>CM065775.1:274290871-284290871 GCA_033296515.1 Macrochelys suwanniensis | reverse complement strand
ATACTGAGAAAAGTTGAATACACCTTTTTTTAGCCTTAAAAAACAAAGCATGCTGAAAATGAACTACACTCCTAACTCTTGCAAAATTCCTTCTTTCTGGCAAAAAGGAATAGTAATATATTTTTAATAGTGCATTTAATAGTTCAGTATCTGAACATCAAGAGAATTTCTGGAAAAGCATTATTGCTTCTCTAGGACAGTTATAATATTCTGTGATTCATCTTAAGACATTTCTATTAAAGAAGAATGTACATTCTGCAAAATGCCCTTTTTTAATCTGAGAATTCAGTTTCCTATACAGCTGAGAACTGGAAGCTGACACCTATCCTGTTTGTTTCCAAGGGGTTAAAATAAGCAGTGAGAATGAGTTACCTTGGGTCTCCTAAGGAAAGAGATTGTTCAAACCAATACAATTTATGTACAATGTACTTTTCCTGTTGATGACCTACATGCACAAAAAATCCCCAAGGGAAACCAAAGCAATGTCCATGAGACAGGAAAAACAAAATGTGTGGTTTTTAAAGTGTGGATAGTACCAGAAAGCAGAGGCAATTCAAATAAAACTGCAACAATAAGAGATCCATTTTCAAGATAAAACATGCAGCACTGTGTATTAAGAAAAAAACATGTAAAGCCAATTTATTTATGCTCATTCACAATCTAATATTTCCTAATTTTTTTTGTTTAATACCCATCATCTGTTAGCTATACGAGTATTGTAGGCAGATACAGATAAGAAGAAGAGCACATGCAAGATTAAGGAAAAATCTGAAAATGGCCATACTAGTTGAATTTCTGGTTAACATGCCTCACATAATATGGTAGTCATAGCAGTTTCTGGCTTAGCAGAGATGTTCTTAACTTTATAATTCTGAAATAAAACCTCAGCATCAGGATTCAGAAGATTAAAAAAATAACTATGAAGGCATATGTATACATTATCTGAGGTGGATTTTTTAAAAAGAAAATACAAGGTAATATGATCAAGTTTAGAGACCAAAATATGCATGCATCATGCTCTTGAAAGAAATTGACAAAAATTCCACTTCATCACCATGACAACTAGTAGTACATCATTGCCATAGTAACCAGCTGAATATCATTAGTTTTTTTTAAAAGCGCAGTGATTGGGTGAGAAACATACTAAAGAGAAGTTGTTGCCACTGTCATCTGAAAGTGAGGATCAGCATTCATAATTTCCAGTTAAAAACCATTTCCCAACTCCAGTGCCCAATGACTTAAAGCAGAATATTGAAACTCCTATACAACAGTTTCAGAAAGTGGCCGTCTTGAATATATCAGTATCAGAGCAGATGCTTCTTGTCTCATAATATCCCAGAAATACAAAGCTGTTATGATAGCCAGCTACACCCTCTCTCATGACTTGCAGTTTAATTTAGTCATTCCATGTTATAGCAACACTAACTAAATGTAAGTCAGACACCAGCAATATACAATCTTTCATTCTCTATTGGCCTATGGTATAAAAAGGTCCTTCACAGTTAGGGCCACTATACAGTACAGTTTACTATTTTTCAAATTAATTATCAGGTTAAGATGAAATGTGACAATAACTATATACCTCTTGATGAATCATTGAAAGACTATTCTATTAAACTGTGAGGCATTACTTTGTGCACAATGTGTACACATACACAGAGCCACTACCTGTTCAAAGAAATTATCTTGTTCACCAAAGAACAGTTATGCTGTCTTGGACAGTAGATGCACTCTGTTAACATTACCAGCACCCTTAAAATAATTTTTGTAAAGTACTGTTTGAGGCCAGTCTGCTGCCTTTCCGGCAGAGTTCCACACTGCCATGTAGGAATATACTAGTTAGAGATGGAACATACCTAATAATAAATAAAATAATATTTTGCATTTTATGTATTATAACCACAATACTTAACTCCTGTATAATACTTTCCATCCTTAGGTCTCAAAGAAGGGTAAATATCAATATCTTCATTTTACAGATGGGGAAATAAACACAGGATGGTGACATGACTTATCCAAGGTCACACATGGAATCTGTAACCATATCAGGATCAGAACCTAGGTTTTGCAGCTCTCTGCCTGTAAGTGGGTCAGACTCACCCCTGCGGTGACACCTGCTGGTTGTCTAGGGAATTAGCTCACCAGCCTCCGGAGCACCCTCTTCAGGCTGGTGATCCACCTGACCACTCTCGCCCCCCATGTCCCTCCCAGGACCCAGTGCCCCTTTCTCTGGGGTGCTGCCCACCCCTGGCTGTACCCCACAGCCTTAATCCTAGGGTCTCCCCCTCCCCAGGGAACTCCCACCCACTATTCCCACTTCACCTCAGTGTGCAGCTACTGCTAGTCCCTATCTAGCCCCATTAACTGGGGCAGACTGTAGTGTAAGCCACTCATCATACATAGGCAAAGGGGGTTTGGACCTGCTGCCTCTGCCTACCCATGGGCTGCCCCTGCAACCCCAGTACCTGGTCTGGTCTGGCCTTACCAGGCCTGCAGCCTGGGGTTTTCCTAGGCTGGAGCTCCCTGGCTCCCTTAGCCTTTACCTCCAGCCCTACTCCACTTCAGGTCCCTGCTTAGCTCCTAGCAGCCAGGCCCTTTTCCCTGTATAGGCAGAGGAAGACTCTTTTAGTTCCTGGCTGCCCTGGCTGTTATAAGGCCAGGCTTGTCTGTTTGGGGCACGGCCCCCAGCTGTGACTACTTCTCCACTCAGCCTGTGGCTGTTTTCTCCAGCCACAGCCCTCTCCTGGGCTGATTCAAGCCCCTTCAGGCCTGAGTGGGGTACTACCCACTGCACTGCCCCCACACAATGACTAGACTACAGATCAGGTATGCTCTCTTGGAAGAGAAAGTCTGTTCTCCTGCAGGGAAAATATCTCCACATAGGGAGGAACTGTGGTTACAATTCTCATTGCCTCATTACCTTGAAGGGAACATTTAATAGGGTTAATTTATTTCCCCTTTACAGGACAGGAGGAAAAGGGGAGATCTCCAGTGCAGTCCTGAAAATCAGTGTAGCCACCGTTTGTCTCCTCTTTCCCCCACACTCACCCTTGGGGGCTCTTCCTCACAACAGCATCCTTTGGATTAGCATGGAAACAAACATCACCACCTTTAATTGGCCAGAAGGGTAGTAGTTCAAAGAAGCAGGGCGTTCTTCTGTGGCACTCTCCAGCCTGAACTCTACAGGACAGTGCAGCCCACTACCGCTCACACTAGATAACCAGATTGTCCCCACAAACAGCACTGCACACAAGCCTTAACTCACTTCAGAAAAGGGCATTTACATCAGACATCCGAATGCCTGAGTGGTAAAACACACTTGGCCTTAACATTATGCTTCACAATAAGGGCCGGCTCTGGCTTTTTTGCCGCCCCTGCGGGGAGCGCAGGATGCCCGTGGCCCGCTTCCCCGGCCAGGGTGCCGAGCGGCATGCCCCACTCTCCCCCGGCTGAAGGAGCGCCGCGGGGAGGGCGGCATGCACGCCCACGGCCCCGCTCTCTCCCGGCTGGAGGAGCACCGCCAGGAGGGCGGCATGCACGCCCACGGCCCCGCTCTCTCCTGGCTGGAGAGCGCCGCGGGGAGGGCGGCATGCCCCGCTCTCCCCCGGCCGGAGAAGCGCCGCGGGGAGGGCGGCATGCCCCGCTCTCCCCCGGCCGGAGAAGCGCCGCGGGGAGGGCGGCATGCCCCGCTCTCCCCCGGCCGGAGAAGCGCCGCGGGGAGGGCGGCATGCCCCGCTCTCCCCCGGCCGGAGAAGCGCCGCGGGGAGGGCGGCATGCCCCGCTCTCCCCCGGCCGGAGAAGCGCCGCGGGGAGGGCGGCATGCCCCGCTCTCCCCTGGCCGGAGAAGCGCCGTGGGGAGGGCGGCATGCCCCGCTCTCCCCCGGCCGGAGGAGCGCCATGGGGAAGGTGGCATGCCCGCCGCCCCGCTTCCCCGGCCGGGGCACCGGCGGGGAAGAGCGCGGCCCCCCCACAGCTTGGTGCCCCAGGCACAGGCTTGCTGCGCTGGTGCCTGGAGCCGCCCCTGTTCACAATGGACTCACTGTAGATACATCCTGTCCTGTAGTATCACTTAGAGAATGTTCCACAAATGTTCAGCATAAAACTGTGGGTTTAGTTTAGTTATTGTTCGAACAATACCCACCACGGCAGCTAAGTCTGAGTCATACAGATCATCACAACTCTGAACTAAAACCATAGTAAGTAACTCAGGCTGGCTTTGAAGCTGGATCCTTTTGTTTCCCAGTTCTTTGTTGTAACATTCAAGCTACACTGCCTCCTTATAGGCTGCAAATTTCTTACCAGAATAAAAGAAGTTTAATCAAGTCTATTTTAACCAAGACAAACTACTGAGGGGGAGAGAACAAGTTGGGAAGAAGCCTTTATGGGTCCCAGAATGATGATCAGATGTCTCCACATATTCTAACCCTCCACACCTTCCACCACTAATTTCTACCATTCTAACAGATCATGTTGGAGGGGAAAAAGGGGGGGGGGGGAGGTGAAAGGCTTTGGAAAGCCAGTTTAAAAGGTGTGACCTTTGTTAGATTCTAGCCAACTTGATGATGATCTTGAATTTGCACTAGATTTCAACAATCTTTCATGAGGTGGCATAGATATCGGGGTTCGCAGTGGATATCATCATACCTCTTAAAGAAAAATTTTGACATTTAAAAAACAAAGTACTCTCTACACCAGGGGTGGGCAAACTATGGCCCACGGGCCTGAACTGCCGGCTGGGCAGGCTAACCCCTCCCCCCTTCCCTGGAGCCACGCCGCTGTGCGGGCAGCAGTCTGGGGGGCGGGGCTGCGCGCTTGGACCAGGCCGCGTTGCTGCCAGACATGCTGCTCTGAGCGACATGGTAAGGGGGCTGGGGCGTTGGATAGGGGGCAGAGGATCTTGGGGGGCAGTCAGGGGACAAGGAATGGGGGTGGGTTGGATAAGCGTGGGAGTCCTAGGGGGCCTGTCAGGGGATGGGGGTGTGGATAGGGGTTGGGGCAGTCAGGGAACAGGGAGTAGAGGGGTTGGATGGGGATGGGGTCCTGAGGGCTGATTAGGGTCAGGGGGGGTCTCGGAAGGGGGCGGTCAGGGGACAAGGAGCGGGGGGGGGGTTGGACGGGTCGGGGATTCTGAGGGGGGCAGTTAGGGGGTGGGAAGTGGGTGGGGACAGATAGGGAGCAGGGGCCAGGCTATTTGGGGAGGCACAGCCTTCCCTACCTGGCCCTCCATACAGTTTTGCAACCCCGATGTGGCCCTCGGGCCAAAAAGTTTGCCCACCTCTGCTCTACACTGTATTACCCTGGGTTGTCTGGAAATAATACATTAGGCCTTCTGCTGAGCACAACCATTTTTTCATAGGAAACATTTTCCTTTCCTTTGGAGAAATTAAAAACTGATCCTTCTGATGGAGTCAAAAGCGTGTATGCACTTTAAAGCAGAAGAAGCTTTAAAGCTTTTTTGATGGACTAATAATTTGTGAATGATTGATTCAAGTGTTTCACTCACAAAAGAGAAAAATGGAATTTCTTTGTGAAAATTCAAATTAAACTGATCAGCTAAATTAAGATCCTCTATTTTACTACTGAGCGAATACCTGTCATTGTTTACAGCGGACATAGTTTAGCGTCTTTCATCCAATGTTTGATGCAATTCTAAGTGTTACTAAGGAACAAAGTATAATTCAACCCTTTTTATAAGCTTTTATGATGTTATCCCGAAAATGTTTTTGTATTAACACCGCCCTCTAGTGGTAGTTCCTGTGCTGCACTTATTTGAAAATTCAGTCTTGTTTTCTAAAGTTGATTTTCAGAAGCAGGAAACGGTATAAAAATTACAAAGAATTGGTAGCCCATCTGAATTCAATTTGCTGATCTCGGTTCAGTTCCCACTGAAAAAATATAGTAACTGCCACACCATTTCAAGCCCGTGGTCCATCTAGTCCTGTAGCCTGTCTCTAAAAGTAGCCAGTATTAGAGGCTTCAGATAAAGATGTAAAAAATGCCATAATGTACAATTATGGAATAGCCTGTCTAGGAGGAAGTTTCGTCTAGATGCTAGTGGTTGGGTTCTGCCCTGAAGCATAAGGAGTCAAAGCTCTAATGTATTGTTTTTATCCTACAGCGTATCCATATCACAAAACCCACAATTTCAGTTCACAACCCTGTAGACAGTTACAGCAGGGAAGCCAAAGACTGAGCTACCTTCCCACCCCATAGAATTGGTCTCCATTAGTCAGGGGTGAAGTAGATCAGCAAGGGAATGGGCAGAGAACATGAGAACGGCCATACTGGGTCAGACCAAAGGTTCATCTAGCCCACTATTCTGTCTTCCGACAGTGGCTAATGCTGGGTGCTTCAGAAGGAATGAACAGGCAGGTAATCATCAAGTGATCCATCCCCTGTCGCCCATTCCCAGCTTCTGGCAAACACAGGCTAGGGACACCATCCCTGTCCATCCTGGCCAATAGCTATTGATGGACCTATTTAGGGTGACCAGATGTCCCGATTTTGTAGGGACAGTCCCGATTTTTGGGTCTTTTGCTTATATAGGCTCCTATTACCCCTCACCCCGTCCCGATTTTTCACACTTGCTGTCTGGTCACCCTACCTATCCTCCATGAATTTATCTAGTTCTTTTTTTTAACCCTGTTATAGTCTTGACCTTCACAACATCCTCTGGCAACACTGCCACTGCTGGTACTGTATCTCTTGGGTAAATGAACAGAAGACTTCATTTTCCAGGACTACCAATCCAGTACCTTTCCCAAGCTGCAAATTCAATTTTGTAAAGACTATAATTACTTTTAAAATAAAAAATGCTTTTCATAATACATTTTTAATTTTTTTTCTAGGTTACCAGTATGATGGAAAACAGTAGCCAAAAGTAAATTCTATTCAAATACAGAGAAGAACTAGAATGCTTTCCTAATGTCCAGTTACTGTAACAAAGGATTTATATTAGAGATGGGCCCGCAGTACAGAAGCCAGATCTAGATTTAGAAACCTCTATGTCTTGAGGTGTTTGGATCCCAGATTTCAGTTCAGCCCAATGAGATGGCAAAATTGCAACCTGGCTCCAGATTCCAGTAGTCTGATCCAAAGTTCATCTATATTTATAACTAATATATAGCAATGAACAATGCACATGGTTAGAAATTCAGCTACTGTCCTTCTTGCTGTGGGCTACAGTTAGCAGTTCAGTTGGGGCTGGAGATAGACCCATATGGAGTTTTGAATATGTTTTAGTGCCAATCACAAGACAAGTATTCCGAACACTTAAGATAGACAGACCACATCCCTTGAAAGAAAATAGAGTTTTGTTTTTAGGATAAAGCCTTCCCCTTGTGTATGGGGAAGATGCTGCTAGTATTTGTGAAGTTCTTTGAGGACCTCAGCTGAAAGGCACTATGTAAGTACCTAGTATTATTTAAACATAGTAAATGTTTGGTGTGAGAGAACCAGTATGCTACGTATACAGGTAAAAATGGCTTATCCTAGCACCTGCCTACTTATGTAACACAATGAATGAGGGAAATTTGTTCACCAAATCTGTTCTTATGATTGTTTAAAATTTGTTATTACTCACATCTCCGTATATATCCATGAAAAAGATGGAAAATAATAGTAACACTTAGTTCTCATACAGCACTTCTCTTCCATAGATATCAAAGTGCTTATATGAACATAAGAATGGCCCTACTGGGTCAGACCAAAGGTCCCTCTAGCCCAGTATTCTTACTTCCGACAGTGGCCAGTGCCAGGTGCCCCAGAGGGAATCATCAGATAATGATGAACAGGTAATCATCAAGTGATCCATCCCGTCGCTCATTCCCAGCTTCTGGCAAACAGAGGCTAGGGACACCATTCCTGCCCATCCTGGCTAATGGCCATTGATAGCCCTAACCTTCATGAATTTATCTAGTTCTTTTTTTAACCCTGTTATGGTCTTGGCCTTCATAACATCCTCTGGCAAGCAGTTCCACAGGTTGACTGTGCGTTGTGTGAAGAAATACTTCCTTTTGTTTGTTTTAAACCTGCTGCCTATTAATTTCATTTGGTGACCCCTAGTTCTTGTGTTATGAGAAGTAGTAAACACTTCATCTACTTTCTCTACACCAGTCATGATTTTATAGACCTCAATCGTATCTCCCCTTAGCCATCTCTTTTCCAAGCTGAAAAGTCCCAGTCTTATTAATCTCTCCTCATATGGAAGCCATTCCATACCCCTAATAATTTTTGTTGCCCTTTTCTGAACCTTTTCCAATGCCAATATATCTTTTTTTGAGATGGGGCGACTACATCTGCACACGGTATTCAAGATGTGGGCATACCATGGATTTATATAGAGGCAACACGATATTTTCTGTCCTATCATCTATCCCTTTCTTAATTATTCACAGCATTCTGTTTGCTTTTTTGACTGCCACTGCACATTGAGTGGATGTTTTCACGTGCAGAGAAAATCTCAATACTTTTGTAGCAAATAATGCATACCCGGTGCTAAAATTTTGAGCCACTAAATATTTTATCCTATTAGTAGTGAGCTGCAAAAACAGCAGCATATTGCTCTACTTTTCAAACTTCAAATGCTAACTCAGAACAAAATATCCCCCCATTTAAGTAATGATATGCAATGATGCTCACCTTAAGCAACCACCCAATCCAACATCAGCAAAAAGCAGTTATCTAGCAGAGGTTGTGATTACCTAAGAATTGAACAAAATTGAAATATCCACAAGGTTTCCAGAACAGAGGGGTCACGTATAAGAGGCAGGTGCTTACTGCAGGTGGAGCATAATGCAGATTTTATGGTATATAAAATATATATGGATTAATGTAAAATTAAGCCAACAGTTCACAAGCTAGAGCGCGGAAGGGCCAATGAAAATAAGTTCTGTCTTCATTGCAGTTCTTTTACTTCAGCTATTCTCCCACCCCCTTCTTTTCTAAAGCTACTGTTATCTGCTGCCACCACATCCCCTAGTGACCTGCCTCCTCCTCTGATTCAGCTTTGCTATTCTTCTCTCAGCTTTATGAACCTGGCTGCATTCAGATCCCAGCTGAGACCTAGGGATCTTTGTGCCAGTTACTGCAGCACCTCCTTTGAAAAACCGCATCTGCAGTACAAGATCCTGAGATAGGAATGCATCTTTGCTATGTGCCACTGCAATGAAACTAGCAAAGCTGTCTCCAAGAATGGGCCAGATACCTGCTACTATTTTTATTAAAGAAATAAAAAAGAAGGTGTAAAGGTGGGGGGAGGGGAGAAAATCAGAAGGGGTTGCTCCTGTGAGTCAGAAGAGAGAATAATTAAAAAATACATCTGTGACACTATTGGTACCCTAGATCCTAAGAGGAAGGATTTATTTGTCGTTATCTTTGGGCTCAACCCCCTTCTAAAGTAAGAGGGAAAGGCAGGCCTTTTGATCTTGGGACACTGCTGCCCCTTTGATAGCATTTACAGGGCTCTCAGCTCCTTTTCTTATACAGAGCTGCTGCACCTATACAGCCTTGGTTAGGGGATCACAGCCTCTGCCTGGCCGACAGCAACAGATTGATCTGGAGCAGGAGGTACTGCAGCTGTGCACAAAAGGGATCCCTAAATAGCCATTATCAGCTGGGCCCTTGGGACACCACCTGGGGGAAATGAGACTGGCTCATGAGCTTAGTGTGTGGTGAGTAACAGAGCAGAGAGAACTGTAGGTGTACTCTTTGGGAGAAAACAATAGGGAACTGGATGGGAGATGGTCATGAAATTATTGACATTGATAATGTGGATCTGTATAAAAATATTAAGTTAGTGAATTAGGTAATCCTTGAGCTTTGGTGCTTTCTGATAAGATATGGGGGTGGTGGGTGTTTGTTTTTTGTTGGGTTTTTTTGGTTAACATTAAAGTTTGAATAGCAGGAGTGTTGTGCTCATATTAAAAACTCCCTAGAGCACAACAAAGCATCTCACCAGTTTCGATTCTCAAATTGCTCTGTTTTCATAGCAAGGAGAGGAGTAGGACAGATATTTTATTTAAGGGGAAAAAACACTGTACATAAAAACCTTATGCAACATAAGTATTAAATATGTAAGAGAACGGAGAATACTTTTTTTCAGTTAAATCCACCCTACCCCAGCCGAGTACTTTTAAATTAACCGTTCTACCAGAATCCTTGTTGACTCAAGTAAGTGACTGGGGTATGGAGTTTGGAATATGAAAAGCTTTTAGGTTGCTATTCTAAGTGACTTGAGTGGGTACTGAGTAGATCAATGCCTCAATACCTGTTTTAATCTTTTAAATATGGCCAGAAGTGTTGGTTCCAACTCTGTTTCCATAAGTACATTTACACTATGTAATGAAATAGTCTGTACAAGTACATTAGCACTTTAAAAAACATATATACTTAATTTGGGGACATCAAGAGGAATGGGTGGCAGATGGGATGTGATCATGCCATTCACCCACTAGTCTTTACAGCCCAAACTCTCTCATTTTCAATATTAAAGTCAACCCTGCACACATTTTGCCAAGTAACCACACTGGTGCCATGTCTGTTGTCTGACCCTACCTACTTTGGGAGTTTGTTTTGATAGTGCAGCTTTTTATTGACATCCCACCAGTACATATCATACAAATTCTATCGCCTCTTTGTCTGATGCGTCACTTTGCATGTAAGCTCTTCAAAACTGGAACCATGCCTTATTAGTGTCTGTATGGGGCCTAGCACATTTTTGGACATTTAATTAGTACATCCCCACCCAAAAAGTTGATTTTAGATATAATTTCTCCCACAATGCTTTGGTCTATAGATCTACCTGCTATCAACTCCATCACATTGCTCTTGTACACCACTGGCTCAACTCCTTGTCTGCAGAAGTCTCCAGTCATCTCCTAACCCTAGGGCCTAAAAGTCTCTGCTCTCCCCATTCTACTAATTTAAGGGCTTGATCTACAAGGACAAACAACCCTGCAGGTAGATGCTGGCACTTAAACAGAGCTCCTCAAGTGTTTGCCTATACAGTTCTCCTTGCAGAATCCAAACCTAAAGTTTGCATAGCACAGTAAAAAGTTCTCTATGTGCCATGAATTAAGCATTACGTGCCAAATGCTGCAAAGTTCAGAACTCCAAAATTCAGGGCAGTTCAGAGCTGGGGCTCTGGTTTAGCAGATTAAAACAGGGAAGGGTCCAGCTAAGTTCAGAACTAGACTTCACTAAAGTACTGTAGTGCTGAATTACATTTATGTGCAGGAATTCAGCATTATTTGGAAGAAACCATATCCAACACCCATCATTTTAAAAGATTTTCTCCTTTTAGAAGTGTGTGTGTGGCCGGGGGGTGGGGGTGGATTTTCAGTAATCCACAGATATTTGAAATTTTGCTCCAATACTATAGTTTCTATTGTCCTATCCTACTAAGCACTGTTTACTTTTATGAAACCAAACAACTTATGCTTCACAGATAGGGATATGTTTCATGTACAGTATTTTATTTTGCTGTGTTTCTATTAAAAATAATTATTGTTGTTCTGTGTTTTACTATAACACTGATCAGAGGGATAGTCGTGTTAGTCTGGATCTGTAGTGAAGAAGTGAGGGTTCACCCACGAAAGCTTATGCTCCAATACATCTGTTAGTCTAGAAGGTGCCACAGGACTCTGTCGCTATAACACTGAAGAAATTTAAAACAGAAATCCATCTTCCAGATTTACTTCTCCAGTTTAGCAGCCTGTATGACACAAGTGTCCATGCAATGGAAGTTTGTTTGCATATCCTGCTATTAATGAGCATTAGTGAATCATACACTGCTCTAGAAAACATGTTCTTTCCCATTTACTCACAGAAGGGTGGGCTCAGCTGAACAGCTGCTGTGAATAAGTATGTTGTGTACTGCTTAACATTTTAGCACTTAAAAACATACACACCCTGTTTTTTTTTTATATTCATAATTTGTAGCAATGCTATAGTCCCAACACCCTGGGCAGAAATTCCTTCCCATAGACACCTCAGGGATCCTCACCAAGCCAAGCCAACCCACCCCTCTCCCAAACACATCACCCAGCTTCTAATTTTTTTAATCCCTGATACCACAACCATAAAATCCTTCTCTCAAAGCGCTACACAATTTCCACTCCCAGGCCATATCCAATCCCCCTTCAACCCACATATTCAATGCCCCCCACAACTTCACCTCCCAGGCCACATACAATTCTCCCCCCCGTCACCCTCTCCTCAGCAAGGCCCCACACATTTACCCCACTCCTCCTCTGGCAAACACCTATGCTCCTCACAGCAGACAACACACCAGCGCCACTCAACTCCACCCTGCCCCTCTTGCTCCAGCTAAATCTATAGCAGCTCTTACCTGAAGCCTTCGCTGGGCATCATGCTGCTCCTATAGCTGCTCACCTTCCCCATAAGCTACCATGAATGCAGGTGGGAAACAGCAATGCCACTCTAAGGGGCTTTCTACAGCACAGGAAAGCCTCAGAGAACCTTTAGCTTCCCTCCAAGCCAGCACAAGGTGAGCTGGTGAATGCAGCAAGTCCCACTACTCCTTCACAGGTGCTGCTGAACAGAGAGCCCTGGGGGGACAAAAACACAGGTGCACTCGCTAGTCAAACTCAGCAACTCTGCCAGCAGCTGCTGCTCTGCTCCCGATGAACAGCAGGTCTGTCCCTTGCCTCTCTCTCCATGACCTCTGTGCAGGCACAGCTCAGAATGCTGCTCTCTGCCTCCCCTACACCTACACCCCTCCGCCAAAGCCCAGTTGCTATTAGGGGGGGAAAGTGGCAGAAAGGGTTTGTGTAACAACTCATTACACTAATGAAGGATGACGCCAATGCTGATGACAGGACCTTTGCTCATATTCAGCCCAAAGGGACAGGGCTGGAGCATTCATTGATTATAGTTGTTTGTTTGGGGATGGGGGGGGAGCAGGGTTGGGTTGTTAAAATGGTCTAAAAGAGGAAAAACACAGTCTCCACACTGGGGCCCAGATTCTCAAAAATACTGAGGCACCTAACTCCTATTGGTTTAAATGGAAACTAGGAGCCTAAATACCTTGGGCCTGGGTCCCTGAAGCAAGAGCAACATTCCACCCTGTTAAAAGAAAGTGTGATCTGGAAACTGTAACATAGCAAAGTTAGGTCCTGGCCATGTCCCACCTTGCATGTTTTCACATTCTAGCACTTTCTAGTGGCAAGCAATACAATCTTCCCAACCCTAACCTGTGTTACCACTGCTAATTTAGGACTAGCGTAGATAGAATAAACATTTTCTTAGCTAGATGGACAATATGTTGAAGCATTTATAACAGAAGCATGACATTTGAATATAACGCTAATGAAGTTTGAATGGCTCTATTTAACATTTTATAGGGAAGCAAATCACACTGTATATTTTCTCCTCAATCTATGCATTCAACTGCCATGGAGGCTAAGAAAAATTATATATGCATCAAGGGGGAAAGGCAAGTGCTCTATCCTTACAAAGAAGAAAATGAAAACTTCATCTGCTCTTTAGATTTTCTGTAGTTGCTTTCACTATGCTTGCCATATGAGGTTGGAGTTGCGCAAGTCTTAATGGAACAACACAACCAAAGTTTTGGCTTAAATGACCTATTTTACATACAAAGTAAATCTGATGATGTGCTTATTACACCTGCTTACCATCTATGAAGTGCATCCATCAAGGTTCAACCTTACTCACCGCACCCTTTACTCCATTAGTCCCACTTGATTTCCAGTGAAAGTGCTTGTGGAGTAAGGTACTGATCATAAGGGAGATAGAATCACCCATTATAAAAAGGCCACAAATACAAATGATTTTTTAAAAAGAATAATTGGACAGGAAATAGAGAGCACTCCTCTAGCACAATGACTTTAAAAAGTTGAGGGGAACGGTCTTTTTTTTTTAATTAAAAAAAAAAAAAAAAGAAAGTGGGAGGAAAACATTTCAAAACTCAATAACTGCACTGCAAGTGTTGTAGAAGGCCTTAGATCAGGGGCGGGCAAACTATGGCCCATGGGCCACATCTGGCCCGTGGGCCCGTCCTCTGAGCTAGGGAAGCTAGCCCCTCCTCCCTCCCCTGGAGTCATGCCGCCGCGTGGGCAGTGCTCTGGGGGGCAGGGCTGCGCACTCTGACCGGGCCATATGGCTGCCAGACGTGCTGCTCTGAGCGGCGTGGTAAGGGGGCTGGGGGGTTAGATAAGGGGCAGAGGGTCCCAGGGGGCAATCTTGGGACAGGGAATGGCGCAGGGGTTGGATAGGGCATGGGAGTCCTGAGGGGGGCTGTCAGGGGGCAGGGGTGTGGCTAGGGGTCGGGACAGTCAAGGGACAGGGAGCAGAGGGGTTGGATAGGGGGTGGGGTTCTGGGGGGTGATTAGGGTCAGGGGACAAGGAGCAGGGTGGGGGGTTTGGATAGATCGGGGATTCTGAGGGTGGCAGTTAGGGGACGGGAAGGGGCAGTTAGGGGACGGGGCCCAGGCTGTTTGGGAAGGCACAGCCTTCCCTACCCAGCCCTCCATACAGTTTTGCAACCCCCATATGGCCCTCAGGACAAAAAGTTTGCCCACCCCTGCCTTAGATCCTAGTACCAAAACAAATTGGGCTTTTATCTTAACTGGAAAGTTATTCAAAAATGTTAGTAATGATATCAGAACAGAAAGCAAAACTGAAGATGTACTAAAGAAAAAATAGCTATTAAAACCAATAGCACAGCTTTACTCTAATTGTAAGAGTGTAAATACATGACCTTTTTTAGTTTGGATTTTTCTACTGCATTGTCATTAGAAAGGCAAATGGACAAAGGAAATGTAAGGGCTTTGTTATTTTTCCACAAGGTTATTTCAAACAACCTGCTAGCACTAAAGTAGCTTCAGTTTGTGCAGATATCTTCAATTTCATTCCATAAGCAGAAATATAAAACAGAGCATCCTGTAGTTTTGACATTACCTGTGTACTTTATAAGTTGTAATCATGTGACCACTGCACTTTATGCCGGTGTTGCAGCTTTGACTCTTTTGCTTCTAGATGCTGTAGTATGGCTAATCTGAACACTTTCTAGTTCATGATATTGGCAATCTCCCTATTTTAGTGGAGATTTAAAAGCGAGTGTCAAAGAAAAGTCTCATTACTAAGACTTTTTCAAGTTTTTGTATAGTGACATATTAGTTACCAAAATAAGAGTACATTTTATGATGTATTGACTTTATTGCAGTTGTTTGCTTGAAGATCTGCAAGTTTCTAACCATTCCCAATGAGTATCATTGTTAAGAAATAAGATTCCATTATAGTTCGTGTAACAGCAGCGTGTTCTGAAAAGACAACATAATCATTCTAACCAAGTTTTCAATAAATTCTGCATAAGTTATAGTCAGTGATCAGCATAACAAAGTGCATACATTCCACTTAGTTAAGGACAAAATGTCATGGACTGAAAAATATTAATTCATACTGTGAATAGAGCACCATGCAAAAAAACTACCTCAGCCATTTTGGTGCACCACAGCTAAGTCATCCCCACGTGCACAGCCTAGAAAATTATTTCTATATTTTTATTCAAGTGTTTTCATTAGCTAAAAAAGCATTCACAACAAATATTAAAATAACAGTTCCTTTTTAAACAAACTCTGAGAATTGTGAATGAATGTACTCCTTGAAAGCTATAATTATTTTTTCCAGTCTAATCTATGGCCTTGCAATCTGCAACTCAATATTTATTTTAGCCTTTGGATCCTGGCTTTAGGCCTGCAAAAGCTTTGGAGTTCTTTAGAGAATGTGAAATTTCATTGAGAAAAGAGATGAAATGTGAATCCCTCTCTGATTTCTTAGCCTCAAAAATAACTACAATGGTAAAATGAGGTTCAGGGCGTGTCAGAAAGTACGTGCTTTGGACTTTGTCATCATAGAAGTGAACAACCTTGTCCAAACTGTTGAGGTCAGAGGTTTTGTCAGTCATAATCATGATTACATTAGGCCAGTGCATTACAGGCCTGTCACTGGGCAGAGAGACCACAGCTGGGTATTGATCCACCCCCTTTGGGGCTTCCCTGTAAGAGTGGGGATGATGGTAGCCATGTCCCTGGAAGCTTTCTGACCCACGGTTGTCAAAGATAAGAGAAACATTAATGGCGTCATATTTCCTGATGAAGCTGGAAATTTTCCCAAAATAATCAGGGTTAGTTTTAGCAGTCAAGGTTTTCATTTCGGATGCAGTTGTTTGTCGACTGAGGGCCTCATGAAAGTAAAAGCTAAACTTGGCAAGGAGAATGTTTTTGAGTTTCAGCAACCAGAGGAAAAGGTGTGGTGGTTGTACAGCCTTCTGAGACTGCCCTCCAAACAAATGTTTCTTGGTCTCTCGCTGTTTCTCAAAAATTTGACCCCACGTCTGCAGCTTTGTGTGAGCACTGTGCAAGTTGACTAGGGATGGGAGGAACTTCCACTCTGAGATCTGAGCCTGAGCCTTTAAAAGATGTGCAAGCACATCCACTTCCAGCTGGAAGCTGCTTTCAAGAGGACTGAGGATTGGATGGTGAAATCTAGAAAACAAAACATTTTTAAAAGTGTGATGGATGTTGCATGTGACAGCAAGTGTTATATTCACTAGTACACCAACTTGCAGGCAGAGCATCACTGAAAGTCAAACAGAAAGTGTAGGCAGAAGAATTCTATGTTGATTAATTTTAAAAGCATTACTTTTAACATTGTTTTTGCATAAATATTTTAAATTAAAAACGTAGCATCTCTTCATACCTGATAAAAAACAAAGGCTACAAGTGTGTGTATCAAATGAAAAGAATTTGATAAGTTCAAACACCAATGCCACCTCCCTTTCCAATCACTAGGATACTGAACTTTTAAAAAAAAAAACCCTGCTAGTTATTTTAATATTACATAACTACTGGCAATAAGACACTTTTTGATGGTTATGGACTAGTTACCAGACATCTTTGTCAAAGCAACTAACACACCCGAAATTGCATGATCATTGTCCAACTAGGCTTCCTCATAGTCACTTGTCTCCTCACAATGAAATGGGAACAGGGGCTAAATAGGGGGAATTGGTAAATAAAACCGTAATCGACGGTATCTGCTGCCAAACCTGCTCTCAAACTTTAAATCACAGCATCTGAGGGGCAAGGTCTGATGGAGGTCTGGCCAACATCACACTGGAGCTGCTATCATGGCTGAATCCATCAGACACCAGAAAATTGAGGACAAGATCATCCCTTCACTTGTACAAAAGTTGAAGAAAAAAACAAAAACAGTTCTTACATCTGAGTGCCACTATGTGTTTTATGCACAAGAGGGGTCCTGCCATGTCAGAGCAGGCCTGGGTGCGATGGGACACAGGAAATTAAGAGAATGAACTTCTCACTTTTCTTAATTTAACTTGAATTTTTAATATGCCTCTTATTTAGAGGAAGCAGAGCAGCTCCATGCTCTTGCATGTGTGACATGTACAGAAACTCAATTTCCAGTCAAGTAACAAATGTATGTTTGGCACTTACTTTAGCTAGAAGTGGAAACTCGTGTATTATAGAATATCCCTTCAAAAACATTATAGCCATATGTGCAAAATCTGTGACTGGTCCTACAGGCACTGCAAAAGAATTCCAGCCACCACTGGATTTGCTCCTAAGCAGATATCTCCCCCAATCCCAGCACTTAAATCCTCATTTTGAATAGGTACGTTTATATGCAATTTTCCTATTCAAAAGTAAATCTCAAATTACCACAGGAAGTTTCTCATCAGGAGCCTATCTAGGATGGTATGCATTAGTTGTTCTGGTGGGATTTCCCAGTCCATCATGACCACTGATGGTGCTGCAAGAGTCCTAAGGCAGCAAGTGAAACTAGCAGAGTACACCACTGTATCTTCACTGATACGGTAATGTGATCTTGGTTTTAAATCAAGATGGAAATTGCATACAAGATCTAATATACTGTATCATATCACATAAAATGTGTTGTGCTGTCACACAGAAATTGCTTTACTGGATCAGACCAGTGGCCTCACTGGTGTGATAGTCTCTCCAATAGCGTAGGCAGGTCCGGAGCACAGGGGGAGTGGCGCTATAAAAAGGTGCCTCCCCAGGTTCCCCCTGTACTCACCCGGCAGCGCCTCCAGGTCTTCGGCGGCAGGTCCTCACTCGCTCCGGGTCTTCGGTGGTACCCGCCACCGAAATGCCACCGAAGACCCGGAGCGCCGCTGGGTGAGTGCAAGAAGCAGCACTTCCTTTTTAAGGCACCGCTTCTGCTCACAGGGGGAGTGGCCACTCCCCCTGCTCCCTCCCTGGCTACGCTACTGAGTCTCTCTCTGATTGTGGCCAGTACCAGATACTTCAATGGAAGCTGCAAGAAACCCCTAATGGGAAATTATTGAAAAAAAAAACACCCACATGGAAAGTTTTTTCCTAACCCCGCAAAATAAGTGGTTAGTTTATGTTCTAAAAGCATAAGAGTTTAATATGCTTTCTAAAATAAAAAATACATTTAGTTCTATCTAATGAAAGTGAGAGAGAACTCATTTCTCTCTCCCTGTTATAACAACTAACAAAAGGGGGAAATGGGTGTGTTCCCCTTGTTTGCTCCTGCTCGATACATAAAAGTCTGCGTGGTTTGGGTTCTTAATTTTTTTCTGACAGGATTAATTCAGAACTTGTCTATCCTGTTTTTCCTGATCAAGGTATAACATGCTAACTCCCAATTAGCTTTTATGGGCCACTAAGCAAAAACAGGAAAGACAAGATGTAATATTCCTTATATTTTTAAGGGAAAAGAAATTAAAAGGTAGATTTAACCTGGCCAGGCCTCATTTAAGTCATCTTAAAACAGCAAAAAAAAAAAAGCACATTTCCCATTTCCCCCCCACCCAATTTTTTGGGCAGGTATCTTTAAGGGAAACCGGAACAAGTATAACTCATTTCTCTGGTGCATATTAACATTGACAGTCTGAGACATAAATCTGAGAATGGTGTCTGACAGATTATAGAACAGTGTTAAAGTAGCCATCAGCAGTTGGTTGTGTGGCATTAATACATCCTTTCTAGCTTGGGGGTGGAGGGCCAGTTATATTGAAAGAAATCTGGCAGATCACATGATGAACATTGCCCTGAAGATAAATTAGACAATTTACCCAACATTAATGCTTTATATTAACACACATTTTGGCTTTCTACTGCAGCAAAGATCCAGGGTTTACTGGCTATTTCAGATGGTGGAGAGCCACACGTCTATTAGAACAGTTCTCAGAAAATGAGTGTGCTGATTAATAAGAATATTCCACCACATACAGCATTATGTATTTACTTTCATTGATCTGCTGTCTGTTAGGACAATATTCTTTTTGATGCTGTCTATTAAGCAAATTCATTCTTCTGAAACCCTATTCCTTCTAAATAGTCCCAAAATGTGCTATACTTAGACCATCAAGTGTTTGAACACACTTATTATAGTAATATTGACCTATGAAGGTTATTCATCATTAAAAGCAGCTAACATATTCATGTAAATGCAGTTCTGCCAAGTCATGTGGATTAACATTATGATGTGCAGCTCCCAACTCCCACTTTGCTTCATGCCTCATAGCGATCTTTTCATGTCTCATGACATAGCAAGATTTGTTAAACGGTTTTAATCCAAAAATACACATCAGCCTCGACTAAAAGTTTGAAAGTATGCTGACTGCACAATAAATGGACAGTTATATGCCAAGAACATCTGCTTTAATTAAGTCTCAACACAGAAATGTCTTGAGGAAGCATAGCATTGCATAAAACGGACAGGATTTTTACAATATTCTAGTAGAACTGACACTGTACCTCAAAATAACACCTTGTACCCATATATTTATCACTATTATATATGTTTTATACTAAGTATGCCTTGAGAGGTATCATATGAAAAGTCTGTTGAACATTACTATCCTGTTCAATTGTATGTATTACCATTGTATGTGAAGTTGCCTACATGTTAGTTATTACAATCTGAGTTTGGGAGATGCCCACAAGCTAGCTTTTCTGTGGCAACAAAGGAGCAACTAACACCCCAAAACAGATTTACATCAGGACCAGCCAGCCATGTATTGACGGCCCATTAAGAAGAATCTACTCTCCCAGTGGACCTCTCCCGGAGTCTCCTGAGAGAGCACATACCAGATGGGGGCTGTCTAACCCCTGTGACACAGCAACCATCTTTCCAGCACCAGGAAGAGGGTATAAAATGAGAGACAATGAGGGTCATCGCTCTCCTCCTCCACCTACTCTGAAGGCAACAAGAATGTTTGGAAGACTTTGAACCCGGGAGGCTGGTCCCAGACTGAGCACAGAATTCAGCTTACAACACTCTAGTTGTCACATGCTACAAGGTAATATTTAACTTTTTGCTTTGTAACTGTAAAAAAGTGTTTGCTCTGAAATGGTGAACCCAGCCAGGAGGGATCTACTCTTACCTATCAAGAAGGCCAATCAAAACTAAATGGGCCATTGAGGGACATCACAATACAAAGATTGTTAATTGCCCCCTCGCAGCCATGAAGAGGCTACATGCAATAGGGCTCATCCCCTCAGCTTGAATTCTGGAAGAAGGAAATCAAAGCAACCGATAAGATTTTTGTCATCTGTTTTGCTGTTTGGACTCTCTCAGGGCTGGAGCTAAGAAACAGAAGCAGAGATCCCAAGGGTCAACCTGGCTTAGCCCTAAAAGACATTCAGAGCTGACTGATTACTACAATGGTCACCTTTTGGAACCATAGACTAACTCATTTGTGTATATATGTTTGCCCACTTTAACCTTGTAACAACTTTCTCGTTTCTTTTCTTAGTTAATAAATCCTTAGACAGTTTACTATAGAATTGGCTGCAAGCGTGGTATTTGGAGTGAGATCTAAAGTACAAACTGACCTGCGGTCTCCTGGGACTGGAAACCAATGTATAGCAGCCAACTATCACTAAATCCAGCTTGCCTGGGTAGCAAGAGAGACTGGTAATTTTACATTTTTTTTTGCATGTTTTGCTCTTCCACTGACTTGTGAAACAGGCTACACAAGTGCTGTCAAGCACACAGCATAAACCAAATGGAAACAGAAAGATCTTTTTCTCCAGTCTTAGGGTACGTCTATACTTACTTCCTGGTTTGGCAGGAAGCAATCGATCTTCTGGGATTGACTTATCGCGTCTTGTCTAGACGTGATAAATCGATCCTGGAAGTGCTCACCATCGACACCGGTACTCCTGCTCCGCGAGAGGAGTACACGGAGTGGATGGGGGAGCCTGCCTGCTGCGTCTGGACCCGCGGTAAGTACCTTTTAGTTCGAACTAAGATACTTTGACTTCAGCTACGTTATTCACGTAGCTGAAGTTGCGTATCTTAGTTCGAACCGGGGGGTTACTGTGGACCAGCCCTTAGATAGTGCTTTTAGCATTAAGAGGGAAAAGTTTCTGAAACATGCAATTTGTAACGTGCATTGTCCCTTTAATGTTCTAAGCTTTCAGCAGTTCCAAAGTGATTCTGCCTATGTTTCTTACACTATGTTATTAATGTCCTTTTTACCTAACCACTTGCACTGGCAGCCAACAAGAGCTGAGTCTGCAGAAGTTACTTTGAAATGGTAAATTATTAAACTGCAGTGCCTAGATTTGGAATGTTTTAAAGCAGCACTGAGAAATATGTTGATTCTTCCTAAAGCATTTGTAGGTTTAAAATCTAGTTTAGCTTTCAGACATAGGAACCCCTCAAATGTATTTTTGCTGAGAATGTGATTGTTAACTAGAGGAGAAAGTAAACTGAACATTTTTCATTGGCTTTCAAAGACTGTCTACAATAGCTGACTATTTTAAAACAATTGTCATGTTTTATTCTATATATTAAGTCATCCTCTTTTCAATTTTATCCCACAGTACATTTCAAAATCACTATCGGTGGAAAGGCTTCTATATTTTAGATAACTAAGAAACAGCCTCTCTTTGTATGGACCTTTGTGTCAACTGTGATCAGGTTGGGGGCTCCTGCTATTGTTCATAAATTTGATCTACAGTTTGAAGCTAGAGGGCATAGAACCTCTGGCATTTGCTACCCTGTTGGTCCAATAAATCTCAAGTTAATTGACTTCAGGGTATGGTGTAAAGTCTTTCCAGAGAGGCAACAATGGTATTCATAAAGAAATATATCCTGGAATGAGATTTTAATTTACCTGTAGATAAACTACACATTATTTTAATCTCTACATATGCTTCTGGAGACTAGGTGATGGGCACATTTTCCAGTCTAAAAACAAAACTGCTCAGATGCAAGTATTTGTATCTTATTTCTACACTAATTCCATGTTCATCCTCCTAAACTTGGGTCCACTTTGAATTTAACATACTTTTTTCACATGAAACACTGCTACTGCAAAACTCCCTTCACTGCCTATAATTAACACAAAACTCTTCCTATTTGCTGAGTGTGGGAAATGACTGAAGACAATTCTGTGACCATGATGAGCTAAAGTATCTTCATATTTTCTTGCAAGAAGGGTCATGTTTTGAGTACTGCAGAAATGCTGTATTACTCATGTCACATTTGTTTAATGCATGAACTCAGGTGGAGGATTGTGTTGCTTAACAAAAGCATAGGACAGCAAAATTATTATACCTGCTGGAGAGGACTTGCTTAGGCCTCATCCTCATTTACAGCACTGCAGAGAACATCATGACACATCTGAGTATTTAATTCTAATAAACAGGAACTCACCTTGAACTGTATTTCTTTAGGATGGATTCCAAAATGTTTACCAGTTCCTCAGAGTTAATGAACTTTTGGGTGCTGAGGGTGAACATTTTTTCATAGAAGTCAGCAATTTCCATCCGAGCCTGAACAAAAAAACAGAGCTGTTCAGACAGGTGAGAAAGCAGCTCTTCCAAGTGAGGAGCTGTTCCTCCTAGTGCATTGCGACCCGTCGCCACCACCTTCTTCAGCTCATTGTGCAGAGATGTGTAGATGGTTCGGATGGAGTCCTTTCGGCTGAAGAATGACTGACCACCTGTTCAGACAAATATGGCTGTATTACCAAAACCCAGGGATGGCAAAGATAGACAACAATACTGGAAAATGGTGAGCATCCATGCTACCTTTTAGCTAGGTGCTCCTAAATGTCTACATTAAGACATTTCACTGAGGTATTTTTCCACTCACAGAATACCCTTCAGATAAGTACACTGGGAATAAGCATTTGCATATTACTACACCTAATTTTGTTCAGTGACTGGCATAATTCATGTTTGTTGCAATTCATTTTTCAACAAGGGACTGGTGTAAGACTTTCCTCTCTGCCTGCCTCCCCTCCCACCCATCTCCAATTTTCAGAAAGGTCACAAAATAAATACGTTAGCAAGACTAGGTGAGAATTTATCAGATGTGATCTGGAAACACTCCTTTCTATGGAGACTAGACACACATGAGTCACGGTGCAATTTTAATAATCTATGAGACTATTAATAACACTAGACCTTTTAATGTGACAATGCCCTTTAAAACATGAAACATTTAAAATGTGTAAGACAGAACTTAAATGTGAACCATTGGTATATAAGTGTATACCAAAGGTTTTCAACTCCCCAAACAACCCAACTGCAAATCAAAAACCCAGAGGAAAACAATACCCACATACTTCAGAGGACTGCATGGCAGGTTATTCCATAACAAGACAAAACGCAAACAAGTACAACATCTTAAATTATTGATAACAAGGGGAATGTGGGCTTGTATTTTCTCAACAGCTGTTTGACACCACTTGGGATTTAAAAGAACCAATAACAGAAAAAATGTAGAGATACTTCATTAGATGCCAGGAACGGATCGCATGAAGGCACCATTTCACTAGCTCTGATTAATAATCTCCACTGAAGGCCACCTGTCTTACTAAACATATGCATGGATTGCTGCAGAGGTGTCATTGCTTCATAACAACTCCGTGCTGCAACAAAGGGCCACTACCAGCATGAATGGAGCAGAAAGAAAATGTAGGGATGACATGCTAGGGCCCAAGAGATATCTGGGGTGAAACAGAGAGCAAAAAGACTGTTGTCCTACTAAGCTGTTTATCAATCACAAGCCTCCCCTGTTGTATTGTTGGATGTCATTATATGCCCACATCAACTACCTTCCCATGATATTTAACCTGCTTCAAAGTAAAGTAAAATGTTTTAAACGTGATCTGCTAAAAGAAAAAATTGCTGTGCCTGTGCTCTTTTTGCTTCTTTATGAGGTAATAAAGGGAGCCTGAAAATTTTGTTAAGCCTTTACTATTTGATTTTTACATTATAAATTTAGGTCTTATCTACTCTTATCTTGTCCATTCTATAGTGACTGGAGAACTAGTGAAATTAAATAGAGAGTTGAAAAGGGAAGGGATTTTTAGTCCCTTTAGATTCTCTGACATCCAAAGACCTCTGTGACTTCAGCCAGCCCTGGCTGAGAGCTGCAGAGTCCCGCTACCAGCAGCAAGGGGGACCCCTGGAGTTCAGTAGAGCGGGACCCTGGAGCTCCCAGCCCACCCACAGCTGCCCAGGCTCATTTTATCATGGATATTTTTAGTAAATGTCAGGGACAGGTCACAGGCTTCCGTTAATTATTCATTATTGCCCGTGACCTGTCCGTGATGTTTACTAAAAATATACGTGACAAAATCTTAGCCTTACTAATAATCTGTATTTTGGATGCTAAGCACACTCCATTATAAAAGATTCTTGTGACTTTTTTTGAAAAAAACAAAAAACAAAAAAAAACACCCAACACTTTCACTGTTTGCAGCAGGACTTTGAAATTTGGCAGGCAGTAAGTCTTGAGGCTAGAGAAGCACCTTTTCTTTGTCCCATGAAATTCCATTCAGAGTTAGCAGAGAGAGAAACTTTTTAAAATTGTCATTTCCCTTCTGTTGCTTCAATTGTCAGCAAGAATTTGGCAATGTGCCACAGCAACAAGATGAACATTCTAAATCTGGGCCCAGGTTGCAATCAAGACAGAAGTAGAGATTAGACAACTGCAGAATAAATCCTGTGAAAAATATAGTAAGTAAAGACTGTCAAAGTACAAGGGAGCCAAAATAAAGTTGCATAAGCAACCTAACTTCTCTCATTTCCTAACTTCAGAGGGCTTGATTTTACAATCTAAATAACATCCTTCCAACATAATAATGTACTACATGCAAAAAACTAAGCAGCAAAAAAAAAAAAAAAAGGGGGGGGGGCAGACTTTCTTTAAAAAATAAAATAAAATAAATAAGCCCCCCAGCCTTTGCAGGCCACTTTTAAGATGCTGCATTACATTATGAGGACAGAGTCCACCACAGTGACACGGCAAACCTCTCTCTCCTCTATTACAGGTAGGATTCCATCCATAAATCTGGAAAAAAACTTACTCACTATCTGCATTACTTCCACTTACATCTGCAGCTTGCAATCATGTCAGTGCACTGAACCAAGCAAAAACACCAGAAACTCTCAGCAGACAGCAGGCTTAACACAGAAGGCAAAAGATTCAACATTCACAGAACACATCTTGCAGGTGAATCTACTGAGGCTAAAACAATGCCCGGGTGGAAGGAACTTCACTGGCTTCAATGGGACTCTATGCAAGGGTCCACCCCAAGGGACAGATTGCAGGATCAGCACCTTTGTTCCAATCTGATTCATTCTGGGAACAGAAGTCAGGAATTTTAAGTTCACAGTGTGCAAGCCTTAAAATGGAATTCCCTTCATTTTTCAGGCTGAAAGATATACTAACACGTTAAGGAAAATCCATGTAACACAAATATATATTTTAAAGACACTACTTCAAAGACTAGATTTTATGCAGATATTGAAACAGTTTGACTCAGGACCTCAAGTTTTCAAAATACTTTGCAACTGCAAACTTGCCAGATAATTTTTCAAACACCAGAGAAACAAAATGAAACCCCCTGTCTCTGCTGGCACCCAAAGTCCACAACAAGCTGTTTGAACAAATGATACCTGATTATCCAAAGTCAATTTTGCCTTGTGTTTGATGTCAGCAGGTACGACATATTAGCCTGAGTAGTAACAAGTTAGCTTGCTTACATTTTAAATTACAAACCTACATAACGAAGTTCTGGCATAGGATATGACTGATCAGTTTCTGGTCATAGAATTACAGTAACTCCTCCCTTAACGTTGTAGTTATGTTCCTGAAAAATGCAACTAAGCGAAACAATGTTAAGCGAACCCAATTTCCCCATAAGAATTAATGTAAATAGGGGGAAACATAATATAGAATATAAACATTTTATATATCACACACAGGATAAGTTTTAAACAAACAATTTAATAGTGTACACAGCAGTGATGATTGTGAAGCTTGGTTGAGGTGGTGAAGTCAGAGGGTGGAATAATTCCATATTTCCCATGGAATGCTTTACTACTAAATGATGAACTAGCATTCGGCTGAGCCCTCACAGGTTAACATATTGTTGTCAATGTAGCCTCACACTCTACAAGGCAGTACGAATGGAGGGAGGGGAGACAGCATGGCAGATACAGACAGAGACACACCCTGTGTGTGTGTGGGGGGGGGGGGGGGGGGGAGGAGAGATGTGCATTGCCCCTTTAAGTACGCTGACTCCACTCTAAGTACACTGCCTTTTTAAGTATATCAGGAAGTTGAGACAGCAGCTGTGGACAGCAAACTCTCTCCATCCTGAGCCCTGTCACGTCCCCACCCTGCTCTATATGGAGAAGGGGTAAGCGGGGGGCAGGAGCACAGGGACACCTTGACATTAGCCCCCCTTTTCCCTCCTTCCCCACACAGCAAGCAAGAGGCTCCTGGGAGCAGCTCCAAGGCAGAGGACAGGAGCAGCACATGGCAGTGGGGGGAGGGACAACTGAACTGCCAGCAATTGATAGCCTGCTGGGTGGCTGCTGCACAGGGAACTTAGGGGAATGGGGAGCTGATAGGGGGGCTGCTGGTTCCAAGCCCCCACCTGCTAGCTGCAATGGGCTGCTCTTCCTACAAGCAGTGGACAAAGCAGGTGGCTGCCAAACAACGTTATAAGGGAGCATTGCACAACATTAAACGAGCATGCCCCCTAACTGATCAGCAACGTAACAACGTTAACCAGGACAACTTTAAGTGATGAGTTACTGTACTCATATTGCTGATTATAGATGCTGATAGACAAAAAAGAATTGTTTTCTTAAAATGCCTCTCACACACCAATAGTGTTAAAGAGAGCGCCCACGTCCATGTTCAGCCACAAAGCCTAGAACTTTAAAATCTGTTTTATTGTAAGGAAGATCAGCAGCAAGGCCAATAGAGTTATCGTTATCCCATTCTCTTTTTAGAGAAACAGACCAGGGTACTTTAGTGGCTGTTGAAGATGGATATCCATCAACTTGAGTTTAAAGTATTTGCAGAGCTGGTGTTATGTTTTTGAACACTCCACATTTTAGTGAAAGACGTGACAGTTGTGTAAAACCCCAAGGACTGAGCTTATGATTTTTGCACTATTTTAGAACAGCATCATACAGCACTTTCCCCTGGATATGGACAGTGGACAGAATCAGACAACTACATACACCATCATCACCCCAGAATTTGCAGCAAGTTGCACAAAGTTGTATATTTACTTCAGAATTGCAGCAGACCATACCCATGGTTTTCATTTTAAAATCTTTAACTCAATCACGTGCCTATTATCTCATCCCCCATCAGATACAGTACTTTAGGGAAATAATTCCAAAACCAGATTGTGCCTCGAAACTACTTAGGAAATTTGTAATTGCAAAAGGTTCTTTTCACATCAAATCCATCTCAGGTGATCAAAAGTTGCAGGTATTCAAGTGAAAAGCCACCACTAACAGCAGCACGAATTTGCATTCTTGTTGGCAGTCCTAAGCAGAGAACTGAATGGGCATGAAATTTTAACTACCTTCTGAAGCCTAGAAGTGGTCTCCCCATCTCATGGTAGAGGCATAATCATAGGGGAGCATGGAGCAGCTGTCACTGTTGTTCAGGAAATATTTGTTTGCGAATAAATAAGACTGTTGATTCTGGGTCTGTCAATTTTGTACTTTCTACAAGCACTAAATTCGCTTTTAAGTAACAGCTTTACAGGAAGATAGAAATTCTTCTTCCTGAAGCTTACATTCCTATGATAAAAGAGAGTTTAAAGTCTCTACTTAAATATAAACTGAACTGATACGTTTCAGGTGCCCTAGAGACTTATAGGACAGATCCTTAGCCTTCAATATGCCCTGTGTGCCACTTTCAGACGTAAAAGGGAAATCGGCTGCCTTCAACAGGGCATCTGGGATGACCCTGCATAAGAGGAAATCCCCAACTGGCATAAAATCAGCATAATCAAGTAGAGAGCAGAAGGGGTTATGGCTAGAGCGTCTTATGTTCCTGCCATCCCCATTTGTGTAACAGCTTTTAGGGGGGCTGTTAGCAGCCTGTGTAAATTAGAGCAGCCTCAGGACTGCTTTAACTTTAGCCTCTAGGGCAGGGGTAATCATTTATTTTTTATCAAGGTCCAAATGTCTTAGTCAGGGTATAGTCAAGGGCCAGACTCTAGAGAAGGAGAAAAAATAATGATAAGTAAATAAAGACTTTGGGGTCTGTTCAAAAGCATCTGGCGATTCATTTTCAATCCACAGTCTGCCTATTGGCTACCCCTGCTCTAGGGCCATGAGTGCAAAGATGACATGAACCCTCTGACCCACCCCTTTTAGGCCCTGCACGGAGCCGTTTGACCAGACCCATGGCCACAGTATCTAATTGTGGGGAGTCTTATACTTTTTGCCCAGTCTCAAAAGCCATACATTGTTAAGTTGCCAGATGAATATCTGCTGTGCCTTATACTATCAACTCACATGTCTTGCATCTACCCTCATACTATCATATACCCAAAGATGGGCCTAAAGGTATAACAGGTACCATCCTGCATTGTTTTTTTTTTTGTTTTTAATATATGTATATAAAGTAGGAAGGGAGATTAAATCAGGGGTTCTCAAACTTCACTGCACTACGACCCCCTTCTGACAATAAAAACTACTACACGACGCCAATAGAGAGGACCGAAGCCTGAACTCTCACAAGCTCCATTGACCCGGGGAGGGAGGCAAAGCTGAAGCCCAAAGGTTTCAGACCCAGGTTGGGGGCTTGTAATCTGAGTCCCGACACGCCGGCCTGAAACCCTCAGGCTTCGGCCGTGGGTGGTGGGGCTCGGGCTTCGGCCCTGTGCCCCAGCAAGTCCAAGCCAGTCTTGGTGACCCCATTAAAATGGGGTCACAGCCCACTTTCAGGTCCTGACCCAGAGTTTGAGAACTTCACCATCAAATAGTGTATGTATGAATTTAAATGCTTGTAAACTATAACTCTGGAGGCCAAAATCCTAGTATACGTACAGAACACACTGAACATGATCAGAGGTAGCGCAAACTTTTCCCAGTGCACTGCTAGCATGCTCAACTCTGACATTAAGGGCAACACCTAGCAGGTTACAGAGCTGTTCAGTCTGAGACTACACAGCAGGATGTGAGGGGTGGCTGTAATTAGGACAGACAGCTAGAAAGCAGCCTGAGACCACCACACTCATTTCACTCAGGCTCCTTGAAACGTGAGGTAACGAGATTGGAGCAGTGACATAGCAGGGACGGCGTTAGATCCTGCAGGGCTAGATGCCACCAGCCCCAGAACCGCATTCCGAGGCCAGCCAGGGCTCTGAGCCCCACCTCTCTGCGAGCAGGACATGCAGCCGGGGATGCTGCTGCCAGTGGCCACAAGCGGCAGCAGGGAACCTTTGCCTCCTCGGGCATTAGGTCCAGGGGCCGGACGCCAGCCCGGCTCCCATTCAGCAGCGGCACCGCCCCTCTGCGCTGTCACCCACCAGGACAGCCCCCACTGGCGGGGCCGCTCAGCCCACCTGCTAGCCGCCCCTGGGGCCGGTCCCCTCCCTGGGCAGGCTCCCGCCCCCCAAAGCCCGGCACGCTGCCAGGCGGGGGCCCCCCAAACGGCAGGAGGAGGCCCCCAGGGCGGAGGCGCCCGGCAGCCCCCGAGCGCCGCGCGCCCCGAGCCCGGCGGGTACCTAGCTTCTGGCCCAGGAAGGTCATGCTGTGATAGGCCTTCTCGGCGGCGGCCAGGTGCGCCAGCCCGGCCAGCAGGGAGAGCCAGCTGGCTCCCGCGCTCTTGTTGGCCTCCCGCTCCTTCTCCACATTGTCCTTGGCCTTGTCGTAGGAGAAGATGCCCAGGTGGGAGAAGAACGTCTCCAGCACGGCCTGCTCCAGCGGCACCGGGGCGCCCAGCGGGATCGACTCGCCCATGCCGCGCCGGCCGCTTCCAGCTTCCCGCCGGCCACGTGACGAGCCAGGCCGCCGCCCTCGCCGCCTGGCACGTGAGCGGGGATGGGGCGGGGCGTCGCCGCGCTGACTCCGCCCCTCAGTCGTGTGACGTGCGAGGGGCAGGAGCAGTGAGGGCTAAGGCGCGTGCTCTAAAAAAAGCCGGGGTGACGTGGGCGGGTAGAAAGCGCTTCGCTGCGGTGGGGGTTGGGCGGCGGGTGCGTGCCCCAGAAAGTGGGGCTGAGCCCGCTGCTCCGCGTTCTCGTGGCTGCCCGGCCGGAGCCTGGTCCCGCGGGGATTGCTCAGGCTCTCGCCGCCTCAGAGACCCCAGCACCTTCCCTGCAGCGGTGCCCTCCGTGCTGCCTCCCTCAGGCGCTGCGCAATGCAGGATCGTGCAGTAATTAACCACGTGCGCAGAATTTCCTTTCCCGCCCCCAGTAATAGGCTGCCGCCATGTTGACTTACGCTAGGGGCCGCTGGACCCTGCAGAGCCCAGCGGGCAAAGAGAAGACGGGGCGGCCAGGAGGCAGGGGAGGGCTCCCAGCAGTTGCAGTTCTCAGCACCCGCTGAAGGAAGGAGGGGGTGGCGTGCAGGAATCTCCTTGGAAGCCCGGGACCCAGCATCAGGCTGTTTCTCCCTCTGGATCCCTGGGCCCTAGGGGCGGGGGTCTGTCATAGGGGTTTCTTTAAGTTTTTACTCTGGGAGGGGAAATTTTGTGTGTGTCTGTATTGTTACAGATATCATTGCTGATAGTATTTTGAAATAAATTACCATAATAATTGAAACTGGTGTGATTATATAGTGTTGTTTTTGATAAATAACATTTGCAGAATTTTAAAATATTGTGCACGATTTTTTATTTTTTGGTTCAGCATTCCCCCAGGACTAAGCGTTGCATAGAAAGGGAGCTAGGTCATATCTGGGTGTAAGGCCAAAGGGATCATTAGATCATCTGCTCTGACCTGCGGTACCCTAGGGAGCCACTCATCCAGTTTTATGCCAAACAGTCTTTTTGGCTTGTTTGTCCCGTGACCAGTACCGGGCAAAACCGGTAGGGATGCCAACTTTCTGAGTACAGAAAACCGAACACCCCTGCCCTGCCCCTTCTCTGAGGCCTTGCTGGCACTCACGCTATCCCCCCTCCCTCCGTCACTCGCTCTCCCCCACCTTGCTCACTTGCTCATTTTCACTGGGCAGGGGCAGGGGGTTGTGGTGTAGGAGGGGGTGAGGGCTCCAGCTGGGGATATGGGCTCTGGGATAGGCTGGGGATGAGGGTTTGGAGTGCTGGAGGGGGCTCAGGGCTGGGGCAGGGGGTTGGCGTGCGGGGGGGGGTGAGGGTTCTGGCTGGAGGTATGGGCTGTGGGGTGGGGCTGGGATGAGGGATTTGGGGCTCAGCTAGGGGGTAGGGCCAAGGGGTTTGGAGTGCAGGAGAGGGCTCTGGCCTGGGGCAGGAGGCTGGGGTGCAGAAGGGGGTGAGGACGATCCCTGGTTCCTGTGTTATGTGAAGGGATAAATAACACTTCCTTATTCATTTTCTTCACACCATTTATGATTTTATAGATCTCTATCATATTTCCCCATTAGTTGTTTCTTTGCCAAGCTGAACAGTCCCAGTCTTTTTAATTGCTCCTCATATGAAAGCTGTTCCTTCCATGCCCCCTAATAATTTTTGTTGCCCTTCTCTGTACCTTTTCCAATTCTAATATGTGTTTTTTTGAGATGGGGTAACCAGAACTGCATGAAGTATTCAGGGTGTGGCCAACCATGTATTTATATAGTGGCATTATGATATTTACTGTCTTATTATCTATTCCTTTCCTAATGGTTCCTAACAGTCTGTTAGCTTTTTTGACTGCAACTGCACATTGAGTGGATGTTTTCAGAGAACTATCCACAGTGACTTCAAGATCTCTTTCTTGAGTGGTAACATCTCACTTAGACCCCATCATTTTGTATGTATAGTTGAGATTTTATTTGCCATTATGCATTTCTTTGCATTTATCAACAGTGAATTTCACCTGCAATTTTGTTGCCCGGTTCTCCAGTTTTGTGAGAGCCCATTGTAACTCTTTGCAGTCTGCTTTGGACTTAACTATGTTGAGTAATTTTGTATCATTTGCAAACTTTGCCACCTCACTGTTCACCCATTTTTCCAGATCATTTTTGAATATATTGAACAGCACTGGTCCCAGTACAGATCTCTGGGGGAACCCTGTGTACCTCTCTCCATTCTGAAAACTGACCATTTATTCCTACCCTCTGTTTCCTGTCTTTTAACCAATTATTGATCCATGAGAGGATCTTCCTTCTTATCCCATTACTGCTTAGTTTCCTAAGAGTCTTTGGTAAGGGACCTTGTCAGAGGCTTTCTGAAAGTCCAAGTACATTATATCCACTGAATCACCCTTGTCCACATGTTTGTTGACCCACTCAAAGAATTCTAAAAGATTGGTGAGGCATGATTTTATTTTACAAAAGCTGTGTTGACTCTTCCCAAGCAAATCATGTTCATTTATGTGTCTGATAATTCTGTTCTTTACTACACTTTAAGCCAGTTTGCATGGTACTTACTGGCCTGAAATTGTCAAGATTGCCTCTTGAACCTTTTTAAAAAATTAGTGTCACATTAGCTATCTTCAGTCATCTGGTACAGAAGCTGATTTAAATGATAGGTTACATACCACAGTTAGTAGTTCTGCAATTTCATATTTGAGGTCCTTCAGAACTCTTGGGTGAATACCAGCTGGTCCTGGTAATTTATTAGTGTTTAATGTATTAATTTGATCAAAACCTTCTCTATTGACATCTCAATCTGTCAGAGTTCCTCAGATTCGTCACCTAAAAAGAATGGCTCAGGTGTGAGCATCTCCCTCATATCCTCTACAGTGAAGACCAATGCAAAAAATTCATTTACATTCTCGGCAATGGTCTTGTCTTCCGTGAGTGCTTCTTTAGCACTGCAATCATCCAGTCGTCCACCAACTGTTTGGCAGGCTTCCTGCTTCTCATGTACTTAGTTTTTTGAGTCTCTTGCTAGTAGCTCTTCAAATTCTATTTTGGCCTGCCTAATTATACTTTTATACTTGACTTGCCAGAGTTTATGCTCCTTTTTATTTTCATCACTAGTATTTGACTTCCAATTTGTAAAGAATGCCTTTTTGCCTCCAATGATCTCTTTTACTCTGTTGTTTAGCTATGGTGAATTTTTTTGTTCCTCAATTTTTTTAATATGGGATACACATTTAATTTGAGTCTCTATTATAGTGTTCTAAAAAAGTTTCCATGCAGGCATTTCACTCAGAGTCACAGGGCTAGTGGTGACACAATCCTTTACTGATCTGGATTGAACCTCAAAACATCACAGAGAGATGTTCCTTTCAGGAGGTGGTAACTGACATATCTCCCTATTTGGCCATTTGTGTATTTTATGACTCACACTGCATGCCTATTTGCATACTGAGCCAGGTGAAAATTGAGAGATTGTAAAATATAAAAGAAAGGAAATCAACTGGAAGAAACAAACAGCTGGGCTGGTATATCTTTGAGTACAAAGAAACACACTGAATCCTTTACCTAGGAGACAAACTGACAGTGGTCATGCCTCATGAAAGAAGGGTCACCGCCAGGTTGATTGTAAAGCACTGCAAGAATTTTGGGTGAGCAATACTTTACTAGACATGAGAGTATCGTGTTAATTAATCAGGGCTCTAGAATGTGTGTTGTTAATTTTATATGTAACCATTTGTTTCTAATATTTCTACTTACTACTACTTGAATCTCTTTGCTTTGTTAAATAAATTTATACTTGATTTCACTATAAACAAATCTAAGTGCTGTGAGTTAAGTGGAGCAGTGATTGGAGAGGAAACTGGTAAGCCGGGGTGTAGTACTTCTTTGGCAGCAGTGTATCGGTGAATGCTGCGAGTGTCCAGTGGACGTTCCAGGGAGAGCTTGAGGATTGAAGTGCACCTATCACTAATCTGTAGAGTGACAGCAGGGCCTGTGAGGCCTAGAACAGAGTGCTTGTGTTGCCTGTGATTGGTGGGGTTAGGGGGTTGACCCCCAGCAGTCACAGACAAGGCTTCTTCCTGCTAAGGGCAGGTGATAGTGAAGTGCCTCACAACTCTGGTCACCTACTTTACTGTTCCTTTAGTTGACTGTGGCTCCCCATGCTGGATATGGGACCTGCAGTTATCTGTTTTTGCAAAGGGGAAGGGGACACAGGATATACACTGGAGCCAAGATGATCGATGAGAGAGAGAGGGCAGAAGAACCTGGTTACTGACATAAGTTACAAGATTTTTTTGTTCTCTCATGGGAGGGATGGATGGTGGGTGGAGGAACTGCATATGAGGAGTTGTATATTTATTTGCATTGAGAGACCCACCAAATGGGTGGGAGAAGGAAGTAAATGAACTTGGCTTAAAAAGTGAGCAATGGCTCTTTGAACGTCCTGACTCTTTGTATATACCTCAGGTTACTGAGCCAGTCATCCAAAAAACCTCGCCTCATTGTGTGTGCATAGTGACTTGGAAGCCTAAATCTTAGGCACCTTTGAAAATTTTACTCTGTGTCAGAAGGATGTTCTATCCATCCTGTGTTCCATCCATTGTAGTATCTTGCGAAAGGTATCAAAAGAATTGCTTATGGTAGAGATACAAAATATGTTTACATTAGGTTGTCTGCCCCTGGGGATTAAAATTTAAAAAAATGAAAAACTCAATATACTGTAAATGCCACACAAGGGTCAAGCACAGTTGAAAGTGTGTACAAGAGCAAACCTAGTACAAATAAATTACATTCTGGGACAAGAGAGAGATGTAGGGAGTTATCATCCAACATCAAAACATAATGCCCAGCCAAGTGGCTGTATACAATGTACAGCACTCTGAAGGCCAAGGCAAATTACTCATATCCTGTGTATGTGCAAATGTTAAACAGAAACAATAGAACAATATTTTTTCTCCCTGGGGTAAATCCCATAGACAGACTCAGGTTCCTGGGTTGTCAGGCTGAGCCTGGATGAGGAATAGTTTAGCTCAAAACTGGTAAACAAAAAAGCAAAATATTTTATGGACCTGACCAAGATGATGGAGTATCTGGCGTGGGCCTCCTACTGCTGTGTATGGCACATAGTAAGTGTTCCTGCATGGGAAGAATAATTGAAATTTTTAGAATGATCATTATCAAACAACATCGTTATTTGCATTACAATAGCACCTACTGGCCTCAAGCAAGGTTGAACTGTGCAAGCCTCTGTAAATACAAATAGTAAGAGACAGTCTCTACCTCCAAACAATTTACTATCTAAATAGATAAAGACAGGAAAAGGAAGAGTTGTCTCATTTTAAGGCCAGGGAACTGAGGCACAGAGATATTAAGTGATTTACCAAAACCAATACAAGTAATCTGTTACAGCTGGAAATTGAACCTAGATCTCCTGAGTCATCTTTCTACCCCTTCAGTTTTATTACAGATGTAACCTTTCAGCCAGTCTCAGTTGTGAGCCACAAAAGCAGAGCATTTAAGGCCCCAGGGTTACAAGAACATAAGAACGGCCATATTGGGTCGGATCAATGGTCCATCTAGCCCAGTGGTTCTGTATACAACACAAAACCGGCTCGAGCCGCCACCCAGTGACCTGGGACAAATTACACACCACCCCCTGGGCACCTCTAAGAGGCAACACTTCCCGTTTTGCAAGCACAGAGTCTGAGTGTAACAAATAAACTTTTAATAAAAGGAGGGAAGTAATGCAGCAGGTTTAAAACAGACAAAAGGAAGTACTTCTTCACACAAAGCATAGTCAACCTGTGGAACTCATAGCCAGGGGATGTTGTGAAGGCCAAAACCATTACTGGATTCAGAAAAGAATTAGATCCGTTAATGGAAGATAGGGGCATCAATTGTTATTAGCCAAGATGGTCAGGGATGCAACACCATTCTCTGGGTGTCCCTAAGTCTCTGACTGCCAGAAGCTGGGACTGGATGGATCACTTGATAATTGCCCCGTTCTGTTCATTTCCTTTGAAGCACCTGGCATTGGCCACTGTAAGAAGACTGGATATTGGGCTAGATCAGAGGTTCTCAAACTGGATCCCTCAGGTGGTCATGAGGTTATTACAATGGGGGGGGGGGTCACGAGACGTTAGCCTCCACCCCAAACCCTCTTTGCCTCCAGCATTTATAATTTATATATTTAAATATATTTTAAAAAGTGTTGTTAATTTATAAGGGGGGGGTCACACTCAGAGGCTTGCTATGTGAAAGGGGTCATGTAACAGGGTGAGACTCACCACGTGGCACCACCTGCTGGTTGTTCCAGGGAATTAGCAGTTTCCAGCCCAGAGCACCCTCTGCTGGTCACTGTCCCACTCGCCGTTGGCCCCCGTGTCCCTCCCAGACCCCGGTGCCCCTTTGACTGGGGTGCTGCCCCCTGTCAGTACCCCCTCAGTCACTGGGTCTCCCCTCCGAGGGGAACCCCCAGCCACTATCCCCACTTTGCCTCAGCCTATGAACTGCTGCCAGTCATCATCAAGCCCCTGTTCCCTGGAGCAGACTGCAGTCTGTAATAGCCAGTCATCATAGGCAAAGGAGGTTTGGACCTACTGCCTTTACTTAGCACCCCAGTACCTCCGTGGGCCTTGGACAAGGCCCTGCAGCCTGGGAGGTTGCTGGCCTGGAGCTCCTCTAGCCTTCCCCAGCCCTGCTTCACCCCAGTACCCTTAGGCTCCCTAGGGAGCTAGGCCCATCTTCCTCCTCAGCTAGAGGGAGACTACCTCCAGCTCCTGACTTCACTGGCCTTTGTAGGCTGCGGCTACTTTCCCAATCAGCCATCCCCACCCACAGCCCTCTCCCAGGGCTAATTTCAAGCCCTTGTGGGTAGGAGCAGGTGACCACCCCGCTACAGGTCACCTGTACAAAAGTTTGAGAACCATTGGGCTAGATGGACCATTGGTCTGACCCAATATGGCCGATCTTATGTTCTTGTAACCCTGGGGCCTTAAATGCTCTGCTGTTGTGGCTCCCAGCTTAGACATCAATAGCGAGCAGGCAAGTATGCAATTCCCTGAGTGGCTGTGTGCTGTGCAGCCCTAGTTCAGGACTCTGACCCAAGCAGCCTGCCTACAACACAACAGCCTCACCCTGGTCTCCACCAGTCTTGTTTGCTACTTGCAGGGTGTCCCCAACACACTCTCAGTCCCAAATTTCCCCCAAACTATGTGCCCTTAAATGTCCAACCCTCTTTTAGCACACTTGGAGAAATAATAAGGGTCATTGCCCCCTTTAAAGAGATAAAAGCACAGTTTCTTACTTTAACTGGAGTCGACAATCATTTCAATTCAAACATAAGGACTGGGTTGGTTGAGATTATAAGTAAAACAAGTTTATTTAATCAAAATAGATAGCTTTTAAGTAAATTCAAGCACAAGGGATAAAGATAAAATGCTTTGAAGCAAACAAAAGTAAAAATACACTTTCTAGTGGTTAAGATGTAACTTAACAAGCTACTGTCTTTATTCAAGGTAGATTACTTACCAATCTTTCTGCTTTGCAACCATGGCTGATTTTCTCTCAGTCAGGATCTTCCACGGAAGTATAAGGCTCTGTTTTCCCTTGTCTTCCTAGGTGAAAGATGCCAAAATGGCTCTTTGTTTCCCCTTATATTTTTCAGAGTTCATTGACTCTGTTTCAAGAGGCAGGATGACCTCATGCTGTTCATCCCTTCCTGTGGACTTTCCATCTCCCTACCGATTTGTATGTAAATTGGGCTTCTATTGTTTTGATTCCACAATATTACCTTCCCTCCTGTCTGGGAGAAAACCTGCTTCACCCTTTGTTTGGTCAGACTTTAAAGCATAATATCAGTAAGTATCCATAATTCCTTGTATAATTTTTATATATATATTTTATATTTCACAATGATATTGTGTAATATGTCATAAGCTTTCAAAAAAGATGCTGCTTGATACAGTTTTATAATACAGCAAAAGTGTATACAATCGGTTGATTCGATTGCTTATTATTTGAGGTTCAGACCCCCTCCCCCACTCACTAGGCTGATGGTTTTGTTTACCTTTTATGTAACGGTACCTTAATTGTCTCTGCCTGATGACCAAGCTGGTCAGACAAAAAAATACACCATCCATTGTATATGGGGACTGAGCTTATGCATTGCTTGCCAAACATGTTTTAAGAACGTAATTGTAGCACATAGCCATACCTTTTGATGTACATACTGCATATTTACATTATGCAAGAATATTAATTATTGGAGAGTTATTAGTTTTCCAATGATATATTACATGCCATCTTTTGGGTATATATAACATCACAACAGAGTGTTAGGTGTAGTGAGTCTATCAGTTCTGACAAGAGTTGCTCACATCCAGTAATGAACCATCAATGTGCCTCTCTGTGCTGCTTTAACTCCAAGACTTTAAGAGAATAATTTTCCATATAGATTAATAATTTCTTAACTATGATCTGTACATACATTTTGCAATGATTATGATAATCAGTGGGCTCTTGGCACAGACCTGACATGCCATGCTTTGCTAAACTATTATGCAGATATCCAACGTAAGGGATACCTGTAAAATTCTACGTACCCGCTGTACCTGCTGCCAGTTTACACCAAGGGATAGCTAGGTCACAGTGGGTACTTTTTATTCATCAAAATTGTACTATGAAGAATAGCACCAACTGGAGCTTCTCTCATCCCACTGCTGGCATGGGACAATGGGTGACTGAAGAAAGAGCATAGAATCAACTAATATTTTACCATGTTCTTGACTTCTTGTTGTCTTTTAATCTTGAGGAATAATGGGATGAGATTGCTGTAGTGTTTGTGATACTAGCATGATTTCACTATAACAATACAGATTCTGTGTAATTTGTGGAACAAATGTCTGCTGGAATCATTACAATGCTTACGGGTAAGAAATAATGCATGACATGAAATAAATGTTTCAGGTATTTATTTTTTAAATGGTCCTTCGTCTATTGTTTTGACTATAATTAAACCAGCGGAATTTGAATTCTCACTGGTAACTGCATTTTCCAGTCTCAAAACAGTTGTCACAATTTACTGCATTGTGTAGTGACCCAGACCTACATTCTGCCAAATTATGTAAAGCAATTATAAAACTCTTTCCTAGCTGCTCCTTCTCCTTGATGTTCTGATTAAATGTGGTTCTTGCAGCTGTTCTGTTCCTTCTTATCACAATGTAATCTTGTAGCCTGTTTCTAGTTGAAAGTCTGGCTTGTGTTTCTGTGTGTTCTAAAGTGGTGATAAAAAAATCTGCTTTTCCCACTTTATCAGAGGAGTATTTTTAACTGATTTTTTTTTTTTTTTACTCTAAGTTGAGGTTATTCTGAACCTTTCAAATCAGTAGTTCCATGTGGATAATTTTTCTTGAGTAAAACGAAATTGTTCTAGAGAGGGAGTTCAAATAGCCACATTGCAATTTTCGCCTCCGAAAAATCATATGTACCTGTGTATGTGAAGTGTGACACAGTTTCACTTATTGTTAGTAAGTCTGCTACTTAAATTATATTGATTTTTGTGTTTAGTTTGCTCCTGTTGCAAAGTATTTAGGCAGCTGGCAGTTCAGATACCATACACTATTATAGATTGCAAGAACCCCAAGAGCAGAACCTCAAGCTCAAGTAATTTATATTACAGAACCTGGTTTTCAGAAGTGCTCATCACTTGCAGCTCCAGTGTGCTTAGCAGCAGTTCTGAAAATCTGATCCTACAAACACAAGTAATTTTACACACATAAGTAGTCCCAATGAATTAACTGAGACTATTCAGACATGTAACATTACTTATATGCATAACTGTTTAAAGGATTGGAGCCTAAGTGTATAAACTGGATTTTTGTCATTTTCTTGCATCTCCTTGTGATCATAGCTATTACTACACAAATCTCATACTATGGGTAAGTAGTAGAAAGAGGCTGCCACTAATGTAGCCTGTTCAGTGAGAGTTTTTTCCTATGTGAGGAGCTAATTTTTGTAAAAAGGCTTAGCTCTGCAAGACTCTGCAAAGCTAATAATATAGTACTCTAACAATTATGTTTTCAAAGGTGCTGAATTCTACTCAATTACCACAGAAGCCAATATTTATAATAGGCATTCTATTGACTTACAAAGAAATACAATATTCATACTAATAGAAACTTGAGCATCTGAACTAGTAGCAACAGAGGGATATTCATACATGTAATTTACTTGAATCATCAGTGCTATCAGGAAATAGTAGTCGGACAATGACAACTACTTTAAAATACATTAGTGTTTTAACCCTGTGGCATAAGCAACCTAGAGCAGAGTATTGCAAAATGCTTTTAAAGAGCTTGAATCCATAAAGGCTGCATAATGCTGTCAATGCAGAGACTTCCACATATAAGTTTTATTGATGTTAATAAGATGCCCCCATAAATTCTTACCTATTCTGATGAGAATGTACTAATGAATTAAGAATAGAGTTTGGATACGCAGGAAAGATTTGCAAAGGTATAGATGGGAATTAGGGCCCAGGTCCTCAAAGGTATTCCAATGAAATCAATGGAAGTTAGGAGTTTAATACCTTCAAGATCTGGATCTAGGTGCCCACATTTCAAAGGGAGTTGTGTGTCTAATTTCCTTAGAATATCTCCCTGATTTTTTTCTCACTATAGCAAATAAGAATCTAAAAATATAATCGTGGCTTTCAAAAATCTTGCAGCCTAAAGAAATATTTCAACAGCACTGCTCTCTGCTAATGCCTCATTTACTGATGGAAATGTCAGATTACCCATCCATAAATTGCAAATAGGGAGGCACTAGGTTCCACTACATCTACAGCAGGTGAATACTTATCACTTACATTTGTTGCCAGTGTCATAACTTGCCGCAGTGTTTGTTGATTTTTCAGACCCATACTAACATAACAGCAAGTCCCCTAGGACTTCAATAAAATTATGATAAAGCAAATTGGGAGTAGGTGATGTCCCAAATATTTTCAGAGGTGGGACAGTTCAACTCTCTGAATATGACTGATCAGTGTGGATCTACAAGCATCATGTTTTAAAAGTCATGCATGCAGAGTCCAGGAACACTGGAAATATACCCATCCCTAACGGAAGGCAAGAGGACACCGTGGTACTGAGCGCTTATCTAGTTACAGCGCTGTGGCTGCCCCGCTGTAGCACTTAGTGAAGATGCTACCTATGCCAATGGGAGAGCTTCTCCCATTGACATACGTGCTCCATCTCCGCAAGAGGCAGTAGCTATGTTGATAACAGAAATCCTCCCGTCAACGTAGCACTGCCTACACCAGGAGTTAGGTTAGTATAAATGCATTACTCAGGGGTGTAGATTTTCCACATCACATAGCAACACAGTTATATTGACATGTTAGTAGTGTAAACCAGGCCAATGTAGCTTGATTAGGAGCTGTATTCAGGCCTCCTTTTTTGTGATATACAGGCAAGTCTCATCTTATGCTGGGATTACGTTCCGCAGTCAGTGCGTAAAGCGAAAACCCCATATAGTCAAACGCTCATTGAGTTGAATGGCGGGCGGAATTGCCCACACTATAGAGAAAAATAATTTAAAAACTTTTTTTTTTTGCCGACCACAAAGCTGAATTTGCACGTTAAATGTGTGTAAGATGCAGCGCACCTGTAGTGACTAATTCTAGCTGATGTGGTATAGTTTACTCATAATAGCAGGGAAGAATAACAGTGTTATTTTCAGTGAGTCAGTTTAATGTAGGATGTACACAAATTTTCATAGTTTTAAACACAGGGGTCGGCAACCTTTCAGAAGTGGTGTGCCGAACCTTCATTTATTCACTCTAATTTAAGGTTTTAAGTCTTTAATATATAACTAAAACATTGTTGTATATAAAGTAAATAAGGTTTTAAAAATGTTTAAGAAGCTTCACTTAAAATTAAATTAAAATGGAAAGCCCTCCAGAGCGGTGGGCAGGACCCAGGTAGTGTTGAGTGCCACTCAAAATCAGCTTGCCTGCCGCCTTTGGCACCAGTGCCATAGGTTGCCTACCCATTTTAACATTTCCCAGTTTGAGCTTCTGCTTAGCATGAAAGGGGATTTGTGTACTTAAAGTACATAATGCAAAGTAGTTACCATGATCTGGGAAGCTGCAGTAGCATATTCCATGTTGAGATTGAAGTTTATAAACAACTGTCACCCAATTGCTTACAACTCCAATTGGTCAATTACCAGGTTCCATTTTGTTTCAAAAGAAACTTTCCATAAAGTTAAGTTTTATATCTTACACTTTAATCCTAAAATATTAGGCCGTATGTCCCAGCACAAATGAGATTGAGTACAGATTTAATCCAGGTAAAACCAGGTGTATGAGTAGGCAGAGAAAGCACCCAGAACAAGTGAGTAGCAGTAAAACAGCATCAATTGGAAGAAAGGTACTAATTGTAAATCAGACTAGTCACTGAGCATTTTTAAAACCTGGGCTACAAGTAGCAGCTTTTCCCCCACCTTTCTGCTTGGTGTAGCAAAGCAACCTTTTATCTTTAAAAGGTCCAAGTAGTTTGGTCTAGGTCATGAGACCATCCCTCTCCTTCTGTACATGGAATCAATACAGGCACTAGTGCGCTATCTGTACAACAGAAAGTTGGAAGGTGTTCTCTTTGAGGGACTCAACTCCTAATTCTTTCTTCCCCACTTGGTCCATATTTGTGGACATTCCAGACATACTGGAAGACTTTTCGCCCCACAGGAGACAGTTGAAGGAAGAGACAGAAGGAATGTAGGATTTCTTAACTACAGTATAATGGATTTATGGGGTGGGAATAAATTTTGATTTATTTGATTTGGCGAGAAGCAGATGAGGATGGCTCAGTTTAGTTGCTGATTTTAAATACTGAAAATGTAGATATATTTTAGAACAAATGAAATGGAACACTGGAAAGGTTAAATATGCAAGCAATGATCAGTAGGTAAGGCTGATAACTCCAGGGATGAGGGTCTGTTGAAAAGTATTATAAATATTCACATTAAGTTTTCATTGACATGCACAATAAATGTGGACACTAAGGGCATGTCTTCACTTGCAACATGGCTGTGTAGTCACGGTACCAGCGAGGGGCACTCCCAGCACTGGTGCACTGTCCACACTGCCACTTTACAGCGCTCAGCGGGGTGTTTTTTCACACCCCTGAGCGAGAAAGTTGCAGCGCTGTAAAGTGGCAGTGTATACAAAGCCTAATAGTCATTAACCAAGTGCACAACAAAGCGGGATTAAAATCCCTTAGACTGAAAAGCTCAAAGCAACCTTAACTATGAACTACACATGCCTCTATATTCATACTTATGTAGCTTTCACATTAAGAAAACTTAAGATGCAAGACTGTTATAGAACTACAGCAACAAGTGTCTCAGTTGGAGTTTAAGCTTTTTCCCTCCCATGGCTGTCCATGCAGTAGTAAGTGTTCTCAATGGCATTTCCTCCCAAACTAGGTCTTGCAAATTAAAGAGTCAAAGATCTTTCCAATAAGAATTTTATTGTAACACACAGCAAACAGAATGTTCTTGCATTTAGAAGAATGTATTTGGTCTCTTGGTGGTGAAACGTGGTTTGTGCTGACGACGCAGAACTCTGTGTGGCAGAGGGAACTTGATTTTTGAATCCTGTAAGGGAGAATGTTAGTTTTCATTTATATCCATCTTGTAATAATCTCAAGTCATACACACACTATGTAAGTCACAATGAGTGAATTAGAAAATTCAACTTCTGACCTTCATATCTAATCTGCATTAGAGATCAGAGCAACAAGAATTTCCATGAATCAGGGTTACCAGAAACTAGGAACAACCGAAGGTTCCTTTTTCTAAGCTCTTTGGGGAATGGTCTGTCTTTTTATTCTGTGTTTTTACAGCACCTCACACAATGAGGTCCTGGGTAATACAACTATAAAAGACGTAACTACTAACACCTTTCTATACAGAGCTGCCCTGTATTTTAATAAAGTTGTTTCAGCGTAGCTGTAAGACTAGATGTACTTTTTGTATTTAAGAGAACACTCATTCAAAGCACAGGAGTACTGAAAGAAATCAACCCGATTTTGATCAGTAGTTTCACTCAACTAGTTCTAGCACTAAAGGACCCATGATTCCAAGTTCCAACAACATACATGCAAGTCTGACTCAGTACATCTCTGCTATATAAAATAATTGTTGGACTGCAATGCAACAATCTGTATTTTTAATCTGCACAGTACATCCTGTAAACTTAGTGCAAACTTCTAGGTAAAACAGATTTTGTCCCATCCTGTGTGTTACAATGAGCACAACCAACCACTGTTTTACTTTGTTTCACTTACATGGAATTGCTTGACTGCAGGTCTACGGCACTTGCTAGCAGCAATCTCTTCAACCTTCATGATCTGAATAGAGTGAGCACGGGCACGATGGCGGGCACCCATATCACGGTCTGTAACACCAGAGTGATATTAACATTATCACATTTAGTTTAAACAACACGATTCACAATTTTTTTTTCTTCTCCTCTGTGCAATTTGAAATTGCTTACATGTAGCAGGTTTTCTTAAACAGAGTTCCTTATAATGAAATTCACCATTCTTGCATATTATATTTAACAGCGGACTTGCATACTATAATTTAAACTGCAGCTTGGTAATACATTTTTTCTTATACTTTCCCTACAGTTATTCTAGTTAATAATCCTCCTAACAGAGGAGCAACAGTCTCTACCGAAGCTTTTTATTACAAGTCAGACGTGCTGCCACCTCCCCCATACACCAAAATTCTTCAAAAAGGTACAATTCTGCATGTGTAGTCCACGTTTTTTGGGCAAGAAGTTAGTGAATCAGGAGCTATACTTAAAATTATGGAATACTGGAAGATGTAAGTTGGGTACAATTACTATTTTCATACTTTCCAATGGTTGAGTTATTCTTTAAGTGTAACAACCCTAAGTTTCTAGCTTTTTTTAAAAAGTCACCAACTTTAGCATTGTTCAAAGTCCTCAGTTAATACAAGAAATATGCAAGGGACTGATAGACCCGAAGGTTCACATTTGAAACAGATTCTCAAAGAAATCTGAGGTCATCTTTATACCTCAAAACATGGGCTCCAATTTTTGGTACTCATCATGTATGAATTATATATACACAACATTAAGTACAGTTTAACCTTTTTGTTCAGTAATTCTGTGGATGAGGATCTCAAGTGATAATTATCAGTTTCAAAAGACATTGCTATCTCACAATATTACTGTGCCTACTACAATGCTCCCAAAGGCAAAACACACATTTCCATATAAATCCTCAGCTTTCAGGAGTTTACAACTCAGATGCAAGATGGGCATACAGGAATTCTGAACAAGCTCTCAACTATATTACTTGAACCAGATTAGATATCAAAAATACACATAGAATAGTAAACTGCTGTGTTTAAAACTTAATTTGATAAAATGAGTTAATTTAACAGATAGAGAATATGCAGAAAGTTTTATGTTGGACCTTCAGTTTCACTTTCAAAAGCACATCAGCTCTTGAAAGGCGACAAGGTACATTGCTATTTGCACACATGACAAGAACACTATTACTAAAAATAATATTCTTTGGGTTTTTGTGTGCACTTTTCTAAGTGTTCTAAACACAAATTAAAATGCACTAGAAGTGTTATATTTTGAATGAAAAAATATCACCCATTATAGTAACTGCATATGGAATTTGACTTAAAAGGTAGCCCCAGATATCTCAATACAATAGATCATTAGTCTATCAGATATTAAGGTCTACTTGTGACCCTTTGTAAACAGAGGGTATGAAGTCTTTTTGGCCAATACACCAATTATCTTCCATACAAAAGATTTCAGGAAATTCAGTTCCCACAAAAACTCACTCTGTTATAAAACACTATGCTCAATATGGCCAAATGAAATATATTTACTTACAGCACTGTGTAACAGCACCAGCAGTTGTCAAGTCCCTGTATTCCCTGTACATGTTGTGGGTTCCACTACGAGAATCATAGCGTAGCCAGATACCGAAGTTTTTCACCCGCAAGGGGGACTTTTCAAATACCTGAGATTATAAAAGTGAAGAAAGAACCAGAGATAAAGACACTACCTCACTGATGCACTGTGTATTGACTAATAAAACAACAGTTTGGGAGAACACCACATTAAAGTTCTAGCTGAAGCATATGGCAGAATTCTATCATCTTGGGAATTTTTTTGTTTTTCCTCACACACACACATTTATGTTAAGTCAATTTTTTGTCATTAATCATGGTAACGGGTAGGTGAGTAGATTTTTCTACTGAAGTAAGCAAGCAGCTTTCCAAAGGGATACGGCCAGATTTTTCAGAAAGAGTGATTTAGGAGTACAAGTCCCTGTTACTTTCAGCAGGACTTGTGCTCCCTTGTCGCTTTTGAAAACTATGCCTCAATTGTCAGGTTAGCCCCAAAGCTGAGATTTTATTTAAAAAGAAAAAAAAAATCGAGTTAAATCTAATTGTTTCAGTTACTTTTTAAAGTTCCAATTGGGGGAAGAGGAGTAAGTAAGAGTGAGTGTGCCAATGGAGAAAATGTGTTTTACAAAAGGCAAATTTCATTTTAATGCCATGGACTGTGCAACAGGGATGGTAAAGAATTACAAAACAGATTAGAATTAGAAGGTTTAGATGAAAACCAAGTGACATATACCAAAGTAAACTAGGAAACTCTTAAGACCATACCTGTCCACAGTACACAATTTCTCCAGAAGACTTCTTCATCTTCTTCAGCTGAGACACAAAGTACCAAAAACGGGACTTGGCAACAACATGATTAGGCGCGAAGATACGCATCCGATAGAGGGGTGGTGTTGGACATTTAGGAGTAGGAAGGCATCGTCCAACAACTTTGTACTCCCTCAGCTACAAACGAGAGAGAGAGAGAATGAAAAAAAACACCCCAATGTTCAGAGGCGAAAGTAAGTGTGTTCGCGGTACAGCGAGACAGCAGAGCGCATGAGCAGTGATGTACGGAGCCCACAGCTACTGCAGACAGCGATGTTGGGGGAAGCAGCTTACGGCTGAGAGTCCCACGGATAACGCACACTACGGCCGAGTCCAGCTCTCCTACGGGATCTCGTCAGGCCCTTCGCTTCCACGAGCGCTTCGGCTCCCGAAAGGCGACACGGCTCCGCTTATTCCCCGCGGAGAGCATCACACAGTCAGAGCGACGGGCTTCGCGCGCTGCACAATGGGGTCAGAACCTCTCGCGGGACTTGCTCTAACCAGAAAGCCGCAGTTATGGGGGCTCGAAACCCGGCTCCCGGGGCCCTGGCCCCTCCGGCCCGTGCGCTCCTGCCGCGCCTCAGAGCAAGGCCGCGGTCTGTGGTACCTGCAGGGGGAGCGTTGGGGGCACACGCGGCCTGCGCAGGGAAGAACCCAGGCCCGCCTCTCGTAACCCCGCGCCTGAGGCCGGCCCCAACGAAGGGGGCGCCTGCGGGCTGCAGCGCCGCTCTGCGCGGCCTCCCCAGTGTCACGTTCTTGGCGGCCGCCATGTTGGCCGCTCGCTCCCTGAGGAAAAGATGGGGCGAACCAGACGGGCGGGACCCGCCAGAACGGCCCAAGGACCAGTTACTAGCCCGCCCCACCCCCAACACCGGGCCCGGGCCGTCCAGCCGCACCCCACTAACCCCGGAGGGCCACGCTTACCGTGCCCGACGCCTTCATAGTGCTGCCTCGCTCGCTGCCACCCACAAAAGGAAGCGGCGCCTGCGCTCCAGCCTCACGTCGCCCGCTCCGCCGGAAGTAACGCCCTCATAATCATTCTAAACGCCTATTGGTTACAAGAAAGACTCCTACTGGATGTAGCCTCAGTCAATCAAAGCTCACATAAGCTTCGATTGGCCTCTTTGCGACCGCCATAGCTACACGTTATGCTCCGGCGGCGCGTGGCGGGCCCCTAGACTCAGGGCCCTTAGTGTTGCCCCTACGGTAATGGCATGTCCTCCAACGTATCAAGCGATGGCGCCTGGTAATGAACAGCAGTGAACTCAACGCCCGTACCTAGTGCTATTCCGCAACACCGCTAACGTAGGGAGCCGAGTTCCCAGCATGCATTGCAGCGAGCACATCGCCCGCGGCCTGCGTGCGGGCGATCCTGCGCCGCCGGCCCACCCCGACCAGAATAGCGCACTGCATGCTGGTCCTTGTAGTTTCAGTGGTTTCGCCGTAGGAATTAGGAGGTGGGTGGGTCTGTTCGTCTCCTCACGCACACTGCCGGCTGCGTTCCCTCCAGGCGGGTGAGCGCCTGTCCTGTGCGAAGGAGATGCACCGCGCTCCCCTGTGCGGGCTGGGGCGTCTTTCATTCCCTTGTGCTGGGCGGGGTTGGATTTGCTGTCTCTCTTCCTCGGTGGGCACCAGCTTTGTTTTGGTGATGCCCCACATGCTCAAGCTCCTCCGCCTCCTAGACCGACTTGAACTCTGGCTTTTAGTCTTGTGACTTAACAAGTTGGAAATTGGTACCAAAATTGGATTTCACAAACTTGGCGCCTACATTTTCAGGGTAAAGGCTCCCTAGGCACCAGTGGTTCTACTTCTGGGCATGCGTCCAGCTGCCTACCTCCCACCCACCTAAACCCATAATCAGCAACATGTAAGATACGACTTTTAAAAACTAATTTTATATTTGTGGATAATCTAGGCACTATGCCCAGATGTACACACACTCTTTCCCCAACCTAATGTATTATATATTTTTTAACATTAGCTTTAATACATTTTTTAAATCTGTTCTTATCAGTTTAATATCTGACCCACTTAAGCCCTTGAGTGATCCACAAACTGGGAGGAGATATCCATGATCTGCTTAAGTTGTATGCAGAGCCTGATCCAGTAGGTGAGCTCAAAGACTACATACATACCAGACCACTAACTGGGGACATGGGAAACGCAGGTGCCATTCTGCCAGAGGGGGAAAGAAAGGATTTGAAAAGGTATCTTCTATCTCTTGAGAGACTGCTCCAGCCTCTGAGCTATAGATGGGGTGAAAGTAACTTTTAAAGGACTTAGCAGTACGCCAGTCCTGAGCAGGGGGCGGGGCCTCAACCAGAAGAGGCGTGGCCTTTAACTCCCCGGTGAATTTTAAATCACTGCCGGAGCCCTGGGCTGTCACCATTAGCCCGGGGGCTCCGGCAGCGGGGCTTGGGCAGGGATGTAAAGGGCCCAGGGATTTAAAGGCCCCGCCTCTTCTGGTTGAGGCCCAGCCCCCTGCTCAGTACTCTGGCATACTGGTAAGTCCTTTAAGTTACTTTAACCCCTGCCTATAGCTCCGAGGCTGGAGCACTCTGGGGATGATTTAAAGGGCTCCGGGTTCCCAGCCACCGCTACCACAGCCGGAGCCCCAGGCCCTTTAAATCGCTGACAGAGCCCCATTGCCGGAGTCCCCAGGGTAGTGGCGGCAGCCGGGGGCTCCAGCGGTGATTGAAAGAGCCCTTTAAATCACTGCGTGAGCCGTCTCCACCACTCAGGAGCTCTGGCAGCTGGGCTCTGGTGGCAATTTAAAGGGCTCGGGGCTCCGGATGCTGCCGGGAGCCCCAAGCCCTTTAAATCGCTAGCCTGGGGAAGCCGGTCTGGCACGGCGTACCGGCTTACTTTCATCTCTGGCTATAGGATATTTGACGTGGGGCTTCTTCAGTCTCTCCTGTTGAAGCTGTCCCACTCCGGAAAAATAATGAAAATGTGATTGGACCAGGGGGATCTGGACCTTGGGTCTCCTAGGTCTAGCCAGTGGACTGCAAAGTCTCTTTCTGTGTGGCCCGCTATTAAGTATTTATTCACAATGGAGCAGTGAGTGGTCCAGAAAGAGAGATTCATAGATCACAAATTCCAAGGCCAGAAGGGACATCATCTAGTTTGTATAACACCTGTATGACACAGGCCATACAATTTCCTCAAAATAGGTCCTAGAGCAAATCTTTTAGAAAAACAACTAATCTTGATTTTAAAATTGTCAGTGATGGAGAATCCACTACAACCCTTGGGAAATTGTCCCAGTGGCTAATTACTCTCACTGTTAACAAATTATGTCTTATTTACCATTTGAATTTGTCTAGCTTCAACTTCCAGTCATTGTATCATGTTAAACCTTTCTCTTCTAGACTGAAGAGTCAATTATCAAATATTTGTTCCCTATGTAGGTACTTATAAACTGTGATCAAGTCATGCCCTAACCTTCTCTTTGTTAAGATACATAGATTGAGCTCCTTGAGTCTGTCACTATAAGGAATGTTTTCTAATCTTTTAATCGTTCTTCTGGCTCTTTTCTGAACCTTCTCTAATTCATCAGCATCCTTCTTGAACTTTGGGCACCAGACCTGGACACAGCAATGGTTGCAGCAGTGCCAAATACAGAGGTAAAATAACCTCTCTACTCCTACTTGAGACTTGCTTGTTTATGCATCCAAGAATTATGTACTTTTAGCTACAACATTTGCATTAGGAGCTCCAGCTCAGCTGATTATCCACCATTACCCCTAAATCTTTTTCAGTCGGTGCTTCCCAGGATAGACTCACCCATCCTGTAAGTATGGCCTACATTTTTTGTTCCTAGATGTATACATTTACTTTTAGTTGTATTAACACACACCTTGTTTGCTCGTACCCAGCTTACCAAGTGATCCAGATCACTCTATATCAGTAACCTGTGCTCATTATTTAACACTCACCCTATTTTTGTGTCATCTGCAAACTTTACCAGTGATGATTTTATGTTTTCTTCCATGTCACTGATAAAAATGTTAACTAGCTTAGGGCCAAAAACTGATCCCTGTGGGATCCCACTAGAAACATACCCATTTAATAATGATTCCCGGTTTACAATAATATTTTGCAACCTATCGGACAGTTATTAATCCAAATCAAACACCTTACAGAAGTCTAAGTATATTACATCAACTCCGTTACTTTTATCAAACGAATCTATACTAATAAAAAAATGAGTTTGACAGGATCTATGTTGCATAAACCCATATTGATTGGCATTAATTACATTATCCTCCTTTAATTCTTTATGAATTGACTCCTGTATTAGCTGCTCCATTATCTTACCCAGGATTGATCTCAGACTGACAGGCCTATAATTAATCCCATTTACCTTTTTTCAATACTAGCACAACATTACCTTTCTTCCTGTCTCCTGGAACTTCCCTAGTGTTCCAGGACTTATTGAAAATCAACATTAATGGTACAGTGAGCTCCTCAGGAAACTCTTTTAAAACTCTGGAACTAAAGTTATCCAGACCTGATGATTTAAAAATGCCTAACTTTAGTAGCTGCTGTTTAACATCCTTCCAACACACTAGTAGGGTGGAAAGAGTGTTATCAAATACAGGAGACCCCCGCTAGAACATGCATTTATATAAGGCAAATTCGGAAATAGCGCAGTTGCGACCATGGATCCCAAAATAAATTATTTAAATTGGAATCCATGGTAACACCCCCCCCCCACCGCTATAATGCGGTCCCCGCGTTAATGTGGTACAGTGCATGGTTCCCAAACCCCGTGTTCTAGCGAGGGTGCAGTGTATATCTGTTTTTTCCCAGATATACAACAGAAATATTGATTGAACACTTCTGCCTGTTCTGCATTATTACTGATAATTCTACAATTTCCCTCTAGTAATGGTCTAGGGAGAATGATTCTATAGTCCTGTGTTTAGGGTTCCCATCTAGGAGACAGGAGACCCAGAGTTAATACCCCCTTGTCCATCATTCTTTCATTATCCACAGGGGGACAGCTTCAAAAGGAGAGACTGAGAGGTCCTAACATCAAACTATCCCATAGCTCAGTGGTTAGTGTACTCTCCTGAGAGGTCGGCAACCCCCTGTTCAAATTCTTCCTTGCCCTCTGGTAGGGAGTGGGGGGCTTCAATCTGGGTCTCCCACATCCAAGGTGAGTTCTATAACCATTGGACTAAAAGTTATAAAGTGGGTGAAGGCACCACCTCATCCATTGGCTGTTTTGTGTGGAGTGAAGCAGGTGCCTAACTCATTTTTGCAAGAAACACCTAAGCTGCCTGACTCCAGAAGAGAGGTTTGCATTTGGGGATGATCACTTAGTAGAGATAGGTATCTCCCTGCAACCTAGATTTAAGGGCTTATCTCTCAGAGAATGGTGGGTCTTAGCACACACTAGTTTATGAGGCCCCTCACCTAGCATGCTAGTTTTTGTGGATTGTATTCTAAGGCGCTTATCTCTCCCCATTAATCGGATAGGGAGACTAGGTGGTGAACTAGGCATTGTAGATTGCAGCTATTCCGCTGATATTCGGTGCCTAAAAGTAAGCACAATTATGCTCAGTGTTGCAACACCTATGTCCCCTCATAAATCCCATCCCTGGTGATTCAGTAAGTGGCATTCTTCTGGTGGAATAAGTACCAGTTTTAGGGTTCACTGGGCCAATGGAGATGTCATCTTTCAGATGAAACATAGCAGTATTCTTATTCAATTGTGGTCATTAAACATTTCATAGTACTTCTTTTTAAGTAAACTACATGTTGCAACTCTAAATCCCTTTGCAATATCAGTTTGCTACAATATTCTTCACACTTGTCCTAAACTGTGTTGTTCCTGCCTATAGTTAATCAGAAATGTCTGTATTTCAGGGGTGGGTGAAATGATCTGCTTAAATGCTGTAGAAGTCCTATTTTTGCAAATTGTTGTGACCACGTGGAACTTGTTGCACGATTGCAGCCAGAACCTGCAAATCAATTTGGCATGAAAGGCACTGAATAAATGTAAGATATTAATATTGCTATGGTCAGACAAGTTATTCTGTAAATATTTGCATTTTGTTACTGCACTTATTTGTTTTCTCTGTCTTCAAAGTTTTTGATCCTGTAAACATACACATTAAACTGTTAATAATTCCATTGAAATTCTATGCTGGCAGAACAATTTGCAATGTTGATGCCTTTGTCATGTTTATGGCGGTCACTGAAGTCAATGGGACTATTCACATACTTAAAGCTAAGCATGTGCATAACTATTTTGTAGGATGTGGAGATATTTTGTAGGCCATTTACTGAACAAGTTTTTCTAGTCAGAACTACAAAATCAACACCACTGTGGAAAAACAAGTTGTGTTTTGTTCTGTCTGGCATGTAATTAACATGATTACCAGCTAAATTCTAAAACTAAAACTTTTACTGTTGGTGATGCATGAAGTGGGAAAGAACACAACTTGATTTTCAGATTCCAAGTTGAGTTTATTGTGCAGTAGCTTAATCTTATTTTGACTTGTAAACTGAGCAGAGAATTAATGCACAATCATGCTGTAAATGAAAATAATCATTGAACCCACAATGTCATATTTATAGTAATAGTTGTGACTATTACCACGTTTGATAGCTATGTATGAATAACTGTTCTTACTTTTTATGGCTATTTTTCAATAAACTTTTTAGAAAACTGGAAACTTTTGATAAACAGGTTGTATTTTGGTATGTGCATCATATTTTTAAATCATACATATGCATGGACAGTAAGTAAAACTTCCCCTTGGGGAGGCTAGCCCCATGCCCTGCCTCTTCCAGCCAAGGCCACGCCCTGAGGGAGCTGAGTGCTTGTCTCCTCTCCCCCATGGCCCCAGCTGGAGCAGAGAGCTCGGTTGGGACCACAGAAGGGAGTGGGGGGGCTGAGAGCTTGGTCCCAGCTGGGGTTGAGCTCTCAGCCTCGGCTGGGATCGTGGTGGAGCTCTTGGCCCTGGCTGGACTGCGGGAGCTCTGAGCCTGGAGTCCCTCCCCCGTTCTGCCCCCCTCCGCCTGCGGCCCTGCTCATGTCCACACCTCGTTCCACCCCTTCCCCTGAGGCCCCGCCCCCGTTCCATTCTCACTCTACCTCTTCCATCCTAAGGCCCCACTCACTCTCTCTCCCCAGCCCCCCGCCATGGCCCTGAGAGCAGATAAGCTCTGTGCCCCCGCCACCAGTGGCATAGCCAGGTTTAGAGCATAGGGGGAGCGGAGCTAAAAAAAGGCACCGGGAGCAAAAAAAAATGCTTTGCTCTGGCTGCAGCATAGGAGCAAAAGGCATCGTGAGCAAAAAAAGGCGCTGGGAGCAGTAGCGTAGCTGGGGGGGAGCAGGGGGAGTGGCCGCTCCCCCACTGAGCAGAAGCAGTGCCTTTTTTTTGCTCCCGACGCCTTTTGCTCCTACGCTGCAGCCGGAGTGGAGCATTTTTTTTGCTCCCGACGCTTTTTGCTCCTATGCTGCAGCCAGAGCGGAACTTTTTTGTTGTTGCTCCCGGTGCCTTTTTTTGCTCCTGACACTTTTTGCTCCCGGCCCCTTTTTTTAGCTCCGCTCCCCCTGTGCTCTAAACCTGGCTATGCCACTGCGTCGGGAGCAAAAAAATGCTCCGCAGCAAAAGGCGTCGGGAGCAAAAAAAAAGGCACCGTTTCTGCTCAGTGGGGGAGCGGCCGCTCCTGCTCCCCCCCTGGCTACGCTACTGCCTGCCACGCCCCCAGGGTCATGACGGGGGGAGATTTTTCCAGGGGCTCCAAATCCACCAATACCTCCCCTCCCTCTCCCGGTGGCGCAAGGTTTGGAGAGGCTTAGCCTCCATTAGGTGCCACCCATGCACATATGCAACGCTTTCCAATGTTAACCTGAACATGCCTCACTGCCCCTCAACCTGAACCTACCCAGAAATAGTAACTGATAGAAGTTTCCATCATTGTGCTTGTGCGCTTGCATAAAAAATAAAATTATTAACAGCTATTGTATTTGTGCATTCTTTCTTGATTTAACTATGAGTTAGTAAATCAGTGTGTTTGACTGGTATCCTAGAGACTACTCTACTGAGAGTTTCTATAAAGATTGTTTAACATATAACTAGGCTTGGCAGAAGTTGATGTTTATAATTTTGACAGATAACACTGATGTTTATTTTAAAGCATTTTTTCAATTTGTATTGATTTAAATTTTCCTAGTTGTTGGAAATTATGCAGAGGAATCATGCAGATGGGAGGAGGACAGACTAATTTTTTTAATGACAATAGACATGAAACTTCAAAAAGGTAAAGCTTTATAACCATTAAAACACAAATTGTCAGCATCACGTCACAATATACAAAGTAAGTATCCTGACATCACCCTCTAATAAGTTCCCAAGACTACATCTAAGCAGGAGAGGTGGCTCTGTGTATTTACCCATTCCCCTTGCCAGGCCAAGTTTCTTCGCAGAACTTCCCTTCCCCCATTCAGCTCGCCTCATCAGCAATTACAATGAAGGCCTTGTCAGCTGTCAGAGGCAAAGGAAGCCAAAGAGCAGCCAGGAGCGGGTTAAGGACACCCAGGTTTATACAACGTGTCACGCAACAGCCGAATTTTTCAGGCCTGTGGAGACTACATATCCCAACATGCTATGCACACTCCGGAGCCTATATATCCCAGCATGCAAGGCGGCGCTCTGGGCGATTGGAGGAGGAAGGTGAGTGTCGGGAAGGGGAAATATCTCTCGCTCTCTTCCAGGGACAGCTCGGCGCTGGCGCTTACGCTGGGCTGGGCGGGCGCGCAGAGCATGCTGGGAACTAGAGTCGCTTGCTGTGGCTGAGGGGGCGGGGACGCTTCTCCTTCCCTGGGAAGAGGCAGCGCGACACCCCACGGCTGCGCGCGCCCCGGACACGCAGCCAGCCTCACCCGCGCGGCCGCCCTGCGCGCTCCAGTGGCGGCGGCGTCCCCCCCCCCTCCCTGCCGCCGGCGCGGCGCGGCGAGGCCCGGCCCGCTCTCTATGGTTGTGGCGGTCTCGGAGGTGTGGGAAGCGAAGCCGGCGGCGCTGCTGGGATGGAGTGACCGGGAAGGTACTGGGGGAGCTGGGGTCGGGCGTGGGACTCCCGCCGCTCTGACTCAGCCCAGCCCTCGGCTCCTGTGGGAGGGGAGCGCGCTGCCCGCGGCTGGGGCGGCCGGCGGCGGGGGCCACCGCGTGTTCGCGGCTGGGCAGGGGAGCGTGTCCCAGCAGCCGCCGCCGCCGCTGCGGGCCGCGGGGCTCCCGGCCGGGCGGGGATCCCTCGCCGCGTACCTGGCTGGCTCTGGACCGGCCTTTTCTGATGCCGGTGCCTGCCCGGCCTTCTCTCGGCCGCTTTGAAATGGGGGAGGGCGCTAGAGGTACGGGCTGGCTCCTCCGCCCGTGCGGCATCGCTGAGGGCGTTGTACTGCGGCTGCTCGCGGGAGCGTTTGACTTAGCCGTCCAGAGCCCCCCCAGGCTGCCACCTGGCCTTCAATGGTTCTGGGAGATGGGAGTGGGGGTTTCTTGAAACCTGAGAAATAACCCGTTGTGTGTGTGTTACGAACACCTGCCGTCTCCAACAACATCCATTTCTGTAGAGTTTCTGCTTAATTTGAAATAAATCTTTAGCGGTTATGGTTGCAAAGATCATCTTCAACGTATGACCCGATAAAGTCTCGTTTTCTCACATCTGTAGAGAGAGTGAAATTAACCATTCTTCAGAATCCGGCATGCAGTGAGGGAACTGACTAATGATTTCAATGTCCCGTGCTCCTTGGTAGGCGCTAGGGTTATTCCTTCTGTTTTACAGCAAGCACAATATGTACTGCTAGGTGGGTGATCAGAAATTGCCTTAATCCTTTGCCAAACGCTGCAGAGGCTTCATGCTGTAGGAAGAGAGTGCTGTCACTCCTCATAGATGTGCCAGTAATGGATAGAAGTAATTCAGTTACGGTCTTGTATTTCCTCTCCTGAGCTAGGATAATGGGGTGGGAATACCTCACTTCTTTCATCGGCAGTCCTTTGAGTTACTAAATAAAGGTGTTGATAGTCTCCAAGGGAAGGATTTGGGGAAGGGGTCGGCAACCTACGGCAAGCGTGCCAAAGGTAGCACGCCAGCCGATTTTTGATGGCACACGGCGGGCCGAGTGACTCCTCATGCGGCGGCTCTGGGGTTCCGGCTGCTGGCTCCTTGCCAGCCTGGGTCCCACCGCCGGCCCCACTCAGTGCCCGCTGCTGATCTGGGTGAAGGAACCCAGGCTGGCAGTGGGCTGAGACCCCGGTGGCCAGAACCCCAGAGCGGGGGAGGGCTGAGCCGCTCAGCCCACCGCAGCTCTGGGATTCCAGCTGCTGGGGTCTCACCGCCGGCCCCACTCAGCGCCTGCTGCTGGCCTGGGTGAAGGGAAACGCAGGCTGAGACCCCGGCTGGCAGGAGCCAGCGGCCGGAACCCCAGAGTGTTAAAATGTATTACTGGCACGCAAAGCCTTAAATTAGAGTGAATAAATGAAGACTTGGCACACCACTTCTGAAAGGTTGCCAACCCCTGATTTGGGGTCTTTGAGAGGAAGCAATATTAGTACTGCCATTGAGGAGGTAGAGAACCCTATTTCACCATAAGAAGTTAATAATTTAAGACTTATTCTGTTAATTTGCTTTCATTCCAATGTAATTTCCTGTTAAGGTGGCCGATTCTGGTTTGGGAGCCCTTATGATGAGCCCCAGTAAGGTTTTGTGCGTTTTTCATTGAAATGTAATAACTTTTAATTAATAGTACACGCTGTACTAAGAATACTACCCTAGGGCTTCAAAATGTTGTCTTACATGAGAACTTTATATTATACTGGGGCTTGCTAGCAAGAGTACCAGGCAAAGGTACAACTCTTACATTAAGTAGTGTGTCACTGAATAATTATTACACACGGGATATTACAACAAATCTGTATTACACAATGTATATGAATAGTTAAAGCAAGTTGTTATTCTAAGGAAATAGCTGACCTGTCCAAAATTGCAACATAAGTACATTGAGAAAGTGTTACTCCTACAGAATGGTCTGCTAGTTCAGCGTTTCTCAAATGCTACCACCATGGCCACATGTGGCCACCAGCGGAATTTTGCGGCCTGACAGCCTCCTGGGCAGAGATTGCGGGGGGAGGGGAGGAGGCAAAGTAGTGGCCCCTCCCTGCAGCACCCAGCTGTTGCTCCTGGATGAGTCACCTTGGTTTTTTCTGGCACTAGCAGCAGGGATTGGTATCCTGCACCGCACAGCCTCCTAGGGGTCTCCAGGTAGTGCCTCTGGAGACACATGGTGTGTGTGGCACCAGAAGAACCTGGGACTCTGCAGGCGGCTGTTGAGTTCCTGACACACTTTCCCAGGGACAGAGGGGATCGGGCTTCAGCCTCAGGGCAACCACCAGCAAGAGTTGGTGCCTGCGCTCTGAGGCCACCAAAAATGTGTTGAGAACCCCAGTCTATGCAAGTCTATTTCTGAGGGAACTCTCACTTTCTAGCGGCAGCCAGGATGCTCTCAGGAGAGGGTCGTTGTTTGTAGAATTAACTATCACTGAAGATCAGACTGAGGGCAGGTCTACACTTGAAATGCTGCATCGGCGTAGCTGCGCTGCTGTAGCACTTAAATGAAGACGTTCTATGCTGACAGGAGAGAGCTCTCCTGTTGGCATAGTTAATTCACCTCTGTAAGGAGTAGTTATATCGGGGAGGGGGGAGAAACTTAGCTGTTTACACCGGCACTTAGGTTACTGTATCTGTTGCTATAGGGTATGGATTATTCACACCCCGAGTGATGTAGTTATATCAAAGTAATTCTGTAGTGTACACCTGCTTTATCTGCACTAGGGGTATGTCTTCACTAGAAATGCTGAAGCTGCTCCATTGTAGCACTTCAGTGTAGAGCAGTGGTTCCCTTTAACAACCTGTGAGCCCCTTTCACTAAAATGTCAAGTCTCGTGAATCCCCTCCTAAAAATGAATATTTCCAGGGATTTTCTCCTTTACCTGAGTATAAATTATAAAAGCAGTGATCTTGGAAATATAAAATTTGTGTTTATGACATGCTTATTCACACTATTATTGATTATTATTTATCATTACAGTATTTTTATTACATTATGCAAACGGCAACACTCTTCCAAGATCTCACTTTGGTAGCTTGTATCACTCTGAATAAGCCTGTTATAAGACAAGGCTCCTAGGTTTCATCAAGGAGTATCAGATGTGAAACAGCATGAAGATATTTAAGAAGCCAGCTCAAAGAGTTCCTCCTACACAAGCATTCAGGTCTTGAGCAGTCCAGGCAAACAACGCACGTTATAACAAATCTTAAACGTGTTGTTCATAATAATTTTAAAAACACTAGGTGCCTATTAATTTTAAAAACAGCAAAAAAAATAAATAAATCCACCTTCCTTTCCATTTCTTATAAGGAGTCTTGAAGTTCAAATCTCAGTGTGGTAGATATGCTTGCTTTGATTTGCTTAACTCTTGGAAGTCCAGGGGCTCCAGGCTGCTGGCCCTGTGCTGCCTGGGGTCTCTAGGGACAGCTCTGTCCACCATTAGGGAATTTTTTTCCGAGAACCCCCTGTAACATTTCGTGAACCCCCAGGGGTTCATGAACCCCAGTTTGGGAACCACTGGTGTAGAGACTACAGTGGTCAGAGGGACTGTAGTTAATACACCTCCCTGAGAGGCCATATAAGGTCAGTGGCAGAGTTCTTTCATCAACTGGGCACTGTCTACCTCGGGGATTAGGTCAGCTTAACTGCCTCACTGAGGGGTGTGGATTTTTCACACCCCTGAGCGACGTAGCTGGGTCAACCTAACATTTTAGTGTAGGCCTGGCCTAGAAAGGTTTTGCCAGCATAGTTATACTGGCGAATACCCCTAGCGTAGACACCATTTATACTTGCAAAATAATTGTACCACTTCCCTGAATGAAATAAGCTATACAAATGAAAGGACTTTTTTGCTAGAGTAACTGTATCTATGCTAGGACTTTTGCCAGCTTAGCTATACGTGTTAGGGATGTATGTTTCCCCCACTCCCCCACAACTCCTAACTGTCATAGCTATGCCAGCAAAACTTTTAAGTGTATATTAGGCCTGAAACTGAGCCTAAGTATGCCCCTTCCAGAGTTTGATGCAAGACTGGGGAGTTGATGCAAGCCTTCATGGAAGTGGAGTAGCTCTAGATGAGTCCTTTAGGAAATATAACCACCTAGATTTGATTCCTTCTAGGGCTTGGCCTACATGTAAGAGTAATGTCAGCCAGCATAGCTGTGTTGGTCGGGGTATGAAAAAAAACATACCCCCTGACTGGCATAACTATGCTGACAAAACACCCAGTATAGATCCAGCTCTGTCAATGGAACAGGGCTGCTGATGACATGGCTAACATCATTTGAGGACAGAAAAACTCATACCCCACTAAAGTAGATGCAGGAGTAGTATGTGACACAGCTATGCTGGCCTAGGCTCTGTCGTGTAAACATACCCTGCCTGAGTAGGGCTGTCAAGCAATTAAAAAAATTAATAGCGTGATTAATCATGCTGTTAAACAATAATAGAATACCATTTATTTAAATATTTTTGGATGTTTTCCACGTTTTCAAATATACTGATTTCAGTTACAACACAGAATACAAAATGTACAGTGCTTACTTTATATTTATTTTTAATTACAAATATGTGCACTGCAAAAAAACAAAAATAGTATTTTTCAATTCACCTAATACAAGCATAGTAGAGTCGCATCATACGGGCATTAACTTGCGTGAATTCAACTATACATGCTCAGCAAAAAAAAAGAGAGAGAAAAATAACAATTTAAATACTGTACCTGTAGTGCAGGTGATTCCGCATATCATTCCACTCAATGAGAGTTTGACTATACGCAATTTTCACCTTACGCGCTGACTTTAGAACCTAACCCCCGTGTAAGATGCGACTCCCCTGTACTGTAGTGCAACCTCTTTATCATGAAAGTTGAACTTCCAAATATAGAATTATGTACCAAAAAAAAGCTGCATTCAAAAATAAAACAATGTAAAACTTTAGAGCCTACAAGTCCACTCAGTCCTACTTCTTGTTCAGCCAATTTCTCAGACAAACAAGTTTGTTTACATTTACAGGAGATAATGCTGCCTGCTTCTTGTTCACAATGTCACCTAAAAGGGAGAACAGGTGTTCGCATGGCACTGTTGTAGCCGGTTTCACAAGATATTTACATGCCAGATGTACTAAAAATTCATATGTCCCTTCATGCTTCAACCACCATTTCAGAAGACATGCGTCCATGCTGATGATGGGTTCTGCTTGATAACAATCCAAAGCAGTGCGAATCGACACATGTTCATTTTCATCATCTGAGTCAAATGCCACCAGCGGAAGGTTGATTTTCTTTTTTGTTGGTTCGGGTTCTGTAGTTTCTGTATCAGTGTGTTGCTCTTTTAAGACTTCTGAAAGCATGATCCACACCTTGTCCCTCTCAGATTTTGGAAGGCACTTCAGATTCTTAAACTTTGGGTCAAGTGCTGTAGCTATCTTTAGAAATCTCACATTGGTACCTTTGCGTTTTGTCAAATCTGCAATGAAAGCATTCTTAAAATGAGCGACGTGCTGAGTCATCATTCAAGACTACTATAGCCTGAAATATATGGCAGAATGCAGGTAAAACAGAACAGGAGACCTACAATTCTCCCCCCAAAGAGTTTGTTCATAAATTGAATTAATGCATTATTTTTGTAATGAGCGTCATCAGCATGGAAGCATGTCCTCTAGAATGGTGGCGAAAGCATGAAGGAGCATACGAATGTTTAGCATACCTGGCACGTAGATACCTTGCAATGCTGGCTACAAAAGTCTCTTGCGAATGCCTGTTCTCATTTTCTGGTGACATTGTAAAGAAGTGGGCAGCATTATCTCCCATAAATATAAACAAACTTGTTTGTCTTAACAATTGGCCGAATGAGAAGTAAGACTGAGTGGAGTTGTAGTCTCTAAACTTTTTTTGCATTGTTTTGTTCTTGAGTGGAGTTATGTAACAAAAAAAATTCTACATTTGCAACTTGCACTTTCATGACAAAGATTGCACCACAGTACTTGTATGAGGTGAATCAAAAAATACTTTTAAAAACATTTTTACACTGCAAATATTAGTAATCAAAAATAATATAAAGTGAGCGGTGTACACTTTGTATTGTTATAATTGAGATCAATATATTTGAAAATGTAGAAAAACATCCAAAAATATTTAAAAAGTATTCTATTGTTTAACAGTGCGATTAAAACTGCGATTAAGCAGTTACCTCATACTATTCACTCAAAAAAATTAATTGCGATTAATCAACAGTCCTAACCCCGAGTAAAGGTCTTAAATCTGTAGCTAGAGGAAATGAGGTTTGAGAATTTTGTTTTTATCTTCAGGGGATTATTGCTGTTTCTGAACTTGTGTAAATGGTGGTGAGATGCTGATATGGTGAGCACCTTAGAAAGGCACAATTCTGCCTACAAAACTGGAGTATTGAAGTGTCTGGATTGAAGAAGCCAGCAGGGAAAAAAACATGGACTGGAATTAATGTGCTTGCTGGAATTTAAACTCTTTTGACAGTTCTTTTCTTCTAGGTTCTTTCAGACTATTTGTTAAGTATTCTAACCTCAAATGTACTGTGACTAGTTTGAAACTTGTCTAAAAGTTTCTCTTGTGAATCAAATTGAGTTTAATAAGCTTGTATTTGTTTAAAATGTCTTATTTTCAATGAGTAGATTGGATGATACAGTAACTTCTCACTTAACGTTCTCCTGCTTAACGTTGTTTTGAAGTTACGTCACTGCTCCATTAGGGAACATACTTGTTTAAAGTTGTGCAGTGCTCCCTTATAATGTCGTTTGGCTGCCTGCTTTCTCCACTGCTTGTAGGATTCTGTGGAAGAGCAGCGACTTTACAAGGGAGCATTGCACAAGTTCCTCTTCTCCACCTCCTCCCCCTCCCTCCAAGCGCTTCCCCCGCTGCCAAACAGTTGTTTGGCGGCACTTAGGTCTTTCTGGGAGGGAGGGTGAGAAGTGGGGAAGCGCCGCGTCTATGCTGCTCCCCCTCCCTCCCAGAAAGTCCTAAGCGTGCTCTGGGGAGGAGGTTGAGTGGGGGTGGGAAGAGGCGGGCCTGGAGCATCCCCCGACAAAGTCGGCGCCTGTTCTTCTGGGGGGAAGCTGTTGTTGCTGCTGCGCAAGGTGCTTCCTAGTGTCCTTACCTGCCTCATTGTCTGCAGTGGGCTGTGCCTGTGTGGGGTAAGCCGGGGCACCTCCCAACCACAGTACAGTACTGTACAGTATATAATGCCTTTTGTCTGCCCCCCAAAATTACCTTGAAACCTAACCCCCCACATTTACATTAAATCTTATGGGAAAATTGGATTTGTTTAACATCGTTTCACTTAAAGTTGCATTTTTCAGGAACATAACTACAGCGTTGAGTGAGGAGTTACTGTACTTAAACATGTCTATTGTGGAAGCACTTTCCAGTTAGGCCAGTTTAAAGTTCTAAGAACAATCCTAGACTATAGGATGTTGATTTTAATTTTTTTTCTTCCAATGTTGCTATATGCTCCTAAAGCACGGAGGTAGCAAGTGGCTCCACATCCTATGTTGTTTGCTGTGAAGCTTGTACCATGTCAAAGATTTGACAAGAATGCTAGAGAGACATCCCTTTTAGTATATTTGAAAGGAGATGAACTAGAAGTTCTAGAACAATTGACTAATGAAAACAACTTAAGGGGATTAGGTGAGCATATGACTGGTCCTCCTTGTCACCATTCCTGTTAATCAAACACTAACCTACCTGCACAGAATAGGTGCTCTGAGTAGTGTATTCTCTCATCACTAATTATTCTAGTCTGTTTGTCTCTAAGGTGCCACAAGTAATCCTTGTGGCACCTTAGAGACTAACAAATTTATTTCAGCATAAGCTTTCGTGGGTTAGAACCCACTTCATCGGATGCATGGAATGGAACATACAGTGGACAGATATTTATACAGTCAGAGAAACATGATAGGTAGAAGTGCCTATACCAATCTTAAGAGGCTAATTAATTGAGAGGAACCATAACAGCAGGGGAAAAAAAACCTTTGAAGTGATAAACAAGATGGCCATTGCGAACAGTTGAGACACAGGTGTGAATCAAGTATCTCTGTCTGAGGGGTTGGAGCAAATACGGTTGTACCTCAGCGCTTGGCTGTAGACAATGGATCGTGTGGTGTGTCCGGGATGGAAGCTGGAGACATGTAGGTAGGCATAGCGGTCGGTGGGTTTTCGGTAAAGGGTGGTGTTAATGTGACCATTGCTTACTTGCACCGTGGTGTCTAGGAAGTGGACTTCCCGTGTAGCCTGGACCAGTCTGAGGTTGATGGTGGGGTGGAAGCTGTTGAAGTCGTGGTGGAATTCTTCCAGAGTTTCTTCCTGGACACACCACACGATCCATTGTCTACAGCCAAGCGCTGAGGTACAACCGTATTTGCTCCAACTCCTCAGACAGAGATCAACACCTACAAGATCTTCACCAAGCACTCTCAAAACTACGATACCCACATGAGGAAATAAGGAAACAGATCAACAGGGCCAGACATGTACCCAGAAGCCTCTTGCTGCAAGACAAGCCGAAGAAAGAAACCAACAGAACTCCACTGGCCATCACTTACAGTCCTCAGCTAAAACCTCTCCAACGGATCATCGGTGATCTACAACCCATCCTGGACAACGACCCCTCACTTTCACAGGCCTTGGGAGGCAGGCCAGTCCTCGCTCACAGACAGCCCGCCAACCTGAAGCATATTCTCACCAGCAACTACACACCGCACCATAATAACTCTAACTCAGGAACCAATCCATGCAACAAACCTCGATGCCAACTTTGCCCACATATCTACACCAGGGACACCATCACAGGACCTAACCAGATCAGCCACACCATCACCGGTTCATTCACCTGCACATCCACCAATGTAATATACGCCATAATGTGTCAGCGATGCCCCTCTGCTATGTACATCGGGCAAACTGGACAGTCCTTACGTAAAAGGATAAATGGACACAAATCAGATATAAGGAATGGCAATATACAAAAGCCTGTAGGAGAACACTTCAATCTGCCTGGCCACACCATAGCAGATTTACAGGTAGCCATCCTGTAGCAAAAAAACTTCAGGACCAGACTCCAAAGAGAAACAATAGAGCTTCAGTTCATTTGCAAATTTGACACCATCAACTCAGGTTTAAACAAAGATTATGAATGGCTAGCCAACTACAAAAGCAGTTTCTCCTCCCTTGGTATTCACACCTCAGCTGCTAGAAGAGGGCCTCACCCTCCCTGACTGAGCTAACCTCGTTATCTCTAGCCTAAGTTTTCCCTACACATTTAAATCTGCACCTGGACATTTCCACTGCTTGCATCTGAAGAAGTGGGTATTCACCCACGAAAGCTTATGCTCCAATACCTCTATTAGTCTATAAGGTGCCACAGGACCCTTTGTCGCTTCTACAGGTGTGAATGAGGATCGTTAACTTAAGGCTAAGTTAATGTTTATGGCTGACTTAGAACAATGCTTCCTTAGCTCTCGTTCCCTAATGCCCCTACTCTACTTGCGCTACATTGATGACATCTTCATCATCTGGACCCATGGAAAAGAAACCCTTGAGGAATTCCACCACGATTTCAACAATTTCCATCCCACAATCAACCTTAGCCTAGAACAGTCCACACAAGCGGTCCATTTCCTAGACACTACTGTGCTAATAAGTGATGGTCACATCAACACCACCCTATACCGGAAACCTACTGACTGCTATACTTACCTACATGCCTCCAGCTTCCATCCAGAACACACCACACGATCCATTGTCTACAGCCAAGCTTTAAGATACAACCGCATTTGCTCCAATCCCTCAGACAGAGACAAACACCTACAAGATCTCTACCAAGCATTCTTAAAACTACAATACCCACCTGCTGAAGTGAAAAAACAGATTGACAGAGCCAGAAGAGTACCCAGAAGTCACCTACTACAGGACAGGCCCAACAAAGAAAATAACAGAACGCCCCTAGCCGTCACCTTCAGCCCCCAACTAAAACCTCTCCAGCGCATCATCAGAGATCTACAATCTATGCTGAAAGATGATCCCTCACTCTCACAGATCTTGGGAGACAGACCAGTCCTCGCTTACAGACAGCCCCCCAACCTGAAGCAAATACTCACCAGCAACCACACACCATACAACAAAAACAAAATCCCAGGAACCTATCCTTGCAACAAAGCCCGTTGCTAACTCTGTCCACATATCTATTCAAGTGACACCATCATAGGACCTAATCACATCCGCCACACCATCAGGGGCTCATTCACCTGCACATCTACCAATGTGATATATGCCATCATGTGCCAGCAATGCCCCTCTGCCATGTACATTGGCCAAACTGGACAGTCTCTACGCAAAAGAATAAATGGACACAAATCTGACATCAGGAATCATCACTTCAAAAGCCAGTAGGTGAACACTTCAACCTCCCTGATCACGCAATGACAGATTTAAAGGTAGCAATTTTACAACAGAAAAACTTCAAAAACAGACTCCAACGCGAAGTTGCTGAACTGGAGTTAATATGCAAACTAGATACCATTACCTTAGGTCTGAATATTGACTATGAATGGCTCGGTCATTACGTTAATTGAATTTATTTCCCCCCCCCCCCCCATTAAATACCCTTAACTCCTTTGTGTCAACTGTCTGTAATGGGCCATGTTGATTACCACTTCAAAAGTTTCTTTCCTACTGATAACAGTTCCTTTCAATTTAATTAGCCTTTTACAGTTGATATGGTTACTTCCACCTTTTCATGTTTCTCTGACTGTATAAATATCCTCTCACTGAGTGTTCCATTCCATGCATCTGACGAACCGGACTGTAGTCCACGAAAGCTTATGCTGAAATAAATTTGTTAGAAATACTTGTGGCACCTTAGACTTTCTTATTTTCTTTTTGCTGACACAGACTAACACGGCTACTACACTGTAACGAGTAATCCTGTTCTTTAAACCTCTATAGTCCAGGGTCTGTAAGCATTTGTATTGTTAGGGTTTGCCTACACACAAGTTTTACCGATCTAGTTGAAGTGGTGTACTCCCTGCCACCAAGTGGTGTAACTGTTTTTTCTTAAAGCATTCCATAAGTGCTTGCTAAAAGACTATTCAGCTCTGCTGATTTAAAGAAAAATGTCATTTATTTTTGATTAAAAAGTATTACTGCACAAGAAACTATCTGCTTAAATAAAATCTTGTAGTCCAAGGAGTTACTTTTCATGTTATGGTGCTTGCATTGACCCAACAGATTGTAACTATTTGAGTTAACTGCACAAACTAAAATTTCAGGGTGGATTTGATTTAAATCAAATTGATTTTTAAATCAAGATTTAAATCACTAGTCAGGAAGACTCAACTTAATCATGGATTTCTACATAAAAGTGCATTCTTGTTGGTTGTTATAACCTTAATACATATTCATCACAACTCAGAGATCAATGTAGGTTTCATTTTTAGAAGGTACACACTATACGTTTTTAAAATGATTTATTTTGAAAGCTTTTCAGATTAGTTTTACGGCTATATCAGAAAATGAATGATTGTTTGGTTATTTCATTTACGAAAGGTAATTGAAGCAGATATTATGAAGTCATTGGGAGGTTAACCTGTTGAACTGGAGATAGTTCATCATGAATATTTGGAGGATTTTCTTGCCATGCTGTATTAGGAGGAGAACATCACCAGACAGACATTTAAATTGTTTTATTTAACTAAAACAACAACGTTATGTATTCTCGATTTTTTTCTTCAACAGCAAACATAATATTTTAACAAAACAAGCATATGAATTGTTGAATTTAGTTAAACACTTGAGTTTTTTAAAATCAGGTTTGTTTTTGTTAAAATGGTTTTAAACTAAACTAGGTAAATGAAATATATTTTTAAAAACCACCCAATATTAAATCGACTATGTCAGGTCAACATGAGAAACTTAAAATATTGGCCTCTGTGGCTTACTCAGTCATCTTCACCTTCATTTTTCTGTTGGTTCATAATCTGGAAAAGAAAAACAAGCTTTCCTGCTTTTTCAGGTTCCAAACGATTTCTCAATTTGGAACGAATTAGTCCAAAGGAAGAAACTATTCTTTCTACACCGGCAGAAGAAGCTAGTGCTGTTAAAAGTGAAATGATCACTTCAGCAGTCTCTGAATCCAAGTGCTTAAGTGACTTCCTCCAGTTCACTGATGTGACTTTCTTTAAAACATCATCAGCAAACATATATTTCTTGAATGGTTCACCCTTAGCCCTGAAGTTTATTTTAGTTGGCATTATGAAGGGATGATTGCTGGATGTCCATGTCATAGCCAACTCCTCTTCTTTAGCAGTTATGGTTTGACCCTGGTACCTAGTATTGACAATATTTGCAAGAAAATGAGCTGGAGATAGTGCGTGTCCCATTCGTTTTTTTTAATGCTTGTAATTTAACTCTCTCATTGCATATTTCTCTTTTTTAAGATCTCACTCAGTTCCTTCCAAATTTCAACAGCATCAGCAATAAAACAGCTATTTCTCGGCATTTTGTTCAAGGCTACAGAAATAGGCTTCAGGGTACTCAGCATGTGTTAAACATTTCTTTTAATCCCAACTTTGGCTGTGATAGTGCCATCTATTTTTTCACAATTTTGTTCACAGACTGTCATCAGATTAGGCCACATCTTGATATAGTGCTCAAAACAGTCCACTACTGAGTTCCATCGCAAGTCTTATGGGAGAGAGAGCTTAGTTCCTCCCATATTTTTCAGAGCAGCTGCTGTAAAGTGGTTGTTACGGAAGTATTTTACAATTTCAACACTGGAACACTGAAGTCTTTGGCTAGGAGGTGCATGAAATGAGCACTGCAACCATATGTTGTTAGCTAGGGACTCTCTTCGCTCTCTTCTAAATTTCTTCTCATCTTGGATACATTTGCAGCATTGTCTGTGACCAAGCTGCGTACTAGACATTTGAATTTTTTTTCAGTTTGTTCTAGCTTTTACTGCTACTTCTTGTAAGTATTCTGCTGTGTGTGTGCCTTTCCTGATGTATCAATTCTTTCTGTAAGGAAGACATTCCCTTCTTCTGTCACACAAGCACTTACAACAGGATCATTGTGGACATTGCTCCACCCATCAAGACTCAGGTTAACACTTTTACCCTCTAGACCTTTTGCACACTGCTCAATTTCTCTTTCATACACTTTATCCAGCAATTTGCCTGCGACATCTGCTCTGTTGCGTGGACTGTATCTTGGTCTTAATGACTGAGCCAGGTTAATGAAGTGTGGGTTCTCAATCATATGGAAAGGAGAGTTTGTTGCATAAACAAACCGGGCAATTTTTTCATCAATTACTTTTTTGTAATCTTCTGGTTTTATCACAAAAACTGTAGTTGTTTCTGGATGGAGACTTTTTTTCTTTTTGCTACAGGTGATATACTGTGGCTACTGACATACATGATATGACTGAAACACTATCATTGGCAGATAACTGAAACTATTAAAAATGATGGTGATCTTGAAGGTGAATAGTCTTCAGAACCCTGTATGTTGAGGATGGATTCTCCTAAACAAAATACGTCAATGCAGTTATTTAATTATTACTGTACTGCTCATTTAGTATTACTCACTGCATTCACTGACACTCAGTACTACTTTAAAGGGGGAAAAGGAAGATCTGCCTATTTCAGCTATTCATTTTTTATCACAACTGCATCTAAAATGATAGTACAGATAGTATAGAGAGTAACAACTATATATTTTTTGCTCAAACATGAGAATTCAAGAATAGTCCAGAAAGAAGACAGGCAGTCCTTAAGAAAGAAGTACGACATAAAAAAGTTTACCAACCTGAAGATCCTGCATGTTCAGACATGTTCCTTTAATCGTCTTCAATGCAGCTTCTTCCTGAGAAGGAACACTTCTCATGATGTTTCATTTGGGCAACCAGGCCTTGCATTTCTTTGTTGCACTGTTTGCATTTTTCACGCATGCCTGTTTTACCCACAGGTAGGGGAACTTAATTAAAATGTTCCCAAACTGGGTCTGTTTTATGGCCTGCTGCCATTATAGGTTTTTCCCTTCTAGTGAGAGAATGGTATGGTAGATCTCAAATCAATGAAGGCTACACTCAGAGAGACCTCAAATTCTGGAATATGCTGCTCAAACAGTTTCACTTTTGTTTCTACTGCCTGTCCCTCCCTTCTCACATTTATCTCCAGACTTCTTTTCCTTGTCCAGATCTATTTTGCCCCCCCAAAAATAGTAAGGCAGTCTGAGCCCTCAGTCAGGACAGGGCCTCAAAGCAATAGGTAGGCTCTGGTCTGAAAGCAATGTGTAGGCTCTGGCCTGCAATCAGGGTGGAGCGGCTAAGCAGTCTGAGCCCCAGGTAAGGGTGAGCACCAATAAAAGTCTAGAGGCTCAGGTAAGGGTGCCTGAGGAGCGCAGGCCTCCTGGCCTAAGGAGGGGGAGTACTGCCACTTCAGGGGTAGAGTGGCAGGGGGGACATGGGTCTGCCCAGCTCCACTGTGTCCCAGCCCAAGGCCCTAACAGTGGCAGAGTGGTCTGCCACTGGGTCAGCGGGGATCCACCCGCAACACACTGACCTTGGATCAGGCCAGCTCCTAACCAGACTATTGCCTGGTTTCCCTGGGCTGCTTCCTACTCTCCCCTTTGGATGTACCTGCGTCTGTTGTCTTGGGGGAAAGGGACTCTGGCCAGGCCACAGGCGGTAGCTCCAGCAGCTCCTTGGCATCTCGGTCAGCCGGCAGCCCCAGGGAGATCCGGCCAGTCCTCCGGCAGCAGCCCCGGCAACTCCTCAGTGTCTTGGTCGGCCAGCGATTCTGGGAGCTCTGGCCAGCTCTCAGGAGGTTGCCCTGGCAGCTCCTCTGCAGGCTCCAATAGCAGGCAGGGTGCGTCCATCTCCTATGGTTGCTCCACTCCAACTGAGCTGCAGGGCCTGCCTTTTGTATGTTCCCTTCCTGTCCCGCCCTTATGTTTCTGAGGGGGCAGACGTGGCTCTCCTGTTTTGGCCCGCAGGGGGTGTGTTGTGGTCCCTCCATGTCACTCTCTGAGGGAGGCCCCACCTCCTCGCTATAGCACTATTGAAGTAATAAGGTAGTTAAAGTATAGTCTAAACTGGAAAAGGTGTAGCTATGCCTGCAAATCTCCTACTGTAGATGCAGTTTATAATGGCAAAAGAACTTCTGTCCCAGCATAATCACATCTACCCTAGCATGTTTCATAAAAAAAAAATCACACCCCCTAACACTGTGGTTCTCAAAGCTGGTCCGCTGCTTGTTCAGGGAAAGCCCCTGGCACGCCGGGCCGGTTTGCTGACCTGCCGCGTCCGCAGGTTCGGCCGATCGCGGCTCCCACTGGCCACGGTTTGCTGCTCTAGGCCAATGGGGGCTGCGGGAAGCGAAGTGGGCAGAGGGATGTGCTGGCCACCCTTCCTGCAGCCCCCATTGGCCTGGAGCAGCGAACCGCAGCCAGTGGGAGCCGCGATCGGCCGAACCTGCGGACACGGCAGGTCAACAAACCGGCCCGGTGCACCAGGGGCTTTCCCTGAACAAGCGGCGGACTGGCTTTGAGAACCACTGCCCTAACAGACATTGCTAAAAGTTTCTGATGTAGACCTGGTCTAAGGATACTTTGTGCCTAGAAGTTCAGAACTACCTCCATCCAATATGAATGTATTTGGTTTTACTATTAGACCTTTTAACTACTTTTAAAAGGTCTTCTATGAACTTCAAAAGTGTAGGTGGGTGTGGAAAGATTGTTTCCATGATTTTTGAGATCATTATTAAGCCCCAGATCCACATTGGCATTGTTAGTGCAATTGTTCTAAAAGAAGGCTGAAACATCTGTAATTGAGAAAGCTACAAACCCTTAAACAGTTTTGAAAAGTCTTAGAGTAGACAGATTAGAGATTTGCTAATAAGAAATGAAACCTCTCACCTTTATTGTTAGTTAAAGGGACACAGCTTGAAATCTTATCTCTTTCCAAAAATGAGTTGTAGTAGTCTTGGATCCTAAACTTGCCTCTGAGTCTCCTTGCCATATTTGTAGTCTTACAATCCTATTTTAAAATATGGTCCCTGTTAATATGCAAGATAATTACAGAAAGAGGAGAAACTGGCAAGACGGGAAACAAACTGACTGTGCAAAATGCTGTCTAATGGACTAAATAAACATTGAAAAAAAGAAATGATCTCTATCTTTCTTTTGTTTTGGGAGCTATTTCTAACAAATTTTTTTTAAAAAAAATCAGCCCGTGTAACTTTTTAAATCCATGAAGATAGTCTCTCCAACACAGGATAAAGGCATAATGTGGGGCAATGTGGGAAGCTTGTTGTGTTGTCATTCCTTTTTTTTGAAGATTTTTGCTTCCATTTCTGTCAGAACCTTTAAGGACTAAATTCACTTCATAAGAAAAGTTGTGCGTGTTACATGTAGGTAGCTCATCATTACAAACCTTTATACATGCATTCAGTTTTAGCTATTAAAAACCATCCAGCTGCCCTCCATAACACCAGTTTTATAGCACTCTATATCAAGGGCTGAGTAGAAATGTATTTTTGTCTTAATTTCAAGTACAGGGCTTCCCTCTCCCTGGATCCTACCATTTAGCACTATGGCTTACCCCTGACAATGGATCCCCAGCAGGAAAATGTATGTAAGACATAAATACCAAGAAATGGGAGACTTTACCAATAGGGTTTCAGGCATTTTTTAACTGTGGTCTCCTCTGACTTAGTCTCTTCTTTCTATTGTCTTCCTTCCTTTCCCTCACCTTTCACAAACGGTCAGGCCTGCAGTAGATTATATCACACAAATGAAGAGAACAGACTTAGGGGCAAGTCTACACTACAGCCGGGATTGACGCTCTGAGATAGATCCACTGGCGGTCAATTTAGTGGGTCTAGTAAAGACCCGCCAAATCGACTGCAGATTACTCTCCAGTCGACCCCTGTACTCACCTTACTCTTCTCATCGGGGGTAAAGTCGACGGGAGATTTTCTCCTGTTGACCCCTCCCGGCGTAGACCCTGTGGTAACTCGACCTAAGGAACGTCAACTTGAGCTACCTTATTTATGTAGCTGGAGTTGTGTAGCTTAGGTCAATTTCCCGCGCTAGTGTAGACATAGCCTGAGAGCTTCCTTTGGGACATAAAGCAGCAGGATAGATTATAAAATAGTTAATGGCATCTGGATATTTTGAGCAAGTCTTTTGGTTTGTCCATTATCTTTGGTAGGGTTTCAAGTGAAATCTGAGCTTTGCAGGATGTCCTGTATATTCATTCTGCATTTGTTCTGAGAATAATCTTGTTGGTTTTTTTTTAAACCATTTCTACAGCTTGGTTTGCAGGGTTCATAGTTAATGCAATCTGAAAATTCTTTTTTATTCAGAACTCCAGAAAACAGCTTTTCAAGTAAATTGGCATCACTTTAAGAAAGTGGTTTTCAAACTCTTTAGGCTGCATACCCCTTTCCAAATATTGTAGTTTACTGCATATCCACATCTGACATAGGGTCATAATATACCTCTGATTAGATTGTCAAGTCTTACTAAATAAAATGTATTGTCCGCCATTACAGGATTTTTCTTGTGTACCCTGATGAGAGCTCTTGTACCCGTAGGGGTATACGTACCCCAGTTTGAAAACCACTGCCTAAGAATAAGTGGAGTCTTTCTGAATAAAATGTATTTCGTAGCTAATTTATCACCTTGTTCAGGAGAAGATAGGATGTGTTTTGTACAGTTTGTAGGGAACAAGTCCTCTCGATATCTCGACTACTATGGAGAGTAGGTTTTTATCAACACATCCATAAAGTATTAGTAGAAATAGTAATTGAAGTTGCTGATTACTACAGCCATAAGGTTAGAAATACTAGAAAATGGTATTTTTTTAAAAAAGTAATAGCTTAATACTACACTTAAATCAAATGGGGTAACCAAAACAAAAAGCAAAACCCAGCATTCTCTATGCATTGTAAATTTGAATCTGAGTATTTGAATTAAATACAGATTTTCTGATATGGAGCTTCTCTGTTAAATTGACAGGAAATTCTTTTGTTGTGGTTTTTATTACAAGATGGAAGTTCAAATGTATGAAAAACTTGTTCATAGTATAAAAGGAAAGATGGCCCAGAAAGTATTCCATAAGTGGTGTCAGTGAAGCACATGAAACCCTTATGTCTACAGTAGACCATATGTATGAGTGTGTGGCTGTTAATAGATTCCATGTTCATGTGCATTTTAAAGGCTTACACGCATGCTGGCAATGGTGATACTTCTGCTGTGATTACGCTGAGAGAGTTTGCTGATGTGTTTATCAAATATAGTTTCTTCTAACTTGTGTGTTTTGTTTTTGTTTTTTGGTTTTTTTTCCACTGTTCGCAGATGTTTGTAGTTTCTACTGTAGGAGAAGGGAGCAAACCAGTTAAAAATAGGAAACAAAAAGTATAGCAACAAAGATGGATGAACAAGCCCTTCTAGGGCTAAACCCAAATGCTGATGCAGACTTTAGGCAAAGGGTAAGTTTGTTTTCTTCCATATTGGGTATGGCAGCCAGTTACTATGCAACTATCTAATACCCTATTGATTTGTCTGATTACTTAGATAACTGAAGTAAAGGGAACATAATGGGAATGTATAATTGTGTTGTCATTATGTATGCATGCAAGATGCAGTACTTCATTTTACATACACACAATTTTACCATTTACTATATACATACTGCCATGTTAAGCATTGCTTTACTCACTGTAATTCATCCTTGTTACATCTTTTCATTCAGTAGATTACCCTTAAAACTCATTGTTTCTATTGAACGCTTATGAGGTAGATTGTGGCTTATGTACTATTAGTGTGTAGTTCAAACTAATTACATATCAGCACTCTTCAAGAATATGGTTCAATATTAATCAGAATTTAAATATAAATTCCATTTCTCAGACTCCTTTTTCAGTTTTTAATTGTTGTGCACATTATCTTACGTTTTATATTGTTTAAACGTTAGTACATTTTTAAATACAGCCATGTGTGGCTCTCAACACAAACTTAAAACCTTCTTTTACAGCACTTTTAACCTAAAATCAACAAATGCTGGGTCACGTAAACTTTTCATTAAGCTGCAGCTCATTTCTCCCTGACCACTATAAGATGCATTGCTTTGGCGCTCCTATCTGGTAGGAAAAGCCATTGCAGCATGACAGGTTTCAAAGCTTACGGGACAGCTCAAGAGATGTTATCCGAAGTGTGTGCATGGGTGTGATTGTGTAGCTTCCCAAATCCTAGGAGCATGATGTAATATCTCATTCCAGGGTTCAAATTAGTGATAGAAAGGTAAAGGAGATGTCAGTTGATTTGTAAACATCTATGGAATAATAACTTCAGTGGTGTCATCCTCTGTGATTATGGCAGGGGGCACTCACTCCTCCCTTTTCACCAAAGGCTCCCAGCTCCAGGCCCACTGGTGGAAATTTTAATAAGTGTTGTCAGAAGTGGATCAAGTTGAGTATCATTTGAAAGCCCTTTCTCCTGCAAACACAGTGGTACCAAACATGACAAACCTAGAACAATTATTTAGCTATGTATTTGAGAAAATGTTTAAAAATAATTGTTTTTTAATTATACTTTATACTTTAACACAGGGATGCATTGCTTACATAAAAAAATACACTGATCTTTGGTAATACTAGTGAAGTTAAACTTGACATGTAGTACTGAAAACATTTATTCATCTAAGCCATCATCAGTGTCGTCTCCATCTAGGGCTCCACCACTAGATGTGTTATATTGATTCTTGTCCATGCTGCTCTTGCATGTCTGTACAAGGCAGGCTGTTGGCCAAACATTTACAGGGTAGTGAGCATGGGCTTTGCACATGAGCATTTGATTAGCTGAAGGATTGATTCAAGAGTGCATTGTGTTTCACATATAACTGGTGTGATCAGTCCATCCTCCAAGACCCATCCATGCCCGAAAAGGAGTGTGGTTTTGGAATGATTTATCCATTGCTTGATAATTTGTCGTCTTGATAGCATATATAAATGTTCCCCTTATTGGTGGCAATTTTCTCTGTTTGTTTGCTTTTTTGAAAACATCATATTGTTGGTCTTCAAATAGTAAACTTGGAATGTGAATGCCTCCAGTGCACCTATAAGATCATCAGTGACGGTTTCAGCTGTTCTGAGCACCTTCAGAGCAAGGAGAGATTCTTCAGAGGCTGAATCCAGTGCTTTCCAGTAAGATAATCTAGTTTTTTCCAGCCAACCTTCTGGTAGTGTCACATCCTGAAAGGGTGTGGAAACCTGGCAGTCTTTTAATGGTCTGAGTGATGGATCACATTTCTGAGGGATATACGGTGATTGTTTCTGTGCCTCCTGTCACGGAACAGAATCTTGCAGAAATCTTGGGTAGCATCTTTCAGAGAGCACTGGGACATCAGTGTCTTGTGCAAAAATTTGGAGTTTAGTAACAACTCTCTCTTGCATTGATGGCATGCAAAATAAATATAGTGTCAGCCTGCTCATGGGAACTACGAAGAAACTCCACTGAACAGTGTGAGGCAGCAGCTTCATTACACTATGCTGCAGTGAAATTCTTTGAGCAATTGTTCACATGCTGTAATGTTTTTCCTGCAAGGTATGCAGTTAACTTCTCCTTTATGTGAGTACAAGACAGGAGTTTCTTCATTGTGACATAGGAGATGTTCATGGAGTCAATTATTTTGTATTGGACAGGTGCAATACCATGGAGTTTCTCCTTTCTGATATATTTGTAATTGTTTTCTGCATATGTGTCAAATGCAAGGTAGACTTCATCATAGGTCCAGTATTTTCTCTGTAGTCTCACAATGCAGCGTTTGGACAAATCTCAGCAGGTATTAAGTTTCTGGTTTGTCGAGAGCCTGTACCTCAGCCATATCATTGCTATGCTGAAAGGTCATTGGTAGCATACATGGAATGCGTGGAACTGATCTTGCAAGTCCTGTGCCCTTTGAGAAGTGACTTGACACATCAATATGCTTTTCAAATAAGACATGTAGGCAGCATTTTTGAAGGACATTGAGTGTTCAGGTGTATGCTTCTATAACAGTTGCAGCTTTCTCCCTGCAAGAATTTGGTTCACAGTATTGTTGCTGTACAAAATCCTCCAGATTTCAAGAATACTAGTGCCATCACTAAAGGAGCTAATTGCACAGATCTCTGCAAAAAAAGTGTACAGTTTGCCAGGACATAGAATCCACCCTTCAGAGATCATTACGGGACACTATTAGCCGTTGAACAGGCCTGTAAAGGCCCATATGTAGTGTCACAACACATTTTGATTGTTCTGCAGATGTATTTGTTTGTGTTTAAGCTGTGTAAGGAATGTTAACTGAATTGAGGGATCAGTGGGGCTAGCACGTATGATTGGCAGGAGGAGCATACACGAGTTGTGCACTCTAGCATCCTGTGTACTGACAAGTTAAAGGTTGGCTGTCTTGGAATGTACCTTCCTCCTGAAATGGTGGTTTGTCCTGGGTGTTGGGATCATTTGAGAGTATGTCATCCATCTATTCAGCTAAAGCTATACTCTGATTTTTCACCTCTGGAGTGCATCCCACTTTTGCACAATAACCAAGTGAGGTCAAGGTTAGTGAAAGTAGAAAGCTCTATTATAGTTGATTTTAACTACTGCTTCATTGAAAACTGGACTTCTTGGCTTCAGAATTTTTTGGATCTTGATAGGAGAGGGAGTCAAGAGCAGTGGTCCCCAACCTTTTTGTGGCCAAGAACACATTCATATTTTCAGAAGAGTGTGGCGGGCGCCAACAATTTTTCAAGACTTACTTTGTATTTGTACATTAAATAATATGAAAACCATCATATTTAATATTACATAATATATGAATCCATAAGATAAAAAAGGTAATTTTACATGTAAAAGGTATTAATTTAAATTATTCGGCAATTATTCTTTCACCTTACCATGTGAATTTGCTCTTTTATTTACCTTTTTTTGGGGGGGGGGCGGCGCAGTTCTGGGCAGCGCCAAGGGAAGCTGCGGCCCCGCACCTGCAGGGGACAGAGAACACCGGCGCCTGCAGCCCCGGAGTTCTCTGTCTCCGGTAGGTGCGGGGCAGCGCTGAGGGAAGCCGTGGCCCCGTGCCTGCCGGGGACAGAGAACACCGGTGCCTGCAGCCCCGGAGTTCTCTGTCCCCGGCAGGCACGGGGCAGCGCGGAGAGAATCTGCGGCCCCATGCCTGCCGGGGACAGAGAACACAGGCGCCCGCAGCCCCGGAGTTCTCTGTCCCCGGCAGGCCGGGCTGCAGGCGCCGGTGTTCTCTGTCCCCGGCAGGCCGGGGCAGCACAGAGAGAAGCCGCAGCCCCGCGCCTGCTGGGGACAGATTGCCGGTGCCTGCAGCCCGGCCTGCCGGGGACAGAGAACTCTGGGGCTGCGGGCGCCGGTGTTCTCTGTCCCCAGCAGGCGCTGGGCTGCGGCTTCTCTCTGCGCTGCCCCGGCCTGTCTGGGACAGAGGACACCGGCGCCCGCAGCCCGGCCTGCCGGGGACAGAGAACTCTGGTGCTGCGGCAGTGGCGTAGCCAGGTTTAGAGTATAGGGGGAGCGGCGGCGCTATAAAAAGGCGTGTCCCCACTCCCCCTGTACTCACCCGGCGGCGCTTTAAAGGGCCCGGGGCTCCAGCCGCTGCGGAGCCCCCGGGCCTTTTAAAGCGCTCCCCCCCAGCCCAGCTCTGGAAGCGGGCTTGGGCGGCGCCATAGCGCCGCTTTTCCTCACAGGGGGAGCGGCCGCTCCCCCCGTAGCTATGCTAGTGGGCTGCAGGCGCCGGTGTTCTGTCCCCGGCAGGCTGGGGCAGTGCGGAGAGAAGCCGCAGCCCCGCGCCTGCCGGGGACAGAGAACACAGGCGCCCGCAGCCCCGGAGTTCTCTGTCCCCGGCAGGCCGGGCTGCGGGGGCTGGTGTTCTCTGTCCCCGGCAGGCCAGGGCAGCGCAGAGAGAAGCCGCAGCCCCGCGCCTGCCGGGGACAGAGAACTCCGGGGCTGCGGGCGCCGGTGTTCTCTGTCCCCGGCAGGCCGGGGCAGCAGCTTCTCTCCCCTTCTGGGCACTAGTTGGTGGGCGGGCGCCCATAAATGCCCCAGCGGGCGCCATGGCACCCGCAGGCACCGCGTTGGGGACCACTGGTCAAGAGGTTAGGAACCTCCTTAAAGGCACAGTTCTTTGGCTGGCCCCGACAACACTTGAGGGGGACTAGTCCCCATTAATGTGCTCCTGATAGCAGACCATAACAATAGCATGAAAGGTACCTTTGCCATTTGCTGGATCTTCAAGGAAGTCTAAGTTATTGGTAGCACAAAATATAAACCTACCCGTGACAAGGTCTGGCAACATATACAACCCTTCATTCAGTTACATGTGTCCAAGAACCTCATTTGCAAATTGCAGTCTCCCGGTGGAGTACTTTGTAGTCAGTGGAGGAGCCAATGCTGTGTATAAGCTGCACAATTTGTTACAGTTATTGGAATGAATTGTTAAATCAACAGCCAGTTGTAGTGGTAGGTTATGCATATACTGCACAGTTGTCGTGTATGTGTTGGACACCTGCCTTTCACTCAAGCACTTCTTGTACATGAGGTGTTGTGATAAAATGGCAGCCTTGTGCTTGTACCTGCTTACTGTCATACTTTCTGCAGTCACTACAACTACCAAAGAACCACTTAAAGAAATAGTACAGATCACACAGTATTATTTTTTCAGGTTCGACATCGGCCATGAATCCCTGAAACTCCCACATACTGTAGTCTTCATGTTACTTTTGACATTAGCTCTTTCTTCCGCTTTTGATAGCGCTATGGCTTTTGCTGCTTTTAAGCATATGCACTGAGATTCATTTCCACAGATAAGATTGCTAAAAACTGTCCATATTCCAGAGTTATCCTCAATAAGTGCTTCAAGAGGCTTTCTGCTAAGCATTTGTTCCTCTTCAATCCTGTTCAAAGCACACATTTCTGTGTACTTAAGCCTCTGCATTAGCCATTGCCACCACTTTCCCACCCATTAAAGCCTCTGTGAGGCAATTTATGAACTCCAGCTGAGTCGTGTAGTTTGAAGTAATAAAATCCGTATTTGTTTTTGTTGTTTTTACCTTTTTGATGCAACGTTTTATGTATGTTCTCGGTATATCACAGGATGTGATATAGTGTTGTGTGAGGGCGTCTTTTGAGTCAGTGCTCCCCTTTACTTTCCATGCAACATTCTTGCTCAGAGATAACTGGTTCATACAGCTTTTCACCTGTCTCATGTGTTCAAACTGTGCTTCATGGATGCTTTTGGCTTACTGCAGAAGTAGGTGTTCTTAAAATGCATGCCGTGGGACCTAGAATAAGGCAAATCTTGGTCACAGCTGGCACTTGTCCTGGCACCTTCAACTTTTCCTGATGCCCAATACACTTCCTCTCCAAACTTGCCAAATTCAGATTATGGGTGCACTTCTTGTAGCATGTAAGGTGCCACAGAGCATTGTGTTTAAGTCCTCTGCAGTGACATTCTACAAAGATTCAGCTACTAGTCGGTGTTCTTAGTCTCCCATTGATGCTTAAAAATGGGCAAAACCAAAGTAAAAACAAGGAGCTTTAATAAAATACTTTGGGATTATAATTGTTAGGTTTTGTAACTATGTGCATACCATTTGCAGATGGATTCCCAGTAATTTCTGGCTGGATGCTGGCATCTTAACCAGCCTTGTTACAATTTTTTTTTGGGGGGGTGAGGGAGGGGGCATAATAAACAAAGCTGATGATCAGTACCAGTAAACAGTTTTTTTGCTGGTGATGTCAGATCATCTTGAAGCATTCCTTCCATTTATAATAGTTGATTGTTTTATTGTTATAGATTATCATGTTCTGAATATTAACTGATAATCAGTTGAGGGCCACAGTTTAATTTTGTGAGGGCTGCATGTTTGATGTGACTTTACTATTTTACATTTTTATTTGTAGTTTATCAATGTTGATTTTTTTTTAAAAAACATTTCCTTGATTTTAGATCTGCGTAATTCTGCTGTTTGTCGTGTTTGATACATGTTTGTGTTTGTGGGAGAAGGGGCTTTCGAATGATACTCAACTTGAGCCATTTCTGACTACACAGTATTATCAAAATTTCCATCAACCAGAGGACTTGGAGCTGAGGGAGTGGGCAGCAAGTCCCCCTGCCCGACACTAGAGGGTGACACCAGGGAATTTATGATTCTGGAGCTTTTATGAATCAAATGATGCCTCCCTTACCTTTCGATCACGAACTTGCTTGGAATTACACACGCTCTACCTGGTCCTTGACAATTCTAAATAAAATGTTCTGGGATGATTGCAGGCATTGGCCTATTTTGAACAGCTGAAGATCTCCCAAGATGCTTGGCAGGTCTGTGCAGAAGCATTAGCCCAAAGGATATACAGGTAATAAACTATTTTTATGGATTTATAGTTATTCTCAAAAGTATTCTGAACACAGTGCTTCTTCATGGCTTTTTTTGTTGCTAATCAGATTATAAATCAGTCCCATTTATGCAATGTTTTAATGTGTGCACATAACTACTTTTTTACAGTATTTTTGTAACTGACCCGTTTTGTGTAAGATTTCCACCTAGAAGCAGACTTTTTTTTATTAAAGTTGTTCCAAATTATTTGGCAGTTTGACATAGCTGTTTTTAAAACACACAAAAATGAGTAGTGTCAGTGCTTTTCTATAATCAAGGCTGCATCTTTTTTTAATGGGGAACATGCCATTATCAAGATGGTAATTTTCATAGGGAAATTAAATTTTCATACACACATTTTGTGCCAAATTCAGCCAAACAATGCTTTGAAGCATTAGCAATGTTTCATTATGTACTTGGAGAAACAAAATTTCCACTTCTTAGCTTGTTGGAGTTTTACTTTGAAAAATTCCAAGGCTTACTGAAGGCCACAGCAAGCCAGTGGTAAGTGGATTTAAAATAAGGTGGTGGTGGCTCCCACTCGTGTGCTGAGATATGTATATATATTTTAACGAAACACCTCTGTTAGATTTTAAATAATGAATTAATGTAGCCGCAGTACTGAGATTAGGGCTTAATAAATGTCTGGTTATGATGAAATAGCTTATGGTGGCTTACTTCTTCTGTACACCACTTCTAGTAACTTCCACTGGTCTGAGGCATAGAAGAGCATGCAATGGTTGTTAAAAACAAACTCTGAAAAATTGGCATTTTGAGACTAAATTTGCCAAATATAGACTGATATTTTTCAGCAACAGATGACCAAAACAAGATCCTTCAGAGGATACCTGTAAAGGTAAATATGGTCAAAACGCTTAATTATATACCACAGTTAATCAGGTTGAGGGGCTTTCAACATGTTGATTTAAAACTTGTTGGGTGTTTTTGTTTGATATCTAGATACAAACTGACTGCCAGATCTTGCTCAGTGGGATTACTTAACAAGTTTTGTGCAGTTGACTTTCTTATACCACTGAACTCTGCTAGAGTGAGGGCAAGATACAGCAAATCCTGTGGTATATGTTACACTCTTGTGTCATTTCCAAAGGATTTTTAACTTTGTGGGATAGATAAGGTAACTTTGAAAAGCTGCATTAAATGGCATTTAACTTGTCACTGTAGGCTGGTTACTGCCAGGTTCTGTGACTAAAGTATCATCAGCTTGCTAGGCATTTCATCAGAGTTTGGATGTTAAAACAACTTTTTCTTTTCTAGTTTCAAGTTGTATTGTATTGTCCTTGGATTGGCTATTTTGGATGTTAATCACATCTTTAAGTTTACTTGCTTTTTGTAATTGCCAGTTCTTCTTTAACTTTGAAATGCTCTACAAAAAATAAATCCGTTTAGAACGCTAACTTTACTTGAAAGTATGATTTTTGCAATTATTTGCTTCTAAAAGTAACCTTTATCCTACTGCATAAAATGTTGAAGAGTTGACGTCTGCAATAATAAAGGGCAAAACACTTTAGGAACATTAATTTTTGTTGGTATTCTGCTTCTGCAGCACTCCCATTCCTCACCTCCTTGAGTGAAAAAGCATGTCTGGAAATAACTGTTTCTTTTGCAGCAGCTGACCTGCTGATGACCTGGCCTGTTTGAGTTCTAATCTATCAATTTTTAATTTCTTGTATGAACACAAGTTTTGAACTTTTAATGTCATGCTAAAATCTTTCTCCTGGTATTTGCCTTTTGGGAGAATATTTGTTACACTGTAAATTACATGAAATTCAGTAACTCAAGAATAAACCATGAGAGGGAATGGAGTGTTTGCTCTGCTTCTGGTACATAGTGTATCATGAGAGGAGTAGTGCCTTTTGTTGCCCAAGATGGAACAACTTAGTACTATACCCTGAAATGCCTTACTGGGATTAAAAATGTGATTTTTATTTTTATTTTTTTTAAAAAAGGTTAAAACTAAACTATGTGCTGTTGGTGTGTCTAATTTTTTTGTCAAGAAAAATAGGTTATATTGGCATGAGATAACTATATCGTCCCATGTTCAGTGATGATTTTTAGCTTCAAATTATTTCTGTTACTGTGGAACGTAATGGAGTCTTCAGATTGTCATAATTTGTTTTAAAGTTGTCTTGACTGTCATTACAACCACTCTCCAGTTTTAAGGGGCAGCTACAACATTCCTTTAATGGTTCACTTACAGTGATGGTACTCCAAAATTTTCAGAACTTGTTTATAAAAATAGTTGAGTTGGTTTCCACCTCTCAATCACTTTGTAATAAGTGAAATTAAGCAGTAGGTGAAGTACAATTGAAAGCTGAAGCCAGGCTAGTGGTTGCTATTTATAAATCATCCCAACTATTACTTTCAATAGTGCATCAGCTGAAGCCTCAAGTGGGTTTAAAATTTTTTTGCTGCAAGGAGCTGGAATTAGACTCTTACCTTTTGCAGCATAATATAAAACAAAACAAAACACCTTTTAACTCTGCATCAAATTATGTAAGTAGCCCCCCCCCTTGACTGTGTGCTGTAGTTAAAATATAACAATTGAATAAACTAGGCAATATAACAAATGAGTTGTTAAAAAGGAAAAAAAAATCAAAACTGGTTGTATGTTTGTTAATGTGTATTTGTAATGACTGCTCACTTTCATGACTGGTCAAGTACTCTGAAATTTTTGCAGCAGATACAACTGATTGTCTTCTCTATAATAGAGCAGTTCTTCATCACAAGAATTGATAACTGAACAGTTCCAGGATTGTATTCTTCCTGGAGAAATGGGCTGCAATATTTCCATTGTGTTGATTGTACTTTTTCTCTTCTAATTCCAGTGATGATCACATCAAGTTCTTCTGCTTTCAAGTTATAGAACATCAAATTAAATTCAAGTGAGAAACACTTTTCTTTTTATAGTAATAGTGTATAGAACAATTGTTTTCCCACTCACATTCTGTGCAAAGAAATTAAAAGCTTTATCAGCAACATTCAAAATATTTTTACTTAAAACAATTAGACAGTGGAAACTTGGTTATTCAAACTTTTAGCCATTTTTCAGTTATTTTGGTTTTCTACTACAGTGTATATTAATTGCATTGAGAAGTCCTGCACTTGGCCATATAAATTCTACTTTTCCCATTCAACTTACATACATTAATTTCTACTATACCTGTATGTGTTGTATGGTTGCTTATGCAATCGTACTTTGGCTGTGTGTGTGTGTGTGTGTGTGTGTGTTGTGGCAAATTGCCGGCACTACTATGATGGGTTCCGCACTTTCTCCTCTTGTGGGGGGGTTTCAGGGTGCCATTTCTTGACCCTGAACTGGGGTAACAGCTATCCTACTAGTATCCCAGGGAAGGGGAGTGGAGAGGGAGGGACCCAGGCCCGCCCTCTACTCCGGGTCCCAGCCCAGGGGCCCTATGATAGTAGGTGAGCCACTTGTACCAGTGATTCTTTCCCCTGAGCTACTTCCCTCTCCTGACCTTCAGCTTGTGGGGCTTCCTGCCTTCCCTCTGCACAAGCCAGGTGTCCCTTTACCTAGGATCTTGGTCTTCTTAGCCCACCGCAGCACTTCTCAAAACTCTCCTCCACTTTCCTTCGAACTGCTCTTTGTTCCACCACCAAACCACTCTGATTCAGCTCCTCCTCACTCTGCTCCAGCTCCTCCTCTGGCTGATTGAAGCAGGGGGATTTTATCAGGTGACTGGCTTCAGGTGCTCTAATTGGTTTCAGGTGCTTTTAATTAATCTACAGGGAATAAGGCTTCTCCTCATCCTAGATCACTCTCCTGCTGCCTTCTGGCCATGCTGTATCACAATGTATATGTGTATATATATGTATGTATATGTGTATGTGTTTATCCTCTTCATTCAGTGTGTAGCCCCAGTTTTTATTTACCACACACCATTCAAATCCTGTCCTGAATGTAAAATTTATGTCCTCCTGGATGTTTCTGTGGTGCACTCTCCATAAATTAATGAATGGTTATGAAGCACCCCAATATTATCTTCACAGTGCTCCTGTGAAAATAGGTATTATTATGCCTATTTAACAAATGAGTAAATGAGGCACACATTGCTTAAAGCCAAAAATGTCCATTAATGTTGAATGCCCAACTATTGCTCTAGTTTTTCAAAGTTCTTAGCGTGTTTGGAGCACACATGTCCAAAGCATAGCTCCAGTTGATTTCAGTTACAGTTGTGAGCATTCAGGACTTATGCAAATTTGTGCACCCAGAAAATGAGTTAGCTAGAACACAGTTACCAATTCTAAAAATCTTCATTTGAGTGACTTGCCTGTCATCACATAGGCACTCTGGCAAAGGCAGGCATAGAATACATTTGCCTTTTTTCTGAAACGTTCTTTTACTGCAATCCCCTGCCTCCTGGTTTCTGCAACAAATGCGGCGGGGGGCTACAGACAAAAGCCTCATTCAGTACACCACCCTGGTTGTATGAGGCAGGGGTATTGTGGAAAACTTGCTTTTGACTGTTTTAACAGTTTTTTAATGTAATTTCCTAATTAAAAAAAAAAAAAATCCTGAAAAAACAGAAGTTCCATCTCATAGAACCATACTGATCCCTCGGTTTGGGTTGCCAGCAGGGTTTGGACCTTGAGAGCCACAGCAAAGACCTCTACCACTTGAGCTAGCAGAGTAAGTGGTATCTGTGGTGTTCTCAGTATGTGGATCAAGCAGTAAAGGAAGATGAGACACTTTGCCAGTGGGTTTTATAGCTATTGGATATCAACAGAGGAATATAAAGACTCAGAACTCCTGGGTTCAATTCCAGGTTTTGGTGCAGGGGAAAAGAGAGAATGACACTTCTCTAGTAGACTACCTCTCTCTCTCTCTCTCTCTCTCTCTCTCTCTCTCTCTCTCTCTCTTCCCATCTGCTGCCCCTCCAGGTGCCTGTCTCCCACTGATTGTCCTCATTCTTTCTACCTTCTGGTCCTGCAATATCCACTCCCCAAGTTGTTGTGCTCTTCCGCTTCTCTCTCCATTGCTCGCTGTCTGCATTTGAAGTCAGGCTGCGTCTTTCTCTTTGCTGTGTGGGCACCAGCAGTGGGAATATTGAGAGCACAACTAAGACTGTCTCCCTGTTTTTCTGGTGTCTGGTGCTATAGTGGCCTGGAGCAGCACTTGCAGGCAGGGCCGGCTCTAACTTTTTTGCCCCCCCCAACGCCCGCAGAAATGACCACCTCTCCCACCCAAAGCGCCGGCGGGGAGGGCGACATGCCCTCCACCCCGCTCCCCCGGCGCTCCGGAGCGGAAGAGTTTTTTTTGTTTTTTTTTTTAAAAAAAAAACCAAACAACCTTGAGTGCCGTCCCGCCTGAAGGTGCCACCCCAAGCACGTGCTTGGTGGGCTGGTGCTTGGAGCCGGCCCTGCTTGCAGGGAATGTCGTGCTCAACACTTTGCAGCCACAGGATGGGGCATGCTTGGCCGTCTATATGGGGATGGCATATGAACAGTCCAGTCACATGTAGGAGCTGCAGGGGGTTTGAGCATGCTCAGTACAGACAGAACCTTTGGAGATCTTAGCAACCAAACTCGAATAGGTATTTAGTGAGTATATGCAAACAACAATTTTTTCAAATTCCTATAGCTCAGACAAATTCAAGCTTTTTTTCCTGCAGAATAGGAAAAGGCACATCCCTGATACCAGGGTGACCTCCCTGCCAAATTTAAAGTATCTGTTTGAAAGAATGGGGGCCCTATAGCTTCTTTAAAAAAATCATTGCAAACAACTCATTAACGTGGGCAAAATAACATTTTCCCTTACTATTGTTCCCAGAAACAACTAAACCATTTTTGCTGAAATTTTCTAAAAAATCAGCCTAAAGTGGGCACTTGGGATGGAAAACTTCAGCCCGAACAATTAGTTTGGCAAGGTTATAAGCAACTAAAAACAGGGTCTTCTAATGGCCAGACAACCTTAACTATAGCCGTTGCTACATGTGCTGCCTATGAGGATGAGTCTTTCTACAAAACTTGGCAGCAGGAGCCTAGGAAGTGGCCAGGAAGGGTCCAAGTCCACTCTTAATAAATTGTATTATGGGAGATTGTGACTCAGTTTTTAAAGGTTGAATCTTGCCTGGTTATAAAACTTACCTTAAGATATAGAATTAATCAGGACAGAACTGAATTCAGTAATGGAGAGCAATGACAGTGGTAGTTGAAACTACCCTTCAGTCCTTCAGTACTAATGTCAAATGGGATAACTAATGGCTTTGATGTAAATACAATATTGTAATAACTGCTCACAGTTAAGGAAGAACCATAATTAAAACAATGAATTAATTTTTAATGTCTCATGCAATGTAATTTTAATCTTAATTAAAAATAGTAATCCCAGGCAGTTTAAACAATCCCCTTCTTTTCTTATGTCTTAAAGGTGATATTAGAAGACTGGGAGGAAGTGTAATTGTGTAGTAGAAAAACTATGGCAGTCTGAGACAAACAAGTAAAATTATTCCCAGATGGTGCAGAATGGCTTTTATTAAATAAGTTACTAGAAAGTATTTTAAACTTTGACTTAGAACGCTAATATGCAAACAGTTAAGAGAATTCCTTCTGTGGTAAGATTTTGTGTAGATTGCACAGAACAGTCTCCATATGAAGGCAATACAGATGTCTAAGTAATTTAGCATTTGCCTTTTTAATCTTTGGAACCAGAAGTAAGCAAACTAAGATGATATAGGATCATTTTGATCTGAATGATTTGTTTCAGATATTCTGAACTTACTGAAGTCCAACAGCAGCTAATCAGGGAAACCCTCATAACGTGGCTACAAGCTCAGGTAAATGTGTTTTCTTTTACAGCAATTAATAATATGCAGCAGGCTTATTCAGGATTACTAACTGGTACCAGATTAAAGGTTTGAAACTAGGTTTAAAGCTTGCTTCCTATGTACCCCTGAAAAAGATAAGCTACCTGATGGAAAAATGAATTCAGACACGTGATCGACATTATAATTCTTCAGGTTTTACAATTTTTAAAACTCTTATGTTGAAAACAAGTTTGTAATGAAATGTGCTTAAAATAATGTTTAAATTCTTATCATCTCTGCTTTTATTCCTATCCTACACTTCAATTAAGAAATCAATTGTGCGAATTCTTTTGGAGCATTAAAATTTCCTTTTTAGGGATATAACTCAATTTCCCCTCTTCTCTCATTGCCTGAAGTTGGGAGCACCGTTCTTCCTCTTTTGGAGACGCCTGTCCATCAGCCCTAGCTTCTGGGAGGGTGGAAAAAAGTCATATAGAGACACAAAAGATTACTTAGTCCATCTGTTTGACAATGCACAATAGGTCTCTGGTATATTGAGTAGTAGTTTGTCCAGTATAGCTTTAAATGTCAAGCAAGACAATTTCCAGAATTTTCCTAGGGATACTCTGCCATGGTCAAATAGATCACTGCCAAAAAGACTTTTTGAATGTTCCCTTAACTGCACTCCCAATTATGTCCCCTTGGTTCTGCACTAAATTATTTCTCTTCCATTCTTGATACACGTAACCTTTTTTGTAAACTGTTATCCAATACCACAGTGATAAGCATGATATAAATGCCTACATAGAACCCATCTTAGTCATCACTTAGCCAAACTCTAAATATTTTAACTCTTAAATAAATCTCTCCACTTTTGCTGCTCTTCACTCAACTCCTGAAAGAAGGTGCAGTTGCATCATGGTGTATTAGACTCTTATTATTTTATTAGAGATTGAAGTTAGACTTGTGGGGTAAATGGCAGGATTACTTATCTTTCCTCTTTTGAAGAGAGATTCCACCTTTCTGGTTCCACAGGGGCATATTTCCACCTTACAGCGGGTACACAGTGATACACAATTAATAACACTGCTCTACAGCCAAAATGCTTCTGAAATAAATGTAGTCAAACTTTACTAATTCTGGGTCACTGAGAATGAAAATGATGCTTAAAATTGTTGATTGGCTCTAGTTTTCAAGACATGCTGTTGGGTCAGTATATACGACCCTTGACTTGGGAATGGCGGAGGATAAGTGAGTTATAAAGGGAAGGGATCTCAATTTAAACCAGAAATGACTAAAATACATCTTTGACTGGATCTATGAATAAATCTATGACTGGGTTTGGACAGTACTTGCTTTTTAGGCAAAACAATGAATGACGCAATCTGAAGCTGGTATTGCGTCATACATGATATGAATTGCATCATGTTATTCCTAGAAGTCATGGATGATGCAATCATAACGAAGCTTACATCACTCTGCTGAACAAATTGCCCTAGATCAGCTCTAGAAATCATACAGTGTCGTGCTCTTATTTGTCAGTGTTTGATTTTGCAAAGGGACACATTTCTTCTTTAGCCAAAGTGAGCAGAGATGCCTCGTACTTGTGTGAACAGTGCAGATAACTTCTGCTATGTTTGTGGTGAAGTGACTTTTGCATCACAAAAGCGCAGTATAACCACTATGGTTAAGAAAGCCTATCACCTTTCTTTTGGCTGCAAAATTGGAGATCAGGACAAGAGGTGGGCCCCACACATATGCTGCAACACTTGTGCAACAAATCTTCGCCAGTGGTTGAACAGGAAAAGGAAATCTATGCCTTTTGCAGTGCCAATGCTTTGGAGAGAGCCAACAGATCATACCAGTAATTGTTACTTCTGCATGGTGCCTCCAGTTGGGAAAGGTGTGTCAAAGAAGAAAAAGTGGACTGTGCATTATCCAAACATTCCATCAGCTATACGCCCGGTACCCCACAGAGAAGGACTGCCGGTTCCTGATGCACCAGAATCATTCTCACTTGAGTCAGACGAGGAAGAGGATGAAACTTGTGGTCCTGAACCATCAATGTCACAGGACCCACATTTTCTCCCATCCTCCTCCTCTGAACCACACCTCATAACACAAGGTGAACTGAATGACCTTGTCAGGGATTTGGAACTACCCAAGAGTAAGGCAGAGCTTTTGGGCTCCAGACTACAGCAGTGGAATCTCCTGGCAGGTGATGGTAGGGTTTCCATGTTCCGTGACCGTCAAAAGGATCTTGTCCCATTCTTCTTCATGGAAGGTGATCTTGTAGCCTGCAACAACATTGATGGTGTGATGGCAGCCCTCAACATCGTTCACGATCCAGATGAGTGGAGACTGTTCATTGATTCATCGAAGACGAGTCTTAAAGCTGTTTTACTGCATAATGGCAATGTTTTGCCATCAATTCCAGTTGGTCATGCAGTCCATATGAAGGAAACCTATGACAACATGAAACCACTTTTGAGGTGCATAAACTATGACCAATATCAGTGGCAGCTTTGTGGCAATTTGAAGGTTGTTGCTCTCTTGCTTGGTCTGCAGACTTGGATACACAAAGTACTGCTGTTTTCTCTGCGAATGGGATAGTCGTGCAAGAGATTCCCACTACATCAAGAAAGATGGGCCACTCCGACAGTCATTGGAGCCTGGGAGGAAAAGTCTTCAGCATCCACCACTTGTTGAATCAAGGAAGATTTTGTTACCACCCTTACACATCAAGCTGGGTCTGATAAAGAACTTTGTCAAGGCCATTGACAAAACACAAGCAGCTTTCAAGTACCTCCGTGGAAAATGTCCAAGGTTAAGTGAAGCTAAGATAGAGGAAGGTGTCTTTGTTGGTCCTGAGATTCGTGAACTTCTTCGAGATGATGCATTTGACCATGCACTGCGTGGCAAGGAAAAAAAGGCATGGAAAGCCTTCCAGTTAGTGGCAATAAATTTTCTCGGAAACAACAAGGCAGACAACTACAGGTTGTTGGTGGAAAACCTCCTCAAGGCATACAAAAGCCTTGGTTGCAACATGTCACTAAAGATACATTTTTTGCACTCTCATCTAGATTTTTTCCCACCGAACTGCGGAGCAGTGAGCGACGAGCACGGCGAGCGATTTCACCAGGACATTGCAACAATGGAGAAACGCTATCAGGGCAAATGGAGCCCATCAATGCTTGCAGACTATTGCTGGACAGTGACAAGAGATGCTCCATTTCATGAATACAAGAGACAAGCCAAGAAGCGTCAAGTAGACACTGAATAGGACTAAACTATGGACATAATAGTTTTTTGCCTTTTGTTTCATAATAAATTTTATTTATATAACCCCTTTGCTGATTTTTAAAGTGTTACATAAACAGGACAGGTGAAATAGTATCATGTAAAGCAACCATAAACACATGAAAAGACCTAGGTTTACAATTTATGATTGTTGTTGTTGTTGTTGGCGTCCGTTAGTGTCGAGAGACGATGGATATGCTCCCATGGGGAATGTTTAGTTGATGGTTGTGCAGCGTCTGTTGTGGCTGTGGAGCCCCACATGAGAGTGGCAGTCTCGATTGCATTTGCTGCATTTAAAGACGGTGTCAGCTGTGGGTTGGAGCCGCTGCTGGTTAAAACTCTACTATCTACACAATATACATAGACATAAAATGTAAAAACTTAAATATCTTAGAAACAGTAGCCAATCAGTTGTTTTAATTGTCATATTTGAATTCAGCACATCAAAATACATACTAAATAGCACATTTTATCTCTGAAGCAGACGACGTCTCAAAAATTGTAGACCAGTGTAATTAGTGTTCATTTCGCTCACCTCTTGCGCTCTCTAAAATTAGTTATAGCAAGTGAAGTGCTGGTCAGTGGCATCCAGTAGCATGCTAGTAGCTTGCCTGAAGTTTGATGATATGGGTCAGTGTATCTAGTTAGTTGTTAGTTTCCCTCTGGAGAAGGCTTCTACATGCGTAAGGAGCTTGTGAAGGGAGATGAGAAAAATGTATAGTAACAGAAGGATGGAGGCGTTGGGTACCTGCCCAGTTCGTTCTCTGAATAAAGCAGAATTGGGAGCAGCTTATCACCTGCAAAAACAGCAGCCAATTGGGGTGACAAAGCACAAGTTGAGAACCAAGTGTTTTTTGTATTTGTAAAACTTTTTTTCCAAACCATCAAGATCGCCTTTAGTCTTTGCTGCCAAAAATTACATGATTTCCTTTTCTCAACTGCACAGAGCACCTTTTTCCATATCCTATAGGAAGAATATTGTCACCTAAATTGTCTTTAAACTGAAACTTTTTCAAAAACATTAATAATGTTTAACATATAAGATTTAGGGGGGAAAAGGGTTAATTCTTTTGCACACTTGTTGTATTTCACATAACCTGCATGACAGTGAAATGAGAGATGGTGTTTGCATTGATTAAGTACAGGGGACAACCAAATCAGTCAGTTATTCTCTTTTAATGTATAAAAGACTATTTTCTTTATATTTCTACTTCTCCCAGATGCTGAATCCCCAACCAGAGAAGACTTTTATTCGCAACAAAGCAGCACAAGTCTTTGCATTGCTGTTTGTCACTGAATATCTCACAAAATGGCCCAAGTTTTTTTTTGATATTCTGTCAGTAGTAGACCTTAACCCTCAAGGAGTAGATCTGTACCTCAGAATCCTTATGGCTGTTGATGCTGAGCTGGTAGACCGGGATGTAGTTCACACATCAGAGGCAAGTTATGTCATGTTTTTTATGTTGCATCATATGAATATGGTTTGGGGCTTTAAGGACTGTTCTTCACCAGGAGAATTCTGCCTTAAAAGAATTACAGGGTAGTTTACATTCAACAGTTGTTTGTATAAAACTTTATAAAAACCTTTTTTCATGAGTTCTTAAATTTCAGTTAAACAATGAATGTTTGAATTTAAACAAACTCTGTAATGTTTGTGACCCTGTAACAGCAGCATTTTGCTTGTGCAGGAGAAGTAGTGTGGGAAATCTAATGGCCTGTTGCCTACTTGATGTTTTTTAAACTGGTTAATTTTTAAAATGTTCCAGTTTCTGATGAGGCATCACTTATAAGCCTTCATAAGTATTTTCTTAAAAAGGGTTTAGAAGTCTTTCTGCTTCCCTTTTTGGCATTTATAAGTGTCTTTTCAGAAAAGGAAATTGCTGACTGGAAATTGTTTTGAATTATTGTATGGAGGGAGGGGGAAAGGAAATAAAACACAATGTATTGGTTTTGCAAGCAGGAAAAGTAGGTGCAGTTTTGGGGCTAACAACTTTTGAGTATGCTTTTAAAGTTAATAAGCAGTAGGAAACAAAATAAGGAAAACATAAATGTGGATTATGAATATTTGCATCTTTCAAGGACATGAACTGTTCCAGGTGTTTACATTTGATAGTGAATGTGCAAAAACCACTGATCTATAAAAAGATGAACATGTGCTATTGCTGTATTTATAGGAGGCTCGTAGAAATACTTTATTAAAAGACACCATGAGAGAACAGTGCATTCCAAGCCTGGTGGAGTCGTGGTACCAAATCTTACAAAATTATCAATATACTAATGCAGAGTTGACATGCCAGTGCCTTGAAGTAGTTGGAGCTTTTGTCTCCTGGATAGATTTGAGCCTGATAGCCAATGAAAGGTAAGGTTTCTTTTTCATTAGAAATCTTTGCCTTTCTGATAGTATTTTTGTATGCAGTCCTGTCAGCAGCATGGTAATATGATTCTTACAATAACCTATGTCAAAAATCTTTTCTAGAAATACAAAAAAACAGTGCCACCCAAACTTCATGTTCTAAGTAACTTTTTAAAACTTGCTGATTTCTCAGCAGTGGAGCGAGATTGCACGGAGCAATGTCAGCCGTAGTGTTAGATGGGTCTGACTACTACATCTATAAATGACGCACGTTATTGTCTAGATCTACAAACCACATGCACTATATAGGCTTTTAAATTAATTTAAAGTGAAACCACATTGTAAGTAGGAAAACATACAAATTATATGATTTCACTTACGCAAGTGGTGATGTAATGTGTCTATATATTAACTTGTTTTCACCTTTCTAGGTTTATAAATATGCTGCTAGGTCACATGTCTGTAGAAGTTCTTCGGGAGGAAGCATGTGACTGTTTGTTTGAAATTGTAAATAAGGGAATGGACCCCATTGATAAAACAAAACTGGTAGAATCTTTGTGTCAAGTGTTACAGTCTGCTGGTCTCTTCTGTATTGATCAGGTTAGTAAATTGATATTTTGGAGATGAGTAAGTCACGCAGCTACATAAATAAGATGTAATGATCAGGGGAATAGAGGGCCTGTCTTCTGAGGGGACTCTAGAAGAGCTTGGCTTCTTTAGTCTAACAAAAAGAAGGCTGAGAGGGATATGGCTAATCTCTCTAAATACATTAAGGGATAAGTACTAGGGAGGGTGAAAAGCTGTTTAAGGTAAGGGTGAAAACACATTACTATTAACTGGACATAAACAAATTCAGGCTGGAAATTAGAAGGTTTCTAACCATCAGAGGGGTGAGGTTCTGGACCAGCTTCCCAATAGGAGTTGTGGGGGCAAACAATTTTTAGGAGAGAGCTGGACAAATTTGAGTATAGTTTTATGTTGAGGTTGTTTGTGATGATAGGGAACAGGGCTCAATAGCCCTGGGGCTCACTTCTGGTTTGTCTTGTATTCCTAAAGCTCATGCCTTGGGGTTTCAGCCAGCTACCGGCAGGGGTCCGGAAGGGATATTTTTGCCTTAGTGTATTCTGGGAGGGTGTTTTACCATCTTCCTCTGAAGCATCAAGTATGGCCATGGCTAGAGATTGTGAGGGGTGAGCCAGTGCTCTGAAGTGGGAGAGCCAGACACCCCCTGGTGGGTGGAATCAGGAAGAACTAGGCCACTATGCTGGAAGCGGAAGGGTGATAAAGGAACAGGAAGTGCAAGAGGCGGGCCCTGTAGCTCAGATAAGCAGGAGCCACTGACGGAGACAGATGCTTCCAGCCCGCTGCTGGAGCCGGAACCTGTGGAAGACTTTTGCTGTCCTGAGGACCCATCCCAGATACCTGAACTGCCAGGGATGCCCAACGCTGAGGAGCTGCTCGGATTGCCACTGGCAGTATACCCTGGGGAGATGGAGGACAACCCAGGGGTCAGGTACACCCTGATGGGAGGAAGTGGCCCAGGGGCAGCCGTCTATGTGGCTATGTTGCTGGCTGACTCTAGGACAGCGTGTTGCGGGCGGATCCCCGCTGACCCAGTGGCAGACCACTCTGCCGCTGTTAGGCCCTGGGCTGGGATGTGGCGGAGTCGGGTGGGCCCATGTCCCCCTACCCTCTGCCACCTCACCTTTTGGGCTGGCAGCTTCCCCACCTCAGGCCAAGAGACCTGGCCTAGTTTACATCTGACAAGCTAGGACTGTAGACTATTTGCTGGCGCTCGACCCCTTCCGGCCCCTTAGGCTTTTTGTTTGGTGCCCCGCCCTGCCTGAAGGCCTGGGCCCCTGAACTATTTGTGGCTCTGCCTTGCCTAAGGGTTGGAGCCAGAGATGGGCGACTTCTCCCCGTTACTTAGATTGTTGTTTCAAGAGCATGTCAGCAAAGGGGCGTGGCCTCTCTCAGACTGACAGTGAGGGAGAGCCATACCTGCCTACATGCTTACAGGCACCAAGCATTCTCTCTGGTGCTCGGCTGACTGATTCTTGCTCACAAGCTCAGGGTCTAACTGATCATGTGGGGATTGGGAAGTGACTATTAGAGGGTGTTTGCCTTTTTCTGCAGAATGTGGATATAGGTCACTTGCTAGAATTATGTGAGTATACCTCAATCACTTCCCTGCCATTGCAGGGGCCTCGAGCACTGGTGCACCTTGGTTCCTCCTATTCTCTACCAAATGTGTGGGTGCATGGTGGCGTTGCTGTCCTGTGATGTACAGGGAAGTCAGACTGGATGATATAGTGGGCTCATAAGATGGGCTCCGTTTTGTTAGAGCAATGCTTAGATGAGAACCCAACCTCCCTCACCCAGCTATAGAGAAAGGAGAAGATGCTGCAATTCCTGCTCAGGTTGCTGTCATTGAGCCTTCAGTCTGTAAGTGTCTGATAAACTGGAAGCCTACCCACTATTCCTCCCTGGCTGCTTGAAGGCAGGAGGAGCATTCCTGCTTTCTGTTCCTCATACCCTAGACTCTAGAACAGGGATTCTCAAACTTTTTATCTCCATAACTCCATTTTGAGACATACTGTTTTCTGTGACCCCAGATAGCAACCTAGTGACCAAGGAATCCAAGTAATTTGGATGCAAGCTGTTCCTCCATCTGATGAGATGCTCAGCTCAACCATCACCAGTGTAGGAGGCTGAATAATTTTGTTGTCAGCCAAGAACTTGAAAAGCTGTGGAAAGGATTCAGTTTGTCTTCAAAAGATTATTCTTCTGAAAAACGATTGTTTTCATGAGTCTTTTGCTTTGATCACTAAGGTAAAGGATGTGAGCTTTTCTTGCAGACCTGTATTCAATTCGTTCAGTTTCTCAAATTTGTCTGTGAAATAGGCAAGAAGGCACATCTTTCTTTGGTCGCATAGAAAATTCAGTGAATTAATTCCTTGTTGTCCATTGCATAGCATGCAGCTTGTCTCAGTTGAAAAAATCGTCCCAGTACTTTTCCTCTTGAGAGCCAATGAGCTTCAGTCTGGAACATCCAAATTGTGATCAGACCCCATGTCTTCACATAGTTTTCCAAAAAGGCATGTGTGAAGAGGCAAACTCTTAATGTAGTTTACAATAGACAAGACCTGCTATAAAACTTCACTTAGCTCTGGACTCAAAGGTTTCAATGGCTTTTGTTCTCTGTGAATCATGCAGAGAGTCCACACAGTAGACAGATTTCAGTGTAGTAGCCCTGGGCTACTACACTGTTAGTCTGTGTCAGCAAAAAGAAAATAAGAGAGAAATACTTGTGGCACCTTAGAGACTAACAAATTTATTTCAGCATAAGCTTTCGTGGACTACAAAGCTTATGCTGAAATAAATTTGTTAGTCTCTAAGGTGCCACAAGTATTTCTTTCTTATTTTCTTTTTACAGTAGACAGAGCAACTTTCTTTACCTGTGCATGCCGACCTGCTTTGTGGCCTGCCATAGATGGAGCTCCATCTGTGCAAAAGCCCATCATGCAATCACCTGGGATATTTTTGTCTTGCATGTAACACATCAAGCATTCAGTGTGCCATCTTGTGTCTGGGAAGATGGAGGCCCAGAACACAACGTCTTCGAGAATTGCACCCTCCCATGTGCATTTCAGAAAAGCCAAGAAATGTGCATCGTGACCCTCCGTGCTCATGTCAACCTGAAGAGCAAAAACATGTTTTTTCAGATGTTTTCCCCCTGATCTGCTGCTATCATCTCAATCCTTCGCTTCACTGAGATGTTGGACAGTGTTATATTTGTTAGTCTCTAAGGTGCCACAAGGACTCCTTGTTGTTTTGGCTTTGCTTGTTTGCCTCACTTTCTCCACACATTTTCACCATATCAATTACAGCTGTCAAATCCAAGTCTCTCCGATTGTGTAAGGCTTCTTGGCCTATGTGATGTGGTAACTCGCCTCAAATGATGCCTTTTTGAGCATGGTCAGAGACGCACATGGCTCTCTTGAATTGCACTTGTTGCAAAAAATATTCTTTTCAGTGCTGGAAAATGACCTTGGTTTTCCTATGTGTTCTTTGTGAAGAATTTCCAAGTGTCATTTAAGTTTATTAGGTTTCTTGCTTTCACTAGTTAACACTGTGTGACATAACAGCCATTTTGGCCTTTCTTCATTCTTGACCAACACTGGTGGAGCCATACTCAAAGAAAGCCTTGTCATATTTGCAAGCATGTGTCTTGCACTCTTGGTATTTTGTTCATAACTGCATCACTAGACTTACTGCTAGAGGTTGAAGCAGATACTCTGAGTATCCTGCTGGAACTCAATAAAGAATCATTGAAAGTCACTTGTCTCTATGCTGCCCTACTGTTATCACACAGGGCCTTCCTAAATCCTGGCCTCGTTTATTTAACCGTGAATTCCTCTGATTTGTGATGAGGCACAATGGACTCATTTTTACACAGTGGCATAAAAGAAGATATAGGCCCTGCATTAAGGAGTTTGCAAGCCACTGCAGATTCCCATCTCAGAAAAGGCTAGCACAGATACCTACCAACTCAAGCACAGAGGATACTCTGTTAATAAGGTTGCTGCCCACAGATAAGGATCTTCTGGATTTGTCTTTCAGCTGGATGCTTGCACAGCTGGCTGGTGCAAATGGCAAAATAGTATCTGCATATCCAGTGTGTCCAGACCTGTTCCGTTCCACAAACATTGTGTCAGGAGGCTGCGATTTTACAAAATGGTGGCCTCTGCACAACATGGCCTTACATGCACTGTATGTGCGAGGTCACGCTGTGCAGAGGCTGCCGTTTTGTAGACCAAATGGCAGCCTTCTGGTACGGTGTTCGTGGAGCATGTCTGGACACATTTGGGGGCAGATGGCATCTTGCTGGTTGATTCTGGCTCGTTGGACCTGCAACCCCATTTGGGGTCATAACCCACAGTTTGGGAACTGCTGCAAGAGCCTCCAGGCTGCTGCAAGGGTGAATGGGGAGACTCCAATATGCAGATCTTTCCTCAGTTGCTCTAAAGAGTATCTCTACTACTCTATCCTGATCCAGTGTGTAATTTATAGTGTGCTTTAGAATGAATGGCTTTCTACATATGTAAAGCCCTTCATATCTGTAATGAAGGGTGACAATAAACACATTCCTTTCTGAGAGGTCTTCTAGTGGGGGGAGGGATAGCTCAGTGGTTCGAGCATTAGCCTGCTAAACCCAGGTTTGTGAGTTCAATCCTTGAGGGGACCATTTAGGGTTCTGGGGCAAAAATCTGTCAGGGGACAGTACTTGGTCCTGCTAGTGAAGGTCATCGAGTCTAGTCCCCTGCCTTCAAGGTCCTTCCAATTCTATGAGATAGGCATATCTCCATATATTATAGCAATTTTACTTGAAGTGGGTTGATTTTGCAAATACGGAAACATGTCTGCTATGTTTATCTTCAGAAGAGAAGAGTTCATCATAGTGCGTTTTTTAAAATGGTCTGCCAGCTATTTATTGCTTTTGGGTATGAACTTTTCCAACAAAAAGCACTTGGACCTGTGTACTTAAAATTATACAAATTTCATGGGAGTGAATGTATAAATAAGATCACTTTTCATTTTGAGGTAGAAGGGATAGGAAGACTAACCCGGGAGAGGGAGTTAGTTGTTATAATAATGTGATGCTCAGTTGTTGTGAATACATTTTTTTGCATTGCTTTAATCTTTCTCCCCATTCCCTCAGGGAAAGAACAAACCGGGCAACCACTGTGCAATTTAGGAGACACATGCTACTTCCTTATGTGGCATTATGTACCTATAGGAAACAATGCATAGCACTGCCCATTAATCTATACCATTTTGGGGAGTTGGAGCTTTGAGTCTTTGCTACTATTTCTAATCTGATCCCTATTCTCCCTATAGGAAGATGATGTGGATTTTCTAGCAAGATTTTCTAAGCTGGTCAATGGAATGGGGCAAGCGTTGATAACTAGCTGGACTAAACTGGTAAAGAGTGGAGATATGAAGAGTGCTCAAGACACCCTGCAAGCTATTGAAGCAAAAGTGGCCCTAATGTTGCAGCTGCTAATTCATGAAGATGATGATATCTCATCTAATATTATTGGGTTTTGTTACGATTACCTTCACATCTTGAAACAGGTAATTAAAAAAAATATATATGGCAACTTATTTTCTCCCTAACTTCTTAAGAGCATTTACTTTGCATGTTAGGTTTCTGAAGGCATTTACTTGTTATAAAAATACTTTGTAGCTTGGTGTTTAATACAGAGTAGCTCTGGTTTATTGGTTTGTGGACATACTGCTTATGTGTAGAATTTTGGAGAAATGAGATTGGATGAAGTTTTGTGTTCTCTGAAAAAAATATGCTTGCAAGCAGTATCGGTGATATAAAGAAAAATACATAGTTATTGCTATAGCTATTAGTGCAAAATCACTTTTGATGAGAGAACTTTTGAAATGTCTCATTACAGCTCTCTGTGCTATCGGATCAGCAAAAGACTAATGTAGAGGTAAGACTAGTTGAAGTTCTTTCTCAGCAGAGCTCTAATTTGATAAGTATCATTATTTTTGGCAAATGTGATCCCTAAAACTCTTCAGAAATACAAACATTTCCCTTTTTATTAAGACTACCTACCATATATACTCAATCATAACCCGTTTCGTTTATAAGCCGACCCCCCTTGTAACTTTTTAGAATAGCTTTTTGTTCACAGAAAGAAATTAGAGCCCAGATTTATTGTTAATTGTATAAACTTCAGCTACTACATTTTAAAATATTTCCCTGATTGCTTTACTGCAAAGTACAGTGCTAGGATTTTATGTAGTTATCAATTACTTCTGATCACTTGGAGTACTGGAGTAGACTAATTTTATAAGCTTTTCTTTTCTATAGGCAATTATGTTGGCTGTTATGAAGAAGTTGACCTATGATGAAGAATACAATTTTGAACATGAGGTAAGATGTCATATTTGGGTAAACTTGATTTTTGTAATGTAAAATCTCAGTTTAAATTACAGGTTGTTTGGTTTAAGTGAGGAATCCTAAAATTCATGTAGATAACTTTGTTTAAAATTTGTGAATACCAATCAGTGTATGTAGTCTTTTAAATTTAGGATAAGATTTGAAACCTATTTTCTCAATGCAAGCATATCTTCTGTTAACAACCATCAGAGCTGTGTAGGTATCAAAAGAGGGGAATACTCTTAAAAATTAGTGTTTGGGTGACAATTACTTACAGGAATTTTTGGGATAATTTGTCTGAACTGAAGTATGATTTTAAATTACTGCATTGAACTGAGCTCATAAACTGACATTCTCATGCATACTGTTCCTTGTGACACCATACATTAGATAACTGGGGTATCCACATCAGTGGTTCAAATTAACACTGAATTTCCAAGTGCAGAACAAAGAAAACAAAGTGTCTAATTTTTAGGTTTTTGGTATGGTCAAATATCTCTCAAATTGTTTGGTATTAACTTGAATAGCTGTAAGTGAACTGCATTTGGGTCAGACTCAGACTTGTAGCAAGAAACCAAATGATAGTGTAAGAGGATCTCAAACCCACACATGGATTTTTTTCATATGTTTAAATACTTCCTAACTAACTCTTTCAATGCATCTCATTACGTTACTAGTTTCTTGACCAACTAGCTAACTTGCAGAATTAGACAATAAATGTAATCCTGTGGTTCTCAAACTTTTGTACTGGTGCCCACTTTCACATAGCAAGCCTCTGAGTGCGACTCCACCTTATAAATTAGAAACACTTTTTTATATATTGTGACAAAGCTTCCTCTCTGCCTCGGTGGGTCCCACGCTTCCGTTTAGCAGTGGGCTGGGGTATTCATCTTTTCCCTCAGAATTTTCCCCACACCCCTTGGTTTACTGTCCACACCTGGTCGGAGCAGGGTCCCTCCCTGCCTCCTTAAGAGGAGGATGGGGGGAGCCTCTCAGTTTCTGGTAGCCCCCTTCTGGGCGTAGTGGCAACAGACTAGACACCCGGTTCAGTCTCTTCGCTCAGACTTCCGAGGTCCAGAAGGCTCTCCGCCCTGTTGGGCAGGGATTCTCCCGCCCTTCGCCTCTTTACATGTGTGGCTTCTCTTCTAATGCTTGTCTGCGCTGCCCAGCTCTCCAGTAGCTGGCCTTCCTCCCTCAGCTCCTATCTCCTGCCCCTGTCTGGCTGGAGGTGAGGCTTTTAACAGGTTATGGCAGGTCCTTTATTGTCCCCAGGTGTATTAATTAACATATAGTAACCCCTGGTCAGCTACCAAGGGAAAAGGGACTTGCTTATCCGGGGGCTAATATATCTGCCTGCCTGGCTCCACCCCTGTTAAGCCTAGGGTGTTGTACACAAATGCAGACTTGTACCTCTAAGGTCAGGCAGCAATTTAAAAAAACACTCTTCTGGGTTAATTTGTTGCTTTCCACGCACCCCCCCCCTTACCGCACTTTTGTTTTCTGAACTTTTTATGGAGCGTACTTTGTATGCTCATGTAAAATGTTTGTTTGGGCAAAAATGTTAAAAGTAACGGTTGTGAAAATGTTAGAGTAACAGTTGTGTTATAAAAAGGGAATTCTCGGTTTAATAATAATACCCGGATATATAAATGTAACTATGTGCAACTCTGTACAGTCTCACTGGGTGAAAGCTTGGTAGTTAAATTATACAAGGGGGTCAACTAAAGTGGCCACTCCACCACTACGTGTTTGTCCCCAGAAGCCTTTACAGCTATTCTGAAGGAAAATGGGCCCTTTTCCCAAAATAAATCTATATTATTTTACTATTGGACAAGTTAATCAAAATCGCTAAAGGAACGTAAGGAGTTTCTGTTGGAACTTAACTTGACTGTCTCTGATTTTTCAAGATGGGAGTGTAATCGGGGTACAGTTGTGTAAAAATAATAGTAGCACTGTCCTGTAGCTTTCTGGCTTGACCCTGTCACAATATTTAACCCCATTATAAATGCTTGAGGCAAAGCAGGGTTTGGGGTGGAGGCTGACAGCTCACAACCCCTCATGTAATTACCTTGTGACCCCTTGAGGGTGAGAACCCCTGGTTTATCTATGGCTAGAGTTTAAGGATAGCAGTTTAAGATCATGTGCTGAAGGGGAAAAACATTTTTTGTAGCCTCAGAGGAACGATTCCTGCAATGAAATTATGTGGAAGTTCCTCTTGGCTTCATCTGGAAGGTGGGAAATAGGAGGTCCAATTTCTATATGATTAAGTAGGCTGGCTAAAGAAGGAAGGTGGTTTTGACAGGTTTGCATCTTGTTAGTGGAGAGGGACTGGGAAGCTGATGAGAGGGAAGAATCACAGGGCTGGAAGAGACCCTTGAGGGAAGAATCACAGGGCTGGAAGAGACCCTTGAGAGTCCATTCCTTATGTGCTGAGGAGGGACCAAATATACCTAGACCATCCCTGACAGGTGTTTAACCTATTCTTAAAAACTGCCAAGCCTTGGGATTCCACAACCTCACTTGGCAACCTGCTCCAATACCTAACTACCCTTATAGTTAGAAAGTCTTCACTAATATCAAACCTAAATCTCCTTTGCTGGACATTAAGCCTGATACTATTTGTCCAACTTCAGTGCATGTGGAGAACTATTGGTCATTGTCCTCTTTATAACTCTTAATGTGGTTTGAAAGTTGTCTTCCCGTCTCCCCCTCCTAGTCTTCTTTTCTCTGGGCTAAATATGCCCATTTTTTTTAACCTTTTCTCTTAGGTTAGACTTTTTCAACCTTTTATCATTTTTGTTGCTCTCCTCTGGACTCTTTGCAACCTGTCTATCTCTTAAAGTGTAGTGCTCAAAACTGGATGCAGTACTCTAGCTAAGGCCTCTCCAGTGCTGAGTAGAATGGAAGAAGAGTTCTACCTTTATAATTTTTCCATCTTTCCTTGCCTGCATTTCTCAGGTGCTTCTGTGGGAGTGGTATAAGAGCCTACCTAGGAGTTGGCTTGGCCTACTTGCAGCAGTTGCCATGATCATTTGGGATGTATGACTTTAAAATTAAGTTGAGGGAGAACTTTATTCTTGGATAGAACAAGTGCTGGAGGCCCTTTTTCTTTTTTTTCACTTTGTGTTGGCTATTTAAACTATGTGATTTTGAGGGCATGGACTGTCTTACTCTGTATCCTGAACACAGTGGTGCCCTGTTCTCAGTTGGGGCCTCTAGGTGTCACTGTAACACAGAAAATAATGAAAGGGCATGCCATTAAGACACAAGCAAATAAGATGACTGGTATGTATCTACCCAATTAACTTTTCATAATCTATTTTGTATCATGACTAATCACAATGTAGTTTTCTAAAGATGTAATTTTAAGATGTTTGTCTTAAATGTGTAAATGTGGATTACATGAAGAATCTATGTGTTGCAGGGTGAAGATGAAGCAATGTTCGTGGAATACAGGAAACAGCTGAAACTATTGTTGGACAGATTAGCTCAGGTTTCACCAGAGTTACTATTGGCTTCAGTCCGCAGAGTTTTTAACACTACCCTGCAGTAAGTTATATTTCTTCTAGTTGGCTTTAAGAAAAATTGTACTTTCAGGGAAGATTGCTTAATGCAATAACAGATGACAAACTTCACATGCGGGCCTTGTAAAAACTCAGGTAAACCATTCTTTACATTTCATTTAGTGGTCAATATCATTTTGCTGTGTCTTCAGCAGTAAAATAATCTTGATTATTCTTTTAGGCTCAGATTTCTAGAAACCTCTTGATCTGTTTGTAATATTTTAAATGAGGGCTTAGACTCTAAAATAGGTGCCTTCTCTCTAACTTTAAGGTTATCACCATCCTCTTACTTTAGGGACCACCATTATCTAGCAACTGCATAGTTTCTCCTTAGCTTTTCATCGTGTGGATAAATATCCTTCTGCTTAAATATTTTTAAAGCTAATAGTGGAAACTACCAAAATATTTGAGGGAGTGAGAAGCTGTGATAGACCTGGTGCCAATGGAAAGGGGGGTTGCATCAAATATTGCTACTATCAAGGCACAGTACAAATAGATAATGTAGGGGAAAAACCACAATCAAGTGTTCCTTTAAAACTTAGAACACTCAAACCATACCAAATTTGTCTTCCTCAATCCTAAATAGCAGCTATGAGAAACCTACATTATTCATGTTGAATGCTCCTCTACTACTTCAACGATACTGCTATAATGGTGAAAAGAAATGCTGCATGTCTGTATATGTGAAAAATAATGCTCTCCAATGGCCAATATTTCAGGATGCCAGTGTTCTTATAGTCTTTCTTTGCCTTGTTAAAGTATAACTGATTGTTGGCTCCTATGTTTAATGAAAACTGCACATCTGTAGTCTCTCCATGCCATGCAGTTCAAGGCACTTCACAAGAAAATACTGGGAAATATATTTGGCTATAGAATTGGTAGCTTGAGCGTTTCATGAATCTCCATTGCCTAATGTGACCTTTGTTGAAGCATAATCTCGTGTCCATTTTATAGGAATTGGCAGGCTACACGGTTTATGGAAATAGAAGTAGCAATAAGGCTCCTGTATATGTTGGCTGAGGCTCTCCCTGTTTCTCATGGTGCTCACTTCTCTGGTGATATTTCAAAAGCAAGTGCTTTGCAGGATATGATGCGAACTGTAAGTATTTCAGCTGTAAAAGTTACTTAAATGTTTCACTCTTTACTAGCAGTTTTTTCTTTTAACATGAAAGGCTCATCGTGATTATCAGTACCTCACTAAGCTGTAGTTATGCACTGTAAATGATTAATCCTAATTCCTTAATGCATTTTTCCCTACAGCTGGTAACATCTGGTGTTAGTGCCTATCAGCATACATCAGTGACATTGGAATTCTTTGAAACGGTGGTTAGATATGAAAAATTTTTCACTGTTGAACCTCAGCACATTCCAAATGTTTTAGTAAGTTTGATCATTCATACAAAACTTCTTACTTTATTTTCTCCAACTAGGTAAAGTAAATATTGGGAAGGTTTTTTGTGTTTGGAGAACTTGTCTGTCCTTCCTTATCTATTTTCTGAAAAAGATAAAGATGATTGAAATTTTGTTGGTTTGTTAAATTTTCTGCTTATGTACAATGAATATAAACTGACATTTTAATTTTAATTGCAGATGGCATTCTTAGATCACAGAGGTCTTCGTCACACTAGTCCAAAAGTACGAAGCAGAACAGCTTACCTCTTTTCCAGATTTGTCAAATCTCTTAAGTAAGTGAAAGTTGTTTCAAATGGTATATCCAGTTTTTACAAAAGAATTTTCAGGTGATGAGAGAGCAGTGACTTGTTGAATTTTCAATAAAAGAAACGGGTTGAAATGAGCAGGAATGAAGTGGTACACCATAAAAGCACTTTTTTTGGAAGACCCATTAGGTTTTGTAAAATTCAGCCAGTACTGCTGAGGATCTTAAAATGCGGACTGAAGCAGAGTTGTCTGAATTTGTAGAAAGAGGAAAAACAGATGTGAACTCTCCCAATTCATCTTGGTTTAGTATTAACTTTCAAGTCTAATGATGGTGGTATACTGGTCAATAGCAACTTTAGCTGCTCATCATCTTAGTTGAACCAGCCAGCAACTGTGGGCAGATCATGAGTGGAGTTCCAGTATTTGTGTCATTCCTCAGTGTGACAACCTGAAAATAGCTTATACAAGAGCTAACCAAATTTTGAATATACATTTGTTCTCTTTAACGTAGTAGGCAAAACTTGTTCTGTATGGGAGTTATTTAATAATACAGTTAAAGCTCTTCAATCTGTGGTATGATTAGTAACAGGAAATCACATTGGTCCTACTTCTCAAGCACAAATATTGTACATTAATGCAGGAAAAACTCTGGAACAATACATCAGACATAGAAACCTGACCCTTTTTCAATTGTTAATGAAAACACTTAACTGAACCCTGGTCTACACTACACGCTTACATTGGTATAATGGTGTCGCTCAGGCATGTGGAAAATCCACACCTCTGAGCAATGCAGTTATGCCAAACTTACCCTTGGTGTAGACAGTGCTATGCCAATAGGAGGGCTTCTCCTGTCAACATCTCCATCTCTTGGTGAGATGGAATACCTATGCCAATGGGAGAAGCTCTTCTGTCGGCACAGGTAGCATCTTCAGTAAGTGCTACAGCGGCGCAGATGCTGCAGCCTGTAAGTGTAGACAAGCTCTGAAATGAACAGGGCCATTCCCACTTGTCAGCTGTTTTTCCAGGCTCTCTGTAGACTCAGGTAGACTTCATTACATTCACATTTTTTGAGGTTTTCCTCATAATCATAAAACCAGACTTCTTTAAAATGAAAACTGTTATTCTGGAGAACCACACAGGAGCATGAGAGGTGGCAGTTCACCATACTGGTCCAACCCAAACCCTAGTCTCTCCAATTTAGGGCAGGATTCTCTCTTGCAGTAGTGCTAAGATTTTGCAAGTGGTGATTTCTAGAAATATGTAATACTACTTAAATGTTTTACTTCAGTAAACAGATGAACCCCTTTATTGAAGATGTTCTGAACAGAATACAAGATCTGCTAGAACTTTCTCCACCAGTAAGTACTTCTTATTTCCTATAACATCTCACAGATGAAGTGTATGAATTTATATTCATCTGGGTGCTAGGTACTAAGGTTCTAATCAGTAAATACTTAAGTACATTTCTAAATTTCTACACGAGTAGTCCCACTGAATTTCTGGGACTTCAGCGAGACTACTCATGTGATTAGTTTGGCACATGCTAAAGTATCTTGTTGAATAGGGTCCTAGGAAGCATGGGCTTTAAAAATACCTGTGTAGATGAGATTTCTACCTGTTGATGATCCTTTGAAAATCTTTGAAACTGGCACGAGGTCCGCAAACATTGCAACTCCTATTGATTCTTCTGTTAAAGTGCACTGATCTGTCAAAAGCACTGGAGAGGGAGATCGTAGTGGCCCTGAGTAGCTGAGGCCTGCACTGACATGAGAAATTAACACATGGAGGGAGGCCTCGTTTCTTGGAGGATAGATTTAGGAAGGTAAACAGATTATTAGGCTGAAAACAGAATGTCTATATTAAATAAAATAAGTAAATAGGTCATTAGGCTAAAAAGGCAGAATGCCTGAGCAAGCTAAGATAAGAACAACAGCAAGGCAATCCTTTACTAACAATGGACAAGGATTGTTTCCTGCAAAATAACTAAGCCAATCCAGAAATATGTGGTGTAATATATAGTAGATATGTATATGAATGAAGAGGTTTTCTGTGTAACTTTGGATGTGTGGTATGTCCTATACGCACCCCCTACGCTTGAGTCTGATCAACTCAGCATAGCTTTGCTGTATGCCAAATAAAGGAACCTGAGTGACACAATCTGGGGTCCAACTGAGTTTTTTTTGGATCCCAGAGATCTGGATGAAGTGTTCTTCCAGTGTTTATCCGGATGTGGTGTTCCGGATAAACCAAATGGAAGAGGTCTCGGAGGGAATCCCAACAGCCTGTATTTCAGACACTTCTATTCTTCTTATTTATACTTAAATTCATAACTAAAACAAACTATTCTATCTTTATTCTTTCACAAAAATGGAAAGTTAACTTTTTCTGTAGAGATTTCTCTTTACTCCTTGTCCTTCAACAATTCTCTTTGGAATTTTATAAAGATTTAGTAGAATAAAATTTCAGTAATTGGTGGTTTATATATATATTCTCCATCTGTCTTTGGCTCTAGGAAAATGGTTACCAGGCTTTATTAAGCAGTGATGATCAACTATTCATTTATGAGACAGCTGGAGTGCTGATAGTTAACAGTGAATATTCTGCAGAAAGGAAACAGGTTCTAATGAGGAATCTGTTAACTCCACTAATGGAGAAGTTTAAAGTGCTGCTAGAAAAACTGATGATGGCACAAGATGAGGACAGACAGATAGCACTGGCTGACTGCCTCAATCACGCTGTTGGCTTTGCTAGGTGAGTACAGTAAAATTTACTTGACAGGTATACATTGTTTTTGTTTTTTAAGATAAGTGTTTGGAATCAGGCTTGTCATTGCTTTTGTTGAATTTCTCTCAAGCATTTATTGCCCAAAAATCTGTTTTTTGGTTGGCACTCTCTCCAAACAGCCCAGAAAATCAGGGAAGGTACCTTTTAGGAAAGAGTGTCAATAGAGGATCTAAGGTCTTCAAAATCCTTGAGTTTCATTGGATTTCTAGTAAACCAAACACTTACCATTAAATGATTCATGGAACATCTTATGAAGAACTTCAGCTAAAATAAAGAGAATATTCGAGTGTTGTCCATTTTGGCACCATTTGTGAATTGTAAATTCACTCAAATTTAAATCTCAATGCTGTCTTTTTAATGTGAAGTAAATTACATTTGGTAAGTGATTTTAAAAAATTGATGCTCTAAGTGTTTGGCTCCCCATTTCAGGAAGTTTTAATGTTTGAACAGTACATTTGAGTTCTTAAATATCTAAAGTAAGTCTTGTTCTAGATCTGCATTGTTGCTTTTTATTTCCATTGGAATGTGAGCTAATCGAGAACTTTGTGTTCATTTGCTTGCACAGCCGAACCAGCAAAGCTTTCAGCAACAAGCAGACAGTAAAGCAGTGTGGCTGCTCTGAAGTTTACCTTGACTGCTTACAGACATTTTTGCCGGCACTCAGCTGTCCATTACAAAAGGAAGTTATCAGAAGTGGTGTCCGCACGTTCCTTCACCGCATGATTATTTGCCTAGAGGAAGAAGTTCTTCCATTCATTCCTTCTGCCTCAGAACACATGCTCAAAGATTGCGAAGCTAAAGACCTTCAAGAATTCATTCCTCTCATAAATCAAATCACAGCTAAGTTCAAGGTCTGAGTCTGTCAGTTTATGGGGTAGAAGGCTTCTAAACTCCTGCTTTCTGGCATTAGAAAAAGGGTCATTGTATGTGGAGGAACCTGAACTTCATAGAATTGTACTTCAAGCTTTATTCTGTAGCTGTAAATGCTTTTTATTAGTAAATACCTGCTTGAGGAGGAGGGAAAGAACATATATTTTGGTAAATTCCCAAGAACTGAAGGGGTATTCCTTCTTTAACTGTAATTACCCCCAAAAGCATCAGAAATAACTTTAAAAAAAAATACAGCTTTTGGATTTGGTATTTCACTGCTTAAAAACACTCTTTTTATATTGACAAGAAACATATTTGTTTTTCGTGACAAAGTTAGTATTGAATAGGCAAAATTCCATGGTGCTAAATTTAATTTGAAAAAATGCTAATCACTCAGTGATTAAACCTGAAGTGAACTTTCTGTTCCTTTTCTTTTTTGTAGCGAGATTTACGGGTATGTACACAGATAGACATGTAAAAAATGCAGGTAGGTATGAAAGTTTTAGATATGGTGTGTGGATATTTAGTGGAGAACACTGGTGTACAGGAACTTGGTGCGTAATTGTTATACAAAAATATTCACTGGTACTTAATGCACTACTATACAAGATAGGTCCACAAATAGTGTAGAGTTCTTAAACACAGGTAAGAACATGTTTTTTTGGAGCAGAACTAATGTCTAGGAATGTGTGCAGATGTGTTTGGTATGTAAATGAGATTGACCGAAACTTTCACTATTGAATTGGAGAGCTTCTCAAACTGTGGCTGGTCATATTGTGCTGGCTCCTCATTTCAAATTGCTAAATTGTATTGAATGGGACAACCAAAATACATTAAATTACTGGGCTAGTATTACTTTTCAATGTCAGCAATTGTAGTTGCTGCAAGAATGTTATGCATTCATGAATGGGAAGGGAGATTGTCTCGTGGATCATCTGTATACAAAATTTGGCCCCAATATGAAAAAGCTTGAGAAGCCCTGGTGTATAGAATCTTTTCAACCTATCTTATAGCTGAAGGTTTCTTGTTGAATATACCAAAAGGCAAGGTTTGGTGTGAAAATGAAAATACTACAGAGAAAAAAATGTTAATGAGCTATCATGGTGGTATGGCAGAAATGTATACTATAGCATGGGGAACCTAGGCTCTGGAGCACTGTTGTGAATTTCACACTCTGAACTCTGTGGAGTGATGGTGATGGGATGTAAAGATTATGGCGAGTTTTGGGAGGTTAGGGGAAGAGAAAGTGTTTCCACATTGGCGTTGTATCCTATTAGCTTTTCAGATGATATGGCAGTTCAAGATAGAGTAAGGAATTAAGTAACCATATGAGTGGGATAAATTATGATAAATAGGGATTGCCTGTTGACCCCAGTAAAGGCCTACAGTGGATTGAGGAAAAAGAAGAATGAAATGTTGGGGTCAGGCATAATGGGGAAGCACATAGCCATTAAAAGAAGTAAACTAGGCAATTCTTAGTATAACTTTAGAGTTGATGATGATCCTAATTACATGTGGCTTTTTCTCATCTTGACTTGCTTTTTAAGTTTGATTAATTATTCATCTTTCTCAGTAACTGACTTAAATCTTCATAAACAGCTGGCATCTGTAAATGCATAAAAACGGTGCCTAATTTTTTAAAAAACATAGTGCTAAGTAGGAAAATGACTTAAGGTTTAATGGACAAGAGAGACAATATTTTACCTCCCTACCCTTCTGATGGTGTGCATATTTACTGAGTGGTGTAATAAGTATATATTATAAGCATGAGGTTTGAATGGATGCATTACTTAGTAGTCAAAGCCTTGAGTCTTCTCTAGAGTTCAACATTTGAGTGCTCTCTTGAGCTACAATTTTGTACACCGGTTGTTATGGACTGCTGACTGCAGGAAAAACAAATTTGACACTCATGTCACCAAAAGGTCCTTAATCTAACAATTTTTGAAAATTCTGTTCTGCCAGCAGTCATGTCTGTGTATGAAGCCTCCAATTGGAGGAAATTAAGGTAGCCTAATGACCTCTTACCTATTTTCAGGATTTAACCAAGAAAACTGTTGAAGTTAAGCAAGCGTGTCACAGATGGTGACAGCAGTCCACTCTTTGTTCTTGTGTCAACTTCTGCATTTTGAAATCTCTTTAGAAATAACCTAAAATAAATTTTCTATAATTTAAATGCCATGATTTTGCAATCCAACATCTTGAGGCTTTCCAGGATTTTGAAGCAAGTGCTGTCTGTATCATTGGAAGAATTGAAAATCTCCCTTTCCCAGAAGGATAAAGTTCCCACTTAACAATCTGCAGGGCTAAGAGCGGATGATAAGTCTGTTGGGGCAGGACTAAATATTTCTCCTCTTGAGCCTCAGTATAATTCTGGTGGAGGAAGGATGGGAGAATCTCACATGAGGGGTGGGGGAAATAGCCATTTCTCAGAAAAGCCTTTTTTAAATAAAGGTAAGCTGTCTGAAATGGCTCAGATTTGAAATATTAGACTAGTTCTTGAGGTGGATTAATTAGTGGTCAGCAGTGCATGATGAATGCGATATCATGGCTACCACTTCTACCTATGTTTATAGCTACACTTGGCTGGTGCCTGACTATTTTTAACTTTGTTATGATTAAAATATTGGAAGTGACAACAAAAGCTAATTAAACTGAATATCTTTTCTGTGCTAGATTTTAATTCCTAGGCATCAGTCTCTGTAACGAGCTGTCAGCTGAAACTGTTTTTTCCCCCTTCCTCAACCTCTACAGACCCAGGTTTCCCCATTTCTGCAACAGATGTTTATGCCGCTACTTCATGCTATTTTTGAAGTGTTGCTCCGTCCAGCAGAAGAAAATGACCAATCTGCTGCTTTAGAAAAGCAAATGTTACGGAGAAGTTATTTTGCCTTCCTGCAGACGGTCACTGGCAGTGGAATGAGTGAAGTCATAGCTAATCAGGGTGAGCAGTCACTCATGGGATCACACCATGAATCATTTTTACCCAATACAACAAGCAGTTGTGTTTGCCAAAATCATTAGCATGATTCCTGCTAAATGCTATTAAATATTTAAGGTAGGATCAACTTCCTTAAATGGATTATACTTAATTTTGGCTATCTAAACAAGAATTCTAGTTTTGTAACATTTAGAAATACAATATGCGTATACTATTTATAGTTATCATTTTGGCAATGTTTTGTGACTTAACATTTGTTTGAGTGGTGGAGTGAGATTTCAGACAAGTAATACAAGCACATCAAATGTTTTTCTTTGGCAGCTATATTAAATGTATCACTTATGACCAACTGTTGTATGCAATACATAGTTATAACAGTGAGTAACCTTGCCCCAGTACTTTTTATGGTCTTACAGCTTACTCTATGCCAGCACAGTCCCTATGGCACATCAGTGGGCAGAAACTAGAACTCCTCCTTCCTCTACCTTGGTTACCTGCTAGTAGCATCTGTTTTCGCTTCTGCCCCTGATGTGGTTCATTTTGACTCACTGGGTGTCTAGTCAGCACCTGTTTCCCATCATTAATTTGGGGTCACTTGCCACGTTGATTTAACTGGTGCAGAATCTGTGCAAACATTATTTTGTTAAGGAGCTTTAGCAGGTTGAGAGAAAAAATGCATGAAAAGCTTTAGATTTTTAATCTAGGCAAGACTGCAAAAAGCTGCACTAATATGGGTTAAGGAAACCAATACTGAATACATTTATTAGAGGAAGAGGAATAAACAGTGAGGTGGTAAAACATGCAGGTGACATTTACTTAGACTGAGGAACTTCAAAGGATCTTAATAAAGCTAAGTATAGTAGGGGCAATGCAATGGGAGAAATTTGTTTTTGACACAAGTATCACCATACATGTTGGAAAGAACTAGAACATTGCTGAGTTTAAACTAGCTGTACCAACTGGGGAGGAGAGATAGAAATGAGGGATAGGCAGGGCTGTGCCAGTTGTGAACAGCTCAACGAAAACCTCTGCTCAATGTGCATCAGAGGTCAAAAGAGAAAACAAAACATTAGAATGTTTAAAGGATAGGATAGCAAATACTGAACATATTTTAAAATGCCATTGTCAATCACCTGGATTACTATGTTCAGCTCTTGTTACTTTCTCAAAAAGAAAAACAATTGAAAGAGATCCAGAAATGGGTGACAAAAATGAGGCTCAGAAAGACTTCCATACGAAGAGACTGAAAACACTAGACGTGTTCAATTGATATAAAATAACAAATGGAAGGGAGAATGTAAATCCTTGTTCTCTTGGCTTTACCTTTCTCATAATACAAGAACAGGGGAAAGGCAATAAACCAAAACCCAATGACAGGACGTACTATTTATGCAGTGCATGATTAACCAGAGGAATATATAGCTACCAGTTTTACTGAGGCCAAGAGTTGGGTAAAAAGTATAAGACCCTTACTAATGAGAACATCTACAATTGTTGGATGATCAAACCTTTATACATCAGAGTGTAAGCCAGCAACACGCTAGTGTTTAGGAAGAAACTTCTGTGAATAGGCTATTCTGTAATTGTCACTATGGAGCTACATGTTCCTCTGAACACTATCAGAGACCAGATACTGGATTAAGTAGACCACTGGCCAGATCCAGCATTGCAATTTGTGTTAAGAGTAAATATAAGAGTGGTAGCTATAAATGTTTTTTGTAGCAAATGCTGTCTAAAGACCTTTACTTCAGACAACATGCTTGTGAATTTTCCCAATGTCCGCTTTCATAACTTGTCTTTCTGTCCTGTTTCCCCACTTCCCATGTTCAGTGTCCTGACTTCAAACAGAAAGGACTTATTAGGCAGGTGTAATTTTTCATAAGTATTGAGACATGACATCACCTTTGGAACGTGTAACTTTTTACCATTATAATTTTTCAATTTCCTTCTTATTAGAAGTGAAATTGGCTCATTTTATAATGGCCCATTTCACATAGCTACTTTTGAACTGGTAAAGAGCTGATAGTTTTAACACTTTCAGAAGAAATCCATCTCCCCATTGGTGTCTAGTTAAACTTTGCTTCTTTGGGAAGGATCTTTTTTCAGTTATCTTAGCATCTTCCTCCAAGGGAACTGTCAACATTTCTACTCCAAGGGTTCTTGCAGGTTCAGGAATTTCTAGAGAGTTCTATTAAAAATGTACACTTCAGCAGATTACATGTGTTTTTGTAAAAAATACATAAAATATCTTCTTATATGGGTCTGGCAGTCAGACAACCATAGAACTTGTCACAACAGTACTTTTATCAAGACCAAACAAAGTTCTTATTTTGTATATTCGCTTGCCAGTGTATTAATTAGTTTTTTCAGAAGCCAAGAGGAATTTATTCTATGACTATCTCAGCAGTTTATAATCTTATTTCTATCAATCATAAACATTTATTACTAATAAAAACATGATGAACCAAGATGCTGATAGAGAATATATTTTATAGCTATCTTATAAATTATTCCATAGAAACTGGTTTGTCATTTTAAGTTTGCAGAATATTTCCAAGTTGTCTATATGCTGTTATAACATTTTGTAAATTGAAAATCACTTTTGAAATCTTTTCCTCTTTAAATAAGAATGACATAAACTGTTCTGCCTTTGTGTAATGCATAAAGGTCTCAGGCTTAAAAAATTAGGTCTTCTCTGTTCATGCTGGAAAACTCAAATTAGTTTTATCTTTAATACTAAAAATCTAGCTTACTGTAATCTATTGTAGATGCAGAGAATGTGGAACGTGTGTTGTTCACTATCATCCAAGGAGCAGTGGACTATCCAGATCCTATTGCACAGAAAACATGCTTTATTATTCTTTCTAAGCTGGTGGAGCTTTGGGGTAAGTTCGCATTCATACTCTTGACAGTTTTATGATCAGTAATTGTTAAAAGGATAAAATCTGAACACTGCTGCTTTTTTTTTTTCCCTCCTGCAGGGGGCAAAGATGGACTAGTGGGTTTTGCAGACTTTGTCTACAAGCACATTGTCCCTGCATGTTTCTTAGCGCCTTTAAAACAAACTTTTGACTTGGCAGATGCACAGACAGTATTGGTATGTACTATAAAATATTTATTTTAACATACACATGACAACTTTTAGAAGTTGAAATATGCATACAACAAAGAATGATTTGACAACACAAAAGCTTTCATTTATGTAAAACAATAAGATTGGTCATTCTTTTGAGGGTGCCTAGTTCTGCAGGTTACTGATTGTGTTCGGGTTGAAAGCTTAAGGGTTTGTTTTTTTTTTTTTCTTTTTTTTTTTTTTCTGCAGGCTTTATCAGAATGTGCAGTGACGTTAAAAACAATTCATCTCAAAAGGGTAAGGCTTGTAAAACTTTGTGTAAAACTAAATGTCTCTTTAATTTAACTGAGAAACACCTTTATCTCCAGAAGCTAGTAAATGTCTTTATGTGGAGAGAAGAATAAGATTAATTCCAGGGGTGTTAACATAAATCACTGACTGGAATGGATGTTGTGTTTAACTCAGAAGTTTTGTTCCTCTTGATGATATTGTAAAACCTTTACAGTTGTCACAAAATAGCTCAATTTGTATGTTCAAAAATTATTATTTAAATGAATTTTAATCCAGTGGTGGTTAATTCCTTTGTTACTCAGTACAATAATTACACCAAGTGCAAGGGATCTGTGGTTTTGAAAGAGTTATATTCTTTGGCAGATCTCTTTACTTAAAGTAGCTTCACGCTGTGAAGTCACTAAAAATGGCATGTTCTTTCAGTGTTTGCTCATGTCCATTCCATGTTAGCTGTGCACGCGTCACGTGCATCATCGCCAGAGATTTTTCCCTCCAGTATATCTGTCGGGCCAACTGTAGTGCCCTCTGGTGCTGCGTGCTTATGCACTGATATAAGGGGCACTGCTTGCCCTGCACCCTCGCAGTTCCTTCTTACCACCTGTGACAGTCGATGGAACAGCTCCTCTTGCTTTGGCAAGGTGTTATTCAGTAGCTTTCTCTTCAGCTTAGTTTTATTAGTCTGTTTAGTAGTAGCGTAAATAGAGTAAATAGTATTAGTGTAGATAGTCCCCCTCTCTTAGCATAGAGAGGCGCTCTTTGCCTCTGGGGCGGAGCATGCCCAGTCCCTGGGCTTCAAACCTTGTACCTTTTGTAGCAAGCCTGTGCTGGTGAGTGACCCGCACTCCCGTTGTCTGAAGTGTCTGCAAGAGGCTCACATATGAGAGTACCGTGAAATCTGTCAGGACTTCACACCTCGTACAAAGAAAGTCTAGACTGAGAGCTAGTCTTCCGAACACCTCTGCTTTGGCGCAAAACGCCCCTCCGGCACTGCATGTTTCTCGGCACCATTCTCCATCTCCAGTGCTGAGGAAGAAGCATAAGAAACAGTAGTCCAAGAGAGGATGCCTCCCCTGTGCTGAGCAAGGACAAATGGGGACAGCAGCAGAGTGTGATGTGTGTCAGGCTGCTCCTCTGCCCCAGCCCCTAGTGGCACTGTCAACTCCACCCCAGTGTGGGACCTCCGGTGTTGGACGTCCTGCCAACACCAAGAAGTCATCGCAGCGCCTTCCACCTGGAGGCCTTTGCAGTGTCTGGTGACTTACTGTCACTCCCAGTACCCCTGACCCTTATGGGACAACCACCGGCTCTGATGAGCATGACTAGCAGAAGGGAGCATGGGGCTCCAAGCTTGTACCTGGCACCGGGGCCCTCTATTATCTTCAAGGTCTTCCTGGCACTGGTCCCTGGACCCTCGGCACCGACTGGCGGAAGCGAGGGGTACCACTCCCCCTTGGTCACCTCAGGAGGATGCTTCGTCAGAGGTGGAGCCCTACATCCAGCCTAAGAGCCACCATCGCTACCCATCCTACATCCTGCTGGACACCCGTGCGGATCCCCCCCATTGGTACCTGGCCTGGAGGACAGTGGCCGATGCAGGTCCAGCGGCCATTCTGAAATCGTGGGGATTTCTGTACTGGGACTGCCATCCTACTGGTCCTACTCAGTTGCATCCGAGAGGAAAGCCCATGCACTTCTCCGCTCGGCACCTGACCCCGACTCCAGTAATGACACGCAAGATGTGGGCCCAGGGGACGTAATCAGGGCAGAAGAAGAGGAGGAAACTCCCCCTCTGGCTCAGACCTCTTCCTTCTCCCCAGATGAGGGAGGGGCTGAGCAGTTCGCTGCTGCAAGATGACTTTAGCCCTAAGTTAGTAGCTGTCGTCTTTAGAAGCTCCTGATGGGCTCTAGAGATCAAGGTACTCAAGGAGTCTTCACATAGCCTCATTGACATTTTGGATGCAGCAGCCCCATCTAAAGTGGCCCTACCCATTAATGAGGCTGCTGTGGGTCCAGTCAGAGCCCTATGACAGACCCCATCTTTTCTCCCTCCCACCTCTAAATAAGGTAGAGAAGAAATACTCTGTACCAACAAAGGGATATGAATACTTATATTCTCACACACACACACACACACACACACACACACACACACACCCCAGGTCCCTAGTCGTCTCAGAGGCCAATGAGAGGGACAGACAAGACCAGACAAGCGCTACCCCCAAGCAGAAGGATTTAAAAAGCTAGACCAGTTGAATAAATTTTTCTGACAAATGGGCGGGTTACAGCTTCGTATTTCTAACCAACAAACCCTGCTTGGGAGGTACGATTACAATATGTGGGACTGTATGGTGAAGTTTAAGGACTCGCTGCTTCAGGACTCCAGGCAAGAGTTTTCCACCCTCTTAGAGGAAGGAAAGAACGTAGCCAGAGCCTCATTCGAGGTGGGCCTGGATGCAGCCGATGGGGAAACCAGAACGATGACTTCCGCAGTGGTCCTGGGGTAGTACTCACGGCTTCAATTTTCAGGTCTCCTACTGGCGGTTCAACAACTGATCCAAAACCTCCCATTCGAGGGTACCTCTCTTCTCTCAGACCAAACAGACCCAAAGCTCCGTGGTCTGAAGGACTCCAGGGCTACCCTCGCATCCCTGTTCAGAGCAAGTCCGCCAGGTCTTGCTAGATAGTAGGGAGCCGTCTACTAGAGCTACTTACCTGGCCAAGTGGAAACGTTTCTCGGTATGGTCTTCCCAGTGAGGTCTTTCCCTTCAATCTGTACTGGAATACCTGCTCCATCTGAAACAACAAGGTCTGGCCCTTGCATGTATCCAAGTCCACCAAGCAGCGATCTGTGGCTTCCACCCTCTGGTGAGCTGCAGGTCAGTCTTATCGCATGAAATGTCCATTTGCTTTCTTAAAGGCTTATAAAGGTTTTACCCTCAAATTTGCGAGCCAATTCCACTGTGGGATTTAAATCTGGTCCTGTCAAGACTCTCAGGTCCTCCCTTTGAGTTGCTAGCATTGTGCCCTCAGCCATGGGTGGCGGGTGGAGCCCCCTTTGGGGAGGCTAGCCCCAGCTCCGCCCCAGCCCTCGGCCGGAGGAGCCCCAAGCTGGCTGGAGCCCTGAGACACACACCCTCGCAGCCAGAGGAGCCTTGAGATCCCCACCCCCAGCTGGAAGAGCCTTGAGCTGGCTGAAGCCCTGAGACACCCCCCCCCCCCCCCCCACCACACACACACCTGCCCAGAGGAGCCCTCAGCTGGCCGAAGCCCTGAGCTCCCCTGCCTGGAGTGCCGGGCCAGCTGTAGCTGCGCCGTGCCTCCCCTCCCCAGACCCCAAGCCACCTGGAGAAAAGTGTCCATCTCTCTTCTCTGGAAGAAGCTTTTGCTATGCCCCATGCAGGTTCCGGGGCGGCTGAGGAGGCAGTAGTACATACCACCTCAGTCGCCTGGAACCTGCATTGGGCATATAAATCAAAAACTTCCCCCCCAAAACCCCACAACTGGGGGTCCGGCTGCTGCAGCTCAGCCTCCCCTGGCCTATTATGCCCATCGCCCATGCCCTCTGCTGTTTCTCTCCTGGAAGTAGGGTGACCAGATGTCCCAATTTTATAGGGACAGTCCCAATTTTGGGGGCTTTTTCTTATATAGGTACCTATTACCCCCCCACTTCCTGTCCCAATTTTTCACACTTGCTGTCTGGCCATCCTACCTGGAAGGTCGCCTTCCTGGTAGTGATTATCTCAGCCAGAAAGGTCTTGGAAATCAGGGCCCTTACATCAGAACCACCATACAGTGCTCTTTAAGATGAGGTTCAACTGCACCTCCACTTGCCCTTCCTTCTAAAGGTGACTTTTCTTCCAAAGGTGGTTCCATAGTAACCAGGCCATTTTCCTGACCGTTTTCTTCCCAAAACTGCACAAGAATTCAGAAGAGCGCAGTGGCTTTACTCGTTGGACATTAGCCTTCTGTATTGAGAGCCGTAGTCTTCTATATTGAGAGGATCAAGCCATTCCGTGGATCTGCACAACTCTTCATGCCAATAGCAGAAAGGATTAAATGCCTGCTGGTCTCAGCCCAGAGAAGCTCATCCTGGATAACCTCCTGTTTTCAGGCGTGCTACAAGCAGGTGGACAGTTGATGAGAGCTCAGGCCTCATCAGCGGCATTTCTGACCCAGGTTCTGATCCAAGACATCTGCAGGGCTGAAACCTGGTCATCAGTGCATACCTTCTCTGTTCACTACACCATCACCCAGCAGGCTTGAGATGATGCCAGGTTTGGGAGAGCAGTGTTGCAATCCGCATGTCCATGAATTCTGAGCCTCCTAATGTGGAATGGGTATTAGCAAGCCCTTGAAGAAGAAATAATGGTTACTACCCTTTCCATAAGTGGTGTTTGTGTCCATTCCATGGCCCACCCTCCTACCCTTTTGTTGGAGTTAGCCAGGAAGAAGGAACTGAGAAGGTGTGGGGCCAGCAGTGCCCCTTATACTGATGCAAGAGCCGGCCCAACAGATACTGAGTGAAAAACGTCTGGCAACAGTGCATGCAGCACGTGCACACCTAACGTGGAATGGACATGAGCAACACATCTCTATGAGCAACAGTTATGGAGAGGTTAGTAACTGGTGGTTGTTTTTTCTTTCTTGACAGATCTGTGTATTCAGTGTCAGATACGCAGTTTTTAGTGACTAAAATAAGCTTTTGCTATTTGTTACTCTTGTTCACAATGCTGCAAAGCCAACATAGATATGGGAGAATTATCTGGATTCTATTTCTTATACCTCACAAACAAACAAAATTGTATATTAAGTTCCAATTACGGGGCTAATAACTGGTGCTTGTACAAACCCATTTGAGTCAATCTGCCATCTAGAAGAGGGAAAAAGAATCATCTTCTTGCACATAGTGAGGTACCTGGTGTAAACTGAAAAAATACCCTAGTGAATTGGGGGCACCTTTTTTGGTAAATGGCCACGAAATCCCTGGTAACATTACATTTATATGCCATTTGCCCTAACAAAACAGCATAAATATAAAAGATTATTACAGAGATCACTACTAGCCATCAGTCTCTAGGAGTACATCTGGGTGCTGAATTTCTTGATCATTCTGAAACCAATGAATTTTATCATTAGTGGGAGCAGTAACTTAAGGTAGAGCTATAGTGTGGTAAATGTGCTGGCATATATTTCCACTTAATGCTGCACACTTCTGAGTTGTGAAATATGACAAAATGGAGGCTCTAATGTCCATTTAGTTAAATTGGCTATCATAACATTTGACTTTCATTACTCTTGCAGTTTTAATTCAGCCAGGTTTCTTTTTAAAAGCATATGTTTTATTCTATTCAACAAATAAAACTAAAATATAATGGGGTTCTTAACTTTGTAACTAATGCTGAAACTTGGAAAAATCTTTTACTTACCCTTAATTATAAGTTATTGTAAAGATTTTGTCATGGTTATTTTTAGTAAAAGTAATGGACAGGTCGTAGGCAATAAACAAAAATTCATGGGAGCCGTGACCTGTCCTGACTTTTATTAAAAATAACGGGGGAAGAGAAGGCTGGGGGGCAAGGGAAGGAATGACAGCGGGAGCCCTATGGGGAGGACTGACAGCCCCATCCCCACCACTGTGGGTCAGGGGAGCACAGCCCCAGCACTAGCAAAAGGAGTGGGGGGACACGTGGCCTTGGCCGCAGCTGGGAGTGGGAGTGTGGCCCTGACTTTGGCCCGCCACTGACAGCTGAAGTCAAGGAGGTCCGGTAAAGTCTCAGAATCTGGGACCTCCGTGACTAAATTGTATCCTTACTTATAATAAATATACACTTGCTACTTGGAGTACTACTGTTGTTACTGATACCTTCTCCATGAAGGGCCAGAACTGACTAACTCTTCTTAAAACTTCCTTATGTACACTAAAACATATCCTTAATGGCTTTTATTGTTCATTTATAAGGCTACATTTGTCCAAGCAAAATCGTGGTTTGATCTCTTTTCCAGGGCCCTGAATGCATTCACTATCTTCAGCAAGAATATCTGCCTTCACTGCAGGTAGCTCCTGAAATAATCCAGGTAGGAACCTTTTCTAGTTGGTATTTCAAATATTTAAAAGTGAAAACTGAAGACAATACCAAAAGTTGTGTTGGTAAGCTTAATTTCTCCTGTTGCATTTCAGTAAAACACACAATTGCTATGTAGTACTAAAACAACACGACAAAAATAACATTATTAAAATTAGGGATGTAAATATCGGTTAAAGTTAACCGGTTAAATGATTACAATTATATTATTTAACTAGTTAACCATTAACCTCCGCCACGCTGTGCCAGGCCCCATAGAACTACTTCTGTTAACGGTTAAGTTTGGTTAACCGGTAAGCCTGATGCTTACCGTTTAACCTTTTACATCCCTAATTAAAATACAGCATGCAGGAAAACCATCCACAAGTTGGCAGTACAAATACCAACTCAGTGATGTTAAACTCAGTGATTTGAAGCCTTACCTCAGAAAATGTCTGTCATTAGATCCTCAGTCCAGTGTAAAAGATTTATTATAGTCCTGCAGCCAGCTTTCCAAAAGAATCTGAGTGGAAACTTATTTAGATGGAGGACTGAAGCAAGAGATATGTCTGAAACCAATAATCAAGTATTTTGATACCCGCAAGGTGTTACCATTTGTTTTTGTGAATATATTTGCCAAGAAATCAGCAACTGAAAAAATATTTTAGCCCCTCTAGAGTTGCCCAGGTATCATCTTAGTATGCTTTATCTCATTCTGCCCTTAGAAATATTGATGTATACTTAGGGAGCACAAATACTTCTAAGTATTATTTTTGTTGAGTATTTGTGAATGTTTCCACAGTCCAGATCTCTGGAGTAAAAACTATATAGCTATAGATCTTCTTACAAGTGTTAAGTCTAGTTTAAGTGACTGCCATATTGGTAGTAAAAATAAACATTTCATAGCCGTTATTTCTTTTTAATAAGACTTAAATCTGAGAAATTAAAGTACAAGGAATTCTGATTTTATAAAAATGGGTACAGAATTTTTTTATATATTAAAGATCACATTAACTTAATGTATCGATTTTCTGTAGTGTTTGTGGTCTTACTAATGTACAAAGTTCTTGTACATTACAATAATTCTTGCACTTAAAAATAGACGAGATATAGTAGTGTTTTCAGCAATGAAGTATTTTTTCAAGTTTGATTGTTTCAACAGTTAATGTGATTAGGGCATTTTAAAAGGTACACTAAATGTTATCTGGATGAACTAGTTTGATTAGATGTTGAGTGCCAAGTAGAAATAGAGGATCTCAATTCTGATCTGAGAGTGAATTTGGAGGTTGAAGCAGTCAGACCTGCTTCTTTGGAAGATAGTATTTACTATCGCAGTGTGACTTAAATGGTAAAAGCAGTTGACTTAACAGGATAAATAATACTTGTGTGATGATTTATACTAAAGATAAAGGAAGGCTTCTTACATATCCATACACTACCCTTTGATCCAAGGTTGTAACTGCTTTGTCAGGAATTGTGCCACAGAGTGAGGGCGGAATGATTCTTTATCTTGAAATACTCATATTAACAATACTTAATACATGTAGTGCTTTACATGTTCAAAGTACTGTACAAAATTAGGGAGGGACCAGACAAACACCCTTGTGAGGTGGTAGGTGTTATCCTGATTTAACTTTAAGGAGAAAGAGGAGATAACACTACTGCAGTGCCATGAGTCCTGCAAAGGCAAGTTTAGAGCCATGGACCTCCTGACTTCAGTCCTCCAATCTATGCTTCCTCTGTTATCATTCAACATGTAAAATGGGTTGCTAAAAACTGTAAACATCTGTTCTCCTCTGAAGCATATCTGAGGGGAGCCCAAACCTATGATTGATTCATCCTTACTGGCCAGTAAAATGCATAGTTTACCTCTTCTTAAAAAAAAAAACAAAAAAAAAAGCACAATGGGGAAAATATGAACTTCAATTCTGTGGCTGAAATATAAACTTGCATCTCAAGCACTTGTTTATCCATCTAGCTACAATGCATTTCAATACTAATTCTCATTGCTCATTTATAGGAGTTTTGTCAAGCACTTCAGCAGCCTGATGCTAAAGTTTTTAAAAATTACTTAAAGGTAAGTTTAAATACAGTGTGTTTCCTTATTACAATGTACATGTTTCACTGAGTTATGGTAGTGATTTGAAGGCAAGTGAGAACATATCTCTGGTGCTCTAACTTAACAAAATGATTTTACAGATGTTTTGTGTACTGTTAACCTGCAAGTAACCAGCAAAGTTAAAAACGGTCGGTCATTTTTTTTCCCCTTGCGCCTTCCCTCCAAACAACTTGAACACTATTGAATTGTCATTTGATTTCTTTGGTCATATATCCAATGAGATGGTATCCATTTGGCCTATATAATCAAATTGATAACTTGAACAGAGAGGGGATAACTGGCATGGTTCTAAAATATGTATGATAATACTTCCCTTCATCATAGCTGTTCTGTACTGCAAAAAAAAAAGTACTGCCATCAATAGATTTTTAGATGGAACCACTTCTGTGTTGAGCTTTAGGGAGACAATCAGTCCCCTCAAATTAATGTGCATGTATTAGTGTAAAGACATTAACCCTAACCATACAATGAATATGTATAATCTGTATTTCCTCAAGCTTTAGCAAGGCTTGTATATAAATACTATTTTGTGGTTTTTTGTTTTTTTTAAACAGGTATTCTTTCAAAGAGCAAAGCCCTAAGGAAAATACTGGAATCCCCTGTACCTGTTTCCATAATCAGGAACTCCAGCTATTTATACAAATGTTAACTTTTTGTGCCATTCGAACTGGTTTTGTTTTTAAAGATGTTGCTTTCTGCTTACATCAGTAAATCTTTTAGTCTTTGGAAAAATGCAAATGAATATGCACCGCTTGTGTGTCTCACTAGATACATGTAAGGTATGTGACAACATGAGAAGTTGCCTGCATGCCTATTCCAACCCTTTTACTTTGTGTAGGATGGTTTAAGTTTATGCTGTAACAAATACAGCAGTAAAGTACCTGACTTTTTTTTTATTTTTGAAAAAAATAAAAATAAAAAATGAAAATCTAAGACCATAGCAGTGATTATTAAACTGTGTACATTTTTAAAGATACTGAGTAAAAAATGTTTTCATGAGACATGAATTTCATTTGTTCATGTATGGTGACATGAAAAATAAAACAATCAAACTCATTTTTGTAGATAGTCATTTCATTGAAATTGTCTTAATGCTAAAGTGTATATTATACAAAACACAGATTGGTTTAATAAATTATGATTAAAAATAGGAACTGGTTCTACTTTTTTATAAAAAAATAAATTTTATGTAGTGAAAAAGTACAGGTCTCTCTGACTCATTGTGTTGAATCTTTAGGTGTTACAATCAGTAAGCTGCAGAACATTGTATTCATTTTGAGCAAGAAAATTGGTACTATTGGTACTTTGATACAGTGTTATGGTCAGTTAGGATGTTTACTGTCCTGTGTGTGGATGAACCAAGCAGAAATTGCATTTAGTAAAATATTTCATTTGTACAAATGGCTTGTGCCTCTGTGGTTCCCCACCTGATGTTGTAGTATGCAGGCTACTATCAGAAAATTTGGTGGGGAAAAACAGTTATGCAATGAGTCCTAGTTTTTCTCCCAAGAATAAATATCTATATAAGACTGTGGAGTCAACATACCCCACAGATAATCAAGAGTGGGCAATTTTTTTCTACAATACATAGTATTTTAAAATAAGACTAAAGATTCACAATACTCATTTAAAAAACGACAGTCTGTCCTTCAACTAGGCTAAAGCAAACCAGATTACTTAGGAGTAGAAAGGTTGCCGAATAACTAATCTTAGGAATGTCCAGGAAGGACCTGAACTTTCTGGCAGTCATTAACAGATTCACAGGTTGGTACAACTGGAAGAAATTTGAATACATTTGTGGAAGGAATCAACCACCCCCACCCACAATGATTATCAAATATCTTCTGAAATAATTGTCACATTTCTTGACTAAAAGGATAGTCCTGTGGGACAGAAGGGGTTAAGTCAAATATTATATGGTTCTCTAGAGAGATACAAAGAACAAACTGAGGGACTGCCCAGTTGGTGTGGATTCTTCAGTGATTTAAATTAACTGGCTCTAACAGAGTCCTGGCTCACTTTCATTATATTAACTATAATCTGATTACTAGGGCTGTGGATTAATTACAATAAACTCACACAATTAACTCTAATTGCAATAAATAACTCTTTTAATCGCACTGTTAAACACTAGAATACCAACTGAAATTTATTAAATGTTTTGGATGTTTTTCTACGTTTTCATATATATTGTATCCTGTGTTATAATTGAAATCAAAGTGTATATTCTTTTTTATTACAAATATTTGCTCTGTAAAATTATAAAATAAATAGTATTTTTCAATTCCTCATATAAATACTGTAGTGTAATCTTTGTTGTGAAAGTGCAACTTACAAATGTAGATTTTTTTTTTGTTACATAACTGCATTCAAAATCAAAACCATGTAAAACTTCAGAGCTTACAAGTCCACTCCGCCATCCTACTAGTTCAGCCAGTCACTAAGAAAAACAAGTTTGTTTACATTTACAGGAGCTAATGCTGCCCTCTTTTTATTTACAATGTCACCAGAAACTGGCACTTTTGTAGACGGCATTGCAAGGTATTTATGTGCCAGATATGCTAAACATTGATATGCCCCTTCATGCTTCGGCCATCGTTCCAGAGGACATGCTTCCATGTTGATGACGCTTGTTAAAAAAATAATGCATTAATTAAATTTGTGACTGGACTCCTTGGGGGAGAATTGTATGTCCCCTGCTCTGTTTTACCTCCATTCTGCCATGTATTTCATGTTATAGCAGTCTTGGATGATGACCCAGCACATGTTGTTCATTTTAAGAATGCTTTCACTGTAGTTTTGACAAAACACAAAGAAGGTACCAATGTGAGCTATCTTTAGAAATTTACAACACTCGACCCAAGGTTTAAAAATCTGAAGTGCCTTCCAAAATCTGAGAGGGACGAGGTGTGGAGCACGCTTTCAGAAGTCTTAAAAGAGCAACACTCCGATGCAGAAACTACAGAACCCGAACCATCAAAAAAGAAAATCAACCTTCTGCTAGTGGCATCTGACTCAGATAATGAAAATGAACATGCATTGGTCTGCACTGCTTTTGATTGTTATCTAACAGAATCCTTTATCAGCATGGATGCATGTCCTCTCAAATGGTGGTTGAAGCATGAAGGGACACATGAAACTTTAGTGCATCTGGCATGTAAATATCTTGCGACACCGGCTACAACAGTGCCATGAGAATGCCTGTTCTCACTTTCAGGTGACGTAAACAAGAAGCAGGCAGCATTACCTCCCGCAAATGTAAACAAACTTGTTTGAGTGATTGGCTGAACAAGAAATGGGACTGAGTGGACTGTAGGCTGTAAAGTTTTACATTGTTTTAGTTTTTTAATGTAGTTTTTTGTACATAATTCTACATTTGTAAGTTCAGCTTTCATGATAGAGATTGCACTATAGTACTTGTATTAGGTGAATTGAAAAATACTATTTCTTTTGTTTTTTACAGTGCAAATACTGGTAATCAAAAATAAATATAAAGTGAGTCCTGTACACTTTGTAATTTAAATCAATATATTTGAAAATGTAGAAAACATCCAAAATATTTAAATAAGTTGTTTAACAATGCCATTAATCGCGATTACGTTTTTTTTTTAAATCACTTGACAGCCCTACTAATTATGTAAGGGCTAGACTGGAGAGTGCAAGGTAGCAATTACGTTTCAGGCCAGATTTCTTTCTGCTTGCTCTAGGCTGTATTTGGTCCTGGACAATAGAAATAGAAAATTAGTACCTTCCATGTGCCCCTTCAACTGGGCTGGCTAGCATGTTGGGGTAGAACCCAGGTTCCACCCTCCTCTTGCCCACTTGCTAAGGCAAATGAATAATGGGCTTGCGGCACTCACTCACCATTACATGCCTGGATTTCAGGTTTAATGAGACTGTGCTCTTCCCTCTACCCCTTGAGGATAAATGGTTTGTATAACTGGTCATTTGTAAGATTGGTGTTTATGAAATTGAGGTTCTACTGTAATTCCAACTCTTAAGTGGTACCTGTAATCTTCACTCAGGAAGGAAAAGCATCCTCTAAGTGTTAAACATGTCCAGATATTTCCAAAGAGGGGAGGTGATGACTGTCCTTCCAGCCTGCGTAGGCTCTCCTGCCAAAATTCTTGGTTATTTTTTTTGTGACATGCTAAATAGGCATTTTCTTTGAGTGTGAACAGTCAACCAACCCACATTCTAAATCCATGGATGCTGAGGTTCCCACCCCCCTGCTTCCTCCTCAGACATTGGCTTCTTGTGACCTTATTCTACCACATATTCCCTTCTGGCACATGCCTCTTTTGCAATCTCCTTATGACACCTCTTCTATCATGTACTCTACTTGCTTACATACTAGCCACAAGCATGAGTGGAAGGAGCTGTAACGGCATGGCACATTTAAGTGCCTAACAGAAGCCCAGGTATTCTCCTAGGCTACAAGCGAAGTGTTTTTGGAAAAGGTGCTGCTGTTTCTTAGCTGGCTGTGGAACTTTAAAGAGCCCAATCAAAGCCATGTCCATCTGTGAGGCAGAATTTACAGGTTCTTTAGAGTGCAAATTATGCCTTCCTCATTTACAGGCTGCTGAACAGACCTGTATGTTCCCCACTTGTTCTAAGGAGCCACAACTCCAGTGTGGAAAGACCTAATCAGGAGCAGCAGACCATGTCAAGGAGACAATCCAAGGGTGAGGAGGATACCAGCACACCCATTTAAGGGCTAAGTCCTGGGGTAGACCTGGGCCAGAAGGGAGGGAAAAAACTTTAAGGGATATCATATGCCCCCACAAATATTTAAGTGAGTCCTAAGTGCTCTGGGTTGGTACACAACAAATCCAGGGACTCTAGCAATGAGGCCCCACCCCCCAGGCATGGAGTGAGAGACTCTACAGTGGAGGACACAGAAGAAGACATATCTAGGGGACTCAAGGCACTAGATAAAGAGTCACAAGAGACCCTGCCAAGGCTGGGTGGCAACTCCTGCCAAGCAGATGAAAAGGGCCAAAACATAAAAAGGAAAGAAATATAAGAACTCTGACTCAAGCACTGTCTCCTCTACTGAGGAAGGAGAGCTCTCCTCTTCCAGGGGAAACCTCTGGAACTGCAGATTATGTAGCAAAACCAGAGGTGGTAGCACTGCCTATAAGAGTTCACACAGATGGCCACAGGGCCGCCTTTATGCATATCCATTTCTTTTAGGGAAGGTCAGAAGATAAGGTGAGAAGAAGCAAAGGTGATCGTTCTAGGACACTGGTTTTCAGTTCTAGTAGACTGGGCACTAGAACCCCCACTGCATCTATCAGAGAGACCAACACCCGTCACTAACACCCTATCCTTCATCCAAACCCAAAATATCTACAGCTGATAGCATAGCTATTGAGAGGGGATATTAATTGCACTGTCTGTCCTCCAAAGTTGTTGGGACTTGAGTCTTCTCTACATGGGCTTCGACCCTAAAGGCCTACTGCTTCATCTGGCCTAGGTTTAGCTCATGTCAGGAAAATAACACGCCCTAAGGACCCTGGCATCCAAGCTATTCTGGGCTTTCTTCAGTGGGGAAAAAGGATCCCAGCCCACCACTGTTGTATGCTAGGTGTCCAATATAAGTAGCATCTTACAGACCGGGTCCTCTGGCTTACTTGGCAGATAATCCTCAAGTAGCCAGCTCTCTCAGAGCAGTCAGACTGGCTAGACCTGTTGTCAGACGAATCCTTTCTATATGGGACCCACTGGTACTAGAAGCCCTGACCACACAGTTTTGAATCATGAACATTAGTCACACCATTCTATCTGACAAAACCTGTTTCTTCATCTCGGTTACATCTGCAAGATGAGTTTTTGGAGTTGGCAGCTTTATCCAGGCGGGAAATTCGTGACCCCAGAATCTTCTTGCCAAAAGTAAACTCTTTCTATTCCTCACAGAAGGTAGTCCTGTCATTCAGTCCAAAGCCACAACATCCTGAAGGAAAACTGGCATAATCTGGATGTTCATAGAACACCAAAGATCTGTCTTAAGTGCACTGAATTGACAAGATCATTTCCTTTCCCCTGAAGTGCCAAGGGTTCTAAAAAAGTGTCCAAACTGTGACCAGATTGGTCAGTTATGCATTGTAGAGACAGAAAAGACATCAGGTTCACCTGTTCCTGACATAACCAAGTGTCAGGGTTATCTCCCCACTTTAAACTCTAGGGTAAAGACGTGGGGACCCGCATGAAGAGCTCCTAAGCTTATTTTTACCAGCTTAGGTTAAAACCCCCAAGGTACAAAATTCTCTGCACCCTGAGAAATGCTTCTCCCACTGCCACCATCAAGTGTTTTAAACAGGAATCCAGGAAAGGAGACCACTTGAAGTTCCCTTCCCCCACCCCCAAAATACCCTCTCAAGCCTGTACCCCCCTTTCCTGGGAAGCTTGAGAATAATCTCCTAACCAATTGGTTACACAGTGATCTAAAAAAGCCCACCCCCAGGGTTTTAACACCATAGAAAACAGTCAGCTTCTTAAGAGAAGGATTTTATTAAAACAAAGAAGGTAAAATCAGCTCTGTAAAATCAGGATGGTAATTATTCTACAGGGTACTCAATTTCCAAACTCAGAGGGATTCCCCCTCTGGACAAACCCTTAAAGTTACAGAAAAAAAAAGGAATAACCCCTCCCTCTCACACAGGGAACGTACCAAGCAAAAATAAACAGAAATCTACTCGCTATGCTATCTAAACTTACTTTAGAAAAGTGAGGATTTGATGAAAAGATGACTGGTTCCTTCTGACTCCAAGATCACTCTGAGTCTGACAAAAACCCACACACAAAGCTTTCCCCCTCCCAAGATTTGAAAGTATCTTGTCCCCTTATTGGTCAGATGCCGGCCAGGTCAGGTGTCGGTCTGGTTACCTGCATTTCTTAACCCTTTACTGGTAAGAGGATTTTATCTGCATCAGACCCTCTCCCCCTTCCCTTTATATTTATGACACCAAGGTACAAGATCTTTCTTTCTACTTCTGAAGTCATCAATCTGTGCTTCCACTGAGGAAATCTGTAGGGCAGCAACATGGGCCTCTATTAACTTCTGTTTGTTAGACACTATAGTGTTTATGGAGAATCCATTCTGTTGTTTGTGCCAGTCTTTTAGAATAATAAGTACAGGCAAGTCTCATCTTACGCGGGGGTTCCGTTCTGCAGTTAGCGCGTAAAGCGAAAACCGCGTATAGTGAAACACTCATTGAGTTGAATGGCGGGCGGAATCGCCCGCACTACAGATGCAGTTTTAAAATTATTTTTCTTTTTTTTTTTCTGTTTTTGCCGACCGCGCAAAGCTGAATTTGTGCATGTTAAATGCGCCTAAGATGCGACTCGCCTGTATAGCAGCAGTTGGATCACTTTAGTCCATTCAAGGCTTTAGTTTTGACTAGGGAGAGTTCAGTTATCTACAAACAGAGAAGCTGCATGCTGTGACCTACTGGATTAAACCCGTGATCTATGGAATCTTACTTTAAAGCTATATACTTTAAGAGCTTCTGGAACGAATCACACAATCAGTTAGGACATAACAGACACTAGAAAATGGACTTTCTGTCCTCTGCACAGGCATCCTTTGGCAAGAAGGTGCTACATTTGGTGATCCAGAAACAGTTTGCCCTTTTGGCAATTAATTTTGTGGGGGACTCGCCCTATCTCATTCTACTACTTTATCCCTCTCTCTTTATTTTCACTGCTCACTACTTGACATATGTCTCAGATACTGGGCTACAAAATGGGAAATTTTGTACACAATAACTTCCTTGCTGCTAGCAATGTCTTCCATGATTCTACCCTCCCTGGTATGGCTTAATTAGCCAAAGGAACAAAATTTAACTTTTTATGTCTACTATTCGTGGGCTAGTTAGCCTACTGTACACAGTTTACTGGCTGGCAATGAATTATTGTTACTAACCCCATTCTAAAGCTTTTGCACAGCTTTTTAATGAATCATCTGACAGCAAACTGGAGAAGGGGAGGAGATTAGTAGGGGCTATGTTTCAATGTTGAACTGCCCCTGCAAATTGCACACAAGAGGGAATACCTCAGGTCTCAGAATTGTGGGAGATGCTGCTAGTAGAAAGGAAATAATCAGGTAAGATTTCTCCTATTCTGGCTCACAAACATAAGCTGTGATGAATACTGGATATTTAAAGCAATAACAAATGTAGAACATCATTCTACTTTGAATTTTGATGACTGCTTCCATTTTCTGCTCTCAGACCTATAACTTTGGTATTGGCAAAGCAACGTTCAACATTCTCAGAAACATTGATTTACTGTTTTTGTGTATTTTACACACAGACCTGGTAGTGCTGCCTGCAGTTAAGGTTGCGGCGGGGGCTCAGGGCACGGGGTTTGGGTGCAGGAGGGGGCTCAGGGAAAGGGGTTCGGGTGTGGGGTGTGGCAGGGGGTGGGGGTGCGAAAGGGGTTCAGGGTGTGGCCTCCGGCCCGGCACCACTAATCTTGAGCAGCTCTGGGGTGGCAGCGGCGCGCCGGCCCCTGGAAGGGGTGGGGGGTAGAGGGCTCCGCCTGCTGCCCTTGCCTGCCTTAGCCCCACAGCGCCATGCGGGTGGCAATCCCCGCAGGCCAGATCCAAAGCCCTGATGGGCTGGATCCGGGCCACGGGCCATAGTTTGCCCACCCCTATGCTATGGAGTTAACGGGGGGAACGGCTGAGGCCAGCTAGAGGGATAAGGGGTACAGGAGCATAAGTCTAACCCCAAGAGAACACTCCCCTCCAGAACCTGAAACTGAACACAGGACTCCAGCATCTCAATATTCTTCGGCTGTTGGCAAAGAGCAGCGAAACCCATTGGCAATACATGATGGGGGGTGCGTGTGGGAAGAGGGATGGCAGTGGTGGGTGGGAAGGAGGGGTGAGGGGACAGGTGGGCTACAAGGAGGGACGTTAGTGGATGCTGGGGATGGGGGAGTCTAAGGGGGGATGGGCGGGGGTTGGGGTGTGTAAGGAGGGATGGTGGGGGGCGAGGATTGAGGGAGATGTCGGGGGATGGGGGGGCGGCCTGAGGAGATGGGGGGGGGGGATGTCGGTGTAGCTGGATCCGAGCGGGCTGGGGCCTGCCGCAGGGCTCCGCGCTGTAGGACGCTGGGCCCGAGCCCGGGAAGTTCCCGGGCGGAGGCAGGGCCTGTCCCGACACGCAACGGCACCGCCCCGCCTCCCCGACGCCGCCGTTGCAGGAAGCCGGAAGCGGCAGGAACAAGCTTTAGCGTGGCCGGGCCAGGCGGGAGACGCGGATCGCGGTGCTGGGACGGGGCCCCTGGCTGCAGGTAGGGCCGGGCCGAGGCCGCCGGGGAGCGGGCGGCGGGTCTCGCGGCGGTCTTGCGAGGCAGCGCTGTGGTGGGAGCCGGGGTTAGGGCCGCTGCCGGAGGCTGGGCTATGACAAGCCGGGGCCGGGGGGGCGGATCGGGCCGGCCAGTGACTTGGCGCGGGACCGAGCGGGGAGAGGGAACAGGAGCCAGCCCGGTGAGCCCGCCCCTTCTGGGGCACCCCGGCGGCTCCGCTCCAGCCCCCGGACAGCCCAGCGCTGTGCCACTCCCGGTGACCCGACCAGGCCTCGTGTCCTCTGCCCCGGTGCCGGGAGTGGGGCAGGTCAGTGAGGCGCCTTTGGTTCCCCAAGCTGGGCTCTAGTCCTGGGGCTGCTGGGGCTCGCCTTGGGGGGACAGCGCTGGTGAGTTGGGGCCGCGTGCGTGAGATTTTCAACGTCTTAAACATTAAAGGCAACAAAATCCTTTGGTTTTTGAGCGAGAGATTTTACAAGCTGGCTTTAAAGTCTGTCCAGAGGGAGTCTCCCTGTAAGTCAGTGGTCCCCAACGTGGTGACTTATGTGCACCCGCCTACCGACAAGGGAGCGCTTCCTCCGGCCAACCCATTGCCGAGGAGCGCGGCCGCCGGACAACCAGCTGCCGAAATGCCTCCAAGAAGTGGTAACACCAAGAAGCGTCGCCACCGCTTTTTCAGCGGCATTTTGGCAGCAACGCTTCTCGATGAGCGGCTGGTCGTCCGGCGCCCGCCACACTTTTCTGGGAACATGAAGATGCTACTGCAACAGAAAGGTTGGGGACCACTGCTGTAAGTGATGCACATGGTGGGTAAGGCAGTGAGTTGGTGCCTGGGTGACATGGTTTCAGACTCCAAGAACAGTATCCTGATTTGTTCATGGATGTATATTTACTTTAATGACCTCATCTCAAAACTGAACCCCAGTTCATTCAATTATTTCAGGGGTTCTCAAACGGGGGGTTGGGAGTCTTGGGACCCCTCAGGGGGTTATAAGGTTATTACATGGGGGGTTATGAGCTGTCAGCCTCCACCCAGAACCCTGCTTTGCCTCCAGCATTTTAAATGGTGTTAAATATATAAAAATGCATTTTTAATTTATAAGGAGGGGTTGCACCCTGAAGCTTGCTATGTGAAAGAGGTCACCAGTGCAAAAGTTTGAGAACCACTGAATTATTTTGTTTTTAAATCTTGTAATTTCTTCAACTAGGCACCTATGCGGAAGGGAGGCAGGGGGAAGAGGAGGTGGGAACCATTATCTTTTGTGGAATACAAGCTTTCAAACTTTCATTTAAGAAAATAATTCTAGCTGTTAGAATAATTCCACTTTTTGGATGTTGTGAAAGCCAAGACTATAATAGGATTCAAAAAAGAACTAGATAAGGAGAATAAAAGAAGGCCGTTTTAAATTTAAAAGGATCTTTTTGTCTCTAAGGTAATATCCTACTGAGGAAAATAGAAAGGAATAAACTCTGGCAAGTCAGGTGTAAAAGTATAATTAGGCAGGCCAAAAAGGAATTTGAAGAGCAACTTGCCAAAGACACAAACTAACAGCCGATTATTTTTTAATTACGTGAGAAGCAGGAAGCCTGCCAAACATGGGGCCACTGGACAATTGAGCTGCTAAAGGAGCACTCAAAGAAGACAAGGCCACAGCAGAGAAGCTGTATTTTCAATTCACCTAGTATGAGTACTGTAGTGCAATCTCTTTATCATGAAAGTGCAGCTTACAAATGTGTTTTTGTTGGTTACATAACTGCACTCAAAAAAACCAAACCCAACAATGTAAAACTTCAGAGCCTACAAGTTCGCTCAGTCCTACTTCTTGCTCAGCCAATCGCTAAGAGAAACAAGTTTGTTCACATTTATGAGAGATAATGGTGCCTGCTTCTTGTTTACAATGTCACCTGAAAGTGAGAAGAGGTGTTTGCGTGGCACTGTTGTAGCCAGCGTCACAAGAGATTTACATGCCAGATGCGCTAATTATTTATATGTCCCATGATGCTTCAACCACCATTCCAGAGGACATGAGTCCATGCTGATGACAGGTTCTACTCAATAGTGATTCAAAGCAGTGTGGACCGACGCATGTTCGTTTTCATCATCTGAGGTAGATGTCACCAGCAGAAGGTTGATTTTCTTTTTTGGTGGTTTGGGTACTGTAGTTCCTGCATCAGAGTGTTGCTCTTTTAAGACTTCTGAAAGCATGCTCCACACCTCATCCCTCTCAGATTTTGGAAGGCACTTCAGATTCTTAAACCTTGGGTTGAGTGCTGTAGCTATCTTTAGAAATTTCACATTGGTACCTTCTTTGCATTTTGTCAAATCTGCAGTGAAAGTGTTCTTAAAATGAACAACATGTGCTCGGTCATCATCCAAGACTGCTATAACATGAAATATAAGGCAGAATGTGGGTAAAACAGAGCAGGAGACATACAATTCTCCCCCAAGGAGTTCAGTCACAAATTTAATTAATGCATTATTTTTTTAACAAGCGTCATCAACATGGAAGCATGTCCTCTGGAACGATGGCCGAAGGATGAAGAGGGATATGAATCTTCAGCGCATCTGGCACAAATATCTTGCGATGCCACCTACAACAGTGAATTGAAAAATACTATTTTTGTTTAATCGCACGATTAAACAAATTATAATTGCGCGACAGCCCTAGTTGAAACTATTGTAAAGAACAGAATTATTAAGACACACAGATGGATATGATATGTTAGGGAAAACTCCATGTGGCTTTTCAGCAATTTATTAGAATTCTTGGAGTGGGGAGGGAGGGAGGGAGGGAAAGGCTGTTCAAGAATCATGTGGACAAGGGTGATCCAGTATATACAGTGTACTTGGACTTTCAGAGCGTCTTTGACAAGGTCCCTCACTAAAGGCCCTTAAGCAAAGTAGGCAGTCATGGGATAAGAGGGAAGGTCATCTCATGGATCAGTAACTGATTAAAAGACAGGAAGTAAAGGGTAGAAATAAATGATCATTTTTCACAGTGGAGAGAGGTAAAAAGTTCAGTTCCCCAAGGATCTGTATTGGGATCAGTGCTGTTCAACATGTTCATAAATGATTCTGAAAAAGGGGTAGTGAGGTGGCAAAGTTAGCAGACAATGCAAAATTACTCAAGATAGTTAAGTCTAATGCAGACTGGAAAGAGTTACAAAGGTATCTCAGAAAACCGGGTGACTGGACAACAAAATGGCAGATGGAATTCAATGTTGATAAGTGCAAAGTAATGCACTTTGGAAAACATAATTTCAACTATACCAACAAAATGAAGGGGTCTAAATTAGCTGTTACCACTCAAGACAGATCTTGGAGTTATTGTGAATAGTTCTCTGAAAACATCTGCTCAATGTGCAGTGTCAGTCAAAAAAACCCAACCTAACAATGTTAGGATCTATTAGGAAAGGGATAGATAAGGAGATATCAATGGTAATGTCCATGCCCTGAATATTGGGTGCAGTTCTGGTTGCCCCATCTCAAAAAAATATATATATTAGAGCTGGAAAAAGTACAGAGAAGGGCAACAAAAATGATTAGGGAGATGGAACAGCTTCCATATGAGAAGAGATTAAAAGGACTGGGAGTTTTCAGCTTAGAAAAGAGACAACTAAGGGGGGGGATATGATAGAAGTCTACAAAATTATGAATGGTGTGGAGGAAGTGCATAAAGAAGTGTTATTTACCACTTCACACAACACAAGAACCAGGTGTCACCCAATGAAATTAATAGACAGCAGGTTTAAAATAAACATAAGGAAGTACTTCTTCACACAATGCACAGTCAACCCACGGAGCTCGTTGCCTGGGGATGTTGTTTAAGCCAAAACTATAACTGGGTTAAAAAAAAAGAATTCGATATGTTCATGGAGGATAGGTCCATCAGTGGATATTAGCCAAGATGGCCAGGGATGCAACCCCGTGCTCTAGGTGTCCCTAACCCTCTGACTGCCAGAAGATGGGACTGAACAACAGTGGATGGATCACTCGATAAATTGCCCTGTTCTATTTATTCCCTCTGAAGTGAACAGGATACTGGGCTAGATGGTCCGTTGGTCTGACCCCATCTGACCCTTATGTTCTTAAGATCTTGGGGGCATAGTTCATGTCTTAAGTGTTTGTACAACAGCTAGCACATTGGAGGTTTTGGGCATCTTGATAATACAAATAATGATATTTGCTGGGGAGGAGGCCCAAAAAGTAGAAGCAGAGAGAAGGGCAGCAGACTAGAAGCCAGAAGTTTCAGAGAAAAAGAATGTTCCTCCTTTCCAGGGGGTAAGGGCTTTTGAATTTACTAGAAACAACAATGGATGAGTTGTCAAGAAGAGTACCTTAGTAGGAATCCCAGCAGTTTTGGTGTGGGTGTGGTCAGACTTTGCCTTCACCTCTAGGTATTGCCCCTAGACACAGGGCTGGTGCAGGGAAGTTTCATGCCCTAGGCGAACCTTCCGTGTACCAGCCCTGCTTCCTCCTCCCCCCCCCCCCCCAGCTAACGCCAGCTCCCCCACCTGCAGCAGGCAGCTTCTCACCCCACTGCCCGCGGCAGCCGGCTCCCCACTCGCCTGTGGGCCGCGGCAGCCTCCTCCCCACCTGCGGCACCTCCCCAGCAGCCACGACGAGCCGCCCGTTTCCTCGTGAAGCCCTGCTGAGCCCCAGCGACACGGCAACAGCCCTCACCACAGCAGGGCTTCGCGAGGAAGCAGGCGACTGCCTCCTGCCTCCCGGCTCGAGTGTGGAGCTGGGAGGCAGCCGCCCCCCCAAATCCTGGTGCCCTAGGCAACCGCCTAGGGTCGCCTAGTGAAAGCGCCGGCCCTGCCTAGACAAAGGGACTTCTCAGCTTTAAGTCTTCTGGCTATTAGAGGTCTGGTAAAATTTTCAAGTCGTAGGTATTATGCTTGCAAAGCATAACTGGGTCAGTTCCTCCTGCTGACTAACATCCAAGAAAGACCACTAAACTTCTCATCTCAACCAAAGCAGTCAATGCTCCCTCCACTAGAAGATCAAAAATTAAATCAAAATAATCCACAATCCATTCCTACTATATACAATCCCTTCCTGGATTCACCAAACACTAACCTGCTGACAAATAGAGCAAATCTCCCCACCAAAAACTGAAAAATGGTCAGGATGCTAAACCTAAAATACCAATATATGAGTGAGTCATTGGGAAGAACAAATTAAAACAAAGAGCAAGCTAGACTGCTTTACGTCCCTATACAGAACTACTTCCTCACCAGTGATCATAAGCTAGAAGTGAAAATGAAAAAGTTTTTAGAGCTAGTTCAGAAAGGCGCAGCCATGGAAGGAGGACAAAGGAGAGGTTGAGACAGGGAGACATTCTAATATAATGTTCAAGGTACAAAGATGTGTGAGAAATTATTCCTAGCAGTTTGAAAAAATAAGTTTTAATGAAAAATCCGCTCCCTCGTTCTGGGGAAAAAGGAGAGAGAGATTACAAAGAGAAGGCAATGTGTATCTTTTCTGACATTTTTAGTATCTGTTTCCTTTTTCCTTTCTCAGTTTTTGCCTAACCTTGTATACTTTTCTTTTGTCCTGCTAAGTTGTGTACTATGTGCTCTGTTTTGTCCACTTCTCCCAAAAGTTTTAAATGCACTCTCTCTTTCTGGCTATCTCCATTTTAGTAAATCAGTCAATATCATCCTAGTTGTAAGTTGTAAGGGAGAGAAAAGAGTGAGTGGATTTGGGAAGAAGAGGAGGGAGGAGGTAAAGAGAGACAAAAAAGAGGAAGTAATAGATGCTGCATACACATAAAAAAATGCATTCTGAACTATTATAAGAAAAAAGATGGAGTGAAGCCAGAATGGGAAAGGAAGCAAAACAAAAGCAAGGAAAAGATTATATTTTTAGAAGTTAAATAGAAAGTTGATTGAAGATTGTTAAAAGCAGGTCAGAGTACAACTTTTATTCCTTTAAATTGAGGGTTGTGATGTTGGGGGAATGGTTATTTTTCACCTTGGCTAGGGTGAAACCAGAGTAAGTTGCAATGGTGTATTGTGTTAGTTAGGAAGGAATATATGGGCCCCAAGAACAAAGGTGTTAATATGACCCTATAACTGTCCAACATGAAACAGTTTTAAATAAGGTTCAGGGTTTGGAATGCAAAGACCTGAGCCTGCTTAATACTATAGCAAACTTATTATTAAACATTTTTAAACCCTTTAATAAAAATACAGGGGGAAACAAAGTTAGAGCATTTGAAATGTAAAGTATTAAGTAAGGCTTTCCTTTTAAAAACATCCCTTATTCCCTTTAGCTGTGGAGAGTCTTTAGAACAGGGGTGGCCAACCTGAGCCTGAGAAGGAGTTTACCAATGTACATTGACAAAGATCCACAGTAATACATCAGCTCCCACCACCCCCCATGCTCCCAGCACCTCCCACCCACAGCAGTCCCGCCGATCAGGACCTCCCCCTCTCTCCCTCCACCTCCTGAAACAGCTGATCGTGGGGTGCAGGAGGCTGTGCGGGGGAGGAGCAAGGGCATGGCAGGCTCAGGGGAGGGGGCAGAAAGGGGTGGAGTTGGGGGCAGGGCCTGTGGCAGAGCCAGGGGTTGAGCAGTGAGCACCTCCTGGCACATTGGAAAGTTGGCACCTGTAGCTCCAGCCCTGGAGTCGGTGCCTATACAAGGAGCCACATATTAACTTCTGAAGAGCCGCATATGGCTCTGGAGCCACAGGTTGGCCACCCCTGCTTTAGAAGATTACAAAAATAGAAAAAGAAAACCCTTGTGTGCAATCTTTTAGATGGTATTGAAGATAGTAATTACTGTTACTTTGGGGAAAAGTTAGCTGAGATGGGCTGGAGCTGGCATTGGTGCTGTTATTAATGTCCATTCATAGGAAAACAAAAACACACACAAAAGAAGAAAAGAACAGCAAAGAAAGAAAATGCAGCATCTGTCTCTGGTGTTGATCCTCACTTACAACCTCACTCCTGGGGGGAAAAAACCTGACAGAGGTGGCACAGTGTTTTCAGCTGCTCCGAGACCTGACATACTTGTATCAGCATCAGGCTGTTCAGGGTATTGCTTTTAGCTGCCTTTTTCTGGTAACAGGCTTATAGCAGTGTTGCAAAATAAGCGTCTGCTTAGCCAGCCAAGATGGTACATTAGACAGACGGAAAAAGGAGGGATAGGAAGGAAGAAATAAAGTGGTGAAGGAAAAAACAAAGTCACATCTCAGGTGATGTTTGGGATTCAGCAAGTGGTGGTGGCAATGTAATCTGGTTTCCTCTCTTTGGACATTTCTCAGAAGTAGGATAAAGAAGGTCTGAGGACCCAGGAGACATTGGGGATGGCAGCCATGGTGGTGAAGTTTCTTCCTTCCACTTCTCTTGTCTTTCAGCCAGTCAGCGTTCACCAGAGCTAGCTTTTCCTCCTGTGGTCTCTTTTTGAAGACCCCAAAAGGGAGTGATGGGCAGAATAGCTCAGTGGTTCTCAACCAGGGGTACACATACCCCTGGGGGTATGCAGAGGTCTTCCAGGAAGTACATCAACTCATCTAGATATTTGCCTAGTTTTACAACAGGCTACATAAAAAGCAGTCTATTCCTGAATAGACTGCAGAAACTTGCTGACAGAGTTTACCCAGAGTCACAGTGCGGGTTCCGAGCAGGGAGATCCACAACCGACATGGTTTTCCCCTTAAGGCAGCTGCAAGAGAAATGCAGAGAACAGCACAAGCCGCTATTCCTTGCCTTCATAGACCTGACCAAAGCTTTCAACCTTGTGAACAGAGATGGGCTGTTCAAGATCCTGGTAAAGGTTGGCTGCCCACCGAAGCTGCTGAGCATGATCCAGTCTTTTCACGACAACATGAAAGGCACAGTACTGTATGATGGCTTGTCCTCCGATGCCTTCGACATCCACAGTAGAGTAAAACAAGGCTGCGTTCTCGCTCCCACACTCTTCGGCATCTTCTTTGCAGCATTGCTGAAACGTGCCTTTGGAATCTCCACACCCGGTCTGACGAGAGACTTTTCAATCTGGCTCGACTAAAGGCCAAAAGCAAGGTACGGGAGGCAACAATCAGAGACATGCTGTTTGCAGACGACGCTGCCCTGGCCACCCACACAGAAACTGATCTCCAGCATCTGATTGACCGCTTTTCCAGAGCTTGCGAAGAGTTCGGGTTGACAATCAGTCTTCTGAAGACCAAAGTTATGGCCCAGGATGCAGAACATCAAGCATTGCCATCAATGACTATGTGCTAGAGGTGGTCAGTCAGTTCACCTACCTTGGATCTACCATCACGGACAACCTCTCACTGGACCCTGAGATCAACCGTAGAATCGGCAAGGCCTTCACAATTTTGGCCAGATTGTCAGAGAGTATGGAACAACAACATGCTGACCATCAACACAAAGGTCGCTGTGTACCGTGCATGTGTGTTAAACACTCTTCTCTACGCCAGCGAAACTTGGACCCTCTACGCTTCGCAAGAAAAGAGACTGAACACCTTCCACATGCGCTGCCTCCATCGCATACTCGGGATCACTTGGAGTGATCGAATAACGAACAACGAGGTGCTGGAACGTGCCAAGATCTCCAGCATGTTCACTCTCCTCTGTCAACGCCGCCTCAGATGGCTTGGCCATCTAAGTCGCATGGAAGATGGACGGATCCCCAAAGACCTGTTGTATTCCGAACTTGCCTCCGGAAACAGAGCTACAGGACGGCCCCAGCTTTGCTTCAAGGATGTTTGTAAGAGGGACCTGAAGACTGTTCAAATTGACATCAACAGCTGGGAAGAGCTCGCCCAGGACAGAGGCAGATGGAGACACACTCTGACCACTGGATTGAAAACTGGTGAAGACAAGCTGCGGCAGCTTGCCGAGGAAAAGCGGGTTCAACGAAAAAGGAAGCAGCGGCTCCAACCCACAGCTGACACCGCCTTCAAATGCAGCAAATTCAGTCGAGACTGCCACTCTCGTGTGGGGCTTCACAGCCACAACAGACGCTGCACAACCATCAACTAAACATTCCCCATGGGGCGCATATCCATCGTCTCTCGAGACTAACGGACGCCAACAACAACATAAAAAGCACTAGCAAAGTCATTAGAAACTAAAATTTCATAGAGGCAATGACTTGTTTATACTGCTCTATATACTATAAACTGAAATGTAAGTATAATATTTATATTCCAACTGATTTATTTTATTATATGGTAAAAAGTAGAAAGTAAGCAATTTTTCAGTAACAGTGTGCTGTGACACTTTCGTATTTTTATGTCTGATTTTGTAAGCAAATAATTTGATGTGAAATTTGGGATATGCAAGATAACCTCCTGAAGGGGATAGAGTAGTCTGGAAAGGCAGAGCACCACTGAAATAGCTCATCCCCTCTTCCACCCCTGCCCCCCTTTCACCAATTAGGCCTGATTTCCGACAAAACAGTTTTGGTCTTTTGGTTTCCAGTCCAGCACTTCTCTTGTTTACCAGGCATAATCTTAACATAGTCCTTGAATTATATCAGTAGGCCTTTTTGTTTAGGTTAACAGTCGTACTCCCTTTTGCACCTTCTCGCATCAACATTTGTTATAGGTTACTGAGACATTTTATAAAACTTTCTATAACTTTTTACAGTTGAACTCAAAATTAGGGTAAATTTGTAGGCCCAATCACCACAAGTGCAAGCTCTTGTTTGCACCAAGGCGCCACATGTACATTAAGCATTTCCACTGGTTTAGCTATATCCATGTGGTTACATCAGTACAAATATCCTAGACTTAGATCGGATTCCTATTTTCACTGAATGAGATTGTCAGTATTTTGTACCATATTGTAAATTGATTTCCTGTCTGCTAGATTTTTGTCATCCATCAAATGAAGTCCTAGATCTGATAGCGTGCTAGTCTGTTTTGTTGGGTTCTATGACTCATGCAATTATTTTCTATTGGTCTTGGCATACATTACCTTTAAAAGTAAGAGTGGAGGAGGACAAGGGACCTCTTATGTAAAAATGTCACATTTGTAACATAACTTAAGAATGGCCGTACTGGGTCAGACCAGAGGTCCATCCAGCCCAGTATCCTGTCTACCAACAGTGGCCAATGCCAGGTGCCCTGGAGTGAGTGAACCTAACAGGTAATGATCAAGTGATCTCTCTCCTGCCATCCATCACACCCCCCCCCTGACAAACAGAGGCTAGGGACACCATTCCTTACCCATCCTGGCTAATAGCCATCAATGGACTTAACTGGATAAATTTATGGAGGTTCTCTTTTAAACCCTGTTATATTCCTAGCCTTCACAACCTCCTCAGCCAAGGAGTTCCACAGGTTGACTGTGCACTGTGTGAAGAACTAGTTCCTTTTATTTATTTTAAACCTGCTTCCCATTAATTTCATTTGGTGGGAACAAGTAAATAAAACTTTTCCTTATTCACTTTCTCCACACCACTCAATTTTATATCTTAATTTGTATCTTTTGGGCTGTGAGATCACTTTCTAGTCATCCATTAAATTGTTTAGTTTTTGAATAAAATTGGTAAAGTCAGAATTCTTTGTGTACTTACTGTCTATGTGCACTTTTCTGCGGAACAAACAAGATTCAGTAGATTTGACTCTTGGCAAGAGGTAGTCAAGATGGCATCATGCAAAGCAGCAATCCCATCTTCATTATATCCATGCCACCTGGCACAATCACAGGTAGTGGGTCTCATTATCTGGAAGACATTTTTAGTCATGTTTTTTCAAGCTTTTTCATAGCATGGACCTTGTTTTAATACAGAAACTGGCCCAGATTGCCTCAGGGACCTGTTTCTTGCCATTCAGGTCTGCATAACATCTCTTTGGCATCTACAGCAGTTACCAATAAGGGAAAATTGTTTGACTAGTATTTTAGGTACTTTTAGTAGAGCTGGTTGAGAATTTTTGAAGTTTTGATGAAAATGTCACAGAAGATTTCCACTGTTTTTTGACCAGCTGTTATTTTGAGTTGTCTTTTAATGCTTTTTAGCAGCTTGAGAAAAGGAGGACCACCCACCAGCACCATGTGACCAGCCAGCTTGCCACCCAATTTGTGTACTGCTGTCTTTTGTGCTAGGGAGCCCTTCTTCCCTAGACCACGTGTTAAGAATGAGTAATGATGGAAATAGATAAAATACAGTAGATTGGAGCTGCTTCATAACGTTGGATCTATTTTGCAAGAATTCCAAGTCTTTACCTGGTGACTTTGCCTTTCACACATTACAAGATGATTGGACTTGTCTAAATGCCTTGGGACTGGCTTATAAGAAACACTTTACAGATAGTAATGTACCTTAATGAGAATCTAATATTAGAAATTACTACAAGTAGAAACGTGTTCAGCCAAAATCATTTGAAAATTCCTGCTTTAATACGGTGTTGCCCTGAGTACCATTAGAAAGGCAGGCACCTGCCTTGTGCCAAGCACCGTAATGTGACTGATTAACTGTACTAGATATTGCAGCACAACTTCCTCCATTCAGTTGATTTTCCTGTGGTAAAACCCCTTCTGTGTTGTTAGACTTTCTTTGCTGTTGTAAAAACCAATGATTTCTTCAAACAGAGCTGAACAATTTAGGTGATAATGTGTTTCCCTTAGAGCTCTCTAAGAACAGGAAGTTCTTTTATATCTTCTTCCTGTTATCACAGGGGGGGTGGGCTTGATAGTGCTTTTCATAAGAAGAGTAAGGAGGCTTTTCTTGGGGGGCTGGCAGGGACAGGGGAAAAAAAATCCTGATACAATGAATGACCAAACTGAACTAATTCAGGTTATCCTGAACTCTGAAGTGTTCATAGTTTTACTGTTCCATAATTTATGGTAACTTACTGTTTTCTTTAGCCATTGGCAGCCCACGCAGTATGTGAGATTTTACACTATTTGGAGTAATATTGACGCTGTAATAGCTGGTTGTATTGGGCTTCTGCTGAAACAATAAGATTACTGTAGTATTGGTTGTGTATGAAAAGTTAGAGATTTGCTTTAATTAAAATAGATATGTTGTGGGCCTTTTTAAAATTTGGAAAACTTAGAATCTCTTATTAAGATCAGGAATTAACTCATAACATGATTGAATTCTATTATTAGTAATTGTGGGAAACTATCCAGGGAAATGCTGCTTATCTGGCACACCTGTCATCAGAAGCAGTTGATAACCCATCTGAGGGCTAGGAATGGAACTCTGGTTGCTGACACTCTTCCTTTATACCATGCTAGTATAAGAGAGTTGAGCCTGTTATCATCTGTACCTTTCCAAGGACAGCATATAGGGTGGCTTTTATGTGTGTTACTTAGGCCCTGATTCTGTAGGCTACTTTATTCAGGTGCCGGGGTCTTCCTGTGCAAAACATGGGCATTCTGTTCTATATAGGTCTTTATACCGTTTGGCTCCTCATTGTAGGATCTGAGCGTCTTCCAGTAGTGCATGTTGTCTGTTCTCTCATCCTCTCCTCAGGTGGAGGAGCACGTGCAGTGGAGTGTCTTGTTTAGGTAGGGATTATGGGTTTGTTTGTTTTTTATACATATATATCTGTTGCTTTGTGTTTTTATTAGAGAAGGTGAGGTGAAAGAAGTGTGCTTTGCACTTGAAGTGGAAAGTGGCAGGGTTTGGAGTGGTACTTAGTTCCGGGGGAGGGGGGGGGGAGAAGAGAGGTTATTTCACAGTCTCAGACTGTCCAAGAAAGTTCTGTCTCCCACACAAGTGAGCTTTACTGTGGTTGTAGAGTTCCATTGTGCCAGAAGAGTGGAGTTGTTGACCCAGTCTTTGTTCCAGAGCTTTAGATGGTCTTTTAGGCATCCTGGGCCCAGGTCATGGACCACTTGGGAGAAAAAACAGACCTTGTACTTGATGTAAAGTTCTATGGGAAGCCAGTGTAGAGAGCACAGGACAGATCTGATGTGCTCACAGAAGCCTGTCGCTGAGAAAAGACTGCAGCATTTTCTACTAATTGGAGTTTCTAGAGTGCTGAAGGTTCCATGCCCACGTATACTGGATTGCTGTAGTCCAGCCAAGCGGTGATGAAGGCATGAATAACTGAGGCCAGGTCTTTGTCCATCAGGATAAGATGGAGTCTTACAGCCAGCTGCAGATGGTAGCTGTCACTACTTGTGGCGATTGCTATGTGAGAGCTCAGTGAGGAATCCAAGAGTACTCCTAGACTACGAATTGAGTTGATCAGTTTTGCAAATCGTTATTTTTATTAGATTTAAAAGGAATCTTTCAGCTTGAAATTTTAATTAAAACAAATGCATTTAAAAGTAGTTTCAGGTATTACACCTGCTCCTGCACCCCCTTGCTGCTTTTTGTGAGCTCACAATCGCACTTCCTGAAAGCGCGCCGGGGGGGGGGGGGGGGGGGAGGAAACAGTGGGAAAGACCCACACAAACAAGGAAAATTCCCAGACTATAACTGGGAAACAGTTAAATTGACTCCACCCCAAATGATCTAAAATTAAGCAAGCAAAAAAACCTTGAAAATTGGAGAAAAATCTCTAGTTTCCTTCCATTGTAATAGTTATTACTTCTAACAAGTAGTTAGAAATATTAGAGTTTACATTGGTTCTTTAATTATCTGACTCATGTGAAACTAGCTTCTTGGAATCTACCAATCTGGAGCATCCATACTTACATTGAGGTAGGGCCATATCTTTCAGTACTCCTGTCATACTTCCTGGGGTTACCTAGAGTTGGGAGGCACTTCGCTACTACCTGCCCATGCCCTTACCAGGAGGAAGCCTTGTCTGAGCCTGACGGGTCAGAACCCCAACTTTACTGGCCACAGGCAACACAAGCAGTCCTCCCTCAGCCTACTCAGGCTCCACTCTTCCTCTGCAGGTTAGCGTTAGACACACTTCCGCCCTCAAGCCCTTTGAGGGTCCCCCTGAAGTGTCCAGCCCCTGGTCCACTGGATGCTCACAGAATTCACAAATTTACTGCTCCCAAAAGAACAGTACCCCGAGCTCACCAGTTACACCTCAGAGCATAGCTCTGCTTGATACACAGCTCTTATATGTTTGTAGTGAAAACAAGTAAAAATGTGTTTAATAAAATGTAGAGATTTGAGGAGAGCCAATAAAAGTATTGGAAACAAAGGGATACATATAAAATAAAAACATAACACATGATCTAGAATCTAGACTTACTTAATTACTGTCATATCATATAGAGCAAAAGCTTACCCAAAATCCTTCCAGCATTTGTGACAGGATCTGCTCACCACTAGTAGTCCTTCTCCTGGCCATCCTGGGGATTGTCTATGCCAGACATTCTTGCACCCTTCTCTGGTTTATGCACCCTTCTCTGGCAGTGTCTCCACCCATCCTCTCTTGCCCTGTGGCCCCCCCTTGTTCCAGGAGTGTCAGCCTCCTCTTTGGGACTCAGCCTCCGCTTGGGTCACCATACATACTCTCCAACTGGGGGTGATGTAAAAGTCTTTCCTGAACAAACCATCCCAGGGAGTCTGCTGGGGGCACCAGTTAAAGGGAAGGACACGTGACCTCCCCATGTGACATCCCCACATGACTCCACCCCACCCCCATCCCAGGGCTCCCACGCTCTCCCCACATTACCTGGGGGGCTCTGTCCTCCCACTGTGCTAGCTCTGAGCATGCCAGAGGGGCAGGGCTCCAACTCACTCGGCTGCTGTCCCCAGAAGCTGAACCTGGGTGTGGGGCAGCCTGCTGCTGCCATAGCCGGGCTCTGTCCCAGTCAGCTGCTATGCTGCACCGGGTGGGCAGCATCCCAGGCACTGTGGCTGGAAGAAGCTCTGGTCCCACCTCTTCTGGCCCTGCCCCTCCCTCCAGGGCCAGCTGCTGGGGGGCAGCACTTGACCCTTTGTGCCCCCTTTCAAAAAGTCATCTCTGTGGCCAGGCCCATCCTCTACTTTGGGTTCTAGCTCAGGGGCCCTCCCGTCAGCAGCCAAGGCCTGTATTGTCTTACCTTGCTGCTTTCCCCTGAACCTTCTCCTACCTTCCTGGCTTCCCTGTTCTCTGGGCTCACCAGCCTCCCTCATCTCCAGGAGTAACTGTAGACTAACCTTTAGCCTATAACCCTCCTCCCAGGGAGTGATTGCAGCCTACTTCCCCACAGCTCCCTTCTGCTGTCTGCGCCCTGGCTTTATGGAAGTCTTGCCTGTTTCTGCCCAGCTGAGCCTGTTCCCAGTCAATCCTCTACTCCCTGGCTGCTCCTCCAGGTGCAGCCTATGGAGTTAATTGGCCCACCTGGCCATATTAACCCCTTCTAGTCTTGTGTGGGTTAGACACCCCATCATAGCATATTATAGCCAGGCTTGGCTGTGATCGTCCGTTCATGAGAAAAGTCATGCTGTCCTCTTGCCTCCTCAGTGGAAAGATACTATCTCTTTCCTTGCAATACCAGATGTATCACCACCTGCTGTGTGGTCCTTTCTATAGCTTTCACAATTTGTTATTGATTTTGCAACTTTGATTAGTTGGTGGCTCCATATACAAATAGACTTCCATTGTGAGACATACAATGCACAATATATACCTAACTAGACAGAGACAGATAAGGGACTCCAAATCCCATGCCTGAACAGAATCTGTCCACAGCCTGCCACACTCTGGTCACCCGCCTTTAACTTTAAGAACATAGTTTCCAGTGTAGATCTAAGTGCCCTGTAAGCTGCACAGCTGCGCAGCAGCCTATTTAGCGCTACACAGGTGCTCAAGGAACCCGCCCGGCCTGGACCTGCTGGGGAATGGGCGCCTCTCCCCCGGCCCCAACCTAGTCCAGCCCCCAACCTGCTGCGGCTGGAGGAAGGGGCGCCCCTCCCCTAGCCCCAACTCAGCCCCAAACCTGCCACACCCCAGGGAGGGGCGGCCCGAACCCAGCCCTGGTCTGGACTGGCCGGGGGAGGGGCGCCTCTCCCCCCAGCCCAGGTGCTGCTCTGGGGAGACACAGTTGAGGGGAAGTCCTCTCTCTCTGCTATAGTCCTGGAGCACCCTCCTGCACCCCAAACCCCTCACCCCAACCCTCTGCCCCCCGCCCTGAGCCCCTCATCCCTAGCCCCACCCCAGAGCCTGCACCCCCAGCTGGAGCCCTCACTCCCCCCTGCACGCCAACCCCCTGTCCCAGCCCTGATCCCACTCCAGCACTCTGAACCCCTCAGCCCAGCCTGAAGCCTCCTCCGGCACCCCAAATCCTTCATCCCCGGCCCCACTTCAGAGCCCGCTCCCCCAGCTGGAGCCCTCACACCCTTGCACCAAACCCTCTGCTCCAGCCCTGAGCCCCCTCCCACACTCCGAACCCCTCGGCCCCACCCCCACCACATGAATTTTGTTATGTGCACCAATATGAAGGTGATGTGTCACACATCACCTGCATATTGGTTCACATAACAAAATTCATTCCCCACATGTGTGGGAAAAATTAGAGGGAACACTGGTGTAAATACATGTCTTGAATATTACCCATACATACATTTCCATGTAAGCTACTGGCTCTTGGTAAAGACCTTACATGCCACTCTTTTGTTAATTATTATGCATGTACCTGACCAAAGGATCCCTATTAAACCTCGTGCATCCCCTCTGTGCCAGTTGGCATCAAAAGTTCCCTGGGTCACAAACTCTTTATTTCAGAGTCAGACTTACTTTGATACCACAAAAACAACGAGGAGTCCAGTACTCCATGCATCTGAAGAAGTGGGTTTTTTACCCAGGAAAGCTTATGCTCAAATAAATCCTCGTTGTTTTTGTGGATACAGACTAACACCTCTACCCCTCTGATATTTGATATCACGTAAACCTGCCATTATCTCACTTCCGTTGTGCAGTCTCTCAGATATGCTAAACCATGAAACTTATAGAAATGTTGCTTCTCTTAAAGGAAAGACACAATTCCCTCATTATTTGAAACCTTTTGTATTATTTTCTTCTATCTTTTATGGTCTTTTTGTGCCACATTTAGAAGCTGACAAAAGAATGGTTATTGAGACCTTTATTTGATTTTTAGTTGATTCTTTCAAATGGAGGAAGGGAAAAAGAAGACCTCAAACTCTGTGACAGATTTTATATCTGAAGTGTTAATTTTCATTTCTGGTAGCATTTAGCTTGCCTTTGTTTCCTTTCTTCCTGCTTCCCAGTCACTCTAATTGGTGGATTTTTAATTCCTCTGTTAATTCTTTAAATCTCTGGAGTAGTGTTTCTCTGTTTCATTAAGAATGTATTGATTTTCCTTTAATTTTTGTGTGTGCAATATACTCAGGAACATTTATTTTTTTATTTTTAAGCTTGAAAAGAGAATCGACTAATCGAGAAAAAACATGCAGAGCACTTCCAATTATCTATGGCTTTTATCTGACATTCTAGGACAAGGAGCCACTGCAAATGTTTTTCGTGGACGACATAAGGTTTGTGTGGAGTAAACAAACTGGTTACCATATAATAAATATTTTTTTCAAGAATAAGGATTCTTGTATTAATTCTTAAATAGTCTTCCTGTCTTGTTTCCTTTATTAATGCTTGGAAGTTGTTTTTCTTTCATTAATTAAAAGAAAAACTGATTATACAGGGAACACTGCCAATATACCAAATCCACAGGCTGGATTCAGTAAGTAAACAATCATTAAACCTGGCACCTGTAATGTGAAAGCCCTTGAAATCTGTTCATCAGCCTTTTATGGAAAAGTTTTGAATTTTTTAAAATTGGATATGTCTGTGTAAGAAAACAACATAGCTTTTATGATATTTTATCTTAATGTCCCTAGTAATCAGGAAAAAATGTGTAAGATACATGTTTGCATTTTATCCAGGTTGGACAGTGAAATTAAGCAGTCATTTTCTGGTTCTTATGCACAAGTACACAATGCTGTTTCTAGTTCTTATGCACGAGTACAATGCTGTTGAGTTTCCAACAATGCAGGGAAATGTTTAAATAAACAAGTTAGAAAAGACACTTTTGGGGCCTAAATTACTAAATGTATATGTCTCTTTTAAATTGGAAAGAAATATATATCCATGTCTTTTTAAAGAAACTGTTATTTCTGAACTCATTTTGGGGGAGGCGGGTAATCTTCATTCCAGATAAATATTCTGTTTGGGCTCTCTTTACCTAAACTTATTTTCTAATATCTGAATTTATTATTATTTAATATTATGATAGTGCCCCAAGGCCCTAGTCAGGTTCAGGTAACCATTGTGCTAAGTGCTATACAAATACGAAGTAAGACATGATCCCTGCCTCACTATGTTTTTGTTTCCAGGGGTTGTTTGGTTTTAATGTTATCCAGAGTGCTTAATTATGTCTGAACTTCTTTAATTGCCTTACTAACGTATATAAAAACAGTGAGAAAAATAACCCAACTGCTAATATCGTCTCTTGACTATAAATTATTAACAATCATTTTATAATTTTAAAGGAAAACTGAAAGGATTTTTATCTGCCAGGGTGGTTTTTGTGCGGCTTTTGTTTTCCCCTGAAATAGCTCAGGATATCACAAATTGTAAAAGCATATGGAGCTGCACTGCTGTTTGAGATGTAATGGCTATCCAGTGGTGTAGGAAAAATGCTAAATCCCAGGATTCAGGTCAGCAGATAAATAAAGCCCCAATCCTGCAACACTTTTACATGAATCCCCCACTGAATCCATGTGAGTAACTTTTTCCAAGATTGGGGCATAAAGCAGGAACTAATTTTTAAGTGTGTTGTTCTAAAGTGTATTAATTGTAGTTTTTAAACCTCTACATACTTGGCTACGGATTTGGGGCCTTACACAAATTTTCTAGAAGAAGATTTTCAATTAATCTTTGTACAGATACTAAAATCTAAAGTTACCCCTCAGATTTCTCTATCTTCCAGCTTTGTAAAAAATTACCCCCTAATTGGTGTTTATTACCTGAATTTAGATGGGAGTTGAGGCTGTTCTTTGTCATCAGATTATGTATTTTGTGTGTGTGTGTGTGTGTGTGTGTGTCTCTCTCTCTCTCTCTCTCTCACTCTCACTCTCAAATTGCCTTGAGTTTACAGTTCTTTATGTGTTCTGGCATTGTCTGCTAACACCCCTCAAGTGTTTGTAAATAAATAACTTATCTTGAGCCATTTTTTCCTTCCTGCTTGTTTTTCCTTACAGCCCCCTATTAAACTAAATCAATATATTCATATAGTAAACATTCCAATAACCATATGAACATACAATATTAATAAATTATTGCAGAGAAGCTGCAATTATATCATACTTGTATATACATTTGAAAAGTGTTCTGGGATCCTTCATGATAACTGGTACTGTATAAATGTTAATTATTAAGACTTTTTTGTACTTGACTGATTTTTTTAAAAAATAATCTGAATATTTTTCTGATAGAAAACTGGGGATTTATATGCCGTCAAAGTATTTAACAGCATAAGCTTCCTTCGTCCTGTGGATGTTCAGATGAGAGAATTTGAAGTATTAAAGAAACTGAATCACAAGAACATTGTCAAATTGTTTGCTATTGAAGAAGAGGTAATTAGCTGATGTGGTTTGTAGTAATGCCATCCATGATCCCTGCATATGTATGTAATGTAAACTCACCTATATGGGATAAGGTTGTATTTTTATTAAGAAGTATATAGGAGCCTTTTCCTACTGGCTCCTCTCCTTTTGCTGAGAATCTCACCTGACCTGGAGCCACAGATTGAAAGATAGCAGAGGCTGAGTGGTGATACTGCTACTGAAATACATAACTGACTCCTAACAGCCTAGCACATCAGTACGCTTGCCCTGCTGTCTTTAGCATACAATCAGGATCAGCGCAACAGGCACTGAATCTGATCTACTGCATCCACATGTGCATATTATGCAAATACTGTCCTAATTTATAAAATCTTAAATTGAAATTATTTAAGATAATAGATTTTAATTACACTGCTGTATATTTTTATAGTAATATGGAATGCATGCTACTGTCCGATTTGCTCTTGATTGATAATTTTGCAGCTTATTCACAACCCCTCACTTTTTAAAAATATAAATAAGATTTCTGGTGTTCCACAAGACTGTCAGAAGATAGGCATCTTGCTGTATAAAGTTCACATAATGATAGAGCAGATGTAGAATTGCATCCAGGGATGAATTAAAGTAGCACTTCTCAAAGTGAGGCTGGCTAGGGGTTCACAGGAAAATGGCTAAAATGCAGAGGTCGGTAAAGACTTCGGGGTGGGGGAGTAATCGAAGGAGAGAAGTAAAAGTGCTGCTCCAGGCTCTTCTCCCACTGTCATTCCTCATTTTTCATTTGCCTACACTACGTGCTTCTCTGAGAGGGCCATTTTAAAGGTGAAGAAGGGCTAGCACCCATAATCTTGTGGCCTCCCTAGTTTCTTCCACACTCAAGATAAATTTTAAAATGGAACCAGTTTTTCTTTTCTTTTCTTTTCATTTTTTTAAATACCATCATAGTGAGACTTGTATATAAAATAGCATCAGGTTACAAAGCTTTGAAAATAGGAGACTATGACTTGATATAATCTCTGGCATTAACAACAGTCTTCATAGCTTTGCCAAATCCTTATTTTTTTTATTTTTCAGACAACCACTAGAAACAAAGTACTTGTTATGGAATTTTGTCCGTGTGGGAGCTTATACACTGTTTTAGAAGAGCCATCTAATGCCTATGGGTTGCCAGAGTCTGAGTTCTTAATTGTGCTGAGAGACGTGGGTATGTGAGATTTAATTTTTTAAACTCTAATTTGCCCTGTTGCTCAGCTGTTGTTTGGTTTAGTTTGGAACTGAAGTATTAAAATTCCTAGTTTGACAATATGGATGAAATCATATGGATTATAGTATTACTTTTAATCTATATCAACAAGTGTAGTTGCATTAGAAAACTATTTATGATTTTTTCCTAAAAATTAGATTTTTTTAAATGCAAAGATTTTTTTTTTTTTGTCACACACTGGACTGTCTTCTTGACAGATCATCACAGAATAGATTGCGGGGAGTAATGAAGTCCACCAGTGTCTGCCCCCTATTACTGTAGGAAATCTGGCAATTAAAATATGTTCACTTTATCTGCTCAATGTTCCAAAGGATGATGGCAAAACCCATTGTCATCTCTTGTTTCCTACATTGTAGACATTCCTCTGGGAAGAGAATAAGATCACTAAGGATTATAAACTCTTACCTAAAATAATGGAAGAAAATAGGTTTCAAGAAAGGCATCTTTGAGAGCAAGACATACCATTATTTGCTGTTTGAAGAAGAAAAGGCAAAGATGATTAGAATAGACACAATAGGATATTCTAATCCTAGTAGCAGCAGTGGTCTTTGCCCTTCTCCTTTGCACACTGAAAAACAATAGTCTATGAAAGTATATATGCTTTTTTGATATTTTAACGTGTCCTGTCTGGGTTGATACGTATGTATTAAATGCTGTACAACTCTGTATTTAAGTGGCTGGGATGAATCATCTCCGAGAAAATGGAATAGTGCACCGTGACATCAAACCAGGCAATATAATGCATGTTATAGGTGAAGATGGTCAGTCTGTTTACAAACTGACAGATTTTGGAGCTGCTAGAGAGTTGGAAGATGATGAACAGTTTGTTTCTCTCTATGGCACAGAAGAATATTTGGTAAGCCATTTAATTTCTGACTGATGGACTTGTTGAAGCATGGGATATTTCTTAGTGAAAAATGAATAGCTGAGAGACACAACCCCAGTTGGGAACTCATTTACCAATGACATATCTAGTCCAGTAGTTACTGTTATAACATCAATCTTACCTTTTGCATCTTTTGTCATGCTAGGCCTCTGCTGATCTGGGGAACAAAAGGGTTGAAGTCATTTCCTGACCCAGATTCTCCATGTTTCATTGGGTGATATAAAGAATTGCAGCATAGATTTATTAGAGCTTCTTTGCCTCTCCCTCTCTGGATATTTTTAAGTGTTCTCGTGAACTGTTTGGATGATGCTGGGTATCGTTCAGATCCACTTTCCTGATATTTGTATTGACTAAGCAGTGTGCAAGGGCACTGTAACTTGGAATTTCCAGTGTAGTGTTTTAAAGTCAGAGTACTTTAATTCCAAAAAGCAACAGGTAAGGGAGCCAGTATAGCTGAAATACTTATATTGAATTTGAAAGTAAGTATATTTTTGTGGAAAAACAGAAAGAAAACAATTGTCCCCTCTGCTTCTGTTTACATGCCCCTCACATGCCAGTGTGCTAATAAATGTTCTCTATGCTCTTTCTGTGTTCTTCTTAATGCATTTTCTGAAATAGTAGTTTTTGTAGTGTTTCTCTTCCTCTCCTTTTGTGTGGCTTTTCTCTCCTAATCTGTCATTTAATCTGAATTTTCTTGGCTAAAGTCCCTTTACTAGATTTTGAATTTTATTGTAACAAGGGTGGCTATAAACGGCTACTAGCTCTGGCTGAACAATTTTGCAGTATGTTCTTGAAGTGCCTGTAGTGTGAAAAGCTTATGCAAATTCTACAGCAGATGCTAACTTCCCTTTTTGATGAAAGAAATGCTTAGAAAGGTGGTGTGTCCTGGGGTGGTTGCTTGCTTGAGTTTTGGTCTTTATAATTGTTTACAAAGCAAGTAGTTCTAAGTTTTTCCCCTTTTTTCCCCTTAAGCATCCTGATATGTATGAGCGAGCAGTGTTGAGGAAGGAGCATCAGAAGAAGTATGGAGCAACAGTTGATCTGTGGAGCATAGGGGTGACATTTTACCATGCAGCAACAGGGAGTTTACCATTCCGACCTTTTGAAGGGCCTCGCAGGAACAAGGAAGTGATGTGGGTAATTTAGAGGGAGAGTTCTGTCTGTTCATAAATGAATTCAACCAATAAAAATATCTATATCAAAAGTTCTGTGCACACGCACAGAGCAAACAGTAAAAATACTGCAAATGATGGGCAGATTTCATATTTAAGCAAGGCTAGTGCCGTGGAAAGATTTCATATTTAACAAGACTAGTACCTCGTGCGGCACATTAGACCTAATGATGCAGCAGAGCCTCCAGAAAATAGTGACGCTACCTTTTGAAGCCTCTTGCCTTCTTTGCTGTACTTGTGATCCAGTACAATCTGTGAAATCTACCTTGTGTAATTTTTTTATGTTACATTCAGTTAATTTTGTAGTGTCTAAGATCTTATATTTTCAGTGCTTCAAACTTCTATTTTAACAAATAGCTGCCATTTAGGTGTTGTCAAATGATGGGTGGAGGACAATTGGGAGTTCTGGCATTGAGGAAAGTATGGGTGCTGTTTTTGGTATTCAGGAGGCAGACTGCTGAGGAGGAAATGCATCTTGTCTTTCACTCTCCCTTTGCAGACAGGGATTTGGGATAAATTGGAGTTAGAGGCTTAATATTTTTTAAATGAAAGTTTAGATTCTAGAGTGCAATTATGCAGCAAACTAAAAATCAGCTGTTCTGCAACAGTTTATGCAGCTACATAATTGAATTATGTACAGGGCCTTACTATCATATATTGTACATTTAATTTTTCAGACAGGATACGAAGCATGAAAGCAGTTGCCTCTGATGTCAGTTAGCTGTTTGAATTTTCCTTGTTTCTACACCATGTGTGTTTTTCCTAGAGCTAAATACTGTTTAATGCAGAGTTCTCTCCTTTCACACTTATTCCTAAATTTTCTGTTCAGAGTTGGGAAAAAATTGTGAATGTACAAATTTGTGCCAAAATCTGTGGCTATTTTAATATTAATGTAATATTAATTACAGCTCTGCTGAACCCAAGCTGTATTCCTTTTCTCCCAAACAAACATTTTTGGTAATATTATACTATACATTCCCTGGAACGTTGCAAGTTGAATCCAGTAAATGCCTGCACTATACGGACACAAAAATCTGACTGACATTTTTATTTTTTCCAGTGAGTTCCTGGATCCCCTCCCTAATTTTTCTCAATCCCGAGTCAGCAGAGGGGCTTCTTCAGTTCAGCATAAGATGTTTCTTTTCATTAAACATTAAGTGTATTATTTCAGCACCCTCTGCCAGTCTGGAGATAAGCCCTGAACATTGTACTCCTACTGAGCAGCAGATTGGCCTAAATTCTTGTACTAGCTTTAGACTTTTTATTTACATTACAAGGTCCCACTAGAGGATCCATTTACTAGACTTGTACTTGAAGAGATAGTAAATAAGGATTGCATATTTATTTTGCATATTTATTTTTGTCATATCTCATAGGTATAAAATAATCACTGGAAAGCCTTCTGGTGCCATATCTGGAGTACAGAAAGCAGAAAATGGACCAATTGAGTGGAGTCGAGATATGCCTATTTCCTGTAGTCTTTCTAAGTAAATTTATTTGAATTTTTTACCAAATACTGCTGTGCTACCTGAGTAAGGTTTTTCTCATTATTTTCTCAGTATAAGATGTTTGGGACTCTGGCTGTCTCTGACGTTTTTCTTTGAATTTTCACAGCAGCCCTATATTATGTTCTTTTATGGGCTATGAAATGCCTCTTTTTCCATTCCATCCAAGTGCTTCTGTAACTATTCATTTACCCAAGAGCACTCAAGTGGTGAAAAAGAGTAATATGGCCAAGAACCAGCCTGTGCAGGGAGGGGGAGAATATGTTATTGCACAGGTAGGCATTAGCTCCATCACCAGAAGAGGGGATAATTATTACTGTGGATGTACTGTAGTTTGTCTAAACCTCAAATTTAATCTCCATCCTCCTGCCTGAGTGTCCTAAAGAGATTTGAAGAGCTAGAAATTGTACATGTGAATTTAATGGGGAAAAAAGTCAGTAGAAAGAGACTTAAATTCTTCCCCTTCCTCCAGAACACAGACATCTTTGTAGACCTAATACCTTCCACTTAAATAGCCAGTTCTTGATCCCCATAGAGCCTTATGAAAATGTTCCTCCTTGTTGGTATTCCTGTATGTAAAATAGGATTTAACATTACAGAATATTATTTGATCATTGGAACCGTACCAGGCTAATTTAGGCACAAAAGGACAATTTTCCCTCATATACATTGCAGTCAAAAATTAAAGGAAAAATGAAGGTGTTTAAATCAGACTAATCCAGCTCTCAGTATTTTAGTGACTAATGTCCCATTTCAACATGCATAAATTGAAGCATTGGAATGGTTCAGTTGACTTCAATATGATAAACGAGAGAAATAAAATAAGTAAATGAGCCAAAAATATGTAAGTCAATGGGACTGCTCACATTCGTAAAGTTACACACATGCCTAAGTACCTTGCTGAATCAAGGCCTAATTACTAGGGCTGTCAAGCAAGTAAAAAAATTAATCATGATTATTTTTGGATGTTTTCTACATTTTCAAATACATTGATTTCAATTACAACACAGAATACAAAATGTACAGTGCTCACTTTATATTCATTTTTGTTTTCAAGAATTTGCACTGTAAAAAAAAAAAGGAATAGTATTTTTCAATTCACCTAATACAAGTACTGTAGTGCAATCTCTTTATCATGAAAGTTGAACTTACAAATGTAGAATTATGTACTAAAAAAACTGCATTCAAAAATAAAACAATGTAAAATTTTAGAGCCTGCAAGTCCACTCAGTCCTACTTTTTGTTCAGCCAATCGCTCAGACAAACAAGTTTGTTTACATTTGCAGGAGATAATGCTGCCCACTTCTTGTTTACAATGTCACCTGAAAGTGAGAACAAGCGTTCTCATGGCCCTATTGTAGCCAGTGTTGCAAAATATTTATGCGCTAAAGATTTGTATATCCCTTCATGCTTCAACCACCATTCTAGGGGACATGCGTCCATGCTGAGGACATGCGTCCATGCTGAGGAGAGGTTCTGCTCTATAACAATCCAAAGCAGTGTGGACCAATGCACGTTCATTTTCATTATCTGAGACAGATGCCACCAGCAGAAGGTTGATTTTCCTTTTTGATGGTTAGGGTTCTGTGGTTTCCGCATCGGAGTGTTGCTCTTTTGAGACTTCTGAAAGCATGGTCCACATCTTGTCCCTCTCAGATTTTGGAAGGCACTTCAGATTCTTAAACCTTGGGTTGAGTGCTGTAGCTATATTTAGAAATCTCACATTGGTACCTTCTTTGCATTTTGTCAAATCTGCAGTAAAAGCATTCTTAAAACGAACAACGTGCTGGGTCATCATCCGAGACTGCTATAACATGAAATATATGGCATAATGCTGGTAAAACAGAGCAGGGGACATACAGTTCTCCCTCAAGATGTTCAGTCACACATTTAATTAACGCATTATTTTTTTAACAAGCGTCATCAGCATGGAAGCTTGTCCTCTGGAATGGAGGCTGAAGCAGGAAGGGACATACGAATGTTTAGCATATTTGGCACATAAATACCTTTCAATGCTGTCTACAAAAGTGCCATGCAAATGCCTATTCTCACTTTCTGGTGACATTGTAAATAAGAAGAGGGCAGCATTATCTCCTATAACTGTAAACAAACTTTTGTCTTAGCGATTGGCTGAACAAGAAGTAGGACTGCATGGATTTGTAGGCTCTGACGTTTTACATTGTTTTGTTTTTGAGTGCAGTTATGTAACAAAAAATCTACATTTGTAAGTTGCACTTTCACGACAAAGACTGCACTACAGTATTTGTATGAGGTGAATTGAAAAATATTATTTCTTTTGTTTATCATTTTTACAGTGCAAATATTTGTAATAAAAAAGAATATACACTTTGATTTCAGTTACAACACAGAATACAATTTATATGAAAATGTAGAAAAACATCCAAAATATTTAATAAATTTCAATTTGTATTCTATAGTTTAACTGTGCAATTAAAACTGTGATGAATTGCGATTAATTTTTTTTAATCGCGTGAGTTAACTGTGATTAATCGACAGCCCTACTAATTACCTTTTCAAAATTAGTCTCCCTTTTTATAAGGGGGAGAGAAGTTCTAGAGCTTCATTGTAGGAAAAGTAGCTGTGTCTTAAATGGAGCTAAAATGGAATGGAGTTTGTAAACCTAATTTATATATTCACTTTAGTTATTAAAATTCATTCCTAACTGAGGAATATTGGAATGAGATAAGAATTTCAGAGAATTATCATGTACATTACATTAACATTTTCTTTGCCTCACTTTGTGTAGTACTCTTTCCAGTTGCATTATTGTCCCTAAACAAATATTTTCCATTGTGGCAGTTTTGATAGGAGTATAAATAGAAGTAGAAAAATACTAAAGTATGAACCAGGAACTAGCTGTAATATACAGAAACTGTGAGTCATTTAAAGGGACACTGTCAAGTTGAAGTCTAGTCAGTTTAAAAAAAAAAGATAAAAGTAGTTTCAGGTACTATGCCTGTGTCCTTCTGCCAGTTTTTGTGGGGTTTACATTAATAATTTCCTCTTTTGTAAATATTTTTATCTTCCATATTTTTGCATGGAAAAACAAGCGGGAATGTTACTGACTATAGAGAAGAAGAAGAGAAAATGACTATCTGCAGTGTTTTCCAATCAGTAAAGTAAACAAATGGGGAGAAAAGAGTGTTTTCCATGTATACTTTAAATTATAGTGATATTACTTGTTACAGTAGAAGTTAAAAACAATTATCAAGTAGAAGTATGGTTTTTAAGTTGAGGGTGTCCCTCTCACATTCAGAGGCAGTTTGGGACTACGGATTTCAAAGAGCTCCATATAACATTAACACAACCTGATTTTAGCTTTTGAGTGAAGTCTCTGCTTCACAGTTAGTCGTTTTATAGTTGGGGGCAGTAATTTTTCCCATAAACTCTTGCGAAAAAATAGAGCTATCTCCATTAGAACAGGTTGGGAAAGCTGTACATTATTTTTGAAAGTGGTGCAGAGAGACCATGTTTAGCCATCTGTTAGAAAACTATTCATCTATAGGTGTGTGTGGGGGGGATTTTTCAAAGTGATTTAAGAGCACAATATCTGTTGACTTTAAATGGGATTTGTGCTCCTAAGTCACTTAGGCTCTCTTGAAAATTGCAGGTTTGATTTGTGTACACCAAGACTGGAAAAACAGTGGGCAATGTTGTTGAACAGAAGCTGTCAAACAGTAAAGGAAAGGAATGTTGTAGAATTTCTCAAAGCACAAAAATGTCTTTCTTGTGATGTGTCCAATAGGGAGATCTTATACAATGTCTGAATGAGAAACATTCCAACTTGTGGTGTCTCTTTTTTGTGTATCCACAGGGGCCTACAAGTACTGCTCACGCCTGTTCTTGCAAACATTCTTGAAGCAGATCAGGAAAAATGCTGGGGATTTGACCAGTTTTTTGCAGAGACCAGTGACATACTCCACCGAAGAATAATTCATGTCTTTTCACTACAGCAAATGACCTCACACAAAGTTTATATTCACAGCTATAATACGTAAGCATTCTTTCCATATTTTCACTACTTCTGTCTTATCCAGGCAAATAATGCTGTGACCTCAGATCACATCAGTAGGACAGTTTCAGTAGCCATTCCTTGACGATTATCTGGTTGGGGGCAAGAGAAATGTATGATCATGATGTGTGCTGCAAGCTTGTAAAGCCCTCCAATATCAAGCACTGTGTATATATATGTTGTGAATAGGTGTACGTTATCTTTTTGTTCTGGCCTTTTATTGGTTTGTCCCTTTCTTTTTCTCTGTGATTCACCCTTTGGCAACAGGGCCCAAGTACTATATTCTCAAAGAAATTGTGACAGGGCAAGGTCCCGCTCCTGTCTTCTGCTGTGTCTACACAGACTGTTTGGAGACCTTCAGTTATTATTCACCACCATGTAGTTTATTTACATTGCTTTTCCCACCACCTTTAGAGATCTATCCACCACATTTACAGCATCATATTACACATACATCACCCCTCTGCTGAGGAGACAGAAGAGATCTCTCTGCCCCAAGATTCTTCTTAGTTCTGGCTCTGTTAGGCTGCATCTCCCCACATTGGTTCCTTCCTGTGGTTTCTTCTACGTTCTGCATTAATGTGCCAATTAGCTCATTAGTCCTCTCCCAGCTCATTTTAATCCACTGATTAGGCACAGTCAGGTCCATCCGGGGGGAATTAATTGATGTTTAAGTGGTCAGAGTGGCGGCTCAGGTGTTTTGTTCCCAGCACTCTGTCACAGGAATCTTTTGTAATGCTTCTCCTTGATCAGTCTTACCAATTTTAATTAGATTGCTTTTCTGTTTTGTATTTGTATCTGATTGAATATAGGCCTTATTAAGTGCCAACAACCTATTGGTGCTGTACAAGAAACAAAATGTAAACTCTTCAGGGCAGGGACTTTCTTCAATCTAAAATATTTTTAAGATCTAAAACTTTTTAAAAGGTCTATTTTATTTCTTCTCACAGTGTCATTGAGCTCCAGTCTAGCTTTTCTCTTCACAAATTTCGCTTCTACTGTTCCTTAAGAAAAATCTGTCTTTTTATCATCATGGATTTTTAAAAGGGCTGGATAACAATATTTGTAACTGATTCAGACCTATTTTAGTATGCACATTCTCATGCTTCAGGGTGTAAGATCACCACCTGCAGTTATCATGAAGATTTTTTTCTGTAATGTACAGCGCTGGACAATTGACTAGGTCATTGTTTCTCAAACTGGGGTCCGTGAGGGTACTCCAAGGGGTCTATGGGCTCCACTGATCAACTCCTCCCCCTCTCTCCCAGCACCTCCTGAACGCGGGGGAACAGCTGTTCAGCAGTGTGCAGGAGGCACCGGGAAGGAGCGGGGGAGGGGCCGGAATCATGTTCGGGGCTACTGGTCCCACTGATCAACTCCTCCCGCTCCCTCCCAGTGCCTCCTGCACGTGGTGGAACAGCTGTTCAGTGGTGTGCAGGACGGAGGGGAGGATCGGTGACGGGACGTGCTTGAGGGAGGAGGCAGGGAAGAGGAGGGGCAGAGGTGGAGCAGGGGCGGGAAGAGGTGGGGCGGGGTAGAGCCTTTGGGGGAGGGAGGGCGGGGCCTGGGGCTGAGCGGGGGGTTTGGGTGTCCGCAAAATAATTTAAATCAAAATGGGGCTCCTCGGGTTGTTAAAGTTTGAGAACTGCTGGACTGGGTGATAGATTATGGCTAGTAAGTATTATTGGCCACTGTTGGAGATAGGATACCAGAGTTGAAGAACCAATAGTCTCTAGTACAACAAATGCTTTATTTCCTGGTCACTAGTGCTCCATGATCTGCACTGGCTACCTATGGGTTTCCAGTTTGCATTTAAGGTGCTGGGTTTGATATATAAAAGCCCTAAATGTTCTGTGACTTTACTTCTTGAGACACTGCCTCTCTCCTTGTGCCATACTGCCACACTTGCGATCGGTAGAGCTGACTCCCTGTCAATTTAAGAGAAGGGCTGAGAGTAGAGTGTTCTCTGTGAGAGGCTCCGAGCTCTGGGTTAGGCTTCCCTCACTGGGTCCAAAGTCACCCTATTCTATTGCCCTTCAAAACATATCTATTTATGCAGGCGGTTGTGGAGATGGGCCTTTGAGAGAAATCAGATGTGTGGAGAGGAGTTTGGTGTTCTGCAGGCAATTTTAATTTTATTTTTGTAATTTATGCAGGAGTTCCCAGCACCTTAGCTAGGCTGCGCACTGTTTATTATTTGTATAAATCTAATAATTTATAGAGGAACAAAACCAATACTTAATTCACTAAATATAAAAGGTATATTAAAAAAAATCTATGAATTGTTTGCCTCCTGTTGCATTTTAGTGAATTTGATCTCGTTGTTTCCTAAGTGTAATGTTTTTCTTACAGAGCTGCCATATTTCATGAATTGGTCTACAAACAGACAAAAATAACTTCTCAGAACCAAGAACTGATATATGAAGGCCGCCATTTAGTACTAGAGCCTGGAAGATTGGCACAACATTTTCCCAAAACCACTGAAGAAAATCCTATAATTATACTAAGCAGAGAGGCTGTGAACATCGTAGGATTAATCTATGAAGAAAGTATGTTAAAGTATTTTCTGCCTGTTCTTAAATAAACAAGATTAGTCTGCTTATAAATGTTCTTTGAAAATAGGTTTGATTACTGAATATTTCTGACCTCCGATAAATATATTAAAATCTTGGATCAAAAGTTTGTCTATATTTAGGTACCTAAACAGGCCTGATTTTCCTAAGTGCTGAGTATCCATCACTTCCCATTGAGATCAATAGATGCTGCTGGGTCCTCAGTACTCGGAAAAATCAGGCCACTTATTTTGATGCTTAAATATGGATTTAAAATTAATTTTAGACAATTTTTTTAAAAGTCCTGGTCCCTTAGCATTAATATAGGCAGGATTTAGTAATGTGCATGGAATTCTAAAATCCTTTTGTGAACCAGAATATTTTAAAAAGTTGAAAGGAATTTTATAAAATAACATTCCTAACTAATCTTATTCTAATTTCCAGTAATATCTGGAAATTCAAGTGTTTTTGAGCTCTGATTAGTCTTTCTGGTCTGTTAACAGAAGCAGTTCTTATTAAATTTGATGTTTCACTGAACACACAAAAGAAATGTTTCTAAACCAAAATGTATATTGTGTATTCACTAATGTATTACGGACTTATTACATATGAAATATAAAATAAAAGTCCATCTCTTATGTTTCAGTTTCACTGCCTAAAGTACATCAGCGGTATGACTTGGATAGTGATGCCAGTATGGCTAAAGTGAGTATTTAATTAGAGAGAGAATTAAATTGCTATCTCAAATAAACTAATGTTACCTAATGTTGAATTGAATAATACGAGCCATCTTGTTTGTTTTTTTTAATGGGTATTGCTTTTATAAATGTGTGTGTGGGAGGGTATCAAATGACAAATATATATATTAGCTCTTTCTCTCAATTAGAGCCTTATATTTATATTAAACTATCAGTTTTAAGTGGCTAATGTTTGTAAAATGTTTTGAAGGCAAAAAGCATTATATAAGTGCTGTGCATTATTATTCCTCATCTGCATTTTGCTGGTTTGTGATTTTTTTTTGAGGGGAAAGTCAGTGCTGAAGAAATTAAGGACCAAATCCCGAAATCATTGTTCAAGCAAAACTTGCATTGAAATCAATGGGAGTTTTTCCTGAGAAAGAGCTGAATTAAGATTTATTATACTACAGTGGGCTTCAACCTTTTTTCATTTGTGAACTCCTAAATATTTCAAATGGAGTTGCGGACCCCTTTGAAAATCATAGACAGTCTGCGGACCCCCAAAGGTCTGCAGACCACAGGCTGAAAACCACTGTTATAGTAGGTTTATATGTCTAATGGATTTATACAAGTTGAGTTCATTTACAGCGAAAGAAAATGTTTTCCTACCCTCCCCCCTTCAGCTTTTAAAGAAACATTTGCTATAATATACAATACAGTGCATCGTTAATGGTAGGTGAATATTTATTTAAAAGGTAAAAAATCAATTAACTGGTGGTCTTTCATAGTCTGTTACCATAGACAAAATAAAAATATTTGAAAGTTAAGGTTATTGCAGAAAATCATCTAGCCTTATACAAAAATATTTTTTAAAAAAAAAACCCTACAAGTTAGATAACTTTCAAATAAATAAGTTTTTAATCTGCAAAGTTCTGATTTTTATTTAAAGAATAAACATTAAAAACAAAAATTAACTTAATAAATATTTGTGCATAAAATTTCATGTTGAGTTATGTGCATAGTAGTCTTAGTAGACTCTCTAAGGTTAGTAGAAGAGACGCAGATCTGAGACTGTCTTCCCCTGTGACGCTAAGCAGGAGAGAAATTCGGAATTGCTTTCCCGAACTCTGCAGCAGAGAGGAGTCTCAGGGACTCTGCAAAAGGGTGAAATCTCTGATGTTTCTTTCCTACAGGGTTTCTGAAACTCCCCTGCCTGACAGAGCTCTATAGGAGAAAAGTAGTAGAGAGTCCACTTTCAGGCCTTATTCTGTAGCTGTAGTGTACAAGTATCTACTGTTGACTTCTCTGAGTCACTTATATGGTAACTGCAAAATTTGTTCCCGTGAAGAACTCTGTTCATGTGCATCTTCCAAAGTGTGCAAAAGTGATAAGTATTTCTCCCTAGAGGCCCCCTAAAGTCTTTCAAAGTACTGATATTTGCAATTGTATTAATCATAGTCCATGGCATAAGTAGTAAGCTATGAGTAATAATATCAATAACTTTTAATTTAAAAAAAAAAAAAAAAGTTAAACTAGCTTCTGCTTGAGATTTTGTTTAGACGTACATCTACCTAGAATTCCAAGTGTTAAAACAAAGTTTGTAAGCAGAATTGGGTGGATGCCGAAAAAATGGGACCGCAGCCCTACTATTTTGAAAATGTATTATTTTAAAAAAAATTCTTTACATTTCTATACACTACTGAACACATTTACTGGTAACTTTCCAGAAAATTAATTCTGAACTCCAAGAGTATGTGGTATAACTTTGATTATGACAGACTTATTTTCACGCCTAACAAAGACAGTGAAATTTCAATTTAATGGAAAACTCATCTTTGCTTTAACTATGCTGCCATAATAAGTATGTGGATTCCCCCCATACACACTCATTTATGGGCAAAGTTACCCCATTTTGTGTTACCATCTTCATGTTCTAATTTCTTCTAATATTAATCCATGTTGCTTTCTTGTGATCCATTGACTTTAAACAAACTACAGTGTTGTGAGCACTGAATTAGTACTGACATTGTTTATTTCTCTGTCAGGCAGTAACAGGTGTTGTATGCTATGCCTGTAGAGTTGCCAGTGCTTTGCTGCTTTACCAGGAATTAATGCGAAAAGGAATACGATGGTTAATGTAAGTGACTGATTCATCTAATTTTGCTGGGCATGGTTTCTTTACCAAGACTTGTTCTGGTCATTCACACCTTGCATAATTTTGTGGGCTTCCAGTGACTTCTGAAGCTTTCTTCCTTCCCCTCGACCATGAGTATGAGTAGACTCACAGTCTCTCAAATGTTTCCTTCTCGCTCATCAGGGGAAACTCTGAAGACCCACTTTCTGAACACTAGATCCTACGTATCTATGTTATTTAGTTTAATCTGCTCCTACAGAAGTTTGGATAATTTTAACTTAAGTATAGTGTCAGAAAATACGACCCAGCGAAGACAAATAATTAGTGAATTTCAAAATTTTAAATAATGATTTTGGTAGTTCATGTTTGTTAATAGGATTGTGAAAGATCTCTCTAGCTACTAAACTATTACTGAAGTAATGTCTGCCAGAACGTTGGAGTAAAATTGTATATGACAATGGCATGTAAAATCTTAGGGATGTTACTCTCCATTACCAGCGATGATTACTGTAGGCAAAGATATGTGATAAGGAAGTGAAAACTTTTTTTTGATAGACTGGTGCTATTCTTTCCAGTGAAATAATCAAGGAAGACTACAATGAAACGGTGCACAAAAAGACAGAGGTTGTCATCAAGCTGGATTTCTGCAACAGGAACATTGAGATAGCTGGGAAAATGTGAGTAGAAACACTGTATTGTTCTTTGGAAGTATATACCTTGCACTGCTAGTGGAAACTGGCTGACTTTGTAGTTTTTTCTTCTCAGTGACAGCAGTATTTAAAGATAACTTTATTTACCATGTGTCTGCACACAAAAAAGGTTATTACTTTTTAATTACAATTGTTTCACCGATGGCAGTGGCCTAGCACCAAGTGAGGTCAGGAGTGGTCTTGGACCTCACTGAATGCTGCTCCTTAATTTAGTGGAAAGGAGAGTAACTGTTGAGTAGTGTGTATTACTCTTCTCTCCTTCCCCCCTCCCTGCCTGAGTTCTCTTTATGGCTTAGGGAGCTACAGTAAAGGGTAGGACAAATAATCTAGTTCAGTCAGATGGCAGTGGCTAAAGCAGTAAGCTTGCCCTGCATATGATTTTAAAGATGAGTAAAAGTGTAATGAAAGCAGGCTGTTAAAGACCTGGGCTCCCTGCTGTAGAGAATGGATTTTAACATTGTAATACATGATTGCCTTTAATATTTCTATAAATATGACACAAACAAAAAACTACTTTAAAATAACATTATTAAGGTTGCGAAGTCAAGCATTCACAAGTTAGGAAATGCCAGAGTTAAGACTGCCTGTGCATGCAGATTTGAGGTTGCATGCCTTAACCATGACACCATCTTTCTCTTCCTGTAATCTCCTGTCTCGTTCAGTACACACCCTTCAAAGTCTGCTACAGAAGAAGCTGGGATACTACAGACAGTAGTCTCCTTCACTATACAACCCTGATTCATCCCTAGAGCAGGTTCGTCCTGTACACTGAATGAGGCAGGGGTCCTATGGAAATTATAGTATGTGTTATTTGTATAGTCAATTGTCTGACCACACTTTGGTTTGTTGTTTCGTTATGAAATATACTCAAGAGACCAAATAACCAATTCAGTCGGATTTATTAATATAGTACAGGAAAAGGGTTCTGCACAATACCAATCTCCTGAGAGCAGTCCTGTGCAGCAGTATTACGTTCACCTTACGCAGAAGGTGTGCTCCTTGAAATTAGATCCCTAAAGCCATCTTTTTATACCCATCTCTTTACCAATAAAACGTACTATATACATCACCTGAAACTGGATTCAATTAATCAGCTTTTTACCTTGTTTATTTCTGGTACTGTGGTGTACCCCTTTTATCTTTTGTTCTGAACCCATGCATTCCAGGTCATGATGCACCCTTAGCATTGTTCTGAGCACATGCATTCCAGGTACTAAGGGGCATGAACACACCTCCTAGGCTTGTACCAGGATAAATAGGTTTGTGAGGGTAACTCCCTTACTATTGCTATGAGGAAACAATTATATGATACTGTCAGTTTTCCTACCTACTTAAGCCAAAGCTTTCTTCAGCTAATGGAAAGTGTTATGGGAAACAAAGTGTTATGGGATAAGTGAACAGGATTATAACAAATGCACAGGTTAATTTGGGCTACATATCTGCTATATTAATGCTTAATATGTGTACTTAATACCTCATATTAATGTTTATAATGATATATATGTTTGCTATAAGTCAACAATATGTCATCATGCAATTAAAAACATAATGTATACACACACACAAGGTCAAATTAAGGGTGCACGGGCAGCCTTAATTCTGGCATTGCCTAATTTTTGAGTGCTTGTCTTTGCAACCTTAAAAATATTATTTTAATGTACTGATTTTTGCATGATTTCCTTAATTTTAAAAAAATCAAACTGAAAAAACCTGAAATTGCATCTTGTAGCATCACATTGACACCTTTAGATCCACCACACAGACCTCCGCTGCTTGAGCTAACGGAGTGAGGGCTGAATGCTCAAAGAAGTTAAGATACCTGGAAAAATCACTCTGATTCTCAAAGCCTTAGTTAGGTGCATAAATTCCTTCACAATGGTGCCTTAGACTAGAGCCCTGCATGGGATTTTTTTTTTTTAATCCCACTCCTATCCCACCCTGCAATACCCACTCCCACCCGCTCCTGCATTGTTTCTTGTATTTTTATGCCCCTCCCACCAGCATATATAACAGAAGAATTCAGGCAAAATTTTTCCCACTAATAGAATAAAACAAATCTTGTTTAAACCATATAAAAATACTTTAACTCTTGTGATAATAGACATCAAATCTCTTCCTAGGCCTCACTTAAATTTAAGTATTAAAACCTTTATTTTTAAGAGAGAAAAACTTGCTTTACGTTGCTGAAATTCTATTTGACAAACTGATGAGAGATTTAGTATTTTCCCACAAATTACCAGTCTTCCCACCCTCCCCCGATCCTGCCCACAACAAACTACATTTTACTCACTCCTGATATTATGGCAGCGGGTCTTGCAGGACCCCTGGGATCCCGCTGCAGGGCTCTAGACTGCAATTCGCAAAAGCCACCACACTAGACATGGAGGGGCCTAAGCTTGGCAGTGGGAGATGCCGATGAGAGGGGTATGTGCTAAGCCCTGCTCCTCTCATGGAGATAGGTGCCTGTTTGTGATTCTGAAGTTGGGTACCCTCTTTAGAGTTAGATGCCTTATGCTGTTTTAGCAAGGAGCTGTTTCCGGCGGTGATGCCCACCTTCTAAATTTTAGACCAATAGTTAGGGCACTCACCTGGGATGTGGGAGACCCAAGTTCAATTGCCCCCTCTCTACCAGAGTGGGAGGAAGACTTGATCAGGGAACTCCCATCTCTCTGGTGTGTGCTCTAACCATTGGGTGATGGGATATTCTCATGTGGCATGCCCTCATTCTCTCCTGTTGAAGTTGTACTCTGGATAAATAATTAGTCATTGGAGCAGGGGAACTGGATCCTGGGTCTCCCATGCATTGGGTGAATGTGTTCACCACCATGCTATACAGTCATTCTCATTCTTCTATGTGCATTTTCTGTCACTTGCTCTCATTTAATTTGGACCCCGTATGTGATTTAGGTGGTTGAACGCCTATCTGACAAACAGGGAGAAAATCACTGTGTAACTTAGGAGATAGGTGACAAGACACCTTGAGAGATGCAGCTGTTACTCCTGGGGGAATTCTGCACCAAAAAATTAAAAATTCTGCACACAATATTTTAAAATTCTGCATATTTTATTTGTCAAAATAACACAATATAATAACACCAGTTTCAATTATTTTAGTAATTTATTTCAAAATACCTGTCAGACAACAAGTATGTCTGTAACAATACAGATGATAAAAAAGATTCAGGAAATGTTTTTTGACAAATAGATTCCTTACTAGGCATATTAATACAGAATTCTGAGTAATAATTCATTTAAACTACAGTACAGAACCGTATTTCCCGCACCCCTCAGAAGCAGTGCAAAGACTTGGGGGAGTCAGGGGTAATGGAAGAGTTGAGGGAGAGGGAAGTAATTGATGGGAAGGAGCCTGGGTATGAACTTGAAGAGTTGTTGGGTATGGGTGGGAAAAGTATGGAACAGGTGTTTTTGGGGGGTGGGGAGGGACTGTTAGGGAGAGTCCCCATGCCAACCCTGGCTGATCCTTACCCTCTCGCATTCAGTCAGGCGCATGTGCCCCTGTCCCCATGTGTCTTTGTGCCCCCACTCAGCCATTCCCGACTCCCTGTCGCTCTGCACCCATTCCCCCTCTGTCCATGTGTCCCTGCACCCTCTCAGCCAACCCCCTCCCCTCACCTCCATGTGTCCCTGCACCCCCGTCCCCATGTGTCTCTGTGCCCCTACTCAGCCACCCCTTTCCCCCTGTAGCTCTGCACCCCTCCCCCTCTGCCCTGTTGTCCCCCACTAGCCCTTATGACCCCTGTCTCACCTCCCAGCAGCCCCATGCTGTCTGTCTCCCCACCTGGCCTGACAGGCACTGTGAAGAAGCCAGGCTCTTTCTCTTCCCTATCATATCTGGGGCTTGCCAGGAGCGGCTGCTGTGTTCTAGCGCCACAATACCCTCTGGTGGGCAAAAGGCAGAACTGCAGAAGTTCTTTTCTGCTGGGAGCTGCTGCTCTGTTCTAGTGCCACAGCGCCTTCTGGTAGACAAAAAGTGGAACCGCAGCAACTTTTCAGCTGAAGCTATTTTCTGCAAAAAAAATTTTAAAATATGCGTGGTACATGAAATATGTACACGTGCAGTGATGCAGAATTACCCCAGGAGTAAGCGGTGTGCATGCTCAGAGGCAGAAATGTAGGCACCTAGGGAACTTTTAGTGCAAAAACTTAGGCGTAGAGCGAGTATAGGCACCTGCAGGGTTTGGCAGGGGGTTTTGTGTGTTGCAGTGGTACCAAACCCAGGTTTTAGCTGCCTGTAATAGGGACATAGGCATTTAACTCATTTTGAGCATTTGGGCCTACCTGATAGCAGTAATACATTGTTATCCTCTATGTGGACCTGCACTAAGGGGGGATGAAATGCTTTTCCCATTGGTTTCAGATATTTGCTGAGAGCAGAGGAATGGTGAGACTCGGATGTTTGGGGTTCCATTCCAGGCTCAGCAGAGGAGTGTGCTCTAGCAGATACAGGCTTTTTTGCCCATTCCCCTGGAGCCCCATCCCACCCAACCTGTCCCTGTCAGAGTCCTGTCCCTTTCTCATCCCAGCCCCATTTTCCTTACGTAGCAAGTGACTGTTTCTAGTCCTCAGATTTTTCATCCCAGTTCTAGTCTCTTTCTCTCCTCTTCCCCTCTCCTTGTCTGATCTGTTGCTCCCCACTGGGCCAAAGCCTCTACATTCCCCAGTCCTGTTCTCTCTCCCCAGGCTTCAATCTCAATGTCGCTACCTACTCCAGCTCCTTATCCCAGTCTGTTTGCCCAGCTGGTCCCAGAGGGACTGTGTAGATTTGGGCAGCTTACACTCCGGAGTGACGGGAGAGGCTGCCGCTGAAATGCCGCCGAGGTCCCCGGTGGCACTTAGGCAGCAGCTTCTTCGGCTGCCGGGACCTCGGCGGCATTTTGGCGGCAGCCTCTCCCGTCGGCGGCTGCCAAAGGACCTGAAATGCCGCCTCCCAAATCCTGGCGCCCTAGGCAACCGCCTAGGGTGGCCTAATGGTAGCGCCGGCCCTGCCTACACTGAAACCTGCACCATTGCATTCTTAGTTCTCTTTTTAGCAAGCTAAGTAGAGTACAGATAGTGTGGATATGTCTACATGAGCTGCAAATCACAGGTTTACTGAGCATATGAAAACTGCAATTTTTCAAAGGCTTATAACTTGGTCAAATTTGAGCAGATTTTCACAGGGGCAGCAAAAGGCACATCCCTGATACAAAGGCCACCTTAATGCCAAATTTCAAATCCTTTGCTCCAAAGTATGGTGATGCAAGTGCTTTTAAAAAATAAATAAATAAAAAGGTCACCAGAATTTTTTAACACAGGCAAACAATGTGTTTTTCCCTATCCTCATTCTTGGAAACAGCAGAATAATTTTGGCTGAATCTTTCTGAAAAAATTCAGTCTGAGGCAGTTACCTGGCATTGAAAACTTCAGCCCGAAGGGTTAAAGTTTAGCAAAGTTATAAGCAATTGAAAACAGGGTCTTATAATGGGAAGTGGTTGGGTAACCTTAATAGGCAGTGCTACCAACCCTACCTATAATATTTGGTTATAACCCAGGTTTTCCAAGATGTTTCTGTAGTCGTTGGAGAACTGATGCTTGATGTGTTTGACTATTTTTAAGGGGTACATTTCAAAAATAGATTGAGGTGATTACATCAGATGTTTCAGCTGTATATAGAATACAGGTAATGAGTGAAAAGCAGGAATGCTAGGAATGCAAGTAGTTTAAAACTTTTTTACCGTTCAGTGAAAGTATGGAATGAAGGGAAGAGTCTGTAACCGAACTAATGTTTTGTTTGTTGTTTAGGAACGCTTTTAAATTGATTGCTTCTCAAAGTTAAACATAATTTTGGTGGACTTTTTTTAACTTTCTAACTTTTGTTAGGACAAGGTAGACAATTGTATTAACTTCTCGTTTTCAGTTCTAGGAACAAAATGATCCCCAAAACATGTTCTTTGTTTGTTTAATACAGAAATATGAACAGCAGTCATGTTTTTAACTGAATTACATTTTTATGGACAGATACGAGAATCTGATGCAGATCCACTTGGAAACAGAAATGGATGAAATTTCAGAGATACATACTAAACTATTGCTTGTAAGTGTCTAATATTGTAATAAGAAGTTCTTCTCAAAGTATTGAGTGTACCTGCATAAAAGTCCAAAGGTGCAGTTTTGAAAGATGTTTTCTACAAGGGAAAACCTCTAGATTTTCTTAGCAGCTTTCCTCTTCTTCTGATAGTTTCTTAGCATACGAAAATTGTGATGTGGTTATTTTCTAAAGAAAAATACAGCTGTGTTATCTGGCACTTTACCAACCAGAAAGCTCTATAAACCGGCATTTTGGTAGGGGGTGCGGGGCGTGGGCTCTGGGAGAGAGTTTGGGTGTGGGAGGGGGCTCAGGACAGAGGGTTGGGGCATGGGAGGGGTTTTGGGGTGCCGGATTTGGGTGGCCTTCACCTCGGGCGACTTCCCACAAGCGGTGACATCTCCCTGCTGCTCCTAGGTGGAGGCGCGGCCAGGCAGCTCTGTGGTCAATGCTCCTAGGCAGAGGAACAGCCACGGGGGCTCAGTGCACTGCCCCTGCCCCACTCTGAGTGCTGGCTCCGCAGCTCCCATGGCTGGGGACTGCAGCCAATGGGAGCTGCTGGGGCGGCGCCTGCAGGTGGAGGCAGTGTCCAGAGCCGCCTGGCCGCACCTCCACCTAGGAGCTGCAGGGATATGTTGCCGCTTGCGGGGAGCTGCCTGAGGTGAGCTCTGCCCAGATCCGGCACCCCGAAACCTCTCCCATGCACATTCTAGTGAAAAGAGCAATGTGTCCACTAAAGGAGTCATCCCAGTTATCAGACACTCAGAAAAATAATCTTAGCACCAAGCTTTAAAAAAATCGAAATATGCTTATTTTGCATTTCATTTGGAAGGATCCCAAAGTTCTTCACATATTTTGTAAAATGTGTATGAATCATATCACTACCATGTCCTTTGAAATCTGCAGAGTTTTAAATTAAAAAAGGAAATTAAAAATAAATAAATAATGGAGAATTTAATATTTGTCCGAGGATAGTATTATAGCAAAGTTGTTCCTCTTCTATAGGCTATGTAAATAGGAGAATGAAAAACTATAGAGTAGTTTTAATTGTCAGATACAAAACAGACCAGGAATATTCTTGTGGGATCTAGAGAAAGTGAAGCTTTGAGCTTCTCACAGAAAGAGCTAGTATGGCATATAATCCTATCTAGTACCCTACCGGATTTTAGCTGTCCCTATGCCCACACTAACTCCCCCTTGTGGCTCATTTTGGGGATGGAGATTACATCTCCGCCATGCCAGGAATCTCATACTCAGGGTGATATATTGATGGTGTCTCTGATGGGCTCTTTGTTGATTCTCTGCCACTATTGGGCTCTTGAACCCAGTTGTCATGAAATAAAAACTGATTTTATTAGCAAATTACAGAAACAGAGAATATTAAAATAAAATGGCAGACACATAATACATTCACCTGGGCAAATACCATGGAAAGGTGGGGTTTTTTTAGGAAGGTCGTATGGTTAGAAAGTTATTTTGTATGACATTGTGGAGTTCCATGATGCGTGTGTGCGTGTGACACACACACTTTTATACAGAGATCTGAAGTCACTGAGAAACATCAATCATGGAACTCCATGTCATAAAAAATAACTTTCTAACCATATGACCTACCTAAAAAACCCTCCTCAAGCGGTATTGTTTCTGTAGTGTTAACAGTGTGAATAAACAACACCAAATGCATTGGGAGATCTAGAGGAAGACTATCTTACTATATTTTTCTTGTCTTTTGTAATGGGTTGGTTGCAGCATTTGTATGGTTGAAGGTTGGTGTTAGGAGGCTTCATGGAGAAAAGAGTTGATGTACTAAAGCAGGGAGGAAGTTCCAGGATTGGGCAGTATAGGAGAAAAAACATGAAGATAGGTGAAAGAGAGAGACAAAGAGAAGATACTGTTTATTGAGAAAATAAATGTTAATTAGCTGAAATATTAACTCCAAAGAAGATACTTTTCCTAATAATGCCATGTTTTGTATGTTCTTAAAGTGAACATTTGAGCTGCGAAATACTTCATAAGTTGTCTAGGCATATTCCTATGGTTGGAGACAATTAGTCAAGTGAGGACTAGGTGGTGGTATTATTATTAATTATTACTATTATTTATTATAACTATAATAAAGTGAAAATGCACTGAATCCCATCTCATGTGCAAAATCACTTTTGATTTTTGGCAATGGTAGTGGTGAAACTGTTGTTCTTAAGCAGCTTTCTAGCTCTCGGGGAACGATAGAGCCCAGTCTTCAGGACATTGAAGATAAACTTTCTCCTGGTGGATTGCTGAGTGATACCTGGGCAAATCAGGAAGGCACACATCCCAGAGACAGAAAGTAAGTGACAACTTCGTATTCATTGCTTGAACATATTCTGATTTCTGGACTGACCTACATTCATCATAATTAACCTTTTGTTTCCACCCACTCCCACCCCCTTCTAGTCCGGAAAAGCTACAAGTATTGCTGAGTTCTATCACAGATATTTATTATCAGTTCAAGAAAGACAAAGCAGAACGTAGTAAGTAATTTTATTTTTAGTATACATTATCAATAATTAAAAGTATAAAGGACAAGTCAGCCTTAAGTCTGTTCAGATATTTTTAGTAGTGATGGGGAGAGATGGCCAACAACAGTGAATATGTCCTCAGTACTCGGTAGGACAACAGTTAGGAAAATAATCTGAGGGAATAAGTGAACCACAACTTTGGTTTTATAAATTTAAACATCTGCATTGAAAAAACTAAATGTCCATGCTTGCTAGCTAACGCTTACCCAGACAGGAAAAAAACTATTCTGTAGGACGATGGCTAAATTAATAGAATTAAATCAGTAATCTCTTTGATTTCCTCTGATACTAGGACTTCCTTATAATGAGGAACAAATCCACAAATTTGATAAGTAAGTATTAAAATTACATTAAAAAAAATATCACTTGTGCTAAGGTGCATGACAAATCTTTGGCAATTACCTTTCCTGCTGGTTTCTCTTTGTTTGATATAGATTATAAGCTCTTTCGAACAGCAACTTTCTTTCTTTTAATTTCTGTCAAGCACAATGAGAGATTTTATGCATATTCATTAATCATAATTATCTGCTTCCTAGAGATGGGGTAACTTTATATACCTTGAAATGTGGATGTTAACCACTTGATCTTTGTCTGAGGGCATATATGTGTTTGAGTGCATGTGTATGTAAAATACCTTGTATCCAGTAGACATTTTGTAATTCCTGCCTCCTTTCCAATTTGCTACTTTTAAGGAATATCTACAGTAGATGTCTTTCCCTAAAGTGTTCTGCCTTTGCTACTACCAGTGGAGCTCCAGTGTTTTCCCTTTGGGGGTCTCCAAGTGTTACTTGGGATCCTGAGCACATCTCATTTTACTCCATACACTCCCAAAAATAAATTGCTAGAGGATGGCATAAAGTATTGCTTTCTGTTCTGAGATTGCAGTGATTTCAGTGCTGGTGGTCTGAGAACTCAGCTCCTAGATCTTGGGTCTTTTTGGTGGCAGCAGAATTACTGGCTGGCCACTCCAGTCTTAATTGTAGCACTTTATTGCTGGGTAGGCAAGTGAGCAGTGTTCATTTCAACTGCTTCCTGGGTGGATGACGGTTGTGTGAGATTAATGAGAAACCAGGTACTTTGTCCATATATAAACCATACAGGTAAGATTACCAACTAGCCATCATTCAAGACTTTATTCAGTAAAAGCCTAAAAGTTGACATGGAGTTGCAGTCTTTCAGAATTTCACATCCCATGATTCCACTTCCTAGTTCACACACACAAGCATGGTTAGTGCTGAGACCACTTCCTATCAAGCTGACCAGTATTGTCTGACTGTGTCCTCCTCCTTTGCCTATCTATATCCACCTCTTGTCTTATGCTTAGACTGTAAGCTTAATGGGATATGGGTCTGTCTTTTTGTTCTGTTAGTACAGTGCCTAGCACAGTGGAGTCATGGTCCATGACTGATGCTGCTAGGCACTATGGTAATACAAATAATTAATTATAATAAGAAGTTCCTCTGTCCTTTCTATCCATCATTTCCTTTCCTTAAATATAATCAAGGTTTCAAATTTCAAATGGAAAAAGTAGTATGCGTGCATAGTTTGTAAATAATAGTTACAGCTAGCCAAATTTTTGCCTCAAATGGGACATTTGAAATTGGAACATCTTGGAAATTAATTTTGAAATATAACCTGGCAGTTCATCCAGTATAAACATATTATAGTAGCACATCAGATAAGTTGGATAAAGGTTTTTTTGGACATTTTAAGTCGTCATATATACCTTGTATGCCTCAAAGCTTTAAAAAAATCATTTGGGGAATGAAGTCCTGCAAGTGATATAACAATATTCTGTTGATTATTTCTATATTGCAGGCAGAAACTGAATTTACATGCCACAAAAGCCATATCTCTATTCAAAGATGAATGTGTCAGCAAGTATGAGACATTTTTGGACAAGGCAGAGGACTGGATGAGGCAAGAGACTGATTCATTAGAGTTCAACATTGTGACACCACCATGATTTTGCTGATTGCCTTGAAAAAAATTTTTTTTTTTTTTGCTTCTAGAAAGATGCTTCATTTAAGGAAACAGTTACTGACAATCACCAGCCAGTGTTTTGATATTGAAGAAGAGGTATCCAAATACCAGGACTATATCAATGAGGTATACTGGTCCTAAATTATGTCCAGTTTTTAGACTGAGTGAGCAAAGGATTCTATTCCATTTCCCTCATCATCATCATCAATAGGATAGTTTACCAAGTTCCACTTACACCTATGCAAACCTATTGACAGTAATAGGGCTGCACAGATGTAATAGTTTGGCCTGTAGAAGCTGTATTGCTAGTGATGTGTGAGCTGGATACAACGCTGCCTGATTCAGAGTCCAGACTGAGTTTACAGGATCAGCAGTTTAAAAAAAACAACTGAGCAACTTTAGATGTTTTTCAGTGATTCCATATCAATCTTTTCTTTGTGGCTCCCATCACCATAATATCTGAGGATCCTGAACGTTAATGAATTTATCTTCCTAACACTCTTCTGAGGTTGAGAAGTATTATCCCCATTTTATAGATAGGGAATTGAGACGCAGAGACTTGCTTAAGGTCGCTCTCACTCTATGGCAGAGTTAAACCAGGATTCTTGTGCCTGAACAACAAGACAATGAAACTCCGCAATGTCATTTTTACAGTCATTCTTCACAGTAAAACCACATTTTAGGAACAATATAAAATTGGAAGAAACTGTTACAATCTCTGCCATGAGGCAGGAATTATTGAATTTTTTAGCACTCGGACAGTTGCCATTTGGAGTGCAAATCTATTCAGAGCCACCAGAATCAGTTCAAAACCAGGTTCCTGGGGAAAAATCAGAGGCATGAAAGTGTATATCTTGCTTTCTTCTGCAGAATCTAACCATTCATTAAAGATGTGTCAAACATTTAAGACATTCAGACATTATATGTATTAGTCTTCATTATACAGTGTCCCCAAATACAGAAAGAAGTCTGAGGACAAATAAACATATTTACTACAACAAAATGACTTTAAAAAAAAACGCAAGTGTAAAAAAGGGGGGAAATCCAGCTGATCTCCCTGAACAAAAGTCTGAGAGGAGCAGGGTCATTACTATATTTATTAATAATGTTACTTGTGCCTAGGGGCCCAAGTCATGGATCAGATCCCTTTTATGCTAGGCACTGGACAAACATACAACAGGGAGATTTTCTCTGTTCCAGGGAGCTTACAAAGTGTAAGATGAGAGAATGCAACAGACAGACAGGGGAGAGCACAATGAGTCAATACTACTCAACATAATAGGCCACACACAGCTGCCTAACCATTGTCATTGCTTTTGTAGGGGAATATTTCAAGGAGGGATGTGAAGGTGGACATTGAAATGCACATGGCAGTTTGTTAGCCTGTGATCATGTTACTTACTTACCTTATTTATTTATTGCAGTTACAAGAAACTCTGCGACAGAAAACGTTTGCAGCTTCCACTGGGATCAAACATACAATGAATCCAATCTATCCAAGTTCAAACACTTTAGTGGAAATGACTCTTGGGTAAGAATTAGTTGGATAATTGTAATACTTTCACATGCTTTCTATAGAGGAATTAAGAGAAAATTTGTGTTTTTATTGTTGACTTAACTTGCCTTTCCATTTTTAAAGCAGTTAAGTGGCTATGGCATAAAGGTCGGGCATTTTCTGACTGTTACAAAAACAAACTGGTATTTCTAAATGCTAATGTACTTATGGACATGAGGGAAAAATCATACCATTCACTGTTTCCATTTATCACTTTTGTCAGATTTTGTTCTCAAGCCAACCTAATATGCTTCTCCTTTATTTTGTACACAATTGCAAGTTACTGGAAACGTCATTGTGATGAGTCACTCTAATGTTTGGGCATCTTCAGAATATTTTTTTTCCAATTTTATTATTCGAGAAACTGTTTCTATTATACCATTTTGACACATTTATTTCATAATGAATGTAACATTAAAATTGGCATGTAATGGATAAAACTGTTTATAATCACTGAAGACCTTTCTTTTGCTTTTTGTTACACAGTATGAAGAAACTGAAGGAGGAAATGGAAGGTGTTGTTAAAGAACTAGCTGAGAATAACCACATTTTAGAAAGGCAAATAGTAATTTTTACTTTTTGTTGGGGGGTGTTATAATTTGGTATGGAAGTTAATGGATCCAGTGAGCAAGAAAATGGGAAATTTTATCTCTTGGACAACTGGAGTATAGATACCTGTTTCCAAATTGTTGCTCTGAGACATGTTTCAAGCTCATTTGGCCACAGTTGTTGTCTTTATTTGAAAACAATGCTATTTGTTCCATTACCGTAGAAGTCAATTTGTGATGCAGGTAAAAGCACCAAGAGAGCTGAAATTACCTATGGCCACTTAATGGAAATAACTGTTGCTGAGAGTGGTGAATGCTGGATTTACACAGTATTTCTTGCAGTGATCCACAGGCTCTTATCTAAACTTTTTTAATTTTCAGATATCACTTTAAGTTTAATAACTATGGAATGATACCAATCTGTATTAGTCATTCTGCAGTTTTAGCATTAGCTGTAATGAAATAGCACTGAGAAAACAAGTCAATCATACTTTTTATAACCATTCTGAAACAATGCTTTCTTTAATGGCACTGAAAATGATTCTGTTCTGTCTATGCTAGCAGTCAAATCATTTTCATTCACTGGTTCAGGGGTATCCATTGCAGATGGCAGCTATTAGTAATGGGTCCATTTCCTAGTGTAGATAGTGCTACACAGGTGTTATGATCTGCCTAAGGTCTCTAGTTAATGAGTCAGTGGTAGTGCTGGACTAAGAACTCACTTGTTCCTGATTCTCAGTCCTGTGCTTAGATCAGGGATCTCAAACTCAAATCACCAGGAGGGCCACATGAGAACTAGTAAATTGGCCCGAGGGCTGCATCACTGAAACCTTTTCATACAATGATACAAAAGTATAGTCAAAAATGAAAAAAATGAAGAGTAATATAGTATTCTATTAAAAGTCAATGTATTAACGTTTTAAAAACTGTAATGCAAAGAGGGGTTTTACTCAAATATAAACACTCAGTAGTGTCTGGAGCTTGGCTACCAGTGGAGTCGGCGCCTATGGCGGGCCGCAGGAAATAACTCCACGGGCCGCATGTGGCCCGCGGGCCGCGTGTTTGAGACCCCTGGCTTAGATCATGCAGTGTTCTGTTGTGTGCACACTCTTTATGTGTCTCCAAGAATACTATTTTAAGAAATAAATGTGTGTTGGGGCGTGGCAAGAGGGGGGAAGAACATAATTACGTTATAGTTAAATGAACTCAAAAAAGAAACACGTTAATTTTATTATAGAGTAAGGGTTAATTTATTGTGTATTAAATCAATTTTAATCAGCTAAGAATAAAATGTTTCTTTCACTTTAGATTTGGTGCTTTGACTGTGGATGGTGGCCTACGGAATGTAGACTGTATCTAGTCAACAAAGGAGCATGAAAGGACTGTTCATTTTTCACAGAAAAAAAAAATGCTATAAGGGGCATTTAAATGCAGAAAAACCATTCTGTACAGCAATTTTTTTCTGCAACTCTAGTATTTAACAAAATTATGTAAATATGTATATACTGTAAATATAACAATTATATCAGTCTTTTTTGTTAATGTTAAAATAGAATTACTGTTAAGTTTTCTGACATGTTTATACATTTTATCCCTTTAAGGAACTATGGCAAAGGATTACAGCAAGCTTTATGCTAAATAGACATTCACTGAATGTTGACTTTTGGGTCATGATTTGTTTCTTGAAAGAGAACTTGTGGCTTGAACTAGCCTGCATTCAGAGAAGTTATGAATAGTTTTTAAAGCAGTGGTCCCCAAACTGTGGGGCGCACCCCCTTAGGGGTGTGTGGAAGAATGTTTTTGGGGCACACAGTGGGGCCCAGGTCAGTCCTCACGGGGGATAGGGTGGAAGTACCACCCAGCTGTGCAGTAATGCAGGAGGGGGGCATAGACAGATTCCATTACTGGTAAGGGGGGGTCGTGACAGGAAAAGTCTGGGCACCACTGCTTTAAAGGGCGCTTGAGCTCCCCTTAATACCAGTGTGTTATTTCAGAACCTAGTCAATGACTCATCATCAGCTACAGTACTTGAATGAAGACCAGTTGATCTTGTCTTTGCTTCTGTAATTCAATGTGAACAGCACACACTTAGGACAAAGAGAGGAGATACGTTTCTTCCCCCTTGTCTACCAAGTTAGTAGTCCAGTTATGTGTGAGAAAATAAATTCACAAGGTTTTTAGTCCTGTCCATGTTGGGTGCCATGTTCTCCATGATAATCATTTGGCTAAGTATTACGGGAGTTTAGTGTTGGAGTCCATAAACCACTTTCTGTCTTGCTTCAATGATAGTTTAACATCAGCAAAATAACTATTTTTAAAAAATGTAATTCTCAGAAAGGGACCAAAACCAACAAAGTACAATGTCACTGGCTTATGACTAATAAGATGTTAAACTTGGGAGGGAAAATATAGTAATACTTTCTTACATTTGTGATGCCCCATAATGAAGGCTTCTGGCATCTAACAAAAATTATTTGAAACCAAAAGCAGCTACTAAATAGAAAAGTTAGCACATTCAAAACCAGTAACTGCACCCAGTCCAACCCTAAATACAGTTAATACTACACCCTGCTCTTCCGACACTGCACAACTCAGCCCAAAACATGGAGAAGAAAACTCTCTTCTCCAAAACCTATTAAATTAAAAAGGAAGCAAATATCCTGAGTTTTGCCACCTCAGTAGTCTGTGGCATATTGTTGAGGAAGAGCATTCAAGGATCATGGCCTTTTGGAGCAAAGGCCTCATCCTTTCTCTTTTGAGACAACGCCATGGATGGCCAACAGTTCCATCTCTGCCATTCCTATTTGCAATAAGGCATCTAGGGTAACATGTAGTTCCTGAGATAGATTAGTCCTAGATTATTTCATGCTTTCTATAACAACAGTAAAAACCTTGAAGCATGCAACCAAATAAAAAGCAGCCAGTAACAGGTCCACGTGTGTAAGACTCAGTTTTGTGATGTTTATTTCCCTGTCTTTCTGCCCCCATCACAGTACAGGAATAAAAATTTCAAAACAATAACATGTATTTTATACTTAAAATAGAAGTTATGAAGTTGATGTTTCTGGTTGGTTGCTCCAATATTAAAGTAGGATATACACTGTTTTACAGTCTCTGATACTAGGTTGCTATCCTTGCCTGTTCAAATATCATTTACTCCCACATATGGTAAAAGATGCTCCTCAGCTTGCAAACTTTTTGAAAAAAATTGCTCTGCAAAATTGGTGCAGCAATTTTGTTGCCCCCCAAAAAAAGAAAAAAATAATCCATTTTTTCTGGGTTAGCCATGTCATTTAGAAGTGTTTACTTCAAAGTATTTAAATTATGGGAATATTTTAGGGCCTGATTGTGCTAGCATGCACATGAATGACTTCATGTCAGTAATCCTGCTGAATGTTAGTAAACTTTATGTGCATAGATGTTTGAAGAATCAGGTTCTTAAACTGTACATAAATGTATATTAGAATCACTGAGATTATTTCTATGCCTATGTTATTTTGTTCATTATTTTAAGGAATTTTAACTTTTTAAAACAAATTATATTGGTTGAAAGATCGAATTTTCAAAGAAAAGAGAAATGTAAGAGGAATAGAGGAGTCTTATTTCGCTTACATTGAAACAGTCTGAATGGGGAGAGTTAATTGTAAACATGGAGTTTGTATGCCACAGTGTACAGTTGCTTACTATTTTCACAAGGATGAAAATGTTTAATGTTTTTTTCTATCATGTTGCTTCATAATAAGTTAACTTTAAAACACTGCTGGTTTTAGTCTTGTAAACCCACCACTAATGTATATAGGCTTGTTAAAGTTGTTTTGAAAAAGTAATTTGTTACAAACTGGCTAATGGACTTGAAGTAATCAGTTAAGCATATTACTGATTACTTTCTTATGAAACATCCCTTATTGGCTTTAGTCCTTGATGCATGGTGTGTGGTGTACCATGAGATTGGCTGTGTTCATACCAACTGTCATAATATTGTCAGTCCTTAATATGGAAAGTAATAGGTTTGCCAAGACAGACAATTGATAGTATTATGGGTTTTTTCCCCCCTCTGAAACTGAATTACTGAATTTAGAGTTATAGTGTTAAGTAACTGATTAAAGTAATACATTAGCAAGCCTGTCTACATATTAATTGTAAAATTGCATGAGTGAATGACTTGTATACATAAATACAATATCAACCACTTATTCTAAGAAGTGTCTTTAATTTCCTGGCTTCTTTTCATCATTTATTTTCATTTTGTTTTGTAAAAATTGGCTTTTAATTTTCATGATATACCACTATTTCCCCCTTAAACCCAAATGAAATATAAGGAATAAAATTACAAGTTTCAAATAATTATTTAGATTGCAGTAGTAGCAAAAGCATGCTCAGTACTGTCCTAATACGAAAAGAGAGTTTCTGTCCTGCACTATAATGGAAGCACTAGCATAGACTAGATGCCAGCAGCAGCTTTTTTACCACTATTGTTTAAACTTGTTCTGAGCAGTGTGGGTGTGCACATGCTGTGTCCCCTCAGTGCCCATCCTACCTGATATCTTTTCTGCACAGGAGCTCCCACTGAATCATTGCTAATACAATAGCAGAAGTTTTAAGAAAAAGGTCACTGTAGACACACAGTATGTGGGACTTCATAAAATACCTAAAGGGTATAATGCTACGGCATGGATTACAAAAGGCAGCAGGAGACACTTCAATCATAAACATTTTAAAAAGTTGAACAAGCCTTGAAAGGGAGCAAAGGTGAAACAAGGAACAAAAAAGCTAGACAAACCGGTTTGGGTAAAATTAGAACCAGTCTCTAGCCAATTCTGAAACAGCTTGCTCTTTCATTTAAGTTTGGCTGCTAAGTATTCCAATTCGTAACTTTCATGCATGTTTCCTACCTGTCACCTTCTGAAATTGATTTTTTTTGATGGATGTATTAACTGTAATAGTTCCAAAAAGACTAGTCTCCAACCAACCAACCTGAGACTTATAGTTTCATTGAAGCAGAGAGGAAAGATAGCAACGCTTACAATAATGCTTGTTGGAAAGCACTAGGGCTATCTCTGGGAACCAGAGGAGACTAGGCTCCAGTCTATGCATAAAAGGTTTGCCACCACAGCTGTGTTGGTTAGAAGTGTGAAAAAATCACAACCTAACCAACATTGCTATGTAGGCAAAAGCCCTACTGTAGACGCAGTTATACCAGTAAAAAAATCCTTTTGCCTATATAGCTTATTTCATGCAGGGAACTCTTGTCAGTATAAGCTATACAGTATTTCTGCAGTACTGTAGCAAGGTCATGTAGCAACTGCTTTAGTTAAGGTTATAAAAGTTACTGTAAACCTCCTTTTTCAATCATTCAAACTTTCTGAAAGCTTCGCCTCTTGAGCTGAAGCTTTTCATGTTTTGTACCAAAACAAAGTTTCTTTTGATTAATTGGAGCACACTTCAATCACATCTGAGTTCTGTACAGCTTAAGCAAGTTTTCCTATTTAATAATAGTGCAACTTATTTGTATCACAAAAACAGATGAACTGTTACATGTGAAACTTTGTATGGATAGAGACCTTGCTCTGCAATGATTCACTACAGTTTAGAAATATGGGGTGAAAAAATTAGAGTAGTTGCTGTTTAAAATTTGCCCAGCTACTCATAGAAAACACAGCTAAGTTCTGAGTTATGATATGAACTCTGAATGTGCTGCACATGTGCGCAAAGCTAACTTAGCTTTCCAGTAAAAACCCTAGTCCCTTACTTGCTAAAAACCAGTGGGGGCATTTTTTCAAAAGGTTAAAGGAATCCCAGAACTTGAAAAAGGGATCTCCCTTCTGCACTCCTCCAGTATTCTCCACCAAACTACTTTTGCCCATGGCTTGGGGCACATTGGGACACTTTGCTACAAGGTAAAGCTTGTCTGTGCAGGAGACAGCTTTCTGATTAAGGAGTCCAAGACTCTGGCACAAACTCTCAAAAGAACTAATCAGAAACCTTAGCACCTTCCCCTGTATGTGCCACTTCTTGCACCTTGTCTTCTCTAATAAACATGTACATTAAACAAACAAAAAACTCTACCAAAATGAAATACTGCATTGCACACAATTCTCTGGGGGAAGAGGTTGAGAGCGAGAGAACAAACTACATAAGACAGATGTTAGTCATGTTCAATGTACTACTGGACGCTGCTCACGTACTATGGGGATGAGGGCGGATGGTATAAGAGTCTATTATCGTATAGTGGTAGCTGTGCCATAGTTAAGATTGCATTACAGTTTTAAGAGGAATTTTAAACTTGTATTTGTAAAAATCTCAAAAACGGCAAAAAATATAAACTTCGAGCATTTTGAAATTTTCATGGTGGTTTGATAAAAAAATGAATTGATACAGAAAGACAGAGTTAAAAAATCATCCTTTCTGGTGATTTTTCCCACAAGATTGTCCTGCTTTTCCTTGTACCCCTTTTGCAAGAAACCTAAAATACTGTGCAATCTGTCTTTTGGGTACATTTTTGCTCCTTGTGTATTGATTCTTAGCAGATCAGTTACGCATTAGTAATGTGTGTCTATAGAATATTTTATTACTTTTTAGTCATAACAAAAGTTATGTCAGATTTTAATTTGGTGACATATTGGCTCTGGGAAGGAGAAAGTTCCTGAGCTGGAAAAGAGAGCAGGAGTTTGTATTGTCAATTTTAAGTGCTCTTGGAATTCACTACCCTTATGATTGATTACACTGACAAACCCCAACTTAGAAGGCAGGGAAGAGGTGCTGAAACTCTTCCCCCTTGCCCTCTGCAAGCAGAGAATCTAGGTCTCTAATATGACAAAACCCAATCTTGTCCACTGCATCACATTGTTTCCTTTCAGAGTGAGTAAACTAGATTTCCTTGTCCTCTCTGTAACTACTGTAAACCACACTCCTCTCCCAGAGCCAAGTATAGAATCAGTATTCCTAACTGCCAATATTCTACTGCTGACTGGTAAACAGTTGTGTAATCCACTGTTAATGTGTGTCAATTCCTCTTCCAGTGGATGTTCTAGAACAGGACTAATAACATGGGCCCTCATGGCCCTGGCCCCACCCCCATTCCACCCCTTCCCCAAATCCCTGCCCTCGCTTCCTCCCCCCGGCATGCTGCATTCTCTCCCCCCACCCCAGGCTTGCAAGCCTGGGAGGGAGGGGGGAGAAGCAGCCGAGCACCCACTGCTAGCCCCCCCCCCCCCCCCCCCGCGCCCAGCTAACCTCCGTCTCCTGAGGCACTGTGGCAGCCAAGCCGCTTTTCCTGAGCTCACAGGCTTGCCGCGCTCCAGCTGATGGGCAGCGGCAAGCCTGGGAGGGAGGGAGGGGGAGAAAGCGCAGTGGAGGCGCCTCAGGGGAGGGGTATGGGGAGGAGGTGGAGACGGGCACTCCGCCTCCTCCCCATACTCCTCCCCCGAGGCACCACCGCTGTGCTCCCCCACCCCCTCCCCGGCTTGCTGCCGCCCTTCAGCTGGAGCACGGAAAGCCTGTGAGCTCAGGAAAAGCAGCTTGGCTGCCGCAGCTCCTCAGGAGGCGAAGGTTAGCTAGGCGTGGGGGGCGGGGGGGCTGGCAGGAAGCTGCCGATGGGTGCTCTGCACCCACCAATTTTTCCCCGTGGGTGCTCCTGCCCCGGCGCACCCATGGAGTCGGCGCCTATGACTAATAATTATTTCCGTAGCTCAAAAAGTAAAGGCCTAAGGTAGGGATCTGAAGGTCAAAGAATTCAAATCCTGCTGCTGGACTATTTGAAGGCTGGCATGGTCATGTGATTCAAACAGTAAAAAGACTTCTTTAAAACAGGTTTGTACCTAAAAACTATGACAAACTGTAAATGATGGTGTGGATCACCAAAATACATGTTTTGCATTTCACCTCTCTCACTTTGCTTGTAGCCCATTGGTCAAAGTGTGTGTTGTGTCCCCTCAGTGCCCAACCCAGAGAGGATGAGAGTCTGTAACAATTCTCATCATGAGAATGTGGCTCTTCAGCACAAGCCATAAAGACTCATGCTTTTAGCTCTGAAAGTTATTGTTTCAATCACTGGTGTTGGCCAATATGGCAGCCATCACACTTTCAGGTGTCCATATTAGCATGTTTGAAGGTTGAGAGGAATGCTTCATACTGGCAGAGAAGGGGAAGAGCAACTGGCAGACCTGGGGGTATAATTCAGATGTGTGCATGCTGGAGCTGCTGCTGGCTGTATCCAGGTTCTAGAAGTTCACGACAGGCTGTGGAGTGTTTCAGTAAGTGAATGATTGCACAGACTCCTTCTCAGAAGTTCCCTCCAGATGACAGGTTATATCAGGGGTAGGCAAAGTATGGCCACTGATCCAGATCCAGCCCGCCAGCTGTTTTAATCTGGCCCTCTAGCTCCCACTGGGGAGCGGGTCTGGGGCTTTCCCCGCTCCAACCGGGGAATAGGGTCGAGGGCCACACCATGCAGCTCCCTGAATCAGCGGCATCCCCCCACCCCCCAGCTCCTATGTCGTAAGGGCAGTCAGGGGCCTCCGTTCTGCATGCTGCCCCTGCTCCAAGCGCCGCCCCTGCAGCTCCCATGGGCCGGGAACCAAAGCCAATGGGAGCTGCAGGGGTGGTGCCTGCAGACAGGGAAGCGTGCAGAGCTGCCAGGCCGTGCTTCGCGTAGGCGCCGGAGAAGGGACATGCCGCTGCTTCTGGGAGCCACCTGAGGTAAGTGCCGCCCAGAGCCTGTACTCCTGAGCCTCTCCCTGTGCCCCAACACCCTGGGGAATCTCAGGGAGAAACCATGATTATGAAGTTGCTTCTTATGTCAACCTGACAGAAGAATATGAGAGGCGAGTGCCTCTGTGTGTGTGTAAGGTTTTACCTTCATTTAAGTTACTGTACGTGAACATACCAAGAGCAATCCTCCATGTTTAGCAGAAACTGCAGGGGGAGTGGCGGAGTCAAATATTACTCTTATTTACAGATAGGCTCCCTGAGGTACAAAGAGGTTATCAATCACAGAGCATTACACAAAGTTTGAGATTTTTTAAGAAATGTATTTTATTTACGAGCTCTGTGTTTAATCTTTTGCAAGCTAGCAGAGCAGGAAGCAGTGGAGACCAAAACAACTTACTTTTGAGCATCTCCTACCTGGGCACTTGAAGCAGCATTAGAGTTAAGCCCTCCAAAGTCAAGAAGCCAGTTAAAATGAATGTTGCAACTTTAACTGTACCTCCTTGTGCCTCTGCTTCATGACACTCTTTAATTACAAATTTAAAATTCAAAATGATCTGGACAAACTGGAGAAATGGTCTGAAGTAAATAGGATGAAATTCAATAAGGACAAATGCAAAGTACTCCACTTAGGAAGGAACAATCAGTTGCACACATACAAAATGGGAAATGACTGCCTAGGAAAGAGTACTGCGGAAAGGGAGCTGTGGGTCATAGTGGATCACAAGCTAAATATGAGTCAACAGTGTAATGCTGTTGCAAAAAAAGCAAACATCATTCTGGGATGTATTAGCAGGATACGAGAACTAATTCTTCCACTCTGCTCTGCGCTGATTAGGCCTCAACTGGAGTATTGTGTCCAGTTCTGGGTGCCACATTTCAGGAAAGATGTGGACAACTTGGAGAAAGTCCAGAGAAGAGCAACAAAAATGATTAAAGGACCTATGAGGGAAGATTGAAAAAAATGGGTTTGTTTAGTCTGGAGAAGAGAAGATTGAGAGGGGACATGATAACAGTTTTCAAGTATATAAAAGGTTGTTACAAGGAAGAGGAAGAAAAATTCTTCTTCTTAACCTCTGAGGATAGGCCAAGAAGCAATGGGCTTAAATTGCAGCCAGGGCGGTTTAGGTTGGACATTAGGAAAAACTTCCTGTCAGAGTGGTTAAGCACTGGAATAAATTGCCTAGGGAGGTGGTGGAATCTCCATCACTGGGGATTTTTAAGAGCAGGTTAGACAAACACCTGTCAGGGATGGTCTAGATCAGGGGTAGGCAACTTGTGGCACGCAAGCTGATTTTCAGTGGCACTCACACTACCTGGGTCCTGTCCACTGGTCTGGGGGGGCTCTGCATTTTAATGTCATTTTAAATGAAGCTTCTTAAACATTTAAAAAACCTTATTTACTTTACATACAGCAATAGTTTAGTTATATATTAAAGACTTATAGAAAGAGACCTTCTAAAAACGTTAAAATGTATTACTGGCCCGTGAAACCTTAAATTAGAGTGAATAAATGAAGACTCTGCACACCACTTCTGAAAGACTGCTGACCCCTGGTCTAGATAATACTTAGTCCTGCCATGAGTGCAGGGGACTGGACTAGATGACCTCTCCAGGTCCCTTCCAGTCCTATGATGCTACATGATAACGCACCATTTTCCTGGTGCAATAGTTCTACGACTTCTCATGCCCACTACATGGTACCGTCTATTCATTACCCTTCGGTAGGCTAAACAGCCCATCACAGTAACTTACACGAGTAAACGTGATCCCTGCCCTACAGCTGCCCCGTTCCGAGCAGCAGGGCCCTGGCAGCGGGTGGAAGCGGCTCTGTGACACCGGATCCGTCCGCCGTCTCCTAGCGCTGCCCTGGCTGCAGTGACACCTGATTCCCCACGCCGAGGGGCCCAGGCAGTGCAGAGGCGGGAGCGGGCAGTGTGGGACACACGATTCACACCCCCCGCCTCCCCACAAACTCCCCTGGGCACTGCCAGAGGGGCCCTGTGACCCCGGTCCCGCCTCCCAGCCCAGGCACTGGCAGAGGATGGACGGGGCTCAGCCCTGGTCTGCTCAGCGCCCGCCCCGGGCAGGTGCAGCCGCAGGCTGCGCGGTGCCGCCTGCCTGGGCGGCTGCAGCCGGGCGAGCCCAGGCGGCGCGTCCTACCTGAGGCGCCGCAAGAAGCTGCGGGCTGCGCATGGCGGCGGCGGCCCCCCAGCCCGGCGGGGCCCCCAGCCCGCGGGAGAAGAGGAGGAGGCTGCCGCGGGTGCCGGTGGTGAGGGCGGCCCGGCTCCCTGCGCTGCCGGCCCTGGAGCTCTTCATGCCGCTGGGGGAGCAGCCGCCCCAGCCCCGCGCGGGCAGAGCCGCAGCCCCGGGCCCGCTCTGCGGCCGCCGGCGGCCCGGCCCGCAGCGCCCCCGCCACGTCCGGACCATTTTCGAGCCCGAGCCCGAAGGCCAGCGCGGGCAGCGGCACCGCTTCAGGCTGGAGGAGGCGGTGAGGACCTGGTGCGACCTCTGCTGCCACTTCATCTTCTCCCAGAGCCTGCGGTGCGCGGGTGAGAGCGCCCCCCACACCGCTGCCCAGTGCCGGGGCCCCCTGGCCCTCTCCCCTGCCCTTGGCATCTTCTCAGACTCTCTCCCCCTTCCCCCGCCTTGTCCGGCCTCCTCTTCCCCTTCTGCTTTTCTCACCCCCTCTTCTCCAGCGGTCTCTGCTTTCCTCCTTCCCCCAGCCCTTCTGTTCCCCTCCTTCCCCCGCCAGGAACAGGGCGATGTTCGCTTAGAGCCATGTTCAAACAAAACTCCGTGGTCTAGGTTTGTACCTCGCCTTGCACGGGGCCTTTGAACATCGTTGGGTACCTGATACGAACCAGCTAAAGCTGACTAGAAACCTAGTTTGGTCACCGTCATGATTAAGCCAGGTGCCTAGTTATGAAATAGGGTTGTGAGGCATCTAATGACATGAGAAATATCTACAAGTATTTGCTGATGTAAACAGCTGCCAGGGTAATAAGCTGCTTAGGGTGGTTACAAGGAAATACAGAGTGACTGAGTAATGGTGTGGAATTTAACAGAAACATGTAGGTTGTACATCAGGAAAAACTGGCTAATGCTGAGATCTGTTCCTGTGGAATAGTTATCTAAAGGGGGTGTGGTGGAAGCTTCAGGACTTAGAACGTTTAAAACTAGACTAGACAAAAAACTGAAAACACACAATAGGGAACAATCTTATATTGACAGAGGAATGGATTATGATTTTCTAGCTCTTGCCCAGCTCCAACTTCTGTATTACCCAGAACTGTTGTAGGTAGAATCACTGTAATTATTATAATTTTTCATATTCTAGAAGTTAGAGAAGGAAAATGTGTTAGGTAATCGAGTCCATCCCTCTGCCATCACAGGGTTCTCCTCTCAGCATGTTTTCCAGTAGCAGGGTTTTATTTTTGTATTATTTCTGATGTGGGGAAGAGGAAGCCAACTACTGGGTTTTAAGTACGGCCATTTTCTTGAGGTCTCAGCTAGTTTTAGGTACATCTCCATCATTTTCAGCCTCATTTTTATGTTGTCATTGCTCCAGTAACATACTTCATATATTTTGTACAGGTGTGTTTTTTAAAGTTTGTACGTGTAACAAAACCACTGCAAAGAAAACAATAGTTATGCTCTGTGAACCCGCTTTTGTGTGTGAAGACTGGAAGGAGATCTGAGGTGGTTTTTAACCTGGTGCTCTGAAACTAGTTTTATCTTGCTCAGTAGAGCCGTTTTGCAACCCAATTTTCAAACTAGACTTCCTCCTTTTAGCAGAACACCATACCTTAGATACAACAGATTTATTATATAATTTATGGAAGTGTGTGCTATGGACCAAACTAACCTTCCCTGAAGCAGTCCTGAGATTCAGTCCAGACAAATGTGTTTCCTTCAGATCACAGACATGTTTGTGGTATATCCTCAATCTGGTTTTCAGCAGTAAATATCTCAAGTTTGTTGAAGAGACACCATCAGTCTGAAACCTACTCAATTTTACAAAATGAGCTAAAAGTAGCTTCAGTTACTACACTTGCCCTTGCGGCCACCCGCTAATTTTTGTCATTTTAGGACCTGATGTTAACACTGAAAATGCCTTTTTCTGTTTATGTGTATTAAAATTAGGAGTTGAGGTGGGATAGGACACCCACCTCAGGTTTCTTCAGAGGGGTACTGGTATGTCTTTTGCTGTTTACACAACAAACTAATGTGAAGGAACCGCATGGGCTTAGTAGGATCCAAATAACTATACACAACATGTAAAGGGCAAGCACCCTAGCTACATATATACACTGCTGCTGTGGCTGGGTTGTGGTAGCTTCTGAAACACAAAAGACAAATGAGGGCCACTAGAGGGCCAGCGAACTCTTCGAAGGGATACTACCCAATTCCTACACACTATTTGTACAATGAAGAGTAATCATATACTGTAGTCCACTCCCATACACTTGAGTTTTCATGTGTGAAAAACAATTTAGATTTGGTATAATTGTGAGAGGACCCATAATGTTTTTATATAAAAATGGACTTTTTAAAAAAAAATGTGGTATTTATTAGCTTATGTGATGGGTCAAATATTCTGTTGCTAGCAGGAAAAAAAAACCTTAAAATTTCAGCCTTGATAATATATCCTCCAGCAAAAGTTTCCCTCCACAGGCACAGCTTTCAGTGATTATATCTTCTCTAAAACTAGTTCCATCTTTATGACTTACAGTACTTCAAGCAGTTCTGTCAAATTGCAGTTTCAGTAGCACAGGAAATGGGCAGATAAATAATTTATAACCTCTACATGAATACATCTTTTTAAAAGCTGTAAACAATAGCTCAGATGCACAGATATTTCAAGAAGCTGATATTTCATAGTTTTGTAATATTTTTCTTGTATTGAGGCAGGTATTGGCTTTATTTTTTTCAGCATGAACTCAAACCAAAGCCAAAATACTAGAAAATCCTGGAGAAAGGATGGGGGCTGGGAAAAGCAAGCACATGGTGAATGATTTTACCTCAAAACTGGAAAATGGTAATTACATACCATGGCCATCAGCATCATATTTTTAATAGCCTACCCTTCTGCAAGTATTTAGAGGACTGAAACTAAACTAGATCCAATAGTAATGGTTTATATTTATCTATCATGCCTTCCATTTGAGGATCTTACACTTTCCAAACATTGGGCCAGGTCCTCACCTGCTATCAATTGCCATATATTCACTAACTTAAATACACTGATTTAAACCTGCTGAGGATCTGGACCATTAATGAGTTTACCCATGCTATTATAATTCCCCATTTCATTTATTGGGGAGCTGAGACAGAGAAGTTATTGTCTTCTGTGGCTTTGGGAAAGTCATCTCTGATAGAGCCAGAACTAAAACTCAGATCTCACTCTTAAGATATGGCTATATTTACACAATATTTGGATGTGTAACTCTCCGCTAGTGATATTCTAGAGGCAAGTTATCCCCACTCCTTTCCTCAGCTCCTCCTCATCTTCCTTCTTGTTGTCCTCCAGATTTCAGTTGCATTTTGTAATGATCATGGTTAAAATTAAATGAATTAGCAACAAGAGGTAGGGAGCACACAAAGACAGACATCAAGGTTCAGTTTGAGAGTTCAGATCTTTCACTCTACTCTAGTTCCCAAAAAACTGACTATTTGTAGAGTATATCTGAGTATTCCCAAGTATGAATTCCCCTCCATCAGCTGTGGTATTTGGAGAGGCAGGATAGTCCTGTGATTAAAGTACAGTAGTGGGGCTGGGTCCAATTGTGCCAATGTAGACAGATGTCTCTACCAGTACAGATATGCCAATAGTAGCAATGGTGGAAGTTGCAATGTCCAGGCATATTTACCACTGTATCATTGAATCCTGCAAGGGGAACTCACTTGCGTTATATTGCCACAATTTAACAATGTGGTGTTCTGACAGATGAAGCAGAGGGAGGACTGGCTGACTAGCAGGCTAGGTCTGATATTGCAGTTCCAATAACCTATAAATGTTTCCACAGTTATACAGAATTTAGTAGTCAGAGGAATTCCTAAATGCTTTAAAACTCACTTTATCCACCACTAAAATGGTATGTACTGTGACAGACTCAGTCCGATTGGGTGCAGGAGTCTGGTCGAAGGAAAACATACTGGATGAATAGTTTTCTGTTCCCTGAGTGACCAGGGCAGGTGCTGCCCTGGAGCAGTCAGGAAGGTGCTAGAAGCAGTTAAGTCAGGCAGACTCCATAAGACACCTGGAACCAATTAAGAACTGATTAGACGCAATCAAGGGAAACAGGCTAATCAGATCACCTGAAGCCCATTTAAAACCAGCTGGGATTAGTTTAAAAGGAAGCTCCTTCAGTGAGGCTGGCTGGTAGGAGCTGGGAGTGAGATGGTGTGCTGTTGAAAGACTGGGAGAAAGAAGGAGTGCAGTGAAAGAGCTAGGCTGACAAGCATGGTCAGGTACCAAGGAGGGTCCGTTTGGGGAAGTAGGACAGAGAAGGGCTATATCTCTGGTAGTAGGAAAACTACCTGTTGCCAGTGCCATTAGGATTTCTGGGCTGGAACCCAGGAAAGAGGGCGGGCCCGGGTTCCCCCCAACCCTCCCCACACCTCTACAAAACTGCTCCCTGAGTAGGAAGACTGGAACTAAAGATGGCTCTTACACCAAACCCATTGACGTGCTGATGATGGTGACTCAGTAAGCTGTAGCCCTTGACTCTAGAAGAGGAGAGACGCTACATCAAGGGTCACAGCAAATCTCTGAGGCAAGCCCTAACCGCCTAGAAGTGCACACACTACCCCCCCCCTCAGGCAAAGCCAGTGCTCTGCTACAGAACCCAGTGTGTTAAACAGTAGACCATATCATTGCACTGCATTTTAGGAAAGGAAGAGAAAAACATTGAAACTCAGATAATTTAATCAGTGTAGTTTACATACACAAACTAGACTAAGATGCCAGGACTAACAGCCCTACTTTTGCCAAAAATGTTTTGGTTCTCTAATGGCCACAAGAGGAGTTGTATGTCTCATCTGAAAGTCAACACCTCCAACACAGCAGCATCTCCCAGCTGGATCACCGGTATGCTACTGGGAAAGAAGTAACCATGTACCAAATCAGCAAGACATTCCAGGATCACCAGAGGTGGTTGGGTTTTTTTGGTTGGGTTTTTTTTTTATTTTTAGTTTTTAGTTTTTTCTATCAAGTTGTGTCCAGGATCAATTCAGTTTGGTTTGACAGCTCAGACAATATCAGAGCTTGAGGTGCTCACTGTAGACAAAGGAACATACAATTAAAGAGTGTCAAAATAAAGAACTTAAAGTTCTTTATGGCTATGTCAAGACAATGTGCTAAAATAGTGTGCACGCACAGGCATGTGTGTAGTATCAGTTAAGAGAAAATGACTGCAAGATCTTTGCATCAGGGATGGTCTTTGTGTTTGTTGTATTTAGCACAATGGGGGCATGATCTTCATTGAGGCTTTTGGGCACTACCACAGTACAAATAATAATACAGAATTGCTACATTGCTTGAAGAACTGTCAAGGGCATGACCAAGATGTCAGGTCAGAACTCAATCCGGTCTAGTGGTCAGAGCCATGGGGCTAGCCAGGCCTGGAGTTTAGAGCAGAGCCAAGGATCAGGGCCACAGGATAACGCAGGGCATAGTCAAGAGCGGAGAGGGTCAGAACCATGATCAGAAGCCAAATACCCGAGCCAATGGGTGAGCCAAAGACTTGGTCAGGAAGCAGAGCCTGGGGTGTCAAGGATGAAGAAAGGTAGAGCTAATTTAGGCACAGGAAGCAGGACTAAGCACCACTGTGGATAGGAAACACACTGAGTAGCCGGCAAGTTATGGCTGTTGCTGGGTTTAATAGTAGTTAGCGCCACCCCTCCATCAACCAGGAAGTGCAGTCAATTAGGCAGCCCCTCTAAAGATCAGCTGTGTCCAATGTGTTGCTAGGAGACTGCCCCTGCTGCATCTGGCTCCCTCACAACTAAATACTAAGGAACCTCATGTTTTGGGGGAAACTCAAAAGTCTTGTAACTGGTTGTTTTCAGACATCTGATACAGACTGAAACATATTTTTGAACAACTTGGATGAATAAGATCAGGATTGAAACATACAATTCAAAGGAAAATGTTCTTCCATTTCAGAAGCAAAGGGACAAGGTGCACATTATTCAAGCAGCAAAGAAGCAGATCTTATTTCTTAGAATAAACTAAAACAACACTGATTACATCTTTATCTGGCTGGACATCAGCCCAGAAAGACAAATCAAGTGTTACGAATGATTTCTGTTAACAAGGGACTTTGTGGTTGAGCCCTTGTTGTTGTTTTGGGTTACTTATCTTGAAAAGTCTTTCATTTTTTAGGAGACCAGAGCTGCACACAGCCCTCCTAACCTTCCCATCCCTACTTTTCCAGATTAAGAAATAGATACTCCAGATATACATTATGCTATTGTCTAATTTGACCTATGCGGACAATTTGGTTTGAGACTCGTGTGGTCTGGATTATTCAGATTGTAACGAATTTAATTTAATGAGTTATAATAAAATATAATTTTTGTCTTTTTTTAAAAAAGATCCAAAATACTGAATGTAAGAATTCAGTGAAGTAATAATCATTAATTACTTGTGTGTTGCTACTGGCATCATAATTTAATGTTATGTACTGTAGAAAATGTGGCGGTCTTGTATCATGTGACCTCTTCTGGCATTTGGAAAAAATAGGTGTTAGGTGGAAAAGACAGATTCTTAACTTTAGGCTGCTAGGATTTGGAATATTGTTTGTGGGTTTGGAAGAAGAACATTTTTTAATCTGGTTCATGGAGTGGATGCATGCTTGTTGCAATGGGAATAAAATGAGTGATTTCGTATATACTAGCTCTACATTTCCTAGTGCACACATCTCTGGAATAGTTTTTCTTTTTCCCTTTCCTCAGTCTGGAGGCTGGCATTATTATTTTTGATGACCATACTCTGTATATGTAATGAAATATATACAAATGTAAAAAACTGTAAGGAACTGGGAACCAACTAAAGATTTTAAAACAGGTTAATGGATGTGTTGTGCTTGTATACTAAAAGGAAGAAACAGAATACTTGCATCAGAGTTCTGACATTTGAGTCTCATTTTAAAAATCAAATAATCAGTTCAATTAGTATGCCTTGAGTACTATTTTAAAGGGATCTTTCAGTACTTACTCAGTGTGCTGCTTTTATTGTAATGTTGTAATTTATACATAAAACATTGCTTTATGCCATGTTCTAATAGGTTATCTACACTAGCCGTGCTTAATTAGTATAGGAATACCAATGTAACTATAGCAGCAAAGTTGTGGTTTCCACCGGTATGGTAAAATCACCCCCCATGAACAAGACAAGTAATACTGGTAAAATCTTTGCTGGAATAGCTGCATCTACACTAAGGGCTTGCCAGCACAGCTTTGTTGGTCTGGGGCATGAAGAGGTCTGTTCCCTGACTAACATAGCTGTGTTGGCAGAATCCCCTAGGGTAGACACAGCCTAAAAGATCAAACTTGGGCTATATAGACTTTCTTGGGCCCTGATGCTGCAGAGATCTTTGCACAGCCAGACCACTGCTCCTTTGCAGAACTCAATTGACTTTCATGCTAGTAGATCTGATTGCAGGATTGAGGCTCCATTTTGTAGTTCCTTTTATATTCTTTAGTTCTTTCCTTACTGCTTAGATTCAGTTGTTATGTTATGCTGCATAAAGAGTATCGGGTTATAGTAGAGTGTTGGTTTGTCTTTTACAGTTGAAATGCCCCCACAAAGAATCTACTATTTGCATTTCTCTCTCGTTCAGAGGATCTTCCATTTTCCCCATCTCATCACCAGAAGGATCATTGTTCACTCAATCTTCCCTTTGATGTTAGAGGACTGGCACAGTTTCTTTTGGAGCTCATTGGTGACATTCCATTTTTCCACCAGAAGGATGTGGTGGAGAAGGACGTGAAGAGCTCATTAATATCCTCATAGCACTTGCATGCCCTGCTATCCTGGGATAAAGGAACCAAGTTTAATTTTTAACAGTATTTTATGATGATACTCAGAATATTCAGTAGAAAGCTATTACTGAAGCATAACGAATCTCAGTGTAGATTAAAGGGATATAAGATTTAGATATTCTCCTTCAAAATGTAGAATATGTATGTAACCAAAAGTCTTTTTGGTGTGTGGGAAAAAGAAAAACACCTAAATCAAACAGACAAACAAATAAAAACCCAGTGTGTATCAGGGTATTCTAAATGCCTCCTGATTAGCAACAAGGTTGAGGTCCTCCGTTGAAGAAGTGAAGGTAAAATGTGGAGAGGGAAAGCTTAAGTGTTTTTAACGTGTTCCTCTCAAAAATATTAATTTTTTTCTCTTTGAAGCAAACGTACTCTTGAATTTTATACAATAGCAATTTAGGCTCTTGAATTTTATACAATAGCAATTTAGGCTCCAGGAGCACTCTTAAAATGTTATTCTACAGAATGAGAACTGAAACAGCCTCTGGATCAAACTAGAAAGGGTTGTTTAGTTTTTTCTTAGGTGAATTGTCTTACAACATCCAGATTCTCCACGTTAGAAATACTGTATTCCAGAAATGTTTTCTTGAAAATCAGATTGCATTGTGTATAGGTCATACTTGCATTCAGAATATTTTACTTTAAAATTGTTACAGAGCAATTAATGCTGCTCAATATTTAGTAGATAAAGTGTTCTGCTACTTGTTCATTTGGCCTAATGGGCTCCAGGCCATTCATCACTTAACTGTAGTGGACCCATCATTTCCCTTCTCCCCTTGCAAGTTTTGTCCTCCCTCCTTGTCTCTCGGACAGTTTCTTCCTTCCCCTTGTTAATATTTCTCTCTCCTAACTTGGCTATAGAAGCCACTTTTGCAGTGGTTCTCTCTCTCTCTCTGGATGTCCTAGGGCAGTAAGCTTCATGGGAAGTAAGCTTTTCAGGACAGGTGTGTTTGTATAACATCTACCACAACAGGGCCTCAATCCTTCTGACTGACAATGAAATTGTCACTACAAAAACTAATTTCCCCAAACTAATTTCCCCCAATGTTATTTACACCTTCTGGTCAACTATTTGAAATGGGCCACCCTGATTACATTGGCCTCATTACCACTACAAAGTTGTTGAGAATAGCCCACTTCCATCTTAATTGAATTGTCTCATTAGCGCTGACCCCCCACTTGGTAAGGTAACTCCCATTTTTCATGTACTGTGTATTTATACCTGCCTAGTGTATTTTCCACTCCATGCATCTGATGAAGTGGATTTTAGCCCACAAAACCTTATGCCCAAATAAATTTGTTAGTCTCTAAGATGCCACAAGTACCCCTCGGGGTTTTTTTTAATGAAATTGAGGTGGGAGATCAGTGTGCTATCTCATTGGATGAACTTATCACAATATTTAAGTGCAGGTTGGCAAAGTGTCGCAGGAAGTAAGTAATGACACTTTATTTGTCTGGATGGAGTTTTGGGCTGTCAGACAGTTTAGTTTTTCCTAGCTTGCTATGAATACTGACAAACACCTTTTTGATTTTGCTCATTAGTGTCTCACAAGAGCACCGAGTGTATGGAATCGCAGGCACAGTAGTCTGAGAGCAAGTAAGTGAGGTGGGGGATTTGAAGGAAGTGAAAGGGGTCTGATGAAAAATAGGCTGTGCATTAGCTCTTTGTATGTTTTTCTTTCGTATTCCAATTCCAGTTAATATGTTCTAACAGCTGCCAAGACTACGTCAAAAAGTAAAGGGTACAATAAACATCCCTCTGTTTTCTGCCTGTGGAGAGAAAATGTACAAAGTTCATATCCATTCATTGAAATGCAAACAGCTTGTAATACCTAACTCCAAATGCAAGCTTCAAAAAAGGATACTTACAGCATTACACTGAAGTAAAGTAGGTTCAAACTAATTTTGTCTTAAACTGACCAAATTAGAATGCAATAACATAAGAACTATACTCTCTAATTGATAGGCAATAGGCGTCATGGTTAACACAGTAGTATTTTCTGTTTTCTATCTTTGACCCTGTTCCCTTTGTAGATAGTTCTGTGCAAGCTCCCAAAGATAAATCTACTCATTTTGGCACATAGTAAACCAAAGCCTACGGGCAAGGTGATCTATCATCCACTGAGTCTAATACTGTGTGTCAAATCATATTATAAGACTGCTCAATATCCCTTTTCCAATCCAAGCCGTTGGCTTTATTTTCCTCTGTATTCTAGAATGGAACTGCTTAAAAGAGTGACCTTTCTTGTTGGCTGTCAAATCAAATATCAGTCACTTATTATTAATTATTATTACTATGACAACAGTACCTGAGAGCTGGATAAAATTAAGATTAATTTGCTGTTTCCATTATAAACCTCTCTTTTAATCTATTAACAGCTTTTCATGTTTAATTCATATTTTATTTACTCACACACACAAAAAGTACATCTACAACAAACTACTGTACCTTAAAGAATGCTAAAGTTGCAAAGTGAAGCACAATATCATTTCCCAAGAATTAGCCCATTACCATCATACTTAACCACATCAACGTACGTATACCCTCTCTAACTTTCATTTCAGCATTATCACTGTTCTGTCTTGACATATGCACATTCCAAACACCAAAGAAAACAAAATAAATCACGTATGCCAAGTTACTTACCTTATCAAAAATGCAAACAAACTACTGTATATTTACATTGTGAGTTATAAAAAATCAGCTGTGTTATACTGTAAAGTGCACAGTAACAAACAAAAACAGCCACAAATATTATTGAAATGTACACAAAGACACTTGTTTCACATGTATGTTCATAATATATTATATAATGAAATAACAAATTAGCTGGTTGGAGTTAAAGTTGTACTTTTCAGTGTGATTTTCTATCTTCATAAAAGCCAGCAAGTAGCTCAGTGGAGTTAGAGAATTGCAGGGAGTAGGAAGGCTCCTGAAGGAATCCCTGGGTTAGGGGTGGGAAATCTAGAGTATTTATGACTCTCAAGCAGATGGCCTGAAGAGTTTAATCCTGGATGGAGTAGGTTGCCTTGAATCCAAGGCAGATATAGTTCCATTTTACAGAAGTGAAAATTAGAAAAACAAAAGAGGTTAAGTGACTCACCCAAACTCACCAAAGTTCATTAGCCCTGGACTGAGTCCACTAGATCAGTGTTTCTCAATGACAGGTCCATGGACTAGCACCAGTCCCTGAGATCTCCCTGATGCAGTTTAGGAAGGCAGCAAGCTGGTCCGTGGTATCAAAAAGGTTGAGAAACACTGCACTAGGTCACACTGCCAGAGTACTTGAAATCATCTTTGGTTTATTACAGTGGCAGGACTGGACATGGACACAGCTATACAGTATGAGACTCAATTCTTTATTTAAGTCTTTATTTTAGAAGTGTCTTTCAGGATATAATAATAATAATAAGTAATATATCTCAGGATATCTAAATTATATTTATTCTTTCCTCAACTTGAAATATTTATTTGATTGGGTTTATAGAGATCCTGTTCTATTAAACACTTCTGGCCATATCATCCCCTCCCACAGAAGAAGGCGAACTTGAAAAACTCTAGGGTGTTGACCCGATGGCATTCCCAGTGCACCAGAGAGTCAAGGACATGGTACTATGGCTCTACAACTGCTGTGGGCCAGTTTCAGGGAGGACTGGTACATCCATGCTATTCACGGTTCTGCCTTCCCCAATGACAAAATGGCTCCTTTGAATGGGTCAGCATTAACATACCACATGCTAGAATTTCCATGGGTTAACAGAGAGGTAATGCACAGAGAAAGTTGCATAGGTTCATAAAAGAGAATAAAGCTGCTTAAGCCCATCTTTCCCATTACATGCTTTCTGTCCAGTTTTGGACCCAAAAAATGAAGGCAAGATTTTGGCACTTAAACAACAGGTTACATCCTAACCCCGAAAGCCCCATTCCTTGTGTAACTCCCACTGAAGTCAGTAGGAGCATTGTGTATGGAACAGCTTTGGGATGTTCAGTGTTCAGTGATTTAGATATACCAAGTAATGCATCTTGGTGCACCAGGATGATTGTCAGGTGCAATGTTAATTTAGTTGGTTTTAGCACATTTTTATGTCTTTCGTTTATAACTATAATTCATGTAATATTTTTATAAGGTTTCTGCCATTTTTCTCCTTTCCTTCTTAGTCCTTGTTTTCTTTGTTTCAATGTGACATTTACATTTCTGGTATATAAATAATGAGAAATCTCATTATTTCAGTGGTAAACATAGGGGCCAATATGTGTGAAAGACCTTTAATCTCACACCTACATAAAAGTACAAAAATAAAACAAAACAAACAAAAAATCCCATCATTGGAGCTATGCCAATTTACTCACAAAGGCATAAATTGTTAAATTTTATCACAACTTGTGTTATGTTACTGTGAGGCAGGGAGATACAGTAGATTTCCATTTGTAAAGTCTTTTAAATGGAAGCAAGAGTCTGGAAGAGTCATGGATTACTGACTGCATGGATTGCTGGTTAATTTGTAATTCTCTCTGTGTGTGTGTGTGTGTGTGTAGCTGCTGGGAAAACATATTTTTTTTAAAAGCACAAAGATATAGCTACTTGCTGGGAGAAAGTTTGTTAGGAGTAGGTGAACAGTTGAGGTGGAAATCTGAACCAGCTGTGGTGGAATTTGCTGAGCAAATATGCAGGAACTTTAGTTTTTACCGTCTTTATCTCAGTCTTTATTTTATAGCAACTGCATAGGCTTGACAGGCATAAGATTGTTACCGTTAAGAAATTATGCTCTGGTAAGGAATCTGTGTCACAATTGTTTGATGTTGCAATGTAGATATCATCCTGTAGTGCTTCAACATGAGATGACCAGTCAAGAAGAGGGTTTCTTACATTGCATGTGTGGGAGGAGGGGACTTACAACTTCCCCATGACTTAGCCAGAAGATCCATTGCTCTGGAACCCCATTCTCGGAACCTGTATTATTTCTATTGTTTCAGCCCAGGTGAATAGATTCAGCAAAGTTATTCAATAGGTAAGTGGGGAAGCTTGTTGTTGTGGTAGATGGCTACAGCACTTGTAGCCAATATAATAATAATAATTATTATTATTAATAATAAACTGTCTAAAGATTTATTAACTAGAAAAAGGAAATAAGAGTTATTTACAAGGCTGAAGCAGGTAAACATATACACACACTAATGAGTTACAGTCTTAAGTGTCAAAAGGTAATAGACGCTTCTGTAATAAGCAAACTTGATGGGTATCTCTATATAGCAACTAGACACTTGCGGCTGGCCTGTGCCAGCCAACTCAGGTTCGTGGATCTTGGGCTGCGGGGCTATTTCATTGCTGTGTTGTGTTGACTTGGCTCGGGCTGGAGCCCGCACTCTGGGACTCTCCCATCTCGCAGGGTCCTAGAGCCTGGGCTCCAGCCCGAGCCTAGACGTCTACACAGGAATGAAACAGCCCTGCAGTAGGTCTCCTTTTCATGGGGCAGGGGCAGCCAAGTCTTTTGTCCTCTGTCGACAATGGTTCATCTGGTGTTGAGTGTGCCGCCCAACAAAAGAAGGCCCATCATTAATGCTTTGCTCTGTAACTGTAAATCACCAGACAGAAGAAAACACTCAAATATTGCCATATAACATGGAATACAGATATTATAAATTAGATTAATGCATGCAACAACTTACAAGCATTCCTTAAAGGCTAAACACTAAGCACATTTTTATAACTCTAATGCCTATTTTAACAATACTAACATACAGATGAGCCAGGCTGGTTCCAGCTATGCATTTGTTCAGTTGAGACTGAGGGGCCTTGGGATGGGCTGGCATCTGGTCTACCAGCATTACAGGGCTCTTTCAGGCTCTTCTGTTGAAGTCGTGTTCTGGATAAATAGTGAAAGGGTAAAGGCCTATTTGAATCGCAGGATGATTGTCAAATAATTGTGGCTGAGTTGTGGACAAGACATGGAAAATCACGGAAAAGTAATAATGGACTTTTATTAATTGCAGTAATCTGGAAAAGCTGGCTGTGTGTGGGCCTGAAAATGGGAGCCTCGGCTGCATGTGGGGCTGACTGCAGGAGCCCCAGCCATGCGCGGGGCTGACTGTTAAAATGTAACATACATACACCTGAAGTCAGCATCAAAATTGCGGTGGAAGCCTAATATTGCGGGATCTGCAATATCACAAATTAAGTAGGGCTTTATGAAAGAGTGATTGGAGCAGGGGGGCTGGACCCAGAGTCTTCTGCTCCCCAGATGGATGCCCAACATATGGGCGACATTCCATTGTAGCTCTCTCTATGGCCCAATCACTCTTTCTTATTTATCCACAATAGAATAGCTTTAACAGGGGAGACCAAGGGAGCCCCACATCAGAATATCTCAGCTCAGTGGTTAGAACATTCTCAGAGTGGGAGACTCCAATTCCAATCCTTTCTCCCCCTCTGTCCGGGAAGAGGGAATTGAACCTCCGACTCCACCATCACTTCCTTCTTCTGGAAGAAGGCAAGTACCTTACTCATTCCCATGAGAAATTATGTAGGTGTTAAACCAGGAGAGGGGTTCCCATTTGTGGACTGGTGACAGAACTAGGCACCTCCCTACAGCCTGGATTTAGGCACCCATCACTGAGAAAGGGGTGGGGCTTAGCACACACTGTCTCCCATTGGATAGCTTAGACAGGGAATTACCTAACATGCCAGCTTTTGTGGATCCCATTCTTTGGTGCCTGTGTCTGCACATTCATTGTATAGGGAGCCTATGTGCTAACTTGGCTTCTTGGATAACAATGTTGTTGCTGTGATTTCCAAGGTACCTAAAAGTTAGGTGCCATGATGCTCCACGTTGATAAGTTCCTTTGTGGATTCCACTTTCTGATTCTGAAGCCAGAAGGAACTGTTATCTAGGCTGACTTCTGTGTAACACAGGCTCTGGAGTGTTGCCCGCTAGTTCCTTCATAGTGCCCAAAACTTATTGCCAAAATAGAGCATATCTTTTAGAAACAGAGATCCAATCTTGATTTAAAGTCTTCAAGTAATGGAGAGTCTACCACAGTACTTGTTCCAATGGTTAAATACTGATTGTTGAAAAACTGAATCTTTTTTCAGGTTGAATTTTGCAGGTTAACCTGTTTGTTCTTCTTTGAGTACTAGTCCCTATGTGTATTCCCCACATGGGTACACATGCCTTCCATGTGTCTGAGACTGGAGATTTGTAGCAAGTAGTGTCCGTTGGTCTGCACCTGTGCAGTTGTCCTGTTCATGCTCTGAACTTAGGGCATAAATGGTTGTGCAGGCCAATGCCTCTCCAGTTCCTTCTTACCTCCACATGGCCTGGTAATCCTCTGTGTCCATTACTATCCTCCTCTACTTCTGAATTTGTAAATATATGGTGTAAGTAGTTTTTAACAAGTTTAGACTTACTATTTATAATTTTAGTATGTTTAGTATTTTGTATGTATAGCTAGTATAGTTATATAGTTCCTCCCCACAGAGAAGGACTATGCCCAGAGTCCCAACGTTTAAGAACTGTATCTTCTGCCCTTGCTCCTTCGGGCTACATTATCCACCGGAGCAATCAATCTTTCAGGGATCGATTTTTCGCGATTCCCGATCGCTCTGGCAATCCGCTCCGGCAATCCACCCCCGGCCAGAGGAAGAAGCGGAGTCGACGGGGGAGCGAGGGCAGTCGACCCTGCGGCGTCCTCACAGTGTGGTAAGTCGATCGAGGTACGTCGACTTCAGCTACGTTATTCACGTAGCTGAAGTTGCGTACCTTACATCGACCCCCCACCCCAGTGTAGATGTGGGCCATGAGTTACAAACATCAGTGCTACTGTTACTTCCTTGGGGAGACTCACATCTCTGCCAAATGCAGCATCTGCTGCTCCTTCCCTCCCTGAACCCATGTATGATGAGAGCTGCATGTGCAGAACCACCTCATGGAAAAGGCCAGGAGACCCTCATCAGATCCAGTCTGGGGAGACCCTCCTGTACATCAGCCTCAGTTGGTGAGCAGCACCCCTCCAAGCATCAGCTCCAGATCAGAGGCCAAAACAGTTAAGCCTAATAAACCCTCTTTTGTGAGGAGGGGAAATGAACATAGGCACCAAGACAGATCCCTGTCCAGTTCTGCCTCTAAGGGCTGGTCCACACGGGGGGGGGGGGGGGGGGGGGGCGGGCGGGGGGATCGATCTAAGATACGCAACTTCAGCTACGTGAATAACGTAGCTGAAGTCGAATATCTTAGATCGATTTCAAAAGGTACTTACCCCGGTCCACACCGCAGCAGGCAGGCTCCCCCGTCGACAGCGCTTCCTCCGCTCGCGGAGCTGGAGTTCCAGTGTCGACGGGGAGCGGCTCTGGGATCGATTTATCGCATCTAGACAAGCCGCGATAAATCGATCCCAGAACATCGATAGCTACCCGCCGAATAGGGCGGGTAGTGTAGACATAGCCTAAGAAAAAGGATCCCTCCCTGTCTTGATCCAAGCCGGGTGAGTACTTGCAAACGAGTTCTAAAGATTTAGGTCCACATAAATCTTTCATCCAAGAAGGGAAGGTATTGGTACCATCTCACATAGACCGAAAGATCAGCACCTGCTTGTTCAAACTGGGAGCTCCACATTGGATTCCCATTCTACATCTCTGGTATATTCCATCTGGGATCCTATGAGTGCCAGAACATTGGAAGCACCGGATCCACTGCCTCCAGCCTCCAAGTCTCCTTGAACTCTGGGAAGCACTGAAACCTTTATCTCCCTGGCGGATATTTTTGCTTTACCCTACTGACAATCTTCTCTTCTATCAGGACTGGTCTTCCTCAGAGGTATTTCACCACCAGCAGAAACCATCTTGAGGAGAAGAGGATTCTCCCTTACACATCCACTAGCCAGAGCATTCTCCCTCCAGTACCGCCGGCACCGCTAGTAGAATAGGAACCTACCTTTCCTCAAATAACCCTCAAAAGACATGTAGGGAGATAATGTTTGTGGTTTTGTGTATTTACATATGTATGAGTAGGGTCGATAATGTAATCAACAGTCTCAGTGTATGCTGTATTCTAATATCATTTAAATGAATTGTAAACACAGGATATCTCGGAGTTCATCTCTCTTTGAAATGTACTGTGAATGGTGGAGGAACAAGCAAATGGCCTTATGTTAATTAGTATAGCTAAGTACCGGTGATGGACCTCCTTCAAAGTCATCCTAATTACCTTTTGTTCCACGAAGAACTCCCAACTTGTCAAAGAGGACATGAAATTGTATAAAAGATCATTGGGTCCTGATTCTATCATCTCAGATCTGCTAAGACTTCATCAGGGAAAGTTTGAGTCGCAAGACTGAGGTCCCAGTTATGCTGGTACGCCCTGAATATGAGATTTGGACATTGGACTATGAGCTATGAACTGAATTCTAAAGGAACTCTTTGCAACTACGAAGCTCACCATCTCTGCTATGAATCTGAACCTCAATGATTTGAACTCATGTCTGTATGTATAATGATCTTTTAACCATACTCTCTCTTTTGTTTTTTAATAAATTTTAGTTTAGTTAATAAGAATTGGCTGTGGCGTGTATTTGGGTAAGATCTGAAACATTCATTAACCTGGGAGGTAATGTGTCTGATCTTTTGGGATTGGTAGAACCTTTTCTTTTATATGATGAAATAAGATTTACAGAAAATGTCAGCATATTTGACGTGGGTACCTGGATGGAGGCCTGAGGCTCGATCGCTTTGAGGGAACTGTGTTGTTTGGACTTCTGAGTAACCAGTAAGGTAATAAAGAAGCTGTTTTACGTTGGCTTGGTAAATCTAAGTACTGGAATATCCACCAGCTTTATGGGGATTGTCAAAACTTCTATTGGCTCCTTCTGGGTCCATCTGGCAGCAGTCAGTGCCTTCCACCCTCCAATGGAAGGCCATTTTATCTTTACTCATACAACCACATTTTGTTTCCTGAAAGGTCTTATTAGTACCTTCCCACCATTGGTGAAACCTATACTGCAATGGGACCTCAATCTGGTTCTTTCGATTCTTACCAGGCCACCCTTCAAACCACTGACCATGTGCTCCATGTTGTACCTGACCATGAAGGTTGCTTTCGTAGTCACTATCAGACTGGCCAGACAAGTGAGTGAACTGGAAGCACTCATGGCTGACCCACTGTACATCATATTTCATAAAGAAAAACTCGTGCTTTGCCTCTGCCCAAAATTAATCTCCAAGATAATTTCTGAGTTTCATATGTATCAACCTATCATTTACTGGTATTCTTCCCAAAACCTCATGCTTCTGAATCCAGTGAGGAAAAGAGACTGCACTCCCTTGATGTCAGACAGGTCTTGGCCTTTTATCTGCAAAGAACAAAAACGGTTAGGAAAACACAAGCCTCTTTTTCACTATAGCAGAGCTTTTTCACAAGGACAAGGATTATCTGTCCCTAGACTTTCTAAGTACATTTCTGGATGCACCATTCTTTGTTATCAGTGTCAAGTGTTCCCCAACCTCCCCTCCACAATGGGGAGAGGACCCACTCTACAAGAGCACAGACAACCTCTTCTGCATCTCTTTGAGAAGCACTGATGTTGGACATTTGTAAGGCAGCTTCCTGGAGCTCCATCCACACCTTTCTGAAGCAGGATGCCATAGTCCAAGACTCTTCTGCAGATGGAGCTGTGGGGATAGCAGTATTACAGACATCCATACCAACTACAGTCGCATACCCTCCTCCTGTTTGAATATCCATGTGTGGAATACACATAGGGACCAGCACTCAAAGAAGATTGAGAGGTTACTTACCCATAACTAGAGGTTCTCTGATGTGTGGTCCCTATCTGTATTCTACTACCCATCTTTCTTCCCCTCTGCTTTGGATCTTATCTGATTCATGGTAGAAGAAAGAACTGGAGAGGTGTCGGCCCACATTGTTATTATTATGCCCGCTGTTCAGAGCACAAGGAGGGCAACTGTACAGGTGAGGACCAACACTACTTGCTACAAATCTCCAGTCTCAGGAGTATGGTGTGGAATACAGATAGAGACCACAAATCTCAATGAACCTGCAGGTACAGATAAGTAACCTCCATTTATGAATCTAACTACAGAACACTAAGAATTAAAATCATTAAGATTTATTTAGCAACTATAATTGCTATCTGACAGACTGGACACTATCTGCCATAAGTAATATATAAGTTTTATTAAGATATTGAAAATTGTAAAATGGAAAACTTCTCAGTTGTCATTCTTATCAGCAAAGCCATTTTACCACTTCATTGAGATATGTTTTAATTTTTTTAATACTGAATTTTTAAAACTAGTAAAACACTAGTACTAACAAAAATAATTTTAATGTTTTTATTTTTTTAGATGAACAAAAATCCCTGTCTTCTGAGCCCCCTGCTAGCACTAACAGTAAAGCCTTACATTGAAGTATTAGTTTTAAAACATTGATTTCTGAGTGGACTCTTTATCAAGATGTATACTAATAGTTTTACTTACTTGCTGTCTGAATGAATAAGCATTTCTTTATCAGTGGTCTGATTTTCATATGGTTTTTAGATTCAGTTTTCAATGACCTAATTATTGATTATTCATTTATCCAGTAATTGGCAAGTCCTGTTTATTTAACTCAAAATTATTTCATCTGATGAGAGAAACAAGTTATTTAATGGGTCTTTAACTCTGGTCCTTGCATTTTCTGAACTGGTGACCCATTTGTGCTAAAACTGTCACTTTGTTACTAGATGCCTGATGGCACCCATGTGTGCAACTAGAACAATAGACAGCTCTCTCAGCTGGAGTCCTGGCTTCTCCACTTTAATTGACACTGACTGAAGAATTGTGACAGATCTGGTATAAATGGAAATGTTTGTTTTGTTTTCAGAGCCATATTGACCAAAGGAAATGCAATCTATCTAGCCTGTGTCTGAGAAAGGGCAGTATGTTAAAAATGCCGGATGTATAAAATGGGGTTAAATATTTGACATATTTTAGCCTATAGGAGTACAGCATGAGCTCTATTTACTGAAGTTTTGTGAACTTAAAACACTTGCTTACTGCATTTTAAAATTTGTCTGAAAGGATATGTGTTCAGTAATTTAGTTAGTGTTGGTTTTAAATATGCTGTAACATTCGGGCTTAGCAGAAAAAAGTCAAATAGGATATGAGGAGATGAATTGAAAGATGCAACATAATTGGAGAAAAAGATACCAAAATTTGGAAATGTAAACATTCATACAGTTTAAAAAATACATGCGAGAACACATGCTGTGTTTTTGTATATTAGTGCATGGGTGCATATATTAGTATATTGAATCTCTGGCTATATTTAAATTCATGTCTTGTTTGAAAGCGCATAGCAGTAAGATGCCACATAAAAACCTTAGAAAACTTGATAGTAGTAAACAAATGGACTCTTAAATTACTTTGACTTTGCTTTATAATGCCTTTATACTGTTGGGCTTTTTAAAAACTAGTGTTCATCTATAGAAATCTCTTTTTTTAATGCAGAGAAGCTTCATAAAATAATTTTACAAGAAACCATCCATATGGCACTGTTTAGAGGAAAATCGTTTTGTCTCAAAAAGAGCTCTTGCAAGGACAATTATCATACAGTTGTCTGACATTAGTTTCAGTTTGCAAGCTAGACAAGGCAGCTAGAGGGCAACAAGGGATTTTAAAAAGCCTTTCTATGGAATACATGTTGTTGTTTTTTAATTATTGAAAAGACAGCACCAGGTTAGGATTCTTCATCAGCCCCAAAGCATTATTCTTTCTTTAGCCAAAGCATCTATTAATATAGCTGCTGCTTCTTGTTTTAAAGAGGGAGGTCTAAAGGACATCCAACTGAGTGACTGAGAGGGAGGGGATTTAGGACTAACAGGTGGTCTCGAGACACACTGGCTGAGTCTCAGTTCACATCTAACATATTATGTGTGGGTATTCATGGGCTTTCCTTTCTCATCCTGTCTGCATATTTCTGTTGTTCTTGATGTAACTACAGAATACTTTTAGCTATGGCAATAAGAAATGATTTTAGCAAAACCATCAGAAGGATAGCACAATTTTTTTACTGGTTCCCAAAATCACTGAGCAGCTCAAGAAGAAGAAAATTCAAGCTTCTCTGGAAGTCTGCTGGTAAGTCTGCTGCTGTGATTAAGACAATTATCTTTTCTTTTCTTTTTTCCCTCCTAAGAAGAGAAACTAAAGATGAAAGTATGTTTACTTTATTGAGAAAACTTTTCCAAAATAATATTCTTTTCTCTTTGGCATCTTGTACAAGGTCTATATGGACACAACTGTAAAAATTATTTGGAGGTACATATAGTGTATTGGCCAGGATTGCTCAGATGCAGGATACTACTACAGCTTTATAATTCAGTCTTATTAACTTTCATTTCTATAATATTTGGTTTTCCTTTTTATGGGGTTAGGTTTAATTCTTTGTCTCTCTCACATATGTGTACTTATGCGCTCTGAGTCAGGAACTTCTGTCTCAAAGATCGATCAATCAATTCTTTTAAATTTTAACATCCATTCATTTAGTGTTAAAATGTCGGAATGCTAGATAAACAGAGAATTTGCTGAGGACCTTGACCCACTATGTCAAACTAGCTGGTTTTACAAAATGGGAAGCAAGTTAGAAGAGGACTTGGGTTTGGTAATAAGATACAGTCTTTAATTTCTGTTTACCACTTGAAATCCAGCCCAGCTCAGCAGTGACTGAATGTCATTGCATCTGAAGACTATTTAGTGCTTTATGTCAAATGGGTCAGTGGTTTCAATCCAGTTACTAGTGGAAAAGAATCCATGACTCTCAACACCCCATTCAACAATAAATAGAATCTTTAGCTTTAAAGGCCAAGGACTGTCCTGTCCCATAGAGGTGGTCCCTTAAGGTCAGGGTCGAGGCGTTGGTTGGGCAGTTTGCAGAAGCAGACACTTCTGTTGCTTTAGCTGCTGCACTTGTTCTGTTAATAATAGTTGACTTCATTCTACAAAGCACTAGCACTTTTGACAAGCACTAAGTTGATGTAAAATGGTGAGCCAGTCAGTTTTGAAGGTCTTCTAGCCTGAAAACCAAATTTTAACTTGTATGGGATGGTCTCTTTGCTCAACATTATAGCTGAAAAATGCAGTGTTTTAATTCAAATGATGTATTTGTGAATCTGAACAAGGAGCATCTGAAATTTAGCACTAAAAAACTGTTGTGGAACATGACTAAATGGCACATTGACTTCCTCCTCTGAAAGAATCCACACCCCTTAAACATCCAGGGTGAAATCCTGGCTCTATCTAAGTTAATGGCAAAATTCCCACTGACGTCACTTAGGCTAGCATTTCAACCCTAATCTTCCCTTCCTCTTAAAGTATACAGTAGTACTAAATAATAATAATAATGTCTAAATAGCACTCTCAGAAGATAAGTCTAAACTTTACATATGATATTTTTTATGTTAAATAATACTCTTGTGTATATCCACAAACCAGTTAAGAAGGTAACAATAGACACATTACTGAAAATTTTAATTTAGTCAGGTCATTTATATGTCAAAATGATTATGCGAGTCTCTTTTTCTCAGTGCCACCAAAATGTAACATTGTCTACGATTTGTGAGGAGGAAGGAGGAGGATTCTGAGGTCCAGGCATATAAAACAATAAACTCCAATGTATTTTTCTCTCTCCCCTCCCCCTACATCCAGTAGTTTTATTGGAATAAGGCTTAATTTTCTGCATTAATTTTTATATGTATTTTTATTACTTTTGCATTAAAGGTGCATATGCTATCAGACATGCCCTGGGTATCATTCTCCATCAGTTTCTTGTACTGGTGATCACAAGGCCTGTGGTGTTACTGGAAAGATGGCACATGAAGAAATATTGGAGAATGTTGTACCCTAACACAAAAGAATAAACACTAACATCAACACAATGTTTTTATAAGTGGTATTCTCTGATCCGTTTTGTAGGTCCCAGGCACATTTTAACACACCGGAGGTTGAAAAAAATTTGAAGGAGAACCTATCCGTTTCTGTTGCAAAGGAACGGATACAATTCATAATCCTATTTGGACATTAGAAACGTAACAAGAGTTGTACTAGAATTCATGTTTTACAAGAGAACTGAAATGTCGGCTCCACTGAAGTCTCTGAGAATTTTGCCATTGACTTCAATGGTCCCAGAATTTCATTCAGGGTTCCTTTCTCCACCCATGATCACCAAACTAGCCTTTGATGATCCCCAAACACTTAACAAAAAAACCCCTATTTATTTAGGAAGTTTTAACAAGTTTACAGATCCTCACCATGTAAATATCAGAAACAAAACAATCATTACAACAGTTAGTTTTTCTTTAAAGAGACATTATACAATCTCCATATACACATATTTAACAGACCAACCAGTTTTTTCCCTGTATCTAAGCAAGTGGCATTCCCACCCTGCTCCTAATATGGTACACGCATACTTGGGCCTGCTCCAAATCCCATTTATTTCCAGTCCCAGTACTTCCCTTGGGTTTGCCTTTATTGTTAACTTAAGCAAGAAGAAACAAGTTAATTGTGTCACATGATTATGGTAGGCTTTGATATTCAAAAGGCATACATTTGATAGTGTCACAAGTAAAAGGATATATCAGGGTATAATTAGACGTCTGCTTCTGATTCAGAGGCCCTGTAGATCAGCTTACCCCCAATTGATGACCTTGAAGAGAGAGAGGGAGAGGAGTACTATATGAAGTATTTTGTTAAAATAAATCAAATCTAAAAACATTTTGGAGATTTCAAATCTACTGCCTATTGATCAATGAAAATTCTCTATAGCAATCATACTAAATTTTTGCGTGGATGTTGGAGAAATCGGAACCAATGTACCATTTCTTGAGGAGGGGGTTTTTTTAGGAAGAAATTGCCAAGAGATTGATTGATGTGTTTCAAGAAAATGTTTGGCAAAGTCTGGAATAAAATCAAAGCTGACCTGCATTACATTAGAAAAGTCAGCAATAAAGGCTTTTAATTCTTAATCTTTACATTACAATTTACAGCACAAATCCTCTAGGCACTTGTTGCACAACTAAAACAATAGGTTCTAGATACTGTTCACATATATTGATTAACTGCTGCTGCTAATGCTTTAAGTGCATTTAGTTTATTCATTGATATATAACATTTTAAAAGATGTTAGGCTAGGAGAATGCACTGTTTAAGGTTCTCGTTTCCTTTTTAAAATGCATTCTGTGTTGCTTTGTTTGAAATGTTTGACATTTTCCCCACAATATCCTCATAGAATCTGTGTTTTGTGATGCAGATCACCTGACTGGAGATTCTAGATCCATATAGTGAGACCAGAAATGCATCCAGTTTTGGAATAGGATAATTGTTCACTGCAAAAGAAGCATTTGGACCTTGGTAGAGCTTTTGGGTCTTGCTATTGCTGACTGTGGAGGTAGGGGAGATAGAAATAGGCAAGCAGTCTGCTTCTTTGAAGATGCCCTAAGAATTGTTGGGGGGAGATTTGACTAACTTTGCTGCACTCACACCAAAGAAGATGATGGGGCAGAGGGTTTGTGAGGAGATGATGAGCTAGCTGGTCATTCCTAAAGGTACATTGGGAGAGGGGCAGTTAACTTCCCCCAAAGAGATGGTGAGAGAGGGGAACTTGCAATGCATCATGCACACATCTAGAAGGTAGCAAAAGGGAAAGGTACTTAAGTCCAGAGAAGAGTGTGAGGAGCTTCAAAGTAACTTAACCAAGCTAGCTGAATGGACAGCATGATGACAGATATAGTTCAATGTTGATAAGTGCAAAGAAATACACACTGGAGGGGGAAAAAAACTGAACTATTCATATATCTTACAGGGTTCTAAATTAACTGTATCAACTCAGGAAAGGGACCTTGGTCCCTGACTGGGCCTGGAAATTTGGTCTGGCCACCCCTCTGTCATAACAGAGGGGAGTGCAGCCCAAATTTGAGTGGTGTTGCAACCCCGTGCACGTGCTTGGGCCCCACCACCACCACTTTTGTAGTCCTTCCAGCACCCATGGGCACCAGGTACTCCGAGCTCCCCAGGAGAAGCAGAGCAGAGGGCATGGGAAACCTCCAGTTCCCAAGAGGGTGGGAGGATTGGATCTGGGCCTTTGGTGCTTCCTGGGGAAGTGAAGACACAGTAGGAACATGAGGTCTGGGGCAGCCAGAACTGCCTGCCCCCTGGTACGGATGTTGGTCTTCAGCCTGGGTAAGAGTTTGGGGCTGGGTATGGGGCAGGAAGATCATGGAACTGGGTGCAGGGAAGGGCAGGCTCAGAGATGCATATGGGGCAATATGGGGGGAAGAGCATGGGACTGGGTGTGGGGCAGCAGGAGGAGAGCATGTGTGAAGTTGGGTACTGGGGAAATACAGGTCTGAGTGCAGAGTCAGCATGAGAGAGCTCAGAACTGGGTTTGGGTGAGCGGCAGGGGAGATCTTGGGGCTGGGTGAGGGAGGGGAAACTGGGGGGCTGAGTGCAAAGGGAGCTTGTGGAGGAACTGGGTGCAGGTGAGATGAGGGAGAGCGCTGGGCCCCTCCTTAGGAAAATTGTGGTTGTGCCCCTGAACGCTGGCCACAGTCAGAGACAGAATAGTGGGTTAGGGTCTACATAGGTCTGATCTTGTATGGCAGTTCCTCTGGCACTACAGAAGGGAAGCAAAGTTTAGGCCTGTTTAGAGGAACAGGGGCCCCAGTGCATGGTTTCATTTGGAAAACATGTAAAATTACTCCTATGGGATTTTTAGCCAAAAAAATAAAAATTCTGCGTCAAAAAAATTTAAAATTCTGCACACAATATTTTAAAATTCTGCACGTTTTATTAATCAAAATAACGCAATAAAATTACCAAAATAATTGAAAATGAGGTGATTAATTTAAACTACAGTACAATGAATGGAGGTGGGGAGCATTGGAGGAAATTCCCCAATCCCCTTTGTCTAATAATAATGTAGCTAGGTTTGACCCTTTATTTCTAGTTACTAGTCAACAAATATATGCAGCCATATGATCAGTATTACATCATAGGCAACCGAAGAGCAAATAAGGGCTGGGGAATCAAACTCACAATTTGTATTGACTACTGACCATGTCCAGAAAGGTCAGTCGTAAACAGGTCACGGAGCGCATTTTTATAAGAAAAATTTTCAGTCCAAAAATTTAGACCAGTTCTAATCACTAAACACCATATGCATTTATAAGGCCATACTGTCATTTACAATAAGGCTCCTTTACACCACTCTGGCAATGTAAAAGAGCCTTAAAACTTTTACACCTCTTTTATGCTCCTGGGGGAATTCACTAAGAATGGGAACAATTCACCAACAATAATGGGAACAGCTAAGCAAGCAGGCTGCTACATTTGGCTCTGCCTGTGGGGACAGAGCCTGCCTCATGCCTCCTCCAAATACCCTGAAGCCCTACCTCTCCATACTGGGTGCACCGCAAAAAGCAAGCTAGAGGGACAGAGTCTCTCTCATTCGCTCACTCGTATGCACGCCCAGCCCTTCTTCCTCCCACTACAACGACTGACGTCTCCCCACACACGCATGCACTCTCCCCCACGCTGATTTATGTCTCTGCCAGCCGCTCCAAGCTGCCGGGGAGGAGTGACCACTCTTGCATCTTCCCTTTGCTTCCCCCTAGAAGTCATTTTTCTGCAGGGAAGCAAACAAATCTGCAGACAACATGAATTCTGTGCCCGCGTGGTGTCGCAGAATCCCCCCAGGGGTATAAAACACAATAGTTTAAGTGGTGGGGGGTGGGTGGGAATTGAATCCCACTTGTACTGAAACTATTATAAAACGTTCAAACAGGGGCACGCATATCAGATTTATACAGCTCTGTTTCTAACCCAAATAGAGTCTTGTAAGAATTTTATTCTAAGCTTTCAACTAAAGGGAATGCTTAAAGCTTAGTGGTTCTGTGTACACCTGAAAAACCTTTCAGTGAGAAGGAAATGAGAAGTCATTAGCAGATCTTTAAACTAGCCAGATCTTTCTCACAGTCAGCAGCAAAATGTTACACTTTACCTCCAGCAGGAATTTACAAATGACTTTTTTGGCTTAGGGTTGCAATTTTGGGGCCTCATCTAAAGCTCATTGAAGTCAGTGAGTATTTTAATTGATTTCAATAGATTTTGGGTCAGGTCATTGCAACCCAATCAAATAAATCCATGTTAAAGGTACAGACATGTAAGAATACATGTTCTGCACAATAAACTGAAACAAGTATAGAAACATAATGACATCCTTTTAAATGAATACGCCATGAAAATACATTTATGAAGGTTTAAACTTCTGTACAAACTAAAATTAAAATAATATGAAAACTGACCAGATAAAAGGAAAGCCTGTTTTTAACTACCTGTCCAAAATGTTTACTTGACCAACAGAGCCCTGATACTTAATGAGGGCATAGAGCTACTAAAATAATATAATTTTGGTGCGATAAGAATATCCATTTTTTCTATGTTTACTTTATAGTTATTTGTGAATTAAAGCTTTTATCCTATTACTGCCCCAGATTATATGGAGTAGCACCCTTGCTTATATTGAGTAGCACTCCCTCCACAAATAGTCATATTGACTTAAACTGCGCTACTCCATTTGAGTAAAGGTAGCAGAATCTGACCTACTGTTTGTAAGAATACATAGATGGGAAACAAAGAAATAAATGGTGTCACTAGATTACTCTACCCTTGTCAAAACAAAATGTTGCATTCAAATTATTTTCCTTTGTGGGGAACAAATTTAGAATACAGTAGAACCTCAGAGAAGTACAAACACCTCAGGAATGGAGGTTGTTCATAACTCTGAAATGTTCATAATTCTGAACAAAACATTATGGTTGTTCTTTCAAAAGTTTACAACTGAACACTGACTTAATACAGCTTTGAAACTTTATTAGGCAGAAGAAAAATGCTTCTTTTAACCATCTTAATTTAAATGAAACAAGCACAAAAACAGTTTCCTTACCTTGTCAAATCTTTTTTTTAACTTTTTCTTTATTTTTTTAGTAGTTTATGTTTAACACAGAAGTGTACTGTATTTTTTTTTGTCTCTGCTGCTGCCTGATTGCATACTTCCAGTTCCAAATGAGGTGTATGGCTGACCGGTCAGTTCATAACTCTTGTGTTCGTAATGCTTAGGTTCTACTGTAGTTACTTTCTATAGTTAATAATTTTAAAAAGTGATAGCCTATGGTACATTTATTTAATTTTCTTATCTAGTGTTGACATGCACATGTAATTTCCATTTTGTTGTAGTAGTTATTTATTAATTATTAATATTATTATTATGCAGCGCTATAGATGTAAATGGTACTTCAACAGATTACAGACAAGTAAAAAACGGGCCATTCCCTAAGGATTTACAATCTAATTGCAAATATTTGAAATATGTCCATGTGCAATCTTTTCAGGTACACTTATTTGTCTGATTTGGAAAAATCAGTCCTACTGATCTGAATGCTCTTAATGTTCTTGAGTAACTTCCACATCTAATGTTCAGATAAGTATATATAGATTTCAAGTATCAGGGGGGTAGCCGTGTTAGTCTGGATCTGCAGAAGCGACAAAGGGTCCTGTGGCACCTTATAGACTAACAGAGGTATTGAAGCATAAGCTTTCGTGGGTGAATACCCACTTCTTCGGATGCAAGTGGCGGGCTTGCATCCGAAGAAGTGGGTATTCACCCACGAAAGCTTATGCTTCAATACCTCTGTTAGTCTATAAGGTGCCACAGGACCCTTTGTTGCTTCTGTATATAGATTGTTAGTGAAAATATACCATTTTAAGACTCTGATTATGTGCTCTTTAAGGTTCAGTTTCCTTTAAAAAATATTTTCTGCATTTGTTTTACATATTTTGTTTTTATTCAGAGCATGTCTGTAATTTTTTATATTGTGGTACAAATCCTTTGAATGAGACTGCATCATGTGACTCCCGAAGTGCAGTATCAGAGGGGAGAGAGAAATACAATCCTCTTTCAGTGTTACTGCTTTCCATTTATTTCCTCTTCCCTTTGCTATCTCTGTACTGGGTTAGTTTTCTCCAGGTGTATTTTCTAGGGGGAAATTATTTTGTTTTGTGCCCACACTTCTAATCTTTCTAAATTACTTTGCATACTTTGTACTGATTAGTATTCATAACTCCTCCCAGTTTAATACCATCAGCAAATTTCATTAATGGGTTTTTTACTCCTGCTTTCAGATAATTTAAATAAGATGTTTAATAAGACTAGACAACACCAGTCCCTGTGGTATCCTTGTAGATATCTTTTTTCCCTTTCCCCACTAAATAAAAAAACTCCAAATTTGTTTGGCAAGATTTATTCTTTATGTCTTGTAACGATTTGGATGGAATAGGAAGCCAAGAAAGGTGCTGCTGTAGTATTAAACAAAGCACTTCCCTCATCAACATTCACTTCGGCCATATGCTTCAGGGTGCAAAATGAGGAGTGGCCATCGCCAGCATTATCTGGAGAAGGAGCTGTGGACCAGTGGTGTATGTAAAGGAGTAGTTATTAGTTTACTAGATAGGAGTGACTTACCAAATAAAGTGATGTAGTGTTAAGCCTCGAAGCCCAGTGTGAATTCAACATTTCTAGAAGTGTGTGCAGACTCAGACTGAGCTACGTGTTTATGCAATTAATACATACTGCTGCACCTTCTCTCCTGAGAAACTAGAGGCCTGAATGCATACAAAATATTACAGTATGGAGCACTATCGCAATGCTGGTCAGGTTGGGTTGGGGCAGGGTGTGTGGACCTGGTCTTTCTAGTTTGTCTATTCCCTTCTGTTGCCCCCTCTGTTCCTCACCCACCCACCACACTCTGCTGCCTGCATAGTGGGAGTTCATAGTGAAACTTTAGGGTATGTCTACACTGCAATTAAAAACCTGCTGCTGGCCCATGCCAACTAACTTGGGCTAAGGGGCTTGTGCTAAGGGGGCTGTTTAAATGCGGTGTAGACTTTCAGGCTTGGGTGGGAGACCAGGCTTTAGGACCCTGCGAGGGTGGAGGGTCCCTGAGCAGGGTCTGCAGCCTGAGCCCGAAACATCTACACCACAATTAAACAACCCCTTAGCCCAAGCCCTGCAATCATGAGTCAGCTGGCATGGGCCAACTATGGGTGTTTAATTGCAATGTAGACATACACTAATAAGGTGCCTGATCTGATTAGATTCCCAGTGCATTACATGAGGAGTCTAGTGAGTGATCACTAATGGGATCTGCACTTCTAGCTCCTTCACCATCATATTTTAAATATAACATACAAATTTCATCACCTATTTTACGTGCATGTTTACTTTCCTATGTGGATTTTTTGGCACGTCATCTCATTTGGCTTGAGTCCACTCTTGCCCCCCACCCACATTTGAATCCTAAGAGGAAACAGGATTCAGGGTTTATTTAGCAGGGAAGTCCCAGGATTTAGCCTTCATGAAGACAGGGTTTATTCTGCCCATATTAGAATGTAAGTCCTATTTTAGCATTTAAATCCATCACCTTAAGGGGTATTCATTGATCCACCAGTAGAAACTATCCTTTCTTATGTCCAAACTGAATTTTCTGGCCAGGATAGCTGTATCAGAGTTCTCTTCAAAGCTCTGTTGAGCACTGTTCTATAAATCATCTAGAAAGGGCATAATCACTTCTATAACTAGTGAATTGAAACTGTTGCCTCTGCAGTGTTATTAATTCAAGTAAGAAACAACAGAGTCCATTGGGAATTAACTCAAGTTTCCTTCGCATTACAAATAACTAAAACTAAGCTGCTCCTTTCATGTCATTTCATTTTGGATAGTTTTGTTTTAAATTGAAGAACAAATGAAAGAAGAGTACAAATTTGTGTTAACTTTATGCCTGCTATTTTGGTGCTCAGCACTAGAGGGCACTAGAGTAAATACTTTTTGAAACCAGTTTAATTTGCACTGTTGTAATTTTCACACCCAACAATTAACTGCTGGAAGAAATGTGCTTAGAGCGGATGTGTCAATTTTTTCCACTTTATTCGGTTTTAAATGTAAGAAAGAGAAAATATTAGTGCACACGTAATTCCAGAAAGACAATTATTAGAGACAGTAGATCTGGGCAAGTATTGCAAACCATTTTCTATGGTTTTATTTTTAATTTTTAAACAAATTTGCTTCAGCTATCTTCCACCATATTTGGTGTTTACCTCTGCAGAAATGTATTCAACTATGTTTTATTAACACAGATGTTTGCTGAAAGTGAATGCAAAGCTTGTTGACTCTACTACTCCTAGAAGGTGAATTTTAAATGCATTTTCTCAAAGTATCCCCACAAAAATACCCTTGTTACAGAGGTGAAAGTAAGCCGGTACGCCTGGTGCTGCTTCCTCAGGCGGCAATTTCAAGGGCCAGGGTGCCCCAGGCCCTTTAAATTGCCGCCAGAGCCCTGCTGCTGGAGCCCTGGGGTAGCGGCGGTTGGGCTCTGGCGGCTATTTAAAGGGCCCAGAGCTCCCGCTGCTTCTACTGCCCTGGCCCTTTAAATAGCCCCCAGAGCCTGGGGTAGCAGCGGGGCTCCGGGGCTATTTAAAGGGCCCGGGGTGGTAGAGGCAGGGGAGCCCCATACCCTTTAAATAGCCCCAGGAACCCCCAGCTGCCATTGCTATTCTGGTGGGGGGGGCAAGGAGGAGGGGAAAGGAGGGGGTGCACTTACCCCTACAGGGCAGGCTGGGGCTGGCTCTGACCCCCTCAGCCCCACCCCTTCCACCTCAGGCCCTGCCCCTTCCAGGGGCCAGAGCTGACCCCCAGCCCCGTACCGGTAAGTCATTAGACTTACTTTCACCCCTGCCTTGTTATGAGTACAAAACTTATCCAATAAGGAAACAGGAAAAAGTACTAAAGGATTTAAGGAGCCAATCACAACTAAGAACATAGATTGAATTTCAAAAAGCAAGTTATAGAATAAATTACTTCTGTAAAGGATTTTACCAAATAATTTTGAATAATAAAATGTTTTGACAAAACCATGATCTGTTCAGAGGTATCACAAACATTACAAGAGATGAAATTTGTGTAATAAATTATTTGTTATGAATTATTCAGTAATTTCTAATAGATTAAAATGCAAAGATTAGTGTTGTCATCTCTCAATTTAATTTCAAATCTTGTGATCTTTAGTGTTTCTCTCAAAGGCCCAGCTCCAGGAGTCAAGTGCTAAAATTCAGTTTTCATTTTTTTAAAAAAGTAAGTTGATAGCCTTTATGGTAGCTTGAAAACTTGACCCAAGTGCACCCTAAAGGGTTAAAAGTCAGAAGGCAAATAAAATGAACCCCATTTGTTTTTTTATCTTACGATTTTAAAGTATTTTAAAATTCATGATATTTTGAGGCCTGACTCATGATTTTTTAATTCTTAGGGCTGGCAATATGGAAGTCTAAGATAAAATATATGTAGTCTTTTGTATCCTTGCCACAAATAACTACTAGTTTAGAAAAAAAAGATTACAGAGATGCTGACTTCATTGTCATGCAGTTTTCACTAAAACAAGTCCATGTATTATAATAATTTGTGTAATGGCCTTACATGGCCATGAGCTTTCCCATTGTCTGGATATCCCATCTCTTAAATAATATTTATGAAGATCTCTGCTTTTCCTGAATCAAGCAGCAGGAGTATGCAAATTTTAGCAATAATAACCTCTAGGTCAAGCATTTCCTTGCAGTTAATGATCAGTTTGGTTGGAGTTGTGGACCCCAGAGTTTTATTTGGGATTGTAACTCAGCCACTCATTAGCTGCTAGAAAATGCTCAACCCTAGCAATACTTCGTAAACAGTGTGAAAATATAAATACTTGTCACAGGGTGGCTGGCCGCTGTAACTGAAGTAGGTCCCTGTGCCAGAGCAGGTGCTCCCATTCAGGCTGCACCTGGTCTATAAAGGATCTGAGGGAGTGTAAGAGCTGGAAGGGAACAGAATTGGCTGTGAGAAAGAGAGTGAGGCAGGAAGCTGCAATAAACAATGGGTAAAAATGTTCTTACAATTATGCAAAGTAAGTGTGTTCTTGTAAAGGGAAAGCAAATTTTAAACATACAGGGTCAAATCCTTCAGGGCTCAGTTCAGCAAGGTACTTAAATCTATGCACAACTTTAAGTGCATGAGCAGGTCCACTGAAACACACGCTTAAAGGTGTTGTGCATGTACTTAAATACCTTGCTGAATCAGGGCTCAGTCCTTACTCAGGCATAGTTCCCATTGTGCAACATATTTAAGACTGATCGCTAGACTGCATTTGTAGTTCATTTAGTTACAATACAATATCACAATGTTTAGAGCTGCCTAATAATTACTAGAATTCTATACAAATAAATGAGCGTAAGAGAGATATATTACTCATATTACGGTAAATCAGACGATAAAAAAAATCATAGAAACTATTATTCAGGTGAGATTGAACTTAATAGTCTAATTTTAGGTCGATTATTTTGGTTTTTTTCTGGTGGATCTCAGCTCCAGTTGTGCCAGCCTGTAGCACAGAGAATAAAATGTACAATTTCCTACTTCAGAAATATAGGCCTTTACCTTCTTTACGCTTCTGTATGTGCTTGCCAAGCTGGGCAGTCAGGAAAATACATTTTAAAAATATGCAGGTTTTTAAAGCGGGGAGCGGAGGGGTTGGCTAAATGACTTCCAGTCTCTGACGCCTGGGCAGTGGAGTTGACAATTGTGACTAGAATGGTTGTTGGGCATTGTGGCACAGCTGCTGGAGAACTGTTAGGGTTGACATAGGTAACGCAATGTGTATACTCACACTGTAGGTTGACCAAGGCTCAGCGCAATTCAGGGAGGTGATGTTACTGCATCGCCATAATGGGGCCCTTACATCAACCAGAGACAAATGTGAGTGTAGATTCACGCACAACTATGGTAGTGCTAGGTGACTTATGTTGACCCAACTTTCTAGCCTAGACCAGGCCTAAGTCATAGATTTATAGAAAAGTCTTTATTTTCTAATTTCTATTAAGGAGAAAAATATAGGAAGGAATAAAACATTGTTATATATAGCCCTTTCCCATCATGAGTACAGATTAAGGCAAACAAATTTAAACTTCACACGTGTGTTGAAGTTATTTTCAAATGCAAACACTTCCTCATTGTCCTATCCCCCGACTTTTATCACGAACAATATTGTTAGACTCGGGGGCAGCTCTAACTTTTTTGCCGCCCCAAGCAAAAAACAAAACAAAACCCAAGCGCCACCGCGCCGAACAAAAAAAAACGCACACACCCCAACGCCCGCCAAAACAACCCACCCCCAGCGCCACCACCCCGCTGAAATGCCCGAGGCACCAACAGGGAGGGCGGCATGCCCGGCCCCAGGGCGGCATATTCGCGGCCCCGGGGCACCGACAGGGAGCGTGTTTTTAAAAAAACAACAACAACAAAAAACCCTGAGCGCCGCCCCCCTCCAGGTGCCGCCCCAAGCACATGCTTGGTAGGCTGGTGCCTGGAGCTGGCCCTGGTTAGAATGGATAATTTGGCTCACTGTAGTTTTTCAGTACTACACTCGATTTTAGTAAACTGGACCATCTCTGAGAAGCCAATCAATATTCAATGTGAGGTGTAACGTATTACATCCTGGCTCCTATGAGTGTCAACAAGGTTATAACTCTTTAAAGTTACAGATTATAGTTTAGCTCTTGTTGCTAAACCATTTATCTGCAGTTGTACCCTTTTGATTTTTTAGTTCAAAATTTAGTTTTATACAGCAAATACACAACGTGTCAGTCTACAGCAGGGGTAGGCAACCTATGGCACGGGTGCCAAAGGCGGCACGCGAGCTGATTTTCAGTGGCACTCACACTGCCCGGGTCCTGGCCACCGGTCCGGGGGGTTCTGCATTTTAATTTAATTTTAAATGAAGCTTCTTAAACATTTTAAAAACCTTATTTACTTTACATACAACAATAATTTAGTTATATATTATAGACTTGCAGAAAGAGACCTTCTAAAAATGTTAAAATGTATTACCAGCCCGTGAAACCTTAAATTAGAGTGAATAAATGAAGACTCGGCACACCACTTCTGAAAGGTTGCCGACCCCTGGTCTACAGTGTAACCAGTAAAAAGCTTTTGCAGGTGACAGGCATAATGGTGGATTAGTGTTGTAGTTTTATATTAATTAAAAATAGTAATGATCAAAACTATATATTTGGCAGCTGTATAAAAGAAAAAGATAATTTATTTTATCAAAAATGATTAAAAACTGCACTTTGTCCTTTTATACTATTCATATGTACTATCAAATAGCAATTTTTTCATTTGCAGTTACATCCTTCACTTTTCTGTGTGAAGCTCAGTGGATTTCTATATATTTTCCTATTCCTTATAATTCCACAGTGTCCTTTTTATGAGACCCTATATGATAACTACGTACTTTTTTGATCAACTTTTTTTATCTGCTACGGCGCAAAGGTTATATTTTTGAAATACAATAGATCAGCTGTTCCATTTTTTATTCTTATTCTACAATAATGAATAAGCTTATTGCACCTTTTTTGTTTTGGCCACTGGATCTTATTTATTTGCATGCCAGACAGGAAAGAGATGAAGGTCGGTTGTGTGGCATCCCGTGTCCTGATCTGCATTGCAGATTAGGAAAAGGAGATGATATGCCTGGCATTTTGGCCAAAGTTTTCAAACCTAGGCATCTAAATAATCACTTGATTTCTCAGAGGTGCTGAACAGCCTAAACATTACTTGAAGTCAATATGGATTTTGTATGTTCAACACTGAAAACCTGCCCATTTCTAGGTGTCTAAATATGGATTTTGTTGACTAACTTTATGCATCCAGATATTAAACTGTCACTTATTTATTGCTTATATATATCTCCACTAGTATTTTTAAGTGGATTGGGACAGTTATAGAAAGAGAGAAGAGCTGTGAATGATTGATAACTTGTACTTTCCAGCAGAGAATTAGTTGCTTGAAAGATAAGAGACCTAGAGTATGTCTACACTGCAATTAGACACCCTCGGCTGGCCTATGCCAGTTGACTTGGGCTCACAGGGCTCAGGCTAAGGGGCTGTTTAATTGCAGTATAGACTATCTGGCTCGGGCTGCAGTCCGAGCTCTGGGACCTTCCCACCTCACAGGGTCCTAGAGCCTGGGCTCCAAGCTGAGCCCGAATATGTACACCGCAGTTAAACAGCCCCTTATCCTGAGCCCAGCAAGCCTGAGCCAGCTGGCACAGACCAGACATGGGTTTTTAACTGCAGTGTAAAGATATCCCCACTGCCAGGTCCTCTGACCTGATACGTCCCCTTTGTGCCATTCAGTGGCACAAAGGTGCTGTGAAGCTGGCTTTAACAGCCTTCCTGGAGATTCTTCCAGTTGGCTTAGCTGGTTTCCTGGCAAATTTCCCTTAGAAGCTAGTTAAGCCAACTTCATATTCCCTTTATGCCTCTGGAATGGCTATGGGGGATCTCTCTCCAGATGACAAAGGCCTCATGGCCTTCGAAGTGAGCCTGAAGACAGAAGGAGTGGCCATATTACTGCAGACAATCCTTGGCTGGCAGAATGACCTTTGAGGGCTATTGCAGATGGGCACAATTTACAGCAGTCGGGAGAATGTTCTATGTTCTGCTACAGATTGAGCTAGCTCTGGGCCAGCTCCAGAGTTGAGGGGGAGGCCGGGAGCATAAAGATACTGCAAATCAGGAATAAATCCACTGAGCAAAGGGAATTATAGAGACGTAGAACCAGCATAAGAGCAGAACTGAGCTGCAAACAACCTATATTTAACAATTACTTGAAACCCAAGTAATCCAATTTGTTTTCTAATTTTCCCGTGACTTTTAATGAACCTGGTGAATATAACATGGCACCAGCCCCAGTTTGGAAACAAAAATAGAATGTAAGCATCTGAGACTTATTCAATAATGTAAACATAACCAAAACAAGTCCAAACATTTAAGTCAAGTATAAGTTAAGTACAAATTCAAATGTAGGACATTAATAGTAAAGGCACTATATAAATACAGTATAAATCAAAAAGAGTCATTGCCACATGGAAATTACATTGGTTTCTCCTTTCTTCTGTGATCTGTTGCCTGAAAATAGACTTTTGAATAAAAATATGAAGCATTTTCCTGGAAGCTCTAAAAGTATACTTCTCTTGCAGCAACTGCAGTAGTCATCTTTCTTGTGCTGCTGGGAAGCAAACCACAATTAATCGAGTAACAAGGGTTGTACTGGCTAACTTCCTAATCTATGGAGTAGTAGAACTACACAGCATAGCTTCCTCAGAGCTTGAAATAAAGACTTATTCTGAAGAATTTATTTCAGTTAAAAAAGATACAAGCATACGTCTGTTTTCTCTGTACTCTTTGTTTTGGTTGCACAGAGTCTATAGTATGCATATTCATTTGAAAGTCAAATTTGCCCAGGTCATCATAGGAATTAGTGTTCTAATTTACAAGGGCCAGAAGAAAGACCACATCAGAATGTAGGGACTTTGCTCTTGAGCACCATATTTCTTCCTTGCTCCTATCTGAGTCAATGAAGCTCAATTACCAGGGTCTGTTTGTTGTAGCATCTGCTCAGCTGACTGCTTGTTCAGTTGCTTGTCTATTTCTGCACAAGGCTGCAGAGAATCGGTTATGGGAACTGCTATTTACAAGCTATCAAGCAAAATCAAGTTTCAAGTGAAGAAAACACAAGCATCAGGTAGGGACTATGCACCTAAATGAATGCTTGGGACTCTCACAGTTTACCACAAAAGCAAAATACAAGTGGTCTCAATTTCACATAATTTTAGAATTTATTGAATTGCTTTTTTCTTCAACTTTAGGCTGTTGAATAAGGCAACTTGAATCTAATGTTGTAGTGAAATTCTAAGTAACATAAAATGTTAGATTTTGCCTCAGCAATTGACAACACAATTTTTGAAAGATAATATTTATATATTTAATAAATATTTACACATTTACATTTGCATTTTTAATTTATAACACCAGTGAGATAAGTATAGCTAACAGTTTTCAGTATACATATACCTCACTTTTACAATAGTTTTATTTCAGAAGACAGACTTAATTTCCTTACTGATTCATTTGAGCAGGTTCTTTTTTTAAAAAAAAGCCAGTGAATGTTTTTGTTAGCAGTACTTGTTAAAGGTTTTGATTTCTTCCAGGGCAACAGACATTTCAGATGCCATCAGAAAAGAATACCAGATTCTGATAAATTTCCAAGCAGAAGTTCATTGATAATCTAGGAAAATACTGATCTTAGAAGCACAGATAATTTTTTCTGAAGTTCAGATATTTTGGGAGTGGAAGTAGTAACTGTTTCAGTAAAAGATCATCCAATATGTAAATTCCCTTTTGTTTGACAATACCTGTACCTCTGTTGTACATTGTACTCTTATTTGTGGAATAGTTAAAAAAAAAACTGAACTGCATGGGTAAAATGTTCTAATTGCGTTACTGTTATAGTAGAGAGAATCTTTTCTTTTCCAGTCTCACTCATTAAACTTACATTCAGTTTGTTAAAATGTAGCTTATGACAGAAAGCTTTAATTGGATTTACAGAGATGAAGCTTTTATGTTTTCTGCAATTATGTCTCTAAGAGTCAGGAGGAAGTTATGGGCCTGTCTTATAAATGACATTAAAGATACACAGATTGAAATGAATTATAAATAAGAAACAAAATAGCATTGAAAGAGAATGTTTCCTAATTTCATTAGTTAATCCTGTCTTAGAATACTATTTAACCAACACACTGTTCCCTAATATGATTTGTCAAAATGATTGTGTATATAATGGGAACATGCTCTATATACACACACAAACTACATAAAAACATTATTAAGGTTGCAAAGTCAAGTCCTCAAAAGTTAGGAATGACAGTGCTACCTTAATTTGACCCCCTCTCCCACCTTGTGTATATGCACTATAAGACAGTCTTTCATTACATGATCACATACTGTTTTTCCACCAGAGACCCCTACCTCAGTCAGTGCACTGAATGGACCATACTCGCTAACTGAGCATCTATTTAATGTATTATTTTATTAGTGTTATTCATGAGTGTGTGCTTTAGGACTGATTGACTGAATGGTACTCAGACCCTACTCTGAATAGAGAATTATTAACTTCCTCATGGGCTTTTTTATGGTGCTTATCAGTATAGTATCTGAGGTGGTCTTAGACATTAATGATTTTGTTTTCACAATGCACCTGTGCAGTGAGGGGTAGTATCTAATATTACAGATGGGGAACTGAGGCACAAAGTGTTCAAGGTCAAAAGTGTCCATATATTTTGGTTGCCCAACTTGAGATACATGGGACTTGATTTTTCAGAGGACTTAGCATTATATAGCACTTTATATGTTCAAAACACATCTATTGATTTCAGATGCAGCTCTGAATGCCTAGCAGTTCCGGAAATCAGACCCAGGGTTTCAAGTTGTACATCCAGAAAATGAGGAACACACATTTAGTTGATGTTTGGGTGAAGTGCCTTCCCCAACATCACATAGGAACTCAGTGGCAGAGGTATGGATAGAATCTAATTCTCCAGGGCATCATTCGGCTGCCCTAACCATGAACTATCCTTTCTCTTCCTTTAGTCTCCTGCCTTAGTGATTACACACCCTGCCAAATGAAAACACAAATTCCATCATGTAGACACCCACATGGGTCAGCGGCAGGGTTTAAACTTTTAGATTCACTACATGGACCTCTTGCCAATTGAGCTAATGGAGGTAACTGATAGCGGTAGAAAGGGATAAGACACACACACTTTGATAGTGGGCTTCACAGATATTTGATGACAGCTGAGGAATGATGAGACTCAGGAATGTCCTTCCCTGATCCCAATCTCTTTTCCCAACCAGTCTTCCATCACCACCACCTTGGCTCCCAGTCTTGCCCCCAGACTCCTTGCGCCAGTATCTCCCCACTTGGTTATCATTTCAATCTCTCCATCTCCCCCAAAAAACTTGGTCCCAGTCCCAATCTTCTTGCTTAGGCTCCTCATGCCAGTCTTCCCTACCCCAAGGCTCCCTGTTCCAGTGTCCTTGCTAATCTGGTCCCAGTCTTTCTGCCCCCACCTAACTCCTTATTTAATGATGATACGGCCCACAACAAATGGGCAGTTTTAGGGAAAATCCTGCTTGGTCCCTGTAGCCCTAAGCTGGATCATGCTCATTGCAGATGGAATCTTTGGAGAATTTAGCTGCCTAACTCTAACAAGGCTTTACTAAACACGTGAACTGAGATTTTTCAAAGTCTTATAACTTTGCCAAATTTGAATTTTTATTCACATGAACAGGAAAAGGCACAACCCTGTCACCAGAGCAAAGCCCCTACCAAATTTAAAACCTTTGCTCCAAAGGATAGAGATACTAAAGTTTTCAACTAAATGGTTATAAGTTTTTGTTTTTTAACAATCCTAACCTCATGCTCAGAAATGGCTAAACCATTTTAGTTGAAACTTTTTGAAAAAACTCAACTTGAAGTAGACAACCCAGCATGAAAAATTTGTCTGAATGGTTAAAGTTTGGGAAAACTATAAGCCACTTAAAACAAGGCCTTAAAATGGAAAGTGTTGTGAAAACTTAACTATAGTTGACACTACCAGCTCTGCCGGTTTTGATAGATATGAAAACAGCAAATCTAACAATGTTTCTAAGCAAGCCAGCAGTTGCTTCAAAAATGGCATAAAAATAAATATTTACCGTTTTGAGGGTAGAAAATTGAAACCTGATGAGGTTTTTGTCAAAATAGAATTATGTTCTACATACCTATTGTTTTATTGATTTAAATATCCAGTGGTCATCACAGCTGATCTTTGTGAGCCAGGAAGTAAGGTTTATACATCACTCCCGAATGCAGGTTTCTGATGGTAATACTTTACCACACAGAATACCTGTGACTTGATGCTTGTTTGTTATCCAGCTGTCAGTGTGCATTAATTTATTCCGAAAGGGCACTGAAGCTGGGGTCATCTACAACCTTTTATCTGAACTTTTGATCTGAAAAATGCTAAGTGTTGTTATGTCCATTTAACAGACAGGTAAACTGAGTTTAAATGACTCGCCCCAAGATCATACAGCAAGTCAGTGGCAATGCTAGGAAAAGAATGCAGGAAACTTGAGAAAATCCCCTGTTCTGCTTTGGACAATATTTCCTCTCTGGTATTTAAATGATAATAGTTAATAATACCTAGCACATACCATTTGTAGACCTCAATTCTCTTTAGAAAGGTGGATTACTATTATTAGCCACACTTTACAGATGGGGAAACTGAAACTCAAAGAAGTTAATTAATTTGCCTGATGTCACACAGGAAATCAGTGTCAAGAGATCTGGTTCTGTTGCTGATTCTAACTCCTAGTCTCATCTCCTAGTCTCATCTCCTATCCACAAGACCACACTGCCTCTCACTGGTATACTAGATAGTTCCTGAAATTCATAAGTTGTCTAAACATAAACTGTTTAAACAGCTTAGGAATTTCACTTTGTAGCTTGCTTTGTGGGAGGGATTTTTAAAAAAATTACAGTATACATTACATTAAACGTGCTATTTTGGAAAGAGATCCATTTGCATTCAGACTCTAATTTGCATTAAAATGATTTATGTTACTCAAAGCAATAGCAAGTTCTTCTCTAAATATCTTTTCTTTATATACATGTTTCAGATTGCAGATATACATGTCACTCTCACTGCCGAGATCTGGTGCATCTGGACTGTCAACAGAATGGAAAATTAATGGAATGCATCTCCATATATGACGAGTTAGATCAAACCAACAATGGTCAGGTAATATGTTTTGCATTTGCAGAATTGCTACTTTCCAACTGTCAGTTACATAATAAAGAACCTTCTTCCTGTTCCACCCATCTATTCAAGATCAAAATGTTCTTCTACTGGTAATTCAGTAACTGGTAATTCAGTGACACTTTCCTGGTATGCCTATACAGAATAAATGTACCAGAGGTTCTGTGCTGCTGGAGGTATTTTATTTTGGATAAGAAATAAGGCCCAAGGTCTTGACCATTTGTGATAAAGATCCTACTCAGGTTTTGTGCAAGAGAGGAAGGGTTTTAATCCTTCTGTTGTGATCAAATTCCAGTTTGGGTAATTTCATATTTGCTTACGTAGATTCTTCTCAAGTTTTAAATAGACACACTGTGCTTTTTCCTTTCTTTTCCGTAACTATTGTGTTATGTTACTGCTTGCTTTCCACCCCTGAGGGCCTCATATCACTGTTTTTCTTTTTACTTGTGGTGTACTTCAAAACAGTACCAACAGAGGAGTTTTTCTCCTCACCTGAAAAGGCAAGGAATTTACACCCTATGACTAATACACTCTACTGCATGCAGAAAGAACAAGGAGTACTCATGGCACCTTAGAGACTAAGAGATTTATTTGGGCATAAGCTTTCGTGGGCTAAAACCCACTTCATCAGATGCATATACAGAGAACATGAAAAGATGGGGGTTGCTATGTACATTGGCCAAACCGGACAGTCTCTACGCAAAAGAATAAATGGACACAAATCTGACATCAGGAATCATAACATTTGAAAACCAGTAGAAGAACACTTCAATCTCTCTGGTCACTTAATAACAGACCTAAAAGTGGCAATTCTTCAACAGAAAAACTTCAAAAACAGACTCCAACGAGAAACTGCAGAACTGGAATTAATTTGCAAACTGGATACCATTAAATTAGGCCTAAATAAAGCCTGGGAGTGGCTGGGTCATTACACAAACTGAAAACTATTTCCCCATGCTAAGTTTTCCCCTACTGTTACTCACACCTTCTTGTCAACTGTTTGAAATGGGCCATCCTGATTATCACTACAAAAGTTTTTTTTTCTCCTGCTGATAATAGCCCGCCTTAATTGATTAGTCTCTTAGAGTTGGTATGGCAACCCCCATCTTTTCGTGTGTGTGTGTGTGTGTGTGTGTGTGTGTGTGTGTGTGTGTGTGTGTGTGTGTGTGTGTGTGTGTGTGTGTGTGTGTGTGTGTGAGATGAAGTCGGTTTTAGCCCATGAAAGCTTATGCTCAAATACATTTGGTAGTCTCTCGAAGGTGCCACAAGTACTCCTTGTTCTTTTTGCGGATACAGACTAACATGGCTACCACTCTGAAACCTGTCTACTGCATGCGTGCACACACTCTCAGTCTGCTCTATAGCTAGGGCAGATAGCACCACCTATTATTAAGGTTACCCAACACTTCCCATGATAAAACCCTATTTTCAATTGTTTATAGCTTTTCCAAACTTTAACTGTTTGGGCTGAAATTTTCCATGACTGTTTAAATAATTATTTAAATTCGGTTAAAATTATTATTAGTATTATTATTATTATTATTATTACTAATAATAATATTTAGTTAGTTAGTTAGTTAGTTCAGCTGTTTCCAAAAACAAGGCTAGGGGAAAATACATTGTTTTGCCCATGTTACATTCTGGTGACTTTTTTTAAAGCTCTAGTGCCTCCAAGCTTTGGGAAAGGGACTTGAAATTTGGCAGGGAATAGCCTTTTATCAGGGATGTGCCTTTTGCCGTCCCCATGAAAATCAACCCAAATTTGGCCAAGTTATAAGCCAAATGGCACAAGCTTTGAAAAATGGCAGTTCATACATGCTTAGTAGAGACTTTTTAGATTTTGGCAGCTAGATGCCCTAAATAGTCCATCCTGACTGGGCATGCTCCAGCCTGGGGCTGAGCAGGTCTCTTTTCCTACAAGTGTAGCTCTGGGCTACTGCAGGCCATGCTAGGTCCAGACATCTGACCTGAGAGCAAGGAGCCTGTCTCGCTTGTGTTCTCAAGGACTTCCTGCTGGTGGAAGAGGAAGCAGACAAGTCAAATGCAGAGAGGACTAGGACATATGAGTGATCAAGGGAGTAGATTGGGACAAGGAACCTTGGGGCAGCGGGACTAGGCCTAGAGACTGGGGCTGGAGAGAGAGAGGAAAACTTGGACTGAGAGTTGCGGGGAGATTGGTCTAATTGGGTAAGGAGACTTGGACTGGGATTGGAAGCCAGGAAGAGACTGAGATTGCTTCTTCCTTAGGTCAATTTGCTTTCTCGATTGGCTTGGTCACTTTGTTTACCTTAGATGCAAATGTACTTTTGTTTTCTTTTGCTTGTGATCAAACCATGCTGTTAGCTTGATCCATGCAGACAGGTGAATGCACATTCCTTTGTATAGGGCAGGCTTGTTTATTAGCTGCCTCTACAACATTTTTAAGACCATATTTCCAGCATACATACATAACTTTTTATACACAACCCATACATACATCATGCAATGATCTTCATTACCAGCATGTCATTGTTTGTTTTTTTATATGATATCTTACAAGATGCTGTTTGGCTAAATATTCTGACAACAGTGTCGGGTGCACCCTTTGCCAGCTGGCATAAAGGGGCTCTTAGGGTCACAGAGGGGACAGGATAGATGGGCCAAGCTAGGAGGAACAGGCAGAAAAATCTGCTCCCACTGTAACACTCATATCCAGAACCTGGAATGGAACACAAGATTCCTGAGTCTCACCATGCCTTGGTGTCAGCAAATATCTGTGAAACCCACTGGCAAATAGTCCCATCCCTTTCTAGTGCTGGTACACACAGGATATGTCTACACTGCAGGAAGAGATACAGGACAGCAAGTTTCTGACTGACTTAGGCTCATGGGGCTTGCACTACAGGACTAAAAATAGCAATGTAGATGTTCGGGCTTGGGCTGCAGCCTGGGATCTGAGACCCGCCCACCACCACCATGTTTCAGAGCCCAGGCTCCAGCCTAAGCCCAAACATCTGCACTGCTATTTTTAGCCTCATAGTATGAGCCTCATGAGCTCCAGTCAGTTGACCCAAGCTCTGAGATTTACTGTCATGAGTCTTTTTTTTGCAGTGTACACATACCCATAGAGGATGACAGCCTACTACTGTTATCTATCACTCCCTTTGCTCAAGTGACAGAGGTCTGTGATGGCTGAAAAGGTTCCAACCCTGCTGATGACCCATGTTGGTGTCTACATGATGCCACAAAATGGAACTTCTAATTTTTTCAGATTCCTTTTTTAAAAACTAAGGAAATTACACACACAAAATTACACTAAGAGAACATTATTAAGATTGCCAAGTCAAGCATGCAAAAGTTAAGAAATGCTTGCTTTTGCATCCTTAATTCCACCCCCTTGTGTGTATGCATTATGGTATCTTTAATTACATGATCACATTTTTCCAGAGAACCCTGGCTCATTCACTGTACAGGGTGGACTGAGCTCTGGGGGTAAACTAGGTTGTGTAATGAAGAAGGCTGTTGTCTGTAGAACCCCGGCTTCATTTGTTTCAGAAGTTGGCAGGTGTGTAGTGAATGAGGCAGGAGACTGCAGGAAGAGAAAGGGTGGCATAATGGTTAAGGTAGCTGAATGCTGCCCTGGAAAATTAGATTCTATTGCTGCTTTTTCCATGGATTTCCTATGTGATGCTAATCATAGAATCTCAGGGTTGGAAGGGACCTTAGGAAGTCATCTAGTCCAACCCCCTGCTCAAAGCAGGGCCAATCCCCAATTTTTGCCCAGATCACCAAATGGCTCCCTTAAGGATTGAACTCACAACCCTGGGTTTAGCAGGCTAATGCTTAAACCACTGAGCTATCCCTCCCCAAGTCAAGTACTTTAAGCCAGAATTTTCATAAGTGGTTACTAATACCTCATTTTCTGGATGCCAGACTTTAGACCTTGGGGTCTGATTTTCAGAACTACTGAAAACTCAGAGCTACAACTGAAGTTAATGGGAGCAGTACATATAAAGTGTTTGAACATATAAAGTGCTATGTAATGCTAAGTACTCTAAAAAATCAGGTCCTAGGTGCCTCAATTTGGACACTTTTGACCTTAATATCTCTGTGCCTTAGTTCCCCCATCTGTAAAATGAGATAACACCCCTTCACCTCATAGGTGTGTTGTGAAAATAAATTCATTAATGTTTGTGAAGCACACAGATACTATGGTGATGAGCACCATAGAAAAGCCCATTAGAAAATGAATAATTCTGTCTTCACAACAGGGTGTGAATAGTGTGCTGTAAATAAGGCCTGGAATCACCTGTTGAACAAGGAGAAAACAAAATATTGAATAGCTGCTCATTGAGTGAGTACTGTCCTTTCGGGTCACTGAATGAGTTCTGTGTGAAAAATAGCAGGTGATTATATAATTAGTGCATCATAATATATATATGCATACGGGGGCCAAATTAAGGTTGTAGAGGCAAGCTTAATTCTGGCATTGCTTAACTTTTTCAGTGATTGACTTTGGATTGAAATAATGTTCTTTCAACATAGTTTTGTTCTCTGTGTGTAATACATATATATATATATACACACACACACACACAAACTAACTAAGGGACATATTTGATGCTTGTGTGTTATGCTCCTTCTCCCTAATGGAAATTATGTGACTAGGAGAACATATGCCTAAAGTGGCTTACAGATGGGGAGATGGCTGATGTGGTAAGAAACCACAGTCTGATGAAAAAATTAAAACATTTGCACTTGCAGCACTAAGAAATGGAAAGCAGTCAAATTCAAGAGAATACATAGAGTGCGATTTAAAATGGGAGGTGAAACAGTTATTATGACAATGAGTTCCCCATTAGAACAACATAGGCAGGGTCTGTCCCAGACAGCCTATTTCACAGAAACAACAGACAATCCTCAGGGGCTCATTGAAAGAGGCCTCCCCTGGATAACTGAAAGAAAATTGGGCAGGGAGAGAGAACACCCCAATTTGGATGGGAGTAAATCAGTCAGGGTTGGTGATTTGAAGAAGTTCTGGCAGAAAAACACTATGTAAATAGGCATGCTTGTGTCATTTGTAATTTGTAAATTATTTATTTTCTTTCTGTTTGGACTGATGTCACGGTGTCTGCTCCCCACTAGTGCACTTCCTCCTAGTCGCTCTGGGGATTAGCTGATACCAGGTCTAACGCCTCCTTTCCACTTCTTGCCGCATGTCCTGCCTTCTCTTCCTGGCTTTCAGTGAGGCAAGACGCTCTGTGTACGTGGCTTAGCCCTCCAGCCAAGTCACATGTGTCTTCCCCCTTTCAGGGTACCAAAGTCTCTTCCAAACAGGCTCAGGCAGTCTTCCCATTTGCTGCCCAGCTGGTGCCACTTCCCTAGTGGCTGGCAGGGGAAACCCGGGCCCATCCTCTACTCCAGGTTCCAGCTCACCACTAGTGCACCTCCTCCTGGTCACTCTGGGGATTACATAAACCACCTGATTCCCCTTAGCTGTGGCCTGTTTGGTTAACTGGCCCCCTTCTTAGCCTACATTAGCCTCTTCAGGGCAAGCATGGGGTGAACACCTGATCACAGTTAGGGCATCACCATTTTGGACTCCATTGGCACAATGGCTGGAATTGAGACAGGTGGGGGGATGTTGTGCTGGGGGTTGGGTGAAATCTCATTGAAGCTGTTGGGTGTGACAGCTACCCTTCATTCAGCATAAATATACGAAGCAGTTAAGCTCCTTTTTGGAGTAAGATACCTGAAACAGTAGGAGACACCACCCAAAACACAGGGTACATACGAAATCGGTCAGAAGCCAAGCTCGGAGGCAGATTAAGATTTATTGGGGCCCTGAGCACAAAGAACATTTGGACCCCCCTTGCAATGGGGCCCTGCCCCATACTCCTCCTCTTCCTCAGTTTTCAGAATGGAGAGAGGTAAATAGTGGTGTCCCCCGGGGGTCTGTTCTGGGACCAGTCCTATTCAATATAGTCATAAATGATCTGGAAAAAGGGGTAAACAGCGAGGTGGCAAAATTTGCAGATGATACAAAATTACTAAAGATAGTTAAAACCCAGGCAGACTGCGAAGAGCTACAAAAGGATCTCTCAAAACTGGGTGACTGGGCAACAAAATGGCAGATGAAATGTAATGTTGATAAATGCAAAGTAATGCACATTGGAAAACATAATCCTAACTATCCATATAAAATGATGGGATCTAAATTAGCTGTTACCACTCAAGAAAGAGATCTTGGAGTCATTGTGGATAGTTCTCTGAAAAAATCTACTCAATGTGCAGCAGCAGTCAAAAAAGTGAACAGAATGCTGGGAATAATTAAGAAGGGGATAGAAAATAGGACAGAAAATATCATGTTGCCTCTATATAAATCCATGGTATGCCCACATCTTGAATACTGTGTGCAGATGTGGTCACCCCATCTCAAAAAAGATATATTGGAATTGGAAAAGGTTCAGAAAAGGGCAACAAAAATTATTAGGGGTATGGAACAGCTTCCATAAGATTAGAAATTAATAACACTGGGACTTTTCAGCTTGGAAAAGAGATGGCTAAGGGGAGATATGATTGAGGTCTATAAAATCATGACTGGTGTAGAGAAAGTAGATAAGGAAGTGTTGTTTACTATTTCTCCTAACACAAGAATTAGGGGTCACCAAATGAAATTAATAGGCAGCAGGTTTAAAACAAAAGGAAATATTTCTTCACACAATGCACAGTCAACCTGTGGAACTCATTGCCAGAGGATGTTGTGAAGGCCAAGACCATGACAGGATTCAAAAAAGAACTAGAGAAATTCATGGAGGATAGGTCCATCAATGGCTATTAGCCAGGATGGGCAGGAATGGTCTCCCTAGCCTCTGTTTGCCAGAAGCTGGGAATGAGCGACAGAGGATGGATCACTTGATGATTACCTGTTCTGTTCATTCTCTCTGGGGCACCTGGCACTGGCCATTGTTGGAAGACAGGATACTGGGCTAGATGAACCTTTGGTCTGACCCAGTAGGGCCATTCTTATGTTCTTATGTTATGTTCCCAAGGCCCCACCCTCTGGCCAGACCAGAAGTCGGAGCTGTGCAGTGGTAGGAGCCGTTCAGGGAGCCTGGGCCACTGTGGGCCATCTTGGACACTCCACCTGCCCTGGGCAGCACATCCCAGGAGGCGGGGACATGGGGTAGAGGCTGCTCTTGGGCACCCAGCCCCCTGCCCAGGGCAGGTGGAGGGTCTAGGGCTCCTCACAGCAACCCAGGCTCCTTGGGTGGCTCCTACCACTGTCGGCTCCGGCTTCTGACCTGGCCTGGGGGCGGGGCCTCAGGGAGAAGAGGAGGAGCAGGGGGCAGGACACTGAGGGGGAAGAGGAGGGGCAGAGGGTGGGGTCACAGTTCCAGCACTGGTGGCCCCCCCCCTACTTCTACACAGGTTCCGGCACTCCTATGGAAGCCCCCAAATTGGCTGGGGACCCTGGGCCTGGGCCCCATGGGCCCTTGCATTAATCTACCACTGGCCCCTGGGCAGGAGATGATGGAATGCTTTATATTTTGCTGCTCCTTTAACGTCAGCATTTGGAATCTGTTGGTCTCAACACTGAGAGTTTCACTGTTGCACTGGGCAGGCTTATGGACAGTTGGCTTTTGGACTTTTTCAGACACCAGAGGATTCAGCATCTACTGTACCTTGCTAAGGCAGGCAGAACAGACATTTGCCGTGTAGTTTCTTTGAGCCCCTGGCAGTTGCTAACACAGTAGTTCTGTTACCTATAGCAAAGCTGGTCAGCCTGTTTTCAGGCACAGGATGACTCACCTGACATTCTAGTTCAGACTATTCTTTACAGTCATTCAGTTGCTAGCAATGGCGGAGAGAAAACAGATGAATTTGGCAAAATGGCAGTTGGCCCAAGACCTTGTGGCATCAAAATGACCTTTTCATTCTTAGGACAAAGTGTCTGGCATGGGGAGGGTTCCGATGTTTTCTTTTGTAGCTGTGTATTATACCCATTGTGACTGTGGTTTGTGGGGTTTTGAAGTTTTTATTTAATACACATGAACAAAGACAGAGGCAGAGTTCAAAGTGGAGGGGCTGGGATCATTTCCTTTTAGCTTGTTGGTGAGTCACATGCCACTCACTTACCATAATGTTTTCCTTTCTGATGGATGTTATGGAACAGCTGGGTGCCTGCTTCATTCTAGCCAGATAGATAATGCAGGGATAGAAAGGCCCATGAAATATTCAGTACCGGACGTTCTCCCCTAGCTCACAGCAGCTCCTCCCCACATGATATTCTAAGTTGAACAGTCCAGTCACCCTTTCTTCCCTCTTTATGCAGAGATGGGCCTGCCAAGTCCAGCTCCTTGTCTGGGGTTGGGTTCTGATGTCAGTTACACTTCATTTTGGATCAGCCCGAAAGGTCAAAATCTCAGTCCTGTTAAAAGCAGTGGCAAAGCCCCTGTTAAGTTCAGAGGGACCAGGATTTGACACTGCTTGTGTGCCTTTGTTCAGATGTGTTCAGATGCCCTCTTCTCGGACTTCACCAGCTGAATCTTGGGAGATCCCGCCTCCTAAGCCTCTTGACATTGTCTGACCAGTACTGGCCTCTGCTTGATTGCTGGGTTATACCCCTCTTCATTACAATCTCCTCAGCTTGTCTTGGAATAAGCAAAGGATTTGCTCTGGATAATGGGTTGCATTGCATTACAGCTAGTCACAATTATTCCATCAAAACTTTTTTTTAGACAAAAAATGGCCATTTTAATTGTTCTGGGGTTTGGGAGTTTTTTTAAACAGAATCTTTTTTTTTTTTTTTTAATAAACCTAAAACTGGAAAGTGTTCCATTTTGGGTAACTTTTTTCAGTTTTCAAAAATCAAAAAATGTTCCTGCAAACCAAAATGTTTTCACTTTTTCAAACAAAACCTGGAAAATTTTTGCAATTTTTTTTTTCATTTCTTTAAAAAAAAATTCTGGAAAATACCATTTTCTGACCAGGTCTGACCAACTCTTCTATCTGCCCAGCTAATGCATTAACATCACTCCGGCTATATCTTCATTGCAAAAAAATTTATTTTTACATCGAGGTAACTAACCTGAGATAGCGCTCTTGCTATAAAATCCTAGTGGAGACAAAGCACTGTAGCTTTTACCCCCATGTCTCTGTAGCTAGTTGAGGTCAGCCCCCTAGGTGTTGGGCTTTGTGTTGACTTTGACTAGCTACATCAAGGTAAAAACTACCAGTGCCTTGTCTCCACTAGGATTTCACATCAAAATAGAGATATCAATATATTTATTATTATTATTTATTGTATGTATTCTCATAGCACCCAGGAGCCCTAGTCATGGATCAAGATTCTGTTGTGCTTGGCACTGTACAAACAGAACAAAAAAATAGTTCCTGCCCCCATGAGCTTACAATCTAAGTATAAGACAAGAGACAACAGATAGATACAGACAGAGGAGAGCACAAAAGCAGTAAAAACAACTCTTTGGCATTGAAGACATAGCTTATGACAGGGACTGTCTTTTGGGTGCTGTCTCTCTGGAAGACACTGCTGCTTTTTGTGTACATAGGAAAGTTGTACCACTTTAAGGGCATGGCTACACTTGCGAGTTAGAACATATTAAAGCAGCCCCGTGCGCTCTAACTCATGACGCGTCCACACTGGCAAGGCACGTAGAGCGCTCTGACTCAGCGGCTAGAGCGCTCCTGGTAATCCACCTCGGCGAGTGGAATAATGTTTGATGCGCCCCTGCTGGAGCGCTGCGGCGCCAGTGTGGACACCCTGGTCTGTTAACGTGGTCTGATCGGCCTCCAGAAGTGTCCCACATTGCCTGTTCTAGTCACTCTGGTCATCACTTTGAACTCTACTGCCCTGCCCTCAGGTGACCAACTGTCAGACCCGCCCTTTAAATTCTCTGGGAATTTTGAAAATCCTCTTCCTGTTTGCTCAGCCAGGCGTGGAGTGCTCTCAGCGAATCTTTCCAGGTGACCATGCCTCCACATGCCAGGTGATCCCCAGTATTGAGCAATGGCGAGGTGCTGGCTGAGCAAACAGGAAGGGGCGAGCTCATCACACAGTCCCATGAAAATGGCTTTTCTCATCTGAAAGTTCTGCAGCCACTGCTCATCATCCCAGATTTGCATGACAATGTTAAACCAGGGCTACTTTTACATGTAGACAGCCCCCATGATTATTATATTGCCTTACATTTTATGCCATCAAAGAATTAATCAAAAACAGCAATATATTGACAAGGCAACAAGTGCAGCGTTAGGGTTACTGCAAGGCTAAGGGTTACAGTTAGGCAAATATTCAAAAAAACATGAGAGAGACAAATCAGGACCATAGGCTCTTCCATAGCCTGTCATCTAATAAATTGATGATCTAACCTCTCCATCAAAGGGCATCTCCTGTTGTCTTATCCTCTCGCACCACTTTTATACCAGTGTAACTCCTTTGACTAGCCATGGAATTAGACTGGGGGCTGGAGCCCAAAGTCCTGCAGCCACATCCCAGGGCCCGAGCCTGAAGCCCTGTGGGTTGGGGATGGAGCACACAGCCGAAGCCCAGGCCAGAGAAGGCGGTGGGGGCCAGGAGTGGTGGGACTGGGGTCCTGCAGCTGGGGGACAGAGCCTGCCACCGCGCAGCCAAAGCCCAGGGTGGCAATGGGCAGCCAGGGACAATTGGAGGAGGGGGGTGTGAGCTTAGGGCCAACACCCACCGCCACATGTCAGGGGGCCCGAGCCTGAAGCCCCGTGGCCGGATCCCGGGACAAAGCCCTGTGGCCAAATCCTGGAGCCCGAAGCCTTGTGGCCAGGAGATGGAGCACACGGCTGAAGCCCGGTGCTGGAAGAAGTTGCGGGGGTCAGGGGCTATGAGGGGGGAGGCGGGGGTGAGCCCGTGGCTGGAGAAGGCAGCGGGGGCCAGGGGTAATCTGAACACAATATATATTTAATGTAAAATACCATCTGTGCTTTTCTGTGGCATAAGTTTTTTTGCTAACTCAAAGTTGTTAAGTTGTCTGCAAAATGCAACTGTAGATCTAACAGCACCTACATCATATTTAAACACTTCTTATGCAAGCAATATAGGTTTGTGAAATTCTGTAAGTGGGAGGTGGTGCCTTGTAATTTGAAAAAACTGTTGCTGGACTTGCTGCAGTGAAGTTTCAGCAGAAATGATTCTATAAAACTTGGCTGTATATGTTTGTAGAAATTATATAATAATATACATGCACATATAACCATGGGTAGCCATACTTTGCCTGAGGAAGGGAAACATTGCAACTTCCTAGGGTACTAGGAGATGCAGTTATGATAATTTGCATTATGTGGATTAGATTGCAGTTATATTATTATTTCTTGTCTTTAATATGTGTTTTCAAAGTGCAAACAAGGACAGCGGTGGTTGGGGCAGCACCGGAGACAATTTTTTGTTGGGATGTGTTCAGACAAGTGAGTTTTGGTTGCCTGGAGAAAGAGTTGTGGTGAAAGCTGGAAGGCTGGTATTTTGCTGTTATATGAGTTTATGTCTTTTTATGTGTGTCAGATGCCCAATTGTTTGGGGATAGGCACCAAAATAAATGTCTCAGCATGATAATTAAGTGTCTCACTGATGTGAAGGTAAATAATGAGACTCAAAACATACACCCACAGGCAGAGAGCCAATACCACCCAAAAAATGAATGGGTGCTAGCTGGGGAATTTGTGTGTGCAGGACAACAGGCAGTTGTGCTAATTCAGTGCATCCTCGCAGTCGCCTCCACCAGCTCAGTTCTTATGGAATCCCAGCTGTGACTTCACGCTGCTTTCCCCTTGCAGAAAGCTCCATGCGAGGCTGGTGATGGTTTAAATGGGTGAGATTTCAAAATGTGATGAGTGAGAGAGTAAATATCTCATTGGACATGATTTCTAGAACTCTTCATCACAAGAGTGAGGGCTTTGCTATACAGAGAAATTGACCAGAACAGCTATTTTGGAAGAGCTTCGCAGATGGATACACTATTCCAAAATAAAAGTGATTTTTTAAATTCTAGAATAATTACTTTGGAAGTGCACTAATTATTCTGGAATAAAAGTGACTTTTATTCTGGAATAGGGTCTGTCCATCTGGGGAGACTATTCCAGAGCTATTCTGGAATAGCTCTGTCAGACAATTTCCCTGTGAAGACAAGCCCTGAAGTATTAAAAAGGTAGCAAGTAGAACTGGTCAAAAGAATTATCAGGATTTGTAGTGAAAATTTTATCTTTTTTTACATTTAAATTGAATGTACTTGAAATTTTATTCATTTATTTTTTGCCAGCTCTAATGTCAGTGTTCGTCTATTGACCACCTATCCTATTTGCAGCTGTTGGAACTGGCAGAGAGATAGTCACTGCTGACTATTGACTCAATGCAGCAGGGGCCAGATCCAAAGCCCTTTGAAGTCAATGGGATTCTTCCTATTGACTTCTGTGGGCTTTGGATCAAGCCCTAGGTGTGGCCCAGTAACGCCACTCTGGTTATAAGAGAGGTGAGGAATGGCTTTTTATATCTTAGACTAGCAAATTTATGGAAAAACAAATAACCACATATGGATATAAACACATGTATTTGTATACTAAAAAATGTGTATTAATTAGTAAAATTTCTGTAAAATTCTATTTAGGTAGTATTAATGCCCTAGCTATTAATGACACATCTATTGGAAGTTGTACTGTCACTAGAGATGTGACTTTTAAAAGCAATGGCAATGATGTCATGTTGTTTGAACTTTTTGGGTGTAGCCACTGTGTTTACCCAACATAAATAAGTTGCAGACTCTCCCTGGAGAAAATAATACAACCAGATTCTGGGAGTCTGAGCTCATCAGGAAGAAGCTCAACACCTCATGGGTTGGGGGTCACAGTTACCTTATGTGGTGTAATGTTTTGGTCTTGATTTTCATTCAGCCTCTTGTATATCTCCGTTGCTTGATGTAGGTTCAAGTAGGGACTTTTCATCTCTTAATTCTTGTGACTATGATCTTCCACTGCCCTGCAAGTTCCTTGCAGCACTTGGGGCTACAGAAGCTGTCATAAAACAAGAGGCTGCTGCTTTCAAAAGCAGTATGAGAGCAATGCTAAGGAATATCTTCCTGCAGGCATCACTGTTCTGAATTTTTTGTTTTTAATGCCAGCCAGTATTTAAAAACCGATATGCTGATTCACAGATGCCATTACTTGGCTTCTCTAGTTTCCATTTATCATGTGGATGTTATATCCATTCCATCAAACAAAATCCAGCACCCTCACCTAACCTTCTTCATGATCTACATATTCATACTATGGCTGTGATATCTTTAATCAGACCTTTTGTCCCAGAAGTGCGAGCTGGGTTTGGATGACGTTTCACAGTGGTCCTTTTAGCCACGGTATCTACATCTTGTTTGATATGCTGACCAGAAAATGAATTCAGGCATAGTCGGCCAGAACAAAAGGGGGAAATTGCCCTGCTGGGAGCTTGTACTCAATGTGACACATCCACCAAGCAAATGAAATTAATTGGCTTGAAGTCTCCCTCTTATTAAAACGAAAATAAGAAAGAAAAACTTGTAGCACCTTAGAGACTAACAAATTTATTTCAGCATAAGCTTTCGTGGGTTAATACCCACTTCATCGGATGCATGGAATGAAACATACAGTAGACAGATATTTATACAGTCAGAGAAACATGATAAGGTCGAGGTGCATAGACCAACCTTAAGAGGCTAATTAGTTGAGAGGAACCGTAACAGCAGGGGAAGAAAAACGTTTGAAGTGATAAACAAGATGGTCACACAGGTGTGAATGAGGATCGTTAACTTAAGGGAATAAGAATAAATGGACATAAATCTGACATCAGGAATCATAACATTCAAAAACCAGTAGGAGAACACTTCAACCTCCCTAATCACTCAGTGACAGACTTGAGGGTAGCAGTGTTGCGACAGATTAACTCCAAAAGCAGACTTCAAAGAGAAACTACTGAACTCGAATTGATATGCAAACTAGGTTGCATTGCCTCCGGATTAAATAGAGATTTGGAATGGCTCGGCCATTACGTTAATTGAATCTATTTCCCTTAAGTTAACGATCCTCATTCACACCTGTGTGACCATCTTGTTTATCACTTCAAAGGTTTTTCTTCCCCTGCTGTTATGGTTCCTCTCAACTAATTAGCCTCTTAAGGTTGGTCTATGCACCGCGACCTTATCATGTTTCTCTGACTGTATAAATATCTGTCTACTGTATGTTTCATTCCATGTATCCGATGAAGTGGGTATTAACCCACGAAAGCTTATGCTGAAATAAATTTGTTAGTCTCTAAGGTGCTACAAGTTTTTCTTTCTTATTTTCGTTTTGCTGACACAGACTAACACGGCTACTACGCTGAAACCTCTTATTAAAGGTATTTCCCATAGGTATCACTACAGACATTTCAGATATAACCCCCCAGTCATTCCTCAACTGGACCATCATAGAAAGGACCAACTGTGCAGCCTTTATCTTCATATTGTGTGCGTGTATGGTGGGGTGCAGCTGCCTCCACTGCACTATCCTGTTCTGACATGAACAGGCCCTCCATAGGGCCAGGAGTTAGTAGAGGGATAGAGCAAGGTGGGGTTATGAAGGGACGAGATATCGGAATGGGGATGCGTATTGCTCTGCCCTTAAGCCTTATGGAGAATGTGGAGGAAAATGTGTGGATCCTAAGTCTGTATCAGCTTCTCTGTGAACCTCCTCTGCCTCTGTAAATCTCTCTTAAGGGTGAGTTCTGGGGCAGCTGCTGGCTTGGGAGTCCCTGAAGCCATGCTGCTTGGCAGCCAGAAAGTGCCCCAGGAAGAGTGCAGAAGTACTGGGCCTTTGTGTGTCTCCCTCCTGTGGATACTTTAGGAGGCTGCATGACAGGAGGCAAAAACAGCCTAACCCTCCCTTCAGTTTGTTGGGAGAACTTTAATGAGAGGACCCCAAGAACCCTTCCGGAACATCACTAGTAGCCCTATAAGCCAGTGAAGAACTGCAGGGGGAAAGACCTGTGATGTTTGATCCTGTAGAGCGGCATTACACTTGTTTTAAGATCTGTTGCCTGCAGATGTGCTGAAGTGAATATGGTAAGCAGAAGTACTTGCTATACCTTTGCAAAGGTGTAGCCTGTGCTCCCCTTATTATTGACCTGCTTTTGCCTGCCAGCACGCTGGATATGTGTGGAGTCACGGCCATGCCCCTTCTAAGGCTTTGTCTTCACTGCACAAAGGTGTTTTTAACATTGAGATAACTAATGCACAATAGGTATCTGACTGAAAAACCGGAAGTGGTGATAAGGCACTCGTAGTTTTTACTGTGAGATAGCTAGGTGATGTCAGCTATACACCCCCAACCCAGGGCTGACCCGGCCTAGTTTACGTCATGATAAAAACATAGTGGAGACAAGCCGCTTTAGTTTTAAAGTGGGATAGGTTAATTATCCTTTAGTAAAAACACACTTTTTGTCAGTGAAAATATAGCCTTACAGTATGTCTATACTGCAGCTGGGAGCATGCCTCCTAGCCCGAGTAGCCAGACTGATGCTAGCTCTGCTCAAGATAAGTGCTAAAAAGGTGTGGACATGACAGCATGGGTAGTGGGTAATGTAAAATGCATACCATCACTTGCAGTCAAATGATTGATGACTTCTGAGTTGGGGGTGGGGCGAGAGGATTCTTTTGTCACCCCTATTCCACCTCCCAGAATATGGCTTTCAGCACCACTCCTCCACAAAGAATTGTTTCTCATCAACACTATCCACTCTTTTTTCTCAACCTCTTTCTACTTGCCACCCTGATCATCATCTTTCTTTATAGGAATCCTCTGCCTACAAATATAACTAATCAGAAAGATTATATGATTATTAAGAAGCAATTTGTCGGAAGTGGAATGATGTCGGGATTAGAGCATGATACTAAGCGTTGGGAGACCAGGCTTGTAGGCCTAGTTCTACCACTGATTTACTGTGTGGCCTTCAGGAAGTCACTTAGGCCACAGTTTTCTGGAGCACCCATTAATTTTGAGTGCCTCCATTTTTTGGGTGCCCAACCTGAGACAACTTGGGTCTGATTTCCCTTCCTCCAGTCCTGCTTCAACATGTCTCAGGTTAGGCACACAAAATTAGCAGACATTTAAAAAATGGTGGCATTTACCTCTGTTTGTTTCCTATATAGAAAGCGGGGATAGCAATACTTACTTACTATCTACATACCTCACAGTAGTATTGTGAAGATTCTTTATTCTTTATAAAGAATTTGGTACAATTTTCATAGTATGTTTAATGCTATAGATGTACAATACTATAAAAATGGTTAGTAATATATTCTGAAATGTATTTCTTAATCTATGCCATAAGTATGCTTTTACTGTATTGGAAATCTAGATATGCTCAAGATTTACTCAAGAACTGCTGTAGAATGATTTATCTTGGAAGAGGCTTTGATTGTATCTGTTAAAGAAACATTTATTTTGGGGGAGGAAATTCTTGAACCTAAGGCATTTCAAATAGGGCAATTTCCAAGGAGTATCAATTCTGGGGTCAGTCTTTGACCATGTCCTTTGTGAGTGGTGATATTGCAATAGCTAATTATGTCTGAGGTTAGGATCAGCAGAAGTAATTGACAGAAATAATCCCTAGTTTCTCTGGAAGAAACTCATGCTTCAAACTGAGCATATAGGTACACTAGACTTTGCACAAGTCACTAAGTGAGGTTGAAATCCTGACTCCATTGATGCCTATGGCAAAACTCCTATTGATGTCAGTAGGTTCAGCATTTCACCTGGAGACGGTAAGCAATTATTAATTATAATTTGACTTTTAATGCTCCTCTGTTAATAACTCCATTGTCTCTTTAAACTGTGCTTGCCTGCTGCAGATTAGCATACTTTAGTCCCAGAGCATTCCTGAGCTGAGGGGAAGGAACCTGTCCCCTCCCTCCTCAGCCAGAAGGCTGGCTTGGTTGACCCAAGACCTATTATGTCAGGAATGTAAGCCTGCACCCCACCCTTCCCAGAACCTTTGTAACTTTAAGAATAACTGACATCTACCCATTACACTATGTGCTACACGAGCATTTCACAAAGAGGTCCATTAGGCTATGTTATAGCAAAAGCTACAAGAGTAATATTTCCTGGTCATTCTACACTCTTCCGTGCACTTTCATTTCTTTTAAGGCACCTGTGTTTTTTGGCTACAATAAGGAAAGGAAAAAAAAAAAGCTAAATTTTGACAACTCCCTTCTAGTTTTGGCAGTTTCACTCTAGTTACTTCCAGGAATTATCTCCCTGTCACAGATAGGCTGTTAGTGCCAGATTTGGGAAAACCCTCCTTCTTTCTTGTTTTGATTAGGAAATGGATTCTTTTCAAATGCATTCCCCTCCCCCACTCTCCCACATTTTCACCATGGTCATTCGGAGATGGCTGCATCCAAAATGCAAAGTGTGCTGAAAATAAATTTGATAAATGCCCTGCAGAATCTGCTGCCAAGGATGCTATAGACGAGGCCTGCACAACTCGTAAAGCAGCGAGGGCCATATTACTCCAAAGAAAACAGCTGAGGGCTGAAACCCTCCAGCCCTGCAGAAACACACCCCGCCCCTCGTGCCGCCCGCCCCGCGGAAACAACCCCTCCTTCCCCAGCGCTGGGGTGTGGAAGCCTGTAGAGGGGGAAAGAAACAGTGCACATAGGGTGACCAGATGACAGCAGTAAAATAGGACCTGCCCCCTCCCCGCTCGGCCCCACCATCATCCCCCTCTTCGCCCCCCCAGGGGACACTATATTACTGCACACAACAGTCAATCGATGCAGTTGTAGATAAATCTCTGCATTATGCATTTTTGTATAATTTTTATATGACTTTGTATTGAACCTTGGTAATATGTTATAGCGGGCTCCTAAGGTAGTATAATTAAGGTAAAAGAAAAATGTATTTGTGCTAGAAGTAGAATAAGATCTTCCCCCCACTTTGTATTCAATTGCCCTGTTGAATGAATGAGGTGTGAATGAGGAAGGCGTGGAAGGCAGGCATAAGACAGCTGCAACCCTTGGAGAGGGGATGGGAAACAGACCAAGGACAATCAAACTTGTCAAGTGGGCTGACTAGAGAAGAGCAGACATACTGACGGTTAGAAGCAAGCACCTTCCTTTGGGAACACCCTCTTTGAATCTGGGAGATTTGCCCCCCTCCAGCCACCGACTCACCGCTCGCCTCCTCACCCTCCCCCCAGTATAAAGCCTTGCCGCCACTGCCTGCCCACTCAGCTCGTCATCCCCCACCCCGCCCGGCTCGCCTACTCACCCCCCGCCACCCGCTCGCTGGCTCCCCCCGCCGCCAGCTCACCTGCCTGCCCGCTGCTAGCCTCTTACCTTCTGCCGCTACCCCCGCCCCCTGCCGCTGGCTCACCCTCACTCCCCAGGCTGCCACTGGCCTCTTTACCACCCCGTAGGGTGACCAGACAGCAAGTGTGAAAAATCGGGATGGGGGTGGGGGGTAATAGGAGCCTATATAAGAAAAAGACCCAAAAATCGGGACTGTCCCTATAAAATCGGGACATCTGGTCACCCTACCACCCTGCCCACCTGCTGGCCGGCCAGCTGGCCGTTGGCTTGCCCCACCCCGCTGCTTGCCTACTCACCCCCCCACGGGCCGCACAGTGAGCTCACCTACTCACCCCCCCGCGGGCCACACAGTGAGCCCACGCGGGCCGCATGCGGCCTGCTATAGACGGTTCAATATTTGCTCCACTCCCATCCGTCTGTTTCATTTTGGCAGAGTCTGATACCTGGTGGCTCAGGCATTTGCAGTCTCTTGAAGAATTAGAACCAAAGAATACACAGCCATTGAACCCTGAAGCTATTTTAAAAGGACACTGTAAAGATGATTTTTAGGCAGATGATGTTGTAAATGCACCACACCCCCAACAAGAAGATGGAGTGAATACATTTCCCAAGAAGGATGGAAAAATACCTGCCACATGGATTGTATATGCTGTCGGTCCTGGAGAGGAGGAGCTAGTAGCTGGGTATCTTTGAGAAAGCAGACCTATGAAGGGATTAGCTAATGCAGGCTCAAAACCATCTTTTGAAAAAGGGGCCTGAGAATGAGCTGGAGACTTTTCTGGTCACCTTCAAAAGGGTGTTCGGTGACTTCAAGAGCTGGGGCCATACCTAAGTAAGGAAGCTGCCTCCACCTTCTGGGCCCTAGATGCAGTTCATCAGGACTACATTCAAGTGAAGGCAGCTGTTCTAAACCATGTTGTAGCCAGAGGCTGCCCTAAGAACAGGTACTTGGGCAAGAGAGAAGGCCACATCAGGAACTTGTCCATATTGAATGCACACAGAGGGATGCTTTGTGATGAGGATGGAAGTAAGACTCTGTGTAAGACCTACAGCTCTACTAAAGCTGCAACACGGTCTAAATATTTTAATTAAAAAGGTGCCGGGTTTTGCTAAGAAGTTCAGTTTTCATGTAAAAACTGGGCTTTCAAGGGGTGACCATTTTTTTTAAAGGACTCAAGTCCAAACACAAACAAGATGGCTTTGTGCAAATAGCTGAACATGCAGTATTCTTTTTTCTTTAGCTATTTCACAGCAGTATTGCAAGGCCAAATTAATGTTTTATTAAATACTTTGTCTCAAATGGACATGCACATTATAATCATTTATTGATGGCTTAATAGTCCTGGACATATAACTTGCCCCAATAACAGTCTAGGAGAGTTAAAACTTAAGTCCGACCACAAAAGAGAAAAAAAAACTTTTAAGCCAAAATCATGGGGGGGTGGGAGGTTGTTTTTTGAGGACTGACTCATGATTTTTGAATGCTTGGGATTGTTAATACTGCTGTCATTAACACATAATGGTAGCCAGCAGGGTAGGGCTCACATTCAGCTGGTACATGGTAGTGTTACCTCTCTTAAATTGCTGTCTTGTTTGCTGGAATCTCACTTACGTTTTTAAATTTAAGCCCTTAGCTCTATGGTTGCAAAGAAAACTTCAAAACTGTGAACTAAGTGTGATGGATGCAGAGATGTCAGCAGAAAGCCTGGTTTTATACTGGCAATGAGAATGCCAGGAACTGGAGAAGAAAGTATGTTAAATCAAACCGTGTGAAAATGTAGTAGCAAGATTTACCACTGCAAATCTTGCTACTGCAGTGGTACAAGTAGTAAAGAAAATGTCTTTGGCATCTTTGCTCATTAAATTTCATTTTCTGCTATGGCGATGTCTGTCAACCCGAGGACTATTTTCACAGTGACAAGGTGGGTGAAGTCATCTCTCTTACTGGACCAACTTACGTTGGTTAAAGAGACAAGCTTTCAAACTTCACAGAGCTCTTCTTCAAAGTAACTAACAAAGCTGTTAAAAGTGGTTGGAAAAGTTCTTTCCCAGAAGAGGTGTAAACAAGCTAAAATCACTTACTCAAGCAGTTATTAGCACTCTACATTTTGACCTTGAGCTATGTCAATTCACTGTGATTCAAAACATCTGCACTCTAGAACAATTAAAAACCTTCAGAACTCCTATGAGTTTCCTTCCTCTGATTATAACTTATGTGGTGTAGTAAAACACAGAGGTAAACAGCTAGTTAGTGCAGACTTTTGTGCTTATTTAATTTTATAGTGCAATTCACATGCAACAATTCCCCTTTTAAAGGCAGTTAGCTTTCATCTGGAAAACATAACATTTCAGTATAAAGAAAATGCTATAGTTTATATGGCTTTGAAACAATTTGAGTTAGAAGTGCCTGCTCTCACTCATTCACAGACTTCCAAAAAAATTGTCTTATGGGGTATAATATTTTCCACACTTGATCTTAGCTGAACACTGAATTTTAAAAAAAAGTTTGAGGAAAATCTGTCCAGCCATTTTGTATATGCAGTGATGAAATATAAACTCTGTCCATTGTATGTTTAAAAGAGAAAAAGTCCCCTCCCCTTTTGAGACAGAACTCAAAAACATTTGAATTCTGAATTGCACGAATGTAAATAGTACTTCATTTGGAGTTTGTCCATGATCACATTTGGATAAAGATTCTTACAAGCAATTTGAAAATTCCGTTCTGAGTATGCTCAGTTTGCAACTAAGGTTTTTATTCTTTTTAGCAGAGCCTAAGTCCTAGCCTCCTTTGGGATATCCAATGCACATTCTCACTTCCTCACCGACTGCTTCCAGGCTGCTGCTGAAATTGTTTCGGTGAGATGTCTACACACATCTCAAGCTTCAAAACAATCAAACAAAAAACCCCCCCACTGCCTGGACATCCATAACTAGAAACTATTGTGGTGTGAAAACATTGGGACCTCTCCACAGATCTTCCTATAATCTGCAAATTCTGAGCTTTTACTTTAAAATACTGTTTCTCTTAATTGCCAATGTACATGCATCACAATGTAAACATATATGGTACTGTTCTGTTTATGGTACTGCCTATTTAGTGCTCCACAGGCGCTCAGAGAACCCACCTGGGGACCTGCCGTAGCCCGGGGAGGGGCACCGCTCCCCTGGCCCCAAACTAGCCTGACCCCGAACCTGCCACAACCGGGGTGCCCAGACCTCCCACGGCCACAGGGCTGGCGCGCCCACTAGGCGACCCTAGGTGGTCGCCTAGGCTGCCAGGAGCTGGGGGGGTGGTTGGCCACGGCTGCCGCCCGCCTCACAGCTCCGGGGCTGAACTGGGAGCCGGGGGGGAGGCTGGCCGCAGCGGCCGCCCACCCTCCCGGCTCTGGGGCTCAGCCAGGAGCGGGGGGGCGGCTGGCCACGGCTGCCTCCCGCCCTCCCAGCTCCAGGCTGAGCCGCAGTTGCCCGGGCTGAGCCTCCGGGCTGAGCCATGGCTGCCGCCCGCACTCCCGGCTCCACGGCTCAGCCGGGAGCGGGAAGCGGCTGGCCGCGGCTGCCTCCCACCCTCCCGGCTCTGGGCTGAGCCCGGCTCCGCAGCTGAGCCGAGAGCCGGGGGGCGGCTGGCTGTGGGCGGGGGGCTGAGCTGCCGGCCCGCAGGGGGTGGGGAGATGGGGGACTGGCTGCCGTTTGGGGGGGGGGGGGGGGATGGTGTTAGCTGGGGGGTGCGCAGGGCTGGTGCAAGGAAGTTTTGCCTAGGGCGTGAAACTTCCTTGCACCGGCCCTGCACGACCAGGGCACTCCTTCCCTGGCCTGAAGCCAAGACCTGCAAGGATGGGGGAGGAGGGCCTATCCTGTGTCCCCAGCCCCAGAGCTGCCGTGGTGTGGAGAGGCGCCTCTCCCCCTAGCCCAGGTGCTACTGCGGGGAGAGAGAGCTGAGGGGGAGTCCTCTCTCCCTGCTGTAGCCCCGGAGCACCCTCCTGCACCGCAAACCTCTCATCCCCAGCCCCACCCCAGAGCCCGCACCCCCAGCCGGAGCCCTCACACCCCTGCACCTCAACCCTCTGCCCCAGCCATGAGCCCCCTCCCACACTCCGAACCCCTCGGCCCCACCCCCACCACATGAATTTTGTTATGTGCACCAATATGAAGGTGATGTGTGACACATCACCTCCATATTGGTGCACATGACAAAATTCACTCCGCATATGGGTGGGAAAAATTAGAATCTCCAGCCAACTGTAACACTGGTCTACAATTTTTGAGAAGTCGTCTGCTTCAGAGATAAAATGTGCTATTTAGTATGTATTTTGATGTGCCGAATTCAAATGTGACAATTAAAACAACTGATTGGCTACTGTTTCTAAGATATTTAAGTTTTTACATTTTATGTCTATGTATATTGTGTAGATAGTAGAGTTTTAATCATAAATTGTAAACCTAGGTCTTTTCATGTGTTTTTATGGTTGCTTTACATGATACTATTTCACCTGTCCTGTTTATGTAACACTTTAAAAATCAGCAAAGGGGTTATATAAATAAAATGTATTATGAAACAAAAGGCAAAAAACTATTATGTACATAGTTTAGTCCTATTCAGTGTCTACTTGGCGCTTCTTGGCTTGTCTCTTGTATTCATTAAATGGAGCATCTCTTGTCACTGTCCAGCAATAGTCTGCAAGCATTGATGGGCTCCATTTGCCCTGATAGCGTTTCTCCATTGTTGCAATGTCCTGGTGAAATCGCTCGCCGTGCTCGTCGCTCACTGCGCCGCAGTTCGGTGGGAAAAAATCTAGATGAGAGTGCAAAAAATGTATCTTTAGTGACATGTTGCAACCAAGGCTTTTGTATGCCTTGAGGAGGTTTTCCACCAACAACCTGTAGTTGTCTGCCTTGTTGTTTCCGAGAAAATGTATTGCCACTAACTGGAAGGCTTTCCATGCCTTTTTTTCCTTGCCACGCAGTGCATGGTCAAATGCATCATCTCGAAGAAGTTCACGAATCTCAGGACCAACAAAGACACCTTCCTTTATCTTAGCTTCACTTAACCTTGGAAATTTTCCACGGAGGTACTTGAAAGCTGCTTGTGTTTTGTCAATGGCCTTGACAAAGTTCTTCATCAGACCCAGCTTGATGTGTAAGGGTGGTAACAAAATCTTCCTTGATTCAACAAGTGGTGGATGCTGAAGACTTTTCCTCCCAGGCTCCAATGACTGTCGGAGTGGCCAATCTTTCTTGATGTAGTGGGAATCTCTTGCACGACTATCCCATTCGCAGAGAAAACAGCAGTACTTTGTGTATCCAGTCTGCAGACCAAGCAAGAGAGCAACAACCTTCAAATCGCCACAAAGCTGCCACTGATGTTGGTCATAGTTTATGCACCTCAAAAGTGGTTTCATGTTGTCATAGGTTTCCTTCATATGGACTACATGACCAACTGGAATTGATGGCAAAACATTGCCATTATGCAGTAAAACAGCTTTAAGACTCGTCTTCAATGAATCAATGAACAGTCTCCACTCATCTGGATCGTGAACGATGTTGAGGGCTGCCATCACACCATCAATGTTGTTGCAGGCTACAAGATCACCTTCCATGAAGAAGAATGGGACAAGATCCTTTTGACGGTCACGGAACATGGAAACCCTACCATCACCTGCCAGGAGATTCCACTGCTGTAGTCTGGAGCCCAAAAGCTCTGCCTTACTCTTGGGTAGTTCCAAATCCCTGACGAGGTCATTCAGTTCACCTTGTGTTATGAGGTGTGGTTCAGAGGAGGAGGATGGGAGAAAATGTGGGTCCTGTGACATTAATGGTTCAGGACCAGAAGTTTCATCCTCTTCCTCGTCTGACTCAAGTGAGAATGATTCTGGTGCATCAGGAACCGGCAGTCCTTCTCCGTGGGGTACTGGGTGTATAGCTGATGGAATGTTTGGATAATGCACAGTCCACTTTTTCTTCTTTGACACACCTTTCCCAACTGGAGGCACCATGCAGAAGTAACAATTGCTGGTATGATCTGTTGGCTCTCTCCAAAGCATTGGCACTGCAAAAGGCATAGATTTCCTTTTCCTGTTCAACCACTGGTGAAGATTTGTTGCACAAGTGTTGCAGCATATGTGTGGGGCCCACCTCTTGTCCTGATCTCCAATTTTGCAACCAAAATAAAGGTGATAGGCTTTCTTAACCATAGTGGTTATACTGCGCTTTTGTGATGCAAAAGTCACTTCACCACAAACATAGCAGAAGTTATCTGCACTGTTCACACAAGTATGAGGCATCTCTGCTCACTTCGGCTAAACAGAAATGTGTCCCTTTGCAAAATCAAACACTGACAAATAAGAGAGCACGACACTGTATGATTTCTAGTGCTGATATAGGGCAATTTGTTCAGCAGAGTGATGTAAGCTTCGTTATGATTGCATCATCCATGACTTCTAGGAATAACATGATGCAATTCATCTCATGTATGACGCAATACCAGCTTCAGATTGCATCATTCATTGTTTTGCCTAAAAAGCAAGTACTGTCCAAACCCAGTCATAGATTTATTCATAGATCCAGTCAAAGATGTATTTTAGTCATTTCTGGTTTAAATTGAGATCCCTTCCCTTTATAACTCACTTATCCTCCGCCATTCCCAAGTCAAGGGTCATATATACTGACCCAATAGCATGTCTTGAAAACTAGAGCCAATCAACAATTTTAAGCATCATTTTCATTCTCAGTGACCCAGAATTAGTAAAGTTTGACTACATTTATTTCAGAAGCATTTTGGCTGTAGAGCAGTTTAATCAGAGTAAAGTTATACATTCTCTGTACTCCAACCCATTCCCATCGATGAGGTGTGACCTTCAAAGCATAATACAGATATGGATCATTTAAATATTAACATTAATAAGACCATGCTTTCCTCTTCTGTTTTAAAACACAAGGAAATTATATGTGAAACAAATACAATTTTAAGTTGTTGTTTTTTCAATTTTAAAATTATAGGCAGGGAATGCAATACAAGGCACCTAACTCAGACATGTTGCAAATTCTGTAAATCTAACAGTATAGAACCAACAATTAAACTATTAGTTATTCCTTTTAAAAAGCATATGTGAAAACAAATGTTGTTTAGGTTGCAAAGACACGCAGTCAAAAATTAGGAAATGCCAGATTTACAGATGGCAGTGCAACCTTAAATTGAACCCTGGGCTGTACCTATAGACTGAATGAGGCAGGAGCCCTGTAGAAAACAGTATGTGATCATGTAATTAAAAACTAAATCACGATGGGGCTGATTCGGAATTAAAGATGCACAAGCAACTGGAAATCTAGCATTTCCTAGTTTTTGACTGCTTGTCATAGCAATCTATATTCTTTTTTGATGTAAGATTTTGTACATAATGTCCAGGTGAGGGGAGGTGTGCCTTTTCAGGGAAAGGTGAATTTTGTTGCATCATCATCAAGGTTTGAACTCTGAGACTTCAGTACAGAGGTGGCAGTAGGAGAAGGCTGTTTTCCTAGTGGTGGGGAGAGGGGGAAGCTGCTAGCACCATGTGCTCTGTCTAGGAGGTAGTCCAGAGTAACTCATCCTAGCCCCTCCACCCCCCCTGTTATTGGGGCGGGCTCTTGACCTATGTAATTTGTGAGAATGTTGGATTTTTCTTGTTCTTTGTTCTTGCTGCAGTGCCTATTGCTAGGGCTGAGTGGTGGAAAGTAAAGGAGAATCAGAGCTGTACAAAAGCAGGAAGCCTCCTTACATCAGTGCCTGACCAGTGTAATGGCTTTAGTTCTGCTGAACAACTCATTAATGTAAAGATATTTCCCTCCTTTCTTCCCTGCTCTTTTCTGCTGTCTAGGGATGAGTCTAGGGTAAGAAAATGAGAGTTCATAATTCCCCACCAATGGAGCTCTGCCAATGAATACTGTAGACAAGACTCAGGAGTGAATGGGTAATCTAGTACAAGGGAACTCTTACAGCAATCTCAGACATTCCTGTCAGCTTTTTAAAAAGATGAACGTCATCTGTAGTGTATGACTAGGTCAAAACTTGGGATTTGGGTATCCCTCTGCCATCAGTTCAAAACCGGGAAATTGATCTTAAATCCATTAAAATGTGGGTTCAACACACTGTATGCATCACTCTTTAATTTATTTTAATAATATATTTCCATTTTCTTTCTTTGCTTTTTCCTACCTCCATGTTTCCTTCTATATCTTGATACATCTTTTGTCAGTACTTTCTCTTTCTTCCTAAAACTTTCTCTTTAACATGTTGCCTATCTGATTTGGTTTTTCTTTGGCCTAATACTTCCTTTGTGTGTTTTGTTCACTGTATTAACCCCATTTCGACCCACCTTAGTCCACTCCACTTCTACCATCATCCTCTTTAGATAGAGGCAGTAGCACTCACCATCCAAATGTGGTGGGATGAGAACACTTTTGGTGAGCAGGAGATGGAATACATTTGTAGATGTTGGCTTCCAAATATGCAATGAGTTGGTGAGCCCTGGCTAAAGCAAAACTAGAATTAGGGTAAAATTTTCAAAGGTACCTCAGTCTCATTGAAAGCCCTGAAAATTTTGCCCTTATAGCTGTGCTGTAGAAGTACAGAAAACTATCATTAATTTGTGTTAGCAACTGGGAAACTGAATTTTGTAAATGAACAAACATAGACAATGCATCATAAGGAATGCCCTACTCCACCTAGGTACAGGAGGTATTCTCAGTAGAGGATTATCAGGAGGACCTCCACAGGATGACTGTCAGCACAACATCACAGAGATGCAGAGTTGTTGATGACAATGTCAGGATAGTGACAGCATCATTTCCTTCTGAGGATCAGGGCCGGTGCAACCACTAGGTGAACTAGGCGGCTGCCTAGGGCACCAAATGGATGGGGGTGCCAAAAAGCGCGCTATGGGAAGGAGGTGGAGTGGAGGTGAGCTGGGGCAAGGGGGCACAAGGAGGGCCACCTGCAGCAAGTAATGGGGGACGTGCACTGGGGAACCGCTCCCCGCCCCAGGTCACCTCTGCTCCACCTCCTCCCCTGAGCATGCCGCCCCCACTCTAATTCTCCTCCCCTCCCAGGTTTGCCGCGCCAAACAGCTGATTGGCGCCACAAGCCTGGGAGGCGGGATAAGTGGAGCGGCGCCGGCATGCTCAGGGGAGTGGAGGTGAGCTGGGGCGGGGACCTGCCGCAGGGGGGCTCCCCGGGAGGAGGGGGGGGCTCTCCAAGTGGGGGGGGAGCTGCCACGGGGGGGGTGCCGCAGGGCGGAGGGGGGGCGGGGAGCTGCCGCAGGGCTCCCCGGGCCGGAGGGGGGGCACAAGGTGGAAGTTTTGCCTAGGACGCGAAATATCCTTGCACCGGCCCTGCTGAGGATGCAATTCTATTTCATGAATTAGTTGATAGGATGACTTCAAACTTTTTTTTTTAAGTTGGTGGTTGAGGGTGAGTGGGAAAGGCTAGACCAGGGGTGGCCAACCTGAGCCTGAGACACCACAACTGTGAGAATGCCAGTCCTAATATATGGACCTGTGAGAAGGAGCCAGAATTTACCAATGTACATTGCCAAAGATCCACAATAATATGTCAGCAGCCCCTCATCAGCTCCCCTCTTCCCACCGCTTCCAGCACCTCCCACCCACCGGCAGCCCTGCCGATCAGCACCTGCGCACACCTACCGATCAGCTTTTTTATGGCATGCAGGAGGCTCTGAGGGGGAGGAGTGAGGGCACGGCAGGCTCAGGGGAGGGGGTGGAAGAGCCTGTGACAGAGCCAGGGGTTGAGCACCCCCCGGCACATTGGAAAGTTGGCGCCTGTAGCTCCAGCCCTGGAGTCGGTGCCTATACAAGGAGCCGCATATTAACTTCTAAAGAGCCGCATATGGCTCCGGAGCCACAGGTTGGCCACCCCTGGGCTAGACAATGGCTTTCAACAACTGGCTTTTAAAAGTTAGGTCCAATCAAAAGTTATACCCCCTTCTCTTGTCACTGTGTTAATCAACAGTTTCCAATACTGGTTATTAAAATAATACTCTCAGTTCCAAGATGCAGTGTGGATGACCCCTAGAACGTTTCCACTGCACCTCTAAGCAATTCAATACAAATTCTATTTGTAATTAAATAGAAAAAATGACACATCTAAAGTGTAACAAGAGGATCTCTTTTTCTTTACATTAGAAATTATACTGCTGACTTGATTGCCTGACTGGAAGGCTCCACCTCCCTTTTATTTACTGGTTTCAGGACAGATGCTGGGAATTAGTATATTAGCACTGGCATTTTCCTGGTACTCATAAGCATGCAAGCTTCCACAGTTGTGGTGTCTATACTTAAAATAGAAGGTCTGGTTCATTTTTATTGCTCCAAAGACTCTTGCCTACTGTTAACAATTAGGAAAAGTGTAAAAAGCAGAAGAACTTTTGTTTCTGTTTTAAGTACACATTATTATAAAATAAATGTCCTTAAAGTTGTATTTTCTCATAGAGCCTCTACCATTGTTGCAGTTTAATCATTATGGAAATTCCCGTGTTTTACTGAAAGTGTGAATCTTGATAAAAGAAGGGAAAATATAGATGGCGTTACAGTGGTATCAGCACTGAACAAAGACTATTGGATGACAACTGATTAGAGGGGCTCAGCAGCATTTAACAACTCTGTGAAAGGAGTTTTACTAACGACTGTTATTTATTATTCATTATTATGTATTTATATGTTGTTCATTACCATGATATCTGGGTACACAAGATATAGCAAACACTATTTAAAGTTACAAGACAGAGACCCAAACATTAAGTCAGTCTCCATTACCAATTAATGCTATATGGGATTTCTTAGCATACCTCACAAGAAAAGACAATAAGATGCTTTGTGATGCAGAATTTAGAGGATATGAATATTTGGCTTTTTTAAGTTTTGAAGAAAAATCAGGATACCCAGCAGCCTTTTAACAGTTTATCAGTGCTCTGTTACCAATTGAATGACTGTCAAATACATAGTTGATAGAACCTGAACCTTTTTCATTTGGCAGGAAGGATTAACACTCTCTTCTAAGCTTTTCCTATTTTATTAGCAATCCTCTAATTTACAATTCTTATCAGTATTTCAGAATGCTGATTGCAGACTAGCTGTAATACTATTTACAATAAAATTAGCTTTCAGAATTATATCCTATTGAAATTACTAGTGTCCTTATAAAACAATATTTTAGAAATATGTATGTTGTAATAACATACAGTAGTTACCAGTATTAATCACATATATTGTATTTATAATCAACATTGCAGGAAACTAACAAATTCATCTTTCCTTAGTCACTTTTATAATGCAATCAATGACATGTCTCAGAGCTCTCTTTAATTTTGGGGATGAATTTACTTTGATTGCCTCTGATTTTTGCAGCTCAGCAATTCCTTCTCTTTCCTTAGCTCAGTGATATCTTGCTGAACGTGTGCTTATAAAATAGAGTTGGATTTTCCTTCATTAATCTGTGTATTTTTAGCTTTCTAAATGTCAGGAGCAGAATTTTTGGGGATGTGTTTTATGGTGAAACGGTTGCTTTTGAGAGTCCTTTCAGTGCCCTAGGGTTCTCTCCTTTGTCACCTGCTTTACACATTTTAGGAGGTATCAACCTGATCCTTCAAAGACTTAAGCACATGCATAACTTTATGCATGGGAGTAGTCCCTATGGGACAGGCTCTGTTCCCCACTCTGCCCCAGTCGGGCAGAGAACAGAGCAAGCACTAGAAAGAACTGAGGAAGGATTCCTCTGACACAGGCATGGTATAGGGCCACCAGAAGTGGTCTAATGCTACTCCCCCTCACAGGCCCTGACACAGATATTGTGCAGGAGAGTTGGGGAGGGAGTGGGCCTATCGGACATTGCAATATGGAGATTATGGGCTGTGACATAGCTCTTGGGAGATTGCCTGGGGCTGTTTTAGACTCATAGACTTTAAGGTCAGAAGGGACCATTATGATCATCTAGTCTGACCTCCTGCACAATGCAGGCCACAGAATCTCACCCACCCACTCCTGGAATAATCCTCTCACCTATGTCTCAGCTATTGAAGTCCTCAAATCATGGTTTAAAGACTTCAAGATGCAGAGAATCCTCCAGTAAGTGACCCATGCCCCATGGACCTTTGGACCTTTGAGCAGCCCAGAATCTAAGGATGCAGCACAGGATCAGACCTATTATCTTCAATGTCAAAGTCATGTGCATGCTTAAAACTCTGCTGTCCTTCTGATTGTTTTGTTGTTTAGCTAGAGGCTCAGTCATTCTTAAACGATGTAGGACCCTCTAAGCCCACTCCTCACCCCATCTTTTACTTCCTTGCTTCCAAGGGCCCAGTACCTTTTCCATACTCCAGCCTCGTGAGCAAGATAAAAGACTGGAACTGGTTTATGGAGCTGGGTCTTCTGCCCAGTGGTGCAGAGCACTATTACTAGGCCACCCCAACGGGCCAGTGATTGGTAAATTTCCTTTTTGATGAGATTACACACTCTTAAATCATCTGAGACAGAAAGCAAGAGCAAACACAACACAGTTATTGCTGGAACTGATGTAAACTCCACAGAGTTTTTTTTATCAGTGATGAATAAACTAATACTTTAATGCAAGCAAACAAAAAATGTTTACATAATGAAGTCACTAGACTCTGAAGAACAGTCCACCTTTATTAAATTAGATATCTGGCTTCATGAAATGATGTTTGACAATTCAGAGTCCTTGCCAGGTTAGTCAAAATGTTCACCTTTGTTTTCCTATTTTAAGGAAAACCTCTGCTTTAACTATGCAGCTCTTATGAAGCTGAACCTGGTGTTGCATTTCAATAAAGTGAACTTTCAGATCCTTGATGCAAGTATAAGGCTGCAGGTTAGCTCTGCCTATAATGGAAAATATGCATCTTGTTCTTTGTGTAAGATACATGCAGCTGTATTATACAAAGTTCATCTTTTCCTGCAGTTGCTTTATATTAATGATTATTCATGAGAACATTGTTTCAGAACACTGTATGCTTGTTACTATTTCTGGTCACAGATGCATTATTTGGTTCACAAACTTTTTAACTTATTTTGACCCTAGAAAGGCAGTAGTTTAAAACCTATTTTAAAATTAGATTTCTATAAACACTATGCTTTTTTTTTAATAATGTTGTTCTCTAGTCATCTTACATGGGTATCTGTAGTATTATTTGGATTAAATTCTGTTTAATTTTTTAAAATGTGTTCTCCATTATCTATTGTCCTCTTGCCAGTTGCTCAAATGATCACAACAATGGATTGCCAGACTTATTTTTCAGCAGCTTTAGTTTTTCTTTTTTTCTATACTGATAGACAGCCAATGCACTCTAGAATATGACCCAATAATTCATATCATAGAATCTCAGGGTTGGAAGGGACCTCAGGAGGTCGTCTAGTCCAACCCCCTGCTCAAAGCAGGACCAACCCCAACTAGATCATCCCAGCCAGGGCTTTGTCAAGCCTGACCTTAAAAACCTCTAAGGAAGGAGATTCCACCACCTCCCTAGGTAACCCATTCCAGTGCTTCACCACCCTACTAGTGAAAAAGTTTTTCCTAATATCCAACCTAAACCTCCCCCTCTGCAACTTGAGACCATTACTCCTTGTTCTGTCATCTTCTACCACTGAGAACAGTCTAGATCCATCCTCTTTGGAACCCCCTTTTAGGTAGTTGAAAGCAGCTATCAAATCCCCCCTCACTCTTCTCTTCTGCAGGCTAAACAATCCCAGTTTCCTCAGCCTCTCCTCATAAGTCATGTGCTCCAGCCCCCTAATCATTTTTGTTGCCCTCCGTTGGACTCTTTCCAATTTATCCACATCCTTCTTGTAGTGTGGGGCCCAAAACTGGACACAGTACTCCAAATGAGGCCTCACCAGTGCCAAATAGAGGGGAATAATCACGTCCCTCGATCTGCTGGAAATGCCCCTACTTATACAGCCCAAAATGCCGTTAGCCTTCTTGGCAACAAGGGCACACTGTTGACTCATATTCAGCTTTTCGTCCACTGTAACCCCTAGGTCCTTTTCTGCAGAACTGCTGCCCAGCCATTCGGTCCCTAGTCTGTAGCAGTGCATGGGATTCTTCCGTCCTAAGTGCAGGACTCTGCACTTGTCCTTGTTGAACCTCATCAGATTTCTTTTGGCCCAATCCTCTAATTTGTCTAGGTCCCTCTGTATCCTGTCCCTACCCTCCAGCGTATCAACCACTCCTCCCAGTTTAGTGTCATCTGCAAACTTGCTAAGGATGCAGTCCACACCATCCTCCAGATCGTTGATGAAGATATTGAACAAAACCGGCCCCAGCACCGACCCTTGGGGCACTCCACTTGATACCGGCTGCCAACTAGACATGGAGCCATTGATCACTACCCGTTGAGCACGACCATCCAGCCAGTTTTCTATCCACCTTACCGTCCATTCATCCAGCCCATACTTCTTTAACTTGCTGGCAAGAACACTGTGGGAGACTGTATCAAAAGCTTTGCCAAAGTCAAGAAATAGCACATCCACTGCTTTCCCCTCATCCACAGAGCCAGTTATCTCATCATAGAAGGCAATTAGGTTAGTCAGGCATGACTTGCCCTTGGTGAATCCATGCTGACTGTTCCTGATCACTTTCCCCTCCTTTAAGTGGTTCAGAATTGATTCCTTGAGGACCTGTTCCATGATTTTTCCAGGGACTGAGGTGAGACTGACTGGCCTGTAGTTCCCCGGATCTTCCTTCTTCCCTTTTTTAAAGATGGGCACTACATTAGCTTTTTTCCAGTCATCCGGGACCTCCCCCGATTGCCATGATTTGTCAAAGATAATGGCCAATGGCTCTGCAATCACATCGGCCAACTTCTTTAGCACCCTCGGATGCAGTGCATCCGGCCCCATGGACTTATGTTCGTCCAGCTTTTCTAAATAGTCCCGAACTACTTCTTTCTCCACAGAGGGCTGGTCACCTCCTCCCCATACTGTGCTGCGGAGTGCAGCCGCGTGGGAGCTGACCTTGTCTGTGAAGACAGAGGCAAAAAAAGCATTGAGTACACTAGCTTTCTCCACATCCTCTGTCACTAGGTTCCCTCCCTCATTCAGCAAGGGGCCCACACTTTCCTTGACTTTCTTCTTGTTGCTCACATACCTGAAGAAACCCTTCTTGTTACTCCTAACATCTCCGGCTAGCTGCAACTCCAAGTGTGATTTGGCCTTCCTAATTTCACTCCTGCATGCCTGAACAATATTTTTATACTCCTCCCTGGTCATTTGTCCAATCTTCCACTTCTTGTAAGCTGCTTTTTTGTGTTTAAGACGAGCAAGGATTTCACTGTTAAGCCAAGCTGGTCGCCTGCCATATTTACTTTTCTTTCTACACATCAGGATGGTTTGTTCCTGCAACCTCAATAAGGATTCTTTAAAATACAGCCAGCTTTCCTCGACTCCTTTCCCCCTCATGTTATTCTCCCAGGGGACCTTGCCCATCAGTTCCCTGAGGGAGTCAAAGTCTGCTTTTCTGAAGTCCAGGCTCTGTATTCTACTGCTCTCTTTTCTTCCTTGTGTCAGGATCCTGAACTCGACCATCTCATGGTCACTGCCTCCCAGGTTCCCATCCACTATTGCTTCCTCTACTATTTCTTCCCTGTTTGTGAGCAGCAGATCAAGAAGAGCTTTTCCCCTAGTTGGTTCCTCCAGCAACTGCACCAGGAAATTGTCCCCTACACTTTCCAAAAACTTCCTGGATTGTCTGTGGACCGCTGTATTGCTCTCCCAGCAGATATCGGGGTGATTAAAGTCACCCATGAGAACCAGGGCCTGTGATCTAGTAACTTCTGTTAGTTGCAATTACATTATTATTTGCTATTGTTGTTCAAGAGAAAATATATGGTTAGTAAAGACAGTTCATTAAGCAAACAGTTAGAAACCAGCAGGAGTTCTGGTTGATTACATGGGGCTGTGATATTTGTTCCATCTGACCTTGGGAATCACTTGACCATCTAGCACTTCTGCCATAGAAAAATATCCTATGTTTGAACTGAGCTTTCCTAGATAGATATTCACCCCCTTTGCCTCCTTCCTTTTCCACTTATTGCAGCATTTATACAGCTCTATACATCTGTTTCATAAACACTAACTTCATGCTGCATAGTGTTTGTAAGTGTTGTTTAAATCTTTGCCATGTTCCTTGACTTCTAACGTCATTATGTTCAGATCACCCTTCATTAATTCTGCACAAAAACAAACCTGCCTTCAGCAGAGTTATCAGTAAGTATATCTTCCAACTGTGGATCTTTGTTTTCAGTATGCACTATTACTTTTTTTGGTTAACTAATTGGTAAAGCTTGTCAGGGTGGAGTAAGAAAAAATCTGTGCCTGGTAGTCTGTGCAGGATTCAATCTAATGTCCAATAAGCAAATGAAAAGCATACCTGGAGGAAGATTTAGGTAAAATGAAATCCATTTGGAACGGAGCAGAAAGACTTGGAGGAAAAGTGCACTTGAGGTGGGTGGAGGAGGAAGATCAAAGTGTTGGTGCAAGTGTAACTCACAGCTCAGTGTGTGTTACACCTCCCCCTCGATGCCTGATCCACAGAGGATATGAGTCTGTTACAGCTCCCAGATACAGAGCCTGGCTGTTTAGGTCAAACTGTGGAGACTTGTGCTTTCTCAACTAAGGCGGTCCACAGTTCAGTCCCCAGTGTAAGCCAACATGGCAGCCATCACAGAAGTGTGGAAGCTGGAAGGAAATGTCTAAGAGGGAGGCGATGGCTTTATCTTTATTTTATTTATTTTGTATATTTTTAAATAAGTCCCATAAATGTCAGTGGATATGGGCAATTCCTCTTAATTCACATTCTGCGTAGATTGGCCCGTCTAACACAGTTCTCAGGTGACAATGAGATGTTGTGCACCAGAAGGAAAATCTGCACCTGCTGCTGGTATCTTAAGTAAAATATAAGGTCCACTTACTTATCCAGCCTAACTGATCCTTATAAAGTTACATTGCTGTTCTGGTAAAGCAGAAGTCTCTACAATTTAGGGGAGTGGAATGTACATGCTTAAAACAACCAGTGAGATAATCTGGATTATTTTAACAATAATAAAAATGAACCCACTTATTATTATTATGGAGGCACTGATAAGGTTGTGATACATTTTTAAATATCAGATTTGTGAAGTGTTTGATAAGATTTCAGATTGATAGACTTAATTGCAAATAATAGAAAATCCAATGTTACACCTGAATACAGACACTGAGGACACTGTCAAGATTAGTAAAATGACCCTGACATACATCTAAACAGTTATTTCGCATTCAAGGACATTCCGTAAGGAACTCAGTATATATATATCCCACCCCCCCAACCAATTTTTATTGCAGCAGGAAAAAAATACTTTGAGTCTTTTTTGGTATTATTCATATAGTGCCATGCGTATATGCCTGGTTCTTTGCAGACAAGTACAGTATATGGCAGTAGTGGGCCGCCCCTTCCTGCAGCTCCCATCGGTTGGGAACGGCAAACCGCAGCCACTGGGAGCTGTGGGCAGCCGTGCAAATGTAAACAAACTGTCTGGCAGCCCGCCAGCGGATTACCCCGACGGGCTCCGTGCAGCCTGTGGGCTGCAGGTTGCCATGGCCTCTGTGTCAGAGAAAGTACAAACTAAAGCCTTGATCCTGCAACTGATATAGTGCACAGGTGAATTGCTGCATGCTTGCAGAGCCCTTTTAACTTCCGTGAGCCTCTGTGCAGTCTACCTGCATCATATCAGTTACAGCTTTGGAGCCTAAGTAAAGCAACCAAACCATGCATGCTCTCCCTGGTGTCATGGGGGAGCCAATGCACTGTGCTGCTGGATAAAATTTTCAAAAGCCCCTTAGGATACTAAGTGACTATGTCCCATTTACTCAGACCCACTTTTAATGGGATTTGACTAAGTGACTTAAATATTCTTATACATTTTACCTGCTGTGTCTATGCTCTTGTTGATGTCATTGGGAGTTTTCCATCAACTTCAGTTGGTGCAGGGAGTGGGTCCACCATCAGTATCTTCTCAGGCCTCCTGGGTTGGGGATGGTCTGGGCAAATCAGATAACACAGTGACCATTTGTCAGAGCAATTATTGTAATTATTCCTTCTCCCCACTCACTCGACATTCAGTTTATAATTCTCTTGAATACAATGAAACTTTACACTACCAACAAGTAGGTAGGAGATCCAACACATTTACACCTACATTAGTCCTGCATTTTCAAGCTTCATAAGTTCTTAATGTCTAAAGTGCATGTGCTTTAATTTTGGTACAAGACTCAAACAGAACAAGGATTAAACATTCTTTTAGAAAAGATTTTCAGAAATAGTGATTTGCTGCTCCTTAGAATTTGGTGTGAGAAGCACCATTGATCAAGGTCGTAAGTGCCTTTTCAATATTTAGGTTAGATAGTATGAATACTATAGTAAGAGTGGGGGGTATAGCACACAAGTCACATCAGTACTAGCATTAGGAACATAGGAATTGCCATACACTTGATCAGAATAGCAATTCATCTAGTCCAATATCCCCGTCTCTTAGCCCTGGTCTACACTACGAGTTTTGGTCGAATTTATTAACGTTATATCGATTGATCCATGCACCCGTCCACACGACGAAGCCCTTAACATCGACTTCTAGGGCTCTTAAAATCAGTCTCGCCACTCCACCCCCAACGAGGGGATTAGCGCTTAAAGCGATACTGCCGAATCGATCTAGGCTTAGTGAGGACGCAATTCGACGGTATTGGCCTCCTGGATCTATCCCACAGTGCAACATTTGACCGCTCTGGACAGCAGTCTGAGCTCGAATGCTCTGCCCAGGTACACAGGAAAAGCCCCGCGAACTTTTGAATTTCATTTCCTGTTTGGCCAGCGTGGTGAGCTGCAGGTGAGTGCAGATCTCATCAGCAGAGGTGACCATGATGGAGTCCCAGAACCGAAGACGAGCTCCAGCATGGACTGAGCGTGAGGTACGCGATCTGATCGCTATATGGGGAGATGAAACCGTGCTAGCAGAACTACGGTCCAAAAGGCGAAATGCCAATACATATGCCAAAGTCTCCAAGGGCATGCAGGACAGAGGCTACAACAGGGACGCGCAACAGTGCCGCGTTAAAATTAAGGAGCTCAGGCAAGCCTACCAAAAAACCAGAGATGCAAACAGCCGCTCTGGGTCAGAGCCCCAGACATGCTGCTTCTATGATGAGCTGCATGCCATTCTAGGGGGTGCAGCCAGCACTGACCCACCCATGTGGTATGACTCCGTATGTGGATCATCAGAAACCACCAAGGAGCATTTTCAGGAAGAGGAAGATGATAATCATGCTCAAAATAGCGCACAGACACAGCAAGGAAGCGGAGAAGCCCTTTTCCCCGAGAGCCAGGAACTTTTTGTCACCCTGGAGCCAGTACCCTATGAACCCACCCAAGGCGTGCTTGATGCAGGAGAAGGGACCTCTGGTGAGTGTACCTCTGTGAAAGTAATACATGTTTTATAAACAAGCGTGTTTAATGATTAATTTGCGGCCAGTACAGCTACAGCTACTGGAAAAGTCTGTTAACATGTTCGGTGATGGAGCGGAAATCCTCCGGGGACATCTCCGGAAAGCTCTCCTGAATGTACTCCCAAAGCCTGTGCAAAAGGTTTCTTGGGAGGGCAGCCTTATCCTGTGCTCCGTGGTAACACACTCTACCACGCCAGGCCAGTAGCACGTAGTCTGGAATCATGGCATTGCAAAGCATGGCGGCGTATGGTCCCGGTGTTTGCTGGCATTCAAGCATCATCTGTTCTTTATCTGTCTGTGTTATCCTCACAAGAGTGATATCATTCATGGTCACCTGTTTGAAATAGGGGGATTTTATTAAGGGGGTATTCAGAGGGGTCCGTCCCTGCTGGGCTGTTTGCCTGTGGCTGAACGGAAATCTTCCCCGCTGTGACCCACGTGGTGTGGGGAGGGGGAACAGCGAACATCTTGGATGTGTGGGGGGGAGGGTATCGATTAGGTTCACGCTGCACGTTAACCCGAAAACCGCTGCCCCTCCCTTTTCAATTCCCAACCCTTTTTAAATTGCCAGCCCAAAGGCTGTTTGTTATGAGAAATGAGGAGGTTGCTGTTTGAAACCATTCCCACAGCCTATAGACTGTGGCTTACCATGGCTGCCTGCAAGCCGAATTCTGTTGCCCGCCGGACCTGCTTGTGTGATCTCTCACACCAAACCGGCAGACCCTCAATATAACAGGCAAAGTGCAGCCTTGGACCAAATGCACATGTGCTATGTAATGTTTGGAGCATTGTTCTCTAATATGTGTCTTTTAAACTACTCCTCTCCCGTTTGTTTCCTCCTGCAGCTGCAAATGTTTCAACGCCACCCCTTTCATCACCGTCCCAGAGACTAGTGAAGATTAGAAGTAAAAAAAAAGGGAATCGAGACGATATGTTCTCAGAGCTCATGCAATCCTCCCACACTGAAACTGCCCAGCAGAATGCGTGGAGGCAGACACTGTCGGAGTCCAGGAAGGCAGAATTTGATCGCGCGGACAGGTGGCGTGCTGAAGACAATGACTGGCGGGATGAAGAGAGACAGCGGCGGGATGAAGAGAGTAGGTGGCGTCAGCGTGCAGAGAGAAGGCAGGATGCAATTCTGAGGCTACTGGAGGATCAAACGGAAATCCTCCGGCTTATGGCTGAGGAAAGGCGTATGGTTCAGGAAAGGCCGCCTGAGCCCAGACCGCAGCTACAGCCCCTGTGTAACCAACAGTCCTCCTTCCCAAGTCCCATAACCTCATCCCCGAGACGCCCAAGAACGCGTTTGGGTGGCCTCCATGCACCCAACCGCTCAAGCCAAGAGAACAGTCCAACCAACAAAAGGCTGGCATTCAATAAGTTTTAAAGTGCTGTGTGTCCTTGTCCTTCCCTCATCCCTTCCTCCACCACCCATCCTGGTGCTTCCCTTCCTCCACCACCCATCCCGGGCGACCGTGGCAGTTACCCCCATAGTTCCCCCTCTTTGTTTTATGAATTAATAAAGAATGCATGATTTTTAAGCAACAATGACTTTATTGCCTCTGCAAGCGGTGACTGAGGGGGGGAGGGCAGGGCGGTTTGGTTAAAGGGAAGTAGAGTGAATGAAGGGGCGGGGCTTTTCATTAATGGGGAAAAACAGAACTTTCACACAGCATCCTGGCCATTCATGAAACTGGTTTTCAAAGCTTCCCTGATGCGCAACGCACCCTGCTGTACTCTTGTAATAGCCCTGGTGTGTGGCTGCGCATAACCAGCGGCCAGGTGATTTGCCTCAACCTCCCACCCCACCATAAATGTTTCCCCCTTACTCTCACAGATATTGTGGAGCGCACAGCAAGCAGTAATAATAATGTGAATATTGGTTTCGCTGAGATCTAACCTAGTCAATAAACTGCGCCAGCGAGCTTTTAAACGCCCAAATGCACATTCCACCACCATTCTGCACTTGCTCAGCCTATAGTTGAAAAGGTCCTGACTACTGTCCAGGCTACCTGTGTATGGCTTCATGAGCCATGGCATTAAGGGGTAGGCTGGGTCCCCAAGGATAACTATAGGCATCTCAACATCCCCAACGGTTATTTTCTGGTCTGGGGAGAAAGTCCCTTGCTGCAGCAGCTGAAACAGACCAGAGTTCCTGAAGATGCGAGCGTCATGTACCTTTTCCGGCCATCCCACATGGATGTTGGTGAAACGTCCCTTATGATCCACCAGCGCTTGCAGCACTATTGAAAAGTAACCCTTTCGGTTTATGTACCCGCTGGCTTTGTGGTCCGGTGCCAAGATAGGGATATCGGTTCCGTCTATCGCCCCACCACAGTTCGGGTACCCCATTGCTGCAAAGCCATCCAGTATGAGCTGCACATTTCCCAGACTCACAACCCTTGGTACCAGCAGCTCGGTGATCGCCTTGGCTACTTGCATCACAACAGCCCCCACTGTAGATTTTCCCACTCTGAATTGATTTGCGACTGACCGGTAGCTGTCTGGCGTTGCAAGCTTCCACAGGGCTATCGCCAGTTGCTTCTCTACTGTGAGGGCTGCTCTCATCTTGGTGTTCTGGTGCTTCAGGGCAGGGGAAAGCAACTCACAAAGTTCCATGAAAGTGCCCTTATGCATCCAAAAGTTTCGCAGCCACTGGGATTCATCCCAGACCTGCAGCACTATGTGGTCCCACCAGTCTGTGCTTGTTTCCCGGGCCCAGAATCGGCGTTCCACTGTATCAACAAGCCCCATTACCACCATGATGTCCACCTTGCGGGGGTGGGGGTGGGGCTTTTTTGAGAGAGGTCTGTGTCCATGTCCTCATCACTGTCCTCAGGGCGCTGCTGTCACCTCCTCACCTGCTGTAGCTGCTCCTGGTTCTCGTTTTCCATATACTCCTGGACAATGTGCGTGGTGTTCATAACGGCGATAACAGCCGCGGTGATCTGATCGGGCTCCATGCTTTCCCTGGTATGGTGTCTGCAGGACAGCAGAGTGGGAGCAGAAGCGGCAGGTGGATAACAATGGTGTCAGCAATATGGCGCCTGCATGAAAAGAGGTGCGAAAGGATTTTAGGCTCCCCACTCCACTGCTTTCTCAGAGGGAGGGGGGAGCAAGGGTTAGGCTCCTTTCCTTCTAACAGCAGATGGTACAATATGCCGGGAAGCAAGGGTTAGGTGCCTTCCCTTCTAGCTGCAGATGGTTCAATAGGCTTGATATCCATCATCATCTCCTGGTCCCCTCAAGGATTGAACTCACAACCCTGGGTTTAGCAGGCCAACGCTCAGACCACTGAGCTATCCCTCTGCCCGTGTTATAGTGTGACTGAATCCCCACTAGACCTAATGTCCAGGCGTACGCTGGAGATGTACAGTAATTGTAAGCTGAGCAGGCTCCATGCTTGCCGTAGCAAACCCGGAAACCCCGGAAAAAAGGCGCGAAAAAGATTGCTTTCACGGAGGGAGGGAGGGACGGGGGATGGCTTGACGACATGTACCTAGAACCACCAGCGACAATGTTTTCTGCCCCATCAGGCTTTGGGATCGCAACCCAGAATTCCAATGGGTGGCGGAGACTGCGGGAACTGTGGGATAGCTACCCGCAATGCAACGCTCCGAAAGTCGACGCTAGCCCCGATACTGAGGACACAGTCCGTCGACCTCATGGTCTTAGTGCTCTTTAGTGGGGACACACACAATCGATTCCATAAAATCGGGTTTTAAAATATCGACTTCTATAATTTCGACCTAATTCTGTAGTGTAGCCATAGCCTAAAGAGTGGCCCATACCAGGTGCTTCAGAAGAAGGTGTGAGGAAACCCTGTAGCAGGTAGTTATGGGACAACCAGCCCCTAGAGAAGTTTCCTCCCAGGAGTTAGAGGTGGACTTATGCCCTGAAGTATGAGGCTTAAATGCCTTCAAATCCTTTTTCTTTCTTTTTTTTTTAAAAAGATCAAATATATGAGATAGTTAGGGGAAAATCTGGGATCTCTTGTTTCTTTTGCAGAGTTTTCTGGAGAACAGTCCCACTTAAATGTTTCTGCTTGTGGGGAAATTGAGAGCTACATGAAATGGATGAGGCCCTTTGCAAAGACAGTGGAGAATGATGGAAACAGAAAATTAAAAAAAAATCTAGTAACCATCAGCCTACTTCTCTGCACTGATCTCTTTTCACTCTTGTCTTAACTAAGCCATACAAATAACTGCCCTCTTTGGGCCTCCCACTCCTGCCTCCACACATTTGCCAGTGCTGTAGTTGAAATTCCCAGCTTGATTGCCATCCCGTCATCCACTCCTTCAAGTCTGTCCTTAAATATCACTCCTTCCAAAGGCCTGTATCTCCTAATCATCCCTTCAAGGAGAGAACTTTTAAAAACAACGAAAGAAAAGTTGTAGACCCAGCTAGACAGTTACTAATTCTTATGCTTAATTGCTTTGTTGGTTGTGGGTTCCTTGATCTCTATTGTTTAGGTACATCTTGCTTTAGGACTGGTCTATCCTAGAGTAGAATACTCTAGGGCTAGTCAGTAATGGAGAAGGAAGCCACCAATGTGTGTGGTTGGACAGTTTGTTGGTGCAAGGATCCCAAAACTCTAAGTTAATTGATATTTATATTGTGCCAATAGCATGCCAGACACTTTAAAGACATGTGTGAAGACAGACATCTTACCCCCTATCTGAGAGTTGATGTATGCACAGACTTGCCCCAAAATAGCTAAATCAGTTTTAATTCACTCCTTTTGTTACCACAGTGCCAGTCTGGGGGTGGACATTCTTTTTGTGGAATAAGTGTTTGATTTAGCTTAAATTGGAAAATTGCTTTAAACTAAATTGAAGTAAAACTGACAAGCTACATAAAAACGGCCATGCTGGGTCAGACCTCACTAATGGCCCATCTAGGCTAGTGTGCTGTCTTTAGACAGTGGCCAATGCCAGATGCTTCAAAGGGAATAAACAGAACAGGGCAATAATGGAGTGATCCATCCCCTCAGCCAATCCCCCAGCATCCGGCAGTCAGAGGCTTTGGGTTTGCAGTTTTGCTGTAACCCTGTTGGTCCCGGGCTATTCGAGAGACAGAAACATAAGCCACTTTTATTTCCCAAGAAGAGTAGGTGTACGGCCAGACTTCGCCTGAAATAACAAGCGGTGGGAGTTAAAATGGTTTTTGTTGCCCGGGTGCTAGTTTGAGAGCAGAGCAGCCTAAGGGTCTCTGTCTTCGCTCTTCCCGCTGAAGTGCCTGGCTGGCAGCGTATTGGCACATTGTAAGGAATCAAGGCTCTGAAGTTGGGGGGTTTTGAGCCATCAAACTGGCCCTCCCACTGCGCTGGCTTTTTCCTTCCGCGTTACCTATCCCACTCTCACCCCAGGGCTGCAGTACCAGGGGTCCACAACACAGGCTTGCGCGAGCGCTGGGTGTGGAGTTAGTTGCATAGAAACGAACTGCTCGGGGCTGGCTCTGCCGGAGACGGTGCCTCCGCCCAGCTCACCTGCTGTTCGGGGACTAAAGTCCAGCCCGGCCCAAGGTGAGCAGGGAGAGGCGCCGGAGGTTTCCGGGCTGTTTGCATTGCACCACCCGCCCCCTCCTGCGAGGTGGGGGCGCTGCCGGCCGTCAGGCCAGTCCCTGCTGCCGGGGGAGGAGGCAGGGGCGAGGGCGGCGCTGTAGCCGGAGCTCCCCCTTGCGCTGCGCTGCCCCGTGTGAACTTGCGCTGCAGGGAGGCTGGGCAGGCGGGAGCCGGCTGCTGCAGCCGCATCAGCTGTTGCTCCCGAGTCCCGGAGGCCTTGGGAGGGCAGCGGGCCCCCATGCGGCGGCAGGGAAGGGGGTCTCCGCCTGCGGGCCCCTGCCACAGCAGCGGCGGCCGCTGACGCTGCCCTGGGCTAGCAGCATGAGCAGCGGCTACAGCAGCCTGGAGGAGGAGGAGTCCGAGGAGTTCTTCACCGCCCGCACCTCCTTCTTCGGGAGGCCCCCGGCCAAAGCCAGGCCCGAGCTGCAAGTGAGTGCAACGTCCCCGTGCCGGGGCAGCCCCGGCCTCTGCCCCCGGGCCCGGCGCGCGGGCAGCATGTGCTGCCCCGGCCCGGCTGGCCCGAGTCGGGACCAGATCCTCGGGCTGTGTGCCCTGGCTCGTCCCGCTCCAGGCTGCCTCCCCGCTCCGGGTAGCCGCTCGTCGGGCACTGATCCCCCCCGCCTGGCTGCCAGATTTCAGGCCTCCACGTGTGCCGGGCCCGGCTGTGAGGCAGCAGCAGAAGTTGCCGATGTTTTTTCCACCCCAGCGAAGCTCTTTCCCCCTTTGGGGACAAGGAATATTTGCCCTTGGTCCTTACTGGGACACCCCCACCCTCCCATTTAGAAAATGCTCTTTCGGGGAGCTGCGGAATAAGCTCCTCCGTGTAAAGGCTGGGATAGTACATGCACAGCCTGACCCGCATCGCCCCGGTCGGGGCCAGGCTCCGACTCCGCTGCTTGGTCTTGCCGTGTTAGTAACTGTTGCCTGGATGCAGTGGAACAGCCACTAAATCTGAATAGGCTTTAACCCAGCTCCAGGATTCCCTTTTAGCCGATAAGAGTGGGTGACATATTCCAGGCACCGAAATCAGGAGCCTCTGACTCCTTATTTTGCCTTAGATGGTAATGAGGCATCCTCATCTCTCGAGGTAACACCGACACCTCGTCTGCACCCTTCCAAACCCAACCCCTTCCCTCCCAGTAAACCCTCTACCCCTCTGGATTAAGATGGATATAAAATACAGAAATAAAGGTTTTCAAATATCCTGCTACAGATAAGCCATAATCAGTAATTTTAAACAGCATGCATAGTCTGTTCAGTGACTTGGAATCTCAACGGTTAATTTGTTGAATGTGTTGCAGTTCTCTTTTTAATCTGATCTGTTAGACTAAGGTGTGACTTGACAACTTGTTTTCTTTAGTGTTAGCACTGGAGGTATGTTCTATAAATGGCAGTATGGCAGATTTTCCTTCTATATATTGAATTGAAAAGAAATACAAATAGATTTTGTTTACTGACTTCAATGCTTTAAATGTCCCAAAGTGCATTACAGACACTTCAGATACTGATGCTGGGATAGCAACCTGGCATCATTAAGTACTCAGCAATAATTCACACAGCCTGGATATGAAATAATGCTTACTGAGAAAGGGAATGTTGGCCAGATCCTTACACCACTTGGGGAAATGTCTTGGGATCTTTAATATCCAATACATGAAGGGAAACGACACCAGTTTTAATAGTGGCACAGTCCCTAATAGTGCTCAACAGGATATGTTTGTTGAAACTGGGACTTGAGCTCTCTGGTCTGGCTTAGGAGTAAAAGTGCTACAGAAAGTGAGCACACTGACACTAGATTGATAATTAATTTAATTTAACAAATATTTTAATTGGGAGTTTAAATTTTTTTTAGATGCTTTTGTGTTTTACTTTTTGTGGCAGGCAACCAGACACCAGGCTAATGGACAATCTTATAAAAACTTAGATAGATAAACTCAAAATTCTTCAGTGTGAAAATAAAGTTATGGAGCCTAGGTGTTGAGATAAAAATCACGTTTTCCTGGTAGTGAGTAATCATGCTCTCAGCTTTCCATTTCCAGCGTTCTTTTTAGTTGTAGTGTGGCTCTGTACTTTTATTTGTTTTTGAGCCCGGCAAGCATGAGTTGAATTGAGTTAAGGACCATTTCAGCCTTTTGACAGGGAGAGAGGATATGAGAAATGTAAAGTATCTTGTTCAGTAATACAGGATAGACTCAGAACTGAAACAGATTTTTTTTTTAAACTTTGCTAAAGGGTCAGTACCGGAGTGTTATCAAATAGATATTTCATTAACTAGGTGTACCCTAGTCTTATGAGTTAAAAATACTGAAAGTTTGAGGTTTGAAAATGAAGCAGCAGCAACCCATCGCTACCAGTACCAGGAAGGATTCAATTAAAAAATGTGAAATAGATGCAGTGTCCTATCAAAGATGCAAAATAGGGGTCAAACATTCTGTAGTAAACTTTGTTCCTTTTTTTTATATATATAGTCATTAATCAGGGGATTCAGCCCTCCCTCATTAGTCTTTCTGCTTTCGGAAGCCTGAGTTGGCTTTTCTAGAGATGATTCTTCTTGTCTTTGGAAACTGATGAGCCATTGTTTCTTTGCCCAGGTCTACACTAGTGGGGGGTGGGAGGGTCGATCTAAGATACGCAACTTCAGCTACGTGAATAGCGTAGCTGAAGTCGTCGTATCTTAGATCGATTTACCTGGCCGTCCTCACGCTGGGGAGTTGACCGCTGCTGCTCCCCCGTCGACTCGGCTTGTGCCTCTCGCAAGCTGGAGTACCGGAGTCGATGGGGAGCGCTTTGGGAATTGATTTATCGCGTCTAGATGAGACACGATAAATCGATCCCCGAAAGATCGATCTCTACCCTCTGATCTGTTCGGTAGTGAAGACCTAGCCTTTGTGTATCTTTTCTTAGTGTTAGCTCTGCTTCCATCCATTTTTTTAAAATGTTGCCTTTTAAGCCTGGTCTACACTACAGAGTTAGGTTGACGTAAGGCAGCTTACATCGACCTAACTCGTAGATGTCTACACTAAAATATAGCTCCCACCAATGTAATTCACCAACTTAATAACTCTAGCTCCACGAGAGGCATAGCATTTAGGTCGATGTAGTTAAGTCGATGCAGTGTGAATGTAGATACTTCATTGCTTATGTCAACTCTTGCGGCTTTTCCAAAGCCATCCTACAATGCCCCACGCTGACAGTTAAATCAGTGGAGGCACTCCTGGTGCGGACATGCACCGTCGACATGAGGAGCAGAGTGTGGACATGCAAAAGCGATGTTATTACTGCGGTGGTGGTACGTCAGTGTAACTTAGGTCAACTTAATTTTGTATTGTAGACTTGCCTTTAGTTTTTATTCCTTTTCACTTTCTTACTACTACTTGCCACTGTTCGTCTTCCTCTCCTATGTTGTTAGCAGTTCTAGGCCTTGTGCCTGCAAGCTATACCCCTTCAAAACTCTGTTCCTATGAGTCTTCCCATTGAAGACTATTCATGTGAGTAAAGCTAGACAGTATTTGCCCTTGTGCCTAACATTAAAAGCTCTTACCAGCAATAAAAGTTTCACCTAGTAGCACTTCTAGTGTGTAATCCGGTAATGATGCTTGATAGTGCAACAACACGTTGTCACAGAGTACAAATAGTGAGACTTTGATATTGGGCAGCTTGAAATAGAATTCAACTATATCAGTGACTCTGCAGTCCCAGTAATACTCAGCTAAATATTTCTAGTCACAAAGCTTATGCTTATTATCGGTTGCATTGGTGCTCCTTTTTTTAACCGAACATAGATTTCAATGGTCATGTGACAACTGAAAGATTCTTTTCCTTGGAAGGGAAGCTGTCATAATAAGGCTCTTTGTGTATATATGAGGATATTACTTTGCTTTGGGTTTGAGGCTTAGTCAAAAATGCATGGTAAATCCCCTGATAGCTAGAGGGCAGCTACTAGTTGCTGTTCCTGTGTCTCTTTTTAAATGCACACACTGTAGTTTTGCAGTGCCCCCCCCCCCCCCCCCCCCGCGCATAAGACTAACCAGTGGTACTCATATTTAAATGTAACCAATTTAAGTACTCCATTTTAACTTTGTTTTACACCTTCACATCTCTTCATACACACCCACCCAAAAGAAAGAGTGAAAACTTTTAGCTTACAGCTTTGCATGCAGAGAGACATGTTTTACTGGCTTGCGGGCTTCTTTTGTCTAAATGTCTAAAGAAATCACCACTCACGTTGGATCTTTAGGTCATGTTTAAGTTGCTAAGGGGGCAGGGAGAAAGGAATTGGAAGCAAAGATCATGTATAATTAGTGGACTATTGAATTTCCATCCTGCAGTTAATGGGCAGCCCACCATAACAACAGTAATTAAGTTGCATAAGAAGAGACAAATTAAATGAAACCAAATGAAACTCAAAACAAATTAAATGAAACCACTTCTGGGTTAGAAGTTTAAAAATCTCATAATGGCCTCTCTTTATCTTTATAAAGTGTAATGTTTTCAGTGGAGTTTTTTTTTAAAACAAGGTAACAAGTTATTATGTCTCTCCTTTTTTTTCCTTTTCCCACCTTAAAAAAAATCTAAATGGAAGTATTGAAATTAAAATAATGTGAGATGAAACACTATTTGATGCATCACATTGCTGTCACTGAGTTTGAGCACTGTCTCTTCAGGGCAGGGATCTTGTCTTCATAGCTGTCTGTCAAGTGCCTATCATGCTATTGGAACGCTATAAATAAGAATCATTTTCCCTTTCATGTAGTTCAGATTGCAATTAATGGTCCTAACTATATGACGTGATGCAGTTAAAGGGGCACTCTTGGAGGTGGTAGATCCCAACTTGAATGCCATGTCCATATCATTATTCACATGTATGGCTTTTTTTCCTTCTCAAAACAAAAGCTTTCTTTAGTGCTTTTCTTTTAGAATAAATAACTTTTTCAAATTTCATCCACCTACCACTTGTAAAACTGCATGCTGGAAGAACACAAAGTTTTAATATAAAGTAAAATGAAATCACTACTAAGCTTCCATGGGGTTGTTATGCGAACAACACAGTAGCTTTAACAAGATTTCTAAGTAAATTAAAGTATTTAATGGTCAAACTAATTATATCAATTTTTTAAATTAAATCAGTCATTTTATCAAAAGGAAAATTAAGCTGGGAAGAAAATACGTTTTCATGGTTAGGGGTAGGGTGCTCAAAATGCAGCTTGCTTTGTGCCACATGGAAGGGGAAATTACTTTTTTCCGTGCTTTCTCATATCTTCTGTGGTATCAGTAACACAGAGACAGGAGGAACCGTGGAGAGACTAAACTACATAAATATCCAGGAGGGCCTGGACTACTGTAGCTCCTTGTATCGCTGTTGTATGTTTTCTAGATGAAATGGAAAGAACTGTAGAAAGTTGAGTCCAGCCATTGAGACTGTTAGTATGTGAAGTTATTCAGATGTGTAAGTCTCTGCAATATCAGATCTTGTAGCTTTATATGATCTAGTCTGTGTGGCTCTTCCATTCCCTGTGCAATGTTTTTCAAACTTTTGAAAGTTGAGCCCCTTCTTCAGGAAAACACAATCATGTCTGTAAACCTATCAGGTATTGTTAGAGGCCTATAGATCTTCATTTATACATCTTTCTATGCCTTCCCCTTCCCCAGCTAGTCCTTTGCAATCCCCCATTTTGGGCAATGCTGATGTAGATCTTCATTATACTTCCTCGCTTTTCTTACAGGCTTTGATAACTGGTGCAATAGTTAAGTGTTGGCATTTAAAGTATCCTCACTGGAATCCAATTTAGCACTCCATTGAAATGCCTGGGACAGTTCATATCTCCAAGCTATTGTTTCAGGTGTTCTCCATGCTCATGCAGACAACCATGCATTTGGTTACAATTTGCTTGACATTTTGAAGGTTTTCTCATTGCACTTTTCACCCACTTCATAGGGCCTTGTGAAGTGTGCACATGGGTGTTTTCCATTTCTTTCCGTCAGTCTCAGATATTCCTCCCCCGCAAATCCTCATTCCCTACGCCCTGTCTTATTCTTTCTTGTCCCACTTCTCCATTCTAGATCTTGGTTCCCCCCATCCCTTTTCCTCTTACAGATACAGGGTCTTCATGGCCTCTCTTGCCCTTCCCAAGAGTCAAATTGTGGTTTCTTCCTCTGCATTGTCTACATTATGAATCTGATGCTGGCTTTATACCTTAATGTCCACAATTAGTCTGAGTTTCACACAGTTGGCCATTGTCACCCTTTCTATAGACTCCCATGGAGTTTTCTCTCAGTAACATTCACTGGAGAAAACATCTCCCCTGATTATTGGAACAAATGAGGATTCTATTTTTAGATTTTCTTTTTACCCAGGAAGGTTAGACTTGTTTCACAAGCAGTCATGAAGTTTATTAAAAGTAAAACTAAAAATATCAAGTAATGTGGCTTATTCTCTTTATAATTCCTTTGGCAGTCAGTGGATATTATGCTGTAAACATTCTTTCTTACAGCTAAAAAAATTGAAAGTCAAGAGAGACCTTTTAACCCTATAGTCATGAACATAGTATAAAACCCTAGATAAAAATCAGTTGCTGTCTGTACTGCTCTTGTTTTGTCAGAGGAGGCAGTGCACTCCATCCACTTACTTTCTCTCTATGCCCATGCTGGGAAAGGAAATGCTGAAAGGTCTAAGAGATCTTATTTTATACATATAGGTGAAAATTGACACTGTCTGCCAACATCACTAATGGAGCAAACCAGCAAACCTTTTTGAGGTTCATGTTTGTATCTCATGTTTATATCTTTTTTTGTTACTGTCATTGGGCAGACTGGTGTGGAGTTTAGGTGCATGTTGCTTGCCTTAGAGCAGGGGTCTCAAACACTTCAATGGAACTATAAGCACATGCTTCAAGTTAAGCACATACTTCACTCAGGCCTAAATTCAGCAAAGCACTTTTCTGTTGCAGTTATTTCAACGTTGTCAAGAGGCACACATACTTATAGATGCACACAACAAATTTCCTACCACATGGTTGGTTTTAGTTGCTTTGGGAGAAGTGACATCCCATGTATGTTTTTGCCCCTGGGAAGAACCAAGAATTGCTTTTCTGCAAGATCAACAAAATGCAGCAGAGTTTTGAAGAGGGAGTGTCCTGTACAACCTTGTATTTGGATAAGTTAAACAGTCACATGCTTTTTGTAGCAAACCTCACATAGTGTGCAGGAGAGGAATCTAGGTGTCTGCATATAAACAGTCTGCTGCAGTCAGAGTAAAAGCAATAGTGGTTCCTCCATGTCTAGTTCAGAAGAAATGGCAAGTGTAAAATATCCCCACCCATGTGGGAGTATTTTATGGTTACCATGTGTGGCTTTTTTTGTTTTGTTTTGTTTTTAATCAAGTTCACTGCCTTTGCTTCAAGGTTGCACTTACAATAGGGTTGATGTACTTACTGTGTGTTAGCATTTCATCTGTTTCATATTTTTAGGGTTTTATTAACAGACATTGTTAGGCTTGGTGTAGTTTGATCAAAATTTTCTGAAAAAGTAATTTGGCCATTTTTTAACTTAAAGTTGGGGAGGGGAGAAGTCTGAGGAATTCAAGGACTGGTCTTGTTCTCTTTCCTAGACAGCTTTGAAAATTCCACACTGCGTAACTGTTGAAAATGACATTTGGTAAGACATTACTCTTTCTTAAAATAAAGTAATTCGTCTTCAAAAAGGTGTATAACAATGAAAGTAAATGTTCTAAAACCAACTGAATGTACATTTTTATATGAGGTACAGAGCATGTGTAATAACTACTTTTCCATAAGGTTTTTCTGTTTTTGTTGTTGTTGTTATTGTTCTCCTCATTAGTTACTAAGTTTTAAGTAGTACTGGCTGAAAATTTTCCATTGAACTCTTTCCAAACAGGAAATTAGGCTTTCACCAAAACGAAACTTTTCAAAAAAAATTTCTGCTTTCCAGAGAAAAAATTGACTTTTTTTTTTTTTACAAAAACACATGAAAATAAACAATTTTGTCTGTAAATCAAAAAATTTGTATTCAGAAATAGTGCTGCTGTACCTCATGAGAGTTGTGGTTTGGGTGACTCATGCCCTCATACTATTTTATGGGTCAGATTCCCTATCTGGACTACATCTCCCATGATGGAACAGCAAGCAGGGAGATGGAGGTGCATCATGGGAGATGTAGTCTGGCCAGGGAGCCCAGCCCATACAGGAGAATGGGGGCATGAGGCACTGCAACAGCAATTCCAAATAAAAATTCTTGGTTTTCATTCAAAAACTCAGAGTTTTTGACTTTTTGTCCCAAAAAAGAGAAAAGTCAAATATTTTCTATGGAAATTTTATATGAAAATGATTGATTTTTTAAAAATTTTATCTGAATTTTCCTGAGTAATTTTTTTTTTATTTAGCGCTTGTTTCAGTACAGTGCTGATAATTACTCTCTGTTGTCCACAACTACTGTGGTTACTCCTGTTTATTAAGGCTTCATATTGATCTAATTGTAGGTGTACTGTATTTCCGTGTGTGTGTGTGTACACTCTCCCCTTGCCATCTAGATTCTTAAGCCATGACCCTCACTGGGGTATTTTAGTGGCCATGTCACTCCAAATATCAGGCAAAATCCTGGGATGCCCCCAGCCCACCTCCTTGGTGGATTGACTCTACTGAAGTACTAGTAAAAACTGAGGACCAGATCCTGCTCCCATGTACGTTAATGATAGGCATGTCCTCTTATTACCTTTTTTTGTGAGAGGTGCACTGGACTACAGCTCAGCACTTTAGAAAAGCATTTCAAGGAAAACAGAAGTATTTTTCATACTGCTTAACTACATTCTGAAGGATGATGTTAATCAGAGCAAAATATATCTAAAACCCATACAAATTTGGTGGGATTATTTATTACTTTCATATACTTGCGTATAAAGAAGTTAAGAAAATGGAAAGCTCTTTGCTTTGTTGAACTAATCCCATCTAATTGCAAACATCAACCTTCATATTCTTTTTGTGGCATATCTGGCAAATTCTATGTAAATTAATAGTAAGTGGCTGTGTTAATGATTTCAACGGGACGTGATCATGTGACCTATGTATTCTGTGGTGCAATATAAGAGTAAAAATATGGTATGTATTATGCGACCTGTATTGGGTCATTAACTGCATGCACAGTGATTGCAGTGAATGGGATTGTGAGTGGTATAATACTGTAGAGTGACTTGGTGTAAGTGTTGATGAAAGACATACTTGAAATAGATGGTACTTGGGCCACTGATGACAATTTTACATTGTTGAATTTTTGTGCACATAAATAAGAATATGTGGATGCTGACTTTTACTATTTCTGAAGCAGGTGATTAATTTGATTGCAACCCTGGTTAGCAGCAGGAGCAGAGTTAACTTGTAACAGGTTGTTTATTGAACTGGTAAGTTAGGAACAGGAAGAAAAAGTATGGGGAATTGCAGAGTCCATCTTCGATATATATCAGCCACAGCGGGTGCCCTCAATTTAAATAAAGGTTAAAAAGGGGTATTGCACTCTATATTTTTGGAGTGTGTGAGAGGGTGTGACATACTGGATCACAATCCAGACTAGTTGTGGGCTGTGTCACCCCTACCTTGTAACCTGGGTGCCCTTTACATTGCCTTGCTGCTATAGCCTCCAACCTGGACTGCTCACAAGATCCTCCAGTTTGTAAGTCACTCTCAGCTATGTCTGTGTATGCTGCAGCCAGCCACACATTGGCTCTCACCAACCTTCGTTATACTGCACAGTGACCCCAACACCCTCTCCCTCCCTCCTCTTCCCCCCCCCCGTCCCCGTCCCCCCCATCCTGGATCTTTTCCTGGAAATTTATGTCCTCTACTGCCCAGGACACTACACATTAACTCCATCATTCCTTTAAGGGAATAATATGCCAGTTTATTATTTTAAACCCAGACACTTCAACCTGAATGCACTGGATTAGATAAAACAGTAAAACAAGTTTATTAACTACACAGAGAGATTTTAAGTGAGTATAAGTAATGAGGCATCAAAGTCAAAAATGATTACAAGAAAAATAAAGATAAAACATTTACTAGTGCCTAACTTAACAAACTATATTAGATTCAAACAAAGTTTTTCACCACATTCTCCAGCAGGTTACTGACCAGTCTCACAGGTCAGGACCACTGCCTCCCCCCACAAGGTCCAACAGCTGTTTTCCTGTATCATCATAGGTGTATTGCCAGATGCAGATGGGGCGAGAGGAGGGTGTCTTGGGGTGTCTTCCCATTCTTTTTATAGTCCTGTTCCTCCTTTTGAGAAGCATTTCCAGCTGGCAGCAAGGTAACAGGCAGTCTGATGAAGAAAGGAAACTCCATACTGTTTTTCTATGCTAAGATGTAGATTTTTTGTCCCTGCCCACTTCCTTACCAAAGAATGGCCACTTAGCTGGTAATGGTGCATCAGCCTTGTTGACACCTGGATGAGACATCAGTTTGCCCTTTGTCTCTGAGGAACTAATTTAGCCATCCCCACATATTTATTCGGATAACATACTTCAGTCATGATTTCAGCTTATGTTCATAACTTTACATATAATTTGCTATGTGCATTTTGCCATCATATTATTGGTCAGCAAATTGAGTATTTAAATTATATTTCATGAGGCATACCTTGTACAGATATTATTTCAATAGTGTGTAGGGTGTGAGGACGGGAGTATATCCTGTAACAGAGGATCCTTGTTTCAAAGTGGCCAATAGGACATTGTGCCAGCCCTTGAGAACAAAATGGCAGGATTGCATGAGGGGCCCAATAAGGGTCACTCTGGAGACTGGGAGGGAGTTTGTGATTGAAGTCTCTTTACTACCTTAAGAAAGACAGACTGAAAAAAGGAAGGGAAGGGGAGTACAGCCCTCTTGCTGCAATAACTGACTTAAAAAGGGAGATTATTATAATTTATTATTTGTGTTATTGTAGTGCCTACAAGCCTAGTCATGGGCCAGGACCCTATTCTGCTAGGTGACGTACACCCACTGTACAAAAGGAGGAGAGTTCCACACTCGCAGCAACTACAGCGTCCGATCCCTATATGCAGTTATTGGCATTGGAAATATTCCAGGAGTTCAGTCATAGGGGGCGTTATCAGTACAAATAATCTTACACTGCAAGTAATCAGGGCCCCATGTATTATACTCACAGAGTTTATCCTTTTGCCACATGATTTCTGAAGCAGAATGTAAGGCCTTTTTTAAAATGAAAGATTAATTTCTCACCCATTCATGATTGCATTTGCATGTACAGCAATTGCTTACATGGAGAAGTAACATTAGGAAAGATTTGTTGAATTAATATATTTTTAGCTGTCTTTCAGTGCAATTTAGTAGCCAGAACCATGAAGAGCTAGTACCATATATCTAGCCAGCTTTTAAAGCACCAGTAAGTACTTGAAGGACAACTTGTCTGATAGTCTGAGTTAAATAACTACAGTATTTTTTCACTACATTATTCTGATGTCCTCTTTTAAACTCAAGTTGTATTTAATGGTGTTGCCCTTCTTAAATTCCTTTTTTTGCTCTTTATGTTGTGTTTATCTCATATTGGTGCCCAACAGAGGCTCCACAACTGACACGATGCAGTGTGCTGTTTCTCTCTACTGTCTGCCCCTTCCTCAAGGCCTCTGTTTTCGAGATGCAGGATGGAGAACTTCTGATATGCTCAGTAAGGTTTATGGGGAATTCTGTTATAAACATCTTCTTTAGATATTCTGTATCTCTGCTGTAAAGATTTGCTCTGGACTTTAACTTGTCTGACATGTTCTCAGCTTTGGAAATTTGTTTTTATAAAATTTGAAAAACGGTATTAGGATGTTCAGCCAATTGTGTGATCTGATTGGCCGAACATTCTTTTGTTCGTTATTATGTAAAAGGTATTTTACCATTAAAAATAAATAAATAAAGGTCTGTGGGAGTTAAAACTACTTAATGTTCAGGTCCTAATTCAAATATAAAGAAGCAAACAGCCTAGAAAAATAGTTCATTTTTACAGTACCCATAGTTTTATATGTGCTGTAACTACAGCATTGTTTTAAAGGCAAATCTCCGTAAAGAATGTTATCAAAGGTAAAAACACAGTGTGAATGCTAGTTCATGGCATTGTGCATTTTGATTTTGCTATGGTGACCTGAGTTGGACATTGGTCTAGGACCTCAGCCTGGACTTATTTGTCTTAATTCTGAATTCTTTGGCTTTCGTGACTTTAAATATATTAGCTGTCTGAATGTAAGTTATTTTTTATTTAATATGATGGTTGTTCAGTGGCATTTTAAATCCATGCAAACTGGCTCCCAGGCTGCGCTAGCACACTCTTGAGCTTGGTCACAAGGTGCAAGAAATCATCTGGACAAATGGTCAAATATTTGGGGAAAATAATACTTGTATGTAGATAGTAATTAGATGTGACATGATCCAGGCAGGTGCTATGCAGCATACCCTACAAGGAATTTCCCTAGATCTTAATAAACCAATAAGCCATGATAAAATGTGCATTAATAGCTACGTAGACAGTATGATGGACATATTATAAATACTGAGAGAAAGAGTTATTGGTTCTCAGCCTCTCCACAATGTGAGTTAAGAAGAGCTTGTCTATGAAACTGTTACTGTTTGGAAACTCCATTACAGCCTAGCTGTCAGAGATCCAATTGACCACATGGCAGATCTGGTCATACAGTACTGCCTGAGAATACTTTCATTCCAAAAACACATAAGAATCATAAGATATTAGTCCTGTGTTTTGTCACAATACTTCCTGGATAGCTTTCTCTAAAATCAATAGGTGAATTTGTGAGCTGTTGTTATAATGTTCAAAAGCGGTGAAATCTGTTGGCAGTGCTTTGTGATGGCTTGTTCCCATGGGAAAACATTTGGTTTATTCTTAACTGCTGTTACTGCATGACTTAACTGCAAAAAGTGAGCACAAAATTCTCCTGTTCAACACTGCAGCATCTATTGAGTTGAGTTCTAGGAAAGCATTTACATCATCTTTCTGTGTGCCATCTTGCAAGTTGTTCTGCCACTTCTACAGCTATAATGACAGGTTTATCTAAGAGCTTTAATTAAATTATTGGAAGAGAAGTTTTAGTTAATCAGATGTCTCTGATGTTGTTCCATTGCTGCTCACAAGCATAGGAAGAAGCATGCCATGTCTTAAAATAAACATTAGAGGGCTAACTATGATATAATGTGTTCTAGTGGAATGAAGATTATGAAATGTCTTTGTTGGCATCTTTTTAGTAGCTTCTTCTGTTTTCAGCACACATCTATCTAGTGCATAGAATTATGCAGTATTTTACAATAGGAATACCAGAGTAATTTGGTGCCTGGTGTTTGTGTAAAGTGTAAGGTTGATATATTCTGCCTAAGTTGGCAGCTGCTTTTGATACAGTTACAAGCTCACATGATACAAGTCTTATCTCAAGATGGGGAACATGATTGTTTATACTGTGTTGAAAGGCTGATTGTTATATGAAGTGAAACATCAAAGTGGTTTCCAAATGTAATATTAAATTCTGAACTTTAAAACTCACAACTGATTAAAAAAATTCTTCAAAGCGTATTTTCTTTTAATGAACAAATAAAGATATGCTCTCCTTTTAGAGATGAGCTCATAAAGTTCTAATTGTCACTGGGATATGAAGACATAGCTTTTGAATTGTGAAAATAGATCCACAGCTAGACAGGTGTGTGGCTCAAGAATAAGATGATAAAATAACATGTTCCATGAAAATAGCATGGTATTTAGCTACCAGAAGTGCAACAGAGAGCCTAGTGATTTTCCTTAAACAAAGTTGATGGGAGACGTGGAAAGATTTTTTCTCTTTGTAATTACAGCTCAAAATAGCTCTATAGGGGTTATGTTTAATGAGCTTATCATCTATCATTGGTTTCAAATTTAAATTTGGGGCTCTAGTAGAGTGAGTTTAGTTTTAGCCTTGTCTCAGTTATCAACATCAAAGCACTATCACAAAATGGATTAGAAGTTGTCTTTTCTCACGATTGGCCCAGTAATGGAATGTTGAGTTGTGTGAAGCAAACAAAAGACAAGACAAATCTGTATTTCCTTGCAGTAATCATTATTTCTGATAGTGCTCACAAATACTAGATGATGATGTGCTGGATGCTTTCCAAACAAAAAAGGAGGAATGGTCTCTGCCCCAAGCAGCTCACAATCTAAAACCAGACAGAGGGTTGTGGAGACGATAGTTGAAGCTGTGTGTGATTGACGTCCAAAGAGAGACTGTAAAGTGAAAAGGGAAGAAGGTCAAGAACAGAGCCTAAGGATTGCCCCCAGATACTGTGAGAAAAGAGGACCCACCAAGAGAGACGCTGAAGGCAGAGTGAGAGAGGCAAGAGGAAAAACTCAGTGAAGATATCAACAAAGGAGCTGATCAAAATGTCAAAAGCAGCAGACCGATAAATGAAAATGAGGATGGAACAGAGATCCATGCTACAGTGAGTACTAGGAGATGTGGGGGAGAGATGGAGATGAGTGGTGGATGGTGATATTACAGCATCAGAAATCTGGTAAGTACTAAGCTTTGGTGCATTCAAGAGTATTTTATTAGTTTGGAAATGTAATGGTAATGTTATGTTAATTATAACTGATCTCTTAATTGTTTTAAGGCTTTGACTTAATTGTGCAGTGGGTGAGTACAGCCCCAGTGTGGACACAGTAGCTTGTGTTACTTTGCAGTGTGACTGCTCTCACTCCAACTAGGCTAGTTTGAGAAGAGTAACTTGAGTGTAGATAACTCCAGTAAGCTCTGCAGTCAAGACATGCACTTAGACAAGCTTCTTCGCTTAATGTTTCGCAGTAATGTTACAGATAACCATAAGGTGGCATTGTCACTTGTCCCATGAATATTATTAATTTATTTTTGCTCTTCTTCCTGTATTTCATTGATTAAACATTAGGATTAGCTAAACTGGAAAAAATTATATACATATAAAACAAGAAGAATACTAATTATATGCTGAGCAGGACCATAATAACCTAAAACTAACTTATACTTGCTACTTTGTGATATAAAAAAAATTGCTTTATTCTATATTTATCTTTTATAAGTCTTTCTTCTGTGGCTTCAAAATTGCAATCTAATTGTAGCCCTTAAATATATGTTAGATGCAAGATTTTAGAAGCCATTTTGGTTTTTCATTTAGGGAACAAATGAAAGAGTGGCTTCAACTTCACTTAAACTTAGTAACACTCTCTTTCTCTCTCTCTCTCTCTCTTTTTTTTTTTTTTTTTTTTTTTTTACAAAGTCCTGCCAAATCAGAAACTACATCTTGCACTCTTTGCCTGACTTGGATACTATAGTTATTCAAACATATTTCAAAATTTCCATTGGAATAATGTATTTGCTAATAAACATTTAGTACTAAAGTCTTTGATTTACTTTTTAAACCCTGCAGGTAGGTGTTTTGGTTTTTTTGGAGGGAGGGCAGGGGGAGATGGGTGGAGAAAATATGTTGCATATGTGTTGAAAGGACTGCATATTACATCATTGTAGTTTCACATAACAAAATGTTAACATCTAAAGCCATCTGTCTGTAATTATTATTGCATTGATAGATTTGTGCCTTAGTCAAGTTATGAAATGATAAAGTAAGGCTTGAAAAACAGTGCTGTCTTCCCAAGGGCAAAGATGGATAACTCTAGTGCCACCTACCCTACTGCAGAGACAACTGACCTAAGGGGTCTTGATGTTTACTGCTGTTTTTTTAGAATTCTGTGAATTCAACAATGAACCGACAAAATTCTCAGTTCAATTTCACTCTGCTGTTGCTCTGTAAGGATATAGAGTAGAGGTGTCTTTCACTCTGTCCAGTAGGCTTAATCTTCATTGGTAGCTGGTGTTGGTTAATTTTTTTTTTAAGCCCTATAGGAGAGTATTGGATTAATTGGTACATTAGTTGCTAATAGGCTGATGTAGAAGTTACTACAGTCACAATTGATTAATTCAGATTTGTATCCAAAGATGTTAGTGTGCCACCAGTGTAATTTGTTTTGTCCTCCTTATTTGTTAATCTGCATAAAAAATGACTCTGTCAAGTGATTTGCATTAACTAGATCTAACTGTGTACTCTTTTGCTACTTTCAAAGCACAATGGAAGTCAAACACATTAATCCTGCTTCAGACCTGTATGAAAAGGTTTTGACTAGAGCTGGTCAAAATATTTTGTCAAAATATTTTTGACAATTTTTCTTTAAAGGAAATTAAAGCTTGTGGGGGGAAAATTCATTTCCCTTGAGTTTTTTAAAGGTTTCAAATAAATTAATGGGGAAAAAAAGGTTATTTAGTTTTCTTTTATGGTATCTCTTCCCTTGGGCTTCTCCCCCCCCCCCCACTTTCCCCCTTCCCCCCGCATCTCTCTCATCCCCCTTTTTTCCCCATTGGATCAGGGAAGAGAAGGTTGGAGAAAATAAAAAAAATTTCATTTTGTATCGCATTGAACATTATTATTTGTTTAATTGTAAAATCAAAAATTTCTGAGATTTTGGAGTGAAACAATTTTTGTTTTGTTTTGCCCAATATTTTTCAGGGAAAATACTGACCAATTGTTTACTTATTTTTTTGTATCAAGGTCGGAACTATTAAATATCCGCCCTTCTCTTGAAAGGGAGAAGACAAAAAATAGGACAAGACTCAGCTGAGTAAGGCACTGCTCATAACCATCATGGAGAATGGTTTACTTTGAACCAATACCATATCTGGAATAGCTTAATTTTATAAAGTGTAAAATGATCTGCTCTTTTATGAGGATTAAAGCTAGTTTCTACCTTGATAACATTTAAACAGCAAGTGCAGAGGAGAAAAGTTTTTTTGGTTTGTGTTTTGTTTTCATCCCCCACTCCCTCTTTTTGCCCTGATAAGTCTCTGAAACTGACTCTAGTAGTCCTAGGTAAAAATACCCAAAACCTGCAGGTTGGTAACAAGGGACCCAATAATGATGAGAGGCTTAGAGCCTTCATCTCTTAATTGACTTTACCAAGGGCTTGTCTACACTTGCAGCACTGCAGCTGCACCACTGTAACGCTTAGTGAAGACGCTACGAACACCGATGGGAGTAACTCCGGTGGGGGGGAGGGGGTGTCATGGGGAGCTTGGCGGCCGCAGCAAATAATTCCGGGGGGGGGCACGGGGAGCTTGGCGGGGTTCGGTCAGTATAACGGCATCACTCAGGGGTATGGAAAATCCAACGTAGTTATACCGACATAAGTCTGTACCAACATAAGTGATCTCAACAACTTGCAGGATGAGATTTGTTGTTAGCAACACCTTACTTGGGATAAATAAGTGTGCAGAAGAGGATGATCTGTGAAATGGGTCTAAATGTCTTGATGTTTATAAAATGTGTGGTTCTGCTTATTTGAATGCTTGGAGCAAGGATCTCAAACTCAGATCACCACAAGGGCCACATGAGGACTAGTACATTGGCCCGAGGGCCGCACCACTGACACCTTTTCATATAAAAGTACAAAAGCCCCAACCGCCCCCACTCCACCCCTTCCATGAGGCCCCGCCCTGCCCCCGCCCACCCCTTCCCCGCCTCCATTCCAACCCCTTCTCCAAAGTCCCCATCCCAACTCTGCCCCCTTCCTGCCCCTATTCCAACCCCTTCCCCAAATCCCTGCCCCTCCCCCGCCTCCTCCCCTGAGCATATGGCTCCCCGCTCCTCCCCCCGCCCTCCTGGAAAGCGCTAAGCACTGCCAAACAGCTGTTTGGCGGCGGGAAGTGCCTGGAGGTAGGCAGAGGAGCAGGGACGCGGCGCGCTGGGGAGGGGGGGAACTGGGTGAGCGGAGCTTGGTGGGCCGCAGGAAATAACTCCGGGGGGTGGGGTGGGCACGGGGAGCTTGGCGGCCGCAGCAAATAACACCGGGGGGGAGCGCAGGGAGCTTGGCGGGCTGCAGCAAATAACTCCGGGGGGGGCGGGGGAACTTGGTGGCCGCAGCAAATAAATCCAGGGGGCGCGGGGAGCTTGGCGGGCTGCAGCAAATAACTCCGGGGGGGCGGGGGAGCTTGGCGGCCGCAGCAAATAACACCGGGGGGGAGCGCAGGGAGCTTGGCGGGCTGCAGCAAATAACTCCGGGGGGGGCGGGGGAACTTGGTGGCCGCAGCAAATAAATCCAGGGGGCGCGGGGAGCTTGGCGGGCTGCAGCAAATAACTCCGGGGGGGCGGGGGAGCTTGGCGGCCGCAGCAAATAAATCCAGGGGGCGCGGGGAGCTTGGCAGGCTTAGAGCCTTGTGTATACTCCTTGTTGAGAGATGGCGTTGGTTCTGTGCAGTGCAGACAAGTCAGAGAAGAGCAGGTCAATGTATTATTTTTTTGTCATTTTTTCCCTGTGTAGGTTTTGGGTGTGTGTGTGTGAGGTTGTATTTGTCGAGATATCTGTTGGACTGGCTTTGAAGCTGGTGCCATCACTTCTGCCTTTGATTTTTGTGCATATCTTTTTAGGCCTCTTTCATGGCTGTGCTTCCTTAAGAGGCCATAAAACATTCCAGTATAATTGCTTTTTAGAAAACGTTAATTCCACTTTGCAACAGACCTTTTATTAAGCAATTGTATTGGTAAACATGAGTATTTGGGTAATTATTAATTGTAGTTGCTCCTTTTATCAGAAAATGATTGGTTAAAGCTGGAACCAAGCTGGTCTGTCTCAAGCAGGTCTTCAGCATGCTCAGGCTGTACTCCTACAAATATCTTGTTTGAGACCAAACATACAAGCCAGGAAATTGTGTGGAAGCGAGTGGGTGATTGAAGTCTGAAATATTGCCGCTTTTAACAGACACATGCACACTTTTTCTTTGCCGCTGCGTTGATATAGAAAAGTGCATCATTTTATTTTGGGCCAGGCAGGCAATCCTGGAGCACTGAGTGGAAGCTGGTCCATTCTGTCACCCTTTGTAGTTTTTTAGATTCTCTGCTTATGACCTTCTGAATTCTGGGAAAGTGTCCAAGTCTTTTACACAGTCTGAAGTGCCTATCTCCTGAGATTTTTATTCTGTGCAAGAGAATACACAGATCTACTTAGCAAATGCCCACACTATCACAGTTATATGTCTAAGTAATCTCTCTCGCCCCTACAGAGGGTATGAGTTACAGTTCTCCTTTGCTTTTTCTCCTTCTGGAAGCCTTTGGTTTTTCAGTTCTTGCTCTTTTCCTTTTGTGGAGAAGCTGTTTCTTTTTTTTTCATTTAGTAGTGTTGTGTGTTGACTGTGCATTACTCACCATTCAGGTGAACTCTATCCTCTTATACTTTGTTGTCGCTGGAGGAAAAAATAATAATATAGCCAATGAGCAAAAGGAACTGCTATTTTTGTGTGTGTGTTTTGCTGTGCACTTACGCTTTAAATTATAATTTGAGGGGCTGCGGGGGATAAGCCTTCACAAATATTTTTAGTTTAGTAAAATAGTATCAAGAATAAACATTATGATCTGTTCTAAATGTAGTCAATTAAAATAATGTTTAAAAAATATTTGTCTTGAAAGTCCCGAGCTCTCTCTAGCTTGTTACTCTGTCTGCAGAATACAAACACCATTCAAGTCTTTAGGACATTGACTGCCCTAGATCAGTCCACTCTCACTGATACTGGGAATCTAGTGCAGCGTTTTTCAAACTTTTTTTCTGGCGACTCAGTTGAAGAAAATTGTTGATGCCCGTGACCCAACAGAACTGCGGATGAGGGGTTTGGGGTGTGGGAGGGGTTCAGGGCTGGGGCAGAGGATTGGGGTGAGGGCTGCGGGGTGGTCCCAGGAATGAGGGGTTCAGGGTGTAGGGGGTGCTCTGGGCTGGGGCAGAGGGTTGGGGTGTGGGAGGGGTCAGGGCTCTGGGGTGGGGGAGCAGGCTCTGGGGTGGGGCTGTGGATGAGGGTTTTGGGAAGCGGCTCCAGGTTTGGGGAGGCTCAGGGCTGGGGCAGGAGATTGGGGCTCAGGGTTGGGGCACCGGCTTAGCTCGGGTGGCTCCTGGTCAGCAGTACAGCAGGGGTGCTAAGGCAGGCTTCCTGCCTGTCCTGGCACCGTGCACCGCGCTGCGCCCCGGAAGCAGCGAGCAGCAGGTTTGGCTCCTACGTGGAGGCGCGCAAGCAGCTCTGTGCGGCTCTCGCCTGCAGGCACCGTCTTCCCTGCTCCCCCCCGCTCCCATTGGCCGGTTCCTGGCCAATGGGAGTGCGGAGCCGGTGCTCGGGGCGGAGGCAGTGCACTGAGCCCCATGGCCCCCCCGCCTAGGAGCCGGACCTGCTGCTGGCCGCTTCTGGGGTGCAGCGCGGTGTCTGAACAGGTAGGGACTAGCCTGCCTTAGCCGGGCAGCACCGCTGAGAGGACTTTTAACGGCCCGGTCGGCGGTGCTGACCAGAGCTGCTGCGACCCAGTGCCTTCCATTCTGCAACCCAGTCCTGGGTTGCAATCTGGAGTTTGAAAACCACTGGTCTAGTGCATAGTAAGTTTCTTGTTTTGTATATTCACACAGTTAACTGCTGTATTTCCAATTCTTATTGTAGACAGACCTAATAACCTTTTCAATTACTTTATTTTTATTAGGAGCAGTCATTCCACTTTACAACTCATAAAAATATGATGTAAAGTCTGTAAATGCCTTTGACAAATGAGGAATGGTCTGACAATTCCCTATCCTCCCTAAAATTCCGTAAGTTTATTGGAGTGCAGAGGATCACCTTCCAGTGCCATATACTTGGCCTTCCCTCCCCCCCTAAAAAGATCTTGCCTTTCAATATCTGCTTTTCCAGACAGAGAGACTGTACAGGACTCTCTCTCAAGAGCTACTCTTTATTTGGCCAGAAAGCTTTCTGTTTAGCCTTTTTAGTCTTTAGCACTGCGGTGTCCAATACGTTTGCCACTAGCCACATGTGGCTAATAGGCTATTGAATTGTGGCTAATGCATGTGGCTTTTTTATAATGTGGCTAATAAGAAAAATTCAAAACCACAAGTGTAGCTAGCAGTGTGGCTAACATCGAATTTCTATTGGACACCGCTTTGTGTTCACCCAAAGACTGAGCAGATGCCATAGGAAGGAATAGTTAGTGGAGTAAAGGGGAAGACAAAATGTGCATCTAAGAGTTACAAACTCTGAAGGACATAGTTTTCATTTTAAATCAAGTATCCCAATATTAATCTTGTCTTCTCCCTCCTGGAACTGACTGTTGCACCTATAGCTCAGTACTGTGCTATGTCTTCTCTCTTCGTCTTCTCTCCCCCTTTCCCCATGATAAATGTTTGTACAATATTGGAGATGGAACCTAGAGGGCTTTTCACAAGGCAAGATACTTCTATGTGAAGCACACCTTGGCATTTCTTTGTTATGAAAATAGATTTGACCTGTTTTTCCTCTTATCTCATCAATATGTTTGCTGTGTAAAGTGAAGGGAACAGAATGTCCTTGTTTCTTGCAGCGTCTGACCTGAAGAACTTGCAGAGAGAGAAGGGATGAAGTCTTGGTAGGGGACTAGGATAACGTTCTTGAGAACTCTTTTAAAAAACACAACTAACCTGAAAACCCGCCATTTAGTGCAATCTGGTGTTACAAAAAATCAACAAAATTTGTTCTTTAAAAGTGTATTTCTGAGCCATGGACAGAAGTCACGTGACAGGGACTACTTATCAGTAGCCAGAGCAGGGGATGTGATATTTCTTTCTTCCCACGCTACTCTTACCATTTTCAACATGAATGCAGGGCTACTGGGAATCCTTTGTAACTGCTGGATATCCTGCAACCCATTGCAAAATGATGATTTTAGATCTGAGCCTGACCATGCACATGACACTGCATATGTTCCCAATATCAAATTGATTATATGAATTTCACATATTTAGTACACACTTGAGAGTTGCTTTTATTTACTCTTCCCGTGAGGAATGTAACAACCTAAGGAGCTATGAAGGGAAGCATGACTGTTTCTCATTCCCAGGCTTCAAACGCTGTATATACTGTATATATGTTTTTTCTTTTTGTAGTTAATACACCATAAAGCAGAAATGTAGTATTTAAATAAAAGACTAGGAAAGTCTCCAATCTAACTAAATTTCTATTTCCTTTTTCACACCCACAAACCCCAATCTTTCTTTTACATGGGGAACATAGTCTTATTACCAAAGCTGATCAATTGCATGAAATACCTCTTGGTTTAATATGCAGCATGAAAGAGTGTAATGTTAAGGCTATAATAAAGGTCTAAACAAGGTTGAGGCTTTGTTTTCAATTTTGTGGGCACCCTGTCACAAGCATTCTGTGATTTTAAATGTTAAGAACAGACTAAGGCTTAGCTTTAAAATTCTTGGCACTTGTAATTGTATTACAGTTGTTTAAGCAGATACTGTATTTTTGTTGCTTTTCTTCCTGTGGGAAGAGGTGAAGGATTTTTGGTGTTTAAATGGACCTGATCATTTTCTGAGCACCACAAGTTCAGCAGAAGTGAGGGGAGGGATAGCTCAGTGGTTTGAGCATTGGCCTGCTAAACCCAGGGTTGTGAGTTCAATCCTTGAGGGGGCCATTTAGGGATCTGGGGCAAAAATCTGTCAGGGGACAGTACTTGGTCCTGCTAGTGAAGGCAGGGGGACTGGACTTGATGACCTTTCAAGGTTGTTCCAGTTCTGGGAGATTGGCATATCTCCATTTATTTGTTTATTTAAGTCCGTGAGAGCTCAGGTGTGTGGCACCCTTGAAAATTAGGTCCCAGTTTGCTTGTTTAAATTGTTTAATAAAAGCCTTCTCTGCATTCTGACCTAGTGAGCTGATAAATTTTGTATTTAAATTAAAGGTAATTTGAGTGTAACAAACAACATCTCAGGCCTATAGAATCTAATTTAAAACTCTATGTAGCTTGTTCTTTGACAAACATATTTACAGTGCTAAGACGTCCCTAGCTATTGTAATAGGCACTTTTAAAAACAATGAAGTCAAAACAAGTTTAATAATGGAAGTGCTGCTTGAATATGACGGTAGGAGCAATCTTGCTTTTGACCTTTAATTTACACAAATAGAGTTGAAGTCAGTGACACTTGGCAACTTCCAGTTGGAGAATATGAATGGCTATATGCATTCTGAATGGTATGTTTGGTTGGGTGTGATGTTTGAGTGATGGCTTCTCCCAGGTTTTAGAGAACATTAGAATTCAGTTAATGTGTGCAAACATTGGAGGAGAATCTACTTTTCATTTCCTCTTTAATGTGCAATTAGCTCTGACTACATATGAATAAAAGCGAAGAGCTTTCTGTGCCCTGGTGTCCACCAGTCCAGATAGATGGGTAGATCCTCCTTTATTAGTCAGGCCAAGTGACAACCAATATGCTTTCAAGTTTTGGATCCCTCTGGTCAAACAAAGCTCTCTGGCTTTTTCTGCCTCCAGTTTTCTTCCTGCCTCTCTAGCTAGAGCAAAGCAGCAGAGGAAGCTTCTGCCCTTTTGGTAAGCGGTCTAGTTTTAGTCAGTTCCCTCCTCCCCCCACCCACCTTTTCACAGCATAAGCAGCAACCCCAAAGAAAAGAGGTTGCAGTGTTTTGCAGCCTCTATAGCCAACTCCTTCTGTGCACTCTGAGTACCTCAGGCCTGTCCAAAGAGGCATGGCTGTTGGTGGGAGATCAAAGGACAAGCTTCAAATAATCCAGACTGCACAACACCAAGGAAGCCTCCAAGCAAAGGCAGAGCCTTCCATTGAAAAATCTTTTGAATTCCAAAAAGCTGGAGGTTGTGAAGTGGGTATCCAGGACTTCTCCGACACCGCACGGCAAACCTAGAGGCTGGGCTAGAGAAAAACCACTTGCTCCTGGGATAATCTCTTGGATTATCCAAATTTACAGCACAGTCCCATGTGAATCTTTTAAAGATTCTTCTCCTCCAGAAAGCTCCCTCGCCTGGGTCTGGAGTCCATGGGGCCCCCTTTTCTTATGGCGTTACTTTACTTGAAAACAATTTTGTTTGACATAATTGCAGTATTGCCAGTTCTCACAAATTTATTGCAGTCACATGATTTCCCTCCCTCCCCTTGTTTCAGAAGCTCTTGTGTGATGGCTTGAAGAGCTCCTGGCCTCACTTGATTGGGTAGCAGGTGCCTGTCCTCCCTCCCATTTACAGTAGCTTAATTCCATCCCCTCCCTCCAGCCCTACCTACTCCCTGCTTCAGAGTTTCTGCATCCCTGATCCCTCCTCTCAGCCTTTGCCACTCCTTGGCCCTGACAGATACCTGCTTCCTGGCTCTTTCCCTCCCCAATTTGGGCTTCCCAGCAGGAACCTGCTGCCCTGAGCCTTCCCTGGGCCCTGCAGCCACTTGCTTCCCCAACCAGCTAGAGCTTCTTCCTCCCCAAATTCCATCCACACTGCCCCATTTCCCAAACTGCTTCTGCTCCCCCCATCACCCTGGAAGTCTGTGTGATGGGGGTCTGGTCTTGAGTCCCTTCTGCAGGCTTCTGAGGGTGAGTGTCTGGCTCAGGTCCAAGGGGATTACTCTCCTGCCCCCCCAATCCACGCATCCAGAGAGGTTCTGCTGGCGTCAGAGGAAGGACCCCTTCTCTCTCGCTGGGCTGGCACAGCTAGTTCCCAAACTTAACCAGCTGAGCTCTGAAGACTTGGGATTCTCTCTGGGATAGCCTGTATATGGGGGTGTGAATCCCCTGATACAGGAAAAAAAGGCCTTCCCAGGGCCCTATCAAAGTGATGAGGGTGGGAGTTGGTATCCCATTGTTTTCCACTGCATCCCTCCAGTCCTGACTGAGGGCTTCTTGCAGACGAGCAGCAAGATCTGGAGCATTAGTAGGGCCCACAAAAATTTAGGGGGCACTACTCGAGTGTTTTGGGGGAAGGAGGTGGCAGTAACAACTGACTTTGGGGGGCAGTGAAGTTTTGTGCAGCTCCATTGTGATTTTCCTCGTCAGTGAGAGTCTCCAATGTCCCACTCAAGCAGTGGTGGTGAGATCAGTGTCTTTTTCACGCTGTTAAGAAATGTCATACGTGGAGCTTCCTAGGGCTAACCTTGACTGAGGCTGACTCATGGCAGCTCAGTTGCATTGCTGCCTGTGTGGACAGAGCTCAATGGTAGAGCAAACAAGGCAAGTTAGAGATGTGCAGTTTTCATTTCTAGAGATTTGTTTGCCTTTGGCTATCGGACCTGTAAGTCACATTTCCACCTCAGTCCAATCCACTGGCTAAAAGGATGAGGAAATTTATTCCCTTCAACTCAAAGCAGAATTCTCTGTATCTTCCATGAGAGCACTGTCAGAGGAATTATGTGTCCTATTCTGTCTCCGGAATAGTCTCTTTTAAAATAGATCTTTGCTACAAGATGCAACAGGTGGTGGGACCCTCTGGCTTTCACCCAAGCTGAATTCTCATCCCCAGGGTACTTCAAGCAGGTTTCTCCCCTACTCCCTCTACTGGTGAAGGCATTGCAAAAATGTTAAAAGTACCAAGTGAAGGTTGGCTTGATTTTTATTTTTGCAGGCCTAATAGAAATGTCCTAGCACCATCAAATTTATTTGTCCATTGTACAAGTTAGTTGTTTGCCTCTACCAGCATCCAGAACAGCTCTATCTATTGTCATGGCTGTTGTGCACGTGTAATAAGGAGTTTTGGACAAAGTTCTATTTATTTTATCCAAAAAAGAAGGAAGTGCAATAGTTGATTGTAGAATCTGGGCTATTTTCTCTCAGTGGTGTTACTGTAAGGATTGCAGCTAAAAAAACTGACCTCCATCAGCATTTCGCTTCCTGCAATGTGTGTCTAATGAGGGATTAGCCTCTAGTTACCTCAGAGGCCAGGTTTGGTCCTCCTTTCCATAAGGAACATTTCTCACAGATCTCATCAAACGCCCGACCCCTCTTGGGCACTTACCAGACTGCTGTGCGGGAACCAACTGCTGGATCCCATGTGCTTTAAGACTCCACAATATGAACAGAATGGAGGCAGTGTCCCTTTCTTAGGCTCTCGGGGTGCTGATCCTCTAGCACCCTCTCCTGAGAGCTGAGACCTCGTGATCCAGCTGTCCCACCCATAGACCACTACTAACATCCCAGAGTCCCCTGTAGCTTAAGCACACCCTCTCACAAAACACTGGCCACTTGCAGTCTGTGGGTCCACAGTTTACCTCTTTAGGAGCATGTGATAGGTGAAACACACAATGTACAGAGAGACCTTACATCAGAGTCTAAAAAAAACCACTTCTTGCCTTTTATAACATGAGAAATACACAGATCTAGTTAAAAAAAAATAAAATAATAATAAAAAAAACCCTACACACGCTTCCCTGCTGTGGTTTCCTCACCATTCTTGTACTGGGGTCAGGGTTCTCTGCATGTGTCAGGAACCTCCTGCTGCTGCTCATAGCTTGACTTCTGAACAATGGAGCCTCTCTCTCTAGGGCAGCTTGCTTATTCTGACCTTGGTTGGTCCTGCAGCTAAACTGCTTCTCCCCCGCCCCCAGTTATGAAAGCATGCCTGGCTCTTTCCATCCTGCCCAAAACTCTGAGGCTTCTCCTCAGCCCACCCAGTCTCTGTGATTTGTAAAGGCTAGCATCAACACCTTGGTTTCATGGTCCTGTGTTCTGAGAATTTTCAACTGCCTGAAAGGCAGGCCGCTGCAGACAAATAGGAGGAAGTAGCTTCTCACAGGCATGTGTTAACCCATTGTCCCCAGGTGCTTCTACCTGACTAGGTGGTGATTGAGTTCTGCCAACCCGTCCTTTGTACTTCCTCTGGGAGAATCATGCTTACAGCCTTGTCAGCACCGTTGGATTCCATGATACAGCAATTTCATAACGACTTCATTATATCAATCAGAATTCAAAAGTTCTACAGTCATCACACCACCACTGGGAACTACCTGTTGGTTTCCACGCAATAATTTTTCATTTGTTTAGGATGTCCTACTCTGTTGTTAAGCTTTCACATAGATCGCTAGTGCCTCCCTGAAACCTGACTGCAGTTTTGAACTCTCGACCAGGTGACCTGTCTCTCTCTCTCCCTCCCTCCCCCCCCCTTTCCTAGGAAAGTGGCCTTTCTTTTAGCCACCGCTGCAGCTAGGAAGGTGACAGCATTTGGTTTTTTTCTTTTCTGAAATGTCCTCTTATTTGATTTTTCCATTGGGATAAGGTCATTTTATGCCCTTGGCTTAACTTCTGTGCAGAATTTCCCCATTTTGTTTAAAATCAGAACATAACATTACCTAGCTTCTTTTCCAATGTTCCTGCAGAAAGAGAGACTATTTAGTCTGTATTGGAGAGTTACTGACATTTGCCTGTTTTTAATGGCAGATTTTAGGAAATCTGAATCTTTGTGCTCTTTGAAGACAAACAAACTTCTTCTCATTTTGTCCTGGTGAAATAAATTCATTCTCATGTTGCAGAGGCTTACAGGATTGCAGATTTCTATTGCCTGTCATAATTAAAGCCAACTGTATTACTTTCACATCTGCCTCTGAGATTGAAAGGGGAGATGCCTTAAGTGAAGATGTGTGCCGGGCTGTCATTTTGAACATGTAGGCTTTCTTTGAGAACTTGACAATCTCTCTTCCCTCCATCCCTGCCCTGAGCACCGGCTCTGTACCTTCCATTGGCCGGGAACCATGGCCAATGGGAGCTGCGGGGATAGTGGATGGGCGTAGTGTGTGGAGCCTCCCTGGCCACCTCTGCGCCTAGGAGACGGAGGGACATGTCGCCACTTCTGGGAGCTGCTCCAGCCCTGGAGCATCCGCGGAGTTGGAGCCTATGGACCAGCGTTTCTCTTTCTGTAATCCTCTACCTCATCCACTACACCCCAGCCAACTTCTGCCACAAATGAGGCAAGGGTCCTATGGACAACATCCCATCCATGTTCCCTGTCCCCACTGGCTGCCAGTCCCAGTCTCCCCTCCTATCTTCTGCTGCATAGGTCTGGCTTTTATTCACTGAGCCTTGTTCTGTACAGAATTCAAGTGAACTCAGTAACAGTATTTTATGTAGTTAATAAAGAAACATCTTTGTGCAAAGTCAAAGTTTTGAATAATTTTAGATATTACAGCTATTCTATTTTTTTATTTTGGCGGGGATGCTTTTTTCCCCCCCAGATGGTGGAAGAACAGTCCTTGGGCAAGCCATACCATTATCAAATGCATACCTGAACTTTTTAGCACAGTTCCTGGCTGAGAACATAACAAAGACTTCATTGTGCTGTCACACAGTAAAGCCAATAAACGTGGATGAGTTCTTAAGTGAATGAGTTCTTAAGAGACACATGTATTTGACAATGAAGAATGAAGAAAGAGAAAGAGAAAAAATCGACAGCTATGTTGTTCTTAAATAGACTGTTTTCAATTTCCTGTATCAGTTTCTACCTTAAAATTTGGTAAGTAAAGTTCAGACTTTGGGGTATGCTATACTTTTCTCTAGATTACATGCTTAACCAACAGTCATCTCCCCACATGCTCATTTCTAGTAAAACTATTGCCAATAGTTTAAGCAGTCTGGAAACTTGTGCCTAACAATATACTCATGCTACCCCATACACCATCTCCCTCCCTCTAAAACATTTAATTGATGAGTGCTAGATTAAAATCATCATTCTTTAAACTCACAAGTATACTTATAGTAAAATCCTAATGGGCTTTTGTTCTTGATTAAAGTGGGGAAATGCAAACATAGAGTTCCCCCTTATCTAGCTATAAAGAGAGAAAAATGGAGGAGGGTCTCTTAAGCAATTAGATTGTTCTTGTTTCTAAAAAGAAGGCTTAGTGTTAAGACTTTATAGGTTTGTTTGGATTCGGAGGTTGCTCTGTGTTCTATGTTACTCCTAAATCCAAATGAAGATGGCTGTCACGTCCTGGCTCCTTTTGCTACCATCAGTTATTAGTTTTTAATCTTGTTAGACTGGATTTGTCTGACATTTTTGTATTCCAGAGGCAAAGACAGATATATCTACTTAAGCTGTAAATATCAGTGGTCCTAATTACTGTAGTGCTAGGAAAACCAATGTGAAAAGGTGAGTTACACTGCTAATTATTGTGGTTTGGATAATCTTGTTCAGTAACATTCCCTTAAGCAGACAAATGTAAACTCTTAAGCACAGTCTAAAATTGCAAAACAAAACAAGTTCTTGAGACTTTATGGGTTAGAGATAATGCAGCTAAATTGTTATTGATTTTAAAATGGCTTGTTAAATTTAGAGGGGCCAGTGGATTTTCAAAATATTCCCAGTAATCTTCAGGAATAGTTTGCAAGGATGTTTCCAATTCCTGAAGGAATAGGAGCCCTGTATATGAATAACCACTGGCTATAAGAAGTTCATTTGATAACCAGAGCAGATGGGCTAATCCCATGACACCACAAATGCCTAAAACTCCTCTGCCTTTGTGGAACAAGTATATCCCATACTCACAAGATGACTACTGTTACAGTTGCTCTGTGAAACTTTGCACTCTTGCTGAATCAGCTCTTTCTCCATTTTTACCATCACAGTAGCAAACTCGGTGACAGTTATCCTAGGAAACCTGAACGAATTAAAATTGTAGTATGATTCTTTGGACAGTGGTGCACCTATCTATTTGTACAAAGATGAAGTTTTAGGGAAGATATTACAAGCAGACTTCTAAAATGAAATCAGATACAGATGGTTTTGAGTGGATAGGACTGGGAAAGAAGAACAAATAGTGATTACTAATCATCCCCAAGTTCCCTCATTAGAAAAGTGACAGTATTATTAACCAGTTCATTATCTTAAGAAGATTGCATCTGTGGTGGGAAAAATAGCTGATGCACTTCATTTCTAACAGAATTAGTAGGCAAATAGCATGAAGCTACTTAAGAAAAAATTAGTCTTTCTTTACCTTCTCATTATGTTGCTGTTAATCTCAAGATGTGGCCCTTTTTGACTAATATGTTTTGACTGGATACTATGAATCTTGCTGCAGTTTGGTAGTACTGTGATATTTTCCAGTCCCGCTGATGCTGTAGTATGTATGCTTGGCTAGAAAAGTACTGTTTGGTTGCCTTTAGACTTTGTTAATTATCCTGTAAATGTAAAATATAATTAGTGACTTGTTAATAAAACTTTATAGCTTGAGAGTGAGAGATGTATATAATATTTTACTGAAGCAAAAACTGGCATAGTTTGCATCTTAAAAATATATTACCTACAGCACTATCTCTTTTTTTTTTTTTTTTTTTTTAATGACTTACTCTGTGTAATTAGCTTGGTTAGACTAGCCTTGTGCCTCTGAAAATAATTAGATACCACAGCCAGCTGCAGCTGGCTTGTTCCCAGCTTCACATCATAACATGCATTTGATTAGAAAACATGTAACTAGTGAGGAACTCCTTTAAATCCCACTATATCTACACATCTGTGGTATTAGTAGTACATTCTCTTGGCTAAAAGCTATGCCCTTTTTCTGAACCTGACTGTGGGCCAGATTCTGCCTCCCTTACTCACATTGAGTAGTCCCTTTACCACATGAATAGTTCTTTCATGTTGATTTCAAGGGGACTAACTAAACATTTTCTGCCACCTTATAAGACAGGGGTTCTCAAACGGGGGGTCATGACCCTTGAGAGGGTCGCAAGGTTATTACATGGGGGTCGCAAGCTGTCAGCTTCCACCTTAAACCCTGCTTTGTCTCCAGCATTTACAATAGTGTTAAATATTAAAAAAATGTGTTTTTAATTTATAAGAGGGGGTCGCACTCATAGGTTTGCTGTGTGAAAGGGGTCACCAATACAAAAGTTTGAGAACCACTGTTCTAAGAGCAGCTATTTGTTTGTTTTAAACCAAAACTTGCCCTCTTTATAGTGAACAGACCTGAGATTTTTATCTTTATAACTGTAATGTAATTACATGCTGAATAATGAAACAGAAACTATAGTAAACATGGTATGGATGCTAGACCATGCATGCTCCACCCTGGATTGGCAAATCCTCACCCGGGGCAGGAAAGAGTCCACCAGAATGTGCTGCCGCACTAATTGGCAGCACTTCCTAGAACAGGCCTACCACCACCACTCTGTGGACACAGTGAGCATCTCACTTGTCCTGGACCACCTCCTTGCTCTCAATACATCGGGCTTAGCTCTCAACTCTATCCGGGTACACTTGGCAGCACTTAGTGCCTTCCGCCAACCAGTGGAGAGCTCCTCTGTCTTTAAACACCCTATGACTGTGTTTCATGAAAGGCCTGCTCAACACTTTTCCACCGGTTGTGAAGCCAACACCTCCATGGGACCTTTACCTCATTGTCTCCGCCCTCACGAGACCACCCTTCGATCTCATGACAACATGCTCCATAGAATCATAGAACTGCAAGGGATCTCGAGAGGTCATCTAGTCCAGTCCCCTGCACTCAAGGCAGGACTAAGTATTATCTAGGCCCACCTCTCTCTGGAAGTGGCATTCCTGGTTGCCGTCACCATGGACAGATGAGTTAGTGAGCTCGCTGCCATGATGACACACCCTCCCTGCATGGTATTTCACAGGGAGAAGGTGTCCTTAAGACTACGCCCCAAATTCCTTCCTAAGGTAGTGTCCAAATTCCAACTCAGTCAATCCATCCACTTACTGTGTTCCATCTGAAGCCGCATGCCTCCCCTACCGACAGAGCCCTGTACTCTCTCAACATTCACTGTGCCCTGGTGTTCTACTTGTACAGGACTAGACCCTTTAGGAGGTCACCAAGACTCTTCGTCCCCATTGGAGAGATCAAAGGGACAAGCCATCTGTTCCCAAAGGATCTCTAAATGGGTCTCAGGGTGCATTCTGGCATAAATGCTCCAACCTACTCCCTCCCGGGGGTATGACAGAACTTTTTACAGAAGTGCAAGCTGCCTCCTCAGTCTCTCTAGGGGTGATATCCCATGGCAGGACATCTGCAAGGCTGTGTTTGAACTTCTTATAGCCAGTGGTTATTCATATACAGGGCTCCTATTCCTTCAGGAATTGGAAACATCCTTGCAAACTATTCCTGAAGATTACTGGGAATATTTTGAAAATCCACTGGCCCCTCTAAACTTAACGAGCCATTTTAAAATCAATAACACAATTTAGCTGCATTATCTCTAACCCATAAAGTCTCAAGAACTTGTTTTGTTCTGCAATTTAAGACTGTGCTTAAGAGCTTACATTCGTCTGCTTAAAGGAATGTTACTGAACAAGATTATCCAAACCACAATAAGACGCTCTAGCCACGCGTTTATGGTGCACTACACCGTAACACACCATAACACACATGGCATCCTCGCACCCACCTCTTCACCGATTATGACTCGTAAGTCACCCACCCGTGGAATACACATAGGGACCATCACTCGAAGAAGAGGAGGCTACTCACCTGTAACTTGAGGTTCTTGGAGATGTATGGTCCTTCTCTGTGTTCCACTACCCACCCTCCTTCCCTGCTGCTTCAGACTCTATTCTGCAGTGGTAAGAGGGGAAACTGGAGTGGCACCAACCCACACTGCCCCTTATATCCTTGGCCAGGAGCACGAGGAGATGCACTACACATGTGCAGGTTAACAGATACTGCTTGGAAACACCTCCGGACTCAGGCACAAGGTGCGCATGCACACCCACATGTGAAATACAGATAGGGACCACACGTCTCGAAGAACCTCCAGTTACCGGTGAGTAACCTCCTCTTCTTCCACCAAGAACATTGCCTGTAAATAAATTCTAGTCCTGTAGATAGACCAGTCACAATGTTTTGTGCACAAAACCAAACACACAACTTGAATTATGGGAGTTTGGTGGTTTAGAAATCTGGACTCTTCCATCTTCTCTCTAACTCTTTAAAGTGACTCCATTTTTCTTCTTTTTTCTGTAAATCATGATGGTAGTAGTAGGTTGTGTGGGTTTGTTTTTCTTTTTTTATTATTATTTTTTATTTTACTCAGGACTTTATATAGCATTGAGGGGATTTTTTTTCAGGAAGTTACCATGTTTTTAAATAAGTAAAGATAACGTTTTCAATTAGGCGTTAGACGGGGGTGCATATGTGCACCCATGCAGTTTTATTGTGTCTGTAAAATAATTGGTCTTGTATTGAAATTAGGTAGCTATTTGTATCAAGCATATTCCTTTTCTCTTTAAGTATGTTGGCTAAATATCAAAATGCTTCTTCAGTGAAATTGCTTCACACTGGGATAGATTTTAGGATATCTGACAAAATAGCAGAAAGTAAAGTGTCAGACAATATTAGTCAATGACTTTTAAAAGCCTCACAATGTTTCTGCTTTTTTGTTAATTTGCAGCCTTTAAGCTTTTTAAATTACGGTTGGGTCATTCCTATGCTAGTCACAGCCACCAAGCCTACACAGCCTTTAGTAGTGTATGTTGTCATATGTATTATAACTTCTGTGATTGCCTATCATAAGGCTAGGCTAGACTTTGATTCCAGATTGGACTACCTTACCTCTTTACTATTGGTCAGTAGTTCTAGTCACTTTCAAAATGTGAGAAAGTTTGCATTTTGCATAGACTCACTTCTCTTCACACACAAACGATATGAGCCATTATGGGTTTCTCATGTCTTGATGAGCTTCATAATTGAATTACCTTAAACATAAATTGGGTTTAAGGAAAGGTGGAGTAGCAGCAACACTTCCTTGTGACTTTAGTTTCCTGTCCATACAAATGGGGAAATTGCTGTTTGGAATGGGGAGAGAATAACTTTTTCGAACTTTGTTATAAAATCAACACATTCTTCCATGTGCCGGCTTAAGAACAAAGCAACTAATTTTTTGTTTCCTGGTGACCTTTCTCCAGCACAGCAGAATAAATTGCTTTTGGACTCAAGCCATTGAATCAGGTTGTGAGTAAGCTACTCTTTTTCCCCTCTGCAATTTTAGCAGCAGTCTCTTGGCCTTCCTTCATTAAGGAGAAAAATGCAATACTTGGGATAAAAGTCTGCAATGTTTAGGTGCCATGAAATATTAAACTGAATTTTCTTCTCATCTCGGGCTATCTAGGTGAAGGTAATGATGCTATGAGCTTCTTGTCAATTTTCCAATATTGATACTTGCACAAGTATCAGTCTTCTTAATAAAACAGGTTCTGATGTCTGAGGGTATGTCTACACTACGAGAGTAGTTCGATTTTACTTAAACAGAATTTTTGTAACCGATATTAGAAAGTCAAACGTGTGTATCCACACTAAGGACAGTAATTCGACTTTGTGAGTCCACAGTAATGGGGCAAGCGTCGACATTGCAAGCGGTGCACTGTGGGTAGCTATCCCACAGTTCCCACAGTCCCCGCTGCCCATTGGAATTCTGGGTCAAGCCCCCAATGCCTGCTGGGGCAAAAAATGTGTTGCGGGTGGTTTTGGGTAACTGTCGTCATTCAACCCTCACTCCTGCCCTCCCTCCGTGAAAGCGGCGGCAGGCAATCATTTTGCGCCCTTTTCTAGTGATTGACAGCGCGGATGCCACAGCACCGCGAGCATGGAGCCCGCTGCGATCATCGCTGCAGTTATGGCCGTTGTCAACACCTCGCGCCTTATCGTCCACCTTTTTCAGAGGCAGATGCTGAGAAATCGGGCGCGGAGGCTACGGCAGCGCGGTGAGGACATTCACTCTGACAGGGGCACAGACCTCTCACAAAGCACGGGACCCCGCACCGTGGACATCATGGTGGCACTGGGTCATGTTGATGCAGTGGAACGGCGATTCTGGGCCCAGGAAACAAGCACGGACTGGTGGGACTGCATAGTGCTGCAGGTCTGGGATGAATCACAGTGGCTGCGAAACTTTCGAATGCATAAGGGCACTTTCCTGGAACTGTGTGACTTGCTGTCCCCTGCCCTGAAGCGCCAGGACACCAGGATGCGGGCAGCCCTGACAGTCCAGAAGCGAGTGGCCATAGCCCTCTGGAAGCTTGCAATGCCAGACAGCTACCGGTCAGTCGCGAATCAATTTGGAGTAGGCAAATCTACCGTGGAGGTTGCTGTGATGCAAGTAGCCAACGCAATCGTTGAGCTGCTGCTCTCAAAGGTTGTGACCCTGGGAAACGTGCAGGTGATCATAGATGGCTTCGCTGCAATGGGATTCCCAAACTGCAGTGGGGCTATAGACGGAACGCACATCCCTATCCTGGGACCGGACCACCGGGGCAGCCAGTACATTAACCGAAAGAACTACTTTTCAATGGTGCTGCAAGCACTGGTGGATCATAAGGGACGTTTTACCAACATCAATGTCGGATGGCCGGGCAAGGTTCATGACGCTCGCGTCTTCAGGAACTCTGGTCTGTTTAGACGGCTGCAGGAAGGTATTTACTTCCCGGACCAGAAAATAACAGTTGGGGATGTGGAGATGCCTATAGTGATCCTCGGGGACTCAGCCTACCCGCTAATGCCCTGGCTCATGAAGCCGTACACAGGCGCCCTGGACAGTGAGAAGGAGCTCTTCAACTACCGTCTGAGCAAGTGCAGAATGGTGGTGGAGTGTGCTTTCGGACGTTTGAAGGGGAGATGGAGAAGCTTACTGACTCGCTCTGATCTCAGCGAAACCAATATCCCCATTGTTGTTGCAGCTTGCTGTGTGCTCCACAATCTCTGTGAGAGCAAGGGGGAGACGTTTATGTCGGGGTGGGAGGTTGAGGCAAATCTCCTGGCTGCTGATTACGCGCAGCGAGACACCCGGGCGATTAGAAGAGCCCAGCGGGACGCGCTGCGCATCCGGGAAGCTTTGAAAGCTAGCTTCCAAACTGACCAGGCTTACCAGTGACTATTACGTTTGTTTAAACAGAACGTGAACCTGCCCCCGTTTCTTTACCCTGTTAATATTGCCTATCCTCTCCAATTACCAACCCCTCCCCCCCGAAACACACCTTTTAAAAGAAAATAAAGGAAACATTGTTCAAGAAAACCGTCTGTGTTAGTAAGGATTTCACGTTAAAGGGTTGAAACTGGGACGCAGGCTAGGGTGGGGTGCAGGTGGAGTGATGGAAAGGACGCTTCTAAACTCGGGGAATGACAGGCTCCTGCTCCTAGAGCAGTCCGCAGTGGTGGACTGGTTGTTGCTACGGAGCCTGCTACCCCTCCTTTTTGGGATTCGTGGTGGGGGGGCTATGTGAGTTTGTGGCGGGGGAGGGCGGTTACAGATCCCCTGCAGCGGGGCTCTGTCATCCTGCCTCTGGACTGGCTGCAGGATGACAGAGCCCCATTGCAGGGGATCTGTAACCACCCTCCCCCGCCACAAACTCACATAGCCCCCCCGCACAGAACATGAAAACTACCTCCCAGACTGACCAGGGTACCTAGTGACTGTAATGTGTGTATAACCTTTTGGTGAACCTGCCCCCGTGTCTGTACCCTGGTAAAGGTGCCTATCCTCTCCAATTACCAACCCCCTCCCCCACCTTCAAACACACCGTACTTTAAAAGAAAATGAAGGAAACAGTAATTAACAGAAACGTATTTTTTATTAAGGACTTCACAGTTATGGGATTAAACTTGGACGGGGGCTAGGGTGGGGTGCGGTTGGAGGGAAGTAAAGAACGCATCAAATCTTGGGGAATGAGAGCCTTCTGCTACTTAAGCAGTCCGCAGGGGTGGACTGATTGTTTCCACGGCCCCTGCCAACCCTCCTTCTTGGGACTTTGGGTGAGGGGGGTATGGGACTTTGTGGCGGGGGAGGGCGGTTAGAGATCTGATGCAGCGGGGCTCTGTCCTCCTGCCTCCAGTCCTGCAGAACATCTACAAGGCGCCGGAGCGTGTCCGTTTGCTCCCACATTAGCCCAAGCAGCGTCTGAGTCGCCTGCTGGTCTTCCTGCCGCCACCTGTCCTCACGAGCTTCCGTCCTCTCCTCCCGTTCGCTGGATGCTCGCCGGTATTGAGACATGTCCTCTCTCCACTGGGTCTGCTGTGCCGCCTCAGTTCGGGAACAGACCATAAGTTCGGAGAACATCTCGTCCCGCGTTCTTTTTTTTTCGCCGCCTGATCTGTGCCAGCCTCTGGGAGGGAGATGCCGGGGTAGGCCGGGAGACACTCACAGCTGTGGGATGGAAAAAAGGAAGTGAATTCCTCACAAAGATACATTTTCGCGAACAATGACTATAGTCTTTCCCTCTGAACAAGACCATGCACACTACCTATCACATGTGCACTCAGTACAAGGTTGAATTTTCAGTCTTTATATTGAGTGCCTGGGGTCTTGGTGTACAGATCACACAAGCGGGGCCGGACAATGGAATTCGGCTAGCAGGCGGCCATGGTAAGCCGTAGACTTTTGGCTGCTGAAAGCTTAATTCACAGCAGCGCCCTCCTTTCACGTTCTAAGCACAGCTCCTAGCGTTGGCCAGTTCCTGCTGCCGGCGATCCGGCCAGCATGAACTCTCCCCCTGTCCCCCCCACCGCGTGGCTGTCCCCGGGAACGGTCCCTGCATGCTGCTGGCGATCTGGCCAGCATGAACTCTCCCCCTGTCCCCTCCACCACGTGGCTGTCCCCGGGAACGGTCCCCGCATGCTGCCGGCGATCCGGCCAGCATGAACTCTCCCCCTGTCCCCCCCACCGCGTGGCTGTCCCCGGGAACGGTCCCCGCATGCTGCCGGCAATCTGGCCAGCAAGAACTCTCCCCCTGTCCCCCCCACCGCGTGGCTGTCCCCGGGAACGGTCCCCGCATGCTGCCGGCGATCCGGCCAGCAAGAACTCTCCCCCTGTCCCCCCCACCGCGTGGCTGTTCCCAGGAACGATCACTGCATGCTGCCGGTGAACCGCCAAGCAGGAACATTCCCCCTCCTCGCCCCCACCGCGTGGCTGGAAACCGCTGGGTACATTTCTTTAAAAGGAACAGGCAACCAGTCCCCATACTAAAATTCACCTAATTCAAACCAGGTCACCATGACTGATATCACTCTGATGAGGATTACGGAGACAGAGAAAGACTGTATGCTGCGTGAATGCCAGCAAACACCGGGGCCGTATGCTGCCATGCTTTGTCAGGCAATGATACCGGAGTAGCTGCTACTAGCCTGGCGCGGAAAAGTTTCCTACCATGGAGGACGCAATAAGGCCGCTCTCCCCAGAAACCTTATGCAAAGGCTTTCACAGTACCTCCAGGAGAGCTTCATGGAGATGTCCCAGGAGGATTTCTGCTCTATCCCCAGACATGTTAACAGACTTTTTCAGTAGCTGCACTGGCCACGAATGCAGCTAAAGCGCCTAGGGCAAAGTAATCATTAAAAACCCATTGCTGAAATACCATGTCTATTCTATTCAAAAGAAATGTTTAAAACACTCACCTAATGATCCTTCCCCTGATTCACGGTCCGGGTTACCGCCTTGGGAGGGTTGGTAGGGGATCTCCGTCAGGGTGATGAAGAGCTGGCTGTCGAGGAAATCAGCGTTGAAAGCGCTGTCGACTGCCTCGTCCTCCTCATCTTCCCTGTCCGCCAAAACCTCCGAGGAAGTGGCCGTTGATAATACCCCATCCTCGGAGTCCACGGACAGGGGTGGGGTAGTGGTGGCGGCCCCACCTAGGATAGCATGCAGTGCGCATAGAAACAGCATGTCTGGGGCTGAGACCCTGAGCGTCCGTTGGACTCCTTGGTCTTCTGGTACACTTGTCTCAGCTCCTTGATTTTCACGCGGCACGGCGTTGCATCCCGGCTGTACCCTCTCTCCGTCATAGCCTTGGAGATCTTCTCGTAGATCTTCGCATTCCGTCTTTTCGATCGCAGCTCTGAAAGCACGGACTCATCGCCCCATATAGCGATCAGATCCAACACTTCCCGATCAGTCCATGCTGGAGCCCTCTTTCGATTCTGGGATTGCATGGTCACCTCTGCTGGAGAGCTCTGCATCGTTGCCAGTGCTGCTGAGCTCGCCACGATGTCCAAACAGGAAATGAAATTCAAACTGGCCAAACAGGAAAAGGAATTCAAATTTTCCCGGGTCTTTTCCTGTGTGGCTGGTCAGAGCATCCGAGCTCGGACTGCTGTCCAGAGTGTCCACAGAGTGGTGCACTGTGGGATAGCTCCCGGAGCTATTAGCGTTGAATTCCGTCCACACTAACCCTAATTCGACATGGCCATGTCGAATTTAGCGCTACTCCCCTCGTCGGGGAGGAGTACAGAAATCGATTTAAAGAGCCCATTATGTCGAAATAAATAGCTTTGTTGTGTGGACGGGTGCAGGGTTAATTCGAGTTAATGCTGCTAAATTCGACATAAACTCCTAGTGTAGACCAGGCCTAAGACTATTTATGAGAGAGTGAGTGAAGAATTTATACTGCTTTCTTACACAGCACACTGCTAACATTGAGCTAATGGTGGTGTAAAGTGCTTTGAATTACCTAACATAAAAATAAATGCAAGTCCTAGACACAGTCTCAACGGCAAAGGCTTCTCTTTTGTTTCTGCTGCATCAAGCTTCTGACTTGGGTGCTTGTTTTGAAGAGAGTGGCCATTGCGAGGTCCAAAGTTTTTTAAATATTTCTATAGCAGTTCAGTAGATCAGTTATTTTACAGGGCCTATTGAGACAATTAGCATTACTGTAAAAGTACTTTGTGAAGACTGTTTTCTGAAAAAGACAGTTATTCTAATGAAAAATAGCTGCAAAAGAGAAAAAACTTCAGAAAGGAAGGGAGCTTGAAGTTCAGATTAGTTCTTAACTTTACTGCCTTAAAAAGACATCTCAGAAGGTATGTAAGTTGGCTGTAAACTTATACCAGAGTGAAGCTAGACATGCCTGTCTGCTGTGGTCAGATTAAAAATATGAAGGAAAAGTTTTGTGTTTTGGGGGGACAGAGACAGGTATACTTTTTTAAGGAGGTCATCATTGTAAAAATAAATTGTTTAATGCTTTAGGAGTGATTATTTTATAATGTAAACTGCTTGTCCTTTATTTTAAAAAAAGGCAAAATAAAGCTGAGACTTTATTTTTAAAAATAGATAGCTGGCTGCACTTGTTCAAAAAGAATGGGGGCTTTTTACTTTTAGTTATGACTGTGATGGGTTTAGGCCCTTTGGGGTGTCACCTGATGTGCTGGGGTGCCATGAAGTCATCCTATTCTGTCAGCCTGGGTCCCCTTTATCTGGCCTTGCTGGGTTAGGCTCACAAGCCTCTTCCAGCCAAGCACACAGGCAGGGCCACGCCCAACTGCACAGAGAGACAGATCCACTCTGGAAAGATTCAGCCTTAGGGGCTCACCCCAACACTCTGGTGCCCACTCCCTTTAAGGGATACAAACCCAAAGGTTTTATGAAATCCACCCCCTCCCTCAATGTGGAGGGAGATATGCACAACTTCTCCCCCCCCCCCCAACCAGTAAGAAATTACATAAACTGGGTTATATTATAAACAAGCAATACGTTTATTAACTACAAAAGGTGAATTTTAAGTGAATATAAGAGGTAACAGACAGAACAAAGCGGATTACTGACCAAATAAAGCTAAATACACAAGCTAAGCTCAATATACTTAAGAAACAGGTTACAAAATGTAATTTCTTACCCTAAATGTTATTTTAGGCAGGTTGCAAAATTTCTGTGGTTCAGCATTCCAGTTATATTTCTTTTCAGACTGGACCCTTGTCTCAGTTGGACTCTTCCCCCTCCTCCCCCCCCCCCCTTCAGGTGGCTTTAGCAGTCTTTTCTCTTGGGCACCCTGGCCATGGAGAGGAGGAGTCCCGTTTGCCTTCCTCCCCATCCTTAAATAGGATTTACGTAAGGCAGGAATCCTTTGTTTCCCAAACTTGACTCCCCTTCCCTTCCAGTATAAAGTTACAAGAAGTCTCAGGTAATGTTTAATATCTGTAGTGTCACAGAGTCCATGAGTCAGTGGCAGTATGGAGCGTCCGCAGGAAGGCCAAGCCTTTTCACGGTCCATTGTCCTCACTGATGGGTCATGAGCCCTATCTGGCTTTTCCGTTATTGTACCTGAAGTGTTAGCAGTGGGTGTCGCTCCAAAGTAGCATAGTTGAAATACAGATACATAGTCAATATTCTTAACCTGAGATACAGAAATGATACAGGCATACAAATTGGATAATCACATTCAGTACATTATAACCTTTCCAATGATATCTTACAAGACCCATCTTGCATAAAGTATGTGTCATTTATGTCATATTCATATCATAAGCATATTTTCATAAATAATGAGTGAAACATCACAATGACTTAATAAAAATGTTCAGCACATGAATGTGGTCTACATGAGTTGCGCACACACATTGATCAAAAGAGATCCCATAACTTTGCAGAAGCATTCAGAGAGCTAACACTTCCCCCATGAGGAATTTACCTAGTGGACTGTAATTGCTTCAGAGGACTGTGTCTTTTAAATGCTACTGTTTTATATTAAAGCTATGGCCTGTTTGCACTGGAGAAACTACCTATTGAGTGTAGTACCATTTCATGGGAGTTGTAGTGTTAGACAAGGCTCCCGAGACCAGAAACATTTTCACTCTGTGATTTTAAATTTGCTTTAAAACAAGTCTAATCAAAACAGTAACTTTTTTTTTTAAAGTTTTGTCTGGCAGACCCTTTTCTACATTCTAACTCTCCCCAGTTCTAATACCAAAACTGGCATTAGAGCCAAGGTGTAGGGAATTCTTTTTTAACTTGGTCCTTGTAGACATAGTCTGTATCTAGATGGAATAAAGAATTAATGAGTTAATCTTTCAACTACTCCAACCCAGATTCAGATTCTGGGTTTTATTACAAGTGAAATGGAATTTGGTCTCATCCTAATTCTCTGTTGGTGCAAATTGTAAAACTCCAGCTCAGCCAGTGGCTTCTTCCCTCCTCGGGAGTTTTAGACTATGAGTGTTGGGCTGGATTTTTAGTTTTTCCTCGGAATCTGCTGTGCGTATGGGTATTAACTGAGCCCCTGACATTATTTTAGTGCTGTTAGTAACTGAATAGTTCAGTTTTGGCAGTGCTTAACCGTCTTTCCAAGATCCACTGATTAGCTTTACACTGTATCTCGGTATGTCTACACTGCACAGTTGTCACCAAAACTTTTGTCTTGTGGGTACTTAAAAAAGCCCCCCACGAAAGACAAAAGTTTTGCTGACGCAGGTGGCAGTGTGAACACGGCTTTGTTGGCAGGAGAGCTTATGCCGCTCGCGGGACTGGAAGTATTTTGTCTGCACTTTTGCCGACAAAATACCACAAGAGAGCATTCACACACGCTGACTTTTAGTGACAAGGCTGTGTGGACATACCCTTGTTGCTAAAAGCTGCATAGTGTAGACAAGCCCTCATATAAGCTTGTTTGTTAAGTACTATTACACCATATAACCTTATCAGTTAAAATCCAGACCCATTGAGTAGGGTCAGGAGAGGGTGCTAATCCATTTGACTACATTAAGCCACTTGTATTTGGATAGCCAAGTGTCTAACTTACACTTTTCCTATGGAGGGTATTTGATAGTGGCTCATTATTTTCTGTTCTTGCAGGTTCATAAATCTAGTTTGATTAAAATCTGTGCAAGACCTAAACAGTTGTGAAATGTTAATTCAAAAACCATACAATGTATTACTTTAAAAATGTGTCAGAATGGCTTGTAACCTGCTATGCCTTTTGATAGAAAATCTAGGACCATGGCTTCAAATGCAATTCTTCATACAGTTTAGTTTTGGACTCTAAACAAATGACTGCTGTTTAACAATTGGCACGCAACCCAGTTTTAAAGTACAGCCATATAGGGTATGACAGAATTTGTGCTAAGGGGTTTTCAGAGTGAGGTCATGATAAACTTAAATGAAACTTGAGCTGCTGCTTTAATGTCACTAGCAAATACATTTAATCTTTCTAACAAATACACTCATACAGTGGCATGAATACTGTATTTATATTGCCTCTGGTTTGTGGAGAGGAATATTTAAAGGAGTAAACTGTACGGATTTTTGGCTTGTTTCTGTGCTGCTTAAAATATACAACTAATTTAAACATTTTAGGAACTTGTTCTGCTAGCAGGTGGTCACAGTTCAGGTTATGTCTTAGCTTTCCCCATGACAGGGCTTTGGAAGTTCGCTGGTAAACACACAAACTGGTGTTTTTCTCTTTTTAAATAACGTAAAGTAACAAATTCTCGCCAGCATGTCTGTACATCTTTTAAAGCATTTCTGCAAAAAAAAAAAAAAAAAATGTTTTTAAAGTTACACCTCTGTGGGATTATATTGCTAATCAAAGTCCTGTATGTGAGTATTTAATGATGAGAGTCTCTTACCTTTTTTCCAGAACCCTTTGATAGTGGCCACACAGCACAGACACCTGAAGCATTGCAGTGTTAACAGGCTGTGGTGTAGAATGCTTTTGAAATTATTCTGTCTTCTAAAACTACTATTCAGCATAAGAGGAGGCATCTTTGCCCAGCAAAATGACGGGTTTACATAAACTGCTTCCTATTCCTAGGGCAATGGAATAGGAGGCAGAGACCACAAGCAGCACACTAACTGCAAAAAGAAAACTCAGTTGGTAGAGTCAGTTACCTCCACCCCATCATCTTTCTCCTTCCCAAGAAATGTCTCCTTCCCAACTCCAGAAAGCGCCCTCTGTGGATCATAGATCATGGGCTTGGGCAGGAGCAGATCTTGGAGCTGCTTTGCTCACAGCTCCTCGGCTAACACCTCTAGTCTCTTCTGTCTCTTCCCTACCTCTGTTTGGTTTGGAGGTAGTATCTGTCAATTAACAGATAGATACAGCCAGTCTCTGCACTTGGTGATCCACAGATGGATTGCCAAATGAAGTCTGAGGGCATTTTCTGAGGACAGGGTGGCATTTCTTGGGTAGGGGGAAGGTGGTGTTGAGTTCCTTTGTTTCCCAGGAACATCAGTGTATGGAGGAAACAATATGTTTACTTCAAAAGTAATTCAAGTCAGTGATTTTTACATTTTATACATCTCTCTGGTGGTAGTAGAATGTGCATTCATTTTATTTAAGCTAGCAGTTCATTTTAATTAGATCTGTGCATAAGAAATCAGGATATGTTTTCCCCCTCATTCCTCTTCCCCGTGCCCCAGAAAAAAAGCCCCCAACAAACACTGACTTTTCCATGTTCATTCTGGTACTAGTTAAGTCCCTTTTCTAATGGAGACGTGCTGTAGTTAGTAGGTATTCAGTTTGTTTATTTTTTATTGTATTCTTCACAGCTATACATGTCTTGGTCTCTGGTGTGGAAGAGCAGATGGACTTTATACTCGTAGGTCAAACTTTAACCCCTCTATCTTGAACCACGTGTTCAAGGTCAGCAGTTATAGCGTAATTCAAGATCATGGAGTCTTCATGATATGACAGGATCAAGTGTTGCTTTGTGTTTGGGGTGAGCGTGGGTCTGAGGACAGGAGGGGGTAGAGTGCTGGCATTGTTTAAAAGTTGGCTTTAGCTCCCAAGGCTATTTGGTTCTTTGAATTTCTTAAGAAAATACTTTATTCCCTTTTTGGCTCAAATACAGTTTTCCTCCATTATGTCTCCCTTCTTCTATCAAGCCTTTGTGATGTGTTCTGTTTAGTGGAGCTTGCCTTTCCTATACTAGAGCTATTGCTTAAGGTCACTGCTTCACTGGAAAAGTTGGTTTCCCTTGTGGATGCAAGTAGAAAAGTAGAATTCTGCTTGGAATGTGATCTAGAACTCATTAGATCAAGTCCTGGATTGTGGAGTTTTTTCCAAATTTAGTGTGAGGGTGTCTAGCTGTTTGGGCATAGCAACAAGATGCTCACCTAAGACCAAAGCTTGGACTTCATGTGACACAGATGTGGTGTATGTGTGTGGGGGGAAGGGGTTGGGATCACAGTTTGTTCTGCAGCTCACTTCAACAGTTACTTGCATGATGTTAATACTATTCATGTGCACTTGTATCACATTAGCATCTAGAGGCCCTGTCAAGGCTGAATCCCCACTCTGGCACTTTGAGTGCAGAAGGTGGGGATTTTAAAAATTGCGACTCCAGGCTTGTATTAATTACACTCCCAAGGTTACAGCTTTTCTCTGACCTTGGCTTGGTAAATGCCGCCACCACCCAAATGCAAAAAATACCCTTGAACCCAGGAAAGAGCACTTGGGAATTCCTCCCTGTGGGGTACCCTCAAGCCCTTTCACCCCCCTCCGGGGAAGAGCTGAGAAAAAAAACAAAGGAAATTAGCTGTTGCCACAAGCTAATTAAACAACATAGGCACAAGCCTCTTAGGACACCAAAAATCCAATTCTGTTATTAAAAAAGGTAAATTTTATTAAAAACAAAAAGGAAGAAAATACATCTGGAACTTAGGCGTTTTCTAGATTTTAAAGGTGCAATTCCAAAAATTAAGCACCCAAAATATCTGCTTTTGGGGTTCATCTTAAAGGTTACAAACAAAAAAGCACCTGGGGTTAGCACAGAGGAGATCCACAAGCCAAAATAAAGTAATAAACCCGATCATGTCTATCTAAACATTCCCTGTCCCAGTGATTCCTTCTAGGTATGAAAGATAATTTTTCATACCTGGTTGAAACCTTACACAGCATTCCTGCTTATAGCATCGCTGCTACGTGTCCCTGCAGCCCAGAGAGAACAGAGAGACAAAGGGAAATCTTTTTTCCCATTTTAAAAAGTTTTAGCCTTCCCATTGGCTCTTTTGGTCAGGTTTTTCTTTACCTTGGGACTTTTTAACCCTTTACAGGTAAAGCAAGCAGCCACCAAGAGGGACTTTACAACTAACTGGCTGGCTGGGTATCTATAAAAGGGAGCTTCCCCCCCAGGACCGGTAAAAGGAAGTTTTGCGCCCTAGACGAAACTTCCTTGCACTAGCCCTGCGCCGTCCCCCCAATGCCGCACCCCCCCCGCCCCAGCCAGCTCCCCCGCAAGCGGGAACTCAGCCTTCCCCCCTGCTGCGGGCGCTCATCTCCCCCTCCCCGCCACCACCACCCGCGGGCCACGGGAGCTGAGCGGGGAGCCGGAGGGCGCTATGTGGCGGGGGGGGGGGGCAGCAAGGCAGCTCTCCAGGTGCTATGGAGGGGGAAGCGAGGCGGGGGGCTCGCTGCGGCTTCCCCCGGCTACCCACTCAGGCGCTGAGCAGAGGGGCAGCTTGCCGCAGCTGCCCTCTGGCTCCCAGCTCCGGCGCTGAGCGGGGAGACAAGGGGCAGCCATGGCAAGCCGCCCCTTGTCTCCCCACTCAGCAGCTCAGCGGGGAGGCAGCGGGCAGCCGCCCATCGCCCCCCAAATCTTGGTGCCCTAGGCGACCGCCTAGGTTCGCCTAGTGGACGCGCCGGCCCTGTTCCCCCCCCTTCATTTATCACAAACCCCTACTGAGATTGGGGTCCTATTAAGCTGTGGACTGTACATGCATGTAGTACGTGTCAGTCCCGGCCGTAAAGACCTTACAATCTAAGTAGGCAGGACAGAGGGTGGGAAAAAGGAAGTGTTATTTTCCCCGTTTTGTAGATAGGGAACTGAAGCATGGAGAGGTGGTGACTTGTGAAAGGTCATGCAGGAAGTCTGTGGGAGAGCTGGGAACTGAACCCAGTTCTCCAGTATCTTAATCACAGCCCAGCTGTTCTCCCTGATGGAAACAAATGCACACGCGTCCCCCCTCTCCTGCCTGCTACTACAGCTTAGAAACTTGCATTTGAGACTCAAAGGAGCTCTTATTCTTAGTTTGAAGGTTTGTTACCAAATTTAATGGAAATTCTGGGCACCAGAGATGTGTGCTTATTTCATAGACTACTGAAAATATTTCTTGAATTTCATAGCAAATTAACAGCTTGGCCCTGGGCTGAGAGGCTGGTGGTGTGTATCTGAAGAAATTATACATACGCTCCCTAGAATTGCACTGAATATTGTTTTTATCACCATTCATAATTGCCCTCAAGAGGAGAAAACACCAAATGTGAGGCACAGGAATGGAAACAGGCCCAGAACACTGAGCAGCAAAACACATTTGCTCAGTTGAACTGGGAGGAGCAGACGATGATGACATGGCCTGCAGCTGTTAATGAGAACATCATTCCGGTGTTCTGGCTTGCAGTTGGTGACAGTATGACACCACACCTCGTATAGTTCCCGTGTTTTGGCTTTGTCTAGCACTGGGTGAAGAAGAGCTTATGGCCTCTGCCAAGGTGGCTTGACGTGGTTGTGTTTCACTTCTGCACTCATGACACATACTGTGAGTAGGACAGACCACTGGGACTAACTACTGAAGCAACTATTTGCAAAATCTGTATTAGCAGATGAAAATATGAATTTGTGTGTGTGTATATGTGTGTATGTGTGTATGTGTGTATGTGTATATGTATATTGTGGCAAATTGCTGGCACTACTATGATGGGTCCGGCACTTTCTCTTCTTGTGGGGGGGTTTCAGGGTGCCATTTCTTGCCCCTGAACTGGGGTAACAGCTATCCTACTAGTATCCCAGGGAAGGGGAGTGGAGAGGGAGGGACCCGGGCCCGCCCTCTACTCCGGGTCCCAGCCCAGGGGCCCTATGATAGCACGTGAACCACTTGTACCAGTGATTCTTTCCCCTGGGCTACTTCCCTCTCCTGACCTTCAGCTTGTGGGGCTTCCTGCCTTCCCTCTGCACAAGCCAGGTGTCCCTTTACCTAGGATCTTGGTCTTCTTAGCCCACCGCAGCACTTCTCAAAACTCTCCTCTGCTTTCCTCCAAACTGCTCTTTGTTCCACCACCAATCCACTCTGCTTCACTCCTCCAAACTGCTCTCCGCTCCACCACCAAATCACTCTCCTTTAGCTCCTCCTCACTCTGCTCCAACTCCTCCTCTGGCTGATTGAAGCAGGGGGATTTTATCAGGTGACTGGCTTCAGGTGCTCTAATTGGTTTCAGGTGCCTTCTGTTGTGTATATATATGTGTGTTGTGATACAGCATGGCCAAAAGGCAGCAGGAGAGTGATCTAGGATGAGGAGAAGCCTTATTCCCTGTAGATTAATTAAAAGCACCTGAAACCAATTAGAGCACCTGAAGCCAGTCACCGGATAAAATCCCCCTGCTTCAATCAGCCAGAGGAGGAGTTGGAGCAGAGTGAGGAAGAGTTGGAGCAGTTTGGAGGAGTTGAATCAGAGTGGTTTGGTGGTGGAGCAGAGAGCAGTTTGGAGGGGTGAAGCAGAGTGGATTGGTGGTGGAACAAAGAGCAGTTTGGAGGAAAGCAGAGGAGAGTTTTGAGAAGTGCTGCGGCGGGCTAAGAAGACCAAGATCCTAGGTAAAGGGACACCTGGCTTGTGCAGAGGGAAGGCAGGAAGCCCCACAAGCTGAAGGTCAGGAGAGGGAAGTAGCCCAGGGGAAAGAATCACCGGTACAAGTGGTTCACCTGCTATCATAGGGCTCCTGGGCTGGGACCTGGAGTAGAGGGCGGGCCCGGGTTCCTCCCTCTCCACTCCCCTTCCCTGGGATACTAGTAGGGTAGCTGTTACCCCAGTTCAGGGGCAAGAAATGGCACCCTGAAACCCCCCCCACAAGAAGAGAAAGTGCGGGACCCATCATAGTAGTGCCGGCAATTTGCCACACGTGGTGTCAGGGGTGGGATCTCCGCATTGGGATCTTAAACCAGGGTTAGCCAGAACAGTCCAGTCCTTAAGATGGACGACGTGATCAAGGCCTTAATACAAGCCACCGCGGCCCAGCAGGAGGCTATCCGGGTCCAAGCAACCGCCCAACAGGAGGCGACTAGGGTACAGCAAGAGACTAATCGTCTGTTGATGAGTCAGGCTCCCCAGGACCGAGCCCTGCTGCAGGAGCTGGTGAACCAGATGAAGGCCCTTATGGAGCGAAGCCAGAACTGCGATGGGACCCGGACTATACAGGCCAGCCACTGCCTACAGAAAATGACACAGGAGGATGATGTGGAGGCATACCTCCTGGCTTTTGAGAGAGCAGCCGTGTGGGAGGCCTGGCCCCGAGACCAGTGGTCCGGTATCTTTGCCCCGTTCCTGTGTGGGGAGGCCCAGAAGGTATACTACGATATGGCCGCAGAGACTGCAGCAGATTACCCCCAGCTGAAGGCAGAGATCCTGGCCAGATCCGGAGTAACTATGGCATTGCGAGCCCAGAGGTTCCATGAGTGGCAGTATACAGAGGACAAGACACCCAGATCGCAATTGTTTGACCTGATCCACCTGACCCGGAAATGGCTGCGCCCTGAGGCCCTCAGCTCTGAGAAGATGATGGAGCTCCTGGTACTGGACCGGTATATGAGGGGGCTACCACCAGGCCTCCGGGCTTGGGTTGGCCAGAATGACCCCTCCACCTATGATGAGTTGGTCTCCCTCGTGGAAAGACAGCTAGCAGCCAGTGAACTGTTCCAGACCCCAGGGGGTGAAACACGGCAATCCAGGAAGCCAGCCCCAAACCCAAGGTCCCGGACCGCCGAGAACTACAGGAGAACTATAACTGGGAGGAAAGACATTGAGGAATGGCCCGAGTCCAAGAAGGGACCTGGGGGTTTGGGAAGAGAGGGCTGGGGGCGCTGACCAAATAGCCCCAGGCAGAGGGCGGCAACCGGGATAAGGGGTCGGTGTTACGAGTGTGGGGAATTGGGGCATATAGCAGCCCAATGCCTCAACAGGGAAGAGCCTGTGCAGTGCAATCTGGGGGATCCTGGGGAACAATGCGGCCTAATTGGCCTGGTAGGGGTCGTAATGACCCCACATGGGTATACAAGGTCAGTAAAAATGAATGGTATTGTGACCACAGCATTAGTAGATTCCAGGAGTGCTGTCATGCTGGTCTCGGGGAAGTTGGTGGGGCAAGACCAACTAACCCGGGCCAAAACCACAGGGGTAACGTGCATTCATGGCACCGTAAATTTCTACCCCACAATCCCAGTACGGATTGAGATCCAGGGGAACACTACCAGGGTAACTGCAGGGGTGGTCCCTAGGCTCCCCTACCCGGTCTTAATTGGTAGGGACTTCCCTGGGTTTGAGAACTTACTCCCCCCAGTAGAGCCAAGGGAGGGTAGCAAACCCCGGGCTGAAATGGAGGCACCTACAGATAGCCTCACCCCAATTTTTGCTGAATTTGCCCCAGAGCTATTCTCATCCCCCGGGAAACCCCGAAAGTCTAGGCGGGAAAGGAGGGCAGATAAAAGGCTAGGGACCAGGATTCTAGCAGAGAACCAGAAAGCCTCCCTTGGTGGTAAGCGAACCCGTTCAGGAGGCCAGGAGACAATTCAGGCCAGTGAGGACTCAGAGTCAGTTCCTAGCCCAAGTAGGGGCAACCCAGGGGGCGGAGTAGAAATAGGCCCCCTGGAATTAGGTCAGATCGGTACCGCCCATGAGAATTTCAGGCAGGACCAAGCTAATGACCCGCTATATTCGAATGTGAGGGAGGAGGTAGTGGAAGTAAATGGCGTACCGGTGGAAGGAAAGACCAAAGGCCCGGGGCCGTATTATGTGATCAAACGTGATCTGTTGTACCGAATAGTGCAGATCCGAGGGGAAGAAGTAGAGCAGCTCTTAGTCCCACGGAAACACACAAGGGCAGTACTAGAGCTAGCTCACAGTCATTTATTTGGGGGACATCTAGGAATAAACAAGACACTGGATAGAGTCCTAAGAAGGTTTTATTGGCCAGGAATATGTGCGGAGGTCCAACGCTATTGTGCCTCCTGCCCAGAATGCCAGTTGCATAGCCCCCGACCTCACTTGCGGGCCCCATTAGTACCTTTGCCTATTATTGAAGTCCCGTTCAAAAGGATAGCCATGGACCTTGTGGGCCCACTGGAAAGATCCGCACGGGGCCACCAAAACGTACTAGTCATCCTTGACTATGCCACACAGTATCCAGAAGCCATTCCTTTAAGAAACCCCACATCCAAGGTAATAGCAAAAGAACTACTCCAGGTTTTTGCCAGAGTGGGCATTCCTAAGGAGATCCTGACTGACCAAGGAACCCCTTTCATGTCGAAATTAATGAAGGACTTATGTACCCTGCTCCGCATCCATGCCATACGGACCTCAGTCTACCATCCTCAAACAGACGGCTTGGTCGAGAGATTTAACTGCACCCTTAAAGTATGATCCGGAAGGTGGTAGCACAGGATGGAAAAGACTGGGATACCCTTCTACCATACCTAATGTTTGCAATACGGGAAGTCCCCCAGGCGTCCACCGGTTTCTCTCCCTTTGAGCTACTATACGGACGCCACCCACGCGGAATATTAGACATCGCCAAGGAGGACTGGGAAGAACAGCCCAACCCAGGAAAGAATGTCAGTGAGCACGTGACACAGATGAGAGAGCGAATAGCTCGAGTAACCCCCATAGTATGAGAACATTTGGAAAAAGCACAAGAGACCCAGCGGACATATTACAACCGCCAGGCAAAAGTACGGAAATTTCAGCCAGGAGAACAGGTGATGGTGCTAGTGCCGACAGCAGAAAGCAAACTCCTAGCCAGCTGGCATGGGCCTCATGAGATAGTGGAAGCCATTGGGGAAGTGGACTATAAGGTCAGACAACCAGACCGCCGAAGACCAGAGCAGATCTACCATGTAAACTAGCTGAAGCCCTGGCGTGACAGAGACACGTGCCTGGTCATTCAGAGAGCTCCACCCCAGATGGACGACCGACAGGGGCAGGTGAGGATATCCCCTGAGTTAGCCCCAGAACAGCGAACAGAGGTCATTGATATGATCCAACGGAACCAAGATGTGTTCTGTACACAGCCGGGCCGTACGACACTGGTCCAACATCATATCATCACCAGACCCGGAATAAGGGTGACGATAAGACCATACCGGAAGCTAAAAGAGAGGAAATTAGGACAGAAGTGAAGAAGATGTTGGAACTTGGGGTTATTGAAGAATCCCACAGCCAGTGGTCCAGTCCTATCATCTTAGTACCCAAGCCTGACGGCACCTGGAGGTTTTGTAATGACTTCCGGAAGTATCCCAATTCGATGCCTATCCACTACCACGTGTCGACAAGCTAGTTGATCAGTTAGGGAAGGCCCGATACCTAACTACTCTGGACCTGACTAAAGGATATTGGCAAATTCCCCTGGCCAAGAACGCCAAGGAGAAGACTGCTTTCTCTACACCTGATGACCTGTTCCAATACACTGTCCTCCCTTTCGGACTCCATGGGGCCCCAGCAACATTCCAACGACTTATGGATAAATTGTTGCGACCCCATGCCAGATATGCCACCGCCTATTTAGATGATATAGTCATCCATAGCCCTGACTGGGAAACGCACCTAGTAAAAGTAGAAGCGGTACTAGACACCCTGAGGAAGGCTGGCCTCACTGCCAACCCTCTCAAGTGCGTGATAGGACTAGCTGAAGCCAGATACCTTGGGTATGTAGTAGGGAGAGGTTTGGTAAAACCCCAGTGGAACAAAGTGGAGGCAATACAAGATTGGCCTCGGCCAATCCGTAAAAAGCAGGTCAGAGCATTTCTTGGGTTAGTAGGGTACTATCGGAGATTCATCCCTCATTTTGCCACGAGAGCAGGGCCATTGACTGACCTGATAAAGGCTCGGGGCCCCCGAGATAGTAAAGTGGTCTGATGCAGCAGAAGGGGCATTTGCAGATTTAAGGACAGCCCTTTGCTGCCATCCAGTACTCATAGCCCCAGACTTCAAGAAAGAATTCATTCTACAAACTGATGCCTCGGAGGTAGGGCTAGGAGCCGTCCTTTCGCAGATGGTAGGGGAGGAGGAACACCCGATCCTATACCTCAGCCGGAAGCTCCTCCCCAGGGAACAAAAGTATGCCGTCGTTGAAAAGGAATGGCTGGCAATAAAATGGGCCATGGAAACTCTCCATTACTACCTACTGGGGTGGCGATTTACCCTGGTGACAGACCACGCCCCGCTCCAGTGGATGCACAGAAACAAGGAGAAGAATGCAAGAGTGACTAGATGGTTCCTATCTCTGCAACCTTTTCATTTCCGAGTACAGCATAGGGCTGGAAGCCAACACAGCAACGCAGATGGCTTGTCATGAAAGCATTGCCTCTCATCCCAAGTTGCCCAACCCCATGGTGTTGAGCGGGGGGGGAGGATATGTGATACAGCATGGCCAGAAGGCAGCAGGAGAGTGATCTAGGATGAGGAGAAGCCTTATTCCCTGTAGATTAATTAAAAGCACCTGAAACCAATTAGAGCACCTGAAGCCAGTCACCAGATAAAATCCCCCTGCTTCAATCAGCCAGAGGAGGAGTTGGAGCAGAGTGAGGAGGAGTTGGAGCAGTTTGGAGGAGTTGAATCAGAGTGGTTTGGTGGTGGAGCAGAGAGCAGTTTGGAGGAGTGAAGCAGAGTGGATTGGTGGTGGAACAAAGAGCAGTTTGGAGGAAAGCAGAGGAGAGTTTTAAGAAGTGCTGTGGCGGGCTAAGACGACCAAGATCCTAGGTAAAGGGACACCTGGCTTGTGCAGAGGGAAGGCAGGAAGCCCCACAAGCTGAAGGTCAGGAGAGGGAAGTAGCCCAGGGGAAAGAATCACCGGTACAAGTGGTTCACCTGTTATCATAGGGTCCCTGGGCTGGGACCCGGAGTAGAGGGCGGGCCCGGGTCCCTCCCTCTCCACTCCCCTTCCCTGGGATACTAGTAGGGTAGCTGTTACCCCAGTTCAGGGGCAAGAAATGGCACCCTGAAACCCCCCCCCACAAGAAGAGAAAGTGCGGGACCCGTCATAGTAGTGCCGGCAATTTGCCACAGTGTATATATGTATGTGTATATGTATGTGTGTGTGTATATATATGTGTGTAACAGCATGGCCAGAAGGCAGCAGGAGAGTGATCTAGGATGAGGCGAAGCCTTATTCCCTGTAGATTAATTAAAAGCACCTGAAACCAATTAGAGCACCTGAAGCCAGTCACCGGATAAAATCCCCCTGCTTCAATCAGCCAGAGGAGGAGTTGGAGCAGAGTGAGGAGGAGTTGGAGCAGTTTGGAGGAGCTAAAGGAGAGTGGTTTGGTGGTGGAGCAGAGAGCAGTTTGGAGGAGTGAATCAGAGTGGATTGGTGGTGGAACAAAGAGCAGTTTGGAGGAAAGCAGAGGAGAGTTTTGAGAAGTGCTGCGGTGGGCTAAGAAGACCAAGATCCTAGGTAAAGGGACACCTGGCTTGTGCAGAGGGAAGGCAGGAAGCCCCACAAGCTGAAGGTCAGGAGAGGGAAGTAGCCCAGGGGAAAGAATCACTGGTACAAGTGGTTCACGTGCTATCATAGGGCCCCTGGGCTGGGACCCGGAGTAGAGGGCGGGCCCGGGTCCCTCCCTCTCCACTCCCCTTCCCTGGGATACTAGTAGGATAGCTGTTACCCCAGTTCAGGGGCAAGAAATGGCACCCTGAAACCCCCCCCCACAAGAAGAGAAAGTGCGGGACCCATCATAGTAGTGCCGGCAATTTGCCACAGTATATATATATAATCACACAGTGTGTGTGTGTGTGTATGTATGTATATATGTATGTATATATGTATGTGTGTGTGTGTGTGTATATATATATATATCAGTTGTACCTGTAATACATGAAATGTATTGTCAGGTATGCATCTGCTACTATTTTTACACTTGTAATGCACCTGCTCCAAGGAGCTGTGCCAGGACTTACTGAACAGGTGCTCAGGTCACAGACAAAGCAACAGTTGCGGGTAGTACTCTTATCTATTTGGGGATTAACTGAACCGGTTTACACAAACTGGTCTGTCCTCTCACTGGCCAGTGAGAACTGTTGCAGGAACAAATGGAGTGAGACCTGCTTAGCTGCAACACGGTAATCTACAATAGTTTTTTCCCTCCAATTAGTGTAGCTAAAGCAATAGAGGATGAATGAGTTCCTTGCCAGCACTCCCAGTCTCAGAAATAATGTTTTTACATAGTATCACCCACATAGTCATTGCAGAGAAGAGTTTACTGGCCTTTTGATCATGGCCCCCATAATCCATGTGAACAGCATGGTGCTTAATTGCTGCCATTGTTAATTTACTGTGCATGCTATGTTGAATGGATACAAGGTTTCCAAACTGTAGTGGATATTTATTTCCTTATAAGTCAGTGGAGTTGTACTGATGTAACTGAAAACGAATTTGTACTGAACCGAAGTATAATTAGCAGAGGACCCTTTCTGTAAGGTAAAGCAGGATTCTCAGCCTGTGGGTTGTGACCCAGAATTGCATCAAAGGGTTGCGGGGCTGGCTGTACTCAGCTCCTTGCTCTGGGCATTGTGACCTGGTGCATGGGGTCACAGCACTGCTCCATGTTTGGCCTAGCTGCTGCTCTGTCATGATGACTGGGGGGAGGGGAGGCGTCTGGGCCAAATTTCAGTGACCAGTATTGTGACCCCAGAGGTTGCAGTGCCCAGAGCAGGGAGTCATGGTGTAGAATAACTGTTTAATGTTATGTCCTTAGATCATTATATCAATACTACCTGAATAATAGTCATGTAGTTATACCATGATATGTAAAACCAATAAAAGTATGTCATTAATCAGATTAAGCAGTAATATTACTAGATATATGCTAGCGGTAAATAAATGAATGCCCATGGGACAGGAGCCAGGAGGGGAGGGGGTGTCATGTTCTCCAGTAAGTACTGGCCCCTGATGTATCCCCCGCTTTGCAACGTCTGGGGTGGGGGGGGAGGCATCGGCTCTAGGGGCATCTCAGGAAGTCTCTGGGTTGCGACAGGCCATCAGTGTTTACAGATGGGTCAGTTGAGAACCCCTGACACAGGAAGCAAGGAGAGGATTGTGGGAAGCTGAAGAAAATCTTTAGCAGCTCGCGCCAGATTTTTCTTTTCCTTGATCTTAGCCTGGACACACTGGCCAAAAGAAGATTACTTCTGCCACTGTTGCTTTGTCTAGCCAAACTTTGGATCAGAGACAATGATAAAGATTAATTATGTACTGCAGGTGATTTGGCTCTGTGGGTATTGGGAAGAAATGACATGGCATCTTGCCAGCAAATTTTGGATGTTGGATGTTTGAATTAAATATAACTAAAGATCAAAATCCATGGGTGCCACAGATATCCAAGAGTTGACAGATGTGTTAACACTTAGCTGGAGATACCTAATCAGAATGACTGACTTCTTGATCGCAGTAAACTTGATTGCACTAGAATTCCTTACAACTTTCATGTGGTATTTCTTCATTTGTTGCCTCTCCGTTGCAGTTGTGCAGGATTTTCCCCCTCTCTTCAGACTGTGTAGTTGTTGTATAACCTTTGCTGATTAGACAATTTGTGGTGTTAGATTGCTTATGAAGGAATTTTTTTGTTGGTTTGAAGTGCATCCCTCAGTGCACAAATAGTTGCAGTGTTTGAGCCCTGATTATGTAATTTGTTATCATTTGAATCTAATGCTTTTTGTGCTTCTAGTTCCCAGACCTGGGTTTCCTGGGATAATGGACTTGAAATCGAGGCATAACTTTTTTTTTTGGCTGGAAATAAAATATTTTCCACAATTTCATCACCTTCCTTGCTGTTAACTGACCTGAAACTAACATAGGATGCAGAACATTGAAGTAAATTGGGAGTCTTTCCACTGAATTTAAGGGGAGGTGGATCAGTTTGGGGTTAATCTGCATACTGTTTAGATGCTCCATTAACAGTTCAGATGTACATGGTGGCAAAAATCAATGATTACTTTATATTTCTCACTGTCATGTAATGATGCATCTTATGCCTTTCCGTAAGAAAGGCCCTGCGTACTCTCCAGCAAGCTGGACTAAAATCTGCGGCAAGGCTCCCTAGTTTTCTGTGGCACTTTGGTGAAAGAAACTGGAATTTCTGAGGCATGTTCAAAATAGAGGGTCTTATTAAATTAAATATATGAGTGAGTAATTTAATCACTACAATATTCATTGCTATTTTCATATGAAAGTCTTGTTCTTCCCTAAATAAAACACACTGTCTAAAATGGCTTTATGGGCTTTCCTAATCATTGTCTCATTGATTTCCATACCAAATTTGCTCAGATTGCAGGTAGACAATTTTTTTCTAGCTGTCAGCCCTGCAGACTTACCCGTTGCTGTTAAAGACAAGTTGGGTTCTTTTCATTATCTCCACTAATAGCAGTTCTGCAGGCCAAATTATGCCCTCCATGATTTGTGTAGCCCTGTCAAATAAACAGGAAGCTGGTTTTGGAACCAGATAAATGGGTTGAGGCTTTTGACACTGGGAAAGGGCGGATTAATCTTTTCTTTCCCTCTTGTTGTTTTCTCCTCTGGACAGAGTTGTGGATGGTGATACAAGCTTCCCCACCACAGCAATCCATGACAGTGGTCAACTCCCTCCTTCCCCATCCATGACTGCATGCAAAAAAAATGGGCAAACACATTAGCTAGAAGTATCTGCTAAACAATCAGCAGTAAACTAATTATACATTTTGATTTTCAAATGGCGTTATTAGGGTTCAGAATTTCCACTATTGAGATGAATGGGGCAGTTCACACCTCTCAAAGCTAGTGTTTCAGGCTGTCTGCCCCTCAGGAATATGGACCTGAATCAGTGCCCATTTGGAAGAACATGTTCACAACTATAAGGGCTAGAAACTTTTAAAATTTAAGTTTAGATTCTTGAGCACAATTCTGTGGCAGGTGCTTGCTCCATAAATTCTGTGGCCAAATAATTGCAGACTACACTGTTCCCTACTCATAACATATCTTTTGTAATGGGACGAAAATTGAGAGTGCAGTAGTTGCCTCAAAATATTTTTTTAAAATTTAAAACAAAAAACATAATGTTTAGGATGCTGGTGTTTTTAGGTTCTTATTATTTGCTACACATGTAATATCTCTACAAACTTTTATATTTCATAATTTTTAAACATTAAAATTGCTCAAACAAATTTGTTTTTATTTTAAAGAAAAAATTACTACTTCTTTTTTTTATTTTTAGCACAAAGGGAACCCTTCACAAAACTATAGAAGCCCCTAAAAGAGTAAGGGAATAAAAAGGATTATATCAAAGTGCTAAGTATTACTGTACTTACCGCTCTCTGGGAACAGGTTACAGGAGGGGAAAAAATGATGATAAATATTCTTAATTTCTCTAGTGAGAGGGGGGAGTCTTGATTCTGAAAACTTCCAGGTGGTTTGGTCCTGCTTGTAGTGGAGTTGATTACTGTGCCACAATATTGTAACTTCATGATAAACATGCTGTAATTAAGGAACTAATAGCATTCTTACCATAAAAGCTGTAATGTTCATATCTAAGGTAGGTGGTATCCTTATGTTACAAATGGGGAGACTGAGGCAGAAAGTGTCTTATCCAAGACCCCAAAGGAAGTTAGTATTTGAGCCAGGATTAGAGTTTGAGAGTTCCTTGTTTCCAATCCTTTGCTCAGACCACATCTCTTTTTTAGCTGTAGGGAGGATGGCGGAGGCATGTGTCTTTATTCATGTATATATATAGTAAAAAATCAAAGAATCTAAAACTCTCAGCTTTGTATAGGCTTTCTGGCAAGCAAAAATGTATAGCTCTGCATCAGATACAGTGTTCTCACAGGGTTCAGTGATGGCAAACTGAAATGCCTGCCAGCTGTGCTGGGAAGTCTCAAAGAGATTATGTTATAGGAGTGGCTTTTGAGGTCAGGAAAATCCTTTTTTTTAGGCCAAACTCCTCCAGGGTCCACTTGGATGGGTAGTCTAAAATACTGACCTTTGACCATTGTGCACATGGTGCACGAGTATTCCTGCATTCAGAGGTACCCGGATGTTTCCAAGCCAATGTACTCCTCTCCTAAGAGAGGTCTTAAATCATTAAAGTTGAGAGCTGAATCAGTTTCATACTATATATGGTGTTCATGCAAGTGATCGAAATCTGAGTGTATTTATAACACTGGTTTGCCGCAGTAATGTGGATTAGGAACAAATGCTTTTTTGGATAATAGCCAATGCTTAAGATTGGTTTTACAGTGGCATGTAAAATCAGTATATAGCTTGTAAAGACAACAGTTGAAAAACTGATAGGGGCTTCTTAAAAAAACAACAAAAATCTTGAATTTGGAGAAACAGTATATGCCTAGATGCATGCTTGTGATGTATCATATAAGCAGGATGATAGACTATTATAAGTTGATAAATGCTGCCACCTTTGGAATGCTGAGATGCCCATATTCCAATACTTATAAATTCTTGATTTAACTTATTTATCAGGTACTGGATTTCTTATATATTTTTCTGCTTTGTGCAGAGATAGTTTCTTTTAATTACATATGCCTTAAATGTAATACTGTACAAATGTTGTGATTGGAAAATATTACATAGCATTGAAATGAAAAAATGTAATCATGAAATGAGTTGAGCTGCTTTGCATACTGCTAATAAATATCTGAACAAAAATAGTTGGCAAAAAATGACACACGTGTTTTTGGGTGTGTCAGTTTAACTGTTTATGATCAGCACAGCAGCTTTTTTGACATACCTCATTTGCTAGATCATTGTATTACTACATGGATAACTGGTGTATATGGAGCCTGTATAAGGTAATGATTGATTGCACTGCTTGCTCATAGCCTAGAACGTAAATGAACTGTTGTTTTTTTTCTGCATTTTCTAAGATTGCCAGTGTTTGTTTTGTTCTAGGATGTTCAGAAAGAGAGAGAAACCCACACATATCTCACTAAAGAAGAAGTTAAAGAGAAGATTCAAAACTATAATTCATCTGTTACTGACAAATTAAAGATGACCTTGGTAAGATTCACATAGAACTGCTGTAGTTTATAATTGAATAGCTGAATGTAACTCCATATAGTGCATTATTTGTCACTTTTGTCTTTAGCATTTTTAGTGTGAAACTATTGCTTAATGACTTTGTAGTGTACTACAGGAAAAGGGACGTTTCTTAGCCCTGAAATGTATTTAAGATACTTTCACCCCTCATTTGTTTGGGGTTAAGGGGATAAGGGTAGAAACCACAAACCTGTACATCATGTTGTGAAAAGTTAACCTGTTTAAAATACTGTCAACTGTCAATAAATAAATGGATTCCTTCCATCAAAACCCCTCAATTATACCAGTACAACCAGCACAGGGAGAATATGGCTGTTTATTTTTATCAGACTGTCTATAAGTATATCTCTTATAAAACTACATTACCTTGGCACCCAAATATGTTAAATCAAGCAAAAATAACTGATTTTTATGTATTTTCATATGGTTTGGAATTAATGCTTGTAAAATCATGTTGCCGAAAGCCCTGTAACACAGTAATATTTGACTAATCACTTGTTTTCAGAACCAATTCCAATAAGAAACTTTCCATGTTGGTTAGGTTAGCATAAGTGTTTAGCCTGAGATATTCAAAGAACTAAGTCTGTTAGGCACCCAATTCCCATTGAATTGCAATAGAATTTGGGCATCTAACCCCCTTCGACAATCACAGCTTCAAGCATTGCACAACTGTGTGTGACCTTGTGTTATGTATGTGTGCAAAGTTATATTGTAGAGTGTGCTTTTGATATAAAGTGTATGCGGGAATGTATTTGCACATATATAATATTACAGACAGAAACTCTGTTAAAAACATTATTCAGGTTGCAAAGTCTAACACCCAGAAGCTAGGAAATGCCAGAATTTCAGCTCTCTTGTGCATATGCATTATGCAGTCTTTAATGAGCAGGTATTCAATATTTTGTTGTCTCATTTTTCAGTGTTTAGCCCCCAAACCTTATTTACTGCACATTATATTCAGAGCAGGGCTTGAATTTCCTCACAGGCTTTTCTGTGGCACTTATCACTACAGTATCTCTTTCACTAATATTAATGAAGGTATTTTTCACAACTCTCCCGTGAGGTGAGGTACTAGTATTATCCCCATTTTATAGCTGAGGAACTGAGACACAGAGAGATCACAAGTACCTACTAATTTTGGGTTCCCCATTTGAGACACCTTGAACTCAACTTTTCAGAATACTTAGCATTATATAGCACTTCACATATTCAAAGCACAGCTCCCACTGGCTTCCATTGCAGCTGAGAGAGCTTAGCACTTCTGCAAATCAGACCCCAGGGTTTCAAGTCAGACCCCTAGAAAATGAAGAACATACAATTAGTGACCACCTGTGTGAAAAGTTTTTGGCTTACATGACATGGCTAGCATCCCATAGGAACTCTGCAGCAGAAGCAGGAATAGAATCCAGTGCTCCAGGGTAGCATTCAATTACCTTAACCCTTGCTTCATTTATACTACACACCTTCCAGCTTCTGCAACAAATGAGGTAGGGGACCTTTAGACAACAGCTTCCTTTACCACACAGCCCGGACTTATTCCCACAGCCAGCCCGTCAGGGGTCCTGTGGAAAAAACAGTATATGATCAGGTAATGAAAGACTGTAACATAATGCATATGCACAAGGGGGCCGAATTAAGGATGTACAGAAACTTCTGGCATTTCCTATTTTTTGAGTGCTTGACTTTGCTACCTTAATAATGCTCTTTTAACTGTGTGTGTGTTCGTTCGTGCTCCTCGTTTTTTTTTTTAAAGCAAACAGAAAAAACAAATTCCATCATGTTGACATGGGGCATTAGCAGGGTTGCAGCTGTTACACACACACACACACACACACACACAGCTACTTCAGCTTCTGTGGACCACCATGAGGGAAGGGAGAACAGATAGATGTGCTTTTCCAGTGGGTTCGGCAACTTATAAGCACCCGAAAACGGGCTTGTAATGGGAAATGTTGGGCAACCTTAATATTAGGTATTGCTACCAACTCTGCCTATTTTAAATTTAAAAAAATGTGTGAATGTGTTTGTGGGGGAGTTCCTGACTATACTAGTTTGACAATCTCAAAATTTAATCTCTCTAGTTTAGATTGTGTTTCTTGTGGAAGTATACCATAGAACAAGTTAAATAGGTTGAAGGAGGGATAGGTAAAGAGGAGATGCTTTGGTTTTATTCTCCTTTCATACAAAGTCTTTCAGTGGCACTTTTCTCAAACCTGTTAATTTTCTTCCTTTGTGCTTTAAAAAAAATGTTTATATTTAAAATTTAAGGAAACCATTTAGCACGTTTTCATTTTTAAAATTTTAAAATTTTCTAACATCTGTGTTATGAACTGTAAAGGTTAATTTGTGAGGTCACAGTTTGAATTATAAGATCTCACATGCTTCCTGACTAATAGGAATAATACATTTATAATATAAAATAACAAGCCGGTATCCTGCAAACTTATCTCAATTTTTTTTCCCCAACTAACCACAGTGTGAGCTCAAAACATAGATTAATTGTCTGTATGCAGTAGTGGGATCTCCACTTTGTAACCTGCTAAAGCAGAGCTCTGGCAGCTTGTTGGGAATACCAGTTCACTCTCTGCAGTGTTTCCCAGTTTCCACCATCAGTTGGTAGCCTGGTGAGGCGGCTGCTTAATTTTTCTACCAAGACTGAAAATTTACCATTAGCTTTCATAGGATTATTTGCTTGATGCCTATCTAGATCTCTTAGAATTCAACTGTAATTCCAAAAATGAAAGTGAACTTTGTGGCAGCCATGGAGGAATAGGTGGATGTCTCTGACTGTGTAAAACACTGACTCTTACAAAAATTATTTGCCTCATGTATTATGACGGCACATTTTAAAGAGTCCATTGCAATCTGTACTGTATTGCTATTGATGCTGTCATCATAAATAGGTCACTTAATTTTATAAAATGTTGTGCTTGTCTTCCTGCTGCAGAACTCAAATGGGACTTACACTGGCTTCATCAAAGTTCAGATGGAACTATGCAGACCTATTACTGTACAGACTTCTGTGAATCCAGGAGAGCATGCTCACAATAACAATGAGACTTCATTTTACTTGCCTCCAGGCTACGTGAATAAGCTTCATATAAGCAGCATTAACACTGTTCGTGAAGTTATTGAGGCCTTGCTCAAAAAATTTTTAGTGTTTGACAACCCTGCCAAGTTTGCACTTTATAAACGCTGTCACAAGGAAGATCAAGGTATAATTTAGATTTGTTGTCTTTTGATGTTGGGATGGGCAAAGGGTTGGGAGGTGTACTATAGCTATGTTTGAGATGAGCAGGATGGGAGAGGGCAGATATGGGAGAGGTGATGATAACTCTCTCATTTCCATAAATTCAGGTTATTATTTTGTGCTCTTTGAGAGATGGTGTGTGGGGGGGATTTCTTTTCTGGTTGTGGGAGCAGGAGTGCCATGTGGTCAAATTGGTTATTTTTCAGGTATTGGAGAGTAAGATGAGAAAGCATTATTATCTGAGTAGTGAGGCTCTGGGGTTTGTTCCTTTGTAGAGCCATCTTGGTTTAGGCAATGATGTTTTGGGAATAAGGACATGAGGGGATAAGAATATATAAAGGGAAAGGTATTTGTTGTTTTATAATTATACTTACAGGGAATGAGGATTTGCTGGAATGGGTAATAATATGATGGGAGTGTAAGTCCCTTGGGTGGGTGATGTGTGGGAATAGGACTTAGCGGTTTGCCTGTGGTCCCTCATAGAAGGGAGTGAGGAACCACTCTGAGGTGGCTTCACTCCTATATAGGAGGATCCAGAGAGTGATTTTGGGTGACCACTAGTCTTCTCGAAGATGCTTTTCATTGCGAACATGAGGTTGCTAGGGTGGGTAGTAGAGACATGAGTTATGGTGGCTGCAATGTACAGGCAGTTGTAGATTTTCATAATAGTCGATCCTGGTGGTTCAGTGGAATGGATTGACTCAAAATCTGCTAGAAATTGGGACTTGGATGAGATGAACTTGGTAGCTGGCTGAGATTTATGATAAGACTAAGATAATGTTTAATAAATTGGAGGAAGCAAGCAGAAGAATTTGGATAGTTATATGAACTTATTCTTTTAAAATACTGTTTTAGCTGAATAGATAATGCTCCAAAAATGAATAGGCATCTATATGCTGTCACCCACAATCTACAATGCGGCTCAATGTCAAGATAGAAAATATTAATATCTTATGTTTTTTGACTTATGCTTAGTGATATTGGAAAATAGCAGTAGAGTTTCAAAGGTAACATTCCCCTGGAATGTAACAGGTGTTTTTTTTAGTCTATTAATGTGCTTGATGTGATTCTCTCCTGGGTTAATCTGTACGCAGAGGAATCTCTCCTTGCACTAAATGCTGTTAAAAGCTAGGAATGCATGTACATCAGGAAGTGCCAAATGAAAAGCAAAAATAAATACTCAAGGGACATTTTCATTTTGTCAGCTTCTTGCTTTCACACTTGGAATCCAGCTGCTTGAACTGACAATGACAGCAGCCAGCTGAAATACGACACTTCTGGCCAGCCGTCATTCCATCTAAACAGGCAGTGTTGTCTTGTAGACAGTGTGCATATCTCAAGGGGTGTGTGTGGAACCTTCACTGAAGCCTTTTCTTTAAAAGTTCTAATGGCGGTGGCCCGTCACAGCAAGAACGGGACCTAAAATACAAAATGCCAGAAGCTCCAATCCTACAACTTGCAAATAGGGTCCCCATATCATACAGACATGGAAGTGGAGGGAAGGCTCTTGCTTCCCTCCACAAGATTTAAGCCCTGTGTTTGTCCTCCTGCCACTGAAGGATCCTTGGGATGGGTAGGGGTGGGAAATACCTGTAGCCACATTGTGCCCTTGGACACCCTGCATAGAATAGTGATGCGGCAGGAAGTCTGCAAATTGCCAGCTAATTTCTCAGGTTTAAAACTTTTGTTTCCGTTCTTGTTATGTGCCATTATGCTGCTGTTTTTTGCTGTTTTCTTGTTTCTTTTGAATATGCGTTAAAATAAATATTAACGTTGGCTAAGAGCCAGTTCATTCAGTTTTGAGTGTCAGTTATTGCACTCTTTTATGCACAATACATTCTGCTTAGCCTTCCCAGCAATGGCTGTGTGTACAAAAATCTCCCCAGCAGTGCAAAGGTTTTGTAGCTACAAGTGTATATTTTGGGGGTGGAGATTGAATTGTTTGCTTTTTAAAGATTTTGATTCCTCATACACTTTCTATTAATAGTTGAAATCCTTTTATTTGTAAAACTGAATAATAATTGTAACTTTCCCTTCTGCAGTTTATACGTGCAAACTCTCAGACAGAGAACACCCCCTCTATATGCGTTTGGTAGCAGGCCCCAGCACAGAAACACTCAGTTTTGTTCTGCGTGAGCATGAAACTGGAGAGGTTATGGTAAGTTACATCTGAGTCGTCTTTGTTTAGCTTCACTGATCTGTTAAATACACTGTTCTCTCTCTCTGAAGTGTCTTTCCATGATGATTCATTTTAGTGTCTCTATAACAATACACAAAATTATGAAATACTGATCAAAAGTAGCTATGCAGGTTATTTCAAGCATGGAATATTAAAGCAGTGAGTACTGCAGTGCAGCTAGAAAAGAGTGGTAGTTTTAACCCCCCTGCCTGCCCCCCCCTTCACATGGGGTACACCTTTTTGAACAATTCTCCTTGGGCTGAATTTATCCATTCTTGGGCTCTGTTCAAGGCTGAATACATACTTTTGGAGGGAGCACGGGGGAAGGGTGAGCAACATCTCTTAATGTTTTGAGTTCCGCAATGGTGAGAAAAACTTCCCGTTTTAAAAACAAACATTCCCGCTCCCCAAATACTAAAAAGTTACTGAAATTTGAAATTAAATAGTCCTCAAAGTACAGTACATCCACGACCAAGTTTTAAAATAACTGGTTGGATAATAAAATTATGTAATTATGATGATTGAGTATTGAAGTTAGTGTGTAAATCATGGAAAATCACTTGTGAGCATAATTGGGTATCTCACATTTTTAGCAGCATTTAATCAAAAACCCCGCCTTCTTTGTGACATCACAATGTACATTTTCCCTGCCTAACCTGGCCAGGGGGTTGGCTGGTGCTCTTAGGCTGCTACTGGAATAGTTTGCATCACAGTGATTTGTAAATACAGTAACTCCTCACTTAACGTTGTAGTTATGTTCCTGAAAAATGCGACTTGAAGCGAAACGATATTAAGCTAATCCAATTTCCCCATAAGAATTAATGTAAAAGGGAGGAGATGTGGGGGGGTGTTAGGTTCCAGGGAAATGTTTTCACCAGACAAAAGACTTTATATATATATATATATATATATATATAAAATTTCCCAGGGAATGCCTTACTGCTAAACGAACTAGCAATTGGCTGAGCCCTCAAGGGTTAACTCGTTAATGTAGCCTCACACGCTAGGAGGCAGCACGGAATGGAGGGAGGGGAGACAGCATGGCAGACAGAGAGCAGAGGGGGGTGGGGTGGGGGGGGTGAGAGAGTTGCACTGGGAATCAACAATTGGAAATGCTTAGGGACTAGGGACGAGTGTATCTCTAGTCACATGAATAATCCCACTGAATTTAGTGGAGCTGCACAAATGAGTGCAGTTACAGAGGACTGGGCCCTATGTTTGTTTTTTTTCTCCCCATTGTCAAACTGTAGTCATCACAGTGCAAACCAGTGTGCTGCTGCCTTGTTAACCAGACAACTACAGCAACAGCTAAGGTTGGAATTCTTCCCTCCCAATCCTTTTACCTCAGTCAGATGTGACGTTCAAAGCCTACTTGGGACCATGTCAATACTAATAATATTAAGCATCAGACCATTTAAAAAAAGAGAAGAAAATGAAATGCAAAAACTATATCAGTGCAACATTTTCAAAGTTGCAAGTTGTAAAATAGTAACCGTGAAATGTAATGTAAATACAACATTAACTGCTACTCTGCACTTTCTGTATAGTTTATAGCATATTACCATTTGTCAAAATGTATGCTACAAGAAAAACAGATAGAAATTTATACACATGTGTAACGTGGCCTAGTTGACGTTTCTGTAGGAAACTTAACTTTATATTTCCTTTTTATTTTAACTGTGCAAATTGTGTTAACTTGGCTTTTGTACACCATATAGCAGAAGGAGTCAATTGTTTTTTGTCAAGGTCCACGTTTCTCGGTCAGAGTATAGTCCGGGTCCAGACTCCAGAAAACATAATTTAAAAAATTACAATAATAAGTAAATAAAAAGATTCTGGGGTCGATTCAAAAGTCTCTGGCAATCCGGATTTGGCCTGTTGTGTGCCTATTGACTACCCCTGCCACATAGTAACACTATTATTAGGATGTAGATGAAATTACTTAGTTCCAACTTTCACTCATTGACTTTGTTAGGATTAAGTGGCTACCATCAAATTAAAACTGAGTCTTGTGTCTGGAAATGTATTATATTAATGTACTATTTGTTACAGGTAACGTCTAGTAATGCTGTAAAAGTGTAGAGAAACGTTTTTCTCTTTTTTTCCCCATTGTGTTTATTTTGTGGATTTGCGAACACTTCATGTGTAGTTAGATTCTCCATTGTTTCTCACAGAACAGAGAAGAGAAACATTTTAAAAAGAAATTTTTTTTTGCAAAACCACAGAAATTGGCAGGAGGACCTCCAGCCTAGTATGAAAAACGATTTTTACCTCTTTTCTTGACACAGAATAGATTTTGAGTTGACCATGTCCCTTTAAAAATACAATATAAGTAACTTGTGTATTTCCTGTTCACTACATCAGTCTTTCCCATTTTTTTTCCCAGTGGGAAGCCTTTAGCCTTCCTGAACTGCAGAACTTCTTGCGTATACTGGATAAAGAGGAAGATGAGCAACTACAGATCTTAAAGAGGCGTTATGCAGCCTACAAAGACAAACTTGAAGAAGCCCTTGGTGGGGTGTGGAAACCAGGTTAAAGTGGGGCCAAAAAACACTCAGGAAAAATGCCATGGAGCATGCCAAACCCAAACGTACAGAACAGCAACAAAGAGTAGTTTTCTGTATTCAGAAGACTGGATTGTGAAGTGAGGGTTACCTGTACTTTTCTATAGATTTAGACCCATAAATCAGGGCACTTAGTGTCTTGCACCTATAAGTAAGGAATTCTGCATGTTTGTACATCAACTTGCAACCCCCTATTGTGCCTTAGAGGGCCTTCCAGGTTACTTTTGTGTAAGCTCTGAATCTGTTATCTAGGATGCTAACAAATAAGAATTTTTGACCACTTTTTATTATTTGCTTTAATATTAATGATAGCTTTAAAAGTAAGGAAGTGCAAATTGATCATTTAAAAAATTAATAAAACAGCTTAGCCATGTGTGAACAAAAATCAGACTGGAGCACTATGTTTGAGATTAAATAGATTTGCACTACCTTTCTGTTTTCAAATATTTACTCTGTACTTTGTGAGAAAACAGCTGTAGGTGGAAGGAATGTAAAACCTTTGAGGTTCTGTGAAATTGTGGAAGATTTTAAAGTAGTCTTACTGGAGAAAGTAAAGAGCAAGTTGAAAAGAAGGCAAGAGCTGAGGAAGTGACTGTAACAATTGATGGAAGATTGATGTAGAGTGGAAATACAAATATAGAAGAAGAAATGGAATTTTATTTTTCCTAGTGAGTAGTTGTAAAAGAATAAGGTTTTAGGATGTTCTTCTAATGTGAATACGTTTTTAGAATTGTGTACATTCTCACTAGAATAGAAATGAGGATAATTAATACAAGTACTGGGAGGGAAGGAAGGAAGGAAGTGAAATATTAGTGGAAATTAAACTGCCTATATTGGAGAAGCTAGTTCCTAAACATGTGAGAGAATGTGCGGTTTGAGATGTGCAACAAACTTCATCAGCTGTTACGTGCTTGAATTTTGAAATGTGGGTAGTGAGTATATCTCATTTTTATAAGGAAAATCCACCTAATTGGTCACTGAATGTCTAGAGTAGAATATAGATGCAGGTACATTGGTCTCACTGAAATCAGATCTTTCAGCTGAGGTAAAAGAGACATTTTTTAGGATGGACAATTTTGAAATTATCCAATCTTATGAAGACATGAAAGCTTCCTCCACTAGTGTGTTTACTTAAAGGCTCAGTGAGGCAAAGAGAAGTAGAATTTCTTGTTTGTATTTCCAAGGAAGCAGAGAATTAGAATATATTGGTCATGTTGTAGATGAATGGCTTAATAACTCCAGTTTTGGTCATTTGAATTTTTTTCTAATAATTATATTTTTAAAAAATGGTCCAACAGCTAATTACCAAATTCTGTACACTGCTGATTTATTTGATTAAGAGTAGGGAAAAAATGTAGCAAAAGAAAATTTTGTACTTTACTGTAAATGTAGTTGTTATTCTTTCAGAAATATTTATCTAAAGAAGCATGTTCAAAGATACCAAAGAAATGGGTGTGCAATAAAAGCATGAAGAAGGTTTGAATAACTGACAAGTTTTAGTTATAACCACATGGTGGGGAAAAGTCAGGATTTATGCTAGTAAAGAAATGGATAAATAGTGCTGACGATTCAAGAACAGCAATTGTTTCTCTTACTGTAAAGATGTTCATTGTAAATTCCCAAGGAATAGTTGACACTTTGGTGACACCTAGTGGATACTCTGTGAAACTCCAAGATGTTTCTTTTCTTTATATGAATTTGATCTAATTGTGCCTTTGTTTCCTTTATTTAGTAACGGATAACTCCTTTTTATTTTGACAAAATATTTTTTGCAGATGCATCAAGACAATCATATGTTTTAAAGTGTTAAGAGAACTTAAAAAGTAGGACTAACTATAAAAATATATATGGTATATCTTTTGTTTTTATTTTATTTCACATGTAACATTGTAGGGCATGTGGGACGTTTGTCATCAAAGTGAGACACTTTACCACAATGGTTCAGGGAGTACTTTTACATTTTGTTAACATTGTTTTTCTATAAATACTACAGCATATGGATTAACATCCACTTAATTTATGTAGTGTTACTCATAACAATGTAATCATTAGATAATAGTTAACATTGAACCATTTGTTCTTCAGATTTCAATACTGTTTGAGTCTGTAGTTTATAGATATGTGAATATTTTTACTTGAACTAAATGATCTGTCTTTAAAGTGGGCATCTTCATTTGCTTTAGCCAAAACCTCAATCAGTGTCTTATGCACTACGTGTTTTAATTTGGAAAAAAAAAACGTATGTATTTTAGTTTTGTCTTAGTCCACAGTTAATTGTTGTTAAGACTGTTTTGTTTTATTTTTTTACACACTGGTTACTACAACAGCTTTAATTTAAAAGAAATGGTCAAATCTGGCTCATTTTTTTTCTTTTTAATTTTATTATCAAATGATCAAGCTGTCAAACCTTTGTTGCAGAACTGTTTTGTATTCATTATGTGATGGTACCAGAATTATGATTAAATGACCTGGGGGCAGTGCAGGGAAACCTTTAAAATTTATGTCTTTAAAAAAAGTTATACTATTTATAATTTTGACAAGTTTAATTTTATTTTTATAGGGAAGTTTTTATTCCCCTTGATGTTGTTATTGAAATGGCAAATGATAGTTCCATTATTAAAGTTGAAGTTGGCAGTACTTTATCATTTGTGTGGTGTTTATTTACCTTGCTAATATTGTATTACCTGACGTTCATGTTGTGTTCATTTAATGCTAAGTAAGACCTCTTTATAAAAAGAAGCTACTTGGCAAAATACAGCCTCCTTTTAAGCACAAATTAAGATTTATTACTCCTGGGGGAATTCTGCGCCATAAAATAAAAAATTCTGTGCCAAAAAAATAAAAATTCTGCACACGATATTTTAAAATTCTGCAAATTTTATTTGTCAAAATAACACTACACAGTCACGCCAGTTTCAATTATTTTGGTAATTTATTTCAAAATACCTGTCAGCAAGTATGTCTGTAACAACACACACACACACACACACTCTCCACCCCCCCCCCCCCCCCAAGGAGCAGAGAGTTAAAGAAACCCCTATGACAACCCAGTTCCTGTTTCTCGGCCCCCTCTCCACCCCAGAGCCCAGCCAGGGGTCCAGACATCCACAACCCCCCCACCCACCCCCCAGAGCCCAGCTGCAGGGGCCCCCCTTTCCCAGATACCCGCAACCCCTCCCCCCAGAACCCAGCTGCAGAGCCCCCCCTTGCCCAGATACCTGCATCCCTTTCCCCCCAGAGCCCAGCTGCAAGGCCCTCCCTTGCCCAGATACCCACCCCCGCCTCCCCAGAGCCCAGCCGCAGGGCCCCCTCCAGCCCAGACACCCACCCCCCCACCCCTCAGAGCTCAGGAATCCAGAGGGAAAAACAGCCTGATGCTCTGTCCTGGGCTTGTGTGGCGTTTCCTGCACACCGCTGCCTCCTTCCTTCAGGGCATGCTGGGAACTGAAGCTGCCGGGAACCCTCTAGCTCTCTCCACCTTCCCTTGGCAGTGTCTTCTATGTGAGAGCTGAGCTCTGCTGGGTCCAGTGGCACTGCAGCCCATTTCTGAGGGGGAAAGGAAATTATGTGTGCACAACATTAATTTCTGCAAAACTCTGCATTGCACAGTGGTGCAGAATTCCCCCAGGAGTAATTTATATGAGACAAGAAATATTTACTTTGGTGTATATGTGCACACCATCAGTACAAAGTTATTTTTTATTTCGGCTCCTAGTTTGATTAACAATATAAGCACTCAAAGCGGTTTAGCGGACAGAGTATTGGATTAGGATTCTGGAGACTTGGGTTCTGTTCCCACCACTGCTATTGTCATCCTGGATGACACTGGGCAAGTCACTTCACCTTCCTATTCCTTAGTTTTCCTATCTAAGATGGAGGTGAAGTGTAAAGCACTGTGAGATCTAATGATGAAAAACGCTACTTAAAAGCTAGCTGCTATTTATTTATTTATAAAACAAAAGAAAAATTCCTTGACTCCTAAGAACCTTGTTAAGAAAAGGCTTAATTGAGTACATTGTTTTCTAGCACCAGAACTTGGATTAAGGGTGCTCTGAATTTGTAAGGGACACGCTCAACTCAAAGGTGGCCCAAAATTTAGGCTTTGGAAGAACACGATTCTACGAAACATGAGACCAGAAGAAATGTTTTAATGGATTGTTTTCATTAAAATTCCAATGGAAAGGGTAGTTTTTAACAAAATAATTTTTTGGTAATGGTTGTACTCTAAACATTGCAACACTGAGATTTTGTCATTGTCCAAATTGATGATAAAATGAAAAAAGTAAACAGCAAAAACAACAAGGGATTGGAGTATTTAAAATTATCTGGTTTTAATATTGTTAGTACCATGATTGAAGAAACTGCCATTTGAAATCCTGTTTTTAAATGTATCTCATAAACCATTAAAGGACACAAAAGTTAAATTATTTTAAAATCTGCTGTCCTTTAAAATTTATTAAACCTTAAATGCCAATTTGCGATGTTTTTAATTTTGATGACAAAATACTAGTCAAACTTTTAAATTATAGATGAGAGAACCATCGAAAAAGTGTAAAGGGTAGATTATTAAAGCCTGGGTGGTTTGATTTTAAATCAGTGATTTAAAGCACCAATTTTAATCATGACTTAAATCAGCAAGCAGAAAACCTTAATTTAAATATTTGATTTTAGCCTTATTTTGCATTTGTACTTTTTAGTTATTTTCCTAAAGATAAGTTCATTCTCACTGGTTGGTGTAAGTATTAAAAAATGTTGATTGCAACCAAATATGGCCTTTGTACTAAATTTGGTGGTACTTATTGCTAAACAGGAGGACACTATCTATACACATTTAAGTAATTATATAGCATAAAATACATCTATTCCGATTCTTAATTTTAAAAAAATTGTTAGAGAATGGTGAGTGACACATTTCTAATTTACTAGATAATGTTTGTTTACTCGTGGTGTGTGTCGAGATGTATTTGGATAGAAATTGGAATTAAATGTACAAAAAATTATGAGCTAAGGAAAACTACATTAAATGTGCTGGATACATAAGAAAAAAAGAGTTTAAACATGTTTTGCATTTAAAACTACCTGATTTATTAAACAAAGGAAGTATTCAGTATAGTTAATGAATTGACAGACTGGTTCTGGTCACTAGGGGCCAGATTTTCAAAGGTTTTTAGGTCTCTAAAGATGCAGATGGGTGCCCAGTGGAATTTCAAAAGCGTCTAAGCAGACTCATGAATTCATAGAGTTTAAGGCCAGAAGGGACCATTAGATCATCTAGTCTGACTTCCTGTATATCACAGGTCCTTAAATATCACCGAATTACCCCACATTGAGTCCAAAAACTTGTTTGACTAAAGCATAACTTCCAGAAAGGTTGCTAGTCTTGATTTGAAAGATGTCAAAGAGGGAGAATCCACCACTTGCCATGGTAGTTTTGTTCCAATGATTATGCAAGCTCACTCTTGAAAATTTGTGTCTAATTTCTAATTTGAATTTATCTGACTTCAGTTTCCAGTTGTTGGTTCTTGTTATGCCTTTCTCCTCTAGATTAAAGAGCCTTTTAGTATCTGGTATTTTCTCCCTGTGAAGGTATATATACACTGTAATCAAGTCACTTCACGTTTAGGTGCTTAAGGAGTAACTCATTCTGTTCCCTAGATAGATTTGGTTGTCTGTAATAGATCCCCCCACCAGTACATCAGGGGCTTGTAGTTAACACACTGAACCGTATCCATTCAAGATCCTGCAGTTCTGAATTATCAATAATGCTCAAACTCTAAATGTAGAGTGCCATGCCCACCTCTTTACCCACTCTGTCCTTCCTAAACAGGTTATAACCAGAGATTTTGCATTCCAGTCATCCCACCAGGTTTTAGTAATGCCAATTATATAAAATTTCTTCTCATCAATGAAAACTTCCAATTCCTCTTGCTTGCTACCTAGACTCCTAGTACTGATATATAAGCATTTGAAAAATTTCTTCCATTTGAAATCAGTGGGAGTTAGGTGCCTACCCTTCTTTTGAAAATCCCATTAGTCACTTATCTGCATCTTTTGGTGCCTAAATATTGTTGAAAATCTCGCTCCATGAACTTAAAGTTTTTTAGAACTAGCAAATCTCATCCTCTCCCACCTAGTTTTATTCATAGATTGGAAAAGGAAAACAATTTTTTCTGCTCTTTCAACTCCCAGTTTCTCAACTTTGAATTAACAATTCCAAATGACGAAAATACTCTCTGCATCTGCTAGCTAAACTGAAACCAAATGGAATTAAGGGAAAAGCTTTTCTGCACAAACAGAAACTGAAAGTACTGATGTTTGGAAATATGTAAATGTCAACCTTTGTGCCACTGTAAAGACTGAAAATAATGTAGATACTGAATGTAATATATGACAGATTTATAAAACTTGATTTGACCTTAAAAGATATTTTTCTCCCGATTCTGTATGTAAATAACAAAGGAGAACAGTTTAACTCAATTGGCAGAGGTAATTTTCTTACTGTCATTGCAAACATTATTAGTATTTACCTTTTGCCGTCGCCTATTGATCCAGAGCCATTCATGTAGGTCCTCATTTATTTTACTTTTAAGTTCAGTAATGTGTATATTTGCTGAGAAGTGATTATACTTTCTTCTTCAAGGAGTGTCCCTGTGGGTGCTCCACTTTAGGTGTCTTGGCACCCTGTGCTTCTAATCAGAGATTTGTAGTAGCAGTGCTCCGGTTGGCCGCGCACATGCAGCAGCTGCCTTGCGCCACTCCGAGTAGTTACTGTGTGTGTGTGTGTGTGTGTGTGCGCGCGCAGCCAACCGTCCCCCAGTTCCTTCTCTACTGCCTTTGGCTTTGGTCAGAACAACAGCAATGCCCTTAACAACTCTAGATATTCCTCTTATTTCAGCCCGATCAATCGCCACATCCATCGTCATGCTGAGGGCTTCCTGGCTCTCTCTCTCCGGCTCCCCCAGGGAAGTTCAGGCTACTATAGAGGACTTACCTTTTGAAGGCCAAAAATTGTTCGCAGAGAGCATGGATGTATTCTTACACACCTTGAAGCAGGGCCGGTGCAAGGATATTTTGCACCCTAGGAGAAACTTCCACCTTGCCCCCTGGCACATCAGTTCATTGAGGGGCAAATCACAACGAGCCTTTATAGACCCCAGGGGCCAGCCATGCCCAGGAGCTGCTCCCCAGACCAAGTTCCCCCATCCCCACCCCCTGAACTCCTCTGGAGGGTGCACAGCCCCTCCATGAGCCCTCCCCACCCCAGCGGCCCCCGTCCTGAGTCCACTCACTGGCTTGGCCAGGCTTGGGCCACTGCAGCAGCTCGGCAGGGAGGAGCCGCCTTCCGGAGGCACCAGAGAACCAGAGCATCCCGCTTGCAGTGGCAGCAAGCCCCAGCCATGGAGCCAGTGCAGCGCAGGGGGGCAGCAGCCCTGCAAAGGTGGCGGCGCCGCTAGCGGGCGCAGCCACGCCCCCCACTCCTCCTGCCCAGGCTGCGGCCTGGCGCCCCTAGGGGCTACCATATTTACCATATTTCAACAATCAAAAAAGAGGACGGGGCACAACTCTGGGAGACCCCTTCCTTATCAAATGGGAAGCCCCCCTCCTGTATGCCTTCCCCCCAATCCTCTTTTTGAGCCGTGTCCTTCACAAGATCAGGAAAGACAAATCCAGTCATCCTAATTGCAGCAACATGGCCCAGACAAACATGGTTCCCATACCTGGACCAGATGGCTGTGAGACCACCACGAACCCTTTCCCTCGTGTCTCATCTGCTGACACAGGATGCAGGATGTTGCCGTCACCCCAACATTCCAATACTCCATCTCAAGGTTTGGATGACAGAACTTGAAACATGCTGATCCAAGGAAGTACAGGACATCCTACCGAACGTCCACACAAAAAACATACGCACACAAGTGGATACGATTCTCCATCTGGTGCCGGGACAAGCAAATTACTCCACAATTGGCCCCACTATGCACAATCCTCGATTACATATTGACTCTCAAAATATCAGGCTTTTCTACTAGTTCACTCACATCAGCTATCGCCACTTTTCACGCTAAGGTGGACAGACTCACTGTCTTCACCCATCCACTGACCAAGCGCTTTCACAAGGATATAGAGAACACTTACCCACGCTAAGAGACCTGACCCCTATGTGGAACCTCAACCTTGTTCTCCATGCCCTCATAAGCAAACCCTTTGAACAGCTAGCAACCTGCTTGTTCTTTCACTTATCCATGAAAGTCGCCTTTTTTGTAGTGATCACATCAGCAAGAAGGGTGGGAGAGTTGGGTGCTCTAATGGCACACCCACCTTATATCACATTCCTCAAGGACAAAGGAGTCCTATGACCACATCCTAAATTCATACCCAAGGTCGCCTCCCTCTTCCATCTTAACCAACCCATTTAATTACCTGTATTCTTCCCCAAGCCACAGGCCAACAACAGGGAAGCATCCCTACACATGCTGGATGTCCGCAGAGCACTGGCGTTCTCTATAGAGAGAACAAAAACATTCAGAAAATCATCCACACTATTCATATCCACAACAGAATGGTCACAAAGTCAAACCATTTCCAAACAGAGACTTTCTAAATGGATCTCTAACTGTATCCAATTATGTTACCAAAAATACAATGTGCAAGCTCCTTCCGGACTTTGCACACACTCCACTAGAGCTATGTCCACATCAATAGCCTTTCTCAAAGATGTACCCATCACTGATATTTGTAAAACAGCTACCTGGGCATCACCCCATACTTTCACCCAACACTATGACCTAGAATAGCAGTCAGCTGCAGATGCTCACTGTGGACTCTCTGTGCTCTCCACCGTAAATAAATGAACTCCAAAGCCCCTCCTCTCCACTGAGGGGCACTGCTCAACAGTCACCTAAAGTGGAGCACCCACAGGGACACTCCACTAAGAGAAGGTTACTCACCTTGTGCAATAATTGAGGTTCTTCGAGATGGTTGTCCCTGTGTGTGCTCCACTACCTCCCTCTTCTCCTCTACTTCAGACTTTCACATCAATCCTCTGGGGTAGAGAAGGAACTGGGGGACGGTTGGCTGCGTGCACGGAGCAGTGCGAGGCGGCTGCCGTGCGCTGCCAACTGGGGCACTGCTACTACAAATCTCCGATTAGAAGCGCAGGGCACCAAGACACCTAAAGTGGAGCACCCACTGGGACAACTATCTAGAAGAACCTTAGTTACTGTACAAGGCGAGTAACCTCTTCAATACATTTTCTATATTCATGTTCTAGCAGCAAATAAAGCACATTAGTTGGTCTCATGCACAAGAAAATGTGCCACAAATATGTTTCTCAGCTGAAATTAGACAAGAGAAACATTGCTAAAAAGTGTGTTTAAATCAATACAGTATTAACCAGTACAGTATTAATGTTTTACTAGGTTGAGAGTTGATGACAGTGAGGCTAATGACTGAGGACCTGATCCTGGACTTCCTACTTGGATAAAACTCCCATCAAAGCCAACGAAAGTTTTGCCCATATAAATACTTCAGGAGAAGACCCTATGTGCAGCTATTTAGGGCATCTTTTAATCAGGGCCCTGCGTACTCCACAGCAATCTAAGTTTTTACCTAAGGTCAGGTGTCTTTAGAGTTTCACGTTAACCAGACCATTCATCGCCCAGTTTTTTTCTTCAAAACTACATCAGACTAGGCAAGAAGCTGCCTTCCATACCCTGAAGATCAGAACCATCACTGTCCTTCTATTTGGACAGAACCAAACCATTCAAAAAGTCTCCTAGACTGCAGTTTCAATAGCAGACAGATCCAAAGGATCCACAGTCTCCACCCAAAGGCTTTAAAGATGGATCTCTGGCTGTACCATTTCATGTTACGACTCTACCACCATTCAACCTTCTAGATGTCTACATGTCTCAATGTACTTGTGTCATAAAAATAAAGGGAAGGGGGAGAGGGTCTGATGAAGTGCTATAAAATCCTCTTACCAGTAAAGGGTTAAGAAATGCAGGTAGCCAGACAGACACCTGGCCTGGCTGGCATCTGACCAATAAGGGGACAATATACTTTCAAATCTTGGGAGGGGGGAAAGCTTTGTGTGTGGGTCTTTGTCAGAGCCAGAGTGATCTTGGAGCCAGAAGGAACCTACAGAAAATCAAACCTCCCTTTTCTAAAGTAAGTTTAGTCAGCATAGCGAGTAGATTTCTGTTTATTTTGCTTGGTGCGTGTTCCCTGTGTTAGAGGGAGGGGTTATTCCTGTTTTTTCTGTAACTTTAAGGTTTTGTCCAGAGGGGGAATCCCTCTGAGTTTGGAAATTGAGCACCCTGTAAAATAGTTACCATCCTGATTTTACAGAGATGATTTTACCTTCTTTGTTTTAATAAAATCCTTCTTTTAAGAAGCTGACTGTTTTCTATGGTGTTAAAACCCCGGGGGTGGGGTTTTTTAGATCACTGTGTAACCAATTGGTTAGGAGATTATTCTCAGGCTTCCCAGGAAATGGGGTACGGGCTTGAGAGGGTATTTTGGGGGGGAAGGGAAACTTCAAGTGGTTTCCTTTCCTGGATTCCTGTTTAAAACACTTGATGGTGGCAGTGAGAGAAGCATTTCTCAGGGTGCAGGGAATTTTGTACCTTGGGGGTTTTAACCTAAGCTGGTAGAAATAATCTTAGGAACTCTTCATGCGGGTCCCCACATCTTTACCGAGTTTAGAGTGGGGAGGGAGCCCTGACAACTTGTATGGCATGACTCAAGAATATTCCGGTGACTGAGATTTGCAAACTGGCAACTTGGGCTTCAGTACATACTTTTTCCAAGCACGGTGTCATGGTACATGCCTCTAGATCAGATGCTGTGGTGGGCAATATAGTTCTGTCTTCAGTATTAGACTACGTTCTGAAACTCCCTCCTCCCTTTGGGGATACTGCTCAAGAGTCATCACAGGAACACTACCCGAAAAAAAAGGAGAAGTTACTCACCTTGTGCTGTAATGAGTTCTTTGAGATGTTTTGTCCCTATGGGTGCTCTACTCCTCACCCTCCTTCCCCTCCGCTTCGGAGTTTCCTCTGCAGGACTTTATGATGGAGAGACAACTGGAGGCGGTTTGCCTGTGCAGCCCTATATATTGTTGCGGAGCACGAGGATGTGTAAGGCACACGCCTGGGCTGAACGGGTACTGCTACCAAAAATCTCTGATCCAAGGTGCATGTGCACCTGAAGTGGAGCATCCATAAGAACACGCATCTCAAAGAACTCGTTACTGCACAAGTGCTTAGAACAGTGGTTCTCAACTGTGGTCCACCGCTTCTTCAGGGAAAGCCCCTGGCGCGCCGGGCCGGTTTGTTGACCTGCCGCATCTGCAGGTTCGTCCGATCGCGGCTCCCACTGGCCGCGGTTCGCTGCTCCAGGCCAATGGCTGTGGGACGCGGCGCAGGCCAAGGGATGTGTTGTCCGCCACGTCCCGCAGCCCCCATTGGCCTGGAGCGACGAACCGCGGCCAGTGGGAGCCGCGACTGGCCGAACCTGCGGACGCGGCAGGTACACAAACCAGCCCGGCGCGCCAGGGGCTTTCCCTGAAGAAGTGGTGGACCACAGTTGAGAACTACCGGCTTAGAACGTTGACAATTTTATAAGCAAGGTTACCTTCCTGTACTGGCCCAGCCATTGCAATCCACCTGAAAATGCAGATGCCCTGCTTTCCCGTCAACCCCACATTCTGCTAGCTGATTACAACTGTAGAACCTTTATGAGCTGGGACAGATTGTATGTGCATCACTGATGCTTTCCTTAATATTAACTGACAGGACCACATTACCATGGTAAATCCAGGCAGTCCAGCTCTGTGTTTGTGCTTGTTCTCCCCTGATCCAGCAGAGATCTGAGATAACTCTTAAATGTTTTCCTGAGTAACCTACACTTTGTCAAACTCAGATTTCAGTACAAGACCCCTTATCAAAAGAATTCATTGTTGCTGTCTCTGCTCTATTAAGCTCCTTGTTAAGGTATAGGGTTTCTTACCTTTATGCTGGAGAGAACAATGTTTGTGTTTGGGGGAGGAGGAAGGGAACAAATAATGCCAGGTTCTCCACTCCAATGGTGTTTTCTATCCGACTTACAGAATCACTTCTAAACTAGTCTTTTTTTTCCTCTTTTCTTTTTTTTAAGATAATCTTTACATTGGTACTGTGGATGGGAAGCTGTAGATGATCTGTGGCCACCAACTTCATTTCATTACTCAGTAGAGCAGGATGTGTCTGAATGTGGTGAGTGATCTTTTTTTCCCCCAATGAGATAATCAAGACTGACTCATTTGTATAACAATGCTGAATGAGGGGTGGAAATACTTTTTTAATTGCTGTTAATGTTTTCTGAGTTTTACATGCAGTTTTATTAAAGACTAATAAAACTACATAGTTTCTTGTAGAATCAGATCTGAAGTATTTCTAGTTGTTATTCGTTTGAAATCCATATGGTGACTGAAACAAGAGTGGTTCTGGATTTTGAAAGTAGAGAACTGCAGTAGAACCTCAAAGATACGAACATCAGAGTTACGGATTGACTGGTCAACAGGACACCATGTGAAACTGGAAGTAACCAATCAGGCAGCAGCAGAGACCCCCTCCCCCCAAAAAAGCAAATACTGTACTGTGCTTGTATTGCAACTGAAAGGTAGACACGTGGGGTCTCTGTCCCCACCCCATCCCACGCACAGGGCAGCCACCTACAGGTAGGAGGTGAAGACACTGGGGCTGCCAGCCCGAGGGGGACAAGCTTGTAAACTCAGTCGCGCCAGGGAAGGAAGCTGCTGCTGAAGCCTGGCCTGGAGTGTCAGCGTTGGATCTGGAGCCCGAACTGTGCTTTGTTCAGAGTTCCAAACATTTCAGAGTTACAGGCAAACTCCATTCCCATCTACACCAATAACTGAACCACTGTAGACGATAATTGTTATTTACACTGGTTGCTCCTTGAACGGATGCTGAAAACTGTTTAACTATTAGTGTACAGAGGACTAAAAAAATGTCTGCAGAGGCTGAGGCTTTGTCTATATTTTGACTTTTTGCACAGTTTGTCTAGCATTGCTGTAAGTGCAGAGTTAAATGATGCAGTGATAAAACACTTTTCCTGAGCTACATTAATGCTTCCAACATTGCTAGCATCAGTGGAGCTGCACTGCTGCTAAACCCATGTGAAAGGTCACAAAAATGCCTCCTCACTGACAGCAATTGGTCAGTTTCTTAGACACCCATCTTCCACCTTCAGAATGCCCCTCTGAGCTTTGGAGGAAGTTTGGAAAACTGTGGTACTGGAGCTATTCAACTTCTCTCCTAAAAGAAAATTCTCAGAAAATAGCAGTACTATTTTATAATTGAAAATACATCTGACTTCTAAGAAAATCAGCCTTATGAATATAGTTTCTTGGTCCCAGTTTTTAGCCCAACGTGTTAATGACTCATAGGCATGTAGTGCTTAAAATGATTCAGTAAGAAGTACTTGAGGGAGACCAAGATGCTAAATGAGGAGACAATTTTGTATTTGTTTTGATTAAAAACTAACATTTTGTGACATTAATTATAGAACGTTTGGCATTCCATGCCATGATTTTTAGTGTCCAGCAAAGTTATGAATTTACACTCCCAGGCTCATTTTTTGAAGTTGTGCAGGTTTCCTTTGAGGATGAGGACTGAGGTCAGGTATGGAGAGAGAATTTTGTGAAGTGCCCCTCACAGCTCAGAAACCCAGCGAGGGGAGAGAGTCTTGGAGTCAAGGTTCCAGCCCAAGTGGGAACATATGCACTGCTATTTTTAGCCCTGCAAGCTCAGGTCAACTGAGCCAGGCTCTGAAATGCAGTTCTGTGAGTTTTTCTCTGCAGTGTAGATACACCCTTTGAGTGTGTCTCTTTCCCCAACAGAAGTAGGTCCAATAAAAGATACTCCCTCACTCACCCTGTCTCTCTAATAGCCTGGGACCGACAGGGACACGACACTGCAAATATTGTGTTTTTACTTTCTATCACATATGGTATGTTTCTGGATAGTTTCACTTTCAGAAAGCTGACTGATGGGATGAGTGAACGTGGGTAGTTTCATTTAAAAGCTAGATCAGGAACACTTTCTGACTTTGATCTCGTCCATTGCATTTGATCATTGGGTATTTTTGTTAATCAAGTGTAGATGGAATTCCTTTTAGGTTCTTGGACTAGAAATATCATGTAACAGGACCATTTATTTCACTAATTCAAGTAGCAAATGGGGATATCACAGATATGAGATGCTCTCCTTAGCCATTTGTAGGGGTGATTAAATATATTTAAAGCATCGTTTGGTGCTGGTGGTACTCTGAACTACCACCTGGAAGAAACAGGTTTGATTTCCAGTTTTGGGCTCTTGCTTGTTTGGCTGGTTTGAACGAAGCAAGCTGTAGAGACAATATGCTCAGCTCCGGAGGTGGTGTGAATACTGCATTGCTCTATAGCTTCCTCCCTGGCCATTTACAGAAGTAATGTTAACGAACTTTCAACAGAGTCTTATCCAGCCTTCCTTGCCTGTAAGGATGTGAGAACTTGATGACTGGCAATTTAAATCAGAGGAATATTAGGGTGCAGGGAATCCACAGAGCTTTTTAGGATGTGAAGATTCCTCTTAGAGATTGGAAATCAAGTGATGGAATATAATAGTCCTTAAATCATCAGTGCTGCAGTCCTATAGTAGAGCATCGTAGACTCATCATTATTTAAATGCTGACAAAGTGCTTGGCAGCACACAAGAGATAAACACAAAAGCAGCCCCTGCCTTGTGGAGTTTACAGTTAAAACCATCTAAATTTGTCATGCAGATCATTTAGTAACGGAAGCTTGCTTAAACCATCAGGGGTATTTTGAAGTGAAATGTCAAATCTTTATTTGCCATGACAAGCAGGTGTGATGCTGTTTCCTGATTTGCCTGGCTTGAGGGAGAGGCTTCAAGCAGCTTGGCAAAGCAGGATATGCCTCAGAGTGAGTTCTGCTTCCGGGCTTTCCTGCCAAACGTTTTCCTCTGACTTGTAGAGGAAGCAGAGAGGCTTCTCTCTCACTTTGTGAGGGCTGTGATCAGCCAGGTGCACAACCCTGGGGATTCACTGAAATAAACAGTGAACAGAGCAGTCTGTTCCTTCACAGTGTTGCAAACTTGTCTTTTATATTAAGATGGTGGTACTATGTGTAAGGTCTGCTTTTAACTAAACTGTTAAAACAACTGCTGCCTATTTTCTGTTAGTAAGTGAATCCAGATTTCTTTTAAAATATCTAGCTAAGTCCTTTCATTTTTTAATGATTTGTTTTGGTTAGGGTTATAGAAACTAACCATCTTGAATGTTAGGCCTCTGACCCTGTAACAAGAACAGCCAGAACTCTGCTCAGTGGCCTGTACGTGGCAAATGCATTGTCTCCAGATGAACACTACATATTAATCACAGAAACAAGCACATGCAGAATTATACCATATGTAAAACCACAATTTTCCCTCCTGGAATTAAAACATTGCAAATCAGGTTAGTCTGTTGATTTAATTTCTAGTCACAAGCATAATTTTCTAATGCTTTAGATGAAACTGTCCATTTAAAAATGATAGTATTGGAAATGTTAAAAATTAACTTTTTTTAAAGGCCAATGTTTGAGGTTAAGTTAATTTTGAAATGGAAGTATGCTTTAAGTGGAGGTGGAAGGCCACTCCACCCAGTATAAAGTTTTTATAGATACTTGCTCGTATAAGGCTACTGTACTTTGGTTCCTAATTTCATCAAACCTTATTGCAATTGTCCTGCTTAAATAATTCTTCCTTATAAACACTTGCACCTCTGGACTTTCCCTCAAAAAGTGGGAACATTTGTGTGATAAGTGTTATTAGCTAAATACCCCATTCGTCAAATTAAGCTAAGTTTAATGTACCATGGTTTTCAATTTTTTTAAAGTTTTAGTGTGTGTGTGGCACTATTCCCTCTAAGCTGTGCCCATGTGCACGCACACACAGATCCTAAACCCCACGCACAGGGCAAAACACCACGCGCACAAAAATTTGCACAGAAGCACAACAATTTGCACAGAAGAATTTTTTTGTGCACACGGCCTGTCAAAAATTAGAGGGAACATTGGGGTGTGGGGGGGGGAGATTGGAGGAGGGAGACTTAAAAGGATAACTTGGAACAGCAGTTCCTCATCTCATACAACATCAGAGCTAATTTTAACATGATAGAGCAGAGTTTTCATTTTACAAAGAATGTGTTGAGTTCTGCTAAACCAGGGGTGGGCAAACTTTTTGGCCCGAGGGCCACGTCGGGGTTGCAAAACTGTATGGAGGGCCAGGTAGGTAAGGCTGTGCCTCCCCAAACAGCCTGGCCTCTGTCCCCTCCCACTTCCTACCCCCTAACCACCCCGACTCCATGTCCCCTGACCGCCCCCTCCAGAGACACCCCCTGACCCTAATCATCCCCCCCAGGACCTCACCCCCTATCCAACCCTTCTGCTCCCTGTCCCCTGACTGCCCCGACCCCTATCCACAGCCCTGCCCCCCGACAGGCCTCCTGGGACTCTCACGCCCTATCCAACCCTCCCTCTCCCCGTTCCCCTCTGCCCCTTATCCAACCCCCTGGCCCCCTTACCATGCCGCTCAGAGCAGCATGTCTGGCAGCCGCTTGGCCGCGTCAGAGCACGCAGCCCCGCCCCCCAGAGTGTTGCCAGCGTGGCTGTGGGGCTAGCCTCCCCAGCTGGGAGTTCAGGGGCTGGGCAGTACGGTCCCCCACGAGCTGTAGTTTGCCCACCCCTTATAGATTCATAGATTCTAGGGCTGGAAGGGACCTCGAGAGGTCATCGAGTCCAGCCCCCTGCCCTCATGGCAGGACCAATTACTGTCTAGACCATCCCTGATAGACATTTATCTAACCTACTCTTAAATATCTCCAGAGATGGAGATTCCACAACCTCCCTGGGCAGTTTATTCCAGTGTTTAACCATCCTGACAGTTAGGAACTTTTTCCTAATGTCCAACCTAAACCTCCCTTGCTGCAGTTTAAGCCCATTGCTGCTTGTTCTATCCTCAGATGCTAAGATGAACAAGTTTTCTCCCTCCTCCTTATGACACCCTTTTAGATACCTGAAGACCGCTATCATGTCCCCTCTGTCTTCTCTTTTCCAAACTAAACAAACCCAATTTCTTCAGCCTTCCTTCATAGGTCATGTTCTCTAGACCCTTAATCATTCTTGTTGCTCTTCTCTGGACCCTCTCCAATTTCTCCACATCTTTCTTGAAATGCGGTGCCCAGAACTGGACACAATACTCCAGTTGAGGCCTAACCAGCGCAGAGTAGAGCGGAAGAATGACTTCTCATGTCTTGCTCACCACACACCTGTTAATGCAGCCCAGAATCAAGTTTGCTTTTTTTGCAACAGCATCACACTGTTGACTCATATTTAGCTTGTGGGCCACTATAACCCCTAGATCCCTTTCTGCCATACTCCTTCCTAGACAGTCTCCTCCCATTCTGTATGTGTGAAACTGATTGTTCCTACCTAAGTGGAGCACTTTGCATTTGTCCTTATTAAACTTCATCCTGTTTACCTCTGACCATTTCTCCAATTTGTCCAGATCATTTTGAATTATGACCCTATCCTCCAAAGCAGTTGCAATCCCTCCCAGTTTGGTATCATCTGCAAACTTAATAAGCGTACTTTCTATGCCAATATCCAAGTCATTGATGAAGATATTGAACAGAGCCGGTCCCAAAACAGACCCTTGTGGAACCCCATTCGTTATACCTTTCCAGCAGGATTGGGAACCATTAATAACTACTCTCTGAGTACGGTTATCCAGCCAGTTGTGCACCCACCTTATAGTAGCCCCACATAAGTTGTATTTCCCTAGTTTATTGATAAGAATATCATGCGAGACCATATCAAATGCCTTACTAAAGTCTAGGTATACCACATCCACCGCTTCTCCCTTATCCACAAGACTTGTTATCCTATCAAAGAAAGCTATCAGATTGGTTTGACATGATTTGTTCTTTACAAATCCATGCTGGTTATTCCCTATCACCTTACCACCTTCCAAGTGTTTGCAGATGATTTCCTTAATTACTTGCTCCATTATTTTCCCTGGCACAGAAGTTAAACTAACTGGTCTGTAGTTTCCTGGGTTGTTTTTATTTCCCTTTTTATAGATGGGCACTATATTTGCCCTTTTCCAGTCTTCTGGAATCTCTCCTGTCTCCCATGATTTACCAAAGATAATAGCTAGAGGTTCAGATACCTCCTCTATTAGCTCCTTGAGTATTCTAGGATGCATTTCATCAGGTCCTGGGGACTTGCAGGCATCTAACTTATCTAAGTGATTTTTAACTTGTTTTTTTTATTTTATCTTCTAAACCTTCCTCCTTCCCATTTGCATTCACTATGTTAGGCATTCTCTCAGACTTCTCGGTGAAGACCGAAACAAAGAAGTCATTAAGCATCTCTGCCATTTCCAAGTTTCCTGTTACTGTTTCTCCCTCCTCCCTGAGTTGTGGGCCTATCCTGTCCTTGGTCTTCCTCTTGCTTCTAATGTATTGATAAAAAGTTTTCTTGTTTCCCTTTATTCCTGTAGCTAGTTTGAGCTCATTTTGTGCCTTTGCCTTTCTAATCTTGCCCCTGCATTCCCATGTTGTTTGCCTAGATTCATCCTTTGTAATTTGTCCTAGTTTCCATTTTTCATATGACTCCTTTTTATTTTTTAGATCTTGCAAGATCTTGTGGTTAAGCCAAGGTGGTCTTTTGCCACATTTTCTCTCTTTCTTACCCAGCGGCATAGTTTGCTTTTGGGCGCTTAATAGTGTCCCTTTGAAATACTGCCAGCTCTCCTCAGTTGTTTTTCCCCTCAGTCTTGATTTCCATGGGACCTTACCTATCAGCTCTCTGAGCTTACCAAAATCCGCTTTCCTGAAATCTACTGTCTCTATTTTGCTGTACTCCCTTTTACCCTTCCTTAGAATTGTGAACTCTAGGATTTCATGATCACTTTCACCCAAGCTGCCTTCTACTTTCAAGTTCTCAACGAGTTCCTCCCTATTTGTTAAAATCAAATCTAGAACAGCTTCCCCCCTAGTAGCTTTCTCAACCTTCTGAAATAAAAAGTTGTCTGCAATGCAGTCCAAGAACTTGTTGGATAGTCTGTGCCCCGCTGTGTTATTTTCCCAACATATATCTGGATAGTTGAAGTCCCCCATCACCACCAAATCTTGGGCTTTGGATGATTTTGTTAGTTGTTTGAAAAAAGCCTCATCCACCTGGTTAAATGAATACCTAACTGTCAAGTTTTGTGTATGATTCCAATATACCTAACTCACATATGTGAAAAGAAAAAGTGGTGTTTCTTCAAACCACTTCAAAGCATTTTCAGAAATACAGCTCTTCTGCACACTACTTTAATATTGGAACTTTCCGCCAACATTGTACAAGTATTTCAGCTAGAACTTAGATCAGATAATGCTCCATTTTGGCTCTGGTTGCAGAGGGATTATACTGATAATTAAGCAATTATCCACTTTAAGGTTGAAATCCAGTAATACAGGATTGTGTAAACTGTGAAGTTGCACAGGCAGAAGTTTAGCCTATATTCAAGCAGTCAGAGGAAAGCTTATCTCCATAGGGCCTAGACCTCAGTGATACTTGAAATGTATACTCAAAAAAGTAACTGCTATGTTATGTTCTTTTAACCAACTACTTAGGTTTTGGGAAGCAGTAGGGGGCTCATTTGCTCTCTAAGAGCGTGGGGAAAGTTAGAACTCTATTCTGTACTAAGGGCTTGTAGTACTCATGCTCATTGATTAGAACTATGTTATTTACACAAACACTTATTTCATGGTAAACTGGGGTGTAACTCTACCCCATAGTAGCCTGCTGCACACTAGAAGTTCCCTACTGTGCTTTGACATATTCCCCATTTCAAAAAAGGGTAGATCAACGTGTGCTAGGAATTTTAATGTATGGCAGCAGGGTCCCCATAAATACTGATGTCATGGCAGGCTAGGGTGGGGTATATTTACACCCCAACTTGCCACACATTAAGTGTTTGTGTAGACAAGACCTTTGATTAGTAAATAGGCATGGATTTCTGGGTAAACCATGGAATCTTCTACAGCTGGCAATCTTGGGTATGAACTATTTTGACAGAAAAGCTGACACTGGCCTATGCTCTAGCTACCTTACTAGGTCCTTATCCAGACATAAGTATAGGTCAACTAGTATAACTAGTTTATAGGTGCATTTAATGTAGTTTAGAAATGGGTATAATTAAAGTGAGCATAACATAACACATAACATAAAGTGAGCATAACACTGTATATAACGGCCTGTGGATGCTTGTTTTACATTAACTTAAGCTAAATCAGTATTAACACAATCTTAATTTGGTGACAGCTAAGGTTGTGTAAAGAGACACCACACCCACCCAAAACCTGAAAAACATGGTAATAAGCAATGTTCTCTCTAATTCTTGACAGGCCGTGTGCACAAAAAATGTCTTCTATGCAAAGTGTTGTGCTTCTGTGCAAGTTTTTGTGTGCGCAGTGTTTTGCCCTGTGTGCGGGGTTTAGGATCTGCGTGCATGCACACAGCTTAGAGAGAACAGTGGTAATAAGTTAAAGGAAAAAGTCTCCTACATTCTTTGCTACCTTCAACAGGCAACAACATTCCAATACTTTCACTTCCCTTTCCAGATACTGAAAAGCCATACAGCATTGCCAACCTCAAGTGATCAAAAGTCATATTTAAAATGTTTTGGGGTCTGTCTTGATTTTTGATTTCTCCTGAAAATATTGGGTAAAGTGAATCTAGCCCCTGCTGCTGAAGCTCTCACTCCCCACCCCAATCTCTTTCCCAGCAATTAATCCTGTCTCCCAATCCCTACCCACTTTCCCCCCACCCCTTACCTCTGTGCCTCCTGGGATTCTTCACCCCCGTTCCTGTGCCATCTTGTGTTTCTTAAAGTAGGGGTGGTAGCAGTGGAGCTGCTGTGAGAATGGTGAGACTGCTGGCTTCAAGCACGGCTCCATGGTGCCAGGGGGCTGGATCATTTTATGTCATCACAAGATGAGCTCCAGCACTTTCTAAAGAGTTAGCAATAGTAGCAATATGTACCTCAACTTCAATTTCACTTAAGAACTTTAACAGCAATGTTAACAGATTTTAACATAGGGAGAACTAATCAATAAGGCACTTCAACCAGTCTGAGTGTCCACCCCAGGGTTTTGCACCAATTCAACATCAGTTTCTAAGCAGATTTGGATGAATGCCAATATTCCCTGCAGGAGTAAATCAGTCACTTTATCTTAGCACTGGAGCTTTTAAGTGGGCCTGAAGTTACTCCTGGTAAATGGAGAATTAGGTTCAGACATGGTCTCTCTGAGGAAGAGCTGCAAGGTATACTTTTCTTCCTAGGTCATCCCAAATGTTAAATACTACTTAAGACTATTACTTTTGGTCTTAATCAAATCTTTAATGTCTCAATTTAAGCCTTGTAAGGTGGATAGCTACCAGAGCACTGGGCCCTAGAATGTTATAAACTAGGCAGCAGACTTCTAGAACTTCTGACACATAACTGCCTCCCTTGAAGCTGTTCACAATTTCAGTTCACCATAAAAAGTATGACAGAGGTTCATAGTAGACAATTTTTATTTTCAAAAAGGTGCAGCAGTGAACAGGGTCCTTTGAAGGGCACTTTCTAAACAAAATAGTTATGGTACAATAGAGAGCAGAAATTAGTAAGTCCACAGTGAAGTACAGTCAGACACTGTACAAAAAAGGAACAAGTTAGGAATACATATAAAGTTGCACATTACAAAATAATTTAACAGCCATCTTCATTGATTCAGCAGTATTGCAACCAACTGTCTGTATTTGCCTTATATAGTGGATCAATTTAAACAGATTTAGACTTTTCCATGTTATTTTAGTCTTTAAGAGACTACTGCCCCTACTATATATGATTTAAGATCAGCATTCTAGGGGACAACAATCTGTAAAAACAACATTTACTCCCTGACATGCAAGAAGTCAATTCCCCGGCCCTATAAACACTTATCAGATATCTTCACTCATGCTAAAGTGACAATACTTTCAGTTAGGTGATTAAGGATATTTGTGTTAATAGATGCAACAGTTTTGCTTCTGCTGCAATAAAGGAATTTGTGTTGATATGTTTTGCAGAATACAGTGTCTGCTTAATCAGATTAGAATATCATGAGAAGCAACAGAGTTTACATTTTAAAATGACTTATAAAATCACATTTTATATGAAAGAGACTAGTACTTAGTAAGGCTTCTATTCATTTTCAACAATTAAATGGCTCAAGTAATAAGGTGCAAGTGGACACAGCCATGTTCAACCAGTTATTAAATGGAACACAGGAAGGCTCAATTTTTGAACCAGTTGTGTTCTGGAATTTGGTCTAGCTGTAAGTTAAAGTTCCTTCATAACATGTTATTTCAGTTATCAAGAAAAAGTGAATATTGACCATTCAGGAGTGTGAAAATATCCATAGGATTTATTGCATCCTGTGAAAAAACACTGAACAGTTAAATCAGAACAAAAAACAGGGCAGCAGTTGATTGTTACTGTCTTCCTTCACCTGTGTGCCTTTGATATTCAACTAAGCTTAAAATGCACTTCTAGTGCCGATTTCTTCAGAAGTGTTTGCGTTTTTGCTAAGTCACAGCAGGACTGATGAGTAGAATGTGGTGATGTGAAGGTTTTCTGTGGTAAATCACATTATTTCTTAACTGGCAGACTTCAGATGTGGGTGTGGTAGACTCATGGTCAGTTGAGAAAAAGGGAATGTAAGGGGACAAGTCTGGCAGCAACTGAAATGAATGACCGATATGTTTCCTGCATGAAAATACTAACAGCATGTTAAGTTAGGGTGAAATTCTTCCCTCTGATCAGACTTACTGGATATTCTACACCAGTTCTATACAATCAACTTCCATGTCAATGAATTGTAGAGTAGAATGTGTTACATATATAGTTATCATTAAAGACTAAATTTCTTCCTGCTAACCAAGTATGCCATACCAGGAAATGTATTATATCAAATTATGTGGTTATATCAAATTCTACTTTTGGTCATGATTATATAGTAGCTTTTTCTACAAAAAGAGAAATGTCCACTTAAAAAACCAACACTCCCATGTTGCAGACAGACAATAACCATTGCATTGCTGACACTTAGTAAACATACACACTGGAACTTCAATTCTATGACCAGCTAGAATACTTCGGACAGAGATGCTCAAAGTTTAATGCATACATCGCTGATTGAAGACTTGCCTCACCAGACCCTTCACAACCTACAATTAAGTACAGCCACCAGCAAGTTTAACTAAAAAGCAGAACACAAATCTAAGCGTAGTCATGTCAGACAAATATGTTGTTAAATGAGCGTTTAGATCACTTTTGGCTTGCTCAAAGAATAGGAGCTAAAACTTGTTGCAGGACCTAACAGATGGGTAAGGGAAAAAGGTAAGACACCAGGGAACACACTGATTAGGAAAGAGTGGTGGTTGTAGACGAGGCCACAGGCTCAAGGACATTGAAGTGGGATAAGATGTTTTGGTGAATGGAGGAGAAAATAAGTTGAAAAATCATAATTATGGTAGATAAAGAAAATGGAATATTTCAAAGAATCCAAGTAATGTAATTGGAGGAGACAGTAGTGGGGTGTTGTAATATGCATTCAGAGAAACACCCTCTCAGTATGTTCCCTTAGTTTTAGGGTCCTTTTCAGCAGCTGTTAGTTTTCCCCAGGCATCTCTAATGCCTCTGGATCGACAATAAATATGTTCTGATTTGGGAGGCAAAATTAAATCTGTTCACCATATGATTATGGATGGAATCAAGTTTACCTCCTGTTGGAAGTCACACAAGGAAGAAGGATGAGTAGCAGCTGGTCAAGTCTGTCACTACCGAGGTAAAATGTAGTCAATACCACGTTCATAAGTGTTGCTTTTACCAGATTCAAGAAGCTGTAAAATGGGATGTACTTTTTGGTTTCTGAAATTAGATCTATTCTGATGGTTCAGCTATCTGAAATAATACTTACTTGGCTTCATGTACTTTACAATGCACCAATTCAGGAAGTACCTACTCTTCTGACTTAAGGATATTGTTTTCTAAACTGATAAGTAGATATATTAAAAACAGAAACAGTAAATAGCAACATCTTAAAATTAGGAGAGCTTTAATTTGACAATGAAAAATATGTAAAAAAATTTTCCTTAAACTACAGTTCAACTGCCTTCAAGTAGGATGATGATTTTCCTATAGGGTCCTGTGAGATCAAGATAATTCAGTAGATTTTGAGCAGTTGGTTTGGTAATGCATTTCTATGGAGATTAATTTAGTAAGATTGCTGGCTCTTGAACTTGGGTGATTTTCTAAGTTTAGAAAGGCATTCAATATTTTGAAAATGCAAACATCACTTATTAATTCCATATGAATATTTTTAAGGGTGAAAATAGTGTCATCAGTAAGTTGAAGACAGACAACTACCTCCTCACCCAACTACCAAAGCAGTAACATACCAGAATCCTTTGGCATGAAGGGCATAACGGAGGTAGTTTTCAGCACAGAAGCAGCTCTCTGGCAGAGGCACTCAAACTGACCTAAGCAGTCATCCTACCATGATTTCTGCTAAGCGAGGATTTGTGATTTTTATCTTTCAGGAAGCAAAGTTAATTTAACTGTATGCATCAGGTTAATCTGAAATGTTTAATTATTCACAAGATACTTGAGAAGGCTGGAGATGACATGCACATGACAACTATTGTGGTGCCTATTTATTTGTTTTCTGATGTTTACTCCTGTTCAGATTAGCGAAGCAGAGCTGGTTCATCATGACCAACATACAGGCACTCAGTTTTATTCCAACACTTCAGATTAGTTTTAACATATTAATAAAGCCTATTTCAAAATATGTTAAGTTAAAACTTATAGTTACCACTGTACCTGTTAAAATGTTCTGAATTGGAAACAGTCTGAAAGAGTATCCTTGTGTCTGAAAGCTGCTTAAGCAGACCTGTGAGATGAATATTTTATTGGTCTAGTTTGAAATAGAGATTATTAAGTATAGTGCTTTAAAGTCTGCAAGATGGACAGTTTCTAGTCAGATCCCTAAGCTCTCTGGCTTCTACTCTCCCATGCCATACGATGGTAGTTTGCTCCAGCTTAACTTAATTACAAGTGTTAAACACTACTCAAACACTTAGCTTGTAGGAAAGTCTGTATAACAGTGAATGAAAATGGGTGAAGATTTCTGTGCAATATGGCCTGCCCTGGGTTAACATGATTCAGTTTATAAACTCGGTCTTTATTCATACAAAAACAAAATAAATCCAAGTCAGATTTATAGGTCACAGGTCAACACTATACTTCTGATATGAAAAAGTATTTGAAAGACAAGGTATATGAGCAAGACAGATTAGCCATGTCTGACTCTTCAGAATTACAGATCAGTTGTAAAATATACACTGGGCACAAGGCAGCCCTCTAAAGACTAAGGATTCTACCTTTCCCCACCACTAAAAGTTTTAACAAAGCCAGTTGATTGAGTATTCCAGATGTAATTATTGTAGGTTAGATAGAGACAGACCTGCTGGAGTCACTCTGAAGAAATGAACACAGGAAGCCAACTGAAGAGGCTGATAAATGCTGTTACAGAGACCGTGTGGAAAGTCTGTGAGCCCAAATACCATGACTGAACATTAGGCGTGGGTCAAATCTGTACCTAAGAGTAGGGAGAAGGTCTGCATGAGCTACATTTAGATCAAGGATTACCAGCAACACAATAAATCTAACATAGCACTAAATCAGAATTCATTGGAATGGCTGCCTCCCTCAGCAGTGCACATTAGGGAACTAGTTTTCCTCTGCCAGGACAGTGCTACAACATTTCAATTTAGTCACAAACAAATACTACAGAAGTTGACAAAAGTCAGTGTAGTGGCACTTCTAGCTAACAGTGTAGATGTTACACCCTAGTGTATTTAGATGCATCTGCAGTAGCATTACATATGAATAAAGGAAAAGGGTGTCCAGGAGCTGCATTGTCAATATTTTGCAGTATTTACAGCAGCAAAATGTTATGGCAGTTTAACATGTAAATGCAAGCCTATTATAAAGACTAACAGCCTCTTAAGTGCTGTAAAAATTCTAGAAAAGTGGTTTCTGGGCTCAAAACAAAGCAGCAGCCTTTTAACTGGAGAGAAGGCAGGTATGACTGACTCACACAGATGAATCATCTACGCACTCCCCATCTGTGGCCCCACAAAGTCGCAGGACCTCCCTGTCAACCTCCTCTTAGCCCCGGCCAAAATGGCCATCTACAAAACCAGGGAGAGGAGGTTGGCCGACGGGGTTTCCTGCGACTGTGGGACCTATTTCCACTCCTCAGTCCATTCACGCATCCAGGCAGAGTTCCTCTGGGCGGCGTCCACTGGCTCCCTCAACACCTTCGAGGAGCAGTGGACGCTGTCCAGGGTTCTCTGCTCGGTGTCCCCATCAGGTTCCCTTCATTTAGCCCTGTGACCTCACTCCCATTCCTGTTATCTCCTTAGTTGTCTCCTGCAATTATCTGGAATCCCAGACCTGTGAATCCTCCCCTTAGGCTGAGGGGGGAGGTCCTTTAGCAGTGGCTCTGCCTGCCCACTTCCTGGATACCAACAGGACAGATGGTTTTGCTGCATGATACAAGCTCTGTTTTCCTGGCAGTTTGACAGTATTCCTTGTTTTGAATATTCAAGACTTGAATCTAAAGTAGAAGTGAGACAAGGCTAGCAAATAATTTAGTTGGAAAGTTCCTGTGTGGAGCAACACACGTAAAGCTTTTTATAATCTGCAAGTGATTATTTCCTTATTTAACCCATTGTTTCTTTGATTAGTCAGCACAGCTGAAGAGCTAGACAGGCAGCACTTTTTTCAAACCAACAGTGACTGATAAAGTTACCTGTAGAAAGGGGTATTTAATGACACCATTAGTGAAGATGCGTTTGATGTGTCCATAGTTTCTCATATCTTACAGCCACCAGGTGCAGTTAATTTATCTAAATTTAGCCTTTATAGTCCCAAGTTTACATTTTAAATTAATTGACACTAAATTAGAAGTCTAGATGGAGTTTCCTGGATGAAAAATGCACTGCTAGATCCGAGACAAAATATTCAGCTTTAGAATTTAGTTTGTCCTATACCCACCTTCCTTTCCATTAATACAATCTCCTCTTCAGACCAAGTGTCTACACTGCCTGACAATTTCCAAGGATTTAAGTTTAAAAGCATTTATTGCACCATCCAGCTACTAACCTTTAGAGAGAAGGGAAGTCCCTAATTCCAACAAAAGGGGAAAAAGTAAAACTTTTGAGTCTCATGGCAAGGGAACTGATTTTATAAGACACACTCCTAAACTGCTACACAACTGTGAATGATTACAAAATTAAAAGCTGAAATAGTCAAAAAAGGTTACCCTGGGTCAAAGACGCCTGGTGTGCGACAAGTTGCTCCTGAGCAGGACTGTAACATCATTAGTCGATAGTTCATCTTCTCTAAAATTTCTTGATCTATTGTTTTAGCAATGTTGGTAAGCTGATGTGGATCTGCAGTCAAGTTGTAGACTTCCACAAACACCTGTTTATTAAGTGGAAAAACAATTCCTGTACTGTATCAAATGTCAACTATTACAAATAGAATACTTACTACACAATCAGTGGGGAAACATATGCTAGTAGAGTGACAAACTTATTTTCTACTGCTATGTATTATAGTTTTAAAATTATATCTTCACTTAGCATGTAGTGGGAACTACAGGCTAAGTGCTTACCAGACAGCCATGAAATGGACCCTTCCTTGAGGAGCTCACAATTTCAGGACACACTTGAGGGGGCAGTGGCAAATTAAAATAAGGCAAACATTAAGGAGTGAATTATCTGCATGTCAAATATTAGGTTTGTCATCTTATGAATGGATCGTAAGATAAGCACATGTAGGTAATAACTTTAAACACTCCACACGTATAGCTCTGCTAAATTAAACTCCCACAATACACATCTTTTTACCCAGCCAACACTGCATATAACAGAGAACTGGACATAAGTGTATTATATAAACTCCAACTAATGCAGTAAAACCTTTGTATGGTCTGCTTAGAGAGAGTCACAATATTTATTGTTTTTTCTTGAGTTTATGGGGCAGACTGGTGATGGGTTAGCATGCAGCGACAAGACACTGGTTCACAATATACATTTGACCATTCTGTGGGGCAGTAAAGGTCAGACATGTCACAAGAATTCAACTAAAGCATGCGTGCAATTAAATCAGCAGATTAGATCAGCTTGGATGTCTGCCTTTAGGAAGGGGAGAGCACTCACACAGCTCCCATATCAAGGAGGAAGGGCTTGATCATGGTTGTCAGAGACTGGGAACAGGGAAGGGATTTAAGAGAAGAGCTGAGACTCTGGGTGCACTGTTTACACTCCTTGGTGGCACCACACACACTAAGAGCATCTTCCCTGGGATGCTTTGAAGGAGACTGTTCATGAAGCTAACATCCTACTAATGAAATTTGAATTTTGCTTCTAATTGGAGGGAAAAAGTCTGTGTCCTATTGACACAGATCCTCTTAGGCCAATTGTCCTAAATCATTCTGTAGAGCTGGCCCTGTCATTTTCAAACCAGGCAGCTGCATTCCTCCAATGTAAACAGCGACCAGCCTATTAGAACGCAGCTTGCTTAGTCTTTCCTCTGTGGTCATGGCCTGAGTTAGCTGTAGAAATGTGATCTCCCCATCAGTGGGCTTTAGACCATTTGGAAGTGCTCAAACAGATTTTATATGCTACACTTTTCCACTCAGCCCCCTTGATCTCCTTAGGAAGACATATACTTTACCCCTCCCTTAGCCTTTGTCTAGTGGGATCTCTCAGAAGCAGGAGCAGGTCATTCCCAGATCAATGGTGATGAACAAAGCTCACTGAGGATCCCCTGCAGTGCATGAATAGGAGTCCCAATTTGGCATTGCAGTGAGCACAAAGATGGCAGTTTGTTAGGGATTGGTAAAGCATTGCAGGGTTCCCGATTCTCCTTGGCAGTCCTAATGAGGCAGTTTAAACATGGCTTGGGACAAATACTGTTACAACCTTATTTATCATGTGGCTACATGCTGCTCATGCCAACTGCTCCCCAACTATTAACACTTAGCAGTTTACCTCAGGAATTAAGCAATTGAAGACTAAGAACTGCCTAGTCTTCTGCTAAACAGAAAGGAGTTGATGATTGAATGTATTATAGGGGAAAGGTGAAATTACTGTTTTACTGGCAAGGCCACACACTTGCACCACTTGGGAACTCGCTAGGAATGTGCAGTGAGCTCTGAAATATGTGGCTAGCCACCAGTTTAGTCTATGATCTACAATGAAGCTGTCTCTGTCATTTAGATATGGAGGATCAAATTCAGCCCTGCTGCAACTTCTACTTAAGCTCCACTTACACCAAAGGTGAATTTGGCCCTAGATAATTTAACCCATTTCCCCCTCATGATCATGCAGAATGTTTTGGTTAACTATTTCCACCAACAGTTAAAACAACTGACTATTTAGGCTACGAGCGAAGCTACAGTCTCATTTTCAGAGTAGTTTATGCCAACCTTGAGAGTAGATAAACTTTGCAGACATACATCAATGGAGTTACACTATAATAAATATTCATTATCTCAAGTAGTAAAAACTGCAAGAGAATTGAATGTTTAACACACCGTGCCATTAAAGTAAATAAGACAAAGTATTACCTCCCGGTCATCAAATTCACAGTACTGCAGATCCCACGAAGTTGACAGTGTCCTCACACAAGCATATGTATTGTTATACGAATCTTCACACACACAGTCTGGAAAACAATGCTGTAAAGAAACAGAGGTTGAACAGAAAAAGGACAGTGACTATTTTTTTTTTTACACTTCATGTGGTGACACTGAAAGCAACAGTTCCCACCCCAGAACTTGTACCCGCTGAAGCCAGCTGCAAGTAGTTCATTGACACTAGACAGAATACTGAAAACTAAATGTTAAAAATCCCAGGTAGAGATTTATGGAAAAAAATACCAGTTTTTCTAAAAATTAGAAAGTGTCACTGTCAGGGAAGTTTTTAAGTGGGAGATAGCTTCTTTGTATTCTTTTTCTAGTGAATTAATACAGTAGCCCAGAAAATGAAAGCAATGCTCAATACCCCAAACAGGCTACTTAGGCACAGTGGGAACAGTACAATAAAATGGAACATTATGGTAGGGTCTATTTACAGTAAGCATTAGTATGACAGAATTACAAGAGCACAGCCTGTGTACTGCAGAATGTACCACCTACTTAGTGGCTTCAAATCAATATTTGATTGTGTGATGAGGCCATCAGAATTGCAGATGTAAAAGATCATGGCCCTATGTTGCAGCCACCATCTTTCCAATGGGATCCTGGGGGCATTAGTTATTTTAAAATCAAGGAGGCAGATGTTCAGCCATTCAAAATATTCTACTCTGAACCAGGTATGTTGTACTCAGAACAGGCATAGCACCTACTGACTTACAGAGGAAGATATAGTAAAACCCTATTTTAGCATTGGGTATTGAGTTCATAAAACCAAGATCAATTTTATGAATTTTTTGACATTATAACAGATACTGTGCACAAGTTGCACTACAGTACACTGCATTGCCTTCTTGTCCTTCAAGCCACTGCAAAGCAATTTCCAATGTTCTGAAGGGATATCAACTTGTTCTTTGATATACCTTTTATTGTGATTCCTCCCCACACTCTGTCAAGAAAAATGGTTTGCAGAACTGGTTGTAAGACTCTGGTGTTTGTAAAATCGAGGTTCTACTGTCCCAGGAAATAAATCCAGATCTCCCACACCACTGGAAGACACAATTTCTAGGCTACTAACAGGCCTGACTCTGAACTTAAACTAAAACCTAAGTGATTTCAGGAAACATTTACAAATAATTCATGCTTAAGTTCAGTTCTGCTTACAGTAACACCAGGTCCCAGGGCAGGGCAGGTAGGATCACTGCTGTTATGTCCTTCTCCTTGGTATTCAATCAAGACATCTGATCTCCAGGTCACATTTTTGTCTCCTCTCTAAAACAGAAAGTTTTTAATTGTTAGTTCTTCTGACAATGCCATAAGTAAAAATCATGCATGCCTGAGATTACATACTCCTTGCTGGTTACAGAGTAATTTAATGCACATTCAGTGGCACCAACACAAAAGCATAACGAAGCTTGGTGAAAATGCACTGTGTAACAACAACTGGAAGCCACATTAGGGATCTAGTCCCCAAAACTGATAAGTTGGTTTAGGAAGTGGGTATTTTGATTCGTTTGAAGACAGTGCTAATGACAGCTCATATAAAAGCTAGTGTACTAACTGAAGGATTATGATCATCATGAAGTATAAGCCATGTTGCCAAATACCACTAAATTATAACCCAAAGTCTCTAGAAAAAGGTTTTTTATATAGCCTCTTCCTTTAGGGATATCACCACAGATGAAGAATTACACAAGACAATCAGAGATACTTGCATAAAAGGGCACACTCAACTGGAAAGCCAGTGTATTTCAGAAAGTGAGTTGAAAATTTTAAATCCCTCCCACATTTGAAGGTTTAGAATCATTTTTAAAAAGGCATGAAAAACCTATACAGATGAGCAGATTACAGAAGAGAAACAAACTACACAAAGTAGAAGCGACAAAGAGTCTATAAGGTGCCACAGGACCAACAGAGGTATTGAAGCATAAGCTTTCATGGGTGAATACCCACTTCTTCGGATGCAAGCAGTGGAAATGTCCAGAGGCAGATATAAATGTGCAGGGAAGATTCAGGCTAGAGATAACGAGGTAAGCTTAATCAGGGAGGGTGAGGCTCTCTTCTAGCAGTTGAGGTGTCACACAAAGTACTGTCACAAATGCACCTGACTAACCTGACAGAAGTCCAACAGCCACAATCTTCATTATTTGTAACAGCAGGTAGAGCTAAGTCACACACGAGATTTAAGTTGATGTGCCTTTAACATTTGCTAGTGAAACCTTATAACCACAAAAGTGCATTGGTTCCAAATCATGACTCATTGCAATTTCTTATAGCCTACCTCCAATTTATAGACCAAGTATACAGTAAAGTGATCAGCTACAAGAAGCTTAATTTAAATAGGTTTCTGCTCACCTGTAGGAAAGGTTAGTTTTATTCCCCCCCCCACCCCCCCACCCCTTGGGAAAAGAAGACTAATATCCCACTTATTAGGATTTAAATAAATATCAAGTGGTCATAATTTTGTCTTGGTCACATATGCAGGCCTTAGAGCATTTCAGAATTGAAGAGCCAAGTAGTACAACCAGCAAAACAGGAGTCATTTATTACCAGTAGTGCAACTAGTCAAAGAAAAAGCTTTCCATTTAAAAAAAAAAAAAAAAAAAAAAAAAAAAAGTTATCCTCCCCAAGGAGGGAGTTTCAGAGTTTATTGGAATGTATAAGCAATTAAATGCTATACCTGCATCTTACTATTTTCATTAAGCCAGAAGGGTTCTGTGTGAAGATGTCATGAGGGAGAAGAGATTTGGAATGCACATCTTCCTAATCCATTTTAGGAAACTTTATTCACTCTGAAGAATAATCTGTGCAAGAGTAATCTGCAAATTGCTTGGTTACTAATCCTGTCTGAACTCTTACCAGAAGCGGCAACAGTGACATCCCATCCATCTGTGTCTTGTTTAAGTCAAACCCTGCGATGTCCAAAATAGTGGGACCCAAATCAATGTTTGCAACGAGCATCTGGATGGTGGTGGGAAACAAAGTGTTACTGACTCTCAAAAAGATTAATGTTCTTAAACTGTCAAGTCTTAGTGTCTGTCTGAACAAGAAAGTAAGGTCCCTTTATACTACAGAACACTACTAATGTGTTGCTAGACCCCTTTACAACATATATGACAGACACTGTCTGATTACTATGAAAGAATATGAAGACCTATATTACTGCACCTTGACTTATCATCCTACCTTGTTTGTCTGGTTTGGTTTGATGCCTGGTCCTCGAACTAGCAATGGAACTTTAATGTCAAACTCATAGAGCTGCCGTTTGTCTATTGGCAAAGAAAATTGTCCTAGAAAACATTAAGAAAAGAATGAGACACCATTTAATTGTGGTTTAATTTATAAAACAGGGCCTCACATGGCTCAGGATCTGGCCTTTGATGAACAATGACTTGTTTAAATGGGTCCTTTACCTTGACCTTACATACACACACCCTCAGTCCATGTTCACCCACAGATTTCCTTTATTTCAGTCTATTACTGTAGTCAGATTCTGATGCTGTACAAGTTGGGCTACTTGTAAAACTTCAAATCTACATACAAGACGACAACAGAGGGCAGCTCTAACATTTAGAAAGGGAAGAGGTGCTATAATGAAATTCACCAGTAAAAATATCTTGGTATTTCAGAGCAGGCATGGAGGAAAGGTCTATATTTAGACATATCATTAGTACATTTTAGGCACAGAACACCACTTTATAAAATACTCTGAAGATGGATGGCACTGTAGGTTTGTAGCCAATTAGTTTAGCTTCATAGCACCAGAGGAATACAATTATTGTTTTCATTTCACTAATGAGTAAATGGGGCAGAAGTTAAGTAATTAAGATTTCACCAAAAGTTTGTAGCAGAATTGCAAAGGATAAGTATACATACCAGTATGGAAGCCATTGTCTGAAGTATAAAAAATGTAAGTATTATCTAGCTCTTCAAGCAATTCCAGTTTCTTCACCAGTTTCTCTATCAGATCATCTACTGACAGTAGTGTTTGCCATCTGTATAGGAGCAAAAATTGTTCCATTTTAAGTGTATAGTATTAGTTGTAAATGGGCATTTATATTAGGCTACAAATCAATTTGGACTTCTGTTATGCACCGTAGGCATATCACACCTACCATCACGCACTCTGGAAACAAACAAAACGTATAGCGAGCTCTGTTTTACAGTTTGAGCTACAGCCATTCTAAAAGAGACACAGACCTTCTGTTTTGTCTTATTCTGCTTTTGTTGGTTTTACTCTTTAGTGCCTGAAAGGTCAAAATACAGATTGCATTTAATCTTATCTAGAAGTAGCCACAGACCATTTCTGAAGTAATGCAAACCAGCATGTTAGCGTCAGAGTGTTCTCCTGCAAGGTCACCATTTTATAAAAGCAGAACTAAAGTGTTCCTAAAAAGTATGTCATGTTTTTAACAGTTTCTAAATGAAATGATCTTTTCTGCACAAAAGAGAGTAGCAAGGTCTATCAACTTCTTTATATTGCTCCTGCAATTCCAGGATCTAGTATTCTGACACTACTAGCCATCTTCTCAGCAAGCAGACCTCATTATAGAAAAGTGATGTTTGGTTACAGGAGTAGTGAATCTCCACAAAGTGCTTAGATTCATTACTTCAGGTTAACCAGTCAGATTTTATTATTGGGGTCTGAGGTTTCCCAGCATGCACTCAGTGTTTAATTTAAGATTTAATTACATAATTTTACCAGAATGCTTTATAAAGCAAAGACCTGAAAACCAGCTCCAAATTTTTCTTCTGCAAGATAGCAAGCTTTACCCTGTCAACATGTCCAAAATAGAGTTCTACTATTTAAAGTTTTGTAACCTCTTTTCATTAGAATTTAGCCTTACAGCAAAGGCGGAGAATAAAGAGTAGACTAAAAAGCTTAAACTTACACAAAGTAGTTAGCTATGCCTTCATATTGTGCATTTCTTAGCTGCTGTTGCCATCTGTAATGTACCACAAGAAGTAACTGAAAAGTGCCCTAAAATATGACATCTCCCTCTAGAGAGAGACTGCCCAAGAATCCTACAAGGTTAACCACTAGACAGATCAGCTCTAACAGAGCAATTTACCTGTTTCAATTACCAGTGAATTTAAAGTACGGTTGTACTCTGATTCTTTGCCAGTGAGCGTGGAAGAATTCTGACTTCCTCTGAGACAAAGGGGGAACTGTGGGAAAGCACTGGAGGACTATCAGAATTTAGCCTTCATTATCCCTGCAAAGTATACCAGTTACCAGCCCAAGTGAAAGCAGAACCCAGGCTCTAACTCAGTCCCAGCTATGCCAGGTAGCCCCAGTTGAAAGCACCATTCAACATGTGTGAGAGGTGTGGAGGTATGGGAACAATACCGAGATGACAGCTTGAGCTAACTCTGCAGAGGAGATATATGCATAGTATACCCAGGGGGCAGTTCTGCTGAGTAAGATACTCTTTCTTCCACCATCACCTTTAGTAAAAAGTTCTTCTACTTGTTCATTTTTTACTTAGCACTACAGAGCCAGGACAGCTAAAAGGAGCCTGGTTCCTAAGTTTCAATCATTTACACTTGTCTAAAAACTTATTGAATTCAATGGGACTGCTCTAGTGCACATTCAGAACGTTTATTATTGACAGTAATATACAAAGAGGAGAGAACAGACTCAGATCCAGGGTTAGCTGGTGGGGGGAGCTAGATGTTAAAGATATTTTCTAACTTGTTAACCAAGCACATATGATATGAAAGTCATTGAGAGAATGAATTCCCACAGTGCCTTTAAAAAAAATAAAATAATAGATTAGATCATATTAGTCTACTCATTTTGAGAATGTGAATGCATTTTACTGTCTCTCATGCACTAAAGAGACCGAGCAAGACTTCCTATGTCTCTGTATGTTGAATGACAGTAGCAGTTAGATACAAGTCTAGCAGACTATGGTCTCGCAGACTACTTATAAGTCTACCTACCAAAAAAAGGGTGGGGGCATGACTCTACAGGCAGCATCCAGAGAACTACTGCAGGTAATTTAATGCTTATGATTAGACCTGTTACACATTTTAAATTCGCTCATTTTTGTTTTCATCAGAATAGCCTCTGGAACTATTAGTCTTGCCAAGAAACCAATTAAATGGTCTCAAGCAACAGTTCCTACCTTTTTCTAAAAGCATCATCTAGAAACTGTATTGAAGAATTAGTCATTGGAGTCTTTGCTTGCCTGATTAGCCAATGCTTGTCCTAAAAGAGAACACATTAAGATTAGCATAGAAACAACATAAAATGAGTTTTGTTAAGTGCTAAAACTTCACTGAATTGTTAATTGCAACAGGAATAGTTTGAGTGAAGTATCTGCCTTATTATAAAGTAATTACATTAGAATAGCAGAGTAACCTGTCACTTTAATAATAGAATCATAGAACTGGAAGGGACTTCAAGAGGTCATCTAGTCCAGTCCCCTGCACTCAAGGCAGGACTACGTATTATCTAGACCGGGGGGGGCAAACTTTTTGGCCCGAGGGCCACATCTGGGGGAGGAAATCGCAGGCAGGGCCATGAATGGGCAGGTGATGGGGCACAGGAGGGGGTGCAGAGTGTAAGAGGGGGTTCAGGGTGGGGGGGGTAGGAGGGGTGCAGGACGGGTTTGAGGTGGCAGCCGCGCACAGCAGGGCTAAGGCAGGCTCCCTGCCTGCCCTGGCCCCGCTCCGCTCCCGGAAGCAGCTGGCACCATGTCCCTGCAGCTCCGGAGGAAAGGAGGGGGCAGAGGGCTCTGCGCGCTGCCCTTGCCTATGGGTACCTCTCCCGAAGCTCCCATTGGCCGCGGTTCCCCATTCCCGGCCAACGGGAGCTGCGGGGGGGCAGTGCCTGCAGGCGAGGGCAGTGCCTGCAGGCGAGGGCAGTGCGCAGAGCCCTCTGCCCCCTGCTCCCCCAGGGGCCACAGGGACGTGGTGCCGGCCGCTTCCAGGAGTGGTGCAGGGCCAGGGCAGGCAGGGAGTCTGCCTTAACTCCGCAGCACCATGGGGGTGGCAATCCTGTGGGCCGGATCCAGCCCATGGGCCGTAGTTTGCCCACCCCTGATCTAGACCATCTCTGACAGGTATTTGTCCAACCTGCTCTTAAAAATCCCCAATGATAAAGATTCCACCACCTCCCTAGGCAATTTATTCCAGTGATTAGGAAAAACTTCCTGTCAGGGTGGTTAATGTCCAACATAAACCGCCCTTGCTACAAATTAAGCCCATTTCTTCTTGTCCTATCCTCAGAGGTTAAGAGCAACAATTTTTCTCCCTCCTCCTTGTAACAATCTTTTATGTACTTGAAAACTGTTGTGTCCCCTCTCAGTCTTCTCTACTCCAGACTAAACAACCCCAATTTTTTCAATCTTCCCTCATAGGTCATGTTTTCTAGACCTTTAATCATTTTTGTTGCTCTTCTCTGGACTTTCTCCAATTTGTCCACATCTTTCCTGAAATGTGACGTGCAGAACTGGACACAATACTCCAAATGAGGCTTAATCAGCGCGGAGTAGAGCGGAAGAATTACTTCTTGTGTCTTGCTTACAACACATCTCCTGCCAATACATCTCAGAATGATGTTTGCTTTTTTTGCAACAGTGTTACACTGGTGACTCCTTTAGCTTGTGGTCCACTTTGACCACCAGATCCCTTTCCGCTGAACTCCTTCCTAGGCAGTCATTTCCCATTTAGTATGTGTGGAACTGGTTGTTCCTTCCTAAGTGGAGTACTTTGCATTTGTCCTTATTGAATTTCATCCTATTTACTTCAGACCATTTCTCCAGTTTGTCCAGATCATTTTGAATTTTAATCCTATCCTCCAAAGAACTTGCAATCCCTCCCGTCCGCAAACTTTATAAGTGTACTCTCTATGCCATTATCTAAATCACTGATGAAGATATAGAACAGAACTGGACCCAGAACCAATCTCTGCAGGACCCCACTCGTTATGCCCTTCCAGCATGACTGAACCACTGATGATTACTCTCTGGGAATGATTCTCCAACCAGTTATGCACCCACCTTATAGTAGCTCCATCTAGGTTGTATTGCCCTATTTTGTTTATGAGAAGGTCATGCGAGACAATATCAATAGCCTTACTAAAGTCAAGATATATCACATCTACCGCTTCCCCCGCTATCCGCAAGGCTTGTTACCCGGTCAAAGAAAGCTATCAAGTTGGTCTGACACGATTTGTTCTTGACAAATCCATGCTGTTATTTATCACCTTATTATCTTCTAGGTGTTTGCAAATTGATTGCTTAATTATTTGCTCCATTATCTTTCCAGGTAGAGAAGTTAAGCTGACTGGTCTGTAATTCTCCGGGTTGTGCTTATTTCCCTTTTTATAGACGGGCACTATATTTGTCCTTTTCCAGCCTTCTGGAATGTCTCCCGTCTTCCATGACTTTTCAAAGGTAATTGCTAATGGCTCAGATATCTCCTCAGTTAGCTCCTTGAGTATTCTAGGATGCATTTCATCAGGGCCTGGTGATCTGAAGACATCTAACTTGTCTAAGTAATTTTTGTTCTTGTTCTTTCCCTATTTTAGACACTGATCCTACCTCATTTTCACGGGCATTCGCTATTTTAGACATCCAATCGCCACCAACCTTCTTGGTGAAAACCGAAACAAAGCAGTCATTAAGCACCTCTTCCATTGCTACATTTTCTGTTAGTGTCTCCCCCCCCCCCACCCTCTCATTGAGTTCAAGTACAGGTGGGAGTTAATCTAAGAGGAAAATTGGGTCTATGTATCTCGAGAACTATGACAGCAGGACTGTGTAAGTTTCTGCTCAGTTTTGAGAGGGACCCCATAGGGTATGTGTGATGGGTTGGGATCACAGAGACCTGCTTGGTGCTGCCACCTGGTGTGCCAAGGCTACTTCTGCCCCTGCTTCCAGGCCTTTTCCAGCTTGGGACTCCCGAATCCTGTCTGTTTTGAGCCAGATTCCCCTGATCTGCTGCAAACACAGACCCTCAGGTCAGAACCAAGTCCCCTCACAGCTGGAAGGCTCCTGGAAGCGCTCTTGCCTTTGACACCCAGGTGCCCAACTCCCAAGAAGGTTCAAACCCTTAATAAATCTGTTTTACCCTGTATAAAGCTTATACAGGGCAAACTCAAACAGTTCGCCTTCTATTTCAAAGATAGAAAGATATGCACAGCTGTTTGCCTCCCTGGGTAACAACTCGCACTCCAGGTAACTTAATAAGTAAAAAGTGATTTTAATACGTACAGAAAGTAGGATTTAAGTGATTCCAAGTAGTGACGGACAGAACAAAGTGAATTACTAAATAAAATAAAATAGAACACGCAGTTCTATGTCTAATCACCCTGTGTACAGATAAAACCCTCATCAGGTCCAGTAAACAGACTATCTTCCTCCTAGCCTGGGTCCAGCAATCACTCACCCCCCTATTGTCTTTGTCCTTTGTTCAGTCTTTCAGGTGTGTCCTTGGGGGGTGGAGAGCCTCTCTCTTTAGCCAGGTGAACACAAAATGGTGGGGTCTTCCAAGGGCTTTTATAGCCTTTCCCCCACTCCCTGTGTAGCCTCCTCTTGCCCTGGAGTTTTGGGATCACATGGGCAAGTCACCTGTCCAAGCACCCTAACCAGTCCAGCCAGTTGGATTCCTGACCAGGCCCCGATGTGGATTGGGGTCTGCACCTTCTTTTGTCTGTTAAGTGCTTGTACTTAATTTGCACATTCTTTTCTCCAGACCTGGTCCCATGCTCTTACAAAGGCTATGCATAAAACCAGCAAATATAAAACCAATATTCATAACTTCAACTACAACAATGATACATGCGTACAAACAGGAAGAATAGATTCAGTAGGTCATAACTTTCACAGAGATGTGTTACATGGCACATGTAGCATAAAACATATTCCAGTTACATCATGTATACATTTATAAGCCTCTCCCCATAAAGCTTTATGGGGTACACCGTCACAGTATGTTCACATGCCATCTAGAAGCGAGCCCACCAGCTTGAGACCACTGACTTCTGGTAGCAAGGCTTGCACTAGCATGCGAAGAATAGCTGTGCAGACATTGTGGCTTAGGATAGAGCTTGGGCTCTGAAGCCAAAACCCATGCCAGGCTATTTTTAGCACTAGCACAAGACTGAGGCTCACTACCAGATGCAGTGTAGACATACCCAGGGAACAGCAAGTGCCTAGGAATCACATTAATGGCCTAGGAAAGAGAACTGTGAAAGGAACTCTGCCTGGAGAGAGCTGGGAAGGATAGCAGTTGCCCGGGGAAGACTCTCTGGACTGAGACCAGTGATGATTCTCTACCTGAAAAGGAGCCAGGAAGGAGTCCTGCAGGGGTGTAGTAGAGAACTGCTAGAAGAGGCCTAAGAGATTAGCAACATGATAAGAAACAGCCTTAGGACAGTGGAGCAGAGTATTTTTGGGCTTAGAACAGATTGCTGCTAAGGCCTTTTGACACTACCTAGAGAGGTGGTGCACAAACCCCCTGCACTGAAGGAAAAAAGGTTACTGAGCCCCTGCAACAGGAACAGTGGGCAGACCCTGGTACAAGGAGAGGTGAGCCCAGGCACTTAGGGCAGGAGACTATCAGGGCCCTGCCAGAGGGTGAAAGGATTTTATAGCTTTTCATTTGGATGTTTAACTCCAGAAGGAGAAGGCCTCTTGCTTTGATCGAAAGGCCAAATCATCCTCCCAGCCTGACCATTTTCAGAGGAGAGAAACTGAGGCAACAATCATGCACCTGACTAGGACATGTAAGCTACACATTCAAGCAGCCAGAAACTCCAGTCAGAATTGTGCTAGTTGCTATACACACACACACACACACACGAAGAAAATTAGCCCCCAAAAGCTTGCTATCCAAAACGAATACTAATGAAAAGTGAAAGAAGGGGACAAACTCAAGTGTATACAAGTTATGTAAATTTACTTTCAGTTTTAAGGTGTAAAGCAACCAAGATCAGCAGAGTTGATTACTTGTTATCCCAAACACCAGCCTGGATTTGGATTGAGCGGGGTCTTCTCAGTGGTAAACTTCACCATTGCAATTTCCTCCCCTAGGCTCAATCTGAGGCTGTTAGAACTCCTAAATCCTTTTTATGAGTCATGTAATTATGACCATTTAGATTCCCCATTTCTCTATTTTTGCACAGACTGGGGAGGGTTTGGTGTTGGAGAGTGGGGCGGAGGTAATGAATCCAATTTGTGCAGCACCCATGTGCCTTTTGGGCAATTGTTCTGTTTCTGTTATTTAAATTTAACACCTAAATGCTTGAGATTTGCCTAAGCAAGAAAGCTGATTTAGGATAATTAAGACCAAATACCCAGCCTGCAATTACAGACTTGACCAATAGAACTAAAGATTTATTGAGGAGCTGAAAGTCTTCCTCTTGTTCTGCAGGACTCTGCTCTTCATAGTCTTGCCCCTTCAACCTATTTATGAATTTGGCCACATTTACAAGATTATTACTGAATTTAACTGATCTTAGATTAACCAATAGTGAAGGTGAGGGAGTGGGGGAGGGACCACAAGGCCTCATTACAACATCCTGTTGCAAATTAAAGGAATAGTCTCATCTATTACGGTTCTGTCAACAAGCATTTGACTGTTGAAGACCATATTCAGCTGTTTCATTTCAGTTTCTAGCTGGGACTAGGGCTATGTCTACACTAGAGCCTATATTGGCAAAACTTGGGTCACTCAGGGTTGTGAGCATTCCACCCCCCGAGCAACACAAGTTACACTGGCATAAGCGCTCATGTGCACAGCACTATGTCAGTGGGGGAACTTCTCCCGCTAGCATAGCTTATGCTACTCATAGAAGTGGTTTTTTTATGCCGATGGGAGAGCTCTCTCGCATCGGCATAGTGTCTTCACCAGACACACTGCTGCGGCTCAGCTGTACTGATACAGCTACACCACTGTAGCACTGTACTAACATTTCCTCCCTCCCCTGTTGCGGAATCCTCAATATCTATAGACGGAATAAGTGCTGTAAGCATCAAGTATTAAGCAAATTCCTATGGTTTTCCTTGTGCACTGCACTGCTATGCAGTCAAGTGCAGAGGTTTTTGCCTTTGCTCCGCATTAAAGGGCAACTCCCACACTATTAGCCAATCAGCATTGTATTTTTTAGCGGGTTGCTGACCAAATAACCACTTCTAGCTTGCTATTTTTAAAGCACCCAACCACTGCAGCACCTAAACCCCAAATAAAACTAAGGATCCTTTTATGGGAAAAAAGGTGATTCTGCTTCCTACTGCCTGGTTTAGACACTGTTTAGCATAAGCCACTATATTCCCTCTTTCTATTCACACCCCCCATCATTATCAAAGGACTTGCAAAAAACTGTGTTGTACATTATGCTCTGAACAGTTAAGCTTGGAGTCATTCTAACCCCTTCTAGTAAACAGTGAGACAGTTTGAGATTCCATATAGCCCACTAAGGGTCTTCAAGATTTGGACCAGGATTTTGAACCAAATCACAGCTGAATGTATATCTTTGCCCAAAAAAGCCTCAAGAAGGAATCAGTGTCTTACTAGCTGCAGTTTTTATGGCCGTCTCCTTCAGCCACAGGTAGAACAAACTGCAAACATCTAGTACGGATATGCTGGATCTTCCCTAGCATGCACCCTGGAAAATTACTGTGGCTGGCTTTTCAGATAAGAATGGCTACAATCTCCTAGCTAAAGTGAAAGTATCTTGTCCCACTCATTATCCATGTGTTTTATAAACAGATACTAATTTAGCAAGTCTGACACAAGACTGCAAACTACCTTGATAACCGAAAGGCAAATATTCAAGGTCAGGTCATTGCCCAGTTACTTCCTTCGAGTGCTTTTGTCTTATCACTGGTTTAAATTTGGACTCTACCAAGACAACTGCTTCTCACTTACATTAACTTCATATGCTGACACCTGGATGGTGCCACCATGTCTACTGAAGACACAATAAAACTTGATGTCAACAGCATTTGGTGGCAGTGGGACCTATGATTCATGACTTAACCAAGAGGTCTTCTAATTAGTTTGGTAAAATTGATGACTGGTAAAGTTTTCCATTAAAAAGGGAGTGATTTGAGTCTACTTAGTACAGACAGCAGTGCTCATCAACACTCATCTCCACTGGGCACTTGACAGAGTAACTTAAGGCATTCCCCTCTTCATTCCGTGTGAAATCTATATAAGGTGGCACTCTAGGTGAACAAGTTGGCAGGTTATAGAAGCACATCAGAGCTTATGCACATGAGTGCAAGACATTCTGACAGAATAAAGTTCCTAATGGTTTGGAAGCTGAAGGTAAAACTTCAATGAATTTAGTAACAATCATAATTTCTATCCTATTGAAGAAACATTAAGTTCTTGAATCTTAAAATACAAGTGTGTAGCGACAGGTTTTTATTATTGAAGGTCAGGATAGCTAGTCTCCTATCACCAATAGGGTTAGAAAAAATCAAGTTTTTTAAATGATTGTGATCTTAATCTCAGATGTCCACATCAGACGTTTCACAGAATAGTTGAAAGATTAAGATCACAATCCTTTAAAAATTTGGTGCTGGAATCAGATGAGCAACAGAACAACATTAACCCAGTCTTCTCACCACTTCAACTTCACAGTGGTATACATGTAAGTCAGACCCACTGTCTAATTATTTCCACCAATTAATGTAGTAATCTGTTTGGATTCCTGAAAATCATCTTACCTTTCCATGAATGTTAAAATTGCCGTTTCTTGGTGCACTGACATTCTGGAAGCTCTTTTTATATTGAGGGGCAGGTATCCAGGGAGAGTGTGGTGCTGGAGTGGAGATCATCATGAAGAAGGGTTCAAAGTTAGATTTATATTCCAAGAAATCCAAGGACATGTTAGCCTGCACACACAAAGTTAGTTGTTTAAAAACTCTCCAACACTATTGATAACAAACCCTAATGTTAAGCTGTGAAAACTGTCCAAAAAAGTTAAGACTAGAAGTGTATGAATACAAAAAGCACTTGTAAACTATTTTACAACCTTGCTGATTGCACTTTTACAACTGTTTGAAGTAGAACTTGTGGTAAACCAATCCCAAATGTTCCGAGTTATTTATAAATCCTATTTCAACATAAGAGGTCTTTTGTCCCTCACACCTCTAATTGCCACTATGCCTCAGACCTTCATGTCATTCAGAGCTGGAAAACTTGATGTAAAGAATGACTCAGATCTCTCATCTCACTCAGTCCTTATGTTGACAGAGCTCCCTTTCAAACCCTGCCTTCACTGACATTTTTATTCATACTGTCAAATGCAATTCCATTTCATGCCCTTCCTAAATCTTTCTACATTTCAGAGGACATAGGATCCAGACCTCAAATGTTAGATAGGAATTTGGCAATTTGTTCTCCTCGGAAGGCAGTCACTCTGCTGGTCAATGTTCCATTCCCTGCTCTACTGCTGCCAACTTATTTGCTACATCCATCCTCCAACCTTGTTTGATGATGATCCGCCTTTTTTTTTTTTATTTATTTATTTTTTTTTTTTAAAAAGAGGTGATTAGTGAAGAGGCACCAACAGGGTATAGCTTTAAGCTTCATTCATTTGTGCAGCTCCATTTGATCTCCCTCACCAAGCCACTCATTTTCAAGTCTTATCTTGAATACTTATTGTTCACCTTAGCCTACACGTGACAGTAAGTCTCACTTACTATTCCTTTCAGCCCATTACTGTACCCTTCCCTTTGCCAATCATTAGAACTAATCTTCGTACGTGCAGTTACCACTTACATCTTTGTTCTTCCCTATTCTAGTCTCATGTTTTTCCTTTTCTGCCTGATTAGTCATCCAGCTCTGGAGTGCTCTCTATTTTGCCTTTGAAGCAAAGGACTCTAAGAACTCTACATAAATAGATTGTCTATTGCCCGTTTGAGAGACGCTATTAAAATCAATTATGGATTTTGTGGCTCACTGGTAATAAAGCTATACCCTCCACCCCCAAAGAGAGCCCTACTGAACTCTAAGCAAGTTAGAATAAGTTTAGTGGCCTACAGGACCAAAGAGACCAACTCCTATCAAAGAGACAAATACTGCAGCTATTGACAGAAGACTGGTGTCTGATGCTATATGTGAGCACATTAATAAATTCTCATCTTCCACGCAGTTCAGGACATGTCAATACATCCTCTGAAGTCTGTGTAGTTGAGAGCTGTCTTTTGTCAGTCCAGAGTCCCCACTCTTTAATGGCCAAAAGCAACAAGCTAGCAGGCACCAACACAAGCCTTTTTCAGAATCACTAACACAGACAAGGTTAATTTGAAATATTTAACATTAAATCACATAGCGTCACTATCTGAGAGAGAACCCTCCTGCCCTACTGTACATTCTCAGGGACAGTTCTCGGTCAATACCATTGTAAAATGCTCTATACACTTTTAGTCTCTTTGGTATTTCTAAACTGCCTATCACTTTGGTGAATGAAGTACAGGTAGGAAGGAAGCATCAGTCAAATGAAAGTCCCATTCAATTACATCACATGAAGGCAGACAACTAAGCATTTTACAACAGTATCGACAGAGAACTGTCCTGAGACTGTATAGCAGGGAAGGAGGGTTCTCTTTGCATAGATAGTTAGTGATGCTACGTGATTTAATAGGCATCACAGAAACTTGGTGGAATGACATCAATCAATGGGACACAGCAATACCACGGTATGAAATATATAGGAATGAAAGAGTAGGTTATGCTGGTGGGGGAGTGACACTACATGTGAAAGAAAGCACAGAGTCAAATATAAGAAAAAACGTAAATGAATCAAACCGTATCTCAGGATCTCCATGGATAGAAATTCCATGCTTGAATAATAAGAGTATAGCAGGAGGAATATACTACTGATCACCTGACCAGGATGGTGATGGTCATTGTGAAATGCTCAGAGACTGGAGAGGCTATAAACATAGAAAACTCAATAATAATGGGTGATTTCAACTGTACCCAGTCAATACGGGGATGTGTCACCTCAGGATGGGATGCAGAGAAAGTTTCTAGACACCATTAATGGCTGCTTCTTGGAGCAGCTAGCCCTGGAACCCACAAGGGAAAAGTCAATTCTTGATTTAGCCTTAAGTGGAACACAGGGTCTGGTCAAAGAGGTGAAAATAACAGAACCGTTCAGTAATAGCAACCATAATATAATTACATTTAATATCCGGGGGGGTGGGGGGGGGCACGCACGGGGGGAAGAGGAGAAATAGCAAAGAAGCCCACCACAGTAGCATTTAACTTCAGAAAGGAGAAATTTTTAAAAAAAAGAAAAAAAGAAAAAAAAAAGGAAGCTAGTTAAATGGAAATTAAAATAAACTGTGACAAGAGTAAAATGTCTGCATGGAAAGTTTTTAAAAACATCATAACCGAGGCCCAAATTAAATATATACCCCAAATTAAAAAAAAAATAGTACAAGGACCAAAATGTCACCATGGCTAAACAGAATAAAAGAGGCAGTTAGATGCAAAAAGGCATCCTTTAAAAAACTAGAAGTCAAATCCCAATGATGAAAATAGAAAGGAGCATAAACTCTGGCAAGTTAAGTGTAAAAGCAAAATTTTTGACATACCAAATTATAAAGAGAAAACTAGTGAAAGACAAACTAACAGCAAAATGTTTTTTCCAAGTATAGCAGAACCTCAAAGACACAAACACCAGAGTTACGGACTGACTGGTCCACCAGACACCACGTGAAACCGGAAGTAACCAATCAGGCAGCAGCAGAGATGAATAAAAAAGAGCAAGTACTGTACTGTGCCTGTACTGCATCTTAACGGTAGGCACATCTGGGTGGCTGCCCCCATCCCCACTCATGGACAGCCACTTACAGCAAGATGCTGGGGCTGCCAGGCCGAGGCAGCGGAGCAGGAGCACTGCTGGGGTCTGCGACAGACACACAGACACAGACACAGACACAGACACAGACACAGACACAGACACAGACACAGACTCTCTCTCCTCCCCCCCTCCCCCCTCCAGGAAGGAGACGCATTGGTTTTACCCCCACTCTCCCGGCTGGGAGGGGGCCACGCTGTTTTCTCTCACACACACACGCCCCTCCCACTGCCCAGAGGGGGACAAGCTTGCAAACTCATGCCGGGGCTGACTAGGTTGCTCAGCTGCTGCTGAATCCTAGCTTGGAGTGTCAGCTGCTGGATCTGGAGCCTGAACTGCACTTTGTTCAGAGCTACAAACATTGCGGAGTTATGGACAATCTCCATTCCTGAGGTGTCTGTAACTCTGAGGTTCTACTGTACATCAGAAGCAGGAAGCCTGCCAAACAGACAGTGGGGCCACAGGATGATCAAAGTTTCTAAAGGAGCACTCAAGGAAGATAAGGCCATTACAGAAAAGCTAAATGAATTATTTGTATCTTCTTCACTGTAGAGGATAAGGGAGATTCCCACAATTGAGTCATTCTTTTTAGGTGACAAATCTGAGGAACTGTCCCAGATGGCTTTGGATCAAATTGATACATTAAAACCATAATAAGTCACCAGGACCAGATGGTATTCACCCAAGAGTTCTGAAGGAACTCAAATATGGAATTGCAGAACTACTAATTGTGGTATGCAACTTATCACTTAAATCGACCTCTGTACCAAATAACTGGAGGATAGCCAATGCAATGACAATTTTTAAAAAAGGCTCTAGAGGCGGTCCTGGCAATTTCAGGCTGGAAAGCCTAATTTCAGTACCAAGCAAATGGTTGAAACTACAAAAAGGAACAGAATTATCAGACACATATGAACACAATTTGTTGGGGGAAGAGTCAACACGACTTTTGTAAAGGGAAATCATGCCTCACCAATCTCTTAGAATTCTTTGAGGGGGTCAACAAGCATGTGGACAAGGGTAATTCAGTGAAAATAGCCTTTCAGAAAGCCTTTGACAAGGTCTCTCACCAAAGGCTCTTAAGTCATGGGATAAGAGGGAAGATCCTCTCAAGAATCAGTAACTGGTTAAAAGAAAGGAAATAGGGTAGGAATAAGTCATCAGTTTTCAGACTAGAGAGAGGTAAATAGCAGTCTCCCTCAGCAATCTGTAATCAGTGCTTTTCAACATATTCATAAATGATCTGGAAAAAGGGGTAAACAGTGAGGTGTCAAAGATTGCAGATACAAAATTACTCAAGATAGTAAAGTCCAAATCAGATTGCGAAGAGTTACAAAGAGATTTCACAAAACTGGGTGTCTGGGCAACAAAATGGCAGATGAAATTCAGTGTTGATAAATGAGAAGCAATACTGGAAAACAATCCCAGCTACACATACAAAACGATGCAGTCTAAATTAGATGTTACCACTCAAGAAAGATCTTGGAGTCATTTTCAGAGAACTATCCACAATATCTGCTCAGTGTGCAGCAACAGTCAAAAAGCGAACAATGTTAAGATCCATTAGGAAAGGACTAGATAATTAGATAGTAAATATCATAATGCCCCTATATACATCCATGGTACACCCACACTTTGAATACTCTGTGCAGTTCTGCTCAACCCATCTCAAAAAAAAAGATATCTAAGAAACAGAGAAGGTACAGAGAAGGGCAGCAAAAATGATGAAAGGTATGGGGCAGCTTCCCTATGAGGAGAGATTAAAAAGACTGGGACTGTTCAATTTGGAAAAGAAACGACTAAGGGGGGATATGATAGAGGTCTATAAAATCATAAATGGTATGGAGAAAGTGAATAAGGAAGTATTGTTTACCCCTTCATACAACACAAGAACCACGGGTCACCCATCAAATAGGCAGAAGGTTTAAAAAAAAAAAAAAAAAGAAAGAAAGAAAGTACTTCTTCACATAACGCACAGTCAACCTGCGGAACCTGTTGCTAGGGGATATTGTGAAGGCCAAAAGTATAACGGGGGGGGGGGGGGGGGGAAGAGAAGCATTAGATAAGTTAATAGAGAACAGGTTCATCAATGGCTATTAGCCAAGATGGTCAGGGATGCAACTCCATGCTCTGGGTGTCCCAAAGCCTCTGACTGCCAGATGCCGGGACTATATGACAGGAGATGAATCACTTGATCATTGCCCTGTTCATTCCCTTTGAAGCATCTGGAATTGGCCACTGTCTGAAGACAGGATACTGGGCTAGATGGACCATTGATTTCACCCAAGATGGCATTCTTAAGTTCCTATGTTAATAGATGTCTCTTGAAATCACATATCTAGATATACTGTAACATCTAAAAACAAATGAGAGCTAGGTTAAAACTCAGTTACAACAATTTGCTGAAGTGAAGCACATCCTCTTAGGTCTTAAGCCAAATTGCCATTTCACAGGTTGGTAGCCTGAAGTACTTGTTCTAAATGGAAGTCTGTGACCTACCAATCAGCAACATTTTGGTCAAGCCCCCTGAACTACCGCTGAAGTCAGTGTTCATCTCCAAATCTGGCCCTTGGCTAACAGCTATCTAACAATTTCATTTTCCTATATTTGCATATACAAGCTTGCCCTCTTTAAACAGAGCTGGAATCTTGCTTCACTGGTTATGCGTGAAGTAATAACACCACCACCATTAGGCAATATCCATTCAGTAACACAGCCAGGCATAAAGTAGTGTTTGGTCACAAATGGAACAGTAATGCAGCTGTTGTGATGTTTCTTACCAGTACATCCGTCAGGTAATCTGCACTGTAGTTCTCACCATGCCTTCGTGCTTTTCCATTTACTGAAAGAGTGTAATTATAGTACTTTGAATTTTTTTCCTATGAAAGAAGAAAAAGATATCTCTTATATAAAAAGACAAGAATCTACTATTTCATTGACCACTTTAAATAAACTAAGTTGTCAGCAAGTATTTGTCGAGCATGATTTTATCAAACAATTTGTCCTATTTAAGTATTTGTAATATGCGCACTGCAAAAGGCCTACAAGCGAAGTGATTCTATACTATAATAATGTCAAGTTTTTCTTTGTTGAAATCAGGTTTTTAGATACTTCTCTTCGTTAGAAATAACTCCTCATTAACATCAACAGCCTCCATACAAAGCTGAGAAAATGCAACACAATGTGAAGGAAGGGAATTTCCTCTTTTAGTTAACAGAAGCATGCAGAAAGCAGACCAGTACTTATTCAGCACAATTAAGCTAGATTTACTTTTGTAAAGTACCTACAACTAGGTATTTATTGGAGCTGTCACATACCAAAGCATACCAAAAACTCCATCCAGGAGGAACGTGGCTTATTCCCCCTGCATCTTCTGCTCCATACTGAAAAAAAGAAAAAGAAAAAAAGTGACCCAGCACAGTCTCAGATGTTTAGGGGGGTTTGTTTTCTTCCATAGCAGACAGAAATGCAAAGGCCCAGTTCTAATTAGGTAAACACAGTCTGACCATGTGGTGCCTATCGTGGGGGAAAACCCAGCATGTGCCCGAACCACAGAAGTCCAGCTGTCCCACAACCCTTCCCCAAATATAATCCTCAAATTCTAGTACTCCTGAAGTAGACGACTAAACTACTGACTCTCTCAAGACTACCTGTTAAATGGATGCTGATACTTTGACAAAACTAAGTTGAGAAAAGTTAGGTTGCATGTCTTATTTCCTCCATTCCTTTAACAATTCTGAGAAGGACCTTTTCATCTAAATAGTAGGATTTTAAATATTATGGGGGTTTATTTTATCTACAAAAATAAGGATTAAGACTTTATTTCACAAAGTTACTTTCAGTACAGGCAATTCACCTGTGTCACAGCAAATATGAGTAAGATATACCTCATTCAAATACTTCCCAGCAAAAAATGTTTGATAGCCACACATGGACTTGAGGAGAGCTGGGAAGGTATATGGTTCCTGTATCTTCTGCCATGATTTGCTGCTGCAGTTTCCCTCCAGAGTGTTATTGACAACATGATGATTATGTGGGTACTTTCCTGTTAAGATACTAGCTCTGCTGGGACAGCACAATGCACTGGGCACATACTAGAACACAGAATGAAAAAATACAAATTGTAAATTGAATCTTTGTGGGGGGGGGAAATCTAGTTTTTAGCCAATAGCAAGAGACATTAAAAGATATGCAGATGAGTCACTCACATCACATAGATCAGATTACTCCCATTTATTTTTTATCAATTAGAGGTTGCATATGGGATTGGGTTCATATTTTCTTTAGAGTTTGCAACTTAGAAAATGCATGTTATACACACAGCAGGAAGCACCAGTTATTTGAGAATTAACAGTTATTTCAATACTACTTATTATAACAATTCTAGTAAACAAGAATGGGGAACCATTAGTCAATTTTCAAACCTGTACAAAGCCAAATCTTTGAAAGATTTCCTTATTAGTTTATAGCCAAAACTTACATTTCCTAAAATTATTCCTTAAATTAAGTGTTCTGAAACATTCCGTCCCAGGCACAGAAAGTGATCTTGGGTCCAATTCACACCTTACCACAGGAATTAATCTGCCCCCTTGTATTCACCATATTTAAAAAGTTGAAACTAAACTTCAGAGTCAAGTTAGAGATTAAGTTTGCTATACCATTACAAACCATAGAATTTAAATTAAAATAGCTTAAATAAATACATGCCACTGAAGGCTACAGAAGTCAATGTCACCACTTACTGCATTTGAGAAGCTTATCCCCATCTCTGCAATAAGGGCACTGGTCTTCTTTAGTGGTGTCTGTAACAAAGGTAGTAATTAGTACAATGAGCTAAAAATATCTGGATACTGAGATGCTAGTGTGCTATCTAAAGTGGCAACCTTACGTTGATTTCATATTTATAGAGTACCAATCACCATAGTATTTAGGCATAGGCTAGACCAGTGGTTCCCAAACTGGGGTTCGTGAACCCCTGGGGGTTCGCGAAATGTTACAGGGGGTTCTTGGGAAAAAATTCCCTAATGGCGGACAGAGCTGTCCCTAGGGACCCAGGGCAGCATGGGTCCAGCAGCCCGAAGCCCCTGGACTTCCAAGAGCTAAGCAGATCAAAGCAAGCACATCTATCACACTGAGATTTAAACTTCAAGACTCCTTATAAGAAACGGAAAGGGAGGTGGATATTTTTTGCTGTTTTTAAAATTAAATAGGCAGCTAGTGTTGTTTTTAAAATTATGATGAAGAACACGTTTAAGCTTTGTTGTAACGTGCGTTGTTTGCCTGGACTGCTCAAGACCTGAATGCTTGTGTAGGAGGAACTCTGAGTTGGCTTCTTAAATACCTTCATGCTGTTTCACATCTGATACTCCTTGATGAAACATATGAGCCTTGTCTTATAACAGGCTTATTCAAAGTGATACAAGCTACGAAAGTGAGATCTTGGAAGAGTGTTGCCATTTTCATAATGTAATAAAAATACTGTAATGTTAAATAATAATAAATAATAAATAGTGTGTAATAAGCATGTCAAAAACAAATTTTATATTTCCAAGATCACTGCTTTTCTAATTTAAATATTCATTTTTAGGAGGGGGTTCACGACATTTTAGTGAAAGGGGTTCACAGGTTGTTAAAGTTTCGGACCCACTGGGCTAGACCAAACCAATGCTTTCATTTCTTTGCAGTGAAACTTCAAACTCTACATCTAAAATGCAAAGCTAAAGTTATTATCAAAATTCTTAGTTTACTTTTTGCAAGTTTTGACAGAATTCTCCTTTTAAGTAATTACATTCTACCCAACGTTTCTTCATTCAAATGGATCAATTAGACATCATTTTCAAGCCAGAAAATGGTGTTTTGTTTCTTTAAAATGCCCCTTTTCATCCTGGAGCCAGACTACTACAATCTCATAGTGTGAATTGATTCCTCATATGTAGTTAGTGAAACAATCTTCCAAAATGGTCATTAAAACTAAGTAGCCCAGGCATAAGATTTACTTTCCCGCTCTCACTGGAATGAAAACGCTAACATTTTACTCTTATCAAAAACAGGTACTCACCCTGGGCAAGTAGAATTTAAAGACTACAGTAAAATGAGCCTTTTGGGATCTTTGAAAGAAAGGTGCTCTAACATTCATTGTTTAATTTGTGAAATTTGTCAAGTCACAGGACCTATTTCTGTTTTAATGTCGATTCCTTCAATGGACATCCTGAAGCACTCAACATCCCAAGTGAAGAACTACATACAGATAGGTTAATTAAGTGATCCTGGTGTGATAAAAACTATGCATATAGCAAACCATGCGTGTGTTGATGCTGGTCAGTTTAAGACAGTCAACTGCAAATCCTAAAACATTTTGGATTGATGAAGACCTGTTACTTCAGGTTGTGAGGAAAAGTGAACACGTATACTAGAGAGAGTTAAAACTAATGAATCCATGTTTGTCTCATGTCAAGGTCAGGCTTACAGAACACAGTCAGGCTTGGTCAAGAATTCATTCCCAGCACAATAAGGAAGAGAAACTCAAACTACCTCTGCTGTTAATATCTAGAACTGTGAACTAGGGAGAGGGAAATGATTTTCTTCATTGCCCAACTAGTATGAAGAGCAAAAAACTGAAAGGATAAAATATAAAACAGGGATTTTTTAGTGTTTAATCCAAAACACTGTGAGCAAGAATTTTCTCATGACCTCTCTTTAATATAGATAACTAAGTGTGAAGTTCTGAATGCACTAGTTCTCTTGACCAAAGGCATATTATATATTCTTTTACCTCATGTTCTTGGGAACAGTTCAGAACTTGCACCCCAAAATGCAATATGTTGCCTTTCTGATAATACTGTCTCAATATTTACGCTACAAATTAAACCCCCATGTTAGAGCTGAGTGAACCATACCTAAGTCACGCTTGCAATAACCCAAGGAACCGGTTATGCAGCCAGATACCCCCTGCAAAACGGTCTGGGCTCAAGGCGCTTTTCCCTCTCCCAAGATGCAGGGGCCCCACTGCCGAAGCAGCGATGAGAGACCCTCCCTCCCCTCCAGCGAGGTAACTGCAAGGGGGGGGCGTCTGCTCCACCGAGCCCCCGCACAGCCTCGCCCCTCACCCCGAGCCGAGTCAGGCCAGGAGCAAACGCTGCCGCGCCCGGGCGGGCGGCACCGCGAGGCCCACCTGTGACACAGCCGGGGGCAAGGGGGGCAGAGGGGCAGAGCCCGCAACGGGAACACAGACCCCCCCCCCCCCCCCAAGCCCAGGAGTGGGGCCGGGCCCCCAGGGCGGTAGGGAGAGCAGGTTACCATGCCGCCCAGGCAGACATCCTGGTCATCGGTCAGGATCAGCACCACGCTGGGCTTCCGCGCCCCGCCGGTCCCGGCCGCCTGCGCGCAGCCCCAGTCGCGGCTCAGCACCAGCAGCGCGGCCAGCGCCAACCCCCGCACCGCGGGAGACATCGTGCGGGACCCGCTCGCAGCACCGCAGCTTCCGCCCCAGCGCTGTCCCAGGCGAGCGCAGGGCGAAACCGACTCGAGCGGCGCCCCGCCCCCGGCATATGACCAGGGTGCGCAGCAGGCGCTGTCACGTGACCGGCCCGGCTTCAGCAGCGGCCTTGGCCGCGAGGGGAGCAGCCTGCCCTGCCCCGCCCCCATCCTCGCTCCCACCCCCTCAGCCAGCTCCGCCCCAGCCTCATTCCCATCCCCTCAGACAGTCCCGAGACTTGTCCGCTCCCCCTCCCCAGACTGGTCCACTCCGCATCCCTCAGCCAGCCCCGCCCCCGCCTCACTCCCATTCCCTCAGCCAGCCCCGCCCCTGACTCACTCCCATCACCTCAACCAGCCCCGCCCCCGCCTCACTCCCATTCCCTCAGCCAGCCCCGCCCCTGACTCACTCCCATCACCTCAACCAGCCCCGCCCCCGCCTCACTCCCATCTCCTCACCCAGCCCCGCCCCCGCCCCTGCTTCACTCACACCCCCCCAACCTGCCCTGTCCTCTTCCACCTCCTCAACCTGGCCTACCGTGCCTCACTCCCAACCCCAGGCACACATCCACTTGCCTCACTCCCACCCACACCTCACTGCCTCGCTCCTCAGTGGCATCCAGCCGCAGCGTGTGGCCTGGGTTCCCTGACATACGCTCTCGTGGACCCAGGGTGTCCAGATGTCTCGATTTTATAGGGACAGTCACAGTCCTGATATTTGGGGCTTTGTCTTATGTATGTGCCTGTGACCCCCACCCTTGTCCTGGTTTTTCACACTTGCTATGTGGTCATCCTACTCGGACCTGGCGCTGCTCCTGGAGCTTGGGACTCTGTTAGGCAGACCTGTCAAGCCCCCACATTTGGTGTCACCCTGGTGGGAGGCAGCCAGCTGAGGGACGTAGGTCCAGCGTGTCCACAGAGCCAGTGACTGCCCACAGCAGCACTATGTTTGGCATTGTTGGTACTCCACACTTCAGGCCATACAGCCACTGGTGCATGCTGGGTAAAGCTAGCAACTGGCCTGTGCTGAGTCAGTGGGTCTGTCTCACAAGGCACCATGACCACACGCCTGCTTGGGATGCTGGGATTTCTTCCCCTGACCCCAGATATTCACCTTGGGGCTCATTGTCAGATGTGCTGAGCTCCCACAGTTCCAATTCAAGTGTGGGATGTTCACCTCCTCTTTAAAATCTTCCTGCCGGAGTGCCTGGCTCAGGGTTTTATACTGCTGCCCATCACTGCAGTATCTGGAACCTTCCACTTAAAAACAATAATAATAGCAAAGTCCCTAATGGACATCATGGAACCTCTGGCTCTTCTCTTTTGAGAGTAAAAAAAAATCTGTTTGTAGAAGGATTATTATTTGTTTTGGTTAATTGATTTTTGTTTCTCGGTTTTGGTCTTGTTTTTAATTTTGTTTGTTATACTACCAAAAGGTGTCCTTAAAAAAACCCAGCTCCACTAAATGAACTTCTAACATCATGATATTTATGAGGTTTGTGTTTGTTATTCTATTCTACTCTGGTTTTTATTTTGCTCTCATCACAGAAGTATCTGAACACTTTTCACTAATGCATTAAGCAATATAACTAACATCTGTCAAAACAATGTAGTATTTTGTCTTGGTAGGTCTTTTTTTATTTTAAGGTGTACATGCTGCTGCAAAATTCCTTTTGGTAACAGGTAATGCTAACAACCCTCCTTTCAAAGATGATCCAGAGGGCTGTGATGTGTCAACAATTGCTTATCCTCCCTGAGGAATTCTAAATAGGATGCCATGTGAGATTCCCGCAGATAGAATGAGTCTTATGATCATAGGTATTGTTTGAGTGGGAGAATGACATTTTCTATTTGGGATCCCACTAAATGTAAGTGAGTTGAAAGGGCTGTTAATGATATCTAGTGATGGTGTTTTTTCAAAGTGAAGGTGGAAAAGTGGACGTATATAGCTCCTAATTCTGCCCTAACTGAAGGAAGAGATAAGGTGGGTGAGGTAATATATTTTATTGGACCAACTGCTGGTGAAAGAGATAAGCTCAGTGTAGCTCTAAAACTTGTCTCTTTCACCAACTTGAAGTTGGTCCAATAATATTACCCACCCATCTTGTCTCTCTAATATCCTGGGACCAAGATTGCTACAACAGCACTACAAACAACCCATTGAAGGAAGTCATTGGCAAAAATCCAATTGACTTCAAAGGGAGCTGGCACAGGTTCAAAGACTAAGGGCATGTCTACATGCAGAAATCTAACAGAATAATTATATTGGTATCCTGGTATACCAGGTTAATTATACCATTATAGATATACCAGTATAATTCTTCTTGTAGCCACTCTTATTTCAGAATAACCATAACTAAGGATAAGATTATGTCACAGAGGTCATGGAAGTCACAGAGACCTCCATGACATTTTCCGCTTCAGCCCCAGGGCAGCGGGGCTGGAGCTGTCAGCCAGTGGGGACCCTGGAGCTCTCAGCCACCTCAGGCAGCTGGACACCCGCAGTTCCCAACCTCTGGCCCCTGAGCTCTGAGCCACAGCAAGAGGCCCCTGCAGCTCCCAGTTGCTGTGGGCAGTCAGAGGACCCCGGAGCTCTGAGCCGCTGTAGGCAGTGGGGAGATCCTGGTGCTCTCAGCCACTGTGGGCAGCGGGAGAACCCTGGATCTCCAAACTGCTCCAGGCGCCTGGGGAACCCCGGAGCCACAGCAGCAGTGGGTGCTCGACCCCCCCCCCCCATTTTGTCATGGTTATTTTTAGTAAAAGTCACGGACAGATCACGGGCTTTTACTAAAAATAACCCTGACGAAATCTTAAACTTAACCATAACTATAGTAGTATAAATATATTGGTATACTTTATGTCAGTAAATTTCCCCTTCTCTGGTCTGCCTTTGAGATAACTGACAACACCAAAGAAAGAAGTACACGAGAGATTCAGCAATGTACATTACAGTGAAGATATAACAAAGGTGGGAGACATCTTAATATAGAAACCTTCATTAACCATTTGATATGGATAGACACTGAACTCACAGATGATGTCTGTGACAGGCAACTTGGGACATTTTGGGTCCTGCACAGTATGTTGTAATTAATACATTAAACAGAACATAAAAACCATTTGGAAAAATGCTGTATAGAGTGGGTGCTGTTGTGAACAGCTGAGGCAAATGCGCTGTGGATGATCTCTGGTCATAAAAGACAGTTTCATGAATTGTTTTCTATTACTGTATTAGGCTTGAATTAGGTTGCTATTACAATGGACCCTCCTGGGGAAAACTGTACAGTAGATCAGGTTGTAGTCTTCAGCAACTTTTGTGTTCTTTTGAAAATAAAATTGCCATGATAACTGTGAAAAACAATAACCTGGATGAATAACTAGGCAGAGTTGAGGACTGGCTGAAATTCAGGTGCAGTCTTGTGAGTCTGCAGCTTCTGAACTGAGAAAATTATACAGGAGTCTAGCCAAGAAATATACTACACAGAGAATTTTGAAAGTGACTTTGTTAGCACTAAACTGAAATCCAGTGTAGCAGAGCTAGTGAAGAGAATCACAATTTCTATTATAACAAAACTTTAAATATTACTTATTGTTATTATGTTAAAAAGGCCAATACCATCTGTGCAGCTGGCTACTGCTGAGTAAGGGAAAGAGAGAGTAGTGGACATGGCTTGCTGCTCCCCTCATATCTGTCTCAGGTACAGTAGCACAAATGTATACACCTGGCAGGCTGTTCAAAAAAGAAAGGTAATCAGGTGCTGTGTTGTCACGTCATGTGTCAATGGCGAAAAGATCACAGGAACAATTGCTTCCTTCTAATATTGAACAAAGAATTGTATTAGAATAAAGAAAACAGTGTAACACTACTAACTCACTCTGCATTTTCTCTCCAACTAGGACATTCATTCCTGGGAGAATTTAGCTACACAGCCAGTACTGAAAGTTAGTTTTTTTTTTCCTTCTGGTGCTTCAGTGATGAGTTTCCCCAGCAAGCCCAAATAACATTTCCCCTGGGCCCAGGGCAAATTCATAACACAGCCCTCACCCCATCCCACACAGCTAGATACACAGGTACAAACCTACTCTCACCAGGTTTATATAAATAACATGTAATCAAAGTCAAATATCCATAATTTAGTTTGTATGTTTTTCTGACAGGTGATGGGCTTGCGGCCCTGTGTGGCCAGGCCCCGCGAAAGTCCCACCCACAACAGCTGTAGTGTTCTTGGGGGGGTCCGGGTCCCCACCCCTCTGCAACAGGTGCAGTGTCCCAGGACGAAGTCCCTCGCAGCAGGTGCAATGCCCCAAGGAGAGTGGCGTGTACCACTCAGAGGGGGGTGTTGCGTCAGGCCGGAGACAAGTTCATGTCAGGTTCAGATTCTCCCCCCGCTGCCCGGTGTAGAATAGGCTCAACCCGGAACTCGGCCCGGCGGCCGCCGGCAGGGGCGGGAGCTGCGAGCCGTGCTGCATGGCCAGGCGGCAGCTGGGGCGCGGGGCGAGGCGAGGCGAGGCTGCGCCCGGCCGGGGCTGAGGGCACAGGCGGCGGCCCGGGGGGATGGAGCTGCTGGAGATAGACCTGGAGGGCGGGAGCTCCTGGGAACCCGCGGCGGGAGCGGGGAGCCCCGGGCCGCAGCGCCAGGGCGCTAGGGGCAGGGGCGGCAGCAGTGCGGACAGCCTGGCCGAGGAGGAGGAGGAAGAGGAGGATCCCGCGGGCAGGTACCGCAGCACCTCGTCCCTGGTGAGCGGCCTCCTGACCGAGCTGTATAGCTGCGGGGGCCGCGCCCGGCACCGGGACAGCGTGGACAGCTCCACTGAGGCGTCCGCGGGCTCCGATGTCTTCCCCGGGGGCAGAGGCAGCAGCGCCGAGTCCCGCTTCCTCCAGGAGCTGCAGCAGCGGCCGAGCCAGCGGCACCAGATCGAGTATCTGGGCCAGAAAGGTAAGGGCTCCGGGACGGACCGCCTGCACCCACCTCCGCCCTACTCAGCCACCCCATTGGCACCGTGAGTCTCCCACCCGGTGCCCCCACCTCCGCCCTACCCAGCCACCCCATTGGCACCGGGAGTCTCCCACCCCGTGCCCCCATCTCTGCCCTACCCAGCCATCCCGTTGGCACCGGGAGTCTCCCACCCCGTGCCCCCATCTCTGCCCTACCCAGCCATCCCGTTGGCACCGGGAGTCTCCCACCCCGTGCCCCCACCTCCGCCCTACCCAGCCATCCCGTTGGCACCGGGAGTCTCCCACCCGGTGCCCCCACCTCCGCCCTACCCAGCCACCCCATTGGCACCGGGAGTCTCCCACCCGGTGCCCCCACCTCCGCCCTACCCAGCCACCCCATTGGCACCGGGAGTCTCCCACCCCGTGCCCCCACCTCCGCCCTACCCAGCCATCCCGTTGGCACCGGGAGTCTCCCACCCCGTGCCCCCATCTCCGCCCTACCCAGCCATCCCGTTGGCACCGGGAGTCTCCCACCCCGTGCCCCCACCTCCGCCCTACCCAGCCATCCCGTTGGCACCGGGAGTCTCCCACCCCGTGCCCCCACCTCCGCCCTACCCAGCCATCCCGTTGGCACCGGGAGTCTCCCACCCGGTGCCCCCACCTCCGCCCTACCCAGCCATCCCGTTGGCACCGGGAGTCTCCCACCCGGTGCCCCCACCTCCGCCCTACCCAGCCACCCCATTGGCACCGGGAGTCTCCCACCCCGTGCCCCCACCTCTGCCCTACCCAGCCATCCCGTTGGCACCGGGAGTCTCCCACCCGGTGCCCCCACCTCCGCCCTACCCAGCCACCCCATTGGCACTGGGAGTCTCCCACCCGGTGCCCCCACCTCCGCCCTACCCAGCCACCCCATTGGCACCGGGAGTCTCCCGCCCCGTGCCCCCACCTCTGCCCTACCCAGCCATCCCGTTGGCACCGGGAGTCTCCCGCCCCGTGCCCCCACTTCTGCCATACCCAGCCACCCCATTGGCACTGGGAGTCTCCTGCTCTGCAGGCCAACCTCAGCCCTGCCCAGCCATCCCACCAGCAATGGGCGCATCCTGGCTCTCACCCCAACCTTATTCATAGAATCATAGAATATCAGGGTTGGAAGGGACCTTAGGAGGTCATCTAGTCCAACGCGCTGCTCAAAGCAGGACCAATCCCCAATTTTTGCCCCAGATCCCTAAATGGCCCCCCTCAAGGATTGAACTCACAACCCTGGGTTTAGCAGGCCAATGCTCAAACCACTGAGCTATCCCTCAGCTATTCCTACCTAGCCACCCCACCCGCACTGGCAGTACCCTGCCCTGGCTCCCATCTCCACCCTATCTGGCCACCCCAAGGCACCACGAGTCTCCCGCCTCCTGCCCCCATCTCTGCCCTGCACGGCCACTCCAAGGCACTGGGTGTTTCCTGCCCCACACCCCCATTTCTGCGCTTGCCGGCCACCCCACCATACTGGGAGTACCCTGCTCCGCGGCCCCATCTCATGTTGCCCTGCCACCTAGGGTCGGATTAACCTTTTGTGGGCCTGGCACCAAACATATTTGTGGGCCCCCATGTAGTCGTTATGGGCCCCTTCCGAGTGTGGGCCCAGTGCGATGGCGCCATTGGTGCCACAGTAAACACGGTACTGCTGGAATGGGCATGAAAACATTTTATTCAAAACCAAAATAAGATATCTGAAGGCATGCTTGATTGAGACCTCCTCTCAGCCCATAGAGAACAAACTGGGCTAGCATCAATGTACCCAGAATATTCTTGAATTTGGTTTACTTGTGTGTGGGAGGGGGTTGTTTGTTAGTTTTGTCTTTTGTGTTTAAACACTCAGGGCCTGCTTGGGGACCTGAATACAAGTGTTTAATTTGCACATTTATGAGCCATATTAAGCCTGGATGAGGCAGTCAATGGAGTTGCACCTGCATCTCCCCACCACCACCACCTCCTCCACCCAAAGTTATGTTTCATAAAGACATTTTTTTTTAAAGCTGGATTTTCTACTTTGGTACAATAATGTGTAAAAAACTTTTTTAAAAAACGTAGTTTCTTTAGCCTATTTCTCCCTTTGCCTCACCATCCCTCATGACTTTAAGTGAAACAGTAAAGTTACTGGGGTGGAATGTGGGGAGGAAAATTACGGGGGAGAAGTTTCTGGGCACTGGCAGGGCGGGGGCGGCAGCAGTCAGCCCTGCTGTTACTGCCTCTCCCACCCCAGCCCTGAGGGTCGCTGACCACTAGCCTCCCCCACGTTGCTCCCCATGGCGGCCGAGGACATACACACATCCCCGGCACGAAGCTGCAGGGTCAAGATGGTGCCCAGGAGCCCACGGCTGGGCATCAGGGTTGCTGGGGGTCCGCACGCCAGGAGTCACAGCACTGCTGCCACCCCAGGAGAGCAGGAGAGACTCGGGGGCGGAGGGGCCGAGTCAGGAGCCCCTACCCTGTGCCCCATGGGGAGGGCGACACAGCAGGTTCAGCGCCCCAGCACTGGGAACCCTCTCCCTGCACCATTTCCTTTTTTTTTTTTTTTTGGGGGGGGGGGGGGGGGCGGCGGGTCCACTCTGCTGCCACTAACTTCAACTGGGGCAGCAGCTCACAGCACGACGCGGGGCATTATGGGACTACTAGTGTAGATGGCGGCACAGGTCCAAGGGCCCCAGTGGAAGGCAGCGGCACGCGAACTACAATTCCCTACACACCCTGCAGCACATTGCTTGGCTGTGACTAGGCTGGATTAACCATTTGTGGGCCTCCAAGATGTTGTTATGGGCCCCTTCCAAGTGTGGGTTTGGAATCACTGACACCATTGTAAACCTGGTACTGTGGCCACCCCACGGCAGTAGGAGTCTCCTGCCCTGCAGCCCAACCTCAGCCCTGACCAGCCCCAGAACATCCTGTCCTTCACCCCAACCTTATCCCTACCCAGCCACCCTGCTGGCACCGGCAGTACCGTGCTCTGACCCCCACCTCATGTTGCCCATTCCACCCCACCATCACTGGGGCTATCCTGCACCACATCCCCACCTCATCCCTATCCGGCCACCCCATCAGCACTGAGTATGCTTCCCCACATGCCAGCCTCATTCCTGCCCAGCCCTCACACTGCCACCTGCACGTCAAACTCATCCCTGCAAACAGAATAAAGTCCAGACCAGCAACATATATACATGACCCTATTAAAGCAGCAGTTTCATAAAGCTAAAAACAACTATGAGCCAAATCAGCTGGGAGACTGGATTTAATCAGAAAAATGTGAACGATAATTGGGAATCTTTTAAGAAAATCGTACTATATGCTCCAAAAACCACACTCCCACAACTGAAGAAGGCGGCTGTCCTGGTTTTTAAAAAAAAACAACTGATTTTGAGGGGAAGTGAAAGTAGCTATACATTTTTTTAAAAAATGTTAGAAATGGAAGATAGGGAAAATTGATAATAATGGATATGAATCAGAACTTAGGAATTGTAGAAAATTGATAAGGGAAGCAAAGGGACACAAGGAGAACTATATGGCCAGCTGAGTTAAGGACAATAAGAAGGAGGTTTTTAAATGTATTAGGAACAAAAAGAACCCTGACACTGGTATTGGTCTATTACTAGATGAAAATGGTAGAATTATCAATAATAATGCAGAAAAGGCAGAAGTGTTCAGTAAATATTTCTGTTCTGTATTTGGAGAAAACAGATGATATAGTCTCATCATATAGTGATAACACTTTCCATTCCACTAGTATCTCTGGAGGATGTTAAACAAAAACTACTAAAATTAGACATTTTTAAATCAGCAGGTCCAGATATTTTGCATCTAAGACTTTAAAAAGAGCTGGCTGAGAAGCTCACTGGACCATTAATGCTGATTTTTCAATAAGACTTTGAGTTTTGGGGAAGTTCTACGAGACTGGAAGAAAGCTAATTTTGTGCCATATTTTAAAAAGGGTAAACAAGAAGATCCAGGTAATTTTAGACCTGTCAGCCTGATGTCGATTCTGGGCAAGATAATGGAGCGGCTTATACAGGTCTAGATTAATAAAGAATTAAAGGGGAGTAAAGTAATTAATTAAAGTCAACATGGGTTTATGGAAAATTGATTCTGTCAGACTAACTAGGTATTTCTTTTGATGACATTACAAGTTTGATTGATAAAGGTACTGTTGATGTAATATACATAGACTTCTGCAAGTCATTTGACTTGGTAGCACATGACATTTTGATTTAAAAAAAACTAGAATGATATAAAATTATGGTACACATAAAAACTGGCTAATTGATAGGTCTTAAAATGTGATTGTAAACAGGGAATCATCATCAAGCAGGTGTGTTTCTAGTGGAGTCCCACAGGGATAGGTTCTTCGCTCTACGCAATTTAACATTTTTTATCAGTGACCTGGAACAAAACATAAAATCATCACTGATAAATTTTGCAAAAGACATGAAAATTGGGAGAGTGGTAAATAATGAAGAGGCGAGGTCACTGATTCAGAATGATCAGAATCACTTGGTAAATTAGGCGCAAGCGAACACTATGCGATTTAATGCAGCTGAATGTAAATGTATTGCATATAGAAACAAAGAATGCAGGCTATATTTACAGGATTGCGGATTTTATCCTGGGAAGCAGTGTCTCTGAAAAAAGATTTGGGGGTTGCGGTGAACAACAGGTTGAAGATAAGCTCCCATTGTTACACTGTGGCCAAAATAGCTAATGTGATCCTTGGAGGCATACAGGAGAATCTTGATTAGAAGTAGAGAGGTTTTTTCACCACTATATTTTGTCCTGGTATGACTGCTGTTGGAATACTGTGTCAGTTCTGGTGTCCACAGTTCAAGAAGGAGGTGATAAATTGGAGAGGGTTCAGAGAAGAGCTATGAGAATGATTAAAGGATTAGAAAACTTGCCTTACAGTGATAGACTCAATGAGCTCAATCTATTTAGCTTGAGGAGTGACTTGTTTGCAATCTCGAAGTACCTATCTGGGGAACAAATATTTAATAATGGACTCTTCAGTCTAGCAGAGAAAGGTATAACATGATCCAATGGCTGGAAGTTGAAGCTAAACAAATTCAGAATTGGAAATAATGTGCCAATTTTTAACAGTGAGGGTAATTAACTATTGGAACAATAACCATAGGATTATGGTGGATTCTCCATCTCTGACCATTTTAAAATCAAGATTGGATGCTTTTTTTATGAAAACTATGCTCTAGGATAGTTAGTGGGCAGTTATATGGCCTGTGTTGTACAGGAGGTCAGACTAGAAGATCACAATGGTCCCTTTTGGCCTTCGAATCTATGAATTCCTGCCCCACTGGTATGGGGAGCATCCTGCCCCGCCCCTTCACTGACACAAAGACTATCCTACTTGCACCCCAACCTCAACCCGTGGGTCAGATTGGCAGAGACCCTGGAGGTTTTTCACTTTCCTCTACAGCATGGGGCATGGGTCACAGGTCACTTGCAGGTTCAAACTAGTGTAAATGGTGGATTCTCTGTAACTTGAAGTCTTTAAATCATGATTTGAGAACATCAGTAACTCAGCTACAGGTTAGGGGTCTATTACAGGAGTGGGCGGGTGAGGTTCTGTGGCCTTCAATGTGCAGGAGGTCAGACTAGATGATTATGATCGTTCCTTCTGACCTTAAAGTCTATGAGTCTATCCCTGTGTAGCTGCTCCACTGGCACTGGGAGTGTCCTGATCTGCACCCTACACTCATCCCTGGCCAGCCACCAACACGGGGGTTACATTCCTCCAAAATTATCCATGACTTCACAGGGAGTAACCTATTCTGTCCATTGCCCCCAGCCTCTTCGCTGCCCACTGTACAACCCCTTCCCTGATCTGCGTCAAACTTCCTTGTACAGAGGCACAGTGATTATATGAATCAAATCCTTCACATTTGCTTATGGATGACACCTTCTTTGATCCTGCCTCCTTTCCCTGCACTCCCATCTCCTCCTCTCTATTATCCTGGACTTATTTCTCCACCCACCTCTTCACCTTCTCTACCTATGCAAGTGTTACCTTTTCCTCCATCTGCACAAAAATTACCTCTCCAGCCTCCCCGCCCTTGCCAAAACAAACAAATCAGCAAACCAGAGCTGGTTCTCCTTTCCATCTACACAGCTGTTTCTCCTCTTCCAGAAACTGCCCCATCCTCCACCTGCATAACTCCTGGGAAAGGAGGGTGGGATAATCAGGATTTTATCAAAATATTCAGTGCTTGAATGGTGATAATATCAGGTGCAGCATGAGTGTGTTGGGCCATTATTTCCAGTAAAACGTGTTCATATTTTTCTGGAATCTGTCACACAAAACATGGGTTCCAGATGTTTTTCTTTATGAAATTACATAAATCTCAAATAATGACCAGCTGTCACTTGTTCCTGAAAGATTTGTTGACCTTAACATTGCCAGGTAGAGGGCGCCTTCAGGAAACCGGTTTTGTGAATTTATTTAGCTCTGTGTGACCTTATGCATAATTTCTATAGTTTTAAACTAGCGAAGCATAATAACTCTGTAAACTTGGTCATGCATTACAGAGTCCATGTTATTAAAGGTAGTCAATATTTGGGTCACTTTTTTATTTCTGATGAAGTTTTTGACATGTTGGCTTGTTTGGAAATAAATTGAGTCTGAGGGGAAAAAACAATTTTTTAAATGTAAAAAGTAAACAGAGCTGTTACACCATTTGTCTTACACTTTGGAAGACTTGAACTCAGACAATAGCAAAATGAACCTATCCAAGAATGTTCATGAAAACTAAGCAACTGTGACACTAGATATTAAGAAAAGGACGACTATACAAAGGCCTCTTGTCTCCTGATGTTAAATCAGCCTTGTTGTTAACATGGAAAAAACCAGGAAGTGAAACCTGCCGATTTCTTCAAATCTGTGCAAAGAGGTTTTTGCTTCTGTATCTGGCCTGTTAAGGTGGTATTGCTTCATCTGATTTTATGGATGGTAATCTCAGTCTCTAGTGGAAACTTGCAATTTCAACATATGATTAGTTCAGTCTAGAATATGTTTAATGAATCAAAACTTGTCAGGGTTTGCATGAGTGTAACTGTAACTTAGTGAACGGCTCTGATATACAAGAAAGAATAAAATCCAGCTCACTCCCTCTATTGATTCTACGTGGTAACCAGAGTAAAAAAATAAATTCTTACTCCTAAATCCATGAACATGATTCTGAATACATACAGGGATCAGATCTACGAATAAGAACGCTCCAGTTTTCCATACACAGTTTTCAGAGAGAACCATATTTTAAGGCATCCATGTAACAGCATAGCTAGTAGGTATTTTTGGCTACATCTGTCACAATAAGCACAAGTTTATAAATTAGAAAAATTAAGATTCTGCCCTTATACAGTATGTGCAAGTTAATTATTGACTTTGGCCCTGCTCCTGAAAGCACTAATGCATATGAATAGTCCCATCCAATAAAGCTACTATCATTAGAAAAGCTACAAATGTAAATGTCTTCAGCAATGGGTCCTTGGAGTGGCTGCTATAGCAGTTACCATAGATGACACACTGAGCTCAAGTCATATGTGTTTCAGGCTGGACTGTAATAATTTTGTGTTCTGCTTATTGACAGATGCTGATGAACTGGCAACGATAGTACGAGAACTGAATTACAGAATTTGTGTTCAGTCAGCAAAGCTGCTTCGTCATCTGAAGCAGAAAGATAGGCTTTTACATAAAGTGCAGAAGAACTGTGATATTGTCACAGCATGTTTGCAGGCTGTTTCCCAGAAACGCCGTAAGTACTGTTTTGTGTACGTGTGTATTAGTTGTGAGTAGTTTATTTAATTAATATGGCAGTATTTTGATTAAAACCTTGAATTTCATAGTATGAGACTTCTAAACAAGTTCTAAAATCAAGAGGCTAGTTTATGCTATTAGATGCATGTAACTAGCTCCTACTGAAGTCAATGTGCTTGCATGTGAATCAGTTAAAAAGAATTGGTCCAAATAATTGATAAGATATGCTATAATATTCCAAAATGTATGCATTGAAGAAGTTCTCTCTCTCACAGAGTATGCTCTGTAATGCTTTTTCAACTTTAGCGTAGGGGAAACATGTTGATTCTGCTTGCTGTGTTTAATTGTAAACTTTTGTATGGCTGGGGGGAGATAGTAAGTGCCATTATTTTCTCTTCATTAGTAACTGTGTGTTGTATGTATGTTTTTCATTCCAGCGTAGTATTACTAGTATGCCATTTCTTTACTAAGTGGATTCAGAACTATAGATATTGTTAGGAAGCTTGAATATCAACATCTGTCATTTATGCAAGGGTTTCAAAATAGGAGCTGTGGGGAAGAAGAGAAATGTTGCTTTCTGAGTGTTAGTTTTTTTTCTCTGACTAAACAGAATATTTTTGTATTTGATTTTTGATCATTGTCGAAAGGCCCTAAACTACTTTCAATAGGTTCTTGTACAGTGAAACTGTAAAATGTCATATCTAAAACCTTATCATAGCTTTAGAAAGGATATATGAAAATTACCTAACATTCCATCTTATTTTTTTATTAACACGCAGCGTGACAGGTACAGTAAATGTTCAGGTAAAGTAAATATAAGCATGACCACTTACAAAAATGCCTGCAGCAGCTTTGAGGTGCATGCAAAAGGTTTATTTTAAAAATTTGCTGTAGTGATATATATGCTAATGTGGTGTAGCTAAGGGTTTGTCTGGTCCTATTGTAAAATTAAATCTTTGAGCGTTTATGAATGTTGATGTGCTCTACGTGAAATTTAGCAAACAAGTTCTCAGTCAACATATAGTACTTAAAATACACGTTCTTCCTCTAATCTCTCCTTTTTCCCCAGAAAAATGTTTAAGGCCTCAATTCTGTAAATGCTTAAGCACAAACATAACTTTAACCTTGTGAGTAGTCCCAAGATTGGGTCCTAAATTCTGACAGTGAAATCCTGGCCACAGTAAATCAATGGCAAAATTCCCATTGACTTTACTAGATTCAGTATTTTTTCACCCTGAGTGTAAAAGAACTGTGAATCTGAGTTTTAGATGTTTTTGTTTTTATTCTTACTATTGGAAAGTGGCACCTTTGTTTGAAAAAAACAAACAAACCAACTAGCTATCTCTGAGAAAGCAATTTCAGTTTTGAAATGTGCAGTTATCGTTTAACAGCCGTGTGAGTGTGTGTGTGTTTGTTTGTTTTGTTTGTTTGAAGTCCGGTTACTGTCATGCAGTGTATCTAGGGCCCTACCAAATTCGTGGTCCATTTTGATCAATTTCACGGTTATAGGATTTTAAAAATTGTAAATTTCATGATTTCAGTTATTTAAATCTGAAATTTCATGGTGTTGTAATTATAGGGATCCTGACCCAAAAAGCAGTTGTGGGGAGGGGGGGTTTGCAAGGTTATTGTAGGTGGGGGTTGCAGTACTGCTATCCTTACTTCTGCGCTGCTTCAGGCGGTGGCGTTGTCTTCAGACCTGGGCAGCTGGAGAGCTGCGGCTGCTGGCCAGGAGCCCAGCTTTGAACGCAGAGCCGCTGCCAGCAGCAGTGCAGAAGTAAGGATGGCATGGTATAGTATTGCTATCCTTACTTCTGCACTGCTGCCTGCAGAGCTGGGCCCTCAGCAGCCGCCACTCTCTGGCCACCCAGCTCTGAAGGCAGCAGCGCAGAAATAACGGTGGCATGCTATAGTACTGCCACCCTTACTTCTGCACTGCTGCTGGCGGGGCGCTACCTTCAGAGCTGGGTGCTCGGTCAACAGCCGCCGCTCTCTGGCCTCCAGCTCTGAAGGTAGCGCAGAAGTAAGGGTGGCAATACCGTGATCCCCCTAAAATAACCTTGCGACTCCCCCCTGCAACTCCCTTTTGGGTCAGGACCCTCAATTTGAGAAACTCTGGTCTCCCCTGTGAAATCTGTATAGTACAAGATAAAAGCACACAGAAAAACAGATTTCATGTTGGGGAGACCAGATTTAACGGTCCGTGACTCGTTTTTCATGGCCGTGTATTTGATAGGGGCCCTAAGTATATCTCTTTAAATTAGGCTTTTATATTTAGTAAAAGTTGTTTAACATTGTGGTAGAGATCTAGATACACACATTTGAACTTCCTGATTTTTGTTTATCCTAAAGCAGCTGTAATTTAGTCATCTTGTACATTTAGGACGTAATCCAGCACTCACTGAAGTCAGTGGAAAGATTCCTGTTGGCTTTAATGGGCTCTTGATCAAGTCCACACAGTGTTCATTTTTATGCCTTAATGTAAAAATGCTAACACCATATATGTACAGAATTACATTTGCTGTGGGAATATAACTTTGAATGTCCTCACATTTGTGCATGTAAAATCTCAGAAATGTTATGGCATTAACATAGATTTTTCCACTTGTCTTCAATTTAAAAAAAGACTTTTTAGAACGCACAATTATTGTGATATCATTGAAATAAATGCATAATATGAAATAACCAAAATTTAACTGAATTTATTTTAGTGTATAGCGCTCCAGCTATACAAACTCTCATGAATGCATATTTTGTCTACATGTCTCAGTACCTATTAAAAATATTAGTAGAAATCACTGGACATAGTACATTATTGTACTAGGAGCATAATTTATTTTTGAAACTCCTCAAAAGTACTTGTGCACTTGGCTTTCAATTACAGCAAGTTCAAATGTTTCTAATGGACACTGAATTTCTTTTTCAACTAAGTTTTTAAATATCCAGTTTCTGATAGAGCACTCAATCATTATTTTAAAAGTATTTGAAGAAAAATGTTGGTAAGCATCACAAAAGATTTATAATAAAAATGTATTCTTGCAATGTTTTTATTATGGGCAGTAAAGCTTTCTAATGTGCTGCTCCATATTAGTATTGCAGTGTCTTGTATTATTAATGTTTGTGTCCAGGGCCAGCTCTAGGCACCAGCCTAGGAAGTACATGCTTGGGGCAGCACATCATAAGGGGCGGCATTCAGGCTAATCTCAGGGCAGCACATTCCACTTCGTCCGCTATTTTTTAAAAAAATTTTTTGCCTAGGGTGGCAAAAAAGCCAGAGCCGGCCCTGTTTGTGTCAAGAACTCATTAAGGAAAATTGGGCAAACCACATCACTCTCTAAAAAATATCTAAAAAGATTTTCTGTGACAGGCTAAAAAATTGCTTGGAAACGTAAGTTAAGTCATTTAAATAGTGCCTAAACCTACATATTTATACAATGGCTCCATGTCTGGTGTACAAAGTTTCACACTATGTTTGTGCTATATTTAAAAAAAAATGCTGCACACAACAGCACTGAAATTTGCATCTAAAGCTAAGAATCCAGTCTTAATTCGCCTGTGATGTTCAGATGCTCAGTGGCCCCCTCCCACATATAATAATAGATCAAATGCAAACAAGTACTGGGGTGAAATAGTTAATGGTAGTGATTCTGCCTCAACTCTGAGCTTTGTTTATGTGATTATAATTCAGACCCTTAACTGAACATGGTAATCAAATTAATCCCTTATGCAACTCCACTTAATGAGTAGAGTTATATGACAGGGATAAATTTGGCCCATTATATTGTGGCTAACCATATCATACTCTAGTCTATTCCTCTGCAGTGAATAAACTGTCAAAAACCTTTTACAATGATCATTTACATTCTAAGTGATAACGTAAGAGTTTAAAATTTAAAACTTTTATTATACCATGCAGATAACTACTGGATGGATCAAATACTGAGCTGGATTCTCTCTCAGGCCTCTGCTGCAATTCGTTAACTACTTGAAGTATGGTCTTCTGGCAGCTTTAGAGGCCCATGACTGACTTTATTATTCCAGGGCCATCAAGAATCCAGTACAATGCACATAATAGTAACTTCTTTGGTAGTAAAAAGAACTAATAGAACCAGTGTGGAGGAATGAACTGTCAACATGCATGTTGCAACATTGGATGCTAACAGAATGCACTTCATATACTTGGACATTTTGTGTGTTGATATAAACATTTGTCATTGGTAGATGATATGCATTTGTAGAATGAAATGCATTGTGGTCACAAGTAGACTGCTATAGAATATAAAATGCATTGCAGAATGAAATACATTTTGATTAGAAGTGTACATTGCCAGGGTTCTGACAGTGGTCAGTGTTCTGAAATGCTAAGAACAGTACGCCATGTTGGCGTTTTAATTAGAAATAATTAGTGGTTGACTATCTTTATTTCAATGGAACCTGTTCGAAGAAAAAAAATGTTAAGGGGTAAGTCAGTGGGATAGAATGTCATATTAGTCTCCTGATGCCAGATATTTTTTCCAAGCAGACACTTACAGTAACTCCTCACTTAGTCGTCCTGGTTAACATTGATCAGCAACGTAAGAATGAAACAATTAGGGAACATGCTCGTTTACAGTTGTGAAGTTGTTTGCAGGCTATCAATGGCAGTTCAGCTGTCCCTTCCCCCACTGCCATGTGCTGCTCCCTGAGACTCTTGCCTGCTTGCTGGGGGGGGGGGGGGGGGGGGAGGGGAAGAAGAGGAGGGCTAATGTCCCCCTGCACCTTACTTACCCCATCTTCCATAGAGCTGGGGGGACACATGAGGGAGGGAGCTGCTGCCTTAGGCAGAAGCTGCAGCTGCTGGGCTTGCTGATCTAATTAACAAGGCAGTGTACTTCTGACCCCACTCTTGATACCTAATTGGAAATGGGCATCTCTATCTCTGAAACACATCTGAATCTGTCTGCCCTCCCTCCTTTCCTGCTGGCTTGTAGAGTGTGAAAGTTAACCCTTGAGGGCTCAGTGGAGTGCTAGTTCATTTAGTAAGGCATTCCCTGGGAAATATCCCATCCTCTGACTTCTCCACCTCAACCAAGCTTCACTATCATCATCGCTGTGTACCAGTATTCAATTGTTTGTTTAAAACTTATAGTGTGTGTGTCTGTTTGTTTGTATGTGTATGTGTGTGTATATATATATATATATTTAATATAGTCTTTTGTCTGGTGAAAATATTTCCCCTGGAACCTAACCCCCTTATTTACATTAATTTTTATGGGGAAATTGGATTTGTTTAACATGGTTTCGCTTAAAGTCGCATTTTTCAGGAACATAACTACAATGTTAAATGGGGAGTTACTGTACCTGTAATTTAGTAACTTGATCGTATTTATTTGGTATAGTAAGAATGATGCTGAGGAATTATAGGTGTCCATTAGGGATGAACTACTTCAGGTCCACCTTTGGTGTGTGCACAAAAGTGTCATAAGCAAACAGTGCTTGCTTAATCACAAAGAATATTATATTTATATCAATCTAAGATTGTAGAATAGAATTCAATAAAGAATAAATGAAGGAGCCATGTGTCTGTGTCACATATCTGAATATTATGTTGGCAGTTCAGAGAATGTGTAAGGGTGACACCTTTTTTTCTCTAATGAGATTACACAAACTTTTTGGCTGGTTTCTTGACAGTATGCTTGTGTCACCTATTACATTTCCTTTCTGAGTGGCCAAAGTGTAAACCAGAGTTTCTTGAAATGACAAATTTTAATCCCATATTCTTTTTTTTTTAAGATGCTTGAGTGGCTTAATTTTATTTTCATTTAACTTTTGTTTGTAAATAAAGGGTTAGCCATCCATCAGTTAGATTTCCACACATTTAATTTGGTTTCCTAATGGGGATGTTTAAAAGTTAAAATTATTGCATAAACTGGATTGAAATTTATGTCAAAGGAGTGAGTAGTAACATTTTCTTGTATTTTTCCCCTTGAAGCAATATACTTTCTTAGCAGAACCAGATGAATGAAATTTCCTTTCTATGAACATTTTTATGAGATTTAATAGGGAATAAAATTATTCATGAAGTTACAAACTTTTCTTTTGATATGTTTTAAAAAGATAATAATATTTTCTGTTGTAATGTCTTTTTAGAAACTGAAAAATAAACTATTTTATCAATGTTGCAAACATTGTTTTCCTGCAGAGTTCCATTAAAGACACAATAAATGTGTTAGTTTTTCAGGTTCCCCCCCCTCCTGGTTTCCTATCCAGCCTCCTCTGTCAAATGACAGTATCGAACTGCTGAGCCAGCAGGGGGAGCTAGAATATTTTATTTCTTGCAGAAGTGGAGACTTAAAGGTGGTGGTGGTCTTTTGTTTTGTTTTGTTTTTTTTCCCCAATTACAATTCCTCCTTTCCCCCCCCCCCAAAGGATTTAGAAATGACTTGCAATATGGCATTTCTTGGATTGGTCTGAAATATGTGATCAGACAAGAACCTCATTGATAAGTATTAGGCACAGATTGAGATTTTTAAATTGTATTCATGGAGAGAGTGTATTTAGCTCCAGAAATAAGGTATAAAGCAGGTATAAAAATAATAGAAAAATGTCTTTAAATTTATAGCTGACACTGGTGAATTCACACACACACAACTTCCCATCACCCACGTTTTCAGTCCCAGTCTCCCCCCCCAGCTCCTTATCCAGTGTCTGTGTTTCCCTCAGCGGTTCCCTGTCTCCTTCTCCCCACCAGACCCCAGCTCCCAAACCTAGTCTTCCTGCCCAGTCAGTCCCGGTCTTCACCTTCTAACTGCCAGTCACCGTTTCTTTATCCCCTCTGCCCAGTCACAGTTTTACCAATCTGCATGTCCTAATCTACTCCTTTTGGATTCTCGCTGTTCTGGCTCATGTCTTCTCTCCATTAGAGTCATTTTTTCAACCTACATTTACTATAAATGACAAAGCAGGGACACTTTTTTTTTCTTTCCCAATTTTGTTTATATTTCACACCAGATGAGAGAAAAACACTTGAAAAAAAAGACAAATATGATTTGTCAAATTAATAGATTTACAGAGACACTCAAAGGCAAATGTATTTTTTTTAAATAGCTAGATTTAAATGGGAGTCCCTTGATGTTTTATCTGTTTTTAAATGTCTATCTTTGGTATTTATATATTTGCACACACAAAATGATCCTAAAAGAACATTAGTAAGGTTGCAAAGTCAAGCACTCGAAATTATGACATGCCAGAATTAAGATTGCCTGTGGAACCTTAATTCAGCTCCCTTGTGTGTGTGCATTATGATACGGTCCTTTATTACATGATCACATACTATTTCTTTTCACAGGCCCATACCTCATTCAATGCACAGAACTGACATTTAATGAGCAGCTATTCAATATTTTGTTTTCTTCTCATTGTTGAATGAGGCCACAGGCCTTATTGATTGCACAATATTCAAACCTGTTCAGCATATAAACGTATTAATTTTTCGGGCGCTTTTCTATGGCACTCATAATATCTGAGTGTTTCATAAACATGAATGAATTTATTTTGACAACACCCTTGTGAAGTGAGGAGGTGGTACTGTTCCCATTTTACAGAGAGATTAAGGTCAAGAGTATCCACTAATTTTATGTGCCCAATGTAAGACACTTAGTACTTGATTTTTTTCAGATCACTTAGCATTATATTGTACAAAGCACAATTCCCATTTCCTTCCTTTCTCTGTGAGGAGGAACCTGTACTCAATGACTGTTGCTCCCTGTGCAGGTTGGGCATACAAGAAACCTGGGTCTCCATTGTGGTAGGCTAGTGGCTGATTTTAAACCACACTCATTTAAATATGTTCCTGCCTGCCTCTTAACTGAAGAAAGAGAAGTTTATGTAAAAGGCCTGGTCTACACTCCAGCATTAGGTTGACGTAAAACAGCTTACATCAACCTAATTATGTCAGTGTACACACTGCAGCCTTGCTCCTACTAATATAAGTGCCCTACTACACCAGTATAATAGTTCCACCTCCACAAGAGGCGGAGGTCTTATGTCGTCGTAATTAGGGCGACACAGTGTCCCTATAGACTCTACGTTACTTACATCTATGGGCTGTCATTCTTAGTCTTAGTCACCCTGGAGCTGTGAAATTGACAAGAAAGCTGGCTCCCTAGTCGGGCTGCCACTCAGGCTTGGGCTGTCACTCGGGCTCGATCTGCTGCCTGGGCTCCTTGCTCCTCACGGAGAGTCCTGCTGCCCCCTCAGGTCTTGGCTTCCTGCTCGCAGCTGGGCTGCTGCCTGGGCTCTCAGCTCTTTGCTCCCCACTGGGAGTATGGTAGCCGACTGGACTCTGGGTGCGATTCACTTGGAGCACAGCTGCGCCCAGTGGGGAGCTCCATGCCCGGAGTCCGGTCGGCTGCTGTGCTCCTCGCAGGGAGCCGAGAACCCGGGCGGTGGGGGTTGGGAGGTGGGAAGACTGTCCCGTTCCCAATAGGGAGCGGGGAGCCAGGTTGCTGGCAGGGAGCTGCAGGCAGAGCTGGGTGCCCTGGTTCTCACCCTCTCATACTGTCCCTCTTAAGTTGGTGGAAACGCTCCTGGTGAGGACATGCACCACCGACAGAAAGGCAATGTGGCCATGAACCGCTGCAGTAATTTCTGCAGTGGCTGTCAGTCAACCTTACATAGGTCAACTTAAGTTTATAATGTAGACAAGCCCTTAGAAAACTAAGATTACTCCTGGGAGAATTCTTCGCCACTGCGTGTGTGGAGAATTCATGGCCCCCACAGATGTCTTTGCTTCCACGTAGAAAAATGACTTTGTGACAGGGAAGCAAAGGGAAGCTGCAAGAGCAGTCACGCTCCGCTCCCTAGCTTCGCAAGTACATCATTTCAGGCATCTGGAGCAGCTGGCGGAGAGGTAAATCTCTGCAGGGCTGGGGATACCACCACCCCACCAAGCCCCACTCTCCCAGGACCCAGACCCCTCTGCTGAGCCCCCAAGCATTTTCACCTGGAAGCCCCTGCAGAGTCCCATTGCCCCTGCACCTGGAACCCCCCAGTGAGCCTTTGTGCATCCAGATCCCCCCATACCTAGACCCTCCACTGAGTTGCCTGCACCCAGATTATCCCACTCAAAATCCTCTCACCCCACACCTGGATCCCCCTACACTGAGCCCCTCCACACTTGGATCCTGCCTTGTTGAGCCTGCCTGCCCTGCACCTGGCACAGATGGGCAGAGCCCCAGGGTGTTTCTGGGGCAGGCCCAGGCCTTGTGCTTTATCAGGGTCGGGTGCAGCCTCATGACTGAGTTCATGTCCCAGGGGTCAGGAGGCTGCAGAATGATCATGATGTCTTTCTCTTGCTGTTTCCTCCACAAACGTGAGTTAAAGATTAGTGTTATGCATCTAACTCTTCTTTAGATGTCCAAGTGAGTGTGAAGCAGATCACTGACTTTGAAAAACACCCCTTATTGTCTAGGGATTTGGTTAATGGACTTCAAAACGAACACACGCAGTTCTGATGTGTGAAATAAAGCAAATTCTCTACAGTAACTTTTTACAGAAACAAATTAATTGAACTATTCAAAAATATATTCTCTTCTGACGCAATTATAGTAGACTGGTTGTTACAGAAACTGATCTCTGATGGTTAAGTGTGTCTGACCTTTCCCTCTCTATCCATTTGTATCTGTCTATTCAGTTAAATTACTATCACCTGCGCTTCAAAGGCATTATGAATTTCATATCTTAGATACTGTGTCCTGTAAAATACAGACATAACTAATGTTGAGTGTGCTTGGTTCTCTTCTGTCTCAATGGCTGGTTATTATCCTAATTCTTTTTGATCTTCTATCTTGCATGTGGGTCTGTGAAGAATGGGGAATAGAAAGAATTATACACCTCAAATACAGAACAAATCATATTTAGTTGCTTTGTTATTTGACTGGTATTGGGGATGGGCTATCATGATTGCTGTCTGCTCTTACTCTCCTCTCCCCCCCCCCCCCCCCTTGGATTTCGGGATCAGTTGCCTGATTGTAATAAAAGATGAACATGGAATGTTGTTATGCTCCTGTGCTTTTAATTAGTCTCTCTCAGTAGCAAACACTCGGTTTCTCTCCATGGGGTGAAGTTAACCCTGGTACAGGGGGCTGGTCAAGGCACTCAGCACCACTATAAGACTTGCATTGGGGCTACTTGAGGGTGAGCTGTGGGGGCTTTAAGTAGGGCATCTGTGGCCACTACTGGGCTTCTGCATCCCCTGAATGCCATGGAGAGAGTTTCTATATCCCCACATGGATTGTCAAGGAGTGGAATGCTGGGGCAGCCACAGAAAGGGGACCATAAAATCTATATTTCAGCAGATCCAGTGGCCCCAAACATACTGCACTTGGCAACTGCAAGTACTGGCCTATAGGCTGTAGTTCTGCTGTCTGTACCTGTGTTGGGGATGGTAGATTTCATCTTTGGATCCAACCCCTGTATTGGGTCAAGTTACTCAAACTGTATGTGGATGAAGTGAATGTAACTGCGTTTGTGCAAAATATTTAATGAAGCTAAAGTAACACCCAATGTTATCTAGCATAGAAGCTAGTACTAAATTGTGCAGTAGTTAAAAATAGTAAGGAAAAAACGTTTGAAAATAAAATGCCATTGGAGTATTATATTTCCTTAAGCAGTGGCTATAGCTATCCCAGACTTCAGGGAATTTGAAAGCACATTTTGTTAACCAATTCTATTGCGGTTAGAGCCTGGGCTCCTGGGATGAAAAGCGAGCTTTGTATATTATTTTTCCTTTGACACCAGGCAGAAGGTAACTGAAACACAAAATAGGCGTTATGGTGACTCTGTGGCCTAGGGGACTGTCAACAGCACTCTTACACCATTACTCCTTGCATAGCTGTTCATGGGGAAGTGTTGCAGTGAACAGCTGCTTGTTATATTTATAACACTTGACAATGTAAATTATGCTGGGAATGCTAAATATCTCTGTTAGTGGGAAAGGGAAGAGAAAGAAGAGTGAATACTATAAAACAACATAAAAGTCTAGAAGGAGGTACAGAATATCAAGCAACAAGATGGCCACTTGTGGGAATTATAAAATATAAAACTCTGCATGACCAACCATTTTTGTTCATAAACCTCTCTTTGCCTACAAATGCTGAAAGCTGAGTACATTATAGTAGTGCTTTAGAGGGTGCTAAAGCATTTTACAATCTCTGTGCACACTACACCACTGAAATACAGCCACCTCTGTACTCATTGGTGTTGTCTAGCTAGTATGCAGAACAGCATAGGAGAACGTTTAGGCAACAGAGATGCCAGGTTTATTTCCTATTCTTATCAAAAGTATCCTGAGATCTTTGGTGTGCACACAGTACAGGTAGGACTCTGAGAACTGAGGTGTATCCGTTGCCTATGAGGCCGTTATTTAATAGTCTCAAGTACAACTCCCTGACCAGCAAACATAGTGGTGAATCGTCGTCACATCTCCTGGGGGATTTCCCAGTAAGAATTTTCTGCTTTTGTTTCAGGATATAACATTCTCATCAATGGTGCTATAATGTGTGCACATTGCCTGGGGCTTGTGCCCTGGGTGTGTACTTTGTGTGCAGTTCAGGTTGGCAATGAATCTTATAGGTTTATTTTGTTCTGACTTTCAATCCTCTAGCAAAAAGCAGTATTACTAATTCAAGTGAGGGAAGTACCATATCTGATTCCTTTGTGCTATTTCTCTGGGCTTACCTGTTGCTAGCCTTTTGTGCTGGCTGATGTTGTATAACACACCCTGGCTGGCTAATTCAGAACATCCACTAGCTATCTATTCTTCTGCTATCTAATATTTTCCTTTTAAAGGAAGCAATATCAATAGAAATTTAATTTGACAATCTGTCCAACCTCTCACACTTTGTGAGATACTAATTAAATTCTGTTGGGGAACGGTAGATCTGGAATTCTTCTGAGATCACTTTAGGCTTTTTCATTTCTTAGCTATCAAGAGGAAGAAAAGGTTCTTTGTGCTTTTGGAGATAAATACTTTACCCTTTCCCTCTGTCTAGCCAAAAAGGAAAAGACACAAATGTGTGCTATGCCAGGATCATTCATATGAGACCTAAAATATTTCCTGTGGTCTCGGTACTTGCCAAGGTGGTCCTAAAACAAAAGGTGTCAGAAACCAGTGACTAGAGCTGCGTGGGAACCAGCTTTTTTGTTTTTGGGGGTGGGGGGGGGAAAGTTTTGCGATTTCAAAATTTCTTCCATTCTGGAACAGAACAAGACCATTTTTAGAAATTTCCTGCAGACCAGAATTCTGAAAAAAATCTGGTTTGAGTCAAGTGAAACATTCTTGTTTTGATAAAATATGAGAGATTTTGTTCTGATTATGGCTTTTTAAGTTTGCATTTTATAATATCAAATTTTAAAAAAGAAATAGAGCAATTTCAAAATGGAAAATCAAAAAGTTTTGAAAAGGTAAAAGTGGAATGTTTTGACTTTATAAAACCACTTTTTAAAACTTTTGTTTAGAAATTAATTTTTGTCAAAGGTGACATGTTTCTGCAAAATGTTGCTCTTTTGAAAAATCAGCATTTTACAATGAAAAAGTGTTCAGTTGGAAAATGTAGGACCAGGTCTACCAGTGGCCTTCCTGTGAGTAAAGAACCAGTTCCCACTGCAGCTCATTTCCAGGAGTCTCTAAGGGTATGTCCACTCTGCAAAAAAAAACAAAAAAAACCAACCCTAACCAAACAAACAAGAAAAGGTGGCAGCAAGTTTCATAGCTCTTAAGGTTGCCAATTTTTGTCATATTTGAAAACTGGACACTCCAACAGGAGTGCTGGAACCTCCTCTTCCCCCCCTCCCCAGGTCCCACCCCTATTCACTCTTCTGCCCCCCCTCCCCTCCGTCACTCGCTGCTTTTCCCCTGTCCCCTTCCACCTACCTGGGTCAGGAGAAATTTGTCTACGGAGGTTGGACTGGGAGCTGCAGCCACCTGACACAAGTAGGAGGCAGCCCCGGCTGAGTAGGGGCTGGCACGTGTGATGACCCGGCGCCTCCCCGCCTACAGTAACCAGACTTTGGGTGTCTGGTCAGGAGCTCTGACTGGACACTGTCAGGTCCCCTTTTCGACTGGACTTTCTGGTTGAAAACTGGGCACCTGGCCATCCTACTCATAGCCTGGATGTACAGACTCAGACTTGTGTGGCTCATGCTACAGTGCTAAAAATAGCAGTGTAAATATTCCCGCTCAAGCTGGAGCTCGGGCTCTCAGATCCAAACCTCTTGCTGGGTTTTAGAGCCTGAGCGCCTGCCCACACAGGAATGTCTACACTGCTATTTTTAGTGCCATAGCACAAACCTGAGTCTGTAGACCCTGACTCTGAGGCTATGTCTACACTAGCGTGGTAAGTCGACCTACATTACACAATTCCAGCTACGTCAATAATGAAGCTGGAGTTGACGTACCTTAGGTTGAGTTACCACGGGGTCTACACCGTGGGGGGTCGATGGCAGAAACTCGCCTGTCCACTTACCTTACTCTTCTCGATGGGGGTAGAGTACAGGGGTCGACTGGAGAGTGATCTGCTGTCGATTTGGCGGGTCTTCACTAGACCCACCAAATCACCTGCCGGTGGATCGATCTCAGAGCGTCGATCCCAGCTGTAGTGTAGACATAGCCAGTGACTTGTTGCTGTGGTGTTGGTTTTTTTCCCCAGTGTAGGGGTACCCTAAGTAATTCTGCACTGGGACTTCCTGGCTGGTTCAGGTTGCTGAGGAGCCAAGCTTTGTTCCTTGAGCCAGCTGTGCTCCTGCTGCCTGTTTCAGGCTATTGATGACCCTCCTACTCTCCTGTGCAAGTGTTCCTTTCAACATCCCCCTGGGCTGCCCCCAAGTCCTGCTTCCTCATGTAAGCCCCCAGCTCCCCCGCTCCAGTGTCTCTCTTCCAAATCTCTCAGCGTATGTCTACACTGCAAAGAAAAACCCACAGCTGGCCCGTGCCAACTGATTTGGGCTCCCAGGGCTGGGGCTGTTTCACTGGAAGCCTGAAAATCTACGTAGCAGTTAAATAGCCCCTTAGCCCGAGTCAGCTGGCACGGGCCATCCTCTTGGTGTCTAATTGCTGTGTAGGCATACCCTTAGACCCCAGAACCTCTCCTACTTATACCTCTGCTACAGATACCCCCTGCTTCTGCTCCTTTGCCCCACCTTAATAAATCTCACCCCACCCACCCTTCATCAGCACAGCACTACAAAAATCTATACAAAGCGGAGAGACTTGCACAGGAGTGTAACATGGGACTTTTGTTGGGTTGTGCAGCTGAGGGGGACTGGACAGCATGCTCCTCGTAGAGCTCCATTCCACCCTCCCCATGATTCCTGGCTCTTTGATAAAGCCTCAGTCTACCCTGCTGTAATGTGCACCTTGCACTACTGCCTCAGTAACAGTCAGCAACAGCCCTACTTCCCACTATGAAAAGCTGTGTTGCCCACATGGCTTATGTCCTGCCCAGAGACCTGCTTCCCCAGGAAAATTTCCTGGATGTGCTTTAATTTCTAACTAGAATGTGTGCACTTACTTTACGTAATTTGAAGAATAAATTGTTTCTGTTTAATGCAATAATACTGCCTGTTATGTGGCTCAGCACCCTACATTTTGCCATTGAACATAAAATATATGCAGGTCCTAAATTCCCTCTAAGCTGCGTGGCTTGGTGGCCGCCCAGCAGGCTATCAAGTGCCACGCATTTCAGGTGTCCATCCCCTCGCTGCCATGCTGCTCCCGCCCTCTGCCTTGGAGCTGCTCCCGGGAGCCTCCTGCTTGCTGTGCAGGGGGAGGGGAGCGCTGATGTCAGGGTGTCCCCTTGCCCTCGCCCCTGTACCCCATCTCCACAAAGCGTGGGGGGGATGACACGACAGGGCTCAGGGCGGAGGGAGCTTGCTGGCAGTTGCTGCTGTGTCTGAACTTGCCTATTTACTTAAAAGACCAGCGTACTTAAAGGGGCAATGCGTCTCTCTCTCTCTCTCTCTCTCTCTCTCTCACACACACTCACACTCACTCTCTGTCTTTCACATTCATCTCCCAACACATACTTGTGGTGTTCTTGTTTCTTGATACTTCTTTCAAAGTGTGTTATTTTAGTTTTTGATTGGTCTATGCATTTCATAACTCTTATTACTCTCTTACGCTTAAATTTAATTATTTGAGTAGTGAGTTCTAAAATGCCTAACCTGTCCTGGCTGGAGTAATTATCCCTATGGTAACTTAAAAAAAAAATTATCTAGGTTTTCGGTTTCTACTGATGGTACACATCCACACATTACCTCGATATGGTGCACATAACAAAATTCATTCCGCACATAGATGGAAAAAATTAGAGGGAACACTGTGCAGGACCCCACATATTCTGAGATTCTACGGCTGTACAATTCATCCTTTGCTGCAAAACTGTGTTTCAGAGTCTAATATTTCTTTTTAGTCCTTATCATTATAAAGAAAACCTTAAAAAAGTTAAACAAATGTAAGTTATGACCAAGCTATCTTCATGAGTCCACAGACTGCCCAAAACAATAACTCTGGGAAATGCAAATCACTCTATTCATGTCCATGGATTGTTAACTGTGGATCCTAGAGATGACTCTTAAATTTAACATTCCAGTGCTGATCACTTTACCAGAAACATCCAGCTTCTGTGCTTATTCTACAGTCTCAAATTGCCTCCATCTCCTGAGGTGCTAAAGCATTAGCTATCCCCTACCCAGCTCTCACAATTTTGAGTTCTCCATGAAAACATCTGCCGTGCTCTTATGCATTATACAAAAGTTTGCAGACTATCAAAAGCTGAAAATGCGAATACACAGTAAAATAAATGGTATTTAATAACAAAATAAATAAGAGGCTACAGTGCTTACTGTGTATTTGAATATTTAATTCAATAAAACCCTCCAGAATCCGGAATGTTTTTGCTGCAGAGTCTAGGCCCAATGTGTTGTGGAGTACCCAGGTCATTAAGCATATATAAGTTTAGAATTCCTGGATCTCTGCCAAATTTATATCCTTGACCTTTTGGGACTAGCTGTCATTTACATTATTTTCTTTGACGGTCTGTTAGCTACCATGGTAACACTGAAATGGTAAATTCCGTTCTATTTTATCTATTCACTTTCTATCTTAGATATCCATTTGTGGAATTACAGTCACGGTTTGACTGCTTACCTTCTGTTCCAGATTCCTCCATCTGAACACATTATTGGGCACTGGTACAACTGGTGGTTGACTTCATTTTTTTTATGATTATTCATCTGATGTATGTGAATTTTGATATATTTGTTGTGAAACATATAAGTGAGTGTGTCTTAATAAACTGATATATAGTACTTGTTATATGATATATTTGTATTACTATTTAATGTAGCAGACTATTACCAGCATTTGGTTCAAGTACTATTTCTACCTATTGGTTAGTTAGCCAGATGCAGTGAGGCCTAACACTCAACTCGATGGCCCGTTTCAGCTCCTCAGTTCATCTTTTGAAAGTGTGGTGCAGGTTTCCTTTGAGGATGAGGACTGAATGGTCAGACATAGAGTGATCACTTTGTGTTCACCCACAGGTGATGTGGTGTGTTCCTGTGTGAGTTCATTCAAGCTCATGTCTGCACTACGAAATTAAGTCGACTTAAGTTACGTTAATTACTGCAGTGGCTGTACGTTGAATCAGTTTTGTGTGTCCACACTAGCTTCTTCTGATGGCAGTGTGTGTCCTCACAAGGAGTGCTTGAACCAACTGTCATTGTGGGGCTCTTGACTGCTGGAGCCCCACTGCCTGGCTCCGGCTGTCAGCTGGAACAGTAGACACTGCATCTACCTAACTACACCAATCTAAGCGCTTTTTGCGGAGATGGAGTTATTAAGTCGGGGTAGTGGGTGACTTATATTGGTGGGAGCAACATTGTAGTGTAGACTCGTACAGTGTTAGGTTGACGTAAGCTGCCTTACGTTGACCTAACTCTGTACTGACCAGGCCTGAGTTAGTTTCCGAGGCCTGAAGAAGAGCTCTGCATAAGCTTGAAAGCTTGTCTCTCTCACCAATAGAAGTGGGTCCAGTCAAAGATATGACCTCACTTACCTTGTCTCCCAAGGAATGCTCAAGGAGGGCATCAATTAGCAGAACCCTGTTGATTTATGTGAAAACCAGAAAAGCCCAATTTCCAGTAAAGTCACCATTTTGTCACTCAGTATACAGCGATGAGGCACGGATTTGAGGGCTAGAGTTTAGGATTAATGTGAGGGTTAGAGTTATGTATACAAAGTAGAATAGCTCCAACAAGAGAGATTGAGACACCCAATTCAGAATATCCAATAGCCCAGAGGTTAGGGTACCCACCTTTGCTGTGGGAGACCAGGTTCAAGTCCCTGCTCTAAATCAGGCAGTGCCCTATCCACTAGACTGTTGGCTGTTTTCTCTCTCTCTCTCTTGTTTTGACCAGACATTCCTTCCTGAACCTGAGAAACCTTGCCAATGAAAAAAAGGTTTGGTCAAAAACTCCTGATTTTTTTCTGCAAGTGAAATTTGAAGAGACTGTTGTTGGAGTAAAACTAAAAATGTCCAACAAACTCTGCTGGGATATTGGGTCTTTAAATGATACTGAAGAATTTAATCTCAGAAAACTGCATATTTTTCTTTGAGTGCTTGCACATGTCCATTCCAATGTAGGTGAGTGCACACTCTGACCGCACAGTTGCTGGAATTTTTTCCCCTAGTGGTATACGTCAGGTCAGCTCCAGCATCCTCTGGTGCCATACGCTCATAACACCAGTATAAAGGGCCCTTCTAACCCTGTGCCCCTTCAGTTCCTTCTTTCCACATGTGACATGACAGACAGTTGCTGGAACTTCTCTCATTGTTTCAGGCAAACTTCCCAGTGGTTTTCTGCTATTTCTCTTCTTTTCCAGTGTATGCAGTTGTTATAGTAGTGATAGTCAGTTTTTTTAGTTATATATTTGTTGGACTACTTCGTGCTTAGTTAGCGAGGTTGGTCCACTCCCTGGTGCCAGGGCAAGCCTCGGTCACCGGGCTTCAAGCCCTGCGCTTCTTGTGGCAAGTCGATGCCATTAAGTGACCTGGACTTATATTGTCTCAAGTTCTTGCAGGAGTCTCATAGAAAGGGACCACTGCCAGATCTGCAAGGACTTCAAACCTCACACCTGAAAGGACCAGAAGGTGAGATTGAAGGTCCTTCTCATGGAGGCAGCCCTGAGACTCGCTTCAGAGTCACGCTTGGACTTGGCACCAAGTATCTCAGCTTTGGTGCGGAGCACTCTCCTCACCGGTCATGAGTCTCGGCGCTGGTCCCCATCTCCGGTGCCTAAGAAGAAACATAGGAAGCAGCCAGAGAAGAGTCGATCCCCGGTGCCGAAGTCAAGCAGGTATGGGGACCGGGTTAAAGTGAGACCTACGTCAGGCTGCTGTTCCACCCCGGCACTGCAACAATCAGTACCGGCAACTCCAGGACCTATGCAGGCCCCACTGACTCCAGCTTTAGAGACACCGCCCTCAGGCAGACAACACACCAATCAGTTCACAGTGCTGTTGACTCTGGAGACATTTGCAGCAGCCAGGGACCTACTTGGTATGCCACCCTTGATTTAAAGGAGGCATACTTCCACATATCGACTTTCCGAAGCCACAGAAGGTTTCTAAGATTCATCATGAACGAGGTACATTACCAGTCTCCGGGGCTTCTGTATGGCTGTTGGCTGCTCCGTGGGTTTTCACCAAATGTGTAACAGTGGTGGTGGCTTTTCTCAGGAAACGGGGAGTGCATGTCTTCCTGTACCTTGATGACTGGCTAGTCAAAGGCCGGTCCAAAGCTCTGGTGGAATCCAACATCTATCTCATCCAATTGACCTTCCAGGCCCTAGGCCTACTGATAAATACACAGAAATCCATTCTTGTCCCGATGCAGAGGATAGTTAATTGGTGCAGTCCTCGATTTCATTCAGGCAAGAGCCTTGCTCCTGGAAAACCGGTTTCGGGCAATCATGGTCTTGGTAAGGTCCCTCCAGATCCACCCCGTCACAACAGCTTGAAAATGTCTGAGTCTTCTGGGCCACATCGCGTCATGCACTTACATAGGGTGACATGGGAGGCTGTGTCTTAGACCTCTCCAAGTGTCGCTGGCCACGGTGTATTCACCTACCCGGCATCATCTGGATTCAGTGCACACCGTGCCTGCTCAAGTCCTTGTTTCACTGACTTAGTGGCTGAACCACCACATGGTCTATGTGAGGGAGTGCCCTTTTCGCAGCCCCAACCATCATTGTCTCTAGTCTGGGATGCATCAACGCTGGGCTGGGGAACCCACATGGGGTCCCTCAAGACTCAAGGCCTATGGTCACCAGAAGAGCTCTCTCTTCATATCAGCGTCAAGGAGCTTGGGTGTAGTCTGTTTAGCCTGTAAAGCATTCCTGCCCCACATTACGAACAAAGTCATTTTGGTTCTCATGGACAACACAACTGCCATGTTCTACATCAAGAGGAAGAGTGGAACTCACTCCTCCCCCCTACACCAGGAAGCAATCAAGCTGTGGGAGTTCTGCATAATGCATTTAATCCATCTCCAGATGTCATAGCTTCCGAGAGCACAGAACAAGCTGGTGGATCACCTCAGCAGGTCTTTCTCCTCTCACCATGAATGGTCCCTTCAGCTGGACATTGCAAGGGGCATTTTCCAACAGTGGGCGACTCCCCTTATAGACCTATTTTGCTACCTGTGATAACAGGAAATGCCACCAGTTCTGGTCCCTGCAAGGCCAGAGCCCAGGGTCTCTTAAGGACATCTTCCTGCTATCATGGATAGATCACCTGTATTATACCTTTCCCCTATCCTGATGATAGACACGGTTCTGATGAAGATCAAGCAGGACCAGGCATGGGTCATTCTCATAGCCCCAGCATGGCCCAGGCAGCATTGATTTGCCATCCTGTTAGGCCTCTCGGTGGAGACCCCGCTCCTTCTACACTGAGACCTGATCTCCTGAGATGACAGTCAGCTGCTCTACCCAAACCTCAGCTCTCTTCATCTGACGGCCTGGAAGGTCCATGGCTGAGTCCTGAGGAGCAAGCTTGCTCGGAGTAAGTCTATAGAGTCCTGCTAGGCAGTAGAAAACCCTCCACTAGGACCACTTAGCTTGCAAAATGGAAGCAATTCTCCATGTGGTCCTCTCAACACAGTGTTCTGCCTATTCAATCTTCATTGCAACTCATAGTGGAGTATCTATTGCATCTGAAACAACAAGGTCTGGCTATTTCTTCAGTCAAGATAGCAGCGATATTTGCCTTCCATCCCTGGGTCAACAACTGGTCTATCTTTTCACACGAGATGGTTATCTGTTTTCTTAAAGGCCTGGAGAGGTTATACCCCCAGGTAAGAGAGCCTATTCCTCCCTGGGTCCTAAACCTCATCTTGTCAAAGCTTATGGGTCCCCTGTTCGAGCTGCTGGGGACGTTCTTGTTGGTTCGCCTATCCTGGAAAGTGGCCTTCTTAGTGGCCATCATCTCAGCTAGAAAGGTTTCGATAATCCATGCCCACATATTGGAGCCCCCATATATGATTTTTAAGGATAAGGTGCAGCTGCGTCTGCACCCAGCATTCCTCCTGAAAGTGGTTTCAGAATTCAGTGCAGTCAAGCAATCTTTCTACCACTGTTCTTCCCGAAGCTGCATGCGAACAGGGAGGAGCAATGACTACACTCCTTGAATTTTAGACATGCCCTGGTGTTCTATATACCAGTGTTTCTCAAACTGGGGTCTGCTGAGGAGGGATTTCCCCCCCCCCACCTCAGACAAGTCCCGATTTTTAGGTTCCCGCATCTGGTCACCCTACTCCCAGTGCTTCCTGCATGCCGGGAAACAGCTGGGAGGGAGGGGGAGGAGTGGCGACTGGGTGTGATCCAGGGAGAGGGCGGGAAGAAGAGGGGCAGGGGTGGAGTGGGGGCAGGGCTTGGGGCTCAGCGGGGCAGCTTGGGGGTCCCCAAAATTTTTTAAATCAAAATGGAGGTCCACAGGTTGCTAAAATTTGAGAACCACTGCTATATACAAAGAACCAAGCTGTTTTGCAGATCAACCCAGCTGTTCAAATTGATAGCAGAGAGGATAAGAGCCTTCTGGTCTCCACCCAGAGGATTTTGTTCTGGATTGCATCATGCATTTGTGTGTGTTACGAGCTTGCTGGCGAGCAGCCAATCTGACTGCTCATTCTACAAGATCACAAGTCTCCTTAGCTGCTTTCCTTATGCAAGTCCATATTCAGGACATCTGCAGGGCAGCAACCTGGTCTTTGGTGCACACGTTCTCAATGTACTGTGCCCTCAGCCAGCAGGCCGGAGATCATGCCAACTTTAGCCACACAATCTTGTAGTCAGCTTGTTCTTGAACTCCGAGCCCACCTCCTGTGCAATTGCTTGGGAGTCACCTACATTGGAATGGACATGTGCAAGCACTCGAAGAAAAAACGATTATTAACATTTCTGTAACAATTCTTCAAGATGTGTTTCACATGTCCATTCCAAAACCCACCCTCCTTCCCCTCTTATCGGAGTCAGCTGGTAAGAAGAAATGGAAGGGGCGCAGGGTCAGCAAGGCCCTTTATACTGGTGCTATGAGCGCGTGGCACCAGAGGGTGCTGGAGCCGAACCGATGAATACCCCTAGGCAAAAAAATTCCATCAACTGTGCTTAGGGCGCACACACACACCTACATTGGAGTGGACATACGCAACACATCTCAAAGAACAAGAGTTACAGAAAGGCTAGTAACCATTTTTTCTATAAATTGCTTGCTTGAGTTATTCTGTGAAAGAGAGATTTCCTGGATCCTGAAGATCAAATGGAGAGAACAGCTGTTGGGGTAATTAACACTAGGAATATACTAATTTATGGAGAGTTAGGAAGTGCTAGCAGCTACTGAACTGCAGCTTTGCAAGATAGATTTGACTTTAAAAACAAGGTGATGGAAAACTGTATATCAAATTTAGTCCACTCAGATCTGTTTCTTTTTATAATTTTTACTAAAGAAGCTCTGGAGATGATGAAAAATGTGACCATTAGATTTTAAAATATTATGGTCACTGTAGTTGCATTATGACTCTGAGATTGGTCATTTTAACTGAGTCTACTGTGGACTTGCAGAGTAGAGTGTGTATGCCTGAACACTGTTTGCCATGGGTTGCACTCACATCTTGGTAGGAATGTGAAGGCCACATTTAGTTTGAATATACATTTTTATAGAATACTTATTTACAAACAAAAATCCTTACAAACACAGTATTTTATTTATTTGTATCTTTCTTTGTGCGAGGCTGGAAACTGCATGTTCTGTTTGCCATCAATCAAAACCTGTAGCTGATGAGATTTGTTCCCTCTCTATGATGATTAAAGTAGGATTCTGTGAGCACTCTGATATGTTGGATTCTACAAGCAGATGTAAATGATGTATCTTGTTGAGGCTAAAGCTTTTTCACTGTTCCTTTAGAGAAATCTGACATCAGCTTTCAGAAAAGCACAGTAGCTTTTAGTAAAATTGCAGTATTGACTTTGTGTCTTTTTGACTGTCAAATCTCTCTCTCTCCCTTTTCTGCAAGCAAGACGAGTTGAATTCTCTGCAAGTCCTCCATTTTGATGTAGCAGTAGTTCTAGGTGGCTGATGGTGAGGGACATCCTTTCTTATAGAGAAACCTGAGAGGAGTGTATAACAGTACTTTGCACTTTATATACTACTATACATGTTCAAAGTGCTGTACAAACAACTCCAGTGGGCTGAATATAGTAAAACCTGTAGCTGATTAATTTTTGAGCAACCATAAATGTAACAACTATTTAATTTTCAACATTTGGATTTCAGAATAGTCACATCAGTAAACTTGCCTTATAAAAGGAGAACATAAATCCCAAAGTCTTGTTTCATCTGCCCAGGAATTTAAAGTCAGAATAAAAAGAGTAATCATAATAACCTATTATCCTATGCTAATTTTATACATAGACCACGAATCTGTCTATTGGTCCAACTTGCTTTTGTTTCCAGCCGTTTAATATATTTATTGCTCTGATAGTTTCCACTAGGCATTAGGTACATATTTGTTGTTAGCCACGGTGTAAAAATCTAATTCTCCTTCACATTAGAAATGTACTGGGTTAATCTAAAATAGATCTTCTTTAGCAAGATAATGAGTTGATATTTAGATGTATAGAAGTTTATTCCTGTTAATTCAGGTCCTCCAAATTGCATATTTAAGGCCACACAAAATCCTGTATCAGATCAATGCTGAATAATTGCTGGCTGTATTTTACAGAAGAGAATAGCTGTCAATATGTTCTACAAATCCACTCTAATCCCGCAGAATTTGACTGCTGAACTGTAAGATTAATATAACGGAGGAAGACATGTTTGATTATTTGAAGTGGCAGTTTCCCTTTTTTAAAAGGATCAGGGAAACTTTCACGTATTTTCATTTCTGATTATGCATATCATATAATCCCTTAGATTACTATACTGCAAAGTCAGATAAAGGGTGAAACAGTGTATCCTCTGGTATCACAACCTTTTTAAGCTAAAAATGAGTGAACAAATTATTTTACTGCATAGTAATCTAGAAGCAAGATACCAAATTTTTATTCTGGCATCCTATTAAATTATGAAATCTGACCTAACAGTGAAAAATGCATTATATACAGTCAGAAGCAATTGAGAGAAACAGAAATGAATAGCAGGGATGGAGAGGTGAAGAGATTGCATTGGAATTTCTTTCAGTTACCAATCCAAAAGACTAAGAAGGCCACCCACCAAGAACCACCACCACTCTAACATGTATAAATGCCTTTGCCCTGTAATGTAAAACTCATTTGTAATCTAATGTTCCGTGAGCACATTCCTATTGTAAATATTTCAGTGGAAGTTCAATGTAGCTCTGGGGTCATTATTTTGATATTTTCAAGAGAGTCACCCTAAAGCAAACCAGAGTGACTTTGAGTCAGACTGTAAGTTTATGTTGTCTTTATTTCCCCCCACCCCCTCAACAGCCAATAATGTGTCTGTTTCCTTTGCAGCTGGGGCTTTCAGCAGAACCCAGATGTAAGATCTTTCTCACGCTGGCAAAGACTCAGGTTAAAACAGTTTATTGTAACCCAGTTTAACATAGTGCATCCCACCCAACATGGATGGGACTAACCTGTTTTTGGCCTCATCCACACTGACTAGCGAAATTATTGGGGGATGGTTAGGTTGTGCTCCCTAAAACCAACCTTGGATCTCCCCCTTGCAAAGGTGGGGGTGGAGGCTCAGCTTTTTCCATAGCAGTCACTTGCTCTTCCAAACACTATAGAATGTGCTTTGTAGGTCTGTGGTCCATATGGGGATGGGGGGCAGTGACTAGGTAGGCTGAGAGGAGTTGGGTCTATATTAGCTTTTCCACTGAGCCCCCTCTACAGTTGGATTTCTCCTTTCAGGGGGTCCTAGTGGCAGCCATAGACAGAGGAGTTCCCCTGGGACCAGGGTTCCTGGAGCTTTGGGCTAGCATAGAGGTACAGGGTCTCCATGCTGATTCCTCCCCACCCCTGCAAGATTTATCTTGGGGATCCCTGGGGCTTGTAGGTGGGTCCTGCAACCTATTCCACTGGGATGCACCTCTCTCCTATCTGGAATGATAGGTAAGTAAAAAACTGCACCAAAGGACTCTTGCAGAATTTTCCTTACTGCTCCCTCTCTTCCACTGGTTTACTGTGGAAAGGGATGATCTGGCCCTACATTAGAAACTGGGTTCTCTTGGGCAGGAATTGTCTCTTGATTGTGTCTGATGGTGCCTAGCCTAATCTGGTGCTGATCTTTGATTGGTGCCCCTGGAGCTACTGCAATACAAATAGTAAATAACATATGAAAACTTGCATGTTAAACAAGTTCCTTAACTTGTTTCCCAGCCCAGTGCAAAGATGGCCTAACGTTTCTATAGCTATGACTGTTACTTTTTAATCAGAAGTCTAAAATGTACTGATGGCTGCCTTTTGAAGTTGTGCTCTCTGTGGAGAGATCTTGTAATATGTTTTGGGGGACGTGGTTTGGTTTTGCTTTCATTTGTCATGTTTGGGGATTAAAGCCTCACTGTTTCTGCGATAGTAGTCCAGACTAATTAAATTAGCTGTAAAATTCAATTTCTACACCAGTTGCCAAGCAAATAATCAAATTCAAGGAATAGAAGAAGAGCTCTGTTTTAGAGCTGAGGGGTCTATAACACATCATGTGACTATCATCCTAGTGCAAAAATCTTTTAAAATTTAATTACAAATTGGAACTGTCAAAATGGTGATTCTTTGTGGGGGTTTTTGCACGTGGTGCTCCTTGTTCTGTTAATGTGATGATTTATTTTTAATAAAGACTGTATGATATTAAAGTAGTGTTCTGTGACCTGAACATTGGTCAAGACACCTCATTTGTCAAGACAAAGGGATGTTTCTTAATATTCATGCTCATGATATTGAGGAAACATTTTATTGCATACAGGGCTTCTTTCAGGATTTCTTCTCTTTAATGATCCCACAGCAAAAAGTATTTCCATTTTGCAGCGCAGCATCTCCCACAGTTCTTGACATCTAGGCTGCTCTCCTCTGTTTGCAGCTCACAGAGGCAGATCACAGTTTTGGAGCCACGTGCTCTGGCCATGCACCCTCAGCTCCTGCTTGTTTCCAGTTTCTCTGCGTTTATGGAAATGTGCGGATGGTGGTTTTTACAGCTCCCGCCTTCACATCTGCCAGTGGTCGACTTTTTTTGTCAAAATTTGGGGCAGTGGTGAGCAGTGATTTCCCTCAGCCCCTCTTCCCCGGCACAGTTTTTTAGCCAGGTGTTGGAACCCCAAACCCTCAGTTGCAATGCCTCTCTGCTGGCTTCTCTTCACCTTCCAGGTATGGCAGCACAGCCTAAAAATCACCAAATGAAATCCAAATGGTGTTCCATCATGAGACTGCCCTACCAGGCTCAGCGCACACAGTGAGTTGTGCCCAGCCTGCACCCAGCCTTCTGTCCCTAATTCTGTTAGGTCCAAGGTTATGAGTCGGACAGGCATATGGGATCCCCTATCTAGCAGAGCAGTATGACTCTGACATGGTAAATGTGGACCAGGAGTCTCTGGGCAGAGCAGGGAAAGTCACCAAACATGAGGAGGATCCCAATCAGCTGACTCAGGCGGTAAGCCCCAATGGGCTTCTGGAGCAGACTTGCAGGGTCACAACTCCATCCCCCACAAGTCCTAACATGTTCTGAGCACCCTGGGAAGAAAACCAGGGCTCATAAGCATCCTCCACTCCTTCCAAATTTTTCCAGGAAGACTGTGGAAGGATTTCCCCTCCCACCTCCCTGAAAGAATGGGACCCAGCAGGTGAGGGCTCAGAAGATGTTGCAAGAGGACTTCAGGCCCTCAGCAAGGCTAGTCACAAAAGGCCTCACCAAAGCCATAATGGAGCTCATCCATTCTTTAAGTGAGTTAAAAAAATCAAAGAGAGTGAAAAGGGGGAAGAAAAAACATAAAAGATCTAGGAGGTATGAGTCTTGACTCCACTTCCTCTTCCACGGAGGGTGGTGAATTGTTGGGCTCTAACTCTGATCAGGACCGGAGAAAGACTCAGAGTTTGTTGTTTTTTCCACTCTCTGAGAAATTTCAGGCCATGTGCAATAAAATTTTATCTACTATTCAGATTCAACCTAAACAAAATCCCAGGAGTAAGCTTCTGAAAGCTCCTGGAAGCTACAATTACCCTATACTTCTTCAGGGATGTAATCAGGGATGAGTGGGATAAACCAGACAAGGGCAAGTACATTAACAGAAATGATCTAGGTTCTATAGGATTCAGGAACTAAAAGTCCCTAATACTGAGATACCGCAGGCTGAAGTTGATGTACTGTCCTCTGGTTAAAGATAGAGTAACTTGGTGGCAGAACCAAGATGAACTAAGGCCTAATCTGCTAGCCCACAATGACCTTCCTCAAGCAAATCCCTAAACCTTTCTTTCAGTTTACTTATTTGTTGTAATGCCTGGTGGCTGAGGTGGCATGGGGGCAGTCCAGAGCAGTAGTTAAGTATGTGCAGATGGTCAGATAGCCAGCGTGTCAATCTGTATCAGGGGCAGTCTGGGGCAATGGTCAGAGTTCTTGCAGGGGTCCATAGCTAGAAGATCCACTCCAAGGGACTGCATCGAATTAGGCAGCATGTAACAAGGCAGAGTCAGGCGAAGCAGCTTGGCAAGGCAGTCTGGGGAGTAGGCACTGGTCTGTTACTCAGACAGCTTCCACTTCCCGTGGGGGCCTTGATACAGTCCAGGTACTCAGTGAGAGTGCTGACTGTCCATCCAATCAGGGGCTTGGGGTATGGCTCCTGTGGGCCTGTAGGCCCTTAGCCCTAAGGCTATTGGTCAGGGAATGGGGTTCAGCTCATTGTCATGGCACATCGGCTGTGTCTCTAGTCTCACCTGCAGATGTGGGTTCAATACAAGAGTCCTGACACTGTCCTCCTTTGTACAATAGTAGTGATATCATGTCTTAAAACTATAAAATATTATCAGGTGCCCCTACAGCTTGCATGAGGAAGAAATACGACTACGCAGGGGAGAGCAAACATTGTTCCTTCTAGCCTAGCTTCCTGTCTTCCACAGAGCATGGACAGGTGAGAGGGAGGGAGGCTTTTAGGGTTGAGAAGAAAGAGTTCTGGGAAAGAGACATATTTGGCAGAGATTTAGATTTCTGGTAAATATTCTATGATCCAATCAAGAAGATGCTTTAGTGGTTTAAATATGTTTGAAATAGTTTGTCTCCTGGCAGCCTCAGACTGGCCTAGCCCTTCTTCCTTCTGGAAGAAAGATGTTGAGTTCCATTCAATCTGTTACGTAGAGTTCTCAGACAAAACCATAAAAACGGGTGAAATCTTGGCCCTGTTGAAATCTGTGTCAGTTTTGCCAATGACTTCAAAGGCCTAGGGTTTCACCTTGAAATTCTGTCCATTCTCTGTGCACACCAAAGGGCCTATGGTGTATTTTGTACAAGCAGTTTGCTCCAGTGTTGTACAGAATTTCCCCTCCCTCCACTGTTGTACATCATTCTGTGTGTCCATTGTCTGCTCTTCTCACAAAAGGCAGGTGCAGTTCAGTGATGCTGTATGCATAGAATTTGTAAAATGCTTTGGGATGAAAGGTGCTATAGAAAAGTAAAATATTATTACAGTAAGCACTGCTTGTGACAGCTGCTTTATAATGGCATCTCCCAGGAAACAAATAATAGTGACTGCTACTTAATTAAGAGGGAATCAGCATAACTCTCATTTGCTGCTTTTAGCCAGTGCCCAGTAAATAAAGTTTCATAGATTTTTAAGGTGTGAAAGGACTACCATTATTCTCTAGTTTGACCTGCATAACATGGGCCATAGAATTTCATCCAGTAATTCTTCAGTGTTTTCTCTCCCACATTCTGTTTGTCTTGACTATTTAGATGTAATCCCCTCAAAGCAGATGCTGGCTCTCACTGTGTGTTTGTACAGTGCCTAGCACAATGAGGCCCTGATCTTGGTTGGGGCTTTTAGATTCTACTATAATATAAATGTATTCTTCCCTACTGTGTAAGCAAATGCAAGCCCAATACCTGTTTGTACATCTTTTAGAAAGCTGTCCAATCTCTATGTAAAATTATATGAATTTACCAATTTCTTTGGTTCCAATGGTTAATTGCCCCCATATTAAAAAGCTCCATCTTATTTCCAATTTGAATTTTTCTAACTTCAACTTCCAGACACTGGATCTTGCTATGCCTTTGACTACTAGATTTAAGAACTCCTAATATCAGATATTTTCTCTATGTGTAGGTTTTTATAGGTGTTTTCATCAGATGTTTAAATGTATGAGAGATTCTAAGTACTGGTCTTCTAACCCAGAAATTTCCAAATAAAGATTAAAAGGTACATTTTTCTGAGCAGTTTCACCACCAGTGGGATCCAAAAGCATTGATAGGCAAGTCTCCCTCTCCTCCAAAGTTTTGTTACTTACCCCCTCACTGGGATGCTGCAGTGTGTGTGCAAAGTAGCAAAGTCTGAGAAACACAGGAAATCTGTATGCTTGGTGTCGGAGCAGGCCAGCAGATTATATGCTCTATTGCAGAAGTGTACCAGGTTCAAATTATCTGCAACCACAAGGATCCTGATTAAGGCTCAGATTTAGTCACAGGTATTTTTGGTAAAAGTCATGGACAGGTCACGGGCAATAAATAAAATAAAAATAAAAATTCCCAGTCCCTGACCTGTCCATGACTTTTACCAAAAATACCCCTGACTAAATCTCTACTTCTGTGGCCCTGCTGCTCCAGGGGGCCCCGGCTTTGAGGGGGCCCTGCTCCAGTGCTGGGGGTTGACTGCCCCCGCCACTGCTCCTGGGGACTGCTCTCCAGATGGTCTCTGGGCATCCCTGGGGCCGCTGCTCTAGCCGCCCCTGGACTGCTGCTGCTTGGGCGGTCCCCAGGGTTCCCCCAGGACCACTGCTCGGGCGCGCTCCGGAGCCAGCTGCCCAGGGCAACCTGAGCAGCGGCCAGTGCGGCTGGCCCCGGGGGACCACCCAAGGCCGCTGCTTGGGCACTCTCCGGGGCCGCCCCAAGGACTGCTTCTTGGGCAGTGTGCAGGACCAGCAGCACCAGCCATTGCTTGGGTGGTCCCCGAGCCAGCTGCCCGGGCCTCCTGAGCAGCAGCTGGTGTGGCTGGCCCCCGGGGACTGCCTGAGCAACTGGCCCTGGGTCACTCCAGCAGTGGCTGGTACGGCTGGCCATGGGGCACCCAAGCAGCTGATGCCGGGGCCAGCGGCTCGGGTTGCCCTGGAGTCAGCCACACCAGCCGCTGTGGAAGTAGCGGAGGTCATGGAAAGTCATAGAATCTGTGACTTCTGCAACCTCCGTGAGAGAATTGCAGCCTTAATCCTGATCAGTGAACAGTAAAGAGCAGGCCTTGCCACTGGAAAGTAAGAGGCTTTGCCTGGTGCGTGGGAAGGGACCAGTGCCATCCACTCCTGTAGAATCTAAGCTTCATTTAAAATAAATTATATGCTTGGCGAGAGGCTTAACTGAATCACTATAATGCATTTTGTTTACTGATCCACCGAGTCATCAAACCCATTAAGTATGACTATTCTTCATCTTAGCTGTCTGCTGCCTAGGGCTAAAGGCTGCTGTTATATTTCTCTGGGGAGCAGGGAAGAGAAATGGACTGGCAGACATTAGTGGAATGGCTTCCCCATCCTTAGAAGTGGCCAAGTCCTGAGCCACAGAATATATGTCCTATTTCTGGTCTCAATCTTCATGGAGGCCAACTGCCCGCGGTTGTTAGTGACAGACCCAGAGAATAAATATGAGTTAAAATGACACTGTCTGAGTTAGTTGGAAAAACAATTGACTAGCCTAGAAAAATTAAATATTGATACTTTTAGGAGATGCAGTTTGTAATTGTTTGAAAAATTAGTGTTACATACATATATTTTCAGTTTTATAGGGTGACTAATTCCCCCTACAGATTAACCAGGCTATCCGCCCAAGCCAGGTCCCATTAATTTTGGCCAAGGATGTCCTAGTAAAACTAAATGGTCTTTAATTTACCTACTTTGGAAGGATGAAAGACTGACCCTGATGTGATTTGAACCTGTGGTTCCAGGGATAGTAGGAGGAAGGAAGCAAGAGAGAGATGTTTTACAGTTATTTCTATTTTTAAACACTTTTGAGACACTCCTAGTGGTACCATCACTGTGGTATCTGAGTTCCTAGTTAGAGTGATACATTTCAGACTTGATGGTTTGACCACTAAATAATCTCCTCCAGCTGGCACTGAAATAAAAAGCAACTCTGAATCATCCGTTATATCGGTAGTCACGGGTCATCTTTTAAAAAGAACCGCCAATGCATAGATTTAATTACCTGCTTAATGTATAAACTTGCAGCACAGATGTAGCATTTTTTTAAATACAAAACCAAACAATTTTAAAATAACATGATGAAAAATCACTTCTCTGAAATTTTAATAGTAACACCTAAAATGACTATACTGAAAATCTAGAAAGATATCCGTTGTTTTAGTTTGTTTGCTTTGACAGCATTTTATGTATAATTATCTTCACTTTTTAACTACATTGTGATATGCAGTGGTGTTGTAGCTGTGTTGGTCCTGGGATATTTACTCCTCGGGGAATTCTGCATCACTGCACATGCACAGAATTCATGTGCCCCACAGATTTCTTTGCTTCCCTGCAGAAAAATGACTTCTGACGGGGAAGCAAAGAGAAGCTGCAAGAGCGGTCATGCGCCTCTCCCCAGCAGCACAGGCAGATTGGTTCGGGTAGCCAGTAGAGACGTAAATCATCACCCGGGGGGGGGTGGGGGGGGGAATGTGCAGTTGTGAGAGAGAGAGAGAGAGAGAAACTCCATCCCTCTTGTTTGCTATTGCAGCACGCTTGGCATGGAGGAGCAGGGCTTCAGGGTGTTTCCGAAGAGATAAGCGTGGGACAGGCACTGTCCCCTCAGGCAGAGCAGAACGTAGCAGCCTGCCTGCTTAGGCCAGGTCTACACTATGGGGGGGGTGGTGTCAATGTAAGGTACGCAACTTCAGCTACGTGAATAACGTAGCTGAAGTCGATGTACCTGGCTCGACATACCTCGCTCGACTTACCTCGCCGTGAGGACGCTGCAATGTTGAAGGCTGGCGCTCCCCCGTCGACTCCGCTTCCGCCTCGCGTCGGGGTGGATTACCGGCGTCGACGGGGAGCGCGTTCTGGGATCGATTTATTGCGTCTAGATTAGACGCGAAAAATCGATCCCCAAAAGATCGATTGCTACCCGCCGAATCGGCGGGTAGTGTAGACTAGCCCTTAGTGAATTGTTCCCATTTTCTTTGTGAATTCCCCCAGGAGTATAAAACAGGTGTAAAAGTTTTAAGGCTCCTTTACATTGCCAGAGTGGTGTAAAGGACAGCATGGCCTTATAAATGCTTATGGTGCTCTAGATTAGAACTGGTCTAAATTTTTGAACTGAAATAATTTCCTATCAGAATGTGTTCCATGAACTGTTTGCTACTGACCTTTCTGGAGATGGTCAGTAGCCAATATAAATCCAGCCCTCACTTGCTCTTCAGTTGCCTATAATTAAGGCTATGTTTTAGTCACAGGTATTTTCAGTAAAAGTCACATCACGAGCAGTAAACAAAAATTCACAGCCCGTGACCTGTCCATGACTTTTACTAAAAATACCTGTGACTAAAACTTGGAGGGGGGCTACCCGGGGGTGCTGTGGGAGGGCGGCCTGGGTGCTGGAGGGGAGGGTGGACAGCGGCGTGCAGCCCAGGACCCTCGCTGGTGCTGCGGGGGGCAGGTTGGCGGGGCCAGCAGGCTCCCTACCTAGCTCTGCGCCTTCCCCACCCCCCCAGCAGCAACAGAATTTGGGTGTGGGAGGGGGTTGGGGCATGGAACGGGGTGAAGCAGGCTCTGGGCGGAGCTTACTGGGGGGCTCCCCAGAAGCGATGACATCCCCCTCGCTCAGCTGCTAGGCGGAGGCGCTGCCTCTGCCCAGACTGCTGGATTCGCAGCTCCCATTGGCAAATTCACAGCCTTACCTATAATGTAACACTGAGCATATGGCTGCATATATTTGTTGACTAATAACTAGAAATAGATGGTCAAACCTAGTTATATTACTGTTAGGCAAGGGGGGTTGGGGATTTCCTCCAATGCTCCCTACTCCCATTCTTCTCCATCCATTGTATTGTAATTTAAATTACCAAAATAATTGAAATGAGGGATTTTATTGTATTATTTTGACAAAATATGCAGAATTTTATAATATTGTAGAATATCTGCAGAATTTTTATGTTTTTGGCACAGAATTCCGCCAGGAGTAGAAATTAGAGAAACAAAGTGGGTGAGGTAGTATCTTTTATTGGACCAGCTTCTGTTGCTGAGGGAGACTAGATTTTGAGCGTACACAGAGCTCTTCTTCAGGTCTGGGAAGAACTGAAGAAGACCTTTATGTATGCTCAAAAGCTTGTCCTCTCTCTCCAACAGAAGTTGGTCCAATACAAGATATTACCTCACCCACCTTGTGTGTTTAACTGTAGTCAGTTTGCCTGTTGTGTGTATGTCTTTCACAAAGAAACGAAGGAGATAAAAATGTATTTAAAAATAGCAAACTTCAGTTTTTAAACAACAAAAATTGGCAGGTGCAATCAGAAGCAGGTGTTAGTATCTGGAACGACTTGTAACTCAATTTTTGAGATTGACTCTATTAAACTGACATAAATTCGTTAACCTTTCACTGAATAATAGAACAGTAAGAATTGTAAAAACTAGCTTTGTTTGAAGTGGGTTTCCCCTAACCATTAAATCAAAATCCGTTTTGAAGTGAAATTCTGTGGAGTTACTCATTTGTGTAACAAGCCCTCTTAAAATGTTGTTGGAAATAGCTAAATTTGAAAATTTAAATTGTAACAACTCTTACTGGGTAGAGTTCAGTTTTTGAATTTAGCATATGATGTCAGGGCTGGCGCTATCACTAGGCGACCTTAGGTGGTTGCTTAGGGTGCCAGGCTTTGTGGGGCGGCTGCCCCCCCCCCCCCCCCACCGCCGAGCCGGGAGGCAGCCGTGACGAGCCGCCCCGCTGAGCTAGGAGGCAGCCGCAGCGAGCAGCTCCCTCGGCCTGCAGGCGGGGGGCTGAGTTCCCGCAGGCGGGGGCGGGGGGCTGGCTGGGGAGGGCGGCGTTAGCTGGGGCGGGGAGCACAAGGCTGGTGCAAGGAAGTTTCGCTGAGGGCGCGAAACTTCCTTGCACCGGCCCTGTATGATGTATCACTATAGTAGTAAACTTTGTTCCAATTCAGATACATGGAGGTTACTATTATAAAAATGATCTTCTCACTGAAACAAAATATCTGTGTTAAATATAGTAAGGCAAAGAAATGGAGCTGAACCTTTTCAAGCTGACATTCTGGGCACTCTCCCTACCTCCAGGGTTGGACTGCAGTACTTGGTGTCAGACTGTCCTAGTGAAAGGAGTAAGCTGTAGCATCCTTCTTCCTCTCATTGCTTCAGGGTATTGCCGCACATATGGGCCTCTTTCTCAGAAGGGCTGTCAGCAGTGGGTGATGATACAGTACATACCATATGTGTTTCTATGCATTTAGGTTGGAATTTAATGCTGAGAGTGATTTTAAAACACATTCTAATCTGGGTTTGTAAGGGTGCAACTGCTATTAATCCTTTGCAGAAATATCAGTCTTGACCATTGTTGAACAATTAAATAGGCATATAGGTTTTTAGACATGTCATTATAGCTTGTGCTGGCTTATCTGTTTACAAAGAAGTCAGCAGCAGCTGCTTTCCTGCACTATTAAAGTGCTGTATGCATAGCGCAGGGAATGTACCCAAGTGTTTAGTGGTGCTGCTCCTCCCAACCCTTTCTGTGTTGCTGTGACAAGCTCTTTGGTAGATGCTGCAATCCAGTTACTCTTGAGATTCATTTTATTTTTAAACCAAGCTGCTGCTTCCTTCAGATTGCTGCCTGCTTGCTCCCAGGTGGTGCTGGAGGAGGCGGAGGGAACTCTGCTGGGTTTTCAGTCAGTGATGCTGGGAGGGATTGTGGGCGGGCTCCGCTTCCCCCCTTCTCTTCGGCACCTCGACTTTGCTGTCTCTGCACTGCAGCTGTCCTCCAGCAAAGAGAGCTTCTGCAACATACTCCAACGCCCTGCGCCCTGCCTCCTCGTAGTGCCTCGCAGACCGGCCCGCCTGCTGCCCTAATGCCTTGTTTGGGAGAGATTTCGGCCTCCACGGAAAGCCTTGCACAGCTGTAGATAAAGCACAACTCCAGCTGAATTTGCGTCACGGGGGGAGCGGGGCTGCACCTGCCGGGGAGAAGCCGCTGCTGGCCCAGCGTGGAAGGTTTGTCTCAGCCCCGTGGGCACCCATGAGACAGGACAAGCTGACGGGCTCCCTGAGACGTGGGGGAAGATGTTTAAAGAGGCAAAACACAGGCGGCGGCGTGGGCACCATCCTGAGCAACGTGTTGAAGAAGAGGAGCTGTATTTCCAGGACGGCTCCTCGCCTGCTCTGCACCTTGGAGCCAGGTAGCGTGTGCGTGGGCCAGGGGCAGACGAAGGACCTCGGCGGGCTTTGCTCCCCGGGCCCCTCCGCTGGCCCGGCCGGGCCGGGCTTGGGTTTGAAAGTGGCGCTGCTGTGCAGCGGCTGCTTCCCTAATGCTCTTAGCCGGGCTTACCCCGGTGTGGGGCGGCGGCTGCCCGTCACGGCCGCGCGCTTCTCCCGGGCGGGGAGCAGGACGGAGATGAAATCCCCGGGTAGGCGCCGCTCGCGGGGCTGGGGGGGGGTGTGGGACCGGGTGCCTCGGGCGTGTCTGACAGGGACGTGCCCAAGGCAAATGGCCGCTCCCTGCCAGCCGCAGCCTCTCCAGCGCCGTGCTGCGGGGCTGTGCCGGGAGAGGAGGCGCGGCCCCCGGCCGTGATGCAGCGATTGCGCTCGGCATCCGCCTTAAAACCCCTCGTCGTGCCGCTTGCGCCGGGCTGTCCAGAGGGGACCGTCCCTTCCCCGCGCTCAGTGTAAAGCCCCCAGGCGCGGGCAGCGGACACGCAGCGCCGGCAGCGGACACGCAGCGCCTGCCCCCTGCTGCAGCGGGCTCGGTCCGGCCGGCCTGTTACACGCCGGCGAATCGCCGTGTCCTGCTGAGGCTGCTCGGCGGGGCGGGGCCAGACCGGGTCCTGGCCGCACTGTCGGGGCTTTGCCGCTGAAATGAGCGTCAGCATCTCTGTGAGCAATGGCTGAGGGCCCTTTGCCGTCCCCGCGTGACAGGCCCCGCCGGGCACCCCCGGCCCCGCAGGACAGGGAGAAACGCCACCGCTGGATGTGGCTCTCTGAGGGGCCTGTGGAGCCGTTGGGCCAGGGCAGCTGGGGTGGTACCTGAGGACTGGCCTCACCCCGGGGGAGCAATGGCAGGACCCACTGGCCAATGAGCCCTCCTAGGAGGGCAGATTGCCGCGCCTCTCTTGGGAGTGGATAGGTGGAAGCAGCCCCAATGGGCCACGCCACCCGCAGTTCTGCTTGCTCATTTCTGCTCTTCTCCCATCTGGCTTGTCGCCTGCTCTCCCGCCTCCTGGTCTTTGCTTTCTTCTTCGCCTTGCACTGCTTTGCTGTCCCCTATCCCTCTTTGTGAAAGCAGTTCAGCCACACTGTAGCTGGGTGGGTCTTTTTGCATCTCATCTGCATGGCAGAGCTCCCTGCAGCTGAGCAATCTCTTCGTCTCCCTCCCTTCTTCTTTCTGTACCATTCAGCCATGCTCTCAGAGCCCTAGTCTCTACATTTCCCCACTATTACTGGGAGCATTTGACCTGGGGAAATTCCCTTGACCTATCTGCTCTTTGAAGAAGTATATTGTCTAAATACACAAAGAAGACTGTTTACTTAAAGGGGCAGTCATCGATTTTGCATCTATTTTTTTCCTAGAAACTACTTCAGTTTCAAATAGAGTGAAACCTTTATTAAGTGGCTGCTCAGGGTACCAGCAAAATGAGGTCTCTTAAGAAAGGTGGCCTTTAACAAAGGTGGATCTGCAGCTTACTAGAAAGCCAAGGAGACTCAGTTATTTGATTCCAAAATTTTGTTTTGTCTATAAAACACTGAAAATATAAATATTTAAATCGTTTTATTTTTATAAAATATTAGAAATACATATACTTAATAGATGTTTAACGTATAAACAATCATTTGTAGCTGAGACATTAATTTGTCTGTGGGTTATCATGAACATAAAGGAAGTAAAACTGTAACATAATTAATTTTAACTAATGTCTCGAATGAGTATAAAAACTTAAAGCAATACACAGCACTATGGAAAGTGCAGAGTTTCCCATTGCACTACATGTGTATATACAATGTGCCTTATGAGCACTCAAGTACAAAGTGAGTAAGCTGATAACTTAAGTAAGATTTCTTCTGTATTTGAGAGCAATTCTGAGTGGTCTCTGGTTATGTTGGAGAAGTGATTGCTTAATATATTTACATTATACAGTTCTTGGGGATAACCTGTTTCATAGGGCTGCTGGTTACCAAAAATAGGATTCTTTGTATTTTTGTACAAACAGACATCATTGTGTTGTTTTTTTTTAATATGCCCCAGGGTCCCAACTGCTCTGTGGGTCCTGCCCCCAGCTGACACCAGCTCATGCAGTAGCCTCCTAATATTGTAGACACTGCCATTATTCTGTGAAGCTTTATCAATAAATTGCACAGATTCCTGCCTGCAGCTGTGACACCCATCCTTCATCCCCAGGACAGGGTAGAGGAGCTGATACCAGAAGCACATCACTGTCTCACATCTAGCAGTGGATTAGGTGGTGGTGTGGGGTTTCTGTAGTCCCAAAGTGAGCTGCTAGCAGGAAGAACAGTGATGCCATAGCTGGGGTTACCTGCTACCACATCATCATCCTGGAGGTCAGGGAGGATTTGAACATTTTGTGCCTCATTGTTAAATAAACTTAAGGGGTCTCATCTGGCTTTGTATGTATCTGTCCATATCCATATGTATTGGGAAGCCTCTGGGAACCAGTTTCATCGCATACTTCATTATGTCCTGGTGTGCTTCGTGGTTGCTAGGGTAGTGGACTGCACGGAGGATTGCTCCGGACACTTATGTGGGTGAATATAAGTTATAAAACAAGTTGTGGGACAAAACAGCATGGCCTTTTTTGTTTTTGAACCAACAATTAGACTGTAGTTTGCATCACTAAATTTTGAGAGCCCATCTGCTGTAGGGCTTTTCCTCCTTTGTTTAGGATGTAACATCTGTTTCTGGTTAGGTACAGCCTAGGTGTTGATAGTAGTATTGCTCACTTTCAGTCACTGTCAGTGGAAGAGCTTTCAGCGGCTGCTCTTATAGTACAGTAAGAGCCTGTAGTGATTGGATTGGAAATGTTTGGGTGGGTTCGGGCTAGTTGACTAATACTTGCCCCCAAGAACATGGGGGTCATAACACACAACCTTCCTGTGCATCCTTCCTTTGGAGCTGCTGAAGAGTTCCCAAACTTTTGGTTCAATACTCCTGTCCCCGTGGAGTAGTTCATTGCTGAAATTGAGGAATAGGGTTTTGATTATTCCATCAAGACTTCTTACTTGGCTACCATATCTTTCTGTGATCAAGTATCTGATGACCCTGATGTGTGTTAGATGCTCATGAGACAGAAAATGGAGGGCTTTTCTAGGTTTTGGGACTCCTGAAAGGATGGATATCATTCCAGTCAATTTTTCACTGTTAAGACATGTGGCGGCAGCTTTCCTCTGGTTGACTAAAGTGGAGGGGGGGGGGCGCGCGAAGGGGAGGGAGGATATTCTCCTATGTCAAATGGCTTCTCTACAGCAATTTTTGGTCTGCTATGGATTAGTGAGTGGATTGCTAGGGTTCCGGGCAGGCCTCATTCTGGCACTCACCTTGGAAACGCCTCCTCTGTGCCTCCACATTTGATCTGTGGCTCTTTTATATAAGGCAAAACAATGTGATAAGGAGTCATTAATTAATCTTAGAAAGATGCCCAGTCAATTGGTCTAACTCAGGATGGCCATGTCAGTGTATCTCCCTGGGCACTCTGCAGACAGCAGTCTCTCTTTTCTGCCTAGTGACATCACACCTTTATTAATTCAATGCCATCATCTGGAAGACATTTGTGAGTTGAGATCTGGGAGTTCTTAGATCTCATTTATTCGGAACAAGTCTCCACTGTGTCTGCTACCATGTCTGGGGTTTTCGATCCTGAGGTTCAAACACCAGGTGGATAACATTCTGTCTGTTTTCAAGATTGTATTTGTCCAGACACACCCTTCACTACTCCCAGCTGGCTTTGCTAGTGGTGTTTTCTTCGTGTAAATTGCAAGAATACAGAGGCCTTGGTATTAGGTGGGTCTTTAAGCCCTGGGAAGCTGGAATGCTCTCTATATTTGAGTACTAAGTTGGGGGGAAGTGCATGACTATTCTGGAGGGCTATTGCTTCCATCTACCTTTTGCTGATACCAGAACATGTTACCTTAAAGTGTCATCTGGAGTTACACTTTAACAAAAGTTGCAGCTAGCTATTAGCCTGAATTTACATAAATTGCTGTATGTCCTTACTGTTTCCTGTACTCAGTAATAGACTGTTTAGGGATGAGACCTGGTTCTGTTGTACTGACACATGTTTGCAGCAAATGTGATCTGGCTTCTTTTGAGTGCCGGGGGGGTGGGAGGTGAATCCTAATAAGTAGCTACTGCCAGGTGTAGGCACCAAAATGTTCAAAAACATCTCCTTTTTTTTAAGGTATTGAAAATATTAATATAGACAAATGCTTTAATCTCCCCAAAACCCTGTAAGGCTGTTATTAGCTGAACAGTGCCGATAAAAGCATCCAAATGGTAAATTCCCTGATACAGTTTTAAAATGGCCAAATCTAGGGTAGAGTTTTGTTTGCTTTTTTTTTTTTAACTTTGCTTTCAGTCTTATCCCTTGTATACCACCTTTCCTCCCTGTCAGGTTCTAAACACCTCATAATCAGTTTCATATGGAAATACTGTCAAAGCTTAATTACCAAGCATTAGCAAATGGCATTACATTTTTTCCCCCAAACACACAAGGCCTAATCCAGTAAAATGTGGAATGTTTCTGATGAATTACCTTACATTTAAGGCATTTGGCAGCTTGTAGCACTGAGCTCTTTACATTGATATAAAAATTATAGATACAGATCCATGGATCAACACTTTATCTTAGGAAAGACCACCTTCATACGGAAACATTTTAAATACAAAGCACATATGGTGCCATTAATCAAATGTTGCTGGAAAAATGTCTTTAAGAAGGGCTTTATTCTTTTGTATGCATTCCTCTGATATCAGTTAGTGCAAGAGAATGTGAAGAATGAAATATTGGACTGTTCAGCACCTTGGTTTTGGACAGCGACATTCTGACTGATTGAGGACTAATTTAATCTAACATGCCTGACATAAATCAGACGATATGTATTATTATATATATTATGGTGTGTCCAGATGCCATAATCAGAATCTATTACAGGCCAATGCTGAGATCCTAGTTTCACACCTGAGTTTGCATTTTAAAAATGTGTCATCTATATTAAAAAGATTAACATTAATTTCTTTTATAGCCAGAAGAAACTCTTAAGTTTAAATGGGAGTACTAGCCAAACTTAAAGAGAATATGGATAAATGATAAGATATTAAATATTACATACCGAGCAATAAACTGATTTTATTAATATAACAAAATAAAAATGAGCATCCAGTGTTGTAATATCCATAAATTGAAGCATATGGAAAGAAAAGCTATTTTATATTTTTATATATAGATATCATGCTTTAAAAATGGAATGATCCCCTGTTCAGTATATTACTGTGGTTTAGCATAAGATACTTTGTTAAGGGTCATGCAGCTTACTGCATACTGAGGAATCCCTAGATGGACATTGTACACTGTGCACACATTATGAAAAAGTCAGATCTCTTTACTTCCCTCTCTTCTCTGGTGGACTTTTCCATTGCAACAAGTTTTTATTTTATTTATATAACATTCTATTATAAGAGGTTATTTATTATAAAACCTGTGGTAATGGAGAAGTCCGCTGCAGAAGAGAAGGAAGGTAAAGAGCTCTGACTTTCGCACAATGTGCGCACAGTGTATAATGTCCATGTAGGGGATCCCTCAGTATGCAGTGATCTTAGCAAAATATGTTATGCTGAACTACAGTAATATACTGAACAGGGGATTATTCCATTTTTAAAGCATTATATGTATACTTTTTAACATGCATCTTCAGTTTGCTTTGAAAACAGGAATTGATGGAAACAGGAATAGAATGCAGTCATTCAGAATTATATACAGTAGTTCAGTTTAGAATTCTGTATTTTCTTTTTACTTGATTTATTTTTTTCCTTTTCTAAATAGTGATCATGATTTTGGTTTTGTCTTTTTTCCCTTTTGTTTTACTATTGTCTCTAGGGGTTGATACAAAGTTGAAGTTCACTCTTGAACCATCTTTAGGTCAAAATGGCTTTCAGCAGGTAACTTCATTTATTTTCACTTGTTTTTAAAAGACTGAAATTTCCTTTTCAGTGTACTTGTGTTACTTGAAATGTGCATTGCTTTGTTTTGGATCTTAATGTGGGTATATTAGTTGCCACTACATAAAGGTTTGTTCCAACTAACGTTTTGGAAATTGTAATGCAATTCCTTTGTTTTCTCTGACATCTCAGAATTCTCATAATGTCAGTGTCTTATATTTTTGTTATATACATAAATTATTAGTCTTATTATATTTTGCCTTTAATTAGGGTTTCTGTATTAGCTGTAGGCACCGGTCCATCTTATGGCTAAGCATTTAATTTCTTAAACATGGGAAATAAAATGAATGTCACTTACCTGCAGTATTGCACACATTAAACTAATTCCATATGTTTCCTGTGCTGGATGTTTTTGCTTTTAGTGGTATGATGCTCTCAAAGCAGTGGCCAGACTACCAACAGGAATACCAAAGGAGTGGAGGAGGAAGGTAGGTAGATTTTTTTTAAAAAATAGAACTGGAAGGACCTTGAAAGGTCATCGAGTCCAGTCCCCTGCCTTCACTAGCAGGACCAGGTACTGTCCCCTGACAGATTTTTTTGCCCCAGATCCCTAAATGGCTCCCTCAAGGATTGAACTCTCAACTCTGGGTTTAGCAGGCCAATGCGCAAACCACTGAGCTATCCTTCCCCCCTGTAAACTAGATCTGTACACTTCACAAGATAATTGCATTCACATGTAGTTTAGAGATGGTATGAATTTGAGAGTCTTAGGCTTTGTATGCACTGGAGATTTTTGCTGGTTCAAAACTATCAAGGACCAGCCACTTGTGGAGCTGCACTGTTGCACAGACAAACAAAGCTTGTACCAGCGCAGATTTTGACTTTTACCACTTTACTCTGTCTACACCAAGAGTTTGCGCTGATGAATCTTTCCCAATAGCTGAACATTAATGCCTGAAATCAGAGAGAACCTCCAGGGAAGACAAGCCTTTACATTTATGAAGTTGAAGTTGATAACTGCTGTCACCAAGGCATAGTGCTGACAAGAATTCCCACATAAACATTTGGTCAAGGAAAGGCAGAGTGCTGGAATAATAGGGGAGCTGAGGGTAAGGAATGATGTGCATTAGAGACTGCCATTAATGTGAAACAGCACTGGGTTAGTGCTGTAGAAATGTACCCACTGAGAATTACATTGAGATCACTAAATCCACCTTACTGCTTCCTTAAATAAGATTTGAAGCCATATCCACAACATTTAAAACCTTGTGCAATAGTCTTTTGTACTGACTAAGTGTGGGACATATTCAGGCCTCAGTTTCATCCAAGCAACCCTACAGAAGGATTAAAACATATGTAAGATATATACATGGTTTAATATAATTGTTGTGTGTTGGGATCTTTCTCCTTTTCCTTTCTTACTCCCTGTTGGAATTATTATTATTTATGCAGGGTATTACCATGACACTAATTTAACCATAAATTCCTTTATTAAATCCAAAGGGCAAATGGTATTTATAACAATTACTCTAAACATGCCTATAAAGCCTAAATAATATCAATTTACTCATGCCAAACAGTAACAAAATATTTATAGGCATTTGATCAAGATTACTTACAAATGGGCTAAGGATGCTTAGACCCATATTGGTCGACTCCCAACATGGTCAGGCAGGTATTAACAATGAACCCTTTAAGACAGGTGTCTCAAACTCAAATCACCAGGAGGGCCACATGAGGACTCGCACGTTGGCCCGAGGGCCGCATCACCCAGCCCCGCCTCCCACTCCACCCCCCGCCGGGTGCAGCAGGGGGCTCGGGGCAGGGGGGTTGGGGTGCAGGAGGGGTATTGGGTGCGGCAGGGGGCTCAGGGCAGGGGGTTGGGGTGCAGGAGGGAGTGCGGTGTGTGGCAGGGGGTTGGGGTGTGGCAGGGGGTTCAGGGCAAGGGGTTGGGGCACAGGAGGGGTGCAGGGTGTGGCAGGGGGCTCAGGGCAGGGAGTTGGGGTGCAGGGTGCAGGAGAGGTTCGGGTTCCAGCCCAGTGCTGCTTACCTGGAGCAGCTCCGGGGTGGCAGAGGGGCCAGGGCAAGGTCAGGCAGGCTGGCTGGCTCTCTCCCTGCCTGCCTGCTCCCGGCCCCTCTGCTCTGGAAGCCCCGGACACTGCGTCCCTACGGCCCCGGGGGGAGGGGGAGCAGAGAGCCCCGTGAGCTCCTGTTGCCTGTGGTTACCTCCCCCGAAGCTCCCATTGTCCGCGGTTCCCCGTTCCCGGCCAATGGGAGCTTCAGGGGAGGTAACCACAGGCAACAGGAGCTCATGGAGCTCTCTGCTCCCCCTCCCCCCCGGGGCTGCAGGGACGCAGTGTGTGTCCAGGGCTTCCTGGAGCGGCGGGGAGCCCTCAGCACCATGGGGTGGGCAAATCTGCGGGCCATAGTTTGCCCACCCCTGGCCTGGAGGTAGGCTGGGGACGCGGCACGCTGGGGCGGGGGGGCGCAGTAGCTTGGCGGGCCGCAGGGAAGAACCCTGCTTTAAGAGTTTACTTTGTTATACCCTTTAACAAACAAGTGATGTCGCTGCGAATTCGCACCTTAGCTAAGGCGGTAAGAAGTAGTTTCTCAAATAGCCAATTATTTACTGCACATGATGCCGAGTTAACTGTGTTTTATTTCTATTATTTCAGCCCAAACCTTAAGTAAGATAAAACTGGTATTTCACAGGGTTACTACAGGTTTAACACACAACTCTTCTTTCTCATGCTCTAATTCTTTTTGGTCACAGGCTTTGGACCTGTTGCTCCTGCTAATATCCTAATTCAGTTTAAAACCATAGTTCACCTAGGTCTCCCGTGGGCCTATAGTCCCGCACTCCCTGTCCCTCAAACCCAAACCATTTCCTCTTTCAGATTAAGAGAGAATAAAATAAACAATCATAGGAGTATCATTCCCCCCTAATTGTTTTAATAAGTAATCTATTTGCATCACATTGGAGTCTTTCAGCTGCCATTTTCTTCCCTATAATGAAGTCTTTCTTCCTCCTCCCCTGTAATAACCCATTTGCTATTGCTCCGTTACTTGTTCTGTGAAGCTTTGCAAAGAGTGATGCAATGTACAGATGCTTTTTCCTCCCCCTCACCAAGACCGTATCTATGCTGTTGCTCATGCACTCATTGTTTAGCTAGCCGGAGGAGCAAGTGGAATGAAACTGACATTACCTCCCCCACACTCTTTTTCATTTCTGCTGAACTAGGAGGAAGCATTCTACACTGCTGCAGCCCAGTGAGAGGAGATCCTCCTCAGCTGGTAGGGGTAGGTAGGGGCAGGGGGGCAAAGGTGGAGGACAGTATCCGTGCTGCTCCTTTTGTGCAGGACACTTTTCCTCTTGGCCCAGCAGAAATGGAGTATGAAACCAGCAAGCATCACTGGAGTTTCATTTTACTGCTCTCCCTACTAGCAAATGCTGTGTGGTGGTGCAGCGGCAGCACAAGTACGTTCCTAGGCACAAGAGATCTGTAGTGTGTGTGAAAGAGGGGAAATGCAGGGAATCTGTAATTCTGCAAGCTGTATGTGAATATTTAACTATTTATTACTGTGGGAAGTGTGGGAATGGCTTTTCTCATTTAGAATATGTAGATCAACTCCCCTTCCCTTTCACCATTTCTTCCACCCTCCTGCAAAGCTATCCTTTGTCATTATTAACCATGGTTATGTTGTTGCCTACCACCCTGCCTTGAATTAGGTAAAATTATATACCAATGCTCTTTACTAAATTTGTTAGCCTGTTAATTGACAAAAAGTCTATTCGGAGTGGGAGTTCAAAACTTACTCAGCAAAGAGGTTCTGAATCTGCATTGTACCTGTGGGCTCTTCTGATATGTGCCACCATTTTAAGCACTGATTTTATTTTCCTAGTGTGGATGTAGAAATCTCCCCTTTAAAGATGGGCTTATCCAGTTATCATTTATAGAAAATGACATTCACCACGATATCCCTATCTCTAAGGTTCCTTGTATCTTTGTTTAAAGTCCAGCATTTCTTTACGGAATCCAATATTTTCTGCCTAGCTTCATAGGCTTTATACTAGCCTAGAGTCACAGATGTGCCTCAGAGCATGCTATGTATGTAGTCCCTGTGCTCGAAACCAGGCTAATGTTTAAAAAATACATCTGGATGCCAACAGTTCATGAAGCCATCTAGTCACAGTAGCTTAGTGTAAACCAAATAATTATTTGGATCCAACCCTAAAGTCCCTACTCTGGGGCAAATCACCTGCTCCAAATCACCAAAACAAAAATAGAACCCTCCCTCCCCCGAAGAGAGCTATCAGGGAGAGAAATTCTACAAGGTTTCTCTTGCAGGTTTTCCAGCAGATCATTCCAGCATGAAGTTTGTGGAATGGGCTGCTTGGGGCTGTGTTATTTTTCAACAGAATCCCTGTTGGTTACCATGTGGTGGAAGGGATGATGTGAGCAGTACACCTGGCCCTATCTTTACCAGTCTTGCAGATCAGACTCTCCCTTACATTTGGATTCCTGACCCTTATGTCTGTGGGAGATAGTGCTGTGAAGATAGCTAGCATCCCCAGTTCTTCTCATGCACAGAAGACAGTCAAATGGAGGATCTGTAGGAAATGACTGGGGCCTTGGTTTTTATTCACACAAAGTTCCCCTGAAAGTCGGTAGGAATTCTACCTGAGTAACACCTTCAGGACTGGGCCCTCTATTTGCATTTTAGAAAGCAGGGGATATCACTTTTATTATATAGAAATTGTTTGGACACAGAAAAGATTTACATCCTTCTTTTCCTCCTTCTGAATTTGTTGTATCTAAAGGAAAATCACATCTGGCTAGAAATGGTGAGATTCATGGAATTACGTACCAGTATGTATAAACTGCTCTTATTTTAAAATAGGAATGGAATAATGCATCTTATTGTCATGTTGTATGTATCTTTAGGTTTGGCTGACCCTAGCAGATCATTACTTACATAGTATAGCAATTGACTGGGATAAAACTATGCGCTTCACTTTCAATGACCGAAGTAATCCTGATGATGACTCCATGGGCATTCAGATTGTAAAGGTAATTGGCATTTCAGCTGATATGTTTGTGTGCATAAAATACAATTTTTTACAATTTCTCCGTAGAAAATAAATAATTGTTTTTTGGGAGGTGTTGAATTTGTTTAATTTTCTGCTACTGCATTCCTAAAAGTTACTTCTCCTTAGTCTATTGGTCAAGTGTTACTGTTCCTCTGGGCATCTTGCATATTAATTGTTACAATTCAAGAAAATAATTTGTTTCAATGCTGTTGGTAGAAAATTCTTTTTGCCTGATTTCCACCTCCAGCGTTCCTGTTTTTCAGAGAGAAGTAATGGAGAGAAAGGTTAATGAAAGGCACATTTTGCTCTTGCTTTGCCAGTGATGTCATCTGCTCAGTTTGTCCCCTCCCAACACACAGAGTTGGGCCAAGGGAGGAAATCTCTATGGGGATTTCTTTGTGGAGCTCCTCATACATACTCCTATTTGGAGGGGCCCATTTGCTTCTTTCTCCATCTTGCAATAATGGTCACCTGCTCCTAAACCTTGCAGATCTCCAGGCACGTCCATGCAGAAATCCTGGACCTTTACAACTCGGTCCCTTAAAAGCCTCCTGCCTCTGGTCCTGTGCTACCCTGGCAGCAGTGGGGAGGGCTACATGGAAAAGACAGTATATCCTGGGGCTGGATAATATATTTACCCAAAGTCTGTGGAGCTGGTTGGGAGACAGCCCCTCTGCCCCACCCAGTCTCCAGTCCTTCCCCAGTTCATATCTCTGGCTCTGTGAAGAAGCCTGAGGGGAGTGGTGCCAGGGAGGAATTTGAGTCCTCTCTCCCACTTGGGAGAGTGGGGAGATCTGCGTATAGAGGAGACCCTCTATGCACAGATGTAGGGGGCACAATATGAGTCTGTGTTGGAGAGAGATTTTTTGCAAAATCTTGTTTGTTAGCATCTACTAGCTGAGAAACGACCAGCTGTCATAGGGTAATTCCTCTTTTTTTCCTTCAGTAAATTGCATTTGTCTGCATTCTCTCAATTGTACACTGTACTGTCGGTCATGTAAAGTTTGTAGCCCAGAGTTGTTTTAGTTGTATTTGTAAAGAAACTTTCTAGACCTCCTAGAGATGATGTAATGTTCTGATATGTAAAGTGATGTTTGCTTGCTTGCTTGAGGATCATACTTGCTGAATTAATAATGGTCTAGCAAATTTCTGATTAAAGTTTTGGTGGACCTTGTATTCTATAAAGAAAATATTTGCTGGTATCCAACCGTGTTGTGATGTAATAAGTTGACCATATTGTCACTTAGCCTACAGTAGTGAAATGTCCTTCACTCTGTATGTATTTCAGTTGTTGTGTCATTTCTTTTTAAAATAAGAGCCAGTTTCCATTTTTGCTTTAGCACCAGTATACCTAAGTGATGATGCTTACATTTCTGAATATTTGTTTGAAAAACACTACCCAGACTTGGTAATACTAAATTATAAATATTGCCTGTACAGTGCCTTATTAAAAATTAAAAGTGCTGTACGTGTTTGTGCCTTTCACTCACAAACAAGTTACAACCTCCAGAACAATGTGTGTTTTGCTGGCATAAAAAATAAGGAGTCTGGCAATACTTTTGCAATTTGATGCAAATAATTCCTATTTTCTCTTTGCATGTCAAAAAGGATGTTGGCTTTATTCATTTGCTAACACAAAGTTCAGTTACAAAGAATGCACTGTTAATGTCTAAAGGACTAATGGTTTGCTCAAGCACAGTGTTAGTCTTTAGAAAATAGTATGTATAACAGCATAACATTTATATCCAGCTCTAAAACTAAACTTGATATTGCAGCTGCTAATTTTAATGTTAGTTGCCTACAACCACCCACTCTAGTATCTTGTTCCATACTTTATAGTTGCAGCAAATCACGATATTCCATTGACTAAAATTCACATTGTAATTCTTCCTCTATGCAGAGAAGTGTTTGAAAAAAGGAGATATGTAATATTTCCAGGGCCGGCCCTAACTTTTTAGCCGCCCCAAGCAAAAAAACCCAAAAAACCCAAGCACCGCCCCCCCCCAACGCCGACCAAAACAACCCCTCCCCTTCAATGCCGCCGCCCCGCCGAAACGTCCGGGGGGCCGGCGGGGAGGGCGCCATGCCCGCCGCCCCACTCCCCCGGCCGGGGGGCCGGCGGGGAGGGCGGCAGGTCCGCCGTCCCGCTGCCCCAGCTGGGGCACCGGTGGGGAGGGCGGCAGATCCGCCATCCCACTGTCCCGGCCGGCGGGGAGCGCGGAACACCCGCAGCTCCGCCTCTCCGGCCAGGGTGCCAGCGGGGAGGGCGGCACGTCTGCCACCCCACTGCCCCAGCCGGGGCGCTGGCGGGGAGGGCGGCAGGTCCGCCGCCACGCTGTCCCGGCCGGTGGGGAGCGCTGAATACCCGCAGCCCGGCTGCCCTGGCCGGGGCACCGGCGGGGAGGGCGGCAGGTCCTCTGGTCCACTCCCCCGGGGCACCAGCCGAAGATTTATTTTTTATTTATTTATTTTTTTAAAAAAAAGCCCGTGAGTGCCGCCCCCCTCCAGGTGCCGCCCCAAGCACGTGCTTGGTAGGCTGGTGCCTGGAGCCAGCCCTGAATATTTCTCTTTTAGGCTTCTGGTTCTTTTAACACTTTTTTCTGGATTTGATAATTTTTGAGAAGTGAACACCACTTTACAAATGTGAATGTTTTAAAAATAATTTTGCAGCAATTTGTTTTCTCTTTGAAGATAGCTTGTAACCTTATTGATATTTCAGGGACAGGCAGATACCGGCATCTCTTTTGGTAATTTATTTATCTAGGACAGTTTCAGATGCACCATCTGGTTTACAGAATGGTCTTCTTTATACCCAATTTTCCTGCTCTGTAGATCGGAAACGAGGTCAAGTGAGCTGGTGGCTCAGTTCCTGCTAGAACTCGGGGCTTTCCTGAATTCCAGCCCTTTGCTCAAACTATGTCATTCCTTCAATAAGCTAAATATTTTAAAATAAAAATTAATCTCTTCAAACAGTGGGAACATAAGTGTGTGTGTGTGTATGTATGTATGTATTTGGCAGGATGGGGGAGACAAGAAGTAAAGGAGTGGAATAGGAGAACATCTCAAATATCTTTCCTTCTTTCCTATTTTAGGATCTTCACCGAACTGGTTGCAGTTCTTACTGTGGGCAGGAGGCAGAGCAGGACAGAGTCGTGTTGAAACGAGTTCTGCTGGCTTATGCTAGATGGAACAAATCAGTTGGATATTGCCAAGGTTTTAATATACTAGCTGCCCTCATCTTAGAAGTAATGGAAGGCAATGAAGGGGATGCCCTGAAAGTGAGTAAAACTGCATGCTGTGTTTCTAACCCTTGTGATAGTGAGGATTACCTTTAAAAGGTGACTTTAGTGTAAACAATGCATAAGTTTGCAGACAGCCTAAAACAGCAGCTGACAGAGAAGTGATCCATATCAATGGGTCATTTTAAATGTCACCCCTGTTAACGTCCACTGATGACCATTTTTTGCAAAAATACCCAGTAAAATCCTGGCCCCAGTGAAGTCAATGGCAAAATTCCCATTGATTTCAATGGAGCCAGAATTTCATCCAATCCCAAACTGCCCCCAAAGAACCAACTGACCCTTTTCCTAGCAACCAAAGCCTCCAACTTTCCTTGACAACTTCCGTGAGGAATTTGTGTGTTGTCAGTCTAAAAATCTGCAGCACCTTGAAACAAAGTGTGAGATCAGCATGAAGTAAGTAGAATTGAATATCAAAATAATTAGCCTGGGTTATACTGAGTGTATTACTCATTTTCAGGTTTAAATTGTTTAGAACCCTCCCATTTTAATTTAAAGCTGCTGCTGCTGCTATATTTCCAGAGTCCAAGCCACAGAACTGAGGCCTGCCTTGCTATAGGGCATGCACCAGGACCAAGATTTGCCAGTGTTATGCATGGCCTTCCTAAAGTACAGCTTGTTCATGTAAATGAGGAGTTTACCATGGGGGTTGAATTGTTAAAGGAGATCATGACTCTCTCAGATACTGAGGTGTTTACCTTGTTCTAGATATTATATATATTTAAGTCTTAGAAACTGTGGGCAAAATAACAGCTCTCAGGGTCAAGTCTAGCACATATACATTTCTAGATAGATATCTTATATGTTGCTTTATTATAGAGAGAGAGTTGTAACATTAGGAAAATATTAGAATAGTTCCACTATATATCATGAAATAAAATTTGCCTTATATAGTTTTCTCCCCACATAATTGCCTTATGTGATTGCCTCAATAATTTACAACTATAATCTTTTATTTTATGACAACCACATGTTCTCCAGAGTCCAGTTTATTAAAGGAGCAGTTCCTAAGACACTTCAATAGTTAAACTAAGCAGGTTAATGTTAAATCTCTGGTTCAATACAAATAGAAACTGCTTATAAATTCAGTAAATTAAATTAACCTAACTGAAGTAGAAATGGAAATGGTGGATAAAAGTGCCATAGTTTGTGTGAAAAAAACAATCACACATGTGATTCATCTAGTTTAAAAAAATACTAAAGAGATTTTATAAAAACAGATTAAACAACAGATCGGCATGGGGAAGAAATTACAGAATTGAACACCAGTGAGAAATATCCTAATTGTTGGAAAATGTACCACAGGATGCTAGTAAAGTACATCACTATTTATTTAAAAAAAATCCCTCCCCTAAACACTTTTGATGTCAATGAATTAGGCAGAAATTAATATTTAAGACTTTTATAAAAAGCTTTGTTTTCTTTCTAGCTCTCTATTTCATGTTCAGAGTATTTAAAGCAATATCCAATGGGTTCTATTTCCATAATGTGCATGTGGCTTTGTTAAATATAGTGCTATACAACTGAAGTAATAAGAAATTAGCAGAACTGCAATTTATTACAGTTCTAATTAATATTATTAGATTACTTGTTCCAAAGGCTTGGGAACAGGATAAAGAAACAAGGCACACTTTTTTTTCACAAGGGAGAAAAAAATCCTAATGCAAACAGAACACTGAAAAATGTATTTTGAGAAATAAGGGACTCTTAATTATATTGCAAAGAAAGAGTAGAGGTAGTTCTGAGAATCATGCAGATAAAAATAATGCATTGCTGTAAAATAAATGTCATGCTTATTTGCATATAACCCTTGTTTTCTTCTAATTCTATGAAATCCTTAGAAGTGTAAAAATTTCTAATAAATGCTTAAAAAGTCACAGGCAGGGAAGACATCATTCAGTTGAAAAACATCTTGTACAGGTATATTGCAGGGGCAGGGGTGATATATAAGTCCTTTAAATACTTGCATATTACAATTCCCATTGAGATGGTAGCAATCATATTTGTCTCATTTTACAATCCTTAAATATTTCACCATAATCAGCTGGTGAATTGTCAATATAGTTACCTTCTTTGTATAATTAAACGTATTTGTTGAGCTGTGCATTGTTATATTGCTCAGTTTATTACCTTGTATAATGACAAGATGAAGTGCAATGTACAATAACACATCACGCCAGCAAAAATGCAGGAAGAGTGCTTTCTAAAGAGCAGGATCACACACATTTCCAGTAATGTAGATGCTGACTTGGATAGCAAGTCTTCCATTTGTGACATTTAAACAGCACAGACTTAATTGATTTAAGAATTTCCTAAATAATTCAGAGCATCTCACTAGCACATACAACAACAGAAGTATCAAAAATTGGCTTTGCTTAACAGAATATTACTTCCATTATTGTGTGGTGTGGCTTCTATTAGACTGATCTCAGTCTTTTACATCCCGTTATTTTTTGAAGTTATCCAGACTCCTCCATTAGCAGTGCAAGCTGCTGTTGAAGAGTTGACACTTAGGACCCAATCCTGCAGATGCTCTGCACCTGGAATGTCTGCGGATGCTTAAAATAATGTTGCCTTCTTTCATTGTAAGATATTGAATTAAACATCAGACACATAAGGCACATCTTGCCAGCATATCTAAGCTATAGCTCAGTGGAATAGAACATTTTAGTGCATTTTATATTTTAGAATAGGAGTTTTTGCTATTCTTGGAAGATCATTTGTTCTCTCCGTATCAATCCTAAATGATTGACGGATCCTTTTCTCATTTTCTTACAGATCATGATTTACCTAATCGATAAAGTACTGCCTGATAGCTATTTTGTCAATAATCTTCGTGCATTATCTGTGGATATGGCTGTTTTCCGAGATCTTTTAAGAATGAAACTTCCTGAACTGTCCCAGCACTTGGATACGCTTCAGAGAGCTGCAAACAGGGAAAGTAGAGGTGGGTTCAACAAAAATGGTGTTGAATTATTTTTCACATTTGCCTCATTGAGCATCAGTTTTAAAAACACTGTGGTTTAAATATGTATATATTAAAACTTTGAGAACAACATTTTTTTAAAATTGTGTGAGGATATAGTTAACCTTTTACTAATTGACTAACATAGTTAACATGACAGGAGATGTTTCTTATACTGGTGACCGTATCTTGAACCAACAGCTCTCTCAGGTGAAGCAAATGAGGAGATAGTTTAGCCCCATAAATAGCTGTGGACAGAATTGGGTTGACAATGCCATAAATTATGTGTCTGACAATACTACATCACATAGCATAGTACAGCGGATGTCCTGGGAAGTTCTCTGCCTAATTTCATGGCCTTTGATGTCCTCTTCAGTTTCTTGGTGGAATCTGTATTTGAATTATATTATTCTTGTGGGAAGACTGAGATTCATGGCAGTGGATCATGTCTGGTTGTTATTTTTCTGGTTAGATGCCTAGTGAAACAGGGTGTAAAATACCCTTGAATCTGAGAGCTGATCTTTGTTGTCTGAAAATGGCTCTGCACTCTGAGCTCTGAGACGTAACACTACTGAGAACGTTCTTTCCTTAACAAGATCTAGTTTTTGGTTATTCTACAATTGAAAGCCCCTTGAGTTCCAAACCTGAACATTACAAAGGTCCCTGTAAAGAATGAGTCTTCTAGAAGATAGTCTTGTGAATATCTGTTTTTATACTATTCAGGCAGCCAAACAAAAAGCCTTTAATTCATGTTTGCTGGCTTGGTGATCAAGTAATTTTGGAGGGTGATGGGGAGCGTCGCTGACCTCCTATGAATCAATCCACACTACCAAAATTCATGAAACATGCTCCAAGCACCAGAAAGTGAAACTTCAGAATTCCAAACGGAAGGTTTATATCTTTTATGAAACTGCTAACAAACCAAAACGAAAACCAAATACGTTACAGCTGTGTCTGCTGAGGCAGGACACTAGGATTTTAATACAATAGACAGGACTTGAAAGAACCATGCCCCATCGGGCAAGTAGGAGATTTTGTTTGTTTGTTTTTGGACAGTTGTCATCAATTTCTGCAGAATTTGAGTTTTATTTAAAAAAAATCTAGCTGTTGTGATTGCAGGGTACAAAAAAAACCACCTTCCAAATATGAAATGGGTATTAACTAAGTGGTGCTACCTTCTGGAATCTACAGACATCACCAGCACCTCTGCTGCTGCTCAGGTCATGTCTACACTACCACTTACGTCAGCAAAATTTATGTTGCTCTGGTGTGTGGGGAAAAAAACAACACACCCCTGAGCGACATACATTTTGCTGGCATAAGTGGTAGTGTGCACAGTGCTATGTCAGTAGGAGAGCTTCTCCTGCCAACATAGCTTCCGCTGCTCGTTGGAGGTGGTTTAATTATGTCAACGGGAGAGCTCTCTCTTGTCAGCATAGAGTGGCCACACAGGAGATCTTACAGTTCTTCTTCAAGAGGTGTCCCTGTGGGTGCTCCACTGTAGGTGTCGGTGCACCCCTGCGCCGTTGTTCGGAGATTTTTACAGCAGTACCCGTGTCGGCCGAGTATGTGCGGAGCCTGCCTCACATACCAGTCTTGTCTTAATAGTGCGCATGCATGGGTAAACTCCTCATTTCCTTCTCTACCGTCCTCGGCCGGAGTCCGAACTACAGCAGACTCGTTAAAACTTTTTCTCTTACCCAGTCTGCATCCTTTTTTCCCTTAGTTTAGCACTCTAGTTACTAGATAAATTCATCCCTTTTTAAAAAAAAAATTCATTCCCGCATGTTCCTCTCAGCCTCCAGCTGACACTAATATGCCTGGCTCCCCAGGATTTAAGCAGGGCACTACGTGCAAAGACGCCATCCCTATCTCGGATGGTCACTCCCAGTATATAAAATGCCAGGGGGAGTCCCACATTCCTCAAAAATGTGCCCATTGTTCCAAATTAAAATCTAGGGCACGTAAAGACAGAGAACTCCGACTGAAAATGATCCTTATGCAGAAGTCACTCGGACCTGCTTCTGACCCAGGTACGGGCTCATCAGTGAACCGCAGCCCTCCCACCTCCAAGGACAAAAAATGAAAATGCCTGCCTTCCTCACCCAGAAGGGAAACATTGCAAGCAAAAAGGTCGCTGAGCAGGTCTATTTCTTCTATGCAGACCTTCCCCCGGCTCAGCACCTTTGATGCGCTGGTTCCCCCGGCATTGCGCTAATCTCGCCTGTGGCTACGGTGACAGTGCAAGCTCCCGGTGCTGAGGCTTCAGGCTTCCAGTTGCCTGCCTCTCTGATGGCACCGTCCGGCACCGCAATGGACATGATGCCAGCACAGATCACCTTGCCGGAGCAGACGCAGGCTGCGCTTACCTCCCTGGCACCTCCGACCTCAGCGCATGCATTGAGCGCTACAGTGCAGAGAATGTTGGTGCCGAACCACCCTCCAGCGCTGCAGGCGCTCAAGGTTTATCTCTCACAGACTCTCCGGCACCGGAGTTCATTCATTCACTTGACCTACAGATGTCACCTAACCTACAGTCACCTCTACTTGACACCTATTTTTCTCCGGACATTCGCATGCAGTCCGGACAGATGTCTCCGGCTGTATCTCACTTTTCTAGTGATGAGGAAGCCATAGTGCCAGGAGACTTTTCACCATACCAGTTCTCCCAGTCACAGACCCAAATCAGACTGGTCACAGAAAATCTAGGTCGTCGTTCATCAAAGACCTCCCTCCCTGGTATACAAACCCGTGGATGGCACCACCTATGCCCTTCCCCAGTCAGTGGCAATACTGGGGTCCATGGGCCCCATATAAGCAATTCCACTGTGATCGACAAGAAGCCAAAAATAGGAGCAATGCCACCTCGCCACCACCAGTGCATACGGCTACGAATGAGACACAACAAGCTGTTACTCCACACTTCGATGAACACTCTACAGATGCTTCCCCAACCCTTGTGGAGTCCGTAGGATGAGGCTATACTGCCTCCCCCACCAACACTGTTGGATGATTTCTTAAAATTTCAAGACCTCTTCAAAAGAGTCACCAACGAGTTGAGGATTAATCTGGAGGAAGTTTCTGAAAATCAGCATGAATTGACTGACATCCTGCAACCTTCCTCCACATCCAAGATTGCCTTACCTATAAATTCAGCCATTATGGGTCCTGTCAAAACCATATGGCAGACACCGGCTACTAGCACACCTACCTGTAAGCAAGCTGACCAGAAATATTTTATTCCTTCCAAAGGGTCTGAATTACTTTTTACTCATTGGTAGTAGAGGCAGCTAACCAAAAGAACAAACACCAGTTTCCCAGGTCTACCCCAACTGATAAAGGCAGTAAAAAGCTGGATCTTCTTGGTTATAAAGTGTATGCTTCGTTCACATTAAAATTCCAGATATCTAATTATGCAGCCATTCTGGCAAAATATGACCACAAAAATTATGAGAAACTCATGGACTTCATTGATGACATTCCAGAGGGCAAAAAACCCATCAGTTTAAAGGCATAGTCTCTGAGGGACAAATCATCTCCCGTGCCGCACTACAAGCTGCGCTTGATGTTGCTAATACAGCTGTGAGGTCCATTGCTACAGCAGTCATGATGCATCGAGCTTCATGGCTTTCATTGTCTTCTTTTCCTCGTGAGGTTCAGAATATCATAGAAGATCTCCCTTTTGATGGTGAAAAACTATTTGCCAGTAACACCAACTATTTGCTTCACTCCATGAAGGACTCGAGAGCGACATTAATGTCTCTCGGTATCCAAACCCCTGCAAATAGGAGGAGACAATATAGATACCAACCTTATCAACATCCACCAACATCCAAAGTATACTCAACCAAGTCATATACCATACGAACAACATCAGTGACCAAGATATCAATAAAACGAAAATAAGAAAGAAAAACTTGTAGCACCTTAGAGACTAACAAATTTATTTCAGCATAAGCTTTCGTGGGTTAGAACCCACTTCATCGGATGCATGGAATGAAACATACAGTAGACAGATATTTATACAGTCAGAGAAACATGATAAGGTGGAGGTGCATAGACCAACCTTAAGAGGCTAATTAATTGAGAGGAACCATAACAGCAGGGGAAGAAAAACCTTTGAAGTGATAAACAAGATGGCCACACAGGTGTGAATGAGGATCGTTAACTTAAGGGAAATAGATTCAATTAACGTAATGGCCAAGCCATTCCAAGTCCCTGTTTAATCGTGAGGTGATGCAATCTAGTTTGCATATCAATTCGAGTTCAACAGCTTCTCTTTGTAGCCTGTTTTTGGAGTGAATCTGTTGCAACACTGCGACCCTCAAGTCTGTCACTGAGTGGTTAGGGAGGTTGAAGTGTTCTCCTACTGGTTTTTGAATGTTATGATTCCTGATGTTAGATTTGTGTCCGTTTATTCTTTTGCGTAGAGACTGTCCGGTTTGGCCAATGTACATGGCAGAGGGGCATTGCAATTGTGCCAGCAGATTCACTCCAAAAACAGCAGATTCACTCCAAAAACAGGCTACAAAGAGAAGCTGTTGAACTCGAATTGAAACCAAGATATCAATGTGGCCGTACCAATTCATCGTCTCCATGTCAACCCCCTCCCACTAATAAGCAAATCTGAAGATGTGATTGAGGGTATAGAAAACATCCCTACTTCAGTGCCCATTCCCTTCCTATCTTTGCCTCCTACCAGCCCCCCCACCCTGTCCCTTTTCAGGGACCCCTCTCACTAACAACTACTCCACCAAGAAGTGCATCACCTCCTCCAATTAGGAGCAGTAGAACCAGTGCCTGACCAACAGAGGAAAAGGGTTCTACTCCCATTACTTTTTAACACAAAAGAAAACTGGGGGATGGCGACCCATTCTCGACCTCAGATGCCTCAATAAATTCGTTAAATAAAATTTAAAAAAATAAAAATACAAAATGGTGACTCTTGCAACCATAATTCCAGCACTGGAACAGGGAGATTGGTTTTCAGCCCTCGATCTGCAGTATGTTTATGTGCCTGTGACCATACATCCTGCCCACAGACGTTTTATTCGCTTTGTTCTGGGCTCATAACACTACCAGTACAGGGTCCTACCTTTCAGCTTCTTGACTGTGCCTCGTGTCTTTTCCAAACTCCTTGCAGTCGTAACAGCTCATCTCAGAAGGCAGGGAATCAAATTTTTACTTACCTCAACAACTGCCTTTTCAAAGCCAGGACCCTCCAAGAAACCATTCAGTCCACACAATGGACAGTCCAATGTTTCCATGGTCTTGGCCTGTGAATGAACAAAGAAAATCTGCACTCACTCCCACCCAACAACTGGAGTTCATAGAAGCACATTTTGACTCACGCAAAAGAATAGCATCTCTCCCACTTTACCTTTTCAACACCATCAACCTTTTCATTCCCAAGCTGTGCAACAGTCCACAAGTGGCTGCACGAGCTTGCCTACAACTCCGAGGCCACAAGGCCTCTTGCACTTTTGTAGTCAGGAACGCTCGCCTTTTCATGAGGTGTTTCCAAAGGTGGATGACCACTGTCTACAGACTGAATGTCCACGGTCTGAACAACCTTTTATACATACCTCCCAGAGTCAAGGACTCCCTCCACTGGTGGACATGGCCTCACAACCTGTTCTCCCGGGTCCCCTTTCTACAGGACATCCCGTCGGTTGTCATAACTACAGATGCATCCCTTACGGGATAGGGAGCACATATGCCCCAATAAACCGCCAAGGGGCTTTCATCTCCTGCCTAGACATCCCTTCACATCAACATCTAGAACTCTGAGCGATATGCAATGCCTGCCTCCAATTTCTCCCCTTCATACAAAACCAACATGTCAAGATAATGACCAACAACATTGCCTGCATGTTCTCTGTAAACAGGCAAGGGGGGGAGTGCAATCCCACTCCCTTTGTACAGAAGCGATGAAACAATGGAACTGGTGTCTCAGGCACAATGTCTGAATATCAGCTGCATGCTTACCTGGCTTTCTCAATACCACCACCACGACCTCAGCAGAAGATTTCCCATAGACCATGAATGGGAACTAAACGAGGATATAGTACTAGACATATTCCACACACGGGGATCCCCAACCACAGACCTTTTCGCAACTGCAGCAAACAAGAAATGCCCAAGATTTTGTTCCAGAGCGGGATTAGGCAAACACTCCTCGGGGGATGCGTTCATGTTCCCATGGAACACTGACCTAATGTATGCATTTCCCCGATACCATCCATACACAAACTATTGATAAAAATATGAACAGACCAAGCCAGGGTCATGATAGCCCCACATGGCCCAGACAGGCATGATACCCTTTCCTTACCAAGATGTCGCTTTCCGCACCCATCCCACTACCCTTCCATCCGAATCTCTTGTCCCAACAACACGGTCTACTACTCCACCGCAATTTAACCATGTTACAACTCAAGGTTTGGCTCCTTCATGGTTCTCTCATGCCGAGCGAACTTGCTTGGAGAAGGTTCGAATTGTACTCCTTCATAGCACAACAAATTCTATGCACACCACCTGCCTTTATAACTGGACAAAATTTACACACTGGTGGGCTGTCACAGAAACCGCTCCATGCCTCTCCTGCTAATCCTCAACTATCTGTTAGAGATTAAACTCTCTGGACTCTCCCTGAGTCCCATCAAAGTCCACTTGGCTGCAATTACAATGTTCAATGATGCCATCGACGATAGGATTATCTTTGCTCACCCCATTACTAAGCGATTCCTTAAAGGACCCCAAACCCTCTACCCAGACATCAAACTGTCTAATTCACCTTGGGACCTTCCCTTAGTCTTAACATACCTGACCCAAAAACCATTTGAACCATTAGCCACATGTTCCCTCCTACATCTCTCTATGAAAACAGCATTTCTGGTAGCAATTGCCTCTGCGAGACACACCGGAGAAATTGCAGCACTCATGACAGATCCACCATACACCATATTTTTTAAGGACAAAGTCACCCTACGCTTACTCCCCAAAATTCTACCGAAGATGCACTCATCTTTCCAAGCCAATGAGCCTATCCATCTCCCTATCTTTTCCAAAACCACATGCGAATTCCTTTGAATCTACGATGCACGCTTTGGACATGTGCAGAGCTTGGTTCTTCTACTTCAACAGGACTAAAACCTTTAGGCATTCTGACAAGCTATTCGTCCCCATTGCAGAACGCTCTAAGGGCTCATCTATCTCTAACCACAGACTTTCCAACTGGATCCCGAGTTTCATTTGTCTCTGTTATCAACTACAGAACGTGACTCCTCCTACTTTTATCAGGACTCACTCCACCAGATCCATGGAGGCCGCAGTGGCCTTTCTACATAACGTCCCCCTTACGGACATTTCCAGAGCTGCCATTTGGGTGTTTGAAAATACGTTTGCAAAACATTATGCTCTTACACAGAGACCCATCACCAATACACGTGTGGGCAGAGCTGTTCTATCTACTGCATTCCTTCCAGATCCGAAGTCAACTACCTCCTTGAGAGGTACTGCTTTTCAGTCACCTACAGTGGAGCACCCACAGGGACACTCTCGAAGAAGAAGAGGAGGTTTCTCACCTGTGCAGTAACTGATGTTCTTCGAGATGAGTGTCCCTGTGGGTGCTACACTGCCCACCCTCCTCCCCTCTACTTTGGAGCTGGAGCAGCTTCCCTTGTAGAGAAGGAACTGAGGAGTTTGGCCGCGCATGCACACTATTAAGACGACTAGTATGTGAGGCAGGCTTTGCGCATGCGCGGCCAATACAGGTACTGCTGTAAAAATCTCCGAACAATGGCACAGGGGCGCAGCGACACCTACAGTAGAGCACCCACAAGGACACTCATCTCGAAGAACCTCAGTTACTGCATGGGTGAGTAATCTCCTCTGACACAGCTGCATCTGTACAGCTGTGCCACTGTAAGGTCTCTAGTGTAGGCATAGCCTCAGTTTTCCTACACTGCAGCAGAGTGATTCGCCACGTTACTTTTCACTGCTGTTATTCAGAACCCTGTGGACAGCTGCAGACTGGGAAAGCTTTGAGCAGCAGCAGAGGCACTGAAACTATTGGCAGTCTTCAGAATGCAGCACTGCACCAGTTCGCACAACATTGTAAAGTAAGTTCGGGGAATAATGAACTGTGAATGACTTGCTATCTTAATTTTTCCATTTTAGGAGGCTATGAACCCCCACTTACCAATGTCTTCACAATGCAGTGGTTCCTGACCCTCTTTGCTACATGCCTTCCTAATCATACAGTTTTAAAGATCTGGGATTCAGTATTCTTTGAAGGTTCTGAAGTTATACTGAGAGTAGCACTGGCTATCTGGGCAAAGTTAGGCGAGTAAGTGATTTTTCTTTCTTTTTGTGCAATGCATGCAACGTATATGGTTTTAATACGTGTTATTTTTCTGAAGTGCAAATCCCAGATATAAACAAGACATGGCCTTGCAGGAAACTATTACTTTTAAAGTAGATGTACAAGGTGGCAATATAGCATTCTATAAAATACTCTAGGGAACAATCTGGCAATGGCAGAAAGAAGGGTGGGATGACTTATTGGTCTTCAGCCTATCAAATTTCTATAGTTAATTACATAGCATATATAATATCTATGTTAAAATGTTGGGTCTGATTCTGTAAGCCTACTGCACACAGAATTCTGGGTGAAATCAATGGGAGTTCTGTGCATAGAGACGCCTTGTCTGTACTAGATGAGAGAAACATTATATTCACAGGCTGTAGGACTTCTCTGAATTAATTCTTGTTTATTTAGAGCATATCTTTTAGAAAAAAAAACATTCAATTTTGATTTTAAAGTTGCCAGTGTTGGAGAATCCACCACAGTCCTTGGTAAATTGTTCCAATGGTTAATTACCCTCACTGTTAAAATTTGTGCTTATTTTCAGGAAGAAACTTACGTTGCTAAAGTGTAGTTACAGTAGTGCTCATCTCATTACAAGCCGCAAACTTCCTCTATACAATGCATTGCCTGGTGAATGGGTGTTAACCAACAAGTTTTCTGGAAACTTCTGTAGAAGCAATTGCTTTAAAGAACATTTTTAACCAAGATTTTATTAAGGATAATGAATAGGTGCTGAGAAATCTGCAACATGCAAGCTGTCTCATTTTGTAATGGAACAATCATTGAATACAAATCTAGGTGGGGTTTTTTTAAAAAAAGGATACCTGTAATGGAATGATTTTTCTGAACTACTATTTTCATCACTGCAAATATTTACATTCCAAACAGAGGGCCAAATCCCTTTGGAGTTAATGAGAGTTTTGTCACTGACGTCATTGGGAAATGTGAGCTGAAGCAGGCCAAGTATCTACTAGTGTCAGCTGGAAAACTCTGTTGGATTCAGCAGCTGCATCCAATCTTTTCCTCTGATACCCAGAAACGCCTACCTTCCTAGCAACAAACCTTTTCCTTTAATATAAAATTAAAATATTAAAAATATTGACAAAATGTGTATGCAGCAGTATCCCAAGAGGTCTTCTAAATTTGCAAAATAAATTACCACTTAAAACTTCAGCACCACAGGCAACTGCTTTTACATTATATTTGGTTTTGTATCTTGCATGTTTAATCTGAAAAATAATTACTTTTTTTTGTAACTGGCAAATGGTGAATAATTAGCTAAGACCTGTTCTTACTCAGGCTTTATTCATGAATTGAGCTGTTCACATTCAGAATAAACTAGACATAGCATTATTTTTATTTTGTATTATGTTATCTACAGACGATGGGCCCAGTCCCACAGGACCTCTGTGCACAGACTTTCCACTTCACCTGGAGTTCTAGAGGCCTCAGTCAGGGTCAGAGCCCCATCTTGCTAGGTATTATACAAACATAGAATAAAAGAAGTTCTCTGGTGTGAAGAGTTTACCATATAATCCAAATAAGACAAGACTTACAAAGTGGAAATAACAAACAATTGGAAAGAATGGCAGCAGGCGGTTGAGGGAAACGTTATTAAGAACATGTTTTACACAGGCCAAATAAATAAGATAAACATCAGAAATCATACAGGGCATCTTTATAGCCATTGTTACCTGGCATCATGGTGAAAGTAGGTCGTGACGAGGGACTTGGAGAAGAGGGTAGGACTTATGGGCTAGTTTGGGCTGGGCGTTCCAAACATAAGGGGCAGCATGGAACAAAGCTCAGTGGTGCTTGAGGGAGAAGCAATCAAATAGGCAAGAGTTGTTGGCTAAATAGGTGTAGAAAGGATTGGGAGGATAAGATACTAATAAGCAAGGAGGAGCTATGTTGTGAAAGGCCTTAAAGGTAAGGACCAGAAGCTCATATTTGATGTGCTGGAGGAGGAGCCAGTGAAAGACTCAAAGACAGAAGTGATGTAGTCAGAACGATGGACCAAGAAAATATTAACAGCAACATTTTGAACGGACATAAGGAAAATGAAGTGGGTGTCATGAAGGCTCAAAGAGGGGAGTATGCAGTAGTTGAGACAGGAGATGATGAGGACTTGGATGAGTTCTCTTTGGGTAGACAAAAAGATGGAGGAACAAACAGCAAGATTTCAGTTTCAGTTGTCAGCCAGGAAGAGATGTCAGAGTGGTAGGCTGCAATGCAGGACTGAAAGTCAGATAGTTGAAAGGCAGATTTGAGAGTCATCAGCACAGATGTGGTAGTTGAAGCTGTTTGAGAAAATGAGGTTACCTAGAGAGGAGGCGTGGAGGGAGAAGAGGAGTGGGCCGAGGACAGAATTCTGTGGGACTTCCACAGAAATAGATACCGAAGTGACCAGAGATGTAAGAGGAGAAGCAGGAAAGGGCAGAGTCACAGAAGCCAAATGACCAGATTTCAAGAAGGAAATTCTGAGCACCCATGTCAAAGGCAACCAAGAGGTGAAAGAGGGTTAGGTTCTGCGATTTGGCTGAGGAGGGATTGTTAGTGATTTTTATTCAGTAGCATGTAGAGAGAGAGGAAATTAGATTGTAAGGGATCAGGGTTAGAGCTGGGGGAGAGGAACTTGAGGCAATGATTGTAGATGGCACATTCAGTGAATCTAGAGGTGAAGGGGGAGAAAAGAGATGGGGTGTTAGTTGGATAAGGAGGTGCTTTTGCTTAGGATGGGGGAGACCATAACACACTTGTGTTCTGAGGGAAAGGAACCGAGTGAGAGATTAAGAAGAAAGGGGTGGTATGGAGAGTGGGCAAAAGGAATATCATGAGGCAGGAGGAGATGGGTTGACTGGAGCAGGTGAAGGGTTAAAGGAGGAAGGGAGGCAAGAAACCTCAGTGTCACTGATAAGGGAGAAGGATAAAACACATGCCGTTTTACTTGGAAGAAGAGAACATATTTTTTTCCCTTTACATGAGGTAGGTGTTATCTGGAGGGCAATTTTTAATAGCTTACCACTCTCAGTAACGGTATACTATAGTCACAATTCTATTTTTGGTCTTATCTTTGACAGTTTTAGCCCACCTCTGCAATCTAGTTTCAAATGATCTTTCGCAAATTGATTTCTTTTGAGATAATGCACAGACTCATGTTGTTCTGCTTTTGCCTAAAATGAATTAATTTGTGAAAGCGTAGGACTGCTGCCCTAAGATCCATCATGGATTGCAGACATTGGTGCTTTTCATCAGAAGTATACTTATATATTTAGCTCATAGTTGTAGTTATTATAGTAAGAATTGGTCAGTCCTCACAACAGCCCTGTAAGGTAGGCAGGGGATGTCTTAACCCCACTTTATAGATTGGGAAACTGAAGTAAGTGAAATGACTTTTCCCCAAGAGCAAAGGCAGGTTTCCAATCTTGTATTTAATCCCTTAGACTGTAACTGTCTCTCTCCTTTCTCTTTGAGAATTTTTCACTTTCTAGTAGTAGTAGTAACAACAAAAGAAATGTCTGGAAATAAAAGTGGAGTAATGTCAGCCTTTTGCATTCAAGTCTTCAGGAGCTCATGGAGGTGCTGTTTTGGAGGAAATGGAGCACTGCTTTTTTGGGTTCTGATCTTGTACATACATAGACCAATGTCAGATATAAACTGTCAGAATCAAATATCTGGAAACTGAAGTAGCTGTTAAGCCTTGCTGTAATATCACATGCATGTGATGAACATGTACTTATGAACACTGTATGAAAAACTTACTATCTTTATTCTTTTGCACTGATCGGCCTTCATCTCAGCTAACATGTCCTGACATTTCAGTCAGCTCCAGATTCCTATGACAACTCCCAAACTTAGACACCCACAGTAGGTGACTCAGGTTTTCTTTCTGTACTCATTCTCCTTTATAGGAGGCAAGCTATAATGTTTTCAGTGGCTGCTGGAAGTCACAGATGATCTGGAAAGAGTAATTTGTTGTAATTCCGGGAATACCACTACATACTTGATTACTTCGTCCTTGCTCAACAGTGTAGAGAGAAAAAAATGTGAAGGTTGAGGCAGTAAAGATTCTCCTTCATATCAGAAGCAGCTCTACATACAACTCCTATGTAAACAAATAAGAAGACACCTGCAGTTCTTTGCTAAGCCAGGAGGCAGAAAAAGTCTTCTTGTTGTTAGAGATCAAAAGGAGTCATTCAAAGTGGAATCTATTGCCAGTGAACTGAATTCCTAGAAAGACTGGCTCAGTAGGAAGTCTGTCACTGACAAATTGGAGCTGGATCAGCAGATGTTCAAAAGCATGTTATCCATGTGGCCACTTTCTCAAGTTAGACCCCTTTGCCTCGAGCCACAACATGCAACTTCTGTTCTACTCGAAAGTGTGGCTACGTTGCCCCTTTCAGCTTCTTGTCAAAATCACTGGTGCATGTCAGGACCCCAGAGCTTACTCTCCCCCCTGGATCTCCTCATTGTCGTTGGCCAATTCCCTTCCTCTCAAGGGAGTGACTGAAGAGCTCCTCCCTGCAGCCTCTTCCTGCTCTCACTTCCTGGCTTTATACTTCTATCCTAGCTCCTCCCCTGCCCCCCCCCACTGGGCTTCATCTGCAATCCGTGTTTATCAAGCTCTGGTTTCCCTCCAGGTACAGCATATAAGATTAATTGGCCCCTTCTGGCCCACATTAACCCACTCCAGATTTGTGTGGGGTGGACACCCCACTACACCTTTTCTTTCAAGAGTTGCTAGAAAGATGCAATTTACTCCAGGCTGGCCCAGGAGACCTTGATTCTGCCGACCAATGGAAGTCACTTTCTGCAGGGTAGGAAGCCTTCCATTGACACCATTCTTCTCAAACAGTACCATCCCTGTGCCCCTCAATGTCAATAGATTTAAACTGGTAGCATGGAGGTTAAGGCCAGGTCTACACTACAGACCTGTATTGGTATAACTACGTTGCTCCGGGGCGTCAGAAATCCACATCTCTGAGCGACATTATACCGACCTAGTCCCCCCGTGTAGACAGTGCTATGTCGGCGGAGAGTTTCTTCTGCTGACATAGCTACCATCACTTGGGGAGGTGGTTTCACTGCGCTGAGGGGAGAAGCTCTCCCGTTGGCTTAGGAGCATCTTCGCTAAAGCACTACAGTGACGCACACCAGTGTAGCTGCGCTGCTATAGCACTGTTCATGAAGACAAGCCGTATAAGATTGAAATTTAGTGAGTGTGTCTATATTCTTTAGAAATCCAGCTTGTAAAGGGATTTGTAAAGTCCTGTTTGTTTGTTTAACTTTGACATGGTTAAAGGTAATATAAAATAAAGTAGACTTGGTACAAACAGTGGCTAAGATTTTCAAAAGTGACTAGTGATTTTGTGTGTCCAATCTGAGACACCGGACAAAGGGCCTGCATTCCAGAAAGTGTTGTGCACCTGCCCTTAGACAATCAGGCCCTTTCAATCACTGGTCACTTATGAAAATATTCGCCTGTAACTATTTCTCTGATGTCATCTTGGTGACTTAAATCCACATATTCATTTTCTTTTCTCTTCATATCTCTATGTTAAGTGTATTTCGACCTTTCTGCATAATTTCTTTCACACTGGAAGAATACCTCTCCCATTTACACAACAGGTATATAATGTTTGGGAGAGCTGCTGTCTCTGCAGGGGACTTACCCTGCTTAAGGTGATTTGCTCCTGATTACATATACTAAATGAGCCTGAAAATCTGCTCCCTGGCACCTTTTAGCTTCTCCTTCTGTAATTACAGCAACACTTGGGTCTAGTCACAGGCCTGACTCATCTTCTGTTGTTAAAAAATAAAGCTTTCTATACAGTATGTGCTGACAAAGTGCAGTTCTGTGGAACTTTTAAAATTAAAAATGTAATCCTCATAGCCTTCACAGCTGTAACATTTAATAACTTTCCATATAGCATGTGTAGGGCCCTACCACATTCAGGGCCATGGAAAACGCATCATGGACCATGAAATCTGGTTTTCCCCCCTGTGAAATCTCATCTCTTGTGTGCTTTTACCCTGTGCTATACAGATTTCACAGGGGAGACTAGAGTTTCTCAAATTGGGGGTCCTGACCCAAAAGGGAGTTGCAGGGGGGTCATAAGGTTATTTTAGGGGGTCGCAGTATTGCCACCCTCATTTCTGCGCTGCCTTCAGAGCTGCACGGCTGGAGAGTAGCAACTGTTGGCCAGGTGCCCAGCTCTGAAGGAAGCACCCCCCCTAGCAGCAGGGCAGAAGTAAGGGTGGCAATACCATACCATGCCACCCTTACTTCTGCATTGCTGCCTTCAGAGCAGGGCGGCCAGAGAGTGGAGGCTGCTGACTGAGGGCCTAGCTCTGCAGGCAGCAGCACAGAAGTAAGGGTGGCGATATCATACCATGTCATGCTTACTTCTGCGCTGTTACTGGCGACGGCTCTGCCTTCAGAGATGGGCTCCCGGCCAGCCACCACGGCTCTCCAGCTGCCCAGCTCTAAAGCAGCGCTGCCGCAAGCAGCAGCAGCACAGAAGTAAGAATAGCAGTACTGCAACTCCCTCTACAATAACCTTGTGACCCCCCTCAACTCCTTTTTGGGTCTGGACCCCTATAATTACAACACCATTACATTTCAGATTTAAATAGCTGAAATCATGAAATTTATTATTTTAAAAATCCTATGACTGTGCAATTGATCAAAATGGACGGTGAATTTGACAGGGCCCTAAGAGTACGTAACACTAGTGACGGGCAGATTACGGCACTGCAAATTTTTCTTTTCTACTCCATACTATCCACAGTGTTAAGACTGAATTTACAGAAATAATCTCCCTACCAAAAATATCCTCCTTCCCTACTCTGCTACTAGACTATGGCAGCCATTCCTAGCATATCAAGGGTTTTACGTGTTAATCCCAATTTGAATTCCTGACATGCACCATCACAGAGTGAGAGTGGCCTACTCTCTCAGTGAACTGTGCACGCTCATCCCCCTTATCGTATAAGACTTTTTGTGATCTGCCGGTTTTTATAATGGTGGTTTTCTTTGCAATAAACCGAAGGTTTTAAGTCAGTAATATAGGGGACGTTCTGTATGATTACCCTGCAGAGAATACAGTTCACTTTGAAATATATAATTAGTTTAGATCACAGAAAAATTTGTGTTGTGATACAGGCAGATTGAATGCTGTGAAACTGCAGATGAATTCTACAGTACCATGGGCAAACTAACCCAGGAGATGCTGGAAGACAATCTGATTGACAGCAATGAACTCATGCAGGTTAGTAAGCAACACTTAATGATGTAATTCTTGTTTGTATATTGTAAACTGCTTCCAGCTTCAGCTTTCTGCGTCCAAAGGATGAGATTTTTTGTTAAAATGTTGTTTTCAAGAAGAAAAATTAAGATAACACCCTACTGTCAAACTAACCTGTCAGTGGAGCAGATACATAAACATTATCAGTGGTCAAAGCTAAAATAACCCTCACTTATAAGTTAGATGTAGAAAACAGCTAGACCTCATTTGACAAGGAGGTGCCAATCAATTGCTTATATTTGTGCATTACACTCAATGGGATTATCTAAATTGTGAGCTATATAATGCTCTGTATTTTATTTCTATTTTTTCCGTCTTACATTATATTCATTACAATGTAATCTTTGCATTCAGTAGACTTTGTGGATGGCTGACTAGCACATCAGCTGAAAAAAAATCCCTCTGTTTTAAAAAAATAAATAAAAATAAAACCCATTGAACTGTTAGTTGTGCATTATAAACAAAATGTAGATGATAGCTCTAATTACCTTCTTAAACCCTAAATCATTGAATAAATAAACAGAAACCTAAGTGTTTTTTTAAAAAAGGCTTCAGTATTGCAGATGCAGTTTTACGCTTGCAGTTCAAGTACTAAATTGCAGACACATTTTTTCGTACCCCTGCAGTTGCACCCATTTAGAAGCCTAAGTACCTGTGTGCACTCATAAACTTGGGAGCTAGGGGCTTGATCCTACACTCATTTAACTTATTGGCAAAGCTCCCATTGACTTTAATGATACTGGATCAGGGCCTCAATGATTAAATGGGTGCAGTTATGGGACTGAATAATTCAACTGTAGTATTGGAGGCTGTGTTGAGGCTTAACTAAAAAGTTCTGGTTCTAAATATCTTAAATTAGATTGTCTCAAAATAAGAAGTAAGTTTTTGTCACTCTCTAACCAGTGCACTCATTCGGAGAGTTCTTGACTATACAGTAGAATCATCTTCCAAACTCCAATTTACTGTTGAAGCAGAGAATCATTGTAACAATATGTAATCTTGGACAATTTGCCTTCCTTTTTTCCTTGTGAAAGTGTTAGGGATGGAGGAGGTGAATAATTTGGCTTTAGTTTCCTTAAAAAAAAAAGTGATAATTTACTATCTGAATTGCCCACATACATTTCTAAATAGATTTTACAGTTCCTCCCAATGTATGTCAGATACTGAAGAGGAAATGATGAATGCCAATTCAAGCTGTTGCTTTCTCGGTCTTCATTATGTCTCAATTCCCGGCTTGATGCACAGTACAAAATCGAGATGTGGCATGTGTCACAAAAATAATGTTGGTGGACTTGAAGTGGGTAAAGTGACTCATAGTGACAGATTTTTCTTTTCCTTTCTGTTTGTACATAATAGAAGACAAACCACAGGTAACTGTAGGCTTAAGGGAAAGGAAGGGATGGAAAAGTCTTTTAACTGTTGTAATTATTAATGGTACTCTCCCTTTATATTTAACTTACTTACTTTACTTTAATTTTCTCTGATCTCAGCCAAAGCGGTAAACAGTGTGAAAGGTATACTTGTTGTGTAGAACTGATAACCATTAGGAGAGGCTAACGTTGTATCCTCTCCCAACAAGGCTCTGATTCTTTCCCCTTCAAAAGTGTAAATAGCATGTTTAATTTTCCCATGACCTCTCTATTAAAGAAAGCATACCTGGTCTTATGTCTTAATGCACTTCCTGAACTAATTTTTCTCTAAACAGAAGAAGAAATGGAAAACAATAGTAAACGGGTGCACTGGCACCTGTATGGTACATACCATTGGCATGGGTGCCAAATCATCAGCGTTGAGCCCTACCAACGGCAGCGGTGAGGAGGAGCAGTGCTGGCTGTCTCGCTGCCTGCTCAGGTTTGGCCCTGTGGCCCCTCCATCATGACAGGGGGACCATCAGACCAAAATTGAGTGAATGGTGGCGTGACCTGGTACAGGGGGTTGCAGCATCACTCAGCATTGGCCCCAGGGCCCCTCCATCAGGATGGGGTTGGGGTTTACAGTGACAAAACTGAGTGGTATTGCAACTTGCTCAGTGCTGCTCAGGTTTGGACAGAGGGCTGCAGGGCCAAACCTGAGTGGGCAGTGAAGTGGCCAGCACTGCCCTTCCTTGTCATTGCTGTGGGGCCAGTTCCCGTAACAGGGGCTCCCCCTCTCCCTCTGGGGCCTGCCCAGCTTCACTCCTCTTCCAGTAGCCAGTGTCCCCTCTGTTCTGCCCAGAGAACTCAACAGCTTCAAGAGGGGGAGCCTGCCAGGAAAGAGGTGGTGGGAATCCTGGGCCGTTCTCTGAATAATTTTTGCAGGCGTCCCTGAACCAGTGTATGGAAAAGACCAAAATTGTTAACTAGAATCGGTGTTGCAGATTGTTTTCAGCATCTTCAGAGGAGTCAGCCACAAATGTATTTGGGAGTGATGCTCTTATGTTCTTGAAAGGTGTTTTACCAAATTGGAAATATAGTGAACACATGTCTAACAAATGTTGAGGGGTTGGTTTTTTTTAATGTGGGGAGAAGGGAAAGGTTGGGCTATAGTATTGTAATCTGTTTGGTTTTCCCAATTATTTCAGTAAGGACAGTTAGTCTCTGCACCTACTATTCAGTGGCTCTCAACCTTTCCAGACTACTGTACCCCTTTCAGGAGTCTGATTTGTCTTGCATAATCCCAAGTTTCGCCTCACTTAAAAATGACTTTCTTACAAAATCAGACATAAAAATACAAGTGTCAGAGCACACTATTACTGAAAAATTGCTTAATTTCTAATTTTTACCATATAATTATAAAATAAATCAATGGGAATATAAATATTGTACTTACATTTCTGTGTATAGTATATAGAGCACGATAAACAAGTAATTGTATGAAATTTTAGTTTGTACTAGTTTCACTAGTGCCTTTTATGTAGCCTGTTGTAAAACTAGGCAAATATCTAGATGAGTTGATGTACCCTCTGGAAGATCCCTGAGTACTCTGGTTAAGAATCACTGCACTCTTCCGCCTATTCTCATATGCATATATTCTGAGTACACCCAGCCACTCCTTTAAAAAAAAACAAACTATTTCTCTTGCATGGAGAATATGCATACACAAAAGGCTCAGCACATAAGCAAGCTTTTGGAAATTTGACTGTTCAGTAGTGAGGCTTTTGTCTGGTGGAGCAAACAAGTCCCAAAGTAACCCCCTTTTCAAATTAAACAATTTAAGAAAGTGAGCATCAGTTCCACAAGTTTTAAATAATAGACAAATATAGCATTTTTAGCACTAGAAGCTAAACAAATACAGTATTATTAGTCTGTTAATAAACACCTTAGTTCTGAGGTTGGGCACAAGGCTGCATGCCAAGTATCTGCAACAATTTGTGTTAACCTGCCAAGTTGTTTTAATGCGTTTATTTCTTGAAAGTAGTGAAATTAATATAAAAGTCTGGGGTATTTTTTAAACATTTTATTCTGGAAGGAGATGGGGAGATAATAGAAAAAGGGGAGGGGGATTGGCAAGTGTGTATCATGGGACATAAATTAAAACTTTGGAAACTAGGAGCAAATGGAGGAGTTGAGCAGAACTGTTTCACATAAAGGGTAACAAGCATATGGAATATGTTGCCTGTATAAAATCTTTTCCGAAAAATCGACTTCTATAAATTTGGCCTAATTTTGTAGTGTAGACATACCCTTAGTCTGGTAGATTTGAGCAGTATCACTGCTTGGGGCCCAAAGAACATTTCTCTTTCACAGTTGCAGGAAGGTTCTGTAGTTTCATCGAATGGGAAAGCTTCATTTCATGCTGTGGGATTTTGGGGGCATTCTTCTGACCTGAGGTATGTGCACATTCTTCAAGGTATAAAAGTTTCTTAATGCCAAAACCTGGTCTACTGCACCACTTGTCCTCTTTTTCTAATCCAGCCATGAATGTTCCAACTCCTGCTTCTAATTGCTTGCATCACCGCATCTGGACAAACATATTTTCCTCCTCTGTCAGGAAGGACTTGGCATTGAATCAATTTTTGTGCATTAAGCACAGAGTCATGAACAGATTATTTAGAAACCATTCAGAATTTACACAGGAAAAACATACAAACCAAGAGTTCCTCCCAGAGCTAATGAGAAATTTCAAAATCCCTGGCGGCTTTGAGAAGCCACTTATTTTCAAAATGGGTAAAAGTCATACTTTTAAAAATACTCAGAAACAATGTTTCATGTACAGTCTTTTACTCTTGATACCACTTTCTAAGGGAGTGTGGAAGTCCTGAATAACTGTACACATGAAAACAGAGAAACTTTATCCACTGCTGAATTAGGTAGTTACAAGCTGAGCAATATCATTGCAAAGACTGATGTACTGATGCTGTGACCGAATGCACCCCTGTACTCACACCCTACACATTATTGTAATAATCTTTGTGCAAAATATGCCTTGTGAGGTATCATTTAAAAACTAATAATTCGCTGGTCAATAATTTCATGGTGGAATGTATGTAGTAACATTACTTGTAAAGTTATGAATTCTCCTGTTTGATGTTGGTAGCACATGTTCAAACCCAGGCAGCCCTGACTAGGCAGACATTGTTAAACAGGTCTATCCTAAACAAAGGAATGTATGTTTACCTCAGTTTACATGTAAGTAGGAAACAGGGTCCTCAGGGCAGCAAGAGAATGTAAACCAGTTTCTCAAAGACAAAGGACAAGCTAATGCCTCTAGCCAGGTATCATCAAAGGTGATTGACAATGCCCTGGAATGTGATAAACACTTTCTAGTAGCTAAACTTAATAGGCTAGACTTGGTTCAAGGTTAAATCCTCATCACATATTCCCAGCAGCACTGCTGACCAAATTATCAGATTAGGAGCTCCCCTCCATCCCCCTAAAGTCAAAGGGCTGGTTCTTTTGTTGTCTTCGGTGAAAGAGAGTGTGTGTGGGGGCGGGGAGAGAGATGGAGAGACCCTGGGGTGTGTTTGCCCTCCATTTTTATAGTCCAGTCACCCTTTGAAATGCATTTTCCTGAGGGTTATACCTAGATCAGTGGTTTTCAACCTGTGGTCCGCAGACCCCTGGCGGGGGTCCATGGACTCTCTGTAAGAGGTTTGCGAAAGGTTGTCATTACCATAGAACAATAGTTTTCAACCTGGGGTCCACAGACTATCTCTACGATTCTTCTTCTAGTGCTGTCCCTGTGGATGCTCCACTCCAGGTGATGGTGCGTCCCGGTGCCGTTGATCGGAGATCTTCGGTAGCAGTGCCTGGTCAGGACGCATGTGCTCAGCTGCTGTCTCGCGGCAGCGTTAGGGTCTGCCTGACCGCGCGTGTCCCACACCCTCCCTCAGTTCCTTCTCAACCATCCTCGGCTGAAGATGGGCCTGGGGGCAGTGCTCATCTCTTCCCTCATTACTGTAGGAAATAAGTAGAGAAAAATAAAAATAGTTAGCTAGCCATTTCCCAGTTCTCCCTTTCCTTTAGCATAGTTCGTTAGTTTTAAAAACAAATTTTCCCCCTCAAGTTAGTCTCTTCTTGAGACTCCCCCGTCCGCTCATACTTTCATTATGCCGGGGTTGCCAGGCTTTAAGAAATGTGGCTCCTGCAAGGAGTCTATGCCGCGGTCTGATGGGCACTCACTCTACATCAAATGGCTTGGCGAGACACACGTCCCTGTGAAGCGTGTCCAGTGCACCAACTTAAAAACTAGAGCTCACCGTGACAGAGACTTGCGGCTAAAAATGCTCCTCATGGAGAAAGCTCTGCAGCCGCCTATGGAGAAGGGCAGTAAAGCCCAGAGCAGGCAACTCTGACCACTCCAGCACTTCAGCAGCAACTCACACGGGGCACAAAAGCAGGGACCCGACTTCCCGCAGCGTAAAGCTCTGCTTGGCACCGATCCTGCCGGCACCGACAATGGAGCCAGTGCCGGCAACGGGTTCCACCCCAATGCCGACAAGAACATCTGCCTGCCACCCCCGGAGCAGATTCAGACCCCCTGCGGGGCTCTCACAAACGTCTCAGGGCTCCCACAAAAGTGAAACTAAAATCACTTCGGGCTGCTGCTCACACTTCAGGCGCTGCAGCACACTAGCCTAGAGAGCAGCAACAATTCCTGCGTCAGCAGGATATCTCTGTGGCCCCTGGGCCTGACTCTCCGCTCCTCCACACGGAGCACTCACTGCCTGAAAAACAGCTCTCACCACCTGACCTGGCTACTTCCACTGAAAGGGGATTATTGGTTTTACTAAAAACAAGTGTTTACTTGGATTTTTTTTTTTAATTGCAGAAACATTTTTATTGCGCTGATAATGGACAGAATAATGCTAGCTTGCCAAATAACCTCTGTTTCAAATTTTATATTGAAGGGCAGTATCATTCTTTCATATCTGCTATGCATGCCAGACATACTTGCAGATCCAACATTACTGTTAATAAGATCTTGAGTAGAGGATGTTCAGCAACTTACAGGAATTTCTCAATATCCTGCAGGATCAGGCACTTAGGGCCTGTTCTAAAACCCTTTGAAGTCACTGGAAAATTTCCATTGATTTTAGTGGGCTTTGGATCAGGTCCTTAGTTACCGTCAAAGATAACCTAATAGCTGCCAATTTGTCATCAGTCCACGCTGCAACCATATTCTTTTATCACCCTTGAGAAGCAGTTACCTTTCAAAATAGAATTCCTACTGGTGTGATTCCTTGTCTGTTTTAAAAATCTATACTCTTTCAGCCCCTTTCCGGTCACTATGTAGTAGAACTCTGCCAAGCTTCACTTAATGTTAATGTTGAGAAGTTTTATGCTATGATATGCTAGAAGGTCAGAGTTTGCCTGGACTCTGATAAAACTTGTGCTGCCAAAGACCTTCCTGTTTGGCTATGGTTTTCATGGCCAAGGAAGTGTTGAGATTTCCTTCTCCGAGACTCGTAGGGGCAGATCCTCAGCTGGTGTAAACTGTCATAACTCCATTTATGTCAATGGGCCTGTGACACTTTTTACACCAGCTGAGGATAGGGTTGCCAATTTTGGCTGGACGTATTCATGGAGGTTTCATCACATGACGTAATATTTACTTAAACATTAATCTTTAATTCTTGGAGACTCTGGGGCAATCCTGGAGGGTTGGCAACTTTAGCTGAGGATCTACCCCAGGGTGTTTCTGATGGGGTCAGCCCTTGTTTGTCACTTGAGCAGAGTAGTACAGGAAAACCTGATACGCACTTCCATCAGCAGTAGTTGTACTTGAAATCCATTCTTCTTCTTAGAATATGCCCAACATGCCTCAGATGGCACATGACCAGGATTAATCCACCACTGGTTAGATCATTAGCTTCCCCGGCCCGAGATGGGTACTGATGGGGAGAATGACATGAATGTCGATCCATGCCCCCCTTTGGAATCCATTAATAATAAATAGGGGCGAAATCTTGGTCCCATTGAAGTCAATGGCAAAACTCATATTCACTTGAGTGGAGGCAGAATTTCACCCCTAGGGATTGAGAAACTGTAATTATCTAGGCAGGTGGAGAAAACACAAATTAAAGAGGACCATTGAAAACTAATTTAACTATTCAGTGTCTTTCTCAGCCTCAATATAGATAACGAATTCGATGCTTTTACAAGCAGAATTGCTGTTGTGGGTAACTTTCCATAAGTTTTGTTTTCCAATCTTTTACTATTGTGCCATCGGTTAAAATGCATTATAAATGTTCCATTGTATTTATTCTCCACCGCCTCTGCAAACAACATCTGTAAGTCTGCTATCATTATTATTTGTATTACAAAAGCACCTAGAGGCTCTTGCTAAGTGTGTGACCTGCCATATGTTTTGTTTGCTTTTTGTTTTAATGACAATTTTTTTAGTAATTTCTAATGTAAATCAGTGTTTGAGGTTTTTGTAAGTTGCTGGCAGTGAGTGGATTAGAAGTGATGCTAAATAAATACAGTAGTTGAAAGGGTCTTACCCTAATACAAGAAGGTAAGTGAACAATCGTGTCAGAAACCACATTTTCATAAACTCTCTTTTTCAAAATATCCTATATACCCAGGAGATATTTCTTTGAGACACACAAACCATTGTACAGGCATATGCTTATACACTAGTTCTCATGTTACCAGTTATGTATGTTTCTTCTTTGGACTATGTATTTTTCTAGTGAGTCATTCTTTGTTTTTCCTAGAGGAAGTGTTGATTGCATCATAAAATCAGACCCTTCACGTTTCCTTTCCTACATGTGAATGTGCAGTGTTTAATCCTGCAAGCCTATGAAATCTGTACTATGCTGCAGTTTTTAGTGGGCCCATTGTTAACAGCACAATTTTAAAAGGTGCATTTTTTTTTCTAGACTGTTTATTCCATGGCTCAGTTTCCTTTTCCACAACTGGCAGAATTAAGGGAGAAATATACATACAACATTACTCCATTCCCTGCAGCAGTAAAATCAACTTCAGTTGCAGGGTAAGTCTGTAATAAATCCAGAAAAATATTTTATTCCCTGTAGTCTAATATAGTCACTATTAGTCTGTACAGCAGAGAGGCTAATACAGTTGCTTTTTCCATTGCACATCTAAAATAGATGAAGGCATTTAGTAATGATCAGTTAGTAATTGATGCACTGATGTATCTAAGATCTGCTTTCTTTTCCATTTGTTTTCATTTGGCAGAAGGCTAGGCAGAACCAGAGATAGTGATGAGGAGAATGACTTGGATGATGAAGATTCGGTTGCCAATGCAGTTGGCTGCCTTGGACCATTCAGTGGGCTCTTGGCACCAGAGCTACAGAAGTACCAAAAACAAATCAAAGGTAAATACAACTTCAGTTCATTCTGAATTATGCAGTCATATTTGTGTAAGCTTGATTCACCTGCAGGTTAATTGAAATTATGAAAGTTGTAGTTTGAATTGTATGCAGAGACCATTATAGATCTTCTATAACTTGCTGTACAATCTTTGGATACTCTGCCTACTAAATTGAATGCTTGTGTGTGTACAATACGTGATGGTGTGGAATAAAGATTTTAGCCACAATTATTACCCAAAAAATCCCAACAATCCTAAAACTAAGTTGAATAGGAGCTGTTAGGCGCTCAGCACTTTTGAGAATCCCAAAGATAATGAAATATGGCCTTAAGAGTCTAATTTAAAAAAAATCCTGGTTTTTGTTACCGCGTGTTTATATAGCATCGGAATCCACGAATGAGTTATGCAGGTCATCCCCACTCCACCCTCATAAAACCTTTATACCATTCCACACCATCATTTAGTCTGTAAATAACACATTTTATAGAAAACTATTTTGATATGTTTCAGAGTGTTATACAAAAATTAATTGATCCTATTTTCATATCCCTCAGTCTTTCACTAAGTACCATGAGTCCTACTGCACAAGCCTCATAAGGAGAGCAAAATTCTAATACATTTTAGAAACCTAAATTTTTTACCTAAAATAGCTTTCCTATATGTAATATAATGGCTTTAGAGAATGATTTTTGTGATTCCCCACTGGAGGATTCTCTCTGAACATTTTCTTTCAAAGATATAACTTTCTCAGGTTTTATGTCATTTTCTTTCAATAGTTCTTGAGATGAACAGTAGTGGTTACAAGAAAAACCTTCTTGGTGTCCCTGATTGGCATCCAGGGGCAGCTCTCACAATTTTGCTGCCCCAAGCAGGGGCGGCGGCCCCGCCCCTGAGGCAGGCAGACGTAGCGGGGCCCCGCCCCCGATGCCTGCCTGCATCGTGGGCGGGGCCCCGCTACATCTGCTTGCGTTGGGGGCGCAGCCCCGCTACGTCTGCCTGCGTCAACGCAGGCAGTCCCAGTCCGCGGCAGCAAGGTAAGAGCAGCGGACCTGCCGCCCCATTGCTGCCGCGGCAGGCGAGAATGGGGCGGCAGTCCAAGTCCCGCGGCGGCAATTCGGCGGCGGGAAGAGCTGACCTGCCGCCAAATTGCCGCCGTGGGACTCGGACTGCCGCCCCATTCTCTATGCCGCCCCAAGCACCAGCTTGGAAAGCTGGTGCCTGGAGCCGGCCCTGTTGGCAGCCAATAATATTGTTAATTTTTATTATTGTTCAGGTAACACCAAAAGTCTTCCTTGGATCTCCCAGGCCTTTGCCTACAAGTGGAATAGTTACAGTTATGCTGTCTGCCTCTTTACCAGAAACTATTTCTGTTGGATTTAATTTCAGCATTCCTTCTGCTTGTATTTGCCGAGATCTGTACGCTAGAATTCTCTGTTTGATGTTGTTTTCTTTCTTTTCTTGGAGCACTGCAAGTCCCCAGCCGCTGCCTCAGACTGACACTTACTCAGAATGTTAAACATCTTATGAAATAAATTATCCCTTTGACCCTGAATTGCCATTTTAGCAGCGCATCAGAGACAGCTGGGAAAATAATTGCGCTGTTCCTGTTGCTTTGCTGCTCTTTGATCATACAAACTCCCTAGCAGCCTGCCTCTTCCGCTTCCCCCCCACACACCTGCTGATTCTGCTGCTCCCTCCCTCCTTGCTGATCACTATCAGATAGTCTCATTTGACCAAATGACTAGTTTGATTGTAGCAGAGTTACATTTCAGTTCATGGACTGGTGGCCTCAACTTCTAATCACTTTGTAATTGAGAATCTTTGTTTGCTACTTAGTCATGTGAAATGCCCACGTTAGTGACTGCGCTGTATGTTTTTTATGCAAACAAGAAATTCAGTTTATATGTTTAAGGTATATTGCAAGGTTTAATAAATTATACTGAAGTAAAATATTTAGACTTTTATATTATAATACAGTTATAATAGCTGTTTTTATTACACAGTGTAGTTAAAATAACAGAAGTTGGGCATCTAATTTCCTCATGCATTTCCTTGGTTAATGATTAGGAGAGCACAGAAAATTCTGATGTATTTTTCCCCCTCACTTTTTCCTACTGTGTACAGATCAGAATGAAGAACAGAGTTTGGGCTCTAGTAACATTGCAGAACTAAGTCCAGGGGCAATAGACTCCTGTAGAAGTGAATACCATGCTGCTTTTAACAGTATGATGATGGAGCGTATGACCACTGACATTAATGCATTGAAAAGGCAGTATTCACGAATAAAGAAGAAGCAGCAGCAGCAGGTTCACCAGGTGTATATCAGATCAGGTAATGTATCAGAACATGCTCTTCCTCTTTATTCTTTACAAGCCAGCTTCATTATCTGAAAAGAGAGGTAAAAATGTTTTGTGTCTTTAAATTATTCATATGTAGAGAGAGGACAAAAGAGAATGAATGAACTTGCAATACAGTAGTGATGTGGCAGAAGCAATTACGTACAAACAAATCGTATATAAGATGATGTCTTTGTTTTTCTTTTATCAGGGTCTGAAGATGACGACCCTGGGATCTTGTTAGGTCCCAGGGACCAGCTGAATAATGGTATCTAAAGATGTCTTTGCTATCTGGGTATATCACATTGGTTTCACTGATGAAAGTGTTAAAATCTGCGGCATCCTTGGACTTGACAATACTTATACATTGTTAAAGAAATGACAATAATATACTTTAAGAACCAAGGAGTAGATCCTCAGCTTGTGTAAAATGCCGTAGCTCCATTTAAATCACTTTATTGAAGTCAAGGGAACTGCGCCACCAAATAGTCAATTGTAGCCCCAAGACTGACAGTTCAAATCCAGTCCAGGATGGTAGTGAGTATGTAGGAAATGAGTTTGTTCCCAGTCCATTTCCTCGTGGAGAGAGATCCACATGATAAAAATTACTACCACAGTTGACACTGATTGGCAGCCTTGTGGGCAGCATCAGCGGACAGGCTGAGGATTTTAATAGGCATGGAGACTGAACTCCCATTTCATTGCTAGAGGTGGTCCCTCCAAGTCACAGTTGAAACACGTTGATGGGCCACTGTGGGAAAGTTTGTTTCATTAGTGCTATACGTGTTCTGTACATGGAGGATTTTAGTCCCCAGAACAGTCAGTCCAGCAGGTTTCATGATTGTTAAATTCACATGAAAGGAAAAAATATATATATTTTTAAAATACTGGTGATGCATCTAGTGCAAACAGAAGCTCTGGCCAAACTAAAACAATGCAATAGTAAGATCCTCATTTCCAATGATTGCCAAACCCTTTCTGATTTTGCTAATCATGATTAATGGGCTAATTTATAGTTTTAACACACTAATTATGTTTGTCATTCTGGTAAAATCGGAAGTTCTGATGGAAATAATAAGCTGGTTTGTCCTGGTTCCAGTTCAGCATGGACAGATGTCTATTAAAATAAATTGGTGCATTTTCCAGCCCTCTGCTCAAGGAGAGGACTGTGTGACTGACCTAGTGTAGAGACTGAATTGCCTCTCACTATTGAAGGAAAAATCCAAGAGATGGGGGACTCGCTAAGGACAAGATTAATGTTAACCTTTGTATTGTAGCAGGTATATGTACCCTGTAAGAGTAAAAAGCCCTCTGCAGGGCTATGCTCAGCTCTAAACAAATACAAAGCAAAATCATATTGGCAATACTTTCCACATTTTCACAGTGCCCCACCTCCTGTCACGCTCCCACCTGCAATTCCTAAAATGATAGAACCATTTTCCAGATATCTATTAGTTTAGCAGTAGTTACTGATTTAGGAATTAACACTAAGAAAGGAGGTGGGATGAGGGAAAGCTTTTACCATACTTTTCCTCTCTGTTTTTGGCTTGAAGATACACTATAGTGTTAGAGGAATTCAGTTTCCACTAGGGTCGGTCTTACAAATCATCACAAGAAACAGCATCAAGACTGTTTGATTGGTGGCTGATCACTGATGTAATTATTTGTTTTTGTTCTTTAAGACTCTCTGTAATTTTTTTAACCTTTTCTTTCAGACAAAGGGCCAGTTACCAGTCTTCTCCCCTCTCAGGTAAACCATTCTCCAGTGATAAACCACCTTCTTTTAGGAAAGAAGATGAGGGCGACTAATAGAGCTGCCAAGAACGCAGTCATTCATATCCCAAGTCACACGGGGGGCAAAATGTCACCCATTCCCCATGAAGATCTTAAAACAAAACTCAACTCTCCCTGGCGCACTCACATTCGAGTACACCGAAAGAACATAGCTAGAGCCAAATGCCAGCTGGGCTATGGGGACACCATAGGACTCATAGAAGAGCAGAGTGAAGGCTGCAAACCAAGTAGCTGCAGTGCAAAGGAGGACCCTCCAAGCAATTCTGATTTGGGGGAAAGAGAGGGAAGTGTCTTGGATAACAGGACTATTCGGAAAGCTGATGGACAGTCAACCGAGCCACTTTACAAGGACACCAATGCAAATATGTCAGTGGTTCAGCTGAAATTAGAAGCACTGGAACTCACCCAAAACAACAAACCTGATGCTGAGCCAATGTCCAATCAGTCGTGCCCAACGCACTTATCAGAATCACCTAGTTTATCCAGTGACAGTGGAACATTGGCTAAATCTCCCCAAGCCAGCAATCCCAAATTACAAGTGTTTAGCCCTTTCCCCAGCGTCAAACCTCTTCGAAAGTCAACTGCAGCCCGCAATTTAGGTTTGTATGGCCCGACTGAAAGAACTCCAACGGTGCACTTTCCACAAATGAGTAGAAGTTTCAACAAGTCCGCCAACGGGAACAGCGGGACTAAAAAACGATGATGTACCATCAGCACTTTATATTTCTGGGGAAAAAAATGTATTGATTGTTGTGTGTGTGTGTGTGTGTATATGTGTCCAAAGAGTTTCTAAATAGTTTAATTCTTTAAATGAAATAATGGGGACAAAGTGATTAACAGATGTATAAATATGTATCCTTGAAAATTGTGCTCTTGTAATGTATGGATAGATTAGGGAAGATGCACTGTGGCACGCCACGTAGATTATAATGGTTCTGTGGTAAAATAAACATTGGTTTGCAATGTGAAGTATGCTTCTACTTCTTAAATCTAATGTAGGAGAAACTGTAGGGCTGCTTCCTTTCCCCCTTCCAAGGGTGCTCCATGTCCCTGTCAGGGCCCTGTTGTGAAACTTTCAAAGCTTGTTAAGTTCCTTAAGCCAAATAACTCTGGATTTCTTTCCATATCTATTCAAACAGACAAACTTTAATATATCATTGTTTATTAATATATCCCATAAAATACATAGTTTAGTGATTCAAAGGACCTTTGGCACTATAACCTTAAATTCAACTTCCTGAATGCTACACTAGTGGCATAAAATGTAAGTATTATTCTATCCTGAGAAGGGCTCAGAAGAGGGCCAGAGAAGCAGAGAGATTCCATAAGATGTCTCCTGGGGTTTCCAATATAGAATCTGTTAAGGGGAGTACTGTGGAGTCGTGCAGTGTTTGGAGATGAGGCTTTATAGCAGTGGACCTTCAGATTCATAACTGCAGGAGTAATCCACATGGACAGCTGTGTCTCTGGTCCCACAAGAACCCTGACAGCTTGGAATCTGTAGGAGATGTGCTATTTGCAGGGTTTGGTTGTGTTTGTGCAGTAACAGCCACAAATAGGATCAAGGTAGAGATAACTGTTAATTATTACTTCCAGGATACACTGTATGGAACACCAGCATCTCTACAGGTTCATTTCTGTCCCTGCTCTGTATGTAGGAATTGCAAATACTGATAAAATGCTATGCACTTCACATTCCATCAGGCTTCCTTTTACTAATGCTTTTTTTCTCAATAGACAATTAGATCAATTTTTTTTCAAGATCTTACAGGTTTTTTTATTAGAATACAGCATATCTAGCATTCATTAAGATCAGACTAATCATTACTACTGTGAGTGCTTTTAAAAGTGCAGGAGACTTGGAATGTACTAAATAGAAGCTCCCCAGAGATGGGTCTGTGGATTAAATTTGAGGAGATATACAGTGTCCACTCATTTCCGCTAGGAGCTGTTAATCATTCAAAAGAGCTCAGCTCTTTGTTGATGAGAGAAATCTATTTTCATACTTGCTTGTTGGAAGCAATTGATTTTTGTCCTCAAACAGATTAGAAAAGATATAATTGTGTATCATCAACAGAAAACTGAAATGCATTCAAAATAATGAATATGAGTGGCAATGAACTGGACTTCTTTCTTGGTTTGGATACATGGATAGCAGAAACTCGGGAAAAATACATTCACCTGCAATGATATTTTCATTGGAACTATTTCCTTTTCAGATACAAGTTAATAAAATGTGTTCTTAAAAGCAAATTTAAAGTGAACATTTCAATATAAACCTGTCTTTATTGAATTCTTAACATGAATAAAAAGTGAAATAATTCTGATAGTGCAAATTCGATGCTTTCACCAAAATGCAGAATTACTTGAAGTGTATTATTGTAGTGAGTTGTCTCATGCTCTTTTAAGGATAACAATCACCTGGTTTAATCGGAAGAGGCCAAACTCATCCTGGGTGTGACTTCATTGACTTAAATGGCGTTACAGCACCAATGAATGTGCTCCAAGATGTTTTCAATATCTAACAAAGATAAATCACTGCATATTGTGCCATGTGATCATAATAGTAACTAGCACTCCAGGTACTTAATATAATGCTGTTACTGTAGAACCCAGTATTAAAACTCAGCCCAAAAGGCATCCTGCTCTTCCCAACCCTTGGCTCGTTTTTGTTCTTCACACCTCTCTTGTTGTAGGAAGGTTTATGCAAAGAGGTGGGTCTTGCACCAAGCTCTGAAAGTGATCTGGTTTGAGCTCTTTCTTGTTGGGCCTTGAATGGGAAAGTCAGCTACTAAGAGAGCCTGCTTCCAGCTGCTGAAGGCCTCATCGAGTGACGGTAAGACTTCGAAGTGAACCTGGAAGTGAACAAGGACCTAACATTGGGAATGGGGTTAATGATGTTACTCTTCCAAAATAGATCCAGGGTACCTTAGGGTAGCTCATCTATTGCCCCTTTCTGAGTTTACCATGGGTTCCCTTTAGTTGACTCATTTATCTGTTTTTGTAAGATGAAAGGGGGGCCCACCCTAGAGAAATTGCCAGGGTTTTGCAGGAAACGCTTTTAGGAAAAACTTTCTAGTACAGTTTAGACCTGCTACCTTTGGGAGGACACCGCTACAGCCTTCTGATGGAATTGATTGATGCCCTGGGAGTATTCTTCCAAAAGAAAGTATTTTCTTTACTTAGTGTAACCAATCTTCCCTGATACAATTAATCTAACCATAACTCAAAACATAAATGTAAATCCCTTAGCACAAGTTAAAAGTACCTGAACCCAGGGCCGGCTCTAGGCATCAGCAAAACAAGCAGGTGCTTGGGGCAGCACATTTCTAGGGGTGGCATTCTGGCGCCGGCCATGCCTCCCCTAGAAATGTGCCCCTGCCACCCCAGCTCACCTCCACCTGCTCCCCTGAGGAGGCCACCCCTGCTCGGCTTCTCCCACTCCCTTCCAGGCTTGCCGTGTGTGAAACAGCTGTTTCGCACGTGACAAGCCTGGGAGGGAGGGGGAGAAGCCGAGTGGGTGCGGCGTGCTCAGGGGAGCAGGCAGAGCGGAGGTGAGCTGGGTGGGGAGCATTTCCTGTTCCTCTACCCCGTTACTTCCTGTGCCCCCCTCGCCTTAGCTCACCTCCGCTCTGCCTGCTCCCTTGAACACGCCGCCGCTTCGCTTCTCCCCACTTTTTTTGCCATGACAAACTAAAAAGCCTGACCTCCATAAGAATTCACAGAAAGCAACTGTTAGTCAGGCACCCAGCTCTGAAGGCAGTGTCCCACCAGCAGCAGCACAGACATAAGGGTGGAAATACCATGTTATGCCACACTTACTTCTGTGCTGCTGCCTTCAGAGCTGGGTGCCTGACTAACAGTTGCTGCTCTCCAACTGCCCAGATCTGAAAGGAGCAAAGACGTAAGGGTGGCAATACCACAACCTTTCTAAAATAACCTTGCAACCCCCACTGCAACTCTCTTTTTGGTCAGGACCCCAATTTGAGAAACTCTGGTCTCCCCTATGAAATCTGTATAGTATACAGCCCACAAAAGACCAGATTTCATGGGGAGACCAGATTTCACAGTCGGTGATGTGTTTTTCATGGCCATGAATTTGGTGGACCCTAATTATAACAACATAACTGACCATATCCTTTCACGGTTTACACAGTGCATTGGTATTTAAGAACGAAACAGGAACTAACCAGATGTGTGTTGTGACGGGGCAAGGCCAGAGGGCTATAGGAAAGTGGTAAGGAACCAGTATGCTAGCCCCAGGCTAAACAAATCCCTGATACCTTATGGCAGTTGCTCCAGGTTAATCAAGACACCTGGGGCCAATTAAGAACTTTCCAGAAGGCAGGGAGGTTGATAGGGACACCTGAAGCCAATCAAGGACTGGCTGGAACTAGTTAAAAGCCTTCCAGTTAGTGAGAGGGGAGGAGCTGTGGAAGGAGGTTGCATGTGAGAAGCTGGGAGCAAGAGGCACTAGGAGCTGAGAGTAAGAGGACGTACTGCTAGAAGATCCTGTGGTGAGGATAAAGAAGGTGTTGAGAGGAGTCCACGGGGAAGTAGCTCAGGGAGTTGTAGCTGTCATGCAGTTGCTCCAGTAGGCACTCTAAACAGCTGCAAGCCACAGGGCCCTGGGCTGGAACCCGGAGTAGAGGGCGGGCCCGGGTTCCCCCCAAAACTCCCAACTCCTTATCAGACACAGGAGGAGTTGATCTGGACTGTTGGTTCTACCAGAGGGGAAGATCTCTGAGGCAAACAAAAATCTGCCAATAAGCGCAGGACCCACCGAGGTAGAGGAGGAACTTTGTCACAACTGGTGTCAGGAGTGGGATTGGTGTGCACAGTGCGGCAGAAGAAGAGGGGTGTTTAAAAAAAAATGGGGAAGCGGGCTTTTTTTTTTTTTTCACCACAATGGAAGATGTAATACGGGCACTGATACAAGCCATGGCTGCCCAGCAGGAGGCTACCCGTGTCCAGGCAGCCGCCCAACAGGAGGCAGTGCGGCTGCAGCAGGAGACCAATCGCCTGTTGATGGACCAGGCTGCTCAAGACTGTACTATGTTGCGGGAACTGGTAAACCAAGTGAAGGCCCTTACGGAGATTGACCATGATGGGAAGCGGCACATACGGGCCAGCAATTGCCTGCAGAAAATGACGGGGAACGATGACATAGAGGCATACCTCCTGGCCTTTGAGAGGACAGCCCTACGGGAGGCCTGGCCTTGAGATCAGTGGTCTGGCATCCTCGCCCCATTCCTGTGTGGGGAAGCCCAGAAGGCCTACTATGATCTGCCTGAAGAGGCTGCAGCAGACTACCCCCAGCTGAAAGCAGAGATCCTGGCCAGATCTGGGGTAACAACCGCAGTGCAGGCCCAGCGGTATCATGAGTGGAGGTACCCGGAAGACAAAACCCCACGGTCCCAATTGTATGACCTCATCCATCTCGCACGAAAGTGGTTGCAAACTGAGTCCCGGAGTCCAGAAGAGATACTAGAGGTTCTGGTCATCGACCGATACATGATGGGACTACCACCAGACCTTCGCGCATGGGTAAGCCAGAACGAACCCTCCACCTATGACGAGATTATGGCAATGGTAGAGAGACGAAGGACGGCGAGGGAAGTGACCCAACCAGTTAAGGAAGTGGAACCCTGGGTTAAACAAGCAGCACGAAGCCCTAGAGTTCGAGTGACTGGGCCACCAGAGGCCATAAAGAGTTGGAGTACTGAGGGGGAAGAAAATTGTGATGTTAGACTTCCCAAATCCCCAGGGAGTCCTAGGTGGAAGAAGGGGAGGGCTGAAAACCAGCGGGGACCCCAGAAGGAAGGGATTGGCCTGAGTGGGGGGAAATCCTGGAACTAAACCCCCTAGCCCCCAGGATAGGGGAGTCATTAGAAGCAATTATAGATGTTATGCATGTGGTGAGTGGGGACACATAGCAGCACAGTGTCCTAGCACCGAGGAGCCTATGCAATGTAACTTGGGGGATTGGGTGGTCCCATGCTCCCTTATCCACATTGCGGGCGTCGCATTAGCCCCGCATAACTACACCAGACCGGTAAAGATAAACGGAGTAGAGACTATAGCGCTTCTGGACTCCGGAAGTGCAATCGCCCTCATATCGGGTAAGCTGGTAAAAAGTAGCCAGCTGCTACAAGCCAAACGCGTAGCAGTGACGTGCGTACATGGGGCCATAAGCCATTACCCCACCATCCAGGTGGAGACAGAGGTTCAGGGAACCCCATTGAGGTGACAGTGGGTGTAGTTCCTAAACTCCCGTATCCTGTAGTCATTGGGAGAGACTATCCAGGGTTTGATCATTTACTCCCCCCAGAGAGGCTGGGGGGAGGTGGGGACCCTGAGGGCAGTGACTTGTCACTGGGGGAATGTCAACCCCCGATGTTCACTGAGATTTCTCAGGATCTATTCTCAGCCCCCCAAAAGACCCAGAAGACAAAAAAGGAGAGGAAGGCTGCAAAAGCTTTGGGAACCCGGATCCTGACCCAGGGCCAGAAGATCGCCCTAGTAGGAAGACGGACACGAGCAGCCAGAGAAACTACCACCACGAAAGGTGAGCCAGAGGCTGGCCCCAGCCATGATGGAAGTGAGCCGTTGGAAGGAACAGAAGCCGGCCCTTGGGAGCTCGGGCAGGTTAGTCCCGGGAGAGAGACTTTTGGACGGGACCAGGCAGAGGACCCTAGATATGATAACGCCAGGAAAGAGGTGGCCGAGATAGATGGGATACCTGTGGATGGGAAGGTCCGGGGTCCAGGACCTTACTTTATAGTGAAGAAAGATCTCCTGTACCGTGTGGTGCAAATGCAGGAGCAAGAGATACATCAACTTCTGGTGCCACGAAAACATCAAAAAGCCATATTGAGCCTCGCCCACAGCCACCTATTTGGAGGACACCTAGGGGTAGAGAAAACCCAGGCACGGATCCTGCGGAGGTTCTTCTGGCCAGGAGTGCATGAAGATGTCCGGCAATACTGCACCTCTTGTCCGGAGTGTCAGTTACATAGTCCTCGCCCGCACTTCCGGGCTCCTTTGATACCTCTTCCAATAATAGAGGTTCCGTTTGAACGCATAGCCATGGATCTGATAGGGCCCGTTGAGAAGACAGCTCGGGGCCACCAACATGTGCTTGTTGTACTGGACTATGCTACCCGGTACCCAGAAGCCGTTCCCCTACGCAACACGGCTTCCAAAACCATAGCTAAGGAGTTAGTGCAGATCTTTGCCTGAGTTGGGCTACCCAAGGAGATATTGACTGATCAAGGGACACCTTTTGTGTCCAAGTTGATGAAAGATCTCTGTTCGTTGCTCCATGTACAAGCCCTATGGACCTCTGTATACCACCCACAAACAGATGGCCTTGTGGAAAGGTTCAATAGAACCCTCAAGCCATGATCAGGAAAGTGGTGAGCTGGGATGGGAAAGATTGGGATACCCTATTACCTTACCTCATGTTCGCCATCCAGGAGGTTCCGCAAGCCTCCACAGGTTTCTCTCCGTTTGAACTATTATATGGGCGCCACCCCCGGGGCATATTGGATATAGCTAGAGAAGCCTGGGAAGAGGAGCCAAATCCAGGAAGGAACATAGTCGAGCATGTACTGCAGATGAGGGATCGGATAACCCGAGTTACGCCTATTGTACGAGAACACTTGGAGAAAGCACAGGAGACCCAACGAACCCATTATAACCACCAAGCAAAGCTTCGACGGTTCCAACCAGGGGATCGAGTGATGGTCCTGGTGCCCACAGCAGAAAGTAAGCTGTTGGCCCAGTGGCAGGGACCCTACGAAGTGATCGAAGCCATGGGAGAGATGAACTATAAGGTGCGGCAGCCAGGCCGCAGGAAACCAGAACAAATCTATCACATCAATCTTCTAAAACCTTGGCACGATCGAGAGGCATGCTTAGTCACCCAGGAGACTCTTCCCCCGGAGGATAACTTACAAGAGCAAGTAAGGATATCACCCGATTTGACGCCGATTCAAAAGATCGAGGCAACTGACATGATTAATCGCAACCGAGATGTGTTCTCTACAAAACCAGGGCGGACGACTGAGACCTATCACCATATCCGCACGATCCCCGGAGCCAAGGTAACATTGAGACCCTACCAAATCCCAGCAGCCAAAAGAGAAGAAATCAAGGCCGAAGTGAAGAAAATGTTAGAATTAGGGGTGATTGAAGAATCTTACAGTCAGTGGTCCAGTCCAATCGTTCTAGTGCCTAAACCTGATGGTACCACAAGATTCTGTAATGACTTTCGCCGACTGAGTGAAGTATCCCAGTTCGATGCATACCCCATACCACGCATCGACGAACTGGTGGACCGACTGGGTAGTGCTCGATTCTTGACAACACTGGATCTGACAAAAGGGTACTGGCAGATTCCCCTGACCAAAGAAGCTAAAGAAAAGACCGCGTTCTCCACGCCGGACGGGCTATTCCAGTACACCGTCCTCCCTTTTGGGCTACATGGGGCCCCGGCCACATTCCAGTGCCTCATGGATAAGCTGCTGCGCCCCCATACTAGTTATGCAGCCGCATACCTAGATGATGTAGTCATCCATACGCCAGACTGGGGAACCCACTTGGAGAAAGTTGAGGCAGTACTGAGCACCTTAAGGCAGGCTGGCCTTACTGCTAATCCCGCTAAATGTGCCATAGGGCTAGCAGAGGCTAGATACCTGGGATATATTGTAGGAAGGGGCATAGTGAAGCCCCAAATGAATAAGCTAGAGGCGATTCAAAACTGGCCCCGGCCGACCCGAAAGAAGCAGGTCCGCGCATTCCTAGGTGTAGTAGGCTACTACCGACGTTTTATTCCCCACTTCGCTACTAAGGCAAGTCCCCTAACGGACCTGGTGAAAGCCCGAGGTCCAGACATGGTGAAGTGGACCGACGCAGCAGAGACCTTCGGACGGCTCTTTGTAATGACCCCGTACTCACAGCTCCGGACTTTAACAAGGAATTTATTTTACAAACAGACGCTTCCGAGGTGGGGTTGGGGGCGGTTCTGTCGCAAATGGTGGGAGAAGAGGAACACCCGATCCTCTACCTAAGTAGAAAGCTTTTTCCAAGAGAACAGAAATACGTAGTAGTTGAGAGAGAATGCCTTGCTGTCAAATGAGCTATGGAGACCCTACGTTATTACCTCTTGGGCTGGCGATTTACTCTTGTGACGGACCATGCACCCCTCCAGTGGATGCAGCGGAATAGGGAAAAGAATGCAAGGGTCACCAGGTGGTTCTTATCCCTCCAACCGTTCCAGTTCCGCATATGGCACAGGGCTGAATGCCACCATGGCAACGCTGATTGTCTATCAAGAGCACACTGCCTGGCGTCCCAAGTTGCCCAACTCTATGGTGTTGAGCAGAGGGGGAGGGATATGTGACGGGGCAAGGCCAGAGGGCTATAGGAAAGTGGTAAGGAACCAGTATGTTAGCCCCAGGCTAAACAAATCCCTGATACCTTATGGCAGTTGCTCCAGGTTAATCAAGACACCTGGGCCAATTAAGAACTTTCCAGAAGGCAGGGAGGTTGATTGGGACACCTGAAGCCAATCAAGGACTGGCTGGAACTAGTTAAAAGCCTCCCAGTTAGTCAGTGAGAGGGGAGGAGCTGTGGAAGGAGGTTGCGTGTGAGAAGCTGGGAGCAAGAGGCACTAGGAGCTGAGAGTAAGAGGACGTACTGCTGGAAGATCCTGTGGTGAGGATAAAGAAGGTGTTGGGAGGAGTCCATGGGGAAGTAGCCCAGGGAGTTGTAGCTGTCGTGCAGTTGTTCCAGGAGGCACTCTAAACAGCTGCAAGCCACAGGGCCCTGGACTGGAACCCGGAGTGGGGGGTGGGCCCGGGTTCCCCCTAAAACTCCCAACTCCTTATCAGACACAGGAGGAGTTGATCTGGACTGTTGGTTCTACCAGGGGGGAAGATCTCTGAGGCAAACAATAATCCGCCAATAAGCGCAGGACCCACCGAGGTAGAGGAGGAACTTTGTCACAGTGTGTAATATACACAAAACATTATCTCACTGTTGTAACTTTCATCCTTCCTCAGACCTCCACAACACTTTGGATGTTACCATCCTTTGCTGTGCTATGGTCTGAATCAGAGTGTAAGCTCCTCCAGGCAGGATCCTGTCCTGGAAAGCAGGAGAAATTTGAGATTTAAATAGCTGAAATCATGGAAGTTATGATTTTAAAAATCCTATCACTGTGAAATGACCAAAATGGACTGTGAATTTGTTAGGGCCCTAGTTATAATAGATTTAGAATCAAGGGAACAAAATCAGACAAAGGCTGCAGAAGTGGAAGCCAAACATGGGAATGCTAATCACCAGCTGTGACTCTTGAGGGTGGTATAAAATGTCAAGGAAGTTATTATGGTGAGAGAGGGCAGTGTGAACAAAATTTGGAATTGCTTGTAGGAGAAGACTAGGAATCCAATCTGACTTCATTAAAATTAGTGGAAAAGCTCTCATTATCTCCATTAGGAGTTGGATGGGACCCCGGGAGAGCACAGTAGGCTAAAAGCTGGGGAGTAAGAGAGAGACTAGTGATAAGGTGTAGATAGGGCCTTCAGGGGGAGAACAAAGAGTTTGAATCTCATACAGTTAGGAGATAGGAATACAGTGGAGGGAGTACTATCCCCCTGTTTTAACTATGCTGGAACTCTGACCTGCACTGCAAACACTCTCACAGGTTCACTGGCTTCTGAACGTTCCGGGCTTTGGATCTGCTCATGGACATGGTATTAGTCTTGGAAGAATCTCGCTTGAAATACTAATGGGTGGAGGAAGGATTGTGTCCCTGAATCACACTGTGATGAAGTGTTGATCCTGAATTGATGTTTGCTTCAAGTGTTGATCCATGCTTCAGCTAACACTATGGCTGCAGAAATGTCAGCAATCGTTCAAAAACATTCTTTCAACCCCGAGAAAAAATCTACTCATCCGCTGCCCTCTGCCAATAGTAGTTTATATATTATAATTAAATGAAGACAGAGGAAGGGGGAGAGAGAGAAAGTGAGAGTTCCTTTTATTCCAAAAGATCCTGAAGCACGTCACAAAGTAGACATTTTTAGCACAGCACATCTCAGGGATGGAAGGCAACAACAAATCAGCACAAATTATGCTACACAGCAGTAGTTTTGGTGGAGCAATTCTCGCCAAGGACAGTGAAGCTCAGGCTTCATCAGCAGCATTTCTGGCCCAGATCCTGATCCAAGACATCCCCAGAGCAGCAACCCGGTCATCAGTGCATGCTTTCTTCTCACCCTATGCCATCACCCAGCAGGCTCGAGATGATGCCAGGTTTGGGAGAGCAGTGTTGCAATCTGCATGTCCATGAACTCTGAAACCACCTCCTTGGGTACTGCGTGAGCGTCACCTAACGTGGAATAGACATGAGCAAGCACTCGGAGAAGAAAAAAATGGTTACTAACCTTTCCATATCTGTTGTTCTTCAAGATGTGTTGCCTGTGTTCATTCCACGACCCACCCTCTTGCCTCTCTGTTGGAGTTAGCCGGCAATAAGGAATTGAGATGGTGCGGTGCCAGCCGGGCCCCTTATAGCGGTGCATGACTGCACGGCACCAGAGAGCGCTAGAGCCAGCCTGACAGATACCACTGAGGGGAAAAAAATCTCTGGCGATGGTACACGCAGTGCGCATACAGCTAACATGGAATGGACATGAGCAACACATCTCAAAGTTACTGAAAGAGTAGTTTTTAAAATTGTAAATGGTAATTTTCCTGCCTGCTCGCTAGATGCCACTGTTGCTCTACACAAAAATTGCTGAAGGGGCAGCTCCGTCCAAGATTCTTGGGGAAGGAAGTATGGAAATAACACAGGTGGTTGGGACATTTCTCCCTAGATCCTCAACTCTGCAGGAAACAGCTTTCAAAACAATCATGGTCCCTTCTTTTCAAGTTGCAGCCTCTGAGGCCTATGTGAGTCTTTCTATTGAAAAGGGCCACTAAACCTGAGCATTTTGGGGATGACAGGATGAAGACAGTTTAACAGCTTACATACCAAAGAAGGATGTCTTCAGTGCTTTACATTTTATACTAGGTAGAAAGATAACCAGATGCCCCTGAAGGGTGGAGGACCCAAAGCAGCCTTTTATCTTTGGGGGATTAGCTTGCAAACCTGATTTAGGTCACAAGTAAAATAAGCTTGGTAGAGTTACCTGGATGCCCAGTGGATACTCATGTTGTCTTTTGCTAAAGAGGGGCTCAGCTATGGAATAGCTGGTATACGGCAGGAGATGAGTCAATTAAGGGGTATAATATCTAAGCTTATATATTTGTCCTGACACCGCTTCCATGGGAAATCCCCGGACTTTGCTTCCCACCCCCTCCCACCCCCACCCCGAAGAGGCCGGATCCTTGTCATCCCACCCTGCCTCTTATTATTTATTATTTGTATTGCAGTAGCCCAATGGAGCCCCAGTCAAGGACCAAGACCCCATTGTGGTAGGTGCTGTGAAAACAGACCAAAAAGACCTGCCCCCTAGAGCTTAGAGAAGTCTTACAGGTGAGTGATGTGGACAACTGCAGGGGGCTCCATTGCCAAGAGGCAAGGAGTGGGGTGGGCCTGGGGTGCGAGGCCATGGAAGGGAGCACAGGGCAATGGGGGTGGGCAGAGGCAGCAGGGCCCAGGGGGTGGGGAGCCTGGGGAGGCAGCGGGGGCCAGGAGGGATGGGGGTTAGATAGGGGGCTGGGGGAGGCAGCAGGGGCAATGGGTGGGGAAGCTGGGGAGGCAGCACAGGCCAGGGGTGCCAAAATATAAGTTTGCCCATGGTGCCATTTCCCCTAAGTCTAGCCCTGGCTTACAATCTATGTAAGCTGGTTACGTGGCATGAGTTCCTGCAGATTTGGCTCTTGTTATACAGAAGTTTTTCATGGTTTTAAAATATTAGTTGATATTATTGAATTGTTTAAAACATTTTAATTGTACAATAAAGGGGATTTTATTTTTCTGGGTCTATGAGGCAAATCAAAACTCAGAAGTCTGATGTAGTTACTTTGCACTGTTATCTTAGAACCATTCATACGTTCTTGCTGAGCTCACCAAGCTTCATCTTGATTCGTCCTTTGGGCCAAATTACACTCTTGTATTTCCCTGAGCAATCCTGCTAACATCAATGGGGCTGCTTGGAAATAATTACAAAAGACCTTGGCCCTCTGTTTCTAATAGTGTCAGCTTCTGCAGAGATGACAACTGAATAGAAAAGTGAACTTTAAGGTTAAGGTCGCAGTGTTCAATCATAGCAATAACGTTCAAACTACTGAGGTGCTGTGTAGGAGCCCAGCAGAGCAGTATGTGCAGCTGCTCATATACTGTATCAGGCAAGCAAGCATTTTCATTATGTATTTCCTAGCCAACCAACAACCGTACAGCTCCGAAGGAGCCAGGATCGTAAGGGTAAAGATTCCCACAGCTGGAGCCAGTGACGTAATGGCAATTTCTGCAGTGCATATGTTCAGTGAGGAGCAGGGTTATGGCCATGGCTCCCCTTCCACTGCACTCAATTGGCTGATGGAAAGCTAACCATTTTCTGCATGGATAGTCTAGACGGATACTCATGCTTATCTGCTTAAAAGTGAGCAATGTAATTGAAAGGCTTAGAACCCTAACAGCTTACATACCAAAGAAGGATGTCTTCATTGCTTTACATTTTATACTAGGTAGAAAGATAACCAGATGCCCCTGAAGGGTGGAGGACCCAAAGCAGCTTTTTATGACTGCAGTCAGAATGACAAACAGGTTATGGGCCATAAGCAATAGGTTAGAAATAATGATGGCACTTACATGGGATTTTTCAACTTGAGCATGCTTTAGATGGTTGAAATCTTAAATATTGTTACTAGTATTAATGAGTTAATCTAAAAATCCGTGAAAGCTTTTAGATCACATTTTGGTTCAATCTGGGGCACAGAACCGCAAAATGCCATCGAGAGGAGAGAGGGCTGAACAATCCAGAGGAGGCTGACCAAAGGATTAAGAGCATTAGCTTTCTGTAACGTCTGAAGAAAGGAAGGAGCGAAAGGATAATGCATAATGTGGGGCAGAAGAGATGAGATGAGTGAATGTGGGGGGCCATGGTGCTTGCCTGTTCATATGGCTCTTCTGTGAAATGTCATGTGCTTGAGTCATCAAAATGGAGCCCATGACAATTAGTTTTCCCTCCTTCCATCTGGTGGTGAGTCTGGAAATGCAGGACACTGGAAGAGGGGGAGAGAGGCTGTGTGTGGGGTAACTTCAGCTTGGATTATTTATTTATTGAGATTTATTAGGAAGGGTGGCCACCTAAATTCTCTAGGGGCGAGTGATACAATTTAGTGCTTACCTATATAGAGAGTTAGTGTGTGGCACGTTGGGAAGCAAATGTACAGCACTGGAGCCTGCAGCACACTAAAGCACACTCTGCTTCTGCACACTGAAAGTTCAATAGTGTGACAGCAGTAGGTCAAAGCACACCACAGAATTTTAGTGTGCAGTAGTGGTGTCCTCATAGCCCAGGGGTAGCCAACCTGTGGCTCTGGAGCCACATGCGGCTCTTCAGAAGTTAATATGCAGCTCCTTGTATAGGCACCAACTCCAGGGCTGGAGCTACAGGCGCCAACTTTCCAGTGTGCCAGGGGGTGCTCACTGCTCAACCCCTGATTCTGCTAAGGCCCATCCCGCCCCCTCCCCTGAGCCTGCCATGCCCTCGCTCCTCCCCCTCTACCCTAGAGCCTCCTGCATGCCACAAAACAGCTGATCAGGAGGTGTGGGGAGGGCGGGGGAGGCGCTGATTGGTGGGGCTGCCGGTGGGCAGGAGGCGCTGGGAGGGGAGCTGATGAGGGGCTGCTGACATATTACTGTGGCTCTTTGGCAATGTACATTGGTAAATTTTGGCTCCTTCTCAGGCTCAGGTTGGCCACTCCTGTCACAGCCAATTAGAGTGCAGCATGTAGAGCGCTGTAGATTTACACCTCAACTTGCTGCATGCTAACTCTTCATGTACACTTGCCCTAAAACTTAAAGGTCAAGTGTCAGCAGTTTAAAACAATCTACCACAAATCTCCCTCCCACTGGAATAAATCCTCAGCCCTGCAATGAACAATTCTCTCCTCTATCCCATTTTCAAATGTCTGGGGGCGGGATGGGGGTGGGGAGAGATGATCCTTGCAACGGGCCCTGAAAGACAAGAGATTTGGGCTATTTTGGACCAAGGAAAAGATTGAATGTGTTGTTTTGTTTGGATGAGCTACAGTGGTTGCTGCCTGCGGTGTGAGGTTTGCTAGGGGTAATTGCAGGGTGAAGTAGACAGGAAATTTCTGTTCTAATCTGTTTTAAATATACTGACTTTTGCAATGGTGCCATTTTCCTTCAATAACTTAATATGTACGGCATTTAACTGTTATGTTTATTATCTTAAAATAAGTATTGTTGATCTGTACTGCACGTGTTGTTCTTTACATTATAGTGACAGCTAGTGTTCAACCATTACATTATTTTGATTCAGACATTGCACAACACAAACAATGAAAGCCTGTAATAAGATGCAGTCTGCCATAGTCTGGTCTGCTCCTTGAAGTCCAGAGCCCCACCTTCCAAAATGGAGGATGACCTTTTGTCTCTGAAGCCACACCTCCACATCCTTGCTGGCCAATGGTAGCTGCTCCCCACACATATGAGTTCCGTATTCACTGAATATTGGAAACAAATAATTTCAATAGTTCTTACAAAAAATAAATGGTAAAAGGACAGTTCTGATGTGCACAGTGCTTGTTTTGTTTCAGTGCGTACGCGAGGTGGTGCTTATACTCATGAAGGACAGAACTGCAGCCAGGAAAATGTATCCTGTTTCTTAGCATCCATTTTCCCTAAAAAAAAATTAGGTAAGGAGTAGTGTTAGATATGTTCCACTTTCATTCCACTTAAGCCCTCAAATAGGCCTTAAGGAGCAAATAGCCCTTGTGCTGTCAGTATTACAGCTAATCAGAACATTTGTGACCAAATTTTGGTGACATAGGCTGTTTAATCAAAGCCAAAATATTTTGCAGACATATTTTGGTTTCAATTAAGACTTCATCGAAAAGGCTTGTTTGTTTGGGTGATGAGGGGTCAGAGAGAGACAGAGAAAGTTTGAAAGGTTTTGTTTTGGTTTTATTCGGATCAAAAACAATTTTCAAAACCTCGAGTTACCACAAAACGGAATTGCTGGCCTCAGGTCAGTTCTATTCAGTATAGAACTTCAAAAGGATTCTCTGCAGATGGGTGAGTTTCACCCACACAAAGTAAGATTTTGGATCTAACATTGGACTCAGTGGACAAAATCTAAAGGTAAATTAGCAGCAGGGAAAATGTGACTTTAAAATTAACAGTGAATTGCACAAGTCCTTGTCAAGAGCAGCAGTGGAGACTAACTAGTACACTGTGCTCAAAAAGAACTAGTTAAAAGTAGTAGCTAGCTAGCTTCTTAACGGGAACCGTTATACATCTGTTATGGATAAAGCGCTGTACTTGTTAGGCTGATGGGCTTCTTTCCAGCCTATAGTATTCCTGTGGTTCTTTCCTGGTTCCTCTTGTATTTGTTGAACTTGTGTTAAGTTTTGAAAACTCTGCAATCTACCAAAAGAAAAACTTTGTAGCGAAAATTCAGTGCTTTACTGGGGGGTTGTCCTGGAGCTGTGCAAGTGGGCTGAGCCCACTAGTGGGATGTTGCAGGCCCTAAACATAATTTGTTACAAAGTTAGGTTTTGTGTGCTGTGTTGCACTGAGTGATACTTAGTGACAATTCAGAAAATATAAACGATCAAGTTTAAGCAGTGCTGTTTCTAAATCTTTGTTTTCGCAGTTTCCCAGGATGTGTCAGCAAACAGCATCTCTTTCGAAGATCTACACTGAAATGGATGCCTTTGCAACCACGTTCTAAATGGTGTATATCAAAACTGACAAAACCCAGAATATCTTATTCATTGCTGTGATGCATCACAAAATAAAATCTAATATTCAGCTCACTCTGTCACACACACTAAGATGAGAAGTGACTGCTCACCTGCCCCACCCCACATAAACATAACTGAAAACGACTATTTATTATTTTAATTTTTAACACATGTGACTGTGTTTCCCTGCAGTGTGTGCTATTGCCGTCTGAGGACAAGAATGCACACTCTTTTATGTTACATGATTGAAAAATTATGGGGAAGGAAAAAATGAAGGTGGTTATTCTCTATATCAATAGGCATATATTCTATATACTGTAGATATTAACCCTTTATTTCCCTCTCTACATCTATATCTATAGATAATTTGCACTGTAAATAATGTCACTAAGCCTTTTTGGTTTTTCTCATGATGGCTTTTCAGTCACATCATACAGCTTGTACGCTTGCTCTCAAAATCACACGCAGAAGGCCATCACCCTTTATACTAAGGTTCCTTTTGTATATCAGTTATAAAGAGTTAAGAGATGATTAACAGTTGTTTTTAAAAAATTAATTAATTGCATATAATCATGGTTTATAATGATCAATATATGAACACCTTCTACTGGTGTGTTTATAACTGTCTATAACAGTGGTTCTCAAAGCCGGTCCGCCGCTTATTCAGGGAAAGCCCCCTGGCGGGCCAGGCTGGTTTGTGTACCTGCCGCGTCTGCAGGTTCGGCCAATTGTGGCTCCCACTGGCCGCGGTTCGCCGCTCCAGGCCAATGGGGGCGCCGGGAAGCGGCGTGGGCTGAGGGATGTGCTGGCCGCCCTTCCTGCAGCCCCCATTGGCCTGGAGCAGTGAACCACGGCCAGTGGGAGCCGCGATCGGTCGAACCTGCGGACGCGGCAGGTACACAAACCGGTCCGGCGTGCCAGGGGCTTTCCCTGAACAAGCGGCGGACCGGCTTTAAGAACCACTGCCCTAAATGGTCCAACACCAGAAGGGAAAAAGAACCAAAAATGGATTTTTAAAAAAAATCCCATGATTTTTAAGATAATCTCATGGTTTTTGAATGCCTGACTTTTGAACATTTGGGGTTGACAACACTGTACTGCTGTCCTTGAAAGGTTGGAGCTGGAGATCATTCATAATTGAAGGCAGCAAGGAAGTAACCAGCCTCACTGAGACAGATGAGGCAGAAAGTGTTAAAGTTCCAAAGCATACAGGAATAAACCTCCACTTTTGCAAATTTTAGGAGCTTTGCATAGCTGGTGCCTTCCCTTTCCATGCAGCAACCAGTGCTCTATATTCCTCTGCTAGAATGCAAGTGAACAATATGCATAGTTCTATATTTTCACACTCTCGTACATTTTAAAAATTATTTTAGTAAAATCAAAGACTATTGAATGAATTTGTAATCAGTTAACGTTGCTGCAGAATTCATTGCAGTTTTGCCTTTTAAATCAGAGGTGAGAGCACTTGTCACATAATTTAGGTCTATTTCACTACATAGTGCTAGGGTGACCAGACAGTAAGTGTGAAAAATCGGGACAGGGGGTGGGGGGTAATAGGAGCCTATATAAGAAAAAGACCCAAAAATCGGGACTGTCCCTATAAAATCGGGACATCTGGTCACCCTACATAGTGCGTAAGGCTTGCCATCTAATAGAGGAGGTCTGGTGTTGTGAATTTAATGCAATAAAGATTAACTAGATGAATAGTAAAATGAGCGTGAAATGCAACTATAGATTTTTCAGGGAAGTATTTTTCAGGGAATTCTCAGACCCTGATGGAAAGTCCACTGAAAGCTGTGGTAATTAAAACCGCATGGTTCCGTGGGTACTTTTAAGATGATGGAAATCGCCACCATGTGGATTTAGAAGGGAAAAAAGCCCTTCTTTCATCTTCGCATTTTCTAGCACTTTGGAAGAACTGATTGTCAACCTGCACCTGTTCCTGATCTTGATTCTTGACCAGCTTTAAAACCCTGCATAGCATTACAGGGTAATGGATAATTCCTTGCTGCTGCTGTGCTCCGCTCACACAGTACACACAGTTTGAAATCTGTGCCATACACATATGCAGATAGTTGCGGATAAAATATATCCTCGGTGATGACTTGCTAAATATAAATTACACCCAGACAGAGATGGACCACGCTGGGTCACAGATCAGCTTGTGCTCTGGAACACTGACGTTACATTAAAAACAAAAATGGCACCATGTGAGGATGGAGGCTCAGCTGGATTTCTAGTCTTACAACTTCTTTGTTTTGTGGCTTTAAATCTGATGGAACACTCCTTTAATCCTCTCCGAACCCTCCCTGCAGCACAGAGACATGGAGTAGCCAAGCAGAATCAGAAAGTTAACTACCATCGTACTAGGAAGCCTAGGAAATGTGTCAGTGTGGTAAGACTCCTCCTCCTCCATTCTTTTAAAAAGGACTTCAGCAAAAATGGACTTTATTGGTTTTGATGTTTGCTCATGGGTTATAACTGATTGCAAAGCTGCATCAAAAAATGTAAAGAAATGAGCAGGTTACTCAGCTATTTAGCCATCTGACAAAAAAAGGGATTAGTTCATCTCTAGCCATGGAACAGAGAATGAGGCAGATAATTTTTCTCAGGGATTAGGGCTCCTAGGTACTACAATAATATAAATACTGCCATTGCCACCTTGGTCTTTCTCTCCCTAGGCACTTGATCATGAGCTTTCTTTACGTCACATGGGACTAAAACTGATGAAAGAAGGTCAGAAAACAAGGTACATTTAACTAGAAAAAAGAGGAAAAACACAAAGTCAAGGTGATCTTTGTTACAAAACATTTAATAATACAGAATGCTACAGCGATGGTCCATACCCCTGCACTACTGAAAGCTATAGCATGCTTTGGACCATACAGTAGAAACTGTTGTTTTTTTTTAAACGAACAAGTTAAAATGGAATTAATCTCTCCAGGCTAGAACCTTTGGAGACATGTAGGATGGGTGCTAATGGCAAGAATATTAGCCTCAGGTAACTCAGTTAAGGAAGTAGCTGTGTGTTGAGGGAGAGAGCAGAGAGCTCTTGATGGGCGAGAAGTGCTTTGGGGCTTAGCATGTGTAAAAGAACAAGCTCCTATTCTGCCCTCTCTTTCCCTAGTAAGCTGTTGTGAAAGAAACATCTTCTGTCAACTGCTTGCCATGACTTCCACACAAAACAATCTGTTTCCTTTCTTTTAGGCTCACAGGCTTCTGGTATTCAATAGATTATTTTTTTGACTTGAATCCAAGTATTTGTGCAGTTTACTGCAAATTCTTGATGTGATTTAATGTTTCACAAGGGCACCAAAGGGCAATCCATCATCCCAGTGATTCTGCTTAATTAACAGGCAGCCAATGACTGCATTTAAACACAGTGGTGCTGGAACATTTTTAGTAGTGGGGGCACTGAAAGTCAGCCCCCTTACCCCTGTCCACGTGTTCCCCTCCCTCAAGCTGAGGCTGGGAGCAGGGCTGTGTCTCCGGGGGGGGGGGGGGGATCTGGATGGGGTAAGGAGGCCCAGGCTGTGGCCACAGCTGGGGGCAGGTGTGGGGCCAGGAGCGGAGCCCAGCCATGGGGCCAGGTGCGGGGCCCCGGGAGTGGAGGCCTGGGAGCAGTGAGTGGGGCCGGCAGTTGGGGGCCCAGGAGCAGAGCTCCAGGTGCAGGGTCGGGGAGTGGGGCCAGCGGCTGGGACCCGAGCCCCGGGTGCGGGGTTGGGGAGTGGAGTGTGGGGCACAGGGCCAGTGGCTGGGGAGCAGGCCTGGTGGCCAGGACGCAAGCCCCAGGCATAAGGCTGGGGAGCGGAGTCCTGGGTGCAGAGCCAGCAGCTGGGGATCGGGGCACGTGGCTGTCCTCCGGGACCCAAGCCGGGGAGTGGAGCCCTGGGCGTGGGGCCAGTGGCCCCACATAAAACCTGGGGGTGCTGCAGCACCCCTGTACTCCTACTTTCCGTGCCTATGTTAAAACGAGAGAAAAAAGGTTATTTCAAGACATGGATGAAGTATGGGTCAGAGAGCTAGAGGAAGTTTATATCAGTGGAGGTTGCATTGGGAGTACTGTGATGAAAGAAAAATGTAGCATAAATATCAGGAAAATAACATAAAAAGTTTCTGAATTCTTCCTCCCATCCACCCCCACCCCATTTGTCTGCCTTGTCCAACTGCTGCATCCTGTCTAATACCTACTGCTTGTCTACACTGGCCTGCTAAATTAGCGCCGCTGTGATTGATGCAGAGGTGTCAATTTAGCGGGCCTGGTGAAGATGCAATAAGTCGATGAGAGAGAACTCTCCCATTGACTTCAGTGCTCCACCTCCCAAGAGGCAGAAGCAGGCAGTAGACACCACATTAGGTTGCTCAGGGGAGTGATTTTTCCACACCCCTGAGTGACGTAACTTACACTGAATTAAGTGGCAGGGTAGATCAGGTCCTAGACTGTCAACTGGATGGGGCAGGGACTGTCTTCTTTGTTACTTTGTACAGCACTTGGCACAATGGGGCCCTGCTTCTTGATTAGAGCTGCTCCGTATTGCTATTATATACCAGATCTATTACACTGTGGAATAGTTTCCCCAAGATGTCAGTTGGAAGCCCCATTATTTAAGATAAAAGCACTAGACTGTAAGGAGCAATAACAATAGCAGCAATGGCTGATGGACAGGCTAGATCAGCAGTTCCTTACTGTGGCCGACGGATAATTCATGGAGGCCTGGCAGGCCGCATGATGTTGGTCCCTCCTTCTTTTCAGGTGCTTCTACGGGCCTCCATGAACTTTTGCACGATCACATTGAGTAAAATCTTCGGGTGTCAAATTCATTGCATCAGCGGAATCTAGAGTGCTTTCTCTTGAGTCCTCGCCTTTTCCGTCCTTTTTCTATGAATACAAAGGAGCCTGGATTTTATATTAGTAATTATTGTGTAACAACAGTATCATGATTACAAAGTGAGTGAGTGAGGCCTCAGTCCTTTAAAGAACTTAGCTACAGGACTGCATGTAGGTGGACAGGCCATATGATGGGGCTGGCCTCTGTCACAAAGAATGGCCCAGGAGATGGCTTTTTGAAGCACCACTCAACCAGGGACATTTCCTACCAGTTTGAAACAGACATCCACTGTATGTGATTCGCCTGAATACCAGGAAGGATTTCCAGGCCTCTCAGGAAAGAATATCAGCTTATTAACCAGTGAGCAAAATAATAATCATATGTTTTCTGTTAGATTAATCTCTTAGGGCACCAAAGGCTCCTTCCACACCACATCAAAAGGGGTCCTGTTTCATATGGGGAAGAACCTGATACAGAACAGTAGATCTAACAGTAGACGTTTTTCAACATACTGGAAATGAATTCCTGATGTGTTCCACGTTGTTTAAGTGCCACCGTTGCACATTGGAGTGATAAAAGGTTGACAGGTGCAGCAATTTTCTAATCTCTTAGAACTTCCTGTGGGAATCAGGGTTTGTGAGATTAATCCCAATAGTTGGGGGGAGTGAAGGGGGCAGAAAGGGTTGAGACATCTCTCTCTGTATTTATGTCTGAAAATCTTTTTAACCTAACATCATCAGACTGGTTTATATTTTTAACCCTTATCTAAGTAAGAACGAATGTAATCATACTCAAACAATATAATTTATCAGGGCGCTGTATACTCCATTGCTCAATGGGGCTTGATTCTATGGCAAAAGTCCCTAATTATTCTGTGTCCCCGAAACATCCCTTATTTTGCAGCAACCAGCTGCCTGAGACATTTTGTTTTGTGTCTTCCTGCCCTGCCAGGACCCTCCCCCACCCCTGTGGCTGCCTCTTGCTCTCCTGATTTCATCATAAGGGGCTGTTAATTGGCTTACAGCACATGCTTCCTGCACTGCTCCATGAAGCTAGGTAGGAGCCAATATAATAATACTCTTCACTTACACACTATCCTTTATCATGGCCCCATATACCCCAGGATTTAATGGGACCAGATTCTGAGGCAAAAGCCCCTACTTTATTCTGTTCTCCCAGTAGCAGGGTGGCAAAGAGCTAGATTGCAGCTTGCAGCCAGGGAGTGAGGGGAGCTCGGAAGCCTAGACTGGCCAGCTGGGCTGCCTGGGGAACTGCACAGCAGCTAAGGCCCAAAGAGCCAGGGAAATAAGCTGCTGAGGTTGATTACAAGCTCCTCCCTTGCTGGCCACACACGGAAGGAGACTGGGAGCTGGGCCATTTGGACAGCATGGCAGGAGCTGGAGACCCTGAAGCTGAGTTGCTTGGAGACCATGGGGTGCGGGGGAACCCTCGCTGAAAATATGCATTGACAAATTTTGCATCAATGAGTATTTCAGCTCTGGCCAGAAGGGGGTGTGTGAGTTTTGTGGGGAGAGGGCAATGGGAATAGGAAACTCCCAGCAAAAACGTTAACATCTGAGGCATCATGGAAAAATGCAAAATGCCATGGCTGCAGAATGACAGAGCCCTCATTGATACGAAAGGGGCATTTCTCCTTGCATCACTGCATTGTTACACTTGGGTCACGTTTTCAAGGCGACCTCCACAACTATAAGGGCTAGAAACGCTTCTTTATTTTGAAATCAAAGCTGAGATTCTGGAGCACATTTCACCAAGGGGTGAATTTTGCAGGAAATTCCACAGGTGCAGAATACATGGGGCCCTGCACTTTATTATTAATGTATGTTATGGTAGCACCTGGAGGCCTCAACAAAGTTACAGTTACATTATGCTAAGCACTGTACACACATGTACAGGCAAGTCTCATTTTACGCGGGGGTTCAGTTCCGCGGTTCGCGCGTAAAGCGAAAACTACGTATAGTGAAACGCCATTGAGTTGAATGGCGGACGGAATCGCCCGCAGTAGCGATGTCGTTTTTAAATTGGTTTTTTTCCTTTTTTTTTCTGGTTTTGCCGACCGCGCAAAGCTGAATTCGCGCACGTTAAATGCGCCTAAGATGCGACTCGCCTGTAATAAATTACAGTCACAATTTACAGTGTAGTCTGAAGATCACAAAGGTCTTTACAAAGATAGAAATTATTATCCATAGTATATAAGTGGGGAGACTGAAGTGCAAAGAAGTTCATTGACTTGCTCAGGATCACACGATGAGTCATTGGCAATTAGGAACAGAACCCTGGCTTTCTCACTCCCAGCCTTTGCACACGATTTTATTTCAATATTTCTTTGTTTTAAACACATTCCAATCCAAAGCAAAACGTTCCTCTTGGATCTTACCCGGTGTGACAGGGCATACTTGCCCGGCACTGGACAGGAAAGCGTTACCCCTACGTTGTGGACTGAGGAAGCCACGCCCCCTCAACTCTACTGGGCATGCTCCAAATGCACTAGTACAAAAGGGAGGGGGGGCAGTTCAGCTCAGCTGGGGCTGACTGCTAGAGAGGAAGGGTGCAAGCTGCATGTGATAGCTTAGGATCAGCCAAAGCCTGAGGCTGTGGGATCCAGAGGTGCTGCAACCCAGGCAGACAGCAGGGTACCCACAGAGGCCACACAGAGTCTGAAGTCGCTGGGGACAGTGCATACCAGGGAACCTGGAGACAGCAGAGATGCCCAGACCTCAGCAGTGGGAATCATGGTAGGAAGCAAACCAGGGGAATTAGATAGTGGCCTGGTTAATGAATCAGAACTTTAAGTCAGTGTGTGTTTCACTTGGATGCTGCTGCTGACTCAGTGGCACACACTCTTGCCACTACTAGGGCCCTGGGCTGGTGCCCGATGAAGAGGGAGGGCCTGGGCTCCCCTCCCTGGGCTGCCATCACCTCCCTTTTTGTGTGTGGTGGCTCCCTTCCCTGACTGAGGCCACTTGGCTTCTAGGAATTACTGACCTGCTAACAGGGGTGAATCTATGGACTTTGGCTGCTAGGCCTTATTGCCCTGGTAAGAGCAGGGCCGGCGCTTCCACTAGGTGACCCTAGGTGGTCATTTCCTGGTGGCGATTCGGCGGCAAGAAAAGCAGCCACCGAAACGCCGCCGAGAACGCAGCTTCACAGGAGCTGCCGCCGACGCGCCGCCAATTATGGCGGAGGAGTGCTGCTGCCTAGGGCGGCAAAAACCCTGGCACCGCTACTGGGTAAGAGGGGTGAATCTATGGACTCTGGCTGCTTGGCCTTACTGTACTACCCTAAGAGAAGCAAACCTCTTGACTCTGGCTGCTAGGCCTCACTGCCCTGCTGATTGAGCAAATTGATTGACTCTGGCCATTAGACCTCATTGCCCTGCTAACAGGGGTGAGTATATTGACTCTGGCTATGGAGGCATAGATGCTGGTTATGTACACCCTGCCCCTAGACCCTAAGGGAGGTGGGGTGCATTTGCCCTGCCCTGGATGGGGTCCCCCCAGCCCTGACACCCAGTAACTTCTAAACTGTTCTTTCATTTGTAGTACTGTCTGAAGTAGATTGTTACCAGTCTATGGCAATTAGGTTTTCTTCGTTCTAATGTCTATTAATTATGTTTTGCAACTACTGATGCTAGAACTACCATTTTTGCATATTTGTTTAATTTAAGGGATATCGCATCATTTTATAAAGATGATGCTGGGTTTCTGAGACTTGCATTCAGACATGGTTTCTGGCATTTCTTAGTCTTCCATTATTTCATAATATCTGGACAGTCCCATATCACATGCCAATAAACTCATTTCTCCTGTGCACATCTTCAACATAAATCTGTTGCTCTAATCCAGGCCTGCACAACTCGTAAAGTGGTGAGGGCCATATTACTCCAACGAAAACAGCTGAGGGCCAAACCCCCCCGGCCCCGCGGAAACACACACCACCCAGCACCGCCTGCCCTGCGGAAACAACCCCTCCTTCCCCAGCACTGGGGTGTGGAAGCCTGTAGAGGGGGAAAGAAACAGCGCGCATAGGGTGACCAGATCACAGCAGTAAAATAGGACCCGCCCCCTCCCCGCTCGGCCCCACCATCACACCCCTCTTCACCCCCCCAGGGGTCACTATATTACTGCACACAACAATCAATCAATGGCGTTGTAGATAAATCTCTGCATTATGCATTTTTGTATAACTTTTATATGACTTTGTATTGAACCTTGGTAATATGTTATAGCGGGCCCCTAAGGTAGTATAATTAAGGTAAAAGAAAAATGTCTTTTTGCTAGAAGTAGAATAAGATCTTCCCCCCACTTTGTATTCAATTGCCCTGTTGAATGAATGAGGTGTGAATGAGGAAGGCGTGGAAGGCAGGCACCTCCAGACAGCTGCAACCCTTGGAGAGCAGATGGGAACCAGACCAAGGACAATCAAACTTGTCAAGTGGGCTGACTAGAGAAGGACTCTTCACTGCACATTTATATCTGCCCCTGGATATTTCCACTGCTTGCATCCGACGAAGTGGGTATTCACCCACGAAAGCTTATGCTCCAATACCTCTGTTAGTCTATAAGGTGCCACAGGACCTTTGTCGCTTCTACAGATCCAGACTAACACGGCTACCCCTCTGATACTAGAGAAGAGCAGACATACTGACGGCCTCGGGGGTTAGAAGCAAGCACCTTCCTTTGGGAACACCCTCTTTGCAGCATTGGGACAACCCCCAGTCCAGAGACAAGCAGCAAAAAGGACCAACGGGGACAGGCCCAGTTTTTGAATGTGGGAGATTTGCCCCCCTCCAGCTACCGACTCGCTGCTAGCCTCCTCCCCTCTCCCCCCCAAGTATAAAGCCTCTCCGCCACTGCCCGCCCGCTCGGCTCATCATCTCCCCCGGCCCCCCGCCCCCAGCTGCTGGCTCACCTGCCACCCTGCCACTGCCCGCCCACTCGGCTCGTCATCCCCCACCCCGCCCGACTCGCCTCCTCAGCCCCCCGCCACCAGCTCACCTGCCTGCCTGCTGCTGGCCTCTTACCTTCTGCCGCTGCCCCCGCCCCCTGCTGCTGGCTCACCCTCACTCCCCAGCCTGCCACTGGCCTCTTCACCAGCCCGCCCACCCGCCGGCTGGCCAGCCAGCCGGCCGTTGGCTTGCCCCACCCCGCTGCTTGCCTACTCACCCCCCCCCCCCCCCGCGGGCCGCACAATGAGCCCACACGGGCCGCATGCGGCCCCTGGGCCGCATGTTGTGCAGGCCTGCTCTAATCCCTGCCCTTTGTAATGTAAGTGCTGCCCAGAGTATTCTGCTCAGCATTTTAAAAATGGAATAGTTTCAGGTTTACCTCTCTTATAGCTTTATATATCATTTCCATCAAGTTGGACCATTTCTCATCGCCGTATTTCTTTTCTGTAGTATGTTTCCAGTTTTTATTTGAAAAGCAGTTAAACTTATGAAGATCCTTGCTGACCATAAAACTATAAGAAAAGGATATTTGATTACCTAAGGGCAAAATTCTCCCTTCTGAGTTTTATGGCAGACCTCAGCTCTGATATTTTACTCTACCAAATGTGCATATTTCCTACTGATGTCAAGGGGAGTGACATGCATATTAGGAAAGCTGAATACTGGAGTCATCATATGAATCTGCCAAGAAAATTTTGCTTTTTGTTTTTACTGCCTTTAAAACTGTAGCTAGGATTACCTGTCGGTGATAAATGAATTCCCTCTGATTGTTTAAGCACTAATGTGCAGTGTAGATGCAGTATAGTTGTGACAATTCTATTCTATACAGTCTATATGTTACTAAAACAGAAGAAATATGATTGAGTTATGGGGGTTAGCAATAGTTTTGTCACATTTGTCCCTAGTTACAAAATACAGCCTGGTCCTGCATTCTTTGAATACATACAACTTCTACTGAAGTCAGCTGGAGTTCTGCATGTGCCAGGAATGCAGGATCAGGTCCATGAAAAAGTTACCTTATTTGCAAAAGCACAGTATATATTTCCACCCAGAGAAACATATGGGTATATTCTCCATTAAGCATGGTGAGCAGACTCTATTTTCCATGTAAAAAACCGAGGCGTCCGGTGGCACCTTAAAGACTAACAGATTTATTTGGGCATAAGTTTTCGTGGGTAAAAAACCCCACTTCTCTAGTCTTTAAGGTGCCATTGGACTCCTCGTTGTTTTTGTGGATACAGACTAACATGACTACCCCTCTGATATTTTCCATGTAGTCACTCTATTATTGGGATCATGCTTATCACCTTCTGAGATTATTTTGTTTGGGTTATATCTCAAAATCATAGGAAAGATATTTGCCAACTGAAAGTCTTGTTTGTATTTTTAGTCTAGGTTGGTACTTTTAATCTTTGCTTTTATAGAGGAGTAAATAACTCGCTTATTTTCCTGCATCGCTTTCCCCCAGCCCATAAGAATTCTAAAAATGCTTTGTTTAATCATTTGGGAACTTACAAATGCCGCATAAAAAGGGGGCTGAATAGCAGACAGATAGCAGCTTCATGATATTTACCCTTCCTGACATATTGAGCCTCCAATTATCTTAGTTCTTTAAATTGTCCAAAATGTTTGGTACAGCTCTGTCCCATTTATCTGCTGAGTTTAATTTAAAACCAGAGTAATTCCTTTATCTACCCAGTTCCAAATTCAAAGCTTTAAATAATGGATGAGGGACAACATTTTACTAGGTAGCAGGGGGAGTTTGGCTCAGTATAAGGAGAGCTAGTAATGCTTCTGATTTGATCTAAATTATGCTGAACCCCGAGGTCCTATTAAAGTCTGATGAAAAATATAGAAGAGATTGTATGGAGCTACTTGGATGACAGGTATGTTAACCTTAGTTATGAAACCCTAAACCATAAACTACTTTTGCCACAGAGATAAAACTAGCTGGGTTTCAGACCAAACTTTTTGGGACCCATCAACCTTTTATTGAAACAGGAAATGCGGGTTTTTTGCTGTAGTGGACACAGCATGATTTTTTAGCTTTTTGGATTGGTACATGTGGGGAAAACTGCATGTCAGAAGTCACATGATCGGCCTTCAGTCTCCAGGGTTCCTAATTGACTGAAACTGTCCTAGGAGGTTAGGCGGGACAACCACAATGCCACTTGCAGTTAGACTCTCACTTGGGTAGTGTGCTTAGCTGAGTGCTGTAAGTGCATTTTCTAATCACTGCCCACCATTATGTCTGAAAATAAGTTTCAGTTCTCACCCAGAGAATCGCAGCCTCTGTATAGGTGGGAAACAGCCAATGAGCATGGGATTGATGGGAGAGGTGTTTTGTTTTCCCTTTTCCCTTGGTGAAAATTCCAACACTAAGTCATTCATATTTGCAAAGGGGTTGCAGATCCTTGAGTGAAAGGTGCTATATTAGTGCATAGCAGAGTGCAGCCTGGGCACAACCCTGCACAGCATGGCATGCTACTGCCTTAGTTTCTCTCCTGGTTTTCAGCAATCTGCCTAGCTTTCTGCACATTTAATGGCTGAGGTTAATTAGTCCTCTAGCTGACTCGTGTAAGGGTCCATGCTTCCAGGCTTGACCAAACAAACCCAAAATCAAAAGAAAAATCTTCCACCCCAGCCCTTCCCAGGCTCTACTCCATATCTCCCATTCTTTTATAGAGTACTGTCTCTCAAAGCAACTTTCCCTTCACTCCATAGGCTCCAGCTCGCCTAACCAAGTGGTTTCCATTGGGTCCTCTTTGAAGCTCCCCCCCGCCAGTTCTCCCACTCAGTAGAGCTTTGTGGCTTTTATGAACACCTGCCGCTCCTCAGACTATTACCAGATTTAGTCACCTGGCCCTTCAGCAACCCTTCCACCTTGGGAAGGTGAGTTAGGGCTGTCACAGGTGCGGCTCTGACCAAGTGCAAAGCACAAGATTATTGTACATTTTTAAAATTACATCAATATAATCTTAAAGTTAAAATTTCAAACTCTAGAAAGTCAAGAATTACAACCATGACTCGCCTAGTAATAGTAATTTGTTCACTTTGCATATACAGAGCGTTTTGAATTTTTGCATGTTCTAGTCTACAGAGCCTACTCCAGCATACCCTAGTCACTCTCTTAATACAGAACCCATATGTTGGGGTTCCCCTGAGACCTCATTCACTCAGTTCCCCAAAAATTCAGTCTGACTCCAGTCTCGTCACTCAGGCTGCTTTATTTGGCACTCAGCAAAGCTATACAGAGTTGATCAGGCTCCAGCATAGAGAATGAGTATAGCACGTACCACACATCCAGAGTTACACAGCAAACCTCTTCCTTTATATGTATTTACACATTACACTGCATTTACTATACATTGCATCTAATGTTTTGGGATTGGCTTGGTTACTTTGTAGGAAACAATCACTGTACAGCATGCTCTGTCCATGCATGACTTATACTTTATCTCCCAGACTTATCCATTGTAATCTTGTCCTTTATAAATGAGTCCCTGGGTGTTCCCCCTTATCTTAGCTAGTACAGACATTCTGGGATTTACCTCCCTAATCCTGTCTCCCAAGAAATGAGGTCTTACCCATGTCCAATTACTCATGTCAAGCCAGGCCTATACCTGGTTGCATTTTATTGTTCTTTATAACGATTTGCACTATGTCCTTCCAGCCAAGGATCTGAAATCACAGTTGATATTTTAATTCTCACAATCTGCTTGGAGGTCTAACTTGCACTTGGCTTCCTATGGCCATAAGGAGCTATTGCAGCAGCTGGGAAAGATGGAGTGCAGGAAATTCCAGACACCTCCCTTTTTTGATGGGAACACCCTTCACACCAGGAAGCTAGGGCAGAGGTGGAGTAGAGCCACCGTGCCATCTCCATGGTACTCATGGATTTCCTCTGCACTGCAGGAATTCCTGAGACTCAGTTCCCCGGTCTTAGATTATTAGATTTTAAGGCCAGAGGGGACCATTAGATCACCTACTCTGACCTCCTGTGTAACACAGGCCTATAGACCCTTAAATTTCACCATGTTACCCCTGTACTGAGCCCAAAAACTAGTATTTGGCCAAAGCATATCTTCCAGAAAGGCATCCACTCTTCAATTCAAGACGTCAAGTGATGGAAATTCCCCTGCTTCCCTTAGTAATTTGTTCCAACAGTTAATCACCCTCACTGTTAAAAATTTGTGCCTTTATTTCCAGTTTGAATTTGTTGGGCTTCAGCTTCCAGCCATTGGTTCTTGTTCTGCCCTTTTTCGCTAGATTAAAGAGCCCTTTCGTATCTGGTATTTTCTCCCCATGGAGGTACTTATAAACTGTAATCAATCATCTTTTTGATAAGCTAAACAGTTGGAGTTCTTTAAGTTTGTCACTGAAAGGCATTTTCTCCAGTCCTCCAATGATTTTTCTGGCTTTTTTGCATTCTCTCCAAATTTTCAACATGCTTTTAAAAGCGTGAACACCTCAACTATATACGGCATTCTAATATCTGTATCATCAATGCCATATCACCTATTTACACCAACTCATTCGTCTCCTGATTATTCATCCAGGGATTGCATTTCCCTATTTTCATTCCATCACAGCAGTAACAAAAGACTGTAGTGGAATGAAGAATCATACAAAACTAGCTCATGCTCTCGTTGCTGTATATCAGTGGTTCTCAAACTTTTCTTTTTCATGGACCACTTGAAAATTGAGGGTCTTGGTGGACCACTTAATGATCTTTCCAAATGTTGTTTGTACCATTAGCTAAGGCACTTTGTAAGGCACTTTGGATAAAAGCGCTATATAAAAAAACCTTAATGTTTTTTCTTCTACAAATAAAAGCACACAACTCCTATTTTAATATCGGTAGTCTTACCTTTCTAATGCGATGGATGTGCCCTCTCTCCCCCACCGTGGCAGCCCCCGAGCTTGGGTTGGGAAGGAGCGGGGGGGTGTCTCTCCCCTGCTGCAGCAGCCCCCAAGCTGGGGCTGGGAAGGAGGAGGGGGTCTCTCCCCCACCATGACAGCTCCCAAGCTCGGGCTGGGGAGTCACCTCTTTCTCTGGCCCCTGCAACCCTGAATGTCCCAAATTCCCCCCACCCCCCTCTTCTGTCCCCACTGCCCCCTCCCACCTATCCCCTGTTCCCCCACCACCACCCCAAAGACACTACCTCACCTTACATGTGCATCTTCTCCAGGATCCAGGCACCTAATTAGTGAAGCCATGCCTGCACGGCTCCACTAATTAGGTGGGTGGCCCTTCATTGTCTTGTGTGCAGCTGCCCAGGCGCGCACCTTAGAGGGAACTATCCGCGGCGCACCTGAATAGAGCTCACAGACCACTGGTGGTCCATGGACCACAGTCTGAGAACCTCTGCTGTATATGAAAAAGCTGGCAACAAATTAATTGTATTTAAATTGCGTAATAGTTATATGCAAGGTGTGTGTTGTGGGGGAGGGGAATCTTGTATTTTTCCTAGGTTCACATACCTGAGATTTCCTGTCACAAATATAGTACATTCTGTAGTAACTCGTCAATGTATTGCTTCTATAGTTAAGGGCTTGGGATCTGAGTGAAACTGCACAGTGCTCAGTTGACCTCAGTTGGCTTTGCAGACTCAAGGCTCTGTCTGCACTCACCTTATGTTACTGGTTTCTCTTATGTTACTGGTTCCTTTCCCCCCTCAATTTATTCTCTGCTGCCCCCAAACATGCTCCAGATTTACTTTAACTCTAGTTTTTATTATTTCGTTATTTTTATAGTAATGTTTGTATATCACAACTTCTGGTAGTAGGAAATGGAGATCCGCTAAAGCAGGGGTCGGGAACCTTTCAGAAGTGGTGTGCCGAGTCTTCATTTATTCACTCTAATTTAAGGTTTCGCGTGCCGGTAATACATTTTAACATTTTTAGAAGGTCTCTTTCTATAAGTCTATAATATATAACTAAACTATTGGTGTATGTAAAGTAAATAAGGTTTTTAAAATGTTTAAGAAGCTTCATTTAAAATTAAATTAAAATGCAGAGCTCCCCAGACCAGAACCTGGGCAGTGTGAGTGCCGCTGAAAATCAGCTCGCGTGCCGCCTTTGGCACGTGTGCCATAGGTTGCCTACCCCTGTGCTAAAGAATCTATTCAGGGTAGACCTTTGTTTCTGATTAGTTTATCCGTTAATTAAAAGGAAATGCCTTGTATCATGCAGGGCTAATTTCTGATCTGCTGGGTGAATTTCATTGGTTAACAAAGAATTTCTGTTTAAAATTTAAAAATAATGTTGTAGGACAGATGGGATTTTAAGGCTACACGTCTTGCATGAGTGCACTTCTTACTTTAAAGGAAGTAAACATATGTGTGTCTTCTAGTGAAAAGTCTGTCTAGATTTATAGTATGTACTTTAAAAGCGTTTTAGGGCCTTGTGTGGCTGATACAGACTTTCAGGGTTTGCATAACTGAGATTGTTACTTCCTATGCTGAGAGAGATTGCCAAGGTCGTGTGGGCTATGAGGGTTTTAATTATGATAGAAGTGTGTGTAAAAGTCTGTTTTAGAGACATGAAGGGATTTTTTTTCCTTATTAATTTTTTTCACCAGTTCTGAAGTTTGAATGCCATTCAAGACACGCCACCACAGGGAAATATTTTCTAATTCCATGTGCAAACACCAGTCTTTAATTTTATTTATTTTGATTTCAGCATATTGACATAAAGAGAACTCCTATCCTAGGCTCTGGGCACTTCCCCAGATAACTAAAAATGCTATCAAAGTTAGACAGTGACAGCAGTAACAAAACAGTGGCCTTTCTTAGCAAAAACTACTTAAAATCCCCTACCTATCCCAAAAGTCTGCAAAATATCAATTCTCTTCCCCGTTATAAAAACCTCAGCCTTGTTGCATAGGTTGTTCCAAGTACAGAGTACTAGCTGCTTTCATGAATATAGTCCTCTGGAAACAAATACATCTCAGAAATGAATGCTGGTGAACATCAATTGAACATAAGGATAGAACAAAAACAATTGTCTGAACTTGTTAAGTATGTTTCCTATGCAAAAGGTCCTGTGGTTTTCTTGTCAGCCTTGTTTTAATATTATTGACCAGTGAGAAAAAGCAATGGTATTGGAGTACAGCATTCCTTGTCAGTAGGCAAATGTTGCCATGAGTTTATTGAACTCCTCAGATCCTCTGCTTGCAGTTTTGACTTTGACTGCCAAAGATGTGTGTGTATTTTCTTTACATTTCCAATCCTGTTCATTCTATCGGAGTTGCAAACATGATGCTAGGAGCTCAAATAGCAAACAAGTCAACAACTTCTTTACTTATTGTCTAAGCCCTGGTCTACACTACGAGGTTAGGTCAAATTTAGCCACGTTAGGTCGATTTTATAAGCAATGCATTTACAAAACAAACCCCGTTCCGTCGCCCTAAAGGGCTCTTAAAATCGACTGCTGTATTCCCTCCCCCTCCCCTCCCCCGGTCCCCCTGGCAAGGGGAGTAGTGCTAAAATCTACCTTGCTGGGTTGAATTTGGTGTAGTGCAGATGCAGTTCGACGGTATTGGCCTCCGGGGGCTATCCCAGAATGCTCCAATGTGACCGCTCTGGACAGCACTTTCAACTCCAATGCACTAGCCAGGTACACAGGAAAAGCCCCGGGAAATTTTGAATTTCATTTCCTGTTTGGTCAGCATGGCGAGCTCAGCAGCACAAGTGACCATGCAGTCCCAGAATCGCAAACTCTCCAGAGCTCCAGCATGGACCGAATGGGAGACACTGGATCTGATTGCTGTATAGGGAGAAGAATCTGTGCAGGCCGAACTCTGATCAAAAAGAAGAAATGCTAATATATATGCCAAAATCACACAGGGCATGGTGGAGAGAGGCTACAACAGGGACAACAGCAATGCCGCGTTAAAGTTAAGGAGCTCAGGCAAGCCTACCAAAAGACAAAGAAGGCAAACGGTCACTCCAGGTCAGAGCCCCATACATGCCGCTTCAATGATCAGCTACATGGCATTTTAGGGGGGGACCCTACCACTACCCCACCACTGTCCGTGGACACCTGCAAGAGGGGAGTCTCACGCAACAGGGAGGAGGATTTTGTGGATGATGATGAGGAGGAGAATGCGCAGCAGGCAAGTGGAGAATCCATTCCCCCCGGCAGCCAGGACCTTTTCATCACACTGGAGCCAATAGCCTCCCAAGGTGGGTTCCTGGACCTCTGGTGAGTGCACCTTTGTAACTACACTACAGGGTTTAAAAGCAATTGTGTTTAATGTTTGATTTGCCCTGAAGACTTGGGATGCATTCACGGCCAGTACAGCTACTGGGAAAGTCTGTTAACGTGTCTGGGGATAGAGCTGGAATCCTCCAGGGACATCTCCAGGAAGCAATCCTGGAGGTACTCTAAAAGCCTTTGCAGAAGGTTTCTGGGGAAGGCTGCCTTATTCCGTCCTCCATGGTAGGACACTTTACCATGCCAAGCCAGTAGCAAGTAGTTTGGAATCATTGCAGCACAAAGCATGGCAGCGAATGGTCCTGGGTTTTGGTTGCATTCAAGCAACATTCGGTCTTTATTTCTCTGTTAGCCTCAGAGTGATATCATTCATGGTTACCTGGTGAATTTTTGTAAGGGAACAGTCAAAGGACCCCATTCACGCTGGGCTGTTTGCGTTTGGCTAAAAGGGATCATCCCTGATAATAGCCATGCGGTGGGGGAAGGGGTGAAGAGATCATCCCAGAGAATTGCCACGCGATGGGGTGGGGGAAGGGTTGTGCTGCACATTCACCCGAAAACCGCAGCCCCTCCTTTTAAATGGCCAACCCAACTGGTATTGCTTGCTATGGGAAACCATAGCAGTTTGAAACCATTCCCACATGTTATGAAGGCGGAAGAAGCCAACCCCGCGTACCCTTTGGCTTACCAGGGCTGCCTGGAAATCGAATTCTGTTGTCCAGCCATGTGTGATGTCACCGTACCGGCAGGTGCTCAATATAAAAGGCAAAATGTGACCTTGTACCTAAAGCACACGTGCTGTCTGCTGTGAATTGCTTGAGTCGTTGTGAAAGAGTCTCCCTTTTGTTCTCAGAAATGTATCTTCTTACATTCTACTCTCCCTTTTTATCCCCCTCCAGGTGCAAATGTTTCTACGCTCCCCCTATCATCTCCATCCCAGAGGTTATTGCAGATTAGAAGGCGAAAAAAACGCACTCGCGATGACATGTTTTCCGAGCTCATGCAGTCCTCCCGCACTGATAGAGAACAAATGAATGCATGGAGGCATACAACGACAGAGGCCAGGAAATCATACAGCGAGCATGATGAGAAGAGGCAGGAGGCGAGGCTGAGGCTAATGGGGGAGCAAATGGACATGCTCAGGCATCTGGTGGAGCTGGAGGAAAGGCAACAAGAGCACACACCACCACTGCATCCCCTGTATAACTGCCTGCCCTCCTCCCCAAGTTCCATATCCTCCTCACCCAGATGCCCAAGAATGTGGGGGGAGGGGGGAGGCTCCAGGCACCCAGCCACTCCACTCCAGAGGATGGCCCAAGCAACAGAAGGCTGTCATTCAATAAGTTTTGATATGTAGTGTGGCTAAAATAAGCAATGTGGCCTTGTCCTTCCCTCCTCCCCCACCCCTCCCAAACTACCTTGTCCGTTATCTCACTTTTTAAAATCAATAAAGAAAGAATGCATGGTTTCAAAACAATAGTGACTTAATTTCCTTTGCCAGCTGCGATTGAAGAGGAGAGGGTGGTTGGCTTACAGGGAATTAAAGTCAACAAAGGGGGCGGGTTTGCGTCAAGGAGAAACACACACAACAGTCACACCATAGCCTGGCCAGTCATGAAACTGGTTTTCAAAGCCTCTCTGATGCGCAGCGTGCCTAGCTGTGCTCTTCTAATCGCCCTGGTGTTTAGTTACTCAAAATCGGCCACCAGGCGATTTGCCTCAACCTCCCACCCCGACATAAACGTCTCCTCCTTACTCTCACAGACATTATGGAGCACACAGCAAGCAGCAATAACAATGGGAATATTGGTTGCGCTGAGGTCTAACCTAGTCAGCAAACAGTGCCAGCAAGCTTTTAAACACCCAAAGGCACATTCTCCCACCATTCTGCACTTGCTCAGCCTATAGTTGAACTGCTCCTTACTACTGTTCAGGCTGCCTGTGTATGGCTTAATGAGCCATGGGAGCAAGGGGTAGGCTGGGTCTCCAAGGATAACTATTGGCATTTCAACATCCCCCAACAGTAATTTTCTGGTCTGGGAAGTAAGTCCCTTCTTGCAGCTCTTCAAACAGCCCAGAGTTCCTAAAGATGCGAGCGTCATGCACCTTTCCCGGCCATCCCACTTTGATGTCTGTTTAACGTCCCTTGTGATCCAGCAGTGCTTGCAGCACCATTGAGAAGTACCCCTTGTGGTTTATGTACTGGTTGGCAAGGTGGTCCGGTGCCAAGATAGGGATATGTGTTCCGTCTATCGCCCCACCACAGTTAGGGAACCCCATTGCAGCAAAGCCATCTACTATGACCTGCACATTTCCCAGAGTCACTACCCTTGCTAGCAGAAGGTTAGTGATTGCCTTGGCTACTTGGATCACAACAGCCCCCACAGTAGATTTGCCCACTCCAAATTGATTCCCGACTGACCGGTAGCAGTCAGGCGTTGCAAGCTTCCACAGGGCTATTGCCACTCGTTTCTCAACTTTCAGGGCAGCTCTCATCTTGGTATTCCTGCGCTTCCGGGCCGGGGAAAGTAACTCACAAAGTTCCAGGAAAGTGGCCTTACACATGCGAAAGTTTCACAGCCACTGGGAATCATCCCATACCTGCAACACTATGCGGTCCCACCAGTCTGTGCTTGTTTTCCAGGCCCAGAATCGGCGTTCCACTGTATCAACCTGCCCCACTGCTGCCATGATGTCCCAATTGCCACATCTCGTGCTTTCAGGAACATCTGTGTCCATGTCCTCCTCACAATCATCCTCGTGCTGGCATCTCCTAGCCAGGTTCTGCACATACTGCAGGATAATGCACGAGGTGTTTACAATGCTCACAACAGCAGCGGTGAGCTGAACAGGCGCCATGCTTGCCGTGCTATGGCATCTGCATGGGTAACCCAGGAAAAAAGGTGTGAAATGATTGTCTTCCGTTGCTTTCACAGAGGGAGTGGGGGGAGACTGATTACATGTCCCCAAAACCACCCACGACAATGTTTTTGCCCCATCAGGCATTGGGAGCTTAACCCAGAATTCCAATGGGCAGAGGATGCTGCAGGGACTGTGGGATAGCTACCCACAGTGCACCACTCCGTAAGTTGATGCTAGCCATGGTATTGAGGATGCACTCCGCCGACTTAATGCGCTTAGTGGGGACACACACAATCGACTGTACAAAATTGCTTTCTAAAGATTGACTTCTATAAATTTGACATCATTTCGTAGTGTAGACATACTGTGTCATTCTTTTTGAAATCAAAGAAAGTCAAACCAAATAATCACCAGTTTCGGATTCTTCTAAATTTGTTCTGCTTCACTTAAAGCAAGATGTAGCACAAGTTAAAGTATGTTAAGAAACAAGGGGAAAATATTGAGTAATCAACTCAAGAGCTCCTTAAACAAAAGCTGCAACCTTTAGTGTTTGTATCTGGGCTTCCTTGAAATCTGTGTCTGACCTAGCCCCTCAGAACAATGAACCTTCTCTCAAAGAAAGTGCCAAGTGTCCATCTGAACTTCTTCCAACTTGAAAAGAGAGGCAAACAAGAAATTCCACTTAAAATTCCAGTGCGGCTTGTATTTGTGATTGACAGCTCTGAGGAATTCCAGATGGTTTAATGTATCCTTTTAAACCTATCTTTTGATCTCATTTACATTTCTGTCTTGTTTCACCTGTTGTATGTTTGTTGACTGGAGAATAAGTAGGTGGACATACTAACCCTGCAATGGGGCACAACTGGGCTACAGGAAATTTATGTTCAGGGAAAGTCATATGACAAACTAGAATAGTTAAGATTTATGTACAAGTGGAATTGTATTCTGTGATTTATTATGCAAAAACCTCAGTATACTTAGCAACAGACAGACCAAACAAACAGGCTCTGAGGCTCAGTGCCATGGGTTTTTTATTGCTGTGAAGATGAGCCCACAGCATCTAAATGACTTACTCACAGAGGAAGTCTGTGGTAGAATTGAACCCAAGTCTCACCAGTCCAAGGGCGAGGACTGAATGAGGATTGGCAGAGGAGCCAGCTGTGGTAGACATTGGGTATAGTCAAACCTCCCTGTGTTTCAGAGCAACTGCAGAAAAGATGGTGAATGTGCAGGCTCACCTGAACTAGTACGTACTTAGCAGTGGGAATGAGAACACAAGGTCCATGTGGTGAAGAGCTAGTGACCCTGGGTTAGGGATTTTCCTAGCACAAGCAGGAGAGGCACAGACTGTTTGCTGAAAGCAAAGGGACAGAAACAAGAGATGAGAGCAAAAACTGTTTCTTGGCAACAGGGATTGACTCACCATGTATTACAATAGTTATAATTTCACGATCACATACTATATTCCCCCCCCACACACACACACACACAAGCCCCAGTGAATGAGGCTGATATCCATACAGCCTATGCCTCATTCACTGTAGAAGTTGGAAGATGTGTAGTGAGGGGAATATAAGCCCTTTTTTCCCCTACTTGTGGTTAAGGGAATGACAGCCAGGAAAACTGAATTCTATCCTGGCTGGGTCCCATATTTCCTATGTGGTGTTAAAGTCACTTAGACCAAGATTTTCAGAAATAGCTACTAATAATGTGTTCCTCAAATTCTTTTTGCCCAGCTTGATGCTAATTTTTCAGAAGTCCTTAAATCCCCTGATCTTGAGCCAAGCCAGGGTCCAAAGCAGTCCACAGCAAGACTCTGAGAAGCCTGAAGGCTGCTCTAACTTACACTTTTAAGCAGGGTCTGCATGAACTCTCCCCTGACATCTCTTGACTTCATGACTCCCAAGACTTCATGAACTGACCTTGTTTGCATAGACAGCTGCCCACCTAGGCAGAGTGGGCATGATTAAGACTCAATTGAGTCTTTTGTTGCAGACCAATAGAGCTGAAATCACCAATAATCAGGTCTAAACATTAGACTTGCTTTGGGACCGTGTTCCTGATGAAAGACTGCCCAGCCTGCACTAGCAGTGAGGCTCCCACACTAACAGCTGAAATCACAGAGATCTCTATTAAGTGGTGGGACCTCAAGACTTCTCAGAGTGCAGAGTAGCAAGTGGCCGGTAGAGTGGCGTGTGGCCAGGGGAGAAGCTGACACCAGAGCAAGCGCCTGGACAGTGGAGCAAGCAAGGTGGCTTCCCCCTGCCCCAGGGAGAGAGGTGAACTTATGCAGATGTACTTCTGAACTCTGGGTCTTCACTGACCAAGAACAACAACTGAGTGGGGTGTGGTGGAGGGAAAAGGGAGGGGCACATTAAAGGAACTCCAGGTTATTGGACATAAGAACCCGAGGTAATACTCTGTGCCAGTTCAGATAGATTTTCAGGCCGTGCTCTTCTCAAAGGTAAAATGTGACTGATCTCCAGCAAAACAAATGTGCTTGATACTTATGACTGTTTATAAACATCCAGACAATACCAGTCTGATTTTCTGAGTGGCTGAGTACCTGCAATTCCCACTAAAGTCAATAACAGCTGTGGGTGCCCAACACTTTTGAAAATCTAGCCACAGGTTTCACTGATATGTGGGAAATAATGGAATATAGTATAGAAATAAGTCTCAAATTTTATCAGATAGACTTCAGGAACAGTCTAAGACAAATTTTTATGGTATGCCTTCTGGGGCAGTTTCTGTCCCCCTTTTTTCTTTATAGCTATGTTAACAGTTTCCAGATGTGGCTAACAAACCTTCTAAAAATGCCTTCCCATCCATACACGCATACTAACTCAGCAAAAATAAATTGGAAAAACCATTATGAAACTAAAACAAAAATATGCAAATTATTAAATGGAATCAGTATAAATATTGTATTAGTACCATAAATTTAAGCACAGGACATTCATGGGGAACAGAGAGTATGGGGTTACAGCATCCTTAGCTACTGGAATGGCCTGAGGGCCATTGGCAGTTGGGTGTATAATCCTTCTGCCAGGTGGAGTTGGCAGCAACCAGGGCTGGGTTCAATACAATACAACACAGAACCAGCTTGAGACCCCACCCAGTAACCTGGGAAAATTACACTTCCCCTCTCACAAGCACAGAGTCTGAGTGTAGAAAAGAAATTTTTAATAAAAGGGAGGAAAGTAACCCAGCATCAGCTTGGGAAAACGCCACAAGCAGGATTCATGAGCATAAAACCATGAGCAAAACCCACACCCCAGAGTACATTGTGCAGTGTCACTCACTCCCCTCTCCCTTGACACTGTAATTATGAAGAGTGCTCAGTTCTGGTGTTCACCAAACCCTTGAGGTGCCAGGAACGTACCAGGTGTCCCACGACTAGGGTTGCCAATCACATGACATAATCTTTAATTCCTGGAGACTCCAGGCCAATCCTGGAGGCTTGGCAACCATAACATGTCTCGGAGTCAAGCACTGTAGGTGCTTCAGCAGATAGGCCTTATCAGTGCTGCCTCTGGGGCCCCAATAACCACTCAGATACAGTGCTGAGTGAAAAGGGATTTTACTACTGTTGGCAGGAAAGAGGAAGGTTGCAAATACCCATGGTCCCTTAAATACCCTTAAACAGCGACAGTTCGAAGTGAGCCATAGCGGTTCCTGGCTGGGCTTCTCAGGGCAGTGCAATCAAGAGTCAGGACTGTTGAGGCCCAGTGCTTGGGGTGCCCACTCTAGTCTCTATGCAAGCAAGCAAGAGCGTGCAAGTTTCCAGGCCACGGACACTTAGTGGTGTGTCTCCTTGGGGCCCTGCTGCATGGGCACCTTGCCCCGTTACTGCTGCTCCCTCATATGCCCACACAGACCTGCAGCTGGCTGCAGGGTTACCAACTCTCCAAGACTGTCCTGGAGTCTCCAGGAATAAAAGATTAATCTTTAATTAAAGCTTATGTCATGTGATGGAACCTCCAGGAATACATCCAACCAAAACCGGTAACCCTACCTGGCTGTGATGTCTGGCAGTTGCAGCCTATTCCACATGTGGCTCTGCCTACAGTTCCTGGGGGCTCCTCTCTGCATCTGGCTTCTCGGGGGCTCAATGTTAGCCCTGCTGTGGCTGCTTCCCAAAAGTGCCTCGTCTCTTCCTGAGTCAGGGTCCTTCCTCCTAACTAGTCAAGGGAAAGGGAAGTGCAGTGGAAAGGAGGGCTGATGGGAAACATAGGGCCTGGTTATTTCCCGCATCAGGTCCTTTCTCTTACCTGCCCAGGAAGAAGCGGATGTGCAGTGGGGAGGGGTTTGACACTCATAGTCTTCTGCTTAGCAGGTTCATCACAGCACATTCCCATCTCTCTTCTCCCAGTGCATTCCTCCTCCTTGACAAACTAGCACTTGCTCTGTGCTCTTTCTCTGCAGGGACAAGCCAGAGCAGGCCTCACCTCCTCCTTATTCTGATTCAGTGCTGAGGTCAAGCTCCTTCTGACTCACAGGATCCAGATTCCAAGGGATCTGCCCGCAGCCATCCCTGTGGCGAAGGACTAGAAGGGTCTCTCTTCAGCAGCTCTTTAATCAGCCACTGGAATCACTGGTAAGTAATGTGAGGCACTTCCTCTTCCCATAAGGACTGAACATGTTGCTTTTGAAATGGTCCCAGCTTTTGCTGATTCGGAGAATTGACAGACCGGTGTTGGGAACTGAGTGCAGGTTTCCTCCCTGACAGCACAGAGTGTTAGCGCTACTCCACCAACACAGGCTGAATGTGGTTAGGAAATATTTCCGATGACTGATTTGCCAAAAGTTCTGGTTTGTTTTAAAGCTGTGCTTATACCACAATTACACAACTTGCCTCAAACCAAAGAACTTAGGAGTCCCTCAGCTGAATAACACTTGCACCCAAAGTAAAGCCCTTTTACTTGGCTCTTGATTAATCTACCAAGATTCAGTGGGACTGATCACAGGACTACAAGCTGCATGTAGGGCCCATGCTCCTTAGGGGGGAAGACAAAGAACATTAGGAAATATGGACATTTATTCTTCCAATTATAAATGCCTTTTATCCATTACAAATCTCCCGCCACAACCTCTTCAAGCATTTTTTTTTGGCGGGGGGGGGGGGGTGGACAGTGGAAAAAAGGGAGGGGAGTTGTATTGGCTGCAACCAATTTTTAAAAATTATTGTTCAATCCAAAGTGGTTCATCAGGTTTGAAAGTGAATTTTCAACTTGACAGGCGTGGGTTTGGAAAAAGTGAATGTCTGCTGAATGTCATTTTTCCGCAGTAGACGGTAGTCCAAAAGTTACATGGAATTTGGTATGGTTTAAATAATAGGCTTTTGAAATGTGAACACAGAAATGAAGTTTTATTTATCTTTGCTGTGGGTGGCCTCTACATTCTGGGGTACATTATTAGTAGTAAAACAATCTGAAGGTCGCTGTGCAGCCCCCATAAAATATATACACATGGATTTATGTAACCTTTCTGCCAGGTGGTGTCGGCAGCAACAAGGGCTGGATTCAATATCTGGGTTCCTCTTAACATTACAAAGGGAACCGGATTGAGACCCCACCCAGAGGTCCATGAAAACTAAACACCACCCAAGCACCTCTCAGAGGCAATGATTCCCCACTAGCAAGCACTGAGTCTGCGTATAAAACAAAAGAAAAAATTTATGAAAAGGGAGAGGGGAAACTCAACATTAATTTTTGGGAAAACACTGCAACAGCAATTCAAAACTATGCAAACCATAAGTAAACTCCTGCCCCACAGTGTCTTTGGCAGTGACCTGTGTCTCAGTTTTGCACTTTGCAGTGTGAAAGTCCAATGGATGAATATCTCTTGAACATACCACTCCCCTTTCCCTCTGCTGCACCCCAGGTTGTCTGAATTCAGCAAAGTCCCAGAATTCAGGGGTGCATTCACATGGGTTCAGCTCCCACTCCTGAAGGGGAGGAGGGGCATTGAAGAATGCTGTTGATACCTTTGCTACCACTTCTGCTTCTAGCTGTGATGTATTGTGAGGTTCCACCCCTTATCCCCATTCTTAGTGATTTCACCAGAAAGCAGGTAACCTCATTGCTACATCCTCTGCATTACTTATTACTGCACTGCTATCCCCACAGTGCAGCCAAGAGTCAGCCCTCTAGACATACTCATCAGTGATTTCAGCTCTTATAATCACATAATTAGCAGAAACAAGGACACTAACTTGAATCTGGTTAGCTACAGCTTTAAACACTGAAATGGAAGTATCAAATAGTATCTAAAATGCTTTAAACAACCTCCAGACCAAAGCCTAGATCTTCACCTCTCCAAGTTCCAGTTGAAGTTGGCATCACTACCCCTTGCTTAGCAAGTGAGGTCCAAGTTAGGGTGACATACGCTAAGTTCAGTTCTTTTGCCCCAAAAAGATAACATTTCATTGCCCCTGCATTCAAGAATAAAGTGAATTTTAACTCAAAACCGCCAAAATTGGTCACTTGGGCAAAACAGGTTTGTCTGCTGATCACCTACACAAAGTAGGTGTGTCTATGCAAATATATTCTGCTCTTGAGGTCTTTTCCCCAGTCCATCAAAAGATGGCAGGGGAGAGCTCATCTAGACCTTGGCTTTCAGTTTTACATGCATGGAAGTTCCACATAGAATAAGGGTTCTTTCATTACTCAACTTTCAAAAGAACTTTTTTTAAAAAGAGAAGGAAAAATATATAGCTTAAGAATAAACAGATGCTTGCTGTTAAACTGTAGGATGTTGTGCAATAAAGTTTACATTAACTTCTTTTAGGTATAAACTAAGTTGTGATCAATGTTTTGCAAGGTACTGTGAAGTCTTCATCTTATTCTTCTTGTTTTTTACAAGTGAACATCCATATGGAGTATTTTACAGTTTTAAAGCATAAAAATGGTCTCATTAATCAGAGGCTACTTTGGTTTTCATCTTACAGTAAATCAATATGCCCACAGCTTTTTGCTGCCCTTATTCACAACTGAAAAACCTTTCATCAGCTTGACTGCTCTGATCTCATTACACTAAATACTCTCAGGAGTAGCTAACTATTGTGATACCTTTTTACATAGGCGCTGACTCCATGGATGCTCCGGGTCTGGAGCACCCACGGGGAAAAATTGGTGGGTGCAGAGCACCCACTGGCAGCTCCCCGCCGGCCCCCCCGTGCCCAGGTCACCTCCATCACCGCTGCTCCACTTTTCCTCCCTCCCAGGCTTGCCGCGCACCAGCTGTTCGGTGCGCGGCAAGCCTGGGAGGGAGGGGGGGAAAGCGGAGCTGCGGTGCCTCGGGGGAGGGGAAGAGGGAGGAGCGGGAGGCGGAGCCGGGCTGTAGCTCACCTCTACCTCCGCATCCTCCCCCTCCCCCGAGGCACCACTGCTCCGCTTTTCCCCCTCCCTCCCAGGCTTGCCGCGCGCCAAACAGCTGGCATGTGGCAAGCCTGGGAGGGAGGAAAAGCGGAACGGCAGTGGCGGAGGTGAGCTGGGCGTGGGGGGGCCAGTGGGGAGCTGCCGGTGGGTGCTCTGCTGCTTCTCCCCCCTCCCTCCCAGGCTTGCAAGCCTTGGGGGTGTGGGGTGTGGAGGGGAAATGCACCAGGCCCAGGGGAGGAGGCGGGGTTGGGGATTTGGGGAAGGGGTGGAATGGGGGCAGGGCCGGGGGTGGAGTTAGGGCGGGGCCAGTGGCGCGAGCACCCACCAGCGCCAACTAAAGTCGATGCCTATGCCTTTTTATTATTTTAACTATAGTTTTTCTCCCTCTGGACTGAGCAGATAGGGGAGATTGGTTCAGCAGCCAGAAAAGCCCCCTCTATCTCCTGAAAGTCCTACAAATTAAAAAAATTTATGAAGATGTTTTTAAAAAGTGAACAGTACAGAGTTTAAGCATAGGAGTTTCTGGTTATCAGGGAATAACATACAGATTATCAGGGGGTGTGGAGTTCAGTTTAAGATTGGGTGGCGTAAGGAATACATAATCTGCAAGATCCCTGAATGGGGGTTAAAAGTTGACGGGTCAAAGTACAGACATTGAGATATGATGGTATGTTGTTCATATTATGGTTATGTTCAGGTGTGGAATATAATGAGTAGATACGATGATGAGGGTGGATTGACCCTCATTTGGTGAGATTTAACGTTCAGTGAGTTTACGGTTCCAGTTCATATGGTCCAACGGACAAAATCTCTCTGTCCCTTTCTCGTAGTCGATGCACGATGTCACTCCGGCTCACTCCTCCTAGTACTGTCAGTGGCCAGTGATGTGTTCGATGTAAATGGCGCTGGACCATCGGATGGTGTCTGAGACCATGAGGCGCCGCATGAGCCATGCATAGCATCAAATGAGCCCGCAGGTCTGCAACACATGCTCATTGCAGGGCTCCCAGGCTCCCAGAGCTCCGCCGATCAGGGCATCCATCTGCACCTCGTAGCCCTTCGCTCTGAGGGTGTCGGCCAGGGGAGCATACTTTTCCAGCTTACGAGCTCGGGCTTCGCGAAAGGCCGGGGTCCTGTTCTCGAAGGAGACCGTGACGTCGACGAGGATGATCTTTTTCTGGGCCTTGTCAGGGGGGACGACATCAGGTCACAGCTGGCTGTTGGTACCGGGGATGGCGCAGTTCACAGTGACCTCCTCCAGGCGCGGTGCGATGGCTTTCACAAGGCGGTTCTGGATGGCATTGTGGCGCAGCTGCCAGGCTCTGGAGTGGGGTTTTTCAGCTGCACAAGATGTGTGGCAGGGTCTCGTTGGAGTAGCCGCACTTCCTACAATGCTTGTCTCGGTTCCAGTGGTGGACGGCTCCGATGAGCGGGATGCAGTTGAGCCGGGCACAGTGAATGAACCGCCAGTCAGTGAAACGGGTGTAGCTGCCCCCGGCAAGGAAGTGGTTGCTGGCTTCCCACTTGCTGGTTAACTCGAAGGCTTTACCCTGGTCCGGTTTACGCTTCAGGGTTTCCACGTACAGTGAGTGGACGGTGGCCTTCAGGGTCCTCTCCAGCATGCCCCTGGCGCTCGGGATGACGATGGTGTTGTCGTCAGACCTGATCTGTGGCACCAGGACTCCCAGTTCCTGGCGCGCCTTGCACCACTCCCAGTGGCAGCCGATGCGCTTCCCCAGGCGATGCGTGGCGTTGTGAGCGCGGGACTACAGTGAAGCGATGTTGCGCCCGTCCTGTCCGAATTTGCTATCCAGGGAGCTGCTCAGGAAGGTGGCAATGTCTTGGTTGGAGGGAGCTCTGCCAATCTGCTTCTTTGTCGCGTCACGCAGGGCATTCGCCGCGATGTTCCTTGCCATGGTGTTGCGACACGTCAGCAGGCAGAAGGCGTGGGTGATCATCACGATGTCGCACAGGTTGCCCATGCGGGGGACATTGGCGCCGCCGTGCCTGTGGGCTATGTAGACCAGCTCGTTGCTGGCTCTCTGGGGAAGGAACAGTCACTTCTTCACCAGCTGCCGGATGATCTTGTCTGCCTTGTTGAGGGGCACCTTCGCCATGGCAGATCCCCTTAGGATGAACGAGATGCAGGGAATCAGGAAGGTGTTCAGGGCATTTATTTTCTGCTACAGTGCCAGCAGGGAGGCATTGATCTTGGCGGCATCCTGCAAGATCTCCTGGATGGTGTCCTTGGGTGTCTGCCAGACACGGAAACCCGTTGGCGTGCTGAGGTGCTGGTATGCCTGCCCCTCTGCCAGGGGGATGATGGGCTCGCCCGGGATCTGGAACCCTGTCCCCTGCACTGAGTCCCTTTTGCTGCCATCAATGTGGAGAGCTGCACACTTCTTTGCATTGAAGTGGAGCCCCATCCAGTCAGCAGCTTGTCTGCTGGCGCCTAGCATACCTTGGAGGCTCTCTGGGTCATCCGCGGTCAGGACCAGGTCGTCCGCGTAAGCCAGGACGCTCACTCTCTCACCGTGGAGGTTGAAGCCATCTGTGCCATTGGAGATCGCTCACAGCAATGTCTCCATGGTGAGGTTAAAGATGATGGGGCTGAGGGGACAGCCCTGCTTTACTCCGCTCCGGATCGGGATCTCGGCAGTCTCCCCTTCGACCGAGCGGATCACACGAAGGAAGTTCTCTGGCATCCCGAACTCCTGGAGCGTGGCAAATATGTGGTGGTGGGACATGGACCTAAAGGCGTTAGCCAGGTCGAGCCATGCTACTGCAGACTACCTCCGCACACTTCTGGCCTTTTGGATGGTGGTTTGGAGGACAAAGTTATGTTTGTAGCAGCCCTTGCAGGACATGAAGCCTTTCTGGACAGAGCTGATGGCTCCCCCGCTCACCGACCACTCCGTGATCCTTGATGCCAGGCAGCTGGCATACAGCTTGTACATCGTGGAGCAGAGGAAGATGGGCCTCCAGTTGCTGGGGTCGTCCCGCTTGCCCTTCTTGTACACCAGCACCGTCATGGCCTTCTTCCAGGAGCTGGGAGTCCAGCAGAACCGCTTGCACTGGTTGAAGAGCGTGGCGAGGACCAGGCAGCCGGGGTCTCGCTTTTTCAGGAGGCTGTAGGAGATGCTGCCTTTCCCAGTAGCTGTGTTTTTTGTTCTTGAGAGTCTGGCCATCACTTCCTTGGGCATAAAGTCAGTTTCCAGGATCAACCTGCATTGTTGATACAGGGGGAGGAGGCGGAGGCACTCTGGGCGCTGCACATAGTTCCGGGCTATGCAGTCAAATAAGTCATTGAAGTAGCTAGTAGAGATGCTCAGATGGGATCGTGCAGTAGGATGAGGGCCCATCTAGGATCTCCCTCATGGCCTTGGAGTGGTTCTCCTGGTACAGCTTTTGGATCCTGGAAGCCGCTGCTGGATCGTAGCAGCAGCTGGCATTTCTACTTCTGGCTCCCCTGGTGGTGGTGTTGTGGTTCGGAGAAGGCGTTCTGTGGGCAGGCAGGGCATTCTCCTGGTTCAAACTCCTCCTGGGAGTGATTTTTCGCAGACAGTTCTTGGGTGAGCCTGTCTACGAGGAGGTCGAAGTCGTCAAAGGAAGCTGCCGCTTGTAGCTCCTCGGCCCACAGCATGGCAGCCCACCGTCCAGTGGCTGGAGCTCGCAGGGCGGTCTGAGGCGTGGCGCTGGCTTCTCCAGCGGCTGGAGCTCACAGGGCAGTCCGAGGGGCTCTTCCAGCTACAGGATCTCGAGCAGCTATGTGCAGTGGGGCGCTGATCCTTCTGAGGACGGGGACGTGCTGGACAGGTGGTGAGGCAGCACTGAGTCGTCTCAGCATGGAGATCTGCTTGGTGATATGACAGGGTGAGACAGTCCTCCTGCTGGCGAGGACCTGGGTGATGGTTCCCCAAGTCAGCCAGTATCTTCTCAATCGCAGCATCCCATTCCGCTGGCCTGGCGACGGGGACAGGCTTCTTGACAGCAGGAGGGCTGGGAGCTGGGGCCGGAGACTGTGTTGTTCCCTTGAGGTCAGTAGCGTAGCTGGGGCGGGGAGCAGGGGGAGCAGCCGCTCCCCCTGAGCACATTTTCCCAAAGTGGCGCCTTTTTAATTTTTGAAAGGGTGGAGATGGACGGAGGTGGAGCTACATCCCCCGCTGGCCCCACCAACAGCCCGCTGCTGGCCTGGGTGAAAGAACCCAGGCTGGGAGCGGGCTGAGCGGCTCAGCCAGCCGCTGCTCTAGGATCCCCCCCCGCAGGGTCCTGACAGCAGGGGTCCCACTGCTGGCCTGGGTTCTTTCACCCAGGCTGGCAGCGGGCTGAGACACCCCGGCTGGCAGGAGCCTGCGGGGGGAATCCCAGAGTGGGGCGGGCTGAGCGGCTCAGCCAGCCGCCGCTCTAGAATTCCCCCCGTGGGCTCCTGCCAGCAGGGGTCCCGCTGCTGGCCTGGGTTCTTTCACCCAGGTCGGGTCAGGTGGTGCCTTTTTTTATGTGTTCGCTCCCCCGGTGTTAAAACCTGGCTACGCCACTGCTTGAGGTGTTTCTTGCAGGCGACTTGGTGCGTCTTGCATTGCTTCTGCGTCTCGAAGGGCAGGCTGCAGAGGGCACAGCTGAAGGCGACCCGCTTGTTGTGGCATCTCTTCAGGTGCTTGGTGACGCCACCGAGGAGGTAGAAGCTTCGGGGCGGGAGCAGATGGGGTAGATGAGCACGTCCGCAGCGAGGGGATATTGCAGATAGATGGTGTCCTCGTAACCTTGCAGCGGGGGGGTTCCAGCAGCATCGGCGATATCGCCCTATTACCTAGCCCTGATTCTGCAAAGACTTAAGCATGAGACTAAACTGAGACACATGTTTCATTAGCTTCAAAGTGAAGTCTGCAGGATCTCTGTAGGATTGGGACCCAAGTATTTCCTCCCATCCAAACAAATACACACTCTCCCAAGCCAACAATTCAAGCAAAGGTTGAGGTTTATTACTCTACTCTTTTCACTGAAGAATGAGGTTGATTTCATGATAACTCATTTAACTAAGCAGGACAGAAACCCCGTACACAAATCACTGCCTACAACGCCAGCATTTGGCTAACTGCACAATGGTTTGAGGAACACACCCTGGCTCCTGTTGTCTCATTTTCAGGATGAGGCCGCTTAAGCAATATTTTAACTTCCCACTAAACTTAATTTTTTTTATGCTGAAGAGCATCTTTTGCTGGCTGGCTGACAGACATGTTGTAAAGTGATGACTTAAAGTGAGAGCAGAGGAAAAAGGTACAAAACCGAAACAACAATGTGTAAGTGCCAACATCTCAAGTACATCCAGACTCAGGGGAACAATTTCTCTCCTTGCTTATACCTGTGCAATCAACTAAGGGCAGAATTTGACCCACTTTAGCTCCTGGGATTTTTACTGTTGCATTATGCCAAACAGCCTGCCTTATTGGAATAGGGTCCTGCTGGGTCTACTATTCAGCAAAATACCCATGAACGAAGTCCTGACACCTCTGTCTTATTTCTGCTGGTTGATTATTAGTCCTTAAATCAGCCACAGTTGGACCTTATGGAAGATAAGGGCAGGTCTACACTACCCGCCGAATCGGCAGGTAGTGATCGATCTTTTGGGGATCGATTTTTCGTGTCTAGTGTAGATGCGATAAATCGATCCCCGATTGCTCTGCTGTCGACTCCGGCAATCCACTGCGGCGAGAGGCGAAAGCGGAGTCAACGGGGGAGCAGCGGCAGTCAACCCTGCGGCGTCCTCACGGCACGGTAAGTCGATCGAGGTACGTCGACTTCAGCTACGTTATTCATGTAGTTGAAGTTGCGTACCTTACATCGACCCCTCCTCACCCCCAGTGTAGACCAGGGCTAAGTTGTTAGGAAGTAGCGGACAGTGCCTGTGTCAGGCTGGAAAAAGGAAACAATTGTTATATACTATTAGGTAAGAGCTGGCTTTCACTCATTCTAAGTACTGATCATTATCATGTATTGAGAGAAAGAAAGGAAAAAGGCTGCTACACTCTGGACTTTCTCCTTCTAATGGGAAACACTAAAGAGTCTGTTTTCCTAAAGTTCAGCTATGCTGTAGCCATATGACATCTAACTAGTCTGCTTGCTGTTGTAAATAGGAAATAATAATAACCTTCTCTCTGTTCTAGGAAAAGTTGGCAAGACAGGGATTTAGGAAAAAGGAGAGCTAACTACTTTCCTTCCCCTATCCATATGTTGCTCACATGCACACGTGCACCATGAAAGAAACACTTCCCACTACAGTGAAGGAGCTAAAAATATTAATTAGAAATCACCAGGGACTTGTTACTTGTAGAAGGGAAGAACTGGAGCTCAGAGTCCTAACTTTTCTCTATAGCCTCAGGATTTCTAAACATCCAAGAAAAGGATAGCAAGAAACCCCATTCTCTGCTATTAATTCTCCACAGGTCCCAAATCACTTAAAAGAAAGCTAAAAATTACTGTTTCTGGATATCTCCTGGTCACAGATTGACTTTAGCATCTAATCTAACTGCATTGTAACCTCAGGAACATTCAGTCCTGGTCCATAGAAAGACTGTGGCAACCTATATTTATCATTGTTCTAAGCAGTGTACATGTACTACCCCCAAGTGACTTACAATCTAAAGCCCCGACTGGGTTGCCAACTTTCTAATCGCACAAAACCAAACACCCTTGTTCCACCCCTTGCCTCGCCCCTTCTCCAAGGCCCCTCCCCCCACTCACTCTATCCCCCTCCCTCCCTCAGTCACTTGCTCTCTCCCACCCTCCCTCACTTTCACCTGGTGGGGGCAGAGGGTTGGGGTGAGAGAGGGTGTCAGGGCTCAAGCTGGGGGTGCAGGCTCCAGGGTGGGCCAGAAATGAGGGGTTCAGGGAGCGGGCTCAGGGCTTGGGCAGGTGGTTGGGGTATGGGCTCTGGCTGGAGGTTTGGGCTCTGGGGTGGATCTGGGGATGAGGGGTTTGGGGTGCAGGAGGGGATGTGGGCTCTGCGAGGGAGTTTGAGTGTGGGAGGTGGCTTGGGGCTGGGGCAGGGCAATGGGGTGTGGGAGAGCGTGCGGAGTGTGGGCTCCGGGAGGGGGCTCAAGGCTGGGGTAGGGGTTTGGGGTGAGGGAGGGGGTTGATGTAAGGGAGGGGGTGAGGGGTGTGGGCTCTGGGAGGGAGTTAGCATGCGGGAGAGGGTTCTGACCTGGGACAGGGGGTTGGGGTGGAGGCTCCAGCCAGGCAGCGCTTAACTCAGGCAACTCCCAGTTGGCGGCACAGTGGGGCTAAGGCAGGCTCCCTGCCTGCCCTGGCTCCACATGGCTCCTGGAAGCGGCCGGCATGTCTGGCTCCTAAGCGAAGGGGCCAGGAGGATCTGTGTGCTGCTGTCACCCATAGGCGCCGTCTCTGGAGCTCCCATTGGCCACTGTTCTCAGCCAATGGGAGCTGCGGAGCCGGCACTCAGGGTGGGGGCAGCGTCCAGATACCCCATGGCCACCCCTGTGCCTAGAAGCCAGCCATTCTGGCCACCTCTGGGAGCCATATGGAGCTAGGGCAGGCAGGGAGCCTGCCTTAGCCCTGCTGTGTCGCCGACCGGACTTTTAGTAGCCCAGTCAGCGGTGCTGACCGGAACAGCCAGGGTCCCTTTTTGACCAGGCGTTCCGGTCAAAAACCAGATGCCTGGCAACCCTAGCCCTGACCCTGCAACCATTTGGTCACAAAAGGACTACTCACATGTGTAAAGTTACATGTCTGTCACTTTTTGCAGTGTCAGAGCCTAAAAAGGTAAGTCAGAGAATGTGGGAAAAGTAGTAGTATTACCTCACTATGCATGGAGAACTACAGATTAAGTGCCTTGTCCAAAGTCACACGAGAAGGCTGTGACAGAGCCAGGAATTGCACTGAGCATTTTTGAGTCCAGTGCCTTAACCACGAAGTCCGGTCTTCCTTTCCAGCAGGAATTGTGGTAGCATTTAATTTCCTGAAGAACTTAGTTCATTATAGCACACTTTCTCTTTATAGTTTCTTCTCAATTCTCTGAGCAGATTAAATGTACTGTTAGGCCAACCTCTGGCAAGATTTTTGTGGTTCCTACTTTTCATGTTAATGTAAAATTTATGTTGCGTAGCAAAGTCGTCTTGGATATTTTCTTGTTGTGTTGTAAGGAAACTCACTCATTTTAACCTCTTAGCTCATACGATGATTTTTCTTTTATTTTTGGGAAACGACAAATCAGAAGTTTGTACCACTTTGTTATCAAGTATTTTAGAATACTAATGTGTTTGGGATTTGGGACTTGCCATTGATAAGGAAAGAGTCACAGGGTTACAACCTAATATTCAAATCCTGCAACCTTAATTTTTGCACTGTAAGTGGTCTCACTGAAGCCAATCAGACTACTTGCAGTGTGTAAACTTAAGCATATATATAAGTCTTTGCTAGATTGGGGCCTAGAACTATAAAGGAGGCCTTAAATAGTATGATTTTTAAAAGTATACAACTTTTCTGCTCTTGCAAAATCTATACAAAGCCATAAAATGAAACCTTTGACTTTACAAACAAAAATTCATGTGTTTCAGCATTAAGGCACTCGTGTTTCATGCTACACACAGACTCTAAGTTATTTTGTAGACGGGGTCCCTTCCTTGGGTTTGGATTTATCAATATATCTAAAAAACAATAATACAACATCAATGTCAGCCTAAGAAGCTTCCCGTAGGTTTTCTTTCAAAGACCTCTGGCTCAGAAAGCCACCACCGACTTTTCAGATGTGATGGAACAAATTGGGCCCACATGCCAACATGACTCAGCCATAAGTAATTGTCTTCAATTTTTTTTATGCAGAATTCTAGTAGATGACCTGAGGGTGACTCAGCAGACATTCAGACACAATTTTAGGCCATGTCTATGCTACAGCCATGTGGCTATGGCGTTGCTGGTGCGCTGCTGTAGTGTTATAGTGTAGACGCTTCTTACTTTGATGGAAGGGGTTTTTCTGTTGATGGAGTTAATCCACCTCTCAGAGGCAGTAGCTAGTTTGATGGAAGAATTCTTCAATCAACCTAGCCATGTCTACACCAGGGGTTTAGGGCAACCTAACTACAGCTCTTGGGGCACGATATTTTTCATAGCGGTGAGCGATATAGCTAGGTCGATCTAATTTTTAAGTGGAGATCAGGCCTGAATCGGTGACTCCTGTTAAAGGGATCATTTGGATACCACTGAAGATTTGCTTTTACATTCTATTCTTCCTGTAATTCACTGGTTCTTTTATATCTGTATTATTACCCTTATTGTAAAGTACAACTTTTACATGCCTAAAAACAATGTTTGAATGATTTTTCTTAAACCTGAATTTTTTAGTCACCATCTATAGTGATTTGTGGGCTGTATTTTGTGTTGGTATGTTTCACTATTGATGTAAAATTATGGAAATAAAACCAGAATAAAAAAAGTTAACAAATTCATCCAACAAATAAGGTGTCTGCTTGGCAACACCTTCCATGTCATTATAGAATAAATATAACTGTCTCTTAGGACACTTCTCTTTCTCATGCACTGTCAAGAAAAATGTCGTTAGATATATTCATGTCTTTTAGTAGACTGTTTGCTCTCTTTCCTAGTGAGTAAAGGGATCAGCCTATAAACTTTGTCAGTATTATTTTCTTTCACTTCATTATTAACTGCTGACACTCCTGTATTCTCCGTGCTCTTGGGTATCTTGAGCAAATATTTGTGATTTCTTTAAAAAACTGTCTGCCTTTTTTGATCTGTTGTTGTCCTGTGTATTTCACAATGTGCTAACATGGATTTCATGTGCCTAATCAGTTGAAGCTATGATAGTTTAAAGCTTCCTGAAAACTGGTTAGAGAGTCCATGGTGAGAGCAGGTGACCCTGTCTTCCCAAGGCTAATGAGTCAATTCTAAGCATATATGGAAATACAGGCTGCTTCCTTCTAATGCATATCTTGATCCTTCCTTTTCTCCATTCTCTTTGTCCATTTCCCTGAATCTTTCTTTCCCTGCTTTGTGTTGTTCCAATCTGTCTTTCCTTCCTTGTCTTCCCAAATCACTCATCTCTTCCCACCATCTTATTCTTCTCTTTTGTAACCTAATCAGCACTCTCTCCCTTCTTTCTTTCTACTCATCTACCCTAAAACTTTCTTTTTCTCTTCTCCCACCTCTGTTCCCTTTTTCCTGGGTAATGAACCCAGCAGCAAATCGCCAATTGCCAGGCAGCCCACTCGGGGCAGTAACAGCAGTTAAAGATGAGGCTCATTTTAAAACGGCTGGACTAATCAGTGCAGTGGGCCACACATTCTTAGCTGGAATCGTTTGTGAGTAAATCTCAGTAACTCATAATATGGCACTGAAATAAGCGCTTTGTTTAGTCTAGAGCACTAAGCAAACTGGGCCCAACATCCTTTGCTTTCAAGCAGCAGTTGAGCCTTGTTGTATAACTGCAGTTTGCATGCCAGAGGGATTGCGTAGAGGTGCTACGTAGATCAAAGTTGCATTCATTAGGGCTTGGCTGTATTAGCTTTAATTAACAATGTAATTTTAGAAGACAATACCTCATTTGTAAGATGGAGTGAAACTAGAGCAGCACCGCAGCCAAAAGCCACGTAGCTGCAGTATATTTCCTCCCTTAGTAGCAGTAACTAATCACACTTTTTACAAAAGAAGAAGAATGTAATTCTAAGTTAGCACAACATACTAAGTTATTTAGGTGAGGGTAAAGACAAAGAGAGACCATTCAAAGGCTGATACTCTGTTTTGCATGCTCTGGGGGAGACACAAGAGGTCAGGGCCGGCTCTACCTTTTTTGCCGCCCCAAGCAGTGAAGCAAAAAAAAAAGTGGCCACCGAAGAAGAAAAAATAAAAAAGCTGCCGCCAAAGTGCCACCGAAAAAGGTAAAATGACAAAGCTGCCGCCGAAGTGCCGCTGAGGAAGGGGGGAAAAAAAGAGAAGAAAACCTGGAGTGTCGCCACAAGAACGTGCCGCCCCTTCTGATTTGCAAGGTGCCTAGAGCTGGCCCTGCAAGAGGCAACAATGGCCAATAGTCTCATTGAAAGATGGAATATTCACTTTTATTTTGAATTTCCTGGCTGTCCTCTGGCTCCTTTGCTTCCAAACACAATCAAGCTTGGGTCCCCACTCAAAAAATGTACCTTGACCCAACCTCCCTGCCTCATCTCACTTCTAGCCTTCATCTCCAAACAAATTGAATGTGCCATCTACAAGAGTTGTCTCGAGTTCTTGTTCTACCATTCCAGCCTGGGTGGATCCCCTCCCATCTGCAACTGTTCTTATTAAGGTTTCCAGGAACCTGTTCCTGGGCATCCAGCTGAAGTCAGTGAGAGCCGTGGCTGCTCAGAACGTCTGAAAATCAGGCCCTAGGTCTCCACGGACTTGCCTACATCACACAATGTTACTGTGTTTGGATGCATCTGTGAACCATGGAATTAGATTACATGATTCTGACAATGATCACTGTAAAACTTGACAGATCGTGTTCAGCATTGTGGCGGCTGCTTGTGTGTTACTGCTAAAGTTGAGCACCAAAAAGGGAGGTACACAGAACTAGAGGCTATTCTCTTCCATGAGAGATGAACCAATACAGTCCAAGAGCATAACTTCAGCTCAAGTCTACCAAAAAGAGTGAGTCCTCTTAAATTCCAGACATTTTTTAGGTGCATGTATTGAGAAAGTTTGGATGATTTGGGTGGTAGAGATAGTAATTATGTATCCCAAGGTCTGAATCAACGCATGTTGTCATTAAAAAAAAAAAAAACAGACAAAATTGTACTTCACAGTAGTGAGACCACAAGTCAAATTTTTACAGTATAGATACATATATTCTATACTAAAATAGCAGTCACCACAAACCACATGTTGACATTTTGCATATAACAGTGTGGTGTACTGTAGTTTTTACATTTTACTCCTTTTTGTCATCTTAAAGATACAGGTTCTCCACAAGTTAGTTAAAAGGGACAGAGGAATGAGAGACAAATACAGAGAGAAAAAGAGGAAAAACCTTGCACAATGGCAACTAGCCCACTAAATCATTTGGCCACAGTAACCTTGAAGGAAAGCTGTGTGCTCGATAAGGGTCAAGGAAATTCAAGACCTTCTCTACTGTGGCTATAAAGGATCCACATTAGTCATTTTTAAATGGAGGAAGAAAAATGTCCAGTCTCAGGCCTGGTGTACACATAAACGTATACCGCTTTCATTAAGGTTGTATTTTTAAACTGATTTAGTTGAACCAGTGTAAAAAATTGTGTGGACACATTTATCTTTGGTTTAAACTTGATATATATCACTTTAGCTTACATTGGGAGATAAACTGGTTGGTAAATTTGTCAAAGCAAGCTAAAGGGATATGTATCAAGTTTAAATTGACAAGTGCCAATCAGAAAATGTGTGTCAACAGTTTTCAGTTGTAAAATACTGTTTGATTAAATTGATTTTTTTTCTCTAAGCATAAATACATCCTCATTCATTAATCTTTTCATACACATTGATGGATAATTTACTGCACCAATGTGTGTCTAATTTGACCAAATTAAATGGTGGTATGATTTGCTTATATTTTGGAACATAAATTTTCAAATTTAAATTTCCAATCCAAAGAGTTTTGATATGTGGCATTTTTTCAGTATCCTATCACATGGTATCTCTTAGTGGGTTTTACTGTTCAATTAAAAATGTTTTCTTTTTGCAAATGGTTTCTTTTGTGGGCTAGAGATATTTGTGTAACTCGGGCAATTCAGAACTGAATTTGGTCTGAAGTAAAATGCTCAGCCTAATAGTTTTGATAGTAAAATTAAACTTTTAAAAGGGTAGATCACAATGGGTGCTGGAAAAAGCTTTTTCTTCCCTCAGTAACACTGATATCCAGGCAGGCTAAATCCTTTCACAGCATTCTTTACTCAGCTGTTTGATGTAGTTCCAGCAACTTCAAACACAGGAGCCATCCAAACTGCTTAAAGTCAAAATGGCTGAGATTCCACTTTCACGGGAACCCAGAATAGCAACAGTGCAGCCTGATGATCATTTTGTAGAACTGGGAGGGAACTGCTGGCTAACGAACTAGACAAGGACCTCCTTCCCAAGCCCCCTCTGAGGCAACAGTACTTGAAGCACCTTTCATAGATCTTTTGTAAATCGGTTTCAAACAAACGAGAGAACTCCTGACCAAAATAAGCCACTGCTGTGCCAAAAGGAAAATAATGAAAACAGGAGCGCTGTGGAAAAGATGCACAGGAAAATTTGCAGGTGATACAAAACTACTCAAGATAGTTAAGTCCCAGGCAGACTGCGAAGAGCTACAAAAGGATCTCACAAAACTGGGTGACTGGGCAACAAAATGGCAGATGAAATGTAATGTTGATAAATGCAAAGTAATGAACATTGGTAACTATACATATACAATGATGGGGTCTAAATTAGCTGTTACCACTCAAGAAAGAGATCTTGGAGTCATTGTGGATAGTTCTCTGAAATCATCCACTCAATGTGCAGTGGCAGTCAAAAAAGCAAAGAGAATGTTGGGAATCATCAAGAAAGAGAGAGAGAGATAATAAGACAGAAAATATCATGTTGCCTCTATATAAATCCATCGTACCCCCACACCTTGAATACTGCATGCAGATGTGGTCACCCCACCTCAAAAAAGATATATTGGAATTAGAAAAGGTTCAGAAAAGGGCAACAAAAATGATTAGGGGTATAGAACAGCTTCCTTATGAGGAGAGATTAATAGGACTGGGACCTTTCAGCTTGGAAAAGAGGTGACTAAGGGGGGATAAAATCATGAGTGGTATAGAGAAAGTAAATAAGGAAGTGTTATTTACTCCTTCTCATAATACAAGAACAAGGGGCCACCAAATGAAATTAATAGCTGGCAGGTTTAAAACAAACACAAAAAAGTATTTTTTCACGCTACACACTGTCAACCTCTGGAACTCCTTGCCAGAGGGTGTTGTGAAGGCCAGTAGTATAACGGGGTTCAAAAGGGAGCTAGATAGATTCATGGAAGATAGGTCCATCAATGGCTATTAGCCAGGATGGGCAGGAATGGTATCCCTAGCCTCTGTTTGCCAGAAGCTGGGATTGGGTGACAGGGCATGGATCACTTGATGATAACCTGTCTGTTCATTCCCTTTGGGGGACCTGCCATTGGCCACTATCAGAGGACAGGGTACTGGGCTTGATGGACCTTGGGACTGACCCAGTATGGCCGTTCTTATGTAAAACTCCACAATTCAGACCACCTCGTAAAGAACCAACATAGTTATCTCGGAATACTCAAGATTTTGCTAAGGCAGTATTTATTTTCACAGTCCAGCAAGTGTTAGGACTGCAGTGTAACTGTTCATAAGCCAGCGAGGATAGCTGAGCACTAGTATAAGAGGGGTCGTGTACTATAGTCCCCTGATGGTGCACATATGACTACAGTACTAGCAGGACCAATAGAATCAGGGCCTCTGCCCACCCTTCCACATTAATTAACTCAGCTGGACAAGCAGGATTAGTAATGGCTGCATGGCAGGGAGTTCCAGAGTCTAGGTTCTGTCTGTTGGTCAACAGCGTCTTAGTGGAATGCAGTTATTGTGGGGTGGTTATGGTTTCAGAAAGAACGTTAGTTTCTCAGGTAGCGAGGCCCAGCCTATGGAAGACTTTGAATATCCGGACAGAGGCCTTGAATTGCACTCTGTATTCAGTTGGGAGCCAGTGCTGAGAACTGAACAAAGGTGGCATGTGCATGGCCACTGGGATTGCTAAGCAGCCAGGCGTTTCTGTTTCATGCCAGCTTTTACAGGGTGCATGGCTTCTTTCTTAGAGATGAATTGCAAGTCAAGCCTGGAGATTACATGGATCACCACAGCCAGGTCTGAGCACAACAGATGGAGCACGGCCTCCAGGCCAATCCTAGATAAGAGTAGGCCTCTTTTTTGTGTGTGTGTGCAGCTGTGGCTCTGTGAGTATCCAGTGACAGTGAGGAGGCCAAAAGGCTGGGGCCTGACTTAATGAGCTGAAAGCAGATGCCCTCGAAAGAGGGGGATGTTATGGAGAAGGTGAGCTCTTCAAAACGCTCTTCTCTACCCATCTGCATTGCCTCCATTCTTCCTGGGTTCAGTTTCATCCAGGTGCTGATTGCAGCCGGGCACTGAGAAAGCTGGAGGACGGTTCTGTTCACCTTACGTTGTCTGCCTGAGGAGGGGAGACATTCTGTAACTTTTTCAGCACCCAAGCAGCTCTTGCTGTGGCACAAACACTGTCATCCGCCTGGCTGCAGCGTATCTTTGTGAGTCTCCTGTAGATAGCGGGCCATGTGCTCTGTGACCCACAGCCATAGGTGCTGGGGGGTGCTGCAGCACCCCCCTGGCTTGAAGTGGTTTCTATTATATACAGGTTTTACAGTTTGGTTCAATGGCGCTCAGCACCCCCACTATACAAATTGTTCCAGCACCACTGCCCACAGCCTCAGGAGCAAGCCCTTAGCTGCCCAAAGCACTAAGCTCTGTGGTCTCTAAGGCCTTGGCTACACTTACGAGTTACAGCGCAATAAAACTGCCTGCAGCGCTGTAACTCACTAACTGGCTACACTTGGAAGGCACGTGCAGAACTGTATCTCCTCAGATACAGCGCTGCTTGTACTCCACCTCCCCGAGAGGAATAACATTTGTTGCGCAGTGGGTGGAACGCTGGTGCTTTAATGTAGCCAGGGAATTCGTAGTAACTGACCTCTGGAAACTCCCTTTGTTTTGAAATGGCACTTCCAGGTTGGAGTTCAGAGCTCCGTCTGGAGCTGCTTTACAAAATAAAGCAAACAGCTACTGTTTGCAGGCGGGGGGCGGGGGGCGGGGGGCTCCGTTAGGAATGCTGCAGCAAAGTTGGCTTGGAGAGAGACGGGGGGGGGGGGGGGGTGTCGGAAAGAACAGCGGGGGGGGGGGGGAGGGGAGGGGGCGGGCTCCGTTTCCCCGAGTTCTCTTTTATCTGCTCTTTAAAAACAAACAAAGCCCCTGCTGCTTGCTTTCAGTGATTGAGAGAGAGGCAGGGGATGTGGAGGTGTGTAAACTTAGGAGATAATGAGCTGACACTCTGTGGATACCCCAAAAATCCACTCTCTCTCCCCACACGCTTCCTGTCACACTCCCCCTCACCCCCCCATTTGAAAAGCACGTTGCAGCCACTTGAACGCCCATAATGCACCACTCCCAATACAGCTGCAAATGCCTCAAATGTAGCCACGTTAGTGCACTGGCAGCTGCCAGTGTGGACAGGCTGCAGCGCTTTCCCTACTCAGCTGTACGAAGACGGGTTTAACTCACAGTGCTGTACATCTGCAAGTGTAGCCAAGGCCTAATGCATAGTGCATTCCCATGAGCACTTGCCCATTCTAAGGAATGGAGGATCCCTTTACTAGTTCAGAGGTGTGATCACCCTCGCACAGTGCCTTTCACGGTGACAACAAAACATTAACTTAACAGTTCCTCACACAGCCCCCATGTGCAGTCCATTCCAAGGGTAAAATGCTAGCTCTTCACTGGGCCCCTCCCCATGGCTCTCCTAATTCCAGCTGCAACTACAGCTGTCCCCTGCTGGCAATGCCATGTGTTCTCAGCCTTCCAGTTCCAGCTCCTTGGATGCCTCCTGCCCAACCTTCCCATCCTAGCCAGCTACCAGGCTACTGCCTCCAGCCTGTTGTGGTTGCTTTCCTGCAGCCTCTGGTCCTTTCCAGAGGCTGTGGCTGGTCTTCTCCGACCTTAGGATACCCTTTCCTTCTCCTGTATGTTAGTGATTCCTTAATTGTCCTTTACCAGCTGGCGGTAGAACTAGGTAACTGCCCTCCAATGGCTAGATTGTTTGTTTCTATCCAGCTCGGCTGATGTGGAGGGAAAGCACCCAGTAATAAGCCAGCGGTCGCCTTAAAATGCACTGTTTAGCCACTAACTTTTCCCCATCATTTGTAACATTGTTTTGTGCCAATTCTTATTCCATTTGCATTCATGGCATGACAGTATCTTTGTCAATACCTTCCCACTGCCCTCCAAAATCCCCTGCCTTTTCTTGGCAATGTAGTGCTGAGCTGCTGTTGGAGTTGGCAGTCTTTTCAATGGGATTAATGTTTGAGGTAGCTTTGGACCAGTTTACATATGATTTTAGGACACTACAACTCATTTCAGTTCATACAGCCCAAGAATGAAGAATGATGGTCTTTCAGGAACACTTCATACTGTGTTGATCTGTCCTGTATTTTTGTTCTGAATGGTTTCATTTAATCCTCATTTAATGCATTTACCACTGATCTGTTTTGTGGTGTGCGCATACTCCAGGTCTCTATCTGGGGATTGTTGCTTTTTAGGACCATATATACTACTCTAATACCCTGCTCTGGCATGACTCTCTTGAAGATTTAGTTAATGCTATGTAGATATCTAGCAGGACAAGATCTGTTCAGTAAGATTGCTGGCTCTTTACACTGATACAAAGCCTTAGGGTTTAGTTGTGGCTTAAAGCAATGTCAGTGGGGTGCTGCCTAAGCTAGAGCTGCTGGTGCCATTTTGTGCCGCATGCATGCTACTCCCAGGAGAGGAAGGGGTGTGAAGTCATTGTGTGTTCTTCATTTAACAGATTGCTTGTGTGCTGCCCGCCTCTCACTCCCTCCACCTGAAGTCAGTTCCACAACCCAGCCCTTTGGCTAGGACAGCTATTGTGGAACAGCCCTGCAGCTTAAGGGAGTGTCATTGTACCTTCCCCTCCCGCACTCCCCAGGGTCGCATCAGGTGGTGGTGGTGGTGGAGTACTTTCTGCACTCTTTCTCCTTGCATCATTCAGTATCTTAGGGTTAAACACATTCATCATAACCCTTGAGTGCATTGCTTCCAGGCTCACAATAGTCTGGCAATATTTTCAGTGTTATGACTTGAGTTAGTAAATTATAATAAAATCGTGTTCTTTGCGTCCGTATGTGATGAAATCTGCACTAAGGACTAAAGACTACTGTTAATAGGCAGCTTCTTGTCTTCAGCAGCTAATTTTAAAAATTCCCTTGTGCTTTCCATTACAATAGTAATTGACCTTTAGTTAAAGATCCCCTCTACTAGGTGGTCAATTTTTGCTGGTCCCCTAGGTGGTCACCACAAGCAGGCTTCACTATCGTGAGACACAGATCCAATAATCATGGAAAACTTAGCTCATGGGATTGGTAATAGAACATCAAGCCTTTTAATGAGCTCTTGGTTGTTAATTACATTCAAGACTAATCCAATTTCTGGTGGACAGAAACAGCCACCATAGCTGGCACCAGAGTTTGCAATCACAAGAGAATCCAAAACTTCATGGGCACAAGCAGAACTACCCACTTCATCCTTGGTACCTCTAGAGCAGGACTAAGGTTGAGTGTAGGAGAAGATGAGGCAGCTTGCATTGCTATTGCTTGTGCTGAACACTGTTGTGTGGAGAGAGGACTTCAGTCTCTGGAGCTAGCATTTGGCACCTTGCAAGAGAAAACCATTCCCTTTTAAAAGAAAAAGCCCAAACGTGAATTACACAAACCCACAACTGAGTTACACAATATCCAGTTTAAGATCTTGTACATTGCATGTTGTTAAACTGGACTCATTAATGTTAAAATTGTTCAAAACAGTGCATTCATTCTGCTGCTTTTCTGTCAGAGTTTGTGGTTCAACACTCTCACTTTCCAGGCTCCAGTGAAATGATTTATGTATAACTTAATGCCTTTCCACTGCCACGTGGATGAAAGAGACCCCTTGAACAATCTGCCAAAAAGTAAAGGCAGCGCTTGTCTAGAGCAGAATTGAGCTAGGACTGGGATACCCAATTTGCCAAACTACACAGACACAATCATGTAGCCCACTCTGACCCATTCTTGGTACCCAGAAGAATGGTTACATGTTTGTGATCTTCATACCTGCAAACATTTCACTTAGCACAAATACAGCCATTCATTCTGAAATAAGCCCCTGGAAGGGTTTTCTGAATCAGAGCAATAAGGAGAGGCAGAGGCAATCTAGAGACCAAATGATGTTTTATCTCAATCAGTTGGGGTAGAGTAGAAATCAATGAAGTGGGGAATATTCACACAAAAATCAGAATTAGTTGTTTTAGCAGGAACCACTACTTAGACATACACCGTAAACTACTGCAGACTGCTACTGTTATTGACTGTATATTTACTATTATCTTAATTAAACTCACTTTGTAGGTAACAATTTAGATTTATGAAATAAAATAATTTGGAATTAGATAATACAGTGCAGTAGAATATAAACCCCACTGTTACATGTTCCCTTTTTAGTTTCTCAGTTTTCAGCCTCTGTAAGCCCTGAGTTTGAAGGAAAAGTTCTTGGGATGTTTAGTTATATCTTGAGCAATCCTCTTGTGCAATCTTTGTTTACTGTTTTGAGTTCCAGATTAAATAAAGACATGTATTCCTTGATATGATGTGTTGGTTTCTTGACTGAACAGTTATCCCTGCGCTCTTTTCTGGCTTCCAGTCCCTTTGCTCTCTGACAATTTCTCTATTGCTGTTACTTCACTTTGGATACTCGAAGATGCTGGCTCACTTTTGCTACAGCTCACTTCCTTATTTCTCAAGTCTGTTCCTTTGTACAGGTTCTCTTTTTTATTTCCTTCACTTTTCATTCTTGCTTTACTTTTCTCACAGTTTTCTAACAATGTTTTTCTACCAATTTCTTAGACTACTTAGAGACTCTTTAGTTATTTAAACTCTTGTTTAACTGTACTGTTCTTCCTTTAACTTCTCCTCTCTTCACCTTATACACTGTCTTTCTTCTTTCTCGGCACTGTCCCTTTTGTGGTCATCCCTACTGTTCCTACCACGGCTTTCCTGTCCTCCTTAACTGGACTGCTACCCTTTCAGCTCTGTTCCTGGTGTCTCTCTCATGATGCAGCTCAGCCACCAAGGCCCCTATCCACTGGCTCCCCACTTACTGCGTCTCTTCTTTTCTGGTGCTGATTGCTGCTCTGCTTGCTACTGGCCTCTCCATCTCTCCGCCAATGCTGAGCAGCCTCCCTCCAGACTCCACCAGCCATTTCTGCAGCTGCCCGATTGGCCTGCTCGCAGCTGCGCTTTTAGGGGGAAAGTTGCCATCAGCTCTCCTTGCCTGCTAGTTTGTTTTCTTTTTCCCCAAAAAAACAGCCTGTGCTCAAACTCACTCCACTTCAAATGCCCCAGAGCCCTTTGAGTTCTCCAGACCCGTCCCCCAGAGCAGCCTCTGTGGGCTCCCCTTTTAAAATTAAAAACAAACATTCTCAACATCATGAGGCTGCTTCTAAGCAGCAACTTGTCCTGCTTCCATTGCTCTTCAGACCCAACAGCCTCCAATACAGGTGGGGCATTTCAGTTGGGAAGAATTTGTGAGTGAAAGTGAGTTATTGGCTTCTAAATGGCTCTCAGTTCACACCTCCACTTCTTAACCCTTTTATATTTTTCTCCGATGCTGGTCTTTAACTGAAACACATGCTGCTGTTATTACAAATGTTGCAAATCCTTGTGATTTTATTGTGACTCTCACAGTATCTGACATTTCTCTTAAACCTCCAATTCCGAAAGTCAGATTATCTGAGAATCTCAGCTAAAAAAGTAGCTTTCTAGCACTTATTGGTGCAGAGAAATGCTTGAAAATTTAACGGCTCACAGAACAGAAGGGGGGAAAGGAAACCAAAGTTAATTTTAAAATCTTTATTTTAATCTATGATTTTTTGAGTGTCGTGACACTGGGTGTTGATCCCAGGCCCACCAGCTCTCTAGGTGACATCCTTTGCTGCTGCACTGAACTGTTGTCCCTGACCACCAGCCTTAGTGCTAAAAGCCTACAGACCCACAGCAGCCACATGCAAGGCCCCTAATTGGAGGGACATACAGCACGCTCATTGGGTACCGGGACTATATAAAACCCCCAACAGGGAGAGGAAGCTGTCTGAGCAACACACCAGTGCCTGCTGATTGCTGCCTCCAGACTGCCCTGCCTTGTTGCCTCGCCCGATCTCACCTCCCTGAGCCAGCCCTTTGAATTGGATCTTTCAGCTACTGACCCCCCCTGAGAACTCTGACCATTGCCCCGCACTGCCTCTGGTACTGATTTACCTCCCAGCTACCAATCACCTGCATACACTTGACTACTGCTCTGGACTGCCCCCTAGCCCACCTCGGCCACCAAGCATTACATTGGCACTGTCAGTATTGTTTGCCTTTTGTCCCATAGCAGACTGGTTAACAAATGGACTGGTATACAAAAAACACACTAGGCTAACGTCAGCCACTAATGAATTGCATCCACCTCTGCAGTGAACTATGACAGTGGTTTAACAATGCACAGCGCTACTACCCAATGCTACCTGAAAGGATAGAAGGGGAACAATACTAAAACCATACAGGGAATTTAGGTAGTTTGAATGTAATTATCTTAGTTGGAATTTGGACAAAGGTACTGGAGTTATTCATAGGTTTGGGGGTTTTGGGTTTTTTTTTTAAGGCCAGAAGGGACCGTTCTGATCATCTAGTCTGACCTCCTTTGTACACAGGCCGAAGAACCTCTCCAGTAACTTCTGCATCTCATGCAACTTCTAATTGAGCTATAGCATATCTTCTAGAAAGATATCCAGTCTTGATATAAAGACATAAGTGACAGAGAATCCATCACATCCCTGGGTATGTTGTTCTAACAGTTAATTACCCTCAATATGTGCCTTAATTCTAGTCAGAATTTGTCTAGATTCAGTTTCCAACCATTGGCTCATTAGAAAAAGGCACAATGAGATCCATCTACTACCAGAAATCTCTTTCCTATGTAGGTACTGGAAAACCATGATCAAGTCACCTCTTAAATGTCTCTTGAACAAAGTAAATAGAGTTAGACAGTTTCTCACTGTTGTTCAGGTTTTCCAAACCTCACTTTGTTCTTGCGTCTCTTTTTTGAACCCTTTCTGGTTATTTTTTTTGACCTCCAACATTGGACACCAGAACTGGACCTCTTCCTGGAAATAATGCTACACATCTTTAACAGCTACTTGTGTTTGGGATCTTTATTCTGTAAGCCATTAAAAAACTATCTACATCATCATAATATCATCTTCAGCACTGTACTTGGGGGAAAGCGGGAGGGGTCAGTGCTAACTGAAAAGGAAGAGTGCCACCTATTGAATCATCACCACCACCACTTCTTCTTGCAGTCGCCAAGGGTATGTCTACACTCAGAGCTGGGGATGTGAGTTCCAGCTTGAGGAGACATACCCATGCTAGCTCTCATCGAGCTACATGCTAAAAATAGACTGTATCAACAGCAGCATCAGGGCCGGATGTATTAGCTGCCCTGAGTACATGCCCATCAGAGTCACTACATGCATACGCAGGGTGACTAGCCTCCCATTTCTTGCACTTCCACAGCTACACTCTATTTTTAGCACACCAGTTCAATGAGGAGCTAGCACAGGTATGTCTCCTCAAGTTGGGAATCCTCAAAGTATCGACATACCCCAAGTGTACCAGCACGACTCTGTTAAGCTGGTGAGATGTGGCAGGATCACAGCTCAATTCTAGGACGTGACTAACAGAGAAGTTTGAAAGTAGCATGAAGTTTGAATGAAGATCTCAGCAGAGATCCCTCCCAGTCTTCAAAAAATGTCTTGTAAAGGAGAGTGTTTGGGACCCGAAAACATAAGTGTGTGGAGCAATAGTATGATAGCTCTATAGCTGCAATTAATTCAACCTGCAATGCTCCACAGCATTTTTCAATACTGTGCACTTAAGTATTTGTTTAGTAATAACTTTATAGATATGAAATAGCATTTACCTATTATTATCCTGCATAGGGAGAAGAAACCTGAAGGGAAAATTTAATAAAGGATGAGGAGGTGGCATAACTAGGGTGATTGAGGCAATACATATTGTAGATAGCGTGCAAGGCTTTTAATAGTTAGTGGATCCCTCTTCACCTGCTACCTCCATTCATTTCAATGGGATATTTGTTGGCTTTAGTTTCAGAACATATTCCAAGCTACCTGACTTGCTCAGAATCTTGCATTGAGTGTGTGAGGCAGAATAAACACATTTTCTGATTACAACCAGTCTCTTTGCTTTTAATTATTTACTTCTGCCTTCTCTAATTAAAGAACCCGAGAGGCCGCATGAGGAAGAAATAACATTCATTATGAAAGCAAGCACATTTAAAAACAAATGTTGTGATGAAAGGTTATGGTTAAAGTTTCAGTGAAGCCAGTGTGTCTAGCATTATCTTTTTCCCCCTATTTTTAAACTCTTCCATGAAACATTGGCAATGAATATGCAACTACTATTATATACTTAGCCTCCACATAATGTTAAATTCAGCTGTTGTAAATCCACTTACAAAGTGAACACGTGTCTAAACATTTAATTAACCATATGCTCTTTTCAGGTATTTTCTACGCTTAATGGAGAACTGCCTTTGATTTAGCTGTTTGCCTTGTTCATTTGCTACAAAGGAGATTGCTCCCTCTCAAGCAGAACAGACCCATCTGAGTGATCAAAAGCTATTTCAGTCAAAATACAAACCAACAAATTGTTTTCGTATTGTTCCTAAAATCCCTAAGGAAACATCACATTCAAGACATTCTTCAGGCCACGGTTGCTGTTGCCTGTGTGTGGTCTCAAGGTATTCAAACCAGTTGTGGTGCAGTGCACCAGCAGAGGGAAACATAGAGCTGTGTACACTGTTACTCCAGTCTGCAAAGCTTTCCCATAATATATTATCAATGGGAAACTTGGATTGAAGTAGTTTTCATTCATGCACATAAGAGATTTTTCCATGTGATTTTTTTTTTAATGAACTACAGAAATGTTTAATCAATTGTTTAAAAAATCCAACAGGTCAATAGATTGCCTTGTAATCAGGACTGTGCATACTCTGAGGTACAAGGGACTAAATTCTGCCACAAACACCGCTGAATTCCAGGACAATGTTAACTTCTTGTATCTCCATGATATACCCTTCATTCCCACCCCCAAATACACAAACCCAGCTATGGCCCCTAGTTGAAAATACTCGCTGATGTACGATTTGTCCCTGATTATTATCAGCGGTGATTATTTTTGATGGTGGATGTTTTTGCTGTGTTCACCAAACGGTCCAGTTCTATTGGCTTCAGCAGTTATGACAATGTGTGGGTGGTCCAGCTCAGAATCTCTTTCCCTTGCCTCGTCATGTGTGCCAGGGAAGAAGAAAGCTTGTAGTCAGCTTAAGGGGTTCATTTTCTCAGCTCAGCAGGCCTTGGCTGCTACTCTATTCTCTAGCCAGCCTGCCTGCCCAGCCTGCACTTCTGGCTCCCCTCACTCCCTGACTCCAGCTTTATCACCATCCCTTTCCCCCGCTTGCCCAGTTCTATAGAAAGTGGAGGGAGCATGCACAGTACTCTAATTCACTCACACCTGTGGGGAAAGGTGCAGCGCAAGAGTCAGCTACAGCCTGCAGGAAAATAATACGTTCTGCAGCAAAAAAGCTGAATTCTGCCACAGCACCACTGAGTCCATGAGGCCGAATGAGTTGAATAGGGCAGGCCACACACCTCTCCAGCCATTGCTTCAGGCTCTGTGTAGATGTAGCTGGGCATCACTCAGTATATATTTTCAAGGTAATTTTTGCAACCATAAGAGCTAATTTTTTTTATAGAAAATCTGAGATTCTGGAGCGCAGTTCTGCAGCTGGGGTGAATTTTGTGGGAAATGTCACAGCTGCAGAATACATGTGGCCCTGTTTATAACCATCTATAGCACACACTACTGCAAGCTCTTTATAATATCTATTAATCATTTATTAACCCTTTGTGACGGGGCAAGGCCAGAGGGCTATAGGAAAGTGGTAAGGAACCAGTATGTTAGCCCCAGGCTAAACAAATCCCTGATACCTTATGGCAGTTGCTCCAGGTTAATCAAGACACCTGGGGCCAATTAAGAACTTTCCAGAAGGCAGGGAGGTTAATTGAGACACCTGCAGCCAATCAGGGGCTGGCTGAAACTAGTTAAAAGCCTCCCAGTGAGTCAGTGAGGGGCGCATGTCAGGAGCTGCGGAAGGAGGTTGCATGTGAGGAGCTGGGAGCAAGAGGCACTAGGAGCTGAGAGTAAGAGGGCATACTGCTGGAAGATCCTGTGGTGAGGATAAAGAAGGTGTTGGGAGGAGTCCATGGGGAAGTAGCCCAGGGAGTTGTAGCTGTCGTGCAGTTGTTCCAGGAGGCACTCTAAACAGCTGCAGTCCACAGGGCCCTGGGCTGGAACCCGGAGTAGAGGGCGGGCCCGGGTTCCCCCCCAAAACTCCCAACTCCTGATCAGACACAGGAGGCGTTAACCTGGACTGTGGATTCTACTAGAGGGGAAGATCTCTGAAGCAAGCAGAATCCGCCAATAAGCGCAGGACCCACCGAGGTAGAGGAGGAACTTTGTCACACCTTATAGTAACCATTGCTAAATGGTTTATAAAGTGTGACCTGTAAATCTTGATTTTGGAGGATCAATAGTGACTCCATAGTTATTGGGTCCATTGGAAATTTAGTCAGAAGCATTACTTTGACCCTGCATCGATCTTAGGCCCACCCACAGGCTCTCAGATCAAACAATTTCTCTATATGCACAACTAAAATTGAATGTAAGTTAGTCAGTTAAGTTTGGTGGATACTCTGAAGAGTCATCACGCCATCCTTTCCCAGACTCCATCATTATCATACCACCGTCCATGGGGCTGGCCTCTGTATTGTTGCGGCTGGGTTAGTGAGCTCGATCCAGCTCCTCCTGATGTCAGAGGCAAAAAAGACCGAACTGAAAGGAGAATCAGCCCAAAGTGATTAGTACTGAAGTAGCAGCCTGTGAAAGTTGAAACATAGCAGAGGTCTGATAATTTTTAGGTCTAACTAGGTCAACATTTCAGCTGCATTTCAAACCCAATTAATTCCTTTGCAGAATAATCTTAGGAAGTGGGGTTTTATCAGCTGTGGGGCACCGTAGTAAGCATGTCAAATAAAAACCAAAGCAATAGACTGACCTGGAAGAAAAATCCTGGTCCAGAAAATTCTCATCTTCAATATGTAAATAAAAAGAAAGAGAGAACATTGCTCCTTTGCATCATTGACTGGTGCAAAGGAAAATTGCAATCAGCTGAATCATGAGGAGCTTTAATATAACCTGTTTTAAAATTGGCATCTTTGTGGGGAGGAAATGGTTGGGGCCCCATTCTCAAGGTGGTCTAGGAGTACCAGAAAGGAATAACTCTCTCTGACGTAATGGTGGAGACTAACTCCTTGCAATACAACAGCTGCTGGATTGTGCAGTCTTGAAATGGAATTGAGAAACGGAGGATCAATACATCCATAGCCAGAAATATATTTCATAATAACTTTAATGTTTGAAGCCATAGTAATGAAATATTTGCCTTTTGTTATCTGTTAATTCCCCTGGCTGAAGACTAAACTTGGCAGATTATCAGTTACAAAAGGGAATAATACATTACGATAAACAGAAAAGGAGCAGCTGGAGAAGCCTGACAGAGAACAACCCAGAGCATAAGATACAAGGTGTTCATGCAGTAGCCAAGTTTGTCCTGTAATATCTGGTAATCAGTTGTATGAGAACTGTAGGAAATGCCAGTCCAGTGCTTTGTCAATGCCATGTGTTAAGTTGCCATGTGGGAGAGTTCATTTTGGAAACAAGACTTGGGCAAATTTCCTGACTTCTGTGGATGATGAAAAACACTGAGCGCACTGAATATGATAGTGCACTAGGTGTAAGCAGCATGGGGCTGTCTCTCAGAATGCCCCTTGCTGGTGGATTAATGGAACCACAGTGGCAACGGCTGTGTGTGGTGATTGTTTGGTTCACTGGACAGGCATTCAGTAATACAAATGGAATGTGAAAGCTAAATAGGGAACATCAACACATGATGAGCCTAGTAATAATGGACAAAATGCTTAATGTGTGATGAACACTTTTTGGACTTGTTGCAATTGCTGGTGGGAAGAGTTGGCAAGAGTATAAAAAAATGGAAACTGCAGAGTTTAGAGTGACAGAAATAAATTCAATGGTCTATTGTGAATAGAAATGTAGCAGGAACAAAGAGTGTCATGAAACCATCAACTTCTATATGTTAGACCTGATTTGTTATCTTAATGAAGCCTCTTGACTCCTTTCACATCCCATTGAAAAAGCTTTGGGGTTTAACGTCAACATTTGGTGAATTTGATCTAATAATGTTTACTTCATAGTGTAAACATCCTTGCGTTGTGATGCTAGCCCAGTAGTGCCTTGGGTCTGAAGAAGGAGTTCTTCCATCAGAGTGCAGGTGGTGAGAAAGAGTCCAGTGTCCTGATGAAGGGGCCAGTTTTCTCCTGTCCATATTCCAGAGATAAATTCTAGGGCGCTAGTCCCTTGTAGGGTGATGTAATAAAGCAAACCTCAGCACACCATGATGCTTACATTTGGTAAACTTCTAGAACCATAGAAGTGTAGGACCGGAAGGGACCTCAATAGGGTCACCTAGTCCAGTCCCTCACACTCAAGGCAGGACTAAGTAATAACTAGACCATTCCTGACAGGTGTTTGTCTAACCTTTTCTTAAACATTTCTGATGATGGAGATTCCACAACCTCCCTAGGCAATTTGTTTCAGTGCTTAATTACCCTGACAGTTAGGAAGTTTTTCCCAATGTCCAACCTAAACTGTCCTTGCTGCAATTTAAGCCCATTGCTTCTTGTCCTATCCTCAGAGGTTAAGGTGAACAATTTTTCCCCTCCTCCTTGTAACAACCTTTTATGTACTTGAAAACTGTTATAATATCCCTCTCCCCCCCGCTCACTCTTCTCTTCTTCAGACTAAACAAACCCATTTTTTTTCAATCTTTCCTCACAGAACATGTTTTCTAGACCTTCAATCATTTCTGTTCTCTTCTGGACTTTCTCCAATTTGTCCACATCTTTCCTGAAACATGGTACCCAGAACTGGACAGAGTACTCCAGTGGAGGTCTTATCAGCATGGAATAGAGTGGAAGAATTACTTCTCCTGTCTTACTTACAACAGTCCTGCTAATATATCCCAGAATATTGTTTGCTTTTTTTGCAACAATGTTATCTTTTGACTCATATTTAGCTTGTGATCCATTATAATCCCCAGATCCCTTTCCTCAATACTCCTTCCTAGGCAGTCATTTCCCATTTTGTACATGTGCAATTGATTGTTCATCCCCACAATTTTAGGTTACAGACTAATTAGGCTGGTTCAAGGACTTTTTTTAACCATTTGCTCAGTCCCCAATAAACACCATCCAAGATGAGGTTGAAGTTTAACACTTTTTAGGAGCTTGACATGAAATCTAGATCTCATCTGGGGATCTCCTTACCTGCGATCTTTGGCACCAAGCATGGCAATTTGACCAATTACTTATTGAAGTGTGAGTCCCTCCAATATAAAATTTTCCTGAAAGCTTAGGTGTTCTTTATTCCATGACAAGCAGGTAAATAGACAGTAGAACCCTTGGAAGGACTTTTGAAATTGGTCCTTCCACCCATTTTGCCATGGTTATTTTTGCCCCTTTCACCTCCAGGTTGTTCTACTGTTTTTTGCACTGCTTGAGGCTGTCCTTGAAGCCTACCTGGAAAATTTAACTGGTGCACAATCTTTGTCACCACTTACCTTATGGTGCTTTTTGCAGACAATACATTGAACCTGTGCTCCAGAAGCTGCACTGGCTTTCAGTTTGAGTTCAGTTAATCACTAAAGGTGGTTCGGCTCTCATGTATCTTAGAAACTGTTTCTCCTTGAGTTTTACCTATGTAGTTGAGATCAGCTGGGAGGCTTATAGTTGCCATACCTCAGTGTTTCCTTCTGGGAGTTGGGAAAAGGCATTTTTAGTGGAGAATTTTTTATTCTGCAATTTGTTCCTCCACTCTTGCTTTAATAATAACACCTAGCTCTTCCGTAGCCTTTTTCATCAGTAGATCTCAAAGCACTGTACCAAGGAGGGCAGTGCTCATTGGAAAACTGAGACATGAAGTGGGGCAGTGACTTGGCCAAAATCACTCAGCAGGCCAGTGGCTTTAACAGAACTGGGATCTGTTGATCTTCAACACTCCACAGAGCCTATTTTTTTAGGCGTCTTTGAGGAGGAAGGGAGGACTAGCTTTTAGTCTGTATGTTTTAGAGTGTTTTAAAAGTTGACATTGGGTCACGCTGAACTTTCCTATGTGTATTTTTAAATGATGCAAATGATGCCATCCAGAGGAGTAGGATAGGTGCATACTGTAAATGGAGCAGAGTAATATATTCATAACAAGTCACTTTTAACCAAAATGTCTTCTTTTAGTGATTGGACACACATTGTTTAAAAGTTAGAAATTATATTCCAAAATAATTGTGTTAAAAAATTCTTGCACTTTTCTTAGTATTTTGAACCAGGTTGATTGGTTGAGATTGATCACATGGTTTGGAGTATGGTTTCCAGATTGTTTTAGTCAGCCCCATGTGATCAGGTGAGATAGTGGAAGCCATTTTTGATTCCATTAACTGGAGGAAGGGGCAGCAATGGAAGACGTGGAGAGCTGTTTTTTTCCCCTTAGAAGACCTTTCAACATCAGCCCTACTTTTGGGTCATCCTGAAGACACCATTTAGGAAGGTGATCTGTGGGAGGACTGAAGGAAGGTTGTTTGGGGACAGGGCACATGGCCTGGATAGGCTCCTGCATAGTTTCCTTTTAGAGCTAGTTAAATAATTTTCAAATTTTGAAATGCAAATGAAGCATCCACATTCTGAACTTTTGAGACTTCACTCTTCATTGGATTTTAGCTCTGTAGAGGTTGGTTTGTTGTGCACTCGGCTATGGTGAGGCAGCTTTACAGCCTGCTTTCATATGTAGTCTGGTTGTGTTACTACTGGGTTATATATATATATATATATATATTATTGTTATAAGAACAAGTAAAGTACACTGATGAAGTTGTAGCTGCCAAATATTGCTGACCTACGGACCATATTGTACCATTCTATGTCTACTATTTTTTTTTTTTTAAAAGCATAAGAAACAACAGCCATGTATTTTTGCTGACTTCTGCCAGTCACATATCCTGAGATGCGACAAAGGGTCCTGTGGCACCTTATAGACTAACAGAGGTATTGGAGCATAAGCTTTCGTGGGTGAATACCCACTTCATCGGATGCAAGCAGTGGAAATGTCCAGGGGCAGATATAAATGTGCAGGGAAGAGTCAGGCTAGAGATAACGAGGTTAGCTCAATCAGGGAGGGTGAGGCCCTCTTCTAGCAGCTGAGGTGTGAATACCAAGGGAGGAGAAACTGCTTTTGTAGTTGGCTAGCCATTCATAATCTTTGTTTAATCCTGAGCTGATGGTGTCAAATTTGCAAATGAACTGAAGCTCTGTTGTTTCTCTTTGGAGTCTGGTCCTGAAGTTTTTTTGCTGCAGGATGGCTACCTTTAAATCTGCTATTGTGTGACCAGGGAGATTGAAGTGTTCTCCTACAGGCTTTTGTATATTGCCATTCCTTATATCTGATTTGTGTCCATTTATCCTTTTGCGTAAGGACCGTCCAGTTTGGCCGATGTACATAGCAGAGGGGCATTGCTGGCACATTATGGCGTATATTACATTGGTGGATGTGCAGGTGAATGAACTGGTGATGGTGTGGCTGATCTGGTTAGGTCCTGTGATGGTGTCCCTGGTGTAGATATGTGGGCAAAGTTGGCATCGAGGTATCCTGAGATGTTAGGGAAGCACAAGGTGTGCTATTCTATCCACATATTATTTTAAGGTTGTCCAACACTTCCCACTGTAAGTTCCTCTTTTCAGTTGCTTACAACTTTGCCAAACTTTAACCATTTGGGCTGAAATTCTCCATGCTGGATGTGTACCTCAGGCTGAAAATTTCAGTCAAAATGATTCAGCCATTTCTAAGAATGAGGCAAGGAAAAATGTAGTTTCGTTCAAATTAAAAAATTATGGCGACCTTTTCTTTGAGAAGTTCTAGCATCTCCTTGGAGCAGGGACATAAAATTTGGCAGGAAACAGCCTTTCTGTCAGTGATGTGCCTTTTGATGTCCCCATGAAGATCTGCCCAAATTTGGCCAAGTTCTAAGCCTTTGAAAAAATTGCAGTTTGTACATATTTAGTAGAGACTTCATAGATTTTAGCAGCTAAATTCCCCGAAGATTTGGTCTGCACTGGGCGTGTCCCAGACTAGAGTTGAGTGGGACTTTCCCTACAATTGTATCTCTGGGCTGCCGTGGGCTGCCCCAGGTCTGGGCCTGGGCACCTAAACTGAGGGCAGGGACTCTGTGCCTCCTGTCTTCTCACTGATCACCTGCTGGATGCAGGCACCATGGAGGAGAAAGCTGCCAGATTCTAATACAGAGGGGACTGGAGGGAAATGGAAGGGGAAGGGACTGAGAACCAGTGGGAGCAGGAGAGGATGTAGGAGGAGACAGATCTGATGAGGAACAGGGGTGCAGACTCTGCATTGAATGAGGAAGGGGTCATGTGGAAAAAGTAGTATGTGATCATGTAATACTGTATCATAATGAATATGAACAAGGGGAGCGAATTAAGGCTCACAGGCAATTCTGGCATTTCCTAACTTGTGAGTGCTTGACTTTGCAACATTCATAATCTTTTAATGTAGCTTTTTAGTGTGTATGTAACCCTTCTGCCAGGTGGAGCCAGCAGCGACAAGGGCCGGGTTCAAAACTAGGGGCTCCTTTTCAACAGTACAACACAGAAACAGCTTGAGCCCCCACCCAGTCACCTGGGATAATTGCACACCATCCCCTGGGTGCCTGTAAGAGGCAATACTTCCCTTCTCTGAGTGTAGAAAAGAAACTGTTAATAAAAAGGTGAAAAGTAACCCGGCATTAACTTGGGAAAGCACCACAAGCAGGATTCATGAGCATAAAACCATGGGCAAAACCCACACCCCAAGATACATTGGGCAGTGTCTTTTGCCTCAGGTTCTTAAGTCTAGCAACCAAAAGTTCCTCCAGCATGCCCCTCCCGGCACTGCGCCTTTCTCACAGCGATTGTCCTTGCTCAGTGGAGACCCAGAGTTCAGAGGTGCATCTGCGTGAGTTCACCTGCCACCCTGGGCTAGGGGAAAAGCTCCTTGCTCACTCTGGCATTGGCCGCTCTGCCGAGTGCTCCACACCCTCTGGGATGTCTTGAGGTCCCACCACTTAACACAGCTCTCAGTGATTTTGTTGGTGTGGGAGCCTCACTGCTAATGCAGACTGGACAGTCTCTTTAATCAGAAAAACTGTTGCACAGCAGGTCTAATGCTTAGACCTGGTTAGGAGTGAGTTGCAGCTCTATTGGTGTGAAACAAGCAATTCTCAGTTGAGCCTTAATCAGCTCTGTTATTACACAGTGGAGGGGTCAAATGATGTCTGGGACCCTTAGGCAGGACCCACCCTCAACTCCACTGAGCATTGGCTCCCTGTCCCCTCCCTAGCAACTGCAGTTCAGTTCAGAGTGAGTCCCTCAATCAGTTCATGCCAAGCACAGTTCTGCTGCCCTTGAGTCACACAACAAGGATAACAGTGCTTTATTTCTCCTGCCCCAATAACTTAGGGTATGTCTACACTACGACTGTAGTCCAATTTTACCAAAATTGATTTTTGTGAACTGATATTATGAAGTCGAATGTGTGTGTCCATACTAAGTACATTAAATCGGTGTTGTGAGTCCACAGTATCGGGGCAAGCGTCGACATTACAAGCGGTGCACTGTGTGTAGTTATCCCACAGTTCCCTCAGTCCCCGCTGCCCATTGGAATTATGGGTCGAGCTCCCGATGCCTGATGGGCCAAGAAATTTGTAGTGGGTGGTTATAGGTACATGTCATCATTCAACCGTCACTCCCCCCCTCCCTCCGTGAAAGCAACGGCAGACAATGATTTCGTGCCCTTTTCCCTGGATTAAAAGCGCGGACACCATAGCGCGGCAAGCATGGAGCCCGGTGAGATCATCGCAGCAGTTATGGCGGTTGTCAGCATCTCGCGCATTATCGTGCGCTTTATCCAGAACCGGAACTTGAGAAATCAGGAGAGTTGTCAGCGCGGTGATGAGAGTGACGAGGACATGGACACAGACCTCTCTCAGAGAACGGGACCCCGCAAATTAGACATCCTGGTGGCAATGGGGCAGGCTCATGCCATGGAACGCCGATTCTGGGCCCGGGAAACGATCACAGACTGGTGGGACTGCATAGTGTTGCAGGTCTGGGATGAATCCCAGTGGCTGCAAAACTTTCGCATGCATAAGGGCACTTTCCTGGAACTTTGTGACTTGCTGTCCCCTGCCCTGAAGCACCAGGACACCAGGATGAGAGCAGCCCCGACAGTTGAGAAGCGAGTGGCGATAGCCCTCTGGAAGCTTGCTACGCCTGACAGCTACCGGTCAGTCGCGAATCAATTTGCAGTGGGCAGATCTACTGTGGGGGTTGCTGTGATGCAAGTAGCCAACGCAATCGTTGAGCTGCTGCTGTCAAAGGTAGTGACCCTGGGAAATGTGCAGGTGATAGTAGATGGCTTCGCTGCGATGGGATTCCCTAACTGTGGTGGGGCTATAGACGGAACTCACATCCCTATCTTGGGACCGGACCACCAGGGCAGCCAGTACATTAACTGCAAGGGCTACTTTTCAATGGTGCTGCAAGCACTGGTGGATCACAAGGGACGTTTCACCAACATCAACGTCGGATGGCCTGGAAAGGTTCATGATGCTCGTGTCTTCAGGAACTCTGGTCTGTACAGAGGGCTGCAGGAAGGTATTTACTTCCCAGACCAGAAAATAATAGTTGGGGATGTGGAGATGCCTATAGTGATTCTTGGGGACCCAGCCTACTCACTAATGCCCTGGCTCATGAAGCCATACACGGGCGCCCTGGACAGTAGTAAGGAGCTGCTCAACTACAGGCTGAACAAGTGCAGAATGGTGGTGGAGTGTGCATTTGGACATTTGAAAGGGCGCTGGCGAAGCTTACTGACTTGCTCAGAACTCAGCGAAACCAATATGCCCATTGTTATTGCTGCTTGCTGTGTGCTCCACAATCTCTGTGAGAGTAAGGGGGAGATGTTTATGGTGGGGTGGGAGGTTGAAGCAAATCGCCTGGCCTCAGCTTACGTGCAGCCAGACACCAGGGCGATTAGAAGAGCACAGCAGGATGCAATGCACATCAGGGAAGCTTTGAAAACTAGCTTCCAGACTGACCAGGGTAACCAGTGACTCTTATGTTTGTTTCTCCTTGATGAGAACCTGCCCCCGTTTGTTTACTCTGTTTATATTGCCTATCCTCTCTAAATTACCAATGCCCGTCCAGCCCCCCTTCCCCCCCTTCAAGCGCACCTTGCTTTGAAAGGAAATAAAGGAACCATTGTTTCACAAACAACTATTTTTTATTCAAGATTTGGGAAGAAAGGGAGAGAACTGGGACAGTGGCCAGGGTGGGGTGCGGGCGGCGGGGTGGAGGAAGGAGGGAAGGAAAGGCCGTTTCAAAACTTGGGGAATGACAGCCTTCTGCTGCTTGAGCAATCCGCAGGGGTGGAGTGGTTGTTCGCACGTAGCCTTCCCCCCCGAGTTTTGGGGACTATGGGTGAGGATGCGATGGGACTTGGGGAGGAGTGAGGGCGGTTACAGATGTGCTGCAGCGGTGGTCTGTCATCCTGCTTCCGTTCCTGCAGCACATCCACCAGACGCCGGAGTGTGTCAGTTTGCTCCCGCAGTAGCCCAAGCATCACCTCTGTCACCCTCTGGTCCTCCTGCCGCCACCTCTCAGCTCGAGCGCTGCCCACTTGCTTGTACTGGGAAAATGTGTCCCTCCACAGATTCTGCTGAGCTACTTCAGTGCGGGAGCACTGCATTAGCTCAGAGAACATCTCGTAGCGTGTGCGTTTCTTTCTCCGCCTTATCTGCGACAGGCTTTGGGAGGGAGATGCCGGGGGAAGCCTAGGAACAGTTGCAGCTGTGGGATGAAAAAAAGGGAGTGAATTTTTAAAAAAGATACATTTTACAGAACAATGCATATACTGTTTTGCGGTGAACAGCACCATTCACAGTACCTACCAAATATACTTTCAGTACAAGGTCTCATTTTGCATCTTTATATTGAGTGCCTGGGGCTTTGGTGTACAGATCACACACGCAGGGCTGGGCAACAGAATTCGGCTAGTGGGCGGGCATGGTAAGCCATAGACTTTCGGCTTCGGAAACCTTAATTAACAGCAGCACCCTCCTTTCACGCTCAAAGCCAAGTAACTCAAAACAAGTAACTCCAGCCATCCCATTCTATGGGATGCTAGCTTTGGCCGTCACCCCACTGTGTGGCTGGTACCAGGGGAGATCCCTGCAAGCCGAACGCCAACTGCCCAGCCTGAACAGCCCCCCTCCCTGCCCGCACTGTGTGACTGGCAGCAGGGGAGATCCCTGCTAGCTGAACGCCAACTGCCCAGCCTGAACGGCTCCCCTCCCCGCCCCCACCACGTGGCTGGTACCAGGGGAGATCCCTGCAACCCGGACGCCAACTGCCCAGCCTGAACGGCCTCCCTCACCATGTAGCTGGTAGCAGGGAAGATCACTGCTAGCCGAACGCCAATCGCTCAGCGTGAAGGGTCCTCCGCCCCCACCGCGTGGCTGGAAACTGCGGGGAGGATTTCTTTTCACGAACAGGCAAACAGCCCAGTAGAAACGGCCACCTCTGACTGTCCCCGTAATTAAATTCCCGTATTTCAAACAGGTCACCATGAATAATATCACTCTGATGAGGATAACACAGACAGAGAAAGAACGGATGTTGCTTGAATGCCAGAAAACACCAGGGCTGTATGCTGCCAGTCTTTGCCGTGCAATGATACCAGGGTACTTGCTACTGGCCTGGCGTGGTAAAGTTTCCTACCATGGAGGACACAATAAGGCTGCTTTCCCCAGAAACCTTCTGCAAAGGCTTTTAGAGTACCTACAGGAGAGCTTCATGGAGATGTCCCTGGAGGATTTCCGCTCCATCCCCAGACATGTTAACAGACTTTTCCAGTAGCTCTACTGGCCACGAATGCATCCCAAGTCCTCAGGGCAAAGTAATCATTAAAAATCAATTGCTTTACAACCATGTCTTTTCAATTCAAAAGATACATTCACCTGATGTGCCTTCTGCGGCTTCACGGTCCAGGATACCACCTTGGGAGGGTTGGGAGGGGATCTCTGTCAAGGGTGAGGAAGAGTTCCTGGCTTTCGGGGAAATTGCCCTGCAGAGCACTGTCGACCCCCTCGTCCTCATCATCCCCCTCATCGTCCCCATCTGCAAAAACATCAGAGGAAGCGACTGATGAGAATACCCCATCCTCGGAGTCCATGGACCTGGGTGGGGTTGTGGTGGCAGCCCCCCCTAGGATGGCATGCAGCGCAGCATAGAAGCGGCATGTCTGGGGCTCTGACCCGGAGCGTCTGTTTGACTCTTTGGTCTTCTGGTACGCTTGTCTCAGCTCCTTAATTTTAACACGGCACTGCGTTGCATCCCTGCTGTATCCTCTGTCCGTCATGGCCTTGGCGATTTTTTCATAGATTTTTGCATTCCGTCTTTTTGATCGTAGCTCTGATAGCACGGATTCATCCCCCCATACAGCTATCAGATCTAACACCTCCCGTTCTGTCCATGCTGGAGCCCTCTTTCTATTCTGGGATTGCATGGTCACCTCTGCTGAAGAGCTCTGCATCGTTACCTGTGCTGCTGAGCTTGCCACGCTGGCCAAACAGGAAATGAAATTCAAACTGGCCAAACAGGAAATGAAATTCATATGTTCCCGGGGCTTTTCCTGTGTACCTGGCCAGAGCATCCGAGCTGGGACTGCTGTCCAGAGAGGTCGCAGTGGTGCACTGTGGGATAGCTCCCAGAGACCAATAACGCCGAATTCCGTCCACACTAACCCTAATTTGGCACAGCAATATCGATTTTAACGCTAATCCCCTCGTCTGGGAGGAGTACAGAAATCTATTTTAAGAGCCCTTTATGTCGAAATAAATGGCGTTGTTGTGTGGACGGGTGCAGGGTTAATTCGATTTAACGCTGCTAAATTCGATATAAACTGTGTAGACCAGGCCTAAGTGATTTGTGATCCAACACCAGCCAAAAGTGAACTTTTGGGCAAAGCAGTCCCATGATGCTGCGCACATAGGCAGAGTCAACAGCACCGGATTTGGTGGGAGATGGGGCCTTGCCCCCAACTTTTTAACATAAGTGTCGTTTGGGGAGCAGGGGCGGTGTTGCCCCCCAAACTGCAAGCCTCAGGCAGGTGCAGAGTAACGCTGGCAGGAGCTGTGCTTTGTACCGGGGAATCTGATCACCTCCCCTGTTGCAAATGCAGCCCTGCCCGTGCTGCTAATCAGTGTTTCTGAACAGAGGGTCACAACAGGAGGTCACAGGATGGGTTTTGGGGGGGTCACAAGTGCAGGGCCAGCATTAGGGGGTGTCAAGCAGGGCAACTGTCTGGGGCACACACCCATAAGCACTGACTTTTATTTTTCAACAGGGGTACTCGACCCTGGCTCCACCTGAGGTCCTGACCCCACTCTGCCCCTTCCCCTGAGGTCTCTCTCTTGCTCCACCTCTTCCCACACCCACCCTGCCCCCTCCCCTGAGGTCCCCACTGCTCACTGCTCTCTACCCTCCTCCAAGCATCTCCCCCAGCCTCTGAACAGCTGATTGGTGGTGTCTCTGAACAGATGATTGGCACTACCGCCGATCAGCTGTGGCTGGTGGGTGCTGAGTACCCACTATTTTTTTTCCTGTGGGTGCTCTAGCCTCTGAGCACCCATGGAATGGTGCCTATGCCCACTCCACAGGGGGTCCCATTAAACTAAGTTACATGCTTCAGCCTCAGGTGGCAGGGTTCGGGTTTCAGACCCTTGAAAGGTACAGTAGTGGGGAAAAGGTTGAGAACCACTGCTCTAGTGCAAGTAAACTTTATGCTGCAGTCCCTTCCTGTCTCTATGAGCTGTGGGTAGGGTGACCAGATGTCCCGATTTTATAGGGGCAGTCCCAATATTTGTGGCTTTTTCTTCTATAGAAGCCTATTACCCTCCACCCCCATCCCAATTTTTCACACTTGCTGTCTGGTCACCCTAGCTATGTGATTTATGGCAGCAGAGAATGTGAGGCTTTTAGAGCTGAAAGAACAATGCCAGCTAGCTAAAAATCTGTTTCATTGCTGAATCGCTGTAAGCTGATGTGAACTCAACCAGCATTGTTGAGCCCGTGATATGGCAGTTTGTACCTCACTTTCCTGTAGTAGTATACTGTCTTGTGTGCACTCTCTCTCGTGCTCATGGGCTGAACTGAATCCAAAAGCCTCATTGTGAAATACAGAGTCAAATCCGATTCTAGCTCCAAATGTCATGACTCTGCTCCATCTCTAGGCTGTACATATGGATCTGTCTTATTACAATTCAAGTGCCGGTTTGTGTTCATTGCTGCCCAGACACATAAGACACAGTGTCTGCCCCATTGAACTAACAATCTAGTGCAGACATAAACACAGCATCTCAGGCACTGCATAGGAATGTGCGTACCTTGGTATGTATGCTAGAAACCGCTTAAAAATCAAATCCCAAGAGCAGGATTTGTGTGACTCCGCCATGATCCTGGCCTCTGAAGACATATCTGGAGAAGGATTAAAGCACACTCTTTTATATCTATTATTTATATACACAGTAAATGTTGATCCAAGCCAAAAATGTATAGTACTCTTTTTAAACTGAAGATTGTGATGTTTTATTTAAAAAAATATAGCCTGGGCTTTCTGAACTTTGGAAAGTCACAGAGGTAAGTAATAAATCTGCTCAAAACTGCACTCAAGTGCATTTTGAAAACACACAGTACTCTTAAACAACCCATTTGTTCTATGCATAATTTAACTTTGCATAAGAAAATAGTTGTCAGGCACCGCAGGCATTTCACTTCTGACTGCACACATTTAAACTCTGTGCACCAATTCAGCAGCACGTGGCTTTTTAAAAGCCTTCTTGTATCCGATGATACAGTTAAGTGGGATGGGCATGGCGTTGCGTACATTTTCAATCAGCATTCCATTTCCGTTTCTGTCTGAATATTTTGGTTGTATTCTAAAGTTTGCATAAAGGTGTCTGGCACCAATGCCTACCCCCAGACAATAAGGAATGTGCGATTAGCAGAGCTTGAACAAAATCTTACTGCTGAAAGCCACACGCAAATCTCTGGGTCGATAGATTAGCATCCACTCTGACAGCAAAGACTGCAATAAAAAAAAAAGACCTCTGACTCATTTTATTGTAAAACTAGTTGCCTCATCATAATGGCAATAAAACTTTAAAAAAAAATATCTTGCTGGGACAATTCCATTGCTTAAGAGGTTGTTGATGTTCTAACAATGCTCTTGAGGTTTGGCATTAGCCCAGCACAGCATGGCACATACCCTTTGGTGTCTCTTTGCCTAGCCAAATGAAAAATTATACTAGCAGCATAACACCTTGGGGGTTTAACTCATAGTGCAGATCAAAGCTCTTCTAGCTGATGGAGCGGGGTTGAAATTTTTGCAAGAGTTGCGAAGAGTTAAATCTGAGACAACAGAGTCAATCCAAGCAGAGCTTTGGCAATAAATGACACATTGACCCAGGGGGTGAAATTTCTCTCTGCTGGAGCTCCATTAAAGTTAAAGGAGTTACGATTCTAGCTTTATAAATGGAGCCTGTAGGTAAGATTTTCTTCAGTACTGGACAAACACTGCAGTCTAGGGTAGCTTGAGAGGTGAAAGGGATGGGAGAAAACAAATAAGAATAGCAGAAGTTACATTTCAGCTTGAATCCTACAGGCACAGGATCAGCTGGAACAGTTTTGGAGGTTTTATTACCTTCTTCATAGCTCAGAACCCTTTATTCCTTGAAATGCAGCCGAAACTGGAAAGAAAACAATGGGAAGACACATACACAATATGAACAAAATGTACCAGGTTCTGGCAGACTGTTTCCTAATACCAGAAACAGCCTGAGCAACACCTGTTGTAGATTGAGGTGCAGTTTCATTCTTTGCTATGATTGAAAGCTTAAGAAGGTTGCTTTGTGAGAGGCAATCAAATTACGGTGATAATTCACTTTTCTGTCATAAACATTCTGCTCTGAGAGTGAGAGAAGGCTCAGTTTATCCTTGGTTTAACTCCATTGGCTTCAAAGGAGCCACACCAGGATGAATTCAGCCCAATAAATTTAAAATAGACCAGAGGGACTCACCAAAAAGATAAAGCCATGAACAGAGGTTTAAAATTGCTAAACAAAATAACTACAGTAGAACCTCAGAGTTACAAACACCTCAGGATTGGCAGTTGGGCATAACTCTGAAATGTTTGTAACTCTGAATACAACATTATGGTGATTCTTTCAATAGTTTATAACTGAACATTGACTTAATACAGCTTTGAAACTTTACTATGCAGAAGAAAAATGCTGCTTTTGATCACCTTAATTTAAATGAAACAAGCACAGAAACTGTTTCCTTACCTTGTCAAATCTTTTTTAATCTTTCCCTTTATTTTTTTAGTAGTTTACGTTTAACACAGTACTGCACTGTATCTGCTTTTTTTTTTTTTTGGTCTCTGATTGGTACTTCTCGTTCCAAATGAGGGGCATGATTGACCGGTCAGTTCATAACTCTGGTGTTTGTAACTCTGAGGTTCTACTGTAATCACGAACTTTATTTAAAGTACAAATAAACACATAGTCTTTGTGTGAGTGGAATTCACCTTGCACAGAAAGCCAGCACATGCCCTGTGCATCTCTTAAGCCCTATTGTAAGGGTTTAAGTGAATCTTAAGAGGTTCTATCTATCTACAATTGAGTTAGGACAGGAAAAGCCATTTTTGGACACTTGTGGGGGGTGGGGTTCTGTATCACATTGAAAAAGACAGTCAGTCAAAACTCACAATTTTTGTTGAGATCACTTTGTATAGAACCTTGACCATATTAGGGCAACAGTATTAAATTTGTCACTCAGCCATCACCATAACATAGAAACAGGCAAGTGAGAAGATTTTTTTTTAAAGGTACAAAAACAAAAGTTACAATATTAGTTCATCCCAGACTAAAGCATCAGCATTTTGGTTCCCCAGGGAAGGTGATGCTAGCCTGTTATCTCACCTTTGCTTTGGGACTCCCCAGAATGCTAATGCCAATGATCTATGTTTCTGCTTTGTCTGCTACTATAGGAGTTGAATGTTTTCATTGCTCTGATTTTATCTTCCCTGACGCTACCAAGGAGGCACTAGGTTGCCCATTGTGAGTAGGATAGTCTTGTTCAAAAGCAGGTGACTCAACCACCATTCCCGAGTTATAAACTACACAGTGCTGGAGAGAGTGTCAAATAATCATTCATGCAACTCATACCACAAAGACAGAGAGCTGTGAGTGTCTCTGAGAGCCGTTCAAGCTCCTCCCAAATATCTTGTTTCTATTTTGTTCAAAACTCTGAGCAGCCAGTATGACTGTAATGAGAGGAAGGGTGGCCCTGTGGGTAGGGGGTTGACTGGAGACTTGGGTTTGATTCTCTACTTTGCCACAGACTTTGTCTTACCTTGGTTTGTCTGGGCCTTAATTCCCCATCTGTAAAATAGGGATAGACGTACTTTCTCCTGTGACATTCTGTCCCCCAAATCAATACCCTGGCACCCCCATATTTACCATGATGATATGATTATGATATGCTTTGTTCACAGTATGCCTTGTAAGGTATCATTCTAAAAGTCTTCATCTGTTAAACATTGATATCCTGTTGGATTGTATGTGCTGTCGTATCTGAAGTTATGAATATTGACTATGTACCATGATATAAATGTCTTTGCTCCTGGAGTGACACCCACAAGGCAGTTTACATCCAGTCTAGCCAGCACATTGTGGATGAACCATTCAAAGTAATGGCCCATTAAGAAACACAATAGGCCATAGAAGAAGCTTATCCTCACCTGATGGGCTTTCCTGTGGACACTTCAGCCAGTATATGAATAAGGGCTGCTACGACTCATTGAAGCATGCAAGGGTATGTGACTAGATCATGTGATATTGAACACCATTTTGTGCCTGTACTTTTCCACAAATTCTGCTGGGGACTTTGCTTGGAACAATGAAGTTTCCTCTACATGGAAGAAGCTATAAAAGTGACATCATCATCGGGCCTCACTCCCCCTACAACACAACACCTGGAAACACCTTAGGAACAAGGCTACTGGAGTATAAATAAGGAAGGGCCAGCAACCTCCTCAAGAAAAGATTCTGAACCATCAAACACTGGTGACTGTACTTTGGATTGGAAAACCCTAATTGCTGGGAAGAGGTCAACACTCACAGCTTCTGGGAAACCTGAGGGCTCCCTGCACTAAGCTTTGGCTTCAAATGGGCCTGCCTCTTGTCCCAGACTGATGGCTAATCAGTCACATGTGGCTATGAGAGGACTTGTTTTAAATCATAACTATTAATTTTCCATATTCTCTCTTGGGTGTGATATCGCTTTAGTTTTTATTCCTGTGATTATTCATTTGGGATTATTTGTGGCAATGGAGTGGCCTAGGAAACACACAGGCTTATCTGAGTTTGGAAAAAATAATGTACAGGATGCGATCCTTAGTCATCCCTTCATCCTAGGTAGAAAGAGAGTTCACATTCAACATTTCTACTGCATTGGTGACATAACAGGTACATTGAAAGGAGATGAGCAAACATCCCGTCTCACTTTTCTGGAAAGTGTGAAGACTCTGGTGCAGTCTCATTTCTCCCAAGCCATACTCTGGGTTTTGTTATACAGATGTCGAAGGAGGCACAGCGTCCCAGGACCAACCTCTGTCTGTTACCTCTTATCCCAGAACTTTTGCATTTAAAAGAGTCAAGATCCATGAAAGCTGCTTAAAGCTTCCTAGTGTGGAGTTGTTGATTTGAAAACTAAATGGTTGAAAGTGCTCAGTTCTCTGAAGTAGCTCAGCCCTCTCTAAACTTTGCCTGTTCCTCAAGAAATAAGATTTCTTGGTCTTCCCAAGAGGCTGGCTAAGATTTGTAAAGCTACATGTGCCATTTGGACACCTCATTGTTATACATTTTAATGGCTGTTGGTGTCCAAATATCTTAGGGAGCTTTGGAAAACGCAGCCATCTCTTGTAATTTTTTTGAATGCTAAATCAATCCAGATTAGGTATCTATAGAATTTGGATAATTTCTCTTCCACTCTTTAAAGACGGGGGCTATGGCATCTAGAACACAAACACCTGGGATAATTATCTGTGTCCCTGACAGAGGAAAATAATTATTCATGGTCAGTCATGCACCAGTCTGGTTCAAAATGGAAATAATTGTACTGGAGTAAGAGCCTCAGCTGGTGCTTTGCAGTTAATGTACAATCAGTTTGTGTAGGGTTTCCTTGAAGGCAACAGTGCAAAAAGGCACTGTACTCATAAGGACAAAAGTGTTTTTACAGCCCAGTGGCCATCTCTGGCCAAATGGACACATCTGTCTCTTAGCTCAGTATATTCTTGGATAGAGATCAGACTCTTGATGAACAGCAGGGCATAACAGGATGATAATGCAGATGTCTTAAATGTGAAGAAATTTACTGGAGACACCTTTTAGTAAATATCTCCCATTTTTCAATTTCCTAGACTGTATTGCAAGCTGAGATTTTGGAGTGGAGACATAAAGGTGTAAAGTTCCAAGGAAGTAGTAGCTTGAATCCCACATCGCTGTTGTAAATGCACTAGCTTACATTTTTTGGCAATGCTACCCAACTACAAATCTTTCCCAAATGTTATTAAAACATCGGTCCCTTTTTGTGAATTTATGTCTCAATTAATCCAGTTCTTTGGGTTTTTTAACTCACGTTCTCATACATACGCTTTCTACCTCCCACAGATAATAGAGATTTTTAATAATTTCTTGTCTATTGACAAAATTGTTTCCATCGCTCGAATAGAATTCTTCTATAGGGATTCCAGGTGATTTAGTGGAACTACTGGTGACAGACAAGCTGATAAGTTGCAGACTGCCTGCTGCTAAATTCAGCCAACAAATGTCAGATATCTTTAATTTTCCTTTGAGTTCCCAAAATAGCATAATTTTGATACGCGGAAATGTTTTTGGATACGCACCATAGAAATCCTTCTAAAAAACATTGTAGCCTCAGATCTTAACTTTAAGCTATTGCTTTGGAAGATTGTTATGGGCTGTATGAAATAGAATACATCAAAGGCTGGCTTTGTGTTAATGTTGTTGTCAAAGGTTGTGGTTACATATTTGCGTGTGGGTGATTTCTTTTAGTTAGGAGCTGTTTTGTGGTAACATACACACACTGGACGACATTGAGAACTTTTCTTGGGTAACAATTTCAGTCATGCTCCATTTATGATGAATGACTTTTCCACTAACACAAGGCTCCAAAGGCACTGGTGAAATTCAAAAAAGGAGTACTTAACGCTTTGGGAGCAACAGCAAAAGTGCTTCAGTCTGAAATAATAAGTGTTCATCATTTTTATGGACATAATTTATGAGCGCTCTTTAGCAACTGCATTGAAAATGCCCATGGCTGAAATGCAAGGAGGGTTCTTTTGGTTAGTAGTAATTCAACACTTTTCAAATTCTCCTTTTCAAAAGCTGCACATCTGGGGGGTGGGCAAAGGCCATGTAATGAACAGCAGACTCACGTGTTCACTGCATTTACAGTATCTTTCCCCTTTGCCCATGTCACCTGGGAATGCGTCTATCATTCCAACCCTCTGGGCAGTTTTCAAATCACCACTTTTATATGAAAAATGGGCCTGTCACTAAAATGTTCCCTTCATTGACACAAATGTCTAATTCCTACCACTCCCTTGCCCATAGATACATATGTACCCCTAGCATCTTCCACTGACCCCCAGCTAAAGAGCAGGACAGTCAGTATTCAGTTTTAGACCACTGAAAGGTTTATGGTCCAGTGTCTTACAAACCATATGAGCTGGATATGATTGCATTATTATCACTATTTTAACTTTATTTGTAGTTTTCTTACTTAAGTGGTGACAGTGCTCTGTACTGTCCAAGATACAGTTAAAGACACAGGGCCAGATTTGTTAAGGTGTTTCAGGTATCCAAAGATGCAGTAGCTGCCTACTAGATTTTTTCAAAAGTGCCCAGGTGCCTAACGCCCTGGGCGCTTTTTAAAATCCTACTAGGCACCAATCTGCATCTTTAGGCATCTAAATAAATACCTTTACAAAACTGGCCCATAATCCTTGCCCTGATGAGATTACAACCTAAAACAGAGAAAAATACCCTGGGAGACTCAGCTGGCTTAGCATGCGTGTCTGTATTAGGAGGTGATGGGGGTGATGTTGACATGAGGTTACAGTTGTGATCCTTTCAGGACAAATGGATTTTCGGAGGGAGCTGAGTCAAGCGTGGGAGGCAGCTAGACACACTGGGGTGACAGAGGTTATTCCACGCATGAAAAGTGGCATGGTCTGAAGTACTAGGACATGAATGAGAGACTGGCATCACAGAAGTTAGGATGTGACGAGAGCAGAGTGACCAGATGTCCTGATTTTATAGGGACAGTCCCGATTTTTGGGTCTTTTTCTTATATAGGCTCCTATTACCTCCCACCCCCTGTCCCGATTTTTCACATTTGCTGTCTGGTCACCCTAAACGAGAGAAGCAGAGACGTAGGCAGGGATTTGATTGGGCTGAGCCTTGAAGACATGGATGAGATACTCAGCTGTCATTTGATAGGCAAGGGGGGGAGCTAGGGGAGGGGTCTTAGGAGGGGGATACTCATTTCTAATGCTGTGGTGCTTATTTGGCTTAGCCTTGGTACGTCACAAGATACTGGACTTTGAAACTGCATTAGCTTTATCTATAGAAAGCTATTTTACATACTCTTTAGATCTCTCTGTTATTTAGTAGTTTCTTTTCCTCTCACGGCTGTGCAGTTGGACTTGTGGTGCAATGAAATCTGAATTTACAGGTAGCAGGCTCTGACAGATAGGATCACTGGTTTGTTTTTTATTAAATCTCTCTCAACTATGTCTAAAACAGGTTTTCTGTCAAATGTGTGGTATATACCACATGTACAATGGCGTGATGTGGAATGAAGGGGCTTACTTGTAATTGCTGGAGACGACCTGGTGAAATGTAGGAGTTGGAACTCATGCCATCAATAGCTTTTTACCCTGTTATGCCCTAACACAGTCTATGTACCTGAGACACTGTGTAGACAAGTGCAAAAACTAATAAAAACCTTAAATCTGGATTTAAATTCTTTAATTAAACCTGCATGGAATAACTTTTTTAATATAGACTACTTAAATGAAGAGGAAAAAAACATTTTAATTGTCTAGGTACTTTTCATGCTCCTTTAATCTGCACGTTTACAATTTCCATGGCAAGTTCATGAGTCAGGTGTGATACTAAACTCTTGCCTCTAAAACCTTATTTTTAGGCCCTGATGACCTTGCAGCAGCAACATATGCCCTTGGGTCACGAGGCTGTTAGCCATCTGTTGCAGCTTGTTCAGACTACAGCAGCAGGGTCTGCTTTCTGGTTTAACCCATCGTAGTGTCCTCTCCCTCTGCCTTCCCACAACTTAGCTAAGACGTGAGGGACTGGCTTTAAGCTGGTAGTATTGATTATTAAAGCACTGCTAATAAGTCCAGCCTATACTCAATACCTTCTGCTTGAGCTTTGAGCTGGTAGGAATTTGTGTTTGGACACCACTGGCCACTCAGTCTTTCTTCACTTTGTTAAAAAAAGCCTCAAATCATTTCCCCCAAACGTTCCCTCCCTCCGGGCAATGAGCACTGTTGTGCCCGACATGTATCACTTTTCTCTCCCACCCTACTTTCCATTTTTTGGTCCGTTTTGAATTTTAAGAGGGTGGCTTATAAAAAGCCAAGGACTGAATGGCAGCTAGGGTGACCAGCTGTCCTGATTTTATAGGGACAGGTCCGATTTTTGGGTCTTTTTCTTACATAGGCTCCTGTTACCCCCCCACCCCCGTCCCGATTTTTCACATTTGCTGTCTGGTCACCCTAATGGCAGCAGAGCCTGGACTCTCCTCTCACCCCCACAGCTGGGCTCGCGAGCTCTGGCTGAGGCTAACACAGACTGGCAGGGCATTAGGGGAATTCTGTACTGTCTGTACCTCTTCTGCACAGTGGACAGCTTTTTAAAAGGAACATTTATTTCACCACACTCAGTAGCCTCCAGGAAGGAGGGAGGTCTTCCAGCTGCTCCGGAGCCAAGGCTGTAGGCCACGGGGAGAGTTTGCCTTGCAGAGGAGTTTACAGATACCTCCCTGTTCATAGCAGGATTACAGTCTAAGAGACTAGACAGCAAGGGATTCCATCTGTGTTGCTGCAGCTAGAGAGTGGGTTGAGGTGTGCACACATGGCCATGGGCCTTTAGAGGCTTTCTGTTGCTGTTGGGAGCTCTGGCATCAGATCAGCATGGTGGGGAAGCTCTTCTGCAGTGGGAACTGGAGTACTGCATCATTGCATATGCCCAGCTGCTCTGCTCTTTACCTTTAAGCACATGAGGACGGCCATACTGGGTCAGCCCAAAGGTCCCTCTAGCCCAGTATCCTGTCTTCCACCAGTGGCCAGTGCCAGAGGCGTCAGAGGGAATGAACAGAACAGGGCAATTAGCGAGTCATCCATCCCGTTGTCCAGTCCCAGCTTCTACTAATCAGAGGTTTAGGGACACCCAGAGCATGGGGTTGCTTCCCTGACCATGTTGGCTAATAGCCATTGATGAATCTGTCCTCCATGAACTTATCTAATTCTTTTTTTAACCCAGTTACACTTTTGGCCTTCACAACATTCCCTGGCAACGAGTTCCACAGATTGACTGTGTGTTGTGTGAAGCAGTACCTTATGTTTGTGTTAAACCTGCTGCCTGGGTATTTCTTTGGGTGACGCCTGGTTCTTGTGTTATGTGAAGGGTAAATCACACTTCCTTATTCACTTTCTCCACACTGTTCATGATTTTATACACCGCTGTCATATCCGCCTTTAGTTGTCTCTTTTCTAATGTGAACAGTTCCAGTCTTCTTAATCTCGGCTCATAGGGAAGCTGTTCTATACCCCTTTTGTTGCCCTTTCTGCACTGGTACTGTTGTACGTTTTCTCTGTTTTCCATCTCCAGATGGCTACACTCTGTGTCAAGAAGTCTGAAACTGATTTTTGGCGCCCGATATATTACTGGGCAGGAGGAGTTAACGCATGAAGACAGACAACAAAAAGGGCCTGATCCTACAGTCCTTACTCATCAGTCTACAGGAGTGTTGCCTAAGTAAGAGCTGCAGGATCAGGGCCCTTTGCTATAGTTCTTCCATCATGAATCAATCCCTCCTGTCCGTTAATCTTAGCCGCTAATGTACCGACACCTTTTTCAGATGTTCAGGTGCGCAGAACAAAGGCAGTGCAGAGAGGGACCGTGTCTATGTTTCATATGATTCTGTACATATACAGCCCCAAATGGCATCATTTTGTAACTATCTCACATTGCAAACTCTCTGATGAGCAAGGGGCACATAACGAGGCACCCATGGCTTGCTCACTTTTTGAGCACAACAGAATATGTATGCCTAGTCTCTCAACAAAGAGGTGTCACCAGGGACGAATCATTTACTCAGTCACCCTTCCTAAAGGAAACTGAAGCGCAAATTAAAGCTGCCCAAGTGTTTATACCCAGACCCTGTGCTTGCAGGGTAGAGTACTAATTATGATACCAACAAGCTAAATCTGTATTTGTATTTCTATTCTACTGGGCCAGATTCCCATTTACACTAAGGCCCCTTTACACTTCCAGAGGGATGCAAAGGGGCCTTCCACAGGCCTTAATGTTAATGAGATTCAGACCCTATTGTTTTTATTGACACATGGATCTTTGGGGCATGATCTTGGCCTATGCGGTTAAGCTCTGTGTACCACGCATATGTGTGATGTAGAGAGGATGGGGGAGAATAGGTATCTGTTCATTTGTTTCCAATTTAAAACAAAAACACTATCCCGTAACCATAAACAAGGAGAGAAGCACATGGCAAACCCACTTCGGTGAGCAGTGTTTATACTTAGTTCCTGAAAATCCGTGGCGTGTAGTAATAGCACGGACCAGTGTTCAACATGCATAGTTTGCACTGCAGGGGGATAACGTGAACATTCTCTTGAGAGATCTTGTGAAATTATTGTGGAATCTGCTATTTGTTGCCATCTCCTCCTTTCCAAAGGCAAAAATGTGCTCTTTTGAAGTATTTTTATAAGCCCCAGGGTTAAATACTATCTGTTGGGGATGATGTACCAATATCTGGGGAGGGGGAAATCAGAGAAAATAGGAGAGTTGGGGTGATTTCTGTATTTTTTAGAAGTGGGATCCAACTGCCTTAGAGCTCACATCCCTTCAACATGTCACTAGTGAAATGATAACAGACCACACACTTCAGCCCTCAAAAAACTAAAGCAGCATCTTTATTTTATACATAACAATCAGTATAAAAAGTTTATTACATAAGAGCTGTTTTGTTTACAATATATTATATTGCTTCAAGCCAATGCAAAAAGTTCATACATTATAGTTCTACTTTGTTTACAATATATTATATTGTTCAAATGCCATAGTGTATACAGAGCACTGCAAAATTGTTATGACCAACAATATTCTTGTATTGAGTTTTTTTTTAAATTAGGAAAGTTTTTTTGTAATCGTTCTAAGTACATGATAGTAACAATGCAAAAACAACCTTGCTTAGGAAAGCTCTCTAATCATCAGACCAACCCAGGGCAGCTTCTACAAAATGCTTCATGTGGATATTGTTTCATTTTTGGAAAATATTTGCAGCTACAAAATCAAAAAGGAAAGTTTAAACATTACTGAAATATAGTACAAAACACTGTCCAAAGCACTGAAACAAGAAGCCTATATAATCGTGCTAAAGAAGGATTTATAAAACTTAAAAGGAATAGTAAATATCAGCTCAGTGGTTTATAATGAAGCTAATAAAATTCAGGCCAGTAATCTTAACTGTAATGAACAGCATTTTAACATTCAACACATGAAAGGTTAATGAAGGCTATGAACTTTGTGTAACATAAAACGTTTCAGATGTTTGAGTTCACCAGATATAATTGGATTCGGGTGGAACATGCCTCTCTTCAGCCTTTTTAGGTGAAGGCGTGTGCTGTCTGTGCTTGGGGTCTGTTGGCCTCAGGGCACTCATAATGCTGGCTCCATACCCTGAAAAATTGAGAAAGAAACTACAAAAGCAGACTCCTGGTTCATTGTTAACATTTCAAACGGAAACAGTTTTTCCCATGGGAATGTAGGGAATTTTAATACACATCACACAGGTCCCCACAGGAAAAAATGGGTGCCATAAGACAAAAAGTTAATCATGACAGGATGCCGTCTCTCTGGCTTTTACCGTAAGGCTGCCTTATCACAGAATCAGTGCACTACAAGTATACTTAGGGCTATAATACTGCACTGGATTCACACATGAACAGCTCGTGTCTGATGGACAGAGAGTCAAAGGCAGCCATTAGAGATGAGTTTTAAAATGGTATTATTGGTTTGCTGGGCATAAAAATCCCAGTGGAGAATGTGTGCTAATTATGTGCATTTTACTTTGTTTTAAAGCCAAATACAAAGAAAACGAGAATGGCAGCAACAAACACCCAGAAAAATAAATTAAGGATCGGAGATATTTTGTTACTTAAAATGAAAAAGGGATAAAAAGTATCAGTGTTGTAACTATTTGTTTACAGTTTCATTTACAAATCTAATCACAAAACCTCAAGAGGACATGATTTAGCTGGTGTTGGTCCTGCTTTGAGCAGGGGATTGGACTAGATGACCTCCTGAGGTCTCTTCCAACCCTAATATTCTATGACTTAAAAACTGAATTTCAGGTTTGCTTTATTTTTTTACCACTTCTCTTTACGAATACTGTTGTACTGAGAAGCCATTCATTCCAACTGCGCATGTCACTTTTAAATCAGTGGTGCCAAAACTTTTCCTGTTGTGACCCGCCCCCCCTTCCCAGTAATGGAATCTGTCCATGCCCCCTCCTCCATTACAGCACAGTTGGCTCAGCAGAGGAGCTTGGGTTGAAGGCATAGCTTGGGGCTGAACTGGGGATGAGGGAGGAGGTGGAGCTAGAGGCGGAGCTGGCCTGGGGGCAGAGAGGGAATGAGGAGTGAGCTGGGGGCGGTGCAAGGGGTGGAGTGGAGCTGTGGTTGGGGGTGGAGCTGGGCTGGGAGCAGGGCAGGGCGGTGCTCCCTCCCCGCCCTCTGTGGGGGATGGTCTGGGCCCTGCCGTGCACCCCTCTGAACGTTCCTCAGCACCCCTACGGGGTGTGCCCCACAGTTTGGGGACCACTGTTTTAAATTGTGGGGATTATTTTAATCTTTGTTTCATAGCCAATGAAGTTGCCCCTAAAGTAGCAACATTTTTTCTTTCTTTGAAATTAAACATGAGTCTGACTGAGAGATACTTGGTTTTATTTGCAGAGTAAAATGAACTCAAGCACAAAGGACCCTATGCATAGCTTCAGTAAATTCTACTTAGGCTCTTAATACAGAGGTGAATTCTACCCAGGTGGCCCCACCCTGATGATTGCAAAAGGTGTTTTGCCTAACTAAGAACTGCAGGACTATGGCCAGTCTTTAAACCAACGTATTTATTAATGATGACTTCAAAGTTCTTGGAGCAGACACTAATGTGCGAATACAGAATCCTTGTACCATGGCATGCATGCTACACATTTTGTGCTTCTCTGGGGGCAGTAAAATGTATGTGTATTCATAATGAAAAAATGCTCACTTGTTACCTGGTAGGTTAACTTTACAGATGTGTTACAAAAAGATGGCATTAAAATTGATACTGATTTCCAGATACTTGATTTTTAGCTATACTGTGTTTGTTGTACATGTTAAAGAATTTATTCTTTTGTCAGTGAATGGCATAGTTGGGCAAACAAATATACAATCCAACATCTTCTAAACTGATTCCCAAAGCCTTAATTTTAAACCATAACTCATTCCTGTCAGAGTATGTTTTTGCTTTATAAAAACACTCATAGTTATTCTCTGATACATTTTAACATGCACACCTTTCTCTACCCAATGGATCACGGACATCAACATCATTTAAAATTATTTTAGTTCAATTTATACTATCATGTAGGTTCATGTCTGGTGGATTTATTAAGCATATGGCATTAAAAATAAATTGTTCTGAAATTTTCATTTTTACTATATAATAAACTGGAGCCGCTTAACAAATATGCTAAGTTTTTCACTGCCACTTTTCAAATTAACTACTGATTGCAAACTAATCATGTTTACAGCAAATATTTATCTTATGAATGGTTGTATCAAAAAGCTCTCAATACTGCAATTTGTTGTTGTTATAATACTGTATTTTATGACATGTAAGGCTGAATTGGAATTTGTCACCTGGATCTAAATTACTATTTTAAGTCATTTTATAACTTCTTATTATTGGGAATAGAGTGTATATTAAATATGGAGATCTTAAGGATAAATTCATTCCTGGTTTAACTCCACTGAAGTCATCAGTTGCCTACACATTGCACTAGGTGTCAAATGGATCAGCAAGTGGGAAACAATTACATTATCATTTTCAACAAATGTAACATTGAGATCAATACATTTAGGAACCTTTAAGTCTGGTTTTAAAAAAAGTCAATTAACACCCCTACACACACCTAAATTTTAACCTGCTTTAAAGCTGGTTGAAAATTGAAAGAAGATTTTGCAAAAACTTTGTCTATTTCTCTGAAATTTTGAAAAAATCCAATCAGCTCTAAACCCCTATGTCATATATTTTTATTTCTAGAAATGTCTATCCAAGGTTCTGAAAGCCTGATCCAAAGCCCTACTGAAGTCAATGGGAATCCATGTTGTTAGAGAATGGTGTGTGCGCAGCAGATACAGTAGGGCGCACTTTCCAAGATTCTCATTGTCTTCAGTGGGCGTTGGATCAGTCTCACCGCATGGGCAGAACAGAAATTAGGTCACCTAGAAATTTTCTCGGTACTAAATTTTAGAATTCCCAATAGGCAAAAAAGTGAGGTTAATCACTGTAGGGTAGTTTTGAATTGTTTTATTCCCTTTTTGTAATTAAAGTACAGTTCAACAAAAGTAAGTATTGAAAATGTTTGGGATAATTATTTTTATGCGTACATTTTTAAAAAAACGAAAGGATTTTTAACTAAGGAGAGTGTTTTGTTTCTAGTGATTGTGTAGTAGCTTTGAGCCAGCCATTTACAGATGGAAGATGATCTGTGAAAAGCTCCGGTCTGGATTCTCAGCGCTTTGTTCTCACTTACTTTTGTTGCAATGTCTTCCATGCCAGCCTTCTTTGCATTGACATTTGTTAGGTTCCACACAGGTTCCATATGATCCACAGCCAGGTTCACAGACAGCTGTAATCAAGTGAGAACAGGGATTCAACTTCCTTACATTTCACTCAGAGATAAAGTTACATAGTTGCTTTCCCTGCTATTCTTTTGAATGTTAGTTTTGGCATGGCCAAGGGCGCTAGCAGCAAATCTATAATTTTAAATCGACTGTGCAGAATTCTGAAAATAACTTACCCCACTACTGAAATAAGGCCTTATTTAACTCCCTTATGTTAGTGCAAATCAGGAGTAACGCTACTGAAGTCAATGAAGTTAGTAAGGGAGAGGAGAATCAGGCCCATAATATTTACATTCATAAAAAGGTAGATTTCCAGTGGTATTTTGAAATACCATAGTATTGAAATGTTATTATCCAGAAACACTTGCTTATTATACTGATGTGTTACTGCTTTAAATAAACTCATACTATTGAAAGGTTTGGTGGTTGTTTTTTTTTACAAGTTCTTTGTTTTATAACCACCCCCTTAACTTCAATAAATGAAGCATGTCCACAAAGTAAATTAACCTGAGCTACCCTGGCAACTCACAGTTAGTGCTGATGTTGAGTAATAAGATACTGTATTGCTATCACAATGATCTTATAACAAGGATTGATTGAGTAGAGTTAGTACTTACGCTTTGAACAAAGATCTCCTTGGTAACCTTTGGAGCACTTACATTTATTTTTACCAGTACATTTACCTCCATTTCTACATGGCTGTTGGCATTTGCCTAGAAATAGGAAACATGAAAACAGTGGCCTTAGTACTCCACTTATACAAAAATAATTACGGGGAGAGGGAGGAAGATAACTGTTTTAAAAACACACTTTGTGTTTGAAATATTCATTGGATCATATTGTTAAAAAGTTTTGTGTGTATGCAGTAGATCCTGTAGGGGGGCACTCTCTTGTAGGCCCGGGAAGTCTAGTTTTCCAAAAATTTATATGCATGCGTAATAAGCAGCTTGAAAATTGGGCTAGAACTGGGCATGGCCTCTGAGTGTCCACACAGACTTTGGCTACACTCATAGCACTGGAATTTTGAACAGGGAATTCAGTGTGCCCTCTATGAGTACTGTCCACTTCTCCGTACCCTCCTAGGGCAGCTGCAGCACAGTGTCACTGTGTCATCATTTTGCAGCTAGCTGCAAGGAATATGAGCTCTCAGCTCAGGGTCCAGGCAGCTGGGCACAAATGGAAGAAACAGGGGAGGGATATTAGGGCTTTCCTTAACAACAGGGTGCTCAAGAACTGAACAAATGTTGCAAGTATTTGCAGGAAATAAACAGGTTGGCTGGGCCTGTCACCTTACAGTCAGAACCCCGGCGCTCTGTAGATGCTGTAGAATTTGCTGCAGGATCCATTCCATGCTGCAATTTACTGCTCCAGAAACCAAGCTTTCATTAAAAAATTTTTTTCTAAGCTTTCATGGTTGTGAAGAAAAGCTTGAAAATGTGAACTGAATGTAACCATGGCAGTGACGGCTACCTGAGTCTGCAGACAGCCCGAAACTTGAGTTAAAATAGCCGTGAAGACATGGCACCCTGACTTTTAACTTAGCCTTTAACTCAAGCTGCTATCGGGCAGCCTGGGTTGCACTTGAGTTGTTAACCTAAGTTAAAAGCTGAGTTGCCATGTTTTCATTGTTATTTTAACCAAAGTTAGCCAGCACGGGTTAGCTAACCCAAGTTAAGAACACACCCTTTTTTGCAGTGTAGACATACCCGCAGATTAACTGTGGGCTAAAATGTCTTCTTGGAATGGAACAAAAGCTAAATGCTATGTGCTGTGCAGTGCACATATTGTTAGTGGAACAGAAACTAAGACTGGGAAATGGAAAAAGTACAGCTCAGCTGGTGCAAGGAGGAGAAGAAATAAAAAAGAAAATTACTACTCGCCAGTCTCAAACTGAAACAGTAATTAGAGACAATGTATAACTACAGTAAGACGAAACCCAAAGGACTTGGAGAATGCTTGTTAGTATTGCAAATTACGGTTAGTACATTTCCCAGGAGTTTTAGAGAGGGGCTCAGCTATTAAAGGATCTCTCAAAATGTTTAAACAATATAAAGGGGGGGGACCCTCTTTGCAGTCCTCTAAAGATGGCTTTCTGCCTAATGCAAAGGTTTTCTTCCCCTGTTTATTCTGAAACCTCCATGACTGAATGTAGCTGGCTCTGGATCTAAGGAAATGGAATAAGATTTGTTTCTCCTCTGATGTTATAAGCCTGGTCTAGCATTTTTTTTAGTCTCCCACTGTTGTGCTAGTACTGGTGCAGTGCAGCCAGGCTGGCAGCAACCATCAGCATTTCAACGACCATGGCCCTGATCCCAGAAAGACCTAGGCATGTGCATAACTCTACTTTGCTCCTACTGAAGTCAATGAATTTTCAAGTTAGCTCTTAACATGTTTTGATCCTTTTTTCTTTATATAGGAATCAATTTACTAGCTGGATTTCCATCTAAGTCAATGGGACTACTCATGTGAGTAAACCTGCATGTGTACCTAAGTCTCTGCAGGAGTAGGGCCCATCTCACCTACACCTGCCCTGGGTAAGGTTAAATGACCATATGGTTAAAAATTCCAGAGGCTGGTCTACACTAGAGTTGCTGTTGTTGCTACCAGTGGTCCAGATGCACTAGCGATAGTGCACCAGAAGGCGATTAAGAGAAGTGCTAGTTTTGTCACAACCTTAAAGGAGCAAGCAAGATACACTTTTAAAACAAAAAAAGTAATGAAGACTGAGGAGTGTCCTACTTGTGATTCGTGTTTCAGGTAGATCCGGATTTGGCTGGTGCCTTGCTATATAACTTGAATACTATGCTTTTAGAAAGACGTATTTTTTAAGATGTTGCCACAGCAATGGCAGATTACATGAGATTTGATTTCCAGCCTACAAGCAGGAGGTTTTAGAATACAGAGGAGTTTAGTTTCTTATACCCATGTTAGTGTTGGTTTAAATGGAATAGCCTTATTTACATGTTCTATAATATGGCTCAGTATATGAATTTAAAAAACAACAACATATGCTACTGACAAAAAGTACGAACTGCTCACGCTTTGGGTCAAACCCTGGTCATATTAATGTGATAAATTCCATCAATGTGAATTTTTTCTCAAATGAGGAAAGGAAGGAGAGAGTGCCAAAGTGTCACATTCAGACTTGATGTAAGCAGATGCAGATGCAGTGGAAATCAATGGAGTTGTACCTGCTTACACAGCTCTGAGTTTGGCCCATAGAATTAGAATGAGAGGAAAGACATTCATACCATAACAGTGTTCAAAGACCACTTGTTCATTTACGTAACAATAATAAAACCTTGATGCTTCCCACTGACTTTGATTTTAATGAGATAAAAAGCTGCTAGAAAACAATCTGTACAGCATATAAAGATAGAAGAATGTTTTGTAGATTACCCCTGCCTAGTTACATGCAAATACTGTGCCAAATTTAAGACTTCACACATTCTGATTATTTTTTCATTGTATAGTAATTGACTTATTACCATCGTCTGTTACTGCAGTGTTTGCTGGACCTTATTTCCATCTGTATATTGAGATGGTGAGTTAAGTTTCATGTCTGTAGGAGCTATACTAATTTGCTTGTCTGTCTATACTGATGTTAAGCATTCAAAGAAAAAAAAATCTTACAAACATAAGCCCAAACTCTGTTAGCCTAACTCATGTGCATAGTTCCAGTGAAGTCACTGAGATTACTTATGTGAGTAAGGCAAGAAAGATGTAGCACTGAATGTTGTTAGAGGGATACAATGCAAAAAGTATAAGCCGTGTGTATGTTTTCAAAACCAAAACATTGGCACTCCATCCCAGCATGGGTCGCTACTAAATTAATCTAATTTAACAGAGCTGTGAGAAAACTCTTATCTTAGGTTAAGCTAATGTTTGACAGCTGGCGTCCCAGTTTTGTCCCAGGCTAGCTGCTCTCCACCTGCACGTTTACGCAGAACAGTTAGATTGACTATAGACTGAAATATTTTGAATGGCTTTGATGCTAAACATCTGAAAATAGCAAGTCTATTGATGTTTGTGACAAGCCGTTTTCAAGCTGCCATGTGAACGGAACTTAATACTTTCAACTGAAGCTGTCAACCCTTACAGTCCTATGTCCCTTTCCCCCAATACCAATTAATATTTCAAGCTCCATACTCTGCTTTTAGAATCTAGAGGCTCAGCTCTAATCTCACATGCAGGAGTGTAAATTGCTGCAGACCTGGCACATGCATATGGCGTTGACTGAGCGCTCATGTAGCAAGGGTCGCTGCTAAACCCATGGATTTGTTTAAAAAAATAAACAAACAGAAAATGAGATGATCAAACAATGAATTGATACTCATCAGCTGTGAAGATCGCAAACACAGGCCTGGCTCACTCTCCCAACCTGCCGTTTGAGAACCCCAGCTGTCAGTCAGCACAGAAATGTGTCACTTGATCTCCTAGCTACTGTAACCGGAATAACCTTGGTTTAAGTGAAACAATGTAAAGCTGAGACTCACTAATTTCACAATGGTTTCCCTCGAGTCCTGAAGGACAAATGCATTTTCCTAGATAGAAGCAGGTTCCTCCATTGAAACAGGTTGTTGTGCAGTTAGCTGAAGGACATAAAACAAAAAATTAAATTATATGTCTAATGTAAAATTATTTCTACTCTAACTACTTTTTACCGATTAGGCACTCACCTGAGAGGTGAGAGACCCCCCCATTCAAATCCCTTCGCATCATCAGGCAGAGGGGGAATTGAACCAGGGTGTCTCACATCCCAAGTGAGTATCCTAAACATTAGGCTAAGGATTATAACTGAGGTCATCTCTGTTTGTGTAGCGGTAGATGTGCTCAGATCATGCCTGCCTGACAGGGCCCTGCAGGTGAGATAGGTGGGGACTGCTTAGGTAGCGCTTGGCATGAGAAAGGCATTTGGATGCCTGCCCAAGGCAGCAGTGCGCGCACTCAGTCGCAGAAACCTAGACACCTAGGGAACTTTTACAGCAAATGTGTAGATGTCTGGGTGTCTACAGGGCTAGGAGGCAGCTGAGTAGCGGTTTGGGGATCACAGTGGTACTTAAATCTAGGGTTTAGGCATCTAAGACCCTTTGGGGATCTGGGCCAAATTCCTTTACAGAGGACTAAATACATACCAAGCCAAATGGATTCTGTAAGCACAAGGGACTATAATGGCACATCTTTCTGCAGAATGTGGGTCTAAAATACTTCCTTTAAAACATGACTTTGTTACAAAGCTCATTGAAGACCTATTGAATTTACTAACCTATTTTTTTGTATAGTTTTGTGTTCTTACACCTTCTGTGTGATGGACTATTCAGACGTATTTCAGTAGGAAACTGTATTTTTTAAATATCCAGCATTTCTGGGACTGTGAATGTCATACTTCCTTTACTGTTTTTTATTGATACACTCAGGTTATTACAACAAAAAATATTAAATACAGTAAGTTACTTATTTTTTAATCTGTCCGGATGCAATAAGTGAATTCACCAACCTTTCATCTAAGGAAACCAAGGTCCAAATCCTTATTCCCACCCGCACCAAGTCACAAATGGAAATGAATTTGCTGGACTCCCACAGTCCCTCAGTGAGCCAGCTAAGGAGGTAATGGTTGTGTACATTATATATTATTCATTTTGTGTACATGAGTGTTCAAAAGTGAATGTAAGTTGCACCTACCATCTGCTGGCTTATACATGTGTAATTTGCACTACAATGAAAGTCACCTCTGAGTTTTGGCCATGTTTGTTCGTATCTTAACATTATCACGATCGTGTGAAGAAGCCCAGGAATGAAGTAGCAGAGATATACTAGGCTGGATATAAAGTGCTGTAGTCATAAAATAATATTGTGATATGGAGGATGTAGATAGACACAGAAAGTATCATAGGTGTATATAGAAGGTCAGACAACATAAACAAATGTCAAACACTACCATACATAGTACTCTTGTCAGGATCTCTACAGCACTGTACCATACAGCCAAGAATACCTTATGACTTCAGCCCTGCCAAATTCATGGCCAGGAAAAACGCATCACAGACCGTGAAATCTGGTCTCCCCCCATGAAAATTGGTCTTGTGTGCTTTTACCCATGGGCGACAGGTATAATAGGCCAGGGGAGGCTCTGCCTCCCCTGGCACTGTTGTGGCTGCCAGACCCCCAGTTGCGGGGTTTTGCGGGGAAGTTTATTTATTTATTATGTCCCAGGCAGGTTCTGGGCGGCTGAGGAAGTGGTATGTGCTATTCGGCTTCCCAGGTTCATCAGTAATCTCCCTGGACTCCAAGGAGATTACTGATGAACCCAGCAAGCTGAGCAGCAAATACTGCCTCCTCAGCCACCCCAAACCTGCATGGGCATATCAAAAGCTTCTTCCAGACCAGAGATGCTTTTCCCCAGGCGGCTTGGAGTCTGGGAGGGGAGGTGCGACGTGGCTGCAGCTGGCCCAGGACTCCTCTGGGCTGGGGGAAGGGAGGCTTGGGATTTTGGCTGGCCCAGGGCTCCGGCTGTGGCGGGGGGAGTGTCTCGGAGCTCCAGCTGCAGGGGAGGGAGGTTGCGGGTGGAAGGGACGGAGCTGGGGCTAGGCTCCCCAAAAGGGGCTTCCACACACCACCCATGCTTTTACCCTATACTATACAGATTTCATGGGGGAGACCAGTGTTTCTCAAATTGGGGGTCCTGACCCAAAAGGGAGTGGGGTGGGGTCACAAGGTTATTTTAGGGGGGTTGCAATATTGCTAACCTTATCTGCGTTGCCTTCAGAGCTGGGTGGCCGGAGAGCGGCAGCTGATGGCTGGGCACCCAGCTCTGAAGGCAGTGCCCTGCCAGCAGCAGTGCAGAAGTAAGGGTGGCAATACCATACCATGCCACCCTTCCTTCTGCACTGCTGCCTTCTGAGCTGGGTGGCTGAAGAGTGGCGGCTGCTGACTCAGGGCCCAGCTCTGCAGTCAGCAGCGCAGAAGGAAGGGTGGCAATACCATACCATGGCATCCTTGCTTCTGCGCTGGTGCTGGCGGTGGCGCTGCCTTCAGAGCTGGGCTCCTGGCCAGCAGCTGCTGCTCTACAGCTGCAGAGCTCTGAAGGCAGCGCCGCCGCCAGCATCAGTTAAGAAGTAAGGGTAGCAGCACCACAACCCCCACTACAATAACCTTATAACCCCCTCCCCCCAACTCCTTTTTGGGTCAGGATCCCTACAATCACAGCACCATGACATTTCAGATTTAAATAGCTGAAATCTTGACATTTATGATTTTAAAAATCCTATGGCCGTGAAACTGACCAAAATGGACCGTGAATTTGGTAGGGCCCTAATTATGACCCACTACCACCACTGTCAGGAAATCAGCATGCAAGAAGGTGGGATAGGGAGCACAAAGGTAGCAGTAGCTGGTGGATTACAATTCGACTGCTTTTTATTCTGTACTGTTACCTTTATCACAGTTGACGCCATAGAATCCAGGAGGGCAGATGCACAAACCAGGTGTGACACAGAGCCCACCATTCATGCAGCGGGATGCACACAGAGCTAATTTGACAAGAGTGAAAGGGAACAAAATGCTGGCATGAGGTAGAGATAAACACACCAAAATTTGCTACAGGATTTTACATAACAAACATTTTAAAAAATCAGTAATAAGCATGAATAGTAGTTTTCAGACAACACCTTTCCTCCTTCTGCTGAGTATAAAAAGTCAGCTTTGCAATATAAAATAGCTAATGTGGAAAGATGTTTCATAATTATGCCTATAGATTATAGTGGTTGAAATAACACTGTAAGAAACTGAAGATTGACTTTAGTGTTCGCCCTACTTAATCTGAACGCTGAGAGCAAAAATTGTCCCTTACACAGATTATTCCCAAACTGAGGACTGAAAATAGCCAATTTGGACTCATTGAAATATTTCAGTTGTGTGGGTATGGATTTGGTCAGGGGTTCAAGTCCTTTGTACCTATGGACCTTGGGACATCTGTCAAAGCCAGGGCTATCGGTACAGCAGTCCTGTGCCTCCACATTGCCTCGAAGCTTCCACAGCAGCATGGCTTTTTCAGGTGCTGTGCTCTCATACTGTACTGTTGCTACCCGACCCAGCCCTTGAGGAGCAATGTTGGGGAGCAGAGTTTTGCTTCATGGTTGGCCAGTATTAACTTACCCAGGGAATGCCTGCAAGGCTGAGTGAGAGATGTCTTGTGACTGGCTTCTGGTCCTCTCCTGACACTCTACAGAGCACCCATGCAAGGGCCTTCCCCAGGGTTGGGAAGAAGGAGGAAGCATGAAACAAGAACTAGTGTACTCATCACCTAATCCACAATCCCATCCCTCTCACCGCCCAACTGTGCTGTTATTGGCTCCCCTTCACTTATGGAAAGAGAAGGGAGAATCTACCCAAAACATTTTCCCTCTCCATTGTCAGTCTGCTTGAGACACAGCTGTGGCATCCAAATTAGATGCTATCTTCAAATAACAAATGCAAAACAACAAGAACACTATACTTGATTTTCCAGCTAGTCTTCATTAGCAGAAGAATTCCATTTAATCTCTTGCCAGATGGATTGTTTGTGATTAAGGGTCTCTTAATTGTTGGTCAATTTCATGTTTAATATATCCTTTAGAGAGCAGATATTTTTCTTTAGAAGTTGGCATTTTCATTAAGCAATTGATGTTTTCATTAGCTCTGGGGTCATAACGATAATTTTCTTGTGTTTGGATTTAATATTTACAGATATCTAGCAACATGAGAGAGCCTCCAGGAAAGGCCATTTACACTATTGAGAGAGAGAGATTTCAGTGGGGGTGACTGCTCTTTTTCAGTAGGACTATAGTAAAGAAAACAACTGAGGGAATTTTTAGTTACCTTTCTCACAATGAGGCCCGTAAAATCCATCTGGACATTCACAGACATGCCTTTCATTGCAAAAACCTCCATTTCTGCACCCTCCTGGACATTCAGCTTCATGAAAAACAAGAACATTGTTAATCAGATATTACATACTTCAGTTAGCACTCCACTTTCAACAGCGTAGATACAGTCTATTGACAGAAGAGCAAAAATAACTGGATAGCAACTTTTGTTGAGGTGAGTATCAAGATTTATCGACCAGAGCCATAAATGCTGACTGAGATGGAAACTCAGCTAAAAATCAATCTTTTTGTTAATCTACAAATACAGGTTGCATCATATGATCGATTGCACTCTTGAAAGTACCTGTGATAGTGTTCTGCAACTCTGTGCTAGTCAATAGACTAATGAATAATGTGGCCTGTCTGCAAAATCCACCATCTTAAATTGCCTGGAAATGAATCAAGCCAATACAGATCCTGGAGCATGGGTGTCATGCTTCTAGTTAGATATACTGCTTCGCTAGCAGGCTCGGCTTCAGTTTTTTGGCTTGATTTAAGGTGTGGCCCGAGGCAGAGTGCATTACATTACTCTACTGTTTGATGTGTATGAAATGAAAGACTCAGTCTCCACACTGGGCGAAGATGATGGGGAGGAAGCATTCCTGCCCACTGATCCCATATCATCATTCAACCTTTAGTCACATCCCAAATCTCTACCCAACAGTGACTAAGGCATTTGACAACAGTGGAAGAGAAACATATCTGGGCACCATCAGCATTCTAAAACACATCACAGCCCATGCCTCTTCACTATCAACTGCCCCATATCCACATTGAACAGGAGGTCGGAGAAACTGGAACCCTATGGAACCCCTCCCCCCAAATGAACCCTCAGGGCAAAAGAGCAATGGGTCCAAAATATTTGCTGAGATCTCTCACACAAAAACAAAGCTACTGAGTGGCAGACATGTCTACTTCCACTGGATCAAGCCAATAGCACCTCATGAGCAGTGGTCCAAAATCAGCATATAGCTCTAACAGTATCAGTACGGTCATCTACTATATATCCATCACCAGGAGGGAATTATCTACCAAACTCTTTGCCAAACCTTGTTCTGTAACCAAAATGGCAAAGTTCAAAGAGCTCTGAGGTAGACAGATAATCTGAGAATCACCTCGCCACAATATTTTTAATCAAAATTAGAAGATGAGCTTCTTGATGGTAATTGGCTAGATTGTTAGTATCAAGTGAATTGTTTGTGTGAAATGATCATAAAACAGCTTCCTTAATTGACAATGTCTGTCAGCAATGGCCCCAATTCTTCTCTATTTTTGTCTTCACCAGAAAGTGGTACAATCCATCAGGCTGATGCTGGAAAGGTGTACCACCAACCACTGACGCAATCCAACTCCTGAATGGAATTAAATTGAGTCCCAAGTTTAAATATTTGCAGTGTTTACAGATAATATTTTTCTTTTGCTGCAAACTGTAGAATGTTTGGAAATTTAGATGCGCCAGCTTGCATGGGGCACTTCTGCAGGCCACAGATATTACAAACTGTAATTCACACTAATTCCCCCACCCACAATTTTAGTCAGCTGGTACGTGTAATCATCTGAAAGTATACAGATTAACTCAAACAAATTTCCCCACGGAAATCATAAGAGATGGTGTGACGAAGTGGGAATGTTCTTAATGTTCTCTCTGAATACTGTGTGGGTGCCTCAGTTTCCCCTATGCATTTCTTAAGTATCTAGGTGGTGGGATAGGGGTGTGTGATTGTTGCAGAGATTTAGAGGGCCAGTGTGATGCTGTCTGCATAGAGAATGGCCGACGCCCTGTCTCCTGGCAACTAGTGGCCTGGTTCCCTCCTCTGTAAAGGTGCCAACTGAAGGTGTTAGAGAACAAAGAGACCAGGTGGCCTCCTGGCCCGGGAAAGAGACAAAGGCCAGAGGAGAGGCTGGAGAGTTTCAGTTTGGAGCTGGCTGGGGAAAGAGAGGGAGGCCCAGACCCGGGGTCTGGGCTCCCTGGCCCCAAGATGGACCTGACTGAGGGGTCCTGTTTCTGGACCTACAAGCTCTGTTTCGGACTGTGTCCCTGTCGTCTAATAAACCTTCTGTTTTACTGGCTGGCTGAGAGTCACGTCTGACTGTGGAGTTGGGGTGAAGGACCCCCTGGCTTCCCCAGGAGCCCCGCCTGTGCGGACTCGCTGTGGGAAGCGCGTGGTGCTGAAGGGGATGCTGAATGCTCTGAGGTCAGCCGCAGGAAGGTTGAAGCTGTGTAAGCTTCTTGCCCTGAAGACAGTCGGCTCAGAGAGAGGAGGCTCCCCCAGAGTCCTGCCTGGCTTCGTATGGAGTAGTTCCAGAGCATTGCCCGCTGACTCCGTGACAGATGGCTAAACAGAACTACAGGCAAATATATCAAGCTGTCATGATTATTAATCATTTTCTGCGCTGGGTTACATCTCTACAATCCCTTTGAAGTCAATAGGGTACCATGGGCAAACCTGAGAATAGAGACAATGGAACAAATTCTGCTTTAAAAGGCTCTGTATGTTGTGCCGAAGTGAAGCTCTAGACCACCAGACAAAAGCGAGTGAACTGGAACTGGAGAAGAAGAAAAGGTGAAGACTGAGAGTCACTATATATAAGCTGTAGATATAGGAAGCAAAATGTATTGCTATAAAAGTAAAGCTATCTGAAACAGTAGTAATAAACATAAAGACATTTTGTTTTATTTTGTTCCAGTGCTGTACTCTAGGATCCTTTCTAGAAATGTACTTTCCTTTGTGCCCAAATGAAGAGCTGCTATTCATTACAGAAAATGCATGCTTAAATAAATGCCATTTCAAATAGAAAAATGGAAAAATATTATTTTCTGTGTGGCCACCTCTTCGCCACTACAAAGCCTCCCCTTTCCCAAAAAATTGCTCCCTGGCTTTCCCTACTTCCTCTATCACGGCCACCTTCCTGGCTGGCCAGGAATAGCTGAAAACCATGATCGAGGGCCAGGCAACAGGAAATATGAGCCTCATGGCTGTATTACAAGCTTCATTGTTTCCTCTCTTCTTTCCATGGAGGACTTTAAAAACACAACCAAACCAAAAAAACTTTTCTGAACCAACCTACCAGTGAGAACATCCCCATCTCTCCCTATAGCCGTCACAAAATGCTGCTGTGTCTATGTCCCTAAATTAAGCACAAAAATGAGAGGCTCACCCTCAGATAACTGCATATGGGCTAAAAGACATTGCCATGATAGAACTCCTCTCTTGCATGCCCCTAAAGTTTGGAGACTTGCCCCTTCAATGTGTCCTTGTCTCATAGGCTTAGTGAGTGAAGGGCCAAAATGACCTTTCAACCTAAGTCCACTGGGCCAACCTAAAGCTAAAACTGCATCTCTGCAAATTGATGATGATAATAGTAAATGATAGCACATAAAATATGGCTTGGATGAAAGCTGGTTGGGCTAGAGAGAGTTCCAAACTCATAGAAAGAAGTATTTCCCCAAAATACATATAGGTTGGAGCTTTACAGTCTCTATCAGCCAGGTCACCACTACACTTCATCCAAACTTTATTAAACGTAATAGCTTTAAGTTGAAATAAACATTAAAAGTTCTAAAATGCTTTGGAACACTGCTGTATTTGCATCAAACACACACACTGCCGTGTGTATATGATTTGCATTTTTAAATCCCATTAAGCTTCCCATCTTCCTCTCTGCCTATTTCTTGCCCATCCCCACCCCCATTTTCTTTCAGCTAATTGGCAGAAGTGAGGCTTCAAAGGAGAAGACCAGCTCCTCTCTGCTGTTAAGCAATAGTGGGGTTTCAAAGAATAAACAGCTTTTTGCTCCTGCTGCTTATTCTTTGAAGCCCTGCCATTGCCAATTAGTTAGGAGAGAAGGGGGTGGGGAAGTAAATGGGAGACAAGGAAAGAAGACTTAAGGGAATTAATAACAATCTTTCTCGCTGTATACAAACTGTGTCGTGTTAATTTGATACAACTTCAGACAATATCTGGTAATTGCACAATCTTGGAAGCTAATCTTTTAAACATTTTCTGTAGCCTCAAAATTTGTGTCAAAAACACTCTCCAAAAAAACTATTAACTCTGGGTTAATGTTTCATAAGTGTATTTACATTGTTTCCCCGCCAAAGAAACCATTTCTAAGGGTGATACACTCCTGGGTGCACTGTTGTCACCCAATATAACTGTTGATTAATTTTTTGTCAGTACATCCCAGGCATATGTATATTGGCTGATAAGCATAATTGCTATATTATGATAAGCATAAACCTTGAACTCAGAAAGGGCTCAATTCCACCTCCCTTATTCACAAAGTAGTATTTTACTATGCAAATGACCCTACTGAAGTGAAATGTATGACCTACATAGTAAGGTACTTACTCAATACGAGTAAGGGTGGGAGAATTTGTACCTCAGTGATGTCCATTCAAATATCTCTGTGTACTTTACAAATATTAACTAAGCCTCATGGCACCGCGGTGATGTAGGTGAGTTGTGTTATATTCATTTTATAGACAGCTGTACTGAGAAACAGAGAGGTGACAGACATTTTCCAAAGTGGTCACTGACTTCGGCTATGTTGACTTTTGGGTGCCCAGTTCAGGATTTCCAGAGGTTCTGAGCAACTGCAGCTCTCACTGACTTCAAATGGAGTTGAAGGTACTCAGCACTTCTGAAAACGAGGTCCACGTTGGAGACCCAAAAATTGGGAGACCCCCAACTTAGCAGCCACTTTTGAAAACATTAGCCTATCTATATCAGTGGTCTGTGGAGAGCAGGTTGGTGATATGATGCTAATTCTTGTTTCCACCTGCTGAATCACATAAATAAGAAACTTAAAACTTTACTAATATTTGTTCCCATTGGAGCCATTACTATAGTCACACAGAGATGCTGTGTGATTATGAATGGGAAGAGATGTGTCATCAAGACGATCTTTCTAGGGAGATGTAGTTCAAACTATGAAAAAAGTTTAAGAATTCTTGGCCTAAACTACCAGCAAATCCGTGGCAGAGCCAGAACAACAACCTATGAATGGTGACTCTCACTTCAATCTGTGTAACCCCAATATTGCTGTTATGTCTGTCTGTATTGAGAATGAGACTTGAGCAATTTAACCAAAATAGACTAATGATATCAGGTCACCACGGCTTACCTTGCTGACATGTTTTAAAGAAGATGGCATTTTGGGGTGTTTGTAAAATTACATTGCCTTCTGAATTCATTATAATCACAGTAACTTCAAACGCCGCTACTCCATCTTGTTTTCCAAGGCATGGAAATCCAACCTGAACGACTAAAAAGAAAATACATATATACATATTTAAACCTTAATATATTGTAACCCCACGATAGTCTTCAAACCATGATTTGAGTACTCCAGTAACTCATCCACAGATTAGGGGTCTATTACAGGAGTGGGTGGCCGAGATTCTGGGACCTGCAATGTGCAGAAAGGTGGACTAGATGATCCTGATGGTCCCCTGTGGCCTTAAAGTCTCTGAGTCTAAAACATTACATCTCTCTGATATCTGTTATTTGTGAAAACTAGCAGGTACAGACTATGTTGTTAACACTCAGACAAAACCACTTCTACTTGTACCCCAAAGTAGTTAGTCTTGTAAAGCAGACGAGGGGTAACACTTTCAACAGTATCTAACTGACTTATTTGCCTACCTAACTCTCATTTTTCAGAAGTGATGTAGGCACAGATCCTCAGAAGTATTTAGGTGCCTAATTCCTGTTGATTTAAATAGGAGTTAAGTGCCTAAATACCTAAAGCTATGTCTACACCGAAGCTGGGATCAAGTCTCCCAGCCCAGGTAGACAGACTTGCACTAGCAAGGCTTGAACTAGTGCACTAAAAATAGCCATGTGAACATTGTAACTCTAGGCACCTGAGCTCAGAACCAGAGGGTTAGGTGAGCGTGAGAATCCGAACTGCTGCCAAAGCTGCAACCGCCACAATACTATTTTTAGTGGGCTAGCTCTAGTCCCACTGGTGCGAGTCTGTCTCCCTGAGCTGGGAGGCTCGCTCTCAACTGCAGTGTAAACGTATTCTAAGACCTATTGAGACTCAGGCTCCTAAGTAACTTTTTAAAATGGGACTTACTCCCTTTTGAAAATTTTATCCTAGATATAGTCTGTTCTTATGGAGACTGCCATTAATATTTAAATAAATAATATTTAAATAACTGTCTTTAATAAAAGCTTGTTATGTGAAGTGATGGCAGGATAGCATACTTAGTAAATAAGATAATTGATGAAAATATTTTAAAGAATAGAGAGACACCACTTTGACAGAACTCTCTGAGTGTCCTAAATGTGATGGATAGCTGGAGATTTGCACACTCTTCTTGGAGAGCCAACATTTTTGAACTACAAAGAGTCTTAGTAAGTAATTAAAGGCAGTAAATCTGGAGTATTTTAATGAGGAGGAAGGCCTGGTATCCCAGAGCCTTGGAATGAAGTTATGTGATTGTCACAACTGATCTTAAATAATCTTCAGATGAAACAATTATCTCCTCTCTTCATGACTGGCTCCTCCTTGCTCCTTTATAAATTGGATCCAGCTATCTATGATTATTCACTCATTTCCCCTAAATTTGGTCTGAGACTTCAGAGCAAAATACTGAGCTAAGAGCTTTGTATTTTGTTTGTTTTAAATTGTTTGCCATAAACATTTTTGTAAGTAATAGGTGAGCAATTTTTGTTGTGTTACTTCTATATGCCATAAAGAGTCTCAAATGCAAGTTGTGTATATAATATAAAAATACAACACAGTTTATTACTAAAACTTATTCTGCATCTGACAGAGCCAACATAGCTAAGGGACTGTTGACATTTTCATTATAAAATCTGTTTTTACTTTTATATTGACCTCTTTAAAAGACTATTTAAAAAAATAGCCCTGCAGTAAGTGGAAAAGTCATGCTGTGGATTAAAAACAGTTTAAATGCAGCAAATAATTTAAATATTAGTGAACATTTGCTTCTCTCGGTGCAAAGTATAGTAAATAATGCAGTGCTCAAGAGAATGGTATTAGGAAAAATGTCATTTAATGTTTTGTCTTAAGTAATAGCTTAGAGGAAATAGAGGTGAAATTTGGTGATGCCACTATGGGCCAAAGCTTGGATCCATTATTAATGACAAATCTCCTGTTGAGTTTAACAGGATCAAGATTTGAGCCTAAATTACTTCAGCCTGTGGATTTAAATAAATAGATTCATAGAGTTTAATGCCAGAAAGGAGCATTGGACTATCTAGTCTGACCTCCCGTTTATCGCAGCACATTAAATTTCACCCAGTTACCACCTGTTAAGTGGTTTGATTAAAGCATAATCTGTGTTTGGCTAAAGCATATCTTCCAGAAAGGCTCCAGTTTTACTTGACGGTATCAAGAGATGGAGAATCCACCACTTCCCTTGGTAGTTTGTTCCTATAGCTAATTACCCTCACTGTTAAAAATGTGTCCCTAGTTCCCAATATGAATGTGTCTGGCTTCAGCTTGAAGCCATTAGTTCTTGTTATGACTTTCTCTGCTAGTTTAAAAAGCCCTTTAGTACCCGGTATTATCTCTCTGTGAAGATACTTATGCAATGTAATCAAATCACCTCTCAATCTTCTTGTTGATAAACTAAAGAAATGGAGCTCTTTAAGTCTCTCACTGTGAGGCATCTTCTTCAACCCTTGAATCATTTCATTTAATGGGAGACTGTGTGTAATGATGCCAACATCCTAGGAGCTGAATGTGTAGTAGCCATGAGATTTTGGGCTGGGATGTTCAAAACAGCCAAAGGGAGTTAGGCCCCAACTCCTTTGAATTTCAATGAGATTTGGGCAGATAGCTCCCTTACACTCCTTTGAAAATCTTGGCCTCAATTGATTTCAACAAGAATCATCTTGCTAAACCCCCACCCTGTTTGGCTGAAGTACCAGCTAATCTTCACCTACCCTACTTCCTTCTCACCTGCCTCCGTCTGCTCTGCTACTTATCTCTGCTCTTCCCCCCTCTCTTGTGCCTACTAAGATTGAGAGGCACCAGAGAGAAGTCAGCCTATCTTTAGTGCCCTTTTCTGCTCTTCACCCATAATGTAATCTACTACAATCCTTTTTGGCTGAACTGCTGTAAAAATTTTACTTTAAAAATATTATTAAAATTTGGCTTTTAATAATAATTTGTTTGTTGACACACACATCTACAGAAAACTGATTCAGTTACACCTAATTTGCCCACATTAGATCAGATTTGTAGAAGTAATTCACAAGACACACAGGACACATAAATTAGCAAATTAAGTGCAGACAACTGAACATTACTTTTGAGGGTGCGTTTATTTAGCCATGCTTAGCTAATTTAGATCTGCTTGCAGACTTCATTTAAAAAACCTTTCATATTAGCAGCTCACTGTTAACTACTGTACATGCCGCCAAACTGATTACTAATCACTATTAAATATCACATGCATTGTAACACCAAGCATGACTTAACTATGGCTTACTATACAGTGCATATACTAAGTACAATTATGTGTCTGCACATGCTCACCATATATAAACACGGTTTACAGGTCCATATTAGTCTTGGAACTCACTTACCCAAACTACAAATAAGTTAAAACCATGTTCATATTAGTCAGACCTCCCATCATGATAGTTACTAGTGCTCTTTATTGAACTATGAAAGCTCATCCCTGGTAACCTTACAACAGTGCAGCATAGCTCTTCATGAAGATAGTTAGAGCTGATCATTTGATTCAGCCTTTCAAAATGTTTAAAAATCAGTGAGGCAACCCAGTTTATGTATCAATGATGAAGACTGGCAGAGCCTTCTGCATATCTCACCTCATTTTTAATGTAAAACTGTTTATTACGCAAAGTAATTTTACAGAAACAGCCCTGCAGTTTGTACTTTATTTGTACTTTTGAGATGACAGAAGGCAAACACTTTAATAATCATTAAAGATCAGGAGCTTTTGTGTTATCAGACCATTTGATATACTGAGCTCCCTTTGTATCAGGTTAAGACAGCACAAAAATGCATGTCACAGATACATACAAATCAAAAATTACCTTAATGTTTAATAAGAACATGGCAGCACTTATGCTTATTTTGCTACTTTGTATATCTGTTTCTTTACTTACATGTGTGTTAAACTCGGGTGTAATCTCTGCTTTACAAGTGATTATACTGCAGTAATTATGGTACAGTAGATTACAACACTCTGCTGTTCATCAAAATATAGTTTTCAATGTAGCCCACTCAATACATAGCACATGCTGATATGAGTTATTTATGTTACGTTCCAGATGCCATGGAAAGGCCGTATTGCTGTCAACAGGACATCACTTCAACACCACTATCGTTTTCAAAATACTGTAAACTGAAGATTAACTACAAATATTCTAAATGTATACTACAAAAAATAGCCAGAACCAGTCAAAGGCATTTTGCTGCCCTATGTAAACTTCAATGAGTGCCTTACGTCCTGCCACAAACCCTTTCTCACTCTTGGCTCCATTTCTTACTATACCCCTGCCATGATGAGGCCCTCCCTCTCCACTTTCCCCATTTCTTTCCCTCCTTTTTCTGAGATCTGTCTCCCTCTTACCCAATCCCTTCTCCCTTTCTCCGCTCTGCTTAGCATTCTCTGCTGATGGGAGATGTCAAAGTTCTGCTCCTTTAAACAGGCAGCTACTTAGTCCCAGATCCTCAAAGGTATTTAGGCACCTAACTCCCATTGAAATCAATGCGAGTTAGGTGCCTAAATACCTTTGAGGATCTGGGCCTTAGCTCCTAAACCAAGAATGAGTTGGGAGGGGCAATTCCTACTGCTAAACTGTTTGGAGAGTAGGAGTTCAGCCTCTGCCTGGGAGGGAGGACAGGAAGGAATGGTCATCAGAAAAACATCTATACACTATCCATCTAGGGTGACCAGACAGCAAGTGTGAAAAATCGGGACGGGGGTGGGGGGTAATAAGAGCCTATATAAGAAAAAGCCCCAAATATTGGAACTGTCTCTATAAAATCGGGACATCTGGTCACCCTATATCCATCACTCTTCTTAAAGCAATTCTACTTTACCTGATTAAAGGCCTTTCATGCATCAAGGCCTGGGGCAAATGGATCACTCCCAGAACACACTATATTTCTTAGTTACTGGCCTCAGTTAAACTCTGTCTGGTCTCAGTCATGACAACAGAGAATCAAGCCTACTAGCAAGCACTTTGGTGAATACTTTGACATCAATGTTTAATAGAAAAATAGATCTATAAGAGCCACAATCAATTTTATCTCTGTTGGGCTTCTAAATCAATAATTCAATTCTCATGTAGAATCTGGAGTCTGAAAAGATTCTAGGAAACTTAAATAAATTGACAGGCTTGGGCACCAAACCTTTACTAAAGCTTTACACTATTCAGATGAGACTTCATCAGGGCCTGGTGACTTACCTACAGGTATCTGTTTAATTATATTACATATGTGGTGTAAAAACTTCTCACTCATGCTGCACAATTCTTTTCTCTTGTAGTTAAGACTGTTTTTACCATCCCTTATTATAAATGAGCCTTTTCTCACTCAATTCATATTACAAGTTACATTTTGGGAGTTTATTACCCCCAGTCATAATAATGTTGTTTTAACCAAGAAAAAGTTGTGTTTTATCCAGAAGTAAAATCTTAAATTACCCATGAGTGTTGTTAGTTTAAAAAATTTTTTTTTAAACATGCATTAATGATTTTGTTTAGTTTCTCTTTCTCTTTCCCCAGAAAGGAATCGGTTTATCCCAAAGCACTGCTTTATATGTTTCCCATATTTGTTTCTTCAGGCTCTGCCTTTTCTATGCATTGAAAAATAGATTTTGGGCTAATCTTTCAGAGCATTCAGAGGTCCCTGAACAGTTTTTGGACCATCACTGATGTATGGTCCAATTATGTTAGTTGCCTAATAGTAGCTTCAATGAATAGGGATGTAAAGGAGCTCATTGTGGGCAAGATTTTGGCATGGTCTAGCCACAGTTTTTGTACTACTATAGCTATGTTGGTGAGGGTTGCGATTTTTTTTTAACTGAATGGTTGTATCAGTGCAACCCGTAGTGTGAATGCAGTTATACCAGTATGAAGGTACTTACATCAGTTTAGCCTGAATTAACTATACTGGCAAAATTATGTCCACACTAGGAGGACTGTAAGGCTTTAACTATACCAGTATAGTTAAACAGCACAACTTTTTTGTGTAGACAAGCCACCATGGGTGGATGGAACTAGCTACATCAAGGTAAAAACTTCCAGTGCTGGCCTCCAGCAGGATTTTATGTTGAGATTGCTATCTTGAGGTTAGCTATCTCAATTTAAAAACACAGTTATTTTTTGCAGTGAAGACATAGTGTTAGCAGTACCGTATTCCAAAAGTATTCCTATTGATTTCAACGGTACTATCATTGGGTGAGGTACTATTCAGCATGAGTAAGGATATCAGAATCTGACTCTAGGTGGTCAAGTCTGGCATATACTTGCTGGGGATAGGGGGAAAAAGGCGTAATCTCTTAGGTCTGTAGATTAGAAAAAGAGGTGAAGTTAGATGGGGGTTAGCGAAGAAATAGTAATTTAATACAATTTAACAGCACTGCAGTACGCAAGTGAAGTAAGTCAACTATGGATGATAGGCTGACTTATCTCAATAACACTGCCCACTTACTGGAAGGCTCTTCCGGTTTTGCTGGTGTTTTAAGATGCACCTCATCCTACAATAACTTTGGAATATCATGTTTGTTCCATGTACCTCTGCACAGACCAGACACAATGAGTCTAATTTTCCACTAGAGCTGGTGAATATTTTCAATCTAAAAGAATTGATCAAAGAATGCACTTTCCCAATCTTAAAATTTAATTGAATTTTTTTATTAATATTGAATTGACAATGCCATCAAAATGTTTCCTTTATTGCCTTTCACTTTCAAAATAGGCAAATTAAAAACTTTTTTTTACAATTTTAACTTTTTTTTCTTTTTACAAAAATTCCACAATGTGACTAAGTTGAAAAAAGGGGGAAATCTCTTTTTTCTCCTCCATTTTCCCATTTGCCTGACTTTTTTTGTTTTTTGCTACTGTATAACTTTTAATTGGTCATCTTAGTCCTTTACTGAGTTAAACAAAACCAAAATTAAAAATCATTTCTGAAAATTAAAAACAAACAAAAATTCTGCTCAATTTTGATAATCATGAAAAATTTTGAAAAACAGTCAGTTTGTCTTAATGTTTTTTCCTACTTTACACTCACTTTGCATAGATCTAAATGACTATATGAAGTAAAATGCAGTAAAATTAGTTCCGATATGCACTTATAAGGTCCACATACTTTAACCATTGACTGTTATTTTAACTACTACTACTATTACCCAGATGTTATCAAGTAAAACAAAATAACAATGCCTTTGTAAAAATTTTGAACTGTAGTAATGCTTCATATAAATGACTTTTATGCATCAAACTTTGGACCAACTCCTGCTGGCCTACTTCCATGAATAAGAGTAACAAGATTTGGCTCAAAGAAGAAAAATAACTAAAAGGGGCGGTTCATTATATTTTCTAGTAATGGAGTAAGGTAAAGTGATTTCATATTATTTACATGGAACAAGTGTTCAGCATTATAACAAACATTTCCTTGATGCTAAAATTTACAGTGCAATTTATAATATGGTATTTACCCTTTTAACTACTTGCTTTAGAATGTATTTTTTTCCAGAAACATTATATTTATAACACGAACAACACAAACCTGATGCTTTGTGAGGAACTGTTCCAAGCAGGGGGATATTTATGGTTGGATCAGCCATTATACCTTTATCCAGTGAACGCAAGGACAGGAACTCATAAAAGTACTCAGCCTACAACAAAATGCATTGAAAGTAAATGTTTATTAATTGCAGTCACTGGAGCAACTATTCAGCATATAGTCCAAAGTGAAACAGTAGTACACTTTCAACTTTCACTGGAGCAACTTTTCATTTTTTTAAAAAATGCGTCTTTGTTTAAACATAATTTTCAGATGAACATTTGTCCTGTTGAATATTGGCATATGACAAACCTTTAAGCTTGAGGCAGCCCAATCGCAAGGAAAGTTGTATGCTTCCTTGTGCTGCACTTTGAAAGAAAGTGAATAAATATCCTAGTGGGGCTAATCTACATTATGCAGGCTAAGCCGATATTGCTATAGCTGTATTGGCAGAGCCCCCTAGTTTAGACGCAGCATATGCTGACCGAAGTTTTTACTGCGTCTATACTGGCTCTTTTGCTGGCATAGCCATGTCTGCTAGGGGTGTGGTTTTTTCACACACATTTCATAGCTATGCTGACAAAACTTTACAGGGTAGACCTGGCCATGGTAATCACATTTTACATAACTAGCACCTTTCATTCCAAGGGATCACAAAGTGCTGTACAAACGATGGACTAATTCTTGAAGTCCTTTCTCAAGTAAAACTCTCATTGAAGTCCTGATATAGCCACTTAGCTCCACTACGGCAGCACAAAGAGGCCATAAAGCTGCCCTAACTAGGCAGCTGGGGATTCCCCCACAAAGCTGGATTTTCACCATATTCTACTGGCCTCCACAGTATAGAGGGTGTGTTGTGGGTGTGCCCAGCAGGAGCTAGCATGGATAGAGCACTGCTCTGCACTACTGTCCATGCCACCTTAATTCGCTCCCTTGTGCATATGCATTATGATGGTGTTTTTAATTATATGATCACATGCATTTATCTCTACAGGACCCCAGCCTAATTCAGTGAATGGGCAGTCATTCGATATTTATTTATATCCTCCTCATTCAATGTGTGACCCCGACCCTTATTTACCGTACACCATTCAAGCCCTGCACTGAACACGGAATTAGTAATTTCCTCCTGGGCATTTCAGTGGTGCCCTCACCACTGTATGTGAGTGCTTCAAACATTAATGAATTTATCTTCATATGCCATCTCTGTGAGAGGCTGTGCTATCAATATTTTGCAGCTAGGGGACTGAGGCACAGAGAGATTAAAGCAAAGGTGTCAAAAGTGCCCACTAATTTTGGGTACCTAATTTGTGAGGCCTAAGACCTGATTTTTCAAAGTAGATGATACGCTATAGCGCTCTACATGTTCAAAGCACAGCTTCCATTGACTTCAGTGGCACCTGTGAATGCTTAGCCATTCTGCAACTCTCGCCCCAGGTGTTTCACGTTGGGCACCCAGAAAATCCCAGCACCACTCAAGAACTCTGGGCCAATTAATGGTAATTAGACGCCTAACCTGTTTAGATGCTTTTGAATATCCAGCTAGGCACCAATTTGCATCTTTAGACACCTAGGCAGGGATCTACAAAGGTACTTAGGGACCTAAGTCCCCTTTTTAGGCACCACTGATTCACAAAACTTCTGCTTGGCTGCCAATGAAGCCTGTAGGTGCCTATACTTCCTCAGCACCCAAGTTTTGCAGGAAGAGCTCTCTAGGCACCTACATTTCTGCCTCTGGGCACACACACTGTTGCCTCCCTCCAGGTGTCTGGACACCTGTCTCCCACATAAGCCCCAGTGCAATTCACAAACTGGAGGAAGATAGGCATTCTTCTGCCTAACTTGCCTGTAGGACCCAATCGGATAGGCGCACTTAGAGGTCGCCTAACTCTAGACAAAATGATAGTTGGGGGGAAAGTAAGATCTCCCTGATAATCATTGGGCTGAAGGTTAGTGTACTCACAAGGGATGTGGGAGCTCACCGCTTCAAGTCCCCCCTCTCCCTGATGATGAGAAGGTATTTGAGTAGAGATCTGTCATCTCTCAAGTGAATGCCCTAACCACTGTGCTATATACAATCATTCACTCTTTCTCTGGTCCAATTAATATTTAATTATTACTGAAAAGGGAACAATTTCACTAGGAGAGATTGAAGGATACCTACGGACAGATTTCACGATGCATGACAGAAAGGGGCAGTGCAGGGTCAACATGAAGGAGCTGCGGAACACCAACCACGAGGCATGGGAGGCAAACCGCCGCTCCGGTACTGCGCTCATGAGCTGCCAGTTCTACAAAGAGCTGCACGTGATACTCGGTGGCGACCCCATCTCCACTGCGAAGGTCACTGTGGATACTTCGGTGGCTTGCGTGCCAGTCGAGAGTGGACCGAGCCAGGAGGAGGAAATCTTGGACGAGGATGTGGAAGCAGTAGCGCAGCCGGGTCCGGAGCGCAGGGAGAGCGGCGCTATAAAAGGTGCCTCCCCCTGTACTCACCCAGCGGCGCTCCGGGTCTTCAGCGGCACTTTGTCACTCACTCCGGGTCTTCGGTGGTACCTGCCGCCGAAATGCCGCCGAAGACCCGGAGCGCCGCCGGGTGAGTGCAAGAAGCGGCGCTTAAAAAGAAGCGGCGCCTTTTTTTAGTGCTGCTAAAAAAAGGCGCCGCTTCTGCTGCTTCTGCTCACAGGGGGAGCGGCCGCTCCCCCTGCTCCCACCCTGGCTACGCTACTGTGTGGAAAGGGAGGGGGACCCAGAGGCAGAGGACGAGTTGGAGGCCAGAGATGCATGCAGGCAGGAGCTCTTCTCTACCCCGGAGAAGGCTAGCCAGTCACAGCTGTCGGAGCTTGGCGAAGCACAAACAGGAGAGGAGGCCCCTGGTAAGTGGCTTTGACTTTGGGAATTGCTGAAGCGAGTTGTTGGGGGCAGAAGGGCTGCAGAAAGCGGGCTTGTGTCAGTATGATGTACGTACCACCGCATGCCTAGTCTGAGTGTCGGAACTCATGACCAGGATCTCATCTCCCCACCAAAATGGAGCCCACCGTGTGCTGCTTCTCCATCCCAAAATGAGGCCCCTGACTCCTTGCAGCAATCTCTGACCCAGGAAGCTCAGTCCAGTCCCAGAGGGTGCCCATCACTGCATCATGGGACTTGCAGTCCTTCAAAACTGGCAGACAGTACGTAGAGGTCTGTATAATTATAATACCTCCTTTCAGAGGCTCCTCAAATAGGTGTGCCTACCATGTGTAGACAGGTGTTCTTCAGATCAACTGAAGATAGAGAAATTAAAATTTTCCTTGTGGGAATTGCTGGTACAGTGGAATTTGGGTTTCCATCCTGAACTGTGGCTTCCATAGGAATCTGTTCAAGAAGTTCAGGCTGAGTGCTCCTCCACTGTGGAACACTTGGGCACTAACAAGAGGATGGAATAGAGTCCCTAAGACATTCTTGTTCCCTGGAAGATCCCTCACCCAGTGTGAAGCGGATGATATATTGCAGTCTTCGTACTCTGGTATTTTAACTGGTTCAGGAAGAAGGGCTTGTCAATAACCTTGGTTTTGGAGCTGTATTTAATTCTAAGGCGTAAGACTGGCTGGATCTCTCTGCCTAAGTTTTATTTTTAAATGGAATATTGATCCAGCATTTTGAAATTTCCTGCCATTTGCCCCATATTTGGGAAATCACATCATTAGGCTGTAAGTTATGCTTGCTTGAAGGATACTACAGGAAAACCTCCTGCATCTCCTCTCTCTCTCATGACACTTCACGTATTCAATCAACTAGATGGATATCCCTCCTATAAATCTTAGGAGAATCAAAAATGTGCCAAGATGAGGAGTGGGGTCTATATTTCTTCTTGAGTTACAAAGTCTCCTTTGATTTATTTTATTTTACATTTATTTTTATTTCTAGGAGGCTTCTCTGTCTATAGTCACTGAAGAGCCTGCCTCATAGGATATGTAGTAGTAACCAGTACCTGCTTTTCCTGAGGATTGACTTTCCCGGGGCCCCCAGCCTGAGCTGCTGTTGTGACAGAGTTATAGCTCATTTGACCTTCTCCTCCTCCCTTAATGCCCACCCCACCAACAACCTGAGATTTATAGTAAGAGAAAAGTCCCACATTACACACTGACAAGGAGCTCCTTCTCAAAGAAGGCTCCCAGTCCAGAGGATCTTCTGATCTTGAAAGGCACAGTGGGTAGTAGGGAGTCTGACCATGCCTCAGTATCAGAACGGGATTTCCTTCTCCAACATCAGTCTATAGCAATATGTGTATATTTATGTATATTTAAAAAAAATCCAAAACAAAATATTCCACTGTTCACACCTTTCTTCCTGCAGCAAAAATGGGAGAACAAACATTTGACAGACTGTAATTAAGTTGCTTGAATGGATTAATGGCCTGTCCTGGACAGAGAGACTGAAGCTATCCTACCGTGCAACCACTAGCCAATAATACCAGGACTCTTCAGTGGATTTCAGAAAGAGATTTAAGAGTTGGTTGTCCTGGCAAAGGGATCTTGGGTTTGAAGCGGAGAAAATGTAGGAGGGTTGGGCTGAGCAGCCCAGGGCTGGGAACCATAGGAGAAGCCAAGCTTTGGACTGGACTTTGTTGTCTTAAGGTATGTCTACATTGCAGTTAAGCACCCGCTACTGGCCCATGCCAGCTGACTTGAGCTCGGGTTTAGGGGCTGGTTAGTTGCAGTGTAGACATTTGGGATTGGATAGCCACAGCCCGAACATCTACATCACAATTAAACAGCCCCTTAGCCAGAGCTGCCCATGAGCCCAAGTCAGCTGGCATGGGCTGGTCGTGGGTTTTTACTGAAGTGTAGACATACCCTTATGGCATATCTACCCTGCAATGTAAGCCCATAGTTCAAACTCAGGTTCAAACCTAATCCCCCTTCTGTCTACACACAAATCATGCTAACCAAGCACTCAGATCCAGGGTCCCTGGATTCCCCAGGGGTGGACTTGGGCCTGCATAATGCAATGTATATACTGGAGACCCACGCTGGGAACCAGTTTTTAACAATTCCTAGCTGGGGTAACAAATGAGGGTAGATGCTCAAGCCCTTGGTTAACAAACACAGGTTCTGCTAACTCGAGTCCTAAACTGGTCTTAAATTGCAGTGTAAACATACCCTTATTATTCATTGCCTGGCTAATGAAGTCAAGCCCCAGGAAGAGGTGAATTTTGAACTTGGGGAATGTGGAGTGTGTCTGAGAGCAGGTAGTAGAATCGCTTCTCTCAGTGTGCGTTATTGTATTTTGATTTTGCAATGGTTACTGCAAAGTTTTTTTGTTGGGGTTTTTTTGGACAATCCCTCTTGTAAATTCTTTCTTTTTGTCCCCAACAGCTGCTTCTGTTCTGATGCTGTTTTATATCCTGTGTCCTGTTTTTTTCCCCCTTCCATCTCTTTCTGGCACTCTCTCTTTGTTTAGAGGTGATTGGGAAGTGGCTCCTGCGTCTGGCCTGTCAGATTTTGGCAACTGAGCCCTCCAGACATGCGTGAATGAGTGCACCACTAGCAAATGCACAAGATTTGGGGGGGGGGGGGCCCTGAAATTTACATCTCTCTAGACATTAACTGCTCTGGATTCTGGGAGCTAGATTCTACCAGCATACACCCTACTGGAGAGCCCCAGTAGCAAAAAGTTCATTGTGAGAGGAGGTTGCAGGGGCTGTAACTGCTCTTGCACAAAAGGAAACCATAGGGATTCAGTACACCTCAAAACATGATGTTGTTGACCAGCAAGGAGGCATGGTCTGAGAAGTCAGGAGCATAGTGAATCAGTGGCTCCCAACTGTGGCACTCCTATGGATCCTCAAGCAAGGGTTAAATTTCCCCTGGTGGAAATCCCAAAAAAGGGCAGTGACAGCAACACCCTAAGCTTTTGACCAAGACAAATGCCCTTCTGGGATTAAAGGGTCTGACTGAACCAATTAGCTGAAATTTACTCCTCCATGCAGTACCCTTAGTGAATCTGGCTTAATGTTGGATTTTGGAACCAAATACTCCTCTTTTACCCACAGCTTCCCAAAGGTGCTGAGCACCCACAACTCCAGGTAAAGTCAAAGGGAGCTGGACATTCTCAGAGTCTCTGAAAAATCGGTCCTTAAGGACAAGTGTGTGAGCGACTGCCGAATGAGGCCCGTTTTCCAATATGCCTGGAGCAGCACAATCCCTAAAGATAGCACCAGAATGCAAGGATCTCTACGGATCTTAGATATGCCTTCAAATATACACTGAATCTTTACACAGTGCAATAAATTAAACAGTTGAGAAGCTGACAGCAAACTTTGAGTCACATACTGCCCTTGATCTGCAATGGGATTCACTTTGATGTCAACAGGAGTGGATGTGTTGATTAAGGCCAGTTTTTTTTGCTCCTGTTTACATTTTTACTTGCCAGGTATTTTTTTATTTTGTCATCTTCCAAGAAGCACAGCTCTTTAGATCCACATTTGTGATGTAGAATCTCCAAAGACAGTCTTGTAGCGTAGGTAAAAACAAGTGACCTGATTCTCTTGTCCTTTGCACCTAGGTAACTTCATTGATTTACCCTGGTGTGTGAGGGAGGAATCAGGCTCAGAGTTATATGCAAGATGCTGGCTCCTTAGATGCCACTGCCTGAAGCAGGCAGAACTTGAGCCTGTTTAGGAAATGTACATTCCATAGTCCAGGCAGCATAAGAACAACTCCTACCCTTGAGCTTCCTCAGCTCTGTAGCCATGTGGCTACCAAATATTAGGCTTATTTTTCAGTTAAATGAAAAATCCAAATCCATAATCTAGACATATGGGATCTGATTCTTCACTTGTTTAGAGGATTATAGATTGAGAATAACTTCAATGAAGTCAATAGGGTTCCACTTGTGTATAGAAGTATAAGTGAGAGTAGAACCAGGCCTACCATAAGGAACGTTTAGCAGTCAGAAATGACTGAAGGGATTACACTGATTCATAAATGCCATTTTTTAAAATTCCCAGAAATATTATTTCTCAAAAAGTGCTTCAGAACGTCAAAGGATACCAATTACTTACACACAATGTGTGTGGGGGGAGGGGAGTTGCATCATTTAAAGGAGTGTGACATATCTCTCAACAAAATGAGAAACGTTTCAAACACCTACTTTTTTCCTGTGGCACGCCACCTGTGCTATGAATTGTAAGTGCATGACACTGAACTAAAAGGTATGTTGCATGTTGGTGGTCTAGCTGACAATCATGCCCTGTGCTGTGTAATCCTTTGCTGCAAAGTGTTGCAGTACAGATTGGACAAGGATACTACATTACTGGGTTACACATATTTGGAGACTGTCAAAGTTATAGTAGGAGCTGTGCAGTGAGGAAATCCACCAGTCAGGCTATGGCCTTTTTGAGCTGTGAAGCTGCTACTGCGCATAGGAGAGGACCTCTCTCTTGTGCATTTGATCGGAGGACTGTGTGCACTAGTAAGTCCAATGTGCCTTAAGCATCATTTAAAATGGTGCATGCAGTAAAGTGGCTCCCTCATGTGGATTCTGTTAAATGTACCAGAGAATGGACCATTCGAGTACATGAGCTCTACAGTTGAGAAGGGTACTATATACCTTACTCTATTCTTGTTTATTGTAAAGTTCTCTTCTGAAGACCTTCCAAAGTGTGCAGGAAATGGGCTCCCTCCTGTGGACTTCCTAATGTGGGTGAGAGAAGAGCACCTAGTTCAAACCCTAGTACATAGAGATCTGTGGTGCTGTCTTTTTGCAGTCACTCCTGCTGCTTCGGGGCTGCCAAAATCCACACATATGCTGCACCCCCAAATACACACGCATTCTTGTCCTCCTTAGCCCATGCATTGTCTCCCATTCAATGGAGAAAGTCTGAAATACGATTCAGAGTGGTAGCCGTGTTAGTCTGTATCAGCAAAAACAACGAGGAGTCCTTGTGGCACCTTAGAGACTAACAAATTTATTTGGGCATAAGCTTTTGTGGGCTAGAACCCACTTCATCAGATGCATGGAGTGGAAAATACAGGAGCAGGTATAAATATATGAAAAGATGTGAGTTGCCTTACCAAGTGTGAGGTCAGTCTAATGAGACAATTCAATTGACAGCAGGATACCAAAGGAGGAAAAATAACTTTTGAAGTGGTAATGAGAGTGGCCCATTTCAGACAGTTGACAAGAAAGTGTGAGTAACAGTAGCGGGAAATTAGTATTGGGGAAATTAGGTTTAGATTTTGTAATGACCCAACCACTCCCAGTCTTTATTCAGGCCTAATCTGATGGACTACAAGCCATCAGGAATAGCATCCCCAATACCATCACGGCAAACCTGGTGGCTGAACTTTGTGACTTTGTCCTCACCCACAACTATTCAGATTTGGAGACAATGTATACGTTCAAGTCAGCAGATCTGCTATGGGTATCCTCATGGCCCCACAGTGTGCCAACATTTTTATGGCTGACTTAGAACAACGCTTCCTCAGCTCTCGTCCCCTTACACCCCATCTCTACTTGCGCTACATTGATGACATCTTCATCATCTGGACCCATGGAAAGGAGGCCCTTGCGGAATTCCACCAAGATTTCAACAATTTCCACCCCGCCATCAACCTCAGCCTGGACCAGTCCACACAAGAGTCTACTTCCTAGACACTACAGTGCTAATAAGCGATGGTCACTTAAACACCACCCTATACCGGAAACCTACTGACTGCTATACTTACCTACATGCCTCCAGCTTTCATCCAGACCACATCACACGATCCATTGTCTACAGCCAAGCTCTAAGATACAACCACATTTGCTCCAATCCCTCAGACAGAGACAAACAGCTACAGGATCTCTATCAAGTGTTCTTAAAACTACAATACCCACCTGGTGAAGTGAAGAAACAGATTGACAGAGCCAGAAGGGTACTCAGAAGTCACCTACTACAAGACAGGCCCAACAAAGAAAGTAACAGAATGCCACTAGCCGTCACCTACAGCCTCCAACTAAAACCTCTCCAGTGCATCATCAAGGATCTACAACCTATCCTGAAGGATGATCCCTCACTCTCACAGACCTTGGGGTACAGGCCAGTCCTCGCTTACATACAGCCCCCCAACCTGAAGCAAATACTCACCAGCAACTACACACCACACAACAAAAACACCAACCCAGGAAAAGCCCACGAAAGCTTATGCCCAAATAAATGTGTTAGTCTCTAAGGTGCCACAAGGACTCCTCGGTTTTTTTGAAATACGATTGTAAGCTGTGCATTCCAGGGGCCTGGCTTTTCTGCTTGTTCTACCAAGTGTCTAGCACACTTTGGGCACTATAAAAGTCAATAGTTAATTATCTCTATTCTGGTAGCACCCAGAGGTCCCAATCAGGAAGCAGAGCACCATTGTGCTAGGCACTGTACACATCATAATGAAAAGATGGTCTTTGCCCAACAAAGCCTACAATCCAAGTTAACTGAATAGGATGACAGAAAATCTGTTAATACCATGTATAATGCTAAAAAAACCCCACCAACCTCAACCATGTTGGATCATTATTTTGAAATTAGCAAAAAAAAACTGTATCCGTATCAGTGTTCGACAGCAAACGTTGCCTCCAATATTGATGTACATTAGGCCCAATTAATAAACATGCGTAGAGTTGCACAGTGCAGCATTAACAATACAGTTACTTAAGTATAATGCCTTTTCCCCCGCAGGGAAAGGTGGGACACATCTTTGCATGTTTCAGTCTGCTATTTCAGGTTGGAGGGTGTTTTCTTGATTTAAAGTCTGCAATCTAATTTATAAGGCTCATGTAGAGGATGGTATGTCTACTGATACAGGACACATTTTTTGTGTTGAAAATACTCTTGCCACTACCAGTTCCCACATTTCAAAATATGGAGTTAATCACACAGCATGGATAACTAGCACATCTACAATAACACCAGACTGTAGTTATGGGAATGTGGACCTTTTTAGCTTAAGATAGTTTCTTATAGTCTTACAAAGTAACTTCTAGAGCAGATGTGAAGAGATAATTATGTTTCATTTTGTTATTTGGCTTTCAGATGTAGAGATCAAATTCTGCTCTGGGGTAAGTAGGTACAACTCCCATTGTAACTGGGCTGAATCTGGCCCAAAAACGCTCTTTGCAAAAAGAAAGATGAATGGGAACAAACTGTTCTTTGACTCATGTAAAATACCTCCTCGGTATTTCATTATTTCGCTTTATTACCAAGCTGTTAAATAATTGCTCATGTTGTCAGAAGATACTCACAGTGCATTTATGACCTTTTCATAATTTTCCATTAAATTAATTTAATTAATTGAATAAATTCACAAAATTTGGTTATATTTTACCAGAGAAACTATTTTGCTGTCCAAAAGAAGAGCTGTCAGCATTTCCTTTCAAAGGTCTCTTTTCAAAGTTCAACACTTTAAATGCTTTAAAAATTGGAGTTTTAGAAATTTTAAATTTTTTTTATCTGTGTACCATAATATGAGTGCCTGAGTTGACATCAGGTCTATTAATTATAAGGTATACATGACTGCAAATGATTGGCAGGGCAAGTTAAAATGGTCAATTAACTAAACAAGCTATTCACATAGATACAACACAATTGTGAGTTATATCAAGGGGTAGTATAATGCTCAGCCTCAAAGGGGTTCTGCTGGCATGGTAACCAAGGGAGTGAAGCTTGAATGGTTTGTGATGTCATGAAGTCCTATAATTTATATCCACAAGACAGGTGGTGTAGTGTAAGCTTCTGCATTCTGTCACAACCCTGACCAGAAATGGAGGACTCTAGCGATGAAAGGGTACACGAAGGAAGGATCACAGACTGCAATCACAGAAATTTGATCATGCTCACCTAATCCTAACAGATGTGCTTTAGGCAAATCTAGAAGGCCAAAAAACACTCAAACCCCCCCCCCCCCCCCCGCCAAAACATAGCCCTGCACAAACCAAAACCCAGGGTGCCTGCCAATACACCCAGGTGGAAAATTCTTTCCCCATTCCAAATTTGGCTATCTGGTGCTTGTGAGCACAGAGCATCCCATAGGTAAACACCTTGCAGACATAAATGAATTATTTGCATCATTGGAGAGATCCCAGAGTGTGATGCTGGGCAACTATTCATCCTCCTGGAGGGCCCTCACGTGAGATCTTGCACATCTTGTCACTCAAGTGTGAGATCATATGGGGAAACAGACTTTAGGGGGAAGTGACATCAGTGTACCGATCACACTCAGATGAATCTCTTTTTTCACCAAACTTAATTTTTACAGTTTCCTTTATTTCCCAGTGCCTGGCTCAGCAAGAGACCTGAATGAATATGAACTAGCCGAGAATCAAACTTGAAAAGATCAGACCAACATTTACCGAAACTTTAAAAGGAATTGGCTCAGGTGGTGTCTGTACCAGTTACTGAAAGTGTCCAGCATGCTTGAATTTTGCCTAAATGGTTTGCAGTCTAAGATTCCTATTGAATATGTCACTGCTCCTAGATTTGCAGATAGTGATGGTGGTCCATGGTGCATTTCATCTTCTACAACTGACCAAAAGTTTGTGTTACCTCTCCAGTTATCTATGCCTTTGTCACCTCAAGACAGGCTACTGTTGTATGCTCTAGTTAGAGCTACTTTTGATGGTCACTCAAAATTGTCATCTGGTCCAGAATGTACCTGCCCACTTCCAGAGATGAGCGGGTCATTATAACCACATAATGCCAGCACTCAAATCTCTGAATTGGCTCCCTTTTCTCTTTAAATGCCCTGAATAGTCTCCAAACTAATAGTACAACAGACTGCTTCTCACCTCATGGCCAACTGTAGTACTCGAGGGTGGTTGGAATTCTCTAGCTCATGGTTTCTCTGGTTGAACTCTCAGGCCTGGTAGCAGGTCTTCTCATTAGAGAGCCCCCATTTGAGGCATGTGTTGCCTTTGGCCAGAATTTGAATTTGTCAGGCTTGATGTCAGGCTTATTTATTTCCTTTAGCATTTGGTTGGGTTTTTTTAAACTTTAGTTAGTTGTTTATCTCAGCTAATGGTTATTCTGTGAATGTTTGCTAGAAACAATCAGGAAAGTGGTATTTTTAATTTTAATGTTATAATTTATTATGGGTCGCATATATAATTCTATCTTTTTTAATATTTTTTTTCTAATTAGAGTGCTCAACAGCTACGGCAGTAAGTGCTAGAGAAATCAATAAATAATTGTCCTTTCCCCCTCTTCCCCACATATCCTAGTAATTTGGATTCCACCAGTACCTCCAGAGACAAAAGTCCCAATGGTGAGTATCATACGGGTTTAAAAACAAGCAAACAAAACAAAGCAAATTTTCACATTTAACCTATGCTTGGGGTGGGGTGAGGGGAGAGATCAGAAGTGTCCACATATTTTCTTGTTGGTAAGTTGAAACAGGTCCTTACCCAAGTCTTTGCGATCCCATTTTTTGTGTTTAAACACTTCAATAAGATTCACTAAAACAGCCTCTTCTCCAGGCTAGACAGACTGGAAATTTAACTCCCACAATTATCTTTTGATGAGCTTAGTAGCTCTTCTCTGAAACGTCTCCAGAAAGTATATACTATGGAATTAAATATATACCCAAAATTGCTGCAAGAGGTTTAGGTTAGATATTAGGAAAAACCTCCTAATTGTAAGGTTAGTGGGACCCCCTCACCATGGAATTATACAATGGCATAACTTTGCTTTTTTTGTTTATGATACTCCTTCAGATGCACCCTTCGAATAGCTTCTTTGCTGCAAATAAATGAGGCATTCCTATCTTCATACTACTGATAACTTGAATTCTTACATTTTTCACTGATGGTATATATAATGTGGGTGCAAACCTGGCTCGAAAACCATACTCAGAGAGTAGTTATCAATAGTTCACAATCTAAGGGCATATCGAGTGGTTCTATTCAATATCTTCATCAGTGATTTGGATAATGGCCTTCAGAATACACTTGTTAAGTTTGTGGATGATACCAAACTGGGAAGGGTTGCAAGCACTTTGGAGGACAGGATTAGAATTCAAAACAATCCTGACAATCTGGAGAGATGATCTGAATTAAACAGTATGAAATTCAATAAGGACAAATGCAAAGTAACTACACTTAGGAAGGACTACTCAATTGCATAAATACAAAATGGGAAACGACTGTCTAGGAAGGAGCACTGTAGGGGTTATAGTGGATCAGAAACTAAATATGAGTCAACAATGTAATACTGTTGCAAAAAAAAAAAAAGAAGCAAACATCATTCTGGGATGTACTAGCAGGAATGTTGTAAGCAAACCATGAGAAGTAATTCTTCCACTCCTCTCAGCGCTGATGAGGCCTCAACTGGAATATTGTGTCCAGTTCTGGGCATCAGAAAGACTTAGACAAATTGGAGAAAGTCCAGAGGAGAGCAACAAAAACGATTAAAGGTCTAGAAAACATGACCTATGAGGAAAGATTGAAAAACTTGGGTTTGTTTAATCTGGAGAAGAGAAGACTGAAGGGGGACATGATTCCAGTCTTCAAGTATGTAAAAGGTTGTTATAAAGAGGAGGGTGATAAATTGTTCTTAACCACTGAAGATAGGACAAGAAGCAATGAGCTTAAATTGCAGCAAGGGAGATTTAGGTTGGACATTAGGAAAAACTTCCAAACTGTAATGGTAGTTAAGCACTGGAACAAATTACCTACGGAGATTGTAGAATCTCTGTCATTGGAGGTTTTTAAGGACAGGTGACTCAAACACCTGTCAGGGATGGTCTAGTTATCTACTTACATACTTAGAGCTGCCTCAGTGCAGGGGACTAGACTAGATGACCCATTGAGATCCCTTCCAGTCCTACATTGCTATGAATCTATGATCGCAGTTAGACTGGTTGGCAGGTGAATTTCCTGCCTGCTTTAAGACACAGTCCATGTGCCCTATGGTGTGTCAAAGGTTACTCTTTAACTTGGGGTCTGACTCATTAACAAACAAAATTGTAAGATGATAAAAGTCCAGACCAAGTCTTCTCTTCAGGCTTGGCTGCTCGCAGGGGCCTACTTCAGTGTTGTTCAGTCCACACCTCTGGTCCTCTCCATCTCAGACCCAACACTTCCTTATCAGTTCGGCCCACTTCCTTACCAGTTCCTCTTTTTATATTCTTTTTATATTCCTTTCACCCTCTATATATCTATATATAATAGTGTGACTTCCATTTTGAAGGATCTAAAATCACTTTACAAAATGAAAGATAAATTATGTACTTGTTACGAGGTGATACTAGCCCTTTCAGAAGCTGACCCCAGTTAGATTTATGAGAGGGCATCTGGGTCCTAGAAGAATGAGACTGGCAGATGAGAGACCAGGAGACTGAGAGGAGCCAGAGACAGGAAGCAGCAGGTGAGAGCTGGCAAGAGTGGCTTGGGAGAGATCTACAGGAGACCCAGCAGAAAGAGCTGAGTCCTGAGGAGAGCTGGAACAGAACTCCTGGTGAGAACTGACCAAAGCTGGGACCCGATTGTAGGGAGGCCTTTGGGGTGGAACACCGCAGGGAGACTTGGGGTGAAGACCTGAGCGGAGGAGGCCCATAACAAGGGGTTGGTCCTAGCGAGGGGTTCCTTGAACAGTGGTAGGACTCAGAGGCAGAGAAGACTCAGGAGTGGAACACTGTGGGAAGATCTATTGCAGGAGACTAGACTTGAAGGGCTGTGGTAACAGTCATGAGACTGGTCATTCTGAGACAGGGAGGCCCAGAGAGTGGGGTCCTGGATCAGGGGTAAAAGGAACTGGGAACAATGTGCTGCTATTGACTCTCACATGGGTGACTTGGAGATGATGTCCTTGGAGAAGGGAATGGAAAAACTATTGTGTCCCTTGTGACAAAGTTCCTCCTCTACCTTGGTGGGTCCTGCGCTTATTGGCGGATTTTGCTTGCCTCAGAGATCTTCCCCTCTAGTAGAATCCACAGTCCAGGTTAACTCCTCCTGTGTCTGATCAGGAGTTGGGAGTTTTGGGGGGAACCCGGGCCCGCCCTCTACTCCGGTTTCCAGCCCAGGGCCCTGTGGACTGCAGCTGTTTAGAGTGCCTCCTGGAACAACTGCACGACAGCTACAACTCCCTGGGCTACTTCCCCATGGACTCCTCCCAACACCTTCTTTATCCTCACCACAGGATCTTCCAGCAGTACGCCCTCTTACTCTCAGCTCCTAGTGCCTCTTGCTCCCAGCTCCTCACACACAACCTCCTTCCACAGCTCCTGACATGCGCCCCTCACTCACTCACTGGGAGGCTTTTGACTAGTTTCAGCCAGCCCCTGATTGGCTGCAGGTGTCTCAATTAACCTCCCTGCCTTCTGGAAAGTTCTTAATTGGCCCCAGGTGTCTTGATTAACCTGGAGCAACTGCTATAAGGTATCAGGGATTTGTTTAGCCTGGGGCTAACATACTGGTTCCTTACCACTTTCCTATAGCCCTCTGGCCTTGCCCCGTCACACCCTATGTATTTACAGTGAGAACTGGAGAACTGTTTTACTACAAGGAATTACTGCATTGGTGTATATGAATAAATTATGCCCAAAGGCGGGTTTTGTATTGGACCCTGAATGACTATGCCCCTTTCAATGATAGACAAAAAGGGAAACTGAGGCTGGGCACACCTGTCATGCTGCAGCCTTCTGCAGGAGAGCACCCCAGGTAGGGCTACCTTGTAACTGTATTTACTTCATTTTTTAAAAAAAGCCAAGCAAATTCCTATCCATTTGCTCTCTGCAAGTATACACTAGACATATTTATAAATCTCCAGAACAGACCATTCACCCAGCCAGGATCTGTCTGATCAATTGCAAGACCCAGTTTGAGTGTCAGAGGCCCTTCAGAGGGAACATCCTGCCAGCAGCATCTTCCCTCTTTAAACCAGGAGACTGTCAGTTCAAGGACCTCAGCTAGCAAGGTACTGCATGAAGAGAGAAGGATCTCAAACCACAGGGATTTATAGAGTCAGGGTTCTATTGCTTTATGAAATTAGCTGAGCCCGGCTCACCATGGCCAGTCCCTCTCTCCAGCACTCCCATCCAGTCACCAGCCATGGGTCCTCAGCCCTCATATTTATGTACACTAAATTACAAAAAGGAAATTCAGACACACAAAACCGTTAGCTCAAGTGCAATTTCCCACAAAAACGCAAACACTAAAAGAAGGAAGTTGTAAGTTAAGGTAACAAAGTAGTACCCACTCTAACATACTCACTTTCAGTACAATAGTACTATTACTTTGGTGCACACATCAAAGCAGTGAACTTCACCCACACTGCAAGGCACCACTTTCTAGTACTACATCATTAAGTAATGTAATCACCATTCCAGTTCCCAGGACAAATTATTATCTCAGAATGACAACCTTGGCATCTGCACAAACCAAATGGAGAAAAAATACAAAGCTGCCGATCACATACTCAGAAAAACTTATCAAAAACATAATAAACTTCTATTTACCCTATGACTTTTGAAAAAGTCAGATCAGCTGTGTAATATGCAGCACCAAGCCAAACCATCTTCTAATATTGGTGAAATGTACACATACACACCGTTTCAGATATCTATTTATAATGTCATACAACAAAACACATCTAGAGTTCTGAGGTAAGGTTGGGCAATGCAATGTGATTTTCCAGTACTTTGAGTGCATTGTTGGTGATAGTATGGTTGAACTTAAGGGTTCTGATACTCCACTATGTCTGGGCTGTACTCAGATGTAATGGCGAGTGGCTGCTGCAGCAAGCCAACTGTGGTTCTCTGGACCTTGGTGAGCCAGTACCAGCAGACATTAGTGCAGCAAGGGCCCTACAGTGATTTCTGCAACTAGCAACCCTTACACCAGCAGAGGATCAGGCATAGAAGAGCTTGGCTCCACTACACCCCAACTCCAAACCCACCGTGTCCTCTCCTCCCCTGGTTTAAGTTCACTTTGTTCTGCATACGCGGCGGGTAGTGCAGACGCAATTCGATGGTATTGGCCTCTGGGAGCTATCCCAGAGTGCTCCAATGTGACTGCTCTGGACAGCACTTTCAATTCCGATGCACTAGTCAGGTACACAAGAAAAGCCCCGGGAAATTTTGAATTTCATTTCCTGTTTGGTCGGCGTGGTGAGCTCAGCAGCACAGGTGACCATGCAGTCCCAGAATCGCAAATGAGCTCCAGCATGGACCAAACGGGAGACACTGGATCTGATTGCTGTATGGGGAGAAGAATCTGTGCAGGCCGAACTCCAATTAAAAAGAAGAAATGCTAATATATATGCCAAAATCACACAGGGCATGGTGGAGAGAGGCTACAACAGGGACACACAGCAGTGCCGCGTGAAAGTTAAGGAGCTCAGGCAAGCCTACCAAAAGACAAAGGAGGCAAATGGTCGCTCCGGGTCAGAGCCCCATACCTGCTAATTCAATGATCAGCTGCATGGCATTCTAGGGGGGGACCCTACCACTACCCCACCACTGTCCGTGGACACCTGCAAGGGGGGAGTCTCACGCAACAGGGAGGAGGATTTTGTGGATGAAGAGGAGGAGGAGAATGCGCAGCAGGCAAACGGAGAATCTGTTCTCCTGGCAGCCAGGACCTTTTCATCATCCTGGAGCCAATACCCTCCCAAGGCGGGTTCCCGGACCCTGAAGCCAGAGAAGGCACCTCTGGTGAGTACACATTTGTAACTACACTACAGGGTTTAAAAGCAATTGTGTTTAATGTTTGATTTGCCCTGAAGACTTGGGATGCATTCACAGCCAGTACAGCTACTGGAAAAGTCTGTTAACGTGTCTGGGGATGGAGCGGGAATCCTCCAGGGACATCTCCATGAAGCTCTCCTGGAGGTACTCCGAAGGCCTTTGTAGAAGACTTCTGGGGAGGGCTGCCTTATTCTGTCCTCCATGGTAGGACTCTTCACCACGCCAAGCCAGTAGCAAGTAGTCTGGAATCATTGCAGCATAAAGCATGGCAACGAATGGTCCTGGGTTTTGGTCGCATTCAAGCAACATTATCTCTCTGTGTTAGCCTCAGGAGAGTGATATCATTTATGGTCACCTGGTTTAAATAGGGGAATTTTTGTAAGGGAATAGTAAAAGGACCCCGTTCATGCTGGGCTGCTTGCATTTGGCTAAAAGGGTTCATCCCTGAGAATAGCCACACGGTGCAGGGAGGGGTGAAGGGATCATCCCAGAGAATCGCCATGCGATGGGATGGGGGGAGGCTTGTGCTGCACATCCACTCGAAAACCACAGCCCCTCCTTTTAAATGGCCAACCCATCCGGCATTGCTTGCTATGGGAAAGGAGGGCACTGTAATTTGAAACCATTCCCACATTATGAAGGTGGAAGAAGCCAACCCCACGTACCCTTTGGCTGACCAGGGCTGCCTGGAAACCGAATTCTGTTGCCCAGCTGTGTGTGATGTGTCACCATATCAGCAGGCGCTCAATATAAAAGGCAAAATGCGACCTTGTACCTAAAGCACATGTGCTGTCTGCTGTGAATTGCTTGATTCACTGTGAAAGAGTCTCCCTTTTGTTCTCAGAAATGTAACTTCTTAAATTCTACTCTCCCTTTTTATCCCCCCGCAGGTGCAAATGTTTCTACAGTCCCCCTAGCATCTCTGTCCCAGAGGTTAGCGCGGATTAGAAGGTGAAAAAAATGCAATTGCGATGACATGTTTTCCGAGCTCTTGCAGTCCTCCCGTACTGATAGGGCACAGCTGAATGCGTGGAGGCATACAGCAACAGAGGCGAGAAAATCATACAGTGAACATGATGAGAAGAGGCAGGATGCGATGCTGAGGCTAATGGGGGAGCAAACGGACATGCTCAGGCATCTGGTGGAGCTGCAGGAAAGGCAACAAGAGCACAGACCGCTGCTGCATCCACTGTATAACTGCCTGTCCTCCTCCGCAAGTTCCATATCTTCCTCACTCACACACCCAAAAACGGGCACCCAGCCACTCCACTCCAGAGGATGGCCCAAGCAACAGAAGGCTGTCATTCAATAAGTTTTGATTTGTAGTGTGGCTACAATAAGCAATGTGGCCTTGTCCTTCCCTCCTCCCCCACCCCACCCGGGCTACCTTGTCAGTTATCTCACTTTTTTTTTAATCAATAAAGAATGCATGGTTTCAAAACAATAGTGACTTTATTTCCTTTACCAGCTGTGATCGAAGAGAAGGGCGGTGGTGGGAATTAAAATCAACAAAGGAGGCGGGTTTTCATCAAGGAGAAACATACAACTGTCACACCGTAGCCTGGCCAGTCATGAAACTGGTTTTCAAAGCCTCTCTGATGCGCAGCGTGCCTAGCTGTGCTCTTCTAATCGCCCTGGTGTCTGGCTGCTCAAAATCGGCTGCCAGGCGATTTGCCTCAACCTCCCACCCCGACATAAATGTCTCTCCCTTACTCTCACAGATATTATGGAGCAGCAGCAATAACAATGGGAATATTGGTTGCGCTGAGGTCTAACTTAGTCAGCAAACAGCGCCAGCAAGCTTTTAAATGTCTAAAGGCACATTCTACCACCATTCTGCACTTGCTCAGCCTATAGTTGAACTGCTCCTTATTACTGTCCAGGCTGCCTGTGTACGGTTTCATGAGCCATGGAAGTAAGAGGTAGGCTGAGTCTCCAAGGGTAACTATTGGCATTTCAATATCCCCAACAGCAATTTTCTGGTCTAGGAAGTAAGTCCCTTCTTGCAGCTGTTCAAACAGCCCAGAGTTCCTAAAGATGTGAGCGTCATGCACCTTTCCCGGCCATCCCACGCTGATGTCGGTGAAACGTCCCTTGTGATCCAGCAGTGCTTGCAGCACCATTGAGAAGTACCCCTTGTGGTTTACGTACTGGTTGGCAAGGTGATCCGGTGCCAAGATAGGGATATGCGTTCCGTCTATCGCCCCACTACAGTTAGGGAACCCCATTGCAGCAAAGCCATCCACTATGACCTGCACATTTCCCAGAATCACTACCCTTGCTAGCAGAAGGTTTGTGATTGCCTTAGCTACTTGGATCACAGAAGCCCCCACAGTAGATTTGCCCACTCCAAATTGATTCCCAACTGACTGGTAGCAGTCAGGCGTTGCAAGCTTCCACAGGGCTATCGCCACTTGCTTCTCAACTGTCAGGGCAGCTCTCATCTTGGTATTCCTGCACTTCAGGGTGGGGGAAAACAACTCACAAAGTTCCAGGAAAGTGGCCTTACACATGCGAAAGTTTCGCAGCCACTGGGAATCATCCCATACCTGCAACACTATGTGGTCCCGCTAGTCTGTGCTTGTTTGCCGGGCTCAGAATCGGCGTTCCACTGTATCAACCTGCCCCACTGCCACCATGATGTCCCAATTGCCACATCCTGTGCTTTCAGGAACGTCTGTGTCCATGTCTTCCTTACAGTCGTCCTCGTGCTGGCGGCTCTTAGCCAGGTTCTGCACATACTGCAGGATAATGCGCGAGGTGTTTAAAACAGCAGCGGTGAACTGAGCGGGCTCCATGCTTGCCATGCTATGGCATCTGCACAGATAACCCAGGAAAAAAGGCGCGAAATGATTGTCTGTCGTTGCTTTCACGGAGGGAGGGAGGAAGGGTGGGAGACTGATGACATGTACCCAAAACCACCCTCAACAATGTTTTTGCCCCATCAGGCATTGGGAGCTTAACCCAGAATTCCAATGGGCAACGGAGACTGCGGGGACTGTGGGATAGCTACCCACAGTGCACCGCTCAGTGAGTCGATGCTAGCCATGGTATTGAGGACGCACTCCGCTGACTTAATGCGCTTAGTGGGGACATACACAATTGACTGTATAAAATCGCTTTCTAAAGATTGACTTCTATAAATTTTACATAATTTCGTAGTATAGACATAACCTTAGAAACAAAGCCAAGGATTGAAGGGGTATAAAGATTGAACTGCAAGAGGTGCTCCCTCTAGGTCACGGCTGAAGCAGGTCAGCAGGGGAATGTGAGGAAGCTCACACTATTATATTGTGTACACTGTACTGTACTATTATGTGGCTAAACACAAGATTCATGCTCCAGGGCTGTCAATCTAAAAGGATAAACTTCAAAAAGAACATCAGTATGATTATGGTTTCCCTGAAGAGAATCAGGAAATACGAGCTTGATCCTATAAGGAGCTGGATGCCCTTAACTCTCATTGATGCCAGCAGTGTACATTCTGTGGGGTAGGAGAATATTCAGCATTTCATATGAGACACTCTGCACATTGCAGAATTGGGCCCTATAAAAGCACCACCCAAAAAATTAACATCAATAGATCTTCCTCGAACTAACTACAGAAATAAAATAAGGCGTCCTTCACTAACCCAATGGGATTTTCCACCTCCAAAAGAGAATGTTTATATGAAATTTGTATCCTCACCCTGATTGGTATAATACGCAGGAAATATAACAGACTTTATGTGATCTTTCAAATCCACTAAAGCATTTATTTTGAGTATTCTACACAACTATTATCTACCACTTCCATATGGTGAAAACATTTTTCAAACTACTGTAAAAAGAAAACTCAGGTCGCTTTGAAAACTCATTACTCCTAACTAAGGTAGGCACAACATTAGAAATAAAACTGACCAAATGTAATGTAAACATTGTAAATATGACCTAATATTTTATCATTTCAAAAAATGTAGGTCAAATAACAGATCTATGCATAGCCTATGTGAGAATGGGGCCCCAGGTATGTGTTTTAAATGCACATAAGATGCTTTGATAGGAATACTGTCAACACAAATTTGATCCAAAATTTAGATATTATAAAAGTAAGATTTGCACAATGCCTAGTGCCAAAACAAATGTTTTAATGCATTAATTGTTTTTACTGGAAACAGTTCTTATTATACAAATCATTCCATTGCACTGTTTGCAACCCTAACTTTACCGCATTCGGAACCGAAAAGGGAAATTGATTATAAACCAATGTGAAATTGATGTAATTCGTTTTCCAAGTTGAGAGCACTGTAAAAGTAAATAAACACAATAAGTAGTGAAAAGTAAATTGGGGTCTAAAATTCAAAGGTGTAGTTAGTAACAGAGGGAGAGATCTGTTTTTTCCAGTATATCATTTTAAAGTTTGGTGTCCGTTTAATTCCAGTGTTTGTCAACAGCTAGTTCTGTAAAAACATTGAAAGTTTTATTACTTCCGCTTTTTTATTCAAAGCACATCTCTGTTTTGTTTTTAGAAATGTTTTGAAAGAAAAGAATAAACACTAAAAATTCCATTGAAGGGTTTATTTTCCACAACTTTACACTGCTGTGTAAAAAGTATAATTGTGTAGTTTACATATATGCCATGTAAATTACTATGGAAACCAGATGTAGCTTATAAGGTGCCTTGTAAGTCATTTCTACTGAGCAATAAAGCCGTTTTTTTGGGGGGGTTTTTTGTGTGCAAAACTTTGAGAAACTTACTGCTGTTTTCTATCAGCAGATAGAACAGATGGCTGGCACATGCCTGCTTTACTAAATGAAGTGGGATCTCTATAGCATTACTCTTTGATCCCTGGTGGCATGTCTACAACACCAAGATGCAAAATACCACAGCAGAATAGAATCTAAATATTAAAGGTTTGGAGCTGTGCTTTTGATACAAGAACCCCCTTTTTAAAAATCAGGCCCACAGTATATAAACATATTCACATTTCACATTGAAATTGTGGTACAGAGGTCAGAAAACAAGTTATTTCCTCTGTTTGCTGACATGAAACCACAGTGAAGGTACTACTGTAAATCCCAAGAGTTCAAAGTTATGCAACCACATTTATCATAACTTCCAAAACAGTCATAATTCCATTAGAAAAAATTGTGACCTGTACACATTAGGTAATTTTAGAAATAATAAAGATTGATGCTGTAATTGCTATGTACAAATGAGGTATTTATGTATGTTCAGCGATTCCTCTGAAATATTATTTGAACTGAAATCCACCATCTTTTGTTTTTTCTTTATTTTATCAGTGGTGGTGTAATATTTAAATGTGTTTCTCCCATTATGCCAATAATAGTATATAACAAGTAGTCTATTCACCTTCCTGAGAGAGGGAGGAAGCACATAAGTCTTTTAACATAGTCAGATGTTTTCTTATTCCTTCATTCTGAGCCAGATTCTGATCTCAGTCACACAAGTATAAATACAAAATAATTCCAATGAAGTGGGTTGAGTTATTTTGGATTTATCCCATGTAGATGAGATCAGAATCAGCCTCTCTGAGTTGTAATTTTATCTCCTTTCCTAACCCTCCTTTTGCAAAACAGAAGGTATTCTGAAAAACATCACAGAGTGACACATGCCCCCCAACTCGCCATACAGACTGGACACCGCTGCTGCATTATTCAGTTACCAGTAACTGTTGAAGCAAAAAACCCCAACTTATTTTTGATCTTGACTCTTCTTCTCCCCGCTGAATTAATCAGACACTTATTTTGTCTTTATGCTCCAATACTTACCTCCTATTCACTGACAAAGCCTTTGCTTTATGTTGATTCTGACCCTGCAAACACTAACATCTATGCTTAATTTTACTTCCAAAGCAGTCCCACTGAAATCCGGGGGACTACTCCCATTAGTAAAGTTAAGCATATGCATATGTGTTTGAAGGTTTGGGGCCTATATCCTCCTCATATATTGCTAAATAATGCTGAAGTGCTATTACCAACTGCATGGTCTAGGACTTTCCTCCAGTGGGCAAAGTAAAATATGTTGCAGCGTAAGTTAGCACACTAGGGACTATTTTTCTCCAAATTAGGAAGGCTCTGCAGACACATCCCCCAGCATCGAGAAGAGAATAGAATAGACCCAAAAGTCACTTATACCTTCTTTTGCAAAAATCTGCAGGATATAAAAATGAAGCAACACCAGTGACTTCTAGTGGTTACACAAATGTATGCAAAGTACAATATTATCCAGTGGGAACTTTTTTTTTTTTAAACACAGAACATCTGTACAACATTCTGAAGTACAATTTTTCTAAACATAAAACTACAGCTGTTATGAAGTTTACACAGCATAGGTAATACTGGGTGGAATTTTAATAAATAAGGTCCCTATCCTTCAATGGACTGAGCAGCTTAGTACCCATGGCTCCTCTTGACCTCACTGGGTATTGAGGGTACTCACAACCTTGACATATCTGACTCTTAATTTAGTTCTCCCTCCCACAAAATTTGCCATAATTTCTGAAATCCTTTATTCCCAGTGAGTTGCTCAAGAATTAAAATAAACAAACAGTTTTCATTTACTAATGAAAATGGCTTTAACAGTTCCTACATCAAAGAGATTTTTCCCCATATAGAAATAATAAAAATGTTCAACTGCAAAGATCACAATACCAGAACTAGGGCATTTACATTTAGTATATTTGTTCATCACTTCTAAACCAATTTACACAAAAATACAAGAATAATCCAGTTCTTAAAATGTTAATTGTTCATTTCAATAAGCATTTAAGGTCTGACTGGGAGCTGACCTACCCAGCTATGCAGGACTATGAGGGGTTTCCAGATTCTGGGGCAGATTCTCACCTGCCCTGCACCTTGCGTTATCATTACAGCTGGGCAAAGTAGATGTAAAACACTTCCATTCTAATGTGTTAGTGTTTTACACCCACATTGCATAGGTGTAAATTGGAATGCAAGCTGCATAGTAGCAGAGAATTGACCCAAACTGTTGGAGCTCCTGGGACATAGGAGCTGTACAATAGTGTGTGCATGGTTTCTAATATCTGCTGGGGGACTAGCACATATTAGAAACCATGCATATGCTACTGTGCAGTTCATATGTCCCAGGAACTCTGGAACTCCCAAGAACTCCTGCATAGCTCTGAGGCACAACCATCTGGGTATAAGGACCACGAGAAGTCCAAAGACACATCATGGAATACATGTGGCTGCAGTTCTGGCAAGTAGAGGACCATGATGTGCTAATTAACAGCTATTAGATAAGAGGCAGTCTGCTATGTATGGTTAATATATTTTTCTGTATAGCAAGAGAACTGGTATATTTTTTCTTGACAGTGTTATCAAAAAGGTAAGGAAATTCTCAGACAAAAACTAAGGCCGAGTAAAGGTTTCAAACACATAGTATTTACTTAGAGTGTGCAAGGGATATTTGTAAAAGCACTTACATTTAAAATAAAAAGAAAACATTTGAAAATATGAATTTAAAGTAAAAACCTTTTTCAAATGTTGGAAATATTGGAAAAGTAGAGTTCTGTTACCACAACAACCTTAATTCTGTCCTCTTAGCACTGCCACTACATTAAATTAGGTGCATGCACATGTTCTTTCAAACTGATCATTCTTATTTATTTGTTTTACCATAGCGCCTAGGAACCCTAGTCATGGACCAGGACCCCAGTGTGCTAGATGCAGAACAGTGCTAACTAATCTTGTTGCTTTAACTATGGACTGTCAAGATCTAGGGCAAGACCCTTATTCTGGCTCCATCCCCTTTACCCCAGGTAAAAGGGCAAGAACAGTATATAGAGACTGTCAAAAAGCCCTGGTTCCCACCAGCGGAAGATATCCATGACACAGAAACTGTGGAAGACTGATGTAAGGCTGGCCTCCGAGAACCTATTGGGGCAGGAAGGGCATCTTGGGGGTGGGCCACAGCACACACTACTGTGGAGATTCCAGGGAGCACTGCAGCCCAGAGGGCAACCAGGAGAGGCTGCCAGAACTTAGACAGGCTCCCCGGGCAGTTATACCAGGTGGCTCGCCAGCCCCTGGAATAGCCCAGGATTGGGAAGACATGACGCTGGCTTAAAGTCACCATAGTCACCCCTGTTTGGGCTATGAGTTAGAACTCGTCACCTAATCTGCACTGATACATCATGTTTAAATATCCACACAGACATTGGAACAAACTGCTCAGGTATACATACTCTGTACACACAGGATGGAGGTGGATAGGAGCAGTTAGTTGTAAGCGGTAACTAAACAGGATTATATGTTTTCCATCAAATGGATAGCCTATGTTATTTTTAGCATTTATTTGACTCATGACTGAAAGATAACACTACTTTAGAACAGGAGGAGTGAGGCAGAGTTAAGGTTGTTTATAGTACTTTAGCTCCATATATTATTTTTTCCAATCATTTTTGTTTTACCTTACCTTAAAAATTCCATGATAATCTTAGACCAACATGATGCAGTGTTATGCAAATTGAACATATTTATCAGTCTTTCAAATTATACCTGCTAATCTTTTCAGTAAAAAAAGTTAAATAGAGAATTGTGGGCTCAATAGATTGCAACGTTGCACAGTTTTGCCATTATACTTTGTAGAAATAGATCTAGGCAACACAGCTCCTATTTTAAACACAACTATGCATATTGAAACAGCGTGTGTGTGTGTTTAATAAATGAGTCATAGTAGAGCTCCATATGCTAAAACCTTACGCTTTTTAAAAAAAAAATTAAAAAATTGTATCCACATTATGGACTGTTGGCCTGTCAAATTTCATTTAAGGCTAGCTAATGTCTTCCTCGTGAGCTTGTGTTGTCTAATCATGCTCATCTTGTTGGTTCTTTTATCCTTAGTTTATCAGCAAAGAAAGCATACTCTCCTTCATAAAATCCCATTTTAAAATTTACTTCTTCCAAGAATGTTCCTTATGATAATTTCCACATCAATAATGTGTCCACAGCCTTCCATGTTACCCCATGTTTTGTGTCGTCTGAATTAAATTATAAACTCTTCGGGTTAGGGACAGTGTCTCATTCTGACTTTTTTTTTAAGCACTATACATTTTCCATCCTAGATAAATAATTCCTATAACAGGTGATTCTAAATCAAGGGTTCATTCTTTAGTGTCTTTTTGGCATATCAGAAATAGTTTCCTAAAATATTCTAAAAACTAAATATTTGCCTCTGCTGAACATATTTAAAGAGGGCTTTTTTTCTTCTTCCAATCTCAATCTGTACCTACCCTTCCTGTTGCTTGCCAGGTAAAATTCATAGAGTGGATATTGACTGGAATAGCTGGCATCCTCTGCTGGGCTTTTCTGAAATCATGAGTGAATGGGGCCATTTTCCCCTCTGAAACAATCAGAATATCCTCTTCAAAGCCTGTAAAACAAAAATATACAGACTAGAAAGAGAGGGAAATGAAGCAGGATTCTCATGTATGATGAAAAACATTTACTGTTTATTCTCGCTAGCACTTACTTCTTGGGAAGACTAACCACTGGGATACACTTTCCCCTTCCTATGCTACACAAACAACAATACTGTTTGAACCACCTAAAGTTTCCACTGGCACTTCGGTTTTCACGGATAAAACACAGAGCTCAAGTGCACCGGTTAGTCTTTATGGAGGGCTACGCCTTTCAGCACGAGCCCCACTAGCGCAGGTTCACAAACTGCTTGGAGAAGTGACTCACGGAAGCCTCTAGGCAGGGCGATTTCATGGGGCTGGAAAACACGTTGCTGAAGCACCTCCAGGGAGCCACTGACTGGAGCAAAGAGCCGGTGCTCATGCGAGGGGGGTACAGCCCCAACTTACCTATCAGGACTCTGGCTTGGTGAGCATCAATCCACATGTAGAGCGTGTCCTCTTGCCGCTGCGCTGCCCGCGCCGGCAGAGCCCACAGGCTCAGGATGCTGCAGAGCCCGAGCGCGGAGCAGAGGGCGCTCGGACCGGCCATGCTGCTGCTGCTGCTGCTGCTGCTGCTCCGAAAGGCGCCGGGCGCTCACTCGCGCTGCCTTCCCCTCGCCCTGTCCCGCGCGCACACGCCGCGTGTCTCCGCGCCGACTGGCTCTGGGCAGCGCCGGGCGGGCGGGCTGCCTGGCTGGCCGCGGGGGGTGGGTTCGCCCGCTGGCAGCCGCGAGCAGCGGGAGTCGGGCTGAGCGCGGCTGAAGCGGGACGTGCCTGGGAAAGGCACCGGCACCCAGCGCTGCCGCTGAGCCCCGCTAGGAGGCGCCTGGAGCGGGGCTCCGCCAGAGGGGGCCGGAGGAGCCCGCCGAGTCCCCCGCTTGCTCGCCCGCGCGGCCCGGGCAGGGAGGCGAGGGGAGAAGTGGGGAAGGAACTGGGGGGAGGGGTGCTGGCGTGGAGCGGGTGTGGGGGGAGGCGCAGGTGGGGGAGGGAGGAACGGGGGGGGGCATCCAGGGAGGCGTTAGGTGGGGGATCAGTGACAGGGAGACACCTGGGAGGGGTGAGTACAGGGGCTAATGGAGGGGTGGGTGGGTGTATTGAGTGCTGGGGGGAGTATAAAGGTAATGGAGCAGGCGGGGTGTGCGGGACAGAGGGCAGGGTGAGTACAGGGGGTAATGGAGCGGGTGGGGTGTGTGGGACGGGGCAGGGTGAGTACAGCCAGTAATGGAACAGACTGGGGTGTATTGAAGACACGGGGCAAGGGTGAGTATAGGGAGCAATGGAGCAGGTGGAGTGTGAGTGGACACAGGGGTGGGGTGAGTACAGGGAGTAATGGAGTGGGGTGGAGTGTGCCGGGGACATGGTGGGGTGTGTGGGACATGGGGCAGGGTGAGTAATAGTCGGTAATGGAGCAGGTGGGGTGTACTGAGGACACAGGGCGGGGGTGAGTACAGGGGATAATGCAGTGGGGTGTATTGAAGACATGGGCAAGGATGAGTACAGGGGGTAATGGAGCATGTGGAGTGTGAGTAGACATAGGGTGGAGTGTGTACAGGGGGTAATGGAGCGGGGTGGGGTGTATTGAAGACACAGGGCAAGGGTGAGTACAGGGGGTAATGGAGCGGGTGGAGTGTGAGTGGACACAGGGTGGGGTATGTACAGGGAGTAATGGAGTGGGGCATAGGCGCTCGCACCCCCGGCCCCGCCCCAACTCCACCCCCCGGCCCTGCCCCCATTCCACCCCTTCCCCAAATCCCCGCCTCCTCCCCCGGGTGCGCTGCATTCTCCCCCGCCCCCCCAGGCTTGCAAGCCTGGGAGGGAGGGGGGAGAAGCAGCCAAGCACCCACTGGCAGCTCCCCGCCAGGCCCCGCGCCCAGCTAACCTCCGCCTCCCGAGGCGCCGCGGCAGCCAAGCCGCTTTTCCTGAGCTCACAGGCTTGCCGCGCTCCAGCTGATCGGCGGCGGCAAGCCTGGGGGGGGGGCGCAGCAGCGGTGCCTCGGGGGGAGGGGTATGGGGAGGAGGCGGAGCCGGGCCCTCCGCCTGTAGGCGCCGACTCCGTGGGTGCTCCGGGGCTGGAGCACCCACAGGGAAAAATTGGTGGGTGCTCAGCACCCACTGGCAGCTCCCCGCCAGCCCCGGGGCCCGCGCCCAGCTCACCTCACCACTGGGAGATGTTGCGGAGCCCCGCCCCCGATGCCGCGCGATGTGGCGTCGGGGGCGGGGCCTCGCAACGTCGCCCGGCGTCGGGGGCGGGGTCTGGCGTCGGGGGGGGCGGGCATCAGCCCCCACCGACGTCGCCAGAAGTTGGTGTCTGTGCCTCCGCCTCCTCCCCATACCCCTTCCCTGAGGCAGCCACCGCTGTGCTTTCCCCCCTCCCTCTCAGGCTTGCCACCGCCGATCAGCTGAAGCGCGGCAAGCCTGTGAGCTCAGGAAAAGCGGCTTGGCTGCCGCGGCGCCTCAGGAGGCGGAGGTTAGCTGGGCGCGGGGTGGGGGTGGTGGGGGGCTGGCGGGGAGCTGCCGGTGGGTGCTCTGTACCCACCAATTTTTCCCCATGGGTGCTCCAGCCCCGGAGCACCCACAGAGTCAGCGCCTATGGAGCGGGGTGGAGTGTGTGGGGGACATGGTGGGGTGAGTACAGAGGGTAATGGAGTGGGTGGGGTGTGGAGCGGATACTGGGTGGGGATGAGTACAGGGGATAATGGAGCAGGCGCATAGGTGCTGGAACTTCCGCACCCCCTGGCTTGAAGTGGTTTCCGTAATATACAGGGTTTAGAGTTTGGTTCAGTGGCTCTCAGCACCCCCACTATACAAATTGTTCCAGCAACCCTGAGCAGGCGTGTTGGAAACAAGGCTTAATGATCTCTGTACAGGGAGGTGTGCGGTGAAAGGAGCTGCCCTTTCTTAGCACGTGGTGGTACGCTGCTGGGGTCGGTGTTGGAGTACACATTACCCAGTATTCATTCAGTGGGTGTTCTAGGACACACCATCTAACCCTGTGTCTTTCTCACATGCCCTTGTGCTGTCCCTCTGGCTCCTGGGGCTTGCAGTGAGTGAATGGGCGCTGGTCGAGGTGGCTGGGGTTGGTGAAAGGTTCTGTACACATGGAAGCTGCTGCAGCCCAGGCTGCCTCCTGGCTTGTGGCTCAGCCTTACCCAAATCGTATTTACCAACAGCGCATGTAGTTTCATCTGACACTGGTTTCTCCACCACTTTGTTCCTGTAACCCCTTTTTTAGCAAAGTACAGTATCATGTGCCCTGCCTAACCCTTCCTTCCAGAGGACTTTGCTCTGCGGGTTAAGGACAAAGAATGATGCAGTTTACAGATATTTTAAATAATCAGTCCTCTGATACCTGCAGCCCTTTGCTTTACCAGCTGACACCTACTCTGTATGTATTTGATTGTGGCTTTACTCAACCTGTACCCTGCAAGCCGATTTGTGTGACAAGACCACTGCTACCGCCTACAGTGCCTTGCCCCTTTAAAAGTCAGTGGGGCCCATGCCTCATTGCATTATTAGTGCCTTAGGTCATAAGGAAGTTGTGACAGGATTTTGTCTCATTCACCTGGAAAGTGTGATGTGCATTTATATTGCTATATATTACCAAATTATTGTTTGCATTGCAGTAGTACTTAAAAGTCCCTTGTTAACAAGATAAATATAATAATTAAAATCGGCACTTCTGAAAAATCCTGACTCCTTGCAATAATGAAATTTCTAAATGCACATTGACAGTACACTAAATTTAGGTTTAGTATTGGAGAAATGTGAACCAAATGGCATGTGTGTGCAATTGGGCAGTGTCAGTGGCACATGGGCCTTCAGCAGAGCAGTGTGCTCCAGTTATCCTTTCCCTGAACCCAACATAGGCAAAGTGCCAGCTTGCTATAGCAGCCTTCCAGCTACACAAACTAGTGACTTGTGCTGTGAGTACAAGCATTACAGGGTTTTCTTTGCTTTGGCATTCAGATACATTGATGAATCTGGGACAAATACCACTAAGGAGCAATCAGGCTCTATCTTGCACTTGGACAAACGATATAGTGTAATGGATGCTTTTTGAAAATATCAAAGTAATGTTGCAATTTACATGGAAACCATAGATTAACTAACAGACATAAACTAAACACAGCTGGTCAAAAATTTCTATTCAAAAATGTTTTTAAATGAAAAACACGTTTTAAACCAATTTTTTACAGAATAGTTTTTTCCCTAATTTTGTTTTGTTTTGTTGTGTTTTTTTATGAAAAGCTGAAAGCCAAACATTTTGGTTTTCAAGAGCTACAAAGTGACCTTTGGAGGAAAGGGATGGGTTCTTTGTTTGTTGTTTAAAAAAATGAATTGTTTCCATATATAATTTTTTTTAAATACTGTCAAAAATATTATTGGAAAATACTATTTTCCAGCCAGGTTTATAATTATGATTAAACATACTTTCAAAACTCAGTTCTTAATGTCATGGAAAGCAATGACAAATCAGATGTGCCTCAAGACATGAGATTTACAAGACTGGCATATTGTGTATCAGCTGGTGCAAATACTCTGAGCAAAAAAAAAAAAGACATTCATTTGTCTTTATGTGCGGAATATGTATACTGATATCTGGATTTATAATAGTAATTTTTTTTAAAGAGTTTTGCTTCAGGATGGAAACCAACCTGTAATTTATAGGAGACTAGGAGGAAGCTTTCTCTGGGGGAAGATTATCCCATAAGTGCTTACTGTGGTGTTTCTTTCATTTGTGAAGCGTTTGATCCTGGAATAGAAAGACCACTACTCTAATCCAGTATGGTAGTTCTAATGTTTATTTCCTGCCTTATTTCTCTTATTTTGACTGGATGTCTTTTAAATTTGTCAGAATATATTCAGTGTAGTATCTATTACATCTCAGAATTACCCATACAAGTATATTTGGTTTTTAAAAGCATAAACTAATAGATGTACTCTTACTCTGAATTTTCCATGGTTTTACATTTTTGTTTGAAGATGTTTTCAGAATAAAGGTGAATAAACTAAATGCAGCATTATAGATCATAATTTTAATGTCAGCCTGCTTTAAAACTACTATATATGTTTTTAAGGTAATTAATCTTAATTTTCACAAATTATGACCATTGACATCCAAGGGTTTTGTAAAATAACCAAAGCATGGGTAGTATTCCCCTCCCCTCCTTTTGCACCTATCATTGTAACAGGATTTTGTAATAACAAAAGCTCTCAGTGCAAGGAGGCCCTCTACAGGCTGATTTGATCAATAGCAAATTGCGGAAGAACAGAATCTTCTTCCAAAAGTTTAGTGAAGGATAACACATCAAATCATGATAAAACAAAACAAAAATATTTTTATTGGGGGGTCTCTGGAGGACGATTATATTCTCTTCAGCAGCAGAAACTTTTCATACCTTTTTTTTTCTAACAATGGTGACAGTAGCCCACTAGCATCTGAGCATGGCTTCTCCTTTTTGTGTCTGACCCCAGCTAGACATCAGCCCCAGAAGTTCCTGTTCCATTTTTTTCTGTTTATTTTCCTTGTACACAGCTATGTTACCATCCTACTCCTTTGGCCTGGAAAGTTGAAAATCTGTCTTCCCTAAACCCAGTGCCAATAGCATTCTTTGAAGGTGTTCATGCAAAAAACAGCCTTCATTTTTCTGTAAACGCCAAATCAGACAGCAAAAGAAATAACCCTCCCATAGCTGTGGTTTTTCAGGAATCTTTTCCACAACCAGCATGGTGATACACACACACAGCCATTATTTGACTATATTGGGGGACAGTAAGTGTTTCCGGGGGGACCAGAAGGAAGGGCCAGCTGGCACAAGTTAGAGCAGCACCACTAGGGTGACCAGACAGCAAAGGTGAAAAATCGGGACAGAGGGTGGGGAGTAATAGGAGCCTATATAAGAAAAAGACCCCAAAATCGGGACTGTCCCTATAAAATCAGGACATCTGGTCACCCTAACCCCTCCACAATCCCCCACATAACCAGGTCACACAAATCCTTTGAGTCTTCTATAGGTTAACACCAACATCTTGAATTGCACCCAGAAACTTACTGAAAGCCATTGCAGATCCTAAAACGGTGTAATATGCTAACAACATGAAAGTCAGATTAGTGAGCAGATAGCTGCATACGGCACTAGTTTAAGTTTCTCAGTAGTCTCAAGGTATTGAGTGCCTTACAGTAATCTACAGCAGTGGCTCTGAACCTTTCCAGACTACTGTACCCCTTTCAGGAGGCTGATTTATCTTGCATACCCCAAGTTTCACCTCACTTTAAAACTACTTGCTTACAAAATCAGACATAAAAATACAAAAGTATCACAGCACACTATTACTGAGAAATTGCTCACTTTCTTATTTTTGCCATATATTATAAAATCAATTAGAATATAAATATTGTACTTACATTTCAGTATATAGTATATAGAGCAGTATAAACAAGTCATTGTCTGTATGAAATTTTAGTTTGTACTGACTTCGCTAGTGCTTTCTATGTAGCCTATTGTAAAATGAGGCAAATATCTTGATTACCCCCTGGAAGACCTCTGCGTACCCCTGGTTGAGAACCACTGATCTACAGTCTTGAGATGACAAAGGCATGGAAAATTGTGGTAAAGTACACATAAAAAGCAAAAAAACCCCAAAAAATAAATCCTCACCACATGCAGGTGAAAAAAGTGCCCTTAGCTACAGCACCCAAGAGCAGCCCAGGATGTAACAGCACAACTAAGTTGCTTACCAGTGTTACAAATGGTGGGTACATTCATTTGGTGGCGGTGCCAATATAAGTTTTGACAGTTCTTCCATCTGTTGATATATGTTACATGACACTGTCCAAAAAGACAGTGAATAGATGCCAATTCAGTGTTTCTGTTATGGCACAATTCTAAGCACTATACCAGTTACGCTTCTCCAGCAAGAATCTAATTATCCCCTGTAAAACATTTGTTAAAACACAAGACCTGGTACTTTATGGATCACGCCTTCAGCGATTAAATAGGACTTAATTCCAACAGATAACCCTATACATATCTTTTTCAGCAAGTGTGGAGCAAGAACTGTTGGATTTAGGGAGACAAGCTTTCTATAGAATATTGTAGGTGTTGTGAATTTGACAAAGTAAGCAATTATAATTCAGGAGGCATTACAGCACTTGCAAAAGCCTACATCTATGATGAGTTCTATTAACAAATCTGTTAAGGATATAGACAGATTGAAGATAAACTTAGATTCTGTACTCTCTCAAATAGTGATACAATGTGTGGCATCCTCTCTCCCTGAGCCTGTGAGGGAGGGTTAACTCAATAAAAATCAATATTCTGCCTAGGCTCCTCTACATTCCAAGCAGTCTAGCTGTATAATCCCTCCATTTTAGAAAATATAGTATAATTTAAAAGACTCCGAATCCCTAAGGGGAGGTTTGGGCTCCCAGACCTACAAAATTGTTATGATGTTCTCATCATGTCAGAGATATCAAACCATTTCCAGCATGCTAATACCTTTATACACACATGGGTGGAAATCGAATGTGTATTAGTGTAGCCGATTTTCCCTGCGGGTCTACTCAGTTGCTTTTTTTCCCCAATGGAGAAAAACAAGTTGGCTGCATGAAGGGTCTGAGCTATCCTAGCGAAGAGGTATCACTTTCATCCTTGCCATCATGCAAGAGCATCTATTTGGGGCAATCCAGACTTGCAGATTGAGAACAAACCTATAATTCGGAGGACTAGCTGAGCAGGGGGGTCATATAGATTTCCTGATTAGTCAGTGATGAGAACTTTGGCTCTTTTCTAACACTAAAGTAATGTTCTGACCTGCAGCTGTCAGTGAAGTGGCAGTACATACAACTGAAGGCATGTCTATGCAGCCCCGCAGTTTAGGTCATTAGTGTGAACTCAGAACCTTTACGTTCACACCCACAGTGCCCACATGGGGGAGTTACAGCTCAGCTCTTTGGTGCACACTGCTATTCACACCCAGAAGGTCCGAACTACGAGGCAATGTAGACATGCCTAGGGCTTAAATTCTCAGAGTATTTCCCAGAGCCCCTCTATTATTCCCTTTCCCCACAACATGCCATGAAAACTGCAGGGCAGTTGAAAATATTTACCAGCGTTCTGCTCCAGACAGCTCCAGCTGAATTTAAGCACTGGACATGCCCTTAGACACTTGCTAATATAGCAATTTGGTCTGGATTCCCTAGATTCCCTGTGAGAAGCCCCAGAAGTACTGGGACCTTAGAAATGTTTCATAAACTCGTCAGGCCCATGTCCACTATGTCTAATTTGTTAAGGAAGAGGAACTCCCAGGGCCGGCGCGCCCACTAGGTGACCCTGGGCGGTCGCCTAGGGCGCTGGGGGGCGGCTGGCAGCGGCTGCCTCCCGGCTCCATGGCTGAACTAGGAGTGGGGGGGGGGGCCCCGCTGGCCGCAACTGCCGCCCGCCCTCCCGGCTGAGCCAGGAGCTGGGGGGGGGGGCGCTGCGGGGGGAGGCTGAGCTGTCAGCGGAGGGGGGGAGCCATGCGGGGGGACTGGCTGCGGGGGAGGTGGGGTTAGCTGTGGGGGGCGCAGGGCCGGTGAAAGGAAGTTTTGCCTAGGGCGCGAAACTTCCTTGCACCGGCCCTGGGAACTCCATTAGTCTGGAGTTCTCTGTGAAAGCGTGGGATAGGTTTATCAAAGCCCTTTAAAGAATCCCAGTGGCAGAGCATATTATGTAATATTAAACAATGCTTCTATGCATCTGAGGTTATGCTTGATATAGCAAGAGATTTTATTCAAAATGCATTGCACACCACAGAGGTTGCACAAAATAAAAGGCCTTTATCCTCTGATGTTTGTTGGCCCTGTACCAAAGAAAAAGGAACTCTGATGCATATGCTATGGGACTGTCCAACAGTCAGGCATCTGTGGAAAAAGGTGGCCACAAGAGTTAAAATAGTGCTCAGCTTTAGCAGCCAAACCCCGATCCAAAATTCTTTCCTATTTAACTGATAAGCTGGGTTTAACACCGTGTGAAGGAGCAGAGAAACTGCTGTCTCGCACAGCATGGGTTAAAGAAAAACCTGTAGATTCAGCTAGCCCCGCCCTGCGATCCCTGCAGCCAATGCCACGCCTGGAGGGGGAAAAAAAGAAGGGAGCCTAGCTCAGTCAGGCACTCAGGGCCGGCGCTATAACTAGGCGACCCTAGGCGGTCGCTTAGGGTGCCAGGATTTGGGAGGCAGCGGGCGGCTGCCTCCTGCCTCCCGGCTCCACACTCAGCCGCTGAGCGTGGAGCCGGGAGGCAGCCGGCAAGCCGCTCCCCTGCCTCCCAGAGCTGGGAGGCAGCCGCAGCGAGCCGCCCCCCTGCCCCACATTCAGTCGCTGAGCTTGGAGCCCCGAGGCAGCCGCGGCGAGCCGCCCCCCTGCCTCCCAGCTCCACGCTCAGCTCCCATGGCCCATGGGCCGGGGGGGCTGAGCTCCCCTGGCCCACGGGCGGGGAGGAGGGGCTGAGCTCCTGGGGACGGCAGAGCTGGCTGTGGGGGGAGCCCGGCGTTGCCGGGAGGGGGGCGGCGCAGGGCTGGTGCAAGGAAATTTTGCCTAGGGCGCGAAACTTCCTTGCACCGGCCCTGCAGGCACTGACTTGGGAGGAGGCAGGAGCTCCCTGTTTGCCTGCCTGAAGGGATGGAGCAGCAACCTACCAGCCAATGCAGCCACTGGAGACAAGTAAACCTTCCTCTTGCCCAGGGGAGCCTGCAGATAAGCCCCAACTGTGGGGCTAGACTAGACTAGAGGGGCCATGCCCCAAACTAATGAGATTTTAGTAGGAAGTAGCCCAGGGAAAGAGCCCATTGAAGGCTCTATCACAAGTGGTGGAGAATGTGGGCAATGTCCTAGTCCCCGCCGAAGGGGATTTTTTTAAAAACAGAGAGAGAGCCCAAAACAACAAAAGAAAAAAAAACATGAATGGCGATGGAACAGCTGCTGAAGTGGCTTACTAAACAAAACACCCACCATAAACAGCAACAGCAGCAACTCCTGCAGCAGATGGTGACGCAGCAGCAACAGCTAGTTCGCGAATTGGCAGCCCAGCCGCAGCAGTTGGTTCAGCAAGTTGACTCCATTTTGCGACTCAGTGCTCCAGCAGAGTTGACTAACTCTGCCCCTATCAGGCTTGCCAAGATGGGACCTGATGATGATCCCGAGGCTTTTTTACAAACTTTTGAGCGGGTGGCCATGGTAACCCGGTGGCCCCGAGACCAATGGGCTGCAGTGTTGGCCCCGTATTTAATCAGGGTAGCACAGACCACATATCGTGTGTTAGACCCCGCCACCGCCCAGGAATGGCCCCGAGTTAAGGCAGCGATCCTTGACACCCTAGAGATCTCTGAGGAGATGTTTCATCAATGCTTCCGGGTGGTGGGGGGCAGTACCCACTGGCTAGGTTCCCTGTAAACTGTGCAGCCACGCAGAGGCTATTTGGGGCTGCAGGGGTGGCTTTAGGAAGTGCGGGGCTCGATTAGAACAGTTTTGACGGGGCCAGCTTTTGCATGGAATAAAAAAGAGCTGCCACCGAAGGCTCCGCCGAAATGCCACCGAAGTGCCGCCAAAGACACTGACGTTGCGGGGCCCTCTTGGGCGTGGGGCCCTATTTGGGAGAATTGGGGGAATCAGCCTAAAGCCAGCCCTGTAGCGCTGTACAGGTCCCCCGGCCTGGCCCCTCCGGAGCTACTGGGGGGAGTCCTCTCTCCCCGCTGTAGCCCTGGGGCAGCCAGCATCCCAAACCCCTCATCCCCAGCCCCACCCCAGAGCCTGCACCCCGGCCAGAGCCCTCACCTCCCCCCACACCCCAACCCTCTGCCCTAGCCCTGAGTCCCCTCCCGCATCCCAGAACCCACACCCCCTGCCCCCTCCCCAGAGCCCGCACCCCCCCACACACACTCCAACCCTCTGCCCCAGCCTGGAGCCCCCTCCCACACTCCGAACCCCTCGGTCCCACCCCACAACATGAATTTTGTTATATGCACCAATATGGAGGTGATTCTGCAGGTGGGTGGGAAAAATTAGAGGGAATACTGCCCACCAGAAGCCCGACCACACCTGCTTTCCCAGAAGCCGCAGGACTCGTGCTGGAGATAGCTCAAATCTGAAGAGAAGACAGGACAGCAGGTCGCTGAGTTGGTCCTACTAGAGCAGTTTGTCCAGATCCTGCCCACTGGGGGAAGAGAATGTGTGTTGCAGCACCATCCTGAAACCATGATGGACGCCATCCACCTCACTGAGAATTACCTAGCTGCCAAGTCTCCTGTGATGTCACCCTCCCCAGGGATTGTCTGGGACCAAGAGCCCTGTGCTGCCAAAGGACAGAACCACCTGCGGTCCCCAGATCCTTAAGGAATATAGACATGCCCCCACCCCTTACCAGAGCCCCAGAGGGCTCAAGGGCAAAAAGGCGCCATGGTTCCCCATCCCAGAGACCTAGTACCATTTACTCGTACTCCAGTTTGAGACACCACAGGCCCACCAGAGGTACATCAAGGGGCCTTCCCTGGCCCAGAACTCAGGGAGGCCTGTGGGGACCAGACCAACCAAGTACCTTGACAGGAAACCCCACGCACCACCCAAGATCAGGATCGGTGTCTCATGTGTGGCCATTCTGGGCACTGGTCCAGAGACTGTCCTTATATGGAATGTAGCTTTTGGAAGATCTGCACTCTGCGGACACGAGCACGCCAAGGGGACTCAGCCAAACTGATCATTCCACTGCAGGTAAATGGGAGAGAAGTGATGGGGCTGGTAGATTCGGGGTGTGCCCAGACCCTTCTACAAAGTGCAGTTGTTCCTAATCCAGGCCTAACTCAGGGCACCGTCATGTTACAGTGTGTGCATGGAGACGTGAGGGCCTATCCCCGCACAGAAGTGACTTCAACAGTGCGGAGACGGGAAGAGCCCCTGATGGTCGGTCTTGCCCTGACGCTTGCCTACCCAGTTATTTTAGGCAGGGACTTGGAGAATTGTTAACCAAGCTGGTAAAATCCCTTCCAATGGCCAGGGGCCCCTACCTCCAGCCACAGGGTGACCTGAAGCAGCAGTCCTTGCAGGTGTGCAGGAGGTTGCAGACCCTGGTGAAGGGACATCCCAGTCTTCAGTTCCAATCCAGCCAGATCAGGCCCCCTCCCAGCTGGAAGGGGAGCCCACCCCAGGACCCGAATTGGAGATTCTGACTCTCTTGTTGGACTCTGTGGGAGAGCAACAGGCTGACGACACACTGAGTCGAGCATATGCCCAGGTGGCGGTGGTGAATGAGGAGACCATTGAACCCCATCAAGTGGGACGGTTCCCACGTTTTGAGATTCAGGGTGACCATCTATACCGCTTAAGACCCGCAGACCGAAGAGATTCAACATCGGCTCTTGGTGCCTCGCCTCTACTGGAAGGAGTTTATGCAACTCGCCCATGCTATACCCGCTGCTGGGCACCTTGGCAGGGAAAAGACATTAGCTTGGATTCTGGCCTGGTTCTTTTGGCCAGGGATCTACAGAGAGGTGGTGGATTTCTGTGCCTCCTGCCCAGAATGCCAGCTCACTGCACCTTGGCCAGCTGAGAAAGCCCCTTTGATCCCCCTCCTGCTTATAGGATTCTCTGCTTTGAGTGGATTGAGTTGACATAGTCGGCCCTCTGGAGAGGAGTGCTACCGGATACTGGTTCATTCTCATTGTAGTGGACAACGCGACCCGGTATTCCGAAGCCGTGCCCTTAAGTTCTGTGAATGCCAAAAGGTGGCAATGCAACTTATCAATATCTTCGCCCAAGTTGCGGTGCCCTGGGAAATCTTGACAGATCATGGAACAAACTTTATGTCCCAGCCAGACGATCAAGCAATTCTGACGTTTACTAAAAATCAAGACTACAAACAGCTGTATACCACCCCCAAACAGATAGCCTAGTAGAACGCTTTAACAGAACCCTAAAAGCTATGCTCCAAAGATTTGTCCTGACGGATGTCCAACACTGGCACCAACTACTCCCTCCTCTCCTGTTCGCAGTCCGGGAGGTTCCCCAGTCTTCCACTGGCTTCTCGCCATTTGAGGTTTTATATGGGAGGCAACCCTGAGGGATTTTGGACCTAGTTTGAGAAATATGGGAGGAGCAACCATCCCAAGCCAACAATGTGGTATAGTATGTCTTGGGCCTGCGGGAGAAACTTGAGGCTGTAGGCTCATTTGCCAGGGAAAACCTCCTACATGCCCAAGAAACCCAAGAAGCTGCCTACAATAAACGGGCCTGTTTCTGCAAGTTACAGCCTGGTGGTCGGATAATGTTGTTGCTGCCCAGCTCGGAGTCGAAGCTCCTAGCCTGCTGATAGGGGTGATCTGACGTGTGGGAACTGGTGAACTATGAAATCAAGCAACCCGACAAACATAAGGTACAAAAAATCTACCATGTGAACCTTTTAAAACAGTGGAAAGCCCAGGAAGGCTTACTAATAGCTCCCTACCTACCAGAGCCTGAACTAGGCCCGCAGGTTGCAGAGGCTTCAACTGCAGGAGTGGTCAAGATTGGGGACAACTTTACCCCAGAACAGAGAAGTCAGGCGCAGCAACTAATCACTTCCTTCTCTTCTGTTTTTTTGACCTGACCAGGGCGGACTCACCTCATAACCCATCATATTCAGATGGAACCGGGAGTTAAGGTCAGAGAAAACCCTCAGTCCCTTCCCCAGAAACTAAGAGAGATCATGAAACAGGAACTCCAGTCAATGCTAGTATTAGGGTGACTGAGGAGTCTTTCAGTGACTGGCAAAGCCCCATGGAAGTACCTGCTTTTGCATTGATTTCTGCAAGGTCAACGCCGTATCAAAGTTCGATGAATACCTGATGTCACGTGTGGATGAGCTGCTCGACCGGCTAGGAAAGGCGGAGTACATCACCACCCTGGACTTACCAAAGGGATATTGGCAGATTCCCCTCACACCCAAGTCCAGGGAAAAGACAGCTTTCTCCACCCCTTCGGGCTTTTCCAGTTCCAGACCATGCCCTTCGGTTTGCATTGGGCTCCTGCCACATTTCAGCAACTAATGGACCACATTCTCCACTCGCTCCATTATCATTTTCTGGGCATACACTTCACCCTAGTCACTGACCATGTCCCTCTCCGCTGGCTGCATGCCATGAAGAGAGCCCAGCTCAGTCAGGCGCTGACTGGCGAGAAGGCAGGAGCTCACTGTTTGTCTGCCTAAAGGGACAGAGCAGCAACTTGCCAGCCAGTGCAGCCACCGGAGACAAGTAAGCCTTCCCCTTGCCTAGGAGAGCCTGCAGATAAGCCCCAACTGGAGGGTATTTAGACTAGAGGGGCCACGCCCCAAACGAATGAGACTTTAGTAGGAAGTAGCCCGGGAAAAGCCCACCAAAGGCTCTATCACACACCATCACAAAGACTTTGGTTCTTGAGGACTGCAATAATCCCCAAGTGCATAATTTTACAAAAATGAAAGAGTATGCTTATGACCAGAATAGAGCAGTGGTATGCAGATCTTTCCGAGTTAGCAGCCAAAGGAAGAATAGGTTATTGCCTTAGAGAACAATTACTTTAATCTGAAGAAATTTGGACCGTTTCTAGATGCATTTGGATAAAAATGTTGAGATGGCTCAGAGAATGCCAGATTTCCATTCCACCTAAGCCCTCCTCTCCCTGCCCATATATATCTTCTCCTACTTTATTACTGTTCTCCTCACCCTAATGTGTTATGTCCATATAATATTGTCTGGTATTGCAGCTTTGGCAAGTTGTAAAATTGTGAAATTCTGTAATTCTGTTGGAGATCTTGTGAATAGAGTGGGATTTGAAGACATACAAGCTGTAAGTCATTCACCTTTCTGTATTTTGTTTCTTTATGGAAATCAATAAAAAAATTAATCACAAAAATGATATAAGCAATTAAACTTTGACGGCTTTCCTAAGAAGCATGCCAATTTAATTTCTAAAATCTCTGGTTCTGATGCATCTACAAAACTACAGCTATTCATCATTTTGCAGATTTTACTACCAATACTCTTTTCCATTATATTTTAGGGCATAGGAACAAGAGTGTTTTTAATTAAAAAACACATTTTTTTTATAGCGCCAGAAAAATGCAGGCAATTTTATACCTGAAAAGGAATTAAAAATTGAGTGAAGGAGTAAAATTTACTTTATTAAACAGTTCAAGAGATGCTAAAAAAGGCAACCAGCCCAGAGATATTATAAAGTGAGATGCATTTCTCTGTAGGGTGACCAGAGAGCAAATGTGAAAAATCGGGACAGGGAGTGGGGGGTAATAGGAGCCTATATAAGAAAGAGACCCAAAAATCGGGACTGTCCCTATAAAATCGGGACATCTGGTCACCCTATTTCTCTGTCATTGTCACTTGAATGGTTCTCTTAGTATTTGCCAATGGTAGATATCATTTTGAGTACCCAGGAATGCTGTAGAGTACATCAATTCCTAGAACTTTACCTAACTAATTATTAAAACTGATAGGATCAGAACCAAAAGCCATACCTTTATAACCTCTGAATAAGGAATACAGTAACTAGATTTCTCTCTGCAGGTATTAATAAAATCAGACAGTGTCTACCAAGGATATTTCCATTTTATAGAGTACTCTCTTTATGTTTCTGTCTATCTATAGAGAGTGTGTGTGTCCATATACACTTGACCTATGCTGGCTGTACGAGACCTGAATGGGTATGTTTACTGTGTATTTAAATTCCACTGGGATTAAGATGTGACTAATATTAGTGTAGAGATTGCCCTGCTCCACTGCAATCCTTTGGTTAGCTAAGGGTATGTCTACACTCTATGAGCCACAGAAACACAGCTGCAGCAACATTGCTGTAGTGTAGACACTTGCACTGTTCCCTCTAAACTGTGAGCGTGTGCGCACGCACACAGATCCTAAACCCCGCGCACACAAAAATTTGCACAGAAGCACAACAATTTGCATAGAAGAAATGTTTTGCGCACACGGCCTGTCAAAAATTTGCACAGAAGAAATTTTTTGCGCACAAGGCCTGTCAAAAATTAGAGGGAACACTGGACACTTGTTAGAGCGACAGAAGGGGTTTCTCTGTTGCTGTAGTAAATCCACCCCTCTCGAGAATCAGTAGTTAGGTCAATGGAAGTATCTTTCACCCCTGAGCAATGTAGCTAGGTCAACGTTCACCTCATGGTAAGGCCAGCCCTGAGACAGTTCAGGATTATAGAATAAGAACATTAGCTGGATGTTTCTACTGAAACAATTCAAAGTAAACTGGCCGACAGAGTTGATATTTATATGGGCGTAACAAGCCTGAACTGTGTAGTATGGAGACAGAGTCTGCAGGAAGACCGACAGCTTATGCAAGAAAGGCCCGGAGCAGACACGGGGAGTGATTGTCTCTATGGCAGTGAGAGTGGGCACGATTTCCCCCTCGAGAGGCATTGGCTCTAATTGGCCAAATTGAAGGATTTTGTAGCTGCTGGTTCCAGAGGGTCAAGGCAGCAGGGGAGAGGTTGGGGGCTATGGCTGTTAGCAGTGGTAATCCTGAGGGAAAGGCTGCAGGATGGCAGGCTCCTGGGGAAGCTGGCTGCAGTTTGGTGAAGTGAACCGACAGTTGTAACTGTGGGTGAGCAGCCCCTTTTCTTTTGTTTTGATGCTGCTTCCAGGGCTTGTCCCGAAGTGCCCGACAGCTGTAGATAATAAAAGCTAATTTGTTCTTCATCCTGTAAGTGATCTCCTTATGCCTGATTTCTCCAGCTCCGATCCCAATCATTGAACCTGGAACTCCCCTTGGTCAATGTGCACCTTGCCACATGGCGTCCCTAACCTCACCCTGGACAGAAGGGGGGTAACAGCACCATATTTAGGTTTCAGATTTAACAACCCATCAAGATGAATAGCACAGTTCACACCTCTGACAGGAATATAATGGTTTACACTCATTTCACATTTAGAGTAGGTGGTTTTTACAATCCTAAGGGTTATCAACCTAATTTTAAAATATTGAGAAATCTTAGATTCTGGAGCACAATTCTGTGGCCAGGAGTGAATGCACTGCAAATTCCTCAGCTGCATAATTGTGGAATATACAGGGCCTTGCCCATTATACAGAAAACTTTTATTTTCAGTACTGTTAGTGTAATGCTTTTCGAAAGGATTAAAGGCAATGTAAACAAAATAAAAACCACCCCACATGGACCTTAATCTGTAGTAATCTTCATTGCAATAGGCTATTTTTACACAAATGTAGAAAACTTGTTTGTTTCAACTTTCTCAGAACTTGATTTTCAAATTTTCAGTACATCAGACTGTATGAAAAGTAAATCCCAATAAAACAAGCGGAAACTATCATTCTACTCTTTAAATAGCTAAAATTAACTTAATATAGTACTACCTTAAATGTAGTACTACCTTGAATGTAATTTAAACAAATGTTAAACATTTGTTAACATTGAACCAGTACCAACAGGCTGTAACATAGCAAAGGTTCAGGCAGTTGAAATATACTTTGCATTTAAATTAACTGGGAATATGACTGTGACCTAATTTTAACATTATAGTGAGCAAATTTGATACATATTGCTCACTGGAAAAAAAATGAAGTACACCACACTCTCGCTAGAACGCGGGGCTTGGGAGCCATGCGCGGTACTGCATTAACGTGGGGACCGCGTTATAGCAGGGGGGGCACATTACCATGGATCCCAATGTAAATAATTTATTTTGGGATCTATGGTCGCCCCCGCGCTAATACCGAATTCACGCTATGTTGACGCGCATTCTAGTGGGGGTCTCCTGTATGTTGGGTAATTTGCTGCTGAATGTAGCAGCTCACAAAGGCGTTTGATGATTATAATCACACACTTAAGATTAAAAGCTCAATACTGTAATTATGTGCTCATGCAAGCTTCTTTGATAACAAATCAAAGGGTCTCCGACCTGCACAGTGTCATGGGGCACACCTCTCTATCTCTGCTGTTCGCCCCTCTCGCAGCCTCAGGAACCGCAGTATCCTCTTCATGGCTCAGCCCTCTGGCCACATCACTATTCATGTTCCCCCTTTCCAGGGGAGCTTTAGCTCTGCCTCCTCAATAGTCCTAGGCGGTCTTCCCATTCAATGCTTCTGTGTCACTCACCCAATGGCTGGTAGGGGAACCCAGACCCACCCTCTTCTCTGGATTCCAGCCCAGGGACCCTCAGCTCAGTCGTCTGGGCCTTCTCTCTATGGCCTCACTGCTCTATCCCTGGACTGCTTCCTACTTCAGGTTCCCCTTGGAACCTACCAGTTCCCAAAGCCTCCTCCTGGGGAGTGCCTGCAATGCAGTACCTACTTACTCACCCACCCACCCAGTCCTCCCTTTCTCCTGGGAGCATCTGCCTTTTCCAAGCAGCCCCTTCATCTTTCAGCTCCTGGGCTTTATATGCCCCGCCTATTCCTGCCCAGCTGAGCATCCTTAATCAGCTGCCTAATGGGTTAATTGGCCCATCTGGCCTCCATTCAATCCTGCAGGGTGAGTGTGGGGTAGTCACCCCATCACACACAGCAATAAGGTTTGGGAATACTTTCAGTACTTATAGAGTGAAAATTAAAACTTAAAAATATAATTAAAATCCCGTAGAGAAGTAATAGAAAAAGCGAATCATAGTATTTTAGAAAGGTGCTGCAAGTGTCTAACCAATGCTTGAAAAGCCAATTGTAGGGACTCTGCCGTAGGAGCAGAAAAGTAGAGTTCAAGCTGCACGCTCAGCAGCGAGAAAGGTGGAAAAGAATAGACAGGGAAAAGATTGAAACCGCTATGTCATAAAACAATACTTAATTATGGTAAAGGATATGATAACTGCAAAGGGGAAAAAATCACTTTGGACCATATGTCCAAATATGTCTCTGGCATAAAACTGCATGGAGAAGAACAAAATAATCTAAAAATCATGTCGCTTTTGAAGTGCAGCTGCTGGGCTGCATTCTCCTCCCCACCTTCCTGTGGAAGCAGTGGGGATACAGAACAGCCAGGGTGCAGGGCCATGAACATGAGTAGAGGCCAGGGATTCATGTCATTAAATTCAGGGTTTCTCATGAATCCAGGCCAGACACATGGGATGAAATCCTAATCTCACTGAAATTAGTGGCAAAACTCCCATTGACTTCTGAGGGGGCCAGGATTCCCCCCATGGAGTCTGTCTCATTGTGCATCTTCCAGGCTTCCCATCCCTCAAAATGACAGCACAGATAGCTATTAGCATGCTACCATTGTCTTCTAGGCCATAGATTGTGTTTTGCAGTTCCTCCAGTGGAAGTCAGAAAATGTGGAAGAGCAATTACTGCTGCTTCCAGTAAGTCTGATTAATTTCTGGTTTAACATAGCCATTAGCCTGTCTGAGGGGTGTCATGCTGAGTAGTGACTGGCTGTCAGCTCCTCCCTTCCTATTCCTGGCTAATCCTCCTTTTCCCATACAATTTAATGGTCACATTTTTCCAGAAGGGAAAGTGTAGCGGCCTTTCTGCTTGATATGAGTCTCCTTTAGCTATTTCTCTGGGTTTTCTACTCTCCCCACCATGTGGACAGAGATAGGGGTGTTATACAGATATAGGGAAGATTTGTCTTTTAGGAGACATGTCTGAGGTACATTTTATAGATGATGCTGATGACACATAGGTGATGTTATATGGGCAGTAGATAAAGCAGCAGACCAACATGCTGCAATATAAGGCCTGGTCTACACTAAGAGTTTATGTCGAATTTAGCAGCGTTAAATCGAATTAACCCTGGACCTGTCCACACAACGACGCCATTTATTTCGACATAAAGGGCTCTTAAAATAGATTTCTGTACTCCTCCCTGATGAGGGGATTAGCACTAAAATTGATATGGCTGTGTCGAATTAGGGTTAGTGTGGACGGAATTCGATGTTATTGGTCTCCGGGAGCTATCCCACAGTGCACAACTGTGACCTCTCTGGACAGTAGTCCGAGCTCGGATGCTCTGGCCAGGTACACAGGAAAAGCCCTGGGAACATTTGAATTTCATTTCCTGTTTGGCCAGTTTGAATTTCATTTCCTGTTTGGACATCGTGGCGAGCTCAGCAGCACTGGTAACGATGCAGAGCTCTTCAGCAGAGGTGACCATGCAATCCCAGAATAGAAAGAGGGCTCCAGCATGGACAGAACGGGAGGTGTTAGATCTGATAGCTGTATGGGGAGATGAATCGATGCTATCAGAGCTACGATTGAAAAAACAGAATGCAAAAATCTACGAAAAAATCTCCAAGGCCATGACGAACAGAGGATACAGCAGGGATGCAACGCAGTGCCGCGTGAAAATTAAGGAGCTGAGGCAAGCGTACCAGAAGACCAAAGAGTCAAACGGATGCTCCGGGTCAGAGCCCCAGACATGCTGCTTCTATGCTGCACAGCATGCCATCCTAGGGGGGGCCGCCACCACTACCCCACCCCCGTCCGTGGACTCCGAGGATGGGGTATTCTCATCAGTCGCTTCCTCTGAGGTTTTTGCGGACAGGGAAGATGATGGGGGAGATGATGAGGATGAGGTAGTCGACAGCGCTCTGCACGCCGATTTCCCTGAAAGCCAGGAACTCTTCCTCACCCTCACAGAGATCCCCTCCTAAGGCGGTATCCCGGACTGTGAAGCAGGAGAAGGCACATCAGGTGAGTGTATCTTTTGAATTGAAAAGACTTGGTTGTAAAGCCATTGGTTTTTAATGATTACTTTGCCCTGAGGACTTGGGATGCATTCGTGGCCAGTAGAGCTACTGGAAAAGTCTGTCTGGGGATGGAGCGGAAATCCTCCAGGGACATCTCCATGAAGCTCTCCTGTAGGTACTCTAAAAGCCTTTGCAGAAGGTTTCTGGGGAGAGCAGTCTTATTGTGTCCTCCGTGGTAGGAAACTTTACCACGCCAGGCCAGTAGCAAGTACCCTGGTATCATTGCACGGCAAAGACTGGCAGCATACGGCCCTGGTGTTTGCTGGCATTCAAGCAACATCCGTTCTTTGTCTGTGTTATCCTCATCAGGGTAATATTATTCATGGTGACGTTTGAAATACAGGAATTTAATTACAGGGACATTCAGAGATGGCCGTTTCTACTGGGCTGTTTGCCTGTTCCTGAAAAGAAATCCTCCCCGCAGTTTCCAGCCACGCGGTGGGGGCGGGGAGGGTGATCGTTCACGCCGAGCAGTTTGCAGTTGGCTAGCAGGGATCTTCCCTGATACCAGCCACGCGGTGGAGGCAGGGGACCCTTTTACACTGAGCAGTTGGGGTTCGGCTAGCAGGGATCTTCCCTGATACCAGCCACGCGGTGGAGGCAGGGAACCCTTTCACGCTGAGTGGTTGGCGTTCGGCTAGCAGGGATCTTTCCTGATACCAGCCACGTGGTGGGGGCGGGGAGGGGGACCGTTCACGCTGAGATGTTTGTGGTCGGCTAGCAGGGATCTTCCCTGATACAAGCCATGCAGTGGGGTGACGGCTAAAGCTAGCATCCCAGAGAATGGGATGGCTGGAGTTACTTTGGTTTCTGCCGCTGCATGTTAACCCGCAAAGCGCAGCAGTAACTGGCCAACTCAAGAAGCTTTGCTTTGAACGGGAAAGGAGGGCACTGCTGTTAATTAAGGTTTCCGAAGCCGAAAGTCTATGGCTTACCATGGCCGCCTGGTAGCCGAATTCCGTTGCCCAGCCCTGCTTGTGTGATCTGTACACCAAAGCCCCAGGCACTCAATATAAAGATGCAAAATGCGACCTTGTACTGAAAGCACATGTGCTAGGTACTGTGAATGGTGTTGTTCAGCACGAAAGGGTATATACATTGCTCTGTAAAATGTATCTTTTTAAAAAATTCACTCCCTTTTTTTCATCCCGCAGCTGCAACTGTTTCTAGGCTTCCTCTGGCATCTCCCTCCCAAAAGCTATCGCAGATAAGGCGGAGAAAAAAACGCACACGCGATGGGATGTTCTCTGAGCTAATGCAGTGCTCCCGCACTGAAGTAGCTCAGCAGAATCTGTGGAGGGACACAATTTCCCAATACAAGCAAGTGGGCAGTGAACAGGAGGACAGGAGGGACAAGAGTGAGGACAGGAGGGACGCTTGAGATGAGAGGTGGCGGCAGGAAGACCAGAGAGTGACAGAGGCGATGCTTGGGCTACTGTGGGAGCAAACTGACACGCTCTGGCATCTGGTGGATGTTCTGCAGGAACGGAAGCAGGATGACAGACCGCCGCAGCAGCACATCTGTAACCGCCCTCACCCCTCCCCAAGTCCCATAGCCTCCTCTCCCAGAGTCCCAAAAACTCGGGGGTGAGGGGGAAGGCTCCGTGCGAACAACCACTCCACCCTGGCGGATTGCTCAAGCAGCAGAAGGCTGTCATTCCCCAAGTTTTGAAATGGCCTTTCCTTCCCTCCTTCCTCCACCCCGCCGCCCGCACCCCACCCTGGCCACTGTCCCAGTTCTCTCCCTTTCTTACTAAATCTTGAATAAAAAATTGTTGTTTGTGAAACAATGGTGCCTTTATTTCCTTTCAAAGCAAGGTGCGCTCAAAGGGGGGGAAAGGGCGGGAAGGGGGTTGGTAATTAGAGAGGATAGGCAATATAAACAGAGTAAACAAACGGGGGCAGGTTCTCATCAAAGAGAAACAAACATAAGAGTCACTGGTTACCCTGGTCAGTCCGGAAGCTAGTTTTCAAAGCTTCCCTGATGCGCAGCGTGTCCTGATGTGCTCTTCTAATCGCCCTGGTGTCTGGCTGCGCGTAAGCTGCGGCCAGGCGATTTGCCTGAACCTCCCACCCCACCATAAATGTCTCCCCCTTACTCTCAGAGATTGTGAAGCACACAGCAAGCAGCAATAACAATGGGTATATTAGTTTCGCTGAGGTCTGAGCGAGTCAGTAAGCTGCGCCAGCGCCCTTTTAAACGTCCAAATGCACACTCCACCACCATTCTGCACTTGCTCAGCCTGTAGTTGAACAGCTCCTTACTACTGTCCAGGGCGCCTGTGTATGGCCTGTGTATAAGCCAGGGCACTAGTGGGTAGGCTGGGTCCCCAAGCATCACTATAGGCATTTCAACATCCCCAACAGTTATTTTCTGGTCTGGGAAGTAAATACCTTCCTGCAACTATCTAAACAGACCAGAGTTCCTGAAGACGCGAGCGTCATGACCCTTTCCGGGCCATCCGACCTTGATGTTGGTGAAATGTCCCTTGTGATCCACCAGTGCTTGCAGCACCATTGAAAAGTAGCCCTTGTGGTTAATGTACTGGCTGCCCTGGTGGTCTGGTCCCAAGATAGGGATGTGCGTTCCATCTATAGCCCCACCACAGTTAGGGAATCCCATCGCAGCGAAGCCATCTACTATCACCTGCACATTTCCCAGGGTCACTACCTTTGACAGCAGCAGCTCAACGATTGCGTTGGCTACTTGCATCACAGCAACCCCCACAGTAGATTTGCCCAGTCCAAAATGGTTCGCGACTGACCGGTAGCTGTCAGGCATTGCAAGCTTCCAGAAGGCTATCGCCACTCGCTTCTCAACTGTCAGGGCTGCTCTCATCCTGGTGTCCTGGTGCTTCAGGGCAGGGGACAGCAAGTCACAAAGTTCCAGGAAAGTGCCCTTACGCATGCGAACGTTTCGCAGCCACTGGGACTCATCCCAGACCTGCAACACTATGCAGTCCCACCAGTCTGTGCTCGTTTCCTGGGCCCAGAATCTGCATTCCACAGCATGAGCCTGCCTCATTGCCACCAGGATGTCCATTTTGTGGGGTCCCGTTCTCTGAGAGAGGTCTGTGTCCATGTCCTCATCACTCTTGTCACCATGCTGCCGTAGCCTCCTCGCCTGCTTTCTCAAGTTCAGGTTCTGAATAAAGCGCACGATAATGCGTGAGGTGTTGACAATGGCCATAACTGCTGCGATGATCTCACCGGGCTCCATGCTCGCCGCGCTATGGCGTCCGCACTTTCAATCCAGGGAAAAGGGCGTGAAATGATTGTCTGCCGTTGCTTTCACGGAGGGAGGGGGGGAGTGACGGTTGAATGATGACATGTACCCATAACCACCCGCAACAAATTTCTTGCCCCACCAGGCATTGGGAGCTCAACCCAGAATTCAAATGGGCAGCGGGGACTGCGGGAACTGTGGGATACGTACCCACAGTGCACCACTTGGAATGTCAACGCTTGCCCCGGTACTGTAGACTCACACCGCCGATTTAATGTACTTAGTATGGACACACACGTTCAACTTCATAATATCGGTTCCCCAAAATCGATTTTGGTAAAATCGGACTACAGTCGTAGTGTAGACATACCCTAAGAGACGCTACACAAAATAGACCAATTAGAAACAAAAGGACTATGCCACTATAAAGGGACCCATAAGCCTCCCAAAATGAGACACCTGGAGCAGGAGACAGCCTTCCAGGGAGGGGTTTAAAAGGAAGAGACGGGCTCAGTTGAAAGGAGTAGACAGACAGAGTAGATATGGCACTCTCACTGTGGGAGAGAAGTCTGTTTATGGCCAGGAACTGGGGAAAGACTGGCACCTAGCAGATCTTCTGGAGGAATGGGAGTGTTTGTTGTTTCATACTTGATGTGGACTTTGAGGCCCCAGCAGGGGTAGAAGTTACTGTAAGTGACCTAGCTAGAGGGTTAAGTCTCTGCCATCCAGAAGTGGAGGCTGGACAGAGCAGCAGAAGGGCACCTGGGGGAAACTGAGTGTGAGTGGCTGCTGCACCAGTGCTGCAAGGTGGCACTCTAGTAAGGACATGCTATAGCAACCACGCTGTAACTGGCACAAGAGTCATAGTACAGCTGGATAGAGAAGCAAAAGTGAACACATTGGAGGAATCAGGAGGAACAAAACTATGCCAAACTTCACAAAGAAATAATGAAACCTACAGTCCCAGCCATTTGAGTTCTATGCGTTGTGATACAGCATGGCCAGAAGGCAGCAGGAGAGTGATCTAGGGTGAGGAGAAGCCTTATTCCCTGTAGATTAATTAAAAGCACCTGAAACCAATTAGAGCACCTGAAGCCAGTCACCTGATAAAATCCCCCTGCTTCAATCAGCCAGAGGAGGAGCTGGAGCAGAGTGAGGAGGAGTGAAGCTGAGTGAATTGGTGGTGGAACAAAGAGCAGTTTGAAGTAAAGTGGAGGAGAGTTTTGAGAAGTGCTGCAGCGGGCTAAGAAGACCAAGTTCCTAGGTAAAGGGACACCTGGCTTGTGCAGAGGGAAGGCAGGAAGCCCCACAAGCTGAAGGTCAGGAGAGGGAAGTAGCCCAGGGGAAAGAATCACTGGTACAAGTGGTTCACCTACTATCATAGGGCCCCTGGGCTGGGACCCGGAGTAGAGGGCGGGCCTGGGTCCCTCCCTCTCCACTCCCCTTCCATGGGATACTAGTAGGATAGCTGTTACCCCAGTACAGGGGCAAGAAATGGCACCCTGAAACCCCCCCACAAGAAGAGAAAGTGCGGGACCCATCATAGTAGTGCTGGCAATTTGCCACAGCGTCCAGCCACCAGTAATTTCCTGCTATAAAAACTCCAGTTTTTCTGACCACTTGTCCTGCTGTTGGGTGTCATCTTTTGTTTTCTGCCTCCAGCTTATCCTGTGTGTGCTAAACTTCAATTCCCCAATAAGAGGGAATTAAATGTTTTCATTGTACAACCTCCTCTGGCTGCCCTAGCACCTTTACTAAGGAACAGTGATTACTGTCAGGAACACCAGTATGGGTTTATCCTGCACTTGGAGGTGGACGCAGGGAATTGGAGCAGCTGGAGACAGAGGGAGAAGGAACTGACACATACAGGATGCATGTGGAGAATCAGGGTTGAAGGAAAAGATGCCAAGCATGCAGGGTTACTAGGATGAGGTGGAAAGTGAGGTGGCTTAGTACATTCAGGGATCATGGGGGATCTGAGCAGCAGAAGGCATAGCATTACGTGTACTATAAATTATAGAATGTATAGTATTACTATTGTTACATGTTCACTGAATGGTACATCTTAGAATTATTTCAGTAAAACTGAAAATTCTGGGAAGATTAATTTGCAATCCATCAACAGGGCTGCAGAATCACCACAGAATTCAGTACAGGTTTGCTATAGAAATCAGGCACCTTACTGAAAAATGTAGGGTTAGTGTACTGCCTATAACAGGCATCTGATTGAGATGAAAAGACTACATTGCTTAAATAGGGATTAATATTAACTCTTTGTAAAACTATCACTTGGAGAAGGAGTCTTTGCTAAGAAACCAGGTCCAATTTGTTATTTAAAACAAAAAAAACCACAACAACAGGGCAGTGTCAGACAGAGAGCATACACGAGCTCTCTGCTTTGCAATCAAATTAAACCACAGAGGCAGCAGAATGAGAACTGCAATTTCTTGGCACTTCTGATGGTATTTTAATGTTGTCCTTTGGGGCAGGTAATACTGCATAAACCATGCCGTTTAACAACATGCTGTCTGTAAAGTGAATACTGGTGGCCTTGACAGTAATTACAGAAAGAATTAAACAGGGTGGTTATACAAAGTATAAACCCAGTAAGAAGCTCATAGACTAAGTGGATTCAGTGGAGGGAAGTGATGGGATATTCAGAATATGTATGGACCCCCAGAGAGCCATCCATTATACAAATATAATACCAGATCACTACCAGATGCCAAAAGGGGAAGAAACAATGTGAGATGGCAGCAGAGTTGATGTATCACATGGAAGTTATAGCTAGCTAATGAAAGTGCTCAAATGTATACATTTGACACATCTTTGGCACTGTTTGTTTGGGATGTGTTCATCTCCAGAAATATCCACCAAGCAACTGCAAATAAATTCAGAGGGATCCAAATTTCCACTGCTGATGTGGTGATCTGAGACAATACCTTCTATTAACATAACACCAGCACTGGAAATGGGAGTCAACAGGAAGAAATGCTAATTTGCTGCATAGTAAACTACTTTGTAAGGCGAGAAGACAAAGGTAATGGGTGCTAGAGCCCTGCCTAAGTAAAATTCAGCTAGTACAGGAAGTGCTCAAAGCCAGTGGATTAGAGCCAAAGAGTCAATGAAATATCATAAGGACAAGTTAGTACCTAGTCTGGCAGCTACAAGAGTTCCTGTTGGGGGCATTAACACAAAATAATCGAGTGGTCATGGGTTCTACCTGATGAGGCATGGAAGCAACTGGAGCACAGGGGTTAAAGAACAAGTGTATGCAGCATATGTGGTCCTTAAAAAAGCTAGAATAGCTACAGATGAATCTAAAGATGGATTAAAGGAGCACAAAACTGAGGCTAGAAAGGGGTGGGCCACCCTATGCACTCCTTTGAGGCCAGCTGTAGCACTGCAGGGGAGCCCCAACTTGCTTTCCCTCAACTGGATGTGAAAAATCCACTTGCACAGATCAGAGCAATGAGAAGCACAATAAGCTAATCAACAGATGTATATCTCCTTTAATGGAGCCCCAGGGAAGGAGCACGTGGAATGACAGTTCTAAGGCCCTTTACCTCAGGACCTGGGTTCAGAGCTCCCAAACTCAGAGTCTCTGTGGATGATCAGGGTAGCCTCACATTGCTGGAGAGAGATCACCACCATTCTCAGGATGGCTGGCTTCAGTCTCCTCTCTCGTACTCAGCTACCTGTTCCTGTTTGAATAGTTCAGTCTTAGGGCAGAGTAGGGAGACTCTTTGATTATCCTCAGGCTGTTCTGATTATGACCTCCTGGCTGAGCCTTAAAGGGGTAGTAAACTCCATCACAGGTGCACAGAGGAAGGGCATTGATAAAGATATGTTCAAAATCAAGACATGTTTTGGTCTAGTTTAGTGTTTGTGCTTTTTATTGTATTGTATCTTGAGTTTATTGATATTGCTCAATATTCTCAGTGCCACAGCAGAGGCTTGAAGGCACTTTATAAATACATTTGATAAAAACCTATTAACATCTGTCATGTGTTTTGTCTGTAATTTAGTGTTTTGTTTTGGTAGGGTTTTATTTTGGGGTTGGTTTTGTTTGGTTTGTTTGTTTGTTTTTTAATGTACATGAGGCCACAGGTTTGTGTTAGAGAAGGCGAAGTTGAAGTACACCTTGCATCTGGAGTGGAAGGTGGTGAAGTCTGTGATGGTTCTAAATTTCTGTAATACTTTGTGCCGCAGTCTTTGACTGGCTGGCAAGAAAGGGGTCTGTCTGTCTTTACAGTAGACAGTTCCATTGTGCCTGAGGAATGAAGTTGTCGACCGTGGTCTTCATCAGAGAGCTTTAGTTGATCTTTTAGAGAGGCTCAGACCATTGAGCACCTTCAAGATAAGGACCAAGACATTGAATTTAACTCGTGGCTTGTCTACACAGAGACAAAGGATATGCCCACCCAGCGTAGTAAGCCTGGATCTGTGTGACATGCATCCGTGCAGACCTGTTGTCAGGGCCAGCGCTACCACTAGGCGACCCTAGGCGGTCGCCTTGGGCGCCAGGATTCGGGGGGCAGCATTTCTTACCTTCTTCAGCCACCGGGGTCCTCGAAATGCCGCCGAGGACCCCGGCAGCCGAAGAAGCTGCCGCCGAAATGCTGCCGGGGTCCTCGTTGGCATTTCGGTGGCAGCTTCCCCCGGAGGCGCCGCCTAGGGTGGCAAAGAAGCTGGCACCACTACTGCCTGTTGTTTCCAAGCCTCCGCTTCAGCATCCACACTGCATTGGAAACCCGGGCCTTACAACTGCACTACACAGACTTGAGCTAGAACTTCAGCCTCTGTGGGCATATACCATCATATCCCAGCGTTCGCAGTGCCCTTGCCCACTGTTGCTGCTCTAGGGCTTGGTTCATAGTGGGCTGTGGAAGAATTTGTTTGCCCTGTGTGAGTTGACCAGAATTGTTGAGGGGTTTTAGTTTGCAATACATCCAACTGAGCCATTTTGTGTCCTCACATTGCCAGCAGCTGGAGCCATCAACATGGATTCCACTAGAAGAACTTATCCACTTCAGAGTCTTATTTCAGGAAACAAGCGGAACATCTGCAAGAGGCTGGTGGACATTTCCGCAGCAGTTTTTGACCTGCCAAAGGCATCTCTCGGAGGAGGATTCTGACATATCAGCGCAACCCAGTTTATGCCACTCATACCTGTAACCTTAGCCACAGATTCCCCTTATGTAGACCGGCATTTCTGGAGCAGGGGCACAAGCATACAATGGCAGGATCACATTGTCATGTGGACCTGGCATGACCGACAGTGGGTTCAGAACTTTTGCACGAGGAAGCAGATGTTCTTGGAGGTTTGTGATCAGCTTGCCCCAACCCTCCAGTGCCCCGACACCTCTTGTGTCATTAGAAGTGGGTCACTATAGGCATCTAGAAGCTGGCTATCCTAGACTGCTACAGGTCCATGGTTTGGAGTTGACAAATCAACTGTGGGGGTTGTAATGGCAGGTTTATGATGCAGTCAGGACTGTAATGTACCCAAAGATGGTGTCAAGTATCAGAGGGGTAGCCGTGTTAGTCTGGATCTGTAGAAGCGACAAAGGGTCCTGTGGCACCTTATAGACTAACAGAGGTATTGAAGCATAAGCTTTTGTGGGTGAATACCCACTTCTTCGGATGCAAGCAGTGGGGGTCAGCACTGCTTGCATCCGAAGAAGTGGGTATTCACCCACGAAAGCTTATGCTTCAATACCTCTGTTAGTCTATAAGGTGCCACAGGACCCTTTGTCGCTTCCAAAGATGGTGGGCATTACAAATGTTCCTGAAATAATTGCTGGCTTCGAAAGATGAGCTTTCCAAACTTTGCTGGGGCCATTGATGCAACTCATGTGCCTATAGCTTGCCCTCTATAAGGAGCACGAGTACATAAACTTGAAAGGGTATTACTCCATCATTATACAGGCCCTAGTTGGCCCTGGGGCAGATTCATGGACACCAATATGGGATGCACTGGCAGTGTGTATGATGTCAGGGTGTTCCGTAGATTGAAACTTTATCTTCATGGAGAAGCTGGGACATTATTTCATTGAATTACATTGTTATAAATGTTATATATATACTGTTCCCACTGTTATTCCAGGGAATCCTGCTTACCCCATGTTGCCATGCCTTATGAAACCCTATTTTGATTTCAGAGCACCTGGCAAAAGAAGGTTCAACTGCACATTCAGTAGCAGTAGGATGATAGTGGAACGTGCATTTGGCAGATTGAAATCCTGTTGGCATTGCCTGCAAAACTGTATGGATGCTAGTGTTGTCAATGCAGTCCACATTATTGCGGCCTGCTATGTTATGGACAATGTCTGCGAGAAGGGGGAACCTTTTTGCCGGGAGTAGATTCAAGACAGTGCTGGATTTCTGAACCAGTACACTCAAGCAGACAGTGCACCTCTCATGACTAGTGCTGGATCTACATTCCCAACAGAAATCAGGGCTGCTTTGTGCACCCACCTAACTGGTTTGCACAGTCCCATGCATAAGGGATATGAAATGGTATTCGAAGTTGTGCTGTGTATAAGGCAGCTGTAGGAATTTTTTTTAATGTGTTAGTGTTATGAATTTTGTAAACACTTCCCTGCAATGTACGGAGATGTCATGCTATTATAAATATTGGTCATGTACTGCAATTCACAGTTTATGGATTACTGCAACGACAGTTTGTAATTTTTATTATGAAGTTTATTGAGAATTGGCATGGGATAAAAATGGCACAAACTTTCATAAATTTTAGCATTGCATATAATAAAACTTATTATTGTAGCCTTGGCGCAAATTCAACACTTTATTTTACATATGTATTTCCATGTAAGAACCAGAAAGGCAGACCAGCTGCCATCAAAACATACAACACAATCACCAAACTCAGTGCCAAAACAGTGAAAGGTACATTTTGCCAAATGACATGGTGGGATCACTTTGTCATGCGGACCTGGCATGACCAACACGGGGTTCTGGGTGACTCCAGTCCCTCTGTTCTCCTTGGCCTTTCAGATACTTTTTACACGTGTGAGCCCTGACTACACTGGAGGGGATGAATGCACGTGGTACACTTGTCTATTCCATGTGCTGCTCTTCACTGCCTATGACATGGTCCAGCCAGTCCCTGAATTGTACAAAGGCTGCATAGTCTGCAGGACACAGTAGCCTGGAGAGGACTCGGGTGTGGGGCTGGAGCAGGAGCTGAAGGTGGCAGCGGAGTCTGCAGTCTGGTAGTCATGAGCACGAGTAATTGCTTGAACAGCTCTGCGCTCTGTCTTCCTCCCTCAATCTGCGGTCACGCTCCATGAATCTCTTTGCCAATCTCTCCTTGTGCTGTGCAGCCCCTCTCTCTCTCCCCCCCCCCCGCCCTTTCTTGCATCTTCACCTTCTAATACTCAATCTGGTCTTTCTGGAATTCTATCTGCTGATTTGTTTTATCTAGAATCGTCCATCAACTCATCTCAGATTCTTTCTCCTTACCTGCAGTCAGTAGGTCTGCTTCCCCACGCTCTGCTGCCGTGTGTTTCCCTTGCAGAGGTAGAAGGGCCTTGAAAGGAAAATGAAAGAGCATATTGTCTGACCATGATAAAAACAATTACATTTTCCATGCTATCAAAGGGGCTGCTTTAATTCAAAGTCAAAATATGATACTTTTTAATCCATGGGCTTTATTTTATTCACACAAAAAACACCGGCCGCTTCAGATGTCCTTTATAGCAGCGCTAAAAGCCATCATGCATCCAGGGGCACCATTTCAGATTGGGGGTGGGGGGTGGAACTTTAACCGTGATTCCAGGGGCTACTTAGGGACCTGAAAATTCTAGTTTTTGGGCAGATAATTTAGCAATCAGCTGACAGGACTACTGTGTCTAATTCAATGGTTCTCAAACGTTTGTACTGGTGACCCCTTTCATGTAGCAAGCCTCTCGGTGTGACCCCTTCTTATAAATTAAAAACACATTTTTATATATTTATCATCATAAATGCTGGAGGCAAAGTGGGGTTTGGGGTGGAGGCTGACAGCTCGTGACCCCCCCATGTAATAACCTCGTAGGGTGACCAGATGTCCCGATTTTATAGGGACTGTCCCGATTTTGGGGTCTTTTTCTTATATAGGCTCCTATTACCCTCCACCCCGTCCTGATTTTTCATATTTGCTGTCTGATCACCCTATAACCTTGCGACCCCCCCGACCTCCAGTTTGAGAATCTCTGGATTCCTATGTAACCCTTCTGCCAGGTGGAGCCAGCAGCAACAAGGGCCGGGTTCAGTATCTAGCGGTTCCTTTTCAACAATACAACACAAAACCGGCTCGAGCGCCCACCCAGTGACCTGGGACAATTACACACCACCCCCAGGGTGCCTCTAAGTGGCAATACTTCCCCTCTCGCAAGCACAGAGTCTGAGTGTAGCAAGAACTTTTAATAAAAGGAGGGAAGTAACTCAGCATTAATCTGGTGGGCAGTGTCCTTTTCCCCTCAGGTTCTTAAGTCCAGCAACCCAAAAGACCCTTTAACATGCCCGTCCCTTCTCTGTACCCCACTCACAGCTGTTGTCCTTGGCCAGTGCAGCTCCAGAGTTCAGAGGCTCATCTGCAGAGTCCACCTCCCACTCTGTGTGGAAGTCGTGGGGGGGTAAGGGGGGTAAGGAGGCACCTTACATGCTCCACTGCTCGTGCACTCGGTTGTTGCCCCAACGGCCAATTACCACGCCTCTGTGGGGCTCTGCTCTGGAACTCTTCACCAGCCTCCCTGCTGGCCGCGCCTCTCCACCAGCTGCCCTGCTGGCCACTTGCCACGCCTCTCTGCCAGCCTCCCTGCTGGCCACTTGCCACGCCTCTCTGCCAGCCTCCCTGCTGGCTGCTTGCTGTGCCTCTCCACCAGCTGGCCACTTGCCAAGATGTCTTCAGGGCCCCCCCACTTAACACAGTTCAGTGATTTCAGCTGTTAGTGGGAAGCCTCACTGCTGGTGCACACTGGGCAGTCTCTTGCAATAGAGACACTGTCCCAAAGTAGGTCTAATACGTAGACCTAGGTATCAGTGATTTCAGCTCTGCAGCATGTAACAAGACTCTCAACTGAATCTAAATTAGTTCTTTTATTATACCATGGAGAGAGAAAATGATGTCTAGGACCCTTAAACAGGGCCCACATGACCAGATACAAGTACATAACCTATATAAAAGAAAGAAAATTAAGTAAATATTAGACCCACTCAGCTCTAATACTAAAATGTTCTGACATCTTGTGGCAAGTCACTTAAGGGACACTGGTTAGGTTTAAAAATGTAATGTATATTCTTACTTTATTACTAACTCCGTGGAGGACTCCTGCATTCTATCTCAGCACTGTGTGTGGGGGGGTCTAGTGGGTTACAGCAGGGGGCAGACAGATCTGGGTTCTATATAAGAACATAAGAATAGCCTGTGGCAAATTGCCAGCACTACTATGATGGGTCCCGCACTTTCTCTTCTTGTGGGGGGGTTTCAGGGTGCCATTTCTTGCCCCTGAACTGGGGTAACAGCTATCCTACTAGTATCCCAGGGAAGGGAAGTGGAGAGGGAGGGACCCAGGCCCGCCCTCTACTCTGGGTCCCAGACCAGGGGCCCTATGATAGTAGGTGAACCACTTGTACCAGTGATTCTTTCCCCTGGGCTACTTCCCTCTCCTGACCTTCAGCTTGTGGGGCTTCCTGCCTTCCCTCTGCACAAGCCAGGTGTCCCTTTACCTAGGAACTTGGTGGTCTTAGCCTGCTGCAGCACTTCTCAAAACTCTCCTCCACTTTCCTTCAAACTGCTCTCTGCTCCACCACCAAACCACTCTGCTCCAGCTCCTCCTCTGGCTGATTGAAGCAGGGGGATTTTATCAGGTGACTGGCTTCAGGTGCTCTAATTGGTTTCAGGTGCTTTTAATTAATCTACAGGGAATAAGGCTTCTCCTCACCCTAGATCACTCTCCTGCTGCCTTCTGGCCATGCTGTATCACATATCCTCCCCCCCTGCTCAACACCATGGCGTTGGGCAACTTGGGACGAGAGGCAATGCTTTCGTGACAAGCCATCTGCGTTGCCGTGTTGGCTTCCGACCCTATGCTGTACTCGGAAATGAAAAGGTTGCAGAGATAGGAACCATCTAGTCACTCTTGCATTCTTCTCCTTGTTTCTGTGCATCCACTGGAGCGGGGCATGGTCTGTCACCAGGGTAAATCGCCGCCCCAGTAGGTAGTAACGGAGAGTTTCCATGGCCCATTTTATCGCCAGACATTCCTTTTCAACGACGGCGTCCTTTTGTTCCCTGGGGAGGAGCTTCCGGCTGAGGTACAGGATCGGGTGTTCCTCCTCCCCCACCATCTGCGAAAGGACGGCTCCTAGCCCTACCTCTGAGGCATCTGTTTGTAGAACGAATTCTTTCTTGAAGTCTGGGGCTATAAGTACAGGATGGCAGCAAAGGGCTGTCCTTAAATCTGCGAATGCCCCTTCTGCTGCATCAGACCACTTTACTATCTCGGGGCCCCGAGCTTTTATCAGGTCAGTCAATGGCCCTGCTCTTGTGGCAAAATGAGGGATGAATCTCCGATAGTACCCTACTAACCCGAGAAATGCTCTGACCTGCTTTTTACGGATTGGCCGAGGCCAATCTTGTATTGCCTCCACTTTGTTCCATTGGGGTTTTACCAAACCTCTCCCTACTACATACCCAAGGTATCTGGCTTCAGCCAATCCTATCACGCACTTGAGAGGGTTGGCAGTGAGGCCAGCCTTCCTCAGGGTGTCTAGTACCGCTTCTACTTTTACTAGGTGCGTTTCCCAGTCAGGGCTATGGATGACTATATCATCTAAATAGGCGGCGGCATACCTGGCATGGGGTCGCAGCAATTTATCCATAAGTCGTTGGAATGTTGCTGGGGCCCCATGGAGTCCGAAAGGGAGGACAGTGTATTGGAACAGGCCATCAGGTGTAGAGAAAGCGGTCTTCTCCTTGGCGTTCTTGGCCAGGGGAATTTGCCAATATCCTTTAGTCAGGTCCAGAGTGGTTGGGTATCGGGCCTTGCCTAACTGATCAACTAGCTCGTCGACACGTGGTATTGGATAGGCATCGAATTGGGATACTTCATTCAACTTCCAGAAGTCATTACAAAACCTCCAGGTGCCGTCAGGCTTGGGTACTAAGACGATAGGACTGGACCACTGGCTGTGGGATTCTTCAATAACCCCAAGTTCCAACATCTTCTTCACTTCTGTCCTTATTTCCTCTCTTTTAGCTTCCGGTATCCGGTATGGTCTTATCGTCACCCTTATTCCGGGCTTGGTGACGATATGATGTTGGACCAGTGTCGTACGGCCCGGCTGTGTACAGAACACATCTTGGTTCCGTTGGATCATATCAATGACCTCTGTTCGTTGTTCTGGGGCTAACTCGGGGGATATCCTCACCTGCCCCTGTCGGTCGTCCGTCTGGGATGGAGCTCTCCGAATGACCAGGCACGTCTCTCGGTCACGCCAGGGCTTCAGCAAGTTTACATGGTAGATCTGCTCTGGTCTTCGGCGGTCTGGTTGTCTGACCTTATAGTCCACTTCCCCAATGGCTTCCACTATCTCATACGGCCCATGCCAGCTGGCTAGGAGTTTGCTTTCTGCTGTCGGCACTAGCACCATCACCCGTTCTCCTGGCTGAAATTTTCGTACTTTCGCCTGGAGGTTGTAATATGTGCGCTGGGTCTCTTGTGCTTTTTCCAAATGTTCCCGTACTATAGGGGTTACTCGAGCTATTCGCTCTCTCATCTGTGTCACGTGTTCAATGCCATTCTTTCCTGGGTTGGGTTGTTCTTCCCAATCCTCCTTGGCGATGTCTAATATTCCGCGTGGGTGGCGTCCGTATAGTAGCTCAAAGGGAGAGAAACCGGTGGACGCCTGGGGGACTTCCCGTATTGCAAACATTAGGTATGGTAGAAGGGTATCCCAGTCTTTTCCATCCTGTGCTACCACCTTCCGGATCATACCTTTAAGGGTGCGGTTAAACCTCTTGACCAGGCCGTCTGTTTGAGGATGGTAGACTGAGGTTCTTATGGCATGGATGCGGAGCAGGGTACATAAGTCCTTCATTAATTTTGACATGAAAGGGGTTCCTTGGTCAGTCAGGATCTCCTTAGGGATGCCCACTCTGGCAAAAACCTGGAGTAGTTCTTTTGCTATTGCCTTGGATGTGGGGTTTCTTAAAGGAATGGCTTCTGGATACCGTGTGGCATAGTCAAGGATGACTAGTACGTTTCGGTGACCTCGTGCTGATCTTTCCAGCGGGCCCACAAGGTCCATGGCTATCCTTTCGAACGGGACTTCAATAATAGGCAAAGGTACTAATGGGGCCCGCAAGTGAGGTCGAGGGCTATGCAACTGGCATTCTGGGCAGGAGGCACAATAGCGTTGGACCTCCGCACGTATTCCTGGCCAATAAAATCTTCTTAGGACTCTATCCAGTGTCTTGTCTATTCCTAGATGTCCCCCAAATAAATGACTGTGAGCTAGCTCTAGTACTGCCCTTGTGTGTTTCCGTGGGACTAAGAGCTGCTCTACTTCTTCCCCTCGGATCTGCACTATTCGGTACAACAGATCACTTTTGATCACATAATACGGCCCCGGCCTTTGGTCTTTCCTTCCACCGGTACGCCATTTACTTCCACTACCTCCTCCCTCACATTCGCATATAGCGGGTCATTGGCTTGGTCCTGCCTGAAATTCTCACGGGCGGTACCGATCTGACCTAATTCCAGGGGGCCTATTTCTACTCCGCCCCCTGGGTTGCCCCTACTTGGGCTAGGAACTGCCTCTGAGTCCTCACTGGCCTGAATTGTCTCCTGGCCTCCTGAACGGGTTCGCTTACCACCAAGGGAGGCTTTCTGGTTCTCTGCTAGAATCCTGGTCCCTAGCCTTTTATCTGCCCTCCTTTCCCGCCTAGACTTCCGGGGTTTCCCAGGGGATGAGAATAGCTCTGGGGCAAATTCAGCAAAAATTGGGGTGAAGCTATCTGTAGGTGCCTCCATTTCAGCCCGGGGGTTGCTACCCTCCCTTGGCTCTACTGGGGGGAGTAAGTTCTCAAACCCAGGGAAGTCCCTACCAATTAAGACCGGGTAGGGGAGCCTAGGGACCACTGCTGCAGTTACCCTGGTAGTGTTCCCCTGGATCTCAATCCGTACTGGGACTGTGGGGTAGAAATTTACAGTGCCATGAACGCACGTTACCCCTGTGGTTTTGGCCCGGGTTAGTTGGTCTTGCCCCACCAACTTCCCCGAGACCAGCGTGACAGCACTCCCGGAATCTACTAATGCTGTGGTCACAATACCATTCATTTTTACTGACCTTGTATACCCATGTGGGGTCATTGCGACCCCTACCAGGCCAATTAGGCCACATTGTTCCCCAGGATCCCCCAGATTGCACTGCATAGGCTCTTCCCTGTTGGGGCATTGGGCTGCTATATGCCCCAATTCCCCACACTCGTAACACCGACCCCTTATCCTGGTTGCCGCCCTCTGCCTGGGGCTATTTGGTCGGCCCCCCCAGCCCTCTCTTCCCAAACCCCCAGGTCCCTTCTTGGACTCGGGCCATTCCTCAATGTCTTTCCTCCCAGTTATAGTTCTCCTGTAGTTCTCGGTGGTCCGGGACCTTGGGTTTGGGGCTGGCTTCCTGGATTGCCGTGTTTCACCCCCTGGGGTCTGGAACAGTTCACTGGCTGCTAGCTGTCTTTCCACGAGGGAGACCAACTCATCATAGGTGGAGGGGTCATTCTGGCCAACCCAAGCCCGGAGGCCTGGTGGTAGCCCCCTCATATACCGGTCCAGTACCAGGAGCTCCATCATCTTCTCAGAGCTGAGGGCCTCAGGGCGCAGCCATTTCCGGGTCAGGTGGATCAGGTCAAACAATTGCGATCTGGGTGTCTTGTCCTCTGTATACTGCCACTCATGGAACCTCTGGGCTCGCAATGCCGTAGTTACTCCGAATCTGGCCAGGATCTCTGCCTTCAGCTGAGGGTAGTCTGCTGCAGTCTCTGCGGCCATATCGTAGTATACCTTCTGGGCCTCCCCACACAGGAACGGGGCAAGGATACCGGACCACTGGTCTCGGGGCCAGGCCTCCCGCAGGGTCTGATCTCTCAAAAGCCAGGAGGTATGCCTCCACATCATCCTCCCGTGTCATTTTCTGTAGGCAGTGGCTGGCCCGTATAGTCCGGGTCCCATTGCCGTTCTGGCTTCGCTCCATAAGGGCCTTCATCTGGTTCACCAGCTCCTGCAGCAGGGCTCGGTCCTGGGCAGCCTGACTCATCAACAGACAATTAGTCTCTTGCTGTACCCTAGTCGCCTCCTGTTGGGCGGTTGCTTGGACCCGGGTAGCCTCCTGCTGGGCCGCGGTGGCTTGTATTAGGGCCTTGATTACATCGTCCATCTTAAGGACTGGATTGTTTTGGCTAACCCTGGTTTAAGTCCCAGTGCGGAGATCTCACCCCTGACACCACGTGTGGCAAATTGCCAGCACTACTATGATGGGTCCCGCACTTTCTCTTCTTGTGGGGGGGTTTCAGGGTGCCATTTCTTGCCCCTGAACTGGGGTAACAGCTATCCTACTAGTATCCCAGGGAAGGGAAGTGGAGAGGGAGGGACCCAGGCCCGCCCTCTACTCTGGGTCCCAGACCAGGGGCCCTATGATAGTAGGTGAACCACTTGTACCAGTGATTCTTTCCCCTGGGCTACTTCCCTCTCCTGACCTTCAGCTTGTGGGGCTTCCTGCCTTCCCTCTGCACAAGCCAGGTGTCCCTTTACCTAGGATCTTGGTCTTCTTAGCCTGCTGCAGCACTTCTCAAAACTCTCCTCCACTTTCCTTCAAACTGCTCTCTGCTCCACCACCAAACCACTCTGCTCCAGCTCCTCCTCTGGCTGATTGAAGCAGGGGGATTTTATCAGGTGACTGGTTTCAGGTGCTCTAATTGGTTTCAGGTGCTTTTAATTAATCTACAGGGAATAAGGCTTCTCCTCACCCTAGATCACTCTCCTGCTGCCTTCTGGCCATGCTGTATCACAGGCCATACCGAGTAAGACCAATGGTCAATGTAACCCAGTATTCTGTTTTCCAACAGTGACCAATACCAGGTGCTTCAGAGGGAATGAACAGAACAGGCAAACATCAAGTGATTCATCCCATCACCCATTCCCTGCTTCTGGCAAACAGAGGCTAGAGACATGCAGAACATGGTGTTGCATCCCTGCTCATCCTGGCTAATAACCATTGATGGACCTATCCTCCATGAACTTATCTAGTTCTTTTTTTGAACCCTGTAATAGTTTTGGCCTTCACAACATCCCCTTGCAAAGAGTTCCACATACTTCTTTTTTGTTTGCTTTACATCTGCTGCCTAATAATTTAATTGGGTGACCCCCTAGTTCTTGTCACACTCAAGCTGTGTTGCAGTTGGCTAGGGCATGCACTGTGAGCAGACCTCCTGTAGGAAACCTGGGAGGGGGGGGGGCAAGTGCCCCTCCCCCGCAAATGGCACCCCTGCATATATCATGGTAAGATAAACATACAAAATTAAATTGTAATGATTTCTAGATCACTTGAATATTTTCCAGGACGCAGAGAATACTCATGAGGGGTCTATTCACTAGCTGTGGTTTTTCAGTCCTTTCAGGATAAACTCTGGAGAATAATGATATTCAGGAGGTCCAAGAGTGGAAGCATGAACTTCTATTCCAGGTCAGTGGAGGACGGTCATCCATCTAGGCTAAGGAAATATTTAGGATACTAGCGACTGACTAGCACATCACAGAATGGAGGGAGCTTGTGAGTTACAGAGGTAGCCCTAATAAGTATGCTCTGCTTTGGAACATAACTGACCATGTGGAGTAACTATTCTGTTAAGTTCTCTTTCATCACCAGCCAGCAAGGGGTGAAAATTCATGGTAAAAATCAGCAAGATACTGATATAGCATGGAGATGCAGTACAGCCTCCTTATAAGCACCCTGCCTCCATCCATAGACCCAAATGACTGCCAGCCATGGGGACTCCTAACACCGATAGCCATCCTCACTGTAATTTGGACTCATATTTAAACCAGCTATGGACCAAATATACAGTTCAGTTTGATTTGTACTCAGAACAGCAAGGTTTATCTGGGATTCACTTTACAAGTGGTCCAGGACGGTGCAAGTATGGTTGATTTTTAAGGTGCACTGTATTAGATGGGAGGGGTATGTGAGGCTGTTAATTGTGGAGACCCAACTCATACTTATAACAATCAGGTACTCACTAGCATAAATTTCATGTTATTTATGCTTGTTTAACTTTTTTCCTCATTTGCGGTGTCTATTTTGAATCCTGCGTGGCATTAGGGAAGGGCAAGGTACAATAAGGGAATGGCGTGGGTCCCACACTGAACAGAAGCACATCAAAACCCCAGATTATATTAATAATTTAATAGGACCTGTTGTAATTATTGGATCTAAAATCCTTAAGCTGAACTGTAAAAATTCTGTGAAAGTTACACTAACCGTAAAAAACAAGTTGCTTACCACAACGAACATTATACCAAGTGCAAGATATCCAGACCAAAAAAAGCTGGATTTGTCCAAACAAAAAAGACCTGCTTTGATTCATAGACTATTGAAATCATGCTTGGTAAAAACAGATGTAAAACCAGAAGTTAATTGATCAAAATTAGTGCAACACATATTAGGCCAAATTAGTTGACAATGAGGGGGATGAAGTATGGTGCCCACTCTCCCCCTTTTTGGGTTTCTTAAAAAGAGACTTTGAAAACTACACTCTTTCTCCCTCCCTCTCTCATCTCCTGTCCCACCTTGCATCCCATCCCAGCTCATCCGCCCTGACCCCAAGGAGCAAACGAGACAGAGACTTTCTTCCAGAAAGCTGGCTGGCCTTGTTCTTGTTCAAATAACTTTGTTTTTCACATGTGAGTTCTGAAAATCAGCATGTCAACATGACATCCTGTCCTCAGCCCGTCAGTGGGGTTACCTAATTGTTGGCATCACGGAGACACATAAGATCCCGTTTTACCCCTTGCTCCTCCTCTCACCTTGAAACTCCGTCCCCTGGCCAGGTTGGAAGCCAGAAGCTGCAGCTGGTAAGAGCTGCTGGGGCACGGGGGACCCAGCTTCAGGGCCGGCAGAGCCCTTGGAGAGCAGTGACTGTCAGGGGTAGGAGGCCAGGAGCCCAGGCTGGTGATCAGATGTCCCGATTTTATAGGGACAGTCCCAATATTTGGGGCTTTTTTAATATGGGCTCCTATTACCCCCCACCCCCGTCCCGATTTTTCACACTTGCTATCTGGTCACCCTAGCTGGAACAGGTAAGTCCGGGCCGCTATGGCGAGTCCTGGCTTCTCCAGCTGCCCTGGGTGGTGTGCCCTGGAGGGCGGGGACATGGGCTGGGGGCTGCTCTTGGGCACCCCTGCCCCCCACCTGGGCTTACTTCTCTTCTACTGCTGCTGAAGCTGGGTGCCCGGCCAGCAGCTGCTGCTTTTTCTGCTCTGCCTTCAGAGGTGGGTGGCTGGAGAGCGGCAGCTGCTACGGGGCGGGGAGGGCTAAGACAAATTTTGGGGTGGCTATAGCCCCCCACTCCCCAGTGCTGTTGTTTCCATTTGGAGGAGGAATTATGATGGAGTCAGGTGTTCTTTGATGTAATCCTGTGTATTTATACAGAATGTACAAAGTCCTGTTTACCTGAACACAGCAAGACTCAAACAAGAAGAGACAGTGTCCTTTGCTTACAGTTCCAAGCCACATTTCCAGACACCACTTAGCCCAAAAGCTCTCTTAGATTTTCTCATGCTTGTTCGGTGGCCTTGGCTTTTCTACCTCTGCTTCTATGATGCTTTCTCCTGCTTCCCTGCATTTCTGTCATGGACAAAGCCTCACAGAACAATAACCACCCAAAACCCTTCTGCCCTCATGTGCCTGTGTTTGGGGTGGAGGCTGCTATCTGGTTCCATAAAGGAGCTTAATGGTTTGTTTCTTAAAACTATATTTAAATGAAGGGCGGTAGTTACGTTCAATCCATAAAAATATTCTGGGCCTGATTGTCAACACAGTCTTAATCAGGTCTCCCTTCTTTTTTGTACTACTTTTTAAACAATAACTAGTTGTAGGTGCAATTTAGGCTGGAATGACACAGAGGGGCCAGGATGGGAACCAGGATCTGGGACTATATATTTTGGTTTTCACCTATGGTGTCTCCATTCTTTCTAAATATCTTCAAGGTTGGGACTTACGCCCAACACCTCTCAGAGCATTCATTTTACAATAATATAATTCCACACATGGGCCTCTACTACAACTGAGGTGTTTCTGGAGAGCACTCCAAATGAAGGTCAAATTTAGGACTGACCTCAATAAAAATGTCTATCTGTTTGTGAAACTGTGCTTTTGTGGAAGTTCTCTTTTCCTTATCCCTTTCTAACCTCTTGTCAAGCCTTACCCATTGTTGCCAACTGTTGTGATTTTATTACAAGACTCATGATACTTGGTGATTTTTCTTGAAGCCCACTTTCTGTAGTCAGGTGATTACATGCATAGGCGGCGACTCTGTGGGTGCTCCGGGGCTGGAGCACCCACAGGGAAAAGTTAGCGGGTGCTCTGCACCCACCGGCAGCCAAGCTCCCCTCCCCACCCCACCTCCCCTGAGTGCACCGCGTCCCCGCTCCTCCGCCTACCTGCCAGTGCTTGCCGGTGCCAAACAGCTGTTTGGCGGTGTAGCAAGCTCCGGGAGGGAGCGGGGAGGAAGGGAACATGGTGCACTCAGGGGAGGAGGCAGGGAAGAGGCAGGGCCAGGGCTGGGGCCGGGATTTGGAGTCAGAATAGGGGCAGGGAGGGGGCGGAGTTGGGGCAGGGACTTTGGGGAAGGGGTTGAAATGGGGGCGGGGCAGGGGTGGAGTCAGGGCAGGGCCAGGGGCGGGGGGGGGGATTTGAGCACCCATCACCACGAGCAGAAGTCAGCGCCTATGATTACATGAGAAACTGAGTTTTCATTTAAAAAAACTAGCACAATGGATCAACAAGCTACTAGTGGTGGGAAAATCTTCAAGTAACCCGAGGATCTGCACAGATCCACAACCATTTAACAGAGCATTGAAAAGAAGTCAATACCCATTATCAACAACTGAGGACAAATTAATTCATGAGCCAGTGTGCCACCTTCTGGTCAGGTGTCACGTTGCAAGGTATTTTCTCTGAAGTCCTGCCAAGCCAGCTCTGCTGGTGGTGGTCCCCTTTTGCCCTGTGACTTGACCCTCCAGCCAGCTCACCTTTGGCCTTACCCCTTTCAGGGTAAACCAGGGTTTTCACCTAATAGTCCCAGAACCTCACAACAGGTTGACACTCCTGGTACAGACCGAACAGTCCTTCTGGCCCCTTGGGTCCAGGGTATTCCCACTGTTCTTCCCTGTGAGGCTGTAGAGGAACAGAGGAACTCCATCTACGCTGCCTTCCAGCCCTGGGACCCTTATAGCAAGTGTTTAAGGTCTCTCGGTTCAGACCTCTTGCTTCTTCCCTGGGCTACTTTCTACATCAGCCCACCTTCTCTTCAGGGGACTCATTCTCACCAGAGGTCTTCCTGGGGTTCAAGCCCTAGTCTCAGTTCTCAATGTAACAAAGGAAAGAAAACCAAATTAGCAGAAATAAAGAGCAGTACCAGCTTTTCTAATCCTACCAGGATCCTCCAGCCCTCTTCCCACTACTTTGCACTCACAGGCAACTGAAGGTAACTTGGCTCTCTCCTATGCTCCTCTCTGGGAGCGGAGGATGAGAGATCTGTCCATCTCCCCAGGCTGGGCCCTTCTGAATGAGCTTCTCCCTTTTTAAGGCTCATCCTTCAAGACTGGCATACCTCAAAGGTGCAGTGGGGTGGGGCTGCCTGAACCCAAAGCTGCTCTTTAACCCCTTCTTGCCTGGTGAAGGGTTTGTGCACCTTGTCACACCAGGGTAAAAGTGTTCACTGTTTGTGAGGTCAAGAATGGGTTCTGGGATATTGAGTTACATGAGCCATCCAGAGACCTGGCAACCTTTGCCATACCTTCTGGTATGTCCCACTGGGTACAAATGTTTATGCCACAGAAGTGCTCCAATGTAAACTGAACCAGGTACTAGAGGCACTCCCCGGCATCAAGATTATAGCTGATGATGTTCTTATTGTAGGAGAAGGAGAGGTCAAGGAAGAGGCAATCCAGAACCATACCAAGCTGCTACAACTCCTAAACAGGTGCTGGGAAAAGAATATTAGGCTGAATGCAGACAAGTTGGAGCTGAGGAGAGCTGAGGTCCCCTACGTTGGACACCTGTTGACTTCTGAGGGACCCTGAGAAACTGAGAGGCAATAAGGAAATGGCCAGACCCAAGGATGTAAAGGAAGTCCAGCAATCTTTAGAGATACCCTACTATCAGAAGCCTGTGAACCCTAGAGAGAGTTAACAGCCAATTATGAAGTGTGGGAATAGTCAGAGACCCAAGAACAGACATTTGAAAGAGTCAAGAAAATAATAATTGAGGCACCAGTCCTAAAGTACTGCAACCCTGCAGAGCAGCTACAGTGTGATGCCTCAGAAGGAGGGTGTGCTCAGCTAGAAGAGTAGCTACTGGCTATGCTCTTTGAAATGGAATGATTCCATCAGTTCACCTTTGGGCACAAGATGGCCATGCAGTCTGATCATAAACCATTAGAAAGCATCATAAAGAAGCCACAGGTGAGAGCAGCCAAATGATTACAACACATGTTGAGACTCCAGTGCTATTGAATGAGGATAAGGTACTGCCCAGGAAAATCACTACTGGTAGCAGATACCCCGAGCAGAGCAGAGTACCACAGAAATGGCTCTGGAACAGGAGGTGGAATCTGTCAACATGCTACAATATCTTCACAGCTCTGATCGGGGTTCCAGCAAGCCAACAAAGCACCAAACAGAATGGGGTGCTACAGGCACTAAAACAATTCAGACTCCAGAGTTGGCCAGATGGCAAGGAGCAAGTTTTACAAGAGGTTACCCTCCAGCTACCAGGTGAAAGAACAACAGTGAGTGCAAGATAGGATTTTGTTTAAAGGGGACTGAGCAGTAAGCCCAGCAGATTTAAGCATTGACATCATGAGGTTGACACATGCTTCACATCTGGGGATAGAGGCATGCCCAAGAAGAGCCAGGGAATGTATTTACTGGCCACGTATGAATGCCCAATTGAGAACATACCTGGAGCAATGCAAGGTGTGCAGAGACTATAGTGAGCAACAACAGAAGGAGATTCTATAGCTGTAGGAATTCCCAACCCAACCCTGGGAAAAGCTCAAAAAGACCTGTTCACTTTTAATGACAGGAACTGCATTCACAGCAGATTACCACTCCAATTTCATAGATTCCTAGGCCAGAAGGGACCATTATGATCATCTGTGTTATATCATCCTGTGTAGCACAGGCTACAGAACTCCCCCAAAATAATTCTTAGAGCATATTTTTTAGAAAAACATCCAATGTGGATATAAAAATTGTCAGTGGTAGAGAATCCACCATGACCCTAGCTGAATTGTTCTAATGTCAATTATTCTGGCCATTAAATATGTATTTCCAGTCTGAAATTGTTGAGCTTCAACTTCCAGCCATTGGATCCTGTTATTATACCTTTCTCTGCTTGATTGCAGAGCCCATTATTAATTATTTGTTCTCCATGTAGATACATATAGACTGTAATCAAGTCACCCCTTAACCTTCTGTTTGTTTAGCTAAGTAGATTGAGTCTGTGAGAAGGAGGGAGGAAGCTGCCTGCAGGATCCTTGAGGCCTGGAGCAGGCTTGCTAAAAGAGCCAACCTGAGGCACCTGGCGCAGGGAGGGAACCTCAAGCATCTGGTTTCTTGTTAGCGAGCTCTTGTGGAAGAGCTGAGCCTGGGAAGTCTGCAATGGAGTCAGCTCTAAGTAGGAAAGTGGCAAGCTGAATCCCAGAGTGGATTGATCACCCCTTAAGAACTGAAAAAAAACAACCCCTCTTGAAGGAACCCTTTCGTTCAATCAGGCTCTCACGTAAGAGCCAGGCCCGAGACAGATTTTTGGAACTTTGAGTTTTACTTTTGAGTTTGCTTTGTCTGAATAAATCCAGATCCCTAATAAGGGTGGTGACTGGTTCAGTAAGTGTGTGGAATCTGTGTAAAAGGGCCTGGAAAAGGGAGAATCAAAAGCAGGGGGCAGTGCAAAGACACTGCTGGCTGTAAGGGGGTGCATGGGACAGTCAATTCATTTACAGAGTCTATCACTATATTTCTGGGAGGTAGACTATCTGGAGGACACTCAGGCAAGAACTGTGATCAGGAAACGTAAGGCACATTTTGCAAGGTATGGTATATCTAACATGCTATGCTCAGACAATGTGCTACAGCACCCTGCAGCAGAATTCAAATGATTCAGTGCCAAATGGGAATGTAAGCACAAGACAGCTTTCCTTGGGTATCCACAAAGCAATGGAAAGGCAAAGTCAGCAGTAAAGACAGCCAAGAAGCTGACAGCAAAGGCAAAACAGATACGAAGGGATCCTTACCTGGCAGCCTTGAACCATTGAAATACACCCTCCCAGGGACTAGACAGTAGCCCAGCACAACGACTGATGGACTGGAGAACCAAGATTCTGCTTCCTATGAGGGGCAGTGTGTTTCAGTCCAGCAGAGGAATGATGAACACTACACAGAAGCAGTTAAGAGAATGCCAAGCTAAGCAGACAGCCCTTTACAACAAAGGAGCAAAGACTTGAGGCTACTTTGCACAGGGGAGCAGTTTTGGCTTCACCATTAAATAGCCACCTAAAACAATGGCAAAAGTCAACAGTCGAAAATTCAGTGGGACACAGGTCATATGAAGTAGCTACAGTCTCAGGTCAGTGGTGGAGATTAAATCAAATACAACTGTATAATAGCAGCAGAGAGCTGGCATGCTTGGACAAACAGGGCCAAGCCCAAGACCAGGAGGACACAAAGAGTCCTAGCTACCAGTTGTCCTGAAATAGGAGAGTCAGAAGAAAAAGTTATATGAGCAATACATAGGACCAACAGGATGCCCACCTATAGAATGAAGCCAGCAACATGGTGGAAACAAATCCTCCACCAACAGGGATAATCCAAACAAGAAATGGGAGACTAGTTTGAAGACTAGGATACTTGAAAGATTATAAACCCTAACTAGGGTGACCAGATGTCCCGATTTTATAGGGACAGTCCCGATTTTTGGATCTTTTTCTTATATAGGCACCTATTACCTCCCACCCCCTATCCCGATTTTTCACACTTGCTCTCTGGTCACCCTAGCCATAACAAACCACAATGGATTGGTAGTAAAGTCCATGTCCCTTTGATGGCTAGTAATATCTGGCCCCAGAAAGTCATCAAATGCCCGCAAAAAAGACTAAAGCTACATGAATAACTGTTTTTTTAATTTGCTAGCTGAATCAAAATAACTGGAAAAATTTTTTTGGGTTGACTGAAAATAATTACATCCCCCCCGCCCCCCAAACAGAAAATGGAAAAAAAAAAGTTTGGGGTTTAATGAAAAGTTTTGTTCAACCCAAAACATTGTTTCATATTTTACTTCCCCCCCTTTTAAATTTTTAAAATTAAATTGAAGTAAATTTTGAAGTCAATTTTGAATTAAAAATTGATACATTTCATTTAGAAAATGTCAAAACCAAAATGTTTTGGTTTTATTTTCAGAATTTTATTTTTGTTTTTTTTTACGACTAAAACAAATTTGTTAAATTCACAAAATGTGTCGATTGAGCAGAATCTGCATTTTCAGAGGAAAAAGAATTATGTGTGAAAAATGTTGTCCAGCTCTACCGCCCATAACAACAAAAATTGTTAAAAGGTAAGATGTAACAATCCGCATGGAACTTGAAGAGAGGAGCACAGGGTGCAGGAGGGAAGAGTTTGGAGGAGTCACCACGTTGTTCCTGTTGGGAGGAGAAATTGGTGATAGATGGAGTCAGGTATTTTCTTTTATGCAATTTTGTTTCTTTACAAAGAACATGAGTTTCCTTGTTCACAGCATCAAGCCTCTTTGGGTATAGCTACACTACAGTAAAACAGCCACAACTGCCTCATGTCAGCTGACTCGGGCTCAATTCCAAACCAGGACATGTACACTGCAATTTTATAGCCCCACAGCCTGAGCCCCAAGAGCCTGAATCAACTGACATAGGCCAGCAATGGCTGTTCTACTGCCATGTAGAAGTACCCTTTCAGACCACACCTAGCCCCAAACCTCTCTCTAGGCTTTTTCCAGGGTCAACACACAGTGCTTGTTCAGGGGACATACAGACTTACATCTACCTATTTTTTAGGCAGTGTTCTGTGTTGGGTTTAGGGCCCCTATCGTTTCTTTCATTTAACCTGAATGAAAAGCAGCTGTTAAACCACACTGAAGCTGGTGAGATTAACTCAACATATATCAGTATTAAACTGACATTAGCCAAAAGTGCAGTGCAATGCCCAATTAAAGGCCCTAGTGATTTCTGAGGAACTGACTACTACTGGACTGGCCAGGGCTACTAGTATCCCGAGAAAGTGGTTTCCCCAGGAATTGAAATGCGGGGGGGGGTGTTCGAATTTACAGGGGGGTGTCACTAAATTGGCATGTAACTAGTTCACAAAACTGGGGGGGGGAATTCAGGGGGGGTGTACACCCCTTCTAGGGGGTGTGGGGGGAAATCACTGGCCTGAGACAAGTACTGAGCTTGCAACACTCCTGTCCCTCTTTACTGCATTTCAGATCGTAGGGAAGGGAAACATTGAGGGTTATCCTCATTCCATAGGTACTGGAACTAAGGGTTCGGGGTGCTGCAGCACCCCAGCTTGAAGTGGTTTCCATTATATCCAGGGTTTACAGTTTGAGTCAATGGCTCTTAGCACCCCCACTACACAAATGGTTCGAGCACTTCTGCCTCATTGAGCAGAAACAGGGATGGAATGTTGGAAACAGAAGATTCTGTGGTAGCTGCAAATGACAACTGGTGATTCCTGGCTACTGCTGTAGATAAAGGTGATACCTAACATTTACAAGGTGCTTTTCAGTCGTAGAAGAGCTATTTGAAAGGGCTCCTCCTGAAAGAGCAACAGGGCTGATTTTCTGCTCCAGGTGAGCTCTGCTTAGTAAGGAATGGAAAGAGAGGCAAAAGTGATTAATCATCCTCACCATTATAAAAGGCCTGCAAACCTTCTAAGCACCTGCATAGTCTGGCCGTCTCCAGCATAAATTGAACAGCCTCAGAGCTAATAGTCTTCTGTGTTGAAATGAGCCTACAGTGGTGGGTACAGATGTTGAGGACAGCTCTCTATTGCCATGCCCTCTGCCTCAGCCCTGGTCTACACACAAAATTTAGATCCGCCTACACACATCACTCAGGGGTGTGAAAAATTAATAACCTCGAGGTCTGGACCATAATTAAAGTAGCCAAGCCTGCAGCGTAGACATGACTAGGTCAACAAAAGGCTTGTGGAAGCAGATTACCCACATTGACTGAACCCTCCCGCCCATCTTGATAGGATATTTTATCCACACCTCTTTCAAACATGTTCAGCGGCAGCTTTAATGGAGCAACTGGTACTAAATCTAAGGTTACCTCATTCTTGCATGCATGGCTCTATTTTCATGCGTGGGGGGGGGGGGCGGTTTATATGTCCACCATTTACCCCACGCCACTTCCCCCAGATTTTTCCCTGCAGGATGGGGACACAACGTTGCTGGGTGGAGCCCAGCCTTCTACACCATTCCCCCCTCCGGCCCGACAGCCGGCTTCCTGGGGCGTCAGAGAATGGCAGCGATCAGCGCAGCCTTCGCTACGGAGGAGCTCTCACGGCTCCGCCGCCCCGCTTGGCGCATTGCAACGCGTTTTTCTCGCAGGGGAGGGTCGCGCTGCTCGCAGCCGGGCGCGCACGTGGGTGTCATTGGTGCCCAGCACCAGCGCAAGGCCGTGGAGCGCATCGCAGGCCACGCTCATGCATAGGGGTGAGCGCGCCCTCCGGGAGAAGCGTCCCCCTCCCACTCCCGTCTGGCTGGCGTCTCCGGCGGCGGGGGCGGCGCTTCCAGGGTGACAGACGGGTCTAGGCCACAGTCTAGTGCGCACGCGTCAGTTCCGGCGGGGACGGGAGAGCGGCGCGGCGCGTGGGTAGGAAACGCCGCGGCGGCGGGGCAGAGGAACATGGCGGCGGCCGCGCAGCTCACGGATGAGGAGCTGTTCTCGGAGCTTAGGCGCTTCGGCTTCTCCCCGGGGCCGGTCACCGAGAGCACCCGGCCCGTCTACCTGAAGAAGCTGAAGAAACTGCGGGAGGACGAGCGGGCCGGAGCCCGCGGCGGCGCCAACAAGACCCGGAACAGCAACAACAATAACACGGGGGCCGGGGCAGCGCCGGGCGGCGGCAGAGCGGGCCCGGGGGCCCGGCTGGCCAGCCCCGACCAGCCCTACTTGCCGGGCGGCGCAGGCGGGGGCAGCCGGAGCCGCGCAGCACCCCCTGCCGGGGGCGGCAAAGTGCTGCTGGGCTTCAGCTCAGACGAGTCGGATGTGGAGGCCAGTCCCAGGAGCCAGGCCGGCGCCGGGGGCGGCGGCGGCAGTAGCAGCCGGAGGGAGCGGGCGTCACCCCCAGTCCGCGGCTTGAGGCCCGCCGCCTCCCATGGAGCCTGCAGCGGGAGGACCAGTTCCCCCCCGGAGGCGGCCAGGAGGAAGCCCAGTGCCTGGTGGGGGGCGGTGGCCAGGAGACCGACGGCCACGGCGGGGGCTCAGACTCAGTGCATGCGGGAGCCTGGGGGAGGGGAGGAGGAAGAGGACGAGGAGGGGCGGCAGTGGAAGAACCGGACTGTGAATGGTAACAGGCACTCCTCCCTTGGCGGCAGGGTCGAGTATTCCGACTCGGAGGAGGAGGGGGAGAGAGCCAAGCAGCAGGTATTGAAGGAGGAGACTGCAGCCCGCCAGCACCGGGCCAGACGAAGCCTGAGCAAATCTGCTGCCCCATTCACGGCCAGCAAATGTGCTGCAGCCGGCGCTGGCATGATGGAGACGGGCCAGCAAAGGGCTGGAGGAGGTGGCGGTGCTGGTGTAATCGCAATGAATGACAGGGCGGAGGCGGCTGCTGCTGGAAGTCTAGACGGGGGCAGAAATCGGGAGAAGGAGGCAGCGGTGACGAGAGGGGGAGACTGTGAAAACTTGGACTCCAGCCCTTCCATCCCCAGATACCGCAGCACCTCCTCCAAGAATTCCCCTCCACTCTTGGTACTGCCACAGCCCACAGACATGGACAGCAGCAAAATCAATGACCCTCTGGGCACTGTTAGGAAAGCAGCCAATAATCATGTTCTCATTGGCGCTGATGGTGGCTTTAATATTGAACCCAAGATTTATTCAGCTACCAACAGCCTCTCCCTGGGTGCTGCCACCCCCTGTTCCCTTAGAATCAATCACTCCAACCACATGGGCTCTAATCACACCTACCTGAAAAACACCTATAAGCAAAAGCTTTCTGAGCCTGAGGAGGAGCTTCTCCAACAGTTTAAGAGAGAGGAGGTATCCACTACCGGAGGCTTCAGTGCACATTACCTGTCCATGTTTCTCTTAACTGCTGCATGCTTGTTTTTTCTGGTACTGGGACTCATGTACGTGAGAATGAGAGGTTCGGGAGTAGCGGAGCATGGGGAAGTCAACAGTAAGTATTAGGTCAAGAGTAAGAGGGGTCTCTTATTGTAATGGGGCATACACCCCAGTGCTGTTTTGCTCTCTAACACTTTTCACTTCAGGGTCTTGACAGCATAATCTTCCCAATGCATCTATAGTATAGGTAAGTAGTGTTCCCACTTACTGATTTATAAACTGAGGCACAGGAGGATTATGACTTGCTCAAGGTGACCCATGAGTCTATTTGACAACTGTGTGTAGAACCTGACTCAATCTCCTGCTCTAACTTGTTGACACCTGTCTGTCTAGCATGACTTTTCTGTTTCACTAAGCACTTTCATATTTGTTTTATGACAACTCAGCTTAGGAAAGGTTAGTAGAAAAATTAGGCCTTATATTGGTATGATCTCAGTAAGATTCTTCTGCATTCAGATGTCTTTGATCCAAACAGGGCTGGAATTCACCTGTAGCTGCCAAATAGTAAAGCAGATTGTTTTAATACATAAGTGAAGCTGTGTAATCAATGAAGCATAACCCAGGTTTGCATGATAATATTTTCACAAATGAGGTTATACTGAAAAAGGTTGGGTTTTTTTGCTCTAGGTCAGGCATCAGCAACCTTTGGCATGCAGCTCACCAGGGTAAGCCCCCTGGTGGGCTGGGCCGGTTTGTTTACTTGTCACGTACGCTGGTTCAGCCGATCACAGTTCCCGCTGTTCGCCGTCCCCGGCCAATGAGGGCTGCGGGAAGCGGCGTGGGCGGAGGGATGTGCTGGCCGCCACTTCCCGCAGCCCCCATTGGCCTGGGATGGCAAACCACGGCCAGTGGGAGCTGCGATCGGCCGAACTGGCGGATGTGGCAAGTAAACAAACTGGGCTGGCCCGCAGGGGGGCTTACCCTGGCGAGCCGCGTGCTGAAGGTTGAGGATGCCTGCTGTAGGTCAGTGGTTCTCAAACTATAGTGCAGGCCTCCCAAGGGAGGTGCAGGAATGTGTCGGGAGGTGTGAGCTGTGTGCTTTTTTGAAGAGTTCTGGCTGTCAGCCCTTGGGTGCTGGGGCTTGTGCAGAAGGGCCATGCACACCCGGGAGGTGGGGATAAAGGGTACAGCCAGAGCCCAACTGCCCTGGGGCTGACAGCTGCAGCACCCCCAGTCCCTCACCTGGATGTGGCGGGCTCCAGCCGTTAGCCCTGGAGTGGCAGCAGCAGCGCAGAAGTAAGGGTGGCAATGGGGTGCTAAATCTTCTGGGAAAAGTGATACTGATGAATATCATTTTTTCCACATTGCCACCCTTACTTTTGTGCTGCTGCTGGCATGGCACTGCTTTCAGAGCTGGGTGCCCAGCCAGCAGCCACTTGCTCTCTGCTCTGCCCTCAGAGGTGTGTGTGTGTGTGTGAGGGGGCGTGTAAACAACTACAGAGGAGTCCTGATCGAATAAGTTTGAGAACCACTGCTCTAGGCTGATGTGATGTAGTGCTTTCTAGGAGAGATCTTGTTCTAAATTTAAGATACAGGTTGAGGCCTTAGTTTGAGGCCATAGCAGTCTTTTAAATCTTCACATAATACCTATTTGGACTTCTTAAATATGTGGAAGTAACTTTTAAAAACGACTTTAAATGAATTTAGAGACTGCCATTCTGTAACCACAAAACAGGTACAAAAATGGAAATATATCATCTCAGGGTGGTGAATCATGCTAATTCAACTCTTGGCCTCCCAGAAATGGGCATCAAAACTGTCTATTAACTGTAGTGGTATTTTCTTTATCTGGACAGCTGTTCATTAGAAATTAAAAAGATGACAGAATCTTGTCTTAAGGAGAGTGAGCAACAGTTAGATGGTAATGTGTAGTCATTAGTGATTTATGCTGGTCTTGGAACAGTGATTGAGATGAAATGCTGCATATATCCTTAGTTGAAGTAAGTGTGTAACATGCAAAACAAACAGATGGAGTTGCAGTCCTTGCCATAAACTGCTTGCAGACTAGATAGACGAACTAATTCAAGATACAAATACAATGGATGTAGGGAGATGAATATATTAGAATATAGCAAATGTGTATTTCCTTGTGTGTGCAGTGCTCCAGCACAATGAGGCCTTTAATCCCTGATAGAGGCCGTTAGGTGTTGCTGCAATACAAACTATTAATTTATCCCTGGAAACTACTGGGTCTCTTGCAACAGCAAATAGTTGTCTGATACATTTTGAATCCCTCTGCTATTCTGGAATGGGAAAGAGTCCCTCTCCCTCCCCTGCCTCTCTGAACACTAGTCTTTTGCCTGTGGAAAGGGATGTAGCAGTTGCTCTGCCATTTTTGTGGTCTAATGTTGACAGTAGCCTTCTCAAACAGCAGCAGAGTAATAGTTATGTAATTGTCAGTTTTATTGCTACCCACATGACTCAGAGCTGCAGTGAAACTGGGCAGTCTTCTGCTGTTTGGGAAAGCTGTGAACATAAGGCAACACACTGGAATAGACTGAATACTCAGGAAGATATCCCTGTAATGTATAACCATAAGGGCTAGAAACTTGCCTTTGTTTATTAAATGGTGCTGAGCACCACAACTCCCAGTGAAGTTTTTAATAAAAGACAAAAGTATTAAATTCTGAAGATTTTGATGGGCAAGTTTCCCACTGGTGAACAGTCAAATGGATTTTACAAGCCCTCCTGAAGACTAAGGTCTAGTCTACAAAGTTAGGTTGACATAGCTACATTAGTCCGTGGTGTGCCGTAGCTGTGCCAACCTAACCCCCAGAGTAGATGCAGCTAGATCCATAGAAAATTTTCATCGATGTAGCTACTGTTGCTTGGAAGGGTGGTGTTCCTACATGTGGCTACATTACAGCGTTATGCTGGCATAGCTATGGTGACCTAGCTATGCCTGTATAGTCTCCAGAGCGTGGATATTCCATAAGATGGATTTCTCAGTCACTATACAAAAAGTACTTTGTATGTAAATGGATCTTGAACTTTTTGCATTTGGAAGAAAGCTGCTTCTCTTTTGAATCAGAGTTTAGAGCAGTGGTGTCATAAGAACGTAAGAACAGCCATACTGGATCAGACCAAAGGTCCATCTAGCCCAGTATCCTGTCTTCCAACAGTGGCCAATGTCAGGTGCCCCAGAGGGAATGAACAGACAGGTAATCATTGAGTGATCCATCCCCTGTTGCTTATTTCCAGCTTCTGGCAAACAGAAGCTAGGGACACCATCCCTGCGCATCCTGACTAATAGCCAGGACCTATCCTGCAGGATGTATGTTCAGCCCTCACACTGAGCAAATATGTCAAAAACGGTAAAGGGATCACAATCAATGCTTGGTCCTATTCTGCTTCCTTTGCATTGTCTAGGTGGTAGAAAGGCAGTGGAAACTACTTGTATGTTCCCTGCTGGAGACTTCTCTGATGAGGGAGAGCCGCTAGAGGACTATAAATAGAGGCTGTATCCGCATATGATCTGCAAAAATGATCTGTGGATATAAAGCGGATATCTGCAGTTTTGCAGGGCTTTAGATATAAAATTTGGATCCGCATCCATCTGCGATCGTCAAATATGGTCCGTGGATATCTGCATCTGTGGTTGAAGATACCTGCAGATATAAAGTGGATATCTACGGATTTGCAGGGTTCTAACTATAAAGCCAATCCTGCATGTCTTTCTCCACAGCCTCTGGCATAGGGGGCATGTTGAGGGCAGAAAAGGCATCTGATTGGAGCGTAACGTGCTTTGGCTACCTCCAGCTAGTGTATGGTCCCTGGGTAACTATTGCCAACTAGCACCAGCAGCCTCCAGGCTACTCCAATCTTGACTTGGGCAAAGAATTGCGGAACCTGTAACTGGTTATTTGTTCTCAGCTTCTCTTTTTCTCTCAGTGCTGCCTTGGGTGGCTGTGTCAGGGAATCTGTTCCAAGGTGCTTCTTAGGCTCAGATAGAGCCAGTCTACCTGTCTCCTGCGGGAGCCTGGTGGGCTTCTGTAGTTCGGTGGGATGTCACCTACACTCCTCCCCATAGTGACAGGGTCTATTCAAACATTTTCATTTTAAAATAGTAGAATATGTCTCAGGGAACATACTTTCAATTAATAATCAAATACATATTTTCTTGTCACTTCTTAAAGGCCACAAGTTGGACATCACTGTTTTAGAGTAATGTTCTATTATAGAAGACACTTTTCCTGTATAGCTGCTTTGGACTTTACTGAATTGTATTTTCACACTTTTTTTTAAAATGAAAATATCTTGGAGTTGGAACAAAAGTCTCCCAAAACCAAAACATCAGTCAAATAGTCTCTCCCCCCCCCCCCCCTCAGTGAAATGGAACTAAGTTTTAGGAAAACAATTTTCTGGGTATACTTTTCTTCACCTAACAATCCAGGTACTAAGAGTGCTTTTTCTGTTGAGTGTAAGAGTAAGACATGGTGAGAGGTGGTTAAAGTCGTCCCCCCACCCCCTTTTTTTAAAATCCCATTCACCACTTTGATTAGAAAAGTGCCAAGCACTAATTCTTTCATGAAGTAAGTGTCTTGTAAACATCAGTGCATAAGTTCTTGTTTCCTGTGTAAGTGGTGTGCACATTAAATTAGTCTCTAGTATATGATTGGGCATTGAGTGATTGAATTTCAGTCACTCATCTGATTGTCATCTTTCAGTTCTCATTTTCTCAAAAAGCCTTAGCATCTTTCTATTCCTACCCCAAACTATTAAAAAAAAAAATTCATACAGTAACTCCTCACTTAACGTTGTGGTTATGTTCCTGAAAATTGCCACTTTGAGCAAAACGATGTTAAGGGAATCCAATTTCCCCATAAGAATTAATAGGGGGGTTAGGTTCCAGGGAAATTTTTTGCCAGACAAAAGGCATTGTATACCTTTTAAATATTTTTAAAGAAACAATACAGTAACTCCCAACTTAAGGTCCTCTTGCTTAACCTCCACTCCTTCCCCCAAGCTCCCACCCTTAACCCGCCTCTTCTCCTTCTGCCCGTGGCAGTCAGCTGGTTTGTGGCGTTCAGGAGGCTGGGGGGAGGAGCAAGGATGCGACGCACAGCCTCTCTCTCTCCTGCCCGTGGCAATCAGCTGGTTTGCAGAGTTTAGGAAGCGGGCGGGAGGCGTGGGGGAGTAGAGGAGGTGATGGGCTGCCAACCGTGGACAAAGCAGGCGGCCTAAACGACATTATAGGGGATCATTGCACAACTTTAAACGAGCATGTTCTGTAACATCGAAACAACGTTAAGTGAGAGGACGTTAAGTGTGTAGTTGGAATGTTCCATAAACTTGTACATTACATTTCAGCTTATGTCTGTCACTTTGCACCAGAATTACAGCTTAAAGAAAAGTTATTTTAAATATTTTTGATCTCTTCCTCAAAACTGGCCCTATCTCTTCTCATAGTTCACCGTTATTGTGTCAAGAAACACTCCTATTGTGAAGCACAGCAATAAGAGGGTTTAATTTCAGACTGGAGCATTTTTGGCATTTTTTTTTTTTTTTGCTTGTACCCAGTTGTTTCCCACAACTGGGAATTCTCAAGGAATAAGTAAAGTGCTGTGTGATTTATACCTAAAAACACAAAAATTCACTTTTTACAATGCATACACATCTTTCACTTTCATCTAAGTTTTTGTTTCTTAGCCTCAGTAAAATCTAACTCACTCCAAAATGTGTAAGCCAGTAAAGGTGAAATCCATTTTTGCTGAATGGTATAAAACTTTTAGCCCATGACAGAGTTTACTTTTTGGAGCCAGTGGGATATTAGTGATCCAGCTGTGATACTGTGAATACATATAGCTGTTAAGTGTCTCTGCATGAGACATATAGCTGTTAAGTGTCTCTGCAAAGCACTTCAAGTGACTGCTCATCTTGAGTTAACTTCTTGTGTTGTTTCACAGTAAAAGAATGGGAAATTCAGATAAGGATTCTAGAGATGTAACCTCCCCTCCAGCAAATAAGTCTTGAGTGCATAGTAAGATTTCTGTTAGCAAAATAAGGAAAAGAAGAGTATTGTATAAGTGCAAAGTGAAATTGTTAAACCGGTTCAATACATGCTGGGAAATAACCTCTCTGGCACATCACTCTAAAAGCAGTGAGGACAAGAGGCCTTAAAAGAAAAGTAGTATATGTTTGGAGACTTTTATATGGTAGGTTGTATGTAAGAGAGACAAGGTGTGTCCAACTTCTGTTGTTGGGGGACAAACTTTCAAGCTTACATGCAGCTATTGTCCCGAAGAAGAGCTCTGTGTAAGCTCAAAAGCTTGTTTCTTACCAAAAGAAGTTGGTCCAATAAAATATATTACCACACCGCCTTGTCTCTATAATATCTTGGGGCCAATATGGCTACAACACTATATACATTCTATATGCAGTCAGTACTGTGTGTAGTTTGTTTCACAAGTGGCAGGTAGAAAATATGTGATGTGTACAAACTCATTAGAAATGCTGGAGACTCAGTGGTCTAGCTTGTTGTTGAGGTCATTGACTTGTTTAGAGGTAGACTAAAGTTATGAATCAAAGAATTGGAAAGCAGAGCCAAAAATGAATGTCTACATATTGGGGCCATGTTTTGGGTTAGTTGGCCAGTAACCTGAATCCTTGATTTAACACTTCAGGTTTGTGGACATTTTGGAACTCTTGGGAGCAAACTGGATTTATAAGAGGTAGAGTGCAGTGCTACTTATTGGTGGCGAGCAGGGCTGTGTAGGAACTTGGTTACAGTAAATTTTGTTCACTGATAACCAATTCTAAGCTCATTTTGTTGTATGAAAATAATGCTATTATCTTTTGCTTTGTACATGACTACTTTCTACTATGAGATGATTTTGAAACTGGAGCTACCTGGCGATTTATCTGATTTGTGAAGCTGAACAAAAAAAAAATCACTTTGCTCTTCAGGTCTGAGTGCTGTGCATACAGTAGTAAAAACTAATTGTTGTTTAACAAAATGTGTGTGGTGTTAGCAAACAAAGATCCAATATTGAATCAGAAAATGAACACATAGGCCTAAAGAGGATGACATTCTCTTGACCCCCTATGCTATTTAACACTTCTTATCAGTGACCTGGAAGAAAACAAAATCATCAGTGATTGCACTTGACCCCAAAATAGGGGGGAGCAGTAAATAATGAAGAGAACAGCTCAATAGGTGACCAATTCCGAGCAATCTGGATTGTTTGGTAAGCTGGGCACTAGCAAACAATATGCGTTTTAATATGGCTAAACGTATACATCTAGGAAAAAATGTAAGCCATACTTACAGGGTGGGGGACTTTATCCTAGGAAGCAACAACTCTGAAAAAGATGTGGGGGTCACAGTGCGACTCTGTGGCCAAAATAGTTAATGCAATTTTGGGATGCATAGCCAGGGAAATCTTGAGTAGAAGTAGAGAGGTTATTTTTACCTCTATATTTGGCACTGGTGTGTCCGCTGTTGGAATACAGTGGGCAAGTCTACACTACATATAGCCATTACAGTAATTAAATAGCTTTTGCATGTCCACACTACTGTCGCATCCTCACCAGGAACACTTGGACCTATTTAACTGTCAGTGTGGGGCGTTGTGGGACAGTTTCTGAAAGGCAGCAACAGTGGATGCATAGGTGACGCATGACTCTTGTGTTTGAGGTGACTGTGTGAGCGCTGGAAGCTTCCTAGAGGTGTGGGGGAGGCACCGGTACCCGGATCGTGGCCCCACTCCTTACTTCCCCAGGCTCTGACTGCGCTCCATCCCGAGGCCCTGCCCCACTCTGCCTCTCCTGCCCTGAGGCTCCCCTGCTCGCACTTCTCCACCCCCTCCCCGCCTTTCTGCCCCCTCCCCCGGAGAGGTGTGGCCGGGCAGGGGGGAAGGCGGAGTGGCACCATGGGGGAGGAGGAAAGAGGCGGAGTGGGGGCAGGGCGTTGGGGGGAGGAAGTGGAGTATATGTGGGGCCACTGTCTTGTTGCTGGTGGCTCTCCCATTCCTTGGGAGCTTCCAGTGGTGGCGCTTCAAAGGTGGCGAGCCGGCATGCCTCCAAAGGGAGGTGTACTGCATCTGGCATTTCTTGCCCATTTGGGAAGGGTTAGTCTCTTATACCTGCCACTCATGAGTGGATGTAAGCAACGCAGTGTCTACACTGACACTGTATCAACCTAATTACATCGATTTGAGCGCTATGCCTCTTGCGGTGATGGAATTAAATCGGTGTTGTGGGTGAGTTACATTGGTGGAAGCTACCTTTTAGTGAAGATGCTCACAGAGTTGGGTCGACGTAAGTCAATTTACATCAACCTAATCCTGTAATGTAGATCGGCTGTGTCAACTTCTGATGCCCATGATTCAGAAAGGATGTTGATAAATTGGAGAGGGTTCAGAGAAGAGCCTTAAAAATTATTAAAGAATTAGAAAACATGCCTTATGGTCTTACAGTGATTGATTCAAGGACTTAATATGTTTAGCTTAACAGAGAGAAGGTTAAGGGGTGACTTGATTATAGTCTATAAGTATCTATATGGGGAACATTATGAGTTATTTGGGCTCCTCAGTCTAGCAAAGAAAGGTATAACACAATCCAATGGTTAGAAGTTGAAGCTAGACAAATTCAGACTGGCAATAAAGCATACATTTTTGACAGTGAGTGTAATTTACCATTGGAACAATTTACCATGGGTCATGGTGACCATTTTTAAATCAAGATTTAAAAAAAAGATATGTTCTGGGAATTATTTTTGGGAAATTATATGGCCTGATTTACAGGAGGTCAGACTAATGATCACAATGGTCCCTTCTGGCCTTGAAATCTAAAATGTAAAAGAAAAAGCTTAAAAATATTTTTAGAAAAATTAGACAAGCTGTTCTGAATGAGAATCAGAGTTAAGAGGCTGTACCAGTTTGGGGTAGTTTTGCTTGGAATACAAAGAATCTGTTTTATGCTCTGATAGACGAGTAAGAGGAGACTGCTTTCTTCTAAAAGATGATATTCTATCATCAAGTTGTAAAAGTAATGAGGTTATTCAGGGATGTTCCTATGGGTGTACTTACAAATTTAAGAAATAGGGGAACTGGCAATGAATCTATCATGCCAGTCTTCTATCTTGCCATGGTATTTTGCACCGGCATTCCTTGTGTAAGCACAAGGAATGCTGTTGCAAAATACCATGCTTTTAGAAGGTGTTACAAATTTTAAAATACTGCTGTGGTACTTGAATTATGTGTGAAAATTGCCTAATAACTGGGATAGAGATGAGGGTTTATTCCATAATAAACTGAACATTTTAAGAAAAGTGTATTCCTTTAATTACTGAATGCTTTCTTTTACACTGATTGGTTTGTTCAGCAAAATCTAGGACATTCTTCTTTACATTTGAGTTGCAAGTTCCCTTTTAACCAAAAACCTGTTGGGCAGATGGAAATTAAGAGGAGCTGAAAGGTTAGTGTCCTATTATTCATAATGTACAAATGAGTAACTCTCCTAAAAAACCTTAGAAGATTAAAACTGACAAGTTTCTTCTTGGCTTGGCAAGCTGTTCAATTGACTACCTATTTGTCCATGGGCAGGTATTGTCAAATATTCCAGTGAAAATGCCTTGATGGAGTCAGCAGGGTTTTTTAATTGCATCATGATGCCATGTGTTATCAAGCCTACTTAAAGTCTTGATCAATCACTTGGCATTAGCATGTAGCAAACTTTTTTGGGGGGGAAATGTGTACTGCTTGAGAGTTGAGCGTCTTGATTGGCTGGACTCTTCTAGAGCAAATGTATGTATATCTTTATTTGAATACCAGGCCATCAATAGACCTGACAGTTCACAAAGCACATTAATCAAGTTTTAAAGACTTGCTCCCTGCCCTGAAGAGCCTGCAGTCTAAACTGACTACACAAATATACATAATGAACTCAGAAGGGATAGGGGAGGGAGAGGAAGGTTCTGTCATTAAACTTCCCCCAACATACAGAAAAAAGATGCACACAGTGAAGCTGACTGAAGAGTTGGCCTGCATATTTTCATTTAAAAACGCTTGCTTGTTCAGGGGTCACTAATGCAAACTTCTATAGTTGCAGTGTTTTTTTTATTTGTTTAATTTCATTTCTCCTTTTTGTAACCATTCAGTCTTGAATAATATTCAGATTTAAATGCTAACCTAACACATCTAGAAAGGTAATTCTTTCATATTTTAGAACTTCATTTAACGTCTATGTTATTCTGAGTTAAAAATAAGTAATTTTTTTAAAATTAGGCATAAGTATATATCTAAGGCTATGCCTACTGCAGACCATAAAATCTTACTTTTTGTTACTTTTGTTGCAGCTAATAAATTAGTACTCTTAAATATATGCTCAATCTTTTGACCGTTCAAATAATGTCAAATACCAACCTTGGTCCTTCACAAGTGTTCTTCAGTTATAAGCATGTATGCGTAATCACAAATGCTGAGATGTCTTTTTCCCTAATTTAACAAGTCCATTCCAACAACCCACTGAAGTGCTTTTTTGAAAAGGAAAAAACCAGAAGGTATTGCCACAATTATTATTTGTATTGTGGTGTGCCTAGGGGCAGGAAGTAAGAACAACAGGGCTCCATTGTTCTAAGCACTGTACATGCAATATTAAGACAGCTCCTGCCCCAAAGCTTACAGCCTAGCTATGACAAGAATACAATGGGGGTCTGGGGTGAGAGGAAAAGGATGGTACAACTCAGACTAGAGGAACACAAGGTAATGGTGAGACTCATTACACTGATAGCAATGGGCAGTGGTCCCAGCACACTAGTTGCTTAACTGCTTTCAAGTGTTTGTAGGTATTACAACAGAGGTGAATTTTAAGGAGGTATTTGAAGAACGACAGTGTAGGGGCTTTGTGGATTTTTTGGTGGGAGCTCCTTCTATGCCTAAGGTGCCTGTGAAGGTGTTGAAGGGGAAAACAGGACTAAAAGGCAATTAAGGGTGACAGCCTTGGTGGAGCAGAGGCATTGGGATTGAAGGTTTGAAAATGTGTGACCTAAAACGGGAAAACTGAGCTATGAAGGGCTTTAAAAATGAAGACTGGTAGTTTTTGTTTTTGCAATGGAAAAAGGGTAGTCAGAGGGGTGTGACAAAAGGGGATGATGTGATTGGAATCGGGGGTGTTGCTTGCTATGGGGCAAGGTGGGCAATTGCCCCCAATGTGTTGGTGTCGCCCCCCCCCCCACCCCCCAGTTTTTCTGAAATGGTGCACCTGGTTGGAATGACTTGCCAAGGAAATATTTGCAGCAACATGTTGAATTGAATTAAGTGGGCCAAACGCATTCTTCAAGACTAGAAGGGAGGAGGAGGCTGCAGAAGTCAAGAAGCGAGATAGGGAGAGCCTGGACAAGTGTTTTAGTTGTGTGGACACATCTTTTCTATATCTCAGAAGTTGTGCAGGAAGAAGCAGCAAGAATTAGATGTCGTCTGTATGCATGTGCAGTATATTGTAGTATCTTAATTTTGACTTCCAATAGATTTTAAGTACTTTATTGTGTGTTTGGGCAGGGTGGGTTGGGTGGGAATTCTTTATTTTATATATATATCAGTTACCATGCAAACCAAATTGCTGTGCTTTTAGAATCATAGAATCATAGAATATCAGGGTTGGAAGGGACCTTAGGAGGTCATCTAGTCCAACCCCCTGCTTAAAGCAGGACCAATCCCCATTTTTTTTGCCCCAGATCCCTAAATGGCCCCCTCAAGGATTGAACTCACAACCCTGGGTTTAGCAGGCCAATGCTCAAACCACTGAGCTATCCCTCCCCCAACTGTTTTAGGTTAACATGTTGTTTTTGCTACTGTCCTGTGTTTGTCAAAGAAAACAATGTTGGACAGTTCCAGTATTTATCTTTTAAAGAATACAGAAAATAAAATTAAAAGAAGGTTCCCTGCTGTAGTCTAAGCATGGCATACAGCATAGCCATATGCCTGGTGGTTATGTTCCAGCTTTTGGGATTTCTGACACTGAATATCCCTTTTCAAATATTGGTATACACAGTCTAGTTAAAAGATACCTGACAACAGAAGAGATTTGAAAAGGCTAGTATTAAAGGAGGTTTGAGACTTGGGTGAGGTGAAAATGTTATGGATAAAAAACTAAATAGTAAACCAAGAAAGCTGATCAGAAGGTGCAATGTGGGTGACAAATTCCTGTCGTTTTAAAATAATTTCTTATTCTTCATGCTGTTTCTAAATTAACTTTGGCTGCATGTGTTCATGTGCTAGGGAGACAGCTAACATTCTGGCTAGTGCTTAAATAACTTTTATAAACTGGGTCAGACATCTACTCAGTCGCTTTGGGCCAGATTATTTTGAAAGGTATTTAGGTGGCTGAAGATGTAGATAGGCTCCTAGTGAGATTTTTCATTTGCTTCTGTAGGGCCCAAAATATTTTAAAAAATATAACTTTGTTACCTGGCTAACTCATTGGGAAAGGGAAAAAATAAATTTGACTTAAATCACTTATGCAGCCTGATTTTTAGGATTTATCACTCTTATTTTAAGTCCTAAAGAGTTGGGTGACTGTCCTCTGGACTTTTGAAAATATCCCTCTAAATCTCTTAAGATTTAATGTCAGCACTTTAAAATCACAAGTGAGAGACCAGCTGTACCTGTGTATGAATTCTGGAACACAGTATTTGCCATTTGATTTTGCATCCACATGAGTAAATATTGGAAAATCACTTGAGCTGGTGTCAAAGAAACAGGCTGTGATGTGGTCTTTTGGGATGAGTTGAACCTCTATTTTAAACTATCATTATTCTCTTTTAATTTTCCATTTCCTTTTCAGATCACTTGGTAGAGATAAATTATTTGTATCTTCCAAAGAGTTATGGTTCTGGAGTGCCTTGTAGTGAGTCCATAGTTAGAATTGCATTCTAAAATGGGTTGTAAGTAGGGCCCTTCCAAATTCACAGCCATGAAAAACGCATCACGAACCATGAAATCTGATCTCCCCCTGTGAAATCTGGTCTCTTGTGTGCTTTTACCCTATACTATACAGATTTCATGGGGGAGACCCGAGGGAGTTTCAGGAGGTCGCAAGGTTATTTTAGGGAGTGTGTCATAGTATTGTCACCCTTACTTCTGTGCTGCCTTCAGAGCTGGATGGCTGGAGAGTGTCGGCTGTTGGCTGGGCGCCCAGCTCTGAAGGCAGCGCCTCGCCAGCAGCAGTGCAGAAGTAAGGGTGGCAACATCATACCATGCCATCCTTACTTCTGGGCTGCTGCTGGGGTCAGCTGTGCCTTCAGAGCTGGGCTCCTGGCCAGCTGCCCAGCTATGAAGACAGCGGCACTGTCAGCAGCCGTGTAGAAGTAAGAGTAGCAATCCCGCAACACCACTTACAATACCTTGCGACAACCCCCGCCCCAACTCCTTTTTGAGTCAGGACCCCTACAATTACAACACTGTGAAATTTCAGATTTAAATAGCTGAAACCATATAATTTAAGATATTTTAAAATTCCTGTGACCGTGAAATTTGATCAAAATGGACCGTGAATTTTATAAGTTATAAGCTTAAGTTATAAGTCAGGCATGAGTTCCTGTTTTTCCTCTGAAGAGGGGTCAGTTGATCTAAAATGTCAATGTTTGTTTTTATGCCATTTTAATTTTCTAGGTAGTTCTTATGTGGTTTCTTTCAGTTTTTAATAGGAAGTGTTTGAAATTAGGCTTTGGTTTAATTTTTCTTGGCATTCCTTTTTGACTATCTTCTATTAAACTGTCTACACAAAAACTGTTAGGCAGATTGATGCAATGTTTTTTAAAAAAATGTATTTATGAATAATTGCCAAAAATTACCGTGTTATATTTTAAAGTTTGTGCTCTATATGCAAGCCTGTTTGGGGATGGGTGCACATAAAATCTTTTAGCAAATCTGTACCTCTGTCCTTGATGGTCTTCCCCTCTCTCCCAGTTTCACCCTTGTTTATGCTTTAAAATATACCATGAAATTAACTATATCCCAATGAAATTTCTTGCATATTAAATGTGGTTGCACAGATACTATAGTTAACACAAACTCACAAAAAAAAGGAAAGTAAAAAGTTAATCCACCTAACAAATCTTTGTCCACAGGCAAACACCTTGTCATTAACACACCTATCATACATCAGACCATACATTGTAATTTTGCCCCCTATACTAGAGTCCTCGGTGGGCTAGGTGGCCTAGTGGTCAGCGCACTTAATGCCACCTCCTTGTCTTGCACTCCAGGCCCTCTTTTAATCAGAGGTGGGCAGTGGTAGGGGAGCCTGGGTCTACCCACTCTGTCTGGCTTTGATCCAGGGCCTTAAGAGGTTCAACAGTGTCTGACCCCCAAAGTTGCCCTCCGCGTTACTTTCCCTGGGTCTCTTCCTACTCTCTTCTGTTCTTCCCTAGCTTCCTGTCCAGTGTGAAAAGAGAGAAAAACCAAACCATCAGCCCCAACCAGGCTCAACGTACAGCAATGATACTAATTAGATCTACCCGTGGGTTGATCTGAGAATTTTATGATAAGAGGCAGGCCATTTGTGCAGAAGGCTGATCAAAAAAACCCCAAACCAAACCAACCCCTTCAGCTGCCAATAAATAAAGACCTTGATTTCAATGTAAGTATTAGTGTTTCTGTCTTTTAACAAAGTTGATAAATCAACATTATTACCTGTGCCCGTGACAATCGCTAGATCTCTGGGAAGCTTTGTGAAGAGTGGTTTGTAGGTCAGGGCAAGGTGCATGCACTGGTGAAGATGCTCAACTGTTCGGCGATTGCCATGTTGGTCTTTTATAATTTTCATGGTAGAAAACCCAGATTCGCAGAGGTATGTTGATCCGAACATCATTTAAAAGATAGATGGCTAGATTCTGCCTATTCCGAAACTGGTCTGCATATTGAGTCTAGAAATCACAAAGTCCTACTTCTCTGGAGCCTTACAATTTCTAATTGACATGAACTGTCGTCAATTGAATCAAGAATGTTCTTTGCTTCAGAAGGGCAAGGTCCATCAGATCATGAACAAATAAAAGCAAATCCTTTGGAATTTTCAAATCACATTTTCAAATTTTCGATCAGATTGTTTAGGAATTACTGCGTTGTTTTCATCGAGGTTTCTTCTGTAGCAGCATCAGGTGATGTGGGAAAGTGCTACAACTCTACTATTAAGTCTGTCTGAAAGATTTCAAGATTACTCTAAAAGGCACGCACTTTTTTAAACAGATCCCCAGCGCTGCTCGCAAGGCCTTGGATCTGCAAGTTGAGGGAATTCAGGTGACCAGTAATATTGCACAGAAAAGCTATCTGTGACAAAGGGACATTATTAATAAATTCCAGGAACTTGCAAGCCTGATTGGTCTTGTGGTTTGAAAGAAATTCTATTTTCTTTTTGAAGCGTACACTAACACATACCCCCTGTTAACAAGAGAAGGTCATTGTGCTGCAACAGGTCACTGTATTCAGCTGAAACATCTTGTAAAAGCTTTAAAAAGACTGTTGCAAGCTAGAAGTTGAGCGTATGTAGTTCACTAATCTCATAATACCCATTCTTTTTTTCAAGTCCTCAGACAACTTACTACAGAGGACAGTCTGGTGAATAGTGCAGTGAAGTATGTTTAATGAAGGGTGTATCGCTGCCAAACATGAAGCAGTGCCCTTCTCTTTTCCTGTCATGGAGGTACCTCCATCTGTAACAAGCAAGTTTACTTTCTGCAGATCTAAACCATTTTTTTTAAAGAGACTTTTACCTTTTCAGAAATGATCTCTCATATGGTGTAGGTTTCTAATGGCATTAAGCACAAAAATTGTTCCTGGAAAATGTCACCATCATCAATCTAAGAAACTGCAATAGCTGGGCAATGTCACTTAAATCACTTGATTTGTCCACTGCAAGAGAGATGTATTTGGCATTTTTTAAAATCGGAAAGCAGTGCTGACAAACACTCCTCGTAAGTTACCACCAGTCTTCACACTGATGTGGAATCCGATGGGACATTGCTTCACACGGTTCACAATGTCATCTTAGTTTTTATCTCTGGCAAATAGCTCCTCCAGCATTTCCAAAACGTACTCCTTCACAAGCTCGGCATCCAGGAAAGGCTTTTTCTCTTTAGCTAGTATCAACATTATCCAAAGAGAAGCAGCGGTGAGAACGACATTTGACGTGTTTGGCAGTTTGTAGCCTGGTATCTCTGGGCTCCTGGCCAACAGCCAACTGTCTCCAGCCACCCAGCTCTGAAGGTAGCGCCGCTGCCAGCAGCAGTGCAGAAGTAAGAGTGGTATAGTATTGCCAACTTAGTTCTGTGCTGCTGCTGGCAGCAGTGCCACCTTCAGAGCTAGGTGTCTGGCCAGCAGCTGCCACTCTCCAGTCGACCAGTCATTGATTAATTTGTGCCAGGGTTTGCGCTGTAGCTCCTCTTTCATTACAAATTAAGCATTGCCAGTAGGTTACTTACTAAAGAAGTCATAGGCAAATGATAGGCAGCGCATCAGTGTTCGTGACTGTAATTATAAACTTTTTTAAGGAGAGCTGGCAGGCCACAGAGGAAGCCTTGGCGGGCCATATGTGGCCTGTGGGCCGCCTATTGAGTATCGTTGGCGTACAGTCTTAGTTCCTCGGGGAGGCTTCTCTGGCACCCTTGTCAGGAGCTAGGTAGGTTTGTTCTCCTCTCCTTTCTGAGCTGAGTTGCTCCCTTTTCTACCCTTTCTCCAGTTGGAGTGTGCTCTGTAGGGCTGGAGGGGCGGCACTACCTGGGTCCAGCAGTGTCCTTTAACTCATCATGTCCCCGCCACACCCTTATTTCACACTTCTGCACATATCTCTTCAGTAGATTATTTTTTCCCCAACACTTGGTTGTATAGGGAGGTAGTTTAGTAAAAGGGAGTTCACAGGAAGACAGAGGGTTGTGGAAATATGACATACCTGAGTTGGGGGAGGAGAGCAAAATTAGATTAGTGTGTGCCTGTGATGGATGGTAGTTGTGATAGTGGCAAGACGTGTGCCTGGGAGAGGAATAGAGCAATTATGCTGTTGGGTGGCTTAACTCTTCATTTCCTTGACATTGCAAAAATATTATGCATGAACCTTAACTGTTTCATAAATCAGTTTTCTGTGTATTAATTTCCTAACAAGATTATAGGGTGGAATTTTTCAGCAGCACTGATGTGGGCCTACGTGTGTCCAGTGAAGTCCATGAATGGTTGAAAATTCCACTCCTAATGTTTGAGAATTAGATGTCACCCTCACATACAAATTCTCACAATCTCTGCTTCTCCATTCCTGGTTCCCCCAACTTCAGAATGGTGGTTGGTGGCAGTCTTGGGTCAGTGAACTTCCTATGGTTTTCCTCAGGGGGTCCTTTGTGGTGGTGAGCCATAGGAAGTTTTTCAGATGGAGGCTGACTCACTAAGGGAATTTGGAGCTTTGCTTGCTTGAGGAGTATGCGTGCTAGTTTCCCTTTTCCTGCACCCTTTGAGGAGCTGGGATAGAGGGGAGAAAAGAAAATTAAGGATTGTGTTTGGGGAATGAGAGGGCAATAGAATTGCCAAATACAAACTTTCAGAAATCATGCATCAGACCTTCCCAAATCATGAGATTTAAAAGCAAAAAACCCCTCACTTTTGTAGGGCTTCTGAATTTTGAGCTGTTACTAGGAAGCAGCCTACTCCCTATTTTTGTATGATTATTACAACTTCAAAATTCAACTTAAAATGCACAATGAGCCTCTGCCATGGTTTGCAGGATTAGCTGTGCATTTGGGCATGGCTACACTTGCAGATGTAGAACGCTGTGAGTTAAACCAGCCCTCAGAGAGCACAGTAGGGAAAGCGCTGCAGTGTGTTCACACTGTCAGCTGCAAGTGCACTGGCGTGGCCACATTTGCAGCATTTGCAGTGGCATTGGGAGCAGTGCATTATGGGCACTGCGTGCTCTGTCTTCTCTTTCAGTTTGCGGGAATGGAGCCCGAAGTGCTGAGGAATATGCTGATGGGTCTCACCATCACGTCACATTTGGCAGTCAAGTTACTCCTTAAGCTACAGATTGCGTCCTGTCTGGCATGTTTTTCCTAAATCAGATGCCTATGCTCACTGTCTAAAGTGCTTTCGCACTGTGAGCTGGAGAGGCAGAGCAGACTCCAACCCTTCCTCTACAAGAAATCTTATCAATTAAGACTGCTGTATCCCAGGTTTCTAAGGCTCTGAATGATAAAAGCAAGAGGTATAGGTCAGTTCTGAGCCGTTCTGGTTCCAAGAAATCTTTCGTAGTGAGATCACGTGCCTCAGCACCGAGCTCCGGTTCCAAAGAGCAATTAGTAACAAAATCTGCTGGGCCGGCTCTGAAGAAGGAACCAGTGTCAAAGAAAACAGGCTTGGAAGATAAATGACCTATGCCTGGAACTTTTATGGGACTGTCTTTATGCTCTCTTCCTCAGAAGAGGATGTCCTATGACCCTGTAATAATGTTGCCTCCACTTCCCAGAATGCCTTCTGGCTCTTCTGGGAGAGTGATATCTCCTATGTCAATGTTGTGCTTATTGACATTGGTAATATCCCTGATTGTCTTGTTGTTCGCTCTAGTCTCGGATCCTTATTCAGAGAAACAACTGGATCCAATGCTGGTTCCGGGACTGCAAGCTCAGAATTACAGGCATAGGTATCCCCCAGACTCTAACATCATACTGCAGTGCCAAATTGACGGACTGGTAAGTGCCTCGCTGGATTCATTGGCCTTATTGGTCAGCTCCAGGCCTTCCATACCAACTTCCCTCCGGAATCATCCCGCCTGTCCAGCACTGAACTGGAGATATTATGGTGGGTTTGTGACATTTGGATTCAAGTTGTATGGATTGGAGACACCCAGTCTCTACAGAACACTTGCATATCTCATATCTAGTAATGGGTAAAAAGTGTATCACTTTAATTCAAGATATCTTGCATGATAAAGAAGAGGAAATTGAAATTCCTCTAGACACAGATATTTTGCATCATGACCAGGAGTCTACAGGTGAATCTTCTCCAGATGAAAATGTTCGAGTAGACTCAGCTGCTTCACTACTGGAGGATGCCATTCAGTTCCAAGAATTCATCAGCAGAATGATTTCAGTGTTGAAATTGCCCTTGGTTCTGTTGGAGGAAACGTCACATCTGTAAAGGAGGTTTCTCTGCTGCTTTTGGAGGGTCTGTGATAACAAGTAAAATCAATATTGAATATCCTACCTTCTTATCAGCCAGTTGCAAAAAATTCCATATGAAGGATTTTTTCTTTCCCATGCACCCTCCACCTAATTCTCTAGGGGTGATTGCAACAATGCAGAGACTGTTATAATGTGGAAGGCTGTGACACACAGTTTTGTATTATGGCTGGATTTTGTCTACATGGGTAAAACCAATTTGTTATAAAATGATAAAGGCTCTCCTATGTTTATAATAGGGCCTTCTAATATGATGGTGATAACTAATGCTGCTGCTTTTTAATGTAACCCATTGTGTAGATGTAAATTGTTTTTGTGCTAATCTCTCCTTTCTCCCCTTTTCACATTTTTCTGTCTTCATTCATGTGATTCTATGCCAAATTTAAACTTTGTGCCTTTTTTTTGAATTTTATTATAGTATGTTTGTGTGGAATCGGGTATACAAACCCCATAGTGGGCCTGAAGTGGTTAAAGGGCAAGCACTGGGCTTAGGTAGTCTTGCTGGACCTGCAGAGTATGCTCTGGCTGAAGGGATAGGGTTAAAAAGAGCTCAGAATCCCCGGAAAGGCAGGGAATGCAAACAGGCTGGAGGGAAGACAGGCCATTCTCCTGAAGAGCCACATAAAAGATTGAACTTAGGATGGGATCACAGCCCGGGTTAGGCCCACAAGCAGTGCCTTCTCTAACACCCCACTTCCCCTGTTTTCTAGCAACTGGCAGGTCCTGAGGGGCTCTGTTCGTTTGGACTGTTGGGAACTACATTCCCATCTGAAGAAGAGTAGAGGTAGGAAGTGGCCCAGTGCGGCAGACTTGGATACTCTGAGTAGAGGATTTGTCTGGTGTTACTTCCTACAGGGTCCTAGGTTGCGACCGGTGGAGTGGAGAGCCTGGGTCCCCCTACCATTTCAACTTGAGAGCTAGGCCCAAGATGCCTCCAGCCTAGGGGCAGGGATAGGCATCTCTGCACTCCCCTTTTTGGGGTGAGACTGGAAACCAGGTTTGCTAACCACTAGGCCATTCTGCCTCCTGAAGAAACTATTATGCTTGGTGGAGAATGTGGGTATTATAGAATCCAAAGCCTGACAATAGACCCCTCTGCCCCCAAAAAAGGAAGGGGAGGGAAAAAAAGGGAAAAGGAATGTATAGAAAAGGGGACTAGAGACAGAGTTCCTTGAGAACCAGTTACAGCAGGCAAACCAGCAGCAGAGTCAATTGCTCAAGCAGCCCAACACCCAACAGCAGTAGCTTAGCCAGCAGATGCTGCTGCTCCTACAGCCACCTGGAGGCAACAAGCCTAACTGTGGCAGGGTCAGATGCTGCTCCGGTACCTGAAATGAAATGCAAATGGTTCCTGTGGATGATGCAGAGGTGTTCCTCATTGTGTTCAAGAGAGTCGCTGCCAAGGCCTGATGGCCCATGGAAAGCTGGGCCCCACCCTGTGGGTTGCCTACTTGACAGCCCTGGCCCACGTGGCATACTGGGACTTCAGTGTCACGGCTGTACAGAACTACACCCTTGTCAAGGCAGCCATCGTAGACATCCTGGCCATCTTACCTGAAACCTGCTGTCAGTGGTTCCACTGCGAGAAATGGCTGCTTGGAATCTGGCCCTGGCCCATTGCCAGCAATGGTTTTTTCTGCTTCTGGGCATTGGCTCTAGCCCGAAGGATGTACAGTTCAGTTGGCAGAGAAGATAGTCATAGAGAAGTTAACTCGAATCCTTTCCACAGAGGGGCATAAATGGGTGCCAAGGGCTCCAGTTGGTGTCTCACCAAAGGCCATTGTCTTGGTGGAGAACTACCTGATGTCCCTTGGGCCTGAAGCAGAAATGCCAAAAATCAATCTGGTGTGCCCTTGACGCCCTCGTATTACTGAGGCCCCTATCCTGCCGAGTGTATTCAGGGAGGCTTGGACATCCAACCTCACCAGAGAGGGCTACAAAGGCCAACAGAGGAGCCTGGAAGCTGACCCTCAGCTAACCAGGAGAGAGTTGGTTCCAGTGGAGACATCTTATCAGAAGGAGTTATTTCACTCAGGAGAATTAATGGCAGAACCACCTCCCTTCAGAAGGGGCTGTTTTGTATGTGGGCAGCCAGGTCATTTCAGATGGGACTGCCTGTTCACGGACTGTGATTATGGGCAGTCATGGACAGCAGATAACTGGGCTCGGAAAAGGGGCCAAGGGAAAATTAGTCCCTGAACATATGAATGGAGTAGAAGTACGAGGACCTGATTGACTAAAGTCTGGCTTCAGCCAGAGTCAGGGAGTGGTGGCTGGTGCCAGGAGGAAAATCCAGAGCCATGATCTTTTTTGCAGTGTATCCATGGGGACATATGATCCTAACCAATGATAGAAGTGTGATAGACTATGCAAGACCAGTTTACTCACTTTTTTTAACAAGTCAATGGAATATCTATTCTAATACTTAGTGCTTGAAAGTAACAAATTACATAAATGTCAAGAATATTTTTGCTCCAGGTTATCATTTCCAGGGCAGTTTGCTAAAATGTTGTTGCAGATGCTCCTCAACCCAAAGGGTTTAGACGTAGTGACCAGAAAGAAGAAAAGCCATTTAATTAGTGCTTGAGTGAGGTACCTACTTAACCGGGGATTGAGTGCGGGGGAGGGGGAAGAATTGGAGTCCAAGGCTACGTCTACACTACCCGCCCTATTCGGCAGGTAGCTATCGATGTTCTGGGATCGATTTATCGCGTCTCATCTAGACGCGATAAATCGATCCCAGAGCCGCTCCCCGTCGACACCGGAACTCCAGTTCCGCGAGCGGAGGAAGCGCTGTCGACAGGGGAGCCTGCCTGCTGCCATGTGGACCGGGGTAAGTACTTTTAAAAATCGATCTAAGATATTCGACTTCAGCTACGTTATTCACGTAGCTGAAGTTGCATATCTTAGATCGACACCCCCCCCCCCAGTGTAGACCAGCCCCAAGAAAGTGCTAAACAGAACCTATTAAAGGGAGTTAACAAAACTCTTTTCTACTTTTTTGTTCTCTGCTTAGTGGGACATAGCTGATTTTTAAAAATAATTTATCTCTGAAAACTGTTCCTATTAATGTTACAAATTACTCTTAAAATAGCTATGACTGAGATTAGAGAGAATCTTCCTTCAGTTTTCTTTGTGTATATATCCATTTCAGTTCATGTTCTTCCTATATGTAAAAAGTTTGTCCTCCTGTGTGTGGTTACTCTTGTTTTATGTAACCTGTAATACTTTGTTAATTTTAAACTTGTCTTGCAACTCTTTTCTGTTTTTTACAAGTCTAAGGATAGTTAATCAGGAAAAAAGGAATCTAACATGACTGCCCTTGAAACAGAATAACATCAGAAGGAAACGGTACTCAATCCGACTACTGTATACAAACAAAATAGGGATATTTGGTAGCAGCAATTTCCCTCTTAAAAAATACAATGCCTAAATTCTAAAGATTTTTTTTTTTGTTGGTTTCCAACATCTGGCAGTGACAAGACTGCACCAATGGTTTGTCTGTGAGGCCACTATTTCAAATATTGTGTCCTATCCTTCAGCCTCCTTGTTACTCTGAACCTTTTATCCAAGATAAGACATAAAAATTAGGGCTGTCAAGCGATTAAAAACAAATCGCACTATTAAAAAATGGATACCATTTATTTAAATATTTTTTGCATGTTTTCTAAATTTTCAAATCTATTGATTTCAATTACAACACCGAATACAAAGTGCACAGTGCTCACTTTATATTTTTGATTACAAATATTTGCATTGTAAAAACCAAAAGAAATAGTATTTTTCAATTCACCTAATACAAATACTGTAGTGCAATCTCTTTATCATGAAAGTTGATCTTACAAATGTAGAATTACGTACAAAAAAAGAACTGCATTAAAAAAACAACAACAATGTAAAACTTTAGAGCCTGTTCATTTTCATCATGTCCACTCAGTCCTACTACTTGTTCAGCCAATTGCTCAGACAAACAAGTTTGTTTCATTTGCAGGAGATAATGCTGCCGGCTTCCTGTTTTACAATGTCACATAAAAATGATAACGAGCATTCGCATGGACTGTTGTAGCCCATGTCGCAAGATTCATATGTCCCTTCATGCTTCAACCATCATTACAGAGGACATGCACCCATGCTGATGACAGGTTCTACTCGATAATGATCCAAAGCAGTTCGGACTGGCGCATGTTCATTTTCATTATCTGAGTGAGATGCCACTAGCAGAAGGTTGATTTGGCATCCCTTTCAGATTTTGGAAGGCACTTCAAATTTTTAAACCATGGGTCAAGTGCTGAAGCTATCTTTAGAAATCTCACATTGGTACCTTCTTTGTGTTTTGTCAAATCTGCAGCGGAAGTGTTCTTAAAACGAGCATGTGCTGGGTCATCATCCGAGAGTATTATAACATGAAAAATGGCAGAATGTGAGTAAAACAGAGGACGAGACCTACAATTCCTCCCCCTCCCCCCGCAGGAGTTCAGTCACAAATTTAATTAACCATTTTTTTAACGAGCGTCATCAGTATGGAAGCATATCCTCTGGAATGGTGGCCGAAGGATGAAGGGGCATACAAACGTTTAGCATATCTGGCCTGTAAATACTTTGCAATACCGGCAAAAAAGTGCCATGCGAAAGCCTATTCTCACTTTCAGGTGACATTGTAAATAAGAAATGGGCAGCATTATCTCTCGTAAATGTAAACTAACTTGTTTGTCTTAGCGACAAAGGGTCCTGTGGCACCATATAGACTAACAGAGGTATTGGAGCATAAGCTTTCATGGGCTTACAGATCCAGACTAACACGGCTACCCCTCTGATACTTGTTTGTCTTAGTGATTGGCTGAACAAGAAGTATGGATTTGTAGGTTCTAAAGTTTTACATTGTTTTATTTTTGAGGGCCTGCAACATCACAGATTTCCACTGGTTTCACTAGCCTTGGATAACAACTGGCAAGGTGACTATGCTATCCCCAGCCCTGAATTTCCCCCAAAATGTGTTCTGAAATGTTCAGCCCTGCCTTGGAACAATTAGAGGAATGTTTTAAAGTTCATTGCTCCTTTAAAGGGTCAGTATCCAACAGTTTTGTTACTTTAACTGAAGTTACCAAACAGTTCAATTCAAACACAGTACTGGATTGGTTTAGATTAAAAATAAAATAAATTAGGTTTTAAGTGAATACTAGTATAAGAATTAAAGCCAGAAATGGTTACAAGAGAAATAAAGATAAAATGCTGTCTAGTATAAAACTTAACAAACTAGACTTAAGTCAAGGTAAAATCCTCACCAGATGTTTCCATCAAGATGGCTGATGAAACTGCTGCGTCAGGACTTATCCCTGAAAGTCAAAGGGCTGGTACCTTTTGTAGTCTTAGGTGAAAGATAGATACTTTAAGATTCTGTACCACTATTTTTACATTGAATCTTTGAAATGGATTCTTCTGAAGGATACCTTCAGATAATAAATCTATTTCCAACTGTGAGGTAGGCTACATGGACTTTGTTTTGAAGGAAGTGTCCTGCTGCTGCTCGGAGTGCCTGAACAGTGGGGCTATGGCCCCATCACTTTTAAAAGTGTAGGGAGGGCAGGAGTGGAGGTTTGGGGGGAAAGGGTGGCGCAGCGGGTGTAGCCATGGTTCCGGCGCTGGTGGCCACCCCACTTTTAGGGAGCTTCTACTGTTCCTGCTGCTTCTTTCACTGGGATTGTCTGCTAAAATGCAAATTATTTAGCTCCTGCCCCTTCATGCAACTAAATGAACATTAGACATGTGATTGTCAGTCCCCTCCCCCCTGTGATAATGTAAGGTTTGCCTCCATCCCTTGTTAGGTTGATGTTTATGCAATATGTAAATGTATTCTCATACTTTGGAAGTATTGCCGAGGTGGGGAAACCACATTCCATTGTCTAGGGTGGGTAACTCCTGCTTGGCTGACAAAGATATTTTAAGAATTATAATTTCAGTTTACATCAAGCTCTTTGCATTAGTGGCTTGCACCTACGTTATATGATGATATCAATAATCAGTGAGTAATGAACTTTTCATTGATACCTTGCATGACACTTATCAGAGACATTTCATGGCATTCAAAGGATTGAGGTAAAGTAGAACTGGTTAAGCCATCTGAAATTCATTAGCTGTTATCTGTGTGCCTCTTGCCTTCTGCACTTGGGCTGTTCTGAATGTCACAATATGCAGTGGTGATAATCTAATAGTAATTTATGGTGTCGTCTCTGAACAGCCATTGTCTTTGTGAGGGGGGGAGGGATAGCTCAGTGGTTTGAGCATTGGCCTGCTAAACCCAGGGTTGTGAGTTCAATCCTTGAGGGGGCCATTTAGGGATTGGTCCTGCTTTGAGCAGGGGGTTGGACTAGATGACCTCCTAAGGTCCCTTCCAACCCTGATATTCTATGATAGGTACATTGTCTAAACCCAGTGATTCTAGTGCCAGGCTAGATAAAGGTGTTTCTGGTAAAGAAAGCGTCTTACTTTATTTGAGCATCAACAGTGTTCTTACTACTGTACAGAGAGGAAGAAAATGTACTTGGTGGCGCACTCATTCAATATATCCTTTACAGATAATTGTGTTTGTGTGCATGTGTCTGAAGATCTTGGTGAAAAAGCCTCGTCAAATGACCTGTAATGTGTGTCTGGCAGGAGTGAGTTCCATAATTTGAGGTTCATCACCTGAAAAGTTATGACTTCCGTTTCATGTTCATAAACCTCTGCAATTTGCCTATAGTTTCATCTTTTTATTAGGCACTTATATTTTTTATGATTATCTTAGGCTTTAGATGTCTATCCCATAAGTTAAAAACACACACAAAGATTGCTTATAGATATCCATCAAATTTCCCTCTAGCTCTTAGCCCATATTCCTCTTCGGTAGGTTGATTTTTTTTTAAATGGGCTTTTTAGTATGCTTGTTTGGTTAATGTTTCTGGGTTGATGCGGACTTGGGGTATTAGTTACAAAATTGAGAATCCCTCAGAGAGAATTCCTTGTCATCAGCCACTTCCTTTATATCAAGGGGGCTCCAGGCCAGGTGCCTCTGCTGATCTCAGCTTCATAGGGAGTGAGGCAGTCTCTCTTAGGTCTTGTTTATCACTTCAAAGGTTTTTCTTCCCCTGCTGTTATGGTTCCTCTCAACTAATCAGCCTCTTAAGGTTGGTCTATGCACCTCGACCTTATCATGTTTCTCTGACTGTATAAATATCTGTCTACTGTATGTTTCATTCCATGCATCCGATGAAGTGGGTATTAACCCACGAAAGCTTATGCTGAAATAAATTTGTTAGTCTCTAAGGTGCTATGGGATAGACATCTTTCTTATTTTCGTTTTGCTGACACAGACTAACACGGCTACTACACTGAAACCTATCTTAGGTTCTAAACCTTTTAGGACTTCTAGTGAAATGCAGTTCATGTTTTCAGCCTATTCCTCCAGTAATGCATGCAAATTCTCTGATGTAAGGGTTATTGACGTTCTTGTTGTGCTGTTTTCCTCTGATAATTGCTGTCTAGACTAGTGTCTCTTTTACAGGCCTGTCCCCAGCCCTTCTTAACCTCATCTTCCTCTTTTATTTTAATTGTCATTGGGTAAAATTTTCAAAAGTGCTGAAGTTATTTTTTTGTAAACTTTACCAGTGGTCTGCTGGCTGGCCTTGCCTCCCAGTTCCTTCTTAGGTTCCCAGCCAAGGCTTATTAGATACCTACTAGTTAGAGAAATAAACTAAAGAGTGCACGTGTGTGGTGACTCCAGTAAAGCTTAGGGGCAGTGACCCTGCTATCCTAAATAGACTTTCCTATAAGAATGTTGTCCCTGGATCTGCTCAGAGACTTTTTTTCATTTATTTGGCTGAATGTTTGATATATCTGTAGGCCCCATCCCCTGATTGCTAGGAAGGAGAGAGGTTTTCCTCCCTTCCTTCCTCTTCCCCTTTGCCCAGAACCTGCTGGCTAATACTATGTGTATTGGGGTAAACTCTGCTACTACATCCCTTCCCCCAGTCTGTGTCTTGGGGAGTTCCACACACTCCTGAACATCTGTCTGCTCCAGGTGATTGCATTCTCCAGTAGCAGAATAAAATTAACATGATTCTGATTAGTTTCAGTACTGTCTTGATACCTTACTCTGCTGCAGTTGGGTATAGCTATCATAATCAGAGGCATTAGGTCTTTCAGCTGATTTAGGAAGATGATGCAGCAATTTCCATTGTGTTCACACCCTGGAAAGTTATCTCCACAGCTGTAAAATTAGAAATATAATTAAGATGGAAGCTTGTAATCCTGCACAATCTGATAATTAAGCACCAAAAATAAGCATAGTGTGGGGAAGATTGATGGACAGTCCCTACCTCAATGGATAGGTCTAGAGAAGAGGGGTCAAATTCCTTCAGAGGAGAGGGCAGATACTATGTTTATGGTCTGAGGGTCAGGATATAAATTAAGGACTTCATACTTTCTTCAATCCACAGCAGATCCCCACTGATCTCTCTGGAAGGTTTGTACAGAGATTAAGGGGAGGATACAAGATACAGAAGTATTAAATATTTATGTTCTGTATTTGGAGAGAAACAGAACGATGTATTCATATTTTGGAGTGATAAGGAAATAATTTCTATTCCATTAGTAACTAGGAGGATGCTAAGCAGTAATTATAAGGTTAAACTTATTAAAATAGTCTGGACAAGATAACTTGCACTCCAGAATCTTTTTTTTTTTTTTTTTTTTTTTTTAAAAAGGCCATTAACGTTGATTTTTAACAATATTGGAACACTGAGGAAGTTCAGAGGACTGGGACAAATCTAATGTTATGCCATTGTTTTTAAAAGGGTAAGTGGAATGACATGGCTGACTATAGGTCGATTATCCTGATGTAGACCCTGCGCAAAACCACGAAAAGGCTGATTTGGGTTGTAATCAGTAAAGAATTAAAGGGGATGGTAGTGTAATGCCAATCAACAAGGCTATATGGAAAATAGGTCTTGTCAGCCAACTTCAGATCACTTGTTATGAGATTACAAGTTTGGTTGATAAATTGATTGTGTTGACATAATGCTTAAACTTCTGTAGGGTATTTGACTTGTCCTGCATGGCATTCTGATAAAAATGAGCCCTATATCATATCCATGTAGTCCATATTAAATTTAATTAAAACCTGGTTACTGGTTAACTGATAGATTGCGAAAAGTAATTGTAAAAGGAAAATCATCATCCGTTAGTAGGGTGTTGCTAATGGCATATTGCAGTCTGCACTTGGCCTGATGGTATTCAGTATCTTCCTGGATGATCTGAAAGAAAATATAAAAATCACTGCTGGCAAACTTTCAGAGGACACATTAGAGGAGCGGTAAACATGATGGGGACAGATCAGTTATACAGACTGATCTGAATTGCTTGGTAAGTTGGGAATTTTAATATAGCCAAATGCAAGGTCATACATCGAGGAATTAAGATGGGTCACACATACATGATTGTAACCTGGAATATAGTGACACAGAGAGATTTGGAGATGATAATGAAATTACCTTAATTTAAATCCCTCCACTTTGATCATTTCATGCATTGGAACAACTGACCGTTTTTGTGCAAGAGGAGCTTAGAAAGCATGGAAATATTGCAGACTGTAGTATGGAGAATCTTGCATTTTTTCACAGGCTCCTGCCAGTGCTGAAATCTCTATTTCACAAACAGTAAAATTCACATACTTTGGCTAAGGGGAAATATTTAGTCAAGACCTCATGTCCCATCTTGCAAATTGGGCCTAAATTATGGGAAGTGCATAGAATTCTGTAGCACTTGTCCTCTTTCCCCTCCAACCCCTCTCCCCCCCGCCCCATTGAGCCAAACCCTAGTTCAAGCACTAAAATATTATTTGGTTGTTTACACTTCAATATTAAGTTCAGTTTTATACTGTGATATGCTTGTGCGCGTGCTCTCTCTCTCTCTCTCTCTCTCTCTCTCCGTTCACCCATCCTTCCTCTCTTGGGCAGGAGCAGCAGTCACTTTAAGTTTCAGTCATAAGGAGTTTGAATTTCTTGTTCCTTGGTCCAGAAACTCTTGACTGGAGCTAGATGCCCCACTATACTCTAAATATTTGCCACAACATCAAACAGTGACAGAGAACATTAACACTCTGTTTTTACCAAAATGATCAGTAGTGAAATAGTTAACTTTCACACTTGAAATTACCATTGGACTTCAGGTATCAATGGGGGCAGTTCTCAATCCCAGAAAAGGTTCAAGGTGTCTACGGATGTGGGTGGAAAGGGCTGCATCAATTAATGTTTGGCTAATGTTTCTAAAGTTCTTTGTAAACAGAAGGTCTAGAGATTTCACTTTATTTTAAATGAAAATTTAGATTTTGAAGCAAAGTGATGTTGCATTTTAAAGCACAGATGTTGCAGTTTACACACCTGAGTAATCCTGTCTTATGCTTTGGACTCTTTAAAGATTTCAAGTGATGGGGAATTCACCACATCCCTTGAATGTTCCATATTAAAAATTTGCACTTTATTTCTGGTTATAATTTGTCTAAAATCAGCTTCTTCTGGCTCCAAAGGCATTCACTGTAGCCACGGAAAACAGATTAACTGGAGCTTAAATGAACTGTGGAAATTGTTCTGTCAAAAATACGTTACTTGCTGTTGTAAGCAGACCTATATTTCCCTATTCATTTGAGAATCTCTCAAAATAGTCTCTCACAGAAATAAATGCTTTTGAGGGGTATGATGTGATGCCGGGATTTTCGTTGAATAAGAATGTATGTTGAAATACGTTTGCATTGATTACACTATATACTATGAAAATGTCTAGCTCCTCAAAATTCTGTTATTTAAGTGTAATAGTTGAATCACTTGAAGTTTTTTTTGGGTTTGCTAAACTACTCGTTTTTATATTCATATTGAGGTGGTTGTTGAAAACTATTTAAATAGCTATATGGCTAATTATAGCTCCTAACTTTGCATCTTAGACTAATAAACTGCTGCTGTAGCTGTCTGATTCTCATTTAGCATACATTTAAAGATATATGATTTTCCCTAAAAATATCTATGTAATTATCTTTATACACTGAAATTTTATGTGCTAAGAGACTATAATATTGATATATTTTATTATCTACAAGCCAGACAATGAGTGAACTAATGAAATTCTTTTTTTACCCATAATAGTTAAATATCCCTTCAGTGAGCAGCTTGAAGAAATAAAAGTAAGTAAATATGATTATAATACATTGTGATTTATGTTTGTTAGATATTTGTATCAAGTCAGTGCAAACACGAAGAACTATTAAGGTATATGAAATGTTGGAATGTATTGCATGCTTCTCGCAGAGGTCACTGTTTCATACAGGACAGTGAGAAAATTAAGTAACCTACTGTTATGTTACACAAATGGCTACTGCAAGACCTAGGAACTAAAACCATTATTAGCTTAAAAATGCTAGTTGTGTTACACCAAAGAAACATGCAATTGAAAGCATGTAAAAAAAATTTACTCTTCCCTATGCTGTCTTAATTTTTGCATTTTTAAAAATCTTGAGCAGTAAAAATTGATTTGTAGATTTCAATCTTGTCGTGCAGTCACATTGCTTTAACATAGAAAATCCTGCAGTGTTTGTGTTGTAAAATCCTGGAAAGAATTGTATTAGTCTTCAGGTTTTTAAGCTTAATTCTACACAACTCAAAGCTGGCTTGGATAGTGTTTTAAAGTTAGAAAAAAATAATCTGTATGAAATATCAGGAGGTTAAACTCCTTCGACTTCTGAAGAAACTCCTTGATCTTGGTTCACGAGGAAGGATTTCAGAAGGTGGATTTCACTGAAGAGAATTTGTCCCTCTATTCCACGTTGGTTCTCTTCCATCATGATACTGACTTTTTCAGCTAGAGAATTGGGACAACAATTTCTGAGGTGGAACCACTCTGAGGTATCCGTGTGTTGTAACATGAAGTTGGCAACCAGGTCTCTGACTGATGCAGTCGTCTTGGAAATACAGGCCTGATGTTGCAGAATACTGTCTTTCAACTCAGAATGCCTTCTTCCAAGGAGTCCAGTAGAAAGGACCACAAGTACTGCAGGAAGAGACTTGATTCTTTTGACATCATAGTCTCTTGGGCACCAGATTTGACAGACAACCCAAGAACCTGTTTTCAGTTTGTCATCCTGTCCCTTAGGCTTTTCCCTTTCCTTCTGGGAATCTTGTCAGTTTCCTTCTAGTATGGAGTAGAATTACTATGGATTGTTCATTAGCCAGAAGGGTTATGCTCTCCAGTTCCCCTCCATACTGCCTTCTAATCCACATGATTTGTCAGTTGATTGTTATTGTCAGACATTAAGTTGATTCATGAAAACAATTCTCACAAGTACCTTGAGCAAGAGGTCATCTACAAAGATATGGGTGGCTTCTTTTCCCCATAAAAACAAAAGAATTGAACAGTGTGTTCTAAATTTTTGTGGCTACAGACTAACACGGCTACCCCTGAAACTTGAATAGTTCCACTTTCTCTTCATAATCTTAGTAACCACTGTTTGATGATCATTTCTTGACCATTGAAGTTTTACATTTAGTTTGTGGTTGTTGAGTAAAGCCAACAAGTCTTTCAACCATTGCAGATTATGTAAAACTAATCAGTCTTCTCTTTTCTGAACTAAGAATGTGATTTCAGTTTAGACATCTGATGCAGCTGTCTATAGGAATCTTTCACTGCGACTACATTTAAGAGCTCCAGTAACAATGAAATTCCTAACTTTTCTGTTCATACCTTCATTACTTCAAGCATTTATAAACTTTCTTTGGCACAGTGATTCTTAATGCAGGCTGCAGTGAAAATGGACTTCTTTAACAAGATACTGAACAAAATCTCCATTAAAATTGACAATGCTAGGCCTTCCATATCTTATTTGGCATCTCACTGTCATGCATATTTAGGGAAATAGGTCTTCAGTCTTCGTTTAATTACTCTTCACTTGTTCTCCTAGTGGCCTACTGGTAAAATATTCATGTGAGATTATTTAGAATGTATACAGAGTGTAATAAAAGAACCCCAATCCATTATTCTGGGTGCACTTAAGTTTTTTAACAAATAAAATAAATCCATCATGTTCGCCTATAGCAACAACATAAATGTAACTGAAATTAACCACATGCACAATCCCCCGAGTCCTACACTCCTCCTTAGCCAACAATGCCAGTGTCTTCATGATCCATGAAGAAAAGGTATGCATTGCAGCATGCCCTGAAGACCTACAAAATTGGTTTTCCAGAAAATATTCTCTAGGAAGGTTGACAATCTCCAGTCTTAAAACTTGGGCTGTTACATATATGGGGAAGGAAATGCCTGGGGCCATAACAGAGCACTATGCCAGCTGTAACACCCGCCACCCCACCCTACCCCATCCCCCATGCCAAAGGAGCTTCAGCTCAGTGGGCCTCCATGGACTGCAACTGCAGCTGTATGTCATGGGGCGAGAGGTGGTTTCCTCTCTGAGGTAACCATTGTAGGAAAAAGAAAAGTTATGTATTGGTAGCTGTTTAGTTTTATGGAAGCAATGTACTCTATTTCTTCCCTATGTCTTTGGAGTCTTCTCTATCTTTTATTTTATTATAGTGAAATGCAACTGCTTGGGGCTTTGGATCCATTTTATTTAGCTGGTTCTGAGAGTTCAGACCACACAGGAGAGCTTGGTTGACCCTAATAGATGTACAGATATAATATATGCAGTTACTGACAAGTAACTCATCCTAATAGAACATCTTTAATCCTGAGGGATCAAAAGACTATGTAGTCCAAACTGCTCAAATTCATCCGTTTCTGTGGTGAGATGCTACACAACACAAACTATTGAAGTGCAGCCACTTCTGTGGCAAAATTCCAGAAAGTTACATACTTTTTTTCCATTTTGGATGCAAATGATTTCACTGTAAACTGCAGGAACTTAAGTAGACTTTCTGCATATACTGGAATCTGGCTTGGACTTGAGGGTAAACACTACTACTTTTGCAAAATTTTGCTAGTGGAGAGATGGTAACTACTGGTCTGACATGAAGGATCTATCAGTTAGGGGTGAGATTGAAACTTTTCAAAATGTGTGGGCATGTCTCTGCATTACTGACTTTAAAAAAATAAATCTTTTGAATTGGTGGAAGTCACTGTCTAATCATCTAGGTGCAGAGCTTTGTGTCTGAAGTAGGAGAAAGGAATATAAGTATCTGAATGTATTTTTCCTTCATTAAACTAATTCAGATTTGAGAAACTGAGAATGAAGAGTACAAAAACTAGTCTTCGTGTTGCCAGCAATATACAAAAATACGAGATTCTACTCTAAACGTCATAGACCTGAGCTAATTGTTAAATTGAAAATATTGCGGTGGTGAGGTAGATAACACAAGTCATATACTCGAGAAGAATGTTTTTGAAAAGTGTTTAGTTACCACATAGACTTAAACATTTTGCACTTTAAAGAGTGCCTTCTATTTGAGAATTGCAAAGCACTTAACAAGCACTAATAGTAACTAAACCTTATAAAATTCCTGCAAAGGAGGTATTAACACCATTGTACAGATAGAAAAATTGAGTCAGGTGTTAACTGATTTGCCCAAGGTCTCTCACAAATTGGGCATAGCTGTAACAGGAAATATTAGAATAATTCACTAATCAATTTGCATCATTCTCTATTCCTGACTCCTATTCTTCTGCTTTGTCCACAAGATCATTGTGCCTCTCTAGAATTGTCTTCCTCCCATCTTTACACTTTAGATGCCGCAGCTTTTCTTTCATGCAAAATGAGTCAGTCAAGTTTGAGGGTCAATAGTGTAATGAGTTTTTGTTTTGGCCTTTCCAGAAGTCTAATTTTGGCCTGAATGTCCCATGGATAGAACATAGTTAGCTGAATAGAAATTCAGCTAGGGTGGTTAATGTACCTTGTTTTGCCTAAAGTGTCATAGGACCTAAAATGAGAACAAATATCCAGGGGCTTTGTTTAATTTTTTTTGTGTGTGGAAAGTTAGCACCTCCAAGTTTTTAATACCCGTTAAGACCATTCTGGGGTATTGTTTTAGTACTATGTTAGAGAGAACAGTGCAACCACCTAAATTGTCAATCTGTTTCCTATCATTTTCCTCTCTAATTCCAAGAACTATCTTATAGCTCAGTAAAAGATTACACCTTGAATGGATACAGACAAATGCAAAATCAGTTGCCTATACTGTCTTTTTGATGCACAAAGCACTATTTGGCTATCTTATCTAATTCTGTAGATAAAATACTGTTTTACTGTAAGTAGCTTTAGGTTCTCAATAGATGAAAAATTAATTTCTCTTGTGAAGTTGTAAATTGTCTTAATGTTAACCAGCTTTTTTAATTCCAGGCAAACGAAAAAAGTCTGATGATGAACAGCTTATATAAACTTCACGATAGATTGGCACAAGTAGCAGGTATGTTTTTAAAATGAATATTGATTATAAGAGAATAATAGTTTATAAATGCAACTAAATATATATGCAGGCAGTTTTTGTGGCAATAGATAAAATCCTGGGGCCCAGATTCTTGGCTGCAAGATACAAATTACTTACCTCTGTTGAAATCACTAGGAGTTATTCATATACTATGAATAGGGACGTTAGGTGTCCCAGTTCTAAATCACATAAGCTGTCTTTTCAAGCATGTAACCTTTTATCTTGACACTCTCTAAGGTTTAGTTCAGCAGGATTCAAAGACTGTAAGGCCAGAAGGGACCATTGTGATCCTCTACTCTTAACTCTGGGATAGATAGCATAGGCTGTAAAACTTCCCCCAAACTAATTCATAGAGCATATCTTTCAGAAAAAATATCCAATCGTGATTTAAAAATAGTCAGTGATGGAGAATTCTTGGTAGATTTTTTCCCCCAATGATTATTTACTCTGGCTGTTAGAAATTTACACCTTATTTCTGGTCTGATTACAGGGTGGCTAAAAATCAATGATATTTTTTAAAATCAAAAACACCGGATTTTTTTTACTTAAATCAGTTTTTTTAATAAAGATTTTTTCCTCAAAAAGCAATCTTTGAGCTATAATGTATCTATCTTTAAATATCTCATCCTAGAATAGGGATTATAAATTCTAATTTTATAATATAAGACAATATGTTAATGTAATGTTTAAGAAAAGTTTTGTAATTGAGTTCCAATAGTTCATGGATTAGGGACCCAATCTTATGGGGTTCCAGGCATGTCTGTATAGATTTAGGTTAATCTTTCTATCTACCCAATGGGACTCAGTGCTCAGTCTAGAACAGTGGTCCCCAACCTTTTTGTGGCCAATAGCACATTCATGTTTTCAGAAGAGTGTGGCGGGCGCCAACAATTTTTCAAGACTTATTTTGTATTTGTACATTAAATCATACGAAAAACATCATATTTAATGTTACATAATATATGAATCCTGGGCTGTGGGGCAGCGCGGAGGGAAGCCGCGGCCCCGCGCCTGCCGGGGACAGAGAACACCAGCAGCCTGCAGCCCCGGAGTTCTCTGTCCCCGGCAGGCCCGGAGCAGCGGGATAGCGTGGAGGGAAGCCGCGGCCCCATACCTGCCAGGGACAGAGAACACCGGCGCCTGCAGCCCCGGAGTTCTCTGTCCCCGGCAGGCACGGGTCTGCGGCTTCTCTCCCCTGCTGGGCACTACTTGGTGGGCGGGCACCCATAAATGCCCCGGCGGCCACGGGCACCACATTGGGGACCACTGGTCTAGAAGATACCATCAGAGATGCTTAGTTTTGCAGTTTTCAAACTGTGGATTTGTGTCTCCAGAGATAACATGCTTGTTAACAGCAAAAATGTTTTTAAATAAATAATATATTGAGGTGAGAAATAACAGACCTCAATCCTATTGTCCCTCTGCAAATTTGTGTACACAGTCAATCCCTTACCTCTTTCTAAAAGTGCAAAGTTTCAAAAAGTTCAGTGAAGATTGTTGGACGGAGTAGATCTGGACAAGGGGAAGAAGTCTGGAGATAAATGTGAGACGGGAGGGACAGGCAGTAGAAGCAAACTAAAACTGTTTGAGCAGCATATTCCAGAAGACTTGAGGTCTTTCTGAGTGTAGCCATCATTGATTTGAGATCTACCATACCATGGGGGGAGGGATAGCTCAGTGGTTTGAGCATTGGCCTGCTAAACCCAGGGTTGTGAGTTTAATCCTTTAGGGGGCCATTTAGGGATCTGGCACAAAAATCTGTCCGGGGACAGTACTTGGTCCTGCTAGTGAAGGCAGGGGACTGGACTCAATGACCTTTCAAGGTCCTTCCAGTTCTATGAGATAGGCATATCTCTCACTAGAAGGGAAAACCTATAATGGCAGCAGGCTGTAAAAGAGACCCAGTTTGGGAATATTTTAATGACATTTTTCAGGTAGAGGAACATGTATTAAGTTTATAACAACCAACAGAAATGCACTTTTATGTAGAAATCCATGATTAAATAGAGTCTTCCTGACTAGTGATTTAAATCATGATTTAAATCAAATCCACCCTGGGCCTGAATTTGTCTAGTTTCAACTTCTAGCCATTGGATTGTGTTATGCCTTTCTCTGCTAGACTGAAGAGCCCATTATCTAATATTTGTTCCCTATGTAGATAATTATAGATGTTAATCAAATCACCTCTTAATCTTCTTGTATGACAAGTGTTTGAACTTTTTTGTATTGGTTAAGAGCTCTGGAACTGTTCCGTCTACTGGCCCTTGCTTAAATAAAACAATCAAGTTCTATTTCAAGGCTTAAATATACTGTAATGTAGGGAAGATGGCATTTTTGTTAAAAGCTAAACAAACATATGCCACTTCATTTGGAAAAGAAATTACCTGTTTTATCTGGTATACTGTGCTATATTTTTCATACTGATGTTTAGAAATAACAAATAATGCTAACAGAGAGTGTTATTTATGTACATAAAGAAATGAACAACAGTTATTGCACAAAATAGACAAGTTCATTAAGACGAAATCTGAATTAAGAATGCTGTGTGCTAATGTAGACCCTATATATACATATTTTGTGACAAACTATAAAGGAACAGTTATTACAATTACTGTTAAAATAGTTAACCATAATGACACATTAAGAAACAATGTGTGTTTTTTGTCTAGAGCAATCTAGAAGAAGCTTAAAGTTACCAAGTGAAGCTCTAAAAAATTAGAAAATCTCAAAGGTGAAGTTGTCTGAACAACTGACATCTGTGAGAATGCATTTCAATATAGTATCTCATTGCTTGATTATATACTGTTTTCTCCATAGGACCCTTGCCTGTTTCAGTGCATAAACTGAATGGTGCGTAGTGAAAGAGGTTGCTGTTGAATATTTTTTATCCTGTTGTGCATTTTGTGGCCCCAAGCCTTATTTACTGTACACCATCCAAACGCTAAAATGAATACAGATTTTTTTGTTGACACGTCTGTGGCACCCAACATAGCATAAGTGCCTCACAAACATTACAAAACTGCAGATAGAGGAGACTGAAAAACAGCATGATTTGCACAGGGTCACATGGGGAAATCTGACAGAGGCAGCAAAAAATCAAGTTCTCTTGGATTCCAGTCCAGTGCTTTCCTCACACGAGCGTTCTTCCTCTTGCAGCAGGTTCTGTCTTGCTCACTGTACACGTACAACATCGTCAGTGACTGGATACTAGAACAATTCACTAATCAGTTTGCATCATTCTTTTATCAACATAATGAAGCAAGTCTTATTAGATATTATTCTATCATAATGCATACATTCATGCACAGCCTTAAATTTGTCATTTCCTGAACTGAATGCTTCATGCTACAACCTCATTGATCTCTTTAGTTTTTAATAGTTCCCTAAGTTTCCTACATTCTTTTAAAAACAAAACAAAAGATTCCATTTTCAGCTATTTAATAGTAGTAGAAGGTTCTGTACTGTTAATCAGAAAGCTGGATGCCTTGCTGCATTCTATATCATATGGAGGAAGACATGGCTCCTCCATTTGTTTGTGTAATTACACAAACAAACCTCCCCCAAATATATACATATATTATAACAATTGTTTGCATGTTTCTCTCTCCATGTATGGAAAGGACTTGAGTCATAAATAATCTTGCAGCAGATCTTCTCTCCTTATGTAGAACCCCAAAAGACCTACCTTATCCCTATTTAGTCATCCCTCACCCCAGTGACTTTCTGAAAACATAATTTTTTCTCTACCTGGCGCTTCTTTTTATTAGACTATCCTCTGGCAGGAGCCACATCTCAAGGATTACTTGATCGCTCTACCTAGAATAGCTTTTGCATGATTGATAGATACATTAGAAACCATTCCAGGTGTTAAACTGCTGAACTTTCCTGTGGTGAATCAAGAAGAGTTTATGCTATTGGAGATATCCTTTCCTGTTCCTTTAACTTCATTCCACTCTTTCACCTCCCCTCTCCAAAACACAGGACGTGGAACAGCTGCCCACTCAAATGCCCTATCTGGTGCACCCTGTAAGCATGAGATCTATTTAAGTTTATTAGTGCCTATTAATGCCATTGCCTTATTGCATTAGGTCACTACAGCACACCCAGATGTGAATCAGCAGTTGCTCACAAAATCCAAATTTTCCTCAAAGATTTGGCTGAGCATTTGAGCCTCGTAGGTAGAACTTGTTGTTCAGATAAAGCTTCCAGGCCATGTTGGACTTGATTGCCCACGTAAAGAGCATCCACTTACCACAGCCCACATGTGCCTGTGGCTGATGGGCCACATGGCCACATGCACGTACGTGGTCCACCATACCCATCTTCATCTACGACCTCTGCAGGCATGGTTGGCCTCGGTCTATATTCCCAGCAGGACTGAGTGGTCACAGTGCCGAGCCGCGTCCTTTCATCCTCAGTCTGGTGGCTGGATCCGGAGTTCCTTTCGTGACCCCATCTCCGTCGCTTACCCTGGTTTCGGATGTGTAAGACCTGGGCTGGGGAGCCCATCTGGGTGAGCTCTATAACCAGGGCTGCTGGCTTCACAGCGATCTGGGCCTTCATATTAACGTCAGGGAGCTCAAAGCAGTTCACCTGACCTGCCAGGCATTCTTGCCCCACCTGAAGGACAGGGTGGTGCAGGTCCTGATGGCCAATACAACCGCGATGTACTACATCAACAAGCAGGGCGAAAACAGGTCTTTGGCCTTTGTCAGGAAGCGCTTAGCCTCTGGGACTTTTGTGTGCGGCATGCCATTCATCTGGTAGCCACCCACCTGCCCGAAGCCAAGAAAGTCCTGTCAGATCACCTCAGCAGGACCTTCTCATCTCGCCATGAATGGTCACTCCATCCGGAGGTGGTCAGCCTGATCATCTGCAGGTGGGGGACTTCCCAGGTGGACCTGTTCATGTCCAGACAGAACAGGAAGTGCCACATGTTCTGTTCTCTGCAGAGCAGGGACTAATCCAGTGATTTAAGTGACACTGCCCAGCTATTGCTGTTTGTTAGCTTTTATGATGGTGAAAATTTCAAGGAAGAATTTTTGTGTTTAATACCATTAGAAACCTACACCACACGAGAGATCATTTCTGAAAAGGTAAAGGGCTCGTTTGGAAAAAATGGTTTAGATCTTCAGAAAGTAAACTTGCTTGTTACAGTCTGAGAGCATGACAGGGAAATAGAAGGGCATTGCTTCACATTTGGCAGTGATACGCCCTTCATTAAACACACTTCACTACATCCTTCCCCAGACTGTCCTCTGCGGTAAGTTGTCTGGGGACTTGAAAAAAGCGGGGATTGTGATGAGATCAGTGAACTACATATGCTCAACTTCTAGCTTGCCACCTTGTCTTTTTAAAGCTCTTTTACAAGTGACCTGTTGCAACACAACCAGTGGTGGATTAGCCAGGGGGCCTGGCCAATTGGGGGACCCTGGACAAATGGGTGTCCCCGTGCCCAGACCCGCTCCGCCTGCTTGGCGCGCCTGCCAGGGAGTGAGGGAAGGCTCCGCACCCCAACCCCACTCCCCAGCAGGAATGCCGGGCGGGGCAGGGCAATCCCCCATGCCCCGAACCCATTTCCCCGGTAGGAGCGTGGGCAGAGGGGATTGCAGGTGGGAGGGGTGGGAAGGGCCCCTACTTGCTCTGGCCCAGGGCCCCACAAAAGCTTAATCTGCCTCTAAGCACGGCAACATTCGCTGGTTAATAGGGAGCATGTATTAGATTGTGTGTGCTTCAAAAAGAAATATAATTTCGTTCAAACCGCAAGACCAACAAGGCTTGTGAGTTCCTGGAATTTGTGAATGATGTCCCCTGTATGTCACAGATAGCTTATCTGTGCAATATTACTGGTCATTCAACTTGCAGCTCCAAGGCCTTGCAAGCAGTATTGGGGATCTGTTTGAAAAAGTATGCTCCTTTCAGAGGAATCGTGAAATCTTTGAGACAGACTTAACAGGAGAGATGTTGCACTTTCCCTCATTGCGTGTTGCTACAGGTGAAACGTTGATGAAAATGATGCAAGAATTCCTATACAGTCTGATCAAAAATTTTAAAATGTGATTTGAGAATTTTAAAATTCCAAAAGATTTGCTTTAATTTGTTCGTGTTCCGTTTGTTGTCTCTGCCGATGGATCTTGCCCTTCTGAAGCAAAGAACTTTCTTGATTCAATTGATGAAGGTGCCTTTCAATTAGAAATTGTAAGGCTCCGGAGCTCAGATGTCTTGAACGCAAAATTCAGTAAAGTGAGACTGTGGTTTCTGGACTCGATATGCTGTCCAGTTTCAGAATAGCCAGCATCTAAGCCATCTATCTTTTACCGATGTTTGGATTAATATACCTGTGCGAATCTGGGTTTTCTACCATGAACATTATAAAAAACAACATAGCAATCGCCCGAGAGACTGGCATCTTCACTAGTTCATGCACCTTGCACTGACCTCCTACAAACCATTCTTCAGAAAGCTTGCCAGAGATCATCTGTGTCCTCTTCCATTAGAGATTACCTGTATCTGTGGTGGTAATATTGATTTATAAACTTTGTTAAAAGATAGACACACTAATACTTAATGTTGCAATCAAAGTCTTTATTTATTGGCAGCTGAAGTTGTGGGTTTTTAAAGTTTTGTCAGCCTTCTGCACAAAAGGCCTGCCTCTGGTCATAAAATCTCAGATCGGCCCATGGGTAGATCTAATTTTCACTGCTCTAATGGTACAGATGAGATGGCCAACCAAGAATCCACTCTCCATTTCAACCAGAGTGATCAGAAATGCCTGCCTTCATTTTCTGCCTTTCATCAGAGACAGGCCTATGAAAGTTATGACAGATAATGTTGCCTGCATGTTCAATGTCAATTGGTGGGGAGGAGTGAGAACCCTTTCCCTCTGTCCAAAGCAATAATATCATGGAACTGTTAAATGGAACATCACAGAAGAATTTCTGCAATGTATCTCCCGGGCAGGCAAAATGTCTCAGCTGTTGCTTTTAGCAGGTGATTTTCATAAGAACATAAGGACGGCCATACTGGGTCAAAGCAATGGTCCATCTAGCCCAGTATCCTGTCTTTTGACAGTAGCCGGTGCCAAATGCTTCAGGGAGAGTAAACAGAACAGGGCACTTCATCAAATTATCCACTCCCAGTTTTCTTGAATTCCCAAGATTGCAAATGGGCGTTGGATTTCCAGGTCCTTGTCAGCATATTTCAGACATGGGGATTTCCAGAAGTGGACCTCTTCACCACAGCTATGAATAAAAAATGCCGTCTATCATGTTCAGGGGGGGAGATTTAGTTTGCAGTTCCTCCTCACTTGGATGAAGAAGCTGTTTTATGCATTTCCCCGATGCCTCTGATTCTCAAAGTGGTGAACAGAATCAGACAGGACAAGACCAGAGTTATTCTAGTAGCCCTAACATTGTCAAGGTAGGCATGGTTTCCTTACCTGTTTCACCTAGCTCTTTGTCCAGCAATAAATCTTCCAATCACTCATCAGCTGCTTTCTCAGAGCACTGGTCAACTGCTGCATCCCAGCATTCTCCACCTCCAGGCATGGCTCCTTGATGGTTTGTGGGGCAGTCAGTCTGTTCTGCAGAAGTACAATAGGTATTATTAAATAGTAGGAAAGATTCTTCCAGAAATACCTACAAAAGTGGAGACGCTTTTAGTCGCTGGTTTGAATTCCTGAATGCTGTCCCCAGATCTGCCTTGATTCTGCTTGTTCTGGAATATCTGCTTCAGTTAAAGAAAATGGGACTATCAGTTCTTTCAAGGTTCATTTGGCTGCCTTAATAGCTTTTCATAGCACTATTGAGGGGTTCTCGCTGTTTGCTCACCCTACAACTGTAAGGTTCACAAAAGGTCTGGGTAATCTTGCCCACTGGTCACCCGTTTGGGACCTTCATTTGGTTCTTTAAGTCTCATTAAATCACCTTTTGACCAATGGCAAACTGCACCTTACTGAATTTGTCCATGAAAACAGCCTTCTTAGTGGCTATTGCATCAGCCTGCAGAATCTGAGAGTTTGGAGCTTTAATGACAGACTCCCCTGTGATGGGTTCCCCCCACCCCGGCGTGCCACTTGAAACTGGAGTCCACTGAGCCTGCCTGTCCCACTAGCCTGGGTTCCCTTTACATTGTATTGCTGAGGCAAGTCAGCCAAGCCCTCCCTCAGGCTTCAGACTGCATTTTACTAGCACACACACAGGTAGGGACACGCTCAGCTGCAGTTTCACACAGATGCTGAGATCAGCTCTGCATGGGAAAGCTCAGCTAAAGAATTGCCCAGCACTCAAGTGCACACCCCCTCTGGAGTGTAAATCCATAATTGTATCGTCTTGCGCTGCACAGAGAACTATACAGTGTAAGCTTGTTGAAATTCACCCCCTCCCTCAATGTGGAGGAAGATGTGCACAGCTTCCCCACCCCCCCAGTTATGAATTCCACAAACTGGTTTTAGAGAAAACAAAAGCCAGTTTATTAATGACAAAAGAGAGATTTTAGGTGATAAGGGATAGCAAGCTGTTTTATTTGCTAAGTAATCTGCTTTGATCAAACACTCCATCTAAGCTTAAGATACTCAAGAAACTGGTTAAAAGTAGCACACTCACCCTAAATATTGTTTTAGGCAGATTGCAGAGTTTTTTGAAGACCAGCTTCACTTGCCTGCAGCTTAAAACTTCAGATATTTCATTCACAGGCTAGACAACCTTCCAGCCTGGGCTCAGTCCTTCTCCCTTCCGTATCTTTGTTTCTTAAGTGTTTTCAGCAGTCATCCTGTGTGGGGATTCAGTGAAGAACCAACCATGATTATGTCACTCCCGTGCCTTAAATACGTTTTACATATGGTGGGAATCCTTTGTCTTACAGTATGATTCCCACCCCCAGTCAGTGGGAAAGTACTAATTTTATTATGGAGTCCAGTATCAGGTGACTTGATCACATGACACTGCAGCCACAACTCAGTTTGTTTGCAGTGTCCACAGGAAGGCTTTCCATGAAGGTGGGAGATTAGCATCTTCAAAGACCTATTGTTTTTCCTAATGACCCTTTCCAGCGAGCAATCTAGACTGATTGCATTCTGTCTAGTGGGCATTCCCCAGGTGTAAACACATTTGTAATAGGTGCATAGACAATATTCCTGACTTCAGATACAAAAATGATACATGCATACAAATATAATCATATTCAGTAAATCATAACATTTCCAATGATCTCACATGACCAATCTTGCATAAAAGGCATCTTAGTTATGCCATAGTTATATCATAAGCATATCTCTTATGAAGAATATGGGGCGTAGTGTCACACCCCCTTTCACAGTATTCTACAAGGACAGAGTTCCCTTATGACCACACCCCAGGTTTCTTCCTAAAGTATCTTCTGAATTTCATCTGAATGAGGTCATTTACCTACCAGTTTTCTTTCCAAAACCACATAATTCCAACCTGGAGACCGCCTTCCATATTCTAGATGTCGGAGGTGTGCTAGCCTTCTATCTAGATAGGACTAAATCATTTTGTAAATCTCATAGACTGCTCATTTTGTTTGCCGACAGATCTAAAGGTTCTGCTGTTTATACCCAAAGACTATCAAAATGGATTTTGGAGTGCGTTATAGCTTGTTACAGTGCTGCCAGCGTTTCACCTCCTGCTGGTGTGTCAGCTCACTTGATTAGATCAGTCTACATCTATGGCTCTACTTAAAACTGTCCTGGTATCTGAGATCTGCAGAGCTGCTATATGGTCTTTGGTACATACCTTTTCCAGGCACTATGTCTTAGTTGATGCCTCTAGATCTGATGTGGCAATTGGCAATGCAGTTCTTTCCTCTGTGCCAGATTTGATTTTGAAGCTCCCAAGAAGTATCCCCATAAGGAGGGGAGAGTCACCTGAAGTGAAGCACCCATAGGGACACTATTTGAAGAAAGAAGTTATTCACCCTGTGCAGTAATGGTAGTTCTTCAAGATGTCTGTCCTTATGGGTGCTCCAATACCTACCTTCCTTCTCCTCGGCATTGGAGAAGAAACTGAGGGTGATTCACCCACAGAGCCTGATATAGCTTGGTGCGGGGCACAAGGATGTCAGCAGTCATGTGCAGGCTGAACTCAAACTGCTAATGAAAATCTCCAATTAAAGGTGCGTGAGGTGCACATGCACCTCAAGTGGAGCTCCCATAGTCACACATCTCCAAGAACTACAGTTACTGCACAGAATGAGTAACCTCTCGTTTATTCATAGTGTAAATCATCTACCTTGTAGGTTAACTACCATCTTTCTATACAGGTACTGCACATCCCATTGTTTGTTGATCAAGAATATTGAATCAAAACTTCAGGAGCTTCATCCTGCTTCAGTTCAACTTGATTGAAAAACTCCCCTTGATTTCAGGTGGTGTGGGATCAGACACTATACAAGAAGTATCTTTCTTAAAAACCATATTCCCCACTTGTTCTCTGCCAGCCACTAGTCAAAAGAGAAGAAGCCTGTAAAATATTGATAGCTTAGTGTTTAAAACACAAATTGCAAAGGCATACAAAATCAGAGATGCAACTTCAAAATCTATAAAAAGTGTATTCAACGAAATCATTGGCTACATCAGTCTGTAAAAGATCTTGCTTCACATATTTCTTATTCCAAGCATGGTTGCGCTCTGGGACATCACTGCTGTTTTTAAAACCCACAACAGGGTTGGCAGACATGGCTATGCCTTTCCGGAATTATTTGCTTGTAGCATTTGACTGATAACCTAACCCACTGAGAAATGGTTTGAGCACTATTAGTTCAAACAACAATTAAATTTAAATGGAGTAGCTGAATACAAGTTCTAGTTTTACCTTAAATGGGGTGTGTGTGGGTGTGTGTGTGTAAAAATTAAATAGCTAACATTTCTTAGTTCTGTTACTGCTTTGGGGTTTTCCATTCTGGAAAGAATTTTAGGAGGTTGAGTCTGTTCTTGGGTCAGTGAGTGTTCTGGTTTCTCTTCCCTATCTGGAGAGAGTAAAATTGCAGACATAGATACTAGCAAAAGAAAATAATTTTATTAGGTAAAGTGAAGGGGGGAAAAAGCTTTCATGGGGTTGCAACTGCCCAGCAGTTCTCTGCAAAGATCAATTCAAGGACAGATGGAGGTCAGGGATAGTCTTTTCTTCTCTTCTCGTGTGACCCTACACTGGTATGTGTGTCAATAAACTACAGTTTCTCTGGATGATCAAGAAGGTGCATTTAATCTAGAAGTCTAGTCCTGGTCAAGCCTACTAATAGAACGATGGTGATGTGTAATTCTTGAAGTTTTCCAGACTGACTCAGGTATGCAAGGTCTTACGACTCTGTTTGCACACGTTTATTATAAGGAGATAAAATAGAAAGTTACAAATACCATTAGGACTGTTCAAGAAGCTAGTGTGCCTTCACACATTTTTTTTCCCCCTTAAGTTTGACTTGCATTTATTTTATGATAACAGAGGGGCATGTGTGTAAAACGCACTCTGCGTTTATGTTGGTTCTAGATACTTCTATTCACTGTAATTTTTTTACGGTGAGCTTATATAAGAAATTTGCAAGACCAATGTGCTAATAAGTTATTACACAAAAATGTGGTCAGAGTAAATGGGAAATCTGCTTTTACTTTACATTGGTTTGCATGTATAGTAACCATTTTTTATCTTAAAATACAAAACTGTATGGTATGTATATGTGTACTTTCTAGCCTTTTTCAGTGCACTGAATTTACTTCATGTACTAGATTCATTTTAGGAAAGCAAATTTATAGAAACTCATGACTCTCACGATTTTGAAAGAAAAATCCAGGAAAAATTAATTCATATATGCAAGACGTTTTCCAGTAATTAGGCACAAAAAGGAGGATTATCCAGTGTCCTTTTGGGGTAGGGTATTGAAGTGGACCAAGTGTTCACCCTTAACTGAATCAGTAATTCTTCTGTTTTGCCTCAAAATCTTAATGTTTTTTTTAATAAAGTTCTGTACACTACTTTTTATTTCACTTCCAGTTTTTAAATGTTTTTTTAAAAAATCTGCTTCTGCTCTTGTTTTTTGTTTAGAACCTGAAGTTCTAATAATATTTGTAGTGTCACAGTTGATATTTGTGGCAATCAGATGTTTGGGGGGGAAAAGCATCCAGAAGTGTGTGTCTGTCTGTCTCTCTCCAACATTCTTATTTTAAATAGTTAGTGCCTCCAACTATTCTCTGCTTGTGTCAATTGTATTAACTGTGTAAGTTTGCACTTGCGGGGTTTTTTGTTTATAGAACAAAGTAATAAATAGATCAAAATAAATAAACATTTAATTTTGCCAGGAGATCATGACTGTGGCAACTCTATTCAGAGAAATCTTTCCGTCCAGGAGACAGCTGCATACTTAAAAGTAAGCAATCGGAAAAGGTATTTTTTCATTAGTTTTATCTGTTAAGGTTTGCACAAATTAGCATTACCATTTGTATTTAAAAAGCTGGTTTCACATGCAGTGTAGCAGTATAACTATTTATTGCATATCACTGGAAATGAACATATCTTTCACACAAAGCTGCCCTTATGGTTTTTATTTTTTGGGGAAAGGGAAAAGATGGTTTCATTAAACTGCAAAATTTCTTCTGTGAATGTGAGTGTAAATGTAGAAAGTAAAGGTGCTTGTTGCATGCTTTAACCTTTTCCTGTTTCATTAAATGAGCCAGAACACCCTAGATGTCATATATAAAATCTTGAGAACATAGATTTTAAAATTGAACGGAGACGTTGCTTTATAAGCACAAATGTTGCTGTAATCTTGTGAGTTACAAAAGTGTAAAAGGACAGGTCAGTATTCACTAGACAGTAGCATTTTGCTATTCTATGTTCGTTCTGTTTTCAGTTGCGTGGAGATAAAAAAGAAGAAGCAAGAGTGATCCTCCTTTTTTCAGTGAGAGAGGATGGTCTCTAAGTTTACCGGATATGTACTAGCCAACAGCAGTAACAGCATGAGGTCCTTTGACAGGACTTAGAGGCAATAGTCTCTTAGGAAACCCCACCTATGTATGCATTTCCTAATAGATAAGGGGAAGAGCATAAGACTAGAGCTGGTTGAAAAATGGAATATTATTTTTATGAACGTTTTTGCAAAAAAAATCCAACCCTCTTTTGAAGCGTCAGTCTGTATTTTTCAACCACCTCCCTGAGAGAGAGTTCATATCAAAGTGATGCATTTGGAACCTTCTGAAAGGAGAGTTAAGTCTTACTCTTCATTTTGCTCCCAATTGGGGCAAAAATACTATTAAGTTGCTACACATTTTAATCTTTTTTTTAAACCAAAGAATATGGTATTTGCAGATTATTATTATTTTTTGGTATTCTCATTTTAACAGCTAATCTAAAAGATGATTACTTGGCAAAAATTACTTATACTGTGAACAAAGGGACAATTTGAACAGGATCCCAAAAATTAATGGGAAGGAGTGGAGGTGGTGCTGGTTGCACTTCTGAATGATGGGTGAAGATGGATAGCAACATTCTGCATCTATTGGTATGCAGAGCTTGGCTTAGCCTTTTGAGGGGAGCTGTAGAAAAAGGTGTTAATAGTAAAGGTGAGAGATGAAATGCATAGTGGAGGATTTTAGCAGAGAGGAAGTAAAGGCATTTGTTATGGTGATGAGATTTCAAATCTGTAAATGTGAGAGGCTGTAAATTGGTATACATATTTGTCATTTTTAATTACAAGTTTCATTTCTCTTAAAACTCTCCCATCCTATAACTGGAATATAAATATAACATCTGATGTGCAGCACTTCACTAATTGTGTGCAGTGACAGAATTTTAAAGCAATGCAACACATTCAGCACATTAGAATCTACTCAGTGCTTTCATTCTTGGTGCGAAAATAAGTTCACACTAACTTTTGTCCTCTAATTTTAGGACAATTTATATCAGTCTGATCCTTAGGTGACAGAATAAGACTTACTGTAAAATCTGTTTTCAATTTACATTTTTCTGGGAAGTAGTCCTTAAACTGTATTTCAGCTTCAGCCTGGTTGTGCAAAGGATATTTAAAGGTGAATTGTGGAGCTTACCTGCCAAAAAGTAATGAAGGCTTGCTTTCTCCTACAACAGATGATGTGAAATGATTTATAGTAGAAACATTAGTATGCTAGAAAAGGAAGGATTAATTACAATTTTGATAGTATATTATGCATTTAAAATTTAATCAACCTTTTGTTGCAATTTATCTTCTAGGATAAATTCTATATCTAGGTTCAGATCTAGTTTTGGTTTTAATTTTACAGAATGCTGAGCTCCCCCTACTGACTAAATGGTGTAGACTATTGCTGAATGTTGTGATTCATGACTCCTTAAAATTGAGAATGGCACACTTCTCAAATATCTCTCAATTCATGGGATGTCATTCATTTTTAGTCCCAAAGTTACATATCATCTGCATATATTTGATGTCCCTTTGTGTGCGTTGTTGAAACTTTATATGAAAAATAATCAGTACAGGCTACTAATCCTTCTTATATGGTATTACATAAACTTATGTATTAGTGTTACATTATTTATTCTGGTATATTAAAGAAACTTTTCACTGCTACTACTTGTTTTTGACAGAGTTTAGGTCCAGAGTATGAAAAAGTACTTAACACAGCGCTACAATGGATTATGAGTAGGGGGGAAGATGTTGGCATAAAGTAAGTGATTTTATTTCATAGGCTTTTATTTTCACAATAAGTGAATTTAGCCCTAACACTGCTGAATGTTTTTAAATAGGTGTATTGGTAATGACCCGAGTGAGGAATTACATAATGTAACTGATGTGAAATACCTGGAATCTACTAGACCACAGATGTCTTTCAGATGTCGTTTTCGCCGTGCATTTATTACTGTAACTCACAGATTATCATTATTGCTTTTGGGTAAGTTATTTAAATTCAGCCTATTAATGGTTATAAGTTGCATTTAAGTGTGTGGGTGGGGACAGAGTCTAGCAATATTTGCCTTCTAATTCAGTCAAATGTCATGTTTCTTTGTCTGGAGTGAGTTGGCTCAAGGTTTAATTGAAGTAATAAATTGATATGACTTGATTGTAATATCTGAAGTTTTTGGTACAAGTCGTATACAGTTAGTTTTATAAACATTTATAGGAAGGGGAAATTTTATTATTTTTTATCCTTGGGGCACTGATTTGTTTAAACTTTTATAGACAGTAGTAATGAAAACTAACAAAAACAATATAACCTTAAAAAACATTCTGTGTAGGGGTTGATGGAGGAGGGGAGATGAGACTTTCTACACGGAGAGGATAGAGTAGAAATTCCAGAAAACCTGCATATTATTTCAGTAGAAAGCACTGAAAATAAAACCTGTCCTGTATAGTAGCACTTGTGTGAAGCTTGGTTAATTAAAGCTGTTACCTGTAGATCAGATATTCTTCAATCAACACCCCAGTCGCAACCAGGTTTGACTTAGGGGTAGAAAACTAGGTCTTTAACTTTTATTTTTCTGTATGGTGCACCAGTCACTGACTCAAGGTGCGATGCAATGCTCAATGCAAAAATAATACAATCCACTGTACAAATAAATTCACTGCGTAGTCAAGGCAATTCTAACTAAAATATATCCCACAATAGAATAACTATGAGCTCACTTATCAACCCATTGCATGCTCCTTATCAACCTATGACAGACTGAGGCAGAACATGGGTTAGTGTAATGAATCATTAATAGAAAATGCCAGTCTGATGCCCTCCTGTTTAAACTGATGGGGCTTGCTCAGTTGTCACTGCTGATCTCATCAGCAGTAATTTTGCATGGAAAAGAAATTTTCTTAAGTAACTGAATCCCAAACTATTTATGATTTAATAAGCCAATCAGAGCCTTCAACTCAGATGCAGACTACTAGGCACAATTTTAACGTTCTTACTGTGAGATCCTGTGAAATGAGCAGCGCCAACATTCTCTGACTTGACTGGATTGAACTTTGGATGGTATTGCTAATAATAAATAGCCTCTCAGATCCTTTGCTGAAAAGGGATGGAACCACTCAAGAGCCACTGACTGGTTCCTGTGTGGACTGCACATGAATAAAAAAGATCTCTTGGTCAGTGTATCAAAAATGGCTGGAAGAACCAAAGGAATTTCCTTCAACACTGTTTTTTCATTGCTAAGAGATCATCAGCCAGTGCAATGTCTGTCCCATACTAGGTGTCCCATACTAGGCTAAAGGGGAAGAGGAATCAGAACTCCAGAAACTATCAGAAATTCCCGTCCATGACCTTCTCACTAAACATTCCCCCAAAAAAGTGATACAGATCAATAATAAGGTTGCTCAAGAAGTCATCTCCTGAAGCGGTCAGAGAATTCACAATTTCATCATTGAGAATAGTGTGGCACCTTGTTTTCCTTTCTTTCTCTCCTGTCCCCTAGCTCCTTTATGCGCATGGGAATGTTTGACAAGATTGTTAATGAACAGTAAGCTTAATTTCCTGACTGGTGAAGTCCAGGACTGTGAGGAGGAGGATGAGCCCCAGCTGCAGGGGAGGCCACCCCACTGCTGCATTGCTCGTGCCTGGGGATGGAGCCATTCAACAGTGAGATGGCCTCCCTTGCTGCCTGGAACTCCTCATCCTGGCTGGGAATCTCTGTTCTGCCCCATCAGACCCTCAGCCTTCCCCACACTTTGCATCTACAGGGATAGGCTGTTACCGGCCCACTGCAGCTCTGCTGTCATGGGAGTGAGGGAGGTGGTTTGTGATAGTGGGGCTACAGAGGGCTGCAGTACCAGTGACACCTGATCGATATAGGCACAAACTGTGGAGGCTGCACTCCTGCTAAGCCTAAAGATTTGTCACCTCTATGGAGATACAGTCTAGTTAGGATCAGAATGATTTTCAGCTGTAGAAATACATGCAATACTTCACAGCAAGGAACACTACTGAGTTGACATAGTCCAAGTTTATGAGAAATGACTTTCCCATTTACAAACATCCTGCTTCTGCTCCCAAACGCTTGCCTGTAGCCAATAGTAGAGTCCAAAAGCTGCAAAGCGTGTGCTTTTTAAAGTTCCACAGGCTATCAAGCCAGTATCCTCTCTAAACCTTCAGTTTATGTGAAACTTTACTATTTTCTCTGTCAAAATAATCCAAATGGTATTGTACTTCATCTCAGGGAAAATTAAATGGTCTTTAGTTTACCAATAATAATAGCAAAATGTGATGCTCAGCAGAGGGAAACTGTCTTTTTAGTGATATCAGTGAAGTATTTTTAAAAAAATCTAATAACCCATTTCCTATTCAGCCCCCAAACTAGCTTCTATGCTGCTTTGTTGCAAAAATGCAAAACATTAACAGTAATATGTAGTATGTACTTTTGATACATCAAGGCTTTTGCTGAATTTAACACACCAGCTAGTATGCGGTGCATGTTTAAGACTAGCTAAAGTTCTAAGTATATCTAAAAGAATATTATGAATTTTAATGCAGGTATAGGGATGGTTTGGGGAGTCTTGCACTACATGAAATATCGTTGGACAAAAGAGGAAGAGGAGACCAGGCAGATGTATGATATGGTTGTAAAGATTATAGGTATGAATTTTTAAAATATACAACAAACACTGGTTTAGAAAACCTGTACAAATTTTCAAAATGCGGATCCTTTCTGAATCAAGTGGCAAGTCAAAGGCTCATCTTCTGATTTTGTGTTCATTCCCTCCCACCTCTTCTATTGCTGTGTAGTGAGTGTTCTGTTGTGAGTGCATTTCCTTCCCACATTTCATTATTAGCTCAATAGTTTAGGCATAATACCTATTCTGTATCCAGAAGTGTTAAACCACTTTAGCCTGTGCTTTAAACCCACGCAAACCAGTGGCATAAGGTGTTTGATTTACGAATACTAAACATTATTGCAGTCCTGAAGATTTGTGGCATTACCTTGAATATAGAATAGTCAAAGTTATGCTAACTGAACAATCTATTCTTAAAAATGGAAATAGGGAAGGGTAGTGGAAGGGTTATATAGTGGTGACACAATGCTCTCCACATCCAATTTATCCTTGTAATTAAGCTAGATCTCGCCAACGTTCCTTTTAAAATTGATAAATTCAGTACTAAAGTAATCTTCAGTGGCTATATATAAGTGAAAGAAGCCTTTTAACAGATCATTCCAATACTGGACCAAATTTTATTTTACTGAAATTGAATATCCAGATTAACTCCTAAATATTAATTTACTACTTTTGAGAGACAGTATATACATGCAGTGTTACTTGTTTAGGACAGTAGCTTCACTTTAAAACGGTCTTGATTTAGGACTTGCTGTTAATACAGTGGTCGATCCAAATCTGAACAGGGGTGGAAGGGCAAACATCTGATTATATATGATGTACAAAATTAATGTCCATATAACTCCACCACAAACATTTGTTTAAAAATAATTTTGTTGGGGGTGGGAATAGAGTAACATTCTATTCTTTTTTTAAAAAACACTTCTGTCTAAAACTCTTTTACATATAGTTAAAAATAACACAAGATTATTAAAACTCCGAACTGATTTATAGAGAATTTTTTTCTCTTTATTCTAGGCTTATTTTTTTACATTTGACAGCACTTTGTATACAGTCAGTTTTGTGTTTTCCCTGTATATTAAGTTTCCCTGATCTGTCTTCTGTAGAGCTTTTTAAAAACCAAAAAGGCAAAGGTGATTGTAAAACTACTGATATTGGCAGGGGACTTGAAGCAGCTGTTTGTACCCAGAACTGCTTCTGATTCTTTTTTTTTTTTTAAAGGTGACTAAATTTGAAGTTGACTGGTAACAGTGTAGCTAATTGTTGGTTGTGGTGTTCTCAGATGTTCTAAGAAGTCACAATGAGGCATGTCAGGAGAACAAAGACTTGCAGCCATATATGCCTATTCCCCACGTGTGTGATTCCTTAATACCACCTCAGGACAGGTATGTTCAGATTATTCTGTTGAATTGCTTTAAAGGGCAGTATGTTGAGTTTACACATACATAAATGCCTGAGTCAATAAACTAAGATACTGAATATTTCAAATGAGTAAATTTCAAATTCATAATCCATCTAGATTATATTGCAGACATAAGAGATGAAAAACCTTAGTTCAAGTGCTGGTCCCTATGTGTATTTTACACATGGATACACATGCGCATCATGCACCTGAGATCAGAGATTTCTAGCAAGTAGTGTCCGTTGGTCTGCACATCTCAGTTGTTTTCATCATGCTCTGAAGCGAGGGCATGAGGGGCGGTGGGCCTCTTCAATTACCACCGCATGGCCAGAGTCAGTTTTGGACATACAAGATTCTATCTTTGTTTTCTAGTTGTAAATATGTATATATTGTATATAGTTTAATATTTAGTATTCTTATAATTTGTAGACTTTAAAGTTAGTTTAGTTCTCTCCACCCCAAGGAGTTCCTTCCCACTGAAAAGTACTATGCCCATCATCCCAGCGTTAGAGCGGGGGCAGGAAATGCAGTTCTTTTTCTCCATCAGTGGTGAACACCTGCACTGCCTTGGGGAGGCTCATATCACCACGAAGTGCAACATTTGTTGCTCTTTCCCTCCCTGAACCCATGAGGGATGAGAGCTGTTTGTGGAAGCATCTAATGGAGAAAGCCATGAAACCTCAGTCTGACCCAGACTGGGGAGACCACCCCCGCCCCTAGTGCTGTGGCCTCAGATGATGAGTAGCATTCCTCTGAGCATGAATTCTGGAGCAGAGGCCAAAACCATTAAGCCTCTCATAAGAGTATGGGATACGAACATAAGCATAAGGCTGTATCTCTATCCAGATCTGCCTCTGAGAGAAAGGACACCTCTCTGTCCCTGTCCAAGTTGGTTGAGTGCTCATGCGTGAGTCTTAAAGAATTAAGTCTGCTTAAATCTTCCGATCAAGAAGGGAAGGTGCGATGGAGGAAGGATCCATTGCTTCCAGCTCTGGTTCCGGCTTCAACTCTCAAAGGTCAAAAGATCCAGCACCTGCCAGCTTCAACTAGAAATTCCTTGTTGGATTCCCATTCAACATACTCCAGGAAGGATCTGCTGAGCCCATCTCCTAAGATGCACTGGATCTGTCAATCTGGCCTTCAGGACTCTGAACTCCAGGATGGACTGAGATCTTTACGTCACCGGAGGGTATGTTTGATTTATCCTACCCATAATCTTCTCTTGTCCAATCCTCCACAGGACATTTCAATACCAGAAGAAACTATCTTGAGGAGAAAGGGTCTTTCCTGTACCCTGTCCACAAGCTGGCACATACCAACGGCACAACAGGTGGAACTTGAACCTATCTTTTCATCAGATGAGTCTGATGTTCTGGATGACCTCGGAGGGAGACCAGTCTATACAGAACTTCTTCAAGGTCTTGGAGCCACCTTCCTCCCAGATATTACTACCCGGGTACTGTTGATACCCAGTGCCTTGGAGCACTCCCCATTCAATAAGCCTTCACAGTGGCCCTACTGGAGTCTCGGGGGGTCTGTACGTTAGACATCCAAGATCTGGACAAGAATCACACTTGGCCCTCTTCTCCTGGCCAGTGCCTACTGGCCCCATTGGAGTATGCAAAGGAGGAAATTGAGCTGAATTCGCTGGTGCTGACAGTTCAATTGGGCATGTCATCCTCCTGACTAGATGAGGCGGTCTCTACATCATCCCCATCTCTGCCTGAGGACCACAGGCAATACCAGGAGCTCTTGCAGAGAGTGGCAACTGAGCTCAAGATCTGTCTTGAGGAGATCAGTGACATGCATTGTAGACTCCTCATTCTACAACCCTCTGGTCATAGCAAGGTGGCCTTCTCAGTAAACGAAGCCATTATAGTACCTGCCAGGGCAGTATGACACATCTCAGCCTTCTATGCCCCTACACCAGAAAGGGCTGAAAATTGTTACTTTGTTCCAGCTGAAGGAGCAGAGTTCTGTTTACCCGCCCAGTTGCTTGGTGGTGCAGGGAGCCACAGAAAGATCCAAACTGCATCACTGCAGGGCAACTCTGATACAAGGTCACTAAATGCTTTGACCTTCTGGAGAGGGAAGGTATTTTCGTCTACTAGCTGTCAGTTCAGAATTGCTAACTTACCAGGCTCTGTTAGCAAAATATGATTTCACAAATTACTCCAAATGTGTGGAATTCAGGACAGACTTTCCCAGGAGGACAGGACTTGGTTCTAAGCCTTCATCAATGAAGCAAGGTGGCTAAGACTGCTCCAAACAGCAGTGGATGCAGTTGATACTGTGTCCAGAGCTACTGCTAGAGTCCTGCAAATCTGCGAATATCCACTATTTTGGATTGGATACGGATACAAATTTTTGTATCCACACAGAGCTCTAGCTATTGCCACACTAATCATGAGGCAAGAGTCCTGGCCTCATGCTTCAGGATGCCCCAGGGAGGTCCAGAATACCCCTGAGGACCTCCCCTTTAAGTCTAATGTCTTCATTGGAAGGAGATGAGTTGCTTCACTCACTTAAGGACTCTAGAACAACCTAACGCTCCCTGAGCATTTACATCGTAGCCCCAAAGAGGGAACACCATAAGCAGGTTTATAAGCCTGGACCTTTTTCCCTTAGTCCTTTTATAACCAGTGCTCTTACAAACAGTCATGTAAGTACAGAGGGTACAAAAACTCAAATTTGTGGCTTTCTCCACCTCAACTGCCACCACTCAACCCCACTCACCATCCATAGGTTAGTTTTGACAGGATACTTGAGAACCGCGTTCCTCTATTGATGCCATCCTTCATGCCCCCCAAACTTTTGGCGGCTGCCTTGCTCATTTCACTCACAACTGGAGGGCAACAAGAGTGGACAAGTGGCTGCTGGAGAGAATTCAGTCTGGCTTTGCAATCAAGTTTGTGTCACCTCACCATCAGAAACCCCTTCCTGACCCCTTTTCAGGAATCATTCTCACAAGGAGATCCTCCATCCAGAGGTGGACTCTTCTTCAGTGAGAAGCTATAGAGCATATCCCACCTCAGCATTGAGGGAAAGTGCTCTGCTCCCCATATTTCTTTCCACCCAAGGAAAACGGAAGTTGGAGACCAATTCTCAGTCTACGCCAACTGAATGTCTTTATTCAAAAATCAAAATTTTGCATGGTCGCATTGGCATTGATAATCCCCTCTGTTGACGAGGGCACATGGATTGTGGCTCTTGATATGAAAGCTGTCTACTTTTATGTGGACATTTGCCTGTCCCATAGAAGGTTCCTCGGTTTCTTGATAAGCTAAGAGCACTACCAATTCAAAGTGCTCCCGTTCGGCCTAGCTACAGTATCCAGGGTCTCCACAGTGATGATGGCCTGTCTTTCCATATCTGGATGACTGGCTCTTGACTGGCAGATCCAGAATGGATGTTCAGTCAGTGTCCCTATTCCTACATTGTCTGCTATCTTCCTAGGGAATCTGTGTCAATATAGAAAAGTGCTGGCCTGGCTGTGGTCTGCTTACTAACCATACAGGCACAACATGAATAGTAGAGTACGATTCCTGCCACGGTCACAGCTTGTCGTGTTGGACAAACCCAGAACAAGTATGTGTGACAGTCCTTTCCTTATCCATCCGCCCGGTGCAACCATTCTGATGGATACATCCCTCATAGGTGATGGAGGCAACAGCTCTGGGTCAAGGCTGCAGGGGCGATGTCTTTCGTCTACTGTGGATGGACCACCTCAGGTATGCCTTTCCTTCCATCCCAATGATACTACAAATTCTACAAAAGATTCATCATGACAAAGCTCAGGTTATTCTCATTGTGTCCAAGTGGCTCAGATAACTTCTGAAAACATCAACCTGATCTCCCATCAACAGCCGACCCTTTCCGGATCTACTGCCTCGAACTGTGAGGCCAGATATCCCAACCCAGGCCCTTCTCATTTCACAGCCTGGTATTTGGATGGGCATCAGACATAGAACATTCATGTTTGGAGACTGTTCAATCTATTCTCAAAGCAGAAAGGATTTCACCAGAAAATGCTGTCTGACCCAAGGAGACGTTTCTCTGGCTGGACACAACAGAGTCAATTATCCACAGAAATCATGGGAATTGCTGTTACTCTAGATTACTTACTCATGGACTTTGGGACTTTCTGTTAGTTTGCTGCGGGTCTACCTTGTAGCACTCATTGCTTTTCTTCCTCCAGTTAAGAGCTATCCTGTTTTCACTCATCCAACTACAATCAGATTCCTGAAAGGCCTCATTAAGACTTTTCCACTGGTGGTAAAACCAACCCTGCAATTGGATCTTAATCTTGTTCTTTCAGAGTTTACCAAACTTCCCTTTTAATCATTTTTCTACCTGCTCCATGTCCTACCTCTCTATGAAAGTTGTCTTTCTAGCCACCATCATGTCAGCCAGAAGGGCAAGTGAACTGGGAGTGCTTATGGCAGTATACTAGTTTTCATAAAGAGGTTTCCCTTTGCCTTCACCCAAAATTTATCCCTAAGGTAATTTATGGGTTTCACACGAATCAGCCTACTCACTCACTGGTATTTTTTTCCCAAAACTTCATGCTTGTGATGGAGAGAGAAGTTTTCACTCTCTTGATGTACGATGGGCTTTAGTGTTCTGCCGTTAGAGAACAAAATCAATTAAGAAAATGCCTAGATAGCTTGTTCCTTTAGCAGAGTGATTAAAAGGACAAGCATTATTTGCTCAGAGACTCCTAGTGGATCTCTGGCTGCATCATTCATTATCAACTGGTGCATATGCCTCCCTGGAGCGGTGAGTGCCCGCTCCGCTAGAACACAAGTGACTTCTACAGCATCTCCAAGACACATTGTTACTGGACATATGTAGGGCAAGAGCTCTCTCCATACTTTCGTGAAACAGGCATTAGTCCAGACATCTTCTGCAGATGCAGCTGTGGGGCCAGCAGTATTACAGACCTCTATAACAACTGCATCTTTGCACTCCCTCCACTGCTGTTTAATTGCTTACCAATCACATTTTTGTGGAATACACATAGGGACCAGCACTCAAAGAAGAAATGGATATTGCTTACCTGTTGCTGGAGGTTCCTCGAGAGTTGTGTTCCTATCTGTATTCCACTACCTGCCCTCCTTCCCCTCCTGCTGCAGATCATCACTGGATTCTCAGTAAGAAGGAACTGGGGAGGCATTGGTCCGCACCGCCCTTATACCTGCTGTTCAGAGCATGAGAAGAAATGTGCATGTGTGGGCCAACGGACACTACTTGCTAGAAATCTTTGATCATAGGTGCCTGGTGCACATGCTTATCCACGTGTGGAATACAGATAGGGACCCCACATCCCAAAGAACCTCCAGTTACAGGTAACTAATCTCCATATTTTTTTAAATTAGAAATTACTAGTATTTGGATGCACAGTGTATTTTTGTTTTAATATTAAAATTATAATTCTTTTTCTTGCTCTAAATTGAAGGAAAAAAATGAAGAAGGTCTGGAATAGAGCAGTTGACTTCCTTGCTGCAAATGAATCTAGAGTTCGCACAGAGACACGACGAATAGGTGGCGCTGACTTCTTGGTTTGGAGATGGATACAGCCATCTGCAGCATGTGACAAAATTTTAGTTATACCATCTAAAGTATGGCAAGGCCAAGGTATAGTTATATTATTAAATGTAACTTATATCTTGCATTCTACACGTAACATTTATTCTTGCATCTCCTAATGAGGCTAATCTGTCATTTGAAAAGAAAAAATTTCTAATCTACTTAAATGTAAATTGCAGTTGTCTGAAAAAGTAACAATATAAAAATAGCATTTTCCTGTTCAATAGACTAGCTCCTCTGTACTTAGCATCTCATCTGTTTACTTCAGCACCAGGTATAAACTTTTCTGTTAGTGCTGCAATGGCCATACAGCAGAGCCCGCAGAGTAGTCAGACAGAAAGTGAGGTATTTTCTGGCTGATGTATTATCAACAAAAATAACAGCTCTTCATTTATGGGGTCAGATTCTGACTTTCGTTACCCTTGTGTTAACTCATTGGAAAAAGTGGTGTACAGGTGTAAGGGCAGGGCTGGGCCTCCAGAACACTTATTGCTGTCATTGTGCACTTCTGTTTCAAGTGGAGCATGAAAGAGTGGCATTCAAATAAATAAATCTTCTTATTTGTAAACTCTCTATAGTGGGGAAGTCACTGACCCAAAAAATATGTATCCATAAGTTGTTTTTAGCATTTCAGAGTGGAACTGCTCTTCTTAGAAAATATATAGGATGTTTTTGCCACTACGTCTTCTAGTTCTGTCTGGCATAACCAACCGTTTGCTTTAATGTAGAAGGGGAAGTCAGAAGTCAAACTTCCCATGGTTTTGTTTCCCTGAAACTTGATGGGAATGTCACTTCAGGCACATCTTGCCTGAGTGGGGAAGGGAGAGCTGCACTCCGGCGTGCGGGGGGTGTCTGGGGCAGGGTAGGGAAAGCGGGGTGCCACTGGTACTTCTGTCCGCTGGAGCCTTTACTGAATGCTCCTGCAGGCTCCAGCTGCTGCTCTTTCCGCCTCCTGTTGGCGGAGGCCGATTACTGCAGGTAACTGTACTTTTAATGTCTGGTTAGCACTGCTAACGGGACACTGCCAGATTCCCTTTTTGACCGGACTTTTTGGTCGAAAACTAGGTACCCAGCAACCCTAAATGGAATGCCCTCCTTGAATTAATTTGTGAGGCTACTAACAACTCCTTCAGATTTCTACTTAAAGCACTTTGACTGTAACACCTTCAAGAAAGAGTTAACCATTGACAGATTGTGCAAAAATGGGATAGTTTAAGTCTTTCTTCAGAAACCCTTTCGGATATAGAACCATCAAGTTGTGCAGCAGCTAATCTATGTAACCACATCCTTATTTTCACTCTTCTCATCCTTCTCTTTTTTGTAAACTTGGTGTGGTTTTTGTTTTTAAAATTAGATTGTAAGTTCTTTGGCTCAAGGACCATTTCTACCAGTGTGTACGCGCAGTTCCTAATACAGAGTGTCCCCATCCTGATTGTGGGTCTTCATATGTCACTCCAATATAAATAATTAATAATGGAAATATTTTTGTACTGAAACATCATTTGTCTCTATTTCTTAGTAGATTCTTATGAATTATAGAATACCCAAAGGATAGTATAAATGAAAAAAGTTCATCATAAAATTACATCCTTATAAACGTATTGGCAGGTCATAATTAAAACTGAATAATTACTGCGTACATCCTTGTCAAATTTAAACTAGTTAGCAAGAACTTACATTTCTGTTCTCACTTACAGATAGTGCATGCAATTTCTGCATTAGTTATAGCATACAACTTTTTAGCTATCTGGAATTTGTTTACCATCCAGTGTACTGGCCAGAATATCAGAACTAATATTTTTAAACCTAGCAATTATGAATCTGAAAAAATTATCTTATTTTTCAAAAAAAAATTCTTTCATATTGTGGAAGGAAGATATTCTTACTCTTAAGTTAAAGGCAACAAAAGGATTAAATGTAAAGATGAGATGCCTGTAAACTAGATAGTATTGTATTCATCACTTACTAAACTATTTAATCCATTTTTTTCCTTGTAGCATTTCATCTAGATAGAAGAAATTCACCACCAAACAGTTTGACACCATGTCTAAAGATTCGCAATATGTTTGATCCTGTTATGTAAGTAAATGTGGTCATACTCCAAGTGCTATTTTCAATGTGTCTTAGGACAGGGTGGAAAACTTTCTTTCTTCAAATCCCTCCTGAAAATGCACCACATCTCAAAGACTTCAACCCCAATACTTTGATCAGAGAAACAGTATTGTGTATAAGCAAAAAATTAACATTCAGGATGTGTGCTTTACCAGCCAAAGTGACTAGAGACTTTGCTTTTTTACCTCATCCCCCCGTTCCTCTTGCTTTTCGGTGTTAGCATCCTGCGGAGCACTTCCTCAACAGTGTGTAGTCAGTCATCTGCTGTCCAAATATACTGTCACTCTGGCCCTCCCCGTTTGGCTGTAAAAATGTTTGATTTTCTGAAGCACCAAAAAGACACTGGAGCGTCTATGGCTTATATGCAACAGATTGCATTGGCTGTAAAATTAAGAATACAGTCTTAAAGTTGCACAGTTTGGATTTAGAATGTGAAAAATTGGGGTGTTTTCCATTCCCTTGAGTCTTGATCGCCAGTCCAGTCAGGGGGGAAGCTCACCAGAGCATACGATGACAAAGCCACCTTGGTTGGAAGTACAAAATGCTGTTCCCACAGAGCACCTACTGCTTCAGTCGGAACCTTTGCCCAGGGAACCAAGAGGATCCATCTGCTCATGTTAACATCTTTTCCTCCTCGCTTAATGACTTCACGATCCTGGACTCTTCCTCTTCAGTTGCAGATGATTGTCTCATTAGGAACTTGAGAAGAACAGTTGCAGCTTTGGACATAAAAGCTCAGCTTATACAAGAAAACACCACAAGCTTTTAGACGTGCTCTTCTGCCCCTGAGAGGTTAGCCCCTCCCTATTAAGGCTCCTCTAGAACCAGTAAAGACCTGATGGCATATGCCAGCCTCCTTAGCCCCTACAGTTAAGCACACAAACAGTCAAGCGTTTTTATTCCCATGCCACCCTGAACTCTTTCGTAGTGACAGCTACCAATGAGAGATCACGTCAGGGGAGACTTAAATCAACTCCCAAAGAAAAAGAGCCTAAAAGACTTGACTTAAATGGGAGAAAAGTTTTTATTCTACCTCCTCTCTCAATATGTATACAGTAAATTAGCCGGCACTGTTAGCTAAACTTGACTGTAAACTGAGACGCAATGTCCATGTTTTCTGAGAAACTACTAGAGAATGCAAAGGAGGAATTTAAGGCATTCTTTACAGAAGATTGCATGGTGACTAAGATGTCATTCCAGTCTGTACTTCATGTGGCTGATGCTTCTTCTAGAGTGAGTGCCTCTGCAGTAACTCTGAGGAGAGCTTCCTGGTTACAGAACTCGGGAATAGCTATGAACTGTCAATAAACGATTGAAGGTATTCCATTTGGCAGTTTTGTCTTTGTTTTCACACAAAACTGATGAGACCTTGCATTCTTTTAAAGACTCTCAAACAACTCTTTGCTTATTAGTGTTTGATACTCCAGCCCCCAAGAGGTGCCTGTACAGACCTCTAACTGTAGCACAACACAAGCATCTCGTCCTCAGTCGGCTGTCGGGAGGCATGCTATTTGATTCCTCCTTTGAGGACAGCTCTACGGTTTCCAGCAACAACCAGTCCTCCTTTCTCCCACTCCCACCCCAGGTTGGAAACACATTTCCTCAGTGCTTGGGAATCTATAATGACAGACAAATGGATCTTAAGCACTGAGAGACTGGGGCATTCTCTCTAGTTTCTGTCCACCTCCTTCTCCACCTAGCTACCCCATCCTTTCTCAGGGACTCATCTCACAAGTCAGTGCTCGTTCAGAAAGTTCAGACACTTCATTCTAGGAGTCATAGGAGAAGTTCTTTTTCAACATTGGGGAAAGGGGTATTATTTACAATATTTTGATTCCCAAGTCCATGGAGGGGGGTTGTCTGAGACCCATTGTAGTTCTTTGAAATCTCAACAAATCCATCAAGTACGTAAGAATTCCCTTGGCCTCTCTAACATCGATTATTTTTCCCCGAGATTGCAACGCTGTTTGCTGCCCTTAATCTCAAGGAAGCTTGCTTCCATGTAGCAGTCTTGCTGAGTCACAGGAAACTTCTAAATTCTGTGATAGCTTAACAATATCAGAATATGTTACTCCCCTTTGGTCTGTCATTGGTGCCACAAGTATTCAGCAGGAGTGTGGCGGTGTCCTACCTAAGGAGGAAAGGAGTTCATGTCTTCCCTTACCTGTATGATTGGTTACTTCAGAGCAGATCTGAACATCATGTTCTCCATGACATCCATTTCATCCTTCATTTCTTCGACAGTCTGAGACTTATGCTGAACAAGGGGATATCTGCGTTAGTTCCAACATAGAAAATCAAGTTCATTGGGATCCTACTTGAGTCTATGAAGTTGACTGCTTTTCTCCCTCAGGAGAGATTTCAGACTAGTGTCCAGCTGTGTAAGACTCTCATGTCATGCCCCACCATCACAGTCTGAGCTTGCCACATGGCCTCATGTACTTATGTGACCCAACATGTTATGTGAACCAACATGTTCTCCCGGGGGACTACAGCAAAACTATCGACGAAACAGAAATCCCTTAGACAAGTAGGTCCATGCACCTCCTATGTTCCTAGTGTCTTTAGAACAGTGAGTGGATCAGAACTGCATATGCAGGGGTGTGCCATTTTCTCATCCCTTTTCATCCAAGACATTCATTACAATGCATCCCTGATAGGATGGAGGTGTTCAGCTAGAAGGTTCGTTACGGACAGAATATAAATTGACCCTTCATTACCAATATCCTTAAACAATTTTCAAGGCTTGCTGCACTTTCCCCCCCTTACATCAAGGGTTTGATTGTCTAGATACTATCCAATCAGCTTTGTCAAAAGCAGTGAAACAGACTTTTGCATGAAAAGAAACACATTGTTCCCAGAACCTGTTGGCCAGTCATCTCAGCCGGAAACTTTCCAAAAATCACGAATGGTCTCTGAGAAACTGTGTGCTCAGAACTCTTTCAGGTCTGGAATATTTCATTCGTTGACTTCTGTGCAACAAAAAACGAAATGCCATCATTCTGTTCGCAAGTGGGTGACAGTCCAGGCTCATTTACTGATACTTCTCTCCTGCAGTAGAGGCAGAGTTTCCTGTACACATTCTTCGTCTCAGCCCCCTGCATTCTGTTCATCCCACAAGTGATCCTCAAGTTGACAGAAAACCATGCCAGATAATTCTTAAAGCTGGTTCTCGGACCTTCACAGCCTCTTGATTCAACCTCTATCAGCTCTCTGCTTCTTCTTCAGACCTATTGTCCCAGCAGCACAGGCAGATATTGCATGCAGACATGAACAGCCTGCACCTTATGGTGTAAAGGTTAATTCAGGTGGAGGAGGACTGCTCAGTGGCAATTCAGGAGGTATTGCTTAATAGCAGAAAGTAATCCACTGCACCTGCTTATCAAGTGGAAGCAGCTTTCAATCTGGTCCACACTCCAGGGCTTGCTGCTATCAGAAACTAGGATTCAAGACATTTTGGAGTACCTGTTACACCTCAGATCTTTGGGCCTTTCCCTAAGCTCCCTGAGAGTTTACTTAGTAGCAATTTTGGCAATTCTCCCTCCAGTTCAGGAAACATCATTTTTTAAAAATCTGATCATTTTCTAGATTTTTAAAAGGGATTGTTTTACTCTTTCCCCTGGTAAAGGATGCATTGCCACATTAAGACCATAACATTTTATTAGCTACTTTAATTGGCCATCCAAGGGTGCATATCCCAAGGGTTAATGTTACTACATATTAATATCTAATTAACATACTTTGCATGTTCCTTTAAACATTGCTTTGTTTAAAAAAAATTAATCAGAATCAGACTTCTTAATAGAAATGTAAGAAAGTGTTCATGCAGACCCTCATTATATCTTCTCCTGATTGTTTTACTTAGGGAAATTGGTGACCACTGGCATTTGGCAATTCAAGAAGCAATCTTGGAAAAATGTAGCGATAATGATGGAATTGTTCATATAGCTGTGGACAAAAATTCACGTGAGGTAAATACATTTCCAGTATTCCCTTTATATGTTTTGGCTTGTTGGTCTTAAACTTAAATTTTTTTTTCTCACCACAGGGTTGTGTATATGTCAAGTGTCTGTCTCCGGAATATGCTGGAAAGGCTTTTAAAGCATTACATGGCTCTTGGTTTGATGGTAAGAAGTTTGGGGGTTATAAACTGGGGAAAAATGCAGCTACTGTCATTTTTAGCTAGCACTGTGAGATGACTTGTTATTGCTTAATATTTTAGTTACAAAATAAATTTTTGACTTTTTTCATAGGTATGAATTATCTGGCAATTTGTTGATTACATCAGTGCATTGAAGTATTTGTGCAACTTACAGTATATTTATCTGTTAAACTAAATGTAATAGTCTAAACAAGTAATTGGTTGTATTTTACTACAGGAAAGCTGGTAACGGTAAAGTACCTGCGGCTAGATCGATATCATCATCGCTTTCCCCAGGCTCTTACTTGCAACACACCCTTGAAGCCATCAAACAAACACATGAACTCAATGTCACATCTTCGTCTACGGACAGGCACAACTAACTCTCAGGGAAGCTCCTGAGAAGACTTTATACAACTGCTAGGACTGTTACTTGCAGCAGGAAAATTCCTGTTTGGCTGCCGTCTTCCTTTTTTAGTGCTTTTTGTATATAATATTTTCATTGATTAAATAAAAGTCTGAACGTTCCAGAAATCTTGTTTCCAAAGGGACTTAGCAATGAGGCAGTAATACTAAGTGGACAAAAACAGTTGCTTCAGGAAGTTTTGGAGCTTGAGTAAACCAATGCATTTAATTTTTGCATGAAGAACACTGAATTTATTAAACATTTTCAGATGTGGTGGCTGTATTTTTTGCACCAAGAAGTGTTTTGATAACAATCCAAAAGCATGGAGAAAAGACTTCCTGTATTTCCATAGTTTCCTGTGAAATAATCTTGTGGATATTTTGTAACAAACACCTACAGTTCCTGATGGCGAATAAGTAAAAAATGTTAATTTTTCAGTCTAATCTTAGGTTTCTGTTGCTGTAAAGGTTTCATTTGCTGCAGCTGGGGTATGGGAAAATTAATTTGGCTTCAGTGGTTGCGTATAAGTGTGAGGGAGACAGAAACTGAATGCAGATATACTGGTTTTTGTACATAAGTGTAAATGCTGGTGGTGGCAAAAGTAGTTGTGTTCTGTGAGGATGTCTGCATTAAAGCAGTGAATAAGCTTCCTATTTTATTCATAACCTAATGTTTTTTATAGTGTTGGCTGTACCATCACATAAATGTCAAACAGCCGAACACCTTAAAGTATTAGATACAAGTTAAATATCTTTTATAGTTTTTATATTGAAATATCTGACTATGATTTTGTGTGAAAGGTCTGATACCAATTGTAGTAGATTCAAATTTATGTGAGCAATAAAGAAGCAATTGGCAGATACTGAAAAAATATTTTGTGAAAAGCTGTATTTATTACAAATACCAGGACTGTGACAAAGTACTATTGGGATTAAGTAACTTTCCTAATGTATTTATAACTTTAAATAAGTTTTAATTAACCAGTTACCTGTAAAATTAACAAGGGTGCATATTTTTTGCAACAACATTTTGGTTCCTGAGTGCTAGAAATATAAATGTACAAGTGAGTTACTTTATTTCAATGTTAAATTTATGTATTAACATTTATTCACTCTTAGTAACTACGGAATTGTTGCTGAGAAGTTTCATTGCAAATCTAAGACTATTGGCTGCACTGATCCCTTGTTTATACAACATAATTTCGTCTATACTTATCCAGCTAAATATTGCATAGGTGGTGAGACTGGAAGTGTACCAGTTTAAAGTAAATTTAGTAAAACTCACTTTAATTCTTTTGTAGATATGATGGATTTGCAGCATGAACTTGCACAAATAATGCATGTTTTTCTTATGGTTCATTAAACATGATGCACACTATTCTGCAACAGAAAATCCTATTGTGCCTTACCTTGTGCTTTTGTGGGCACCATGTTTATTATTGAAGGGTTTGTTATCTGAAAAATTTTTAATTCTCAGTTTTACGTCTCAGATGCTAATGAATGAGTATATATAATATATATAATCTGCCATGCAAATTTCTACTCATGAGGGACAAGTACATATTTTTGATGAGTGAGTAGATTTTATGTCAGGTCTGGTAGATTTTCATGAGTATTACTATATATATACATATATGTATTATATATGTATATAAACTGATTTTGCTGTATTTGATGTGCATCATAGTGATTTGTTGACCTGATCTTAGTGACCCCATCTTGTGACCTGTTGCAAGAGTGAATGTAAAAATAGTTGTGGCATTTTAAAAGGTCACCTTTTGATGCAGATGCATCATTTTCTTGCTTCTAAAATATATTTCTTGTAAACACTGTACATTTTATTATTGTAATATGTACTATTATGCAGCTTATTTTACCTAAAACTGTTAAGTTGACCAATATCCCTCCCTGCAAGACAGAGGGGAATGTGTATAATATCTGGACATTTGAGAAAAATCAGATATTTGATGTAATTTGTCACCTGTCCTGTAAAACAAACAAAAACAAAACTCTAACTAAAGGTTTATTAGGGGTTTTTATATGCGTCTCAGCTTTTCGATCTTCAGAAGTCTCTTTGATTTGTATATTTTTCTGCATTTGGTGAATGGGTGAGAGAGAAGAGCTTTGTTCTACAACTATTTAAAGTTTAACAAATACTCATGTTCTCAAGACACAAGTTTAGGCTGTGCTGTAGAGCTGATTTAATACGTACTTTAACTCCACTGAAGACCAATCTTGAGCTGAGAGATCACTGACATTGAGCACATTATGATTACCTAATCTGACTTGCATAACACTGGTCCAAGAATCTCTCCCACAAATGTCAGCAGCATCAAGCTCAGAACTTCTGTTTGAGCTATAGCAAATTTTTAGACTCTATCATATCTCTAGATTTCCATGATTGATTACCCTCACTCTTAAACTGCACCTTATTTCTACTGTGAATTTGTCTAGTTTCAGCTTCCAACCATTGGATCTCATTATACTTTTTCTGGTAATTTTCTACCTTGACAAATCTTTTTCCCATGCCATTACTTGTGGACTGTGACCAAGTTACCTCTTAATCCTTTATTTGATTAAAGCATTGTATGTTTTCCCCAAAAGTTAGACTGCAATAAATGCCTATTCCTGGAGACTAGAATGTTTCATAGGTGCTTGGAAGTCTAAAGCTATGCTACTGTACTAGGGAAATTGTAACCTGCATATTTTGAAATATTAAAAGGTGAGCCCACTCGTGCAATGGAGAAAATCCCTATAGATTTTGGGTTAAAATACAACAAGAGTGAGTATGGGCAGAGGAAGGTGACAAACCGCCCAATCAGAAAACTTCTTAAAAACAGTTCTATGCTGCTATTACGGTTTTTTTTCTGTTTTTGAAACATGGGCACAGACTTCTTTAGAAACATCTATCTTTTGTTAAATCCTGTGGTTTTCCAGAACAGTTTCTTTAGCTATGTTGTAATTCTGGTTTCTACATTTAGCCAGTTGTATTTGCTCCTTTTGCAATGCTATCTTGTCTTTATGGTCTGTGGAGAACAGTAAAGAAAAAAGTTAATTACAGAAGCACAGCTAATGTCTGACCCTTGCTGCTAAATATTGTATGCAGTACTTGATGTATAAAAGACCATAATGAACCCTCCTCTCTTGTTCTGATGCTAGGTAATGACGCTTTATCACAAAGTAAAATTCTTTAAATATCCACTATTTTTTCTCTGGCTGAGTGTGGGGGTAACTGTTAAAGCTAGCACACATGGGCTACTAATCTTCAGATTTTCATAAAGCTGTACTCAAGGCTTTTAAGACACTTGACCCTATAGTGGTTAAACCAGTAAACTATATAACTAAATAATACCCACCTTCCCTCTCCTCTGCCCTCAGAGGTCTATGCTTTCTGAGACCAGTTGCTCCATTTAATGTAGGCTTAATCTTGCTACAGCAAAATGAAATAAAGACTGTCATCCTTAATCGCTCTCTTGACCAAAAAGCCATTTTAGCTGAGTGGTGGTGGTGGTCTCTTTCAGACTGGGGAGCCAACACCATCGTTTTTACAGTGAATACATTAATGAAGTTGGTCACTCTACCACATCCTTTCCTCTTTATATTAAGCCTTTTCCAATATATAATCTGGACTTGCTTTAAGGCTAAAAGGGGAAATTAGTAAATTAAGAGATGCTAATGATAGGACTATCTCTAGACTAGTCATTTGAATCCTGCCCCTGGGAGTGACAAAGAGTCCTATGGCACTTTATAGACTAACAGACATATTGGAGCATAAGCTTTCGTGGGTGAATACTCACTTGTTCAGATGCATGTAGTGGAAGTTTCCAGAGGCAGGTTAGGGTGACCAGAAAGAAAATGTGAAAAATCGGGAAGGGTGGGGGGTAATAGGATCCTATATAAGAAAAAGACCCCAAAATCGGGACTGTTCTTATAAAATCGGGACATTGGGTTACCCTAAGGCAGGTATAAATATGCAAGAATCCGTGAAAGTCACGTTCACTGGCTGGTGTTCACCCTGTTATAGGAGTTGGGGGTTTTTCTTTTTCCTTGGTAATGGGTTGTTCATGTTACAAAAACTGCTGCTGAAATTAGCACTTTGTAGTCTCCCCGCAGCCCGCAAGGGAGCTGCCTTGGAGTCGGTGGCGAAGCCTGTATTATCAGCGGCGGCCTGCTCCATCCTTCCCCGGGGCGATGGGGCTGCACGAGACCTTTCCAGGCTGCCGGCTGGAATGATTGCTGGGCTGCACCCGCGTGTCCGACTCTCAGGGCTGTGCTAAAGCCCATGCAGTAATCCCCCACCCCCGGGGGAGAGCCGCGCAGTGCTAGCGGCTCGCCTGACGCAAGCTGGCAGGGGCACCGTTTATGGTGGGGTCTCCGCTCCTCCCAAATAACACTCGGGTGCCGTTTGCTCTGGGGGAGCTGCACCACCCCCGGCAGCCCGGCCCTGCGGCTGGGTTGGTGCCCGGCGGGGCGGGGCAGGACGGAGCTGGCCCCTGCACTCTCCGCTGCTCCATGCTCATATTTGGCATTAGCTGCCGGTGCCCAGGAATTTCCCGTCATGCCTCCCGGGGCGGCCGGGCCCGTCATTCTGCTCCCGGGGGTGGGAAGGGAGGTGCTGGCGGGGCCGCCCCATGCGCGCTCGGCCGCCCCCGCCGCTCCTCTCGCTCTGCCTGGCGGCCGCGGTGGTAGCAGCAGGTAAGAGGCCCGGGGCCCTGCCTGACCCCCCCCGAGGAGCCACCTGCCCGCCTCGCTTCCAGAGCTGGCCCGGCCCCGCGGCGCGTAGGCTCCTGCTGCCCCGCGGCGCGTAGGCTCCTGCTGCCCAGCGCGGTGCGCGGGAGATGATGCCTTTGCGCCCGAGGGGCGGGAGACCGAGGGCTGACAGCGTGGGGGTGGTGTAGGGCTGGGGCTTGGTGCGGAGAGAGTCAGCAGGAGCAGCCGCAGGGGGCGATGGGGTAGGAGGTGATCAGGGAGTGGGGTGTGGGTGCAAAAGCAACACCTGCAGTGCGGGAGGGGGGAAACAAATAGCCCCAAGTGGCTTGGACAAGCTGTTCATATTCAGCAGGAGAGGACCGGGCCCTGGGAGGCGGTGGGGAGAATGATAGGAGCAGCACTAGAAAGGGGGGACCCTTTGAAAGTCAGGGCTAGGCCCAGCCTGAGCTCACCATGGGTTTCAGGTCTGCAGGGTTTGCATCGGGCCCACATCCTTTCTTGGAGGAAAGAGGGAGATGGCCTTTGCTGCCTTTCTTTGTAGGACAGCAACCTAACTAAGTCTTCCAAACATAAACACACGAAATATGAGAAACTGAGAATAGATCAGTCACTCAGCCTTTGGATAGGTAAGGCTCTGTTCCTGCTTACTGCAGAGCCCTTGGGGCTGAGAGCCTAGCACAAGTTGGCATCCTAGAATAATAGTGGGATGCTGTAGTCAACATTTACCACATTTACTGAATGTTAATAACAAGACACAATAACTATAAAAGAATATTGTATTTTAGAATAAGTTCCTCTGTAAAATAAGTGTTAGACTTCAGATGGACATACAATATTTTTAGCAGCTGCTGAGTTGCCTATGCTCTTACTTTAGGAACAGCTTGAGCCTTATATTGTATATGTCATGGTTTGTCAGTTCCCTTAAACTTCCCCTTTTTTATAATCAAGATAGTTCTAAAAGTACACTGTTTTGAAAGATACCCAAGCAAAATATCTACAGTATACAGATGGTTTGCCTTAGTGATATGGAGCTCTGTTGATGGCTTGCAGTCCATAAATGGTAGTTTGGAATCCACCCACACTGTGGCCTAATGCCAGTTACTTTGAATCCAGTGTTTAATGCTAAGAATCTTTCTTGTTTATATTTTTGTCCTTGCTGACTTGTTACCAGTGTTTACAGTCTCATTTTTTGATTATTTCTTCCTTCCTTCCTTTTGATTTCCCTGCTGCATGCCTTTGCAGTTTTGTCATGGTGCTTGGGCTACTTGTCTGGCAAGTCTTGTTAGTTGCATTGCTTTTTGAGGTTTGATTCAGGACATAAATTTCATGTGGCTTTTAATCCTAATCAGGCATTTGTTCCTAGTTTTTAAGATAATGTCCCGCACTATTTTAGAGATTTCTCACTCTAGAAAAAACGTATTTAACAGACTACAAAAAGATATTTAATCTGTATAGGGAATTAAATATGGTGAACAATTAATCACATTGCTAAATAACCCAGGAAGGTAAGTGCCTGTCCTAGCAAAAATCTAGGTTACAGAAAAATAAATATTAGATAAATTAAACACAGAATCTCTGCTTTGGGATTGGAAAAAAAATCGTTGTTATAGGTGGAGCCTTTATTCACTGTCGTCCACACATTTGACTTGCAGAAAATAAAATGTCCACTTGAGAGAGATCTCTGTGTAAAATTCTGCGGTGACTTTAACAAAGTCATTCAAGTCAATGGAGTCATACTATGTATAAATCAATGTGGAATTTGGCTTCTTGATTTACATTCCTTTCTCTCAATATTTCTTTGGTTCTTCAGAAGTCACCTCAGGTGGGTCCTTTAGGAAGAAAAGTGTAATCAAATTTTTCTCCGCAAAAAGAGCAAGCCATCAGCTTTAAATATGTCAACTTTTGTCAACCATATTGGCTTAGGTTTTTGGATTTGGCTAGAAAGTCACATAAATTAGTTGACTCTAGACAAAAATATCACTCCTTGACTGAGTGACCCTTCTTATATCCAAATAGTGATGTTAACATTCTCACAGGAATTAACTTATTATAGATTTACTTGTTTTCACCTACCCCAAAAACTCTTCTTGAAAGCCTATTTCATTAAAGGTAACTTGCACATGGGGTCGGGGGGGAAAGTGTTATGCCCTTTTTCCCCTTGATGTATAATGAAGGCCTGAATGGATTTTTTTTTTCTGCTTGAGGTTTTATTTATTCTGCAGGACTCTCTAGGTGACTGGGGAGTTAGTAGGTGTGTTATAGCAGAAACTCCAAAGAAGTAAAGCTTGATAAATTGAGGAGGGAACTGATTTTTATGCAGATTGTTTAAAGCTTGTTTTATTTAGTTAAAAAATACTTGGAAGAAAAGATCACTCTGTTAAGGATTCAGTATCCCTCGCAACTGCGACTGAGGGCTGAGAAGACTGCCAATCTACAGCTGAGGAGTTCTAGTAAACACAGGGAAGATGAGTTTTGAAATTCTTGATATTTCTAAGGTTTAAGCAAGCAAACAAAACCAAACCAGCCTGTTAGACTTTTTTTTTTTATATACAGTCAAGTAACAAAAAATGGACATCTCGTTGCTTTGGATCCAGGCCAATCTTGAAATTTCTTGGTGAAATGCATGAATTCCCCTGCCTCAAACCAACCAGAAGGGTAAGGTGCCCCAACAATACCAAGATAAGAGAAACAACAACCCCTAAAGTAGGGAGGGAATGTTTGACTAAAAATCCCAGGATGAGAAAGGGGCCCAAAAGATTTCTAGAAGAGGAGAGAAATTAATTTAAAAAAATTGGGAAAAGAGAAAGAAGGTACGGAGAGAAAATAAAAAATTCTTCATTTTAGAGTGAAAATTCTATATTTGAATATTTTGGCTATTAGTGTACTAGTTATAATCGTACAAGTAGCCAAAAGAGACTCCAAAATAAATTTAAGCATGGGATGGTGTGACATACCAGGGTACAATCCAGACTAATGAATAGCTGTGTCACCCCTGCCTTGTAATCTGCCTTTACAATGCCTTGCTGCTGTAGCCTTCAGCCTGGACTGCTCACAAAACAGCCTTCAGCATGTAAATCACTCCCAGCTCTGTGTGTGTGTGTGTGTGTTGCAGCCAGCCATCCAGCCATACTTTGGCTCTTGCCAGCCTTAAAATTTCCACAGGGTGACCCCCAACAACTCCTAGTCCCAGATTTCCCCCCAGAAATATATGTCCTATACTGCCCAGCCCTGTCCTGGACAGTACAACAAATATAACGAGTACATTATTCCTTTAAGGGAATAATATGGTCACAACTTGTTACCCCAAATGGAGTTACCCAGACACTTCAACTTGAACACACTGGATTAGCTAAAAACAATAAAACAAATGTATTAACTTCAAAGAGAGATCTTAAGTGAGGATGAGTGTTGAGGCATGAAAGTCAGAAATGATTACAAGAAAAATAAAGATCAAACGCTTTCTGGAGCCTAACAAACAAAAACTATATTATATTCAAAGCAAAGGTTTTTTTCCCCTCACCACCTGCTCTTGACAGTCTCACTGATCAAACTCTTTAGGTCAGGACTCCTTCCCCAGAATCCTATGGCTGCTTCAGGTGCAGTGAATGGAATTGGGGGGCTGGGAAGAGGGTGCTTTGGGCTGCGTGTCCCTCCTTTTTATAGTTTCAGTCCCCCTCTTGAAAAACATTTTAGCTGAGACCCATGGGGTAAAGAATTTATGTGAAAGGATATTCCTGCTGTTTTTTTTTCCACCTGTTTGTTTTCCTTCCCTGCTTGATGACTCTGTTTACTGCATAAATGCAAATTAAGGCAAGCATCTATCCCTTCCTTTGTTTAGGGCAGACCTGATTTCTGCCTGGGAAGGCCTGTGGGGTTTGGAACATGTGGTAATAACATCATGCAGGGGAATCTTAAAACTTCACATAATCTGTTGCCACAGACTTTTTACTGGGACAATACTGACCAGCAAATTATGAGCTTTCAAATGATATCTTACAAGGCATACTTTGTGCAAAGATTATTACAATAGTGTGGAGGGTGTGACTACAGGGAAGTATTCCATCACAGATGGATTGAGGGATCCCTCTGTGGTGACAGAAATTAAATTAAAGCTCTGTCTGGTTTCTCTGATGATAGCCACCACGATGAACAGGTGCAGCATCTCCCTTCTCCTGCCAGAGTTCCCTGGACAAAAAAAAATTACTCTGTTTCAGGCCCTCTACCACCAGTCAGTTTTAACCCCTCACCAGAAGGCACTGAAAGCCACTTATTAGAAGTGGTGGTATTTCATACACTCTCCCTGTAAGGTGCACACATGGTGCCAGTTAATCATCTTGTCTGTGTAACTGCTTTAATCTCTCTTGTCAGGTTGCACTCTGGTGTGTATATATACAGTAGGTATAACTGTAACATTTTACATACAAGTGAAGAAATTCAGTTATGTTTCCATAGCAACTCTTACTTTATACATGTATTTTGCCCTCTTGTGAACTAATACTCAAAGTGAGGGTTAGTAAGGAAGTGATGGTATGATTCCCCTTCTTTCAATGTCAGTAGTGAGACAGATTTTGGCACTGTTAGTGTGAATTTGTGTGCAATATAAACAAGCATGTTTGCTGTGGGAACCATAATTTTAAATTTTCCCAATGTGGCCCATGGGGCTCCAGCAGTTTTGGGGCTGGGTCTTTCCCTTGGCCCCATCTGCCGCCCCTGGGCGCTCACCCCGCCCCAGGCGATTTACAATGGCCCAGGGCCCCGGCAGCACAGCAGAGCTGAGCGGCATCTGCCTGCTTGTTCCATGTGTCTGCTGGCCCCTCCCTGCGGCCCCGGGGCGGGGCTGTGCCTCCGCATGCTGCCCTGCTCCAAGCGCCCCTGTGGCCAATGGGAAGCTGCAGGGGTAGTGCCTGTGGGCAGCAGCGTGCGGAGGCCCCCCAGCCCTGCCCCACCTTGGAGCCCCAGGTAAGCGCTGTACCCCCAACCCCCTCCCTGAACCTGTACCCCCACTCCCTCCCCACACACCCTAGCCCCCAAACTCCCTCCCAGAGCCTGCAACCCCATCTCCGCCTCCTGCACCCCCACCCCTGCCTCAGCCCAGAGCCTGCACCCCAGACCCCCTCACCCCTTCTGCACCCAAACTCCCTCCCAGAGCCCGCACTCCAATCCCCTATCCCAGACGTCCTCTCCTACCCCAGAGCTCCTCCCAGAGCCTTAGGCAGGTGGGGGCGTGCAGTTTTGGGGGGCAGGTTCTGGGCGGCATGAGTGAAATTATTGGCCCGCTGGGAGGATTTAAGGCCCTAAGGTAAATTGAGTTTGAGACCCCTGATCTAGTGGTTTGTTCCAGGAATTGGCTTCATGCAGTAGGACAGGGGTGGTGAGATGCCCAGCTTTCTGGGCCGAAGTGCTTAAAATCTGAATGATGGAATTGAGGGAAAAGTGGAGAAATAACATATGTCAGGAAAGAGGGGTGAGCAAGACATGGGTTACAGAAATATAATTGAGGAGTCTCAGTTTAGGCTTTCAGAAGTGTAGATGGTTCAGGGTGGTTGTATTTCATTTAAAATGTGGATTCTCTCACATTGTAGCTAAGTAATGCTACAGAAGTGAGTTCTTAGGAGTGGTATGAAGAGTGACCATGGAAGCTTGATGAGTAGATTTTATTAAGACATTCCAAACACTGGGACAGCATGAAAAAAGGCAAGGAGACATGTCGGAGAAAGTGCCACCCTTATTAAACCTTCTGTTGGTAGAGCAGTGAGGGTGGGAAACCTAGAAAGAGACCAGGGACGGTGGATAAAAAATCAATGATTTAAAAATAAAAAAAAATTCGGATTTTTTTTTATTTAAATTGGATTTTTTTGATAAAATGCTTTTTTGAGGAAAAAACCTATCTAAAGATAGTTTTAATTAAGATACATTATAGCTCAAAGATATCTCATCATGGAATAGGGATTATAAATTCTAATTCTATAGTATGAGACAATATATTCATGTTATTTAAGAAAAGTTTTGTAAATGAGTTCCAATAGTTCATGCATTAGGGACCCAATCTTATGTGGTTCCACAGGCTTCTGTATAGATTATTTAGGTTAATCTTTCTATCTACCCCATGGGACTCAGTGCTCAGTCTAGAAGATACCATCAGAGATGCTTAGTTTTGCAGTTCTCAAACTGTGGATTTGTGTCTCCAGAGGTAACATGCTAGTTAACAGCAAAAATGTTTTTAAATAAATAAATAATAGAGGTGAGAAATAACAGATCTCAACTCTATTGTCCCTCTGCAAATTTGTGTACACAGAGTCAATCCCTTACTGCTCACACTCTAAAAGTGCAAAGTTTCAAACGTTCAATGAAATGTTGGGGTCAGAATAGATCTGGACAAGGAGAAGAAGTCAGGAGATAAATGTGAGAAGCGAGGGACACGTGCTTGTTTTGTTAAAATATTATGTGTGCTGTTTGAAGAAAAAAATCCAGAATACTTAACGTTGTTGTTTTAGTTACATAAAACAATTTAAATGTCTGCCTGGTGGTGTTCTCCTAATACAGCATAGCAAGAAAATCCTCCAAATATTAATGATTAACCTGTTGAATTGGAGATAGTTCACCTCCCAATGACTTCATAAATATCTGCTTCAATTACCTTTGGTAAATGAAATAACCAAACAATCATTCATTTTCTGATATAGCTGTAAACCTAATCTGAAAAGTTTTCAAAATAAATCACTGTTTAAAAATGTATAGTGTGTACCTTCTAAAAATGAAACCTACATCTGTCTCAGAGTTGTGAAGAATATGTATTAAGGTTATAACAACCAACAAGGATGCACTTTTATGTAGAAATCCATGATTAAGTTGAGTCTTCCTGACTAGTAATTTAAATCAATTTGATTTAAATCAAATCCACCCTGAGACCAGGTCAGAGGTGTATAACATTTATTAATAAAAAATTAGACCAGGGCAGATAGTTGCTATAAAGGTCTTGGCCAAAAAATGAGTTATTTGCATATATATGTGTATGTATATATATATGTGTATATGTATGTATGTATATTTTTGATTCCAGGAAACTTTGGGGCTTGTAGAACTTTTATGAGGACTCCATGTGTTCTTTCAATGGAAAGTGTATAGACTGTTGGTCCATAATATGTAACTTCAGCAGTTTCATTCACATGATAGTTCGTTGTCCAATCCAGGGAGGAGGGTTGCTCTCTCAGAGGAAAGAGCGCTTTTCCTTCTCCTTAGAGGTTGAAGGCTAGCTAAGCTTGAGGAGGTACGCATGCCTGCCCACCTAGCCAGTGGGATGGCTTGAAGTTAACGGCTAAAACAACACGAGCAAATGCACGTTCTACAGTGGCGGAGCGGAAATTGAGCGACAAGAGGTTGCTAAAAATGTCAGGTGCTAGGCCAACATGGAAAAGGACAATCTTTGCTGTGTGTACTTACAATTGTAGGTCACTGGCAAAGGAGGAAACTTTAAACCATCTGATGGAGGAAAAGAAAAGGATAAAATGCGATATTCTCGGTGTCTGCGAAACCCGACGAAAGAAGGAGTTGGAAGTCAACTGGAAGGATGGAAGTGCTGTGAGGCTTGGAAAGGGAGATGGCACTAGAAATGTTGGAGGAGTTGGATTTATCGTCAATAAAGATTGGTCTTCGAAAGTCATATCATGCCAGCTAACATCATCACGTATCGGTGTGTTGCATCTTCAGATGGAGTCAAAAGCTACCCTCAAGGTCATCCAGGCCTACGCTCCCACAAGTGCAAGTGAGGACGAAGAAGTGGAAGAATTCTACCGAGAGCTTGAAAGAGCTCTTGCGCAAAAGTCCACTTACACTGTCACGATGGGAGATTTCAATGCCAAGGTCGGGCGAGGGAAAGCTGGTGAAAAGTTCGTAGGGAGATACGGCAGCGGCAAAAGGAATGAAAGAGGAGAGAGGCTGGTAGCGATGGCAGAAATGAAAGAACTGTACGTGGCAAACACCTGGTACAAAAAGAAGATCTCAAGAAGATGGACATGGATCGCACCAAACGCGAAGAGTAAGAATGAAATCGACTATATTTTAGTCAATAAAAGGCACATCGTTCAAGACGTCTCTGTGGTGCAGCCATTCAACACCGGCAGTGACCATCGCCTGCTTAGAGTGAAGTTGATTTTTGACGAAGCGGTGGAAAAGAAGGCGTTACAGATGGCAAACAGGAAACAGCAGCCGAAGACATTCGATGAAGCAAAGCTGAAAAAAGCGATTTCTGGGTTTGACTGGAGCCAGATGGAAAAGTGTGATGAGGACTATAGTATCTTTGCTGACAAGTTGAGATGTTGCATAAAAGCAGCTGAAATTAAAAAGCTGAAGAAGGCGAAGGGAAGAATCTCGATTGAAACGAAAAGCTTGTTGGAGAAGCGGAGAAACATGAAAAGGAGCTCGGATAACAACCTTGAGTACTCCATTCTGTGCAAGCTTATACGGTGAAAACTGAAGGATGACTTCGAGAACTTCCGGAAAGAAAAGCTCCTTAAAACAGCTGAATCACGCAAGAGCCTCAGGACATGCAAGCGGGAATTGACGCAGTATAGATTGAGCGTAACAGCACTGAAGAACAAGGATGGAGAGACAGTAATCAACAGAGCAGGGATGGAGGAGGTCTGCAAGGACTCCTATACAGAACTGTTCAAATCAAGAATCAACGTCCCCCTCCCAACCCTCGAAGAGTCAGAAGAACGCGTCCCCCCAATAATCGTCAGCGAAGTCCGAAGCGCACTACACCAGATGAAGACGGGAAAAGCTCCAGGCAAAGATGGAATAACGTCAGAAATGATTTATGCAGGAGGCGAAAAACTTTGGAAGGCCCTCGCTTTAAGATTCAGTCGATATCTTGAAGAAGGAAAAATATCATCAAGCTGGAAGGAGTCGAATACCATCTTGCTGCACAAGAAGGGTGATCGAGAAAATCTTAAGAACTACCGCCCTATATGCCTGCTCTCTCACATCTACAAGCTCTTCACAAAGGTGATAAATCGACTTTCGCAGAGTTTGGATGAACAACAGCCGAGAGAGCAGTCAGGGTTTCGAAGAAATTTCAGTACAATCGACCATATATTTACCCTTAGCCAGCTCCTAGAAAGAGCGAGAGAATACAAATTCCCGCTGTGCATTGCTTTTGTCGACTATGAAAAGGCCTTCGATAGCATTGAGTTTAACGCAATATTAAAGGCGCTCACAGAGCAGGGCATTAACACGCAGTACATTAGTTTGTTGAAGGAAGCGAATACTGGATGTACAACAGACATTACTCTCCTTGAAACTCCCCTCCGCATCCCAATCGAGAAGGGCGTAAAGCAAGGAGATACAATTTCACCGAAACTATTCACCGCCTGCCTCGAAATGGTTATGAACAAGATCAATTGGAGGAGTGGTGTCAACATAAACGGAGAGAGATTATCTCATCTCAGATTTGCAGACGACATTGTACTAATTGCCGAAAGCACCAACCAACTGCAGAGCATGCTACGAAGACTCGACAAGAAAAGTAGTCAGGTCGGCCTGAAAATGAACTGCTGCAAAATGAAATATATGCGATCAGACGTCTTACGAAAAGCCCGAATAACGGTAACAGGAGAAGACATCGAAGAAGTGGAACAGTACCTATATTTGGGCCAAGAAGTTAATATGCGCCAAGACCTGAACGGAGAACTCTCGCGAAGGATTCGGGCAGGATGGTGTGCGTTTAATTCCATCAAGGATGTCCTCAAAGGAAAAATTGACAAGACCACACGTAAAAATATTTCAATTCAGCAGTGCTGCCAGCCATGCTGTATGGCAGTGAAACGTGGGCACTGATGAAGAGAGAAGAGCAACGGCTGTTGGTCGCTGAAAGGGCAATGGAACGAGCTATGTTGGGAATCTCCCTTCTGGATCGTATACCAAATGAAATCATCAGAGAACGCAGCGGTGTGAAAGATATTGTCGTGGAAAGCAGACATGACATAAGATGCGATGGGCGGGCCACACAGCACGGCTCACGGATAACAGGTGGACTGCAATCATTGCTGAGTGGTACCCGTGAGAACAGAAAAGACCCCCCGGTGGCCTCCAAGAAGATGGGAAGATGACATCATTAAACGTTTCGGACGAACGTGGAGAAGAAAGGCAAGAGTGCGAGAAGAATGGCAGACGTGTTGTGATCGGCGCAGTCTTAATGACAGCTGAAGTCCGATCGATCCAGGTGATAGTTCGTTGCTGCTCTAAGTGACTATCATGCTCTACTGTGCTAATGATTTGTGACCAAAGACAGATCTATCTACTCAGTAGATGTTGAAAAGTTTAGAATTAGCCATTACTGTTTCTTGAGACAATTTTCTCAGCTTTTTCTTTTAAAAACTTCAGAATATGTATTGACAACATGTCAGATTATATAGATAGAAAATCTGGTGAGTAGTGCCTAATTCCAAACACAGTTTACTGTGTACATCTTTTTAAATTCACAAATGTTAAGATCTGCAAATTGACTTAATAGCCATCCATCAATATGGCTTATCCAGTCATTGTCTTATTTGTTTATTCAACCAGCTGCTTAAAAATGCCGCATAAGTGTCTAAATGATAGGTCATATCTGCTTCAGTCTGAATCTCAAAATATATTCACACCAACACTGGAAAAAGGAATAAATATGCATGCAGGATAGCCTCTTTTTGAATCCTCCACTGGTTCTCCCTTCTCTATTGCATCAAACATACACTATTTGTATTTACTTTCAAAGCCCTTCACAGTCAGGTCCCGCCCTACCTATCATCTCTCACTCACTACTGAATGTCGAAGCTCCCATCTGATCGACCCGTGATACCAGTTTCCACTGCCCACTGTTACATTTTTAAACAAACACGTTTGTGCTTTCTCCCATGCTGCCCCTCATGTTTGGAAGGAGCACTCCATAAACATCTGCAGAGTTGTCTCATTATTTACCTTTAGATCCCTCCTCAAAACTCTCCTTTGCTCTGATGCATACAGAAAGATTGACAAAAGTTAGGCTGTTGGTGTGCTGAGGCCATTGCCTAGCATGCTGATCACCTTCGCCTCATTGTTTCCTAATATTCTCTATCTTTCTGTGTCCAGCTGTTGTCTCTTGTCTTAGGCTTTGATTGTAAGCTCCTTGGGGCAGGGACTGTTTTTGTTCTGTTTGTACAATGCCTAACATAATGGGGTGCTGGCCCCTGCCCTACATGCTACAGTAATATAAATAGTAAATAAAAACAAAGTATATTTTTAAAAGGTACTATGAAAATGGAAGGGAGTAATAACACTGCTAGTAAGTAATCCTCTATACTGTTATGGCAGAAGGTGCCGATGGCATGCGCATTAGGGGTTATTGAGGCATAAGCACCCCACCCAGTATGAAAGTCTCCATAGAAGACATGAATGATGCCCTGCAGTAATCCCATCCATAAAACTGTTAAAGATATTTTGTGAGTTAAAACACTCCCTCTCCGTTTGGGCCTTTAAACTTCTCTGAATGTCCTTTGTGTTGCAGAGCAGTGGCACAAAAGGAAGATTAATGGCCCAGGTCACTTAGTCCCAGTAGATTCTTGGACTAGGGGTTTCCTGGGTGTAAAGTGAAGGGAGTGAGGGAAGAAATGGCGCTCAGATATGTTTAAATTGTTGGATTGGTTTGAAATTGGAGGGCAAGTCTAAGAGGGACAGAGTCCAAAGCAGATGCTTCTAATCTTGGGACAGCGCATAGGTGCCTTGCATTAGGTTTCTGTAAGAGAGAGTTGCCTATGTGCAGTCTGTTGCTACCCTTGTTCAAGGAAACAGGACTCATGTACATTTTGTAAATAAACTTTACACTAAGAAAATACCCAGTTCTGTGTTAGAGTTCTGCTCCAAGTGGGAAACTGACCTGCTAAGCCCTGAAATCTACTTCTGCTCAGCAACAGGTTAGCAGAGTTGGAGTACATCAGAAGAGCACTGTGTAGCTCAAAAACTTCTCTTTCACCAGCAGACATTAGTCCTATAAAAGAGATTACCTAACCCTCCTTGTCTATCAAATATGGCTGTTTTACCTGCATTCTCAATGAGACCCAAAGGAAAAATATATTTGTAACTCTTCTGCCAGCTGGAGCCGGTAGCAACCAGGGCTGGGCTCAATATCTAGAGGTTCCTTTTCAACAATACAACACAGAACCAGCTCAAGCCCCTACCCAGTAACGTGGGAAAATTACACACCACCCCCTGGGTGCCTCTGAGAGGCAATATTTCCCCAGTCGCTAGCACAGAGTCTGAATGTAGAAAAGAAACTTTTAATGAAAGGAGGGAAGTCACCCGACATTAATTAGGGAAAATGCCACAAGTGGGATTCATAATGATGAAATTGACTGGGACACCCACCCCAGAGTGCGTGTGGCAGTGCCTTCTGCCTCATGTTCTTGACATCTACAGCTAAAAGTTCCCTTTCTGTGCCCCTCTCTGCTTCCTCACCATACCCTACTCACAGTGGTTGTCCTTGGTCAGTAAGGACCCAGGGTTCAGAGGCGCATCTTTGTGAGGTCATCTCCCACCTAGGGAAAAAGGCACCTTGCGTGCTCCACCATCTGAGCACATGCTTTGGCTGGCTGGCCCCACCAGCCACTGCTCCTGACTGGCCCTGCCAGCCACTTGTTCTGCTCACTGCCTCACCAGCCACTCATTCATCGGCTGTCAGTCACCTTTTGCTGCCACCTGCCTCTCTGCTGTGACCTCTGCACATCAGTCTCATAGTAATTTTCAGCTCTTTGCAGGCTGGGCAGAAACACTGCCCCCATCTCACGTGATTTCAGCTCTCATTTGAGTACTTTAATATAGCAAAGAGGCTCCTAATGAAGCCTATTTACCTTTTTCTTTGAATGGGTGGGGGAGGGGGAACAGATTAAACCAGACTGGGGACCCTTGGGTAGAGTCCACACCTCCTGGCTGGGACACCTGTCCCCACTTCTTTTCCTTTCACAGGGCTCTGGCATTTGAGCCCTGGCTTAACGAGGTCCTTTCAGCTGAGGGTGACCCCCTCATTTGGGACAGGTTAAGAACAGTTCTGCTCCCCTTTATTCATACAATAATGACAACATTGGTAATAGCAATTCACTACCCCTGCATTCAGTACCAAAGCGATTTGTAACCCAACACCAGCCATAGTTGATTACTTCGAGCAACACAGCTCTATCTGCTGGATATCTAAGCAGAGTAGGTGTGTTCATGTAAATACAGTTTGCTCCTGAAATCTCTCTCCCTCCCAGCTAGCTGTCAGGAGCGAATTCATTCAGACCCTGCTTACACATTTAATAGCTGGTGTCATTGTCTAAGAGTGCCAGCATGCTTGCCCTGTTAGCAGACTACTGATTATATGGACTCTGTAGTTGTAGAGAGGATCGTTACCCTGTTGATGTAAATCTTTTGCAGTGGTTCTCAATCAGGGGTATGCAGAGGTCTTCCAGGGCAGTGGTTCTCAACCAGGGCCCTGGGGCTCCCTGGGGGGCCATGAACAGATTTCAGGTGATCTGCCAAGCAGAGCCAGCATTAGATGCTTGGGGCTGAAGCCTGAGGCTCTGAGCTCCACCACCTGGGGCTGAAGTCAAAGCCTGAGCAGCTTAGCTTCATGGGGGCCCCTGTGGCATGGGGCCCTGAACAATTGCCCTGCTTGCTGACCCCTAACATGGATTTTATATGCAGAAAACCAGTTGTTGTGGCACAGGTGGGCCATGGAGTTTTTATAGCATGTTGGGGGCGGAGGGACTCAGAAAGAAAAAGGTTGAGAACCCCTGTTCCAGGGGGTACATCAACTCATCTAGCTATTTGCCTAGTTTTACAACAGGCTACATAAAAAGCACTAGCAAAGTTGGTACTAATTTCATACAGACGATGACTTGTTTTATACTGCTGTATATACTATATGCTGAAATATAAGTACAATATTTATGTTCAAATTGTTTTATTTTATAATGTAGGGTAAAAATGAGAGAGTGAGAAATTTCTCAGTAATAGCGTGCTGTGAGACTTGTATTTTTATGTCTGATTTTGTAAGCAAGTAGTTTTAAAGTGAGGTAACACTTGGGGTATCCAAGAGACAAATCAGCCTTTGAAAGGGGTACAGTAGTCTGGAAAGGTTGAGAACGTCTGTCATAAAGGACTCTAGCTCTGTGTTGCAGAGTTGCTTTGTCTAAGCTATGGATATCAGAAATCATACAAGAACCATAGGCGTGCGCACGGCATGTGCTGATGGTGCACGTGCACACCCTAATGTTGGGGAGGGGGCTGGGCTGCCTGCTCCTGCAGGGCAGCGTCTGGCTCCACGCTGAGCCAAACGCTGCTGAAACGCATGGTTGGGGGTGCGGGGGGTTGAATGGGAGGCGGAGGCAATCAGGAAGGGACAGGGAGCAAACCCAAGCTCCACAGTTCGGGGGCGGAGGGGGGCTCTCACCTCGGGGGCAGCACTCACCCCTCCCTGGCATCCTTGTACCAGAGGCAAGGCTGCTCCACACGCTGCCTCCTCCCCACTCCCAGGGCTGACCCGGTTCCCAGCAGATTGGCCAGGAACCTGGCCAATGGGAGCTGTGGGGGGGCAGTGCCAGAGCTGCCTGACTGCGCCTCCCCAGCAGGGAGGGGGAGGGAGCTGCAGACACAGAGAGAGAAGCAGGAATCTGCCACTATCAGACAGCAAGTGTGAAAAATCGGGACGGGGTGGGGGGTAATAGGAGCCAATTTAAGAAAAGACCCAAAAATCAGGACTGTCCTATAAAATCGGGACATCTCGTCCCCCTGGAGGGGGCAGACAAACAGATGGAGCTGGGGGCAGGAGAAAGGAGCAGTGATTGGCACCCCAGGGCTGGCATAAAATACACAGTACAGAGAGGGCTTCCTGGGGGGGTATAGCAACACTCCCTTACTCCACAGACCAGACCCAGGCTGCAGCTGGCTCTATCCATTACCCCACCCCCCCACAAAGACCCACACAACCCTCTGCCCCCCCGAAGATTCCCACCAGCCCCTGTGCCCCATCATCCCTCTCCAGAGAGCCCCCCTCCTTTGTGTCTCCAGAGACAGCTCCCCTCCTCCCGTCTCCCCTGCTCTCAAGCTCCCTACAATCTTCCCCTTTGCTTTCCTCCCTCCCCCGCAACTCATTGGCCAGGAGGCTCCCAGACTGTTGGCCACCAAGGCCAATGGGAGCTGCACCTGAGGCAGGGGGGCCTGCTTGCAGATGCAGACCTCCCCAGCTGTGCCAGTGCCTCCACAGCGTGGGGAGGAGGAGCCACAGGTGAGCAAACCCCTCTCATCATCATCACAGGCACAGCAATTCTCTGGATATTTAATTTCACTGAGGCAAGTAATTTAATCTACTCTCTCTTTTCAGACAGTTTGTGGCTTTTCCTGTAAGAAAACTTACAATTTCTTTGCAAAGAAGTCCAGTTATAGGTTTCACTTGAGAAGTATATTTTTCTGATTGTTCATAAGCTTATTTATTTTAACTCAGTTTCATAGAGAATTTTAAAAGTCACTTGAATTGTAACTGTTTTTTTCCATTGGTCCAAAACCACATGGAAGATGTGCAGATTTTTATTTCTGTGGGCCAAACCACCCTATGTAGAAATGTAAATGTCAGAGAGCTAGAAAAGCTCTGCAAGGGTAAGAGTCCTTTCAGGAAATTGTCCTCAAGTCATTCATTCTTCTGGGCATTCCATTCTATTGTTCCCTCTTACAGTGATAGAGATCAGTGTCTCCACCCACAGGGGAGATGCAGAAGACTGGGCCAGCCATTCTGCCTCTACCCTTTTTCTCTGCTCCCTCTACCAGCCCCTTTGGTCTCCCTGGGATTCCCCCTACCATTATTCCCCCTGGGTCTTCTTCCTCTGGAGCTTCTCATGAAGTAAAGTTGTTATTACAGGTTCTTATCTCTGTAATGTATTTAATTTTGATGTATTTATTAAGTGTTAATTAATGCACTATGGGAGTCCCCCTTCAGCCCTCTGTATACATTGATCCTCCTTTCCATATGTTTTCCCCATAGCCTAGGGTTTTCTGCAGCCCTAGGGCAGCCAGCAATAACACCTGCGCCTTTGCAATGGGGTGAAGGAAGGGAACCATGAGATCGCTATTTGTGTGATTTGCAAGTGGTGTTGTTATTACTCAGGGTACCAAATGTATTTAAATGATATAAGTGCCTTGTAAAATCCCAAAGCAAGCTCATTTTCATTTCTCATATAATCTCATATACATGAAAACTGACTATCTTTGTATACGCCTGGTATCACACAGCAAAAATTTGGTATTTTGTGTCTCATTTTTTAAGTTTGTATTTTTAAGTAAAGTTTAGTTGTTAATTTAAAAAAAATTAAGTTTAGTTTTAGTTTCTTTATTTTTATTCATCAAACTAATGTCCTTTATGATTAAGTATTCAATAAATGTTTGCCTTTAATAAATAAATAAATAAATAAAATTCCCTGGGTGCACACCCTAATGAAATGTGCTGTGCACGCCTATGACAAGAACTCAGCATGCTGAAATGTGATTGTCATGGCTGATGGCATGGCAATAGAGCATGAATAAACACTAATGTTATCCTTCTGACAGGCTTCTGTTTAGATTTTTCCTCATTTGCAGTATGTTTATGAGATGTGCATATACTCTGTATGTATATAGATACACAAAGAAAAACCTTAGTTTTAAAAAAAAGCTAAGGCTAAAAGTGTGTTTCAGTTTACTCTAAATAACACCCCCAAAATTGCTTTCTTTACAAAAATTCTGTGTGTTTTAAAAAATAAACAAAAACTCCCACAGCCCCACTACCACCTATATTGAAAAGTCATTCCTCACCTCTGTACCGTGCCAATCTCCTGCCCCAGTCCATGCAACTCCTCTTTCTGCCTCTTTTACTGGCCTTGTTTTGAGACCAGGAATTGTGGCCACTTGGCACCCTTTCATGTCCCTCCCAGACCTCTTCCCTTCTGCCCTCAGTTCAGTGTTCATACCTCCAATGACCCTCTTGGTCCTTTCCCCTCTGGTCTCCTACACATCCTGTCCATGGTCCACCACTTCTGGATCACTACCTACTGGCTGTATTAGCACAGCCTTACGTCAGCAGAAAGTCAATTTATGTTTATAAATTATATTAAACTTTGGTCTATGTACACGTGAAAGCAGCTCTATGTAACTCCCTGCTGACCCCAGAAGCAAAAAGTTACTACTCACGAAGGCAAACAAAACAGGTTTTCCATGATTGACGGCCTGTTACACATCAGGTTGTCAAAACTGCTTGCTTACTACGTACTAGTGGTACTTAGCTTTAGCCAATGTTGCTAAAAAATAATTAATGCTTTCATAAGCATTAATTTTACCTACACTTTTGTTAAAGGGTAGGATATTTTGAGGAGAAAGGTATGACTGACTTTTTTAAAAAAATTTGCAATCTATCTTGAATACTTTGTCTCTTGATTGCATATACTTTTTACTCATAATACTGCATACAATAGATCCTCAGAGTTATGAACACCAGATTTATGAACTGACCGATCAACCACACACCTCATTTGGAACTGGAAGTACGCAATCAGGCAGCAGCAGAGGGAGAGAGAGAAAAAGCAAATACAGTACAGTACTGTGTTAAATGTAAACTACTAGAAAAATTAAGGGACAGTTTAAAAAAAAAAGATTTGACAAGTTAAGGAAACTGTTTCTGTGCTTGTTTCATTTAAATTAAGGTGGTTAAAAGCAACATTCTTCTTCTGAATAGTTAAGTTTCAAAGCTGTATTAAGTCAATGTTCAGTTGTAAACTTTTGAAAGAACAACCATAACATTTTGTTCAGAGTTCCAAATAACCTCCATTCCCAAGGTGTTTAACTCTGAGGTTTCACTGTATTGGCTTATGTTCTAAGATTATGGGTCTTCATAAATCATTCTCTTGAATACTTCTAAGATTTGGAAAGCTTTAGTTTTGAAAAACTGTCATTTAGTGATGGTAGTTTACCAACTAAATATTGTGTATCAGTCAAGTTTATAGTATTTGAACTAGGTTTTTCCCTGCTCTCATATTATTCAGTCATTAGCACTCAGTATGAACACTCTGTAACAAATGTAGCTTCAAAAAAGATATGAATATTGAGGATTAACACAGTTTTTATATATTACCGGACATTTTAGTGTTTTCTAAAGTTCGCTCAGTTAAAAGGGGAAAAAAATCTGTAAATCAGATGACACCAACTAGCTTATGTTGCACTTTATAGAATGTTCTGTTTTGTATATAAAGAAGTATCAGCAGCTTAATAGCTTTGTTACAATGCATAAGCTGCTTTTTTAAAGATAAATTCTAGAGTTATGGCATGTTAACAGTACTTTTCACATTGTGGATGCAATATTTGGTAGATCTTCTTTAGACTATTAAAAAAGATAATTAGTTTTTGTGTGCCAGCATTTAACTTCCACACTCACAAGGCACAGCACAATAGGATGGTAATCGTTGCATTTTTAAAGAAATACTTTGCTTCAGTTGCTGGATGCACAGGCTTTTTTGGTGTGCTTAACATTTTTAAACATTGTTTTAAAGAGAAGTCAGAACACTATTAATTATATAAGTTTATTAAACGGTTGTGGTGGAAGTAGAATTGATAGTTTTAAAAAAAGCCTGTCGGGAAAATGTCCATGTAAGGAGAGTGCCTGAGAGAGAATCTGGTGACTATGATCCTTTTAACCTGAAATGCTTTGGAATAGCTGAGGTGTTAAAAAAAGAAATTTAAAAAAGGAACCTAATGATTCTTAAATGATACTCTGTACTAAAGTAATTGATGAACTAATGGAGAAGTCATTACAGTATTTTACCAAAAACTATATTCAAATAAGCTTTTTTGCTAAATTTGAAATGGTGCTGATTTCTGGATGTAACATGCTGCAGGGGAACCTGAGCTATGAGCCGCTGTGTTACCCCTCTGCCTCAGCAAGCGTGAGTTTTGCTGGCAGACTGTATGACAGCTTCCTGCCACACCAGTCTATCTTCCTCACCAGCAAACTCCTCAAGGGTCTCCTAGCCCAAACCTCACCTAGCAAGTAACAGCTAGTAAACTCCATCCCCTGAGTTCCTCAGAGATGTTTCTCTGCAATGCACAGCCCCTACCACTGTGCATTCACAGAAGATATTGTTTGTTGCTCTGTTAAGGAGTCAGTACATTACAGTTTGTTAGTTTAACTGGGGTAATACATCCTTCTCCTCAAAGACAGCATTGAATTTGTTTATAGTAAAAGTAAAACAAGTTTATTAACAAGAGCATGGGTGAAGTGATACCAAGTAAAAGAAATAAAGGTAGAGATGGTTACAAGCAAATAAAAGTGAAAACACGTATATAAAAATCTAAAACTTAGTTTAGCAACTTACAGTGTTTGTTCAAGATGGTTTTTCTCACCGCTAGTCTCCTTTCCAGCTTTTTGCTGGCCAGCTTAGCCAGGACCCATCAGAGAGATCAAATTGGATGGTTTCTTTGTCTCCTCAGGTGAAAGATAAAGATGGAATCTCTCTCGGTTCCTTATACAGTGGTGGTGGAACAATTTTTTACAGTGGGGGTGCTGAAGGCAGAAACCTTGTATTTGGGTTGTTATTACTACTTCAAGTCAGGGAGTGTGGCACAGTGGCGTAGCCAGGTGGAGAGAACAGCGGGAGCGGAGATAAAAAAAAGGTGCCACCCACTTGTGCTCACCCGGCGGTGCTCCAGGTCTTCGGCGGCACTTCGGTGGCGAGTGCTTCACTCGTTCCGGGTCTTCGGCAGCACTGAAGGACCTGCCGCCAAAGTGCCGCCGAAGACCCGGAGTGAGTGAAGCACTCACCGCTGAAGACCCAGAGTGCCGCCGGGTGAGTAAAAATGAAAAAGGCGCCAAAAATTTTTAAAAGCGGCACTTGTGCTCAGTGGGGGAGCGACTGCTGCCCCCTTCCCCCCTTAGCTATGCTACTGGTGTGGCAGCGCCCTCAGCACCCTCCGTTCCATCACCTATGTCCTTATAGCCCCAAAGGGATGTCTTAGTTTTACAAGTTAGGAAGGCATCCTGGGGATTCTGTCTCCTGTGTGTGTCTGGGGAGCAGGAACCATTTTAATTTTCTGTCTCTTGAGTTCAGGCTCAGGATAACCCCTGCTAGTTTAGCTCAACAGCTTTGTTTATGGCTCATATGTAAATTGAGGTAAGCCCACTTTCCTTTGTCTAGAACAGACCTGTTTATCACCTTTATGTAGGTTAGGCTGTCTGGTCTTAAACATGTTTTAGTAACATTATAAACAGGGAATTCATAACTTCATATCCAGCATTAACACATGCATTTTACAATGATATTAATAACCAGTATGCTATTAGCTTTCATGTGGTACCTCACAGGGCATAATTTATTCAAATATCATTGTAGTAGTGCGTGGGGTGTGAATGCAGGGGTGGTTGGATCACACTGGTTCACGGTTGTGACTTTAAAAATTAGAATAAAGTATATTTAAAGTTCTCAAAGTAGCAAACTGCAAAAGAAAGATAATATGAAGCTAAAAAAATAGTGATTATGTTAAAGAATCAGATACTGAATGAAATTACATAGGACTGATTTCTGACATATAGGTGTGTGTCATGGTGTCTCTAGGAAAATCAGCTTCTCCGTTGGAGTGCATGTTCATTTAATGTATTAAGATGCATCACATTTTGTTTAAAATCAGTTGTTTTAATTTATAAACTATTAATATAAATATATCCCAAGTCTCTACTGGCTATATACCTAGTGATTATTTGTTAGGCGTTTTCCAAAGGCACCATGAGATAACAGTGACAACTGATTCTGCATAGTGGGTGTTCTGTGATGTGTTAGGACAATCTAGGCTGGGGCTGGGGCTCGTTGGGAGATGCTAGCCCCGGGCACAAGTTTGGCTCTGGCAGCCCCCAGGATCTGAGGGTGGAAAGACGGTGTGACTCCATCTGTGTTCTCAGCCTTGCTGAGCAATGCTTTGATGCATGTGGGGAGCTGGTCCTATCATTGTATTAACTTTTCTTCGTTCTGTGTTTCTTCTTTCAATTCTGTCTTCTCAGTTGTCCTGCAGTTCCTCACAAACGGGGTCACGAAAAGTGACTGACTGCCGTATTGATGCATAATTTATTAAAAGAGGGCATCTGCCTGGGCAGCTCTGCGTATTGCTCAGCCACATAGGGGGATATCCGCGCACGCTCAGCAAGCTGGAAATTAGCTTCCACAGTAAGCCGTCACATACTCATTTTAGACAAAAAGGCAACACAAACATGCCAAGAGTATTCTTTCAAAGCAGTGTACTTCCCCCAGACTTGAACTTAAAAGTCCCATTTAGGTCCCAGTGATGTTTGTTAAAAGTTGGGCTACTCCCTTAGGCTCCTTTGAAAATCCCAGCGCTAGTCATTAATGAAAATAATTCCTCACTTACATAATGCCTAGCACAATGGGGCTGAGATCCCAACTGGGCCTTTTGGAGCTGTCAACGTGCAAATGAGATCTAATAATTAATTAAACTGCTAAAGAATTTAGTATTTGTTCCAGAGTACACCGAGTGCAGCAGAAGGCAGCAGTGCCGTAATCTAGTGCTCAGAGTTGAGGACTGGGAACAATGAACTCTTGAGTTTTAATCTCTGCTCTGCTTCTGATTTGGCAGATCACTTAATGTCGCTGTGCTGGGCTGTTTGCCCACTTGTAAAATGGGGACAAAAATGCTACTTCACAGGATTGTGTCAGACCTTGTGGCAGTCCTTGTCACAATGGGACAATTGGCAAGAATGAGGACTCACTGGTCTTCTAACCAGACCATTTAAAAACATTTTTATGAGTGGTAATAAAAGTATGAGAATTTAATTACATATCTTTTTTTACTGTGATTTATTATACAACGTGCTTCACTCGACAGACATCACCATTTCACATACATACTGTGTACCACTCTTTAGACAAACAGCATATACTTATGGAGGATGAAGAAGATGGGGCATTGCAGTTTAGGATAGAACCACAATAGAGTCTCAAAAAATAAATAATACATTTGTTCTTCGCTCACGGGCTGAAACTTCAGAATTGGTCTGTTTTCTCAGAAGTTAAAATCTGAAGTCATTTCTGAAGAGCAGGATAGAAATTCCAGCCTTAATCAGTGAACAAAATGGCAGGTTAGCAAACCAGCCAGTAGGAATTATTAAATTAAAAGTGTGCTTTCAGAATACTTGCATCGTGTCCTCTGAGCACCAGAAGCCATTTAATCTTTGCTGTTGCACTATGAAGGCCTGTCCTGGAATGGAAAAGATTAGGGATATTTTTCAAGATATTGAAAGGATTGTAACTTTAAAAAAAAAGTGTATTTAAATCTGTTGCAGTTATAAACTTACAGCACATTCCTTTTATGGCAGTATGTTGGTACACTGCCAAGTTCAGGAAAACAAAAATATAACAGAGCTCTATTTTAGTGCATCAGACTTGAGACGACTGGGAGTAGAAGGAGGGATAATCCAGGCTGACCCAATTTTACTTTATGTTGGAGAAGTCTTGCCAGTTGTACTATAGGGCAATAGTAATCTGGAAATGAAGCAGTTGCATGCACTGACAAGGCTCAGAGACTCTAGGTACTGCTTAACCGGTACTGCTTAACCATGGATCCTTTCTCCTCCTGGGTTTTTGGGACTCCATGCTTGATTGGTTCTCCTCCAAACTCTGCAATCGCTCCTTTGGTGTCTACCTCAGCACCACCATCACCACCTCCTCCTGTGCCTTATGGTGCCCTCTATGCCTGGAAAGTGTTTCCTGTTCCTCAGTACTATGAAACCTCCCTTGCCTACTTCAAATCCCTCCTCAAAGCTTGGCTTTTTCCCACCATCCCTCAAACAATGATCCTCTAACTTTTTTTTTTATTGTTTAAAAGGAATTAATTTAAGGTTAGGAACTAATGTCATGTGCATCATAATTACCCAAGAAGCCCAAAACCTTATTCTAAAACTCTTTCATAGTGCAGACCACCTCTTAGAGAGATTCTCACAGGTCACCGATGCCCTATGTTCTTCGCACTGACCACCTCCCTCCCATTTGCAATTGCATAACGTAACTGCAGAAACTATAGCAGTCCCATGTGTGAGAAAGTGAGATTGCGAGGAGTGTGGTTTTTTTTTTTTTTAAAAGTTAATCACACTGTCTCCTATTTTTTTCCTCATTTTGTGTCTCCTCACATGCTTCTCTCATTTTTCTCTCTCCCCTTGCTCACCTGATCATGCTTATACCAAATTCCATTTTCCTCCTCTTCCCCTTTCGTACACTTCTTTGTTGCCTTGTCCATTTTCTCCCAGTATAGGCTAACAGTCACCTGGTCGTCATCTCCCCCACTTCATTGGACATAACTGGCTCACACCAGGGGCGCCATTTCAGATTTTGGTAGAGGGGGCTACTTTAACTGTGATTCCTGGGGATATTTAGGCACTTGATAACTCTAGTTTACTGTCCGATAACTTAGCAATTAGCTGACAGGAGCCCTGTATCTAATTCCTTTATAAAAGAAAGAAATCTAAATATTAGACTGACTCAGCTCTAATAACAGCATGTTCTGATATCTTGTGGCAAGTCACGTATGGGACACTGGTTAGGTTTAAAATTTTAATGTATATTCTTACTTTATTACTAACTCCGTGGAGAGAGAGACCCCGTCAGGACTTCTGGGTTCTATCCCAGCTCTGGGAGGAGAGTGGGGTCTAGTGGGGAGCAGATACATCTGGGTTCTATATAAGAACATCAGAATGGCCATCCTGGGTAAGACCAATGGCCCATCTAGCCCAGTATCCTGTCTTCCAACAGTGGCCAATGCCAAGTGCCCCAGGAGGAACAAACAGAACAGGTAATCATCAAGTTGCCCTGTTGCTCTGGCAAACAGAGGCAAGGGACATACAGAACATGATGTTGGATCCCTGCCCATCCTGGCTAATAGCCATTGCTGAACCTATCCTCCATGAACTTATCTAGTTCTTATTGAAACCCTGTTATAGTTTTGGCCTTCACGACATCACCTGGCAAAGAGTTCCACATATTGACTGTGAAGAAATACTTTTTTTGTTTGTTTTAAATCTGTTGCCTATTAATTTCATTTGGTGACCCCTAGTTCTTGTGTTATGTGAAGGAGTAAATAACATTTCCGTATTCAGTTTTTCCACACCATTCATGATTTTATAGATCTCAATCATATCCGCCTTTAATCATCTCTTTTTCAAGATGAAAAGTCTGTCTTTTTAATCTCTCCTCATACAGAAGGTGTTCTATGCCCTTGATCATTTCTGTTGCCCTTCTCTGTATCTTTTCCAAATCCAATATATCTTTTTTTTGAGATGGGGTGACCAAATCTGCATGCAGTTGGTGTACTGTGGATTTATATAGAGGCAATATATTTTTCTTTTATTATCTATCCCTTTCCTAATGATTCCCAATATTCTGTTAGCTTTTTTAAATTGCCACTGCACATTGAGCAGAAGTTTTCAGAGAACTATCCACAAATGACGCCAACATATCTTTATTGCTGGGTTCAGCTAATTTAGACTCCATTATTTTGTATGTATAGTTGGGATTATATTTTGCCACGTGGATTACTTTGCATTTATCAACGCTGAATTTCTTCTGCCATTTTGTTGCCCAGTCACCCAGTTTTGTGAGCTCCCTTTGTAGCTCTTCAGAGTCTGCTTTGGACTTAACTATCTTGAGTAATTTTGTGTCATCTGAAAATTTTGCCACCTCACTGCATACCCCCTTTTCCAGATCATTTATGAATACGTTGAATAGGACTGGTCTCAGTACAGACCCCTGATGGACACTACTATTTACCTCTCTCCACTCTCACCTTTTATTCCTACCCTTTGTTTCCTATATTTTAACGGAAGTGCCTGGCAGTGCTTTCAGGATCATCTAAGGCAATGGTTCTCAAACTTTTTTTTTTTTTTTTTTTTTTTTTGCACGGACCACTTGAAAATTGCTGAGGGTCTCAGCGAACCAATTAATAATCTTTCCAAATGTTGTTTGTACCGTTAGCTAGCTATTGTAAAGTGCTTTGGATAAAAGCGCGCGCGCTCTTTTTCTCTCTCTCTCTATATAAACCTTTATAATAACGTTTTTTGTTCTACAAATAAAAGCACGCAACTCATATTTTAATATCAGTAAGTCTTACCTTTCTAATGCGAAGGCTGTGCCCTCTCTCCTCCACCGCAGCAGCCACAGAGCTGAGGCTGGGAAGGAGGGTTATTTCTCCCCGGCAGCCGCAGCCCTGGAGCTAGGGAACGTTGTCTCTTTCTCTGGCCTCCGCAGCCCTGCACATCCCAAATTACCCCCACCCCCTCTTCTCACCCCACTGCCCCCTCCCACCTATCCTCTATTCCCCCAAGGCCACCACCTCACCTTACATGTGTGTCTTCTCCAGGATCCAGGCACCTAATTAGTGGAGCCATGCCTGTGCGGCTCCACTAATTAGATGGGTGGCCCATTCATTCTCTTGTGTGCAGCCACCCAGGCGTGCACCTTGGAGGGAACCCTCCACGGACCACCTGAATGGAGCTCGCGGACCCAGTTTGAGAACGTCTGATCTAAGGATCCTTAATTTACTTTAATGATAAGCCTTTTGTTATCCTAATCACCTGCCTCTGTTTATAAACAAACTCCCAGCTCCAAAGGCTGTGCTACTCCCAGCTTCCGAACTTATCACATATCACACTCAAGCTGTTGCAGTGAAGAGCTCCATCTGGGGCTAGGGTGAGTAGACATCCCCTAAGAAACAAGGGGGGGGGGCTAGCGCCCTCCCTTGCGCCCCACCCCAAATGGCGCCCCTGGCTGATACCCTCTTCTCTGGATGACCCTCTGTTGCTGGTGCCTTACAGTTCCAGTCTTTCAATTGACTCTGTTTGCAGAGTGCAGTGCTCTGTTTCCTCTTCTCTTTTAGCAGTGGCCTCTACTAGAGGCAGCTAGATTAGCTCCTGCTTCTTGTTTCCATCCTTTTTTCAGGCCTTCCGGCAAGAGCCTTCACTATAGGTTGAAACGAGGAGAAGCCAGCCCAACATATATAGCAGGGGTGGCCAAACTTACTGGCCCTCTGAGCCACATACAATACTCTAAAGAAGTTGAAGAGCCACAAGACATGCCCAACCTGCCTTGCAGGGCAGTGCCTGCTGGGGCATGGGACTAAAGCCCTGAGACCTCCCTCCCTGCAGGGCAGAAGCCTCAAGCCCTCCCCCTCCCCCATTCTGGTGGAGAATGGGAAGGAACGTGTGGGGGTGGGGGGGTTCCATGAGCCACAGTGTAACTGTAAAAGCCACATGCGGCTCACTAGCTGTGGTTTGGCCATGCCTAATACATCATCTAAACCCTCCTTGAACCACTATGTGATATGTGCTCCACAGTTTGGGAACTGGCAATTTAGACTGTAAAACTCTTTAGAGGAGTGCAGCATCTTAGCTATGGTGCTGAATACCAATGTTAAGTAACAGAATAATGAGGAATCGATGCTGTGGATATCTCCCTGAAGGCAGGAAACATAGGGGTAGTTGTAAAAGAGGAATGATAATGTGGTTTTGTTTTCCATTTTTATTAGTGGTCTAGAATCCAAAAGAGTCAGTTTATTTTGAACTTCCTCTTATCCTTCCCACATCATTTTTTATTTGTTCCTGGGGTATATTTATATTTCTTTTGTCATACCAACAATTCAGAAAGCTGACCTTTGGAATACACAGACAGATGCTATTAAAGTGAACAACCTAGCAAACAAGAATATCAGAATCAGATGGCAAAGGGTCATGAACTCCCCATCTCTTACAGCTGTTACCAGAAAGAAGCTTTAACTGAATTCAGTTACTAAATACAAATTTTGTGTCACTTTCTGACCTCCTCAAATCAAATATAATGTAATTTTCCTATTATACAGCAAAATCAGTTACATCAAAACTAGAATTGTTATCCTGATAGCTAGACAGGAAATGTACAGATACCTCACAGAACTGGAGTCTGACACCTTTGATTACAGTGAATATTTTCTTACTTTACCAGAGCCATTGAAATCAGTAGAATTATACAAGAATAAGGAACTACTCAATGTGAGTAGAAATTTTAGAATCTGGCCTGTATTTAATATTTTAAAGGACTTTCTTAACTGTAAAAACTATTATGTTAGACTATGTAAGTTTCTGAAATGTATTGTACAGCAGACTCTTGATTTTTATGAACACCAACCTTACAAATGATGTATAGGTGCATGCTGTTAACTATTAATGATTTGGAATACCTTACTCCTACCATGCAGCAGCTCTTGCCAGGGATTTTAATAGAAAATCGAACATGTGCAATTTACATTATCAATTGATATATTTTACAAACACATGAAAATCTAGTGCCTAAGACCTCTCATAAAGGTGAATTTAAAAGGTTTTTGAAATGTAACTTTACAATTATGTGCTGAATGCCTCAAGTATGGCAGGAGTAAGAGCTGAAACATAAATTAGTCTAAAAGTACCATTTTTATTCCAAAAGTACAAAATAATGATTTAAAAATTCAAATGGATGTGATGCACTTAACAATGTCCTGGATTTCCATAGACAATTTCTAATGCTCCCTCCAAATTTCTGATAGTTGTGGCATTTCAGAGTTCTACATACTTGATTGGGAGCTGGCTCACAGGACTGTGCAATAGCTAAAAAGTCTTTTTAAATTATTCAAGGGGGAAGGCTGGAATAAGTGTATATGTTAAATACCACTTTCAGTCATGTCATCGAGCATTTGGTACAGAGTTGTTAAGGCAGAAAACAAAGCAAAGCAAAATCAGTAGAAATAGTTGTTGGGCTTAAACTCTTTGAAATAGTTGTTGGGCTTAAATTTGTCAAAACACTTTCGAAATTCAACTTTATGGGAACAGCCTACAAACTTAAAGTCTAGGAAATAGAAGCCACATTGCCTGAGATACCCAAGAAAGTGGTGAAAACCTCATTGTTTGAGACCTTTACTAATGCTTGGGCATTTCCAATTTTAAATGTCCTGTAAGGAACAGTCATGCATTGGCAGTGAGGTGAAGTGGATGACCTTCCAAAAATACGTCTTTTCCATCTCTAACTTCTGTGATTCCCTGAGTTCAGTTAAGCTTCTACCATAACACTTTCATCTCATTGATTTGTGGACCAGCCTAATGTTTCTAATTATTTTGAAGCGACAAAGGGTCCTGTGGCACCTTATAGACTAACAGAGGTATTGAAGCATAAGCTTTTGTGGGTGAATACCCACTTCTTCGGATGCAAGCAGTGGAAATGTCCAGAGGCAGATATAAAAGTGCAGGGAAGATTCAGGCTAGAGATAACGAGGTAAGCTTAATCAGGGAGGGTGAGGCCCTCTTCTAGCAGTTGAGGTGTGAACACCAAGGGAGGAGAAACTGCTTTTGTAGTTGGCTAGCCATTCATAGTCTTTGTTTAGTCCTGAGCTGATGGTGTCGAATTTGCAAATGAACTGAAGCTCTACAGTTTCTCTTTGGAGTCTGGTCCTGAAGTTTTTTTGCTGCAGGATGGCTACCTTTAGGTCTGCAATTGTGTGTCCAGGGAGGTTGAAGTGTCCCCCTACAGGCTTTTGTATATTGCCATTCCTTATATCTGATTTGTGTCCATTTATCCTTTTGCGTAAGGACTGTCCAGTTTGACCGATGTACATAGCAGAGGGGCATTGCTGGCATATTATGGCATATATTACATTGGTGGATGTGCAGGTGAATGAACCGGTGATGGTGTGGCTGATCTGGTTAGGTCCTGTGATGCTAATTATTTGGGTTTCTCCCACATGACAACCTTCTTGTTTCGCTGGAATTGTTGCAATGTCTTAGAAGGCCCATGACATATTCATACTGTACAATACCAGTTAATTTAGTATAATTAGATATAAATCAGGCCTCTTTGGGGCTTGGTGGAGGAGGGTGAAGGGGAGACAGAACACAGGGAAGGAAAAGTAAAGGGAGAGTTGCAAAACTGGAACATGTAGGAGGAGCTGCTGCCTTCATATAGCTCATATACTATGAGGTTCTAAGTTTTAACAGTTTCATGTGTAGGTAGCTCAGTAGGTGACTGACCAAGGGGGAAGGGCCAAGAGCGGTGATATAAAGCCCCACTCAAGGATTAGGACTTCATTATGCTTGGCACTGTGCACACACACACACAGACACACACCCCTTCCCTAAGAGTTTGCAATCTAATCTTTGTACAGTTAAAGAATAAAGTTTAAAATGAAAAAGAAGCAGAAGGAGAGGAACTGCCTGCAGTCTTGAGGGCAAGAATTTTTTTAAATGCGAGTTGAGATACTTGCATAATCACAGGATTCCAGGAGCTATGGCTTTCAGAAAAACACTTAGCATTGTAGGACTCACAAGATAATTATAGTATTGAAAACTCATGTGATTTTGTTGTAAGTCTCAAGATACTTGATATTTTACCTATAGCTCCAGCTCTCAGAACCATATGCTAATATGAGAGTCTCAGAAGGCAAATTAAAACAGAACCCCTGCATTTTTTGTAAAAACAATTCTCATGATTTTTAAGCCATACTCATGATTCTGGGGACCTGACTCATGATTTTTGAACATTTGGAATTGACCATTCTAAAGTAGTGAGAGTTGACAACACTGCAGTGTCACCTTTTTATATCAAAATCCTAAAAGTAAAGTTTTCCTGAAGCTATTGTTTGGGTTTATAATACAAACAAAAGGCTTCCAGATCCCACCCAATGATTTAGTAAGGCAATGCAGGAGCTAGTGGAATTTGTGATTTACTGTATTTATATGGTTAACAAGATAGAACATGGGCACTATGTTTGAAGATGAGAGCTAATCTAACAAAAGACTGTTTAAACACCAGGAGGGAGATCCACACCCCTGCTCTGGCCCCTTCGTACCAGGTGAAAGGGACCCTAAAACTAGGGTTGCTAGGCATCTGGTTTTCGACTGGAACCCCTGGTTGAAAAGGTACCCTGGTGGCACTGGTGAGCACCACTGACCAGGCCATTTAAAGTCCAGTCGGCGGCGCAGCGGGGCTAAGGTAGGCTCCCTGCCTGTTGTGGCTCCGTGCGGCTCCCGGAAGCAGCGGCATATGCCCACTCCAGCTCCTAGGTGTAGGGGCAGCCAGGGGGCTCCGTGCGCTCCCCCTGCTGCAAGTGCCGGCTCCACAGCTTCCCATTAGCCAAGAACCCTGGCCAATGGGAGCTGCGGCGGGTGGCTCCTGCAGACGGGGCAGCGCGCAGAGCTACCTGGCACCACCTCCACGTAGGAGCCAGAGGGGGAACATGCTGCTGCTTCTGGAAGCTGCCTGAGGTAAGCGCCGCCCGGAACCTGCACCCCTGATCCCCTCCCGTGCCCCTGCCCCAGGCCTGATCCCCCTCCCGTCCTCCAAATCCCTCGGTCCCAGCCCGGAGCACCCTCCTGCACTCCAAGCCCCTCATCCTCATCCCCAGCCCCAGCCCCACACCAGATCCCACACCCCCAGCCAGAGCCCTCACCACCTCCCACACCCCAACGCCCTGAGCCAGCCTGGTGAAAACGAGCGAGTGAGTGAGGGTGGGGGAGAGTGAGCAACAGAGGGAGGGGGTGCTGCTGTGGCTGCCTCCCTGCTGGGGCTGCTGCTGCCCAGGGAACGCCACATGCTGGGCTCCTCCTTCCCTCCTGCCTATTCCCTTCTCTTCCTCCTCCTCTTCTCCTCGCCCCACCCCTTTTACCCCCCTCTCCCCCTATGCGGGCATCAGGGTTGTAGAGGAAACAGGCGGGCACTAGGACCCAGGAGATGGTGTCCAGCTGCTGAGGCAGGATCTGGAGTGCAGGGGAAAAGCTGCTCTGTCTGCTCCCCGTGAGCTGAAACATGGCAGGGAGGAGGTCAGGCCCCGTCGGCCCAGTCACTAATCCGCCACTGACAACTATTCCCCTTCAAACTACACACTCTTACGCTTGCTTGGAAATGACAGGGCATGAATGTACAGCAGTTTCTTAGGCACATTTATCTTGCATTAGCTTATGCTAAAAATATATATATCTTTTGACTGTGTCCTTCTTCCCTCCACTCCCCTTTGCACGTCATTTGTCAGCTTAGATTGTAAATTCTGTGTGGCAGGGACTGTGGCTTCGTGTGTGTCTGCATAACACCTAGCTCAGGGGGGCCCTGGCGCTGCTTCAGGCTTCTAGGAACTGCTGCAATACAAGTAATAGAAATAGCGCTTAAACTTCAAAAGAGAGAAGAAAGCCTTCTGCTGTAGTAATTTTTTTATGAATGCTAGTTCAGTTTTATTGGGTTTTGTAAAGTTATAGCCTTACATCCTTTATGGATATCTGGGACCAATAGAAACAATTTGGTAAACACTGGCTTTTTCAGAAGATCAGGGTCTGTCTAGTTTAAAATCTTTGGGGTTTTAAAATAGTTTTTCAACAGTTTACACTTTGGGGAGTTGCAGTCCTGTTTACTTGTAACAAAAGAGAAAAAATAGTTTGTGCTGCAGTGGTAAACAGCCTCAGGTTCTTAAGAAACAAATTTATGAAGCAAGCAGAGGGAAGGCACAACAGGAAAAATGAAACAGGAGGAAAATATAAAGAGTGAAGACTAACATTTCTCCCTCCTTTCCCCTCGCAAACAAACGTGCCAGCTCCTCTGTCATCCAGTGGGACGTATCCATCTAAAGAATAGTGAACAGAGTATAAAAAGTGAAAAAAACACAAATGGTGTTCTTTTAGAAAATGTGAAGTTGAGTATTTTTATTTTGCTGTCTTCTATTTCTCAGTGCAACAATGTTAGAGAATATTGTATTTCTAACAGGCTGCAATGGAAGATCTCTGGTAAACTACATATCAGACATGGTATAGGCAGCTTCTATCACACCTTGGCCTACAGAAATTGCTGTCTGACACCAAGGTCTCCAAAATAGCGGAGAGTTTTCTCAGCGGATTACTTTTAATAAATTAGGAGTACTACACTGTGAATTTCTTAAGAGGCAAGCCTATGTAAAATAATATCTACAGGAAACAAAGTTCCCATTGAAGCTAGTGGCAGTTTTGCCTGAGAAATGAGCACAGGACTGGGATTTGAATGATGTAAATGCAGACATTGGGAACTAGATACTAGTCTTATTCTTTGAATTACAGTTTGTATTGTGGTAGTACCCACAGTTCGCTAGATGCTGTCCACATCTACGCAGGCGGACACAGTCTCTTCCCCGAGGAGTTTACAAAACTGAAAGGCGATATTATGCAAGCAGTTTTTACAGAAGCCAGTTGACAAATTCTGCGTGCAAATCAATGGTATCTTATGGCCCTAAGGATTGCATCTGTTAAATTGGTATACATTTACAGTATACATTATTCTAACGAGAGACTGATCAGTGATTAAATGGAGAACACTCTGCCAACAGCCCCCTTTATACCAATGGAGACTCCAGCTCTTGTGTCTCCACTGACCACATCTGTGGTGGTGTGGCCTGGGAAGACAGGTGATCTTTCAGAGAAGTAACAAAATCCTGATTAATTTACACTTGAAATCACTACAGAGATGGTGTTCTCCTTTTCACTCCCTCCCTCCTACTTCCAAATTCACTCATGAGAGTCAAAGGAAGTATTTCAGCCTTAGCGCTAAAACTTGGCAAATATTAAACCGGGCAGGCAACCTATGGCACGTGTGCCAAAGGTGGCACGCGAGCTGATTTTCAGCGGCACTCACACTGGCCTGGCCACCGGTCTGGGGGCTCTGCATTTTAAATTAATTTTAAATGAGGCTTCTTAAACATTTAAAAAATCTTATTGACTTTACGTACAACAATAGTTTAGTTATATATTATAGACTTATAGAAAGAGACCTTCTAAAAATGTTAAAATGTATTGCGGCATGCAAAACCTTAAATTAGAATGAATAACTGAAGACTCGGCACACCACTTCTGAAAGGTTGCCAAACCCTGTATTAAACATTTCACCTTGCTTGTGTGACTGTGCCATGTAATAGATACAATTGCTGTATAGGGGCATAAGATCATTGACTGAAAGCAAGCCATACCTTTTGCCCATCTTGCTGTATGAAGTTCTTTTTAACACTTTCAGAGTCCATTAACTAACCTTAGCAACACAGCTATATCTTTGCTAACCAAATGATTTTTTTCTTTAAAGATCTTTTTGCAACAATAACCACTAGATGGTGCTCTTCTATTTAGATAATAGTAAAAACAGTATTAACTATAAGTCATCCAGTAAGAGCATGTTGGAGACCCCCTACTCTTGGGGCACCCAGCTTTTTCATTGTAGAATACATCTTTGTTCTTTGCCTGACCTGCAGAGTGACATCACTGCCTTTCTTCCTGTTGCACTGTAGCTGCCTGACTCACAGGCTTTGACACAAACCAGATGGCTGCGATTGGTAGGCGCACAGGCTGCCTGGTACTGCAGTTGATGAAACAGAATAGGAAGACGTTTTATGATCAGTTGCGGGAGCACAATAAGACTGCAGCTTTGCTAGGTAATTACATTTTCACTGCACACTTTACTTCTCACAGTGAAGGTCACTAGAAAAAAATACATTTTTATTTGTAGTGTTTATTATGTATAGATCTTTGATCTTTTATTAGTCAGTAGTCTGCTCTGGAGGATTTTTTTTACCAGTTCTGCAGTCACTTGTGAAAATGACATGTTTATTTATGTTTAATGGTTCTTTCGAGCTGTTCGTTGTGTGGCACTTACCTTCTTCCTTCTCTCTTTTGTCTCCATTTAGTTACATAAAAATGTTTTGGTTTTGTAGTGAGTTTAGTTTGGAGAAGTCAGAGTTCAGGCATGTTAATACAAGCAGATTTCTGTCAGATATACTCCAGAGTGATGTGATAATATATATTACTGTTTATTATGTGTTTGTTCTTCAGGGGTCAGAAGAGACCATGCACAGACTTCTCTTCTGGTTCAGGAAATGTACAAGAGAAAATCATTCCTGAGTACATTTCTGGGCATTTCCATTCTGTAACCATTTTAAAAAACGTGGCTTGGAAGAGGTTGAGAGTGGTGCATTGTTATTCAGATCATTAACCATGCAGGGCCTAATCCTGCTCCCAGTGAAATCAATGAGAACTTCACTATTGACTTCAGTGGGGGTAGGTTTGAATCCCAGGTGTCAGTGACTGCAATAACCTTCTGAAGCAGACTGCAGCTATGAATGACTATCCTATGAGGTAGCTGCATTTCATCCTTCCTATTGTGAGGTAAACAGAACAATCACCATAGACACATGTTGTATCTTACCAAATAAAAAATCCCCACTGCCATATCCCTCTCTTCTATATTGGTGCCAGCTGGAAAATTGCTCAAATGTATCTCGTGGAGAATTTAAGATAATTTATATCTTTATTTAAAGAAATGATTGCCCCATTATTTTCCTAATAAACTTTCCAGTTATCTGTTAAAATAAAGTTTGGCTTTGTTTAACCAACCAGCCAACTGAACAGTTTTTCATAATGGTTGGTTTCCAGCGTTCACTATATAGACATGTGTTTTTAGTAAATTTTTAATTGCAAATTTGGGTTGCCCTGCATTGCACGACATTAAGATTTTCCCCCTGCCTGGTAACTAACAAAGAGTTGCAGCATTGTATGCTATGTATTGTAATTAACAAATGTAAACAGGTTTAAAGCAGAAGGCAAAAAGGGGCTAAACCAACTAATAAATGTGCATTCAGAATTTCTTAGCCCTATGTTTTCTTTTCAGATAGAATCATAACCATCAGTTTTGCTATGAATGTATCTAACATTTTTGATGTTTTCATCTTTTTTTTTCCCTACTCAGCTCTTGCCCCTGTTCTTTGCCTCTGGTTTTGTTGGTGAGGATATCACAGTGATGTCTGCATTCAACCTGCTGCATTTGGTGACAAAGAGCCAGCCAGTGGCCCTGCGAGCCTGTGGGCTTCCCTCAGGTTGAATGGGTGCTGCTTGTTGTGTCATGCATATTGAGGGCCCTTTTAATAATGGGTGTCTCTGCTGCAGGAAATGATGCACTATGGTTTACTAAATTTAGTTGTAATTTATAAGAGTTCTCTGTTGAAGCTGGAAGTTTGTTATAAATCACTGCTTTGCTTTTAGTGTGTTCATAGCCCAGATTTTAGAATGCTTTGGAAACATTGTCCAGCTTCCTTGCCCAATATGTTATCATATCTCAAATTTGATAGCATCTTCCTGTCTCCTGTCACAGACTATGAAGTTAGCCTGAAAATCAGTTTTATTACATATTGCACACGGTTTTAATAAGAAATTGCTTAGCAGCATTTAGTATATGAAATACTATTACTTAATAAGTGTCTTAGGAAAATGTTTTCCAAATACTGTTCAAGTGCATTGAAATCTTTTTCACTATTTATTCCTTTGTGTGTGTGGGTGTGTGAAATTTTTATTGTAAATTTACTTTTAATAATAGTGCACACAAAGGTTCATGCAGAAAATGATGTGAGCTGTAATGTAATTTTCTTCCCCTCACAATGTGTACTTTAGTTATGTGATACTATAGTTCAGTCAAACAAAAATGCTCCATCACAGCTGCTCTTTTTTAGAAAAAACATACACCTTTTAAAAAAATGCAAAGAGGAATAACCACACTTCATGTGTAATGCCCTGCTCCTGAATTTGGATTTGCAAAGACGGCCGTTGGGGCATAAGGGCCCATCCATGTGAATCTGACTGCAAGACCTTAGTCTAAATGTTTAATATCTGCATTTAAACAGTACCATATGTAATATCTTTATAAAATACCAAATCTGACTATTAGACAGGAAATGACAACTTTAGTGGATTAATTTTTAGAGTTCAAAGGCTATCTGGAATTATTTTTAAAAAAAGTCAAAATAAAAACTAAGATGCAGCTGTAAATAATCACTGATTGAAACCCCAAGTAACATTCCAATTTGGGCATTTGTTATGCACCCATTGCCACTGAATATATGCACAAAATATAACAATTAAAGCATCATTGCTGTTTGCTAATATTTCAGAGCAGCATATAGCATATGGAAGAAGTTTCACAAATGCTTTTGGTGATAGGACGCAACATTTAAGCTTAAATAATTTTTCTAGAGCTGATTATAATTTTATTTGAACTATTAAAGCTGAGCCCCAGTTTTGTGGCACAAGGGTCTATTTTCCTTTCCATAACTCCCATTAACCTAAACAGGAGTTACAAGTGCACCTTGATAAGGAGACAGTAGACCCCATTGTGTTAGCCTGATCTTTGCTTCCAATTATATGTGCTGCTGACCCAGGCTTCAAATCCTAAAAACAGAGGACAAGCAAATTTCCTAACATGCACCTTTGATATGAGCTCACACTAGTGAGACCTGCCTTAAAATGAGGCATTTACAGCTTTCTTGTTCATTTTGTGCCTATTCTAACAAGCAGATCCCAAGCAGATCTCAAAGCTGGTCTGTTAGGAACAGAATCTGACAGAAGTATTTCTAGTGCATACCTGCTCATGAAGCATCACATTAACCATTTTGTCACCTGTGTCACTGGCATAATCCAATATTCACATGTTTTATTATAACTTCTATATCTCTGCAATTTATTTCTGTCTGTCTGATCCATAGCTACCCAAACTTTAACAGATCAGTTTAGGGTGACCAGATAGCAAGCGTGAAAAATCGGGACAAGGGATGAGGGGTACTAGATGCCCATATAAGACAAAGCCCCAAGTATAGGGACTGTTCCTATAAAATTGGGACGTCTCACCCTAGATCAGTTACACTGACTACTTTATAGATGTATATTATAAAACTAAATTCATCCACTGATAGCAGAATAATGTATTACTGTGTATTTCATGTGTTCTAAGAGGAAACTAAATTTCCTAGACACTTATAAATTAATGTTGGCTAATTTTGTCTTCAGTTTGTGTAGCAGAGGTGTGGAACAGAACTAAATGGTGAAGGGTGCATCATATAAAAGCAAGAATAAGCCCTAGAAGCAACATTTGCATAAATGCCACAGTCCAACTGGATCTTGAGTTTACCTTCAAAGACAGAGAAGTGCTGTTTTCTTTGGAATTACAAGCATTTTATGAAAATTATCCCCCGCCCCCATCATATTCTGCGCAAAATGTATAATGTACCCCTGTATCACTTTGTGCTATGAGCACATCAGGTCTCAATACAAGCAGGATTAGGTCTACTTTTAGTTGGATAGAAACTTTCAAAGAAAATCCAGGTGGTACAAGAAGTGGTTTAGGAGGCATAATTTCACGTGAGTCACTTAATGAACCAATGCCATCAAATGATTTTAGAGAGTAGTGTGCTGACAGAGGTTCCATCTTTCAAATGAGGCATAAAACCAAGGCTCTAGCCAGTTGTGGTTGTTAAACTATCTTGTAATTGGTAAACTGGGATTACTCACATCAGTAAAGTTCCACACTTACATTATTGTGCCCATTCCAAATATTATAATTTTATACCCATTTTAATTTTCTGAATGATACCCAGAATCAGCTGTTGCTTTTATGAATAAGTGCTTCAATCCAAATATGTCATCTATATACTGCCCCTAAGCTTTGCTTGTGCTATAAAATGGAGTTCATATATACTGTCGTTTATAGATTAGGACCAAATGAAAGCTTTTTTGCTTTTCAAAACAAATACATTCAATTTCATTTCAGAATAGTACATGCATTAATTTTCAGAACTGTCTGCTTTTTATTTCGAGTAATTCTTCCCAATCCAAAAATCTTCAGTATATTGTAACTTTTGTCCTGTCTTCTGACCGTTCTGAAGTTTATGGATATACACTGAGTTATGTTATAAACTGCATACCTTTCATATCATCATTATTGTTAATTTGTGGAAGGTTTGTTTGCATTTTTAATATCCACATATTAATGCATGAGGTATAAATGCATTCTTCTAACTATCCAAAATAATAGGATTACACATGTATTTTTTAATCTAATTTGCAGTGAGCAGGGAAGAAATTGCTGAAATGTACCCCAGTACTCTAAATTTCCAGTAGATGGCACTAATCATATATTGTTTTGCATAAATAGAACAGAATGAAAAGTTTCCACTTTAGAAATCATTCATACATAGATACAATCTGAGAATTTAGTTTTAAGTGTGTATAAACTATCATAAGAAAAGCATGAGCAGTATTAAAAATCACACAAGCTTAGGCTTATACACAGACTTCATTCATATAATGTTAGAGGTTTCCTCGTTTCCAGTAAGAATTGCAACTCCATTATATTTTCACATGATTTAGAATAAACTGACACTGTTTGGCCCTGATCCGGTGCGCTCCACGTCCACTGAAATGTAGGAGGCAGTCAGCATCTGTCAAGATTAGGTTCATAAGGAAATAGATCTGTTTTGTAATCTTTTAAGATAAGAACAAATTTTCCTTTGGCTATTTTAATGCATACCAGCAAGTAACGGATACAAACAGTAATTATGCATATTCCATATACATATGTTTTCTGTAGCAGACCACCAAGTTATAAAGAAAAATCTTACTTTGCTTTGGTTGCTGTGTCTTTGAATTATGGGCTCTCATTCCTTTTAAAAAGTATCCTTTCTTTTTTTTAACACTTTGAATGTTGTGCTGCTTGCATCACATTTTTTTGCATGAGATAGAAATCTGGTTTTCTGCTATTGTAGATCAAGAAAGATTACAGTATTTGTAAAAATTAAGTAAAACTAATGATACAAAATTCTAGAGAGTTTGGGTATGCTTACGTGCACAGCACATTTTCTAATAGGTATATGAAATAATAAAGACTTAAATGATTAAATTGTTGTGCAGTGTTTAATTACTAGAATGATTAAAATAGTACTGGCAAACCATGTTTTTCTAGGATACGGTTGTTGTATTACAATACATCTGTATGAAAAGGGTGCTGGGCATATGGTGTAAGTCTCTTTTATTAAATAAATATCTGTAGCATATTTTTTCATAACACCTTTTATTAAATCTCAATTAATTGTAAATATAAGTAAAATATACTGAATAGATAATGAATAGTTACAGTATCAAAATTCAAAATTGGACTGTTTGCAGTAATCCATTAACATGAAGGATTACATGTAGGGGCAGCTCTTGCAAACACGAGTAATTCATGTGTATGAACCACGTGAACTCAGGGACTACTCATGTCAGTTAAATTAACTCATACACATAGTTTTTGCAAAATCTGGCTTTTACAACGGAAGTTCTGAAAACTTGAGTAACCATGTCCCCCCTCTCCCACCTGCGCATCCACCAAAATTGTAATCACTATTAGATTTTATACAGAACATGTATATATTGTGTAACTTAAATATGTCTAAATGTATTTGTTGTATGTATATGTGTACATATGATTTTCATATATGCTGTAACTTTCCCATAGTTTCTCTTAGTATGTTACCAAGGATGTAATATAGCAGATGTCTCTTCATGTGGTTTGAAAAAAAAAATTAATGAGAGAGATCATATATACTAACTCTAGCAACACCCACTGATACTCCTATGGTTAAGTGCCTGTCAGTGTTTTCATTATAAATCCCTGTTTTGTGGGGTTTATAACTCGAATGTAAAAACTTGCTCTGAGCTTAAATTTGTCATACAAGGTCTCAGATACGTGAACTTTTGTTCCCTCTCCAGACAGTATTTTAAAAGAGAGAGAGAAAAAAGAAAATTCACTGTTTTTTGAAGATTTAAAGAAATTTACGCTTCTATAATCAAAACATTGTGTTTAATGAACTAGCAACATGAAAAACTGTATTTCAGATAGTTTGCCAGGGTATAGAGAATTACTTAGCTAATGCTTGTATAGAGTGTTGAAGATGAAAAGTACTATGGAAGTGCCACAGTAAATAGTATGTTAATGTATTTATACATACGTAACATAAAAATGGTGCTTTCAGTTGTCGCTTTTAGAGACTCAGTACCTTTCTTCAAGATTTTTATTGTATCTATCCTAGTGACATCATAATAGCACCCTGTTGTAACCTGACATGGTATGTTGTTGTCATATCTATGTAATGGCTCTAAAGGAGGAAGACACACTATATGAGGTAAAAAATCACCTTTGTAATGGTGCCTGAATGGAAATGTACTCACATATTTTGGTCATTTAGGACAATAATTTATTGTTTACAACTATTTAAATCTGTATTTGTTTAAATATTGTACATTTGTATATGTGCAATGTAAAAGATTTTTTTCATTCTTTAGTATCAAAGAGGGAATGAAATTTATTCATAACATTGGTTGGTTTGAGTAACATTCATATTATGCCTTATACTTGTAAAAATCAGGAATTTGTATAAAAGGCTGAAATTCCTTCCTTAGCACCTCTTCTCTGCTCCATATTAGAGCAGTAACCAACAGGGAATGCTTTCCACGTGAGCTGCATAATATAGGCATTTGTCCACCCCTCTTTTTTCAGTTGGACCCCTGCACTCTTGCAAGAAATTGGTGGACGGGCAGTCTTGATTCCCCTAATGCTATGTCCAGGCATTGTTGCCAGGGCCTCTCATTTTCTGTGTATTCATCTCTTATATCTCTTTCTTTGTCTCTGTTCCTTTTCCTTTGCATTCTTTTTTGGCATTTGTTTTCTTGGGTTTTTGTCCTCTCCCCTTTCTCTGACTCACTAGACGGCTGTTACATGCTTCATCTGTGGGAAGTCCCTTGGTGGTACTGAGTGGCCCATGCTTAGTGGCTGAGCACCGTGCTGTGAGAGAAGAGAAGCTGCTTGGGATGGTGGGCAGGTGCCTGTGCTCCCATCCTTGCAAACAAAGAGCCACTTCCACAGTCTGTTGGATTAGAGATCCCAGTGGGAGCAGAGTGGGAATGCGCTGGTGACTTTTAAGGATCTACCCAATTGCATGGGGTTCCCAAATTTTTTACCGGCACAATTCCATTTTAATGAAGTATTTTCTGTCGGGACTCCAGAAGAGCAAAATGACATCCTTCGCACCACGTGACCTTGCACGCACCATACGTGTGAGGCCATGCTGCCTGGAGGATGCCATTTTGCTCTTTAAAATGGCACCCTGTGTGCAAGGTCACGATGCATGATCACCCTACATGCTAGATCACACTGGGTGGAGCAAAATGGCATCCTCTGCACGTTGGAGATTGCCGCAACCCCCTGGTTTGGGAACCGCTGCAGTAGCATGTTTGCAGGGCAAGCATGGGGTCATTCCGGGGTCTCAGAGCTTTCTTAGCCCACATTGTTCCATTTATGCTCCACACCAGCCTGGCTGAGGTAGCTTGCCCCTTCCTCCGAGCTTGGGAAACGCTAGGGTAATTTAAAGATGGATTTTCAGCCTTAACTCTGGGTTTCATTGTTTTAGAGACTATACAGTTGTGTCCATGAAAAATGAATATTTTGCCAGCAATGATCATGTTCTTGTTTAACTTTTGCATATAAATAGCCCCATAGGCCTGAATAATTCCTCAAGGGCAACCAAGAAACTCTCCCCGGTCTAAAAAGTTTATAATCCAGGTTAGAGAGGATATGATGCAGAGGCAGATGACATCGAGCAAGAAGAAGGGAGGCTTACACAAAATAAGGTTTCTTGTTCCTTCAAATGTATATATCCTGTTACTTCCCCCTTTTTAAAAAAAATGAATTTAGATTTTATTAGGTTGACTGGGGAGAACAGGAGACTGTAGGAGAGGGTGTGGTGAGCAGTAGGTTTCGAGGAGGCATTTGAGAGATGTTGCATTACATACAGGATCAGGGTAGTGTGCAGCATGGGATAAAGCCCAGGTGTGTTGTTGGGGAAGGATATACTGGAAAGGGTGCATATAAATAAAATAAATATTTAGGGACGTACTTGGAATTCCAACTTCTCTATTGGCTAGTAGAGATCATGTTACAGACAAGGTGCTTATCTAGTCTCTTCCATCCCTATTTGTTTAGGAGACCACTCATTCTGCTTTCTTTAGTGAGAAGGAAAGAGCCATAGTGGAAAGTTTTGGGGTGGGGAAGGAAGTATCAGAATATTTGCCAGGAAAATCAGAATGCAAAAGATATTGCAGTGGAGCTCACTTCAATACCTGAGGACTGAATAAATTTAAGCCACTGTTCATATAGCCAAAAATTAAATACGACTTGGAAATTAGCATGTGTGTGTCTATAACAGCATTATATAAATTATATGTTTTGAAATACAAATTAACTTTTAAGATTTTTTTTAAGAGCTCCTCTGTTGAATTAAATAGCCACATTTTCATGGACAATAATTACTAATAACTAGGGCTGTCAATTAACTGCCATTAACCCCTGTGATTAACGCACAGCACAATTAACGCATTAATTATTTTAACACGCGTTAATCGCAGACCCTCCGGACGGGAGGGCAGATTGAACTGCTCGGAAAAACCTGTCTGGTCAGGCGCAGTAAAGCAAGCCATCACCAGAGGGCGGGAAGAGAAGAGGCTACCCCCCAGTCCTGTGCCACCCACAGCTAAGGCTGATCTCTGTCTTCCCCTCCACTGCCCCCCAAAGCCCCACATCTCCCCCAGCTGAGGCTGATTTCCTCCCCAGCTCCACGCCGCCCAGGGATCAGCTCTGAGGCCAGCACTGCCTGCCAGCAGCAAATTTCTCCACTTTCCTGCTGGCGGGCAGTGCTGCCTTCAGCTGATCCCCAGGCAGCAGCCGCCTTTCTCTGCTCTGCCTTCCAGCTGGGGCAAATGCCCAGTTTTGGCGAAGTAGGGACAGCCGGGACAGAGCTGAAAAAGGGGACTGTCCTGGCGAACATGGGACGTATCGGCACCCTAGCTAGCCCAGGCCTTATTGTTCCTGAATGGCCCCTCACTCCCGGGACCAACCCCCCTGCATCGTGCCCCATTGCCCCTAGCTGGCCGCTCACTCCGGGGGTTACCCCATAGAGAACATGGCCTGGTGAGCTCAACGTCCCTGCACCAGCCTCTCCTCCCCTGCAGTATGATGAGTCTCTGAGGTAAAATCCACCCTCCCTTGCAAACAAGGGCACACTCAGCTGAAGGGAGCCCACCTAGCTCAGTAAAAGGAAGCGAACCTGGTGAGCCAAGTACTAGAAACCACCCTTCCAGTGGGAGAGAAGAGAGGAGATGCTAGCTGGGCAAGAGTTGCATAGACACTTGAAGGTGGTGGAGATGCATCTGGAGTTGATGTAGGAGGTATTCTGGGTACACTAAAGGGATTTCCAAAGGGGAAGGGTGTCTGCCATGAGTTTGATGGCAGCCTATTGAGTAGACCTGCAGTGATACAAAGTGCAAGTCAGATAAGCAAGGAAGGGGAATGTTGCCATAGCATAGATGTGGCATTACCAAGGCATGGATGGAGATTTTGGCACTAAGAACAGAGAGGAAGAGAGATATTTAGGAGAAATGGTAGAGAAGTGTTGTCTAACTTGCGGCCCTCTAGGGAGACTGTTAAAACACAAACAGAAAATTTTCTTTTGATTACAGATTGAAAATGTGCTCAGTCTGCCATACCTTGGGATGTAAAAAAGGAAATGTTAGAATCGAGTCCATCATTACAGGAAGGAAGTGGCTGGGCATCTCCTCTCCTGCAGCCTCAGGAGCCGCTCTGATGTGACCAAGGAGCACTCTGAGCAGCTGTTGTTCTTTTCCTGCTGCATTTACTCAATAGATCCCCTCTGGCTACCTGCTGTATTGCAGGCAAGAAAAACAGAGTAGCTCTGGCTACTCCATTGCCAAGTATCCTGCTGAGCTCTGGGAGCCCCAGGGAGAGCACAGCAGGATAGGAGCTCAGCTGGGTCTTCCTGAGCCTGTGGGAATAGCTAGCGAAGGATGGGCTCCCTCCTCCACATAGCCGTGTAGGGGAGAGGGAAAAGAGAAGCTGAGAACCAACCACTTATGGATCCCTGTTTTTCTGCCTTAGCCCTGGTGCAGGTTAGAGCATTTTGGGGGCTAACTGCTGCCAGTTGGCAATAGTCCCCTAGGCAGCAAATCTGGGGATAGCTGGAGCACAGTGTGCTCCAGCCATGTCCTCTTGTCCTCAATACATCTCTCTGTGCCGATGGTCGTAGGAGTAGGAGCCAGCTGTGCCTGCTAGGAACTTTTGAACACGGGGACTTCCAGGTAGTTTCAGCTCTAAGCAGTGCAGAAGGACATGAACAGGGCAGAGAATGTGCCCCAAAATATTGATTGTGGCCCCTTGGCCTTTTGAAATACTGTGTTCTGTCCACAGGCTGAAAAGGTGGCACATTGCTATTGCCGAGGAAGTTACCAGGAGGATTTAGCAACAGCCTGAATAACTTTGTTGCACACCAGTGTGGTAACTGCTGGCAAATGCTGACTTTTTAATTGTTTCTACTGCAGGTTAGACCTTTCTTAAAGCTGTGGGAATATATGTGTTTTGATGACTTACTGAAATATTTTTAAACGCGTAAGGTAGCTGAAAAGACAGAGCAATTTGCTATTTTAAAATTTAGCTTAATTCTTATGTAAATAAAATATTTCCATATGTTATGTCTTCATTTTTATGTAGTGCCTGGTGAAAGGGGCAGGGCGGGCTCCAGGCACCAGCGCAGCAAGTGCGTGCCTGGGGCGGCAAGCCGCGGGGGCGGCCTGCCGGTCGTTGTGAGGGTGGCAGTCAGGCAGCCTTTGGAGGCATGTCTGCGGGAGGTCCGCTGGCCGCGTGGTTTCGGTGGCAATTCGGCGGCGAGCACGCAGAAGGTGCGAGACCGGTGGATGACCTGCAGAAACACTGCCGAAGCCACGTGACCACCGGACTGCCCGCTGGCATGCCTCCGAAAGCTGCCTGAGTGCCGTGCTTGGGGCAGCAAAAAACATAGAGCCTCCCCTGGAAAGGGGTCAAAATGACAGCATTGGAATCAGAAGTCTCCTCTCTGGGGAGAAAAAAAATAGCTTAGCATATTTCTCTCCACTCTGCCAACCTGTCTCAATCTTGGCTTGTGTGGTTCACTTATAAGGATGAAGAGAATAGGTCAGTCCCCATGCTTACTCAGTTCTTAGCCTTTCTGATGAGACCGCCGGTGGAGGTGCCAGTTACTACGGTGAGGATGGTTTATTTTACATGGATGTTACCATTGGGAACTATGCTGAGTATCAACTCATATCACATAGGCCACTGAACAGTTATAGCCCAATTCAGACTCAGAACTTAAAGGTAAAAAACTTCATGTTCTATTACCAACCCACCATAGCTATCCTGTTCCCAGTTTGTCATTAATTTAGAAGTTTAGTGTTATATTGGCGCTTTTCCCCTCGAAGGTATAAAATTAGGGCTGTTGATTAATCGCTGTTAACTCATGCGATTAACTCAAAAAATCGCAATTAAAAAAGTGTCGTGATTAATTACAGTTTTAATCACACTGTTAAACAATAGAATATCAATTGAAGTTTATTAAATATTTTTGGACGTTTTTCTACATTTTCAAATATATTGATTTCAATTACAACACAGAATACAAAGTGTACAGTGCTCACTTTATATTATTTTATTTCAAATATTTACACTGTAAAAATGATAAACAAAAGAAATAGTATTTTTTAACTCCCCTCATACTATACCATAATGCAATCTCTTCATCATGAAAGAGCAACTTACAAATGTAGATTTTTTTTTGTTACATAACTGAGCTCAAAAACAAAACAATGTAAAACTTGTAGACACTAAAGTTCACTCAGTCCTACTTCTTATTGAGACAATCACTAAGATGCAAGTTTGTTTACATTACAGCAGATAATGCTGCCTGCTTGTTATTTACAATGTCACCTGGAAGTGAGAGCAGGTGTTCGCATGGCACTTTTGTAGCCGGCATTGCAAAGGATTTATATACCAGATATGCTAAACATTCATATGACCCTTCATGCTTCAGCCTCTACTCCAGAGGACATGCTTCCATGCTGATGACACTTGTTAAAAAAATAGTGCGTTAATTAAATTTGTAACTAAAGTCCTTGGGGGAGAATAGTATGTCTCCTGCTCTGTTTTACCTGCATTCTGCCATATATTTCATGTTATAGCAGTCTCAGATGATGACCCAGCACATGTTTGTTTTAAGAACACTTCCACTGCAGATTTGACAAAACACAAAGAAGGTACCAATGTGAGATTTCTAAAGATAGCTAACACACTTGACCCAAGGTTTAAGAATCTGAAGTGCCTTCCAAAATCTGAGAGGGACAAGGTGTGGAGCTTGCTTTCAGATGTCTTAAAAGAGCAACACTCCAATACGGAAACTGCAGAACCCAAACCACCAAAAAAGAAAATCAACCTTGCTAGTGGCATTTGACTCAGATGATGAAAGTGAACATGCATCAGTCTGAACTGCTTTGGATCGCTATCGAGCAGAACCCCTCATCAGCATGGACACGTCCTCTAGAATGGTGGTTGAAGCATGAAGGGCCATCTGAATCTTTAACACATCTGGCACGTAAATGTCTTGCAACGCCGGCCACAACAGTGCCATGTGAACACCTGTTCTCACTTTCAGGTGACATTGTAAACAAGAAATGGGCAGCATTCTCTCCTGCAAATGTAAACAAACTTGTTTGTCTGAGTAAGTGACTGAACAAGAAGTAGGACTGAATGGACTTGCAGGCTCCAAAGTTTTACATTGTTTGTTTTATTTTTGAGTGCAGTTATTTTTTTGTACATAATTCTACATTTGTAAGTTCAACTTTCATGATAAAGAGATTGTATTACAGTACTTGTATGAGGTGAATTGAAAAATACTATTTTGTTTTTTATAGCACAGATATTTGTAATAAAAATAAATATAAAGTGAGCACTGTACACTGTGTTCTCTTGTAATTCAAATCAATAAATTTGAAAATGTAGAAAACTTCCAAAAATATTTATATAAATGGTATTCTATTATTGTTTAACAATTTTTTTTAATCGTTTGACAGCCCTATATATAATATGGCAACATTTTTTCCAGGACCTTTTGGAGTTTAGCTGTAATGCAAGGACCGTGATCTCATATACATATATTCTTGAAAGAGGCTGATCTATAATATCTCTTCAAATTTTCTAAGTACCAGGATTGCGCAGTTTTACTGAAGGTGCTTCCATTTACAAAGCACTATGCCACCATAATCATAGTAATCCTAAAAAGAATAGATGGAAAAGCCCTATAAGGTAGTTATAGTCATCTGCTAACCTGTGCAAGATAGTTGCTTGAGTGCTTTGCCCAGTCTATGTATAAATCTGTGATTATGATTTTGAAACGATGTAAAACCAAGCTTAAGTGGCTAGTGGTGATATTTCAGCAGTACACAGGACACAGATGCCTCTGATAAGGAAGTAAAGGGGCCACCCCATGGAGATGATATACAGAACTATTTTCTCATATGAAAAACACTTAATTTTTTTTTTTAAATAAATGTTTTTTACATTGCAAAAACAGCTCTGTGTTTCTTCTTCGTGGGATGAGTCGTTTCTCACAGGCTGTATCTCAGCCACATAGCCACCATTATTCCACTGGCAGTTTAATGGAACTAAAGGGGAAAACGCCTGGCATGAGATGAACCAGGCACCCACAACTCCCAGTGACTCTAGCACTAAAGGGCGAGATGATAAAAAGAAAACAATTGGTTCCAATACCCATGTCTAGCTTAAAAGGAGAGTGTACAAAAAAGGGGTTTTGTTTTGTTTACACTGCTATCAGTCATTGAGATCTTTGGAAGTTTGATTTTTGCATGGGAAACTTATAATGGAACTGAAAATATCTGGAGAGAGAGGTGGCTTATATATGTGGATCATCAACAAAACATTATGGTCATGGTTTGTTGCTGATCCATCCAGATTAAAAATAAATTAGACAACTCCAGATCCATTGTAAGTTTCCCATGCAATAAAATACACTTTAAAAGACCCAGCTTTCCCCTTCACTGTGTCAACTCTTCCTTCTATCCCTCCTGAGTGTTAACCCCCCCCCTTTTATTTTATATTTATTTAACTGGCAGCTGACCCAAAATATCATCTCCAGCACTCGGATTTCCAACACACAGTGCTGTGATAATGGTCTCTTTCTCCATTGCTACTGCTTGCTTGAAACTGCAAATGGTATGGGAGGGATGTAGGTAGGATGTAGTCACCTGAAGCAAGGAAATGAAGGGGGCCATTCCATAAAGAAATACAGAGCTGTTGCTTTTCTCCTCTCCCCCCCCAATATATGAAACAGTAATTTTAAGACCAAGATTTGTATTTTATTTAAACTTGGCTTTGCATATATTCAAAATAATAACACTTTGTCTTGCTAGTTGAAGAGAATTTTCTGAACAACACTTTAAATAACTCAAAGATGGTCTATGATTGAATTCAGCTATGAGGAAACAGAACAGAAACAATGAACCAAAAGATGGAGCTAGATGAAAGTTGTGGATTAAAGGGGGAAAATCTAGAAAGTTAAATTAGAATTTAACATAAGACTTCTAATATGTAATTTTAGTAGGGCTGCCAAGAGATTAAAAATTTTTATCGTGCTGTTAATAATGGAATACCTTTATTTAAATATTTTGGCTCTTTTCTACATTTTCAAATATATTGATTTCAGTTATAGTGCGCAATACAAAGTATACAGTGCTAACTTTATATTTATTTTTCATACAAATATTTGCACTAAAAACAAAAGAAATAGGATTTTTCAATTCACCTAATACAAGTACTGTAGTGCAATCTCTTTATCATGAAAGTTGAACTTACAAATGTAGAATTGTGTGCAAAAAAAATTGTGTTCAAAAATAAAACAATGTAAAACTTTAGAGCCTACAAGTCCATTCAGTCCTACTTCTTGTTCAGCCAATCATTCAGACAAACAAGTTTATTTACATTTTCAAGAGATAACGTTGCCCACTTCTTGTTTACAAAGTCACCTGAAAGTGAGAACAGGCATTCACATGGCACTGTTGTAGCTGGCGTCGCAGGATATTTACGTGCCAGATGTGTTAAAGATTCATATGTCCCTTGATGCTTCAACCACCATTCCAGAAGACGTGTCCATGCTGATGATGGGTTCTGCTTGATAATGATCCAAAGAAGTGAGACCAAAGCATGTTCATTTTCATCATCTGAGTCAGATGCCACTAGCAGAAGGTCAATTTTCTTTTTTGGCGGTTAGGGTTCTGTAGTTTCTGCATTGGAGTGTTGCTCTTTTAACTCTTCTGAAAGCATCCTCTACACCTCATCCCTCTCAGATTTTGGAAAGCACTTCAGATTCTTAAACCGTGGTTCGAGTGCTGTAGCTATCTTTAGAAATCTCGCATTGGTACCTTCTTTGCATTTTGTCAAATCTGCAGTGAAACTGTTCTTAAAACGAATAACATGTGCTGGGTCATCATCTGAGACTGCTATAACGTGAAATATATGGCAGAATGCAGGTAAAACAGAGCAGGAGACATACAATTCTCCCCCAATGAGTTCAGTCACAAATTTATTTAACGCACTATTTTTTTTAACCAGTGCCATCAGTATGGAAGCACTTCCTCTGAAATGGTGGCCGAAGCATGACGGGGCATATGGATGTTTACTATATCTGGCACATAAATACCTTGTAATGCTAGCCAGAAAAGTGCCTGTTCTCACTGTCAGATGACATTGTAAATAAGAAGCTGGCAACATTATGTCCTATAAATGTAAACAGACTTGTTTGTCTTAGCTGAACAAGAAGTAGGACTGAGTGGACTTTGTTTTGTTTTTGAGAGCAGTTATGTAACAAAAAAAAAATCTACATTTGTAAATTGCACTTTCACGATAGAGATTGCACTACAGCACTTGTATGAGGTGAACTGAAAATACTATTTCTTTTATCATTTTTACAGTACAAATATTTGTAATCAAAAATAATATAAAGTGAGCATTGTACACTTTGTATTCTGTGTTGTAATTAAAATCAATATATTTGAAAATGTAGAAAAGCATCAAAAAATTTAATAAATTTCAATTGGTATTCTATTGTTTAGCAGTGCGATTAAAACAGCGATTAATCATGATTCATTTTTTTGAGTTAATCGTGTGAGTTAACTGCAATTAATCAACAGCCCTAAATTTTAGTGATGGCTTGCAGGTTTACTGATAAATTGGTTTACATTGAGTAAGAATCTGATTTCATTTGTTTTCCATTGTTACTGTTCCTGACAGTGCATGTTTAGTTATCTTAAGGAAATGCTGGCAGGTCAAACAAACTACAATACCTAACTTTGGGTTCTAAATGTTTTCAAACTCAACCAACATAAATGTTTCCATCAATTGTTTTGTAATTCCAATGACAAGTTTCTTCTATAGTATTCTTTTAAAAACAAAAACAAACCAAGCTTCTTCTATGTTGGAGCATTCTGCTAAGGCTAAATAAGCATAAAGGGAAACATACTAAATAAAAATGAAACTGACCTGCCTATTTTCATTCTGTCAAGATGAGGGAAATGCAGAGTGTCAACTAATAGCATAAATGGTGGAAACTAAATTAGATATTTCAATTTTTAATGAAATGGAAAGTTTGGTAGTATGCGTAAGGATATTTGATTTTTTTAGTCTGGCAGCATTCCTTTCACATCAGTACTAGGTAACTCGCCATTAGGGAGAAAGGTACACCCCACAGATAGGGGCATGTGATTTGGAGAAGCAAGGAGATGTATACTTAGACATCGATCTTGCAGTCTGATCCACATGACTAGACCCTTCTGTCCACACAGAATCCCTTTGAAATCAGTGGGGCTCTGCATAGTCTCGGGGGGGTTATCTATACTGGTCAAATGGCAGAATTGGGACCAATGGTGCTGTATAAAAAAAATAGGATTAAACCCCGCTGACACATGCTTGAAAAGTTTAATAGTATTGAAAACTGGGAGCCTGATTTATTATACAGTGATACTGTGCTGGAACATTTGCCTTGCTGTATTTAATTCAGGAAGTCTTAATAGTATGTATTCATTGCATGTCTCTCGTGGCCATTAGTGCGAATGGGACTTATGCACATGTACAAAGAGGGGAATGTACACAGTGCTTTATATGGAACTTGAAATGTGAGTTATTTTCAATAAAGTAAGAGAGAGGAAGCAACAAAAGAGATAAAATTTTAACAGTTCAAAAGAGTATTAAAGAAGGAAAGCTATCAGTAGGCAATGTGCCTACATATTTCAGTACGTGTATGTCCATACTAATCTGGTCCCTCAGGCACAGTGGAGCAGATTAAGGACAGTGGCCAGGAGTAATAGCCTGAAAGCTTTTGTCATTCTATCTGAAGAAACCTTACTGCTCTTTTGTATTACTATTATTTTATTATTATTTATTAATTAAATCCAAGGAAATTGTGTATTTGTTGGTGTTTGTCTTCATGATGAACCCCAGATTTGGAAAGCTTCACAAAAATCGGAATTTAGAAACAAGATGAGGTGCTCAGGTCAACACCAGAAAATGTTTGCAGCTCACTTCTGTTTTATAGTGCTGGGGTCCAAGTTGAGGGAACAAACTATAAAACTAGGGGAACTGATGGTGAGGATGGTAATTATTTCCAATGTGCTTTGCATCTTTTTCCCCTCAAAAAGGCCATTTTTGAGATGCAGAAATCAATAAAACATCCAAAAATGTTACTTTGTGCATATTTATTAGCCTAAAAATAGACATTCCTGTTTTATTTATTAGTTTAATCTGAAAAAGTCTCTACCTTGTTTTGAAGCCTCGAAATCCACGTTTCACTTTGGTTCGCACTGCTGCTGTTTTTGGCAGCATAAAGGATCTAACAAAAACATAGGTCTAAAATGGAAATGTTGACATCTTGAAGTACAGCTTTGTATGCAAAATGCCTTTATAATGAACAGTAATGAGAATGAAGAGGGAAGGATAAACCGTAAATATTCAACTGGGGCCCAGATCTCTCCGCGCTCCATGCAGGTAGCCCCTGCCACACACACTTCACTGGAGCTCCATGTAAGGAGCTCACTGCAGAAGCAGGGGCAGGTATAAGAAACCAAAACAGGACTTTCAGTTGCACGCTTACTATCTTGAGGATACGTTTAAAATTTCTCCTGTTTTTTACTTCAAGAAGGCAAAAATTGGAGTGAAAATTTAAGATTTTCGCCCTCCTCATGGTCCCCTGAAATGACTGGTCCCAAGTGGATGCCATGCTAATTTTAAAACTGCAGATTATTTTTCTCTTTCACATTGACCTGCAGAGTTTATGAATAAGCAGCACACAAATTTAGACCTGATTTGCCAGGAAATTAAGAAGCCTTCTAAAGTTTTAGAGAGACTTTCATGGGAATCCTGTTTCAACCCCATTATTGACCCCTTGTTGAGACAGGACAGGTTCATTCTGTGTTCTTTATGAGCAGTAAGGTGATTTGATTGGGCTCTTGCTCTGTACTGTTGATATTTTTTCATAATTGGTATGGATACCATATTGGTTGCATTATTAGTTGCTATTTATCGCATAATCACCATAGAAGAAATGATCCATCTATAATTGTTTTCCCATACTCCCTATATTTCATCTTGCATTTCCCACTGATTTCTGCCCCCTCCCCCGCCCCCAAAAGGTGATTTTTTTAAAGTGCACACAAACAACTGTCTTTAGAAACTGTCATATAAGGTTTGCAGTGTGAAGTGTGGAGTACAGGCATTATTTTAGTGCAAAGTGAGCATTTTTACTCATGTAGTTTGCTGCCTCTTCCTCGTCATATTTAAACCAATGGTGGGATAGCATCACTATAAACCATAAGGTAAAGATGTTGCATCTGTGCATGTTTTGCATTGGAATGGCTAATCTGGCATGACATAGTATTACAAAATAAGGCTCCAATTCAGGAAAACACTTAAGCACATGCTTAAAGTTATGCATATGTTTTAAGTGCTGAAGTCATCGTACTTAGAGCTACTTACTGTGGTGTCTTCACTGCGGTAGGTTGACTGCTGACTCTCCTCCGTTGACTCCACCTATGCTTCTCGCTCCGGTGGAGTACCGGAGTCGATGGGAGAGCGCTCGGCGGTCGATTTATCATGTCTTCACTAGACATGATAAATCGACCCTCGCTGGATCGATTGCTCCGGAGGTAAGTGTAGACATGCCCTAATTCACCCTAACAGGGGAGACCCATTTCAGACTAGCAAGTGGTGGGGTAGCCAATGGATTTACACTATATTACCCCTTGTCTCTGGCATTCAAGTGCATCATGAAACAAGTTTAGTTAATTTACTGGTCTATTTGTTTGCCATGAACATTTAAACCATAAGTGTCAAAGCTCTGCTTAAGAATGTCCCTGAAATCTGAGGGTTGGGCCACGCGATGACACGTGGTTCCTTCAACTGGGTTGCAGCACAGCATTAGAATTTTGCTGGCCAGTGCTCTGCAAACCTTGAAAATCCCTTTCCAGTGTAGGTTTGCAGTTTACACCAGTTCAGAGTAGCAAGATTTCACTGCACATGTAAATACTTGTCTGTCTTGTAAAACATACAGATAACTATAAAAACAATAGGGAAAAATCTCTTATAACATGCTTCCTACTTCTGATTGCAAGGTCATAGATTAAGTGATATACGGTCAAATGGAAATTTCCTTCTGTATAGTAGTGACTATACCCAGTAAAGAATGTTAATTCTAAAATGATAGAATCAGGGTATCACTTAAGGAATTATTGTAAGAGTTTAAAATGAGATTTTCTTTTAAAACACTCAACTTTTCCATGATTTTACAAAGTTGAGACATCCTTAGGTTTTTTTTGTTTTTTTTTAATGTTAAGGAATGAGATGGAAATTTTGGAAGCAGAAATAATTTTGAGCAAGTTTTAAAAAAAAATAAAAGGGTGTGTGTCTATAAAACTCATTGGACCAATTTGGGCTGCTTTTTAATATTAAAATACAAGCTTTAGGATTCATAATGGTCAGACAATTTCTTATTGAGCTGCATAATGCAACATTGAGTTATTTATGTAATGCATATACTTCTTTTTGCTGTTAGTTATACTTTAAAAGACTTATTAGTGCAATGGGACAGCACACCCTGAGAATAAAAATCTCCAAAGTTTGACATCTTTAAATAAGCAACCAAATGTTAAAGAACAAACCTCACTTACAGTTAGGAAACAATATTTACATTTAAGGTTGAAAAGCCAGGATGTAGGAAAATTTTGCTAATTTGGAAGGTGACCTTTAAGTGCACCAAAACCAAATAATTTGTAAGCCATGGCACAGGGCACATTCCTGCAAAAGTTGTCTGAATACTTCTTTAGTGGTTCTTGAAAGACAAACAAAGAAACCTTGAATGAAATCTTTATCCCCCTCCCAAATAAGATTGAAACTAACAAAGGAGTATAGCAGCGCTCTTTCAAAGCTTGCCATTAAAATGAGGGCTCTGCAGCACAGTTAATGAGATGTTTCAGAAAACAATCTGTTTTTAAGAATGTTTAGCTCAAAAGTAATTTCTAATCTATGAAATGAAATTGCTTTTCAATACCTTTCATTCAGTAGCCAAGCTTTTTATGTTTGCATTATTTATTTCAATCAGATGTTCTCAATTTTACTTTTTATCCTTGGACCTACTTGACAAGGTTAGTCCAACAGTTTTGGACCAACAGTTTATTCTTCCAAAGCAAAAAACAAGGGAGAGAGAAAGTGGGGGTGGGGAAGAAACATCTTTGCCTAAATGATTTGCAAGCATCTGTGCTTTAAGCTACTTTTTATGAACACTCTTAGTAATGACTCAAGGTAAAAAAGCAGAAAAGCATCCAATGTTAGGAAATTGCAATCCAATACCACGTAATTTAAACCTGCCATTGCCCCTCTCGTACTAAATGACATACAGATGGGTAGCTCTGTTCCCTCTACTTTGGGAACACAATTGGACTTTTTATGAGTGTATATATTACTGACAAAAATATTTTTGTCAGGACTGTTTATTTCTAATTGTGCATATTATAATTGAATAATTAGAGTTATTTTACATGAAGTATTACATATGGTTAGTAAAGCTAACCACATTCAGCACACTTATACTAGTGTAATTGTTTTGGTTTTCATTCACCAGAGCAACCAGTATTGGGTCCTGAAAAGTATAAATCTCAGATTCCCTTCAAAAAAAAATTTTTTTTAAATTCTTTTCTAGAGTAATTACAGATTTTGCATTATAAGAATGATGTTTTTAAAATTATGACGTAAGACCATTTATATTTTCTTTTGTGTGTGTAGAACTACGCATAGTCTAGGTTGGAATTTTCAAGGGAGTATGAGCCAGCTCTAATTTTAATAAATTAATAAATCCCAGCTCTAATTTTCAAGACAACTTTATTTTTGAGGACTGCACAATTTTTAGATTAGTGAAATGACTTTTCTCTTAAGGCTGATACTTTGATCTGCATTATAAGACATAGTCCCTAAGAATAATTCAGTTGTGACAAAAATACACCTTTTGAAACAAAGTTAAAATAAATGTAAGGATGGTGGAGAAATCAACTATATTGGAAGTATAATGATTTATAATATTTAAAACTTCTTTAAAAGGTTGTGAATCATTGGATGCTGAATTGTGGCTAAACATCGTATGCCCATTACCTTACGTCTACAATATAGATGTCTTGCAAAGAGCATTGAGTTTGAATTATTTTTTGCAGACTTTTTTTTAAGTGGTAGGAAAATGTTACCTTCTCATGAATGACTGTGTAAAGATTTAGGATGGCACACAGAAGGCTTTGGCTGTAGCACATTGTCACTGCTTCAGTGGAATCACCTGATTTTTGAGCAACATTCTTTTAAAACTTGGATTTGAAGAAATAATCAGCTGCAGTTCAGCTGAGCCATTCTATTGCATTAGGGTCTGGTCTGGTCATTGACAAGTGAATGCAGAAGCTATGCTGTGGCTGTCAGCCAAAGCAATTATTCAAGATTTAAGCTAAAAAGACTCCTTCTCTCATATCCTCTCCCTTTTGCAGGGTCATGTAGGGATAAAAAGAACTGCAAGGTGGTCTTTTCCCAGCAGGACCTGAGGAAGCGGCTGACACCTTTGCAGTACCATGTCACTCAAGAGAAAGGGACTGAAAGGTAAGGCAGGCGAAAGGAAGAACCTTCAGGAAGAAATAGGCATCTTTCCTTCTCTCCTCCCCTTTGCTGCTGTTTCCCCACCAACCGCTTTCAAGAATTCTCCGCTTGTTTACTAACCCCTACAAATTAACACCACTGAAAAGACAGGCATCTGCAGGGTGGTGGTCAAGGCAATTGTGTGTGTGTGTGTGTGTGTGTGTGTGTGTGTGTGTGTGTGTGTGAACACTAAGTGTCTTATAAAGTCACAGAGCTTATGTTTAGGGTCTGTTTTTAGTTTACTACAAAATGTGTGGAAGTAATAGCGGTTTAGGTACATTTTTTGGAAGACATCACAGTGAGCAGAACCACGAGGAAAATGGCTCTGTGCCAGGAGGCTGAAATTTTGAAGGTGGCCATTGTAAGTATAGACGTTTTGGCTGCAAAAAGAAGGTAGCATAATTTAGTTCCTTTCCACCCCACTCCAATTTCTTTTTGAAGCACATGTGGAGAAGGTATTTATTGGCTCATTTGTGGTAGGAATGTCAAAAATTTTCAATAACTGCCCTCACATGGCTTTAGTCCCTGGAAGCTAGCCCTAAATCCTGGATGGAAAAAAAAAGTGCTCACTTCCAAACTGTTCGTAGTGAATAGTCTCTCTCAGCTGATTCCAGCATGAAGGCAACTTGCCAAGGTGTAACCATTTTGTTGTCTAATTTATACCATGGAGCTTGGCACAAGGCCCTAGCTTACCTCTGATCCAAACGTATTAATGATGTAACTGCTTGTTTTCATTCATGACCTGAAAGGGCTCTTTACCACACATGGGGTCCTAGTTAATAGGCAACACTCTTCCTATCAGAGTATACTGTTTGCTGAATGTAATGAATGGGAATCACTGGCACAACCCTTCCCCCCCCCACACACACAAATGAGCTGGCAGTGGGACCTGAGTCTCCACTCATGAGACCTTCTTCCACCCCAATCACGTACTGTTGTGTATATGATTAGCAAAATGATTTAATGCACACAAACAATTGGAGAGTAGGTCATTCTTAAAAATCCTGTTTATAAAAAAAAATTGGACCTCATAAAAAGGGTGAAAGGATAATAAAAACAAGCTGCTGAGCACATAGGCTTTTTGTTGGACTAGCACAGCTGATTTGTATTAGATGAATGACCTCCTAGCCCTTAAGTTTGTTAACTTAGAAAAATATTCCCTTAAAACTGTAATATTCCCTTTCAACTAAAAATATAAGGCTCACACAGCTTGAAATGATGGACCAGTTGTTTCATTTTCTGCTAAGATACTAATGATACTCTAACACACGGGCAGCCCATCCTGTGCTAATAAACCAACAGTGTCATGTATCCACTACATTAGTGCTTTATTTGTTGTTGAGCATTTGAGATCATTGTTAAAAGATGGTTTGAAAACTAAAGCTAGAGAAATGTTCAAGGTTAATTGAATTTTAAATAATCTTTGTTTAAAAATTACTAATTTTAGGATGTTGCCAAACAGTTTTAAACAGCAATTGGTTTTTGTGCTCTTATCTTTGATGTGTGTGACATTTTGCTTCCTCCTGAATGGTATGTAACTGTTAAGGCAAATTTATGAAGATATTGTTTTATGAAGATATTCAGTTTTTCGTTTGATAAAGAATAACAACAGCTAACTCTTGAGTTGAGCTTTTTGCACTCTAATATAATATTTAAAAAACACTATTCCCTTACTGATTTTTAAAATAGTGTTGTTGTTTTTCCCAGCGCCTTTGAGGGAGAATACACACATCATAAAGCTCATGGGATATACAAATGTGTTGTCTGTGGAACTCCTTTATTCAAGTGAGTATATTAAATATAATTTCAAGACTTCTTTCTGTATTAGATATTATGTTATGATCCGCTGTAATCTCTCGTGTTCCAGGCTTTACAGTAGCTTTGTAAGAAAATTTAAGAATTAAATGTCATTCAAACCAAAAGATAGTATAAAAACATTTAAATATCATAATGCAGTAAACTGGAGTCTGGTAGTATAAGTAACTTGACTGGGAAATGAGTTTTATAACACAGAGCCATGGACTTAGCTGCTGAGGTAACTTTAGAGTTATTTGAGTTCTTTATTTCAGCATTGGAGATTCATATGTGGGTGTAAACCAGTGATCCCCATTCTGCAGGCTCATGTAGGCCCTATGGAGGTAGTCTATCCATACTCCAGTCGGGTGGTTAGGCCATTAAGAACATAAGAACATCCATGCTGGGTAAGAACAATGGTCCATCTTTCAATAGTTGCCAGTGCCAGAAGCTTCAGAGGGAGTAAACAGAACAGGGCAATTATCGAGTGGTCCAGTCCCAGCTTCTAGCAGTTTAGGGGCACCCAGAGTGTGGAGTTGCATTCCTGACCATCTTGGCTAATAGCCATTGATGGACCTATCCTCCATGAACTTATCTAATTCCCTTTTTAACCCAGTTCTACTTTTGGCCTTCACGACATCCCCTGGCAATGAGTTCCACAGATTGACTGACTGTGTTGTGTGAAGAAGTACCTCTTTATGTTGTTTTAAATCTGCTGCCTATGAATTTCATTGGGTGACACCTAGTTCTTGTGTTATGTGCCGGGGTAGATAACAGTTCCTTATTCACTTTCTCCACACCATTCATGATTTTATAGACCTCTCTCATATCCCCCTTAATTGTCTCTTTTCTAAACTGAACAGTCCCAATCTTTTTAATCTCTCTTCATGCGGAAGCTGTTCCATATCCTCTAATCATTTTTGTTGCCTTTCTCTGTACATTTTTCAATTCTAATATATCTTTTTTAAGATGGGGTAACCAGAATTGTATGTAATATTCAACATGCCATTATATTGGGGGGGAGGGATAGCTCAGTGGTTTGAGCACTGGCCTGCTAAACCCAGGGTTGTGAGTTCAATCCTTGAGGGGGCCATTTAGGGATCTGGTGCAAAAATTGGGGATTGGTCCTGCTTTGAGCAGGGGGTTGGACTAGATGACTTCCTAAGGTCCCTTCCAACCCTGATATTCTATGATTCTATGATATTTTCTGTCTTATCAATTTCTTTCATAATGTTTCCTAACATTCTGTTAGCTTTTTTTGACAGCTGTTGCACATATGAGCAGATGTTTTTAGATAACTAACCACAATGACTCTTAAGATCTCTTTCTTGAGTGGTAATGGCTAATTTACACCACATAGTTTTGTATGTATAGCTGGGATTGTGTTTTCCAATGTGCATTACTTTGCATTTATGAACATTGAATTTCATCTGCCATTTTGTTGCGCAGTTCCTCAGTTTTGTGAAATCCCTTTGTGACTCTTTGCAGTCTGCTTTGGACTTACAAAATTAATAAAGATCGTTATCTCCCACAAAGATGCCACCCAACTGTTTACTTCTTTTTCCAGATCATTTATGAATATTTTGAATCGCGCTGGTCCCAATACAGATCCTTGGGGGACCCTGATCTTTACGTCTTTCCATTATGAAAATCGACTCTCCTACCCTTTGTTTCCTGTCTTTTAACTGGTTACTGATATATAACAGGACTTTCCTTCTGATTTTTTGACCACCTACTTTGCTTAAGAGCCTTTAGTGAGGGGCCTTGTCAAAGATTTTCTGAAAGTCCAAGTACACCCTATGTACTACATCACCCTTGTCCATATGCTTGTTGACCCTCCTCAAAAAATTCTAATAGATTGGTGAGGCATGATTTCCCTTTACAAAAGCCATGTTGTTTCTTTCCCAACATATTGTGTTCTTTTATGTGTCTGATCATTCTGTTTCAACCAGTTTGCCTGGTACTGAAGTTAGGCTTACTGGTGTGTAATTGCCAGTGTTTAGAGCCTTTTTATAAAATTGGCGTTATATTGGCTATCTTCCAGTCATCTGGCGCAGAGATTTATTTAAGTGATAGATTATATACTACAGTTAATAGTTCTGTAATTTCATATTTGAGTTCCTTCAGGACTCTTGGGTGAATACCATCTGTTCCTTGTGACTTATTACTATTTAATTTGTCAATTTGTTCCAAAACCACCTCTACTGATACCTCAATCTGGGACAATTCCTCAGATTTGCCATCTAAAAAGAATGGCTCAGGTGTGGGAATCTCCTTCACATCTTCAGCCGTGAAGACCGATGAAAAGAATCCATTTAGCTTCTCTGCAATGGCTTTATAGCTTCATTGAGTGCTCCTTTAGCACCTTAATCATCCAGTGGCCCCACTGATTGTTTGTTAGGCTTCTGGCTTCTGATGTACTTACAAAAAAATTTTGCCATTCGTTTTTGTGTCTGTTGCTAGTTTCTCTTCAGATTCTTTTTTGGCCTGTCTAATTAGTTTTACATTTGACTTGGCAGAGTTTGTGCTTCTTTCTGTTTTCCTCAGTAGATCTGACTTCAAAATTTTAAAACATGTCTTTTTGTTTCTAACAGCCTCTTTTTTACTGCGTTGTTTAGCCATGGTGGCATTTTTTTGGTTCTCTTGCTTTTTTTTAATTGGAGGTATAGCTTCATTTGAGCCTGTATTATTTTTTAAAATGTCCATGCTGCTTACAGGCATTTCACGCTTGTGAATGCACATTTTAATTTCCATTTAACTAGCTTCCTCGTTTTTTTTTGTAGTTCCCCTTTTTGAAGTTAAATGCTACTGTGGAGGGATTTTTTGGTATTTCCCTCCCTACAAGGAGGTTAAATTTAATTACATTATGATCACTTTTACCAAGTGGTTCATCTGTATTCACCTTTTGTACCAGATCCTGTATGCCCTTAGTACTAAATCAAGAATTGCCACCCCCCTGTGGGTTCTAGAACTAACTGCTCCAAGAATCAGTCATTAATGGTGTCTAGAAATGTTGTCTCCGCATTCTGTCCTGAGGTAACATGTATCCCATCGATGTGAGGATAGTTGAAATCCCCCATTATTATTGGGCTTTCTGTTTTTGTAGCCTCTCTAATCTCCCTGAATATTTCACATTCCCTATCACCATCCTGGTCAGGTGAGTGGTAGTACATTCCTATTTCTATACTCTTATTATTCAAGCATGGCATTTCTATCCATAGAGATTCTTTGGTACATTTAAGGTTTTGTGGGGGGGTTTATTCAAGATTTTTACTATATTTGACTCTCTGCTTTCTTTCACATCTAATGCCACTCCCTTACCATCATGACCCACTCTGTCATTCCTGTATATTTTGTACCCTGATATTACTGTCTCTCATTGATTATCATCGTTCCACCTAGTTTCTGCGATGGCTATTTTATATCAACATCCTCATTTAATACCAGACACTCAAGTTCACCCATCCGAGTACTTAGACTTCTAGCGTTTGTATACATGCACTTATAAAATTTGTTCATATTTAGTTGTCTGCCTTCATGTGAAGTAATTAAATGGGACTCTTTTTCATTTGATTGTTTTTCTTCAGTTCCTACCTGTACTTTATCAATTTATATCCTAGTAAAGAAGAGAGGTTCGAGAGTGTCCCCTTTAATAAATCTTCCCCAGAGGGCTGTCTCTGTCCAAATCGTGTGCTGCTCTACACTTATTGGCTTAAAAACTCCTCTAACTCTTTTAATTTCACATGCCAGCTATCTGGTTCTGTTTTGATTTAGGTGGAGCCCATCCTTCCTGTATAGACTCCTCCTTTCCCAAAAGGTTACCCAAGTAGTTCACAGAGAGACAAAATAGTTGGTTTTCTTATTCAAGGGAAAATTATATATGCTCACTGAATTTTCATGTCCATTATTCCATATGAAGAGTTGAATTAGACATTTAGGCCAAGATTTTTCAAAAGCAGGCTGCTAACTTAAAACTAAGCCCCTTTTAAATGTACTAGGGGAAAATATCCTACAAAACAGGGCACTAGAAGCATAACTGATTAAATAGTGTCAGTTACTCTTTTTCCTTAAATATTTTTCACTTTCATTTAGGCACTTTCCTTTTTGACTATAATTTCTTCACTCTGACTTTTTCTCCTGCCCTGTTTTGTCTCAAGTCTAACCTGGTCTTTCCCTTAAACAGCAATATCTGCTTTTACATTCTCACTCTGTAGAGCATATGAAAGACAGCAGGTCAGGACAGTGCTCTTATCTCTGAATAGGTTGGGGAAAGGAGATCAGTAGAATGATATATACATGAGACATCCCTAAAACTTGTTTAAAAATGTCGGGGGAGGAAGGGGGTGCTGTGTCAAGGAGGAAGCAAGAGCAGAAAATAGGAAGAATGGCATTTGAAAGTGTCCTAAGATCAGTAGTAAGCAAAATTGTTTGGAAGGGTATATGTGCACTCTTTCAAACCCCATGTTCAGACTGCCATGTATGGGGGAAGTTTTCAGGATCCAGGATATAACAAATTCCACTTTAAGACTTACTTGTGACTTTCTCAGGTGAAAAGTGTTGACTAAGTCTGCTCTTATGGCACTATGATGGTATTTTTAGTTGAAGTAAAGATATGAAGTTGAATTCGGTTTCTGTAGCCATGTGTGAGTTTGGCTGTACTTTGTACCATGTTACAAGTCCTGGCTTCTGTCTTCCCCGCATATAGTAATACACAGTATTTCTGTGAATTAGGTCATTGTGTCCATTGTATGTTTACATGCTGTATTGCCAGGGGCAGTGTTGAAGATACTTATGCAATGCATGTTCTGCTTCAATATTTTGCATTTCATGGTTAGGGCAACCATGTATCCCTGAAAAACGGGAATGACCCTGTTTTCAAAGCCTCTTCCAGAGTCTCTGGTTTTATGAAAAAGGGTGATTTTATCCCACTTCTTGTAAACCCCATCCAACTACAGAAGCCTGCTAAATGTGCCTCAGGGACTGCCACTCCCATGGACTGGTCTTATAAAGTATTATATTTTACATGATGACACTGTGCCCTTCCACCATTATAAGACTTCTGTCCAGATCCTCAAGCAGTCCTCCCACATACACAGAGTCAAATCTACTGGGTGGCACTGAAGAAGAGGAAGAGGCAATGCTCGGCCAAGGATGGGGAGAAGGAGGAGTGGGCACCCCCTGTCCACAGCTGCAAAAACCCTGGTGTGCCTATCTCTTTGAGCTCCACCAAAACGATCTTTGGTGTACCTGCCATGATTAGTATTCAAGCTTTTCAGGCCAGATCCTCAGCCAGTGCAAATCACTGTAATGCCATTGACTTCAATGGAGCTATGCTCATTTATACCAGCTGGGTATCTGGATGTCTGGCATACCATACAGTGATTGTGCAGGGTATATTTTAAAATACTTATTTATAACATTTGAAGTGATGTTAAAAGTAAACACACAAAAATGGGATTATTCTTGCCTATCAACAATATAAATTTGCACTTGAAAGGTGCTCAGATAAGTGATGGGCAGGTATAAAAACCTGTGTAGACATCAATGTCATCATGCTGAGGAATACAAAAGCAAAAAGTTTACAGCATAACTCAGTAACTTGTCTGTTGTAATCATCAGTTTCAGAGGCAAAATAGCAAGGAATAGTGAGTTCCTCGACTAGAAGATATACTATATGTTGAATGAATTAAAATCGATGACTAGGAAAAGATTTTGAGAGATTGTTTCAGCCCAAAAAGTTGAAAATAAGTAGCAATGGTAGCAAAAGTATATAGCTAGGAGAATACAAAATCTATGCTATTCAATAAATGTCCCCATACAAAGGCTAAATCGCCAATATAGTCTCTTAGGAGAGAAGTACTAGTGAAAAGAAGAAACTCCATAATGCTAACTGAAAATTTAGGCAAATAGGAATTTTTTTTTCAGATCTTCATCTGAAACCCACATGTTTCCATTTGGCTCCTGCTGGGTGCCCATTAATTTTTTCTTCGCATCATTGTAATCTGTAAATATATATGTTTGAACTATGGACCCGTTTAGTTTAGCCAGGAAGGAGACTGAAGCTTCAATACTAATATTAACAAACTTCAACTTTTAACATGTCTGATTTACGCTGTTTCATTACCACGTGACACGCAAGGTCAGGGAACACATGAATTTTATGCTCCAGATGAAAGACCTATTTTTTTGCTACATGCTTAAGATAGAATTCTATCTTTATCAGTAGAAGAGATAAAAAGAAACAATTAAAACTCAACATCTCTCTTCATTTAAACTGCTGATACCACTACAGGTTTATGGAGAATGTGCTTTAACTTTTTCCACAGTCAGAAGGTGTCTCAAACTTAAAAAACAATCTCATTCCTTTAAATCCAATTGTTCCATCACTGAACTTCACTGTAGCTTCACTCCAGACATTCTCCCACATTGGAATATAGCTAAGGAAAGGGATGTGTGAGACACTCAATGAACAAGTCTCAGGAACTCACTATTGTAAACCTCTGCCTCTAATATCTTCTGCACCACACTTGCTTACTGTAAGCTTTTGCTGTGACATGTCTATTTAGTTTGCAGGAGCTTTGGGATATGTCACTTCATGTCAGTTCACAGAGAACTAGAACACCTGTACCATTAAATGACTCTGGATTTGTCATTCATCATTTCTAATCTGCTGTTTGTTTTCTAAAGACCAAGAATTTTCAGTGTTTTACTCTTAGCTTGATTTTTCAAGGAATTTCCCTTTTACCAGGCAAAAATAGCTTTTTCTCAGCAACCATGCAGAAGGAGTTTAGAATGATCAGTGTCTTTCCTCAAAAACACACAACTGGAATTTGCACTCTGAAGTCACTTCCATAGAAGAAATTCTATAATTAATTATTTATTAAACATCAGCATTGTGCTTGATACAAGAAATAAAAGAACAGACAGCCAATGCAAGAGAGAAATAGTACAGACAAGATGCACTGGGAAACCCAAGGAATTGACTAGTTTTTTCCCCTTAATATTATTGTTGTCTAAACTTCCAGTTCTGAGGTGCAAGAAAAGTCACCAAGTCTTAATAAATTAGCCACACCTTCACTGCTACCTTTGCTGGCTTTTGAAAGGAATTCTCTTTGGTAAGGGTGTCAGCTAATCCCTTCCCATGTGATGAAAGAAATAGTAATGTATTTATTTATTAATTTTATATATTTATTTGACTTATGTGGCACTTTTATCTAGACTTCTGGCACACCTCAATATTTTCAAAGCAAACCATTAGAAAAGCTAAATGCATTAATGCAGTAGTTCAAGTCATTTAGCGGAGTCTTTCACAAAAATCCCATAGAACTCCACCCAGCCATATCCATAGCACAAGACCCATCAAAATCAGCTCTTAATCAGCTAATTTCCATCATGCCATCTATAAGTGCCTAATCTCCCTAATTGCTTACAAAGAAAGGTGTGCTCTGCAGTGCATCCAGTAGGTTAACCTATCCAGACTTGAGAATTACAATCCTTCTGCTTACTTCCCCCAATGCACTAACTTTATAATGGTCTTACCTAGATTAACCCTCACCCAGCTCACTCCTAGTGCATTTGGAAAGGTACTAAATTATTTGTTCCACTTTCCAGTCAGGTCTGATGTGATGGAAATAGAGCTATCATTAGCAGATGGTTCATATTTCCTCACCAAGTTTCGCAGTGGTCTCATATGCTCTCTGAACAGGAGGGAGTGATAAAACCAACTCCAGTAGTAACACTACATGAGAGAGCTCTTGGAGTGGACAAGCGATTGCCCCAAAATGGATAGGAGTAAACCAGAACCACTTAGCAACCCCATCCATTCCCATGAAGTGACAACAAGCATCCCAACAAATCTTCATAGTCAACTGTATCAAAGCTAGCTGCCAGATCTAAGAAAATCAGCTCACATAAATTAGCCTTTTGCATTGCTAGGAGAAAATCAGCAGCCACCGTTACCGATATGGTTTCCACTCCAAACCCAGCTCTATAACCTGAGCGGTGAGACTCGAGGGAATCTGAGGATGTCAGAAATTGCCAGAGTTGATCTGCCCCAATCTGATCAATGACCTTTCCCAAAAAAGGAAGATCAGGTTGATAGTTTGAAAGATTGTTGTGGTGTATTGAGAACTGTGTTGGAATTGCAAGCTATCACATTACGGGTGGGGAGTATGGGCAGTGCCTTATACTGCTTGCAGGTTAGGGGACTCTGTAGTAAAGCATGCAATCAGAATCCGTCTGGAAAGAGACCGCTCCAAACAAGGTAGGGGAGTTGTACCTTGCTGTCTTAGGGAGCAGCCTGTGATTTTTCTCTGTTAATTTGGGTTCTTGTGTGTGTGCTATTGTTCTGAATTTTAAGATATAAAATAGTGTTATGTTGCAACCTTCCAGCAACTTATGTTTTTATCTAATTTATCAACTTATGTTTTCATCTAATTTCTCTTTGTGTATGCTGTGAACATAACTGTCAGCATCAGGCAATGATTGCCTCTTGTGTCATAAATTGCAGGTCATCTTTAAACAATGGTGACCTGTGAAGGTAAAGCCAGCCAAGAGTGTATTTTGGGGGTGTTGTATCAGTGGAGTGGATACAAGTTGTTATGTATTTCCACCAAACTCTGCAAAGAGTGGTCTTTTGGCTGAACAGTATTCTTCCAGAGAGCCATCTGGAAACTCAGATTCAATAAGCTCCTGAGGGTTGAAAACCACAACGCAAGTCTTATGTCCCTGCAGGAAAGGAGCAATGCAACCACTGGTTGCTAGAGGTGGCGATCAGTCTATGGGAGTAATTTCTACTTCCTCCATCTCCAGTCCCCTACTCAATATAGATTCATAATGTGACCAGCTATGTGTGTTAAACCAGAATCACCTCAGACAGTCCCAGGTTTGTCATGGCAGCCATGAAGTCCTGTGCTGATCCAGAAGGGAGATGGAGTAGCTGCCAATGGAATAGCTCTCCACTGGAAACCCTTCCAGTCACCCACTTCCCCCACAACCAAAGGCAAGTCAGAAGACATACATTGGTCTAGGAGCTTCCCTGGCTATTGTGCTTTCTTCAGCCTGTTTCTCCTTCTGGCAGCGTTGATACCCAGTATAGTAGAGCAACACAACAAAAAGGTACAGTGCAAGGAAATGTTCCCTATCCGCAAGATAAAAGAATCCTGAAGAGGCCAATACATGAAGGAACTGCTGGAGAAGAGAAAATGGTTTTAGTGAGTCGTCAAAGACACTAGCCAGCATTGCCACTGTCTTGCTCTTTACAAAGTAAAATGAGTTATTTACCCCACAATAAATTATAAAGATATCCTGATTTGATAGTGTAACCTTATTGGGAAAGGAAAGGGAAGGACTCTAAAACTGTCACAAGATTTTAAAGGTTTTCTAAATGCCAGGAAAGCTGTTTCGGAATTTTGAGCCACTTGTTGGAGTTCAGTTACAGAGAAGCCTGCAGGTGGAATCAGTTGTGCTTTCATCAGCAGGAATTGTGCAGTCCCTGCATGGGCTTCCAGGTAAAAGTCATGGGAGCAAGGACATCGTCGACCAGAAAAAAGAGAAGACAAGAAACTAAATTTGAATTTCTTTTCCAACTCCAAAAACCTTTATTGCTAGACAGTGGATTTAGTGTGTATGGGGAATTAGTGTTGTCAGTTTTCTGTGTGGTACTAAATGTGAATTCCATCAGTGACTGAGTTTAGTTCCGAAAGAGATGAGGAATGCCCTGAATTTTCTGGTAGCATAGAGTAGCATTGCACTGGAGCCTTCTAGGAAATGTACCAAATGGGAATATTTGTGCAAGAAAGTTACAGTTGAAATAGTTGCACAGCTGGTGCTGTGTGACTCAGTTCACTAGCACTTGACACTAGCAGATGAACCCTTTGCCACAAGCCTGCGCTTTACCCAGTTTACAGGAGTCAGTGAGCAGCTGCACACCATGCCATTCCTGGAGTTTTCACATGCCATCTATGTCTTTTTTGTGGCAAGTTGGAAGAGCAGTTTATCCTACAAGTCCTCAATAGCACCTTAATGAAAGAATTACACAACTCTATTGATTAGTGAACAGGCTGAGCAGATCTTATTGAGGCCTGCAGCTGCTTCAGCCCCCCTGTCCCCAGCCATGATCTCTAGCATGTGAGTACTGTTTCCTTTGGATGTAGCTACAGAGCTAATGGGGAAAGATTTGATTCACTGTTTTTGTTTGACAAGTGTGGCTTATAGGAGCTGCAGTAACTAGAGTAAATACATTATTTAGAATTTGTAATAAGTGCACGGGTAACATTTTAAATTCTTGATTTGCCAACCTCTTGACAAACCTCATAAGTATTAGTTTAGATACCTTTAAAATTGGAGCAACAAGTATATGCATGTTTGCTAATAGACATGCAAACATCTAATTCCTGTAACATTTTCATATCTGTCTTAGGGATGGGCGAACCAGTTTAGAAAACTAACAGTAGTGTCCACTTTTCTCTGATTCCTGGCAAGCCATATACATTTGTTAAAGTTGGTCTTGGTTTTTCTGTAACTCTGGCAAACTCTACTAGGCTGGCTGCTGCCTATAAATTTCATGGATGCTAAGACATCCTCGGCTACACCAGGAGCACATATAATTAGAATGTCAGCCACAATCTATGAGAGCACTAAATGTGAGACTTCCCCCTTTGTTCATTCCCTTGATGGAACATCACCAACAGTAGAGTATTTTCTGGGGAGGGTACAGGGAGTTGGGGGAATCTCATAGTCTGTTGGATAGAGGAGTTTGGAGAGGGTAAGGCTTCCAGAAGGGGAAGGATATGCCTTGAGTTGGAAGAGGGTGGCAGAAGAATGCAAAGCACCATAAAGGACAGAGAAGAGAGAAACTCTTCCTCCCCCTCACCCCCAATACAAGTTGATAAACATTTCAGAACTCATCCAGTCAAACTTCTGAAATTGTTTAGTTTCACCAGTATCAGTCACTACTGAGGTGCAAGCCCCTATTTAAAATGTTTAAGGGTAAGGTGTAATAAATGCCAAGGTTTCCATGGATACTAATGACCACATTCTGTCCCGAGTTACCCATGTGTAGTACCCATGGACTTCAGTGGGAGTTTCATGTGTGTCTGAGGGCAAAATTTTGCTTTACATGTTGTTTAGAAATGTCAAGTTTGTATCCTGTTTCCTGTGTTTTAAAACACATACCATCTGGGATTGACTACACATCAGCTCTGACTGGAAGAACTAGACTCTTCAGTTAGTCCTGGTTACACTATGTTAAGTTTAGTCATATTTACTGTGTCTAGCCTGACAGATAATTGGGCACAGTGAATAGGTATTAACTACATAACAAGGTTCAGAAAATTCACATATGTTGTCTATAATAACATTAATATAAACATTGGGGGGAAATTATTCTGGAGTCACTCTATTGACCACAGTTGAGTTAAAACGGTTCTTTTCAGTTCAGTAGGTTGAACACAAACACACACAATAACAACCTACAGTTAGTGAAGCTGTTTCTTTTACAGGCTGGGAAGGGGAGAGATTTTTCTTTTTTCTTTTTTAAATACTTGGAAGGTGCTCAGATACCACAAAAATAGGGTTGTATAAATCCCTGGATGGATAATTACACCAGGTATTAGTTTTCAATCCATGATGTTTTTTCTCCTTCTTTCTTTTTGGAAACTTGTCTTGTTGGTTGGGGCTTGGTGCATAAATAGGGTTTGTGAGCATTTTTGGTTGAGGCACTGTCTATGCTTGGAACGGGGATGAGGCTGCTGATAATACTTCTTATCTTAATATTATCTGTATTGGGGGAAAATGGGAAGAATGATTAGAGATCTTATTTCATTCTGCCAGCAATCAGGACATCAGTTTGACTGCAATTTGTCAGACTGTTTGTATACATGTTCTACATCTGTCTCTCCCCTGCCCACGGCCATAGACAGTCTGGAGCAAAATTTATTCACACAACCCTGTGGAAAAGTAGAAAGTAATAAGTGAAGAAAGCTGGCCCATAGTTATCATTTATGTTTCCAACTCCAACAGATTCTTGATCAATCAAAGCTCTGTTTTGAGTGGTATGAAATTGCTAATATTTCCCCTACCAAAGCTATGCCTGGTATCATTGGGGAAAGCAAAAAGAGAGCCTGGTATCCACATAAAATATGAGTCTGAGGAAAAAGTACTGACAAACTGAAAGGGGCCAATGCTCTCTCCCTCCGTCTTGTAACTATTACAAGGAAAAGAGCTGTTGTAAAAATAGGAACTAATGAGGCTGCAGCAGATGCTATTCAAGGAGGCAGTGAGCTTTACAGTATCTGTTCCCTGTGTTCATTTAATTCCAACCAAAACAAATCTCCCACTCAGTTGTGAAGAAGGCTAAAGAATCTGATAGAGACTCAGACAGGGAAGGACAGAGGAAGAAAAATGAGTAATGGTGCTAATGTTGAGCTGCTGCAGAAGATTAGTGGAATTCTCTATTAAATAACTGTGGGCAATTTCCCCCCTGCACTTCCAGCAAAACCTGCCCCACTGACAAATGGCAAATCAATTACTCATATGCCAGATATGCATATCTGTTGTATTTGTGCCACTACTGGTCCATCTGCAATATGTGCCACAGGCCAGTTGTTGTTGCATTTCAGTTATATACTGGAAGTATATATGACAAAGTCAACAGCATAGAAACATTTTGAAAGAGACGAGGTGGGTGAGGTAATATCTTTTATTAGACCAACTTCTGTTGTTGAGAGAGACTCTGTTTGGAGCTCCAGAGAGCTCTTCTTCAGAATCATTTTGTGATTCTCACTGCTTAGTTTTTCTCTCTCCCTTTGTTGGGAGAGAGGCTTCAGGGTCAAAACATCAGGTTTAAAACATCTAGGCGTCCTGGAACCACAGGTTCAGTTCCTCTCAAGGTTGATTCACCTTTCATCTTTCCAAAGTAGATGAGTTGACTAACATGCAATTTATTGTGTTTGACCTTCAAAAGAGAGGCTTTCTCCACTCCCTGTGGATATTTATAGATCTCATGGCACCTTCTGTAAGAGTAAGGGTTTGTCTGAATGTCCTTAGCTAAAATTTCCCAATGCTCCAGTTTCATTCTTTTTTGTTTTTCTGTGTTGGTAGTTTTGTTTGCTTGCCCTGCATTCCAGCAGCATGCTATATGTTTATGGATTGTAAAGCACTTTGCGATGAAAGGCACTTTTATAAATGAACAACCGGAGCAGTCCCTTGGATATGGTGAATCGGGGCGACAGCTCCGGGCTCTGTGCTTTGGGAAGCCCGGCAGGCCGGTGCAATTGGCCAGCGCGGTTGGTCCGAGAAGTGACGTGTCAGTCCTGGAAGTGTCGGATTCGTCACTTCTACCCCAGGCCCTTCACCACCCTAGGGATGGCTCTGTGTACAACAGTACAGTCTTCTGCTCTCTGTGTGTCTGAATGCTGCTGTTACTTTCAGAACACTCCCATAGGGCAAAGGAGAAGGGAATATACAGGAGGAATAAAAGATGAAAAATGAGAATTACAAGAGTTTTAGTTAAGCAATAGACTTATTACAGTCAAAGAAAAACAAACAATGGAAACAATATTAGAAGTAGTTTACAACGTGAGTATGTGGTTCCATGTCATAGATCTTGCTTTTCAGGATACTCAGATTGGAGCAAATAACAGAACCACAAAATCCTTCCGGCTAGTTAATGTAATTTAGAAACATTAACGTAATAAAGTCCTAGGGAATATTTTTATTTTTAACAGAACAAGTTGTCCTGGGAGCTTACATCCAGGAATTTGTTTGACACCGTCTCTGATATTGGTGTTTCCTTATTCACAGTTTTAATGGCCATATGAACCTAGTTTCTGATACGTTAATCTGCTGTATTGTAAGGGGAGAAATATAATGACTTTGAGGTCTAGGATGAACCCCTGGTTCCATTGAAGGCATTGGAAGCTTTGCTGTTGCCTTCAATGGGACCAGCATTTTACCCCTAAATTCTAGCTGTACCTCCTTCAACCACTCGAAACAAAAACATCTTCTTAAACATCTTCCTCCTTGATGTTTGAATTCTTCCATTCCTGAAGGCTTGCTCTTTTATTCTTTTCTCTAATTCATTGCTTAGTTTTAGTGTCAGACACACTTCATTATCCTTGACCTTTTTTCCCTTAGACAATTCTTCAATCAATACCATTTCTGTAATACTGTGTCCTAAGTTTTGCTCAGTACGCCAAGATTTAGTCTCTGTAGCCCTCTTTACAGTGCTATAATGTTCTCTTATTAAATGATTTCTATGGCAACATCCCAGTGTTCTGTTTGCTTTCATAGCAACTGCTAGACATTAAGTTCTATTCATTTCTTACCCCAGATCGATTTCCTGGTTTGCTGTCCTGTAATTTATGACTATTTAGAGCTTTAGTACTCATTACATTGCCCAGTGACCCCTGGCAACCCCCTCCCCCCACTACTTTCTGGCTTGGTGGTTGTTGCAGCAACTCATGGTGTGTTACATTTCACATGATAAGGTGAATGACAGGTCTCCAGCCCAATCAAAAGGCCTAGTCCTGTTTCCAGCATATGACACTACATATTAAGATAGCACTGGAGTGGCCATGCTGTGTAATGTCATGCAGTAAAAGCTGTTCACGAAAGGAAAAAAGTAAAGCCTGAAGCAGCCCAATCACGAGGGAAGAACAAATACAGATGAAGTAGCAGGTTTATTGCCACAAAATTAACTGCTGAATAGAGCCAAGGAGAGACGAGATCTATATTGCATCTAGGTGGAGTTGTTGACAGTGAAAAGCGATTGTCTGTTTTTGATAACAAGGGTTTTGGAACTCATTTCCTCTGTCTACAAAATTTGCCCAAATTAAACTGGGGGGAAACCAGAGAACTTCAGGGAAGCTGTCCCCCTATGGTCTTTTGGGATCCTGGCCATCTTTAAGAAGAGAAGTTGCCCTGTCACCTCTATTTGGAAAATATGCCATGTAGGAGGCACATAGTGATTCTAGCCCCTGTCAGCCATAGAAAAGCCTTGCTATTATCTTGGATCCCATATTCATATTAATTGTATTGATGCTCAGTAAGTCCAGGCATCTGAGGGGTTCAGATAACATGGTGATGGGTATGATCGAACTGCATAAATAGTTACAGTGCAACTTGGTGAGAGTATGTTAAGCAAAATATACTGAATCTCTCTGTTTGGAATAGCTCTGTATTTTTTTTCTTTTGGTATGAACTTTGTGGGAATACCCATTGTAAGTCACATGCTTAAATGTTTGCAAGATCAGGCCCTTACACTCCAGTATAAAAAAGGAACTAAAATAGAGTGGTAACTGCAGCTTTTTCCATCGTGTTGATTTTGAATGTATATGAATTACATGTTTTCTTTGTTTAATGCTTCTGTTAGCTCTTGGTAAAAATGAATTAGAATGTGTTTCTGCTGTAAGGATCAGAAAATATCATTGTATTTTCTTCTCCACTCCATCCTTTGACCAAAGTGACGTTTTCATTTAACTGTGCAAGAGGGGAAAAATGGGGAGAAGTGGGAAGGGAAAAGGGACGCAGGTACATTTCTAGTTTCCTTTTTGATTTAACTCACCCCCTCCCTTTCTTTTGTTTTCCCCCTATTCTTCCACTGTTTTTAGACATGTTGAAGTGTCTCTCTATCTGTGTGTGTGTGTGTGTGTGTGTGTGTGTGTGTGTGTGTGTGTATAAAACTAAAAACTATCTATCTAATCTATTAAAACAAAGAAATATCTGTATTTTGTTCCTGTACTTTAGTTATTTTTCATAAAGCAAGGTTGTCACTTCTAAAGCTACCCCAGCATCCTGTCACAGATTAAAAGAACCAAACTTTTTATTTCCCTCTTGGTTAAATGCGTTTCCCGAAAAAGTCTTTCTGCCCATTAGCTTCCTCTAACAGGACTCCTGCTGGTTAGTTCTTGTATCTTGCTGTGGCAGCTGTGAACATATATACAACTGACTGAGCGATATACATCTGAGTGGAGCATGCCCGCTAATTGGTTTGAGAGCTAGATATAGACAATGCTTTGTCTTATAGCCGCTTGTGCAGATAGGCCCAGTGGTAGGGTTAATTCTGCTTGACAGCACGTCAGCAGCATCTTGAGAATAATTACCCACCTTAAGTTTTCCCACAGCTGAACTGAGAGCTTCAAAGGCTTCTGAATTTACAACTATTATTAACCTATATCTGAAACATAATGTTCCCACAAGGACTAGACTTTTTCTCCTTATTAAATGTACAGGTTATTAGGTTCATTTGCTATGTGCTAAGCACTTAGAAGACAATACTCCTTGTTAGAGAGCGAAAATCTGTAGTACACAACAAGGAGGATAATTGTGCATCTAGCACACATCATTATCTTTGCTAAGACATCAAAATCAGTTCAACTTGTGTTTAAAGAGAACAGAACTATTTTTTTCTATTTGCAGAATGAGTAAATTAAAGACACACACAACTCTCATAAGAGGTTGAACAACTAAATACTGATCATTGTATACTATACATATGATATTAATGAAAGAGTATCTGGTTCCAAAATAGATTAGAAACGTTCATGAATATATGGAATCCTGTTAATGACTTTTTGAAAACTAAAATGAATTAGAACAATATGTATTTCATAACTCCAAGTATGTGCTGTAATTCATAGTTATATAACTTAATCCTGTTTTTATATTTATATCCTGTGTTTGGTTTTCCTTGTATGTGTTTTTTTTTTTTCTTTTAAAATTTCTCTTCTTTGTATCTGTACATTGTGCAAATCCAATAAAAGTATTAAACATGAAAAGCAGCATTTGGGATTAAAATCAATTCGCATGCATGAATTATTAAAACACAGAGGTATGCCTACTACTTAAATACAGTAGTTTTTTTTCCTCTTATCAACTAGTTTCCATGATTAAAAGCAGTTCTTATATTGCAAGTTCTTTTTGTTTCCCTTTGCAGGTCAGAAACAAAGTTTGACTCCAATTCAGGTATGTTTAGATTTACTATGTCATGCTCAATACATTGTATTCATGTTATACTCATCAGACTAATTTATCAGTTTAGCTTCAATTTTAATGAGACTGAGGCAGGCCAATATTGAAAAGGATCTGAGTTTTCTCACCAACTAAGAATAGCATTGTTATTGCTGATGCCTTTAATACATTCTCTTCATTGGTTCATATCTTCTTTTACTTTCCTCTTTTTACCTTGAGATGATCACCAAGAAGCCATTGTTATGCAGTAGGTTTTAACTGATCCATCTTTTTTTTAAAAAAACATCATAATAATAAAAAGTAAAGCAAGTAGAGGAGAGGTAGTGCTTGGTAGTTATCATTACCTTTTAAAAAAGAATATTTTTCTTCCTCGTGGACAAAGACATTTCATGGGAATTTGAATTCTGTGCAGCCTGTATGTCAAGAAGCCGGTGATTTGTCATGAAATTTTCATGACAGATGCATGTACACAATGCATGCCAGACCAGTCTGCAGACTTATTTCTAGTAGGTTTACCAAAAGGCAATATCTCTCAACTTAACTTTTTCAAGAATTTTATTGTGTTACAGGGAAAAAAGTGAAGGTCAGCGTAATGGATTAATGTGTATCTAACAAAACAAAACACACAAAGCAGCAAACAACTGTTTTCTCCAAATGGGGATGGCGAAAGCAGACTGTCACTTGTTAAGCTACTTATGCCCGGGTGTTTATTGAAGTTATAAAATAGTATGCCCTTAAGTTGTAAAAATAATTTCTTATACTGAGAGCAGCTGAAATGTCTATTACTTGAAACAATCGCTCAAAAATACATATCTTTGTTAAGAGGGAAAATATTATTTTAAATAGAAAAACAATAGCAATATAAGTTCAGAGCAGTCTTGTAATTAAGTTAATGTTACCCCATTAATTTATTTAATGCAGGGTTTGAAATTGTTATACTTATGAAAACTTTACAATGTTAGTGACCTAGAAGTCTCTCAGAAGTGACATATTTCCTTTCTTCCTATTTACAGCAGCGATCTCAATTTGAATTGTGAGGTACCTGTACTATTTTTCCTTTTCTTTTTACACTGGACTGTATCTTTGCAGCAGCCAGTATAGGGTATGAAATCTGTAGAGTGAAGCACTTACAAGACCCAATTCATGATTCGTATATAATTGAGTGATATTGTTGTGGTTTTAACTGTTGTGTTTGGGGTTCATAGTTGCAGATATTGTTCAAGTAAGGTAAATGATCATTTTGGTGCCCACGGCTTGTGGATATGTAATGAAAGAGCAGGGTAGTTTTAAATATTTTCTGATGTATTTTTATAAAACTACTCTAAAGATGTCATGGAACAGAACTACCGACTGTTGCTCTTCCTTGTTGCCTAATTGGAATGAAAATGCTCGTTAAAAAATTCCCCTTTGCAGTGAATATGTTTAAGGTATGAACAAGGACGCTGGTATTCTGTATGGTTTTGTTCTTTCTCTCCTGATGGGCAATATTTACCATGCTTTTTCTTTAGTGGCTATGCTGGGAATAGAAAGAGGATAGAAGCATAGAAAGCCTAGTGGGATACTGAGGCCACCTCGTAGTCATGCCAGAGAGCTGCTTTGAACATCCTGTCAGTCACCATGCTTGGGAAATCCCCTACATCTGGTATGAATGCATCTTTAACATGGACAGATATGGCAGCACCCACCTTTAACACCATGATGTATATGGCTTCGTCCTTCTGAAATGTATAAAGTTGGTATGTTGCCTGTCAGTCTGTCTACTTTTGAAGGGCTGCGCCTACTTGGTAATGATGATGGTTTCAACTGTTATATTAAGGGCTACCTTCAGTTCCTTAGTGGAAGCTTGAGGGAAATATTTGCCTGCTACTATTTTGACATCCTCTTTTTCTGTTTGAAGTCCAAGTGCTGTGATTTTCCAGCAATGTGGTCTTGAACACGTTTGCAGGAAGGAAATGTTCTTGTTTCTTCATCTCACTTTTCAGATCAAAGTCCTTCCTGTTTTGTGGAGAAATGAGAAGGAGATGAGTGGTGATAGATAGATAAAAGGCCCTACCAAATGCACAGTCCATTTTGGTCAATTTCATTTTAAAAATCGTAAATTTCATGATTTCAGCTATTGAAATCTGAAATTTCACAGTGTTGTAATTTTAGGGGTCCTAAAGGAGTTGTGTGTGGGCGGTGGGGGGGTGGGAAGGGGTTGCAAGGTTATTGTAGGAGGGGGGGAGGTTGTGGTACTGCTACCCTTACTTCTGCGCTGCTGCCAGCAGCAGTGTTGCCTTCAGAGCTGGGCAGCTGGAGAGCAGCGGCTGCTGGCTGGGTATGGTATTGCCACCCTGCCTTCTTGCTGCTGCCTGCAGAACTGGGCCCTCAGTCAGCAGCCGCCATTGTCCAGCTGCCCAGCTCTGAAGGCAGCAACGCAGAAGTAAGGGTGGCATGGTATGGTATTACCACCCTTACTTCTGCGCTGCTGCTGGCAGGGTGCTGCCTTTAGAGTTGGGTGCCTGGCTAACAGCTACCACTCTCCAGCTGCCCAGATCTGAGGGCAGCACAGAAGTGAGGGTGGCAATACCATGACCCCCATAAAATAACCTTGTGACCCTACTGCAACTCCCTTTTGGGTCAGGACCCCCAAGTTGAGAAATCCTGGTCTCCCCTGTAAAATCTGTATAGTATAGAGTAAAAGCACACAAAAGACCAGATTTCACTGTGGGAGACCAGATTTCATGGTCTGTGATGCATTTTTTATGGCTACGAATTTGGTAGGGCCCTAGATATATACTTTTCTTGGATACTTTTGTTTGCACCAGGCTAATTTGGTAGTTAAGCTTCCCTTTTTCTGATTTGTCCTTGGCGTCGCAGACCGGAAGTGTATTTTCTTTCCTTGTCAAGCAAATAGGACAGATTGGGGTAGTCCTGACTTGCTCCCTATGCTGTCTGTAGGTCATAGTCATTATTTTGAGATGGATAAGTATGTCTGCTTGTGTCTTTTAGACTCAACATGAGGGACATCTGCCTGGATTGGTTAGTTGGAGCCAGAACAAGGGTGCTTATGGCTCACCCTCAGAAAAGATCCCATGCTTCCCAGCTCTGGGCACAGGGCTGACCTTTCAAGAGGAAGCCATCTTTGTTCTCTTTATAATTAAAGATTTCCCACTGTGGCAGAGGAAGGTGAAAATAAAGTATTCAAATTCTGGCATTTAAACAGGCTAGAAAAACAGTATTGCCACATCTGAAAATTAATTTGTTGTGGGGTGCTGTATTGAGGAGAGATGTCCTTGCTGAATACAGCCTACAGGGCTCCTGTATTCAGTCTCCTTCAAAGACAGGACATTCTAGTTTGCTGACTGACAACTCCATAAGTGCCTCAGTGTCATAAAGGGGAAGGAGCCATCAGGGCTGGTGCAACCACTAGGCGAACTAGGCGGTCGCCTAGGGCGCCTAGTGGTTGGGAGCTCCAAAAAGCGTTGACTGGGGAGGGGGCGGCCCCAGCCATGGAGGAGCCGGCGCGCTGAAGTGGGGGCAGCAGCCCTGCAAAGGCGGCAGCGCCGCTAGCAGGGAGCAGCCACGTGCCCCCCCCTCCTGCCCAGGCTGCGGTCCGATGCCCCCTGCCCCCCAGGGCTCCTGCAGCAGATCATGCAGGCGCCAGCCCCAGTGTGCCCCCCGGCTCCCCCTTCGCTCGGGCTCTGTGGCTCCCCGGGAGGGGCAGCAATGGCAGCTAACACTCCTGGGAGCCGCAGAACCCGAGCGCAGTGAGGGGGGAGCCGGGTGGCGCACGGGGGCCGCCGCCTGCATGCATCTGCTGCAGGAGCCCCCGGGGGGGGTGTGGCGCTGGGCCGCAGCCCAGCCAGGCGTGCCCCCCGCTCCCTCCTCACCATGCTCGGGTTCTGCGGCTCCTGGGAGTGTGAGCTGCCGCCGCTGCTGGCTGCCCCTCCTGCTGCCTCAGCACTCTGCGGGAGCGGGGCTGTGCACACGACAGCCCGGCAGCAGCGTCTTGCCTCCACGTGGAGCCAGCAGCTCCAGCAGCTTGGGCCTGGTAAGGGGAGTCCCGGGGGGCAGTCAGGGAGCAGCGAGGGTTGGAAGGGTCAGGAGTTCTGGGGGGGCATGGGTGTGGAGAGGGGTCGGGGCAGTCAGGGGCAGGGAGCAGGGGGGGTTGAAAGGGTGAGGACTTCTGGGGGGCGGGGATGTGGAGAGGGGTCGGGATAGTCAGGGGCAGGGAGCATGGGGGGTTGGATAGGTCTGGAGTTCTGGGGGGGGCCTGTTGGGGGTGTGTGTGGAGAAGGTTGGGGCAGTCAGGGGACAGTTAGGGGTAGGGTCCTAGGGGGGCAGTTAGGGTGGGTGGGTCTCAGGAGGGGACAGTCAGGGGACAAGGAACAGGGAGGCTTAGGTAGGGGGTGGGGTTTTGGGGGGCAGGGGTCCCAGGAGGGGGCAGTCAGGGGACAAGGAGCAGGGGGGTTGGGTGTTCTGAGGGGGGCAGTCGGGAGTGGGAAGTGGGAGGGAGTGGATGGGGGTGTGGAGGGGGGAACCTGGTCTGGGGAGCAGCCCCTGGGCACAGCTGGCCCCTGGGGTCTACAAAGGTTTGTTGGGATTTGCCCCTCAATAAACTGATGTGCGGGGGGCGCAAGGTGGAATTTTCACCTAGGGCACAAAATATCCTTGCACCGGCCCTAGGAGCCATTCATAAATACTTGACTGCTGGACCTGTTTTGACTGAGAACTAGCACTGATGATGTTGTAATGACCTATATTTTCCCCTTGTAATTGTCCCTGCCAGCAGGTAGGGGATCTTGAGGGACAATTACTGCACTGGTGGGGTGCAAAATAAACTTTATTAAGAAAATATAAAAACAGGGAAAAATTCAATAGTGAGGGGTATGGGGTTTGTTAAGGTAGACAACTGGGGAGGGGTTTCTTTTAGTAAACAGGATAGGGGGTACAATACAGTGGGGTACAATACAGTTGGTAACCAATTAACACTGAAGTATAAATGTAACAGGTAGCTAACAATTTCTATGTAAAGGGTGTGTCACAGCAGCGTATAACCAACTAACAGTTATGGGTAAAATGCGTTAAATAACCAACAACTCTAGGTAAAAATGTGTCACAGTGGTGTAAATGTAAAATGTGAGGTGTGTTAGAGAGAAAAAAAAAGGTAACCAATGGGGTTTTTATGCTAGACTTTAGTAATGCAATTGAGGTTTGGCAGCTATAGGAGGGGGGGTGAGCACGTGGTGGAAGGATTAAAAGAGAGAGAGAGAAAGAGAGGCAGTGGTAGAGGAATGAGGTTGGGGGGTTTATACAGAACACAGCAAAATCTTATCTATGATCTATCTTAACCAAGATTACACAAGTTAGCAAGTAACAGAACACAATGCAACAACTTGTTACACCTAACTTACAGAGCACAATACAAACAATTCTTTAAAGCTAACTTAACCACAGTTATGCAAAATGAAATTACAATTTATCTAGACTAAAGACTAAACCTAATGGGTGCACCTTATACTAGGGGTAGTTCCAGAGGGCAGAGTGGTGTGTGCCCAGGATACAGACCAAGGAGTTAGCTTGGGTCTGCCTGCTGGGGAAAGAAAGCCAGCAGTTAAAACAAGGGAAGTGTGCAAGAGGTTTTTTCCTTACCAATCCCCAAAGCAGCAGGAACAGCAGTTTCAGCATCAGAGGACGCAGAGAGGACTCGATTCACTTACAATAATCAGGAGATCTTCAGGCACAAATTCGTAGTTCGTGGGAGGGGAGTTTAAAAACGGGGGTATGCTCAAAAACAAACGAGAGCGGGGAGAGGGACCCCCAAAGACCCCTAGCTGATCAGACCAGGTGGCAAAGCAAGGACCTTCTCCGGGGGTCTGATCAGAAAATGTCTGGTTTTAAAGGCAAACTTAGGCAGTCTCCCGCCAGCAACTCTGATTGGTTCCCCTTAATACGGGGGAGGAGAGAAGGCAGGGAAAACTACAGGTAAGCATAGGCATGCCTGGGCATGTTCTGAGCCACAGGTATGACTCATATGCTTAGCTATGTGGCCACTTTAGGTCTTGCATACCTGGGCAGAGCACCCCTAAACCGAGCCGGGTCCGAACAAAGAAGCTAGACAAAGGAGCGAAAAGCCCCCTCATTCCTGAGCAGAGCAATGGCTCCAGTCAGTCTGCATAAGCCATTTCCATGAGCAGGGCCAGGCTGTGACTTTGGTCAGTTCCATGGCCGGGGGGGGCGGCCACTCAGCACAAACAGAACGGAAGGGGGAAAAAGAATCCAGCTGGGGGACAGCTGTAACAGACAGTAATGTAAACACAATAATGGTCACATGAGAGTTTGTGGTGAATATCTTTTGAAAAAGGGATTCTCCATTGTGTAATAGATAAATATACCTGTTTTGATGCATATGATGCAAGTGAGTATGGTTAGAATTCTTTTTATTGAATAATAAAGAATCCCAGCTATTGGAACCTGGTACTCTGTTACCCTGTGATTGCAGTAACTTTCATGTGCCTCATTTTGTCTTCAGGGTTTTGAAGTAGTTGTATAGATTCCAAGTCCAGAGGTGCCATTGTGATTATCTAGTCTGATGTCCTGTATAACACAGGTCACAAAACTTCCCCAGAATAATTCCTAAAGCGTATATTTTAGAAAAACATCCAATCTGGATTCAAAATTGTCAGTGATGGAGAATCCACCATGACCCTTGGTAAATTGTTCCAATGGTTAATTATTCTCCATGTTAAAAATTTACACCTTATTTCCAGTCTGAATTTGTCAAGCTTCAACTTCCAGGCATTGGATTGTGTTTATACCTTTTGCTGCTAGATTGAAGAGCCCATTATTAAATATTTGTTTCCTAGGTAGGTATTTATAGACTATAATCAAGTCACCCCTTAACCTTCTGTTTGTTAGACTCAAGGAGCTCAATCTATTTAGTTTATCACTATAAGGCAGGTTTTCTGATCCTTTAATCATTCTTATGGCTCTTCTTTGAGCTCTCTCAGATTCATCAATATCCTTTACCAACATGCAGGTTGTATGAATTGTAGGAATATTGCCCTGGCTGCCCTGTTCCATTTGTCTTTCTGCACATCTCCATTTCAAAACAGAAAGATGTACACCTAGGACTTTGTTATTCCCAAATAACTCCATGTATAGACAATGTTATGATGGCAAAATAATGCCTTGTTCCTTTTCAGCTTTGAAAATGGATTAAACTTTTGTTCCAGAATAAGAATGTCCATGCATCGAGTTATTCAGAAATAGCTATTGCCCTTTATAAATTCACACCTACCTTAATCCAAATTAACTTTCAAGGGTAGACGAGCCCTTAGTGGTCACTCTCTGTATATATTTGGTGGGATGGGAAGAATGGAAACTATTCTTGAGATGTGAAAATCTACTCTAGGGGAAAAGGGGGAGAATTTCCTTCTGTTTCTTTCTTAGCAACATGTGTGAAAATATTGAAAAATAAAAAAGACATGACTTTTTTTTTCTGAAGCTGGCACAAAGTCTGGAATGTAGCTTTTTAAAAAAGTCTAATAGGTTCGCTGTAAATTCAGACGTTGGAAACACTGTACAACACTGAAATATTAGGCAGACATTGTCAAAGGAAGATTAATTTGAACTTGAACATTTAACTTAAAAGTGTGCTGTAAAATTCCTGTATGGATGATCAGTATTTATCATGTAAATAGCTATAACATCTGTACAGGACACACAGTTTTCATCCGCATGACTAAAAATTTTGTCTGAGAAACTTTTTTGTGTGCTAATTTTGTATCTTTATCAAGGTCAAAATTTTGCCTCAAAGAACATGAAATTAGCTTCATGCCGTAAATGTTCTTATGTGACAAAATGACCGTGGTTTACTTTTATATCATGGTATTATGGATTTAAATAATATATATAAAAAAGAAAAAAATCTATTGTAAGAAATACTTTAAAAATATAGTATTTGTCTTACTGTTCTCTCAAAATTTGCCATTCATCATAGTAACCCATGAAAAACAAAGCTGAGAATATGTCCTTAGCATTTTGTAGGTATCATTTAGATTATTATTGATAAATTGTATAGAGGCCCCATTGTGCTAGGTGGTTGGTTGGAAATTAAGGTGGCATTTTGGAACAAAATTCAACAGTTCATATTCTCTTGTTGTAGATCAATATCATGCTGCTGACAGTAAATTGGATCTGATTAATGTTGTGTAGACTTGTAGCTGTATATCTGATACAGAAGGATTTTAAATTAAGGTAAATGTCAATATTAGTAATAAAATAATACTTAGTATTTATATAACATTCTTAATCTGTAGATCTCAAAGCAGATAGCTAAGTATCGTTATCCCCATTTTACTAGTGGGGAACCAAAGTCACAGTGAGGTGGAGTAAGTTGCCAGTGTTACACAGTGCGAGAACCAGAGAGTCAGAATAAATTGCAAGTCTCCTTACTCCCTGGTTGTGGCCTTATCTGTTGAACTGTGCTACATTTTATAAACAGGGTAGCTGACAAGTAGCCACATCATTGTGAAGTCAGATTTGTTCTGCTCAAGAGAAAAACTTCACTTTATGTTGACAGATACTTAGAGATGGCCTAGAGTTGTATTACTATTATGGTAGTGCTCAGATGTCCTGATCATGGCTAGCGACCCATTGCACTAGGTGCAGCACAAACATAAAAGTAGTCTCTCTCCCCAAGAGCTTACAAATTGTCTAGTGCTCTACACTTAAGGAAATGCCACAGTAGAACTGGGAATTTCATTTTTCTTGATCAACTGGCCAATCTGTAACCACTTCATTCTGCTTGTGGGGTTTTTACCCACCTGGTTCTCCTTTGTCGCTGAGCACAACTGAGCAGAAAATAGGCCACCCTCCTAGATGAGAACTCATAGGTGATTGGGAGGCCAGCTGAACTGAGTGGGAGTAAAAGGCAGAAGTGCATTCATGTGTTTGAAGGAGGGGCCAATCCTTTCTTCACTTAGGGCATCAGGCATCATTGCTTTACAATGAGTCTATTGCATATAAGTTGGATGCGAGTGTGTCGTGAACAGGTGATTAACAGAAAAGAAAGATAGGTATGCATGTCTGCTGGTATATGGGGCGAGTTTTAATGTGCTGTATGGAATGGATTGTAAAATATAAGAATTGTGTACATGGCCCTTTTTCACTCTGTATAATGTGTATATTTCAGGTGATCATTGCACACCCTTCGTTGGTGGTAGTAAAGTACCCAAGAAACAACCTTAGTGTGATGGTATCACTGAAGAGAATTTCTCTTGTAGAACCTTTAGCTGCCACTTAGTTGTTCCTCTGGTTGTTTTTCTGTCGATTTTTTTTTTCTTCCCATTGGGGAACCTGCCTCCATATGTTCTCCTGGAACTGCAAGTCAGAGTTCAAGTGTCACATTAGCAGGAACTTCCCCATTTTAACTACAAAAGAGGCGGAAGGGCTGGCGCAAAACGTCAGTGAGCACTTTCCTCTTTTGTTCATGTAACCCTTCTGCCATGTGTCATTGGCAGCAACAAGGGCTGGGTTCAGATGTTAAAACTAACAAACACCACCTACTGGAGCCCCCACCCAGAAACCTGAGAAAAATGCTAAAGCTAAGGACACCCTTAACAGGCAATACGTCCCCACTTACAAGCATGGAGTTTGTATATAAATCAAGGATTTAAGGGGACACAGCATTAACTTGGGAAAATGCAGCTACAACATATATAAACACTAATAATAAAGTAAACACCCACCTCACAGTATCTCTGTAGTCCTTTAACTGGGTAGACACATCCCCAGAATCTGGGAGTGCATTCAGGCAGGCCTGTCTCCAGCTTCTAGGGGGAGTGCTGCCTGATCTGCCTTTAGTCTCCAACACCTAACTCATCTATGGCGATTTCAGCTTTACAGGAGGCCTTCAATGAAGTTCACTCAGGGCTGTTGCTGCCTTCTGCAGCTTCAGCAAAGAGCCACCTCTGTGCTTCTTGTCACAAACCCATCTCTGTGCCTGTTGACTCTCGCTGTGGAGTCACCTCTGTGTCATCTCTTTGCAAAGTCTTCAGGGTGGGGCATTGCATGTAGGACCATAGAGCAGAGTCCCTGCCACAATGTAGGAGCACCTTACCCTGCCTTCTTTCTCTGTTCATTCCCACCACCCTACCAGTTTGGAGTTTGTGCACAGTTCTGTTCATTCTTCAAAGTGTTACTGGAAGATTTCTGGGTAAAAAGCTTATGCAAATGAGCTATCTCTGTAGCCATACTCCCCCCTGTTCACCAGGAGATGGTGGCAGAGCGCCCTTTCCCTATGGAGCTTCTGTCTGTCTGGAGTCCTGAATAAACAGCTTCAGAAGCAGCTTTTGGCCACTCCTTCCCCTGTTCACCAACTTCTGAATTTATGTTGGGAAAACCGCGGTAGGTTTGGACCGCAGGGCTTATGTTCAGGGATGGAGCTTTGAAAGAAAACTTTACAAAATTTAGAAGATGCAGTATGTCACTGCTCAAGGATACTGTGTGTAAGACACAGAGGATAGTGATGGTGAAAGTAGGGGGGGAAAGGAAGGAAGAAAATTTTTTGTATAACTTCATTTGCACTCCAGTGGTATAATGTCAAGTAAACATTTTCCTCACTCAGACCAGAGAATGGATGAAGATAAGAATGTGGAAACCTTGTAAAATAAGAAAGGTGCAAATGCTGTGCATCTGAAACAGACATTTGCAGCAGTTGAATACACAAACACACGCAAGGATGCACACTGTGTTCATTTAATTTTGTTGCATTTGCTGCTGCAAGTTGACCTGACTTGATATGATGTTTGTTCCCCTAAAAATGAAAGTGCTTCTCTTGAGCAAGTGCAACATCTCCAGAGACAGTTTCTCTCCTGTTTCACTCCTTTATTTATTTATCTATTTAGAAATATAAAATATACAGTGCCTTTATTTATCTGTCACTCCCTTGACAGTTATTTTGAAAAACAATCCCGTTAAAGTCTGCAGCTAACCTACAACAGTCACCAACAAAACTCATCCCCCAACTAAAGCATGTCCCAAGCAAAAACGAAACATCAGTCTTCATTGGACCCTCCCTCCCCCAAAAGCCTAAGATTCAAATGTGGACTAAACAATCAAACATTTTATCAATACCTACTAAAAAATTTTTAGGAATGTTTAATAGATTTAGACCTCATTTAAAGACAGGAAAGGGATCCTCTGGAGAGTATAGTAAAGTCAGATTAATATCTACAATATGCTGAGGAATGCTCACAAATTGGGACAAAACATTTTGACACATCTAATTAATAAAGGAATGAAGAGCTAACTACTGCCCTGACTTGTGATAACTAAAATTGATCAGCCTGTTCTGTTTTCTCTTTGCTACATAGGAGTAGAAAAGTTGGTCAGATCGTTCAACATACATCGCAGTATCTGGACTTACGGTAGCTCCTTAGGGCTTGTCTGCACTACAAAATTAAGTCGACTTTATCTAATTCAACCTCGAGCCTCTGAATTAATTAAGTCGATTGTGCGTGGCCATACCAAGATCATTGTCTCGATGGAGTGCATCCTCACTAGCAGCTACTCCATCGATGCACAAAGTAGTGCCTTGTGGGTATCTATCCCAAAGTGTAACTTGCCACAATGTGTTTTGGGACGTTTGTGCAATGCCTCATGGGACCACAACATTGTCTCAGGGGAAAATGGGAACATTGCGTCAGCATCCCATGATGCACTGTCCTCCCTCCCTCATATCAACGGCAAACAAAAACACCTCGTGCTTTCTCCTGCAGTATTTCCAGAGCCAAAGTAGGGTCTGCCGTGTGGAACATAGCGATGTCCTGCAAGCAGCCCTGCTGCAAGCCACTGAAAAAAACAAAATTCACAGTTGCTGCTGGCAGTCACAGAGCAGCTGCACTCTGTTGAGCACTGTTTCTGGTCCCGTGAAACAAGCACTGACTGGAGGGACCTCATCGTTTTGCAGGTATGGGATGACGAGCAGTGGCTGCAGAACTTTCGAATGTGGAAGGCCACCTTCTAGGAACCTTGTGCAGAGCTTTTCCTTTCCCTGCAGTTCAGCAACACAAAAATGAGAGCTGCTCTGACAGCAGAGAAGCAAGTGGCGATCCCTATTTGGAAGCTTGCAACGCCAGACAGTTACCAGTCAGTGAGGAGTCAATTTGGAGTAGGTAAATCAACTGTGGGAGCTGCTGTGCTCTAAGTGTGCAGGGCCATTAATCGACTTCTTCTATGAAGGGTAGTGAGTCTGGGAAACATGCAGGACATACTGGATGGTTTTGTCACAATGGGGTTCCCTAATTGTGGTGGGGTGATATATGACACGCATATCCCCATCTTGGCACCAGACCACCTTGCCAAAGAGTACTTAAACTGAAAGGGATACTTTTAAATGGCGTTGCAAGCGCTGGAGGATCACAGGAGGCATTTCACCGACATTAACGTAGGATGATTGGGAAAGGTTCATGATGTGCGTATCTTTAGGAACTCGGGTCTGTTCAAAAAGCTGCAATCTAGGACTTTCTTTCCAGTCCACAAAATGAACATTGACGACATTGAGATGCCTATAGTTATCCTGGGGGACCCAGCCTACCCCTTGCTCCCATGGCTAATGAAGCCATACACCGACCATCTGGACAGCAGTAAGGAACGGTTCAACTATAGGTTCAGCAAGTGCAGAATGGTGGTTGAATGTGCCTTTGGTTGTTTAAAGGGGAGCTGGAGAAGTTTACTAACAAGGTTGGACCTTCGTGAAGAGAACATCCCCATGGTTATAGCTGCCTGCTGTGTGCTCCATAATATCTGTGGGGAAAAAAGGGAGGAAATTTTCCACAGGGGTGGGCAGTTGAGGCAGATCACACATCAGCCATTTTTGAGCAGCCAGACACCAGGGCAATAAGAAGAGCACAGTAAGGGGTGCTGCAAATCCGTGAGGCTTTGAAAAAACTTTTCAATAATGAGTCACAGTAATGTGAGCTGCTTGTCTGCACTGTGCTTTCCCAAAGCTTCACCTGGCTTGTATCACTGTCCCTGTAAAGCCAATCCCCTGCCCAATCCCACTGCTTCTGCTCAATAAAGAACATTTATTTCTTGAATCCATTTACTTTATTTAACAAACATAAGTAAAGAGGGAGAACAGGAAAAAAAAAGTTACCCTTGAGGAAAAGGGGTTGTAAAGTTGGAATGGGAGAAACATTTTCAGCTGTGTAACATAACACCGAATTCTAGACCATCAAAGATCTGGGAATGGGCGCCTTCTGTTCCTTGTACCCTCCCCTCCCTGAATTAAGTGAAAGGGATAATGGACTTTTCTCCCACGTCTCATGGAACGCTTGCGGGAGGGTGATTCTGTGTCAGGCGATGCTGGCTGGCTGTCCACCAGGGTCTGCAGAGGGACTCTACGCACTTGCTTCTGTTCTGCAGTTCAACCAGACGCCTCAACATATCTGATTGGTCCTTCATAATCTGAAGCATCTTCTCCTGCGCTGCGCACTCTTGCTCATGGGAAGCTTTTCTGCTCTCCATGTCCATGTCTAACTTCTCAGACAGTGAAATCCTCCATGCTCTCAGCTCTGTGTCAGTAGTCCTGGAGGTGTTCATTATCTCGGTGAACATGTCCTCCCGCATTCTCTTTCTCTCCCTTCTAATCAGTGAAAGTCTGCTTTCAGGTGTTGGTGACATGCCAAAGGACACATTTCCAACTGTCAAACATGAGAAAAAAAGAAAGGGACCATTGTACATGCATAAAATGTTTCCATAGCAAGGATGTTTTTGTTTTTTAATGAAAACACCCACTTATTACACTAGGTGCAAGCCATAACATAATCAGAATCCGTAACCGTTCACTGCGCCGTTTTGCTCCTCCAGCCCCCGAGTCATGGGAGACGGCATTTTTAACTAAGTTTATGGCAGGCTCATGTCTGGAGCAGAGGTAGCTAGTCGAAAAATCAACCGTCCCCATAGCACCACAGGAAGCTGTTTACGAATGGGGCAGGGTGTGTGAACGCTTTCACTCCCATATTACGGAATCTCACATGTGGGGCCCCAGTCCTCTATCAGCTGCTTAAACTACTTGCCGACCTATGCCGAGCACAGTAAAGGCACATTAACAGCTGCGTGGTCTGGTGATCCAGAATATATGTGTGTGGGGTGGGGGGGTGAGTCCACATGCTCTTTTTTTTTTTTTTTTTCTTGTAAGAGCACTTTTAATGAGAACTTCCCCCATTTCCCCTAGGTCACCCTATGTGATATCAGTCTCCTGAGGGTAACAGAGGCGGAAGGGAAGGAGATGCTGCAAGCGTCTGGGTATAAGACCTGGTCCTTATGCTGGTATGCTGTGTACCACAATGATGCCGGCAGAATTTAATTCAGGAGTTGCGTGGGAAAGTGTCCTACCATGGTGGAAGAAATAAGACTGCCCTGCCCAGAAACCTTCTGCAAAGGTTTGCAAAGTACCTCCACTAAAATTTCCTAGAGATATCCATGGAGGATTCCCAGGCTAGCCCAGTCCCATAAACAGTCTTTTCCTGGGACCACCCTCTGCATAGCTGGAGAACCACAGCACCTCGCTTTTTCTTCACAGTAAACATGCAATACCACCGAATGTGTGTGTCCACTAAAGTTTAACTGGACTTTGATTGTAACTGTATACTCACCAGAGGTGCCTTCCCCGGCATCACGGTAGGCCACTGTGATGTCCTGTGACCAGCAGGGCTCCAGGGTTAAAAATATTTTCTGGCTCTTGGGGAGAATGGATCCACTGCTCACCTGTCTCCCATTCTCCTCCTCCTCTTCCTCATTCACCATATCGTCCTCCTTGTTGTCCCTAGACTCTCACATCTGTGAGGTGTCCACATTGCTTGTGGGGGTACTGGTAGTGTCACCCCCCGAGAATCACATGCAGCTCATTGTAGAATCGGCATGTGTGGATTCAGCACCAGAATCACTGTTCACCTCCCTTGCCTTCTGGTATGCTTGGCGAAGTTCTTTTATTTTCACACGGCACTGCTGGGTGTCCCTCATGTAGCCCTTATCCCCTATTCCACGAGCGATCTTTGCATAGCTGTCAGCGTTTCTTCTGCTGGATCAGAGCTTTCCCTGCACAGCGATGAGATCCACCACCTCCAGTGCAGACCAGGCTGGAGCGCGTTTGGGGCACGTAGTCTCCATGATCAGCTGTGCTCAAGCTGGCACGCTCCGAATGGTGATCAAACAGGAAATGGGAAATCAAAAATTCCCAGGGCTTTAGCAGGGCTGTTTCCTGTGTACCTTGCTGCAGTGCAGCAGAGTTGAGAATGATCTCCAGAGCGGTCACAGGTGAGCATGTGGGAAACCACCTGGAGGCCAATTAAGTCTAATTACACAACGCTGCATCTGCACTACCTTGCAGTCGACCCATGAAAATCGAATTAAGCGCTGCGCCTCTCACAGAGGTGGATTACAGAAGTCGACAGAGGCGATTTAGATTGGCGTAAAAGACCCAGGAGTGTAGACACATACATTAACAGGACGACTTAAAATGGCTTCCTTCGACCTAACTCTGTAGTGTAGACCAGGCCTTAGTCTTTTAGCACAGGCTTTCAGACCTTCCCATTTGTTTAGAATTTTTAAAGAGGTAAATTAGTTGCATTAGAAAGCTCAGTTTCTCTCCAGGTTCAGTCTGTTGTTGGGTCTGCCATTACAGGAAGTCTCTGAGTTTACCACCTTTATTCTGCTCATATTATTCATAATGGACCTTGGCTAGGTATACTATTGCCTGCTACCACTTGCATTTCTCTTCTTGGCTCTCTTAGTGTTTCTAATAGGATACCTATCAACTGGCATCAGCTAGATCCTTGGATGTAGGATCTAGAGTACAGCAGCCTTGAACGGATTTATGACCTTATTGCAATTATCTACACCAATATGGAGTGATCTCTTTTGTATTTTATCTAAGGTGGATAAATAACACTACTCTGGATCAGTGTTCCCTCTAATTTTTTCCCTCTCGTGAGGAATGAATTTTATGTGCACCAATATGGAGGTGATGTGTGACAAATCACCTCCATATTGGTGCACATAACAAAATTAATGGGTGGGAGGGGTTCGGAGTGTGGGAGGGAACTCAGGGCTGGGGCAGAGGGTTGGAGCGGAGACCGGGGGAGTGAAGGCTCCGGCTGGGGTGCAGGCTCTGGGGTGGTGCTAGGGATGAGGGGCTCAGGGCTGGGGCAGAGCGTTGGGGTGAGGGAGTGAGTGCTCGGGCTGGGGAGTGTGCAGGCTCTGGGGTGGGGCTAGGGATGAGGAGTTTGGGGTGCAGGCAGGCTGGGGCCAGAGGACTCCTCCCCACACCGGCAACAGCAAGCTCCGGGGGAGGGGCCCGCGGCAGCCCTGCACGCCCCAACTAACTTGCTCCCCTCCCCAGTCCCCGGCCACCCCCTACCTCTCTCCTCTCCAGGGCGCTGCTGTGCGGCCATTTATAGCCTGCTGTGCAGCCACACAGTTTAGAGAGAATCTAGCTCTGGATTATATCGTCAAAGTCTCAAGCCATTCCCTTCTTTCTCCTCATCTCATGTGTTTAGTAGTCTAACTCCAAGGTTACCAAGGAACTCACCATCTCAATAAACTAGAAAACACACTGGATTAGCCCCTTTTGTTCTAAGCAATTAGAAAGCACTGTGTTGTGGCATTTAAAAAATGTGTGTGTTAAAGGGCTTTGCCCGAGGAACTAAAAATTTAATGTCAGCAAGGATTATTTATTATTATTATTCTTTCTTTTCCACTTATTTTAACAATCACTCCTCCTTTTACAAATCTCCTGTCTTGCTCAGAGACCGTAGCTTTCAGATATATTTAAGTTGGTGTTGTAATAGAAATATTTCAAGATATAGCTTTTCCAATTTAATAGTATTAATGTAAGCAAATCTGTCAACTGTATCTGGAAGAATAATTTGTACTGTTCTAGCTAATTATTGGAGGCCCCCTTCTTTCCTTTTTTTACTTTTTTAATATCTGTGTTCATTTTGCACAGTTAAAAAAGGTTGCCATTAGAAACAGTTTGATAGGTAAATGTTGGTTTAAAAGAGATGAACTAAATCCACACACATTCACATATATAAGTCATGAGTTTTTGTGACATGGATTTGGAGATCAGGGTGCTCAACTAGTTTACAATATAAACTGCAAAGTGTAGGTTGTCTCAGTGTTTTGCTTTTCTTTTTTTTTTTAATCAGAAATGTAATTAAATTCAGACAGCTTGGCCTATGAGGAAATTACGTTGTCAGACATTAAGTTGCTCTTTCAAATAAGCATCATTCATCAGCATAACATCTTGAGTGCTGTATTTCTTAAAAACAAAAAAGCTGTGATAGCCTGCTCAGGACTGAAACTCATTGTGCAATTTTATATTGAGTGAAGCAACCTAAATATTCTGCAAAAGCTGGTCTTGTTGCAGTCTTGTTCAGTGAGCAAATCAGAAGAGACTTTTGCTTATGCTCCTGAAATATTGTGAATTTAACAACCTAGGTAGAGTACAGAAAAGTTTTATTTCTTGCTTTACTAGTGAAAATGAGTCTGGTTGTCTCATCCTGGTGCCTACAACGTGAATACATTATTTAAGTTTGGCACAGTTCGTTTTATTTAGCAAGAAAAACCCCAAGAATGGAATATGCTCAAGAGAAGCCTCAGGAATGGGACTGGAGAACTGGTTTGGGTCAGAATTGTAGCGCAGTGGCTGAGTTGTACGAGTAGGCTTGTACAACACCTACCTACATAGCTCAAGTCAGTATTATTAATCCATCATTTTCTTCAGTACTAGACTCACAAAAAATTCAAAATGGGAAGTACAATAAAATTGCCATTCTGTTTTTTTTATATGGAAACCGAACTATGGTGGTTCTTCGAGTAGTGTCCCTATGGGTGCTCCCCACTCTAGGTGTGCTTGCGTCCCTGCGTTGCTGATCAGAGAACTTTTGATGTCCGTTCAGTGTGCACATGTGCTGTCCCCTCCTCGTGCACCACCACGAGGCTAATCAGCGCACAGGGGTGAAGCCCCCTCAGTTCCTTCTCAACCGCCCCTGGCTAGCGAGAGAGCGATTAGCAGTCCATTTGTGGGTGGTTCTCTTTCTGTCTCTCTCTCCTTTAGCATTTCAATAGCTAATTATTCCCCATTTTCTCTTAGTTGTAGATTCTCTTTATTCTTTTCTCCCCCCCCCCCCCCCCCGCAAAATACTTTGTTCCCCTTTGTCTGGGGTCCCCCCTTCTCCCCTCCGAGGTCCGTCCTGCCTCCCCCCCACACACACACAGCACAGAGCATGCCTAGCTCACTGGGCTTCAAGGAGTGCCTCTTATGTGAGGAGGCCATCCCTGTAGCAGATAAACATTCTTGCTGTATCTGCTGCTTCGGGGAAGGCCACATTCCTCACAAGTGTGATCTCTGTCAACAACTCAAGCCCAGGTCTTGGAAGGACAGGGAACTGAGACAAAAACTTATCCCAACAGAGGCAGCTCTTCAGCCTTCCCTGGACCCGAGCCAGGAGTCTCTCGGACGGCACAAATCTTCCCCACAGCCCTTGACATCTAGAGATTAAAGGTCTAAGAAAACAGCGGTGGACCCCTCACGTAAGGCTTCTAAAAAGAGAGCTGTGAGCCCCCAGAGTGAGCCAGCCGAAAAGGATTGCCGGCACGCTCAGTATCATTAGTACTGAGACAGTCCAAACATGGTACCTATAGCTCACGAGGGTCAGGAGCAGCAGGTACCATTGATGCTCCTGAAAACCTGATGGGCATAGGCACTGAGCCAATGGTACCAGTAGGTAAGGACAAAGAGACCACACCACCACTAAGAAGATGATGCTGATGGTACTGCTCGTACCAGCAGCATCAACAGTGAGCCACTCAGCCTCGGAGTGCTCATCACAGCCAAGATCCATGATTCCCTCTGCACCGACCCCCTGACAAGCACCATTGGCACTGCAAGACTTCTGGCACTCAAGAGAACTCACGGTATCGGATATACCAGAATCTCCATTGCTCGGTACCGGGGCTCCGATACCGAATCTTCTCTGGATGTGGGAATCTTCACCAGCACCGTATCACACACCTTCACTCTCTAGTGGTGATTCCGATAGTGAGCCGGAGAAGGTCGTGTCTCTCCACTCCTCCCAGGCTCCTTATGGTGCCTGCTATCAACCTGGGGCTCCCCAGTCATACCCTCTGCCTGCTCCTCAACCACCATGGTATGGCCAGCCACGGGCACCATCACCAGGCACTACCCCAGTGGCCCTACGGGGATCCCTAGGCAGCATATAGACTTCACAGCTCTTGGGCATCCAGCATGAATCACCATGAGCCCTTGAGACACACTCCCTCAGGCCATGGCATCCAGAACTTCAGAGGAGATCATGGAGGAACAGGAAGGCAGTCAGGGAACAGGGAGTAGGGAGCCCGGGCGGGGGCGGGGGGTCTCTGGGGGGATGGTCAGGGGACAAAGAGCAGAGGGCGTTGGATGGGTCGGGGATTCTGAGGGGGGCAGTCAGGACAGGAAGTGGGAGGGGGTCGGATAGGGGGCGGGGCCAGGCTGTTTGGGGAGGCACGGCCTTCCCTACTCGGTCCTCTATACAATTTTGCAACCCTGATGTAGCCCTCCGGCCAAAAAGTTTGCCCACCCCTGCTATATATTGACTCTCAAAAAATCAGGGCTATCCCTCAGTTCATTGAGTTCACCTAGTGGTTATGGCAGCCTTCCATCAACAAGTAGAGGGATACTCTGTGTTCTCACACCCAACCACAAAACAGTTTCTCAGGAGAATAGTAAACCTTTTCCCCCAATCCAGACATCCCACCCCAACATGGGATCTAAACTTGGTACTATAAAGCCTGACTAGATCTCCCTTTGAACCCATGGCTACTTGTTCGCTCATATACCTGTCGATAAAGACAGCCTTCCTGGTGGTGACCACCGTGGCGAGGAGAATAGGGGAAGCAGAAGCACTGATGGCACACCCCCTCTATACAATATTCTTTTAAGACAAGGTCATTCTCAGACTGCCCTCAAGTGACCTCCCCTTTTCATATAAACCAACTGATTCACCTCCCGACTTTTTACCCCAACCCTCGCCATAATAACAGAGGCTATACCTGGATAGGATGAAGTCTCCTAAGCTTTTCCTTTCCATTGCAAAGAGGTCTAAGAGCACAGAGATATCAGCCCAGGGACTCTCCAAATGGGTCTCAAATAGTGCTGCCAGGTTCACAACATAACACCTCCATACGGAGTCCACACTCCATCCAGGAGGTTGGTTTTATCCTCCGTCTCCTTCCTCAAAAATGTTCCTATCTCAGAAATCTGTAGAGTGGCAACCTGGGTGTCTGCGCATATCTTTGCAGAACATTACACGATTACCAGGACTACACTTCTGATGCCATCTTTGGCTCCATGGTATTTTCATCCATAATGGACTTGACTCCAAAGCCCTCACCCTGCAGTGGGGATACTGCTTGAGAGTCACCTACAATGGAGCACCCATAGGGACACTACTCGAAGAAGAAGAGGAAGTTACTCACCTTGTGCAGTAAAGATGGTTCTTAGGGATGTGTGTCCCTATAGGTGCTCCACAACCCACCCTCCTCCCGTCTACTTTGGAGCTCTTGTCAAGGACTCTGTGGTAGAAAAGGAACTATGTGGGGTTTGCTCGCGCATGCTGCTTAGCCTCTTGGCAGGGCATGAGGAGGGGACAGCACATGTGAGGGCTGAACAGACACTGCTATCAAAGTTCTCCGATCAGCAGTGCAAGGACATAAGTGCACCTACAGTGGAGCACCCATAGGAACAACTGTGACACCCTGGTACCCCAATATTCACCACTGTCATGTAGTTAGGATATGTTTTGTACAACGTATGCCTTGTTAGGTATCATTCTAAAAGTCTTGATCTGCTAGACATTAATATCTCGTTGGATGGCATGTTCTATTGTATGTGAAGTTATGAAGTTTGGCTATATATGTGTTACTGAAACATGTTGCAAGGTTGAAAACACCCACAATCAGCCTTTTGGGTACAACAGTAAAACGGCCAAACAATGTTAATGGCTTACTGAGGAAATGCACACAAGCACAAGTATTACCCCAGGATCTGTGTACAATAGAAACCTCTCAGAGATAGCACTACACAATGGGAATTGTTTGACCTAGGTCACAGCAAAAGTTCTTCCCACTTGCTGGAAAGCTGATATAAAAGGAGGACAATGATATCATGATGGTACCTCACTCTCCCTACAACAACACACCTGGAAACACCTGAGGCATAAAGACTGAACGGCGGGGAGTGATGGTCACAGGCTAAGAGATTGCTACCCTGTGTATGAAAACTTGGGAAAGCTGAGGCAGCTTGTGTCTTAAGAATCTACCAGCCTATTTATCACTCAGGATGAGAATATGCTAATTCATATCCTACCTATCTAGTGTGATACGCTTAGTGCAGTTTTGTTTATTTACTAAGGTAACCTGCTTTGATCTGTTTGCTATCACTTATCACTTAAAATCTATCTTTTGTAGTTAATAAACTTGTTTTTGTTTTGTCTAAAACCAGTGTGTAGATTAGAAATTATAACTTGGGGGCAAAAAGCTGTTGCATATCTCTCTCCACACTGAGGGAGGAGGTGAATTTTATGAGCTTATGCTGTACAGTTCCCTGTGCAGCACCAGACGGTATAATTTTGGGTTTACCCTCCAAAGAGGGGTGCGTGTCTTGGCAACTGGGAGGTGCTTTAGCTGTGCCTTCCCATGCAGGGGCTGGTTAAAGAACCTGTATGTGCTGCAGCTGCGTGTATCCCTACCTGTGAGTATGCTGGTGAAAGACCAAGCTTGGAGAGCTTAGCAACTTGTCACAGCAGCACAGAGTGAGAGGGAGCCCGGGCTGGTGGGTCAGGCAGGCTCACTGGTACCCCAGTTCCAGGCAGCACCCCAAGGGTGGGGGGGGACCCGTCACACACATCTCGAAAAACCATTGTTATTGCACAAGGTGAGTAACTTCTTCATTCCAAAGTGGAATATTACCAGTTCCCTGAGTAACTTTCATACATGTTTTTATAGAGTAGAGCTTATGAAGGGAGGCCAAAGCCACCAGAATCTACCCGAGCAGCAGTGTCTATGTGTAGTTAGGGGTTGTGGGTTGTATTGTGTCATAGTTAGTGAATACAGTTATTTGGAACCTTACTGTGTTTGTGTGGTTTCCTCATATTCTTAATGAGCAAAGACACAACATATTGGATCCCAGCTCTGCCACACTGACCTGCTGTGTGACCATGCACAAGCTTTTTCCCTTTTCTGTGCCTCCATTTCCCATCCTGGCCATTGTCTGACTTATCTATACAGGAAGTTTTTCAGGACAGGGACTGAATGCCTCTTATTATGTGTATGTACTATGTCTACCTCTAGCATGAGGAGACTCTGATCTCAGTTGGGGCCTCTAGGCACTACCATAATGCAAATAATAGTAGCAAATAATGAAGAATAACAATTGATGGGTTGCCTTTCCGAAGTACATTAGTTTATAGAATCATAGAATTGTAGGATTGGAAGGGACCTCGAGAGGTCATCTAGTCCAGTCCACTACACTCATGGCAGAACTAAATATTATCTAGACCATCTATGACCAGTATTTGTCTAACTTGCTCTTAAAAATCTCCAGTAATGGAGATTCCACAACCTTCCTGGGCAATTTATTCCAGTGCTTAAGCACCCTGACAGTTAGGAAGTTTTTCCCAGTGTCCAACCTAAACTGCCCTTGCTGCAATTTAAGTCCATTGCTTCTTATCCTATCCTTAGAGATTAAGAAGAAGAATTTTTCTCCCTCCTCCTTGTAACAACCTTTTATGTACTTGAAAACTGTTATCCTGTCCCCTGTCTTCTCTTCTCCAGACTAAACAAACCCAATTTTTTTCAATCTTCCCTCATAGGTCATGTCTTCTAGACCTTTAGTCATTTTTGTTGCTCTTCTCTGCACTTTTTCCAATTTGTCCACATCTTTCCTGAAATGTGGTGCCCCGAACTGGACACAATGCTCCAGCTGAGGCCTCATCAGCTCAGAGTAGAACGGAAGAATTATTTCTCATGTCTTGCTTACAACACTCCTGCTAATACATTCCAGAATAATGTTTGCATTTTTTGCAACAGGGTTACACTGTTAACTCATATTTAGCTTGTGATCCACTATGACCTCCAGATCCCTTTCTGCAGTACTCCTTCCTAGGCAGTCATTTCCCATTTTGTATGTGTGCAACTGATTGTTCCTTCCTAAGTGGAGTACTTTGCATTTGTCCTTATTGAATTTCATCTTAGATTAGATTGAGCGAATGTAGTTTTGGTAGAAAAAGTCTTTGAAATGTGGTATAAAAGACAGCTTCTTTTATTAGATTAATAAATGAAATAACTGAATGAACAATTTTCAGGTTTGCCCTACCCAGTCCCTTCCATGTACCAAGCTGGTGTGGAGTGAATCTCTGTGCTACGTCAAGGGTGTGCAACCAATGTGTGGCAGCTCTTCCCTAGAAGGCAGCTCTTCCCTCACAGAGGAGTTGCACCTTTTCTGCTGTCAAAGGGCCCTCTGAGGCTATGGAGTAAGGGCCTGGATTAATTCATGAATGTGTACAAATAAAATGCATAATTACATCTGGTCTTAGATGTAGTTCAAGTCATCATTGCATGTTATAAAGTTAGACTTAAGGCTTAGACGCTCAGAGTAACAATATTGGTAAATCATAAACACTTAATAGTCAACTTGGAGTGGCTAAGCAAACATCCCCATTACTCATACGTGTTCAAGAAAGCTGATCTTATAGTTATGATCTCATCTAATATTTCATTATTGCATTGATGTTACCGGCCCATCTTATGCCAATCTATGTTATCAATAGCATACATTGAGTACAGTAGAAAGCATAGGTTTTGCAAACTAAAAGCATGAGCTCCTACGGCTTGAGCTAAAGAGGCAAGGGCTGTGTAACTGGGGGCTGTAATAACTCATATCCTCTGTGATCATTAGAGAGGGGGCCTTGTTATACATACTCACCAATAGGTCACACTGGGACATCAGGCACAGCAGAGGTTAGCAATGGCTCCTGCCCCAATCCCCCAGGCCTCCTGGGCTGGATCTCTGGTTGCAGGACCATCCTGAGGAGGGGTGGCCTCATATTCCTTATGTTCCCTTTTTGTCCTTGTGCTTCTCATGACACCAGGCAGCCTGGGCTGGAGAAAGGGAAAGGTTGAGCTGTTAGAACAGGGTGGCATGCTGGCTTGTGGCCCTGATTTATGGCATGGCACTATTGGCCAGCAGATGGTACTGTTCAGATCCTGCTCTGCCTGAGATCTTGCCACCTATTTAACAGGTAGCAGCTCTAAGCACTCAGCTAGCTTATTTAATATGCATATGTTGGTATTTGGAGTGGTCTGATTACAGGCACCACCAGGCAAAAATGGCCAGTAGCCTGGCAGCCCAGACTGGGACTGCTTCTCACATACAGTACTCACTGAACATGCCAGTTGCTTCACTTAGAGCTCCATGTTGTGAAGAACCTACATTTTGAGGCAAGGGCCACAAAATAACCATGGCCTGATCCTACCCATGCTCAGGCAGCTTTGTGCTGCTACCGTGGCACAAAGCAGCCATATAAAGGCAGAGGATCTGGCCCTAGAAAGATTTCCCCTGCCTAGGGGAAAGCTTGCACACTGTAAAGCCATTGTGGCAGTTACTACGCCACCAGCCTCTGGCACAGGGGCGTGGCCAACGGGAATGGGGCAAGGCCATAGCATCCTTAAGCCCCAGCAGTCTCTGGTTGCCAATGGCCCCTTGAGCTTCTCTAACATATGCGAAAGAGTGGACTGGTCCTCAGCCAGACACCTGGATCTGGGGAGTATTAAGGTGTCTTAAAGGCAACTTTGCCCTGTCCTCTTCAGTCTCATGCTGAACTCAGTTAGATGGGAGGATCTGAATGTTCACTCTTCTCTCATCAATTTCTTGTTACATAATATACTTTTTTTTCCCTCTCTTGATTTCAATTGACACATGAGCTTGTTTTCCAAGAGGATGCTCTCCAAACCTTCATGTCTTCTATTTCAACTAGCGTGGTCTGTGAGGTCATAGATCTCAATAACAAAAGGGTAAGAGCTTTTGCCATCTGGCTAAAAAAAAACGAGAAAGAAACAAGAGGAATTGAGTTATAAAATCTTCTCCGAGCAAGAAGATGAGGATGATATCATGTACAATGAGCAGAAATGGGAAAGTTATGATGTTGTAAAGAATATTAATCTGTTTTTCATATAATTTAGCTGTACAGTCTGGTAAAAATGTAATGATTAATGGCAAAAGTAGATTAAAATATTTTCATTTCATTTTAATGACCATCTTGAATTAGTGCTGTAAATTTATGACTAGTAAGAAATTATAGGCGAGATCTGTCATCTTTTAATCCTCTTAAAATAGTAGTCTTCATTAACAAACTGAATTTAGTTTTTATAGCAGCAAGAGTAAGAAGAAAAATGCAGCCTGCTTTTAATTAAACTGCAGTGTTCAGTGGTCACCCTTAAAATCTTTACAATAACTATTTTCAAGTAATTTATTATGTTGATCCCTATACAAAGTAATGAACATTACAGTTTTCCTTTTGCTGAATTAATTTAATGGCAAAACCACAGAGTTTAAGCATTAATCTTAGACAGGTTTGTATCCTAGCATTGTGACTGCCACTGTGGGATTGGCAAATAAACATATCCAGACACCCACATCTGCTTGGGTTGAAAGGCAGATATCACAACTTCATTAAGGTCTAATCCTGAAGACTGTTGTCAGACAAAACTTGCACTAAGTTTTACCTGAGTAATGACTATATTATCAGGCTGGAAACAAGATGACAATGAATTAATTAAAATGGTCAGAAGCACTGCCATGTATCCTGCATTTTCAAAGTCATTCTGCTCTGCAAGGCAAGAATATCAGATTAGACCATAAATCTCATTTCCCACCCTGTGTCTGGGTATTATTGCCTCATTATTTTGTATACCTGTATCATCTCCCCTTTACTGGTCTGCTCTCCAAATTAAGCAGTCCCAGTCTTTTTTTATCAGTAATTCCTCATGCTTACAGGTATCTGGCTGAGCAGGGCTTAGAAAAGGATGTCCACTTTTGAAACAGTCATAAAACACTGGCAGGCTCCTGGATAGATGCATATTATCCATCCCCTTCTCTGAACAAGATTTACATGAAAACTGAAGTATTAATAGTCTGAATATATGACTAATCAGAATAAACATTCTATCTGTCTCACCTACCATCTATTTTAGCTTTTTTCCATCACTGTGTTATTTAAGTGCTTTGATTATTTAGGTCATTCTCCAGTTAGCCCTATGCCTGGCCTCTTCACACTATCTGTTCCTGTTGAGACAGTGAATAAGTGGGAGCTTCCACAGAGGTCATTGCTGGGTCAGGGAGTGTATATGCAGGTACAGGTGATCAGTGGGTGTAGTCCCCATATTGCATTACACCTTTCCATGGTTCCTGTTGAGGAGGATGGTTAGAACACTACCTCTGTGAAGTTTGATAAACTTCTCAATTCTTCTGCCAGCTGGGTTTTCTGCCATGCACTTGTATACATAGGCAGGCAGAAATTGGCCCATTGTGTGCTATGGATGTGTATGAGTAATGAATGTAATAGTAAAAATTATATCCAGTGCTAATAACTTATATATTTTTTTAATTTTAAGAGGAAATTCTGTTTATCCACTCCCAGTCATTTTCTACTTCCAAAGCGACTCATGTTACAACCCTCTTTTTTTCTGCCTTGGAATTATTAGTAAATATTGTCAAATGTGGTAAAATCCAGAAAGTGCATTTTACCTAATGATACCATTCAACCTGAGCAAACGCATTACTCACCGATAAGCATCCACTCTGGGGCTGGAGGAAAATTGTCTGTTTGTGGTGGGGGGTGGGGATGGAGATGGAATAGAAGTAATGAGAATGAAACCAAAATGTGCTGTAAATGTACAAAAAGTCGCTTTTGTCAACCCTCAAACAATAGGCTGGTCTTTTCACAAATTCTGAAGACTTGACAAAAATTGCCATATATTCTTAATCTTTAGACAGGGATTTTGCTGCATTTACATTGCTGTTCATTAACACTTAAGAATTGTTACAATCACTTAGTACGTATTAATCATGGTAACTGAGCTATAGTCATGGGACACAATAAAGACTTTTTTTTAAAAACAAAAAGGTGTATTTAAAATATTATTTGAAATGTTCTATTTATCTTTTATAAGGATTTCAAAGTGGTGGCCAAGGGAACAGAACCCCCTTTTTAAATAGTTGAAATAAAAAAATGAATTTCCCACTAATAATCCTTTTTTTTTTTTAAACTGCTCATCTAACAGCTTCTATATTATTGTCTCCTATTGAGTCAATTGTTTTGTGCCCTGTTTCTAAGGGGTTTAAAAAGTGACCTGGTCATTTTAATTTGCACTAGGCTGGAACTTGGAATGCCAATGATCAGCACTGATACAGTTTCTGAAAACTTATTTCCAAGAATGGTGGAAGAAATAACGTACTGAATAATGTAGCCTGATGAATAAAACATTGGATTGAGGGGACTAGAAACAAGTTTAAATGTGGTGGAGGGGGAGTATAGGGTTTCCTAAAATTACACACAGCAATTTTTAAAGGATAGGCAGGGATCTTGGACTGAAACAGGATCGAGGGACTTAGATTTTAAATCAAGCCTTGGAATGTCAGTTTAAACCAGAGGTCTCAAACACAGGGCCCGTGGAGCTCTTCCCTGCGGCCCGCCGGGCTCCCCTCGCCCCCCCCTTTTTACAATTTTTTTTTTGTTTTTTACCCCCAGGCAGTTGTTCTGGCGGCGGGAACTGCCTGGGGGTAAAAATAAAAAAATGGGGGGGGACGCCGGGAGCCTGGCGGGCCGCAGGGAAGAGCTCCGTGGGCCGCATGGGAAGAGCTTTGTGGTTTCTGGGAGGGAGGAGGAGGAGCGGAAAGCTGTGCGCACAGGGGAGGAGGTGGAGAAGGGGCGGGGCCTAATGGAAGGGGTGGAGTGGGGGTGGGGTCAGTGATGCGGCCCTCGGGCCAATGCACTAGTCCTCATGCGGCCCTCGTGGTAATTTGAGTTTGAGACCCCTGGTTTAAACTGTCAGTAGCAAACTGAAGTTACATTGGCCATTGCTCACACAGTTAACTGGGTCCATGAAGGGGAGAATTATAGGAACTCTCTTCTTTAGACATGTTCCTATTTTTTTAACTTTTTGCACCTTTCAGATTCTTCTCTTGCCTCACAATTGTAGCATGTTTCCAATGGACCTTGACCTTTATCCCTTCATAAATGCTCCTGAGTGGGCTGCATTTTTAGTATTCTCAAGAATAGCGTGCCATGGAAACCTATGGATCTAGCCGCTTTTGCCCTGTTGAGTCCAGGTATTAGAATACATGTGGTATGAAAGATGTCCCACTATTAAAGACATTGAAAAATAGCTGCCACAGAATGAATTGAGAATGGAATTGTAATCTTAACTCATAATTCCCTTGCTGTAGTCTCTAAATGTTGCTTTAATGCTATGTTAACATAAGCTCTTGTGCTCCCTGATGCTTCCTCACACAATGGGGAATTTCTACCCAAGGATCTAGGCCAGGAAATGTGGAACAACGGGGAGTGTCTTTTTACAGCATGTTTCCCATCCCCACAGTTTCAGCTGGGAGGGAGAGGAAGGGAAGTGGGTGTGTAAAGTTAGCTGGGTTCCACCCCATTTTGCCCCCCTCCCAACCCGTAGGGGTAGCCTGTGTGTTAAGTAAGTATCTTGTGGATAGCATATTCAGTCACATAAAGAGCTTGACCCTCTGTAGTTTGGAATCCATGGGCAGCCACAGTCAGAGGAGCTCCTGGCAAATGACTCTTCTGGGACCATATCTAGGAGGGAGCGTGGAGGTCAGTGGCTTCCGTTCAAATGCTACTTGCTTTCGGTGAGTTCCCCAAGATCAGCAAAGGGGGCAAAACTTGTGGCTTGTTTTGCAGTGAGAATAACCCCTTTCCCACACTTCCCAAATGGAAGGAATTCCCAGGAAACTCCGGAAGTTGAAATACATAGAATTATCTTTATCCTGTGCAGGAAAAATCCTTGTAAAAGGAGAATTTAACTCATAGAATTGCGTGTTCAGCTACAAATGGCATCAACAATTCAGTGCTTAAATCAGCTTTCTGTACTAGTGATGTTAATGTGTTTCCTTGGCCCTTTGGCTAATGGAGTGTGTGTGTGTGTGTGTGTGTGTGTGTGTGTGTGTGCGTGTGCGTGCGCGCGTGTGCGTGTGCGTGCGCGTGTGTGTATATATACTTCTCAACTTTTTCATGATTTATACTGGTCATTTCAGGGCTTATTCACAAATTGACATGAATAGTAACATCCAAGGGTATAACAGTGAAGTTTTTAATCAAACAATCCTACAACTTGCAATACTTTTCTTTTTAATATATATGTATCCTTACCCATTTTCTGACATTTTGTAAAATTAACAATGTGGTAAGGAACCTTACAGGATAATACCAGGATTTTACTTTGAAAACAAAGTTCACAAAGCTTAATATGAATGTCTTTACCAATGTCAACTGAGAAGCACATTTTGCACTTGGCAAAATGAACCCGCTAAGCAGAAAAAATGAGAGACTTACGTTGGTTTAAAGCTGTAGTACAAAGGAGGCTGCGTGACATTAAGAATCAGTGGTGGCAAGCAAAGGCCATGGACATCCAGAGCTTCGCTGATCAACATGGCATGACGAGCTTTTTTTCAAGCAACGAAAGCCATCTACAAGCCAAATTCATACGGCACAACCCCTCTGTAATCCCAGGACAGCTTCACCCTTCTTAAGGACAATATACCCCTCAAGCAACATTGGAAGGAGCATTTCGAGACTATTGAACCGTGAATCTGAAGTCTCAGCTGCCACCATCAAATTCATTCCTCAGCATTCATTAATAGAACCTTTTGCTGACCCCCACATCTTCTGAGGAAGTTTAGGGTGCCATCATTCGACTAGAAACAAGGCACCAGGCCTAGATGGCATCCCCGTGGAGACCTTCAAAACTGATGTAATAGCACTCCTGCAAAAACTTCATCAACTTTTTGTTAGAATTTGAATTAATGAGGAAATTCCACCCGACCTAAAGAATGCCAGTATTGTGACCATCTTTAAGAAAAGGGACAAGTCAATGGGGAAATTATCGAGGTATTGCCCTCCTCTCCATTGCTGTGAAAATCCTTGCTCGCATCTTTTTGAACTATCTCCTCCCTCTTGCTGAAGACGTCCTTCCAGAATCCCAATGTGGTTTCAGACCATCTCGGAGCACTGTCGACATGACTTTTGTTGCACGACAGACCCAAGAGAAATGTAGAGAACACCACCAGCCATTGTTTGTGGCATTTATTGACCTAACTAAGGCCTTTGATTCCATCAATCGTGAAGCGTTATGAAAGGTGCTGTCTAGGTTTGGTTGTCCATTGACTTTCATTTGCATTCTCAGGCTACATCATGATGAGATGATCACCACCATCCTCTGTAATGGGCTGGAGATGGACCCGTTCACCAGCCGTACTGGTATCAAACAGTTATTGTGTTATTACCCCAACCCTTTTTTCCATCTGTCTTGCTATGATTTTGATTCTTATTCATGACTGCCTTTCTTCTGGAATTGGGATTGAGTGCTGCATGGATGGCCAGTTCTTCAACCTGCAGTGTCTTCATTCTAAAACTAAGGTCGCCAGGATGGTTATTACTGACCTTCAGCATGTTGATGACTGTGCTATCCTCACACACACCGAGGCTGACTTGCAATCCACCCTAGATCTTTTCTCAGGCACCTAAAATAGCCTGGGACTTTCCCTCAATGTTGGGAAGACTAAGGTGCTCCATCAGCCTGCCCCAGCACAAGTTGCTCTCATTCTCCCACAAATTGTCATCAGTGGTGAATGCCTGGAAAACATTGAGCATTTCCCTTACCTTGGTAGCCACCTCTACTAGACAGCCAATCTTGATGTGGAGATCGAACATAGCATCTGTTGCGCCAACGCATCCTTCAGAAAGTTGCTCCGTCATGTCTTTGACAGAGATCTGCAAATGGTAATTAAGATCCTGTTTACAATGCAATAGTCATCCCCATTCTCCTTTCTTGGGGCAAGACATGGGTAGCATACCAAATCCATCTTAAGCGTCTGGAGTGGTACTGCCTTAGGAAGATTCTCTGTATCAGAGGGGAGGAGTGTCGCACCGATGCCAGTGTTCTCTCTGCAGCTAACATCACCAATGTTGAGGTGAAGATTATGAAACATCAGCTTTGCTGGGTTTGTCATTGTGTGTGGATGGCTGATACTTGTCTTCTGAAGCAAGTCCTCTTTTCTCAACTTAATCATGGTAAGGGACCCATGGGGGACAGAGGAAACACTACAAAGAGTCCCTGAAAGTATATCTTAAGAAGGGACGTATTGACGCCATGAATTAGGAAGAGCTGATTGTCAATAGACTTCAATGGCATTGCATCATACATCAAGGTGGAACCTATTTTGAAGAGGATCACCTTGCTAAAGAGGCTGAGAAATGGCGGAGGAGGAAGGAAAGTGTACAGCATCCCGGCCTGCAGTTGTGCTCTCTCCACGCAACCGCCTGTCACATATGTGGAAAAACCTGTAGAGCACAGATTGGACTCCTCAGCCATCTTAAGTCTCATCAATGCCTTTTCCCCTGGCAGACATCATTCTTGTATCAAGAGATAGCTGCCGCTGCCGAATACAGACGATGTTTACAGAAACTTTTTGCCCTTAGCACATTATTTCAGTATTACTGTTTATTTATGGAAGCCTATTGTAAAACTAATGGATGATGGGAGACTAGAGAAATGATAGCACTCATTTTTGAAAGCCTTCAGAAAGTGAGTGGAGACAACAAAAGGACTGGCACTAATGAGCTGATGCAGTCCTCAGTAAGTGTGAGTCTTTCCTTTGACTTCAGCTGACTTTGGATCAGGCCCTAATAAAGATGGATGAAGAAAATGCAAAGCCAAGATAAGGGAAATAATGTCGTAAGATGGACAACGTAGATGGTTGGTCAAAGCAAGGGCAGAAAGAAAAAGACGGTGTAAATGACCATTTATCTTGTTAACCAGTCCAAATATTTAAATTAGGTTATTTGCTATGATTGTAACTTTTCTTTATAAAAGCATACCCAAAATGTTCAAATGGAGATGGCTACAGTTCAGAGAGCGTGATACCCACAGCTCAAAAATCAGGCAATTTTTAATTAGATGCTTAATTGTAGGCACCTGCATTTGAGTATATTGGTCTTAGAATGCAACATCTCCAAGGTCAGACTGCTTTTGCGTTTGTATGGTGCTTAGCACAAGGGGCCTCTGATACTGATTGGGGTCTCGGGATTATAACTAAAGAGTTAATAAATAATAGTAATTGTATATCTCTAAAGGATGGTTAGCTTGTTTCATGTCTTTCTAGAAAATGAGTCATAATTTGTACAATATCTTGACATTTTAGACCTCAAATTTTTTTCGGATGTGAGCAAATATTTTCTAATTAGACCAACAATTAAACACTAAACTGATATTCTGAATATTGATACCAGTATCAGAGCTAAAACATACAAATGAGAACTGAAATGTTGTGACCAAGGCATCTTAAAATATGAAGAAATTGTAATCCCCAGTGTGCCACAGTTCACCCCCTGAGTGTTTTGAAAGAGATGTAATCAATACAATTCTACTTCATGGATATTCAATAGAACTGTTTCCACATGACTGCAGCTGGGGTTCTTGCCCTAAGGCTAAATGTGGCCTGGATTAACAGAGTTTGCAAGGCCTCAACATCCCTTGTGTGTTTTCAGAGGACAGGAATGGAGCTGCATGATTTGGGGTCCTCAGATCTTTTTGATCCTTGCCTTTAAACTGGATCCTGCAAGGTGTTTGAGTGCCTTCTGTGAGGTGCTTTGTATGCTGCCTCCTGTGGGGTGGGAACCAAGTCAGCTCTCTGAAACTGATTGTCCTAGTGGTTCACTTTTTTCCTGCAGAGATTTAGACTGCCGTTTACTTCTTTCCACTAGAATCCAGGATTCTTTAGTGGTTGTATAGGAAGGAACCCTACTGAGAATACCCAGAGTGCTATACAATTACAGCAGGAGTGTATGCAAAGCTGTTGGTATGTTCAAGTTTCTCAGAGGGCTGCAAATATTTCAGGGTTGACAGCAAACATCTCAGGGGCAATAGCCACCCTTTAGATTTCTGCAGAGTTTTGAGCTTAAGAAAAGCAGACCCTCTCCACAGGGATCAGAGTTGACTGCAGCAATAAAGCACATTTTTGCCTGCCAATGTGGGAGGCAACCTGATGGGAATGTGAAGGGAAGAGATACTCTCAGTCAGTGAATTCTTGCATTCTGGGCCTACCCATCAACATTACCTCAGTTACTGCAGCGGAGCCAAATCCTCTCCTCTCACAAATAAATCAATGGACTTGGGGTGGGATAGGGATGCTGTGGGGTGGGGACAGAATGCTCCAGCCAAAGCTCCACCATTGCTACTGCCCCTCCTGGGTTTAGTGGTGTCCACTTCTGCTGTGGGAATGTGTGTAGTCACTGACCCATTGGCCATCGCCATGCCACACCCACACAGTGGTTGTTGCTAAAGCCCCTGAAGAGCAGCTGGGGTCTCCATACGCAACCTGCTTCCATGGCAGTGAAGAATGCTACTGCACCCACATAGTGAGACTGTGGTAAGAAACAGTAGGATGGTGCTAGGTGAGCAAAGGGAGTCAGGACGGGGGTGCAGAGAGACAAGAGCTCTGAAGAAGCTTGAGCGAGTCTGCAGAGTATTCTAATAAAGAAGGAGAGACATTTTTAATTGGACCCTGAAATGAACAGGGAGTCAGCAGAGCTGTTTGAGGACAGTGGTGGTGACGTGTTCACACTTCTTTGTATGGTGTGCCTGGGAATGTGGATAGCAATGTTCGGCTTGTGCAAGAGTCTGAGCAAGTTGGACTTGGGGATGTTGCAGAGAAAGGAGCTGTAAGAAATGTGGGTATGGATGAGGATTTCGGGAGAGGCAAGCCAAAGCAGTAAGGTACACGGGCATTATTCCCAACAGGGTGAAGACTTGGAGGCAGGCAGATCCAGGAGAGAGGGGAAGGTCAGGATGAAGGATGGTGCAAAGGTTACAAAAAGTGGAAAATGTCTCAAGTGGAATTGAGTGTGAAGTGGAATCTGGCATGAGAGAGTAGGTAGACCTGTATTTAAGGGGTGCACCTCTCATCCACAAGAAACACTTTGAGACAGTTAGCGGAAGGAGTCTGTGCCAAAGCCACAAGTTTTTATATTCCTGATGCACAGAAAGGATAAATTAATTATCACTACGTAAGTAATTAAGTAAATAAATATTTTTTCACTGTGTGAAATTTCCAAACTCATGTAATCCTATTAACTGAAAATGCTCTGGGAGATGATCCATATTTTGGTAGCAAAGACATTGTTGGCAGATACCGTACATAGTTACATCTTACCTTTAATATACAAATAGCCATGTAGCATTTAAAAGAGTGTTGAGTTTGTACAATATAAATGAATCCAGGTTAGGTGTAGGCTGGTGCTAGGGGTTGGGGTTTGAGGTAGAATCAGAGGCAGAGTTTAGAATTGGCTGTTCCTGTGCGTTTTTGTTATTTCCTAGGGACCCAAAATACGGTCAGTGATTTGCAGTATTCATAGTCTTTGTCTTGTGAACCTTACACTCTAGAAACTGCTCACAGAGAGAAGAATAGGTCAAGAGGTGGGTGGTAACTTAGCATACGTCTACTCTGCAATAAAAGACCCACAGCATGGCAGCGACCGGCTGCACCAGGTCAGCTGACTCAGGATTGTGGGGATTCGGCTGTGGGGCTAAAAACAGCAGTGTAGATGTTCGGGCTTGGGCTGGAGCCCGGGCTCTGAAACCTCACAAGAGGGGAGGGTCTCAAAGCCCAGGCTCCAGCCTGAGCTCGAATATCTACAGCCCAATTTTTAGCCCCACAGCCTGAGCGCCGCGAGCCTGAGTCAGTTGACCTGGTGTCCGAGACTTGGTGTTGCAGGTTTTTTATCACGGTGTGGACATACCCTTAGATTTTTGAAATTCCAGTCTCAGGCTCTTTTCCTTTTTATGGTGTTGGGATAGTGAAGGCCCTTAACACGGGTTAAACATGGGACCACAGAACCAGAAAACAGGTTTCTTATGGTCAAACCCAGAACCAAACTATCAGGTTGTGTTTAGATACAAGGAGCTGAATCTGAAGGCTCCCAAAATCCAGAAGGGTTTGGATATGAGGTGCCAGTTTTGGATCATCTTTAGTTATCAATTCTGATGAATCAAGAAGTAAATTACAATGACACTGACCAACAGCAACATTTTAGCTGAACACATTCTCCACATGGTTAGCTTATATCACTGAAATATGTTACAACTTCAAAGACTCAGCAGCAGAGTTCCTGGGAGCAGAAGGCTTGCCTTCTCCCGATTTCTCAGTTATATCCAGGTATATCAAGGTAGCTCTCCCTTTGTGCCAATTACCTAGTTGCTGCATCTTTAAGGCTGACCTAAAAGGGAAGGGATGTTTAAATGGCAGATGAGTTGCTTTTGGCTTAGCTGACTGGAAACACTGACAGTTGTGACCCTGTAAAATGGATTGTAAGTAGGGTGACCAGATGTCCTGATTTTATAGGGACAGTCCCAATTTTGGGGTCTTTTTCTTATATTGGTTCCTATTACCCCCCCCCCCCCCCACCACCACCCTCTGTCCCGATTTTTCACACTTGCTGTCTGGGCACCTTAATTGTAAGTAATTTCAAGAATCCTACTGCACATTCCAAAATGGTTCCAGAGAGTCACTTGGGACAACTCCAGCAGCATAATACTGCCAATAGTATACCACTGATGTAAAAGCTAACCTCCAGTTGCCTGCAGTGCTGTAAGAGGAAAATAATTCAATCCTGTAAGCTGTACCTGTACCAGCTTAGTCAGCCCAATCTTCACATGAGCATGTGTTTGTGAGTGCAGAAAAATCCCTACCTGCCATTTCATATCTTTCAAGATATTTGTGATTATGCTGAATATCAGATGGAAATTTTAGCCTAATATTTCTATAGTTCAGTTAGCCAGTATTTTATATGTAACCCCAACATTTAAATTAGTTATAGTCATTGGGCTGGATTGTCTTCTTTGGTGAAAGTCTCTGTGAGGATCTCCTTGCAGCATTCCTTCCTTCTGTTGGGGCAGGGATAGAGGTTATTTTCCTCTCACAGAATGAGCCATGGAACTCACCCCCAATGCTAAAGAATTCCCAGTGATCTATTTGGAAATCCTGTAGCTTTGTCTCTGTGCTTCCCATTCTGAAGCACAGACTGCAGCAGGAGAAAGCTGGCCACTCAGAAGACAAGTTTCCTGCCTCATTGAATAAGACGGAAGAAGAACAAGGCTGCCGGTAGAGGAAGGAAAGACTCGTGGAAATCAGAAGAAAGAAGAGGGAACAAATAAGGGGAGAGACTAAAGATTAAAAAGACCTCTAATGAGGTGTCAAAAAATTCTCTAGCTAGTGCCACCCTAAACCTTAGCTTTCTTAATTATTGATGGTTGGCAAAGGCATGATTCTGTTGGCAAAGTCTATCTTGCTGTTGACTCTTCTTCCAGTCAAACGTATAGTGGATTCATATCCCCAGTTGCTTCACTCAGAGAGCTTTTTGGCAGAATTTTTGCCAGTGAGATACCAAACAAGTCATAGTATGTCTGATATATGAATTAATTTTGTTTCAGTGATTTCCAAACACTTCACAAATGCACTAGGCACTGTTTATGTAGCGTGTCAGCAGAGTTTACTTTAACATAAATACTAAAGTGAAATGAAGTACAGCACTGTCTTTGAATGCAGTGCATGATTTTACACTTCATTAAGTCTCTATTTTTTGTACTAGTACATAAGTGGTAATTGTACCGGTAAAAGACGCAATGGGGTGAACAAAAAGAGGTGTTCCTCGGTTGAACATGCTAAATAAATGTATCCATTTTTAATGATGACATTTGCCAAAAGGAGCAGTGCTATGACTGTTTGCACTAGTTTTATGAATCTGTTTATTTTGTAGTTGAGTAAAACTATTACTCTGTCTCAGCCACTAAAACAACCTCTTGTACATCTGAAACCTATTATATTCAGAATACCTCAAGGAAGAATACATATAAATAGCTATGTAATGGGAACTTTTCTTCTTTTCCAAGTTTGAAGAGTTTTTATAAAATGCTCAAAAAGACGTCCCCATTATTAGTTAACTGAGGCTTGAATTTTAATAAACCTCTTAAATAAAAATGGCTGCCCTTTGTTTTGATATTTTAAAATTCACTTACATTTCTGGGATAGACAAAAAAAAATCTTCCGCAAGAAAACCCTGATAAACAAGTAAATAAACCGCACAAAAAATGGTTACCTTAAACTGCTGAACTCAAGGCTAGTGAAGACAGTAGGGTTGCACAGGCAAAAGTGAGGCATAATTTGGCCTGCAGTAACTTTAGGTACTGGTGGTAATGCCTGAAAAAGAAAAATCATTGCTTGACTTTCATCTCTCAGAAGCTGAGTTATGTCTTCTTGTATCTGATGTTTTTGTGTAGCCTGGATTATTGTCTGATTTTTCATTTCTAAGAAAGTAAACTAAACCAGTCATATGCATTTCTCAACAATTAAAAAGTAAATTTAAATTAATATTTGGCAGCAGAAAAGTGAATATTAACATACATTTTATGTAAATTAACATTGTTTATATTACTTGTGACATCAGACAAGTGTGTTTGTATAATATATAATTTATATATTTAATGTAAAATCTGTTGATCCTAGGCATTTATAAAGTGCCCGTCTACATAGGATGTAGGCAATGGTCACGTAAATAACCGTACAAGAGAAATATTATAAATGGTATTGTGATGGGTTGGATCACAGAAACCCCCTTGGGGTTGCCAACTGATGTGCCAAGACTACTTCTGCCCCTGCTTTCTTGCCCTGGCAGCTTGGGACTTCAGTGCCCTGCCTGGGTTGAGCCAGACCCGCTAGCCTGCTGCAAACCCAGACCCAGGTCTGAACCACATCCCCTAATAGCTGTAGGCTTAATTGAAAGCACCTTAAGAAGTGTTCCTGTCTTTAACACTAAGATGCCCAACTCCCAATGGGGTCCAAACCCCAAATAAATCCATTTTACCCTGTATAAAGCTTATACAGGGTAAATTCATAAGTTGTTCACCTTCTATAACATTGATCGAGAGGTATGCACAGCTGTTTGCCGCCGCCCCCCAAGGTATTAATACATACTCTGGGTTAATTAATAAGTAAAAAGTGATTTTATTAAATACAGAAAGTAGGATTTAAGTGGTTCCAAGTAGTAACAGACAAAACAAAGTGAATTACCCAGCAAAATAAAATAGAACACGCAAGTCTATGCCTAATACAGTAAGAAAACTGAATACAGATAAAACCTCACCCTCAGTGGTGTTCCAGTAAGCTTCCTTTTACAGACTAGTCTCCTTCTAGTCTGGGTCTGGCAATCACTCACACCCCCTGTAGTTACTGTCCTTTGTTCCAGTTTCTTTCAGGTATCCTTGGGGGTGGAGAGGCTATCTCTTGAGCCAGCTGAAGACCAAATGGAGGGGTCTCCCAGGGGTTTAAATAGACTTTCTCTTGTGGGTGGATACCCCTCTCTCCCCCTGTGTAAAACTCCAGCTACAAGATGGAGTTTTGGAGTCACATGGGCAAGTCACATGTCCATGCATGACTCAGAATTTACAGAGAGCAGCCATGGTTCACATGCTACCTTGAACGTCCTCATGTAGACTTTTTATGTGAATTGGAGCCTTCCAAGAGCCATTGTCCATTAAGTGCTTCTTGATTGGGCACTTAACTTGCAAATTCCTTTCTAAAGAAGCTGACCAAATGCCTTACTAAGGCTATTTAAAATCAAACAAGTATACAACCAATATTCATAACTTCGAATACAACAATGACACATGCATACAAATAGGATGAATATATTCAGGAGATCATAACCTTTACGGAGATATGTTACATGGCATATGTAGCATAAAACATATTCCAGTCATGTCATATATACATTCATAAGCATATTTCCATAAAGCCTTATGGGGTGCACCATCACAAGTATTTTAATCTTTATTTCAAGAGTGATGAATACATAAACTAGGAAATTATGTACAAACACCTGCCCAGCTGAACCATAAATATGAATTCTTGGATCCATCACAATTTTTGTAACTTCTGTTTTTGTATTATGAATACAAATACAACACAGACTCCATTGGGTCAATTTGACATCTATTTATAGTTTTCTGTTTATCCTCTGCAGAGGTCGTGCACAGGCAGTGGTGGAGGGTTGCTTACACTGTTCTGCCCATATGTCATTCCTTTGATCGGGAGGGATCTCCTTCAGAGGTGACAGAGTAGTGTTGATCACCATTCAACCATTTGTTCTCTCTCCAGAGATCGCAGATGGGAGTGCCAAGAATGAGGATGTCTTGTCATGTGGATACCTGATCACTAGGAAATGAACTGAATCACCAAATTATTTTGCATAAGTCCTTTTAAACAAATATAAATCAACATCTAGGCCATGAAAGGGATATCAGAGGAGAAACCCCATTGAAGATAATGGTAAAACTCTTGTTGATTTCACTGGGGCCAGGATTCAGCCCTTGGTGATTATTATCCTGTTATGACAGACATCTTTTTAAAGAGATTAGAATTAAATTCCACAATTGGTAAGCGTAAAGGCATGAATCAAAGTTTATAACATTTACCAGGGAGGGGAAACTGAATCACATCTCTGACATAAACCAACCAACCATTGACAGGAATTAGGAAGAAACATAATGGACATTTTTACACCTCCAAAGGATCTGGTACTAGCTGGTGTTGAAGATAAGATACTCGCTTAAATGGACTACAGTTCTGATCCAGTATGGCAGCACCTATGGAGTCTATATGACTGTTCTGTTTTGCTGTGCTATTCCTTTGCACCAGAAAAGGATTTTTTGCATGCAAGATTAAAGATGTAGCTGCTGATACAGGGAACATAGAAGGCTTGAGGCTTGAATCTACAAGGCTGTGAGTGAATTAGACATTCTTCTTCCAGCTGCTGCTGTTCACAACACTTTTGACAGTTAAAATACATCATGCATTCTCTCGTCCATTTAATGTAAACAGTTACTATTTTAAGTGGAGTCCATAATCAAACCAAAATAGAAGGATGCAGACAGACAGTTCAGAGATTAAACTAAGCAGTAGACTAAATTAATGTAAAAGTAGTTCAAATATAATATAATAAAATGGAAAAAAAATCTAAATCTGAATGTAAGGTTTAGAGCGACCCAAAACACAATTTTTTTCAGTTTGGGTTCATGGATAATTTTATTTTTTTGTTTAGTTTTTGTTCTGTTTGTGAATAGAAGAGATTTCAAACTAGTGAAACTCCCCCTGAAATGAAAAAGCTGGTTCCTGAGCAGCTCTAGTTTTTATAACTTCTTGCCAAAAGACAGCAAGAATTCTGGGCAAGCATAATTTTAAAAATATTTTAATAGTTTAAGTGTCCTAAAATGCATTCTGCTGATTACAAACAACTAAACATTGCTTATGTGAATTAGTACTAAGAACTCATCAAAGAAGTCACTGAAAACTCTCCTTGCCCCACGCAGAGGAATCCAAAATGGGACACTAATAACCCTCCAGCTCCTTATTTTAAATGCTGGATGTGATGATGGAATGAAGCGGCCAGTCATACTGTGTATCCCCAAATAATCATGTTGCCAGCTATTGAGTCTAGGGCTTGATTTGTTGCATTTCTGAATCCAAAGAGAATATTGATACTACTACTAAATAAATTTAAGGCTCAATCCTGCAACATGCTAAGCATTATAGCCTGATTCAGCAAAGCACTTATGCATATGCTTAACTTTAAGTCTTTGCTTCACTTTCAGGATGTGAGTAGTTCTGTTGAAGTCAATGGGACTGCTCACATGCGTAAAGGTAAGTATGTGCCCAACTGCTATGCTGAGTGAGACCAGAGTGCTCAGCACTGTTCAGGATCAAGCCCACATAGCATTCTTTGTATTCAAAGCACGTAACAGAGAGTGTCTGTCCTCACAATAGCTGTGTGAAGAAGATATTAGGAACACATGCGTGGATGGGGAAACTGAGGCAAAGGTTACGTTTTAGATTATAAACTCTTTGGGTCAGGGACTGTCTTTTATTATATTTCTGCACAGTGCTTAACAGGATGGGGTTGGGCCTCCAGGCCCTACAGTAATATATATAATAAATAAATGATTTCCCCATGGCCACAGAGGGGAGATCTTGCCAAATATCTGAGTAGTTTTGAATTGTGCTTTTATCTCAAATGAAACAATCCCATGGGACAGGAGAGGTTGGGGTAATTTGTTTTTGCACCTTTAAAAACCAAAAACAAACAAACAAGTGGTGTGTGGGGGGAGAGGTGGAGGGGAATGCAAGAAGGAAAACAGGTTCAGGTTTGTTCAGTTTCCTGATTTGTTTAAATTTGTGGTGCACTACACACAAATTCATCAAACCCCTTTCCTGGTGACAGTACTTCATTAGATTAGTTGGGTTGGGTATTCACGGGGATTTTCATCTTCTGACTCATACAATTCTTTTATTTCCTAAAGAATTTCCTGTGTCTGACTGGAATTTCATGTCTGTAGGTTTAGCTGGGCTCCTTGAAGCAGTTACTTTCTAAATTACACTGTGCTTCAGATCTCCATGTAATACCCGGGGAGCCAGGTCACAGACTGACTCCTGTTTTTCAAGAAAATTGATCCCCTTCAGTGCCTTACCTGTAGTCATTTTATTCAGAAATGTTTAAAATCTTTTTGTCTTCTTCCTTTAATGACAGCAATGTTTTTCACTTGCTGCCTCTGCAGTTTCCCCATGTCTGCTTATGAATATTTGTGTCTAGTTCTGAGCATGCACCCCAGTGATTTAATATTAGTATGTAGTTTACAGGCCTTTCCCATCAGGTTTTCATCACTCACATGATGTAGAGGAAAGAGAGAGAGTTAAGAGTATATTGGACCATTTAGCAATTGATGAGAAATGCCTGTGTATGTCCTTTTTCCTTCTTGTTTTAGTCTTTTACTTCTTTCGAAGGGGGTGAAAGTCAGGTTAGATTGCAATACCAGAAACCTTGTGTGTTCTTGTTTTGAAAGGTTCAGTGAATTGAAGATGATACTTTTTGACATGTGAGTTCCAGAAATGTTTAGAGTGATTGTAGTGTGAGCAAGTCCTGCTTATACAAGGAGTTTCATATGTGTGTCTCTCGCTACGTGTAAAATGACAGTGCTTAGCTGCCATTTGTTGTTAGAGTTGTTAGAGTTATGGGATATATTTGAATGTCCTTACGCCGAGAAGACTGAAGTGTAAGCCTGGATGCTATTTAAAAATGAATTCAACTTCATTTGGCAAGATGATAATTGTAAAGGATCCTCAGATCCTTGTACTTTGGAAGATGCATATAGCATGGCATGCTTCAAAACAGCAAAGAAAGTGGTCTTTTGAGACCATCAGCAATTTTCTGAGCTAAATATGCATGTAACTGTTTAGACTCTGATATAAATTTGTAACAGTAATTCTTGGTTTAGTGAAGCCTGTAGCTATAAACAAAAACTCTCTAAGAACAGACTAATTGCTTGTGTAATTATTTCATTTTTAAAAGAGTCACAAATATATTAACAGTAGTTTTATTTATCAGATTGTATGGTCTTAATCCTCCACTCTTACAGCAGTTTTACACTGACATTATTCCACTGAAATCACAAGAGCTACTGCAGTATAAATTGTTACTCTGTTGTACCAATGGAGAATCTAGTTTCACATTTGTTTATAATAGTTAAAAATCAGTAATATAGCAGAACAGTTTTAGTCAGCATCAAAAGCTTCACATTAAATAAAGGGCCATAGTTTCTGAAATTAAAAATTGATATAGCAAATCACAGGCGCCGACTTTGTCCTTTCCCGGGGAGTGCACAACCCCCACTCCGCTCCAGGCCCTGCCCCCACCCTACCCCTCCTCTTCCCACCTCCCCCGCATCTTCCCTCCCCCTACTCCGAGCATGCCCCACCCTCACTCCTCCCCCTCCTCCTCTTCCTCCCCTGTGCCTCCTGCACGCCACTAAACAACTGATCCATGGCAGGTGGGAGGCACTGGGAGGGAGGGGGAAGCACTGATTGGCGGGGCCCACCAGCGGGCAGGAGCTGATGGGGGCTACCATTTTTTCCCAAAGGGTGCTCCGGCCCTGGAGTACCCACAGAGTCGGCACCTAAATAGCTAATACTTTTTTGTGATATTTACTTTGAAAACCAAATGGATAAATGAATTGCCATATACATGTATACAACAATTTTAAATGGCTGAATGCAGCATATATGCTAGCATTGCATAATCTATATCCATATGTTAAAATGTTAGAGCCTGGGAAAGTTCTAGGGTAAAATTATTCTTGTCTACAGGAAGATTAGTGAAAAAACATAGTTAAGAAAACATTCATTTATAATTTATGCCATTGTCACAATCATAATTGTCATAATCCACTCACCCCCCAACTCCAAATTTTGGTGTTAGAACTGCATGATTAGCTATAGATATGCTTTCACAAGCACAGTTTTAGAACAATCATCTTACATTTCTATGTAACCTTTCTACAAGTCCTGTATTAGCCTGGCAAGTGGGTTTACTTTCCCTATCAGCAGGTGGAGATGGGAACCAAACGGTAGATGTCACTGTTTCTGTAGCATTCTTGCTGGATCTCATTCACCAGTTGTTTACTGTCACCACCAGGGGGGACCAGCTCTGTGCTATTTAGTGATTTTCTTAAGTGTGTCAGGCTTCTGACCTATTCTAGACAATCTTGTTCATGTTGCTAGTAGTGTCCAATTTTAGGTGAGCACCTTCAGCTTCTGGTTCTACACTGTGAAAGCTCAATAGGCCTGGGTCCATCATTGCAGGTCATTCTTAAATAGCATCCTCACATGTCAAGTTGGCAACTCAGCAGACATTGGTTTCTTTGTTCTTCTCCTTCACTGTTTAAAGAGGGGGAAAAGCTAAGATCTTATTATGGGGCAACAATTCTCTATGACCGCCTCATGTTTAGTGGTTGAAAAGGCCAGGGAAGGGGACTCTTCATTCCTGACACAGTGGAAGATGTGATTGTATGACTCAGTGTGCTGAGAATGTTTTGTCCAGCTTGTGTAGAGACAAATACCCCTTGCAGTAAGAGACTTTGAAGGCAGTGCACCAGGCAGCTTCCAGATTGTTCGTGGCAACTATTCATTTGTCTTCTGATTATGGAAATCTGGAAGAAGTATTATAACTTGTTGCCTAGACCCTACCACAATTCATTCACTCGAGAACTGTGACCTGGAGTTGGTTAAATATTTAAAAAGGACTTTTCAGATCTGAGGGCAAAATTCTCAGCTCCACTCAGAAAGAAATAAGTAAAACTACGTGAGATCTTCACTCTGGATATTAACATGCACTTTTCTCCCTCAAGAGGAGTGGTCTTGAGGGCAGTTGCCTTTCCTTCGTGTTTTTCTTCCTTTGAATTCTCTCGCACCGCCCAAATAATGGCATATCACTTCATTTTAATTTAGATTAAAATGTTGTTCACCTTTTTTTCTTGATAGAGAATGAAAGAGGTGTTTGTGCTGCTTGATACGTTCCTTTCAGAATCTGACTACGTTCTTGTTTTGGTGTGAGCAAGTTAAAATGGATCCAGAACCTTTTAGAACTGGTGGGTGTTTGGCACCTCAGAGGCCTGCTAAGCCAGCAACTTCTAGTTCTATCAAGCAGTGATTCATATAAGAGAGATATGAGCAAGGAAATGGAACTTGTTCTGGAGAGATCCGTGGAACAGCCATGTTAATATTCATTCATTCTTTAGCCAAATTCCACAGGGTTCAGTGGTTTTCCTTCTGCTGAGACTATTCTGGATTACAGGATCCTCAGAACAATTTCTCCTCATTTTTCACTCTCTTCCTCTTGGGCTTCATGAACTGATTTGTCCCAGAGGAGTGTAGTTTTCTTGGTAGTTCATGGGAGGAAATTGTCATCAGTTGACTTCCTAAGTTTTGTCCCAAATCATGAAAAAATGTCCTTGGTGAGTAAGAATATTTTGTTCCTTTTAAGTTAATTGTGACGTAAGTATCACATACATTCTCTTTCAAAGACCTCACATTTAATAGCTAAAGTAAACAGAAGGAAGGGAGCCTTACTTTTTTATCATTACACATAACTCTTTCCCTTGTTTAATAACCTTGTCTTTGTACTGAGCTCCCTGTTTGTTGAACTGTAGGTGGGAATGTGTTTGTGTGGAATGATGTTTTATGACATGTTGCTCAGTAACAAGGAACATTTCGATTGAGTGTCTCTAATCTGGTGATATCCTACCAACTACTAGGGGGTCAAAACAATTTTCTTATCAGAATTCCATCACCATGATTCTAGTTTTTTCTCTCTAGCTGAACTGTGATTGTTCTTTTTAAAATAAATTCCATAGATCTACAGAATATTACAGCCAAAATATTTTAACACTTTTTAAAAAAACAATTATAGATATTCTATTCTTGAATACTCCAGAGCAAAGTTGCCACAAACGCAGGCCTCTCGAAGGATGAAAACATGCTTGAATTCCGATGAAGTAGGCTCTGTACATAGTTATGTTTGAGTAAACATAGAAATCAGAGCATTACATACTTGATTGCTGCTGGTAAAAAGGGACTTTGTTATACAAGCTCATCAATAATTGTGTCTGATGAATTGTGCTCTTTGATACTTGGTCCTTTAGCACAGGATTGGGCCAAAAGAAATCTGATGAGGTTCAACAAGGACAAGTGCAGAGTCCTGCACTTAGGACGGAAGAATCCCATGCACTGCTACAGACTAGGGACCGAATGGCTGGGCAGCAGTTCTGCAGAAAAGGACCTAGAGGTTACAGTGGACGAAAAGCTGAATATGAGTCAACAGTGTGCCGTTGTTGCCAAGAAGGCTAACGGCATTTCGGGCTGTATAAGTAGGAGCATTTCCAGCAGATCGAGGGACGTGATTATTCCCCTCTATTCGGCACTGGTGAGGCCTCATTTGGAGTACTGTGTCCAGTTTTGGGCCCCACACTACAAGAAGGATGTGGATAAATTGGAAAGAGTCCAACGGAGGGCAACAAAAATGATTAGGGGCCTGGAGCACATGACTTATGAGGAGAGGCTGAGGGAACTGGGATTGTTTAGCCTGCAGAAGAGAAGAGTGAGGGGGGATTTGATAGCTGCTTTCAACTACCTAAAAGGGGGTTCCAAAGAGGATGGATCTAGACTGTTCTCAGTGGTAGAAGATGACAGAACAAGGAGTAATGGTCTCAAGTTGCAGAGGGGGAGGTTTAGGTTGGATATTAGGAAAAACTTTTTCACTAGTAGGGTGGTGAAGCACTGGAATGGGTTACCTAGGGAGGTGGTGGAATCTCCTTCCTTAGAGGTTTTTAAGGTCAGGCTTGACAAAGCCCTGGCTGGGATGATCTAGTTGGGGTTGGTCCTGCTTTGAGCAGGGGGTTGGACTAGATGACCTCCTGAGGTCCCTTCCAACCCTGAGATTCTATGATTCTATAGGTGCTAGGTTGGAACTCAGGAGACCTGGGTTCAAGTCCCTGTTCTGCCACAGGCGCCATGAGTGACTTTGGCCAAGTCACTGTCGCTCTGTGCCTCAGTTTCTCATCTGTAAAATGGGGATAATAGTGCAGAGATATTGTGAGAATAAATATATGAAAAATTGTGAGGTGTTCAGATACTATGGTAATGGGGTCATCTAAGTACCTAAGATTGATATGTTGCACCAAATTGGTGTAAACGAAGAGACAATCAGGCCCATGAAGTTTGGAAGCCCTCAAATTATTTTTCCCTTGCCACCTCAATGCAAAATGTTTTTTAAAAGAAGTAACAAATTATGAAATATTGCCCAATTGATGTGGCATTTTGCAATGTCTCTTATAAATGGATTTTTTAAAAAAATTGGTTTTAATATGAATGGCCAGGAAGATAAGAGGTTAAAGATGCTTGCCAACCTTTGTATATTGCTTTGAGATCTGTAGATGAAAAGTGCTGTATGAGAGCTAGGTGGTGGTGGTGTTAAAATATTAATACTACTCAGGAAAAATCTTGGATTTTAGTGGGAGCTTTTCTTGAGTAAATCTTGAAGGATTGGGCTGTATAAATGAAAGGATCTAAGCTCTTTGGGGCAAGATCTGTCTTTTTGGTCTGAGTTTGTACAGCACCTAACACAGATAGGGTCCTGGTCTCTGACTAGGGCTCCTAGGTGCTACCACAACATAAATAATAATAGTTTCATTTCTAGTTGGATTATGTTGATGACTGGACTGTATTTATTTTATTCATTTGATTCTCCCCATTAATGCATTATATCAAGTTGCTGTCAAGGCTAACTCACTTAAATAACTACACAACTTGCAGTCACAATTTGATACTGACCTATTTATACTAGATGAAAATTGTGATTGATTTAGTGAATTATGGTGCTAATACATAATTATGCAAATTACAAGCCACTTGCAGGACATACATGTGCATTACTGTTCGGGCTCTTATAAGGAAAATAAATCCATTATCCAAAACTGAATGCTTTTGGATTGAGGTTACCAGGTCAACAGTAAATTTTAAAAACTATTTGAGACATTTCTTAATGACATTTTAAAATTATAGGTTACACTGCTACAAATGATATTATTCAGATCCTTTGCTGCTGCAGATCTACAACTGACTTATGGGTAAGATATATATTTTAAAACATTAACCATGATTACTGTTCAGATGAGGGGAGGAAAAAAACCTTTTGGATGAAGTGCGTTAGGTTCAGTAGTTTTATTGAATCTCAACCAAAAAGAAATCATTCGTAGATGAATCTTTGTAAGAACACTGGGGAAAAGATCAGTGCTGCTGCTTACCTGTTGCATTTTAATAAAGTCCAAGATTGGAGATGTCTGATGTAGTTTAGAGGAAATGCAGCCCATTCTGAGGTATTTTAGAATATCGCAGAAGGGTTAATGGCGGAGGCATAGCAATAGCTGTACGCTACTATTGTTATTATTTTCTAAAGTGAACAGACACAGTATGTTTTCATTGACCCAGGAATATCTGGGTTGCTCTTGTCAATCCAATTGTTCTGAGTTATTCAAATGTCAAACAAGATCGTAGATGTGAAGTTTCAGACTTCTCTCAGCAATCATTTTAAACAGATTTATCATGCTAAAACTAAGCAAAAGAAATAAATCCAGATTGGATACATTGTTTTGTAAAGACCTGTTTTGACATTCAGAGAGCAGCGATAGAAAGAAAAAAATCATTGACTTCCAATCCTTTACTGCCCAAATGAGAGATAGAATAGCAAGATGATGATCCTCTCATATCAACAATTATTTTGTAAAATTTCCTTCAGACACAATTCCTAAGGGTGATATTTCCTTGTTGTAGTGGCACAACTCTGCTGATCACAGAGAGTTTGTTAGAGTCCATCCGCTTCTCTTTCCAAACTCCAGGCCCTACTTTTTCCTTATGCTCCCCCACATCCCCAGCCTTGCTCCCAGCCCAGCTCCCTACATGTCCCTTCCTAACAATATGGTCTCATGGTCCCGCTGAAAGCCTTATGCCCAGGGGCGGCGCCAGCTTTTTTGCCACCCTAAGCAGCGGCGGGGGGAGAGGCTGCCGCTGAGGTTCCCGGTGGCTGAAGAAGCTGCTGCCGGAGTGCCGCCAAGGACCCCAGCGGTGGAAGAAGCTACCGCAGAAGTGCCGCCGGGGTCCTTGGCGGCAGCTTCTTCGGCCGCCAGGGACCTCGGCGGCAGCCTCTCCCACCACCACCGCCGAGGAACCTGAAACGCCGCCCCCCAAATCCTGGCGCCCTAGGCCACCGCCTAGGGTCGCCTAATGGTAGCGCTGGCCCTGCTTATGCCATAGGAATGGGACAATTGGGATTGTTTCCTTTCCAGTGGGATGTATATAACACTTGATTATAATTCTGGAAGCTCACAAGATTTCTGTGCCTGATTCTGCTTATAGATACGCTGGTGTAAATCGGGTGTAACTCCATTGAAATTAATTTTTCCTTCACTGTAAAATGTACATAAATGAAACCATAATCAGGCCTACTCTGTCTAATACCATCCCAGCAAGTAGTATTTTGAATCAAGGACAGTATTTCAAATCTGGTACCACTTTTTTACTGAAGCGTAAGCAAGATATAGTATAAGAAATAGTTTATTTCCTGTAACTGTTCACTGCATATTCACCATCCAGAAAATGCTGTGAAAATAAATGTGTAAAGCTCACCAAATTAACCAAAGGACATCTTGTATTTGCAAAGGCATTAAATATAACAAAATTACAGCAGTTGTACAGTTTTTACATCTAGGTTGTGTGTGTGAAGTTAGAGGCTGGTATATGGATCTGTCAGACTCGGTCTTAGTATAAATATGTATGGGGAGAGAGTGAAGTAACTTAAAGACCTACAACTGTTTTAAAGTGGAAGATTTATTACTGTATTTAAACCTTGTATGCTTCATGTTTTTACAAAGATGTAGTTTCTCAGTGGAATAAGACAAACTATGAGGCTCCACATTAAATACTGTGGTTTCCAATAACAAAAATTGTGTTTAAAAAGCATAAGAGTTCCAAAACCCAACCCATCAGAGAAATCAGGCATTTTTCAGGTCAAGGCCCTTTTCCCTCCTGCCCTGCCTCCCACCAGCTGGTGCCATTTTGCAGCCCTAGCATATGCCATCACTCCCTACCTTTCCACCTGCAAACAGCTTTCTGAAGGAAATGCTTGGAATAATTTAGCAAAAAAATGATGAAGTGCAGCCTACCCTTTACTGTCTCTGGATTCTAAAATGGAAAACATAACTGTAAAAATCACTGCTATGGAAGACAGAGAGGAGGTCTCCAATTCACAGGTATATGAATGGGGCACTCATGCAAAAATATGTAATGGTTTGTGATTGCAATTGTGCTGTTCAGGAAATTATCAAAAGGAATATTCTGGGGAAAAAATGCTAACTGGGCCTGATTTTCTAAAGCAGCCTGCAGTTTTGCTTCTGCAAATAATTATAGGCTCACATTTTAGCAGTTAAACCTCTAACTTCCTAATTCGTGGACGCAGGCAGTTGATGTCTAAGTGCTACAAAATGTGCCACAACTCAAAAAATTGGAAGCAGGATTGAGACTTTCCTTGAAAGATAAATAACAAAATCCAGGGGTAGACTGTTTTGAAAATATTTATCATGTGTTACATTTATGCTGTAATTTGATGGCTTAAGTAGGAAATATGTTGTGTACCATATAGGACTTTGCCCAGAGGTCAGTATCACCTTATGAAAATATGCCCTGGGAGTGCATATGCCAAAGGTTTTGTAGAATTTTCATCTTCATGGAGAATAAGCTTCCTTCTGTCTTTTACCCTTAATGTGATAGAGATCATATGCCATATGCTGCAACAAGTTTTGATTTCTCTGTGTCTCTCTCACACACACACACACACACACACACACACACACACACACACACACACGACGACTATGAGTAGATTTTGTGGGTTGCACAAACAACATCAGACATACTGTATGAGCAGAAACATTTCTATTCCTTCCTGCTCTTAACCTGGTTGCCCAGGGCAGTCATCAGGTGTTCTCTGTTCTGAAGAAAGCATTCTCTGATGAAGGAGTATGAGCCTCCATCTTCTCTCAGCAAATTAAGGGTCATCGGTAAAAACAAATGATCCCAATTTTAGGGCAAAAGCCATGCAGCTTTTACAAAATATTTGGGAGAAATCCAGATGGAGGCGGTGGAGAGAAGTGTAGCAAATGACTGGTTAAATATGTGAAACCTACTGGTTTAAGGGTCTTTGTTATTCAGGGCCAAGTGGAAATGACCTGTCTCTAATGTATGGTTTATACACAGTTTTTAGTGAGGTAATGGATAGAATAACGTTCCATTGTTTCGTATGTTTTCATTTTTGGCTCAGAACAGATGTTCACTATATCTAAAAAATTAAATCTGGCATGTAATATATCAGAAACCCACAGCACCAGGGATAAATGGGCCTGATTCTCATTTACACTAAGGCCCCAGGGCCTTAAAGTGGATGCATATATATAATATATTCCTGTTTTAAAGCCCCTTTCCACTGTCAGAGTAGTGTAAAATGGCCTTAGTGAAAATAAGAATTAGACCCATTTTAAATGTCTATAATCCAATACAAATTACTAACAAACAAAGCTGTGTGTAACATTTGCATCAGTCCCTCTCAAACTGAATCTTGAATTCAGGGATCAATGTATTCACAAACCTTGGCTCCTATTCACAAAAATTTGCAAACTTTGGTTGAAGTTGTTCACTTAGCTGGGAAATCCAAAACTCCCTGTCCCCAGCCTGTCTCCTGCAATTACCCTTCTTCACCTCCCCTCAGCTGCTGTCCTGTTCTACCCACCAAGCTTACTGTTCTTTTTATATTATATTATATTATATGTTCTTCAAGGGAAAACACTCCTGCTATTGCTGCCAGCTAGATCTGCTGAGCTGAAGCTGATAAACATCCAATAATCATTAGTTTGCTACCCGTCTAAAGAAACCACGCATGACCATTAATCAGGTGTCTCTTCCCGGGCACAGTCTCTACAATGGAAAGGACTACTTTGAAAAACTGAATGAAGCATGAGTCCATAGCTTGCAGCCACCTGAAAACCATGCTACTGCAGCCACTCTGCACCACTTACAGACCTTGGGAGGGAGGAGGACGTGGCAGGGCTTAGATCCCTGGAGGAGGAAGCAGTGGTGGGAGATTACAACATCTAAGGGCTAATCTTCACTATGGGGAGATCCACGCTGCTGCAATCGATGTGGCAGGGGTCGATTTAGTGGGTTTAGTGAAGACCCACTATATCGATGGCAGAGCATTCTCCGGTCAACCCTGGTACTCCAGCTCTCTGAGCAGAATAAGGGAAGTTGATCGGAGAGCGTCTCCCATCAGCGCAGTAAAGACACCGGGGTAAGTTGACCTAAGCTACATCAACCAGCTACGTTATTCACATAGCTGGAGTAGCATAACTTAGGTCGACTTACCCTTAGGACTTGTCTTCACTACCGGGGTATGTCCACACAGCAAAGGAAGAGTAAGTGTACCCATCCTAGCTTTATTCTAGCTAGTGTGGGTAACAATGGTAATGAAGACATGGTGGCAGAGGCTTCAGCATGAGCTTGCAACCCGAGTACATACCCAGCAAACAGCATCCCCAACAGACATTTGCTGTGGCAGCTAGCCTGCAATGAAGCCCATGCTGCCACATCTTGACTCCTGTTGTTACCTGTGCTAGCTAGATTAAAACTAGCAGACGTAGCCTACTTGGGCTACAGTTATACCTTAAGTTGTAGTGTAGATGTACCCTAAAGCAAGAAGAGATCTTCTGGAGGTTGCTGGGAAAGAAGGAGAAACAAGAAAGCCCCTATTGTGTCTTTTGCTAGTTACATAATACAGACAATATGAAGAAGCCACATGGGTACAACTGGGTGCCAGATAAGTTTGTTTACTAAATATACATAAACACGCCAGGTCTAGCTAAATACATACTGCAGCTCTGACTGGTTTCTGGCTGTTTTTGAAATATAGTACACAATGAGCGCTACTAGAAGGCTCACAAATTATCCAAAGGATACCCTTCTATTCCTATATGGTATATTTCCTGCGAGAGGGAGTGAGAGAGGTGAGGGTGAAGGGTACTGGTACGCCTTGTAAGTTTGCCCAGTGAATTCAAACTTTCCACCAAACATGCAGCGGTTAGTTTGGTGCCATCTCCAGGCCAACCACATGATGGTGCCCTTCATGAACTGTACCCTGCAGGTTTCACACAGCTGTACTATTAACCCTCTTAATGTTATTAGTTCATCACAGTAATACTGTAAGGCCTTGTGTACACTACCCGCCGGATCGGCGGATAGCAATCGATTTTTCGCATCTAGTGTAGACACGATAAATCGATCCCCAATCGCTCTGCCATCGACTCCAGCAATCCACCCCCGGCGGGAGGCAGAAGCGGAGTTGACGGGGGAGTGACGGCAGTCGACCCTGCGGCGTCCTCACACCGCAGTAAGTCGATCGAGGTACGTTATTCACGTAGCTGAAGTTGCGTACCTTACTTCAACCCCTGCCTGTAGTGTAGACCAAGGCTAAGAGAGACAAAGAGGTGACAAGGTGGAGGAGATGTCATTGAGGTGGAAATGCAACAATTTAGCAGCGTTAAGTGGTTGAAAATCGTAGGAACCACCACTTGGATTTTCTGACTGTGTTGCAGTCACTACTTTGGGGGAGCAGATGCCTCACTGGCAGAATCTATAGAACAAGGAACATTCTGAAAAAACAATGTGTGCACTGGAAATTAATAAACTAAATTCTAGTCACTCCAATTGGGTACAAAGGCTGCTTTAAGGGAGCTGAACTCCATTTGTACAAGTTTTCAGCTGACTTCACTTTTTAAAAGTGCATGGAATGCATCCAACACAAATAATTTTTGTGCTAGATGGGAAGACCAAAAGGAAAAGTCTGGAGAGAGGAGGATGGATGATCTTCCTTTAATGTCAAACCTGATATAAACATATCCCCCCCAACCCCTTTGCACAAGATAATTTTCTCAGCAAGACACAGATTGCTTCAATCTCTGCCTAGCCGCCTTTGAAGCTTTCTCCTTATTGTTGTGTGTAGGGGGAGGGAGGGTTCCCTTTGAGGATTTCTACAGCAGTGAAGAGTTCCTCCTTCAAATACTTTCACATTATGAGGAAAATGCTCTCTTCTTTGGGGCTTCTCTTCCTTAAGACTTAGGGCTGGCCAGAAAACAAGAATTCTGCTTCAGAAAACATTTCGGTTTTGACAAGAAAAGTTCTGTTGAAAATTATTCAGCCAGGTCTGCTTAAGACCTCACTCATCATTAGGTGGAGTTCCAGCTAAGGAGATAATTTGCATTGCTGGAGAGGATCCACCAACTGGAAGATAAGAATTTTTGAAGGGTTCCCGTTCTGCAGAACTTTGTAATAGGCTGCTTTTTTGTTTGTTTGTGAAGCTATGTGCATTGTTTGCCAGGGATGGTTTACAGTATGGAGTAATTTATAAAGACGTTTGTTACTTTGTAACAATTCTCTCTTGCAGGATGTTTGCCTACTTCAGAGTATTTGACCTTCAGCTTTGCTGCTGTCCACTTTTTCCTGTTGGTGACACTTGGATAACACTTTTAGTCTCTGATCCCACAGTGAGCTTTGTGTAGGTAGACCCCATGAACTTCATTGAGGGTCCCGGTGGGCTCCTACTTGGAACTTGTTGCAGGATTGGGGCTTTAATTAAGATGATACTGTATTTATCCAAGTTTTTCCCAAAGGGTGAGAAATGAACCACCTTGGGGAGGGGCTGTTTTTTCCCCTTTAATTTCGCTCTTACATGGCTCTTCCTCAAGAGTTTTCCTCCACATTTAACTGTGTAAGGTATAACTAAAGATGTGCAGTATTGTTCCGCATTGACATGCTTTCCCTGCACATATTGAGACCATTTGATAGCTTCCACACCTCCCTTTACTAAAAATCTTGTGGGAAATTCTGTACATCCTGTATTCATCTGTGCAAAGTGATTTGTAGCTGCAGCTACATTCTTTGATGACTTACTGCAAGACATTTTATGAAACCATTAGTAACAAATGTTTAACAGATATTAGGAGAAAGAACAAGGAACTCTGGTATGTGTGAGCATATACACAGAGAGAGAGAGTGTTTGTGTGTATGTGTATAATGTATAGGTGAGTGACCTTAGGGGATTGCATGACGGGCAGGTATCTGCTGATGTTCAGGTATGTATGGGGTGGGTTTTTAGGTGACCTTTAAAGTCTTTCAGGCAGATTCTCATGTGGAAGCCCAGCTATAAGCAATACAGCCCTTCGATTGCTTTTTAGGTGAACTAATCAGGCTGTGTGAGGGGAATCTGCTGGGACACTGTAGTTGCACGGGCTTGAGTTCCCCAGTCCCTGTGTTGGTGGGTAGGGGGAGACTAGGGAGTGAATAGTTAAAGGATGAAGGATCAGTCTTCAGATGATGATGTGCAGCCATGAATTCTAAATAGGGGTCACACTAAAGTGCTCTTATTGTACCCGAGGCTGCTACAGAAGGCTCGGGTAGCAGCTGTGTTGAAGAGCGCATGTTTCCATCTGTGCATGGCAAAGTGAAGTGAGGTCTTTTGTAGGCCTTATGCTTATCCATTCCTTTGTCGCTCTGGGATTAGACCCCCTTAATGCTGTCTACTTGGGGCTGCACCTGAGACCATGCAGAAGCTGAGCTATTCCAGAATTCAGGAGCCCTTTACTAAGGGGGACTTTCTACTAGGAGTACATAACACGCGCATCCCATGAGCTAGTGTGGTTGCCTTTGGGCAGCTGGGTGGAACTCAAAGTATTTTTTATTGATCTTTAAAGCCTTACATGGTTGGAATCTGTGTGTGGGTTACCAGAGCACCCATCTCTTTACCTGGGCTAGACTGCCGCAGTTGCCGTCAGTGGAGGTGCATGCCAGGGAGCTCTGCAGATGCAGAAGAAAGGCAGTTGCTGGCAGCTTGTTCTCGGAGATGGCCTAAATGTGAATAATGTATTATAATTGTACATGCAATAATAATTTCTTATAATTGTACATGCAAGGTAACAGGTGTTTTTGAAAATGGGACCTAGACTCCTAAGTCACGTAGGTGCTTTTGACAGTGTTCCCCTCAGTCTATAATTTGTTGGTAACGCGATCTGACCCAAAGATACTGCAGCTCTTGATTTCTCTTGTTCCTCTTTTCCAGGTTGGCCTTCATTCTATGATGTGATCAGTCCTGATGCAATTATGTTCACCGATGACTTCTCTTATGGGATGCACAGGATTGAAACAGGCTGCAGTCAGGTCAGTGTATAGCACACAGAGACCATTCTGATAGTAAAGGCTGAAAATATTGTTACAGCACCCTACCCTCTCACTGTGATTTACAAAGCTTTTAGTTCATTAAATACTAATAATCTTAAGATTGCATGGTGGATTGCAAGTATGACAGATGAATGGTCCGAGTCAAAGTACAAAGTGCTAATGAGAGTGTGCTTAAGCACTGTTTAACAGAGCATACATCATTGGCTTGAATCAGTGGTGCCAAGAATATTGAAATTGTCTTGTTGGAAGGAATCCCTTCAATGCTCATCCCTGAGCTCCACTTTTCTACCTCCATGTGCGAATTGTTTTGATAGAGGTTGGAAGCATTGTAGTGACTATTTGTGTGCTGATACCATCACTGTGCATTACTGAAGAGCAGCACTAACTGAAATCCAAGACCCATTCCCAGGTCAGTCCTAATGGCCACATCAAGTAATCCCATCTGCCATAATAATGAACTCAATAATAATGCCAGATGCTCCCAACTTTCCATTATCTGTCTTGTTCTACTTGCTTTCATCCATTATGATGCCCAGCTTTCTGTGAAGTGAATGGCATAATCATTATCTAGAAGGGAGGGGAACTGCTGACTTAACATGGTACAAAACCACCCAGCAACTCTCAACCATCCAGTTCTAAATTCTCAAATTCCTTCTGGTGAGGCTGCAACAGCTTCATTCATGCTGTACAAATCTGCCTTTCTGTTTCCAGACAGGACCAAGGCTGGGCTAACCGATTTCAGCATTGCTGAAATATATCCTGATTATTCTGTGCTCATACAGGAATGCTTAGAGCATGTTAAGAAAGAGGCTCTCGGAAATGATGTTGTGTTCTTCTGGGGCCATTTCTGCCCCCACTGAAGTCAATGGCAAAATTTCAGTTAACTTCAGTGTGTGCAGGATGGGGCCCAACATGTCCAGTGCCTGAATCAGTCTGAAGGGAAATATCTACTAATATAATTGGAGAAATTGTATTATTCTTATCTAGGTAACATGCTGCAAGAAAACCATTTAACACATTTTTGGTAGATGTGCTGTAGGCATTTGAGGAATCTCAGAAGCTCTACTATGACCTCTGATTGCAAAAGAATTTTAACACCTCGCAGGAAAATTTACTGCATAAAAAGATATTGCTCAATATTAAAGGAACTCTGGCTGTGTTGTTTTTATTTCATAATAGACTGAGGAACCTTCTGAGCTTATAATCATCACTTTACTGAATTGCTTTGTGGAACTAAATGATAAAATCCTTCCAAGCCTATTTATATTTATTTTTATCAGGAAATGTTGGTAAAAGTTGATTTCCTTGTATACACACAAAGCGATGAAAAAATATTCCCATCAATAATTGAAATTTACAGATAGCCAAAGTGGGGGGGGGGGGGGGGGGGGAGAGTGTGCATGAGAACTTAGAGTTTGATGTAAGGATATTTAGCTTGCATATTTTGAAATATGATGTTGACAATTTGTATTTTAAAACCCATGTCTGGGGTACTGGATTGTTCCAAAGATGCCAGGATTCAAAATCTGTGCTTCCTGCCCTTGGTCATTTTCGCTCAGCGACGAGCATCAGTGCTGTCTGTACTGCTTGGGGGAAGCCTGAGTCCAGGTGAAGTATCTGCCTCTAACTTCCCTGCCCGTACATGGGAAGGCCAAGTCCTCCGTCCTAAGAAGCAGCTTGTGGAGGTTGTCAGGGGGCCTGAGTCAGATCCTGACTGGGTAACCCCCCCGTATGTCAGCCTGAACAATCCAAGGGTGCGCCTCCTACCTCTGAGCCTCAGTCTGGCTCTGCCAGTACCAGTGCTAGGGATCCCATGCTGGAGCCTAGCCATGAGTCTCGGAAGCATGCACATAAGCATGGCAGTAAGTCTTCCTCTAGATCCAAGAAAGATGCCACACCAGCCACAAGTTCCGGCCACAAAGGAACACTGCCTTCCAAAGCCCACAAGAGCGACAAGAAGTTGCATCGCTCATCGAATCTGCCGGTCCTGGTTCCAGCACCACATACTCCTCCTGCATTGACCCCGCTGGCATCTCGTGGTCCTGAAACAGCTCCCCTTACCAGCCCTGGTTCCATCCATAGACTGAGGGCCATTGACTCTGGGAAGACTCGGAAGTGCTCCTTGGGCTCATGAACTGTTCCAAGTTTGCTCTGGAATGCCCTTCCTTCTGTCCTCGCCATGTGAGACGATCATAACAAATGCATCACTCAACGGCTGGGGAGCCCACGTGGGAAATCATGTGACACAAGGCACTTGGACCTCTCAGGAAGTCAGGATGCATATCACCATCCTGGAACTTTGGGCGATATGCAAAGCATGCCACGCGTTTTTACCAGCTATCCATTCTCGTCATGTTCTTGTCATGTCAGACAACACCACTACAGTTGACTACATAAACAATCAAGGAGGCACAAAGTACCCAATGCTGTGTGCGCAAGCAGTATTCCTCTGGAAATGTTGCATTGTGCATCGTATCCATTTGTCGGCAGCCTGTCTGCCAAGAACCCGGAATGTGATTGCCAATGCTCTCAGCAGGAACTTTGCAGCTGACCATAAATGGAAGTTGCATGACATGGTAATTGTGGACATTTTTGGTCACTGGGGAACTCAGATCAGGGACCTCTTTGCATCTCATGCCAACACCAAGTGCATTCAATACTGCTCAAGGGGAGGACTCGGTGCCCATTCACAGGGCAATGCACTGGTCATCAACTGGTTGGACCGGATCAACTACTCCTTCCCTCCCCTATTACTCTTGCTGTGTGTCCTTCAGACTCCAATGGGAGATGGTGATTTGTCATCCTGATTGCTCCGTTCTGGCCTCACTAGTTCTGGTTTCCTCTTTTTCTCTGCATGTCGAAACATCCTCCACTCCTGGCTCCTGATGTTTCTGGAACTGCTCACACAACACAATGGCAGAGTCCGCCACCCTGATCCACAGGTGCTTCACCTAACAGCTTGGTTTTTGGATGGACACCTCCACTAGCATGGGAGTGTTTGTTGGCAGTAGAGGGTGTCCTTTCCAGTAGCAGTAAGGACTCCACGAGATGATCCTACCAAGCCAAATGGGTGCGTTTCACTTCCTGGGCCCAAGAGCCAGGTCTTTCCCCCAAAGCTGTGGACATCCCGATGCTCTTAGACTATTTCCTCTATCTGAAGGCCTCGGGACTTGTTCTCAACTCCATCAGGGTGCATGCAGTCGCTATTAGCGCTTTCCACCCTCCTGTTGAGGAGCATTCAGTTTTTACCCCACCTTTAACTTCCCAGTTCTGGAAGAGCCTTGTAAATAAATAACTGACCATTCTATCACTCCCCAATGGGACCTCAATCTAGTGCTTACATCATTAATGAACTCTCCCTTTGAACCTCTGGCCTTCTACTCCCTTTCTCTTCTTTCCATGAAAGTCGCTTTCCTGGTTACTATTACCTCTGCAAGGAGGGTTGGCCAACTGAGGGCCATGATGGCAAACCTTCCTTTCCCGGTGTTCCATAAGGACAAAGTTTCACTGCACCCCAGATTTCTACCAAAAGTGGTTTCTTGCTTCCACCTCTACTGACCCTACATTTGCCCTCTTTCTTTCCCAAACTGCACATCTCAACTGAGGAATGCCAGCTTCACTCCCTCAATGTACGTAGGGCCCTGGCCTTTTATCTACAAAGTATGAAGCCATTCTGGAAGTCTCTCAGCTTATTTGTTGGCATAGCAGAGAGAATTAAAGGGCAGGCCATTTCCACCCAGAGACTCTCGAAATGGGTCTGAGGGTGCATGATGCTCTGCTATCAGTTATCGAGATGGTTCCCACCAGGTGGAATACGGGCCCATTCCATGAGAGCGCAAGCAGCAAATTCCGCCGCACTCCAAAATGTACCACTTGTGGACATCTGTAAGGCAGCCACATGGCGTTTGGTACACGCCTTTTCTTCTCATTATGCTCTAGTGCATGATTCTGCAATGGACATCTTGTTTGTCACAGTGGTCCTCCGTTCCACAGTTCCATCATCTTCCTCGCACCCTTCTCCTAGCTAGGTACTGCTTGTTACTCACCTTCAGTTGAATACAATAGGGACTATCACTCAAAGAAGAAGGGGAGGTTACTTACCTATAACTGGAGGTTCTTCGAGATGTGTGGTCCCTGGCTGTATTCCAATCCCACCCTCCTTCCCCTCTGTTGCGGATGTGGTAGATTTGTGGTAGAGAAGGAACCGAAGACGCGGTCAGTCCGCCCCATCCTTCATTGCCTCGGGAAAAACCATGAGGCAGTGCAAGGGTGCATGCACGGGCTGCTGGACATTTCTACTTCGAAAAGTTCCAGCTCCAGGTGCAGGGTGCATGCTCATAACCCTCAGTGGAATACAGATAGGGACCACACATCTTGAAGAACCTCCAGTTATAGGTAAGTAACCTCCCCTTCCATGCATGCTGGGCAATGTGTGGAGGGAACAAAGACTAGTTCTTCCCTGGCTGAGTTTAGGACAGTACTGCTCATTGAGGTACTAGAAATATTGAGAATACTTTGTGCCACAATCTGTGCTTGAGACCCTGTCCAGCTGGTAACTGGTGCTATTTAACAATGATTTAACAGTTCCATAATACAATTGCAGATACCTCACACTTTTTCAGTTGAATATTAACATGTGCTTTGGAAGGAACGATTTTAATAAGGCTTGTCTACATGGCAGAGCAAAGCATGCGAGAGGGGTGCGATTTGTAAAGCGCAGTAACATACTCTCCAACTGCCCTGTGTAGACGCTGCTCTAAAAGTCTGAAACAGGACTACATCAACGCTAGCCAGGTACCTGAAAGAGTGCCCCCGCTGTGTCCACAGGGGCAGCTAGTGCATAACATGTTAGAGCACTGTACGAATCACAAATCTCTAGGGAGCTTTGCTGGCGCCATGTAGACAAGTCCCTACTCATACACATTCATGGGTTCTAAATTAACTGAAACCACTCAGGAAAGAGACCTGGACTTTATTGTGGACAGCTCAGTGAAAAGATTTGATCAATGGATTTTGGTGGTTAGAAAAGCAACCAAGATGTTAGAGAGTATTAAGGTATAAAGAATAATACTGCAAATATTATAATGCCATTCTATAAATCACAGGTATGGCTTCACATAGAACACTGCTCATGTTGGGTCATGCTGTCTCGAAAAGGATGTAGTACAAATAGAAAAAATCCAAGGAAAAGCAATGAAATTAAATTAGAGGTATGGAAACATTTCCAGATGAGGAGACACTAAAAATTATTAGTTATCTGAAATTCATATCTAGCCATGTATCTAATGTTCATATCAAAATAGTAACTGTTCTTTTTGAAGCATTCCTCTGAGATCTTCATCTTATCAGAGCTTACTTGTATGTAGTATAGAGAAGAAATAAATAAGAGGTGACAGTAGAGATATATCAAATAATGAATAGCAAAGACAGCAATGTCTACTTCTCTCATAATACAAACACAGGGCTGCAAATTGAAAGCAGGATCAAATAAAATACTTTCAGGCGATGCATAATTCACCTGTGTTCCTCCTAGAGATCTAATTGCCCTATTCTGGATCTACAAAAATCTTGCTTTGTATCATTGTTCCATCTGTTCTGTTTCTCTTAGCAGAAAATGATAAGGAAAGCCAGCAGCATCTGAGCAGGCAGCTCTCTGTGAGCCACTAGCAAGGTCCTTGTGGTACCAGAATTTGGGTCCTTTATTCAGTGATTACTGATATTCATTGAAACCGCAGCCTACTCAGTGCCACCTGGCAGGTCGTGAGTACAGCCAAATGAAGCCTGTGGTCAACATATGGGTTGGAATATGACGACGCCCTTCCAGAGAACCCAAAGTTTTTGGATTCATCTGAATGGAGCCCAAAGCAGCGTGTGGTCAGGGTGGAGGAGTCTGAGAACGTCGTTTACCTGGCTTCAGAGAAACTAGAACTGGCAGACTTCACAGAATGGCATTAGCAATGCACACACCAAACACACTAAAACCTGAATTTACTAAATAGAGTAAGAAAATATGAGGCTAAACCCCACAGCAAAGTCCAACAGCAGCTTCCCATCAGTGGCTTCCTACCAGTGGAACCCGCGTTCTTGGCCCAGCAGATGGGGCAGATCACACAGGATGATAGCCTGGGGGTGAGGAACAACTTGCAGCTGCTCTAAGGCACAACTAACACCCCCATATAGTGTACCCATAACACAGCCAGTTCCTCCCCTCCCGTGGATCTTAAGAATGTGAATCATGTATCCAGCAGCAAAAAAGACCACAATTTTACTGCAGTGCATTCTTGGTAAACACTCCCCACCAACACACACACACACACCGTGCTCCAAACAGTATTAATCTCTTGCAGATGAAAAGTAAGTTGCTTTTTCTGTAAATGTCCCTCCATCTGTTTGCTCCTGTGTAAAAGCCTCTATTTAAAATGTTCTTCAATTTAGAGATCAAACGCTGGGCAGGAGAGCGGGGGTTATCTTACTATAAAACAAAAGCATCCCTGGGATTATCTGAGAAACAATTTTTACAGTTCTGTTAGAAACACATCATCCTGGAAATACATATAATGTCAGATATTTGTGACAGGTAAATGTTAATTGCAGGCACATTTAGGGAATAATATTAAATTGGTTGCACATTCTGTCTCCTTCTTTTTCCTTTCCTGTGCAGGGGGTCCTTCCCCCTAGGGTCTCTCTAGCTATTATGTTGTACCTGTAAAAACCAATAACATTCTTTAATTACAAAAAGATTGGTTGCACATTGATATGCTCTGAATAAATCATTAGCAGCCGATTGCACAGTGCTTTCTTCAGCTCACGGCAACCAACGAGAACCAGCAGCCCAGAAAGACCCAACTATGCTGACAGTTGGCTGTGGTCAGCTATGCTCCCAATCTGCCAAAGGCAGGAGTTACACGTGGCATTCTGTCATCTTGCCACATTCTGCCCAATATATGAACCAGCATAGGATGATTTTCATGGGGAGGCTTTACCAACTTTAACAGTCACCAAAGAAAAATAGTCAGCACCCGTGATGGGTGAAATGTTGTATGTAGTGTAGGGTCAGCACATCTTTCATACTCTCAAATAACAGCCAGAACAATTCCTTTCTGGTACAAACAATTGAATTTGAGTTATTTTCATTGCCCATGAGTATTAGCACATGTTTACATGGAATCTATATGTAAATTTTAGTGAGAGACAATGTCACAAAATGTAACAGATTTCTCAGTAATCCCATCCTGGTGTGACTGCCACCACAGAAAAATATAATGAAACCGCCTCTAACCGTGTTGAGGCTTTAGAATTCCTTGCTAAGGAATTCTGTTGTGATAGGTTGACTTGATAGTCCATAAATTTGTGTGTCAGTGTTTCCTGAAATCTGGTCCTCTGTGTAATTTCTCTTCCTCTGTTCCTTTCCACTGGAGAATGAGTGATTTGTAAATAATCCTTTGGTAAATGTTAATGTGGAAAAGACTTTGCTATTGAGCCATGAGGTTTGAAAACTTTCTCAGTCAAGAAGATTAATTGCCATATTTTGGATTTGTACAAATACTTTGGGAAACTAATTATTATGATTTATTATTTGTATTATGGTAATGTCCAAAGGCCCCAATTGGAATAAGATCCTCATTATGCTATACCACATGCTGTAAAAAACAATAAGATGAGGACAAACCCTGCTTCAAAAAACTTACAAACTCAAAGGACAAAAGGGATCAGGGCTAGGAAAGAGGGATACAAGCAAGTGATCAGTCATGAATGACATCAAACGTGTTAGTTGTATTATTTTAATGCGTCATCTTTGTTTATATTATGCTTTTATTTGTTCATTTAACCCTCATTACCTCCTTTTGTTTTCTCCCCTCCTGAAAAAATTTTTTAGGTAGTTATATTGTCCCCAGCCTTACCAATGCTGTTAATCACTTCCTTAATCACCTTCCCAAAAGTCATTCCTGCGCCTTCCAAACACTCATTTGCATAACAGCAGCTACTGAGAGCACTTCCTGATGATTCCACAGGGTGGAAGCAGTCTCATTGGCTAATGGTCTGTTTCCACTGAGCTACCACTGCCATTTCCGCTGCCTTACCAGGACAGAAGGGTTGCCCCCAGGAAGCTGGTGTGGTTTTCAGTGATCACTCAATGCTTAAGGTGCTTGCAAGAGCTCTGCTTTTTTTCTGTGGCTAATTCCAACTGGCTGTGCATAACAATAATAGTTTCACAGAGCCCTTCCAAAGCTCAATGTCTGGGAAGTTGAGCCCTTCATGGTGCCATCCCCAATACCACAGCTGGAGCCTGCCACTCCCAGGGATCTGCCCACACAGATCTGATTGCAGGGTTGGAGTCTTAAACTTTAAACTCTTTGTGGTAAGAACTGTCTTTATCCAGCACTGGGTTATGCACATCCCTAGGACCCCTGCTCCTCTAGTCTTGTGTTGATCAGAATTGTAGCAGGTGGGGAATTTTTCAATAAAACATTTTTTGTCAAATATGTTTGTGAATATGTTTGAGATTTTGACTTTTTGTTCCAATTTGAGGTGACAATCCCCGCCCCCCAAGTCTGGAAAATATTTAAGGGATGGATGGGAAAGCAGTTTCCTGCTCGGCTCTAGTCAGAATTTCAATTTTCATTTTGGGGAAAAAAGAAAAGAAAAGTTTTTTCTAGCCCTCACGATTGTGAAATACCCCTTGGAAGCATGAAGAGAGTATAACCTGCAGCAGTGATCTCTGCCTGCTCCTAGAGACGGCTTGAGTGCATGCTTAAGTGCTTTGGTGAATCGAGGACTATAACATGAGGAGGACACTGGAATAAAAGGGAAAAAAAGAGCAAAAAATTATCCCCAGTATGCTGAGCTGCTAGGAACTTAGCCAACATGAATAATTATTCACAGTCAGGAATACTCAATATTGCTGGTATGTGCTTTGGATACTGTGCTAGAAATGAATTAAGCATAAATAATAATTCTTTGCCTTAATTTTTGTTATCTGGAAGTCCAGCTGGGAGACTGTCAGACTGCTAGCCCACTATGGGATAGATTCTGAACAGTGACACCGCTGTAACTCCACTGATTTCAAGAACTCATGTTGGAATCAACCATTTACTTTAATGGGAGATGCATTGGGCCCTAGCAAAGCAGCATAACTCCCTATTCAAGGTGAATGTTTCTACAGTGCAGGGGGTTATTTTTTATTCCTCATGACATGCTGGAGAAATAAGAAAGAATCGGAGTGGCTAATTACAGCGTGCTGTTGGTTTCAAGATGTGTTTGTTAACCTAAGTCTCCTCCCATCATGTGCCTCTAAAGCAGTCTTAGTTCTTCAGTAATGGTTCAATGGATCAGTTTCTTCAAATGTTACGTTCTCTAAAAGGAAAGTGAATGTTACCTCTGTTATAGTCAGCAACATGGCCTTTACCATGCTATCATACATATCTGAAATGCACTCATCCAAAACAATACTTCTCTGTGTGGTGACAGCACATATATTTTCACATTCCTTGGAAGTAACAAATTAAGCATCAATCCAATTTATAAATTATTTCTGTCTTCAATTATTTAGCCCAAAATCTGAAAACATCTGAAATATGATTGTTTCTGAATGATTTCGGATATGTACTGTTCCACTGTTCTGTGTTCCCTCATATGCACAGTACAGCCCACAAAGACATCGACTAGGGATTAGGCTAATGAAAGGTACCTAAGAAATTGTTCAATCTAGTTTCCTGTTGTAAACATTGTCCCACTATAGACTAACCTTAAGATCTTAGTATAAATAGCATTGTCGTGCCATGTAGTTGTACAGAAATACAATGATACTCTGTTGTTTTATTTCAGTGTGGTGCACACCTGGGGCATATCTTTGATGATGGGCCTCGTCCAACTGGCAAAAGATATTGCATAAACTCTGCTTCATTATCTTTCGAGCCTGTAGATAAGAACAATGCTGGAGAGGGCAGCAGTAGCACCAGTCCTGCCCAAACAGACAAAACCGAGCTGTAAGACAAAGGGCGGTCTGCAGAAAACTCACAGCTTATGAAGAATGTTTTTTCTAACTTGCCTGCTATATTGTATCCTATTTTTAAATGTATAAAGGCATTCTGCACAATCAGGGTTTTTTTCTTTGTTGAAATTGCGGCCTTGCCTGCCAATGTATTTTACTATATAATAGGATCTAAATATTTGTTGACTGACTCTCCTGGTTTTGTTTTTGGAGATTGCTTTGGGGAAGCCTCAAAACAAGAGACTTTAGCCCCATTAGTTGTTAGTTTCTTCTTCTTGCTTTGTTACTATAGATTTGAATATTTTTCCTTTTTTTGTGTGAAGAAAAGGGGATTGTGGTTATCTTCAGACAACAGAAAACTCTTGAGTGTAATAAAATTCTTGAGATCCCAGCACATCTGGGGTGGTTCTGATTTGTGAGGCATGTGGCCTTTGGTCATGTGTATTCAACCATCTCACTGTATCAACCACACCCTGCAAAAACTTGGACGTAGGCAATTCCCTTCCAACTAAAAGTGATGGATGAGATGTAAAGCCCCTCCTTTGGCTAAATTACTGCCAAAATACAAAGGGTGTAGTTGCAGGGACATATATGTTGCATTATAATCAATTTTTTCCCCTTGTTGGATGTTGGAATGGAGTATTAAATCAAGCTCAAAACTATTGAGCTTCACTTGTTCAAGGTTCACTGAATAGCCTTTGCTTTTTTTGTAAGGCCCTGTCTTCTGCAGCTACAACTGTTAGAGGTTTGAACTTGAATTAAAATATGAAGGGGATTATTTATTTGGGTAGGAGCAGGTAGAACTTGTAGAGAATTGAAGTGGATGTGGGTTAACATAGGTGGGCTGTTTGCCCTGCCCAAGGCAAGGAATCACTATAAGGCATCAGCAGGCTCTGAGGAACTGTGGGACTGCATAATGAAAAGTGACACCCTTCTGAAATATCCATTTTTAATTTAAGCTGGCCTGGGCCCATAAAGCCTCGAAGGGACAGGTCTTTATTATATGTAGCTATGGTGAGGGATGTGGGTGGGGAGGTGGATGTAACAAATGAGCATGAAAAAGGCTGGCAAAAAGCCAGACTATTCACTTGGTGAGAAAAGTTGCTGGTTTCACCTGGCAAGAAGTTTTCCACAACTGCTCTTAGCGTTTAGTTTAGTAGCATATGGATATAATTGTGAGTAATAAGGTTTTCTAAGCTTTAGTGATACAGTATTATCTAATATCACTTTGCCTTGAAATGCTCAGTGACCAATCAGATCAAGTACTCCCTTTGTGAGTATCCTGTTATGATTGACATTGGGTCCAATCCTATTCCCGCTGGGAACAAAATTCCCCTTGATGTTAATGGAAGCAGAATTGAGCCTATTATATCAATAAAGCTGAACATACCACCTGAAATGTAGAGGATGGCTGCACTTCGAGCTTGGGGTGGCTCCCAGGTCCATGAGATGTACATGCAGTACCTCTGTTTGAGCTACCTTGCTGAAAAGAGAATGTACCTGTGGCAGCACAATTGAAGGGAGGGGCTATCCACCGCAAGTCTGCACTTAGCGCCTCGGCCAGGTGCATACTCAGGGCTTGCATTGCAGTGGCTAAGCTCTATTTTTAGCATGCTAGCTCAATACCAATGGGAATCGCACCCCCAGCTTGAGGTGTAGACACACAGTCGCCCTTTATTTTAAAAACAACCTCTGTAAAAGCGTCTAGAAAGATGAGAATTGTCCCATTAGCACTACTACAAAAGTAGGGAGGCAGCATAAAATGCTTTAAAGTAAAATTAATACAAATAAAGATGCTAAATATTTAGGGTTAGATTGTTCAATCCTAACATTAACAAGCCGCCACTCGGGAGTAGTCCCACTGATGTGTAAACAATTACTTACTGAAATAGGTAAAGATTATACACGCTAGCCCTTAGTGTATAAAGGCAGTCAAGCTTTCCGGGGTCCCGTTATTCTTTAACAATTTCTTACAGAAGGGCTGTTCTTATTCCCTACCTTTGTTTGACGAGAAGTATGTTTTCTCCTACCACATTTTCTGACACAAACATAAAAAATGCAACATTTATAAAATTGTGGTGCATACATGTGGTTTAATTTCACATTGCTGTTGGATTTGTCATCTAATTTCAGTGTATTTCTGTCTTATGTTAGAGAAATATATTACTAAATCTTCGGTGAGCAATAATGTCAGCTGTCCTACAGTAGATTTATTTTCGCAGGATATGGAATGCAATGAACTGAATCAATATGGTGAGGTGTATGTGATCTGTGGGAGTTACACTGTTTAACATAGGAAATTCATTGTTCTCTCTCTGCACCACAGCACAGTGCAAGGTAAGTGCTGTTAGAAGATGCCAGCATTGGCTGGTATTAAAAAGTCAAAATTTAGGTCAGTCAGTCTGTGGTCATGACAAAAGGATCTTGGGAGTTGAGCACAATGTCTAATGTAACAAGTGAGCATTTCTATCTGGTTAAACTTTGCACTGTCTGGAGGCTTATATATACTGAAAGCAAATGATGCCGAAATAGAAAGCTATCTTTTATAATATCCTCTCTATATTGCAACTTGGATGTTTGAATAGAATAACCTTTTAAATGTTACGTAAAAGGTACACATACATATTATAGATATCCAATGATGGTTTGACCCTTTGGTACCTTTTAATAACTAAAACCTTTCCTTGGAACAGTTCAATACTTTTAAGAAATCATATATAAATTTTTCAGTGAATTTTTTTTCATATATTTATCATATATGAATAAATAATAAAATTACTTTCTGAATAAACACTGTTCTGTTTTCTTTCCTAAGTGGATCTGTTTTTGTCATGGGTTCATCTGCTCTCAACTGCAGCCAATCCTAAGGTGCTTCCTTTATCTGGGTCCCCTTACTGACAGTCTGCATTTTGTGTATTTTATATATATCCAGCTTTTTATCACAAGCAGCTTTCTGTAGTAGGGGCCTAAGCAGTGTAGTGTACTCTGATTCCCTACATACACCAGTCCCTGGGAAAGTATATGAGAGATCCAGATATAACTGAGGGGAGAGAAACATTTACATAAGTGCTCAACCTTCACCTTAGCAAAAATCTTCAGCCACTTCCGTATGTTTTTGTGTGTAGTGTAGGACTTTGGGGAGTTCTATGCGGATAGCACTTTGCAAATTATAAGAGTTATACCATGCCAGTGCATAGACTGCAGCTGAACAATTTGGCTGAAAACTTGCATTTTGTTAAGGATTCGTCTCTAGGGAAACAGGTTTGGAATGCCTCATTGTTCACCGATTAACTCAGTTTGATAAATCAACTCTACAAAAAGTTTTACAAAAATTGGGGTGGGGTGGGGGGAAGAAAGAGCTTTCATGTTGTTTTCAGTCCTGCTTTCATGTTTACATTCCTGGGAACCTAAGTGATATCGGTGCAGTAATTCAGTTGTTAATTGTTCTCAAGTGTTGCAGGGCATCTAAGGACAATCTGTGTGACAATCAATTAGAATGTCAGGTGACATTCTGAGGACTCATTTTGCCACATTAGTATACTCTACATTAGTCCAAAACCAACCCATTCTACCCGCTTCCCTTTCAGCCTCCTTTCATAACTGAGATCATTTGATGCTTCTGGGACTGACGGACTGATAATACTGACTAAAATGTGACATGGGGCCAGCTTCTCTCACATGCTCTGATTGTTTTGTACTGCACTGCTGGTATAATCTGACCCTAACACCAGTGTATCCCAGTCAGTGCAAGGAAGATCCTCTAGTGGCTTAGAGCTGATGTAGATGCTCTTACATCAATACCCTTCCCTGCTGATGGCATAGCGGGGGAAAGAGCGAATGACCAGGGTGCACCCCCATTTCATGTCAATCCCCAGCTACAGTTTTGGCTCCCTGGGGGCCATTAGACTGCTCTAACTTGACCCAGAGGGATGGGCCCCACACACTGAACCCACGGAGGGTAGAGATGATCTTGAAGTCACTTTGCACCCCCAATCACAAGGTTGCACTGTTTGCAGTTTGGTTGTAGATGAGGTTGTGACTGATAACATGGGCAGGCTTGGTACAAGCTTCCCCATGTAACTCTGCCACTAAACATCAGTCAGGACCTGCAATATTCCTGTCGTTCTGGTCTTTGGCCTCTCATGCATCAGCTATCAGACTATGCCAAATTGTGTCATAGTTCTGTAATAACAAAAATTATCCACAAGGGAATGTAACGAGACTGTCACATTTATTTTTTTACTAGAGCTGAACCCAGTTCTACAGAGATAATGTTAATTATGTGCTTCTGTTCCCACTGCAGTCTACGAGAGGTTGCTATTGACCGTTAACCTGCAGTTGTAATAGTGCCTTCCACCCAGAAAACTCCTAAGGCTCTTTAGACATGCCATTAACTGATATTACATAATGAAGGGCTAGGTGGTGCTCTGGGTTAGTGAGCTAGACTTTTATCTCTAGTTTCAGTTAGATGTAGTATTTTTTCTCCCTGTTCAAAAATGGTATTCCTGTGAGCTGTTAGATAGCTGCCAGGTTTCAATATAGAGGTAGCTCCGTTTTTGTAGTGGGGAAAGTGAGTCATTGACCTTAGATTTATATGACTTTCATGACTCCCAAAACTCTTTACAAATATGAGAATCTGATTTTATTTTATATTTATATATAATATTTAAACTGTAGGATCAGATACGTAAAGTGTTTGAGAAGTCACTTGCAATGGGGAGCTTTAATACAGCAAGTAAAGTATGCAATCAAGAAACTATTCAGTAGATGTAGCATCGGTATCTATATTTCCACAGCAGAGTCATTTAAAAGAAAGAGAGGGTGAGGTGATGTGGGTGAATGAACTGAACTTTTATCTGTACTTGAAGCTGCATAGGTAAAATGATCTGTTAGTGATGTTTTCATAGAAGCTTTGTGATCCATCAGGATAAAGGGCAGTATATAAATGTAAGGCCCTACTCCTATTGACTTAATATAATACCATGATAATAATAATAGGAATCACTTTATCTGTGCCTGAAATGCAGCCACCAGTCAGGTGACTTGGGGAAGCTATTTGACAAAGTCCAATAAGACTCCTTGCCACTTTAAGATAGGGAGTGAGTAATACAATGTGCATCTCAAACTGCAGATAAAAATCTAAGCTTGCTATCCTATGGCACCAGCAAGCCTCTGTCTCTTTTTTTCACCAAATGATGGTTTTCTGCTGCGTAAATTATTAACGTATATATTGCAGTAGCACCTGAAGGATACGCCCATTATGCTAAGCGCTGTATCATAGGCGTAGTCTGACTTCTAAATTGAGGGGGGCAAATTCCGCACCTGCCTGAGGCTTGCAGTTTTGGGGAGCAGCCTACGCCCATGTGCTGTACAAACATAAATGTGGATGCTGATGCTATAGCTCCTTGTGATGGAGTGTATCAGGCCCTTTGAGGTCCACTGCTGGAGGCCTCACGGTCTTACCACACTCCACCCCAGGAAAGGAGCAGTGAAGGTGGATCCTCCAGACCTACCTAGAAAGGCTGCAAGGAAGCAGCCAATTAGAGTACAGCAGGCTCACATAAAAAGAGCTGTAGGGGCTCAGTAGGGCAGTTCTTGGCTGGGACCAGAAAAGTGAGGAAGGGCTGGAAGATGGTGAAACTCTCCAGGCAAAGAGGCTGAGGGGAGACCCTGGTCAAGCAGGGTTAGGACAGAGAAACTCTCCAGCCAAGGAGACTTGGGAGAGATCCTGCTCAAACAGGGAACAGACTGGGAGAACCCAGGGATTGTAACCCTAAGGTAATGGCTGAAGGTGATGGGACTAAGTGGGAAGCACCCTGGGGAATGCAGCAGCAGCACCTATTAAAGGGAAGGAGCAGATGGCTGCTGTTTATACGGTCCCTGGGTTGGGATCTGGACTAGGGGGTGGGCCCAGGTCCACCCACCAGCCACTGGGGAAGTGACCTAAGCCCTGAGAAGGGGATAAAACTCTGTACTAAAAGCCTGAGAAAGGTGCTGGAATTTAAACAGGCCCAGCGATGGGGCTGAAGACCTTGGAGAGGGTCAACCCTTTGTTCCCCGGGAAGGGGTTCATCCATTGTGGCCTCTGTGACTTAGCTGGAGGACTGAGCCATTGAAGACCCGCCTGATGAGGTCAACACCCTATAGGGGGTGCCAGGAGAAAAGAAAATTGCAGCACCACTCCCAGCCAACAAGAGGCACTCACCAGAGTTCAGTACACCCGTCACACTGCTTAATAGTTATTTACTTACTATATGAAAGAGCCTCTTTCTTAATTCACTGGATCTAGTTCTATAGAGCTTCCACTCTTGGCAGTCCCGTTGGCTTCAACAGGACTTTGGCATGCAGAGCAGCCACGAGATCAGGTCCCAGCTGCCCTTTCCTAGTGCAACAGAAATGTTCTTTACATTCATTATATTTTTCCAATTTGTAACAAAATGCCTGCAATAAAAGTTAAAAATCAGGGTTTGACCAACAATCCTATTCTCCCTCAGCTAATAAAGATAACAAAATAGTGCCCCCCCCCACATCCCATTCTAAAGCAATGTTTTCCATAAACATAAGAATGAAAATAAAGCTAGTATCAGTTTGTTAAAAAATAACATCAATACGATCTGGATCATTGTGTGAGAAGATTGGCACCATGAATGAATGCATTAGCTTCCCAATGCACTATAACAAGGTTGAAATGCTGCTTAGGTCAGCAGGAAAGTTGAATTAATATTTGTTGTTTATTGACTATTAAAATGAGGTCTTCTACAGAGCTCTCAATAAACCTGCAAAATATCTGACTCAGCATTTTGTGTACTGAGTGGAAATGATGTGTGTTACATTTTGACCTTGTTTCCCCCCGTTATAATAAAATAGATCTATAGGAATGCTCAGTAAGTCTTTTCAGATCAAGAATCTGGTAACAATTGACTATAGTATTATTTTCACAATAAATGTTTAAAATAAATGAAAGTAATATTTCTACCCAAGATGTTTCACTGTCAATGAAATTGTGAAAGACAGAAAACTTACAGATAGTGTGGACTTGAGTCTTTCTGCAGTCCTTATAGCGACAACCAATCCAGTAAAAAGTATTTAACTCCCTAAACAATAAGGCCTCCATTATGTGCATGCTTACACGTGTGTATGTTTTCAGGCTCAGGATCCAACCGTTCAAATTGAGCAGAAATAATATATTAGGGTATGGCTAATTGCAAACGTGCTCCACAGAACTTCTAGCACACCTGGTCAAACTTTTCAGACTTTCTTTTGCTTAACCAACCCAGGCCAATAGTAAAAGAAAAGTTACTCCACAAATGGGGGGGGAAAAGCCTTCTAGTTTCAAAAATCCTTATTTCTGTTCTTCTTGGACAGCTTTCAAACACTTGGGAAAATGTCAGTCTGCAGATATCTCAGACAGGGCTTTCTGATTTGGTGTTTCTTAATGCTTCACTGAGAATGACACCAGCAATCTAATCTCTTGTCTTCAGCCAAAAAGAATTTCTTGTCTAATACAACAGATCTGTTTTCCTCCACTTCCATTTTCAGCTACTGGCAGTTTTTCTTTTTTTCTTTTTTCTTTCCTTGTGTTTGGTTGGTTGGTTTTGGACTGGTAGCATTTAAGTCAATGCAGCTCCAATGTGAAGCATTTTTTTCTCTCACTTAAGTATGAAAACTAGGGTTGCCAACCCTCCAGGATAGTACTGGAGTCTCAAGGAATTAAAGATTAATCTTTAATTAAAGATTATGTCATGTGATGAAATCTCCAGGTATACGTCCAACCGAAATTGGCAACCCTACTGAAAACTGTGGCTTCATGTTACATCCCAAGCACAGAACTACAACCATCTGTCTGCCCAGGTGGGGAAAAATACCTGTTCCCAAAAATATAAGTGATCAAAATATTGTACACCATCTGTCTTAAATGTTCCTAAAAGAGCAATGCCACAATTTATCAACCCACTTGCCTAGAGCAAGTAGCTGTTATGACAAACAAGTGAGAGATAGTCATAGAGTCATAGACTTTAAGGTCAGAAGGGACAATTATGATCATCTAGTCCAGGGGTCTCAAACTCAAATGACCACGAGGGCCACATGAGGACTAGTACACTGGCCTGAGGGCCGCATTACTGACGCCTCCCCCATGCCGCCCTCGGCCCCGCCCCCACTCCACCCCTTCCATGAAGCCCTGCCCCTGCCCTGCCTCTTCCCTGCCCCCATTCCAACCCCTTCCCTGAAATCCCTGGGGGTGCAGGAGGGATGTGGGGTGAGGGGGGGGCTCAGGGCAGGGGTTTGGGGTGCAGGAGGGGTATGAGGTGCAGCAGGGGGCTCAGGGCAGGGGGTCGGGGTGCAGGGGGAGGAGGCACAGGGCAGGGGGTTCGGCTTCAGGAGGGGGGTAGGGCAGCCCGCGGCTCCCCTGCCCCCTGTGTTTACCTAGAGCAGCTCCGGCTAGCACGCACTGGGGGTAGGGCAGGCTCCATTGGCCGGGAACGGGGAACCGTGGCCAATGGGAGCTTCAGCGGAGGTACCTGGAGGAGTGGCCAGAGAAACACACAGACGCGGGGGCAGGCCGGGCAGGCAGGCCCTGCCCCCAGTGCGCGCCGGGCCGGAGCTGCTCTAGGTAAACGCGGAGGGGGTGGGGGGCCGCGGGGAGCTCACAGGCCGCACAAAATAACCTCGCGGGCCGCATGCGGTCCCCGGGCTGCGAGTTTGAGACCCCTGATCTAATCTGACCTCCTGCACAATTCAGGCCACAGAATCTCACCCACCCACTCCTGTAATAAACCCCTAACCTATGTTTCAGCTATTGAAGTCCTCAAATCATGGTTTAAAGACTTCAAGGTGCAGAGAATCCTCCAGCAAGTGATCCGTGCCCCACGCTGCAGAGAAAGGCAAAAAAAAACCCAGAGCCTCTGCCAATCTAACCTGGAGGAAAATTCCTTCCTGACCCCAAATATGGCGATCAGCTAAACACTGAGCATGTGGGCAAGACTCACCAGCCAGACACCCAGGAAAGAATTCTCTGTAGTAACTTAGATCCCACCCCATCTAACATCCCATCACAGGCCATTGGGCATATTTACTGCTAATAGTCAAAGCTCAATTGCCAAAGTTAGGCTATCCCATCATACCATCCCTCCATAAACTTATCAAGCTTAGTCTTGAAGCCAGATATGTCTTTTGCCCCCACTGCTACCCTGGGAAGGCTGTTCCAGAACTTCACTCCTCTGATGGTTAGAAACCTTCATCTAATTTCAAGGCTAAACTTCCTGATGGCCAATTTATATCCATTTGTTCTTGTGTCCACATTGGTACTAAGCTTAAATAATTCCTCTCCCTCCCTGGTATTTATCCCTCTGATATATTTATAGAGAGAAGTCTTTCATTATCATGGACAAGTAGATTTTGTGCCTGGGCTAGTACATTTTCAGAATGTTCTTTCCAGGCAGTTTTTCATGCAGCCCTCTTCTTGTAGTCTGGGCATTCTCATCCAGTTAACAACTTCATTATTGTGCATTTTGTACATACATGAAACATCTGGAGAACATCGTCAGGTGTAACTCTTGTGCAGTGTGAAAAATATCTGTAATTATCTGAAACAAGTTTTGCTTTCCATGAAAGTATGCCCCTGGGGGCTGGATAATTGAGAAGGTATGTATTGGGATAGAGACACTTTTGCCTCTAGAACACCAGTTCAATTTTGGCCTGTGTCTGTAATAGCCAAAATCCACAATGATTTCATAGCTGTTTGTTGGCCTTTGTGAAATGAGTTGGTCTTGGCACCGCTTTACAAACCCACCACCCCAATAACCCTGCTCATTGGCAGCCTCAGCCAATAATCCAAGAACTGAATGAGCACAGAGACTGAACTACTACCTTTGCTCTAGCAGTGGTTCTTTTGTGTTCAGGGGCAGGTGTAACAGAGTGGGGAAATTTGCATTTGCACTGTTCATCCTGTACCTGGTTTGTGGCTAAGGGCCTTACACTAGAAGGATTTCCAACCTGGCAGCTGCTATGAGCTCTAAAATCACTCAAAACATAAAACAATATAAGCCTCTGAAATACTTCATAAAAATACAAGTCTTGGTTTTTCCACTCCATTGCATCAGTTTTATGCCAGGAGTTAAACCTGTAAACCTGGTACAGTGGAATGGAGAGGCAGGCCCATTGATTGAGCTTTTCAAAAGCACCTAAGAGAAAATCTTTTGAATGTTCATTGAAAACTTTCAATGGGAGTTGGGTGCCTAATTCTTAATTGCTTTTGAAAATCCCACCCATAGCATATGTAAACCCAGCATCTCAGAGATCTAGCCAGTGTATGAGCTATGGGGCATAACCATTCTAAAAATAGTGGACCAAGTTCTCAACAAATTCCTGTGCCATACAAAATGCATGCATCCCTCTTTATTCATGAAATCCTGCATTTTTCTATGCAAACAACTGCCTGAGCAGTCTTTTTGCAGGTACTGTTACCCCATTAGCACATCCCTGCCCCTTTGTATGTCAGTACAGGCTTTCACAGTTACAATAGGTTCCCACATGTTTTGCAGACTCAAATGTTGCATAGGACTTCAAAAAAACCCTATCATATTATCCCAATCCTAATCTAAGGAATTTCTAGCCATCTGTCTCCAGGTCACTGAATATAGTTTTGTGGGCTAGCAATGACCTGAGTGCTCAGAAGTTGCAGAATGAATTCAGTGTCCTCTCTGTTCATCAGCTCGTTTTTCTCTGCCCTTGTGTCCTTTTAGTGTTTTGCCAGTTCAAAGTCATTGTCCAATAAATTGTTACTTGGAGAGTATGTGCAAGAACAGGTCTGTGCATAGGTAGTAAATATCATCACCCAACAGAATGAGTGACAAAGGATAGCTGAGAATTTACTGACTGAGAGACTAATCCTGATACAATTTGAAATCAGTGGGAGCTTTGCCATTGACCCTAGTGGGAGCACAATTGCCCCCCCAGAGATAGATAAGATTAGTGGGTGGTGGGAAGGCACAAAAGGTCCTATTCTCCCCTTTAGAGCCCCAGGGTCCGAGTAGCTTCTACTGAAGTGGGTGGCCAATGCTTGCATCCTGCAGGGGGAGGGCAGTCAGGGCGAAGCAGAGAGCCCTTTCGTTTAAAATAACATTGTTAGTGTTTTTCAAGGGCAGACTCTTGTGGCTGTTTGCATTGAAAAAGACGCCGGCGCCTGTTTGCATTGAAAAATGAGGGCAGAGGTGGTGGGAGGTGCCTGAATTGCTACACCAAACCTAACATTCTAAACCGAACACTGACCTGGCCAAAGGGCGGCTTCATTTATCCCTAGTGACACCGTGACATGAAAGGAGCAAGTCCAACAGCTGAATGACGTCCGTCCAAGGGGAATAATATTTGGTATTCTCCCTCCATGAACATCAATCCATGCAGGGGTCCTGCAGGAGTTATCCTCAAGTGAGTTGGGTAAATATTATGTATTGACTACGGCTGACGTTGCTAGTGGAAAGAGATTCCAAAGGGTGAAGCCGTGCCGAGTAGTGGGATACAATGCCTGCATCTGAAAGCATATTGGTCACAAAGGGGCCATTTTGTCCCCTCCACATAAAACTCAAAACTAACCAGTAGGTTTTGTTATACCCTAGACATGGGTGAAATAGAATGCAAAGATTTTTTTCAAAATGGCTTTCTTTCTTGCTTGTGGATTTTGTTGTGCTGCTGAAGAAGCAAATTGTTAAAATGTTGCTATATCATGACCTCAAAAAAGTCACTATTAGGTGACTGGGGCACTTTCACACAAAGGTTTTCATTCTTATTTCATGTTTCGAGCCAGGTTGTCAGATTGAGGTTAGTTGGGTGAGTCCCATGGCATTGGTTCTGGGTTACCAACTGGCTGAGTTTTAGGAATATAGGAATTGCCATATTGGAACACTGCTAGAATGGGATGGACAGGCTCCGGTACCGATGCCTATGTCACTTCTTGATGCAGAGTTGGTGAGAGTACATCTCTAGCTAATTCCATCCGTAGGTGTGTGTATATAATGCAGTACAAATCTGTGTGTGACTTTCTGTGTTGTTTTATTCCTCCCTGTCTTCAGTCCAGAAGCCAAAATTGCCATAGATGACAACAATAAAAGCATTTGTCCTTTATTGCTATTTAATCAGCAGATTATGCCTCACTAAGCAGAGCCTGGATATTTGAACATTGCTCATCACCTCCCTTGTCATATGAAAGAAAAAGAAGAATCAGCAGATAAATGTTTATGACCAGGGCAGTCATGCAAAACAGTTTTAGGTGACCCAATCCTTTCTTAGCTAATCAGCTTGGCCTGTGATTCATGGGGTGAGAAGTTCTGTTACTGTTCAGTAGAGGTAAGTGATACACACTACTAGTTTGCTATTGGTTTTCATTTGAAAATATACATTTATACCAATGTTGCGTCAAATACATATATTTTTTGCCTGGTGACGAACTTAGATAGATAAGAACTATTAAACTTGCTTACTATGCAGTTAAGGGACTCCTCCATCTCTCATTTACATCACTTTTATACTGGCATAACTCACTTGATTTCTATGGCCTTACTTCTGATTTGCACCCCTGCGAGTGAGCCCTGGTCTACACTACGAGTTTAGGTCGAATTTATTAGCGTTATTTCGATTGATCCGTGCACCCGTCCACACGACGAAGCCCTTAACATCGACTTCTAGGGCTCTTAAAATCGATCTCGCCACTCCACCCCCAACGAGGGGATTAGCGCTTAAAGCGATATTGCCGAATCGATGTAGGCTTAGTGAGGATGCAATTCGACGGTATTGGCCTCCTGGATCTATCCCACAGTGCAACATTTGACCGCTCTGGACAGCAGTCTGAGCTCGAATGCTCCGCCCAGGTAGACAGGAAAAGCACCGCGAACTTTTGAATTTCATTTCCTGTTTGGCCAGCGTGGTGAGCTGCAGGTGAGCGCAGATCTCATCAGCAGAGGTGACCATGATGGAGTCCCAGAACCGAAGACGAGCTCCAGCATGGACCGATGGTGAAGTACGCGATCTGATCGCTGTATGGGGAGACGAAACCGTGCTAGCAGAGCTACGGTCCAAAAGAAGAAACGCCAATACATATGCCAAAGTCTCCAAGGGCATGCAGGACAGAGGCTACAACAGGGACGCGCAACAGTGCCGCGTGAAAATTAAGGAGCTCAGGCAAGCCTACCAAAAAACCAGAGATGCAAACAAACGCTCTGGGTCAGAGCCCCAGACATGCCGCTTCTATGATGAGCTGCATGCCATTCTAGGAGGTGCAGCCAGCACTGACCCACCCATGTGGTATGACTCCGTATGTGGATCATCAGAAACCACAGAGGAGCATGATGATGATAATGATGCTGAAAATAGCGCCCAGACACAGCAAGGAAGCGGAGAAGCCCTTTTCCCCGACAGCCAGGAACTCTTTGTCACCCTGGAGCCAGTACCCTACGAACCCACCCAAGGCGTGCTCGATGCAGGAGAAGGGACCTCTGGTGCCTCTGGTGAGTGTACCTCTGTTAATTAATACATGTTTTATAAGCAAGCGTGTTTAATGATCAATTCGCGGCCAGTACAGCTACAGCTACTGGAAAACTCTGTTAACATGTTCGGGGATGGAGCAGAAATCCTCCGGGGACATCTCCAGAAAGATCTCCTGGATGTACTCCCAAAGCCTGTGCAAAAGGTTTCTGGGGAGGGCAGCCTTATCCTGTGCTCCGTGGTAACACACTCTACCATGCCAGGCCAGTAGCACGTAGTCTGGAATCATTGCTTTGCAAAGCATGGCGGCGTATGGTCCCGGTGTTTGCTGGCATTCAAGCAACATCCGTTCTTTATCTGTCTGTGTTATCCTCAGAAGAGTGATATCATTCATGGTCACCTGGTTGAAATAGGGGAATTTTATTAAGGGGGTATTCAGAGGGGCTCCGTCCCTGCTGGGCTGTTTGCCTGTGGCTGAACGGAAATCTTCCCCGCTGTGACCCACGCGGTGGGGGGAGGGGGAACAGCGAACATCTTGGATGTGTGTCTGTGTGTGTGTGTGTGTGTGGGGTGTTGATTAGGTTCGCGCTGCACGTTAACCCAAAAACCGCCGCCCCTCCCTTTTCAATTGCCAACCAGTTTTAAATTGCCAGCCCAAAGGCTGTTTGTTATGGGAAATGAGGGGGTTGCTGTTTGAAAACATTCCCACATGTTATGAAGGTTAAAGAAGCCTATAGACTGTGGCTTACCATGGCTGCCTGCAAGCCGAATTCTGTTGCCCGCTGGACCTGCTTGTGTGATCTCTCACACCAAACCGGCAGACCCTCAATATAACAGGCAAAGTGCAACCTTGGACCAAATGCATATGTGATATGTAATGTTTGGAGCATTGTTCTCTAATATGTGTCTTTTAAACTACTCCTCTCCCGTTTGTTTCCTCCCGCAGCTGCAAATGTTTCAACGCCACCCCTTTCATCACCGTCCCAGAGGCTAGCGAAGATTAGAAGTAAAAAAAAAAGGAATCGAGACGATATGTTCTCAGAACTCATGGAATCCTCCCACACTGAAGCTGCCCAGCAGAATGCGTGGAGGCAGACACTGTCGGAGTCCAGGAAGGCAGAATTTGATCGTGCGGACAGGTGGCGTGCTGAAGACAATGACTGGCGGGATGAAGAGAGACAGCGGCGGGATGAAGAGAGTAGGTGGCGTCAGCGTGCAGAGAGAAGGCAGGATGCAATTCTGAGGCTACTGGAGGATCAAACGGAAATCCTCCGGCTTATGGCTGAGGAAAGGCGTAGGGTTCAGGAAAGGCCGCCTGAGCCCAGACCGCCGCTACAGCCCCTGTGTAACCAACAGCCCTCCTTCCCGAGTCCCATAACCTCATCCCCGAGACGCCCAAGAACGCGTTTGGGCGGCCTCCGTGCACCCAACCACTCAAGTCAAGAGAACAGTCCAAGCAAGAAAGGGCTGGCATTCAATAAGTTTTAAAGTGCTGTGTGTCCTTGTCCTTCCCTCATCCCCTCCTCCACCACCCATCCTGGTGCTTCCCTTCCTCCACCAGCTATCCCGGGAGACTGTGGCAGTTAGCCCCATAGTTCCCCCTCTTTGTTTTACGAATTAATAAAGAATGCATGATTTTTAAGCAACAATGACTTTATTTCCTCTGCGAGCGGTGATCGAGGGGGGGAGGGCAGGGCGGTTTGGGTAAAGGGAAGTAGAGTGAATGAAGGGGCGGGGCTTTTCATTACAGGGGAAAAACAGAACTTTCACACAGCATCCTGGCCATTCATGAAACTGGTTTTCAAAGCTTCCCTGATGCGCAACGCACCCTGCTGTACTCTTGTAATAGCCCTGGTGTCTGGCTGCGCATAACCAGTGGCCAGGCGATTTGCCTCAACCTCCCACCCCGCCATAAACGTCTCCCCCTTACTCTCACAGATATTGTGGAGCGCACAGCAAGCAGTAATAATAATGGGAATATTGTTTTCGCTGAGATCTAACCTAGTCAATAAACTTCGCCAGCGAGCTTTTAAACGACCAAATGCACATTCCACCACCATTCTGCACTTGCTCAGCCTATAGTTGAAAAGGTCCTGACTACTGTCCAGGCTACCTGTGTATGGCTTCATGAGCCATGGCATTAAGGGGTAGGCTGGGTCCCCAAGGATAACTATAGGCATCTCAACATCCCCAACGGTTATTTTCTGGTCTGGGAAGAAAGTCCCTTGCTGCAGCAGCCGAAACAGACCAGAGTTCCTGAAGATGCGAGCGTCATGTACCTTTCCCGGCCATCCCACGTTGATGTTGGTGAAACGTCCCTTGTGATCCACCAGTGCTTGCAGCACTATTGAAAAGTAACCCTTTCGGTTTATGTACTCGCTGGCTTGGTGGTCCGGTGCCAAGATAGGGATATGGGTTCCGTCTATCGCCCCACCACAGTTCGGGAACCCCATTGCTGCAAAGCCATCCAGTATGAGCTGCACATTTCCCAGACTCACAAACCTTGGTACCAGCAGCTTGGTGATCGCCCTGGCTACTTCCATCACAACAGCCCCCACTGTAGATTTTCCCACTCCGAATTGATTCGCGACTGACCGGTAGCTGTCTGGCGTTGCAAGCTTCCACAGGGCTATCGCCAGTCGCTTCTGTACTGTGAGGGCTGCTCTCATCTTGGTGTTCTGGTGCTTCAGGGCAGGGGAAAGCAACTCACAAAGTTCCATGAAAGTGCCCTTACGCATGCGAAAGTTTCGCAGCCACTGGGATTCATCCCAGACCTGCAGCACTATGTGGTCCCACCAGTCTGTGCTTGTTTCCCGGGCCCAGAATCGGCGTTCCACTGTATCAACAAGCCCCATTAACAGCATGACGTCCACCTTGCGGGGGGGCCTTTTTTGAGAGAGGTCTGTGTCCATGTCCTCATCACTGTCCTCAGGGCGCTGCTGTCGCCTCCTCGCCTGCTGTAGCTCTAGCAGCTCCTGGTTCTCGTTCTCCATATACTCCTGGACAATGCGCGTGGTGTTCATAACGGCGAGAACAGCCGCGGTGATCTGATCGTGCTCCATGCTTTCCCTGGTATGCTGTTTGCAGGACAGCAGAGTGGCAGCAGAAGCAGCGGGTGGATAACAATGGAGTCAGCAATATGGCGCCCATATGAAAAAAGGCACGAAAGGATTTTTTGCTCCCCCCTCAGTTGCTTTCACGGAGGGAGGGGGGAGCAAGGGTTAGACTCATTTCCTTCTAGCTGCAGATGGTACAATATGCGGTGAGCAAGGAGGCGCCTTCCCTTCTAGCAGCAGATGGTACAATATGCTTGATATCCATCATCATCTCCTGGCCCCCTCAAGGATTGAACTCGCAACCCCGGGTTTAGCGGGCCAACGCTCAGACCGCTGAGCTATCCCTCCGCCCGTGTTCCAGGCAGTACTGAATCTCCCTTAAACAAAACGTAAAAAAGAGAATGACCAGAGTCACTCTGGTCACTCCCATTTATGTCCAAGCGCCCCCGGCCAGCCACACCATAGGCCGCCAGCCAGGCGCACATGAATACCAATCATATTGTACAATCTGCTGCGAGAAGGCAAGGAGCTTCTGCTGTATGGTCCTGCGACCACGACCATTTATGGCATATTGCACCATCTGCAGCTAGAAGGCAAGGAGCTTCTGCTGTGTAGTCCCGCGACTACCAGCCTCAGGCGGAATGGCCCCCTCAAGGATTGAACTCACAACCCCGGGTTTAGCGGGCCAACGCTCAGAACGCTGAGCTATCCCTCTGTCCGTATTATAGTGTGACTGAATCCCCACTAGACCTAATGTCCAGGCGTACGCTGGAGATGTACGGTAATTGTGAGCTGAGCAGGCTTCCGTAGCAAACACGGAAACCCCGGAAAAAAGGCGCGAAAAATATTGCTTTCACGGAGGGAGGGAGGGATGACATGTACCCAGAACCACCAGCGACAATGTTTTCTGCCCCATCAGGCTTTGGGATCGCAACCCAGAATTCCAATGGGCGGCGGAGACTGCGGGAACTGTGGGATAGCTACCCGCAATGCAATGCTCCGAAAGTCGATGCTAGCCCCGCTACTGTGGACACAGTCAATCGACCTCATGGTCTTAACGCTCTTTAGTGGGGACACACACAATCGATTCCATAAATTCGGGTTTTAAAATATCGACTTCTATAAATTCGACCTAATTCTGTAGTATAGACGTACCCTGAGAGTAGAAGCCCACCTTCAACAAAGTGCAGCATTCCAAGTGGTCCAAGTGGCTGCCAGTCAGAATGAACAAAAGGCAACGTCAGCAACTGAAAAGCACCATATAGTCTGCAAAACTGCTACTCAGCCATCTTGATCTCTAGTGTACTGGCTACATTTCTAAATGAATTAACAAAAACTTTACACAGCCATTTCTGAAAAAGAAATATAAAACCTGGCCGCTTGTTTGAGATCAGGGCCCCAGAAATAAGGGGTAAACCATAGAGTGGTAAAACTAAACCGTCCATCTGAGGGAATCTCACCTAAATGTACCACACGCGCACGCACGTGCTGCTGTTTCAGGCAAAGCCCAAAGGTAAGTCTCAGACATTTGCGTACCAAATGCACATACTGCCCTGTGTATACTGTGTAATGTATAATCACAATGTGTTTGGCATTATGCAAAGGTAAATCTGAACTCTATTCCACTCAATTCGGGAATCAAACAGCTTGTTCTTATCAGGGTTAGTGGACCAAGCAGTCAGCTGTATGAGGCCAGGAAAAGAGTAAATTTGGGATTGTTCACAAGATAATACTTACAGAACCCCTTGGAATCAGCTGAGAAAATCACTGCCTTAAAAAAAGCTTGACATTAGCTAAGAATATTTATACTTTCTGAGTAATGGGATAAGTTGGGCTATATCTTTACTTCCCAACTCACAAATTATTTTCAGATCTGAGCTTACGTTACAGTGCAGAAACTTCGGAGGAAAATCTCTAGGTTTGTTTGAAGATGCATATGGCTACTTATATGGTGAAACATAGTGGGGTGGGGGAAGCTAATTCAAAACAACTGCAATGTCAGCCATAAAGATGTATGTTTTCATTAAAAAAATAGCCTATCCTTAGTAATCGCTGTTATTGAAAAGACACCCCAAGGTTGCCATATGGAAATATGTTAAATACGTTCTGAAAAGCAATCTAATTTCAACATTAGAGCTCATTCATAATTCTGTATTAAAACTCTATGCAATTTTCATGAAATATGTCTGTCTGCGTAATCATGAATGCCGAATATTGTCATGGCTTTCCAGGACTTTTCAACCTCAGTGCAGAGGAAAGAAAATCCTTCTTAACCCACCAAGCAGAAATAACAATAACAACTCTAAATTTAAAATAAACATTTCTGGAAAAATAGTGTTTTTTAAAAGAGGCCATATTCTGACAGTAATGCTACTTGTAATATGATACAGAGGCTTTGATTGTGCATATAATTACAAATCCTTGCTTTGGAGGGGACTGAGGACAAACAGGCCCGTTAGTAAAAGGATCTGCTTACTAACACCCAGATTTGGAAAATTTTCCCTTCAGATGGATCTAGCCTGGGCCACATCAATATTTTTTTTCTCCAAATCACCAGCCTTGTAAATGTTACTCTAATTATCTAATTGCAGCATGCTGCTATTTGCTAATTTGTCATTAGTGCTAAATTCTCTCTGTAGAATACAACTACACATCTACTCTATATCTGAGATGCTGAAAGGTAAATGGGGACTTCTGAGGCCCATCTTCATATGAATGTTGGCTTCACTGCCATGATTTCTTGGGATTCTCTGGGCATTTCTACACAGCAATTAAACATCTGTGACCAGCCTGGGTCAGCAGACTCGGGCTGCGGGGCTGTAAAATTGCTGTGTAGACATTCAGGATGGTGCTGGAACCGGTGGTCTGGGGAGGGGAATGTCCCAAAACCTGGGCTCCAGTCTGATCCTGAACATCTACACAGCAATTTTACATCCCCACAGCCTGAGCCCAAGTCAACAGGTGTTTGACTGCTGTGTAGACATATCCATATAGGCCTAGGTAATTGAAATAGTACAGCTGCTGTTTGTCATGCATTTTTTAAATTTGTTATTGTTTAGATCTTAACTACTATTGTTAAGATCTTTTGCTACTCAAAAAAAAGTTTTGTTTTTGTTCTGTTATATTCTTATTAATGGTTCTTTGAATTTATTATAGGCAAACTTCTATTAGCAGAATATTGCTGATTCTGTGGCATGAGTTTAAAAGGTTAGGAAAAATCATGCAAGTGGGCTGTGAGCTTTTTCAGCACAGCTCTTCTAATCCTTCCTGTTATTTCTCCCAGTACAGGGCACTAGACAACTTATTTCCAAATATAATACAATTCACACTACATTCATCATATCCTGAATGCCTGCTTTTCCATTTGCCAAAGATATGAAAGTTTGTGATTCAAAGAGTTCCACTCAGATTACCCTGCATGTGGACAATTAAACAGTATCAGCTATGTAGTATCTAAGGGCAAGTCCACACTACCGTGCTACATTGGAGCAGCTGCACCAGTGAAGCTGTAGCGCGTCTGATGAAGACGTGCTATGCTGAGGTGAAAGCACTCTCCTGTCAGCTAAATTACTCCACCTCTGTGAGAGGCAGAAGCTATGTCGGCAGGACAGGGTTGCCCAGCGATGTAGTGCTGGTCTGGAAAGTGCTTAGGTGGATGTAACTTATGTCACTCCGGGGGGTATCTTTTTCACACCCCTGAGTGACGTAAGCTACGTTGATTTAAGTGGTAGTGTGGGCTAGACCTACGTTTGATTTCCCTATCTTAGGGCAGCTGGGAGCTTCTGTGGAGATACTTCACTGTAAAGGTTCCCATCAGCTGATGATTTATAGAAATAGATTCTTAGCTGAAGTCTGATCCATTTGTATTAATAATACCGAATAGCACATTTGTTATTAAGTGGGCAATTTCATTTGAAAGAAGGATCCTTTTTTATTGCCTAAGGTTCGCAGATAGGACCCTTTACTACAGCGTATAACGCCTACTTTGGTGAAGAGCACCACTGAAGTCGCTGGTTACTCATGGCAAAAAGGCCTATGTTTAGTAGTAGGTTTTGGCCCTAAATTGTGAAGGGACAGTGAAACTTAGGGTAGGTCTACACTACCCACCCGATTCGGCAGGTAGAGATCGATCTTCTGGGATCGATTTATCGCGTCTCATCTGGATGCGATAAATCGATCCCAGAAGCGCTCCCCGTCGACTCCGGAACTCCTGCTCGGAGAGAGGAGGAAGTGCTGTCGACGGGGGAGCCTGCCTGCGCCACATAGACCCGCAGTAAGTAAACTTAGTTCGATCTAGGAAACGTCAACTTCAGCTACGCTATTCTCGTAGCTGAAGTTGCGTTTCCTAGATCGATCCCCCGCCCCAGTGTAGACCAGCCCTTAGAGAGTAGCTTAAGGATTGAGGCTAATTTACATGAGAAATGCATTTTCTATGACCCAGCCACCAATACGGAGAGCAAGGATGCATACGTGTCCAGCTTGTAGAAGGCAGAGCTTTTTGGAACCTTTCGTCCTGTCTCTCTTCCAACATATGGTGTCGAGTCCAAGAAACAGTGTCCCTTTCACGATTTGGTGGAAAAGATACGTGCCTGCTGGATATATGCTCAGCCAAGCTGAGTCTGCCCCAGATTTGTAACATTCAACCAATATGTGGTAGAAACTGTCTTTGATATTTACCTAGCTTCAACCACTTGTACCCAAATGGTAAAGTGGGTGTCCAACAAACATTGCACCTCTAAGTACATTAGTGACAAAAGGAGGGGATGAGGGGTACCACCCTGAAAGCTGGAGACAGCAGTAGAGCTGAATGATGCAAAAAGCTGTCTTTCAAAATCCCATTGGTGTATAACTGCATGCAACTCAAAAGCTTATTGTCAGCCATACCATTGCTGAGTCCTCTACTGTTCTAACTTTCTTCCAGCTTAGATGCACACACAACTCTTTGAAGATAGGACTTCCCTCACCTTGCTCCCAATCAATCTTGTACTTGTAGAAAAGTAACATTCTGCTTTGTGTTTGAGCAAAGTTCTTTGAAAATTTGTCCCACTGAATTTACATCCATTTTTTAAGCTAATCAGAGTTAATGGATCATAATACTACAACTTTAGAAGTCAGACAAGAGAAATAAAGAGGATGATCATATTCTAAGATGGTGGAAAGCAGTCTATATGTCCTAGTTGTCTAAGGACTGCGTTTAGTACTACAACCACCACTGAACTACTTAAGAAAAACAAAAAACCTCAAAGAGACAGTGCACTTTTGGTTCTGAAGATTCCGAGGAAAGTAGGTTCATGCCGGTGATCCTTTAGTAGCAGTTTTTTCTAACTAGGAAAGCAATAATCTGCTTAAAAGACAGGATGGTTACTAAACACCGGGGAGAGAATAATCACTTCTACTCTACAATGCCTGGAGCGAGGAAAGGGCTGCATACAAGCTTTTGAGATTAGAGAGATGGGATGAAATCCTGGATCTGCAGAAGTCAATGACAAAATTCCCATAGAGCCAAGGTTTCACCCATGTTATTTTTCAGAAGAGTGTTGCTTTTCTAATACAACTCGAGATCCTCATTATGCAATTTTGAGCTAACAAGGAAAGAGAAATAGTACTTAAATCAACTGGTGGTGTCTAAGCAGGGCCGGCGCGCCCACTAGGCGACCCTAGGCGGTCGCCTAGGGTGCCAGCATTTGGGGGGCGGAGACTCCCAGTGGCGTTTCAAAACACCGCCGAGAAGGCAGCTTCCCCTAAGCCTGCTGCCCCGTCCCAGGCTGAGGTGAGTTGCCGCGGGCGGGAGGCTGGCCGCCGCGGGGGGGCACTGGTGGCACGGGGGGCACTGGTGGGGGGGCCGCTGGCGGGCGGGGAAGCCAGTCTGCCACGGCCCGTGGGGGGGGCGAGGGGAGCCGGGCCCGCCGCGGGGAGCCCAGCCAAGCCCGCTGTGGGCTGCAGAGAGGGGCGGGGAGCCCAGCCCCCGCCATGGGGGGGGGGAAGCCCAGCCTCGGCCCGCGGGGGGGCGAGGGGAGCTGGGCTGGTGGGGAGCTGAGCCCAGCGCCCCGGCCGCGGGGAGCTGAGCCCAGCGCCCCGGCCGCGGGGAGCTGAGCCCAGCCCTGCCAACGTGGGCTGGGGGGGCGGGGAGCCCTCCTCCCCCCCGCCGCAGCCCGCGGGTGGGTGGGGAGGCTGCTGCGGGCGGGGAGGGGTGGTTTCCCTCTGGGGGGGGGGGGTGGCGTTAGCTGGGGGGGGCGCAGGGCCGGTGCAAGGAAGTTTCGTCTACGGGGCGAAACTTCCTTGCACCAGCCCTGTGTCTAAGAAACAGCTAAAGAGCCTGATTCACCATTGCCTTGCACCTTGTGCAGTGCAAAGTGAGTGGAAAATGTTACCAAATAGGAATGGTACAAACTCAGCATAGGTCTGGTCCACACTAGGGGGCGGGATCGATCTAAGATACGCAACTTCAGCTACGTGAATAGCGTAGCTGAAGTCGAAGTAGCTTAGATCGAATTACAAAGTACTTATCTCGGGTCCACGTGGCGCAGGCAGGCTCCCCCGTCGACTCCGCTTACTCCTTGCGCCGAGCTGGAGTTCCGGAGTCGACGGGGAGCGCTTCTGGGATCGATTTATCGCGTCTACATGAGATGCGATAAATCGATCCCAGAACATCCATCGCTACCCGCCGAATCGGGCGGGTAGTGTGGATGTACCCATAGACATCTTTTTGTGCTCACTTTATAAATGACTATACAAAATGCAGCAGGGCAATGGTGAACTGGGCCCAAGGATTTCAAGAGATTATATAGATGCAGATGTTCTTTCACGGTTCTGGATTGGTACCTGAGAAGTCTGGTGGCGTAGGTTTTTTCTGGACCTGATCCTGCAAGATGCTGAGAACCACTTTTGGGGCGCTTGGCTCCTGCACCCTTGGCTCCTGCTGACTCTTGTTAAGCTCGTTTTGAAGAGACCAGTTTTAGGCAAGCCTTGCTGCATAGAACTCTACTACACATTTGTAAACTTTTCTAAGCAAGACCATTAATCACCAAATGTCATACCAATGCCAGCACTGTGGTCACTTTACAGCTCAGAAATCTGGGCTTCATTTTTATTTTTTATAAGTAATGGCTGGCTTGTGCTAGTGAATCAAAGAACCAAAACACATTGCACTGTGTTGGAACTGTTTTTATCAATTAATATATTTATTCCAGATGGCAGATGTTTAAGCTAATCCAACTGTACAATACCTTGCAAAGGTGTATGAGGGCCCTAGCCAGCAGTGCTGAAGTAGAGCTATCAATAATAATGCAGAAAAGGCAGACACGTTCAATAAATACTTCTGTATTTGGGGAAGAAAACAGACGCTGTAGTCTCATATAGTGACAGCACTCTTTCCATGCCATTAGTGTCTCAGGGGGATGTTAAACAGCAGCTACTAAAATTAGATATTTTTAAATCATCAGATTCAGGTAACTTACATACAAGACTTTTAAAAGAGCTGGCTGAGGAGTTTGCTGGACCAGTAATGTTGATTTTCAATAAGTCTTAGGATACTGGGGAAGTTCCAGAAGACTGGAAGAAAGCTAATGTTGTGCCAATATTTTAACAGGGTAAATGGGATGACCCAGGTAATTATAGGCCTGACATCAATCATGGGTAAAATAATGGAGAGGATAATATGGGACTCAATTAATAAAGAATTAAAGGATGGTAATATAATTAATACAAATCAACATGAGTTTTTGGAAATTGATCCTGTCACATTGCCTTGATAACTTTTTTGATGAGATTACAACTTTGGTTGATAAAGGTAATAGTGTTGGTGTAAAATGCTTAGACTTCCATAAGGCATTTAACATGACATTTTCATTGAAAAAACTAGAACGCTATAAAATTAACATGGTACACATTAAATGGATTAAAAGCGTATTAACTAATAAGTCTCCAACTGTAACTGTAGACAAGGAATCATCATTGAGTGGGTGTGTTTCTAGTAGGGTCTTGTAGGGATCGGTTCTTAGCCCTACATTATTAAACATTTTTACAAATGACCTGGAAGAAAACATAAAATCACCACTGATAACATTTGCAAATGACACAAAAATTGAGGGAGTGGTAAATAATGAATAGGACAGGTCACTATCACTGAGCCATCTGGATCGCTTGGTAAACTGGGCACAAGCAAACAATAGTCATTTTAATACAGCTAAGTGAAGGAGGCGAGGGATAGCTCAGTGGTTTGAGCATTGGCCTGCTAAACCCAGGATTGTGAGTTCAATCCTTGAGGGGGCCATTTAGGGATCTAGGGCAAAAATCTGTCAGGGAACAGTACTTGGTTCTGCTAGTGAAGGCAGGGGACTGGACTTGAGGATCTGTCAAGGTCCTTCCAGCTCTATGAGATAAACATATCTCCATTTATTATTATTAAAGGTAAATGATATATCTAGGAACAAAGAGAGTAGGCCATACTTACATGGTGGAGGATTCTATCTGCCATGACCTCCAAATCTTTTTTCTGGGGCACTGCTTCCCAGGATAATCAGATGAATATGAGCTCCTAATGCGGTGCTGTGGCCAACAGGGCTAAAGGACTCTTGGATGCATAAATGGGAATCTTGATTAGGAGTAGAGAGGTTATTTTACCTCTGTATTTGGCACTGGTGTGACCGCTCCTGGAATACTGAGTCCAGTTCTGGTGCCCACAATTCAAGAAGGATGTTGATAAATTAGAGAGGATTGAGAGAAGAGCCACGAGAATGTTTATAAAACATGCCTTATAGTGATAGACTCAAGGGGCTCTATGTATTTAGCTTAATAAAGAGAAGTCTAAGGGGAGACTTGATTACAGTCTAGAAGTATCTATGTGGAGAACAAATATTTGATAATGGGCTCTTCAGTCTAGCAGAGAAAGGTATAACACAATCCAATGGCTGGAAGTTGAAGTTAGACAAATTCAGACTGGATATAAGGTGTAAATTTTCAACAGTGAGAGTAAGTAACTGCTGGAACTATTTACCAACAGGGTGTGCTAGATTCTCCATCACTGACAATTTTAAATCAAGACTGGATGTTCTAAAAGAGATGCTCTAGGACAGTAGTCCCCAAATTTTTGAAGGTCACAACCAATGTTCCCTCTAATTTTTGACAGTCCATGTGTGCAAAAAATTTCTTCTGTGCAAATTGTTGCGCTTCTGTGCAAATTTTTGTGCGCCCAGTGTTTTGCTGTGTGCGCGGGGTTTAGGATCTGTGTGCATGTGCACACGCGCACAGCTTAGAGGGAACAGTGGTCACAACCCCCCTTCCTCCTGTCTGCATCCCCTCCTCCCGGAGCCAGAGCCAAGAGTGGGGGCCTCAGCTGGGGGTGGGGTCTGGGACCGGGATTGGAGCTGTGCCAGGGGCTGAGGCTGAGGCTGGGGTGCAGCCGGGGGTGGAGCCACAGCCGAGCCAGGGTGGGGCCCACAGCTGGGCCCCCAGCCAGGTGCGGAGACGCGCCAAGGCTGGGGACAGGGTCAGGCCTGGAGCAGAGCTGAGGGTGGAGCAGGGCTGGGTAGCGCTCTCTCCCCACTCCACTGGGGGGGCTAGCCCGGCCCACTGTGCTCCCCTGAACATTCCTCTGTGCCCTCCTCCCCACCCAGTTTTGGGACATCTGCTCTAGGAATTACATGAGGAAGTTTTATAGCCTGTGTTATGCAGGAGGTCAGACTAGCTGATCACAATGGTCCCTTCTGGCCTTGGAATCTATGACTCAATGAAGTCAGTGGGAATTTTGCCATTATTTTCAATGGGAGTAAGTTCATGGTCTATATTACTTAACTTGAGGTTAGAGCCCTGCACAGATAGAAATTTATATCCCCAAGGTCCATCAAATTGTCAATCAATGAAAAGAGAATCCAGAATTCCTGACTCCCAGCTCTTTGCTCTGATCACTAGAATAGCTCCACAACCTGCCTATTCTGGCGTACCATATAATAATGGCCCCTCAGGATTTCAATCACTCTGTGACATCATAACGGCTATTTTAAAAAATGTTACTTATGTTAGACCATAAATGAGTAAAATGTGATCTCTTTGGGCCCAGGCCTGCAAACACGCACAGAAGTAATGTTACCCCTACCTTCCGTGGGATTTATTCATAGGAGTAAAGTTAAGGGCTTAAATGTCTGCGGCACTGTGCCCTTAGTCATCTTCTCTCCTGTGCTTTTTGGCTGGCTGGTTTGTTTTGCCTGCCTGTTCAGTGGTGTTTCAGAAACCAAGCAAATGAGAACAATCCAAAGGGTATGTTTTGCAGCTGCTCTTTCTGTGAAGGGCTAGATGGAATGTTTCCTGAAGGGCACCGTCATCGCCAGACAGCTTATACAATTAACAGAGGTATTTAGTGACAAGAAATCTATAGGGTTTGGGGGTTTCTTTATGTGAATGCATTCACTGTGGGTGGCTTAAATTAACAAGGGCTTCAGGGAGGGGGCTATCAAGTATCATTGCTACCAGTATATCATAGGCTGTGGGTTAACAGCGTTTAAATTCCTGCTTTGTCTACCGCAGGTCCCAGCCAGTCCCTCCTGGAACGAAAAGGCCCTGTTTCTTATCAAAATGTATTGAAAGCTCAGCACTCAGTCATAACCAAAACATGGTGAGGGATGCCTTTACACCTTGTCGTCTGTAACCTTTCCTTGGACTGTTTCCCTCCCTTTGCATGGCCTGCCTGCCTTCTCCATCTGACATCAACTATCTCTAGGGCACATTAGTAGGCCACTAGGGTACGAAGTCCATGGGGAGATTGTCACGACACTTTCTTTGAGTCCAGAAGTCATGTGTGTCTCGTTTCCATTACCCAGATGTGTGAATATGTGCCGTTAAAGTACCTCAGATATAGGGGAAAGGGGTACAGAAAAGGAGGGGGCAGTGGGAAAGTAGTAATATTGGAAACACCTCATAAATTCATGGAGACAGCGACTCTGAAAACTACAGGCTTAAGGACTTTGGAAAATGCACAAGGGTCAGCTGTAAAGCGGGCACTATTGTTGAGTACCAAGCACTTTGTTTTGTTTTGTTTTGTTTAAATCCTAGCGTGCAATATGGTCCAAAACACATTCAAGGAGTTAACAAGATGGGCCATTATAGTGCTTATTTCACATGAGTTTAGTATTTCATGTTAATAGGTTTGACATTTCCAGACATCAGCTAATACCAGTTACCATTCTATAAATGAGACCATGCCTTTCCCCACACATTAAAGACAAATCCACTGAAGCCTGCTCCCAACTGTCGCCTGGATTTTCCCAGTAACTGTTTCTTTCAAGTGAAAGACTGATGTTGTTCTAATCACAAGGGCCACAGTCTCTATTTTCAACTCTGGTTTAGACAGATCCTGAGCTGAGCAATTTAGAGCTTCCTGAGTTGGAAAACAAAGGGAATAAAAAAGAAGTAAAAGGAGCTATTGATTGAGAAAAATCCTTCTTGGGGGGCGGGAGGGGGGCAAAATCCCCATCTACCTCAACCCTCTTGTGCATCCCTCAGACATTAAAGGGCTTCACTATATTCCACAGTGATATTCAAAAGGGAGAGAGAGAAATGAATCCCCACAGAAGAGATAAAGAGGATTTTTAGAAATATTTTCCACTTTAGGTCCCTGAATTTCCTTGTGCAGCCCAAATATGAAGCAACTGTATGCCTGTGTTTGTGCACTACAACCGGGTTTTAAAAGAGCAGAAATGTCTTGGCCCTATAATGAATGAATGTTGGGAAATATTAATGGACCACCAACCTCAGGGAGCTGTTTGATCTATGTGACCCAAGGACCTCTTGATGCCAACTGGCAGAGGGCACTGGGATGTGCAAGGGCTATAGATGTCTCCTGCATGTGGTCTAGTTCACCAAAGAAGATTGGAAGATTTCTTGGAAGATTTCTACTGAAGGCCTGTGGCACACTTGTCATCATAATCTTTGAGAAACGTGTGTGTGGATAATATGGGAGGAGATTTGTATATATATTGGCAAGTATGTTCCTAAGGTCATCTAGTTAAAGATAGGTCACCCAGCAGTAGTGTGCCTTAAGGCAGGTCCCACCAGGCAGGAGGCAGGAGACACTTACCTCCCTAGCTGACTATTGTGTATTGTATGTCTTACAATGGAAGTCAATTTGCATATTGAGTCAAATGCTAATGAAGAGATTGCAGGGTGCTTTCAGAGAAGAAATTAACAGGAAGAGGTGAACAGCGGGGGGTGGGGGGAGGAGGCGGAGGGAGCCCTGTTTACAGGTAAAGAAAAGAAAGCCTACTTTACTATAGCTAGGGGTGCAGCAGTATGCCCTGGCATCCTTCTTCTGGGGAAGACAAGCTGTCATCGGGCTTGCTCTCATGAAAGGCGGGTCCTACTCCCAGCCATCTTGGCTGAAAAACGCTGTGAGAAGGACTTGGGGTAAGCAGTACCATATTATACAAGAGGGCATCTTGTTAGTCAAGTTTAAGCTCTAGCATGTGTGTTATGATTTTATTTTATATGTCGCCCTTTGTTCCCAATATTTCTGTTTGCGAGCATTTTAATCTCTCTTCTTTGGTAAACAAACTTATTTTCATTTTCATTACAAAAACACATCTAAGTGCTATATGTTAAGCGGAGCTGGGGGCTAAGGTGTAACTAGCAAGCTGTGGTAATTGTGAGTATCCAGTGGATAAGGGGATGAACACTCCAGGTGGCTGCTTGGAGGACTTGCAGGTTAGAGTCCTGTCACTAGCATGTATGAGGGACAGCAGAGCCCTGTGGGGTGGTGGCGGCGGCGGGGGGAGGAAGCTTGTGTTGCCCATGGCTGGGAGAGTCAGGGTGCAGACCCCTGGTAGGTATAGACAAGGCTTCCTCATGCTAAGAGCACTGCTGGGCCTTAACCGCCACCACCTGCATCTAATTAGTCATGCTTTGCATCTGGGGAGGTGAGTAGCTAATTGGCTCTCGGTCGGGGGGTGGAGCTAAGCCATAATAAGTAGACTGGAGAGGAGACAAGTCTCTGTGGTTGAGACAATCCCAGTGCTAGAGTAACAGACACAGGCAATGGGCACAGTGCACTGCAGGACAATGTAGGCTCCTGTGAGGGAAGCCTTGAGATAGGGTTTGTAAGAGAAGACTTTGGTAGCCCAAGGGGTCAGAAGAATTGTTCAGTTTCATTTGGACTTATTTATGATACCCTGGCTGGGGTCTGAACTTAGGTGACTTGGCTGAAGGTCTGAGCCCCAGATGGCCTGGCACCAGAGGCAGGTGGCCTACAGCAGCTGCTGGTGCTGAAGATAGTGGCAACATGCCGCTCCAGTGCAAGGGGGCACTGTAAGGGTGAGTGAGCCCCACCACGGGCAGGTCATAGCAAAGTGCCTGACAATGGTGGGTACCCCTGTTGGGGTTGTTGGAAGTTGTTGGATCACCAGCTCTAGTGAGCGATTTGATCTCCAGCAGTCTGATTTACTTGCATTTGACCATAACTCTCACCATTCACTGGACTCAGAATTTCTAAAATGGAGACCAGGGCTCTGTACTTTTAGGGAAGGGCTTGTGCATTAGCGTCACTAAAGGGAGAGTGTTCATACTGTGTATCCAGCTGTAAACATAATGAAAACAATTTTCTTACAATGGCTTACGAGTTGGGAAAGCCCATCCTGTGAGGCTATCAATATTAAACTTGTCAGCTTGTGTCCTCATCTTACTTCTTGGCCACAGTGTGTAGTAATGGGGTCACACATACCAGTAATTATGATCACAGTTGGTTGCAGTATGGTTGAGTTTGCATTGCTAATGCTACCACAATGTACAGATACTAGGTATGCACAATATTCTTCCAGACCAAAAGATTATGCCATTGGGACTTAAGGAATGGAGAGCTTATTCCACCCTGAAATTCCTTCCTTGACCTAGCAACCAGACAAACACTCTGTACTCCACTCTTCCGTCCACTTCCCATGTTATTCTCTGCTCTCCCCTTAGCAGCAAAACAACATTTTATTAAATTGTAGGATTGTGGAAGTACTGGCCCAGACTGCTTCAAAGGCTGAGATTCTAGACACTTTAGCATACCTGCTAATTCATACATAGTGCATTAGTGGTGTGTGATGCAGGAAATGGAGAGGAAGGGAAGAGAGATGGAGCATAAGGCTAAGAGAACAGCAGAGAGAGCATGGAGGAGGACTCACTTGCCCTTTGAACCAGCCTTACCATAGCGTCTTTTTGCATGACAGCCCTGCTTCCACCATTGCTCTTTAGCACCTTGTTGAGATCCACAAGCAGCTTGACTGACAGCTTTGCTAACTCCACCTTCCAATACAACTTTTGAAAGTCCATCTTTGCAATGTTGTTCTGCACTTCCCTCATATTCATTTATGAGGAATTAGCTTGTTAACTTCTGTGCATTAAAAATAAGAGCACATTGCTCACTAGATGATCATGATCTTACATAGCAAGATAGGATGTCTTTCTAAAAGATATGTTTTTAGCTCAACCAAAAGTGATGGTCTTGATGCAGGAACCATTTGGTGAAAGTCTATGGCCTGCGTTCTGCAGGTCAGACTAGATGATCATAGTGGTCCCTTCTGGCCTTAAAATCTATATAGTAACTTTCCTCTAGATCTATCTCAAAGTTCTTTGCAAACAGGTGGAATGCAACTGCCCAAGTTAGAATGTGCTAGGACACTGAGGGTCACACACCTACTGTTATAAAAAGTGCCAGGAGATTTTTAATGACTACAAGTGAGCAGAATCTTAATTTTATGTTTCATTTGAGAGATGGAACCTTCAGCAGTACAGTGATCCTGAACACCAGGCTGGGGCACTGGATCAGTGTTCACTCAGAGGGGACCTTGATATCTACTGAATTGTCATCACTATGTCATGCACCACCTACATTTTCCCTAGAGATCACTTACCCAAGTAGTGAGCCCAATGTGCTTGGCAAGCTCCGCATCCAGTAAGAAGAAGATTGGGTCTAATGAGATAATGCCTTGAGATGGTCTGGCTGCAAACTGAAACTATTAAAAAGGAGGGTGCACCATGTGCTGTGCCTTCATAGTCTATCTAATCCATCTAACTAGTTAAGGGAATTTTATCCCTGATTAATGCTGATGCCTGTTTTAGGCCTGCTCCAAATGCCCATTGAAGTAATTGGGCGTCTTTTCATTGGCTTCAGCAACTTTGGATCAGGTTTTTCGTTTGTGGTTCACTTTTGCATGACGTTCTTTCTGAAATGGAGCTTGCTGCATTCATTTTCAAGCCAAGAGCTTTAGCTGATGGAAATGTCTGTTTGCAAGATTCCTGAAGTACCAATGATTTACCATAAGTTAAGTCATTTTAGTGGTGAATTACTGTCATCCTGCAGATATTTAGCTACTTCCTCTCTTATTAGACACATGGGCTTCCCATCCTATTCTTTTTTGGTTTCTAGTCTCCTGAAATACACCTTTTTTTACCATTCTTAGATGACTTCAGATTCACTACTGTGAATTCTCAACCATGACTGTTTCAAAGTAATTTTACAAGCTGATCTCTCAAGGTCAGGGATAGCTTGTGGGGGAGGGATAGCTCAGTGGTTTGAGCATTGGCCTGCTAAACCGAGGGTTGTAAGTTCAATCCTTGAGGGGGCCATTTAGGGATCTGGGGCAAAAATTGAGAATGGTCCTGCTTTGAGCAGGGGGTTGGACTAGATGACCTCCTAAGGTCCCTTCCAACCCTGATATTCTATGATTCTAAGGTAGATAGCAAAGCAACATTGTCATTAGGGAAGGTTACTATTACAGCAACTCACTGACAAAAAATGTATATCTTAAAACTGACATTCATGTAAAGAAAAAAGTAATTGCAAAATCTTGTTTCTTCCTTAGTCTAGTTCCATTATCAGGCACTACTTCATTATATTAGTAGAGAAGTGTGACATACTGGGGCACAAGACAGAGTAGTTAGAGGCTGTGTCACCCCTTCCCTTAAACCTTGGGTGCCCTTTACAATACCTTGCTGTAGTAGCTCCCACCGGAGCCACTCACAAACAGCCTTTCAGCTTGCAAGCCGCACTCTGAGTGTCTGTGTGTAACTGCAGCCTGCCCTGGCTCTCATCAGCCTTGGTTACACTGCAGCGTGACCCCAACACACCCTGAGTCCTGGATCTTCCCCCAGAAATGTATGTCCTGTACTACCCAGCCCTCTCCTGGACAATACAAATATTTCAAGTCTCTGATTCCTTAAGGGAATAATATAGCAGCTTATCTTAAATAGAGTTACCCAGACACTTCAATGTAAACACACTGGATTAGATCAAACACATTTATTAACTACAAAGAGAGATTTTACATGAGTACAAGTAATGAGGCATAAAAGTCAGAAATGGTTACAAGAAAAATAAAGCTAAAATAATTACTAGTGTCTAGCTTAACAAACTATATAAATCTTCTACCATAATATACTCTTTAGCTCACTTATACATAACTTTGTTTTTCTAACTTTTATTACGTACTTTGGGAAATAAGTGTACTTCTGCACTCGTAAATCCCAGAGCTAGAAGGCTTAGAGGGATGGAACTCTGCTCCCACTACAGGGGAAATGGAGGCAGGCGGGGGAGACAGCTGTGACCAGCCTCTTTACATGAATTATAATGTTGCTTATTTACAGTTCCATAGCTGTTTTGCTGCTTTATTTGGTGTTTGTCTGTGTTCTGATTGTATAAAAGGATTGCTACTGTGACTGTTCTTGTGAAAGGGCATAGGAGTTGTGCAAGATATACCCTGGAGAAAGTGGGTCACCCTGAGTTTATAGGCAATGGACTCTGGTTTAGGAATGGGATTCAGGTTCAACAAAAGAGGGCAGAAGTCCCTGTTCTAGAGACCAGCAGGGCTATCCCGGGGAGCAAGGCCTCTGCCCAAGGCTCCTAACTTGCTCTCGGTGCCCCACTTTTAGATTCTGGATGCTGTATGGAGTGATTTTGCAGGACTGGAATGAACCAGACTGGACCAGCAGTGACAGGCTGGCAGAGCTGAATTCATAGAGGTCCCGTTGAACCAGCCATGGAACTGGAACAGGTAGCTGCAAATTAGAGTCGAACCTGTGGCTGTGGCCTTCACTGAACTGCAGCAAACAAGCAGAGTAGAGCCAACCCGACATTCCAGAGTATAATTGTACCTGTGGGTGAGGATTGGTTTGTGACTAAGAGCTCTGCACCTCAACAAACCAGGCAATTAATACTTGCGACTGTGTTGTTGCCCATACTCCCAACACGCTGACTGGGTTTTGCTTACTTTATCATATGTAAATATACATGGTTTATTGTGCTTCTTTTGTTTGTTTGTTTTTCCCTTTGTCCCCCAAATAAAAGGGCATTTGTGGTTCCATGTGCCCAAGAACAACTAGTACGGTGACCAAGGATGTTATATTTTAATTTCCCAGAGCCAGGAATAGGGGTACAGCTCTGGGTGGGGGCTCGAGCCATCATTTTATTTTAGAAAAGGACCCCTTGACATATTGAACTTGACCCTTGTCACTGCCATTGGCACCTGCCTGAAGGGTTACACACTTGTGATTGATACATTGATGTACGCCTTCGTTAATCGACGAGATTGCTGAGACTGTATGGCTAAAGAATTAACAATCAGGAAATGCCCGGTGAATGTGGAACATGGAACCTTCACTCCAATGGCTTGGCTAGACTAGGATTTGGAATATCTGTTAGCACAGTAGTTAACATGCTGGTGAAGCCAAGGCAATGTGACTTTAACATGCTATTTTGGTGAAGTAAGGGCTAAATTGGCTAGTTAACACAAAAGGTACACTGTCTTGTTAACACTAGGATGTTAATATGTATTCAGTGCTTAATGAAAGAGGCACCAGGGCTCGGGCAACTTTTTTACTTTCATAACTGACACGGCAAGCCCAGAGGTGCTGGGGAAACGAACTGCCAAGCCTAGAGGTGCTGGGGCTCAGCCCTGCCAAGCCCTGGCAAAACTTAATCACTGTGTGTATTAGCTAACATCTTCCAAATCTTAAACTATGCCAGTGCTGTAATGTAGACATAGCCCTGTTGGTCATGGATATGAAGAGGAGTCAAGCCATCCCTGACCATCATAGCTGTGCTGGCAGAAGCCCTTGGGTAGACGTGGCTGAGTGGCTGTGCAGATGTTACATGGCACTCTTTAATTACCTGGTTCTTAAACATAGTCAGTATTTCAAAGAATCATAGAAATGTTGGACTGGAAGGGACCTCCACAGGTCACCTAGTCCATCCCTGAGCACTGAGACAGGACCCAGTATACCTAAACCATCCCTGATATGGTATACATCCCTAACATGTTCTTAAAAACCTCCAATGACAGGGATTCCAAAATCTCCCATGGTAACCTATTCTAATATTTAACTATTCTTACAGTTAGAAACTGTTTCCTAATATCTAATCTAAATCTCCTTTGCAGGAGATTAAGCTGATTACTGCTTGTTTACCTTCAGTCGACATGGCGAACAATTGAGCACCATCCTCTTATAACAGTTCTTAACATATTTGAAGACTGTCATCAGTCCCCCCTCAGTCGTCTTTTCTCAAGACTAAACATGACCAATTGTTTTTTATTCTTTCCTCACAGGTCAGGTTTTCAAAACTTTTTATCATTTTTGTTGCTCTCCTCTGAACTTTCTCCAGTTTATCCACATCTTTCCTAAAGTCTGATGCCCAAAACTGGACACAACACTCTAGCTGAGTTCTCATCATTGCTCAGTAGAGTGGAACAAGTATGTCCTATGTCTTACATACACCACTTCTTTTAATACAAGCCAGAATGATATTAGTCTTTTTTTGGAAACTTTGTAAGTACACTCTCCATTCCATTATTCAAGTCACTAATGAAAATACTGAATAGTATCAGCCCAACAACAAACTGCTGTGGGATCCCATCTAGATATGTTCCCCCAGTTTGACAGCGAACCATTGATAACTACTCTTTGAGCACAGTTTTTCAAGCAGTTGTGCACTCACTTTATAGTAATTTTGTCTAGACCACATTTCCCCAGTTTGCTTATGAGACTGTCACGTGGGACTGTATCAAAAGCTTTAGTAAAATCAAGATAAATCACAGCTACCACTTTCCCCCTATCTACTAGGCCAGTAACCCTGTCAAAGAAGAAAATTAGGTGGGTTTGACATGATTTGTTCTTGACCAATCCAATGTTGGCTATTACTTATCACCCTATTAGCCTCTGGTGCTTACAAATAGATTGTTTAATAATTTGTTCCAGTATCTTTCCAAGTATGGAAGTTAGGCTCACTGGTCTACAATTCCCTGAATCCTCTTTGTTCCCCTTTTTAAAGATAAGTACTATGTTTGCCCTTTTCCGGTTTTCTGGGACCTCACCTGTCCTCCATGAGTTCTCAAAGATAATCCCTAAAGTTCCTTAAGTCTCCAATTTAGGGTGAATTTTTTTAAGGCCCTGCTGATCTGAATACATCTAATTTACCTAAATATGCTTTAACCTCTTTTTTCCCCTATTTGGGCTTATGTTCCTTTCCCATTGCTATTAACATATATTGTGTTAAGCATCCAGTCACAATTAATTTTTTTAAAGAAGGGTGAAGCACAATAGACATTAAACCTGTCATCTGTTAGCCCTCCTTCCCCTCTAAGTAGTGGACCTACACGTTCTTTCCTCTTTCTCTTGCTCCTAATTATTTATTGAACCTTTATTGCCTTTTATGTCCCTTACTATGTCTCAATCATTCTGTACCTTCGCCTTTCTGTTTTTGTCCTTATGTGCTTGTACTATTCTTTTGTACTCATCCTTAGCAATTTGTCCATGTTTCCATTTTTAGTAGCATTCTTTTTTGATTTTTCAGGTCATTAGAGCGCTCCTGATGCAACCATATTGGCCTCTTACTATTCTTCCTGTCTTCCCTTGCAACAGAAGATTTTGATATTATGCCTTTAACACTGTTTCTTTGTGAAACTGCCAGCTCTCTTGAACTACTTTGTCCGTTAGATTTTCTTCACATGGGACCCTGACTTACCAGTTCTCTGAGTTTGTTAAAGTTTAGTGTTTTCAAATTCATTTTCCTTATTCTGCTGCTCTCATTTCTCCCTTTCCTTAGAATCATGACATCATTTCATGATCACCCAAGTTGCCTTCCACCTTTAGATTTACAACTAACTCCTCCCTGTTAGCCAGAATCAAGTCTAAAATGGCTGACACTTTAGTTACTTCCTCTAACATCTGAAACAAGAAGTTCTCCCCAACACATTCCAACAGCTTATTGGACTTTTTGTGTTTTGCCATATTTTTCCAGCAGATATCTAGGTAGTTAAAGTTTCCCCATTCTACCAGGTCTTGTGGTTTGGATATTTGTTGTTCTAGAAATGCCTCATCCACCTTGCTTCCTGATATGGTGCTCTGTAGTAGACCAGTACCATGGCATCCCCCCAGGGCCGGCCCACAACATTTTGGCACCTGAGGCGGGGAGCTCAAATGATGCCCCCATTTCCCCTCGCTTGGGCCAAAACTTTGAAAACTTTGGGTCTCAATTCTGCCTTCTTCCTGTTCTACTCCTCTCATGGTACTACTCTGCTACCTACCCAAATAAAGGAGAACTTGCCTTGTTCAAAAATTTTAAGTAACACTTAACTTTCAAACACCTGAACAGCAAATGTAACTTTTCTTGTCTGCATAGTAAACACTGGCATTTTTATCTGTTTGAATAATCAAAGTGGTGCTTTCCGTGTCTTCTTGGTTGCAACTATTTGAACTGCTTCTGCTTCCTGAAGGTCCACAGTCTGGGCCAGCTCATGCTCTATTGAGATGGTTGCAAGGCCGACCAGCCTCTCCTGTGTCATTGTGGAGTGTAGATGTGTTTTTATTAACTTCAGCTTGGAGAAGCTGCGTTATCCACTGACAACTGTTACAGGAAGTGTTAGAAGTATGCGCAGAGCAACAAAAGCATTTGGAAAGAGGGTGGTCATCTTATTTGTGCACATATATTCCAGAACCGCCTTTGGAGTTGATCCTGCTGAAAAGTATCTTTAAAGGGCTTTCAGTTCATCACCTAAATCACTCGCATCAATATTACACGTCATCATGTGTCAACACTGTCTCTAGTGCCCTGCGTTGCTGGTGTAGGTCTTCTTCAGGTATAGTGAGGAGTTTTAGAATATCCTACAACATCCCAAATATACTGCTGTGTTCCTTGAGCTGCATGAAACGTTCTTCAACTGACTGTATTGCACAGTCTAGCACCTGGTTAAAGAATTCAACTTTGAATTGTTGTTTGGGGTCTCTTATAGGATTATCCTGTGCCTCATAATCAAAATGTCTTCTTTGGTGACTCTTGTATTCTTGAATGGCTGGGAAGATAGCTTCAGTGTGAAGTTCCTCTGCCAACTTCTGTGCACTCTTCAGAACGTTTTGAAATCCCTCGTCTGACTGGTAAGACTGTAGGTATGACTTTGCTTTGTCCAGACAGTTGTTCCATTGCTCCAGATATATCAAGGTCAACACCTGGGAGTCTCTTGCTTACAACATTTATTTCAAACAGTATGTCATGCCACAACACTAAGCCACACAGAAATTTGAAGTTATGTATGTTTCTGGTGATTCCATTTCCCTCTGCCACTGTTCTCCCATGAACAGTTCCTGTCATAGCATTATCCTCCATAATGGCAACTATGGCATTATCTATCTTCCTAATTTGGTGTTTGATAGGCTTTATCGCCTCCACTCGACTTTCCCATCGTGTGACACTCAATGGTTTCAGTGTCAGAGAGGATGTTCCCAGATGTTGCCTCAAAATTTGCCATCGATGAGTTGACGCAGAGAAAAACACATAGATGCTTTGAATTACATTAAAAAATTCAGCTGCCTCACTAGAAGCTGATGCTGCATCAGTGACCACCAAGTTCAATGAATGAGAACTGCATGGGACAAAAAAAGCTCAAGGGTTTAACTCTCAGATCCGTGTCTGCACTCCTCTGTTCTTTCCTCTCATGTTGGCACCATTATCATAGCCCTGACCTTTCATGTCAGCTATCGCAATTCCCGTATCTTCCTGCTTTTTAAGAAACACATTTGTCATACCAGCTCCTATAGTATCATCAATGTCAATACATTCTAGAAAATGCTCTCTGACAGTCACCATTGCAGGGACATGTTCACTGGGTTCTGTTACAAAATGCACCATTAAAGTAATTTGTTCTGTATGGCTGATGTCAGGTGTGCAGTCCAGAATAACAGAGTAATATCTTGCTGACTTCAGATCTGCCACAATCTTCTGTTTGATTTTTGTTGCCAGTAACTGTTTGATCTCATTTTGAATTGTTTTTCCAAGATAGTGGTGTGTGTACATTTCCAGGGTGGTGACTCTTCTTAGATGCTCTTGGAGTACAGCATCAAACTCAGCCATTAGCTCCACAATTTTAAGGAAGTTTCCATTGTTTGGCACATACAGCTGATCTGAAGTGCCTCGCAGTGCTAGGTTTTGGGTAGCAAGCATTCTCACAATGGCAATGAGCCTTTTCAGAACATTTTGCCAGTAAAGAGACTCAGATGCAATTTTCTCTTGATGCTGATCATCAATGGTGGCCTTTAACCTTAGTCTCATCTCGAGCTCTTTCCACTTATGGAATGCTCTCTGGTGATTTGCTGCCTTCTCATGGCACGCCAGATTTCTAGCCAGATTTTTCCAGTCCTTTCTTCCTGTAGAACCCAATGTGACTGGAACATTAGACTGGAAGAGTTTGCAAAAAAACTGTATGCAGCATTCTGGGTTTTTGAGTACATAAGCCATGGCCTCTCCACTTTGTCTCCATTGGGGATTTCATGCCAATAATGTGTTGGATGGAAACTTCTATTTTCATTGTCTTTGGGGAATATGAAGTTTTTTACAAGGAAGTTCCGCAGGCTACTGCTCAGGTGGGTCGACAGTCCTGGATCATCTAGACTTAAGGAACTAAACTCAGCAGCAGCTGTTTCTTGCGCCTCCACCACACTCTTCTCTGATCTATAATTTTCTTCAGGAATGTGCATGGTACATCCATTTGAGATGGAGATATGGATGCTGCAGTAGCTGCCAGGTCACCTGCACTCTGACTAACTGGAAGATCAAGCATCTCCTCACCACTCACATCCTCACTGGGGCCAGAAGGCTCACTGTGAACATTTGTGTCTATGTATCTCAGGAGAGTTCCTTCCTGCTTAGACAGAAAAGCTTCCTTTGCTTTCTTTCTTTTTCAGAATGCTGCCTCAGAGGGGCATTTTCTTCTTTCACTCATGACTGCTGTTCTGTGCCAGCTATAGTGGCTCTCAACACTCAATTGAAGGGGACAAATAAGCAGGCTGGTAGCAGGGCCTGAGTGAGGGAAGATATCAGCATCTTAAGGGCCTAACTGGCTCCTACTAATTCAGTTGACTGCCTGTTCTCCTCCAGTGAGTTCAGGGAAGCAGCAGGAAACAGGAAGCTCCCTGAGAAGCTGGTGTTAATCAGTCCAGGCTCTTGGGGGTGCTAGAGAGGTAAATAAGAGGCTCCTTCTCCTCTCTCTCCCTGCAGCTCCTGCTGCTTTCTGTTATTCCCTCTCACCTTTTCTCCTGCCTGCCTGTTATGTCTCTTGTGCACGCCTTCCTCCAGCTCAGCACTCCACCGTCTCTGTGCATCTAGAGCATAGAAAATACATATGCACCAGCAGCAGACTCAATTTTCTACACTCTGGGTCCTACTGGCGCCCCCCACCACAGTCTGGCACCTGAGGTGGCCACCTCAGTTCTCCTCATGGTAAGGCCATCCCTGCATCACTCCTTTTTATCTTCACCAGGAGACTTTCAACTGATTTGTCTCTCACCTCCTTCTGGACCTCAGAATAAGTGTATACAACCTTTATGTTCTGTGCAACACCTACTATATTTTCCCTTGCCTGTGCTTCCAGAACAAGCTATACCTCTCTCTAGCAATATTCCAGTCTTGAAATTTATCCCACCAAGTCTCTGATTCCAGTTACATTATAATTTTTCTTGTGTACTAAGACTTCAATTTCTTCCAGTTTAATCCCCATACTCCTTGCATTTGTGCACAGATCCCCCTGCTGTTTTCCTTCTTGTTGTTTCTATAAACTTAACTATTGTAATTTTCCATTCCCTCCCTCATCACCTTCCTGCTCTCTCTCGCTCTCTCTCTCTCTCTCTCTCTCTCAAGGTCAACTTTTTTATACTTGGGTGACAAAAGCCCACAGGTATCTCCTTTGAACCTAATTTAAAGTCCTTCTCACTGTGTTGGTGAGTTGGGTCTGAAGAAGCTCTTCCCTATCTTCTTCAGTTGGACCCCATCTCTTCCTGGGAGTTATCCTTCATGGAGCAGCATCCCATAGTTGAGGAAGCCAAAGCCCTCTTATTGACACCATCTGCACAGTCATGCTTCTGTCCCTGCGTGGACCCTTACCTTCAAATGGCAGGATGGATGAGAACACCACCTGTGCTCCCAGCCCCTTCACCCTCACTCTCAAGAGCCCTACAGTCAAAGTATCTTTGCTTACCTTGAATTTTGCTACCTTAGCAAGGTCTTGAGCACAGTACGCTGCCTCGTTCTCTATGGGTGAAATTCACTCGAATTGTCTAGGCTCATGCAAGGCCTTCCTCATCACTTACCCTCTTTCAGAGGAACACAGTAGATGACTGTGTTACATAGGGGGCATCCGGATGCCGCCTCCTTTCTGAGCTCAGAGCGGTTACTCTTGGGTGAGCGGGGATGTGTTGCTGAATTAAAAAAAACATGGTGTAGGGGACATGAAGAACTGTAGCCTCTACTCCGGTTGAGCAGCAGCTGCAGAGAGGCTCTCCCCTGCAATCCCATGGGGTTGGGTGTGTGTTTGTGGATTCCACACCCCAGCCCCTTGGCATAAAGCCCAGTTATTAGAAACATAAACCAAAGAAGCATAAACAGATGATTACATGTAAAGTATATCATGATTAGCCAGATAGATCCCAAATGTTTATTCTGTAAACTGCAATAGGCAACCACTTCAGCAACACCAGTGTTCTTTGCAGCTGTAGTTTCTCATTTTATTTGTGTAAATTTGTCATTAAGCTTGGAAACAGGCAAAAATAGCTTCCTTGGTTCACACTTAAGTAACTGCTTTAAGACTATATTATGCCAGTGTTCAATCCAGCCCTTTTGCAACTATTTTTATGCTGTAAATCAGCTCTGACCTAATACAAAATCTTCACACATTTTTCTTCTGTGCTACTTCCTTTTCTTGCTGCAGCTGTTTAAGTGGCTTGTTTTGTGAATGAATGCTGGCTGCCTTTAGAACGATGACATTCACATTGACCTCTGCTTGTGTATTGAATTCCTGCCCAGCAGGGAGACTAGGTCTTAGGAAAAAGTTAGTTCACTGATGGTCAGAGCCTGCTGGGCTAAGGCCCGTTAACCTGCCTGGGAAGTGAATGGCTTAGAAGGCTTTTTCCCTTCCTTGAATTATGCCAGAAAAGTCATCCTCTGTGTAGTTTTATCCATCATCTGGAAAGATGGATTTGATTTATCTCAGCTTGCTACTGATTTTTTTTTAAAAAAATATTGTCTATAAAATTAAATTCTCTAATAAGTTTAGGAACAAAATAAATTTTAACTTCCCTACTGCTACTGTAGGTATCAGGAAGAGGCTCTGTGCTCACCGCATAGAAAACTACTGAGGACAATACCAACAAAGTCAACCCAAATCCTAACCTCCCACAGAAATGTTGGGGCCTTATGCTCTTTGAGGCTTACGGCTGTGACATACATATCCTATGAATGGAGTTAATCTGTAAACAGAATCTTTGCAAAGTTGATTGGCAATAGTATCCTGCTCTCAAGACCACCAACCAATGAGAGTTTGTGCCGATGAGGTAATGGTTACGCTCTGAAAGGTGACACTGTAAAAATGGCACCACCTTACTCAACAGGACAGCAGGGTTATATTCAATGTTATCTGCTATTGTTAGTGACCCAATTCATGGCCTGCTTTTCAGAGATGATATGCACCCAAAGCTCCAGTTAAACTTACTAGAAGCTGCAGCACATCTAAAAATCAGGCCCTTAAATTTAGTCCTTTGTACTTCTGTTAGTCCATTAGAGTCAACATAGCTATGGGAGAATGAGAGAAATTCTGTTCTGGTTTCTTGCATTCAATAGCTAATTTCCAAAGGCTAGTTTCAGAATCTTTACTGTTGGTGATGTGAGCTACTGTAGAAAAAAGCCCCATCAAAGCCTTCAGATTTCAAGTGGAATTTGCAGCTCTGGCGGTTAGAAACAGAGCACCTGACTCTGATCTATTACACTGGTTAAATCAGCAATAAAGCCACTGAAGTCAGTGCAGTTACCCCAGTGAAAAACTGATTTCAGTGAGATCAGAATTAGATTCCACTTTTTTTTTTTACTTGTAAAATGAGTAGATAGAAATCACTGAGACATATGGAACCCCACAATGGCATTTTTACAGTCACTTCTCAGCATAAAGCAACACTTTATTATCCTTGCTAGTTTGTATAGGTGGAAAGTTTGTCAGAACTGGGTTGAACTGCTCTCATCAGCTAAGAGAACACCTCTTCTCTTCTAGTTGTGTACTTTGAATTAAGCTTCTTCTTAATGCAGTTTTTTCTTTTAAAGCTTTTTTCTGGCCCTTTAAAATTACTTCACACAAACAGTAGGCCCAATCCCTCTTCCGCTGAAGCCAGTGAGAGTCTTAATTCACTTCAGTGGAAGTTGGATTGGGCCCAGTGAGAAAAAAAGAACTAGATAAATTCATGGAGGATAGGTCCATCAATGCCTAGTAGCTAGGATGGGAAGGGATGCAAAACTGTGCTCTGAAGTATCCCTAGCCTCTGTTTGCCAGAAGCTGGGAATGGGTGACAGGGGATGGATGACTGTTCTGTTCATTACCTCTGAAGCACCTGGCATTGGCCACTGTCACAGACAGGAAACTGGACTAGATGGACCACTGGTCTGACCCAATATGGCCATTCTTGTGTAATGTCTGTAAGAATAACTATTAGCTACTCAAATAGGGCCTTATCCTACACCCATTGCTTAATGACAAATTTCCCATCAAGTTGAATGGGGCAGAATTTGGCCCATCAAACCAAGTGAAGGCGTATCTGTTTCATTCCATACCCCAAACTTATAAGGTAACTAAATGTACCCTTTAGCACACTGCTCAAGGTTGGTCACTATATCAGCCTTCCTATCCCTGACTCCTGTTGGCAGAGATACAGAAATATTCTCAGGGTAGGTCTACACTTACCCGCTGCATCGGAGGTGTCCAATCAATCTTCTGGGTTCGATTTATCGCGTCTTGTCTAGACGCGATAAATCGAACCAGGAAGTGCTCCCCGTCGACACCGGTAATCCTGCTCCATGAACGGAGCAGGCGGAGTCGACGGGGGAGCCTGCGCGCTGCCGTGTGGACCAGCGGTGAGTACTTTTAAGTTCGAAATAAGATACTTTGACTTCAGCTACGTTATTCACGTAGCTGAAGTCACGTATCTTAGTTCGAACTTGGGGGGTAGTGTGGACCAGCCCTCAGAGGTAGCACATTTCAAAAGGCACGTGTCTAAGGAAGGGGGTGTTCAATGCAAAAAGAAACATGTGTAAGCTTCATTCATAGGGGTGTATCCATACGAACCCTATAAAAATTGTCTATCAATATTAGAGGATGAATAAACAGGGAGCAGCTGACCTCGCTGGAGCACATCAAGGTGGCAGAGAGTGGCTGTGTTAGAAGCACGTTACTTGTACCATACCTGGGATCTGGTTGGAATGGTGGTAATTCAGATGTTCCAACCATCTGTGACCATAAGTATGATGTCACACATGGACAGTGTAGCCATCAATGAGGGCAAGAGGAAAGAATGACAATTTATTTCCTGTGTGAACTGTCACTTAGCTTGTGGTGTTTTCTAGACGTTTATTTTTTAAATGTGGAAATTTAATTATTCATGAGCTCATGGATGTGAAAATGCTTCCAGCAGAGTAGACTTAATTTGTCTTTTGGTGCTTTTATGCTTGGAGCTTGAAATAAATAAATAAAACCAGAAAGATAGGTAGGTTTGGGGTGTGAGCAGCAGGAACCGCCGGAGAGAGAGAAAATGAAAAAACACCATAAAACTCTTCTTGCTGGAAGATTCCTGTACAACCCATAAAAACATGCAAATCTAGCTGATGGCAAAGGCTAGAGTTTGTCTCTGGGAAAGATCCAGAGACCATGTGCATTAGTCACTCCTCTCCTTTTAATCGGCCATCTTTCTGCACAAGTACTTCTCCTACCTCATTCAATCACACCCCACCAGCCCCTGTTGCTTATTTGCCACCTTTGACTCCCCACAATCGGTTCCCCATTCTCTGTTTAAGAATCCATGCCATTACTCCCACATATGCCAATTCACAAGGACAATCCATCACGACTGGATTATAGAGCTATGAAGAAGTGATTTTTATAGGATCTACTTAAATGTGAATGAGGAATTGTTGTATATAAAATATGTTCCACATGCTGCTCACAGGCTTCTCACCTGTAAGTAGAAGGGAAAATCCAAAAGATGTAGGATCAACAGAGGATCCTCTGAGATTACATGAATTATCCATATGAATACCACAAGAATGCATCATGATTCATGTTATTACGATGACTACCTAAGAAAGTAATAAAGATTTGGCACTTGTTATAAAGTGTTGGCAAGCGAGTTCTTAGATTCCTACCTCTTGTGCCTGGGATTTTTTTTTCTTGTTATCTATTAAGGAGTTACTCATAAAGCTTTAATAGATGGTTACCAAATAGGCATTGTTTTCTTTGGAAAGGGGATTTATTATAAGATAAGATTTTTCTCTCCATGTGTTGATGCCAGCTCAATATTGGAAGATGAAACACATACCTAGGGGATTACAGATCCAGAAAGCACCTATTCCAGGAAAGCTGGCTGAGTGAATCATTTCACTAAAAAAAGTGTTGAAATGTTAAACAAGTGCTCGTTCTCTTGATTTAATGCTGTTGTTAATTATAGAAAAGGCTCCATGAGAAAGGAAACAAGTCAAGACAGAGATTGTTACTATAGAGCAAGCATTTAAAAAAGGAAACAATAGAATCGGACAAGTTCATTGACCCCAAACTAATGTGAAAAGGGCGTGGAAAATTCATCAGGAACATTTGGTTCTGTGTTATTTTTCATGTGACTAAATGGACAGTAAGAGGATTTTTGTAGCTGAAAGGTCTTTGCTAATGGAGTTGCTGTCTTAGTGGAGCTCCTTCTTGGTGAATTGCTTCCAAATTTCTAGGTAGCACAAGCAAGGGAGAGGCCCTGAATGACAGGATAGAATATTTGCGGGGGAAGCAGAAGACAAGACAGGGTAAGACCTCTTGCTAAGCCACATTTGATTATGGAACTTATGGCGATATGGCACAACTGGACTGCAGGGATTTCTCTACACCTCCATGGGGGGGTATACACACACCCCTGAATTTCTCCATCACCCTCCGCCCCAGTAGTCAACTAGTTACATGCAGTGTTGCCAATTTAGTGATTGGTTGGAAATTTGAATGAAATAGAAACATTAATACACATTTTAAAAGCATATACAGTATATGATAAAATACTTGTACTTTGAAAAGCATAATAAGTTTGAAAAGTATGAACAAAGACTAGGTTCTCACACAGCTATTGGTTTTTTATGACAATGTCGGCGCATTCGTTTTGGCGATGTTGGCCAACCTTATAATTTCAAATTATGATCTGTAAACAAGGTCTGAATGAGCTGTCCCCTGACAGCTAGTGATGAGCCGGAGTGCGAGGAATCTGCGTTGGGGGGAAGGCTTCAGAACCAGACTGTATTTACATGAACTCACCTACTCTGCCTAGTTATCCAGCACACAGAGTCCTGTTGCCCAAGTGATCAGTTCTGGCTGGTGTTGGGTTACAAATCATATGGAATGTGTTCCATACCCCTAATCATTTTAGTTGCTCTTCTCTGTACCTTTTCCTATTCCAATATATCTTTTTTGAGATGGGGTAACCAGAACTGTACACAGTATTCAAGATGTGGGCATACCATGGATTTATACAGTAAAAGTGGAGGAGCTTGGTTTGCCAGACTGATCAGCAAAGGCAGTGCTGACAACCTACATGAAAAGGCTGAAAAGCACCACGCCTCTGGACTGCATTGACATTCAGAAAGCCTTATAAGCCAGTCACTATCAAAGCCAATTTTAGATGTACTTAATGAGGCTATTAAGAATTCTGGAGACACAGCACAGTTTATGCGAACAAACATGGCTGTTGCATCATACTTTCTATTTAAGCAAGAGATATCACACACTACAAACTGGAGGCCAATGTTAAGTGCATGGTCACTTGTTGTAAGCCTAATGTTGAAACCACTTGGGTCATTAAACAATGCCATCCAAAAATCTGCTACAACAGTAGTAGATCTTTGTCTTGCAAGAGAAGTTGCACTTGGATCAATCAGAGCCAGCGACGCCGACTTCCGTCGGCGCCACTGGGTGCTGACGCCAGGCCCCGCCCCCGACGCCGGGCGACATTGCGGGGCCCCGCCCCTGACGCAACGTTGCCCAGCGTCGGGGGCGGGCCCCGCAACTTCTCCCGGTGCTGAGGTGAGCTGGGCGCAGGTCCCGGGGCTGGCGGGGAGTTGGGCGCGGGCCCCGGGGCTGGCGGGGAGCTGCCGGTGGGTGCTGAGCACCCACCAATTTTTCCCCGTGGGTGCTCCAGCCCCGGAGCACCCACGGAGTCGGCGCCTATGATCAGAGCTATCCATTGAAAATGTACTGGAAGAAGCAAAGACTTCAGTCCAGAAGTTGTCAAATGAAGGCACTTGTATTGAATCCTTAACTGAAGAGGACAAGAAGTGTTTGTTAAGCCACCTGAAAAAGTACACAGACTTGATTCTTACAAATCTAAAACAACGACTTCTGGATTCTACTCAACCTCTACGTAGCTTTTACAGATGTCTGTCTTATCAAACACCAACAGTTGAGTGGAATGAGGCACTATCAGCAATGGGGCTGCCATGTGATCAGGACAGAATAGAGAATTTGAAAACAGAGTGGAATGTCATACGATGAAAGTCTGAAGATTTGACTTCAACTTCTTTTTTAGCATCACTACTGGTTTGACCCAATCTTTGTGCTATGTTTTCTGGGATGAAAGAGGTAGGAATTCATTTCTTGCTACTCCCAGTCACAACAGCTACAGCTGAGCGTTCTTTTTCCTCATTGAATAGAATTTTGTGTTCTGAAAGAAGTCGCCTTCTGCCTGCTCATGAGCCTATTATGAAGGACTGGAAGTACTGGACACACAAGAAGCCACCAAAGATGAACGCATTGCATTTGAAAAGTTCATTAACAGAGTTGTGCAAAATTACAACAAGAAACGAAGAAGGATGTAGATGTTGTGCTTCATAGTAGGCTTGAGTATTTGTGTGATGATTGTAAAACATGAGTTAAACATTTTTCAGTTTTTACTATGGTGCCATACAGCCCACCTTCACCCTAATGGTCTCACCCCTTCCCCATAATTTTAATTCCTGAGGAAAACACTGACTACAACTTCAGAGTGAAATTCACTCTAGTGCAGAGGTGTCACACAAGGCCCTATGCAGCACAGAAACCCTTAACAAAGGGCTTGTCTTCACATACAGTGCTACAGCAGTGCAGCTTCACGGTGCAATTGCACTGCTGTAGTGCTTTAGTGAAGACGCTACTATACAATTTTTGAGAGCTTCTCCCTCGACATATCACTGTCTGTGTTGGGGGGTTAGATCGGTATAACTACGTCATTCAGGGGGGTGGATTTTGTGAGCGACATAGTTATATCGCTATAGGTCTGTAGTGTAGACATGGCCTAAGAGCATAAAGTGGGTTTAAAAGATACATAGCCCCTTGTGTGTGCCCTCTCCATTGTTATGTTTTATTATTATGATTATTCTATCGTAGATGGTTGCACACTTGTTGCTCCTGCAAGCTGAGCTTATTGCCCGCACCATGGGCTCCTTGCATTCCTGCACTCTCCCTCCCACACACTTCCTGTGTGCCACCCTCCCATCCTCCTCTATTTCAGGGACTCACTACACTCCCCCCTTACACCCTGCCCTCATGCCATGGATTCTGTGTGCTCCTCATTTCCCCCCTCTTGCATGCCAGGGTCCCCATTTTCCCCTACATACCAAGGGCTCTGTGTCCCTGCTCCCACCATACCATCATCCCCCATTCTCTCCCCACACACTCTCCTCCCATGCCAGGGCCTCTTTGGGCCCCCCCATTTCTCCTCCCACCATGCCAGTGACCCCATCCTCCCTGCCTGGGGCTGTGTGTGCCCTATCCTCTGCTTCCCCCATGCCCCACTTTTCCCTGTGACAGAGTGTTAGTCACCTAAGGATGACTCACCACTCTGTGCACTTGGCATGGACCAAATTGAGGAGCTAATTGGTTGAGGACTGGATGTTTAACCAGTTAACAAGGTGATTCAGCTCAGCTGAGGACAGATAAGAGAAACAGCAGGAGGAATGAGGGGAAGGTTAGGAGGAAGGGTTAAAGAAGCCCAAGATCTCAGGGAGGTGAGTTGCCCTACCCTTGCCTAGGGAGAAGGTAAAAGCTGTGTATTGTGGGGGGACAAGGACTTGTACAACACACTGAAACTAAAAGTACTTGGTGTTTGAACTTGCCATTGGTGTGTGTGAGGACTGTTTGCAGATAGGAGTTCATGGTGAGGGAACTCTGCCCTATGATGCTGCCCCCATGCCAGGGACTCTGGTGTCTACCCTTCCCCTTATGAAAAGGGCGCTGTGCTTCCATTCCCTTTTCTCGCCATTCCTCCCAAGCATTTTTATTCTTCTTTCTCTCTCTCTTTTGTTTCCTTTGGAAGTGTCATTCCCTGAAATTTTGGAGCTGATTGGATGGGGGTTCAAATGACACTGCACTACATCCAATCAGAGAAATGCCACTGAGTTGAGTGTAAGACCTTCTGAGCACAGCCAACTATTTTATTAGTTATTATTCATTGTCTCATGTACTTGTGTTTTGGTAGCAAGTAGAGGCCCGGCCCCATTATACTCGGTACACTACAAACGTATGACAAAAAGATGATCCTTGCTCAAATTTCACCTATGGAGCCAGGCTTGTCTGATGGGTCAGATGTCAGAGTACGTCTGTATAAAGAAACTCATTGTTACTCGCTAAAATCATATAAGGAAAATGTGGTTTGGAAGGGGTATAAGGCAGTGCGAAAGAGGTTCCAGTGAATATATATGGCTTACTTACAGCTTTTTAACCCAGAAAAGTAAGCCAAATAGTGTCTTGTGTACATTATGATACTAAATCCAGGGCCCACATTTGATTTCTTTCTTTACCAATGCTGTGCTGAGTTAGTGCTCTCAGTTCACTTCCAATAAATACATGGCCACCTTGCTGCATTGCAAAAATCATTATCACAAACTGATTCACTTAACAGGTTTCAGCTAGGCAAAAAACTGAGTGGATATTGAGCCTGAATTATCCTCTCACTCCTCAAGGTGGTAATTCCAAGTCAGGATTAAGGCAAATTGATGCAGTGCCACAGGTTTGTTCGTTGGTTTGTCTACACTAGGAAAGCTTTTCAAAGATTCCCCACAGGTCAATGTTAGCAACGTTGGGAGCCACAATGTAAATGAGCGTCTTGCTGCTGCCAGCATTTTAAACACCTCCATGTTCCATTAACAAATAATCTGACCATTCTGCTCAGAGGAGATCTAATCAAGAATGTCCCAGAGGAAGTTAATTTCCAAGGCTATTTACCTGGCACCTTTAATCAATACTAAACTCTTTTTTCAAAAGTGGGGGGGGGGGGGAAGCATGTATTTAAACTTCCTTACCCTGTGGTGCATATATGTATAATGAGACCACTATTACAGCCATAGAAACATTGATCCAATTTACTTCAAAACAAAAATCAGGGCAGAATATAAATATGGAATGGCATTTTGCTGAATAGCCTGTGAATCGTTGGCTGTCTCCCTTAGCACCACTTGAAGGGCATATCTCTTCTGCCACCTGGATCAAGGCAAAGTCAGGCAAAGCTGTTCAAAACCATTCAGTCAGCACAGCACGGCTCTGATTTCAAATTCTGCATGAGTAACAGCTGTCAGCTCTGCAAACCAATTAGAAAGTCTGTAAATGCCACCAGTACAAGGAAGTTTTCTGCAGATTGCACTGCTTGGCACTGATTTGTATGGGCTCAAAGCCCAGTCTTTTCCTCTTTGATTTCAATTACAGGGCCTTCAAACGGTCTTGTGTTTTTGGTTGTTGTTGTCACCACTCAGATACAGCATGCGCTATGGCACAATGAGCTAGCACAGCTGGGTTCCCATACACAAACAAAAGATATTTACAGTACAGGCCAATACAGTTAGACCCCACAACCTGCCAACAGCCTAATGTGTTAGGCTACCACTTCTACAGTGGGATCAAAGAGCATATTTAAATGTATCTAATACAACACAAAAATAGCTATTCAGTGTCATGGAGAACTTGGCGCAGTAGGGGTAGCAAGAGAAAATAATTACCAGAAAAAAGTGTGTGTGGGGGGGAGGAATTTGACTGTTTTGTGCAAGTGACGTGGATGCCTGATGTAGCTGGGGACTGGTCTCGATGATCCATGAAGTCCCTTCTGCTCCTATGTCCTTAAGTGTGCAAGGTGGGAAAGAGTGTCTCCCCACAGGGAAGGATATGGACCTAGCACTTCCTTGTGCACAAGACTGGATGTGATAGGCTGACAATATCCTGGACAAACCTTATCGAATTAAGATAAACTGTACTGAATTAAATTAAATCTGATTGGATTAGGTTTATACCTTTGTATTAAAAATGCAATTGCGCATGCATTGTATGTACCTTCTCTGGTGCTGGGGAATGCTAATGTACTTTCTCCCAGCAAATGGACAGGAACCTGGTCCATAGAGGGCCCCAATCTTTAGAGAAGGGTTGGAAGGACTGGGCCTACTAAGGCCCATAACACTGGAAGCCTGTTCTGAGCTGAAGTTGTGATGAACTTGTGGCCCAAAGGGGGTGGGGCTTGGAAGGATTGCTCCTGCCAGAGCCCATATTAGAGCTGACGTGGGGTCTGGTAAGCTTATTACCATGGTGTAAGTTTTTATTGTTAATATGTTTTCTCTGTAGTGCTTTTACCTTAAGAATACAATAGGCTTGCATAAAAAGAGCTGTGTTGTATCTCTAAGCGTGGGCAGTCTCTGAAGAGAAGGCAAGTGTGCTTGAACAGCCTGTCTCTACTGGGATAACACAGTGAAGGCAGGGAACTGTGTAGCCTGGAAATCCCCCGGTCAGAAAGGAGTGAGATGTGGGTCTCCCCCCAAGAAAGGCAACAGCTGGAGAGCTGGAAGTCTGAGAGTAGGTGCCCTGGCTGGAGCACTGAGGGGAAATGCTGGTGCAGTTGCCCTGAACTGTGACACTGGGAACCAGCTTAACAAACCTGGAAGTGTTTCCTTATTCTAATCAGTTTGGCTGGCCAGCTTGGGGCATGTGGCCAAGCTGTGGGTATGTGTGCTTATGGGAGGGAATTGGTCAAAGACAGTAGGAGGGAAGCCCTGTGGGATGTAAGGCAGAGTTCATATTGCTCCTTTTTGGAGCAGCAGTAAGAAGTGAAGCTGAGCATGTTTTCTCTAGCACCCACACCCCACAAACCTGCCCTTCTCTGTGCACAGGCTGGATGATTTTGGTTCCTTCAGCTCCATCTACTGCTCCTGCACTTAGCACCACCACCAGGAGGATCCAAAGAATAAGGGCAAAGTTTTGTACAGGCTTTCTAGCTTTTCAGTGAAGAGCCAGAGTCTCTCTCTGTAACCCGTGTTTTAAAAAAACAAAACCCGCACACAACATGAAGGTCCTGATGAGAGGTCACTGAACATTTTTCAACACAAGAGTTTTGTGTCAAAAACTGCAGTTTTGTCAAAATCAAAACATTTCCCAAGACTGTGTCAATTTAGATAAAATTTTTGACAGGAAAATTTGTAAGTGAATTGTTTTGATTCTTGTTTCAATAATGTTAAAATGTATCACTTGGTAAGGTAAAAAGATTTCATTTAGACTCTATCATTATGATTCCTTTATTTTAGACTTTTCTATTAAAATTAATTTTAATATATGTATATTTTTAATAGAAAAGTCTAAACAAAATAAATACAAATAAGATAAAAATGATTCATTTTGACTTGATTGAAATGACACATTTTGAGGATCCCAAACAGAATTTTTTTTAAAATTTCATGTCACAGACAACTGTAGACTTGCGTTCTGATTCAGAATGAATTGTTTTAAAATGTTGGCGTTTCCCACAGAATGAAAATTTCTGTTCCTGATCAGCCCCAGTTCTGATTCCTTTCAGAGTAAGGGCAGAGAGACTGTCTCCAACTCATAGCATTGTGCTACCCACGCACACCCATTCTCAGTGTCAGTGTATTATTTCTAGAGTAGTGGCTCTCAACCTTTCAAGAGTGATTTGTCTTGCGTACCTCAAATTTTACCTCACTTAAAAACTACTTGCTTCCAGAATCGGATATAAAAATACAAAAGTGTCACAGCACACTACTACTGAAAAATTGCTCACTTTCTCATTTTTACCATATAATTATAAAATAAATCAACTGGAATATAAATATTGACTTACATTTCAGTGTATCGTATATAGAGCAGTATAAACAAATCATTGTATGAAATTTTAGTTTGTACTGACTTCGCTAGTGCATTTTATGTAGCCTCTTGTAAAACTAGGCAAATATCTAGATGAGTTGATGTACCCCCTGGAAGACCTTTACATACCCCCAGGGGTACATGTACCCCTAGTTGAGAACCACTATTCTAGAGTATGTAGTTGGTATTCTACAGACGAAAAACATTGGCAAGTCCATGTCCAATAGAGGCTAGAGCCCAATCCTGCAGTTCTTACTCATGTGAGCCAATGTTGTAAGAGTGGCAGAATTGGACCCAATATAGACAATAAACAAAACGTGGGGTGGATAATATGGCTAGATGAGGATCATAACAGTGAGAGAGAATGTTAGTGCTTAGTGTTACCTACTGTAAGCCTCTTATCAACAAACAAACAAAGCAGAGTTGTTTTAAAAAGAATTTAATATATTAGTATAGTGTGAGTTAAGAACACACTATCTGCCCTCACTTTGTTTTTTCTTGGCTTTAGTTGGCTTGTGTCATAACCATCATGTTACTGAAAACATTTTTTCTTTGTCTGTGAATACATATAGTAGCAACTTAGCCGCAGCTCTGGATTTTCCTTTTTTTCTTAAATACATTTTGTTTTAAAAATGTATCTTTCTTTTTCCAGGGTGAAAGTAAAAAACCCTGTTCTGGAATTAACCCTGTTTCCAGCTAATAATGAAGAACAATGGACGGTAGTAAGGCATAATTCTTTCCATACATGAATTATAGTCCAATTTCCTTACTGGTAGGAAATATAGGACTCTAGCAGTTCTCATACCTTTAACCACTTCTCTGCAATTTGTGAATTTTCTCTGATCTAGGTACTGAATGTGTAAATAGAAAGTAACAGCTCCCCCTACTACTTGCCTGTTGGAATTCTGCTGAACAAGTCACACCAGAGCTCTTGTATCTAGTGCATCTTTAAAAACATGTGACTTTAGTTCTCCTGGAATTGGGCTGCCTTCAATCTCTCCATAAACTAGGTTATGGTATTAGTTAGTGGCAGTGCAAACTTCCTCATTTAGACCTGCCGATGTGCCTCTACCCTGAACTGGAGACATTGCATCCAGAGGGAGAGGGTAGTTCAGTCCAAATGCTCTTTGATTTCCCCCCCCCCCCCACTTTGTTTGAGGCTGCAATCAAAGATGCGGTTTAGGGTGTGTGAGTGTAGGTATAGAGAGATGTGGACACCAGCTCACTAGAAACTGGACTTAAAAAACCAAAGAGCCATTAGATTTTTAGTAACTGTCAGTCACTGCTTGCCTGGATTTAAACTAGTGACTTAGCCATTCTTATTTATTTCTATTATGGGAGTAGATACCTAGAGTCCCCAACCAAGATCAGTGCCCTGTTGTCCTAGGCATTTTACACACAAAGAGTTTATAATCTACACAGGCAAGACAGACAAAGGGTGGAAGAATGGATCTATTACTTATCCCCATTTTACAGATGGGGAACAGAATGACTGAGATATTAGTCACACAGGAAGTCAGTGGCAAAAGCCAAAAGTCACACAGGAAGTTAGTGGCAAAGCTAGTAACTGAACCCAGACTGACTGAGTTCCAGTGCAGTACCTTGATCACAAGCCTAACATTTGTGTCTTGACATTTTATCCCGTTACCAATCCCTACACTATCCAGGTATTTCTTCCCTTACTTTTAAGCGAACAAGAGCAGGAGCAGCTACATTAGCTAGGATAAAATGTTTGGGCCAAATTTTCAGAAGATTCTCAACTCAGCCCTTAAATTTGCACCCATGATTTTATTTTGCAGATTAAAAATTTACATTTGTGTATACAGTATTTGCATATACAAATTGGTAGTTTGACATCCAAACAGGGCTTGATGCATCAATACATTACTCCAGTTTTACACGTGTAACTCCTTCGAAATAGATTGGGTTACACAGGTGTAAAATTGGAGTAACACAGTGATGACTCAGGCTCTTGGTATGTACATGCAAATACCTTTTGCTTATGAAAATTCAGGGTTTAGGGCATGCAAGATTGTGGCTGCCAATTTAGAGATGGCTTTTAAGGATTTGGCTTTCAATGATTGTCAGTTTCATACTTCAGGACATCAGTTGGGGACAGAAAATTACATACATTAAGAAGGGACTACACTTTCTTCAGAAGTATAGGACACTGGTCACCGCTGAAGATAGGATACTAGACTAAATGCCCCAATGAGAAATTTCAGTATATAAGAGTTTATGATGTAATGTGCTGATCAAAGGAATCAAAACTGGCTTGCAAGAAATGCTAAGAACTTTTAAGAGTGCTTATTATTTCCTTTTATTTATTTTGTCTGTGAAGTGGAGAAAAAATATGCTCATGCTTTTCTCCAGCTGGTTCTTTTGGCCACATGGAACATGCAGTCCTGCTTTCCTAAACAGTAGGATTATCATGAAGAGTGTTCCTGCTTCTCTTTCTAGTGTCTTAATGATGCCCAACTGGTCAACAGTTGCTTTTTTTTTTTTTTTTTTTTGGGTGGCTGTGGCTAGTAAACTGGCAGTAAAACCAGCTTCACCTAAACAACCCAGGCCTTATCTTAACAGCAGTGATAGATAAAGCTTGTCACACTTCATTAACAACAGTTGATTGATTAGACAAAAATAATTAGCCTACTTTGCCTTGCTGCAGTTTCTTGCCATACCAAAAAGACAATATGCAGAGGAACTAAGGGTGGTTCATCTCTTGGTCATTTGTTTTCTCTTACTGGTGATGAAAAAAGTTCTGATAACTCACAAGAAAGGAAGCCATAGAAACAGGTTTTAGGTTGTCTTTACCGTGAATAGGCAAGAAAGATATCTCCAGGCACCCTGAAGTGGTTTCTGTTTATGGCAGAATGTGTGAAGTGTGTGTTTGTATTCCTAGATTGGCTTCATTCTCTGAAGGATAAACTGAGTATTTTATTTCTATTAAACCCCTCTCCACAATTATAAGATTACCAAACTTAATCAGATAACTTTTAAAAAGTGACAGACTTCAAAGATAATTATCAAGTGTATGATTTTAATATTGGTGTATGTCTGAATGTATGTAAAAATAGTATACATGTGCAGGGACTGTCTTTTTGTTCTCTTCGTACAGCACCCAGAGCAACAGGGTGCTGGTCCATCACTGGGATGCCTAGGCACTAGAATAATACAAATAATAACAATACACAAACACACCCATGCACGTATACTGGGATGGCTAGGGAGGAGTCATGGCCAGAGCACTGTTGAGCTCTGATCTGGTGATTGGCTGGCATAACTATATTGCAGTTCACCATAACCATGTTCCAGAAACATTGCTACTATTTGCTTTCTCTTTTGATCCTTCCATTGGTCCTTCTGATTCATGTATTACTGTGCAGTGTGCTTCTAAACACTTGTTTTCCCAAAGACACTCGATTATTAAAACTACAGTAAGTTACTAATATTAACCATGTTTTTTACACTAGCAAGGACCAACCAAGAGCGGAGCCCCATTGTTCCAGGTACAAACACAGAGTAGCAGCCAGTGCCTGCCCTGAAGAGCTTACAATCTAAATAGACAAGACAGGGGCAGGGAAAGGGGTAGATTACACAAGCAGAGTGAACAATGTGAGAGCAGCGAACGTCATGCGAGTTCTATACTTTTATTTTATTTATTTATTTGATGGGTTTGGAAGGGGAGGAGGCTGAGGGGGACAGGGCAGGGGAGAAGAAGATAAGGTATGAAGCTGAGGTGAAGAGACTGTGAGGGAGTGGGAGGGTTGGTGGAGCAAGTAGCCAATCAGCACAGGATAGAGACAGTCCCATTAAACTGAAGGGAGTTCTCTGAATGTCCAGAGGTTCCTACTTTTGCTGCTTCTGCTCCTAACAGCTGGAGTCTCTGGCTGGCCCCTCCCTGCAGTTTTTACCCAACATCACATGGAAGGGGGAAGAGAGGCACCAACTGGGTATAGCTTTGGTATTCAAGGTAAGCATCATGTGAGTGTCAATAAATAGCTTATCTGGGCCTTACCCTAAAAGTAAATACAAAAACTTTAGTTAGAGACAAGTTAAAAAATATATTGATTTACTAATTAACCACATGGTCACCAAATACCTGAATCAGAAACCTTACAGATATGAGTCTTGAGAAGAGCTGGGATACACTAACACTTGATTGACAATATTTCCTGCACCAGTTCACTAACTGCCAGGATGTCCATAGTATACAATACCTCTCATTCTCCGTGGGAATATGAGTGCAGTCATTCATTGGCGGATATTGGGGGGAAAACAGCAATGAAATAAAAGCCTTCGTTCACTCCACCGAGGTTGTGGAATGTTATGAAACTCAATGACCAGCTGAATATGTTGCAGCATAGAAGATGGTCCAGAAGTTGAATAAGGCACTGGGATATAGAAGGCTGACTCATCCATGTGAAATCCTACACTACTCTCTGGAAAGACCCTCTGCATCATATGGTAAGGGCACGTTTGATAAGAAAAAATACATGCATTCTTGCCAGAGCTAGTCACACTTGCCTTCATTACAATATAACTTAGGGGGGAAAAATCATAGACAAAGCAAATCCCACTGGGAAGCAACCTCCTTGGCAATCCAGCACAACCTGGATCAATCTCTACCTAGGTCATTAACGTGGTCTAGCTGGATAGATGGTCTATGTCCATCTTATCAAGCTAGAAAAGCTTTTGGTAGCTATGTGATCATCGGCTGCATAGCAATATTTCTTGGTGTAAACACTATAATTTGTTGGTCTTCCATTCTAATACTGTACTGTACTGTGGCGGGCTTTGCACCTTGTCACCCCTTTGTTTCCAGGGGGGGACGAGGTTAACCCCGCCTCCCTGCGCTTATGGCAGTTCGACTACCTCCCCGGTAGTCAGGGCCGTCTGGCCCAATGGTCAAAGTCCTTCTAAATCCCCTCCCCGGGGGATCACGGGGCCTAGCGGCCGGAGTCCATCTATCTCCTTCGAGTTACGAAGGGGGTGGGTGAAGTACGTCTCCACACTGATGGAGACTGGGGTTCAGAGACCCCCGGTAGGGGAGCCCGGGGCCCACCCACCTCCACCGGGCTCCGACCCAGGGCCCTGTCTTTAACAGCGTGGTCCTCCCCGGGTCAGCGGGGAATCCTACCGCAACACGCTGCCCTTAGAGTGGTGGGAGATACCACTCCCTTCCCTTCCCTGGGTCACTTCCTACCCCTTCTCCGGATGTAGCAGTCCCTGGGTCCTCAGGGTCTTCAGATTCTTCAGCCCCCAATGCTCCCTGGGGTTCTGACAGCTGCCAGTCTCTGGTCCTACTTCCCGGTCTCTCAGTTCCCTCCTGAACGAGGTACTGCTGCTCCTGGGCTGGAGCTTCTGCTGGGCTTCCTCCTCCCTCGGCCGCCAGCCCTGACTGAGCAGCTCTGCAGGCTTTTATACTTGGCTCCCGGTTGGAGCATGCCCAGCAGAGCCTCAGGGGCGGGACTTCCTCTACCAGCAGGGAAGGGTTAATCCTCTCAATACCAGTGCGGGGCCAGCCTGCCCCGTCACACACCCTCCCCCTTAGAATGGTGGTAGGGGTTTCCACTGCCCTGTCCTCTTCTTCGTCCTTCTCTTCTCCCATCCGGGAAAAAAAGTCCGCATTTCCGTGGGCCTTACCTGGCCTGTGAAGCACTTGAAAGGAATAGGGCTGGAGGCACAAATACCACCTCATAATTCGGTCATTCGTTTCTTTCATGCTGTTGATCCAGCGGAGGGGGGCGTGATCAGTCACTAAAAAGAAGTGGTTCCCCAACAAGTAGTATCGCAGTGTGTCGATGGACCACTTAACTGCGAGGGCCTCCCGCTCTATGGTAGAGTAGTGCGTCTCGCGTGGAAAGAGTTTTCGGCTGAGGTACAAAATGGGGTGATCTTCCCCCTCTACCTCTTGTGATAGTACAGCTCCTATACCTACTCCAGATGCGTCTGTCTGGAGAAGGAAGGGCTTCGTAAAGTCGGGTTGGGTTAACACAGGCTTCCGGGTCAGGTGTTCTCGGAGTGCGTGAAAAGCATTCTCACATTCCTCCGTCCATTGGACCTTCTGGGGCTGTGTCTTCTTTGTTAGGTCAGTTAAGGGGGCGGCCAGCGTCGAGAAATTGGGGACAAACCGCCGATAATACCCTGCCAACCCTAAGAACTGTCGTACCTGCTTTTTGGATTTTGGGGTGGGGTAGTCCCTTAAAGCCCGTACCTTATCTACCATGGGGCGTAATTTTCCTCGCCCTACCGTATAGCCTAAATAAGTCACTTCCCGCTGTCCTAAATGACACTTGGCCGGATTTGCCGTGAGGCCTGCATCGCCCAAGGCTTGCAGTACCTTGGTTAGGTGCTGAATATGGTCTCCCCAGCTGGAGCTATAAATGACAATGTCATCAATGTATGCCGCAGCGTACGAACTGTGGGGGCTCAGTACCTGGTTTACAAGCCGCTGGAAGGTAGCCGCTGCTCCATGTACCCCGAAGGGCATCACCGTAAATTGGAAAAGGCCAAAAGGTGTGGGAAAGGCTGTCTTTGCTCGTGAGGTAGGTGTCAGAGGGATCTGCCAGTACCCCTTTGTTAGGTCCAGGGTGGAGATAAATTCTGCCTGTCCCAGTCTCTCCAGTAACTCGTCCACTCGTGGCATGGGGTAGGCGTCAAAGCGAGAGATGGCATTCACTTTGCGAAAATCGATACAAAACCTCACTGAACCGTCGGGCTTGGGGACCAGTACTATGGGACTTCTCCACTCACTCCTTGATTCTTCCACTACTCCCAGGGTTAACATCAGTTCCAACTCCTTCCGCACGGTCTCCCACATTTTCTTGGGGAGCGGACGGTGGTTCTCTCTCACCTTTTGGCCAGGGATAGTGGCGATGTGGTGGCTGGTCACCGTTGTTTTCCCCGGTCGAGCGGACAGTACCATGGGGAACGCGGCTACTACCTGCCGTACCTCTTCTTGCTGCGTAGGGTCGAGCTCTCGGCCAATGGCTACCGGGCCCGGCTCCTCGAACTCGCCGGCTAGGGGCCCGAGTTCCGGTTCTGGGGGGTACGGGGCAATCATAAAACCCTCGCGGTCCTTCCATGCCTTCAGCAGGTTAACATGGTATATTTGGGTGTCCCTTCGTCGCCCAGACAGCCGGATTTCGTAATCGACGGGCCCCACCCGTCGAACCACCTCAAATGGCCCCTGCCACTTGGCTAATAATTTAGACTCCGAGGAGGGCAGTAACAGCAGAACACGGTCTCCTGGTTCGAAGTTCCTCATCTTCGTCCCTCGATTATACTGGGTCTCCTGATTGTGTTGTGCTTGTAACAGGTTCTCCCTGGCTCGGGTGCCCAGTGCACGAAGCCGTTCCCTCAAATGGAGGATATACTGGACCGAACTTTTGACCCGGGTTTCTTGCTCCTCCCAGGTTTCTTTCAAGAGGTCCAAAATCCCCCGGGGTTGTCTCCCGTAGAGGAGCTCGAATGGGGAGAACCCGGTAGAAGCTTGGGGCACCTCGCGTATGGCGAAAAGGAGTGCTGGCAGGTACTTGTCCCACTGGCGGGGATCATCCCCCACGAACTTCCGCAGCATGGACTTCAGGGTTCCATTAAAGCGTTCCACCAATCCATCCGTCTGAGGGTGGTAGACGGAGGTCTTAAGGGCTCGGATGTTCAGTAGTCTGCAGAGTTCTGCCATCAGTTTGGAGGTTACATTAGTCCCCTGGTCCGTCAATATCTCCCGTGGCAACCCCACCCGGGAAAAAATCTGTAATAGCTCATTGGCGATAACTGGGGCCGTAGTTGTTCGTAAGGGTACTGCCTCTGGATACCTAGTCGCATAGTCTACTACTACCAAGATGTATTTATGTCCTGAGCTACTTTTCTCCAGGGGCCCTACCAGATCGAGGCCTATCCGTTCAAAAGGAGTGCCGATTACGGGTAGAGGCACCAGGGGAGCCCTGGGTACTCCCTTCGGGCCGGCCTTCTGGCACTCCGGGCAAGAGGCACAGTAATCGCGGACCTCTTGGTGTATGCCCGGCCAGAAAAACCGTTGGGCTATTCTGAGGAAGGTCTTTTCTCGCCCCAAATGTCCTGCCCAGGGGACCGCGTGGGCCAAGCGGAGCAGTCCTCTTCGGAACCTTCGGGGGACCAATAATTGCCGTACCTCGACTCGTGTCTCTGGCTCCTGGGCCACCCGATAAAGTAAGTCCTTGTGGATCTCAAAATGGGGGCCTTGGGGCCGATATTGCCGGGGATGGGCCTCGCCATCTTGGCTAACTGCTTGTTCCCAGGCCCGGCTAAGGCTGGAGTCCCCTCTCTGTTCCTCCAGGAAATCTCCATCGATCTCCAGCCACCTCGTTTCTTCTTCTGTCGAACCGTCGGTTGGGGCTTGGCTCCCCCTGGCTGCCTCGGGCCCTCTTGAAGTCCCCTCCAAAGGGTCTTGTGGCCTGGATTGGCCCAACAAGCCCTGCCTCCGATAGGGGGCTCTCTTCCTCTTCTCGGGCTGTCGGCTCCACCCCTGCATAAGACCGGCAAAACCCGGCCAGTCACGGCCCAACACCACGGGGTACGCTAATCTAGGAGCCACTCCCACTAAGCAGCGCGCAGCCTGTTGGGCGACCTCCAGTTGCACCCAGACGGTGGGGTAAGACTTCACGTCCCCGTGTATACATTGTAAGTGTATCGGGGCCCCGGTGGGGAGGGTGTCCTCTACCAGTCCCGAGCGAATGACGGTCTGGCTGCACCCTGAGTCCACCAATGCTAGGGTTGAGGTCCCCTCCACTCGCACCGGGATTACCATCTTTGATGGCCCGTCCTTCCGGGCTCGTCGGTCCGCCGTCAGGACCTCTCCATAATTACAGTCCATGTAGGGGCACTCTCTCCTGAAGTGCCCCCTTTGTCCACATTGGTAGCATCTATCGTGATTCCCCTCCGTAGATAAGGTGCCTTGCAGTGGGCTTGGGTCCCCAGCCGGTCCCTCTCGGTCCCGGGGCAGGTGCGCCCCCAGGGGGCCCCGGGTCTTGGGGTTTGACGGAGACCCCGCCTGTCGGGAGGGCAAATGGGGACCTCCCCCGCTGGTTTTATGCACCACTCCTTCTGGGGGTCGGTCCCCCCTTCCTGAAGTCCTTGTCTTAAGACCCAGTCGCTCTTCCGGTTCCCCCGCCATGAAGTCCTCGACGAGGGACGTGGCCTCTGCGAGAGTTTTCGGCCGATGTCGTTGCACCCACTCCTTCCCCCCGGTAGGCAGGATCCGGAGGAACTGTTCCAGCGCCACCGCCTCGGCCACCTGGCAACTAGTACGGCGCTCCGGCTCTAGCCACCTCCAGCAGAGGTCGCGGACCTTCTGGGCCACTGCCCGCGGCCTGGCTCCTGGCGAATATTTCTCCCGACGCAGCCTCTGTCGGTATGTCTCCGGACTGATGCCTGTCTGATCTAGGATGGCGGCCTTAACCTTCTCATATTGCAGTGCCTCCTGGGGGTCAAGATTGCGGTAAGCAGCCTGCGCGGGTCCCGTTAGATACGGAGCGAGGATAGTGGCCCAATGCTCGAGGGGCCACTGAGTGGCCGTAGCTACTCGTTCAAAAGTTACTAGGAAGGCTTCGGGGTCATCCCCGGGCCCCATCTTTGTCAGCCGTATCGGTAGTCCCCCGCAGCCCTCCCCGGGCCCTCCTCCGGTGGGGTTGGGGGAAGGAGTGACGGCTGTCTTCAACAGGGTCGCTACCTGTTGGAAGAGCCGATCTTGGCTTACTTGCTGCTGGGCAGCTAACTCCCGCACTAGCTGTTGCTGGGCTTCTTGTTGCTGTGCAGCCTGCAGTTGCTGCTGTGCCGCCAGTTGCTGCAACAGCTGCGTCTGCTGTTGTTGCTGTTGTGCAGCCTGTTGTTGCTGATTCTCCAGTAGCCATTTTAGGAGCTTGTCAGCCTCCATCTTGTACATGCGGGTCCTTCTAGCAGGCCCTGATCAATACCCGCATTCTCCACCACTTGTGGCGGGCTTTGCACCTTGTCACCCCTTTGTTTCCAGGGGGGGACGAGGTTAACCCCGCCTCCCTGCGCTTATGGCAGTTCGACTACCTCCCCGGTAGTCAGGGCCGTCTGGCCCAATGGTCAAAGTCCTTCTAAATCCCCTCCCCGGGGGATCACGGGGCCTAGCGGCCGGAGTCCATCTATCTCCTTCGAGTTACGAAGGGGGTGGGTGAAGTACGTCTCCACACTGATGGAGACTGGGGTTCAGAGACCCCCGGTAGGGGAGCCCGGGGCCCACCCGCCTCCACCGGGCTCCGACCCAGGGCCCTGTCTTTAACAGCGTGGTCCTCCCCGGGTCAGCGGGGAATCCTACCGCAACACGCTGCCCTTAGAGTGGTGGGAGATACCACTCCCTTCCCTTCCCTGGGTCACTTCCTACCCCTTCTCCGGATGTAGCAGTCCCTGGGTCCTCAGGGTCTTCAGATTCTTCAGCCCCCAATGCTCCCTGGGGTTCTGACAGCTGCCAGTCTCTGGTCCTACTTCCCGGTCTCTCAGTTCCCTCCTGAACGAGGTACTGCTGCTCCTGGGCTGGAGCTTCTGCTGGGCTTCCTCCTCCCTCGGCCGCCAGCCCTGACTGAGCAGCTCTGCAGGCTTTTATACTTGGCTCCCGGTTGGAGCATGCCCAGCAGAGCCTCAGGGGCGGGACTTCCTCTACCAGCAGGGAAGGGTTAATCCTCTCAATACCAGTGCGGGGCCAGCCTGCCCCGTCACATGTACCAAGAAAACTACTGAAACAGAACTAGCACGGTGAAGGTGGCTGCTGGGCTCAGCTACAAATATCCTCGCTGCTGATCTTGTCCTGCCACTTAATATGGGGCAGCTGATGAAGATGACAAGAACTGAAAACATTCATCCCACTGCTCTTCATCTTCCTCATTGTCCAGATCTTCAGCTTCAGGGTAAACCTGTTGTCACCATGTCGCTACAGAGGCCACTGAAGGGCCCAGAATGTGGTGGCACCTGCTACTATACAAACATCAACATCTTTTGAGCATCCTCCAGTACTATCTATGACACTTTCCAAGTATTTGACAGTTGCCATCAGTTTGGTGCCCCATCCAGATAGGTTAATACCAAGTGGATTGTAATGCAGACTTGGAGGATGCTTGATGGTAATTGCCAAGGACTTAGTTTTGTCTAGATTAATAACCAGACCAATGTGTGCTGTTTCTTGCCTGACCACATCGCTCATCAGCTGCAGTGATTCACCAGACTGAGCCAACAAGATAATGTCATGGGGGTATTTGAGATCTTGAAGCAAAATTGTGGTCAGCTTGACCCCACTGGCAATTTTCTCCTCCATATTATCCATCAAGCAATCAATGCTGATATTGAGCAGTGGTGACAGGACACAGCATTGCTGAACTCCCACAGAAATATGTCTGTGTGTGTGTGTGGGGGGGGGGAATAATGTAGTCACATAAATTCACACTTGAAATATGCAAGAGTAGAGCACATCGATGGGATTGTCTACACTTGAAACGCAACAACTGAACTGCGGCAACTGCCCCATTGTAGCGCTTCAGTGTAGACACTATCTACACTGGTGGGAGGGGTTCTCCTGACAGCACAGGTAATCCACCTCCCTAAGGCCATGTCTACACTAGCGAGTTTACAGCAGCACAGCTGTACCGGTGCAGCTGCGCTGCTGTAAGATGGCTCACGTAACCGCTCTATGTCGATGGGAGAGAGCTCTCCCGTCGACATAATAAAACCACCTCAACAAGCAGCGGTAGCTCTGTTGGCAGGAGAAGCGCTCCTGCTGACATAGCGCTGAGCACACTACCACTTATGCCAGCGAAACTATGATGCTTGGGGGCATTTTTTCACACTCCTGAATGACATAGGCTTTGCTGACATAAGTGTTGGTGTAGACATGGCCTAAGAGGAGGTTAACAGAAGAATTCTTCTTTCAACCTACCACTGTCTACACAGTCTTCCAGCCCATAGTGTGCTACTGAATGTTCCCTTTCAACAGCAGAGTTGAAAAATCTTAGGTAGGAGGTACAATAATATCAATGGGAGAGAGCATTGTGCCTCCCAAAATCATGGCAGTCTCAACAGGCCAGAGTTGGTCCATGTATACTTTGTCATATTCAAGAACTGTGGCTAGCAATAGGATGCTATAATTGCACAGACCAACACATAGTGTTTCCTTAAAAATGACTGTTCAGTGGGTAAAACACAGAGCTGGGAGTTAGGCAAACTGGGTTCTGTGCCCAGCTCTGATGTTGACCTATCGTGTGAGGTTGAGTAAGCTACTTCACAGCTGTGCCTCAGTTTCCTTCTCTATGAAACAGCGATAATAATTCTTTGTGAACATGCATTGAGATTGATGGATGAAAAGTGCCCTGGTATTAGTCAGGCCCGTGGGGATTAGGCTGTAACCTCATGAAGCTGTAGTTGTCAAAAGTACTGGTGTCCTTGCTTCAAAATTGCCACCAGCCCACTGGGAATATTTAAAAAAAAAAATAAAAAAATGACGACTTAGCTACTACTTCTGAACATAGTTTATATGTCCACTGAAAATGCACTATTGCATTATAGGTGATTTCAGACTAATATAGCAAAAAAAATATTCATTACATATTATGGCATGACACAATAAAAGGCTTGAAAACAATTCTTCGTAGGGTATCTTCAGGTAAATGGCTCATTGAGGGACCTGCTTATATATAAAAAAAAAACCCACCAGAAACCAAGAAAAATATATCTGCAGTTGTGTGCCTAATTTGAGCATGCAGTTACTGCAGCTGTCCATGCACATCGGATATTTGAATACACGTGTTAGTCATGTAGTTGCATCGGTAGTTTTGCATGCAGCCTTAGGCTTTGGGTGCTTTAAAAACCAGGTCTTCAGCGTGCTTTCCTACCAAGTGGGGATGAAATCTGGACCCTATTGAAGTCAATAGGAGATTTGCCATTTGCTTAAGTGGAACCAAGATTTCATGCAATATATGTATATGTTCATATGTGGAGTACATTATCCAAATATCACAAAAGATAAACCTCAACAAACACACTAGAACTTTGAGACATGCATGCTATTGAAAATATTTATCTCTAAACATTGTAGCCTACTTAGAAAGTGGACTTTTATTGTTTGTTATTGCAGGTAGGCCCTAATCAGCGCTCCTTCCTTTAAGTTATTACTCTTGTTACTTTATTCATGCAACTCTATTCCTTGCATAAACCTTCTTAATCTATTTCAGGCAATCAGTAGGTAATGGCACCCTATCCAAACGTTTAGTTGCACCAGTTCCTTAGGATTACAAATGAGGGCCATCTGTAGTCCCAACTATTTGTGGAGATGAAAAGGAGGCTTAACTTAATGTACTTTGGCAGAGTAATAGGAAAACATCAATCACGCAGTGACATGTTAGTTCATATGCACCGATAGGCTCATGTTTGTAGCTGAGCACATTAAGTGGATCTGTTCCTTTACAGACGAGTCCATCACTTAAAGACATGCATTCAAATCTCAAGCATACAGGACACTTTTAAGAGATACTTGATAAAGAGCTTGAAAATGTGAGTAGTGACATGAGCTAAACTCCATCTCATTTTCTTCAGATTTCCTATTAATATAAGCCTCAAAGTTGAAATTGGGGTCACTTGGACAGTTATTTTAGCTAAAACAGATGGAGTTGCAGTGGTTGCTTCTAAAAAAGCAATTTTTACCAACAGTTAATGCACTGTTGTCTCTGAGATAACAGAGCATTTCCCTGTACTGTGCTCTCTCAAGGCTGGGTTGTAACTGTTGGTAGAAGCTGACTTTTTTAAAGATGTGTGCAGTGTTTTTTTTGGTTGTTGTTTTTATTTTCACTATTTGGGAAGTTCACTGTACAAAGGAACTGTGTATAGTTTCCCAAGAATGCTAGAAACTAGAAAGCAAACATTGTTTTTTTTGTTTTTTAACAAAATTAATGTAAAAATTGAGCATCCCCTGAAATACTGTTTTTCTCATGTAACAAAATATTCGTCATGAAGTAAAATGATTAGACCCCTGAACTTCCCTAGGGTGTAGAGTACAGCTGTGTGAGCAATTCACAATGAATAATTTATTGGATGAAGCTGAGATCTTTCTACTTGTGAATTATTCATGAGCAGATCATGACTTTCTTGTAACTGTTTGTTCTTCAAAATGAGTCCCAAATTTCCTCAGTAATTGTAGTCTTCAGATCACTCATGAAAAATTAATTGCAAATATGTAACATTCAGAATTCACTGTTAGATCAGTTACAGACATCACATAGTATAATTGCTCTTCCTTGATTGGATGACTTATTATGTAATATTGTACATACATTCCTGTTTCCTGATGTTAGAAAGACAATTTCTTTAAAAAAAAGTAATTTTTGTTGAACATAATGGCTTATATACTTGACATATAGAAAGAACATATTATCTAAAGAGCAAGTTATTCCTCTTTTCTTCTCTAAACACCAAGTATTTCATGAACATGTCAAGTTAACTTTAACTATGTATTTAAATGTTGCCTGTGTTTTATACTTATGAAAGGGGAGTGATCAAAAGCTCTGATTCATGCCAGAAGTGGCGTGGGCGGGTGCTGAAGGACATGCCCCACACAGCCTTTGCTAATGCATCTCCGTTCTGACTGGAAATCCCCTACTATCATTCTTGCCACTTCTTGGGCAAGGTATGCTATTAGTACTGAATTGTGTAAAGGTTTGTGTTGAGGAGAAGATGTAGATTAGACCTGAAAACTTATATTTACTTTTGACTTGAGCCAAATTCACAATTGGCATAAAGGGACAAAACTCAGTTGACTTCAGTGGGTTGGAGCAGTGAATTTGGCCACAAGTCTGCAGAGGTAAAAGTTTAGACCTAGCTAGCCACCGATCTGCATTAACTATTTGAAAGGTAGGTTGAGCCTTTATTATCCATTCAGATATGCCATTGTCAATTGAGAAATCATTCTTCATGACAGTAGGTTTATGATACTGTGGATATCGAACCAACAACGAAAGCTCGTGGGAGCAGTTTATTAATTCCTCTTTGGAATTTAAAAATTAATGTAATATATTAACATTCATATAATAGTTTTTTCATTGAGACCGTGGAAAGGGGGCAGAGACTGAATGCAAACCCGTATGTGGGTATACTACTGGCAGGAGATGGTGGTTCATTCTGGCAGCCCTGGAAAGCCAGATAACCCTTCAGGGACCATTGACAGCTGGTCTAAGGTAGAGCAGTCCCCATGCTGATCTAACCTGTGTCCAGGTCAGGGGTTGGGCAGAGAATCAAATAAACATAACTCACTCCTTGACCCCTACCCTGCCTGCTCCCCATTCCCACAGACTGAGCCCCATAGAGGCTAGACATGGGAGGGACTTTGGCCTTTGGTGGCCTAATGAGGGTTCGGGTAGACATCAGAAATGGAAAGCTACCCAAAAGAAGTGAGCTTTGAGAGACTTGAAAGAGGAGAAACATCTCTGTTGGAGGTTCCTTTTCAAAGTTGAAGATCTGGATCATTTTAAACTAACTGAAAAGCACTATTTGATGACGAATGAGTGTAGACCTTTAATGCTGAAAATTATATCTGGAGATTTATAGCTACAGAGTATGTTTTGAGTGCTGAAACTCGGGACAGTCAAATATACTCAAGAATGTCTAGCATGCAACATTGAAGAAGCTGCTGTAGGTCTTAATACACCAAAATAATAAAATTATAGAGGTAGAAAGTGCCTTCTAATGGCCCATCAAAACATTAACATTCCTGTCTCTTTTATTGTTTCTGGAGAAAATCCGGAAGCAGTCTATAAGTTGGGCTGAGTTTTAATAATGTAAGTAATTTGGATTGTTTGAGCTTTCTCAGGACCTAAATGTCAAAGTGAAGTAGCTCTGCTGTACTATCAGGTTCCCTACTCTGTATTCTGTGTTCCCAGAACAACATACGGCCACAATGATGAGAAGATGCTGGTTATCCAGAATAAAATGTATCTGACTTCTCTGAAGTAACAAAACAAAAATAAAGAATTATCTGATTGCTGTATGTGTCTGGAACCACTCACAATTCACTTTCAGACTATCTGATACAAATAAAACCTGTCCTCTTTTAAGTGCCAGTGTGACTAGTTTGTCATCGATTAATGTTGCAGTAATCAAGGGAATTTGGTATTAGCAGGTATCAGGTAACAGAATCTATATTTTCAAACATGGGAATCCTTTTGGTGTGTGAGAGACTTGAGCAAGTACATAGGTCTTCCTGCCTTAGCAACATCTGTATAAAAGCTAACCTCAGCCATATGCATCCGCACACTCATGGAAGAGACATCACCTCCCCACCTCTGGAAGTTATTCAAAAGTGGTGAAATTCCCTCCTGTGCAGAGGGCCAGCTCAAGGCCTATGCATATCTGGCATCCTACTTAGTCCATACTTTTGAGGATTTAAGTAGGATTAAAATAGTAAATAGGTCCTGTGTTGGCCTTCTTCACAGGAGTGAATTTCACCCTAGTACAGTAGGAAACTAACTCAGGGTATGCCTACAATAGAGCTGGAGGTGTAATTTCTAGCTCAGGTGGACCGATCCCCATTAGTGCTGATGGAGCTAGTGTGCTAAAAATAGTCATTCGCCACAGTGGCGCTAGTCATGGAATGGACTAGCTGTCCGCAGCACAATATTGTCTGAAGCCCTAGCTACTCATTTGGGTGGCTGTCCAATCCAGTTGCTTGCGCCGTCACTGCTACACTTTGATTTTTAGCATGCTAGCTTGCTCAGAGAAAGTGCTGATATGTCTGCCCAAGCTGGAAATTACACCTCCAGCTCCAGTGTAGATGGACCCTTAGGCTATGTCTACACAGCAACTAGACACCTGTGGCTGACCCGCCTGGCTGTGGGGCTGTTCATTGCTGTGTAGACTTCTGGGACCCTGAGAGGTGGGAGGGTCCCAGAGCTCGGGCTATAGCCTGAGCCTGGAAGTCCACAAAGCAATGAAACAGCCCTGCAGCCCAAGACCGTGAGCCCGAGTCGGCTGGCACGGGCCAGCCCTGGGTGTCTAGTTGTTGTGTAGACATACCCTTAGCCTTCAAAAGGTAGGGAGGTGGATGGTGGATGTGTAGCCTTTCCGGAAGTAGAACAGGCTCCCCTCTCCTCTCCCTCATTTAATAAACCTTTCTTAAAATATTGTTATGACAGGCATCATGAGGTGGTGCAGTTACACATGCCCTAAGAAAAGGACTTGGAAGACTATGTGTGTATCTATATTGCAGCCTCAGGTGTGATTTGCACCTCCACATATGTGGATCTGCGCTAGCTGCACTCTAGCTAGCTCACTACAAAGTGGAAGTGAGGATACCACAGAGCAGGCTTTAGCACTGGCTGCACAAACAAGTCCATACCCAGAGGAGTAAGGCAGGCTTGTACAGCTGCACTGAAGTCTGCATCCTGGTGTCCTCACTTCTATTTTCAGCAAGCTAAATAGTGCGCTGCTAGCGCAGCTATGGCTACCTGAGCTGCCTTTCGCTGCCCTGGCTGCAAGGTAGACATAGCAGTGGAAGAGCAGATGTTCAGTGGTGGGAAGTCATGCTGAGGTGGTGGTAGTTGTTTTATTATGGAAGGTTCCTGGTAGATGCAGTGGTCCCTGGAGAGACACTGTGGCAGCAGCAGGACAGTTTGCTCCTTGGGAACCAGACATTGGTGTTTGGCTGAGATTGCTGAAGGATGGACCCACTCTGTTCCAGTACTGGTATATATGTGTAAATAAACCAAGTTGCACCTAAGAGTATTATCCACACACTGCAGCACTGGTTTCTCCTTCATGGGGAAGCCAACCTGCAAGGCCCCCAACATCTGCTTCTGCTTGGTAGAGGGAGGACACTGATGTCAATATCATCCAGTAGCGTAGCCAGGGCGGGAGCAGGGGGAGCGGCCGCTCCCCCTTGAGCAGAAGTGGCGGAAGCGGCGCCTTTTTTTAGCAGCACTAAAAAAAGGCGCCGCTTCATTTTAAGCGCCGCTTTTTACACTCACCCAGCAGCACTCCGGGTCTTCGGCGGCATTTCAGCGGCAGGTACCACTGAAGTCCCAGAATGAGCCGCCGAAGTGCCGCCAAAGACCCGGAGCGCCGCTGGGTGAGTACAGGGGGAGATGCCTTTTTATAGCGCCGCTCCCCCTGCGCTCCGGACCTGGCTGCGCTACTGGTATCATCCCACATCTACTGGGCCCAGGTGCTGTGGATCAGTACTTCCACAACCAGCGCTGCCTCCGAACAGGACGTGCTCTTTACAGTGCCTCATTAGAGGGCAGCCTAGCAGACGGAGGACACTAATCAGAGCTATAATTTTAGATTGGCTGGGTGTGTGTTTTCTGGAGGCATGTTAGCTAACCCACCTCCCCATATTTCTGTGTCAGCTGCCTTTTTCTGGGAAGCTTATGCTCACATTTGCATTAGCTCTATTTTCAAACACAAAATGGAAAAGGACATTCAGTGTGGTAAGAACAATCAAAGCCCAGCTCAGGCAACTCTTTCTTGTGAATACCTGCTGTAGCATGTCATCTGAATAAATGAGGGCAGGAAGTATTTGTGGGGGTTCAACCTCCAAAGGCCATACTGCCAGAAACGTTGCAGCTTTATGTAATAAAGATCATCTGTCAAACATTTAAAACAAAGGAATAGCACTTTTAAACTACCCTCTGCATAAAGTGCTTTGTGGCTACAAATGCTGCCTTCATCTGCCTGGTAAGCTGGGACATGGGCTGTGCTTACAGGAAGAAGCCTGTTATGTATAGAACTCTTAACTTGCAATGAAGGTAAGTTGCTCAAAAAAAGTAGAAAATCGTTCATGAAAATTTTCATGAATATATTTTTAGTCAAAATTTCAATAAAAAGTTGACCACCTAATTAAGCTAGGAAAAAGATAAGGGAAAAAAACTACGACAAATTCTTTGCAAAACTGCATGCTGAAATTTTAAAAACTTTCTACAAAGTCCTTGGAAGTCAATCGGAGGCAATATTCTACTGCCATATTTGTTGGTGGAAGACCACATTGTCATGTTGCCCCTTATCTGGAAATTTTCTCCTGTCACCTCAGTCCATATCTCTGCCTTCTTTACTTGAGGTTATTGAAGGTGTATGTCTCTCACTGACTGAGCCTTTCAACTTCAGATAAAATACAGCACATTCAGGGACTGACCCTGCATGGCTTATTCTGGCCAATCTGCTATGAACTTCAGTGAGAGGAAAAAGGTATGCAGGCCTGAACCATGAAGTAGCAAATGGCCTTATTTTCCAAATTGCTCAGCACCCACAACTGCAAGTTAATGGAGCAATGGGTGTTCAACATCTCTTAAAATCAGGGCCCAAATACCCATGCTACCTACATCCATCACTCACATACACAAAAATGTTCAGGGCCATATCCTCAGATGGTATCATGGAGTCAGTAGAGTGCTTCACACCAACTGAGGCATTTTGAGGAGAGGAGAAATGAGGAGAGGTGGAAGAAGAAAAAGTGAATGGAAGGGAGAATAAGAATGAAAAGAAACTATAAAGTCAGAAGGAGAAAACCAGGAAGAGGAAAGGGATAGAAGTAGCTTCCTGAGTGGGAAATTGTTCTCTACAGCACAAAACATCATTTGTGTCTGTCTATGTTTGTTCAATGCTTATTACAAGATTAAAATGCAAAGACTCAAAGAGGCCTATTGATTTGTTGGTGCAGTTTTCAAACAAATATTTTATTTATAAAGGATGCACCTAACAGAATCCCTCTGAGTTCCTAAGTGGATTTTAAATACTATGCAAAGGCATTCTGTGTCATTTGAACAGTCTGTCTGAATCACCTACCTTAAAAATAAGGGAATGCCAATGTACTCTGTAGAGAAACTGAATAACAAAGGAATTTTTTGTTGCTGATCCTAAGATGGTGTGTCCTTTAATTTATCTGCTGGTCTGTTTGGGTTTCTAACACAATACCACATCAGTTGCAGAGAAAAGAAGCTCAGGAAGGCACAAAGCATATACTCGAAATTTGTTTCAATATATGAAATATCATGTGATTTATTTATTGTTGTGACTTTGAGATGCCCTCATCATTTACAAGGGGCAGAATTTCCTACAAATTCTATCAGACTTTGTCCTTTCGATCTCCCTATATTTTCCCCCCGTTCTAAAGTACATGACTTAGCAGGATTTTCCCTATACTCCCGTCTCTAGGCTGAGTTTCAGGAGTGTGGCACATGACTGCTCCCTTGGAGCAGAAGGGAATAGTCTAGTGGTAGTCCATTGATCCTCCCCTCACTACCCTTTCCAGAGCTCCTGCAAAGTCTCCTGCCTTCCTCCACTTCTCCTATGCAGTAGTTCCACTGTATGCCAGGCTCGTTTTGCCCATGGAGGATAGTGGGGACAGGGCTTACTTCTGGCAATCAAAGATGTTATTATTTTGAGTGACTACTAGTGACATCCACACAAGCAAAATAAAGTCAAAGGGCTAAATTCAGACCCGGTGGTAGTGGGTGCAACTCCACTAAAATCAATAGCATTGCATCTGCTTATACCAGGTCTGAATTTGGCTTGATTGATTTGGAAATTTTATATCAAGCTTTGGGAAAAAGAGGAGGGTATGTTCACATTTGTGGTATAAATAGACAGAACATAAAAGGCAAGGCATACAGGTCTGTCGCGTCTTACGCGGGGGTTACGTTCTGCGGTGAGCGCGTAAAGCAAAAACCGCGTATAACCGTGAAAATCCCTTAAATTGCCCATAAAGTAGTTTTGTGTATACAACCCTGTACAGTACTATATATACACTATACAGAAATGTACATTACAGTATATAATAAAGAGTATACATACAAAATATAATTGTACAGTACTTTATTTTTAATAACATAACAGAGACAGATGGAAGAATGAAAGAATAAAAAATCAAAACAGGACAGTACTGTACTGTAAACTTGAACAGTTACCAGTCACCCTGGATATTCTTGCTATTCTTGTACTGTACTGTACACACTCCAATGATTAGTCTTCCTCTTCCTCTGACAACACTATTAGGAGGTCATCATGGCTTGATGTTGATCTAGGACATGATGGGCCAGGCTCGGGTGACAGAGAGCAAGTCACAGATGAAGTGGTTGGCTCTGGTTCAGCTCGAGAAGTTGCTGCTGGTTGTTTTTTCTTGAAAAACATGGTGATTGGCAACTGTCACTGTTCTCTCTTGAGCGCCTCAAACATTTCTTGGTACTGTCTCAAATCACCCGTAATACTACGTGTGATTTTGAGGCTTCATTCCATAGAGGGATCATGGTCAGAAATTAAATCATTCAAGTGTTTCGCTGCTTGGAACACTTCAGAAAATTTATGAAGAGTCCAAGTTGCTGGCTCTTTCTGTTCGTTGTCATCATCTTCGTCTTCTGTAGACGATTTTATCAGTTCCTCTAACTCTTTGTTAGTCAATGTTTCTCTATGGCCCTCAATTAATTCCTCAATTTCTTCCTTGAGGATGTCGACGAAGCCATCACCACCCACTTGCCTGGCCACCTGAACAATGCATTCTACTTCTTTGTCAATGGCCGGGAAACCCTTAAAATCATTCACACAGTCTTTCCATAGGTTTCGCCAACATGCATTGACTGTTTCAGGCTTGATTGCATCCATTGCCTGTTTAATATAAGTGATGTAATCAGCAATGTTGAAGGACTTCCAACACTCCATCACGTTAACATTGGGATCAGCATCCATAGCGGTAAGGATCCGTGAGAATGTAAGCCTCTTGTACGTGGCCTTGAAACAGCTAATGACACCTTGGTCGAGAGGTTGGAGGATGGAGATGGTATTGGGGGGGGAGAAAGGCGACTTCAACGTCATCATGCACAAACCGGAGTGCGTCAGGGTGGCCAGGAGCATTGTCTACGAGCAGCAACACTTTAAAGTCAAGTCCTCTCTCTTCAAGGTACTGCTTGACCTCCAGAATGAAACACTTGTGGAACCAATCCAGAAATGTTGCTGCCGTCACCCAAGCCTTTTTATTTGATTGCCAGAACACAGGCAGGATATTTTTGTTCTTGCCTTTTAGGGCGCGGGGATTTGCAGACCTGTAGAGCAAGCCCAGTTTTATTAAATGCCCAGCCGCATTGCCACAAAGCAACACAGTCACACGGTCTTTAGCTGCTTTGAAGCCAGGGGCTTGTCATTCTGATTTTGAAATGTAAGTGCGGGTGGGCATGTTTTTCCAGAAGAGCCCAGTCTCGTCAGCATTAAAAACTTGTTCTGGATGATAGCCCCTTTCCTCTATGATTTCCTTTAATTGTTCAGGATAGGCTTTTGCTGCCTCCTCATTGGCAGATGCAACTTCACCAGTAGTCTACACGTTTTTGAGGTTGAAGAGGTTCCTAAAACTGTTAAGCCAACCTTGGCTGGCTTTGAATTCCTTCTTGTCAGAAGGCTGTCCCTCTTCGGTGGGAGGTTTGAACATCACATAGATGCTAAGAGCCTTTTCTTGCAACATGGTGCCATTGATAGGCACACGTTTATGGTTCATGTCTTCCAGCCATAAGTTTAATGCCTTTTCAGTCTTCACTAAAGCCTTGTCACGCACTTGGCTCATCACCTTAGCAGTTCTTGGAGCACTTGATGCCACGGCTTCATGAATTTCTGTCTCTCTAATCTTGATGGCACGGATGCTAGATTCATTGCGGCCGTATTTACGTGCCACACTGGCAACTGACATACCGCCTTTCAATAAGTCCAACACATCCAGTTTTTCCTCCAGCGTTGGAACAGATCGCTGTTTCTTTGGTTGAGCACCAGATGAAGTATCTGGCTTGCATTTAGGGGCCATGTTGCACTCAGCGTGGCGAGATGCACACAGAATGAGAGGCACAGGGGGACTGAGTACAGTACTGTATGTATTGGGAACAGCAGATTCGCGTCTCACGCTCACTCCGGGGCATACGCTGCTGGAATCGGCCACACTACAGGCGGGCGATTAAACTTTTTTTTTTTTCAAACCGCGAACCGCGTAAAGCTGAAATCGCGCAAGTTAAATGCGCGTAAGACGCGACAGACCTGTATACCCATAAAACTAATATTTTATAATAAAGGAACTGATATTCACATCTTAACCCTTTGACGCTGGAAGTTGTGAAGTTTTGATGTGCACATCCAGTAGGAGTTTCATGCCAGTGGCAGAAAAAATGAATATAAAAGATATGTAAATAGATATTATGTTAAAAATATCGGCTGTTACTCTGGATATTTGGAAAGTTTTGAACCTATCAAAGTAGGAAAGCACTCTGCCTGTATTCTGTAATGATTTTGCTTCCCCCCTCCTTTTTTCATCTCTTGCTTCCCCCCAAAATTGTGTTTAAAAACAAATCGCAGACTGAGGGTCTACAAAGAAGGAGAACATGGGATCTAAGATTTCCTTTTCATCATTTTCTCAGTGTAGGAAAGAAGATTGCAGCTTGTATGCACTAGGAAAAAGCAGACCTGTCAATCTGACTTCATTTATGGGGAAAGACTCTGAAACTATTTTAAGGGATCAAATGGGGAACACTTGGAAAAGCAGAGCTTGATTAAAGACAACTAACATCAGTTCAGGAATGGGAGATCTTGCCTAACTAATTTTGTTGGAATTCTTTGAGGAAATTACTGCTATGGTTGATAAGCAAGGAGGGAAGGGTATTATAGCCTTAGTTTTTCAGAAAGCACTTGACAAAATTCTCCACTGTTGGTTAAAATGTCTAAAGTCTGAAGTCATGGAATAGTAGGACAATGGGCATATTGGACTGAAAATTGGCAAAAGAGGAGGAAAGAAAGGGTAGCTATGAATGGAAGCCTTTCACTTTAGAGAGTGGATATAAGAAGGATCAGAGAAGAAACCACATTTTGAATTTGGAAATAGGATTTTCAAGGTTACTGAAGACTCTACTGCACCTTGGGAAGTACAGTTAATAATGAGGAGCATTGCAGATGGATAGAAAAAGGACTCCTTTGTGATAATACAGTATCTTGAAGAGTAGAAAGCAGGAGAGCACCCTGCTAAAATGGATCAGTCTCGTTTTGGAACGCTAATACAGTTTACATCCCAAAGACACGAAGGGGCATCCATACAAGAACATTTCACGCTACAAAAACTGATGTTGGCCCACTCTCCATTTTTCGTGCTAATTACTACCTTTATGTACCTAAGATCATTCTGTAGCAAGATGGCTTATCTCTCACACACACAAATGTTCTTACATGGGGTCCTCTTGCTAGAGAATGGTCTCACCATAGGTTAGTCTTGTTATTAGCTCTTTAAATACTATCCACAGCGAAAGTAGATCTGTTTTGAATCCACGTATTTTGGCACAGGCCCGTGCACACACACAAACTTGATATTCCTTGCTGCTTCACACTAAGGACTTGTCTATAGAGGAAAGTTAAGGTGTAAATTTAAAGCAATACAGTTACACTGATACAACTCCCCGAGTGGACACTCCCTATTCTGGAATAAGCATGTCTTTTTCAATTCAGTTTACGTCATTTTGGAATAGGGCTTAAGCTAAAGCGAAAAAGTCGTGCTTATTCTGGAATAAGTGTGTCCCTATGGGGAATTCCACCAGTATAACTATACCGGTATAATCATGCTAGTATAACTGGTAACATTTTCCCATGTAGACAAACCCTAAGTAAGGCCGCACCTTACTCAAGATGTCTTAAGAAAGACTCTTTAGGCTCAGAATCAAAGCCCCAGTATCCCCTTTCTCTGTGACTGTCTTACCAATGATTGTAGCAATAGCAACTTCCCTGGGTGGGGCACTCAGGCCTGGTCCAAGCTCAAAGTTTTGTCAGCATAGCTATGTCGGCTGGGGGGGGGGGGGGGGGGATCACACCCCTGACCAGCATAGCTATGCTAGTAAAAGCCCAAGTGTAGCTGTAGCTATACTGGCAAAAGAATCTTTCTCTTGGCATAGTTTATGTTGTTCAGGAGGTGGATTAATTATGCTGCCAAAATAACTCCTTGTGTTGATATAAAGTTAAGCTGTGTCTACACTAGGGGGCTCTGCCAGCATAGTCATACTGGTATAGCTATGCCAGCAAAGCCCTTCTAGTGTAGACAAACCCTCTTTCTTATGCACAGCATCACATCATGCAGGCTGATATCTTTATATCATTTCCATTTATATCCCCTTAAGCCTATCTTCCTGTGCTCATTTGAAAATAGCCCCTTACGTTAACATTATCTATAATGTTAGGATTTTCTACACAGAAACACTTCGCTGTCCTGATTACACCCTTCTTGGAAGGGAAGCAATAATTTAAGTCTTGTGATTACAAGAATGACTATGATGGGGTTTAATGTATGTGGGAGCTAAGGCAAATAACCCTCTATCAGTGAGGGTGTTAAACCAGGAAGTTTTATCATTGACTGAGAATATACATCAGTAAAACAGCCTCATAATCCTCTAATTTTTCCACACTAGATGATTTAAAGTTTGTCCTCAGAACTGACATGTTTTTGCCCTGTTGCCTTTCTTTTCACTTTTCAAGTACAAAGAGGCATTTGTTTTTTTTAATTGACCAAGATGGAACAGGATACATAGCAAGTGACGTCTTACCAGGGAAATGCATAACTTCATTAGTATTTCTTAATGCTTGGCTTCTCAAGTAGGTCTTGTAATTCCTCTGATCTGCTGGCTTTTCTTGATTGTGTCTTTCTAAAGATATCTGCACATCTCTAAAAAGGAATTTAACATAATCTGAAGGACTTTTAACAGTTCTCTCTCTCCCTCCTCCCTTCTGTTTATAACTTTTTATCATCTTCATTCCGTTGTTCAGTCCCCTTGATTCTCTATCCCTATTAGAGTTCCTGGATGCTACATCTTTTAAATTTTCTGTTTGCTCATTGTTCTACACTCCCTTCCTCTCACTCCCCTAATCTGAGTCATAAATAACTGCACCAAGTTTAAAGCTGGCCCTTCTGTCTGGTTCATTGGTACAGAACATCTGCCTGAATCACTGAAACAGAACAGAAGTAGCACAAGTCTGAGACTTGCCCCGTTGGACCCCATCTAGTAAAACACAGTTCTGAAAAACGGTGGCTATCAAGATGTTAAATCTGTTTAACAATTGAGACCGAGAATGATACTGTATATAATTTAGAAAACAAACTATTACATATACCTCAGTAACCTTTGCTGGAATAGGAAAGATTCAGACATAATTATAACTCAAGATCTTCTACTCCAAAAGATGGACTAAGGGGATTGTGAGCATTGTGCCTCTACCCTTTGGATCACCATCTCTTCTCAGCCTTTCCTTCATGAATGAATGAAATTTTGTTCAGAGGCATTTTTGGCAGACATTACAGTATTTTTCCCCAGATGATATTTCAATTTAAAGTCTCTTAGGGGAAAAAAAACTTGGTATAAGATACCTGTAATCTGTTCTAAGCAGATTTCCCCAAACTTTTCCATATTAATTAGTTTCTAGTTTGTGGAGAGGTCTTTTATTCACACTCTTGGGATGATCATTAATAGACATCAGCATGATAACAAAAGTATAAACCTACCCTCATTATAATTTTTTTTAGGAGGGGGAAAGGGAGAAGCGTTTGTGTTTTTGAATCTTAACTGCAGCCCTGTTCTTATCAGGTTAATTGGGCTATAGTAACGTCTGGCTGGATAGCCTGCTTAGAGGCTGATTTTAAAAAGGCAAATGTCATGTGTTTTTTTTCATTTACTTAATGCTGGAATGTCAGCCCATTTGTATAAATCAGAACAGTTGCTTCCATCTCAGTGACATAGGTATTTCTTTAGCGTGTGTTAATGAGTAAGCTGCGATCGAGAACAAGGAAAATGTGATTTAATAAAAAAGTCCTCTATGAGCGTTATCGCTTTGGCACTGTATAAGCCCATTGGTAGCAGGCCAGGTCTTAGGATGTCACCATCACGCTTGCTACTTCCACTTAGCTTTGCAGAATTCTCCCTGGCACCTTTTCAAAACAAATCTTGGAAAGCGCACAGAGAGATGCATTCTTTCTGGAACCCCGAGTCCTTTTAACTACAGAGTGGCTGCCAACTGTGGCGAACAGGACTTTTGCTCTCTTTTTTTGAGGTATCAGCATCCTAAATATAACGGCATGCCCCCTCCCTCCTCCAGCAGTGCCTTAGGGAGACAGAGGGTGGCACTGTGCAAGAGGAGGACCCATGGTACCCGATTGTGCAAAGTGGCAACAGACACCGTTCCCACGGCTCAGAGATTTCTGCGAGGGTTAGCACCTAACATGCTGACAACTAGTGAAACTAGGAGTCCTTGAGCTGAGTGAAATGATAAGCATTGAACTCTGCAAGACAAAATAAGAAAAAAAAGAGTGGCGATTAAAGAGGTGGAAAGGCCTCTTCTATAATTAAGATGTCACTAGGAAGGAACAAGGCTTTAGTCTGGGAGAGGTCACCTCTCTGCTCCTGAGAGAGGAGATAGTAAAGGGACTGCCTATTATGTCAGCATGGTGGCTTTGAAAAGCAGGAGCTGTACATTCTGGAACATGACAGGACATGGCAACGATAATTGATTCTTTCAATTGTGATTGGTCAAGAGTAGAAGCCTTCAAGTAGAGTTGTCAGTGGTTTGTTGGTTGAACTCAGCAACACTTCAGCGTTGTTGACAAGCATCTACTGGCCTATCAGGTGCTCACCTGTTTTGGTATTATAGGGATTTCTCACTGTTAATGTGCTGTAGACTCCTGAGCCACATTTTGTTTTCATAATCATATAAAACAATGATTTCCTATAATCCTATGTTAAAAAAAAATAATACTTTTTGCTTTCAATATCCTTTAAATATGGAAATTGACTTGTATTCCTGAATGGTGGCTTGCATCCCTGACGAATCTACTCTTGTGCAGGATCCTAGAGCAAAAAGTCAGCTGGGAGAAGAGGGTGAAGTGACTCAAAGGACTTTAACTCAGTTGCCTTATTTATGGGGAGACAGTAAGAAATGAACACAGCCCAAAAAGTGGGTTGGGTTGCCTGGAGGGCCATGTCCAGGGTGTCTGGAGAATGTAATAATGCAGTGCATCCTCTCAATAGTCCAGGCTATCTCAGCACTTGGCCCACATGCTAAATCAATTCTTTTATTTGTATTCAGGAAATCTTAAATCTGGTCCTACTGACTTCAATGGGACTTGCTTCAGATATAGATATAGCCCTGGTCTACACTACGAGTTTAGGTCGAATTTATTAGCGTTATTTCGATTGATCCGTGCACCCGTCCACACGACGAAGCCCTTAACATCGACTTCTAGGGCTCTTAAAATCGATCTCGCCACTCCACCCCCAACGAGGGGATTAGCGCTTAAAGCGATATTGCCGAATCGATGTAGGCTTAGTGAGGACGCAATTCGACGGTATTGGCCTCCTGGATCTATCCCACAGTGCAACATTTGACCGCTCTGGACAGCAGTCTGAGCTCGAATGCTCCGCCCAGGTAGACAGGAAAAGCCCCGCGAACTTTTGAATTTCATTTCCTGTTTGGCCAGCGTGGTGAGCTGCAGGTGAGCGCAGATCTCATCAGCAGAGGTGACCATGATGGAGTCCCAGAACCGAAGACGAGCTCCAGCATGGACCGATGGTGAAGTACGCGATCTGATCGCTGTATGGGGAGACGAAACCGTGCTAGCAGAGCTACGGTCCAAAAGAAGAAACACCAATACATATGCCAAAGTCTCCAAGGGCATGCAGGACAGAGGCTACAACAGGGACGCGCAACAGTGCCGCGTGAAAATTAAGGAGCTCAGGCAAGCCTACCAAAAAACCAGAGATGCAAACAAACGCTCTGGGTCAGAGCCCCAGACATGCCGCTTCTATGATGAGCTGCATGCCATTCTAGGAGGTGCAGCCAGCACTGACCCACCCATGTGGTATGACTCCGTATGTGGATCATCAGAAACCACAGAGGAGCATGATGATGATAATGATGCTGAAAATAGCGCCCAGACACAGCAAGGAAGCGGAGAAGCCCTTTTCCCCGACAGCCAGGAACTCTTTGTCACCCTGGAGCCAGTACCCTACGAACCCACCCAAGGCGTGCTCCATGCAGGAGAAGGGACCTCTGGTGCCTCTGGTGAGTGTACCTCTGTTAATTAATACATGTTTTATAAGCAAGCGTGTTTAATGATCAATTCGCGGCCAGTACAGCTACAGCTACTGGAAAAGTCTGTTAACATGTTCGGGGATGGAGCAGAAATCCTCCGGGGACATCTCCAGAAAGATCTCCTGGATGTACTCCCAAAGCCTGTGCAAAAGGTTTCTGGGGAGGGCAGCCTTATCCTGTGCTCCGTGGTAACACACTCTACCACGCCAGGCCAGTAGCACGTAGTCTGGAATCATTGCTTTGCAAAGCATGGCGGCGTATGGTCCCGGTGTTTGCTGGCATTCAAGCAACATCCGTTCTTTATCTGTCTGTGTTATCCTCAGAAGAGTGATATCATTCATGGTCACCTGGTTGAAATAGGGGAATTTTATTAAGGGGGTATTCAGAGGGGCTCCGTCCCTGCTGGGCTGTTTGCCTGTGGCTGAACAGAAATCTTCCCCGCTGTGACCCACGTGGTGGGGGGAGGGGGAACAGCGAACATCTTGGATGTGTGTCTGTGTGTGTGTGTGGGGGGGGTTTGATTAGGTTCGCGCTGCACGTTAACCCAAAAACTGCCGCCCCTCCCTTTTCAATTGCCAACCAGTTTTAAATTGCCAGCCCAAAGGCTGTTTGTTATGGGAAATGAGGGGGTTGCTGTTTGAAAACATTCCCACGTTAGATATATATATATGTATAGATAGATATAAACTATATCCCATCAGAGAATCTCAGAGCACTTTAATGTTTTCATGAATTAAGCCTTTTGAATTAATAATCCTAAATTACACCTGTAGGAGAGAGTGATGAGGATATTTCCCATAAATTGAGGAGTAGAAAGGTGGGTTCACCTTTCTCTGAAGCATCAGGTACTTGCTAGGATTAGGATAATGGATTGAATACCCATGGTCTGAAATAGTATGACAGCTACATTGTTCCTATGTATATAAATGACTTCTTAACTCTTGAATGGCTCTCAGTAGCAGCCATACTGTGATACTAACTCAATACAGAAGGAACGGGTATACACAATGCATACTTCAGAACACTAGAAGAGGCTTGGAGAAGGAATCTGGAGGGAGGAGACTAACAAAATGGCGGGAACTGTGAGTTGACTTTAATAATCCCCTTTAATTCTACTGGCCTCTTGCTTGCTTCATTCAACATATTTTCTTTAAAAAAAGGTTTTATGTAGCCTAGCCAAGTTTTTGGTGGAGTACAGACCCCAGACATCCATAATTCATGGGTTGAGGGAGGCTGTGGGTTTTTTGTGGTAAACTGGACCCTGAGTGAACTAGACCATTTTCATTTGCTGATTATGCCCCATGTCAATATGCTTTTAGGAACTCGTATGAACAAAATGGTATGGATCTAGCAAAGTCAAACTACTGATTCAAAAACTGAAAGGAAATTTAAGATAAACTGATAATTAATAAAATACTAATATTAGGATAACCAGGACATGTAGCTACTTAAATTTTCAAAATTGAACACAGTTAACTATTTTGTCTAATACACCAGTGATGTATCCAATGCCTGTTAAACAACATTATGTCATTGACTTGCAAAATTCATATACTTTTCATTGTATTCTGGCAGACCTGCAACTGTTAATAATGTTTAACAGTGTTTGAAGTTGATAAGAATGTTTCTATATTAGAAATTAAGGTAAATGAATCTCAAGTTTCTTGCCAATTCACTGTGACTTTTATAGAACAGTTTAAGTGAGTGAAAAAGGATAGGTATCCATTTATTTTAATCACGTTCCATTTTTTGCTGGCTCTCTGGCAGTAAACAGCCTAGTCCTAAAATATCGGTCACTTCTCCCGCACCCCCAAAAATAATCTTTAATGTAAGAATGATAACACAGTATGATCATATCATTTAAAAGAGATTGGGTTTTCTGATGGACAAAGAGATGCTACATTCATTTTCACAAAAAATAAAGCTTTCTTTTCATAGAATCATAGAATATCAGGGTTGGAAGGGACCTTAGTAGGTCATCTCGTCCAACCCCCTGCTCAAAGCAGGACCAATCCCCAATCCCCAATTTTTGTTTCTATAGAACATTTTTTTCCTGCATTTCTGATGCAGTGATGATTCCAATGCCATTTCTTTTTATATTGCAGATGTCACAGCCGATATAGTGTTGTCCAACATTTTCATTGCTGTGGGCCAGATGCTAAATTTGAGGCACCTTTGAGGGCCACATACAGAAATATAATTCCAGATTCTAGAATCAGATCCTTTTTTAGGATTTAGGAGGATTTAGCCATTAAGGCATTAATGGAGTTAAGCAGCAATAAAATTAAATTAAATAAGAGACTAGTTCACATCTTAGTGAGAACCCCGAGGAAAAGGTTTTTCTCGCCCTAGAGTCCCAATGTCGACATCAATATTTGTAGTGGCAAGTCGGAGATGGCAGCCAAACATGTCACTTGCAAGCACACAAGGGATTGTGACTGTCCATCACTTTCAATGACCAAGTAATCTTCTTCCCACTTAGTATGAAATGCTCTAGTCTCCACATCAACTTTTCTTAACTGCAGCCATTGCAGTTACTCACATCCTAGCTCTTAGATTACTGCTGCATCATGTTTTAATGCGCCATGGTTAAAATCCACAAAGCACACACTATAATAAACCGATTCAAAAGCAACTACCCCCCTGACTCGGGGAGGAGACTCTGCCAGTGGCCTCACAGTGTGCCACCACTATGGGGAGCAGGGATGCATGGAGCCTATGGGGCTGCACACACTGAAAATCTCTCAGGGGCCAGACTGAATTGTCCCTCCAGCTGCCAGTTGGACCACTAACATCTTTGTAGCTTCAGTATAGCAAACTTAACTGGCTGAAACAGTATGTTATTGGACATTAAGATACTGTAAACAGAATATTTTATTTGTATTAATGTAGCCCCAGTCATGGAACAGGACCCCATTGTGCTAGGCACTGTACAAACACAGAACAAAAAGACAGACCGTGCCTCAAAGATTTTGCAATCTAAATATAAGACAAGAGACAACAGATGCAAACAGATAGGTGGGAGACTACAAGGAATCAGTGAGAAACTATTGTCTAAATAGACAAGACAGACGCAGGGCGGGGGAGGGGTAGAACACACAAGCCGAGTTAACAATGGAATGGCCGCGAACATCATATTAGTTCTACGATTTATTTACTTATTTATTTGGGGAAGGGAGCAGTTAATTGTCTGATCTAATATTCAAATTGATTGAAAAACAATTTCATGAAATTTTTAAAAATTTCATACTGTCAGTTTGGAATGGGCCTGTTTTCTGTTTTATTCTGCATCTTCTTTGCATTGTTTAATGAAATTTTTATCAAAATAATTTTTTCAAAATTTTTCATTTACCAAGAAACAAGTTTCAGTAAGAAAATTGTGATAATTTTGGTTTAAAATACTGTGGAATTTTTTTTGCAAAAACCAGAAAATTTCTATTATGCTAACAATTTTTCACAAAACGTTTTGGTTTTGGGAAAAGACCATAACAGAACTATATATAACCTGCTCTGTGATATCTCTACAATAGTGGTACTGAGAACTCTACCCTAAATTTATACTGGAGAGGTTGCAGTGCTACTTGAGATTAACAGAGGGTCATTAACCGTTGAAATACTGTGAGAGAGGGAGTTTGTCGATTGTATCTTGTTTCAGGATCTGGTCTACAAGGGAGAGCACTTCATTCTTTCTAATCACCTGGTGAAATTGTAACATACCATGCTTCTGCCAAATATTGACTTCAGCTGGGGAATTAAGTATAGAAAAGGAAGGCTCGCAAATGGAATGAAGTCAGACAATGCAGCACTAAATGTCAACTGCTTTAATATTCTTGTCCAAAGAATGGCTGAAGGGTTCTTAAGTTGGTGGCCTGTCTTGTTGAAAGGGAAATCTTCCTGCGATATGAGAGTATAATGGATAGATATGGCTGAAATTCCTCTTTGAACATTTTTTTCATTAAAAAGTTTAACGAGATACTGAGCATTTCCTTGTGTGCCCTCAAGTCCCATTGAAGTTAATGGGGAATGCTGGGTACTTAGCCCTTTTGAAAATCAACCACTTATTTAGGCACCTAGTATGGTATTAGAAGCCTAACTTTCGGTCCCCACTTTTGAAAATCTTGACTGTAATCTCTGGATCCTGGGCAGACACTATTCTAAATACCCGCTAGTCCCAGGGTAGATGTGGCCTTTTAATACATCTAGGAAATAAAGGAAGTGAGCCCAGCCTGCACATTTATCAGTCTGAATCTATGTCCTCAGTGATGTTGAAATCACTTTCCCAAGTACACAATTTTCTAAGTCAAGTAAGGGATATGTGGTATGCAAGACATGGGAGTAGCCCCTTCCCCAAAACCCCTCCGTTTCTGGCTACTGGTATAAATAAGATAAATAAATACATATTGACAAAAGGGATTAAAAACATAAAAAGAAACAATTGGATGAGAATGAGATTGGGCTGTATTCATATGTAACCATCTCCCAATAACAGTTATCATTAATTGTATCATGGTAGCACCCACAAGAGTCTAGGCACTTTCAGGACACTATTATTATTTATGTATTATTTGCATTACAATCACTGTTCCCTCTAAGCTGTGCGCATGTGCGTGCGCACACAGATCTTAAATCCCGCACACACGGCGAACACCACATGCGCAAAAACTTGCACAGAAGCACAACAATTTGCACAGAAGAAATTTTTTGCGCACACGGCCTGTCAAAAATTAGAGGAAACATTGATCACAATAACACCTAAAGGCCCCAACTGAGATCAAGGATCCATTGTGTTAGACATTGTGCACACACACACTGTGCGCATACACACACACTTGCAAGCACACAAGGCATTGTGGGCGTCCATCACTTTCAATGAAAAAGTAATCTTCCTCCCACTTAGTATGAAATGCTCTATTCTCCTCATCAACTTTTCTAGTGAGATTTGGTGCCTGCTCTGAAGATCTTAGCAGCTAAATAGACAATACAGACAAAGGGTAGGTGGGGAAAGGGAGATGTTGCTTCCCAAGAGCACACATCATGTAGGTGGTAGTGCTGGGCTTAGAACTCAGAAATGATCCTCAGTCCAGTGCTCTGTCCTCTAGATCACTATGTCTGTATTAAATGAAATAAAATTATTAGTATTTTATATGTATTACCACAGCATCCAGGAGCTCCAGTCATGGTCCAGAACCCTATTGTGCTAGGTGCTGTACAAACACAGAACAAAAAGAAGGGTCCCTGCCCCAAGGACTTTATAATCTAAGTTTAAGAGAAGACAACAGCTGGCTATAGTAAGGCACATTCCCAAAGAGCTCATAATCTAAGGGCTGGTCTACACCGGGGCGGGGGATTGATCCAGGATACGCAACTTCAGCTACGAGAATAGCGTAGCTGAAGTCGACGTTTCCTAGATCGAAAGAAATTTTACTTACTTCGGGTCCACGCGGCACAGGCTCGCTCCCCCGTCGACTGCGCTTCCTCCTCTCGCCAAGCAGGAGTTCTGGGGTCGACGGGGAGCGCTTCTTGGATTGATTTATCGCGTCTAGATGAGATGCGATAAATCGATCCCAGAAGATCAATCTCTACCCGCCGAATTGGGCGGGTAGTGTAGACCTACCCTTAGATGATAGGGGTTTTTTTTCGTGAGCTGAAGTCTTCTTTCCCTTTTCAGTAGTAATGTGTCTGGCTGAGCAATAAGAGCTACCTAAATGTAGAGAATTAGAATACTTATAATATTAAAGAACAACACATTTACAATGGATCCCTCCCTGGAATAGCCTTTTAGAGATACATATGCAAAAAGAATGAAACAAGGGCAAACAGTGGGGGGGTTTGAAAGGCAGATCATTCATTCAATAGGTATTAGGAGCTCCATGGTAGAGAGTTAAGAAGATTACATCCACATGAGAAGGCTAACATATTCCTGTAAGGGGCAGGAGCCTTTCTATTCACACAGAATTAAAAAAATTAGCTTCAATTCTCTTCAATTTTAGCCCATTGTATTCACCAGTGAACACTGAAATGGAGACATTAAAGTGATACAGAAGAAAGCAAGAAAGACTCAGCAAACTATATGCAGTATGTGCTGAGCAGAGGCAAAAAGGATGTTTAAAGCAAGATATGATATTAAAGGCCTGTGGTGCACTATTACACTTTGGCAAACTGGTGAAAGTGTGGAGCAGGGTGTCGCATTTTGGGGCACAATCCAGACCAGTGAAAGATTGTGTCCGCATGTTCAGTAACCCTGGGTGCCTCACAATGCTTTGCTGTTGTAGCTCCCAACCTGGGGCCGCTCACAAACAGCCTCACAGCATGCAGTGTCTGTGTTTAGCTACACACCTTGAGCATCTGTGTACAGCTACAGCTCTGCTCCCACAACTCTGATCCCAGCCACCTGTCAGCAACACACCAGTCACACTCGTCAAAGTCAAAGGGCTGGTTCCTTTGTCTTCCTAGGTGAAAGAGAGAGAGAGAGAGAGAGCTTGTTGTGTTTTTGCCCCTCACTTTTATAGTCCAGTCAGCCTTTGAAATGCGTTTTCCTGAGGGTTACCCCTAGATAAAGTTCCTTCCAGCTGTGAGGACATAGGCATGGAGTCTGTGGTGAAAGAGGTCCCATGTTGTTGTTTGCTAAAATGCAGATCGATCTGTTCCTGCCCCCCTTCCTTGCCAAAGAACAGCCACTCGACAGGTGATTGTCAAGCAATTTTGATGAGACCTGGTTAGAGGCGTTGGCTTGTCCTTTGTCTTTGAGAAACAGGGTTACGCCCTCCCCAGATTTGTCTGGCAGCAGGGGCAATGGATTCTACCTAAAAGTGGGGGAAACATGTGGCTCTGCCCCTGCCCCTCCTCTTCCCCCAGAGGCCCTGCCCCCAGCCAAGCCGGAAGCTGGAGCTTGGGCCCTTCCACTTGCCCAGGGTAGGCAGGGGGGCCCGAGAGCAACCCCCAGCCAGTGTCCCCACCCCCTGGCCTCCTGCCCACGGCAGGTGGAGGGTCCATAGCTCCCCACAGCTGCACACGTGGCTCTTACCCCAACCTGGCTCCAGCTTCTGGCTGGGTAGGTCAGGCCGGCCACTTTCAGAAACTGGGAGGGCTATGGCCCCTTCTGTTCTGGCACCCCACCTGATAAACAATTAGTCATAATTTCAGCTTGCGTCCATAACTCTTAACATGCATTTTGTACATACATTGCATAAGACTATTGATGATCAGTGTGATGTTAGTTTTTAAATGATACTTCACAAGGCATATTTTGCACAAAGATTATTCTGATAATGTGTAGGGTGTGAATACAGGGGTGCTTTTGGTCACACACGGACAGAGCTAAGGTGTTCGGTTCAGTAGGGACTTTAGTTTCCCAGCTGGAGGGAAGGATTCCCCCGCCTAGGAAAATAGGAAATATTCAGCTTTAAGGCTGAATGCTTATCACTTGGGACCATACGGCCTGTTTTAAGCCCTGGATCTTGAGGCATTTAAAACTCTCCTAGACTGGGCACTGGACACTATATGAAAGGGACAAATCTTCAGTTGGCAGAGGAGGTGGACAAGAAACCTGGATGGGCTGAAGTCTCATCATGTAGCAATCTAGATTGTACCTGCAAAATATGTGCATGTTGGTGCAAGCAGCTAAATGTGCATGTAAACAATGCCTGCACAAATGGAGGAATTGCTCAAAATTACCCACTTTGCATTAAAAAATTTCATTTTCTGTTTGTGTCAATGCAAGCATGCTCTATAAGTACAATGTAGACACTTTGGGCCATGAGCTGTGCTCAGTGCAAGACAAGAGGAAAAGTGGCTCTAGTCCCCTGGCCCTTGGCCTGACCAAGGGCTGAACTGGTTCCTGACCTAACTTAGAGCAGCCTAAAGGTCTCTGGTGCAGTGTCCTCCCACATCCACACCACCGAGGGGCACCCCTATGCTGGGGAGAACAAGTGGCAGAGAGCCAGCTGTAAGCACAGAGAGGATGGAATTTGGGGCCAGAATCTGGCTTATTGTTTTGCTGACTTACCTCGATATGGCTTGTCCATCACTGGTTGTTATGGACCAAATCCTTGGGGTCCTCATTCCTTTCCTTAGGCAAAGCCCCAGCGAAGGCAATGGGAGTTGTGACTGAGGAAGGACTGAGGGACAGATTGAGCTTGGGCCTTGTGAAGGGAGCACTAGAATGGGGAGGAGGTAGGATGCAAAGAGCACTGGTCGATCGCTCCCCCTGACCCTGTGCCCTTTGAGGAAGGGCTGGAGATAATCATTGTTCCTGCACTCCTGTGAATACAGGGACTGATCCATCCTAGTGTTCTTAGGGCTGCAAACTGTCCCGAGGAGGCCAAGGTGTGCCCCACACTTCCCTCCACACTGACCAGCAGAGCTGGCTGGGTACACAGGTGTTTGTCATCACCCTAAGGTATGGGGCAGTGTACGCCGTCACACTGCACATGGGGGAACTCTCAGGCACTGTGGATCCAAAGGCACAATCAAGGCCGGCACTCCTGGTGGTGCATCCCTTCACTTCCCTCAGCAGGGAGCAGTGAACACAGTGGCTAGAGCAAGGACTTCAGAGTATGTCCCTCTGATGTCACAACTCTGTGACAATGCCATCCTTAAAATGACAGAGCTGGCTTAGGAGCAGGTTAGGCAGTGTATGGAGAAGTGAGGTGGAGAAGTGTAGGAAAGCACTGTCTTTCATGAACAACTAAGTATAATCTGGTCGAATGAGAGCACACTTTTAAAAAGGGGCAGTCGGAAAAGCAAAGACAACCTCTCTTCGACAGCAGAAACACTGCTGACTAACTAGCTAAAATATCTGATTGAATCACCACAAAGCTGCCCTGCCTGGAGCCAGGTACAACAAGTGCTTTGTGCACTCAAATGAGACTTGCATTTGGGCCAGTCAATAGACATCAACATTTATGGTATCATGGCAACCGGTGTATCGCTTGCATCAGCTTGTACCGTGCTCTGCTGGGCCCCAATACGCAAACTTCCCACAAACATTTCAATGTGATCTGAGCCAAATTCCTGTCAATACCTGAAGTAATTTTACCTCAGCTTTTAGCCAACAGAAAACACCTCTAAAACTTCTTTTCAGATGTTGAAAATAGCAGTTTTCTACTAGTTTAGTGAAAGCAGAAAGGAGCAAGAAAGAAGCAAGAGCACATATTTTGAGTGTTTGTGGGACACCTGGGGCTGCTTTTCCTTTTTGCATACGCAAGCTTAGCACTCAAGGAATGGATTATGGGTGGAAATCTGAGTATTTGCCCCTCCAAGCCCCCAATTTGTGCCACACCTTGTTCATGGGCACACATACATTTCCTCCTCTTAAAGAGAGGCCACTCTTACGAAAACAGACCTTTTTATTCTTCAGAGGAGGAGCTAAGACAGGTACTGGATAGCTACACAAGGCGGGGGAGTAGGGTGACCAGATGTCCCGATTTTATAGGGACTGTCCCGATTTTTGGGTCTTTTTCTTATGTAGGATCCTATTCCCCCCCCCCCCCCCCCCCCCGTCCAGATTTTTTACATTTGCTGTCTGGTCTCCCTACGGGGGAGGAACCTACTTCCTGGGCTGCAGAATGGCTATGGAAATAATGGAACTGCTCTGCAGAGACTGCTGCAGTGTGATGACTGGAGCATCCTCCACAGCCCCCTCGGGTGAGGTAGGACTATCTACATAACACAGAAGCAGATTCTTCTGCCCTGCCCACCTCTCTGCCCGCCCCCCCTCCCCAGAACTGAGTGTTGTGTCATGCAGTGAGTGTAGAGCCCCCTAGAATCCTGTTGCACAGAAAGAAAGGCTGGATTTGAGCCACAATACACAGTGGGGGATACCAAAACACATAACTTCATGTGGTAAATACCACTGGGGAATATGATGTTGGTCTATATGCAATAAATTTCCTGCAGGAAGATTACACACTTTGGCAGCCTCCTTTGGGAGGCCACTTTTGATGTTGCACTTTCTTGCTCTATTCTGCTTTCACTTACTGAATGTGCTATGAGCTGTGGATTTTCATATAGTGTCGTTCTGTAGTCATGTAGCACCAGATGCAGTCCATGGGCCCATCACATCTGGAAAAGTTATCTAGGAGAGATCTGTGGGGTCGGCTATATAACAGATGCGCTCAAACTCTTTCAGAGTGTGGAAGCATTCTTAGGAACAAGATGGTCTTCTAAGCCACTTCTTGATCTCATCTGGGATCCTATACCTTCCATATGGCAACTGCAGTGCTTGCTCACAGGGTGAAATGATATGAGGACAGTATTTGTCTTCTTATGACTGTTTTTAATGTGACGGGTGTGGTCTGTGATCTTGAGGGGTTTGTAAGTATTCAAGTCAACAATAAAAATCAAATTTTTCCTCTTTATGAATTTTATTGGTGTAACAGTAAGAAATTAAAACCATGCTTCCTTTCTTTCTGTATATTCTCTGTCCCACTCTCTGCCAGATTCTAACTCCACGGCTTTGCTTCTCCCTGCCCCTGCCTTGGCAAGTGACTGTGGGCAAGTCACTAAAACATTCTGTGTCAGTTTCTTTGTCTGTAAAATGGGGGGTGATGATATTTAGACTAATGCACTGAGTGATAGTGAGGATTCATTAGTTAACATTTGTAAAGCACTTGGTAGATGTCCCATCAATCACACGATATGTTTTAAGTTTGATCATTATTCTTTTTTATTTGCACAAACACAACCGGGGGAAAGGGAAGTCACTTTTGTAAAATGGGGGCCATGGTCTGGATGTCATGTTACGAAAGCAAGTGGTTTAATGGGAAACTTATCTTGGAATGTAGTGCCCGCTATGGAATATCTGAACTTCTCTCAGGATACTGGATGTTGCTTCTCTGTCCACAACACTAGGAGTAACAATGGCAAACAAAAAAGTTAAAGCACAGGACATAAGCTCTGGATGTTTGAAGCCTTTGCTAGAGCCCTAGTCATGTGTTTGTGGGACTCAGCTGGAGTTATCTGCTTGATCTTCAGTGCCATGACAACAAACATCAGTCAAGAGCTATTATGCTCAGAAAAATGATAACATAAAAATTTCACCTTCTTACTTAATAGCTCTGCTCCCAATGTATCTTCCAAGTCAGATATAATTAGTTTACTGAGGGGGGAGGAGGAGGGGAGAATACTGTTAGTACTGCAGAACCAACATAGCCATGAGAATCACTGGATTCTGTTTGATCATGCGCACCATCAGTAAAATTGTCAACAGAATCTTCACTGCTCATGACAATGTAAAAAGTAGAAATAACACAGCTTGCTTTTCAGATCCCAGGCTGAGTTTTGCATTTCAAACATTATTATTTTTTATTTCCAACTCGAAATAATTTGATGTCAATCACTGAGAGAAAATAAATATGGAACCCTATGATGCCATTTTACAAAGTTGTAGTTCTGATTATAACTAAACTGTAAAAGCATAATATTTTAATAATGTCAACCTATTTGCAAAAAGGCAAGATGTAACGTTAGATACAGGATAATGTGTGATTTCCTAATAGTGTAGTTTCACATTATGTAACATTGTTTGTGCCAGTAAGAAGGATTTGTTTACACTCTTAAAATTTTAATTATGGCACAAAAAATATGAAATCTGAATGTACTCTCTATGTATTTACATGGCCTCCATTGTTGTAGTTTCCAAGTACCTTACATACATTTATTTAATTTATTCTCACAACATTTAAATAAGGCAGGGAAGTGTTACTATTCCTATTATAAAGATGGGGAACTGGACACAGAAAGATGCAGTAACTTGCCACTGGATGTCTGTGTCAGAGCTTGAAACTGAACCAAGATCTTTTGAATCCCAGTCCAGTGCCTTATGCATAAAACCATTCTTCTTCCATATGAAGGTGAGGTACAGCTGTAAATGTACTATTTTTAATTCTAAATAGTATGGCTTTTCTTGACCCCAAATTCTCAGTGCCAAGTCGTTATGTTTTTCAGGGAAAACAAATGAGAAGCAGACTCCCCATCATCCCCTTTCAGGCATCTGTTAACTTGTGTGAACGGGACTTTAATTAATTAATGTGTAATTAAGCCATATTTCTCTCTCCACTGTAATCTCCTCCTTTCTAGTCAGTCTATGTAAAGCACTATACCATGTTATGCAACTATGTAAATGCTGAATAAATTGAATCATCCTAATTAATAATAGACATGTTTATTTCTGGGTTTGATTGCTGGTGATGTTGTGGGTAGAAGTGATTTTGAGGTGCGTAACTGTTGTCTGTGATTAAAAGTCTAATTTTAGTGGATAGAAGGTTACTGTTAATGTTTTGAGATGTATAGGATGGGACCAGTGCATGAGACATGGAGGAATTCCTTTTCAAGAGTTTTGTATCGCACCACTGAGGCTGCTGGGTGCATGCATTTCATTCTGCAGTTTGCATGCAAGAGAATGTGTGGGGTAGGGGCTAGATCAAAGAAAGTACAAATTGTCTAGGAGCTGATGGGAATAATTCACTGCACAGTACAGAATACTCATCAACGAAGAGGATGAATCTGCTCATGTGCCTGCTCCTTTACTTTAGGTCCTGATGTTTGAAAGAACAGTTTTCACACATCTCATAAGCATTGGTGATTGCTTGCTTCTAATTAAATGAGACTGGATTGAGAAGTGAATGCTACAAGAGTTATTCTGAGCATTTCATTTTGATAATGATGTTTTCTTTCCTTTTCATTGGCACTTGGCAATATATGCCTTATTCATTTTCTTTCTAAATAATTTTATTATTATTATTATTATTGTTTATTTGTTTATTAGTGGGCCAGTTCTTGAAGTCCATATTTAGTTTGTACTTTGTCATTTCTCCTGCAAAACTTCTGAGGAAAGACATCAAGATTTGACCCAATAGAAATTTTGCTTGAGTGAGAACTGATACAAACTCAGTGAGAGCTTCAAGATTTGGCCCTTTAACCTTCCATCTTTGAACATTAAATAGACTTTTGCAAAGGTGCTAGGAAGACCATGCTCTTTACTCTGTGAGTCATTATTCTATCAAACATTCACTACCCAGCTGGGAGGTCAGAGGAAGGGAGCCTACCAGAATTGTGAGAATTCCCAATCAGTCTCTGGAAACCAGAGCCTCCCTCAGTCTTTGAACTCAAATAGGAAATGAATCTTTTGCAAAAGAAAGAAGACAACTTTCATACATTTTCTGAAGCTACATATGGAAGAAAAATCCGCTCTGTATTAAGAGACCTTCCCTCTCTCTCCTGTTGCAGAACAAAGATCCAGCTTCAACCCTTCCAGTCTCTCAAGAATAGTATTTCGTGCCTCACAAGACAGGACTCAGATCTCAGACAGCAATGGGGAGATTCTGGAGAGTTTTCCTCTCTCCCTTCTCTTTCTCAGTCCTTTCTGATTCCGGTACAGCCCCTGGATATTGGCAAAGATCCTCTTCCAGCTAGGGAATGCTATGTTTCCACTGCTGTTCTGCTAAAGAGGCACACTTTGGCTAAATTTTGTCTCACTCCCTAACTCTTCCCAGATGTGCCCTGCGGTAAGCTACCAACTTCCTTTCATGCTCTCTTCCTGCCAGGAGTTTCACACTAGACTTACTACCTTGCAACCTTTTTAGTTACACCGTAGTGACTGAGGTACCTTTTGTGATGAATTTGGGTTCTAAGGAATTTGGAGGCAATGCTTCTTTCTGTTTGGCCATTCTTTTCTTCCACCAGGAAGTTCTTGGTGTCTCAGCGAGGTCAAGTTTTTTGTGGTTTGCTTTCTTCTCCTGACCTGCTTCCATTTGGCTTTGTCATAGAGCCTCAAACTTCCTTTTATCCCTCATGATGACTAGCCTTGCTCTTCATCCTGCCCCAGCTCCAGACTCTTTGCGGCTACTCATCTGCTCTGCAGGAATCTTTGAACTCTTTCTCAAATTCCTCTCTCCTTTGCAGGCTGAATTACTAGGAGAGAGAATCTCTGTCCCCTTACACTCATCCTAAGCCCACTGAAGCCAGTGAAAATATTTCAATGGGCTTTGGAACAGGCCCTTAATTAATATGCACTATTTTCTCCTACTTATTCCAGAGGCTCCATCTAATAGTTAAACAGGCAAACAGCACCATTTTTTCAAAGTAAATGTCAGTATCACAGCACAATGAAGTTCATCATAGATGTTTTCTCTCAAGTTTATGAAAGGATACAAGACCTTCCTACACAGAGTTGCCAACCCTCCAGAATTGTCCTGAGTCTCCAGGAATTAAAGATTCATCTTTAATTAAAGATTATGTCATGTGATGAAACCTCAAGGAACACATCCAACCAAAATTGTCAACCTAACGCTACAGGATAGCAGCAAATTTTGTTGTGACTCCCTTGAAAACTGGTCTGTTATGTGCAGTAATATGTGGGTAGCCCATATGTCTTCATATGCAACCACTTAGTGCAAATCTAATTTCACTGGGCATACAAGTAATAGGGGGGCAGATCCTACTGAGGTATAAACTGGCATCATTCCTCTAAAGGCACTGGAGCTATGTTGATTTACACCAGGGGTCTCAAACATGCGGCCTGAGGGCCACATGCGGCCCGCGGAGTTATTTCCTGCGGCCCGCCATAGACGCCAACTCCACTGGCAGCCAAGCTCCAAACATTACTGAGTGTTTATATTTTATTAAAACCCCTCTTTGCATTACAGTTTTTAAAAAGTTAATACATTGACTTTTAATAGAATACTATATTACTCTTCATTTTTGACTATACTTTTGTATCATTGTATGAAAAGGTTTCAGTGATGTGGCCCTCAGGCCAATTTACTGGTTCTCATGTGGCCCTCCTGGTAATTTGAGTTTGAGATCCCTGATTTACACCAACTGAGACTCTGATTCAGGGTGCCTTTCTCCTGGAGAAACTGCACATGTCTTCCAAGGTGGAGGAGTGTGTTTCCTTTTGGTTTTGGTTCATATCTGGAGATTTCCCTAAATCTCGCCCACATGAACAAATAACCCAGAGCTCATTATTTTCTTTAATCAGACACTTAAGTCTCAGTTTAAAGTTCTGCAAAGATAATTGGAACTCATCATCAAATGCAATACAAATAGTACCACAGATCTGAGCCAGTTGCTCTCAAACTGAACTCCGCTGGGCTAAGATGCTTTTTTTTTTTTTGCTTGTGCTTGCAGTAATTGTTATTCTATCATTAAAGGGATAATGGGAGGGGGTGCTCTGTTTTACAAGGCAATAATCTGGTTTGTGAGGGAATAAACCATGAGACCGAAGGTTGAGCCATGGATCTCAATGGAAGAAATGAATTATTCACTGATGAAAATGAGGCACTCCACCTATTATACTAGAAGGGAAACTCTAACATTTATAGTATCAATAAAAATAAAGTTTTTCCCTCTGTCATCCCTTAGTAACGTGCATATCTCTGGCTTTAACCTCCACAACATGTCTTTGTTTCTGAATAAAAACAGAATTTCTCTCCAGCAGTCTCCCCCGATCCCTTCCTCACTCTATACTCCTTTCCATGGCTGATTTAGCAAAATGTTAGATAGAATAAATCTAACCTTCCCTTTCTTCTCCTGTTGTGCCTGTTGCTATCTAAAGCTGTCAGCTTCAGGGTTGAGCAGATCAGACCACCCACGTTATCAGGGAGTGCTCTGAGCCACTCCAGACTGAGGCGAACCATTGCAATTGGTGCAAAGGGCAATAGAGACATTGGGAGAAGCAAGGAAAGAGTTAGATGGAAGGGATTCAACATTTTTATAAATCAAAGCTGAACATGAGGAAAGCCTGACTGAGTTGGGAGGGTGTGGAGTGAAACTAGATTTTCTGAAGTAAAACAGAGAGAGTTGTCATTTGGAACATGGATGGGGGGCACAGACCTTATAGAAATACAACAGTTGCTACAATGTTACTGCAGTGTTTTGAATAAGTGGCAGCATTTTGGATATTACACTAGAATTCTGTAGAGGATTTGACTGTTTGTTGTTGTTGTTTTAAATCAGTAGATTTCCTGAGTAAAAACGAAAGACTTCAGGGTTTGGCTTTCACTTTGTGTTCACTCCAGCCAATATTTGGGGCTCAGTTCTCCACTGCTTTGCACCCGAGTCATTGACAGCAGTGCAAGGCAAGTGTACAAAGCTACCATTCTGATTCAGTCAAGTTTTCTGCTCATTTTGCACTGATTTAAATTACTACAAAGGGTTCAGAGCAATGGAGATTCAGACCTTTGGAGTTTATAACAGGGTTGTGGGGGAAAGGCAAGAAAGAAAGGGGTGATGCAAACTTTTATTCAAAACAGCAAGCATTTCTTTGCAAAATAACCTGATTGGCTTTTTTCCACTTGTGGCTGAAAGTATAGAAAGTAGGGCTGTCAAGCAATTAAAAAAATTAATTGTGATTAATCGTGCTGTTAATAATAGAGTACCATTTATTTAAATATTTTTTGATGTTTACTACCTTTTTTTAAATATATTGACTTCAAATACAGCACACAATGCAAAGTGTACAGTGCTCACTTTATATTTATTTTTATTACAAATATTTGCACTGTAAAAACCAGAAGAAATAGTATTTTTCAATTCACCTAATACAAGTACTGTAGTGCGATCTCATTATCATGAAAGTTGAACTTACAAGCAGAGCCATAACTAGGAATTTCTGCGCCCGAGGCAGGGGCGCAGAAATTCCTAGGGGCTTACCCTCTGCCGAATTGCCGCCGAAGCCGCGGTACCGGCGGACCTCCTGCAGGTAAGTGGAAGCGGCTTCGGCGGCAGGGCGGAAGTGCTGCTAATAATACCCTCCCCCGGCTTCGGCGGAGGGTATTATTAGCAGCACTTCCGCCCTGCCGCCGAAGCCGCTTCCACTTACCTGCAGGAGGTCCGCCGGTACTGCGGCTTCGGCGGCAATTCGGTGGAGGGGGCCTTCTCCACACACACCGGCGGACCTCCCGCAGGTAAGCTGGGGCGGCTTCGGTGGCGGGGGAGGACGGGCGCGCCCCTGGCAGCTGGCTTTTACGCCCCTGCCAGCAGTGCACCCCGAGGCGAGTGCCTCACTTGCCTCGCCCTCGTTACGGCCCTGCTTACAAGTGTAGAATCATGTACAAAAAGTAACTGCATTCAAAAATAAAACAATGTAAAATTTTTGAGCCTACAAGTCTACTCAGTCCTACTTCAGCCAATTTCTCAGACAACCAAGTTTGGTTACAATTTGCAGGAGATAACGCTGCCCACTTCTTGTTTACAGTGTCAACTGAAAGTGAGAACAAGCGTTCACATGGCGCTTTTGTAGCGTCCAAAAATATTTAAGAAATTTCAGTTGGTATTCCACTGTTTAACAGTGCGATTAATCGCGATTAATTTTTTTGAGTTAATCGTGTGAGTTAACTGAGATTAATCGACAGCCCTAATAGAAAGAGATGTGGACATTTGGTAACTATGACTCAAATAATTCTGACAGAGAAGGAATCACTTCAGGAAGAGCAAAATGGGAAGGTAAAAAGATCTTGATTTTGACAAAATGCGAACCCCTCAAGGATCTATTATAGGTGAATTAAACTGTGCTGCACACTGTTATGTATCCCATTTGCCTCAAAGCTCTCTTCTTTTATATTACACAAAAAAACTATGTTAAAAGAACATTATTAAGGGTTGCAAAGTCAAACACTCAAAAGTTATGAAATACCAGCATTAAGGTTGCCTTTGCAACCCTAATTCATCCTTCTTGTGCACATGCATTATGATAGTCTTTAATTACATGATCACATATTATTTTCTCTATTTCCTGCCTCATTGAGTGCTCAAGCTGGACAGAGCTCACTTAATGAGAAACTACTCAATATTTTGTTTTCTCCTCATTGTTCAATGTATGGTCCCCGTCCCTTCCTTTATTTGCTGCACAGTATTCAAACCCTGAGCTGAGGACAGAATTATTAATTTCCTCATGGACTTTTCCACTACGGTATCTGAGCACTTCACAGACATTAATTAATCTGTCTTCACAATATCCCTGTGAGGTGAGGGGGGTAGTATTATTCCCATTTTATTGATGGGAAACTGAGGCACAGAACGATTAAGGTCAAAAGTATCCACTAATTTTGGGTGCCCAATTTGAGATACCGAGGAGCTGATTTTTCAGTCTTTAGCATTCGATAGTACTTTATATATTCAAAGCACAGCTCCTATTGCCTTTAGTTCCAGCTCTGAGTGTTCATCACTTCTACCAAACAGACTCCAGCATCTCAAGCCAGGCACTCAGAAAATAAGGGGCATGCAATTAGTGACCTCTTGTGAAAAGTTTAGTTTAAGTCATTTGCTTAGCATCACATAGGAACTCTGTGACAGAGGTAGGGATAGAAGCCAGTTCTCATTTATACTACACACCTTCCAACTTCTGCAACAAATGAGGCAGAGGTCCTAGAGACAACTGTCTCCTTCAGTATACAAACCTGATTCATCCCCAGAGCAGGGCAGAAAAAATAGTAACTGATTATATAATTAAATGCCATATCATAAAGCATACAGAAAAGAGGGCTGAACTAAGGTTGCATGGACAACTTTAATTCTGGCATTTCAGAACTTTTGAGTGTTTGACTGTGCAACCTTAATAACGTGGTTTTAACATAGATTTGCTGTGTGCCATTTCCTAGGTTTTTAAAAAAGCAAAGTGAAAACAACAGAAATGTCATCATGTGGCGGCATATTGACACCCAGGTGGGTCATCGGCCGAGTTGGAACCGTTACATCCAACCCACAACCCTCAAATCCTCTGCCACTTGAGCTAACGGAGTAACAGAGAGCAAAGGTATGTTGTTTGTCATCCTCTATGTGGACCAGAACTAGAGGGTGATGGGCTACTTTGCTAGTGGGTTGCTCAGATATTTGCTGACCTCAGAGGAATGGTGAGACACGGGGAATCTTGGTTTCCACTGCAGGGTCTGGAGGAAAGTGTGCTCGTGTGTGCACAAACTCTTCCTACCATTCCCCCTAGGTTTGACCTTGTTAGCCAACTCCCTTCCGACTTGTCCCCATCCTAGTCTTTTTTCTACCACACCACTGACTCTTTGTCCCAGTCTGTCTTCTCACCTAGCCAGTCTCGGTGCCTTTTGATCCCAGTCTTCTTGCCCACTAAGTCCTAGTTTCACCACCCTCCCCCAGTTTCCCCATCACAGTATTCCCCACTCCCACTCTGCCCCCAGTCCTCCTTCTAGTCTCCTTGCCCAGCCATACAGATTCATCCCCTCTTGCCCTTCCCCCAGCTCCTTAAGAACATAAGAACGGCCACACTGGGTCAGTCCAAAGGTCCATCTAGCCCAGTATCCTGTTTTCCAACAGTGTCCAATTCCAGGTGCTTCAGAATCAGAGGGAGAGAACAGAACAGGGCAATTTACTGTGTGATCCATTCCCTGTTGTCCAATTCCAGCTTCTGGCAGTCAGAGGTTTAGGGACAACCAGGGCATGGGGTTCTGTGTCTGACCATCTTGGCTAATAGCCATTGATGGATCTGTCCTCCATGAACTTATCTAATTCTTTCTGGACCCCAGTTATACTTTTGGCCTTCACATCAAATGGCAATGAGTTCCACAGGTTGATGTTTGTGTGACATCTTCTTGTCCCAGTCTCTTTATCCAGCCAGTCCCAGTTCTCTTCCCTCACCCCCCAGCCCTGCTCTTTGTCACATTTGTCTCATCTCCCCTCACTTCCTTTCCCCTACTTAATTGGCTCCCACTCTCTTCTTGCCCTGCCAATCCCACTCTAATGGCTTCTCATCTAATCACAGTTCCTCCTGACCTAGTCTCCCTGTCTTCCCATCCCCATTTTCCTCTTCAGCTCCCAGACCTAGTCTCCATGCACAGCTAGTCCCAGTCTCTGCCCCCTGCCAGCCTCCAGTCCAAGCCTCTGCTCCCCAGGCTCCTTGTCCCTCGGCCCTCCCCTTCAATACCCTAGGTCTGGCTTGTGTTCCCTGTACATTTGAGTCAGACAGCTTGCTCCTTCACACTGCCTGGGTGCCAGACAGGGTGTCACTGAGTGAACAGGAGAGACAGACTCCCTGCTCTCAGTGCTGGTGCCCAGCCCCATTCCAGCTTGGAGCAACAGGGAGCAGCAATCACAGGAAAAGTTCAGTTGTGCCCCTGTAGCCCAGGGCTGGAGCATGCTCGGTTGCTCTGTGGCCATGGTGCATGTGCAGTTTGCTCAGCACTAGGATATGTGAGAGGCTCGAGCACACTCAGTACACATGGAGATTTTATAGGTAAAGTCTAAGAAGTCTCTACTGAGCGCGTGCAAACTGAGATTTTCTAAAAGATTATAACTTGGCCAAATTTGGGTGGATTTCCACAGGAACATGTGACATGGCCCTGATATGAAGGCCACCTCCTTGCCAAATTTCACAAACTTGCTCCAAAGCAATGGGGTGCTAGAGCTTTCCAAAGAAAAAGTCACTCACATTTTTTCTTTAAACATTGGAAAACAACACATTTCCCCCTAGTCTCACTCTAGGAAACAGCTGTACTCTTTTGGCTAAAAATTTCCCAAAAGATTCAGCCTAAGGCAGACACCCAGTATGGAAAATTTCAGCCTGAGCAGGTGAAGTCTGGCAAAGTTATAAGCAACTGAAAGCATGGTCTTAAAATGGGAAATGCCGGGCAACTTTAACTATAGGAGATGCTGCCTGTCATAGACTCAAAGCCTGAGCAGTGCACACGTCCCTCGCTCCTGCACAGGGGAGCTAAACACTGGTCCGTCCAAATCCTGGTGGGATGGTAGATCAGCTTCTTCTCTGCACCAGAGTCTGGGCCCATGCAGCCCATGGGAGAGGTGGGGAACCTATGCAATGAGTTTCTTGCCCCCTCCAGCAGCTTCTCATACAGCCCCCTGCAAAGCAGCCTTCAGTGGTGAGGCAGGCAGACCTAGGGTGACCAGATGTCCCGATTTTTCTTCTTGTGTCCCATGTCCCGACCGATGCATGATGTGCGGCGGCGGGAGAGGGTTTGGGTTTTTTTGCTCACCAAGTCCGGCGCGAGGGGATCCCCTCCCCTCCCCCCCTGGACAAGTCCCGATTTTTAGGTTCCCGCATCTGGTCACCCTAGGCAGACCCAAGTATGGGGCAGCTCAGTCCAAGCTCCTGAAAATAGTTAGCTAATGGGGGTGATGGTGGGGAGGGCTTGGCTGTGCCCTCTGCTGAAGATTGCTCTGGGAGGGCAGAGTCTTTCACCCAGAACTGCCTGTCAGTTAGCTTTGGCATTGTCAGCCATTTCCCTCTCTCCCACATTGGGACAGGCATCACCTCTCGTTGATATTTCTTCAGTGTCCCCACTGTCATATGTGGGAGGGGGAGTCATGCACTCTGCCCTTGGGGACATAGCGGGCAGGACAGCTGCAGAGTAACTCCACGCTCTCTGCTGTAGCTGCTCATCCCAGACCTGGCTCTAACTCATGCTGTGCAGCAGTGGTGGAGCCTGGTTGGAATCTGAAACTCTGCCTGGGCTCTGCAGCTGCTCACTGCCTGGGTCATGATCTGGGCCATATGGTTTTTATGTATTTTTCACATATCAGCATAATGCAAAAAAAAAAAAAGGGGTAATTTCAGCTACAGCAAACACAGACGAAATGGGAAGCCCAAAACCACAGGCCTGTTTGTGTGCACAGAAATGTTTGAAAACTGTATCCTAGTACATAAAAATCAGTCTCACTAAAGTGCGAGGAGAAATATTTAGGGAGTACTAGAAAGAGATGCCTTTTGCTTGAAAGTAGTCCTTATAAATGTGGTTTGAACCCTAGCATTGAGTTCATATCTCAGTGTCTCCCTGTATGACTCCTGCTTTGTTATTATCTTTCAACACCAGCACACACACAGGCTGCAAAGGGAAGATAGATTAGGGGTAAGATGAAGGGCAGATGAAATGTCCATGATAAAAATGCACTCTTAATTTGAGGCTCCAGGGCTCCAGAAATGACTGTCATGCCAGAATGTGTGATTTTATAGCTATGCAGTGGGGTTGTGGGATTTATTTTTTTTAAAGATCTTGTCTGTGCATCTTCTTTCCTGTTTAGGAAAGGAGCCTTCCCAATTCTGCACACTCTTATTCACTAGGGTATAGAAGCCAACAGAGTTCAGGATCAGGCCCTATGTTTTTATTTTCTCTGTACAGTTTATGGTTCCCGTCACTGAGGAGGTCGGTATCTTTTATACTGATAACATACCGATTGACCATTTTAATTCTATAGATAAGGGATGGAAAGGACATTGTGTTTACAATTTACAGTAATATGGAATATTTACACCAATAAAAGTCATATTTTAGTGAGTTTTCCAACATAACCTATAGTATACACTGTATATGGTCAAACACAATGTACCTAGCACAATTTCATTAAGGCTAGTCCAGAGCTTTGAGCAAAAACTGAATGTATTTCATTCTTCAGATCTATAACAAGAGATTCCCATATAACACAGACTTTAAAAGAAAATAAGTCAAAGAAAAGACCAAAAATCCCATTGTATAGAAGAGTTGTAACCGAGTAGCACGTAAATAAGCCAATTCCCCATTTCTCTATAAATCTCACCCCCTGCAACAGGCACCTCTTCAGCAGTTCTTCTGAGAAGATGAACCTTGCAGTGCGCCCTGAAGGCAGCACATTCAGGTTATTTTGGACTGGAGGGAGTGAATTCCAAAGAAAAGAGACTTCACTGAGAAACCTCTGTCCACTCTCTTTTATACCAAAACCAGCTTGAGTACTTCTATCTAGAGCCTCAACTGCAGCAGCATGTGACAGGGAAAGAGGTGGACAGTGGAATCGAAAAGGCCACTATAATTGTGTCTGGAATCTTTTGTGTGCCTATGTTTTTGCACATATAATCCATCATACCTAACTTTTTGTATGTGCAAAAACTCAGATTTACCTGTGCAAACTACACTGGTATATATAAGTGAGGTGGGTCATCTGAATAATAGGGCTTTGCTGAAGGAGGCTAGGAGGGAGCAGGGTAGGTGGAATCCTGCTCTGTGTGGCAAAGCAAGGTTTGAGGCATTTGTATGGCGAGCCTGCATCCAGATACTACTAAGTATAGAGGGAGGAATAGTGGACTCAGTTTACCGCTCAGTTCCTACACAAGTTTTTGGACGTTTAGATTCCTGCTTGTTCAGACCTATTTGTCACAGTGAAGAGCCACTACAGAGATCTTCTTGGCATGCAGGAAGGTGTAACCTTCCAGCAGGCGGGATTGCAGCTCCTTTTGTCCCCCATGTAGCAGATAAGCAGCTATTAAGCTTTGTTTGGCCTCTGCATTTGGCACCTACAGGATTGGGCCCTTTGATGTAGCAACAACTTCTTCTCCCTCTCGCCTCTCTGTAGCGTATCCTTCTTATAGGGACTTTTCCCCAGTATGACTTTCTCATGCTGTTCCAAAGATAGCCCTTTAAATTTGGCAGAGACCTGTAGCTGCAGTCCTAAAGCAACCATTTTGCATTCAACTGCTGCTGATTCTCCATCTCTTCCAGCCAGCAAGCTAGTGTTCTTAATTCCAGTTAGGATTTCTCCTCCTTCCCCCTTTCTTTCTCCTGAGGAGATGGCACTTTCTCACAGGCTCTGTGATTCATGCAGTGGTTCCTGGAGCACCCTGATTGTGGCTAGCTGCTGCCCCACTAGTGCATACTCCCCTCAGCCTGGCTGGCCAGTGGATTGGGGAGCCAAGCCATGCTCTACTTCCCCCCTGTCCCCCATCCATCCTGCTCCCTTTCCTGTGAGCTGCTACCCACAGGGAGCAACTCCTCAAACCTGTGCTCCCTCAAACGTGGAGGCTACAAGTCTGGGTAGTCTGTGTTTGGGCTGTGCTGGAGGGAGTGAAGAGTCCTTATTCCCATCCTGTGCTGTTGCATAAGGGCTAGGTACAATCTAGAGCTGAATGTTAAGGGAGTGGGGAGGTGGAAAAAACAATGTTAGGGCCAGTTTGTGGCTGCTCATGCACAGTCACACAGGAGGCAACCAGAATGCTGGTGCTAGCACCCCCTGAGTGTGGAGAGGAAGGAGAGGGGCTAGTATAGTCTGAGGCATGCCACACCCCATCTGGCATGGCCAGGGCCCCAGGGCCTTTTCCGCACTCACATAACTGAAGGCTGATACTGAGGAGAGGACACACTGAACTCATTTGAAGGATATTTGCTGCTTCTCAGAACACTCCCCAATTGTCCCTGGAGCAGTGCTTAACTTGTGTTGGGGCTTGCCATGGCAGAGCCCCGGCACCTGAAGGTTTGGCAGTTCATAGCCCCTGCACCCCTGGGCTTGTCACTTCAGTAATGAAAGTAAAAAAAATTGCTTGAGCCCTGGCACCTCTTTCATTACAAATTAATCACTGCCCTGGTGAAATTTTGCCTGCATCTACACTCCATCGGCATAGAGCCTTCAGCAACTGCCTCCACCATTTCCCTCCCTTCACTGGCCAAAATCACCATTGTGCAAAAACCACAACTTGTTCTGTCCCCGCTTTGAGAGAATCCTGTGAGCAGCAGCAGCATTGAAGATATAATGGAAGATCGCTCGTTAACTATCCATCCAAATGAAGGGAGAGATTTACAGGTGGCCTAACTGGCAGGTGAGTCCAACCTACAAAATAAAACTATAATACTTCCACTTTAGACATGGAATTTCCAGACAGTTTAAACACTGCCATGGAAGAATGGACTCTCAGAAGCAGATGCTCCTGTGTATGTACGAGGCCTAGCAAACATGCGGACTGCAAAATAAGGTGCTGATCCTGCAGTCTGATCCATATGGATTGATCACTGCACGGGTGTTGAGCCCTATTGACTTAGAGGCTATGCAAGTGCATAAATGTCCAGCCACGTGTATCAGATTACAAAATTAGGGCCTAAAATGATTCTTTTCCTCTAGAGGTGGAATTGAGTGCTAACTAGACCCACTGAAGACATATGCTTCTGCTTGCTGACGTTACTGAGATAGCATGCAGTGAAATTTGGTCTGCATAATCACATAATGTATATTACTTTTCACAGAGAGAAAATTACTGGTCGCATTTTTGCCTAAGGGAGAAAAAAAACCCTCCTCCCATCCTTCCCTGCTGCCTCCATAACTACATAAAATGATTCTCTGTATGTGAAAACCTATAAACGTTAAAAAATATTTTAAAAGTTAACCTGTGGAAATTGGAGTTTCAGTCCCAGCTAAACATAGCTGGCCAAAATCTACCCTCCGTGGCACTTGTGCAACCCCAATAAGAAGAGTGGGGTTAAACAGGTTCTTCAGAAGGCAGAACTGAGTCCAGGTTTGCTTGGTGAGAACTGACCTACAAATGCATCATGGTTGTCCTTTGCTATCGATTGGGGATAGCTAGCCAATCAGCAACCAAGAATAACCACCATTTGATTTACACCATGTTACGTTTTGCAACAAAGCCTGAAAAAAAAACCACTCCAGGCCTGACTCTAATTTCAGTTATACTAGTGTAAATCAGGAGTAATTCCACTCAGTAGCGTAGGCAGGTCCAGAGCACAGGGGGAGCAGCGCTATAAAAAGGCGCCTCCCCAGGCTCCCCCTGTACTCACCTGGCGGCGCCTCTGGTGGTGCTCCGGGTCTTCGGCGGTGGGTCCTCACTCGCTCTGGGTCTTCGGTAGTACCCGCCGCCGAAATGCCGCCGAAGACCCGGAGCACCGTCGGGTGAGTGCAAGAAGTGGCACTTAAAAAGGCGCCGCTTCCTTTTTAAGGCACCACTTCTGCTCACAGGGGGAGCGGCCGCTCCCCCTGCTCCGCCCCTGGCTATGCTACTGATTCCACTGACATCAGTGGAGTTATGCCAGTGTAAAACAGGTGTGCGATTCAGACATGAGGAATCTATAAATGACCTAAGTGCAATATGTGTACATAAGTCCAAGACTTTGAAGACAGTCTTTGAAGCCGCACCATTATCATACTGTTTAAATATATATTTTAATGTCCAGAAGTCAGAGTCCCTCATTGTGTTAGTGTATACTAAATTTTTTTTTACCCATTTCTCCAGCAAGGGTGCATCTACATCAGGACTAGCAACAGTGTAAGCACTAGTGAAGACAGGATTCAGGCATTTTATCCTGAAAACCTGCTGATAAAAACACCTGAGCTCTGCCTACACAAGCCCTAGGGCAGCGTCCGCCATTGCTGAAAAATGGGTACTGTTCACAGCTCCATGTAAAGAACTTCATACAGAAAGCAATTTGCAGTGCACAAGTTTCTACAAAACTCAGAAGCTATACTGCATTTTCTTGAGCACTATCCACTGGCACTTATCTATCGAACAACTATCTACATATGCACAGTCATCTCATTTATAGAGCACTCCCATAACAGGTACAACATTTTTCTGGTGTAGGACTACTCATGAAAGCCTAAAGACAGGTGTGAATTTTAAATATCAGTGAACCTGACCCTGCAAGGAACTAAGGACCAACTTTTCAAAGATGTTTAAGCACCTAAACTTTAACTTTCTTAGGCACTGTTGCAAATACCACTAGGCATCTACCTGCATCCGCAAGCACCTAAATACCTCAGTCCCATTGTCCCAAATCCTGACTCTGTGGCACCACTTTCCTGGATTCCTACTGTGGGATACCTCTGTTGTCTGGGATCCACAAATGAGGTGGGCTGGAGGCAATAACTCACCCCACCCCCCAAATCCTGCACAGAATCCATGCAGAAGGTATCCAGCACCAGTGGGACTGTGCTAAAAGGGTGGGACAGGTGACCCTGTAGCCCATATGCAGGCATGGGGCTTCTGGCAGATCCCTAAGATCCATGTCAACCTTGGGGTTCCAGGACTTCCTGCTTCTTCAGTAGAAGGAAGGAAATTTTAGGAAATTGTCTGTGGGGTAACTTCATAAAGTTTTCTTCTCTCCAGGGCCTCCCCCTTCCCTTCCTGTAATACTCTTGAGAAGTGCTGAACACCTGCTGTTCTCATTAACTTTAGGGGAAGCTGCAGTTGCTCAGCATCTCTCAGAATGTGACTCATTGAGCTCAATGAGAGTTAAAGACACTCAGCATCTCACAGCTGGTGCTTAGGCGGATCAGACCCTGGGAGAGCTGCACAGAAAATCTGGGGCAAACACTGTGATGCATCATGTACTTATGTGAAAGAAACCAACATTGGGTTTTTCCAACAAAATATTCCAGGGATGCTGGAGTATCACTGAGCCATTATCACCCTCCTTCTGATGTAAAAAACATCTCCTACGTATGAATGTGAAGAGAGTTGATTGTGTTCTTCAGAAGGAGGAAACGCACAACACTACAAATAAACATATATGTCTGAGAGATTATGTTCATAAAGCTTTATGCACTATCTATGACGAGTGCCAAAAGTTGCTCTTTCTGAATTTGGAAAGGGCATGTGTTTTTTCTGTTGTCTTAACTTGCTTTCCCCTTGTTACACTCAAAAAACCTCACGAGCCAAATAATAATAATAATAATAAAAAAAAAAATTAGAAGGGTGAGTGCAATTCAACCCCAAAAAATAATAATAGAAGTCATTCATGGTTCAAATGCTTAGCCTAAGCTATATTTATCATAAAACAGTTGACATTTTTTCCAAAAAACCCAAATGCGTCAATTAATCTGCACAAGGGCAGGTCTGAATTATACCCTGGCCATTTACAGTATGCAGGCTTTTATGAGACTTTTTACTCTCTTGTTCAATAAAACAATAAGTGGTTATACAGCAGCCAAAGGAGATGATGATTCATATGCTTCCAAGGGATGCCAAGTACTGTCTTAAGGAAATACACTCATTGATATGTAATGCAAACCTTTTGTGCTTTCTGTGGTATTTCAAGGATTAATAGAATTTCCAAAGACCAGAGATGAATGAGATACAATAGCAAATGCTGCTGATGCTGGATTTGGCCCAGTGGTGACCATATGCAACCCTGTACTTCTAAAGCTTTATTACAAGTGATTCCTCATGCAGTGGTAAATGAAATCAAATGCCACCTGTTACGTTATCAGTTGATTAACTCCGTATTGATTGTTTGATTCCTTTTTTGGCTGCAACATGAAAAAGGGAGTTGGTTGCAGCTACTAAATTCTGTAGGAATAAAAGCACATGAATCGACTAGTGTACATTTAGCCCAGTGTTGAGTGGGGAAGAGGCACCTGTATTTTGGGTTGAAATCAGAAGCAGTCCTGGGCAATTGGGTTTTAAGTGGTTCCTTGTGTCTAAAGGTAGCTGGTAAATAAATAGGAGAGGGAAGAGTATCCCAGCCAAGTTTTCTGCCCCAGCTGACTAGATTAACAGCATAGTAGCTGTTAGGAAATCAGGCAAACTGTATTTCTGTAGAGACCCAGAGGACTATGACTAAAGTCAGGAAAACCCGGAATATTCTTGGGGCTTGATACAACGATGGCTCTGTCAAATCTGAAGAGTTTCTGGACATTACCAAAATATTTCCTCTGACAAATAATGGCTTTTGGTATTCAAGCAGCAGCTGAGGATATCCCCAGGATTATGCAGCTGGGGGGACTTGCGGGGATAAACATTACAGCAAATAACAATCCTTCATTTATTAACTAGGAGAGGCTGTAGAAAAAGAAAATAGGGATCATGACAAAAATGGCATCTGCTCATTTTAAAGAACAAGAAAAGTAAATATGAAGTTAAACAATACAACAAACAAAACAGAATGGAAAATGATAGCTCAGCACTGTGCAACATATTGTATATATTGAGTTGGCTTGATTTTTAATATATATAACAAAAAAGATTTTATCCCAAGTTCTAGGTGATACATTCATCTGAAAATGAAACCCAGCAGCTTTTTCTCATCCTAAAACCTGAAAGTAACCAACTAGGGACAAACCCACCCCATGCCAGACAGACAGCAGTCCTGATTATGTTCCTCCCTCCCCAGGGCTTGGGTAACTAGATTAAGTATTTTACAGCCCGGGAGACTGAGGGTATGTCTACACTTGGACTGTAGTCCGATTTTACCAAAATCGATTTTTGTGAACCGATGTTATGAAGTCGAACGTGTGTGTCCATACTAAGTACATTAAATCGGTGTTGTGAGTCCACAGTATCGGGGCAAGCGTCGACATTACAAGCGGTGCACTCTGGGTAGCCATCCCACAGTTCCCGCAGTCCCCGCTGCCCATTGGAATTATGGGTCGAGCTCCCAATGCCTGATGGGCCAAGAAATTTGTAGTGGGTGGTTATGGGTACATGTCATCATTCAACGGTCACTCCCCCCCCTCCCTCCGGGAAAGCAACGGCAGACAATGGTTTCGCGCCCTTTTCCCTGGATTGAAAGTGCAGACGCCATAGCGCGGCGAGCATGGAGCCCAGGGAGATCATCGCAGCAGTTATGGCCGTTGTCAACACCTCGCGCATTATCGTACGCTTTATCCAGAACCGGAACTTGAGAAATCAGGAGAGTAGTCAGTGCGGTGAGGAGAGTGACGAGGACATGGACACAGACCTCTGTCAGAGAACGGGACCCCGCAAATTAGACATCCTGGTGGCAATGGGGCAGGCTCATGCCGTGGAACGCCGATTCTGGGCCCGGGAAATGATCACAGACTGGTAGGACCGCATAGTGCTGCAGGTCTGGGATGAATCCCAGTGGCAGCGAAACTTTCGGATGCGTAAGGGCACTTTCATGGAACTTTGTGACTTGCTTTCCCCTGCCCTGAAGCGCCAGGACACCAGGATGAGAGCAGCCCTGACAGTTGAGAAGCGAGTGGTGATAGCCCTCTGGAAGCTTGCTACGCCTGACAGCTACCGGTCAGTCGCGCATCAATTTGGAGTGGGCAAATCTACTGTGGGGGTTGCTGTGATGCAAGTAGCCAACGCAATCGTTGAGCTGCCGCTGTCAAAGGTAGTGACCCTGGGAAATGTGCAGGCGATAGTAGATGGCTTCGCTGCGATGGGATTCCCTAACTGTGGTGGGGCTATAGACGGAACTCATATCCCTATCCTGGGACCGGAACACCAGGGCAGCCAGTACATTAACCGAAAGGGCTACTTTTCAATGGTGCTGCAAGCACTGGTGGATCACAAGGGACGTTTCACCAACATCAACGTCGGATGGTCGGGAAAGGTTCATGACGCTCGCGTCTTCAGGAACTCTGGTCTGTTTAGATGGCTGCAGGAAGGTATTTACTTCCCTGACCAGAAAATAACAGTTGGGGATGTGGAGATGCCTATAGTGATTCTTGGGGACCCAGCCTACCCCTTAATGCCCTGGCTCATGAAGCCATACACGGGCGCCCTGGACAGTGATAAGGAGCTCTTCAACTACAGGCTGAACAAGTGCAGAATGGTGGTGGAGTGTGCATTTGGACGTTTGAAAGGGCGCTGGAGAAGCTTACTGACTTGCTCAGATCTCAGCGAAACCAATATGCCCATTGTTATTGCTGCTTGCTGTGTGCTCCACAATCTCTGTGAGAGTAAGGGGGAGATGTTTATGGCGGGGTGGGAGGTTGAAGCAAATTGCCTGGCATCAGCTTACGCGCAGCCAGACACCAGGGCGATTAGAAGAGCACAGCAGGACGCAGTGCGCATCAGGGAAGCTTTGAAAACTAGCTTCCAGACTGACCAGGGTAACCAGTGACTCTTACGTTTGTTTCTCCTTGATGGGAACCTGCCCCCGTTTGTTTACTCTGTTTATATTGCCTATCCTCTCTAATCACCAACCCCCATCCAACCCCCCTTCCCCCATTCCAGCGCACCTTGCTTTGAAAGGAAATAAAGGCACCATTGTTTCACAAATAAGAATTTTTTATTCAAGATTTGGGAAGACAGGGAGAGAACTGGGACGGTGGCCAGGGTGGGGTGCATGGAGGAAGGAGGGAAGGAAAGGCCGTTTCAAAACTTGTTGAATGACAGCCTTCTGCTGCTTGAGCAATCCGCAGGGGTGGAGTGGTTGTTCGCACATTGCCTTCCCCCCCCGAGTTTTGGGGACTCTGGGTGAGAAGGCTATGGGACTTGGGGAGGAGTGAGGGCGGTTACAGATGTGCTGCAGCGGCGGTCTGTCATCCTGCCTGCGTTCCTGCAGAACATCCACCAGACGCCGGAGCGTGTCAGTTTGCTCCCGCAGTAGCCCAAGCATCGCCTCTGTCACCCTCTGGTCTTTCTGCCGCCACCTCTCAGCACGAGTGTCCCTCCTGTCCTCCCATTCGCTGGCCGCTTCCTTGTACTGGGAAATTCTGTCCTTCCACACATTCTGCTGAGCTACTTCACTGCGGGAGCACTGCATTAGCTCAGAGAACATCTCGTTGCGTGTGCATTTCTTTCTCCGCCTTATCTGCGACAGCCTTTGGGAGGGAGATGCTGGGGGAAGCCTAGGGACAGTTGCAGCTGTGGGATGAAAAAAAGGGAGTGAATTTTTTAAATAGATACATTTTACAGAACAATGCATATACTCTTTCACGGTGAACAGCACCATTCACAGTACCTGCCAAATATACTTGCAGTACAAGGTCGCATTTTGCATCTTTATATTGAGTGCCTGGGGCTTTGGTGTACAGATCACACACGCAGGGCTGGGCAACGGAATTCAGCTAGCGGGCGGCCATGGTAAGCCATAGACTTTCGGCTTCAGAAACCTTAATTAACAGCAGCGCCCTCCTTTCAAGCTCAAAGCCAAGTAACTCAAAACAAAGTAACTCCAGCCATCCCATTCTCTGGGATGCTAGCTTTCGCCATCACCCAAAAGCGTGGCTGGTATCAGGGAAGCTCCCTGCTAGCCGAACGCCAACTGCCCAGCATGAACGGCACCCCTCCCGCCCCCACCGTGTGGCTGAATCAGGGAAGCTCCCTGCTAGCCGAATGCCAACTGCCCAGCATGAACGATCACCCTCCCCTCCCGCACCGCGTGGCTGGAAACTGAGGGGAGGATTTCTTTTCATGAACAGGCAAACAGCCCAGTAGAAACGACCACCTCTGACTGTCCCCGTAATTAAATTCCCGTATTTCAAACAGGTCACCATGAATAATATCACTCTGATGAGGATAACACAGACAGAGAAAGAACGGATGTTGCTTGAATGCCAGCAAACTCCGGGGCCGTATGCTGCCAGTCTTTGCCATGCAATGATACCAGAGTACTTGCTACTGGCCTGGCGTGGTAAAGTTTCCTACCATGGAGGACGCAATAAGGCTGCTCTTCCCAGAAACCTTCTGCAAAGGCTTTTAGAGTACCTACAGGAGAGCTTCATGGAGATGTCCCTGGAGGATTTCCGCTCCATCCCCAGACATGTTAACAGACTTTTCCAGTAGCTCTACTGGCAAGGAATGCATCCCAAGACCTCAGGGCAAAGTAACCATTAAAAACCAATTGCTTTACAACCATGTCTTTTCTATTGAAAAGACACACTCACCTGATGTGCCTTCTCCGGCTTCACGGTCCAGGATACTGCCTTGGGAGGGTTGGGAGGGGATCTCTGTCAGGGTGAGGAAAAGTTCCTGGCTTTCGGGGAAATCGCCCTGCAGAGCGCTGTCAACCACCTCATCCTCATCATCCCCCTCATCATCTTCCCCGTCCACAAAAACCTCAGAGGATGCGAGTGATGAGAATACCCCATCCTCGGAGTCCACGGACATGGGTGGGGTAGTGGTGGCGTCCCCCACTAGGATGGCATGCAGCGCAGCATAGAAGCGGCATGTCTGGGGATCTGACCCGGAGCGTCCGTTTGACTCTTTGATCTTCTGGTACGCTTGTCTCAGCTCCTTAATTTTCACGCGGCACTGCGTTGCATCCCTGCTGTATCCTCTTTCCGTCATGGCCTTGGAGATTTTTTCATAGATTTTTGCATTACGTCCTTTCGATGCTAGCTCTGCTAGCACGGATTCATCTCCCCAGACTGCTATCAGGTCTAACACCTCCCGTTCTGTCCATGCTGGAGCCCTCTTTCTATTCTGGGATTGCATGGTCACTTCTGCTGAAGAGCTCTGCATCGTTACCTGTGCTGCTGAGCTTGCCACGCTGGCCAAACAGGAAATGAAATTCAAACTGGCCAAACAGGAAATGAAATGCAAATGTTCCTGGGGCTTTACCTGGGGCTTTACCTGGCCAGAGCATCTGATCTGGGACTGCTGTCCAGAGAGGTCGCAGTGGTGCACTGTGGGATAGCTCCTGGAGCTATTAGCATCGAATTCTGTCCACACTAACCCTAATTCGACACAGCAATATCGATTTTAATGCTAATCCCCTCGTCGGGGAGAAGTACAGAAATTGATTTTAAGATCCCTTTATATTGAAATAAATGGCTTCTTTGTGTGGATGGGTGCATGGTTAATTCGATTTAATGCTGCTAAATTCGATATAAACTCTTAGTGTAGACCAGGCCTGACGCTCAGAGGTGAAGGGCTAGACTAGTACCTTGCAATCTGCCCTAACTAAGGGGCAATGAGTAGCTGTGCTGCCTCAAGAGCAGGCTAGGGACCAAACTGGGACTCAGATTCACAATTTGATCCATATTCCCCCCTCTGTGCTGGCTCAATTGTGTTGGCTAGTGCATTGGAGGAGCAGGAAGGGGAGAAGGATCCCAGTGGCAAATGCTCTCCTGCAATGTGTATCTGTGCAGAGGAATAAGGAGGCATCCTATACCCGCTTACACAGGAATGTTCAGGAGCTCTCAGTTGAGGCCTATGTGATTTGCCCAAATCCACAGAAGGCATCATCAGTGTCAGAGAGAGAGTTAAGAACTTAGGAGTTCCTGACTCTGAGTCCTGTGTTCAGGCCATGAGAGCATGCCTCTTTCCACTGACCTTTTAGAACAGGGGTGGGCAAACTTTTTGGCCCAAGGGCCATATCTGGGTATGGAAATTGTATGGTGGGCCATGAATGCTCACGAAATTGGGATGCAGGAGCAGGTGAAGGTTCTGGCTGGGGGTGCCGACTCTGGGGTTGGGCCAGAAATGAGGAGTTCAGGGTGCGGGAGGGGGGTCCAGGCTGGGGCAGGGGCATGGGAGGGGGTCAGGGCTGCTGGCTCTGGGCGGCACGTACCTCAAACAGCTCTTGGAAGCAGTGGCATGTCCCCCCTCTGGCTCCTATGTGGAGGTGGGGCCAGGTGGCTCTGCGTGCTGCCCCATCTGCAGGCACCGCCCCTGCAGCTCTCATTAGCCGCAGTTCCCGGCCAATCGGAGCTGTGGGGGTGGCACTTGGGGTGGGGGCAGTGCGCGGAGCCCCCTGGCTACCCCTAAACGTAGGAGCCAAAGGGGAGAGATGCTGCTGCTTCCAGGAGCCTCCATGCACTCAGAGCGGCCTCCAACCCCACTCCCCACCTGGAGCGCAGGAGTAGGTCAAGCCCCAGACCCCACTCCCCAGCGGGAGCTCGAGGGCCAGATTAAACAGGCTGGAGGGCCATAGTTTGCCTACCCCTGTTTTAGAAGCACTCATGCTAGCTAGAATGAACTCAGATGCACAGGACTATGAACTCTTTAACCTGTGTAGATTCTATATGTTTCCAAGTAGAGCTACAAAATACCCACCTTTGGGAGAGCTGACCAAACAGGAAACTGAGTAACAAAAACAAAAGAACAACCCTCAAAGAGAGATTCAGAGATTCTAAAGCCAGAAGGGACCATTGTAATATCTAGTCTGGCCTCCTGTATCACACAGGCCATAGACGTTCCCTAAAATAATTCCTAGAGCATGGCTTTTAGAAAAACATTCCATCTGGATGTAATAGTGGCCAGTAAGGAAGAATCCCCCACAACCCTTGCTAAATTGTTCCAATGGTTAATTACACTCGCAGTTAAAAATTTACGCCTTATTTTCCGTCTGAATTTGTCTAGCTTCAGCTTCCAGCCTTTGGATAGTGCTATATTGAAGAGCCCATTATTATTTCTTCCCCATGTAGGTACTTCTAGAGTGACTCATATCTAGTCCTCCCTAACCTTCTCTTTGTAAAGCTAAATAGATTGAGCTCCTTAACCCTCTCACTATAAGGCAGGTTTTCTAATTCTTTAATCATTCTCATGGCTCTTTACGAATAGTCTCCAATTTTTCAACATCCTTCTTGAATTGTGGGCACCAGAACTGGACACAGTCTTCCAGCCCTGGTCACACTAGTGTCAAATACTGAGATAAAATAACCTCTCTACTGCTGCTCGAGATTTCCCTGTTTATGCAGCTGTAACGAGGCGGTGTGGTCCCCCACCGCCCCGGAGAGGGACAAGCCCCTCCAGACACCAAAGTGGGCAGGGCCAGAGAGCTCCGAACCCACCTTTCAGTGGGTCAGGCAAAGGACAGGAAGTAGAAAAGCATGGGGCTAGAGCTCATGCGGGTGCAGCCGCTGGAGAGGCCAGATGCCTCTGGCCTAGCTCTTGGCTGGGAGACCCTGGCAACTGGCAGCAGACCTGAACACTGGCCCGCCTGACTAATGCCTGATGCTGACCAGAGTCCGGAGTAGCTGCCAAGCCCACTCCTCGCCAGTTTCCCGGAGGAGCTGCCAAGACCGCCCCTCACCAGTTACCCGGAGGAGCTGCCAACCCCGCCCCTCCCCAGTTACCCAGAGGACCCCATGGTGCTTGACCCCCCCTGGAGGACACCTTCCTGACCCAGGTACCTCTAGAGGAGGAGTTAGGAAGTGGCCCGGGGGCAGCCGACCCTAGTCTGGCTGCAGCACTGCCAGAGCCTATGTCAGTGTGATGTGGCGAGGATCCCCACTGACTCAGCAGTAGGACTTTTGCCGCTGCTAGGGCCTTACGTTGGGCTGGGATGCTGAAGAGTGGGAGGGCCTGCATCCCCCATCACCCAACTCATGGGTGGCAGTCTCCCCCTCTCCCAGGCCCCTCTGAGCCAAGGGCCTGGGCTGCTTGTTTACCTGTCTGAGCTCAGTCCTGCCTGAGGGCTTGAGCCACTGACTCCTTGCTGCCCCACCTTGACCCAAGGCCTGGGCCTGTTACTTATAAACTGCTGCTAAGCCCTGCCTAAGGGCCTGAGCCTTAGTTTCATTGCTGCCCTGCCCTGCCCTAGGGCCTGGGCGTGGTAATTGTAGAATTGTTGCTCAGCCCTGCCTGAGGGCCTGAGCCACCGCCTGCTGGCACTCACCGCCCATGATTGGGCACGAATAACTGTTTTGTGACATCTTCCCGGGCACCCCTGTGAGAGACTCCTGTGACCGGACTGATTCCACGCCAGCAACAGTGAGGACATAATGAGGCAGTGTGATCCCCCTCCGCCCCGGAGAGGGACGAGCCCGGCTAAGCCCCTCTACAGCATCCCAGGATTGCATTAGCCCCTTTGGCTACAGTGTCACATTGGGAGCTCATGTTTAGCTGATTATCCAGCATGATTCCCGAATCTTTTTCAGCATCCTCTTACCAGGCTAGAATCCCCCATCTTGTAAGTATGGCCTATAATCTTTATTCCTAAATGTTTGCATTTACATTTAGTTGTACTAACACTCATATTGCACCCATCATACCAAGCAATCCAGATCTCTCTGTATCAGTGACTTGTTCTTTTTCATTATTTACCACTCCCGCAATCTTTATGTCCTCGGCAAACATTATCAGTAGTGATGTTATGTTCTCCTCTAGGTCATTGATTAAAATGTTAAACAGTGTGAGGCCACGAACAGATTCCCTGTGGGACTCCACTAGAAAAGCATCTCTCAGTGATGATTCCCCTTTATAATTACATTTTGAGACCTATCAGTTAGCCAGCTTTTAATCTATTTAATGTGCACTATGCTAATTTTATATCATTCTAGTTTTTTTATCAAAATGTGTTGTGCCAAGTCAAATGCCTTACAGAAGCTGAGTATATTACATCAACACTATTACTTCTATCAACCAAATTTATAATTTCTTCAAAAAAAGATATCAAGCTAGTTTGACAGGATCTATTTTTCATAAACCCATGCTGATTGCTGTTCAGTATATTACCCTCCTTTAATTCTTTATTAATCAAGTCTCATATTGGCCACTCCATTATCTTGCCTGGGATCAAAGTCAGATTAACAGGCCTGTATTTACCCAGTCATTCCATTTACCATTTTAAAAAACTGGGACAACATTAGCTTTCTTCCAGTTTTCTGGAACTTCCCTAGAATTTCAAAACTTATTGAAAATCAACATTAATGGTCCAGTGAGCTCCTCACCCAGCTCTTTTAAAACTCTTGGATGCAAGTTACCAGGGCTTGCTGATTTAAAAATTTCTAACTTTAGTAGCTGCTGTTCAACATCCTCCTGAGATGCTAATAGAATGGAAAGAGTGTTATCATCATATGATATGACTACAGCACCTGTTTTTCCCCCAAATACATATCAGAAATGTTTATAAGCTCTAATCCTATACACACTAACATCTAGTGAGGTGATCAGACATGCAAGATCCTGTCACAATTCATATGTGCTGCAATTCCCCTGAAGAGCTGAGTGGCTAAGAATGCATCATTTGTGACAGGTGCAGTATTATAACTCCGAAAGCAATGAGGCCAGGAGAGTCACAAACTCCCTTTATGTGAAAGTCAAAAGGGGAGCCAGTGACCCTGAAAAAGTCTTGTACTAGTTCATTATTAAGCAGCCAGGAAAATACCTGGAAGACTTGGCTAATGATAAATGGTACTATATATTGCTAGAAAATTCTCTGAAAGGAATCTAGACTTTAACTGGACTATTTCTTGTAGAGACAAACTGCCTACAATTTTCATTCATACACCTTTGAGGTTATTCCAATACGTCTGACTGACCCGTACAGACCAAGGGTCAGATTCACAAAAGGACTTAGGTGTTTAGCTGCCACCTAAATCCCAGAATCAGGCCACTCTGGTATTCACAAAACCCCTGCTCAGTTGCCCCCAACTCCTTTTGGGTCCTAAATTTGCTCAGCACCTAAATTTTTGCAGTAAAAGTTCCCTAGGTATCTATGTTTCTGCCTCTAAGCATGTGCACTACAGCCCCTAACTTAGGCTTTGGGAATCCAAGTGATTTTCTAGGCACCTAAAAGCAAGGCATGGTGACACTTAGCTTCACTAAGCCTGAGCCTTGGTCTACACTAGGGGAGGGATCGATTTAAGATACGCAACTTGTTGACGTACTTAGATCGACTTACCGCGGCATCTTCACAGCGGTGAGTCGCCTGCTGCCACTCTCCCGTTGACTCTGCCTGCACCTCTTGCGGTGGTGGAATACTGGAGTCGACGGGAGAGTGCTCGGGGATCGATTTATCGCATCTAGACTAGACGCGATAAATCGACCCCCGATAGATCAATCGCTACCTGCCGATCCGGCGGGTAGTGTAGACATACCCTAAGTTCCTTTGTGAATCTAGCCCCACGTGCCTAATTCTTCCCTCACTTACACTTAGTGTTCATCCAGAGTAACTTCTAGAGGTGGTCAGTTTTTTTTCATCAAAGTATTTTTTCAATGAAAAATGGCTTTTTGACCAAAATGAAAATGTGTAGGAATTATTCATTTTGGTCAAAATTGTCTGATTTGTTTTTGTGGAAAAATTGGGGAGGGGGAATGTAAACATTTTCACTTTTCAGTAAAATATTTTGCTTATGGTACAAAAAAATTGGCTTTTGAAAAATGAAAATTTTAACTGAAAACCATAAATTGTAACTAAAACAGTTTGGAAAAACTGAAAATATTTCAGTTTTTGGTTTCAGTTTTTTGTCCAAAAATGAAAAATTGTCATGGACATTTTGAAACACAAAACAAAAACAAAAACAAAAAACCACCAATCAACCAAAAAACAATATCAAAAGATGAAATTCCTATGAATGATATTAGGCATTATTTGGCCAGTTCTGTAACTTCACTGAAGCCAATGGATTACAAAGGAATTAGTCATAAAGGTGTAGACAAGTATGTTTTTCCAAATCAAGTGCTAGCTGCAAAGATTTGGGGAAATGATGGTGTTTTAGAAAGTAAGCAACAAGTGACTTAAGTTTTACAATAAGAAATATTTTTAACAAGGCTAAAACACATTTAATAATTATTTATGAAGGGAGACTTTTAATAATTATTGATAGACAAGTCCCTATAGCCCTTGAGTTTACATGGTATTCAGAACAGCATTCCGATCTGTAATTTCATAGATTCATAGATTCTAGGGCTGGAAGGGACCTCGAGAGGTCATCGAGTCCAGCCCCATGCCCTCATGGCAGGACCAAATACTGTCTAGACCATCCCTGATAGACATTTATCTAACCTACTCTTAAATATCTCCAGAGGTGGAGATTCCACAACCTCCCTGGGCAGTTTATTCCAGTGTTTAACCACCCTGACAGTTAGGAACTTTTTCCTAATGTCCAACCTAAACCTCCCTTGCTGAAGTTTACGCCCATTGCTTCTTGTTCTATCCTTAGAGGCTAAGATGAACAAGTTTTCTCCTTCCTCCTTATGACACCCTTTTAGATACCTGAAGACCGCTATCATGTCCCCTCTCAGTCTTCTCTTTTCCAAACTAAACAAACCCAATTCCTTCAGCCTTCCTTCATAGGTCATGTTCTCTAGACCCTTAATCATTCTTGTTGCTCTTCTCTGGACCCTCTCCAATTTCTCCACATCTTTCTTGAAATGCGGTGCCCAGAACTGGACACAATACTCCAGTTGAGGCCTAACCAGCGCAGAGTAGAGCAGAAGAATGACTTCTCGTGTTTTGCTCATAACACACCTGTTAATGCAGCCCAGAATCAAGTTTGCTTTTTTTGCAACAGCATCACACTGTTGACTCATATTTAGCTTGTGGTCCACTATAATCCCTAGATCCCTTTCTGCCGTACTCCTTCCTAGACAGTCTCCTCCCATTCTGTATGTGTGAAACTGATTGTTCCTACCTAAGTGGAGCACTTTGCATTTGTCCTTATTAAACTTCATCCTGTTTACCTCTGACCATTTCTCCAATTTATCCAGATCATTTTGAATTATGACCCTATCCTCCAAAGCAGTTGCAATCCCTCCCAGTTTGGTATCATCTGCAAACTTAATAAGCATACTTTCTATGCCAATATCCAAGTCGTTGATGAAGATATTGAACAGAGCCGGTCCCAAAACAGACCCTTGCGGAACCCCACTAGTTATACCTTTCCAGCAGGATTGGGAACCATTAATAACTACTCTCTGAGTACGGTTATCCAGCCAGTTGTGCACCCACCTTATAGTAGCCCCATCTAAGTTGTATTTCCCTAGTTTATTGATAAGAATATCATGCGAGACCATATCAAATGCCTTACTAAAGTCTAGGTATACCACATCCACCGCTTCTCCCTTATCCACAAGACTCGTTAGCCTATCAAAGAAAGCTATCCGATTGGTTTGACATGATTTGTTCTTTACAAATCCATGCTGGTTATCCCCTATCACCTTACCACCTCCCAAGTGTTTGCAGATGATTTCCTTAATTACTTTCTCCATTATTTTCCCTAGCACAGAAGTTAAACTAACTGGTCTGTAGTTTCCTGGGTTGTTTTTATTTCCCTTTTTATAGATGGGCACTATATTTGCCCTTTTCCAGTCTTCTGGAATCTCTCCTGTCTCCCATGATTTACCAAAGATAATAGCTAGAGGCTCAGATACCTCCTCTATTAGCTCCTTGAGTATTTAGTCCTTACGTTTAAGGGCTGAGTCCCTGACTAACAGGAATCCAGATTACATGTAAAATATTTGCAGTTCATAGGTATCCGTAGCAATTCTAATCACAACAAACTAAATTCAACCCTCAGAGACACTTCCACAACTCTCACTGAAGTCAATATATGTATCTTATAATTTGTCCCTCAGTTATTTCCTCAGTGATGGATGTTACGCAGAAAAGCAAACAAAAAATTGCACCCATCTGATGTTATATTTCTTCTCAATGACACCTCTTAAAGTATTGTTACAATTTTTGCTAACGTGCATAGATTCACACAGATAATCTATTCATCACCTCGCAATAAAACAATATTTGCTTTAGACTGTGGCCCTAAGTGTTAAGTCTAATTTTGTCTTGGACATATCCAGTGACAGTATTATGAAACCTCCGTGACTTCCTTGAGTATATTACTTTAAGAACTATTTTCTAATCCTTATTTTGAGTTTTACCCTTTTGAAATTACTGCTCCTTGTTTTCCTCCTTTTTGAATAATGCTTCCTTCTAATTTTTTAACATCTGTACCATCTATCAACCACAACTGCATCACCTATTGTCACCTCTTTTCCAAGTTGGAAAGTATCTATATAGTTTCTCCTAACAGGACATGCCCTCTAACCTTACTATCCATTTCTCTTTTGTGCTGCTGTGACTTTATCCCTATCTCTTCTATAGTGAGGGGTCCAGAACTAAACAAAGATCTCGAGTTATGTTCTTGCAGCCAGTGGGACTATTTGGGTGATCAAGTGCTCCCCAACATGAACAAGGGTTCCACAATTGAGTCCTTAAGATTTCCTCTACCCACGGATAGCATGAGTGCACTTCCATAGGGGCCAGCTTCAGCGAACAGACATACTGTTGGCAAAAGTCAAGGTTCACTTTGGCCCCAATCCTGCTCCCCATGTAGTTCATTGCAGTTTTGTTAATATCTTCGGTGGGAGCAGGAGTGGGCCTTCTATCTCCAAATTATTTAGTTTTCCCCCTGCCTGTTTCTCTTCCCCAAATGACACATTCTCATTACATTATTTTGTTGTAAATATAAGAAAAGGCTTCCTGTTGACATGAGTAACACAATTCTGAACAGAGAGTGCTGCTAGTCTTGTTTATTTGGCTTTATTGTTTGTGTTTAGTTGTACTGCTACTCCCCAGGACTTGTCTGTGTATTATTTCTTGACTCATTTTGCCTGAATTCTGGAGGAGGCTCATTGGTCAAATGCGGCCCACAGGTGTCAGTAATTTCCCTTGCAGTTTCCCTCATATACTTTCTTCTTTAATACAGAGTTGTGACCCACTGAGACTACAGAGAAGGGCTGCCCGGGCCAAAATGGTACATTATATGCTGTGATGCATAGCCTGCCTTATTGACAGCTGCTCCCTACTCCATTTTATGCACATTAGAAATGTTTTCCAAAATTACGCACAGGGAAAGACTTAAATTGTGGTTAGTGAGGAGTCTCAGAAATGCCAACAGCATCAGGCAACCGGCAGTTGGTTCCAGTTGTAGGCAATGGCGGAGACAGCTCAGTACTATGACCAGCAGAAGTTGATCCCCTTTTTGGATGTGCAGTTTCCTCCTCTTTAATCATCCATGTTTTAAGTGATTTTATTTTAGCCCCTGAATATATCTGCTTTGTTTTGGAACTTCACTCGGGCACTACTCACTTAGCGAGACCAGCATAGCACTACAGAATTACAAAACACACACAATACTTCTCTGGCAAACTGAATCATTTAGCTGGCCTCTTCGTTTTATATAGCCACTGCATTCTTTGTAGAATAGTCAAGAATGTGGCAGAATGAAGAAAGGGAACAGACACCTGATCTGTTGATTACACTGGAAAACAGCTGCTTTCATGTTTTGCTTAGGTAACTCCCTGGGTTCCTCTCATACCCAGAGAGTCTAACAAGGAAAGGACTACAAATAAGATGGCAGCTGATGGCCCTGTGATCCCAAGGCATGATGGGACTAGTGTCAGAGGCTGCAAAAAAACAGCCAAAGAATCATGGGCTCAGTGACATCTGGCCTCCCTTTCCCTTTGTGAAAAAGAACATATGGAACTCATGAGGGAGGAGGGACAAAAGAAGAAGAGAGTCAATTAGGAGTCTCTAGGAGTCTGCCCCCAAGGAGTGGCAGCTGGCCGGACCTATCAGGACTCCCTAGATAAAGAGGGGATGAGAAGTCCTCGTGCACAGAGACAGAACAAGAAGATTAGTCAGGGGTGCTGGAACAATTTGTATAGTGGGGGTTCTGAGAGCCATTGAACCAAACTGTAAACGCTGTATATGATGGAAACCACTTCAAACAAGGCGGTGCAGCAGCACCCTTAGTTCCAGCACCTATGGGGTTAATAACCTTCATGAGAGAAGGAGGGAAATGGCCAGGCTTGCTGCAGAAAGAGTGGGGAAAGCAAACAGCAGAGCCTCACCCTGGCACACATAATTCCTCAGAGGAGACCCGGCTTGCTAAACCATTTCCCAGCCAGGGAAGAAAGGAGCCAGAGCCTGCTGCAAGAGGGACCTTTGACTGGCTCCAGCTCCCAAGTGCCAGCAGAAAGAGAGGGACTTCAAGCAACCAAGACCAAGAAAGGACTGTACCCTTCCTGAGCTGCAGAGAACAAACTGTGAGTTATCAGGGACTGTCCCTTAACAATAGTTAGATAATGTAAAAGGGGTATTCAACAGCTATTATTTTTTAACTCAGCCTCACCACCCCATAAAAATGTTGTCTATGTCCCTGAACTATCAGTAGCTAATATAAAACCCAGGCAGATGCTGGGGCAGCACAATATGTGGTCTATATAAATGTCCCACTTTTCCATTTGAATGAGGTGCACACATTGTGGATACCCATATTCTTGTCTGGAAGAGATTCCAGGTGTAAGCAAACTGTAGATTTATGTAACAACAGATTAGGGCTGTGTCTAAACTAGCTGTTTTTCAGGACCCCATTGCTGCCACCACCACCATTGCACTAGATAGATCCACTAGTGGCAGCCCTGGTGGGAATGCCATAGACTGAAACAACAGGGCCCAGGCCTTTTTATCATTGTGTTGTCTAACCCTGCTCAAAGCAGTTCTAAACAATGTGGTGGCAGAAATGCCCATGCCCTGTCTACTTTAGGGCTCCCATCTTTGCTACCACTGGTGGCGCTGCATTAGTAGTAGTGCAAGAAAGGGGTTTCTTAAAACATGCTAGTATAGACAAGGCTTCTAAGGCGTCATATTTCTTTGTAACAATAAAAATAATGACACTGGATGGTGTGATGAAATGTGGTAGTCCCTGGTCTGTTACAGCACTTCTAAGGAGTAAAACAAATCTTAAAAGTTCCTGCAACAGTTATATATTAGATTTGCCTCAGATAATATAACACTGGAATTTACTCTACTGGTAAACATTTAGGGACAGAAATAAAGGTGTAGGGCTAAACACATTGCTGTTGTAACTCTACTGGAGTCAGTGGACTTGTGTCAGCAGAAAATTTTGCCTAGGGTTTGTTTGTCTTATGATTCTCACTGGCTTTTGTAAGGCAGTTAAGGAGGAACCCAATGCTTTGTTATGAGGGATGGAGGGGTGATTCTGAGCATATTTAGTGGGATTTTCCAAGCACACTTAGTGGGGTTGTTTCCCTGACATTGTTTTCAAGAACCTGATTTTCATATTAGACGAGGGAAAGTCAGAGGCCTCATTCAGAGGAGATGAAAATTATGGGTTAAGTTAATAATTTACATGCTAGGAGAGTGGGGTGGGTTTGTAGTAGTAAAAGTAATCAGCAGGAGGATGTGAGAGGTATGAGCCAGGCTCCTTTACCTTCCACTTTCATACTCCACCCCCTGTTGGTTGATTTTTTCCTTCTGCAAACCTGCCCTTCAGCTCCTGTGGCATGTAAATTACACCAATTTATACTCACATGGATTCCCCCCATCCCTTTGCTAGCATGTAATTTATACTACCACCATGTAACTCACACCACCTCTCAACTGGGCCCACAGACTCTGCTGTGGAGAGGGTGCAGCGCAGAAGACCAGACAGGCTATTTACATGGCCACCAAAGATGAGTGAAATTAAAAAATTTCTCTGAAGAATGTAAATTAGCCGCCACAGCTGCAGAGTACAGGAAACCTGGGGAGCTTTTGGCAGCCAACATCCCCAGCAACTGTTTATTACTGAACTGAGCCCTTTAATAGCCTATTGTTCACAGTGCACCAGTTATTAGGTAGATATGGGCTTCTGTGAATTATAGCACACACATGTTCAGTGTATATACAAAGACACAAACAGAAATAAGTACACAGATAATGATGTACATATGGTAGAGAAATCAAATCTATGTAATTTCATAAGGACCATGCAGAATACAAAATGGACATAAAAGAAACTGAGCCAGTTAGGATACATCTGATTTTTATGATTAACTCTGGGGGCAAGAGGGAATGTATATGGGTATCTAAGAAAGTGCTGTGATCTGAAAGGATTGAAAATACCTGCCTTGATGCTTCCCTTGCTGAGGGAAGCAGTGTAGTCTAGTGGTGAGAGCACTGTAGTTAGACCCCCAGTTCCCCTGAGTCTATCATTGATCTGACATGCTGGGTGACTTTGGGCAAGTTGCTTCAGTTCTTTGTGTCTCCGTTTTCCCTCTCACCCTTTGTGTGTCTTGCCTATAGACAAGCTCACAGAGTATAAATTCTTCAGGGCAGAGACTGTCTCTTATTACAGTGCCTAGCACTGAGGGGCCCTGCTCTAGCACTACTGTCGTGCAAACACAACTTGCTGTAGTGTAAATCAGCAGAGTAATTCTGTTGAAGCCAATGGGGTTACATGGGTGGAAGCATGGGAGTCAGGTGTAATAGGACAAGGGAGGCTAGGGCTGCCTGGCACAGCCGCTGCGCCACCAGATGCCTGGCTGTGGTGACCCTGCTTGTGCTCTGCCCCTTCCCCGAGGCCCCCTCTGCCTGCCACTGACTGATGAGTCCCTCCACTCCACCCCCGCCCTCTCTGGAGGCGCCCCCCCGCCACCCGCCGTGTCCATTCTCAGGTGGAAGTGAGCAGAAAATCAGGCTCAGATTCTTTTCTAGTTTAAGGGTGGGATCCTCACCTCTGCTCTGTCCCCTTTATCCCAGTAAAAAGGCTGGAGCAGCGCAAAGGAGCCCTAAAAGCCCTGCTGTAAATGCCTTAAGGGAGGAATTTTCTGGTTCAGAACTGTGGAGACAGCTGTGAGGCTGCCTCCCAAGGACCCACTTGCAAGCGTCAGTGTAGGGGACAGGGCAGGAGGTTAGAGAGGTGTGTTGGGAGTGGTGCTGCAGCACACAGTGCTGGGGGAGGGAGGTTGCCCTTACTTATTAGACAGGGTCCCAGGGCTGTCTCATTTATGCTGGGTGACACTCCAGCCCAGGATTGGAGGGAGGGTGCTGAGGTGGCTTAAAGACAGAGTAACTCCCCCTCCCCCTGGTCTGTGAGTTCTGTGCTGCAAGAGGCACTGCGCAGAAGCTCACCTTTAAGAAACCATGTGAATTATTCACAACATAAATTAATACATGAAAAAACAAATAAAGCCCTAAACAACCCCCAAAGAAAACTGAAGGATGCTGGCCTGATTTTCCTCTTGTGCCATGTTCAGTATTATTCCATGGAAGGCAATGGAGTGACTCCTGATTTACACTGATGTAGCAGGCGAATCAGGTCAATATAAAGGACAAAGCCATTACATATTTGACAGAGCCTGTGGAATTATTTTCTGAATGTAGACAGCCACCTGCTTTCTCACATGCAAAATTTTTTTTTGATATTATGTAAAACATTAGCCTTTGAAACCATGTAGATTTTGCTCCTGCAATCCCGTTAGAAAGGCTGAGGTGTTCAGGCCCCCTATGCAGTTTTGTATTTTGACAGGGAAAGCTGAGCCTCTGAGCCCTTCACAAAGAAACAAAACACCACCTGAACCCTCCTGTGCAGGAGAGGCAGGTTGCCTCAGTCCAGCCAGTTACACACATCATCAATGGAATTGTGAACAAAGTTCTAACAGCATCGCTATGCAACCTTGTGGGAGACCATAATGCTTTGTCTACACTAGCACTTTTGTCAGCAAAACTTCTGTCGGTCAGGAGTGTGAAAAAACACACACACCTCGACCGACATAAGTTTCACCAACAAAAGCACTGGTGTGGTCAGTGCTCTGTTGGCAGGAGACACTCTCCCACCTACATAGCTACTGCTGCTCATTGGGGGTGGTTTAATTATGCCGGCAGCAGAGCTCTCTGCCGCCAGCATAGCGTGGCTACATGGGAGACCTTACAGCGGCGTCCGTAGTGTAGACGTAGCCTTAGTTACATCTGGGCAACTCCACAGAACACAGGGGTTACACAGGTGTAACTGAGGCACAGTTTGGTTGGCAGAATCTTTATTTCTGCTGATGATGATATGTGAGTAGGAAATAACCCAGCTTGACCTTCAGATCCCATTGGGAAGTTTCAGGGCTGGAAGTTATATCAAAAACAAAAAACCGCTCAGCTTTTCCCTTGTGAGTCATTAATACACACACCTTACTCGCTTACAGTGACATAGTCACACATGAGCTTATCTGAATCATGTCCAAACATTAGGATTCCTTGGGATGGTGTGGAGAAGGCCTAAAGCAACAGTCTTGATCTAATTGGAAGAGAGGGGAGATGGGGGAGTGGGGGTGGAATATTAAGTTTGGACTGCAAAAATTAACTATTTAATGTACATTTGCAACCTCCTGGGCAAACTGACAGAACTGTTGCCTGGTGTTCAGAGTGAATGCTGGGAATGAATTGGAATAGCATTCCAGTCCTGGTTGGCTATAGAAGTGCAGGGCCTGATCATGAAGCCGTTACTCACATGAGCAATCCTGGTGCATCCTTACAGTCTCAGCAATTTCCATCCATGTATATTATACTATCATTCCAGATGTGGACCTGGTATCAGATGGGAGTAGACTGCAATCCACCACATTGGGGGACCGACAAGATATTGATGTTGTTGAAAGTTTGCTACACAAACACTGTGGAAAGCTTTGTGTTTGAGAGCTAGCTCTCAATTTTTGTGCTAAATCTCTTTCATGAGGCCTGTGCAAAGAGCATGAGGCCTGTGCAAAGAGCTCAGGCTCATTGAAAGGAAATCATGTGACAGGAGGTTTAATTTATGTGGTTATTGCACTGAAAGTCTGAGCTAATCTAAAATTAAATAGAGGGGGAAAGGCCTCTGTTGATGCTACACCAAAGATGCACAGTTGAAATCACAATATGTTAATATGCAACTGTTAAGGTTCCAGCAGCAACATTAACCTGGCTGGGCTGCTCGTGTGTGTGCTAGTTTTTGTTTTCTCCTGTCCTATAACTGAAAAGGGCCGAAAGGATCATGCTCAAATTTTATAAAAAGAAAAAAGCAATTGCCTTCAGGCAGCAACCAAGAATGGATAATTTCAGCCACAAATGTGACTTTTTCAGTAGGTTATGACTGTGTGAAACCAGGCGATTATAATGGAAAATGTTTATAAAATTTAACTGTCGCAGCCACTGCTATAATAACTTTATGAAACCATTATACCTGGAAGATCAAAGTGTAACGCACAGTTGAAAATATATTGTCCTTTAAAACAAACTTGTAAGACTTAAACCTGAGCATTTAGTGAAATGAAGGAAAAAATTAAAATAACACAAAAAATATAATTAAGATAATAAATGAAAGTCTTTTCTTTTCATCATTTCCACAAGCACTTTAAATATCTGCTGGAAATGATTATATCAGCAAAGGCTGGACTATATTAAAATAATGAAGAGTGAAGTTTTCACTGTGTTCCCATTTAATCATCACCTCACAACTTTACATTTCAATGTCTGACCTTAGGATATCCTCTTCCAGTATCACATTAAGAATGTTGAAAGGAAACAGGAAGGTCCACAAGTGACATAGTTTCCTCAGAAGAACAGTGGCTATCAGCCTAATGGAGTCTGAATTTTTCAGACAAAGAGCAGCAGCAGCTTACCCGTGGCCAGATTTATCAAATGCTCACACAATACAACTCTTTCCTCTAATTAGCAGAGTTAGCTTAAATGATGGGTGGTGCTTTTTGTATCATGTTCATGAAAAAAAGATTCTCCCCCATGCTTTGACCAGTGCTATTAATAGTCTGGCATACTGTAAAGCCAAAACAAAGTCCATTTAGTGCTTTAAAAAAAGGACAGTAAAAAAAAAATAGCAACAAAGGCCAGCCATAACATTAGAAACTGTATTTGACCCTTTGCATCTCAACTCTGGTTCAAAGCCCAGATTTGAAGCTAACTGATGAAGTCATTAAGCTGACCGTATATGGCAAGTTTCTGGATGTCATTTGTGTAGCAAGAAGTTGAACATTACTAGATAGTGTGGAGGGAAGAGAAGGGCAATAGGAGAGAACCAGACCAGCTTGACTGCTGCATATGAAAAGTGTAAGATTTCCAGAAGGCTGGGGGAAAGGAAATAAAATGGGTGAAAATAGGAGATGAATTATTAAATGAAATCCTTTCATCAAACTGGCTGATGTTAAAATTCACATATTGAAGGTCATGAATATTGCAATATTCAAGTGGGGGTGAGGGGGGAATAACCATCCCATATAGAAGCAAACCTAGTGGGAAATCTAGAATATTGCCTTAAAACAGTTCCAAATGTTAGAAATGTATTTTTTCAGACAAACCTACTTGCTTAACTATCACATGCATAAAATCAGTTTCATATGTCTGCTCATTTAGACGTAGATGAGAATACATATTGGAGAAAAACATGAGGAGAGGCGTCATCTTCAATAGCCTCTATGTTTGGCTATAGATAAAAAGCAGACAGTAAATTATGTCGGATGTTCATGCACGGAGGGCTATGCTGTGACCTATGGATCACACTGTTTGAGCTCTGTAGCCTTTATGTACAACTTTAAATTGACTTTTCTTCAGCGCTATCAGGATGTTTGTATTACATTCATGGGACTCCCTCTGGTGTATAACGTAACACATTAAAATTCTTGGTTTATTCTTCACCGAAGGCTCTCTGTAGCATGGTGGATATGGTGGCTGCTTTTGTGACCGCACAGAAGGCGGCATATGTGTTGCTTGTGTTTTCATTAACAATAAAAAATAATGCTGGGCTGGATTACTCCCTCCTACAGTAAAACCCACAAACAGAGGTTGAGGGACAGGGAACCTTCACAAGCTTCATCTTGTGGTGTTTGTCTACTATTGCTCCAAGGGTGTAAAAGGGCATTCTGGAGTGAACCCTGGAGCTCGCCTACAAATGTGTGGAGGTGTTGTGTCCGCTGGCAACCCCCTTTAAAAGTGGGTCTTAACACAGAGTGGGCTCTGTGGAGGAGGTAATACAGCCATAGATGCAAGACCAGAGAAGGGATGATACATTTTTTTCCTGTTCACTATTATGGGGCCACCCAGTGCCTGCCCCTCTCCTGCCCACATGCAGATCCTGACCCCACAGAAACCTCACTGTGAGGTCCCAGAAAGCTGGGAGAGACGAAGCCATAAAGATGGATGATCCCCCGACTTCTTTGTGGGAGGGGTAAGAGCTGCATCTGAGGTTTCCCCTCCTCATGCAGGTCAGAGGTGCTATCTGGTCCTGGCCTAATAGCAGATTTTCTCAGTGAGACAGGACTTATTTTTGTAAAACATAAACATGTAGCGAAAGTTAATGTGGCCTCCAGCTAGGTTTAGCAACCCACACATGGGTGTGCTGGGAGTTCTAATTGTATCTTGTTTAACTTGGCTATTTAAATGGCTGATTATTGTCTAAGTGTATAATATTTTTACTTTACTTGTTAACTTAATGTACAATGTTATATTCGTTAAGAATTGTTTTATATTCCCAGTGGAATAATGATTGGCCTCATAAACTATTCACTTTCCAATCCCCACACTGAATGGGGCAGGGGGCGTGTGGATCTATGCTTCATTCATTACACAGCATCCAGCTTTTGCCGTGCATGAAACGGGATCTCCAGATCTCAACTTCATTCACTGCACAGCCGTGCATTATTCACCATTCATTATGCGCAATGAATGAGGCAAGGGTCCTGTGGGGGCTGGGGGAGAGAGTATGTGATCTTGTAATGAAAGCCTTTTTTGTAATGTATAGACATTGGTGGAGACAAGATAAGGATGCATGGGCAAGCTTAACTTTGATATTTCCTGACATTTGTTTGCTTCAGTTTGCAATCTTACCAGTCTCTTTTGTATGGAATTGCCTAGGTTTGTTTGTTTTTTTTAAGAGATAAAACAGAGAATTCCATTATTGGCTAGACAACAGTTTAGTGTGTCATTCTGCACAACATATGTGCTCAACAATACAAGGGCTCCTGCAAAAGCAACTTTACATAATGTATGGAAGAAACAGTGCACCTTTAGAGTCATCTCTCCTTTCATGAACATATTGTGTAGATATATAACTTTAGATATCATATGGAATAATGCAGGGCTTCAAAAACACCCTCCCTGATGTATAGGTTTGGAATGATTAGACTTTTATCAGTAAATGTCAGTAAATAAAATAGGAAATAAGTTACTCTTGGCTAGTTTATGGACTTCGGAGGTGAGACCAGAGGCCGGGACACAGCTCTGGTGACTAATGTGCTGGGGAGGAGTCCAGGAAGAAGATCCAGCCAATGAGAGTGAACAGATTGGGACTCTTTAATTTAAAGAGAAGACGTGATAAAGGTATACAGAATAATTAGGCTTGGAAGGATTCTATTTTTATTGGTAAATGTCGGTAAACCTCAATTTCAACACACACACACAAACCGACAAACAAATATTTCCATCAGTCATAATCAAAATTGATAGATAAGCAAAGTAAGTAAAATGCTGAATGAGATCTTATCAGAGTTTGATTTGAGGATATTTACTTTGTATATTTTGACGTGATGTTGACTATCACTATTAAAACACAAATTAAGCTTTAACTTTTTGAATCTCAATGACTTCTGTCATTAAATAATTGTTGTCTCAACCTTCTGTTGTGTGACCTTCCCCGTAATTGCACACAACTATGAAAATTTAAATCAATCAAAATCTAAAAAAATGCATACAGATAAACATTATTATCTGTTGAAATGACAGATAAATAAATAACAATTTAATTCTGCCAAGCCTACTTATATTATGTATCTGCCTGCTAATTAAAAATGAAATTCACTGTAAAACCTTATAGAAAAACATAGTGTGTATGTGCAAAAGATGTTTCAGAATCCTTTATTAATCTGACAGCTCAAAACTAATTTTCTTGAAACCACTAAAAAAGCACATCTGCTACCTTAGGACGACATCGCTGCCAAATCTAGAGTTTTTACCATCTTCCACTTAGACAATGTTACTGTCCTAAAAAAAAAGTGACAAATAATTTTTGTAATGCTGAAAGAGTTGTGTTCCACTCTTACATTTTGAAAAAAGGCTTAACTAATTTTGCTTAGACTTTTCAAAGCAATTCATTCCTCAACTGAGAGAGCCTGCCAAATTTTAGCCCAAAAGGTAACAGTTTGACAAAGTTATATCTGAAAAATAACCTTTAGAATGAAAATTCTTGTGTAACCTTGTCTATAAGCTTTGCTATATGCTACACCTCTAATCAGAATGGCTGCTCTAAAGAAGAGCAAATAGCTACATATTTTACCTTGAGTTACTCTGTAGACATCCTCTCTGATGTAAATAAACATATATATTTTATTTTCAATTATTAGAGATAACCATGCACAGCTTATCCAGTTTCACTTTATTTTTGGCCTGCCAAAGTTTTGCAGTCATCCCTAATTCACTAAAAGGAAAACATTTATTAAATTGTGGTCGCATGCCCTTTCTCTCTTTCTGAAAATGATTTGGGTCAGAAGAGAGACCATTTTGCCTCTGTGTGACTGATGTTTCCTCAAAATTATGACAATGTCAGCAATTCTGGCTGCTAAACATAATTTAGTTATTTTTCAGAGTATGCAGGAGAATAGCTCTGTTAAAGACAGGCAGTGTAGTTTAGAGCACCACACCCAAGACTGAGATGCAGGAGCTTTTACATTCTAAGCTGACCTCTGCAGCTGACTTACTATTTGATTACCGTAGGCAAGTCATTTAATTTCTATAGCTTTTTTTCAAAAAATTCCCATCAGTGGTAGCACAGGTTTAGTTCTATTGGTGTTAGTGACGTTGGGAGCCCTAACACAGACAGCATGCTGCTATTTTAGGCATTGTGGGTAAAATTTTCAAAAGTGCCTAAGTTCCATTTTTGAACGAGACTTAGGCACTTGAGGGCAGATTTTTAAAGGTATTTAGGCATCTAGTGGGATTTTCAAAAGCATCTGGGGTTCCTAAAACCCATGGAAATAGGGCTTTTGAAAATCCCAGTTGGTACCTAAATACCTTTAAAAATCTGACCCTTAGGCGCTTCAGTCACACTGACTTTTAATGAGTGCCTAAGTCACTTTTGAAAATTGGACTTAGGCTCCTAAGTGACCTAAGCACTATTGAAAATGTTACCTTGTATCTAACTTTGCTCATAGCAGTTCCGATTGTCATAGCACTTAAAATGGAGATGGCAGCAGATGACCCACCTCCACTAGGGCTTAGACTGTAAGCTGTTTGCATCAAGAACCATCCCTTTGTTCTGTGTTTGTACAGGCCCCGGCACAATGGGGTCTGGGTCCATAACTGGGGCTCTGAGGTGCTACTGCAGTATAAATAATTTGGGCTCCCAAAGCCACTATCACTTGTGGGGGCAGTAACTGTGTTTGTGATTGTGGGAAATAGTTGCAAACATTCCCTAGCCTAGACTAAACTTACGTATCTCGGCTTTGCCAACTATAAAATAATAATACTCTCCTATTTGGCAGAGGTGCTGTGAGGATTATTCGTTCGTGTCTCTTCAGCCCTTTGAAAATGCAAAGCGCTATGTAAGTGTTATTACTGAGGGGCTGACATCTGTGAAATACAGAGTGTATTTTGAATTCTAATTTTAAACCGCGGAGAACCAAGTAAGCAAAAGCTGACCATGTGTTAAAAACACTTGAAGTCCTTTCTCTTGTAACTGTTTATCTACATTTTTAAAACTATGTTTACATTGTAGTAACAGCTGTGTTTAAAGGGGACATGACAGGGCAGACTAATTTGTAAAGCTAAACTTGATTCTGAAGGAAAAAAGCTAATGTTTGAAAAAACACTTCAAAAGAGGGCAAAAATGATTAAAATAGACACAACCATTTGTTTAAACTATGACTTTCTCAAGAAAAACCAGCCTAATGTAAACTGGCCAATCCATGGTCCAAGCAGCTGTTCTGTGTAGCTCTTATACAAAACCCTCATTTCAGGGAGGGGGAAAACATGAAGACATAACAGGTCATTTCTCAGTGAAGGAGCCAAACTAAGGATCTGACTAACAATGAAATGGCCATATGCAGGTGAGACTTTGTAAGGCCCTGAAAAAGAGGACACAACCCTTTGACCTATTTACCCTCAGCAAGGGCTTTACCATGGTTGCTGATCCAGTGTTAGCCACAGTTTGTTTTTATTTACACTTTACACATATTTACATTTACACAGTTACACAGCCCTTATTCAGTGCTGGTTGAGTTAACCTGAAATGGCTCTATTTCGCACCGGAGGCATATTTTAGGGTTTTTCTACTGTCCATCACCACAATATTGACACACTTCCCAGGTAAGTTAAAGCTGCACATATCTAGGGAACTTCAGCAAGTTTTCTGCTCTTTCCCCCCTCCTTGGGCATGGCAGTTCTGCTTGGGGAACATGTTTTTTAAAAATTGTCATTCTATCATTTATGGGGGAAATGCTTTGTCAAACAAGAAGGTCTTGCAACATGCCCTACCGGAGGTCAGAGTAGATTAGCCTGACTGCCTCTGGAAAGTCATTCTAATGCCCTTCAATGGAGAATGTTTTGTCTTCCTTCCATAGAATGTTTCAATAGAATGTTTGTTTTATCTTCCTTCAATAGAGAATGTTTTATCACTTCCTTCACCTGGGGCTTTTTAAACTGCATTGTAAACCAGGATTGCAGCTGGCTAGATGAACCAGATGGTGATGTTGTCACTGACTCAGGTGGGTCCTTAAGCTTCTTAAGATCAGGAGCAAATGCTTGAACAGACAATAGAAGTAGAGTGGGATACAACAGAGGAGTAGATCACAGAAGATGTGTGTTCATGACAACCCATCCTATTTGCATCCACATTTAGTTCCAGTTAACAGTTACAGTAATCTAGTCTGGAGGTAATAAATGCATATATCACAGTGGCCAGAGCCTCATCCAGGAGGTAGGGGTGGAACGTCCTAGCAGTCTGGAGGTGGAAAAAGGCTGTTTACTGTGGATGTTGAGCATCTAAGCTTAGGGATGAGTCAAACAGGACCTAGCAGCCTTGCACCACTTTGACAAATGGGAAAGGGGAAGGATCCATTTGATTGAAAGAGAAAATAATTTTTTTCTCCTCCTAACCAGTATCACTTAGGTCTTGCCTCGTTTGAGCATGAGCCAGCTGCCCTCCAAGAGCTGACCTCTTGTAGGGGCCATCTCAGTGGTGGTGCTGGTTTCAGCTGTGGAAAATGATACGTACAGAGCGCTGTCATTGGCATATTGGTGGCAGCGATGCCTATGGAATCTCACCAACTTCCCAGTGGTCTTATGTCGATGTTGAAGAAGGGAGGCCAGATGGATCTCTGTGGGAGACTTTTGGTGAGGGCTTTTGAGGAGGAGCAGTTACCCATCCCCACGGTCCTGTGCGTGGGTGGTTTACCCACAAAGGCATTGTGAACAGATGCTTTTCCCATCCTACTTTCAAACACAATCCACACCTCATGTAAAGTCTACATTTGTCCTCTTCCTGGGGTTTGATTTTTATGAACAAAGAAATTTATTAGCAAATTAACAATAAAATAATAAAGTTCATCTCAGACCTTCTCCCTCTAGGTTTAGTTGCTCCTAGAGTTCCCCTGGACTGCTCAGCTGGCACCTTGGGTCCTCTCTCTCTCTAGACAGCTACTCCCACTTCTTTTATATCAAGGAATTGGCCGACAAGCTGCCTGCTTTAGTGAATCAGCAGAACCTCCTTAACATTCCTGGCAATATTAACATTTGCTAACCGGGTAGGTGTTTCCGGCAAACACTGCTAGCCTGTTACAGGGATGTTAAAATGTAAAGGATTTAAAAGTGTGTGTAGTAAAATAGCTTTGGCAGTCCATAACCTCGATTACCTGGAGAGATAGCCCTGATCTTCATCTGGATGGTGAGGGTGGCTGGACCATGAGTAAGGCTAAGATTTTGTCATGGTTATTTTTAGTAAAAATCACTGACAGGTCACGGGTAATAAACAAAAATTCATGGAAGCCGAGACCTGTCTGTGACTTTTGCTTCTGCGGCTCCATGATTTCCTCCGCCACCATGGTGGCTGAGAGCTGCAAGGTTCTCCCGCCTCCCTCCCCCGCCAGGCTGTCCCCTGGACCCCTGAGGAGGCTGTCACTTTCTTCAAGCAAAGTGTTATTTATTTAGAACAAAAACATTTAAGAGAACACAGCTCTTCAAACAATAAACCAGTATATGTGCATACCTGCCTCTCCTTAGGGCTTCTGGCTTCTCCTGGATCTAGGAAGACCCAACTCCTTCAAAATCCCTCTGTAGAGTCTCTTCCTGTGTCCCTCAACAGCTTCTGACAATTGAATCCCTTTCTTCTCCTGAGAAGGATTTTTTAACTATTTAGTATTTGTATATTTTGATTTTATTTATTTATGTATTATTTTTTATCTCCAGGCTCCCAACTTTGACTAAACAAGACTTGCAACTTGTTGGAGACAGCTTCAAGGATCCTGTATCCTAACATCTTGCTCCATTCATTGTCTTTCAAATGTGTACCTGGATGTTTTTATCCGAGAAGCTATTCTGTTGCCTTCATGCACAGACCCCATTGAATTCAAGTAGTATTATAGCCATATAATAAGTATTACATCACCCCCAATATAAGTTTGATAAATACATTCATACAAGAAATTCTAATTATCCACCATAATTATGCAGGAAGTTTCCCTGACTGACCAGATCACTTACAAGATTCATGCCATTATTCCATATCAGTATTCTTAGATTATTATATAACATCTCCACAGGGGTCATCTGCACCTGAGTTTAGAAGGGAACAGAATTGCTACTCTCCTGCCTCTTTTCTCCTTTTTGTCTCATTACAGGATCTTTTCTAGGTTTGTGTTGAATTGAGTGGCCCTTACGGGTTATACGTCGCACTTGAACTGAGAACATCTTGCTGAGAAATCAGTTCAAATAGCCAGATGGTATCAAACTTGGGCACTGGGAACAAAATAGAAGGTTTATATTTAACATTTCAAGAGTCATTTAAAAGTGTCTGACTTCCAGAAGGACATCTTCAGCACCTGTGCTGACGTCTGATAACAAGAAGTGAACATGCTGAGTGACAAGTGCCTTTCAAGGGAGGTGCCCTGTTTTATCTATTTCCTCATTGGCTATTCCAGTATAACTGATACATGCTGTTTCCCTATATCTGAATGTGGCTGCTCACTGGAATGGCAGCAGGTTGTTTCTCAGTGCACAATGTGATTTCACAACTACCTGAAAATGAACAGGAATAGACTCGGTGCCAAAATCACCCCTTGCGTAAGCAGTCATTGGAGTGATATCTTGGCTGCATTTGTACCACTATGTGAGTAACATTTGTTGAATATAGAAAATAGCCCATGAGCCTGATTCACCACATCCTTGTACTTTGTGTCACCATTTACGCCAGAGGAAAGAGGGTGTAAAATGCTAGTGTCTGGGTACATGAGTGAAAAGTACGGAGCACAGAAAGCAGGGCTTTCCACTTCAGTCTTGCACAGAATTCAAGGAGAAATATTTTTTAAAACACCAGTCAAAATTATTTGTTTCTGTAACATTAACAACTATCTGATTTCTCTATATGATTTTCCCTATATGAATTCAAATGGACAGATTTAATATTGCCGTACAACTTTCCTAGATGTCAAAGATGAGTCTGAACTTGCATTACTTGTGTGCTCATAACTCCTCCCATTGATTTCAGTGAGAGGTTAAAGTGTGCAAGTAACGGAGGACTACATTTATTAAAATATCCATCTAACTCTATGTGCATGTATTTATATAATATGAATACCTGGACTGTATTGGTTTAGTTTTTTGTAATACATTTTTAAGAGTGAAAATAGTCTTCCCTTCCCAGCATGAGAAATGTCTCATTTGACTTTAGATTTGAGCCCAAATAGGAAACAGAATATTTGTGGCATGATATTTAATGTAGTGTGTCCTGTTTTCCAGATGCATACATCTGGTCTTTAATGGCCATTTTATCAGGACTGCATCATTTCATGTTGGTTCTTTCACCACAAATATTTGATTGTAATGAGATGTGACCATGGGATGTGTCATCCTTGATGTTAAATATAAAGGAGCTTGGCTTTACAATTTCTATCATCAAGGCATCATATCTTCTGTTTGGGATTATAATTTTGTCATGATAAGACATTGCTGACAAGATTTTGTGCAATGATAACCAAATGCCCTGTGAACAGTCCAGTAGTTACACTAGGAAACTGGGAGTCAAGACTGCCTGGCTCCATTCCCACTTCACAAACTGACTTGGGCAAATTGTTTAGGCTGGGATTTCCAATGGGATTTAGGTACCTAACTCCCAGTGAAAGTCAACCTAAATCCTTTCTCTCAGCCTGAACCTTTCTATGCCTCCAATTATCCACCTGAAAATGGGGATAACGTTTGTAAAGCTCCTTCAGATCTCCCAGTGAAAATAGTTTATGGAAGGACAAGTGTTATTAATCTTCACAGCTGCCAGAAATCACATACAAAATATCATATGTGGTAAAGCCTCTGATGGGGTCAAAGAAACAGCATGAGCTAAGGGAATTTGTACAGAACTGGGAACCAGGAATTCCTGACTTCTCAGTTCTGACATTTATTCACCATGTGTCTTTGGACGTGTCCCTTAACCTGCAATGGGCCAAATTCTGCTCTCTTTTATCATACAAATCCTCCATGAAATAGATGGCGGTGTATGGGTATAACTGTAAGCAGAATTTGGCACTGTAGATGAAATGCATCCCCAATATACTCAAATTAATGGATTACAGCTGGGATGAATTTGGCCCTCTGCATATCATTTTCACTATCTGTAAATTGATAACTGTGCTTAACTACATGATAAGGTGTGAGTATAATTTCCAAGTCTAGAGAGCACTACACTGCTATAAATGCTAAGTACTGTATTATTATTTAATGCGATAGCCTTGGACATTCAATTGGAAAGGTCCAACATTTGAATCTACTTTAGGGACTCTGATTTTGGTTATTTGTTGAATACAGTTATTGCATACTGCATTCGGGGGAGGGATAGCTCGGTGGTTTGAGCATTGGCCTGCTAAACCCAGGGTTGTGAGTTCAATCCTTGAGGGGGCCATTTGGGGATCTGGGGCAAAAATTGGGGATTGGTCCTGCTTTCAGCAGGGGGTTGGACTAGATGACCTACTAAAGTCCCTTCCAACCCTGATATTCTATGATACCATTAGCCCCATAGACCAGCTGAGAAGATTTAGGAATTTTCTATTAATTTGATGATCTCTTGAGTTTGAATAATAGAACAGCTCAGAAAATGGAATTTTCCATCCCATGGGATTCCAAAATGTTGACATTTGTTTTCATCTGAAAACAGGATGAAAAGTCAAAATTTTCACAAAAGAAAAAGTTCAGAAAAATTTCACTTTGGAAACATCAACAAAAAAATTCATTTTGAAATGTCAATCAAATTGAAGCAATTTGTTTTGAAATGTCCATCTTTCTGATGATTTTTGATAGTATGGAATTTGTATGGAAAAATTGCAAAATTTTCTCAAAAGTGACATTTTCCCATGGAAAAATTTAGATTTTGATGAAACTCATAGTTTGTAGGGAAAATTTATACCTGTTGATTGAGTTGTATTTAATTCTGGTCTTATTTTATCTCATCAAGTGAATAGTGGCCCAGATCTTCCTTGAAATCAGATAAACCTGTTTATGCCAGAAGAGGATTTGATCCAGTAGTTGCAGTTATTTTTGAATAAACACTTACCTTGGTGTAGTGTGGGTAGAGGTCAATGCATGTGCATTGGGGAGCATGTTTTTGTAGATAAAACATTCAGGCTCTGAGAGACAAGCAAAGAGAAAAGAGGAACATTTTAAGGTGAACAGCAAAGCAGCAAAGAAAATGAGAAAACTTAGTTCAGGGCTGAACGTGCCTCACAGTAAACCAGGCTGGGGTGGAATTTGGTACTGAAATAAGGTTTAGCTCGCAGAGTGAATTTCCCTCTATCTTTACTAGCCTGGGTCATAGAGAGTCAGAGGAAATCATCCCATTCCAAATGTGTGATACTGAATATATTTGGCTGGCTGCTTCTTCCAGATGTGAGTGAATCCAGTTAAATATATTTGTCTGATAACATGTTTTGGGCCCCGGTCTTTGGCTCTGGCCTAGGAACTGAGCAGAACTCAGTTACCTTTCTACTCCCCCAATCCTAGTTCCATTCTGAGCTAGACCCTCCTTCTGGTGCAAGTTAGAGCAATGTAGAGGCTACTGTAATTTGTACCAGTTGTCAAAGGCTGTTAAGGCTGCTGGGGATCACCAGGATGCAGGAATGCTTCAGGAACATGGTCTTTATCGCAACTATGAGCCTTGTGCTAGCCACAGGAGTGAGATAGTGGTAAAGGAATCACTTGGCCGCTCTATGCAATCCAGCTACACTGGGACAATGTCTCCACTGGGGTAATCCTCCTGTGGCCAGCGATGCCAACTTTAGGGCAGCTTCACATTAGCAGAGCAGTGCAAATCTGCCCTAATGCAGAGGAGAATCTGTCCCTCGCTCCCTAGGCTTTTTAATATTCTCTCTTTTTGTATTTATCCTGTCCTGCCTAGCAAATACAAGACCAACTCCAGTGAACTCATGACCAAAGAGAAATATAAATAAGATCACTCACACACCCTTGTTAGTGTGTTGCTTGTCTCATATGCAGTCAAATAGTTCACTCCTTTGGCTTTGAAGAAGACTCAGCTGAAGTAGTATGAGGGAGGTGATGGGGTGGGTAATTTATTAGCACTGCAGCTGTGAGGCATAGAGATTGAGAGAACACTTGTGAGTATAAAGAAAGAAGGGGGGAGATATGGTATACTTTCCAGATAAGATTAATCCAGAATTCTACAAATCTCTTGATACAATGAGCTCAACTCCTTTTGTAGAAGATTTTATTAGGAGAGAAACATAAAGGCTTTAATTCTCCTGGAATGGTTTACTTGTATTTGCTTATTTGCAGAGCTCTGGGCATCTCAGGAATACATTATATCTGGTATCTACAAATAAAATACCTTATTGCGCACACACAAGTTATGACAAGGGGACCTGGAAGGCAGCTGTAGAGTATATTTTAGTGAAAAGGAAAGAATGAGCAAAGTAGGGATGGACTGCAAACCTCTCAAGGTATGTTTTTAGGTTTGCTGTGCTGCTTTGAGGTTGCAAACCTTTTCCACCCATAATTTTAACCTATGGTTTTTAAGGGAGGGTAACAAATTGCATAGAGTTGGCACATTCAATATGATTTACAGCGAGATGGTTAATGCTGGTTGGAGGTTGGAGGTACTGTATGGCGTTAGCCATGCCTAATTACATCACAGTAAAAACTACCTGTGCCTTGTTTCCACTAGGATTTTATAGCAAGATAATTAGCATTAGTTATCTCTCAGTTAAAAATAATAATAATCTCTTTTGGCAGTGAAGACATAGCTAAAAAGGCAGTGTGCTGAGCAGGTAAGACTTGGCGTTATTAGAAGGTTTATTCCCAACCTTATGCAGCTTGTCTGTTAACTTACTGCCTCTAGGGTTAGAATGTAAGGTCTTGGTCAGTAATAAGAGCTGTGACATTAATGGAAATATAAACAGTCCTTAAAAGTGAGATTTAAACACATGGTCTTTTGCCCCACCAGTGCATGTTCCCCTAGGCTGCGGGAGGGTATTTTCTCAGGGAAGTGTCTCTCTTACTCTCTCTGTATGTGGAACACTGCCTGCCTTTGCAGTGCTGCAAAACAGTCAGCTTGATTCAACCAAAGTGTGCAACATCCCACAAAATACAATATGCTTAAGAGGTCTGCTTCAAAGGCATCCAGATCCTGCCCTGATGATTATTTTCACCAAGGTTTAGTTTGAAATGCTTTTAAGTTTCTTACAGCTAAAATAAAAGTACTAAGCCTTTTTTCAGGAAAAGTATTTTTATTAAATCCCATTGCTTGTTAATGTTAAGACACTAATAGCATTGTAAAAAGAAGTCGCCATATATCAGTCAGTCAAGTAGTCTAAACATCTGCATTGGAAGCTTTCCAGTATTGCCCAGTCAATGGCCACAGACCTTATTTGGAAGGCAATACAAATAAGGTATCATCACTTGTGGAAGTAAGATGTAATAATGTTTTCCCAATAGTCTGTTACCCAGAACTCTCCCAGAGAGAGATGGCCACTTTGGTGGCTTTGTGATGTTCACTGCTGTAAGCAATGGAGTTAAATCTGAATTTAACATAATATTATCACACCCAGAGAACACATGACAAAAGACCAAGGATTTTTTTGTATAATCTCCCAGGGTCACACCTGGGTCACAGTAGTCACACTCCTAGAAGTTTTCTGCTACCCTTAAGAAATTTATTTCCATTTAATGTATAAATTATTGCATCAGACTGCTTCATGAACACACTTTGCATTGGAACTTTAGGACATGTTCCAGGCTCCCTGGAAAGTACATCCTTAGGATACAGTTGTATTGTTTAGAACACAGAATACTAGAGAAGAGTCTCTGCTAAGTCATCCTCCCAATGTAATGTATAATTATAATAAATACAGTGGCTGATACATTGCTCAAATATTTTAAAATATGGAATGCAAACATTTGTTATTTTTTCTTATGATCACAATGAAAATTTTGAAAGTACATCACAGTAATCATGTTTATATGTTACTTGCTTTAATATATTGTTTTAAATATTTTACGTGCTTTATGTATTTAGGAAAACAGTGGAAATGTGCTCATTTTGTTAAATTTATTTTTCATACAACACCTTCCCTATGAACAGAGGCTCACGGTAGCATGGAATTGCCATGTGGCTCATTCCAATACACTGAAACCATTTCACTCATTAATTCTACTTTCTTATCAATACAATGTTGCTATATCCAAATGATTGTGAATGTATTTTTATACCATGAAAAATATTGCCTAGTTTTGACATTGATTATTTTAAATGCAATTAAAGTGTTTTTCCTTCTTTTACTAATGAGAAATCATTATGTAAACCAGGGGTTGGCAACCTTTCAGAAGTGGTGTGCTGAGTCTTCATTTATTCACTCTAATTTAAGGTTTCGCGTGCCAGTAATACATTTTAATGTTTTTAGAAGGTCCCTTTCTATAAGTCTATATTATATAACTAAACTATTGTTGTCTGTAAAGTAAATTAGGTTTTTAAAATGTTTAAGAAGCTTCATTTAAAATTAAATTAAAATCCAGAGTCCCGCAGACCGAGTGAGTGCCACTGAAATAGGTTGCCTACCCCTGATGTAAACAATGGTTAATCTTAATATATGTATAGAAGGGGAGGGAGTTTATTGGTTAAAACACAAGAGTGAGTCAGAAAAGCTAGGCTTTATTCCTTGCAATCACTGTGAAAGTCTTTAATTTCTGTGCCTCAGTTTCGTTATCTGTAAAATGGGGATAACAATACTTATCTACTTAACAGATGTATCATGACGCTAAACTGATTAATGTTTGAAAAATGCATTAAGAACCTCAGAAGGTGAAACCAAAATACAAAACATTATTATTTTCTACAAATCTGCTATGGCTACATATTTAATGTACGTAATTTGAACAGAAAGCTTTAACATGGTTTATATTATTTAATTAATGTTTGCTGAGTAATCAGAAAATGTGAAGCGTGTGTGTGTATATATAAAAATACAATTGTTGTAGGAGCAGCAGTGATCTGTATGCTATGTATAATCTGTATGCTCAAAAGGTCTGTTACACCTTCTCCCCCGCCCCCCTTTGACTCCTCTCCCTCTTTAAATACTTGTGAAGTGGCTTTCCCCTCCCACTCCCTCCTGGAATGCCTGTGGGATGAATGGGCTGCTTGAGCAGGTGGAAGTTCAGAAGAGCTCCCAGGTAGACAAGGTGTCTGGCACATTGATTAGGCAGCGATCACACACCCAATGCATGGACACTGCCCGAGGTGGAGTGTGACCAACCAGACGTGGCCAAGTCATCTCTAGTCACTGACCATGAGGAGCAGGTCCTTAAAAGGGGAAGGGACCATGTGCTCAGGAGTGCACTCACAAGATTGTACCTCCCATGAAGGCCCTTTGTCCGGTCCGCCTGGCCAGTGGTTTGCCGTGTTGCATTCCATCGTGCCTCGGGAAGGCTTACCTTCATCGCACCGTCCATCGCTGCGCTGTGGGACACTTACCTTGAAGGATCCTGATATCTCCAGTGCCGTGCCTGTCCTGGGAGCGTGAATATGCAAGTGTAAGTGTGACCCCCCCCCCCCCCACACACACACTTCTTTTGAGCATAGCTATCAGTATAATAAACGTACTGCTTTCTGCCAAACTCTGGTGGGTCATTAGTCCTCCCTAAGCTTACTAGCTGGCCCAGTTTTGGGTACCAAAAATAATCATTTATTAAGTCTCCTATAACATAGATATTGGATGTAATTATTCGTACACATTTCACTAGCTTTATATAATGTACCTAGTGATTTGAGATACACAAAAATGAATGAGATCTAGAATGAATCCATAACATTTCTACAGGATATTTTTTGACTACCGCTTCCATTTTGGGAAATTACGGGAAAGCTGTCTATTATATAGCACCCATTATTTTAGTAATTAATCTTGCCCAAGTATTTAAAACTATAAGTTTTTCTCTCTCTCTCTTTCTTTCTTCCCAGCCTGAGGAAGAAATAGAGTTAGTTGAGTGTGCAAGAGAGAGTGTCTGAAGACATTAGTGAGGGAAAGTAAAAAACCCTAGTTTTGCATTTAGTTTTGAATGTGATGAGGCCTGTAGTCATTCTTATCTCTGGCCTGAATGAATTCCATTGTCTAGGTCCAACTCCTGTGAAAAGTCGTCTCCGATGCACACTAGCTTCTTCCTGTATTCTGCTCAGATATATTGGCCTAACTTCTTGACACCAGAACAATACACAGAATTGTGATGGTCACAAGGTGTGTATGAAGGCAGTATGTGCCCCCTGGCTCTGTACAATATTACACTAAATTCCTCATAAGGCTTCCACAATTACTCACTCTTTTAAATATATGTGTTGGGGTTTTTTTATAAAATAGCCCTGCACCAAAACTTCAGTATCTACTGTAACCCAACAATCTGAAATACCATCAAACTCACTTCATCCCATATGGAGTAAAGATATAGAGACCTCCCTGTCTCCTACTGACTGGCAACACATATTAGTTCCAATATTTCTCTAGCCTCACTAGACCTTCTGTCTAGACTTATACAACAGAAAATCCCTTTTTGAACTTACTGGACACCAGTCTGTGGGACTGCTACACAATGAAATAGTCACAAAATTATTGACACTCCATTGCATATGTTATGGTATTGTCTCAAAGTCTCTGATTTCACCACCACACCAACGTACGTGGTTGCTGCAAGTAACTTTAATACCCAATAAAATTATTTTACAGAAATGAACATTTTCTTCCCCCTCGTCCTGAGGAATTTGCAATCCCTTACACTCATGAGTAGTCCTTTCTCACTCGCTCATTGAGGGCTGGTCTGCCCTTAAAATTCAGGTTACTACAATGCTCAAGGGCATGAAAAATCCCCCCATTTCTCGAGTGCCATAGCTATGCCGACCTAACCCCTGGTGTATACGCAGCTAGGACAACAGATGAATGAGGAATGTTCCCATCAATCTAGCCACTGTCACTCAGGAGATGGTATTCTACAGCAATGCAAAAGCCCCTCCCGTCACTGTAGGCTGTGTCTGCACTGTGGGATTATGCTGGCTGTAGCTATGCCACCATAGTCCTTGTAACATAGACGTGGCTTTAGAGATTGCTCCTGCTCCTGTTAATGGGACATTGACTTAAATGGGAGCAGAATCATGCCCTTCCTAGGGCCAGATCACGACCCTTGCTACAGTCCTGCATAGGGGCTCAAGAGGACATAAGGAACCACTCCTACTTCCCCGCACAGACTCCCCAGTATCTGGGGGAGAGAAGCTTCCATCAAATTGCTACTCCTCAGTCCTGCAGGAGTTGAGCTCCCAAAGAGGGGTAAAAAGTAAACTACACCAGGAAAAGGGCTGCCACAGTCTCTTCTCCCATAGGGTGAATCAGAGACTGAACCATGTGACTCCTATAAGCCAACCTTAGCCCTCAGTAAGTCCAGTGGTGAGCTGGAGCCAGTTCTCACCAGTTCCCAGGAACAGGTTGTTAAATTTAGAAGCCGTTTTAGAACCGGTTGTTCCGCACACAGGACAACCGGTTCTAAAAGGGCTTCTAAATTTAACTGGCCCCAGGCAAGCCTGAGTGGGAGGGGGGAAAAACGGAGCAGTGGAGCCTCGGGGGAGGGCGGGGAGGAGGCATGGCCGCCGAACTCACCTCCGCTGCCCCCCCTTCCCCAAGGTGCTGCCGCTCCGCTTTCCCCGCCCTCCCTCCCAGGCTTGCCGTGCGCCAAACAGCTGGTGCGCGGGGCAAGCCTGGGAGGGAGTGGGGGGGGGAAAGCGGAGCGGCGGAGCCTTGGGGGAGGGGGCGGAGGCAGGGCGGCACAGATCACCTCCACCCCCTCCCCCAAGGCGCCTCCGCTCTGCTTTCCCCCCACCTCCTTCCCAGGCTTGCCCCGTGTGCCAGCTCTTGCCCCGTGCGCCAGGAGGGAACCCCTTGTTAAAATTTTGGCAGCTCATCACTGAGTAAGTCAATGGAATCTTTTGCTTGAATAAATGTTAGCAGGATCAGGTCTTATGATTGAATCTATACAGGACAAAATGTACACTATATATTAGTTCCATGTAGCAAAATTATCTATTACTGGAAAAAAGTCAAGCAAACCTCTGAAGATTCCTAAATCTTAAGATCTTTTGACAATGACGATTCTGTCATGAAACACGTTGTTCTGGCCATTCATTATGAGATGGATTATTCATGACAAATGCTGTGCATGATTAGTATGTCCCATTCCAGGTTTCCTGCTCAAGTTGTTTGGTCTTCATTCTATTATGAGCACAATAGTTATGAGAAGATATTTGCTATCCATCCATTATATATCCAAAAGGGTCTTTGGAAATGCTGCGCCACAATGTGACCCAGTAAGTTAGAAAGTTTTATTTGCATATGCTTTTGTTGGTAATCTCATTCTTTTGTGCTCTTTTCTTTCGATTATTTTTCCCCAAACTCTTTCCAGACAGATCTGTAGCATTTCAGCTAACTTGGTAATTTTGCTGCGTAAAAAAGAAAAAAAAATCTGAAAAGCACAGCATATAAGACTATTGGTAAATCTTAGAAATTGCCTGATTTGATTTCAGAACCATTATTATTTATTTAACATTAATATTTATGTTTCAGTAATGCTGCAAATCTCCAATCAAGATCTTAGGCCCCATTATACTAAGTGCTGGACAAACATCTACAAATTATTGTTTTCAGTTTTGTTTTAACTTTGGGTCCCAGAATATTAGAGAGTCAAGGTGGGTGAGGTAACATCTTTTATGCAACCAACTTCTGTTGGTAAAAGAGTCTTTTTCACCAACAGAAGTTGGTCCAATAAAAGATATTATCTCCCTCACCTTGTCTTTCAAACATTTGCAAAGACATCATGCAATTATAAATAATGTTGTGATGCTAGAAATCTTCTGTTGAAATCATATTTAGTATGTTGAACTTTTAGCAAGTTTTTTCTTTAAAAAAAAGTTTGTAAGTTCACAGATTGGTGATCCTTCAAACACAGAGGTCACAATTTCCAGGTCTCTTTGATCTTTATTAACCACATTTCCTACTCCTTTAAACTGTTGTTGGTTTTTTTCTGTAATGGATAAGGACATTGAAAGTTGTCCAAATCCTTACAACTGTGCTGAAAGTTTCTTTTGTCCAGCAAACCATGTAACTTCTTGATTAGATAAAGAACTATCTCAGGGGTAGGCAACCTATGGCACGGGTACCAAAGGTGGCATGCAAGCTGATTTTCAGTGGCACTCACACTGTCTGGGTCCTGGCCACCAGTCTTGGGGGCTTTCCATTTTAATTTAATTTTAAGTGAAGCTTCTTAAACGTTTTAAAAACCTTATTTACTTTACATACAACAATAGTTTAGTTATATATTAAAGACTTATAGAAAGAGAAAAAAACGTTAAAATGTATTACTGGCACGCAAAACCTTAAATTAGAGTAAATAAATGAAGATTCGGCACACCACTTCTGAAAGGTTGCCGACCCCTGAACTATCTAAAAGAAAACCACTCTGGTGGATAAGATGGCAATCAAATGTGGAAATCTTCTCTGTATAGGGCACCCTGGGGTTTGTTAAATATCTGCAGATCTGCATGTTGTAAGTGACAATGTTTATTCTTGCAAGTAAATTCCAAGATAGCTTCATATTCATAGATTCATAGATTCTAGGGCTGGAAGGGACCTCAAGAGGTCATCGAGTCCAGCCCCATGCCCTCATGGCAGGACCAAATACTGTCTAGACCATCCCTGATAGACATTTATCTAACCTACTCTTAAATATCTCCAGAGATGGAGATTCCACAACCTCCCTGGGCAGTTTATTCCAGTGTTTAACCACCCTGGGAGTTAGGAACTTTTTCCTAATGTCCAACCTAAACCTCCCTTGCTGCAGTTTACGCCCATTGCTTCTTGTTCTATCCTCAGAGGCTAAGATGAACAAGTTTTCTCCCTCCTCCTTATGACACCCTTTTAGATACCTGAAGACCGCTATCATGTCCCCTCTCAGTCTTCTCTTTTCCAAACTAAACAAACCCAATTCCTTCAGCCTTCCTTCATAGGTCATGTTCTCTAGACCCTTAATCATTCTTGTTGCTCTTCTCTGGACCCTCTCCAATTTCTCCACATCTTTCTTGAAATGGGGTGCCCAGAACTGGACACAATACTCCAGTTGAGGCCTAACCAGCGCAGAGTAGAGCGGAAGAATGACTTCTCGTGTCTTGCTCACAACACACCTGTTAATGCAGCCCAGAATCAAGTTTGCTCTTTTTGCAACAGCATCACACTGTTGACTCATATTTAGCTTGTGGTCCACTATAACCCCTAGATCCCTTTCTGCCGTACTCCTTCCTAGACAGTCTCCTCCCATTCTGTATGTGTGAAACTGATTGTTCCTACCTAAGTGGAGCACTTTGCATTTGTCCTTATTAAACTTCATCCTGTTTACCTCTGACCATTTCTCCAATTTGACCAGATCATTTTGAATTATGACCCTATCCTCCAAAGCAGTTGCAATCCCTCCCAGTTTGGTATCATCTGCAAACTTAATAAGCGTACTTTCTATGCCAATATCCAAGTCGTTGATGAAGATATTGAACAGAGCCGGTCCCAAAACAGACCCTTGCAGAACCCCACTAGTTATACCTTTCCAGCAGGATTGGGAACTATTAATAACTACTCTCTGAGTACGGTTATCCAGCCAGTTGCGCACCCACCTTATAGTAGCCCCATCTAAGTTGTATTTCCCTAGTTTATTGATAAGAATATCATGCGAGACCGTATCAAATGCCTTACTAATGTCTAGGTATACCACATCCACCGCTTCTCCCTTATCCACAAGACTCGTTATCCTATCAAAGAAAGCTATTTGATTCCTTGGAGTTTCATCTCAGCCTTTTTTGTTTCTCTGATTAGTTGAAAACTGTAACAAGTCACCCAGACTCTTTGAAGAATGAACTGTCTCATTCCAGGGTGAGGCACAATGAATTTGTGAATGAATGAAAAGTTAATTGAGGAAAAGGTTAGAGGATATTTCAGTCATAGTTAATTTAAGCAAAGCTGATAAGCAAGTAACTAGAAACATTAGTATATTATTAAAGTAGATTTCCTTCTCTCATCAATATCTTAATTTTTGTATCTATGGTAATTTTAAAGGTTGATGTTTGTCATAAACACTTTAATCTTCTAGCGAGTAGAGCTCCAATAGTGTCAAGTAATTACCGATAGATTTAGCTGTGTTGAATAATACATTCAGAATCATAAGAGAAGCTGTCCAGTAAATGTCTTGTGCTTTTTACTTTACCCAGTTTAGAGAATGAAGTATTTATTTATGTATTTATTTCATTATTGAGCATCAGAGGGAAATAATCAGAGGATTGTATAAGGCCATCAGTTTTTAAGAACTTCAAATTAGAGAGAAAGTGAGTTTTGCTTTGAATTCTGTTTTCACTCCAACTGGAATTGCATTTTGCAGATATGTCAGGTTTGTGCTAGGATGCAAAAATGAATAGCAGCTTAGCAAAAGTCTGGGAACTTACTAAATTTAAAATGTTTCAAATTAAATTACAAAAATTAAATGAAAAATGCAATTTACAAGTAAATGAAGATGTAAGAAACTAAACGCATTGGTTCTGGTTTTGTGGAAGTTGAAGAGAAAGTTGTTATGCTGGAGTAGTGTTGCTCAGAGTAAAAGCCCCAAAGCCACAGTTTTTTGTGGGTGGGGGAGCCATAGCAAACAACTGGAGAGATGGAATCCAACATTTTTCCTCCTTTTAAATAATGCTTTGTACGTGTAGAGCACTTTCCATGCACAGATTTCCAAGTGCTTTAAAAACACGAATGAGTTTAGCCTTGTAACACCCTCTGAGGTAGGTATAACTGCTATTTGTAGATGAGAAAAATGGGGCCCAAAGAGGTTGTAATTTGCTAAAGGTCACCCAGGAAGTCTGTGGCAGAATCAAGAATGAAATACAGCTCTCTTAAAAGCAGGCAGTGTAGTCTATTGAACAGGACCCCAGATTAGGACTCGGGACCCCTGGATTCAATTCTTGGCTCTGCCATGGCTTTGCTGGGTGGCCTTGGGCAAGTCACTTCCCTGCCTTGTGCCTCAGTTTCCCCACCTGTATAATTGAGGTAATGCTACTGATCCTCCTTTGTAAAGTGCTTTGAGATCTATGGAGAAAAAATGCTATGTAAAAGCTTGCTAGCTATTATTATTAAATCTCTGTCATGTGCTTTAGCCAAGTGCTCTACCTAACTTAGCTACTCGAACACAGTTCCATAACTTGGGTTTTTAGTTTTAAGTTATAACTCATAAAATCTAATAAGACTCCATTAAAGCAAAGAAATGAGAATATGCATTTTTTAAAATATACACTGCAAATATCTGAAATATACCATTTTTGAAGTGGTGTAAATTGTTTATAGTGGGGCCCTAAAGATTAACTGGAATGTTGGACTCTTCTCCCCAGATAATCCAATGGAAAACGTTTTTAAAGCACTGATTGCAAACAATTTTTATACTCATTCAAAAAAACCCCATAAGTTGTCTAAAAATTAACACCAAAATAATCATAAAAAAACCTACAGATAAGAATCCTAATATATAACTACATACAAAGGTGAAAAATACAGGCCCACAGCCTTATTTACACATAACAGTCACAATGGTTTAATGAAAATAACTTAATAAAGCTACATTGATATAAGACTAGTGTAAACTGAATTAAGCATGTCCACACAGGGATTTTCAGCAGTGTAGCAAACCCAATTTTCATTAAATCAGTTCAACTCTGTGTGTAAACAGTGCCTGAGCAGCAAGTTGACTAGCCAGGATGAAAATGTCAGTGGTATGGGGGATATAGAAGCTAATCTCAGCCTTCCTCAGCTGTGCTACTGCAGCCACATTGTTTTGCTAAAATAATAATTGTAATACGCATATATAATTATCATCCAAATAAGTAGCAATTGAAAAATTGGCAGCTGATGTTTTAGGTGCAAATAGGTTTCTTCGGCCATGCCTGGCCTAAGAAAATAGGTCGTGTTTTAAAATGTATTAGCTGGTCATGGTCAGTCATAGGCATGAAGATCAGGTTGATCATGACTAGCTAACATGTTTTCAACCATTTCTTGCCCTCTATACAAGGTACAAAGATTTGTTTAAAACAGTGTTAGCTAGCAGTTTTAAAACATGACCTATTTTCATACTATAGACCTGGTCTCTCAGGCCAGGTCTACACTACACACTTACGTCTGTATAACTACATCACTCAGGAGTGTGAAAAATCCACACCGCTCAGGTTATACCGAATTTAACCCTTGTGTAGACAATGCTATGTCGGCGGGAGACCTTCTCCCGCACCCGCCAACATAGCTCCCGCCTCTCGCAGAGGTGGAGTTATTAAGCCAACGGAAGAGCTCTCTCCCCTCAGCTTGGAGCGTCTTCAACAGAAGCGCTACAGCAGTGCAGCTGCGCCACGAGTTTGTAGTGTAGAAGACCTGCCCTGAGGCCCCAGTCCTGCAAAGACTTTAGCTTGCTGCACTTGAATGGGTTAAAGAACAAGAAAAAGCATAAAAATAGCAAAAGCTAGGACAATATACAGCCTTTATTTAAAGTATTAGGCTTAATTTAATCTTAATTTAATCTCTTTCAAAAAGAAAAGGAATACTTGTGGCACCTTAGAGACTAACAAATTTATTTCAGCATAAACCTGGTAACAGCTCACTTCATCAGATGTGGGCAACAGCTCACTTCATCAGATGCATGGAATGGAACACACAGTAAGCAAATATTTATACATACAGAAAAACATGAAAAGGTGGAAGTAACCATACCAACTGTAAAAGGCTAATTAATGGAAAAGAACTATTATCAGCAGGGGAAAGAAACTTTTGAAGTGATAATCAAGATGGCCCATTACGGATAGTTGACACAGAGGTGTAAGGGTATTTACTAAACTAGGGGGAAAAAATTCAATTGAAAAATTGAATTGAACAAAATTCAATGACCGAGCCATTCCCAGTCTCTATTCAATCCTAAATTAATGGTATCTAGTTTGCATATTAATTCAAGTTTGGCAGCTTCTCGTTGGAGTCTGTCTTTGAAACTTTTTTGTTGCAAAATTGCCACCTTTAAGTCTGTCACTGAGTGATTAGAGAGGCTGAAGTGTTCTCCTACTGGCTTTTGAATGTTATGATTCCTGATGTCAGATTTGTGTCCATTTATTCTTTTGCGTAGAGACTGTCCAGTTTGGCCAATGTACATGGCAGAGGGGCATTGCTGGCACATGATGGCATATATCACATTGGTAGATGTGCAGGTGAACGACCCCAATGGCGTGGCAGATGTGATTAGGTCCTATGATGGTGTCACTTGAATAGATATGTGGACAGAGTTGGCATCGGGTTTTGTTGCAAGGATAGGTTCCTGGGTTAAAAAAAAAAGTGTTTTTGTTGTATGGTGTGTGGTTGCTGGTGAGTATTTGCTTCAGGTTGGGGGGCTGTCAATAAGCGAGGACTGGTCTGTCTCCCAAGATCTGTGAGAGTGAGGGATCATCTTTCAGGATAGGTTGTAGATCTTTGATGATGCGCTGGAGAGGTTTTAGTTGGGGGCTGAAGGTGACGGCTAGTGACGTTCTGTTATTTCTTTGTTGGGCCTGTCCTGTAGTAGGTGATTTCTGGGTACTCTTCTGGCTCTGTCAATCTGTTTTTTCACTTCAGCAGGTGGGTATTGTAGTTTTAAGAATGCTTGATAGAGATCTTGTAGGTGTTTGTCTCTGTCTGAGGGATTGGAGCAAATGCGGTTGTATCTTAGAGCTTGGCTGTAGACAATGGATCATGTGGTGTGTCCTGGATGGAAGCTGGAGGCATGTAGGGAAGTATATCGGTCAGTAGGTTTCCGGTATAGGGTGGTGTTTATGTGACCGTCACTTATTAGCACAGTAGTGTCTAGGAAATGGACCGCTTGTGTGGACTGGTCTAGGCTGAGGTTGATGGTGGGATGGAAATAGTTGAAATCGTGGTGGAATTCCTCAAGGGTTTCTTTTCCGTGGGTCCAGATGATGATGTCATCAATGTAGCGCAAGTAGAGTAGGGGCGTTAGGGGACGAGAGCTAAGGAAGTGTTGTTCTATGTCAGCCATAAAAATGTTGGCGTACTGTGTCTTCTGGACAGTTAGGGCCTGATCCAAAGCTTATGGAAGTCAATGGAACAAAACTTCCATGAGCTTTGGATCAGGCCCTTATTCTCTGTAATAACAGCACCCCCTTGCTGCTCCTTTTTGCCCTTTTATTTGTCTCAATGGCACAAACTGAAGGGGAACTGAGCCCTGCCAATCCTGGGAATGAAATGAAAAAACAAGAAGGGAAGAGGCTGCAATCATATCTGTCCCTACCTTTTGTGCTTTCCTTTAACAGAGGTAATAGGAGGGGGCTTTGTTATGATACCCTCTTTCTTTTATCTTCTTCCGCCTCTCCTTTTATAGGGATAATTCCTTTTTAACAGCTCCTCTTGTTGAATTTTTTTGCTATGTATCCATAAAAGAGGAGGAAATTATGTATTTATTATAACTTAAAATCATTGAAATTAAAGAAGTTAAAAGAGCTCTTTTTTGCTGAATTGGTAAGACTCTTTTTCTGATTTTTTCCCCACCATTTTAAATTCTCTACTACATCTTTCCCTTTGCAAGTTACCATTGTGGCAATGAGTGCTGCTTATTCTGGGCCCGATCCTGCATTCCTTGCACTCCCAAAGAAGGTGATGGGAGCCTAGGGTACTCAAGAAAAAGCACAATCAGACCCCCTGTGTGCAAGATTCAAACAGACCAAGTGAGGCAGCAAGCTAAATTTAAACTTTGACCTTTTCCCGCTTTCTGCTGTGATACACAACAGGCAGGTTCCAAACCAAAGCTGGTGAAAACAGCTTTTTTGCTGCTTTTGTTTTTTAATCACTGTAAAATTGTACCAGACGAAAAGTGAATCTTTTCTGATCTTTTGTAAAACCAGCAAATAGTCAATGTTACCCATTTCACTTTAGGTGTGAAAAATATTTATAGGGCTCTATTAAAAGCTAGTGGGTGAATCCGCCCTCTCCACAAAAAACAAACAAACAAAAAATGAAGTCTTACATTAAATCGTCTCTGAAGGTGAAGAACATACATGGGCTTTCATTTTTTTTATTATATAAAAATGTGATTCCCCACAGAGAACACATTTTTTTCTAATGATAACCTTACCACCTTTGCATTACAACTATAGTACTCGCAGCTGAACTATGTCGTTAACAAAATCAGATTTTATCTATATACATTATGAGTTAAGAGTAATTGTTTTAATTTGCAAGCAGTTTGAAAGTCAATAGGATAGGATTTTAAATCTCATAGTAAATTGAGGAAAACAACTACCATTCTGACTTGATGTTATTTAGACTGCAGCTGGAAGTGACTGTTATTTTAACGTCTCTTAAATGTAAAGATGTTATCAATACTTCCACTAATAAACAATTAAAAGGTACATTTAAATGAAGACAATAGTTCATGACTCAGTTTGTTTACTTGGCAATACTGATTACTTAAATGTCAGCCCTGTCCAAAGAAAACATATAGAGACATAAATTACTAATAAAACAAACATTATCAAAAAATCACTTTTGGTCACAATTTGTCTGTGTTTCTATAATAAAACTGTCAGCTGAATGACAGTTATTTTTTCTGTTTGTTATGAGAATTAATTCCCTTCTCCTTTCAGTGAGTTCGTTTGAGACAATTTATACTCTTGTTTGTGCATTTTATTTTTGAATTTTAGAAATAATAAATTCATGGTTATTGTTATATATATATATATTTTTTTTAAAACCCAAACCTTGTAGTAAATTTCTGATTGACAGCCTGCCCCCTCACTAGCTCTTCAGGATGGACTTTTATAACAAGTCAGTGCTTTCTTAATCTGAAAGGTGATTTCTAAAACTAGCAATCATTTTCAAATATAAACAATACTTTGTTTTGGTGGGTTTCTTTTCTTCTTCTTTCTTTTAAATCAAATCTAGCCCAAACGGTATGTTGAATGGAATGTGCTTTAACAAAGGCAGGCAATGTTTCAAGGCAAATAAATAATGTTTGTAGAAAGTCTAATAATTTGCAAAAGACTTTCTTTCTTGTTTAGCAGGCTGGATTGGTCAGAGAAGGCTTCTATGACAAGGCTGGGGAGTTTGGGTCATTTTGTGGCTAGCTAATTAGTTCCTACAGATTTAGTATCAACGCTTCCCTCCTCCCCCCATACCCCAAACAACCCACAAGACTGGTTTTGTAGGCTACTGTGTCTCTCTTCTCCCCAGCGGCCTCGCTTCTTCATTCTGCCTCCTTGATGCGGGTGGGCACCGTCTGGCTTTGCATGCCTCCCTCCTGCGAGCAGATCTCATGACATGCCCCGATTTCCTCCGGCTCCCCGACAGGAAATCAAGCGCTTTAAAGCGGCTGAGCGTGAGGCCACCCCCGTGCATCTGTAACTAGCTCTGCCAGCGGCCAGCCAGCCCGTTAGCACTTTCAGAAGGGGAAGCACAAGTGGCCGGGCGAAGGGGCGAGAGCAGTGCCTCGGGCTGGGGCACCGCGAGCAATCAGAGGGGTGGGGTGAGGAGGGAGTTTCTGCTCAGCGCACGTGGGAAGGTGATGGTGGGTGACAGACAATCTCAGCTCCTATAAAACGAAAATAAGAAAGAAAAACTTGTAGCACCTTAGAGACTAACAAATTTATTTCAGCATAAGCTTTCGTGGGTTGTTACCCACTTCATCGGATGCATAGATTCCCCTCCACCCCCCAGGGTCCCCAGCATAATTCCCCGGCGAGGCTTTCCCAAGCAGAATCAGGAAGCAGGTTGAATGGCTGACATGTTTGAGCTCAGAGGCAGGCAGAATATTCATCGAAAGCTTCCCTTGCTGGGCTCTACAATAGGAAGCTGCTCTTAGAAAGTTATGCCGGGTGCCTAGGTTAACTAGCCTTTCTAGTACAAACTGTCTCTTTGTGACCACGGTTGATCTGCTCTCGATTGCAGGGCATATAACATCTCAGTCGGGGAAGGGGGGCGGAGATTCACAGAAAATTTGAATAATAAAATATATTTGATATTTAATTTATAAAAGTGGAAGCCAAAATAGAGGTTAATAATTTAAATAACATTCTAATTTTGTGCTCCTAAATTCCCAGTGTAAAATCCTAAAGGTCATTAGTTTGTCATAGTATTCTGGACTTGTCATTTGAGAATCTCAAACTATGTTACAAATGTTAGTCATCCCCATTTTGCTGAAAGATACAGAGGGATTATGCCCATTTTACAGATGAGTCACAGAGAGAGTAAGTGATTTATCCGCACTTAATCCAGAACTCCATTAAATAAAACCCAGGGATCTCTGCCCAATACGAACATAGGCATTTCAGCCCTGGAACAGGTTCATCCTGAGCTGCTGCTGTGATAGACAGTGGCCAAAGCAAAGTGCTTTAGAGCAAGACAAAAAGCCTTCATAATGCTCCTATTTTGTGTTAGTACTCATAGAATATCAGGGTTGGAAGGGACCTTAGAAGGTCATCTAGTCCAACCCCCTGCTTAAAGCAGGACCAAACCCCAATTGTTTTGTCCCTGATCCCTAAATGGCCCCCTCAAGGATTGAACTCACAACCCTGGGTTTAGCAGGCCAATGCGCAACCACTGAGCTACCCCCGAGGTGACAGAGAAGATAGAGATACTGAGGTGATAGAGAAGAAAGCTGTTACAGGATTGGGAGAAATTCTTCCAAAGTATTATAGTTGCAAATGCTATTCCAGTTCACACAGGTGCACCATTGCCCACCCAGAGTGTACAAAAAATATCAGTGAGGTGCCTCAAAATGATGACAGGTTTCAGAGTAGTAGCCGTGTTAGTCTGTGTCAGCAAAAAGAAAATAAGAAAAGGAATACTTGTGGCACCTTTTAGAGACTAACAAATTTATTTCAGCATAAGCTTTCGTGGACTAAGCGGACTGTAGTCCATGAAAGCTTATGCTGAAATAAATTTGTTAGTCTCGAAGGTGCCACAAGTATTCCTTTTCTTATTTTCTTCAAAATGATGAGATTTTTTAAATCATAAAAGTTAAGATTTATTTGCCTTCTGGTTTTTTAACCTTCATAGTGCATGCAGATCACATTTTCAAGCTTTTCTTCACAATCATAAAGGGCTGGAAACTCCTCCCCTCCCCCAAAAGCTGAATCTTGCAAAATCATATGACGCCAAGAGCTGGGGTTTCAAGAAAAACCCAAACTAGCACAAGATTTGTGATAAAATCATGTGTGCTGGCAACACTACAGAGATCTAATGTTTTATTTCGCACACATTAAAATCAATATTGACAGCCCTAAACATTCAAAATTCATGAGCCAGACTCCAAAAATCATGTGATTGCCCCCCAAAATCCTGAGATTTTTAAAAACATGTTTATCTTGTTTTTTATGTCTTCTCACTTTTGAAATCCCCCTCCCCACTCCCAATGTGTGTGTGATAATTCCAGTTCTGTCAACCCTCACAAATGTATAGTTAGTAAAGTGATTTTGACCCCCTCCCCCACTGCAGGAGCTCTTGCTAGAAGAAAGACCTACCTGAGATCAAATCACACAAATTCATATAATGTGCTATCTGATGGCAGAGTTGACAGCTCTCAAAATGCAAAAATTCCAATTAATGTTGAGCCCTCTCTGCCCATCCCCCAACCCATATATTAATTATACATCCTGCAGGCTTCTTTTGCTGTCCTCAGAAGCATCTGATTCTGGCCACTGCCAGAGCCAGGCTATTGGCCTAGATGGACCAATGCTCCGGTCCACTACAGCAATTCCTATCTTCCTATGCAGTCCCACAGCCTCACAGCAATTCTATGCCCCTCTCATCCCCACATCAATTAATGTTGTGCCCCATCCAGATCAACTCTGCCCACCTAGCCACATATCAATTGTACACCTCTGTCTCACAGCTGCCCTATGCCCTGCTCTGCCCCACCTCTGCCTCTTCGTCAGATGTGGAAGCTCTTCATCCCCATTTCCTAGGCACGGTTGGGGCCAGCTTCAGGCACTCCTCACTCCCCTCTACCGGGGCCAGTTTTGCAGGATTAAAGGGAAGTGAGAAGCTTACCCTGTTGTTCATGGGAAGGAAGCGAGGAGCAGCAGAGCTGCCCTGAGCTGCAGGTTTCTTTCTGCTCCCTCCTCTGCTTTGCCCTCCTATGAGAATGGAATGGGTTTATGCTCCCTTGCACCCCTCCCCAAGCACTTCTGGCAGCTGCAGGGGAGGGGAGGGCATTGTGTACCTTTTTCAGCACTGCTGATTGGAGGTTCTTCCTCAGGCGGCAGGGAAGAGGGGAAGACAGCCAATTAGAGTTGCTGGGCTAGGTGAGAGAGGGCCTGAAGGCTGGAGCTACTCCCCTGCTGGGGAGACAGGTTCCAACAGGGGCCAAAATCCCCTTTGTTTGCAAGTTGACAACCCTGTTTGTGTGGCTTGTGGTGTTTGCCCTTTTGTTTGTTCATTATATGTAAAGAAACTGTGATGACATTTTTAACATTAGACATTCAGGTGCTGTCTAGCCTGGAAATCGCTATGAGGACTGGAGAACAAGGAAAATGATGGCTTTAAAAGAGAGCAAAAGTTGGGCAACTGAGAATTGCTAGCAGAGCTGCTAGCTTGAAGGGCTTTTCCCAGAGACTGCAGGGTTTCAGAGCCTCCTAAGGGACCAGTGAAGATAAACTGTCTCCCTTTGAGGAAATTTGCTATTCTTCTCTTGCCTGCCTCCTGGGAAAAGACAGCTAATCAGAGCTGCTCCATAAGTTGAGGGGCTTCTACTTCTTCCTCCATCAATACATAGAGCAGGCTAAGCTCATTTCCCACCTTTCCTTCTCTTAAATGGCCAATTGCTCAGCTGCCTTGCAGCTCCTGTTCACTGTCTCCCATATGTTGCCCACCTCCCAGGAGGAGAATAGGAGGAAATAGAACAGCTGGGAGCAGATGATAAGGAGAGTCACAGAAATGTGAGCAGCACCAGAACCTGAAGTAAATGTTGTGGGTACATAACTAGTTTTGGGATTTGAATGGAGGGACTAGATAAATTAATTGGTCTTGCGTAGGGGGCAACAGATGAATTCACTGGGATGGTGCATGTGTAGAAGTGGCAGATTAATTCAGGGAATACAGAGGAGGGTCTATGCTTTCAGGTGGGTTTGATGGGATGCCTACCCCACATTGGGCTCTAAGGGGTTAATAGAGCCCTTGGGAGGCTGCAGAGGAGGCAGCCAATCAGAGAGGGGCTGCGAGGAGCAGCCAATCACAGCCAGGTTACCCCATATAAGAAGGGCTGCAGCGCATAACAGCTTCAGTCCCTCCCTGGATCTTGAGAAGGATTGATTGGCAGGCTGAAGGCAGCAAGCACCCTAGACAGAGCAGTGCTGTGGGCAGCGAAGATCTGCAGGCTGAGGTGAGGCAAGGGCAAAGAGGGTGCTAGGGTTGCAGGGAAGTAGCCCAGGGAAACCTACTGAAAAGTTGAAGGTGATGCCCCAAGCAGTGGCTTTCAATTGGGTCCCTGGGCTGGGACCCGAAGTAGTAGGTGGACTTGGGTCTCCCCCACTTGCCACTGGGGAAGTGGCTAAACATTTGATTGCAGTTGCCACTGAGAGAAGTTGCTGGACAGGGACTACAGAGATCTCCCCTAGAAGCGGGGAGCACCAAGTGTGGCATGGCTGGAGGGCTGTGTCACTGAAGAGGACACTGTGGTCCTTGGAGGGATGTTGGTGCAGGAGCAGAAGAAGTGATGGGGAGAGCAAGGAGCACTGGCTACCAGAGCTAATTCCTGTACTGGCCACCAGGAGGTGTAGGAGTGGTGAGTTATACCCTGTCATAGGGGGCATTAAATTTTTGTTGGAATGTTTCTGTTGGGGGCCAGAGAAAGTACTTGGGAGGTAGTATTGGGAATTGGTGATGGTGCCTGGTTTACAGCTCCCCTCCCTTGGCATGGATGGTAGTTTGGGAAGTGCCCACCAACAATGAATGGGTTTTGTGCTGATGCAGTCTCTTTGTTTGAGATCTGAGGAACCACTTACTTGATCCTCAAGGAGGGGCTGAGCCTTCAGAGGACTGGGGCTCGGCAAAGGTTTGGAGCCATAATTAATGGATGGGCAGATGTGGGGCAGGGCTGGCCCAACATTATCCCATCCTCTGAAGCATCTGGTTCTGGTGAGCATTGAAGGCAGAATACTGGCCTGAGTGGATGTCTGGTTTTTCTTGGGTCTCACTAAAGAAGTACAATTGTTTGTAAAGTGCTTGGAAGATGTGAAGTTATATAGTAAATGCTAAATATTAATTTCAATAAAATTCTGATCAGTTACTCCAGACTTATACTGGAGTACCTCTGATAACTATTAGTCCTACTGACCACCACCCCGTTTCTTGTATTATGGGCATAGGTAATAGAAGTTCCTTACTTGCCTTTTCTACACCACTTATAATTACCTTAGTCCCATTTCCATCTAACTGGCCAAAAATCTGCTTTTAAAGCACTGATACATATGAATTAACTAGCCAAGAAATTGTTTCAATAACTTTTTGTCACAAGGCAATAAAAAGAAATTCAAAGTGAAGGCTGAAATTCCAGTCTTAACTTACCCCATTTTCTTGAAGTATTAAACATTCATTCTGTATGGTAACGAATGACACATTCTATGAAGAGTCAGCAATAGTTAGGCATAATGGAAATAATTACAATGTATATTAAGCATAGCTATTTATTAAGGGATGTGCATTAATGATGTTGGTTAATGAGGCTGGAGTGACAGCAAGTTCAAGATAGCTTCATCTTGAGCCTCAGTATTGAATGTCTTTTTAATTTTGTTGGCTTGTTTTATAGGGTTAATCAGCTTTCTTTCATCATAACTGTGTATATAGGTGACTATACATTACCACTGTATAAGGTGGAAGCCTGTGCAATTATCTGGGTGTAATTTGTAAAGTAGTGTGTTTTTGTTGTTTGTTATTTAAATAAAAACAAAACACACCACTTTACTAATTGCACAAACACCCCCCCCACACACACACAAATGGCTGCAGACTTAAAAATGGGATGGTAATAGACTCAAGTCCCAGTGGTGATGGTACCTGGTGATATTCTAAACCAAAAGAGCTCTCTCCCATGCTTGTGTGAAGTGATGGAAACAGACATTCTAGGCTTCAATGATACACAAGGTAGCAATCTTGGAATCTTATTGTATAGATCAGTGGTCTTCAACCAGTGGTCTAGGGCCCCGTGGGGGGCTGTGAACTGGTTTTAGGGGTTCTGCCAAGCAAGGCCAGCATTAGATTCACTGGGACCCAGGACAGAAAGCTAGAGCCCCACCACTTGGGGCTGAAGCCAAAGCCTGAGCAACTTAGCTTTGTGGGGGCCCCTGTGGTATGGGTCCCCAGGCCAGTGCCCCCTAGTGCTGGCCCTGGCTTTTATATGCAGAAAAACAGTTGTGGCACAGATGGGCCATGGAGTTTCTATAACCAGTTGGGGGGTGGAGGGGCTCAGGAAAAAAAGGTTGAGAACCCCTTGTATAGATTATATATAGGGAAATAAATCTATCGGTGTGTTTATTCAACACACTGTCAGTCTAGCTCACAAGACACAAAGATGAGGCAACCAGTGAGCTAATAATTCAATACAACTTTTTTCTGTACAGCATTTTTTGTACAAACTCTATCCCACAATGCTTTATAGAGTAAATGATACCATTGGTGTTCAATAATAAACAAAAGTATCAGTAGAGGGAAAACAGTCAATTATAGGAAAGGGAGAAAAGAGATTTTTGAAAAATAAATAGGTGAAGACAGAGCCTAACTAGGCATTTTAGGGCCCTGGGCAAGCAAGCATATTTGTGCCCCCTACCATTTTTGGGGGGTAATTTTTCTGCACTGAGGCTGCACATGGGAAGGGGCATGCAGGGTCACATGCCCCCCAGATTTTTTTGGTTTTGCCCCCCTGAACCACACAGGCTGGGTGGCTTGCTGAGGTGAGTCCAAGGATGGAAATGGCACTCCCTCCTTGACCTCCACCTTGCGGGGCTGCCCTGATCAAGTTGCTGCATGGGGCTTCACATGTTGCCTCTGTTACTACCCCATTTTTCTGCCTCTGTAGCTACACTGTTTGCCCTGCACTATGGTTATGGCCCTGGGCAAAGAGGAAGCAAGTGGGAAGGCGGTTTCACATGGTAAGAGCTACAGAGAAGAAAGCTCTTGTACCAACAGTTGCCCAGATGGAAAGGGGCAGATGTGCTTACGGAACAGAGTGGAGTTGTTAAGGTTTCCTCCCCACTCTGAACTTTAGGGTACAGACGTGGGGACCTGCATGAAAGATTCCCTAAGCTTATTTTACCAGCTTAGGTTAAAACTCCCCAAGGTACAAATCTCCCATGCACCATGAGAAATACTTAATGGTGGCAGCAAAAAGCATTTTAAACAGGAACCAGGAAAAGAGACCACCTGAAATTCCCCTTTCCCCAAAAATACCCTCTTAAGCCAATACACCCCCCTCTTCTGGGGAGCTTGAGAATAATCTTCTAACCAATTGGTTACACAGTGATCCAAAAACCCACCCCTGGGGTCTTAGAACCATAGAAACCAGATAGCTTTTTAAAAGAAGGATTTTATTAAAACAAAGAAGGCAAAAATTATTTCTGTAAAATCAGAATGGTATATCTCTTACAGGGTACTTAATTTTCTAACTTAAAGGCTTTGTCCGGGGTTCCTTTAAGGTACAGAAAAATGCAACAAAACCAGGAATACACATTCCCGCCAGCACAGCGAATTACCCAAGCTAAAACAACAGAAAAAGCTAAACACATTTTATATAACTTTATAGAAGATGGATGGTTGCTGACTTGATCTTTCTCTTACCGAGAGCTCACAGACAAAGACTCCCCCCCCCCGATTTGAAAGCATCTTGATTTCTTATTGGTTAGCTGCCAGCCTGGTCAGGTGTTAGCCTGGCTACCTGCATTTTTTTAACCCTTTACTGGTAAGAGGATTTTATAGCACTGCATCAAACCCTTTTACCCCTTCCCTTTATAACAGGAGTAGAAAGACTGTAAGACAAGGTCTCTGATGCATTCTGAAGCAAGTCAATGGAGGGCAGTTTTTCACCCTATTCTGAAATGAATGAGGAACCAGTAGGGTTTTTTTTGAGGCAGGAGGGGATGTAGTTACACTTGTTTGTACTTGGGATAGATCAATCACAGTAGAAAAAATAACATCGTACCCTGATTATAGCAGTTGCAACTGAATTTTCTTTTATGTCCTCTTATTTTAATAGAGCTTGGTTAGCTGATCCTGGTCCCTCCCAGGTCAGCTGCAAAACTCTCTAGCTTAAATGGAAGCCAGGACTGAGCTCCCTTATGGTGAAATGCTATTGAAAGCTTCTTTTGTTTTGCTTTCAGCAATAAGGGGATAGAAGGCCACTAACAGCTTCTAATATACATAACCTGTATCAGGTGTAGTGAACTAAACAAGAGGAATTCTTTTCCCCTTCAATGTTGAAATCCTAAGTTAAATTCATATTGGATCCAAAAGGACTATGCTAAAAGAAAGTTAAGGTTGCAAAGTCAAAACTCAAATTAGGAAGTCCTAAGAATTAAGGTTGCCTGTGTAATCATTTTTTAGATTCTCAAATTGAGACACTCTGGCTCTGATTTGCAGAAGTACTGAGTGCTCACAGCTGCAACAGAGATCAATAATTTCACTAATGTTTGAAGTACTGAGATACTATTGAGAGCACCCTAGAAAAGCCCATGGGGAAATTAATTATTCATTCCAGGCAAGGTTTGAATGGTGTACAGTAAATGCATGGGGCCAGACACTGAATGATGAGGATAAGAATATTGAATAGAAACAGAATCAGGACTACAATTAAAAAACCAGCATGTAATCATGTAGTTAAAGATTGCATAATAAGCATATGCACAAATGGGGCAAATTAAGGTTGAACTAGCAACTTCCAGCAATTTCTAACTTGAGTGTTTGACTTTGCAACCTTATTCTGTGTGATGGGTTTTTTCTTTTAAGTATTACACTTGAACTAGATTTTAATTACAATTAAATCACTATGGGGCAATCCTAGTCCAAAACAATATATCAACAAATATTTGTCTGAGATTATGCTGATGTTCTATCCTTTACACAGACACATGAACATGTGTAACTATAAGAATAGCCATACTGGTCAGACCAAAGGTCAATCTAGCCCAGTATCCTGTCTCCTGACAGTGGCCAATGCCACAAACACACTTATTTTTATGGCAATTTTAATTGTATATGCTGGAACCACTAGCATTATTTCTATTCATATTTGAAGAGAAATTGTCAAATTTGGCAAATTAAACATTTATAGTTTATAAAAAACAAAGCTTTTCTAAAATCTAAGATGAATAGAAACATTTCCTCATTTTAAAAGAATCCAATGAAAACAGTTCGTTTTAAACGAATAAACATTCCCTTTAATGTATGAAATCCAAATACTGCAGCTTTAAGAAACTGAAGATAAACAAAATTGAAACTGACTTAATTGATTTTCATTGCAATCTGAGGGGAAAATGCAAAAAGTAAATAAGGAACCTAACTAGCAACAAATTAGATTTTTAAAAACTTTCACTTTTAATAACTCTTATTAGTAGCACAGGTAAAATGATATATTTACAAGACATGGGCTAAATTCTCATGGAGTTCCACTGATTTACAGAATATGAACTGATTTCTAAGCTGAGGCCCTGTAATAGTGTACTTAGAGTTCATTTCTGTGTGATTTGGATAGCACTAACAGTGTATTTGATAGCATACATGTTACAAACATCAATCCTTACAATACACTGTGAATCAGATTATTTTACAGAGGAGGAATATATATTTGGGTTTTTAGTATGAATGTGAATTAAACTCCCTAAAGAATAAAAATTGCAGTAAGCAGAAAACATAACCGTTTACCGCAAGTGTGTGTGTATATATAACCAGTACTCCAATCCCAAGTATTCAAAAAACCCTTCAAATCATGATTATCTTAATGAGATTTTTCAAAGGTTTGAAATTTGAACTATTTTTATTTGACTTTGGGGTTCACTCAGATCACATTTTCATGCTTTTCTCTATAACCATAAGGGCTAGAAGCTAATTTTTTAAAACGAAGGTTAAATTTCCCCTGTAATCCCAACAGCTAGGGCTTAAAGAAACATAAAATATGGAGAGATTGGTAATGCTGTTTTCTTAGTTTGAGCACCCACTGCATAGGGACATAGACATCTTAAATCTTAAAAATCATATTTGTCTGAATTTTGTGTAGGAAATATTATTGCCTGTAACACCTAAGATGGCTATAATTGTGAGCAATCAGGAGAAAACATTTCTCTATTTTTTTTTCCCATTTGCTTACTTTGTGCATGTGGGCTCCATCCTGCAAAGTACTGAACACTCTGGCCAGGATCCAGGATTAAGCGCATGCTTAATTTTAAGACCTTTATGGAGTGGCCTAATTTAAGTGAATAGTAGCATGGGGTTAGGATTTCAGCCTTTGACTGTAGTGGGGCTATTCATGGGTTTAAGTGCTTTGCTGGATTGCTTTGCAGAAGGTTCAGCACCTCCCTGAGCTCTTTGTGCATAGTCAGTTACACTGATTGCCCCCTGTAGCGACGTCACATCCTGCAGCTTGTTCTCTGCAGGCCAACCCCTGGCAGTCTATTCCCCCCCGTCCAAATGTCTTGGTTAGTATAGTCAAGGTCCAGACTCCAGAGAAAATACATATTTTTTTAAAAAAGTAAAGTTTCCAGGGTCTCTTCAAGAGTGTCTGGAGTTGGCTGGAGGTGGTCCACCTATTGACTGCCCCTGCACTGGCACCTGGTACAGGCCCACTTGAAGTGAATGTGACTCCTTGTCCACCCACACAACTAGTTGAGGTGCTTGTGGTCTTTAGTCTTTCCCTGCTGCTGCGTGAAACACCCACACAAAGCAGGGAAGGGAAAAACGTTGCTAAAGTTTTACTTTTTTAAAATAAATATTGGCCAGGGGACACGGGCAGGTGCATTACCTGAAACTACTTTAACTTATTTTATAGTCTGCTAGCGCCCGGAGGTCCCAATCAAGCTAGGCACTGTACAAACACCGCTCCGCGTGGTGCCTGGACATTTATGCTTTGAACGGGCGGTGGGTTTGCAAGTAAACCAGAGGCTCAACATTCTCAGCCTCCGCTTCCTTCGATGAGCGGCTGGAGAGTGGTTTGGGAGCCGGCCGCGGTAGCTCGGTGGGTGCCTACTGCCTGCGGGGCGCATTGCGTGGAGGGCCCGTCCCCTCCCCGCCACACACGCTCTCGCCATTCCTGGGCAGTGAGTGGTGGCAGGGCAGAGGCGGACTCCCCCGCCCGGGACGCGGGGGCGGAGCGGGGGGCTGCCGCAGTGGAAAGTCATCGATCTTGCTTAGGAGCCGGTGTGTTGCTAACACTTCCTGCTGTAATTTGCGGCCAGGGCTATTGATTGGGTTGCTCCTATTCGCTCGCGGCCCTGACGCCGGGCAGTCTGGGGGGGAGGAGCCCGGCCCCGGGAGGAGGAGGGGGAAGGGGTGTGTTTCATAAACAAAGTATTACTGCCGGGGGGGAGGGGGAATCCCCCCTTCACGCGCAGCCGCTGCTCCCTGCCGCGAGAGGGGTTTTTATGAATGGACGGGGATAGCCCGGGAGGGACACGCGAGCCGCTTTCCTTTTCCCGGGGAAAGCCGGGCGGCCACGGGCTGAGGTCGCACGGGCTCCCCACCGCCGCTCTTCTGAGCTGGAGCAAGGCAGGCAGAGGCGCCTGGGGGCCGGTGCGCAGACCCCCACCCCCCCCGTGCCGCCGCTGCGGTCTCCGCTCTGAGGTGGGGACGGAAGCCCCCCAGCGCTCGCTCCCTGGGGTGGGAGGTGGAACGGGGCGAGAGGCCGGCCCCAGGCAGGTCTCCCGCACGGGGAGGGGGCGCTCCCAGCTCTGCCTGCCCCCCTTTGAGCGGGGGGAGGAACAGACCTGCTGGAGTTTCCCTACGGGGGGGGGGGGGGAACAGCCCCGCCTTTAATCCCCTCCACACGCAGCTGGGAGGGCGAGTCCCTCTCCGCAAGCCAGGGTGCAAAACCCCGGCCTCTGGGCGGCAGGGAATGCGCGGGTGTTTCGGTGACAATCGCTCTTCAAGTGCCCCGCCCCGCGACAATGACACAACGCTGTTTACCGCCCCGCCCGCAAGGTAAATGATTTGCCCTGTTCCGCGCGGGCACGTCCCCCCACCCCCACCCCCGCCCCCGCACTGTGCCGCCGCGATTGAACTGTGCCCAGCGCAGCTGCCGTCAGTCAGCCCCGCGTGCGCAACGAGTGACTGGGTGTGTTACGCACTCCCCATGTGACTGGGTGCGTGCGCGCGCGCGCGCGGCGGGACTAGTCCCAGGCCGGGCGGGGTCTGCTCCCAGCTTCGCTCAACTTTGCCGCTTACGTCCGCTTATTATTTATTTGCACTTTAAACGTCCCTCGCGTTTTTTTTAAATACGCTGCTTTGGCCCCCGCGTTCCCTCTGCCGTTTCCTCTGGAAAGATCAAGCCCGCAAAGGCTCCTCCCCCTCCCCCCGCCCAAAAATCCTGTTTCATTTGCTAACCTCCCCACCCCCTCCCGCCTTCTCCGGCACAGCCCGGGGCTTGGGGGGTGGGGCGTGTGTCGGTTTTTGAATGGTAGCAAGGAGGAGCCTGGGGAAAGCGGCGATCCCTTGCTGCTGGCGAGCTGGCTGCCCCGATCGTGGGAAAGTGGCTGCACGTAAAGCAGCAGATTCTTTGTCCCTGTTGTTCTTCTGTAATCGATCTCACTTCAAGTCGAGGGGTGGAAAACTTCAAAGGCGGATCGGGCCGTTGGAGGTCGGAGCAGGAGCTCGCACTGCACCCACTCTGCCTCCGCCCCCTCCTCCGGGAGAAGGGAGCGGGTGGGGGCGACCCCTCCAAGCTCGACAGTACACCCAATCAATAAATAAAACGCAGACTTTGTGCAGAGGGTGGGTGGAAGGGAGCTGAGGGCGTTAATGTACCGAAATACACACAGGCTTTCAGACTGCCCTGTTTCTACCCTGGCTGCATTCTGCCCTGTGTAGGGGTTTTGTTTTTTTGGGGGGGGGATCCTCTGGGGCAATTTTAGACTTGCATAATTTACAATGTAAGCTACTATAGAACAAGAATTACTGCTTGACACCAGCTAGGAGGGGCTCTCCTTGGTAGCTGGTAGTACTTTTAAACTCCGAGCAAACTTCTGTGAGGTGTAGTTGGGGTGGGAAGGAGTACAAATGGCACCAAGACAATATATAGCCATAGCTGGATACAGCTGAGGATTGAGCCCTTTGTTTGTTCCCCACATTTCAGTTGTTTCCTTAGGAAATGCTGTTGTGTATTACTTTAAAATCTCCATCCCCACCATACGCAATTCTCTTCCACCAGGATTTGCATCCTTAGAGCTTGTACCGGAGCTGTTAAGAGTCTGACTGCATAGCATTAAAGGAGTTAATCGTAATGCATATGTGCACACAGGGTGGAGCTTGTAGCAGTGTCCCTAACTAAAGTTACCCCAACATTTCCACCCTAAAGGGCCTTAATCCAGTTGCTTATCACTTTCTCAAACTTTTACTTTCTGGACTGTAATCTTCCACATCTGGTGTTGGCCTAAGGATGACTTTTTTGTGAGAAGTTTTTAGCAAATACAGTTCAGCTGAATTTTTTAAAACAAAATTAACACCCTCTCCCCTACACACAAATATTTTGCTGTTATTGACAAACAAATGTGTAGTCATTTTCCAAACAGCTTTCAGTAGTTTGGGGTAGCAACTTGCTTTCTGACATAGACTTTAGGTCAGAAATGAGCCTTCTAGTACCCTGGTGAAAATGTTTGTATTTGGCCAAATAGTGTCAATTGTAGATGGTGCTTGCACATTGATTTTTACCAAACAAATATTATTTTAATAACCATATCCCAATGTTCAGTTGGCCCTGCACATGCTAAATAAGTGAGATTCCTCATTGTGCTGGTGAAATCCGCCTATGAGTGTATGTATAGGAGGAAAGCTAGATTGTTTGATCAGCCAAAGGCCTGATGTTACAGAAGTCCTTCCTGCTCTGTGTACTTTGAGAAATGTATTTGAAAATGCATTTAAAAAAAAATCAAAACTAGCACTTCTGAGTTAAAGCAGCCAACCCCAGCTACAGATAAGGCACAGGTAGTGAATCATGGTCTTCCAGCACCCACCAGCATACTGTGTGGGTTATCAGGCCCAATGGCCTCCCTTCCCCCTCTTCCCAAAGCAAACACAATCTGCAGCCTCCTGATATCAAGCTTTGTTCAAGTCTGAAGCTTGGACTCTTCAACCCTCTTGTGATATTGCTATTGGGTCTGGACACTCTTTCTCTAGAGTTCTGTGTATATGACTCCCATACAGTATATCTCAGCACTTACAAGTATTTGTGGATTTACCTTCACAGCACCACTGAGTTAGGTAAGTATTAATAGTCTCTTCCCCCCCCCCCCCCGTTTTTTTTATAAACAGATGGGAAACTGATGCACTGAGCATCTAACCTACTTGTCCAATGTCTCTCAGAAAGCCTGTGGTGGTACTGGGAATTGATGTCAGAGCTCTTGGTTCTGTGCCCTAAACACAACACCAGCCTCTGTCTTATTACAGCCCACAATGCTTCTATCCTTTCCCCTTTCTGTTTCTGCTGCAGCTTCCCTTTCCCTTTAATCTCCTTTTCATATGCCAACATTTTCTTCTACTTCCCTTCAGCCCCAAATGAACCCCCTAAAAACCAAAAATCAGATCCTCCAATTTGGCAAAGCTGCACCTGGTGCAGGCCCTATGGGCACAAGGGGAAAATCACTGTAAGCAGTCTTTCATCAACCCTGATTCTGGTCTGACTGGGTGCCAACATGACCCCTGGTATAACATACCTCAGGCTAAGGAGTGCTATAATTATACAAGTTAGAATGATGTCCTTCCCCTTCCCCCCCCGCGTGCCAGTCACTCATTCCTCTCCAACTCACCCAGGAATATTCTTATGTTGTCTTTACACCATGTGAGGATTCCCTTCATCAGGGGAACTCCCAACTGCCCTATTATGGTACAAAATGGATTAAGTCAGGGGCCAGAATCTAAGTATTTCTAATATAAATAAAGCAATTGTTTTAAAAAGTTGTGGAACTAATGTCTGCCATCATCCTGATCACTTTGCTTGCATGTTTTGTTTTTTCCCCCCTTATGCTTCCTCTGTGTTTGTCTTAAATTAGGTTATAAACTCTTCAAGGCAGGGATTGTGTAGCTGTAGTCAAAAAATAAGTGAGGTTGCATAAAGAATGGGATAGAGAATAATGCAGAAAATATTATGTCTGCCAAGGGTAGGACAAGTAATTGGTTTAGTTAGAAAGCCTCCCCCCCATATCCAACCTAAATCTCCCTTCCTGCAAACTATCAGGCTAGTTAAGCATTGGAACAGGTTAATCAAACTCCTGCCTGGGGTTATCTAGGTATACTTAGTCCTCCCTCAGCATGCAGGGATGGCAGCCCTACACTTTTTCATTGTAATTTGTGTGATAATGCCATTACATCATTCCATGATCTTTCCTCATCTGGAATATAGTGTGAGGTATTGCTTATCCTATCTCAAAGGATATTGCAAAATTAGGGGCCGTTCAGAGATGGGTGACAAGAATGATTAGGGGCACAGGAAGACTTCCATATGACGAGAGTAGAAAATATTGTAATTATTTCCCTTAGAAAGAAGATGAATTAAAAGGGATATGATAAAAAAAGATACAGAATTGGGGATGGTGCAGAAGAGTTCAACTGGGAGCTTCACTCCTTCTTGATTTATGAGAGTTGGGGGTGGGGACATTCAGTGAAATTGAAAGGTGGTAAATTCCAGGTTGGTCATAGGCACTTTTCACACAGGTATAATCAGACTGTGGAACTCGTGGCCTCAGCAGTGTCCTGTGAGAAACCATTTAAGATTCAAGGTGGGATTGGACATTTATCTGGATGAGAATAATGATAAAAATATGAAGTATTTTGGAAGAGAACCTGGGAATCAGACAGTTTTTTAAGTTAATCTCTAACCAATAAGGGTTATGGGGCAAATTATCCCACATCTGACTACGATGGGTTCTTGTACCTTACTGAAGCATCTGGTATTGGCCACTGTCAGATACTGGCTTAGATGAACTTCAGGTGTGACCAAGTATGGCAATTCTTAGGTTCCTAAAGGTCTACCTTCATGCTCGTAGTCTCCCACAAGGAGATCCCAATCCTGATTGGGACCATTGTGTGCTACCACAACATACATAAATAACTGATCACAGTAATCCTGGCCTCTAACAAGTTTGGAGAAATGCTAGTTTTTCATTTAAACGTCTCCTTAGAACTGAACTGTAGATCTCCAAAACGTGTGGTTAATTTCAGTGCCTGAGGGACAAATAGCAGCTCCTGAATTCAAGTTACAATTCAATAGTATTCTGCCTTCCTCCTGAAAGTCTGGTTCTTCACCCACGTCTTCTGTGTTTATAATGGAAGGTTTCCAAAAGTGGTGTGTGATTTGGTCTAAAATTGGCACTTTTGCTAAGTCTTAGTTAATGCTACTGTCCAAAATAGTTAGAATGTGAGCCAATATAGCAAGCCCAAGTTTGAATTGACTTTGGAAAGATTAACTTGTACTCCTGAGCAGCCTCTCACATACCAATAGGGAGCTGTCTTAGCTTTAGTAGTTGCACATCTTTCAGATAATTTTGCACACAGAGCTCAGAATTAAGTCTCTGATATCTGGATGTGTCACATCCTAGGGGTCTCTAAGCCAATGGGACATATTGCTTCTTCCCATGGACAAACCCACAGGAGGGGTTGCAGGATAGGGGAGGAAAACTTGGTATAATTCCCATTTGAATTTTCCTGGAACCATTTCTTCTGGTGAGAGGGATTTGGGGTGGGTGTGGATTATGAAAGTCCTGCTGCTTCCCAACTTTGCAAATCTTGGGGATTCACAGGGAAGAACTCTCTTCCTCACAAAAATAGGAGCCATTTGCAGGGATAACAATTGTACCACTGTCTCCCCTAACTCTACTGTTCCAGTGATATAACCTCCCCTGGATTTCCACATGGAAATGTGGGAGCAGAGCAATGGGTCTGTAGCATTCAAGTAGAGGGGCATCTGTGGGGTGGTGCTGTAGTGGCAGCACTCCCCTTCTGCACAGAAAGGGAGAGATCTGTGTGCTGAGGAAACACTCTGTGTACACCTCTGCCTAGGATGATCAGCCCAATGGATGGATCATAATGAGAAATAAAGGTGCTTTGCCATCTGGTACTGATAGTGTTCCTCAGGTCCAATAGTTTTTTTTTTTTTTTTTTAAACTACTGCATGTGGGAGAACACTGAATGGAAAGTGTGTATTCAGAACTGAGGGAGATTGCAGCATTTACTGGGATGAGACATGCCTCTTGGTGAGATGAAAGGAGGTCAGACCCAGAGGGCTCAACTTCAGTCTCCAGAATATCTTCCTGGCCTGTGGGCATTCCATCCATCTCCCAGGTTCAGAGTACTGGATTATTGGTATAGAAGGGTACAGCTTGCTCAGGAAGGACAGGCAGGGGAAAAAGGGAAGAGGTTGCCTTGTATATCAAATATATACACTTGAACTAAGGTTGAGATGGAAATAGATTTGTTGAAAGTCTCTGGGTAAGGATAAAAGGGGTAAAAAACCAGGGGAGGGGGTCTATTACACAGGGCCAGTGCAATCACTAGGTGAACTAGGCAGCTGCCTAGGGTGTCTAGTGGTTGAGGGCACCTAAAAGCCCACTCAGGTGAGGAGGTGGAGTGGAGGTGAGCTGGGGGAGGGCTGCCTGCAGTTAAGGGGAGGAGGCGCACAGAGGAACTGCTCCCCACCCCAGCTCACCTCTACTCTACCTCCTCCACTGAGCATGCCACCCCTGCTCTAATTCTCTTCCAATCAATGCCACAAGCCTGCAAGGAGAGGAGAATTAGAGCAGTGCTGGCATGCTCAGCGGAGGAGGCAGAGGTGAGCTGGGGCAGGCTCCCCGGGCTGGGTTAGCTGCCACAGAGCAGGGGCTCCCCAGGCAGGGTTAACTGCAGTGGGGGAGGCTCCCCAGGGGGAGCTGGGCTGGGTTAGCTGCTGGGGGGGGGGGGCAGAGTTAGCTGCTGCAGGGGTGGGTAGCTGCCACAGGGGAGGGCTCCCCAGGTGGGTGTGGGGGGTGAGCTGGGTTAGCTGCCACAGCAGGCAGGGCTGGCTGCCTCAGGGGGCGCTCCTCTGGTAGGCAGGGTTAGCTGCCATGGGGGGCAGGGTTAGCTGGGCAGGGGGCATGGTGCAAAATTTCACCTGGGGCATGAAACTTCCTTGCACCAGCCCTGCTACTACACACCATGTAACCAGGAAGAGTAGGTGGATAAGGATTTTTATAAGCAACTAACAAAAAATCATCCAAAGCACAGGATTTGGTGGTGATGAGAGACTTCAGCTATCCACAGCTCTGTTGGGGAAAATAACACAGAAGGGCACAGATTATTCAAGTTCTTGAAATGTATTGGAGACCATCTTTTATTTCAGAAGGTGGAGAAAGCTACTAGGGAAGAGACTGTTCTAGCTTTGATTTTTGACAAATGGGGAAGAACTAGTTGAGAATTTTGAAAGTGGAAGGCAACTTGGCTGAAAGAGAACCATGAACTATTACTTCATGATCAAAGGAACAGTAGGAAGGAAAACAGCATGGTACAGATGATAGATTTCAAGAAGGCAGACTTTAGCAAACTCATGGAGTTGATAGGTAAGAAATGGCAGAATTGCTAAATAACTTTTTTGTTTCAGTTTTCAACAAAAGGATTAGTAGCAATTGGACATCTAACTTAATGAATGCCAGTGAAAATTAGGTAGGATTGAAGGCTAAAATAGTGAAAGAACAAGTTAATTACTTTGACTTAGAGGTCTTCAAGTCACCAGGGCCTGATGAAATACATCCTAGAATACTCAAGGAGTTGACTGAGGAGATAATCACTCATGGATCAACACTCTTCAAAAAAATAATGGAAGATGAGAGATTCCAGGGGACTGGAAAAGGGGCAAATATAGTGCCTATCTATAAAAAAATAAGGACAACCTGGGGAATATAGACCAGTTAGCTTAACGTCAGTAGCTGGAAAGATAATGGAGCAAATAACTGAGCAATCAATTTGCAGACACCTAGAAGGTGATAAGCAACAGTCAACATGGATTTGTCAAGAACAAATCATGTCAAACCAACCTAATAGCTTTCTTTGACAGGGTAACAAGCCTTGTGAATAGCAGGGGAGCAGTAGATGTGGTATATCTTGACTTTAGTAAGGCTTTGTATATTGCCTTCTCATAAACTAGGGAAATACTGTAGATCCATCTAGGTTGTAAGGTGAGTGCATAACTGGATGGAAAACTGTTCCCAGAGAGTAGTCATCAGTGGTTCACAGTCAAGCTGGAAGGGCATATTGAGTGGGGTCCTGCAGGGATCAGTGTGTGTTCTGATTCTGTTCAATATCTTCAATTATTTAGATAATGGCATAGAGTACACTTATAAAATTTGCAGATGATACCAACACACGAGGGGTTGCAAATGCTTTGGAGGATAGGATTGAAATGGTCTGAAGTAAATATTATAAAATTCAATAAGGACAAATGCAAAGTACTCCACTTAGGAAGGAACAATCAATTGCACACCGACACAATGGGAAATGACTCTCCTAGGAAGGAGTACTGCAGAAAGGGATCTGGGGATCACAAGATAAATATGAATCAGTTACACTGTTGCAAAAAAAAAAAAAAAGCAAACCTCATTCTGGGATGTATTAGCAGGAGCATTGTAAGCAATACACAAGAAGTAATTCTTCTGTTCTACTCTGCAATGATTAGGCCTCAACTGGAGTATGGAGCCCAGTTCTGGGCACCACATTTCAGGAAAGATTTGGAAAGACCTGAGAAACAACAAATGATTAAAGGTCTAGAAAATGACCTATGAGGAAAGATTGGGGGAGGGGGATTGGATTTATTTAGTCTGGAGAAGACTGACAGGGGACATAAAAGGTTGTTACAAAGAGGAGAGAAATTGTTTCCTAACCTCTGAGGCTAGGACAAGAAACAATGGACTTAATTGCAGCAAACTTCCTAACTGTCAGGGTGGTTAAGCACTGAAATAAACTGCCTAGGGAGGTTGTGATATCTGTCACTGGAGATTTTTTAAGAGCAGGTTAAACACTTGTCAGGGATGGTCTAGATAAATACTTAGTCCAGCCTTGAGTGCAGGGGACTGGATTAGATGACCTCTGGAGGTCCCTTCCAGTCCTACAATTCTAAGATTAAAAAAGGCAGCTACTTTCATGGTGGACACTCTGGGTGTTGGGCTCTAGACAGCATTAGATTAGATTAGCTCAGACTCCTTGCAGGTACTTTAGATGGCATTCAGTTTAGTTCAGTGAGACTTTATTGGCCTCACAAGCTACTTGAGCATGCATGCACATGCGCGCACACACACAGGAAGTTCAGCTAAATCACACCTGTGAAAGAGGACAATTTTTGTAGGGCAATTTGTGAAAAAAGACTTGTAGGGCTCATGTGCAGGGCCGGCTCTAATGTTTTTGCTGTACAAAGCACACCCCCCCCCCCAAATCCAAACACCACCCCCAACACTGACCAAAACAAACCTCCCCCGCCTCTCCCACCTGGGGGGGTGGGCAGGGAGCGTGGCAAACCTGCAGCCCCGGCCAGGGCCCCGGGGGGAGCGCAGCACAGCCAGGGCCCCGGGGGGCAGGGAGCACAGCACACCTGCTGCCCTGGCAGCCCCCAGTGGGGAGGGCAGGGCAGAATGCCTGCCCTCTTGCCCGGAGTAGAATTTTTTTTGTTTTGTTTTTTTTAAACACAAAAACAACCCCTGAGTACTACCCCTCCCGCAGGTGCCGCCCCAAGCACATGCTTGGTGGGCTGGTGCCTGGAGCCAGCCCTGCTCATGTGTCAGAGAGGGATGGTGAGATGCCATCATAGATGTACTTCTGCCATTTTTGCCAAATACCTAAAAGCCATTCTGGGGAAGCCTGACAGAATGGTGTGGGGAAGCCCTAGAATATCTGTTTTATGACATATGCTGAAATTTCCAGGCATGGTATGTCTAGTTTATATAATAGGACTTTTCACTTCTATAGCATAGCCCCAAAAATCTTAAAGCCCTTTATGGACATTAATGAATTTACCCTCAAAGCTTTCCTGGGAGGTAGGAAACTATATTACCCCAATTTTACAGGCACAGAGGTTAGGTGACTTGTCCAAGAACCATAGGATATAGATGGCAGATCAGGGAGAAAACCCAGACCACCTACATTCCAGACCTGCATTCTAACCACAAGGTCAGAACTAGGGGTTGATGGAAAAATTTGAATTAAACATTTTCTTGTTGGAAAATTGTCATTGCAATTGAAATTTTCCACAGAAAAGATCAATTTAGACCTGTCAGGAAAATTGAAACACATTTCATTTCAGGCTGACAATTTTTGCATGTGCCTGAGCTTGGTGCATTATGGGAGATGTCGTCTGGTCCCATGGGAGCCTGAGGAAGCGAACAACAACTCATAAAGCACCGTGGTGGTACCTAAAGCTGCAGAGACTAATGCTGACTTAAAATAAAACTTATTTCAGGCTGACAGACTGAAATGAAGTGTTTTAATTTGGGAATGCAGAACCATTTCATTTAAATAAGTTGAAACAAACATTCTGACATTTCCAAATCAATTTTTTTTAACTTTCATGCAGTAAGCCATTTTGAATTTTTGTCCCGATTTGGGATGAAAACAAAAGTCAAAATATTGGAATTTCCTGCTGGATGGAAATTCCATTTTTTCAGTTCTAAAACTGCTAAATGTATGGCAGGAAAACAGACATGGGGCCAAATTTACCTTTTAAAGTCAGCAGAGGGCAACTGCTTACAACAGAGCTGAATTTGTCCTACAGGCCCACTTTGGTTGCCCTGCAGCTCTTGACATGTAAAATAATTTGTTAGGGCTTTTCTTTTGTGTGGAGAGCCATATACTTAGAATGAAGTGATTCTTGTATTTGGCTGTTGGACTCTATTTGAAACATACACCCACATAAGAGACTGTGGATCTGATTGTCAGGTCTGCGCTGGCCCCTTTACAACACTTGAACAACACAACGGGGCCATGAATCCGGTTTATGGGAATTTCCCCCAGCATAGGGGCATCCTTCAGTTAGCATAGAGTCTCTGCCATTTGTCCTTGGAGCTCCTGGTTTAAGGGTCATGATGGGACGGCCGAGGTCCTGACCAGAAAAATCTCTCTGCTCCAGCTATTCCTACCTGCCAGAACAACTCCTTGGGGCTGTGGGTCATTGTATTACCATATACCAGGGGCCAAAATGCCCACCAGCCATCTCCAGAATTGGAGAGCTATAGGGGTGGTATAAAGCCACATTTGCCCACCCTCCTTGGGCCCTGCCTTGAGTACAACTGGCTGGCCGTGAGAAATAGGGCCACTGGCTCCTCCTCAACATATCTTCCTAAAACCTTAATGTAATCCGTCAAGAAAATCTATGGTTCCATCCTTCTGGCTATTAGAATGGACCATTTGTGTGACTAGAGAGGCATTTGAGGAAAAAATGCCAGATGCTCAGCAAAGCAGTGCATGTTGGTGCCCTAAGTTTTCCCAACTTTAAAAACCTGGGAGTTTAGACCAGGCTTTGTCACAGGAGAGAGCAACATCCTTCACATGCAGTTCTTACTCCTGTGAATAGCCTTTACTTATGCATGTGGTCTTAGTGATGTCAGTCGGAATAATCACATAAACAAGGCTAGGCAGGATCGAGTCCAGAACCATGCAAAATTGGCACCATTTGCCATGATGCTGCTCAGGACTCAAATAGTGTTGCAAATAAGGACATGGATGCTTTGCAGGGCCGGCTCCAGGCACCAGCGCAGCAAGCGCGTGACTGTGGCAGCAAGCCTCAGGGGGGCGGCTGGCTGCTATCTGCGAGGGTGGCAGTTAGGCAGCCTTTGGCGGCGTTCCTGCAGGAGGTCCGCCAGTCCCACAGATTTGGCGTCGGGAACACCGGCAGAGCACCCGCAGGAACACTGCCGACGGCTGCCTGACTGCTATGCTGGGGGGCAGCACAAAACACAGAGCTGCTCCTGTTTGACAGCTATGCATGAAAGCATGCACAGCATCTGTCCACAATTGTTCTTGACTCAAGCCAGTGCGGTTAGTCCTTGACTTTCATGTGCACCAAATTCACCCAGAGCATTTTTTAAATATGAAAGTACTATGCACCTGCAGTGGCCATTCTACAAATATAAACCTCCCACATTGTTAATACAAAAACAAGTTCCTAAGAAGCTAATCATCTCTGTGGACTGAATTTCATTTTATAAAAACATTTTCAACTGCAGAAAGCTCCCCAAACAGTACATTTACTTCAATTCTTCCAGCTTTTAAAATAGCCAGACCAGTATTCTTGAAAATGGGTGGAGATGAATCTGGACTGACTTGTTTGGAAGCCTGATATGCAGTGTGTCAGGCAGGCGCAAATCTGCCAGCAAAGCCAAACATCTTGGATTGGGTGGGGGAGGGAGGAGGAAACTCCAACATTTACTGGAAATGCTGGCAGACTGGGAAGGATTCTATAGTGTTACCCCTACCCCATTTTGATATAACTGTGCATTCCCTCCTCATGAGTGTAAATCCCTTCCTTGCCCCAGTGCAGACCTACCCACACTCCTTCCTTCCCCCAAGTGCAAATTACAGTCCTGAAGCTTGCATATCCATCTTTCCTACCCCTAGTGCAATTCTCCTCTCCACACTACATTCACCTTGTTTTCTCTGGCAGATCCCTCCGCCCTCCACTCCTTCCTTAGCAAATCACTTTCCTTTCTCCCAGTGCAGCTCACTGAGCCATCCGTTTAGTTCCTCCCATGCAGGTGCTGCTACAGCTACCCCCTCCCTATTTAGACTCCTTACCCACCAACCTTTCTACCTACACAATGCAGATTTCACTATTCTCACACACCTACCCTCTCCTGCTCATCCAGTGCAGATAGTCCTAGGGTAAGGTCAGGAACCCACTGCTGGGCAAGTTGCCAATGTGGCCCTCACCACTGCCTTAATACTGTGTATGTAAATCCTTTCAGCCAGTAACAGACCGATTATTAAAGCAGAAATGTGCCTGTTTTTTACTATCAGTCACAGGTGTCACTAGTTTGTTACTACAGCATACACCTGTTACTCCCATTTTTCATGCTGTGCCTTCTCATCAGTAACTCTAGTCCCTTTCCCAGGCCCCTTGCAGAATGACATTCCAGCTGAAACCACAGATGGTACAATTTAGCATTGTTCCACAACCTTTGTGCAGCTGAACACTGTCGTCGCTGGTTTGCTTTTTCTCCCACTGTAGCAACTGTCCCTGTAGAAATCTGCCTGTTCTTTCTCACTGCTGAACCAATGCAACACAAGATTTCAAAGGAAGAGGGCAGGGGTGGAAATGGAGAAAATGGGACGTAGTAGTGGTTTGGAGCCACCTGAATATGGTAAGGGTTGAAAGGGGGTGGGAAGGAGGACTGGTAGGAAGTTGGAAGATAAGAGAGGAATGTGAAAGAAATGGTGGCAGGAAATGTCATGGTGTTTTTTGTTGTGTAATAATAAAAAAAAACCAAACAAACATCCATAGTAAACCAAATAAGTCCTGTTCCAAGCTATGCTCTATAGTGGTTATTTTTCCAAAGCTCCCTATTTATTTACCAACCAGTCAGCTAACAACAATTCTTGTGTTCTTCAAAAGACTGAGGAAGATGTTTCGATGCACAGAATAGTGCCTATGATCTAGGAACCTATTTTCACTCAGTATAATGTTATCCATCCTTTTGTCTCAGAGACCTGAAAATTGAGGGTAAGAGCCTGGCTCCACTGAAGTAAACAGTAAAACTCCCATTGAATTATTCCTGGGTTTTAAAATATAATTAGCACCTTCCACTAGGGCCATTTTTGAATGTAGTCATTACAAATGCACATTAATGTCTTAGACCCACAGCGTATGATACTAACATAATAGCTAGAATATATTTTTAACAATAGCCCCATAGCACATGTAAGTACAGTCTAGAAATTGCAGTGTATTTCAGAGGGAAAAGAACAAAGTGTTAAATAAAATCCTTTTCTTTCTTCTAATCCTTGGGTATAAACTGCATGCAGTTATTGAACATACCACCCTTTGCCACTGCACATCTGTACATATTTGGATATACTGAAATGTCTAATCTTGTAAATATGCTTGCTGTTTGAGGTGCCTCCCCACCAACTATGATTTGTTTACTAGCTAGTCTGAAGCCACTAAATTAGTGCGTTTATAAACAAGTTAATTACTGGTGGCTTTTGGAGAACAATTAAACTGTATGGATTCCAGAACTGTGGTGTATTTTCTTCCATTATATGAAGTTGCCATAACCACAGTACTCAAGTGGAGGAGAGCTTTTGAAAACCAATTTTATTCTGTTTGCTTGACTGCAGTGGTCATTAATTGAAACAAATATTTCTGTTTGTCTGCTGCTGTCAGTCCTAAAATTACTGTAGCAAAGTGGGTTGCATTCAAATTGTCAATTATTAAATTAGGAATAGTTCTCCAAAATGAGATTACGGTTGGATAACTCTGGAGCACATAGAAATGTCACTGACTGCGCTTTTTTTTTTTTTTGCCCAACAGCTGTGGTAATTGGAAGGATCAAAGACAGATAAGAGCTACATTTTAAGTGTCCACTAATTTGGGATGTCTTTATCTTTGTGCACACATTTGAGACCCAAAATATCTCTAGTGGGTGCCCAACATTAGTGGACATTTGAAATCTTAGCCTATGATACTTTGCATGTGGAGTACAGGAAATTAGAATTCCTTTCAGTCTGGGGAGGCTGTAACTGTGATGAAAATGTTTCCTTGAATCTCTTTCATGCTTCAAATGCTACAGGTAGCAATAGTTCTTTCACTTAAGAACTTGTGTATCCTTAGGTTGTTTAGGACCTGCTTCTTAATTTTGCAGTAAGAACCTCATCCGGGAAGATGCTGAGCATCTCCAGAGAGGTATTCAGCACCCTCAATTTCTATTGATGTCATTAGGATGTGAGGGTCCTCGGCATCTTCAGAATCCATCCCTGTGTCAGAAAGTACTCTGGGCAACCAATACTCCTATAGTTATTGTATTCTTTAGTTTTGATCTTAATTGGTGGCAATGGTTCCTCTGACCAAGGCGAATCTTTGTGAATACGAAGGGTCTTGGTTGTAGATATTTAAAGAAATTTGATCTTTGAAACTTGTATTGTCCCTGCAGCTCAAAAGACTTGGAGATTTCAGAATTGCTTCAAGGGATACAAGTATTTTCTCTGACCACCTATTCCTTGCAGCTCAATGGAAACCTGGGGAATTCAGGTATGTGATAGAGGTTGTCTGGCCTTCAGCAGATCATACTTTATAGTCCTTTTTTTTTTTTTTTTTTTAAGTCTTCCAAGTGGAAAGGACTTGCAAGAATGTAGGGATTTGTAGTATTTTGTCTCTCTATTCAGATCGCAGAAGGGAATTGTTGACTATGGAAATGGCATCAGTTCTATTTGTGAACATGCCGTCCCCAAGGGGTCTTTCACCCAGTCCATTAAATACTTCAGATGAGCTTCCTGGGAACAGGTCAGAAAGCTGAGAAGGGGCAGCCCAATTTCATTTCTCTTCTGCTGTAATATCTTCTATTTTTATCTTTGGCTCTTTCCCACACCAAGTGGACCTTGAGATGGACTTGTCTAATATTTGGGGGGGTGGGGCAGGAAATGAGTGTGGTGGTTTTATGCAGAGACAATAAAGGAATAAAAACCTAGGGGAATTTATTCATCTGAATAGTTTCTGTTTTCTGTAACGAGGGCAGCAGTGCCATGTGTCCAACTCTGGCTAACTATTTTAAACATTTTATTGCTTAAATAACCAATTTTATCCACCTTTTGTATAAACTACGATTCCCAAGTATTTGAAACCTTGATTACTCAAGGAAAAGGATCTTCTGGGGTTGTTGTCTCCCCGTGACTGTTTGGGTGGAAGCTTGTCAACAGTATTAGATTGGCAAGTATCAGAAATGGAACTCTTCTGTTTATCCTTGGGACATGCATCGCACAGGCAGCAGCTGTCCAAGTTTGCTCCACATGGCCAGCGTGCTTGCACCCCACCACGCTCCAGGCCCTCTTTATCCTCTTTCTCCCTGCTGAAACTGTCATTGGTATCCTTGTTGGCAATGGTGTTTTTAGTGATCCTTTATGAAGAGAGCAAAAATTATTAGCTCCTCAGCTACCAAATAACTATCAGATCCAAAGAAGGTTGGTTTGGATCTAAATAGGAGTTATCTAGAGGTGAAAGGCACATAAGCCACAAACAAGCCTTTGGACTATTCTGTGCCCAGTAACCAAGGGACTCTTAACAAAAATGGTCTTGCATCCACAGATAAATGTAGGATATTAGACACCTTTACTGTGCACGCGCACACAAAAAAGGCTGCAATACAATTTTCTGAAGCATGTTTTTTCAAGTTTCCACAAATCTTGCTCATTGCAATGGGCGCTGTAGAAAATCCTAAGATATTAATAGAGAGACACGTGGACAGTACTTGTTTTCTCCTTTGCCCTCCTCTCTGACATGTCTGTTTAGTGTGGCCCTGCTTTAACTCTTGACACTACATCAAGCACATGGAGTGATGTGACCCCTATGAACACACTGTAGCTGAAGCAGAAACATATGGCAGCACAAGGAAAAGTCACCTATGGGTAGTAATCCTCTGCTACTGTAAAATAGCATTTACAGAGAATCCTGTGAGGATTCCATCAAACCTATGGAATCTCTGCTGAAAGCACCCTTCCGTCTAGGGGAGGAGTCTGCAGTCCCATGGACCAGACAGGAGCTATGAAGCTTGTTATGCTCCAGGAAGCTTGAGAATCCTCAGACAAATTCTGTTCATCAAAGGGTCTTTGTGCCCAGGGGGTTGGCCTAATCTGTGATGCTACCCATCTTGCCCAGCACCACAGGGAACCATGCTCTGTTTCCTTGACTGCATTTCCAGAGCCTGCCTCCAAGCAAGGTACAGCAGCTTTTAATGCTTCTCTAACTATTAGCTGGGAAATCCATGCAATCTTGAAGCCATGTGGGGGAGAGTGGTTGTTCCCCTCTTGTTCCCACGTATCGCAAAATTTGGCAGCTGCAAAATTAGTCACAGAATTCACCATTTGCCACAGAACAGTGCTAAAGAATCTGAGCTTTCAGTTTTTAAAAACTTGTGTTTGTAGCCCATATGGATGCTGAGGTAAACTTGAAGATGTGAACCGAGATTAAAACAATGCAATGATGCCTGTATGAGCCTGCAAACAGCCTAAACCACTAGTTCTAAAAGGTGTGAGCTACCACATTCATCTCATTCATGCAGGGCTTTGGAGCTGTGCTCTGGCTCTGCTCCAGCTCCAGGCAAAAACCTGCAGCTCCACTGCTCCGGAGGTGCTCCACGGGCTCCACTCCAAAGCCCTGCATTCACGGCCCTGTGGCTTCCATGACTCCATAGCCACACAACCTGGCATTTCTCTAAGATGCCATGGGATTCAACATTTCACTGCAGAAAATGCTGGGTGCCTTTGCTTTCTGGCTCCCTTCCCTGCTGGCAACTGCCAGTTGCCCTGCAGCTTCCCCCAGTGGGGAAGTTAATTGGCTTACGTGCATGCTCCCTGAACTGTGCTATGGAGCAAGAGGAATTTGGGGAATCAGATTGGAAATCCAGCTGTGCAAGCCAAAGTGCAAGCTGGAGAGCTAGGCAGCCTGGAGAACAGAGCAGGCACTAAGGCCCGTGGAGTGAAGCCTGGAGAACATAATGGAAAAATTGTTGAATAAATTAATACAATAATTTAATGTGGCCACAGAATTCAGGAATCACACTTACTGCTGCAGAATTTGGTCCCAAGGTGCTGCAGATCACCTGGAGCCTGTCCTGTGTCTTTGCTTTCCTTCTCTCTGCTCCTCCCAGCTAAGAGCATCTGGGCCAGTTTGGTGGTTGTGTGTGTTTTTTTTTTTTTTTTTTTTTTTTTTTTTTTTTTAAGGAAACTGCTATTGTGTGTTAACAGGTATGCAAACACAAATGCCTTCGGGCATCAGAATCATTCAAGCCTTCCACTCATGTTTTAATAGAACATTTTAGAGGAATTTTTTATAGCCAAATAGGTGACTGGTTTTCAGAAGTGGTCATTCAGCTTTAGCCAATGGCTCCCTAGTTTTGCTTTCCGTCTTTAAAATAGTTTTATTTCTGACTTGGTCAGCATTTTACAGGACTGTCATAATACTGGGAATTCTGGGTAACTAAAACTGTATCAGTTTGATCACTAAAGGCAAAACACAGCCATAGCAACAGATCCATCTCATTTTTCAGCTCCCTCTGTGGGATTCTGGTGGGGTTTTTTTATGTGACATCAGTTAAGTCAGTCTATTACCACTCTCAGGGTTGGTGCCACAGGATACAACACAAGCATTGGCTAGAGCTAACTAGGGCTGGCTGTAAGTGTGTGAAGTACTTATTTAAAAAAAAAAAAAAACAGGGACATCCTGAACCACAGGCTCTGCTGCTTTCCCTGTTTCAGCTGCTTGGCTCTTTCTCTGGAATATAGTGCTTTCCAATTCCAAAATATTTAAACTCCAGAGCCCCAGTGATCGTAATGTACAATGCTGTATTTAGAAGTCATAAACTCAGTTGATGCTTAAAATATACCACTGCAATGTGAAAATGTCAAGTGTACCTTTGCAGAAAGGTTTTTGCCAGTGGGAGTCCCCTGGAATTGTAAAGTATGGAAAGAACAGCCTCAACCCACCCCAAGTATTGGTGTTCCATTTAGCAAAAGTGGCTTTCCTATAAAGGAGCGTTTTGATCTATCCAAAAATGGAAAGGTTTAATTATGTGGGCATGTTTACAAGATTGTCTTCTGGATATTCTGGATTAGTTTTTTTTAATATTGGAAAATTTGGATTTCTAGAAAAACCTTTTCCCCCTTTAAAAAAAAAAGGAATACTTGTGGCACCTTAGAGACTAACAAAGGTGCCACAAGTATTCCTTTTTTTTTTTTTTTTTTTTTTTTTTTTTTTGCTGACAGACTAACACAGCTACTACACTGAAACCTTTTCCCCTTAAACGCTGAACTAAGCTGGCACAGCATTTTACAAACCTACATATGATTATAATACACCACTGTATTTTATAGCATTTTCCATCTGCTAAGGACCTCAAAGCTCTTTACAGACAGTAATGAACTAATTCTCTTGAGAGGTAAGGAAACCTTATTTTCCTCGTTTTACAGATGAGAAGTGTGGCACAGTTTCAGACATCCTTACTCATGTGGAGTAGTACCTTACTGCATGAGTAGTCCCATGGTTTCAGTGGCACTGTTTGCATAGCAAAGTACTACACAACGTGAGTAAGGCCAGATACACATTACAGACTATATTGGTATAACTACATCACTCAGGGGGTGTGAAAAATCCACACCTCTGAGAGACCTAGTTCTACCAACCTAACCCCTCATGTAGACAGCACTATGTCAACAGGAGAGCTTCTCCCATTGTCATAGCTACTGCCTCTTGAAGGTGGATTAACTACTCCGATGGGAGCAGCTTTTAATGTAGGAGCGTCTTTACTTAAGCACAGCATCAGCACAGCTGCACCGATGCAGCGTTTTAAGTGCAGACCTGCCCTAAGAGTAGCAGAACAGTGCCCTGAGATATTAAGGGTAGGATTGTGCCTGAGCCCAATACCACCATGCAGGTGGTATGAGGAAGTAAGATTCCTCATCACCCTCCCAAATTGCAGCTCTGGGTTTGAGCAAAGCAGCAGATAGACTCAGGGCCAAAGCTTGCATTAGGCAACCCTATGCAGTCACCTAGGGCGCCAGGATTTGGGGGGGTGGCATTTCGCCACCCTTGGCAGTGGGCAGCTGCTTCCTGCTTCCCCACTCAGCAGCTGAGCATGGAGCTGGGAGGCAGCTCGCTGCAGCTGCCTCCCAGCTCCACACTCAGCTAAGCGTGGAGCCAGTAGGCAGCTTGCCACCGGGGGGGAGCTGGCTGCTGCGGGGGAGGGGGGAGGGGGGAGGGCACACAGGGCTGGTGGAAGGAAGTTTCGCCTAGGGCACAAAACTTCCTTGCACCAGCCCTGGATAGACTCCATACATCCTTCTCCCCATGAGCTAGTAGTTGGGGGGCTGGGGTGTTTGTAGGAGGCAGGGAGTTATCAGAATCTTGGCTTCTCCCATTTTATGCACCAGCTGACAGAGCTAGCCAGGTGTACATGGGGGAGTATGTCAATCCAAAAAAGAGGGGTAGTAATCTAATCATCCCCCTGGAGCAAGAGCGGGAATTGTGCCTCTGAGCCACTTCACAGACACAGGATTGATCCTAAACACTCAGTCTAGCCTTAAGTGATTTGACCAGGGATACACAGAGCCTGTGGCAGTCACAATAGAACCCCGGTCTCTTGACTCCTAGGTCCATGTCTTGACCACAAGGCTATTCCTTCCTTTGATTCAGTGGAACTAGTTGCACATATAAGGGGAGTAGACTGTGGTCAGATTTTAATAGACCTGTTGCCATGAAACATCTGGGTAAGAAATGGAATTGATTAGTGAGGATCCTCTTCTGCAAATAACATTTCCCTTTGAACTTTTATGCTCTGGCCAATTGTGTGATTGATTTGCAGGTAAGTCTCCCATTGACCTCCATGGGAGTGCCTTATGAAGGAAAAAGGTAGGATGGTGTCTCATTGGTTACCCAGAGGTTGTATTACAAGGACTTGTCTGTGTATCATGTTCCCTTTTGTGCCTCACCTGCTGACAGTGATATGACAGCTGTCTGTCTCAAGCCTCATGAAAGCACATAATTTCTCTAACATTCTGTCCCCCATTGTGGGGTACTAATGAATGCATGGGGCAGTGCCATGTCAAGGGTGTTCTGAGTCCAATTCAGAGACTCAGCTCTGCCTTGCTCCTCCTTCTCCCTGGCCCACAATTATCCCCTCCCTCCCCCACTCACCACTAACTACTATTACAAAGATCTTCTTAGCCTTCTCTGAAGCAACCTCATTAATTAGCAGTCCCAGTCTGTTCGTCATGCTTCTGAGTTCTCTACAGAAATAGCTGCCAGATTGCTTTACCTTTCCTGCCCTATGGATGTTATTAGGTAGTCTTGATTTTAGCTTGTTGAAACTCCTTTCCTTAGCAGCCATAGTTACTGGGAAGACAACAAGAATATGCAGTGCTGTTTTCTCTATTAGGGAAACTCCCACCTCAAGCCCCTTTTGTGCAAGTAGTTAAGGAGAGGAATGGGTGCCTTTGTTTCCAAGTCATCCTTAGAACTCTTGGTCAGTTTCTTCAAGAAAATCTTTATTGTCTCAAAACTGAGTTTAAATCCAATGGGTAGCTGCCTGCTAAGTTTCAAGCATGCCTGTTTAGCTCTTCACTGCTGAGACTTTTTAGTTTCTTGCCTGTCAAACAAGCAAACCTTTCTCAGACTATGTAAGTACAATGGAGTCAATCGTCCAGGTGTGTTCATATTGTGTCTAAGATGGGGCTGAAGGCCTCACATTCAAAAACTGTTTCAAGATCTAATCACCCTTCATCCTTTGCACATTCACCTGGCATTACTTTCCCCCTTCAAGATCAATTCTCTTTGAACTGCAGATATTCCTAATGTTTCAGCTTGTGGAGTAGCAGCTTCCATGCATGCAACAAACCCAGAAGACCATAATTCTGATAAAGCATCTCAAAGGCCACCAAGTAAATGACAAGTTGTCAGACTGGCTCGACATTCAAACATCTTTTCCTCACACTTACCTTCCCCGCCCCCCCCCCCCCCCCCCCGAATAAGATCATACACCACATCTCAGCCAAAACAAGAAACAAACTCTGAAATGTTTGTTTGCAAGCTATCAGCTTCTGGGTGAAGTTCTGGCATAAACAAAAAATCAAGGCTTCATACAACTAAGTGTCAAAAACACTCCAACCTGATTTCATCATGGATGATTGTCTCTACCCATGCTGACCATATTGTCATGAGTTGGCATTTTAATATAGTGCTAATCTGCTTTTTCAACACATCCCAATGTCTAGTAGAAACAGAAAATGTTGTTATATTTGAACAATTCCAAAAAAACCACTTTTGGACCAACCATTGTAGGGACTTCTCCAACAAGATTCAGTGAGTAGGTTGCACATGGGATGAAAGATGTGTATAGATTTACCTGCTGAATTGTATTCAATGTTAGCTCCATGGTCATAGATTTGTTCACTGCAATCAGCCATATCTAAACCATATTTTTCAGCTTCTCTAAAATAACCTTGGTAATACCCACACCAAAAACAGGGGAAGGTATCAGTGAAATCTACAAAGCTCTCAACATTCCATCTTTCAAAACGTCAACATACCTTAACACCTGAGACACTTGTTCTGCTTTGGAAAGGTCTGGAGTGTAATCAGCCATAATAAAGAAGTATTTAGCTTTCCTAATCCTGTTGAAAAAGTGCTGCTATTTTTCTTGCAATCCTACCAATACATTTTGAATTTGGTTTGGTAAGTATCTCTCCTTTTTGCAGTACTGCCCTTAATGTATTGTGAGATCATATTGAAACTATTATCATACCTTGCAAGCAACTCAACCCCCCCAAAATTATCACTTAGAGGACTGTCTAATCTTGTCTGAATCTCTCAAATCTAAATACCACTCATAAATACAGCAAAATATCCAAAAGCTGATATAAAATATTGCACCATGTGCCCTTCTAACTGCCAAACCCAAATCAACATTCTCACTAGCAAAGGAAGGTGCAAGTAGCAGAACTGGTCACAGATTATCACCAGGAACATGGTTGAACTTTGTGCATTTGAAGAATCTTTAGTGATCACATGCACTCTTCTGATCTTTTCCAGGGGCCAGCTGCAGCATGCACTTTTGAGCACCAATATTATGCTTGTAGGTATTCACAGCAGACATCAGTTGACCAAAAGAATTCACCCACCAAGCTCTTCACAAGTAAACGGTGAGGTTTGGAATGACTGCAGTAGCAGGTGAAAGATGCCTAACTAATAGCTCTGAGAGAAATTGCTACAAGGTCGTAATAGCTATGGCTCCAGCTCAGTCTCACAATGTATGTGGAAGGCCACACGGGACCACAGACCTGCCCCAAATCTATATATATTTTTAAGCCTGAGCAGAGTCAGAGGCCCATGCAGATCTCTTTCTAGAGCTGCTGCCTCACATAGCTACCTGAACTTCTGATGCAGCCTCATACAGTACCCCAGGCTCTCCTCCACTCCCTCAGGGGCAGGCACTGCCCACGTATTAACCCCTCTGTCAGCACACTGGGAGTGGGTGGTGCCTTTGTACACAGGGGAGCATAGCAGAGCTGGGAGCTGCGGCAGCCTGGGTGAGCGCGTGTGTGTGTGTGTGTGTGTGTGTGTGTGCTGTTATCCCCTTACTAACTAACATTCAATGGGGAAAAAGAAAACAAGAAAAATACCTGTGGCACCTTAGAGACTAACAAATTTATTTCAGCATAAGCTTTCGTGGGTTAAGAACCCACTTCATCGGATGCATGGAATGGAACACAGTTGTGTGGAGCTGGGGCTGGAGCAGTCCGGAGCCGGGTGGGGTGAGCAGCTGGGGAGAGCGAGGGGGACCCTGGGCAGTGGGCCCAGCACAGGGGACGCCTCAGCCAAGGGGCCCTGCAGGCCAGACTTGCAGGTGGATCTAAACCCCGACAGGGCAGGGGCGACGCTGGGAGGAAGGGTCCTGCCACCCAGAGCCTGCAAGCGTGTGGCCACTGCCAGAGCAAGTATCCAAGCCACAGCCTCCCTGCAGCACAGTCAGCGCCTGAGAAGAAGGCCTGGGACTTGCAAAGGAACAGACTGAACTGCCCTGATATTGCAGAGACACTGTTGTGATGTTCCCTGCCACAGAGCGGGGTGATGTTTTCTTAACCTTTCCCATTTTTTCCTTATTCATTTTAAAAGTTAATTGATTAAATTTGCATTTGCTTTAAATTGCATGCAATGATCAGTGGGTCAGGGAAGCATCAAGTGCAGAGCGAGCACCCTGGAGTGGGGACACCCTAGCCCCTGACCTAGGTGACCACAGCAAGGTTGGGGGTTGAGCTCCCCAGGAATCCTGGGCCCAGCCTTGTTGGGGTTACGAGGACTCTGCCAGAGAGGAGAGTGCAAGGGGAGTCCTCGAGGGCAGGGAGGCCTCTGGGTGAAGGAGGTGGGAGCGAGGACTCAGATCCTTTCGCTAGCCCATTTCACCGGGGTAGTGCAGAGATGAGGAAAGTTCCCCACAATAGCGGGACTCTTCCCCCACTTACATGTGGAGGGAGGCAGATTCCTTCTAAGAGCTGGGGAGGGGCCAGAAGTCACTGGGGGGGGGGGGTGGACCCTCCTCCATTGGCCACCCAGCATAGGGTGACCAGGTGTCTGGTTTTCAACCAGAACACCCAGTCGAAAAGGGATCCTGGCAGCTTACCGCTGACCGGGCCGTTAACTGTCCAGTTGGCGGCACTGCACAGGGATTGACAGGCTCCTTGCTAGCGTGGCTCCCAGGAAGTAGCCGGCATGCCCAGCTCCCACACTTAGGGGCAGCCAGGGGGAGGAGGGGTTTACGTGCAGCCCCTCCTACAGGTGCAGCTCCCATTGGCCAGGTCAGGGCAGGGGGGCGAACTAGCGCAACTTGCAAGTGCTCAGCAGGCGGCTGTTGAGGGGTTGTGGCACATGTCTCTCCTGCTGCTGTCGCCTCTGTTCTCTTCCTCAGCCTCAGAGGGGCACAGCCTCAAGCTGCAGCACAGGCCGTGCGGTGAACCGGGGTCTGTTGCCCCATTGCCCGTACCTAGGAGTTCGAGGTATATATCCCCATTTCTGATGCTGGGGAGGGGAGAGGAGAAGAACAAGATGAACCCAGCACCTGGCCAGGCCACCTTGTGGAGTCAGGGGCAGGCCTGGCCTGGCAGCACCACCCCAGCACCTCCTTTGCCCCAGTAGTGCTGCCCTCTTCCCCCTCCCCCCCCCAGGCCAGGACAGTCCTCTTGAGTCTGCCACTGGCCCCAGCAGCCATGGACTCTGGGCAACTCCCTCCTCCCAGCCCTGCCACCTATCATTGCATCCCTCCCCATCCCGCCCCCCCCACAGTGTAGCCAGACGGGGAGCAGCCACTCCCCCACTGAGCAGAAGCGGTGACCTTTTTTTTGTGCTCTTTTGCTCCTACGCTGCAGCCAGGGTGGATCTTTTTTATTTATTTTTTTATTTTTTTTGTTGCTCCCAGTGCCCTTTTTTTTTCTCCAGATGCTTTTTGCTCCCGGCACCTTTTTTTTAGGTCCACTCCCCCTGTGCTCTAAACCTGGCTATGCCACTGATCTCCTCCTCCCCCACATCATTACAGCTGTCCCATCCCACCCTGTCTCCTCCCCCCCCACCACCTACCCATCCCAGCACCCCTTACAGCATTCTCCCACCCATCTTCTCCACCTCCCAGAGCTGCCACCATGTTCCTCACCCCCCAGTCCTGCACCCCATTCACCTCCATACACTGCTGCACTCTCATTTTGTCCCTATACACCAGCTTCCCCCCCCACACACAACAGCCTCATGCACCTGTAGCCTTCTGCATCCCCATCCACCCCACACCCTCCTCTCTCCTTCACTGCCCCCTCTCACCCCTACTCTGCTCTCATACTTGGCCTCTTTCCCTCCCCATCCTCTCTCCTCCACCCTCCTACCTTCCCAGCCACCATCATAATCAGAGAGAAAACAAAAAGGCAAAACCAGACAAGAAAACTGAGCCCGCAGCCTGGGGCACAGAGCAGAACCCCCTCAGTGCCTCTGGCCCTTTTGCTCTGGGGCTCAATCTTCACACCCGCCACTGCAGTCACTTGGGCAAGGGGCCCATGGCTACAGGATGTTTTCTGAAGTTGGGGTGACCAGGTGTCCAGTTTCCATCTCCCACATTCAAACTATTGCAGCTCCTGGTCTTCTCCTGGTTCCTGTTTGGTCCTTGCAGTGAAAATGAGCACATGAGCGAGGGAAGAGGGATGGAGTGAGAGGGGGCAGGACCTCACCGAAGGGACAGGGCAAGGGTGTTCAGTTTTCTGGAATTAGGAAGTTAGCAACCCTAACCAAGCACCTTGTATGGACAGGCTCTGAGCCAGGCCAGCAGCAAGGGGCAGGGCAGGACAAGGCTGCCTGAGCAGAGGCTGCACCCCCAGACAGACTATACTCCCTACTGAATCTCACTACACCACCAGCCCTGTATCCCCAGACATATGCCCCCAAATTTGAGGGACCCTGAATCTCACTGCACCCTGTCCCGAGAAAGGCTCCCAACTTCTGTGAATCACTGTACCCACATTCTCCAAAGACCATCCCGTTTTGATGTGGATGTCAAAGGCACCTCCAAAGCATTAATGGGCCATTCCAGGCCATGTTTAAAGGCACTAAACATTGTCCTGAATACACCATTCAGGGCAGTCAGTGAAGTCCTAAATAGTACATTTGAGATACTAAGCAGAGAAGCCTCATGACTCCACGGTAAAAGAAGGGAGTGGGGAAATAGGGCCCTTTATGGCCCCCCAGTGGTCCCAAGCCCAGTTCCACTAGAACCCTTTGAACTCTGTTTCACATAGCCTTTGCATAGGGTAAAAAATTGAAAAGAATATTCTCATTCTTCTTTTCATTTTATTGGTGACTGTATCTTAAATCTTTGGGATACTCAACAGAAAAGAAATAGGTGGACAATATGGTCCTGACTGTAACACCCCTTTATTGAGCTACAGTTGTGATGCATGAAATCATTGCATAATAATAATTAATAAATGGTTGGAAGACAAATCGCATAGTCCCTAGAAACCACCACTCACTCTAATTGAGAGCAGCTGCAATATTGCAAAAGCACAGTGAAGGTTGCAGTTCATATTCTCTCTCCCTGGCTTTTCTAAGGGAGCAAAAATCCATTTAGAACATATACACTTGGGACTGTTTTTGTATGCATTTTTTAAAAAGTGCTCACAATCAGTTTAGATCATAGAGGGTCTACAGCTTGAGGAGCAATGTCTCTGCCATCCTCTCTATTGTTATGCTTGCAAAATTATACATGCAATGTTTTGTGCCCATAAAATCTCCAGTCATGCGCACAAATGGACATCTGCCAACCTAGATGGGTGCGTGTATGGCTAAACTTCAACTTTCACAGGCAAAATGTGTGTGCATAAATTGAATATCACTGTAGACCAGAAAATGTTTATTTTCTATTTTATTTCTATCTCCCTTTTTAGAGTCTTGTTTAAAGATGGATTTTAATGTTATTCCATTATTACCTCTGGAAAAAAATACATGTGAAGTCAGACAGCTCTCCCAGTGCTCATATCTGTAGTAAAGCAATTGTAGAGCAACGAGAGAGTTAAAACCTGGTATTCTTCACTCTCACCAATGCCTTGATCTGGGACTACACCATCTCCCTGTGCTGAAGTGGTCAACTGCAAAAAATATTCCTGTGTGTATATCTGGAAAAACGTGAAACAATTACCGAGAAACAAGTATTGGACAAACAACTAAGCAGCCCAGGTGCACAACTTGCATTCATAACAATGCTGGAAAAATAAACCATTTAATTCTCCTTAACACACAGTCAGATGATCTTCCACTTAACCTTTTAGACAGCAACAGAACTTGTTTGCATACCTGCCACTGCCACCCCAAAAGACCAAATAAAACGGGTGCAGCTCTCGGGGTGGTGGTGGAGGGGGACTATCTAATTTTCTTTATACACACAGAAGCCCTCACAGGAAATACCAGCCACATCCTGCCACTCAATAGTTCAGGTAGTTGGTCTGAGGCAGTTTTTCTATTGTATTTAAGTTTAAAAAAAGAGTGCAGATAGCAATTTGCAGAAAGCTATTGGTGACAGTGCAGAAGAAATATCGTACTGGGGCTTAGCTTGCAGATTGATGCCTGTAGTTTTGGGCATGGCTGTAACTACCTCATCAGACCTGTGTCAAGTTTCTCTCTCTTTCTTAAATAAGAAAAGGAATTTTATTTTGCTTTCAAATCTAGGGCCCCTCCATCCAGGATATCAAAGCACTTTATAAACATTAATGAATTCTGCCTCATGCCATCCCGATAAGGGAGAACAATAGTACTATTCCCTTTTTAGGCAGAGAGAAGCTATGCGACTTGCCCATGGTCACACAGGAACTGCGTGGCAGAGTTGGAAAAGGACCCCAGGCCCCCACTGCATCTCCAAAATCATGACTGGTGTGGAGAAAGTGCATAAGGAAGTGTTATTTACTCCTTCTCATAACACAAGAACTAGGGGTTATCTAATGAAACTAATAGGCAGCAGGTTTAAAACAAACAAAAGGAATGATGTGTTCACACAACGCATAGTCAACCTGTAGATCTCTTTGCCAGAGGATGTTGTGAAGGCCAAGACTATAACAGGGTTCAAAAAAGAACTAGATAAGTTCATGGAGGATAGGTCCATCAATGGCTATTACCCAAGATAGGCAGGGATGGTGTCCCTAGCCTCTGTTTGCCAGAAGCTGGGAATGGACAACAGGATGGATCACTTGGTGATTACCTGTTCTGTTCATTCCCTCTGGGGTACCTGGTATTGGCCACTGTCGGAAGACAGGATATTAGATGCCCCTTTGGGCTGACCCAGTATGGCTGTTCTTATGACTCCAAGCCCTGCATTTTAGCTGTATTGTAAGTTCATCCTTCCCCTCTAATGATCCATTTCCCCTGCTAATATTTCAGAGTAGCTCTATAACGTGGTGAAAGGGTTCATAATGAGATTTTATTCTGTGGAATTTTTCTAGGGTTCCACCACCTAAACATTGCTTTTGGGAGGGGGGGCAGAAGGACCCTCCCTTCACCATGTCCCACAAAAGATTCTCTGATGGAGATGGGACAACTTGGGAGGTCTGTGCAAAGAACTATATTTTGCTGCATACACTCCTGCTGTTAACAAATGGTTCCAATGGGAGGACTAACCAACTAACTCAGTCGACATACTAAAATGGATTCCCTATGTTATAGAGATGGAACCTCACAGTTAACTCATCTGCTAGTCTGTGAAAAATGAGAAAAGATAGAGCACAGGCTACATGGGGGAGAGAAAACAACAGCTAATCGGAAAGATTTTTTTTCTTCCTCTGTTGCCATCGAGGGAGGTCAATATGTCTTTCTCACTGTGTGCTCAGTTTTCTATATCAGTCTTCAATCTTTTCCCTCTTCACTCGCTCCATATTTGGCTCTGTAACATCAATGGTAACTATAATCCAGCTTTACTAAAAAACTTCAGAGATGGAAACAAAAAAAATGATACCCAGACAAGTTATTGCAGGAATTGTCAAAGGAAAGATATTTCATGCAAAATCTACAAAGGAGTACTCAAGAGAGCCCTGTAGATTATTTGTATCCAAACCGCGTTCTGTGAAACCTGGGCCCACTGCAGTGTTGCCGCACGTGCAAATCAAGAACTGCCTAAGCAAGCCCACAAAAGTGGCCGTAAAACGGCAGGCACTGATTTTTGAATGCTCCCTTCAGTCAACTTTGGCAGCCTATGAAAGTTACCTAAGAAACAAGCACTCACATTGACTTCTGTGACAACCCTCTTTCCCCCCATCCTTCACCAAACAACATATAAGAACCCTCTTTTCCCCCCATCCTTCACCAAAATTGTATTGCCTCTCTTCATTAGCTGTCTGCTATGACGAGGCCTCTGTCCCACCTCTGATAGTTCAGGAATGCTCCTGACTGAGTAATTTTTGCTTTTAGGCTTGCTGTAATGTTGCCAGGTCAATGAGTTTCACATGGCCTTGGACAGCTTTTGAAAGCTGGTCACATTTTTAAAAGGAGTCATGGATAGTTCTTGTGGGAGGACTTTTTCTTATAGTGTAGCCACATTTGGCAGCTAAGTGAGGATAGGAAATAAGTCAGTCACAGCTAGTGTCTGAAATTTGGAGGTGAGACCAGGCGCAGAGACAGCTCTGGTGGCTAATATGCCCAGGAGGAGTCCAGAAGGAAGGTCCAGCCAATGAGAGTGAACAGATTGGGACTGTTTAATTTTAAAAGAAAACATTATCAAGGTATGCAAAATAATTATGCTTGAAAAGATTCAGATGTTATTGGTAAATGTCAGCAAACACTGATTTCACCATAAACACCCAACCCAATGAAAAAATACTTCTGTCAGTCATCAAAATTTACAAATAGGCAAAGTGAGAAAAATGCTGCTTGAAAACTTTTTAGAGTTTGATTTGAGGATATTTACTTTCTATATTTTGACCTGTGATGTTGCCAAGTTGTGGTTTAACAGTTTTAAAGCTTTAACTTTTTGAATTTCAACTTCGGCTGTCACTAAATAATTATTATACCTCCTTTTGTTGGACCCCCCAAATTTTATGCAACTAAAAATTTAAATACGTAAAAATTGGAAAAAAAAAAAAGCTTTTAACCCATAATTTTGCACAATGGTGACAATTTAATTCATTAAAAATCTACAAAATTCTTAAAATAACTATAGATATTATCCATCAAAATTATTTAAAAAAATTTAAAAAAAGCCTAAAAATAATGAACAGCAGGGAGAAGATAAGTAGAACACTTTTGTTCACCTTTTCTCATAATACAATAACAAGGGGGCGGTCAATGAAATTGAGAGGCAGCAAAATTAATATTAGTAAAACTGCACATTTTTTCTGAGGAATTTATTGCCACAAGATGTCATTGTGGACAAGAGCTTGGCAGGATTAAAGAAAACAACTAGATATTTGTATGCATAACGTCAGGAGTTAAAATAATCCACAAAAGAACAAGATTTGTTGAACAGACGTAAACCCTCCTGCTTCAGTGCATAAGTCTAATGGGAGCTACGAAGACAATTTCCCTGAGGACAGTGTATTTCATAATTGCCTAGGGCTGGGTTTCTTGCTGCTTCATTTGGTGCTTGCCACTATTGGAGAGAGGATGCTGGATTAAATGGACCATTGATCTGATCCATTATGGCAATTCCCAGGTTTGTTTGATCTGCCCCACGCTCATTAATTAGTACTGCTTTTCTGTAGCAGTTTTCAAAGCCTTGCTGTGGCATATTTTTGTCAGTCTTTCTGGCAGCATTGACCAGCAGGGGCAGCATAGGTTAAAACACTGTGGTTAGCTCTATGAAGAGCACAGTTACTCAAGGAAAGGGGAAAAAAAACAACCCAAACCAAACTCTATGATAAGTCTCTCCACGCCCCGCTCCTAAACAACACAAAACAAAAACAACCAGCCAGCCTCAGACCCCCTCTTCCCAAGTTTGTGGGAAACCCATATAGTTGCATCAATAAGCCAGGTTTCGATTTTTGTTGTAATGTATTAGCTGTAGAAATGGTGGTTTTCAAAAGTAGTTGTAAAATTGAACCCAATAAACAAAATTCACAGTTAAATCAAATCACAATAGCATTTTAATTTTTCTTCATGGTCACTCTCCAAAGATAGTAAGTATTGCTCTTGAAATCTGTGAGATACGTTTTCCCCTTGTGTGGTTTTTGTCTCTGTAGCTGATTCTTGTTTGAGTCCCGTCTATCCAGTGAGTGATTCTATCTACTGCATATGATAGTAACTATGCAGTGCTTGTTTTTTGTCTGCTGATGCCCATTTTAGGCAGTTCTAACTTTGCTATTATTTAGCTGGGGAGTTGTGTTGAATACCCCTGAGAAATATCACTGTACAAAATTAGTATCATATAATACAGCATTATCAGAATTGTATGCCCTTTTATACAAGTAAAGGCCTGATTGTGCATCTCTTATTCACAGAAGTTGTTCCAGTGAAGTCCAGGAATACGCACTTATATGAGGAAGTGCTCTCCACATGAGTAAGGGATGCGCAACGGGGCCTCTAAAAATTAAATCCCAAGTGAAAGATGTAGGTAGTTTAAAAAACATAATATTTGAATTAATTGAGAGGTTTGAGTTGCCCTGTGGCTGTGGACATGCACCGCAATGCAGACCTTTGGAAGAAAAGTTACTGTCCCAGCTTTCTTCTCATCTGATTTGCATTACTGTTCTAGCCACTTCATCCCCTACTTGGACAGAATGTTGAGGATTCACAAAAATACCCTGGGGTTAGTTTGTGACTTTGGCTACCCACCCACCCAGGGGAGCAAAGACTCCCCTTTCACTTCTGCACAGGCTGACCAGACCTTGGGTCCATGTGCACAGGGGCAAGTGAGGCTATATGCCCACTTGCTCCCACTTTGACTCCACTCCTGCCCTCAACTTGCTGGGCAGTGCAACTCACCCACCAGGGAGGGTAGTAAGTTACAGCTGGTATATGAAAGCAGTAAATTACTAAGCCCAGGGAGGAAACAGGAAGCAGAGAGGGATTCATGGCTGCTCTGGCTCAGGGAATCACAGTTCCTTCCCTGAAATGCTCCTGGGGCAGCATGGCCGTGCATTGCTCCTTACAAGGGGCTTCCCTTTGTGACAAAATCTAGCCCATATCTCTTACATAGTGCACGGCTGCCCTGGGTCTCTAAGCACTTTCAAAGGTAGGTAATTATTATCCCCAATTTACAGAGGGGGAAACCGAGGCAGAGAAAAAATACAACTTGTCAGACAGTAGGCAAAACAGGGACTAGAACCCAGAACACATAGTTGCTAGTCCAGTACCTTAACTGCCAGCACACACTGCCTATTACTCACAAGTGGTTTGGAGAAGAGATGCTTCCATAGCTTCTTGTTTCCAACCAAGCATAATAGGCTTTTTCTACAATATTATATAATATATATATATGTTACAAGTTAATCAACACAATAAATCATTGATAAAACTAGGGAAAAGACAGACAGATAAAATGCCCCATTTGTCATTTAACTTAAACTTGCCATTCTCTGCAACATCCACTTCCAGCTCTGAGGAGAACACGAAATGAAAAGGGTAAAGGTGGAATAGAGAAGACTTTGCTTCCCCTTTGAAATAGCATCTCTCAAAGAGGTTAATGAAATGCTTTACATCACCCTATGTCTCTGCTCTGGGTGCCCCTGTGTATCTGCATGGCAGATGGGGGAAAATAGCATGCAAGGGGTATGCTCCCCAATCCCTTTGGTACACCTATTTAGGATCTAGACAGAAGGCTGATGTTAGCTGTCCCTGTGCCCCAAAAGGACATGGCCAGCTCCTGTGTCCTTTGAGGGGGACTGTAAGCTGTACTGTTAGAGGAGAGCTCTGCAGAGCACTCCCTCCACTGTTTCCTGATGCTTTCTGTCAGTGCTTGGCCTGCACAAGCAAAATACCTCAAAGCAATTCCACTGGTTGGCTATTTTTCTCCCTAGTGCTCTAGAGAGAAGGGTTACAATGTGGACTGTAGGTCTGACTGTGTTACAATACAAGTAAGATTTCAAAATTAATTGATAAATGGGTGAAGTGGAGGGAAATATATCATTAGGAATGCCAGTTATTGTTCCAATGTATCAATTAATTAATGAGACACTAGCAAGAAAGCAGGGTTGATTAAATTACATACTACTGCTTCTTCAGAGTTCAAATTACCCAAACCTTCACCCTCTTGCACCTTCACTTTTTTGAGGTTAAAATGTTAAATAGTGACATGTGTCATAATAGTCACAGGGCTAGATTCTGCAGTTAGTTACATTGGCGGATATCTGGAGTAAATCCATTGTATGTCAGTGAGCAGAGCCCAGATTTGCTCTTGTGTACATGAGACCAGAATCTGGCTCATAAAATATGAAATTGCTTTTTCTTTTGATATAATCCACAATGTAGCTGGAAACAAGAAAGCCATATCAAGCCCCAGATCATACAAGTCAGTCTTTAAAGATATCAACTTTCTTTTACGATCTGGGTGGCCCTCACCATGTCTGGGAAAACATTAACCCAGTGGCCCTGGTAATGCATCACCTGCTTTTTTCCAGACTGCTGTAATCAATTTGTCTTTATTCACCACATTACCAAAAGACACTATTAAAATTTGTATCTGTGTGTTCTCCCCAGAGTATAAACCATCAGAGATCACCAGGGTTTTGGAGTTTTTTTGTGGAGATGCAAAAGTTTTAATTACATTTAAAGAGGGATCAAATGTCTTCTCTACAATCGTTTCAAATCTATCTATTACATTCACAAATATTCACAGATATTTTGCCTTCAAAAAGCTTGATTGACCCCCAAATCCAGGCTTTTATTTAAATTTCCCAGAGCCTCAAAACTGTTCTAGGTAGGAGAGCATTGTCTTTAATCAGTACTCTCAACCTCCATGGGTAATGTTTGTTTTTTTCTTTTAAAGGCTTAAGATCACTTCTGCTTTAGACTCCAGGCTGGTAATTCAGGGAGCACAAGAATACATTTTGGCCTCAAGGACCTTAATTGCAATTAAGATAATTTTTAAGATACTTACAGTATTCATTAAGAGCTGAACCCTGACGTCATTATCCAGGCAAAACTACTGAAGTCAATGCGAGTTTTCCCCAAGGAAGGAATGAGTAAGACCTGAGTAAAGCCTTTAAGATTTGGCCCCAAGATACATATTCCTTGCTATCCATCAGGGGGGAGACAATACCTTTTGATATAGCAGAACTTTGGTTTTACTGTTGCACTAAACTTTCTTGGCACTGTGGTGAAGGAAGGAGACTCAGCTCTTTCTCCAGATGCTTCTCCCTGCTAAGCACACTCCCAGAGGAGAGAAATATATTGAAAAGTATGTCTTTGGATTGGGAACCTTTCCCTTTTGTACTGGAAGCCTCTGCTCTTCAAGAAGCACCTTTGAAAAGTAAACAGCAACCTGAAAATAAAAGAAATTGATTAGAAGAGAAAGATACTGTTAAAAATAATCCCATAAAGAACATTATAGAAAACAGCCTCTGAGCAGAAGTTGCCAATAACACCATGGCAAGTGCACATGTGTGCCTCTCCACTCACTCCATCATACCCACTGCCTATGCCCAAGTGTGTATTCTGTATAAGTGGAAATCCAAGGGAACCCCGGATTACTTGTTTTGGGGAACAAAACTCTTTCTAAGTCAGACCCTGTAATCCTTCTCTCTAGACATGTACATGTGGTTTAGCTTTCCTAGTATTCCACTTTAATAACTCCAAGTATCTCCTTTTATTATTACTTGTTGTAATATTACATTCCTGTCTGTTCTATGTACATTGTCATAGTTCTTGATTTAATAGGGCTTTGTGTATTTACAAAGATATAATGGTGACAGCAAGAGGTACTGTCAGTAAATAGTATCGCTATAAAGGTGGTAAACTCTGTTTGCCTTATTCATACTGGACTCCTGGATTTTATTACTACTGTTGATTCTACACCCATAGCACATTTCATCATCCAAAGACTTAAACAAGAGTTAGCTATCATAGCAATCCTGTCATGTAGCTATTATTATTGTTATATCCATTTTACAGATGGCTCTCAGTGTTTTTATAAAATGTTACATGACTCATAGCAGCTTGTCCTCCCCACAGAGCAAAATTACTGACTAAATAATGACATTGGAAGCAGTCCACCTTCCCCAAACATACTGACCCTCTGCAATCTTCCTCCATCTGCTTATTCCCCCAAAACCTGAGGAAGTAGATCAACCTTGCAGCATGCCCTGAAGGTTAATACATTTGGGCTACATCAGAACTAGGAGGGGACTGAATTCCAAAGGCAAAAGAGTGTCTCTCTTTTAAACCAAGGGGTCTCAAGTTTGAACACTGTTGCTGCTTGCATCTGTGGCAGTATTTCAGAAGGTGATTTATAGCCTATAATAGGTCAAAACCAACACCAGGGTTGCTTCCTCATAAATTAATGTGGTTCTCTACTGATTCTGTCTTTTCAAATATGGTGAGTCCTGTAAAATAGAGTCCACGGTCCATATACACGCAGTGTTTGATTCTTCAAGGTGCTGAGCACTTTGCCCTGATCCAGCAAAGCACTGTAAGCATGTATGTAGTCCCATTGAAGAGGCTGGGACTATCTGTTTTGCTGGATCAGACCCACAGCACTTAGCACTTTGTAATATGGACCTTTCAATGGCTTGGTTGGACAATGCCATATGTTTACAAATACTGAATAATTCTATGTGAATTGTATTATAGCCTAGACAGCTCTGTTATTTTTCATTGATTATTTGTATTGTTTAGCTAAGGTGAGTAATTTATGAAGATTGCATTTAGGATTATTTAAATACAGGCCAACTCCAGTTCTCTGAGTGCCCCAAGCACATCCAATCAGTTCAGATAAATGAATTTTGGATCTGAGGAACAAACATATTTTGGATTATGCAACATTCAGATAGCTGGGGGTTGGTTAATTGGCGGTTTACCTGTAATTTATACTCAAAGGATCCGATTCAAACCTTTCTGAGTGTCCTCTGCAGCCCCACTGTCATGGGAGTGAGTGAGTGGGGCTGAGAGAGCAGGGCTGCAGAAGGCTCCCTGCACGACCATAAGGCTGCTGATACTGGATCCCTGCAGGTACAAGGTTCAGGGGAGGCTGCGGTCCTGGCGGAGCATACCAAAGATCACTGGGCTAGGGCCTCAAGAAGTAGGATAAGCCCTTGACTGCAAGGGAGAACACTCCTATGCTGAATGGTACCCGCTGAAGAATGGAACCATTCAGCGGCAAGGTGGTCTCTCCCATGGTGAGGGTCTGTCTTCCTCCTTGTAGCCTTGGCTCAGTGGTCTCCGCTCTGCCTCACCAGGACTCACTCACTCACCAGCTGGGAGTGTGGGACCTGCCCTTGGGCAGGAACTGTTCAGCTGTGGGGTGACCTTCCTTGTCACTGGGGTCTCATCCTCCTTCTTGCAGCCTGAGCTGGAGATCTCTGCTTTACTGGGCCAGGATCACAGCCTTGCGCCCAGGTGTCTTGGGCTCCTCAGCTGCGCAGGGTGCTCCCTGCAGCCTCCTGTCAGCGCGTCCCTAGCCCTGACCCCAAACCTACTGTCCCCCTTAATTTCCTGCACCTGTAAAAATAACATTTAATTAAAATCAAAACAAAAAATTTAAAATAAAAATAGATTTTAATAGTCAACATTGGGGAAAAAATATCAAATTCTGCCAAGCCTCAGGATAAGCAATCGGTGTTCCACCTGGACCAGTCTTAAGTTCAGAGTCCAGTATCTGCTTGCAAACTGTCAGGGACTGTAAAACTTTATCTCATTGGAGAGTTGAGAATCTCTCTTTTCCAGTGCTATTGGGCATTAGCTGCTAGCCTTGGTCACTTACAAGGTAATAGACCTTAGAATGGCCACATTATTATGTACTGTAAAGTTATTTTAGATAATATTCCGAGGTTTCTAATAAGTGTTATTACACTGTTTTTTCCCTTCCATTAAGGTCTGCATAGCTGGACCGATGATACTAAGGCAGCCTGACTTTAAAGGTGGAGGGATATGAAAAATAGCATCAATTTAAAAAAACCCTAAAGCATATCTAAAAAGAAGTTTCTGTGAAATATGTAGCACATGAAAGGGCCAATCTAGCCCTCTTCAAAGTCTATAGGAATTTAGACATTTAGACATTTAATTTTTGTATGAGCAGACTGAATAGGAACAAGATCAGGCCCAAACAACACATGATGCTATGTTGTGGTATAGATTTCTATTAGCATTGTTTGGGATGACTTGCATAATACACTTGTGGATTTACTGCTCATGAGTAATGCAGTCATCCTAAACACACACCAGTGAAAATGGAGAGTTTTGCCTGAGTAAGGACGAAGAACTTTATCTATCTCTGTATTTATGTTGCCCTCCTCACAGATGAGTAGTATCTGAGAGCACCTCCCAAGCATTCAGAAATAGAAATAAAAATAACAACCTCTCTCTCTGTCTATAGGATAAAGAGCTTGATTTATTTATTTTAGCGGGAGGTGGGAAGCCAACTCAAATATGAGAGTTTTGCATTTTGTTCTGAATTTAGATAGCGTCTGTGGCCATTCTTATCTTGCAGGAATTAATTCCATATTCTATATCTTGATCCTTTGAAAATAATTTCTCCTGTCCCCACACCTTATTGGTTGAGAGTCTGATGGTTCCAGTGGGACATACCTGTCTTAGGAAGTCATGGTCACTGATGGAGAAGTGATCCGTCAGGTAAGCAGGGCCAGTCCCATGGAGGGCTTTAAATATCAGGACATAAACCTTGAACTGGATTCTGTGTTCAATGGGGACCCAGCACACAGCAACTGGAGTACTGGGATGGTGAGTTCACAGTGATCAGCATTGCTAGGCAGATTGGCTGTGCTGTCTTTATTTGTATTTATTTATTTATTTATTTATTTATTTATTTAAAGCAATAGAGCATTTTCAGGACATGTGACTTTGGGTATGTCCACACTGGAATAAAACACCCATGGCTGGCCCATGTCAGCTGACTTGAGCTCGTGGGACTCTGGCTGCAGGACTATAAAACTGCAGGGTGGACATTTGGGCTGGAGCTGGGCTCTGGGACTCTCCCCCGTTCCAGGGTCCCAGAGCCCAGCTCCAGCCCAACCCCACTCATCCACACTGCAATTGGCCACTGGACAATCAAGGTGCTAAAGGAGCACTCAAGGAAGACAAGGCCATTTTGGAGATGCTAAATGATTTTTTTGCATCCGGCTTCACTGCAGAGGATGTGAAGGAGATCCCAACACCTGAGCCATTCTTTTTAGTTGACAGATCTGAGGAACTGTCCCAGATTGAGTTGTCAATAGAGAAGGCTTTGAAACAAATTGATAAATTAAACAGTAATAAGTCACCAGGGCCAGAGGGTATTCACCCAAGATTTCTGAAGGAACTCAAATATGAAATTGCAGAACTACTAACTGTGGTATGTAACTGTAACGGGTTGGTATCACATAAACGCCCTTGGAGCTGCCACCTGGTGTGCCAAGACTACTTCTGCCCCTGCTTCCCTGCCTTTTCCAGCTTGGGACTCCAGAATCCTGTCTGTTTTGTGCCAGACCCGCTGGTCTGCTGCAAACCCAGACCCAGGTCTGAACCACGTCCACGAACAGCTGTAGGCCTGCCTGGAAGCAGCTCAGGAAGTGCTCTTGCCTTTGACACCCAGGTGCCCAACTCCCAATAGGGTTCAAACCCTGAATAAATCCGTTTTACCCTGTATAAAGCCTATACAGGGTAAACTCATAAATAGTTCACCCTCTATATCAGAGATAGAAAGATATGCACAGCTGTTTTCCCCCTCCAGGTACTAACACTTACTCCAGGAAACTTAATAAGTAAAAAGTGATTTTAATAAGTACAGAAAGTAGGATTTAAGTGATTCCAAGTAGTAACCGACAGAACAAAGTGAATTACTAAGTAAAATAAAATAAAACACACAAGTCTATGTCTAATCAAACTGAATACAGATAAAAACCTCACCAGTTCCAGCAAACTTCCTTTTACAGGCTACAGTCCTCGTAGCCTGGGTCCAGCAATCGCTCACACACCCCTATTGTCTTTGTCCTTTGTTCAGTCTCTTTCAGGTGTGTCCTTGGGGGGTGGACAGTCACTCTCTTTAGCCAGCTGAAGACAAAACGGAGGTGTCTCCCAGGGGTTTAAATAGACTTTTCTCCCCTGGGTGGCTACCCCTCCCACCCCCTGTGTAACATCCAGTTACAGAATGGAGTTATGGAGTCACATGGGCAAGTCACGTGTCCATGCACAACTCAGCACAACCAGTCCCGTGACATTCCTGGCCAAGCTCAGATGTGGACTGGTGTCTGCAACTTCTTTTTGTAAGTTAAGCGCTTCTTGATTGGGCACTTTACCTGCACATTCCTTTCTCAAGACATGATCCCATGCTCTTACAAAGGCTATGTATAAAACCAGCAAATATACAACCAATATTCATAACTTCAACTACCAAAATGATACATGCATACAAACAGGAGGAATAGATTCAGTAGATCATAACTTTTACAGAGATATGTTACATGGCACATGTAGTATAAAACATATTCCAGTTACATCATATATACATTTATAAGCATCTCCCCATAAAGTCTTATTGGGTACACCGTCACAGTAACCTATCGCTTAAATCAGCTTCTGTATCAGATGACTAGAAGATGGCTAATGTGATGCCGAATTTTTTTTTTAAGTCTCCAGAGGCAATCCTGGTAATACAGGCCAGTAAGCCTAACGTCAGTACCAGGCAAATTGGTTGAATCTATACTAAATAACAGAATTATCAGACACATAGATGGCCATGATATGTCAGGGAAGCGTCAACATGATTTTTGTAAAGGGAAATCATGCCTCCCCAATCTATAAGAATTATTTTAGTGAGTCAACAAACATGTAGACAAGGGTGATCCAGCGGATATAGTGCAGTTGGACTTTCAGAAAGCCTTTGACAAAGTCCCTCACCAAAGCTCTTAAGCAAAGTAAACAGTCAAGGGATAAGAGGGAAGGTCATCTCATGGATCCGTAACTGGTTAAAAGGTAGGAATAAATGGTCGGTTTTCACAGTGGAGAGAGGTTAATAGTGGGGCCCTCCAAGGATCTGTACTGGGACCAGTGCTGCTCAACATATCCATAAATGATCTGGAAAAAGGGGTAAACAGTGAGGTGGCAAAGTTTGCAGATGATAAAAAATTACCAAAGATATTTAAGTCCAAAGCTGACTGGGAAGAGTTACAAAGGGATCTCACAAAACTAGGGGACTGGGCAAGAAAATGGCAGATGAAAGTCAATGCTGATAAATGCAAAGTAATGTACATTGGAAAACATAATCCTAACTATACATATAAAATAATGGCGTCTAAATTAGCTGTTACCACTCAAGAAAGAAATCTTGGAGTCACTGTGGATAGTTCTCTGAAACCATTTGCTTGATATGCAGTGGTAGCCAAAAAAGCTAACGGAATGTTAATAATCATTAGGAAAGAGATTGGTAAAAAGACAAAAAATATCATAATGCCACTATATAAATCTATGGAATGGCCACACATTGAATATGACGTGCAGTTCTGGTCACCCCATCTCAAAAAAGATATATTAGAATTGGAAAAGATACAGAGAAGGGCAGCAAAAATGATTAGGGGGCATATGGAACAGCTTCCATATGAGGAGAGATTAAAAAGACTGGGACTGGTCATCTTAGAAAAGAGATGACTAAGGGTGGGGTATGACAGAGGTCTATACAATTATGAATGGCGTGGAGAAAGTGAAAAAGGTAGTGTTATTTACCCTTCACATATCACAAAAGCCAGGGGTCACCCAAAGAAATTAATAGGCAGCAAGTTTAAAACAAACAAAAAGAAGTACTTCTTCACACAGTGCAAAATGAATTAATGGAATTTGTTGCCAGAGGATGTTGTGAAGGCCAAAAGTATAAGTGGGTTCAAAAGAGAATTAGATAAGTTCATAGAGGCCCATCAATTGCTATTAGCCAAGATGGTCAGGGATGTAACCGCATGCTCTGGGTATCCCTAAATGTCTGACTGCCAGAAGCTGAGACTGGATGACAGGGGACAGATCACTCAATAAACTGCCCTGTTCTGTTCATTCCCTCTGCATCAGAAGACAGAATATTGGGCTAGATGTACCATTGGTCTGACCCAATATAACCATTCTTATGTTAAATGCTGTAGAGCAGTCCAACAGGATGAATTTTGATGTACTTCTTTCTATGAACATTAGATATTCACCTACCAGAGTAATGGTGCTGTCTTTGTTCTCGTAAGGATACGGGGCCTAAAACTTAAGTCTGCAGAGTCTAAGGTGGCTGATGTTTCCACAATGCCACCAGGAGTGAGTTTTCTTTTGTACTGGTCAGCCTATTATATGGTGTAGGCTGGGCTGTAGATTTCCCTCGTCAATGAAGATATTGACAAAGTAGGGTAATGTCAACACCCTAGTAACAAAATAGGATTGGTATGTGCTAGGCATTTTCTACTATCCTCTACCATCCAGGAGTGGGTGGTGCAGAGTCACAGATGATGGCTCTGGTTGCCATCAGTGCTCCTTTGCCTATTTGTGTGAATGGGCTGAATTCTTTGATATGTTTATGATTCTGTATTCAGCCTACTGTTCTTCATGCTCCAGGCGGCCATCCCCATGCAGTTGATCTTCTCTGTGATATCAGATAAATCCTGCAGTGAGAGAAGCAAATTCTAGGCTTGAGTGGAAGGAGTCTGGGTTTACTATGTGATGTATGCTCCCCATTTCCCCCCAGGCAGGATATTCACAAACAGGGGTCTGAAAACTCCACGAGTCAGCTCTCATAGAGTTTCTTTCATAGTCTTTCATCATGGAAATCAGGTTTGTCTCGCTTCACATATAAGTCCAACTGGTTTCCTGATGTTCACTGACAGCAAGGGGAAGCCAGGCAGAGGCCCCTTCCTCCATACAGATTCTAGACAGCATGGCTTCTTGAAAGAGCCTTGTTGTGAGGGACTCCTCCAAAGCCAGCCATCCCAGGAGCTATCTCCCAGCGGGGAGTCTTATTAGGAGGGTAACCCACACAAGTAACTGTAGACTGAGGAGACTTGCATAGGGTGGCCCTGCATGTCTAGGTGAGGACAATCTATGGGTGACACCCTGGCATCCCAATATTCACCCCCGTCATGTAATTAGAATATATTTTGTACAAAGTATGCCTTGTGAGGTATCATTCTAAAAGTCTTGATCGGCTCGACATTAATATCTCATTGGATTGTATGTGCTATTGTCGTATGTGAAATTATGAAGTTTGGCTGTGTATGTGTTACTGAAACATATTGTGAGATTGAAAACACCCACAAGCAGCCTTTCAGGTATAACAGTAAAAAGGCCAAACAATGTTAATGGCTTACTGAGGAAATGCACACAATCACAAGGATTACCCCAGGAACTGTGTACAATAGAAACCTCTCAGAAATAGCACTACACAATGGGAACTGTTTGACCCAGGTCACAGCAAAAGAGCTTTCCAGCAAGTGGGAAGAAGATATAAAAGGGGGGAAATGACATAATCATAGGACCTCTCTCTCCCTACAACAACACACCTGGAATCACCTGAGGAAGAAAGACTGAACAGAGGGGAAGTGATGGTCACAGGCTAGAGGGATTTCTAGCTTGTGCATGAAAATCTGGGAAACCCAAGCTGAAAAGCCAAGGCAGCTTGTGCCTTAAGAATCTGCCAGCCTGTTTATCACTCAGGGTGAGAATTTGCTAATTTATATCCTACCTATCTAGTATGTTAGGCTCATCTTGCAGTTTTGTTTATTTACTAGGTAATCTGCTTAGATCTGTTTGCTATCACTTATAATCACTTAAAATCTATCCTTTTGTAGTTAATAAAAGTATTTTATGTTTTAATCCAAACCAGTGTGCGTTTGACTAAGGTGTCCAGGGAAAATCTCATCTTGGTTACCACAAGTGTGCATGTCCTCTTCACATTGAGGGAGAGGCAGACCGAGTATTAAACCCATATACTGGCCAGATTTGACCAGGGCAGGACGGTACAGGTGAAAGTGCTGGCTTGGAGGGCTTTGTAACTTGTCACAGCAGCAGTAACTTGTCATAGTGTGAAAGGGAGCCCAGGCTGGTGGGTCAGAGGGCTCAGTGGTACCCCAGTTCTTCTTCGAGTGATTGCTCATGTCTATTCCACAGTAGGTGTGTGTGCTCCCCACATGCATTGGTGCTGGAAGTTTTTCCCCTAGCAGTACCCGTAGGGGGGAGCGCCGCTGCGACCCCTGGAGTGGTGCCGCTATAGCGCGCTATAAGGGGAGCTGGCTGCTCCCCCCACCCTCAGTTCCTTCTTGCCACCAGTGTAGGTGCGTCGGAACTTCTACTCCAGCTTCGCTCGCTGCAGCCTTTCCTAGAACTCGTTGTTCGTTGTTCAATTGTTAGTGGCCCAACACAAGTGGTCGCTCCACTCGGAGGTCACGGGTCAGCTCTTCCAAGCCTGGGGCACTCCCCAAGTAGACCTGTTTGCGACCTGGCAGAATCGACATTGCCGCCGGTTCTGCTCTGGGGGGTGGGGGTGGGGGTGGGGGTGGGGGGGGCTGGGGAAGGATGCAGTCTCGGATGCCTTCCTCTTGTCATGGTCGGGCCAGCTCCTCTATGCGTTTTCCCCCTTTCCCCTCATAGACAAGGTCCTGGAAAAGGTAAAGAGGGACAAGGCTCACATCCTCCTGATCGCCCCAGCTTGGGCCAGACAGCATTGGTACGGGACCCTCCTGGGATTACTAACGGCCCCTCCGCGTGACCACGTCCGTTGCCACTCCGACCAGACCTCCTGTCCCAGGACCACGGCCGCCTCCTCCACCCCAACCTAGCCTCCCTACACTTGACAGCGTGGCTGCTCAGTGGCTAGATGCGGAGGAAACAATGTGTTCGGAAGGAGTCAGGAGCATCCTCCTAGAGAGTAGGAAACCTTCCACGCACCAGGCTTACCTGGTGAAGTGGTCCAAGTTCTCTAGGTGGGCGGGCGAGCGGGGTACCTCCCCGAGGTGCACCCCGCTCCAGCTTATCCTCGAGTACCTCCTTCACCTTAGAATCCAAGGTCTAGCTCCCTCCTCCGTCAGGGTGCACCTGGCGGCTATATCGGCATTCCACCCGCTGGTCCAGGGCCACTCGGTCTTCTCTCATGCCATGACTGGGCGCTTTCTCAAAAGTCTAGACCGGTCCTTCCCGTATGCTAGGACCCCCACTCCCCAGTGGGATTTGAACTTGGTGTTATCTCGCCTCACGGGGCCTCCGTTTGAGCCCCTGGCCACATGCTCCTGGTCTCACCTCTCTTGGAAGGTAGCATTCCTAGTGGCCATTACGTCAGCCCAATGGGTGTCGGCGCTCAGGGCCTTGACCTCAGACCCCCCCTTCACAGTCTTCTACAAGGACAAGGTCCAACTCCGACCACACCCAGCTTTCCTTCTTAAAGTGGTCTCTGCTTTTCACATGAGCCAGGATATCTTCCTACCTGTCCTCTGCCCAAAGCCACATGCCTTGGGCGAGGAGCGCCGCCGCCACACGTTGGATGTGCGCAGGGCGCTGGCTTTTTACCTGGATTGGACTAAGCCGTTCCGTAGGTCTCCGCAACTGTTTGTTGCCTCAGCCGAGCGTATGAGGGGTCAACCAATCTCTACCCAGAGGCTTTTCCGGTGGATTACTTCGTGCATCCACATATGCTACGAATTAGCGAAGGTCCCCTCACCACCTATCGTGAGGGCGCACTCGACGAGGGTGCAAGCCTCATTGGCGGCCTTTGTAGCCCATGTCCCTATCCAGGACATCTGTAGGGCCGCTACCTGGTCCTCAGTTCACACGTTCACCTCGCATTATGCGATCGTCTCCCATGCTCTACCAATGACGCTGGCTTTGGTAGAGCTGTGCTCCGGCCAGACAGGTTGTGAACTCCTACCCACCTCCATGGCATATTGCTTGGAATCACCTACGGTGGAATAGACATGAGCAATCACTCGAAGAAGAAAGGACAGTTACCTGTTCCGTAACTGGTGTTCTTCGAGATGTGTTGCTCAGGTCTATTCCACATCCCGCCCTCCTTCCCCTCTGTCAGAGTTGGTCCAGCAAGAAAGAACCAAGGCTGTGGGGAGCGCGCAGCTCCCCTTATAGCGCGCTATAGCGGCGCCACTCCAGGGGTCGCAGCGGCGCTCCCCCCTATGGGTACTGCTAGGGGAAAAACTTCCGACATCGATGCACGTGGCGAGCACGTGTGGAATAGACCTGAGCAACACATCTCGAAGAACGCCAGTTACGGAACAGGTAACTGTCCTTTTCAGATGGCACCCTGGGGGGAACCCGTCACAGGTACATCTACACAGCAAAAGAAACCCTGCAGCAGTGAATCTCAGAGCTCTGGGTCAAATGACTTGAGTTCACTCGGTGGAGCTAGAAACAGTAGTGTGGACATTTGGGCTCAGGCTTGAGTAGGGTGACCAGATGAAAGGACCCAAAAATCGGGACTTGTCCAAACAACAACAACAAAATCTCCGAGGGGAAACCCCCCCACCCGCCAGAGGTCTCCGAGCCCCACTGGAGATCTCCGAGGGAAAAAAAAACCCGAAGCCCCGATATCGGGACAAAGGAGGAAAAATCGGGACAGTCCCGATTTTATCGGGATGTCTGGTCACCCTAGGCTGGAGCCTGGGTTCTGAGACATGGCAAGGGGGGAAGTCTCAGAGCCTAGGCTTCAGCACCAAGCCCCAATGTCTACACGGCTATTTTGAATGCTAAGAACCCGAGTCCGATGACCCGGGTTCTGAGACACACTGCCAAGTTATTTTGTTTGTTTCTTTGTTTTGCTGTGTAGATGTACCCTAAAAAGGTAGGACTTCTGCCCCATCTGCAGCCCTCCCCACTCACAGATATGGAACCTACAGAGGGGCTTCCCTGGGGCTGTGAACTAAAAAGGGAAGCATGGCTCAGAGCTGGATCTCCCCTTCTTTTCTGCCTTCCCTGGGCAGATCCAAAGGCTTCAATTCCCTTTGCTCACGGGAACAGAGGAGAGCATGGTGCGCTGAGTAAAGACTTCAGGATTTGGTCTAATAAATATAAATCTGTATATTGAGCCTGATTCTCCTCTCACTAGTATAACTCCATTGCCTTAAATGGATTTGCTCCAGACTGACACCAGGATAAGCAAGAGGAAATCAGTATACTATTTACAAAATATAATCATGTAAATTATTTGTAACTCTGTAGTGGTTGAATTAGAATGCAGTCTAAGGAGTGTGTTAGGATGTACACCCCTGCCCCTTCAGGCATGTGAGAATATCGTAACACAGCTTGTGATGCTGTGTTTTTAAATGTTTAAATCTAAATAAACTATAACATTGCATATAATACATACCTTAAAGGGCAGATGTGTAGCAAACACATATATTTATGACAGGTTTAAGCAGCAAGATATAATTAGGTGTGGTTTTGGTACAAGTTTTGCTTCAAGTTTACTTTGTTCTTTCAGCCACCCATGTTAATTATACAACTAAGCTCATGCCCTGGAGAGTTTTCATTTTTTAGTGATTATATCATGGATGCTTAGTAATATCCTTAGAAAAATAATAAAAAACACGAATATTTGCAGATAGGATAGTTAGGGCTTTGAAAATCTAGGTTTGACCCTTCTTACTACTTTCAGTCTCACTCAAAAACTTCAACAAATTTTCTTTGCCTTTAGATAACTAAGCAAATTTACCTCAGTATTTGCACTATTTTCTCTCTTGAGAACTATGGCACCCATTATCTTATTATCTGATCATCTCATAATCTTTAATGTACTTAATCTCACAATACCCAGGTTAGGTTATGTACGGAGGCACTATTATGTCCATTTTATAGATGGGAAATGGCGGCAGAGAGACTAAAGGACTTGCCCAAGGTCACATAGGAAGTTTGTGTCAGAGCAGGGACCTGAATCCCTGTCTCTCAAGCCCCAGGCTAGTGCCATGACAACTGGATCAGCCTTCCTAATTAAGTTGCTCATGTAAAGAATATGGAGGAAAAGCTATTTAGTTATCAAAGTTTGAAAATTTGTAAGCTCAACCACTGTAGATCACTTAGGGTGAGCATAATTTTTTCTTAAAGATTATTAAAAAATAGTAACACCAGTGATGCTACTTTATTAAACTATACAGTAGTCAGGAGTGCAATGGCAGTATAACACTATGAATTTGAGTCATGAGGCTGTAGATAAAAATCCAAGGGCAGATCTTCAACTGCTGACAAATAGTCATTGCTCCAGCCAAACAATGACCATTGAATCCAGCTGAGGATCTGTCCCTCTGTGTACATTGTTGACAACTTGTTTAATTGAAGCTGTATTATACTAATTGTAGTGCCTGAGCAGCCAGACCCAGAGTAATCATAATGAAAGTTTGCATAATAGACATTAATTTGAATAGGAATGCTGACTTCTTAACACCTTCTGTAGTATCTAGTACACATCTACTGCATACCAAATATTTTACTACACAATTTGTAAAACATAGAGCAGAAAAATATAGTTAGCCACTAATTTCTCAAATGGTAATATGCTTCCATGGTATGATATATTTTCCAGTAAAGTGCTGAAGAGAAGCATTTTTTTCAGCTGAGCTCACTGAAAGTTCAAAGGATAAATATATCACAATGACAAATTGCAAAATGCTATTCATACATGGAGGTAAAAATTGTTCCCTCATTTGTTTGTATTTCACATAAACTGTAATATTGTTATTTCCAAAGAAAATACAGAACAAAATGAATTCTGATTAAAAATACAAGTATTGTTAATGGACCTTAGCAGAAATTTGTCTTAGCTTGAAAAGAAAAGTTACAGAAGCTGAATGTGTTCTCTTTGGGTGAACTTCACTCCAGCACAAAGGGTATACATAGGGCTGTCAGCACCACTTTCTCTCTGAATCAACTCCCTACAAGCTGGGTGACAACTGGATTGGCCAGTACAAGGGATTTCTACAGCTCCTCCATGCTCGGAGAGTGAGTGTGTGTTGTGGGGAGAGAGAGCTGGGTAAAAGGTGACATGGGCACAGATCTATTGACTTCATGCTGTCCCCAGGTTGGGATGGGAGGGCAATTCTCAATCCAGTCCTCATGAACTTCACCAACACATTATGGTGCTAAATGGGCAAAGTATATTTCACTCTTTGACCTTGTTTCAATTAAAGTTTGTTTTGTACCCCATCAAATCCTGCTCACCTTACCCACATTAGTAGTCCCGGGCTTGCAGTATCTGCTTTCGTGTAAGTCCTAAAAGTCTTGACAGGATATAGATCTCTGTCTTTGATTTCTTGTGAAGAACAAGGATTTTCAACTGTCACCTCTGTTTCATCTTCTCGTGTTAGCTCACAATGAATCAACAAATTCTGAGGGTCAAATCAGAAAGATACATTCTAAATGATTAAGTCAAAAAGGAGGGAACATGGAATTCTGAATAAGCAACATTAAATCGGATCTTTGTTTGAAAATTATACATCAAGAAAAGGTGAGTTAATAATGTTATTAGTATAATACATATAGTACCATAATGTGCTGGGATCAGAAGCATTAACTAGCACAAGCACAAGTTAAAACCTTAAAAGTCAATACTTTCACTACTCAGGGTTTTCTCTCTTGTATTTTACTATTTTTAAAAATCACTTATGGAATTAATATACTATGATTTCTCATTCCAGATAATTATGTCTGTCTGTCTGTCTCTCTCACACATACATATAGCATTCTATAACAACGGGACTATTATAGAAAACGATCTAAAATATGTGGACTGCAGCCAATATTTGGATATAGTGTAGTTAATTCTGGAAGGTCTAAAAAGGAAATAATTCAACTCATTGCAGAGAAAAATGAGCTAGTCTTAAATACTTGTAATTACAAAGAATCATATCAAAACATGCAAGCTCCCACTCCTATAATGTTGAAAAAAGAGCTGATTCTACAGAGTTTGGGGAGCTTTTGCCCAAATTTCCAAAATTGTGTGCAAAAGGACGTGTGCACTTCTGCACCTTTCGTCTGGTATCTGTGGAACACCCAATGTGTGCACTGCAGTGGTTTGCTAGATCACACACTATGCATATGCTTAAATGTTGCTGCTAAGTGCTATGCGTCTTGTGTGACACTCATGACTTCAGAGCTCTATCATTAATTCCTGCAGCCCAGCTACATGTCATATCTGCTGGGCAGAGGTGATGGCCTGCAGCCTCTCCTGGTCACTGAGGCCTGCTGTAGCACCTGCTCTGCAGGTAACTCAAAGACCTCTCTGCACCTCTGCCTCTTCTTCCACTGCTGGATCAGAGTGGGAAAAGAGCACTTGGTGGCCGTAGTTGAGACAGAGATGAAGGGTGCCCAGTACTGGCCCCAGACAGACCCCATTCAGCTTCCTTTCAGTCAGCTTCCCCTTCAGGAAATCACCAGCCAGATCCAAACTTCCCGCTCAGCTACTACCCTAGACAACCCTCCCCTAGTTCCTCCCCACACAGCCATACTCCACCTTTTCCCACCCCTTATCCTCACCCAGCCACTTCACCAAATAACTTCCATCTTCCCTCCAAAAAGCCCCATTCAGCACCCAGCTGCCTTCCTAGCTAGCGCCTGGCACCTTTAGACATCCACCAGTTTTCACCCATCAACACATCTAGTACCTGCCACTAACCCCAGCACTCTACTCCTTACCCTTAACCGCTGTTAAGTATTCTACAACTCCTTCTCTTTTGTCCTTCCTCCTCCCCATTACTTTGGGCTGGGTGTGTTGATCATAAGCAGAAGTTTACAAAGATATGCAAATTAGCTGATTTATTGATTTGCATAAACGGTCACACATGAAGCTGCTCAAAACTTGGCAGCTGTGCTTAAATGCTTTGCTGGACTGGGGCCTCAAATTGAGGTTTGTGTGGGCCTGTTTCTATGCGCTCTCACAACCCAGGCTTGCACGGCCTTTTGAGAATGTGATCATTAACGTTTGCCAGATCAGTAGTTTTATGGAAAAGGAATATTTCTACCACAATAATTCCCTGCCCAATTAGTAGGGGCAGTACAGAGCTGTCAGTCCTGCTCAGCAGGGCAGAAGACCCAGACCCTTTCAGGCATTTTCAAAGATGCATAGAAACTAATTGACAGACTGCTTCTGTCACCCTTCCTCAAACTGAGTGTACCTTACTCACGTGAAATAAATAGCAATATTCACACCGTAAGGTGCTACTTAGCATGAGTGAGAGTGGCAGAATTAGGCCCTTATTTATTTATTAAACAAACATTAAACAAACAAGAGTCTCCAGCCCAAATGCAAAGACTCAGATCTTCATATGGAAAAAGACTCTGAATTACAGGATGATTCTTGACTAACAAACATATTAATCATTGAAACGGAATTACCAGACAAGAGATCTTCCTTTCTTCCTCCTCCCACATCTGCACTAGTGGAAAGTAACAAGCAATGACAATCCCAAGAACATAGATGAGAAACAAAGCTATCCAAAAGAAATCTAATAAACAGAGAATTTAAGATATTAATACAAAGACTTCCTCTTAGAGAGCCTTCTCTTTGCATCACAAAGATTGTACCAGAAATCCAGTGTATAACGTTGAAACCTGGTTGCAGCTCTGCATATTTCTTGGGCTGAAGCCAAGGGACTTTTGGCCCACAAGGTGGATATACTACACTTTGGGGCTGTGTTTACACAAGGGAATTTTTACCAAAAAAAAAAATCCCACACTTGCTAATTCCAGTGCAGCTGCACCAATGTTAGCAACAATGGGATCCTTAGTGTAGACGGCTTTCCGGCTCCGGCAGCCGTTTTCAGCATTGTGTCAATTAACCCTGCTTTGAGTGGGGTTAATTGACAGAGCGCTGAAAATGGCTCTGGAGATGAAAACCCTTCTGTGTAAGGGCTCCCAGCATTGCTAAAGACAGTGCAGCTGCACTCATATTAGCAATGGTGGGAATTTTCTGTAAAAATTCCCCAGCGTAGACAAGGCCTGAGAGTAAGCCTTAATTTTTTTTCTGGGTCTTGTTTGTCAATTTCAATTTTGCTTCACTCATGCATTATCTCAGCCATCTGCAGATCATTGATTTTTAAGGCAGCAGTTCCTTTGATCCCAGCAGTTTGGGTGGAATGAAAGAAAAGAGTGGAAGATTTGCAGTTCACTCTGGTCCCTCTGATACATACACTTAAGGTTCTTCACACATACAGTTTGTGCCCATGCTTTTCTTTCTTGTGCTTTGTATTCCTGCAGAATGAAGGGAGCCTAATCAAACAGGACCGGTGAAAATGAGAGCTATCGTTATTCATAAATGAAGGTGATATTCTCAGAAATCCAATTCTCCTCCTGGAAGGATGAGTTTTCCATGGATAGACAGTCAAGATACAAAAGATGTTGCCTCGGAAGATTATTTGGTGAGTTCCTAGAGTACCCAGTTTAGGTTCCAAGGAGGGCAATGCTGTTCCTGAAAAGGATTTATGGGTTTGGCCACTCTGATGACCCACGATACAGGGGAATATAGCCAGAGCTGCTTCAGCTGTCTGTTCACTGGATAGGGTAGCCACTTGCACCTATAGGGCTAGATCAATGGTTCTCAAGCTATGGGGTGGGCCTCCCAAGGGAGGTGTGAGAATGTGTCAAGGGGGGCGCGAGGTGTGTGCTTGTTTGTTTTTGTTTTGTTTTTTTAAGAGCTCTGGCTCTTAGCCCCTGGTGGCTGGGGATCGTGCAGAAGGGCCATGCACACCCAGGAGCGGGGAATAAAGAGGAAAGCTGGAGGCTGGAGCCCCACCACCCTGGGGCTGACAGCTGCAGTCCTGCCTCCTGGGCTCTTTCCCCTGCCCCCTGGTTAATCCCTCACCAGGAGGCAGCTCAGGCTCAGGCTCTCCTTCCCTCCCCCTCACCTGGAGGTGGTGAGGCTCCAGCTGTCAGCCTCAAGGTGGAAGCAGCAGTGCAGAAGTAAGGGTGGTGATGGGATGCTAAGTCTGCTGTGAAAAGTGATAATGACGAATATCACTTTTCACATTGCCACCCGTACTTCTGTGCTCCTGCCAGCACGGTGCTGCTTTCAGAGCTGGGCTCCCAGCCAGCAGCCACTGCTCTCCACTGTGCCTTCAAAGCTGGGTGACGGAATATGGGTTTTTTTAGGGGGTGGGGATGGGTGTGAACAACTACAGACTCAAAGAAGGGGGGTCCGATCAAATAAGTTTGATAACCACTGGGCTAGACTGTGCCTTTTAAATTGCTAACCCAGCATTCAAGGCACTGCTGAGCCAGGTCACTCTAGGAGTTGCTCCAGGAGGGTCTGTCTCTTAGAAGGTGCAATTCTTCTTGCACCTCCAAGAAGCAGAGGGAAAGTGCATGCTGCACAATCCATTAGAATGTTGCAAACTGCTCCCCTGTCCATGTCCAGAAATCCTTGCTTGCTGGCACTGTAAAAGTTGCAGCCAAAACTTGTCTTTCTCCCAACCCAGAGCTCTCCTGTGGATTTTAGAAGAGAGAAGTCTTTGCCCTTCAGTTGTTCCTAGCTCTGCACCCTTCCTAAGAACACTCCAACAATGGGCAAGTACCATCTAGCACATAATGTGCTTATGCTGTGGCCCATAGGCTGTCTTGCAGCGTTCAAGGATATCTAGCCACCTGAAAGACCACTGATAGAATCATTGAAATGCAGGGCTGCAAGGGACCTCAAGAAGTTAGCTAGCCCTGCCCACTGCTCTGAGGCAGGACCAACTAAACCTAGACCATCTCTGACAGGTGTCTGTCCAGCTTGTTCTTAAAAATGTCCAATGATGGGAATTCCACAACCTCCATTGGAAGTCTATTCTAGTGTTTAAGCTTAGAACACAGAACACAGTACTCTAGCTGAGACCTCACCAGTGCCAAGCAGAGTGGGACAATTACTCCTCCCCCGCCCCCATATCTTACATATGACACTCCTGTTAATATACTCCAGAATGATATTAGCCTTTTTCGCAACTGCATCACATTGTTGACTCTTATTCAATTTGTGATCCACTGTAACTCCCAGATGTTTTTCAGCAGTACTATTACTCAGCCAGTTATTCCGTTTTGTAGTTGTGCATTTGATTTTTCCTTCCTAAGTGATGTACTTTCACTTCTCTATTGAATTTCATCTTATAGGTGTCAGAGCAATTCTCCAATTTGTCATGGTCATTTTGAATTCTGATCCTGTCTTCCAAAGTGCTTGTAACTCCTCCCAGCTTGGTGTCATCTGTAAATTTTATAAGAGTACTCTCCATTCCATTATCCAAGTCATTAATGAAAATATTGAACTAGGACTGACTCTTCCAAGATCCCTCTAGATACGTCCTCCCAGTTTGACTGTTAACCACTGATAACTACTCTTTGAGTAGTTTTCAGAGTAGCAGCCATGTTAGTCTGTGTCAGCAAAAAGAACAGGAGTACTTGTGGCACCTTAGAGACTAACAAATGTATTTGAAATACATTTGTTAGTCTCTAAGGTGCCACAAGTACTCCTGTTCTTTTTACTCTTTGAGTAGTCTTTCAACCAGTTTTGCAACTACCTTATAGTAATTTGATCTTGGCCACATTTCTCTAGTTTGCTTATGAGTATGTAATGTGGGACTGTGTCAAAAACCTCACTAAAATCAAGATATATCACATCTATTGCTTCCCCCCAATCACTAAGCCAGTAACCCTGTCAAAGAAGAATGGTTTGGCATGATTTGTTCTTGATAAATCCATGTTGGCTATTCCTTATAACCCTATTATCCTTTAGATGTTTACAAACTGATTGTTTATTGATTTGCTCCAATATCTTTCCTGGTATCAAAGTTAGGCTGACTGGTCTGTAATTCCCTGAGTTCCGTTTGTTCCCTGTTTTAAAGATGGATACTATATTTTCCCTTCTCCAGTCCTCTGGGACCACACTTGTCCTCCATGAGTTCCCCAAGATAATTGCTAATGGTTCCAAGATTGCTTCAGCTAGTTCCTTAAGTACCCTGGGATAAATTTCATAAGGCCCTGCTGACTTGACTACATCTAACTAATCTAAACATTCTTTAACCTGTTCTTTCCCTATTTTGGCTTGCACTGCTTTGTCCTTGTTGTTAATATTAATCGTGTTGAGTATCTGGTCACCATTAACATTTTTAGTGAAGACTGAAGCAAAAAAGCATTAAACACCACAGTCTTCTTGATGTCAGTCATTAGCTCTCCTTCTCTGCTAAGTAGAGCATCTACTTTTCCCTTCATCTTTCTCTTGAACTTACTGTATTTAAAAAACCTCTTCTTATTGCCTTTTATGCCCCTTGCTAAATGTAACTCATTTTATGCATTTACCTTTCTGATTTTGTCCCTATATGCTTGTAGCTAATCTTTTGTGCTCCTCCTTAGCAATTTGTCTGTGTGTTTCTAGTTTTTGTAATATTCCTTTTTGATTTTCAGGTCATTAAAGAGCTCCGGATGGAGTCTTGTTGGCTTCTTACTATTCTTCCTGTCTTTCCTTTGCATCGTGTGTTGTGTAATATCTCATCAATTCAGAGCATATGAGACCTTGGCTAATGCAGGTGGAAGTTATTGGCAGTGTGTATTCAGAGAAGGGCTCTTGTCTATGGGACTTGTGTGCCCCTTGGTTTAACACAGCATGAGCCCATTGACATCAGGACATAGTTCAAATTCTGTCTGTTTTCCCAGGCTTTCAAGAAAGGGGTGGATTGAAAAATGAGTCAGGGAAATTATTTTTAAAATGTATAATCTTACATAACTTTTTAACCTATAATTCATAATGAAGATTGGAGGTCTTTTAAAAAGATATGCTCTGGCTCAACCAGAAATTATGGGGCTTGATTCTGTGTGAAATTCTATGGTGTTATGGAAGAAGTCAGACTAGATGATGTAATCATCTCTTCTGGCTTTAAAATCTGATTTTTACTGAGACTGAATAACTAAATATGTAAGCAGGAGTTAATTAATTTATTTAATAAGATATGTCAATGTTTTAAATGTTACATAATCCAGGATATATGGCACATTTATTACAAATCTAAGTATTTAAATAAATATATCTCTAATTCTTCTCTTCCTAATGATAAGATTGTAAGCTCTTTGGGGTAGAGACCATGCATTATTTTATGAGTATAAATCTCATGATGGCTGCTACCAGAGTCAAATAATAATAATAATAATAATAATAATAATAATAATAATAATAATAATAATAAATTCTTGGGATCATGATCTTTGTTGATAGACTAATGCTTAAAGCTAGGCCAAAACCTTATGCAGTGTTTCCTGGAGGAAAACAGGGTATTCCAGTCAGGCTGTCATTATTCTTCTTTATGGCTGCTCCATTGAATGAACACAACATCACATTCAGGGATACAGGGTCTAGATGGAAAAATGATCCGTACTTGACAAGATTGGGTAGCTGTTAAAAGGAATGGGTGCCTAGATATCATCTCCACTGCAGTAGCGTAGGCAGGTCCGGAGCACAGGGGGAGCGGCGCTATAAAAAGGCGCCTCCCCAGGCTCCCTCTGTACTCACCTGGCGGCGCTCCAGGTCTTTGGCGGCACTTCAGCGGTGGGTCCTCACTCGCTCCGGGTCTTTGGTGGTACCCGCTGCCGAAATGGCACCGAAGACCTGGAGCGCCGCCGGGTGAGTGCAAGAAGCGGCGTTTAAAAAGAAGCAGCGCTTTTTTTTAGCTCCGCTAAAAAAAGGCGCCGCTTCCTTTTTAAGGCGCCGCTTCTGCTCACAGGGGGAGCGGCCGCTCCCCCTGCTCCCCCCCTGGCTACGCTACTGCTCCACTGACCACTAGGGTGGAAAACCAGGGGCTACCTGGCCACTTGAGAACCTGCTCAGCGGTAAGATTAGTGGGAAAGTGCATAAGAAGGTTGTGTAGGCCCATTTAAGGGCCAGGCTGGAACTCACAAACAGAACAGCCTGGGGATAATGCAGATAGACTCCCCACTCTGTTCTAGTAATCTGTTTAAACAGGAAGAGGAAGCTGAGCAGGGTGGGAGGAAAATGGAAGCTGAACAGGCTGCAAAAGGGTGGTGAGCTCTGCCTGGTCAGGCCAGAAGGCTAGCCTGACCAGGCACAGCGACTTTGTTTGGGGAGCTCTGAACCCGTCTGTGAACTGTTATTTCCAAGTGCTCCTTCCCTGGGGCTACATTAAAGAAGACACTTATTTTGACTAGTTTGTTTTGGCTTCTTATTAATCTGATCTGTGCAAGATAATTTATTGGTGCCAAGTTGGGGGAAAGAAAGGTGAGGATCACCTGCAGTGCCACTCTTGGGCACAGGGTTACAAGTGTCTTCAGCCAGGGTGGGCAGACAGCATCTGTTCCTCATACTATTGTGTCCTTGGAGAAATATTTGCTCACCTTTTGATTACAGTTTGATGCAAATATGTCTGCTTGTGAGCAGTTGCCTCAAAAACTTTGCAACTTGAAATCCATTCTGAGTACTATATGTCCTCTCTGCTTCTGTGTTTATGAGTGGCTTGAATTAAAACTAAGCTGTTTGATTAGTCAGAGGCAGATTTGTATTATACATTCTTCCTTCTTTGGTCCATCAAGAATACCATGTTGATTCAAGTTGTAGCGGTTTTCAGGGGATGAAGAAATACACTCAGCTACAGATGAATGATGAACTCATGGCCCTTTATATCTCAGATGGTAACACTTATTTGTTTTCTGTTGTTATCGTTATTCATTTGTATTGCCCAGCCAGGATTAAAATTCTATCATGCTACGTACAGTACGAACACCAGTACAGAAAGTGACAGCCCCCTGCCCTGAACAGCTTTCAAAGTAAGACAGTTCTGGACAGTTGTCTGATGTGAATGTTGTCTGATTATGACATTACATTAATACCTTTGAATCATAGCATTGTCACCAGAACTGTTAAGAACTAGGTGAAGACACACAGGACTATTAATAGCCCATATGGGATGAATCAATAAGAACAGTGGTTTGGGAGATAAACGATCATAGGAATCTTATGTACCATTGTCTTACAGAGACATCAACAAGATGAATGGACGTTATAAAAATTATTTACTGCTACACCTGAAACTATTGATTTTATGATCTTTGTTTGAAATCTTGCTCTTTCATGCAACAGTTAAATCTTTTGATGTACTGAATGGACTTGGAGATCTTCAGATTTCTAGAGCCCTGTGTGGATACAAAATTTGTATCTTCATCCAATCTGTGATCTGCAAACATGGTCCATGGATATAAAGCAAATATCCACAGATTTGCAGGGCTCTAGATACAACATTTGGATCTGCATCCATCCGCAATCTGCAGACATGATCCCTGGATATCCAGAGATTTACAGGGCTCTACAGATTTCTTCACAATGTGGGGAAAACTGAATGTCATTCAAAGTGGCTTTCTGTCTGTAGGATTCTTGTGATAGTCCATCTGTAAAATCTCAGGGCTATTTCTATCTTCATGGCTAGTTGCTTTGTAGGCTCTGTTTCATACTGGGCTTTATCGCTGCTTGGCCCCATTGTCCCTGCTGATTGTAGTTTATTTGAGGGGAAAGAGGCAGTCCTGAAGGCAGCTACATCTTAGCCTATTGAGAGCTTTGAAGATAAGGACTGAGACCTTGAAGTGGATATGGAATTAGATGAGAGGCGACAGTAGCCTATGAAGCACTAGTGTGATGCTCCCAGTGTTCTGTTTTGGGAGATGGAAGCCTTTGTGTAGCCTTCACAATCAGCTCTGTGTAGAGTGAGTCCACCCTTGCCAAGATAAAGGCATGAATAACTGTGGCTAGGTCTGCATCTGAGAGGAAAGAATGGCCTAAGATGGGAGAAGACACTTCTGGATGCTGGCTGATGAGTTTGATAAGATTTTTAAGCTGTGCACCTCCTAGACAGTTGGAGGACACACCTTTTGACAAAGGGCTTCAATTGATCCCTTAAAGTGTTCCTCTTTCCCCTCAGTATCACCTCCACCCAATCAAGTTTCATTTTGAGCCAGCTGCACTTCATCCAGGAGTCTAGTAGAGATGAGTAACTGCATTGTCTCTTTCTCAGCAACTGCAGCTGTAATATTGAGAATCTAGTTAGACATATAGGAGGGAAGGCAGCACCAAAACTTCAGGACTGTTGCATGTGAGAGGTCTTGTGGAAGAGAAGTGAACCTGGTGAGAGACCAGCACTTAGTGGTTAATTGTACAGAAGGCTGATGAGAGGTCTAGAAGTACTAGTGTTTGCCCTTTTCCATGGGTGTAAGGAGATTATCTATCAATGCAACTAGTGCATTTCTGTTCCATATCCTGGTGTAGATATCTTACTTTTCAAATTATTCTTTGTTATTCACATCAGAAATGTCGACTTATGAATCAGATGCTATTTACAAGATTCGTACCTTATTGTATTTCTTATACCCCTCATTTGGAGCCTTTGTGCAGAGGTTTGGAGGTTGAAGTGGATGGGGCAGGACAAAATAACTAAGTCACTGGAGGAAGCAAACAAGTAGCTATTAGAAAGGTTGGTTGACAAACCTTTATGCCTGGCAAGCTGTAGTAGAGGAGCCGAGATGCATTTGTACAGCTAGCTGCCCAAACTTGGCTAGTTCAGGTTTGAGAGAGAAGACAAGTGGTGCTGTGACACTTTTTATAGTGGGGGTGCTGAAGGTGAACATCATATTTTTGGGTTGTTCTTATTTCTTCAAGCCCGACATGCCGGCAGCATCCCCAGGATCCCTAGTTCCAGCACCTATGGCAGAGGACTGGGGGCGGTGGGAATCCCCGTCTGTCCCTTTAAACCTGCAGCAGCGAGTTGGGCATGAACGGCGCTGGACACGTGAGTTGGTCTTAGTGTGCTCTAGCCTGCCTCTGCTTCCAATGCTGCTGTATTTCTAATGTTTTATCTGGCCCAAGTCCAGCCCCCGATCCTAGGTTTTTCGCCCTGCCTCCTACTCCTCCTCGTATTTTTTTTTCACACAGCCCCCTCCTATTTTTTCCACCCATGGGCAAAGGTGTTTTTGTTTTTACTCATCCCAGTTTAATCCGTGGGCAGGACTCGCCTAGTAATATTTCTAGCCCCAGCCGCTCACATCACAGACACGACCACAGCTCTCTCCCTCGCTCCTTTTTTTAAATGCTCGCTCTTTCGCTGCCGCTGCCGAGCCCCCCATCCCCACAGTGTGCATGACTCCCGGCGAGAGGGCCGAGTCCCCCCCGTGCCTTTCCAATGTGTCTTCTCTTACTGGGTCCTGAGCCGGTCCCCGGGCGATAGCCACCGCTTGCTTCCCATTTTTGCAAGAAGATATCCCCCCCCCCCACTTGGTTTGCTCCTGCTCTGCTTGCAGCGGTCCCCCCTCCTGGCATTTGTAGGGCTGCAATTCACCCTCTCTCCCTTCTTCCCCACCCCCCCTCTTGAATTGCTCCGCGTTACTAGCGATCCCTGTTCCCAAAGCGTACGGGAGAGAAGAGAGGAGAGTCCCCCACCCCCCTCCTCCACCACCACCACCACCGGCACCGGCACCGCTACCACCATCACCTCCTCCTCCTCCTCCTCCCCTTCTCTCCTTTTTGGCAGCACCAGGACGTCCGGTGTGTGGTGGTGGCAGCGAGCGGCGAGCGCTCGGGTTGAATCCCCCCCCTCCCCGGTCCCCCTCCCCCTGAGCGCTCAAGGTGCTCGGAGCGATTGTTCCCGGCTGAGCGGCGGCAGCGGCAGGCGGCAGGATGAGCACGCGAGGGGAAGGAGCCGGCCAGCCGTCCACTTCCACCGCTGCCCAGGAGCAACCTGCAGCCACAGCGCCCCAGAAGAGAGGACGGGGCAGACCCAGGAAGCAGCCACAAGTCAGTACCCGCGCCCTGCACGGAGCGCGCGCGCGAGGAGACGAGCGTGGCCATGGACGGGCTCCCGCTGCCCCGGGAGTCCCCGGGACGGGACCAGGCGGCGGCGGCGGCGGCGGCGGGGGTGAGGGGGGGGGGGGTTTGTCGCGCGCCCTTCGCCGCTCAGCGCTGAAGAGGCTCCGCCGCGCGCGCCGGGAGAGGGGCCGGAGCTGCCCGCCGGAGGGGGGCGGGAAGGCGCAGCGGCGGCGCGGGGTGGGTTGCAGAGGCGCTGGCTATTGTGCGCGCCGTGGCGGCGGCCGCGCTGTTCAATGGAAATGTGCAGCATGGAGCGGCGCGGAGCCGGCCAACCAGCGCGCGCTGGGTCACCCCCGAGCAGAGTTTGAAATTGCGAGAGGGCGAAGGGACTGAGCTGCGCTGGCTCCCGCCTCTCGGAGCCTTTGCAAGCTCCGGGGCTGTGGGGGTCGGGTCCTGCCGCCGCCTCCGAGCTTGACCAGCCCAACCACTAGATCCTGGGGGTGCGGCTGCAAAGTCGCTTGGCTTTTGGTCCCCCCCCACCCCCCTTCGTGTGGACGAAGGTGCCCCCCACTCCTGGCGGCGGCTGCGGCGGGGAGGGGGGAGGCTGCTGGAGGGGGGCGGCTGCTGGAGGGGGGCAGCGCCGCAGTCACAACACCTTTTGCATTTCCGGAGCCCTTTGCCAGGCAGGTCGTTCTTCCACCTCCCTGGGGGGGAGGCGGGGGTTATTCCGGGTTCTGGCTGCGGGCGGGGAGAGCCAGCGCTCCCCCCTCGCTTTGCACCCCTGGTCAGTTTCAGGGACTCCAAAAAGGGGCGCACCGGGCCCCTCTTCGCTTGCAGGGCCCGACTCTGTTTGAAACTTGCTAGACTTGTTCCCCCTCCCCCCCCCTTTCCTTCACTGACATTGCCACTCTGCTTCCCCGAGTCCGGCTCTTTTCACCCCCTCTGAAGCGATGTATGTTGCGGGGATTTTGCCTGCGGATGCAACCAATTAAGCTTGCAGCTTTGCAGAGGCTGCATGGGGAAGCACCAAGCCGGAGGTTTTGTTTGCCATAATTCGCAGGCTTCGGAAGTACCGATTGAAAGTGTGTGGGGATTTCTAGTGAGCTCATTTAAACTGACTTCCGCGGGCTTTAAACATGTTTACTCCATTCGTTAGCATCCCACCACTTCCTTCAAAGCATGTCAGATGATTAGAAAATATTATGGGAGCTCTGAGATGCAGAACATCCTCGAAAGCATTCCTCTAAACTGGGGGATATGCAGCTGCTCCTGCCCCTCCCGTGTGCTCCTGAAAAATGCACAGAAAATACTTATGGAAAACCACAAAACTGGAGCCCTACGTTTTCCCGCTCTGCCCTGTGACACTTATTCAGCTTTTCGATCTCAGCTTTATACCCCACAAACTCACTTTACACCTGGGTCCGACAACGTGGTCTTGCAACAAAAGCAACCAGTAGCATTGGGCTCTGCAAGTTTTGAGCATGGCTTTTTTAGCATTTGAATGGCTCGGAGAGAAAGAAAACTGCATCTCCTAAAACGTGTTCGATCCAGATGTGCACCATGTCGCTCTGGCTCGCAACTGAGGAATCGTATCATTTAGTCTCCTTTCCAGATTATCTAAATGTACCAGGGAATTTAAAATCTGAAGGGTTTTAGGCTGGTTTAAGTTAACAAACTGCATTTAATTAGTTTTACCACATCCTGTAATCCGAATGAAATGTTCAATATTTAGAACTAGAAGAGTTTTATAGTATTTATGATTCACTGAATAAATATTTGGAATCCGAACTATTAGTCATTCATATCCATTTTAATGACTGGTTTATTTACTATCAAACACAGGGACCAGTTAAGAAAATTGCTAAAATAATCACTGTTCTTGTATAGATGTGTTAAACTTTTTCGTTACAGATATTTTATTTCCACAAATATATATTGCATGCCAAAAATCTGTTGTAAAGAAATCTTTACATTTACATTTTAACAAACGATAATTAAGTTTGGACAAATGCAAACTTCATAATAGCAAAGGCAAATTAAAAAAATCTATTTGTGCCCTTAACAGAAAACTGCAGATTACTTCCCAGGTTTTCAATATTGAGCTTTTTCAAAAAATATTTGTGATAGAAACTACATACCATAGTTATATACTCTTATGATGAAACTTAAATGAAATGGGTAATTAATTTGGAAAAAACATCTTTCCAGAAAGTTAACAGTTTGTGTTTTCTGGTATGTTTTACTGTTGTTAGAATATGCAAATTTTCATTATGTTCGTACATAATTACAATTTAAATGAAGTCTCCGTTTAATATGCAAACTAGAGTTCTCTACTTCACTTTAAACTTTGTATCATTCATTTATACTTCATGTTTTTAGGTAGGCTCTTCAGTTGTTGTTTATATTTAAGGTCTATTTGGGTAGTGTCTTGTGGAGATTCTTGCTACAATAGCGTGTTTTCCTATGTTTAGGAACCAACTGGAGAACCATCTCCTAAAAGACCAAGAGGAAGACCAAGAGGAAGCAAAAACAAGAGTCCCTCTAAAGCAGCTCAGAAGGTGAGATTATGAGAGAGAGAGAGAGAGAGTTCTTAACAATTACTGTCCACTCATCAGTTAATTTCCAAATTATTCCAGTCATTCAGCCTTTGAACTGTAGGGTTTGAACCCTTTTTAATAATGGAGGCCACATATTTTCTGCATTTTACCTTTGTAAGATCAGAATTAACGTTTGCTGCAGAAAGACCCTAGCACAGAACATATGAGGTCAATTTACTTTTTGTACAGTGCATAGAGTATGAAATAATATGACATATTTGAGATATTGATTGAGATCTTCTGCAGCTAGCATTGTGGTCTGGAAAGAAAATCAATATTATTAATTATTGTTATTAATATTATTTTCCCAGTTTAAGATTTAAAAAGTCTTCTATGCACAAAAATGAAAATTAATTTCCTGTACATTTATTTACATTACTATTTCAAACCAAATCTGTCTATTAAAGCTAAGTGCTTTGTCAAACATATGGTAATTAGAAGTAAATCCAATTATGTGTTGATAGAAATATTTCTTGAAATTTACAGTTTTAAAATGTGATGGTAAAGTAAACTGTGAGTTACAATAACAGCCTGCTATGTATTGTTTAGTAATCACTTTCAAAGAGGCTGTTTCTTGAAGCAATATTAGTCTTTTGAACCACTCCTACAATTTGGTGTTGCTAGCAGATACATACCATAGTGGTTCTGAATAGTTTAGCAATGGTCCAGTCCAGTGAAGACAATCTTTTTAGTTCACAGATTTTCAATTGTAAATTCAACCTGAAAAACTAGCTTACTTTAAATTTGCCAATGCTGTGCATTATAAAATCTTGCTAACAAGGCTAATAATACATTTATATATGACATTTTTTTGGTGAACATAAGAAGTAAATAGAAGTATGTAGTTTGGAAAATAAATACAGGAATAATGGTTCTGTAGAGGGTTCCACAGCAGTTAGCACTAATTTACAGGTACTAAGTTGAAAACAAAAGCTTATTAAATCTGGGAGTGAACTGTGGTGCTTAAGTGTATCAGTGTTTTTTACTCTTTCCTAGTTATGTGGTAAAATGTGTGTTGGAAGATGGCTGTTGGCTCATCTAATTATGGTTAATTTTAAATGTGGTTTACTTTGTGCCTGTGGGCACTGACCATGTTAAGTTTGATAGTTTTCAGTGTTATAAATTACCATAGCAACTAGTGATAAATATTAAGTTCTTTCATGTCTGTTTTAAATGTTTTGAACATTAGCTGAAGGAACATTTTCCTAAAGTGTTTGAATTTCCAATTGTTTTTTAGTGTCTGGGCTGGGAAAAAACAGCATATTTAATCAATAAACTTATAAGTTGGTAAAAATGTACTTTTCAGGTTAGATATTTAAAATGTACAAAAACCACTTTGCTACCCTAATAAGTGTAGGTATTTAGGTTTTTTTCTTTGTATAGTTAAACATGTACATGAGATTCAATATTAAACAGTTTAAATTTAATTCTTCAAAAGAGAGAAAATAAATTTTTATTAGTTTGGAAAATCAAAATTTGAGATTGAATGTTTTGAATATTACCGTTGGTAGAGTAGACATTACTGTGTGTAATATTTCTAGCAAGAATAAAATTTTAAAGTAATTCTTAATGGAAATGTATATTTAAAAGATATTTCTTGTAGAAATATTAAAACCTGTTAATAAATCTGAGTGATTGAAAATCATTATAAATTAGAAAATACTTTTTTATTATACAAAATTATATATTATGCAGTTTAGTTATGTTCAGATCATTTTGGTGCATGTAGTTCCTTTCTAGTCTGAATTAAGAACTGAACAAGTTACTAACACCTTTTCGATTGTCAGAGTTCACCAAGTAACTACTGTAACTAAGGCAAACTCTACAGAATGTTATGTATAATAAAATTTGACCAAGGGGCACATGTCTTATTTACCATTAAAAAATCTTTGATGTTTCCTTAAATATAAGTCTGATGTGTTTTTTTTTAATTTTTGTGATGGAATGTCTGTTAAAATATGTATCTTGGGTAAGATGCACAAGTCTTTGGTAAATATTCTGAAGTGTAAACCAGTTGTAGAACTTTTAAAAATAAGTAAATAAATAATAAAGTAGAAGCTTTGGGATCATGTTTCAACTAGCTATTTGTTGCCCTTTTTTAAAATAGATGTTGTAATATCACATTTAACACCTCAAAGTTTATATTTTATAGAATTTCTTTTATGATAAATTTCCTCGTAGTAAACATGAATTGAAAAGTTCACTCATTTAAAAACAATGTTGTTGGTATCACTTTTTAAAATAACAAATTACAGTTGTAACTTTCTAACATATATATTAATATATATTAATTGAAGGGCTTCTATATCCTTTTCCAAATCTCAAAGCCTTGCTTGTTAACTTTGCTAAGACCCTATACATGTAAACTTGGTTGCTCTACATGCAGTTGAAAATTGCTGGAATTTCTATAGAATAGTGTGTGGCCTATGGTTTTCAAAGTGAGCTCACTGAAATGTACTATAGTGTTCACAACGTGTAAGATAAACGTACACCACTAGAACCCACAGAGCGGACGTGAGAAGGCACTCATGATTAATTGATCGGGTGTTCTCTTGCAAACCATTACACATAACAATTAAAAATGTATTACACAAACTGGCAGGGAGCTAAAAATACTCAGACAAGTATTGGAGCTTTGTTTTGTTATACTTTAAAAAGTAAATACCCTTAAATCAGTTGAGGCACCATTTTCCCTGTGATCATGATTCTGTGGTGTATTTAAAATTTCTTGGTGTATGGTTTTTTTTTACTTGCAAAGCTTGTGTTTGGACTTAGTAAACTGGCCTTGGGACATTTGAAAACAAACTGTGCTTGTTAGGAAATTAGCAATGTGAAACTTGACAATGCATGCAGAATGTTGCAAGACCAATTGGACAGCTAATAATGTATCAATTACTCTAATTTCAGGTAATACACACATAAAAACTGACTTGCCTATAATACATATCTAGGCTTGGAAAGATAGATTTTTATCCGTAAATGTTTGTTAGTGAACGTTGATTTCACTGTTCACACACAAATCAATGAAAAATATTTCTATCAATAATAATCAAAATGTACATATAGGCAAAGTAAGAAAAATCTTACTGGAGTTTGATTTAAGGATATTTAAGGATATTTACTTTGCATAATTTGATGTGATCACAATTTGTGTTTGAACGGTTATAAAGCTTTATCTTTTTTAATCTCAATGTCTGCTGTCATTAAATAATTATTGTCTGACCCTCTCATAATTTCCAACAACTCTGAAAATTTAAATTGATACAATTTTTTAAAAAATGCTTAAAACCCATGGTTTTGTGCAACAGTGAACATTTAAATAGATGAAAATAAAAAAGGCTTAGAAACAAACCAATATCAGTCAAAATTATATAAAAATAGAATTTTACCAAGCTTATACATATTTATGACATGTATTTATTAGATGAATACATAAGGTAAGCTTGCATTTTACAAAAAAAATCCCAACCACTCAGTCACTTTAATTTTCCACAAAGAGTGAATGCGAATAACATATTAACAGATGACAAGTAGGAGACACACAAAAGGACTCTAATCACATTGTACTGGAGTGTTTAGAATTACTCTATCATTGGAGCTTATGTCTCTGAACAAGACCTGCTGTCATTGATTTAAACCAAAAATTGGAGAATAAATGGAGGACTTCTCTTTTCTAAGGATTATCTGTTTGACTTTGCAAAAAGGACAACATATTGACATCCCTCTATTATCTTCTTGGTTGCTCCATACCTATGTTTTATTCGTTAGACTGAGGTAGTACTGTTACCAGTACATCTCCATTTCCCTTATGCATTCAGGGCTTTTCTTTGTTTAGCTCCGATATTTGTGCTTGATAAAATTTCCCTTATTTGGAATGAAGAAACACGCTTTTGGAGTAAAACAATAGAAATAGTTACTATGTGTCATAAGAGAAAACTTCAGAAATCCCAAGAAGTGCTCTTATGTCAAATTCACCTTCAATTTAAAAGTTTAGGTCCAGCTCAACTAAAATAGTCATTTGTTTTTCATTAGAATGAAATTAAATAACTCAAAAACATGTGAGTTGGGAAATGCACACTTTGCAAACAAAAGTTAGTGATACCGTTTGTATCTAAGTTAATTAGTCGGGTGAAATCCTGGCCCTGTTGAAATCAGTGAGAGTTTTGCCACTGACTTCTTTGGGGCCACGATTTCACCCTAAGTTGGTTGATGAAAATCTAGTTGACCTATGAGGAAAGGTTAAAAAAACTGGGCATGTTTAGCCTTGGGAACAGAAGACGGGGGGAGGGGCAACCTGTTAACAGTCTTCAAATATATTCAGGGCTGTTGTAAACAGAACTGTGATCAATTGTTCTTCATGTCCACTGAAGGTAGCACAAGAAGTAATTGGCTTAATCTGGAGCAAGGGAGATTTAGATTAGATGTTAGGAAAAACTTTCTAACTGTAAGGGTAGTTCTGGAGTAGCCTTCCAAGGGAGTTTGTGGAATCCGCATCACTGGAGGTTGTTAAGGACAGGTTACAAACACCTGTCTGGAATGGTCTAGGTTTACTTGGTCCTGCTTCAGTGCAGGGGATTGGACTTGATGACTTCTTGAGGGCCCCTCCAGCCCTGCATTTCTATGATTCTGTGTGATGTACAAGTGGTCATTGCACCTAAAACATGGAGACTACAGCCACTGAGATGTTTTCAGTAAGATGTGTCAGGCAGGACACCCGTTTAGTGGTAAACTGGGTACATATGACATGGAAGCTGTAACAAGATTATTGTTGAGTACCTCAGAGTCCTTTTATTACTGTTTTTAACAAAGTGACTTCAGTAGAGGGACACTTAATTGTGCAAGTTCTCTTGACTAGGTTTGACAACAGTGATCTTTGTTGAGAGAGCTATCAATTACTCCAGCTGACCTATGCCTCTGACACATTTTATCTTGACATCTCAACAGATCATTTTGCAAAACAGATAGAGTTTACAAGATATGGATTCTGTTGCATTTGGGTTTCTGCTTGACAATATATGGATGCCCGAAGAACACTTTATATCCATTCAATTATTTACACTCATCTTGTCTTGTTAATTGCCTTCAACTGTACAGTTCAGTTTCTGCTTGGCGTTGCTCACCCATGCACCAACGAGGTGCTGGTGGTGGGAAAGTCAGACTCCATTTTTGCTGAGCCAAGTACAGTGTGAGGTTATGAAGCAGCTTCAAGTCGCCTTGTGCTACCGAAGCTTAGATGAATTGCAGACCTTTCCATTGACTGTTAACTGGCTTTAATATGAAAAGGATTGAAATGGCAGTTGTGATAGCATGAAAAATACCATTTTCTCAGACATTTTGTGCTCAAAAGTTAATTCAGTTCCACTTCCAAAATGTTTTATCACAGAAATTAATTGCATAAAAGTGTTAATTTTTAAAAAAGAAAAACACCCGTAAACTGCATATATGCTAACCTTCCCTCCCCTTGCTCAGCCCTCCTCTGTTTTATGTTCAGTGTTAAATGTTGTTGTATTATGTTATATAGAGCAAAGTCATGTCTCAGCATGTTGCCGAGATATAACCCAACATAACACACTTTACTCTATATTGCATCAGAGGATTAAAAAGAAACAGCTTCCTTTGATTAAGCAGGTATAAACTGCAGTGGGTAGCTGAGATCACTTGCAAGCTGCTGCTTAAATAATACTGTTAGTTATGTTTGGGAGGTTTGGTGTTCTCTCTGGATTTGTCCCTCACTCAAGACACAACAGTGTAATGAAAGCAAACAGCTAGCAGAGTAGTTAGACTAAATTGCTCTAAATATCTATTCAGAAGGCAAAGTAGTGCTGTTGGGTTGATGTGTTTAACTTCTTGTTAATTAAATTTTACATTTTTCCACACAATTTTATTTATTTGACAGGATCACTGCTAAATAACTAGTCATGACTCCAAGTATTTATATTAAATGACACTATTGCGATCCCAGAGTAAACTTGTGCTATATTTGTCAAAATATTAATATAATATAATAGTAAGTGAAAAAAATGGAACTATGTTTCCTAGATTCCTTGTCTTTACTATCATCTTTTGATAGTATTTTCCTTCTTGTTTGTTCAAGAAGTGTTTTGTCTTTGCCTTTTAGAGTAGAGATAAAATGTCCATTATGGAAGTCCTTGTCATTCATCTTCTGCAGTTTAGTCTATGGAAACCTTCCTGTTTGCTTACAGCATCTCTCTGTACCAAAACATAATGAACTGGAATGCACTGCTGTTTTCCCAGCTCACCTCTGGGAAAGATTTGGTTTTGATAAGACCTATAGAAATGTTTTTCTTCTGACATGAGGTGGAAATCATATACATCACTAACATAGTGCCTTTCATTACAAAGGGTCCTGAAGCACTTTACAAACTGATATACAAACTATATGCAGGGAACACTATCCACTACTGAAATGTAGCCACCTCTGGGGTGAAACATATTGTTAGCAGCACTCAGCCACACTGCATGACAGTTTAGGACTGGAAATGAAGATTGATTATTCAAAGAAATCTGCATGTACTCTTTCCAGTCAAGCTACTAGTCTAGGGCAATTTACTGGGTTTTTTTAAGTTTGATTTCAAGACCAGGTTTGCTGTAGATCTAAAAAAGTTCACGTTCATTTTTTTTAAGGACATTGGTAGCATGATCTTAGTTTTAAGAGTAGTAAAACCTTAAAAAAAGGAGGGGGGTTTTTGGTCCTTTACTAAGATGTAAAGTGTTGATTTAGAACATTTTAAACTGATCCTTTCTTAAAAATTAATGCCTCAGATAGTTCAAACAATAACTATGTGTCTATTGGACATCATACACTAAAATTAATCTCTATTGCACTGTCCAGGTTATAAGGATATAATAATGAAGGGTTTGAAGGGAAACAAAAACCTCTTAAATAGCTAGAGAATACAGCAAATGTACTTCTTTAAAAAGTATTCTCATAAGAGGGTTTCACCTTACATGTAACACTGGTATAAATTGTTAAAGAGCAAGTTTACTCTTTTAACAAGTCTAAGTGATAATTTTGCCCTTTAGGAATGTGAATTTTATTTTTCACACATTTCTTCTTGGTGAAATTTATTTCAAGGTCATTTCACTGCACTTATAGTGTAGGGTTTATAGGGATTGGCCCCAATACTTTCCCAGCTATTTTTCTGGGATTCATTTTACATGACAAGGCATTACACACATTTTACAGAGATATGCCAATAAGTGATTTATGTAATGAGACAATTGACTCCTGAGGGGAAAGTCAAACACACACACTTCCGTGAAGAAGCAATATATGAAAACACGTATAATGCACCAGGTATACAAAAAACCTTGATTCTAAGGAATGATTATGCACATAGGGTGAAATCCTGGCCCCACAGAAGGGAGTTGTGCCATTGACTTGAGTGGGGCAGGGATTTCACCTGTAGTTCACCTACCTAACTACCATTATTATTAATCAGATATTGACATATGCATGGTGGACATACTTTGTCTGTAAATAACATTTTATATAATTTTTCATCCAAGGATTTCAAAGTTGCATTACAAAAGTGGGTAAGTATATTTATCCCACAGTCACCAAGCAAACTAATGACAGAGTCCTGAATGGAATCTGTGTTTTCTCTGTTTGAACTCCTTGTACTAATCGTTAGGCCATGCTTACATATCCTTTACATATCCTTACATGATCCTAGAAATGGCACCTACTGTTGAATTTCCTTCAACCCTTAAAATGAAGACATATTTTGGAATGGTGAAAGGTATGTTCAGAGTTTAAAGGATGTGTTTGCACCTGAAAAGGAAAATGTTACTCAAAATCAGGAAAGTATCATTAAGTAGAAATACACCCATGTTCAAGATGATATTCTTTGTCAAACATGCTGGTTTGCTTTCTGAACATATCAATAGAGGAAAAACAGGTAGACCATTGCGAATAGTCCATCAGTTTTAAAAAAGTTTCCTTCTTTCTTGAAGCAAACTGTATTCTTTTTACCCCACAAGAGGGGATTTTAGTATCTTTACTATGCTATGCTATGAAATGTTAGAAAAAGGGATGTCAAGATTCAAGCCATAGGGGGGAGAGAGACAGAGACTTAATGCCACCCATCTAATCAACAAATACATAATTATGGATAATATTACAAGGAATATGTTCCCAGGACTGCTAAATAATGTTGGCATATAAAATATGTTGTTTTTTCACTTTACAGAAAGCAGAAGCCACTGGAGAAAAACGACCCAGAGGCCGGCCCAGAAAATGGGTAAGTATTCCATTTCCAGTCATTTGATTTATTTTTCTGCCTTATAAAACATGTTTTAATGCCATTCTTTAGAAGAAGACTATTTCTATTTCATTTTTTAAAAAGAATGTCTCATTTCTTTCTAGGTTACAGTGTAGTAGCCGTGTTAGTCTGTGTCAGCAAAAAGAAAATAAGAAAGAAAGAAATACTTGTGGCACCTTAGAGACTAACAAATTTATTTCAGCATCAGCTTTCGTGGGTTAGAACCCACTTCATCGGATGCATGGAATGGAACATACAGTGGACAGATATTTATACAGTCAGAGAAACATGATAAGGTGGAAGTGCCTATACCAACCTTAAGAGGCTAATTAATTGAGAGGCACCATAACAGCAGGGGAAGAAAAACCTTTGAAGTGATAAACAAGATGGCCATTCGCCATATCTGTCCACTGTATGTTCCATTCCATGCATCCGATGAAGTGGGTTCTAACCCACGAAAGCTGATGCTGAAATAAATTTGTTAGTCTCTAAGGTGCCACAAGTATTTCCAATGGCCATCTTGTTTATCACTTTAAAGGTTTTTCTTCCCCTGCTGTTATGGTGCCTCTCAATTAATTAGCCTCTTAAGGTTGGTATAGGCACTTCCACCTTATCATGTTTCTCTGACTGTATAAATATCTGTCCACTGTATGTTCCATTCCATGCATCCGATGAAGTGGGTTCTAACCCACGAAAGTTGATGCTGAAATAAATTTGTTAGTCTCTAAGGTGCCACAAGTATTTCTTTCTTTCTTATTTTCTCATTTCTTTCTGTTCTGTTGGGTCGATGAAAGGGTTAAGGCAGCAGACACATTATCTCAACTTCCTACCTTTAGACTCTGATAGTTTGCTCAAGACTCTTTACTACTAAATGTTTGCTGGCATTGAATACTTATGTGTCTCTTATCAGCATGAAAAGAGTCTCAACTCTTCCTTCAAAAAAAGAGTAACAATGAGATAACTTGTTCCGTAATTGAGTAACAAAGGTTAAAGGGGGTATTATCAGCCATCAGAAAGTGATTTCATGAAAGGTGATAATATTCAAATGCAGTGTGTAAAAGATAAAGTTAAAAAAACAAAACCTCTTTGTCTCTTTAGTAATGCTCCACAGTCCCTGTGGAGTACATTTCCCCCCAAAAATCCTTAAAAGGAACAAAAATAAACATTGGGTAACTTGCACTGAATGTTTTCCCTGTCAGGGCCAGCTGTATACCTCACATAGACTGGGTGATTTGTTATATTTTTCATTTGTCTTGCTATTAAATTTTAAAATATTGCTCTTTCACACGGCTATTGGCTCCCTGGATGTTGATGTCAGAGACAAATGCATTTTTGGAAAGTGCCCTTGATCCTCTTGTCATACAGATTTCTGGTCGCTTGGAGTCTAGAAATTCAGTGTTCAGTTGTTGAGTACTTCTTGTACGCGTCCTTTTTTACTTCTCTCCCTTATACACACACTTTCAAAAGGAAAGTGATGAGAATGTCACCTGAAAAGCATCTATAGATGTTAATGGGAGAAATTGAAGGTGCAACCATATGTTCCATAATAAATTCTCTATCTAGTTTTCCTTCTTCCATTACTTTTAACTTTTACACTTCTGTCCTCTATTTTTTTCTATACCTCTTTTTCCTACCTCATCTCTTCTTCTTCATTCCTTTATTATGTTCCTTCTTCTCTTCCCTCATCTTCATGTTGTCATTTTCCCTCCATTAGCTCACCCTTTTCCTTTCCAATATATATTAAGACGGTTGTCAAGTCATCCAGGCTTCCTAGAGCTAAAACAGCACCACAGGAAGCTTATAACTACAACTGATGTTCCCCAAAGTGTCAGCAGCTAAGCGCAAGGGGGGAGGGATGGCTTTAACATACACTATAAAAATAGTCCTATTGTGATCCAGTGATAAAAGTGCCCGAGGAGCTTCCTCTAATATTGTGGAGAAAATCAGACAGTCATATACAGTATATACTATACATGTCTACAGTATTTAGACTAGGCAAATTCTTTGTACACAGAGAAGAAGCCCATTGGTATTAGGAGATTAGATGGTTTATAAAAACTTGCATGAATTGGTAACCTTCTCAAAGGTGGCTTGCATGAGGCAAAAACTAAATAACTCAGTAAAATGTATAGCAATTACTGTCAGTTTCCTTATAAGGTTGTCTAGAGTTTACTAGGGCCTGAGATTGTATATATGTGGATGCTAACTGAATTTGTCTAATCCTCATATTGGGTGCAGTCCCCAAGGAGGCCAAATGAATGGCTGTTTTACGAGAATAATTTATAACATCCAAGCCATCTATACTAGGTTTGGTGTATGTGGTTGTAGGCAGAAGGTTGTTAACTCTGTGGGAATGGAAAGTGCCACAGTCTGTGGTGCTAAGAGGTGCACCATCCCAGGCATTGTATCTGGAGATTAAGAGGTTTCTTCTCTGAAGAGAAAGAAAAGGGTATTTTCTTTATAGTCGGCATATTACTTTGGTTTGTGTAGCGTATACTGGCAAGAGTGAGCAGGCAGTAGCAACAAAGAAATAAATACAGTACAGTCCTTTGGGTGAGAAAATTGAACTGCAGAAATAAATTCTTGACTATCCCATAGAGGCAGTCTTCACTCTGCAAGAGTTTAATGCTTTCCAACAATGTCACTCATTTCCTTGAAATTAGGAAATATTTTAAAGCTCTGCAGTATTTTCTTATTGCAAATGTCAGAAATGGAATCCTTTACCCATCACTACTGTACTGGATGGTTGTTTTTTAGTGAATTTTAGAAATAATATATGAGCTTGCACCTAACAATGGGGTACAGTTGTAGACATTGGGAAATATAAGTGCCATTTTCTCTCTTCTGCTTTTCTTTTTTCCAGCTTAAGTCAGGCTGCGGGCTCCTCTTTACATGTGGTAAAATGGAGAGTCATATCACATTTTATACTGAAAAAATATTGTTAAATCATTAGGAGCCATTATCATACCAACAATTTTTAAACATTATTTGCTGTGGAAATCAGTGTGGGATTCTACCTAAAAACAGATGGGCATGGCATAATAGGGCCCACTGTGTTTTAACATCTAACTTACGTTCAGAAAACACCACTTTTTATGACATGAATTTCATTTGGGCTTTTTAAGTACATTAGTGGTTATTTTCTTTGTTAATCTAGTACGTTTGTATCGAGCATTACTTTAAATAGTTATGTATCAATTAAAATAAGGAATGCGTAGTTTTCCTTTGTGTTTGCGGGGGGCAAGAAATTGTATAGGATGGATGTTTTTCTCAGTTTGTAACTTATTTTTGTGAGTTTAGAGGTTTTGTGTCATATGTTGTTCATCAAATTATAAAGTATTATTTCTGCTGTTTCCTTCAATATGCACATGCAGAAACAAACTAGCTAACAGACTTCTGTAGAATTCTGGTAGCCAGTCTTTCTGCAAGTTCAAATATTTGTGACTCACAATTTTTTTTAGAAGAGGGACTAAATCTAGTTGACTATGCATGTATAAAATCTGGAGAAAAAAGCTGAAGTGAAGTGAGTGGAAACCTGATTTACCAGAACTGTACAATAAACCAAGTTATATTTTTAATAAAATAATCTGTATTTGAAAAATAGTCCAAGAAGATAAGATCCTTGTCTGTTGAACAAACAATAAAGAGTGAGTGGCTCTATAGGAAATAAATATTTGGTTATAAAGAAAAGCCACCCACATTTAGAGTTAATTGATTAAAAGCACTGAAGATAATAAGATAGAACCAGATGGGAATGATCATATTTGGAATCAGAAATTCAGTTTCAGTTGTAGTAGACCCCATCTGTCACCACAAGTTGCTGGACATATGTGTGCAGTACAATAACATTTGGCGGGGGGGGGGGGGGGGGCGGGAGAGAAAATCCTATTATTTGAATGATGAAAAACATTTCTTTGTGTGCTTGTTACTCTTTAATTTTAGATGTTTTGATACAGGGATATGATATGGGTTCTTTGATGCCAGTGGAACATGCAGATGACGCAATCTGGCTTTTTATTAGGAGAATTACTATTGTATGTTTCATAGATGTTCACAGCAATTTGCAGAGATAATAAAGACATGAGGCCCCATTGAAGTCGATGGGAGTTTTGCCATTGTCTTCAGTGGGGCCAGGATTTCACCTGTGAAGCCTAACCCCACTCACACTGAAGTCAGTGAGAAGCAGTAGCAGGTCTCCATTGCCAAGTCCCAAGGAGCCTACACTTAAACTTCCAATTTTTTTACATTTGTGTAAGGCTAGTAACCTGAGTGAAGTACTGTGTTGGGGCAGGAGCGGAAAGGAGACTGAATAAGCAGTTATAATACAATTCATTCCAATGGATCATATTGAAAAGTCCTGGAAATTTCACAGACTTCTAGTGCTCTCAAACTTCAGTTTAATGGCGAAACTTGAAACCTCATTCTGAAGATGATGCTTTAAAAGGGTATTTAGGTTTGTCTTTCTTTTTTCCCCTCCAGATTGGTTTTTAGCATTGTCTGATTTCACCCCCACGTTGTTTAAACGGAAACACAACTTTTCAAAAGCACATAAAATAGCCAGGCATATTCCAAAGCTCAATATACAGATGTTATAACTTTGTAAGGGGTCTGGAGTTGATGTGGGTAAGTGACTGACATAATGATATAATACTATGAAAGTATCTGGTAATGGGTTGTGCAAAGGAGGGACAAAACTCCAACAATAACTTGCTTATAACAACAGAGGGGAAGTAGTTATTTTCTAAGCACAGTGCATGCGCAAACACACACACACACACACACACACACACACACACACACACACACACACACACACACACACACACACACACACACAACCACTGAAACACAACTAACAGAGAAATGTGATTTGTTCAGATAACCTGACTTTTTCTTTCAGGCAGCTATATGTACTGCCAAATGTGCTAAAGAGTGCATTTCGAATTGGTAGCGATAAAACAAACAGAAGTAAACTCCATTTCCCTATACAAAGGTTTGAGCTGATCTTAACATAAGTAGGTGGACAAGTCTATGTTTCTGAAGAGGAAGACCAAGGACTGGGTAGGCCCATTACTGAATGAGGAGGGAAAAACAATAATAGAAAATGTGGAAATGGCAGAAGAGATAAATGACTTTTTTGTTTCTGTTTTCATCAAAAAGTTTCGTAGCAGTTGGACATCTAACTTAATGAATGCCAGTGAAAATAAGATAGGAACAGAGGTTAAAATAGGGAAAGAACAAGTTAAAAATTACTTAGACTTAGTTAGATGTCTTCAAATCACCAGGGCCTGATGAAATACATCCTAGAATACTCAAGGAGCTGACTGAGAAGATATCTGAGCCATTAGTGATTATCTTCAAAAAGTCATGGAAGACGGGAGAGATTCCAGAGGACTGGAAAAGGGCAAATATAGTGCCGATCTATAAAAAGGGGAATAAGGACAACCCAGGGAATTACAGACCAGTCAGCTTAACATCAGTACCCAGAAAGATAATGGGGAAAATAATTAAGCAATCAATTTGCAAACACCTAGAAGATAATAAGGTGATAAGTAACAGTGACCAGGGATTTGTCAAGAACAAATCATGTCAAACGAACCTAATAGCTTTCTTTGACAGGGTAACAAGCTGTGTGGATGTGGGGAAGCAGTAGATGTGGTATATCTTGACTTTAGTAAGGCTTTTAATACTGTCTCACATGACCTTCTCATAAACAAACTAGGGAAATACAGCCTAGATAGAGCTACTATTCGGTGGGTGCATAACTGATTGGCAAACTGTTCCAAGAGAATAGTTATCAGTGGCTCACAGTCAAGCTGGAAGGGCATATCAAGGGGGGGTCCTTCAGAGATCTGTTCCATTTCCCTATACAAAGGTTTGAGCTGATCTTAACATGCGTAGGTGGACAAGTCTATGTTTCTGAAGTTTAAGGGTGTAATCCTACCCCCTGAGGACGATCAGTGTAAGCAAACTGTCTCGCGGCCCATCAGGGTAATCCACTGGAGGGCCGCAAGACAGTTTGCTTGCATTGATCTTCCTCAGGCATGGCCGCCTGCAGCTCCAAGTGGCCATGGTTCGCTATTCCCGGCAAATGGGATCTGCAAGAAGCGGCATCCAGCATGTCCCTATGGCCCGTGCCACTTCCCGCAGCTCCCATTGACCGAAAACGGCGAACATCAGTGTAAACAAACTGTCTTGCGGCCATCCAATGAGCTTGCGTGCCCTGATGGGCTGCATGCGGCCCGTGGGCTGCAGGTTGCCCACCACTGATTTAGATAATGACATAGAGTGTACACTTATAAAGTTTGCAGATGATACCAAGCTGGGAGGGGTTGCAAGTGCATTGGAGGACAGGATTAACATTCAAAATGATCTAGACAAACTGGAGAAATGGTGTGAAATAAGTAGGATGAAATTCAATAAGGGCAAATGCAAAGCACTCCACTTAGGAAGGAACAATCAGTTGCATATATAAGAAATGGGAAATGCCTCTCCTAGGAAGGAGTACAGGTCTGTCGCATCTTATGCGGGGGTTACGTTCTGCGCTGAGCGCGTAAAGCGAAAAACTGCGTATGTTGAGACTCCATTGAGTTGAATGGCGGACGGAATTGCCCGCAGTACCGATGCCGTTTTAAAATGGTTATTTTTCTTTTTTTTTCTGTTTTTGGCGACCGCGCAAAGCTGAATTCACGCATGTTAAATGCGCCTAAGATGCGACTCGTCTGTACTGCGGAAAGTGATCTGGGGGTTATAGTGGCTCACAAGCTAAATATGAGTCAACAGTGTAACACTGTTGGGGAAAAAAAGCAAACATCATTCTGGGATGTATCAGCAGGAGCATTGTAAGCAAGACTTGAGAAGTAATTCTTCTGCTCTACTCCACACTGATTGTGCCTCAACTGGAGTATTGTGTCCAGTTCTGGGCGCCACATTTCAGGAAAGATGTGGACAAATTGCAGAAAGTGTAGAGAAGAGCAACAAAAATGATTAAAGGTCTAGAAAACATGACCTATGAGGGAAGATTGAAAAAAATGGGTTTGTTTAGCCTGGAGAAGAGAAGACTGAAGGGGGACATGCTAACAAAGTTTTCAAGTACATAAAAGATTGTTACAAGGAGGACAGAGAAAAAATGTTCTCATTAACCTCTGAGGATAGGACAAGAAGCAATGGGCTTAAATTGTAGCAAGGATGGTTTATGTTGGCCATTAGGAAAATCTTCCTAACTGTCAGGGTAGTTGAGCACTGGAATAAATTGTCTAGGGAGGTTGTGGAATCTCTGTCATTGGAGATTTTTAAGAGCAGATTAGACAAGCACCTGTCAGGGATGGTCTAGATCAGGGATCTCAAACTCAAATCACCACGAGGGCCACATGAGGACTAGTACATTGGCCCGAGGGCCGCACAACTGACATCTTTTCATATAAAGATACAAAAGCCCCCCCCCCACCTCCACCCCTGCCCCAACTCCACCCCTTCCATGAGGCCCCACCCCATTCTATCCCCTTCCCCAAAGTCCCCATCCCAACTCCGCCCCTCCCTGCCCCTATTCCAACCCCTTCCCCAAATCCCCGCCCCTGCCCCGCCTCTTCTCCGCCCCCTCCCCTGAGCACGCGGCTCCCTGCTCCTCCCCCCTCCCTCCTGGAAAGCAATAAGTGCCACCAAACAGTTGTTTGGCGGCAGGAAGTGCCTGGAGGTAGGCAGAGGAGAGGGGACGCAGCGCTCTCGGGGAGAAGAGGGGGCGGCGGGTGAGGGCGGCTTGGCGACTGTAGGAAATAACTCTGGGGGAGATGGGGAGCTTGGTGGGCTGCAGTAAATAATGGCCCGCGGGCTGCTTGTTTGAGACCCCTGGTCTAGATAGATAATACTTAGTCCTGCCTTGAGTGCATCGGACTTGACTAGAAGACCTTTTGAGGTCCCTTCCTTTTGAGGTCTTATACTTCTAAGATTCTAGGATGCTCCAGATTCCATCACAGTGCAGTTTGAAGTGGCTGAGACATCAAACATTAACCTTGAGATTTATTAGTAGTATTTGTATTAGTATTAATGTAGTTCCAGGGTTCCCAAACAGGATCAGGGTCCCATTGCTCTAGACATTGTAGAAATACATATGAAGACGGAACTTCTTCCCCGGAGATTTTACAATCTAATGGAAACACTAGATCAGCCGTTAGTGTAGTTGAGCTGCTGCACCACTATAACAACTGGAGTCTCTCTAAGCCGTAATTTAAGTAGAACTTCTGTCTTGGTCTGGTCTTGTTGAGCAGGGGTGGGCAAACGTTTTGGCCTGAGGGCCACATCTGGGAATAAAAATTGTATGGCGGACCATGAATGCTCACAAAATTGGGGATGGGGTGCAGGAGGGGGTGATGGCTCTGGTTGGGGGTGCGGGCTCTGGGGTGGGGCCAGAAATGAGGAGTTCAGGGTGCGGGAGGGGGCTCCGGGCTAGGGCGGGGGAGTGGGATGTGGGAGGGGAGTGAGGGCTGCGGCTGGGGGTGCGGGCTCTGGGGTGGGGCTGGGGATTAGGGGTTTGGGGTGCAGAAGGGTGCTCTGGGCTGGGACCGAGGGGTTTGGAGGGCAGGATGGGGATCAGGGCTGGGGCATGGGGTTGGGGCGCAGGGAGAGGCTTAGGGGTGCAGGCAGTAGCGCAGCCAGGTCTGGAGCGCAGTGGGAGCGGTGCTATAAAAAGGCGCCTCCCCCTGTACTCACCCAGCGGCGCTCCGGGTCTTCAGCGGCACTTTGGCGGCGGGTCCTCACTCACTCCGGGTCTTCGGTGGTACCCACCACCGAAATGCCGCCGAAGACCCGGAGCGCCGCCGCGTGAGTGCAAGAAGCGGCGCTTAAAAAGAAGCGGCGCCTTTTTTTAGTGCTGCTAAAAAAAGGCGCCGCTTCTGCTCACAGGGGGAGCGGCTGCTCCCCCTGCTCCCCCCCTGGCTACGCTACTGGGTGCAGGCTCCAGGCGGTGCTTACCTCAAGTGGCTCCCAGAAGCAACGGCATGTCCCTCTCCGGCTCCTACACGAGGCGAGGCACGGCCTGTCGGCTCTGCACGCTGCCCTGTCCACAGGCACTGCCCCTGCAGCTCCCATTGGCTGTGGTTCCTGTGGGAACAATGGGAGCTACAGGGGCGGCGCTTGTGGCGGGGGCAGCGTGCAGAGTGGAGGCCCCTGGCTGCACCTACGCGTGGTGCAGCCTCCGACCCTGCTCCTCGGCTGGAGTGCTGTGGGGGGGCCATGCTGCTGCTTCCGGGAGCCATGTGGTGCGGCCCCTCAACCCTACTCCCCGGCTGGAGCGCCGGAGTGGGGCAAGCCCCAGACCCCGCTCCCCAGTGGGAGGTTGAGGGCCGGATTAAAACAGCTGGCGGGCTGGAATTGGCTGCAGGCTGTAGTTTGCCCACTCCTGTTGTAGAGGCTTATGAATGAACCAATGCAGGCTACTGCCTGTGGACGGTCATCATTTTAGCCACCTAAAGATCTTGGATGGGCTTTTATAGCTATAGTGGTCAGACTAATTACTAGTGTCCTCACAATTCCTAAGCCGAAAGTGTAGACAAGTGACATGAAGTCAAGTTACATGAAGAACAAGTTAAAAGTCTTAGAAAGCATCATGTTTATTTATATCGTTTCCAAACAGGATGATCTGCAAAAAGTATCTCTCAAAAGGCTAGAATGACTGCAAAAGCAAGTCATTCAGCAACCTTTAAGATTATCTCTAATTACTGGTGAATTTTTAAAGATTCATAATTTTGCCATTTAATTATTTTCTTTCCATTTGACATTCTGGAGAAGGAAAACAACTTCTCCATGCTGGAAGCCAACGAATGGAAAACATGCCTTAACGTGATAACATCACAGTTATCATCCCTGCTCGGACTTTTGGAGCCAAATTCTTGCCGGTATAAGTGGGTGTGGGTCCATGGATGGCAATGGAGTTCTGCCCATTTATACCAGTAGAGAATTTGATCCTAGATCTGTATGGCCTACAGTTAGGGCATTTCTACACTTAAAATGCTGCGTTGGCAGAGCTGCATCATGCATTGGCGCAGCTGCACCACTATAGCACCAACATAGTGCTGTCTACATGGAGGGTTCAGTTCGTATTTTTCACATCCCTGAGCGACCCAGTTGTAGCAATATAGATCTGTAGCATAGACCAGACCTTAACAAGGGCTTGATTTATATTATTAAAAGGGTAGTTCACTGATGCCCTCTATGCCAGAATGGGGTATCACAAGATGTCCAAGTTAGCCAAAGAGTAAAACTTTGCATTTCTGTAGCATTTTCTATCTGAGCTTCTCAAAGCATTCATAGTCATTAAAGGGAAACTGTCAACTCAGATTGGCCTCAAACAGCAAATGTTCATGGTTGAAAGTGAGGGAAATGCAATAAGTGAGGAAACAGTGTCAATAGTGAAAAGTAAATTGACATTTTAAAATGTTTATTTTTTATAATCTCAGTGTTATTAGTAGCATAGGTAAGAAAGTTAGTGTATCTAAAAATGATTTTTCATTTGACAGCATCCCTTAATTTTCATAGCACTTCCTGTCAGGTAGGTAAGTATTCCGGCATCCCCTTTTTATATATGGGAAAATAGATTCAGGAGCTACATTGCCAAAAGAGTAGCCCGCTTTTTCTGAGGGCATTTTGTGCCTGCAGTATGTGTAGCCACAGTTCAGTTGCAGGTACTGTTCTAACTACTTGTGTCTCTAAGGACCTGACTGTACGAATCAGTTAGGTAGTGGTACAAGCACTCAGAATTGCTCCTGCAGTTCAGTTTTTCGCCATGAACATTTTGTGGGTATAAAAGGAGATGTTGAGCCTCTGCCCATTGAAAATGTACCCCATAGAGGCTAGGAGGCCAGATTTTAAAAGACATTTAGGTATCTAACTGCTATTGAAATAAATGGGAGTTAAGCGGCTAAATACCTTTAGAAATTTGGCCCTAAGTGTCTTGCCCAGGGTCACATAGGAAATCTTTGGAAGAGCCAGGAATAGAACTCTGATTTCCTGACACTTGCCTTGCATGGTAGGAAGGTTGTCCTTTCTTAGTAGCTCTCACTTGGCTACAGGTTAGTTGATGGAGGGAAGCACACATTTGAATTGTTTCCCAAACCAATGCATCTGCTTGTTTCCAATTCCTGTAGGCTAAAGATGCATCCAGCACATGTCTAGCTGTCAGGACAATGACGTAGGGAGGACTTGGAAGGGCCTTGCATACTCTTTGTGTACAAGATGGATGAGGGATTGTCAGGACCAGCGTGAGTTTCTGTAACTGGGCTCTATTTTCTATTTTTCTATTTTCTAGTTTCTGTTTGACAGAAGTGTGAATCCTAGTAAACTTATCTCCTTCATATGTCTTCATTGCATATAAAACTCCTGCATTTGTCTTTTAAAGTAAGAAATACGATCATCAAACCTAGCTGCATTATTCCTAAATGTTTTGAACGTAAGTAATGTATTTTATTGAGACACAAGCTGATTTTTGCTATAGACACTGGACATGTCCAGTTAAAGGCCTTCCACTAGAGCTGACTAAGCAATTGCTTAGGGACACTGAGCAGCTCAAGGGGGCCCCTTGTTTGCTTTTTTATTATTATTTTCATAAGAGCTTGCTTGTGTTAGTATTTTACTCATTTAAAAAACTCTTATGTTTTCAAAAATATCCAAAAATAAACACTCCAGGCTCAGCTTAGTTTATTAGTATGTGTTGGGGGAATGGGGGGAAATATTCCTGATTAGGACCCCCAATGGGCTAGCACCCCCACTGCCTCCCAGTTCAGAAATAAAAAAGTCACACCTTACACCCTGGAGTATATGGGGGCTGGGGGGAAACCTGACACAATGAATGCAATACCATGTGTAAAAGTGTCATCTGATGGTTAGGCTGAGAGTCAGGACTCCTGGATTCTCTTCCAGTTCTTACTCTCTATGTGGTATGGGGGAAGCTACTTAAACCCTCTGTGCCCAATGCTCATTTACACTATGGCCTCTAGCGGTAATGATAATTTCCTCCCATTTTACACTGCTAGAGTGGTGATGCTTAGCGTAAATGAGAATAAGGCCCTCTGTGCTTAAATTCACCCATCTGAAATAAGGAGTTTGATAATACTTATTACCTGTGATGCGTTAGGCCTGATTCTGCATTCTTTACATACCCAAATATGCAATGCAGGTTTGAGTCTCTTCCGATGGTTTTGAAATACTTAATGTTTGGAAAATGCTTTGAGGTCCTTGAATGAAATCATTGCTGTAAGTGCAAGAATTATTATTATTTCCTTTCCCTTAATCATAGGACAAAGCTTTGCTTCATATTGAAATTCAGCATTATATTTTAGTTACAGTACAGGATTTTCAACAAGAAAGGGGGCTGCTCTCATTAAGTACAAGCACCTGATTCAGGAAAACCAGTTTTTATACCAACAATAATGTATGTTTATATGTGTCTTTAGTAGGCATTGCCCACTTATATCCACATGTCTACACTCACATTTGGTACAGGTTCAAATTAAAAAAGTGTGAGGAACACAGCATGTTACAATAGAGCAATTATTTTTCCTTTTTGGAACCTATGTGCAGTGTTCTTTAGATCTTAAAAGAAAAATAAAATAATGGGACAAAACCTGCTGAATGAATCTGAAAACACTAACATCACAGAAAGATGAATCCAGATCTTTACCATTTAGAGAGTCAGTTAAGATATATAATTTAGCAATTTCAGATGCATCAGTGACATTGTCAATAAAGGAACAGGATATCTGCTAAGGTCCTGGAGAATCCAAATATTTTCATTCTTCAGGGAAACTCTATAACAGGAAGTACCAAGGCCCAGGGAGGTAAAAGACTGAATAAAAAGTCATATGTTGAGGAATATGTAATCATGACGTTTAGATGATAACATTTATAATGCACTGTTTGTTCTGCAATCTTTTGTCATTCTCAGTTCAAAGTGATTCTGAATTTACAAACCACTCTTATCAGCATGGTCTGTGTCAGTGACTGTTGATGTAGTAGAACTTCCTTGTTTACAAGTAGAAGAAACTGTCAGTCACAGAGTTTTCTTTTTTGGCATTGCTCACTTGGTTTGTCCAGCTTTAATGTTCCCTCGATTTTTTGGTGGAAAAGTGAACTTCATATTGTGCACCTCTTAGTTGACAGATCTGAGTAGTAGGTGCTACATCTATGAATATGGCCATCTGTAGGTTTCATTATTTTTGCCCGGAATCTGACATTGCAGAATTCAGTACATTCATGGAACATGGTCCTTGTGTGTTTTACAGTTTGGCTAGAAGAACTGTATAGAAGGAGAGCTGCTTTCCATGAAGTCTTTCACACGAGCTTATTTCTTGCTTTACCTGTTGAAATAGTAATTTGTTTCCTACTGTTTGGACCTTAGGCAATTTAATACATGTATTGTGTAATTTGACATATATTGGGGAAGAAGATTCCAAGATAGTAATTCCTTTCATAGCAATTTATGGAAGCTAGTAGTGCGTAATGTGTTCTTTTGCTTTATTTGTTACAGTAGAACCTCAGAGTTACGAACACCTTGGGAATGAAGGTTTTTCGTAACTCTTAAATGTTCGTAACTCTGAACAAAACGTTCTGGTTGTTCTTTCAAAAGTTTACAGCTGAACATTGACTTAATAAAGCTTTGAAACTTTACTATGCAGAAGAAAAATGCTGCTTTTAGCCATCTTAATTTAAATGAAACAAGTACAGAAACAGTTTTAAACACTTTTCCTCTTTTTTTTAAAGCGGTTTAACACAGTACTGTACTTGCTTTTTTCTTTTGTGGTTTCTGTTACTGGTTGATTGAGTACTTCCGGTTCCAAATGAGGTGTGTGGTTGACCGGTCAGTTCATAACTCTGGTATTCGTAACTCTGAGGTTCCACTGTACATTCTATTTGGACATATCATCATACGTTTATTCTTTTCTAGACTGCCAGTCTAGGTGTCTGTAAATTGTAGGGTCAGATTCAGTTCCTAGATACAGTGATGTACATAATAATATTAATAAGCTAAACTTGCAGCAACCACATTAATTTTAATGGATTTACACCAGTGTGAATGACAGTTGTATCTGGCCCATAGAGGTCTGTATGCTTTGGTGTACCAATGGGTATAGACTACAGTTTGGAGCCATTCAAATTATTAATGGCTGGGGGGGAGGGATAGCTCAGTGGTTTGAGCATTGGCCTGCTAAACCCAGGGTTGTAAGCTCAATCCTTGAGGGGGCCATTTAGGGATCTGGGGCAAAAATTGGGGATTGGTCCTGCTTTGAGCAGGGGGTTGGACTAGATGATCTCCTAAGGTCCCTTCCAACCCTGATATTCTGTGATTAATGAATCAGCCAGGTTTAAAATTTTATGTTTTACATCCTCTCTGTTTAGAATAACTGCTTAGCATTTAAAACTCATTAAAACTGGTAATTCCTGTATACAGGAAGAATGGCAACTTTATCCAATACGTTATCTTAATCCATCTTGGCTGTTACATCAATTATCCTAATACAGATCAATTGGGAGCTTTTACAAGTTGTAATACAAACACATATCTGAGCTTTGCTATTATGATCTTATCAAAGTTGCACTGTCCTAACATATTCTCGGGGTTTCCTTAGTATTCACACACAACTCATTCGTACTCTGCCCATTCATACTGCATTGTTTCCTGTTAATGATGCTTTGAGAAATCTGCTCAGGAACCTTTTTCCATCATTTGTCTGATACTGGGCTTGACTTACGGCATTAAAAATTCGGAGCAAAAAAACCAGACTCCTGTGGGGTGCATGCCTAGGTGTAGAAACAGTTTATGCCACCATTAGGTGCAACAGAGGTCTCCCTGGACTGTATTGGCCTGATTTTGGAAACACTTCATTCAGAGAACTCATGTTGAAGTCAATGGAAGTTTTCCAGGCATGAAACAGCTGTAGTATCAGGCCTTATATGCAAGGTAAAGATTATTTTAGCAAATACTTCAGGTGGCTATGGTCAAGTAGATTGAGCAGGGATCCAAGCTGGGATCCAGGAGACATAGGGTGAAATCTTGGTCCCATTAAAGTCAACGGTCCTTTTCAATTCATCCTTGGATTCTAGTTCTTAGTCTACTACTGACTTGGTGTGTGATCTTATGCAAGTCATTTAGCTATCTATAAAATAGGGGATTATTATCATGCTAACATAAAACTGTGAGATCTGTTGATGACAAAAAGTGACATAAGTGCCAAATATTCATCTGCTGCTGTCAGGGTTCCCTCCCCACTCTGAACTCTGGGGTACAGATGTGGGGACCCGCATGAAAGACCCCCTAAGCTTATTTCTAGCAGCTTAGGTTAAAAACTTTCCCAAGGTACAAATTCCTTCCCTTGTCCTTGGACAGTATCGCTGCCACCACGAAGTGATTTAGACAAAGATTCAGGGAAAGGACCACTTGGAGTCCTATTTCCCCCCAAAATATTCCCCCAAACCCCTTCACCCCTTTTCCTGGGGAGGCTTGAGAATAATATCCTCTGCAATTGGTACAGGTGAGCACAGACCAAACCCCTGGGTCTTTAGGACACTGAAAATCAATCAGGCTCTTAAAAGAAGAATTTTATTTAAAAAAAGTAAAAGAATCACCTCTGTAAAATCAGGATGGAAGGTAATTTTACAGGGAAATAAACAGATTTAAAACACAGAGAATTCCCCTCTAGGTTTAACTTCAAAGTTACAAAAAACAGGAACACACCTCCCTCTAGCATAGGGAAAATTCACAAGCTAAAACAAAAGATAACACTGCTGTACAGCCAAAATGCTTCTGAAATAAATGTAGTCAAACTTTACTAATTCTGGGTCACTGAGAACGAAAATGATGCTTAAAATTGTTGATTGGCTCTAGTTTTCAAGACATGCTATTGGGTCAGTATATACGACCCTTGACTTGAGAATGGCGGAGGATAAGTGAGTTATAAAGGGAAGGGATCTCAATTTAAACCAGAAATGACTAAAATACATCTTTGACTGGATCTATGAATAAATCTATGGCTGGGTTTGGACAGTACTTGCTTTTTAGGCAAAACAATGAATGATGCAATCTGAAGCTGATATTGCGTCATACATGATATGAATTGCATCATGTTATTCCTAGAAGTCATGGATGATGCAATCATAACGAAGCTTACATCACTTTGCTGAACAAATTGCCCTATATCAGCTCTAGAAATCATACAGTGTCGTGCTCTCTTATTTGTCAGTGTTTGATTTTGCAAAGGGACACATTTCTGTTGAGCCAAAGTGAGCAGAGATGCCTCGTACTTGTGTGAACAGTGCAGATAACTTCTGCTATGTTTGTGGTGAAGTGACTTTTGCATCACAAAAGCGCAGTATAACCACTATGATTAAGAAAGCCTATCACCTTTATTTTGGCTGCAAAATTGGAGATCAGGACAAGAGGTGGGCCTCACACATATGCTGCAACACTTGTGCAACAAATCTTCGCCAGTGGTTGAACAGGAAAAGGAAATCTATGCCTTTTGCAGTGCCAATGATTTGGAGAGAGCCAACAGATCATACCAGCAATTGTTACTTCTGCATGGTGCCTCCAGCTGGGAAAGGTGTGTCAAAGAAGAAAAAGTGGACTGTGCATTATCCAAACATTCCATCAGCTATACACCCAGTACCCCACGGAGAAGGACTGCCGGTTCCTGATGCACCAGAATCATTCTCACTTGAGTCAGACGAGGAAGAGGAAGAGGATGAAACTTCTGGTCCTGAACCATCAATGTCACAGGACCCACATTTTCTCCCATCCTCCTCCTCTGAACCACACCTCATAACACAAGGTGAACTGAATGACCTTGTCAGGGATTTGGAACTACCCAAGAGTAAGGCAGAGCTTTTGGGCTCCAGACTACAGCAGTGGAATCTCCTGGCAGGTGATGGTAGGGTTTCCATGTTCCGTGACCGTCAAAAGGATCTTGTCCCATTCTTCTTCATGGAAGGTGATCTTGTAGCCTGCAACAACATCGATGGTGTGATGGCAGCCCTCAACATCGTTCACGATCCAGACGAGTGGAGACTATTCATTGATTCATCGAAGATGAGTCTTAAAGCTGTTTTACTGCATAATGGCAATGTTTTGCCATCAATTCCAGTTGGTCATGCAGTCCATATGAAGGAAACCTATGACAACGTGAAACAACTTTTGAGGTGCATAAACTATGACCAACATCAGTGGCAGCTTTGTGGTGATTTGAAGGTTGTTGCTCTCTTGCTTGGTCTGCAGACTGGATACACAAAGTACTGCTGTTTTCTCTGCGAATGGGATAGTCGTGCAAGAGATTCCCACTACATCAAGAAAGATTGGCCACTCCGACAGTCATTGGAGCCTGGGAGGAAAAGTGTTCAGCATCCACCACTTGTTGAATCAAGGAAGATTTTGTTACCACCCTTACACATCAAGCTGGGTCTGATGAAGAACTTTGTCAAGGCCATTGACAAAACACAAGCAGCTTTCAAGTACCTCCGTGGAAAATGTCCAAGGTTAAGTGAAGCTAAGATAAAGGAAGGTGTCTTTGTTGGTCCTGAGATTCGTGAATTTCTTCGAGATGATGCATTTGACCATGCACTGCGTGGCAAGGAAAAAAAGGCATGGAAAGCCTTCCAGTTAGTGGCAATACATTTTCTCGGAAACAACAAGGCAGACAACTACAGGTTGTTGGTGGAAAACCTCCTCAAGGCATACAAAAGCCTTGGTTGCAACATGTCACTAAAGATACATTTTTTGCACTCTCATCTAGATTTTTTTCCACCGAACTGCGGAGCAGTGAGCGACGAGCACGGCGAGCAATTTCACCAGGACATTGCAACAATGGAGAAACGCTATCAGGGCAAATGGAGCCCATCAATGCTTACAGACTATTGCTGGACAGTGACAAGAGATGTTCCATTTAATGATTACAAGAGACAAGCCAAGAAGCGCCGAGTAGACACTGCATAGGACTAAACTATGGACATAATAGTTTTTTGCCTTTTGTTTCATAATAAATTTTATTTATATAACCCCTTTGCTGGTTTTTAAAGTGTTACATAAACAGGACAGGTGAAATAGTATCATGTAAAGCAACCATAAACACATGAAAAGACCTAGGTTTACAATTTATGATTAAAACTCTACTATCTACACAATATACATAGACATAAAATGTAAAAACTTAAATATCTTAGAAACAGTAGCCAATCAGTTGTTTTAATTGTCATATTTGAATTCAGCACATCAAAATACATACTAAATAGCACATTTTATCTCTGAAGCAGACGACTTCTCAAAAATTGTAGACCAGTGTAATCTAACACCTTTCCTTGGTTTACTTACTATTTTTGTAATCCTAGATGCTTATTTCTGATTGTCTGTAAGAGATAAATTTTTCTGCCCTGGTCCCTCTCTGGCTCAAGAGAACACACACAACAAAGAGCACAAACAAAACCTTCCCCCCAACCTCCAGATTTGAAAGTATCTTCTTTCCCCATTGGGCCTTCTGGTCAGGTGACAACTAGGTTATTTGAGCTTCTTAACCTCTTACAAGTAAACCTCTGGCCAGGAGGGATTTTATATTACTTCATACATAAAGGTTGTTACCCTTCCCTTTATGTTATTTATGACAGCTGCACAGATTTAAAATGTTTTTTGTGTTTTGTTCAATGTTGAGTACATTGTGAGCATATATCATAATAACAGTTGAATCTCAATAAGTTTGGTACATTGCTTGGATAGTGGTGTTTTGGTTAGAGGAAGGTGGAAGCACCTCATACTGACAATACCACATAAATAAAGGATTTATTAGACTTGTACAGAAATTTAGGATGGGAGCCACAAAGGGACTTAGGTGTTGCAACACTGAGTGTCATGGTGCCCAACTTTTAGGCACCTAAAAATCAAAGGAACAACACTGCGATCTACAAAGACGAGTTAGGCACCTAGTCTCCCTGTACAGTGAATGGAGAGGGATAGGTGCCTAAGCTAACCAATGGGATATGCCAAAGAGAGAGGTGAGTGCTAAACTTCCTCCTTTCTCAGAGACAGGGTCCTAAGTCTAAGCTGCAGGGAGGCACCTAGCTCTGCTAGCGATTCATGAATGGGAACCCGCTGCCTGGAGCCAGGCAGCTTAGCAACCTAAGGCGTTTCTTGTGGGAATGAATTAAATGCCTGCCTCGCTCCACAGAAAATAGGGCGTGGGATAGAAGAGCCCACATTATAAAGTCTAGTCCAGTGGTTAGGATGCTCATTTGGGATGTAGAAGACCCAGGTTCAATTCCCTCTCTCTGCTAAAGGCAGAGAGAAGTTTTAAACAGGTGCCTCTTACGTCTCAGGAGAGTGCTCTAACCATAGGACTATGGGATATTCTGATTTGTGTGGCGGGGGGGATCCCTCTATCTCTCCTGTTGAAGCTGTTCAGCTGTGGCTATGTAATGAAAGAGTGGTTGGAGCAGTGGGACTGGACACAGTCTCCCACCACTCTACTACAGAGTCATTCATTCTTTCTCTCTCTCTCTGGCCCAATGGCTGATCCACTGTTGATAAATACTTAAATAGTCATTATAGTTCCGTGGTTAAACCACCCCCCCTGAGCGTTGGAAGATCCCGTTCAAATCCTCTCTCTCCCCTCTGGCAGAGAGCATGGAATGAACCTGGCTGTCCCACGTCCCAGGTGAGTGCTCCAGCCACTGAGCTAAAAGTTATAAAGTAGACTCCACCACCACTTTCTCGTCCAGCTGGATTTTGAGTGGGATCCGATCCAGGGAGCATGTCTACAGGATCAGGCCTCACACACAACTTAGGTGGCAGAACGTCTATCTTCCCCCAATTTGTGGAGTGCTTTGGGGCTTAGGTAAGAGATGGGCATCTAGCTGCCTAAAGGGAGGCAGAAATGTACATAGCCAGAGGCAAAAACGTAGGCAGCTAGGGAACTTTTACCATGAAAACTTAGGTGCTGAGTGAGTTTAGGTGCCTACAGGATTCGGTGAGAATTTTGTGGATCACAGTGGGGCCAAAACTGGACTTTAAGTGCATAAATACCTTTGTATATCCTACCCTTACGTAACAGGCTTTTTGTTGCTGTTGTTTTTACAAAAGGATCATGTGTATCAAATACATAGTGTTGCTACTTTAAAAATTCAAATAATTCTCAGTCTTTTGTAATCATTTCAGTAAAGCAGACAATTTAAAAGTCAAACTGATAACTTTACATCAGCAAAGTATTCTGTGGTGTAAAAAGATCCAGTAACTTGAGTTATCTTGCTGCCTGAACTAGTATAGCCTTCAGTTGAGGAAAGATAGGGCATAGGTGGGATGCTGGGAACAGTTAGATGCCACCGAAAAACACATTCAGAATATATTACTTCATGGGCCAAATTCTTTAGGCCTAACTTCAATGGAGCCAGGATTTCACACCATGAATTTATGTGTAAATATCTATGGTGCTGTATAACCAATATTTAGTCTCCTCTAAGTTACAGTGTCATTGACTTCAGCTTTTGTGCAGAAGAGAACTTGTCCCTGAATCTGTAAACTCTCTTGGGAGAGAGAAGGTTCTTCTTCGAGTACTGGTCCCTATATTTATCCCCCTGTCTGTGTGCATGCACTGTATGTACCTGAGACTGGAAGAGTCTTGCTAGTAGTGTCTGTTGGTCTGTGCCTGCGCTTTTTCACTCCCCGTGCTCAGATCTGAGAGTAAACGGGGTGGTGCAGACCAACCACCACTCCAGTTTCTCCATATCGCAGCCTGGTCTGAAACGGAACCCTTCCTGTGTCCATGGAGCTGATCCTCCTACGTTGAACCTATAAATAGCATTGTATAAAGCAAAATATTGTATAAAGCAAAAATTTGTAATTAGTTTAGTTAATTTATGAGATATTTAGATTTTGCCCAGGCTCTTTCATTTCTCAGGTACAGGACTCCAATTATGCCCATGATTTATGGTAACAGACTCAATTGGAACTGCCATGATCTTTCTAAATAATTTGGGTGGGTGAAGAAATCTGTGTTAATGCATCATTAAGGTTAAAACTTTAATCATTCAAATGCAAACAAAGTCACAGTTCCAATGTAACCTTAACTCTGCCGCACTTCACTTAGAATGTCCTTTGCAGTTATTGTCCCCATCCATTGTGTCCTGCATTCTTTGTGTACCTGAACTCCCATTTACTTCAGTGGGAATATTGGAATATGCAAGGAGATGCTTAAAAGGCTTCATTTATTTATTTGCCTCTTCGCTTTTGGTTAAAACCTGTTAGTTTGTGTTAAAAAGGCTCTCATAAAAGGTATATCATAAGAAACCCAGGGCTTGATTCTCTCCAGCATCACACCTTGTGTCTTCATTTCCACCTGTGCAAAGGGGATTTTACTCCCACACTGTGTTCAAGTCTGACATAAGGTGCAAGGCAGGGAAGAATCATATCCACATTTTTTTTCTTTCTTCCCCTCCAGTTCTGCATTCGAATCTGCCCTTTCCTCATTCAGGAGTACATAAATGTCATGGGTATGAGCCTTGAAAAATGTCTGGTTTGTAGTAATCTGAGCATAACGCATTTGAAAAATTGAAAAGGATATTTATTTAATTAAAAAATGTTTAAATGGATTTATTTAGAAACTATCCAAGAAAATATACATCTAGAAATTTCAGGTAACCTTTGAGAAAGTCATACAGCAAGTGTCAGAAAATAGGCATTTAGAATGAACACGCTCTCTGAATCTTAACTACAGAGCTAATCCTGCAGCGTAGCCTATATCATGTGTAAGCAGCACTAGAGCAGGCAACTGGGAATGTGCATGGCTGGGTTCTTGTCTTGGCTCTCCTAGTAACCAGATGGGAGCCAGATTGTACCCTTCTGTTCTGATATAGTGTTTTCAAAGTAGGAAAGGAGAGTGCAAAGGTGCCCTGTCCCTTATTTTTCACAGTAGTGAGGCACAATGGCAGTCCCTGTGTTTCCTAGGGCTGGTCTACACTAACCCCCCAATTCAAACTAAGATACGCAACTTCAGCTACGTGAATAACGTAGCTGAAGTCGAAGTATCTTAGTTCGAACTACAAGGTACTTACTGCGGGTCCACACGCGGCAGGCAGGCTCCCCCGTCAACTCCGCCTACTCCGTTCGCGGAGTAGGATTAGTGGTGTCGACAGCGAGCACTTCCGAGTTCGATTTATCGCGTCTACACAAGATGCGATAAATGGATCCCAGAAGATCGATTGCTTGCCGCCGAAGCAGTGGGTAAGTATAGACGTACCCCTAGAGTGCAGGAACTGCTATCTCAGCAGACTCCCTGAAGTGCAAAGCATCCTAGAGGGGGCAGGGAGGAGGTGGTGCCATAGCTCGCCATGCACTGATCTGCATTTATTTATTTGTATTGCCAAGGTGGTTTGGAGCCCCAGTCATGGACCAGGACCCCCATTGTGCTAGGCACTGTAGAAACAGAAAAAACTATGGTCCCTGCCCCAGAATGTTGGTCTGGCACATTTGGGAAATATGTTGCACCTCTGAGGGTTTTAGTAGCAGACAGGTCCCTCCTGTGTGCTGGGGAACACTGGGAGGAATTTCCTAAGCTTAATTTCCTTCTGGAAGTCCCTTGGGGAGGCTGCACACTGCTCCTTAAAGGCACAACTGAGTCCTCTAGAACCTTGGGCCAGTCATTTAACATCTGTGCCTCCATTTTCCCAACTGTTAAATAGGGGATAATAATATCTACCTCACAGGGCTGTTGTACAGTTTAACATTTGAAATGCACTTCCAGATCTCTGGATGAACGGAGCTATATATGAGCACAGTATTATTTTTACTATATACTGTATATAGAAAGCAGTGAAAACAAGATAAACTCTAGCAATAGTGACTGGAAATGTAGTGGAGGTCTGCTGACCTGAAGGTTTAAAAAGGAATGCACTCTCCAGTAAAATGCTCAAAGAATTAGTGTCCACTGGACAACAGATTATCATCCCAAATGGAAATAATTTCCCCTACAGACTAAAACCTTTAGCAACCCCCTCAACTGCCCTGTAAAAGTCCCAAGTTATTTTCTACCAAATGCAGTATTTTTCTCCATAAGATGGGGAATGGGGTTCCTAACAGTTACTGTACCTGGGACGGACTGTGAAGAATCTCCTTTCATGACCCAAGTATGGGGGCGGGGGGATGTTTGCTCCTATCTGATTGTGGTGACACCCATCAGCCTTTGGAAAAGATATCCCCTTCCACCACTTCAACACAAAAATGTGGGTGCCCTGATGGTGTTTGTGCCACAGAGGCTGGTCGTACTGCGTGATCTTGATCATTTTGCATCCATGTGATGGACAGCGGCAGAGTGTTTAAAGGAACACGCACACTTACACACACGTCATTCTTGCTTATTTCTGTGAATAGTGATAGTCATCAGAAGGAGAATCCTTTTCTGCCATCTGAGCACTGGCACAATCCATTGCTCTCCTTGACTGTGACAACGTTAGCATCAAGTGATAGAACTTCTCCACAGCAATAATGACTAGAGCCCTGCAAATCCATGGATCTGCTTTATATTCACAGATATCCACATCCGTGGCTCATTTTTGCGGTGTGCAGATTGGAGGCGGATACAAATGTTGTATCCACGCAGGGCTCTAATAATGATGTCTTCAGGCAGGGTGTGGGTTTCACTGTCTGCGCCCAGATTGTAGGTCTGCTTTGGAGAGCTCTCTTGACGATGGTTCCGTTTTGATCTCTAACAAACCATTACAAATAACTTGAGCCCCAATTTTCAGGAAAACGAGAGGTATATAATTAGATGTGACTAATTAGCATTCAAAGCTGAGTACCAACGAACTGGAAATGGTATTTGTCCAAAGGCAAATATTGCTGAGAGCAATCATGATAAAGTTACGTTCACTTTAACTGATTATTGCAGGAGGATACTTGTAATAAAAACGAATACTGTTAGTCAGCCTGGTTACCAGACAAAACACAACATAACAGACAATTATTTTCCTACTACATTTTTGTTATTAATTTACTGTTGCCATCAAAGGGCTAAATGGTGGCTTTTTTCCAAGCACCCCAAGCAAGAGGCAGCCCATTTTTGCAGGGGCAAACCAGGAGCCTCAGAGTCACAGGCCATGCCTACACTATGGACACTACATCGGCACAGCTACAGCACCACAGACCTATGTTGCTGCAGTGCCAGAGTATAGATGTACACTACAGTGAAAGAAGGGGTTTTCCCATCACTGTAACGCCACCTCCCCAAGCGACAGTCGCTAGGTCATCAGAAGCATTCTTTCATTGACCTATCCTCGCCAACACCAGGGGTTTAAGTGGACATAGCTGCAGAGTTCAGGGGTGTTGATTTTCCACACCCGAGTGCCACACCTTATATTGACCTACCTTTTAAGTGTAGACCAGGCCACAGTCTACCTCTAGTTTGCCCCAGGCTATGTTGGGGGAATACACTGTGCCCTGTCAATGCCTGGTGCAGCATACATCCTTCAGAGCACCAGCACTGCTGAGTTGGCAGGTGTAGTGGGGGGCTGAGTGGGTGATTGGAGCCAAGGAAGTGTCCATTCCCCACCCCTTCTAGGAGATTCCCACTCACGAGTGAGGGAGGAAATGTAGTGACCCGGCAGTGGTTGCTTTCTATCCCCACAGCTACTTATGACACAGGAGATAAAAGGAGCGCATTACACCCTTTTACTCCTCTGTGCAGCCAAACAAGCTGGGCCGTGATTTCACCCATAACAGACATTGTTTATTTGATAAAGGAAAAAGTGCATCTAGACCATCAGTTTTTGGTCAAAGAGGTGCAGTGGAATCTCAGTGCATCCTGAATCATAATGAAAGGCTTTTTATTTACATTTACTATAAACAGAATCTGGAAATTAAAGGTGTTCTGAAAACAATTACTGTTTATTTGTTTCTCAGGAACCAAAGTGTCCAAAGACCTTGCCCTGAAAACCCATGTGCTTATAGCAGTGACATAAGGATTAGGATCAGCGGGCTAAGACTGCATGGTGATCATCTTAGCTGCCTCTTTTAAGTAATGTTAGTTCACAGTGGAAAAATTGTAGTTTTGATATAAAGATCAGAGGGCCAGATCCATCTGATACTTTCTGCTCTGGCAGCATAGAGCAAGTGGAAAGCTGACTTCACCAGTCAGCTGAGGATCTCCAGGTGGCACAGCGCTATTAGCTGGTTCTACAGATTCTTTCTACTCTGTCATAGGGGGTGTGGGTGGAGCACAGCGCTGCTCTAATTTATGCTGAGAGCTATGTCAGCCTATGGAGTAGGCCAGAATCTGGGAGGTGCAGCTGTGGCCCTCGTGTTCTTTCCTAAGCTGCACAGTTTGTGATGTGTTTCTTGAGAGGTGCAGCAGAGAATCGGGTCCATAGTGTGTGATTTTTAAACCACTGTTTACACTGAATTTGACCCAAACATCACTAACACCAAGTCTGAATTTGGCCTCTCTGGGTGAAATAACATAAGTACTGGATAATGGGTGAATTGTGAATGAAATTGACACCTTCAAGGGGCATTTTCACACTTGAAGAAAATGAAAAGTGGAGACTATTATTTATGCAGATGGAAATGTACATGACTGGTAATATTCAGTGTTATCTTTGCTACATTTTAAGATATGTACATTTAAATGTGGGTTTTCTTCCTCAGCTATGGTTCTTCTATTCGGGCCTTCAATGAAGTCATAATCCTGTGATTGACATCACAATGTGTAATCATAGAAATTATTGTGATCTCACATCTTTATAACAATCCCAGAAGGATGGGGGATATAGCTGCAAGGAAGGAAGTTGCTGTTTAAACTCAAATATCTTTGGTAATTATCCGAAATAGTTAGATAAAGTATTAATATACAGTTCCATAGGACCAAATTAATCCCTGCTGTCATACTATTGAACTCAGTGGAGTTACAACAGAGAGGAACTTATCCCTTTGTGTCTGGAAGGGCTGATGGCAAACATGTGAAGGGGAAGTGAATTTATGCTTCAATCTAATATATTGGAAAGTTTACCTTCCTTTATCTCTGAATTTCCTGGCTTTTTTGGATTTATATTAGATCTTTAATGTTACTTCAATGTATTTTTTGGTGTTTGATGTCCTCTATGCTTCTTTTATTGGGGAGGGAGAGAAAGAGATACTTCATGAAAATAAAAACAAGCTTTCATTGAGGATGGCTCAGTGTTTTCAAGAACAGTGCACAGATTCCAAGTGGAAGACCTCCAGTCATATGTATTAGAATAGCTATGGCATTCTTTTCAAGGAAACAAGGTTTAAACAGATCTTACTGAGCATTTCAGCATCTACTTTCCAAAGTTAAATATTATTGCCATTTTTTATTTTATTTTTTTTAAATGGACTAAGTCCCAGATCCTCAAAGGTAGTTGGGCCTCTATCTCCAGGGGTGGCTCCAGGCACCAGTGCAGCAAGTGCGTGCCTGGGGTGGCAAGCCACGGGGGGTGGGGGTGCTCCTCCCCGCCGGTGCCCCGGCCAGGGGAGTGGGGCCACCCTCCCCGCGGCACTCCTCTTTGTTCTCTTCACATATCTTAGCATTCAGGAGTGTTTACTTTATACTTCTTTTCTTTCCCATTGCTGCTCAAGTAGCATTGATAATCCATTTTTCCCTTTTGGATTTCACTGTTATTAAAACTGTATTTGCACTTTCTAGACAGCAGTCTCAGATGTCTTCCCACAGCTATGAGTGTCTTGGTTTTCTTCAGTTAACTCCATTAGAACACTCAATTTGTTTTCCAGTTCAAGCTGAAAAGCACTTTTAGTGTTTGGATCTTTTAATTGTGCACTGTTGATGTGTGGTCTTTTAACTATCTTCATCCTTTTTAACTTAATCTTCAATTTAGCAATACACAGATTATGGTCAGTATCCACACCTGCTTCCCTGTATGTATGTACATCTACCAGTGAGCTCCGAAACATTCTTGAAATGCAGAAGTGATCTCTCTGGTTCTTTGTAGTGTCATCTGGGAAGTTCCATGTCACTTCTGGATTTCTTGATGAGGAAATATTGTTACACATATCACTTGGTTGTTCATACTGCAAATTTCTACTAATTGTTCACCATTTTGGTGCATGTCCAAACCCCTGCCACACTTCCCATAACTTTATCCAACCCATCCTGGTTACTTACAGCATTTTGTGTTAAAATCACCCATAGTCACTATGATACCATGTTTTGGGACCTTCATTAACAGATCATGTAACAAATTGTAAAAGCATCTTTTTCCTCATCTGGCTTTTCACTGGCTGGTGCATTGCACTGTGTGATTGTTAGTTGAAAGAATCTAGTCTGAAAGCCAACTCGAAAAATTCTTTCATTGACTGATTCCCACTCAGTCAGTGCCTGCTTTACTTCTGTCAACATTAGGATTGCTATGCCAGCTTCATGTCTACCATCCACATTCCGAGAGTAGACTGATGTTCTTATTTGTTTCTCTTAAGTGCAGTTGGTTCGAACTAAACTAACACACACTAAAAAGCAAATTCCACAACCCTCTTACCCCTTGTGTAGATAATCTGATACTCTTTTCCTAAGACAAACAAACAAAGATAAAAGGCAATAAGACCCAAGTCCACAAAGGTATTTAGGCTTCTGAGTTTCATTGAAGTCAATGGTGGTTTGCAGGACAGAGTGGTTTGTTCATATCTGCAGCAGCTAAGTAGTGCCTCTGAGTGTTTGGAGGGGAAGCTTCGTGGGCAGTGCATAAGGTGTGAGGCACAGGCAAGGTACAGAGGTTTTGAGACAAAGATATGTACATCTGGTGGGAACAGGCAGAGAAACACCAAATGCCTTTTATTGCTCTTGTTCTTCTGCTGCTGCTTGCTATCCAGAAACCCCAAATGCATGTGGAGTCAGTCTACACAAATCGTATTCCCGTCTCTGAGGGGAGTGTGTTTACTAGGAAGACATGGGGGACTGGGAATCAGGACTCCTGGACTTAGTTATTGTATTGCATGAATATGAGCACCTTTGTAGAACCCAGATACTCTCATACTGGTTGTTGTTCTCTCATCTACCACAGCATTGAGAGGATTTGGTGGCAGATGTTCATGATTCTATCACCCGATGGCACAGAAAAGAGAACCAAACACAGGCTTCAAGTACTCCCACTCATTTGTTCTGGTACCAGGCAGTGAGTTTGATTTATCGAGTTGACATCTTATGCTTCAGTGTTATACTGTACATATTTTCCTGAGAGTAAAGAACAGTAGCCCTGCGCAAGCCACAAAATATTTTTTGCTACATTCCTACCCCTGGAGGGCAGAAAAGAAGCACAATGATCATCTTAATGATATTTGAAGGGACTATGTCCTGCCATGACTAAAAGCATTTTATCAGCTCATTGTAAGTACTTTCATAAACTGTTCCAAGCACTAGTTTTGGACCAGCAATCATGAAGGAAAGTTTTCAGACCCTGATCTAGGAACAGCACTTGCATTACTTTATGCCTTTCAACAGGTTTTGGGGAAATTTTTGCTTCCTTCCTTCCTTCCTTTATTTATTTATTTATTGCTGGGAACATTTGTAGAAAAACAGGGTCTAAGTGTTCATCTGCTCAACTTGTTTATTCCCTATGTACAGTTTCACTATTCCTCTCTTTGTGACATCACAATCATTCACACAGCAACAGACTGTGATGTTGCAAACAAAGTATTATGACTTCAAGTGCAGAATGAGCAGATGAACTCTTAAGAAACAGGTTTTCAGGCACATGCCCCTATTAAACAATGAAGTGGGGGGGGGGGGGGAAGGAAAACATGAGGTACATTATCAAGAGCTGTCTCAAATAAAATGCTTTTCAGAATTTCCCATGAGGTCATAACATTGTTTTAGCTGAAGGCAATAAAAACAAATTTTATGAATCCCCCCGAAACTAATTTTTGACATCAGTATCTCTTAGAAATGCCGGAAGTTGCCATTTAAAGCTTCCATGTGTCTGTCGGAAACAAGTTTAATTCTGACAACTTGAGTGCTGAGTTTCAAGACAATGCAATTTTAAACATCAAAGTTATAAATCATTAAAAAATCACAAGGAAGTCATAATCTGCATTCAAGATAGCTGTAAGTAGATCTAGAAACTGGTCCTTCATTATAGCAGTAGAGTACCTTGTTATGGTTCACTGAAAAGTAACTGGAACTTTTTAGATTAGAACCCAGGACTACATCTTTCCTATGTGTTTGGGAAGTGCTTAAGCACATTTTGAACACTAGTACAATCTAAATCATAAATACAAAATAACTTTCCAGGAAATTTGTGTTTCTAGAACATAAAAACTTACTATTTTCCATAAGATAATACAGGACTCCCCCCAGCCCCTCAAACACATTTTCATAAGAGTTCCTGTTGCTTTTCAATGGTATATTAGCAGATGTATTGTTTTTGGTAAAACAATACATAAGCAGGGGAGATGGAAATGGAATGATTTGGCTAACTATTAATAAGGTATCGGTCCTTTACATTCTACAGTACGTCATTGATTTGAATTTGGCTCAGATCAGTAGTGAACAAAAATTGTTACCATCTGAGGCAAAGTAAGAAATCTGAAAGAAATAATTTAGTGGTTTCAGTTCAGTGCCTAGAAGACAGGTGTTCATACCATTAAAAAAAACTTCACTAGTACGATTTGCTGAACTATCCTCGATATAGAGACTATCACCAATGATGCAACTGCACCATTGCTAGAGGTGCTGTAATTTTTACAATTATATTATGAAAACCTACTTTGAATACTAGTAAAAATGCCTGAGCTTCAACTTGACTATCACCTTACTACAAATGCAGCTATACCATTGCTGGCTGCTATTGTAATATGGGTTACTAAATTCTCCAGTGTGGATGTACCCGCAGAGATAGTCTCTCCAAGTCACGCTCAGTGGCAGGGCAGAGCTGGGAAGCTTGTTCCACCACTGTGTGTGCTGTGCCTATTGTATACAGTAAGGCAATACGTAACTTAATGGATGAAATATTTCAGTAACTTTCTGCCTTTTGTTAGGGGTGGGAAGGAGGGGAAACATTAAGGAATTGAAACAATGTAACTGCTTTACATGACAGAAAAAACAAGGATAAACAATGTTGTCTAGTGGTCACAACACCGTATTAGGAGGCAGGAGACCTGGGGTCTGTTCACAGCTCTGCAACCAACCTGTTGTGTAACCTTGGCCATGTCACTTCACCTCTGTTTCCCCTCTCTCTCTTTGTCTGTCTTGATTAAATACTTATAGCATATAAGCTCTTCAGGACAGGGACTGTCTCTCACTACACAGTTCTACTGTGCATAACACAATGGGGGCTTGATCTTGGATAGAGACTCTAGGCATTACTGCAATACAAATAATAATAAATGAACTACCTGGGATTTGTACGAATTGTAGAGTGTGGTTGGTAAATATGTTTCCATGAAGCAAGTGAGCTCTCCTTGGAACAGCTGAGTTGTAACTATACAGTCCCGTGTATTCTGAAGAGTTACAGTTAAGCTACAACATACAGTAAAACCTGCCTTAGAGACCACCTCTGAAGAGAGACCACCTGTCATGAGTGACTACATGCAGAGGCCATAGAACTTTTTCCTCTATAATTTAACTATGAAGAAATTGAGAAGAGCGACCACCTGTCATCTGCAGCCAGTGACCACATTTTCTTACTGCCTTCAGAGCTGGGCGTCTGGAAAGTGGTCGCTGCTGGACAGCTCTGAAGGCAGCACACGCCACCAGCAGCAGCACAGAAGTAAGGCTGGCAGTACTGTACTGTACCTTTGAAGAGAGGCCATCTCTTACAAGCGACCACTTTTACAAACTCCCATGAGTGGTTGCTTTTGGCAGGTTTTACATATCATATACCCTCAAAGATTTAAATGATATAAATTCCAATCCTCTGATTTACTGCAAGAGATTTAGAATTAGTGGCCTTGATAAGATTCTCTCCTGGATCCCTGCCTTTGTTTTATAAGTTTTCTCAGTCCACATCCAGAATTGATGAGGTTTATTATTCTTTTTAGAAATTCAGTTGACTGGTTAGTGTTCCTCAACACTGTCAAAAAATTGTGGACATCAAGAGGGGTAATTCCATAGATTCCCCAAAAAGTGGGTTGCAAGTGTGATCCACATGTAATTTATGGGAGGAGGGGGTTTTGTGTGGCTGATAACACCTCAAAACGTCTGTGCTTTTTGTTCAGAGTGTGGTATATATTCACTTCTCAGACTACCACTATAGAACAGTTCTGCCATACTTTGATAGGACCAAATTCTTCGTGTGTGTTTGTTGCGAGTAGTTAACTTTCTTAACTGATGCCACCCTTCCCCCAAATACAGATGACCCATTGGGACCACTCATGAACAGGGGCTACAGCAATGGGCCCACAGTAACCAAATGGATGATGTGGCTGTTGTTTACCCATGATTAATATATATATATAACTGTTTCTTTCCATAAGATCATTCCCATGTGAGGACAGAAGGTCATGCCCATGGAGGCTTAAACAAACAAACAAAAAAATCCAAAGAAACCCCAACAACCATGCAAAACAATATCGCCCCTGGCCAGTGTTTCTGGAGAACCCAGAGGTGGCAAAGTCCAAACCAAGAAACTGAAGATCTGTAAGGGAATTCAAAACAAACAAATCAACCCCCTCCCTAGGGTTTCTGCCTCCCAGCCAGGCTTACTGAGGTTCCTGATATTCTTGAAGATCTGGCAGGCAAGTCCAAACAAACAAACTTAAAGACTTATGATAAATTTCAAAACAAATAAACCAATCTCCCCCCAGGCTTTCGTCCTCTCAGGCATTTTTGCAGGGGTTCCAGACATTCTCCAGAGATCTGGCAGGCCAGTCCAAACAAAGTTCTCCCTGTCGCTGGCAGCAGCTCCATCCCCATTCACAGTTCCCAGCATGCTCCATTGGGAAGGCCCATGAATCATAGCAGTCCTGGGACTATGCTACTTATGAGTCTCTCTCTGGCTGGCTAAGAGAAAGGGAAGCCTCTCCCTGCCCACACATCAGGGCTTCAGTTCCAGGCCCTACACAGAGTTAATAGCCTTGGTTCACCTCAAACCATAAACTGCCACCCTGGGACCACTTCCTCTCTCTCAGTGGCTGCCTCCTTTTTTCCCGAGGTCTGTGTTTACAGAAAATCCCCTGGCAAGGGGTAGCATACTTTGGGAGTCTTCCCTTAAAGGGCCTGCATGCCCCATTACAGAGCTAATCAGTCTACACTTGCTCTTCAGCATCTGTCAAATTCAAATCTCAGTGTAGGCTTAAATATAATTGTGGTTAATTAATTACTTATTTTGGTTAGTTAATGACAATCTTACGCTGCTCAACAGAGTTGGCATGCCTAAAGTATACCCACCCATCATACACTATCTTGTGCCCATTTCCCATTTTTGAGAAAGACAGAGGAAGTGTCTGTTCTATGCCAATGTTTCTCAACCTTAAATGATTTCAAAATTTCCTTTCCCTTGGTAGAGTTTGGGTAGTGTCTCTTTATTTTATGTAGTTTTAATTATTGCATCTTCTACCCCAATAGTGGCCTGTTAAATGACTTATACACACTGGGTTTTGTAACACAATTTTGTTTGCATCTCTTGAAACCGAAGAAAGAAGTCTCACAAATGGTATTTAAGTAACAAAAATTGAAGCACAGGGCATTTCCTGGGCAGTAGGACTTGCTAGGAGGAGTCATTGGCTTTCAACTGATCTTCCCAGCTGGTCACCCATCCTGAGGAAATGCCCTGTGCTGAGGTTGCTTTATGAACTGAAGAGGGAAAATAAACATGCACTTTTTATGAGTGATGCCATTTCAGTTGTATTATGTGCAGGCCATTTACAGAGAATCAGTGCCCTGTACACTTGTCAGGTAGTTTGCCTGAATTATCTTTTAGCTTTAAGCTCTTGTAGGAACAATACCTACACTATTTGAACATTTGGCTTACTTTCGCAATTCAAGCACTGATCCGGTTTCTAAGAGTATGTCTACACTGTAGCTGAGAGTGCATGTCCCAGCCTGGGAGAATACTTCCCAGTTTGGATAGACGGACACGCTATAGCGCACTCAAAATAGCAGTGTGGACATTGCGGCACAGGGGACAGAATGCGTTAGCCAGCTGAGTGCAAGCCTGCCCAACCCCCAGGTCTGTATTTGGGTGGCTACCCTATGCCACAACGTCCACACTGCAATCTTTAGCATGGTAGCTAAAGCAGCCCTAGTATATCAGTCTGCCTGGGCTGGGAGGCATGCTCCCAGCTGCTGTGTAGACGTATTTTGAAGGTATTAGGCAGTAAAGCTGCTTGAAAACGCAGATTAGGTTGTATGGGGATAAATGGAGGTGACATATTCAATTTTGAGAGCTAGTATGAAGTCCTAAAGTCTATGAAACAAAGAAAGGAGAGTATAATTATTAGGGTCCCCTCTTTCCACTGTGTCACTCTTCTTCTCTGTGCCCAGTCCAATGGGATGTGGCCGCCTCCTTGCTTCTTTAGTTTTGCCTCATTAGTATCCCAGCCTGAGAGAACTTTGTTCCCAGAAACATTTATCCTAGTGGCCAATGTAGCCTTCATAAGGAGCCATGGGCAAGCAATAAACCCAGCAAATTATTCAGCATGGTGGGGGACCTTCTAAAATAATAATGATACGTTTGGTCTGCAGTCCAGTTGGATATCCAAAGTAACTAAAACAAAGAAGAGGAAGAAACCACCTGGTATTTATCAAGCAATCTATATCCATCAGTAGATGAATAAATAGGGAAATATTTGGTACATTTTTTGGCACATGCTCTGCCTGTGAGACACCCTAGAATCTGGTTGAGACATATTGAAAAGCCAGTCACCTTTGTGCACATAGAGGTATTTTTTAGGCATGAGGTGGGTGGTTATTTTAGTCTCAGTTTCTCAGTAACTATACCTGGAATGATTACATGAGTAACAATGTGAGACATTTTAATGCCAGAAGAAAGTAATGAGTGGTGTTCACTGGAATTCTTCATACCCACACCTCCTTTGCAACCTGAACCATAGCAGAGCAGCGGTCTCCTGCAGCTGTGAGCTCATAAATCTGAGAATCAATCTAGGTTATGACGATTTAATTCGTACCAGCTCTCTGTCTTTGCCAAGAATCAAACTGGTGTACTGGGAGGTTTTGATACCAGATTGTGGGACAATCAGACGCATCAACAGAGAGATTTGGAAGCTCAGAAAGTTGAGATTGGTTTCATTTTCATTGTTTTTCCCTCTGTCCAAAACAGGTTTTTTATTCTGTTGCTTGATGAAGTGCCAGTATCTACTTTGAAGGCATTTTGGTATTGAATTGTTTAGATATTGACTATATTTCCCAATTACACAATAAAGCCTGATGTGTGCATTATAATGCCCATGTTCACTTTACAAAATGCTCGTGGCCTTGGGTCTTTCTATGATGTGTGTATGGCCTGATTAATGTCTTCATTGCCTGCTGCAGACTTTAGAAATTCTGTATAGTCCAGATGCAGGGAGCTGATTATGATGGAGAAGTAGCATGTAGGGAACCATGTGCAAGGCAATTAGGTCAGATCTGAGCAGATGGGGAGAGCATGACAGTGTCCAATATGGGGAATGGGAAGGAGAATGTCTCTGGGGAGATGGGATGCTTTCTGGGAAATAATGAGTCTATCCGTGAATGGCTTGTGACTCGTGAGAACCTCAGACACCCATAACTGAGCAATTCTTAAATATATTTAAACACCTAAGGAAATTCCCAAGAAAAAATCTTGATTAAACCGTAGTTATGGTTGAGCAAATTGTAACGGAAACACCAGCCTTCTATAAAATACTAACTAATATTTTAAAACTTGGGAAATCCAACATTAAAAATGATACTTTAAAGAAAAAAAAGCTGGCAAGTATGAAAATGCTTAGTCAAGGTTGTTCAAAGAACTTTTTCTCCGCCCATGTTGCTTCCCTCAGAACAACCAGTACCGAAGACAACCTTTTCCACAAAGAATTCACAGGTACATTTAAGCATTGACTCCTATCAATAAAGAATACATGTTACTAAAATACCTTGCTCTTAATTAGAGTTGTTTGGCATATGTTAATGAAAATGAAATTTTGACAAAAAAATGGAACCAATTCTTTTTAAATATGAATTCCCACCCAACTTTCCACCAGCTTCAGTCTTAATCTTAAACATGCACCATACTGTCATCTATATCAAATTGGACCAGTGTTTATATCATTGTCCAGTATAACTCCTTTTGTTTAAACCATACAGACCCCCCACTGTTTCAAAAACCAGATACACCCCCCACTTCATTTGTCTCCCATTATGTTCATGTCAGTCACAGAGCTACTGCATCTACAGATATAAATTAAATATTTAGGCCTTAGAATTTTCTGGCATTTACAGGGTAAGAGTAAAGCTTAATGAATTGGCAAAGGATCACACTTCATATTTATGGAACCAGTGCTTTATCATCCTTATTTACTGTGGCATGTTTTACATGCAGACTGTTCAAGTACAATGGTTTTTCCAAAAGTAAGGTGTTTACTGACATAGGCTCTGGATTCATAAAGTATTTAGGAAAAATGCTTCACAAAATTTCATTCAGGAAGATGGCAATAAAAAAATGCCACTTTACAAAATAGCTATGAAGGTTGGAAGACTGCTGGTGAGCAGAGTTAAGGTTGTTCAGATCACCTTTATTGAATATTTCCATACTTTCCAATATTTGATATGTTTTTAAGTTAAGTTACCCAGATTTTAAAAGTTTTTAAAAATGTAAAAGCGACAAAGAGCCCTGTGGCACCTTATAGACTAACAGATGTATTGGAGCATAAACTTTTGTGGGTGAATACCCACTTCGTTGGATGCATGCAGTGGAAATGCCAGAGGCAGGTATAAATATGCAGGGAAGAGTCAGGCTAGTGATAACGAGGTTAGTTCAATCAGGGAGGATGAGGCCCTCTTCTAGCAGTTGAGGTGTGAACACCAAGGGAGGAGAAACTGCTTTTGTAGTTGGCTAGCCATTCATAGTCTTTGTTTAATCCTGAGCTGATGGTGTCAAATTTGCAAATGAACTGAAGCTCAGCAGTTTCTCTTTGAAGTCTGGTCTTGAAGTTTTTTTGCTGCAGGATGGCTAACTTTAAATCTGCTATTGTGTGTCCAGGGAGATTGAAGTGTTCTCCTACATGCCTAATAGGAATGGCAATACAGGCGAGTCGCATCTTAGGCGCATTTAACATGCGCAAATTCAGCTTTGCGCGGTCGGCAAAACCAGAAAAAAAACCAAGAAAAATTACAATTTAAAAACTCCATCGGTAGTGCGAGCGATTCCGTCCGCCATTCAACTCAATGAGTGTTTCACTATACGCGGTTTTCGCTTTACGCGCTAATCGCGGAACGGAACCCCCGCGTAAAATGAGACTTGCCTATATACAAAAACCTGTAGGAGAACACTTCAGTCTCCCTGGACACACAATAGTAGATTTAAAGGTAGCCATCCTGCAGCAAAAAAACTTCTCCGCCTCCTCCCCATACCCCTTCCCCCAAGGCGCCACCCCTGCGCTTCCCCCCCCTCCACGTGCCACCCGCCGATCAGCTGGAGACGGAGGAGGAGCACCTGTGTGAGCTGAGGAAAAGCTGCTTGGCTGCCGTGGCGCCTGGGGAAGCAGAGGTTAGCTGGGTGCGGTGGGGGGGGGGGCTGGTGAGGAGCTGCTGGTGGGTGCTCAGCACCCACCAATTTTTCCCCGTGGGTGCTCCAGGGCTGGAGCATCCACGGAGTCAGTGCCTATGGCCCCACTCCCAAGCGCCAGCTCCACAGCTCCCATTGGCTGTGGTTCCTGGCCAATGGAAGTTGTGGGGGCGGCGCCTGCGGGTACGGGCAGCGCACACCATGCAGAGCCACCTTTGCCTAGGAGCCGGACATGCCGGCCACTTCCGGGAGCTGTGCGGAGCCATGACGGGCAGGGAGCCTGCCTTAGCCCTGCTGTGCCGCCGACCAGGAGCTGCCAGAAGTAAGCGCTGCCCGGCTGGAGCCTGAACCCCATCCGGCACCCCAACCCCTGGCCCCAGGTTGGAACCTCCTCCCGCACCCTAACTCCCTCCCAGAGCCTACACCCCCTCCCCCCTCCCAGAGCCTGCACCCCACACTCCCTCCTGCACCCCAAGCCCCTGCCCCAGCCCTGAACCCTCTCTCGGAGCCTGCACCCCACACTCTCTCCTGCACTCCAAACCCCTCTGCCCCAGCCCGGAGCCCCCTCCTGCACCCCAAACCCCTCATACTCTGCCCCACCCCGGAGCCCGCACTCCCAGGCAGAGCCCTCACCCCCACCCCCACCCCCACCCGCACCCCAGCCCTCTGCCCCAGCCCAGTGAAAATGAGTGAGGGTGGGGGAGAGCGAGCGACGGAGGGACGGGGGATGGAGTGAGTAGGGGCAGGGCCTCAGAGAAGGAGTAGGGCCTTGGGGAAGGGGTGGGGCTAGGGGCAGGGCAAGGGTATTTGGTTTTGTGCGATTAGAAGTTGGCAACCCTAGTCTAGTACTCAAAACCAAGGAAGTACTTTTAAATGAGGAACTGGTCAATTACTAAATCAACTAACATGACTCTTTAAAGGAATGGAATTAAAGTTTAGTTTATCAAACTAACATTTGATAAGCAAAACTATGCTAATCTCTTAAACCTGATCCAACTCTCATTAAAACCGAAGGAAAGGCTTTCATTGACTTTAATAGGAGTTGATCAGGGTTTTACAAATGAATTAAGAAATAGATCTGTTTAAACTTTAAGATATAGTTCTTACAAAATATGATTTTGCGGGCAGGTGGTAATTTAAGTTTTGACTTTAATAACCAGACACATACATTATCTGGATGATGTAATTAAAGTTTAACATTGGCTTCTGTGTTGGTCATTTGAGATTTTCAGACAGTAGGAAAATGCTAGAATAAAATTTTAGATTGACTATTGCTGTAATTGATTTTTTTCTTTAGTACTGGAATGCAGTTTACTGTGCTGAGCAATAAGAGCTGTTTGTTGAACTAAAGTCCAGAATTTTGATTTTAATATGTTTGTCTCTGTCTCTTAGGCCAGTTTTCAAAAAAAATAATAAAAACAAAATTAAGTAAAGGAAGCAAATTACATTAACTCTTTTTTTTTCTGTCTTTACATGAGAAGCGTTTTTTTTCCTTTCAGACTCCAAAGCATGCCTCTGATCTGTTTGTTTATTGCATATTCAGGTCAGGTAGAAATCATAATGCTCAATTACCTGAGTTTTGTGGGATTAAAATCTCATCCTTTACATTTATTAATGTAGTTTTTGGCATGTAGTTTCCTTTGGTTTCATTTATATAAAAAACAACATAGTAATAATAATATATGCACCAAGAGGAGTGAATTATGAAGTGGAAAATTTAAAATAACAATGAACAAAACGCTGATCTCCAAATAGAATAATATTTCTTCTCTGTGCTTTTTGGTATTCTGCTCCCCTGCTGGGAATTTTGCACATGTCAAGTGAGCAGAATATCAGATCTGTGAATCAAGTCTTATAGAAAAATCCTTTACCAGTTAATAGGGTTATAAAGCAGTTTAATTTGGTTCTATAGAAATATCTCTAAAATCCATTTTAGAAAATTATATCCTTTCTATAGGGATTTTGGGGCATCCTATATAATTCTATGGCAAGGATATAATTCTGTATTAAATAATGTAGGAAAATATTTGTTCTAAAAAATCTATGGAGCATTTATTTTTTTCTATTAAATTCTATAGGACTTTTTCCATAAGGAGCTGTGAGAATCAGTGTGCGGAATTTAGCCCTAAATATTTACAGCTTGATGTTACAAAAGGCATTAGCAGATGTAGAGTGTTTGGGACACATAGCAGCAAAATGAACATAGGATACGATAAAGAAAAAAAAAGATAAAATTGTGTAATAGGGAAAAAATGAACAAAGGAAAATTAAGTTTGAATATCAGGAATATTTCCAAAGAGCAAGATATATTAGATCATGGAACAATCTCCCAAGGGATGTACTGGAAACCCTACTGCTTGAATCACTTAAGGGACAACCACTAAGTTAAAATGAAATTTGAGATAAGCTTAGCTATATTTGCTGACACCCTACTAACCGAGCTGTGGGCAGCAGTAAGCACAAAAATAAAATTAAATGTTTACAATTCTCCTCCCCTCCCACCCTGGAAATTCTCTCGTAAATGAGAAAGTGCCAAAGACAGCTGAATAGTCATCATTATGTAACATTGCAGATGCCATGATTCCCAGGAGACTTATGCTGTCGTCCAGGCCTTGAAAAATCCACTCCCCCATTCATATGTGATGAATAGGAAGCTTTCCCTGGCAAGTGCCATTAACTTTTACAGAATCTAAGTATTCAGGGGAAAAAAATAAGTCTCTAGTCTTTATGGTTACAAAGGTTACTTTCAAAACGTGAATTGAATGTAAATCAATATGGTGCTGTTTGTCTGAGTCTGCAGTTAGGCAGTTCCTGTGCCTCTACTGGTGCTCAGAGCTTTGCCAAGGGTCTTGTTAGTTTCCATTCCTACTATTTAGAATCCTGTTGACAATGGTGAAACTGAGAAGTTGTAGCTCAAAAATAGAAGCTGGAAGAGAGGTAGAGCAGCAGAGACCATCTCGTAGTGGTAGCAAACAGGAGGCTTCAGAGCAGCAAACAAAGAGAGAGAATGTTCTTTCTCTCTTTCAGCAGCATGGGAGGGGAGGGAGTAAACTCATCAGAGGCTGGTATGAAAGATGGAGTCACCAAGCAAGGTATAGAGACACGACTCCAGTAGGAATCCCAAATCCCAGCACCCTTTTCTTTTTCCCTGCAGCTAGAGGAGTTTTGGCTTTTCACCTGGGTATTGTTCCTAGATTTTGGGGGGACATATGTGGGTCTTTCTTACAGGTTGTTGACTAGTAGGTTTAGTCCTCTGACTGATGGCTCTGTCACGGAGTGGTGAATGAGGAGATATGTGAGGCTGTATGTGGGAGAGAAAGAAAATGTGGCGATAAATCAGAAAAGAGAAGTATGGTACTGACTGGGAGAGATTTTGATGGGCGAAGGAAGAAGGCACAAAATAGAAAGGTAGAGCATAGAGGTTTAGAACACATTATAGGAGAAAAAAGAAAGAGAGAGAAGGTGGATGTAAAGAGAAGAAAAAGAAAAGACACCGAGGATAAAATGGGAAGAGACATGCCATATTCTGTTATACCACAGACAGTAGCGCAGCCAGGTCCAGAGCACAGGGGGAGCGGCGCTATAAAAAGGCGCCTCCCCCTGTACTTACCTGGCGGCGCTCCGGGCCTTCGGCGGCACTTCAGCGGCGGGTCCTCACTCACTCCAGGTCTTCGATGGTACCCGCCGCCGAAGTGCCGTCAAAGACCCGGAGCGCCGCCGGGTGAGTGCAAGAAGCAGCGGTTAAAAAGAAGCGGCACCTTTTTTTAGCAGCGCTTAAAAAAGGTGCCGCTTCCGCTGTTCTGCTCACAGGGGGAGCGGCTGCTACCCCTGCTCTCTCTCCCCCCCCCCCCCCGGCTACGCTACTGACCACAGAAAAGAAAGGAAAAGTGGAGTGAAGACAGGAAGGGTAAGAAAGTACAGCAAGTGCAAGAGAGCAAGCTGTACTTCACACAATTTATTAGAAAGTTGATTTACAGTATTTGTCAATCAACGGACAAAGCACTCATAGACACATACTGTGAGGAACAATCCTGTATTAGCTTGGAGATGGACTAGATGGCCTAAAAGGTCTGTGACAATTCAAACTTGTGTGATTCTATGATAATATTAACATTAGAGAAGCATGCGGGGGGGTGGGGTGAGAATCATAGCAGAGATTGGAAAAAGAGGGAGTTTGGGTGCAAACCCAATCTCAGTTTAACTGATGGGCCCAATGCAACACTGACGGATATCAGTGGAAAGACTCCCATTGGCTTCAGAGGGGAATGGAGCAGGCCCTGTAGCATCATTATTCCAATTATACAGTATCATCTACATAGCTCAAAGTTTAATTATAGTGTTCCATTCTCAGTAGGCCAGCAGCTCTTTCTAGAAATAGGAAGAAAAGGACAACACCAGATGGGAACCTCCAAAATGTCTAAAATGAAAACAGAATTTTTTTAAAAATAGACCAAGATCAGGGTGAGTCAATTTTTATCTTAGTGAGGATCAGTGACACTGGCTGCTGTTTAAGAAGAGTTGTTGTTTCTGGAAAGTCGTGCTGAGCAGTCCTGAATGAAAAGTCCATACTTTGTAGATTGTGAAGGTGGGGCCTGATCCAAAGCTCACTGCAGTCAAGGGAAAGGTTCCCTTGGGCTTTGGATCAGGCTCATGTAGGGTGACCAGACCGTCCCAGTTTTTCTTCTTGTGTCCCACGTCCCGACCGATGCATGGTCGGGACACCTTTTGTCCCGATATCGGGCTTCCTCCGTCTTTTTTTTTTTTTTTGGCTGCTTCACAAGTCCGGCGGCGGGAGAGGGGGTTTTTTTTTTGCTCAACAAGTCCGGCGGCGGCGGGAGAGGGTTTTTTTTTTAATACTGAACAAGTCTGGCGGGAGGGGTACCCCCTGTCCACTCGAACAAGTCCCGATTTTTAGGTTTCCGCGTCTGGTCACCCTAGGCTCATGTCTCCAAAACACACAGCCAGAAAAGCAAGTGTAAAAGTTTATAGGCATTGCATTTTGGTGAGTCTTTCCAAAATTAAGGAGACCCAGCCTCTGACTAGAATATTGGTGTAGCAGGGTGGGGAACCTCTCATATAAATCCTACCAAACAGAATATTTCTGCCATTAATGTCCACAGTTAAGGGGGTGGAGGGGAAATAACACAGAGCTGGTTAAATCATCATCACCCAGCAAACTCTACACTCTAGTATCACTCTAGGAATATTTAGATAGCATTCCAATGTTAGTTACTCAACATGGTAACATACTTCTATCCCTTCATGTCAGCTAGGAAACCAAATATCATTAAGATTCCAGGTATTATTTTCCAGTTTCTTTGCCCTTTCATTATAGATGGGTTCATCCTTCATAATCAGTTTTACCAGAGCACCCATAAATGCAAGCAAGTGAGGGTTTCTATAATTAATCAGGAATTCCTAACACTCTAACATTCTTTGACCATATCTGGTGTTCTCAGAGTTCTAAACTTTATTTGATCACTAAGTTCCTTTACATAGGCTTTCTGGAAAGAGCACTCTATCTATATGTTCACAGCCAAGCTCTCCACCCACTTGTGCCATATGTTCCATTTAACATTCCAGATCAGGAAGTTTAAGAGAGATACCTTTCACATCTAATGACAATTAAGTATTCTATATGGAGTCATTTTTTTAAGTTTACTAGCTCCAGCATTTCGCAGATGGAGCTTTGTGCTAAAGAAATGGTAATTAAGGAGGGCTTTGCATTTCCACTGAAGAGTGCTGACTTCTCAGCTTTGCTTTTATAGTTTGGTACTATAGGAGGCAACGGCAGGCAAAAAATACTTTATATACAGATGGAAAAACAGATTTTACAGACATAGCTGAAGCCATCAAGGAGTTTAGATAATTGGGAGCTTCCATCCCATGGAACTGTGAAGCTCTGCAGGGCTGAAGCTAAGCTCTGCATGAGTAAAGTTGTAGAGGAGTTTTGGTCCAGATCCACAGCTGGTGTGAATTCTCACAGGTCCTGTGAGCTCTGACAGTTTACACCAGCTGAGAATCTCCCCTGTGCTGCATCTGCTATTAAAAACAGTTAAGCTGTTAGCTGGGTTAAGCTACCAGAAAACCATGAGCCTAAGGGCAGAAACAATGAAAACTACAGGAGCTGGACAAAAAAAGGCCACCCCCTTGATTTCCAGGCAGTCTCCACCCTCCATATCACATTTTAAACAATGTTGGTGTGAGGGTAAGTCAATATGCTATCTACTGTCAGAATGAAGATATAACGAAATTACAGCCCAGGTATTGTGTATAAGGGCGATTCATACTCATATATTTACCTTGTGAATTATTTGCATTTCATTAATTTAATCCACAGAAAATGAGATACCCGAGGACAATAGACCAATTTCTGCTCAGGAACGTATCTCACAGAAATATTTGCCCCAATATCTACTTTATCTCACAGACTTAAGCAGAAAGTGAAAAGGGGACACACACAGACACACACACACGCTTGGCTAAGCAAACAGAACTCTGATGCATTCCCGTTGAAGGATCCTAGTATAATAGAGTTCCTGTTACACTGTAACTTTTACAGCTTCACTAACATGCAGCTAATATATAACAATGATGTCCCCTGCCTGTGCCACTATAGGCATTACACCTCTAACTGTATTTTAGTGCTGCAGATGATAGGATAGAATTGTTTTCATGTACAATTCAAAACACATTTTGAGCCTGGTTTTGAAAAGTGACTTTAATTTTTGTTCCTGCAGTTTTGCTTCAGGAAATAATTGTGGTTGCTGTTTATAGCACTTAGAATTCTAACGACCTAGTTGCACCTACAAATTAGGCATTTAGACATCTAAGAGTTAGAAAATGCACCTGTGAAATTGCACTTGTAGTTATTTCTGGGAGCAACATTCTGGTCAGGAAATCATTGGCTGAATTCAGGCCCTTTTAACCTCCTCTCCCCCCCGCCCCCCCAAAACAAAACAAAACAAAAAAAAACAACAACCCCACAACAACTCCTCGGGGCCTTTAAATTGGTTAATCACAAAACAGTTATTGCCACAGTTCTAGTTCTTGTTAGGTTTGGTTAGGCCAAGGAGGACTCAAATATTTGATTCGCCTGAAAAGCCAGTGATCTAGAGCAGTGACTCATAGTAGCGACAATTTGTATAAAATATAATGTCTTGGGACTACAGTGCTAGTGAAAGAAGCTGGGTAGACAGCCTGAAGAAAAGAACATTCTGCATACTGAGAAAAAGTAGAGTATATGCAGGAGCATTGCAGATTTCCTCACATGATCCCAACAATGTTCCTCAACCCACTGAGGGACCACTTAAAGGGTGAGAGAGTAGGTTAGGCTTCATCTTGTCCTCTCAACTTAAATCCCCCAAAAGGGTGGAACTTGAGATGGGGAATTCTCTTCACTAGGATCTGAGACCACCAACTCATTTCACATACGCCATCGAGCAGCTGTCAGGCTGTAACAACTTTAAGTCACTAGCAACCTGGTCTATAGTTGAACTCATGACCTCAAAGCAAAAGCCTCTATATCTCATTACCAATCCCTGAGACGTCTGATCCGCAAATATGTCATATAAAAATACATACTTATAGCTTACTTTTGAAATACATTACATTGCATTTGTGCACGACTGTAGTAAAGTCACAGTGGGGCAAAGGTGTCCTGTTGCGTCAGCTCTTTTCTTCTTTTTTACAGTGCCATATGACATCACTGACTTACACAGTAAACCATAAATGAGAAGCGAGTGACATGCACAGCCAAGGGGATATTTGACCCTTGGAATAGAAATGAAGCTTCAACTCTAACTGCAGTATCTCTACTGAGATGCCTTAAGTCAAGGTTAAAAAATGGGCAGGCTGCCTGCTGTGCAATGAAACTGCAATTGTTTGTGTCTCCATGTGTAATTCTTGGTGTGTTGTAATGGACCAGTCTTCATTTTAACACTTCCATTTTCCTGTCTTTAGCCCTGGAAAATGCACAGTTAAAACATGTTTACCTGTGTATTGGCCAGTTTGGAAGCATTGTGTACGAGACCTTATTGTTAGAATTAACCCCAACACAACCCTAACTCACTCAAATTCACCCCAATAGCTTGTCCCGAGTTGGACCATGGTAACATGAGCTTAGGCAGGAAATAGTATTCCCCCCAAAACTTTTAAAACAGTGGGCCAAACTCATCCTGGGTACAAGTTCGTTGAGTCAGTAGATTTACACCAGGGTGAATTTGGCATGACCAATTTAAAGTTAGGAAGGTTCAAATCAGAGAGAGATTCCCTTCAGCTAGCTCAGAGACGTGTGCTGTTCCAGAGGCCTCTGGTGTCCTAGATAAAGGGGCAGGTTCACATCCAGAGGAGAGCCAATGAGGTTTTCACCTCTGCTCTTCCATAGGGGTTACATGGAGGACAAGAGCAACTTTGGTTTCCACAGGGGATGTTCTGCTGTCAATGGCTGTCATTGTGGAAATGCTGGATTAGAGCATGCCCCAAACACAACAGCAATAGTTTTCCTAGGCTAGTAATGCACAATTTTAGACCTGCACTGATCCTCTGTGGCACCCCTGTACAGCTACAGCCTCAGTCTTGTCAGACTTCCTGCTCCCGGGAACCCCATGTCCTCTGGGTTATGCCAATGGAAGCCCACATAAATCAGAAGTGAATTTTTGCCCTATAAATTTAGCCTGTAATATGGGATGGACCTCGAGGGACTAAATAAATAATAAAATGTATTATTGGCTTATCACTTTAGTATCAACATCTCACAAATATTAGGACCTAAGCTGTACAAAACCCCTCTGAAATGTTATCCCCATTTTAGAGCCCAAGAAACCGAGGGTCATTGGCTTGGCCAAGGTAGCACAGGAAACCTGCTGCACAGCCAAGAAGAGAATCTAGATCTAGTAGACTCATTCCTTATCCACTAGATCAGACATCCTCCCTTCTCACCTATTGCATAGGCGCCGACTTTGCCAGTGGGTGCTTGTGCCCCCAGCCCTGCCCCAACTCCACCCCGGCCCCGCCCCTTCCCCAAATCCCCGCCCCCGCCTCCTCCCCCAGGCACGCTGCATTCCCCACCCCCCCCGCTTGCAAGCCTGGGCGGAGGGGGGGTGGTGGAGTGGGCAGAAGCAGCAGAGCATCCACCGGGCCCGGCAGCTCCCCGCCAGCCCCCCAGCTCACCTCTCCGCCTTGGCCTCTCCGCCTCCCGAGGCTCTGCCCGACGCTAAGCAGAAGCCGCTTTTCCTGGCTCCAGCTGGTCGGCGGCGCCTCGGGGCAGGGGTATGGGGAGGAGGCGGAGGCGGAGCCAGGCCCTCTGCCTCCTCCCCATACCCCTCCCCTGAGGCGCCGCCCCAGGCGTGTGGCGCGCTGCCGACCAGCTGGAGCCAGGAAAAGCAGCTTCCGCTTGCCGTTGGGCGGAGCCTCGGGAGGCGGAGAGGCCAAGGCGGAGAGGTGAGCTGGGCGCGGGGGGGCTGGCGGGGAGCTGCCAGTGGGTGCTGAGCACCCACCAATTTTTCCCCCTGGGTGCTCCCACGGAGTCGGCGCCTATGACCTATTGCACCTTCAGAGCAGTTTACACAATGTCTTTAAACAGCACATCTGTGTTCTCAGGTGCTTTAGGATACTGCAGTTTAATCTTATCCTTTGTCGGGATTCCTATCAAAGATAGAGTAGCAGTTACAAAGGAGTAATCTTTTAAAAATATGTTTAAAGGGGGTTAGTTCAGGTCAGGAAAACATTGCTAAATAAGGTATTGCCTGCAACTCTCATGCTGAGGTAGATCAGAAGTAGTTTAAACCTAGACATCATGATTTTACTTTACAAAGAACCAGAGGTACCAAGGTGAATGCAAAAAAACCTAGTGAACACGTGAATACCCTGTGCTCAATACAGAGACTTTGCTAAAGGCTGTGACAATACAGTTTCTATTTTCACCAGGCCAATAAATTAAGTGAGAGAACTGAAATTCCACCCTTGTTTTAGGTCCAGTTAGTGAAAGACATAGGAAGGGAAGTCATGACCGCTGACCTTCTGGCTCCGTATACATTCTCTTTGGCTAAGAGGACAGTTTAGTAGTAGCAAGACAAGGGTGTCTTTTGGCAGACCCTGGGTTTCCCAGAACAATTGGAATGTCGTCAGGACCAATTTGGAACAGTTCAGGTTACCGAAAAACTAATCCAGCGGTGCCTGCATATGTACTGCATCATTCCGTAGTGCACATTTAAGAAGCTTAGTTCAAAAGCAAACAAAAAACCTGTACTGTGCGTGTCCAGGACGTGGGTTTGGAATACTCAGAACTCAGTCAAATCAGTCCACAGCTGTATTGTCTTCTCTGGGAAATCTCAGCAGCTTTGGAGGGAGGACAAGATGAGACACGAGGCCCACCCCAACCCCACACCTCTGTTCTGCCTACTCCTGTACTCAGCTTATCCACTCTCTGCCTCCTCCCATGTCACAAACCTGTGGAAAGCCCACTTCAGGATCCAGAGGAGAGATGGTGGCTGAGCCCTATTTTGGAGGAGAGCCACATCACATGGAAAAAATTGCCTACGTGTGGGGATTGGGAAGGGGGACACAATCCAGGCCAGAAGTATTTGCTGTTTATATTACATTAGTTCCCAAAATGTGCTATGTCCTCTACAGGCACAGAAGTGCTTACAATCAAAAAGACAAAACACAGATAAAGGGTGGGTAAAAGGGACACAATATAAAAGCAAAATGATCAGGTGGGTGATTAGTACCTGTCTTGTTATATATACACACACATACTCCCCCAAGATGCCCTTGTACCTAGCCATTGTTTCTTCCTTTTCAGTTCTGTTAAATGCCACTGTCACTTGGTTTGTAAGCCTTGCCAGCAGTCATTATTATTAAAAAAAATAATTAACCATTTATCTACTTTCCATTTTAGTTATTTTAATCCTGTTTGTTAATTAGGCCTTGTCTCATTTCCATTTATATTCATGATATTTGCATATTGATTGATGTTTATTTAACTTATGACAAATGTCCATAATGAGTCTCCGAACGAGTCTCTATCATTTAGTGTCTGCAATGCTTTTGTAGACACCCCTTTGGATTTGTGTACATTGGGTAGAGAAGAGATCCAGCTTTTCAATCTTCACATGCAGTTCTTATTTGTGTGCGCCAAATTGCAGGCACAAGTTTGGAGAGACGTACATGGGGTCCTTTGAAAATTTGGTCATGCAAGGTGCTGAAGTAAAACCTTGGCCCCAGTTCTCCAGAGCATTCTGGCTGCTTTGCACTATCCCAACAGTACAAAGCAAATGTAGAGCTGCAGATCTGGGAACTTGAGGATTCTCCTTCCCCAGGGAAATTCTTAGGCACTCTAGACCGCCATAATGGATCCTACACTCTCTGCCTGCTGATGGGGATGTGGTTGGGTGTCTCTGCATCCATCTGTTCCCCGGCTGCTGTAATAGTCCCTGACACCCAGAAGAAGACAGAGCACCAACAGTTGTAATTTGCACCATGGACTAGATCAGTGCTTGACAGCTTCAGGATGAGGAGATCACAAAGGGGAAGCAAGGCCTCCTCCAGATTTGCACTGAGCACTCACTCCTCAACCCTTGTGGAGAATCTGGCCCACTAGCTATTAATCCAAGCAGAGAGGAATTAAGAGGGATAGAGGCCAGAGAGAAAAGATTTGTTTCAAGATGAGATTTGAAAAGAGATATAAGATGATTTACAGTAGAGGGAGTTCCCAAAGGACAAACAAATGAATGTGATATTTACATAATACACAGTAGTGAGTAAAGGGTAGTGTATCAGGTGTGTGATCATGTTAGGACTGTGTGTTAAATTAAATCACTAATGCACACTCTTCGTTTACATTAATTAATGTGCTCTGCTACTCAAATTCCACAAGGATGTCATTTTTTGTGGTACTGAGTACCTCTTTCAAGGTGCTGAATGCCATCAAGTTTGTGTCAGTTGTAGTTACAAGTCAACAGTATGCAGGACTGAATCAGTGGGGTGGCTAGTTGATTACTCTTTCCTCCAGAGTAAAGGGATCATTTAGGTCAGAGATGAAAATGAGTTCCCCTTTTTGTGGACATCACGAAAGTAATACACGTTTCATTCAAGAGACGCTCAGGACTAGAAGAACAGAGGAAGGTTAGGATGCATGGCAGAGCAGTGTGAAGCACGGGCCAAGTTCTCTGCTGGTGTAAATTAGCACAGTTTACAGGAAGTCAGTGAGGCTTCACTAGTTCACACCAGCAGAGAATTTGGCCCCGTGTCTGCCCTAGCTCAAATCAGTGTTGTTAATCTGTCGTTTTCACTTGCCAAGCAGGTGGGCAGGGATGCCAGAATAGTACCAAGATATTTGACCTTGCCCATGGGGGATTGACTAGACAAGTAGCTTGAGTTATAACTTATTAGCCAATCAGACAGTCCCCTTTCTTCAGCCCGATTTATAGATTAAAGCTGAAATGCAGATCAGGAAACTGGTAATTAAGTCTGTCATACCATTCTTTAATGCTGAAAAATACGTATTTGTTTGGTACCCCTGAGAGTAAGGCTACTTGGACATGGTTGTGTCTGCTGACTGCATATGCACATACTGGCAGGTTGGTGAATGCATCTCAGCCCTGACCTGCTACATCCACTCTCATGTCATACTACGCCTTTCCGGAGCAGAGACGGTTGTGCCAAATTGCATGTGTGCTTGGTTGTACTGTGCAAAGGGAGTGGGATGATACTAAAAATCATTTCTGCTTGTGCCTTCTGCCAATATCTGGGGCTCCTGAGGTGAAATGCATTAACTCACTGCACCAGTAGCCTTGTCACACTCCATCCTGGAATCCATTATTGTATTGAAAGCATGGTGCCAAAGAGAGCAAATAAAGAGAAGAATGGAGCGAATTTAGAATTTGCTTTGCTTTCTTAGCTTTCTGCCATAACCTTTACATTATACAGTAAAAGCTGTGTTATCCAGCACTTTACCAACGGGAAAGCTCTAGAAACTGACATTTTGGGAGGGGGTGTGGGCACTGGGACGGAGTTTGGGTGCGGGAGGGGGCTTGGGGCAGGAGATTGGGGTGGAGGAGGGCTGTCAGGGTGCCAGCAGGGCCGGCGCTTTCACTGGGCAACCCTAGGCGGTCACCTAGGGTGCCAGGATTTGGGGAGCAGCATTTCTCCGCCCTTGGTGGTGGGCGGCTGCCTCCCGGCTCCACGCTCGAGCCGGGAGGCAGGAGGCAGCCGCCCACTTCCTCACAAAACCCTGCTGTGGCAAGGGCTGTTGCCGTGCCGCTGGGGCTCAGCAGGGCTTCACGAGGAAATGGGTGGCTCACCGCGGCTGCCGCCTGCCTCCTGGCTCCACGCTCAGCGGCTGAGCATGGAGCCGGGAGCTGGGGAGGTGCCGCAGGCGTGGGGGAGGCTGCCGTGGCCTGCGGGTGGGGGGCTGAGCTGCTGCGAGTCGGGGGGTTAGCCGCCGCGGGGGGGGGGGGGGGGGGGGGGAGGGGGGAAGCCAGCTGCCGTGGGCAGGGGGTTGAGCTGCCGCGGGGGCGCGGCACTGTTAGCTGGGCTGGTGGGGAGGGCGCAGGGCTGGTGCAAGGAAGTTTCGCCTAGGGCGCGAAACTTCCTTGCACTGGCCCTGGGTGCCGGATCCAGGCAGTGCTCACCTTGGGTGGCTCCCTGCAAGTGGCAACATGTCTTTGCTGCTTCTAGGCGGAGGAATGGCGGTGGGGCTTGTGACAGGGTTCAGATTCACCCGGCGGCGCCTCCTGCTGGTATCTTCTGGGAATCAGCTCATCCAGCCTCTGGAGCGCCCTCTGTTGGCCGGGGATCTGGCTGCCCACTCTCTGGCCCGTGTCCCTCCCAGGACCCGGTGCCCCTTTAACTGGGGTGCTGCCCCCTGGCAGTACCCCACCGGTCTTACTTCTAGGGTCTTCCCTCCCTAGGGAACCCCCAACCCACTATCCCCACCTCACCTCAGTGTAGGCTACTGCCAGTCACCAGCTAGCCCCCGCACCCTGGGGCAGACTGCAGTATAAGCCACTCATCACAGGCAAAGGGGGTTTGGACCTGCTGCCTCAGCCTACCCGTGGGTTACTTCCTGCAACCCCAGTACCTAGATGGGCCTAACCCTAGGCCACAGCCTGGGGTTTTCTTAGGCCGGAGCGCCCCAGCTCCTCTGGCCTTCCCCAGCCCTGCTCTACCCTAGGTACCTGCTCAGGTCCCTGCAGCCAAGCCCTCCTCCTTCCTCTAAAGCAGAGGAAGGGTCCTGTCTGTCTCTGGCTCACTGCCCACTTATAAGGGCCAGCTGAGCCTTAATAGGGGCGTGGCCCCAGCTGAGCCTTCCTTCCCACTCAGCCTGGGTCTGCTTGCTCCAGAAGCAGCCTTCTCCTGGGCTGTTTTCAGCCCCTCAGGGCAGGAGCGGGGTTCCACCCCGCTACAGGGCTCCATGTGTTTCCCCTGCCCCGCCCCGAGCGCTGGCTCCGCAGCTCTCATTCACCAGGGACCGTGGCCAATGGGAGCTGAGGTGGCGGTGCCTGTGGGTGGAGGCAGCGCGCAGAGCTGCCTGTCTGCGCCTCTGCCTAGCAGCAACAGGGACATGTTGACGCTTGTGGGGAGCTTCCCAAGGTGAGCACCACTCGGATCTGGCACCCTGTCCCCCTTCCTGTGCCCCAGCCCCCTGCCCTGAGCCCCTTCGTGCACCCAAACTCCCTCCCTCTTAGTTAACTGGAATTTTTGACTTAGTGGCACCCCCCATTACCCCAACATGCCTGATCACAAAGATTTTGCTGTAAATACATTTTAATACATTCTTACCTTAATTAAAATTAAAAGATATAAAGTGCATTAAACACACAACATTAAATGTATATTATTGACCTGAAAGCTCTTTGAATTTCTTTGTTAAGTATTTAGCTGGTTTGGTAGGCTGTGGAGCAGATGGGGGATAATTTTACTTTGTGTTTATTACTAACATTAAATTCAAATGTATCTAGATATATACAGATGGTTTCTGTTTAATTGTATTCCTCTTCCCCTTGCCTTCACATACCCTTTTCCTCTTCCACTGTAAGAGCTTTGGCGTAGGGATTGTGGGCAGGATTTCCAAAAGCATCTAAGTGACAGGCGCGCAAATCCCGTGGATGTCACAGGATTGCCAACACCAAACACTCCGAATCAGGCCCCAAAAATTATGAGATTGGCTTAAAATCACGAGGGGTTTTTTTAAATAAATTTTTTAAGTTTGCCTTCTAGTTTTTGTACCCTTTGGATGTACTCAGTTCAGGTTTTCAAGCTTTTTGCAGCAACCATGAGGGTTGGAAACTTACTTTAAAAAAAGCAATAAAAAAGAAACACAGTCTCATATATTCACGTAACTCCAGGAGCTGGAGATTTAAGAAATACATCAAATATTGCAAGACACCACATGAGACTTGTGCTCCTAAAATTCTACCATGTGTCTTTATATAGCCCCTAGCACAGTGAGGCCCTGATTCTGACTGGGGTTTCTGTGTGCCACTGTAATATAAGCCTCCAAAACAGGAGTAATCCCACTGACTTTGGCATGATTGATGATGGTGTATGTCAGGACTACCGCTGTAAATAAGCCTATCCAGGATCAGGCTCATAGGTACTTTGCCAGTGAGTGTAGTTGGTAAGGTGCATATCAGAAGAGCATCTTTCAGACTGTACCAGAATAACCTTTACATAGGAGTCTTTCAGGAAGGTTTTAAAAAACCTGTTCTAGGTGATGTCGGGTGCAGCAATTGCAAGGCAGCCATTCTGATCTACCATATAAATACATGTTTATAAATTATTTACTCGACTGTTCTGGTCTGTTGCGTAAAATATGTATTTAGGGCTTTTTTTTTTGCAAATGTATCATGTGCCCAGCGAAACAGCTTCGTCTTCTTCTTTTTCTTCAGTTTCTTTTATTCAAGTCTATTGGTTAAATCTGGAGAGCCAATTCCTGCAGTCTTCACTCAGGCAAATTTCCCATTGAAGTCATTTTTGAAAATGGCCGACTAAGTGGAACCTCGCTAATCCACACACTATATAATTCTCAGCAAAAAATGTCAGTCTCTCTCCACTACACAGCAAAGATTTAATAGCCCAGGGCTGTAGTGAGGTCTCATGTTACAGAGTATTTTTACAAAATATTCTGCAGAACATTTACTGGTACGTTATGAATGATTAACACAAGCAGTTAGAATTGAGCTGCAATTGTCAAAACAAAGGGAGAAACTCCATCTGGGGGGCATTCTCCTTGCTTTTTTATTGTGCTTCTCTGCTCACCCCCTAGCTTGCAAATTGGAAACATTTGCAACAGAGCAAATCCAGTCCCCATTCCTGTAGCCTCATTCCCTAGCTATGGGGCCATTGTGGTTCTTCTGCATGGGGGTTGTGCATCTGCTGAGTATTACAGGGCTCTGTAGACAGCAGGTGGGGGTGGGACTTAGGTGGGCCAGAGAAAGGAGCAGGAGCAGTGCTTGAGAATTTGTTTCTACGCATATCCTCTTCCCAGCAGAGTTGAGATGGTGCATAAGGGATAAAAGTCACTCATGGTGTGGCGGTCCTCTGGCACCAATTAAGCTCTGTATAGGGAGTGTGTTGAGGGGTTGCTGGTGATGTAACTATACATCCCCTAAGCACCAGCCCTCTATAGGTCAGAGTGGAAGGCCAAGCTGGAAGTGGGCAGGGGGAGGCGCTGGAGATCCACATTTGCAAGGCTCCTGTAATCACAGTACTTCATGTAACACAAAGGTTGTAGCCACTACTCTAGCCCAGGAGCTGGAAGAGCAGCCATGAGGAAGTTGTGCAGCCACCCACCTGCTGGGCCTGACTTCAGGAGATGGAATTCACATCCCCAGCCATTCACATAAACCTTGACTAATTGGGTATTATGTGTGTGGTGTGGATTTCACCCTAGGGCAGCATAGGGCTGCCTCATTGCCCCATGGGCTTCTGTGGAGAATGCATCTCTGTTGAGCACCTAGCCCAGTTACTGTCCTGTGGATTTGCACCAGTGTCTCTCCCCATCATGAGCATGATTTATCGTGGATCTATTATATCTTCTAATTTCTCCATAGACTCCCACCCAGACTGGCATGTAAAGTCTCATTTAGGATGTGTCCTATCCAAGTGAAGAAGAAAAATAAGCATTCTGATCAAATTCGCATTATCTACCTGCTGAGTTACCTTTCCAGAGCTGAGTATCTTGGTCATTATTCTTTTCTTTTTCCTCTTCAAACTACCTGGCTATGAGACAAACAACCTGCCAGTATTCGAAATGGAAGATATATACTGAGTAGCATCCAGGCCTAGTAACCTTCTCATTTGTTTAAGCATTTGTATGATTTTAAAAAGAGCCAAACCAATTATTTTTGAAATATGGTAAAAATCATTTGCTCTCAAGCTGACAGCTGTACGCGCCAAGTTTTGCTCTGCGAGACAGTTTTCACTGACAGTTGTAAACCCTTGAATGTAGGGGTTTATAATGGAAACTGCAACTCAACCTTCCCTGAAACTGTGCAGATGCACTACTGTAATATATATTTAATTACATACTGTATAACTATTACTTGTAATGAAAGCAAAGGACATGCAGCCTTCTAGCATCACACAAACTGTTTATATTTGGGATGGTTTGCAGGTGAAAATATGTAGCGGGGAACTTAAAATACAGGCTCTTAAACTGCTTGAATTGACTCCTTGAAGCCATGGGTTGTGAAGTGATTTATTTGAGCTACAGCCTATAGACCATACATCACCTTCCTGGTTGGCTTTGTTGGCACCTTGTCACATTCTTGCCGGCTTGAGGAATTCATTGTTCTTGTTTGAACTGATAAGAACAAAAAAGGATTTTCTGCCTGAGACCTTGGGAAAGGCAGAGGGGGTGGAATGTTGACACGGAACAGCAGGGCTGCACTTTCCCAAGCTTTTCAGCCTTTGCATCAGCCTGCATTCTTCAATAGCAGGGAAGCACTGACTTTAGGTGTGTTGGTTGCAGCTTTATTTACTGTCCTCCAGAAGTAGGACCCATGGTGGAAGTGTTGGTGGAGGTGGTGGGGCGGGGTGTGTGTGAGGGGAAATGGATTGTTTCAGCGCAAGAGAGAGAATTGCGCAGAAGAGATTCTAGCATCACGTAAAAAGATCACACTTGCCAAAAAGGAATGCTAAACTTGAAGTGTCTTATGATTTGAGCCAGTCCCCTGAAGTTCATCTAATTGTGTATGTGCATTTTAGGAAAGGTACCCCATTGATCTTTTCCCCTCCGTTGTGTGTAACCCCTGGATGATTCACCTATTACTCAGACAGAGTAAACAGAGTAAACGCATAAACCTGTGGGCTGTGGCTGGCTCTTGAACTCAGCCTTTGTGAGACAGTAAATGTAATAAAGATTGAGAGCATCATTTTACTACTTAGAGGCTTTGTTCTGGGTTTGCATATCACCTAGCACAGTGGGGCCCTGATCCATGACTGTGGCTTCAAGGCACTACTGTAAAACTACTACTACTACTACTACTACTACTAGTTAGTAACAGTAACACTTGACAGTTTCAAAGCACTGTACAACTTTAGTCTCACAACAGTGATGACAAGTATGAAACATTATTATCCTTAGGTGACTTTCTCAAGGCCACATACTAAGTTAGTGTCAGGGCTAGAACGTGAACCAACGAATCCTTGGATTCCCCTCCCATGGTCATTCCAATATAGAGCTGGGGTTCCCCAACTTTTTTCCCTCAGGCCCACCTGTGCAGCTGCAATAGGCACTGCGGCCTCACTGTTAATACTTCTTGAGGAAAAATATTAATTTTAATTATTGCATACATATAAACTATAACATTGCAAATAAACAACGTACATTTCCTTTTCATTTTATGCCAACGGAGCATCTGGGACTGTGTTGTGGCCCACCTCTGGGAACCCCTGATATAGAGGATGCTATCTCTCAAATTATCTGAAAAATGGTCTGTGCTACAGGTCTGAGAACAGCATTTAACATTAAATGGGTGAGGTCCCCACAGGAAGAGAGAGTAAAAGGGAATTGGCTCAAGATGCACCTTTCAAATAGAAAGGCATATCTTACTTCTGATATTCTGACAAAGGAAAGCCAAGAGTGAAAGGGGAGAGAATAGTAGGGTTTCCAGTTCTTGCCACTGTAAAATCCTGTCCCTAATAGTTTTCCCAGTATTTGAGTGGCTCCAATGACTCCAAAGTTGCAGGAGCCGCAGACAGTGGACTGGAAACACCGTAGAGGTGCTTTAACAGGTGTAACGAGGGGTAGGGCCAGGATGGGCTCTTCCCCTGGACCTAGCACATGGCTCTAGTGCCCGGTGCCTTTGCGGGCACCACCTAGGGCGGGAAGCAGGCTGTGCTTCCCAACCCTATAAACATATCCCTCCCCCCAACACCAGGCCCCAGTAAGAGAGAGAAAGAGTCAGGCTCTTACCCCTCCTCCCCCACACATCCCCCCAACCCAGCATATGACACTCTGTGGACACCACATGGGTCAGAAGCTCCTTCATCTCCCATGGTGGGTGGAAAGAGTGAGGGACTGGGCCAGGCTTTCCTCATTCCCCTCACCAATCACACCCATAACCTCCGTCTTCACAGCCTCTGGTCAGCTTTGTTAGTCCTGTGGCTCAAGTGGTCAGAGTCTGTCTGGAAGTGCTGTAGCCTTAGGGCTCAAACTCTGCTAAAGATACGCACTGTGGGGGTAGTTACATTTGTATGTAACAGAATTATATTTAACTTTCTCATTCTGAAAAATGGTTGTTGACTAGGAGTGGGGAGACCTGGGTGCTAGTCCAAGACTCTATGGTAAGAGGGTAAAAGGGCCACAGCTGGCCCAGGTCATCTGATTCAGGCTCACGGGGCTGAAGCTGCTGGGCTGAAAGTTGTCATTTAGACCCGTGCAATATCCCAGAGCTCAGGCTCCAGCCCGACCTTGAGTACCTACACAGATTTTTCAGCCCCATGAATCTGCATCAGCTGACGCAGGCCAGCCAGTGTTTTTTATCCGTGTGTAGACATAGCCTATCACCGGCCTGCTGTGTGACCTTGGGCCAGTCACTTGCCACTCTGTGCCTCAGTATTCTCATCTGTAAAATAGGGATAATGACCCTTATGTACCTTTTTGAGCTTGCCAGATGCAAACTGCTATATACATGCAAAATTCTTAATGTTATCAGCATAGAATGCACTGGTGATAAGGTTGTATGGATCCCCTGCACTCATGGGAAGGTTTTTATCTGGAAGGTCAGATTAGTCCTCACTTTGAAGGAGTTAGCAATCAGCTAAGGCACATTCTTGACCCATGTTTTATTTTAGTTCACAATGATAGCAGCTGAAATCAAACAGTCAACACTTGTCATTGCTACTTATCTTGTCTTAAGGAGTAATTTCCATTATGACTTCATTAAAGGCAAGAAAGATCTGAGCAGAAGCAACTGGGGTTGTAGAATAGGCCAAAAAGCCACAGTACAAGGTGAAGTAGTCATGTGTAATATGTGTGAGGGGGTGGGTGGATACATAGCTCACAAAACTTGTGTCAGTAAGAAGAATAGTCTATAACACAGCAATTCTGTTTTCTGCCTCCACACTCTCTTCTGCTCGCTTAAAGAGGGATGCTTTTGGCACACATAAGAGCAACTGTAAGCATCTGCAGCACTTCCTGCCATGGTAGTGTTAGGTGCTGAGTTTTTACAGTGAAAATGTAACATAACCTGCACCTGTTCCTCTCTTGCCACACATAATGCTGCAAGAGTCACAGGCCCCATGCTGCAGCCCTTACAGAACTGGTCCCATTGACGTTTGTGAATAAAGGCTGCATGATCAGGTGCCTGCCACCTTTGCGGGTTGTTTTTTTAATTGTTATTTTATTTTAAGATGACCCCTATTTATTACATCTGTTTCTCCAAGACCAGCTACTCTGACATTCCTCGAAACACATTGGTGAGCCTGCCAGCTTTGAGCTTTGCCTTTTTCTCATGCTTGGAAGCTGCCCTGCTTTCCAGGATTGAGCTCACTGACAGTGTATCACTGCTCTCTGCTGGAGAAGCTCTGAGCTAGGCTAGGCCTCTCTGGTCTCCAGCTGGTTGTCAGGAATGCAGATGCGATGGCTGAACTGATACCCTCTAAGCCTTCAAGATCAAACTCCACATAAGACTTATTCATGCTTGTCATACAGTGCAATTTAGGAGCTTTGTTGTGCAGGCCTGGAGACAGATTCTCCAGAGAGGAGGATGAGAAAGATAAATACAGCAACACTGGCAAGACCCAAATATCTGCAGGCACATGGACTCAGGTCCCAGGTACTACATGATAGGCACTGTAGTGATGGTCACCAATTTCTGCATTAGTCTTTCCTGATTGCATTTGCAGCCGTGTAATATTTTTATATGCAGGTGTAAGAATTTTCTTCTGGTGAGATGCAATAAAGTCCTTTCATAATGTTGTTTTTTTGCACAGGTGGGTGTGGCAGGCAATCAGTCAGTAGGGTGGTTTGTTCTATTTCTAGGAGTAAATATTAAAAGGGTTTCATTTGGGTCTTATCGATTAGATTTCAGGAGTCATGAAACTTAACCTTACTGTGGCATAAAGAGTTGCTGACACATTCAAAGGCACAGACCTGTGATCTGTGCTTCTCTGCAAAAATCACAGGTGAAAACTATATTAAAAATAGTCTCTCGAGCATGAGCCCTCTCCACCCCCAAACACACACAGTATATCCTCTAATTTTTTATACTTCTGCAGGTCTGGTATCCTTTTTACTTAAAAATAACTTGATGAATATAAATAATAAAAAGGCAGCTTTACAACAGCAATAAAGTGCTATTATAGTCTGCAGCATTCCAAGTGAATTATTGCTGTGCTGTCAAAGAAAACAAAAACATTTGGGAAGGACTGTTTATTTTACAGTGGTTGACCAAAAGTATGCAAGTGGTTATAAAAAATGTAGACAGCTAACGATGGGAGGTTCCACTTGCTCATTCTAAAAACCCATTTACAAACCTTTGACACTGACTTTAGAGCACTGGAGATAATGATAGGCACTTCCCATTGGGAAACACAGGCACTTCCATATCTCTTACAAACCAACATTCCCTCCACTCCTTCTCCACCACCCAACCCCACAGACAAAAGGCAGGGGATTTTTACAACTGCAGTGGAACAGTTAAGCAAGCTGCAAGCAACTATTTCTGTGGAGCTGTTGAGCTTCGTAGTACTTTTGCACTACAGTAAGGTATATCTGTGGATTTATTTGCCTTGCTGAGAGTTTGCTAGGAGTTTGTCTCTCTTTTATTAAAGCTGCACCATTCAAAACTCTACACAGAGCAATTTTCTGCCATCAGTCTCCCAGCATACACAACTCCTTGCTGAAATCAGTGTATCAAAGTTGGTAGTAAAGTGTGGCCTATAGTGGTGAGGTGAGCAGATTTCCCATGTTAACTGTTTCTTTTGTCTCTTCAGAAAGACAGGTTCTGATCAGGCAAGGTTCTTAACACCTCCTGCTATGAACTGAGCTCCCTCTCGTCCACTAACCTCAGCACATAACAGGCACCTCACACCTCACAGGATCAGGCCCAAAATCACAGCATACAGAGTTGGTGATATAATTGAGGGCTTGATCCTGAGTTCCTCATGGATCATTCATTGGCAGTTTGCCTGAATACACAGCCAAGGATTGAGTCCTGAATCCTTATATCTGGATGCTCATGGGCTAAATGCAGCCCTCTACATCCTAAAATACAGCTCACAGCTGCCTTCTCTTTGTAACTGTACAGTGAGGACAAAGTTGATCATCCATGGGATTTTATTACTAGTGAATCCAAACAGCAAGCCATTTCTGTTCATCTGGTACAGTGCAAGCAAATGTTATGCCTGAGTGCCTTTATTCCGGCTTGAAAAATACATATGAATTTATTAAGGCTGTCAAGCAATTCAAAAAATTAATCGCACTGTTAAAAATAATACAGTATTATTTATTTAAATATTTTGGATGTTTTCTACATTTTCAAATGTATTATTTCAATTATAACACAGAACACAAAGTGTACAGTGCTCACTTTATATTTATTTTTTATTACAAATATTTGTGCTATAAAAAACCAAAAGAAATAGTATTTTTCAATTCACCTCATACAAGTACTGTAGTGCAATCTCTTTATCATGAAAGTTGAACTTACAAATGTAGAATTATGTACAAAAAATAACTGCATTCAAAAATAAAACAATGTAAAACTTTAGAGCCTATAAGTCCACTCAGTCCTACTTCTTGTTCAGCCAATCGCTCAGACAAACAAGTTTGTTTACATTTTTGGGAGATAATGCTGCCTGCTTCTTATTTACAATGTCACCTGAAAGTGAGAACAGGCGTTCCCATGGCACTGTTGTAGCCGTGTCATAAGATATTTACGTGCCGGATGTGTTAAAGATTCATATGTCTCTTCATGCTTCAACCACCATTCTAGAGGACCATTTTTACAGTGCAAATATTTGTAATAAAAATAAGAATATAAAGTAAGCACTGTACACTTTGTATTCTGTGTTGTAATTGAAATAAATATATTTGAAAATCTAGAAAAACATCCAAAATATTTAATAAATTTCAATTGGTATTTTATTAACAGTGTGATTAAATCAGCGATTAATCATGATTAATTTTTTAAATCGCGATTAATTTTTTTGAGTTAATCACGTGAGTTAACTGCAATTAATAGACAGCCCTACAAAGTATGAACCTGATCCAGTGCCCTCTGAAGTCGGGGAAAGATCCATCAAATTCATGGGGCATTAGATCAGGCTCTAGGTGCAGCTGTCATGATTCTGGCAAGATGCCTGTAGGGTCTCATTGTTGGGTATGTCTACACTGCAATAAAAAACCCGTAGCACCAAGTCTTAGAGCCCAGTTCGGCTGACTTGGGCTCGTAGGGCTCAGGCTGAGGGGCTATGAAATTACAGTGTAGATATTTGGGCTCATGCTGGAGCCACCTTGCAAGAGGTGAAGGTCAGAGTGCCCTTGCTCCAGTCCATATCCAAATGTCTACACTGCAATTTTGTAGCCCCATAGCCTGAGCCAGGTGAGCCCAAGTCAGCTGACCTAGGCCATGCGGTGGGTCTTTTATCAGTGTAGACATGCCCAATAGGGAACAAAATTCACCACCCTTCAAGAGCATGTGAAGATGCTTCTTCATAGAGCATATTTCTGCATAGTTCCCATAGTTCTCAAGCCCCGGCAAGGGACACTTCCCCTGGATCACTTTCCCCTTCCCCTTTCCTCCCAACGTCTAGAAACCAGATTACAGTTGGCAGAAGCATCCATGTATTTACAGGAAAAGTACGATTGTCTTTTTGATGAAAAGTTCAGTTTCCTTTCAGGAAAGACATCATCTGATTTGAGAGAGGCTTTCTGATTGCTGCCCTCACTCTGTGAAATCCATTAATTGATCCCTACTTTTGCCGGTCACAACATAAAAGTTGTCTAAAAAATCTTAAAGATTACGAAGCAGTCTTTCAGTTAATAGTGGAAATAATAATAATAAAAAAACCACTCCAGCAAATCCATGTGCTGGCTGCTAAGCAGTGGAAAGATCAGGTTGGGTCTGGTTCTGTTTTTAGCCGATGTCCTGCAGGGGGAAAAAATAGAAAGAAAGCAAACTGCTGAAGAATTTGATTCATCCACTGCCCTATTCCATACACACAGAAACATGTGCACACTCAGAATAGTTGTTAATGAAGATCTGTTTATGAAGGAAGCATGTTAATCCCAGTGAACCTGCCTTTCATAAACGTGCTGGGATTACTGAGTCACTGCTGTTTACACATTTTCCTTCCCTTTAGCTGCACGCCCTTTCCCATGTGTTCATGCAGTGCATGTGAATTGGTCTGAGGAGAGCTCCTGGGAAGTCCCCAAGTAAGCCCCTTAATGTGGAATTTCATTAGAAAGTCAAGGTGGGGAGTATCTATGAGCCTCTTGACAGCTGATCAGTACATTTGTCATTCATTTACCACCCTAGTTGACCGCTGGTGCCAGAGAATGTACAGTATTACCTCGCGTTGCTACATAATTAAAGTTATCTGCTCTGACCAGAGGAAAATAAGCATGGGAAAGCCTTGTGCTGATGTGTGCCAAAAGCAACCATGGTCAATGGGAGAAAGGAAGAAAGAAAGGAAGGAAGGAAGAAAGAGAAAGAAATGCTGTGTGGTGCCTGGGCTGTTTGCTGCTTGTATTAGAATCATGCACTGCTATTTCTACTGTTTTTGCCAATTGGCATCAGTCCACCTTTTCTGTTCATGCTCAAACAGCCAGGAACACTATGGTGAGAGAGGAAGCCCCTTCTCATATACTTCTAGCTGAATTGCCAATGGTTTGCGTTTGTAGTGGATCCAGCAACAAAACAAAACAACCCTGTCAAATCAGCTGTGTTCATTAACAAATAAAGCCACTGAATAATATTGCGGTGGCATCTTGGTGCTCTGCCGTACTCTTCTGAGTGCCATTTCATGCAGTACCTTCCATAAAAGGATTTTGATTTACTTAAAAGGCAAAAACAAAAGTGTGTGTACATTTCTTTAGACTTGAATAGTTACTTTGTTATACCAAAGAGCCAAAAAGAAAACCCCCAAACCACCTTCTAGTCAAGTTTAGGTAAAGGTGAATGAACTTGATCTAAACTGATCCAGTTGATTTGAACTTTAGCGCAGCTGAAAAGTACAAATCAATTGCAGTTTTTCCTCTGTACAGGAAATGGTAAATGCTGCATATAAACAGCATGTAACGAGAGAATCTGAGTCGTCAGCTTACATGTGCAGCCTGGGCATGCATTAAATGTGTCTTGTGTCCAAGTTATAGCCACAACTGAAATACCTTTAGGGGGGCTGAAAAATGTGGATGAAGAGAGGGAAAGGTAAGAAAAACCCTAGCTATTTAAAAGATATGAATATAGAAGTAGCCTAAAGAGGTTTCAGAATTGTAAATGTGTCCTGGCAATTTTAATGGAGTTTATACTGGTCAGAGGTTTGATCCCATAATTAGCATTTTGTGATTGTTAGTCCTGTTAGGCCAAATTCAGCCCTGGTGGAAGCAGGCTCATTGTCACCAGCATCAGTATTATTGTACTTGCATACACAAGGGCTGAATTTTGCCTACGGTATCCAACTTGAAAAATGATCTGTAGGCTTTTTATCTAACCACTGATTCTGAACCAGTCTTCCAGCAATACTGCTGATGTGCCCACTCATAGGGCCATATTGTACTCTCTGCACTTCTTCCTTCTGTGGACTCCAGTGGGAGCTACTTACTAGTTTTTGCATCTCGAGACTAAATTTGGACCATAGTATTTTCTAAAGTAACTTGCCATCAAGAGTGATGGAGGGGAATATTTCTATCAGGAACAGTGTGGTTTCAGTGGACTCAGACACTTTTATTTCTAGAATTTATTGGTGCCTGCATATACTTCTGTGCATTAAAACTTCCTCTTCTTCAGTTGGCATCCTGTAAAGGCACAGCCTGCACTAAGAGTGATTTATTCAGCTTTCTAAGAATTCTAGACTAACATTAATGTAATGTGTTTTGAGAAGCCTAATAATCATTATTTAAAATGGAAAAATCCATATTTTAAAAAGACCTGCCCCCCTTTGAATTTATAGAATCATAGAAGATTAGGTTTGGAAGAGACCTCAGGAGGTCATCTAGTCCAACCCCCTGCTCAAAGCAGGACCAACCCCAACTAAATCATCCCAGCCAGGGCTTTGTCAAGCCTGACCTTAAAAACCTCTAAGGACAGAGATTCCACTACCTCCCTGGGTAACTCATTCCAGTGCTTCACCACCTTCCTTGTGAAATAGTGTTTCCTAATATCCAACCTAGACCTCCCCCACTGCAACTTGAGACCATTGCTCCTTGTTCTGTCATCTGCCACCAGTGAGAACAGCTGAGCTCCATCCTCTTTGGAACCCCCCTTCAGGTAGTTGAAGGCCGCCATCAAATCCCCCCCTCACTCTTCTCTTCTGTAGACTAAATAAGCCTCGTTCCCTCAGCCTCTCCTCATAAGTCATGTGCCCCAGCCCCCTAATCATTTTTGTTGACCTCCACTGGACTCTCTCCAATTTGTCCACATCCCTTCTGTAGTGGAGGGCCCAAAACTGGACACAGTACTCCAGATATGGCCTCACCAGTGCCGAATTGAGGGGAATAATCACTTCCCTCGATCTGCTGGCAATGCTGCTAATGCATCCCAATATGTTGTTAACCTTCTTGGCAACCAGGGCACACTGTTGACTTATATGCAACCAGGGCACACTGTTGACTCATATTCAACAAGGTATTAACTGGTATTTATTCTTCTCAGTGTTTCTGAGATGCTGAGTAGAAAAACAGTTTTTACCAATAGTGAAATATAATACTTTTAACTCTTGCCACTTACACAGCATTTTTGAAACATAGTCTCTTTTATGCCAAGCTTTAAGAGCTATCATAATTCCATTTAGTAGATGGGGAAACGGAGGCAGAGAGTGAGTTAGTGGCAAAGCTGGGAATGGAAGTCAATTCTTCTGACTCTCAGTTCATTCCTTATCCACTGGTCTCTGCAGCCTTTCCAAACCCTAAATACGTTCTGATAATAAAAACAATAAGTAAATATATTTTATAACTGTAGAAACAAATCTTAGCTGTTCTGGTAAGTTTTAGCTCTAACTAATGCAAACATTTATTATGAAGTAAATTGTATCTTTCAGTTACTGAAGTTAATTTTAAGCAAGAAATATTCCTTTGTTTAAATGGAAACCTAGTTGCAGTTTTTAATTCCCCCCTTACCTCCCCCCACCCCCCAGTCTCCTCATAGTTGGGAATACTTTGAAAATTGAAAACCTAATCATTGGGCTACTCAGTTACGTAGGTGTGAGCAGATTGCACAAGTACTCCATCATTGCCCTTCTTCCTGCAAGCAACACTCTGAGCTATAGCTACAGTGTGTGCTAGATTCATATTCCAATGCGATCCAGGGAAAGTCAGGTGGTAGTAAAATACTCTTGAAAGCCCTGTCGCCTGAGGAAAATGCAGTTCATGAGTGATCTGGGGACAAGCCTAGTGAAAAAGAGGTTGAACTCAAAATGAAGAAGCAAGTACCACACATGATTCATCCCTCAATTTCAGCAGGCCTCCCTAATCCACTCGTCTTTAATGTCTTCTGAATCTAAAGCATCTGCTTCTGGAAAGTCTACAACCTCTGCGTACAGTGTCTAGGCTTGGTAACATTACACGAAGAGCGTGGAGAGTCTAGTATTTAATATCCTTTGGGGGTACTTTTGCTTCCTTGCTTTTTATAGACAATGAGTAAGTCTGTGAGAGTCATCTAAGCCTAGAATTACAGTAGATGTCTTGTAGGCCTTGTATATTCTTTATGGCAAATGGTAAACTGCAAACACTCCAGCCTCAGTTCTATTTAAATGTTAAGGGCCAGACTGTTGGCTGGTATGAATTGGTGTAGCTCCACTGAAGTTGATGGTGCTATGCTGATTTACACCAGCCAAAGTTCTGCCTTGAATAATTTAATGAAAAGCAGGTGCTTTATACCTAACCCTAACCCTGACCCTTGAGCACTGTAGGACAACTAAAAACCATCCATCTTCAGATTCTCTCCTGGCAAAACATTGCAGTGACCAGATACACCCATGCTAAACATTTTTTCATGAAGTGAGAACCAGTTCAATCACATGTAAGGTTAGTTATAAATTCTGGTAGCCTTTAAGAGTGGTTCTTTTTTGCCCTTCATAATAGAAGCACATGCAGTGAAGCAGGACCAGCAAAACTGCTCCCCTCATTTGCGTTGGGTTTATCAGTGAGCAGAGGTTCTTGGGCAATCTACCACACTCTTTCTCCCAACGTTAGTGAGCCTTTCACACGTCCACACACGTTGGGGAAAGCTCCCCCAGCAGTTTGCCTTTCTGAGATATTGAAGCAACAGCCACAATGGTGTCTTTGGGTAGGGAGAGAGATTAGGGATTAGAGGAGAGTTTGAATGAGTTCTTGGTAGGAGCACTTAGAAACTGGGATCTGTTTAACCCTCCAATCTTGCTACATTAGTCAATAGCTCAAAGCAGTAACACGACTCCTTCCTACATAAAGAAAATATTTTCTTGAGGATTTACAATAATATTTGTTCAGGTAAATAATACTAGCGCACCAGCAGAAAGGGGTCTGAACACTGGAATCCTTTGTCTGGATTCACTGAAGCTCTACAATAAGTAGCTTGTGGATTTCCCCCTATTTGTTGTGTTTTTAGAAGAGGAGCATATGTTATCCTGAGTTCTTCAGGTCCTCGGTGACAGTGAGTGCATGACTCCATTTGAGGTGACTCTCATGTACTCTGTTTATTCTCTTATCTATTTTAGAATTGTATATTGCCACCGCTCACTACAGTGTCTGAGCATCTTGCACGCAAAATCGATAATAGCAACGTCCATGGTGGATTTTGTGGAGCCTCTTCTTCTCCCTTCTTGGCGTAAATGCCCTGTTTGGGGTTTGGGTTTATATGGTTTGATTTTTGGAGCATGCACTTGGGAATGTGGGGGTGCCACATGGCGAATGCCATTCTTGTTATGGTGGAAAGGCTTTATTTGAAGAGGAAATGTTAAGATATCTTTATGCTGCAGCCAGGCACATAATTTGCAGCTTAATCTGGACAGGGTCGCTAAATGTAGCAGTGTGGCCATGGCAGCACAGGGTTCAGTGCAAGCTGTAAAAGCCCCCCAATCCTCCTGGGCACATACTGGCATTGCTAGCCCATGCTGAAGCCTACACCACTGCATCCTCACTTCTATTATAAGAGAGCTAGCTAGATTAAAACTAGCATGGGTGTGTATATACACGAGCTGCAGATTACACCTCCGGCTACACTGTAGACATAGCCTTAGTCTTCTAATTGTGCTTGCTAGACTTGTCAGACCACTCCACCTCCCACGTTTGTCTTTTGCAAATCGACAGGCAGTTCTGTAAAATGGAGGAAGAATTCTCATACATGGGAATTATACCAATCAGAAAAGCTTCGGCCACTTGCCTGATATATTCTGACCCCTCGCCCACGTCAATTACACTATTAGTTGTCCCCCTGCATTCTCTTCCACCCTGTCTGCTTGTGTATTTACACCACACACATCACCATGGCCTGTGAGCCAGCACCTCTGAGTGTTAGTATACAGTGAGAGGGAACAAGGTGATCCTTCTGTTCCCTGGGGTCTCTCTGGAACTCAGCTCCGATGGGGCAGGGTTAGGAAGAGTAACAGACTTCCAGATTGCTAGATTTTCAAAAAGGGCTGGTAAAGGTAACTTGTCGGAGGTGGCAAAAAGCATTTTTGTCACTCAGTAAGGTGAGCTGCGTAATCATTCGCTGCAGCTTCTGCACTTCTCTGACTTCTATTGAGCTGTGCATTGATCTTACATTTTGTCTAGCCTGGATTTATTGGCCTACAAGTGTGGATATGGTAGATTAAAATAATTTTTACAGTTGTTACCATCTTTATTCCTGTTCTGAGCAACACAGTGGTACAATCTCTGCACGAGCTTTCCTCAAACCCAGTCTGCTTCCTCGTCAACTAATACCCTCCTTCCCATTTGCCTTTCTGCCATAGGTTGGGGCCCAGATGCTACTGCTACAGGAAGTAGCCTGTGATAAGATTACACATCCTCATTGCTCTGTTGCAAAGGAAACTCTGTAGTCTAAGAGATATGCCTGGTTGAAAGCAGTGTTGTGCAGATCATACGTTCCTGGTCTGATGGATTAAGAGTGCGCTTATAATTTTGGGTGTGTGTGGAAGGAAAGAGAGCCGCCTTGCATCTCCAAGTGTGGGCTGAAGAGTCCATTCAGTTGCACATGTGTTTCTTCTCTTTTGTCTCTCTGTTCATTTTTGGCCTCCTACTTATTTTCTCTCTTTCTAACCCTATGCTTCCAAACACCACCATCTATTTAGTCAGTCTGGTGACTGCAGTTTTATAACAATCTGCCTACTTGTTTCCTAGTGGAAGAATAAAAGAGAAAGCCCTGTCTCCCCCACTGACACTCACACTGATGGTCTTGGCTGGGGAACAGATACTGTTGGCAGAGATCTGAGAGGAACTCACAGTGGTAGCAGAAGAAAAGAATTTGGCAGGGAGGTGAGCCACATGATTCTGATTCATACTGTACTCTTGAAATGTGGCAGGAGGGCTAGGAAAGGCTTTTAGTGCCAGCACAGAGAAAGCAGAGACACTCACATTCAAACATCATATTCTTTTTATAGCACAGGCATGCCTCATAGGAAAAATATTGAACTTGGCCTTCTAGCGTGAAGAAAATAGGCCCAACTGTGATTATACTGCTTGAGTCACTCACTTAATCAGTTACTGGTTGCATGTAGGAAGCCTTCTATTAGGCTGAATTGAAAAATTTGTTTTTAATTAATTAATAGTGACACTGAGCTGTTTTTTCATTTGCTCAAAACTGTTCATTTGTAGTTTCTTTTATGTAAAACACGCTTAAGATACTGTAATTCAGAAGAGTAATCGTCTTAATTCAGGCATTTGACGTAAGTGCCTTATAGATGGGTTGTTTTTTATTTTGTTTTGTTTTTTGGTAGCCAATGTTAGTAATTTTTAGAAAAGCTACCCTACTGATGCATTTGGGGCCAGATTCTGTTACGTTTACTCATGTCCCTTATCATACGAGTAATCCCACACATGGAACAAATGTGAGTAAGGGAAACAGAATCTGGTTCTTTATTTGTTTTAACATCATATCTTGAAGCATAATATGCTGCGGAGAGGCCGTAGCTAGACCAAGTCTGATTTAATGTAGTTTTACGAGTTCTGAAAAATTCTAGTTCTCCTTTGTCAGTTTACCCTGTTTTGAAAACTTAAACGACACAAGACCTGCTATTGGGTAGACCCCTCAGTTTTATTCTGACTAAGCTCTGTTGTCTTTTAGGGAGTTGGCTAGAAACACAATTAGAAAATTGTAGCTGTATCTTGTAATGTAAGTCTCCAGAACCCTGCACATTTACAAGGCCCTTGTTGGCTCAAAGGCTTATTGCTTCCCCATGTGCCATAAATCTGTATCTGCATCAAAAAATGTAGGGGCTGCAGTGTATGGAAGTTCTTCTTCCTCACTGAGTGTGTCTCTGACAGATTTATATTGATGGTTGCACTGCACTACAGTCACAGACTTCTATTATATTCAAGCTCCACTAACTTAGTCCCTATTTCCTGTTTAAGGTGAGACAAGGTCCTGTATGAATGAGGGGTGAAATTACAGCTGAACTCTCTAATTGCTGTTACTACAGGACAACCTTTAAGAAATATAGCAAGACCTTTTGTGTCCAGAGCTACCTCTGCACTCTCTTCACCAGTTTGTTTTATGCTGAGGCAGTCCGTGTTTCCACTTTCACCCATGGAAAGAAAAGTCAGTAAATATATTTCAGTAAATCTCATTATATTTATAAAGGGTATTTGAAAAAGGTCAGAAGTACTTTAATGCTTGAAGAATACAGCTAATTTAAGTTCCCCAAAACTTTCAAGACCCGTCCTGGATTTTTAATTAAGAGCATGTAAAATGCAAAATACTAAAAGTTAAACACCAGCGATCGTTATTTCAGGCTTCAAGCATAGGAATGTTAATTTTACACTGCACAGATCTAGATTTGGAAACAGTACCTGTTCCTGCTTAGATACATTCATATCCTGATGAACATGCCGAAGGTTCAGAGGGGTAATCACAATGTTCTTCTGTCTGACCTCATGGATGATTGTTCCTGCTGGCTCATGGATGATTGTTGAGTGACTGAATCACTACCGAAGGGTATACATTTAAATGCTGGCCACAATTCCTGAAGCAGAGAAGTGAACATAAAATGTAATTGATTTATCTGATTTGGTTTAGGTAGGATTCTCCCACCCCCAGACATTTCATGGCGACAGGAAGAGAGAAAAATCCAGGATTTAGAGTGGGATTTTCCAAAGCCCCAAAGTGACATGGGGTGTAAAGCCCATTGAAAATCAAGTCACTTTGGGACATTAGAAAATCCCACCCATAAACTTCTCCAGTAGACAACAGGTCTGATTCTGATCTCACTTGTACCAGATGAGTACCATTGGCTTCAGTCACTCCTCGTTTACATAGGTGTAAGCTCTAAATCAGGACCAATACAGAGGCAACACTAACTAACATTTAGAGAGTGACACTCTCAAATTTACCTCTTGCTTGTGCTCTGGAAATGCTCTCCTCACATGCATTTGAAGGATGAACCAACAAGGGACGATCTGTCTAACATACCAAATCTGTCTGGGTTCTTACACTTAGACCATCACCATGGTATCTGATCCCCTCACCAAAAGACATCTACAAGACGCCATCCAGAGAGCACACTCTATGTATGTGGAGAGAAATGGAGAAGCTAAAAGGGGATAAATTGCGACAACTGAAGGAGCCAGGGGGATCAGCACTGCATAGCTGCCCTGACGCTTCCTTATGCAGGCGCTAGAGCATCACTAAGCCCTGGTCTACACTACGAATTTAGGTCGAATTTAGCAGTGTTAGGTCGATTTAACCCTGTACCTGTCCACACGACAAAGCCATTGCTTGTCTTCACTACCCGCCGATCCGGCGGGTAGCAATCGATCTATTGGCGATCGATTTTTCGCGTCTCATTTAGACGCGATTAATCGATCCCCGATCGCGCTCCCCGTCGGCTCTGGAAATCCACCTCATCGAAAGGCGGAAGCGGAGTTGACGTGGGAGCGGCAGCGATCGACTCGCCGCCGTCCTCACGGCCAGGTAAGTCGATTACGATACGCCGACTTCAGCTACGCTATTCACGTAGCTGAAGCTGCGTATCGTAGATCGACGATCCCCCCCACCCAAGTGTAGCCCTGGGCTGAAAGGGCTCTTAAAATCGATTTCTGTACTCCTCTCCGACGAGGGGATTAGCGCTAAAATCGACCTCGCTGGGTCGAATTTGGGGTAGTGTGGACACAATTCAACGGTATTAGCCTCTGGGAGCTATCCCAGAGTGCTCCATTGTGACCGATCTGGACAGCACTCTCAACTCAGATGCACTGGCCAGGTAGACAGGAAAAGCTCCGGGAACTTTTGAATTTCATTTCCTGTTTGGCGAGCGTGGCGAGCTGATCAGCACAGGTGACCATGCAGAGCTCATCAGCACAGGTGACCATGCAGTCCCAGAATCACAAAAGAGCTCCAGCATGGACCTAACGGAAGGTACTGGATCTGATCACTATATGGGGAGAGGCATCCATGCTGTCAGAACTCCGTTCCAAAAGACGTAATGCTAATATATATGCCAAAATCTCCAAGGGCATGATGGACAGAGGTTGCAACAGGGACGCACAACAGTGCCGCGTGAGAATTAAGGAGCTCAGGCAAGCCCAGAATTGTAGTCCTCCCAGAATTGTGGAGCGTAGAATGTTTCTACGCTCCCCCTATCATCTCTGTCCCTGAGGTTATCGCAGATTAGAAGGCGAAAAAAATGCACTCGCAATGACATGTTTTCCTAGCTCATGCAGTCCTCCCGCACGGATAGGGCACAGCTTAATGCATGGAGGCATTCAGTGTCAGAGGCCAGGAAAGAATTAAGTGAGCACGAAGAGGGGAGGCAGGACGCGATGCTGAGGCTAATGGGGGAGCAAACAGACATGATGAAGCGTCTGTTGTGGGAGCAAACGGACATGATGAAGCATCTGTTGGAGCTGCAGGAAAGCCAACAAGAGCACAGACCCCCCACTGCATCCACTATATAACCGCCTACCCTCCTCCCCATGTTCCATAGCCTCCTCACCCAGATGCCCAAGAACGCGGAGGGGGCGGGGCGAGACGCCGGGCACCCAGCCACTCCACTCCAGAGGATGGCCCAAGCAACAGAAGGCTGTCCTTCAAACAGTTTCATTTTTAGTGTGGCTACAATAAGCAATGTAGCCTTGTCCTTCCCTCCTCCCCCACTCCACCCGGGCTACCATGTCCATTATCTCATTTTTTTTTAATTAATAAAGAAAGAATGCATGGTTTCAAAACAATAGTGACTTTATTTCGAAGGGGGGAGGGTGGTTGGCTTACAGGGAATTAAAATCAACAAAGGGGGCGGATTTGCATCAAGGAGAAACACACACAACTGTCACACCGTAGCCTGGCCAGTCATGAAACTGGTTTTCAAAGCCTCTCTGATGCGCAGTGTGCCTAGCTGTGCTCTTCTAATCGCCCTGGTGTCTGGCTGCTCAAAATCAGCCGCCAGGCGATTTGCCTCAACCTCCCACCCCGCCATAAACGTCTCCCCCTTACTCTCACAGATATTATGGAGCACACAGCAAGCCGCAATAACAATGGGAATGCTGGTTGCGCTGAGGTCTGACCAACAGCGCCAGTGAGCTTTTAAATGTCCAAAGGCATATTCTACCACCATTCTGCACTTGCTCAGCCTATAGTTGAACTGCTCCTTACTATGTCCAGGCTTTGTGAGCCATGGGAGCAAGGGGTAGGCTGAGGTAGGTGCAACCGTGCAGTGCTGCCGGCTGGGAGAGCAGCCTGAGGCAGAAGCCTCCAGCTCGCAGGAGAGCAGAGTTGCAGCAGAAGCCGTACATCATGCCCTGGAGATTGCTAGGAGTCGGGCAAGGAAAACTTTCCAGAACCTCCGGCCAAGCTACATGTCCGACGAGGACGGCTACCAGTCCTACTGCACCGTCTTCTGCAGAGTTGCAGGAGAGCAGCGTTGCAGTGGAAGCGATGGAGCTGTACACCATGGACGAGGACGGCTAACAGTCCCACTGCACCATCTGCTGCGAAGGCACCAAGGAGCTGCAGCAGTGACAGTGAGCTGAGCAGGCTCCATGCTTGCCGTGGTAAGGCGTCTGCACGGGTAACCCAGGAAAAAAGGCGCGAAACGATTGTCTGCCATTGCTTTCACGGAGGGAGGGACAACTGACGACATGTACCCAAAACCACCCGCAACAATGTTTTTGCCCCATCAGGCTTTGGGAGCTTAATCCAGAATTCCAATGGGCGGCGGAGACTGCAGGAACTGTGGAATAGCTACCCATAGTGCACCGCTCTGTAAGTTGATGCTAGCCATAGTAGTGAGGACGCACTCCACCGACTTCATGCGCTTAGTGTGGACACACACAATCAACTGTATAAAATCTCTTCCAAAAAATCAACTTCTATAAAATCAACCTAATTTCGTAGTGTAGACATGCCCTTGGTGGCATAAAGATGCTGTATCAGCTGCTTTGCCTCCACCTTGGTGCAACCAGTGACACAGGTGTGTCCAGAGAATCGTGAGCATGGCCAGGTTTCTCTGATGATCCAGCAATCTCTGATTAGTAGAAATGACACCTCCGGGTGCCGGGCATCTAGCGTAAATGAGAGGAACTGAACCCGCCTCAGGGTTAAGGGAATGCAAAGGGAGTTTAAAGCTCCCATAGCATACCTCTCCTATGTTGTGCTGAGCACTTTTTGGCCGCAGCTCAGCATCTGGGCCAGTCAAGCTGTTTTTATTTTATAGAAAGTTTGCTTTAATCAGTAGTTTGATTTTAGGATTTAATGGTGGTTTGGCTGCTTCTAGCAAAAAATAATAAATAATCTGAAAACATTTCTGGCTTTGGATGAGAGGGGACTTCAAACCATTCCAGATCCAAAGCCCATCAATATAAATCCTCACTCTTTTTTATTTTAGGAGAGGACTGGTATGAAACTAGCTAGCTATGGCCCCCCATTAACCACAGTATCTGAGCCCCTCATAATCTTGAATGTCATTATCCTTTCCATGCCCCAGGGAGGTAAGGAAGTGCTATTATCCCCATTTCACAAAAGTGGATCTGAGGCACCAACAGACTAAGGGCCAGACTTTTAAAGCTATTTAGACAGCCAAAGATACAGACAGGCAGCTAGTGGGATTTTCAAAAGCGCCTGGGCACCTAACTCCCATTGAAATCATCTATCTATATCTTTAGGGTCCTAAGTACCTTTAAAAATCTGGCCCTAAGGGTACATCTACACTAGAATAAAACACCCATGTCTGGCCCGTGTCAGCTGTCTCAGTCTCATGGGGCTGAGGCTTTGGGGCTGTACAATTGTAGTGTAGATGCCTGGGCTTGGGCTGGAGCCTGGGCTCTGGGACCTTCCCCCTTCATGGGGTCCAAGAGCCCAGGCTCCAACCCAAGCTTGGATTCCTCATTGCAGTTTCATAGCCAGAGCCCTGCAAGCCTGAGTCAGCTAACACAGGCCAGCTGCGGGTGTTTTATTGCAGTGTAGACATACTGTAAGTGACTTTCCCAAAGCTCCCAGCCTTGTTTCTACAGGACGTCAGTTGCTTATAATTATCCAGCTTTATCTTGTTTTGTTTTTTTTTTCAATAAGGTACAACTTGAAAAATATACAGTGTCCCCATAAAATCTTCTATGGGTGGTTGATTTGTTTTCTTTGTACTACAATTAATGCTTCATAACAGCTAGTAAATCAGTAGTTCATTCATGGAAATTTTTGAGCACAGCCAAACGTACAAAATAGTAAAAAGAGCATGTGTTTAGATTATACAGCCTCATCTTGGAAGAAAGAGCTCCAACTTTTCGCGCTTTTCCATGATAGCCTGATTGACCACTAGTATGCATCACAGTCACATTGATTTACCGTACTATTCCTTCTTTTAAATAGTTTTAAAAAAATTATTACCAAAGATGTTAAGGGCTGTTTGATGGGGTCACTTTTAGAAATATATTTTAAAAGGTCAGCCATCTGCGCGGCTTTGAAAATAGGGCTCAGTAAATCAAGTTTTGGTGTGTGCGCATGCATTCGTGTGAGTGTATGCTTGTGTGTGTGTGTGCTTGTGTGTGCCCTTTGCAAGCTCTGCATTTTTCTTTGATGACCTATTTTCCTAGTTGATACTTATCTTGCAGAAGATGCTCTTAGGATGTATGCAGCTGATGGTAATTAAAGAGCTGGTGTGTGGAGACGTGCACCCCTTTTGGAGGCAGTGTAATTAATGGCTTGTTCTGTCAGCATGTCTGTTCTCTGCTAGAATTAATTGCGCTTTTCTGTCGTGGGGTTCTTTTAGTGCCTAATCCTGCAAAATGCTGAGTAGCTTCAATTCCCATTGACTTTAACGAGAGTAAAAGGTGCTCTGCACCTGGTAGGATGCACTAGCCCCTTGCACCCCTTTATTTCCATCTCCGTCCATGTAAATGCAGAAATAATAGGAGTGCAGGGCACAACGCCACATGGCATTTCAGAATAGCTGAATTCTCATTTTTGCCTACAGGTCAGATTCTGCTACCCTTACCCATGTGAAATAGGATGGTACCTTACTCCTCCAGGAGTCCCATTGAAAATGATTCAGCACGAACAAGGATGACAGAATCTGTCTCTGTTTCCGTTTGATTAAAGGCTCAATCCCGCTCTTGTTAAAATGACAAAATTCCCATTGATTTTGATGGAAGCAAGAGTGGGCCCTTATCCTTAATATTGTGTAGCAATGGCTTGGTATTGGACTAATTGGCAGTAGACAGAAAGTAGTTGTTTCTCTCTCTATTAGTCCCCTGGATTGATTTTTAATTATTAGACGATAAGAGTCCTTTTAACATTGCTGGGCTCTTACAGATAGTCAAGCAACGAGTAATGTATCAGTGCTCTGAATAGGCAGTATTTTGTTTGATTATACAACTCTGTATCCTTTGACTGCCATTGCACTCCTTAATAGATGTAAATCTACCAGGACCAGTAAAAAAGCATTTAAAACAAATAGTAAAATGAACAACATTTGCAGAGCAATAAAGGTACCACCTTTGCAACAACTTCACTCCCATTTTGAAAAATGCTAGTGAATTCATCTCCAAAGTTGCAAATAAATAATATTTTATTAGGTTTCAGATATGCATGTATGCACACACAGAGCCTAACGGGAACAAGATTTTTCGTTCACTCCTTGCTCATTACAGAAAATTCTCTAAAACAGAACATAAAATAAAAGCATATAACTGGATTTATGAGGGACACACTGTGAAAAAAAGTCATTAAGATTGTTTGGACCTTAGGAAGTGGTGGCGGGGGAGGAAATCATGTTTATTGAAAGTGTTTAGGTGAGGATTACATGCAGTTATTCAGTTCAGGATTTCAGTAGCAGATAAAATCTTCTAATTCAGCCATAAAATCTGTATCTGATTCTTCACACCAAACAAATAACAATACATGGTTTTAGTTTCTCTGGAGGAAATAGAATGAAAAAGCCACAGGGCCAAATTCTGATCTCACTTACATGGGTGTCAGTGAAATCAGTGGAGTTACTCTGGATTTACACTAATGTAAATGAGATCAGAATCTGGCCTATAGTAGACAGAACATTGCCACCATACATGGCCTGGGGCTATTTGGTATAAAAACATTTTCTAGTACGTTCATATTGTTGTAATTTAGCTGACAGAATCCTGGTAAGCAAATGTGGACATAATGTTGGATAACAAATTGTAGCTTAAATAAAATCTGGCTGAATTCCATGGGTCTGATTCTCCACATATTGATACATACACTGGTTTAAATCAGGATTTAACTCAGCTGAAGTAAATTGAGTGGCACTTATGTAAGTGAGAAAAGAATCAGGTCCCACATGTTTTGTCTTTTGTTATTTGCCAGGTGCTGTCCTGTCTTGCCCTATCTAGTGAGTTTTATTTCTGGCTGAATGTCTCTGTATTCTCAAGCTGAACACAGCCAGGCATGTCTTTCATTCTCTAGTGTAGTGTGATTCCTGCATCACAGTTCATAGACTGCATGTATTATTTTTGTATATACATGGAGCCAGATCTGTAGCTGGGGTAAATCAGCGAAGTCACTTTGACTTCAGTTCTACCCCAGATGTGGAGCTGTTCCATTGTTTCTGAATATTTCTTCTATTTTCTGTTTTGCAAGCCTCGGGGTTACGTTCTGAGCGGGTGTAAATCATCGAAGCTTCATTGACCTCAGTGGATTGACACTGATTTATAGTCGCTGAGAAACTGACCCCTCAAACGTTATATCAATTTTAAAAAATGAATTAGAAAAAAACATCAGGAAAAAGAAATAAGAAAGTTGTTGCTGTAGGGAAACATTTAAATTATGCAATACTAAAAAAAGTGGTATTCTGAGTATAGCCCTTTAGTTCATCCTAAACAGAGTTAGTACAGTTTCAAAAAATAAGGAATGTTTCAAGGAGGTCTTTGAACATTTTATTCGAATGTTCATTGCATCTAAGATCCCATTTTTTGTGTGCCTTTATTTGCTCCAGAATACCGCCAGACTGCCAACAAAGGAGTGCCTGTGCTCCCAGGAATTTTCTGCATTCCTCTCTGGAGTAGGCATTTTTCTCAGCTACAAAGGCCCTTTGGCGAATTCCCTCTAATCATTGGATTTACCCTGGGCTGTGATAGGTGCCATTCATGGATTTGGTCTGCTGTTTGATTGGGCTGGGGCACTAATGGGCTCTTTTCATGATAAACAAAACTAAGGAACATTACTGGAGGAATCACAAAGCTGCTCTTGTAGGGAAATGTGGTTCTTTCTCCCTCTTTCTCTTTCCATTTTCCCCTGTCCTCTCTTTCCCTTTAGTCTTTTCCTCATTCTTTCCCTGCTCTTATGAATGTACATTCCTTTTGGTATACATGGCTATTTTTAGTAGCAGACCTTGTGACCTTTGTGCACCCCAGTAAGTCAGTGGGCCAGTTCAAGGCCATTGTGGACCTCAGTAACTGCATGGCCTCCTTTTTGTAATTGATTTTACATACCTTCGGAAAAGGGATGTGTAAGGAGTCTGATTCAGAGGTTTCCTTCACTTTGGGGTAGGTTCTTCTGAGTTTGCATCCCATAAATAGCTGGCATTTGGGAAAGGAGGGGAAGGACAGGATGTTAAGGAATGTCTCACCTTGGCATCAGAATATGAGTTCAAGTTTCCACTGCTCTTAATCTCTGTCTCTCCGGGTATAGTTACTTTGTAGTGCTTTAGAAAACACATTTACAGGTTTTTTCTCCCTAGCAGCTGGTTAACAAGTACTGTGCTTTTCTAGTAATGGATATGTTGAGAAAAGTAATCTTCAGAACTCAAAGGGGTGAGATAAAAATTAGCTTTGCTTTATAAAAATTAATCTCAGCAACCAAAGATCAGACAATACTGCATCTTTTTATTATTTAGAGGGGAGGAACCAAATAAAATGTAAACCTTGTGAAGCTCCTTCTAATAAGGATGTTTGATCCTGGTAATGGCTAATGCCATTAAGCCAGCATGGAGCCTCATTGACTTCAGTAGAATTCCATGTGGGTGAAATGGTCCCTACAGATGAATCCCTTTGCAAGATCCGTAGTTCCTTTCATTTAAAGATCTCAAACCTTATTTGATGAAACCTTCCATTAGCCCTGTGCCAGGAGGACAAACAAAATATTTCCCGCAAGAAATTCTGAAGGCAAAGACTTTGAAAAATTTTGGTTACAAAACGGGCTGCCGTCCAGAAGTTTCAGAGCAGTTTGGTTTTCATTTCATTTCATTTCAGGTTTTTAAACCGAAAATAGAGAAATAAAACATTATTTTAAGTCAAAATCAAGCAAGTTTTCATTTCAAAAATTTCCATGGGAAAACTGATTTTTTTTATTGGAATTGACATTTTCAAATGAAAAATTTCAGTTTCAATTAAACTATATTTTTTTGGTCAGGAAAACTTGTACACAATTTTTTTCACCCAGGTCTAGTAATTTTATAGACATGTAAACTTCCACTTAGAGTCTGATTCTCCTCTCACTTAGACCACTTAACTCCATTGACTTCTGTTTTCCTTGGTATGAGAGGAGAATTAGGCCCAGAAATAATCATTGATTTGTTGAAGGCCAGGCTGTGAGCCAGTGGTGGAGTTGGGAATAGAACCTGGGGTGCTGAATCTCAGTTCCCTGCTCTAAGGATTTGACAACACTGCTTCTTAAGAGCATCTCAATGTGTGATTTTACCACCTCTAGTGAAAATAATAGTAAGTTCCTCATAAAGAGAAGGATGTAAGAAACATGTGAAATGAAAATCAAAGTGTGGCCTACCATGTCTGTCTCACATGGCTTCTCACATTTATAAACTGATAAATAATTCCCCGGGTGCCAATCTAATCTGAAAATGTCATGAGGGAAGATGATATATTGCAAGAAAATTGGGGTGCTATTCTAAAAAAATGTGAACAATAGATCAACGGATTGCCAAGCCAAGGCAATACACTTGACAACGCATGTTGTGGTACACTGGGCAACTCTCATAGTTCTTCAGAATAGGATTCCTGAACTCAAGCACCTGATGACAGTGGTTAGTTTTGTGGAATCATAACATTTATACTGACAGTTTGCAGTGTAGTAGCCATGTTAGTCTGTGTCAGCAAAAAAAATAAGAAAGGAATACATGTGGCACCTTAGAGACTAACAAATTTATTTCAGCATAAGCTTTCGTGGACTACAGTCCGCTTCGTCGGATGCATAGAGTGGAACATACAGTGGGACGATATTTATACATTCAGAGAAACATGAAAAGGTGGAAGTAACCATATCAACTGTAAAAGGCTAATTAATTGAAAGGAACTGTTATCGGTAGGAAAGAAACTTTTGAAGTGATAATCAACATGGCCCATTACAGACGGTTGACACAAAGGTGTTAAGGGTATTTAACTGGGGGAAATAGATTCAATTAACGTAATGACCAAGCCATTCCCGGTCTATATTCAAACCTAAGGTAATGGTATCTAGTTTGCATATTAATTCAAGTTCGGCAGCTTCTCATTGGGGTCTGTTTTTGAAGTGTTTCTGTTGCAAAATGGCCACCTTTAAGTCTGTTACTGAGTGATTAGAGAGGTTGAAGTGTTCACCTACTGGCTTTTGAATGTGATGATTCCTGATGTTGAATTAATATGCAAACTAGATACCATTACCTTAGGTTTGAATATAGACTGGGAATGGCTCGGTCATTACGTTAATTGAATCTATTTCCCCCAGTTAAATACCCTTAACACCTTTATGTCAACTGTCTGTAAACACACTGTGTCTTATTTAACTCTTATTAAACACATTGTGTCTTCTATGCCAAATCTTGGTCCCATTTGGACAAAATTGTCATTGACTGCTAGTAGACCAGAATTTGCCTCTCTGGATTATGGAACCAAGTTAGTGTCTTGAAGTTTTAAATTGCCATTCCAAGACTATTTTTGACTCCATATCCCCGTAACTTAATAAAAAAAAAAATCTCTTTATTGGTGGAAATGTGTATGCCTAGTCTTAAAGCAAAATAAACTTTTTTTGTGAAAGCTTGAGGTTAATATGACATTCTGGTTTTGAGTTACAGTGCTTAGGGGGCAAAAGGTACTTTTCCATTTTTAGGAAATTGTTCTAAATTTTTCATTCACTCACAAATCAAAAAATGGCTAGGCTCGAAGACTTAACTTGTTTGATTTCCAAACTAAATCATAGGCCTCTTCTTACCTTTTCAGGGTCCCTAATTCCTTCCTGACATTTTCAAAGGAGGGGCAGGGATTTATATAGCTGACAGAGCCAGGGAGAGATTGAACGAGTCAGCAGCTCAGCTGACAGCTCTAAAATGAAAATGAATGTGAATAAATAAAAATAAATAAGAGGACGTGTCTTTGAAGAAAGTTGGGCTAGAAATGACTGCAATACAATACAAAACATATAAGCTGTCAGGTCTATCTTAGCCTTGACCAGAATGATCTGGAACAAGGGGTAAACAGTGAGTTGACAAAATTTGCAGATGATATAAAACTACTCACGACAGTTAAGTCTTCGCAGACTGCGAAGAGCTACAAAGGGATGTCACAAAACTGGGTGACTGGGCAACAAAATGGCAGATGAAATTCAATGTTGATAAATGCAAAGTAATGTACATTGGAAAACATAATCATAACTATACATATAAAATGATGGGGTCTAAATTAGTAGTTACCACTCAAGAAAGAGATCTTGGCGTCACTGTGGATAGTTCTTTGAAAACATCCACTCAGTGAACAGCGGCAGTCAAAAAAGCGAACAGAATGTTGGGATTCATTAAGAAAGGGCTAGATAATAAGACAAAAAATATCACATTGCTTCTGTATAAATCCATGGTACATCCACATCTTGAACACTGCGTTCAGATGTGGTCACCTCATCTCAAAAAAGATATATTGGAATTGGAAAAGGTTCAGAAAAGGGAAACAAAAATTATTAGGGTTATGGAATAACTTCTGTTTGAGGAGAGATTAATAAGATTGGAACTTTTCAGCTTGGAAAAGAGACAACTAAGAGAGGATATGATGGAGGTCTATAAAATCATGACTGGTGTGGAGAAAGTAAATAAGGAAGTGTTATTTACTCCTCCTCATAACACAAAAACTAGGGGTCACCGAATGAAATTAATAGGCAGCAGGTTTAAAACAAACAAAAGGAAGTTTTTCTTCACACAACACACAGTCAGCCTGTGGAACTCTTTGCCAGAGGATGTTGCGAAGGCCAAGACTATAACAAGGTTAAAAAAAGAACTAGATAAGTTAATGGAGGATAGGTCCATCAATGGCTATTAGCCAGGATGGGCAAGGATGATGTCCCTCGCCTCTGTTTGCCAGAAACTGGGAATGGGCGACGGGATGGATCACTTGATGATTGCCTGTTCTGTTCATTCCCTCTGGGGCACCTTGGCTTTGGCCACTGTTGCAAGACAGGATACTGAGCTAGATGGACCTTTGGTCTGACCCAGTATGGCCACTCTTATGTTATGTTCTGATGGACTCTATGCTCACTCTAGCAAGTCATTGTTTCCCCTCAAATCCTATCTTACTTTGTTATTTAGTAAATGTTATCGGAGGGTACATTAGACTCCATAGGCTAATTTCACAGATTTCACAGGCTCTGATGCTCCGTGCAACAAAGTAAACCACACCCAACAGAGTGAGCACACATGTTTAACCTGACAGTTGTTGAAGGCCTGGGGAAAGCAGAAAAAAGACATCATAGCAGCTGGGCCCCATCAGGTGTGTAATTGCAAAGGTGCAATCTCTAGAACTGTAATATTACACCAGACAGGGCCCAAAGACCAGTGGTCTTTCAGCTGCCCCTTATCAAACTCCAAACCTCAAGCGCAGAATTTATTATTAACAATCCCTATTACTGTGAACATGCACTTGGCTCTCATCATCGTATCTGAGGGGTTTAATGCATTATAATGTCTTAATTAAACATATTAATGTATTTAATGCACACTTCAGGATGTATTACATCAGGCTAGGTAGCCTCAGAATACACATACTTTAACTGGAACATGTGACTAATGATTGTATATTCATCATTCCAATCAGTGTTTTGACATCTCTATTTTTAATTCTTTTTTTAATTACACAGCCCCCCCCCACCCAGAACAGTTAGTGCCACTAACACAACAGTAATAAAACAACATGAATGCAAGATTATGTTTGATACTATAGCCTTGATTCCTAATGATACTGTCTCCAATGAAGTGTTATCAAGTAGATATCCATAATTAAATTCTGCAGTGTATAACATGCTAGAAATGTAAGGAGCATTTAAATAATGAAATCTTTTCCTGATGAATATTGTTAAAAACTAGCTCCATTCTTCCCAAAGAACTGGTGCTATAAAATGCCCAAAGTGGCTTAATTGCTATCCAATATGTTAATTTCAAATGACAGACTAATAGCCTTTGAAGTCTAATTCCTGATTGCATCTAATAAGCTGGTTTTTATAGTGCCTGAACTTTAAAACATAGGCCTGCAGCTAAACTCATGTGGGGAAGGAACCATGAGGTCACATTTTAACAATGATTGAAGGTGAAGTTCGTTTGGTGTTCTGTTGGAGACTAGAGCGGAATCATCACGGGGTCGCCCTGGAGGTCAGCATCTCCAGCAACAAGCTCCACTTTTGTGCAGATTTATTCTCCAGGTACTTGAATTTCCTAAGAACGGTAAAAGCAACAGTTTGAAATCAACGGCTGCTCATGTAAAATATCCCTTTCCCCCCACATGTTGGACACGCTGACTTGGGAGAGAAGGATGTGCGCACATGTGTTGTTCCACCTTTGACAACGCATTTAAAAGAGACATTGATCCACAGCCTCAGATGGCATTTATTAGTTTTTACACCAGACAGTTTACACCATCGGAAGCTTTGGTCCATAATCAAAGCCTTTTGGATTATTTGATTCCCACATATGTCGTGTTCAGTAATTAAACCATTGATTAGGTTAAAAAATACTGAAGTGGGACAGAAAATCATACTTAAAAGTAGAATCCACTCTAAATGCAGGACTGCAAATTAAATCAGAGTCCTTTTTCAAGAATACACAGAGAAGTCCCTCTTTTCTTTAAGTATCAGTGATGCTAATAGGATTTAAATCATCAGCATCAAAGGGCACAATAGATGAGAGTGCACATATGTGTATGTTTTGGCCATCCTCAAAATACATGTAGCATTTACTTCCTCAAAAAGGCGTAGACTGTAATGCTTATTGGTTCCTTGTTCCTCTGTTTCCGAGCAGATTTGCTGTGGCTAGTTGCTTCCCATCGAGCAGTGTATTCTCAATTCTAAGCCTGGCTTTTCTCTCATTTGCACTAGAGTAAATCAAAAGTAATTTGATATTCAACTTGTGTTAGTGTGAAGAGAATCATTCTGTCTGTCTGCTCTCCATATGGCCCTCACAGAATTGCTGACAAGACTCAAGATACACAACAATTGGTTGAGGCCCAGTCAGATTTTATTAGAGCTGGTCAGGAATTTTTTGGTCAGAAAGTACCAGTTTGTCAAAACCAAAACTTTTTGTGTGAAAAGGTCAGTTCTGTTGAATTTCCCATTTTGATTTTTTAAATTTTTTTTTTAAATGTCCTGTTTTGACATTTTCAAAATAAAAAGTTCTGCATTTCAGTTTGAAACAACATTTTGTTTCAGAATTTATAGGTTAAAAAAAAGACAAAGATCAAAATCAAAATGAACGTTTCAATTGACCCAATCTAAAAAAAGTTGGGATTTTCAGTTCACGGAAATTTTCAAGATTTCAACTTTTTATCCTGATCCGAGGTGGGAAATTTTTTTGAAATCTTGAAAATTCTCATGGGTTGGAAAAACCATTTCTTGCCTAGTTCTAGATTTTTACACAAAAGTATTTCAAATTGATAGTATATGCTCTGTTTTGGGATTAAGAAAGCCATAAAGAGATTAAGGGCCCATCCTCAATTGAAGTAAATTGGCATAGCACCATGATTTGGTGATGATTCAATTACTCTTTGTATTTGTAGTTCTCACCTGATTAGAATTAAGATACAAATGTTCAACAGTGAGGGTAATTGGTCACTGTAGCACTTTATTTAGGGATGTGGTGGATTCTTCAACACTTGGAATCTTTAAATCAAGATTGGCTGTCTTTCCAAAAGCTATGCTCTAGTTAAACCAGAAGTTATAGGCTTGATGCAAGAATCACTGGATGAGGTTTCTGTGTTATGCAGGTGAGACTGATCTCTTCTGGTCTTAAAATCTTTGAATCTATGTTTTGTGTTTTAGGGTTGTTTTAGTTTAATAGTATTTTGTAAACTGTGCCTTGCTTTTGTGGGAACATCCGATTTCCTGTTGTGTTAAGGCCCCCACATGTTTCTCCAGCAGTATAAAGGGGCCTTAAAATCAGCAGAATTCCCCCCAGAAATACCTGTGATATAAGGGGGCTCCCCAGCTGGCATTGAGCTGATGGAATGGTTATATACCAAATGACTCTTGCAGCCCCTTTCAGGGATAGGGAGAGCAGGACAAGGCCCGCACACCACTGCACACCAAGCACTCCTGGTTGCCCACATCCTCCTAGGGGCTATGAGTAAGTAGCCCAAGTGTCAGTACAAATAGTTATGAGGCACAAAGTTGGCTGGTCTACATTCCCCACACACTTCTGCTCCCACACTGAGTGCATCTCTCAGGAACAGAGGATTAGGCCCTTTGTTATATGGCTTGGTTAACCTTGCAGAACTAAACTCTGTGTACTTGGGCCCCACCTGAATTCCACTGTAATTATCTTTACAATGTAGATCATGCCTACACCTTACGAAATTCAGGCTCAAAGCACCTCCCTTTGGAAAGGGTGTGTTTTATTTATTTCTTTATTTGTTCCTATTCTTTTAGGAAACAGAAGTTAGCATCCTATGGTTTGTACTGACGCTGTTTTCCTTGTTTCTCACACTTCCTTGCCCCTTCCACCACCTCCACCCCTCATACAAAAATTGTTTAACTTGTCGGTGTACTATGTGCAATAATCATGTTATCAGCTCAATCATGTTATCAGGAGAAATGACAAGCCCTGTCTTTCCATAAACCCCTGTGCCTTTCAGCCCTGGTACTTTCAGAACAGTACACATCAAAGTGATTGTTAAGCCTGGCATCAGTACAGGCTTCTGCTGGGACCTGCCTCATTTAGTATAAATTTTATTACCTCTGGAATTTAAAAGGATGTTAGGTGTAGCATGTCCTACGGGCAGGAAACAAACAAGGGCTTGATTTTAACTCTGATTTGAATCCTAATATTTTATAGTATAGGAATCACTAATTTCTATTTAGTCTTTTTAATAGCCTCTGAGCCAAGTTCTGCCCTCAGATACACCCATGCAATCTCATCTCAGAGACTAAGGGATGAAAACTCCAATGCTGATATTCTGGATTTAAACCAGTTTAACTGAGATTCAGTCTGGCCTAAAATCAGTAGTTTTCTGTTTACATTAAAGAAGATACATCATTTCATAAAGCCTGCTATTCTGTGGGTAGAATTTGAGGATAGCAGTCTTAGAGAATTGACAGAAGCCAGTCAGTGCTAGTCTTAGTTTATTCAGAGCATAATGTTAGTTGGCATGTGATGAGATCACAATTTCTATTAGCTGTTAATTGAATTTATTACAGCAGTCCTTCCTGATATCGCTTCAGTGGAGGTCCTGTCAATGTTTCCATTATAAACTCTGTATATTAGCGGTGTAAAACACAGCCATAAAAGTTCTCTCCAGACTGAAATGTAGTGCACAAACTCTTAGCTTAGATCCAAGAACATTTTTCTTTTCCACAAAATTTGAAGGAAATCGGTTTGGCCATGATTTATTATTTAGAAGATGACAAAAATAGTATTTTGGCTGAATTTTGCCATTTTTTGCATTCCTTTCACTAAAAAAGAAACAAATGCTTTTTAAGTAATAATTGTCTGTACTGTTTTTATGTTTAACAAAATTAGAGAGCTGGTCAAAAAAAATACTTCACATATATTTGACTGACTGCAGCAAAAAATGGACAAAAGGAGCACATATGTAAATATGTCATAGTGCCATATACCTCTTTATGGAGTGGATTCTATTTTAGGCCTGATACAATTCTTCTTCTTCTTAGTGGGCAAGGTTGTCTCACTCTGGAAGAATTATTTACAAAGCTTATTTAAAAATATTAAACTCTATTTGGGAGTAGGACTAAGAATTGCCATACCAGATCAGAGAAGTGATCCATGTAGTCCTATGTCCTGTCTCTAACAGTGGCCAGAACCAGGTGCTTCATAGGATGGAGCAAAATCCCCATAACGGGAAATTATAGATCAACCTGGCCATAGGGGAAGTTTCTTCTTGACCCAAGGCTTTTAATGGTTGACTTATGCCCGGAAGCATGAGGATTTAGATATACATCTCATTGTTTGTGAACTTTGTAAAATGGCACTAATCTACCTTTTCAGTTCGCCATTAGTTTCTGTAACTATGCATATAGAATCAGGCATAATTAAAAAATTCAGTCAATGTGCTAGATTCTGCTGTGACTTATACTCTGTGCATCCTCAGTTAATCGGGTTCCACAGGATATAAGTAAGAGCAGTCTGAGGCCCAAAAGGATATAGTGGGTGAGTGAGGTTCTGTGGCCTGCAATGGGCAGGAGGTCAGACTAGATTATCATGATGGTCCCTTCTGACCTTATAGTCTCTGAGTCTATGACCCACAGTCAAGCTTTTATTCACCTGTTGGGTGTGAGGAACCCTCCACCACCCCATCCCACCCTTCTCCTCTGGTTTCCAATGAGCTCGCAAGACTGTGTGCTGGAGAGAGGAGTTGACACACTGTCTATCTTTGGAACCCATCATTGTACTATCTGAATGCCTTTTGCTGAGTGTAACAATTCCCACAGTGCAACATGCTGTTGATATTCGCCAGTGTTACCATCGCCAAAAATTGTTGTAAAGAGAATCCTGGGTAGAGAGGGAGTTTATGCTTCCCTGTTCTTCAGCATGGGTAAGCACCCTTGTAGGTCTGGCAGATCCAGAGCAAAGGCAGAAACAATTGGTGATAAGGTTGGAATCTTTTTTTAAAAATGTGAGCAATGTGAAGCAGATGCTTCACTCTTTAATAAGTTACACACACACACAGTGGAGGGAGGGTTGATATGCCTCAGATGTTAACATGTTTCTGAAATCCGACTAAGGGCTTGTCTACACTGGCAAGTTTCTGCACAGTAAAGCAGCTTTTTGCGCTCAAACTGCAGACGGGAACACACTGCCAAGCCACTTTGTGCACAGAAACTCCTCAGTTGCAGCGCTGCAAAAAACCCTCCTCGACGAGAGTCGTAAGGCTATTTGCGCAGAGGCTCCAGAGCTCTGTTGCCAGTGTAGACACTTGATTGCTTTCTGTGCTGTAATTGGCCTCCGGAGCTGTCCCATAATGCCTCAAGTGACCGCTCTGCTCATTGTTTTGAACTCGGCTGCCCTGGAGACATACACCCCCTCCCCTTTCAAAGCACCGTTTCTGACAGCCCTTGGGTGCTGTGCTGCTCTGCTCCGGGACACAAAGCAAACCATTAATGTGAAATGCTCATGCTGTTGAACACAGAGGCAGGAGTGTGTGTTTGGGGATGGGGGGAGATTGCTGTTCAGAAAGCCCAGGGAGGGAGGTGGGGGCTGATGTCGGGGTTTCCCCCTCCCTCTGCCTCAGGACTGGTTGTTTCCTGCTGCTGTCTGAACTTACAAGACAGCATGCTGACACACTCTCCGTCCCCCCAAACACACTGTCTCTCTCCCCGCCATACACACACACACACTCTCCATCACACACTCTTCCTCCCCCGCCCTTCAGTTGAAAAGTAGCTGGCAATGTAGTAGGATGCCTATGGAACAATGGGATTGGAAAACCTGCATCATGTGATGCTGTGCCTGCCCCATGAACCATTGCAAACCCTTCCCAAAGGACCCTGCGGCCAGTTCACAGTGGGATAGCTACCACAATGCACTGCTGCCTTTGCTGTTGCAAGAGCTGCTAATGTGGATGTGCTCCAGCGTCAGTCACAAGGAGCACAGTGTGAACACGCAACAGCAGTTTAAGTCCAGCATTTTAATAAATGTGGTATAACTTGTGGTGCAGAAACTTCTCAGGCCATGGCTATACTTGTAGATGTACAGCGCTGTGAGTTAAACCTGTCTTCGTACAGCTGAGTAGGGGAAGCGCTGCAGCCTGTCCACACTGGCAGCTCCCAACGCACTCATGTGGCTACATTTGCAGCACTTGCAGCGGCTTTGGGAGCGGTGCATTATGGGCAGGTATCCCACAGAACACCTCTTCCCATTCTGGCGCCGTGGGTTGTGGGAAGGGGGCATGGGGTATGGTGCATTCTGGGTCCTGTTCCAACGCCCCGTGATGCATCGCTTCGCATCCCAGCAATCCCTGTGTTTCTGTCCACATTTGGCGCCATCTTTCAACGGTTTCTTTGTAGCGCGATCTGTGTTCTGTTTCGGTCAACGGGAAATGGACCCCGAACTGTTGAGGAAAATACTGACGAGTCTCGCCAGCACATCACGTTTGGCAGTCGAGCTCTTCCTTAAGATCCACAGTGACAGAGAGGAGTCCAACGATGACGATGATAGCAACTCGCGTAACGCGTACGACACGAACTTGCTTGTGGCATTCACGGACATGCTATGCATCATGGAACGCCGCTTTTGGGCTTGGGAAACAAGCACTGAGTGGTGGGATCACATTGTCATGCAAGTCTGGGATGATGAGCAGTGGGTGCAAAACTTTCGAATGAGAAAAGCTACTTTCATGGGACTGTGTGAGGAGCTCGCCCTGTGGCGCAAGGACACGAGATTGAGAGCTGCCCTGATGGTGGAGAAGCGGGTGGCTATTGCAATCTGGAAGCTTGCAACTCCTGACTGCTATCGATCAGTAGCGAACCAGTTTGGAGTGGGAAAGTCGACCACTGGAATCGTGCTGATGCAAGTTTGCAAGGCCATTAATCGCATCCTGCTCAGAAGAACCGTGACTCCGGGTAATGTGCAGGACATTGTGGCTGGCTTTGAACAAACGGGTTTCCCTAACTGCGGAGGGGCGATAGATGGGACGCATATTCCTATTCTGGCACCACCCCACCTAGCTTCTGAGTACATTAATCGGAAGGGGTATTTCTCCATGGCTGTCCAGGCGCTTGTGGATCACCGTGGGCGTTTCATTGACATTAACTCAGGCTGGCCCGGAAAGGTGGAAGATGCAGTCCGGGACTTTTTTCCCAGACCGGAAGATCACGGTAGGTGAAATTGAAATGCCCATTGTGATCCTTGGAGACCTCGCCTACCCTTTAATGCCGTGGCGCATGAAACCCTACACAGGGAGCCTTGACACCAGCAAGGAACGGTTCAACTACAGGCTGAGCCGGTGCCGAATGACTGTGGAGTGTGCTTTTAGCCGTTTGAAGGGCCGCTGGCGATCTCTATATGGGAAGCTGGACTTGGCCGAACACAGCATCCCCGCGGTTATATCCGCGTGCTATACCCTCCATAATATTTGTGAAGGGAAGGGTGAAATGTTCACTCAGGCGTGGACCTCAGAGGTTCAACACCTGGAGGCTGAATTTGCACAGCCAGAGAGCAGGGCTATTAGAGGGGCCCAGCGTGGGGCTGCAAGGATTAGGGATGCCTTGAGGGAGCAATTTGAGGCTGAAAACCACCAGTAATGTCTGCTGCCCTGCATGGCCCTGAAGTGAAGTGGTTCCAATGTTATTAGTAATCTGTCTTTGCTAAGCTGATTTGTGTTTGCTAAGCTGACTTGCATTGCCTGTTTCTTTCCTGGGCTAAGGTATCTTTTACTTTATGCAATAATGAAGACTGTTTTCACGTCCATTTATTAAAGAGAAAATACATGTATTAAAAAGAAACACAACTGCTTGTGAGACAGAAAGGGCAAGGAGGTGGTGGGTGGTGTGGGGAATGGTTCAATCACAGGTTATGGTATGTCCTGCTCTCATACTCAGCCTTCCTGTCTGGAGTGCTGTGCAGTGAGTGCTGCACTTCAGGATGTCTATAATTCGGGATGGGGGTTGAGTGCAGTGGGTAAGGGTCATAGTTTCCAGGGCTGGTTGGTGAAGCTACAGGTGTTGGAGGCATCTGGTGTGGGCGATAAGAACCTGGATGTTGGGTGAAGTGGGCAGGAAGTGACATGGGGGCACAAGGCAAAGAGTTTTGGGACAATGGCTGCAGGGGGGGCAGGCGCGGTAGTGCTCCGCCTGCATGGCGACGAGCACCTGGATAGAGTCCGCTTGGCGCGCCATGATGCTAATCAGTTCCTTTGTGCTTTCCTGCCGGAGCTTCATGCTTTGCCGCCAGTGCAAAGGGTCTTCCTGGCGGAGCCTGCTTTCGCTCTCCCTCCACTCCCAAGCCTTTTGATTCTCTTTAAGAGATTGGTTCATAACTTTCTGAAGCATGTCTTCTTTCATTCTTCTGGGCCTCTTCCTGAGCCTTTGGAGTCTCTTAGCCGGTGATAAGACGGATGGCGGAGATCTCAAGGTTGCATCTGTGAAGGCAAAATGTAACACTTAACAGAGGCAGCATTGTTTTATGCCAGACAGAGCAATGATTCCCCCACACTTAAGGAGGGCGCACACAGTCTCCAAAACAGCACAATTTTCTTGTCCCAAACAGAGCACACAGAACCCACGGGAGCCCCAAAATGGTGAGTAAGCACAGGGTCAAGGGGGACTGATTGTTTCATGGATGTACTGTCCGGCGGGTTTCTGTGCCTTGGGGAGAGCCAACAGCTGCAGGGGGAACCTACACTGAACACTGTCCCCACATTTTCCACAGGAGTTCATCCTGGAAGATAACTCGCTGCTGAGGGTGACCGGGGAAGCAAGGGAGGGTCTTCTTCTGCAATGCAGCTTCCGCCCTGGCCCATATGCAGCTTGCCTGTGTGTAGCAATGGTCCCCCCGCCCCTCGCGGCACAGTGGCACGGACACGTTAGCCTGACTGGGACAAGGACCACGGCGGCTCTCCCAATAAACCTGCGCAAGCGCATTGCCCACGCTCTGGATGAGACTTTCGAAGAGATTACAGTGGCTGATTACCACGATGTGCTAAACCACATCAATGCGCTCTTCCACATCTAGGCATGCATGCAGCCCAAACCCTCCTCGCCCAAGGAGCCCGCACCGAAAAAACTCCTTTCCGAAAAAAAAACAACTGCTTACCGTGAACCTGCTCTTCTCTTTCTCCTCCACCGTGTACCAGCCGCTGCGACTGGCTCCCTTCCTCCTGGCTTGAGAAGAGCTCCTGGCTGCATGCCCCCAGGGAGTCAGGGGTGTCTCCCCCAGCCCCAGCACTCTCACTCCTGCTTTCTTCAACCCCCTCCTCCTCCTCCTCCCGCTCTCCCATGTCCAAGGTGGTGCTCGGAACGGAGGTGGGTCACCCCCAAGTATTGCGTCCAGCTCTTTGTAGAATTGGCAGGTTGTGGGGGGAGCACCCGAGCGGCTGTTTGCCTCACGGGCTTTGCGGTATGCACTTTGCAGCTCCTTCACTTTTATCCTGCACTGCATTGCGTCCTGGTCATGGCCCCTTTCTATCATGGCCCTTGATATTTGGCCGAAAGTATCGAAATTCCTCCAGCTGGAGCGCATCTGGGACTGGACATCTTCCTCCCCCCAAACAGCGATGAGGTCCAGCAACTCGGTATTGTGCCATACTGGGGCTCGTCTGGCATGTGGAGGCATGGTTACCTGGAAAGATGCGCTGAGAACACTCCACGCCTGGCTGAGCAAACAGGAAGGGGATATTTAAAATTCCAAGGGAATTTAAAGGGTGGGACTGGCGGTTGGTCACCTGAGACCAGGACAGTAGAGTTCTAATTGATGACCAGAGTGGCTAGAACAGGCATTGTGGGATACTTCCGAATACTTCTGGAGGCCAATAAGAGCGCACTGCATGGCCACATTGGAGCCGCAGCGCACCAGCAGCAGCGCAACAAACGTTATTCCTCTCGGGGAGGTGAAGTACCAGCAGCGCTGTACCTGCGGAGATGCAGCGCTGTACGTGCCTTGCAAGTGTAGACGGTTAGTGAGGTACAGCGCTGTAGGCAGTTTTATTGCGCTGTAACTCGTGAGTGTAGCCAAGGCCTTTGTGTAGACAAACCCTAACACTCATGATCTGTGGTCAAACTCCATCACTAAAATGGCTTGGGGCTAGATTCACCCATGCAGTACAGCTGTTTTCATCACCCAAATGCAGGTGTAACCAGCCCAGAGAGGATGACTCCAGGAGAAGAATGATCTGCTGGTAGGGTAGCGGCATCATAGGGACTATTACACTTTGCTGCCAGTGTAGCAGTTAACATAGGTATGAACTAAGGAAAGGAAGCATGGGTGTGACAACACTGCCCTACACGGATCCTTGGCTTCATCTTTAGCCTCCTGAGGCACTGCAGCCTGGAATAAGTTAGAGCAATTTTTTCGGCTGATCCAACTCCGTGTAAGGAGACTGTCCCTGTGTTAAGTGGCACCAGGACAAGGGAGTGCAAAGGCAAACTTTAAGCCACTTTTGCATCTCCTTACCCATTGCACCCTGTCAGGGCCAGCGCTAACGTTTTTGCCGCCCCAAACAAAAACAAAAAACCCCAAACGCCGCCCCCCCCAAACAAAAAAAACAACCCCCCCACCACTACCACCACCTCTCCCACTCGGAGCGCCAGCGGGGAGGGCGGCATGCCTGCGGCCCCGCTTCCCCGGCCGGTGGGGAGGGCGGCATGCCCGCGGCCCCGCTCTCACTGGCCGGAGCACCGGCGGGGAGCGAGCGGGGCATGCCTGGTAGGGAAGGGGAGAAGCGGCACCCGAAACAGCTGTTTCGCGCACCACAGCCACTCACGGAGAAGCCGAGCAGCGGCAGCGTGCGAAAGCCAGCAGCAGTGCAGAGCGGAGGTGAGCTGGGGCGGCCAGGGCACATTTCTAGGGGCGGCATGGCCGGTGCCAGAATGCCGCCCCTAGAAATGTGCCGCCCCAAGCACCAGCTTGTTTTGCTGGTGCCTAGAGCCGGCTCTGTACCCTGTGCATTTCAGCGGTATCTGGGAATCTGACCCTTCTTTAAAAAAAAAAAAAAAAAAAAAAAGGATGACATTTTGTAGGCATCATTAGTATGTAATGTAAACTTGGCTTGTTTGGAGACTTTATTATTATTTATAGTTTTAAAACTACCAAATTGTCAATGTTTGCCAGTCTGCTATTGCACAGATTCAGTAATATTTAAATTCTCTTTTAAATTCTGTTTTCCAGAGTGAATGTGGTTCTTGTGAAAGGTGCTAGACTGACAGCCCTGGAAATTGAAGTCCTCTGTTAATTCCCATAATAGGACCAGTACAGTCTGGTCTCGGCATGTTGATGCCTGGTGATGTTTGCTCCATACATACTTAGAATATTAACAAGTTAAAGCCCTCACCTGGAGGCATGACAAAGTAGTAAGCCTCCTTGCCAAGCCTTGGACTCTTCTGGGATTGCCAGCAAGAGTTCCAATTAGTATCAGTTGCAACATGGGTGGTTGTGCAGTGAGAATCTGTCCGCTGGGAACTGGGCTGACACCACCGCATTGTTTCACAACAGAGTAACTTTATAAGGCATATGCTACGTCTGCGTTTAGTCTTTACGGTTTCATACAGGAACTGATGTGACAACCACTCTGAAGGAGCCAATAAGGTTGTGGTGTCAATGACCTGCATCTTAATCTCATCTGTTAAGTGTAATATACAAGGTACTTGACACAGAACATACGCATGCAGTACTGCATCGCACATGTGGCATGTCTCATCTGAGGTGTCAGCCTTTCATGGAATGCTGGCTCTTCAAAGAACACTACCACTGCAGACTAGTAAACATGGTGGCCCATGGGGAAGGGGTGAGTGTCTCTCTAATCTACACTGATGTGATACATCATAAACTACACCTGACAAAGATCCTTTCCTGAAAGTGCCTATATTATGTATAGGCTGACATTGTACAATGTTTCAGCTCCCAAAGCACCATTACATCAGAGTTGTCAAAGATTCATGCAGATGTGATGGAAGGTTGTAGTGCAACTATACTCTACTTTAGAGACTTATGGAATATGAAATGACCAAAGTAGACATTAAAAGATTAGACAAGATAGATTCTTCTATGTTATGTAAACTTGGCCATTGAAATTTGAAGTTGGATTGGGCCTTGCTAGAATTCATAAATACTTTGGCCTTAAGCTAAACTCTTTCAAGTAATTAAGCTGTTTCTCATAGACCATAGGAAGGAAGAGAGAGAGGGAGAGAGATTTTTATTGTTAATTCTGTTTTTAAGTATGTAGGAAATGTTCTGATACTGTGGTAATGGGGATAGTTTGACAACCCTACCTGTGTTTTGCCACTTCTAGATTGGATTTCTTTAAGGTGGTCTATACTTCAAGTCCAGTTGGAAATCTCACCCAGTACAGAATCTGTCTGCTCACTTATTTAGCTGTGTTTCCCACCTGGAGCACATTATACCTCTGCACCATAATTTGCCCTGACTAGTCTCCAGGTGCAAGTTGTTGATTTCAACCTATAAATCTTGATGTGGTTTGACTCCACCATAGAGACCACCTCTCTACTTGTGTGATGTTGCAACGATTAAGCTGAGCGGTGGCACTCAACTGCCAGGTTTAAACAACAGGAGGTTGGCAGAATGGGATTTCTAAGGCCAGGTCTATACTGGGGTTGGGGGGGAAGGTTGACCTACGATATGCAACTTCAGCTACGTGAATAGTGTAGCTGAAGTCGGCGTATCATAGGTCGACTTACCTGGCCGTGAGGACGGCAGCAAGTCGACCGCTGCTGCTCCCCTGTCGACTCCACTTCTGCCTCTCGCCAAGCTGGAGTTCCAGTGTCGACGGGGCGTGCGTTCGGGGATCAATTTATTGCGTCTAGACCAGATGCGATAAATCGATCCCTGATAGATTGATCACTACGCGCCGATTCGGCGGGTAGTGAAGACGTACCCTTAGTGAGGGGATCCTCTGGAATTTACTCCTTCACTGGCCCATTCGAGCCAAGATCTATTGGACTTCAGGACACATTGCAGAGCCTATGTATTCTCCTAGGCGCTTTGTGTGCATGTGTTGTGAGGGAGGAATGTGTGGGGGGGTTGGTGGGTGGGGTTGTGATGTAGACTGGTCCAGGAACACACAGCAGCATGTGTTGTAACAACAAGGGAAAATGTCCTGATTTGGGCCAGTTGGCAATTTCCCATCAAAACTGTCTTTCTACAGAAAATTAGGCTTTCAAGTGAATGAAATTGTTTGTTCTTGCCTGACCCAGAAGTGACCCAGATAGTTAGGATGAGTTCTGAGCATAGGGAGATGTACAGTGTTACCCTTAAATTGCTTTGCTTATCTGGGAGGAGGAGGTTTTATAAGGACATTTCATTGTTCATGTGAACTTTGTGGGCCAGTTGGTATAAATTGATTTAGCTCCATTAATTTAGAGCGAGGCTAAGGATGCAAAAGCCGATCTGATGCACGAGAGTGGGTATTGTTCTCTATGCATTCATTTAAAAATTGTGTGTGCACCCAGAGTGCTAGATGAGCACATTTTTTTAAATTAAAAAAAATAAATCAGGCTAATTTTTTGTGAGTTCTGCTTTTTTCTTTATGTTAGTTATTTATGGCACTGGAAATTACAAATTAACATGGGTCCCCAGGAAGTATTTGATCTAAAATAAGGAAAATTCCTTTAAAGGAGAGATATTTAAGAGGCCAATTGTTATTTATTTTATTAAGCACATAAGGGTTATTTGGATCTGGGTCCTGGCAATAATTCCTGTGTTTAGAGTGATGCTGATGGGAAAATTATATCCAGCAATTTATGAAAGGTGATACTGTGTCAACAGATATGCAGTGGGTTGGGACATGTGACAATAATCTTCCATGGCACTCAGAGCTTTCAGACCATATGCTTTAAATCGTTAGTAAAATATATTGCAGAACATCTTCCTTCCCTCCCACCCCCAAAGAAAATAAAAAAAATCTGTGGGAAGAGTGGGAACTAACGGAGTTGCTGCTGTGTGGATCTTCTAGGAACAGGGCTCAGGAGGAACTGGGGAGAGGCAACTATTGCACCTCTTGTTCCAATGATTTAATTAGGTTGATATATATGAGGAGATGACTAGGAGGAAGGATAGACTTGTGATATTTCAATCCATAGAGCCATAGGACAGAGACTTGCTTGTAAACATTTACCATTTGAACACTCTTGAAAAAGCTTTGCTGCAGCAAAGACAAATAGAGCAGGGTGGTCTGGGTTCTGTGCCCACTCTTCTACCATTGTAAGACCTGCATCAGAAATTCACGTAGGAAACAATTTTCAATATGGCCTCTGTTTTCAAGCATCTCAGTTTTTGACTGCCCAACTTCAGACACCTTATGCCTGATTTTCACCCACAGAACGTCATCCTTTTGAAAGAAGTACAGCATATCCTAGTGTATGTAGGTCAATGGTGACAACCTGCAGCCCGCAGGCCACACATGGACAGTCAGGGTAAACCGCTGATGGGCCGCGAGACAGTTTGTTTATATTGACCATTCGCAGACATGGCTGCCCACAGCAACCAGTGGCCGCGGTTCACCATTTCCGGCCAATGGGAGCTGCGGAAAGCGGCGCGGGCCGCGGTGACGTGCTGGTCGCTGCTTCCTGCAGTTCCCATTGGCCAGGAACGGTGAACTGCAGTCACTGGAGCTGCGGGCAGCCGTGCCTGCAGATGGTCAATGTAAACAAACTGTCTCACGGCCTGCCAGCGGATTATCTGACGGGCTGCGTGCCGCCCGCGAGCCGCAGGTTGCCCACCACTGATGTAGGTCTTCCTATTTTATGGTGATGAATGCTATGCAGTGCCTATAAAGAATTGTACAGTAGGACTCTTTGTTTGAAGGCTAACTCCGGGAAAAGGTATTTTTCAGTTCTTTTGAAGGCTATTGTAAAAACCCACTTATTGCTTGAACGTCCTTTCTCTAGTCTATTGTGAAGGGCTTACAGGATTATGCCCCTAGTAACAGAACCTTGGGACAATACTAAGTTCTTGGAGCCCTTTTGAATAACAGAGAGAGTACAAACTTGGGGGAAAGGAAGAGAGCCCTTTTAAATTGAAACTGCACCTCTTTGGCTCAGCCTGTCAAACTGAAAGTTCAGACAGGAGGAAGCACCTCAGACCACAAATAAACTGTTCTCTTCATTTGAGAGTAATGGGCCAAAACTTGAAATCCTTGCTCAGGCAGAATTGTCAGTGAAGTCAGTAAGAATTTTGGCAGAACAAAGACTGAAGCTTTTTATCTGGTGTTCAGTAATTATTACTGGCATTTCTGAACCTCCTGCAGGTGGCGCTCATCTTACCAAGAAAGTGAACTGTGTTTGTGGAAGCAGTGGCTAGGGAGTCCTACGCCGAGGCAATAAAACAGTTTACATTCTGCATTAATATTGGTTTAACAATCATAAAAAGAACATGAATGTTTAAAAATTAAACATTTTTTGTTTTAATACTAAACACTGACGTTTTTTCTTCTGATTTTTAAACCACCATTAAACTGGGCTGGAAACTGTCTTACGGTCTCTTGCCGTATCTCGGTCACTTTTCAGCATGAGAACTGCCAAGCAGCAGAAGGCTCAGAAAGGCTAATTGTAATTGAAAAGGTTATTTTCAAATGCACACCGGTGTTTATTCACGGTGAGAGCTGATTCTTACCTTTTGAACTTTTTGACTGCTGGCCCAAGTGTTGTGATGTGTCAAGCAGATTGCTATTTCTAGTTAAGCACTGAATATAGGGGAATAGCTCATTCAAACCCATTTGAAAGATCAGCAGTAGTTTTATGATGGGATAGGGGACGAGTCAATATTTTAGGAGCATCTTTCAACACAGTCATTAGTTTTATCAGTCAGAAGTTTTTAAGACAATCTTTCTTAACCCACCACCTGAATAAGTGCCAGTATAGAACACTTTTCCACCAGCTGGATGTTTTCACTCATCCTGTTTGCTAATAAGCGTACCATTGCGTGGCTAGCAAATTCACACATCGAGAAACAATGAACTAGGTCCTCAGCTGTGCTGAGATATTTGCTGCAGCTCAGATGGGGCGTGGGGAGGGGCAAGGGAGAGCACAGGGGATGAAAGATTTTTACTACCTTTGCACTCCCTCACCAATCCAGCCATGGTGTAACTTAGAGCAGTCTCAGAGCTGCTCTAATTGGAACCAAGTGCCAGAGGCCCCAGAATGCTATTTCCGCAGCTGGGAATTGCTGGAGAGGCCATGCCTCCCACTCCTGGTGCCAGGAGAGCTGCTCCTCGGACTCCATACCACCTGATGACTCCTTGGGTAGCAGGCTAACCTGACTTTCCAACTGCTTTGCAGTGCCACAACAGAGCAAAGCTGTTTGGGTGGGAGAAGCAGGGGAACAGGACCTGGGCCAGTGTATCACTTACTTAGAAGCTCCACATGTTGCCTCTCATTGTCTCACCTGCTAATCCCTTTCACTAGGTGTCATATAATTTAGAAAAATACCTGTGGCACCTTAGAGACTAACCAATTTATTTCAGCATAAGCTTTCGTGGGTTAAGAACCCACTTCATCGGATGCATGGAATGGAACATACAGTGAACAGATATTTATACATTCAACGAAACATGAGAAGGTGGAAGTGCCTATACCAACGTTAAGAGGCTAATTAATTGAAAGGAACTGTTATCAGTAGAAACTTTTGAAGTGATAATCAACATGGCCCATTACAGACAGTTGACATAAAGGTGTTACGGGGGGGGAAATAAATTCAATTAACGTAATGACCGAGCCATCCACGGTCAATATTCAAGCCTAAGGTAATGGTATCTAGTTTGCATATTAATTCCAATTCCGCAGTTTCTCGGAGCCTGTTTTTGAAGTTATTCTGTTGCAAAATTGCTACTTTTATATCTGTCATTGAGTGATTAGGGAGGTTGAAGTGTTCACCTACTGGCTTTTGAATGTGATGATTCCTGATGTCAGATTTGTGTCCGTTTATTCTTTTGCATAGAGACTGTCCAGTTTGGCCAATGTACATGGCAGAGGGGCATTGCTGGCACATGATGGCATATATCACATTGGTAGATGTGCAGGTGAACGAGCCCCTGATGGTGTGGCTGATGTCCACATGTCCACATATCTATTCAAGTGACACCATCATAGGACCTAATCACATCAGCCACACCATCGGGCTCGTTCACCTGCACATCTACCAATGTGATATATGCCATCATGTGCCAGCAATGCCCCTCTGCCATGTACATTGGCCAAACTGGACAGTCTCTATGCAAAAGAATAAACGGACACAAATCTGACATCAGGAATCATCACATTCAAAAGCCAGTAGGTGAACACTTCAACCTCCCTAATCACTCAATGACAGATATAAAAGTAGCAATTTTGCAACAGAATAACTTCAAAAACAGGCTCCAACGAGAAACTGCGGAATTGGAATTAATATGCAAACTAGATACCATTACCTTAGGCTTGAATATTGACCACAGATGGCTCGGTCATTACTTTAATTGAATTTATTTCCCCCCCTTAACACCTTTGTGTCAACTGTCTGTAATGGGCCATGTTGATTATCACTTCAAAAGTTTCTACTGATAACAGTTCCTTTCAATTAATTAGCCTCTTAACGTTGGTATAGGCACTTCCACCTTCTCATGTTTCGTTGAATGTATAAATATCTGTTCACTGTATGTTCCATTCCATGCATCTGATGAAGTGAAATAAATTTGTTAGTCTCTAAGGTGCCACAGGTATTTTTCTTGTTTTCTTTTTGCTGACACAGACTAACACGGCTACTACACTGAAACCTATCATATAATTTAGAGGTATTTTGCTCTCACTTTCAGGGACGAGCCTTAAGTTTCCCTTAAATAAGGAGTTGCTTAACACAAACAGTAAGATTAGTTCCCCATCTACTCTACTTCCTGCTATGTCCCTTTTCAGTCTTGGCCCAGTCTACTTCATAAGAGTATCTGTCACTGGTGCTTGGAAGAGGATTGTGTCTTGAAACACCCTCATTATAAAAAAATAGTTTCAAAATATTATTTCTTTTAGTGAAATCTCTAGGATACTTTCTTGTCAGGGACACAGCCAACCAACTAGATACCATACAAAAAAGCCCCAAGAGTGACGCTTTGTCCTAAACCATTGAGTTGAGCTCCACTGTATCCCCATAAATAAAATCTATTTTAGCAACATGTCTTTCTACTTTAATTCAGGTTCCATCAAATATACGATATATGGCTTTGGACTGTAGCCTGCTCTGCCAGTCTATGCTGTATGTCTAATATCAGTAAGTGTAAACTCATGAGGAAAAAGTAGGCTGGGCAAGAAAGACAACTGTGTTTGAGTATGGAAAGTATAAGGCATCTTATCTAAAAGGGTACTATAGAGAGTATGATAATAAAGCCTCTTATCTAAGATCAAGTTTAATACCTGTTTTGTTCTTTGGGAACAGTATCTAAAAACATGCAGAGATATGGATTCCATCAGAGGTCTTCCATCTCTAAATTCTATGAGCCCATATCAGTATTCTGAGATTTGTACGGTTATACAATTGCTGGAGTTTTTACTTCTGGTTACTTCAAGGGCTGAATTTTGTTTTGAGCTATTCACTCACAGCGCTCATGGAAATTCATAGGAGTTGAGAGCTGCTATCTAAGGGCAGAGTTGTTTTTTTCTTTCCAAGGGTGATCCAGAAGCACTTGAGTTTCAAACTTGTTGACGATCTGTGCAAAGATCTAGCAGAGGCTATTTAGCTGTACAGCAGTGGTCACCAACCAGTCGATCGTGATCGACTGGTCAATCCTAGAGGATCTCCCAGTCGATCGTGATCTCTGGCAGCACAGCGGGGCTGTTGCAAAGACAGGCTCCCTTCCTGCCCCGGCCTCACGCCGCTCCCAGAAGTGGCCAGCGCGGCCCTGCGAATGGGGGGTCAGGGGTCTCCCTCCGCGCGCTGCTCCTGCCTGTAAGCACCGCCCCCGCAGCTCCCATTGGCCGGGAATGGGGAGCTGTGGCCAATGGGAGCTGCAGGGGCAGTGCTTGCAGAGGGGCAGCATGCAGCGCCATGTGCCACCCACCCTCCTCCCCCTGGGAGCAGCGTGAGGCCGGGGTAGGCAGGGAGCCTGCCTTAGCGACAGCCACGATGCACCGCCACTGGAGGTAAGGGCTGCCCAGCGGGAGGCCACACCCCAACTCCCAGCCCTGAGTTCCCTCCGGGAGCCAGCACCCTGAACCCCCTCCTGCACCCCAAGCTCCAGCCCTGAGCCCCCTCCCAGAGCCAGCAACCCATACCCCCTCCTGCACCCCAAGCCCCAGCCCTGACTCCCCTCCCAGAGCCAGTACCCTGTACCCCCTCTTGTACCCCAACACTTTGCCCCAGCCTGGAGCCCCCTCCTGCACCCAACTCCCTTCCAGAACTTGCATTCCTTGCCCCCTTCTGCACCCCAACCCCCTGCCCCAGGCTCAGCCCAGAGCTCCCTCCCACACTGCGAACCCTTCGGCCCCAGCCCAAAGCCCGCACCCCCTCCCAAACCCCAAACCCCTACCCCAGCCCGGTGAAAGTGAGTGAGGGTGCGGGAGAGTGAGTAACAGGGGAGGGGGCGGGGCTTTGGGGAAGGGATGGGCCTTGGGGAAGGAACGGGGTAGCTCCTGGGTTGCCCTCAGATTCAAAAAAGGATCTTGGGTGCAAAAAGGTTGGAGACCACTGCTCTACAGTAACAGTATCAGAGCCTGTCATACCCTTTGGAATGAGGTAAAAGCATACAGCCATGATCACACCACCTCATTCTTCAACTGCTGTTTACAGAAGATGGAAGAATGCACTCTGGCAGTAACCCAGCTCAGGGAAATTTTGGCCAAACTGGAGGATACTGAGGGAACTGAATTGCTACCATATTTTTGTAGGAGTGACATTGAGAGCTGTGTGTAAAGCATGCATATCTTTCAGCAACAGACTGTTTGTCTTCTCACTCTGATTGTTAATGACCATGAAATGCCAGCAGGAGGGCAGCCAGGACAGTGATTCTCATTCTTTCTCTCTCTCTTTGTAGCTATCAAGGATTCTAACACTCTGGGATAATGAAATAATATAGGTTGTCAGTCCAAAATAACAACACTTTACAAAGTGGAAATGCAAATTTCCTGTGATATCCCTGACTAGCAGGTGGTATTTCCTGATATATTGTTTCTGACCTTCAGGGAAAATGATATTATGAATTGACTTAGGAAAACGAGCCTGGTATCAAGGTCCAACATTTAAGGTGAAACAATGAGAGTCTTTTCAGCAGGACAGTAAAGTTGAGAGGCGCAAAAGCGAGACAAGTAAGGGCTTAGATTTTAAAGCAGCTGCAGCGCCCCAGGCTGCCCCCCAGCCCAGAGGAGAGGCCGCAGCGGGGTGGGGTCACGTCCCATCCCCTGGCCCAGAGGAGCGGCGGCAGGGACCCGGAACCACCCCACACCCCCCAGCCTGGGAGCAGTAGCAGTGGGTCTGGGCTGCCCCTCCCCGCAGGAGTAGCAGGGGAGGCAGGGCCCTGGGCTGCCCCCCACCCCCAGGAGCAGCAGCGTCCGCTGGAGTACCGCCCTGCCCCGCCCCCTCAGCAGGTAAGATTTAATTCAGGGTATGGCCTTGACATTTTGGTTATTGCCCATGACCTGTCCGTGACTTTTACTAAAAACAGCCGTGACTAAATCTTAGCCCTAACCATAGGCCATAGAATTTTGTCATGACTGATATTCTCAAGAAGATTGTTTGAAATTACTGACCACAGAAAAATCCCTTTATATTGGCCACATTTGGCCACAGTTGGCAAACTGTAATATTCACCTGGGCATAGTTTAAAAAATCAGAGAATCAGTGTAGTCCGGTGGATAGGGCACTATGCTGGGATTCTGGAGACCAGTATGCTAATCCCAGTTCTGCCACTGAACTGGGCAAGTCATTTCCCCTCTTTGTCTCTCTCTTTCCCCTTCCCACTTTTCTCTATCTTCTCTTTAGAATGTGAGTGCTTGGGGATTGTAAACTCTTGGGGAAGGGACTGTCTTTTTTGTTGTGTGTACATCACCTAGCACAATGGGAATCTGGTCCATAACTGAGGTTCTCAGGCACTACAGTATTACAAATACATAAATAATAATGATAATATTATAGTAGTAGTAGTAATGGGGACCATTTCTCGCTAAGTATTTGTTTGTACAGTGCCTGTCATAATGGGGCCCAATTTCAGTTGAGAAATCTAGAGGTAAGTCTAAAACCTGCAGCAGCGAGTCCAAGAGCCCAGGTCGACAGACTTGGGCTCACACTATGGCACTTAAAACAGCTGTGTAGACTTTTGACCCAGACTTGAACTCCCTGGGCTTCAGCACCCAAGTCTAAATGTCTACAGAACTATTTTTTAGTGCCGAAGCATGAGCCTGAATCTGTAGACCAGGCTCTGAGACTGGCTGATGTGGGTTTTAAAATACTGTGTAGACATACCATAAGAGCCACAGTAAGATAAATAATAGTGATTTGGAAACACTATGGTATTCTGCCAATAGGATCAGAACTAGGCAGTCGGATTGCTGAAGTTCACTTACAAGATAAAAATTGTTTAAAAATGAAGTAAGAAATAAATGTCAGTCATTTTCTCTGTTCAGATTACGAGGGTGTGAATAGCAGTGTGCACCAAAGTACTGCACTATATCTCTCGCCATGTGGATGCTGTGGGTGCAAACTCAAAGGTTCCTAGTGTAATCCCCTACAACCAGGACTACATTAACATGAACTAGGAACCTTTTATTTCATGCCTGCAACATCCACACAGGGGAGTTACAGTGCAGCACTTTGGTGTGCACTGCTATTCGTACCCTTGTAGCCTGAACTGCAGAGCAATGTATACAAGGCCTAAAAAAATCTTAATAATAAAAATAGAGTGCACTTTACTGTTATGAATTAAGATCTTCTGTGATTGTTTAGATCAGTAGCAGTGAATTTGGGTCTAATCCCTGTTTCTTAAAATAACCAGAATACAGCAGGTCAATAATACCACAACAAGCAGGCACCATTCCATTGCACCAACATCTATAGTTTGGAAAAACAGCTTAATCTACATTTCTCATTTTATACAACAGAAATAATGTCCCTGTAACAAAAACATGATCACAGGATGAAAGTCTCTGCTGTGAAAATAGGTATTGATGTGAATTTTTGATAAATGCATCAGCATGAATTGAGCAGCAGGGGCGCATGGTTTTGTGGCAGTGTCCTGTTCTGTTTGTATTCCAGCCGCCGTAGCCCCTTGCACTGCCATTTGGTCAAATCTCACAAGCTAAACAAGGATTGACAAGGTCAGTACTTGACACCTCCAGGGAACACCTATATGCAGAAGAAAGTGGTGTTGGTGATTCACTAGGTGGCACTCTTCCTTCTGAATCACTTAAGGAACCAATGCCCCAGGCGGGTGTTAAAGAGCATTTGCAGCTGGAGGTGTTGTCTTTCAGATGAGATGTAAAACCAAGGCCCTGACCACTTGTGGTCATTAAAGTTCCCATGGCACTTTTCAAAAGAGTAGGTGTATTGACCCTGGTGTCCTGGCCAGATTCCAGTTTGGATAATGACATCCTTCCTCCCCTGCAGCTTAAACTGGATATGGTATTTTTCACCTCATGCCCTAAATAAATGTAATGGTGCCGTGCTGTTAAACAGCTGCCATATCTCATCCCAGAGATGGCCATGTTTCAGTGGGGAATGAAATGGATCCCTGTATAGGGCTTGTAAGTCACTTTGGGAACTTACAAAATTACTCAGGATCGTTAAGTCCAAAGCATATTGCAAAGAGTTACAAAGGGATCTAACAAACCTGGGTAAGGAAATGGCAGATGAAATTCAGTGTTGATAAATGCAATGTAATGTACATTGGAAAACATAGTACTACCTATACATACAAAATGATGGGGTCTAAATTAGCTGTTGCCACTCAAAAAAAAAGATCTCGGAGTCATTGTATATAGTTCTCTGAAAACATCTGCTCATTGTAGGGCAGCAGTAAAAAAAAAAGCTAACAGAATGTTAGGAACCATTAGGAAAGGGATAGATAAGAAGACAGAAAATATCATAATGCCATTATATAAATCCATGATACACCCACACCTTTAATATTGTGTGCAGTTCTAATTACCCCCATCTCAAAAAAATGTATTAGAATTGGAAAAAGTACAGAGAAGGGCAACAGAAATGATTAGGGGGATGGAACGGCTTCCATATGAGGAGAGATTAAAAAGACTGGGACTGTTCAGCTTGGAAAAGAGGCAACTGAGGGGGCAATCTGATAGAGGTCTATAAAATAATGAATGGTGTGGAGAAAGTGAATAAGGAAGTGCTATTTACCCCTTCACATAACACATGAACGGGGGGTCACTCAATGAAATTAATAGGCAGCAGGTTTAAAATTAATATAAGGAAGTACTGCTTCACACAAGGCACAGTCATTCTGTGGAACTCATTGCCAGAGGATGATGTAAAGGCCAAAAGTATAACTGGGTTAAAAAAAATTAGATATGTTAGCTAGGTCCATCAATGGCTATTAGCCAAGATGGTCAGGGAAGAAACCCCATACTCTGTGTGTCCCTAAACTTCTGACTAGTAGAAGCTGGGACTGGACAAGGGATTGGATCACTCAATAAATTGTCCTGTTCTATTCACCCCTTTGCAACATCTGGGACTGGCTCCTGTCGGAAGGCAGGATACTGGGTTAGATGGACCATTGTTCTGAGCCAGTATGGCCATTCTTATGTTCTTCCTTTCTTAAAGATTAAAATGATGTGCAAATGTAAGGGGATATATTTTACTATTGTTGTTGTTGCTATTATTGGTTAATGCATATTTATATGCTTTTTAGAAAAAAAATCCAATGTTTGACCCAATAATGACACTGTTATGATCGTTACAGATCTCTGACAAAATATCTTGTAATGTAAAAATAAATTCCTTACCGGTGTTACTAATCACACCTCAAGGGACAGATTTTTCCATCTAGATTCTTCATTCAATTCTCTAAGCACTTCCCAAAATGATGAAGTATACATATAATGATATCTGCATAGGTTATCCCTTGCACACCCATGGATCAATTTGTAGGATTCAGGCTATACTGAGTTCTCTACAGGACCTGGATTTTGTTAATTTTTGATGGTGGTATCATGGGAATGCTACATCAGTGAAGTGGGTTTTGCATTTTGCTCTGAAGGACTCTGACATTCAAGGACATCTTGATCTCTTCCAGGAGCTTAGTCTTCGTTACACACAAGTCTGACCCAGGAGCTCGACAGTCCCATTGTTGCACTGGAACCCAGCTGTGAGGGAAGGTCATGATTATGCAGTATAGGGTTGTCCCGAGATAAGAATAGCCAATGCCACTGAAGGCTTTGAAGATGAGGATTCAAACCCTTGAATTTGACTCAGTATTCACTAGGGAGTCAGTGCAGAGAGTGGTGCATGCTGTGCTCTCTACACCCTGTGTTGCTAAGCGCACGGGCTGATGTAGTCTAAACCATTTGTAGCTTTTTTAGCATTGGTGGTTTCACTCTGAGACATAGATAATTTCACTAATCAAGCCAGGAGATCACAAACATGAAGATCACCAGCAAATCTGAATCTGACAATGAGTGGTCAGTTTTCTTACTAGCCCTAGATAGAAAAGGATGTTTTTTAGGCCCAGGATTATTTGGGTATCCAGAAGACACATGAAATTGGCAGTTTAGAACTTGACTGTTTTGCAAAATGCAATATTTACTATTAAGAAAAAAATAAGCACAAAAGGTAATTGAATATGTAAAGTAGACTAAAGTTAGTCTATATCACCTTCATGAGCTCTGTTTGCTTGACGTCAAGAATTTATCTAGACTCAGTAAAAAGAACAATTATACAATACCCACTGAACCACAAATGAGCAAACTAATCACAAATTGCTGAGGGCATGTGCCAGTGAGTGCAGAAAGAAACTGAAGTTAAAACGTGGCTAAAAAGGTCACACGTTTGTTAATATAAACCCATCTAGATTACCCCCAAAGGCAAACGTTCTTGGTAGATAATGAAAGACAAAGAGGCAATGGTAACTCCAAAGAGGCAACGGTAACTCCTATGCCATCAAAAAAAGAAAAAAGAAAAAAAAGAACTAGGAATACTTGTAGCACCTTAGAGACTAACATTTATTTGGGCATAAGGTTTTGTGGGCTAAAACCCACTTCGTGCATCTGATGAAGTGGGTTTTAGCCCATGAAAGCTTATGCCCAAATAAATATGTTAGTCTCTAAGGTTCCACAAGGACTCCTCGTTCTTTTTGCTGATACAGACTAACACGGCTACCACTCTGAATCTTATGCCATCGCTCCTCCTCACCCCTTTAGCACTCCTATAAAAATGAGCATCCTAGCTGTCCCACGTCAAAGAGAATCTAATCACAACACTTAAACAGACCTGTATTTATGCACAGGTTGCCGTACTGAGAGGTCATTAGATCTCTTGTGCAGGAAGAATGTGGATCCAACTATCATCAGCCTTAATGGTGGGTTGATTCCTTATTTACAGGAAGGGGCATATCCTTCTACTTCCAAGAATAGTGCAGCTAGCAGACCTGCCATCACCATTGCTATTTTCCTCCCACCTGGGAAGAAGGGGACCTCTTTACCCCTGGTCATCACTATTAAAGGTCCACTATAAAGGGATACAAGATATATTTGATCCTAGTAGCTAAAGAAAACACAACACAGAGATGACAAAATCAGACTATTCCTATTGACCCCCAAAACACAACCTTGGAAAGTTCTGGGATGCCCTTGACATAAGTGAAAGCCCAAAATCTATCACTTAAAAGCATACAACAAACCAAAGACACATCAACAACACAAAAATCACATATAATGGCACGGTGGACAGAAAGCAGAACAGTAGAGGTCCACATTTAAGGGGCAGTACAAGCTGAGAACCCCGTCCCTCAGTCTTTGCACCTACCAGGCAGGAGGGATTCACCAGTGGCAGCACACCCTTTGTAAGCCATTGACAAAATGGGGAAGTGTCAGTCCTCATGGCGTTGCCCCTGCAGTAGAACTCCAGTTACAAAAACACTCACATCAGCAAGGAGAGACATACTGTGAAATTAAAGAGTGTCTGAAAAAGATGCAAGTTTATTAACACAAAACCAACTACGTGAATCCCGAAGGCAGGAAATCCTGGTAGCTGATGAAAGGCAGGGAGGCAGCTATACTCTCTTTTGCACCATCATCAGCCTCTCATATATCAGCATGCCCTAGCTGTCTCATTGCCAAGGCCTAACAGTATTGTAATTGCCCTCATCCACCACACTGATATATTGCCTGATCTCATGTAGGCAGATTAGGTGCTGCGGCAAACCCAACTCCCATTCGTCTCACATGGTGGGTTGATGCGTAATCCCCTGAAAGACATACCTCCCAATGCCAGCCACAGCAGGATTTTGGGGCCAAGCATCCCCTTCATTTATCCAGCAGGCCATTCTTACCTTGGCTCCCAGAATCAGCCAGCCACAAGTGCCACTAACTGGCATCCCCAAACCACATATTTAACTAACCAAAAATAAAATCTGCCTAGCCGGGGGGCAAAGGTGTTTAAATTGTGGGATATATTCTTTCAACCAAGAGAAGCATTTTGCTCAGTGTTTATAAAACACTTATATCTAATTACTTTATTTTGTCTTTTAAAAAAAATAGAGAGTGAGTGCCAGGAAATATAAGTAAATTATTGAGCAATGTGATTGGCTGAAATGTTCCTTTCAAGACAGCTCCTGAACAACAGTACATTTTAAAACTAGACTGCTTCCCTGTGGCATATGGTGCTTTGTGATATGGGAACAAGGAAACCACTTTAAGCTGTAACGGCTACCAGGGTTGTAGTTAAGTGCTTTAGGCACTGCATTCTTGATGCAGTATCATGTTACGGTAATATTATGAAAAAAGCTGCAGGGGATTTGCATGCATACCTAACACACACATCTTTGATGTTCACAATGTTAGATCCAAGTAACAAATGTGATCTTCAGGTTAGACACAGCTTCTAAAAGACTACTAAACAATTTTAGCTAAACAGTTACATAATAGTTCTTTTTAAATTATGGAGGAAATTCTTCTCTATTAGACTGGTCTAAATTCACAGTAACCCCACTGACTCACTGATTTCAACAGGTACTTCAAAATTACATCATGGTCACCAAGAGTATAATTTCTCTCTCTGTGTGTTCATATTTACTTAAATAAAAACTTCAGAACAAAGACCAAAAATACAGTCACAATCAGGACAAATCACAGACACAAAAAGAAGCTATCCATACCCTCCCGAACCCAGACTCTTTGTCCTGAAAACAAGACGGTCAATCCAGCATGTTAGGTTCCCATGCTGCCCACAGTTCCACCGAACTTGTTCGTTTTTAACCATCATTGCTAGCAACTGAATAACTGCACAGTAGTGTGAACTAGAGTTTCAGGTGTGTCACTCTGTGCCCGAAGACAGGCTTGAACAGCAGCTCTGCAATATGTAGTATAAAACCACTGTGTTAACAATTGCCAAAATCTCAAAGAAAATACATGGCAAATGTCTGATCCAGGTAGGTGCTGAATCTTCTCGTGTCTGAAAAAGTCCAAAATCCAGTAGTCCATCAATCTGGCCGCAAAACAGTGGGACTCTCAGGGTACGTCTATACTATAGAATTAGGTCGAATTTATAGAAGTCGATATTTTAAAACCCGAATTTATGGAATCGATTGTGTGTGTCCCCACTAAAGAGCGTTAAGACCATGAGGTCGATTGACTGTGTCCACAGTAGCGGGGCTAGCATCGACTTTCGGAGCATTGCATTGCGGGTAGCTATCCCACAGTTCCCGCAGTCTCCGCCGCCCATTGGAATTCTGGGTTGCGATCCCAAAGCCTGATGGGGCAGAAAACATTGTCGCTGGTGGTTCTGGGTACATGTCATCCATCCTTCCCTCCCTCCGTGAAAGCAATATTTTTCGCGCCTTTTTTCCGGGGTTTCCGTGTTTGCTACGGAAGCCTGCTCAGCTCACAATTACTGTACATCTCCAGCGTACGCCTGGACATTAGGTCTAGTGGGGATTCAGTCACACTATAATACGGGCAGAGGGATAGCTCAGCGTTCTGAGCGTTGGCCCGCTAAACCCGGGGTTGCGAGTTCAATCCTTGAGGGGGCCATTCCGCCTGAGGCTGGTTAGTCGCGGGATTACACAGCAGAAGCTCCTTGCCTTCTAGCTGCAGATGGTGCAATATGCCATAAGTGGTCGCGGGACCATACAGCAGAAGCTCCTTGCCTTCTCGCAGCAGATTGTACAATATGATTGGTATTCGTGTGCTCCTGGCCGGCGGCCTATGGTGTGGCTGGCCGGGGGCGCTTGGACATAAATGGGAGTGACCAGAGTGACTCTGGTCATTCTCTTTTTTACGTTTTGTTTAAGGGAGATTCAGTACTGCCTGGAACACAGGAGGAGGGATAGCTCAGCGGTCTGAGCGTTGGCCCGCTAAACCCGGGGTTGCGAGTTCAATCCTTGAGGGGGCCAGGAGATGATGATGGATATCAAGCATATTGTACCATCTGCTGCTAGCAGGGAAGGCGCCTCCTTGCTCACCGCATATTGTACCATCTGCAGCTAGAAGGAAATGAGCCTAACCCTTGCTCCCCCCTCCCTCCATGAAAGCAACTGAGGGGGGAGCAAAAAATCCTTTCGCGCCTTTTTTCATATGGGCGCCATATTGCTGACTCCATTGTTATCCACCCGCTGCTTCTGCTGCCACTCTGCTGTCCTGCAAACAGCATACCAGGGAAAGCATGGAGCACGATCAGATCACCGCGGCTGTTCTCGCCGTTATGAACACCACGCGCATTGTCCAGGAGTATATGCAGAACGAGAACCAGGAGTTGCTACAGCTACAGCAGGCGAGGAGGCGACAGCAGCGCCCTGAGGACAGTGATGAGGACATGGACACAGACCTCTCTCAAAAAAGGCCCCCCCGCAAGGTGGACGTCATGGTGTTAATGGGGCTTGTTGATACAGTGGAACGCCGATTCTGGGCCCGGGAAACAAGCACAGACTGGTGGGACCACATAGTGCTGCAGGTCTGGGATGAATCCCAGTGGCTGCGAAACTTTCGCATGCGTAAGGGCACTTTCATGGAACTTTGTGAGTTGCTTTCCCCTGCCCTGAAGCGCCAGAACACCAAGATGAGAGCAGCCCTCACAGTACAGAAGCGACTGGCGATAGCCCTGTGGAAGCTTGCAACGCCAGACAGCTACCGGTCAGTCACGAATCAATTCGGAGTGGGAAAATCTACAGTGGGGGCTGTTGTGATGGAAGTAGCCAGGGCGATCACCAAGCTGCTGGTACCAAGGGTTGTGAGTCTGGGAAATGTGCAGCTCATACTGGATGGCTTTGCAGCAATGGGGTTCCCGAACTGTGGTGGGGCGATAGACGGAACCCATATCCCTATCTTGGCACCGGACCACCAAGCCAGCGAGTACATAAACCGAAAGGGTTACTTTTCAATAGTGCTGCAAGCACTGGTGGATCACAAGGGACGTTTCACCAACATCAACGTGGGATGGCCGGGAAAGGTACATGACGCTCGCATCTTCAGGAACTCTGGTCTGTTTCGGCTGCTGCAGCAAGGGACTTTCTTCCCAGACCAGAAAATAACCGTTGGGGATGTTGAGATGCCTATAGTTATCCTTGGGGACCCAGCCTACCCCTTAATGCCATGGCTCATGAAGCCATACACAGGTAGCCTGGACAGTAGTCAGGACCTTTTCAACTATAGGCTGAGCAAGTGCAGAATGGTGGTGGAATGTGCATTTGGTCGTTTAAAAGCTCGCTGGCGAAGTTTATTGACTAGGTTAGATCTCAGCGAAAACAATATTCCCATTATTATTACTGCTTGCTGTGCGCTCCACAATATCTGTGAGAGTAAGGGGGAGACGTTTATGGCGGGGTGGGAGGTTGAGGCAAATCGCCTGGCCACTGGTTATGCGCAGCCAGACACCAGGGCTATTACAAGAGTACAGCAGGGTGCGTTGCGCATCAGGGAAGCTTTGAAAACCAGTTTCATGAATGGCCAGGATGCTGTGTGAAAGTTCTGTTTTTCCCCTGTAATGAAAAGCCCCGCCCCTTCATTCACTCTACTTCCCTTTACCCAAACCGCCCTGCCCTCCCCCCCTCGATCACCGCTCGCAGAGGAAATAAAGTCATTGTTGCTTAAAAATCATGCATTCTTTATTAATTCGTAAAACAAAGAGGGGGAACTATGGGGCTAACTGCCACAGTCTCCCGGGATAGCTGGTGGAGGAAGGGAAGCACCAGGATGGGTGGTGGAGGAGGGGATGAGGGAAGGACCAGGACACACAGCACTTTAAAACTTATTGAATGCCAGCCCTTTCTTGCTTGGACTGTTCTCTTGACTTGAGTGGTTGGGTGCACGGAGGCCGCCCAAACGCGTTCTTGGGCGTCTCGGGGATGAGGTTATGGGACTCGGGAAGGAGGGCTGTTGGTTACACAGGGTCTGTAGCGGCGGTCTGGGCTCAGGCGGCCTTTCCTGAACCCTACGCCTTTCCTCAGCCATAAGCCGGAGGATTTCCGTTTGATCCTCCAGTAGCCTCAGAATTGCATCCTGCCTTCTCTCTGCACGCTGACGCCACCTACTCTCTTCATCCCGCCGCTGTCTCTCTTCATCCCGCCAGTCATTGTCTTCAGCACGCCACCTGTCTGCACGATCAAATTCTGCCTTCCTGGACTCCGACAGTGTCTGCCTCCACGCATTCTGCTGGGCAGCTTCAGTGTGGGAGGATTCCATGAGTTCTGAGAACATATCGTCTCGATTCCTTTTTTTTTTTACTTCTAATCTTCGCTAGCCTCTGGGACGGTGATGAAAGGGGTGGCGCTGAAACATTTGCAGCTGCGGGAGGAAACAAACGGGAGAGGAGTAGTTTAAAAGACACATATTAGAGAACAATGCTCCAAACATTACATATCACATATGCATTTGGTCCAAGGTTGCACTTTGCCTGTTATATTGAGGGTCTGCCGGTTTGGTGTAAGAGATCACACAAGCAGGTCCGGCGGGCAACAGAATTCGGCTTGCAAGCAGCCATGGTAAGCCACAGTCTATAGGCTTCTTTAACCTTCATAACATGTGGGAATGTTTTCAAACAGCAACCCCCTCATTTCCCATAACAAACAGCCTTTGGGCTGGCAATTTAAAACTGGTTGGCAATTGAAAAGGGAGCGGCGGCGGTTTTCGGGTTAACGTGCAGCGTGAACCTAATCGACACCCCACACACACACACAGACACACATCCAAGATGTTCGCTGTTCCCCCTCCCCCCACCGCGTGGGTCACAGCGGGGAAGATTTCCGTTCAGCCACAGGCAAACAGCCCAGCAGGGACGGAGCCCCTCTGAATACCCCCTTAATAAAATTCCCCTATTTCAACCAGGTGACCATGAATGATATCACTCTTCTGAGGATAAGACAGACAGATAAAGAACGGATGTTGCTTGAATGCCAGCAAACACCGGGACCATACGCCGCCATGCTTTGCAAAGCAATGATTCCAGACTACGTGCTACTGGCCTGGCGTGGTAGAGTGTGTTACCACGGAGCACAGGATAAGGCTGCCCTCCCCAGAAACCTTTTGCACAGGCTTTGGGAGTACATCCAGGAGATCTTTCTGGAGATGTCCCCGGAGGATTTCTGCTCCATCCCCGAACATGTTAACAGACTTTTCCAGTAGCTGTAGCTGTACTGGCCGCGAATTGATCATTAAACACGCTTGCTTATAAAACATGTATTAATTAACAGAGGTACACTCACCAGAGGCACCAGAGGTCCCTTCTCCTGCATCGAGCACGCCTTGGGTGGGTTCGTAGGGTACTGGCTCCAGGGTGACAAAGAGTTCCTGGCTGTCGGGAAAAAGGGCTTCTCCGCTTCCTTGCTGTGTCTGGGCGCTATTTTCAGCATCATTATTATCATCATGCTCCTCTGTGGTTTCTGATGATCCACATACGGAGTCATACTACATGGGTGGGTCAGTGCTGGCTGCACCTCCTAGAATGGCATGCAGCTCATCATAGAAGCAGCATGTCTGGGGCTCTGACCCAGAGCGTTTGTTTGCATCTCTGGTTTTTTGGTAGGCTTGCCTGAGCTCCTTAATTTTCACGCGGCACTGTTGCGCGTCCCTGTTGTAGCCTCTGTCCTGCATGCCCTTGGAGACTTTGGCATATGTATTGGCGTTTCTTCTTTTGGACCGTAGCTCTGCTAGCACGGTTTCGTCTCCCCATACAGCGATCAGATTGCGTACTTCACCATCGGTCCATGCTGGAGCTTGTCTTCGGCTCTGGGACTCCATCATGGTCACCTCTGCTGATGAGATCTGCGCTCACCTGCAGCTCACCACGCTGGCCAAACAGGAAATGAAATTCAAAAGTTCGCGGGGCTTTTCCTGTCTACCTGGGCGGAGCATTCGAGCTCAGACTGCTGTCCAGAGCGGTCAAATGTTGCACTGTGGGATAGATCCAGGAGGCCAATACCGTCGAATTGCGTCCTCACTAAGCCTACATCGATTCGGCAATATCGATTTAAGCGCTAATCCCCTCATTGGGGGTGGAGTGGCGAGATCGATTTTAAGAGCCCTAGAAGTCGATGTTAAGGGCTTCGTCGTGTGGACAGGTGCACGGATCAATCGAAATAACGCTAATAAATTCGACCTAAACTCGTAGTGTAGACCAGGGCTCAGTTTTGAAGCCAACAAATCCCAATTGTGGACGTTAAAGGAGCAGAATTGTAAAAAGTGCTCCATTGTCTCCTCTGATACAGAGCAGGTTCACCAAGGGCAGGCTATATCTACATGTGCTTTCCTCATAAGTTTCCTCTAACAGACAGTTTAGCATGAGATACTCACCACCACACATCCCTGTATTTGAAGGGAACACTGTTATTTTAAAGGTACAACAATGCCCCACTGACACAATCTTCCGGGCAAGTCAGTACTGTCATATGGAGTTCTGAAAAATACCCCTTAAGTGCCCTCCAATATAGCAGTATCCTAAACTGTGAGCCACCATGCTGGAGTGCTGTTGCCTGAATTTGGCAGTGGGAAATGTCTTGAGGCAAGTTGTATGTAAGAGGGAGCCTGCTGGGCAGGGGAAAAAATCCTTTTTAGGGGCTGCATCCCGTTTTCCCCACCAGTTACCCCATTTCTTCTCCTGTGACATTTCCCAGTAATACTGGAAAATAAGTGTTCATCTCCTGTCCCCAACCATGCAAACCTTATGAAAATTAAAAAACAAAACCAACAACATCAAGAAAGCTTCAGGGCACATCGCCCCCAAAGCCCCCTTCTTTAACTGGCAAATAAACTATATGTCTCTTCACTGGGTTACATTTATTCTCCCAGAGGGTCTGAAAAAATAACCAGGTCAGTTTGACCAACAATTTTCAAGGGGAGGAAACACAGATGCCACATAAATGCAAAGAGGTAACAGAAATGTTTTAATTAACATCACCCCTTCTGCCAGCATCAGGGTTCACCTCTTCCACTTCATCACCTGAATCTGGCAGAAGGCAAACTGCTTCTCCTAGTTCAGCTCAGCTACTGAATCACTGACAAAGGTGAGCTCCAAAATATCTATAACCTCACGAGGGCTCATCCCATGAGGAAGGCAGGTTCACTCTATCCAAAGCTTTGGCTTGATCCAAAGCCAAAAAAACCCCTCCCACTATCCTTGTCGCCCAATTTCAAATACTTTCTACAAATTACACAAAAGTGCCTGCCACTGTGCAACGTTTAACTGTGTTAGACTGGCAGGGATGCAATAATTTTCCAGCTATTTCCCCCAATCTCTCAGCTAGAATGGAAGCCAACATTTTGTAATCTATGTTCAAAAGAGCAATAGGCGCCCAATGCCTAATCCTCTTTGTCTGCCAAAAAAAACCCCAAAAGGCTTTAATAAAAGGAAGATTCCAATGTGCCTCTAATCAAGGCATCATTGAAAGCACATGAGAGCACCACAGAGATGGGATCCATAAATCTCTGATAAAATTCCGCTGTCAAACCATGCATCCCCAGGGAAGTTCCCTTCTTCAGTGGCAAGATACTCCTCTGCCGGCCTCACAAGCAAGTCCTGTTCCTCATCTGCCAGTGTTAGAAAACCTGCAATACTATTCAAAAACTGCTACTGTTACTGCTGCTGCTGCTGGAAAGGAGGAGTGATTTGTCCCTGAAAGAGCTCACTGTGATATTCCTGAACTATCCTCACCATGCCAATGGTGTCCCTGTGGACCTGCCCTTTGCTTAACCCCATCATACTCCTCTGCGATCTCTTTTCCTTACATCCCGCATATATATCGGAGGAGGTTGCCCCATCTTTTGTCCTAAAGTCCTTTGCAAATGTAGCTGATTCCAGCTTTCTCCTGTACCATTGTAACATTTCCTTCTTAATTCCTCTAAAGACCCTTGTTTCTGTGCATTCTCCAGCCTCTCAAATAGCTTTGCGATGCTAAATAATGCTTGTAATCAGTTGTATACAGGCATCCTAAAAAAGGAATGTAGAGAAATCGCCAGGCTCTGCTTGGTCAATTCCCACTGTTCTATTTGGGATGTATAAAACTCCCGAACTGTTTCTCATACCATAAAGATGTATTCAAGGGGCAGGGAGCAGGGCAAGGGTGTTTGGTTTTGTGTGATTAGAAAGTTGGCAACCTTATCCTGGATGCAACATTAATTATCAAATATAGCACCTTAAAAACATCTGTTTATCCCAGGCATTTAAAAACATCTCTACGCAGCCAGTTGGCTACATGCACATTTGCTGACATTCAAGGCATTCAAGATAAACATATCGGGCCAGATGTTCAGCTGCTATAAATGGGTGTATCTCCATTGTAGTACCTCATTTCATTGTAGGCAACTCTTTTAGAGGGAAATCCTCCCAGCCAACACAGAGTAGTGGAAGGCCATAAATGGGACTAGCTTGCTGGGAAGGACCAAGCCACGTGATCACTTACAATGAAGCACTGGACTCCCACTGAAACATTATCAGAAATTCGATTGTCGCTGTTCAGCATGGATCACTCTCAGATATATACACTAAGGTCAGCCACAGTGGTTATTCAAATGACCTCCACAGCAGCTTATCGAATGTAATTGTCAGGTGCCAATTCCAAACCATCAGCACAGCCAAAGGCATAAACCCTGTACCAAACCTGGCTGTGAAAGAGGCACAGTACGGATGATATCATCCACATCCCCTGTAAGCCCCAGCCCACCCTGAAAGAGTATGTTTCTCTATTCACTTTCTCACACCATCTCATTCTGGGAGATATGAGCCTCTGCTGCTTTCTTTTTTTAGAAGATGCTGCTGAAAACATAAAACAAAAGGCAGGGGCTGCAGCAGAGCATGCAGATAAAAGGGAGGAGAAACTGTCCTTGGCTGCCACTGGGAAAGTGTTACTTGGGAAGACAAGCATGATCACACACGTGTGATGCTGTGTGTCAGATTCCTTGGCTTAGGTTATTGAAAGAATTTGGGAAGAAACTGGATTCCTGTCATGTTGCACCCTGGGACCAGATTCACAACATCACAAAAATCAGCACCACAGTGGGAACTAAGTGGGACCTTTGTTGAAAATGTTATCGGAAAAGGCAAAGAGACTGAACCACTTTCTCTCCCTTAAATATATCCCTCTACATTCAGGTTGAGGCATATTGATTGGGCATCGTAGGCAAAGGTCCGTTAAGGGGTTTTCAACCTTTTTCTTTCTGAGCCCCCCCCCCCGCCCCCCAACATTCTATACAAATTCCATGGCCCACCTGTGCCACAACAACTGTTTTTCTGCATATCCAGTAGATTAAAAGCCAGGGCCAGTGTTAGGAGGTAGCAAGCAGGGCAATTGCCCAGGGCCCCACACCAGACTGGGCCGCGCAAAGCTAAGTTGCCCAGGCCTGGGCTTCAACCCTGGTTGGCAGGGCTTGGGCTTCATCTTTCTGCCCGGGGCCCTAGTGAGTCTCATGCTGGCCCTGCTCTCGGGTTTATTTTGATGGACCCCCTAAAACCTGCTCCCAGCCTCCCAGGGGGCCTCGAATCCCTGGTTGAGAACCACATTATCTTATCTGTTCTGTGGATAACCAGGGAGCTTCAGTTCCTGCAGCTGTCAGTTTGTCACCTTTCAGGAGTTCTTAAAAAGTCATCTTAAAGTTTTAAAATGTAGGGGCTTGTCTGTATAGAGACGTAGTGCATGGCAGGCTGGGGTAGGAATTTACGTTGCATCAGCCTGTTAGGTACGAAGCAGCCAGTGGAGCCTGCTGCCACCCAATCAGAGTTGGTTGTGCGCTATGATGTACTGCTGTTTCAAACAGCCACTTAGTGCGCTGCAGACTGGTGCACTGTATATTCGCACCCGGCTTGCCACACACTGTGTCTCCGTATAGCATGGGCAGCAGGTAGCATAGGCAGGGGAAGGCTGTGGCTCCCCAAACAGTCTGGTGTGGCCCTACTCACGCTCCACCCCCAGACCTCCTCCTGCCTGCTTCAGTTCCCTTCCCGCTCTTCTGTAGTGGAGAGGCTGGGGGCAGGTAGGCTGGGGCAGTTGCGCACAAGACCTCGGAGCTGGGGCCACACCACACCACACATCCATCTAGCGCTGGGGGCACTGGGACTGTGCTGCCCACCCAGTGCTCTGGGGCTGGGGGCGCTCCGGCCATGCCGCCTGTCCGGTGCTCCAGGGCTGAGGGCACTCTGGCTGCACCACCCTCCAGCCACACCGCCCACCACGCCGCCCGCCTGATGCACTGTGGGTGCTGGGCAGCAGCTGCAGGAAGAGGGTGCTCTGGGTTCCAGTGGGGGAGGGCCAGGGGCTAGCCTCCCCCAAGGGCCCATTCACCCACCGCCCATGCCGTGTAGACAAGCCCTTAGTTTCCGAAAAGCGAATGAAATGGAGGAAATGCTAAAAAATGAAGAGGTGGGACAGAAAGAGAGCAAGGAACGGGGAAAATGATGATGCAGGCACTGCAATCGGGACGTGCAATGAAGAGAAGACTTTTTGTGCCCTCCTCCAGACAGTGAATCTGAGCAAGACCAAGCACAATTTGGCCCTAAACCACAGCTTCTGATGGTTGTGGCTATTAGTGGGCTTCCGTATTTGAATTCAATATAAACATATAGAGAATGACTTAAAAAACGGATTTCAGCTGAGTTACACTGTTGTAAAACCAGTGTAGCACAGTGGAGAATCTGATTTATGTACTTCAATCAGAGATATAAGCCCCTTTTGAATGACTAGTTATTTTGTAACCTCTACTGCCCTAGAAGTTTAAGAGAAGTGTAGTTGATATTACGATTGACATATTTAAAATAATCAAAAATGTTTTATATTTATATATGTTGTCCCTAGCCTTTGCCAGAATCTGGGAATGGGCGACAGGGGATGGATCACCTGATGATTACCTGTTCTGTTCATTCCCTCTGGGGCACCTGGCACTGGCCACTGTTGGAAGAAAGGATTCTGAGCTAGATGGACCTTTGGTCTGACCCAATAGGGCCGTTCTTATGTTCTTATATCAAGGCAATAGAGTGTAAAATATATTCACATTCACCTACTGTGCTTTGAGTCTTGAATACATCCTTGATAAACTCTGTTGGATATTGTTGATCAGTAATTAACAGTTGACAAGAAATGAGACTTTTCCTATTTACCTGCCAACAATTCCTTTCAAACTTGAAGAATTCTTTGTGGAAAATCTGCCAGAAACTCTTAGTTATACAGACGTAAATCCATCTAAATTAGTGTTACACTGGAATTGTCCTGCTGTAAATGAGAGCAGAATCTGACCCATTGGCTCTTTTCCAGGGATTTCTCTCATGTTTTGATATTTCCCCAGAACCTAAAACTATTAAAAACATAACAGGCATCTAGCCTTCTGTTGTGAAGATAGCCTTCACTATGTAAACACAAAGGGTGAAATCCCGACTCCGCTGAAGTTAGTGACTAAACTGCCATTGACACTAATAGGGCTAGAATTTCACCCAAGGTGATCAAATACAAAGACTATAAAAGTATCCACATAAAAAGCTACTATTGCCTGTTAAATCCTCATCTTGACAGGCTGAAATTTCCCTTTAATGCGTTTGTCATATTGGATATACATGTAACATGATAATTTCTGTTATCTGAATGGGTTTTCCTAGAACTAAGTTTTGAATATGCAAACTGTGAAGTATTCTATTAAATAGTCTATTGAGATAACTGAGTTCCTTGCTACTGTCATTAACAATTAGGATGAGAGTGGTGTTTACATCGCTATAGACTAAAAGATATTGGTCTCCTGTGGTGTGGCTTGTGGGAGTTTGTGGGTTTCTATAAAACTAGGTCCAGCAGCAGGAAGGTCAGTTTAATAAACTAATAAATAGTTTTTCAATGATCCTATTTTGTCTTTGCTATTCAAATCTAAAAGTAGGACCAAGTAGGATAGAAAATAAAGACTAGAAATAGCACAAATTTGCCAACATTCTCCACAGATTACTGTTATCCCAGTTTATGAGACTACACAGAGCACTATGAAATCTTTGCACTATAAGGGCCTGATGGTATTACTATTAGATTCTAATGACCCATGGCTGTGGGCATACACAGACACCATGGTTGCCTGTAAACTGCAAACCTGGGCTGTAGCCAATAGAATTCATGATCTTTTGCTCCCAAAAATTTCAGGCATTTTACTTATTGAGCTAATAGAGAATATGCTGTAACTCGTTTTTAGGTCTCTAACCACTGTCGTGCACAATAGTCTCCAATTGAGAAACCTGTATACCTGGTTATATTGGATAGAAGGCATTAATATGCATATATATAAGCCAATATATCACAAGTTCTGCATTGTGGATTCATGTATGCAGTTAAGAATCTAAAAGCAGCCTTTGTCCATAACTAAGGATCCACTCCCAATCTCCCAAAACATGGATTGCCAAATATGCACGTCTTCCACAGTTGTCAAGTAGGCAGGGGCAAGGTTGGATTAAAACTAGTTGAGGGAGGTGCGGGTTACAACAGGAATTATTGTGCCACCTCTTGAGACTGTTTGGAGGGAATATTTTTTAGTTTGGATTCATTCAGTTTAGCAAGTGTTATTTGAGTTCTTGAACCTTCTTCGATGTGTAGGTCAACAGGGATTTGTACATATCATTTTACACTTCTGTTAAATTAGAGCTACAAATGCTAGGGTGACCTATGAAATGAGTTGATTGTCTCAATACAGTACTTAGTTGGCATTAGTGTAACCATCATAACTGCCATTAGTTTTTCACCTTTCGTGCTAATCTCACCAACAGAGCTACCTACGTATGATTGTATTGTCAGTGTTGATATTGTACAGTAACTCCTCACTTAAAGTCGCCCCGGTTAACGTTGTTTCGTTGTTAAGTTGCTGATCAATTGGGGAACATGCTCGTTTAGAGTTGTGAAATGCTCCCTTCTAATGTTTTGTAGGCTATCAACTGCTGCAGTTCAGCTGTCCCTTCCCCCACTGCCAGGTGCTGCTCCCCGAGACTCCTGCCTGTTTGCTGTGTGGTGGGGAGGGAAAGAAGAGGGGGGCTAATGTCAGGGTGACTGCTTGCTGTTGGGGGAGGGAGGGGAAGAATAGGGGGGCTAATGTCACCCTGCTCCTGCATCTCGTTTACCCCATCTTCCATAGAGCAGGGGGGACACATGAGGGAGGGAGCTGCTGCCTTAGGCAGAAGCTGCCGCTGCCGGGCTTGTTGATCTAATTAACAGGGCAGTGTACTTCTGACCCCACTCTTGATACTTAAAGGAGAAATACGCATCTCTATCTCTGAAACACATCTGCCCTCCCTCCTTTTCTGCTGGCTTGTACAGTGTGAGAGTCAACCCTTGAGGGCTCAGCCAACTGCTTAGTTCATTTAGCAGTAAGGCATTCCCTGGGAAATATCCCACCCTCTGACTCCTCCACCTCAACCAAGCTTCACTATCATCATTGCTGTGTACCAGTATTCAGTTGTTTGTTTAAAACTTTGTGTGTGTGTAATATAGTCTTTTGTCTGAAAAAAATTTCCCTGGAACCTAACCCCCTCATTTACATGAATTCTTATGGGGAAATTGGATTCGTTTAACATCGTTTCGCTTAAAGTCGCATTTTTCAGCAGCATAACTACAACGTTAAGTGAGGAGTTACTGTACTCGCTTGTGGGTAAAATGAGAAGTTTAGTCTCCAGGGATTGTCCATCTAGCATCTTTCACAGCACTAAGCTCACTTTAATAAGGGAGATAGACAGATCCAAATGCAAACTTGTAATACTTAAGAACAGTGTGGATTACTATACTTTGCGGACAGAAATCAATTAGTGGATTGAAGTCACGCATAGTATTTTCATCTGTAATCATTATATATGTGTTCCAGCAGTGTTCATTTTATTTAAAGGAAATATGCATATTCTTCCAACCAGCGCCATGAAGTTTCAAAATATAACTTATAATTCAGTTATAGAAGTCTCCCTATTAATATTGAAAACATTGGAAGGATTACTTGCATGACATTCAGCAAAGTCTGTGAAAACCCAAGTATGCAACACTAACAAGGGCCAACTTGGCATTCTTACTTAGAAATATAAACAGGGTGATATTGAGCAGGAGTATGGAGATGATATTGCCTTTGTATTTGGTACTGATTAAACCACTGCTGGAATAATGTGTCCAGTTTTTTAAAAATGGAGTGGGTTCAAAGAAGGGCTACAATAATGATTTGTGGTCTGGAGATCGTGTCTTACAATGAGGGAGTAAAGAAGCTCAAACTAGTCTACAAAGAGAAGGGTTAAGAAGTGATTTGATCAGGGTCCCTACACAGGTAGATGATATCTGATATTATAGACTTTTTAGAGGAGGATGTTGTAGTTATTGAAGCAGGATATATGAGGCTTGAGCAAGAGATTTGGCTGTGGGGAGGGAAAGGAAAGGATGCATCTCAGCTGTTGAGAAGGAAACGGTGGCAGGATTTGGATATGACCTGGATGGCAGGACAAGAGAAAAGAAGTCAAAACTGATCTCTAGGCCTGGGTGACAGAGAGGATAGTCGTTAATTGTCAGCCATGATAGGATGAAGGAAGTGAAGAAGGTTTGTTAGGAAAGATAAGGAGTTAGGATTTAACTATGTGAAGTTTAAGATGAGGACAAGACATCTGAAAGGTCTGTTCATGTTGTCACCACAGTTGTTTTTTTCCATCCAAAGTGCTGTATCATACCTGAAAGTATACAGTTAATTTTATTTTGCTTTAGCTAGCACACTAAAGCAACCCAGTTTTAAAGTTGGTGAAGAAAATCCTGCTCTATTCTAGTTTCCATTTTATACTAAAAGAAATTATTGCTATTTAAGTTCTCTTCTCACAGGAATATTTTTAATATCTGCCAGCGTTTTAACACTTTCGCTTTGTATTCCCTGCAGTGCATGAATTTGAGGATGCAGTATAAGACTGTGTCTTATAATCGTGTTTGACCAAAATAGATTAATTTTGCTTTTATGTGTCCAGAATTGTGACTGATATTCCAGGCAATATAAAAGTCTACTTTTAAATAGGCAAAAAATAAGACTTGAAAGTTATATATTGGGCTAAGCTACCCCAAATGTGATCTTTGAAATAAACGAGACTACACATCTTTGAGAACAGTCAGAGATACCACCCTTTGCTGTACAGAATCCATAAGTGACACTCTCAGCTGATGGAGTCTTTCCAGTTCTGTGTACAGTGTTATTTTGCTCCAAAGGATTTCTTTAAAATCCTTTGTCCCTGGCATTTTTTTTTATAGGTGCTAACTTTTTTTATATCCAAGATGAATTCTCTTTCACCCCAGCAAGTTGTACAGTTAAATGCAACAGCCATTTGAATTAGAGGTATCTCATTTCAAGACACTCATTGGAAGAAGCAGAGATCTGTTAACACAATGAAGTGAAAGCTTAGTGAGCAGAGGAGGTTACGTTATTAGCTTGTCAAGGAGTTGACAAAGGAGCCAAAGAATACGTAGCCACTACAGTCAAAGAAAGCATCACTAGAGCAGGACACGTAGGCCCTGATTCTGTGCAGAGTCAGTTTCCCTGAACTCTCTCATTGCCTTCAAGGCAGGGGACACTCCAAGCCTCAGGGAACCAGACTAAATCTCGCTTGACTTTACCCAGCAATATTTGCAGCCCTTATGCAAACAAAGCACCCATTGATTCAAACTGCAGGAGCCCAGCCCATAAAAATCATTGTTTTCTAAGTGGCAAAGCTTTAAATGTCATGGACTTCAAGGGAATATGCTGATTTACGCCAGCTGAGGATCTGACCCCTGCTTTAAAGCTTAATCTGTCATACAGTTCTTCCTTATAAAAGCATAATAAACAGCATATCCAAGATCACAAATCCACAGTATTTTGAATTACAAGAACTCTAGCTAGCAAGGAGCAAACTGCTCTCAGCAGTAAGATAGCAAAGGTCCCGAGTGAGTAAGAGTCTCATAAAACTTGGTCAATATCAGAAACAGTTTCCAGGCAGGCAAAGCACAACATTTTGCCTTCACTTTTTATGAATGACTGCAGTATTGTGCTTCAATCAGAATCCTCTACTAAAGCCATTCATAAAAATAAAAACAAAACAAACACACACAAAACTTTCTAGGTTCAGTCTGAAGCCATCGGGTGCCAGAGGCTGGGAAAACATATTGGCAGCTCTCACCCCAACTGGTATTAAAAGTATTCAAGGGTCTTTTTGGTGGTCTGAAAAGTATGAAGTGCTGTGTGGAAGGGCAGCTGGTAGAATTACTGTGACACATACTAGGCAAGGAGCCAGAGTTGGCCTTGTTTCAGACATTGTCTTTCCCCTCATTGAAGTGTCAGGAGCTAATTCATGGAAAATTTGGTGAGTTGGCAGCTCTTTCAGTGGATTTCATTGAGCTATAGTGTGCAACAGTCACATGAATGCAGGGTCCACGGCCAAAAAAACATGGGGATTTCTGAGCTGTAGGAATCAGGTCAGCCAGGGAGAATGTCTGTGGATTTTGTGTGGTTTGGGAGTAAACATGTGTACAGGTGTAATCAGCAGGGGGAAGAAAAGTCAGGGAAGTGCTAGTGATTGAGATTATTGATAAGCTCAGTGAATTCTATTCTTACAAATGATTCTTTTGAACCAAATAATCTCTTTGCACCAACACTCATTTCCCAAGAGGCAGCAAACGTGCTAATCAGCCCAGGGCCTACAGTCACCTGGGGAAGACATCAACAAAAAAGTGTCCATTTTTGATCGCTTCTCCACTGCACAGTTATTTAATGGAAAAGAAAGGGTCAACGCTAAGATTTTAAAAAACGGACTTAGTAAATTGCACTTACTTTTCTAGTATTTCCTTAGAGGTTTATGCACAGATATAAAAATATATCAGCAACAGGACTCCATAGAATAAGAAAGATATTGCAGGTAAACAAAGTATCTATTGCTAAAATAGAATGCTTTGTGGTGGGCAGTCTGAATTGATCCTAGCATCAGTTTCCTTTGTTTTACATTTTCATTGATTTTTCCCACCCACTAAAATATTGCTCTTAAGGCCCAGATACATCAAATTGTTTATTTTGAAAAGTTTAAGCTATTTTCTAACACACTGTAATGAAAACTAGCCTTTGGATATCCAAATTACTTATTGGCTTATGCCCAAATAAGGAGACAAACACAAGTCGTGAGCTGGGAACAGGCAAAGTTGGAAATAGGCAACACATCCATAAAGCAATGGCCAGGAAGAAAATCATTAGATGCAACTACTGTGGTTTGAATATATATATAAAAAATTATGTGGGTGCAAGTTTGCCCCATTAAAGTTATTGGGAAAATTCCTATTGACTTTAGTGGGGCCAGGATTTCACCCTCTGTGAGTGCTAAGTAGTTTTGTTATTTTGTGCCTTTACCAAGACCTGTGGAGGTCATGCTCTACAGGTCATCAGAGCTGCAGAGACAGTATTTCAGATAGGACCTAGGAGCTTGGTGTGCGTATGCTAGCTCATCTGTCCCCCAATCCTCTGCTGGAATTAACTGTTGCTGGAATGAGTAAAATCTTCAGGGGTCTGCAGTGGTGTTGTGCACCCATTCCTGGGCCAGCCAGAACATAGGACCACAGAAATGCCACTTTTGGAGTATGAATGTGCACCTGTATCCACAGAAACAGCTCTGAGGAACTGAATGGGGGTCAGCCTACTTACAGAATGCCCAGTGTCAGATACGAGGGAAATTGCTGGGTAATACAAGCTTCCCAAAAGTTACTTGATATTTACTCACACACACATACCGAAATCTAACACAGTATCGATAAAATTACTTTTGAAACTAAATTAAAATTGCATCTTTGGGGACAAATTCAGAGGAGATATAGAAGGTGCTATAAGGCAGACTCCCTTACAGTAGCAGACTCCTCTACATTCAGACTCTATACCTGTTTAAACCCCCTCTTCTGATGTGTAAAGCTGCTGTAACATACACCCTGCGGAGCTGGAGGAAGGTGCATATTAACGCAGCCCTCACCTTGCTTTAACTTACCCCTTACATATATGTCTGTCTCCACACAGTGTGCGTTACATCAACTGAGACACCTTTGCATGTTGGGTGAGGGGACGTAAGTATGTCTAGGGCATCTGAGTGAGTGCAGGAGATGTGCACTATTTTTCACATCATCTTTGAATTTGGTTCTTTGTCTATATGTTGTTTCAGACATTAAAAAATGAAATATGACCTCAACGTATTTTCTTGTTCATTAAAGGGCTAATCTTTACTTTTCTTTGCAGCCACAACAAGTGGTTCAGAAGAAGCCTGCTCAGGTAAGAAATGTTTATATGAATTAATTCTGTAGATTACCTTAATATCCTTTGTTCTTGAGCATGTAAATTAGCAATGTTTATTGTAAGTAATGCAATTAGTACTTAATAAATGGAAAAATGCACTGATCATTTAAATCATCTATTAAATCCACACAACAAAATAAACCCAATGTGTCCACTAAATATTTTTCAGTATAATTATATATAGGCCCCATTTCAGCCAAGCGTTTACATATGGGCTTAAGTCCATCCATATTCAGAAAAGTACTTACGCATGTTCTTAGTGCTTTGATGAATACAGTTGGACTGCTAAGGGTACAGAACTCTTCTTGATATAGGTCTGCTTTTTTTTGAAGGAATAGAACTTTCGCTAGACTATCTTATGGTTTGAATGTATTGCTGTAAAATAACCTGAATTAAGAATAGAAACAGAAAGTTCTAGTGGTAAAAAGATATAAGCTCTCCAAAAGCATGTGTAGGAGTCCAGTTTCTAAAAAAAAAATCAGTAAAACTACAACTGTGATGAATGAATGGTGTTGATAAAATAATATTACACTCCCTTAATGGTGGAGATAACATTCAAGATAATACAGTAGGAATTCCACACTTAAGCTCAAATTCACCATCCCTCCCAGCCAGCAGAGACTCCAGGCACAGTTCGGCTGTGCAAAGAGGGGCAGGATTCTGGGTGGGGCCTTGCATAAGGTGCATGCTTCTTACATGTTGCAGAGCTCCTCTCCACAATGGGTGGTACTACACAGTGGGCAGGGTAAAGGTAGACTAAGAGAAGACTTGGACCAGAGGACCCATTCCTGCCTGGATTCTATTATCCTCCCCTCCCCACATAGGGGACAGCAGAAGGGGACACATAGGGTACGTCTACATGGCAAAAAAAAAATCCACCTGTACCAACGAGTCTCAGAGCCCATGTCTATAGACTCAGGCTTGCTGGGCCCACGCAACAGCACTAAAAATAGTTGAGTGGACGTTCCAGCTCGGCCTCTGAAGCCTGGGAGTGGAGGTGGGTTTCAGAACCTGAGCTCCAGCCCAAGCCAGAACATCCACATGGCTATTTTTAGCTGCATAGCACAGGCGCAGAGCCCAAGTCTGTAGAGCTGGGCTCCGAGACTTACTGCTGCAGGGGGTCAGGGTTCAGCAACTGGGCTACAGTAACCTCCTTGGTGCAGCTTTGCAGCTGCTCTGCAGCCAACGATGGGCAGAGGGATTCCTCTCCATGGTGAGCACTGGAGTTAAGAATTGCCCCTTTGGAACTCCCATTTTTAATCCCTGAATTTTGCTGTATTTATAGAAAACTAGAAATCACGTAGAGAATGTATTTAACATGGAAGTAGATAGATAACTCTTGATTTATAAAAGGTAATGTAGCACTAGAACTATAGCTAAACTTCTATTTACAAACAGATACATTATAAATATAAATGCAATTATTTGTATGCCAAGTTAAACACAAAGAAAGTTTTTTAAACCCTGGCAGCAGTGGTTTTCAACACAAGTCTGACTGGCCTTTACCATAGCAGCTGTAATAGGCATTGTTCTAAAACTACAATGAGCAAAGCCTCTTGCTGTCACTGGGCTCTATTGCATGGCAATGAATGTAGACTATCGTCATGGGTGCACACATACTAAAATGACTCTAAGGCTGAAAAGGAGGAGAGGTAGCAATGGGAAGTTTGGGAGCCTGACAATTGGCCTTCACTCTGTCCAATTGCCTTTCTTTCTTTTCTTTTACACTACTGAATTTCCCTTTAAAGGAGAGGAGTTCAGACTCAGAATTAACAGCAAGAACATGAGCTCATGCGAGTTTCCTAATCTGAGCTGTCTAAGGAAATAGTGATAAATTATATAAACATGCGGACTACATGGAAGTTCATGAGGATAATGTAAATCTTACCCTGCATTCAGAGGAATCTCTTCCTTTTCCATCTGTTTCCTTCAAAATATCCTCACAGATGGCTTTTCCATGTGGCAGTCTGGATTAAGTTAGAAGCGTATCTTTTCTTCATCAGCGGGGCTTTGAAAGGTTACATTCAAGCACTGCTATGTGATAGTGAGCATGTTGCCACAGTTTGGTTGAATAAAAGAAGCGTAACCCTTGATCAGACTTATCATTGAATGCTGTGGTTTGAATTTCTGGAGATGTTCATTCTCAAGGATTTTGGATTAGTATTAGTTTACATCCAGCTGTTACCCTTGTTGCCAGCTCAGATGGAATGACTGTTGATTGTTTTGCATTTTAAAAGGCACAGAAGCAAAAACAGATAGTTCCTCATGTAGTCATAACAGTTCCGTAAATGTCACCACTTCCCAGGTTTTAGGCATTCTCTAAATCTCCTTTTATGGACAGCTGCTGTCCAGTTTAAGGCCATGACAATGCTATGTAAACATCTATGATAGCTTCAAACATCCACAGAACCCTGAGGATTTCCCATCTTGCAGGTGGTAAATGCAACAGCAAGTTCCACTGGGAAGAGAGGACTTCAATAGCTCAGACATAGGTTGGGGGTTTATTACAGGAGTGGGTGGGTGAGATTCTGTGGCCTGCGTTGTGCAGGAGGTCAGGCTAGGTGATCATAATGGTCCCTTCTGACCTTAAAGTCTGTGACTCTATGTCCACAGAATCAATGCAAACATGTAAATCATACGATCTGTATGTATTCATGATGGTCACCAGGTGACTTGTATCAATGGGGAAACACACACCCACCATGGTGAACTTGCACTGGAAAATCTAACTGCAAGCCATCAGTAAATTTAGTCTCCTTGAGGGATAGGTGTCTAAAAATCTCGAAAGATCAGAAGTCTCAGGTATCCGCTTCAAATATGTTTTAGTCACCAGAAAAAAACAAACAAACAGATCTTACTAGTAAGATCTACCATATTCTCATTTAAGTGACTAAGTAAGGACTAAGTAACCACTTTCCTCATTTTTAAATGATAATAAACAGCTGGATCCTCAGCTGATGGCATATGAATTAGCTGCGTTCTTAAGTAATACAAAAGAAATTGATATTTTTAGGGAAACATCATGAAGGTTATCCAAGTTTTTGAAAGGAACAGGACATGTTTTATTTTTATCTTTTCTGCAGAATAGAAATAGTCTGAGTCCAAAACAAGCTTTTGAAACTGTTTAATGATCCCTATATAGGGGAAGCCTAAAAATCAGAGATGTTATAGTCTCTGGATCTCATAACTGAATTCAGAAAGAGAGAACATGAGTCCAAATATATTTTACCAGCAGTTAAGTAACCTTTTTTACCTAATAGTAAATAAGTTGCTTAAATTAAAAAAAACAAAACACCAAGCAAACGAACACAATAACAACAAAAAGGAAAAGAGAAAAGCATTATTTTTGAATAGGTACAAAGGCAAATCAAGTACATTTTTTTGTGTCTTACTTGCTAATTAAGGTCCTGATTCAGGAAAGAATCCCTGTCATTATTAAAGTTAAGCATATACTTAAGCGTTTTCCTGAATTGGGGTCTAAACTTTGCTCCAGCGATTTGAACCTCCAAAGTGCTGCCTACCCTTTGCAAGGAATGGCATGCCTTCAGTGCTCATTGACTCAATTATTCAGTATCCCACAAATTTAATCCTCTAGGGATTGAAGTCCATTGGACCTCACTCATCTTCCCATTCAAGGGGCTTGAATCAGTCTCTTAGCGCAGAAGGATAAATCTAGTTATTCTATGTTTATTGAGGCTGAGAATTGGAAGTTTACAATTCATAAGAAGCAGGAAGCTTTATTGTCCAATAGCACATACAGTTTTTACCTGAAAGTAATTGGTTAGGGGTGACAAGCACCGTTGCAAAAGAATCTCCAAAACATGTGTTTATCTTGCTTTTTGTTTGTTTGTTTATTTATTTTAAGCAAATATTGGCTGTGTTTACAGAGACTTCAAGGGCAGTAGTAAGGATGGTTGTTGGAGCTCGTCAAAAATTTTTGCACAAAAAGTTCACAGCAATTTGGCCTTTTTTTAAAAAATGGAATCATTTGCCAAAAATTGTTGATATTTTTGAAATGTTTCTGTTTTATTGTGACATTTTAATCAAATTTTTAAATTGAAATTATGTTTGAAATCATTATTAAACATTTTTGCTTACCCAAAATGCAGCTTTCTGTGAACAAACATATTCTATAACAGTTTTGGACACGATTTTAATAAAAAAATTATCTTAAATTTTACAGAAACTTTCATGGAAAATGGGTCAAATTTGAAACTGTTTTTCTGTGTTTTGACTAGCTCACGTGTTTATATTTAAAATAACTCCAAACATTGTTTGGCATAATACAAATATAAATTAGAGCAGGGGTCAGCAACCTTTGGCACGCGGCCCATCAGGGTAGTCCACTGGCGGGCCACGAGACATTTTGTTTACGTTGACCGTCCACAGGCATGGCTCCCCGCAGCTCCCAGTGGCTGGGAATGGGAGCTGCGGGGGGCCGTGCCTGCGGACGGTCAACGTAAACAAAATGTCTTGTGGCCCACCAGCAGATTACCCTGATTGGCTGCGTGCTGAAGGTTGCCGACCCCTGAATTAGAGTAACAACAAGCTGATGAATTGTAGAATCAGGTTAAAAAATTAGGAGGTGGCACTGCTCTCTAGTGTGAAAGGAGAGAGACAAATTTGATTTCTATTCCCAACCTCTCACTTTCCCACCTGACAATGCAGCACAGGCTGAGTGCTTAAGCCTGGTCTACACCACAAAATTGTGAAAATAAATAATCACAGTCCTATAGTCAACATAGCTATGTCAGTAAAACCACTGATGTAGACACAACTATGCTGACATGCTTCTGTTAGCATAGCTAATTAGAGAGACAAGGTGGGTGACATAATATCTTTTATAGAACCAACTTTTGTTGATGAGAGTTGGTCCAGTAAAAGATCTTACCTCACCCGCCTTGTCTCTCCTGGGATCGACATGCTACAACACACTGCATACAACTTAGCTAATGTCCTTCCAGTAGATGATGGTGTAGCTATGCTGGCAGAAAAGCTCCTTTTGTTGGCTTATACTGCCCCTACACTAGCGGGCTCTGTTAGCATAGCTATACTGCCATAGCTAGACCAGCCAAGGATCTGTAATGTAGACAAGCCCTTAGACTCACTCCAAAGCAACTCCTATCACTTCAGATGAAGTAGCATTGTTGGGTGTGGTTTCTACCGGAAGTTGTCTCTGGTCTTCTTTGGGCGGTAGGATGTTACCATGACAGGGTGCCTCAAAGGTTATGATGAGCAAGAAAAAAAACCCACAAGGACAGATTTTGAGAGCTCTGACAGCACGCCAAAAGATGTCTGTTCAGAAAGAAAAAATAAAAACAAACAAGTAATGATTAGCAGTTTAGTGACTGATTTTGTAAACAGATGAAGCAATAAACTAAACTGTATTAAAGAACTAGGGGTTAGAAGAGGAAGTCAGATGTTTTTTGGAAGGGAGTTTCTTGTTGTTTATATGACATCTTTTCTGAGCAGAATGTAAAGAATATTACTGAGCCTTAGGCTCTTTGTAGATCCCCAAACTGGTCTAAGATTTGGATTTCCTCGGTTCTAAATATTTTATGTAATTTTTGTTTATTTTGTAACTGTATTGAGTGACATTTCTGAGACTGCTGCTTCCCAGAAACTCCTGTTTAAATGAGTTAAACAAGCCAACTGGGATTTTACCTGGCCAAGAAGGAGGGGAAGGGAGAAAAATCACCTTTAAAAAAAGAACATGCTGAGGTTAATCACCTTTTAAAAAGTCCCAAATCACAAGACCAATCTGAAGACCTCAGTTCATGTTTGTAAGGTGATCTGAAGATAAAAGTAACTGGGCAAGCTCTAAGCATTATTATTACTTTATTATTTTGCATTTAAATATTGCCTTTTATCACAAAGTGCTTACCAATTGTGTAGATGCATCAGGTTGGAAACGCAGACACCTGTTAGGCAGAGGGTGACAACCTATGAGCCAGCACAAGTATAGCTCTCTACATTGAAATTCACCTTTATAAGAACTAGCATTGATCATGGCTGATTTGAACATTTTCCCTTATGAAACCTATTGAAAACACCTATGATAAAGCTATTGAAGGGTTTACTTAGCATTTCCACCATTTCATCAAGAATATAGAGTATGCCCAGCAGGTCTTTATAAAGTGAATTACAAATACATGCACACATCATGACCCACTCCCTCAAAGCATTTCCCTAATCCTCCCCCAAGTGTGTAGCCCAAGAAACCAAACTCTGCCCTGGAGGGGAGTTTCTGTGGAAGGGAGGAAAATATCTTCCCTAGGCTGCTGAACAGCCTCGGGGGCTGGAGTATCCATTGCACTGCTGTCTCCCCTCTGTGAGGAGGAATAAAGGATCACCTTGTGGTTCCATGGGAGTTAGGTGTCCAGGCGCTTTTGAATATCCTACAAAGCACCTGTCATCATCTTTAGATGCCTGAATACCTTTAAAAATCTGGTCTTTAGTCTCTTTGTCCCACATCCTCCAAGGTATTTAGGTGCTTGACTTCTACAGAAATCAGTGAGAGTTAGGCACCAAAATACCTTTGAGGATCTGGCATGGGCAGCACGTGGCTCTGGCATTTGGGGAGGCTGGCCTGAGTGCCGGAAACTCCCCCAGTGCCTGGACCATGGTCCCACCCCTGCTCGGCCTCCTCCCCCTGAGGCCCTGCCCATGCTCCACCCACACACTGCCCCGCTCATGCTAGGCTTCATCCCTCAAGGCCTCCCCGCCCACCAATCACCAAGTCCCTCCTCTCCTCCACTCCTTCTTCCCCGTGGCCCCCCTGCCCTCTGAGACTTTCCCCCTCCCCTGAGCGGTGGGCGGGAGCACGGGGGGTGGAGGGACCCAGCTAGCGGCAGACGGTGGGGACCTTGAGGGGGGTGGTGGAGAAGAGGAGGGGGCTGTGGAGGAGGGGAGGGACTCAGCAAGCGGCAGGAGGTAGGGGCCTCTTAGGAGAGGAGAGGCGGGACTCAATGAGAAGCGGCAGGGGCCTCAGCGGAGGGGCAGAGCAGGGACGGGAAGAGGCGGAGCGCAGGTGGGGTCAAGGGCAAAAAGCAGGAGGGGACCTTGGGGGCGGAGTGCAGGCAGCCACCACAGCCCAATCATCTGCGCTCTCAAAGGCAGCAGGTCAGCGGTTGTGCCGCAGGGGAGGCTTAACCCACTCTGGTCTATTCTACCCGCTGCCTATGAGATCTGGGGATCTGCTCCCCATCTGTAAAACTGGGGAAGGTAGTGCTTCCCTCCCTCCCACTAGTGATTTGATCAATGGTTGTAAAGCATTCAGGGCCAGGTTTTCACAGGTATTTAGGTGCCTAACTCCCTTTGATTTTGGTACCCAAATACCTTTAAAAAGCTATCCACTGGGCACTATGTTTAATTTGGTCTCATGCTGTCTGGCCAGCATAGAGGACACTGAGTGTGTTATGCACCTCCATGATGTTTTGTCCTGAACCAAATCGGATGTGTTCTGAGGTAGAATGCCTGCAAGGGACAAGTGTCTGTTGATGCCACCTAGCCATTGTGTTTGAAGTCTTTGGGGAGGTCTTTTCCATCCTGCTTCCATTAAGGAGGTGGGGCTGGAGCTCCCCCCAGGACTGCCCCACTCTGGGTAAGGCACTGGAGTTTGGGAGAGTCTTGTGCATGGGCTCAGGACTTCAGCCCCGGGAGCTCGGGGCACCCGGTTTACATACCAAGCACATATCACGCACTCCCAGAGGGCCGCCGACCCCCGATTGAGAACTGCTGGATTTGATTACCTTCTGTTTTCTTGATTACCTTCTGATTTCATTTCTGTGATTCTGTTTTGAGTGCCATAATTTTTTGGTGCCCAACTTGAGATACCCTTAGAGATGCCTGACTGGGTACTCAAAATTTCCAGCACTCTCTAAATTCAGACCTCTTGAAGGTGTCTCCCGAAAGACATAAAAAAATTAGACCTCCCAGAATCACTAGTTGTTTTTGAAAATCTTGGACTTTGTCTTACCCCTGTAACAACAAAGATAATCAATAAACCGGTTGTAACAGGGCCTCTCTCCATGATACCCCAATGGGACACTACTCACGCTGTCGTAGGGACTCCAATGATCGGTTACCGCCTCTCACTGTCTGGTGCAGTGGCACTTTAGCCCTCTGGCCAAGGCACACTTGAGTCTCACCCCTTCCAAGATATTAGAGTTAAAAACTAAAGGAATACTATGAACTCAAAACTAGGGTTGTCCACAGAGTCTTTGGCAGGATGCCACCCTTGTGCTCAGGGCTTGTCTTCATTCAGCCAGTCAGTAGTCTTCCTGGTCTCAGTTGTCCCCATCCCCCACATGGTTCATCCAGGCAGCAAGCGGTCTCAGATTATTAGCTGAAACTAGGCTTCCCTCACCAACAGAGAAGCAGAGCTCTAATCTCCTTCTTGGTCAGCCTCAAATCAAGCTGGGTATCCCTCTTCACTCCTGACATATTACTGGTGTGGTGGGGCAGAGGCAGTTTGGCCCACAGATCCTCAATAACCCCATCCTTGCCAGTGTGTGGCCTGTATGCCCCATCACACAAATCATTGAAGGTGATGTGAGTTGGAGTGTTACTTCTAAAAAGAGACATTTATTGTATCCAGGAGATAGGGTTTCATGGAACACCTATAGAATTATGGGTGTTTAGCAACATTTACAATCAAGTTCATAGATCCTAATACCAAGCTAGTTAAGTCAATGGAAAGACTCACATTGACTTCTGTGGGTTTTGGATTTGGTTCTTAAATGCTTGGATGTACTAAAATAATACAAGGGCATAACAGATCATGATTAAATGAACCAGTGAATATAATACATTGTCATCTATTAAATATAGAGTCTTTGCCTGTTATTTTCAGTTATGGTCCTTACATACCAAGCACACCAAAAAAAAACACAACAATTTGAGAGTGGAAATAGCTGTGTGCTCCATCATCATTTATTGATGTACACTTCCTGGGAGAAGACGATTGGGAGAAAAACATTTTATTCCTTTAGGGATTCCTCAGTATTTCTGGCATTTTATAAAGTCTCACTCTGGAACCTGTCCCTGGAAGATTAAGTGATAAGCCCCAATCCCTCCTCCCTCCCTCCCCCCCCCCACCAAAAAACCCTTGGAATATGAGTAGGAAGCATTACACAGCTGCTGTATTAATGACGGGCAGTTATAAAATTGTTTTCTTTGAAATCACAGTTATATCACACTTCACCCGTGCTGATTGCTGTCTCCAAACATTGGCTGCCCATGTGTGGTAATCAGAGCATGATACCAGCACCTTTGTTAAGACCATGCAGGCGTACCAGCATGCCCCTTCATGTGCATTAATTGGATCTTAGAGAGTAAAAAAAAAACAACCCAAAATCATAAAAATCCATAACCCACAAAAATCACAAAACACACATACATTTTAAAAATGTTTTTAACCCCAGCTGAGTCCACATCCTTTGGAATAGAACTCTCACCATGCCAGGCTCTGGCGGCATGCTGAGAGTCAGTAATCTTGCTTGTTCGTTGGCTCTAACTTGAAGGTTCCAAAAGCCACCATTATCCCAGTGCTGTGCTGGCCTGTGCAAAGGGTTGGGGACTGCAGGCATCCTGTTGCAATAGTAGATCAGAGCACTGTTATCATGGGCTACACAATTACTGATACCATGGTACTACTGTGGTTATAGACACAAGGTAATGTTTTCAAAAGCACCTAAGTGTAAGCAGCTGAGATCCCATTAAAAGTCAAGTTACTTATGCACTTCTGAAAATGGGATTTAGGCACTTTTGAAAATCTTGCTCACAATCTGTACTTTTTTAATGATCCCTGATTATTTAAATACACTCAAGAGTATTGCCATGATACCCCTTGCTTTACCTTAACCCTGTTTATAGCACTTGAGTCTCTTGGCATCTGATGAAGTGAAGCGAAAACTAGCATGAAAAAATCCTTCCTAAACTTGCTGAATTTTTGGTCAGCAGGCTGCTGAAGTAGTTTGATTCTGATCTCTGAACTCTAATTTTTTTATTCTCTGAACTCTGGTTTTGAAGATTATATGCCACCCAACAGCCATTGGGAAAAAAAGAAGAGAAAAAGAAAAAACAAATCACCCACATTCTGCCTGAACTTTCATCTCTAGTTTCCCACATTGCAGTATATAATGAAAATTATAGAGTTACAACAATGGCTGATCTCACAGACAGGATGGATGGAGAGTGGGGAGGGAAAGAGCACTGTATTGAAACCAGACTAGGAGTCTGGCAGAATGAAACACTGAGCTCTAGGACCCAGGAGATCTACAGTCAGGGCAGTGAATGGGTTTTTTCCTCCCTGTTTCCCATGGCTATTTTGAGGCAAAATCTGGAAACTAAAATCAGAACAACAAAGGGACAGATACAGTATTTTAGGCAGCCTCCCCTTCACTTTAACAAAGTCTTCCAAAGAAGAATGTTATATAATGAGGCGTTAACTGTAATTTATTTTAGTTCCTTTTTTTTTACATTTAGGAAGAGGAAAACAGATGAACACTGAGGTATAAACTTCAATAAATCTGTTTTGTCTTCAAAGAAAAAGTATTTTGTGCATAGGTTTCCATCAGGAGCTTTTTTCTATTAGATTATAGGGTTTAGATATGTTCCATTTAAAAAGAAACTACCATAAAGTTCTTTAGTCAAAAGGAAATAATCACCATCCATTAAGTGAAACAGCCCCAATGTATTTTTAAATCAAACTATCCAATGTAGAAAAAGTAAAGGCTCAGCTCTGTGGTAACATAAATCACTTAGCAGATGGAACTCGAAAAATTGGTTCATGCGCCATGATGAAGAGGTCCATACTTTATTGCCTTTTCCACTAGACTGCTCAGAGATATTCAAGAAGTTGAAAAATCTTTAAATGCATGGCTCTAAATCCTTTAGGAGTTGAACATATTAAGATGACAAGAAGAGTATGTCATTAAACCATAACTACCCTTTTTGGATTACCAGGTATTTGTAGATTTATTGGCAAGATGTCTTAAATTAGGGATATATTTTTAGCCTGCAGCATTTCATAATAAAATCGCAACAGAATTTTTTGCAGTAAAAAGAGAGGGGAAACGAGGGTTCTTATTAAAGCCTACACAAAGTTCTCTGATTTTTGTGTTCTTTTGCCTGCACAAGGAGGTGCTCCATGGCTACACAATCAGTAAAGCTTGCAAGGAAACCATTTCCATTACTCCATTTCACTCAGGAGTCCTCATTGCCCTGCCTTTCACTGCAGACCCGCTGTTTAGTCTGAAACTGAAAATTAAACCCAGGACTTCGGCTCTCAAAGCTAAATACTCTGCTTTGCTGCCAGCACACAGCCTCACCAGTGTCTGTGTGGTAAGATCTAGGATTAAACTCTTCAGACATTTTAAAAACGATTTTACAAGGCTTTTAGCCTTTAGTGTTTTCTTCTTTCGTTGATTTTGTTGATTTATTTATTTAAGAGCCAAATCATTGAGATGTATTATACCGCAAGGTCTCGCATGAACTTTGTTGAACCAAGTCAGAGGACCCAGCTAGCTTTCTTTCAGAAATATGTTTCTTATTCTGGGAGCTTTTCTGAGCACTCTTGGGGGAAGGTAGAGCCATATTTGTTAAACTCTTTCTTTCATGAGTGAAAACAAATGAAGAGCTAACCAGTGAGATTTAGAAACAGTAATAATAAAAACAAAGTTCTCCAACTCAGCCTTCCCCCTCCCTCAAAGAATGTGCTTGTTATGCCCCTTGTAGCAGCCTTCGTTTTCTTTGTGAAGTAGGTTAGTAAATGACCGAGTTGTTCAGTGTTTAGAAGCCTTCATGACTAGCACTCATAAAAATGTCACTGTGCACTTCCACTTTGAAAGGCTCTTTTATCTTACCTTCCTGAAGCCCCTTTCCAGTGGATAAGCACGCTTGAGCAGGAAGCTGCAGGTTGGCCTTCCCACATTGCTTGGCCCTAATGAGGTGTGTGCAGCTCTTGGCTACAGTTTTTCAATCTTTCTTATTACTTCAAAGCGGCAGCTTTGAGGTCTAAACAAGTTTTAGCACTTGGCAAAACCTTTCAGCTATGTTTCAAATGCTAGATATTAATACATATAATATAAATTTGGCTACTCAGAAAAATCATTGTTGCCACCTGTCTATAAATTAATTATAATGCTGTTGTAAGAGGTCATGATCAGGATTTGAATGTCATTGGGCATTCCTTACCAGCCTGCAACAAGCAATCACTCTTTTGAGGAATTAAAAGGACAAATCTCTCTCCTCATCTTTTTATGCCTTTTTATAACAGGAGGCCCCAGATGTCTGATTGGTGCCTCTTCTTTCCTATTCTAAACACACAGTAAGGATATGTTTAAACTTTATTAGAGAATGTTTGAGAACAGATGATACAAATAGTTTGAAGCGTCAGTTATTGGTCATTGGGGGTAGCATGCAGAGTATAGGGGGGTGTTCGTATTTTGGGGTTGGGCAGCACACATAATACATACGGACTGCAGTGTCCCCAATGGAGGGGTAAGTGGTGGGCAGGATCAGGATATAGTTGGTAGGCGGTGGGGGTCTATCACTCATATAGGGAGTACAGACAGTCATGGGTATATGTAAGTGGGCTGGGCAATGAGAATGGGGCGACCCTCACGTGGCGGGATTCGGCTAGGTTGGGTGGGTTCGGGGCTCAGGGGATGGGGTCCAGCCGGGGGGCGGGGGGTGTCAATAGGTCCCTTCCCCCTTATGGGTGGACGGGGTTTCCCCGGCTCATTCCTGGTATTGGCGGTGGCCGGTTACGTGCTCCGTGTAAATGTCCCGGGACCAACGGATAGTGTCCGAGACCATTAGGAGTCTCATGAGCCGCGCGTAGTGGCGGCCCACCCCACAGGTCCTCAGCACGCGTTCGTTGCACGGGTCCCAGGCACCCAGGGCCCCGACGAGTAGGGCGTCGGTGTGTACCTCGTAGCCCTTTGTCCGCAGGGTGTCGGCCAGGGGGGTGTATTTTTCGAGCTTGCGGGCTCAGGCTGCGCGGAAGGCCGGGGTCCTGTTCTCGAACGGGATCGTTACGTCGACCAGGATGATCTTTTTTCCGACCTCGTCCGTGATGACGATGTCTGGGCGCAGCTGGCTGTCGGTGCCGGGGACGGCGCGGTTGACGGCGACCTGCCCCAGGCGCGGGTTGATGGCCTTTACTAGGCGGTCCTGGACGGCATTGTGGCGCAGTTGCCAGGCTCTGGCGTGGGGCTTGCAGCTGCATAGGACGTGGGGCAGGGTTTAAACCCGCAGCTGACGTGTGCTAGCTGGCTCGGGCTAAGGGGTTGTTTAATTGAGGTGTAGTCAGGTGAGTCCATATTTTTAAAGGTATTCAGGCATCACTCCGCTCAGTATTGCAAGGCGAGTGACTTAGATGTCTGTCTCATTTTCAAAAGCGACTGAGATACCTAGGAGCCTAATTCTCATTAACTTTCAGTGATACACAGGCTCCTAAGTGTGTAAGTCACTTGCAACACTGAGTGGAGTGATGCCTAAATACTTTTAAAAATATGGGCCTTGGATCCAGATTTTGCCACGGTTACTCACATTTACTAGAGCCTTACTCTGCTATTAAGTAACATCATTGACTTCATTAGGACTATAAGCAGAGTAAGTGTCCCATTCCGAGGTGCAGTGCCGACCAGTCAGCAGCTGTGTCACCACCTGCCCTACAACCTGGGGTGTCTCACAATGCTTTGGTGCTGTAGCTCCCAACCTGAGCCCCTCACAAACAGCCAACCAGCACGCAGGTCACACCCTGAATGTGTGTGTATAACTGCAGCCTTCCAGAAACACTGACACCATCAGCTTTGGTTACTACCTGCAGGGTGACCCCAACATACTCCTAGTCCCAAATTTCCCCCCAAAACATGTGTTCTGCACTGTTCAGCTCTCTCCTGGACAGTCCAGACATTGGAGGTCTGTTACCCCTGTAAGGGAACAATATCCATCTGTTTATTACTTTAAATGGAGTTACCCCAGAGCCCTATTTAACCACAACACTGGATCAGTTTTGATTAAAGAATAAAACAAGTTAATTTAACAGCAAAGAGATAGGCTTTGAGTATAAGTACAAGGCATTAAAGCAGAAAAGTTACAAGAGAAATAAAGATAAAACACTTCCTAGTGCTAAAACTTAACAAACTAGACTTGGTTCAAGATAAAATTCTTACCAGCAACAGGGCTGACCAACTTTCAGGTCAGGCTCTCTCCCAAAGGCAAATGAATGCTTCTTAGGTGAAAGAGAAAGCAAGATGAATAGGGAGAGATACCTTGGGGTGTTTTTGCCCCTCACTTCTATAGTCCAGTCCCCCTTTGAAATGTATTTTCCTGAGGGTTACCCCTTGATAAAGTTCATTCCCACTGTGAGGATGGAGTCTCATGGTGAAAGAAGTTCCAGGCTGTTGTTTGCTAAAATGCAGAGCGATCTGTTTCTGCTCCCCTTCATTGCCAAAGAACGTTCACTTGACATGAGATTGCCAATCTACTTTGATGACACCTGGCTAAAGGCATTGGCTTTTCCTTTGTCTTTTGAGAAATAGGTTTACTCCCTCCCCAGACTTGTCTGATAAACACATTTCAGACATAATTTCAGCTTGTGTTCATAACTTTACATATAATGTTGCTACACACATTTCACTATGATATTATTGATCAATGAGTTACATTCAAAAACCAGTAGGAGAACACTTCAGCCTCTCTGGTCACTCGATAACAGATTTAAAGGTGGCAATTTTGCAACAGAAAAACTTCAGAAACAGACTCCAACGAGCAGCTGCTGAACTGGAGTGAATTTGCAAATTAGATACCATCAACTTAGGTTTAAACAGAGACTGGGAGTGGCTGGGTCATTACACAAATTGAATCTATTTCCCCATTTTAAGTATCCTCACACCTTCTTGTCAGCTGTCTGATATGGACCATCTTGATTATCACTACAAACGGTTTTTTTCTCCTGTTAATAGCTCATCTTAATTAACCTCTTAGAGTTGGTATAGCAGCTTCCACCTTTTCACATTTTCTCTGTATGTGTGTGTATATATATCTATATATCTATATATATATCTTCCTACTGTATGTTCCATTCTATGCATCCAGTGAAGTGGGCTGTAGCCCACAAAAGCTTATGCTTAAATAAATTTGTTAGTCTCTAAGGTGCCACAAGTACTCCTGTTTTCAAATTATACCTGACAAGGCATATTTTGTGCAAAGATTATTAGAATAGAGTGTAGGGTGTGAATACAGGATGCATTTGGTCACAGCAAGGTACTACTCAGTGTGAGTAAAAATGGCAGAATCTGGCCCATAACCTTTGCACGTGTGCATTAAATTCATATACCAGATTTTATCATAGGTTTTATGCATATGCAACTCTTATTTGTGTATTAACTGAGTATTTATTAGCCCTGTTACATTTGCAGGAGGTGCCATTCTTAAATAACTTTACTGTGTTAACTGTTTAAAGTTAGATTTTGCCTGGTCCTTACATGGATGCACATTTAGCCTCCACTCGCCTTCTGCAGCTGTAACAGTAGCAACAGTCTCCAATGGTTCCTCTTACAATCCTGCTTTGCTCTCCATGGAATTCCAGAGGAGTTAGCAACAGACAATGGTCCACAGTACATAAGCTGGTCATTTCTGCAATTCTCTTTGGCATATCAGTTTAAGCACTCCCCATTAGGGCCTTACAATGCACAGTAAAAGAAAGCTGTATAAATAACAAAATCATTTGATTTTTAAAGAAAGCTCTGGCAGATTCAAGGGATCAATACTTAGCATAGCTAGAATATTGCCAAAACCTTAGTGCCAACATCCAACAAGCTTCTTGAGCCAAAGATAATTAACCTTGAAGTAGTGACAAAATAATTTTACACCAGGAAACTAGAACAAAAGAAATACTATGGCAGAAATGCCAAGCAGTTACTCCCTGTTGCACATGGGAGAGAATGTTAGATTCAGCACTGAAGTCTTATGTCATAATTACCCTCAGGGTCAGGTTTGAAAGGGGAACTGAAAACATCCAAAGGAGACCAAGGAATACACTGACTTGTTGGTCTTGAGAACACCCAAAATGCTACTGACAGTTCTTACACAGTGACAAAAGCAACACATGCTCACTTGGTTATTCACAATGGCAATCATGAGGAGCAGCAAAGAAAGATGCCAGGAAGCAGATCCACCTCAGCAGCTGATTAGGACACTGCAGAAGGAAGTGTTTTGAGAACAAGAAGTAGCTGGCCATGTGATCAGAAAGGCGTTTTGGTTCTGATAGGGTACTTAAGGGCAGCTGTACCCTGAGCACCATCCTAGCTGTTTCTACTTCTAACTTTTATTAAGTAGTTGGATTAGTTTGTGGTTGTTATTTTTATTGACCTTACAGTTTATGTGCATTTTATTTTCAAAACAAAAAAAAGGGTGGGTGGGAAGGAAGGGAGATATAACAGTAGCCCCTGGAGTCAGGGATATTAGGTCCTGCCACATGATGGGGGGTGTTAACCTTTTGATACCCCAACCTATGTCATGCGGTTGTAGCTAGAAAATAAAGTGCAGGCCCTTGCCAGAATTCCTGTGTTTCATGCTTTTATTGCAGCAGCTTGCAAGAGAGCCAGGCAGAACTGCAGCCCTGCACTCTCAGAAGCATTAGGAATGCTCATCCCTACTTCCCTGAGGGCACACAGCACCACTTAGAAGCAGAGAGCATGCTGCAGAATGTCCCAGCCTGCCCCTACACATCAGCCAGCTGATCTGGCCAGCCACACAAGGAGACAATAAGGTGCACCACAGAAGGTGATGTGACAGCAGTTGTTCAGCTTCTATGTGCTTAAGAGCATCTGAAGAATGTCTCCCAGTGGGATGATGCAGCTGGCCACCACCCTTTCTCTTTGTCACAATTAAGTCCATACAGAAGAGGGTTGAGAGGCATTTCAAGTTGTTCTCCCCACTTCCCACCAGTCTCCCTTTAATTGCCTACAATGGCAGCAGTTACAAAGAAAGCAATTTTTTCATAAGAATGCAAAACTGGATTACAGAACAATCAAGTTAACTCAAACAATGTCTGTCTCTTACAGCTAAGACAACTGCATTAAAAGTGTTAAGGTTGCAAAATCAAGCACTCAGAAGTTAAGAACTGCCTGAATTAAGGATACTCAGGCAGCCTGAAAGTTTTGCTTAGCTGATTGTACCATTTCCATGATCTGTGGTTTGTTCTTGATTTTGTGGTATGTCCGTAGGTACAGGACCATTTTTGTGTGGATCTAGCACTGGTGTTGAGTGCTCAGGATCTCTGATGCCCACCCAGTGACTTCCCCTTCATGCTTGAGGTTATGTGTGTCTCTGTTGAGTTTGGTCAGAGTTCATATGGACCCACAAAGCCTTTCATTCCAGCATCCAGTTCCTCCTAAATGTGGAGATTGTTTCCCTGCTCCATCACCAGTATCCTTCCCTTTGTTTTGAAGCTTTGTCTCATGCCTGGTCCTATTGCATGCAGCAACACCAGATGCAAGTCAGTAGGTCTGTGTAAAATGCATTATCCTCTCATGAAGGCACTGCATAAGACTATGCTGTCTTCCTCTCTAGTGGCTCAGTCCTGCAAGGAACTGAGCAAAGTACTTAGGCACGTGCTTTGCTTTAATCATGGGAATAGTCCCACTGACTTCAGTGAGCCCTAGTTCCCTGAATACTTTATAACAGCACAGGTTTGCACACCCTAGGAGAAGCAACCCTAGCAGGGTAGCAAACAGGTTTCAGAAGATCCTGACCACCTCGCCTTTTCTATGGCTAGACAGGAGAGGGCTGGGAGGATACTTTTTCTATGGTAATATAAAGCTATGGCATAGGAAAGGTTGAGAATCATTGTTACAACATTCTGATAAATTTAACCACTTCTGCCAGCCTCAACACCGGGAAGTGTCTCCCAATCCTAGTATATAGTGCACCTGGCCTCCTTTCAAATTTCTGTTTAAAGCGCTCTTCTTCCATGGTACCCATAACCACTAATCCACCTCTGTGAAAGTGCTATCTCCACAAAAAAGATGATTTACTACTTTACTTCCTCTGGATCTCCCAGTTGAGGGCAACTTCACCTGTATTCCCCTCTGTGGTCTGTCGAGGACACCCACTCTAGTCTCCTGGCTCCTCAGCCGTCACTTCTCTTGGGCAGAGACATGCATCTCTCTGCCTCCTGACCAGGAGGTTTTGCCAGTCTGCAGAGTTCCCTGCCTACACTGTAATATCCCCAACATGCCAGACTGCGTAGAGGCCACTCTCTGTGCTTTGCTTTCTCTTCAAAGGCTATGAACAGCTGTAATTGCCACCAGTCACAAGTTACCACTCAGCTCTTCCTAAGCAAGCACATTTATTCTTAAGGTGAATGCATGACAGAGAAGCCACATAGCAAACAATAAAAGTTCCTATATGCATGCTAAAAGCTTACCAGAGTATTGTGGAACCTTGGTAGGCCTTTCCAACCTTTCCTGGGAAGGATGGGGGCCCCACTTGGACAGAAGGTCCTGTCTGTTTGCTGGATCAGAAAGAAGGCCCTGAGTCAGTTTAAACTCAGGCTGTTTATCCAGCAGTCCTTTCTTTGTTGGTCTCTGGAGAATCCAGTTTGAACTAGTATATGCAAATCTCTCCAGACAATGGTACTGCTCTGCAGGAGTTACAACCTGAGGGAATTTGCCCCCACTGTTCTTAGTTCCTCGAGGAGCTGTGGTCACCCTGGCCCCTGGAGTTACAGTCCCTGGCCCACAGTGATACATAAGCTTAAGACAGTAAGGTCTCCCAAAGATATTGCAGGAAATTGCCATATCTGTCACACCTAATTTTTGTTCTCTCTCTGTTTAGGTGGTAAGCACTCCAAATCAGCAAGCATGTCATCTTCTGTGTTTGGTACAATACCAAACAGCCAGTAAATAATAACTACTGGCTAGGCTACTTACAAAAATCTTTCTTCTACTGTCACTTCTAAACTAAGTGTTCTGGTCTTAGTGTTTGCACAGAAGGAATTCAACCAGGCTTCACACAAGACAGTTGTCAGTCTGCAAGTCAATATTCCACTCCCCTTAGCAGAGTAACAACTTTTCCAGTTCTGCTTTTCTTCTTGAAAACTCTTTTTCCAAACCAAAATGATCCACAGCATTGCCAACCTCAAACGTTCAAAAATCATGAATCAAGTCCCAAAATTATGAGATTGTCTTAAAATCATGAGATTTAAAATAAATAAATAAATATGATTTCCTTTTTACTTGATTTCTGGGGTTTCAGCTTAAAGGTGCCCTTGGGTCACATTTTCAAACCTTTTACCACAATCATGAGGGCTAGAATCTTGCTTTTAAAAAAATAGCTAAGAGTCTCATGCAATCTCTTGCTAGAACTTTAAGAAAACTATTAAATATCACAAGCCTTGTGATAACATTAAAAGAGGTGGCAACACTGGCTCTAAAACATACCCTTTGGCAATGAAGACGTCTTTTCAGCTCTCCATGGCTGGCTGTGAAACACCTACTTCCACAAACACCTTCTCCAGAGACTGCTGCCAGTAACCCCCCACTCCTCCTTTCTGATAGAGTGGTCAGAAGTCCACTTGCTCTCAAAAAGGACCAGTTAACGTTGCAGTATTCTCCCAACTAGCGTATCATAAAATGATGCAAGTGGTCATGTAGCTATACTCCTGTGGGAATTCTAAACCACTGCACAATGCAGACCCAGCATCGTGCTGTGTCTCCCTCTGGATCCCTGGGTTCTGAGGGGTTAGGTGTCTGGGCTAGGGGGTGGGGGGCATGGCTTGGATCTGGGAGGGGACGGGGTGTGGATATCTGGACTGGGGGGCGCCCTGTGGCAGGGCTCTGAGGGGTAGAGGGGGCAGATATCTGGGCTGTGGGGGGGGCGACAGCTGGGTTCAGTGGGGAGGGAGGGTGCGGATATCTGGGCAAGGGTGAGCCTCGCAGCTGGGCTCTGTGGGGGGAAGGGTTGTGGGTGTATTGGCTGGGGGGGCACAGCTGGGCTCTGGTGGGGGAAGGGGGGTGGTATCTGGGCTCTGGGGGCCCCGCAGCTGGGCTCTGAGTGGTAGGGGGTGGGTGTCTGGGCTAGGGAGGGCCCTGTAGCTGGGCTCTGGGGGGTAGGGTATGTGGGCTGGGGGCAGCCTGTGGCTGGGTTCTGAGGGGTAGGGAGCGGTAACTAGGCTGTGGGGGAGCTACAGTTGGGTTCTGGGGGGGCAGGGTTGTGGGTGTCTGGCCCCCTGGTTGGGCTCTGGAGGGGAGGGGGCAGAGAAACAGGAACTGGTTGTCATAGGGGTTTCTTTAGCTCTCTCCTCCTGGGGGAATTTGTGTGTGTGTCTGTATTGTTACAGACATACTTGCTGACAGGTATTTTGACATACATTACCAAAATCATTGAAAATGGCATGATTATGTAGTGTTATTTTGACAAACAGAATTTTGCAGAACTGTAAAATATCATGTGCAGAATTTTTAATTTTTTGGCACAGAATTCCCCCAGGAGTAGTAGCTTAACTGTTGGATATGTGAAATGGGCTTTTAGAAAGTTCAGGCAACTCACTGCTGCCCTCTACATAGCCTTAAAAATCATTGGAGGTTTCCAGGCTGCTCCTCATACCATTACTAATTAAATGTCAATGCTTATCCAACTTCAAAGTCAGTAGAAAGCAGCATTTAAAAAAACTCACCTGTGTGTGTTATGTTAAGTAAAGAAAACAGAATCCAAGGTCATCATTTTCAGCTGAATAGACACTGACGGCTTTGAGCAAAGTGGTTACTCGTCATGATCTTGACGAGCCTCTGAATTTGCAAAGTGTCAAAGCAATATGTTTTAAAACAGCTTATCCCACTTCTAGTACTTGCCAGCACAAAGATGGCTTCAGATACTGATTTTCTTCTAGCCTGAACTGTTACAACTGCCCCCTATGTCGTTCTGCAAGATGGGGAGGATGAGTGGGGAAAACGCATCATGTATTTATGAATTTTATGAAGTGTTAAAAAGGTTTGTTCAGTACCTGAATATTCTGAACCTTGGTGAGGGGGAGTAAAATTCACCTACGCACTTGCTGTTCTGTGACAACTTTCATTGCAGTAATCTAAATACCTCCCATGTCATGACTGGAAAGGAGTCATTGTGAGGAAGAAAATTGTGTATCTGCATGCTCGCTTAGTGCCTTTCTGGAATTTAAATACTAATTGAAAAGACAAGGTCAGAGGGCAGCTGACACTTGACTTTGCTCTCTTTCGTCTGGCCATGGCTTTGATCATGCTACATCTTTCTTTGTGCCTGGTACTCCAGAGAGTAACCCAAGGTCATGGCCTGTTTCCTAGTCAAGAGGTATAAACCTACTGGCTTAAATATTTGAGGCCCATGGTTTAGCAGGGAGGGGGGCTTTTGCTTCATGCTTTCCACATTTCCCACATAACCCAAAGCAGACTAAACAAAACCAGTGTGAAATCTCATGGCTTGATGCTGCTATGGTTATATTTTTTAAGCTGTCATCCATTCATTTGTACTTGTGTTTATTCCCTGGATTTACAGCTTTTTTCAGCCTTTTTTTTTTTGGATGTTTGAAACCTTTTGAAAAGGGATTGCAGTAAGCAGTGGCCTATGATTAAAGCCCAGTGTTTTTTTTCTCGATGTTGCTCTTGTGCAGCACTGTCACACATGGTAGCATTTAGGAGCCCTTCACAGCTGAGGTGTTTCAAACACTAATGAATGGAAGTTTGGTCATATAATGCAGACGAGCTTTAAGGCATGCTTTACTGAATGGTGTACTGTAGTGGCCTGGGAAAGGAAGAGAGTTATAAATTGTGTCAGTTAGCCACCCAGACAAAATGAAGCCATGTGGAAAATCAAATCTATTAAAGTATGAAGACTGTTATAAGCTGTTTTAAGCTGGTCATTCTTAAAAGGTCTCACTTTGCTGTAGGGGTGAATGTTTACCTATTCTTCCTAGATCTTTTTCACATGCTGTCTTAGGAGATGATGTGCAGCATTTGATAAAAATCAACTTCACACTAACAGCCCTTTTATCAGAAATGTTTATTGTCTGCAGTTTACCAGCCATGTCCTGAAAGGTATTGCACATTTATTAAATAAGCAGTGTGAAGAGGATTGCCCGGCAGAGCTGGGCCTGCTGAAGGAAAACATCAAGGCCAGAGGGATGGGGCAGAGGAGAGCAGCTATTGTTAACAGATGGGCCTGCAAGGATATATGTCAAATTTACTTTTTGTTGCTAGCCCACCTTTCAGACACTGCATCTCACCACAGAGTTGTTTTTACATGTATTTTAGTGTTCAGACTAAGTGGTTCATCAGAACTTGGTTAAACTTCAAAACAACAGCTGAGAAACACCCACTCAAACAAATTCTCTTCTTAATCTTTGAAAGAAGTCAGGTTAAAGGAAAGAAATTCCACCTAATACTTCAGGGTTGAAGCTGCTGCCTTTAGCTGAGATATTTTCCTATTTTTCTTCATTTTGTTGTCAGAGGACATCAGAACTAAAAGAGCGTTCTGCTGTTAATGAAGATGCTGCTCTCCTCTTTCCTAGTTTAAACACATGAGTAAAGTTGCATCTAGTTAATGTATCTCTGGCATGAGAAATGTCGAGATAAGTCACCCCAGTGACAAACCCAAAACAACAAGATAATTACTGTTGTACTCAAAGCCTCTTCCAATTCCTAGCTATTTATTTAGTCTCACCTCTGTTAAGTCAACATAAAAGCAGCATAGGTCCTAAAGAATTAAAGTGGGCAGACTGAAAGACAACTGATAATGGATTGATGTGGTCAGCACCTTTTCCAAGAGGGTTGAGGTCCCCAAGTTCTTGGTTTCTTGCTGGACTCCATCTGGTGGTAAGAGGTCAGATCCACAGTCTGGACAGGCATAGCTGGACATTGGAGGAGAACATTTCCTTCCAATTTACAAAATTACTAAAGATAGTTGAGACCCAGGCAGACTGCGAATAGCTACAAAAGGATCTCTCAAAACTGGGTGACTGGGCAACAAAATGGCAGATGAAATTTAATGTTGATAAATGCAAAGTAATGCACATTGGAAAGCATAATTCCAACTATACATATAAAATGATGGAGTCTAAATTAGCTGTTACCACTCAAGAAAGAGATCTTGTAGTAATTGTGGATAGTTCTCTGAAAACATCCACTCAATGTGCAGTGGCAGTCAAAAAAGCGAACAGAATGCTGGGAATAATTAAGAAAGGGATAGATAACAGGACAGAAAATATCATGTTGGCTCTATATAAATCCATGGTACTCCCACATCTTGAATACTGTGTGCAGATGTGGTCGCCCCCTCTCAAAAAAGATACGTTGCAATTGGAAAAGGTTCAGAAAAGGGAAACAAAAATTATTAGGGGTATGGAACGGCTTCCGTGTGAGGAGAGTTTAATAAGACTGGGACTTTTCAGCTTGGAAAAGAGATGGCTAAGGGGAGATATGATTGAGGTCTATAAAATCATGACTGGTGTAGGGAAAGTAGATAAGGAAGTGTTGTTTACTATTTCTCATAACACAAGAACTAGGGGGTCACCAATTGAAATTAATAGGCAGCAGGTTTAAAACAAATAAAAGGAAGTATTTCTTCACACAACACACAGTCAACCTTGGAACTCTTTGCCAGAGGATGTTGTGAAGGCTAAGACCATAACAGGGTTCAAAAAAGAACTAGATAAATTCATGGAGGATAGGTCCATCAATGGCTATTAGCTAGGATTGGCAAGAATGGTGTCCCTAGCTTCTGTTTGCCAAGTGGGCATGAGTGACAGGATGGATCTCTTGATGATTACCTGTTCTGTTCATTCCCTCTGGGGCACCTAGCACTGGCCACTGTCGGAAGACAAGATACTGGGCTAAATGCACCTTTGGTCTGACCCAGTAGGGCCATTTTTATGTTCTTATGTTCTAATTTGCATGGGTATGGGGGTGTCATGGAGGAAGACTCTTGAAATAATGTAAAGGTTATAAAGAGTGTTCATTCAGCTTAAGAAGTAATTATGATTTATGCTGAAGTCCTCAGTGACAACCATGTCTGGCTTTGTAATTGAAAGGCATAGACACAATGGTAATTATTTATTTTGTGTATTCCAGGAAGAGACTGAAGAAACTGAAGAGACGTCCTCACAAGAATCTGCAGAGGAAGACTAGGAGACCACACCATTCGATTTCTACCTCATCAGCAGTTGGGTCTTTTGAAGGGAGAAGACGCTGCCTTGACCACTTATTTTCTATGCCATGGTCTTTCCACTTATGCCTGGGGGGGAGGGGAAAATCACATAACCTTAAAAAAGACTATATTAATCACCTTCTTTGTAATCCCTTCTCAGTCCCAGGTTTAGTGAAAAACTGCTGTAACACAAAGGGGACACAGATTACCGATGCAACTTTTAATTACTGTTTTCTTTTTTCTTAACCTACGAATAGTTTGTTTGAGCTGCTAAGTAAGGGTGACTGGGTCAGGAAAGCTTTGAATCAGATTTAAGTCATTCACTGCACTGCATATAAACAAGAAACTTGTAACATAATTATAACGGGCATTGAAATAGGAAAGGCTTGGTGTGTAACACCATTGGCCTTACAACACCTCCAAGAACCCACTCCCTAACTTAGTAAACTCCCTGTTTAGAACACCAAAGATAAGGGATAGATATTACTCTTTTTTTTTGTAACCTTCTTGTAGATTTGTACTTGATTATTTTTAAACCTTACTGTTATTTCAGGAAGAATTGAGAGCTGATTTTTCACTTAATTCAGCCGATAATCAAAAGAAAGGAAAAATAGGTACTTTCATTTTGCAAAAGGGAAGAAAGACAAAGATACGTTGTATACTTACAGATACAAACATATCAGCAGAAGTAGTAATAAACAAAACTCACAGCACTCATCTTCAGGAAACTAGAAATTCAGGTAGACTCAGCTTTCCGCAGAGCCAGACACTTTTTGCAAAACTAGAGGTGACTAACACCAAAACACTCTCAAGCCATATAAAGACATAGATTTATCAATTACAGTGGTTTTGGAGGAAAAAATCATGAAAAGGTACCCAAGAACGAATCAGGAACTTGCCTGAACGAAGAAAAAATGTTTTGTGTGACCTCACCTAATTTCACCCATGTATCAATATTTCAAAGAGAATGAATCTCTTCTCAGTACTCACCAGTTTTGATGTAAGAATCAACACCATGTACCTCAAGTGAGCTTGTGTATTACTTTAAGTAATATACTTTGACATAGGATGGTTCACTGGGCAGTTTTACTCCAGTGACATTTCTCCATCTTTTTCACTCAAAGCAGCACTTTTAGCAACAGATGCAATATTACCCCACTATTCAATACTACCTCTGATTTTTACAATTAACTCAACAGCCTGATAAATACATGCTGCTATTCACATACAATGCAGGAAATTATTATTGGGTAGATAATCATGAATATCTGTATTTTCTCCTTATTTTTTCTTCAACACTTAATGACGCAATATTTTTAATGTGTTTCAGCATGACTATGTATTTTTCTTTTTTTTAATGTACTTATTCCTATTCTCTGCTAGATTTCTGTGTAATGTACTGTTAACTTGAATATATTTTTGTACTGAATTACTCATAGGTTTGTAAGGATAATTTTCAATGACACTACATGACATAGAAAAAAATTAGTTGTAATGTTTAAATATTACTGTCCAAGTTTGTACCTCAAATGAATTGTTTAAAGAAATGGACTAATCGATTGACAAAGACCTACCTCCAGACTTTAAATGGAATGAACTTGTTACTTTCAGCATTAGTTTGAGACGTTTGAAACAGTTAGGACTGCAACTAATCCCTAATTCAAAACTATTTTTTGTAAAAGAACTTTGCTGGAAATGAACACATTTTAAATTACTTTGATATTAAAAACAAAAAACAAAAAAAACCCTTCAAAGAAACTTGAAGCTTTGTAGGTGGGAAGCAACAAGCTCAGCTTTTGCATAATGCAATCACAAATATGTGTTTTTTAAAAAAAAATTAGATTGTAAGAAAATACTTGACAAGTATTTTCATGTATTTTACACAAATGTGATTTTTGTAATATGTTTCAAACCTGATTTATTTTAAATGTTTCTTATGTAGAATTTTTTTTATTCCCCTCTCTCTCTCTCTCTCTCTCTTTCTTTCTCTTTCCCTCTTTCTCCCTCTCCTTCCTTCTCCTAGTCAGTACATCTGCTTTGTGACATTGTATTATTAATTGGGCCGGGGGTAGTTTCTCAGGAAGGCTTCTATCGGTATGGCTTTAGTACTGAGTCAAAAGCACCTAAAGATAACTACTTACTGGATTCTTCAAAGACGTGATATCAAGAAACAAGGATCTCCTCAAAAGACTGCAGAGGGCTCATTCTCGGGGATTGCTGAGAAAGAGCTGATCAGAGTATTAAAACTAGACATGTTAATGTTAACTAAATGAGGGATAATCATATCCTTCTGTAGCTCATTAAAGACTGCATCCATTGCCCATTGAAGTCAATGGAAGGACTCCAGTTGACTTCAAAGGATGCTGGATCAGGTCCTAACAATTTCATGTTCAGTAAATGCATTTTGTTTTTTTTAAAAACACAGTGTTCAACAGATGAAACAGAAGTAGTTGATGCATGTGGATCAAGCTCCGAGGGACGTACAGCTCTGATGAAGTTCATCTTATATTGTCTGTATATTGTAGTACAATCAAAACACATTACTACCTCTTAGGGCCTACTATACCTCATTTTTCAGACTGAAAACTGCTCGTGGCCATTGAAACAGTGAGAACATCATAAAATTTTTTATATATATAGTTTATTTTTATGGGAGATAAATTTTATAGGACTGTTCTTTGCTGTCATTGGTCACTAGTAAATAAAACTGGACATTACACTTTTCTACCATTTCTGCAAGATAGGTATGTTTGCAGGAAACAAGTTTCAAGATGTTTAACTGCAGTTTACTGTTTTCCTGTTCCTTTTTTGCTTTGTTCTTCATGTAGAGTTGCTGTCTATGATTGTACTTTGAATCGCTTGCTTGTTGAAAATGGTCCTTTAATGGATTATCACAGTCTGTTCGGCACAATAAACATAATAGCCTCTGTGATCCCCAAATTGTTTGATTCTTAGACTTTTGTCACCGCTCCATGAAATGGGTAATAAAGTTTGGTCACAGTGGGCCAAATTTGTAAAAGTTTGTATGCAAGTCATTTTTGTATGAGAACCATGGATAATGTACAGATCTTTGTGCTTGAGTTAAAGGGGAGTTGTTTTTAAAGACTTTAGTAATCACAGGGTTCGTTTGGAAGATTGTGGTATATGCCCACACATTTATGTTTGCAACTGTGCCTCACTCTCTTACTGTGATTGTTCTAATCTTATTAGTCGATATATTTAGTTACGCATATTCTCTGTATTAGTTTATTTCCAAGCTACTTTTTTCAACATACCTAACCTATAACCATTATTTTTTCTAGTGCTTTGTGGCATGTTCTTTTTGAACGTGGTTATTTTGTAAGGCAAATAACTGAGAACATAATCCCAACGCAAGCACTGAGAAGTAATATACGTAACTTCAGTTCTGAAGCAGAGATCTGAGCAATTTCATTCATTGCATTTTCTGTCCCCTTTTGCTCCAATCTTGTTCCTTGCTCAACAGTGTTACAGGACCATTCCATTTCACAGTTCAGTCTTCCTGGTGGTCTTCCTCCCTCTGATTGCCATCACTCAACTCTTCCTGTTATTTTATCTGATCTTATGCTCCAGCTGTAACCCGCCCACCTAGTGGATCGGCCAGCTCACTGAACTTCTGTAACTGTGCTTCCCTCCCCATATCTTCTTATTAGTCATTCCTCTAGATCACCTCACTCCCACTTGTCTTCTTGAGATATCTTCTAATAAATCTATCCACGATGCACTTCCCAATGAGACTGCTCATGTTTAAAACATGCACAAGTGTTTGCAGGATTGAGATCTATGTTTGTCAGCTCCCACGTTTCTGCTCTGTCCAGCACAACTGTAACAAAGGTTATGATAAGCTTTCACCTCTGTCACTACACTCACATCAGGTCATTTTCTCACATCAGTTTTGGGGATTTTTTTAAAGCTGTTTCTGCAGGAGCTTGTCTAGTATTCCTTTTACGGTGGTTTCATTGCCCATGTATGTAACAGTGCCTAATGCAGGGGTCTCAAGCCCACGGGCCGGAGTTATTTCCTGCGGCCCGCCATAGGCACCAACTCCACTGGCAGCCAAGCTCCAAACATTACTGAGTGTTTATATTTTATTAAAACCCCTCTTTGCATTACAGTTTTTAAAAAGTTAATACATTGACTTTTAATAGAATACTATATTACTCTTCATTTTTGACTATACTTTTGTATCATTGTATGAAAAGGTTTCAGTGATGCAGCCCTCAGGCCAATTTACTAGTTCTCATGTGGCCCTTGGGTGATTTGAGTTTGAGATCCCTGGCCTAATGCATGGTTTCTTACACCTCCCTCTGAACATCTGGTGCTGGCCGCTGTTGGGAGACAGGATACTGGACTAGATGGACCATGGGTCTGATCCGGTGTGGCAATTCCTGTGATCTTATGCCCAGAAGATAGGATGCAGCCTTGTCATACCCCATTCTTTACCTGACACCATAATGAAGTATCATTTCCAACCTTCACACCTTTGCATTCCGTCACATCGTTTTTCTGTTAATTTCCCACATGTCGCTAGGGACTCAGATGCTCTGAATCTCCCATAATCTTCCTTTCTGCATTTATTTTTAAAACCCAAGAAATATTTATTCATGAATCCATTCCTTTCCTCCACTAGCTGTGAGTGAAAGTCTGGGTGTCATATTTTTCTTTGAATTGGAAACCACTGTGACCTATGCATTATCACTCTCTCTATTTTGGTGTGTGTGTGTGAGAGAGAGAGAAAGAGGAAATACTTTGGCTGCCATACTTTAAAAACATTTATTTTTGTACATTTGCTTTCCACTCTCCATTTCATGTACTGGCATGATTCACACTTTTCTTCATTCCAGAGTGGCTCTCCCATTCTGCTATGCTCCCTAGCAACACTCTATACAGAAGCTACTTCACCTTAGTCCTCGATTTCCCCATGTATAGTGATCGCTACAATTGATTTATTGTGTCTCCCCTATGGACTGCCTGGCCCAGTCATATGTTGTACTAAACCATTACCTTTATGTTTCATTTGTTCTCCCTCTGTTTTCCATCCTTACTACTGAGCTTTTCTGCCAATCAGCTTGCCAGTACCTTTCTTGCTGATTCACTGCAATGCAATGAACAAGGTTTCAGAATCATTCCTTCCATCACTTCTTTTCCATTCTAATAACCTTTTCCCCCCATCTGGGGCATCTCTTTCCTACCTCCCTTTAGTGTTTCCTTTGGTTCACCTGCTACAGACACTCATTCCTTCAATCTTTGTTTGCAGATGCTCCAATATTCAAAGTGAACAGTCTTGCGGTTAGTACAATCTGAAAATACATGAAGTAAATTATTATTAGCAATTAAGATATTAGACCAGTGATAAGGAAATGTGTTGACCATTTGCACTCTAAATAATAGGACTGCATCAACACTAACAGTAAAGAGTTGCCTCCATAATCTATGCTAGTTAGAGATAAAGCAGACAAGCTTATTCTTCTCATCTACTCAATATCAAAAGGGGAAATTACAAGATTAAACAATTAGAGGTATAGACCTAAATCTTCAAAAATGGGCCTGATAATAGTGCAGGCATAATTAATGACAGTGAAAAAGTCAGAGCTGTCATATAAAGTAATAGACTTACAGTCAGCAACAGTGAGGCAGCTCCTGGAGAGGATGAGAGCAGTGATCCTAATATACACTCTATTAATGCTCACTAGGGAGTGAAACTAGCATAAGAGAGGTATGAGTGGATCCCAAAACTGAGTAGAAACCCTAATTTTCACTAGACGAGTACTCTGAAAGCAGAAGTCACAGCAGTGAAAATATTACTTCCAAGCTGTGTCTGAGTGTCAGTAACAGACTATTGGGCAGGACCACCAAAGACTATGATTTTAATCTGAGGGGTTTTTTTTTAATTCTGAAAATCCATTAAATGTATATAGTCCCTCGAGGCATTTTATTCTTAGTTCATGGAGTAGACAGAAAAATAAGCACATTTTTATTACACTGCAGCACATTCACCCATAAAAACATAGTTTTAGGACTATCACATAATAAAACAAATTCTAAAACTTAAATCAACATTTGAAAACAATCTGCAGCTCCGTGGGAGGGGCTGCTATGGGCTTGCCTGGACTGCAGAGGATCATCCTTAAAACTACCGTAAGCCTGTAAGATAAGGATTTTATGAGGCATGATTAACACAATGTTCAAAAAGGTATTTATGATGCATTGGACTGAAAGGAGCTTGAAGCCAAGAAGTATCAGTCTCCTTTTCCAAGACACTGTCAGGCCCATATTGTTGCCAAGGTTCACAATATGTACATCTTGGATTGTTTGGGTCCATCCACATCACACAACAAACGGGCAGGAACCCCAATGAAATGCCAGGGTCATTTGGCACATTGAGGTGCTGCCTATTTTCCCCTGGACACCTCATTTTGGCTCTGCCTTCCGCAGGATGAACCACAGGAGTCTGTCTAGTTCACTACTCTCCTTCACCAATAGGGTGCGTTGCTTAGAGAACAGTGTCCAGCTTTTTCAACAAGATAAGCAAATCTGAAGAGGCAAATAAAAAAAAAAACATCAAAAGATCAGCTTGTGCCAGCGCAGTGGTTTTGCGGGCCTTAATGTTCCAAACGATCCTGGGCTCCATCTGAGCTCCTGCCTGTTAGTTCTGCTACAAACTCTGTGACTCTGGCTCACCGAGCCCACACCTGTTCCTTGGGACAGCCTCCCTCTGTAAATCAATCAGCCTCACTCTGTTTTCTCATCAGAGATCATCTCTTGGAAACCCAGCGTTATCATGCCCAGTTATGCCATCAGTTGATGAGTTCCAGCTTCTCTCTCACTCATCTACTGCCCTTATCAACTGGTCTGTTTTCTCTGCTGGCCGGGGTACTCGCAACCCCACTCCCCATTCCTCCTTCTCCTGCCCCAAGCCTCTTTAAAATAAAATGAAAATAAAACCCAGCTGCAATAAAGAGAAAAAGGTTTGGCGTTTTACAGCCCATTCCCGCTCTGCCTGTCAAGGTCAGGACAACACTGGCTCACTCTGGTCCCACGGACAATGTCACCTTAACTATTTATAATGAATCTGTAGAGGCTTCACAACCATGCTTTACAAACTGCCACCAGACAAGGCAAAGCTAAGGTTCCCTGCTCCAAAAATGCGCTGCTCAATGACTCCAGTAAAACCAGCCTCCGTACTGTTGGCAATGCAAAAACCTCTGGCTCCCACTGATAAGCAGTGCCTTAAATTGATCACCTGAATTCAGACGAGCCACTGAAGCGGGGCTATAATCGCTCTACATCCCTGGCACATAGTAAGCGCAGGTGGGTCTTTGCTGGGCCCCTGGGCAACAAAGACCCATGGAATGGAACTGGGGCTTTCAGAGGCCATAGTGAAAATCCCAGCATTAAAAATAATCACAACCAAATGTAACATCAATGAAGTTTGTTTATAACGATGAACCATCGCTGTGTGTGTTAGGGGATTATATGTGGTAGAATAAGTTAATGTGGCCTTAGAATTTAGCTGTTGCTGCTGTGGATGTTGTAGGTTGTTGCTGCAGAATTTGGTTCCATTGTGCCATGGCAACACAGGCCTCTGGTTGCAGTGCCTTCCCAGCTGTATGTGATGTCACCCACAGCTTTCCAGAGAGCTCACTACACACTGCCATTCTTTTTCACATTTTCCTTAGGGTTCTGATGACTTCTCCATCACATCTCAGTAGAGTCAGGTTTTGGTTACATCTATCAACGTACTCTAGTCCAAGTGCAAGGAAACAGTGACGAAACAATGGCACCTCACTAATTCTGGGCAAAGAGTTTGTCAACCCATGTTAAATTTCAGAAGCTTTTTTTTATCATCCAAAACCCAATCACACTCATCTAATCGGAAGTTGAATCATTCAAAGGTGCTTTACTGCATCATCGTTCAAAGGCGTCTCTAAAAGAACAAAAAGTAATTTTGCCACAGCTGGTGATCAAACTACTAATGCTCAAATTGTGCCTTCAGATATACACACACAAGTCCCTTTGACTGAGAATTGGATGGTCTTATTTGAGTGCAGAATTTGCCTTATCTACATGGGGGAGGGGGACGTTTAAACCAGATTCAGCTGAGTTTATCTAGTTTGAAAATACTTGCATACACACACCACAATTCGTTAGCCCACACTAACTATCGTGAGCTCTGGAGCCTCTTTAGCCATGAACTGACTTGGCTGTGAATTGAGTTAGTGCAGTGCATTGTTTGTGTTCACGCAATGCTACTACTGCACACTGCTTTAGCAAGCCTCCAGTGGCTATCCCACACTGCATGTGGGTGAGCTGCCCTGTCGGTTTATCTGTGTGGCCTCCCCTGCTCTCATTTCAAGTTGACTGGGTGGCCCTCGCCGGTTTAAAAGTTGGCACAGGGCCAGATTTTGCCCATTTGCTTATGGATTTGAGCCTATCAGAATTGCTGCGCTATTATGCCAGAAGCCCTACAACATGTATCAAGCAGCAGCTTGGAGCTGACCCTAGATCTCATCGCCATCTGGGGAGACGCCTCGGTGCAGGAAGCTCTTGGGGCCAGCCACCATAATAAAGGTCTTTTTGTGAATGTTGCTAAACAGCTGTCCATGAGCGGGGTCACGACTGGGACAGTGCTGGATAAAAAGCACACAGCTCAGGAGGCCTTACATTAAAACCACGGATGACAGGAAAAAATCCATCAGGAAAAAGTCCTGTCCATTTTTCTAAAGAGCTGGACAGAATTTTGCACAACTACTGAACCCAGGAAGGTTGTGGTGCCTGCTGGCTGCTGTCTTCCCCTGAGGACAACCAGCAAAACTCATTGGAGAGTGAGCATGAGGGAGACAGTGAAGAGATCTCCCTGGAAAGCCAGATCTCTTCGGGACTCAGGACGCTGACACTGGCCAGGTAGAAGGCAAGCCCGATTCCTGCCCTGCAGCACCCACTGCTTCCCAGGCAGCAGCCCAGGCTGAGGAGGCCGATCTTATGGAAGGAACCTCAGCATGTAAGTATCTAGCACAATTGATCATTGTGCTATACTGCCGGGCCACCATCTGTTCCAGGTGCCTCATGGCCACAGCCAATGAGGTGGAAGAGAGCTAGGACACTTTACAGTCCGAGCCCTCCTTTCCCCCCTCAGCCCTTTTTGTCCATTCAGCCCCCTCCGCCTACACATTTCCAAAATGGCAGCTGCTCCAGCTGGGCAATCAGCTGCTTTCTCACGATAAAGACTTGACTATCAACCATTTTTAGGCCTATGCCCTAGAGAGCTCACGCCCATCTATCTATTTTCATTTTCCCTTCCTTCATCTGGCCTTCCCAGAGAACCCCCTCCTTTCCCCCTCTCCACCTCATTCACCAGCTTAAAGTGACGTGGTGCAGCCACGGCCTGTAATTCACCCCCTCCTCCCATGGCAAATTCGAATAATGAAAACATGCCATTGGGGGAAATAGGAGAGTTTATTAAGACACTGGTCCCCAGGCAATAAGTTTAGTTAGTGCTTTCAGTTCACATGAGGTAGACAGAGACATTCCGTGTCTGTAAAGTTACAAAGAGGACAGCTCCCTGTCCCTGCTGAGGTATAAAGGCCCCATTCCTACAGTACATAAGCTTTACTGTAGCGATAGCAAAGCTCTTAGGGTACATCTCTGCACTGCAATAGAAGACCCATGGCACGGCAGTGGCTGGCTCGGGTCAGTTGACTCAGGGTCTTGGGGCTCGGGCTGTCTAGACATTTGGGCTCAGGCTGGAGCCTGGGCTCTGAGACCCTGCAAAGGGAGACGGTCTCAGAGCCTGGGCTCCAGCCTGAGCCTAGACATCTACACTGCAATTCCTAGCCCTGAGCCCGGTGAGCCCAGGCTCTGAGACTCAGTGCTGTGGGGGCTTAAGTGTAGACATGCCCTTAGTGGCTTTTCACAAGCTTACACGCAGAAAGACTGGTAACAGTGACTGCTTCACACAGTCAGTGCAGAACCCGATCTGTTTTTCTCTGCACTTTCATCAGGTCTGCAGGGGAAATAAAGCAAAATGTAAGACTGAAGGATTGCTTAGCTTTTGTCTGGACATGATGAGGACTAGCTGCAGGGTCATTCCCCCCGGTATAGCTCCCAACAGCATTTCTGGGGGGACCACCTTGGTGAATAGCTTTGTGACATATTTTGCTGATCTGCCCTTTGCCTTTTCCAATAAGGCCATTCTCTGCCTCCTAGTCACTAGCCTCAGTACAATGTCATTGAGAGCCAGGACAGCCTAAAAGGGATGTAGAGAGGATTGCTATCCTGCTCACCCCTAGATCCACCCCACTAATCCCTGTGACACCTTATGGGCTCCTGCAAGGCACAGCAAAACTGCAAAGTCAGTCCAGGAACATACTTCCCAACCTCCCCCTCCCCCCTTCGCTCCTCTCCACAAGACTGAAAACATAATTCCTCAACCACATACACACACACAGAGCCTCCAAGGCACAACAGCAAAGCCAACCAGCATGTTCCGCGCAGACAAAAAGCCAAGCGCACACACCACTTACCATCTCTGAGGTGCACTCCGCCCCCGACTGGGGAGAATCTCAGGGAGGTAAAGTCAGAAATGCACAGACCAAAAATACTATCACAGCATCTGTAGAATACAAACAAGAACCACCTTTGTGGGAGAGGTTTAAATCCTCCCTCAGCCATGAACCGGCACCAGCCTTTATCGACAGCTGAGCAACTGGCAAACCTGAGGGGGAGAAAACAGAAAAGTCAGGCTGAAATGTTCACAGACATCATTGCAGAGTCCCCTCCAACCCCCGCGAAAACAGTGGAGAGGTGGAGGCAGTATCGGAGGACAGACAGGTGCTCTCCAGAGAAATCGTGGGAGTGGTGAAGGACAGTAGGGCGGGTGCCAGGGACAGCGTTACATGGCATAAGAACATAAGAATGGCCATACTGGGTCAGACCAAAGGTCCATCCAGCCCAGTATCCTGTCCACCGACAGTGGCCAATGCCAGGTGCCCCGGAGTGAGTGGACCTAACAGGTAATGATCAAGTGATCTCTCTCCTGCATGGCAAAGGAGTGTTGAAAAACAGGGAGCTACTGAGGCAACTCCTGGAGGCAATACAAAGCCAGGAGGCCCTGTTGCTGCGCATGTTGCTGTTCGGGCAGCAGGTAATGCAGTACGGCAAACCTGCACCCAGCCATGTGATGTAGCACAAGGACAATACAGGCTACCGTGAACAAAAGCACTGCTGTGCCACAGCAGCACTCCCAGAGGCCCTCCCCTTCACACACCCAAGCTTAGGGCACTGAGAACAGTTGCACCTCCTCTTTTCAGGCCTCTACCTCTCCTGGTACCCTCGAGCCTCACCACTCAACACCAGAAGGCCCACGAACAAGAAGAGGCAGAGGCCAGACAGCTCCTTGTCAGTGACTTCCTCCCCTCTTTTTGTGTTGTGCCCTACATGGCATTGTTACAGTTTGGTTTCACTAAGGTTCCTTGCACAGTTGGTTAACACTGTTCCAAAAAATTTTTAAACGTCGTTTCATTATCATGTCATTTAAAGGTTTAGTTTTGCTTGGTCCATAATAGGTTGTTTAATAATAAAATCCTTGACAGCGTCATTCAGAAGGCGTCGACAATGCATTGTACCCAGAACAGCCCTACGTTTTATATCGTTCATAAGGTTCTACAAAAGTATCTGGGCAAAGACGCAAGGTAAAATAAGGAGTGCCACCAGGGTGCCCCTCCGCCACCCAGAAACAATACTGACCTGTTCAGTCCAGCCCACTCCACACCGGTTAACAGCTCGACGGATAGCTGCACCTGACAGTACTGCTCCAGCTGTTTCCATTTGGTACTGGCCACCTTGCTGGTTGCTCAAACTGTTCAGTAAGTCTCTGCACCTCAGCCTCCCACCCAGCATTCAGGCTTCCTCCCTCACGCTCACAAAATACTGTGCAAAATACAACATGCTGCCCTCATTGTAGGCATGTTTTTTCTGCTGCTTCCCACCCATTCCACAAAGAGCAAGACTTCCCTTTCAGATGGCCAAATGCACACTCCACCACCAGTCTGCCGCTATGGAAATGGTAGTTAAACAGTTCTTCCTTCTGTCCAAGCAGGCTGTGAATGGCTTCATTAACTAAGGAAGCAGAGGATAAGCTGGAGCTCCCAGGATAGACGGAGCCATGGCCATTAATGTCCATAGTTTTCCTGTGGGCAAACATTCCTTTCTCCATTGAGGTAAACAGAACTAAGTTCCAAAAGATCCTAACATCGTGGACCCTTCCAACTGCCCTCAATGTGTGTCTAGAAACCTGCCACAGTGGTCAAACTGCCTTTAGAGCACCATGGAGAAATACCCCTTTCTGTGTATGAATTCTCATGCCTGATGGTGGGGGGGAGGGGTTGCACATCAGGCCCATGAAGAATCCCATGCATGCAAAGCCATCTATAATCTCCTGAGTGTTATCAAACTTGTGCAACAGCCTCTTTTCCATGGCATCACACACCTGCATTACAGTGGCCCCAACCATCAGTCTCCGCATGTCAAGTTGGCTGGTTATGGACTGGTAACATTCGGGGGTGGTCAGTTTCCAGATGGCAAAGGCAACCCGCTTGGTCAGGGGTCTGAGGCACTGCCTGTTAGTACACTGCTGCTGCAGCTCCAGCATTAGTGCAGCGCAGCTCTCCAACAAGGGTGCCTTCTGCATCCCGAAATTCTCTCTCCACTGCTGGTCATCCCAGGCCTGCAGAATGACCCTTTCCTACCAGTCCATGCTGGTTTCCCAAGCCCAGAAATGGCACTGCAGGGTATGAAGCTGTTCCAGGAACTGCTCCTATACTATCAGTTGCTCAATGTCTTCTTCTTCTTCATCCTCATCCCACTTCCTCTGCTGTTGAAGCTCCTGCTACAGCAGGAGAGGTGCTGCTGCCATCATGTCATCTGCTCGGTGGTGTGGTAGGTGGAGTCCCAAGCTGAAGTCATCTGGTTTGAGTGTTGACATACAGCCCAAACAGCCGCTGCATAGTCAAGGTTGCCAGAATAGCGGTGCGGAGCATTGCCAGGTCCATGCTGGCTGATGGTAATTCGAAAGAGGTTGCTAGCCCACCCAGGAAGGAAGTACGGGGCAGAGACAGAGGAAACATGGGAATTTTTAAAAATTTGAACTCTCCTGGCTTCCGCTATGCATCTTACAATGCACAGCAAGAAAAATCACACGATATACACTGTTCAGCAGCAAAGCAAAGGGCCATGGGATGGGAAGCCATCACCCTATTTACAGAATGATGCACATTGAAAAAGGGCACAAATGTCCTGTGTGAACACTATTTGTACAGCTTGTGTACTGGACGTTACCTGACACACATCGAAAAACTGCAGATTAAACCCCCCATGTAGACAATCCAGTTAACTATATGGCACAAACTAACTGATATGAAGGCAGTTTTTCCCTGTTCCTTAACAGTGACATAAAATTATATAAAGCATCTCCTGTCCTGATTTCCATAGGAAATTGATTTAAAAAGGAATATAGGAAACGTTCATTTCCTCTGGAACACAGGAAGCATTCACAATCTTCTTTCTATCTCTTTTCCCTGAACAGCTTCTGGGTTGTTTCTATTCTTTTTCATAATTAGCCTTGACCTGGAAAAGCTGACCTTGGTATTGCATTTTCCTTATGCTCAAAAAATTAAGCATCGACATACATCTGCCTGTAGTATGAGGATTTTCTTTTGCGAGCCTCTAAACTCTAAATTATGAAGAAGCTCAAGGTTCTATAGACACCTCTGGGATGTGCAACCCTAAAAGTCACTAGTCTTGAATAAATAAAGGCCCTTCCTGGCAATGCTAAAACCACAAATCAGTGTGTTGCTGCATAAGTAATTTGGACAATAAAGACCCAAGATGATGAACATATGTCTTCCTGTAGTAAATTTTTCTTATGTATTCCTTATAAACCTGTTAGAATGAGAGTGTGTGTGTGTGTGTGTGTAGAATGAATGTGTGTGTGTGTGGGAGAGAGAGGGAGAGAGACAGGGGTCTGGTAGTATAAATGTTTCATTGCCATGAGTTTGGGATGGCTGCATTGTTCCCAAGCTTTGTTTTTGGTAGCAAGAATTAAAAAAGCTAATATCATACTAATACTTAGCACTTACGAACGGTAGCTCTTCTTCAAGGCACTGCATATATTGAGAGACTAATATGCTGTTCCTAATGAACTTGATATTCTGTTATTAATTCATGTTCACAGTGTTTTCGTCTTAACTACAAGATTCTCTAGAAAAAATGAAAAAGAGCAAGCCAATCAACCAAACATTCAGAAGTAAACACACTTTGCCTGTTTCACATTATTAGAGCTAATGGCCAGATAAAGCCTTAGATACTATAGATAATATTGCCAGCTTTCTAATTGCTGAAAACTGGACTCCCCCTGCCCTACCTCTTCCTCCTGAGGCTCCACCCACTGCCCCACCTCTTCCCTGTAAGGCTCCACCCCTTGTGCCGCCTCCTCCTATCTCTGTGTCATTCTTTCCTCGAGGCCCCATCCCCCACCCACTCCTCTTACCCCAGACTCTACTCCTCGCTCGCTCTTCTTCGCCCTTCCCCCCACTGCTTGCTGCTCTCCCCCCTCTCTCTTCCTCCACCTCTCCAGCTGGGCTCCCTCTGCTCCTGGGCTGGGAGTTGCAGCTTGATGCAGAGCCGCCTGCCTGCCTGCCCATGATGTTTAGGTAGGAGGTGACCCTAAAGCAGGGACTGGCATGGGTTGAAGACCTGGCAGTTGATGACCTGGTTGATGACCCTCACCCGCGGTAACCAAACTTATGGTTCAGTAAATCTGACCGGACGCTGTCAGGTCCCCTTTTCAACCGGACTTTCCGGTCAAAAACTGGACACCTGGCAAACCTAACTATAGACATAATTTTTTTAAGGCTCCATGGCCTTAGCTCACCTGATAATGTCAGAATCTCAGCTTTCTGAGCTTTCCCAGATTTGTATTATTGTAAACGACATTCGAATCTGCCCCATTATTTACACACACATAAATACCCATAAATATTCAACCCAATCTGCAAAAAGCTAATCCCAATAATCATTTACTAGTGATAAATGTTTAAAAACATCCCTACAGAGATGCTTGGAGAACAGACAGGGCCATTAAAAAATGTAAAGTAATAATAATCATAATTTGCATTATTAGCACCTTCCAGTCAAGGGTCTGCCAGGCTCTACATAAACAATAATGAATTTTCAAGAGCGACTCAGGCCCAGATTTTTTAAGATATTTAGGCATTGCTGTGCTCAGCATCGCAACACCTAACTGATTTAGGAGCTTAAATTTCTCCAGCCCTTTAATCAGTTTTGTGGCTCTTTCCTGCATGCTCCAATTTTTCAACATCCTTTTAAAAATGTTTGCAGTATCCCAGTACTGGTCCCACCAAAGCTGTATGCAGAGGTAAAATCCCCTTCCTCCTCCTACTCACTACTCCCCTGTTTATACATCCAAGGATTGCATTAGTCCCCAACCCTTTTTTTTTTTTGCTACAGCATCACTCTGCACACTCCAGTTGAGTTGCTTGTCCTCGATGACCACTAAATCCTTTTCAGAGTCACTGCTTCCCAGAATACAGCCCCCCACTCTGTAGGTCTGGCATTTATTTCATATTCCTAGAAGTATAACTTTGCATTTGACTGTATGACAATGTATGTTGTTTGAATGGGCTGTGGTTACCAAGCAGCCGCGTAGCCAGGTCCATAGTACAGGGGGAATGGAGCTATAAAAAGGCGCCTCCCCCTGTACTCATCTGGCGGCACTTGGGCGGTGCTCCAGCTGTTCGGCGGCACTTCGGCGGAGGGTCCTTCACTCGCTCCGGGTCTTCGGTGGTACCTGCCGCCGAAATGCCACCAAACAGCTGGAGTGCCGCCGGGTGAGTGCAAGAAGCGGCACCTTAAAGAGAAGTAGCACCTTTTTTTAGCTCCATGGTGCCTTTTTTTAAAGGGGGAGTGGAGCTAAAAAATGGCGCCGCTTCCTTTTTAAGACGCCGCTTCTGCTCACAGGGGGAGCAGCCGCTACCTCCATTCCCCCCCGGCTACACTACTGTTACCAAGCAATCCAGATTACTCTATATGGCTGTGGTCCTCATCATTATTTACCACTCCACCTATCTTTGTGTCAGCTGCAAATTTTATCAGCAGTGATTTTTTTATTTACTTCCAGATCATCGATGAAAATATTAACTGGTGTCAGGCCTAGTACCAATCTCTGCAGAACCCCACTAAGAGCACCCCCCATTATAGGCTGATTCCCCTGTGATAACTACTCCTTGAGATCTGAGACTTCTCTGGGTACCCATCCTACAATCCCGGGCTCAGTTTCCAGAAGAAGTGCATTCTGGGAGATTTCACAAGGGCATTGGTACACTGTAGGGTGGTAGTGAGAGGACTAGTTGAACCATTCCATCTTGCCTGCATCCAGAGTGGCACTAAGTCTATTCAGTTCGGCTGGTTAAGCTTTAATTAGTTATTAAATCAGCTGAAAGGGCGTTTGTGCTTGTGCTACTGGCAGGCCAGGTGCCAGCTCATGCCAAGGTCCCCATGTCTCAGCTGGAGACTGACAGATACATCACTGGAATCTGTCTGGCTCACTTGTGGGTTAGTATCGATAGAATAGGTATTAGAATGAAAGGAAGTGTTTCGTCTCTATTGCATGCTTGTGAGTTGCAGCATGCATTAATCTTACTTATAATATCTGTGTTCTATACTGTATTGTAATATTTGTGCACGTGTATTGTGAGCTTCTGTGACTGCATGAATCACCATACCGGATTCATTAATTAGCGTGAAGAGCTGCTCTTCCACAGAAACCATTATGCCCCTCTCAAAAGAGGAGACCCATCGATACCAAATGGGCTCTGATTGGCTCTTACAACTGGAAACTCCCTACATCGGGATTGAGGAATGGTCAACAAAAGGACTAAAGAGTCTTACTGTTCTGCTCTCCTCCCCATGAAGATGAATCACACAAGTGGACTCCTCTCATCAGCTGAGTTTGCTGCTCAGTGCACATGTCCAGAGGGGGATAAAACCCCCAAACAAAAGGCACTATTGTAATAAGGTATCCCTATGCTGCTTGGATTCTGGGGGAGGCCAGGTGTTTCTAGCCATAAGCATAATACCCAGAAGTTTAGCCTGGGTTAGTCCTAAAGGTCAAAGGGTTATAGAAGCCTGTATTACCTTTTGAAACGTAGCACTGTAACTCATTTGTGTGTCTATGATTGCTTGCTTTAACCTTGTAAATAACTCTCTAATTTCCTTTCCCTATTTAATAAATCTTGATATAGTTTACTATAGGATTGGCTACAAACATTGTCTTTGGTGTGAGACCTACACTGCAATTGACCTGGGGTAAGTGACTAGGAGTAAGAGATTAGGAGTAATCAGAACATTGCTAAGAAAAACTTGCATTCACCTGCACATCTACCAATGTGATATATGCCATCATGTGCCAGCAATGCCCCTCTGCCATGTACATTGGCCAAACCGGACAGTCTCTACGCAAAAGAATAAATGGACATAAATCTGACATCAGGAATCATAACATTCAAAGACCAGTAGGAGAACACTTCAACCTCCCTAACCACTCAGTGACAGACTTGAGGGTCGCAGTGTTGCAACAGATTCACTCCAAAAACAGGCTACAAAGAGAAGCTGTTGAACTCGAATTGATATGCAAACTAGATTGCATCACCTCGGGATTAAATAGGGACTTGGAATGGCTTGGCCATTACGTTAATTGAATCTATTTCCCTTAAGTTAACGATCCTCATTCACACCTGTGTGGCCATCTTGTTTATCACTTCAAAGGTTTTTCTTCCCCTGCTGTTATGGTTCCTCTCAATTAATTAGCCTCTTAAGGTTGGTCTATGCACCTCCACCTTATCATGTTTCTCTAACTGTATAAATATCTGTCTACTGTATGTTTCATTCCATGCATCCGATGAAGTGGGTTCTAACCCACGAAAGCTTATGCTGAAATAAATTTGTTAGTCTCTAAGGTGCCAGAAGTTTTTCTTTCTTATTTTCGTTTTGCTGACACAGACTAACACGGCTACTACACTGAAACAGAACATTGCTGTGATTCTTGATATAAGGATCTATCTGTCATAGAGATACATTGACCTGGGTGGCAAGACAGACCCAAGGGAACTGTCTGTGACTCGGTGTTCAGGCTGTTGTGGTGCCAGAGGAGTTTGCCTATGGTGCAGTTGATTGGTGAAATCTAAGTTTAGAACTCACAACCAATTTGGGGTTTGTGCCCTGGTTTTCAACAGTCTTCCCTGAAGCTGGTACTTACACTCTCACATCACCATAAGGAGCACCACAGGGCTTACCAATTATTGTTCATTTGTATGTTAATTGGGTCACTGGCTGCAAAGTGTTCTACACATTTTCTAGGGAGTTTAATTGATGTAATTTCTCTCACATAGCCCAGGGGCCTGATTCTTCATACAAGCACAGAGTGGGTATAAAAAGTTGTCATTCTGATTTGGTATTGTTTTGCAGTGGTGTAAATAATAGCACAAGTAGGGTGACCAGAAGTCCCAATTTTATTCCCCCCCCCCCCCCCCCCCGCTCAGCCCCATCCTGATTTTTCACCCTTGCTATCAGGTCACCCTAGGCACAAGGTGCAGGACAATGGAGAACCAGACATTTGTGCATTATGGGTATTACTTCAGAATGGTGACTGGAACAGCTCTATGACATCTGGTGCTTTGCTGCACTTAGAGGATGTCTTTGTCTGCACAAACACTGTAAAAGTTTAAGCCCAATTTTTCAGTACGTGTGTGAAATGTGCTGCCTTATTACTGCTGAAGTTACTTGGGTTTCTTTAAAAGTAAGCAATAATAATGGATATAAATAATAATAAAGGAAAGGAAAAGTACATCTTACAGGGTATTAGACAAGATCTAGTCCTACTTAAATAAACAAAGAAATAAAATGATCATCTAGGAACACAGGACCCAGTTCAGGACAGGAATGGTGGTCCAGAGCATTAGCCTGGACTTCAGGAGACCTGCATTCAAATTTCTTTTCTGCCACAGATTCCCTGTGTGATCTTAGCCAAGTCACTTAGCACCTCAGTTGACCATCTGTGAAATGGGGATGATAATGCTTCCCTATCTGAAAGGGATGTTGTGAGGTCCTCAGGCCATGCAGAAGGACCATTATCCATACAAATATATCACAGCCATTCCCTCTAGAAGGTCTGCTCTGTACTATGGCTTTAGTCAAATAGCATGGTAACATCCTACTCTGACAAATGGCTCTTGCAGCTGGTATATTGCAAGACTGTGACACAATAATGACTGGAGAGCTGTGAGTGATCAGCACTGGCCCTTTATGTTAGTTAGCAGCAGCCAGAGAACAACATATAGGCTAGGATAAAAGGACCTAAAAAGAACTAGCCTATCGAATTTGTGGGAGAGAAAGGAAAGGAGAGAAATCTTCAAGTGTCCTCTTTCTCAGCTCTGCTTGATATCCACATGCAATTGGTATAGAAGCAAACGAAAGATTCCCAGGTCTCATTCAAGTGGGCCTAAAATGGGGATAGTAGCATCACAAATTCAAATTTTAAAAATCTTTCAGGGACCCATTAGTTATAGCACAGTGCAGGGTGTAGACCTTCCCAAAACAGAACCCATCCCTGCCAAGACAGGCTAGAGAGGAAGATAGAGCTCTGTGAAGGAAAATATAAAATGCTGGTCTTTGGGAAAGGGCCATGCTATCTGTTAATAGCGTTCCTCGCCTTTAAAAACATCCCTGTGATTTAGCAAAGAACTGAAGCATATGCTTAACTTTAAGCATAAATTTCAATAGCCATATAAAGTCAATGGCAATGTTCTCATGCTTAGAACTAAACACAGGCTTAAGGGCACAGTTGTGGAGGGCAGTCAAGGGTTGTAATCTGCCTCTACCTCCTTTACACGGGCTACCTGTATCATTGTTAGTAGCATGCAGGGAGAGGTAGAGACAGCAGCTTCTGCAGGGCCCTTTCTCTCCCCTCTCACAGAGGTAGGGAGGGCCAGAGCCACTCTGCCTTTCCAACATCCCAGCCAGCATGGAGGAGGAAACAATCTGCACCCGCGGTTCAGGGCTACCACAGATGACTAACCCTCTGGAGCTACTTGTGACAAAGGGAGGGCTCTGAGACACCATCTGCTCCCTGGTCTGCTCAATTATGTGTTCTCCCTTACTTGGGGCTTGGGGCAAAGCCAGAATTGAGCTCCCTGCCTGTATCAAATCCTGGCCCCATTTAAGTCAGTGACTTCAATGGAACTCAGCTTTCACCATTAGTGCTTTGCTGAATCGCAACCTCATGCACCACAGCATCACAGGGATAAATCCATAAGGGAGGCTTGGAGGGAGAAAAAAGAAAAATATGGACAGGAACACTAGAAGTGATATCTAACAAGCAGCTATCACTTTCCAAATATTTTTCTTCTATTAATTTTAAGGGGGAAATCACTTGGTGGTAAATGGTGGATAAACTAAAACCAGCTGCACCATGCTAGGCAGCTGTCAGAAAGCCAGACAAATTCTCTGGATATATAGGAAGTCTGATTTTTAAATCAACTGAAGCTATTCCAGCACTATCAAAGTCACTGGTGAGAACATATTTAGAGCACTGAGTGTGATTTTGGTCAACTTATTACAGGAAGAATATTGCTAAGATTAAAAAGGTGCAGCAGATGACAACTAACATGATTCAGGGTTTGGGAGGAATGAATTATATAGAAAGATGAGTCAGATTTGGCAAATACCTATTTTAAAATAAAAGGAAACTGGAAGGGCAGAGGGGAGGTCCCATGGAGGTATATATGATCCTGAGTGGGGAGTAACAGATTGATGGGATAAGATGCTTAACACAGTATCTAATTTACAACTCAGAGGTCATGGACTGAAATGGAGGAGGGAGCTAGTCCATAAACAATTCAGGAAGAATTTCTTTATACAAGGGGTAATGAGAAGATAGTTTGATTGTTAACTTTGGCAGTTTGTTCTAAGCAGTGAACAACACCAGTTCTGGAGGGGGAAACATTTTTGAAAAAGGAGCAAGCACAAGAGTATATACCACTGACCAGATTTTTGAGATTAGGTTAATGAGAAATAGGTTGATTTGTATTTCCTGAGTTTAAAAGGTCAGACCTCGATGGATCATAGTGTCTCTCCTTGACTGCTAATGTCCTTGTATGTGTCTGTTTTTGTGTGTATGTATGTTAAATAAGCACAGCCACTCATCTGAATTTTAAAACAGTGCTAACATACTTGCCCGGTAGATCTCTAAGATATATTCCTTTTCATTTTATGTTTTTGTTTATGGGAAGGAATCAGAATTTATGTCTCATGGTTAGCACAGCTACTGAAAACTGTTCCTATATTCCAAATGCCTGCAGTTTTTCATGTGGTATTGCTAGTTTTCAAACACCTTATAGAGTAAAAAATTTAAGAATTACTGTACTGAAACAATATCAGTGGTCCATCTTGTCGGTCTCAGCAGTGGCCATTATTATACATTTAAGAGGAAAATGTAAACCCCATAACATACCTAATTATATCACACTAGACCATGTAGGAAATTTTCATCTTGAGTCCAACTAGCAATTTTGTAATTTTACACTAGGTAATGTAACTGCAGATGCTGTAATTATTCATATGTCTAAATTTTTTATTTCTACTAAGCTATTTCCTGCAGCAAAAATTCCAAAGGTTAGTTATATATTGTGTAAGAAAATATTTCTTTTAACCTGTTTTACATTTCCTGCCATTTAATTTCATTTAGTGCCCCCTTGTTCATACAGTATAAAAAAGGGTAAATAGAGTGCTGGAACCAGCTTTCTCTGTACCATTCATTATTTCACATACACCTGTCATATCACCTTTTCTCGTTTCCAAAGTAAACAGCACTACAGTGAAATCCTGGTCCCATTGAAGTCGATGGGGGTTTTGTCATTGATTTCTATGGGGCCAGGATTTCACCCCTAATTTCTTGGGGCCTAAGCTAGACCATTGACGTCAATGGCAAGATTTCCTTTGGCTTCAATGGGTTTTGGATCAAACCCTTAATTTGTCTTTATGTGGCCTGTACCACCCTTCTAATTATCTTTTTCCCTCTTTAGTTCTTTTTTAATGAAAATGAAATGAAGTATTTAGGAGCAGATCGTACCATCTATTTGCATGATGCCTCTACAACATTTTCTGTATTATTCGTTATACCTGTCTTAATACAGTCAAACATCTTATTGGCTGTTTTCACCCCATTGAGTAGTCCTCTACCCCACCTCATCTCTTCACTGAGCTGTCCAAAGGGCATCCGGTATGTCATGTCATGCACGAATATCATACTACACTGTTAGTGGGATAGCAGGGTATCAAAGAAAGAGCACAGTGTAAAAACAATGGATTAGTAAGAGTGCAAATTACATTTCAACCTTCACATCATCCAAGTTTCTATTTCATATTTTCCAAGCATTATTCAGGCCCAACAGATTATTAGCTACTCAGATTTTTATTTCTAACAACTTTATATCAAACATTTAAAGACTGATCTCCTTGCTAAGATGCTGTAACATTGTACAATATAATTACCTTAACACAGGCCCGGGATAATCATTAACTTCTTTGAACTTTCAATTGATCAGGTGCTCAAGTCATAATGCAGTTTCCTGCTGGGAACAATGGTTGTCCAAAAACACACTCTGATTGACCAGCTGGGCCTTTTTGATGACATCACAACTGTGCACCAACTAAAACAATATCCCTACACCCACTAAGTGAAAGATGTGTTGCTGAGGTGTTGGAAGGAACGTTAATGAGAGGACAAAACCAGAACAGGCAGCCTATAAAAGGGGGAATAGTAGGGAGGGGAGAAAAGGAAGAATGAGGGACAATAATGATACATTTTCTCTGCATTATCAGTAGCATGTTGTGGCCTTTACAGCCAATTTTAAGTGACTTGCAAGTGTAAAAGCTAGACAGGGAGCTGTTCAGTATGTCAAATTTAGGGCCCAGTCCTGCAAACCTGTAAGCATGTGAGTAACTTCACTCACGTGAGTAGTTCCAGAATCTGGCCCCTACTTTTAATAAATAAACCTGAGGTGAAAGGGGCTGCTAGGCCACAAACTGCTGCTGAGAGGGCAGCTAGGCTTCTGGGGTCCTAATGAACTAGAAAAATAATTCTCATGAGTTGGCTACTGGAGGCCTTTGGCCTCCTGCCTCAACCACAGATAAGGCACGTTCACCTGGTTGTGGCTTATTGCCATATTTAGACACCCCATTCTACTTCGCATTGGCTACAGCCACATGGGAGAAATGAGAACAATTTTCTATGTACTAGGCACTGTACAGGTGCATTGTGTAAGATTCTTTCAGTAAAGATCCTCAACCCCTGCAAAGATTCTGCTTCCCCCTTCATTTACTTGTGTAGCTCCCACCAGAGCATCTACACAGGCCAAATTCATCTACTGAAGTCACTGGTGTTACACCAGGCATGAATATCACCCATCCTCTATTGAGAAATCCGATAGAATTTAATAGAGATCAACCCATTAAGGTTCTGTAGAAATTATCCTAAAAAACTATGGAATGTAAAGGAGAATTATATCTTTTCTATTGTTTTTGTTATCCATCCTGTTGAATTCAATAGTAGGCATAGAAGTCTCCACTAAATTCTAAAAGAAGGTTAAAAAAATAATCAAAAGGCTATCATTTTCTGTGTAATGTTATAGGACCTTTACATGAAGGAGCGAGGGAGACTTCTATATTTTAAATGTCCTTTCCCTTTTTTAAGCCACTATGACAGTTTGTTTTTGTTTTTCCAGGCTCAAGAGACTGTCACTGAGCACACTTAGCAGCAACTGTTGTTATGCCCTAGCCCCATCCATACTGGTAATTGCTGTCAAACATGAGTCTCAGGCAGTTCCTTTGAGCAATATGGTTGAGGCCTAACTGATTTCAATGGGCTCTTCACGGACCCAATGGTCTGCTTGCAGGAATGGGCCCACTCTAGGATCATTGAACTCTGGCTTCTTCAAGGACATAGGTTAAACTTTAATTTAGGATATTTTGGTCTGGGATACAAGTGAAACAAAACTTGCCTGAATTCTCTTATGGAATTACAACCCAGGGCTTTTTTGAGTGCAAGTGTGTGTGTGCTCTCCCATCAGTAAACAATGTAATTGTGATCAGCTTAAACATTAAAACAGAAGCAGTAACAACTCTCCAGCTTTGCTTTGTAACCTTTATATTTTAGGTTACCAGTTCTATATTTTATCAGCAAAGAATATTTTTTAATGGAGGAGGGCAAAATATATAACAGAATTAGAACAGTATAATATAAAACAGAGTAAAACAGATACAGTGAATTGTTTCTTCCTATGTTTGATTAGTAAACTACACCGTTAGTAACGTAAGCGCTAAATGATTAGGAGTTTTTAATTCTATACTTTTAACCAGAGTACATCACAACACTTTGAAAAACCATTAGTTCCACATACATCTGTAATTAGTGGAGTCACTGCAATAAAACTGTAGTAATCTTGGATTAGGGCAAATGGCTAGCTCGCACTCTAATGTCCTATGGTCTGTTTTTATCCTGGAGTTACAACAGGCCGTAACTTGTTTGTAGCCATAGAATTTGTGTTTATGCATAGACTTGCCATAGCACTCTCGAAGGCTTTTTAGAATGAATATAGATGTGGCCTCATTCATACTTTATCACATATTCAAAAGATTGTCCTTTTTTAGAGCCTGTAATAAAAATCAGAAAACTTCTATAGACTTAAAAGTGTTTTTCTAAGTCTTCATGGGACGAATAAGCCTTATGTCTGGCGGTGAGCAAATAAATTAGCATTCTAGTACTAAGTGCTCTTAAAATAGCTTTGCTATAGATCTATCAATTGTTTATATTTCTTGAATAAGCTAGAAACAAAGAAAGCCTTTTTGTAAAAGTTTATGAGCATTTTTCCATGAAGCAGGAGTCAAACAAAAGATCAAAGCAATCCATAAAAATAATAAAAAAAAACCTTGAAAAAATGATCAGCATATTTTAGGTGGGAAAATCTATTTGGGGCAATTTAGAAAAATGCTTTTATGGCTTTTTAATAAAAAATGAATTACTCAATCCCGGTAGACATAGTATATAAATATTAGTTTCAGCTTTATAAGAAAGCTGATATTGTAATATTTTAGCAGCCACATCGTAGACTGGTATGAAAGGGGCTGTAGTAGTAACAGAGAAACCTATCTTCTAAGTGCTATTAGAATAAGGTAAATTCTTGAGGAGAAATCTTGGCCCTATTGAAATCAATGAGAGTTTGACTTCAACAGGCCCAGGATTTCATCTTGCCTCTGGTAGACAAGTATATGTGTTACAATAGGTTGCACTGAGCCTCTTTGAGAAAAGATGACCTAATATCTATTACTGATGCTGCAATCACACCTATGCAGAACACCTTTGACTATGGTGACTATGACCATGTGGGCCAAGGAATCTGCCTGTATGGTTCACTTGCAGAATCAGGACCTTAGCTGCGATCCCTAAGGCCATATCATTTGAGATGCAATCATAGCTTAAACCTGAAGTTGCAGAAATGGAATCTACTTGTTCATTTAAGTCCACCAGGCGTCATGAATTTAATTGGAGGAGTTGCTCTGGAATTGAGATTAATTCTTGGGATAGGTTAGGAATGTATTTTTATCATTGGTGATATGCTCATTTAAAAACGAGACAAAGAAAATGATAAGCCATGAAGGTGAGGCTTTAAAATCAAAGCACTCAATTCTTATCTTAAACCAGTATAACTTTACTGGAGCCAAGATACTCCAGTTTTATGCTGGCATAGGCAGAGAGCAGCATTTGGCCAAATGGTCTCTAGTATGCATTTGACATAAAGTATTTGTTGTGGAAACATGTAAAGTGTCTCTCATGTGGTGGCTATGGGTAACATTTTCAAAAGCACCTAAATGACTTATGAGCTTAAGTCCTGTGAGATTTAGGCTTCTAAATCATTTAGACACTTTTGCAAATTGTACCCTTAATCTCAATAAATACATTTCCGTAATTGATTGATAGTTAGACAACAATTAAACAATCGGAATCCCGTGACTTAACAAGGCTGCTATTTTATATTAAATAAATACTGTTTACTAGCCACTATTACACTTATGAACGCGAGTAACTACTTATGCAAGTATTCTCTCACCTGGGTAATGCTTGCAGGATTGGGACCATAAGCCTCATTTTAGCAAAGCATTGAAGCATGTTCCTAGGTTTATCCCTATTCAGTAAATCAGTTAAGCACATGTTTAAGTCCTTTGCTGAATAGGTCTGGACTGCTGAGTCGGGGTGCTAGTGACATTTAGAGAAGGTCTGACTCATAGTTGGAAAGTCTCAACAAATCTGTTTGTAAACTGATTGTCATTGATCTACAGTACCTGTAGATCAACCTGTTTAATTCCTGGGCGAATCTAATTGACTACATATTTAAGAACTATAAAAGGTACTAAAGAACGACCAAGAAATACTTGATCATGAATAAACAATTGAGAAATATGTTGCTGAACAGTGTCCAGTTAACCACCCTATGTTGTAACAAAAACCCTGCTTAAAACCGATAGTATGTTGTCAAGTAATGTCATGTCAGCTTTCAATACGAAAATGGATAATGCTTCTGGTATTGTGTAAATAATTTTTTTAAAAGAAAAGGGGATCAGAATAAAGCTTGAACATTGAATCACACATAAATATTTTTAAAAAGAGAAAAATGACTACTCACTGGCATTGTCTTCACTTGGGAATAAGTGGAGGCAGTGCCCTCCATTAACCAATCCATGGCCAGCAATTTGTGTCTAGCTGTACCAGTACTGTGTAGACAAGGGCATGATGGGGGGTGAGCCAACTGAGATAATCAGGATTTACTCCAACTACAAATAGGAATAAACCTTGATTAGCCCAATCAGTGCAAGTCCCTGCATGTCCCTGTCTACAGTTAGACCCCAGTCTTGCAATTAATAGCACTAGGACAAACTGCTGCTATCAACGGGAGGGCTTGGGCTCTCAGAGTTAACAATGGCACCCTTACCTTTTCCTCTCAGCATGACAATATACTTTAAAAATAAATATTGTCAGTTTGTCCCTTCATTATAACCTCATATATCCTCTTCCACATCCCAGAGCCATTCACTAGGATCATAAGGGTAAACAGCTTGTGACGTAAGAATTCCAGACTATAAAGCTCATTTGTAGACACTTTGCAGCATATGTCGTTTATTAGGGTTTCCATTAAAAAGTATTCTGTTGCCATACTTTACAACCATAAAAGGTAATTGAAAATGATTACTCGATAGGAGACTTCTGTTTTAAATGGAGCTTGGAAATATGTAGGAAATCAGTGACAAAAATGTACCCCATTGACCCATTGCTGGGTATGTCTTTTTAACTCTCATTTCAAAAGAGATACCACTCCCTCAGGATGTGTTTTATATGCAAGGAAAATATTGTTTTTGTTTTGCTGTATATTATAAATGCTGTGCATAGTAGACTCACTTGTCCCATTTACTTATGACATCAAAGGCCTTGAGCCTGCAATGAGCTCTGTGCAGAAAGACTCCCTGTAGTGAGCCTGAGTGGTCTCCCTCCAAGCGGGAGAGTGAGGGACTATTACACCTCCGCACCTGTGAAGAGCTCCACTGACCACAAGTCACCCATGCTGAGCTATTGCAGAGCCACTGCCAGGATTTTAATACCAATTTAATAAAAATCCTGCCCATTTATATTCTTGATCTTCATACAATATGTTGGGCTTTTAAAACAAAAATTTAAACTCAATAGCCTTGCAGATAAAAACGTTTATACGTTTGCAGGTTTCCTTATTCTCTGTTAAGAAGTTCCCCAATTTCACTAACTTAGGGCAGGTCTACACTACCCGCCGGATCGGTGGGTAGCAATCGATCTCTTGGGGGTCGATTTATTACATCTAGTCTAGACGCAATAAATCGATCCCCGAGCGATCTCCCCATCAACTCTGGAACTCCACCGCCAAGAGAGGCGGAAGCAGAGTCGACGGGGGAGCAGCAGCGGTTGACTCCCTGCCGTGAGGACGCCGAGGTAAGTCGACCTAAGATACGTCAACTTCAGCTACGCTATTCTCATAGCTGAAGTTGCGTATCTTAAGTCGATCCCCACCCCCAGTGTAGACCTGGGCTTAGATTCAGCTGTTTCTATTTTTGGTTGTGGAAATATGCTAAAAGTTGGTAAGTTTAACTCTCACTCATAGTCTGTCCATGAATATAGACAATGGGCTTGCTTCTCAGTTGACACCACTTTTGCTCTATTGACTTCAATGGGGTTAGTCAGGATTTACACTGAGTAGAATCTGGCTCAGTGTCTTTACTGGATGTCCAGAGAATAACAGGTATAACAAAACAGTGGCGACAATTAGAGCTGGTCAAAAAATTTCAAACTTTAACTTTTTTAGATGAACAAAAGGGACACAGTTTTGGTGAAAATGTTCATGAAAAATTCAACCCATTTTTAAACGAGCTATAGAACTGATCAAAACATATCCAATTTTGAATGTTTTTGATGAATAAGGAAGATACGTTTTTCATGAACATTGTGACATACATTTTTTTTCTATTTTTCAATCAGTTCTAGTGATAATGGAGGTATCACAACACTGGTACCTTATGCAACACTCCATTCACACACCTCACTACTTGCTTTACTGGAATAAAACATGAGGGAGAACAGATAGATAAACAGGCAGAGAGACCTGACTAATATCAAATTAGACCCTGGGATACGGGCCCTTGATTCACTGTGACTTCAATGCATGCACCTATCCACAGGCAGAATTTGTCCCTCCAAAAATTATTCTGTACAGAGGCAGGAGTTTTACCTCAGCCTTATGCATCTTACTGAATAAAGTCCCAAACATACAAACATGCACATGAATAACTGTACACTAGAACAATCCCATTGAGTTCAAAGGGACTACTTATGTACATACAGATATTTATGTGTGTAAATGTTTGCAGGAATAGAGCGCATGTTAGCCTTTACTCAGCTAATCAAAATATCCTTTCAATCCAAGTACTATAGACTATTAGTTTAAATGTGATAATTATATAGTTTCATCACCTACACTATTTGATGGTGAAGATATATATAGAAGAAATATCTTACATCATTGTTATCATTTTACTATATGACATGATTGCTTAGTATCTGCTCACATTTTTTTCACTTACCATTGTTATGATGTGGAATGGTTATCTTCTGTAGCCCTACAATTTAAAGAAAAACAAACATTTTTAAAATTAGAAACCCACTGCTTACAGCTGGAATCGAAATCCACATTTCAGCAAATAATTAGCACATCAGATGTTTGTAAACCTAGACATATTATTTCATAAGAGGACAACACCAAAACACCATTTTATTGCACCAAATAAAAGTAATGCACATAAAGGGCCCAGTTCTGCTCCTACTGGAACCAAAACTCCCACAAAACTCCCACAGTTTTCAACAGTCAGCCAGATCAGGTCCAAAATGTAGACTTTAGATATACCATGAAATATTGTCCCTGGAAAAATCATGGAACAGGTCCTCAAGGAATCAATTCTGAACCACTTAAAGGAGGGGAAAGTGATCAGGAACAGTCAGCATGGATTCACCAAGGGCAAGTCATGCCTGACTAACCTAATTGCCTTCTATGATGAGATAACTGGCTCTGTGGATGAGGGGAAAGCAGTGGATGTGCTATTTCTTGACTTTAGCAAAGCTTTTGATACAGTCTCCCACAGTATTCTTGCCAGTAAGTTAAAGAAGTATGGGCTGGATGAATGGACAGTAAGGTGGATAGAAAACTGGCTAGATGGTCGGGTTCAATGGGTAGTGATGAATGGTTCCATGTCTAGTTGGCAGCCGGTATCAAGCGCAGTGCCCCAAGGGTCGGTGCTGAGGCCGGTTTTGTTCAATATCTTCATTAACGATCTGGAGGATGGTGTGGACTGCACCCTTAGCAAGTTTGCAGATGACACTAAACTGGGAGGAGTGGTTGATACGCTGGAGGGTAGGGATAGGATACAGAGGGACCTAGACAAATTAGAGGATTGGGACAAAAGAAATCTGATGAGGTTCAACAAGGACAAGTGCAGAGTCCTGCACTTGGGATGGAAGAATCCCATGCACTGCTACAGACTAGGGACCAAATGGCTGGGCAGCAGTTCTGCAGAAAAGGACCTAGGGGTTACGGTGGATGAAAAGCTGAATATGAGTCAACAGTGTGCCCTTGTTGCCAAGAAGGCTAATGGCATTTTGGGTTGTATAAGTAGGGGAATTTCCAGCAGATCGAGGGACATGATCATTCCCCTCTATTCGGCATTGGTGAGGCCTCATTTGGAATACTGTGTCCAGTTTTGGGCCCCACACTACAAGAAGGCTATGGAAAAATTGGAAAGAGTCCAGCGGAGGGCAACAAAAATGATTAGGGGGCTGGTGCACATGACTTATGAGGAGAGGCTGAGGGAACTGGGATTGTTTAGCCTGCAGAAGAGAAGAATGAGGGGCGATTTGATAGCTGCTTTCAACTATCTGAAAGGGGGCTCCAAAGAGGATGGATCTAGACTGTTCTCAGTGGTAGAAGATGACAGAACAAGGAGTAATGGTCTCAAGTTGCAGAGGGGGAGGTTTAGGTTGGATATTAGGAAAAACTTTTTCACTAGTAGGGTGGTGAAGAACTGGATTGGGTTACCTAGGGAGGTGATGGAATCTCCTCCCTTAGAGGTTTTTAAGGTCAGGCTTAACAAAGTCCTGGCTGGGATGATTTAGTTGGGGTTGGTCCTGCTTTGAGCAGGGGTTTGGACTAGATGACCTCCTGAGGTCCCTTCCAACCCTGAGATTCTATGATTCTATGATTGACCGTCTGGAATTTATTATGAAGCAGAAATGCGACCAAACTGGAAATTTAACATAGGAAAAAGAAATCACATTGTGCTTTTACCCTGATAGACTGGAAATGATGTAACAGAAACATTATGATTTATAACAAATTTATAAGCTATGCAGGCAGGCCATTCCGAAAGGACATACAGTATGTGGTAAATGGAGAATACCAGTGGCAAATAGAATTTACATCAAAGCAATCCAGCAAACCTCAAACACTTATTACTCTATTTGTGACCTTTGTTAGTACACAGAGGTAGAATACAGCTTAACATGTCAGCATTTATCTAAAACTAACCATTTCTGTTTAAATGATTATTGAAAATGAGATGAAAACTTTATATAAACTATTCAAGATACATTTTTATCATTATACTCCATTGCCTGTAAATCCTGAAGAAAGTTGATTAAAACAACGCTGTTAAAAATTTTGGGTTGCTTAGCTAATAGGGTATAAATCTTCCACCTCAGGCATCATGATTTGAGCATAATTATGTTCTGTGATTGTGGTCTCAGTTCAGTTTTTTGTGGACACTAGCCCACATGACAAAAGAGCAGCATATAATGAATCACAAATGGCAATCACTCTGCTAAGGAGATACCCAGAATAATAAAGCTAGCACTGAGACTAAATTACTTCACACCATAGAAGCTGGTGGCGTACAGAGTGTACAAAATGGAGATAGTAGTCTTTATAGAGCTCAGGTGGAAAATGTCCTATTATTCTGCACATAGAATTATGCTTTACCAGGCCTGACCGCCATAGAAATAATAAATAATAATAATAGGAATGTAAATCTTTTATTTGTATCACAATAACACCCAGAGACCAAGATCGGGCCCCCATTGGACTAGGTATCATACAAACAGGTTGTGAGAGACAGGCTCTATCCCAAAGAGCTTATAAGACAGACAAGGTAGGAGGAAAAACAGGCATAGAGAGGCCAAGGTCTCACAGCAGGTTGGGGTGGAGATAGGAATAGCACACAGGTCTCCTGACTGACACACTACTACCGCATTCCCTGGACCACACTGTCTCTCTCACTGCTAATTAATTAAAGCTTTTATGTTGCCTTTTTCATATTGCCTTTCTACCACCAGTAATGTATTAGAGCTTTATGAGTACTGCATTTACCCAAAATCACTTAGGTCCTGTCCATGATTTCTCATTGTGAAAAGGCTTTGGCTCCTCCCAGAGATTGTTCTGAGCCGCTGACTTAGCATCAGTGAATCTGGGACTTCTTGTTTTCATGGCACTCTAAATATGGACAAACGTTGCTCACCTCGCTCATGCTGTATCCCACACAGGCTCAAGTGATCATACTTTCATAGAATCATAGAATATTAGGGTTGGAAGGGACCTCAGGAGGTCATCTAGTCCAAACCCCTGCCCAAAGCAGGACCAATCCCCAACTATATAATCCCAGCCAGGGCTTTGTCAAGCCTGATCTTAAAAACAACTAAGGAAGGAGATTCCACGACCTCCCTAGATAACCCATTCCAGTTCTTCACCACCCTACTAGTGAAAAGGTTTTTCCTAATATCCAACCTAAACCTCCCCCTCTGCAACTTGAGACCATTACTCCTTGTTCTGTCATCTGGTACTACTGAAAACAGTTTAGAATCCATCCTCTGTGGAACCCCCTTTCAGGTAGTTGAAAGCAGCTATCAAATCGCCCCTCATTCTTCTCTTCTGCAGGCTAAACAATCCCAGTTCCCTCAGTCTCTCCTCATAAGTCATGTGCTCCAGCCCCCTAATCATTTTTGTAGCCTTCCGCTGGACTCTTTCCAATTTTTCCATATCCTTCTTGTAGTGTGGGGCCCAAAACTGGACACAGTACTCCAGATGAGGCCTCACCAATGCCGAATAGAGGGGAATGATCACGTCCCTCGATCTGCTGGCAATTCTCCTACTTATACAGCCCAAAATGCCGTTAGTCTTCTTGGCAACAAGGGCACACTGTTGACTCATATTCAGCTTTTCATCCACTGTAACCCCTAGGTCCTTTTCTGCTGAACTGCTGCCTAGCCACTCAGTCCCTAGTCTGTAGCAGTGCATAGGATTCTTCTGTCCTAAGTGCAGGACTCTGCACTTGTCCTTGTTGAACCTCATCATATTTCTTTTGTCCCAGTCCTCTAATTTGTCTAGATCCCTTTGTATTCTATCCCTACCCTCCAGCGTATCTACCACTCCTCCCAGTTTAGTGTCATCTTCAGACTTGCTGAGGATGCAATCCACGCCATCCTCCAGATCATTAATGAAGATATTGAACGAAACCGGCCCCGGGACCGACCCTTGGGGCACTCTGCTTGATGCCGGCTGCCAACTAGACATGGAGCCATTGATCACTACTCATTGAGCCCAACAATCTAGCCAGCTTTCTATCCACCTTATAGTCCATTCATCCAGCCCATAGTTCTTTAACTTAATGGCAAGAATACTGTGGGAGACCGTATCAAAAGCTTTGCTAAAGTCAAGGAATAACACGTCCTCTGCTTTCCCCTCATCCACAGAGCCAGTTATCTCACCATAGAAGGCAATTAGGTTAGTCAGGCATGACTTGCCCTTGGTGAATCCATGCTGACTGTTCCTGATCACTTTCCTCTCCTCTAAGTGCTTCAGAATTGAGTCCTTGAGGACCTACTCCATGATTTTTCCAGGGACTGAGGTGAGGCTGACTGGCCTGTAGTTCCCCGGATCCTCCTTCTTCCCTTTTTTTAAAGATGGGCACTACATTAGCCTTTTTCCAGCCATCAGCGACCTCCCCCGATTACCATGAGCTTTCAAAGATAATGGCCAATGGCTCTGCAATCACATCCGCCAACTCCTTTAGCACCCTCGGATGCAGCGCATCCGGCCCCATGGACTTGTGCTCGTCCAGCTTTTCTAAATAGTCCTGAACCACTTCTTTCTCCACAGAGGGCTGGTCACCTCCTCCTCATACTGTGCTGCCCAGTGCAGTAGTCTGGGAGCTGACCTTGTTCATGAAGACAGAGGCAAAAAAAGCATTGAGTACATTAGCTTTTTCCACATCCTCTGTCACTAGATTGCCTCCCTCCTTCAGTAAGGAGCCCACACTTTCCTTGACTTTCTTCTTGTTGCTAACCTACCTGAGGAAACCCTTCTTAGTTACTCTTAACATCCCTTGCTAGCTGCAACTCCAAGTGTGATTTGGCCTTCCTGATTTCGCTCCTGCATGCCTGAGCAATATTTTTATACTCCTCCCTGGTCATTTGTCCAATCTTCCACTTCTTGTAAGCTTCTTTTTTGTGTTTAAGAACAGCAAGGATTTCACTGTTAAGCCAAGCTGGTCGCCTGCCATATTTACTATTCTTTCTACACATCAGGATGGTTTGTTCCTGCAACCTCAGTAAGGATTCTTTAAAATACAGCCAGCTCTCCTGGACTCTTTCCCCTGCATTTATCTATACATTGAATAAGAGTTATTTCTTCTAACAATTGCGGACTTCAGAGAAGTCATCACTGGAAGGAGAAATCTCGGGGTGGGGTGTAACTTTTCCGAGGCTTGTCTGAGGATTAGCAGCCCACTGGAGTGTTAAAAAAGTGCAAACATCCAAATATTAAATTAAATAAAAATGTGGCTTAATTTAATGGCAATAAAATAAGGGCCAGCTTCTCACACTACTACTCACACTTAGTAATATCTTAGGGTAGGATTTTCAAAAGTAATTTAGCGTCACATATTTCTTTGGAAATCAATAGGACTTGTACTCTGAAATCACTAAAGCACTTCAGAGAATCCCATCCTGGCTCTGTGACTAGTTCCATGGCTTGCAGTGGGGCTGTTTGTGGAGGAAGGTCTTACTCGGTGTGAGTAAGAATGTCAGACTCTGACCCCAACAATGGAGATTAATTTTATGCATCTATCTGTGATTTATAACAACATATGAAAGGCATCATCAGCTACTCTGCGTGAGAATGCAATGGAATTTCTAATCAGATGATCAAAGACCTCCCAGCCTGTGACAAAATTAGGCAAAATTAGGAATAAAAATTATGGGCTAGATCTTCAGCTGTAGCTTCATTGACTTCAATGGAAGTATTCTGATTTACAGCAGCCGAAGAGCTAGAACAGGTTGCCATTGGCCAGCCCAGTGCAGCCAGATGGAAGCATACGAAACCCACCCATGAGTGGATATGTCTTTAACATGCTATACAGCTGGTTGGAAAATGATCAGTCTTTTCAACAAAAACATTTTTAAAATGGCATTTTAAAGTGTTTATGTATTTATTTAATTACAGGAAAATGTATGTATTATCACTGAAAAAAGAAAGAGAGGGGATGGGTTGGTTTGGGTTGATTTTTTGTTTTGGTTGGGTGGGTGGTTGTCTTTTTTAACAAAAAAAAAAAGCTTTGCTTTTTTCAGTTTTTGAAAACCTGGAAAATTTCCAATGAAATGAAAATATTCTGCCAGAAATTTTCATCACCAGCTTTACTGCACAGTCCGTGACCCTTTGGTGTTGGTGTATATCAGTTAGGCAAATACATTAAAGAAAACAAATGTTAAGAAGACCTTTACTTTTTCCCAGATATGCTGCAGACCTCTGGCTGAGTCTCAGCTGAATAGTTTGAGAATTCTCACTGCTTAGTGGAGCAGCACAGAGCCAAGAGGCAAAACATAACCCTTCCTTCATCTGCAGATGAGTGGACTATCAGTACATATAGCCGTCTTGGGGTCTGGGAGGCAAAAGCTATTAAATCTAAGATTCAAAGCCAGATCTCACACTTGGAAATGCAATGCGCTAAGTGTAGGCCACCAAAACAATCCATGCCATTTCTTTAATATTCAGTCACCCAGCTGCACTGAGAATAATTTTTAAAACCTCAGGAAAACATTGGTGTATTTATCTCAAATTAAATCCACAAAGAAAAAGAAGGATGCTACAAGGCTAAACTATTCAAACATATTTATAATGTTGGCTGTCAAACAATAGCATATTATAAAAAGTACCAAGAAAGGCCTACTCCTATAGCAACATTTAAAGAAAACATATGATAGCAATAAAAATGATTTCCACAACCCTTTCACCACTTGTTCTATGTGGGAACGATAAGAAATAGTCCTGCTCTACATTTTTTTAAAGAAATAGCTCTCCCAAATAATACATTACAAAAAAACAGCTGTGTGTATTGAGCCTCTATTGTGTGTCATAGGTTATTGCTTTTCTGGAACATGAATTGTATTATTAGCCCTGGTTTGCAAACTTCACTATGGCGCATGTGGAATTGGTCTGAAGGGGCTGTTTCCAGCGCTGAGTTCTACAAGAATTAAGGAAGTGGTTCAGTTTTTATTCTATTCATCTCCCCAGTGAACATATAAGTTCCAATTTACTTTATTTAAATTAACACTGGGTTAGACCATTAACTAATATACATTCATTAAAGTTCATCATCAGATCATGACCTGTGAAGTATTGCCAGGTGTATGTATGTTGTTATGTCAGTTGCATTTTATTTCAGAATTCTATACTCTGCTTATATTTTAAAGCAAGGGTTGATTCATAGCAATACCCCTGTAGTCAAATTTGTGAAAGATGGATTTTTGGAAATGCTCTTTTGTGCTTACGGAAAACATGCAGGCTCTCTTTCAGTGGAATCACTGAATAGTAATAATACAATATATTGCACATATGTGTCTTTCATCAGAGGATCTCAAAGCAGTTTGCAAACATTAATTAATTAAGCCTCACTGCACACCTATAAGGTAGGTAACATTTTATTTTTTCAAATGGCTAAATTGATGCAAAGAGTGTTTAAATGACTTTCTCAAGATCATATGGTGAGCCAGTAGCAGAGCTTGAAATAAAATCAGCAATAACCCTACCTGCGGCCAGTCCTCGCTCACAGACAACCCACCAACCTGAAGCATATTCTCACCAGCACCACACCGCACCATAATAACTCTAACTCAGGAACCAATCCATGCAACAAACCTCGATGCCAACTTTGCCCACATATCTACACCAGGGACACCATCACAGGACCTAACCAGATCAGCCACACCATCACCGGTTCATTCACCTGCACATCCACCAATGTAATATACGCCATAATGTGCCAGCAATGCCCCTCTGCCATGTACATCGGCCAAACTGGACAGTCCTTACGCAAAAGGATAAATGGACACAAATTAGATATAAGGAATGGCAATATACAAAAGCCTGTAGGAGAACACTTCAACCTCCCTGGACACACAATAGCAGATTTAAAGGTAGCCAACTGTTAGTCTATAAGGTGCCGCAGGATCCTTTGTCGCTCCTACCTACGAGATTACTCTGACCTCCTCATTTCCTGGAGCTGAGTTTCATTATGTCTGGCTCTGCAATCCCCTCCCTTCCCCCTCCCCCACCCCACTTTTTAAAGAGAGAACTAGAATAGACTATAGAGTTTTTATGGAATTTGAGATATTTTTACCAAACCCCCGAAAAGCTATATTCTTTTTAAAGAGGGATGATTCTATGTCAAAAACCTGTACTGCCATGCTGCCCTGCGCCCCCCCCCCCCCCCCCCCCCCGCCAGCATTATGGAGACTTTTATTTCTTTCTGCTTTTACCTGTCTCTAACGTTGCTGGAAAATGGCTTTTTAAAAATGAGGTTATGCTCTCAAAGAGCTGTGTTTTCACATTAGTGGGAGAGCAACAAAGACATGGGGCAGCATCCCTTTATAGCTCTGCTTTTCCTTTCATTTTCATCTCTCTGCAATTCATTTTATAACATTTTTTACTATCTTCCCCATTTGTTTAAGGTTTTTGAGCTTCAAATCAAAGCCACACACTTCCAAATGACCAGATTTAAGTGCCTTCTAGTTTTTCCCTTTCTAAGTTGGAGACTGGTTAAGGAATCTTAGTAAAACTGGGCTCTTTTACTGTTTTATTTTTAAATTTACTGCAGATTAAGTGTCAATCCTTCTTCTATTGTAAATCAAGAGACCTCTGTCTTTGGAATTAACTCCAAATAGTTGGTCTGGACATGAACTTCACAGCGAGTCCCTCCTCCATCCTGGCTGACATTTTCCCATTAATTTCTCTTTCTCTTTCATCCATTTATTGGCTGATGAGTCTATAAATACACTTCATCTGCTTTTACTTTGCTTTTTAAGGATAAACCAATACCCAACATGTTGTCTTGATTATGTCCAAAAGCAAAAGCCTTGCATGTTTCTAAGTAGCAGCGATAGCTTGAAACTTGACATTTTGTTAATTGTGTCAAATTGGATTTTCAATGGGTCATTTTGTCGTACATCTAAAACATAAATGGTATCATGCAGAAGAAATTCCATATTTGAAAGAAGTGCAGGGCAGGATTATACAGGAAAGCAATAAAAAAAATCAGGTGATTGATCCCCTCATGCGATAAAATTTCCCTCCTTCCTACCCCTCCAAGCACCCCAAACCTCTGCCTCTGCCCAGCCTTTCCCACTCCTAAACAACATATAACAACCTTTCCTTTTTGAGAGGTGCATTCAGCTGTAATCACAGTCTGTCCCTGTACTGCTTTTCCCCTCCTGAAGCATATGCTTCATTCCCATTGACCTCAGCACAGAACTTTGTCATAGTGATAGGCATTGTGCAGGCTTCCTAAACTCTTTAAAACTAATGGTCTTGTGTGAATGTGTGTTGTGGATTAGAGCAATCAGTTACAGAATAGCCACAGAGTTTACATTTATTCTGGAGACAATTTTCAAAGGCACAAAGGACACCCATTTCCCATAATTAGTATTAGTATTTATTATTTGTATTCTGGTTGCACCTAATGGCCCTAGTCATCTACCAGGACCCAATGTGCTTGATGCTGTACAAAGACAGAACAAAGAGAAGACAGTTCCCTCTCCCATAGAATTTATTTACAAGCGAAGTAGAAGGCAAGAGACAACAAATGGAGGCAGTCAGACAGATTGAGGAGGACAAGAAAATGAGTTAGCGTTAATCAGTATGATCAGCAGTGGTCTCTGCACATCAGCTGCCAAACCATTGTTCGGTTTGGTAGAGCCTTTGGTGAGGGACTTTGTCAAAGGCTTTCTGAAAGTCAAACTACATTATATCACCTGGAGCACCCTTGTCTACATGCTTGTTGACACGCTCAAAGAATTCTAATAGATTGGTGAAGCATGATTTCCCTGTACAACAGCCATGTTGATTCTTCCCCAACATATCATGTTTATCTCTGTGTCTTTTCTGTTCTTTATTATAGATTCAACCAATTTGCCTGGTACTGAAGTCTGGACATTTTTTTAAAAAATTGGTGTTACATTAGCTACCCTCCAGTATCTGGTACAAAGGCTGATTTAAGCAACAGGTTACATACCACAGTTAGTGCTGCAATTTCATATCTGAGTTCAGAACTCTTGGGTAAATACCATCTGGTCCTGGTGATTTATTAGTGTTTATCAATTTGTTTTAAAACCTCCTCTAATGACACCTCAACAGTGACAGTGCCTCAGATTTGTCATCTAAAAACAATGACTCAGATGGGATCTCTCCCACATCCTCTTCAATGAAGTCTGATGCAGAGAATTCATTTAACTGTCTTCCTTAAATGTTCCGTTAGCATCTTGACTGTGAGGTGGCCCCACTGATTGTTTGGCAGGCAGGCGTAATGCTTCTAATGTATTTTTTTGAAATTGCTGTTAGTTCTTGTGTCCTTAGCTAGTTGCTGTTCAGATTTTTTCTTGGCTGCCTTATTATACTATTACACTTGACTTGCCAGAGTTTATGCTCCTTCTATATCCCTCACTAGGATTTGACTTCCAATTTTTAAAGGATGCCATTTTGCCTCTAACTGCCTCTTTTACTCTGCTGTTCGGCCACAGTGGCATTTTTTGGCTCTCTCATTATTTTTTTCCCATGAAATTTGAGCCTCTATTATGGTGTTTTTAAATAGTCTCCTTGCAGTTTGCAGGCATATCACCCATGAGATTGTTCTTTTTCATTTTTGTTTAACTAACTTACTCATTTTTGTGTAGTTCCTCTTTTTGAAGTAAAATGCTACTGTGGTTGGTTTCTTTTGAATTTTTCCCAAGTTTAAATTGAATTTAAACTGAATTACATTATAGTAGCTATTGCTAAATGGTTCAGTTATATTCACCTTGTGGATCAGATCCTGTGCTCCATTTAGAATTAAATTAAGAATTGCTCTCCCCTTGTGGGTTTCAGGACAAGCTGCTCCAAAAAGCAGTCATTAATGTTATCTGCAAATTTTAGCTCTGCATCCTGTCCTGAGGTGACATATACCTAGTCAATATGAGAATAGTAGAAATCGCCCATTATTATTGCATTTTCTGCCTTTGTAGCCTCTCTAATCTCCCTGAGGATTACAACATTACTGTCACCATCCTGGTCAGGTGGTCGATAGTATAGTCTACTGCTATATTCTTATTGTTCGAGCATGGAATTTCTATCAACAGAGGTTTTATGGTACAGTTTGATTTATTTAAGATTTTTTTACTTTATTTGACTCTGCTTTCTTTCACATATAGTGCCACTCTCACCCCAGCGTGACTTACTCTGTCGTTGCTATATATTTTGTACACTGATATTACCATGCCCCATTGATTATCTTCATTCCACCAAGATTCCATGATGTCCATTCTATCAACAGCCTCTTTTAATACCAGCCACTCTAGTTCACCCAGCTTAGTATTTAGACATCTAGCATTAGTACACAAGCACTTGTACATTTTGTTAATATTGAGTTGTTTGCCTTCATGTGTTATGTTTAAATGGGACTCTTATGTTTGACTGTTCCTCACTAGCTCCCACCTGTACTTTACCAACTTTTTTCTGTCCTCTTTACTGGGATATGGAATTCCCCCTTTAATAAATTCATCCCTAAGGGATGATTCTGCTCAAACCATGTGGTCCTCTCCACTTCTTGGCTTTCCCCTGCCCTTAGTTTAAACAGCATTTTGTTTTGTTTATAGACTGCCTTTGCCCTACAAACTGGTTTAACATATTCAGTTATTTGAATCACCAGCTAGCAAACAGTTGCAGAGAGTTTTTGCTTGAAACAGATGAAGGGCCAGAGCCTGCAAACACTTATGCATGTGAGTAGCTTTACTCATGTGAGTAGTAGCTCACTCAAATGAACTACCTACAAGAGTAATGTCACTCATATGTCAGTGTTTGCAGGCTTAGGAACTGATCAAAAGCCCAATGAAGGCAATGGAAATACTCCCATTGATTCCAACGGGCTTTGGATCACGCCCTTAAGTTGCATAAAAACTCAGGTCTTTGTAACATAGTGATTAGCTAAGAAGGCAGAGTTATGATGTAATCCACCCTCAGTGAGGTTTATAATGGAAAGAGCAACTCAGCCTTCACTACAGTGGTGATGTTGTGTGCTGCTGTAATAAAAGGATGCAACACATCCTCTTTTAACAGTGCAAGTGTCATTGCTCTGTTGTGCGCTAGCAGCATGTGACCAAGCTGCTGCTGAGATCTTGCCTGTAAAGTCTATCAAATGTGCAGTCGGGTGCTAAGAGCTTCAAGGAAATAGTAGGAACTTTGCCCCTTTTCTATACGTAAAACTTTATTTTATTATATTATTCATTAGTCTACATATTCAGGTTACAAATGATCTCAGGAAAAAAAAATTTTAATCTGTGAACAATAAGCAAAACTAAAGAAAAAGATGAAAAAATACTCAGGAGGCAGCGTTGTTAGCAGGATTCAAAGAGGGAACTATAAATAAATCGGTGACCTTGCCATCATATCTATACCTGTTTTCAGTAGAAAAGCCTTATGGAATTTTTGATATATTTGGTCAGAAAGCTTGCCTTCTCTTTCCATCAGCCACCACAGGAGTGGAAGGTTTTTTTTATTTCAAGCTGTAAGCCAACATCTTTAATGAAGTGGATCCTTGAAGGGGACCTTCAAAGGAAAAATAGCAGACTTTTGCTCTTTATGGATCCTTTATGATGTATGAAAATGACCTTAAAAGGCATTTTTGCGGGAGGGAGGTTAGGGTTCTTTCCCCCTTCTCCTTCCTTTTTATGTTAGTAATTCAGGTCTTGTCTGACTTAGGTGATTTTATGGATGACCGGAGAACTGGTGCATGTATCAAATCACAAGTACTATGGAAGTGAAACCTGAGTAACAGAGAAGATATGATTTTTATTTAAACTTTTACAAACTTTTGAGTTTGAGTGGGGTGGGGACAAGGGGTTGGAGACATGCTAAGAATTTAACACCCCTGCGCCTCCTGCTTAAGCATGAAGAGAACTCCCAATACACAATTCTAAGTCAACCAAGGCATCTCTCAACAAAACCAGTGAGGAACCAGATTTGGCATTCCTGATGTTTCGAAGGTGAAAAACAATCAGTAAAATTTACCTTTTTTAACAAAAGAGCTTTCATTCTGTTCACAGCTTGAAGAACAAATGAAAAGGGCATGAACACACTTTTTTTCTTTGCTAATCATTTTTCAGGGGCTGGCCCCAGTTCCCCAGAGAAGCTAGCCCAATAAGTATATCTCATGCTCTTTCATAGTGTAACCCTTGCCTTGCTTATCCTCTCCTCCCACCCTTTGCTAATTGCCATCCCTTGCTATGTTATGTCTAATTTAGTTTGCAAGCACATCAGGGAAAGAAATTTCTGGGTTTTATTTGTCTGTAAAGCATCATGCATACTTATGGCACTGCATAAGCAATAATAATGTTCCCTGGCCTATGGAAAACTATAGAAAACAATACCATATCTAATGCCAAGCCCTGAATGTGATCTGCAGTCTTGGCACCAGCCACTGTACTTCATATAACATCAAATCTCATGCAGAGAGAGATTTAGTTCTCCCACACACCAAACCCCATTGGCCTTGGAAAACAGGTTGCTGCCTAAGCTGTGGGAAGATTTAAAGCACAAAGCATACAGCACTGATATGTTAGTGCTATAGAATATGTACCATAATGCAATGGTATCTCAGCCAGCTATACCACTCTATGTTATTTATAAATTCTTACGTGGCTGATTCATATCTCCTACATTCTTATTGTTATGTTCTTATTTTGAATGGGATGTGGTACTCCCCTCCCTAATCAGCTCCTGCCTGACTTGCCCTTGTCTCATTTATTTATTCATTCAGTACCCCAAATAGCACAGTGATGTAATAAATAAATATACTTTGAAATCACCATGATACAAGGCTTCAGTCCAGAAAAGCACTTAAACATCTGGGTGACCTTATGCATGAAAGTAGTCCCATTGGTTTCAATACGATTACTTGTATTCTTAAAGTTATGTATGTGCTTAAGTGCTTTGCTGTATTGGGGCCCAAAACTTGGGTTATTTCCATTAAACCAAGAAACGCTTTTACACAGAAGACTGACCCAAGAACATCAAGTTTGAAGTCAGATCTTAGAACCAAGTTTAGGGCTGATTCTGTTTCTATTTCTATTGAATACAATAAGATTCTGCTTCTGTTAAAGTCGATGGCAAAATTCTCAGCAGGGCCACAAAGAAATAACTATTTCATATAAAAATACCTTTCTTATGTTGCTTACGGACTGTATCTGTACTAGCAAGGTGTTACATTGATCTTAAACGTGTTACTTTTGTACAAAAAATTTGACTCTGAGGAAGAGACTCTCTTGTGTACAAAATATGCCTGTAAACGATTATTTATATTCAATGTCATGATAAATGCAACTGACATTTTCTTTTAATTTGTACCATTTAATTTGCACTGTCAGCTCAGCAATGATTACAACTGTCAATGGAATCAACAAATAGTGTAAAATACTGAACTTCTGAATTGCTGTTTGCTTGGACACTGTAGTTTGCCTGCAGCTTTCCTTGCATATTTTGATGATTTTGTGGATTGTTTTTTAAATTATTTTATCATAATTAATATGTTGGAAGATTATCCTCTGGAGACAAACAATGGAATTAACAAATAAAATGCCATTCATCATGCTGGTGAAATCTCCTGGAATTGGTTGTGAGCCGCTGTATGTTCTTGACGTGAGCACTTTTTGTGCTAGTCAGTTGTTGTCAAGAGATTGAAAATCATCAGTCTAAAGAAGAGGTTAATTAAATTTTAGTCTTGTAAAGATGAATGAGTATGAGGGAAAAGGTGCACTACCACACAGTGGAAAATGCCCCATCAATATTTAACTATGATGTAAAGCGAACAGTGATTCAGCTGCTGTTTGAATAGCGCTTGGTAGTGCTCCTTCAGGAGACATATGAAAGAGTGGGGGCAGGGGAACCAAAGGGGAAATTAAAAAGGAGTTTTAGATTTCTTCCCAAACCTCAGAGCCTAGCTCAAGATAGTCTGCTAGGTTTTATTGCTTTGTTCACACACACAAATTAGCACTGGAGATCCTTAAAGCCAGTTTAAAAAAAAATCTTTTGCGCCTGGTGCGGATGAAAGAAAACATTCTGTCTTAGAATATGCAATTACTTAGTTCCACACAAATTCAAGATGTGTGAAAAGATGGTCATACTTTCCTCACAGAGAATTTCCTACTAGACCATTTGAAAAGACTACTCCTAAAAGCAGTGCCATAATCTGGTGCTCCTGGACAGAGGAATAAAACATACACCAGTTTTACAGTAATACAATAGCTATGTTCCTACCGTATGACTAATTTTAAATTACTTCCATGACTGTTTCTGTCATCAAATATTGACGTTAGGAGCACAGAGTAACCAGTCAATAGAACGAAAGTGAGCTGGGGCACTTAATAGAAGAAAGGACACGTGCTTTCAATTATATATTTTTATTAATAATTATTTAGGCAATTAATTATAAAAACAATCCCTTAACTATAAATCAATCATTAAAAGTATCTGTTTTACATTTAGACTTTGTTGCAAATAAAACCTTTTGACTCCTTTTGTTCACATGACAAATATAGATTAAGACCCTGATCCCTGCATTTGAATATCTTTATTCACAGGAATGGCTTCATTGAACTCAGTTGGGCTACTCATGTGAGTGAAGTTAGGTGCATAAAGCCCCAACTCTGCATGTAAGTATTTTGTTGAATTGGGGCCTTATTGCATCAAATCTTATGCACATGAGTAAAATTACTCACATTTATACTCGTTTGCAGGGTCTGTCCCTTTATCACTGAGTCTGCATTAGACAAAGTCAAAAATAGATTGTGTTAATATGCCATTAAACCTCAGACATTCACAGGCTTGTTTTAAGCATGGTGACAGATTGGATTTCTGTATCTTAGTATAATCACGCTGTAAGTATAACATATACATCCACCGTTAAAACTTTATCTAATACCTTTCAACACTCCTGAGACCAACAGCAATTAAATTTGCTTTAAAAATACATCTTAAGGTTTTTCACCAAGTAAAAAAATACTTGCAGTTGTTACTTGCCACATTTGTACAGAAATGTAACAATAGATTAAAAACTAAATATGTGTCCTAGAGTGGAAATCATAGAACCATAGAAAGGTAGGACTGCAAGGGACTTTGAGAGATCATCTAGTCCAGCCCCCTGAGCTGAAACAGGCCCCAGTTTACCTAGTCTATTCCAGACAGCTGTTTGCCCAATCTGTTTTAAAAACCTCCAGAGATAGGGATTCCACAACCTCCTTTGGAAGCCTATTCCAGTGCTTAACAAAACGTTCCCTTTGACTTAGACACATCCAGACAGACATGGAGAAAGTTACTACATAAATGGTCTAATTGTGCTTGATTTGAGCTTTCCAACTCAGCATGTGGAAAAATTATAACTAGGGCTGATTGAAAAAAAGTTCCAACAAACCTGTTATTTGACAAAATATTGGGTTTTTTTGGATAACCCTTGTGTTTTCGAAAAGTTTTTGCTTTCCATGGAAAATTTCAACTTTTTGTTGAAAAAATCAAAAACTTTTGTGTGAAAACATTTTTTTAATTATTTTTTCATTTTTCTCTAAATTTTCTGATGAGCTAGAATCATAACAATTTAATGCTAGTACAAACTCATTTTATCTTTCTACCATGTTAATAATACTCTGAGGAAGAGCATCTTATAGGTACAAATGTGATAACTGAAAATACACATTTATCTGCTTTTTTCCCCCACCTAAACAAAACTTGCACTCAGTAATGTGAATTTTTATTTTTCTAATAAAACGATGTTTCCTGAAATCAGGATTCAACGGAGATTTTTTCACCACTTCTCTATCTGTCTGTCCATCTTAGGGTTTTAGACTTCTACACATCATCTGGCATCGGGATATCTTCCATGTAAAATTGATTAGCAATAGCTAAGTTCCTAGTAGACATCATGGGGTCTTTAACCCCTCTGCCTTTTGGGGATATAAAATTTCTGTTCTTTTCTTCTCATGGAGGAGATTAAACAGAACATTTGAGTTTTAATGTAAGCATTCAGGAGATACAAATCCAAAAATTCCATAGCATAGTTTCAGTTAAAACCTCTGATCCTACAGCTGGATCTATGCCCATGCAGAGCCCCAGTAAGTCCAAAATTATTTCTAGAAGCCTGAAAGTCAGTGAAGAGCCATTGTGCTAAATGTAACCATTTTCCATGGTGTGGATTTAATTTTTTTAAGCTGGAAGAAATTATTTAGTTTTAAAATTGCTGTACTATAGTGCACATTTATCTTTACCTCAGGTGACCACCTGCTCTGTACATACAGAGTGAAGCTGAAGTATTGGGGGACAGTGTCTGGCAAGGACTTGTGAATGACAATTATCTTTTGCAAGTGAAAAACTATATTCTGCATCAGGTCTCAGTGGGGTTTAATGCTGTTAGAGCATACCAGGTTTGTTTTGATCTGTATGCAGTAACACACACAGCTTTTATTTCACACTAATAACATCCCCATATTTGGGATACACACCAGTCCAGAGGCTACTAATTAAAGGTTAGAATTAACCAAACACAATTCAGTACAAAACATATGAAATTTATTAAAACTTAAAGTGACTGCTGGTTCTCAATATAAGCAAAGCTAAGAAAGCAAGAGTATTGTGGAAGGTTATTTGAGCACATTTTATTTCAGCATATTAAAAATTTCCTGCATCTGCCAATTCAACACATAACATTTTAACGTTTCATGTAAAAACAACAGTGAACTTTTAAAGAATAATTATTGGTCCGGCATATCATAAAAATAAATTCACTTTGCAGTGTTACTATAATTTTATGTTGTTTTGATCTCAAAGAGGTTTTTAGAACATTCACATTTAAAAAGCATAGCAGCAAAACCGAGCCACCTTTTGTTTACTTATTTAAGATACCAACAAAACATTTGGGGCCAGTCTGTACAAACCCTACTCAAGTGAGCAGTAGCTAAATAAAGCTAATGAGACTACATGTGAGTAAGCACAATCTGGCCCTTTTATAATAACAGCACATCACCTTCAAGCAAGATTACCCTTTGAAATGGAGGAAGCCATTTAACCTGTTAGCTTCTTTTTTTAATTCAACATATAAACCAGGGATCTCAAACATGCGGCCCGCAGGCTGAGCGCTTCCCTGCGGCCCGCCGGGCTCCCCGTGGCCACCCCCCCGAGTTATGTTCTGAAGTTCTGCCGCCAGAACAGCTGTCTGGCGGCTTCACGGTTTCTGGGAGGGAGGGGGGAGGAGTGGGTCGCGCGCGCACAGAGGAGGAGTGGGGGAGAAGAGGCGGGCCGCCGGGCTCCCCCCGCCCTCCTCTCAGTTACGTCCTATGGCCTCCAACTCCCCTCACCCCCGCCCCCTCCCCAGTTATGTTCTGTGGCCGCCAACTCCCCTCACAGCTATCTGGCGGCTTCGCGGTTTCTGGGAGGGAGGGGGGAGGAGCGGGGAGCTGCGCACACAGGGGAGGAGGTGGAGAAGGGGCGGAGCCTAATGGAAGGGGTGGAGTGGGGCGGGGCCAGGGGCAGCGAGGGGGCGGGGTCAGTGATGCGGCCCTCGGGCCAATGCACTAGTCCTCATGCGGCCCTCATGGTAATTTGAGTTTGAGACCCCTGATATAACCCAATACTGAGGTATGATGTAAATGCAATATAATTTATGTGGCCATTAGTTATTCTTATTTACATGTAACCCCTTTGGGGTTTAGAGAGCATGGCCCCTTTAAATCTTTTTCCTAACGGGGAAGGGGAAGCAGTGAGAAGAAGGAGGGAAACTCCAGGGGGTGGAGCTGGAGCTGGGGAGAGAGAAGAAAGGCTGCAGTCTGCAGGCCTGGAGAAGAGAAAGAGAGAGAACCTGCCTGAGGCCTGAGAAGGACAGGGTGGCTGATTGGGGACACCCCAGGACAGGAGCCAGGAGGAGCACTGTGCCAGGGCGGCATTGCCCGAGAAGGACAGGCTGGAGCTGGACCCAGTATGTGTATCACTGCTGCCCAGAGCTGCATGGGGCTGTGAGTACTGGGGCTTGTGACTCTGCACTGGGAACAAGGAGGGAGGCTGCTAGCTAGTTAAGTGGGGAGGAGGTCACTCTGTGTGGCTTTGCAGAGAGCGGCAGAAGAGGACACTGGAGGGGTTTGCTGGGGAAAGTTCACTGGCGCCGAAGATTGACCAGGAGCACCCAAGACTCACCCCTGGACTGGAACTTTGCTCAGGACTCCTGAACTCTGTGTGCAGTCACATTGCTCAGTGTGTGCCCTTCCAGCCTGTGCTACCACTGGGCCTGTGGGGCCTTGGTTTGGATGCAACCCTGTTTTACCACTCCCCCTATATTTCCCCTTGTTGTTTTTCTTCTCTCATCCCTCTGTAAATAAATATTTCCCTTTCTTATATCCATTGTACTTTTCCTCTGTGTGTGTGTGTTCACTCTGGGGGGTTTGGAACAGGTGCCGCTCGGGTGGAAGGGACTTTTCCTGCTGCATTCCTGCGCACGCTTTCTCTTGGCCAGAGTTGCCTGCAGAGCAGACTCCGTCTTGGCCACGAGGGCGCTAAAGTTACATACATTTTAAAAACATCCCCACATTAAGTCCCACCAACATTATCTATGATCTTTGAAGCAAATGCTCTTGGTGCAGATACAATAGCTCAGTTGGCAGAGCCTCTTTTCCTCAGTTTTGAGTGTCTTAAACATGCTACAGCCTGTACAATGAGCTTGATGTCTTCATAGATGACTTATTGAACTCATTAGGCCTAATGCTGCTGTGACGAGATAGCATGCAAACTTACTTTTTAATTACATCTATTTAGCTGTGTGAATTGAATCCAGTAATAAGGCTAATTAATTAATGTAATTTACAACTGCATGAGGACTGAGCCTTTCAAATGGGCAAGCACCAGTTTATCAAATTGTCCCATTTCCAGAATTAGTTAACAGGACTCTGGAAATGTCTACTTCAAAGTTAGTAGAAGAATTTAAAATCCAATAAGGACTCATTGTGTCCATAAGGGCATTTTCCTTAAAACCGATTATCCCATTGCTTTAGCTCAAGAATTCAGTAAAGAAGAAAGTAAAAGGTAAAACTAGTAATAAGGGCATTGGAAAAATTGGCACTTCACAAAAACCTATCAGTTACTTAATCTTGACTGAGGGTCCTATAGTTCCCAATTAATAGATGATAAGAGCTGAAACCACTGACCACAGATGTTGGTGTTACTGTACTGTGTGTCCTCTGGTCCACCTGCAACACAGACCCCTCTCCATTCAGGCTCCTTTTTCCTGTCAGGCTATAGCCTTATACACATATCACAGCCTGCTTGTACAGCACCTAGCACAACAAGGTCATGGTCCATGACTAGGGCTTCTAGTAGAGTTGCCACCTTTCTAATTGCTGGTAACCAGACCCCCTCCCCCTGCTCCCTACCCTGCCTCTGCCCCCAAGGCCCCGCCCATGCTCCACCTCTTACCTTGAGGCCCACACCTTCTCTGCCTCTTACTCCAAAGCCCCACCATCATCGCTCACTTCTCTACCACCGTCACTCCATTGCTTGCTCGATCCTCTCCACCTCCCTCCTCCCCCCTCCCCCAGCTGGGCTCCTTCTGCTCCAGGGCTGGGATGGGAGCTGCTGCAGCCTGACAAGGAGCCTGCCTGCAGGTAGGAGGTGGCCCCAGCTGAGTCGGGGCTGGCATGGGTTAATGACCTGGTGCCTTCCCCACCCTGTGGTAACTGGACTCTTCATGTCCAGTCAGTATATCTGACCGGACACTGCCAGGTCTCCTTTTTGACTGGAATTTCTGGTAAAAAAACGGGCACTTGGCAACCCTAAATGACACCCGGATATAGACGCCAAAAATTGGACTGTCCGGGTGAAACACAGATGGATAGCAACCCTAGCTTCTAGGCACTATGGCAGTACAAATAATAAAGTAATACTATACTAATGTGGTTGAACATGGGGGTCACATATTAGAGCCATGTTCCCATAGCTGGCTTCTGGAGCTCCTCCATACAGAGATCCTAGCTGTGAACTTCAGGGTTAACCTTAGCTTGCTTTTTTGTTTTGTTTTGTTTTGTTTTTAGTAAGTTTCTAGCCCTTTTCCTGGTAAAGGTGGAATTGAGGCTGCATTGTAAAGTGATGTAATGCAATCACTATTCAAAAGTTCCTAAAAATTATTTTCCCTAAAGACCACCATTTATGATTAATTATTAATAATTATTTATTATTGTTGTTATTATCAGTATCATTATCATCCATGGCTGGTCTTTGGGGCTTGTGAAAACCACAGCCACAATCACATTTTGGGGAGCACATCACTTCAGTTTGTGGCACGTGGGGTGGGGGTGGGGATGTAGAACATCACTGCCAGTTGCAAACTGACACCACTAGGGCTTCTTCAAGCACCCTCCCAGCTGGCTGCCTGAAGGTGAGATGGCTCCCCTGTTGAGCAACCAATGTGACCTCTGCCTACAAGAAGAGGCAGTTAAATAGCATGAGAGGCAGTGTGGCCCACTATCTGGGATAAGCATGGGACTAAGACCAGAGGTCCCTTACCCTCTAACCCTGGCTTTAACAATGAGTCCTGTGGCCTAATTGTCACTTATTATTTGTGGTGGAAGTGTAGTAGTGGAACAGAAATGAGTGCAGTGTGTGTGGGAGTGAACACTGCGTGGGGGTGTGAACATTTATTTCACCGATCTGCCCAAAAATACTATGGCTGGCACTGTATGTCAGACAAATAGCACACAGATGACAGATAAGCCACATAACCAAATAGTACATGGTCTAAATCCAGTGTTCCCAAACAGCAGTACATTTCATCCACAGAAATTATCTCAAGTTATCCCTGGCTTGTAATATGCTTGTAAAAGAAACTAACAGTAGCACATTTTAAATTCTGGCACCGCAATGGGTGGTTTTCTAGAGTTCAGTTCTGCAGGTTTCCCCTTATAAATTAGTGTTTCTGTGCGTACTTTCAAAAGTTTTAATAAGGATTAGGAGAGAAATGAGTTGTTTTTTCTTCCCCTTTATCAGCAAGGAAAGCAGCTGAAATACCAACTACTCTACTGTTACATTTTCCTCCTGTAACACTCTTCAGCTCAGGAAACTGATTCCTGGAGGTCAGATATTGATAATGAAACATGAGAGACTTGTCAAGTTCTTCACAGTAAAGAACAGCCATCTTTACCTGGAGTGGGCTCCATGAAGTTCTTTCCATTTAAGATATCTTTGATTTACTGGAAAATTATAAGCATTGTGCCTGTGTTTAATGTGTTTTCTGGATGGCTATTATAACAAAGACACTGGGTGAATGGTTACTATACCAATAAGAAATACAATAAAAATGTTTTGTCCAATAGAATTTCTAAACATTACAACACTAGGCAAACTACAAGGTAAGATAACTGTGGATTATTACCTTTCACTCAGCACGTCGCTCTCTGCCAAGTATTTCTAAATGTCATGTAAATATAATTCAGATGTTTCACAGATTGTGAACAACTTTTCCTAAACCTTTGACCACCATACACAATGGCACCCAAGCTGAACATAATTTTAATTCAAACAAGACTGCAGGCATCTACAGTTCCTTTTGTACTGCAGGTATAATGTCAAAATGTGAAGATACCGGAGTGTACGTGATTCCTGTGCAGACAAAAAAAAAACACAATGTAAAATAAAGTTCAACTGGACTGAGTTGACTATCTTTTTTGTTGATGAAGCTTGCACGCATAAAAATGAATTGTGGGTGCAAATCTGAGTGCCTCTGTCTCTGACTGATTTGCAATCTCAATCAGTTAGCTAAAGGTAAAACTACTTGGATTTGGCCCTGCAATACAACTATAGGTGCAAAAATGTGGACACAAGTTTTGTGACTGCAAACTGCATCCACAAAAGGGAGACCATTCAGCTGAAACTTCACTTCATAATATATCCTAGCTTATATCTTCTGCGAAGGAAGGCCCATGGTTTTATTTTATATAGTATAGGACACAGCTTCCCCAAAACTGCAAGCTGCTTGAGACAGGGCCATTTACTATATGACCCCAATCCTGCAAAGACTTAGACACGTGCTTATCTTAACTACTGTGCGAAGTTCCATTAAGCATCCCTGTAAATCTGCAGAATTGGAGCCCAAGTTTGTACAGTGCCTAGCACAATAGGGCCCCAACACGTTCAAGACTTCTAGGTGATTCAATAATAATGACTAATAATAAAGAAATTGGATCCACACAGGCAGACCCCTGCCTATACACAGCCTCCAAAACCTTCCATTTCTAAAGTGAATTTCATGTTACTGAGTTTTCAAAGATCTGCACTTTGAACCAGAACCTGCCCTGCAAATATATAAAACTATTTTTGTCATAAAGCCTTTCCCTAAATGTATTTGGACTTTACTTTTTAACACTTGCTGTTTTACACGTGGTAAAATGTTTTACAATAACTAGCACTAGATTTCACTGTAACTAGGAGCTCAGCTGGCATGACAATGAGCTCAGAATAAAAACCTAGAGCGCGACCGTGTAACGCTCAGGCAATTAAAAAGGGGATCAAAGACAAAGAACAACTTGGACAATGCAACTGTGAATTCTTAAGTTGGCTTCAATGTAACTATTAGGTGTGTCTTTTTGAAGCTGCCTTACAGTAGCAGATACTGCGACTCTCTGCACAATTTGCCAACATTTTAAAAAATGAAATGAAAATTATTTAATTTCTTTTGAAAATCTTTCACTGAAAATATTTACAATTTTCTGACCAGCTGTACAACAGTGTCAGTCTATTCCATGTAGACAACATACCAGCTCATGTGTGGGGTTCATATGCCTGTTCTGGGCTGGCCAAAGGCCTCCTAGGCTGCATCTTCTGCTGCTATAAATCAGAATAACTCTACTGAAGTCAATGAAGCTACACCAATTTCCACAAGCTTCCTGAAGATCTGGCCCTTGGCTTTTCCTCTGTATTTTGCCTATTTTTTATCACAAGCTGGGAGGTCTATGGTCATCTGACCATGCTCCCATTGCATTCCCACGCAGGGTAGCTGAGGATGCCTTTCATGTGCCATTATACCGCCCAAATGAAAATTAATCTCCATTTTTAAGGCCAGATTCCGATATCCTTACTCAGAGCTTGAGTATTTTACTCTACAAACAGTTCTTCTTTCTTCAATGGAACTATTCCTGGATTAACAAGCTACTCACTATGAGCAAGGCTGGCAGAATCTGGCTGTAGTGAATAAGGTCCTGTCTTCTTTCCACATGGGAAAAAACATGCTGTGCTCTTTTACCATAGACCATGCTGTATAAATCTACACTTTTGTAAAACTCTCATTTAAGATGACCCAAACTCCATAACACAAAACATTCAGACAATTATTCAGGGTTTCCACCAAAGCCCTACAGGGTGGTGGCCCACCACAATTTCATTTTTTACCCCTACACATTTCCTTCCTGGGAAGCCTACACCCACCATTAACTTCATCTACGATAACGCCAACAGAAACAAAGTTGTCTTTAAAAAGAAAAAAAAACACATTTAAGCTTCTACCACAGAAACCTCCTGGTGGCTCAATTTTCATTCTTCCTTAAAAATCCTGTGTATAATTTCTGATATGTACAAAGGTGAAAAATACTGAGCTTTAACTACAACATACAGAGAATGTAGAGCCGGCACCATCACTGTAAATTTCAGCTGGTTTCTGTCCGTATTGTTTTGCTCAAGAAACTGTACACAAGCTAAGTAGTATTAAACTCGGCAGCCTTTGATAGGCTGCAGAAATTGTGGATGGGGCTGAGCAATGATCCATTGCCCCTAGCAACTAGTGAAAATTGAAAGAGACAGTTCAAATCCGGTTTCATGTGGGAAGGAGTGTAGGAGTAGTATCAGGGTGTGAGTGGTGTACCCAGAGGCTGAGTGTTACTAATGTGTACTTAGAAATTCTAATAAAGCTGAGTCACAGGTTATTCAGCACTTTCCTCCTTTATGATCTCTAGAGATTCCTGTGACTAATGCAACAGTCACTGACTTGGCAGCAAAATGGTCTAAATGCCTCACAACATACAACCCATTGAACAATCACAAACGTTTCAAAGAAGCCAGGCAATCATTTAATTCTGCCTACCTCCTTACCCAGAATCACTCACAGTTTATGACTGATGTAAAAAGAATAATGAACAAACTATGTATTGTTTAGGCTTAAACTGGGTTCTGTTTTGAATTTTAAAGAAATTCCAGCTACTACTCAAACAAGAAACACTTAACTGACTGCAGGAAAAACAAATATATTGCAGTTACAAATATAAAAACTGTATTTGATCGCTTTCAATGGCTGCACTTTCTGGAGAAAGGAATTACTATTATAATCCAAACACACTCTACTTGTGGAGAATCAAATAGACATTTACGTGTTTTACCTCATATGCAGTTTGCAGCTCAGCAGTTAAAATCCAGAGTCTCTTTCTCCTTGATTTGTTGTTTGTGTTCCATTCCAATCCTTCATGCCCTTACTTACGTGTCTAACTTTGCGAGCCCCGTTGGCGTCAAAGACATGCCCCTGTGTAGCCATTTGTAGATCTGTGCTTCTGAATAGGGAGGAAAAGATACATGAAAATTAATCTATTTATCGAAGTACTGAGATTGTCCCCATTACTATAACATCTGAGCGCCTCCCAATCATTAATGTATTTACCGTCAGAACAACCTTGTGAGGTAGGGAAGTGCCATTTTGTACAAAGAGGGTGGGATCCACAAAGGTACTTATGTACCTAAACCCCATGGTTAGGTGCCTTAGTCTGGGGTTTAGGCGCCTAAGTACCAATTTTGGCTCCATTGCAAGCCACAAAACTCCCACCAAACCATATAGGTGCCTAAACTCACTCAGCACCTAAGTTTTTCAGGGTAAAAATTCCCTTGACGCCTGTGTTCCTGGGCAGGTGCACTGCTGTCTCCTCTAGGTGTCCAGAAATCTATCTTCCACATGAGCCCAGAGTGATTCACGAGCCAGAGGAACACAGGCCTTCATCCATCTAAGTTGCATGCAGGGCTGATCCAGTCGGTGTGTTCATGGTTGCCTATTGGGTCCCCATTCAGAATCCAGCTGGAAGAGGTGCTCACCGTATAACTTTTAGCCCAGTGGTTAGTGCACTCACACAGGATGTGGGAGATCCAGGTTCAGTTCCCCCCTCTCTGCCAGAGGGGGAGAAGGGATTTGAACAGGGGTTCCCACCTCTCCTGGAGTTCTCTAACCACTGAGCTATGCGATATTCTGACATGAGAGTCGGGATGTTCCTTCAGTGTCGTCTAGTGAAGCTCATAGATAACTAATGAAAGAGTGACTGGAGCAGCAGGACTGGAACAACGGTCTCCCAACTCCCAAGCTACAGAGTCATTCCCATTCCCGCTTTTTCTCTGGCCCAATGACTACCCCAGTGTGGATAAATAGTTAAACAGCCAACCACTGAGCTCATGAGCAATCTTTATTCTTTCTCTAGTGCAACTAATATTTAATAATTAAATTAGTTAACTGGAACAACTTTAACAGTAGAGATTGGGAGAACCCCTCACAACAGAATATCCTATTGCCCTTGGTTAGAACACTCAGCTGAGAGGTGGCAAATTCCTCTTCAAATCTATTCTCCTCAGCAGGCAGACCAGGGACTTACACGGGTGGTTTCCTATGTCACAGCTGAATACCCTAACCACTTGGCTAAAGATTACAATCGCGTGCCTCCTTGGGCTGTTTTGTGTGGTATTAGGTCGTCTCTGTGAATACCCAAAGTTACAAAGGAAGTGTGTGGTAAAACCAGGACTTGAACTTAATTCGTCTGAATGTCAGGCCAGTGTCTTAACCACCAGCCCGTTCTTAATAGCCATTTTGAATACCACAGTGTTTGAGTGCATCAAGAGAATTTCAAACTTCCAGGCCACTCAGTATTTTTTACATCCTTATTCCCATTGAATTGTACCTTTTTTCTCAAGTATTGCCACTGAAGTTAATGGGCCTATTTGTGGAATAGAGTTACTCAAAAAAATAAGAGTATCAGAATCTAGCCTTGAGAGACCAGGACACAGGCAGTGTTAAAGAAACTCAGGAGTCTGTTTACCACCTCCTTCATGCTAAACCTTATTCCTCGCTAATTGCTAATAGTACACAAACACCACTAAATTTTCATATGTCCAAAAGAAAGTGCTAACCATAAATGACAGCACATTCAAAAAAAAACAACAAAAAACCCCACAGTAGAACCTTTAATGTACACTTTGCTAATCCTCCCTCATAATTCACACACCTCAAAGTGCAACCTCTCCCCACTTCTCAGCACAAATTAAATAGCAGAGAACTATACTGGGGTCTCATATTACTAAGACTTACTATTACATTTACATAATACACTTTTGAGTAGGGCTGTCAAATGATTAAAAAAATTAATCATGATTAATCATGCGATTAAAAAATCATGTTTAATCGCGCAATTAATCGCACTGTTTAACAATAATAGAATACCATTTATTTAAATATTTTTGGATGTTTTCTACATTTTCAAATATATTGATTTCAATTACAACATAGAATACAAAGTGCTCACTTTATATTTATTTTTGATTACAAGTATTTGCACTGTAAAAAAACAAAATAAATAGTATTTTTCAATTCACCTAATACAAGTACTGTATTGCAATCTCTTTATCATGAAAGTTGAACTTGCAAATGTAGAATTATGTACAAAAAATAACTGCATTCAAAAATAAAACAATGTAAAATTTTAGAGTCTGCAAGTCCACTCAGTCCTACTTCTTGTTCAGCCAATCGCTCAGACAAACAAGTTTGTTTACATTTGCAGGAGATAATGCTGCCTGCTTCTTGTTTACGTCACCTGAAAGTGAGAACAGGCATTCACATGGCACTGTTGTAGCTGACGTCACAAGATATTTACATGCCAAATGCACTAAAGATTCATATGTCCCTTCATGCTTCAACCACCATTCCAGGGGACATGCGTCCATGCTGATGACAGGTTCTGCTCGATAACAATCCAAAGCAGTGTGTACTGATGCATGTTCATTTTCATTATCTGGGTCAGATGCCACCAGCAGAAGATTGATTTTCTTTTTTGGTGGTTCAGGTTCTGTAGTTTCCGCATCGGAATGTTGCTCTTTTAAGACTTCTGAAAGCATGCTCCACACCTCGTCCCTCTCAGATTTTGGAAGGCACTTCAGATTCTTAAACCTTAGGTCAAGTCATAGGCGCCGACTTTTGTTGGAGCCGGTGTGGGCTCGCGCCCCAGCCCCGCCCCAACTTCACACCCGGCCCCACCCCAACTCCGCCCCGGCCTCGCCCCTTCCCCAAATCCCCGACCCCGCCTCCTCCCCCAGGCGCACTGCATCTCTCCCCCTGGCTTGCAAGCAGCTGTAGCTGTAGCTATCTTTAGAAATCTCACATTGGTACCTTCTTTGCGTTTTGTGAAATCTGCAGTGAAAGTGTTCTTAAAATGAACAACCTGTGCTGGGTCATCATCCGGGACTGCTATAACATGAAATATATGGCAAAATGCGGGTAAAACAGAGCAGGGGACATACAATTCTCCCCCAAGGAGTCCAGTCACAAATGTTATTAACACATTATTTTTTTAACAAGTGTCGTCAGCATGGAAGTGTGTAGGGTGACCAGACAGCAAATGTGAAAAATTAGTATTGGGAAAAAAGGGGGTGGAGGGTAATAGGAGCCTATATAAGAAAAAGACCCCAAAATCGGGACTGTCCCTATAAAATAGGGACATCTGGTCACCCTAGAAGCCTGTCCTCTGGAATGGTGGCCGAAGCATGAAGGGTCATACAAATGTTTAGCAGATCTGGCACATAAATACCTTGCAATGCCAGCTACAAAAGTGCCATGCAAATGCCTGTTCTTACTTTCTGGTGACATTGACATAAGAAGAGGGCAGCATTATCTCCTGTAAATGTAAACAAACTTGTTTGTCTTAGTGATTGGATAAACAAGAAGTAGGACTGAGTGGACTTGAAGGCTCTGAAGTTTTACATTGTTTTGTTTTTGATTGCAGTTATGTAACAAAAAAACCTACATTTGTAAGTTGCACTTTCACAACAAAGATATTGCACTTCAGTACTTGTATGTGATGAATTGAAAAATACTATTTCTTTTGTTTAACATTTTAACAGTGCAAATATTTGAAATAAAAAATTATATATTCTGATTTCAATTACAACACAGAATACAATATATATGAAAATGTAGAAAAAAAACCCCAAATATTTAATGCATTTCAATTGGAATTCTATTGTTTAACAGTGTGATTAAAACTGCAATTAATCGTGATTACTTTTTTTAATAGTGATTCATTTTTTTGAGTTGATCATGAAAGTTAACCGCGATTAATCACCAGCCCTACTTTAGACCCTTTACTAGTATACTATGAAGTATGATAAACAGTCATTGCTACTCTATACATGTCAAATAGATAAACAAAGTACATTTGTTGTGTTTGTTTATTCATTGATTCATAAAGTTCAGCAATCTGCAATGAGTCATTACTGCAAATTAGACAAATTATAATCAAAAGTTCTCCAATCTAATACTTTCCCCTAACTTCTTAATGAGGTTGCAGTTGTCTATGACCAGCTCCACCAAAGACAAAAATAATGTAAGATATTAACACAGTTTAGAAATGCTTTTAAAACAATTACAGTGATTTACTTTGTTGTTTAAGATAAAGTATTTACAGAAAAGTGCCATATTTTATATCAATCGTACAACAACATATCTCATACCTCCAATTAAATTGTGTGAAAAAAGCCATCCTTTTGCTTTCATTATTCAGCCACAGTAACACAGCTACTGGGAACTACAAAAATATTCTTCATGCTCAAAGCCGAACATGAATGGTTATGAAAGGTAGCTGCAAAAATCAGTCTCTGTGAATAAGGGTTTTTCTTTTCCATTTATGGTTAAGCTGAGACTGATTTACAATAATCATAATGGCCCTGATTCAGCAAAGCACTTAAGCACGTGCTTTGTTCTGCTGAACAGGAATAGACTAAGGCCTAAGTTTAAGCGCTTCACTGAATCAGGATAAATGAGACTAAAGAAATAAATGCTCTTAGTCTTGATGAAGCTGCACTATTTTGTTAATATGCATTTCTTTTAGAGATTATCTGCAGACTGATTCCCTTCGCTGACACCAGTGAAACTCTTCAAATCCTGATTTACTGTGGTGTAAGGGAGAGGAGAATCAGGCCCATAAAAAGAAGTAAACTCCAGTTGCACTAAAAAATATGGCTAATAACATTGGCCCTGATTTAGGAAAGCACTTTAGCACGTGCTTACGTTTATCCCTATACAGAAAAACATATAAGCACATGTTTAACTTTAGGTATATGCATAAAATTAATCACGTGCTTAAAGACTTTCCCGAACAGAGATGTTTTCCTCAATCAGGTCCATTATTCAGAGTAACTTTCATCTGCTTTAATGTGATTGTTCTATATGTATTCTGAAATGAGTTTCTGTTTAGTAAAGCACATTTTTTTTTTAAAAGAGTTGAAATGTATTTAAATAGCTGGTAAAAGAATCATAGACTCAACTTGCTGGGACAAATTTCCACTTAATGCAAACAAATAACTCTTCAAAATATACTGTTTGTTTTCAAGTTGGAACTGGATGTTCCATTTCATGTGATGATTCAGTTATAACTCACAAAACATACCAATACACTCAGACTTTGTTTTGAAATAAAATTGGTCTCTAAGCAATGGCAGTAATTTTTAATATGTGGCTTATAACTTTTTTCTTCCCCCTTTTTTTTATAAATACTTTGTGTATGTCGACACCACAAGCTAGGGGTGTGATTCTTTGCTCATGTATACACGCTTGTGCTACCTCTCATCTGAGCAAACATACTAAAAGTAGTAGTGAAGCCACGGTAGCACGGGAAGCACAGGCTAACTTCTGTGTGTATGTAACCACAGGGTCCAGGCGGGTTGGTATTCAAGGTGGCTAGCCCATGCTGCTGCTGCTGAGGTGAGAGCACAAGCATGAGTAAGCGAGCTGGGAATCACACCCATCACTCCTAGTGTAGACGTAGCCTTAGATTGAGCTTAAAAATATATATTAAAATGCTTTCCCGTGATTGTTACTTTCCTATTTAAAATGTATATCTTTAAAATCAGGAAATGCATGTAGTAAGAACAGAATAAGTAATAAAGTCAGTGTGATAGAGAAATAAATATAGCATTTTGCCTGGGTTAAATGTCAGACGTAAGGAAGTGCAGAGCATCCTTACTTCCTATAGAATCACTCATCCTTCCTCTACTGAGACTGCTTCCAAAATGCTGTTATTAAGTCTGGGAAAGGATGTGACAGAAAACCATGGTAAAACACTTGAACACATATGGGTTATAGACTTATCTATCATGAACTATATTTATTTAACAAAGGAGCAAAGGCATGTTCCATGAACAAATGTAACATACAGGTCTCCATAACTGCACCTAAACTTAGGTAATGCACTATGCAGTGTTTTATTTAGAATGTTAAAATATTAACAGAAGTTTGCTACAGCATAGTGTTCCTATCAAAGTGCAATGACTCATAAGAATGCTAAATTCAAACCAGATGGGCATAAACACTAACTGAAAAAAATCAGATATTTAGAGGTCAGCATGGGTCTTCATAAAAATGAAGCCCTTGTATGAGTTACTGAAAAATGAACTTCAGTGATAAAAAAGAAAACAAGAGAAAATATTAGTGATTTTATTTTAATTATACAAGCCACTGTCAATTAGAAAAACTAACATTTACAAAACTTTACATGGCTGTTTTAATTTGAAAAAGCTGACTATGGTAATCTTTAGACTTCAGATAAACAGCACTTCAGAGTCTCCCATACAATGAGGGAGAAAGGGATACATTAGCTCAGTATGCCACGCTAATATTCTGTAAGAATCTCTGTGCTTCCCATCAAGGAGTAACCCTGATCATAGATTAGTATGGTACAGAAATCTTCAACCACAGCTCTGTGGCATGATGCCAACCTTAGCTTCTCTTTGAACCTGACCACAAAGGGGGGAAAACTCTCATTCCTGTTGTTATACTAAAACATTTCTGATGCTTTGTTGTTAAAAATGTGTTTTGTTTCGTTTTTCTTTCCTTATGTTATCCAGTGCTCTCTACCATGTACAGATTGTCTGGAATACTTATTTTAAACTTTTATACCCTACCAAAAGAAAAATATGTGGGCTCAAAATTAATATTGTTTTTGACTTATGGTGAAATTCCAGTGATGTTTAACTTGGACTGCTATATCTGTGCATTTTAAAGAGAATAGAAAAGAATACTTTTTGAGCTGAAATGTGTAATGGGAGTTCCCTACTGTTTTGTTGCTGGAATCTTGGACAACAAGAAAAATGACAAGCCTATAATTTATTCCTTTTTAAACACACAGCCTAACTAAGTAGAGAAAGTAAGAGTCCTACCAGTGCTATAAACTATTAAGGCATATGTTTGTATCCCTGCTCCCCGATTAATTTGTTAACCACTACCATTCAACCTCCTAATAAAAAATAATTGTTCAATGTATATTACTGTAAACGATTTTATATTCCAAACCATAATCTCTTGGGGGCACAAGTCAGCAAAAGATATATGTGGCTTCCATCATACAGAAGCCCACACAATGCTGTTGTAGCCAGTTTCTCTAGGCTTCTGGGGCCTCCTGCGAAAGGGCCATCATTTTATTTCGGAGCAATATTCCTTTACTTGTGGCATGTGTTTTACCATGAATGGCAAGGATGTTTAGACAAGGTAATGGGTGAAATCCTGGCCCCTTGTAGTCAAAGGGGAACTTTGCCATTGACTTCAGTGTGGGCCAAGATTTCACCCAATGAATGTAAAGGGGTTTCAAATGGATGCTGTAGACCCTGTAGAGGTGTCGTTACAGTATTTCCAAAGACAAAGATACAAATTCTGTGCATATTTTCTTTTTGGGGTGCCTTATGATTTATTATTTGTATTGCAGTAGTACAGGGGTGGCCAAGCTGAGCCTGAGGAAGAGCCAGAATTTACCAATGGATGTTGCCAAAGAGCCACAGTAATACGTCAGCAGCCCCCCATCAGCTATCCGCCCCTCCCCACTCACCACTTCCAGCGCCTCCCACCCACTGGCAGCCCCACGGATCAGCACCTCCTCCTCCCTCCTCACACCTCCCAATCAGCTGTTTCATGGCATGCAGGAGGCTCTGGGGGGCAGGGGGGAAGGGGGAAGCGAGGGCACAGCAGGCTGAGGGGAGGGGGCGGGAAGGGGTGGAGTGGGGAAAGGGCCTGTGGAAGAGCCAGGGATTGAGCAGTGAGCACTGCCCGGCACATTGGAAAGTTGGTGCCTGTAGCTCCAGCCCCGGAGTCAGTGCCTAGCCCAGGAGCCGCATATTAACTTCTCAAGAGCCGCATGTGGCTCTGGAGCCACAGGTTGGTCACCCCTGCAGTAGTACCTAGAGATCCCAGTCAGGGATTGGGCCCCATGGTGCTAGGCACTGTACACACATCTAAAGAAGAGACCTCTCCCAAATCTAAGCAGAGCTAACAGAACTCAGTCACTTCAGAGCTGTACTCCAAGCCAATCAGGGACATTGGTTGCTTCTACTCACTGCGTAGTGGAAGAAGTGGCTGGGAAAAGTTGGGGCTTCCTGAATAGCTTTAGGATAACTTTGCTGTCCTATTCTGGAGCCCTCAGTTTTAAAAAAGGAGTGAATATTTGTGAGTCCCCCAATTTTCTGAGCAGGCACTGGTCTTCTGGGTGATCTGGAAGACAGTATGAATCTGCTGGTACTATATTATTTCTATAAAGATGTGGAGATAAGGGCCCACAAGTGTCGCTATATATAATTGGAGTTATTTTGAATTGTAACATAGTAAGAGAACCAAAAAAGTGCCACCGTGGCTAAACAACAAAGTAAAGGAAGCAGTGAGAGGCAAAACGGCATCCTTTAAAAAGTGGAAGTTAAATCCTAGTGAGGAAAATAGAAAGGCGCATAAACTCTGGCAAATGACACGTAAAAATATAATTAGAAAGACCAAAAAAGAATTTGAAGAACAGCTAGCCAAAGACTCAAAAAGTAATAGCAAAAAAAAAAATTAAGTACATCAGAAGCAGGAAGCCTGCTAAACATCCAGTGGGGCCTCTGGAAAAATCGAGAGACTAAAGGAGCACTCAAGGACGATAAGGCCATTGTGCAGAAACTAAATGAATTCTTTGCATCGGTCTTCATGGCTGAGGATATGAGGGAGATTTCCAAACATGAGCCATTCTTTTTAGGTGACAACTCTGAGGAACTGTCCCAGATTGAGGAGTCATTAGATGAGGCTTTTGGAAAAAAATGATAAATTAAACAGTAATAAGTCACCAGGACCAGATGGTATTCACCCAAGAGTTCTGAAGGAACTCAAATGTAAAATTGCCTTACTATTAATTGTAGTCTGTAACCTAGCATTTAAATCAGCTTCTGTACCAAATGACTGGAGGATAGCTAATGTGACGCCAATTTTTAAAAAGAGCTCCAGAGGTGATCCCAGCAATTACAGGCCAGTAAGCCTGACGTTAGTATTGGGCAAACTGGTTGAAACTATAGTAAAGAACAAAATTGTCAGACACATAGATGAACAAAATGTGTTGGGGAAGAATCAACATGATTTTTGTAAAGGGAAATCATGCCTCACCAATCTACTAGAATTCTTGAGGGGGTCAACAAGCTTGTGGACCAAGGGGATCCAGTGGATATAGTGTACTTAGATTTTCAGAAAGCCTCTGATAAGGTCCCTCACCAAAGACTCTTAAGCAAACTAAGCAGTCATGGGATAAAAGAGAAGGTCCTTTCATGGATTGGTAACTGGTTAAAAAATGGGAAACAAAGGGTTGGAATAAATGGTCAGTTTTCAGAATGGAGAGAGGTAAATAGTGGTGTCCCCCAGGGGTCAGTACTGGGCCCAGTCCTGTTCAATATATTCATAAATGATCTGGAAAAAGGAGTAAACAGTGAGGTGACAAAATTTGCAGATGATACAAAATTGCTCATGATAGTTAAGTCCCAGGCAGACTGCGAAGAGCTACAAAAGGATCTCACAAAACTGGGTGACTGGGCAACAAAATGGCAGATGAAATTTAATGTTGATAACTGCAAAACAATGCACATTGGAAAAACTATTCATATAAAATGATGTCTAAATCGGCTGTTACCACTCAAGAAAGAGATCTTGGAATCATTGTGGGTAGTTCTCTAAAAACATGTGCAGCGTCAGTCAAAAAAGCGAACAGAATGTTGGGAATCATTAAGAAAGGGACAGATAATAAAACAGAAAATATCATGTTGCCTCTATAATCCATGGTACACCCACATCTTGAATACTGTGTGCAGATGTGGTCGCCCCATCTCAAAAAAGATATATTGGAATTGGAAAAGGTTCAGAAAAGGGCAACAAAAATGATTAGGGGTATGGAACAGCTGCCATATGAGAAGAGATTAATAAGACTGGGACTTTTCTGTTTGGAAAAGAGATGACTAAGGGGGGATATGATAGAGGTCTATAAAATCATGACTGGTGTGGAGAAAGTACATTAGGAATTGTTATTTACTTCTTCTCACAACACAAGAACTAGGGGTCACCAAATGAAATCAATAGGTAGCAGGTGTAAAACAAACAAAAGGAAGTATTTTTTCACACAACGCACAGTCAACCTGTGGAACTCCTTGCCAGAGGATGTTGTGAAGGCCAAGACTATAACAAGGTTCAAAAAAGAATAGGTAAGTTCATGGAAGATAGGTCCATCAATGGCTATTAGCCAGGATAGGCAGGGATGGTGTCCCTAGCCTCTGTTTGCCAGAAGCTGGGAATGGGTGACAGGTGATGCATCACTTGATGATTACCTGTTCTGTTCAGTCCCCCTGGGCACCTGGCATTGGCCACTGTCGGAAGACAGGATACTGGGCTAGATGGCCCTTTGGTCTGACCTAGTATGGCCGTTCTTATGTTCTTTCTTTATAAATAAAAATTGCTTTCCTTTCTGTGGCAGTGGATAGTGTTTGAGTTCCCTGCTGCAGAACCAAAGAAGACAATTTGACTTCACCAAGTCACCATCCTATACTCATCAGATCATTTCTTCAGACTTGCTTCTTCCATGATGCCCATGTGGAGTCAAATCAATATTATTATTTAAAAATCAAAATTCAAATAAAAAAATTTGTTATTGAACCATTCCAAAATAAGTAACCATGTAATCCTATTGCTGTAACTCCTCACCCGATCCCCTCCCAGCTGCTTGCTACCAGACCTCTTCTGTCACATCACATCTAAAATTAGGCCCTGATCATGCAATGAGGTCTTCATGGTCAGACTTCTGCTTTTGTGGGGAGCCCCACTGCAATTGATGGGCCCGTGTGGAGCTCATTGCAGGATTGAGGCCTTAGAGTGTAAGGTCTTTGGGGCAGGTAGTTTGTCTTTATCCTGTAAAATTCCTAACATATTGCTGGCACTATTCAAATAATAATCAAATAGTACTAGTGATAAATAATAGGCCAGAGTGAACCTGCAACAGAGCAGTCTCGAAGGTAAAATCTTCACTGAGAGCTGGATGTATTATTATTATTTAAAATGCAGATATCATCCAAAAATGAGCTAACAGCTTTGAATGCATAGAGCTTTTCTCAGCCCTGATCCTGTGGGATCTAATAGCATACTTGCAAAGGTGGCAGTTCAATGGTTGGCAGCCTTCTTCTGAGTGCGTGTATATTGCATCTTTGGATCTGCTAAAGTCACTCTGCAGATACCCTCCTCTTAATTGCAAGTCTCTGTCTCCCATCACAGCAGATACTGCTGCTTTTTTCTTCTTGGGGTAGCTACAGCATTGGAACATAACGTGGTTCTGTTTCCCACACCCCTTGCACCATTGCCTGTAAGCTGGGCCTTTTTCTCTCTGCCTTTTGTGTGCTTTCCTTAGTATACACACACTAGACCATGATGCCTGAGTTCTCAGTTGGTCTGTCTCTGTCCTGCTCTCTGGGTGTCATTAGCCTGGGCCCATGTTCTTGGTCTGCAGCACTACTTCGATCCTTTTCCTGGACAGTCCAGCTATCCTTGCTATTTGAAGGCAGTTCTCTATTGGCTCAATGATCAATTTAATTCCACCTGTATTGTGGAGCCAGCTGCAATGTAATCTAGCAACACTGATAAGCAGCAATATTAGACTGTAATAATATGACTAGGTGCTGGTGAAATACAATAAAACCATCCCTGGTCAGTGAGCAAATGCAAGCTATCAGTAAGAAACCTACAAAACAAGAGATGTTATTGCTTGGAGTTTATAGTAGTTGATGCACAGGAGTACCATCCACTGCAGAGCAGCAGGGCAATGCAAGCCATGGATCTGATCACAGCACAAAACCAGAATATCCTCAATGTGAGAGGGAGGGAGAACAGTCACCATCTAGCATTCTCACCCAATATAAAGACACATTAGAAGGAGTTGGACACCTAGGGTATGTCTATAGTGCTACATAAGTCCAGGGTCTGTGGAACTCAAGCCTGCAAGCTCGATGAATAGAGACCCAGCTGTCACCCATGCTCACTGCAGGCTTCCACACAACCTCCCCTCTGTATTCACCATAGCTCTTTGTGCACTGAGGGAAAATCTGACTGTCCATCCTGTGGCACTTGACAGGAAGCTGTTGCAGTCCACCAACACATCCAGCTGAGCAGTGTTTTCGGTCTGCACATTACCGGCAACTGGAGCCAGCAACATGGAGAAGTCACCATTTGAAGAATTTGTCTTGCTTGGGCTTTCACTCCTGGTTTCATGAAACAGGCAGAGCACCCACAAGCTGCTGGTGGACATTTCGGCTGTGTTTTCTGACCTAGCAAAGGCACCTGTTGGAGGAGGACGATGATATGCCAGGCAGGCCAGCTGCCATTACAACACCACCACACCAGTAATAAACCACAAAAACCAGTAATTAAATGAAGTGCACAACACTAACATTGAACAGTGAAAAACAGTGAAACCAGTGCAAACAAATAAATTCCCTCCTTTTGCATGTCTCCTGTCCTTCCCCTCCCCCTGCCCCGCCCCGCCCCGCTTCTCTCTCTGCCTTTTAGCATGTTTAGCACATACCGCTGGAGGACTGCAGGGAATGAAGAACTGCTGGGGGTACATTTGCCCTAACTAGTGTTCAGTCGTGGTTGCATGGGCCACCCAACTATGGTATTGTCCAATGCATTCCTGGTCTGCAGGACATGGACCCATGGAGGGGACCCAGGGCATGGGGCATGTGGAGCAGCAGGCTGTGCTCTTGAGCCCATTAGCACAAGCAGTCTTTCAACAGAGCACAGCAGAAAGTCCTGTCTTTCTCTCCCAAGCAAGTTCCTGCTCCAGCAACTAAACTGCAAATCTCTCTTCATGCGCTGCATGTCTCTCCTCACACTGCATGGCCTGCGTGTGCTTTTCCACTTGCTGTGAATCCCTTTCCCTTAGGTATTGTACCTATTTGTTGGCCCTGAACTTCATGCTCACGATAAGCCCATCATAAAAATGCTGCTTCTTTGACCTTCTTGTGAGAGTTCAAAATCCCGGGCTCCTTCTGGAGCGTGGCTGGGCTGCAGGGCGTGAAAGCAGACATCAAACTGTACATTATCATCTCACTACTTCAGTGCATCCTCAGAGAAAAGTGACTGTGGAATCTCTAGGCCAAAAGTGATACTTTGTAAAACTCAGCTTCAATCTATTCTTAGAGGAACACTTCGGTTCTCAGAACAGCTCCATGGACAATGAGTTAAGCAGAGTGAAAAGAGTGCACACACAATGGTAAGGGGAAATTCACAAATGCTATATATTTAAAAACTGAAGCCTGGAGATGTAGGGGTGTGTATGTTGTGGTTTACTACCTACGTTTTCTCAATCCTTTCAGGCATTCCACATTCTGGAGGACATAACAATCCTGGAGGCTCCTGAATGGCAAAGGGACACTCTAGTCCAAGCAAGGTGAATTAAAATTAAAAACTGAGGATTTAAAAATATATATTAAAAATCAGATTTTTTAATTTGAATCAGCTATTTTATTGTTAAATTGTAATATTTTTTTAAAAATAAGCCTGTTTAAAATGAAATCTGAATTTAATACAAAATATGTTAAGGCCTAAACTTATTATAATCTCTTAAATATTTAAATAAAAAATAAATATGTTGAATCCATGAGCCTCTATCAAAAACGGAATTAAAGGCTGCTTTTCTATATACAGAAAGAACCAGCGGAAAAACATCTAACTTTTGAGCTCAAACTTTATAAATATGGCATAATGAATCTTGTACTGTATTAAGGGCTTGTTTTGTTTAATAAAAATAAATGTTATATGGTGGTTTTTGTGTCTAATTAAATTCCAGTTACCTTCCTAATGCAACTTGACACAAATCATGAGCAAAAAGTTAATTATCTAGTTAATAAGCAATACATCATTCACCATAGCATTCACCATTTTCTAACATACTAAAAATGTACAATCAATTAATAAGAATCTGAAAATATTAAGCTAGATAATTGCTTATATAAATGTATATAGTTATAGTGTTACACCTTGCTAGGTAGCAAAAAGAGGAACCAAATCTTGTGTAAAGGCTCTACTTAGCTGTAAATCAATATGTGTCATTGGCACTGGAACCCTTATAATAGTGGAGGTGCTGAAAGCCAGCCCCCTTATCCCTGTCTGCGACCCCCGCATCTGGAACCAGGAGCAGAGCCGTGTCTCCAGAAGGGGAGACCTGGACAGGGATAAGGGGGAAAGGCTGGGGGTGGACATGGGGGCAGGAGCGGATCCCCAGCAACAGGGCCCACAGCCGGGACCCCGCGTGCAGGGCCAGTAGTGGAGCCCCAGCCGTGGGGCCAGCAACTGGGATCCTGGGAGTGGGGGGCCGGGTGCAGGGCCCCGAGCATGGGGCCAGTGGCCAAGGAGTGGGGCCAATGCCCCAAGAGCAAAGCCAGCAGCCAGGAAGCGGGCTGGTGTCCTACAGTAGAGGGCCCAAAGAATACATCCTTCCCTGAAATGTGACTACCTATCTGGAATTCCTACCACCAGAAAAGTTTGCTGCTATCAGGGTCAAAATTCATGGTGGAATCAACAGGATGCTGTGTTAGTGACCACATGGATTACTGCCTCTCTACAGCTTACAATACAGCCTGCTCTGACTACACCTACCTATAGACTACATGCAAATGAACACGATAATAGGGATTCTAAAAGAACTGCACAGCCAGCACCCATTCATCCAGCACATTTCTAGACTGCATACAACCATATTTTGGACATTGATTTCATTACCCATGCACTACACTGAAACTAGCCGAGAAGTTCATCAGCCCAGTAGCCAAGTAAACTGAGGATCTGCACTGATACAAAATCACTGAATAGAGCATTGGACAACCTACCTTATGAGAGTGCATTCAAAGAGCATGGCTTCTTTAGCCTAACCAAAAGAAGGCAGAGGGGAGATATGATTGCTCTCTATCAATACATCAGAGGGATAAATATCAGGGAGGGAGAGGAATTATTTAAGTGCCAATGTGCACACAAGAACAAATGGCTATAAACTGGCCATCAACAAGTTTAGGCCTGAAATTAGATGAAGGTTTCTAACCATCAGAAGAGTGAAGTTCTGGAACAGCCTTCCAAGGGGAAGAATGGGGGCAAAATACCTAACTGGCTTCAAGACTGACATTGATAAGATGATATGATGAGACTGCCTACAATGGCATGTAGCTGATCTGCGACTGCAAGCAGCAAATATCTCCAATGGCCAGTGATGGGACACAAGGTGGAGAGGGCTCTGAGTTACTATGGAGAATTCTTTCCCAGGTGTCTGGCTGGTGGGTCTTGCCCACATGCTTATAAATATCTAACTGATATTTGGGGTCAGGAAGGAATTTTCCCCATGTCAGATTGGCAGAGACTTGCCGGGGTGGGGGAGGGCAGGGGGGTTGTATTCCTCTGCAGCATGGAGCATGATTCACTTAAAGGTTTAAACTAGTGTAAATGGTGGATTCTCTGTAACCTGAAGTCTTTAAATCCTGGTTTGAGGACTTCAGCAACTCAGCCAGAGGTTAGGGGTCTATTACAGGAGTGGCTGGGTGAGGTTCTGTGGCCTACAGTGTGCAAACTAGATGATCATGACGGTCTAGTCTATAAGTCTAAGTCACTCCCCAATACCAGTGATTGAGGCCCTACTACCTGATTTATGCAGAACAAAAGTGTTCACTGTTTGTGATGTCAAGAATAAGTTCTGGCATATTGAGCTAGATGAGCCATCCAGCCACCTGTCAATATTTGCCACACGTTTTGGCAGGTATCGCTGGGTACAAATACCTAAGGGCATCAGCCCAGCCCCAGAGGTGCTCTGGTGGAAACTGAATCAGGCACCAGAGAAACTCCCAGGCAACAAGACTGTAGCTGATGACATTAGTATTGTAGGCGAAGGCAAGATAAAGGAAGATGCAATCCAGAACCATGATACCAAACTGTGACAACTATTCCACAGGTGCTGGGAGTGAATCTTAGGCGGAATGCAGAAAAGCGGAAGATTGTAAGGGAACTGAGGTCCCCTATGTGACGTTGTAGAAAAAGAAAGATTGCCATGTTTACACTAATGTATCACCACGGATGTATCACCACTGCTGCACAACTGAGATAAATCTAATACAATGTATGCCTTGTAAGGTGTCACTGGAAAAGTTATAATCTGCTAAGTATTATTATCCTGTTTAAATGTGTGTATCATCTTTGTGTATGAAGTTATGACACTTTGCTGTATGCTTTTTACTAAACATATTATGTTCTTGGGTAACACCCGCAAGACATATTTACATCAAAGCTAGCCAGCCATGCGTCACTGGGCCATTAAGGAGAATTAACTTATCCAATGTGCCCCTCCTGAGGACACCTCAGACAATGGAGGCCCAGTGACTCAGCAGGGCACGTAGAATATGTGATCCCTGACTCCATGTTTGAGACAGTAACTTTCCATGCACATGGACAGGGAGGTATAAATTGGAGACTGTGACATCATCTCCCAGCTTCTTTCCTGCTCCACATCTCTGGACTGTGATTTCTAACAAAGGTAGCTTTGAACAATGGACTGAGGACTCCAATCTTTTGGATTTACTGAGAGACTTGTTACAAACTGGCAGATTTAACATCACTGCCTGATCTACTGACTCTGAAATCAACTGTGATGTATATTATTTGCTTTAACCATTTAACAACTCTCTTCTTTTTTTTTGTATTAATAAATCTTTAGTTAGTTTATTAAAGATTGGCTGCAGTATGGTATTTGGTGAGAGCCGGAAGTACATATTGACCTGAGGTGAGTGTCTGGTTCTTTTGAACTGGAAGAACCAAATATATGTGATTTCTGGTTTTAATAATCATTTATCACAGAGGTCTGGTTTTTCTGAGTGGTGTGTGAGGGGCTAGGGGGCCTGGAGGAGACTGTCTGTGGCTTCATAATTACTAGTATAGTATTTTGGAAACACACATTTATTACTGATTTGGTGAAATCTTATGATAGAATATACAACCAGTTTGGGGCACATGCCCTGTATTCTGGTATTCTGACCCGAGATTGGTGCTCTTAGCTGTGTCCCACACTAAGCAGTGTGACACCCTACATTGGATGTCTTTTAACTTCTGAGGGATTCCAGTCAAACTCTGACAAACTGAGAGCCAATAAAGAAATGGCCAGACTGTAGGTGGTATGATCTAATGGTCAGAACAGGAGTTTGACCTAGTGGTGGAGCAGAATCAGAGGGCAGAACCAGAGGCATAGTCAGGAGACAAGCCAATGGTCAGAGTCAGGAGTCAAGCATTCAGAGGACGTTAGGGACTAGGGCTGGAGAGGGCCATGGACTGGAGCCAAGCCGGTACAGGAGGCAGGCCTGGTGCAGCTGTGGGCATGGAATGCTTTGAGCAGCCACTGCACTGCTGCTGCTACAAAGCTTAAATGGTGACCTCTTGGGCCTTCTGTCCAACCAGGAAACACAGTCACGTAGTGAGGGTTTATTCGCTCCCGCTCTGCTCATTGGCTTGCTAGCCCGCAGTTAGCTGAGTTCCTGACACAGACCAAAGGATGTGAAGGGAGTCCAGCAATCTCCAAGGATGCCCAACTCTCTTCCCAAATTCTGCACACATATCAGAAACCTCTGAACCCTGGAGACTGTTAACACACACCGAGGCATTTGAAAAAGTAAAGAAAATAGTAAGTGAAGCACCAGGCCTAAAGTACCACAGTACCCGCAGAGCATCTAGAGCTCCAGGGCAATGCCTCAGAAGAAAGCCTAGCAGCAGCACTGATACACCTAGCATTCCCTAGTAGAGCCCTGACAGACACAGGAAGAGGATATGCTCAAATAGAAGACGAGCTACTGACTACGCTCTTTGAATGGAATGATTCCAACAATTCACCTTTGGGCACGAAGTGGACGTGCCGTCTGATCACGAGCCAGTAGAAAGCATCCTGAAGAAGCCACTGCTGAATGCACCCAAAAAACCACAATGCATGTTATCAAGACCGTTATTGATGGGACACCCATGGAACGGGGAATGCAGATGTGGGGAGTTAGGTTGGAAGCAATTCAGCCACAAGGATAGAGCTGTGCACAGAATTTAAGAATGTTCCATTTCTTCAGCTCAACCTGCATTCAGCTTTACTCCCTGCTGATGAAACATGGTGGCAGCATCTGAGGAGTACGTCCTATGAAGTACAGCAGCTGGCAGCCTGAGCCACTCAGTCTGAAGGCCCCAGGAGCCTTGCATTTTGTGGACACTAAACTAGTCCAGCAATGACCCTATGGAATGAGGCATATGAGCTGTACACAGACCAGGCCATGCAGGAGGATGCCAGCCAGAAAGAAAGTAAAACTATGATTTTACCTTACCGGGAAACAAGGCACAGAGGCCTGTACCTCTCTGAAGCTCACCACTGCCTCAAGCCTCCCAGCAGCTTTAGGAGCCATGGGGACCCACTGCTCCCAAAAGCAGAACACAGCTGTGGAATGACACAGAATTTTCACTGGAGACCAATCCAAAGGGGAGGGGACAGACCCCTATACTACTGCCTTACACACATTGGATGCTACTTGCTATTTTAGGGACTTGATAGACTCCCTAATTCAGGATAGGCAAGTCTGAGGCTCTTGGGATCACTACCCAGGGAGTGCCTGCCTCGGGAAGGTGATCTGACATTGGACATATATTTAAAGACATGGGGCATGCAGCAAAAGCCTGAAGAGAAAGGATGAAAGCTCTAGGAGGCACAGCAATCCCAGCTCTAGGAGGCACAGCAATCCCAGTAGTACATGCAGTGAGACAACATCAAAGGTCAGTAAGTGGCCAAGATTCCATACTCATAGTAAGCTGTGTTTACTTTGGGAGATACCATGAGTGGGTAAAGAAAAAGTGCCTCGCAGTAGGACTTGCAAGAGGAAGATGGTACATCAGACAGTGGTGAGACATCATAACTCTCTCCTTGAGTTCAAAAGCTTATCAGGCTCAGGCTGTCAGGACAGGAAAGCCACTAGGGACAATACCAACCTCTGTGCATGCAATAGTTTTAATAGGGAAATGTGCTGTGTGATTTCAGCTGGGTCGAGGAGTTTCCTGCAATTTGATTCCTCAGGTTAAATTGGACTGGAACACATGCATTACAAACATCAGGTACAATCTACCAATGTACAATGACAGCATAATGCAGCTTGTAGGAAAATGTGACCTCATAGTAACTAACCTGAAAAATAACAGATGTTACCAGCTGAAGTTTGTAATAGTGGATGGTGACCACCACATAACTCTCTGGGGGAATTCAGCCACAGAAGTCATGGATCTAATCAGGATGCAGTGTCAGAATTTTATAGCTATAGCACAAGAAGCAAAAGGGGAACAGTGGAGACCATTTTAAAAGCATAGGGGGATGTTTTCAAAAGTGACAAGTGCTTCATAGTAAAGCTTCAGTTGGAAGTAGACCCCACATTGGAACTGTGTGCTTCCCACAAGAGAAAATTCCAGTGGTGCTACATAATCCAGCATGCAAGGAGCTCAAAAGTCTGCAGAGCAGGAGAATCATTCCACCTGTAGAGGCCAGTACAGCCTGTGTAAACAGCATGGTGCTGATAAAGAAGCCATCAGCTAAATTATGCATCTGCATAGATCCAAAGCCACTGACCCAGGTATTGAAAAGATGCCACTAACCACTTCCCACAAGTGATGATATCTTGCCAGAACTTTCCAAAGCCAGAATTGTACAGTCTGTGATCTGAGGAAATGAGTTTTGGCACATAAGCCCTGGATAAAGAGTCCAACATGCTGACAACTATTGAAACATCATTTGTTCAACACGGATGTCTGCACATGCCAATGGGCATAAGCTCAGTGCCAGAGGTCTTCCAAAGAAGACTCACCCAAGTACTGGAGAGACTGCTTGGGGTGAAAATAATTGTAGATGATATCTTCATTATAGGTGAAGAGAGCAATGATACAGAAGCTGAATGAGATCGTGATAGAAAACTACAAGCTTTTCTACAGCAATATAGGGACAAGAATACAAAACTCAATGCAGAAAAAAATGTGACTCAAAAAGTGTGAGGTGACATACATTGGACATCTGCACACAGCTCATGTCCCGACAAGATCCCAACAAGATCAAGGCAGTCAGAGAAATGCCAGATCCACTGGATGTGAAAGGGGTACAGTGCTTCACAGGACTAATACATTTTCTGTCCAAGTTCTGCCCACACCTACCTGCAATAGTAGAATCCATACGTCAGCTCACAAGCCAGGATGTTGAGTGGGACTGGGCAGGTCCCCAACAGCAAGCATTTCACATGCTGAAACAAAAGATAACAGATGCCCCTATCTTGAAGTACTACCAACCAAGTGAGCCACATACACTCTAGTGTGATGTATCAGAGAAAGGACTGGGTGTAACTCCTTTCAGGGAGCAGTTGGTTACTGATGCCAGCAGAACCCTGCCACAGACTCAACAGGGATACACCCAAATAGAAAAGGTCTTCTGGCTGTAGTATTTGGAGTGGATTGATTCCATCAGTACACCTATAGCCACCTAGTAATAGTGCACTCAGACCTAGACACAATCACAGCAAAACCCCTTCTTAGTGCTCCAAAGAGATTGAAGTGCATGTTGATGTGCCTCCAGTGCTACCCAGCAGAGATCATATATTGTCCAAGATGATTACTGGTGTTAGCTGATAGCCTGAGCAGGGCATATATACTCAGCATTAGCAAGTTGCGGGACGGGGATCAGGACACTGAATTCATTAACATGTCACACTATCTTCCAGTTTCCACAGTGAAGCTGATTGAAATCAAAGAGGCTATAGAAAAAGACATCCAACCACAGGCAGTCAAGAAAGCAGTACTAGCAGAGTGGCCAAAAGACTCTGCTTTCTATAAAGGGTAGTCTGTTGTAGCCCACTGAGAAATGATGGATAGGACACACAAGCAGTTCAAAGACTATCAAGCTAAGCAGGCAGTTTGCTACAACAGAGGAGCAAGGATCTGAGGCTACTTCATATAGGTGAGCAGGTTTGGGTCCAAGCATCAAATAGCCACATAAAGCAATGGCAAAAAGCAACAGTCCAAAATGTAGTGGGAAACAGGGCATATGAAACCAAAGACAACTGCATAGTTGTGGCAGATAGCCGGCACACCCACACAGGTGGTGCTAATGCCAGAACCTGGAGAACATAGAAAGATCCCCAGCCATCAGCTGTCCTGATATAGGAGAATCAGAAGAAATGAGGCATATGAGCAACAAAGGACCAACAGAACATCGCCCAGTAGAATGAAGACAGCAACAGTGTTGAAGCAAGTCCCTCACCAACCCTGAAAATCAAAACAAAACATGGGAGTCTAGTTTGAAGATCAGCACACTTGAAGGACTATGAGGCCTAACAGGACACAATAGGATGGCAGCAATGGCTATGACCTTACGGTGGGCTGGCACAAAAGACGCAACAACAAAAAGTGTTAAAAGGAAAGAAGTGTGTAACCTGCATGAAACTTAGAGGGAGAAGCACAGATTGCAGGAGGGAGAGTTTGGAGGAAGCACCAAGAAGCCAGTCTGCAAGCACAGGGATTGAAACTGTAGCGTTTTGGTAAATAGTTGTCTTAATAAACAGCCAGTTTAGTTTTAGAAATATGGAGTCCTCTCATGTTATTACCCAGCATGTGGTACATGAAACAGGGACTGTGGTGGTTTAGCACTGTCCTATTTCCCTTGAAAATCAAGGAGGAGTGTCCTTCACACACACCCCTCTTTCTCACCACAGGCCTTACATTTCTAAACCAGAATGATGCTATCAGAAGCAAAGTCAATAAAGACCAAAGAAGTCCTGAGGTCAGGCAACTTCTGCAGCTGTGAATGCAAGTTCACTTTCTTCCCTGTTGCTCATATAACTACCCAAACTGCAATACACTTGTCTTATATTTTATCTGACAAATTTTAAAATATTTTTGAATTGTATATCTTCTTTTTCTTCGGGTAACTGACATCAACCTCAGTTAAGAGCAGGACATAGACCCTTCCAGATGCATGGCATGTTGGCTTGTTGGGTGGCAGAAGATGTGTTAGGGACCGTCTGAATAGCCTCAGTAAATGGAGTCTTCTGATGATAGCACCAGTCCTTGTGAGAAGAAAGATGCAAATTGAAGGCCCCCCAATTTATAAGAGCAGACATCTGGGATTAAATCCTAGCCCCATTGAAATCAGTGGCAAAACTTCAAATAACCTCAGTGTGGAGAAGATTTTACCTCTGAAGAACACCAAGACCGTCCTGGTGAAATACTGGCTCCACTGAAGTCAATGGTAAAACTTCCACTGACTTCACTGTGGCCAGGATTTCACCCTGTGAGTCTACTGCAAACACGTTTTATAAAAATCAGCTTAGAATAAGGTGCAGTAAGTGTCTTTGCCCTGGGCTACACTGGGGAGGGGGGTCGATCTACGATATGCAACTTCAGCTACGTGAATAGCGTAGCTGAAGTCGGCATATCATAGATCAACTTACCTGGCCGTGAGGACGGCGGCGAGTCGATCGCTGCCGCTCCCACGTTGACTCCACTTCTGCCTTTCACCGAGGTGGATTTCCGGAGTCGACGGGGAGTGCGTTCGGGGATCGATTAATCGCGTCTAAACGAGACGCGATAAATCGATCCCCGATAGATCGATTGCTACCCGCCGATCCAGCGGGTAGTGAAGACAAGCCCTCAGTGTAGTAGGGGTTATTTCAGGCTGCTTTTCCTGTATAGGAAAATGATTTTCCTCCTGTAAAATGTGTGTGTAAGTTTCTCACCTCTTTTTGTATCCTCTGTTGTTATTCATAGAATCTACAGAAGGAAAGGACCTATTAGGTCATCTAGTTTTTCCTGCCAGCACAGAATTGTTCTCTATCATTTATTAGGGTCTTGTTTAGACTAGTTTTACTTGTTCCAAGCAACAAGGCTTCTGCCACTTCCCGTGGGAGATCATTCCACAAGTTAATAGAGCTTTCTAGCAGGAAGTTTTTTCTTGATTTTCAGCCTACATTTTCCTTCTTAATTTCATTCTCTCAGTTATATACCCAAATACCTAATTTTTTAGGCTATTCTATAGCGCCCATGTCATTACAGTATTCTCGCCCTCCTTGGTGTGTATACCCTGCAGATCTATGTGCACTGTTATCATGACCTTATAACCATACTCTACATATTGCACTCACTTTTTTATAGATCAGTTCCTGCAACTCCGTTACCATTTTGTTGCTGTTCTTTGAACACTCTCTAATTTGCTAATATCTTTCTGGTAATGAATCACCCAGAATAGAAATCAACATTCCCATGTGTGATCATACTAGAGAACAACTATTACCTCATTTGTCCCATGATGTGATGCTTCCTTGGATGCAATCTGAAACTGCAGTGGCGTGTTTTGCTGTCATAACTCACAGCAGATTCATGTCTAATTTGCTGTCCACTATCTCCACTAAGACTCTTTTGATGATCCTGCTTCTATATTTCTGCATTCCATTGAATGTGTTTCAGATTATTTCTCCCCACATATACTGACTTGTTTTTTTCCAGTTCATATTTTGATTATAATTTTTAAATGTGAGAAAAAATTTGCTTTTTAATTTTCTTCTGTATTTATAATGGACAGTCAACTGAGAAACAAAGGATCCAAACACAACCAAACTCATAACAACATGCTATTGTGATAGCTACTGACACACTGGGGATTGAAACAGTGCTAAATGCAACAATTTGATCCAAAATTCTGTAGCTTGGCCCATAACACTCATATCCGCTGTGGATTAGGCACAGCGAAGGATATGTAACACACACTACTAGCAGCAGTAGCAACTTTTGAACCCAGTCCTCTTGACCTTGCTCATTTGAATAATCTCAACTTCTTGCATGAGTAAGGACTACATATTTGCATGCGTAAATTATAGACTGGGGCCGTTATTCTTAGTTCATAGAAGGAACAAGGAGACAATCCTGAGCACTGAGAATTTTATACAAATAGAACAATTAGGTATGAGTATTAAAAAAAACAGTTTTAACCTCTCAAAGTAACTTTCTCTTGTGTTATGGTTAAATGTTATTGGTTTTTGCCAGGAGTAGGCAGATAGGACAGCTACTATTAGAAACCTTTCTGACGGTTACATTTTATAAAGTATTGTTTTGTAGTTATAGAGTGAAGAGCAATTTCTGCTGCTCTAAGTGAAAATGAAACATGAAATAAGGGTGGGAGGAAAATGGAGTATATCTGTATCAAATTAAAATACAATTACTGAGTTACTTTGAAATAGCACTTCACAACAGTGCTCTATGAAACACAGTGGATATTTTCACTCAAGAAAAATACATAGAAGAAAGATGTAAAGAAATTATTTTCTTCGTCCATTTTACAATTAATCATTCAGAACCCCAAAATTCACTACAGCTGTTTACAATAAAAAGAAATGCAAAGTCAAATTTGGCAAATTGAAAGTACATGGGAATTGAGACAAAAGTTAGACCAACAACAACAAAAGGAAGGGAATCATTTCATCAACTGAGAAGACAGATGAGGAATGTGAATACCAGAATTTTCCCTAACTCCTGAATGTTGATGGCTCCATCATGCTTTAATAATTTTCTCCCCCTGTACATGCCCTCCTCTGAAAACTTCCCACATAGTTTAACTTCATATCAAAATGAGGTCCTTCTCTCACATATGACTGAAAACATTTCATTGTGGGGTTCTATGTTTCGTGTTTATCAATGATTTTCAAACTAAATTGTTCAGTTACCAAGTAAAAAGCAGGATTTTTTAATTTGTTTCTTAAATATCCAACTCAGGAAATCCAGTCTGCAATCTGAAAAGCAAGCTGGGTTCTTTCTGCTTCACTTATGACCAACAATAGAGATTCTGCAATTGGGATTTGGTTAACAATGATGTTGATGAAGCAAAAGCCAGAATTGTAGGCAGCTCACACTGTGTGCAAAGCCAACACAGCTAAAAGAAGTCAAGTGTAATAAAAACGTATTTTAATCAAAGAAGGTGCCATTTATATACAACTGCTTTTTAAACAGATCCGGGATCCTCACATTGTCCCCAGTTCAGGAAAGCACTTAAGGTGATTAATTTTAAGTTGCTTATGTCCCATTGAAGTACTATTTGATTTTCTTGAATAAGGACGAACTTAAGTGTATGCTTAGGTGCTTTCCTCATCTGGAAGTATTGATATCAAGACATTCATATCACTGCGTGTTTTTTTTAAATTTTCATATATTTACTATACATATATACAGACACTGAGAGTATTTCATGGCTTCTCAATCCTGTACTTCCTAAAGGCAAGCCTTAATACAACAACAATTAGCACAATATTGATATTTGTTAAGGATGCTTAAAAGACAAAAATGACTTATTAAAAGCCCCAGTTCAACAAAGCACATAAGTATATACTCAAATAGCTTTAATGGAATTTAAGAATATACTTAAGTGCTTTGCTGAATAAGGCACCAGTCCTACAAACACTTAAGGGCACTGCTAAAGATAGCAAAATTAAGCTCATGCATAAGTGTTTTCAGGATCGGTTATGAAGCATAACTGAAAATTATTTAGGAACAGAAAAACTTACTTCATTAATGAGTTGTGCAACTAGTTATTAAGGTATATGCCTCCACCTAGTGACTCATAGCAATAGCTTATACATTTTAGAAGACTGCAGAAGAAGCAAATAAATGTATAGAAAAACAACATTCATCATCTATTAATGGAAAAGACCACAGTACTTAACTACATTTTGTTACTGCCACAGTATCTACTTTGAAAATAGGGTGAAAATGTATACTCTTAATTTGTCAGCACTTATTCATAGCATTCGTTCTGCAAGTACCTTGACGTCAGTGCTCAGCACTGGTATTGTGGGAATACTGAGATTTTAGTCACCTCTTTGTATAAATCACTGCACCGCTATTCTCTAGTTGTGCTGCTGCTGATCCTGCCCCTACAATGGAGCTAACACTTGGCAGAAAAGGAGCAGCTCTATTACCATGGGAAGAGGCATTTCTGATGCCATGCTAGTCAGGGGAGCGCTAGCGGTGACACCAGGATAACAGACACCACTGAAAATATCAGAGGTGACTTTTGTTTTTAAAGGGGCAAGCTTTAGCTTTTTATTTCTCAGTAATGCAAACACATGCACATCTGCTCCCGCCTGCCCTGTACTAGAATCAACAGCAGCTTTAGAGCCCAATCCTCCTGCCCTTACTCTGGTAAGCAATCCCACCAAAGCCAGCATACCTTCTTGTACGAGTAAGGACTACACACTTGCACATGAAAAAGTTACCAACAAGAGCCCTTAGTCTCTATGGTAATTAAAGGCTGATCCTGTGAGGTGCTGAGCATTCTGCCCTGATCCAGCCAAGCACTTAAGTACTTGATTAATTTTAATCACATGATTAGTCATTGAAGTCAAAGAACTTCAAGTCAAGGAAGTACTTAAGTACTTTGCTGAATCGGAGACCAAAATATTCCTCAGGCTTATGGTTTACTGAGCCAAAATGGTCCTCTATAGTAACCTCCCATTACTGTTAGATTATTGGTCCGAATCCAGCCACAGTTGGAAATGAGTGAAATGTCATTACCATCTGACAGCTCTTTGGTGTCCCATGTAATTAATTTGGTTGTCCTGGCAGCAGTGTTGGAAATCCCAGGAGAGCCCAAGGAAATGAAGGGAGCATCACACTGAATTGCACTATCATCTCTATAGCTGATCTCTCCAAGTACACTGTGGAGCAATGTGAGGAAAGCTTGCATTGCTGGCTGTGTGGGTAAACAGAGGGCTCCAGTCTTTAGCTCTCTCCATCCAGTATCTTTCATGATCACAAATGACATGAAGGCGCAGAGCTACGCCTCAGTATCAGAGCCAAGGGTCATTGTAAGATCCTGGGTCTACAGAAACAAACAATTCATATCAGTTAGTCAACTATCTCTTGTAGAAAATAAACAACAATTTTCCAAGTTCCTTTTTCGTTTCTTGGGTTTTATTATGCTCTAATTTTGTCTACATAAATTAAAATGTGATTTTAAAAAATAATTTGTGTAATGGTAAAATATGCAAATGTTTAGATTACAGTTCTTTTAATATAAATAATAAATTATAATATAATATACACAGAGAGACATTATGGTTTTACACAAATTAAAATTATAATCTAAAAATGAAATATTTTATCATACATTAAAAATCAGAAAGCATATTTTCTTCCTTTCCTATTCCTGTTAATTTCTCTCTTCCTCTGCTTATGTATTATTTTATACTGGGACTTGGTTTGTATAAATGATACTATATATAACAAAATTATTTTGTACTCATTTAGCTTTCCTTAGTGAAGTTACTGCTGCTCATCAGAGGGGGAACTCAGAACTCAGAATGAATTTTAAAATGATTCAATTGATCAAAAGTACAGTCACTTTTCACTGAATAATAAACATTTTATCATGAAAAGAATAATACAATAGAAAAATATCTATTTACAGAAGAAATTTAATTCTTCATGTGTATAGTTAATACTGCATAGTATTGAGACCCACAGCATATAAATTGCAGCCTGCCTATTTTGAACTGTTTCATAGTATTTCCCCTGAATTTTCAAGATTTTGAAAACTGTGGACAAAAATTCCTCTTAGTTGAAACTCTCTATATAAATTCCTGCTCTAGCACTGATTTGGCAATCAAGATTGTTACCATATGACAGGTGGCTAGAGTCAAATACAAAATTGGTTTTAATGGTTTAGTTTGCTTTTGCTTTCTTGATATTAGATTTTTAAATCACAATAATGATTTATGCAGAGTGGTACCTTTTGGTATTAAAACAGAAAAAACAATTGTAATAGAACCAATAAATTAATTAAAAGCTTACATCACATGACGATGTTCTATTTTCCTCAAGCTTTAAAGAAGATTTAACTTAACTGAAGTGTATGAATGAATCCTAAAGAAATTGCAGTCTCCTTGATTTACACTGGAATCCAATACAAACCCTTTTACAGAATGTATCCAGATTTATTAGCAATGACCAGATGGGATCATAATATAACCTCAGGGAAGAAAACTAATGGATTTCCCATCAAGTCATATTTGGATATGATCCAATCACCATTAACATATCCAGATTCATTAGGTGCCTCCGAATCCAAGCACAATTCAGCTGAGAAGTTACTGAGAAAGATAATTTTGGAAATTATTTAATTTCCTTCCCATAGCAAATTCACATTGCATCTAAAGTTGACGTAGCTTGCCATATGAGCAGCTCAGTGTTCTTTGTTTGTCATGCAACAATCACTGGGGTTAGCGAGGCTGGCCAGAAGCTGTATTCCTTAGTTTACTTCTTGCACTTGTGAGGTCTTCAACAGAATCAAGGAAAACCCAAAACTCAAGTCTTCAAAGGAAGTGTAGGGAAAAGAGGAAGTCATCTGCAAATACTTTGTTTCAAATATATTTGCAACTTTTAAATCATCCTATGTACTCAAATCTGCAAAAGTTTTGGGTCTCAACAAAGATTTTACATGTATTTTATTTACATCTTTTCATGTTATCTTTAAACAAATCTGGGGTTGCATTTAGGGTTTAATCCTTGCACTTATAAAAGTCAATGGCAAAATTCCTGTTGATTTAAATGGTATAGGATTAGATCCTGAAGTGGATACATGTCCCACAGTGCCTATATGTCCAATTACTTTGTAACTGTACATATGCATGTAAATTAATTGTGTGTGCCTGTTATTATTTTATCTTTGTGTAAGTATATTTCCCCATGTTAAACAAAATTTGTTTTCTTTTATTAAAGTTAGAAAACAGCGCCTCCGTTTTGAACACTAGTTCATAAATTAATAGAACTGTACAATCCCGTAATTGTTTTGTGGATTATTACTATTTTTAGAAGTTAAATCTTGTTCTTTAAGATTTTATTAAAGGGACATATTTTTGTACATTTAAAATAGTTTTTATCTTTACCTTTATATTCCCTTATGTATAATACATTCATGAGAAATTAAAAATGAAATTACTTTTCCCAATTAGCATCAATAATAGAGTAAGGAATGTGTGCAGCTGTAGCAACAGTGTTTGCTAGATTCCTGCTATTTCAATAACAGTTCTGGAAACACAAAAGTTTTGTTTTCTGTGGGTTCTTGAAAAATGTGTTTTTACTATAGAATTAGTAGTCTGGTTAGAATTCATTTTTAAACAACAAATGTCCTTTCCTGCATTACTAATGACACCTTAAGAATTTTAAAAATCCAATTTACTTTTCATCATCTATGCTGCTGATTTAAGTTATTGCACATATCTACATTTGGACAATGAAAACAGCCCAGACATTTTTACTTACGTTTCTGGTCAGTTTTACTTTCTGGTTTTCCTGCCAGAATATCTGAGCTACAACCACCACATGGGACTTTTAAAATCCAAACAAGACAAGCAAACAAAACAACCCTCTTTTCAGTGATTTTTTTTTAAATTTCATGGGAACATTTGAAATGATTGATATTAGAGTCTGGCAAAAACTTTTCTTTAAAAAACAGAATACTACATTTTGGGACATGCTCCTTTTACATTCTTCAGTGATGGAATGATATTTTTTTTTTTAAAAAAAGGCTGTGTGGGAAAATCTTAAGAATGTGGAAATCATTCCTCATAAATAATAATTTTAAGATATTTTAAAATTTGAGCATGAAATACCAATGACAGGTGTGATTTAAGTGTGTTCTGCTATAGTTATAATTATGAAAATAGTAACAAGGCTAAAATAAACAAAACAAATATTGTAAAACTTTTTATTCTTTTAGATAAGTGACTTTTATAAAGTTAAAAAATGTTGATTGCAAATTAGTGGTATATTTAAACTAAAAAAGTTTAATTTTCTCTAATATTAGAAATGTGATTTTTTTCTTGAAACAAAATTATTTTAAAATAATTTGACTAGTTCATTTTTGTAGCATATTAAGAAAGCCTATCAGAATTTTCCTCTGTTCCCAAAACTGTATCTGATACTTGTGGTGCCATCTACTGGAAAATATCATTAAAGCAAACAATGCTCACCAGAATAAGGATCAACGTTTTTATTTACTCACAGGACTGGTACAACACAGGGTACAGCTGTCCAGACTTTCCTAGACTGGCTCCTGATTAAATCATTTATTGGAGTGAGAATGTAGTTCATTCTTCATGGCATCTTTACTCAGAATGTCAATTAATATTTTAATTTGTGCCAATTGTGACATGTTTTCTAGGAACTAGACTGAGACTAGACCACTAACTCATTCTACTTAGGCCACTGAGCAACCATCAGACACTAATGACTGTCACTAGGATGAATTTGAATCAGTCTCCTAGAGATGAAAAAAACACCGTCTCTCATTACCAATCACTCAGACCATCCAGTCGCTGTCTCTAGACAGCTTGTTTTTGTTTTTGTTTGTTTTTTTAGTGGTGGGAGGATATAACAGGAGGGAAGACAGATTAGAGGGAATCCCTCATTTCCTCTCCCTCCCACGAACCCAGGGTTGCAACTCAACTTCCAGCCATGGAGAGATTGACCCCATTTCCTCAGGAGCATGTCAGTGCTGTATGGAGTATTGGTCAGGGAGGCTTGCTCAGGGGGTTACACAAGGCTGATAAATGTACTACCTCCAAACTATTGTCCAGGTAGCAAGGGACCATGCTAAGGAGATGAACTCTGATCCCCTGCATTTCAGCAACATGCACAGATTGTCAGCCTGGCCCTAATGTCTAGTTCTTCAGTTTGTCCACAAAAAGTCCAGACAGTCTGCCAAATAATTTTTTAAAAAGTGATGCAATTAGACTTCTAAAATGTTGGACCTGGGCCTGCAGGACTCAGGTTTTTAAGTAAAACAATAAAATTAAAAATCCACAAGCAATTTTCCCTTTAGAGACAGAAAAAGAGAAGGAAAGACCCACACTTGACAAATACTAAGCACATTGCCTAATGCATTGTTGGAAGATGCTCAGGTTTCACATTAAAGGACATGGAGTAAGAACCAGAGTAGAATACACTAGATTAATCATATCTAAATTTAGGGTGTTTTCACAAAATGTCTTACGCAAACACAAGGATGTTTAGGCTGTTTAGGAGAGGAAGCATGGCACAGTGGTTAAAGCAGTAGCCTAAGACTTGGCAGACTTTTAGTACAGCTCCCAGCAGCACCATAGACTTCCTTTGAGACCCTGGGCATTATGTAGTTCAGTTTCCGCCACTATAAAAATAGGGATAACAGTACATCTCTATCTCCAGTGGTAGTGTGAGGATAAATTACAGCAGAGCCGATGCTCTGTTATAGTTAAGGTTGAACATCACTTTCTGCATCAACTGATGTAAGTTTTCTAAAATATGCATGCTTACTTGGATCATCTAGAACAGTGGTCCCCAACCTTTCTGTGGCCAAGAGCACATTCATCCCTTCATCAGAGTGTGGCAGGCAGCGACGCTTCTCGGCGGCACTTCGGTGGCGACGGTTCTCCGCCAGAAGCGCTGCACGGTGGCATTTCGGTGGCAACGCTTCTCCAGCAGATGTTCCTCTCCTCTTCCTTCGTTGGCGCTGGCCCTCACGGCGGGCACACATAAATGCCTCGGCGGGCGCCATGGCGCCCACAGGCACCACATTGGGGACCACTGATCTAGAAAATTTGCTGTCTCATGAGGGTGTAGGACAGGGGTTGGCAACCTTTCCGAAGTGGTGTGCCGAGTCTTCATTTATTCACTCTAATTTAAAGTTTCGCGTGCCAGTAATACATTTTAACATTTTTAGACAGTCTCTTTCTACAAGTCTATAATATATAACTAAACTATTTTTGTATGTAAAGTAAATAAGGTTTTTAAAATGTTTAAGAAGCTTCATTTAAAATTAAATTAAAATCCAGAGCCCCCTGGACCGGTGGCCAGGACCTGGGCAGTGTGAGTGCCACTGAAAATCAGCTCGCGTGCCGCCTTTGGCACCCGTGCCATAGGTTGCCTACCCCGGTGTACGATAATATTAGTGGTCCTTGGGTCATTTAAGCACAGGATTCCCGAGATACAGCCCCCACCCCAAAAACCCCAGCATTTTACAGAATCACCTGGTTCTTTAACTGATTTTTTGGACACAGCTAGGGCTCAAACGATGGTTCCAATTCTCTCCAAACAAATCCCAGTCACTTGGGATTTTTCTTAGCTAGTGCACTTCACCAAACGCTCCTTTGGGGAAGCAATATAGAAAAAGTTAAGGGTAAAGTTTGTAACTCTCAGTCAGAATTACGTCTAAAAGATGAAATGCACGTATGGAGCAAAACTAGGGTTCTGTCGTCAGTTCTATCTACAAACCTACATAACTATACTCCCCTAAATTTAACACACTTTATTCTATTAAAAAAATTAGGGAATTAACTTTTCATTTGAAGGTAATGGAAACAAACTTCTGAAAAAGCATGAAATATAGTTAAAGTACATGCCACTCCTTCACTGCAATCTTAACTCTAACCCCTGGGGCTGGCAATAGCCACTGGTAATGACTCAGTAAGGGTTGTGCCATAACCAGAAGTAGAGTGACAAAGAGACATGCTGTTGTTTGCTGGAATTTAAATCTAACACCACAATTATCTGCATGCACAGAGCTGCTTTCATCACATTAGGTGTAGGCGTATTGAATGGAGGAATTAGTTGGAACAGGCTGGAACAGCTGTCTCTGTGATTTGAGGTCAGGTGCACATGTACTTTGAGACATCAAGCGTGTCCCATTTCAGCACTGAGTTCTGTAGGTCACGTCAGTAGTGGTGAACAGGAGTGTTCTTGTGATGAGGACTGTCAGCAATCTGGTGAAGGAGCCATAACATTTAGCAAGTCTGGGGTGGTTTGCATGGAGTACACTCAGTGTTTTGAGTGAAGGCCAGGAGTAGATAGCTCCTGTTGCTATACCTAACTTAAACGCAAGCTTCACCTTAGCAAAGAGCATCTAGATATTGTTTTACAATGCTCATATGCACTGTTCCCCAAGTGTTCTGTATATCTGTAAAGATAGAATACTAGTATGGGTTTTATTGGCCAGTTGGTGCATCACACGTAGAGCAGAATTGAGGTTGCATTGCAGAGATGGTGCTTACCTTAAAAATGTATTTCCTGATTTTCAGAATGTAGCTGAACTTGATGTTCTGGAAGGGCATGGGGCATGACCAGGCAACCTGTTACCTATCAGCTCTGTGTTCTTGGGGAACCAGGGCACAGTGTCCAGCCTGACTCACGAAAGACCTCCCTGCCCCCAGCCTCTGCTTGAACCAAAGCCAATGAGAAGGAACACTTACAAAAAGCAATGAAAAGGCGGCGGAAGACACACCTAAACCCCTCCGGCCAATGGTGACAGGATTAAGGAAACTCCCCTAGCCTCTTTTGCATCGGAGATGGGACAGGGAAGCATCTAGATTAGAATACAGAATGGAAAACAGAAATTCCAAGGCAAGACCCACACTGAACTCTGGAACCAGAAAAGCAGGGAAGCACTGCATGATGGGGGATCTCTGCTCCAGATGTTAATGAACCCACGCCTGCACACACCCAGCTCGGGTGTTATTAGACCAATTCTAGTAATAAATCCTTTATTGGTATCCAAAATACTGAAGCTGCCTAATTGCGTTGTGAGCTCCCTCGAAGGAACACCGCCCATAGCCAGGAATGATCAGTTCCTATTGTCTAGCCTAAACAAAACTTTGGTATACTCCCTTGAGGCATCAGTTTACCCATAACCAAATCTTGTTCTCCCTTGAACCATTGTTGTTTCCCTACAAAAACCCTACCCACGCTCAAGTAAGTGTTCTGATGCCTGTATCCAATATCTGCATTAGTTCCAATGGGATTTCATCTTCTCCTGACTGATCATGCTGGGGGCTCTGCCTGTCTCCAGCACTCCAGACCCTCAGTTACCACCACCACCTGGGAACCCTGATCTATTCATGCTTCGTGGAGTGCTCAGAACCCAACCCTCTCTCGCGGTATAGCCTTCTGACCCTGACTTGTGTGATCAGTTTTAGTTTTCTAAACCTGACTTTTATAATCAAATTTTAGTTATATTTAATATAACTGTTTTGTTTGGTTCCCCTTGTATGGTAATACCTGGCAATAACAACTTTCATGGTTAAGCTGGTTGCCTCTCTCTCTCTTTCCCTTTCGTATATGTTTTTTGGCTTCCCATTCGCTCTGCAGCAACGCTCCTTGTACCTAAGCTAAAGATTCCTGCAGCGCCCAAAAATCCTGTGCGGTTTGTTCATCAAGTGGGTTATTACTAGAACAATTGTAATGTGAAAGTGGGGGTAGAAATGTGCTGAACCTGGGGCATATAAGGATGGCAGATTGAAAGTGCTGCTCAGGTATACTGAGCCTGCTCAGGCGTACTCTATTCTGGTGCGGTGCCTAGGGACTATAAGGGTGACAGCGTGGAGGTGCTGCTCGACCGAGCCTGCTGAGTCCAAAGGCATACAAGGGGTTAGCTTGGGAGCACTGATTAACCCGGTCCTCTCAGACACGCTCGGTTAATGTGTGTGTTCATCTGATTCTGGGGCTGGAAGAATCCAGATGTAGGGAACCTAGGTCCCACAGAATAGCTCTATTGGGAGGGAACTTACAGAAGGGAGAAGTAGAGCTCTGTTATCAGAACACAAGTGAAACAAGCAGTACATGGATAGAATTACAGAACCAGCGCCCAGAGTAAGCGTAATAAATGAGTGCACCCCCAAGTAACAGGCAAGTCTGGTAACAAACTTTAATTGTGTTAATGCAGTTTTTGTTAGTGAATAAATTCAAGATTGAGATGCACTCTTATGATGATGACAGGGAACATATACTCAAGATTGCACTTAATGCTTAAAAAAATCAGCATGAGTATTTGTTTTCCAACACAGCACCATTTTCTCCATAAAAGTCTGCACATCTCACACATTGCATAGACTATTGATTTTTGTTAGGAACACCTGTAAGTCACTAACTTGATGGCTAGTAACCAGTGTCATAGGAAGAGGAGATTCTTGTACAAAAATGAGCCCCCTGCTATAATGATTTCTTCCACTACTATCTCCAATGCAGATGCTAAAAAGAACATTAAATGTAATATTTTAGAGAAAGATGGAGGCAAGGATTCCAGAAAGAATTCTTTCAGTCCCCTTTCTGTTTCTATATCATTTCAGGAAAAATTATACAAGCCTACAGTAAATGGTTTACCTTGGACAAAAGTGCCTACAAAACATCCTGTTACAAAGAGACTAATCTACAGTTAAGATTGTGAGCAACTTTCCATAATAAACCTCATTTTTTAATGTCTCACACCTGCATAGAAAGTGGATCAGACAAAGCCTTTGAGAGACATGGTGGTTTGGAAAGTTATAGGTTGTAACATTTTCCATACTGTCAAATCTCAAGAGGCTTGGATTAGACCCTTCCAATTTGTTTTACTTAGGGGGTCTACTAAAAGCTACCTTAAATATTTTCAGAAAGCCCTGCTGTTTATATTTTTCTTCCTTGGGTACTTTGAATAAACCCACCTCCAACTAAATTACTGAAAGTAAAATCAACACTTGGCCACAAGGGCTATGGGCCAGATTTTTAAAGGTATTTTCATGCTAGGCATCTAATGGGATTTTCCAAAACACTTAAACAATTCAGGCACCTAAATCCATTTAATTTCAATGAGACACACCTAACCTGTTTAGGTGCTTTTGAAAATCCCACTGAGCGCCTTTCTGCATCTTTAGGCACCTAAATACTTTCTGAAATCTGACCTTATGCCCTTTCTCTAGCCCTGCAGTGGTTAAAGTGAGAGACAGTCACTCATTTCAATCCAGAGAATGTGGTGGTGGTTTTTTTTGTAGAGTAATAAAATATTTACCTTTCAATATATCATTCAGCAATGAGGTGCTTAACCACATTAGAGATGGAAAGATCTATTAGGTAGACCATTTATTCACCACCTCTCCCCAGCCAAGAAATAATTAAGTGATACTTAAATGTAAAAGTGAACTGAAAACAACATTTAAAAATTCCCCATTTGCTGGAACTAAGACATGAATTCAGTTCATTACTACCTAAAATATTACCCACCTCTTTTCTGGTTCCCTAAAATTGTTGTTATAGCACCTACTATGCTGCAGTACCATGGCTACAGTAGCAGGAAATTCCAGTGGAACTGATGCACAAGGGGTTCAGATAAATTATTTTTTAAAAACCCTATTTGAAGTTCTTTATCTTTTTCTTGTGCTATTATACAACAGAAACTACCTCCTAAAAACTTCAAAGCTCACAGTGTTGAAAATTAAGGAAAAATTATAAAAATGTAATCATGAGATTACTTAAACTATATCACTTAGTTGATATGAGAGAGCCTCACCACTCGTCAATTACAATGGAAGTATTTTTCCCCCCCCCCCAATCAGACCATCTACTTATCAAAGTGTTCCTCTGCATTTCTGGAACAGAGATATCTAAGATAAACCCTACTTTGTGTTTTCTCCCAGACTGCCCCTTGTGCTTACGAAGTGTTTCCCATAAACAGCCACAAAATTAACTCCTCCTCCTCCAATACTCTCCTTTCCCATGTCTACAAAAAACTTAATAATCACTAGACTGCTGTTGTACAGACCATTGCCGAACATGCTATCCAACACTATCTCAATGATTTCTTGTATCCCTTGTCTAGCTATATCCATCTGTTGTCTTGTCTTACACTTAGACTTAGCTTATAAGCCCTTTCAGGCATGGACTATCTTTGTTCTGTTTGCACAGAGCCTGGGGGTCATAGCCACTATGCTAACAGAAACAATAAAAAAAATTATAACAAAGATGTAAGAGCTAAAAATTTTCCACCAACTAAAAGAGTATAAAGCATTATAAATCTTGTGCTGCAACAAACCTTCTCCTTATTACAATTGAAGTCTTCTCACGCCTTCTGTTTATACAAACACAGCTGTTAAAGAAAGCATAGTGTGTGTGGACTGTAAAATTCAAAATAAAGTTGTATGGTATTAGTATCCAGCCCTAAACGCATTATTTGTGGACGCTCTTCAGAGTAAGACGATTTTCCTGTGGCACCACTGAACCTCCGAAAAACGCTCAGTCCTCCAGCTCATGCCCACCTGTGGTGATAGCAACAGAGGCTCAGGAGGAACATGGGGAAAGAGATTAAAGGAAGAGTGCCAGGGCACAGCCAACAAGGTAAATAAAGCAGGGAAGCAGCTGGAACATGCCCCCACTTCTGGTCCTGTCAGAGCAGAAAAGAAATTGACAAAGCGCTCTGCCAACTGTTCTACGTTTTATAATCATTGATTCCTCTCCCACAACCGTGTATATTGGAGCTTAAAATTACCCTGATTTTATGATGTACTTTCTTTTTTGCAGAAGAGCAAACAAACATGACACAGCTCTGGGCTCCCTCTGCTGGTCCTAGAAACAGCCAAATTCTGTCTTCAGTTACACCCGAGAAACCCTTAAACCTCAATAGGGGCAAACACATACAGGACATAATGTGGGCTGCTGAATGAAAATCGTAAAGAAATACCAAGTGGCTGTTATTTTAGTTTCTCAGTAAATAGGTGATTCTTTTGTTTAAAAAAAAAATAAAAATCATGGGATAGTCTCTTCCTTATTAGCCGATTTAAAGATAGTTCCAATCTAAAGGACATTTCACATTTAATATTCAAATAGTTTAACTAAACGTGGTATTTTCTGTTTTGTTTCTGTTAGGACAGCTGTAATGAAATCAGCAGATGGATATTTTCAAAGTACAAACACCAAATATATATTAACTGTACAATACTGAGTAAGTTTATACCTTAATCTACTTAAGTAACCAGGTCAAATTTGAAGTCTCATTATAGGAAACAGACAAGATTCAAATAGATTTTATGCATACATTTCTCCTATTGCCTCCTAGTAACTTCTATGCATTTAGTGTTCTGTCCTGCCGGACCTTTTCACCTGATTTTACTTGAGCACTGAAAGGGAAAAGAAATCCCTTCTCCCACAACTCATTAAAAAAAAAATTTCTCTTGGAATCTAGAAAAATTTCTTATGTAATGACAACACCAAACTGACCAACATTTGTTTTTAACATAGTATCTTAAACTGGTATCTATTTTTTAAAAAAATAAATCTTATTTCCTTTGTGTTGCACAGTTACCACATATTACACATACTGACATGTAACCATTGGGCAATTAAATACTTAGGTCACAGCCCTGGAATACACTTTACACGGGTGGGGATCTGTGAGTAAAAGATCCGTCAGTGCGCAACATATTGCATGAGTGGGATCTTAATTATATCCATTTTTGAAACAAGAGCCTTTCTTAAAAACAGAAAGGTATAGGGTAACATTCTCTTATCTGTCATTACGTACTATTGTCAATTAATACGCAACGTGTAACTGGATGTAGTTAAATAGCATTTGCTATGTAATCACACGATACTTGGGATCTTGTGTCTACTCTGTAAAGACTGATGCAGAAATACCAAATTAAGGAGATATTTGTCTACTTAAAAAAAAAATTACACTTGTACTTCCAACATGTTTATTTACCTATATTACAACTGTTCAGAAAAATGTTATAAATATAAACTATACTTGATTATTTTATTTTTACTTTTTATGCCTTTGCATTCTTTCAGATGGACAATGAAAATCCATTAAGTCTATTTTACTTTCAATTTCTCAGTGCTGTAATGTTTGGGTTGCAAACACTAACACAAGGTTTCTTTGTTTAAAAATAACTATTTCTATTGGAATTTTTTAAAAATAATCACTAGCAAAATTTTTATTTGTCTTGGGCTTTCTGTTTCAATTTGAACAAAATTTCTGTTTATGTCACATAATATGCTTTCATAATTTAATACTTCAATATTAAAACAAACATCAGAACTCCCCAAAAAAAAAACCACAAAAAAAAAAAGTTCTACAGGAAAGTTAAAGGGACACTATCAATTTACAGAACATGCTTCTGTCCAAAAATATTTTACCTCCTATAGTGCATAGTTGGTTCCATGGTTTCTCCAGTTGTTCCTGTGTTCAAGACCAACACAGCAACAAGTGAGAAAAATATTTAAAAATGCATAACCACAAATATTGGTCACAGGACTCAAAGGCAGGTGAAACACTTAACTCATTTTCTTTTAAAATTAACTAGATATAAAATTGATGTCCCTTTCATCAATTTCTGATCTAATAGCGTCTCCAGACTTAATGATAATTTACACTTGGTAGCTGGACCCAGCCTGATCACATACTCTTAATCTTTGGTGGTTCTACACAGTCTCTTTTCCAGCCTTCAAATTTCTTCAAAGCTACCATGCTAATCCCTTGGCCACCTTGGATTTGTTTTTTCCTTTAACCCGTTTTGCCTTAAGCTTCTTCCTCTGTCTGGGATTCATCCATACTGGGTACTGTCCATGTTGGTCTAAAAGATTCTTTTTGTTTCTTTTAATCTGTGTGTCCATCTTAACTTCATCTGAAAAAAGAAAGCATTTACAAAAGTCAATAAAAACATCTGAATCGGTTTCATACAGGATACTTAGAAACACTAGATTTACAAACAGTAACCAAAATAATCTCTCTTCACACACGTCACAAATTTTTTAGTCTCTGTATTGACAGTATCTGGAGTTTCCATAGGAGATTTGTTCTGGCCCCAAAAAAATGCAACACAGGGTGATCCCTTCTAAATAATGCTGTTTGCCATGGCAAATAAGTGGGTCTGGAGTGTGCACCTGGACAGATGCTCTTCCTCAAGCCAAGTATCGGTTATTGAGAGCAGGAGCTAGTTGCTGGATAGGGAAGGGAGAGTACAAACCCATGGGATTTAGGAGCAGGAGCTGGTAATGGAACCTGTTAGGAGAGAGGAACAACATGGACTATGCTATTACAGTTCAGAGCTACTATTGACTATAGATATTGTCTTTTCTCTAATGTTGATGGGTGAAATGAACGGTCACTAGTACCAACTAGAATGAAAAACAAGTTTTTAAAAAGGCAATTCCCCTCCCCACCCACCTTGCTGCTCCATTCCAGGCTTGAAAACCAGAAAGGTGGTGGTGGTGGTGGGGAGGGACATGAGGGAGGAAGTGGTTGCAGGGAGCCCATGAAATAAAGGGGGATGGGAGGGTGGCACACACAGGCAGTTCGTGGGAGGAATGGAGGGATGCAAGGAGCCCCCTGAGCGTGCACTGAGCTCAGCCAACAGAACCCATGAAGCGTCTGAGGCCCCGCATAGATTCACAGCTGTATGCTTCAGAACCTGGGCTGTTTTTCCTCTGGAGCTGCAAAATTAAAAGCAAACTCACCACCTTGATCTTTGACCTTCTCCGGGGTGACCACCGTTGCTATTTCTTTAACCTCCTCCATTACAACATCAGCGTTTGCTTTCAGGATGTGTTTTAATCGGCTGAGTTCCTTCGGCGCATTCTTCTTCCTTTTCTCAGCTCGCATCTTTCTCTTCCATTTACTCCTTAAACTCTTGGCCATGGTTTGGTTTAGCTGAGGTGAGGGAGAGGTGACCAAAAACCAACCAACTTATCTTCCGAAACTAGGCACTTCACATTTAAACCAACCACTTCCCCTCGCCCCCCACCCCGGACACCGAGCGGGCGAGGAGAAGCCCGGCCCCTAGCCCCGTGCCGAGACGTGGGTGGGCTCCAGGCGGCCCCACCCACTCGCTGGACTCAGCCGCGTAGCCGGGGCCTGACAGCGGGGGCTGGAGCGCGGGGGGGGGGGGGGGGGGGGTCGCTACCAGCAGGGAGGCCTCAGCCCAGAACCACCCCGCGCCACTCACACCCCTCCCCCCGCAGGGGAAGGCCCCGGCGGAGCACGCGACCGCCGGGCTCGGCCGCTTCACTGGGCAGGGGCCGAGGCTGGGCCGGGCCGGGGGCCGCGCGCGCTCCAGAATCCACTCACCGAGAGTCGCGCAGAGCCCGGTCCCCCACGCGCTCGACTGCCAGGTGCGCAACAGCACTTGCCTTCCGGTGTCTGTGTGGCGCGTGCGCAGCCTCGCGGGGCGGAGTGATGGTGGAACCCGTACACGTCTAGAGCCACGTGCAGGGGGCGGGGCCTGTGAGCCGCCGAGTTAACCCGTTCGGGGGGAGGGGGGCGGGCAGCTGCAGCAGCAAACCTCTCCTGCGAAGGGAGTGCGCGCGGGGCCGGGGTCCGTAGTTGGCGCGGGATCAATCTTGGCTGGGGCCAGGGATCCCCTCCGCAGTCACTGTCTCCCAGGGAGCTGCTGGGCAGCAACAGCAGCCCTATGGGGAGACCGCTGCTGGCCTCGGGGCAGAACAGCTACAGAAACTGAGCATTACCCTGTATTCTACAGGCGCTAGAGTCATGGGGTCACCCTTGGCAAAGCACTGCAGCTTTGGCCGGGAGGCCAGAGACAGAGCAGAGCTGTTGAATTACAGACCAGTTTACTCTGAGGAAAATGCTTTATCTAGTAAAAAGCCCAAGGATGCAGGTTGAAAATACCTAGGAGAACTTGGTCCTTCAACAGTGTTAATAAATGTACACATTAGCTATACTGGAGGATGGCTAAGTTAGTCTTCCTGGCTTTTGTTTCATCATTGATCATATTCCAATACTAAATAATGCGTTCAACACATCCAACATTTTATTTGCTGATAAAACGTGAGAGAAAATAAGGTGCTATTTTCTAGATGAAACTAACAGTAAACATACATAATGTAAAAGTAACTCCAAAGATCCGTACATCTGACCTTGTTACTGAACATTTAAAATTTTATTATATTTCTTAATACAGCTCAAATATAAGAGCAGGTAGAACATTCATTTACAGTCCTTGACCAATATCTCAGCAAGCCAAATGCATACCTGGTCCTAAACTATCCCAGTTCTTTATTGCTAAGAACAACTTTCACTTTGCCTCCCCCTATTTTGCCCTCACTGGCATTCCAAAATTTCACCAGCCTGGAAAACAGAACCCAGGTCTCCCAAGTAACAAGTGCTGCTGCTTAAGCAATGGTTTACATTTTTAGTTCTCTCAGCTGTCTGATCTTTGGAACTCTCCAATCCAGACAGCTAGATGAACAGATTTTAGGATTAAGATTTTCCAATCTTAATGCATGCAAACATTTATAATTCAATGCTGACAACATTTTTATATGCGCAAAACCACATTCCATCTTTCAATGATATTTATGTTAATCAACAGCTGAAAGATAGGCAATAAATAATTGAGCAATCGAACTCTGTATTGTTCTGTTTATACTTGTCCTTGGTAATAAAATAATCTTATAGCTCTAAATCAGAGGAGATTAAAATCTTTTAAAGGAAGTGTAGTTACATTTTACTAATTAATAATTCCAAGTCTTTCAAATCAAGATCCCACTAATACACATTTTTAGAATGACAGAATTTTAGCTTATGTAAAATATCATTATACACTAACAAAATGATGAGTCTTGATCTTATTCTATCCAGACAGATTTATGATTCCAAAGGAACCATCTGCAACAATTATAGGATAGCAGAAATAAAATGATGGGATTTTCTGATTGTTCATGTTAGGGCCGTCACAAGCTGACAAGCATTTCCATCAAAAACTACCTTGGTCACAAATTAAGCCTTTACTAAAGTAACTGAAATGGCTACAGCATGCAATTAAAGTAAAATATATATTTTGAGCAGAAACGCATCAGTTACATAAAACCCTTTCATTTCTAAGAAAAAGATTCAGTAACCATGGAATGGAAAAATAGTAAGATTCAGTCTCAAAATATACTGCAGTTTGTATATAATCAAAACCAACCCTATTTAGACAACCCTCTATACACCAAATTTCACTATTTACGGAGGAGTTTCACTACAGATCGCCTACAATTATTTTTTATTTAATGCTTCTAGTAGGCGCAGCAGGTGCAGGAACAGATTGATGATATCTAAGTAGAGATTGATGGCAGCCAATATATACTCTTCAGGGGACAGTCTGTGCATCAGCAAATGAGTGTCATAGATGATAAATCCGCAGAAGAGCAGCGCTCCCGCAGCAGCAAACAACAGCTCTACTGTCTCACTATAGAAAAACAGCTATAACCAAATGATAACGTGAGAAGGGAAAACATTTGTAAGTTCAAATTTCTTATACAAAGGCACTTTAATATTAAAACAAAACTACAATTAGACAATTGTAAATATTTTGCCCTTGTATAGGAATATACATATTGCTAAAAACCAGTAGTAGAAGAGGAAATTCCAAACTTTTTGTTTTCCCCACTCAAATTAACACCCCCACCCTTGAGGTCTTAGGTCAGTGTCACCATTCTTCTGGGAGATGTGGATTAGATATGATTTACTTCAAAACTCAGTATATTTACACATATACTACTGATTCAATAAGACTACTCACAGTAGTGAAGTGAAGCATGTGCATAAGTGTTTGCAGAATAAGGGCCTAAATGAGCTGGAGGGTTGCTACTGGGTGATGCAAAATACTGCCCAGGGGCTAAGCACACTGCTTTTGCAGTACTCCAAACTAAAGGAGTAAGACAATGACAAACCGAACATGTATTTTCTGCCAAAAAAAAGTGCAGGCTGTATGCTTGAGCCAGCTTACCAAAAACTGACAAATTCCTACCAGGCCTTCGATGTCGTCTGTTCTCAAACTTCCATTGCACCACAACCCCCTTCTGAAAACAAAGACCCCGGGAGGGGGGCAGAGACCAAGCCCCGCCACCTTGGGTGGGGGTGGAGTTTGAACTTCTGCCCTAAGTCCCAGCAAGTCTAATGCTGGCCCTGGCGACCCCATTAAAATGGGGTCCCAACCCACTTTGGGGTCCCAATCCACAGTTTGAGAACAGCTGGTCTATCCCTATCATTCCAAATTTGTGTCATTAGAAGCAATGCCTCAGAGGAAGCTCTACTTTCAGGACAGTAAGCGTGAAGGACAATTGGGGGGGGGGGGGGGGGGGGGGGGGGGGGGGGGGGGGGGGAAGAGTGGCCATCCTGCCTGCATCCAGTCAACCCAGATATCTAGTCTGATTAAGTTCTTTCCCAATCAAACATACTCCCAATTTTACAGTGCCAAAAACAGTATTCTACTGAAATCTATTTGAAAAAAGTGGTCAAAAGGTTACAACATAACCTGAGCCAATAGCATTCATAGATTGCATCAGCAAATACCCACTGCTTTTAATCTTACAATATAAATGAAAGATTTCTACAAAATGGTAACTGAGCAGTACATTTTTAATAGTTTAATGACATAATTCATCACTACATTAACTTGTAGTCAATTCCCCTTATAGTTAGCCAATTGGAGACACATACATGATACATTAGCTTATTATAGATCAAGGATAAAATTATCAACAGCACCATAGTGACTTAGGAGCCCAGGTCTTATTGAAAGTCAGTGTATTGAAAATGGGACTGATGATCCTAAGTCATTTTGGCACTTTTGATAATTCTATTTCAAGATTTGTATAGATTTTACTATAGAGTTCTCAAGCATGTCCTATTCTAACAATTATATTTTAAAAATATATATAATTAGGTGTTAATTAGTAACTAAAACAAAATACTTATGTCAAACAATCACTTCTAGCCCTGAACACAATATATCTTACCCTCAAGAGACCGGAGAGGATGAAAATCCACAAGCAAGCAAACAGCCTGGAAAAAAAAGACATTAGTGTGTTAGCTATTTTTCCATCCGACAGAAAAACACCTTGAATACTCTAACAGTTATTCGCATATACATGTGAATACACACAAACACCCCCTCCTACCCACCCACCTCTAAGATGCCAACCATAACATTAAATCTCTCTGTTGCAGGTAGCAATGAAAACTGCTGTTAATTAATTTGCTATTTGAAAGTTCCCTGATATTTCAGTGAAAAATACAAATAAATAGTTTGCTAGTGGAATACTAACATTATAGTTTTTAAATTGTTAACGTAAATAGCACAACTGCAAAATAAACTATTTGTCAAAGGAGGGGCTTATATAAAACCAAAAATTAAAACACCCATAAGATTCCCTTAAATCAATTACACAACTCAGCTTTCTGTAGCCTTAAAATAGTCTGATAAGGGAACCTACCCTGCTCCAAATTTGCTGAAATCTCTCTTGGACTGCAAAGTATACACAGTCAGCCCAAGAAACACAGCAGTAGTCAGAATAAAAGCTTGTAAGACAACTGATACATCATAGAAAGTCACTGTAAACAGAAAAAAGTAAATGATCATTTAAAAAATAGTATGCTGTGTATATAATAGAACAAGATTTTTGATTTAATAAATGCTTAAACATCATGATGAGTTTTTTTGTATTTATAGGTTGTCAATGTGAGAAAGTTGGTTAGATCTGACCTAACAATCTTGAAACTGATACATACAGTACGCATTTACCATATGCTTCTACATTTGCTGGTTCTTAACATTTTTGGTATAAGGTTAGCTTTCTTAAATGGGCACATCAAATCTTTTGTACCTGTGCTAAAAAACATTTTCAGGAAAGCCGATTCCAAGAGCAGAGAGGGAAGACAGGGTACTAATCCCATTCCTGCAATGGGAAAGTGGTCTCTTTTCTCCTACTCTTTAACAGTCAAGTCATAGGGGTACAAAGCAAATGTAGAACTTCTATTTTTTCTATTTAATAGGAAGAAAGGATGATAATCTGATTTCCTCCCTCTGCTTCCATGACTTTGCTACACATGTTGAAATCATGTGTGCAAATCCAAAAGAAGAGCTCCATCACCATCCAGGTCACATTTGGCAGTTTTAAACAGCAATGGGTGCAACGTGTCCAATTCCTTTCCCTATTTCTGTCTGCAATCAACAGGCAGTATTAGAATGACTAGCGTTTACCTGTAATAGCAACAGTCAACGCTTCCAAAAGAGTCTATGAGAAGAAATGGAAAAAAAGCATAAACTAAAGATATCCATATGAAAACACTGTATACATTCACCAGTTTGTAGTTTAAGTATTTTGCTACATAATCTTTTACTATATGCAGAATGTACCATGTGCTATAGAAACATGTTAGTTTGTTAAAAAACTTCAGTTTTAAAAAATAAAGCTCTCAGTAAGACAAAAAATGGAAAATATAGTATGTCTTACTATCCAGGAGAGAGCATAATTGTTAGGCTGTAAAATAAAAATTACATGTATCTCCTTCCTTTCTCCATCTATGGTAAATGACAACTGTAAGTTATGTACCTAACAAATTTCCCTTAAATAACAATAAAAAGTTAGGTAGGTTTCTCAGAACTGTTATTATAACTGAGCTGTTCTCAGTTTCTCCATCTGTATATTTCTCAGTATTAAAATACTTTCTATGGAGAAATATGGACTATGGGGTGGAAGTATGTACTTCTGTCCTTAACTCCTTTCCCTTGCCCAACTAGCTTGAAATCAAATCTACTACTGTTGTATTGGCACAGGACTGAAACAAAACTTGCAATTTTCCTTAGTTTAATATTCATTAAAGAAATCATGGGGGGGGGGGGGGGGGGGGGGGGGGGGAACGTTTTCAGAACAGTACCTTGGCTGTTTTTATCCTGTTTACTCTTGGGGGAATTCTGTGGTACTGCATGCCTGCAGAAAATGCCTCCCCCTCTCCCCCCAAATTCCTTTGCTTCCCTGCAGAAAATGACAGGGAAGCAAAGGGAAGCCAAGGGTGGGGATGTGGGGACGACCATGGGTGCAGTTTTGGGGGGGCATTGCTCCCCCCAAACATAGGTGAGGTTTGGGAGGCACCCGAGGTTATGTGCCACTGTCTCCACCTATCCCACCCACCCATTTCTGCAAGCGCAGAGCTGCCTAACTGAAGGAGGCTGTGTCTGGGCTCCAATGACTTTGCAGCGGAATGCCGCCTCCTGGGTCCTAGTGCCCATCATGCTCTCCTTCTATGTGCTGGGACCCTCCCTGTTTTCTGTGCAACCGTGAGTGCCTGCAGTGGGGCTGGGAAAGTGGGGGGCGAGGGGAAGAGGCAGTCTGGAAGGAAGGGGGGTGGAATAGGGCTGGGGGAGGGGAATGGAGCAGTGGGGAAGGAGGATGAGATGGGGAAGAAAAGTAGATAGGGGAATGGTGGGGGGACGTGGGAGCCCGGCATGCGACATCCTCTCAGCAGCAACTGGGGCTCCCCCACTAAGCAGGCCCATTGAACCCTCACCGCCACAAGCCCCAGCCCCCAACACCTGGACCCCCCCGACACATGATCCCCACCCCACTGAGCCCCACTCCCCTAGCACCCAGACCCACGCCCCGAACCTGCCACACCCAGATCCCCCCTGCCAAACCCCATCTCCCCACACCCAGACTCCCCCTCCCCGAGCGCCAACCACTCTCACCTGGATCCCGTGCAGAGTCCCAATGCCCCTGCACATGGAACCCCACAATGAGCCCCTGTGCATCTAGATCTGCCACTGAGCCACCCGCACCCAGATTGCCCCACACAGAAACCTCTCATCCCACACCTGGATCCCCCCACACTAAGGCCCTCCACACTTGGATCCTGCTGGGCTGAGCCTACCCACCCACACCTGGTGCAGAGGGGCAGGGCCCTGGGGTGTTTCTGGGGCAGACCCAGCCCTTGCCACTGTGTCAGGGTCGGGTGCAGCCTCACTGCAGAGTCCCTGTATTGGAGGCGGCGGGGCTTCAAGGTGATCTCCCACCTCAGTGCAGCCAGTGGCCTGTGCTCCCCACTGCCATCCTGGAGCCACAGTTATTTATTGACAAATAAAATTTGCAGAATTTTAAAATATTGCATGCATAATTTTTGATTTTTTGGAAAAGAATTTCCTCAGGAGTACCTGTTGGATCAAATCAACTGTTCTGAGCCCTCACTTTCTTTAAACCTATTATGTCCCAAACTTACAGTTTTGTCCTATCCTTTCTGCAGTGTGTAATGTTTAAACTGTTGAGGAAAACTATTGGAATGCAACATTCCATACTGTACTTGGATGCAACTTTTACAAAAATTATTTCATTTTAAACAACTGGAATAAACCCTGAAAGTTTTCTGCATCACAAGTTCAGAAACAGACAAATATAAATCTACATTCCAATTAAGAAAACGGACCCACTGCATGTCTTTTGGAGAAAACATCTTTGTGTCTTATATGTCAGGAGAACCTGGTAGCTATCTTCAAATTTGAAGAATACAAATGTAAACAACTTCTTCCAAAATGTCAAAGCCAGAGGAATGCTAGTGGTGCAACCAAAGCATCTCTTTTTGGCAGACTGAACTGTCCCATTACTTGGGACAAGAACTCCTTAGGCTGTTGAGGGTGACTGTGATAACTACAAAATTCTACAAATGGGCTGACTGGTAGTTATATACTATCATGCATGGGATCAAAATTTGAGACTAGCTCATTCATATGATCTTTGGATTGGAAACATGCTCAAAACTCTTAGCACCAAGAAGGAGAAAATAGATTTTAATCTTCTACACTTGAAGCCACTACTGGTCCCTGTCAGCGACTGTGCTTGATCTCAGCTATCAATTGTTTAACGGTTTAGTACGATTGGTAACACAGAAATTTCCTTGAGTCCCATGTTTCCTATTCAGCACCTTATAGACAAAAAAAGAAAAAAAAGAACAAAAGAGTCTTTAAAGTCAAGGGAGATATTAAAAAAGAAGACAAGACAAGACAAAAAGAAAACTTTGCTGAGGCCTGTTTAAAGCCCCAAGACGATGTATTCTTTCCATAAAGAAGCTTGCAGAAGACTGAGTGGAGGATATCAGGGAACAAGGTGTGGCTGAAGCATCCAAAAATTCTGAAGAACTGAGAATTTTATATTATACTTTGCAAAAAGGTACAATGAAATAAATTAACCACCACTGGTTTGTTTTAAAAAGTTGTTTGCAAATAAAATTTACATTAAGCATTACTCTTGTAAAGAATGAAGTTATAAGGATACTTACAAATCCAAAGAGTAGGTATAAATTAACAGGATGCTGATGTCTATACAGGGTTAGTGCTAAAATCATAACCAAAGATCCAAGCACAGATGCCAAAAGCAAAGCAGGGCTGTAAAGTTTAACACAGGAAAGTCAGAGTTAAATATAAGTAGTAACACTACTCCCTCTCAGATTTTCTTAAGAAGCTAATACTTACACCACATGTCTACAATAATACTAAGTTGAGGGGTGTGAGAGTTCCTTATACCAAAAGATACAGGCTGTTCAGGGATCTATTAGCTGGATCTAAAACAGTGATCTATTACACTTGTGTTTGGAAGGGAAAAAATAAGCCCACTACATATGCAAAATGTAAGAAGATATTTTTATCTGTAAATAAACAAATCCATAACACTTATACACGTGGGCTCTGATTCTGCAAACACATACAAGTAATTTCATGCACTAATCACACAGAATTCAACATAAACATTAACTAGTAATTTGTTGCTGAAATGAAATTGATAAAGTAGTTCCCCAAGCAAAACATAAGAAGTTTCTGAATTAGATGGGGGGTTTCCAGCTATGGCCATGTCTACACTACAGAGCTTACCTCACTGTAGCACTGCTAGTGCAGACGCTTTAAGCCGATGAGAGAGAGAGCTCTCCTGCCGACATAGCATTGTCTACACCTCCACTTAGGTCAATATAACTTATGTTGCTCTGGAGTGCATTGCTTATTCACACCCCTGAACACCATAAGTTATACTGACATAAGCTATAGTGTAGACATGGTTTATAAATATAATCAAGTAAATATTTTATACAGTATCCATTATATAGCATTTTGTGCTGCTGTTTTATTGAAATTACAGAGAAAAGAAAAGTTAAGGCACTATTACAAGAGCGTATGTGGCACAGTGCCTGAGAGGGAAAGTTCCAGATGGAATAATACAGATGGAAAAACAACTCAAATAGGATCAGTTGTGGTGAAGGGACACTAGTAGAAACAGTAAGGAACATTGGAGAGCAATGGATACAATTTCTGAGGCAGAAAGAATCAGGTATGTGAAGAAATTCAGGGTAATTCTCAGTGAGTCAGCAAGCCAGAAACGGTGACTGAGGATGGGGCAAGACATGGTCCAGCTTCCTGGGACAGGAAGTGACAGTTTGACTATACAACATTCCAAATGCGGAGTCAAAAAGCAAGAAAGACCATAAGAAAGAAAACCACATTAGTTGAGATGTGAAATGATTAAGGCATGTATCTCAGCAGAGAGATTATCAGGATACGTAAGAAGACAAGAGAGAGAAATATGGGAAGAAAGTAAACAAGATCTAGTCAGATTCCAAGATTTCTAGTAGAGGAATACAGTTAAAGAGAATTATAGAACCAAAGACAAAGAGGGTGTTTTACTCAGACTATATCTGGGAGATGTAAAAATAAATATCCTCTCTCCCTTCCCTCCCACAAATTCCAAAGTGACCATTGCACCAGCTACATTTTACTTTTTGAAAAGATTCCCCATTTCATTCAAGAACTTTACCTTTCATGCACAAATGTCTGAACTGGAGTAGAGTACAGAAAAATTGCAGATGTCACTGTGGTCAAAAGAACTTGAATTGAAAGAATGCTGTAGACTTTTCGTAGAAAAGCTGGAATAAAGAAACAAAAAATGACATATCAACTTTGAATACTCATTGCTGAATCACATTTTAAGACAAAGTAGACAGCAAATTCAATCTGAGTTTGCAATGTGATATGGAAGCAACAGAAACTGAAATTATTGAACTGCATAAAAACATATCACAGAGCAAAGCAGTAACAGTCCTTTCACCACACAGCTCTGATGCACCTGCACAGTACAGGCAAGTCTCATTTTACGCAGGGGTTCCGTTCTGCGGTTCGCGTGGAATGCGAAAACCGCGTATAGTGAAACGCCATTGAGCTGAATGGCAGACAGAATCGCCCGCGGTACCGATGCAGTTTTTAAATTGTTATTTTCTTTTTTTTTCCTGGTTTTGCCGACCGCGCAAAGCAGAATTCACGCATGTTAAATGCGCCTAAAATGTGACTCGCCTGTATGTGGAGATATAACTAGGTGCAACAGGATGAAAGAAAGAAAACCTAGGCTATTAGATCATAAACTGTCTCCCAAGATGGTAAAAGACCCATTACTTGGCATTTTACATTAGGCTGGACACAGCTCTATAAAAAAAGACTGCTGAAAAAAATCCTGTATTGGCAGAGACATGGTCCCAAATGATTTAAGTGTACTGAATATGTTTATAAACACAGACCCACACATTTAGAGCAAAAAAAGTCTCTTCACATCAGTTGCCTTCTGTCACCACCTGAATTCTTAAGATCAAGAAAAAAATACGTTTTTCTACACCTATAGTAGCTATTTTCACTTCATTCAAAACTTCCTGTCTCCCTGACTAACTTATGAAAAGCTATTCTAGTTCTAGAAGCCAAATTTGACATTTATGTTTCCTCCATAGCAATGCTTGAAGTTCAAACTGAATACTAGAGACTAAATCACCTGGTGAGAAAAAAAGTGAAATCTGAATAGAAGAATCCGCAGCCTCTTTCCCACGTTCTGATAAGAGACAGTACCTCAAGCGAGGAGGGTGAAATTCACCCTTGTGGGGAATGCCAGTGCAAGGCCCCTGTCCTGCTTAAATTGGATTTAAGTGGGGTGCACTGACTTTCTGCCGATTCTGCATAAAGATACATTATATCCAGAAAGTTACGAGAGTAAAATATAAATTAAAGCTATAACCATCAAGTGATGGATTAAGCAGACAAGATAGTAGGAAATTCCTCGCACATGAATCTTGGAATGATAGCTGAATCCACCTTTGATAATCAAACAAGTTGACCTTCCCCTGAACTGTGCTCATCCTGGGCGAGTGCTTGGTGAATGACCCTAGATCGGGGGTACGAGGAGAAAGCTACTATTCATGCAAATAGCCATATGGTGTGCGCAGACCGGATGAGGGGAGCTGGATTAAAATGCCCGCCCGTCTGATTGCAGCACTCGGAGCCTAGGCAGGAGAAACAGGAAGTGAAACACGGGCAAAGCCAAGCAGCCCAGGACCGGTCTGCCCCCGCTGAGCGTGAAAGCGGCAGCCGTGAACACAGCGTGTCAGCTCCGGGGGCCCGAGGGGTAAAGGCCCAACGGGGGCGGCGGAGTCCAGGCTAAAGGGGGCTCGCCAGGCCCCACAGGGGGAGCCCCGCACGCTAACGGGGGTGCGGCGGCTCCGGCGCGGGTCTCACCCATGCGGATGTGGACACTGGCCGAGGCCACGTTGCTGCCGTAGTTGAAGTCATCCTCGATGGAGGACCGGGGGTACCGCGGATCCGCCGCCGCCTCCATCGCCACCGGGCCGGGCGCCTCCGTCTCTCCGGCTGCGGCTGCAGCAAAGCAACCGACCTCCGCTCGGCTGGCTTCCGGGTGAGACAATCAAACTCCGAGACACCGAGCCAGCCTCGGAGCCGCCGAGAGCATCGATCGCGGGGCAGCCCCTCCCTGCGGGGCGCGCGGGGCAGCCCCTCCCTGCGGGGCGCGCCCGCCCGCCCGCCAGCCAGGGCTCGAGGCAGAGCAGGCGGGTCTGGGACGTCAGCGCCCGGACAGCCGCGCCTGCGCCCTGAAGGAGAGCAGCAAGCCCTGCTCCCCTCTCGGTGGAGACTAGCTCACTGGCTGCAGACGCCAGCACCCGGCCGCCTCTCGGCTGTTGGTGCTTAGGCGGGCGGGGTATTTCCTCCACGCGAATTTAACCCTAAACTCCCTTATTAAACCCAGAGCCAAATGGTGTCTGTGCGGTTGCTCTACCCCTGCCCCAGAAGCCTAACTAATAGGCAAGTTACTACACGGGAACAAAACAGTTACAAGCGGTTTGATCAAGATAGTTACAAATGGGCAGTATTCGCAACGAGCCCTTTACAAATTTACTTTTTTATACCCTTTAACAAACAAGCAAAGTCATTGCCAATTACTGACTTCAGCTAAAAACCAATTTAAGGCAGTTCACCCTTTTGACTCTGAATCCATATAGGCTTTTCAATCTCCTTCCTCCCTAAGGCCTTTCTTCCCGATCTCTTCCCCTCCTTGCTGACAAAGTTTTTCCTTTGCACCTGTGTTCACATAGGCCCTAATTTTTTAAACAACACTGGTATGTGGGGCGGGAAGAGTCATGTGGACTTATTTTAAGACAAATTCTCTTTGTCTTATTTAAAACCATCTGCAGTCAACCCTATGTTAGTAAGAGGCCTTCTTTTTAAAACTTCGCCTTATTGCATTCTTTGAACCAGACATCCTCCCTACTTCATTCCTTCTGGCCTTGTGACTTATTACTTTCAAGGTCTAGTTAGGGCCTTTCATTACAACACATATTTCTTTAACCTAACTTTAATTCTCTAATTATATATTTATTCTGTACCTCAGCTGGCAATTACACCTCCAGCTGCATTGCAAACCTACCCTTTGTCTGTAGCATCAATGGGAGTTGAGGGTGCTCAGAACCTCCAGGGGTTGCTCAGCACCTGGCAGGGTTAAGCCCTAATTCACCATTTCTATTAAACAAAGTTCCTTTGTGATATAGCAACACTGAATTTGATTAATAATAGATTTTCTTTAGCATGTGGATAAATACATACAATGAGAATCTACAATGTACTTCACATTAACAGCTGAATATAAAGTGAATATTAAAAAGGGGGGTTATAAATATATGTAGAATTAGTGTTTGTAGGAAACGTTTTTCACTACACTGACACAGGTCTATTCCACTCATTGTGATGGTTTTGTGAGACTTTAGATTTGTTCCTGTCTCCTGGAAGCCTGTTTTTTTTCTGTTTTAAAGCCAGAAATGCCTAAGGAGAAATGTGAAGGTTGAAAAAGCAGCTTCTCCAAAATGGTTTGCCTCAAAATTATTATGTGGTAGTACATCTCTTTCCTCATTGAGTCAAAGTAAACAACAACTATGTCCTGTAGAAGTTTTCAGAAATTATTAATAGAGGTAAAGCAGGCCTTTGGCTCTAGAATTTGCTCCTGATGTATACCTCTCTAAGCCTGAGTTGTGCCACCTTTAGGGTACAATATAAAGCAGATCTTTGTTGAGGCTTTCTCCTAATAATGGGGTCATGATGAGATTTACAAACACCTTTACATGTGTGACCTGAAATTTACAAACATTCAATGTCTTGTGGCATAAAGCCAGATGCCAGGATTGGGCTGGGGCACAGCATCACTCGTCAAGCAGGAAGTGATGAAGGCATTGTGTCTCAAGACACTCAGCAGCTGCAGTACCTTTAGAGTTAGACAAAGTGCCCCAGGTGTTTCCCTCCACATCTAGCTCTGCTGGCCATTGTTGGAAGGGAGAGGTCATGGCCCTTCCTCCCATTTCTAGAAGCTAGTACACTATTGGTATGCTAGCCATACAAACTTGGCCCAGTGAGAATAACAATTCTTTGGCCTCACTTGACACTTTTCTTGCCGTTCCTGAATGTGTGTGTCACTCCGAGTGTGCATACATGGCAAAACAGCCTTACCAGGGGTGCACTTGGGGGTCTCATGCAGGAGGGGTGAAGTCTTAAAAATTTACTGAACACTTCCCAAAATGTTACTGAATAATATCAGCAGTGGATGGAGGAGATTGGAAGGTCTACCGTAGTTGGGGGGAGGGTTTAAGGGCTGGAGTCGGGTGTGTCGAGGGGTGGGGGACTAGCCTTAGGGGATCAATCCAAAGCTACAAAGCTGAATTGCTAGGTGGGGTTTGTGCTTTTCTGCACCCTCTCTCCCTTCTGCACTAGTGCCTCCTAGTGGCTGGGCCCTTTGTTCCGGCCAGATCCCTGGGATGGAGCCAGCCCATCCTTGCATCCTCTCAGGCACGTCTGATTTCAGGCTCCTGGGCGTGGCCTCTGTAGAATGAGCAATAAAAAAGGCCTGGCTGTGGCAACCTTGTTCCCCAAGGCACCACCACTCCCTCCCTGAAACCAGCCCCACCAAAGCTAGCTAGTCAGATATTTATAGCCAATACAGTGTACCTGAAAGACACAGGAGGAGCCGGCCCCCAGCCTTTCCACGCAGCTGCATCTCCTGAATCCTCCTGTCTGGGGTCTGTACAGCAGCCCTGCTGGAGGACAGGGCTGGGTAGGGGGCAGGGCTGGGGGCGGTACAGCAGCCAGGTGGGAGGAGTCTTCCGGGAAGCACAGCAGGGAAAGGAGCAGAACGTGGGGTTGTCAGGCTGCCCCACGCCAGCAGCTCCTCTGGTGCGGCTGTACCATCCCCAGCCTGGCCCCCAGCCCTTCCATGCAGCTGCATCTCCTGAGTCCTCCTGCCAGCAGAAGTCTCCAGTGCAGTGGGAGGAGAATAGAATCCCCACCCCACGGGTAACATGGGATGGATGTGGATCATGGGGAGGGAACGGGGAGAACGCAAGGGGCCCAGGTTGGGGGTGGGGTGGGGAGGAGTCACGTGGGGGGTCACATAGGGAGGTCACATGCCCCCCCTCCTGTTTCCCTCCCATGAATGCAGCGTACTGGCAAGAAATGATTTCTACTTGCACCACTGCGTTTAACTATGCTAGTTAGCGGGCTGATTTTTTTACTGAAATAGTTATACTGGTACAATCCCTACTATGGATGCAGTTATGTCTATAAGGATGCTGTATTCCACTCCTTCCCATACAGGAATAACCTATACATAAGCTTATAAGACACATAGCTGCATCAATGCCAGGGGTATTGCACCATTTTAACTATACTAGTATAGTTAAAGTGGTATAACTTATGCATGTATTTCCTATTTAATAGGTGCCCCTTGATAATGCCCCGCTCACTACTACCACTTTCTTAAAAAAACAAGGGAAATTCACTGCCCCAAAACATCATTCACACAGACTTCTGGGTGAATGGAAATGCCTTGTCCACTTCCAGAATGTAAAATGCACCAATTCTTAAACCTCAAAAAAAACCCCCAGGAAATACAGAATTAAGGTAATTTCTATCATCTCTTCCCCCACCCCATCCCTAGCACCATCTCCTTTCAGCAATGTCTTAACAAGACCTAGAGAGAGATCATAGGACTATACCATTCCTGAGCCCAGTATGCAAAGCTAACATGGATAGTGTGGGGAAAACTCTCAGGCATTGTCTTCCCTAGGTCAATGGTAGAGCTTAGGTCAGACTTTGCGAAGATGAGCACTACATACACCCAACCACTTCGCCTGCTCTAGGCAAACTACCAAAGACTTGCTAGATGTTAACATCTATACTTCCTGCTCCTAAGGATTTATTGCACCATCATTTTCAGTTAGTCCCGACTAAGCCTTTGGTACAGTGTCATGTGTGACACTGTAAGGAGGAAATTTTGTTAACCCAGTAACATGCTCATAACCACTGCCTGCTGCTGGAATACCAATAGTTATGCTTATTGCGGAAAGCAGCTAAAAGGCGGCCTTTCTGAAACCTTAGCACCACTAACCAGCCAGAAGGGGAGGGCGGAAGTGAGTGACCACAAGGAGTAGGGCAGTGGTCCCCAACGTGGTGCCCGCGGGCGCCATGGCGCCCGTCGGGGCATTTATGTGTGCCTGCCATCAGGGCTGGCACCAAGGAATGAAGAGGAGAGGAGCACATCCGCCGGAGAACCTGCCATCGAAATGCCGCCAATGAGCGTTTCTGGCGGAGAAGCGCCGCCACCGAAATGCCGCCGAGGAGCGCTTTTGGCGGAGAAGCTGCCACCAAGGAGTTCAGCCACCGGAGAAGCGTCGCCACCGAAATGCCGCCGAGAAGCGTCGCTGCCCGCCGCACTCTTCTGAAGGCATGAATGTGCTCTTGGACACAGAAAGGTTGGGGACCACTGGAGTAGGGTGACCAGATGTCCCGATTTTATAGGGACAGTCCCGATTTTTGGGTCTTTTTCTTACATAGGCTCCTATTACCCCCCCCCCCCCCACCTGTCCCGATTTTTCACACTTGCTGTCTGGTCACCCTAACAAGGAGCAAACATGACCCTGTGCACGCCTGACTTGAGCTTTTACCAAATAATGCGGTTTTGCACGATGGAAAGTCTGGCAATAGTTAACCCTTTGCCAGACTTTCCATGTGAAATACAGCTGGTTAACTGATGGGAAATTCCAGACTTCTCCTCAGCAGTTTTTTTGAATGAACAAGCTATGTAATAACAAATGGGGTATAAAAAGAGGAAGAAATCTGAGCACGGTGGAAACTTGAACACTTGGATGCTTGAACATTTGGACACCTCTCGAGTTCCCCTGCAGACTGAAGGCCGGTCACGAGACCTCCTCCAGGCCGTGGGTAAATATGAATCTGGGATTTTGAGGGTATTTTACCAACCTGTTGCAGACGTGTGTAAGTGCTTGAGACTAAATAAGGTAAAGCTTTAAGTGAAAGCACTCTTGAATTGTACTGCTTGTGCCAGCCATCTATCAGTCGGATGACTGTGTCCCCATTGATTTATTTCCTGCCACCACTTCACCACGAGTAAAAGTTACCCAGAGCTTTGGGTTCAGAAACCAGCAGGGGTGAAAGTAACTTACAGGACTTACCGGTACGCCGGAGTTCTGGGTGAGGGCGTGGCCTCAACCGGAAGAGGTGTGGCCTCGACCGGAAGAGGCGATTTAAAGGCCCCAGGGCTCTGGCTGGGAGCCCCGGGGCCTTTAAATCACCCCAGAGCTACCAGCTGCAGAGGCGGCTGGGAGCCCCGGGGCGAATTAAAGGGCCCGGTGCTTTGGCCACTGCAGAGCTCCGGGCATTTTAAATCTCTGCCAGAGCCCCGGGGCTCTGGTGGGGATTTAAAGGGCCCGGGGCTCCCCACAGCGGCCGGAGTGCCGGGCCCTTTAAATCCCCGCCAGAGCCCTGCCGCCGCTACCCGTAGCGGCGACAGGGCTCCGGCGGTGCTTTAAAGGGCCCGGGGCTCCCAGCAGTGGCAGGAGCCGCTGGGCCTTTTAAAGCGCCGCCCGAGCTCCGCTGCCGGAGCTCCAGTGGCGCTTTAAAGGGCCCGGGGCTCCCTGGAGCGGCTGGAGCCCAGGACCCTTTAAATCACCACCGGGGAAGCCGTTACGGTCTGGCACGGCATACTGGCTCTTGCCGGTATGCCGGGCCGGACCGTACCAGCTTACTTTCACCTCTGGAAACCAGACTGCTAGAACTCCCTTGGGCAATAAGGCAGTCCCAAGGCAGAAGGGGTACATGGCACTGTGTGAATGCCACTGCTGAAGTGGGTTTCTTCTGGGCACTGAGAGCATCAATAGAGTGCTAGAAAGGATGAATCACTCTTATATTCCCCTATCTTCTTGACATACCGAGTGGAATGTCAGCCTTTGGAGATGACAGCAGCAGTCATTCTAGCATCCCTGAAACTCTATAGAGGGTTTTAAAAACTCTTTTTCATACATTCTCAGATGTTGGTGCCAAGAGACCTGTTATGATCATCTACCTGAATCTCCTGCATATCATAGTCCAGGAAAAAAGGGATCTCTGATTCCTCTAGCTGCACCTCCCTTCAAATAGCAGTGCAAACTCTGGAAATTTGCTGCAACTAATCCCTGGATCAAACCAGCTACACCTAGCACAGGGGAAGTCAGTAGGAACATATGAAGAGGAATGATCGGTAGAGCATTGTGTAGGATACAGCCCATCACGGGAAATAGCAGATTTTGTTAGGAATAGGTCAGGGTTGGTCATCCCTGTGCCTATTGCCAACTCCAGGAAGGCAGAATGAAGGTTGTCTGGGAGATGTTGCCTTAACTCTTTATTTCTTGTTTTTTCAGAGGTGTAAGTATTGGTGCATTTCCTGTTCCGGAAGGATTCAAGGGACTGCTAGCCAACTTTAACTCTATGTTAATGAAGGTTTTGGGCAATTACTTTGTGAAGGGGCAAATCTTGGGTCCACTGTGATCCACGACTGTGTTCCACACACTGTCACCTCCTTGCTCAGCAGCTGCACAAGTTCTGACCATAGATCTGCTTTGAAGCTATTTCTTGCTTTCTTCTTCATTGGCCTAACCATCTGTGGATCTGTCAAGCCACTGAAGAAACCCTATATGTGAGAGCAAGGGGCCCATGGAAGAAAGCATCAAGATTTGGCCTGAGGTGAATTGAATGTAGTGCTGGTGAAAGTGACCAGATTAACAGCACTAGTCACTGAAGTTCTATTTATGAAAAGAAAAGTTAGCTGTACAGAAAGACAATGCCAGTGTAAACCACACCAAACCTATAAGCCTTAACCCTTTCTAGAGGGATCATTGCTGGGTTGAGAGATTAGTAGTGCGAACATTAGTTCTTAGCCTCTGTCTTGAGACTGCTATTTAGGGCTAATTGTAGTGGCAGTTTTGAAAATGTGGATACCTATAGACAAGAAATTTATGTAAGCCAATGAACAGCTTTTGATGAAACAAGTATGTGCTTTAAGTGGGCTGCACTGTGCTATACTCTGCAGAAGAATTACTGTACTACACAAATGTGAGCTGTGATGTTCTAGTGATGTGCTGGGAAGGATCATTGAACAGAATGATTTTTTTGTCAGGGTAGACAATGTAATGCCCGTGCCTGAATCTTAGTACCTGGGTAAGAATATGTAAGTGTTCTTTGATTATAGTTTTTAACAGCACTAGTGTAGGGTCTGCTTTTCTTCCTTAACCCCAAATATATTTGATTCTCATTCACATGCAAATTCTTTCTTCAAATAGATTGCTGCTGGGAATGTAGCCTGAGAAGCTTGCAAGCTTTCCTGAAACTTATGCTTCCCATGATGATAGTAAATTATGAAATTCATGTGAAGGGCCTACTAGCTCTCTCAGAATATAAATGTGAACTATTTATTCAGAGAGGTTTACAAAGAGGCTTACTGTCATCTTGCATTTGTGGGATTTGTTACATCTATACAGAGTAGAAAGCAAATATAAAATGGTGCTAGAACTTTTTTATATTTATAGCTATCTTGATCCATCAACAATCTAAAAGAACAGCATGTAGATCAGAAATGCTATCATAGATAGTATTTTAAAGTACAGATTAATTTTAACACCATTTGGCGAGGCTGTGGAACAGTTCAGTTCCTCTCAATATGAGAAAATCCATCAGTCCAAATGCCTACCATGATTCAGCCACTATATCATGACACATCTTGCTCCCCATCCCACTAGTACCATTCTCCTACAAAGCTACAATGACAAACATAGAGTTTTTGTTGTTTCAGTCATCAAGCCATTATCAAAATGTGGCTGGGCATTCACCGAGCAAAACTACTTCCTCAACAGCATTAGCTAGCTCCAAAATAAGTTTTATGACAATAGATGAAGTGATCAGATCTTTCAAAAATAATTATTGGTGCTGAAGGTTAAGTAATACATTTTAAAATTAATTAATGGGTTGTTAAATAGCAAAGCATTATTACTATAGCATAGTGTCCTTCGCAGAAGAATTAACCTCCCTTGATTTGATGGGGGTCAACTAAGCCTTTTCCATCACTCTGTAGGACAAGTTAGAAAACTGCTTAGCAATAGCTCACTTGAGATTTCACTGGTCCTCAGCTAAATTGGAGAAAGATATCTACTAGACTTTGAGCAATGTAAAAATAGCACAGTAATAATTAGGGCTCTCAATTAATCGCAGTTAACTCACAAGATTAACTAAAAAAATAATTGCGATTTAAAAAATCGCGATTAATCACAGTTTTAATTGCACTGTTAAACAATAATAGAATACCAATTGAAATTTATTATAAATATTTTGGATGTTTTTTTACATTTTCACATATATTGACTTCAATTACAACACAGAATACAAAGTGTACAGTGCTCACTTTATATTATTATGTTTATTTTTATTATTACAAATATTTGCACTGTAAAAATGATAAACAAAATAAATAGTATTTTTCAATTCACCTCACACAAGTACTGTGGTGCAATCTCCTTATCGTGAAAGTGCAATTTACAAATGTAGATTTTTTTTCTTAACTGCACTCAAAAACAAAACAATGTAAAACTTTAGAACCTACAAGTCCACTCAGTCCTACTTCTTGTTCAGCCAATCGCTAAGACAAACAATTTTGTTTACATTTATAGGAGATAATGCTGCCTGCTTCTTATTTAGTGTCACCTGAAAGTGAGAACAGGCATTCGCATTGCACTTTTGTAGCTGGCATTGCAATAGATTTACGTGCCAGATGCGTTAAAGATTCATATGCCCCTTCGTGCTTTGGCCACCATTCCAGAGGACATGCTTCCATGCTGATGACGCTCATTAAAAAAATAATGCGTTAATTAAATTTATGACTGAACTCCTTGGGGGAAAATTGTATGTCTTCTGCTCTGTGTTTTACCCGCGTTCTGCCATATATTCCATGTTATAGCAGTCTTGGATGAATACCAAGCACATGTTGTTCATTTTAAGAACACTTTCACTGCAGATTTGACAAAATGGAAAAAAGGTACCAATGTGAGATTTCTAAAGATAGCTACAGCACTCAACCCAAGGTTTAAGAATCTAAAGTGCCATCCAAAATCTGAGAGGGATGAAGTGTGGAGCTTGCTTTCAGAAGTCTTTAAAAAGCAACACTCCAATCAATGCAGAAGCTACAGAACCCAAACCACCAAAAAAGAAAATCAACCGTCTGCTGGTGGCATCTGACTCAGATGATGAAAATGAACATGCATCAGTCTGCACTGCTTTGGATTGTTGTCAAGCAGAACCCGTCATCAGCATGAACACATGTCCTCTGGAATGGTGATTGAAGCATGAAGGAACATATGAATCTTTAGCGCATCTGGCACATAGGGTGACCAGATGAAAGGACCCAAAAATCGGGACTTGTCCGAGAAAAAAAAAACAACCTCCCGCCGGACTTGTCAAGCAAAAAACCCAAAAAACCTACCTCTCGCCAGAATTCTCCAAACTCTGAGCTGTGCTTCATTTCTCACATGGGATGGAAACCTACTGGCTCAGTGGTGAGCTGGCTGGGCTCAGCTCTGGGTCCTAGGAGAGAGGCTAAGGGCTCAAGGGGGACCACAATGCAGTCCTGTTGACAACGTGGCTACCCTTGCTGCAGCTGCTCTATGGCTGGAGGGTCCCTGCACCTAGGTCGGGCTGCAGCCTCTCGCCAGAGCCACATTCCCACTCCCACATTCTGCTCTGTCACCAGCGCCCCCATCCCACTCCTTGGCTGGCTGCTGGGCTGGGGGACAGGGCCCTGGAAGCGCCCAGAGTTCCCCATGCGTCTTCTCCAGCCCAGCCATACCCCATGCGCTCCCCCAGGCAGGTGGGCAGTTCCTGCCGCCTGGCTCTCACCAAAGACTGGAAGCAGCTTGTTAAACAAACACGAGCACCGCTGGAGATCTCCGAGCAAAAATAAATAACCCCCCAGAGATCTGCGAGAAAAACAAACAAACAAACAAACAAAAACCTGCCGGAGTTCTCCAAGCCCCACCGGAGATCTCAGAGAAAAAAGAAAAAAAAAACCCATGACGGAGTTCTCCAAGCCCCGCCAGAGATCTCAGAGAAAAAAACCAACAATAACAACAACAAAAAACCCACCGGAGTTCTCCGAGTCCCGCCGGAGATCTCTGAGAAAAACAAAAACAAAAACAAAAAACCGAAGCCCCGATATTGGGACATGGCGTCCCGACCATGCATTGGTCGGGTCGCGGGACAAAGGAGGAAAAATCGGAACAGTCCCGATTTTATCGGGCCGTCTGGTCACCCTACTGGCACATAAATATCTTGCGATGCTGGCTACGGCTACAACAGTGCCTTGCAAATGCCTGTTCTCACTTTCAGGTGACATTGTAAACAATAAGTGGGCAGCATTATATCATGCAAATGTAAACAAACTTGTCTGAGCGATTGGCTGAACAAGAAGTAGGACTGAGTGGACTTGTAGGCTCTAAAGTTTTACATTGTTTTATTTTTTAGTGCAATTATTTTTTGTACATAATTCTACCTTTGTAAGTTCAACTTTCATGAAAAAGAGATTGCACTACAGTACTTGTATTAGTTGAATTGAAAAATACTATTTATTTTGTTTGTTTACAGTGCAAATATTTGTAATAAAAATAAATATAAAGTGAGCACTGTACTTTGTGTTCTGTGTTGTAATTGAAATTAATATAATTTAAAATGTAGAAAACATCCACAAATATTTAAATAAATGGTATTCTATTATTGTTTAACAGCGTGATTAATCCCGATTAATTTTTTTTAATCGCTTGACAGCCCTAGTACTTATGCTTTGCTATTTAAAACACAACACTCAGCAGTAATAGTTCTTTAAAAAGATGCATTACCCCCAATTCATATAGTGTCATAACATTTCTCTTGGGATTTGCTAATGCAGAGCTTTTGATGAAGCAGTTTTTGCTGTGTGAGTACTCGTCACATTTGACAGCATGTCTTACAGCAATGTTTCTCAACCTTTTTAATACCAGGGACTGGCTTGTTGCCTAAACTGTCATGGACCTCTTGAGAAGGAAAAAAATGAATAGTGTTTCATTGTTATTTCTTGCTGCTTTTTTCAGTATTGCCAGGCATTTCTTTTTTGTACTATCTGTATGTAAGGCATTTCTTTCTTGCTCAGCAACACAGGGCCACTACAGTTCTGTTTATTGGTTAAAGTCCAGTTCAACCTGTTATGGGATATGAAAATGTTAACATGATTTTTAAACAGTGTTTCAAATGAAGGGTACCAATAATTTTGTCTACAACTGTATACCTCACTTTGTATACTAGAGAGAATTCAACTGATTTAGTTTTTAAAATAATTTTAAAAATCAGATGGATTCACTCACCATACTGTTAATGAGATGTTTGTGCCTGTCTTGTAGACACAAGTCTTTCAATCTGGGGATGAATGTTTGACAAGAACACTTGGAGCATCTTTCCAATGCAGCCAGTTGCAGTATTTTGTTTTTGTTGCAGTCATAGCAACCAGTTTCACGGAGGTACGTGCAATGGAACAGGAGCAAACGTTTGGCAGCAAGTTCACGGAGTTTTGGGTATTCACTTCTGACTTTGATCCATAAAACAGGTAAGGTCACTTCATGAAACTGTAACTTCAGACCCTCATCACTTGACAGTTTCAGCAATTTGTCCTCCAGTGATGGTGACAGAAATGTCTCAGTTTCTAGAGAGGAGAATGGATCATGAACCCATTGCTTTCCTTTCCATGGATCAGAGGCTGATGGGAAATAGTCCTTGAACTTTATATACAATTTCTTTTTCTAGCTAACAGTGGGATTTTTGCTACAATATAGTACTTGTATTAATTGCATATACATTGGCATGAGGAGTAGTTCATTTGGACACTGAAAACTGCTGACCCTAAAATTCCACACACATTCACTATGGGGATGAAAGGCACTTTCCCCATATAAAGGCTGACTAACTGGGCCTTATGCAGATGAAGTGCGAGGGGTGAGAAGGCCTCAACCTGGGTCTCATGGTGTGATGCTGCAATGTACCTTTCCTGCTTGAGCCTACATACGGAAATAAAAGTGAAGTCCATTCAGGCCATCTCTGTGGCCTGATAGGGATGCTGAGTCTTTGGTGTTTCTCCTGGTTCATATCCATCATTGACCTCTGTTGGGAAGTTTTCTCCTAAATGTATGTTTAATGATGTTAATGTTTATGTTTGGATTAATGTGTTTGCTGTAATGATTAGTATAAAATGAGTTAATTATGGAACAGAAATCAATGGAGTCCATGATTCAAGATGGTGTCGTGCTATAATAACTCGGATTCCATGTTGTTGCTCTTTCTTGTCAGAACTTTCACACCTTTTCAAACTAGTGGTGGGAAAAGAGCAATGGACTCTTAGGGGGCAGCTAGAACCAGCTAAGTTCACGCCACTGAGCCTATAAAAAGGGCTGCGCGCCTGAGCATTTTTGCTGTCCATCAGAGCAGCAGCCAGGTATCACGTTGATTTCTGCGGATGTCGAGGATCTCCTCAGTGACTCCGGACCCACACCATCGGCCAAGAAGACATCACTTACCATCACTCATGAACTATAACACCTACCTATATCCTGTGTGACAAAGTTCCTCCTCTACCTTGGTGGGTCCTGCGCTTATTGACAGATTTTTGTTTGCCTCAGAGATCTTCCCCTCTGGTAGAATCCATAGTCCAGGTTAACTCCTCTTGTGTCTGATCAGGAGTTGGGAGTTTTGGGGGGAACCCGGGCCCGCCCTCTACTCCGGGTTCCAGCCCAGGGCCCTGTGGACTGCAGCTGTTTAGAGTGCCTCCTGGAACAACTGCACGACAGCTACAACTCCCTGGGCTACTTCCCCATGGACTCCTCCCAACACCTTCTTTATCCTCACCACAGGATTTTCCAGCAGTATGCCCTCTTAGGGCTGGTCCACACTACCCCCCAAGTTCGAACTAAGATACGCGACTTCAGCTACGTGAATAACGTAGCTGAAGTCGAAGTATCTTATTTCGAACTTAAAAGTACTTACCGCTGGTCCACACGGCGGCGCGCAGGCTCCCCCATCGACTCCGCCTGCTCCGTTCGTGCAGCAGGATTACCGGCGTCGACGGGGAGCACTTCCTGGTTCGATTTATCGTGTCTAGACAAGACGTGATAAATCGAACCCAGAAGATTGATTGGACGCCTCCGATGCAGCGGGTAGGTGTAGACCTACCCTAACTCTCAGCTCCTAGTGCCTCTTGCTCCCAGCTCCTCACACGCAACCTCCTTCCACAGCTCCTGACATCCGCGCCTCACTGACTCACTGGGAGGCTTTTGACTAGTTTCAGCCAGCCCCTGATTGGCTGCAGGTGTCTCAATCAACCTCCCTGCCTTCTGGAAAGTTCTTAATTGGCCCCAGGTGTCTTGATTAACCTGGAGCAACTGCCATTTGGTTAACAAGGTATCAGGGATTTGTTTAGCCTGGGGCTAACATACTGGTTCCTCACCACTTTCCTATAGCCATCTGGCCTTGCCCCGTCACACCTGATTCCAGCGATGCCTTTATTTGCAATCCTGGTTCCAGTTGCTCTTCGCTGACGGTCCTGTGCTCCTCTCTCCCGTAGCCCAAGTCAGGCTGCGAAGGTTAGGCCTTGGCTACACTTGCGAGTTACAGCGCAATAAAGCCTCCCAGAGCGCTGTACCTCACTCACTGTCTACACTGGCAAGGCACATACAGCGCTGTATCTCCGTGGCTACAGCACTGCTGGTACTCCATGTCCCTGAGAGGAATAACAGCTGTTGCGTAGTGGCTGAGACGCTGTTCCTGCAATGTAGTCGGGGGAGTACGCAGTGACTGACCTCCAGAAGCTCCCTTTGTTTTGAAACGGCACTTCTGGGTCTGGAGTTCAGAGCTCCGTTTCGGGGGCTGCTTATCAAAAAAACAAACACAGCTACTGTTTGCTTTGAATGAGTGAGAGGCAAGCAGTGGAGTGCCAGCAGCAAATGTTTGTTTGAAGAGAGAGGCGGCGGGGGAGCGAGGGGGAGGGGTTGGGGTCAGTTTCGGTGAGTGGCTGCTTATCTGCTCTAAAAAAACCCCAAAGCCACTGCTGTTTGCTTTCAGTGAGTGAGAGAGAGGCGGGGGAGGTGGGTGTGTGTAAACTTAGGAGATAATGAGCTGACAGTCTGTGGATACCCCAAAACCCCACTTTCTCTCCCCACACACTCCCTGTCACACTCCACCTCACCCCCCACCCCCATTTGAAAAGCATGTTGCAGCCACTTGAACGCTGGGATAGCTGCCCATAATGCACCGCTCCCAATACAGCTGCAAATGCCTCAAATGTGGCCACGACAGTGCGCTGGCAGCTGCCAGTGTGGACAGACTGCAGCGCATTCCCTACTCAGCTGTATGAAGGCGGGTTTAATTCACAGTGCTGTACAGCTGCAAGTGTAGCCTTAGCCTTAGTTTGAGGTCCAGGATTCGGATCCCACACTGTCAAGCTACAACGAGATACACCACCATGAGCTGTTTTGTCTTACCTGAAGTTGTCTCCTCTGACTCAGTACAGTATTGGGGTAGTTTGTGTTTTCCTTTTGTTTAGTTTAAATATAGCCAAGGTTAAGGGTTGTATGGATCTCCGGGCTTCACGTCCGATTGGGGGCAGCCACACTTGCATTTGTATTGGGTTGTTTATTCTAGTTATCATTCCCCTATCCCTGCTATTGTCAATTTCCTTAATAAATCTTTAACTGTTTTCGAAGTATACACATCTCTCTGTCTCTTTTCTATCATACACAAGAGGGAGGTGGGTGGACTGACAAACTGCTTCCACAGGTGATCAGATAATATATGCCAGCCCAAGTTCCTGACACTGTTGGCTAGGTTGAATGTTAACACCTCCATGCTGGTGTAAATGGGATGGACTGGTGAGGAGAGGCCCTTGGACACACCTTCTCACTCCCCCTTCCAGAGCCTCAGTAACGGACATAAGTTGTGCAAAGAGCCCGTCCATTACAGGATGAATTGTACCCTATATTAACAAGTCTTAAGAACTTGTGCACATTTTTAAAATATACATTGATTATTTGTTTCCTGGCTAATATACAGGAGAAACATGTGAAATGTCACAAACAGTGAAAATTCTCTCAAAACTTGAAGCTTTACAAATGTGAGTAGAGTTTATATCGATTTTTTGTGTGTGTGTGGCTGTGTTGTCAAGTCATTATGTAAAATTTCAGTTCCTGACAAATGCAGCCTATTAGAAAGATTACAGTGTGTAAGCAATCAGTTTAACCGTGCTACTCTCCTGGCTCATGGGTAAGAAGCTGGGTAATGGTTGGAATTTATGTTATGGACCATATAGCAATTTGTAAGAAACTGAATTCAGACACAGTACAGTTTTTAGTCTTGCATTTACATTTTGTGAGGAGATATTTATATTCCTTCAATCTTATCCCATAACAGGAAGAGAATGATAAGTTTAAATGCTATTCTGAGTTATTTACTAGAATGGATGCATCTAGCTGACTTTAGTAGTGAATTTGAACTATTACATTGCCGATGGATTTATAATTATGGCTATGCAGCTTGGCCAGCAAATCCTATAGATTTCACCCATCAACCACTTTACAAATGGTAAAAAAACAAGCTTGCAATTAGAATACTATACAAAATTATCAATCCCTTATAGAATCATAGAAATGCAGGGCTGGAAGGAAACTCAAGAGGTCATCTAGTCCATCCTCCCTGTGCTGAGGCAGGATTACATACAGCTAGACCATTCCTGACAGGTGTTTGTTTCACCTGTTCTTAAAAGCTTCCAGTGATGGCAATTCCACAACCCCCTTTGGTAACCTGTTTCAGTACTTAACTAGTCTTATAAAAGTTTTCCCAATATCTAACCTGAATCGCTTTTGTTGCAAATTAAGCTTATTACTTCTTGTCCTGCCTGGTGTGGTGGCGCATGCCTGTAATCCCAGCTGCTTGGGAGGCTGTGGTTGGCGGATCGCTCAGGAGTTCTAGGCTGCTGTGCGCTATGTCAATCAGGTGTCCGGTGCTACTGACAGCCTGGCCAGCGGGTAGTTGGAGGACTGGCTAGAACAACACGTCTGACGTGTTGTGGTCGGCGCTTTCTCTGTGAAGGCTGATAGACCGATCGATGACAGTGACTTCTTGTCCTACCCTCGGTGGACATGGAGAACAATTGAGCATTGTCTTTATAACAAGCTTTTACATATTTGAAGACTTATGTCCCCCCTCAACCTTCTCTAGACTAAAAATGCCCGGTTCTTTTAACCCTTCCTTATAGGTCATGTTTTCTAAACCTCTTACCATTTTTGTTGGTATGTTTAAAGCTAAGCTTCTGTGTACTCTCTGTGACCTTAATGGACATCGGATTCACACCGATGAAGAATTGTGACAAACTGACCTGAGACCATTGCTTGCTTTACATGGGTCACATATGCTTGGGGTGACCCTAAACATCTGACTACCAGAAGGAGTGGAAGACGGGGCTATCACTCCAAAATTACCCTGTTCTATACACTCCCCCTGAAGCTCTGGAGATACGACAGTGGGCAAGATGGACCATGCTCTGACCCAATATGGCAGCTCTTATGTACAGGTACATAGTTCCTCCCTAGGCTGCTCAATTGTTAGTCCATTAAAGCAGTTTTCCTGAGACATCAGTGACTTCAGTTTCAAACACTTGCGCGGTTTCCCTTTTGTTCAGTAGTTGCATGTGCAAAAACTTTTTTATGCCTTGGTTTCATCACCCAAATGTACTGGAATTGGCCAGATACTTTTCAGAGAATGGGATAGTCTGCTTGGTCTACCTTTACGTGAGAAATTACATTGCTTTTTTAGTCATGGTGCTGTAAACCAAGAAAAATCGATGCTGATAAGAACTATGCATAATATTAAGAGAAAATAATATCTAGAGATAATTATTGAAATTCCATTACAGTTGTAACCAGCCAAAAGGTGTCCCAGACTTTTTAGAAGACAGATTGTATAACATCCCACAGCATAAATAAATACATTGATAACAGCCACCAGGGCAAAGAAAATCTGTCTGGTAGAATTTGAAGCTTTTTGCACTGTGCTTTTAGCCTAAGGCTCTGATCTGAGTTAATGCTTAGCACTTCCACACCTAATTTAGAGCTACATACTATCCTCTTCATCATGACATGCAATGAACCAAATTGGAATAACTTACTGCAGAAAAGGCTAGGCAATAACACTGTCATGCTTGAAAGCTCACATACCACAGTAATTTGGTGAGATGAGAATCAGGGTAGGTAGATCCATTTAAGAACAAGTAAAATTATACGGTCCTCGATGGAGTTAATGCTGCTCCCAGAAGAATTATGTTAATTCATGATTTGCTTGAGCAGTGACTCTGGGAAAGGACTTTAAGGCCCTAATTCGGCAATGTGATTAAGAACATGTTTAGCTTTAAGTATGGGCTTAAGTCTGGTTTTAAGCATATATGTAAATGATTTGCCATATCAGGGCTCAAAAGCCACACACATGGCTTACTTGAGTCCTGCCCTGCCATATCCTCAACTCGTGCACAGCAACTCTGTGAGAACAATGAAAATAAGACCCCACTTATGCTAGGAAAAAGACGTCGTGCTGTTGAAAATTCTTTCATTGCTAGTATCAATGGTTTTGTTCCATTTATACACAAAGTGTGATTGAGTACAATCTGCTCGGTCTCTTTTGTGCTGAAAATGGTTTTGTCCTGTGCACAGTAGTAGGTAAGTTACTTTCAAGGTGAGTGCAGGAGAACCCCTTGTTGACAACTGCTGCAACCACAACAGGTTCCTTTGCAAAACAGATGGACTGTAAGAGTCTCCAGCATATCTCAGTGAAAGTCCCTCAACATTACTGACTGCCACTCCCATGCACCCACATATTTCCTATGTCTATTTTTAAGCTCTGCTCTTTTCTTATCCTAAGAGTGGAGAAGCAGGAGTTCATACATGCATATAGAGCATGTACCGGAGACTCTTGGGTTTGCATATTTCCTGTGCTTCCTAGACAATATTGTGGTTATTTTGTAATAAAGGGGACAACGTGACCCTCAGTCTCATCAAGTTGGTCTATTAATGTTGTTTGATCATTTTATTGATAAAGGTGTTCAGCTATATGGCACTTTAATCAAGAAAAGTAATAAACCAGTTAGATGAGGGAAATGTAAAGAAATTGATGATATAGCAAAATAACTTTGGTCAATATGTAGCCTGTTTATATTCAAGGAAAAGAGAATACCTGGTGTCTAAAGATTAAGCATTTGATGCATTATTAAAGAGTTTTAATCACTGTTGAATATTTTCTTGGATGTATAACCTACCTACAGTTGCTCTGGTTTTAGGGTGACAGTTTTCCACTTTGTTGGCTGACTGATCTAAATATCCTAATAGCAATAGCCCTAGCTGTTGAATATTTGCACACAGCAGAACCCTGCTCTGTCGTGTGTAGCAATATAAATGAGATAAAGTGTACAAATGAACTTCTTGTAAATCTTATATAATATGCAAATACACACAGCACTAGGAGCTAGTGTAATATAAAATATTTACTGAAAACAGTCAAAGTAAATATTACAAATCTGTTTCAAATAATTGGGTTGCATTCATTTTGCTAATAAAAATATTACGTAGTGTTGCTCAGTTTTATAGGCCCTTGATCTTGCAGAGATTTCCATACACACGCTCAACTAATGCACTGTTAATTATCCTATAGCCTTCAATGAGAGTCCAGATAGTCATACAGTTAAGCATGCACGTAAGTTTTTGCACAATCAGGTCCATAGTGTGCAAAGGAACTATATAGGCAGTGGGGATGGAATCCTTCTGCCATCTTCTACTACAAACCTGTTGCCAGGGCACAAAGCATCTGTGCAACGCCACCCGCAGCTTCCCCTGCACGTCAGGTCTGTAGTAGCAGCATTTGTGGCGGGCTGAAGTACAAGTGGCATGTGGCCAGTAGAATTGCAAATTATAATAGGTGGCGCATATAAGAGGCTTGGGGAGGATTAACCTCCCCAAAATAAAAAAGGCTGCCCCCGACCCTCCCCTTAAGGGCAAGAAACAGGGGGAAAGAGTGGAGAGGGATGGGGGAGGTCTTGGTGGGAAAAGCGGGGGGGGGGGGAGGGGGCGGGACCCCATTCCAAGTGCTGGTGGCCCTCCCACTTCTAGGGAGCTTCCGGCGCTTCTGGGAGTAGCCTCCCCAAACGAAAGACTCACGTGCCGCCTATGTAAATTATGAACTCACTGGCTCCACCACCTCCCCACAATCAAATTTCCCCTGTTGCAGAGGATGCCAGGGAGCTATGTTCTGTCACTGTGTCATGCAAGGTGGTCGTGTTTCCCCCGTGTGGCCTCTTTGAACCCTGTATTTATTTGCACAATGGAAGTGAACTGGTCCCATTGTACTGGTGACCTCCCACAGTCCTTCCCCACACATGAGGACTTGACACCAAAGTGGAAAAAATAAAATAAAAAATAAAGGTCTTAATTTACATTACTGGCCAATGGCCTGCAACCTGTTGAAAATGAAGCCAGTTTTGATTTGTGAGATAGCAAAAGTGCATCTAAAAATGGTTAACTTAGTTATGATTTATGCTCTTTAAAATGGTTTCCTTTTTATTTTCCTCTCCCCCCCCCCCCACCAGTTTATAAAATAAATTCACTACTGAGGGGAAGCTTTGATCAGCAGATTTATTGGCTTTTTACCCCAAACTTTTTACATAGCATTTTATAATGGAATTGGTGACAAAAGCATAAATACAAGAGTGCTGACAGCTACAGCACCCAGTAAATTTTCCTCTTCCTCTAGAAAAAACACAGTGCATTAGTTAATTTGGCAGATTTGTTCTTGTTAGCCATTAGAGGATTTTTTGACTCCACAAATGAAGATGTGTGCAGTAAAGCTCCAATCCTGCAATGAGCTCCACCAGGGCAGACCCCGAGGCTTACATGGCGCCCCACTGTCTTCAATGGGTCTCTGAATGGGAGCAAGACAATGCTGGCACAGAGGTCATTGTAGAAGAGGGATCTGTGTTTTGCAGTTTCTAGCCACAGCCATTCTGAGTTATGTGAGCGCAAAAACAAAACAAAACAAAAAGGCATGGTATAGTAACAGCACTCATTCTCTCTCTGCCCCCTCACAGAACACAAATACAGTATTGAACTGATTTTGCTGAAATGAATACACAAGATTCACCTCTGGGCTGAGACTAAGCATGGGAAAGATCAGACCAAAATGAATTTGGTTTTGGAAGTTGTGAGCAACTGAAAAGGAAGCAGTCATCTACTAATAATGCATACTGAACACTTCTCTCTGATGGAGCATGTGCTTAATTTAAAATACCTGAGTAGTCTTCCCATTGAAGTCAATGGGACTATTCAGGTTCTTGGAGTTAAGCACGCGGTTAGCGGGATCAGAGCCTACATGCACAGCAAAATATGTTCCTGATGAAAAGGAAGATCCCTATATATGTGGAGGATATTGTGTGTGTCTCAGATTAGTTGTGTATTTATTGTGTAGCCTGTTGTAATTTTCACCAATACACCATCATGCTAATAGAAGTTAATACCTTCAGTGGGCTGACATTAAAAGGCATATAGCTTGGTATTTGTAATTAGGTTTTTTTATCTTGTGAAGTGTTCTGCCCCACCATCCTAACAAAAATTTTAACTGATTTAAATTTGTTGTTCCAAACATTATGGGAAAGTGTAATATAATCCAAAGTGTGCTTAAACCATTTGAAAACACAAACAAGTCCAGATTAACCAGTTTCAAGACTAAATGCAAAAGGAGGTTGGATTTGCAGTAATCTAAACTGATTAGAGAAAAGAAAAGGGAGGAAATTGCTAGCAGCTATTGTTTAATCTCCATGGAATGCAAGACATTTCTGACATGGATGTTGGGATGGCTTCTGGCAATTTTTATTCAGTCACAATGGGAAGACTACAAAGTTGCAACTGAACTGGAAAAGTAAAAGCCTAAGGCACAGATTGTTTCCGTATGTTCAGTAATGGAAAAACTGCTAAGGTATATAAGCAAGTGAGGCATTGTTTGCAGTAGAAAATTTACGATTTGTTTTCAGCCATGATGAGGCTGCAATGGTGTTAAACACGGAGCAAGCACTACTGTAGACAGAGTTCAGGTGATTTTACTATGTATCATGGAAACCTGCCCAGATCAAGCCTAAGTGACAGTGTTAAAAATGCCAGTTTACTCTACACTAGTGCTCCCACTGTTGCTGCCAGCAGTGGAGCTGCATCAGGGGGAGATTTAAAGAGAAAACTCAGTGTAGATAAGGCCTCCCACTGTCTGATGTAGAAAAGAAGATGTTATACCAACACTGGATGCACTGGAGAAACTTCCAGGAATGTTATATATGAACAGCATGTGTTTAAAGCAACAGAGGAAGCACACGCAGAGCTCAAGCTGGCTGGGCAATGGTTTTCCTCTCCCAGGAAAAATTTAAATATGTCAAAAATGTTTTCCATCCTGAATCAAGATAAAAAGTCAGATCTCATAGGTGAAAAGTCATAAAATGTTCACGAACTGACAATCCACATTTTTTTATTTGGGTCAATTGAAATGTTTTGGTTTTAACACAGGACTTCTCAAGGGCTTAAAATTACACACACGCTTAAGTATTTTGCTGGATCCCAGGGCCTATGTCACAAAACTGAGGTAGCCCGGAGCCATATGCATGGCTGATATGTGACTACATAGTGCTGCGCACAGAAGAGGCAGGGCCAATCTTTGTGTCACCGGTAAACTTTATCGTTAGTAATGGTATGTTTTCTTCCAAGTCATATTGTAAAATGTTAAAAATAGTGTAGGGCCAAGAACTGACCCCAGCGTGACCCTGCTAGAAACACACATGCTCTATGATGATTCCCTGTTTACAATTATATTTTGAGATCTATAAGTTAGCCACTTTTTAATCCATTTCATGTGTCCCATATTGATTTTGAATCATTCTACTTGCTTAATCAAAGTGTTGTGTGGTACCAAGTCAAATGTCTTACAGAAGTCTCTTATATCAACATGATCACCGTATCAAACTTGTAATCTTGTCAAATAAAGATGTCAAGTTTGTTTGACAAGATCTATTTTCCATAAGCTGGTGTTGACTGAAATTAATTATATTGCCCTTCAAGTCAATGAACCAACTGATTGGACCAACAGAGTGGTGACAGAAAGCCAGGCAAAAGCCAGGCAAACTGCCGATCTGTATCAGTCCTAAAGACCCGAAAAGAGCACCAAAGCACACACCATATCTCCTGCCAACCACTGGAGAAATACGGCTAAATCTAGCAAAAGCCTTTTTTTTTTCTGGATGTCAAAAATGGCTTTTGGCAAGTTAAGCTGGACACAAAAAGCAGTTACTTGACAACTTTTTGGACCCTGTTTGTGCAACAGTAGTGGCTGAGAATGCCCTTTGGAATTGCAGCCAGTCTAGTAAATATTGGCAGAGACATGGGAAGTCCTGGAAGGACTGCCTGGGGTGGAGGTCACTGCAGATTATGTTCCAGCGTGTGGCTGGGGTGAAACAGTGAAAGCAGCAATATCTGTCAATGATCACAAATTGACTCCACTGCTAGAAGAAGCAAGAATGAATAACCTCAAATTGAACAAAAAAAGTGGCTTTTGACTAATTTGATTTGTATTTGACATCTGCTCCCAAATGAGGGAATATATCAGACTCGGAAGATGGCCTAGCACTTCTGGATATGCATAAGCAGCACAACATGTAAGCAGTACAGCGCTTTGTGAATTACCTTGGAAAATTTCTGCCTTACCCATCTGATGTGTGTGTGAGGCTCCTATAACTGAGAAGGATTCTATCAGAAATGGGAGTTGCAACATTGCAAAGCAGTTGAACAGGTAAAAGCATTTGTCACCCAGGATCCTATTACAAAGACAATGAGGATGCTATGGTGTGATGCAAGTGGGAAGAGAAGAGACAAGCCTGCTACAGGAAAGGCAGCCTGTAGTTTTTGCATCCAGGTCTCTTTTGTGTAACCCTTCTGCCAGGACGAGTTGACAGCAGCAAGGGCTGGGTTCAGTACATATGGGTTCCCTTTTCAACAATCCAATGTTAAACCAGCTCGAGCCCCCACCCAGTAACCTGGGAAAATCTTTACACATCCCCTCGGGCACCTCAAAGAGGCAATACTTCCCCTCTCACAAGCACAGGGCCTCGGTATAACAGAAAATCTTTAATAACAGCAGGTAAACGACACCAGCATTAAATTGGGAAAACACCGCAACTGGGATTCATAAACCAAACTGTGAGCAAGACCCACCCCAGCCAATTGGGCCATGTCCTGTCCCTTTGGTTCTTGAGTCCAGCAACCCAGAAATCACCCAAAGTCCCCAAAAGTCCAAGAACCCAAAAGTCCAGTCCCAAAGTTCAAAAGTTCATCAGTCTGGGCAGAAATGGGGAGGGGAGAGGTAAGGGGCACCTTACGTGGCTTGAAGATGATTGCCTCACCCCGCCGTGGGGCTTCGCTCTGCTCCGCCAGCCGTCCCGCGGGCCGCTCTGCCAGCCGTCCCACAAGCCGCTACAGCTGTGTCCACGAACTGCTCCACTCCGCCAGCCATCCTGCAAGCCGCGCCAACGGTCCCACGAACTGCTCCGCTCCGCCAGCAGCTCCGCTCCGCCAGCCGTCCTGCAAGCCGCACCGAAGGTCCCCACAAACAGCTCCACCAGCAGCTCCGCTCCACCAGCTGTTCTGCAAGCCACACCGACGGTTCCCCCGAACTGCTCCGCTCTGTCAGCCACTCAGCAATAGATCTTCAGGCTCCCCCACTACTTAACACACTGCTCAGTGATTTCAGCTCATAAGAGTTTTAGCTCTTTAGTGATTTAAGTTTGTAGTTAGGGGAGCCCTAGTGCTCATTTGCACCCTTAGCCCAGAGTGATTTCAACTCAGCAGCCTGAAACCAGACTCCCAATGAACTCAACATTAGCTCTGATATTCCACAGTGGAGAGAGGAGGAGGTACAATCAGTGTCTCAGACCCTCACGGGGGGCCCATACCACCGGGTACTATGCTTGATCTATAACCAAAAGACCCAACCAGAAAACCTGTCCCCAGCCTCTCTCAATTCACTAGGCCCTGGAACACATGTCCCTCACCCAGCGAGTGCTACCTAGCCGATGGCGAGTCCCTCCATCATAACAAAAGCCCACTGTCCTTGATTCACACAATCAGGGCAACAACACTTCATTCCTCCTGCCCCAACAACAGAGAAACTGGGGATCCCACAGCATCCAAAGTGACCATTTGGGCAAGCAGTCCATCATGATTTGCAGGGTGGGTGTGTCCATGCAAACATGATTAGCCCCTGACATCCCTTTCCACAACTCACCACCAGATGTCAGGGTAGCGCTCATCCTGACTCTGCTTACATCTGCTTACAGAACAGTGATATATGCAGGTAGAGGAATATCTTGCTTTGGTATTCACATGTCAGAGGTTTGATCAGCATCGGCACAGTTGAGATGTGGTCAATGTCAATTCAGACCATAATCTTCAAGAAAACCTCTTTTGGAACTTCAACACCCTTAAGGACCTTCAGCATATGCTGTTCAATTTAGAGAAATGTTATCTGAAGGTACACTACAATAAAGAATCATAAATAAACAGGCTTCTGATCTAGAGCAGCACTACCTCAGAATCAGACAGTGCAGACTTGACAGGCCTCTGAAATGTTCAGTAAGTAGAGAGATTTCCTGTGTGTGTCAGATAAATATATATCCCAGATACAAAGACATACCCAGCAAGATGAAATACTTGAGGAAAGATGAGGTTCCTGACAGCACGGGGTAACTAAGTGTTGGTCCTCTATTGCTGTCACTCCTTGTGGTCACCAGACTTTCACCATGAGTTTTGCTGACTTCAGTCAGTGTGTCTTGTAAACCCCTCTGGAGGGTTGGCAGTCCTTTGCCCATACCTCTCATCTGGTCCCGACTTCTTAAATTGTCCTACAATCCCGCATTGCCATTGCAAAGTCCCTGATTCAGGCCATGCAGCTCTGCTTCTGCCACCTCCTCTGCAGCTCCCACCTGCCAGTTACTTAGTGAGTTAAAGCATCTGCCCAGTCCCTTCCTCTGCTGGCTGCGCTGTGGGCTGGGATTGCTGGGGACACCCACCTGCACAAGGAGCCACTTGCACAGCGGTGGTGGTATGGTTAGCGGCTTTGGCTGCCGTGGCTGGGCCCAGCACAGCACTGCTCTCCCCCCTCAGGCAGCAGTGGGAGCAAAGGCAGGTTAGTTTGAAAGGGAGGCAGCAGCTGGCATGTAAGCAGCTTGCGTGGTAGCAGCAGGAGCTGCTGGTGGTGCCACGAGGAGCTGGGAGACAGCAGCACTGCCGTGACTTGGGGGAGCAGTTTGGGCAGGCGGTTTGGTCTGCCCTGTCCCAGCAGCAGCAACAGCGATGAGCGCTGTAGGCAGGCGGCAGCAGGTTGATGCGAGGCACTGCGTGCCCTGACGGGCCATCAGAACGATGAAGTAGTAGTAGTAGTTCAAGTTCCATGTAGAACTGGAGGAGGTCTCTTCCATGCCATTCATCAACAAGATCCTCTTCTGCAAGGTACGGTTGCCAGACCGGGGCAGTTTCAGTGGGGAGTCCTCCTGGTAGGTGCCTTGTTGCTCCTTGCAGCCCCGTCCCTCCCCTAAGCACACTCTGATCCAGCTCACCCATCCATCATTGTGTGTCTCGTTTCAAGATGTGTTGTCCTTCTTTTTGAGGGTTACTCTCCCCCATTTCAGAGTCCGGGTGTTCAGAGGTATGCCTTTGACAGTGCTCCAAGTCAGGTACCTCTTAAGTCCCTTCTGTCTCTTCCTCTTTCCCCTTTCCCCAAAACCAGACTAGAGGGAATACTCCAAAAGAGCTTATACTTGAATCTTAATGAAAGCAGTTTAATTGGAAAGTTATCAAACCCAAATTAAAGAGTATAAAATCAGATCAAGCCTAAGTCTGGATAACAGCATAGCTAGAAAAGGTAGAAATTCATAGATGTGAGTGTATTCATAGAACAAACGAATCTTGCTTTTTAGATCTCTCCTGCTTGTCCGTCATAGCACTGCAGCATCTCAGAGCTCACGCTCAGTTGGTGACCATTGCTATAATTAATTTCTCAGATGCCCTGCCTATTACACGTCTAACAGAGAAGTGGTAGAATCATAGATGGAGGGCAGGTGGTCTGCACAATCGGAATGGAGAGGAGAATGAACCATGAGACCATCTCAATAAAGTTGCAATTGACACGAATGTTCGAGAACTTCTGATGTAGGCGCTTGAAGCATGTCTCTGCAAAGCATGAGATGTTTTTCTGGCCACATGCAGAGCTCAGAAATCAAAGACATTGTTCTCAGATACAACAGCAATGTGTGCCTTAAGTAGTCAGACTGTAAAACATGTAATGAATATTTAAGTAATCAGGTAAGGAGACACTTATGACACGCATTTCCCACTCAAAATTGGTATGGACTTATTTGTAGCAAAGAGGACAAGAAAATGCAAATGGATTTTGGGGAGGCCAATCCTGTGCTACAATTGGAGTGTCAGCTACGGTACGCCACGGTATTCCCCAAAGAACGACAACTGATATCAGTTCACCAGGGATTAGTTTGTGCAGTTTCATAAAACATGAGAATCTGAGCACACAACCTCAACAACACCTCACAGTCCATTTAACGGAAATGGAATCAGAAGTCAAAGCTTAAGCAAAAGCAATAGTACAAATTTGTGGAAAAAGATTCTCAACTAGTGCACTACTTCAAAAAAAGGCACCAATAGCTGCCCTGTACAGGTGAACCAAACCGATGTCCTGGTGAACCAAACACTGCTCCCAACAGCCAGCAAATTACTGCAGACAAAGGTTGTGGAAGGACCAGAGACCACAATTTTCAGCATTCCCAAAGTGAAGGCATGTTACGATCCAGGAACCAAAGAATTGCCAGCTTTTCAGATAGTGCAGGCTATCGGTGAACCCAGCTCTAATTGAACCAGGAGGGAGGAGAGCAGGCACTGGTCTACAAGTCACACTAAGTTCATACCTTGTGGAGGTGGGTGGACAGTTATACTGACATTTCAGAATGCTCTTCTCACTGCCACTGAATCAACTGCTTCCCCTGCTCCCCCTTCTCCTGAGCCAAAGAATAAACCTGCAAGTGTGCAGAACAAAGACACATTAGAGGAGGTACCAGTGTCATTTCACCACAGGTGTGAGTAATTGAAACATCAACAAAATTTAAGTAGCATGTAATGGCTAGACAGTGAATGTTCAAAAGTAGAGGCATATTTTTGGTCCTTGGGGCTTGAGTCACCACTGTGTTACTTCAGTTTAACTTCTAGGATCACTCAGTGGCGAATCAGGCCCTGATCTGGCAATGTATGGGCAGATTGCTGCAGAGCCCCATTGATTTTAGTTTCATAAGTATGTGAAGCCAATGAAGTCACAGTCATGCAAAACTGATGAAAGAGGAGGAGAATCAGGCATGTTTTTAAACTCTACAATCTCATTGTACAATAAGTCATTATTTGTGGAATCTACAATACCCACTGTATACCACAGCAGCAGTGAACCAAGAAACATTTCTAGGGCATCAACAAAGCTGATGTCGAAAAATGTTTTAGCATGATATAAGTGCTTCACAAGGTGAAACTGCAGTTTAGGAAAACAAGAGAACTGTTAATTTCAGATCCATTCTAAACAGTAAAGGAAAAAGCTGCCTCCTAATGTTATTTTTTCAAAATATAACTCTGTCCAGAGTAGCCTGATATTACTGAAAAATAAGCAACAGGATCAGAGTGAAATTAATTTAATGGTTTCAAATCCATTCCTTAGAGACCTGGTACTGAAATGATAAGGCAGTGGTTCTCTAACTTTTTATTAGACCGATCCTCTCATCAATCACATTCTGTGTCAGTTTAGGTGGCCCAGAATACCACTGTCTGAGAACCACTGCAATACAAATGTTTCCTTAAGCTAGCAAATTGACTTCTTTAAGACTAATATACCTTCTTCTGCCACTAGGGGTCGCTTTCTCTACATTCTAGTAAAAGACAGAGCACACTCTTTTAGCAAATTGAGTCACCATGAAATATTCACCTTTGTGTTTAATTTTTTAAGTCGTTTGCCATTTGTTTAATGGAAGCTGAAACCCTGCCATGGCTTACAAGCCTGGAAGCAGTGCTGTGTCACCAGATTCTTCTGGCTTTGTGGATAATGGCAATATTCATATTTGCAGTAAAGAAGTAGAAAATAAAATTGAACATGGCATTTAGTTCTGTGGGGTGAGAATTCAGATCACTGCACTCACGTGATAGATTATTTGAGGTCTTGATTTATCTACCGTCTTAAATAGCCGATATTGTCTTATCAGTTGTTTTAAAGCACATGCACATTTCAAAATTCCTAAATGCTCCCTCTTTTATTATTCCAGTTTTAATAATGCATGTCACATGCAGAGTGGCTGGATTAGCCTCTTGCTCCAAAGAGAAGGGGAGAAAATGTTGAAATATGAGAGTAACACACTCCAAAAGGAATCAAAACATAACATATATATATATAGCGAGAGAGAGTGACTATATTTCCCAAGGGGAAAATGGAACACCGAGCGGGGATAGCCCCAGCTGCTCAACCAAGGTGCCCCTCCCCAAGACTGCCACTGGTCATTCGAACCCTGCTGGCCCACCGCCCCTCGAGGCTGTCACTGGTCACTTGAACCCTGACAGCCCCCCCCTTGAGGCTGTTGCTGGTCGCTGGAACCCTGCCTTCCCCCCACACTCCCCCTCCAGTCCAGCCTCCCACCTGCACGGGGCTAGCATCTCTGCTCGCCCTCCCTGCACGTTCCTCAGCACCGCACCCCACTTTTTTGACGAGAGTGGCCATTTGTCCCATTTACTCTTGCCAACTTGATCATTTGATATATATATAAAAGTTGGGAGGGGTTGCAAGTGCTTCAGAGGATAGGATTAAAATTCAAAATGATCTGGACAAACTGAAGAAATGGTCTGAAGTAAACTGGATGAAATTCCATAAGAACAGATGCAAAGTACTCCAGTTAGGAAGGAACAATCAGTTGCACACATATAAAATGGGAAATGACTGCCTAGGAAGGAGTACTACAGAAAGGGATCTGGGTGCCCTAGTGGATCACAAGCTAAATATGAGTCAATAGGCAGACAGAGACAGACACACACCGTGTGTGTGTGTGTGAGAGAGATGCACCTTGCTCCTTTAAGTATGCTGCCCCCACTCTAAGTATACTGCCTTTTTAAGTAGATCAGCAAGTTGAGACAGAAGCTGCTGCCAGGAAGTTCCCTCCATCCTGAGCCCTGTCGTGTCCCGTCCCCCACCCCCCGCTCTATGGAAATGGGGTAAGCAGGGTGCAGGAGCAGGGGGGAAGGGGACACCCTGACATTAGCCCCCCTCTTCCCTTCCCCCCACACAGCAAGCAAGAGGCTCCAGGGAGCAGCTCCAAGGCAGAGGGCAGGAGCAGCACATGGCAGTGGGGGGAGGGACAGCTGAACTGCTGGCAATTGATAGCATGCTGGGCAGCTGCCCCACAGGGAACTTAGGGAAATGAGGCGCTGATGGGGGGTTGCTGGTCCACCCTGGTTCCAAGCCCCCACCAGCTAGCTGCAACGGGCTGCTCTTCCTGCAAGCAGTGGACAAAGCAGGCGGCTGCCAAATGACGTTATAAGGGAGCACTGCGCAACTTTAAATGAGCATGTTCTCTAATTGATCAGCAACATAACAACAAGACAACATTAACCGGGACGACTTTAAGTGAGGAGTTACTGTACTATTGGATGAATATATGCCATTTTTATAAAGTTACTTATTACCATAACATAAGTTTTAAAACATTTTAAAGTTAATATGATTAATATTTATTATTTTTTTGGGGTAGCATTTTTCTCTAGTAATGTAAATTGTATGTATCATGTTAATATATAGTTCCTTATCCTTTCAGTTCTTCGTTCTTATTCAGAGTCTGAGTTCAGCGGCTGAATGTAGCTTTTCTAGGATTTCCTTTAAAAATCATTTTGGCTTTCTAGATATTTAGATGACCATATCTAATGCAATCAAAATGAGAAATCATGATTCATTACTTGACTTTTTTGAAAGGGGATTACCAGTTCATACACCCAATGTAATGTTTTTCTTTCTGGAAAACTGTAGGTAAGAAAATCTATTCATAATTAATAATCAAAACTATTCATGAAAATGATTTATAGCATCCAAAGGTCTGACGAGGATTTGTCCATCCTGCACTACACAGACTGTGGGGGGGAAATTGTCAAAAAGCCACTACAGTAAGTTATCTTTGTTTTTTTCCTTTTCCACTTTTCTTCCTGTATTGAGCAGCAATTTGTCCTTCATTCTTCTTCAGTGTCAATGTCAGGGGTCTCAAACTCAATTTACCTTACGGCCAGTGCCAGTCCTCAAATCCTCCCAGTGGGCCAATAATGTCACTGAAGATGGTGTTCAGAAAAGAAAATGTTTATATTGACTATTTTTTATTTTGAATTTCTTAGAAATAATAAAACTGTCATACAACTTTATACAATTCTTTGCCTGCCAGAGAGTTTTTAGTGTTTGTCAGACACCTGGCAACGCTTCAGTTCTGTCAGTTTGTTGATGTTTGGCCTCAGTGACTGAGCAGTTGAAACCTTCACGATTGCAGCAAGGTGTGCATAGATAGTTGTGTTCGGTATTTTGACTTGTTTATATTCATTGTGGAAAAAAGTCATGCCGCCTCCATGGTTGACTCTGCCCGGCAACTAATGATGCTGCCTCCATGGCTGACTCCGCCTGGCGACTAGAGATGGTGTCTCTGTCCCTCTTCCCCAGCCAATGGGAGCTGCGGGGGGTGGCACCTGCAGCAGACATTGCCGGCAGCATGTCTGCCGGCGTCTCTCCTGCGCGGGCCGCAGTGGGGAGGTTCTTGGGCCGCAGATGGCCCACAGGCCGGGACTTTGAGACCCCTGGTCTATGTCTTCCCTAATTTTTCTGTAAGTTTTCATCTTTTTAAATACTTCAGTTTACAGCTTTGCGGGGAGGGGGGCAGATTCTAACCTCTTTACCCTTATCTGTACTTATGGGATGCTTTAACCAATTAACCCGATGAGGGTTTACACCTACTGTAATCTGTGAGAGTTCAGCCCCCATGATCAACTACAGCAGAGTGGTTATCAATAGAAGGGGGAGCCCACAGTGCAGAACAGAGACTATATAATGCTCTTTCTGTAATAATTACTTTTATTAGCAACAAAACAATCCCCTTGTGGTCTCACCAGAGTAAAGGGGCATCGGTGGCTTGCAGTCATTCTTCTACTTCACTCCAATCCGATTGACAGCTGAGGGCTAATCTGGTCCTCAGCAGTAGTTGGAGCAGCTCCAACTTGTGCCCCCTGGAACATCCCTAGGGACTCCTCTACACAAAGGGAATTCCCGGTTGCCCTTTTAGGGCTGAGGATCTGGTCTGATATGTTGAGAATATGTAACACTAATTTAAGATGGCTGCCACCCTTAGTTATGCTAGTGGACAAGCAAGGGGGATGTGAGCACAGAGAGCCTCTTGCAAACATAAGGACATTTTCTCATAGGGTGACCAGATGTCCCGATTTTATAGGGACAGTCCTGATATTTGGGGCTTTTTTTATATGGGCTTCTATTACCTCACACCCCCGTCCTTATTTTTCACACTTGCTATCTGGTCACCCTATTTTCTGGAGCACTCATGGAAGTTCTAGGTGTGGTCCTGGAGCCATTTCATGAGAGAAAAATATGGCAGATCCACAAAGCAGTGAATCTTCCCATTTAGCTGGTGAGAACCTGCAATTATTAGATTAGGCATTAAACTGGTGATTCTACTGCACAACATTAATGTCGTTTCCATGATACTAACAGTTTGTGTTGCCTTTGCTACAAGCAGAGGATGCTTAAGACAATCTGCTGCCCTAGGCAAACCTTCAGTGTCACCACCACCCCTCCTATCCCTAGAACAGAGGTTCTCAACTGGGGAGCATGCCCTGTCAGACTTTCGGGGCCGGAGGTGCTGACTTGTCGAGCCTTCCGATGGTTTGGTAGTTATGGTAGAAGTGTGGGAGCCAAGCACCAGGTTGCAGGGCTACTCACTCAGGTTTGGCCCTGCCACCTGTCCATTATGACAGCGGGGTATCTGGGCCAAATTTCAGTGAGTGGAGTTGAGACCTGGCCCACAGAGTTGCGGTGCCACTCAGGTTTGGCCTGGCTGTCCTTGCCAATCTAGGCAGAATCTGCCTCCGTAGGCAGCTGGCTAGTTTGCCCATAGTTAGAGTGGCTCCTGGACAAAAGTAATATAATTTTAAGGCATAATTTTGTTTTGTAGAGATGATCCAGCACTACACCAGTTTGCTGAAGCAAATCAGTGATCATTGGGCATGTCTACATATTATGGTTTGGAGAGATTAAAATAAATGTAAATGAGAGAAGCCTGCCCATGGACAAGACTCATATATACAACCAGTCTTCTCACTCAACTCTGGCACGTGGCATTAATCTTACTCTTCATATTTACTGCACTCTGTACTTACCAGAACATTCTGAAAACTGATTTCTGAGTGGAAGTTAAAAAAATTTCATTTTAAAACAGGAAGATTTACATTTGCATTCTGTCTACTGTCTGGGGGAAGAACTTGCTACTGTATATCAGGGAACAAAGCAGTAATGGAATGGTGTGAATTATCTGTTTTTGTTTGTTGTGACTATTTACTTTTTAGGGCTTCAGATAGCTTTTTTTTGCCATTTGAATACTGTACTATTGAGTTCAAGTTTAGAAATACAGTTTCCCCATGGACAGAAGAGTAATAACTTCCTTAGTGTCATGTCAGATTATACTCTGGGAGTCATGAATTATCACAGCAGTGATAATACAGTGCATTAGGAGGTACAATCATAGGGCTGTCAGAGTGCCTTTTTCCTCTACTGTAAATCCTCCTCACATACTTGTGTGGAATTTAAATTGGGAGCTGATGGCAGAAAAGTCAGTCCACCAAGTTATCTTAGGACTTCAAAGTACTTTTCAAGCTATGTTCTGAAGCCCTTGTGACAGGGTAATTATTGACAGAAACTCCTTGCCTCATGTTGCTGTATTTTTCAGTTCCTGGCAGTCTGTTGTGACAGACATGCATCATAACATTCTGTTTTTTCAGTTTTATTACTTATATGTTATGAGTGACATCCTGGACCTACTGAAGTCAACAGTTTTGCTACTGACTTTAACAGCGGCAAGATTTCACCATTTATGCACCTAGATGTATAAGAGACTGTGTGGAATGAGCAGAGGACAGAAATATCAAGAAGACTTGAGCTCTAATCCCAGTTTTACCACTGATTTGGGCAAATCATTTAGGCCCAGATTTTCCTAAGGGACCTCTAATTTTGCATGTCTCAATTTTTGGCTGCCCAGCCCTAGATACCATGGCTTCCTTAATGGGAGCAGCAGATGTTCACCATCTCTGAAAATCAGGCACAGGGCACCTAAAGTTGGGTGCCCAAAAACTGAGGTACTCAAAATTAGGACACTTTTGAATATGTGCTTTAGGCTCCCTGTCTATAAAACGGGGATAATAGTCCCTTACCTGCCTGATAGGGGTCTTAAATGTAAAACACAATATTTTTATTGTTGTCTACAGGGGTATTAAAAAGCCAAGAGAAACCTCTGCCCTAAAGTACATCCCAGGAACTCCAATTCTGAGAATACAGGAATCAGACTTGTTGAAAATGACGTCGTACTTGTAGCCCAACTTCTCATTCAAGAATGTACTTGTAGATTCAGGCACATTCATCTCTCAGTTACACAAAACAAACATGTAACTAAGTATTCCCAGGTGAAAATCATCTCGGGGCAGTCATTTAAATATGTCTATACAAAGCAGTCAAGTATTTCCATGTGGAAATTGCTTTAAGCAATTAATTTAGATATGATTCTCTGTATCAGAGGCTTCTACCCTCGCCCCCTTTTATATGTCGTGTTTTTAGCCTGCCATCTAAAGGGACTAATCTATACATTATCTGTAAGCTCAGTACAGAAAAAACTGCCATACCATGAAATTAGGTGAAAATAAAACAAGGAAACCACTATTTCAAATACAGATATGTATATATATCTTTTGTCTGCTTTTAAGTCAAACATTTTTTTTAAATGGCCAATTCATTTAAATCTTTTTTTTTTTATACACATGGCATGCCTTTACATTACTCAGCCTTTAGTTTGGGCCAAAATGGAATTTGGTATATCAGTATACTTTGTCTTTATATTTCTGAAATGCACCTGTCACATGTTCTAGGCACATGTACAAAAACACATAATTTAATACAACAAAGTGACACTCAGAAGACTCCAGCAGTCTGCATCATCACCTATTCCGATTGGATCCCCTTAAGCTGTTCCTTCAAGCAAAAAACTGTGTAACAGTGTGTGACGTTTTGGGGTTCACTCAGGCCAGGAAGGGGTTAGGTCACTGTCTGTCTTGTAACCCTGGGTTTCTTGTGGCTGTGCAGATTTGGTCCCAAGCTCTGACTTCAGCAGCCTACCAGCAGCCCACAAACCTTATTGTGGCTTTGCCCAACCTGATTGCTCCTTGCAGACTGACCTTAGAATCCTTCCAGCCCCAAATTTTCCCCAAAATCAGCCTACTGCAGGAACAGTCCCTCTCACTAGACCGTCACAGACAAAGTGTTAGGTTTGCTGCCTTTACAGAGATGGTAAAACACTCCAACCTGTCAGCTTTCTAGAAGCACCTACTTCACTAAACATACACAGCACTGATGATTTATAATGAAAGCCACACAAGTTTGTTAACAAAAGACCATGGATGAAGTGATACCAAGTACAAAAGAGAAAGGCAGAGATGGCTACAAGCAAATAACAGTGGAAACACACATCTAAAAGTCTTAAACTTAATCTAGCAAGATGCAGTCTTTGTTCAGGCTGTTTTCTCTCAGTCACAGCTGCTTTCCAGCTTTTACTGGCCAGCATGGTCAGAACCCATCATAGAGATCAAATCACTTGGTTTCTTTGTCACCTAAGGTAAAAGATAAAGATAGAGTCTCTCTTTGTTCCTTATATTTCCAAAGGGATGTCTTTGTTTTAGGATTTGTCTACACTACAGAGTTTTGGCGATGCAATGTACGCCAATGGACAGCAACTGCTATAATTAAACCACTGTTGCATGTCCACACTATGCTCCTTGTGTTGGTCCAGTGCATCCACAATAGTAGCTCTTTCATCAACACAGAGAGCAGTGCAATGTGGGTAGCTATCCGGGAATGGCGAACCGCGGCCATTGGGAGCTGCGAGTGGCCGTACCCGGGGACGTTCAGATAAACAAAGCATCTCGCGGCCCGCCAGGGGCTTACCTTGAACAAGCCGCAAACTAAGTCTGGGAACCCCTGCTGTAGAAGGACAGCGGAGCCTGCGTAGGCTAACAGGGGTGTGCTTGTGTTACCCCTGGCTGGTGGAGTTAGGGAGCTGATCCATGGCAGGCTCAGACAAGGCTTCCTCACTTTAAGGGCAGATGGTGGTGAGGTGCATCACAGCCCTGGGTACCCCGGGAAGCATCACACTTTTGATTAAAAAATTAGCACTCCAGAATATCAATAAAGCACGTTTAATATTAAGAACTGGCTAACTGACTGATCTCAAAAAGTAATCAATGGGGAATCATCAGTGAATATGAGTGTTTTTAGTGGGGTTCCCTGGGGATCAGTATCAGGCCCAATGCTATTCAACATTTCATCAGTGATCGGAAGTAAATATAAAATCACTGCTGATAAAATTTGAGGATGACACCAAAAATGGGTGTAGTAGTAAATAACAATGAGGATGAGGCAGTCATACAGAACCATCTGGATCACTTGGTAACCTGGATTCAAATAAATTGTGTTTTAATACAGCCAAAGGCAAAGTTATGATCATACCTACAGAATGCAGAACTGTATCCTGGGAAACAGTGACTCTGAAAGGGATTTAGGGGTCATCATGGACAAGCCACTCAATGTGAGCTCTCAGTTTGCAAAAAGGCATAATAAGATTATTGGATGTTGTCACCATGGCTCAGGGGGTCCCTGCTGAAGATGCCAAATTCAGGACAGACTGCTGAGAAATAGGACAGACTCACCATGCCAGTAACAAAAGTAAACTTCTGTATCACCACATTGCTCAACAAGAAGCTAAAATGCAGTTTCCCTAGGTACCTCACAACCCAGACACTGGACTTTTTGATGAGTGGTTACTGAAAACCAATTTAATCAGACATAGGATCCTCCCAATTCCAAGAGATCAGCCACTTAGCCAGGTCAATATATAACTCACATCTTACCCAATAATCATGCTAATGCCAATCTGTTAGTAACTAAAAACTTAAGGTTTAATAATAAAAAAAAAAGAAGAGTTACAAATGGTTAATAGATCATATACATACAAGTGATTTTCAGTGATAGAATAAACTGCTAGCTTGCAGAAGTCTCTCTGGAATTACCCAAACAGATTGGGGGTCATCAGTTCTTATTTAGAGCTTCCTTGTTAGAAATCCAGTCCAGAGAAATGAAGCAGGAAATGAAGACAAAATGGGGATGTCTCAGTTGCCTTTTTATATCCTCTGCATGTGCATTGAAATTTACTGTCCCAAACAAAGCCCACAGTCCCTCTTTATGGAAAGTTACTGGGCCAAGATGGAGTCCAGGTTCATATGAGCATATCTGTGGGCAATTTAAAGGGTCTGGGGTGGTAACAGCAGACGGAGCCCCATCCCCAGAGCTCTGCTGCCAGAGCCCTGGGGAAGCAGCGGTGGGGCTCTGGGCACGATTTAAAGGGCCCAGGGCTCGGCCACCGCTACCGCCCCGGGCCCTTTAATTGGCCGCCCCAGCCCCGCCACTGCTACCCCAGGGCTCCGGCAGCAATTTAAAGGGCCGGGGGCTCCAGCCACTGCTGGGAGCCCCAGGCCCTTTAAATTGCACCTGGGGAAGCCGATCCGTCCCAGTACGACGCACCGGCTCTTGCCGGTATGCCGTACCGGGGCGTACCGGCTTACTTTCACCTCTGTGCAAGGGTATGGAACTGAGTAACTGATATATGAGCGATATCAAGGTAACTTGGTGCAAGTTACTCATTCTTCCTTGACTATGAATACATTTTGCATTTAAGTCACGCTTGCAAAACTGTTATGAAAATTTATCAATGGAGGCACAAATTCTACCAATCTGAATTTACAATATTTTAATGAAAGCAATATTTTACTTTCTCCCCCCCCCAAATGTATTTACCATGCGTGTGTGGAGTTCTGCAAGGCAAAATCAAGTCAGACTATGGGAAATGCTTCAGGAACAAGTGCTGATTAAGTTAGCAGTTCCAGAGTTTTGTGACTGATAATGTGGCACTCCCGAAATTAGTACATTAGGGCCCAAACCTTCAAACATTTCCACACATGTGCAACATTATTTACACAAGAAGACTTATTGACATCAGTTAGAGTAGTGATGTGGAATGCAGCTAATGTTGGTACGTTGATTACTTATGTGAGTACTATTTGCATTGTTTGTACAATATGGTTTCAATCCGAGGACCCAATGCTGCACTTAATGGAGGAGTAAAATCTTTAGCAGAAGCCATGAAGAAGACTCTGCTGTCTCCCTCTTTAACTGCAATATAGCAAGGTTTCTCCTGAGAGAAGTAGCTGCTTTGCCTGCTAGTTCATAACTACACTTAAGTGCCCTTACTACAACTCAATTAAATTATAAAAAGTAGGTACAATATCACATTTTGATCTATGTATTTAAACACCCATATTTTAGCCAAGCTTTATACCAAAGATTTTTTCATAATTCATGAAGTAATTTCTTCTAGTCATATACCTAAGTGCATTCTGTATTAACAGGAAAAAGAGCAGAACATTACTGCAGCCAGCTCAGGGAAGACCCCCACTCACTGTGCAGCCACAGGGGTTAAAAAGCAAACAAAATGTTAGGATACATATGGAATGGAGACTAACGAAGAGTAAAATAATGCCAATGCATAAATCAATGGTATGCCTTCATCTGGAATACTATGCACAGATCGGATCGGATAAGGATAAAGCAGAAATAGAGGGAGTTCAGGCATGAGTGCTGTGATTGATCCGAGGCATGGATAAGCTCTGATATGTAGAGATATTGAAAAGACTGGCACGTTTACCAGAGCGATGTGCTAGGATTTTCAGAAGAGCCTCAGAAGTTAGGTGCCCAACTCCCACTGAACTTCAATGGGATTTCAATGTCTAACTTTCCGAGGCTCCTTTGAAAATCCTAGCTGAGATGAATGAGAGAGGACCCGATAAATGTGTAGAAAACAATGAATGGTACAGAAAAGGTAGACTGGGAACTTCTGTTCACCCTGTCTCACACTGTGGGAACAAGAGGGTATTAAATGAAATCGAAAGGCAATTTCAAATCTTATAAGGGGAATTATATTTTCACACGATGGAAAACTAGCTTGTGGAACTCACTGCGATCTTTATTGAGGCCAGAAGCTGAGAAGGAGTCCAAAAATGATTAGACATTTATGGATACTAAGAATATTCAAGTTATAATAGTAATTATACATTAAAAGAAATATGGAATTTTGGAAGGGATATAAACCATTAACACGCTGTAGCGCTTAAGCTAACATATATTATTGGGGAATAGGAGTAAACTTTCCCTGGGGCACCTTACACCATAACTAACTAAGTGACAAAGAGTTCTGTGGCACCTTATAGACTTACAGACGTATTGGAGCATAAGCTTTCGTGGATGAATACCCACTTCTTCAGATGCAAGCTTATGCTCCAGTACGTCTGTTAGTCTATAAGGTGCCACAGAACTCTTTGTCGCTTCTACAGATCCAGACTAACACGGCTACCCATCTGATACATAAGTAACTATTGCAGGGTTTCCTGAACTTTGTTCTGAAGCATCTGGTACTGGTCACTGTTGATGACAGAATACTGGAGTAGGCTGACCACTGTTCTGAACCAGTCTGGTAATTTGGCAATTCCTATATTTCTGTGTTCCAGTTCTTAGTGGAGTCCATCTATCTATCTATCTATATGTATATATATATATGTATATGTATATTTAAAATAGCCAGTAAATTAACCCTATTCAATGTGAATTCTCTAACCAACTTACACATTAAAAATAAAGCAAAACAAAAAAAAAATCTTAGTAAACTAAGCAGCATCTGTTGTTCATCTTGTTAAACTGCCATCTTCACAATAAATCCTGAGTTGCACTGTTTATATTACTGAATGCTGGAGGCAGAAAAGGTGGATAAAAATGCATTTATTTTGTGGATTTCTAATAGTGCACTACAGTGCCACAGTTAATTGTATGTTACCAGCTGCCTCGTCATTCAGTTTATTTTTACTTTTTCTGCAAATGAAATATTACAGGTCAAAAACTCAGGCGTTAACAGGATATTCATGGTTAACAGTAGGCTACATCTTTCTATATAGTTCATGTGCATTGCTCACTTTGAGCCTTTTAAGGTATGGGTCCTCAACTTCATTATAGACTCACCTCACTAGTATGAAGAAATATAGGCCTATAATGTTTAACTATGGTTTGATGCAGTCTTGTGTTCTGTGTACAACAGAGACATTGAGCTTCCTAATGCTACATGAAACAGTTCTGTGCACTCGAGTTCTCTTGTGCATCTAGCTATCTCTTCCAATTAATAGGAGGATAGACTGAACATGAGAGTTACTTCAGGCCTGAGCTCAATAGAACCTCCCAGTGTCTTGTTTGATCTCAGGAGCTTTAAATTATAATTTTCCAGTCCTGGGAGGTGTTCCATGAATGCGTCAGCTTTATTTTGCGCTTGTCAGAGCATCTGTTATAGGGGTACAAATATGTGGTAATTGTTCCAACTTAAAAATAAACCATACAAATTCCTTCTCCTACTAACAGCAGGGAGTATCTCTGCAGACATTTTTCCACCAGATGTTCTTTTTAGGTGTTTCTATATCTGAGGGAGAACACAATTTCCCAAATAGGGAGAGACGGGAATAAATTACTTTTGTGTCCCCTGCTTGTGAATGGACCCAGACCACTTGCAGTGATTCTGGAAACATACTTTCTCCTGCGGTCTTTCTGGAGCACAAACTGCTTGATTGATAATGATTTGTCAGGTTTCCAGAATATATGAAAGATCTAAGGTTGGCTGTAGAATAATATTTCCTGAAAGCAGGGTTGCAAAAGTGCTTACACTTTTTATTCAGATGGCCACCATCCAAGTCCTGCTTTACCCCAGGCTTGTGATGGTCAGTCTGGAATTTCCTAGGGCAGTGATCCCCAACCTTTCTGTGGCTAAGAGCACATTCATCCCTTCATCAGAGTGTGGCGGGCAGCGACACTTCTCGGTGGCATTTCGGTGGTGATGGTTCTCCGCCGGAAGTGCTCCTCGGCGGCATTTCAGTGGCAACGCTTCTCCGGCGGATGCGCCTCTCCTCTTCCTTCCTTGGCGCCGGCCCTGACGGCAGGCGCACATAAATGCCCCGGCGGGCGCCATGGCGCCCACGGGCACCACGTTGGGGGACCACTGCCCTAGGGGGCTAGGAGTCCTGCATTCCTCTCCAGGTGGGCAGAAATCTAGGATCACGGCTAAAGGCACAATGTCAACTTGTATCAAAGGGGTAGCCGTGTTAGTCTGGATCTGTGGAAGCGACAAAGGGTCCTGTGGCACCTTATAGACTAACAGAGGTATTGGAGCATAAGCTTTCGTGGGTGAAAACCCACTTCGTCCGATGTTCACCCACGAAAGCTTATGCTGCAATACCTCTGTTAGTCTATAAGGTGCCACAGGACCCTCTTTGTCGCTTCTAATGTCAAACTTGAAAAATCACATTTCTGTCTGAAAACTTTGTACAAGTAGGATTATGAAAACCAAGAAATTAGCGTGTGTGTGTGTGGGGGGAAGCCTCCTCTACTTTTTTTCAGTTTGATGTATTGATGGCACTTTGTGTATAGTCAGTTTCACAGTGTCCCTGTAAGGTCTGTTAGGGCTAAATCAGGGCAATGCAATACCACCACAACCTTACATTGTGCCCCTTTACTATCCGCAGTTACTAGTCCCCTATGAAAATAAGAAAGAAAAACTTGTAGCACCTTAGAGACTAACAAATTTATTTCAGCATAAGCTTTCGTGGGTTAGTACCCACTTCATCGGATGCATGGAATGAAACATACAGTAGACAGATATTTATACAGTCAGAGAAACATGATAAGGTGGAGGTGCATAGACCAACCTTAAGCGGCTAATTAATTGAGAGGCACCATAACAGCAGGGGAAGAAAAACCTTTGAAGTGATAAACAAGATGAATTTTCTTTTTTGGGCCTGTCTTGTAGTAGGTGACTCCTGGGTACTCTTCTGGCCCTGGCAATCTGTTTTTTCACTTCATCAGGTGGGTATTGTAGTTGTAAGAATGCTTGATAGAGATCTTGTAGGTGTTTGTCTCTGTCTGAGGGATTGGAGCAAATGCGGTTGTATCTTAGAGCTTGGCTGTAAACAATGGTGTTTCTCCCCAACAGGAGTTGGTCCAATAAAAGATATTCGCTCACCCACTTTATTTCTCTCTCATAGTCTGGGCCCAACAGACTACCGCAAAGCTTTAAACAGCTTGTGAGCGTGCGGTGGTGCTGCCCCGGGAGCGTGGCCACGCCGTGGCTGCGCTCTCTAGTGAACAGGATACTCGCCTGCCAGCCTGGTTTCCTCCTCACACTGCAGCTGCAGTTGTGTAAAGAGCAATGAAAGCCAGACCCCGCCACCCGGCCAGCAGCTTCCTCCCCAGGCACGGCCAGGGGCGGGAGAAGAGAGAGGGACGCCCTGTAGCATCCAGTGACTGAGCCCTGCCCCCCGCCGCGGAGCGGGGCCGGCGCTGGAAGAGGCGGCAGGGCCCGCTCTGCTGGAGAAGAGGGAACTGGGTTGAGCTGCGGGTTGGCTGGGCCCGCCCAGGAGGCGGCGGCGCTGCGGGGAGGAGCCGTCTGCGACGCGGAAACATGGCCCAGGCCCGCGGGAGGACGCGGCCCGTGATGAGCGAGCTGTGGGGGGTGCTGCTGCCGGCGAAGGGCCGGGAGGCGGAGGTAGAGGAGGAGCAGGACGACCCGGACCCCGACCCGCTCTTCTTGGACGCCTCCGAGCTGTGCAGCAGCGGGCGGGTGCTCCGGGCTTCCCTGCCCGCGTGCCGAAAGGGTGAGGAGCGGCGCGCCAGGGCAGGGAGACCCTCCCCGCGAGCCCGCCCCCCTCCTGCCCACGGGGACGGACACACACGGCCCCCCCGCGTCCCTTCGCCCCCGCTGCTGGTCCCTCGTGGGCTTGAGTGTCAGGCAGTGCCTCTGAGGGGGCTGGCGGGGAGGGTTTTGCTGTGCAGTTCGGTGACACATTTACCCAACTTCGCGCTACTTCTCAGTGCCTGGAGTAAGCCAGCTGGGGACTTTCCTGTCCCTCAGCGGCACCAGTGTTTTCCCTGAGAATTGAAATTGGGGTGTGTGTGTGTGTGTTCAATAATATATGGTGGGGGGAGGCGGGCGGTGAGGACTGATGAGGGGTGAGACCATTAGGGCCAAGGTGGGCTGTATGGCACTATAGTGGAAAAATGTTTCATGACCATTTTATTCAATTTAACTCATGTTTTTAAATCATCACACAAATTAAAGTTGGATACATGCCTACTATGATGCACTATATCTACATTCTTCTTGGTTTCTTGTAATTTTGCACAGCCCTGTTAATGAACTTCTTGAATGCAGTGCAGTCTTTTTTGTAGGCTTCTCCTGTCTGGTACTTCCAGGCCTTCATGATAGGCTCATGATCAGGCAGACGGCGACTTCTTTCAGACATAAAATTCTATTCAGTGAGGAAAAAGAATGCTCAGCTGTAGCTGTTATGACTGGGAGTAGCAAGAGATGAGTTCTTACTTCTTTCATCCCAGGAAACATAGCACAATTGGGTCGAACCACTAGTGATGATAAAGAAGTTCAAGTCAAGTTCATTCGTCATATGATATTCCACTCTGCATTCAAATTCTCTGTTCTGTCCTGATCACATGGCAACCCCATTGCAGGTAGTGCCTTACACTGTCAGTGTTTTATAAGACAGGCATACCAGGAGGGTTTGCAGCATAATGTTTTTAGTTTTGATAAGGACTAAGTCAAGTTAGAAAAAACCTTTACCATCTCTGTGGGGCTGAGATAAGGAATCTGTGACTTGTTATGGCAATACTAAGTCTCATTTGTTTATTGCCATTGGGTCATCCTGTGAGCTGTTGTTGCAGTAAGTGAAAATCTCTCACAAATTTTCCCATATCATTTATAAATACTCATTTAAAACCAAATAATTATGGGAAATTCCTAATTCCTTCACTCGGCTCATTATTTTATGAGTTATTAAATATTTATCACACTTAAGTGTAGAGTTCAATGGCACCTTGGCCTTTTTTGGTTCCCTATTGGCTAAAGGGACATGGGTGACCAAATAGACATAGATGGCTACTAGACTAGTACTTGCCTATTTTAAAATAACTATTTCAACTTTTTAGCTATTTAAATTATTTTAAAGAAGGGAACTGAATGTCCTGAATGAGCTCCTACTAGTATCTGTGCTTAAAACCATAGGCCCCAGTTCTACTCGATTACGTCAGTCCAGCTATATAGAAATTGGCCCACAGTATGATAGGTCTTCAACTTTACCAGCACCCAGGAGCACAGACTTAAACGTTTTCCTGGCTCCTTATATTTTTCTTCCACATATATGGTTATTATTGTCTGAAACCTCAGATTAGCGTATACCATTAGAAGATTTATTAAGACATTAGACTGAAATAACTACCAAACAATAACTACTTCTGTTGCATCCTGAAATTCTGCTGAGGTGATAGCTAGTCACTCTGGCCTGGTGTACGTTTAAAAGTTAGGTCAACATAGCTACATTGGTCAGGATAAATATAATCACATCCCTGACCAGTGTAGCTATGCTGACTTTCCCTCAGTGCAGACACAGCTATGTCAATGAAAGAATGCTTCCGTCAGTGTAGCTACCATCACTTGGGAAGGTGATGTGCCTACTTCAGCAGAAAAACCTTTCAGTGTTAACTATGCCTACTCTATGGGGTTATGCTGGCATAGCTATGGCAACGTAGCTATGCCAGTATAGTCTCTATAGGATAGACATACTCTCTAGGTGGGAATGTCTAATACCTGACCAGTGGCTGTGTCTGCCAAGTTTGCTTCTTGATTTTTCCAAACCAGATTATCCAAAGGTTTTGGATTTTCCCTGAAACTTTAGAATAATTTAGTTTCTACTGTATTATATTTTTTAAGTTCGTACACTTTCAATTGGAATAAAAAAGTGTGTAGCTTGCTGGCTATATGGGACCTGCCTGAGGTGTATTGCAAAGATAGTGTGTTCAAATCCAGTTACGATCGTACTTTTATTACACACTTTGTTCTCACTTCATTAGTAAGATTATCAATTAATTCTTGTCACTTTTGTAACCAAAATAAAATGTGAAAATAGTAGAGTTAAGCTGTATTCTCTTTCCCAGACCTCTTTCTACTTCTCCGTCTAGCCTTAGATTGTGAGCTTCTCAGAGCTGGGACTGTCTCTGCTTTGAATATTTGGAAAGTACTACCATAAACTAATAACAAAACTTATCATTGTATACACCTATAATATTGGCAAGGGGTTGTGTGTCCTTTGTTGCAATCAAAATGTCCAAGAACTCAATTATTTTGGACAAGATATTGTCATTTTTTGAAATAATGAAGTTAAAACTAGTTTTAAGCATACTACCAATAACATAAAACTGCAATTGATTTAAATAGTGCAAAATCTGACTATTAGTAAGCAGCTTTAACTGCTCATACAAATAATTCATACCAGAAAATAATTTGATGTATTGTTGACTTCAGCCACCTACAGGAACATAAGCATGATTTTTAAATTGATTAACTGATGGTGTCTGATGTGTCTTTTTTTAAACTTACTACTGTTAAAAGCAATACCTAAGATTATTATAACTACATTACATCTGAATTTTTTTTAAATTTTTTGGTTTTTTGCTTTTACTTAGTGAATTTGTTATGCAAAATGCAATAAAGTTTTAAACAAAATTGTACTGATTTTTTTTTTTTTAAAATTTCAGTTATTATACAGGATGAAGGATCCCAAAAGACGTATGAAGTGGTTGGATGTTTTCCATTGGTTGGCCCTTGGTGGAAAGTTAATGTTAAAGTTAAATTGGTGGGATCAAAGTACTTTGTGCGAGGATATCCATCATACTTCCTACGAACTGATATAAGGGAAAACCAAAACGCAGTTTTTTCTCTCTTTTTTAAAGAGTGTTGTGTTCCTGACTGTTTCATAGAGGAGTTTTTTAAGTGTTTTCCTGAGAGCTCTTCCCTGAACTTCAGAAACCTTGAAGAAAAACTTAATCAGTTTCAAAAGTCAAAATTAAATCTTCAGAAAGGGAACAAATCTATTGAGACGAAAAATTTTGATATTTTTTATTATATTATGCAATCATGTAAGTATAATTTATATATTATTGGATTATAAAAATAACAGAGTTATGTTTTATCCATGCTAATGTGCTGGTAGAGCGTGTTTTTAAATGAGTATTGATCCTGCAAAGATTTTTTTCCTGAGCACATAAAGGGGACTACTCACATGCTTATAGTTAAGCATATATGCAAGCCTTTGCATGACCTGGGCCTTATACCATATAGATGGAACAGGAAGCAGTTGGAGAAAAAAAGTAATAGTGGAACCCACTTAAATGAAGATCTGTTAAGAGTTAACTTCCATTTCACTCAAAAGTGCTGGCAGTTCTGCTTAACTTGACATTTAATTGAACTGAAGATTGGGTGATGTTTCAGGTTACCAGATTTATATATATACTGTGAATGTTGCGCACACATCAGGGGAGGTAGACTTGACTACTAATGTGAAACTGACTATATACAAAATTCTGTCAAATGCAATTTAATTAAAGTGGAAAAATATTTTTTAATCTATTTTAGTAATCTTACTCGTATCAATAGTATATAAAAGCTTTTTCAAACAGAAAACTAAAGAACCAGTTCTATTTATGTTTTTTGGAATAAAGCCTGCTAAGCTAAGTAATCAAATTGTCTTCTGCAAACACTTTTTTTGTATTTTAATAAATACTTTCTTGGTTTGTGATGAATATATAGTTACAGGAAAGACTGTTTTGGTAGCTTTGAGTTTCCCGGTGATAATGGAGTTCCTGCCAAGGCTTCTACCACGTCATTTTTGCAATATTATAGAGGCGGTGAGCTGGCGTAAAGTGACCAAACAGAACAGCAAAAGTGATGAAAAAGAAAAAGTTTCTCCTGAAGATGAGATACTACCAAAATTAGATGAGATGTTAAAAAAAGAGCCATGGAAACTTGGATTCAGCAGGGTAAGTAACATGAATTAATTGCATTTTGATCATCATAGAATTCAGTACTGTTTGTTCAAACAATGACCCTTGGTTATTTGGATGGAGGCTGATTCTGAATGCTTCTTTTTGAAGAGAGAGAATTTTTCTCTTTTCAACACCATCCTGGGCAGCTGCACTAAACAGAAACCTTCCGGATATATCTGCAGTACTTGTAGTGGGGCTCACACCAGTGCACTAAAAACCTGTGTAGATCTTGCAGTTCAGGGTCTGAGGCTGTGGGGAAGAGGTGTGGGTTTCAGATCCTGAGCTTCAGCCCAAGGCGCAACGTTGAAGCACTGTCCACGCAGCTTTAGTGCGCTAGTGCCAGCATGAGTCTGTGGATCCCAGTCTGTAATGCTTGCTTCCAGATGCAGTATAGACATACCCACTGGGTCCAGGAATACCTTATTTAACCTCGTCAATATTCGTCCTAATCACTGTGAAACTGTTTCTCATATAACTTAAATATAAAGGAATTATTTAGTTTCTTGGTATACTGCATGGAAGAAATAGAAATTGCTTTCCGGTTAGGTGAACACAGGGAGTTTCATATAAAAGATACTGAGCTTCTTGAGATAATCTTCGTTTCCCACTTCAGTAAGGCACAGTGAGGCTGAGTAAAGGGGCAGTGACAACCATAGTTAAGAGTTTAATGTTAATGTAGATTTCCATGTACATATCTATATAATAAGACTCCAGAAATGTCACTCTGTGTGTCACTCTGAAGCCTAAAATGTCTGAGTCAATGTGAAGCGATGGAAACAGCTACAAGGGTGAAAGAGAGTTATTTTAGTTTAGAACAGTGTTTTTCAACTTTTTTTTCATTTGCAGACCCCTAAAACATTTCAAATGGAGGTGCGGACCCCTTTGGAAATCTTAGACATAGTTTGCAGACCCCTAGGTGTCTGCAGCCAACGGGTTGAAAACCATTGTTTTATGGTAACGACAACCTTTCATGGACCATTTAGACATAGTTCGCGGACCCCCAGGGATCCCTTGATCACAGGTTGAAAATCACTGGTTTAGAATATCACCAGATTCAATTATCACTGGAATTCATGGTCTGTTAACTTAAAAACTGGATTGCATCAGCCATTTCTGCTCTTATTAATTACGTGCCTTTATGAATTATACCCGTGTGATAGCATGGGCTTTCAGCTACTAGTATTGCATACCAACTTACTCTATTTTATATTCTGGCTTCTTAAGCATTCTCCATATATTCACATTAGCTATTCTTCTTAAGTCAACATATTTTAGAGGTGAGTCATTCCTCTGTAGTTTGAGTTTTGTAGCTTACTTCCCATTATAAGCAGCGCTGGCTGGGAAACCAGATTTCAGTTCTGCAAAAACTTTTGAGTTTTCAGAAAAACTTAATCTAGAATCCTAACAAAAGTTTAAAAAAAATTAGAAATATTCATGGAACTGAAATCTTACAATATTTCTTTTTAGAAACACTGAAATGTGGTATATTTCATTTTGGAAACACTCTCTCTGGGATCCCCAGCTGCCTACTTTGTGGTTTGCAGGGAGCCAGGGACCCCGGAAGCTGTTGACTGAAATTATTGTGATTCTTGTTAGTTTCACTGCTGCCCATCACTGAATAGCAGCAGTGAAACTGACCAGAATCTTGTTGTCATGTCAATAGTTATCTTCTCCAGCGCCAGATTCCTGGGAGTCAGGCAGCTTGGGTTACCCATTGGACTGAAAGCCTTGGGGTTCTTGACTCTGAGGCAGTCCACGTGGCAGGCTGACCCAGAGTGGCAGACCCTTGAAGCCCAGATCCCCAGCAGCCCAGGAGACATGCTGTAGGACAGCTGGGTGTGTGACCTGCTAGGAAGCAATTCAGTTTCAAAACCTGGCTGGACAATAGGTTTCCATCAGAAATTTGTCAGAATCAAACTTTCCGTAAAACATTTGATTTTAATCGAGTAGCAAGTTTAGACAAAGTTTTTTGTTGGAATTTTTCCAACCAGCTCTAATTATAAACCAGATCTCTCTTCTCTTCCGCCCCCTCCTTTTGTTTCATATTTGGTTAACTAAAATACAGTGTTGGAAGCAAAGCATTGTGAATAGAAATGCATAGTACAGATTTAAAAAGCAGTAGGATCTGAAGGAATATTACATTTTGGTAATTGCTGAGTTTTTTTATTAAGGACAGACAAGTTTGTGTAGGGGAAGATTAGCGTGTGAATAGAATTGGAAGGGCTGAGTTATTTGGTGTTATGAAGTGTTTGGTTGTATGGTGATGAGGTGAATGAGTCTCTGTAGGGTAGTGGAAGCCAGGAATTGACATGAGTAGAGCTGATTGGAAATTTTCTGATAAAACTTAGTCCAGTTTGGTAGGGTCAAACCTTTTGCTGAATCCGTTAAAGATTCCACAAAACTTCAGTCAAAATGCTGGCAGGTTTCCCTGCATTCTAGGCCTCCCTTCTCCTCTGACAGCTTTGGAGGCTGGAGAGGCACAGCTTCCATGCATGCTACCTCCCTGCCAGCCCTCTCTTTCTCCCCAGCTCCCAGGGACAGGCAGTGTCTGTCTGGCTCCTGGACGGTTGGTGGGAGGGCAGAGTTCCCCAGGCTGTCTGCCTTTCTAACAGCTGGGGTGGAAGGCTCTTGAAATTGACAAGAGCATTCCTTGAGTGCAGCCAGGAAGCCAAAAAATTCCCTTTCGGTTTTCCAGAGATGGATTTTTTTTCTTTAAAACCCTTCTCTCACAAATACTGTGTGTCTTCTGTTTTGTCCTGCTTCTAAACCAGGGGTGGCCAACCTGTGGCTCCAGAGCCACATGTGGCTCATCAGAAGTTTAATATGCAGCTCCCTGTATAGGCACCGACTCCAGGGCTGGAGCTACAGGTGCCAACTTTCCAATGTGCCAGGGCGGGGGGTGCTCACTGCTCAACCCCTGGCTCTGCCACAGGCCCAGCCCCCACTTCACCCCTTCCTGCCCCCTCCCCTGAGCCTGCCGTGCCCTCCTCCCCCTTCCCCCCCCCCCCCCCCAGATCCTCCTGCACGCCATGAAACAGCTGATGGGGAGGTGCTGACTGGCAGGGCTGCTGGTGGGTGGGAGGGGCTGGGAGTGGGGTGCGGGAGCTGATGGTGGGCTGCTGACATATTGCTGTGGCTCTTTGGCAATGTACATTGGTAAATTCTGGCTCCTTCTCAGGGTCAGGTTGGCCACCCCTGTTCTAAACTAAACTTTTTTCCTCAAAAAAATGCAAATATTGTCATGGAAATGGATCCCCCTTTTTCAACCAGCCCTTGTCTTGAAAGCCTTGTGTAAAGCAGGCCTTCCTTCACCTTACCTCTACTGGGGGGAAATGAGCAGGAGCCACTTGTGGACACTGGGGACAGGGACTGACATAAAGGCCTTTAGATATTTCTCTTAAAAGCGCCATTTCACTGTTTTGTTTTTTCCATAATCTTCTTGACTGCTGTAGTTGGGCAGGATGATGATGAAGAAGGGCACATTAGATCAGCAAAATAGAACAAGTTGATTAGTGCTCTAGAAGAGAGGGAAAGTGTGCATGTGTGATAAGTAGTGGGAGAATGATCTCTTGGCCTAGAGGTTTTTTGTTTTTGTTTTTTCTTTTTTTAAAGATAACTGAGAAGATTGCCTCCAACATTTTACATGGCTGTCTAGTCTTTTTTTTTAAATTGTAAACTCTTTGAGTTAGGACTAAGTTAGCCTGTGTATTTGCATTTTTAGCACAGTGGGGGCTGTATCCTGATTTGGGCACTACCATATTATAACTAGTTAAAATAATAAATACTATGTTGGCATGTTTATGTCGTTCATTACATATGTTTCAGCAACAAATAATTATAGATTTAAAAGGGGTGAATAAAAGCTTCTAGGTTCAGAAAAAATGTGTATTTTAATACCAGTGTGTGTATATATTTGGTAATTTAAAGAGACAAAATGTAATGCTGAATGACCAATGCAAGGGCTGGTCTACAAGAGAATGTTTCACCTGTTTAGTTAATGGTGTGGTTTTAAAATTGATCTAGCTAAACCAGTGCAAATAGATATGTGGACACTTCAGTTTAAGACAGGCATATTTTGGTTCACTTTAAATTGATTAGGAATTGGTTTAAGTTTTAAATTGAAGCAAGCTCCTCTTAAACCACAATGAAAGTGTTCTCTCAGAAGTTTGCAGTGGCTTAGGGTATGTGTACGCTAGAAACGCTGCAGATGTACCACTTTAGTGTAGACACGTACTACAGCTATGGAAACGGTTCTTCTGTTGCTGTAGTAAATCTGCCTCTCTGAGAGGCAAAAGCTTTTGTTGACCTAGCAATGTCTACGCTGGTGCTAAGGCTATGTCGGCCCTAGCACTTTTGTCGGTAAAACTTTTGTCCGTCGGGGTGTGAAAAAAACACCCCACCCCTCCCGGCGGGCGTAAGTTTCCCCGACAAAAGCGCCAGTGTGGACAGCGCTATGTTGGCGGGAGATGCTCTCCCACTGACATAGGTACTGCCACTTGTTGAGGGTGGCTTAATTATGCTGATGGGAGCGCTCTCTCCCATGGCATAGAGCGGCTACACCGGAAACCTTACTGCTGCGCAGTTGCAGTAGTACAGCTGTGCCGCTGTAAGGTCTGTAGTGTAGACATCGTCTTAGTTTGGCTTAACCACGTTGCATAGGGTATGAAAATTTTCACAACCTTGAGTGATATAGTGGAGCCAACCTAACTTTGTACTGTAGACCAGGTCATAGTTAAATAGGTTTTAAAATGTATTTAAATTAAACTGCAACTATTATGTCTACACAAGGCCTAAGAAAGTTAATGTGATAATGATGAATGATTTAGCAGGATACCTAAACTGTGCATTTCCAGACTTCTTGAAGGCTTAGATTTCTTTTAAGATGTAGAATTTTTCTTACATGAACTCTTGTGAGAAACAGTTTCAACTTTTAATACTTAACTGTTTTTTTTAAATGCGAATTTGGTATTGAGAGATCAATGCAGTATTGGCTTGGTATTCAGTTGACATAACATTGTGGTATTGTAAATTTACTTTTTAATAGCAATAGGCAAGCACTAAACTATAAGAAATAAAATCATTCTGAAAGGGACTATGGTAATGAGAAACAAAGGGTTTTTTAAAATTATTTTTTACACTCTTTACTATTGTTTTTCATCTGTTAGTAGCTTTTTCTCAGTCTCCTCTCTTTTGACTGCAGCTCCACTAAATCTGTTCAGTTGCATGTCATTGAACAGATTCTGCAGAGCTGGTGTGTACATGTCAGGAATCAATAGAGTAGTCACCTTGATATTTTACTATGGAGATATGATCTTAATTTTCTTTTCAAATTTAATTTACTACTGTTCCCTTTTAAAATTTGTTTCCAGGTAACTTTATAATATGCTTTTAGAACACTTTTATATGTAAAATAATGTATTGAGAGGTCAATGCATACTTTTTGTGGGGTGTGTTTACAAACAAAGATCTCAAAACAGAAATAATTTGGTTCTCGATCACTGTTTTACCATTGTCTAGTCTGTAATTTTAAAATGGCTGTTTTATGAACTCTTTCTTACAGGCTATTGGTCCTTAAAGTGAAGTCAGCTTTTGCTACGAGGATATGAATTATTGGGGTGTCCAGTCCCATTTGCGTACAAATAAAATAATCCCAATGTTTATAAGTAATCCAGTTTTCCTAAATCTGTTTGCTCTATAAGAAGAAAGAGAAAATATTAAAGCAATAGATGTAAGCCCACCAAAAGGAAGGAAAATGTGAATTAAAACCATTTCATCCTACTTTGCCAATATATTGCAGCGAATGAGATCTTATTTACTTATGTGTGCTATAATATGTACACATGCACTCAAATATTGTCACATGCATTGTAGTATTATTATTCTATAGCAGTTTGCTCTTTTCTTCGCCTTGGCGAGAGTTTGGGTAGAATACAGATTTGATACAAACCTCTTTTCTAGTACCCAATTTCTGTTAGTATTTTTTTGTACAATGGTTCCATTTTCTACACAAAAATGACAGATGGGATTGATCAAGCCCCCTCTTGCTTTGAAATTCCTTTCTTTGTCTGATTTGAGAGGCTAGTATAGCTAGAACTTGTTAAAATTTACATATTGTCTATACTTCATGTCTTCTGAATTATAAATTTGTATTTAATGACAAAAGCATTAGTTCTGCAGTTACATACCAATGTCTTGTGAAATAATTTAAACTTTTTTTCCCTTTTGGTGGGAAGATAACCTACAGAGAACTGAACCTTTCCAATTGTGAGGCAACTTGGGCAGCCTTCTGTCAGTGTGATCATCTCCGCTGCAAGATTCCTGAATTGCAGAAGAATGCATTAATAATATACAATAAGCTCAAGCAAAGATGTAGAGAAATGGGGCATACCTTTGAAGAACAAGACATTTTGACCTCTTTGGTTTCTAAAGATATGCCCATTGAACATGCCTGGCAATCCTTGAAATTTATGAAAGATGAGAAGATAGTGATTGGTGAGAAGAAACTGGTATTTCTTTCTCATCTTTACAAATCTGAAAAAGACATTGCACTTTCTGTAAATCATCTAATGACAAATGACCCATGGCAGTTACATGTTGATGTGAGAGAAGTACTTAATGTTAGAGATACCACCAAATCAAAAGCAAATGGAGATATTAAAATAAATAATAATCAGCCTCCTGAAACAGAGCAAGTGGAGGGCAGTAATGCCCCAGATATACAAAACAACAGTGACAGTGATTTTCTTTATAACGAACAGGTACCAGACATAGAAACTACAAGTGAAGCAGAAGTGGACCCAGATCAAATGAAAGCTGTGGAAATGATTTGTTCTAATCCAGTGACAATCATAAGTGGAAAAGGGGGTTGTGGGAAGACTACTGTAGTTAGCTGCCTTTTTCAGTATTTAAAGGAGGTGGAAAAAGAAGTGGCAAGTGCTTGTAATGATTTTGAAAAGGACCTGGATGCATCTGCTGAATGGAATACCTTTAATCATTTTTGTCAGGAGAACATTTGCACAAAAAACCTTTTAAATGTTTTACTTACTGCACCTACAGGAAGAGCAGCTAGCCTGCTGAATGAGAAAACTGAGCTTCCTGCTTACACTCTCCATCAGGTATATAATATTTGTGCATTCTCTCTCCAAAGATCTTTTAGTATAGTCCTTCTTATTTTGTACAATAATCAGATTGCTAACTGAACCTGTCTTATAAATCTTTTAACTGTTCATAATGGCGTTTAATAAGCACAGCTTATCCACATTTAAGAGTTAACCTTGTTTTTCAAAAGTTTACCAGTCAGACTTTTTACATCACGTCAGCTGCAATTTTTGGCCTTCTTTGTTTTAAATGGGTGTTACAGTACCTTCTAGAGGCATAAAAATGATGTGAGGCTTGCAAATGACTTTTTTCACCAATTCCACATATCCTGAAAAGTCCATAGTATTTAAAATTAAGGGCAAAATTCTGTCTTGACATTTGTGTGTGGCAGATCTCTCTCCAGTGCCCGAAATACACCAAAATCCCATGAATATTAAGAAAGATGGATTCCCCATGTGTAATATTTTCCTATTTATTGTAGGTTTTTAAATTTAAAAAAAATTGGGCTTGACAAAGATCAGGGACAATACAAACTTTGGTAGACTAACGGTCTGTTTGCTGGAGGCAGTCACCCTTCTTATCAAGAAAATAGATGCTCTTTGCTCCAAAGGGCAGCAGACTCTGTTATATCAGACCAGTGCAAGAAGTGAATTACTCAGCTGAGGATCTTCCACTTCATATGCCCTTCCACTAGTCTCCAACTTTCAAATCTAGAAATTATCAAGAGAAACCCAGCTGACCTCCTTTTGTTTTAGGGCTCTATATTTGAGGATGTTCTTGTATATGCCTCTGTATAAACAGTTTTAGTTTATTCTGCTGTGCTAAAAATGTGTTCTGGAGGTGTGGACAGTAGGATTGAACCTTTTGAGCCTGTAATGATTCAATTTCATCATGTAAACTGAGATGATGGCTGTGGTAAATACAGCATGGAAGATCCCATATTATACTTGTTATAAGGAAGTTATTTACATTTGATAACTTCAGTTGTTTCTTGAATGGATGTTAAATTATTTATTTTGATTGGTTTCTAGGTCATCTACAGTTTTTATTCATGGAGGTTAAGAGACGGACAAATGCCATGGAAGTTTTCTACTGTGACAGTTCTGGTTGTGGATGAAGGGAGCTTAGTACCTGTACAAATGCTTAGTTCAGTTTTAAAATTGCTGTGTGACCACGCTCAACTTGCCAAGCTTATTATACTTGGTAAGTGAACAGCAAGAGTGTAAATCTAGTATAATTTCAAAATATTTCCGGAGTTATGCAATATGTAAGAGAATTTGCTGTGTGTTAGTGTGTTTTATAAAGAGTGGTAGTTCCAAAATAATTACTTAAAAGAAATCCAATAGAGAGATGATAGTTTACCTGTGATCATGATGAGGCTGTAATCTCTAGGGCCACCTGAAAGGCATGTCCTATTCCATGGATTTTGCTACTCTTGCCATAAAATCCATAGATGAGATGGAAAATAATTATACATCCAGCCTACTTCCCTGCCAGTGCAGGATTATTCTCTATTGTATATCTCCTAGTGTTTTGTCTGGTTCTAAAAGTATTCGATAATGAGGCTTTCACCACTTACTTCCCTTTAGATTTTTCAACAACCAAAATACATCTTGTTGTTAGTAAGTTTTCCCTCAGTTCTTTAACACTGCTTGAAAGAGAATGTTGACAGCATATGAACTGGACAGAAGAAAAGTAAAATATTTGATTTTAAGGTAGTTCAGACAGTCAGATCCGGAACTAACTTGTTTTTAATCTAACAAATAGAAAAAAGTGGCATGAAAAAAAATTAGGATTTTGTCCTCCTGTGCTCGCTTTTGGAGATCACATTTTTGTCCCACCAAAACAAATGCCATGATTTAAATGTATAAATTCCCATAGACAAGTCTGATTTAGTGTTGACATTCACCATACAGAAGAGACTTAACAGGATGGCATGACATCAAGTACTAATGGCTTTTTGAATTGGGAATATAGAACATGCTCCGAACAATGATTTAATGTATTATATACTGAAGGGAAAACAATTAGAACTACGCAACAACCTGATTCAAAGAAATTCCATTTAGGGATTCTTGGAGCGAAGCATAATTTCACAGAATTTGTATTGAGCATGCGTGTGATAACTCTGTCTTGTATTGTAATGGAGGTGAAGTGCATATTTCTTTTCACTACAGTATTTTTGGAATATTTCCCACAGATACTCTGTTCACTATATACCACTGATGACATATGCTATTAATATCTCTTCTCTTTAGGTGATATTAGACAGTTACCCAGCATTGACCCTGGCAACATGCTCACTGATATTTTTGAGGGTCTAAAATCTAGAGGCTGGTCTGTGGAACTGAGAACTAATCACAGAGCTGAGTCTCAGCTAATTGTAGACAATGCCACAAGGTAGGAATTTTTTGTATATACTGGAGGAATTTTTTTGTAGACGTCCTGGTCCTTTTATTTAGTCTGCAAAATGGTAGTGGCACTGAGACATATAATAGAATTATGTGACTCAGTGTTTCTGTTGCAGATCTCTTATATTCACAAACGTATAACGCTGGAAAAGAAATTATAGCTGAAATATGCACACTGAGGAGCAATTTAAACAAAAACATTGAGTAAAGTATGCAAAGTTTTTGAATGATAAAAGATGCATATTAAATAAAAGAACCCACCAAAATTGGAGACTTTTTCTTGTTCACTCTTTATATATATATATAACATTTGGTCCCACTGATGTCAGTGGGACTATTCATGTGAGTTAGTGTTTGCAGGCCCTGATCCTGTGAACACCTAGGTACATGAGTATTCACAATGCCATAGGCCTTGATTCTGCAAACTGCTCTGTGCAGAGGGACCCCTCTGTCCTCATGAACAGCTTGCAGAGTGAAGGTTTTGTTTGTAACTAGTTTTGAATTGCTGTACAAAATTTGATAAACATGTCCAGTACACTTTTCTTTATTCTGACCTTTCATTTGCAATTATACCTTATAAATGGTAGTTTACCACAAATCCGTGATAAACAGGGTGGATAAAATCAATGACTTTAAAAAAAAAAACAACTTTCAAATTTAATTGAAAGACATTTTTCTTCTTAAAATAAACCTGTTTACAAATGAAATTTGCAGTGATGACAACCTATGATCAGGCCTAAATTTAGTATAATCTATTAAAATAATTTAATTAAAAACAATATGTTGTAGCACTCAACCCTCCTCAAATGTTAATGAGTTACAGGTTGCCTGCTCTTTTAACTATATACAGAATTGGGGGGAAAACATCTTTAACTTTCAATTCATGCTTTATTAATATGCCACAGGGTATTGCAGTAAGTATCTACATTATTTTCAGTCTTTACAAATGGAGAGAATAAGGTTGCCAACCCTCCCGGTTTCGCCGTGAGACTCCCGGAATCGGGCTTTATCTCCCGGAGGCTACTGCAGCCAAACTGGAAGATTTTTAGGCTGCTAAAAGTCTGGCAGTGCAGCGGGGGCCCAGGAACTGTGGCCAATAGGAGCTGCGGAGGCGGCCCCGCAGGGACGTGTTGCCCGCTTCTGGGAGCAGCATGGGGAGTGGGCAGTGCGTGAAGCTCCCTGGCCCCGTTTACCTCAGGCAGCTCCCAGTTGGCAGCGCAGCGGGGCTAAGGCAGGCTCCGCCCCCACAGCTCCCATTGGCCGTAGTTCCTGGTCAATGGGATCTGTGGAGTCGGCGCTCAGGGCGCGGGCAGTGCGCAGGACAGGGATATGCCAGCCACATCCAGGAGCGGCACGGAGCCTGCTTTAGCTCTGCTGCGCTGCCAACCAGAAGCCGCCCAAGGTAAGCACTGCCCGGCCGGAGCCTGCACCCCTCACCCTCTCCTGCACCCCAACCCCCTGCACCAGCCCTGAGTCCCCTCCTGCACCCAGATTTCCTCCCAGAGATTGCATCCCTCACCCCCTTCAGCACCCCAATTCCCTGAGCTCCCTTCTGGACCCTGCACCCCATGCCACCTCCTGCACCCCAAACCCCTGCCCCAGGCTCAGCGTGGAGCCCCTTCCCACATTCCGAACCCCTCGGCCCCAGCCCAGAGCCCACACCCCCTACCACACCCCAAACCCCTGCCCCAGCCAGGTGAAAGTGAGTGAGGATGGGGGAGAGTGAGTGACGGAGGGAGAGGGGATGGAGTGAGCAGGGCAGGTCCTCTGAGAAGGGGCAGGGCCTCAGGGAAGGGGCGAGGCAGAGGGCGGGGCAGGGCAAGAGTGTTTGGGTTTGTGAGATCAGACGATAACCCTAGGAGTGAATGCTGGTAATTAAGTTTTTCCAAATATCAGTACTTTCAGTTTCTGTTGTGAAGAAAAGCTTTTCCTTTACTAATTTTGGTTTCAATTAGCTAGCAGGTGCAAAGACAATATTTTCTTCATTTGCTCTAGCTAATTCAAAGTTGAAAAACTGACTGGGAATAGAAAACCAATAGAAAAGAAAAGGTTGATTTCCTCTTCCAATCTATGAATAAAAAATATGTGAGAATGAGATCTACTAATTCTACAAATGTGAAGTTAACGGGGCCAGATTTTCAAAGGTATTTAGGCATGTTAACATGCAGATAGGTGACTCGAGAGATTTTCAAAAGCACCTGAAGTTAGGCACTTCTGAAAATCCCACTGGGAGCCTATCTGCATTTTTAGGGACCTAAATATCTTTATGCAGGGGTCACATGTTTCGTATCTTGTGTAGGCTAAGCTTATTGCACTCATCAGGGGCTTTTTGCATCCCTCCATTGTAGCCCACAAGCTGTTTGTGTGCCACTTTCACATCCTCCTCTGTCAGGAAATCCTTGCAACTTATCCCCCATAGCTGGGGCTCTGTGGCCCTTTCCCCCTATGCCTGGGGCTCTCTCTCCCTGTCATATACCAGGATCTTTCAATTTCCTCCTCTCACTACTAGGGTCTTTGTGCCTCATTCCCTCTTCCCCCGCATACTAGGGTCTCCCTTTCTTCCCCCCTATGCTAGGGGCTGTGTGCATGCCCCCATCCATTCTCCCCGTCCTCTACTGCCAGAATTCAGGTGTCAACATGTTAAATTCTGTTGGGAGAATGTGCAGAGAGAAGTTGAGTATTGTTATGCCGGAAAGCTTTAATGGTGCCACCAACCAGTTCTTTGAGCTATAGACAGTTGCAGAGGTGCTTGAAGCAGGGGCTATGGTCACCAGATGGCAGGAGCTCCATGTGTGTCCTGTTTTTTTCCCTTTCAGTTTTCAAATTTCCCCCATATCAACAGGATTATGGCATATAATGCCTAGAATATTCCCTGAAATTGATCATATGTGGCATTCAAAAGTTATCACTTTACAGACAGACAGCAAGAAGTGCTGTTGAGTTGGTTAGAAGGCGTAGACAAGTTTTTGGCTCAAAAAATGGCCCATGTTGACCAGAAACAATCAGTTCAATTAACTAATTACAGTTAATTCCTCCTTTGTGTAATAAATCCGTTATATTTTGAATTTAAAACTGTTATGGTAAACCTTTTTTTCTGATGTATCCAGCAACTTTTAAGGTAGTTTTTCTTTAACTAATAACAATTTTAAAATTCTGTTTTTGTGCATTTTTAATTCTAATTTCCATTCAAATGCAGATTGACACAAATCCCAAGTAAAAAATTATCCTATAGCAAATAAGACATTTGTCATTCACCATTTTCTAACATAAGAAATTTAAAAAATTAGAATCTGAGTAAATGTACATTGATATATATAATTGCTTAAATAAATGCAAATAGATACACTATATCTTCCTTATTAACAAAAATAAGTGCCAAATGTAGTGTAAAAAGGGTATGTATATTTACCGTATAACATCAGAATTACAAATACCTCAGGAATGGAGGTTGTTCGTAACTCTGAAAACAAAATTATGGTTGTTCTTTCAAAATTTTACAACTGAGCATTGACTTAATACAGTACTACACTGTATTTTCTTTTTTTTGGTCTTGTCTGCTGCTACCTGATTGCGTACTTCCAGTTCCAAAAGAGGTATGTAGTTGACTGGTCAGTTTGTAACTCTGATGCTCGTAACTCTGAGGTTCTACTGTAGTTGCAAATCAGTGTTTTACAGTAACTCCTCACTTAACATTGTAGTTATGTTCCTGAAAAATGCGACTTTAAGCGAAGCAATGTTAAATGAATCCAATTTCCCCATAAGAATTAATGTAAATGAAGGGGTTAGGTTCCAGGGAAATTTTTTTCACCAGACAAAAGACTATATTATATATACACACACACACACTATAAGTTTTCAACAAAATTGAATACTAATACACAGTGATGATGATTGTGAAGCTTGGTTGAGGTGGAGGAGTCAGAGGGTGGGAATATTTCCCAGGGAATGCCTTACTGCTAAATAACTAAGCAGTTAGCTGAGCCTTCAAGGGTTAACTCTCACACCCTACAAGCCGGCAGGAAAGGAGGGAGGGCAGATGTGTTTCAGAGATAAAGGAGAAATGCGCATCTCTAAGTATCAAGAGTGGGGTCAGAAGTACACTGCCTTGTTAATTAGATCAGCAAGCCCGGCAGCTGCAGCTTCTGCCTAAGGCAGCAACTCCTTCCCTCATGTGTCCCCCCTGCTCTATGGAAGATGGGGTAAGCAAGGTGGAGGAGCAGGGGGACATTAGCCCCCCTCTTCTTTCCCCCCCCCCCACAGCAAACAGGGAGGAGTCTCGGAGAGCAGAACATGGCAGTGGGGGAAGGGACAGCTGAATTGCCATTGATAGCCTGCAAACTACTTAAACGAGCATGTTCCCTAACTGATCAGCAACTTAACAACTTTAACCGGGGTGACTTTAAGTGAGGAGTTACTGTATTTGTTATACCAAGCAATGAGAAGGAACTGTTCTTTAGGGAAGTAATTAAAAAGTTCAAATACAAAACAAGATTAAAATAGATTATTTAAATCCAGGTTTCCTGCTTGCTGATTTACAACACTTTTTTTAATATTAAATCAACCCACCATAATGATAAATTCAACAAATTGCAACTTCTAAGAGTGACTAAAATACAACCAATATTTAGGTGATCAGACCCATGTAACCATATCTTTCTGCTTAAGTATAGGTTTTTTCTTATTTTTTTTTTCTTAAGACTCTTAACATTTAATATTGTCAGTCATTCTATTGACTTAGGCTCTGAACATGTGAATACTTAAGCATGTGCATAACTTTCAACAAACAAGTAATTCTGTTGATTTCAGTGTGACTACTCATGTTCTTAAAATAAAGAACATGGCTAAGTGTTTGAAAAATTGAGGTCTTAGGGCCCTGTCATGCAAGGTGTTGAGTGTCCTCATCACCCTTTGACTTTAACAGTTCAGGGCACTCTGAAACTTTCAGGACTGGGCCCTTATAGAGAATCAAGTGCTGTAGGCAGTTATTCACAAAATTTACCACTGCCAATTATAAGTGATTGTTTTCTTCTGTAGTATTCTGAATTCCCCCAGCAGGACACTATCTGGATGGTTACTAAATATCAATTGCAACATTGCAGGATTTAGAAATTAAAGAAATACTAATACTTTACTGTGATTTTTAGTTATGATCAAAAAGCTTTTTCATTCTCTATATCAGGGTGGTCAATAGGTGGACCTTGGGCCAAATCCAGACAGCTGGACGCTTTTGAATGGACCACAAAATCTTTTTATTTACTTATTGTTATAATTGTTGTTGTTTTTATATTATTTTCTCTGGAGTCTGGACCTTGACTATACCTTCACCAAGAAATTTGAATCTTGACAAAAAAAAATTACCATTTGTGTATATTTTATAGAGGTTAAAGGAGATATCCATAAAATTGTATAAGTAAACTTAACTATGATGTAAAAGGTTGAGATGCACAGCTAGAATGTTTTAGTATTAAACTATTTTTGTCTTTTTTCTTTTGTGGTTAAGAATATCTCAGCGAAAATTCCCAGAGTTTGACTCAGTGCTCAAAGTCTGTGATGATTGGAGTGAAAAGTTGACAATGCCAAGCCCTGAGAAGAAATTTATTTATGTTGTTTTGCCTTCTGGACATGGCGCTCACTGTATGTTTGTATACTCCGTTAACAATTTGTTAATATTGCAAAAACTCTCATTTTCCCCTTTTGCAAAGTGTAACATATTTAACTGACATAAAATCAGTTTTATGTACTATATTACAAGAATGAACCATTTCAGTAAATTTGAATTAGTCAAAATTATAGAATATTAAATTAGATTTTTAGTTATTTATCTTTTGATTTATGAGCTTACCCATCAGGAATTAAATGAATGTACAGCAGTTTAAAAAAAAACCCAATAAAATGGATAAATATTTATATCAAATTACTGTAAGGGGTACCATCACACCACATAGTCGTAATGGGAATGGTGCAGAAGGCTCTATAGTTTAAGACCATGGTTTTCAAAAGTTTATTACTATTATCAGGTGCCAATTTGAGAGAACTTTAAATGAGGCTGGATTTCTAGAGGATAGGTGCTTGAGCTGACAGCACCATGGGTTAGCTTTTTTGGGGCGCTGGTGGAAAGGCCTTCAACTCTAGATTTTGCTTCCATCCTGTTGGTCAACAGTGTTGGGTTAGGGGACATTGGTGTTCGTTTTTTGATTTTTAGGGTCTTTTATTTGTTAACCTTTGAAATATTTCATATATAGCAAAATACAACTGTAGTAATAACACTTTTTTAAAAAGACATCCTAACCCCCCATAAATATAATATGGGGAAAGGAAAGTAATTGTCGCAGTATTAATGTGTTCCAGTTTCTTAAGAAACTTATTCAGTGTACAGAACACTTAAATTTATTTTCATATGGGCTAAGTTACAAAGTTAAAACTTCTAGTTTTAGGGCTTTTTTCAAAATGTAATACTTAAATCCCCTATAAACTGTCCAATCAAAGGATAAGTCTAGAGGTTTTTCTTTTAATTGGGTGGAATATATTGTAAAAAGCCGTGTAGCCTAGGGGAGCAAGAGGTTTTTCCCATGTCTTTTTCAGCACCCATAGTCCCCCAGATTTGAGATATGGGACAGTTGCATTGCTTGCTACAATTATTTTATTTTATTTTATTTCATTTGTTTGTTAAATAAAGCTTCCTATATCAGGTAACCAAAATTTAGCACACTGGGGAATTGAAGCAAGCAAATTCTGTTTTCATATTGAATTGTATTTTTTTCTCTTAAATTATTTATTGTTCTACACACTTAATTTTCTTTGTCCATTATCAGATTTGCAAGCTGTTATAAAAACTTTACTTGAAAAAGGACCTGGACTACAAGATGCCAAACAATCACAGTTCATCGCTTTCAGAAGGTAGCAGAGCATGTATGCAGACTTTGAAAGAACTCTTAGAATATAGAATCATAGAATATCAGGGTTGAAAAGGACCTTAGGAGGTCATCTAGTCCAACCCCCTGCTCAAAGCAGGACGAATCCCCAATTTTTGCCCCAGATCCCTAAATGGCCCCTTCAAGGATTGAACTCACAACCCTGGGTTTAGCAAGCCAATGCTCAAACCACTGAGCTATCCCTCTTGCTAGCATCTTTGTTCTAAAAATGTCTAAAAACTGAGTAAAAGAGACTGGTGGTGGTATTGGGGAAAATAGGCCAGTTATCTTCTCTCTCTCTGGCTTAGATTTATTTTTTTAATGTGGAATGTTGCTAGCTTAGTTTTCTACTGCTAATTTATGTAGTTCCTTTTGTACTATGTACTTTTCCAGAAACTATCCACATGGATGTTGAATGTTCATGTTCATCCAGGGGACAAGTAGCTCTCTGCTCAAGGTGCTTTGAGGCCATCAAAATTTCACATGCCGGTGGTAGCAATCGAGGGATAACAAGCTGTCTTTCAGACTTGAATTGGAACAGGGTTCCTTATTCAGTTTCTTACTCACAGCTTGTACCCTTGACCAGCTTTATAAGCTAATGAAAATGGTTCTAGGTCTTCTAAATTCCTTATGATCTATTTTTCTTTCTTCACGATCTAGTCTCGTGTTAATCTTGTTAAGCTGTTCTAGCGCCAAGCAAATAATCATTCTCTACAAGCTTAATTGTCTCTTACCCATCCATATCTCAGCTTTTCAGTTTTCCATATTACCTTACAAAACATTTGTCATTTTGTAATTTTAATTTTCCAAATAATTACTGGAGTATTCATTGTACCACACAAGGTAATCTACGCTGGGAATGCTGGTGCAAGGGGTCGTGGCCTTGTCTTTTCAGCCAGGTCTGTTGCTCCTAAGATTGGTTCATTGCCTGCGCACGTTTCTTCAGATTGCAATTGCATTTTTACTTATTTCTAGACTGCGTTAGTATCTAGGTGGCTGGTAATTTAAAAAACCCCTCCAAACTCCAAAACTTTTTGCCTAGTGCAAATGAGAGACACAAAATCAATAGTTGAGAGGGGCTCTATTTCTGACTTTGTCTCAGATTTCTTGTGTGACATTGGGAGGTTAAAAAAGTTTAACCTCCCAAAGTGGGATAACATCTGCCTGACTCTCACAGGAGTGCTGTGAAGCTAACTTAATTATTTGTAAAATGCTTTGAGATCCTCTAATGCAAACCATGTAATGTAAACTCAAACAGTATTAAGAGAAATTGTTGATATAACATCCAATAGGAACCAAGCCTGCAGTATTAAATTATAAAGAAAATTGATCTTATCCTGATGCTTTTCTTAAGGGGGGGGATTTAGAGTTGTAAAAACCCCAAATTCTAAAACATTAGTAGTGATTTCTGTATATTTTATCTATATTTTATTTATATTGTGAACACGTAGTGGCTCTGAAGTTGTTTTTAATTTCTCTGGTCTGCTTCGAAGAGGATCTTGCAGAATATTTATAAGTCCTCTAAATTCTATCACGCTGTTATTAAGCTCCATTTAAATGTACTATTTAGCAAATCTTGTGGGAACATAATCTGCAATGACAATGTTTAAGAGTTCTTAAGACCTCCAAGTTTCCAGAAAAGAAACATTAAAATGCTGGACTCCTTTTAGTTCCAAAGAGTCTGTGGACAGACAAGCACTAATACCTGAATATACTAATTCTTGTTTTGCTGTGCTGTCTTGGAAGCAAACCCAATTTACCTAGGTATACTTTGCAAGCTGCTTGCCTTACTTCTTCTGGAATTAAAATAAGACAAAACTGTTCTTTTGCAGCAGCATCTTTTGAACTACCCCTGAATTCAAACACTTTTTGTAATGGTCAGTAGAAGGTGGTGTTGCTAAAAATGTGTCCTCTTTCAGTTTGAACACACTTGTTTCTAGATAAATGTCCATTATTCTTTGTACATGCCTCGTGTTGCTAAGGTTGTGCCTTTCATGTTTGTAGGCAAGATTGCGATCTAATAAATGAACTCTGTTGTCAGCACTATTCAACACATTCAACCAGGTAAGACAATGTTTTGAGTCTAAAGGTGTATAGTGTGCCTCTCCTCCCTTTATCCATCTTATTTTATGTTTTTTTAAATTGTTTCACACAAGGGGCCAAAATTCTAAATACAGAAAATATTTTCATTTAGAACTTTAAAAATTGGTTTTAGATATAATGTATTTGGTGATTGTACAATGCCTTGTTTGGCATGTCCTCTATTTGCCACCTGAACAGCCAGCAGAAATGAGCATAAAGGTTCTGTGACATTTCTGGAAGTTTGATGAAAACCCCTGGGTCTTGGCTAGTGATCCTCTCTCTCGTTAAAAGAGGTGTTAATGTCCTAAAGCCAAGATTTTTGTGAGCTATTGCTGAGCACTAAAGTTGACCTGCAAACAATTATTTAAAAAAAAAACTGAGTTAGTGCTATTTTTTTGTTGCTGTGACAGGACACGCCTATCATACTCCTGCCATTTCCACAAACGCAGACCACTCTGAGACCTTCTTATTGACAACATTGGAATATACTTTATTTACAGTGTCTCAGTCCCTCCATCAATACAGATCTGTGCATCAACACCTTTGCACTGTTTTCCAGCTTTCTGGCCTTTCTCCCGACAAGGGTTGGATTGAAGTGCCTCTACTCAGAGAACTCCCCTAGAAGGCTCCCTTAGCTGCCCCCCCCCTCTTCCAGAATCTTTTTCCTGTGCTCTTTTAAGCCCAGTTATCAGGCACACCTATGACCAATGAGGCCCTCCCTGAGGAAACCTAATGTGCTGATAGTGACCAGAGTGCTGAAGCAAGGTCCACCTCTCAGTACTCTGTCATAGCTGCTTTATGGTTTTAAAGAGGTTCTGAAATGTGTGTTATACTTTTTTACCTTAGAAATATGAGCAACGTCAAGTGTGGTCTTCCTTGTTTTTTCTGTAGGTCTTTTTTGGGGAATCTTAGAGATTCAATACCTTAACTGAAGGGGTGGGTTGCTGAATCTTTAACCTTTCTTCCAAATTTTCGCCAGGAACTGAAGTTAAAAAAACAAACAAAACCCCCCACTATTTAAGTCATAAAAGTAACCTCCAAATGTTTGGGGTTTTTTAAAACTGGGCATGTGCCTTTTTCCCCCCTCTTGGCTTTATGGTGTACAAAGAAGGCACGAAAGGCTTTTTTTAATGTTTTTTTCCCCAGCTCCCGTTGTGGTTTTTTTTTTTTTTTTTCCACTTTAGACATATCAGGAATGTCAAGTTAAACAGTCTGACTGAAAATTCTTTTCTCTTTCAAGACTTTAGCTTTCATTCTCTGCTTTTATGGTGTCAACCATTGCTAAAGTTAAGATTTTGTCCTGGTTATTTTTAGTAAAAGTCACGGACAGGAAGCAAATAAACAAAAATTCACGGAAGCCTGTGAACTGTCTGTGACTTGTACTAAAAACATGGTAGCAGGGGGGAGGGTGAAACTGACAGTTCAAGTGGCGGGGTGGCTCTGAGCCCTGCTGCTGGGGGTGGATGGGGAGGGGGAATTCAGCCCCCACCGTAGCCACAGGAGCTGAAGCCGAACAAGTCACAGAGGTTCATTAAAGTCACGGAATCGGTGACTAAATCCTATCCTTATATTACACTTGTTCTCCAGTTACCATAATCTTTTAAGAAATATAGGATCTATGTTTTTAATGTCAAAGACGGGGGGAGTGGGGTGGAGGGGGGGAGTCCAAAATGCTTTGACTCTTTTTTTCCACACACAAACCCAAAATAGGGTACAAAGCTACTTGGGGTTTCTAGATCTGGAAGGCTCTCATGTGGTGGTGTTTTTTTTTTTTTAAGACTCATCCTTTCTATCTTCTGATTTAAAATGTGTATATGACTTCAACTTTTGTTGCCAGACTCATTCTGTGCAGTGGACTGAACTCCATTTTTAATTGACTGGGGGCCAGGGTATAAATTTAGACTACAGATTAAGGGTAGTATATAGTTTTATCTCCTGTTGGTATAAGTGAAAGAGAGAGGACTGCATAAATTGCTTGGGTAGATTATGATCTCTGTAATAACCAAACTTCTAATGATTGTTTGTCCAGTATCTTATTTTCCCTGCTTATCATCACCCAGTGGGAAAATATGCTCACCTTTTAGGATGATTCCTGTTCATTGCCCCTCTTCCATCCCAAATCACCTATCTCCTCTCATTACTTGCCCTTTCTTCTCTGTGCATTTCTCTCCTGGAGGCAAGTTCCTTCCACTCCCTTCTCTATGCCAGCTGCTAAAATGATGAGTTACAAAATAGTCATGAATTCAGCATGAACTCTTCAGTGAGATAGTAGGAAGCAGGAGAGTTCTTACCTCTTGGAGCTGTCACTTCAGATGGTCCTTTCACAGAGTCAGGAAGCCAACTCTGCACTTGAAGGTTATTTTCACAATCACAAAGGCTAGCAATTTTATTTTTAAATTAAAGCTTAGGGTGCATATCTGAATTGGTCATATGAGCCACACAAATACGTTGAGTGAGTTGCAAATAAATATTTGTTTTATTTCAATTTCCCCCCCCTCTCCTGATTCAGAAACCATAAAAATAGACTGGTGTTCCAGTGTGATGACAAAATTTGTTCCACGAGGAATGCCTATCTTAAGGACCTTCTTCCAAAAAATAACACAGCTTGCACAAGGAAAAGTGACTCTCAGAATCCTAATCAATGTGAATGCAGAGCGTGTTGTAGAATAAAAGCCTTCCTCAGTGGACAAAAGCTACCTGGTGATCTTGGGGGCAGTGCTGAGGATGACAGACGACTGTGCAATGGAGAAATATTTTTCATAACAGATGTATGTATTCTTTTGAAAGATTAATAATTGTTAGGCTTTACCACAAAAGATCTCGCTACAGTCTTCACTGAGGCACAATTCCTCCTAGCCCACAGTAGACATTTGACATCACAAAATTATCTCTTGTGACAAGAATGCTGAATCACATAAGAACTAGAATTGCAATAGCAGAGATTTTTGGTAGAATGTTGTGGGGAAACTTCTTCAGCACCTGGCCTGACTTGTCCAGTGCTATGAACCCCTTGCTGTTATGAGTATCAGACAGTCACATTTGAAAGAAATGTTTAATTGCAATAAATATGGTATTATCTTTAGGACAAACACTGGGTTAAATACCTGAAAACTGGCTTGTCCTTCTAGGGTCTGAGGGAAAGGCTGGGGAAGGAGGGTTTATGGCTGCGGGGTAGTGGGGCCAGGTAGGCCGGGGAGTCATTTCACAACAATTCAGGGTCGGGGAGGGACAAAATTGCAGGAGCATCCCCGTTTTCACTTTCCTGCTGAGGCCACCATTGCTCGTGAGGGGGGTTAGAGGGTGGTCCCATCCCAGAGGAGGGGATGAGGAGGTGGTAGGCTGGTTCTATCCTGGGGAATATGGGTATGGGGCAGTCCTCACCATTGGCCAGGGCAGGGGTTGGCTCATTCTGCGCTCAGCTCCAGCTGCTGTTGCAGTTTCCTATCTAGTTGGTGCTGCCAACATAAGAATTAGGAGCCTTGGCCTAGCCCTGCCCAGCCTGCCCCACAGTGGACCTTGCGGGCCTGGGGTAGATACTGCAATGCTGGCTGGAAAGGAGATATCAGACGTCTGGGAAGGGGCAATTGGTCCCCTGCCCGTAGTAAATGAGGCCCCTGCAGGTAGGGACAGTAGTCAGAAACCAGATCTTCTGGGGACTAGTAGCTAAAAAGCAGGAATGGAGACAAACCTGAATAAAGGACAGCAAGTTATTTCCTCACAGGGTGTTTGTTTTGAAATAGAAGTCTCAATTGACTCCTCCCCTATCATCAAACATGCTTTTTTTTGGGATTAAGCCTATTGTGCAGTTATGTTGTTATTGAAAGAACTGGGTCAGTTAATATGATTCCATAGCTACAGCCCTTAAACTGTGTACATGTTGATCTGATTTCTACTACAACCTGGTCATGAAGTCTCCTCACATGCTGGTTCTGTAGGATGTAGAAGTCGATGGGTGTCGTTTATTGACCATCAGCAGCACGTATGGCTCCAAATTCACTGTGGCGTATGAGGCACTGAGGAGAGAGTGTCAAATAAGGCATGCATGGGCCAGAACTATTCACACATTTCAGGTAAGAACTGTAATTCAGCACAGTTATGTCAACCAGTAAAAAGCCGATTGCAGTGTTACTCTGTAATTTCATGGGAAAGATTTGGTTTCAGGAGCACCCTTAAGACATAAAGTCCTTGAAGATGAACTTAGGAACAACTTTGGGGTGTGAGGGAAGGAAGTGGTGTGACACTGACTCTTTGGTTTACCCTCCCACTGTGATTAGTTTTGCAGTAAGTCTAAATGAAGGCATGATTGATCCAAGGGAAATTAACTTACTATCCAGTACTACTTAAAAAAAATAAAAATAAGTTACACAAGTTGACTAGTCTAAATTGAATTACATGATAGACATCCAGTATTGTGAAGCATTAGTTACTCCATTTACTGTAGGCAAGTGGGATGTGTGAATGTAGTTGACTTGTTTTGTTGTTGTGGGCATGGAAACTGAAACAAACTTGAGAGGCTACTACCATTCCTATGAGAAACTAAAATGTTGAGAATTTAGGCAAAGAAGAGTCTCCTTCATTTACAGACTTGTACAGAATCCTGCCTTTTAGTCCAGCTTTGTCTACATACTAATATGCATCTATGTAAGTAACTTATAAAAAATACAGCCCAAAATTCATGCCCATACTTCCATAGTTAACTGATGGCACTTCTCTAGTAAGCCCTTGTTTCTTGTTATTTTAAATACTTTTAATTTGTTAAGAGTTCTTAAAAATCTCTGTGTGTTTCAGGGTTCAGAGGAAAAAACAATTGTCTATGTAGTCGGGAATGCAGGCCCACAGCACTGGCAGCATGTATACACAGCTGTGACTCGAGGACGCTGCCGGGTCTATATTGTGGCTGAACAGACTCAACTCAGGAAAGCAGTTACTACAAAGAGTTTTCCCAGAAAAACTCGCTTACAACAACGTTTAAGAGAGACCTTTGCAGAAATGAGTGACTCTCCAGAACAAATGTCATCTCACCTAAAGGGTTGTTGGCAAAGTCAAGGGCATGATACTCAACCTGGTCCTGTTTCAGTAACTGAGGATATTCCCTTCTCTTCTGTACCTGTTGAAGATGACTTAATTAAAGCAGAAGAGTCTGCAGTTCTTAATGACATACAAACTAATAATGGACAGCGGAGTACTGCTGAACTGGCCAGTGCAAGTAGTGAGACTCCCGTTAAATCAACTGGATGTAAAAGACAAGGCAGTTTTACAGATAGTTTTGAAAGTCCTTCAAAAGTTACCATGGTAAGAAACCCTTTAAAGAGTATACTTTTGCATAGAGCTGGTTGAGAATTCTTCAACTAAACATTTTGGTAGAAAATGCAGTTTCATCGAAACCAAAACTTTTTGTGGGAACGTATCAGTTTAATTTTTTGTTGGGAAAGTTTCCTCAGGTCTCATATGGAATGAATGAGAGGATGAAGGTTGTCATACAGTCTGAGTAATTAATGGTTACTGTTTAAACTAGTTATGATCTTAGAAGTAATATTTGATAAATTGTTATTCATTGCACTGGCTCTTTGACTTGCTCAAAATGCATTAAGAACTGATGGCTATAAACAACAACAAAAATTGTAGGGGCTGACCTGCTGTGAAAAAGTACAATATTAATATAAACTATGCAATTTATTTTATACACATGAAATTATGCTTAAGATAATTAACATTTACAAAGACAGTCTCTCCTGGGGTTTGCCACTTGTATATTGTTTTTTGAAAATAATTTCTAAACTACCTCCTGTCATCAATGAAAATCTTTTTTTGAAAATAATCCTTGTGTTGCATAATAACATTTTACTATATTTTAAGTGCTATTTCCAGGCCTCATCACTCTCTTCCTGTTTGTTTGACAGGTAAATACAGAAGACTCACCCCTTGGGTCAACCAGACTTCAGAATCTGACTTTGAGGAGCCCAACTCGCAAGCAGCTTTTTGGACCTTAACAATCAAGTACATTAATTAATATGACACATAAATATGTTATACAACTCCCAATAAGGTATTGGAACAGAGAAATAAAGTCTGCAGGATCGGTCTTAATTTTTTAAATATTTTGCAAGTACTTTTAGGAGCATTGTTTTTACTATGGACTTGCTATATTCAGAATTTAACTTGTGTTTAGCAGAAGATATGGCCAACTTTTTCTTGAATGCTAAGATGTCTGTATATAATCTTTTTATTGTAGCGGAACAAATAACTTTTAATGGACGCTTTGAGATCCTAAAGATCTGTTGCTCAGAAGAAGGGAATTTCTTGGCCCATAGTATTTAAGCCTATATAAATTCTTGATGCAACAGAAAGTATTATGGTTCGATAGTGGCAGTCAGTTCATACCCGTGTTAATACCATGCATTTTGACTGAAGACTTACTTACAATGCGTATTTTTCTTCTGTACCCATATCTGCTAGGTAACTTCATGGAAGTTTGGGTGTGACAAATAGGTACTAACTAGCCTGTTGCCACCGTACAGGATCATGAAGTTGAGTCAGAACTTGCTCTGAACAATTGTAATGAAAAATAGGGCTCTTAAAGTGCCAAATGTGAATTCCTTTTAATATCCTGGATAATTACTTGGCTTGATGTACTGGAAGTTTCCAGATAGGGAAACTGTGCAAATTAAAACTTTTGACAAATTAATATATACTGAAATTTGGATGGCTTATATTTGCTTAGCACGATGGGGTCCTGGTTCATTACTGGGACTCCTAGGTTCTGGAATAATACTTTGCATATTTCATCATAGATTATTTTAAAATCCCAATATTTGCCTAAAGAGGCTTGCGTTTCTTGTCCTAGCTACATTTGTGGTAGAAATACTTTAAAAAATGAATTTTTAAATTTATTTTTTAATAAAAAAATTAAAATAAGATCGTGAAATGTGATCTCTGCAATAGTTTGTAAATATGCTATTTTTCCTGCTGTCCAATACATGCAAATACCATCTCGTTGTTAAGAATACTGTCTTTAAATCACTGTTTATTCCATTTTATACAGTTTTTTCCATACAAATATTTGCAAGTTTGATTCCCAAAATCCATACATAGACGATAAATATCATGCTATTAAAGTATTAAATTTGTACAAAAATACTTTACAGTTTAATACTTATTTGTTACAAATAAAAATACATATTTAAGTGACTCATGAACTTTCTGTTTCTACATGATTTGGGGTTAAATTTCATATTGACTGATCTTCTGGCAGTGCTGAAACATGAATGGAACATTACACTTGTGTGTGCAGGGCAGGTGAGCTTGTTCATATAAAGGAAAATAGCACGGGGGATAGTCTTCCTAAACAATTTATATTGACCCAAAACAAATCTGGTTGTAAGATAATTGATTAGATATGAAGACTCTACAATTAATATACAAATTCAGTATCTTTATATTCACCAAATAACAATAATTACCAATGACAACTTGAATACTGGAACAAATCAAAACAGCTGCTGGTGAACATTAAAAGCAACTGGCAGTATTTTATTGCTTCAAGGGGGGTGGGTAGGAAAGAATTTGTAATAATTTGTAAAATGTATTTACAATTCAAATTTCTAAAAACTTGTAAGGGTAAATATGAGAAGGCTGAAAACAAAGCCTTTTTTAATGGACTTCATAAATCTATTAGTAACCCTCAAGAAACTGTTTTATTAGTAAATAAAAATTTAGATTTGTATGTCCTTGTAGAATCATTCTCATTTGAATGGATTTTACAGCAGTCCTCCATTGTTATTAGTAGTTGATATAATATAAAAATTTCCACTCGACTGTTTTAAAAAAAAAACCCTTTAATTTTATTTAAATAACTCATTCGTTTTATTTTTATTCAGTAATCTTTTATCAGAAGTTTCCCACTACCTAAAACATCTCTGCTTGAAATGAATCTTATAGTTCCAAGACACATCCCGTCTAGTACTTCCATTGCATAGGGAATAACGTAACTTCTAATAAAATTGTAGCACAGTTGGGCAGTAAACTTTACCACACCACACTGCAGCTTCCTACGTGCATCTTTGCTAAAACACTTGAACAGCACTTAGTGTGATGGCTGCACCTCTCGTGCTGTAGCACAACCAGCAGAACAATGGTTCACAAAACACTACTCTAACAGTATTGGGGCAGCATACCCCTATCTCATGATCCCCCTCACTCAGTACCCAGCTAGCTTTATTAAAAAAACCAAAATCCAGACACCTGTGGAAAAAGAGACTAATCCTATTTTTTCTGCTCAAAAACTAATGATGCGGTTAAGATAGGAAGGAGCAATTCAGTCTCTTTTAAAGGTTTCCCTTTCAGCTACTTCAGGGAAAAAAGGTAAATAAGGCCATTAGCCATTTTCTTTACTCAATATCATTGACTTCTCCGACATCAGGCTTAGTTTGGAATGGCACTACTCAGTGGCCATCACATTAAAAACTAAACTCAGTTTTTAAAGTAATCCATGAAGTAACACAAGCCTTGAGAGGGATAGTCAGACCCTCTGTGCTTTTTAATGCCACATGACATCTGTGCCTCAAGTGTCACAGAAGTCTGAAAAGGGAATTTAGCACCATATATTGTCTTTCATTTCTGAGTGTCCCACTAAAATAACTTGTTGCTATATTGTGTTTGTAGGGTCTCGTGTCTCCACACTAGCAGTATGTCCCGTTTGTTGAAAGAAGGCATTTTGGTCATTCCATTCCCCACCTGCTAAAGTTTGTTGATCTGAGGTCACCTTCTGAGAGGCCAGTGGGTTTCTGCTAATAACCAGTTCCAGTTTATTGCCAGATTCTGCTATGAGAGGCACAACTAGACAGCAGTCAAAATCTCTGGTACGAACATGATTTACCTGAAAGATTTAAAATTTTGGTTTAATTTTATCACCATTTTAGATGTAGAAAAGAAAGCAACATAACAGAAGTATCTAAGAAACACAGACGTTATCTAAAATATGACTGGAATGTGTTAGTGGCCCTCTAGATGAAGTACACAAAATACAACAACATGGTTTAAGGAGAACAGAAATTTTTTTTCTAATCAATATTTACCATATTGCAGTTAATGCTAGTATATTTCATGTGGTCCTGATTATCGAATAAACGTGATTTATTTCTCACTTGCACTAAGTTCACTAATATAAATGTAACAAACTGCTTCTAACATTTCAGTCCTCTTAAGCAGGTTTTCCCAGAAGTGGGTCTGATGAATAAATAAAATACTTATATTGAAAGTTGTCGGAGAGAAAAGTTTAAAAAATAATTTCCAACAAATTTTAGACTTTAGTTTCAAAAGAAACGTTTCTAATAAGTTCTGCTTATGTGGTAGTTGGTATCTGGTGAGAGCAGAGACTGCACTGATCAGATAAGTGACCGACTACTCATTCCTAGACCACATGCAGCAATATCTCAAGAACAATGAGCACCACAAACTGAGGAGGAACATACCACAGGAAAGTTGGAAATTTCTGCTCGCTAGTGAGCATTTGTTACTCCTGGGGGAATTCTGCACCACTGCGCATGTGCAGAATGTATGTCCCCCTGCAGATTTCTTTGCTTCCATGCAGAAAAATGACTTTCTGATGGGGAAGCCACCAGATCAGTCATGTGACCCTCCCCAGCAGTATGTTTTGGGTGCCCAGGGCAGCCAGCAGAGAGGTAAATCACTGTAGGGTACGGGTGGGATCGGGGAAGACCCATCTGGTGTCTCCTACCGTGTGATGGGCTCAGCTGCTAGTCCCAGCTGGGCTGGGGAGGACAGGACTTCCTTTTCCCCTGCATGGCATCTGGGGCCAAGTCAGACCCACCCCCAGATTCCTCCCCCAGGTGCAGGGAGCTCTGCAAACTCTCCCCTCTCCCCCGCACTTCCTGCACCCATTTCTCTTCAGCTGCAGTGGGAGGGAACCCTGTACAGGGAGCTGCTCCCTCATCTGCCCAACCCCCAGACCCCTCTGCCAAGCCTCACCACCTGCCCATATTCAGAACCCTCCCGATGAGCCCCACTCCCCCTGCACCTGGACTACCCCGACAAGCCACTGGGCCCCAACCAGTTGCACCTGGATCCCCACTCCCACAGCATCTGGCCCACCACACCCAGACCCCTTCTCCAGCTGAGCCCCAATGTCTAAATGTATTGGTACTAACTTTTCTCACCTGCATGTCTGACTGATTTCCGTTAACTACTATGATGCAGGGTAACTGAGAGAACCCTTTACAGGCAGTGAGATACACACTATTGTACCAATAAACATATTTAAAACTCTAAAAAGTTGCACTTATTTTCTAGAGTGTGGTATAAACAAAATATGGTTAATATGTCATTCCAAACAAGTGACAATAAAAACATTATACTCTGTTAAACCATCATGTGTACATTTTATATATAAATACCATACATTTATCACATAAACCTTTTACAAAGAAAACTGTATACAAAGTATGGATAGTGTTACCTGTAAAAGTCTGTCATACGACTTCAAACCACCTAGATCTCCAGGTCCAGCTGGTCTAATGTTTTTAACATATACGCCTTTTTCCAACAAACCATCTGAGACACTGAATCCAAAGTCCTCAACGTCTGACTCCTTGTACAAAGTTACCTGTTGAAATAATTCAGAAATAACAAAAGCAAATAATTTTTCTGCATTTCTACACTGCTGCATATGATCACAGGTTTTTCTCTCAATGTTTATTTCATACTAGAATGATTATTTGCCTATTATTTTGCATTTCTAATTTGGAATGTCACTTGTGAATTTTTTTTGTAAAACTGTTAGCCGAATATTAATAATGTTTTTGTATACTTCAGTAATAATCCTGAGAGTCAATTCCTCTCCGGAACCTAAATCTCATCTTGTCAAAGCTGATCAGTCCCCTGTTTGAGCCGCTGGCAATGTGCTCATTAGTGCACCTCTCCTGGAAAGCAGCCTTAGTGGCCATCATCTCAGCCAGAAGGGTTTTGGAGATCTGTGCCCTCACATCAGAACCCCACTATATGATCTTTTTCAGGGATACGGTGCAGTCAAGCAGTCTTTCTACCAGCTGCATGCGAAGAGAGAGGAACAGCACCTACACTCTGTGGATGTTAGATGTGCCCTGGCATTCTACATACAAAGAACCAAACTGTTTCGCAGATCAGCCCAGCCCCACCCAGAGGATTTCACCCTAGATTACATCATGCATTCATGCGTGTTACAAACTGGCCAGCGTTCTGCCTCCAGCTAACCTGACCGCTCATTCCACAAGATCTCAGGCCTCCTTGGCTGCCTTCCTAGCTCAAGTCCCTATTCGTTACATCTACAGGGTAGTAACCTGGTCTTTGGTGCACAGATTCTTGACGCACAATGCCATCACATAGCAGGCCAGAGACGATGCCAATTTCGGCCACACAGTCTTGCAGTCAGCTTGTTCTTGAATTCCAAACCCACCTCCTGTGTAACTGCTTGGGAGCAGACTACATTGGAATGGACATATGTAAGCACTCGAAGAAGAAAAAATGGTTACTAACCTTTCTGTAACTGTTGTTCTTTGAGATGTGTTGCACAGACTCACCCTCTGTCCCTTCTTATTGGAGTCAGACAATAAGAAGAAACGGGGTGCAGGGTCGGCAAGGCCCTTTATACTGGCGCTATGAGTGCGGAGTACTAGAGGGCTCTGGAGCCAACCTGATGGATACTACTAAGGGTAAAAATTCTAGTAACTGTGTTCGGAGCATGCACACCTACATTGGAATGGACACGTGCAACGCATCTAGAAGAAAAACAGTTACAGAAAGTAACTTCTTTTTTTAAATCCTGCATCTTAATGGGTCTTTTTAAGTGGTACTCAGCTAACTCAACTGAGATATCATGATTGAAAAAAATACACACTTTTTCCCCCCATCAAGCCACAGGCTTAGAGACCGTCTCCTTCCTTCCCTCACGCTCCTGCAGGGCAGTGCACTACTACAGGACCAGCACAAAATCTCAATAACTAAAGCCTAAATTTTTATTTTTTTTTTGCAGTGAAGTGTACTCTTTTGCCCTTCATCATTGTGTAAGATGTGATCTTAAATCTTCCAGATAAAGTTACAGTACGAAGTATAGTACAAAATACTACAAATAATTCTGTTCCTCCAGTTGTATCATTACTTATCACACCTCAGATTTCACAGACAACAGGAGTGGTGGAAAAGCATTTCAGGTATTGCAAAATGTATAGTCTGATTAAGAATAAAAAAGATTTAATATGTACTGGCAGGTTGATATATAAGCAGGAGTCCCAAAAACTCCTCCAGAAATCTGTTATTGACAGACTTTTGGTTGTTATATGGCACTTATGTCTGATTGTTTTGATCTCAAGTATATTTCCAGCTGTTATTAGCACTAAGCCATTCTAGCAAGGCTAGAAAATAAAGAAAGAAAATGTTTTTCAGACAGATGTTTTGTGTGTACATTTTCTTGTAAGAAAAGAATTAGTGCTGGACCAAGACACATGTTCTCTTTAAATGAGCTCCCTTCTCTTCACTCCACATGAAACATTACTATCCCTGTGTAGTGAACTGCTTATCTGGGAAATCTTCACACAAATTCAATGTAAAAAAATGCGGTGCAGTGTCCAACACCAGATGAAACTCAAAAATGCCTTATAGTGTTCCAGAAAAGATGGTACACTGTTTGAAGGCAGCTTTTTTCCTTTCAGGAGCTAAAGTGGAACCAAATCCCTCCTTTGATTAGCTATGAGGCCCAGGATGTCTTATTTCATATCATCTTAAAGTGAGAATTAGCACAGGAAACACACACATTCTGTTCTATAGGTCTGTAAGAATTTCCATACTGGATCAGGGCAGGGGTCCTTCTAGTCCAGTATCCTGCCTCTGACAATGGCCAGCACCAGATGCTTCAGAGGAAGGTGCTAGAAACCTCACTGTGTAACATTTTGCCCATAGGGATAGCTCCTTCCCAACTCTGCATGAGAATTTATATCCCTTATGTTTTTTTATCCTACCTAACTGTTGGTGCTCTCCATAGCCTATGTTCCTCATTATGCAAACAGGACAGCCTCACTGTATCAAAATAGCCAAAGAACAGGAAATCTTACCTTACTTGTAACAGAAACTGACTGTTTTTGGGTATGTTTAGGGTTGCAGAAGAACCAATTTCATGTGTTGATTTGATTGCTTATAGCTAAATGAACTAACTGCTGAGCAAAAAACCCCAACACTTTACACACAGTGATATCTGGTGTGGCAACTGACAGTGCAGATGTGCTGCTCCCTATACTATATTTTTAATTGGGGATTGAATAGTGAGGGTTTTTTTAATCTATTGTTGGTGTTGCTATTTTAGGCCCCTATTCAGGAAAACATTGAAGCATGTACTTAAGTCTTGTTGACCTTAATGGGACATAAAAACATACCTACAATGAAGGCGGTGTACTGAACTGGTTCCACAATTTTGAATTTCATAGATTTTAAGGCCAGAAGAGGGACTATTAGATCATCTAGTCTGACCGGTATAATGTGAGCTATAGAATTCCATGCAACCACCCTGTACTGAGCCTAATAACTTGCTTGACTAAAGCATCTCATCTTGATTTGAAGACATCAAGAGATGGAGAATGCACCACTTCCCTTGGTAGTTTTGTTTCAATGATTAATCATCCTCCTGGTTAAAAAATTGTTCCTTTTTTCCAAGTTGAATTTTTTCTGGCTTTAATTTCCAGCCATTGGTTCTTAGTATGCCTTTCTGTAGTTCAGCGACTCTCATAATTTTATGAAAGTATGGTGTAAGAGTCAAAAAATGCCATCACAGAAATACCAACGTCAAGACTGCAGTGGCAACATTAGCAAGAGACACACTAATACCATCTGAATGGATTTTCTTTCCCAAGAATATATCCAACAGAAGGGATTTTGAAGCTTCCTTGGCTACTCTCCAGGCGTTCCCAGCAGTGACCTGGATGGCTGATCTAACAGCCCTAGACAAGAACTATCCTGACTTCAGGGAACTGGATCAGACAGCAAAAACAGGGATGGCAGCACTGTCTCTTAAGAGCTCACCATGACAACAGGCTGTGCTCTAGCCTGATTTGAATCAGGAGACCATGTTTTTTGGACCTGGTATTGGAACATCCACTGCATCTGCCAGTGAGAAAGGACATCCTTCACCAACATCCCATCCTCCATTCAGACCCTGGCAGTCTCCAGCTGGCAGCTTGGCTGGTGAGAGGGAAGTGCTAATTGCCCTTGGATTATCCTCCAAAGTGATTCTGCTGACCTCCAGAAGAGCTTTAATGCTAAAGGCCTATTCTTCCATCTGGGAACGGTATAGTTCATATCAAGAAAACAGAAACCCCAAGGACACTGGTATCACAACTATGCAGGACAGTATGGAAAAGGGACTTCAGCCCAGCACTATATAGCCCATAAGGTGTCAGCCATAAGCAGTATTTTGCACACAGGATCCTTGGTCTCTTTAGCTGACAATCCTCAAGTTTGACGATTTCTCAAAGTGGTCAGAGCAGCTAGATTTGCAATCAGATCAACCTTTCCTAAGTGGGGCCTGTCACTTGTGCTAAAAGCCCTAACTGGCCACACTTTGCTTCAGTGACAACACTCACACCATTCTACCTATCCATCAAAACCTGCGTTTTGGTCACTCTCATGTCTACTAGCTGAGTCTTGGAGTCAGCAGTTCTGTCTATCCAGGATCCACAGTGTTTCTCAATGACAAGATGGTTCTAAGGGTGCTAGGATGGATCTCCTACCAAAGGTGAATTGATCTTTCCATGCTTCATAGGGAGCAGTGCTTCCATCATTCTGTCCAAATCCACAGCATCCTACTGAAAAACTGTGGGATAATCTGGACATAGGCAGAGCACTAAAGATATACCTCAAGCACACTGAATTTACAAAGATGATCCATCATCTTATTTGTGTTCTTTGACTCAAAGTGCCAAGGTCTTCAGGTACCCACACTATCCCTGGCAGATAGATTAAATTATGCATTCTGGAGGCATCAGCCGAACCTAGTCTTGAAGAAAGCAGAGCACACTCTACAAGATCTCTGGGAAGATCATGTGCAGAAAAATCTTGTACTTTGACTGAGGAAGTCTGTAGGGTAGCAATATCGTCGTCCATCAACACATTTATTAAATACTATAAGGTGGACTTTCTGTCCTCTGCACAGGCCTTCTCTGAAAGGAAAGTAGTGCATGTGGTGACCAAAGAAAACACAAAAACAACAAAACCTGTGCCATTCAGGAATTTACTTCGGAAGGGAGATTTATCTATTTCAGTCTGTTTCTTTATCTGTCCCTATTTAATGTTTGCTGTTTGCAACTTCCCCTATGAAGGATTAAAGGATTGGAAAACCTGCCTTAGTGATAGAAGCCACTGCTTGAGCTGAAGCTTAACCTGTTTATTTTATCAAAGAGAAGGTTAAGGGGTGACTTGATCCCAGTCTGTAAGTATGTACATGGACAAGAAAAAATTGATAATAGAAGGCTCTTCAATCTTGCCAACAGAGGTATAACATGAACCAATGACTAGAAGGTGAAGCTAGGCAAATTCAGACTAGAAATAAAGTGGGTGGTTAACAATGAGGGTGGTTAATCATTGGAGCAATTTACCAAGGGTTGGGGGTGAATTCTCCATGCCTAGACACTTTTAAATCAAGATTGGATTTTTTTTTTTTTAAAGAAGCGATGCTTCCATTCAAACACAGGTCTTGGACCTGAAGCAGGCATTAATACTGGGAAGTTCTATGGGTCTGGGGTATGCAGAGGCTTGGCAGCATTCAGTTTAAATCAATAGATGTTGGTAAATGTCAATTTCAGCAGACACTGAAATTGATGGGGGGGGGGGGGGGGGAAATCCATCGGTAACGCTCTGCACGAGAGCAGCTTCCCACTCCCACCCCATGCACCTGTAGTCATCAGGTGTCTCTGATCCTACAGCAGCACAGGAAGCCCTCTGCAGCCCTGCTGTCACAGCCCCACTCATTCACCCCCTGAGCGTGCCAGTTCTCTGCTCTGCCTTGCCAGGCCTGCACCCTTCCCCACAACTTGCACCTGCTGGGATGAGGTGTCACCGGCCCTGCAGAGAGCCTTCTGCAGCCCCACTTGCTTGTTCACCAGCCAAGAGTGAGGGGCCATCCCCAGGGAGGAGCTGATTAGCAGCGGGGTGGCCTTCCCCATGGCGGGGGGATCCTCCTCCTCCTTGCAGTCCTGGCTGGGGAAGCGGGGGTCTCTGCTCCATCAGGCCAAGACAACAGCCTCTTTTGCACCTAGTTGTCTTGGGCCCCCTCAGCTATGCAGTTCGCAGGCCGGTCAGTCTATTGCACATAACATACAGTGTGTTATTAAGATTACTGTTACTAATCCTATTCAAAGACTTTGTGCATTGCTGTTGGAATGACTTTTCTGGAGGGAAGCCGGAGAAGGGGGCATAGCCAGAATGGGCTGTGGTGCAACGCTGCACTGCCTCTGAAACTGTAGAGAGGTGGGGAGTAGCCCAACAGTATTGTTGGAGATGCTGGGCTGCAGAAAGAAAATTATTGGGTAAGAAATTCCTCCTTTTCCACTAGGTGAAAGAGCCCTTTAGTACCTGACATTTTCTTCCTATGCAGGTTCTTTTACACCACAAGCAAACTTTAGCTGGCTATAAGGATTCATTCCCATGTACTACAGTTGCTTTGAGACTTTGGCAGAGATTCTGCTGCTATGAGACATATTCTTTCACACCGCAGGCCAGGGCCAGTGCAAGGAAGTTTCGCGCTCTAGGCGAAACTTCCTTGCACCAGCCCTGCACCCCCACACCAGCTAACACGCCCCCCCCTCCAGCGGCAGCCAGTCCCCCCCCCCCCCCGCCCTGCGGCAACTCCCCAACCCCCCCTTGGGCCGGCAGCTCAGCCCCCCCACCAGCTCCCGGCTCAGCCGTGGAGCCGGGAGGGCGGGCAGCAGCCTCGGCCAGGCGCACCCCCCGGCTCAGCCGTGACCAGGCCCACCCCCCCCCGGGAGGGCGGGTGGCAGCTGCGGCCAGGCGCCCCCCGGCTCAGCCGCGGAGCTGGAAGGGCGGGCGGCAGCCGCAGCCATGTGCCCCTCGGCTCCTGGCTCAGCCACGGAGCCGGGAGGGTGGGAGGCAACCGCGGCCAGCCACCCCCCGGCGCCCTAGGCGACCGCCTAGGGTTGCCTAGTGGGCGCGCCGGCCCTGCTGCAGGCTTTTGCTGACTCCATCTAACTTCTCTAGTGACCTCAGGATCTACAGAATATAAGGGATTTGCTTTTTTGCACTGAAGGCTGTTTCTTGTTATGTCAATATCTTTATATTCTTAACTCTTATTTTAACAGAAGTTTAAAAAATAGAGGAAAGAGAATGAGTTTCTCTAAAGAACAAAGTGGCAATATTACTACTATTGACTTGGTGGCCATTAAGTTGTTGAAAGGCAATATTCTGCAGGTAGCTCTCTTTTATGTTATTCGGGTTATAAGATTTTTTTCGCCCTGAGATATAATTGGGAATATCTGAAAAATTCCCAGAAAAGATCTGCTGTCCGAAATCTTTTCCTTTGTATTTAAGATTCATTGCGGGCAAAACCTTTTTCACCCAGGCAGTTCAGTTGTAGCTTGCTTACTTGTCACTAAACTGGCTTATCTGAAAGGTGCACTATTGTAGATAATGAATATATCACCCTAAGCTATTTTGTATTGTTTAAGTGAGTAATTTTGATCATAACTGTTTGGAAGTTTTGGCCCTGGTGGAAGATTCATTAGACTCTTAAAATTCCATCAGTAGATTGGGAAAACACAAAATCTGAGATGGAAACTGTGAATATTTAATTTCCTATATAATATTTCCTAAAATTTTAAGTAGAAACTTATGAAGTCGTGAGTCTTTAAAGAAGCATCTGTTTCTATTTTTTCCCCTTGAGCTCTGGGAAAATGTCTGGATTTTAATTTTTTACATCTAGAGCAGATTGAGCCAGCCATTCAAATTTCTCATCTTGCTTGTAAAATTTAGGCAGATGACTATTGAGAGTGAGGAAGTTGAAAAATTATCTGATGATTGTTAAATTCTTTTGCGGTCAAAGGGACTAGAATAGAGTTATGTGAAACTTTTTTTAAAAAGAGTCCCCTGCGGTTTACAGAAAAATGAATCCACATACTTATCTAGTCACTCAAGGGATTAATTATACTTGGGTGCTGATGTAGCAATATATTATCTAGCTTAATTAAGAGTTGTTTATTACCATCAATTTTTTTAAAAAAAAAAGTTGGAATGACTGTTTAGATTCTGATGTGGTTTTCTCATTTAATTTTAATCAATTGCTTAAGAGAACCTCATTGCATGAAAACAATAATATAATGTAGTTGTGTATAATTGGTAATGAGATTTACATTAAGATTTATTTTACAACCTTGATCTTTTTTACACACTCACAAGCTGAGGATAGAGGTTGTTCTTGTGACCTTATTCATAACCTTGCAGGGTAAGGCCCTGACTTGGCTGCCCTTGGCACTATTGCAATATATGTGTTAAATCATAATTCTTCTTAACCTGGTGTTTTCTTTTTCCTGACTTAACAGTGACAAGACCACATATGCATGGCTAAGCAGTATAATTAAAACAAATGTCTGTCAACTTACTACAAAGTCTGCAGTGTTAAGCAAGTCAGTCATTCAGTTTTATATTAACTAAGTGATAGGTGCCCCCTCTGGGAAGGGCAAGCTATTTGGTTAGCTATAGATAACCCACTCATAAAGCTTTATCTCTAGTCAGACCTATTCTGGCTTCCAGTCTGAATAGTTTTAGCCACTCCACTTCCTGGTCCTCCTCCATCTGTATCATAACTGGATTAGGGTTTTTTTTTTGCACGTGTGTTATAGCAGCAGGCGTTTTCATCAGTACAGTACTATGTTCTTATTCTTTTACAGGTGAAAGTGAATTGACTAAGAGTCCAGTTCTGTTAACATCATTACCATCACAAAATGGCAAACCTAATGTATGAGACCTCTATTTGCTAATCCTGCTTTGGATTGACGTTAAGGTGTGAGCCCTGATCTATGAGACATATATGTCCTGATTCAACAAGGTAGACGGACATGGCCCTTTATGGCTCTGATTCAGCAAGGTACTTAGAATGTGAGTAGTCCCATTAAACTCAATGCAAATATTCTTGTGCTTAAGTTAAACACGTGCTAGGCACCTTGATAGATCAGAGACTTAATGGGCTGTGTCTAAGCTCCCGCAAAGACTGCCTATCCAATCACACTTTTCCAAAGAAGATCTGGTTCCACAGGTGTACGCAGCTGGCCCAGGCTCAGACTCTTGCCTGCAGCAGCTAGAGCATTTTCAGGGGTAAGATCCTTGGTGTAGAATACTTAAAAGGCTTTTCTCTGCCACAGCTTGTTCAGATCCTAATACAAGAACCACCTTTCTACCTCCCCCCAGTAACAACATCAACCCACAACGAGAGTTGGTAAAAGAGCGGTGCGGGGCTCGTGGCAATCCCGCGGGCCAGATCCAAAGCCCTGACGGGCTGGATCCAGCCTGCGAGCCATAGTTTGCCCACCCCTGACCTAGGATCACTGAACTAATGGGTACAATCACGGTAGAAAGAGAAATCAGCAGGTTCATTGCTACGTACAATGAAATACATGGAATCGGATTAAGAGAATTGAGAAAATTAATGATTTACAAAGACAAGTGTGACAAAATTAAAAAAGGATAGCACATGATGTGAAGACTAAGGCTTTCGGTGGGCCCCCGTTGACTTGGGTGGACTATATTGCAGGATTTAGTCCCTGGAAGTTTTTACAAAAATACAAGATAACCATTTTAGGAGGGGGATTGACTTGTAAATTTGAGAGGGGGTGGGATGAGGAAATTTTGACAGAAGAGGTAGATAGTACTAGGAAACTCAACAACTTTATTTCTGTGCAGAGTGGGAAAACATTCAGTTATTCTATCTCCTTTCAGAAAATATAACAGAGTTATAGCAATAAAAAAATAATAGACTCCCTCCCTCCTAACCTTAGATGTCTCCCGAGGGAAGGAATCATCCCAAAGCTTGATGGGGAAGGGGGAATGCAGGAGAGTCACTGCAGGAGAGTCACTGGATTTCCACCACAGTTTCACAAACTTCTGGAAATACTGGTTGCAGTTCATAGACGCATCATACTTAAGGTTCAATAGAGCAGACTTGAAGTTTATGATGAATATTTGGCACAGCTTTACCGAAGACTGCCTTCAGCTGCACAGTCACCTTTCTGCCACAGGGCATGTCTATGAATGTCTGTCCCCAGGAAATGAAAAGCTAACCTGTTTTATATAAACCACATTTCCTAGACTTTTGCAAATTTAACACCATTAATTTGGGCTTCAGTGGGGACTGGGAGTGGCTGGCTCACTACAAAAGCAATTTTCCCTCTCTTGGTATTGACACCTCCTCATCAGTTACTGGGAGTGGACCACATCAACCCTGATTGAATTGGCCTTGGCAACACTGGTTCTCCACTTGTAAGGTAACTCCCTTCTCTTCATATGTCAGTGTAAATCTGTAATTTTCATTCCATGCATCTGAAGAAGTGGGTTTTTTACCAACAAAAGCATATGCCCAAATAAATCTGTTAGTCTTTAAGGTGCCACTGGACTCCTCGTTGTTTTTGTGGATACAGACTAATGCCTCTGATACTATTTTCTGGACTGAAGATTATTTTATCCCTCTCACAGAAAAGGGATCCCAATGTGCTGAGTGGCAACTGTGAATGTTTAACCTCTGTCCTATAGATTTCAAGTTGATCGTCTATCAAGTACATGGTAGCCTATGTTAATTTGAAGACGGAAACAACTAAAACAATGTAATATGTTGCAAAGCAACTATGGGAGTCACAAGCCATTGTGCATAGTTTTCTAAAGAAATATATTTTCTGCAAATTAAACTTTGTTGTCTTAATAAATACATTGTGCAGAGATGAATTATCACTGTTGTCAAATCAAATTATTAGCAGATTCTCCTTGGAAAAGAGCAGTATCCACTGAGGATATGCTTTAAAAGCAAACAGCAAATGACAATGCATCTTACTCAATTTGTTCCCCCATAAAAATATATCATTAGTGTGTTTGCAAAAAGTAATATACACAGCCCCAAAAGCCTGTCTATGGGACCATTATGAAAAGTACTTAATATATCACACATAATTAGATTCCCTATGCTGCATGCATTAATCCATAGCAAGGATTGCTGCTAAAATAAAAATTACAGACCTTGTGTAACTCAACGGGCGTTGGTGACATGATTTCTTTCATTTCTTGTTTAATTTTTCTCAAAACCACAGACTTTCTCCCCACGTCTGATGGCAGCGTGTTACTGCGGATAGCCTGGCTGTAATGTGGCCTCACGTTGCTTCTTTCCTGGAAACTGGCTTGTCTTCCCAGTTGGCTGCGAGGCTGTGGATTTTCATGATTCAAGCTCATTGTACTTCCTGACATAATTGTTGCCTACAGCATTAACAAACAGGTTTTTTTTTAAATGTATAACTTGGATTAAAGAAAGGGTTACTTTATAACACTAGACACAATTCTCTAATCTCTTGTCAAAACAAAAGCACTTCAGGGAACAGCAAAAGGCAGGAGGATAGATATACAGACTGGTTGTAAATCACTAAAAAAAGCCCAACCGTGAGCAAAAGGTTTTCAGATGACATTTTAAACCAAAATGCCAAAGAAAGCATTAAAACTGCTATTCTTATGAAGCCAAACACCCTGAAAGACTGAACAGTACAACTGTTTACTTACACTGAAGATATTTTTAAAATAAAATGTCAGCTAAATTCTGGAACATTAGCTTTCCCTAGAACTTGAACAAAAGAAGGCATTTACTATAGTGGCATATGCAGATTTCAAGGAAAAATATGTGAGCCAGCAAAGGGTGATGGCAACCCTAGAACCAGCACTGCCTTTGATGGTGACTAGACACTGCCACAGAACAGCAGATCATTTAGAGTAGCTGCTTGAGAAGAAACTGAATATAATAATCATGCTGTAGCAGTAACTTTCTGAAGTACCACCGGCGTATGTGAAGAGATACAAAGCTCTGTCTCCTGTATCAGTTTCATTCTCCCAGAAACAGTAACCTTCTCATTGGTAATATTGCTGTGGATGCAAAGGGTGAAAACCTGGATCCACTGAAGTCAAAGGCAAAACTCCCACTTCATCCCTAGGGTAGAACACCTTAATACCGACAAATATCAATATAGAGGAGGAATTGTTTCCTCTGTGTTGTGGAATGTAAAAATCTAATCAGATGCCCTTAAACATTCAGTTTTACTTTCTGCAAGCACTGGGGTACAGGTTGTAACCACTGCCAGGGCAGGGATTTTGATGAGGAGGGGAGTCTCCTCGTAGATTAGGGAAGAAGTAGTAGAAAGGTCACAACCCAAGGGGGCAGAGGATGCAGATAGTCCTCCCCAAACATGGGGAATGGAGAAAAAAATCAGATACGTTTTTGAGTAGAATCACTGGTTCTGGTGATGGATTTTGTGCTGCCCATGTTCCCGTTAGCACCAGCACTGCCTTAATTATGTGACAGGACTATGGTTGTAACAGCTTCCCAACACATTAAGCGTGACTTATGATGCTCCCTTGTGAAACAGCAGCCGCAAGAGGACTTGATAAAGTGTATTTCACCTTGATGTTTGGCTGAAGACCTTGAAATGAGCAATGAGAAGGGAGTCCTAATGAAGGAAGTAGGGACGGTACTTTAAAAACAGACACAGCCCATCTTAGCCTTCTGATGCAAAAAGACATCTTGTCATCCATTGGGAATCCTACTTCTATAATGTTATGTGGACAGATGTCTGTTCAGAGTTGTGCTGGCCATACAATTACATATAGTGATAGCAGTAAAGAAGCACTCAACTACCGTTTAGATTTTCAATTTTTAAACCCATAAATCGATGGTAAAAACTGTAAGAACGTCAATTTGTTGAAATATCCATTCCTGTTATCTATTTCCATACCCTTTTACTGTGCTCTGAATAATAAAAATCACAAGAGAACCCTGTGGTACCATGCCATAGATAATCACAAAATTAAACTAAACTGACATTAACTTTTCTCTTAATTTCTCTTGTCTTGCAATTACAAGTATTTCAGAATCACATTAAAGTAACCATACATGCAATACGGAAGCCATAAATCTGAGCATGTACAATCATTTAGAACTGCAAAAGTTTCACCCAGTTATGCCATTCACATTCCTTGAGGTTGCTAAGGGACTTCATATGACATAAAAATGAAAATGAGATTTTGCCAGTTTTGGAGCTCAGGAAATTGAAAAGAACATAAAAGAACATATTTTTAAGAGTTTTTCCATTTGTCACCTTTAAAACTGTCAGTATATTCTTAATTGTTCTGATTAAAGAACTTACAGAAAATGTATTAAAAATGCACAGTTATTGTTTCCTCCTTCCTCCCCCCCAAATCATCTGATACAAAGTTAATATGGAGTTCAGATTTGCAATTAACTTCAGGGCGCAATGTGAAGATTTGTTGTATACAACAAGTTTTCTTTACTGTGATTTCTCATGCTGTTTTTGTTCACAAGGTGATGGATTCCTGTTAAAAACATTTTAGATGCTGTTTTTCTTTTATGTTCATCTTAATCAAAGTAAGTTACAGACCAGAGACACATTATAACATGCCAAGAAAAACTTCATAAAGCGGCTCTAAGGAGTGGGATGCACTGCTGCTGGAAAATTCTGGCCACTTAAAAATTCTGCACAAAATGCTGCATGTGTTAGCAGAGTGCACAGCAGAAACTACAAGACAGGAAGCTTTCGGGTGATCATGTTTATCTACTTTCAACTGCATAATAGAACAGAAAACAGCTTTATTTGGGGCAGGGGAGGCAGCTGCACAAGCAAAAATATAAACATAAAGGGTAGGTACCAAGAGAGTCATGTTTCTCAAATACAGACGCCTGTCAGCCTTGTCCTGTGGAAAGGGGTTAAAGCTTTTAAATGAATGTATGTGATTAATGCAAACTTAAAGAGAAAAGAAGAAGACAAGAACTGAAAAATGAATGTAAGACAAACAAAAATGTTATATCTCTATTAGAAAGCTTGCACTACCTCTAGTTCCCTCAGAATTCCTGACTGGCCACAGGTCTCTAAATCCTCCAGTGCCTGAGACCAGAAGTTTTCCTCCTGGTCAGTCTCACTGTTGTCGAGGGCACCTGAAAAGCTGAGTTCACAAAGAGAAGTTCAGTCAAATGTACAAACAACACACAAGTTTCACTTTGCAGTGTATCAGTCACACAAGTGTCTTGTCACACACACCAGCTACAACAACAGAATGTCAGTGTTATGCTGAGAGGTACCGGTGACTGCTTGGATCACAAACCTCTGAGATTGGATATTAATGCACCTTTCAATGACCATAACTGTCAGGAAAAGTTAAACAGAAACCCCCTTATTTAAGACAAAAGGGGACTCTGAATCTGCCCAGGAGTTTGAACTAAGTGGTGGAGGGCTTTTGCTACTTATTTCAATCATTTAGCTCCTTTTTCTGGTTTCACTCGCTATTGCTCAGTCTGGGGTTTGCTCTTTTCCCTTCCCCTTCCACCACCTCTTTCCCCTAGTTCTCACCCTCTCTCACCATGCTCCCTTAGGTACCTCCCTGCTCTTTCCACTGCAGTTTACTCTGAGTGGTTTCCTTGACTTGTCCCTAATGCTCTCACTTCTTTCAGTTGCCACATGTTTTCTCTCCTCTTTGCAGCTGCACTACACAATACAAAGCAGACAGTAGGCAGAAAAAAGTACTTTAGTGTTACTCAGGGGAGGGACAAAGAACTTAGCTGGAGGCAGTGGCAGAGGGGCTAGAGCCCTATCCTTTCCTCTGATTGGCTGGATGGATAGGCAAGTCCCTCAGAAGAGTCTGGCACTCCATTTAGGAATCCCATCAGTAGTGGTATAGTCCATCTTCTAGATACTGTCTTCAGATAATCTTTAATTTTATTTGTGCTGCATGTCTCAAAGGATTTTCACATTGGTAAGTAGGAAATAGCTTTTGTATGAAGTATAGTTCTATTGATTTTGTTTTTAAAGGACAGCTGGAAAATATGATGTTTATTTTCAACAAATTATATGATTTTTTTTTTATTACCCAGATTCCTTGTTCATATCTGATTAAATTTTTCAGCCTGGTATTTAACTGGTCCCCAAACAGTAGATTTATCAAACCCACGATTATATCTGGTCCGAGAAACAAAGGATGAGTTTGAGCAGAGGCTAAATGTGCTTCTTTTCGTAAAACAAAGCTATTAATTTAAAAACAACTGGGAGCATATAGCAAGGACGGAGGGAGGGATTCCTTTACTTAATGTTTTACACTAGTAATCTCAGTAGTTGGTGTCTAAGAAGCCTGGTCTTCTGTTTGCTCACACATCACAGTAGAGTCAATGTCTTGCTTTTTCATTTTTTCAGAGTACTAATATGGAATTAACTGTCTGTGAAGAATTAAAATTCCTTCACCAACAGGACTGGATGTTTTACTACCTGGCCGGGAGAAGGGTGAAGAAAGGTATTTCCATAGTTTAATGCCACTTGTCACATCTGGAACAGCTTCAGTTAGAACGGATGAAATCTAACTATTAACAATTCCAGGTCCTGTTAGAAACCAATTCAATACCTTCAGTTATTTGAGTCTTGGTATGTAGACTATTAAGGCCCAGATTCTCCATCAGTCAATGAAATTGAGGAAATCAATGGAAGCGAGATGCCTAAATATCTTCAAGGCTCTGGGGCTAAATCTCCACATCTAGTAGAGTACCCTTGTTGCATCCTTCTGGTTAAGTATCAAGAGGCAACCTCAATCCACCTTGCAATGAGGACTTGGATACTTTCATCATAAGGTGTTTGAGGTGGAAGGAAATTAATAAGAATGACGTTTTATTGAGTTAATCAGCTCTATTTAAGATATAGATTAACTGCTCTCCTCACATCTGGCTTTTTTCGGCTGGGTAAAACAAAGGAAAAATGATCTCCTGGAAGTTATGGAAGAAGGAGATAACCTTGATTATGAATGGTTCCAGAGTACTGAGAACAACTTTGTCCTCATGGAAGATACAGTATGGCTCATATCTTCCAAGAGCAGAGATTTTTATGGAAAGGATTAGATGCTATCAGTTTGAATAGATGGGTCATGAGATGTGATGGTTGGAGGGCCTTGCCCCAAATCTAGGCCTTGCTGTAAGAAATCCAGAAGAGCTGGCATGCCTGTTTTCCTGGGCTTGTTCTATCTCTCTTGAGCCAACAGGAGAACTTTGTCCAAACTCTTGCTCGGTCCAGGAGGGTAAAAGGCCTGCATAAGGCTATGAGAATCTCTATTACTTTGGATGAGTATCCTTTCTTGTTTAGGCCTTGCCACTCAGGATGTCAGGCTCAGGTAGTCTGTATTGGGATGAGAAGTGGGCTCTGGAAGATCCTGTCACCTGGGTAGAAGCAGCAGAGACTTCTGCAACAGTTCCACTAAGACTGAGGGCTACAGCCTTTGGAGTGAAGAGAATTTCTGTTCTTTCCTCCTTTTGTATTCACACTTCCTAGTAGTGGAAGATGGAGGAAAGCCTAGAGTTGCTAATTCATCTGCTGCTAGTGATTCTTGGTTCTCTTTCCTTGTGAAGAGAAGGCTTCACATTTCATCTGGATGTGTGCAGGTCCACCTGAAGCTGGTCTAGCTCACTGGATTAGCTGGATTACTACTGGGTTCAGGGGCCATTCCAAAAATGGTTTATCTAATGGTTTAGCTAGTTTGCTTTTATGCTCCGTGTGGACTTCCCCGGTGGAGACTACCAGGAAAGAATCTGCACTATACCACTGTTTAGACTTGAGCTTCTTGTGTGTTCTTGCTGTTTTATGTGTTGTATTGAACCAAGACATGCTCATTCCTCGGATAATCCTGGAAGTCCCAAAGAACCAACATTCTTTGCTCTCATCTCTAGGGAGTTGATGCTGTGTCACCTTTCTGACCTTGACCACATTTCCTGTGTACTGTTTTGCCCAGGTGTGCTCCCCAAGCTGAAGGTTTGACATTTGTGGTCAGGACTTGGAGTCTAGATTATAAAGGGAGAATCCTACTGTTATGTGGGTGCCATGACTTCTCCAGCTGAGGGACTGAACCTCTTTGGATAGTATGTTCCGTTTCTGTTATAGCTCCTGCTTGGAATGGTTCCAGAGTGCCTGGAACTTTCATACGGCCTGACCTATGGAGTAATCTCTATGCATGAGACCAGAAGACCTAGGTGTTGCAGGTAAAGATGGATGGATAATGCTCTGTTCTGTGACACCATGGAGACCAGTGTCTGGATCTTGTTAAACTTTTCCTGAATTGAGAAGACTCTAGCTTTCCTTGTGTCCTTCTCGAGTCCTAGGAGAAAAAATCCTTCGAGGAGAGATAAGGGAATGCTTCTTTAATGAACCTATGTGCCTGAAGCAGCATGGAGATTCTCCTCTGGGCAACTTCCTGCAACATCCCTGGGACAGCATTCTGTATGTCATTTAAGAATGGGCATTACTGAGTCTTTAGATTGAACCCCAGGAATGAAGGAGCTGGTAGAACTTCTTGTTTCTTTTCCTGTTTTTGGCTTTTTTGGTTGCCTTCTGGAGGAGGAGGGTGGCTTCTTTTCTACCATCTGAAGCCTACCAAGGGAAAAGCACCTGAGTTTTTTTTTTCTTTGACATTACCACCTAATGCTATGTCTTTTATGCATAGAAACTCACATTACTTATAAGCCTTGCTTTTAGCTTCGTAGCCTTTCATGAATGTCACTGATCTACCCTTATAAATCTCATGCAGCATGAAGAGGCATCTTAGAAAGGAGAAGCTGAAAAGCTGGGTTATAAAAAGGTATTTTCATTCAAGGAGATCGGTGCTCATTTTTTAAAGAAAAATCACTGCAATTTTGCTGCAGTTGCAAATCTCACATAATAACTTAGCATGTGACTTACCCACTTGCTGTTGGTTTGTCCCATTCATCATCACTCAGTCCTGTGTCGTGAAAAGGGTGGTTTCGTGGTCTACTGGGAGGGGACAAATTGTCTCTTTGCTTAGGACTCCTCCATTCATATGCATTGAAGTTGTATCCTGAAGCCTGATAGGTGGGACCTAAAAAATTAATCATATACTTGGGACTCTATAGATGTTCAAATAACTGAAAATGCATATATTTAATAGGCAGATGTTAAAAAACTCATACCCATAATTTGTGGGCACACAACTGCTGGTAATTTTTTGTGGGTACAATTAGATACTTAGATGTCTACGTTGTAATCACAATTAATTGTGAGCAAAAAGAGAGGTCCCTTAAAACTAAATATATCGAGATATGCCTCTCTCATAGAACTGGAAGGAACTTGAAAGGTCATTGAGTCCAGTCCTCTGCCTTCACTAGCAGGACCAAGTACTGTCCCCTGACAGATTTTTGCCCCAGATCCCTAAATGGCCCCCTCAAGGATTGAACTCACAACCCTGGGTTTAGCAGGCTAATGCTCAAACCACTGAGCTATCCCTCCACCCCAAACTACCTGAAACCAGATGTTAAATACCTGCAATACAAATGAAGCTAATTGTCCTAGATTATGTCTCTGCCCCCCGCCTGCCCCTCCCCCCACTCCAGGGTTGTTCATCTAATATTTTTGATAAGTATCACATTTTCTTGAATTTTCAAGAAAAACAGAAAAAAAGAGGCTATGGAGTTTAAATGTAAAAAAGTGAAAACTCAACAGCAGCGCTGCCTGAAGCAACATAAGAAGATTATATTGTTTATGGGTTTTACAGGTGTCATATTTTAGGTATCCTTAAAAGCACTTTAAATTAACCAGATCCATAGTCAAAGTGGCAGCCATTATGCATTCAGCTCCAGTTTACACAGAGACTAGGCCAGCAGCCATATCACTCTGTGCTGTCATCCTGTCATATCTCAAAATGTAAACTGGATTGGATAGACTCAGTACTTGGATGGGAGCCCCTCACAAGAACACCTATGTGCTATATGAAGCAGTATTAGGGATTCAATAGCTGGAACTCTTCTCAGTCAGTACTGGACCAATGTTCCAGCATAGCATTACAGGGCACTGTGCTGCTACAGGGGTTACAATCCTTATACAATGTGATCTCATGGTAGTTTTGATACAAGTAGAGGGGCTAACCTCACTGTCCTGGCCAAATTCTATCTCAGGTTAATTACATTCTGCCTACCTAAATTTCCCCACAGTTTCCACCACTTAAAATTCCCCTGCATTTGGAATAAGGTATTCATGACTTCCTATCCTTAGGTGATAGCTGTATTGTTGTGCCTCATTAAACTATTGTTCCATTTCATTGGTGGAGGAAGTGTTCCCTGTATACAGTCTGTGACCTAGTTGAAGCCTGGAAAGTGCTTTGGAATCTTCTGGGAGGAAAGACCCTATAAAAATGTCTGATCATTCTAACTATAACTTGACTTATTGAAGGGGGGAAAAAAAAGATTGAATCTGAATCTCAGGATTAACCGTACTTTTTTGTACAGTTTTCTACCAAGGGACCTTTAACTTCTACGTAGGAAGTCAACAGCAATAAGCAGAACTGGAATGGCCCAGTTAAAGATCTTATTCTAAAAAAGGCACCTACCCAAAAATGTTCTGGCCTAAATGGCTAGAATGCTACCACCTGGGCCATAATGACAGCTATTGTCTCTATCGATGGCTGGGCTGAGCATTCTTTGTGATCCTGCAGGTTAGAACCATTTTAGGTTCAGGAACTATTTACAGTTACAATATTTCATTATTTTGGTCTGATAGAAGCAGAAATATGAACAGTGTGTCTGTAAGAAGCCATGTGTGTGATGTATGTACAGTTTACTGTCAAACTAAATCACAGCTGCATGGTGAACATTCTGCTCTCCATAAGAGAAATGAAATGACAGCAGTACAGTACATTCTGGCACACTGTCAAACTAATCTGTTTGTTTCCCTGAACTGAAATAGAACAGCATAAAATCTTGCTTCTTATAGTGCACCCTGTCATGCCTCTGAACATGATTTTAACCTCACAGCTCAATTAGATAGAAAATCTAGTCAAAATAAATATCTAAGCAGGTTAAGTTACATTTTTAAATTAGATCATTAAGGATTCAATTTAAAACAACAAAACCAGAGCCATTCAGATTTATAGCTGCGGTTGCATTTTACTACTATTACTGCTTTGCGTTAATAATGCACCTTCCAGCTCAGAAGCTCAAAGTACTTTACAAACAATGAATTTAACCTCACAATACCGTTAAGAGGTAGATCAGTATTACATCCCCATTTAACAAATATGGGAAATGAAGGCATAAAGAGATGAAGTGTCTTGGTGGTCAAGTGATTTACCAAAGATCACATAAGAAATTTATGGTAGAGCTAAGAACAGAACCCAGGCTTTCTGAGGGTACGTCTACACTGCAATTAGACACCCATGACTGATCCGTGCTGACTTGGGCTCACAGGGCTTGGGTTAAGGGGCTGTTTAATTGTGGTGTAGATATTTGCTTGGGCTGCAGCCTGAGCTCTGGGACCCTCCCACTTCACAGGGTCCTAGAGCTGGGGTTCCAGTCTGAGCCCAAACAGCTACACCGCAATTAAGCAGCCCCTTAGCCTGAGCCAGCTGGGATGGGCCAGCTACAGGTGTCTAATTGCAGTGTAAACATAACCTGAGTACCAGGTGTGTGATTTAACCATTAGACCAACCTTCTTAAATCTAGCGTAATATGCTAAGGATTGGCAGAGATCTCGGAATGGTGCATGATGTTACAGTAAAGATTCTGGCACCAATTCTCCACTGCATCTGAGCTCGGGGGGGGGGGGGGGGGGGGGGGGGGGGGGGGGGGGGCGGCGCCACAGCGGAGACTGGTGGCACAGGGAACAAACTGCACTCTGAGTGCAAGTTAGAGCTACACAAAGGCAGGCCTCACGTATGCCTCTGAAATAAGGTCCACAAAGAACTTTAAACCAGTGGAAGATCAGATATGGCACAGCTCCATTCCACCAGGTCCTTTCCCTTCCTTGCCCTACCCGCACACATCCTCAGACAGCCCCTGACACACTCCTGGCCTCCCCTCTTGATAAGGGTTGGGAAGACTGCCTTGCATAGAAGGTGGCAGAGCAGTCTCTGCCACATTTACACCAGTGGAAAATTTTCCTTGCACACAAGGGTATTTCTCCATTGGCCATCTCCAGACACTTTACGATCATTGTGTGCTGCTTGTGCAGTCTGGAGAATTCAGTCCTGTATGTCCTGGAATGTCTTAACATTATTTCAGTGACACTTTTCTTATTTAATTTAATGTGGGCTGCATTCCAAATACGAAGAACCCTGTGCAATGACCCAACACATCCCTACAGCATCTAAGGAATTGTGATGATGAACACCTGGCACAGTAGATTCTAATAGCAATCCTGATATTAAGCAACTTATAGCTAATGTCAACATTGCGCTGGGAAGCAGTCCCCTCCCATTAATATCAATGTTAATGGGATTTGGATATTGGCAATGGCATGCCACTTATTGGCAACTTGATTTTTTTTTAAAGAAAGGCCCCACCTGCAGGCAGGTTTGTGAGGCTGCAGGCAGGGAAGGAAGTGCTGGGATGCGCCAGCCCCACAAACCTACCTGCAGCCAGTGCTCAGTCTGCCCCAGCACTTCCTTCTGGGGCGGCAGCCTGGCAAACCTGCCTGCGCACAGGGACCACACAGGAGGTAAGGGGCTGTGCACTGGGAGGAGAGGCTGTGGACAGGGCAGTAGCAGGGAGTGAGGCTCCAGCCCAGATGTCAGAGCTGCATGGTACCTCTCTCTGACCAGTCTGCAACCTGCTGGGGGGAGGGAAGGGGGGGCAGGGAGAAAGACCACATACAGGGTAGGAAGCAAGGCTCAAACCATAGAGAGCATAGGGCAAGATCCAGTTCAGCCCTATGGGCTCCCAGTGACCCCACTTACTGTAAAGAGCTACAGTCCCCCTCCCTGCTGCTGTCCTGCCTGCAGGCTGGTTTGCAGGGCTGCAGTCAGAAACGACATGTCCAAGCACTTCCTTCCCTGGCTGCTGCCTCCCAAATCTGCCTTCTGCTTATTAGCAACTGCTGGGTAATGGCAACGTTTTGCTGGCAACCAAGAGGTTGCTAATAAGCAGAATCTATTGTATTATTGAGCCATGAATGAAACCACATGTGTCTGTTTGGTGCACTGCACTGACCCTTTACATTTTCCTTTTAAAGCTCTGTAAGAGGAACTTTTCCACACACACTTTTGATGGAGAAGCTCTATTTTGTTGAGAAGCTCTGTTTATTGGTCACCAATAAAGAGGAGAAGTTCGCTTCCTTGAATCTGTCTAGAATCACCTCCCTCAAAACAGTGTAGCTATAGAGTTACTCCGTTACTCTTTTGGCTGAATGGCCAGCATTAATGCACCCAGATGCTGTTCTAGACAAGGGTTTTGCTTGTGAGAGCTTGTGTGTTATGAATTACTATGTAGGGAATTCTCTGGCTACCCCATGCTCGCACATTAGCCAATGGTCCTAAATATAGTGTCATTCCATCTGGGGGGAGAAACACTGCCACCTGCACTAAATCGGTATAACAAGTAAGAGAAAGCATTTTCTGGTGGTGCTACACGAAGGTTTCCAAGACTCCTGAATTTGCTTAGTTTATATTTATGCCAAGTAAGGTTTGGAAAAGGAGCCAAACTCAGAAATGACAGGTCAGGCTAGAATGGAATTTAATATAGAAGTGGGGGGAGATTTTAGTACCAAGACAAGAGGATATTCATAGTAAGACACAACTTGATAACTACTCAGGCTGTTTAAGAAACACGAGATATACTGATGGAAGAGTGGGCCGGTATTTTTAAGGCAGATGGAGGAGACTTGTTTGCAGTTATTAAGTTAAGAAGGTGAATCATATATAGTTGTTGATCTGCCTTTTGACAAGGAGATAATCACTGTGGCAACATGAGTCCCCGTTCCTTTCACAGGCGACAAGTATTCTCCTAGTACTGAAAAGTCTAATCAGGGAATTGTTGTGATTCCTTCATTTAATCCATCTTCGGAACCTTTTTTGGCAATCTCAGCAGAGAGGACAAGGCCTCTTGGTCATGGAGTCTGAACTAAGCTCTTATCTTCCTTCTGGACTAAATCTGAGCACATTGGTGGGGCAGTGCAGGGAAGTTTACACTGTCACTGCCTGCACAGAATCTGTTCTGTAAGTAAAGAGAGGATTCACTCCAGATCAATTCAAAGAGGAAACAGAGTTGTCACTCTAGTAACTTTCATAGCACTATATTCCCTTAAAATTATCAGAAAACTAAATATATATATATATTCTATTAGTCGGTGGGGAGGCAGAAAGAGGAAGGGGAAAGATACAAATAGGTCAAATTAATCCCTACTGTAACTCCAGTGAAGTCAATGTAATATCTCGGCTTGAGTATGAAAATCATATTTTAGGCCAAAGAAAATGTAAATATTATCATAAATAAACCACAAAACACAGAAAAGAGGGCTTATGATCTAATGCTGAGAGACCCTTTTGTACAACAGAGAGTTACTGCCAGGATATGCACAATAAGACCATAAAATACTTAAAAATTAAACACAAAAAAACCAGCAATCAATAGTGACATCAGCTACTTCTTGCTCTAATATTATTAGACAGGCTTGAAAGAAAGATTGTCAGAGAGAAAATGACCGGTGCTTCATTGAGCCAGACATATATTAATTATATATAAGCAGTTAAAGTAATCAGCAAAGAATTTCAGTCTATCAAGGCAATGTATTGGGCCGAGGTCTGTCCCAATTTTCTGTATGGGGGTAAAACACAGCAGATCAACTGATCTGACTGCCCACACCCCAGAAAGCCTTGACAGAAATGTAAAGATGAAGACACAACTGAACAATTTAATGAAATCAGAGGGAGGAAGAAAAATCTCTTTGGGTTAAGGGATCTGTCTCTGTAAAGATGCACTGTGCACACCAGTGGTAGTACAGAAATAATCATTTAAAAGACAGCCAAAGAAAACATATGAAGATGTTTGGAAGCCTCTTTGTTCTTTTGTAATTCAGATTAATAAAGAACTGCCTACATTTTCTATAGCCTAAAAAACGTATGTCTTATCTTACATACTTAAAGTGAATTATTTAAAAAATACTATTAAATAAACAGTGAAATATAGCTATAGAAGTTTGAAGGTAATAAGAAGCCTGCTATGTCTTTAATTAAATAATCTCTTTAAACACAGTGATTACTTCGAGGGCTAAAAGTTTGAGTCTAATGTCATGGGAATGAGTAAGAAACAAAAGAGTAACAAATCACTGATTGATCTCTCATGTTCTCCTTCAGCAGTTTACAATCAATCTTCATTGTAGTCAGCTTAAAAACCAATGAGAATGGGCCTCAGATGCTCAAATTAACGAACATCTTCAATGTGTTTTGTGCCTTATATTAATTTAATCTTGAAGGATAAACTCATTTAGTGTGGATGAACTATGGATTGGGCCATTCAGACATTTGTAAAGCTAATGCAAGTCTGTTAATATATTGATAAGTGCCTTATAACCCATCACAATGTTATGAAAGAATGAACTCAAGGCCACCTGAATGTAAGAATTAACACCAAATACCAAGGTGTGTGGTCGTAATGAGACATGTTCACACTGTGAAGTACAAAGTTGAAAGTTGGCAGGTAGGATTTTCTCTAATGTGGAGAAAGGTGATTTATATATCTAATCATTTCTGTGTTAAGTGGTGGTTGAAACTGTTGCTTGTACCTTGGCTTCCAAAGCTGGTATCAATACCAGAACCATCCCATGATTCTACTGCGCTGTCCACACTTGGAACTGTAGTAGAATAAATGTCCGAGAGTTTGCTTGGTTTCTGTGTAGAAGAGGTTTCATCTTCAGCATCACTCAGCTCACTTAAGTGACCAGAGATGGAAAATTTCTTGGGGCTTGCAGCTAAATAGGGTTTAAAAACAAATGTGATTATAGCGTCATTGCAAACTAAAAAGATACTTCCCCTTCCTTTCACTACGGACAAGAAATTTCTCATGGTACATACATGTTCAAATATTTAAGGTGTAGAAATAACTGGTTCAAGAGCATAAATGTGACTCTAGCCATACTCACCATCTGTCTGCTTCTTGATTTTCAAGGTGACAGTCTCTCCTGCCATCTGTAACAAATGTATGGCTTCACTCAAAGGTTTTCCTTTCAGACTGCTGCTATTTATTGCTAGGATGCGGTCTCCTATGTGAATTGCACCTGTCCTAAAGTATCAGAAATAAAACACTGAAAAGATCAACAGAAAAAACAGCAAAGCCAATTTCTTAGCATACTTTGAGACATGTGAGTGTATTTTCAATTGTTTCTTTTAATTTCACATGTAAAATATTATTACTGGAACTACTTTTAGTCAGTACATTTGCCACTAAGGATGCGTAAATTAAGTTACCTCTGCTGCAGTGCCAGCAGCTGAGATAATGCATGGCAATGAAGATTTCTGTCTTCCTTGCTGTGGCAAAATGTGGGTGAGCTGATCATTTAAGGAGCCTGAGTGGTGCTCATTTGTTAAAAAACCTAAAATACTTTAATAACTTTAAAATAAATGGAAAACAAGAAAAATACCTGTGGCACCTTAGAGACTAACAAATTGATTTCAGCATAAGCTTTCGTGGGTTAAGAACCCACTTCATCGGATGCATCCAATGAAGTGGGTTCTTAACCCACGAAAGCTTATGCTGAAATCAATTTGTTAGTCTCTAAGGTGCCACAGGTATTTTTCTTGTTTTCTTTTTGCTGACACAAACTAACACAGCTACTACACTGAAACCTTTAAAATAAATGTAATGTTTACAGAAGTTTACTGACAGCACTGGAAACTGAGGTCTCATAATCACAGGACAGATAAAGCAAGTGCAGTGGTAACATGAACAACCACCCATTGTCGCACCAATATGCCTGTTCTGTAGGAATCACCTCAACAGATGAGAAGATACATTGTGTGTGTCAATGCACCTGGTTCATTCCCCATGTATATATTTGCTTTTCTGGTTCATTCAGTTCTTGGCCTCTCTGTTTAAGATGGCCAGCAAAGGCGTCAGTTGCAATGACTATATGTAGTGGACACCTCCCCATCAAGACCTAAGGCCAAGATTTTGAAAAGTGACCAGTGATTTTGGGTGCCCAACTTGGGACACCTTAAAGGAGCCTGATATTTAGAGGGTGGATGTTCAGACTTTTCTAAAACCCAGGCTCTGTTCAGGTATCTCAAGTTAGGCACCCGAAATCACTACTCACTTTTTAAAATCTTGGCCTAAAATCACCCACTCATTTCATACAGGTTCTGAACATCCACAAGATGGTTATGGATTTGAACAGTGTCGAACAAATAATATCTCCATAAACTATTAATATTGCTCTTACAAAATAGTAAATTTATAACTTGCATTAAAAATAAGTATTACTGGAGACTGGCTTGTTCAGTGGATTTATTGCTCGTGTGTGTATATATATATATATATATATTGTGTGTGTGTGTGTGTGTGTGTATAAATTTTTATTGCTCTGGATATAATACACACACACACACACACTTACTTATAGTAACGACCCTTAAACACATGCCAAATTTCCCTGAAATAAATAGATAAGGTAACTTCAATATTTGCATTATTTCCTATACAGACTTACAGTAGGGAATGTTTAACATCCTTAATTAATATTATTTAATGTCATTTCCAAGCTTTTAAGGGTGCCACAACATGTATGTGTAAAAGCACATACACAAAGGCAGACTGTGTATGTATGCATGTACAGTATATATGTATATACACAAGCTGTGTGTGCATATATGTGCATTTTATATTTTTATACACACACACGAGTCTTTTAGCTATTCCATTGCCTTCTTTTCAAAAGGAGTTCATAAAATCTTCATGTGATGGAGGAGTCTGGCTGGCGGAGCTTTCTTAGGTGATTTACAACAAGGTCAGCAGTCCTTATCACTCTAAGAAAATCATGCTGTAGGTTCAGTAACATCCGATAAAATATCCATAATACTGCTGAGCTTGGCAAAATCACAGGAAACATAAAACAATGACAAAGATTGGAAATGGTTAGTTTATCTTTTTTCATAGATGCTGGGAAAATCAACACATTCCTAAGCCCAAAAAATTAGCATGTCCATGTGAATGAATGAAGAAATGAACGTCGTAAACGGAAGTCATTAATAATTGTTTCTAATTTACCTTTCAGCGAGTCCGCCTTTAGTAAGACTTGAGATGATTATTGGATCAAAGGGCTCTTCAGTACCAGAAATTGTGATCCCAAGTGGACCACCATAACGCTTGAGCTCTACAGTGTAAATAATTGCTCCAGAACTCTCCTGTTCATCTGCAATAAATGCCAAGAGGACGCAATTGGTTTCTTATGAAAGAAGGAATGAAAAGAATAATACATTCAGACAAGTGACTGGAAATCAGACAGAGCATCCTCAAAGGATTACAGTTCAGATACAATTTTTATTCATTATTCCACTGGTTTACTTCATAAAACAAAAATAAGAGAATCTCTCATTTATTTTGCTTTTATGGCCAAAACCCAGTCCCATTGAAGTAAATGGTGGATCCTCCATTCACTTCAGTGGAACCAGGATTTGATCTTTAAGTTTTAAAATCTTAATGTGTATGTTTTCTATACAAATGTAATTTCAGGATTAATTAGTAGGGAGGAGACACTTTGCTGTGGGGAGGACCAAGACAATGTTTCTGTTAATTGGAGTAGACAGTAGGGGAGTTAATACAGGGAGGAGTTGTGAGGAGGGAGAAATTTGAGGTCATCACAGTCTTAGCTGACCAAACATTTCCTTGAGTTGAGCAGCCTTTATTTATGTATTTATTTTTTAAAGAAAAATCTGATATTAGGTCAATGTTTTTGAAGGGCATGTTTTGAGTCTCAACAATTGATATAATTAAAAATAATTCCTGGTGTCTATGTATCAACAGACATCAAGCTAAACAATACATTGACTAGGGTCATTTTCATGAAATCATTTGTATGACATCTTGGTTTTTTGTCTTAGCACACAATAATCAGGGAATGAAGAGGGAAATTTTAGAGGGTGACCAAAAATGCGGTTCTCTACACATTACCCAAAAGGTGTCACAGCAAGAGAGCAATCAACTGTAATACTTATAATTTTGTGAGAGGAATCTTAAAAGTCAGATTATCCTAAAACCAAAATAAAAAATGCTCACTTGCCCTTGTTTATGATATTGGTATTCACCTAGTGTGTTTGGCCTGTCAGGCACGCATTCTCAGATCTGTGGTTAATGACATTTTGAAATGGCTCAGTAGGTGCTGATAACCCTTAAGGTGCATATTCAGCAAACATTACCAGAACTAAACTGTGACAGGTTAGAGTTTTTAAATGTTCTGCTCATTTAAATCATAAAGTTTTAAAATAAAGAAGGAAATATCATGTGTCAATCGCACAGCTCCATGGAGAGAGTAGCTTTCTTCTAACACTGTACAATGCATTGCGTTAGAAGAAGGGAAATGATATTGTCTTTAAAACTATTCTGTCTCTCTCTGCTTCGCTGTAAAGCTACTGTCTAGAATCTTCATCAGTTCCCTTTTACCTAGCTTCCTGCCATAGATTTAAACAAACAATACACATATCATCAAAGCAAAGAAAAGGCTTGTGTTGAGAGAAGAATTACTAATGTATTCAGCAAAGAATCACTGCTGGTATATATGCCTTTCATATCTAGCATGTACATTTGCTTCCTAGCTGGGACACCTGTTAAATGGGTTCTGGCCCTCGCACATCTCCTGCTGGATGCATTTTTCCTGCCACCTGATTTCCAGAAAGTCACCATCACAGACAAATAAATAACAAACACCCAAGATCCAGCTGGAAGTGATCAATGGTCATGTGATGAGTTTGCACAAAACTGTTGCCACTTTAACAACGGAAAGGGCTGCAGACTCCACTCATTGCTTGTTTGCTCATTTGCAGAATGTTGGCAAAGTGCTTAGAGATCTCAGGCTTAAAAGAGCTACATAAATGTGAAACTTCAATAAAGATGAACCCAGAGTGTAGAAAATTGAGTCTGCTGCTGGTGCATATGTATTTTCTATGCTCTAGATGCACAGAGATGGTGGAGTGCTGTGCTGGAGGAAGGAGGGCACAAGAGACATCACAGGCAAGCAGGAGAAAAGGTGAGAGGGAATAACAGAAAGCAGCAGGAGCTGCAGGGACAGAGAGGAGGAGGAGCCTCTTATGTACCCCTCTAGTACCCCTAGGAGCCTGGACTGATTAACACCAGCTTCTCAGGGAGCTTCCTGTTTCCTGCTGCTTCCCTGAACCCACTTGAGGAGAACAGGCAGTCAACTGAAGTAGTAGGAGCCAGTTAGGCCCTTAAGATGCTGATATCTTCCCTCACTCAGGCCCTGCTACCAGCCTGCTTATTTGTCCCCTTCAACTGAGTGTTGAGAGCCACTACAGCTGGCACAGAACAGCAGTCATGAGTGAAAGAAGAAAACGCCCCTCTGGGGCAGCATTCAGAGAAAGAAAGAAAGCAAAGGAAGCTTTTCTATCTAAGCAGGAAGGTAGGGTGACCAGACGTCCCGATAAAATTGGGACTGTCCTGATTTTTAGTTCTTTGTTCCACGTCCCGACCGATGCACGGTCGGGATGCCATTTGTCATCCATTTGTCATTTGCGGCTTTGGCAACTCCGCTCCTGCCGCTTTTTTTTGTTGTTGCTTCCCCCGTGTGTCCCGATATTTTGTTGGTTTCATCTGGTCACCCTACAGGAAGGAGCTCTCCTGAGATATATAGACACAAATGTTCACAGTGAGCCTTCTGGCCCAGTGAGGATGTGAGTGCTGAGGAGATGCCTGATCTTCCAGTTAGTCAGAGTCCAGGTGACCTGGCAGCTACTGCAGCATCCATATCTCCATCTCAAATGGATGTAACCATGCACATTCCTGAAGAAAAGTGTAGATCAGAGAAGGGGGTGGTGGAGGCGCAAGAAACAGCTGCTGCTGAGTTTAGTTCTTTAAGTCTAGATGATCCAGGACTGTGGACCCACTTGAGCAGCAGCCTGCGGGACTTCCTTGTACTTCATGGGCCACAGCAAGTGAAAAACTTCATGTTCCCCAAAGACAATGAAAATAGAAGTTTCCATCCAACACATTACTGGCGTGAAATCCCCAAGGGTGACAAAGTGGAGAGGCCATGGCTTATGTACTCAAAAACCCAGAATGCTGCATACTGTTTTTGTTGCAAACTCCTCCAGTCTAATGTTCCAGCCACACTGGGTTCTACAGGAACAAAGGACTGGAAAAATCTGGCTAGAAATCTGGCATGCCATGAGAAGGCAGCAAATCACCAGAGAGCATTCCATAGGTGGAAAGAGCTTGAGATGAGACTAAGGTTAAAGGCCACCATAGATGATCAGCATCAAGAGAAGATTGCATCAAAGTCTCTTTACAGGCAAAATGTTCTGAAAAGGCTCATTGCCATTGTGAGAACGCTTGCTGCCCAAAACCTAGCACTGCGTGGCCCTTCAGATCAGCTGTATGTACCAAACAATGGAAACTTCCTTAAAATTGTGGAGCTGATGGATGAGTTTGATGCTGTACTCCAGGAGCATTTAAGAACAGGGCCGGTGCAAGGAAGTTTTGCGCCCTAGGCGAAAATTCCTTGCACCAGCCCTGCGTCGCCCCCCACCCCCAGCCAGCTCCCCCGCCCGTAGGAGCTCAGCCTCCCTCCCCTGCAATGCTGCCCCCCCAGCCAGCTCCCCCGCCCACAGGCGCTCAGCCCCCCACCACCACCCGCAAGCCACGGGAGCTGAGCTGGGGGCAGGGGGGCGGCTCACAGCGGCTGTCCCACAGCTCCCTGCTCAGGCGCTGAGCGGGGGGGCAGGGGCGCGGCTCGCGGTGGCTGCCTCCCGGCTCCCCGCTCGGAGGCAGCTGCCTGCCGCCCCCCAAATCTTGGCGCCCTAGGCGACTGCCTAGGGTCGCCTAGTGGGCGTGCCGGCCCTGTCTAAGAAGAGTCACCACCCAAGAAATGTACACACACCATTACCTTGGAAAAACAATTCGAAATGAGATCATACAGTTACTGGCAAAAAAAGTCAAACAGAAGATTGTGGCAGATCTGAAGTCAGCAAGATATTACTCTGTTATTCTGGACTGCACACCTGACAGCCATATGGAACAAATGACTTTAATGGTGCGTTTTGTAACAACAACAGAACCTAGTGAAAATGTCCCTGCAATGATGACTGTCAGAGAGCATTTTCTAGAATTTATTGACATTGATGATACTGTAGGAGCTGGTATGACAAATGTGCTTCTTAAAAAGCTGGAAGGTACGGGAATTGCGATAGCTGACATGAGAGGTCAGGGCTATGACAATGGTGCCAACACGAGAGGAAAGAACAGAGGAGTTCAGACACGGATCCGAGAGTTAAACCTTCGAGCTTTTTTTGTCCCATGCAGTTTTCATTCATTGAACTTGGTGATCAGGGATGCAGCATCAGCTTCTAGTGAGGCTGCTGAATTTTTTAATGTAATTCAAAGCATCAATGTATTTTTCTGTGCATCAACGGCAAATTTTGAAGCAACATCTGGGAACATCCTCTCTGACACTGAAACCACTGAGTGCCAGGCGATGGGAAAGTCGAGTGGTGGCGATAAAGCCTATCAAACACCAAATTGGGAAGATAGATGATGCCATAGTTGCCATTATGGAGGATAATGCTATGACAGGAACTGTTTGTGGGAGAACAGTGGCAGAGGGAAATGGAATCACCAGAAACATACATAACTTCACATTTCTGTGTAGCTTAGTGTTGTGGCATGACATACTGTTTGAAATAAACGTTGTAAGCAAGAGACTCCCAGGTGTTGACTTTGATATATCTGGAGCAATGGAACAACTGGACAAAGGAAAGTCATACCTAGAGTCTTACCGGTCAGATGAGGGATTTCAAAATGTTCCGAAGAGTGCACAGAAGTTGGCAGAGGAACTTCACACTGAAGCTATCTCACCCATTCAAGAATACAAGAGTCACCGAAGAAGAAGACATTTTGATTACGAGGCACGGGATAATCCCATAAGAGACCCCAAACAACAATTCAAAGTTGAATTCTTTAACCAGGTGCTAGATTGTGCAATACAGTCAGTTGAAGAACGTTTTATGCAGCTCAAGGAACACAGCAGTATATTTGGGATGTTGTATGATATTCCAAAACTCCTCACTATACCTGAAGAAGCCCTACACCAGCAATGCAAGGCACTAGAGACAGCATTGACATATGATGACATGCGCGATATTGATGCGAGTGATTTAGGTGATGAACTGAAAGCCCTTTCAAGATACATTTCAGCAGGATCAACTCCAAAGGCGGTTCTGGAATATATGTGCACAAATAAGATGACCACCCTCTTTTCAAATGCTTTTGTTGCTCTGTGCATACTTCTAACACTTCCTGTAACAGTTGCCAGTGGAGAACGCAGCTTCTCCAAGCTGAAGTTAATAAAAACACATCTACGCTCCAGAAAGACACAGGAGAGGCTGATCAGCCTTGCAACCATCTTAATAGAGCATGAGCTGGCCCAGACTTTGGACATTCAGGAAGCAGAAGCGGTTCAAATCTTTGCAACCAAGAAGGCACGGAAAGCACCACTTTGATTATTCAAACAGATAAAAATGCCAGTGTTTACTATGCAGACAAGAAAAGTTACATTTGCTGTTCAGGCGTTTGAAAGTTAAGTGTTACTTAAAATTTTTGAACAAGGCATTTTAAGTTGTTAGTTCTCCTTTATTGGGGTAGGTAGCAGAGCAGTACCATGAGAGGAGTAGAAGAGGAAGAAGGCAGAATTGAGACCTTTCAAAGTTTTGGTCCAAGCGTGGAGGCATGGGGGCCTCATTTGAGCTCCCCGCCTCAGGTGCCAAAATGTTATGGGCCGGCCCTATATTCAGACTAAAATATACACCATCTACCAGGGCACACAACTCCCAAAAGGCCACATATGCTGCTTCTGAGCAGATCTAGGGTGAAATCCTGGCTTCAATGAAATCAATAGAAAAATTCCTAGGTTTGTTCGGGACAACACCACACCTGAGAGTTGCAGAGATGTTTAGAGTTGAGAGGGGAACATGTAAAATTAATTCCTGCTCTTCCAGTATTTATTATTTTAGATTCCAATTGCATCCCATATTGGTATTGCACAGGCTGCTAGTAACCTACACTTTTGACTGGGGAGGGAAAATAGAAGAAAAGATAGGGGGAAGGTAGGAGACAGGATCCAGTGCTGTTGTAAATAGAACTGGGTGGGAAACAGTTTTCCTGTCCAGTGAAAATTTTTGAGATTTCAAATATTTTTCCCATTCTGTATCAGGACAAAACAGAGACCTTACCAGAGAGGAGCGAGAAACAGACTGACCCACCCCAGAACAGTCTGGTGGGTAGGGCACTCATCTGGGATGTAAGAGGCCCAGATTCAAGTTGCTGCTCTGAATCAGGCAGTGAAGGGTCTTGACCATTGTAATATTGGTTATTCTGGTGTGTCCCCGCCCCTTTTGTTGTGACCAGAAATTTTATCCTGGACACAGGAAATCTCCTCAAAGGAAGTTTTGTCGAAAATGATACATTTCAGTAAACAGTTTTAGTGTCAATGAATCGGCATTTTCTGAAGGAAAAAACATTTTGTCAAAAAATTTCTGATCCGCTCTAGTTTCTGACCTCTAAAAAACACAAGTTACTTGTGTGGGGGAGGGAGGGGAGGGAAGAGTTCTCACACTTTCCATTGTTGAATGGAAACTCCTGCCCCTAATCACCTGCCTACAATGGTTGCAGTTTCCTCCCTTTCTTCCATTAGCTGTTTCACTGAGCTCTGTAAAAGAGGTGTCAGGTAGGTGCCTCTTTGGGCCACATGATCCTTTATTTCTGTAACTATCTGACATGAATCAGCCATGTCAATCCCTCCCTCTCCCATACTAGGATGTCTGAGGATGTACTGAGTATGTTTAACCAATTCCACATCCTCATCCCTATGAGCCTAATCACCATATATTGTAGGACAGAATTCAGTTTTAGCGATCATTTAGCTCGCTGGATTCAAAGTTACTTTTCAAAAGCCAATTTCTGCAGGTGCTGCTGGGTTTGCCCTTCATTAATACTGATCAGACCAGAAGTAATTTCTTTGCTGTTTTCAGCAATTTCTTTGCTGTTTTCTACCGTTTTCAGCAGTAGAAAATAATTTAAGGCTTCCTTGCTGGCATTCAGCTACAGGACAAGAACATTATAGTGTGTCGGGTGCTAGTTTTAGTCAGTTATAACATATAATTTAGATTTAGCTACTTAGATTGCAAGCTGTTGGAACAGGGACCATGTTTTTGTTAGGTGTTTGTACAGTACCTAGCGTAATGGGGTCCAGGACTGTGGCTCCCCTGGGTGCTACCAAAATACAAATAATAATAACTATAATTGGACTGACCTGCTTTGGCATTAAAATGCCTAGCAGAACTCACTCTATTCTCAACAAAATAGGGATTTGCTTCCATGAATATATGATTTGGGAAGTTTGCTGATTTATGGATCTGGATGTAGTAATTGACATAGTGTGCAAAACGGTGTTTGCCCCAGTTCGCCTTTAGGGGCTGATCCTTCAATTTGCTAAGCACTCTATTCCCAATCCAGCAAAGCACTTAAGTACAGGCTTAACTATAAGCATGTGAGTAGATCTGCTTAAGTCAAATTACGTGCTTAAAGTTAGGCATGGGCTTAAGTACTTTGCTGGATCAGGGTCGTAGGCCTGATCAACAAAGGCACTAAGGCATTGTGTCATGGTGCCAAGTGTTGCAATACCTATCTTTTAGGCACCTACAAACTCACAGGAACAACACTGTGATCCACAAAGCCAAGTTAGGCACCTAGGCTCCCTATACAATGCATGGGCAGAGATAGTTACCTATGAACATGATCCACAAAAGCCAGCATGCTTGGTGGGGAATCGACTAAGCTAGCCAGCAGGGGATGCTAAGGAAAGGGGTGCGTCCTAAGCCCTCTCCCAGGGATGGCACCTAAGTCCAGGCTGCAGGGAGGCAGCTAGTGTTCCACAGCTGGGGACCCCTCTCCTGAAGTCAGATGGTTTAGGCGCATAAGTAATTTCTTGTGAGGATGAGTTAGGTGCCTACCTCACTCCACACAAAATGGGGGAAGAAGAGGAGCATGAGGTGGTGATAGTAGCACCGCCACCACCCACCTTATAACTTATCTCAGCGGTTAGAGAACTCCCCTGCTCAGGTTGAACTCCCTCCTCTGCCTGGGGCAGAATGGGTTTGGAACTGGGGTCTCCCATCTCTCAGGAGGGTGCTCTAACCACTGGGCTATGGGATGGTCTGACATAGGATTGAGTAGTTAATGACTCTCAAATGACACTCTCCTGAGAGGGAAGAGATGCTTGTTCAACCCCTTTCTACCCCGAGGCAGAGGAGGAATTGAACCTGGATTTCCCACATCGCAGGTGAGTGCTCTAACCACTGGGCTAAAAATCATACAGTAGGCACCTCCTGCTCTACCACCTCCTCCTGCAGCCAAACTTTGAATGGGACTCAACCTGGTAGGCAGTTTCTGAGTCCCATAGGTGAGCCAGGCACTGCTTCACCTATCTTCTCCTGGTTCATGGGTCACTCGGGGCCTTAGGCAAGAGGTGGGCAGCCAGGTGCCTAGAGTGAGGCAGCAGTGTGAAGGCCCAGAGGCAAAAACATAGGAATCTAGAGAACTTTTATGCTGAACATTTCAGTGCCAAGTTTAGACACCTACAATGTTTGGTGGCAGCCGAGTGGGAGATTTGTGGATCGCAGCAGCGCCTAAAACCTGGATTTAGGTTCCTAAGAACCTTTGTGGATCTGGGCCAGAGTGCTCCGCATCTTGCAGGATCAGACCCTAAATCAGGATTCTGCTTTGTGTGTCTCCGGTCCTTGAAACAGGGAAGACTTACATGGTCATATAAGGGCAAAATCAACCTGATGTGTCTACAAATGAGGGGGTAAGTATCTCCTTGGAATACAGAGTAACTTTTACTACTGCAAAACCCCTGAAAGTAATATAGCCATGGAGACAATTTTAGACTGCATAAAGCCCCGTGTTTACTTGTATTCTGAACATCTTTAACAGACATTAATAAATATAAGTCAAATTTAACACATTTTTTAACTGCGCTCTACACACAGAATAATAATCCTATGCTCTAAAAGACATGAAAGCGCATGTAACTACGTCACCATTCATACCGGAGTTATCTTCATCTTTGCGGATCTTCAGTTTTACAAGGTCCTCACAGTGTTGAAGGATCTGAACAGCATCTTCCATGGAGCAGTTGTCCAGTCGAATGTTATCTATGGCAAGCAGTTTATCACCAAGTTCTAGTGTTCCAGTTCTGTTAACAAATGAACAACATTACATGATTAATTAGTAACATATAAATATGCTTTTTAAAGTAGTGTTAACTCTCATGTACCATTCAAATGGATTTTTAATTACTTTGAAAAAAAATTGAATACATCTTTTTCATCTTGGTTTTGGATGACAATCATTAGTTTTAATTAATGGAGATTAAAAACATATGGTTTATTCCTCCAGTAAAATGATTCAATTGATTTGGAAACTTGACAGACCACAGAACTCTTGTAAGAGAGTTTCTATGTGCACAGAAGTTACATGGGGCACAAACTGAAGGCAATAGACTTTCCCTGAAAGATCTCACCTGTGAGCAACACTTCCTTTCTTGATATCAGAAATAACAAGGGGGTCCCCTGGTTTTCTGCTGGATGGAGCTGTAATAAAGAACACACACACATATGCTATTTATATACATATGTAGGTAGATAGATCTACTACACAGACCATTTTGTATGTACCTAAAATATACATAACATACACTCATAAATCACACACACAAACGAAATTAAAAGAGCGATGCAAAATCAAGCAGCCAAGAGTTAGGAAATGCCATATTAAGGTTGCCTATACCACTATACCAGCGAAGTGATCCTACTGTGGATGCATCTTACATCAGCAAAACTGGGCTTTTGCCAGACTAGCTTATTTCAGCCTCCCTCCTCCCCAAAACTACAAAGGTAAAAGCTCAGTTTTGCTGATATTACTGTGTCTACACCAGGCACTTTTGTGGTACGGCTATGCTGGTCACAAATCCCACCTTATCATATCCTGGGACCTGGCTGATACAGCTATGCTGGCAGGTGTCTGTAGTCTAGGAAATAATGGCCACAGTCTAGAATTACATAATCGCATTCTATTTGACCACCCGTGAAAAGTCTGGTTTAAGTGACTTGCCCAGCATCACACAGGAACTCTGTGGCACAGGCAGGGATAGAATCCAGTTTTCTGGGACAGCATTCAACTGCCTTAACTATGAGACCATCTCTTCTCTCTTCCTGCAATTCACTGCTCATTCACTACACATCATCCACACTTCTGTAACAGATGAACCAGGGGTACTACAGACAGACAATCTCCTTCACTACACAACCCTGATTCATCCCCAGAGCAACTCTAACTTGTGAAAAAAATAGTACGCGATCATATAATTAAAGTCTGTATCATAATGCAAACACACAAGGAGGCACTTCCTAACTATTGAGTGTTTGACTTTGCAACCTTAACGTTCCTTTAACATAGTTTTTTGTATGTAGTTCGTACATTTTTAAAAAAGCAAACTGAAAAAAAATCCACATGGGTGATCAGCAGGGTTGGAACCTTTATATCCACAACACAGACCTCTGCCACTTGAGCTAAAGGAGTAACTGATAGCAGTAGTAGATTGTCATCATCTATGTGGACCAGCATTAGAGGAGGAAATCTCTACTGAGCATGTGTGATTTTTCAAAGGCTTATAATTTGGCCACATTTAGGCAGATTTTCATTGTGATGGCCAAAGGCAAATCCCTGACACAAAGGCCACCCTCGGCCAAATTTCAAGTCCCTGTTTCAAATCATGGGGACGCTAGAGGTTTTCAAAGCAAAAAATTGCCAGAATTTTTTTAACATGAGTAAAACACTGTATTTCCCCTAGCATTGTTCTTGGAATCAGCTGAACTGTCCTGGGTGGAGTTCTCCCAAAAAAGGCAGATGCCTGGCATGGAGAATTTCAGCCCAAATGGTTCAAGAATGGCAAAGTTATAAGCAATTAAAAGCAGGGTCTTATAATGGGAAGTGTCAGGTAACTTTAAAAGTAGGTGATGCTACCAGCCCCTCTTTTAATAATTATTTTATATATAGATCAATCTTAGATTAAGTTTATGTTCTAAAACTGACTGGGGATGTCTTTGTCACCAAAGAATTTTGATGAGGTTAATATCTAGGACTCTATCTTCCCTTTGGATCCATCGGAGACCCTTACACCTGTGCAGAGTCCCAGTGAAATCATTGGGCCTCCAAATGGGTACAAGGGACTTCCCCTGTGGATCTGATTGCTAGATTATTTTAGCAAACATACTGATGGGATCTGCGAAAAGAAAACATGAGAACACCACACTATTTTAATATTGCTTTTTCTGTATTTTGCTCAATAAGGAAATTTAGCTCTATTTTTGAAACTTCATACTTAGCATATTCATTGGTATGTAGCTATTGAGATCCCTGCACAGTGAGAGCCCTTACACACACTGTATTCTGAACTAGGAGAGCATGTTCTGAACTTGAAGGGTGCATAAGAGTGCATAAAAAGGTACAGATGGTAAGTTCAGTGCTGAGGTTGAAATTCTGCTTTTAGTCCACTTTAAAATAAAATTAAATGATTAATACTTTGTATTTGTAATGATTGTGTGTGAATTTCCTTTGATTTTTTTACACTCATTTAATATTCCAGAAAGGAAGACTATCCTGTGGTTAAGATACTGGCCTGGGACTCTGGAGATCTGGGCTCAATTTCTGGCTCTGCCACAGATTTCTTGTGGGACTTTAGGGAGATCACATAGTCAGTCTCTGGGCCTCAGTACCTGATCTGTTGTTTGTCTTACCTATTTAAATAGTAAACTATTCGGTGCAGCTACTGATCAGCCTGTGTTTGTACCGTGCTAAAATACAATGAGGCCCTGACCCCATTTGGGATCTCTAATACGGGACCGCCCATCTCAAATTGGGCGGGACATTTCCGAAATGCAGAGTTCATGTCCCGGTCCCGGGTTGAATGACTCCGGGCCAGCATTTGTCCTGGATTACCTGTGGCACTGCTCCGTGACTGCCCGAGGCTCAGGTGTAGCACCAGCCTCTTCCCAGTGGGGGAGGCTGAGGTGGGCCTTAGCCTTAGCCCCCACCCATCACAAGGCCCTGCCTCTTGCTCTTCCTCTCCCCTGCCTAAGTCCCTGCCACCTAGCCAGGCACTAATAAGAGCCGCCCAGGGAGCATACGCTGCTGGTGGGGAGTCCTGGGCCTTCCACCTGTCCTGGGCGACGTGCCTTGAGAGACGGAGATATGGGCTGGGGGCTGCTCTCGGGTACCCCAGCACCCCGCCCAGGGCAGGTGGAGGCTTCATGGCTCCCCACAGCATCCTGGTCAACTCTTACCACATCCTGGCTCTGGCTTTCGACCTGGCCAGGGGGAGGGGCATCAGGGGGAAGAGGAGGAGCAGGGTGTGGGAGTTTGGGGGAAGAGGAAAGGAGCGGGGCTCCTGCCTGTGTCCTGCTTTTGCCTTTTGAAAAGGTGGTCACCCTAGTCTGTAAGGGTACGTCTACACAGTCCGCTGAATTGAGCCGCCCAGCCCAGATCAACAGACTCTGGCTTGTGAGGCTCATGCTATCGCACCAAAAATAGCTGTGTAGACAGTGCTTTGAAGCTGTGGCTCAGACTCTGAAAGCCCCTCCTGACCCCTAGGCTTCAGAGTCTGAACTCCACCCTGAAGCACAACACCTGCACAGCTAGTTTTACCATGAGCCCGGTGAGCCTGAGTCTGTCGACCTGGGCTGGGAGGCTCACTGCCCTGGGCTGTGTACATGTACCCCAAGTGCTACTGCAATATTACTATTGAAACCAGACAAGGGAAATAAAAATCCCTGAAATCTATGGGAACCAATAATGCAATAGTCCCATCAACACTACAGCTCTAACAAAATCAGCATCTACACCTGCTGTCACATATCATTGCAAACATGAAACACAGGCTGTGGTAATTGAACTTTTTTCAAAAATGTTTCCAACAACCCTGGATCAAATTATGATTTGGGCTGGAAACCAGGCAAAAGCGTTTTTTCCTCTTAGTGTCCAGCCAAAGCTAGGCAATTGCAGCTGAGTTTGGCTTTGAGGTTCCAACTTTGTTTGAACTCAAAACTAAAATTCAGAGGAAAATGGCTGTACACAAACCAAGTCGGCAAACTGAAGTCATTGATGCACAGCTCTTGATAACCCGTACTTGTTAGAGCACACTGTTTACTAAAGGAACTAAAATGCTCATTGAATCCATACATAAGCAGTTCTTACAGTGGATTATTTTTTGTTCTTAAAAGTGGATAATTAATATTATGATGGCTCATTTGGGGCTGCTGAGAGCTGTCAAGTAAATCTGCACATTGTGGAGGTGGGTCCAATCCTGCAAACCCTTGAAATATTATTTTCATTCCTTACTCTTATTCCACGAGCTATTAGCTTCAGGGGACCACTTGCGGAGTAAGGTTAAGAGGTTAAGAATGTTGTGAGTAAGGGTATTATATATAAGCACAAAGAAAATAAATGACCTGCTAATCTTTTATGTATTTTTTTTAAGGCTTGCCTAATGTAAAGTGCCCTTAATGATTTTTGGAAAATGTGTCAAGATAGTTTGCTTCCAGGGTCAAACCTTGTACACCTACTGCTTTTGAAGCCCCTTGAAACGATTTTGTTTTCGGGCCCACCTGTGAATGGAGGTTAATAATAAAAATTCTGATGATACCAGAACTGTATCCACACTAACAGACACTGCAATAACTGATTTATGCTCATGAACAGATGGTTCAATACCTAAGTACAATGTAAGGCTAATACAAAGTAAATAAATAAAAATAGATAGTACGTATAGATACACCCATACATATACATAAATACTACTCAACATACAACCCCTCATATATTTCTCCTTGACACAAATATCACAATTAGTGGATAATTGGTGGATAATTTTCTCCTTGACACAAATATCACAATTAGCCTCCTTTTCTCTAATATATAATGAAAACACCATGAGGAACCTCAAAAAAAGCACAATTCTGCCCCAATTTTATTTGAAGACCGCTTCTAATAGACAACCAGTTTTTGTCACTCATTTTGGAGTGGCTGCTAAAGACTGTGTACACACAATATTCTTCCATTTTTATATTTCTACAGTGGGACAGTATGCAACAGTTCTTTTATGCCAAAGGTGTATGATTTTCACATTTTTTGACTAAAGTTCAAATATTCTTAATAAATATGCACCTCATCCTGAAAAATATATGCGCGTGTGAAACTTTACACATAAGAGGAGTGCCATTGAACTCAGTGGACCTATTCATGTGAGTTACTCATGTGCATAAGTGTTTGCAGGACTGGGATCTATGTATGTTTTGGTGTATGATATACAGGACTTAGGAAATTACAATTTTCATATTACATTAGCAAATATATCTTTTTGATATCTTTCAATGTATTTTTAAAATATGTGGCTATGATAAAGTAGTTGGGGTGTCACAAAAATCTATATTCCACTACACTTTTTAAAATCAATATAGATGTCAAATAAATTAAATCAAATTTAAACATCTTATAATTGCTGAGGGCTGACCTGCTTAGTAATTTCCATGAAATGGCTCTGTTTAAAAAAAGGTGATATTGCCTAGTATATTGTGTCATACTTGGTTCCATTACAGCTGGGACAAAAAAATTGGATAAAAATTGTTTGCTAAAAAATGAATATTCAGGTCAGGAATTCACCAAACTATTCTGTCTGGAAAAAAAAATCTGAAAACGTTGAAAAGATTTGTTTCGACATTTTTGAAACAAAATATTTCAATTTTTCAATTTGAAAAGACTTTTTGTTTCAAATTTTGCTTCAGTTTTATTTTTACAAAAAGTAAAAAAGAGCTATCCTTTGGGTCACACAAAATGTTTTGATTCAAAACTATTTTTTTTTAAACTTTTTTGTTTTGCTGAAAAAAAGTGAAACAATTTCTTTTTGGGTCAACCTGAAATGAATTTTTTCTCAGAGTTTTTAGTTCAGCTCCTGAACCAGAAAATCAGTTATTTACACAGTTCTAGTTTCTGTGGCCTGGTTTAAAAAATGGAGATGTTTTAATTTCCAGAAGCAGTTAATTGGGTATGAAATTGGTGCTAATTTCAGTATGAAAAATACGGTCACTTATCTTGGCAGACTATGGACTAGGTTAATCCAAAGCGTATTAATATTAATGGAGAACAAGCCTTTCACAGGTCCTAGGTGGATGCTAAGGGGACCCGTAACCCATTAAAGAATTTTGGGGAACCCTGAAAGACTTAAGTAGGACCTTCTTTTGGGAGGTTAAGAATGTAAAATTGTGTGTTTTAGAGCAGCATCTGACAAGCCCGTTGTATTGAGAGACAGTTGACATAAAAGTTGTGTGAAAGCCAGAGGCTTTGGTTTACAGGGATTCACATGAACTTTTCTTCTGGTTTTACTTCATTATGATTTCTGCCTCCTTAGTTTCTAGTTTGAATGAACTTTAAACAAAGTGAAATTCAGCCCCCAAAATTAAGTTGCACATGGTTTCCTCCAAAACTCTAAATCAGCTCAGGTTCATTTAGTACTTTGTCCATATTCACAAGCTTTTTGAGGACCAGGCAGTAGTTTCACGTAGGCTTATTTATTGACCAAGAAAAATGAAAAAACCACCTTCACCTGGACCCCCCTGCATAGTCCCATTACCGTTGCACCCAGAACCCCTCAACAAGCCCCTGTGCATCCAGATCTTCCCCCGCACCTGGATCCACCACTGAGCCGCCCACACCCAGATTGCCCCACACAGAACCCTCTCAACCCACACCTGAATCCCCCCACACTTGGATCCTGCCTTGCTGAGCCTGCCTGCCCACACTCGGTGCACCTGGCACGGAGGAGCAGGGCCCTGAGGTGTTTCTGGGGCAGGCCCGGTCCTTGCGCTGTGTCAGGGTTGGGTGCAGCATCACCACTGAGTCCATGTCCTGGGGGGGATCTGCAAAGTGATCGCCAACCTCTGTGCAGCCAGTGGCCTGTGCTCCCCAATGCCATGCTGGAGCCTCCACATTTATCTGACAAATAAAATTTGCAGAATTTTGCAGAATTTTAAAATATTGTGCGCACAATTTTTTTGGCGCAGAATGCCCTCAGTAGTAATACCAATGGCACCTCAAACTAAGTACCTCACTAGCTCCTCTAGAACCTTTACAAATGAACTGAACAAGAGGGGTAGCAGAAATGACCCCTGAAGACTCCTGCATCAGAGTGCCTGCAGGAGTATTGCCTACAGAGTGTCTACAGTGCTTACCCATGTCTAGCTTAAATGGATATTATATCACCTGATCTCATGTAGTATTTATTCTCTAAGCTTGATAGCTCCAGCTTTGTGGAGAGTTGAATTTCAACCACAGTGCATGCAGATTCTTCAGTTGTTTTGTTGGACCATTTTCATTTTGTTTTTTTAAAAAAAGCATTTAGCATTATGACAGTAATATCAATAAATGGCATGCAGATATTAATGTGCTACAAATGCTCTGAGTGAAATTAGTATAAAACATTCACCCTGTTAAATCACACGGGCTCATTTCTGAGTTAATTAGGTAGAACAGAACAAAGTATTAAACCAAGCACAAGTACAACTGACTCAAGGCTTTACAGAGGGTCTGAAATCTACCAGACAAATTTCCAAAGTTTTAGTTAAAGAGGGGGAGGATAAACACTTTAAAACCTTTGTATTACAGCAAATAGAGAGAGAAAAAATACATCTTAATATAAATACATATACATAACATGATTAATACAAGGAAAAACAATTTTTTTTATAAATAATCAGGACATCAACATTGAGCCAAGGACTAATAACTAAATAGAACAACCTCTTCCTAGGTCTTCCCATTGTTCAGTATTTTATTTGTATGAATGTTTCATGTGTTACCACTCCTCCTGCTGGCAGATCTATGATTTTAGTTTGCATCAAACTGCATTCCTTACTGAGTCTAACAATTCTTGATATGCGTATATAACAAATGGGAACATAATAATCTGAACCTATAGTGGTGCATCTCATTTGTTCTTCAGATGACAATCATAGTGCTAAATTCCTCACTGCACTTTTGACTAATTTTAATCTGTTGTTCTGCTAAAAGCTTTGATAATATAAATTAAAGCACAAAAAACCTACAGACATTTCACAAAGTATTTTGCATAAACATAACTCTGAATAAAGCTAATAGTCTAAGTAAGGCCACAAAAGCAATGAAATTTTAATTCCTATAAGGCCAGATACATCACTGGCATTCGTGTTCTATGCATAACACCCATTAACTTTAATGGGGTTGCGCCTGCTTGCACCAAAGGCGGGGTCTAGCAAGGTCAAGTTACAGACCAGAACCACTTTTTACTGGCTGCTGAAAAAAGTTAGAAAATAAAAAAAATATTTTATTTCAAATGTAAAATGACAATGTCAAACTGTTAAAAAAATTAAATTACTAAATTTTCTCTCATTATTATTTTGACCTGAAATCTGTTTCCTTAATTAAATTAAATTAAATTTTCCTGTATGATGTGTCCATTTTTGGTGTGCCATTAAAGTGTTACACATGAGTGCTGATCTGCTGGCACTGACACTTTTAAAAGTATAAATAGCTTTGAAGCTATTTGCTTAGCCCACAGGTAAACCTTTGGACCCTGATGCAGCAAATGACTCCTTGTGTGGGTCCCTGAACCCAGGAGAAGTCCCTCTGAAATCAGTGCAGAAACCACATGCAAGACTGGGGGCCTTGCTTTACAAAAATTGGCCCTGATGCAAGAAAGCATCCCTTGTCAGGCAAGAACTTTTGCTTGTACCAAAGTCCCATTGGCTTCTGTTTTTAAACTGACTACACTGGGACTTTGTATCTGCTTAAGTTCTTTCCTGAATTGGGGCATATATCTACTAAAAGGGTATGTCAAATTTAAGTTATGGCCAACTTGACCATGCCTCTTCAACTAACTATAAACATAATAAGGAAACTACAAATGTGTTAGAAGGAGATACTTGATAATAGATAGCGTTGCTAACCAGAGGCTCCGAATTTCTAATGTGTGTGGGGTGCTCGACTCCTTGACTCTGCCCAAGACCCCACCCCATCTCTTCCCATCCCTGTTCTATCCTCGCCCTGCCCCCACTCCACCCGTTTCCCATCCCGCCTCTTCATGTCCCATTCCACCCCCTCCCCTAAGCACACCCTGCCCTTGCTCATTCCCCTCCTACCCAGCGCCTTCTGCACACCGCAGAACAGCTGATCTGCAGCGGTCGGGAGGCACTGGGAGGGAGGGGGAGGTGCTGATCAGCAGGGCCAAAAGTGGGTGGGAGGCGTTTGGGGGTGGGGGTGGGGGAGCTGGCTGCCGGTGGGTGTTCAGCACATACCATTTTTTCCCTGTGGGTGCTCCAGCCCTGGAAGACCCACAGAGTCGACGCCTAAGTTGCTAACCATCACACTGGCTAGGAATAGCACACACAAAGAGGTATTTCAATTGAAACTGATTACAGCCCATGATTATATGATCCACTTTTGGCTACTGTGACGAGGCAAGGCCAGATGGCTATAGGAAAGTAGTGGGAGACAGATATATTAGCCCCAGGCTAAACAAATCCCTGTTGCCAGGGTAAGCAAATGGCAGTTGCTCCAGGTCAATTAAGACAGGGAAGACAGACAGGTTGATTGGGACATCTGAAGCCTCTCAGGGGCTGGTTGAAACTAGTTAAAAGCCTCCCAGTTAGTCAGGTGGGGGCATGTGTGTCAGGAGATGTAGGAGGAAGCCATGCTGCTGGAGAAACAGAGCAGTACAAACCTTATCAGGCGCAAGGAAGGAGGCCCTAAGGTAAGGGTGATGTAGATATTGAGGAAGTGGGGGCTGCTGTGGGGGAAGTGGCCCAGGGAATTGTACTCGTCCTGTTTCCAAAAAGTCAGCTACCAAGAGCTGCTACTATCAGGGTCCCTGGGCTAGAGCCTGGAGTAGAGGGTGGGCCCAGGCTCCCTCCTCCCTCCCCAACTAATCACTGAGACTGGGAGACAACAGACTGTGCGAGGGAGGATAGCTTCTCCTCACCTCCTTTGCTGGCTTATGATGAAAATCGCTCAGTAGGCCATGACCCTTGCCTCTAGAGAGAGAAGGGCTACATGGAGGGTCACCGTGAGCCTCTGAGGCTAGCGTAATCCAACAGGAAGCGCGGGACCCACTGAGACAAGGTCGGAGCTTTGTCACACTATATAATATCTTACAATAGTGGGCTTAAAAATTAATCATAATTACTTACAACTTATGGTGATGCCAAGCTCCACGTTATGCTTCTTTGGTAGTTTTACATGAAATGTTCCACTACTTGGTATAACTGATTCTGTAAAGAAAAGTAGATGATTTACAGGCTGCAGTACTTGCAAGGATGTGGCGTTTTAAGTGTAAGCCAATGAAAATACATTAGTAACACTTACATCACACCTACCCATTCATGAAAACAATGTAGGAGTTGATGTGAAAGGAGCATGACACATGCAATATGTTTTATATCAGTGATGGTAATGTCACTGCATAAGGTAAGGGTCTGTAGCTCCATTATTCTGAGGTTTAAATCTCAACTGATGGAGACTGCATGTGCCTACTGGTGGCTTAGCCCATAGCATCTCAACTGAGATGCAATTTTGTGTGTGTGTGTACATGAAAAAATTACTGTTGTCAGGTAGCTTTTAATTAAAAAGACACAAAATAAGTCCTTCTGATTTCAGGCACTTTTTGGTGTAGGTGTAAAACATTTTGAAATATTCACCTAAATAACTGCAGTGGATTTTATTTCTCATGAAAAGTAAAGGAACAAAAGCACAGCATAGTGAGGGAAATCAAGGAGTCACCCAAAACTCATTTTCATTTGTGACCTCACACAGATTTAAAATTTGCTCTCCAGTTGTGCATGTGTTATTTTTGAATATTGCATTGGCTATGTATAAAAATGTATGGATAATATGCAATAGTTTGACCATACTTTAATGGAAATTTGCATGATAAAATATCACTCATAATTATTACTATAGCAACCCTTAGCTGGGATTTTGCATAACATGACCATTATATGAAATTCCATTTGTAAGAATATTTATACCATGCAAAATAACTGCAGAACTGACACAGTAATGACTTCTACGAAGCTATTACTAAATTAATGGAGATGTCTTAATGGTTCTTGATATTTTATATATATACATATTAATTTTATATCTATATCTAGGGTGGGGGTTGATGGGTATTTTGGGATGTACATTGTTTATATACTGCGCATATTACATATATAATCTGTGGTTTTGTATTCTATATGCTTCAATACCTTAAAGATGAGGAGCCATGGGAAAGTAAAAGATGCACTGGAAATGTTATGCATTTCCTGACTATTAATTTAAGTTTTTGCATATAATTTACATTGTTGTTTTTAAAGATGAAATTCTATTGATATTCTTTCTGGTCCATACCTCAAGAATGGAACCATTAAGATTTCTCCACTAATCCACTGTTTACATATCACTTTTCTGTTCAGCAAAACATGTCATTAACAGGTAACACGCTATAGGAGATTGTAATAAATTTAGGAATATTCTACTGAGCTAAGACTCTAACTCTGAACAGGAATATGTTTGCAAATAACAAAGAGGAGGGACTGTCACCATAACTTTCTACAGCATTTGTCATTTCCACTGGGGTTTTGGAGCACACTGACGGAGGAGGGCCATGTGCAATGAGAAAGCTGCACAAACACGCACAATTTTCAGAGGGGCAGCTTCCCAAACAAATGTCATATGTGAAAATTAAGTCCCAGCCTCATATGGCTGCCAAATAAAATACACATGAAAATCATTCCTAATACTGTCTTACAAAAAAAAATATTATACATTTATACCTGCAACATCAAACTCTACTTCTAAAGTGACCTTGCTGGTGATAGAAGAGTCTCTGAGAAGCTGATTAGCTTCTTCAAACGTGCTGTCTTCTGTTGGGATTCCATTTATTGCCATTACTCTGTCTCCTATTTGTAGAACCCCACACCTTAATACACAATAATAAAAATTAGCCTTCAGATGTACAGCTAACCAGTATCCAGTTATATAAAATAAATCCCATCTAACCTTTAAAAAGGATGACATATGAGCTCATTTTATGGAATGGCAGCTAGCAGTTGCATCTACTATTGAACTAATGTGGTTCTACATGAAACCATGTTATTACAAAAACGTATTATTATTACAAAAACGAATATCAATATGTAGGTGCAGTTGAAATGTTCCAAGAACTAATTAATAATTCAAAACTCGAGCATTTCCTATGTTGTGATCTGAACTAAAATTTAGCAGAGATGGATGCGGTTCCTCCATTGCAAAGTGCTTATTAGTTTTGAACATCAGAGATTTTTTTTTAAATGGATTCTCTCCTTTTTTTAATTAATATAGCCTCTAGTCTGCTGTTGAAGGAATCAGCAAGATAAAGGCACTGCTGCTTGTTATTTGTCTTACATCTGATCAAGAATGTAAAATTTTATCGTCAGAACAGGGAGTTCATTACGTGCTACATTTCCACTAAGCAATGGTCCAGAATTTCTCAGAAATCTGAAAGCAATCAAACCAAACCATCCCCAGGCATCGTCAGCAAGATATAGTTAGAAGCAATCATCTGAAAGAGCCTCACCTTTCTGCTGGGCTGTCACACTCAATATATGAAATCAGAGGTGGAGAAGACAAGGTCTCAGTGGCAAACACGCTACCTTGGAGCTGTATCCCAAATCCTACAATGGGGTCAGCTGTCAACGCTACTTCTGTGGTTTCTGTGTGGACAACCTGCCCAGCCAGACCAACAGTGCTAGAGGCTAAAGACACTAAAACAGAGCAGACCAGAGGGAAAGAGACACAAACAGTAGAAATGTAATTGCTTTCATTTTAAATTGTATACATTTTAAGGGCAGAAGGAACCATCATGATAATCTAATCTGACCTCCTGCATATTGCAGGCCACAGAACCTCACTCACCCACTCCTGTAATAGACCCCTAACCTCTGGCTGAATTACTGAAGTCCTCAAATCCTGATGACTTCAAGTTACAGAGAATCTACTATTTACACTAGTTTAAACCTGCAAGTGTCCCATGCTGCAGAGGAAGGCAAACCCCCTCCTTCTGGTCTCTGCCAATCTGACCCCAGGCAAAATTCCTTTCCAACCCCAAATATGGCAATCAGTTGGACACTGAGTATTTTGGCAAGACCCAACTGTCAGACACCCAGGTGAGAATTCTCTGTAGTAACTCAGAGCCCACCCCCCGTAATCTGGTATCCATCATTGGCTGTTGGGGAATATTTGCTACTAGCAGTTGCAAATTGGCTACATGCCATTGTAAGCAGTCTCATCATACAGTCCCCTCCATAAACTTATCAAGCTCAGTCTTGAAGCCAGTTAGATTTTTTTGCCCCCACTGCTCCCCTTGGAAGGCTGTTCCAGAACTTCACTCCTCTGATGGTTAGAAACCTTCGCCTAATTGCAAGCCTAAACTCGATGGCCAGTTTATAACCATTTGTTCTTGTGTTCACACTGGTGCTCAACTTAAATAACTCCTCTCCCTCCCTGCTATTTATCCCTCTGATGTATTGATAGAGAGCAATCATATCTCCCCTCAGCCTTCTTTCGGTTAGGCTAAACAAGCCAAGCTCTTTAAGTCTCCTCTCATAAGGTAGGTTTTCCATTCCTCAGATCATCCTATTAGCCCTTCTCTGGACTTGTTCCAGTTTTAATTAATCTTTTTTAAACATGGCAGATCAGAATTGCACACATTATCCCATGAGGTCTCACCAGTGCCTTGTATAATGATACTAACACTTCCCTACCTCTACTGGAAATACCTTGCCTGATGCATCCTAGGATCACATTAGCCTTTTTCGCAGACTCATCACATTTGTGGCTCATAGTCATCCTGTGATCAACTAATACACCCAGATCTTTCTCCTCTGCCGCTTACAACTGATATGTCCCCAGAGGGTAGCAAAAATTCTTGTTGTTAGTCCCTAAGTGCTTGATCTTGCACTTTGCTCTATTAAATTTCATCCCATTTCTATTTCTCTAGTTATAAAGGTCATCCAGATATTCTTGTATGATATTCTGGCAATACCTCCCATATTGGCAATACCTCTCAACTTTATTAGTGCACTCTCACTTTTTGTGCCAAGGTCGTTAATAAAAATGTTAAATAAGAGTGGTCCCAAGATTGATCCCTGAGGAACTCCACTAGTTACCTCCCTTCAGCCGACAATTCACCTTTCAGTATGACCTGTTGTAGTCTCCCTTTTAACCAGTTTCTTATCCACCTTTCAATTCTCATATTAATCCACATTTTCTTCAATTCAACTAATAATATCACATATGGAACAATATTAAATACCTTACTGAAATCCAAGTAGATTAGATCTACTGCATTTCTTTTGTCTAAAAAAACCAGTTCTCATATCAAAGAAAAAGATCAGATTGGTCTGGCACGATCTAACTTTTGTGAAACCACGCTGTATTTTATCCCAATTACTGTTCACCTCTATGTCCTTAACTACTTTCTCTTTCAAAATTTTGTTCCAAAACTTGCATACAATTGTGGTCAAACTAACAGGCCTGTAGTTTCCCAGATCTTCCCCCTCCTGCCCCCCTTAAAAATAGGTACTATCTCAGCAATTCTCCAGTAATAGGGTCTGACCCTGAATTTATGGATTCATTAAAAATCATTGGTATTGGGCTTTCAATGTCGTGCCAGTTCCTTTAATATTCTTGTATGAAGATTAATTTAGTCCCATTAAGCTGGTTAAGTTTAACTTCCACCTTGGATGTGGTAATTTCTACTTCCATATCCTCATTTCCATTAGCCACCCTGCCACTTCGCCTAAGCTCCTTACTACCCTTATTAAAAATGGAGGCAAAGTATTTGTTTAGGTGTTGGGCCATGCCTAGATTATAGTTAATCTCCATCCCATCCACAGTGTTTAGCGGTTCCACTTCTTTCCTTGTTTTCTTTTTATTTATATGACTATAGAACCTTTTACTATTGGTTTTAATTCTCTTTGCAAGGTCCAACTCTGCTTGGCTTTTGGCAGTTCTCACTTTATCCCTACACTTTCTGACCTCCAAGAGGGAGCTTTCCTTGCTGATCCCTACCATATTCCATTCCTTGTAGGCTTTCTGCTTTATCTTAATCACCTGTTTGAGATGCTTGTTCATCCAGCTTGGTCTGCAACTCTTCCCTATGAATTTTTCCCCCTTACTTGGGAGGCTTCAGTTAGTTTCTGAAACTTTGACTTAAAGTAATTCCAAGCCTCCTCCACTTTCAGATTCATGAATTCTTCAATCCAGTCCTCTTCCCAAATTCCTTTAATTTTTTAAAGTTTGCCCTTTTGAAATCAAGGATCCTAGCTGCAGATCTATTTTTGTTTATCCTTCCATTTAGTTTAAACTGAATTAGCTCATGATCACTCGAACCAAGGCTGTCCCCTACAACCATCTCTTCTATGAGGTCCTCACTACTCACCAATACCAAATCTAAAATTGCATCACCTTTTGTTGGTTTGGTGACTATTGGTGAAGACATCTGTCAGATATCACATCCAGGAAAATCTGGGTCCTACTATTATTAGTAGCAATTGTCCTCCAAGTTAAAGTCTCCTACAATCACATAATTCCCAGTAGTATTTATTTCTTTAAAAACATTAAAGAGGTCTCTATCTATATCCAAATCAGATCCTGGGGGTCTGTAGCATACCCCAAGCACTATCTGTACTCCAGTCAGGAATACTATTCCACTACAATATTTGGTTTCACTTCCTGCACCAGTAGCTCTACTTCCTCCATTTTGTTACCCAGGCTCCTTGCATTGGCCCACATCTATTTAATAAGCTCACTGAATCCCAGAGAGAGTCAACTTATCATTCAAACTCTATTTAGAGCAAAGTTTATAAATGCTATTTAAATGGGTATGACAGCTAAAAAGAACAGAAAACAACTAATTTTACAATTTTAAAAAGAATGGGTCTGAATAACTTAAATTCTGTTTGCATTAAGTTTTGATTGTGATACAGTAAGACCGAGATTTTCAAAGACGCTTACAGGAGTTATGTGCCCGACTCTCACAGACTTTCAGCCTCACTACCAGGGCTGTAACTAGGGTGGGACGAGAGGAGCAGCCACCTAGGGCGCAGAGCTGGTGGGGGTGCAAAAATGGGGTTGCACAGGATCATGCCCAGCGGCATCAGCCCCGCCCCTCCCCAGGATCAAAGCCCAGGGTGCTCAGCACCTGCAGGATCGCAGGTCCAGTGACCCCATACAGAGCAGGCTCTCCCCAGTGCTAGGACTGCAGTGGCAGGCAGGCAGGGCTCTGAGTGTTGAGTGGTGGGGAGGGGAGGGGAGGGGAGTGCAGGGGCTAGGGGAAAAGGAGACTCAGGAGGAGAGTGCAGGGGTTAGGGGAGAAGGGGGCTCAGGAAAAGGGATCCTCGTGGCTCCGGTCAGCACTGCTTGATTGTCCAGTTGGTGGCGCTGCACAGCAGGGCTGGCAGGCTCCCTGCTAGCCTCCGTGCCATGCTGGCTCTCAGAAAGCAGCCGGCATATCCTGCCTCTGGCTCCTATACACAGGGGCAGCCAGGGGGCTCTGCACGCTGTCCCCGCTCAAAATGCCGCCCCCGCAGTTCCCCCCTCCCATACTTGGAACCCCTTGGCTCCACCCCCCAAGCCATCCTGGGGCCTTTGCCTCACAGAGTGATGACCTCTGCCCCTTGGCTGTTGACAAACATTTGAACCCTGACACAACTGCATGGCAGGGGCAAGGAGGAAAGGCCTCCTAGAGCCCTCCATGGCAGCCCCTTGGCACTCACATGGCTCAGCTCCCATGGAACTGGGGAGTCCCAGGCTGCAATTCCAGCTGAGGGGTCTAGAGATACATGTTTTTCACAGCTGCTGATGGAATGATGACCCCTGTCACACTCACATGGATTGCACATTACAGTGGCCAGCTCTTCTTTGATCCTGTTCTATGCTGCAACAACCTTTTAACTGCATTGAACAGCTCCCTGGGCACTGGGATGGCAAAGGAGTAACTGAGGGCGGTACTGCTTTGTGGTGACACTTCCACAGCCAGATGGAACCACCATGTGCCACTGTGCTACACACAACAGCCTTGGAGAGCTTCACACCTGCGGCTGGGGCACAACACCAACACCTGCACCAAAGCACAGGACCAAGGGCTGAGCTAATGGAGAATCTCTGCTATCTGATAGCAGTGGAGGGCCCATGACAACCAGGGGAACCACAAAAGGTACATGGTGCATGTACACATCAGCCTGTTCATTGCACACTTGCCTAGATAGACAAAGCTTGCCCTGAGAACCAGCTATTCAGATCTTACTTCTGACATCAGCATAAGAAATCTCTGTGCACCAAATACTTCCATCCCATAACTTCCGCCGGCACAGCTCCTCTTTCCTGCTCCACATCTCTGGATTATGATTTCTAACAAAGAAGAGCTTTGAACAATGTACTGAGGACCCCAATATTTGGGATGAACCAGAGAGACTTATTACAAACTGGCTGATTTAACATCACTGTATTAACCTGATCTACAAACTCTGAACTCAATTGTAATGTACATGATTCATTTTAACCTCTTAATAATACTCTTCCTTTTTTATATATTAATAAACCTTTAGTTTTTAGTTACTAAAGGATTGGCTATCAGTGTGGTTTTGGGGTAAGATCTGAAGTGTGTGTCTGGTTTTTTGGGACTGGAAGAACCTAATATATGTGATTCTTAGCTTTAATAATCATTTATCACAGAAGTCTGGTTTGTCTGAGTGGTGCGTGAGGGGCTTGTGACTGTCTGTGGCTACATAATAACTAGTATAGTATTTTGGAAGCACACATTTGTTATGGGTTTGGTGAAATCTTGTGATAGACTTGGTGTTGTTAGTTGTGTCCCACACCAGGCAGCGTGACAATGGGATCTTGGGATTTGTCATTCCCAAATCCAGATTTCTCTCCCCAGAGCAACAGGCCCCTCAGTCACTGCGGCACCTCCTCCTCCTATGCAGGGCCGGCTCTAGGCACCAGCGTGGCAAGCCGCTGTGGGGAGGCTGGCCGGTAGCTGCGAGGGCGGCAGTCAAGTAGCCTTCGGCGGCGTTTCTGCGGGAGGTCCCGCGGATTCGGCGGCGGGAATGCCAACAGCGTGGGACCGGCGAAGCACCCTCAGGAACGCCACCGAATCCGTGGGACCGGCGACCTCCCACAGAAACACCACCGACAGCTGCCTGACTGCTGTGCTTGGGGAGGCACAAAACATAGAGCCACCCCTTCTCCTATGGGACTCAATCCCAGCCATAGGGATTGAAACGGACTCCTCCCATTCCCAAAAGCACTGGCTTCTCACCACCACCAACTGAGCTGAATGAGGGTCTTGTTGGTTTAATGGTAGGACACAGCTGAACAGTTCTGACTCCACCTCAAGTCTTGGGATTGGGAATATTTTGCTGTATTATCTCCTGATTGTTCTAAATTTACATATAAACTTAAAATATGGCTTTAATTGGTGTTTGTATACATTCTGTTCTTTCTTTATATAGGAATTAAATACAGTGCTAATTTCTAAGGTATCTGCAAAAAGCCTAGAGTTTTCAGGTGCCTAAGTAGTCCATGAAATCGCGGTCAAAGTTGCCCCCCCTACCAAAATCTGAAATGGCACCCCTGCTTAGCCCTGGGGAGGGGCAGAGGCCTACAGGAAGGCGCTGACTGACAGCTGGTGCTGCGTTCCAGGCCTGCGCCAGCTGCCCTATCACCGTGACAGGGAGCGACACTTCCCCCACCTCCAGTGGGTACCCCCACCGCATGTCCCCCTCCAGCGCCCCCCAAATACCTGCTCCAGCGCTCCCCAACTGTACCCCCGCCAGCTCCCTCTCCCCTCCTTTCCCTCCAGCAATGTCCTCTATTTGGGAACTTGAAATATGTAACCCTAGAGGTCACTCTGTTCTCACAGCCTCGGTTTCCGGAGCTGGCAGAAGCGAGTCCGCCCTGCCAGCAGCAGCCGCCTGCCCCCAGTGGCTGGGCTGAGCACCAGGTTCACGTGGCCAAGGTGAGAGCTTGGGCAGTGTGACCGTCAGCCACAAGGCTGGGGCAGGGCAGTCAAGGGGTGCAAGAGGCCATTCCACTCTGTGTGCAGGGAGCATGGGGAGAGTGACCCAGCTGCAATGGCAGGTCCCCTGGGCGGCGAATGGGGTGTGACCAGACTGCTGAGAGGCAGGTGCCCAAGAGGGATGAGTACTCCAGAGGGAGCATCTCATAGCAGCCAGGATCCATGGGCAGGGGCTGGCCCTGGGCAGCACTGGGCTCCTTCAGGGCAGAGGCAAGAGCACAATGGGGAGCAGTTTGGAGCTGTGCCACCCACCCTGCCTGGGGAGCGCCAGGCCGTGCAGAGGGAGCAAGGCAGGGAGGGCTCCCGGGCAGCCAGCCAGTGCTCTGGCTCCCACAGGGGGGGGAGAGTCAGAGTTCCAAGCAGGCCAGGCGACTCCCACCAGCTTCCGATTGGCCAGCTCCTGGCAGGAGTTAACAGTTTTCAAACTGTGGGGCGCGTGCCCCTAGAGAGGTGCTCTCCACATTTTTAAAACATCTGTGCTAAATGGAAGGCAGAAATCGGAGGGTGAGGGGGCATGTGACCCTGGGTGCCCCGCCATGTCTCATTTCTAGGGGGTGCAAATATGCTTGCTCACCCTGGGTGCTTAAATGCTTAATTATGGGTCTGCTAGCTCCTGCAGGCTTCTTTGAAAATCTCTAATATTTTATTCATTAGCAACAGGGCCAATGTCCTAGAGAGGTAGGACATCTCACCACCTGTGGTGTTTATTTCTCATTAACATTTTTGTCAGGCTATTTGAGCTAAGTAATACCAATTAACCATCCGTTTCTGCTTTATGCCACAGTATAGACAAACGTATTTGGGGAAAGAAGTTCTCTATGGTCCTTCAAAAAGACTGATCTTATAACTCCTATAGAAAGCCCCCTCTGTGCTTGCAAGATTCCTATGTTTCTGACAGACTTTTTTGCTCTCTCTCTATTCCCATTCCATCTCGACTGACTGCACTGCGGCACAAGTCAAGAGAAAAATGACTTTGAGATTCAACACCGATACCTACACAAAAGGAGGAGGGTGCCCTTGGGTACTTTGATCCCTGCCTAATGAGGTCTTTTATCATTATTTATATGTAGCCACTGGAAGACACCATTATCTTATACAAAGAGGACGGGCACCAATTCGTTCTGTTTCTAGTAAAACCAGTAAAACACTATTGCAGCGGTATCCCTAAATCCTCCAGCACTTATGGCACTGCAAGTGTTTTTCCATTACAAATCTAGGCTACTACCCACTCCTCCTCTAAATTCCTTCAAGGCTCATTTCTGCCTACAAGGAATTCACTAAAATTTAATGGCTCATCTGTGGGACAGTTTGCTTTGTCATTTTTTAATGAGTAAAAACAAAGTTACTACTTGTTGTTAAATACGTTTTGCACTTTACAAGTTGTTAGCATAGCCATAGAAAAATCACATTGGTTTTCCTTCCTTGGGGTTTGTGTAAACATTTCCTTCAGTTTAGTGTTTATAGCACTAGTTTTTTGCTTTGCGTTTCAAGTTAATATGATTTTGCAAACTCAATTTGCAAACTGATTCAATACCCACTGTAGTGAATAGGAGTCTGTCCATTGGCTTCAATGGTTTTGTATCAGGGCCTCAAGACTGTTTTTTCACATCACTTATCTTCCACTCATCTAATTAGGTGCCACCCCAAAAAAGAAATTGACTATGAACATATTATAAAAACAAATAAACTCCTCACCCCATAACCTTAAGCAGCCTCCTCAGCCAAAAGTACCTTGTATTCTTATTAGCTTCCCTTAATTCTCCCCTCATCATTTTTTTTGAGGGGGGGCGGCCGGTCATCATCTTCCTGTTTAGTCTAATTTTAGATAGCAAGCTCTTTGGGGCAAACATAAAAGGCTTAAAGGGACTATTCCTCAATCACAAAAAGGCTCACACCGTCCAAAATGAAAAGCTAACAATTCTCCAAGTAAAACACAAGAATGCAATAACAGAGTCCCCAATCTATCCACTGCTTAGGCCTTCCACTCTTTTATATCTGTCATTCATTAGCAGTATCTTTTTACCAACTTTTTTTTTGGGGGGCACCTAAACTACTATAAAGTTTTGACCAAATCAATCAGAATATACTAAAAACATGCTTGACTAAAAACAAAGCTGGCTAGATAGGAGTGCATATATTTTTATAAATTGACAAATTCAATTCAATTTTACTTCAACAGTTTTCCACCATTTTGATGTAATGAGCTATGCCATAATCTAGTTCACAAATATAGATTTGGGGAAGAACTTTGGAGATTCACGTTGAATGTTAGAAGAAAGGAAAGGAACTGGGGTTATATTCCATCAGCAACATTTCAGCCTTCTTTTTCTGTTCTGGCTTCACCTATGACTTTTTGTATTTAGGTTGAACTCTGTAAGCTATGGAACAGAGATTCTGTGGCTTCTCTGAATTGGTTTTTGATTTTGTGAGAGTGTGGTTCCAGTTCTTTATTGCTAAGATCAGAGCAATTTCCCCTGAGATGTTGACATTAGCATCATCAGCGTATAAACTGTCAAGTCCCTTAAACCTCCTTTAGTCATTTTGTAAATATAAGTGCCTATTTGCAGAGTCCCTTGCAATGTAAAATGGGTGCGATATTTTCATCAAAATTCTCCTCTTGATCAATACAAACTCCTAATACAGCTGACTGACATTTTTCAAATGACTTTTTTTGGTTTTGAGGCCATTTTACTTTTTCAATGTTTCAATGTTTTTGTTTTTCAAAAATTTGTGACATGACTTGTTGGCGTATAATCTAAACTTTTTCAATCAAACTACCATGCGACTGAGGGTGGCAGATGATGAATTTTTTTAAACTTCCGCAATGTTCATTAGGATTGTGTTAGATATTGCTTCTTAACAAGGTTTAAATAGTGTACTAACCATGAATAGGTCAGAGAATGATTACATCTGAGAGTTCTAATTTTTTTCATTTTATAAGCAAATCGTGAAGACCTCCACATCATGGTTTTCTCTGCACTTTTAGATGGCATCATCAGCAACTCAGGCAAAATATTCTGAGGTTCTATTTTCAGACATAGAATCAATATTTTTAAGTAGGCCCACATTTTTCTCTATACTTATGCCATTATCAGATCACTTCTCATATTCAACCAGGCATTTTGCACTAATGTCAAACGCCAGTTATTCTTGTTCTTTAATTTTTCCTTTTGTTTTTTCATTTGCAAGTTGAAATCTGTCTTGAGGATTATGTCTAAGGTAAGTGCTTCAGTCTTATTTTAAATTCTTCAATTATTTTACATAATTATTTTAATGGTATAATCACCAATTGATCTTTGCCATTTTTTAGTAGCTGAAGAGCTGTGGATGGGCTGGCATCTTGAATGAAGCAGATGTTGAAGAGCTGTGACTAAAGTTATGATCATGATTATTTCCATGACTGGGTATCTGTCTAGGTAATTCTACTGTCCTTATTACCATAGTATCTGATTATTGTGGTATATTCAGTGACGGCAATGGCATCAAAATATTTCACTTGCGAAATCAAGCTCATTAATGTTATTCTCTTTCACTTCGAAGTTTCATTCAAGAGTACAGTTGATTTTGAAGCTAGTTTTCTGCACTTTTTGAGATAAGCATGAATCTTCTCTCTTTTGCTACTCAAATCTTGATAATGTTTATATTTTACTTTACAAGAATTATGTTTTTGTTACTTCACTCATCCCATAGCTTCTTTCTAACCACTTCCTTCAACTTGAGACATGCTGAGTTAGATAAATTCATACTCGAATGTCTTGTAATCACTAGTATCAGAGGGGTAGCCGTGTTAGTCTGGATCTGTAGAAGTGACAAAGGGTCCTGTGGCACCTTATAGACTAACAGAGGTATTGAAGCATAAGCTTTCGTGGGTGAATACCCACTTCTTCGGATGCAAGCAGTGGAAATATCCCAGATATAAATGTGCAGGGAAGAGTCAGGCTAGAGATAGTCAGGCTAGAGATAACGAGGTTATCTCTAGCCTGACTCTTCCCTGCACATTTATATCTGGGATATTTCCACTGCTTGCATCCGAAGAAGTGGGTATTCACCGACGAAAGCTTATGCTTCAATACCTCTGTTAGTCTATAAGGTGCCACAGGACCCTTTGTCACTTCTTGTAATCACTAAATACTAAACATCCATATGCAGTAATGACCAACACCTTTCACATTTACTACAGTTAGAATAAAAAATAAACAAACAAAACCCTCTGGTTTCAATAATCTGAAGACTGAAAATTTAAATAGCCACATAAATATAGATCAATGTTATCAGATGCCCCACCTACCTGCCAGAAGTTTCCAAGTCCTTGCAAAGCAAACCTCCTAACAGTTCATAATTGCACACATTCCCCTTTCTTTAACATCAAATGACAATTATTTCACTCACTAGCCATATCCCTCTCTCCCATCACCAGCAACTCAACTTCTTTCCCTTCCTCAACTTCCTTCATGGCAGCTCTGATATTCGACTGAAATTAGGGCCTAATACTTATAGTGCTGAAACACTTCCAAATATATAGTTTGTTCATGTAGGTACAGTGTCTAAGTGTGACACCGAAGTTCAAAAAATGGAAAAAATCTGACAACCAATAAAACTCCACTGGAGGGTTTGCACAAACCTGCCACCCACAGCTATCAGTAGAGGGATACTCTCTGCCTAGCTTCTAGAGTGTGCCCAGTAAAGGCCTCAAAGCTTTAGCAACTGTGCAAGGGCTTCTGGGTCCTATAGTTTAACTGCAGTGGGGATCAGACTGTGCCACTTCCAACTACCAAACCCAGCAAAGGGGCTCATTAAGGCCTTGAACTAGTGAACCATACCTGAAGGGGTCAGGGACTGAGTACCTCTCACCTAGAGCCACCAGCCTCCTGAAGTATTGGGCTTTTTAACACCCTGAGAGGGAAAAGAACTATTAAGGACCTTGACAGAGAGCTGAGGTCAGAACAACGAAGCAACAAGCAGGCTAGAAGGCAGGCAACATATCAAGAGGGAAACTGAGGCAGAGCAGCTGTGTCACCCAGTTTTCCTGCAAGGCGGCACCAAAAATCAAAGGGACCGCCAGCAATGAGGTTTTGTGAAAAACAAACAAACCAGGGATTCCCAAGACCATCTCTAATTCCTACCTAATGTGTGGCCACAAAAACCATCCCATAAACTCCTATATTTCACCAACCCTGGTATAAATTTCATGTATCCTATTTACAGAGCGACACTGCACAGCATTTGTGGATTTAAACTCTACCCAAACAGTGACATAATTGTTTCCATAGTAAGTAACATACTTCAAAGGTGAAAAAGCAGAGGAAGAGGAAAAAATAAGTGGCGTAAATAAAGTATGTGATGGCATGGAGGGGTCTTAAATTTTCAGTGTCACATGTTTGGGAAGCCCTGTATAAGTATTACAGTCATTGTAAACTCACAGCAATAAAATGTTTATAGTACCCTTTATTACCACGAGTTTGGGATGAACATATTAGTTATGCAAGTTTTTCTAACAAGGGGCAATGAAAATTTTATAGCACCCTTCAGCAACATATCTTCTCCCTTTCCTTCAACAGATAGAAACTTATTACAACTTACATTTAAAACGGTCCCACAACAATCTGACTGGTTAGAAATTGGTCACTAAATCCAAAACTGATTGTGCTATTGCTCTTCTAGGCAAAGGGCAACAATCTATGTCTGACATAAATCACTCTTGTCAAGGAGGGACATTTGACCAGTCTCCTATTAATCCCCTACAAAAGGAGCTGGCAGGCTTGTCCAAATTATTCTGCTTGGCAGTGGAAGTGGCCATCTCTCTGAGGGACATAAGAATTGCCATACTGAATCAGAATCTATGGCCATCTAATGCAGTGTCCTGTCTATGAAAATGGCCAGCAGCAGATGCTTCAGAGGAAGGCGTAAGTGTAACACCGACAGACCCCGGTCATCGGCAGGCGGGATCGAAACTGGGACCTCTGGAGCTAAATGCATGAGCCTCTACTTCATGAGCTAAAAGCCATATGGCCTTTAGCTAAGGCTGTAGAGCAAACTCTGAATCTCTAAGTGGTCTTGGTGCCAATAGATGGGACAGAACACCACACCCAGAAGGGGTGCGGGTTACATAAGGACCCCACAGTGGGCAGATGTGGGGTAATCAGTTCCCTCCCCACTTTAGATGTTATTCTAATTTCTATTAGTTAGGGATTGGTTTAAAACTTGAAGCATGAGGTTTAATATCACTTCCTGGTTTGGCTGCATCCCCGGTTTCTCCTTAATGCAGGAACCATTCTCATATGTTGCAGTGTGTATGTGATTAAAGGGTGAAAATCACCCCTGGGCAGAGCGTCAGTATGAGGCCCCGCCCATGTGCCACTTGCACCCTTTTATGTTGGCCCTCTGCACAGGGGAGAATTTGACTGAAAGACATATGTATATTAAAAACATTCTACAAATATCATAAAAACAAGTAGTGACTGTCTCCAGAGGCAATGGTGGTAATAAAATTGCCTCAGGTAATAATAGTTTCTTCAATCGCACAGAATGACCACAGTCTGACAGGATACCACCATCTCAGGAAATATTTTTGCCTTGGGCAGTATTTTACTGCTATCCCTTTCCAACTCAATTAGTATTTGTATAATAATTCCTCTGTTTCTCTGCATGTATATATAGAGAAAGAGATTGATACTTTATAATACTTAATCTTATCAATGCCACAACATGGATTGACACAGTATCTCCTAATGATTTTAAAGGATATATTAGCAGATGATATGTCAAAACATATATTGGATCAAACGGCTGATCAGATAAAAAAAAAATGAGGAAGGGCAACACTGTAAGAAAAGAGTTGTACTGCTAAAGAAACAGGCAAAAAAACCCCTCAGTCTTACATGGAGTTATTTGCTATTTCCCACAAAAATCGGAGATGATTTACATTGGCAAGAAACCGCCATTTTGCTGTGACAATGGCAGATTTTTGAGAGGGGGTGGTGCTTTGTGCTGTGGAGGAATTCCACAATTTCCCTCACCACCATCCCCAAGAGAAACTTGTTCAACAGTGGAAATAGTGAAAACTCATCTCTGACTAATGCCCCGATCCTGCAAGCTGAACCGAGCAGGAACACCCATTGACCTCAATAGATCTCCATGTGGGTCACCCCTTATGTCTATGCAGAGTCCAATTCAAGTCAGCGGGGCTCTGTGCAGGCACAGAAGGGTCATAATTATGTATCAGATTGCAGGATCATGTGCAAAACCTCGCAGAATGAAAGACAGTAGTTTCACACATTCTACTTAAAGTGGGTCTGGAGTTAGCAAAATAACTATATAAAAATGGCCTCTCTGCTCAATGTATCTGGTACCTAATTATCATGAAATGCCCAGGGAGATTAGAGAGACTATAAAAATAGAAAATTCAGTAATAATGGCGAATTTCAATTATCCCCATATTGGCTGGGGTACATGTCACTTCAGGACGGGATGCAGAGATAAAATTTCTAGACACCGTTAATACCTGCTTCTTGGAGCAGCTTGTCCTGGAACCCACAAGGGGAGAGGCAATTTCTGATTTAGTCTGAAGTGAAGCCCAGGATCTGGTCCAAGAGGCGAATACAGCTGAACTGCTCAGTAATAGTGAACAGAATTAAATTAAACATCTCTGTAGGGTGGAAGATACCAAAGAAATCTACCACAGTAGCATTTAACTTCAAAAAGGGGAACTACGCAAAAATGAGGAAGCTAGTTAAACAGAAATAAAAAGGAACAGTAACAAGAGTGAAATGCCTGCAAGTTGCATGGAAACTATTTAAAAACACCATAATAAAGGCTCAAACTAAATGTATACCCCAATCAAAAACAGTAAGAGGATCAAAAACAGGCTACCATGGCTAAACAACCAAATAAAATAGGTGGTTAGAGGCAAAAGGCATCCTTCAAAAATTGGAAGTCAAATCCTACTGAGGAAAATAGAAAGGAGCATAAACTCTGGCAGGTCAAGCATAAAAATATAATTAAGCAGACCAGAGGAGAATTTGAATAACTAATAAAAAACACAAAAACTAACAGCAAAACATTTTTTTAAGTACATCAGAAGCAGGAAGGCAGCCAAACAATCACTAGACGATTGAGGTGCTAAAGGAGCACTTAAAGAAGACAAGGCCATTGCAGAGAAGCAAAATTAATATTTTTGCATTGGTCTTCTCTGCAGAGGATGTGAAGGAAATTGTTATACCTGAGCCATTCTTTTTAGGTGACATATCTGAGGAATCAGAGTAGCAGCCGTGTTAGTCTGTATCCGTAAAAAGAACAGGAGTACTCGTGGCACCTTAGAGACTAACAAATTTATTTCAGCATAAGCTTTCGTAGGCTATAGCCCACTTCATCAGATGCACAGAATGGAACACACAGAAGCAAGATTTTTATATATATATACACTGTGGCAAATTGCCGGCACTACTATGATGGGTCCCGCGCTTTCTCTTCTTGGGGGGAGGGGTGTGTGTGTGTGTTTCAGAGTGCCATTTCTTGTCCCTGAACTGGGGTATCAGCTATCCCACTGGTATCCCAGAAAAGGGGAGTGGAGAGGGAGGGACCTGGGCCTGCCCTCTACTCCAGGTCCCATCCCAGGGGCCCTGGGATAGCAGGTAAACCACGTGTACTAGTGATTCTTTCCCCTGGGCTACTTCCCTCTCCTGCCCTTCAGCTTGTGGGGCTTCCTGCCTTCCCTCTGCACAAGCCAAGTGTCCCTTTACCTAGGGTCTTGGTCTTCTTAGCCCACCGCAGCACTTCTCAAAATTATCCTCCGCTTTCCTCCGAACTGCTCTCTGTTCCAACACCAATCCACTCTGCTTCACTCCTCCAAACTGCTCTCTGCTCCACCACCAAACCACTCTGATTCAACTCCTCCAAACTGCTCTCTGCTCCACCACCAAATTACTCTCCTTCAACTCCTCACCTGGCTGATTGAAGCAGGGGAATTTTATCAGGTGACTGCCTTCAGGTGCTCTAATTGGCTTCAGGTGCTTTTAATTAATCTACAGGGAATAAGGCTTCTCCTCATACTAGATCACTCTCCTGCTGCCTTCTGGCCATGCTGTATCACAACACAGAAAACTTGGAAGCTGCCATACCAATTCTGAGGAACTTTCCCAGATTGAGATGTCAACAGAAGTAGTTTTGGAACAACTTGATAACAGTAATAAGTCACCAGGAACAGATGGTATTCATCCAAGAGTTCTGACGGAACTCATATATGAAATTGCAGAACTATTAATTATGGTACGTAACCTATCTCTTAAATCAGCGTCTGTACCAGACTAGAGAATAGAGAATGTAACACCAATATTTCTTTAAAAGGCTCCAGAGGTGATCCTGGCAATTAGAGGTCAGTGACCCTTACTTCAGTACCAGGCAAGTTGGTTAAAATTATAGTAAAGAACAGAATATTCAGACACATAATTGAATACAATTTGTTGGGGAAAAGTCAACACAACTTTTGTAAAGGAAATCATGCCTCACCAATCTATTAGAAGTCTTTGAGGGAGTCAACAAGCAGGGGGATAAGGGTGATCCTGTTGATATAGTATAATTGGATTTTCAGAAAGCCTTTGACAAAGTCCCACATCAAAGGCTCTTAAGCAAACTAATCAGTCACGGGATAAGAGGGAAAGTCCTCTCATGGACTAGTAACAGGTTAAGCAAACAAAGAGTAAGAATAAATGGTCAGTTTTCACAATGAAGAGAGATAAATAGTGTGGTTCCCCCAAGTATCTGTTCTGGGACCAGTGCTGTTCAATATATTCACCAATGATCTAAAAAAGAGGATAAACAGTGAGGTGGCAAAGTTTGCAGACAATACAAAATTACTCCAGATAGTTAAGTCCAAAGCTGATTGCAAAGAGTTACAAAGGGATCTCACTAAACTATGTGACTGGCAACAAAATGGCAGATGAAATTCATTGTTTGAAAAATGCAAAGTAATGCACATTGGAAAACATAATTCCAACTATACATACTAATTTAAAGGGTTTAAATAGCTGTTACCACTCAAAAAAGAGATCTTGAAGTCATTGTGGATAGTTCTCTGAAAACGTCTGCTCAATGTGCAGCAGCAATAAAAAAAAGCTAACACAATGTTAGGAACCATTAAGAAAGGTATAGAAAAGAAGACAGAAAATATGATAATGCCACTATATAAATCCATGGTACATCCACACCTTGAATACTGTGTGCAGTTCTGGTCACCCCATTTCACAAAAGATATACTAGAAATGGAAAAGTTACAGAGAAGGGCAACAAAAATGATTAGGGGGATGGAACAGTTTACATATGAAAATAAATTAAAAAGATTGGGACTGTTCAGCTTAGAAAACAGATGACTAAGGGGGGATATGATAGAGGTCTATAAAATCATGAATGGTGTAGACAAAGAGAATAAGAAAGTGTTATTTACCCCTTCACATAACACATGAATCAGGGGCACCCAATGAAATTAATAGGCAGCAGGTATAAAACAAACACAAGGATGTACTTCTTCATACAACGCAAGTCAACCTGTGGACCGCGTTGCCAGGGGATGTTGTTAAGGTCAAAAGTATAAGTGGGTTCAAAAGATAATTAGATAAGTTCATGGAGGATAGGTCTATTAATGTCTGTTAGCCAGAGCAACCTCATATATTAAAATGGTATGTATTTTTATGATGACTATAATGATTTTAGATGGTTGCCTCGTACAAACTGAATAATGAATAAACTCACCCAACTGTGCTTAAGTATCGGAGGGGTCCAAAACTAGCCTTGCATATCCATCCAGAGAGTACTGAAGCAAACTACACTAACATAATACACATTTTTAATCCTGGGTTACACAAACTAGAAGTAATCAACCCATTTTAGGGATGGATGCCAACATTGCACAATACTGATTTCTCCCCCCCAATCAAATCCTGCCCCCCAAATTCCTGCCCCCCAAATCACTGACACCTAAACTATTGCTGCTCTCCTGATGACTTCTCTTTAATACATTTACCAAAGTAAAACTGCAGTAAATGTTGTGCCTTTTCTCTCAACTTGTTTCCCCAGCCCCCGTCTGTTGCACACGTCAAATGACTGCAGTTACTACCTACATGAGCTTTTGAAGTCCTTCTTTTTCATTCGCCGCCTCATCATTGTTCCGCGTGGGCTGGTGGAGTAGAGGCTGCGAGGTAAGGTCCCCATGTTCAGGGAACTCAGGCTGTATGCACTCATGGAGGTAGGAGAGAAGGACGAAGACACCAGAGCTGCTGTAAAAAATTGGACACTTGGCACATAGCACTCTATAGCAGGGAACCGTGCAGCCTGTAACTCACTCATGAATCAGACAATGTGTATGGTGCACAAAAATGGTTTGTGTATCTAGTAACAAAGACACATATCAAACCTTAGGTGTGACCCTAGATAACGGCATAGCCAGAATTTCAACACCATGTGAGGCATAAAAGGAACTAGGAATTAGCAAAGACACTGTAGACACAAAAATAAAAATATGTACTATATTCCTTATTTTAAGCAAAGTACATAAAATAAATATTTTTGATACACAACCATGAATCAGTGTAAATCAGTGTGTCTGGATACTGACTCTAGAAATGCCTTTTTAATAGGTGATTTCTGACATAACATTTGTTAGCCATTCTTTGTATTCGAAGATTATGCTGCACATAAGGTGCTGAAAATGATCTAGCAATATGGTTTAAAAACCAGGGCACTGAGAATTTTCAAGCCTTCCCCCATCTACAAAGGCTGTCCAATTAAAGAAAGAAAAAGGCATAAGTTGTCAGAAATAACCTTGTCATAGTTATGAAAAAAGTGTGACACCCATAAAACTAAAATGAGAGAAGTCTGAGAGGAAGAAGAAGAAAAAAAATAGATGTCAGGAGGAAAAAGCGTGGAACATTACGAAGGTTTTTTTGAGGAGGCGTTTTCTGGAATTTCCAGGCTGGCATCCTGCAATGGTCAGGGTGGTAGGTGTTATAATGGTGGTAGGTGAGGAGGCTGCTCTGGTTGTTGGCACAGGAATCCCAGGTAAGTTGCCTGTTGCTCCTTTGAACCTTCACTGCCCGCATGAAGGGATGACAGGAAAAAAGAAAACAAAAAGGGTACCAGAGAAGAGGGAGAGGTAACTGAATTGCATAAATAAAAAGTAACAAAAATGAAAGCAATTTGAAAAGGGGGAAAAATTAATGTGGCTTTGTCCCTTTTCTTGGTGATCAGCAAACACTGTGATCAACTTCAGGGATGGAAACCCTATTCATCTTCCGAGAATTAACGCTTCTTATGGCTTTTTTTTTCCTCCAAAAGATAAATACTGAATCAATTTCTAATCTCCCTCTGGCCTTAAGAGCTAAGATTAAAAACTTTTTAGAAAAATACTCAAGTCAACATTATTGAGATGTATGATATATGACTAGTAATTACAGGTTTGCAAATCTCCACCTGCATTAGCAGGACTTGTATATATTAAGAAAATAAAAAGGGACTATAAATCACATTTCCCATAATGATTTGAAGTGGTTCACATGTCAGCCATTTCAATTTTCTGCTTTGACATTTTAATTTTGCCAGCATCCATCACTGGTATTATATTACCCTGGGCAATAAACTACTTAACTCAACCATCAACACAAAAATCCTATCTTGGAGCCTGAGTAATAAGGACAAAGCAAAAGTAAAGTCACTATTTATGGTTTTGCAGCATGATCGTCAGATCTTTTCCTTTTCTGGATTAAAATTAAAACCACATTTGAGTCCTACTCTCAGGTTTGTGCTCAAAATGGGAATGGCCAAAATTTGTCAACAAAAAAAATGGTGGGGGGGGGGGGGGGGAGAAGGGAATGGCGCATGTTGATCGATTTGTCAAAAGCCAGGGGGCTGCTCCTAAATTATACAAAATGGTACAGATAATAGCCACCCTCATTTTTAGTACCAAGATGCATCTCTAAATGCACTGTGGTCTGTTCACTCTGAACAAGATGGAACACAGTATTTTGTGACCCGTAGTCAGTGATTAATTTGTAATGAAAGAGGTGCTGTATCTCAAACAATTAGGTGCCAGGCTCAAGCAATTTTTTAACTTTCATAACTAACGCAGCACCAGAGGTGCAGAGGCTATGAACTGCCAAGTCTAGAGGTGCCAGGGGTCAGCCCTGGCAAGCCCTAAAACAAATTAAGCACTGCCTGTAGTCACCACTGGCTTCACCTTTGTATTAAAAGATGAGGTGGGATTTGTCAAACACTATGAGATGCATTTGGTCCAAGGCCTAACTAAATGCCAGAGGAAAAGCTATAGTTTTTCTCCATTTTATATTACAGAAGTAGGATCTCTTTCTTGGCTGAATACATTAAATCTTTTGTATCTAAATAGAGATTGCCCTCCCACCCCTGCCCAACCCCAGTGGAATGTTTCATTATAACAAAGGGTAGGTGAGGGAAGGTAAAAGGAAAGGAATGGATTGGACTTAAAAAAATAAAATATGTTTTGCCAACACTACTTTATAAACCATCTGAGGGTCACCTGCAGTGAAATTAGGACGTTCAGTCCCTGGACAGAACCACTAAGCTTCACTTCACAGTCCAATAGACCAATGCCTGAACATCTCACCAATCTAATTCTAATAAAAGTAACCTTGAAGAAGTCTATAAAAACTTACATATCAAGCAGGGTAATGTGGCCAGGAAAATCCCAGCAGCCCTAGTAACAATCTATCTCAATATTTTGTTTTAATGAATCAAACTTATTGTAGTTTCCTATCATAACTTTCAAATTCAACTGATTCTTCTTCTGATAATCTATGTGAATTTCTGAGCTTTAACCATGGTGTAAAAATTAAAATCTGATAAGAATAATACGGCCATGCGGATTTTCATTATATTCAGGTTGCTATGAGCCCTGTTTAATTTCCAGCAGGAAATTATCTGGCAGCTCTTGATTTTTCTCTCTTGAACTGTGGATAGGTATGACAAGTGTCCTATGAGGTGGAAAGTCCATACAAATTAAGTTTCCATATCTTGCAGAATGATCATTCCAATTCAATAAGAATTCTGTATAAACCTATAGCATGTACATTAGTAATTCATTGAGCTATTCCAGCCCAGGACTTCTTAATGCTGCAGTAAAATTGATGGGGCAGCAGTAGACAAAGGAATGAGCTTGGCATCCAAATATAAAAGAAAAAAAACCTTAAAAAGAAATTGGGTCTCTTGCACTTTTTTTTTTTTTTTTTTTTTTTTTTGTGTGGCTCAACCCTTTATTCTTCCATTAACTCTCTTTAGGTATTTTGGTTTGATTTTGGGTTGGGTGTGGGGTTTGTTTGTTTTTTTGTTTTTTTTTGCCAGTTCATAATTTAGAGCACATTCTAGGGTGAATGATAACTGCATTCAACAGTGAGAGCCTTAATGACTAAACAGATCATAGAATCATAGAAGATGGTGATGCAAAGTACGTTTATATCATCCAGTCCATCTCTCAGCCAATGAAGGATTGTTCCCAAGGGTACATTTGCTTCCATAAAGCATGTTTCCTCTTGAGTAGGCTGTGATTTTTAAGTAACACCACCTGGGAGTCTATACGCAAAACATTTGGGCTCTTCTGGTTAATTTAAGGCAGCTGCCTCGTTGTCTAGGGAGAGCTCCCCTAGAAAGATATCCTTGCATACATGTCACTTAATCCTCTTGATGTCATTTCACAAAGCTCAATGGCCATATGCAGCACAACCATCATACGGGCCTCCAGATTGCAGCTGCGCTAGGTGAAGGTGAATGATATATAACAGGAGCCTTGAAGGAAGACCTTGAAGGCCAGAATTTATTTTAGTATTGTCTTAAAGAGCAAATTGTAATCAGCTGTGCAATCAGATTGCTTTTGGCCATGGTACTCAACTTTTAACAGAAGAGAGCCACTTCATCCTCAAAGGGAGTTTCAAACAGCCACAAAATAGCCACGTATGACATAATATAAATGGAGATATGCCAATCTCCTAGAACTGGAAGGACCTTGAAAGGTCATCAAGTCCAGTCCCCTGCCTTCACTAGCAGGACCAAGTACTGTCCCCTGACAGATTTTTGCCCCAGATCCCTAAGTGGCCCCCTCAAGGATTGAACTCACAACCCTGGGTTTAGCAGGCCAATGCTCAAACCACTGAGCTATCCCTCCCCCATCTTTGCCTCATGATGTTGCATAGTTTGTAACATACTGGCACAACCGTATGGTAGGGAAATAAATCATCAATCGTGGTCTCCCCTCCCTCCACCCCTCTACAGCTTTTGAGCATAGGTGTCATCCCTCACTTTCTCTCGTCCCTCCAGACTGCTGTGCAGAAGAGGGATGGAGACCCAACTGGAGGATGGCAGAACATGGAATCCCAGGAACTACTCTTCATTTATCCCAGTAGGGGAGAGACTAAGTGGCATCCAAAACACTGGTTCATCAGTTCACTGCTTGCTGCTCTCTGATAAAATGAATAGATCATAGATCAGGTGTCTATTCAGGGAGCTACATTCAGCCATGTATCTACCAGCATTTCTTATCACTGAAGTATATAGGCCTATACAGCAGACTCTTGACCAAAGCAGCCACAGGTTTAGTATTGCTGTCTTTGGCACTAAAATGCATCGAGTCTCTCACTACAGCATAGATATCCCAGTGCTGTAGGTATCTATCTATCTCCAGTATTTCTGCTGAAGATATACATTATTATTAGGTTAAATTTATCTGTGGATACTTGAGATAAACTGCTTTTCATAATTATTCAATCTACAGGATATGCACTCCCCATATTTGGGCTGAATAACAACAGGTGTCACATGTCTGGTTGGAAAAGTTCCTTTCTACATAGCATTATAATATAACATCAGGAAACAGTAAACTGAACTAGGGTAGGGACTATGGGGAAGTGTCCATAAACAAACATTACAATCTGTAAGTATCTAAACTGGGCAGCAGAGTAATTTGAAAAGCTCCCTTGAGAAGGATGGCAGTCAATGACAATATTATTAATAAGAGAAATTCAATCTTTTAGAAGTATTTTGAGAGAGAAACCTCAAGAACTTATCAGGGTTTACAGAAAGTAGGTGAATCCATGGGCATTCATAATACCCTTCAAAATGAGTATGCTTAAAGAAGTTGGTAATGATCCATATAATTTTTTCCATTTTGAGAAGCTATTCAGAGTATAATTCACTGAATTCATGGATCCTTAGCTTGTTTTCTTTCATATAGCTACAAAAGTATATTCACCAACTCTCTTTTTTAATATGACTGGAACTATGCAGAGGCCTTTCAGCAAATCATTTTCTCCTCATTTTTAGGGATTTCTGAGGATAGATTAAGGTAAACAAACAGTACACAGCGTGCAAGGGATTTTCAGAAGCATAACCCGGAGAGCTGAAAAGAAAGGTTACAGATAAAATTGGCATAATATCTGTTCCCCGAGTTACAGCAATGGCAGTAGATATGAACATGCAAGAAAGAGGAAGTGGGATCTAGTGCTACCGATCCCCTTACCGTGTTCTGGTCCCTTCAATGCTAGCCGAGTCTGATGGTGAGGAAGGATCTCAAGTTTGACACTGTCTGCTGTATTAGCCAAGAACTGTGTTGCTTCTGCCAATGTACAGTACTCCATGCTGGTACCATCGATGGACAGAATATGGTCTCCTACATGTAATGCACCACATCTATACAAAGGGAGAAAAACTCAGTATGATAAAGTGTGCTCTTTGCTTGGTATATGAGTTTTATAGCCTTCAAATTGGTCATGGCAATTATGAGACTGTACATTTTTAGAGAGAAAAAATTAATATTTTTATAAGGATTGTCACTGGCCAAACTTTAAGCCTATTAGTACAAATCTTAAATACAAGTTGGTAAATACAGTATAGGTCAAGACATCACTCACAGAACTGGAATGGGGTACTAGTTGATTACTAGTATATGTGTGAATGGCAGCAGAATAAATGAGAAGAGCTTAAGGAGACTCAGCAAGCCTGCTCACATCCCTCACACAAGCACCCAGTTCATCATTTTTTGAGTTATTCATAAACATTTATTAGTACAAAAGCTGTAAATGATGATGATATTATGCAGTAGTCAAACAAATAATGAAACCAGGGCTGGCATGGTGACTCGAGGAGTGGGGTGGGGAGGGGGCTAGCTGCTATATCTTGCTGCACTCAAGAGACTGGCTACTGGATGAGTTGAGAAATGCAAACACAGCAGTCAGCATCCCGACGTACCAGTCAAGTGGACAGCTCCTTTAATTGGTTACCCCCTGTGGAATGGGAAAAAACAGAGGGAGAAAATTAAAGCATCCTGCACCATTGAGCTGGAGAACACCTCTGGATCAATGGCCGTCACTCTCAAAGGTTCTACTGTAGGGTAAAGCCCACAGTGGAGCTGTTGACTCACTGTTACAAGTGGGTGCCACTAACAGCACCATTGTCAAAGAGGAATCACAAGGAAGGGTGACTGGGGACATGCAGGAAAAATTTGCTGCTGAAACATAATATTTAAAGCAAATTAAAAAAAAAAGATCCCACAGCTTTAGTAGAGGTTGCACCATCTGGGGCAGTGGTGGGCAACCTGTGGCCTGTCAGGGTAACCTGCTGGCGGGCCGCCAGACAGTTTGTTTACATTTGCATAGCCACCTACAACTTCCAGTGGCTGCGGTTCACCGTTCCCGGCCAATGGGAGCTGCGGGAAGCAGCGCAGGGATGTGCTGGGCGCTGCTACTAACCACAAACCACAGCCACTGGGAGCTGCGGGCGGCTGTGCAAATGTAAACAAATTGTCTGGTGGCTCGCCAGTGGATTACCCTGATGGGCTGTGTGCGGCCAATGGGTTGCCCACCTGCCCACCCATCTGGGGGAAAGTATATAACAATTTTTTTCCCCGTTTGTAAATATAATTTTATCTCAAGATGGTGGAATTTTTCAAATGGAGCTGAAAAAGGGATTTTCCTTATAAAAAATAACTCTAAAATACAGAAGCCAGTCTTTCTAATACCTCAGTGGTATTCGAAAATATTATTAAGAAAAACATCCAAGCATAAGGAGTTCCATTTCACTGTGCCACAAGAATGAACGATGCACCCTAAAAGAGCACTTCATGGTTGCTTTAAGTCTCAAAATTTACTTGCTTTGACAGATGTTTCATACTGTGGGACTTATTTTAAGAATTGCAGCAGGGTATTTATTTTTAATGCTAATCACTGCTGCAGCATTATTTTAAAAAACACCAAGCAAACCTTCAAACTACTGTGCAGCACAGCATAAGCAAACACGTTCAGACATACTAGAAAGAGGAGACAGTGTTTGCTTATGGGATGACATAGGGTATTGTTGGGGGTTGGTTTGTTTTTTCTGTAGTTTAATGCTGTGTGAATGAGCAAAAGTAAAATGGTGTCCGGGAATCTTTTTAAAAGTTCTACATTATAGAGCTACTGTCTGCCAAGAGGGGTTAATTTTAAGCTCTAACAACCTTGAGAGCATCTTCTTCAGTCAAATTCATCTAAAATGCCAAGGGAAGTTTTTTTAAACCGTAACAAAAATACTGATAAGATATAAAATGGATGCGTAAGCCTTTAATGTAGGGCTTTCTGTAGCACTCACCTGTCTGCAATACTTGCAGATTTGATTTTGTCTATGACAATGACCTGTTTGTTGCAGCACATCGAGGTAGTTAGTGCAACCCCTAGAGCAGCACCAGCAGTTTTGGCAACTTTGACTAGCAATGGTCCAGATGCTGTTGCAACCGAATCTGTTAAAATTAGACCAAAAAGAGTATTTCAGTATTACACCAATTTGGTATCTCTGGCATTTTCATATTGCATTTTTACAGAAAATCTCTACAACTACTGTATTTATCTAGGCCACAAACAGGAAAAGCACATTGGACTGGAAAAAGAAAATAAGAAAGAAATACTTGTGGCACCTTAGAGACTAACAAATTTATTTCAGCATAAGCTTTCGTGGGTTAGAACCCACTTCATCAGACGCATGGAATGGAACATACAGTGAACAGATATTTATACAGTAAGAGAAACATGATAAGGTGGAAGTGCCTATACCAACTTTAAGAGGCTAATTAAGTAAGAGGAACTATAACAGCAGGGGAAAAAACACTTTTGAAGTTGTCCACAATGGGCCATCTTGTTTATCACTTCAAAAGTTTTTTCCCCCCTGCTGTTATAGTTCCTCTTACTTAATTAGCCTCTTAAAGTTGGTTTAGGCACTTCCACCTTATCATGTTTCTCTGACTGTATAAATATCTGTTCACTGTACGTTCCATTCCATGCGCCTCATGAAGTGGGTTCTAACCCACAAAAGCTTATGCTGAAATAAATTTGTTAGTCTCTAAGGTGCCACAAGTATTTCTTTCTTATTTTCTTTTTGCTGACACAGACTAACACGGCTACTACACTGAAACCTGTCACATTGGACTGGGGAGTTCCAGAGGGAGCGATTATGGGGTTTAAAGAATTAACTAGGGAGCCTATATTTTGAGTGTGGAATGAATGAAAGTGAGAGCAGGTCAGTTTCTAGGGCTTTGATGCTTTGCTTGAAAGCTCAAGAGAGGGCAGTAAAGTCATTGTTGATAACAAGGTGTGGAGGAGTTAGGCACACGAGAGCTCTGACTCAAAGAACCCTATGAAGCAGAAGAAAAATGCAATTCTGAGATGGAAAGAAAGAACAGAATGACTTGCTAAGAGACAACAACTGAAGTAAAAATTCATCAGGGACATAGAATGCTACTTAAGTAACTAAGGCAGTGAAAAGTTAAAGATGTTTCAATATCTGAATGAAGACCAGTAGAGCTACATATGTAGGAAGTGAATAGGTATACAAGTATAAGATGTATAAAAGTGCATGATGGTTTCATTTTTGGAGAAGTGGAGGGCATTTTGTAGTAACTGAAATGGCTGAGAGAAAAAAGTGAAGGAAAATTTGATGAGAAGTCGAATCACCAGAGACTCAGGCTGAGATAACAGAAAAGACCATTGTGGAGAAAATGGAAGAAGGTGACAGTATGGCAACTAGAAATAGTATGAAGAGCAGAAGAGAAAGGTGTGTGCTTTAAGAGTGATTCAAGAGACACCTGCCATAGATGGCCTGTCCTTAAAAAGGAGAAAGAACAGTCCAAAGATAGTAACTCAATAACTGGCCATGAAGAAAGCACTGAATAGAAACCAGAAAGAAAGAAGCAGCAAATGAATCTAATTAGTGACTCTGTGTTGAGGAACTAAGCCCAAAATATTTGTTACCCAGATCAAGGGAAAAAGATGGTAGTCTGCCTCCTGAATGCCAAGATAAAGCATGTGATAAGAAGAGTGAAGTATATTCTGAAAAATAACTGGGGAATCCTTACCAACTATTGACAATCAGGCAACAAATGAGACAAGTGAAGGGAGATTTGATAAAATGAAGATGCATTTCAGGGATATAAGACAACAACTGAAAACTGGGACAAAGTAAATGATCTTTTCAGAGGTGCTCCCAGTGCCACGCATCAGTGGAGAAAGGAGAATATTAACATTGCAGTAAACGTAATGGATGTACAGAAGGAGTTTTGGTTCACAGAACACTGGGGTGCCTGCTGTGAGGAGAGGCACATGTTTAGATGTGATGACCTCCACAGAAGCTGCTGGGACTGAAATTGGTAGTGTTTATTAGCTGGGATTTAAACTAGTTAGGAAAAGGTAAAGGGGACATGAGGTCTTTTATTGAATCTTAAAGAATCTGTCATTCTGGAATTCTGCAGAAGAGGAAGAATGTGATGGCATGATTCAAGAGACACCTGCAATAGATGTCCTATCCTTGACATGGAGAAGGAATTATCCAAGAACAAGCCAAAAATAGTAACTCAACAAGTGGCCAAGAAAAAAGCACTGAACAGGAACTAGAAGATTAAGAATGTGAAATGTTGTATTATTGTCCCAAAGCATAAAAACAGGGGAAAACGTGTGTGGGAAGTAAACAAACAGAAATGAAAATGCTATTAAGTAATGGCAGTCGGGTGCTCCTCATAACTAGTATACAGGAATGAAAGGGAGTGAAGAGAAGAAAGAGGTTGTGGGGTGGAATTGTTCATTATGTTAGAGGTATTAGTTAATTATTCTTCACAAAACCTCCTGTGAAGCAGATTGATATTATCATCCCCTTCTTGCAGATGGAAAATTCAGGGAGAGAAATTAAGGCTAAAATTTCCAAGAGTGGCCACTAATTTGGGATGCCTCAATTTTGTGCCCAACTGAGACCCCTTGGGCCTGATTTCCAGAGGTGCTGGACATCCATATACAATATTAAAATCAATGGAAGTAGAAGGCACTTAGCAACTCTGAAAATCAGGCCAAAAATATCTCAAATAGACCTCCCAAAACAGAGGCACCCAGATGCATCCTTTTGAAAAATGTTCCCTAGTTGACTTGCCTATGGCTGAAGAAGGTGTACATTGCAGAGACTAGAACTTATGAACTCCTGGCTCCCAGTCCTGTGTTTGTTGTCATTTTTTTCAGCTACTTTTGTCCACTGATGTTTGGAACTACAAACAAATTATTTGCACATCAGTATTTTATGGTACTCTGTAAAGAAGAAAGCCATTTTTGTAATAAATATTGTGGCAAAGGGCTGTACCAATAAAGATTCTGCAAGTGATAAACTTTAACCTGGCATTTGCCTGTCACTAGAAAGTACTTCCCATAATCTATGTCTCCCCTACAACAGCAAAGAAAAAAAGAAGATGCTAATGTCATCCGGTGATACTGAGTCAATGTCTCAAGATGCTGCTGCAGTGTTTGCAAAGTTACTTGTAAGAGGACAAATCAGCTTATGCCCTGGCAGCATTTCTAGATGTCTGTTGAGATGTACTGGGAAGGTAAACTAAACTAAGGTAGACAAGGTGAATAAATAAGATAACTACATTAGAGAAAGCAGAGGAAAAGAAATGGACTGTGTCTGAGAAAAATAAACACAAGAAAGAGAAATCTGGAAAGGATAATCAAGTGCATATCCCCTGACAGAGAAGGATTAGTTTATCATGTTGAAGTAAAGCATGGGTATGAAAAATGAATCATACAGATATAAATTATTCATGTCTAAAGATGTTTCAGTCATTAAGATATTTACACCATGACTGAAGCATTTACACACCGTGCTGATTTACTGGCTATGTAATTATATACGATACACTGATGAATGTTTGCATGGAAAACACTCTAGAATTTTTATTTCATTAATCAGTTTCCCCACTTTTGATCAGTGCATCTCAATCAGTATACAAGGCTTGATTAAAACCTCCCAGGGGCTGTGAAATTACTTTCTGCATGCTAACAACAACCGTGCCTAAATTCATGTTTCTTCAGATAAATAGTAGGGAACCCTTTTTGCTTGTCAACTTTGATCATTAGCTAAAAAGGCCTATCATATTTAATGTGCTACTCACACCAGTGGCGGATTTAGAGTTAGTGGGGCCCCGTGTGCAGCTTTATTTTTGCCCCACGCCCACACACCCCTTGGTAACGGCAGCTGGGAGCCCCAGGGCCTTTTAAATCGCTGGACCCCGGGGCAGCTGCCCCTTTTGCCCCTCCATCAGCGGCCCTGGGCGCAGGAGGTGCTGCAGCCCCCCCACTTTTTATGCGGGGCTCTGCTGCTGCCCTGCGGCACTTATGTTAAAACGTATTGTTTGGAGCACAGAACCGCCCGGGGTCCTGGGGAGACAGGGAGGTGACCGAGCCTGGCTGAACACCCACCTGAAGTGGGGGAGGGCGCGCACGGCTCCATCGGCAGCCACCTGAGTGCCCCGCTGCCTCTGCATGCTGATCTCTGTTCACCTCCCATGGCCGCTGGGTCCTTGCAAAGCAGGCAGCTGCAATCACCCTTAGCTGCCGGGGCCGCACAGCAGTCTCCGAGGCCGAGCTCAGGCACTTCCCTGTCTCCCCAGGACCCCGGGTAGTTCTGTGCTCCTAACAAGATGTTTTAACATAAGCGGCGCAAGGCGGCAGCCGGGACCCTGGGCACGGGATGGCAGCAGAGCCCACAGAGCCTAGGGCGTGGGGCAGCAGTGGAGCTCCACATAAAAGGGGGTGTGCTGCAGCACCCCCTGCGCTCCTAGTCCCCGTGCCTATCTTTTGGGGGCCCCCGTCGTTTTGGGGCAAATCCACTCCTGACTCAAACAGCAATGGGCAAACAGGTCTGGATAAAGTAAGTCGCCCCTCGTCCCAAACCAAATGCAAAGCGAACAATTTGCAAGGTTCAAAAAGTCTCGCTAACTTTTAATTTTTCTTTTCTTTTCAAAGTCTACTAGTACCCTCTGGTTTCAGCAAGGAAAGTATGAGAACAGTATTTCTGGAGAGCAGGGCCGGTGCAAGGAAGTTTCACGCCCTAGGTGAAACTTCCTTGCACCGGCCCTGTGCCCCCCCCAGCGGCAAACCACCCCCCGCCCGCGGCAGCCTCCCCACCCACCCGCGGGCCGCGGCGGGGAGGCTGGGCTCCCTCCCCCCCCGCAGCCCGTGGCGGTGGGGGCTGGGCTCAGCTCCCTTGTGGCAGCGGCACTGGGCTCGGCTCCCTGCCCCACCCCCCGCAGGCCGAGGCGGGGCTCGGCTCCCCGCGCCGCCCACCAGGCCGAGGCGGGGCTCGGCTCCCCGCACGCTTCTGCGGCCCCCCACCAGTGCCCCCCACGTCAGCCAGCCCCCCGCCCACGGCAGCTCACCTCAGCCGGGGGTAGGGGAAGCTGCATTCTCGGCGGCGTTTTGAATTGCCGCCGGGAGTCTCCGCCCCCCTAAATGCTGGCGCCCTAGGCGACCACCTAGGGCCGCCTAGTGGGCGTGGTGGCCCTGCTGGAGAGATTTCAAGCCCTACTTCTAACTACGTGCTCTTCACTTTTCTCTTCTATAAATGGAAGGAAGAGGGAGGTTGCTTGTTTGGGAGCTTTGATTCTTTAGGTAAAAGGTTATCATCTTAAAAGGACAGGCATAACCACAACAACCAAGACTAGTTGAAAATAATAATTTAAGAACAATTTTAAAACAGAGAAAAAGAGAGAAGAGGGAGGGATTTCACAGTCTGTTGAGCTTAAGAGGGCAGCAGCTGTTGAAACACACAGCTACCCAAAGACTACTACTGTTATTCTGTCTGTTATTTGGGTTCTCTAGTGGCATCTCCCTCCTAGGTGCCCCAAAGTTCTACAATCTATTCACCTGAGAGAGATAAAAAGCAAAGCCTGCATAGCCCTTTTTTGTTGTGCTTCTTTGACCAAAGCCAGTAAAAATGCAGTGAGCCAAAAAGAAAAGTAAAACCACCCACAGTAGCTGTTCGAGGTCAACAGGATATTTAAACATGAGGGTTTCTAATGGCAAGTGATCATCAGTACATGAATCACAGGCATTCACAAAATCCAATTCCTCCCAAAGTGAAAGGAGAGATCATTGTCAGTTCCCAGGGGTTCTTGGTTTAATCAGAAAAGAGATCCAAACTGACAGAAAATCTCTGCTAGTTTCCACAGAGTGCGCTGATGCATAGATGTGGAAAAGGAAGCATCTTGCCCTGTTACAGGAGTGCTGCATGTCTGTATATATGTAAATAGTTGGGCTGTCAAACAATAAAAAAATTAATTGTAATTAATCGCAAGATTAAAAAAATAATCGCGATTCATCGCAGTTTTAATCACATTGTTAAACAATAATAGAATACCATTTATTTAAATATTTTGGCACCTTAGAGAATAACAAATTTATTTCAGCATAAACTTTCGTGGACTATCCGACGAAGTGGACTGTAGTCCACGAAAGTTTATGCTGAAATAAATTTGTTATTCTCTAAGGTGCCACAAGTATTTCTTTCTTATTTTCTTTTTGCTGACACAGACTAACATGGCTACTACACTGAAACCTTAAATATTTTGGATGTTTTCTAAATTTTCACATATATTGATTTCAATTACAACACAGAATACAAAGTGCACAGTGCTCTTTATATTATAATTTTTATTACAAATATTTGCACTGTAAAAAAAGAAACAAAAGCAAAGGTATTTTTCAATTCACCTCATACAAGTACTGTAGTGCAATCTCTTTATCGTAAAAGTGCAATTTACAAATGTAGATTTTTTTTGTTACGTAACTGCATTCAGAAACAAAACAATGTAAAACTTTAGAGCCTACAAGTCCAGTCAGTCCTATTTCTCGTTCAGCCAATTGCTCAGACAAACAAGTTTGTTTACATTTACGGGAAATAATGCTGCCCACTTCTTATTTACAATATCACCTGAAAGTGAGAACAGGTGGTAACATGGCACTGTTGTAGCCTGTGTTGCAAGGTATTTACATGCCAGATTTGCTAAACATTTGTATGCCCCTTCATGCTTCGACAATCATTCCAGAGGACATGCCTCCATGCTGGTGACGGGTTCTGCTTTGTAACGATCCAAAGCAGTGTGGACTGATGCACTTGCATTTTCATCATCTGAGTCAGATGCCACCAAGGTTGATTGGTGGATTTTCTTTTTTGGTGGTTCTGTAGTTTCTGCATTGGAGCGTTTCTCTTTTAAGACTTCTGACAGCATGCTCCACACCTCGTCCCTATCAGATTTTGGAAGGCACTTCAGATTCCTATACCTTGGGTCGAGTGCTGTAGCTACCATTAGAAATCTCACATTGGTACCTTCTTTGTGTTTTGTCAAATCTGCAGTGAAAGTGTTCTTAAAATGAACAACATGTGCTGGGTCATTATCCGAGACTGCCATAACACAAAATACATGGCAGAATGTGAGTAAAACCACGGAGCAGGAGACATACAGTTGTCCCCCAAGATGTTCAGTCACAAATTTAATTAACACATTATTTTTTTTAACAAGCATCATCAGCATGGAAGCATGTCCTCTGGAATGGTGGCTGAAGCATGAAGGGACATTTGAATGTGTAGCATATCTGGCACGTAAATACCTTGCAATGCTGGCTACAAAAGTGCCATGCGAACACCTGCTTTCATTTACAGGTGACATTCTAAATAAGAAGTGGGCAGCATTATCTCCCATAAATGTAAACAAACTTGTTTGTCTTGGCGGTTGACTGAACAAGAAGTAGGACTGAGTGGACTTGTAGGCGCTACAGTTTTCCATTCTTTTGTTTTTGAATGTAGTTATGCAAAAAAAAAAAATCTACATTTGTAATTTGCACTTTCAAGATAAAAGAGATTTCACTACTGTACTTGTTTGAGGCAAATTGAAAAATACTATTTCTTTTATCTTTTTTACAATGCAAATATTTGTAATAAAAATAATATAAAGTGAGTACTATATACCTTGTATTGTGTTATAATTCAAATCAATATATTTGAAAATGTAGAAAAAGATCCACAAATATTTATAATACATTTCAATTGGTATTCTATTTTTGTTTAACAGTGTGATTAAAACTGTGATTAATCACAATTAATTTTTTTAATCGAGTTAATCTGTTTGAATTAATCGTTTGAGTTTACTGCAATTAATTGACAGTCCTACTAAAAAAGTTAGTCAATAGACAAAATATCAATAGAAAGTGCTCAAGAATATGGAGCATAATTTCACCTGGTTTTGTAGGACCAACAAAACTTGTTTTTGAGCAATGCAAATGGCTGCTTCTGTATAGTTCTTTACATCAATTGTTAATATGCAAAATTGGCTACAAAATATCATAACCCATGAAACTCAGGGCAGAGTGAGGTTAACTCAATGAGTTCACACAGGCCCTAAAATTTTGTGATTCTCTCCCTGGATCGTCTTAATCATTTAGTACAAATGCTCCAGCAGCTCAAAACAAAACACAGCATCATGCTGCAATTCAGATTTTTACAGGCCAGTTCTTCACAGCCATCTATGCATCTCCTCCCATGACCCTCCCTCTGCGCCTCTTATCCCAAACAGCCCCTCCTTTCACTAGTTGACACACTGCATCTCTGCTGTGTATGGTTAGCACACAGCGCAGTTCCTCCATTATGCTAGGGCTATTCAATAGGTCCTTCTATCCTTCCAGCTCCACTCACTACTGCTACTCCTTGCCCACCAAAATAGCATCCCCCCAAATTACTGCAAGTCAGTGCTGTGGATCTCTTACTTACTATTGCTATGGCTGGGAAGAAATAAGTCAAGAAAGTGCAAAAGCTCAATAAAGCAATGAGACCTAGCTGGCATCAGTCACAGTGGTGAGACTTATCAGTCAACAACCAGTATTAGAGGTAATGCCTTCTGCAAGTTCCAAGCAGCCCTGTAAGGAAAAGCAGCTGGCATACATAGGTGTAATCGTGATCAAGGTTTTCAGCACCAACACTGAAATTAAAGACTCCTATGCACTTCAGAAAATACAATAAAGGAAGATAAGGTGCCAGTGCACTTACGACTGAGTGGAAACATAACCAAACTTACACCAAAAGTGGAGACGAAAGCAGAGGAGAAATAATTTTTGTTTTGTTTTGGGCACATCATTATTATTTATACAGCATTTACTGTGACTAGGGCATTGCCCAAAAGACAACTTTCCTTACATAAGTGTTTCCAGAGAAATGCTAAATATTCCTCAGTTATCGCACCTTGCTCTCTATAGATTAGAAATTAGTGGAAATGATCACCCTTGATCTGCCTTCATACCCCACTGTAAAGTCACTGGCTTACAAAAGCTGTTGGAGCATACTGAGACATGCTGTTCCCTCATAAGAACATAAAAATGGTCATACTGTATCAGGACAATGGGCGTGGGCCATCTACCCCAGTATCCTGCCTGCTGACAGTGGCCTATGCCAGATACTTCAGAGGGAGTGAACAGAACAGGGCAATGTATCGAGTGATCCATCCTGTCATCCAGTCCCTCAGGCAATCAGAAGTTTAGGAACACCCAGAGCATGGGGTTGTGTCCCTGACCATCTTGGCTAAAAGCCACTGATGGACTTATTCTCCATGAACATATCTAATTCTTTTTTTAACCCAGTTATACTTTTGGCCTTCACTATATCCTGTGGCATCGAGTTCCACAGGTTGACTGTGTGCTGTGGAACTGCAGAGGCCCTGGGGTTTTTTCACCTTCCTCTGCAGCATGAGGCACGGGTCACTTACTGGAGGATTCTCTGCATCTTGAAGTCTTTAAACTATGATTTGAGGACTTCAATAGCTGAGACATAGGCGAGAGGATTATTGCAGGAGTGGGTGGGTGAGATTCTGTGGCCTGCATTGTGCAGGAGGTCAGACTAGATGATCATAATGGTCCCTTCTAACCTTAAAGTCTATGACACGAAGAAGTACCCTCCCAAGCAGAAAATTCTTCTCCACCATTGCTACACCTAATATGACAACATAGTGATCAAAGTAAGGTTTGTGCTATCACACAAAACAAAGGGGAAATCAGTCATTTTTACCACTTATATGTAAAGCAGCCTTCCTCTAGTAGCAAATAAGGCAAGCTTTGAGCCTGAAAAAGGGAGATAGGGTATTCTTTCTAGCCTAATTTTTGAGCCTTCCAGAAGCATGTTCAGCAAAGTGAGGTACTAACTGCAGAAAACACCTGTAGCCCATGTCCCTCAAATATTCTCTGCTGAGTATTCCAAAGCAACTGGAGTGCTTTGTCAGTGTATAACTCTCCCATTGCACTAGCCTTCTTTTCAGGTGTCTCAAAGCTCTTTAAAAGTGTATTAAGTGCACAAGCGCATTAAGCGTCACCATGCTTCTGTGATGATCAGTGGGTGCTGTAGGTGGCAATCTGTCCCCTCCCTCCATCTTCCGTCAGCTCTCCTCTGATCTTCAAAGTGAAAAACTGGGACACTGTTGCTGGGTGTGTCACAGAGAAGCATTTTGGTGGGATTAAGGGAGGTCGTTGGTGAAGTGGGAAGAAAAAGAAGCACTCTCTTTCCTCTCCCACTTCCTCCCACTTTGAGAATGAAAAATTGGGACCTTTTTCAGTAAAGGACAGCATGGGAGAAACAGATTTTATCCCTCTGTGACTCCCAAACTCTTCCCCTTCAATTTAGCTCTTACCCTACCCTCTCTTCCTCACTCAACAGAAACCTGCATTTCTTCCTCTATGCCTCCTCCCTCTGCTGCCTCAGATGCTGCAGGGACTTCTGCCAGGAGCCCCCTGTGGCAACCAGATGTACTGCAGCCCCTATGGACAGAAGACAGAGCTTCCTCAAGGGCCATTAACTCCTCCAGGAACTAAGGTCCATCACAAACCTCACCACCTCCCGATCCAAGCACAAGACACATTTCCTTGACCTGCCCCCTCTAACATGAACAGAGAGCAACACATGCATGTGTAAATTTCAAAACAGAACACTCCAGTGCACACATTTCTTGCCCTAGGGAGAGGATGAGAGGATATGTCTGTCATGAGATGTTCGTCATGTTCTTAATGCACTACTGGGGGACAACTGGATACTATGGTGATGAGCACGGTATAAGAGCCAGAATAAAGTTGAATCAATATAGGAGCTAAAGCAGCTCCAACCTTCTGGTAGCACGAGCTGGTCCTGCTCCCAGCAGTACATCAGCTGCACTACACAGTGTCTCCAGTGTCATTGATAGGTGGGGAATTATTGGTGGGCTTAGCCACATCAACACCTCAAAGCCGCATGCGCAAAGTATCATTCTCCCTGTTTTACATATCAAGGGGCTGAGGCAGAGATATATGCAGGCACAATTTTCCAGAAGTGATTAGTGATTTGGCACCCAATCTGAGACATGCCTTGGCCCTGATTTTCAGAAATGCTGGGCACACACAACTGCAATTGAAATCAATGAAAGCTGCAGTCTGAAACGGGGCCAAGATGTGTCTACTTGGGCACCCAAAATCAGTGGCCACATTTGAAAATTTTAGCCTCAATACTTGCTAAAAGTCACAGGAGGGTTGTGGCAGAGCTGGGAGTAGAATCTAGGAATCCTATTTCAAAGGCCTGTGCTTTAGCAGCAAGAGTATCTGTACAGATAATTTCACAGTGTCTTACACATGGTTTCTTTGCTGAAGACAATGGGAGAAATATAAAAGCACTCAGGGAATTTTTGCTCTTTCACATTCACTTTTTTCATTAACTCCCAACCCATTCATTATTGTCAGAGAGTATCTTCAACTGCACTTAATATATCTTGCTGTCTTTTCTCTGGTTTGCTTATTGTATGTTTAAGGATCATTGTTTTAGAACTATCACCCACTTGATGTCCTTTAAAAACACACTCTGCCCCCTCTCTGTAATACTATGGAGACACTGAAGTTGTCGTGGCTTTCTCAGTGGTCAAAGTGGGGGGGAACATGGGCTATCACACCCCATCTACTATGCTGACAATCCAATAATCATATCTCCTTTCCATGCCACAATCCCATAATTACCCAACACCAGGGCCGGCTTTAGGAAGTGCAGAGCCCAATTTCAACGGGGCCCCACCGCCGAAATGCCGCCGAGGCAGCGGCAGCGATTGAGCTGCCACCGAAGTGCCGCCAATGGATGTTGCAGGGCCCTCTTAGGCGCGGGGCCTGATTCCGGGGAATCAACCTAAAGCCGGCCTTGCCCAACACCCCCTTTTCAGATCCTAATCTGGTGGCTCCTGTTTAGCCTCCTCCAACTGTGCGCTATTTCCATGGTCACTTGCATAAAGGGAAACAGTTAAAGGGACTATCTGCCCATTTTCAAGCCACAGATTGCTTTTGTGTGGAAGTGAGCAAGTTCCAGGGGTAGGGTAGCTTTCCTCAGCTCAGTTCCTCCAATCCCCAATTGACCAGTGCCCTTGTCTCTTCCCCTGCTCCCCTGCAGGTGTATCAAAGACAGGAAGAGAGGAAGCCCTTGGCACTTATTTTCTTTGGTTATGCTTTTGACACAAGTAATGGGTCGTGTGGGGAGAGGCAGCTTGAGTATTGGCATGCTATACTGAGGCCTACCAATACATTCAAGCCCTGCATTTTCCATTACTAAAATCTGGTCATCCTTTGTTTGGCTCATTCCTCTCTCTCTCACTCTCTCTCTCTCTCAATCTCATTTACTTTAATTGTTATGGCATTTCATTAATTCAGATTTAATGCCGAGCAGATGATTAACCTAGTCTCACTTTCCCCTCTCCCACACATGGTTGATGGTTCCTTAATGTCATCACTCTAACTTTCAAGGGGGTTATATATTTTATTTAAATTCCCATAATGCACTCCAGGGTGGCTTGTCTCTCTAATCCTCATTTTGCAAAAAAGCTAGCATCAATGTTAGCCAGGGTTTAATATGGGTTGATTAAAAAATGGGACTTGGGTGGATACTCAATGGTTTAGGGAAAAAGTGGTAGCAGCAACAGGGAAAGAGAGCATAGCTGTTACAGAGAAAATATCTGCAGCATCTCAAGGGCAGGGGAGCAACATTACAGCCAGCAATGACCATTATCAATCATAATATTATACTATTCTTCATATTCTACTGTCTATAAAGGTCATGAGTAAGCCATACAGTACTGGCATTTGTATTCAGTTTTACTAATAGAAAATAATGTTTGCACACTGGCTTCATTCATGCTTCATTAAACAGAGTAACCTTTTTTTATTTCAGCTCTTGTGGGGAAATTAGAAACATCCTCAGCCACCAAGCACTAATAATGAAGGCTGAAAAGCCAAAATCATCAACAGTATCTCTAATTCTCCCTCAAGACCTGGACTAAAGAAAATATTAATATGCTTAATGATGTGTGACACTTTAGCCCCAAAATATATATTTTGGAATGGAGTAAGCTGGTACTGTGCAATTGAAAGCAGTATTCAGGTAGTGAAGCAGGCAAGTTTATTTAATAATATAACAGCCATTTAAAAATTAAAGAGCATTCTTGTTCAAAGGGTTTGTGGCAACCTCAGAGGCCTACTGTATAACCCCAAAACCTGTGTTTTCCCAGTGCCTCTGATTTTGAAAAATGTGTGTGTTCCATCAGGGCTGCAGAATGAGTAGTAAGAGCATAAGAACTGCCATACTAAGTCACACCAATGGGCCATCTAGCCCAGTATCATGTTTTCGACAGTGGCCAGCACCAGAGCTTCAGGAGGAATGTAGTGAACTGGGCAGTTGGAGTGAGCTTCCCCTGTCTTCCCCTCTTGGCTTCTGGTTGTCAGAGTTTAGGGTCACCCCAAGCATGGGGTTACATCCCTGACCATCTTTACTAACAGCCATTGATGGATCTATACTCCATGAACTTATCTAGTTCTTTTTTGAACACAGTTATGTTTTTGGACATCACATCATCCTATGGCAATGAGTTCCACATGTTAACTAGGCTCTGTTGAACAAGTACTTCCTCTTATTTGTATTATACCTGCTGCCTATTCATTTCATCGGGTGACCCCTGTTTTTTGTACTATGGGAAAGGTTAAATAATACTTCTCTATTCATCCTTTTCACACAATTAATGATTTCACAGACCTCTATTATACTTCCCTTATTTGTCTCTTTTCTAAGCTGAATAGCCCATATATTTTTAATCTTTCCTTGTATGGAAGTCGTTCCATAGCCTTGATCATCTTTGTTGCCCTTCTCTGAACCTTTACCAGTTTACTATATGCTGCTTGAGATGGGGTGACCAGAACTCGGTACAGTATTACAAGATGTGTGTACATCATGGATTTATATAATGGTATTATGATATTTTCTGTCTTATTTGCTATCCTTTTCCTGACAGTTCCTAACATTGTGTTCGTCTTTTTGACCACTGCTGAAGTTTTCGGAGAACTATCTATGGTGTTTCCAAGATCTTCCTTTAGTGGTAACAGCTAATTAGAACCCACCATTTTATGTGTATATCCGGGATTTTTTTTTTCACTGTGCATTACTTTGCACTTAACAATATTGAATTTCATCTGCCATTTTGTTGCCCAATCACCCAGTTTTGTGAGACCCCTTTGTAACTCTTCGCACTCATCTGTGGACTTAACTATCTTGAATAATTTTGTATCATCTGCAAACTTTGACACCACACTGGTCATTCCCTTTTCGAGATCATTTATGAATATGTTGATCCAATACAGATCCTTAGGGGACCCCGCTATTTACCTCTCTCCATTGTGAAAACTGACCATTTATTCCTACCCTTTGTTTCCTATCTTTTAACCAGTCACAGATTCATGAAATTACCTTCCCTGTTATCTGATGACCACTTAGTGTCCTAAGAACCTTTGGTGAGGGACCTTGTCAAAGGCTTTCTGAAAGTCCAACTACACTGTATCAACTGGATCAGCCTTGTCCACATGCTTGTTGACACCCCTAAAGAATTCGAATAGATTGGTGAGGCGTGACTTCCCTTTACAAAAGTCATGTTGACTCTTTCTCAACTGATCATGTTTATCTATGTGTTTGATAATTCTGTTTTTCACTATAGTTTCTACCAATTTGCCCAAGGCTGAAGTTAGGCTTACTGTATTGTAACTGCCAAGATCGCCTCTAGAGCCCTTTTTATAAACTGGCGTTACATTAGCTATCTTCTAGTCACCTTCTGTAGAGGCCTGTTTCAGCAATATGTTACATAGTACAGTTAGTTGTTCTGCAATTTCATATTTGAGTTCCTTCAGAGCTCTTGGGCGAATACCATCTGGTCCTGGTGACTCATTACTGTTTAATTTATCCATTTTTCTAAAACCTCTTCTATTAACACATCAGTTTGGGACTGTACTTCAGATGTTCCCACAAAGGAGAGCTCGGATGTGGGTATCTCCCCCAGATCCGCGGCAGTGAAGACTGATGCAGCTTCTCCACAGTGGCCTGGTCTTCCTTGAGTGCTCCTTTAGACATCTGGTCGTCTAGTGGCCCCATTACCTGTTTGGCAGGCTTCCTGATTCTGATTCTTAAAAAAATTCTTACTGTTAGTTTTTGCGTCTTTAGCAAGTTGCTTCTCAAATTTTTTCTTGGCCTGCCTTTTTATACTTTTACCCCTAACCTGCCAGAGTTTGTGAACCTTCTTATTTTCCTCACTAGGATTTGACTTCCAATTTTTAAAGGATGCCTTTTTGTCTTTAATGGCCTCCATTAGTCTTCTGTTTAGGCAAGGTGGCATTCTTTTGGTCCTCCTATTGTCTTTTTTATTTGGGGCATACATTTAGTCTGAGCCTCTGTTATGTGTTTTTAAATAGTCCCCATGCTGGCATTTAACTCTTGTGACTGCTCTTTTTAACTTCCATAAACAAGCATCCTCATTTTTGTGTAGTTTTCCCTTTTAAAGTTAAATGTTACCAAGGCATTTTTTAAAATTATCCCCTCTACAAGGACATGAAATTTAATTACGTTATGGTCACTATTACCAAGCCGTTCATCTATAGTTATCTGTACTATAGATCCTGTGCTCCACTTTGGACTAAATCAGGAATTGCCTCTCCTCTTGTAGGTTCCAAAACTAGCTTCTCCAAGAAGCGGTCATGTACGGTGTCTAGACATTTTACATCTGCATCACACCCTGAGATGATATTTATTCAGCCAGTATGAGGATAGTTGAAATACCTCATTATTATTGCACCTTCTGCTTCTGTAGTCTCTCTAACCCCCCTTTGTATTTCACAGTCACTGTCACCATCCTGGTCAGGTGGTTGGCAGTATACTCCTACTGCTATACTCTTCTTATTCAAGCATGGCATTTCTATTCAGAGAGATTGTGTGGTAAAGTTTGATTCATTTACGATTTTTACCTTATTTGACTCTATGCTTTCTTTAACATACAATGTCATGCCCCCACCAGCACAACCTACTCTGTCATTCCTGTATATTTTATACTCTGGTATTACTGTGTCCCATTGATTATCTTCATTCCACCATGTTTCCATGATGCCTATTATATCAATATCCTCATTTAATGCCAGACACTTTAGTTCACCCATCTGAGGCCTGGTCTTCACTACACAGTCAGGTCAACATAAGGCAGCTTATGTCGACCTAACTATGTCAGAGTGCACACTATAGCCTTGCTCCTGCCAATGTAAGTGCCCTACTACACCAGCATAATAACTTTACCTCCAGGAAAGGAGTAGGGCTTATGTCCGTGTAGTTAGGACAACGCAGTGGGCTGGTCTATACGACCACGGTAAATCAATCTAACTTACGCAACTTCAGTTACGTGAATAACATAACTGAAGTTGTTAGATCCACTTATCACGTTGGCTACACTGCACTGTGTCGACGGGAGAACATCTCCTGTCAACTTCCCTTACACTTCTTGGGGAGGTGGAGTACACACATCGACGGGAGTTCGCTCTCCCATCGATTTAGTGGGTCTTCATCAGATCGGCTAAATCGACACTCACTGCATCGACTGCAGCAATGCCGATCTACCAGCAAGTGTAGACATACCCAGTGTCTGTGTAGACACTGCGTTGTTTACATTGGAGCTGCGAAATTGACAAGAAGGTTGGGCAGCTAGAGCCCGGCTCCCCCAGCTCCCCACTGGGCTCCACCAGCCCTCATTCCCGCACATCACCATTTCCCATCGTCATCCACTCATTGTACACATTACTCCACTTCTCCTTCACTCCACTCCATTCACCTGATTCCCTCAGTTCATCCACAGTCACCCACACTCAACCCAGCCAATCCAATCCATCTCCCTCCAAGCTCAGAATCTCCTGAAGTCCCCGTAACTCTCTCCAACTCAAAATCCTCCAGGTCAGAAACCCCCTTCACCTAATTCCACCCTCTCCAATCTCAACCTTTTCCACCTGAGCCCACCAGGTTCAAAACCTCCTCAGCTCAAAAATGTCAATTTCCCAGGCCAAGGAGCAGTCTCTTCCTGCCCAATACTCAAAATGTTGTGGGTGTAACAGGGGTGTGGCCAGAACCCTCTTATGATTCGAAAACCTCTCTGGGTCCCAAACTCCTTCTCTGGCTCAAAACCCTTTGTTCTGTTGTGACAATTGGGCCTATACATTTACTCTAATTGTAAGCTCAATTATACAAAGTATATGAAAGTTCATAAGATATTATAATAACCTAAACTAACAATGTCAATTTGCTTTTCCTTAATGAATGTTATAAACAGGTGCAAGAGAACCAGACAGAGAGACTAAATTACTCCAAACAAAAAAAAGGCCACACTGACATGATTCAAAGACTATGCTGAACTCATGCTTGGTAAAAATAGAAGATGTGGAACCGGACATTAATGAACCAAAATTGGTGTGTCAGATATAAGCCCTAACTGATGCACAAAATAATGAAGGGATGAACTATTCCATCCAGCACTCCCTTTTGGGGTCCCTAATGACAGAAGCTTTGTGGGGAACAAAAGAACAGAGGGAAGAGAAAAAAAAGAACAGACGGAGGCTACTGAAGCAAGCTTCACTATCATGGCCGCCACCCCCACCGTCTCCTGGGACCCCGGGTCTTTGTCATCCTGATCCCGAGAGATGTCATGATCACACTGGGCCAGAGAGAGATCCAGATGACAACCTCAGCTCTGCTGGCTCCAGCTGAATCCCAAACACCACCTGGGATGAAATGGGATTGGACTTTAACAGCAACAGCAGCTCCAGCTCATCTCATCGAACTTCTTCTCTTTTACTCAAAAGGACATTTATTACCATCGTTGACGCCCTCTAAGAAACTGTCAAAAAAGGAGGGTTTTCCCTTCTAAAACTCTCTCCAGCTAAAGGGAAAGGGAATGAGAAATGCTGTTAAAATGAAAGCCTTACTTAATCCTTTACATTTCAAAGGCTTTCCCTGTTTTTCCTTCTTTTCTGTGTTTTGAATAAAAGGTTAAAAGGACTTTTAATGGTGTGTTTGCCATGGTCCTGAGCAGGCTGAGATCTCCGTACACCAAACCCTGAACCTTGTTTAAGGCTGGAAAGCGACTGGGTTATGTTAACACCTTTGGCCCAACGTTTTTCAGTAACAGATATTTATGATAGTACAAACTTATAGCTTCAGAAATTTACACTTGCAACCTATTCTCTTTTTTTATTTTGTTTTTATTTTACTTTTTATTTGTTTGTAATGTGCCAGCAGGCTTTGCCAACAGGTGTGAAGACATGTATTCAGTGTTTAACAGACAGGTATAAAGTCCCTGCCCCAAACAGAATACACACTGAGGGCCCATTCCTGTTCCTCTTAACTTCAATGAGAGCAAAAGCAAGTCTGAAGTGAACAAGTTCAAGACAGGGACTGTGCTTAGCTGCCCACTGGGGTTGCTATCAGAGTGTCAATAATAAATAATTTAACAATCCAATTAATCTTACCTTCAAAATAATGTTCAGAGGCTTTATTTTATTTTTGGCATATTAACTCTACCATTTTGGTTAATATCAAAAATTTGGAAGTTAGCAACATTGTCCAGTGCATGCCTTGTGATCAGGAGCTTTCAGGAATGTCATTGTACTTGTAGAGTTGTGGCCCACAACTTGTGGGGTCTAATATTACAGAAGTGAACTCTGTCAGCTTCATAGGGTATGATAGTTTGGGTATTCAAAGTGCTCCTTCCTCTTTGTCATATTCTGGCAGTTAGGAGCTTTGTGTCCTGTAGGCTTTGTAAAGGGGCTCCAGGCTCTCGCTCTTTAATTACAGCTGTTGCTGTTAAATGAAACCTAGGAACATTGTGGCAACTGGACTTAATTTATGGGCATTGCAGCACTTTATAGTCTCTATAGTGGTATGCACTGAAATGCACGCTCTCCAGGCTGGCAGACATAAAATCAAATACCAGCTGTGTTTTAGTTTGCAGGCACACATGCAAATTGTGCTGTCACTCTACTTTGCCTGTTTGCTCTATGTGTTATAACAGACAAGTACAGAGCCTAGCAAGAACTTGGCTCTTTTTGAAGCGACCAGGATTCTTGTAGATTTCAATTTCCTATGTACTTACATGAATTTAACAGCTGGGTAGAGCAATGATATATGCATGCACACACCCTCTAGAATGGAGAAAACACTGCCTGATGGTTTGTTATTGTAGGACCTTTTAGCAGAAGAGTTTAAATAATATCTATATAAGATCCTCTTATTTCTTGGGATGAGGACATTAGTCAGGGTTGTAGTATTGTTCTACCTTACAGTTCCTTGAATCAAATGTAGGCTAAATTCTAGGTTCCACACAGGCTGTCTTTATTAGATGTTTCACAGCAATCTAATGCTATGTAACAGTTCTGGGCTGGCTTCAGAAGCAGCTAGTAGGGTGACCAGCTGTCCCAATTTTATAGGGACAATCCTGATATTTGGGGCTTTTTCTTATATAGGCTTCTATTACCCCCCCACCCTCTGTCCCGATTTTTCACACTTGTTGTCTGGTCACCCTAGCAGCTAGTCATTAGAAATTGGGAGGCTAAACCACAGTAATAATGCCCGAGTTGTCAAATGGACTATAAACTTGTACCTATAATAAGGGTGCTGTATTGCATGTTGCAGTATCATCTCATGCCACTGAGAGATTCATGGTAGGGGCATGAGTTTCCCAGCCCCTGTGTGCTCCAGCAGTTGTAGGGCACCTGGCTGGAACCAAGCTGGTGCCACCTGCACTTACCATGCAACATATGAAAAGTTTGCTTTAAATGACTGGCCTAGCATCACATAGGAACCCTGTGGCAGAGGCAGGAAAATAATCCAATTTTCGAGAGCAGCATTCAACTGCCTTAACCATGAGACCATAATTTCCCTTCCTACACTCCCTTGCCTCATTCACTGCAAATCTTTAAACTTCTGCAATAAATGAAGCAAGGGTCTTTCAGACAACAAGGATCCAACACACAACCACCTCCTTCACTACACAATCCTGATTCACCCCCAAAGCAGGTCTAACCTATGCACTGAATGAGGCCTAGAAAAAAAAGTATGTGATTAGGTAATTAAAGACTATTATAATGCACACGCACAAAGGGGCTGAATTAAGGTCTGCAACAGCAACCTTAATGCTGGCATTTCCTAACTTTTGCGTGCTTGACTTTCCAACCTCAATAAAATCTATTTAACATAGTTTGTCTGTTATTTCCTAGGTTTTGAAAAAAGCAAACTGAAAAAAACAGAAGTTCCACCTTGTCATCAGCAGTGTTGGAACCTTTAGATCCACCACACAGACCTCTGCTACCTGAGCTAACGGAGTAATAGACAGCAGTAGTAGGTTGTCATCCTCTGTGTGGACCAGCACTAGAAGGGAATGAGACACACCCTTTGCCAGTGAATTTCAGATATTTGCTGACAGTAGAGGAATTGAGAGACTCAGAAATAGTAGGTCAAGGGTAGTCAATTATTTTTTGTCAAGGTTCAAATTTCAAGAAACATTTTTCACACCACAATAACAATAATGATAATAAGTCAATACAAAGATTTTGCAGTCCGTTCAAAAGATCTGGTAGTCCGGATTTGGCCCTCAGTCCACCTATTGACCACTCCTGTAGTAGGTTCTGTTACAGTTTGTGTGGGGGTGGGAGGGGAGTGTTCTCTAGTGGTCACAGTTCCTTCTGCCTATTCCCCCAAACTTGATTCCTTCTGCTCTATTCTCTCTAATGTATTCCGGTCCCAGTCCTTTTTGTCCCCCTACCCTGGCTCCTCATATCCCAATCCTATACTCTTCATTTAGTACCAACACTCAAATTTCTAATCTCAGTCCCAGTCTCCTTGCCCAGTCAGTCCCAGTCTCCGATCCCCGACTCCTTGTCCATTGTTAGTCTCTCTCCTACATTAGCTCCCAGTTCTCCCCTGCCTGTTTCCCTCCCCAGCTCCCAGTCTCCTTGCCCAGCCAGCCTCACTCTCCCCCTAACTCCTAGTCCCAGTTTCCCTTCCCCACTGCACCAGCCTCCAGTCTGAGTCTTCCCCCCACAGCCCTCAGGCTCATTGTCCTAACCTACTCCTCAACCCTGGCCCGATTCTTGTCCACTTTGCATTTGAGTCAGGCAGCTTGCTCCTCCTCACTGCCAGGACCCAGCAGGGTGAACATTGGAAGTACAGGAGAGACAGTCTTCCTACTCTCAGCCCCGGTCTACACTAGGGGGGTGGGGATCGACCTAAGATATGCAACTTCAGCTACGAGACTATCATAGCTGAAGTCGACGTATCTTAGGTCAACTTACCTTGCGTCCTCACAATGCGGGGTCGACTGCCACCGCTCCCCCATCGACTCCGCTTCCACCTCTCGCCGCGGTGGAGTACAGGAGTCAACAGCAGAGCGATTGGGGATCGATTTAGCACATCTACACTAGACGTGATAAATCAATCCCCGATAGATCATACCCTCAGTTCTGGTGCCTGGAACTGGCCCAACTCAGAGTAGCCCAGAGTTGCAATTACAGTAAAAGTCCTGCTAAGCCCCAGAAATGAACATGCTCAGTACAGATGGAATCTTCAAGGAATTTAACTATAAAGCTCTAGACAGTCTCTACTGAGCATATTTGAACTGTGATTTTTCAAAGGCTTATAACTCAATGGTTGGATTTTTACAGAGACAGTACAAGGCACATTCTGACACACAGGCCATTCCCTTCTAAATTCAGAGTCCCTGCTCCAAAGTATGAGGTGCTAGAGCTTCTCAAAGAAAAGGTTGCTGGTTGGTTTTTTGTTTGTTTGTTTTTTTGATATGGGTAGAGAACATATTTTTCTCTAACTTAATTCTTAGAAATTGGTTGAACCATTTTGGGTGAAATTTTCCCAAAAAATCAGCCTGAGGCAGACACTCAATATGGAAAATATCAGCCCAAATGTTTAAAGTTTGAAAAAGTTACAAGCAACTGAAAACCAGGGTCTTACCATGGGAAGTGTCAGGCAACCTTAATAGTAGGCAGTGCTACCATCCTCACCTATAATAAAGAGTATTTGTACATTATAATTAAGGCTGTGAGTTTGCCACAGTGGTCACGGATTTTTGCTTTGCAGTTGGCTTTTAATGTAAAGAAGGCAGCAGACACCTGGCTACCATTCTCTGACAAACTAAAGAATGACAGAATACACTGCGTGAGACAAACCAGCAACATGAACGCTTCTCTGTGATTTATAACATCAAAGGCAGATATTTGAAATCTGGTCTGATACATGAAAACCTGAAACTTAATCAAATGAAATTCACAGTAGCTGCCAATGTATCAGTTTCTCAAGTACGCTTTAGGTAAGGGTGTGTGCGGTGTTCTAACTCCACATGAAAACTGGGGTGGACTATAAAAGTTGTCTCAAAGCTGGCCATTTGATACATCTACATCCTGTCCTCAAGTTAGTGCTAATGACCCACAAGAGAAAAATCCTGATTAAGTTATAAGTACAGAATGTTAAAGCACAATATTCTCTTTCTTGACAAGAAACAAACGGAGTTTTTCAACATTACGTTGTGTCTGCGGATAGTATTCATACAACATATAGAGTAAGGTGTTTTGGGTTGTTTTTTTAAAGTGACCACAATTAGGTCCTCAGCAATGCAGCAATATAGGTCAGGGGTGCATTTCCCCCCTCCCCACCATATCCTTGCCTGACACAGCCAGCAAAAGCTCTAGTGCTGATGCAGTTATACCAGAAAATATGTTCTGTTGATGGTATAGCTTATTTCTTTTGGAAACTAGTTTAAGCTATACCAGCAAAAAAAACCTCTTTTGCCAATATGGGCTGTGTCTCCATTAGTGGGGGGGTTGCTGATATAGTTGTGCCAGGATACCTATAATGGCAAACTCTTTCAAATGTAGACGAGACCATACACTTTGTCCACTGGGGCCTCATCTAAAGGCCACTGAAGGCAACAGGCCATTGAAGTCTTCCTATTGACTTCAGTGGGCTTAGATCAGGCCCCAATGAATTATAAGGTAACTTCAGGCAAGATAACAGATAGCTGACCTGACAATCAACTAGGCTTGTCTCATCTGAAACACATCAAAGGTTGGAAAACAATATTGAAATATACCCAAGATATACCCTGTTATATATATATATCCTAATAATCCTTCGTCTTTAGTGATAAACACGTCAGCCCCTGTTGCTTGTTTCATCCTGTGAATTTCCTCTTTCGTTGACTTCACAATCTCTGCTTTTTCCTATGGCTCAGTATACAAATAGGTCTACATTGTCAGGCAGACAATACACGATGTGCACAGGACCAGACAGGGAGATAAACGTCTGCTACCTCCTGCCTAAAAGAAACATGTCCAAGGTGTGTCACCTCTTGGTGACCTACCTTCACTCCAAGACCTTAAAAACGTAACTCCTTAAATATTATCCGAACATATATTTTGCAATGACTATGATGACCAGTGGGCTACTAGCTTTCAGTAGAGACCTTAGGTGCCACTCTTTGGTGAACTATTATGCAGATATCTGACCCAGGGGATCCCTATAAAATCCTATGCACCTTCTATAGCTGCTTTCAGTTGGCACCAAGGGGTCCCTGGGTCACGGTGTGGAAAATCCTAAACTTATGATAGGTTGCTAAGGTTTATATTAACTTACATGTGGGGTTTGTTTTAGTTAAGTTTAATCTGATTTTAAAAAATGCATACAGAACATAACTAATCATTGTTTGAATATTCTGTTTATGACATTGTTGAGTCAAGACCTTTGAAGTGCAATTCTAAAGTAGCACTGTACAAGAATGCATTGTGCAGTTCTATATTAGTGTGTCTCCATGATTTCCAGATCATAGAATCATAGAATCAACTGAATTTGTTCAGTTCACAAGTAAAAAGATGGGTCCCCTCTCCCAATTGTCATGCCTGCAAACTCAGCCTGGGATCTGAAAGTCATGTCTGAGTGCTTTCCTTACTGAGAATATACAGTTTCCATAGGCTAAATTCTAAAACCTGTGAAACCTCACTGGGTCTGATTCTGCTCTCACACCGGTTTTATTCCAGAACAGCTTCAATTGAGTTATTCCAGATGTAGGCAAAGTAATTTAAAACATATTTAACTGTAAGCACTTGCTTAAATTAATCCCTGTTCACTAAAGCACTTAAGCACCTGCTTAAATTCTTTGCCTAATCAGTGCCTTAGACTGGTATAATGTAAATCAGAATTTAGGCCATTGTCTCCAAGTTCAGCCTCTTAGTTACACTTATTGATGATGTTCTAGGCTACGGCCTAAAGGGCTTGCAGGCCACTCTCCCCTAGGCCAAACCCACCGTGCACAGCAGTCTGTATGCCCTGCTGATAAAAACTGACAAAAGGACATGGTCAATTCAAGTTCCCCCTTTCCTACTCCTTCCCCACACACTGTTTTGGGAAGGTTCTAGTAAAATGAGCAATGTTCACCTTTTCACCAGACATTGGGTGGAGTGATTGCTACTGTTATTGACACCATTGCTGTTCCTTCAGCGACAGGCCTGTTTCTCCCACAGCCTCAGGGAAAAAATCCCCAGCCCTTTCTAATATTCAGAAATTCTATTCCATCCTTAGTCCTTAGCCTCCCGGTTTGCTGCCATGTCACTAAGCCAGCTCCAGTGGCTGACATTTTTAAATTGGATTTTTCTGATTATAGAGTTTCTCCTGCACTGAACTGTATGCCATGTTGAGATGTTTCTTTAATCTTTGAGATGCTTAATTATCAGCCTGCCTTTGTGACATCATGACATTTTTGCCCTGAATTTAGGCACTTCATCTGCCTTGCTCAATTCTTTTTCAGACTCTCATAAACTGAGAAGACTTATTATGCCAATTAGTTTGGTTTTATCCAACTCAGTAAGTAACAGATGAGCCATCCTACAGAATGAACATTTGTTTCATCTCCACTGAGGTTTAGGTGTGTGCATATGGTTGGGACTGCAGTCCTCTTTCCTGCTGCTCTTCCCACTCCCCTGCCAAGCACATCAGGATAGTCTTCATTCAAGGTGGCGAGACATTTGATTAATCCTTTCCCCACCTGTGACACTACAATTATACTTAATAAAAGATATGGAAAGAGGACATTTTTCTCTAACCAGTAAGGCAAATTCCTTCTAGAAGACATTCTTCAGGCTGGAGGATTGCTGGCATATACCAGCTGGAAGCAGGCAGCAATTCCATGCCTATTCTAAAAGACTTAAAAGTTAGCAGCTATAATGCTAACACCAACCAAACAGAATGCATGCTCTTCATTTTTAGAGGTGGATGGTTTCATCCAGGTTGGTGGATGTCTACCTATGAGAAAATAAACAGTACAAATATGTCCACACTCTCACATAGGGCATCCACCAAATAGGAAGACTGCTGGGAAGTAGCAAGCAGTGGAACGACAACAAAGAAAATGAGTTGAAATTAGCAAACTTGAGATAACTACATACTCATCTATTTTATAGATTCCATACAAAAACTGTGTTAAAATGGAGTTAAGATTGAGAGTGCATATCAGTCATTTAAGGTGAATATATTACCTGGATGCTGTTGCTATCCCCAAATCAAGCATTATAAACCCAGGAAATTCAGAGTAAAGGTTAAGCTGAAGAGAAATCCAAACATCCTAGGGTTTGGAAATGCAGTTAGGGCACCCAAACAATTTTAACTTTGCCTTGTTGTGACACACATTGGGGTTTTCCCCCCCACTCATGGCATGACCACAGGGCACAGTTAAAGAGTTACAGACATATAAACAATGGATACCTCAGAGGCTTGCGAGATCTGAGAGGCACAAGTTGGGCTAGGCTAGGCTTTTCTTCTAATGCTTTGTACAAGCACTTTTCAAAGACAGACCCAGAACCCTGAATTCAATCTTCATATAAAGAGCAGGGTTTGAGTTTTAATTACCTTTAGTTACCACGCCTCAATGTGTGCAGCGGGCAGGTAAAACTAAGTTACACTACTGCAAAATACTTGAGAGAAAGCAGCACGATAAAAATGGTAGTTTGACAAAGCCACATTAGCACTGATGTAGCTCTTCAGAGGCCTAGGTGCTGATACCTCAGGGGCCAACTGGTTGTAGGGAGGACAGCAGGTAAGACACTGTGCTCAGAAAAGTTTTTCCCAGGAGTGAAATGAAAATTAAATGAAAATGAGAGAAGTTATCCAAAACCGTTATTTCTTTTAGTAACAAGAAAAGCAGAGGGCAGCTGTTTCACAGGCAGACGCAGCTTACACGGGTTGCTGCCTGCACCTCATTGAAGGATACAGAAACTTTAACTGGCAATCAAAAAATCAGACCAGCTCCCTTCAGAGGACATGAGAGGACATACTATCAGTCCTCCACACAGATAGATGCCCTGCATGAAAAAATGCTACGTACTTTATATTGAATTTTCAAAAAAATCAGACAATATTTAGATCAGCATTAGATAGTACGGGTTCTAACTTCCTAATGAATCTTTGAAAGCAGATGTCTTCACTTGGCTCTGTCCAAATTAACAGAAAGTATAGCACAGAACAACATATTTCTATTATAAATGGTTCTCTAAATAGAATGAATCCCCCTTCTCTCTTATTATTTCAGATAATGAAACTTTATTTTTACTTATTCTGTAATAATAAAATTTTATTTCACCTTTATAGTTTTTCTCTCATACAGAACAACGTTCATGAAGTGGCATTTAATGAGCCTTTGCTTTCCAAAGTCCTAGAGAGAAATGCTAATTGAGCCTGTTAGAGTCATTTGTAAGCTATAAGATATCACTGAACTCTTTTTACTTCTCTTCAGGGACAATCATGAAGTTTTGTAAAGAAAAAAAATTCCATAAGTGTAAAAGGTAAAGGATTCCTCCCTGTTTTTCAGTAATCTTCTACTCACACACGGATAACAAATTAGAACAACAAACAGAAGTAGACAACAAATGAGAAAGCCAAGTGAAATTAGCAGATCCAATATAACACATGGGGTTTGTAACGCCATCTATTACTAAGGTTGCCTGACACTTCCCACTATAAGACCCTGTTTTCTGTTGTTTATAACTTTGCCAAACTAACCATTTGGGCTGAAATTTTCCATGCCAGGTATCTGCCTCAGGCTGTTATTTATTAATTATTACTTTTGAAAACTTTGGCTAAAACAATTCAGCCATTTCTGAGAACGAGGCTAGGGGAAAATACATTGTCTGGCCCATTTTCAAAAGTTTTGTCAGCCTTTACATTGAAAATCTCTAGCACCCCCGTGCCTTTGAGCAGAGGCTTGACATTTGGAAAGGAGTTGCCTTTGTGTCAGGGACGTCTGTTTGGCCATCCTCATGAAACCTGCCTGAATGTGGACAAGTTATAAGTCCTTGAAAAATGCAATTTGCACATGTCCATTAGAGACTTCTTAGCTTCTAGCACAGCGGTGTCCAATACGTTCGCCACTAGTCACATGTGGCTAATAGGCCACTGAATTGTGGCTAATGCATGTGGTTTTTTTTATAATGTGGCTTAATGTGGCTTTTTTATAATGTGGCTAATAAGAAAAATTCAAAACCACAAGTGTGGCTAGCATCGAATTTCTATTGGACACCGCTGTTCTAGCACCTAAATTCTCCAAAGATTCTGTCTGCACTGGGGATGCTCCATCCTGGTGCTGAGAAAGACTTTCCCTGCAACTGCACCTCTGGGCTGCTGTGGGCCATGCCAGATCCTGATCCTGGCACCTGAACTAAGAGCAGGGAACCTGTCTCCTGTGCTCTCAGGGTATGCCTACACAGGGAAAAAAAACCTGTAGCTGGCCCGTGTCAGCTGATTTGGTCTCGTGGGGCTCATGCTCTAGGACTGAAAAACTGCCGTATAGATGTTTGGGCTCGAGCTGGAGCCTGAGCTCTGGGACCCTGTGGGGGTGGAAGGTCCCAGAGCTCGGGCTCCAGCCCAAGTCCGAATGTCCACACCACAGTTTTTAGCCCCACATCCTGAGTCCCACAAGCCGGAGTCAGCTGACCTCAGTCAGCCATGGCCATGCCACGGGTCTTTTATCCCTGTGCAGACATCCCCTCAATGACACCTCCCCGCCCCGCTGGGCTCAAGCAATAAGGAGGAAGTTGCCTGATTTGCTTATGGAGGAGAGAAGAGCCAGACCTGCCAGTGGCAATAGAGGTGGGAGCAGATTTAAACAAGGATCCTTGGGATGGAGGGAAGACTGGGATTGGATGTCCACACCACAGTTTTTAGCCCCACATCCTGAGTCCCACAAGCCGGAGTCAGCCGACCTCAGTCAGCCATGGCCATGCCACGGGTCTTTTATCCCTGTGCAGACATCCCCTCAATGACACCTCCCCGCCCCGCTGGGCTCAAGCAATAAGGAGGAAGTTGCCTGATTTGCTTATGGAGGAGAGAAGAGCCAGACCTGCCAGTGGCAATAGAGGTGGGAGCAGATTTAAACAAGGATCCTTGGGATGGAGGGAAGACTGGGATTGGAAGCCAGCAGGGAGTGGGAGAGGGAAACTGGGACTGGTAGCTCGGGTGAGCAGGAGACTGGGACTTGCACTGGAACCTGGGGGTGGAGACTGGGAGTTGAGGGGAGAGATTGGGGCTGGTCGGTCAAACAGACTGGGACAAAGAGCTGTGGGTTGCACACTGAGACTGGATGAGGAACATGGGGAGGGAGACCAGGACAACAGGCAACCTTAGCAGTGGCATTTCCTAGCTTTTATGTGCTTGACTTTGCAAACTTAATAGTGTTCTTTGAATGTAGGGGGACTTTTTTCAGTGTGTAATGATAACCAGGCAGATTAATATTTCAGCTCCTAAGGCCACTATGACAATAACAGTAGTTTTCAGTATACATTTGACACACAGAGCGAGTCTGCCCCTGAAGGGACATATGAGAGATAATGTACTTTAAAGGATCAGATAATTTGCCTTTAGAGTACCGTGGGATCCAGGCCTTTTCATAGTGCGCCTATTAGCAGTCTCTTTCAAATGCCAGATCCCTGTCCATCCGTCATGTCAAAGTTTTTTAATAGACTAAATCTTTGTTAACTTTAAGTTTTTAACAAAACAGGGTGTGTGCGTGTGCAATGCAGAATATAGGAGCTGCACCGGGTCCTTGGCTCCCCCTAGGGTGACCAGACAGTAAGTGTGAAAAACTGGGATGGGGGTGGGGGGTAATAGGAGCCAGGGCTGGTGCAAGGAAGTTTCGCGCCAGCCCTGCGCCCCCCACTCCCGCAATGTCACCCCCCCACAATGTCGTGCCCCCCCCCCAGCCAGCTCCCCCGCCCGCGGGAGCTCAGCCTCCCCTCCACCCACGGGCGCTCAGCCCCCCACCCCACCCATGACCCGTGGGAGCTGAGCGGGGAGCCCGGGGCAGGGGGGCGGCTCGCGGCGGCTGCCCCGTGGCTCCCTGCTTAAGTGCTGAGCGGGGGGGCAGCGAGGTGGCTCGCGGTGGCTCCCTGCTCAGGCGCTGGGTGGAGGGGCAGTGGGGAGGCAGCCGCCCGCCGCCCCCCAAATTTTGGCACCCTAGGTGACCTGATAGGAGCCTATATAAGAGAAAGCCCCAAATATTGGGACTGTCCCTATAAAATCGGGACATCTGGTCACACTAGCTACCCCTAGCTCACAGTATCTTGCCAAATTCATAACCTTTGCAAGGGTCCTGGATCCCCCATAGCTGCAAAGCTTTGCAGAGTCCCCAGCTCCTTTGGCTTCCCCTTAATCTGTAGAATTTTGGGGCTCTAAAAGTTCCTCAGGACTCTAGATCCTTTACTTTATGATGCTCTGTGAAGCTTAAGAGCAATCCCCAGGGTTCCTTTTTCTTTTCCACATCTTGCCCTGCACAGGTTTCTAAAAGTGCTCATCAGGTTGTATAGATTACTCAACATGCCTGTTGGACCATGCAGATGCTAGACAGTGCCCTTTCTGCCAGGTGGGTCCCTAGCAAGGCTTTATAAAGAGTTACTAAATAATAAGGCAGATTTTTTTAAATGTATCCTTTTAAAATTGTGATTGCTGTTTAAGTATTCTCCGCACCACATCTTTTAGCTAACGTGACCCAGTAGGTAAGACAATTGATAGAATATTTTAAAAAGTGTAATTGTAAAGCATTGATAACTTTAAAATATTATGAGTAATTGTTTTCCAACTTTCCAGAAAACAAGCATATTAGTACTTTCCTTTGTGTAAAGTTATATAAGGGAGTAAAGATCATGTTCCTCTCAGAACCTTGGGTGCAGCTTTGGCAAAGCAGCAGCTACTTAGTGGCTCTATAGTCAGAATGATTTTTAAAGACCTAGAACTCAAAATCAGCTTGGCCAATTTCGTTGTCATTTTGCAGGAAACAATTGTTGCTTCCCACTGTTCAGTGAAACCATTGCTACAAACAACTAAGTACTGTAATTGCTAGACAAATCAAATATGCAAGCTAGGATTAGAATCCTGTTTCTTTAGTTCTAAAAACAAGAATACAGGTCCCTACTACTTGAGCTAAGAGGAAGCCTCTATTACAGAGGTAGGTTATAGAAGGATCTTTATGTTCTCTCGCAGCTGCAGCCAGCCACCTGATGCTCATTCAGACACTATAGCCTAACAATGGATAATATTTTTGCTTAATTACAACCTCTTTACTGCAAAGATTCCCTATGCAGGAATTGTCAAGGAGATGTAACAAGGTAGACCACTTGAAGGGGCAACAATAAGCTATATTTTGGTTAGAGTTGCACAAAAACGTTAGCAGTCAAAATTCTAAATCATGGTACTATTTTTGTGTCCTGAAATCTAAGCAGATTGATGAATTTTCTTCAAACTTTTCAGAAATGTTTTCATTAGCTTTCAGAGTAAATATAGTAATTATAATTATGTGATTCAGATGTTCTTGAAAAGCCTGAAGAGCACCTTCCCTATTCTGCTCATTAAGAAATCTATTGATAAACTTTTATTCCTCCTCTTGGATGGGGACAGTGGGATTCTTAATTTGGAACTTGTGTCACTATCTTCTTTTGTGGCTATAGTGGCACTTTTACAGGATTTCTCATCTGTGCCCAAAAGATCTCTGAAATCCAACTTCTCCTTGAAGAAAGCCTGAGCTCAAGATTTGTTTTCTCGGGAAAGCGTAATTTAGTGCTCATCCACTATCTAAAATAAGCCATTATGAAATTCACTTGGCTAACGACAGTACAATATTTCTAGCTTGAACAATTTGAAGACTTACTTCAATCTAACGCGGTAATTTTCCATGTAGAGATCATTCTTCTACCCTATACCATGTCCTCTAGAAATAAATACATTCCAGTGCAGAGCAACAACATTCACTGTAGATATCTCTGGGAAAAAATGTCCCCTGTGTATTATCTCATAAAGCCAATTGACTTGGCTCATATGTTTTCCTCTTCCTGAAGAGATTTTTAAATCTCTCATTGATAAGAAAGTGCAGTTAATCTCCCGTCAATGGCTTAATCTAAGGACTACCATGAAAAATGAAAAAGCCATAAAGTCCATGCAGTTTATACTATCTCTGCGAGATACTAAATTTAGTGTGAGATTTTCATACCCTATACTCCTGTGCAGACACACATGGACTTGTAGCATTATTTATTTCTCACAAAATCAGAAATATCTGTAATCTCTCCTAAATCTCCTAGGGCATATGAGCATCCATCTTGTTTCATCATCAAAACAGAATGAGATGGTTTTGGGAAAAGAAAGACACCTGGCAGATTGCCATCTCTACTCCTCCAGAACATTTCTATGCTTCAAATTCACTGTAAAGACAGTTTTCCTCAGGCTGTCACTGTAGAACACATTTTCCTATCATTTTCAGAGATGAATCTATTATTTCTTATTCTTATTATTTCAAAGTCCTCTAGAAACTATATCCTAATGTCCTCCATGAATCAGTCTTTTAAACAAGACACATTTCCAAAGAAGAAGCAACAAGCAGATAGTATCTCTTTCATGTTGGTAGGTTAACAAGCTTCTTTGCTCAACTCAGCAAGGCACTTAGGCATGTGAGTAACTTTAAGCACATGCATAATCTCATAAAGTTCAATGCAGCTGGAGGACCTTCAAGAAGAAAGTGACATGGTCTGATCAACAGGCAAGGAATGCTATTACCATTATTGCTATTAAACTAGTGCTTAGAGTCCCAACTCAGATCAGGGCCCCATTGTGTTAGGCCACATGCAGACAGACAGGAAGAGGCAGTCCCTGCCCTGTGTGGTTTACAATCTAAACAAAGGGGGTGGGGGAGGAAGGCACAGATAGTATGTCTATACTGCATTGTAAACCCAGGTCAATGGGACTCGAGCTTGTGAATTCGGTGTTTCCAAGCCCACGCTTGAGCATCCACACTGCACTGTAAACCTGGGCTTACAATTGCTGGATCTGGGTCTCTCAGCCATGCTAACATAACCATGCTGTACTATGCAGATCTTCTGACTCAGCTCTCAGGCTTGAGCTCCATCCACACTGCCAAATAACAGGGGGACTCAGGCTCTGATCCACCTCCCCAGAAGGGTCCTAGGACTCACTTCAGACTGATGTGTGTGTGGATGGAAGAGGGGTTTGGGCTCAAACCTGAGCCTGGACTTAGTGTCAGGGCCAGCTCCAGGCACCAGCCTACCAAGCATGTGCTTGGGGCGGCACCTTAGGGTGGGCGGTGCTCAGGTTTTTTTGTTTTTTTTTAAAGTACTGTGGAGCTTCCCTTCGGGGCTGCGGCCGGCTGGGAGAGCAGGCCGGGGCCAGGCTGGCCGCCCTCCCCGCGGTGCTATGGCCACGGCCAGGAGAGCGGGGCTCGGGCCGGCCGCCCTCCCCCCGGCGATCCGGCCGGGAGAGCGGGGCCCGGGCCGGCCGCCCTCCCCCCGGCGCTCCGGCCGTGGCCGGGAGAGTGGGGCCCGGGCCGCCCTCCCCGCGGCGCTCCGGCAGTGGCCAGGAGAGCAGGGCCCAGGCCGGGCTGGCCGCGGAGCTCCAGCCGCGGCCGGGAGAGCGGGGCCTGGGCTGGGCTGGCTGCCCTCCCCTGGTGCTCCGGCAGGGAGAGGCGCTGGCGGGGGGGAGGGAATTGTTGCAGCGGGGCGGGGGGTAGTTTTTTTTTTTGTTTCGGTGGGGCGGCGCTTGGGGTGTTTTTTTGGTTTTTTTGCTTGGGGCGGCCAAATAGTTAGAGCCGGCCTTGCTTAGTGTGCAGTGTACACACAGCTAGAGAGGTGAAGTGACTCGCCTAAGGTACAAGTGTAATATAGTAGAATCTCAGAGTTACGAACGCCTCGGGATTGGAGGTTGTTCGTAACTCTGAACAAAACATTATGGTTGTTCTTTCAAAAGTTTACAACTGAACACTGACTTGATATGGCTTTGAAACTACTATGCAGAAGAAAAATGCTGCTTTTAACCATTTTAATTTAAACTAAACAAGCACAAAAACAGTTTCCTTACCCAGTCAAATCTTTTTTTTTAACTTTCCCTTTATTTTGTTAGTAGTTTACGTTTAACACAGTACTGTTCTGTACAGTATTTGTTTTTTGTCTCTGCTGCCTGACTGCATACTTCCAGTTCTAAATGAGGTGTGTGGTTGACCGGTCAGTTTAGAACTCTGGTGTTTGTAACTCTGAGGTTCTAGTGTATTAGCCGACAGTACAATGCCACCCTACTCTGACTGTGAAGTATGTGATGGTGGTGGTGGAGGAGAGGGTGCAGGAGAAGTCAAAGAGCCATCATTCTATTCACCTCTCAGGGCTGTCAAGGCACTCTGCACAGCCAGTATGTGGTCAGGACTCATTGCATTGTGAGCATGGCCAGCTGGAGATGCCTGGAGCCAGGAGAACATTCGTTCTCAGTGCAGACTTGTCCTCTACCAAGCCTGTGGAAATTTCAGAGGAAATCCTCTTTGGAGTTGAAGCTGGTCCTGTCCAGTACACAGAGGGGTGGGGAGAGGGCACATCCTCTGAAAGGGGGGCCAAGCTGGAGGCTTAGGTCTTGACTCAAAGCCCACTGAAATCAATGGGAGTCTTTCCATTGACTTCAATTAGCTCTGGATAAGGCCCACAGAGAATTCCCAAGTATTTTTAAATGATTATTTTTAGGTGGAGAACAAAATGAATCTGGTTTCAATTGTGATGCCAGATAACACTGATTTATCCAGACAAGCACCAAAGGTGAAAGGGCAGATACTTGGAAACACCTGACCTCAAGTCCTCTATGGCCTCAACATCATCTGCATCCATGTTTTCTCCAGAGAAGTTCTCCACCCAAATGGCTGAGCTACATCTCCTTTCTGGCTGTGGGGCCATTGTGGGTCTCCAGAAGAAACTATCCAAGGCCACCACTGCTTTGCTGATAGTGGGGGGAGGGGATGAATAAATTAGAGTATATGCTGTGTGAAGAAAAATTACTTTCAGAAGTAAGAGAGCTGTACTAGGATAAACAACTGTCTGAAGTCTTATATCTAAATGTCAACCTTTTCCAAAGCCTGGGCTAAGTGGCAAAATTCAAAGAGGTCACTTTCCTGCCAGGCAGGAATCGAATGAGCAGCTGAGGAGGAATGAATGACTCCCAAAGAGAGTGGAGATGCTTCAGTTCAACTGATTGCCTTTCCTGCTGTTGATCCTATGCTTTGTGATGTGCACAGCATGTTTCAGAATATGTCTTAACCAGCCAGGAATGTAATGGCAGGGGGAGGCATGGAGCAAGTTTAGTCAAATTTCTCTGTACTATATAAAGGCAGAAAATCGATATATTAGTATTTCTACAGTGTCATGGGTGTGCACAGTGCCGTACAAACATATGCTGATATAAAAAGGCAAGTTCCCCATCATCAAGAGTCTTCAATCTAAGTGATACAAATGAGGGTGATGGAACATCTCTCCAAAAGCAGATGAAACATCTATTCAAAACTCTGCTGTAAAAAACCATCTACTCTGTCTCACATTCTGGCCATGTTCAGCCCCTCATCAAAAATCTTCACTGGATTCCTGTTGCATCCTGTATCAAAATACAAGCTCATTTTGCATCTCACAGTTTATCTCCTTCCTACCTCCCTCTGCTCTCTCACATACCTTCTTTGCACAGTCGTATCAGGATATTGGTGGTTGCATGGCTTTTGCCATTGTGTTGGCAGCTACACCGGCAAAATAAAATAAGGACTCCTGCTACAGCAAGTAAACCTCCCATTTGTGCAATCTGGATAGAAATGCTTACACACCTTTATCTACTTTGTACAAACATAAGGTAGTCACTGAGAGAGTTCCTTTGCTAGGATCCACAGTATGGTTTCACTCTACAAACCATGAAATATCAAGACTCTAAATTACAATACTGCTCACCTCTCCATGAACCGAAAAATATTAATGAGAAGGTGCTGATGGGAATATCTGAGGTATAACAAGTCATAATCAATTTTGAAGTAGCTTATCAGGGATGCATAGTAAAATGTCACAGATGGCTGCCAGAACTAAAGCTCAGAATTTCAACGTACCCATTACCGAGACGTCATATTCTATCAGCAGAGTCGCTTCCTGTCCACACTGTTTCAGTATACTCATGGCTTCAGCATGTGATGTTCCAAGGAGTCGAATTCCATCAACACTCAGCAACCTGTCGCCAGGTTTGATTGTGCCCTCTCTGAAGAGAAATTAAAGGAACAGTCCTTATTAATTTAATATCAGGTGGTTTGGAGATAATAACCACTTATGCAAAGCAATTCACTCATGCCCTTTCTGACATCTATCCCACTTGACTTTACACTTAACATTTACTTTGACAGTAAAAACATTCAGGGGTCATTGTGAAAAGGAAATTGCTTTAATCGGATAACCAGTGATGGGAAAAACTACCCATCACTAAATAATCAAGTCACAGTGGACTGCTATTAGGTACTGGCTTTGTTACAATATATGCGCTCGCTCTCTCTCTCTCTCTCTCTCTCTCTCTCTCACACACACACCAAGCACAAACACACTGATGAAAAAGCAGATTGCTAATTGTAAGGGATCACCTCCTGATCTACATCGCTCAACCTATTTGGACAGTTCTCTTCTTCCCCACCTGCTATCTGAAAGAAAATTGGCTAGCAATTCCATCCTCTCTCCTAGGCATATATCATAACATATCCTGAATTATAAGAGGAAATTAAAGTATTCATATTCTTAACCCAGGTTTCAGAGAAAAGGGCAGGTAAGGAGGGAAACAGAAAAAAAAGAAGACAAAGGATCTCTTGAACATTTGTTATTTATTAATTTTAGCCAGAGACAAAATTTCTAAGCATAAGCCAGAGAACTCAGCATCCTTTAAAGAAACCGCGTTTAGTTCCTTTAATGTTTTAAGGACACCAATGCCATTTCTGAAAATGTAATTGACATATAGAATCACTGATCAAAATAGCTTTTTTCTTCTTTTTTTTACAGACATGGGATTTATATATATGTATATACAGAGAGAGAGAGAGAGAAAATATGCTAATAGGGCCACATCCTAAACTCCTTACTCAGGACTGATTGAGTGGGAGAGTGGGAGTTAAGCCTGAGAAAGGACTGAGCAATAACTCAGGTCAGGATTGGCACTAATATTTTCCCAGAAAAAATAATAATACACATCTAGATCGTTTGTTTCTGTAGTGCAACAGAAATACATTTTGAAGTACAGTGTTGAATTAAACTGTACATTAAGGTTGCACTATGCATCAAAAGGTTGTTTGAAAGCTGTGAAGAGCATGCGATAATCCCATCATAGCATTTTTTAGGATTTCTAATTCATCTCTCTCTCTCTATATATACATATTTTAAGTGTGTGACAGGCAATTCTGAAACAAGCAGCTTAGTCTCTTAATTAAAATTCATGCTATGTTATCATGCGCCAACCTCCTATGGTTGCCTATTGTTATTACAATTAAATGCATAATTTTTTAATTTCAAAGGATTGGGTTTGAACGTGTCTATTGTACTCCACAGATGTCTGTCTTAACTTCTGTCTCAGACAGTCTAACCTTTCCCTCTTTCTCTCGCTACAGAGGAAAATGAATTGTACCTGTCAGCAGGCCCTCCAGGTCTAACACATGTTATTACAACAGGACGAGATTTATTTCTGTCATCATGTGCTCCACCTAGAAAAGGGAATAAAACACCCTTGTACTCTCTCTCTTTTTTTTTTTTAATGAAAACTCGTTTCCAAAATGCAATTCCAAAGGTTTGCAGCATGCACACACAGAGTGGTTAGAAAAGCAAGAACAATTAAACCACTAAAATACACCTACATGGCTGCACATATGGAGTAATGTTATGCTAGTTTATAATACGGGTGAATCCTACTCTACTGCTCCTTTAGAATAGGCTTTGTTAAATGGAGATATTCATTTCTTAACCTCCTCCCCACAAATTCATTCCCCCTTTTTGTTCTCAGTACGCCCTCTTTACACCGACATTAGCACTAGGTATCCTGAATACTTTGCTGCACCGGGGAGGGGAAAATCTGTACTTAGAATAGCACAACAATGATCACTGGGAGACCCTACACATTGAAAAAGACCCAGGACACTGCTTTCCCTGAGGTTAGGGTTCTGTTACAGGTTCCATGGCCTGCAATGTACAGGAGGACAGACTAGATGATCATGATAGTCCCTTCTGACCTTGAAGTCTATGAGCTAATAAACTCCCACAATTTACCATAGGAGTATCATTGTCTAAAAGCTGCATAAAAATTTTCTGTTCTCTAACTCAGCGTGAAGACTCTCATTCTACTATAGAGACTGGGGATGTTACTAAACTATAAATCAAATTTTAATAGCTAGCTTATACAAATAGTGTATAAGATATCTCCTTTAAGAGCCCTGATCCCATTGCAAATGGCAAACTTCCCATCTACTTCACTGGGACCAGGATTTGGCCTTGTGTGACCCAAAGTCAGGTATGTTCTTGGCATAGTGGATTCATTACTATTGCTCCATAAATAAAAATTTATACCAGTTCATAAACACAGTACATTAAGTACAGAAGAAATCATGCATTAATCACACAGGATTTACAAACTGTAGACAACAAATCTTGAAATATGATTGCATGGTATCATAAAAACATATTGCTATGTTGCTTGTGCTCATCTAGAAATTCAGATTATTCATGTTTAGGGATAACTTACCTCGTATTACAAACCCAAAAGTGTTCCCTTCTTTATGTAAAGTAACTTCCACCGTTCTAAATATGACACCCGATCCTTGTACAGCTGAAAGATTTAAAAGAAAAGCTTTGTCTAATTATACTCATAGCTCTGCACTGCTTCCAAGCAAGCTCTTGCATTTCTGATCATACAACTGGAAGAGTTCAACTACAAAAAATCGTTTTTAAAAGCTGTAATTTAACTACAACCCATGTTCTTACTGAGAACATTGTGGATCAGATCTTTAGCTAGTATAAACTGGCATAGACCCACTGAGTTCAATGGAGAGCAATTCCAATTGACAGCCACTGAGGGATCTGGCTCTCTGTGTCTGAAGGTATGTCTACATTGCACACTCCTTTTGGCAGTGTGTAGAGTACATACACTATACACTGGCCTAGCACAGATATAAATAGCAGTGTAGATGGGGAGGTACTGCCTCGGCAAGCAGATAAGGACATGCCTGAACCCTGTAGGTATGTACCCTACTTGCTCAGGCAGTGCTTTCCAGCTGCTGCTACCCTGCAAACTCCCCCACGCCCCCGTACACTGCTATTTTTTGCAGTGTAATGTCCTGCTGCCTCTCCACTGCTGGAGTCCTTCCCTATTGCAGGAAAAGGGTTCAGCAGTTCCTTGTGGCAGAGAAAGGCTCCAGCAGCAGGGAAAGCCTTTGGCAGGGCGGAGGCAGAGGAAAGGGTCTGGCAGTTCTCCACTGATGAACCTGTCTTCACTTCCTCACCCCCGACAGAGCCTTTCACTGATGTGTGTAGCTACACACAGCATGGACACAGATTGCTTTTCACTACGGTGTGTTGTTGTTATACATGCCCTACCAGGGGTGTGCAGTGAGGCACAAAGATGTCATGTCAATTGCTCGAGGTCAGTTAAAGAATCAGTTGCTCAACCCAGAATCCAGGAATCTTCACTCTTGTTGCTCAAAAGTTATAGTCAAGATTTTTAGGCTACAAATCCCACCAACAGTAAACTTATTTTTTTGACATGGCAAAATCAGTTGTTTCCAGAGTCATGTTGAAAAGGCTGGTGCACAAACCAAGATGGTTGGGGACAATAAGCCATTGTATGAAAGTCGAAGATGTTGTTGTTAAGAAACAAAAAGTCATTTACATGTAATTGCTAATAGAAAAAACTTTGGAAGAAGTGGGGAATTCACTGTTTCCAAAAAACGCAAAAATCAACAGGAGAAACATTTGCAAGCTTCAAACAGGGTCTTACGAACAAGGGAGCACACAAGGAATTAAAAAAAATTACTTAATAGCATTGTTCCCTGTTGGACTTGCGATTAGCATTGCTGCAGTGTAAATAGTTAAAAGGTCAGGATGCTGTTAATAAAGGCCATACTGAAGGGCTCTGTGGACAGAGGGCACAAAATACTGGTGCATCCATGAAATACAGAGATATCAGAGGGGTAGCCGTGTTAGTCTAGATCTGTAGAAGTGACAAAGGGTCCTGTGGCACCTTATAGACTAACAGAAGTATTGGAGCATAAGCTTTCGTGGGTGAATATCCACTTCGTCGGATGCAAGCAGTGGAAATACAGAGAGGGGTCCCTCACCTACATATTGGGTTCTGTGCAAAATGGAAGGTGTGGGCAGGAATATGGGATTATTACTCTCTGCAGCACTGCCCCTGCCCCTGTCACAAGGATTCTGTGAGTAAATTAATGCTTACTCCATCATTACTACTTCACTGGGGGGTGCCTCCACAGTCTGAAACCACAACTACCCCATCTCCCCCAGCAGTGCAGTTTCAGCATGCTGGGGGGATGACAAGGTCTGCAAAGCATAAGCTGATGTACAGAAATATTCCTACTATATTACAAGGCATAGTATATATAATATTCAGTGGATGTCGATAGGGATAGCTAGGATGCTATTATTCAGTCTCACTAACAGCTACACTTGCACAAAGAGGTCAGAAATTCTGAAAACTTAAATGAATGGTTACCACTGTAATATAGCATGACAGACACATATTTCAACTGACCAAAGTCGCACATATACCAACAGTGCCTAAACTGTAGAAAATAGATTTGGTTAGCTGCAAAAGGAAAAAAATGCTAGTAAAATAACCACATCCACTGCTAAATTTATTTAATTAATTCAAATATCCTAATTCTGAACATGAAGTTCAGTTATTCTCAACAACCACTAATCAACAATAAATATTCAAAGCACATTGAGGAAGTTGCCAAAAGTTCATAAAAACAAAGAATTCCATAATTAGAGTTAATTGCTAGCAGCGAGAATACAATGGAGTTCATTAACCCTTGCCCCTTGAGGCACCATAATGCACCAGGAATGTAGAGAGATCAATGGGATGCTCTGCTTCCAGTATGCTGTGACCCTTTGTTTAGGCAGGAAAGTCCTAGCAAGCTGGTTCTGCAGGTCTTCCTTCTTTTTCTTGTCCAGTATCAGTGAGAACAGACCTTTCCCAGCTGATGGGTGATATGAAGGAGCACCTACTTTTCTTAGCTGGCTGGCAGAGTGTCAGCAGCTAGCCTTATTCCAGCCAGCCGCCACTAACAGTTCCTCCAGTTCCAGCCCCGACCTTTCCAGCTCACTATCACTCCAACTACCACTACCCCCCAATTCCTCCCAACTGCCACTAATTCTCTCTCTCTCTCTCTCTCTCTCACACACACACACACACACGGTAAAAAAATTGGGGATGGATGGGCTAAGGAAAGGGAAGGAAGATGTTAAGTAGGACCGTGCGTACTTCTTTTCATAACCACACCCAAAATAAGGTAAAATCAGCTAGCTTTGGGTGTCAACATTAACTTGAATCTTGGAGTCCATTTTGGACAGCTTGACCATTCACCCACTCAACCACACAGCTCCCAGCACATCCCCCCCGTCTCCATGCCTGATGTCTTCAGGGAGTAGGTGATCTGCTGGCTAGCTTGGCTAGCTCTCTCCCCCACTCTTAGGCTCATCCTTTTCCCCCATGACTTCAGGGAGGGACTGTCTGGTCCACATCATCCCTCTTGCCTCTTCTGTAGTTTGCCTATTATACCAGTGCAACCTAACATACCTCTGAGCCTCAGTCTGAGGTAGAGGTCAGTGAAGTGGCAGAGACACAAAGAACAGCAATGTTTGTACACTGAGAGGCAGGCAGGTCTCCTATCACCCAGAAAACCCTTATCACGAATCTGTTGAGGGTTTGGACTTGAAGAGGACAGGAGGAGGAAAGGAGTGAGTTGGCAGTCCCTGACGATATTATGGAATGGGCAGGTCACTCCTCAATCATGACCCCAGAAGTCACAAAGGTAAGGTATTCACCAGAGAGGGCTTTGTGGGGCTTTATGCATGGAAGGGGACTGCATCTTAAAAGGAGTAAGGCAGAGGCACTGGTAAAAGTAATGGGCACTATTATCTTCTTGAGATATCTTATTGTTAAAACAAAAAGGTGGAGAGGAACTGAAGACAGAGATACAGGGGCAACAGGAAACAAAAGTGGAGGTTCGAGTTCCTGTTCTCTTCCCCCACCCTACTCCATAGCTCTCTTGCCTCTGAATATATCAAATGTATTTCCCAATATCCTCAGTTAATGGTCCTCCCCAAAGTTATAGGGAAATAGTGAATAAGAAGTAGGTATAAACTGTTTACGTTGCCTGTATTTGGAAGCTAACTTTCAACGGGACTTGTGCTCCTCAGCCATTTTGGCAATTTTGAAAATCCCACACTACATAATCATTTGATTTGACCATTTCTGCACTCTGCAATAACTGTAGCGGAAACACACGTTTTTAAAACCTCTTATTGAGATTATTTCAGTTTATACGTCCATTACTTACAGACTGGAGGGAGCTCATATTCCACTTCTAGAACAACCCTCTCACCAACATTCTTGAGGAGGCTGATGATCTCGTCATGGCGAAATTTTGTCAGGTTGATTCCATTCACAGATTTGATGCAGTCTCCCACGTCCAGCTGGTCACTTCTGCAACAGACACGTTCTCTTCCGTAAACTTGTATGTCATGTTGCCAGATTAGTAGAGTTGCTTTCAATTACATTTTTAATGTTGATAAAAATGAATCTTGCCACACAACTAAATTCAAACAAGCAAAGCCCTTCTTGTGCTGATTTTCCAAATAGAGTGACATTTCAAGAATTTAATCTAATATAATACATAAAATATATACAAAGAAAAGAAGTATTAGTGTGTTAAATTTTGATGTAGGAAATCAGGACTGCATAACTATGCCAGTTACAGTACTCAGCTATACCTGGGATGATTTCTCTTCCTTCACATGCTCTTTTAACCTACCTACACACACACACCCCTCTCTGCTTGGGCTACTGCCAGAAGTATTTTCTGGACAAGTTGTTGCCTCCACAGCCAACATCACGACTACAGCAGGTAAGCCAGAGCCCATCAACACATGCTTTGCTCATTTACTTGGAATGATTTGTCTTAATCTGGGTCTCTCCAGCTGCATCTCTCCCCAGTTACAACTTGTTCCGCTTTCTCTGTAGATGCAGGCCAGTGAGCTATGTTTTTTTTGTTTTAATCTTAAATAAACAGGTAATCAAAAGTCATTTGAAACTATGACACCACCTTATCTGAGCTTTTCAACCATATTTTTTCCTTGACATTATATTTAGTGTGTTTTTGTAGGTTTTATCAAAGGACAACAATTCATTAAATTTAAACCATTTATAAGAAATTAAATTATTCTTGAAATGATGCATCATCAGTATTTCTGGCTTTTTATCAGAGCAGCCTTGAGGGACGCAACGGTTCAACTACTATTGAAATGTTTCTTATATCGCTTCTCTGCTCTGATGTGCTGCCTTACAGATGCTGGTAGTCACTTATTTATTAGTGACCTTTTCGATGCGGTATGTATTTTTTGAAGCAATCACATCTTATAATGTATTTTGTGGCTTGAGATGTGGTTACCTAGCAGCGATTCCTCCTTGACGAAGGTTAGATACTCTTGGTTTCCCATCCTTGTCAATTCCACCCGATACCGTAAGCCCTAGGGTAGTGCCTTCTTTTTTCATTAATTCAACTATTGTTGAGCCCTTGAATTCCTCTGTTGAAAGAAAATTATTGGCGTTATTAAAATTTAAATAGTATCACAGATGTTGCTTTTTTAAAAAAAACTATTTCATCTACCTCCCAAGGAAGTAATTTTGTATTTTAATAGGGAAAAATTTGTATATCTGCCTGCTTTTTATATTACAATTCACAGGCTTGGGCCTCAGAGCTCTATGTATAGATAAATCTGATGTAGATATTCCATAACAGGTTATTAAAAAATGCACCAATAGGCTAGTATACTCCAGACTGCCAATAAATACAAAGTGTGGCAAGGCTTACATAAAAGGTAATTTTTTTGTATTCTATTTCACATTCTCAAATTGCTTTCTTTTCTTTGATTTCTCTTTCTAAAACCAAGGTTTAAATTATACACTTTTGTTGGATAACAAATTGCTGGGATAAAATAAATAGCGGGCAAATGATGTAACTGAATTTTGGATCCAGACTAATTTTGAGGCCATTACTATATGTCAATGCTAACCAGAATTATCAGGCATAATAAGATTTCAGGAAGAAATAAAATGTATCGGGTCCAATCAGTTCTCTCTCTAAGATAAACAGAGTTCCACTTTCATCTACGGATGAAAGGTGTTAGTTAAATGCTATTATAACAAGATCCAGTTCTGTCAGCTTTATATTGAGTAACACATTTGTCTACAAGTAGTCTGACTGATTTTAATGGGACACTTGCAGAGTCAAGTACTACTCCTACGAGTAAAGGTGGTAGAATCTGGCTCATAAGTGTCCAACAATGACATAGAGAATGCCTTTTCTTCTAGAGCCTGATTTTGAAAGGTAGCCTCAGAGATAATTATTTGGGCCCAATTTTGCACCCACAATTGCCAATGCAAAATCAGAGGTTGAATGGGGTCCCATTTACAGGCAGGGCCTCGAGATACACAGACTTATAAATGTATTTTAAAAGTAGTGGGGTATATCTACAATGAAGTGTATCATAATAGTCATTGAGACTCCTCAAAATGCACTGAAAAACATATCTCTGTAAATCAATACATTCTAGCACTAGGAAACACCATGGAACAAAATATTGCTGTGCTTTTTTCCCCCTTTATAAAAATATGAGAGTGAATTTAGTGCCCAAGAAAGTAAGCTAATGGTGATACTAGCCTGAGCCAAGCATGGTGTGCATTTGTCTGGATAGTATGTAAAATTCTTTATAGAGCAGTGCTAATGCAATATTGTTGACCTGTAAACACCCCTGCTATTCCAGTCCTAAGAGAGAGGAGGAGACTGGCAATTGTGGCCAATTGTGGGGTGGTTTATAAGGATGTGCACAAATGAGGACAAGGAAAGGTCTGCCAGCCTTATTTTAATTTGCAATTAATATGGAAACTGAAATTAGAAAATAAAATTCTATCGTGTGTCAAACTACAGAGTGGAATAAATGATGTGAGTTCAGAAAATTCAATGAATCGTAGCCTAAGGCTGATCATACTTATAGTTCTATTTTCCATAATCAGCTATAATAGAGACCTCAGTGGGTTAGGTAGCTTAGTGGTTAGTGCCCTTAGTGCCAACCCCCTCAGTGGGCAGGTCTTGCAGTCCAGGTCCTCTTTTAATCAGAAGTACAGTGAGGTGGGCAGCGGGTAGGGAAGCCCAGGTCCACTCACTCCACCAAGCTGTGACCGAGGGCCCAAGGAGGGTCAACAGTGTCTGGTCCCCACAGGTACCCTCTGAGTTATGCTCCCTAGGTCACTTCCTACCGTCTGCTGTTCTTCCCCAGCTTCCAGTTCAATATGAGGTAAAAAGAAAAAGCTGCTGAGACAGAGAACAGGATGTTCCTCTCCTTTGAATTCTTGAGATAGCACAACTCTGAGTCTGACATCGGATGCATCTGTTTGGAGAATAAAGGGCTTCGAGAAGTCTGGGTGGAATAGTACTGGCTCTCATGGGGTCAACTGGTCTTGTAGTGTATTAAATGCCTCGTCACACCTTTTGGTCTAATGGACCCTTTTGGTGTGGTATCCTTTACCAGGTCTGTCACAGGGGCAGCAATGGTCATGAAGTTTGGGATGTACTATCACTAGTACCCCACTAATCCCCCCAAATGCTGGACTTGCTTTTCTGTGGAAGGGATGAGGCAGCCCGTTAGGGCTTGTACTTTGTCCACCAGGGCTTCTAGCTGCTCCTGACTTGATAGGAAGGTCTTGGGGTATCTGGTGGCATAGTTCAAGATTACCAGTATGTATTTGTGCCCTGCTGCAGACTTCTCTACAGGCCGATCACATTTATGCCTGTTTTCTTGAAGGGTACTTCCACAATGGATAGTGGTGCCAGGAGGACTTTTGGGACCTTCTTCTGGCCTGTCCACTGATATTATGGACATGAAGCACAATAGTCTCACACCTCTTCATGGATACCTGGCCAGCAGAACATCATGGTCACACTGTCAAGAGTCTTCTTCCTCCCCAAGTGACCTCCACATGGGGCTGAATGGGCCAACTGCAGCACCCCCTTTCAGAATTTCTTATTTTTCCTGTCTTAGGATCCTTCATTTCCCGGTATGCCGTCTCCTCTATCAGCAAAAAATGGGGCCACTGTTTCAACTGCTGCGGGTCTAGTGCTTTATCACCTTGTGTGGGCGAGTTGCTCATAAACACTGCTCAGGGTCAGGTAATTTCTTCTTTCTTTCACAAAGTCCCCCTCATTGGACAGCAGGTCTAGGTTGAAAGGTGGTGGCGAATGCTTATGGCTCCAGTTGGGTTTAGGCAACGGGTCCTTTATCCATGAAGATGGTCCTACTCGAGGGTATTGGTCCTCTGAGCCCCTACCTTCTTATGGCCCCCTCTTGACCACCGTGGCTACCCCTGCCTTCCTGGGTGTTCCGGCTCCAGCTCTGCTTTTTTTTTTTTTTTTTTAACAGGGGCATCTCACGACCCTTTGACCACTTCTTCAAAGAACTTCTGGTTGCACCCAAGCATGACCAGGTAGGCCAGGTCTTTTGCCAATCCAGCCTGCATCATTTCAGTATGTTCTTGCATGGCCAGTTGTACATCTCTTTGGATAGAATTGTATATCTCCATGGATACACTGGAGAGATTAAGTCCCCAGTTGTACCTCTTTTCCTCAGCTGCCTCTCCCAGACCAAAGTCTGACTACAGACTGAGTTTATCAGACCATATACTGCTATGCCATTCATTTGTACTGGGACCAAGATTTTCCCAGGGCCCCTCTTCCAAGCCCTGTCCAGGATTGCCCATAATCACAGTCCATGAATAAGAAGCCCTTTCTGAAATGTCCTTACTGAACACATACAAAACAGCTCCCAGTGGGAGGAACTGGTCTCTCTGTTGATTCGCTCAAGGGGAGAAATCCCTTTGGATGACGTTGTTCAGCCAGGCCAACCACAGCCCTCTTGGTCAGTGGAGGGCGGACTTCCAGGCTATTCACTTGGCCTTTGTGCTCCCCTCCACTAGGGTTGGGTGTCCAAGTCTCCCTAATTACCTTTGTCAGAGTTCGGGCATTGGTGCTCTGCGGGAACTGGGGCTTCATAGGACTGACTTTTGGTGTTTCTGCCTCTAGCCCGAAGGACATCAGGTAGATCTCTGCCAATGACACTGCCTCGGCCAAAGTTTCTGACCAATGTCTTACCACCCACTTGCACGCCCCCTCTGGAAGGATTTAAGTGAATTGTTCTACAATGATCTTTTCTGCCACCTGGTCTCCTGTAAACATCTCTGGCTGGTGCCGTCAGCAGCAGCGTTTCTTCAGAGTCTGGGCGACAGCCCATGTCTGCGCACGGGGGAAAATTTCTCCAAGTGGAACTGTTGTCGGTAGGTTTCTAGTGAGATGCTGGAGGCATCTAGGATGGTTGCTTTGACATGAGAGTAGTCCTGAGCAGTTGTCGCATCGAGACTCCAATACACCTCTTCGGACAGTGTGGTCAAGTAGGGGGCCAACAAAGCATCCTAGTTCTCCTTGGTCCAAGACAGCCACGCTCTCCAACGTGACCAGGAATGCCTCAGGGTCATCCGTGGCCCCCATTTTGGTTAGCTTCACCGGGATGCCTGGGCTTTCATCAGCGTTCCTCCAACCAGTGGTTAGACTCAAGGCTGCCTCCGGTGGTTGTAGGAGCATCACCACCTGCTGGACTAGTTGCTGCTATTCCTGCTGCTGTGCCATCTGCTGCTGTTGCTGGGCAGCGAGCTGCTGGAGCAGTTGGCTCTGCTGCTGCTGGTTTTCAAGAACCCATTTTAGCAGTTTCTCTACATCCATCCCTGTCTTTTTTTCCCACCTCCTTTCTGGTCTACTATCAGGCCTGGGACACTATGATGTCCACACTCTCCACCAACTATAATAGAGTCCTTGGTGGGTTTAGGTGGCCTAGTGGTTAGAGTAATTAGTGCCACCCCCGATCAGGCAAGTCTTGCAGTCCAGGCCCTCTTTTAATTAGAGGTGCGGTGAGGTGGGCAGTGGTAGGGGAACCCAAGCCCCCGCACTCCACCGGGCTCTGACCCAGGGCTCTAGGAGGGTCGGTAGTATCTGCCCTCAAAGGTGCCCTCCAAGTTACCCTCCTTGGGTCACTTCCTACCATCTGCTGGTCTTCTCCAGCTTCCAGTCCAATATAAGGTGAAAAGAAAAAGAAAAGGCAACCAAACCATCAGCCCCAATTGGGCTCACCATTCAGTTTTAGTCCCTGAGGGAGGTTTCTCTGATGCTCTTGTCAGAAACATTCAGGGGAGGTCTGTCCTCCAACCCAGCTTCCCCCTTCTGATCTGGGTTGCTCCCTTTTCAACCCTTTCTCCAGTTGGAGCATGCGCTATGGGGCTGGATGGGTAGGGCTAGCTGGGTACAGTACTTTCCTTTAATCCCTTCCAGTCCAGTGTGGGGTTTGTATACGCTGTTACACCATCTAAAAGGTATTAAGCAAACTGGTAATATATGCTCAAACCAGATATGTGGTATGAACCAAAACAATTATTTTAAGGTCAAAAGTTAAGAAAGAAAATATGACAAAGTTTGTAAATGCCAATGTTTCAGCTGTTCAAATACATTTTAGAACTTTTTTCCAAAGCCACCAATATTATTATTATTAATAATATATAATAATAATGCAATAGCACCCGCAGGCCCCAGTAAGGGATTGGGTGATATTATGGTAGACTTAGTACACACATACAATGTAGGGCACTGAGCATGCAAAAACTTACATATATGTTTTACAAACTGTGAGTAGTCTACACGAGCTTACAGTCTAAGTAAGGTGAATAAGTTACCCTTGGGTAAGTAAGTTATCCTTACCAGGTAAGAGTCAGCACCAGGTGTGGATTTAACCAATATTTTTATACGTGCCATTCTACTATAGACAAAAAGTGTCCTTTATATTTCCTGATTTTTACTCAGCATAGTACCTGGGCAACAAATATATAATAGAGTATCTACTATAACAACTGAGCTCTGAAAACAATGTTATTTTAAACAAACAAAACCTCTTGAGTTGAATGCTTCTCTCAGTTTTACACTGTTGCAATTCCATAATTGAATGAGCCTGCTTTTCGTTAGAGTCTTATTGGTGTTCTGAGGCCAAAATCTGTCCTGCACATGACAGAACTGTAAGTAACCACCATCTTGGGACAAGAAAATTTCAATGATTACAGAACAGGTGCTCAAATACAATGGTCACAAGTACCGGTATAAGAAGATAGACTGAGTTGCACCCTAAGTGAAATCCAAGAGACACTATGACAAGATTATTATTTCTTCAAGAAGAATAGGATCGTGATTACAGTAAAAGTTCTGTTCATGGCTGGAATTTTAAATCAGACCTTTTTGGGTATTTGTCCAATTAAAGAAAATAAATTGATTTTCATCTTTTGCAGGATGTAAATATTATGTCTTAATGAACAGAAAGCAACAAAAATGAATTGAATCATCAGAAATCATTCTCTTCTCAGAAAAAGAACAAGAGATTTTCACAAAACTACAAACGGAGAGAACATTTACTCAAAAATATATTCAATTAATATATCAAAACATATGTGCTGCTTCCAAACATTTAGTGTGCATTTTTCATTCCTTTCAATAAAAGTTGGGTTTTTTCGTTAGTTTCAAGAAAATGCTAGAAAGTCTAGATTTTTAGGAAATACATTTGCAGTTTAGTGAATTATTCTGTGCAGGGACTAAAAACCCATGGAATTTAAAAAACGACTTGTTCCTGCTGCTTCTTTTTTACCTTAATACATGACTAATTAATAAGGGAAATCTGTGAAGAATTTTGACAATGCAGTACCTGTGGGAATTTCCACCACAAATCAGCAGAATTTCTGCAAGGGAGGCATGTTGATTTTACATTCTAAATGGGCCTCTTTTGTATCTTAATAAAAGATCACATAAGAATTTAGAGGGTTGTTCAAAAATATAGAGTAGCTTCTTAAACTGGATAGACTTCATGGCTCCTAATGCTCTCAGCTCATTGTTGTCAGGAATGATTTTCTGGCAGTCTCAGGAGAGAGAAATATAGAAAGGTTAAGGATAGGATTTGAAAACTTCATTCATGTATGGTGAATAGGGGTCTTTTCCTGGATGAGTACCATTAATTTCTGCAAAATCCAAGCTTTCATTTAAAACATTTCAAATCCTTCTGGCTGTGAAGAAATCCTTGAAAATATGAATCAAACATCAACCAATAAAGAGCTGTCTTTCTGAATCTGCAGACAGACAGCTCCAGAGCCTCTACTGATGATCAGAGCTTGCCAAGGTGCAGCAGAATGAAAACTAACAGGTCACGTTACAGTAAAAGAATGAGAGACGACTAAGGCCTACATCTACCCTAAACATTTCTGCCAGTATAACTATACTGGCAAAAGCCTGCTAGTGTAGATGTAGCTTATATCAGCAAAACAGTGCTTTTGCCTGCATAATTTATCCTGCAAAGTAAGTTATACCAGCAAAAGCACTTTTATGTTGGTGTAACTGTGTCTACACTAGGGTTTTTGTGAGCAAAGAAATCGTATCATTAAAAAAAAAATCATACTCCCTAACTGACATTGCTTTACTGGCCAAAGTTTCTCATGTGGATCTGACATAAGTCACGTGTAGTACCTAAGGAGCTGAAAGACAATATTTTACAATCAAATATAATACACAAAAAACAGGACCCAAGTGTTTTATTCATTTAAAATTCCAAGGGCATAACTTTGGGACATGGCAGCACACATTTCCTTCCCCCCCCCCCCTCAGCTAAAAGGCTTAGTCCTTGGATTAATAGGTGTCGGGTACATTTCTGCAAGTCTTAGGTATGCAGACTGATACCTTAGAAGCCACCTCTACAGGTCAGGAATATGACATACTGAGTTGGTGGGGCAGCGTGGCAAAGATAGTGAAGTTGTTACTTGTGCTTTTTCATTCTGTGCACAGAGGGCCTCTGTCTCTAGGGCTGTCAATTTGGCATCTTTCATAAATTCACTCCCAACATAAATACATAACAAAAATCAAGAAATGTAAAAAAAAAAAAAAAAAAAAAAAAAAAATCCCACGTGTGCGCCGGGGAGGTCCAAGTGAATTTAGCTAGTAGAAAGAGAACACTTCTACATTTTTAACTAGAGTCACAAGTGTATCATTTAACCTGGTAACAAAAATATATTTGGCAGACTATAGGAAACACTACATAGTAAAATTTGCACTGTTATTTTTATGGAAGTCCTTTCAAATGAAGGAAAGAAACATTAAGTACATGACAGGGTCATCCAGCCCTACCACAGTAATTCCATTAGTAGATTTCAGAAGTGAAACAGTTAACAATGGTGGCATATAAGGTCCTCCCTACTCTACAAAAATAACTGTGTTTAAACATGATTGTGAAACATGAGTGTAGCTCAACCCTTGTTAGTTTGTTTGGTTAAAAACCACACATACAGATTAGGGAACCATGTTTTACCTTTGATATTTACCAAGGTTAAAACATAATTCCCTAACATATTCACAACATTTCTTTCCTGTCCACACAAAAGCCTCGTTTTCAGTGAGGTTTTTTTGGTCAAATTCTCCCAATATTGTTCAAGCAGCAATGCAGCTTCACCAATGCTAGCAACAGTGGGAGTTCTAACCAACTGCTAATCTATCAGGTTTTTTTAAATTACTGTCTTGTCTGGGCCCAGCTGTGACACAAGACTGTTTCATACCAACTGACAGAGGGCACAGGGGGTTCATAGGGCTGTACAGGGATCCCATGGGTCAGATATCTACATAATACTGTATACTAATGCAAGAAGTATGGGGAATAAGCAGGAAGAACTCGAAATGTTAGTAAATAAACACAACTCTGACATAACTGGCATCACAGAGACCTGGTGGGATAATACACATGACTAGAATATTGGTATAGAAGGGTACAGCTTGCTCAGGAGGAAGGGGAAAACGGGAGGAGGTGTTGCCTTATATATTAAAAATGTATACACTTGGACTGAGATTGAGATGGAAATAGGAGACAGATTTGTTGAAAGTCTCTGGGTAAGGATAAAAGAGGTAAAAAACAAGGGTGATGTCATGGTAGGAGTCTACTACAGACCACCTAACCAGGAAGAAGAGGTGGATGAGGCTTTTTTTAAACAACTAACAAAATCATCCAAAGCACAGGACTTGATGGTGATGGGGGACTTCAACTACTCAAACATCTGTTGGGAAAATAACACAGAAGGGCACAAATTATCCAACAAATTCTTGGAATGTATTGGAGACCATTTTTTATTTCAGAAGGTGGAGAAAGCTCTTAGGGGAGAGGCTGTTCTAGATTCGATTTTGACAAACAGGGAGGAACTGGTTGAGAATTTGAAAGTGGAAGGCAGCTTGGATGAAAGTGATCATGAAATGGTAGAGTTCATGATTCTAAGGAATGATAAGAGGGAGAACAGTAAAATAAAGACACTGGATTTCAAGAAGGCAGACTTCAGCAAACTCAGGGAGTTGGTACGTAAGATCCCATGGGAAGCAAGTCTAAGGGGAAAAACAACTGAAGACAGTTGGCAGTTTTTCAAGAGACATTATTAAGGGCACAAGAGCAAACTACCTCACTGCGAAGGAAAGATAGGAAGTATGGCAAAAGACCACCCTGGCTTAACCAGGAGATCTTCAATGATCAAAAAATCAAAAGAGAGGCCAACAAAAAGCGGAAACTAGGTCAAATTACAAAGGATGAATGTAAACAAACAACGTAAGTATGTAGGGACAAAATTAGAAAGGCCAAGGCACAAAACAAGATCAAACTAGCTAGAGACATAAGGGTGACAAGAAAACAGTATACAAATACATTAGAGGCAAGAGGAAGACCAAGGACAGGGTAGGCCCATTACTCAATGGGGGGGAGGGGAGAGAGAGGGGAAGGGAAACTATAATAGAAAATGTGGAAATGGCAGGGGTGCTTAAAGACTTCTTTGTTTCAGTTTTCACCAAGAAGATTGGTGGTGATTGGACGTCCAACACAGTGAATGCCAGTGAAAATGAGGTAGGATCAGAGGCTAAAATAGCGAAAGAACAAGTTAAAATTACACAGTTAGTTAAACTTAATAAGTTCAACTTAACAAATAAGTTAAACTTAAAGAATAAGTTAAAATTAGACAAGCTAGATGTCTCCAAGTCACCAGGGCCTGATGAAATACATCCTATAATACTCAAGGAGCTGACTGAGGAGATATCTGAGCCATTAGCGATTATCTTTGAAAAGTCATGGAAGATGGGAGAAATTTCAGAAGATTGGAAAAGGGAAAATATAGTACCAATTTATAAAATGGAAATAAGGACAACCCGGAGAATTACAGACCAGTCAGCTTAACTTCTGCACCCGGAAAGATAATGGAGCAAATAATTAAGCAATTTGCAAACATGAAGATGATAATAAGGTGACAAGTAACAGTCAGCATGGATTTGTCAAGAACAAATTGTGTCAAACCAACCTGATAGCTTTCTTTGACAGGATAACAAGCCTTGTGGATAGGGAGAAGTGGTAGACATGGTATATCTTGACTTTAGTAAAGCTTTTGATACTGTCTCATAAACCTTCTCATAAAGAAGCCAGGGAAATGCAACCTAGATGGAGCTACTATAAGGTGGGTGCATAACTGGTTGGAAAACCATTCTCAGACAGTAGTTATGAGTGGTTCACAGTCATGCTGGAAGAGCATAATGAGTGGGACCTCACAGGGATCAGTTCTGTTCAATATCTTCATCAATGATTTAGATAAATGGCATAGAGAGTACACTTATAAAGTTTGCAGATGATACCAAGCTGGGAGGGGTTGCAAGTGCTTTGGAGGATAGGATTAAAATTCAAAATGATCTGGACAAACTGGAGAAATGGTCTGAAGTAAACAGGATGAAATTCAATAAAGACAAATGCAAAGTACTCCACTTAGGAAGGAACAATCAGTGGCACACATACAAAATGGGAAATAACTGCCTAGGAAGGAGTACTGCGGAAAGGGATCTGGGGGTGAAGGTGGACCACAAGCTAAATATGAGTCAACAATATAACACTCTTGCAAAAAAAAGTGAACATCATTCTGAGATGGATTAGCAGGAGTGTTGTAAGCAAGACACAAGAAGTAATTATTCTGCTCTACTCCGTGCTGATTAAGCCTCAATTGGAGTATTGTGCCCAGTTCTGGGCACCACATTTCAGGAAAGATGTGGACAAATTGGAGAAAGTCCAGAGAAGAGAAACAAAAATGATTAAAGGTGTAGCAAACATGTCCTATGAAGGAAGATTGAAAAAACTGGGTTTGTTTAGTCTGGAAAAGAGAAGACTGAGAGGGGACATGATAACGGTTTTCAAGTACATAAAAGGTTGTTACAAGGAGGAGGGAGAAGAGTTGTTCTTCTTAACCTCTGAGGCTAGGACAAGAAGCAATGGGCTTAAATTGCAGCACAGGAGGTTTAGGTTGGACATTAGGAAAAACTTCCTAACTGTCAGGGTGGTTAAGCACTGGAATAAATTGCCTAGGGAGGTTGTGGAATCTCCATCATTGGAGATTTTTAAGAGCAGGTTAGACAAACACCTTTCAGGGATGGTCTAGATCAGAGGTGGGCAAACTATGGCCCGCAGGCCACAACAGGCCCACGGGACCATCGTGCCTGACCCATGAGCTCCTGGCCGGGGAGGCTAGCCCCCGGCCCTTCCCCCGTTGTTCCCCCTCCCCTGCGGCCACGTCGCAGTGCGGGCAGCGTGGCTTGCGCCTGCTCACCTCCCAGGCTTTCCAATAAGCCAGTCCTGCCACTCTGAGCGGTATGGTCAGGGGTTGGGGGGTTGGATAGGGGACAGGAGGTCCCAGGGGGCAGTCAGGGGCCAGGGAGCAGTTGGATGGGGTGGAGGTTTGAGGGGAGGCTGTCAGGGGACAAGGAGTGTGTGGGGGGGTTGAATAGGGGGTGGGGTTCCAGGGGGGTGGAGGGTCCCGGGCACTGTTCCCTCTAAGCTGTGTGCGTGCATACAGATCCTAAACCCTGTGCACACGGCGAAACACAGAGCGCACAAAAATTTGCACAGAAGCACAACAATTTGCACAGAAGAATTTTTTTGCGCACACGGCCTGTCAAAAATGAGAGGGAAGATTGTTCCTGGGAGGGGGCGGTCAGGGGACAAGGATTGGGGGTGCTGGATGGGTCAGGGGTTCTGAGGCGGGCAGTCAGGGGGCGGAAAGTGGGAGGGGCGGATAGAGGGTGGGGGCCAGGCTGTTTGGGGAGGCACAGCCTTCCCTACCTGGCCCTCCATACCGTTTTGCACCCCAATGTGGCCCTTGGGCCAAAACATTTGCCCACCTCTGGTCTAGATAATACTTAGTCCTGCCATGAGTGCAGGGGACTGGACAAGATGACCTCTTGAGGTCTCTTCCAGTCCTCTGATTCTATAATAGTTCACCAAAGAGTGGTATGTGAGGTCACTACTGAAAGCCAGTTGCCCAATGGACATTATAATAATTGTGAAATGTATTTTTGGATAATATTTAACGAGTTATATATCTATCCTGAAAATGAGGCTCTTACAGTCTTGGACTTAAGGCAGGTCACCAGGAGGTGACATTCCTCAGAGATGTTCCTTTCAGGCAGGAGGTAACTGATACCTATCTTCCTGTTTGGCCACTTTTGTACTGTATGTCTCATACCGTGCACCTATTTGCATACTGAGCGAGGTGTAAATCGATAGACTGTGACATTTACAAGAGAGGAAATCTACAGGAAGAAACAAGCAGCAAAGGGTTGTTCTGTTTATGAATAAAGACAGGATTGATATGGTATATCTTGAAGTGCAAAGTATACTTTACCTAGAAGGCAAATTGACAATGTGCTGGTCTCACAAAAGAAGTCACAGCAAGTCTGGCGGTAAAGCGCTGCAAGGATATTGGGTGCTCTATACTCTACAAGCCATGAGAGTACCCTGTTAATTAAATCTAGGCTTCAGAAGCATATTATGAGGTGGTTCACAATGCTGGTTACCCCAGTCTGTACAGGGTTAGACAGTACTAGAAATGCAAGCTGCCACTCTGCACCAATGCTCCCATCATTGCCACACTGATGATACAGCAATGTTGGAAGAATTTAACAAAAACACCAGCGTGGATAACACTACAGATGATAACACAAATGAGCATCACCCATGATGATCAACCTCACAATTAAGGTAGAAGCAGAATTTGTATGAGAATAGTAGATTAGGCCTTCTGCCTTCCCCCCAGGAAAACCCCCCAACCCTTAGTGGGTTTTTGTTTTTTAATGTAAGATTGTCTTCTCTCATCCTGTGGAAAACTCTGACTGCTAGTTAATGATGGCTGCACTGGGGTAGGATATGGATGCTTAAGGATAGTAACACAAACTGTAGTGATACAAAGCAGGAAGAATTCCTCCAAGTCTGTTCTCTTTCAGTGCAAGTTCTATTATATTTCCATCCAGCAGTTGGTGGGTGAGATATGTCATCCCAAGCAGCCGAGTAAAATATTTGATCTAGGTGATTAGATTGAAGTTGCAGTGTCTAGATTACCATTGCCCCCTCTCAGAGTCATGTGAATTTGGCACAGAACAAAAATAGGGCATGACATAAAATCAGGGATTTGATAAATAAGTGACCTCAAACAGCAGTCAAGACAGGTATGCCGATGAGCAGTGATCCCACTCCAGAGAATACACAGATGATGAATTCTTTGTATTAGGGGACAAAGATGCTGCTGCTTTGCTTTCGTGGAGACAAATAGTGTGTGGAATCAATACTAAAAGAAGAGAGGGTTTGGGGCTCCGAATGAAAAAAAATTAGCTCTTAATTTTGGCCTTTGATTGAGTTATGGTGCTCGCAATGACTTTGCACCAAAAAACCCTTCAAAATAAAATGTAAAACAGTATCTCAAGCAAACAAACAAACAAACAACTGCCCCACCCAACATTTTGAAAAGCTAAAAGTATCCATGCTCCAAAAATCTAAAAGTGTGTGTGTGTGGTGGAAGAGGGGGAGAGGCAGAGTACAGAGTGGTTAATTTGAGTTACTGCTACTTGGATGACTGTACCCAACTCCTTTAAGAGCTAGGGCTTTTGTGAATGCTTATTCAGGGACTACTACTACTTCTTCTTCCCCTTATCTCATCGTCTGGGGTCGGGTTGCTGTGCAAGCATCTGCCATCTTCCTCTGTCAGAGGTGGCACTGAGGTCCACCTGCTCACCATGTCCTTTGATGTAATTCATCCATTGCTTCCTCAGCTTTCATGGGGCCTCTTTCCTACCACCTTCTCCTGTCATGCTATCTTCACAAGGTCCTCTTCATTCATCCTCTCTAGGTGTCTGAACCAGTGAGGTCACGCTTCCTGGATTTTGTCAGCCACATCACGAACTCTAACTTGCAGCGTAATGCTGTCATTTTGCAATCTGTCGCTTTGTGTAACTCTTTTTATTGCATGGAGACATCTCGTTTCAAACACCTGTAGGCATTGCACTTGCGGTCTTTTATTCACCCATGCTTTTGCACCACTACAGCATTACTGGATGAACCATTATTCTATATAATTGAGCCTTCAGTCTCAGTGGCATACACTTGTCATATGCAACAGCTATATTACGCCACACTCTTCCAGCACTCCCTAGTCTGGACTGTATCTCACGTTCAAGCTCACCATCTTCTGTAACCCAGCTGCCCAGTACTTGAACTGGTTGGTCTGGTTTAGTCATGCTCCATTAATCTCTATATCCAGTTTCCCTGTGAAACCTCTACTGACCCACATAACCTCATGTGACACAGAAGCCCACTGATGCCAACTGACAACAGGTTCAGTACTCTGTTAGCAACGTCTAGCAAGCCCGACAAACTTACCACACACATCACACCGCTTTCATGGTACTTATCCATAAATAAAGTAGTGTCTTGTAAGGTATCAAATGAACGCTGGTGTCATCCTGATCATTAATATTGTTGTGAAATGTATGTACTGATGATATTGTGTAGTTATGTGTATATACTGAAAATATATCCTGAGAGTCAGTATCAAGGTATGAGTAAGGCTAAGATTTAGTCATGAGTATTTTTAGTAAAAGTCATAGACAGGTCATGGGCAATAAACAAAAATGTACGGCCCGTGACCTGTCCATGACTTTTACTATAAACACCCCTGACTAAATCGTAGCTGCCCTGGGGCCCCGCTGCTCTGGGGGATCCCCAGGTCAAGCTCCACTGGCCACTGCTCAGGTGGTCCCCAGGGACAGCCACACCAGCTGCTGCTGGGGGCCAGCTGCCAGGACCGCAGAGCAGTAACTGGGTGGCTGCCCCCGGGGCCACTCCAACAGTGTCCGGTGCGGTTGGCTGCGGGGCCATCTGAGTGGCTGTCTGGGGGAGGCTCCAGGAGCGGCTGGTGTGGCTGGCCCTGGGGCCGCTTGAGCAGCTGGCCCCGGGGCCAGTTGCTCGGGCAGCCCTGAGGTCAGCCACACTGGCCGCTGCAGCTGTGGAATTTCATGGAGGTTGCGGAGAGTCACGGAATCCGCAACCTCCGTGACAAGCTCGCAGCCTTGGGCATGACTCACCGGCAGAGACAGGTTTTCTCTCAGCTCAGGAGTGTTTGTCGATCTAGCTAATTGACATGTAAATTAAGCATTGTATTGTTTCACAATGGGCCTCACATTCCTGTTTAAACAGAATGCTAATAAAGAAGAGAGAGAGACATGTGAAGTCAACATGAAATCAACGGGCACCAGAGAATATATGCTATGGGCTTTACTGACTCTGTGGACAAAAACAATGACTTTGGGGGAATATAAGGGAAAGGCAAAGGACACATCTTTGTCCCTCACTGAGGGGGCAAAAAGAACAGCACATTTTGCATCTCTGAGCAGTGGATACCAGCCAGGTATGTTGGCAAGGCTGGAAGAAAGCTTTAGGTAAAAAAATGCTTTAGACAAGGATGTCTAAGTGTAGTCTTTAAGGAGTGTATTATACCTTTTGTTTTACATGTATAAGCAGAGTCTGAATGAGCTCTCCCCTGACATCTAGTGATGAGCTGGGGAAGAGGACTTCAGGGGCTGATCTTGTTTGTATGGGCATACCCACCTTGCCTAGGTGCTCAGCATGATGGGATTGCTTGCCCAAAAGATCACTTTTAGTTGGTGTTGGATCCCCAGTCTCCTTGTTATTGGGGCAAGAGTAATAAAGCATTGTTATCCTTGTTGTATGAATCGAGGGCAGCAGAACTGTACCTGGCATACCCTGATGGAGGGACTCACCCTCAATTAAACGGCACTCGCTAGGCAGGGGACGTGGGTTCCAAAGCCCAGTGAGTTGAGAGAGGGTGTGGACAGGTACTTGTACCTGGTGCTGTGGGCCCTGCTTACGGGTCCTAGACACCATTTGACCCCTTCTCTCACCACTGTGTAATAAAAGAGCTAATTTAGACTCAGTTTCTGTCTCCCTTATCCTTTCTCGGTATCTCTTAATCTTCATCTTTGACAATAAACTTACAATTATTTCACTATAAATACATCTATGCGCTGAGGTGTTATAAAGGACCTGATTCTGAGCTGTACCAATCAAGCTGTGTGTATACTGTTCCCTTGGGAATAGCAAACCTGGTAATTACTGTAAATGTCCAGTGACAGGAACTGGACACTACAGAAGGATGCTTCAGAGGAGCTCAGGGATGGGATACACCAATTTTTAACCTGCAAGGCATAGTAGGTTTGCTTCGTTATCTAGACTGCAATTCTCATCTCTTCCTCTGTGAATCTTCCTCAGACTCAGGCCCCACATTGGGCTCATATGTTGGAAACTCTGCCAAAAAGTGGCTTGCCTCATTTAAGAGACTCAGAGTATTATTTCTACTTCTCCTTTGCTTGTTCAGGTTTTACTAGATGTCTCCCCTGGTTATCCCTTACAAATGGTGCCACAATACCATCCCTCCTTCCCTTGTGAGTGGCTTGCCAGCTTGAAGTGTAAATCATCTAAGCCTAGGGCACTGTCTTTGGCTTTTGTCCCTGCCTGCTTGGCAGCTCACTTTACTTCTTTGTATTCATTTTCATTTATACTTGATTGATTCGTTTATTTTTCTTTACATGACATTTTCTTGTTTCAGATCACTACCTGCACTTCATCGATTCCCCATTACTCCTCTCTTTCCCTCAGTTTTCCCCCTTTGCATTGTCCACAAAACTCTTCTGCCTCTGCAACCCATGTTCTTTTTGAGGTGGTTCCATTTCTCTTCACCTGACACCAAAACAGTTTCTGGATACTTATCATGTACTGCTTGCACAAAGATCTCTGCTAAACTTCCCCTTAATTTCCCGTACTTTAATCTTGTTTCTTTTGAGCTTAGTTCCCTCCTTGTCTAACACACCACAGCGATCTTTGACACAAGAGGCTTATGATGCAGAGCTACTGTCTCACTAGGTATCACTTTGCAGTCCATGACTCAGCTCCACTGAGATTTCCTCACCAACATCATATCAATCAGGTTTTTGTGTCCACCACCCATATATATGACCAAAGAACTCACCCTCTTTTGGAACCATGAATTGTCTATCAGCCATTGATTGGCAATACAAATGTCTAGTAACACTTTCCCTTATTAGTGACCACTTTCTTACGTCTTTCTCTCTACTATTGTTGTTTTGTTTAAACTACTTCAGGGACTGCTAAGGTCCTTTCAATCTAAAAATAGTTCTGATGCTGAAAGGATATGAGGCTATCCCCACTCAAACACAGCGACTCCTCTTCTCTCTATGCTTGCATGAAATGGCAGGCAGCAAGGCTCATCTGGCAATACATTCATGCAACTAGAAAGCAAGTAACATAAAAATACGTTTTTTCCATTCCACTGGGTATTGGACTATGGGAGATGGCACAAAAATGGCTATTCCCACATTCTATTTGCCAGTGTAGAGGAGAGCAAAAGGATAAAGATATTTGAGAAAACAATCAGAACATTTTTGAAAACTGCAAGTTTACTTTGCATTTTAATTTAGCCTGACTCTTGTGCAGGTTCTTATTTTTAAGCCAGTCTCTTCTCAAAGTCCATTTGACATGAAACTTGGAAATGCTTTTCCATTTTTCACCTTTTACATAGGTATTTTGGAGAGCAAACATCTTCTTTCCTCCCCTCCCAAAGTACATAGACTTCTTTATAAAAATGTTACCTTTTTTTATACAAACTATTTTCTTTTCTCACTTTTCATTTTTCTACTTTCTCTATTTAATTTTTGAAGATGTCTACAAGACAGGAATCTAATGCAAAGCAGAAGTGCTAGGAAAAGAAAAGACAAATTGGAAATTTTACAAGATTCAAATTTCTTTAAATCTCTATTAGAGGTAAGGGAGAAGGGAATCACATTACAAGTTTGAATTCTCAGGAATGTATTAAAATTGCAACCACCAAATTTAAATAAAAGAATCTAAAAAGCAGGATTTGCCCAAAGATAAAGTGTCATAGTGAGAAAATTCAAATACAGTCTCAGGTAAATCGCAGCAAAGAAAGAAAGAAAATACTGAAATTATAAAACAAAAATATCTGATATAGTAAACACGATTTTTTGATGCATCTTTAGAAGAGGATCTAAGTTCATCACTCTAGTTGTAGTGAAATCATTTTAGATGCAAGAATTTATTTATTTTGCATTGCTACAGTCACAAAAGATACTTTATCCTGCAGTGTAACTTGCAAGATAGTGGGATTAAAGTCATAGTATGAACTACAAACACACATGAATCAGAGGTCCTGGTTACAACACACTTGTTCCCTGAAGCAGTTACAATGCAATTGCAATTTGCAGCGTGGACAAGACCTTAGCTGCTAGCCCAGTTTGGGAACACATCTACGCTATGAACTCCAAGCTTGCTACATCACTTGCAGATTCCCATTGCGGTAGGTTATCTTCAAAGGCAAACCCGGCTGAGTAAAGGCATCTAGTTGACAGTTTTTGTTCTTCTCTCAGTGACCTTATGGCTGTGGGAAGTCATGACTATCTACTCCCAAATATCTACCATGGTGGTAGCAGTGAGTATGCCAAATAATGTTTGAGAAGAGACTGTCTCAGAGTAGCACGTTAAACTGGCAAGGTGGAGCTCTCAAAAGTGATGGCATAGAAGGGCAGGGCAGGATAAGTATCATGATTAGCCAGATTCTTGATATCGCTCCAGCTTTAAGATCTTCATGCCATAAGAAAAATATTCCTCAGAAGAAAAGGGGCACTTCACAGAGGCCATAGAAACTGAATACTCCTTGCTTCCGTCTGATGTCAATCTTCATCTGTGGTCTAGAGAGAGTAACTGTGTCCATGAGGTGGTCTGGATGGACATAACATTCATAGATGTGAGAGGGGTCTCAAGTTGGGCACCTTCACAAATTAAGTCATCTAAAACCACTGGCTGCTTCTGAAAATTTTCGCCTACCCTTTTAACAACGAACAGTTTTCTTCAGCTCAATTGAGAGTGGCCTGTGCTTTTGAAGTAGGGAGATGTGAGCTGTACACTACAGCAGCCCTGAAATTACAAATGGGACTTTATTAAACAACTGTATACGTCTCAATTAGGTGCTAATGATGAGGGAGGGGCAGAGCTCTTTGATAGCATTAGTTTTTCTACATTTCTGTCTGAATCAAATGTAAAGCTTAATGATCCCATTAAGCTATGAGAGGGTATACTGCTATTAGGCAGTTGAGCCACCTAAAGTCATGCCTCGGTTGAAATGGCTTTATTGTAGAATTGTCTAAACTCTTGATAGTTGATTTGGCATTTTCAATGGTGAAGGTTCATCCTGATACTTTTGAACAGGGTCAACTTCAAATTTCTTTAACATTTCCTTTATTAGGTAACCAGATAATATTGGGAGGGACCTGGAGAAATGGTGCTCTTTAGATCTTTTGACTGTTGATATTACACTGATTACAGAAAACCTTCCTTGATAGTTTGGATTCGCTGCTTCCTATAATTTCCAAAATAGATCTGAAAGGATTAATAAATTTCAAGGCCAGAAAGGAATATCATAATAATCTAATCTGACCTCCAACCTCCATAACATGTCAAAGAACTTTACCCAGTAATCTCTGCATTAAACCCATTCCGTTTTTGTCAAAAGAAAATGTTACCAATAATGATTTTATATTTTCTTTCAGCTAATTGATAAGCAGCACTGAATATCATTCTGCCAAGAACAGAACTTTGTGGGACCCCAATAGAAACAACCCCAGTGAATGACTATTCGCCATTTACCATGACTTTTTGTGATGTATCAGTTAACAGTTTTAATCTATTTAATGTATGCTATGCTGTTTTTATATAGTGGTCCTTTTTTCCAAATCAGAACATCTTATAGGAATAAGTCGAATGCCTTACCGAAGTCTAATATATTATGACAACAGTTACCTTTATTGACCAAACTTGTGGTTTCATCTAAAAGCAATAGCAATTTTGTCTGACAAGCCCTATTTTTCATAAAATGATGTTGACTGGCATTAATTATGCATTTTTATGTTAATTCCCTCCCCCACACACACTCAATTTTTCTCATGATAGTTTTTAGCTTTGGGAAATTGTCCATTTTAAAGCACCAAGTATATGGGCTTATGGACGGGACTATATTCTGTTTGCACATAACACATAAAATGAGGATATGATCATTTGCAGCTAGGCAACCATCAATGTTTAATCATCAGGATTTATTACAGGAAGTCATTCTGCCATTAATATTAGAAGACTTTTAGGTTCTATGCATTTGTGGGAACAGTTGGGATGGGTTGTTTCCTTGGATGCAGAAATAGCCTTTGACAGAGTGGAGCAGCATTATTTATGTGAAGATATTTGACTCCTGGGTTAGGCTCAAATTTCCTCCATTAGATGCAGGTATTATGAAACCCCTAAGGCTGCTGTACTTACCAATATTATATACTCTGACTTTTTTTTAATTTTACATGGGGTTGTAAGACAGCAGTTTCCCTCATTCATTTCTGTAGCCTCTGGCTGTGGCCCTTACATACATGGATGGAACTGAAGGTATGAAGCTGTGAGGAGAATATGCTAAACCAGCATTATATCCCCCTGGGTTAAACTATTATTCACAGATATAGAATGCTAGTGAATTTTAAAAATGATATTATGAAATTTGAAGCTTTAAATAGCAACTATTCTCCTGAAAGCAGAGGCAGTAGACTTTCCCCCATTTAGATTAAAAAATAGAAATATTAAGTACTTAGGAGGTAAGATTCCTATTCATTTATTGGATATACACAGCTGAACTATTCTATTCCTACTTTTTAGTATTCAGGGAGATTTGGCATGGTAATTATATTTCCCATTGTCTCTGTTTAGAAGGATTAGACTTTGGAAAATGAATGTTCATATTGTCTACAGATGTTACCTATTGTCCTTTAGAGAAAAGATATTAATGAGAGAGATATTTTTCTTTTCATTAATTTAAAGGGGAATGTGATCACGTATTGCTCTCAAAGCATGCCACAAGGTAGGAGGGCTTTCTTTCCCATTTATAAAACTCGATACACAGCTTGTCAACTCAGGTTTGCTTAAAGAAATCTGCTCTAGCGGACATTCAGTGTAGATGCCAATGGATTTAGCCAGTGAAATGTTAATAATAACTATATTGCAAATTCTTACATGTGACTGACATATTTGAGAAAAATAATATCGAACCAATTGCTTAAGGCACTTGCCATGGATCCACAGGATTGGTGCTATGACCTCGGCTCTGGAACAGTCTCTGGGAGGACCCCTTCAGTGTGTCAGACCCCAAAGGGGACCCACTTTTCCTCCAGGGTAAGCCAGTCGGCTTCGCTGTCTCCTTAGACTGGGCCTTCAGCACTCCTGCTTCACATTGTAAGCACCGTTCAGTGAGTCCCCCCGAGAGAGACCCCTGAGGGAGACTTGTACTGTCTTAGGGAGCAATGCACTCCACAAGCATCCGCAGTGACACTCAGCCAGCACTGTCAAACAGTAGGGTTTATTAGTCAACTGGCACACAGCATAGGGAGTGCTTGGTAAGCAGAGAGAAATGAAGGTTAAAGCACAGCCCATTCTGGGTAGCAAGAGCCCTGCCAAGCTGTAACAAACCCCATTGCTCAAGCCCTGTCTGTCCCTCCATCTGATCTCCTTCATCAGGCTCCCAGGTGTGCCCTCCATTGCTTCCCACAGCCAACGCTTCACTTCCACCTCATACCCTTCCCCCCGGGCATCCTTTGTTCCCGAGCTGTGGAGATGCAGCTTAGCTTCCCTGCTAAGAGATGGGGAAGACCATATCTCTCTGGGTCATTGCTTGCGAGGTGTCCACATCTGGGCATTTGGTCACTGTCTTCTCAAGAGCTCCATTGATATGGGATCTAAGGCTCCAGCCAGCAAGGCACCATTCACACCTGTGTCTTAGCCTGCCCCTAGAGCACACAGTCCCTTTTCACCCACTAGGTAACAATGCAGCATACAGGGGAAACTGAGGCGCACATAGGCTTCATTAAAATATTACAGAAAAATCCCACTTTGGAATTAAAGGCCTGTAAAAGCTGTGATTAAACACTTGGGATAACTTCTTTGCATCCAAGATGCATGAACCTGTGATTTACACCAAGTAAATCAATTAGGTTCCTAATTTACAAAGATACTGGGGGCTTAAATCCCTAGCAGATGCCTTTGAAGCACAGGGTCTCATTTAGCACTCAATCTGCTTTTGGTCTTCCCTGTGAGCTCACCTTTCCTCACCTCCATTTAGAAGACTATGGGTAAAATTGGTCAATTGGGCCACGATTTCTCCCCAAGTAAATGCAGGTATTTGTTAATTCCGCAACTAATCTGACCTTCTGAGCCCTGGAAAAAAATTATTACTTTAGTCAAGTTACCTAGGAGCTTGATACCCTCTTTCTAGAGAGTAAGTCAGACAGCCCCGTTACAGAAAAGGACAGCATCAGAGACAACCTAGTGGCATGAAATACAGGAGCAGAGAAGGCAAAATTTGCTTCTAAATAATGGTAAGACATCTGTAGTGGTGATGCAATTTACAATCAGACATCGCACTATCCTTGAGCTATGTGTGATCCAGATATATCATATATATTTTAAATGTAATTTTTATCTGGGAATTGGATGTTGCCTTATTAGAGATTTTTCGTACTGATGTATCTATTTGCTTAAACAGAAACGTTAAAACTTCATGTGACTTATTGCTAGGGAATGTGATGGATATGAGAGATCTGACATGCGTGGCATGGACATTAGGAAAATCTTTCTGTTAGGGTAGTTGAGCACTGGAATAAATTGCCTAGGGAGGTTGTGAAATCTCCGTCACTGGAAATTTTTAAGAGCAGGTTAGACAAACACCTGTCAAGGATGGTCTAGACCAGGAGGTTTCAATCTTTTTTTCTTTCTGAGGATAGCATGCTATAAAAATTCCAGGGCCGAGCAGGCGGGGCTCTGGGCTTCAGCTGCCAGAGAGAGGGGCCTTGGGGCTTCAGCCTCACAGGGCAGGGGGACTCAGGGCTCCAGTCATGGGGAGGGGGCCACTCAGGGCTTCAGCCACCAGATGTGGGGGACTTGGGGTTCAGCCCCAAAGGGTGCTGGGGGGCTCAGGGCTTCAACCCTGTAGGGCAGGGAAGGGGCTGCGGGGCACCATGTCTTCTATCCCACTGGGCGCTGGGGCTTGGTGCTCCAAACTTTAGTTCTGTGGGGCACCAGGGCTTGGGGGCTTTTGCCCCATGGGGCACCAGGGCTCCCAGCTTTAGCCCCATGGGGCAGGAGGTCTTAGGACTCATAGGCCCCCTTAAATGGCTCACAACTCCCCAGGGGGCCACAGACCCCCAGTTGAAAACTCCTGGTCTAGAGAATACTTAGTCCTGCCTTGAGTTCAGGGGACTGGACTATGAAACCCCTTGAGGTCCCTTCCAGTCCTATGTGTCTATGAGCAGTTCACGTAACAGAAACTGGTGTGTTGGAAATTATTAAAGATTACTTAATTTTTATACTAAATTATATCTATTATAGAGAATTTAAGGATTAAATTTTGTATGTAATCCATAGGCTATTACTGATTTATAGGGGGCAATGGAATATTTTTAGATGCTCTAAAATAGAAAATTGTTAGTAATAAATTACTTCAGAAACAACAGCACCAAATTAAACGTGAGAAATTTAAGATTTACAAAAAGGAGTTGCTGATGGCGAGAGAGGGCTATATTTTACCATTCAATGTGACCATTAAGTTACTGATTAGTGCACTACCAAAAAAAAAAAAAAACCATTCGGAAAAGGTATCATCTAGGCCAAGGCTGGATTAAAGCACTACAAAATAAAATACTGGCTTACATTAAAATGTGCTGAATCACAGAAGTGCTGATGACCTTCGCTGCCAATAAGTATTTCAAATCCAGAAGGATTTCAATTTCTGTTAAAGATGTTTGCCAATGGAAAAAAAAAATCTATAATTCAGAAGTTTCCTCCATACTAGCTCGTGCTCTGTATTTCATAATCAATCTCTTTACTTGTTCTCTGGGGTTTAATGTCCGCATAATGAACTAATGGCAAAGAGAAATGAAGACGGATGCATTCATTTGCATGAGCTAATTTATACATAGCCAGACTTACTGAACACAACACTGCAGTGAAACATTGAGCCACAAGAATGTACTGAAGGTTGCTTTCTTTTGCAATTTAAAATGCAAATATTTCTCACCAAATCAATCAAGAAACTGAAGTGGTACCATATTAGCACACATAACAGAGTGAACGTTAGGTTATGAGGTAGTAAAAAGCCTTTACATTTGAAGGTTTTTTTCATCTATAGTATTCAGTCATCAAACCAGAAGTCCTAGTGAGACGCAGATATAACATGCCTATATCATCCTTGAGCAATATTGTTATAAGAGGTAAAAGTAAAAACATTTCCAGTCAAAGTACAAAATGTAATATGTCCCATGAAAATGAACACTCACTCTCTCTCTCTCTCTCTCTCTCTCACACACACACACACTCACTCACTCTACATCCTGATGAATCTTAAGCTCTGAAAACTTTAGAAGAGAAGGAATGTAGAAAAGGCGAATGTCAGTCTGTCTCAATATTAAGAATATTAAAACAACCAGTTTTAAAATTTTGGTTCATGTATGTCCCAAGCATGTGTGTCTTGCTTACCTTATCCATTTCATTGACTTTCTTTTTTCAATATCCGGGTTAATGCAAAGAAAAAATTCAATGCAGACAAAAACAGGAAGGAAGAAATAATTGAAAGATTCAAGTGAAATGAAAGAATAAAAGTTTCAGCTGAAGAATGTTATCTACCAGGTTAAGATGCTGTCTTTAATCTGAAGCAGAGAAATTCTCTTTTGTTTTACATATGATATATACTAGAGATGCAACTTATATGCAGCATTAAGATATGGAACATCCACTACGGTGATGTGGCTCAAGCATTTCTATGAAAATACATGATTTCTTCTTTTCTTAGAGAAGGATTATGAGAGAACAGGTGATTTCACTTTGAGGTGAAAGGACATCCTTAAATGTAAGCAAAGAAAGTGTCCTACTTGAGGGCCTGCTCTGTCTCTTCATTCCATGTAAACTCTGCATCTCAGGGCTGGTCCACACTGGGGCAGGGGATCCATCTAGGAAACGCAACTTCAGCTACGAGAATAGCGTAGCTGAAGTCGACGTTTCCTAGATCGAACTAATTATACTTACTGCGGGTCCACGCGGCGCAGGCAGGCTCCCCCGTCGACAGCGCTTCCTCCTCTTGGCAAGCAGGAGTTCCGCAGTCGACGGGGGAGCGCTTCTGGGATCGATTTATCGTGTCCAGATGAGATGCGATAAATCGATCCCAGAAGATCGATCTCTACCCGCCGAATCGGGCGAGTAGTGTGGACTAGCCCTAACAGGATGCCTCTATCTCCTTCTCCTCCACTCCAGTCTCACTGTTAAAACAATATACTGCCACATCCACTCAACCTTGTAAGAAACAGGACCTGAAGTGGAAGAAGGCAGCTCATGATCTGATTTTCCCTTACTCCCGGCAAAGAATTTGGGATCTTACACTTGTTTGAGGCCTCAGAAATCTAAGAGATGCTCTGGTCAGCTGTGAGACCTACCATGCCAATCTATTCTGCCATTGCTTTTACTTTACCCTTTATTATTACTTGTAATTTTTCTAGGGCATCACTGAGCTCCAAAGATCTTTGAGCTTACTCCCTCCCATGGAGACTATCAATGTTGTTGCTAAAATTAACATAGGCGCCTCTGCACTGAGACTCATTATCGTCACTCTAGAGTCTGATTTCCAGAGGTGCTGAGCATCTGCACTTTCCATTGATTCAATTGGAGTTTCAGGTGCTCAGATTCTCTACTTCCTTGAATTCTCACATAAGGCAAAGATGGATTGTTAGTATCCTTGTAGTTCCTTCTTCTCCCATTGAAACTTGTAGAGTAAAACAGCATACTAATGCAATGCTCAGATTTTGAAATCACAAAAGGCAATTTTCACTAATTTTCTCCCTTTTGTTTGTCTGTTACATAAAAGCTTAGGTAATGACAATGGGTTGGGCTCATTTGTTTCTATTTTTAACCCAATTGATACAGGAAATGCAAGTCCCCAGACTTGACTCTTGATTGAAAGCACACTGGTATAATTTTAGGTCAGTGAGGGTAGGGTCCCGTCTTTAACTTGCACAAGGTACTTAAATTTAACTTGTGGTTTCTTTTTTCTAGTTACAAATTTATTCCCATTTATGGTCAAGACACCAGTATAAAGGATACTATTTGAAAAGCATGTAGATCATTCTTGGCTTTATTTCCATTTTTATGACATGAGCTCTCCTTACCCACTTGACGGGAGTGTATCTCTTTTGTTCATATCAGTTTTAATGTGTTTTATGGACCTGAGATTTACCTCACAAAAAGAGGATATATTAGAAGCTATCTTTATTCCTAAATATGTAATAATCAGCGCATTAAAATGGACAGAAGGATTACTTTTGCCAATAGGCATGATTTGAGATTTTCCTAAAATTTATTTCATACCCGTAGTAGGGGATCATGAGAGATTGCTGACTGTGTTTAATATTGTCAGGAGATAGTTGTCTAAACTAAAGAAGCACTAGACTACCTCATCTAAAGATTTATTTTTTCTGTAGAATGCACTGTAATTCCGATAATTTAAAAATTTATACTTTAGGTCACCCCCTCCAGGGGTTCTTGGACTAAAAGTAGATAGAAGTGGTGCCCCCTGCTTGTATAAAAGCATCTAATAAAAGTGTTTGTCATGATTTTTGCACAAAATGGTCAGCCATTCTATGAACTTTTCTCCTAAACAAACATGTATAAACTATGCTGATCGCACCCCCATGAGAAGCTTTTCTGCTTGTAAGTAAGCTATCTAAAGGTCAGGTCTGTGCCAGAAAAGGTTTGCTGGTACAGACATACTGGCAAACAACCCTCTCAGTGTGCACATTGCTTATACTAGCAAAAAAAGTGCTTTTGCAAATACACCATGTAGTGGTTTGTCAAGTGAAATAAGCTATACAGGCAAAAGCATTTTTATTCCAGTATAACTATGCCTACACTAGGGCTTTTGCTGGTATAAGAAATGTCGCAAAAAAATTCACATCCTTAACCGACACTGCTATATTGGCAAAAGTTTCTAGTATGGACCTGGCTTAAGCATCGTGGAGAACGGTCATACAGCAAGCTTCACTCTGGAACTTGCTCCCTTGTTGGTTTGACGAAGCCTTAGTTGATCATTAGGCCATGCTTCAAAGGTCCATTAGCTTACTGAGGTTTGGCACAAGTTCTTTGGATAAGAGGTGTCTTGTATCTCAAAGCTAGCGTGGGCGTTGTATTTCTCAGCTCCTCCAATTTATGGAGGATGTTGGGAATTAATCCAAGGAACATCTGCCTAATTCTAATTCACATTTATCAGCATGGTATGTAAATGGCTTGTTGGGCCTCTGATTTTGCGGGCACAATTTTGCAATGAGTTTCAAATGCACTGGGAAAATTTTAAGTTCTTACTGATTTTATTAAAGGCCCACCCTTTTGGCCAGAACGCAATCTGAAAGGTTTTAGAAAAATCACACACATTCACCCACAGGTGCTGGCTTCCTCCTTTTTCTGGGGGTGCTCAACCCCCGCTCAGCCCCAGGCCCCACCCCCACTCCACCCCTTCCCCCAAGTCCCCACTCCCACCCTGCCTCTTTCTGCCCCCGCTCAGCCCCTTCCCACACAGTTCTGCCCCTCCCCCAAACATGCCCCATCCCCGCTTCTCCCCCCCCCAGCGCCTCCTGCACACTGGGGAACAGCTGATCAAGGCAGGGTGGAGGCACTGGAAGGGATGGTGAGGAGCTGATCAGCAGGGCCACCAGCAGGTGGGAGGCACTGGGTGGGAGGGGGGAGCTGGCTGCCAGTGGGTGCTAAGCACCTGCTAATTTTTTTCCGTGGGTGCTTCAGCCCTGGAGCACCCATGGAGTCGGCACCTATGCATTCACCCACACAAATAAGTTTTGGGTTTTGTTTTTAAAACTTCAGACTTATTTGATGGTAATGATGCAGTCTCACTATGGTCTTGGTCCAGCAGCAACATTTCCCTATGGGCATTCTAGGAGCTCTATCAATTTTGATCTCTCTTAGTTTTGCTTTCATAAGCAATACTTCCGGCATCAGTTCTTCACAGAATTTGACAGGATCTGATCACTCATGACTTTCTGGGAGACCTATAATCCAGCTGTAACATGTGTGTGTTCTTTGTTTTCCAAAACCTTGTTTTTTCTCTATCACAGAGGTTAACTCATTTTCCATGTTATTTATCTGCCAATTGCTTGGAGTCACAATGTCATCTACTGCGGGAGAAAATTGTACTATGTGGCGGATTCTTGTCTTATGGTTATCAACTTTCAAGCGAGGCTTGCTACTGCTCCACTGATATAATCAATTAATATTGGAGCTTGGCACCTCTCCCAGCCTTGATCAATATATATTCAGTCCACTTTAGGGAAGTAAATTCAGGATACTGTTTCTGCCTTATAAATTACAGCATTCCTTTCTTTATTTCAGTATGGCGCCCTTCTCCCCACAAAGTTGTGTTTCTGTTTCTTTTCCTTCTGGTCAGACTTCCTCTGTAACAGGGACAATTTAACTTTTGTACCAGCTTTAATTCGTGGCTACTGGATAGAGCTCTCTTTCATTGGTTCTTCACAGTATGATCACACTAGGGGACATAAACAGCCATGTAGATAAAATGTGAAGAGAAGGTCTGAAGGTTGCACAAGGATAATAAACAGTACCCAAAAGAAAAATGTCTACATTCTACAAACATGTTGTATTTTACTTCGGAAGTTATCAAAGCCACCTGCTATTTTAATATAGAGATCTGAACTGTGCATTTCTTTGTATCAAAATTAGGTGTATTAAAGTCTAGTGATATTGTGAAGTGAATGTGAAGCTAAAAGTGCACTCCATAAAAAAGAGCCCTTGATTCCTCCATTGTATATTTAAATGTGAAGGAAGCAAAGGCTAGTTTGGAACGACCACCTAATTCACTTGTGGCTTTGCCACTCAGTGTGGACCCCAAACTTCTGTCAATAAAACCTTTATTTCACACTATTATGTATTCCAATGTATATATTTTCACTCGCTCTCTCTCGCTCTCTCTCACATACACACATGATCAAGGAAGGCATATCAACTCTAAAAATATAGTTACTGCCTTTGATTCCACCAAAAGTAAAAGGAAATGGCAGATTCTCTTTTGAAAAAAACTGGCTAACTTTGCCTCTCCAACACAAAATACATATTAGGTCACTTTTTCTTCATATTGGAAAGGTTGATACATAATAAATTATTGAATAAATAGTAAATATACTTTGGTATACAAATCTGCTCAGCAAAGTGAATGTACTATTCATTCCCTTGCTATTATCAGGCCCCACATAATCACTGTATAGAAACTGAACTGGAGATTTTAAAAAATGTTGCATTGTCTTTAAAAAAGTTTGTAGAGGATGCCTTAGAGAAGCAACTTAATTACCTAAAACTCCACAATGGAAAAAAGAGAGAAAAACTGCCAACTGAAGAAGGACTCAAGTAGGCACGTGATTAACAAAATCCAAAAGTCTCCAGGAGATTACCAAATTACTTCAATCTTGAACGAATAAAGCAGAACCTCTGCTGGCTGTTATTGCCATTTATACATTTCTACCTATCATATTAGGAAGACAGAATTTCAGAATTTCTTACAACAGATTCACTTTCTCTGACAAATTCAGGAGAATTTACTCCTTTGAAAAAAGTCCAGGAAACATCTATTATTTGTATTTCTAAAGGCAGCAGTCACACTGGTATATAAGCAAATATATTCATTAAGATTGAACATAAGAACATAAGAGAGGCCGTACTGGGTCAGACCAAAGGTCCATCCAGCCCAGTATCCTGTCCACCGACAGTGGCCAATGCCAAGTGCCCCGGAGTGAGTGGACCTAACAGGCAATGATCAAGTGATCCCTCTCCTGCCATCCATCACCCCCCTCTGACAAACAGAGGCTAAGGACACCATTCCTTACCCATCCTGGTTAATAGCCATTAATGGACTTCATCTCCATGAATTTATCCAGCTCTCTTTTAAACCCTGTTATAGTTCTAGTCTTCACAGCCTCCTCAGGCAAGCAGTTCCACAGGTTGACTGTGCGCTGTGTGAAGAACTTCCTTTTATTTGTTTTAAACCTGCTGCCCACTAATTTCATTGGGTGGCCCCTAGTTCATCTATTATGAGAACAAGTAAATAACTTTTCCTCATTCACTTCCTCCACACCACTCAGAATTTTATATACCTCTATCATATCCCCCCTTAGTCTCCTCTTTTCCAAGCTAAAAAGTCCTAGTCTCTTTAATCTCTCCTCATATGGGACCCGTTCCAGACCCCTAATCATTTTCGTTGCCCCTCTCTGAACCTTTTCTAATGCCAGTATATCCTTTTTTGAGATGAGGAGACCACAATTGTACGCAGTATTCAAGATGTGGGCGCACTATGGATTTGTATAAGGGCAATAAGATATTCTCCGTCTTATTCTCTATTCCTTTTTTAATGATTCCTAACATCCTGTTTGCTTTTTTGACTGCCGCTGTACACTGCATGGACATCTTCAGAGAACTATCCACGATGACTCCAAGATCTTTTTCCTGATTAGTTGTAGCTAAATTAGCCCCCATCATATTGTATGTATAGTTGGGGTTATTTTTTCCGATGTGTATTACTTTACATTTATCCACATTCAATTTCATTTGCCATTTTGTTGCCCAATCATTTAGTTTTGTGAGATCTTTTTGAAGTTCTTCACAGTCTGCTTTGGTCTTAACTATCTTGAGCAGCTTAGTATCATCTGCAAACTTTGCCACCTCACTGTTTACCCCTTCTTCCAAATCATTTATGAAAAAGTTGAATAGGATTGGCCCTAGGACTGACCCTTGGGGTCACTAGTTACCCCTCTCCATTGTGAAAATTTACCATTTATTCCTACCCTTTGTTCCCTGTCTTTTAACCAGTTCTCAATCCATGAAAGGATCTTCCCTCTTATCCCATGGCAACTTAATTTACATAAGAGCCTTTGGTGAGGGACCTTGTCAAAGGCCTGGAAATCTAAGTACACTATGTCTACTGGATCGCCCTTGTCCACATGTTTGTTGACCCCTTCAAAGAACTCTAATAGATTAGTAAGACATGATTTTCCTTTACAGAAACCATGTTGACTTTTGCCCAACAATTTATGTTCTTCTGTGTGCCTGACAATTTTATTCTTTACTATTGCCCGGTACGGATGTTAGACTTACCGGTCTGTAATTGCCGGGATCACCTCTAGAGCCCTTTTTAAATATTGGCGTTACATTAGCTATCTTCCAGTCACTGGGTACAGAAGCCTATTTAAAGGACAGGTTACAAACCCTAGTTAATAGTTCTGCAATTTCACATTTGAGTTCTTTCAGAACTCTTGGGTGTATGCCATCTGGTCGCGGTGACTTGTTACAGTTAAGTTTATCAATTAGTTCCAAAACCTCCTCTAGTGACACTTCAATCTGTGACAATTCCTCAGATTTGTCACCTACAAAAGACAGCTCAGGTTTGGGAATCTCCCTAACGTCCTCAACTGTGAAGACCGAAGCAAAGAATTCATTTAGTTTCTCTGCAATGACTTTATCATCTTTAAGTGCTCCTTTTGTATCTCTATCGTCCAGGGGCCCCACTGGTTGTTTAGCAGGCTTCCTGCTTCTGACATATTTAAAAAACGCTTTGTTATTACCTTTTGAGTTTTTGGCTAGCTGTTCTTCAAACTCCATTTTGGCTTTTCTTATTACATTTTTACACTTAATTTGGCAGTTTTTATGCTCCTCTCTAATTACCTCACTAGGATTTGACTTCCACTTTTTAAAAGATGCCTTTTTATCTTTCACTGCTTCTTTTACATGGTTGTTAAGCCACGGTGGCTCTTTTTTAGTTCTTTGACTTTGTTTTTTAATTTGGGGTAAACATTTCAGTCGGGCCTCTATTATGGTGTCTTTGAAAAGTGTCCATGCAGCTTGCAGTGATTTCACTTTACCTTTTAATTTCTGCTTAACTAACCCCCTCATTTTTGCATAGTTGCCCTTTTAAAAATTAAATGCCACTGTGTTGGGCTGTTGATGTGTTCTTCGCACCACAGGAATGTTAAATGTTATTATATTATGGTCACTATTTCCAAGCGGTCATTGACATTGACTTGTTTCCCTTCCTAGGTTTGGCAGCTGCAAAGCCCAAGTTTTAATTGCGGGTATTTTTAGTAAAGGTCATGGGCCGTGAATTTTTGTTTACTGCCCGTGACTTTTACTAAAAATACCTATGACTAAAAGTAACCTTAATAATGATCTTTTTAATGTAACAATCAAGGGGTTTCTTTTTTCATTTTCTATAACAGATAAATTGCTTTTGTGGCTTTTTGTGTAATGATACCAACACAATAAATTTTAGGTGAAAATCATGTTTTATTTCATGTTAAATTCCTGAAAGCAAACTGATGGGTTTTCAGTGTTGTAGGGAGCTCTGCAGCTGTTTCAAAAACTATTTCAAAAGCCTCCAGTCAAACTACTGACATACATAGTGAATAGGGAAGCCAACAAACATGACAATTTCAGTATCTCATCAAAAACGACAATCAGAATACATCTTTGCAAGTATAATGAGAACAGCAGGTACAGAGACACTTACTAGAAGGTCAGCTGCATTTCACAGGTCAAAAAATCTGTTCCTCGTAGGAAATCACTCAAAACACACAGTATCATTGATTGCTTAGGTGAACACTAATGGATCTCTAAGTGCTAAAAATGTCTCCAGTTGTTGGCAAGTGTGAGAATTTTAAGCTGATAAAATACAGTGTAGTAGGAAAGAGAAAAATATGCTTGTCTGCTCACAAGAAAAGGTTACACATCTGTAATCTGACCAAGGTATTGCCATTTGACTTCCTAGTCTCACACTTACCACCATAAATCATTTTCCAAGTGTGATGCTTCCAGGGATACCCAAGGTTGAGAGGTACCTCGCTACCACCTGCCCTTAGCATGAGGAAGACTTGTCCATGCCTGCCGTGGGTCAGCTCCCTGACTCCACTGGCCACAGGCAACACAAACATTCCCATCTAGGTCTGCGGAGGCCCTGTTCTTTCTCTCTATGGCAGTGGTATGCAATTACATTTTCGGGGGGGTGAGGGGGGTCAGAGTAAGGCAATGTCCAAATCTTGGAGGGGGTCTCTAGAGGAAGCACGTCAATTCTTCACCTAGTTGGCAGGGACTGGCAACCTATGGCACGTGTACCAAAGATGGTACATTGGGTTATTTTTGATGGCATGCAGACTGCTAGTCCAATCAGGGGCACATTTTGGGATGCACTTCAGTTTATTTTCTCTCTGTTTTCTGTCATGCCATGTATGGGTAAAGTCTGTGTATCCAAATTTCGATTGACTCAAAATCCTGATTATCCAAATGAGCAGGGTGTCCCCCATGCTCACGTGGGAAAACAGGTTTTTTGGTCCCGAGGGTGGACAGAGAAAGGGGAGTAGCTTCAGGAGACAGGAGCCTCCTTAGTACTGCTTGAGTGGGAGGAGCGGCAAGGAAGTGGAGGGCAGTGGGGGAGCCCCAGGGGAGCAAGGGATGGCTGCCCCCAGAGCCCGTCCCATCCCAGGCTCCCCCTGCCTTTGCTTGGCTCCGCCTCCCAGCTAGGGATGCTGCTGTAAGAATGGCCCTGCCACCTGGCTCTGACCAAGGATGGTCCTATTACTCAGCTCCGGCTCCATCCCAGGCTGCTGGGAGCTCCAACTCCTGCGCTCCCCTGCCTGGTCCTGGCTGCAGCATCCCTGTGCTCTGACCTGCCTCTGAGCACAACCCCCTCCCCTGTCCCGGCTGACATCTACCAGCTTGGAGGATCTGCAGCTGGGGAGGGAAAGGGCTGGAGCCATTGGGAGCCTGGGGTAAGCTGGAGCTGGGTATCAGGGCTGGTCTTACAGCAGAGCCCCTAGCAGAAAGCAGAGCCGAACGGCTGAAGCCTAGTGGGACAAACGGAAGAACGCTTGTGGCCAAGATCTGGCCCACAGGCTGCTAATTGAAGGACACTGCTCTACAAGTTACCAATAGGCACCTCCGACCATCTCCTTGGAGCGTCCAGTCCCTTCCACTGGACACTTGAAGTATTCACAGATTCACTGCCTCCAAAGAAGCAGTGCACCTCAGTTTACCGGTTACACCTCAGATCACCGCTCCACGTAACACACAGAATTTAGACACGTTTATAGTGAAATCAAGTAAAAGTTTATTTAACAGAGTACATAAATTCAGCAAGTAGTAGTATTGGAAACAAATGATTACATAATAAAATAAACCCATAACACGTATTCTAGAACCTACACTTGCATAAACATTGCTACATTTTCCTTGACATTTACCAAGATTATGTTAATCTTGTAAAGATGACATATGCCTGGCTACGTGGACTCTCTCCTCAGGCCCTATGCTACCAGCACTCCCAGCTATCTTCGCGACACCACTGACTTCCTGAGGAAACTACAATCCATCGGTGATCTTCCAGACAACACCATCCTGGCCACTATGGATGTAGAAGCCCTCTACACTAACATTCCACACAATGATGGACTACAAGCTGTCAGGAACAGTATCCCTGATACTACCACGGCTAACCTGGTGGCTGAACTTTGTGATTTTGTCCTCACCCACAACTATTTCACATTTGGGGACAATATATACCTTCAAGTCAGTGGCACTGCTATGGGTACCTGCATGGCCCCACAGTATGCCAACATTTTTATGGCTGACTTAGAACAACGCTTCCTCAGCTCTCGTCGTCTAACACCCCTAGTCTACTTGCGCTACATTGATGATATCTTCATCATTTGAACCCATGGAAAAGAAGCCCTTGAGGAATTCCACCATGATTTCAACAATTTCCATCCCACCATCAATCTCAGCCTAGACCAGTCCACACAAGCGATCCATTTCCTAGACACTACTGTGCTAATAAGCGATGGTCACATAATCACCACCCTATACCGGAAACCTACTGACCGCTATACTTACCTACATGCTTCCAGCTTCCATCCAGGACACACCACACGATCCATTGTTTACAGCCAAGCTCTAAGATACAGCCGCATTTGCTCCAATCCCTCAGACAGAGACAAACACCTACAAGATCTCTATCAAGCATTCTTAAAACTACAATACCCACCTGCTGAAGTAAAAAAACAGATTGACAGAGCCAAAAGAGTACCCAGGAGTCACCTACTACAGGACAGGCCCAAAAAAGAAAATAACAGAACGCCACTAGCCATCACCTTTAGCTCCCAACTAAAACCTCTCCAGCGCATCATCAAAGATCTACAACCTATCCTAAAAGATGATCCCTCACTCTCACAGATCTTGGGGGACAGACCAATCCTCGCTTACAGACAGCCCCCCAACCTGAAGCAAATACTCACCAGCAACCACACACCATACAACAAAAACACTAACCCAGGAACCTATCCTTGCAACAAAGCCCGATGCCAACTCTGTCCACATATCGATTCAAGTGATACCATCATAGGACCTAATAACATCAGCCACACCATCAGGGGCTCATTCACCTGCACATCTACCAATGTGATATATGCCATCATGTGCCAGCAATGCCCCTCTGCCATGTACATTGGCCAAACCGGACAGTCTCTACGCAAAAGAATAAACGGACATAAATCTGACATCAGGAATCATAACATTCAAAAACCAGTAGGAGAACATTTCAACCTCCCTAACCACTCAGTGACAGACTTGAGGGTAGTAATTTTGCAACAAATAAACTTCAAAAACAGACTACAACGAGAAGCTGTTGAACTTGAATTGATATGCAAACTAGATACCATCAACTCAGGATTAAATAGAGACTTGGAATGGCTTGGCCATTAGGTTAATTGAATCTATTTCCCTTAAGTTAACGATCCTCATTCACACCTGTGTGTCAACTGTCCACAATGGCCATCTTGTTTATCACTTCAAAGGTTTTTCTTCCCCTGCTGTTATGGTTCCTCTCAATTAATTAGCCTCTTAACGTTGGTATATGCACTTCCACCTTATCATGTTTCTCTGACTGTATAAATATCTGTCTACTGTATGTTTCATTCCATGCATCCGATGAAGTGGGTTCTAACCCACGAAAGCTTATGCTGAAATAAATTTGTTAGTCTCTAAGGTGCCACAAGTATTTCTTTCTTTCTTATTTTCTTTTTGCTGACACAGACTAACACGGCTACTACACTGGAACCTATTACACTACAGTTATTCCAGTATTATACCATGCTATAATAGCTCTTCTTTCACTAAAATTGCAGCATATAAAATCAAAATGTTAAATTCAGCCAATCTGATTTTATTTGACTTAATGTGTAAACTGAAATATCATATATTGGATCATATGTTCTGGATTATCAGAACACTTACTGCAACATGCACATGACGTATGCATTATATTCATTTTGCCTTTGAATACTTTTATATTAGTTATTTTCTTAAACTCTGTATAATTTTTACTTAAGTCCTTTTTACAGATTTTTTTTCTGTTCTCAAAATTATATGGACATTTCAGATTTAAAAAAAATGTTACTATACTGAAGCAACTAGTTTGGCCTTTAAATTCTCTCGCTTCCAGTTGACCTATATTCTCATCCATTAGTCTTGGGTACTAGACAAGGTATTCCCCTCAGGAATTTCACATTTGGTGCAACCTCTGACAGAATATGAACAGTTGCTACACAGATGCCATGGACTAGGGAACGCCCTCCGCACACAATTCTGTTTTTATAAAAAAGATAAACAGCACCTGTATATATTCAAAGCCAATGGCCTTAAGAAAACTGCCTGTCTCTTTGCAGCCAATACACACACACACACACAGACACACACAATATATATGTACACTGTATATAAACTCTGCAAATCACATGAAAGGATCACATGATTTTATTGCTTTATTACCATTACTAAGAAAATTACATATTGCAACAATTTTCTAGATATCAGCATCATAAATCTTTTTCCTGATATTCATTTCAAAGCATTTCTTCCCTTGCATATGCTCCCTTAAAAAAATCACTTTCCAGTCCAAAAATTCAACCTACCCTAAAACTTCATGTTTATTTAACATTTTATTACTGATTATTAAAATTCTGTCAGCCAAATCCTCTGAAATGAGGCTTCACAATTGCTGATAAAAACTATTCCAAGGGCTGAACTACTGTAGTAGATGCACACAGTGCATGTTCTCCCTCCAGTCAGAGTGCCAGGTCTACTCTTGAGCTCAAGCAGTGTACTGCAGGAAGAGAGCCTTTTAAACGTAAATATCCAGCATGCTTACAAGGATAAGGGCAGCAGGTACAGTGGAAGGATGATACAATATACTTGGATGTGCCTCTATACCAAAAGAAAACTGGTTGGTTTAATTTTAGATCTCAAAGACTTGACAGTTTTCTGTCAAAACACGGTGCCCAAATTTAACAACTAATCTACAAATAAATACTGTACATTCATGCAACTAAATACCAAATTCTGAGAGGGCAGGAGGAAAAATCCTGCTTTTGTGGGTGAAAGGGAAAGAACAGGTCAAGTAAATCAATTTAAATTCTAGTTCTGTACACTTGTTCCTTCTTCTGCTCTACAAAGGTAACTCCTGCTCTCACCATGGGTGCAGAAGGCCTCGTATTCAGTGGACCTGATGCCATTCTGGCACAGGCAGGCACTTGGGAGCAAGATTTGACAAGGCCTTACACCCCCTGTATATCATGGAGCCAGGCTCTGCAGGAACACAGGATTTTTTGGGAAGTAGGACAGTAGTGAGTTAAGGAGGACAGCATGGAACTGCTGCCGAGTAGATCAGGCAGTGCAGAAGCTACTACAGCTACATTATTGCTCTGTAGCCTAAAGCAAAGGAGATTTCTTCTGCCCAGGAAAGGAGCCCACTGTGTAGCCCCAGTACTTGGGCTGAGTGCTGTGTACAGGATTTCACTCGGAGGAGAGAAAGCAATATGGTTATAATTCCCATCTCAAAGTCAGTAAAGCCACAAATAATTACACCACCTGCCAAAAATTACAGTTTGCAAAAAGTTCTCCCCAGTATTTTGGTGAACATTTCAAGCACTGAAACTTCAAATTACGAACAATCTGCCATGCTAAACACATTTGGCTTAATAGGTTTTCAAAGAAATACTATGCTTATTTTACAATGATTATTTTACTCCGCTGTGCTACTCAAACAGATAAGGAGACATACATTATTATTCAGGAAAGCACTTCAGATCTTGCTTGAGTCCATCCCTGTTCCGGACACCATTTAAGCACATGCTTAACTTTAGGTATGTGTTTAAATCCCATTGTCTTCAATGGGCCTCTTTAATAGTGTTGCCCACTCTTGCAATTTTATCATTACTCTCCCCATATTAGGTGTTTTTCTTAATTCCCATCTCCCGCAGAAAAGAGAGAATGAGAAACTCAGCTTTCAGTAAAAAAAAAGCAGATTTCTAGTCCTCCTGCTTGCAGAGAAAAGCTGGACCATGAACACTAAAAGAGCAAACACCAGGAGCAAATAAAAAAAAAACACCAAAAATGTATTATTTGTAAAGTCTCATGGTTTTGGGGGGCTGACTTGTAATTTTTGAACATGTGGGGCTGGCAACACTGCTTTATGAAGGTGCTGAATTGCTGATCTGAATAGGGATCATTACCTGAATTATGGCCATAGACCCTGCCCCAAGGATGTTGCAATCTAGTACACAGACAAATTAACAATTCAGCTGCATAATACATCAGATGCCAGTCTGAATTTGAATGATGCAGGCATCTTGCAGAGATGAGAGGAAATAATCTGTCTCTCACTTTGTAACCTGTTTGTCAGTGCCAACACCAGCTCCACACTCGGGATTAATTTTACCACAGAAATGAAACTGTAGAGCTAACCAGTGATTCAAATAAACACACACACACACACACACACACACACACACACACACACACACACACACACACACACACACACACACACACACACACACACACACACACACACACACACACACACACACACACAGTATTAATTCTCAGTTTTAAAATGCAATTTGGGTATAATACTACTACAGATCACTTTAATTAACTATCATTACTTTCAGAAATTCTATAAATCCCTATGAAAGAATCAGTCATTTGTTTTTGGGCCAGGCAAAGACATGATAAAAATGACAAATACCCTCATCATATGAATAATGCATCCACTGTGTAGCTAAAACAAGCTCTGTTCCAAAGAGATGTTTAATCCATTTCCTGCTTTGGGGGATAAAATGGAATTAAACACAGGACATTTATTTCATGAAATGCCTGGTTTGGGCTGCAGGTTTGTCATGGTGATAAAAATGTCATGGATACAGTGACTTTACAGTTTGTCCACAACTTTTCCTTGTGTCTGGGATTTCACAGGCTGCACAGGTGTGGGGGTCACCCGAGCCATGGGCTGACCATGTCTGCTGTCACAAAAGCTGAGGGCAAGTGATCCAGCAGCACCTGGACCAGGAAGGGAGAGGGGCATCATGGGAGAAAGCCCCACCTGCATGCTGTGTGAGAGCCAATGGGCTGGAGCAGAGAGCTGGACCAGCTCTTTGTGACAGGAGCTGCTGCTGCATCTCCACCTCCCCTCAGGGCCTACTATTATCAAAGGGCAGGTCCAGATCCCCAAAGGACATCCCACCCTAGTGGCAGGACTGGACTTTACTCCCCTCCATCACATGGCCCCATCACTTTCAATGGCATTATTGTGACTTTACATACCATTTCTCCTTAAACATGTGACTTTTACTAAGTTTACCTTGACTGTTCTGTGATTTTTGATCAAAGATGCCATGACAAATCTCCAGTCCTACTTACAGAATCATAGAAACATAGGACTGAGGAAGGATCATGTATACAGAGATCATCTCTGCCAGGTGTTTACCTAACCTGTTCTTAAAAACCTCCAATGATGGGGATTCCACAACCTCCCTTAGAAGTCTATCTCAGAGCTTAACTACCCTTATAGTTAGAAAGTTTTCCTAATATCTAACCAAAATCTCTCTGACTGTAGGTTAACCACATTAATTCTTGTCCTACTGCAAATGAACATGGAGAATAATTGATCCTCATCCTTTTTATAAAAGCCCTTGACTTATTTGAAGACTGGTATCAGGTACCCCACAGTCTTCTTTTCTCAAGACTAAACATGCTATTTTTTTAAACCTTCACTCATAGGTCACATTTTCTAAACATATCTTTTTTATTTTTTGCTCTCCACAGAACTCTCTCCAATTTACCCACATCTTTCCTAAAGTGTGGTGCCCAAAATTGGGCACAGTACTCCAGCTGAGTCCTCACCAGTGCTGAGTACAATAGGACAATTACCTTCCGTGTCTGACAAACAACACTCCTGTTAATACATCACAGAATATTAGCCTTTTCATAACTAGAATCACTGTTGACTCATATTCAATTTGTGATCACAATAACCCACACATTCTTTTCAGCAATATTACATCTACCCAGTTATTCCCCATTTTGTAGCTGTGGATTTGATTTTTTCCTTGCTAAGAAATAAAAAGGCAGAGAATGTCATGTGGAACTGCTTCAGAAGTCTTACTAAAATCAAGATATATCATGCTTATTGTTCCCCCTCTACTAGGCCACTACCCCGTAAAAAAAGAAAAGTACGTTAGTTTGACACGCTTTGCTCTAGACAAAACTATGTTGGCTATTCCTTATAACCCTATTATCCTCTAAATCTTAAAACTGATTGTTTAATAATTTGTTCCAGTATCTTTCTAGGCATTGAAGTTAGGTTGATTGTTCCAACAATTCTTAGCTTGGCTACAAATTCGAACTTGAGACATACGTTACATCCCAGTAGGGTTACACCTTTTGTTTGTGCATCCTGTCAGCCTTCACATTAAGGCATCTCTCAAATAAGGCAGAAATGCCCAATTCAACTTCAGATTTGAACAAATTCTCTCTTATACACAGAGACAGAAGCCGAAGAAAAATTTAAGGGGACTTCCTCTACCGAACATTCTGGAAGACTCTTTCCCCAATGGATAGGCAGATGGAGAAGAGTACTTTGTTCAAAAGATGAGGACCTCCTTTTTCCAGGTTTCTTAATTGCTTCATTGTGATGGGGTGTACTCCCCATAGTGGTACTGAGAGTGCTGAATTAGGCCAGGTGGGCCCACTCAGCCAATTACGTAGCAAATGAGGAAGATAAGTTGTGTGGGGAGCTAATTGCGAGGAAGCTCACCTGTGAAGGAAGAGGAGGTAGGAAGGAGGGAACTGCGGGAAATAGTAGGACCCTGGGGGCCTAGTCCTGAGGAAGGACATATACTGAAGAAAGCAGGGTGGGAAGAGAGCCTGTGGGATGCGTGGTAGGAAGCAGCCCAGGGAGTAAGCAGCAAGGTTGTGGACTAAACAGACCTTGGCTGCATGTTGTAGGGAACCTGGGTTGGAACCTGAGCAGAGGATGGGCCTGGGTTCCCCTACGCGCCACTGGGGAAGAAGCACTGGTGGGGCAGTGAAATGGAAGATTGCCTGGGTCACTGGAGGAGTGACAGGGTCAGGGCACTGGGTGTGAGAACTGCCGGAGGCCCCTTGAACAGAAGAGACTTTGAAAGATTATACCCTTGAAGTGGGGAATGCTGAGTGACCTGTCTGGAGAGCATAGTCACAAAGAGGCAGCAGCAGCTCCTGGAGTGAGAGGAGCTGTGAACCAAGAGAGATGGTGTGCAACAGAAATGGTGTCGGCATCATGGTGCTAATCCCCAGAACAGCCAGGAAGAAGCGCCATTGCAGCAGTAAGTAGAGCACCCCCGGCACACTCATCAACCGGAGATGGTGTAAACACTACCCACATTCAAGGCTGAAACTGGAAAAATCTGTGCCAAGCACAAGAATTTTAGACATTGGTTCTTCTCATTTCTTCCACAAGGATTATATTGGGAACACAGAACACAGCCTTATAAGTGTGCGTTCTTCTCCCAAATACAGTAGGCACACTGAATGCAAGTCTGTGATGGACATGTGGCACAAACTGTTTCATACATAACTTTAAACTTCAATAATTCTCTCCTCCTCCCTCAATTTCAATTAAAAAAATTCCAAAAGAATACAATATAATAAATAGATACTTAATAAGTTGAGTTTTATTGACTCATGATGTAAAATACTACCCAGCTATGGTACCAGCAGAGATCTGTATTCACCTCAGGAAGCACTGAATCTTGATTTTTATTGGACTGGAAAAACTAGTATGTGACCATGTCATTAAAGATTGCATAATAATACATACAGAATAAAGGCAGCACAGGAAATCTTCATTCTGGAGCTTTCTAACTTTTGAGAATTTCACTTTGCAATCTAAACAACATTCATTAAATGAAAGGGGGCAGAAGAGAGTTGTTTGCCTATGATTTTTTTAGATAGAAAAAAACCAATTCTATTATGCACAACTGCAAGGCTTTCCTCCATCACCATGTCATCATCGGGGTTTGAACCTTGGGCCTTCAGCACTGCAGCACAGACCACTGAGAGATAGCGTGACTAAGGCCAGGTTTATACTACAGACCTATATTGGTATAACTACATTGCTCAGAGGTGTGAAAAATCCACACCCCTGAACAACGTAGTTATACTGCCCTAACCCCCTGGGTAGACAGCGCTATGTTGACAGGAGAGCTTCTCCCATTGGCATAGCTACCGCCTCTCGGGGAGGTGGATTAACTAAGCCAATGAGAGAAGCTCTCCTGTTGGCGTAGGAGCATCTTCACTAAAGTGCTACAGTGGCACAGTTGCATTGATGCAGTGTTTTAAGTGTACACCTGCCCTAAGTGGCACTCGGTCTGTCATATTACAGCTGTGAGTTCCATTCCCAGCTTGTGTAACCTCTTAGTGGAATATCAGGCACTGCTCAATAATAAAGGCTGTGAATCACAGATTTAGTAACACTAGTCAGTAGAACTGAGACTTGAATTACTGGTATCTGGTATCTAGTACTGTGCATCTTCCAGGAGGTCAAATGGTATTGTAGCTGGGAGAGGGGGTGGCCACATCATTTATTTTGCCTATGTCTCATCAGAGGAGGTTCAGCTTTGCGTGGCATGCTGGAGTGAGATACCAGCATCGTGTATGCACAGTGCTGATGTAATGTTGAACGAGTTTAGAAGTTAGCCTGAAGCAAGCTCTGCTGAACAAAAGACTAATGGGAAATGTCAGCTTCTAACACCTTATAACTTGGCCCAATTACTATTATTATTTAACATTTATATTGCCGTAGTGCCTAGGGGGTCAACCCAATTGAGGCCTCATCATGCTAGGGCTGTACAAATACACAGAAAATCACAGTCCCTGCCTCACACAGTCTACAATCTAAAAGACAAGACATGATCGATGGGTGAGATAAACAAGAGAGCTGGGGTGGGGATGGTATAATATGGGACATATACAATTCTTAGCCAATCAGAAGCAGTAATCACAACTCATCTAGACAACCTACCTAGACAGTGTGAATAGATTTTTCAAGAGGACAACAAAAAGCACCTCGACTCGAATGTCAAAGTGCCCCATGCAAACCAAGGGGGCATTATAGTACTTGAAAAAAGCAGTCAGATTTATTTTTATTTTTATTTTTTAAAATGAAAATGTGAGGCAACTTAAATATAGAGCATCACTAGAGCTCTCCATATAATAAACCATAAACCACTTGGTAAAACTAACAAATGATTTGGCTTCTCTAACTTGTAACATATTGTTGTGAAAACGGGGTAAGGGCAATTAAAATTTAAACTAGCTGGTCTACCTGGGATGCTTTGTCTCCTCACAGCCAATGCTCCTTCTGGTGGTTTTGTCTGGTTTGCAGATTTAGTATAGGGACTCTCATCTGAAAACAAACAAACAGTGAAGGTTTCAGTTTCAAATATGTTGTAAGTGATACATTTCAACATAATCTCTGATTTAACTAGCAATTTACTTCTCTCCCATAAAAAGGAACAATTTGATTACATACAAGGGATACTATTAGCCCTATAGGATTGTCATAAGGCAGCCCCACCCAGAGCACCCTTGTAAGGAGGGCTGTGGCATAACAGTTTCCTTCTGTCTTAGTCCCCAGAAATAGTCAAACGAATCTTCCCAAGTATAAATATAGCCCTTGTGGGGTTCATTTAATACAAAAGTCCCATCCATATAAATCATAACAAACAAGTCCCATAAATGAGAATTCCTCCAGCATAGTCCAAATAGTATATATATGACGTACAAGTCCTGCTGTCCCACACCAAGCCCTGGCACTCCAGTGCCGCCCCGGGGTCCCTCATCACATCCCGACACTCGAGCGCATTCTTGTCCTGTCCTTTTATTAGGACAGCCACCCTAGCCTTTCCAACTGGAGTACAACTCTACTCCCATGGTTCCACTGGGTCCAGCTCTCACGCCCTGGAGCTGTCAGCGGGTAAGTTCCTCCACTGGTTCCCTGCCTTCAGCCCTCTCCGGCCCACGGCTCTGGCTCTCCAGCTTCAAGCCAGCAGACAACTCCCTCTACTGCTCCTCCTGCCTTCAGCCCTCTCTAGCACTCTTCCCTCCTACCTTGGGGATACCAGCCAGCAAACCCCTCTTGCTGCTCTCCTTGCCTTCGGCCTTCCCCCAGGAAACACCTTCTATTTTCCAGGACCTCCTCCAGTCCCCTGTTCTCAGGCAGCTCTCATGTGTCTGCACTGGGACTCTCTTTCCTGGCTTTCTTCAGGGACTTCCCCTCACTGGATCTCTCCCTGGGCCTTTATAGCTCACAGGTGCTGCCCCACCCTCTTAACTGGCCAATTGGGAGCACCTGCTCTGGCACAGGGAGCTCGACCTACTTCATTTACTAGGGCCAGCCATTCTGTGACAAGGACGCACAGTATGTCTTTAGTATCCTAGCCGGGCAGTGAGTAAAGTGCACTCTCTCTGAATACAAGAGCCGTCACCGGCTACATTGGAAGTATAAGGATGAACATTTTTGAACACTCACTCTCTCTCTTGGACAAAGGGCAGATTCTAGCTGTGTCACAGAGGAGAAAAGCACTGTGTAAAGCTCATATTGCTGGCAGCCTTTACCTGTATCTGGCTACGGGAAACTTTAACTGCTCTACTTTAAAAGGACCCTGGGAAATGTGGACTTTCCCTTTTCACTTTAAGAACCATTGCTCTCACTTTAATGACTAGTAGTGGGAGGCCTCCCATCCACATTAGGTGCAAGAAGCTTTATGCCTTTATCATTTTGAGACTCTGTAAGAAGACATTACTTTTGATTCTGGGCTCTGCTCACGGAAGGCCCCTCCTGTGTTGTGGCCAGTGATCTGTGAGAGTGTCAGCCAACCATTTCCAGACTCAGCCTGGCCAAGCACTTTCCTACCCAAAGGATGACACTGCACCCACTGGCAACGGGCTTGTCTTCATGCACAGTGGTGCAGCTGCGCCGCTGTAGCGCTTTAGTGAAGATGCTACTAAGCTGACGGGAGACCTTCTCCTGTCAGCGCAGTTATTCCACCTCCCCGAGAGGCTGTAGCTATGTCAATGGGAGAAGCTCTCCTGTTGATTTAGCACTGTCTGCACAGGTGGGGGGAAGAGAGGTCGGAATAACTATGTTATTCGGTGTGTGGATTTTTCACACCCCTGAGCAATGTAGTTATACTGATATAGGTCTGCCGTGTAGACCTGGCCCAAGTGGGATTAAAGGTGGTGCTGCTCATGATCAACCTTGATCCTTCTGAGAGTCACTGGGATTGGCTAGCAGGGCAGATGGGCCATCCATTAAAGGCAGAACCAGGTAGAAATGAGTTGCTTCCTGCTCCCCCATAGCAGCCTTCTCAATGGGGGTGGAGGGGGGAACAGTTTACAGTGCACCTTTAAATATAAATTACCACCAGAGAAAGACTTCAATAGGAACTGTATGTGTTAATTAGGCACTAGTATTGATAGTGTTTACTTCACTTCCTCAATCAAAAGAAAAAATAAAAGGGAATTAGATCCTACTTTGTGGGTCCTTTAATCTGGTACTCAAACAGCTCTTTATGCATTATCAAATATTTCTATTTGCATACTTTTTTCTCTTTAAGTTGGGAAGGACCAATTAGTTTTTAGCATATGCATAAAGCCATGCGTAAATACAGATCAATGGCTAAAGGAATCAAAGCCTAAATTATCTAGTAACATCTTGAGATGCAACAAAAATCAGCAGATAAATAATATAAACATATTTTTGGCTAACAATTTTTCTTTCTAACTGACCCTCTTGAGATTTTTTTCTCTCTTTACTGATTACTGTATTTGTGACATGTAAAATCTCAGACTCCATTAGAAAATTATATCAGAGGGTAAACCATTCATTTTTATTCAAATAAGATAAGGGTTTGGTCAGCATAATTAAAAACCAGGTCTCAGATAAAAGACACTACAAAGAACAGTTCATTTTTTTCAAACTACAGATCTTCTACAACAAATTCCACTTAGTAAGGCAGACTCAGGAACAAGAAAAGCTTCTGAACATTAGCAACAAGGTAAAAGGCTGTTGTACAGCCATGCCCCTGGAAGGGAATGGAGCGAATAATTAAAAGCATCTTGGTGTATCAGGTCTGCAAGATATCATTGCTTCTACTACAGTAAGATTAACTCCCATTGCCATAGAACTATATAGTCATAATGAGAAAGATAACACAGCCTCTGCTACGCTGTATGCTAGCGTGAAGCCAAAGACAATAACAAACATAGAATGTAGAGAGAGACAGGATACTGAAATGGATTTAAGTCATGCCTATGTTAAGACAAAGGTGGACTTCGGAGGAAGCACCATCTATCCTTCCACCTTAAAAAACAGTTTTGGTAAAGCTAATATTATTGTATGAGGGGATACAGTCCTCTTGGATTTTGAAAAACGTGTCTGGAGAGAGAAGTTAGTGCTTGTGAAAGCTGGATTGATCTTCTCATTCACAGAAAAGGCAATGCACAGCTACTGGCAGTACAAAGTTCCCTACGCTACCCCAATAGGGGACAGTTTAGATACCCCATCCATGCAATCTTTAGCTCTTTCTTATTAGAAGATGTCAATTGTGATGGTAACTATTGTGGCAGCAATACTTTTCTATTAAGAAATGAACAGAGGTCATCCATGTAGTTTCACATAAACTGAAGAATGATGACAACATTTGGTTACTACCGGTATCTGAAAAAAAAATCCATTGAACAAAACAGTCCTGTCCTAGTGTTCCTTGTTAAAATATTCAATTTAAATTAATGACTTTAGACAGACTGGAGAGAAAACAAAGGGAAGAAGAATTCTCACAAGTAGACATTCAAACCCTATATCTAAAGAGGTAAGTAAATCAACTAACATTTCCTGTGAGAACAGGATTTTCTCAGTACCCCACTGCATTTTAGGGGGTCCTGGTCTCAAAGTGAAGTTTACAGGGCTTGCAGGTGCCCAGGTAGATTTGAGTATGTACTTTGTGTTGCCAAACCCCTCGAAGAAGCACGACAGATGGTTGCACTATGAAGAGAAGAGAAGAGGGGCCAGTTAGTCAAAGTTTCCTGGATCCAGTGGCTCATATGATTGATGTGGATAAGGCACATCAGTTTCACAGCCAACGTAAACACAAGAGAGTGTTGGGGCCAGCACCACATCCGACTGCTTTGACTTTCCTAACCGAATGGATCAGGTATCCATTTGTGCAGTAGGGTAAACTGGAGGTGGCTTTTCAGTGTGAGACTGAGTGAAACTTGAACCTTCAAGATTGCAGTGGAGCACCTTAACCACTCAGCCACTGCACCTCTAGCCAATGCCCCAAAAATGTCAGGGGTAAAAAGCTACAGATAATCTCCATACCCGGTAACTAAAGATTAGGTAAAAGGGTGGTGGATTTCAAGGCTTGTTATATGGAGAGGAGTCATGTGGCATAGCAGAGGGACATTCCATTATCCAGATTAGATTATATTCAGGAGTATAAATATCACCTAGATATAATCCTGAATGTAAATATATACTGATTATTTATTCACAGGGAGATATTCCTACCCTTTAATGAATTTCTGTTACACTAAACTAAGTGTTTTGTTACTAAGGAGCAAAAACATTTATCTGCAGCACTGTCATATACACAATTTCAAATTTTGCCTCTTAATTCAGTAGCTCTTTCCCATTTCTAGAGAGATCAGACTGCAGGTGTTCATTTTTACTACGGTGGAAATAGCATTGCTATGTAGATGCAGTCCTTGACCTGCATTCATTGCATCAATTTTTTTTTAAAATTTTCTCTGGCTGAGAGATTAGACAGTCTGTGGTAAACAAACAATTTTTAGTAAGTCACTATGTTGTACTGTGGTAATTGCTAAGCCAGCAGATTCCTTAACTTAATGACTACAGGAAAAGCTTTTCATGTTAACTATCAGGTTTCAATTTCCATGGCTATGAAGACAGACAACTAGCATATTTCTTGTAGTTGTTTGTACACAATACTGAGCAAGTTACCAGAACATTTTCATTTACATCTTTCCTGACCAGAATGCAAAACTAATCTCTGAGAAAAAATCTCACAGATTACTGACATATGAACTTCTTAAACTGGCAAGCAGAATGGCCTTCATTCTTTTACTGGTCCTCTATAAAATTACTGCTGCAAATAGTAAAATTTAGTGATTACATATACTACATCACATTACACCTTCAAAGCTCAATACAGACATATATACACTAATTAGCAGTATCACTATCACCACTGAAATCTTTACAAATGACTTATTTTGTACATAATTAACATTAGTGAGATCCTCCTGGTTCCCTGTGCACTGTAGGGCAAAGACCACAATATCTAGTTGCAAAGATTATAGTGACCACCACCACCACTGCATACTGTATAGGCAACTGTTGCAATGAGTCCACTGCCTATCATTCTAATTAATATTGTCTCATTGTTTCTTTGTGCTCCCCAGGCTATCTACAAGCATCCATATCTCTGGGACAGAGACCATCATTTAGTTCTGTGTTTGTACATTATTCCTAGTGCAACATGGCCCTGATGCATGACTGGGGCTCCTATATTCTACTGCAATATACATAATAAATAATAATGTCTTACTACAAACATATACACTGTACAATACATACACGGGGGGCTTCTTTGTTTGTTCCCTTCCCCACCATTTCAAGTATCCGCTCCTCTACCTAGCCCCCCCCCCCCCAAAAAAGCAAACTACGTGAGATCTTTGGTGTTTGTTGTACTCAGTTTGATAGTCTCTTTAAAAAAAAAAATTACTAATCAGTGACAAGACAGTGAGTAAGAGGAAAGTTGTAGGATACCTCCTCCACAGAAGGGTCCAGGAATTCAAAACATCAATCAGCTTAAGATGACTACATTATTTTTGTGTTACAACAGATGACTGTGAAAGTAATTGATAACAGAACTTTGCCTGAAACTGTAATACCACCAATAAGAAAAATCTATAAGACAAATCCCTATATCAACACTTCATGAGCCCGTCTTCCAAAACCTTATTAACCAGCATGAGATATGTGCTTTAGCTGCTACTGCAGCTCGTTTGGGCAATAACTATAGAGCCAATATACAGTAAGGCCCAAATCCTGGCCAGCATCACATAGCCTGAGAACTGGGCTGTGCACTGCTCTGCCCTACAGGATGTGAAGGGGATCTTCTTACCCCAAATTGCAGCACAGCTGTGGAGCCACCACTTTAGCTCTCCTTCATGGGAAGGAGATGATGGGAAGGGATCCACATGCAATGATCCCTAAGTCTTACCCCGTTGCCTCTCTATAGAACAACTGCACTCCATTCATACCTGCTGGGACACCCCCTTTTTATTCCACCACTTACTTGCACAGAGGGAACAGACCTGTTTCACAAGTCTCTGTTGCTAAAGAGGCTGGTGGAAGATTTGCCCCCAAATTCATGTGTCTGATGCATTTCAAGCTTGTTTGGTTGGTTGGTTGGTTGGTTTTTCAAGTCTCTGGAGATAACAACTAAAAGGAATTGTAGCAACAGTGAATTTGGGTGGCATTTTTTGGGATGAAGGGTTCTGTTCCTCTAAAGGCATTTTCCCCCTATACTTCATCCTCTCTCCCACAAAGGCCCCATAGTGGGCTGAGTTAGACTTCTGATTTAGGAGATCTGAACATGGCAATTCTGAGAGTCTAATAATGCTGCTCTTGGGTAGACCTGAGGACATGGATAAAAGAGATATGAGTTGTTCCCATCTCCAGGTTCTCATCATGCTGAGTTCTGATGTAACCTCAGCCTCTGTTAGCTCATGGAGTTTGGGATATAACCCCAACACAGGTGCACAGTGTTATGCCATTACACCTTAAGCTGGCCCAGTGTATTTTGGACACCCACCGGAAAATTGCAGTACTCTATATTTGTAGCTGCTTGTTCTATGTGGAATAGTATGTGTGGGAACAATACAGAAACACATGCTTTATCCATATATTTGCCTGTACAAAAAAGTATTGATCCTGATGTAATTTTAAAAGAGACAGTATAATGATGAGGATGATGTGTTGAGTTATTACGAATTATTCCATAACTGCTGAAACTGCAGTGTCTCCAAACAAATTAGTTTGTCAAAAACGACTGAAATTAATGAGCATATGCCTCACATTTTCTGTCTCTGGAATTCCAAGAGCTGATATATCAGAGTCACAGGATGACAGCTCTAGTATTCCTGAAACTCATAATGAAGAGCATTATTCATAACAGGAACAGAATTCAGAAACACCAAGGCAATAACCTAGATCTTACTCCACTCTACATGGCACTTCTTCTGCTCTGTCAGCTCTAACATTAGGTTAGCAATTCTACTGTTTGTTACTGCTCTGCAGCCATCAGATCCAGAAGGGAATATGTTCTTTAGACTTATCCAAAACTCTCATTTCCTGCAGAGTATCATATTTGTTAACTGCTAAAGGGCTGAGTTGCTGGGACCTCTTTGGTTACATCCATAGCTTGTTCTAAGAACCCTTCACAGCAATAAAGAAACTTTGCTATTTCTTACAAGCCCAAAGGTTGGAGGATGCTTAGGGCGAGTGGGCCCACTGAGGATAGAGCCTACTTACTATGAGTAATCCTACTGAAGACAACGGCGGCCATATATCCCTAGTTGAAATGAAGACATTCTGGATGACAACATATTAAAGTAACTTCACAACAATGCAATACCCTGCACAGGTCAGTAGCAATATTCATGTGCAAATCATGGATACTAATGTCACATCTTTGAAAAGGTTGACTTTGCATAGCAACCTGATGAAATCAAGAACAGTATACCTCATACAAATCTTTGTATGATTAATATTTGCAAAGTGCTTTGGAGATTAAAGCCCCATGTAATGCTAAATATAAAGTATAGTTTAGAGTGGATGAAAAACAGCTGTATCTAAGTGGGAATAGTTTGTGATGCCACAATGTCCTGAAATTTTCTAGGAATGATTGTGTATTTAGAAAATCTACCCAGATTCTTGATGTTACACTTGGCATCAACATTTTCAGCACAGTAAGAACTGCTATTAATAATGCCATTGAGAAAAAAACATTTAATCATAGAATATCAGGGTTGGAAGGGACCTTAGGAGATCATCTAGTCCAACCCCCTGCTCAAAACAGGACAAAGCCACAATTTTTGCCCCAGATCCCTAAATGGCCCCCTCAAGGATTGAACTCACAACCCTGGGTTTAGCAGGCCAATGCTCAAACCACTGAGCTATCCCTCCCCCCTAGGAGGAGGTTGTTCTTGGAAAGAAGAACATATTGAAGATTTACTTTTAAATAATGCGAGAGTCCAGATTAGAACTAATATTATGGATTGACCAGAGTTACCACAGTGTCTCAATTTGTACTGGAGAGTTTGATGGCCTATAACGGCAGTAAATAGAGGTAGTACTGGCCAAATATTTTCAACGTTGTGTAATGAACGCTGTCTGAATTTACATGTTTCATAGAACAGCACAATGTTAACAATCTACTACACACATATACATTATCCTTTTTCCGACTTGTCATGCAAAGTTTAACCATAAAAAAATGATCCGCCATTTTACATTCAGTGGTGCAAAGGGGTAAAAATTGCAAAAGCACCTAAGTTCCATTTTTCAAAAGTGGCTCAAGTGGCACTGACTTCCAATGAAACTTCAATGCCTAAGTCATTTTTGAAAATGGGACTTAAGCAATTTTTAAAATTTTACTCAAAGAGCTTTAAATTCTAAACTTTAAGTGCTGGAATGGTCATGAACGAACTGTACCTCTAAATAGCACAAATATGAATGTAATCATTTTTATTTACTTTTTGTTGTACTCTGTGATTCTCGCCCTTACCCTCTAGAGATCATCATTAAGAAAACTTAAGACCTTCTATTTTCCACTTATTTTGAAGTTTGGGGGGGGGGGGTGTATTGGGAGAAACAGGAGGAAGAGGATGTTAAAAATCCTGAATATATTATTTCTCCTCCTACACTTAGCCGACTGTCACATGCTGTATCTGCAGACATCATTCTCAAACACTACTAGCATCCAGCAAATAACCATTAGTGCTCTAAGATGTACATAAGGTGAAAGAAAGTTGAATAAATCTTTATTCTAGTCTCTGAGTTCTGAATTGTCTGGTTCTTTAGTACAGAACCATCCCAATGATAATCTTGAGCTAATGGAAGCTACAGCACTCTGTAATTATGTATCTTAAACTTCCTACTGATATCTAAAATACCCAGTGAATTTTACTGTCTAAAAGTAAGCTAAAGATAAAAGTCACTTAAAAAACTTAGGTGCCTAAAATTAAGCTCCATAACCAATATTTAGGCACCTGAATAGAAATGGCCTGATTCTGAAAAGGTGCTGAGCTCTCATACAGTCCTTTTGCTATGGGATATGCATATCTTTTTAAGATTGCCTGTAAAAAGGCAACTGGATATAGTAAAGTTGCCTCTGGAACTGTTGGCATACAGTGAAACTCTCCTTCAATGAATTCTCTAATAAAGAAGAAATCCTATTACAATAACACGTTTCTAAATCTACCAAGCAGAGATTACTTCAAATCATATAAATATTTATTTTTCTATGTTTGTAAAAATGACAAATGTTTGCTAGAAGATTAAACCCAGTTCCATAAAATAAAATAATTACTGAATCATTAAATAATCTAACCCTCCTTTTAGGTTGTAAAGTCGGGTACTACAACAGTGTTTTGAACTGCCATGTTTATTGTCTCTGAAAATGATGTACAGTTCAGAACACAAAAATGAAGTACATGGAGTTTATTCAACATCTGCTAGAAATGGGAGAACGCGCAGTAGTTAGGGATGGAAATTACTTCTTATATCACTTACTCCATCTCTTTACCAATGCATGATTGTGCTGCATAGTGCATTTTATACTGTTGTGGCCAGTCTAGACCCAAATGATGGGGCTTTCACCACTATCTTTTAGAAGAAAATTCCTCGGTGAAATAGCTTACACTGACAGGAAGTTTTTCCTGATATTCAACCTAAATTTTCCTTTTCTGAACTTCATCCCATCATTCCTAGTTAGATTCCTAACTGTAGGATGCTTATCCAAATGCCAGACCTTTTTGGTCCTCCCATCACAATGTATTTTGGCTGCAGAGACAGTTTGGTTTTGCAAAACACATGCACAGAGAGCAGCCATGTTGCATTGTTTTGACAAAGCATTGCATACTGATGCAACATCACAGTATGTGTGCATCAGCTTTTTAAGCACAACCTGAAAACTATATCCTGTGTGATAACTACGATATTTTTATACACTAACTAAAACCCACACAAAAACATTTGGCATTGGTGGCTAGCAATCCTCAAAACATAAGCTTTTGTGAAAAACTGTCTCTAGAAATTTTTTCAAATGCTGACAAGTTTGTAACCTCTTAACTATAGAATCAATACTGTGACACCATAATAACCCTACCAATAGAGTAGAGAGAAAAGACCAGTCCTCTCCTTTGCCCCACTTTCTCCCACTCTAGTAGGCACTTACCTTTGCTACTTTACTGTTTTCTTTCATAAATGTTTATATTTGAATAACCTTAATATTGCCTTTGGTCTCCTCTTGTTTTACCTACTCCCTCTCCCTACAGCTGTACCTCATATCCCCTCCAGCTGGGTTTTTATTAACCTGTTGAGACTGAGCAGCCATGGTCTTTGTTCATGACTTATTAGGGGGAAAATAACAGGCCTGTAGTGTGGTAACATTTCATCCTGATAAAGCCTTTTTGTGGTTGTATGGTTTGATATAATCTTACTTTCTTGTAATCTATTATTACATCTACCCTCCTGCAGTTAAAATGTGATAGTAGAATGTTTCCTGGATATTTGATCTGTACAGATAATGAAGGATATGTCTACTGTACTGGTGGATATAATGGTTTCGCATATTCTGATGGCCTCTATGGTTCCTTGGATATCAGCTAGAACTTTTCCTGCAGGTGAGCTGCCTAGAACATAAAAAGTGGAAGTGGTGATAGAAACTGCCATGAGGCTATTTTAAAGCCTAGTGGATTTTCCTTGAATTGCTGTATATGGACAATCATCTTTTCAGCAATACTTGCTGGAAAACTAGCCAAGCCTGGTTTCCCTATGTGCACAACAAAGCAGAACAAGCATATTCACTTCTGCTACTGTCATTATATCTAGAAGAGATCTGAGGTGGGGTGTGTGTGTGTGTGTGTTTAAAGGTACCTTTTATAGAGCATGCCAAGGAAAACAGAAGCCAGTTCTGAAAATTAATAAATAAAATAAAATAAATAAATAATATAATATAATATAAGCCTTTTGAGAGCATGTGACATTAGAATTAAATACAAAGGCAACTATTTAAGAAAAAAAATCCCTTTCCCCTTTATATTATTGCTCATTTAAACTATATATATTTGTGTTTGAACAGCAAAATGGGCATGAAATGGTAATTTAACAATCTACATGTATGCTGGAGGAATAAACAGCCAGGAGGTAGATTTGTTTGTTAAGGTTTTCACAGAGGCAGGGGAGATGGCTGAGAGTAATAGAGGATGGCATTTTAAAAAGAAAATAAAATGTAGGCTGACTAAAGGAAGTACTTGCCAACTTGCTATAGCCTGTGGACTAGTCTCCCAAGGCAAGCAATGGAAACTCTATCACTAGAGACATTTAAAGGTAGATTGCAAAACATATGATTTACTGCAGGTAACAGTAGTCCTGCACTAGAATGGAGATAAAAGGAAATATTTTTATTAGGTTATTTAATCTCTCACTTCTGTGTCTTTGGAAAGTAGGACTGACCTTTTACTTTTGACTTGGCTTCAGGATATAGTAGGAGTAAGCACGCTGGCATACTGGACTCTCTCTCAGAGTGCACCTCTGTCTAAGTTTTAGGACTTGATAAATAGAGGGCTATCAGAAGTGTTTATTCACTTTCCTGTCTACCTGCAGTCTAACTCATGCCTGAATTAATGCCTTGTAATACTATACCAAATAATATCAACAAACAGGTGGACATGTAATACGCATAAAATATTATAGGCAGCTCCCACGTCTTTCACATAAATGTACAAGTAACTTTTAATCTTTCCCAATATATAAATCCTCCAGCTCCTTAATCGATATTGTTGCTCCTCTTGGAATTCATTGCAATATGTCCACAATCTCTCTGGCCCTGAAGTTTTCAGAACTGAACACTATCTAGCTATCATCAGAAAGAACTGTATACACAGACCCAAGTGTCTCATTGCTTCATACTATGAAAACACAATTTGTTGCTTGCTTTCTCAAATCCAACATTCATTTTCAAGGCCGAGGATTATTATTATATTATTTTACTTATTGTGTGTTGGTATCCTACTGTGTAAAGTTACAGCCTGCAGCAGTAATTTTTAGTGATGGGGTTATTCAATGTATAAAATGCTCTTAACATAGCCACTGGGAAATGTACACATATAATGTAAAACCACATGCATTAAAAAAATAAACCAAACTGACACGTTTTCAGCCAGAGGCCTCACCAACCCACAAAATATTCAGCCCTTCAGGTAAAAGTTTGAGTAAGCAGAGAGCACTTTCAACATATTCTTAAGGCCAGACACTCATGCTTTGTCAGACAAACAAGGGGAAGTGAATGCCAGAGTTGACGGAATTCCACTAAAAATGGCCTGTCTCCAGATTTTTATATTTAAGGAGTTGTCAGTGAGAGAATCCAAGCTGATTTCAGCAGCTGGGATGGAGCACAGGGAGATTACCAGTTTATAAAATACAGTATACAAGACCCAAACCATAAATGGCTTTACAGATTCCCACACCCGAATGACATGGAAATCAAGCACAGTCTGCGGTGCACAGTTGTAGTATGCTCCTGAAAAACCGCCATTAAGCGGGCAGCCACATTCTATGCTAGCTAAAAGCTCTACACGGGTAACCCAATGCAGAGCACATTGCTTTAATCTCACCTGGAAGTGACAAAGGCATGAGTAACTGTGGCAAGATTCAGAACTGAAAGAAAAGGTCACAACTACCTAGGCCAAGCAAAGATGGAGCAAAACAGTCTTGGTCACCCGCTGTTACCTGAAAAATCTAGACGAAATGGAAGTTCTAATAGATACCCTAAAATGCAAACCTTGTTAACAATAGCAGGGATCAACTGAGGAGGAATCTATATTCTAAGGTAGGCCTGCACAACTCGTAAAGCGGCGAGGGCCATATTACCCTGAAGAAAACAGCTGAGGGCCGAAACCCTCCGGACCCACGGAAACACCCCCAGCGCCACCCCCGCCCCACTTGGCCCCTCCCCTGCCTGCCCCCTGCCTGCTCGGCCCCACCATCACACCCCTCTTCACCCCCTAGCCCCCTGCTGGCTTGCTGCATCCCTCCTAGTCAGTCCCCCACCCACCACTCGCCTCCTTTCACCTCCTCCCTCCCCTACCAGAAACCCCCATGCCCGCCCCTAGAACCCCTGATGGCTCACTGCTCGCCCTGCCTGCCCCCCCCCACCACTGCCCGCCCACTCGGCCATCCCCCCACCCCCACCCCTGCTCGCTTCGGCCCCTCCACCACTTCCCGCCTGCTCCTCCCGCCGGGGGAGAGCGGGGCCACGGGCGGGCATGCTGCCCTCCCCGCGGCGCTCCTCCGGCCGGGGGAGAGCGGGGCATGCCGATCCACTCAACCCCCCCACGGGCCGCACAGTAAGCATGTGCGGGCCGCATGTGGCCCAAGGGCTGTATGTTGTGCAGGCCTGTTCTAAGGTGTGTCTTTTGAATGTTTCCCCATGTCAGTCAGCATCACCTCATCTTACCTAATTGCTGTTTCAATTACAGCAACAAATGGCATAATATAATAGCAAATGTACGTGACTAAACCTTATGATGAAGGCTGGGTGTCTGGCACATCACAGCAGGAGTAACATTTTCCAGGATTTTCCTGATTTCATTTTTTTAAAAAAGATAATGATTTTTAACATTTTGTGATTTCTGGCATTATAGCAAGTGGGTGCTTCCATGAGGTACTAAGGAGTTGGGGACCACAGCCCTCCATGAACTAACAACAATGAGGGGATGTTTAGGCAAATTAACTCAGGTTGTAATACCACCAGAGAGCTACCACTGCCTGAAGAGAGGCTCACATATACTGCTTCAAACTGGATTCTCCATGGACCAACAGACAAAGAAAGGACTTTTGGTTAAATAGCCTGAGTCAAAATTAACTCAGGGCCTACTTTGTGATCCAGCAAACAGACAGGACCTTTGGTCCAAAGCGGGCCCCAATCCTTAGGGAAAGGTTGAAAGGTCTTTGGCCCACTGAGGCCCCATAAGACTTAGCGCAGTGTTTCTCATATGTGGCAACCATGGTCGCATGTGACCACCAGGGGCTTTTCTTGCAGCCACAGTCTCCTGGGCTGTGATGGGGTAGGGGTGGGTGAGTGGCAAAATAGGGGCCTCTTCCCCTCCCTGTTGTTCCTGGATGCACCACCTAGGTGTTGATTGCTAGGACCGCCAGCAGGGGTTGGGTTTTGCCAGTAGCGGCGTCAGGGTTTTTGCCGTCCTAGGCGGCAGCACTCCTCCACCATAATCGGCGGCGTTTCGGCGGCAGCTCCTCCTCTGGAGCTGCGTTCTCACTGCCGAAATGCTGCCCCCCAAATCCTGCCGCCCTAGGTGACTGCCTAGGGTCGCCTAGTGGAAGCGCCGGCCCTGGGTTCTGCCCCCTCTGGAGACACCTGGGGCACAACACTGGAGGAGCAGGCAGCCAGTGAGTTCCCCACCTTTCCAGGGGTGGTGGGGCTCAGGCTTTGGGCCTCAGTTCTGGGGAAATGGGGCAGCAGGTTCTGGACGAGGAGCTTTGGGCTCCAGCTCCCCGCTGCCTCTCTCAGTCCCCCACCCACCAACCCCCATAGCCCCTGGCTCCCGCTGACTCCCCTGAACCCCTATCCAGCACTTAATTTGTCCCCAGGCTTGGCAAGACTGAGTAAGTCTGCTGTGAAAAACAATACTTGCATGTTTGTTAATATCACTTTTCACAACAGACTTACTAGCTAACAATAAACAAATTACAATGAGTTGGACATGTATATATGCATATTTATTTGTTTTTTCTAAAGCTAATTAAGTGTTTTAGGGACATGTGTGAGAACAGCCACCAGCAAAAGTTGGTGGCTGCACCATGAGGCCACCAAAACATTTGTCCTGAGAACCCCTGACTAAGTGCCTGTTCTGAAATGAAGATGTGATGAACTTGTGATCACAGGAAAACCCCTGTGTGGGGTCTGAAGGACTAATCACCAACCAGAGCCTTTGTTGGAGTGAGGGGGTGACCTCAGGTAAGCTTATTAGCATCAGGGTTGCCAACCCTCCAGGATTATCCTGGAGTCTCCAGGAATTAAAGATTAATCTTTAATTAAAGATTATGTCATGTCCAGGAATATGTCCAACCAAAACTGGCAACCCTAATTAGATGTATGTAGGTTCTTTCATTGTTTCTAATGTTTTCTCTGTAATACATTTTCCTTAAGAATAAATATGTTTGCTTACAAAGGGCTGTGTGGTAAATTAACTGTAGCAATTATAGAAATCCATCAACTTCATGAAAAAACTCGCACAGATACAGACAGACATCATCTTCCTTTCCAACTGCAAACAGATGGACATCATACCAAAAGGACTAAAGGTAAAAAATCCATTACAATCTACTTATCACACAGACTATGCTGAGAGATTGTGCCTCACACCCTCAAAGAAACTGCGAAACCACCTGATCAACATCCTATACAGCAAACAGGGAAAGATTAAGACTGAGCTCTCAAAACTGGATACTCTTATGGAAAACCAACCTTCCACACAAACTTCTTCATGGACTGTCTTTACAAAAACTAGACAAGCCATTTACAACACAAGCTTTGCTTCTTTACAAAAGAAAAAGGACACTAAGCTATCTAAACTGCTGCATGCCACAAGGAACCACAACAGCAGTTCCCTTACCCCACCCAACAATATTGTTAATCTTTCCAGCTATACTCTCAGCCCAGCAGAAGAATCTGTCCTTTCTCGGGGCCTCTCCTTTTGTCCCTCCAGACCCACGAACATGATACAGTTCTGCGGTGACCTAGAATCCTACTTTCGACGTCTCCGACTCAAAGAATATTTCCAACAGACCTCTGTACAACATACTAACCCACAGAATCCTTCCTACCAAAACTACAAAAAGAAGGATTCTGCGTGGACTCCTCCTGAAGGTCGAAACAACAAATTGGACTTCTACATAGACTGCTTCCGTCGCCGTGCTCGAGCTGAAATTGTAGAAAAGCAAAATCACTTGCCCCATAACCTCAGCCGTGCAGAACACAATGCCATCAACAGCCTCAGGAACAACTCTAACATCATAATCAAAAAGGCTGACAAAGGAGGAGCTGTCGTCATCATGAATAAGTTGGAATATGAACAAGAAGCTGTCAGGCAGCTCTGTAACTCCACATTCTACAGGCCTTTATCCTCTGACCCGACTGAGGAGTACCAAAAGAAACTACACCATCTGCTCCAGAAACTCCCTGGAAAAGCACAAGAACAAATTTGTACAGACACGTGCCTAGAACCCCGACCAGGGGCATTCTATCTGCTACCCAAGATCCATAAACCTGGAAATCCTGGACGCCCCATCATCTCAGGCATTGGCACCCTAACAGCAGGATTGTCTGGCTATATAGACTCTCTCCTCAGGCCCTATGCTACCAGCACTCCCAGCTATCTTCGCGACACCACTGACTTCCTGAGGAAACTACAATCCATCGGTGATCTTCCAGACAACACCATCCTGGCCACTATGGATGTAGAAGCCCTCTACACTAACATTCCACACAACGATGGACTACAAGCTGTCAGGAACAGTATCCCCGATACTACCACGGCTAACCTGGTGGCCGAACTTTGTGATTTTGTCCTCACCCACAACTATTTCACATTTGGGGACAATATATACCTCCAAGTCAGTGGCACTGCTATGGGTACCCGTATGGCCCCACAGTATGCCAACATTTTTATGGCTGACTTAGAACAACGCTTCCTCAGCTCTCGTCACCTAACACCCCTACTCTACTTACGCTACATTGATGATATCTTCATCATTTGAACCCATGGAAAAGAAGCCCTTGAGGAATTCCACCATGATTTCAACAATTTCCATCCCACCATCAACCTCAGCCTAGACCAGTCCACACAAGCGGTCCATTTCCTAGACACCACTGTGCTAATAAGTGATGGTCACATAAACACCACCCTATACCGGAAACCTACTGACCGCTATACTTACCTACATGCTTCCAGCTTCCATCCTGGACACACCACACGATCCATTGTTTACAGCCAAGCTCTAAGATACAACCGCATTTGCTCCAATCCCTCAGACAGAGACAAACACCTACAAGATCTCTATCAAGCATTCTTACAACTACAATACCCACCTGCTGAAGTGAAAAAACAGATTGACAGAGCCAGAAGAGTACCCAGGAGTCACCTACTACAGGACAGGCCCAAAAAAGAAAATAACAGAACACCACTAGCCGTCACCTTTAGCCCCCAACTAAAACCTCTCCAGCGCATCATCAAAGATCTACAACCTATCCTAAAAGATGATCCCTCACTCTCACAGATCTTGGAGGACAGACCAATCCTCGCTTACAGACAGCCCCCCAACCTGAAGCAAATACTCACCAGCAACCACACACCATACAACAAAAACACTAACCCAGGAACCTATCCTTGCAACAAAGCCCGATGCCAACTCTGTCCACATATCGATTCAAGTGATACCATCACAGGGCCTAATCACATCCGCCACACCATCAGGGGCTCATTCACCTGCACATCTACCAATGTGATATATGCCATCATGTGCCAGCAATGCCCCTCTGCCATGTACATTGGCCAAACCGGACAGTCTCTACGCAAAAGAATAAATGGACATAAATCTGATATCAGGAATCATAACATTCAAAAACCAGTAGGAGAACACTTCAACCTCCCTAATCACTCACTGACAGACTTGAGGGTAGCAGTGTTGCGACAGATTAACTCGAAAAGCAGACTTCAAAGAGAAACTGTTGAACTCGAATTGATATGCAAACTAGATTGCATTACCTCAGGATTAAATAAGGACCTCGAATGGCTCGGCCATTACGTTAATTGAATCTATTTCCCTTAAGTTAACGATCCTCATTCACACCTGTGTGACCATCTTGTTTATCACTTCAAAGGTTTTTCTTCCCCTGCTGTTATGGTTCCTCTCAATTAATTAGCCTCTTAAGGTTGGTCTATGCACCTCCACCTTATCATGTTTCTCTGACTGTATAAATATCTGTCTACTGTATGTTTCATTCCATGCATCCGATGAAGTGGGTACTAACCCACGAAAGCTTATGCTGAAATAAATTTGTTAGTCTCTAAGGTGCTACAAGTTTTTCTTTCTTATTTTCATTTTGCTGACACAGACTAACGCGGCTACTACACTGAAACCTAGCAATTATACTGTGTACCGTCTCTGAGGAGAGAAGTGAATTAAACCTGTTTAGCATTCCATCTTTTGCTGGGGAGATTACCAGTATAGTCAGGGCACAGTATAGTCAAGGAACTGTTCAGCCTGGAAATGCCCCAGTCAGAAGGAAGAGAGACTCATGTCTCTACTCAAGAGAGGCAATGACTAGGGGAACTGGAAGCCTAGAGGCGTGTCCTTGTTGGATACAGGTGCAGTTGCCTTCAACTGACACCAACTAAGACCTGGGCAGCATGTACAGCTAAAGAGAACAGTAGCTCAACACAAAGTTTCTGAACAGTATCTTCTCAGTCCATTCTAAAGCCATCACATGACCTTATAAAACCTGGACATGTATAATTTTGTCTGACTAGATCTTCAGGTGCTTTTGAAAATATCACCTAAAGGAATTTACAAGCACAAATCCCACTGATTTTCAATGGAATTTGTACGCCTAAATCCCATAGGCGTTTTCAAAAATTTCCCCCTTAAAGTATAGAAAAACTATTTTTCACTAGAAACAATTGTCTTTTATTATACAATACAGCATATAGAGCCTGCTTAGGGGTTTTTGTTTTGTTTTTTGGTAGACTTACAATACACTTTGCCGCAAACTCCCCTCTGCATCCCCACTCCACAAAAAACCCATTACTGATTTCTGTCTCACTGTCCCAAAATAATAATAGTAATAAACGGATTCTCATCCACCAGGCTCACAACCTGCTCTGCATTAATATGAATGAACAACACTGGATCACAAAACTCTTGTCATTTCTACCCAAAATGGTGTTTTGTTCTGATTTATATAACCCCAGGAGACTGGCCACCCAAAGGATCTGTTGGGCAACTGAGCTGGTGGGAGTGCGAGTAGGCTGGGTGAGAACAAATGCATTTCAGGGTTTGGCATATGAAAATGCTGCCTCCAGTGACCAACTCCTTCAAGGCAGTTCTCCCTCCTGATGTCCACATGGAGTCAGACTCCAAGCACTGCTGAGAGTGATCAGCCTCCAGAGAACCCAGCTGCACCATTAACATATCCAGAGGGCTACTGATCCTGACTGAATGCCAGTGTCCATGCTTCTCCTCACCACAGACCAGCACCACACTTTGGCAAGGCACTAAAGGTGGGAGCAACAAAAAGGAGGCCAAGGACTGAAAGTGAATGGGGTGGGGGTGTGATATGAAGGAGAGAGCTAGGGAGGGAAGAGTAAAAGTAGAGAAAAACAAAGCAAGGATAAAGAGAGATGAGAAAGGAGAAGCACAGAAAGTGAAAAGGAAAGAAAGAAGCCCCACTCAAAAACCTTCTCTCATCCTCAACTCATGCATCTGAGCCCTCTTAGGGTATGTTTTCACTACCCGCCGGATTGGCGGGTAGTGATCGATCTATCGGGGATTGATTTATCGCATCTTGTCTAGACGTGATAAATCAATCCCCAAACGCGCTCCCTGTCGACTCCAGAACTCCACTGCCGTGAGAGGCAGAAGTGTAGTCAATGGGGGAGAGGCAGCAGTCGACTCGCCACCATCCTCACGGCCAGGTAAGTCGACCTACGATACGCCGACTTCAGCTACATGCGTATCGTGGGTCGACACCCCCCACCGCCCCAGTGTAGACCAAGCCTTACATTCACTTCCCAGAATGCCAGTAAATCATGTCCTGAGACTGTATTTAGTCACCTGTCAACTGAAGCCACAAACATTCAGCCTTAGATTTAGGATTCTAAATGTAGACTCCCAAGTTTGAAAATACTGGCTAATGTAACTCGATAATGGACACAGTGGGAGTCAATATTACAGCTGGAATTAATCCCTTGCTCACTCCTTGCACTGAGTTGCCAGGTATCCAGTTTTCGACCAGAACGCCCAGTCAAAAAGGGACCCTGACGGCTCCGGTTAGCACTGCTGACCAGGCCGCTAAAAGTCCAGTCAGCAGCGCAGGGGAGCTAAGGCAGGTTCCCTGACTCTGCACGGTTCCTGGAAACAGCCAGCATGTCCGGCTCCTAGGCACAGGGGCAGCCATGGGGGCTCTGAATGCCAGCTCCACAGCCAATGGGAGCTGCGGGGGTGGCGCCTGCGGGCAGCGCACAGAGCCCCCTGGCCCATCCATCTAAGACCTGGACATGCCCGCCGCTTTTGGGAGCTGCCTGGGGTAATCGCTGCCCAGCTGGAGCCCACACCCTGAACCTCCTTCTGCACCTCAATGCTCTGCCCCAGGTCGGAACCCCCTCCCGCACCCTAACTCCCTCCCAGAGCCTGCACCTCTCACCCCAACCCCCTGCCCCCGCCCAGTGAAAGTGAGTGAGAGTGGAGAAGAACGAGCGATGGAGGGAAGGGCGGATGGAGGGAGTGGGGGCGGGGCCTCAGAGAAGGGATGGGGCAGGGGTGGGGCCTCAGGGTAGGGGGCGGGGCAAGGGTGTTCAATTTTGTGAAATTAGAGCTAGCAGTATACTGCCTCTCATGCCATTGAGCCACCTCTCCTCCATATGAACCTGAGGTCATGCTCCTTGCAGGTAGGCATCCTGTGGTGGATCTGTTGCCTGTATTTTTGTACCCCAAAGGCCAATGCAAGGTGAATGCAAGGTGATTTGGAGAGGACTGTATTTAGGAGACTATGAGAAATTTACAACCCTAGTCAACTTTTTCCTAACTTATTTTTTTAACATAAAATATTTTGGATCAGATACAATTTTCTTTCACTTTTTGCTCAAAAAAGTGGCAATAATGCATCTATAATCACATTGATGGAATAAAAAAAATAAGTGTCAGTAACCATCTTAAGTAAATTTGAACACATCTTTGCAATAAGGCAGCTGCTTTAGCCACTATGCAAAACAATTTTTCATTATTATCAATGATGTTTTTAGGTGTTAATTTAAGCTATAGGCAATTTTGCCGATTGTTACCTAGATAAAATAGAAGCTTATTGAGACTTACAAGTTTAAAAACTGAATAAAATGATGACAAAGACTGAACAAGGCCTGTTCCTAGTTCACACAAAGATCTATATGTATGCAAAATTTCATGTAAACAAGACATTTTATGGTTTTCATCTTTAATAAAAAACTAAGGTGAAGAACAAAAATTTCCCTGCATTTTTAAACATTAGATTTCTCCAAAAATTGATATTTTACTATATGATAACCGAGCAAACAGGTCAATCGCAAAAAGTAATATTCCATTTTTTGGTATTCCCAGGAAAATTTCTCAGACCAGTTAGATCTTGTATAAATAGCAGGAGTAACACTTTTCCTATGTTAGGCCCTAATTCTGGAAAACATCCCTATATCTGAGTGCATTTAGGCATATGCTTAAGTCCCATTGAAATCTGTGCCATGTAAGCACATGCTTCAGATTTACACATATGCATGAGTGCTGTCCAAAATAGAGATTATTTCCAGAACTGGGATCATATGTCCCAATTCTGCAAAGATTTGTGCACATGCTTAACTTTTATGCACTGTAGTGTCCTATGGAAATAAATAGGTCTATTCACCCTCTCTCATCCCTCACAAATTCACACTTTTAGTAACTGCTTACCCAATGAAAACAATACAATCTAGAGCTGGTAAATGCTAAGGATTTGTTTTACACTCTTAATGGCACATATACTGTTTTGATTCATTAGTTCCGTCTCGAAATCTTGACTAAATCCACAGAGAGCCATCACAAATTACAATCACAGCTAAATCTGATTAGTTACAACAGTCTTTTCAGCCATCAATCACCTGTCTTTCTCCATCTCTGTTTGAGCTTGGACTATCCCATATGCATAAAAATAAGAACCCGAGGAACTGTGTTTTTCTAGTTGTTTAAGTGAATCCCCACATACAGGAATGTGCATAGTAGTTTTTCTGTCAGATCAAATCAGTCCTGTGGTAGTCCCTGGGACTCACCAGAGCAGGATAATATTTTATGTCCAACAGTAACACTGACAAAGAACAGTATGTTTAATTTAGCTTATGGGCTCAGCATGCAGATATTTGGCAGCCGTAACCCATTTCCAATAGCTGTGTTTCTATTCCCACCACCCCCGGTCTCTAAGCAATTAATTTATGCCGATGGTCCAAAGTCAAGGAGCACCACAGAGTATAGTGCAGCAGTCAGCCCGTCTAGTGGATGGTATGATTAGCATTTAAAATGTAACCCTATTAATCTAAATGTAGCTTCTGAATGTTATATAGCTGCGTAACTATTTTCCTAACAATTCATGTGCTAAATTCTACAGGATTTTGCTAAAGACCATCTTTAACTTGACAGCTTGAATTTAGTAAGATAAAGCATACACAGCAAACAATGCACATGAGCAACTCCAGTTACAAAAAAAGATCAAATAGGCTTTTTTAACCATTAGGAATGGACTGGCCATCATGAAATCGAACTATTCCAAGTATTCTTTGCTTTCCAAAAGGACTATATTATTAATTCCAGTTATGAGACAATGCAGTGTCAAATGAAGAAAGCCCAGAGTTTAACTCTCTCTCTCTAGTTGCTTATAGGATATGGCCCAATTTCACTGCAGTATCTGTGCACCTATCAAGTGTTTAAGAATAAATATAATAATCACTCCCTTTCTTCCTTCCCAGACGGTAGGAGATATCATTTGATTTGCTTATAGGAGGGCTTTTGTGTGTGTGTGTGTGTGTAAAGAACTTGTCAAGGGGAAGCTAAAACGGACAAATAATTTTCCATTTAGTTCTGAGCGCAGTGAGGTTTGTAGTCATTTCTATCTCTTGCAGAAGTGAGTTCCACCAGTGTAGGTTTAGCTTCATTAAATGTTTGGATTCCTGCATTCATAAGCCGCTCCCTACTGCTCAACAGCTTTATTCTTCCTGTGGGATCTAGCTGTTGTAGGAAGTCATGGCCACAGATGAAGAAGTTACTCTCTCAGATAGTTAGGGCTAATCCCATGGAGGGCTTTGAATACCAGGACAGAGATCTTGAATCTGTATTTGGTGAAAAGTCTGTATAGCGAGCAGAGGACAGAAAGATTGTGTTCATGGTGGCCCATGTTTCTGAGTACAGTAAAAGGGCTTCTGCATTTTGTACGAGATGGAGTTTTTTCAGGGCTGCATTCCTAGATCAAATGAACTGCAACAACCCAGATGAGAGGTCAAATGTATGGATCACTGGGGCCAGGTCTGTGTCTGCTAAAATAGGGCACAATTTTTTCCACACAGAGTCCTTTTCCTATTGAAATCTTGGATTCCAGCCTCTGCAAAATGGCTGTGTAACTTCAGGCTAGAGCATGGAAGTCATATTCACTGCTAACAGTTCAGCCAGTGTCTTGGAACTGCCCCCCAAATGTTGGGAGGGTGCTTATCTAGAAGATCATGTTCCTTTCCTCTTGTTTTTCAAACAGACCTCTATTAAGCTAGACCAATGCATTCATATAGGAAAGTTAACCAGATACAATAACTTTACCTCACTGACCCAGTCACATACAGTAGTCATAAAATTATTACAGATCAGTATTCTTAGATTATTACATAGCAGCTCCACATCCACCAAACTTCCCTCTTCCTACCAGCATCACCTCAGTCTTGCTCTGATCATGTATTGCTGGCACTTCACCCTGTATTGTCTCACCAACGCTCCTAATGGATGCTGAATACCAAGGGGAAGAGGACTGAGCTTTCTGGGACTCGTAGGCATGGACATGAGTTGGAAGAACAGCTGCCCATGAGGATTCTCTGGGCTCAGTTTGAGAGGAAAGACATCAGCTATTACAGGGCATCTCCATTCACCCCTCTCTGTTGCTTTTGGAGGTGGAACAGAAGTATTTGGAGATCAGAAGTATCAGATATAGCAGAGAAGTCCAGCAGACTTCTGGCGGCAAAATTCTGCTTTTTGGAAACAAAATAAAACCACCTCGACGAAAGGTGTAGAGCTTTTGCAGCACAGTTAAAGCGACAAAGGATCAGTGTAGACGCTGCCGTTCATTATGTCGACATAACTGGCCTCCCCTAGTATCCCACAATGCCTGCTGTGACCACTCTGATCACTGTTTTGAACTCGGCTGCCCTGCAGGCATGCACCCCTCTCCTTTCAAAGCTCAGGGAAGCTTTGACATTCCTCAGTGTGGAGAGCTCCCAGGACTGCTCAGGATGCTGCTCCTGGTAGCTAAGGAGGCTGTGGGAGAACACAGGAGGGAATCACAGAACTATTAATGTGGAATCAGCAGGCAGGCAAAGTGGGCTGTTGCTGTGTGGGGGAGGAGGGAAACTGCTGTGCAGAGTTGGGGCAGGGGGGTGATGTGGGGGGACGTCCCCCTTCCCAAGGATTGGGTGCTCAGGCTGTTGTCTGAATATAAAGAGACAGCATGCCGACATACTCACTCTCCGCCGACATACACATTGCCCCAACACACACTGGTCTCTGTCTCTCCCTCCACACATAGTCCCTGTGACACACACTCCCCATCCCACCTCCCCCACATTTCAGTTGAAAAGCAGCTGGCAATGTAGTAGGATGCCCATGGAACGATGCAATTGAGAAACCTGCAGCATTTGATGCTGTACCTGCCCCATGAGGCATTGCAAACCCTTCCCAAAACACCCTGTAGCCAGTTGCACAGTGGGGTAGCTACCCATAGTGCACTGCTCTCTGAGTCGATGCAAGAGCTGCTAATGTGGATACGCTCTTCCATTACAAGGAGCATAGTGTGGACATGCAACAGCGGTTTAATTAAAGTGCTTTAATTAAAGAGGCATAAATTTTGTCGACAAAACTCTGTAGTGTAGACATAGCCTGAGTAAAATCTGAGGTAGTGGAAGCTGATAAGTGGTATGGGAGGGCTGTTTGCTAGCTTCTCTATTAGTTTACATACAAAGCTGTTAAGTATAAAGCTTCCACCTGCCTTGTCTGTTAGATGCAATTACATACTTCCATGGTTAATTGAGAAAGTTGCCTGAAGTTTAGTGGAGAATAGCCAGAAAGCCTGAAGCAATTTAGGCTATTAGGCAGACTATCTGTTCTTTTTTTCCCCCTTTACCTCTCATCTTTTCTCTTGCACAGCAGTCTGTCAGATATGCCTGTGTGTTTATCTTCACCAAAAGCCTTTCAAAAGCTTGGGCTATCAGGGCCACACACATAGTTCCTTTAGGGTACTGACCATTCAGGATCAAGGTTATAAAAGAATATGCAGCCCTGCCCAGCCCCTCAGTTCCTTTCACTATTTCAGAACCCACTATATGGACACCAAATACATGGGGATGGAGGCTGGTTGGGCAGACAATCATCTCAAAGTACTCCAATTACAGGGCAGTAACCGGTTTTCCTTCTTTGAGGGAGACCTACACAAATCCACACTCTTGCAAATCTGTTAACAAGTAAGAGGCTGGGAGTCTGAGGAAGACTGTACTAAAGACAAACAAACATTATACCAGCCAACTGCGCATCAGATCTTGAAGCTAAATCAAGGCAGTAACGTTGTATGAATGCACGGAATGCTATAAAATGAGTAACAACTATTTAGGAGCAAATCCTAGCTCTTCTTCAGGTTTTCCTCCATGAAATCAACATACTTGCTACAATACTCTGAGCAGCTATGGACTTTGCATAACAGACACAATCATTTTTCCTGAGCACATTATGCCTGCCAGAATCAGGATTTCTCTTATATTTTTTCACAGCCACCAAGATCGTGTATTCCCACCCAGTCCTATAAACACTGCCTCTCGATGACCCTCACTATTTCAGTGTATGGAGTGCCTGCGAACTGTTAAACCAATAGCTTAAGCAGGAACCAGAATTTATAGGCAACAGTTTATATTCTATTTTATGTTTATGTTCTTATGGCTTCCCCCTTCCTTCACACTGCTATTGCCAGCATGTTTATTTAGATTTTTAGATCCTGGGAGCAAGACCTTTCTCTTCATACAAACCTGTAAAAGAACCGAGACCCCACTTGCTGTTTATACCCACTCTGCGCTGATGTTAATGACTACGTAAGATGCATGACAAGAGTGAATCGCACCAGGGGTGTGCATAAAGGGTCTAAACCTGAATTTGCCTTTTTGCCTCTGAGTAAGCAGAAAAAACCAATTCAGATGTAACATTACTGCAGTTCCATTTTCACAGATTTGTGCCAGATAGGAATTTTAACAACAGTTGATGTTGATAATCAGAAAAATCACACATACTCACCAAGAATATGGATCTGAAGCAGATGAGAGGATATTATTTTCTTTCAGAACTTCATATTGCAAAACTTGTGCAGTATCTGTGCAAAACTCAACAATTCACAGTAACAACCTTGTGAGGTAAGAGCTAGTCTCTAACGTTCCCTTTCTAGGTAAGGTCATTGGAAAAAATGGTGGCCAGCCAATTTTGGCAACAGCTGACATCCTATAATATTTGGATCCTCAATTATAGTTCAGATTGGGCTGTGGAATGGAATAGCATTAATCACAGTGGTCAATGATCTCCTCAGAGTAATAGACAAAGGCCAGATGGCCTAGATATGTCTGTGGCCTTTTGCACACTCAGCGATGAGACACTACTTACCTGACTATGGGACCTGGCAGAAAAGCATGCCATTGACTTAAAGCAGCTCAGCACTTCCCTTTCATAGAGCCTGCAGGGTGTAGGGCTTGGGAGAGAATTGCCTGACCCTCCCAGGGTGCACTCAGCTATGAAGTCCCACTGTTCCCTGTTCTGTTACCATTCCTGATCAATGTTTCTGTAAATTACAGTATTTGTATGGAGTTACATAGTCCAGTGTAATCAACATGCTGATGACATGTAGCTCTATGTCTCATACTTCTGAAATGTCTGGCAGAGATAAGTATTTGGATAAAAAACAGCTGATTTGTGTCCCCCTCAGGTAAGATAGAAATTATGCTGGTCAGGAGAGGGAAGCATTGAAGAACAGCCAAATACAACCTCTAGTCCCTATTCCATTTCCCCACCTACTGTCAATGTGGCTTGCAATCTTGAATCATTACTCCTGAGGGCGTTCTGTGCCAAAAAATTAAAAATTCTGCGCACAATATTTTAAAATTCTGAAAATTTTATTTGTCAAATAAATGTGGAGGCTCCAGCATTGCATTGGGGAGCACAGGCCACTGGCTGCACAGAGGTGGGAGATTGCTGCGCAGCTCCCCTCCGGGACACGGACTCAGTGGTGAGGCTTCACCTAACCCTGACATAGCGCAAGGGCAAGGCCTGCCCCAGAAACACCCCAGGGCCCTGCCCCTCCGGGCCAGGTGCACTAAGTGTGGGCAGGCAGGCTCAGCAAGGCAGGCTCCAAGTGTGGAAGGGCTTAGGTGGGGGGGGGGATCCAGGTGTGGGGTGAGAGGATTCTGTGTGGGGCAATATGGGTGTGGGAGGCTCAGTGGGTGGGGGGGGGGGAAGTCAAGGTGCAGGGGATCTGGATGCACAGGGGCTTGTTGGAGGGTTCTGGGTGCAATGGTAATGGGACTCTACAAGGGGGTCCAAGTGAAGGTGGTTAGCGCTCAGTGTGTGTGTGTGTGGGAAATCTGGGTGTGGGGGTGATAGAACTTGGCAGGGGGGTCTAGGTGTGGGCGTATCAGTGGGGGGCACAGATGCTGGAGGAGTGGGGCTCAGTGGGGTGGGGATCCAGGTGCAGCTGGTTGGGGCTTGGTAAGGAGGGAATCCGGATGTGGGTGGCTCATTGGAGTGGTCCAGGTGCAGAGGGAGTGTGAGTGGGGCTTGTCAGGGGGGGTTCTAGGTGTAGGGGGAGTGAGGCTTGGTGGGAGGGTCTGGGTATGTGGGGGGCTGGATGCATGGGAGTTGGGCGGATGGGGGAGCAGCTCCCTGTACAGGGATTCCTCCCCCTGCAGCTGAGGAGAGATGGGTGCAGAAAGTGCAGAGGGGGGGCAGGCACTAGAGAGTTTGCAGAACTTCCTACAGTCGGGTGAGAAATCTGGGGGTGGGTCTGACACAGCCCCAGATGCTGTGCAGGAGAAGTCGTCCTGTCCTCCCCAGCCCAGCCGGAACTAGTAGCTGAGCCCGGCGCAGGGTAGGAGCCATCAGCCGGGTCTTCCCCAGTCCCTTCCCCAGCCCCACAGTGATTTACCTCTCTGCCGGCTGCCCTGGTCACCTGAAACATACTGCTGGGGAGGGTTGCATGACTGCTCTTGTGGCTTCCCTTTGCTTGCCCATCAGAAAGTCGTTTTTCTGCGGGGAAAACAAAGAAATCTGCGGGGGACATAAATTCAGCGCAGGCGCAGTGGCACAGAATTCTCCCAGAAGTAAAGTGTTATTGGACCCCTTGTTGGTCCTAGATAACCAGATAGCAGCAGTGACCAAAAAATATAACCAATCATCTATTGCTGACCAGAAGAAAGTAGCCATTCCTCTTGGCCACAGAGATCCAAACCTTTGCCACCTCAGGACAGAACTAATGCAAGCTTGTCCACAAAGAGTTCTCCCACTGTCCAAGGAAGATAGATGATCCTTGTGAAGATTCAATACTCAGAAGAATCAAAAGAACATTCTGCAAGGAAGAAATGGACAACAGGGCTGTGTGCTATCTTCCCAGGAGCTAAGACACAAGAGGTCACTTTAAGAATGGATAGGTTTCTGAAATCAATGGGCAAGGATTCATTGTTCATATCAGCACTAATGACACTGCATCGCAGGATCTCTCACAGATAATAGATGACTTCAGGAACCTCAGAAGTGTGCTGAAGCATGTCCCAACGATCTTCTCTGAGATCTTCTTGGCCAACGAGTGAAGAAAGACAGAAGATTGTGGAAGGGAGCCATTGGCAACGAAAGTGGTTTAGGGTGGAGGGTTTTGGGTTTGTGTAATGTTGGTCCACCTTCTATGGGGAGAAGTTTAAACGGCCTGCATCTCAGCTGAAGGGGAACAATCTCCTTGGAGACAGGCTGGCTAGATTAATCAGCAGGGCATTAAACTAATAACAAGAGTGGAGGGTAAAGGAAGGGAAAATATGAGCACTCAGCATAAAAATCAAGATGTTGAGAATAAAATTAATCAAGGAACCAAAGGTTATTAAGGCAATTCTTTAATTGCCTACACACAAATGGTAGGAGCATGAGTAACAAACAAGAGGAATTGGAATTGCTCAGCTATGAACATTAATTTGATCTCGCTGGTATTACTGAAACCTGCTGGAAAGATTTGCCCAGTTGGAATGATAAAATTAATGGGTATAACTTAGGAAGAATCAAAATGGGCAAAAGTGGCGGGGGAGTGGCACTGTCAAAAATGTCATTACCTGTTTCTGAGTGACTGATAATTTGGAAGAAAATGATCTTGAATGCTTATTGATCAATGCTCTAACAAAATGCACTATTAGTTGGTGTCTGCTGCAGACCACCAAATCACACTAGGGAACAAGATGATCAGCACCTTACACACCTATCCATAATGTGTAGGGGGAAAAAACCTGTGTGATCACGAGGGACTAAAAATGTGAGTGGCATATGCTACACGTGTCATGCTGCCAGTACTTGGAATTTTCTAAACATTATCGATGACAATTTCCTAACTCAAAGAATGTTGCATCTAACACAGGGGAATTCTTTATTAGCCTTTGTCTTAAGACATAAAGGAGAACTGTTCACAGAACTAAAAATTAATGGTAACTTAGATACAAGCAATCGTGACTTGATCACACTTAGATAATGTGCAAACTGAATAAAGTCCAAACCAGTAATATATACACCTGATGCTTTAAAAAGGCCAATTTCACAAAGCTCAAAACAATTAAGAGCCAAATCAGTTGGGAGAAAAACTTTAATCAGAAAAAAAGTGAATGATCATTGGGAACTGTTTAAGAACACTTTACTAGATGCCCCAAAAGCCACAATCCCACAATAGAGGAAGAAGGCCATATTGGTTAAAAAAAATCAACCTGGTTTAGAGGGGAAGTGAAGGCATCTATAAAATAATTTTTAAAAACCAGTATAACACAAATGACAGAAAGGGGAAGTTGATAGCAATTAATATAAATCAGAAGCTGGTAATTGTAGAAAATTGATCGGGGGAGCAAAGGGACACAAGGTGAAAGCTATAGTCAGCATAGCCAGCAGAGTTAAGGACAATAAGAATGAGTTTTTAAAGTATATTAGGAACAAAAAAAAATCCTAACAATGGAATTGGTCCATTACTAGACCGAAATGGTAAAATTATCAATAATAATGCAGAAAAGGCAGTGTTCAATAAATATTTCTGTTCTATATTTGGGTAAAAAAAAACCAGATGATGTATTCATATCCTATAACACTCTTTTCATTCCACTAGCATCTCAAGGGGATGTTTAACAGCAGCCACTAAAATTAGACTTTTTAAAATCAGCAGGTCCAGATAACTTATATCCAAGAGTTTTAAAAGAGATGGCTGAGGAGCTGGCTAGACCACTAATGTTGATTTTCAAAAAAGTCTTGGAGCACTGGGGAAGTTCCAGAAGACTGGAAGAAAGATAATGTTGTGCCAGCATTTTAAAAGGGTAAACAAAGTGAGCTGGGTAATTGTCAGCCTGTCAGTCTGACACTGATCTCCAGTTAAGATAATGGAGTGGCTGATGGGGAACCTGATTAATAAAGAATTGAAGGATAATACAATTAATGGAAATCAACATGAGTTTATGTAAAATAGATCCTGTCACACCAACAGGTTTTTTTAATGAGATTACAAGTTTGGTTGATAAAGGTAATGTACTGAGGTAATAGACAGACTTCTGTAAGGCATTTGACTTAGTACCGCACAATATTTTGAATAAAAAAACTAGAACAATATAAAATTAACATGGCACACATTAAATGGATTAAAAGCTGATTAACTGATAGGTCTCAAAACATAACCATAAAGGGGAAATCATCAAGTGGATGTGTTTCTAGTGGGGATCTTCAGGGATCCGTTTTTGGCCCTACATTATTTATCATTTTATCCGTCATGACAGAGTAGCTGCCAGGCCAAACTTGAGTGACGCTGGGAACCTGTGTGCCTGGTCGTGATGCCTGCAATGGGGAGCTGGGCCCAGCCCTGCAGGACAGGAGTCGCCGCTGAAGGGTGCATGTGGGGTAGGTTCACTCTCCAGTTGTGCGACTGTCCCTGACACAGGCTCCCCAGCCAGCTGGGGCTGCAGGGCAGAACAGGGAGAGCAAGAGAAAGCAGGCTAAGAGGAGCCAAGCCTGCTCCCCATCTTGATGCTGGGGAAAACTGGAATTGTGTGCCCCCTTGGCTGGCAAGGGGGATCTCTGGTGTTTGGTATCTGTTTCAGTTAGTGCCCCCAGATGTAAAAAAGATCTTTGAGAATCTAATTCTCTCCTAGCTTGGAGGCTGCTTTGTGTTTTCTTCTGTTTTGTGGTAGCCTGTCTTCTGCTCCAACTTAAAGGCGTAGTGACCTCAAATTACAAGGGTGTAGGAGGAACCCTGTTAGAGTTCTCTGCCCATAAGAGGGGGCAGGGCTGGGAGAGCAAGGGGGCTGAGGGAAGCTGAGCCAGGGCTTGGGGTGGGGGGTGACAGGCTAGGGAGGGGTGTTAGGAGTGTGGGAGCACCTACTTCTGTGGTTTTTTCTTTTGTGTCTGAAATTTTAAAAACACAAAATGCAGTCAGTGGGTTGCCTTAATAAAAAGTTGGGGAACAACTGGTGTAGATAGATACCACAACTGTTATTGAAATTGCCTATTAGGGGGAATTCAAAATGTCACTCCCAATATGAAAATGCCAGTCTGGGCACCAAAAATTACCTCCATCTCTATGCTTCCTCACAGCAACTACATTTGGAGGAAATACTTTAGCTAGATAGCCCTGCAATGAAACATGAGGGAGTTAGAAGATGGGCAATACCATGGTGTGCCCTTATCTTTGCAACTCAATCCTGCCATAAACAAATCTGACACTACCCTCTCCACAGTCAGTGAGAGATATAAAATGTACGTCTTCATCCAGGCTCTTCAAAAACGGCAGGAACTAGACTGCCCTGAATGCTATTTGCTGTCTTGGGACTTTTCGAGGAAATTGATCCAGATGCCGTGGAGGGTCATGACGTACATACACACCCCATTCTTGTGAATTCTATTGTTACCTCCTTTTAACTGATGTTGAGAGTGTTCAGATATTGCACTGGACACCCTGTAGATAGCTGTCTTAATATTAATAGTCTGTATACTTTATTCTATCATAATGAATGGTTAGTAGAGCTGGTAAAAATTATGGGATTTTTTTTTTTCAAAAAACAAAGAAGTGCCCCTTTTGGTTTTTTGAAAAATTTCGTAATTTGAAAAATATTTTACTACCTCCTATGCTTAGTAACTGCAGTACAGAACACACTGGCTTTCACTAAACATTCTGGCAAAACATTCTTCAAATATCTATCAGCACGAGTTGGGAAATATGAGTTTATTGAAGTAAAAACACAGTTTTTCTGCTGGGAGAGTCCAATTATTACTGCACATCACATGCTAAGAATGCTGTTTAAAAGTTATTCTATTTGTAACAGTTTTATATTTATGTTGAGTATGTGTGCGTGAGCCAGGGAATCAAACCCCTAACTCATAGTGTAAACATAGCCTTAAAGTGGTGATAATATTACTGAAGAGATGAACAACAGAACTGTAATAGCAGCATGTAGGCACAAATTGTGAGTTTCCCTCTTAGGCAGCTGTGCAGTGGGGAGAAGGAATAAGGAGCATCCCCCTTACGTGGCCCACACATAAGGGACAGCTAGAATTGCAATCCCTGCACTTGGAGGAGTTTAGTGACTGCTGCCGAATCACAGTCCTGGAGAGTAATTTACTGGAATGGTCATGGGAACAGAGTTATAACTCCACCCCACTTCCATGTTACATGGGTGGGGGGTGGGGGGTGGAGGGGAGAGATAAGGGAAGAGAGGGCAATGCAGCATCATTTAAAAGGGTGTCACAGATTGCTCCCTCCCAGAAAAAGGAGGGAACTCCTTCTCCGGTGGGTTCATTCCACACTGCTCCCAACTCAGGGTACTACTGTCTCAATGTCACAATCATAGAATCATAGGACTGGAAGGGACCTCAAGAGGTCATCTTGTCCAGTCCCTTGCGCTCATGGCAGGACTATATTATCTAGACCATTTGTGACAGGTGTTTGTCTAACCTGCTCTTATCTAGTCCATAATGAATTGCTTAAGAAAAACAAAGACCATTAGGCCAGATTCAGTCTACATTCAGCCCACATTTACAACCAGGAAGCCTTGTTTAACATTAACATAACAACATGAATTAGGAGTGCAGGATTTGGCTTCTTATCTTGTCACAAAATCAAATAATGTGGGGTTGAAATTCCCAGCCCAGTGTATTTGTTTTAAAATGTAGTTTGTAATGATTCAACTATAGTGACTTAGAATGGAATAAAAGCCAGTTTTCTACTGGTTCTGAGTTATTTCAGCTTCTATCAGTATAAAATTGTCCAAAAGTGTTCAACTCAAGCCATGCACTACTGAGATATGGGGCAAAGGTAGTTGTAAAACTTGCAGATTAAATTTTGACACACAAACATTTCTGTTTCAGAAGATCTATTACTACAGAATGGTGCTGCGAGAAACATCATATACTATTTACAACTCTCTTACTTTCTTTTACTGCACCAAATAAACAATTGATGTTATCTCTTGAGTATGCACCTGTATGCACTACAGAGCATTCAGAATTCAAGCTTGGAGTTAAAAAGATGGTTGCTGGCTCATAGGATGTGGAATGGCACATGGCAAATACTGATGGAGGTGAATAGAAATCCCATTATCTCCACTGTTACTCATTGACATTCCCAAAGGTAAAAAGTTGGAATATTATTATTTTAGGAACACCCCGTTGTTATGCTATGACATTATTTCAAGAGGTACCTAAACTGAAGACACTTTCTCTGAAAATAAAGCAAAACACATGATTATGTCTCTATGAGAAAGGAGGCATAAGAAGTAGCAAAATACATCCCACCTGTACATAATAATACATTCATTCTCCTGGTATCTTAGGGGACTTGAATTATCCCATATGCAGAGGTTGGTAACCAGAACAGTCTTTATCATCATTTTAAATAATAAGCTGCTACTGAGCAGATTCATGAGCTAGCTAGGTACACAATCACCTCTAGCTAGCTACCCATATCAAAACCAGACAGCTTCAGCAGACAGTAAAAAAATAATACAGGAAACCTCACTCACAAAAGCTCCAACAGTACACAGCACTGTCACATTACGAAGAAATCAGATGGGTTGTACCTACTTTTCTTTTACAGAACACAATACACAAGTAAACAGAGCATAAGCAACCCCACGCGCCCACTCATGGCAAGAGCATAGGGACATAAACTTTCTGGGTTGTAATTTGCACTCTTTTCTGCCAGTAGGACTATACATTATTTTCTTTTTCATATGATCTCATGAAACTAAACATGCAAAATGAAGGTGAAAGGGGAGAGGAGAAACTATTTCTTCCCCTACACCCCAGATGCAAACTTTGCCCACTGTCAATGTGTCTCAGTCTCCCTCTGTGCCTCATCACAAAAAGTCAGTTATAGCAGCCAGTGACAGAGACTTGCTCTTTAGCTCAAGCTAGAGAGACTCATGCTTTCAGGTGTGGAAGTGCCTGGTTCAATCCTAAAATAGTGAACATCACACAAACTTCCTCAACTTTATAGATCGGTATCAGGGTCCCAAATTCATGGTTCACAACTCTCTCTACAAAAGCCTGTACTTCAGGAAATTATGGATCTTGTTTCAGATCTGTTCTTTACAGCATTGGCCTATCTGTAACTATGGCAACACCAAATAGCTGTTTGTTAAAGTACAATACCTCCATAGTGCAATTTGATGGGCATTATCTGCTGTGCCACGCGATGTGCTAGAAAATAATGTATATTTTCTTAAAAGTAAATTATGCACATATTTTGCTGGGAACTCTCAAAAGACTTTCATACTTATTTCTGAATCTGAGCTAATTTGCCAATTTTTTCAGCCATATGAATGAGATAATTAGGAAACATAATTCCTGGGATTGGTAAGAATTAACTTTCCCGACCTTGGCTTCCCCAGTTTGCAAACTCGGGAAGAGTGCTAAGAAGGAAGAGCAGAGGTGTGGATAGTCAGGATTAAAGGTATTTGGAAGAGATGGAAAGCAGTCTGCACAACATCTACCAACAATTATGCCAATCTCCATAGCCAATGCCATCAGTCCCTCACTTTCACTAGCCACAAAACAAAAGCAAAACATAAACCACCAGAAAAAGGAGAGAAAAATGCTTCTATTTTACCTTAAAAAATACCGGATTGCACATTCTCTGAATGAAATCAGTCATTCAGAGAAAGGTGAATAACAGTGACAGAATTGAGCCCACAATTATTTTGGTTATAAGGATATTTAATTTGTGGCCATCTTCAAGTACTTTAAGCTTCACAATTTAAATTCCATATTTTGCTGAATCTGTAATTTCAAATGCCCTTGGTTATACTCAGATATCTAGCTTTAAATGCATGCAGTTTCATTTGTGTAACAAACCTACTGAACGCTAATTGCCTGGTTTTCATAAGTGCTGAGCATCCATAACTCTGGCTGAAATCAGTAGGAGCTGCGGGTACTCAGCACATTTGCAAATCAGGCCATAAGAGTGGCTTGATTACTACTCCTGAGAACTGGAGAGATTATTTTAAACCCAACCAGATGGACACTGGGTAACTTTGAAAAGTATACAAATGGGGCTAACGTATTTAACTGTGTCTCTTAGAATACAGAATTTAACTAGAGACGATTCACTGGTCTTTACATAATAGTTGGAGTAATTTGGGTAACAGCTATCATTTAATAAACTGACTGAAAATACATTAACTCATACACTTCCTCCTCCTTTTATTGGCTTGTTCTTGTCATCGTGCTTGCAGATTATTCCTATTTTTCAGTACAGTCATGGTTACAAATTTACACTTTGAAGGTATTAGTACCATTATTGGCAATCTATATATCTGATATATTTTAAAGTATTTTAATTAATTGGGTTGAGTAAGCTTTCTTTTGAACTACTGGCTTTTGGGAGGATTGCAGGATATTTATGATTTGAACCATTAAAAATATTTGCCAGGCAACTCAACAGTAGCTGAACTGAAAACTCTCCATGATTGTTCCATTTGTTAGACTGTTGATGCTAGTTCGTTCAAGCGACACAGACCTTTTTTTTAAATTTCACCCAAAAAACACTAAAAAAGAAGGGATTTTGTTTGATAATGTCCATCAGTTGGTCCTGTGTTTTCTCATGTAGGATGGAATATATAGCTGTGTCCCCTTTTGAGATTTTCTATATATAATTTATTAATGTACCATAGTAACGTATGACTTTTTACACAGCCATACCTAACATATACTTAGAAAAAAGTTATTTTTTAATCCAATACCTTCCCAACTTAACTTCACTTTTTCTAACGCCTATTTGTAATATCTAAAAATCTATCAAAAAGCAATAGAGCTTAACATGCACTAGTTCAACTTGCTAGTACTGTATGTACATACATTTCCACCTCTTTCCCCCTTTATGCTTCTCCAAACACTTATGGACCCAGTTCAGGAAAACATCCCTATTCAGTGCAGAATTTAAGCACACTAAAGTCAATGCGACTTAAACACCTACTTAAAGTTAAGCACATGCTTAAGTGCTGTCTGAACTGGGATCTAAATCTGGTATGCACATACCACCTTCAATGCATCACAGCAAAATTATTTTTAAAATGTTAATAAGAGTACACTGTATTTGCATATTGACCAACAATACTTAAGAATACCGGTGGGCATCCTTAATATGGCAAAGACAATATTTGCACTATAACTGGTTCCAGACAGCTGAATGTTTGCAGCTAATTCTCCATATGACATTTTAAAAAAAAAATCATGAGTGTAAGTCTTTGGGAGAGTGCTCTTGCATCTGCCATATCCTATAAAGCCAAATGCAAACTGAAACTAAGTTCACTTATCTTTTGACACAGTAGCTGCATGTCTAAATCTCTTTTGTGGTTTTGAAAATCTCAGCCACAATGCTCAACATTTGACATCACAGCTGCCATGGTAACAGATTTAGTCCAACAGATTTAATTAAAAAATAAAATAAAAAATCTTAGGATTAGTCTCCTAAATGCATATTTAAACACATGCCTGATTTTCAGAAGTGGTAAGCACCCAGTAGCTCCCATCAAGATAAATTTATGACAGAACTTTAATAATAGAATAGAGAGAGATTTTCATCACTGATATTTAGAAGGAGGTGTGCTTCTTAGGTTTTCCATAATGCATGACTGTGACAGAGCTCCATTGGACTGCCGGGCCGCTGTGGGGTGGTAGGAAGCTCCTGTCTCACGGACAGGCCTTGGTCACACCCTTCTGTTACCCGGGAATTAGCGTAGGGAGGGGTGTCAGCCCAAGTCCGTGACACTCCCCTCAGGCAGGGGAGCGCCGGCAAGAGTCTGTGGCGCGCCCCTCAGGCAGGAGCATAGGTGCCGACTCCGTGGGTGCTCTGGGGCTGGAGCACCCACGGGGAAAAAATGGTGGGTCCCCACCGGCAGCTCCCCGCCAGCCCCGCCGTGCCCAGTTCACCTCTCCACCTCGGCCTCTCCGAGGCTCCGCCAGATGCTAAGCGGAAGCTGCTTTTCCTGGCTTCAGCTGATCGGTGGCCACGCGCCGCACGCCTGGGGCGGCACCTCAGGGAAGGGGTATGGGGAGGAGGTGGTGGCGGAGGCGGAGCTGGGCACTGGGGGGCTGGCGGGGAGCTTCCGGGCCTGGTGGGTGCTCTGCTGCTTCTCCCCCTCCCCCGGGCTTGCAAGCCGGGGGGAGGGGGGCAATGCAGCGCGCCCGGGGGAGGAGGCGGGAGCGAGGATTTGGGGAAGGGATGGAGCTGGGGGTGGAGTTGGGGCGGGGCTGGGGGTAGGGGGGCGCCGGAAAGAGTCTGGGGCACTGTCGGGGTTTGCCTCCCCGAGGTGGGTTGAGCAGGGTAGGGGAACACCCACCTTCCTGCATTCCAGCCCAGGGCCCTGTCAGTGGCGGGGGAGAGGGTCCCGCCACTGGGTCAGCGGGGATCCATCCGCAAGACGCTGACCCACTAGACTCACCGCACTCCAGTTCTGCCCTGGGCTACTTCCTACCCGGTCTCTTGATTGGGTCTCTCGGGTCTCTCCAGCGCCTCAAGGTATTCAGCTGCTGGCAGCTGCAGCTCACCTTCCACGTCAGGCTACCCCCGGCTCAGGTTACTGCCTGGCTCCTCCAGCTCCTCAGGGTATTCAGCCGCTGGCAGCTCTGGTAACCCCGGTCTTTCCTCCAGGTCCAGTTTCTCCTGGTCCAGGACTTCCCCTGGCTTGGCAGCGGGGTCTGAAGGGAGCAGCCAGCGGTCTGTGTCTAGGCTTTCACACAGACACTTTCCCTCTGTCCATTACAAATCCCTCTGCATGTTAGTACTCTAGGTTTAAGTCTCAATGCCCTGTCCCAAGCACATGCCTGATGAGACAGTCACTTGATCCAAAACTTCTTTACAACTGCTTTGTGGGCCATCCCAACTGACAGATCCAGGATGGGAACATGAGTTCTGAGTGGACCATCAATTTTGGATTGGGATGACAGCTAAAATTAGGTTTGTGCAATGCAGCAAATGCAGCTGGAGAGTTCCTCCTTGCCCAATTGATGCCATCCGGTACAACTGGTTTCTTTCTTCTTCTATGCATCTGAAAGGGAGCAACTTGCTTTGCCAGCTTCCCTGCCACGTGCTGGATCCTTTTCTGTCTGCTCATAGATCAAGTTCTTTATTCTGTTCTCTTCCTTATGGGCTATGCATCACTTCTCGATTTATTGCTCTGCATATGTCCCTGCTGGAACACCTGGGAGTAGATCTTCAGGGACAGAAAATAATTTCCCCAGGGTCTTTCCATTCTAATTTGACATTCCATGGATATTTTTTGCTTACAGCAAGTTTTAGCCTCTCCTAGGTTCCAGAGACATTGCATACATTGCAGAAGTTAATGTGTACATATACTGAGTATATATAATAAGTTGCATATATCCAGTATGTTATATACACACTGTGTTAAAATATACACACACTGCACAAAGAGTTTTAAACAAATAGAAAATGTGGTTATAATTATTTATAAGAATTGTGATGCTGGAAACGCATACAAAAGATAAAGAAGGATGCACAATGAAGTATTTCTTTTTGCCACCAATAATTACATTTGCATTAGAAAAACTTTCATCACCATCATTTATCATTTTTTAGTGATGGAAATTCATGGTTGTATGGTTACATTTTCTGTCAAATTGAGTGCCTATGGGCAGTATTAAAAATGCTTGTTTTAGCTTATTAGAATATCCTTGAGAAGTCTGCAAGAAATATTAACATATACAGTTATATATCTAGCAGTATTTCATAATTTACAAAGATCATAGGATTGACAAGGAATAACGATACAACTGGCAGCCAGCCTAATCTGTGTAATGACCTGCGTTTCACAGTTGTTAACACAGTTATCAGAATTAGACTATCACCAAAAACCTATAGACAGATAGTGGGAATAATTTTCTTTTTTTTAAAATTCAGCATGTTACCTCTTAATAACAGCAACCCTGGACGTTATTTTAATGTGGTTTTCCTAGCTGACAGTACTGGAGCTTCTAATAAGGTATAAGTCACAGCGGCAATACTTTCATTAAGGGCTCTATCCTCCAAACACTTATGCAGTCCCAATTCATAATCAAGCTCTGAGAATCTAATTCATGTGAAAATTCAAATACAATTCTTTATACCAAAATCAATTTCTGAAAGTACCAATATGTACAAACATATTGGAAGGGTATGTATGTTCAAGCTACTAAACAGAAAATAATAGGAATATGAAGGGAATTGAGTAAATTTTTTTACTGTAAGACACTAAAATGTAGAACATGACCATGTTCTTAACTTGTTCATATAAATCCTCTGAACCTTCTCTTCATCCCAAGATATTTAGTTTGTTCGTGAGGCTATGAATTTGAATTATTATTAGGACTTCACCTGACAACATTATGCAACAGTCCCCTCCTAGCTTTACTGTACAGATTCCTATGTTAACAACTTAATCATTTTAATTTAAAAATACTTTAAAGTTTCATAGTTTCAAATTATACAGTTTTTTAATTTCCACAGAAATGAATGTAATATTTTTATGTATATCAAAGAGCTTCTTATTCAAACGCCATGTATGGTCTTATGTGAATGTTAAATATTTTCAGGCTCCTAATTAAATACTTATTTGGAATTTTAGAAGTAAGAGATGGAAAAATCTTACAGTATTAGGTTCCATTCCCACACCCTGCCATTGCAAGGATAGGTCCCTATAGCACATCTTCTAGCTTTTTGGCCACCCTAGTGTTAAAATCAATGGCGCTTTGACCACTTCCTTTGAGAGACCAGACCATAGCTTATTGCACCTCTCTGTAAAGAATTTTCCCCAGATAGTCAGCTCAAATTTTCATTTTCTTAATTTAATCCAATCACTCCACATTATACTTCTCTTCATAGTTCTTCTCTATTGTTGGCATTTACATCCTTCAAATAGACTGGACCATTTCCATATGGCCTCACTGTTTCCAGAGCAGTCGGGCAAAACCTTGACACACTACATGAACTTTATAGAGATCAGGGGGAAGGAGTGTAGGAAAGAAAGGAGAAAGTGAAACCTATGCTTATACATACAATTGAAATTCTTGAAAGGTACTCAATAACTGTCTATTTTAGTAAATGGAAAAGGTTACTGTAACCTTCAAATGAAATACAAAAGCGTACATTAGCATGTCATCATTTAGTCATTTAAACATATATAAAACAGTTGATATGTTTCCTTTAAAGTGAACCACCTCTGTTTCTCCCTCTCTGAATTATATGTTATAAACATATAGGAAACAAAGCTATTTCTAGGAATAGCGGATAGTTAATAATAATCAACTGGCACACTAAATTTAACTTGAATTCCATGAAAAGGTTTTCCATACAATCCAAGGTGAGAATTTACATTTTTATGTTCAGTTTTTGAAGTTCAACAGCATGTTCAATATCTATTACAATTTTTTCCACTTAAAAAGTCATTTCCTGGTATTAAACTGTTAAACAATCAGTTCTTTTATGAGGCTATTTCTAAAGATACTTGAAATACAGAAATCTATACTACTACTTTGCTTTTGTTTATTTTCATTTCTTTGCAATCAGTGTCAGCATATACAGCACTATATTCCTCACTCGCTAGACATTTTAAATAAGGGGAAATCCCTTTAGAAAGAATTTCAGGTGGAATCAAGAAGGTGCTCTACATAGCAAAAAGATGTGTTTGAATTTTGGAAGCTGCATGCTTTTAATTCTGCTTGGATTTCAAAAACTGACATATTGATTGACTATGTTCCAATCAGAACATTGTTGCAAAGTGGCATGTGCAAAGCAAAAGACAGTTGCATTAAGGTTGCTTTGTTTGCTTTTTGTTGTAATAAACTGATACACAAGTGTATGAATTATACCTACCTGTCCTGTTGCTCTCTCTCAAAAACAAAGTTGTAAAATGTAGAATTACTAAAATTCTGAGATTCAATACAGCATATTTTCCCGTCACTATTATTTCCAGGTGTCTTACTTTTTATATAAGTCTTTGTAAAGATTACTGCAGCAATTTTCTACCCAAAGCCAACATTCCTTCAAGTCTTGCTTGACTATGCTATGAAAGTTTATAGTGTTAGTAAATATGATATTATGATGTACTATGGCGATAATTAGGAGGTTGTAAATAAATGTAATATGCAACTTAAAGTCTGAGGGTGAAACAGGGACAGCAAAGCAAAATATAGCTGCAACAAATTACTTTATTGTTTAATAGAGTGGGCTATATAAACCACAATTGTACTAAAGTTCTGGAAAGCTATACTAATTCCTAAAGATGCAGTATTGCTTTTCAATATGCATTAAATAGTCTCACCAAAGACTGCAGATCCAGTATCTGCTCTGGAAAAGGTATGGCTCTAAAGTTTTGACCTATTGCCTTAAACATGGCAAAAGAAATGAAGTAACTTCTCTAGGAGAGAATGGAATCTTCAGAGAGAAAAAGATTTAACTGCAACATATATGTGGTTGTTGAACCTCTATTCAGAAATGGAACAAGACTTTGTCTCAAGTGCACTGCTACTAATTTTCTAAAAATAATTCATCCAGTAAAAGACATACCTAAAACAGGTCAAGAGCAAATTTAAATGCAAAGAGATTTAAATGCAAAGAGATCCGAACAATTGGAATAATATTTACCTCACAAGGAGGTTGAAGGCTTAATCACTTAATGTTTGTGAAGTTCTTTGAAATCCTTGGATGAAAGGTGTTATATGGGTGCTAAGTACTTTTATTACTATTTACTGCTTAGTTTTGGTTAGTGTTCACACTCCTGATACATCAAAGAGATGTCAGGAGCTGTAACCTAGGTGTTTGTACTCTGTACTAACATGCAGGAGACCTAGGTTCAGTTTCTCAGGTGAAATCCAGGCCCCACAGAAATCAATACTAAAACTCCCATTAAGTACAATGGGATCCGGATTTTACACTTATTTTTTTACATATTTTTAGAAAAACCACAATTATCTTCTCTGAGCCTCTCAAATCACGAGAGTTGTGCAATTCTTTCTTTAGTTCAGAAAGCAGGCAAGAACCCAGCCACCTCTAATTTCAGCCAAGAGAAGATATTTGACTTCCTTCTGTGATGTATCTGCTCTCCATCTGCCTGAGAAAAAGAAGTCCTGGAAAAAGTTCCTTTTACCAGGATGGCAGGGCTCTTCTCCTGACCAGTCTGTCAGCAGGTGTTAAAACCCTGCCTAAAGATGCTAAACTTCTGCCACTCACATGTTCCAGGTGTGTTTCATTAATTCCACTGGGAATGGAAGGGAGTTGGGAACCATTGTTTATGGTGAGGGTACTAAGAAGCTAGGCCACAGAAGGATCCTTGAGGGAAACCCTAGCAACCGCCATGCTCAAGGAAGAAGTTTAGGTTAATGTTTATGCTGTCATTGTTTGTAAGTTACCAATAAAGCCAAACCCTTGGTGAAAGGAAGGGGTGAGTTTGGACACTAACTCAGGAACTATGTGCTCTGTTGAGGAGGGGGTAAGGGTTTGGCCTGTTCACAATCCTTAACATGAGTTTCCCACATTTCTGTGCTGAATTACACACCAAACACGCTTAAAGCTTCACAATTCAGTTGTTATCAACAATAATTATTGGCATGTAATTAACTGCTTTCTAACATATAGGCATTCATAAAGCTACTCCCTAATTCTTAGTGGATTCTTTCTGGTTTTCACTTTTGGAAATGAAATATTATTACCACTTTTCTAAAATCATTCCTGCATCAAAACAAAGAGTTACAATTCTCTATCAGGGAAAAGAAAAACAAGTCTTGCATGTCCACAAAATAGTTTCTCACACCACTGGATTATACCCTTTCCTCATTTTCCACAGCTATGAATGCAAAAAACCAATAGAAAAAGCATTAAAGGGAGTAAATAATATTTCAAGTGAAGATCATCTTTAATTTATCAAGGGAATGCAGAAGTAAGTTTTAAGAGAAAATACACTTCAGCTCAGTAAGAGCACTAGGGTTTATGACTTTGGATCTGTCCCCAAATCAATTTCCTACCCACTTCCGCATCTCATGAGGGTTTTAGTCAAAGACAAAACTCATTGTGAAAAAGTTGCTGAAAGTGAAGGATTAATTTTATATGAAAAAACTTTAATGAATAAAATGATGACCACTGCTACTCAAACAAAGTTTATCTACATAAGAACGAATACTGGATCAGACCAAAGGTCCATCTAGCCCAGTATCCTGTCTTCCGACAGTGGCCAATGCCAGGTGCTTCAGAGGGAATGAACAGAACAGGTTATCATCAAGTGATCCATCCCGTTGCCCATTCCCAGCTTCTGACAAACAGAGGCTAGGGACACCATCCCTGCCCATCCTGGCTAACAGCCATTGATGAATCATAAAATATCAGGGTTGGAAGGGACCTCAGGAGGTCAAGTCCAACCCCCTGCTCAAAGCAGGGCCAATCCCCAACTAAATCATCCCAGCCAGGGCTCTGTCAAGCCTGACCGTAAAAACCTCTAAGGAAGGAGATGCCACCACTTCCCTAGGTAACCCATTCCAGTGCTTCACCACCATCCTAGTGAAAAAGTTTTTCCTAATATCCAACCTAAACCTCCCCCACTGCAACTTGAGACCATTACTCCTTGTTCTGTTACTAGATCCATCCTCTTTGGAACCCCCTTTCAGGTAGTTGAAAGCAGCTATCAAATCCCCCCTCATTCTTCTCTTCTGCAGGCTAAATAATCCCAGTTCCCTCAGCCTCTCCTCATATGTCATGTGATCCAGCCTCCTAATCATTTTTGTTGCCCTCCCCTGGACTCTTTCCAATTTCTCCACATCCTTCTTGTAGTGTGTGGCCCAAAACTGGACACAGTACTCCAGATGAGGCCTCACCAACAGGGCCGGTGCAAGGATATTTTGCACCCTAGGTGAAACTTCCAGTTTGCACCCCCTCCCCCGCCCCATCCACTCCCTCCCACTTCCTGCCCCCCAAAGAACCCCCAACCCATCCAACCCCCCCTGCTCCTTGTCCCCTGATCACCCCCTCCCGGGACCCCTGCCCCTAACCGCCCCCCAAGACCCCACCCCCTATCTAAGCCTCCCTTCTTGTCCCAGACTGCCCCATCCCGAGACCCCCCCACCCTAACTGCTCCCCTAGGGCCCCATCCCCTACCTGTCCCCTGACTGCCCTGACCCCTATCCATACCCCCTCCCCCTGACAGACCCCCTGGGACTGCCACACCTATCCAACTGCTGCCTCTCACCTGACTGCCCCCCCAGAACCCCCCAACCCATCTAACCCCACCCCCGCTCCCTGCCCCAGACTGCCCTGACCCCTCTCCACACCCCCGCCCGCTGACAGGCCACCCCTCCCCCCGACCCATCCAACCCCCCCTGCTCCCTGACTGCCCCCTCCAGAGACTCACTGCCCCTTCTCCAACCGCCCGGCACGCTATCGTAGACATGCTGCCGGCAGAGCTCCCCCACCATGCTGGAATGCAGGGGATGGGGGAGCAGGGCAGGGGAGGAGGAGAAAGGGAGGGGCGGAGCTCTAGAGTTGCCGGAGGCCCCGATGTCAGCAGCTGGCCGGCGATCTGGGCTGTGGGGGGCATGGCTGCTCCCCACTAGCGGTGCCACTGCTTTTGCAGGGCTGCTGCCCCTCGTGCGCGCCGCTTCGGCTCCTCCACGGCTGGGGCTCACCGCTGCTGCAAGTACGACGCTCCGTCTCTCAGCGCCCCGGGGAGGTTGGGACCAGCCCCCAGGCAGGGTGCTATTTTTTGGAGCCACCCCAAATCTTGGCGCCCTAGGCGACCGCCTAGGTCACCTAGTGGTTGCACCGGCCCTGCTCACCAATGCCGAATAGATCACGTCCTTCGATCTGCTGGCAATGTTCCTACTTATACAGCCCAAAATGCTGTTAGCCTTCCTGGCAACAAGGGCACACTGTTGACTCATATCCAGCTTCTCATCCACTGTAACCCCTAGGTCCTTTTCTGCAGAACTGCTGCCCAGCCATTCGGTCCCTAGTCTGTAGCACTGCATGGGATTCTTCCATCCTAAGTGTAGGACTCTGCACTTGTTCTTGTTGAACCTCATCAGATTTCTTTTGGCCCAATCCTCTAAGTTGTCTAATGGACCTATCCTCCATGAATTTATCAAGTCTTTTTTGAACCCTGTTATAGTCTTGGCCTTCACAAAATCTCTGGCAAAGAGTTCCACAGGTTGATTGTGCATTGTGTACTTCCTTTTGTTGGTTTTAAACCTGCTGCCTGTTCATTTCATTTGGTGAAATTAAACTACAGTACTGATTTGTTGAATCACCATCAATGTGACATATAGTCACATAAAACTGCTAGGGAATGTTACGAGTCAAAATATACTCAGCTTTGTAATTATTTAGGCTTTAAGACTGCCAGTTTAAAAGTACTTGCTTTGCACATACTGAAATCTTTGTTAGGGCTGAACAGCTAGAAGGAGGCAGGGAGACCATTTTGTTTAACACAATGTGTCACTCACTAATGAAAATACTGTATTGTGTATAGTGATCTTAATATGATCACCCCAGAGGATTATAGAAGAAAAGCAGAATTGATACAACAGAATACAAACCAAAATAATTAATTAAAAGCCAAACATAACATTTTAGCTAAGGTTTTTTAAACAGTCAGGTACTAGAGTTTCTAATGCAAAACACTAGAGAATTTCACCATCAAAGAGCATAAAAAAATAAAGGACTCGACACCAAATAATCAGGTCAGAATAAAAGTTTTTTTAATAGAGCCACACTCTACATTAAGGTTCCACTTACAAATGGTTTATAAAGAGTTAAAAATTGATAGATAGATGCATGTTACAGACAGGAGTAGTATATGTTATATAGATGGTTATAAGCACTTGAATAGAAGGTATTACAGATGGTTATGAGCAATCTTTTGACCTCCTGGACTCTATAAACAATTAACTAATCATTTATCAAAGCATCTATTAATCATCTATTCACTCTTTATAAACAAGCTTAATATAAAGTGTGGCCTTTTAAGGCTTGATATGTTAGGGAACAGGAAGTCATTAAAAGACAAAGCGTAGCAAATCACCTATAGAACTTGGGATATATAATATGGAGAATCTTGTACATAATTAAAAATTGTACAATCAATGTTTTTCACGTAAAGCTGTTTAATAAAACAGTTTTGTCCATCTTACAATACTACCTGCAGGGTTCTGTTACAGATGGAGATGATTTAGAGATCATCCAGAAGGACTACCAGCCAATAAAGAATTTAAAGGACTCAGACCCAAAGTATTACTATTTTTAATTTCTGTACATTAGCACCATGAATGTGATGAGCCCTAAGTGTGAACCAGAGAATTCTAATCCAGATGAGTCCAAAGCCAAAGCAGGAAAATCTCTGTTGATGATAATAGGAATTTTTAATTACTTTGTACACGATTCTTCCACCCTCACATTCTTTAGTGTATTTCCTGAGGAGTAGTCATGCTGAAATCAGTGGGACTTCTAGTATAGTTAGATGTTACTCAGTGTGAAGATGGGTGTCAGATTGAGTTAACCAGGACCAGGAGCTCAACCTCATGCCATTTGCTAATATGCTTCTCAATAAATAATTATTGAATTATAGAAATGAAGGGCTGTAAGGCACCTCAAGAGGTCATCTAGTGCAGGGTGGTCAATACGTGGACCGGGAGCCAAATCCAGATCGCTAGACACTATTGAATAGACCGCAAAATCTTTGTATTTACTTATTATTATTATTGCCATTATTTTTGTATTATTTTGTATTGACTATACCTTGACCAAGAAATTTGGACCTTGACAAAAAATAATTGATTACTCCTGATCTAGTGCCCCCCCCAACTGCATAACGAACAGCAAATGGAACCAAAAATCACTTAATGTAAAAGTAACCATGGGCACACATTTGGGCCATCAAAATGACGCTTTATTATACAATTACCCCACAGTAAGCTTCAGAAAGCTGTAAGTCTTCCAGTTTTGGACCTTAAGTGGCCTGGTTTGGCATTTCTCTTCATTGTGTTTGTTTTGGTTCCAAATGATCTGATTGCTCATTCAGGTAAGTAGAGATTTAATAAATGGTAACATTTGCAACTACAATTAATATTTGGTTCAAAAATTTTAATCTGCAAAACTGAAGAATGCTTTTTTAAAAAATCAAGCTCTAGATTAGTAAGACTGCAGAAACTCAGATACAGAGTTGAGTGTATTAGTGCCATAGATATTAGTATCAAACCCAAAATGAAGCATGTTGCTGCAGAGTGGAATCTCATTAATACTGAAAAGAAGTAGACCAAGAATAAAAACCTGATGTAGTTCACAATTCAGAAGATGGTATCAGATGAGTAACTGTCACAGTAATATGGTAAATCTATTAGTAACTACAAGTCACACAGACAGTCCCCATGGATTCAAGTCACAAAACCTACATTTACAGGAAGAATATTTGCAGGACAAGCTTATCAAGAATGAAAATCCTTATAATGAATGTAGAGTCAGAGAATAAATTACCATAAATGCTTTGTATTTCAGTTGCATGGGTAATAATATCGATGTGAACTTGATTCCCTTCCCACTCAACTCTTCCCAAATATCCCACATGACATTTGCTCCTGTAAACGAGAATGAATGAGGAGTCCTTGTGGCACCTTAGAGACTAACAAATTTATTTGGGCATAAGCTTTTGTGGGCTAGAACCCACTTCATCAGATGCATGGAGTAGAAAATACAGTAGCGGGTATATTTATACATAGTGCATGAAAAGATGGGAGTTGCCTTACCAGGTGGGGGGTCAGTCTAATGAGACAATTTAATTATCAGTAGAATACCAAGGGAGGAAAAATCACTTTTGTAGTGGTAATGAGGGTAGCCCATTTCAAACAGTTGACAATAAGGTGTGAGTAACAGTCTTTATTCAGGCCTAACATGATGGTGTCCAGTTTGCAAATTAATTCCAGTTCTGAAGTTTCACGCTGGAGTCTGTTTTTGAAGTTTTTTTGTTGAAGAATTGCCACTTTTAGGTCTGTTATTGAGTGACCAGGGAGGTTGAAGTGTTCTCCTACTGGTTTTCGAATGTTGTAATTCCTGTCAGATTTGTGTCCATTTATTCTTTTGCGTAGACTGTCCAGTTTGGCCAATGTACATGGCAGAGGGGCATTGCTGGCACATGATGGCATATATCACTTTGATAGATGTGAACAAGCTCCTGATGGTGTGGCTGATGTGCTTAGGTCTTGTGATAGTGTCTCTTGAATAGCTATGCGGACAGAGTTGGCACTGTGGTCTGTTGCAGGGTTTGGTTCTTGGGTTAGTGTTTTTGTTGTGTGGTGTGTAGTTGCTGGTGAGTGAGTATTTGCTTCAGGTTGGAGGGCTGTCTATAAGCGAGGTCTGGCCTGTCTCCCAAGGCCTGTGAGAGTAAGGGATCATTCTTCACGATAGGTTGTAGATCCTTGATGATGCGCTGGAGAGGTTTTTGTTGGGGGCTGTAGGTGACGGCTAGTGGCGTTCTGTTACTTTCTTTGTCGGGCCTGTCTTGTAGTAGGTGACTTCTAGGTACCTTTCTGGCTCTGTCAATCTGTTTCTTAACTGCACCAGGTGGATACTGTAGTTTTAAGAACGCTGGATAGAGATCCTGTAGGTGTTTGTTTCTGTCTGAGGGATTGGAGCAAATGTGGCTGTATCTTAGAGCTTGGCTGTAGACAATAGATCGTGTGATGTGATCTGGATGAAAGCTGGAGGCATGTAGGTAAGTATAGCGGTCAGTAGGTTTCCAGTATAGGGTGGTGTTTATGTGACCATCGCTCATTAGCACTGAGAATGAATGGGGGTTTTACCCACTCCACACTCTCCTGTCTCATTTGGTTTTTTGTTTGTTTTATTATTTTTACTACTGAAGACTTCAACTTTGAAACAATGGGAATCATTTTGTTTAATTTGTTCTTTTTGTTATAAATCTCAGTAAGGAGATGAAGGTATGTGTTGAATTCCTTTTTTTTTCATAACACTGTTCTACAGCCAAAATGCTTCTGAAATAAATGTAGTCAAACTTTACTAATTCTGGGTCACTGAGAATGAAAATGATGCTTAAAATTGTTGACTGGCTCTAGTTTTGAAGTCATGCAATTGGGTCAGTATATACGACCCTTGACTTGGGAATGGCGGAGGATAAGTGAGTTATAAAGGGAAGGGATCTCAATTTAAACCAGAAATGACTAAAATACATCTTTGACTGGATCTATGAATAAATCTATGACTGGGTTTGGACAGTACTTGCTTTTTAGGCAAAACAATGAATGATGCAATCTGAAGCTGGTATTGCGTCATACATGATATGAATTGCATCATGTTATTCCTAGAAGTCATGGATGATGCAATCATAACGAAGCTTACATCACTCTGCTGAACAAATTGCCCTATATCAGCTCTAGAAATCATACAGTGTCGTGCTCTCTTATTTGTCAGTGTTTGATTTTGCAAAGGGACACATTTCTGTTTAGCCAAAGTGAGCAGAGATGCCTCGTACTTGTGTGAACAGTGCAGATAACTTCTGCTATGTTTGTGGTGAAGTGACTTTTGCATCACAAAAGCTCAGTATAACCACTATGATTAAGAAAGCCTATCACCTTTCTTTTGGCTGCAAAATTGGAGATCAGGACAAGAGGTGGGCCCCACACATATGCTGCAACACTTGTGCAACAAATCTTTGCCAGTGGCTGAACAGGACAAGGAAATCTATGCCTTTTGCAATGCCAATGATTTGGAGAGAGCCAACAGATCATACCAGCAATTGTTACTTCTGCATGGTGCCTCCAGTTGGGAAAGGTGTGTCAAAGAAGAAAAAGTGGACTGTGCATTATCCAAACATTCCATCAGCTATATGCCCAGTACCCCAAGGAGAAGGACTGCCGGTTCCTGATGCACCAGAATCATTCTCACTTGAGTCAGACAAGGAAGAGGAAGAGGATGAAACTTCTGGTCCTGAACCATCAATGTCACAGGACCCACATTTTCTCCCATCCTCCTCCTCTGAACCACACCTCATAACACAAGGTGAACTGAATGACCTTGTCAGGGATTTGGAACTACCCAAGAGTAAGGCAGAGCTTTTGGGCTCCAGACTACAGCAGTGGAATCTCCTGGCAGGTGATGGTAGGGTTTCCATGTTCCGTGACCATCAAAAGGATCTTGTCCCATTCTTCTTCATGGAAGGTGATCTTGTAGCCTGCAACAACATCGATGGTGTGATGGCAGCCCTCAACATCGTTCACAATCCAGATGAGTGGAGACTGTTCATTGATTCATCGAAGACGAGTCTTAAAGCTGTTTTACTGCATAATGGCAATGTTTTGCCATCAATTCCAGTTGTCATGCAGTCCATATGAAGGAAACCTATGACAACATGAAACAACTTTTGAGGTGCATAAACTATGACCAACATCAGTGGCAGCTTTGTGGTGATTTGAAGGTTGTTGCTCTCTTGCTTGGTCTGCAGACTGGATACACAAAGTACTGCTGTTTTCTCTGCGAATGGGATAGTCGTGCAAGAGATTCCCACTACATCAAGAAAGATTGGCCACTCCGACAGTCATTGGAGCCTGGGAGGAAAAGTGTTCAGCATCCACCACTTGTTGAATCAAGGAAGATTTTGTTACCACCCTTACACATCAAGCTGGGTCTGATGAAGAACTTTGTCAAGGCCATTGACAAAACACAAGCAGCTTTCAAGTACCTCCGTGGAAAATTTCCAAGGTTAAGTGAAGCTAAGATAAAGGAAGGTGTCTTTGTTGGTCCTCAGATTCGTGAACTTCTTCGAGATGTTGCATTTGACCATGCACTGCATGGCAAGGAAAAAAAGGCATGGAAAGCCTTCCAGTTGGTAGCAATAAATTTTCTTGGAAACAACAAGGCAGACAACTACAGGTTGTTGGTGGAAAACCTCCTCAAGGCATACAAAAGCCTTGGTTGCAACATGTCATTAAAGATACATTTTTTGCACTCTCATCTAGATTTCTTTCCACCGAACTGCAGAGCAGTGAGCGACGAGCACGGCGAGCGATTTCACCAGGACATTGCAACAATGGAGAAACGCTATCAGGGCAAATGGAGCCCATCAATGCTTGCAGACTATTGCTGGACAGTGACAAGAGATGCTCCATTTAATGAATACAAGAGACAAGCCAAGAAGCGTCGAGTAGACACTGAATAGGACTAAACTATGGACATAATAGTTTTTTGCCTTTTGTTTCATAATAAATTTTATTTATATAACCCCTTTGCTGATTTTTAAAGTGTTACATAAACAGGACAGGTGAAATAGTATCATGTAAAGCAACCATAAACACATGAAAAGACCTAGGTTTACAATTTATGATTAAAACTCTACTATCTACACAATATACATAGACATGAAATGTAAAAACTTAAATATCTTAGAAACAGTAGCCAATCAGTTGTTTTAATTGTCATATTTGAATTCAGCACATCAAAATACATACTAAATAGCACATTTTATCTCTGAAGCAGGCGACTTCTCAAAAATTGTAGACCAGTGTAATCATTTCAGGAATCTTTTAAAAATATTCTTTTGGGACTTATTCCTATGCTTGACAGAATTTTCCAAATACGTAATTTAGGTCTCCTTTCATAAAATATGTAGAGGATACATTACGTAAAATAATCTCTGTGAAGAAAGAGCGCTAACCATCACTGTCAAAGCCTTTAAAATTGTGAAATAATTGCAACTTTGTGATGTATGGTGAAAGATTAATAAAGTTCTCTTTTCTTCTACTCTACATGCTAAGTATTCAACAACCAAATTTGAATTAGAGAATTGATTCTTTGCTTTATTTCTGAAAGCATCAGACCTCTGATCAATCACAGTGGAAACAGTCTATTCAGTTGTCAATGACATCCTTTCTCATATTAAAATATTTTTAAAATCTCTGTAATAAAGATTCAGCTTAGACAGGGGAGAAAAATTCTCATCATTTGCTCATATGTATGTAAGATTTCAAATATGGTTGTTCACCAAGCAAACGTGGTTGTTTTAAATTTTGGGCTGTGGTCTCATTCTCTTAAGTAAATAAAAAATAAACACTTGCTGAGATTGTCTAAAGGCATCTCTCTGCATTGTTTGTGTTGCGTTCTGAATTATTATGAGGGTTTCCCATCCCAATTCTCTGTTTTGTGTGTGTCTGAATCTCACTTGGCCTTGTAAATGTAGTTTGATCCTCAATTTAATGTAAATTCTGAAGCTACTACTACCATCAGAGAAAGATGAGAGTGTGTCAGCACTGAGACTATGTAATGTAATTTATATCAAATTCAAGCAAACATTTTAATATTTAAATAATATGATGGATGATGTCCATCTGGTTTGAAGTCTAGATCTGATCATGTAAAACAGCTAGTCCTCCACTAGCGCTGCCTGCTGTTGCTAATGACTGCTCATTATGATTGTATCCATGAACAGATTTTGTTACTGGTTCCCCAGCACAGAACAGGGTGATGGGGCTGAAAAGTATTTACCTTTGGTGATTCACTATTGTTTGCCTCAAATCCCACAGTGTACATTGCTGCCTGTGGGCTTGCTGTGATTAAGCTAATTTTGGAAAAGCCATGTTCCTTCATAGCCATGCTACAGGATGAGAACAGTATTTCCACTAAGACCAATATGTACAGAAATACAGGTCGCTAGTTGGTTAAACTTGTGTTACACAGTGGTGTAGTTGTTGTGGATTTGATAGTAGTTCAATATAATTTTAAAGACAGCCACCGATATAGGTCACTTTCCTTCTCTTCATTCAGCAGATTTGTGTAAGTCAGTGCAGCAGATTGTCAATTTGCACATCTCCACAGCAGGCCAATTTTTTTTTTTTTTAAACTATGTCACTATGTGGAGTCAACCACTGAACCCATGTACAGAATGGTTGTTGTAACCTGGTAAATCAGGCATCCATATGTCCAATGGCAGCTTCAAACTGACTATTCTTCAGCTTTACCTCTGAAGACACAGCAACATGTAGCCCATCTAAATTGCCATTCCTAAGAATAAGTGTCTAGACACAAAATATAAGATTTTCTTTAATTCCAATTCCAGCAAAAGACTTTGTAGTTTTTCTGAGCCAAGCAGGAAACCTGACATTTACTTGCCCAGGTAAGTATCCTGAATTTTGGCCAACAGGATTCAGACTTCTGCGTGTGGATTTAATTTAATGTAGTTTTGCAAGGTTGGCTCACTCATTCAGTTAAGGCAAGGTTTGTTGGGGGTTTTTTAATAGACAAATAACACAACACTGAATCTTTACAGCATTAGTGTCATCACGGTAGGAGAAAGCAAGCAGATTTTATACCTGGGCTAGTACATTTTTCATGATAATTTTGCAAGTGTTATTTGGTGTCATGCCCTCAGTCTTGCATTCAGTATTTACCCAGGCTTGTCCATCTGTTTTTGAACAACAGTTGTCTTTAGGCTCCCATCTTTTTTAACCATCGTATTTAACCAAATTTTATTTTTGACATCAGCAAATAATATTTTTATGTCTCCTCTGTTACGACAAACACTCCAGATATAATGACACTTAGGTGCTACAATGATAAGTGGCACAGATTTACAATAGATTAGATAAATAGGTATTTGTCTCTCATGTAACTGATGTAATTAATGTAGTTCAAGTGTTGCTCCATTTTCTTTTTCTGCCATAATGAAAACCAAGTTCTAAAATTCAAATGGAAAATTAAGTCACTAAACTATTTGTCACAAAATGACTAAGGAAATAGGATGTTCAGAGCTACTAAGAGAAACTGTGGCATATTATGACTCACAAATTGGTATATGTAGTGAAGTGCATATCAACAAATGGGGTAAATGAGAAATCACTGCCTTGACAGCTTGAGAAAAGAGGAGGAAGTTCATATTATAAACAAATTAAGAGACAACCTGAAAATCTGTACATGTAACCATAAATCCCTAAATGTACAGAAACCAAACATTTAGGTCATATTAACAAATTTGTATAACTCAGACAATCCCTCTAGTGAGTCACAGCTATATGCACATCTTGAATGCATTTCTTTTAATTCAAATTCTCTCTTCAGAGGAAAGGAATACTCTGAAATAGAAATGTACATTTGAAGCAGTTCAGACAAGAAGATATTTCTTAAGTCTCAGGAAAACTTTAGGTTCTGTGACTTCACCCTCAAATTTTATAGGCCTTTCCAAACAATTTCATACTAAAACGCCTGTCCTACGTACTCTTTTCTTCCTCCCTGACCTTTTAGTCTGCCCTGTTCTCTATTTCTAGATACAAATAAAGACACACTCACCCTGTAGCTCTTATCCTACTTCTCTTTTTATGGTAACATGGATATGAGCATTTAATCAAAAAATAGCTGTCAAGAGATTAGAGAAAATTTTACTCACTTCATTACCCTCTGACTAATTAGAGATAAACAGTAAAAAAGCTCATTAGGATACTATCTGTGGACTTATAGCAACACTTTAAGCAGAATAATTACTGTGTCGGTTGATGTGCAAAAAACCTGCAAATCCTGAATGGAACTTTCTATGGGCAATACTAAAGAATTGGACTTTGGCCTATTTCTTCTCAGCTAGATTAAAGCCATCCATCATTTCCCGGTGGCATCAGCAACCTATAGATTTAAAATCACAACTCCATCTAGAATTCACAGATGAAAAAGACAGGGCTATTGCCCCCTCTTTTATTTGTAATATACATTTAACCGCTGGGCTCAAGACTCTCCAAATACAAAAGACATTAAAACATAGAAAACACAATTACTAACAAACCACCCTTTTTCACAAACCTGATTGTGTCTTTCAACTTTATTCTTGACACAACCAACTACAAACCCAATACAATTCCTTATGTCCAAAATAAATGCAGCAAAAATGAGAAACTGTTCAATGAATTTTCAAAACTTCTGTAAACAGGTGTGTGTTCAGAGACCAGTAGATAACTCAGCTATTTTACTTATCCAGCTTACATCTGGACCTGAAGCCGCTGCCCACCCTGAATGCTAGTATCCTAAGGGTATGTCTGCACTGGCAGAGTTACATCGCCGGCAGTTACAACATGGGTCAGAGAATGCTGAAGGGAAACCGCTGTTGTGTGTTTATACTTTCAGCTTCCTGCGCAACAGGGTGTTCACACTTGCGGCACTTGCAGCTGTATTCGGAGCGGTGCATTCTGGGCAGCTATCTGACAAAGCATCTCTTCCTCTTCTGCCGCTAAGAGTTGTGGGAAGGCGGAGGGGGTCATGGGGCATCCTGGGTCCTGTCCCAATGTCCCGTGATGCATTGCTTCGCATCCCAGAAATCTCTGTGCTTCCATCCACATTTGGTGCCATCTTTCAACAGTTTGTGTACTGCGTGCTCTACTCTGCCTCTTCAGTCTGCAGAAATGGATCCCGCACTGTTGACCAATACGCTGCTCACTCTCACTAACACATCACAAGGCAAGAGGAGTTTGACATTGAGCTCATCATGTGTAGTAGCTACGACACGAGATTGCTTGTGGCATTCACAGAGGTGCTGACCACACCGGAATGCCGCTTTCGGGCTCAGGAAACAAGCACTGAGTCGTGGGATCACATCATGATGCACATCTGGGATGATGAGCAGTGGCTGCAGAACTTTCGGATGAGGAAAGCCACATTCATGGGACTGTGTGATGAGCTCGCCCCAGCTCTGCAGCGTAAGGACACGAGAATGAGAGCTGCCCTGCCGTTGGAGAAGCGCATGGCGATTGCACCGTGGAAGCTGGCTACTCCAGACTGCTATTGATTGGTTGCTAACCAGTTCGGAGTGGGAAAGTTGACGGTTGGACTTGGGTTGACGGAAGTATGCAGGGCCATTAATCGCATCCTGGTCCGAAAAACCGTGACTCTGGGCAACGTACGTGACATTGTGGATGGCTTTGCATAAATGGGCTTCCCTAACTGCGAAGGGGCGATTGATGGCACGCACATGCCAATTCTGGCACCAGATCACCTAGCCACATTAATCGGAAGGGGTATTTTTCAATGGTTCTCCAGGCACTTGTGGATCACCATGGGCATTTCACAGACATTAACACAGGCTGGTCCGGAAAGGTGCATGACACACACATCTTTCGTAACACAGGCTTGTTCAGGAAGCTGCAAGCAGGGACTTCCTTCCTGGACCAAAAGATCACCGTAAGGGAAGGCAAAATGCCCATTGTGATCCTGGGAGATGCTGCCTACTCCTTAATGCCATGCACAGGGAACCTTGACAGCAGCAAGGAGCAGTTCAACAACAGGCTGAGCAAGTGCAGAATGACTGTTGAGTGTGCTTTTGGCCTTTTAAAGGCCCGCTGGTACTGCCTATATGGGAGGCTGGACCTGGCCGATGACAATATTTTTATGCATATAGCTGCATGCCGCACGCTTCATAGTTGTGAAGGGAAGGGTGAAAGCTTCACTGAGGGCTGGACTGCTGAGGCTCAGCACCTGGAGGCTGAATTTGAACAGCCAAAGACAAGGGCTATAGCGCGGGGCCATAAGGATCAGGGATGCCTCTTGACCCCAACAACTTGCTTCAGCAATTCCCAAAATCAAAGCCACTTACCAGGGGCCTCCTCTCCTGTTTGCGCTCCACCAACTGTGACTGGCTAGCCTCCTCTGGGGTAGAAAAGAGCTCCTAACTGCATGCATTTCTGACCTCCGAGTTGTCCTTTACCTCTGGGTCTCCCTCCACATCCTCGTCCAAGATTTCCTCCTCCTGGCTCAGTCCCCTCTCGACTGGCACGTGATCCACCAAAGTATGCACAGTGGCATTCTCAGTGGAGGTGTGGTTGCCACCAAGTATCACATCCACCTCTTTGTAGAACCAGTAGCTTGTGGGCGCAGCACTGGAGCGGTGGTTTGCCTCCCGTGCCTTGTAGTAAGCGTTCCGCAGCTCCTTCACTTTGACCCTGCACTGCAGTGTGTCCTGGTCATGGTCCCTTCCTATCATGCATTGTGAAATCTGTCCATAGGTATCATAATTCCTATGGCTGGAGCACAGCTGGGACTGGACAGCCTCCTCTCCCCAAATGCTGGTGAGGTCCAGCAGCTTGGCATTGCTCCAAGCGAGGAATCGCTTGGTGTGTGGAGCAGGCATGGTCACCTGGAAAGATGCGCTGAGACCACTGCACGCATCACCGAGCAAACAGGAAGGGGACTTCCAAAATTCCCAAGGAATTTAAGGTTCAGGCTCACGGTTGGTCACCTGAGGACAGGGCAGTAGAGTTCAAACCAATGACCAGAGTGGCGAGAACAGGCATTGTGAGACACATCCTGGAGGCCAATTGCAGTGTTGTAATCGACCAGCGTGTCTACACTGGCACCACAGGGCTGTAACCCCCACGCAGAAAGCTGTACGCCTCTCATCGGGGTGGTTTTTTTACAGCGCTGCAACTGCGCAGTTTCTGCACACTGAGTGGCTTGGCAGTGTGTACATTTTGGGAGTTACACTGCAGAAAGCTGCTTTACTGTGCAGAAACTTGCCAGTGTAGAAACGGCCTAAGAATCTAGACTGATAAAGGAACCATGAATAATGGGTAGTCATCATCATGGCAAATCCCAAAGGGACATGGCCTCCTTGCAGATTTTGCGCCACACAGATCCATCTCTAGCTAGGTCCTTAAGGTGGTCTGGCTGGAAGTTCAGTTTATGTCTGTCTCTGACAATCTTATTGCGCCACCCAAGTTTTTGGCACCCATTCCAGTGAACAATAGATAGACCGGGTTTATTACTGTTGTTGTTACTTTTTATATCCAAATCTAATTATGATGTCACAAATCTTGCCAACAAACTAGACTGCTTATTTTGACAGAAATACAAAATCAGTGGAGGAGGAGAACACAGTAAATGCGATACTGCCAATGTGGAAGAGTAAAACAAATTAGCCTGGTTAGAAGAAATGTTACGTGGCCAAGGAGCAAATCAAAGAGCTCCTGTGAAGTCATTTGTTTAGGGCCCAGTTGCAAAGGTCCATATTGAGTGTGTGACATTGTGTGTGACTTGCCCAAACTCTTATGCTTGCAAACTGTGAAGAGGTCAATCCATGGAAAATGAAGAGAGACAGAATACACAGTATGTCTGGAGGAAGTGATGGAAGAGTGGATGGAGATTTCTTGTTAAGCAGGAGGAATGGGAGCTCTGCAATGTGTTGCAGTCAAAGGTGTGACAAAGGGGAAGTCAACCTGATTTCCTTGGGGCTGAGGTTATTATTCCTCACAGCTCTCAGTCAACATTAAGCAACTTGTATTCAACATTACATGGCACTGGAGCATGAGAAGTGAACTAACAACTGCTGGGACATCCTATGGCTGATAGTTTAACAGCATTGTCTGAATAGCCTAATGTGGATTGAAATGGAAGGGATAGAGGGAACTGTGCTTTTGCAGAGAGAGAGAGAGAGAGTGTTTAGAAGCTCCCAGAAGCATAGCTCCCCAGCTTTCATTTGCTTCTGCAGAGTTTAGGAACCCTTTCCTACAGAACTCTGGAGTTCCACAGTGTGGGGGAGGAAGACACTATCTTATAAAGCTCAGGAGCGCCACAAAAAGTTAAAAGGGACACTGCTACATGACCTCATCGATTTCTAAACATCCAAAGGAATTCCAAAGCAAAAATGTTTTTCAAAAACTCTGATTTGTCTAGTTAAATTTGGTAAAATGGAACTTCAGCTTGTAATTCCCGGGTTCGCTATGTTTTGTGTCCTTTGAAAGAACAGCAATGTGATTCTAAGTTTTGTGTTTTCTTTCCCTGAAAGAATTGTGAAAAAACACAATTTCCCACCTTAGCTGCAGATTCACAAAGTAAGTGAAATTGGAACTCTTGCTACATTTTAAGTCGCTAGATGTTTTGTGGCATATGAAGGTCCAGATAATTCTGTCACTCCACAGTGCAGTTGTTACTGCAAGTCTAAAACACAAAGGAGGGCTCTCTTTTACATAGTTCTTTTATTGGCCTCTGAAAGAATGAGGGGCAATCCACCAACACCACCCACCTCCTCCTACTAGCTGGAGAGTGGCTGCCCAGTCTGTTTACTTCCCGGAGTCATCTTTGGGGACAGATTATGATGAACAATGATAAAATCATATTTCATAACAAGCAAAACTGTCCCACTTCCCATACTAAGGCAGGTTTTTCCTGTAGCATGTATGGGAATATGAGGAATTGGTGCCTTGTCCCACCTATAACCTGAAGCCACCATCTGTATATATTTCGGACATCTCTAGATAAATAAAAATCAAACAATTTTCTCTTTTACCTTTTTTGGTATTAAACTTCCTTTAGGATAAATATGAAATAAAAAATTACAGTTAGCTGAAGTTTAGTTAAGGAAATATATCTGTGTTGTAAATATACCTGACTAGCAAAGAAAAGAAAGCCCTCAAAATCAACAAGTTATAAGGTCAGAAGGAATGAAGTAGGGAGGATGTCTGGTTCAAAGAATAACTAATGAGATATGGGAAAGTTTCTAAAAACAAGGCCTCAGACTGATAGGGGTGACTGCAGATGGTTTTACATAAGACAGAAAGAATCTGTCTTAAAATGAGCCAACATGGCCCTTCCCATCCCACATACCCGGGTTAAAGCTTATGTGAACCCAGGTGCCGTGGAAAAAACATTGGGCAGCAAGAAGAAGGGGAGGAAAGGCAGTTGTAAACCTTATCTGAATTAAGACTGGAAATAAGGGTGAACTGTCTCAAATTCGGTTTTTAGCTGAAGTCAGTAATTGGCAATGACATCATTTGATTGCTAACAGGTATAAAAAAGTAAACTCTTGCTCATACCTGCCTGACCACATTGGAGTCAATCAACATGGGTCTATGCACCCCTGGTGTTAGCTTGTTTGCAAGTATCTTGATCAAATGTTTATAAATGTTTTGTAACTGTTTGCATGTAGTAAATTACTTATTATTTGAGCCTTCTAGGCATGATTAGTGCAATTGCAGAAGTACCATTTGGCCTTTGGATTTAATAAAGAAATGTACAGTTAAATTGCTATTTGGTCGTTTCCCATATTAATAATTTCAAATATTAATAATTCCAACACTTCCTATAAATTAATAATTTTTATAACCCTTAATATACACTGAGCTCATTACTCTTCTTTAAACCACTCTCTTTTCTTCTATACTTCACCAACAGCAGCTCTCTCTTTCTGCTTATGCAACATCTGCTTTATTTCAGAGTTCCCTTCCACTCCCTTTTTCCTCAGTATCCTCCTGTGTCATAAATATGAAGGGAAGGGGGAGAGGGTCTGATGCAGTGCTATAAAATCCTCTTTCCAGTAAAGGGTTAAGAAATGCAGGTAGCCAGACTGACACCTGACCTGGCTGGAATCTGACCAATAAGGGGACAAGATACTTTCAAACTTTGGGAGGGGGGAAGGTTTTAGTGTGTGTCTTTGTCTGAGTCAGAGTGATCTTGGAAGACAGAAGGAACCTGCAGAAAATCAAACCTCCCTTTTCTGAAGTAAGTTTAGATAGCATAGCGCATAGATTTCTGTTTAATTTCGGCTTGGTGTATTCCCTGTGTTAGAAGGGGCAAGGGGCGGGGGGGGGGGGGGGGGTGTTATTCATGGTTTTCTGTAACTTGAAGGTTTTGTCCAGAGGGGGAAATCTCTCTGAGTTTGGAAATATAGTGCCCTGTGAAATAGTTACCATCCTGATTTTACAGAGATGATTTTACCTTCTTTATTTTTAATAAAATCCTTCTTTTAAGAAGCTGACTGTTTTCTATTGGTGTTAAAACCCAGGGGGTGGGGTTTTAGATCGCTGTGTAACCAATTGGTTGGGAGATTGTTCTCAAGCTTCCCCAGGAAAGGGGGTGTACGGCTTGAGGGGGTATTTTGCGGGGGAGGGAAGTTCAAGTGATTCCTTTCCTGGATTCCTGTTAGATACTTGATGGTGGCAGCGAGAAGCATTTCTCAGGGTGCAGGGAATTTTGTACCTTGGGGGATTTAACCTAAGCTGGTAAAAATAAGCTTAGGGGCTCTGAATGCGGGTCCCCACGTCTTTACCCTAGAGTTTAGAGTGGGGAGGGAACCCTGACATGGTGGCAGAGCGGTGGGATATATTGAACCAGAGATTTTTTTGAACCAGACACAGGGAGTATAGAATTTTTTTTCTTCTCTCTGACTCTTCCCTGTAGCTGCTGGAAGCAGGGAGGGGGGAGGGGTTAAGCTGCTAGGAGCTAGAGTATCTACATATGAAAGCAGGTAGTTAACCCCTACAGGGAATACCCAAGCAAGTTTTTTTTTCTTTTCTAACTCTATCGGGTTAAGACAGATTAAAAACAGAAAGGCTAAGATGACTGCCAGTGAAGCAGCTATTAAATTTGAGATAGCCCGGCTACAAGCTGATGAGGAGGAGAAGAAACATGCAAGACTGCTACAACTTAAACAGATGGAGATGGAAGAGAAAGAAAGAGAGAGGAAGCATGCTGAGGAGGAGAAAGAAAGAGAGGAAGCATGCTGAGGAAGAGAGGAAGCATGCTGAGGAGGAGAAAGAAAGAGAGAGGAAGAATGCTAAGGAAGAGAGGAAGCATGCTGAGGAGGAGAAAGAAAAAGAGAGGAAGCATGCTGAGGAGGAGAGGAAGTATGCTATGGAGGAGAAGGAGAGAGAGAGGAAGCATGCTGAGGAGGAGAAGGAGAGAGAGAGGAAGCATGCTGAGGAGGAGAGGAAGCATGCTGAGGAGGAGAGGAAGCATGCTGAGGAGGAGAAGGAGAGAGAGAGGAAGCATGCCCTGGAGATGGAGAATACCAGGGTGGAGCGGAATCTACTGGATAACACTAATAATCCTTCCCCAACAACCCACAAATGGGAGTGACTATGTCCACCGTATGATGAATCCCGTGATATTGCTGAATATTTTCTCACCTTTGAGAGACTATGCAATCTCCATCACATTCCTGATGATCACAAAATGACCCTATTGGTAGCAAAGTTGACTGGAAGTGCTCTGGACATATTCAATGACATGCCTATTGATGAGACTTCTGACTATGAGAAATTCAAGGATTTGGTTTTAAAACAATTTCAAGTTACACCTGAAACTTACCGAGCAAAATTTCGAACCCTTATCCGAGGGCCTGGACTAAATAATGTAGCTTATGTAAACCGGATAAAGGCGCTGTTAAAAAAATGGGTCAAGGGAAGGAATGTTACTAGCTTTGAAGGAGTGTGTGATTTGATGGCTCAGGAACAATTCCTGAATATATCCAAGGATGATATAAGACAGTGTTTATGGGATAAGAAAATGGACTCAGCAGACAGCCTTGCTGCTTATGCTGATCAATACAAACAGTCCCAGATCAGCAGAGGGGCAAGGAAATTTGGCACACAAGGGGTGCAGGAAGCAGAGAGGAACAACCCTGGTCATAATTTGGGGAGATACCAGAAAGGAAAACCCGAGACCACACCCCCTCACCAGGAGCAGCTCAAGGCCCCACAAGGAAAAACCCAGACCCCTTATTGCCCCACCACCCCATTCTCCAGCAACCCACCTCGCCCCACTGACCAGTCAGCTGGGCGATGTTTCAAATGTAACGAATTGGGGCATGTGAAGGCCAACTGCCCCAAGAACCCCAACAGAATACAGTTCATTGCACCGGGGTCACACCAAAGGTCCTCAGGCCCAGATGCCTCCCAGATACCCTTGGAACGAAGGGAAACGGTGAGTGTGGGCGGAAAGAAGGTTACAGCGTGGAGGGACACTGGAGCACAAGTGTCAGCTATCCACAAATCCTTAGTGGACCCCAGCTTAATCAACCCGGAGGCACAAGTGACAATTCAACCCTTCAAGTCCAACTCTTTTGATTTACCTATAGCCGTGTTGCCTGTCCAGTACAAGGGCTGGTCAGGAAATTGGACTTTTGCAGTCTATGATGATTATCCCATTCCCATGTTGGTGGGGGAAGACTTGGCAAATTGTGTGAAGCTAGCCAAGAGGGTGGGAATGGTCACCCGCAGCCAGGCTAAGCAAGCTGTCACACCTAGCTCTGTTCCTGAGACTTCCACCAGAACCCCGTCTGTACTACCACAGACCCAGATAGAGGTGGTGGAACCGGATACCCTGCCAACGACTGCAACAGCCGTCGTAGATCCAATCACAGAAACCCAACCCAAGCCAGTCTCGGAACCGGAACTGGCAAAGAAACCAGCACCAGAACCATTGCCAGCACTGAGTCCAGCGCTTGCAACCCCATCTACCGTGCCAACACCCGAGGGCACCACCGAGCCTGCAATGGCAGCAGCAGCCGATAACTCAATACAAGAGGCTCAGCCAGAGCCTGAATTACCACATTGTGCACCAGCGGAGAGCGGTTCACAGTCAACGGAAACAAACCCATCACCTGCATCGCTTCCAGAGGGACCCAGCCCAGGTCCACAACCCAGTGAGGAACTGATGTCTCCAGCATCTAGGGAACAGTTCCAAGCCGAGCAGGAAGCAGATGAAAGCCTACAGAGAGCTTGGACAGTGGGACGGAGCACCTCACTGCCTCTCAACTCTTCTAATCGATCCCGGTTTGTTATAGAAAAAGGACGTCTATATAAGGAGACACTTTCTGGTGGACACCAGGAAGACTGGCGTCCTCAGAGACAGTTGGTGGCTCCGACTAAGTACCGGCTAAAGCTCTTGAGCTTAGCCCATGATCATCCTAGTGGTCATGCTGGGGTGAACAGAACCAAAGACCATTTGGGGAGGTCATTCCACTGGGAGGGAATGGGCAAGGATGTTTCTACCTATGTCCGGTCTTGTGAGGTGTGCCAAAGAGTGGGAAAACCCCAAGACCAGGTCAAAGCCCCTCTCCAGCCACTCCCCATAATTGAAGTTCCATTTCAGCGGGTAGCTGTGGATATTCTGGGTTCTTTTCCGAAAAAGACACCCAGAGGAAAGCAGTACATACTGACTTTCATGGATTTTGCCACCCGATGGCCAGAAGCAATAGCTCTGAGCAACACCCGGGCTAAAAGTGTATGCCAGGCATTAACAGAGATTTTTGCCAGGGTAGGTTGGCCCGCCGACATCCTTACTGATTCGGGAACTAATTTCCTGGCAGGGAGCATGAAAAGCCTGTGGGAAGCTCATGGGGTGAACCACTTGGTTGCCACCCCTTACCACCATCAAACAAATGGTCTGGTGGAGAAGTTTAATGGAACTTTGGGAGCTATGATACGTAAATTCGTAAACCAGCACTCCAACGATTGGGACCTAGTGTTACAGCAGTTACTCTTTGCCTACAGGGCTGTACCACATCCCAGTTTAGGGTTCTCACCATTTGAACTTGTGTATGGCCGCGAGGTTAAAGGGCCATTACAGCTGGTGAAACAGCAATGGGAGGGGTTTACGCCTTCTTCGGGAACTAACATTCTGGACTTTGTAAGCAACCTACAAAACACCCTCCAAGACTCTTTAGCCCTTGCTAGAGAAAACCTAAAAGGGGCTCAGGAAGAGCAAAAGGCCTGGTATGATAAACATGCCAGAGAGAGTTCCTTTAAAGTAGGGGACCAAGTCATGGTCTTGAAGGCGCTCCGGGCCCATAAAATGGAAGCGTCATGGGAAGGGCCATTTACGGTCCAAGAACACCTGGGAGCTGTGAACTATCTCATAGCATTCCCCACCACAACTCTCAAGCCTAAAGTGTACCATGTTAATTCTCTAAAGACTTTTTTCCCCCGAGAATTGAAGGTTTGTCAGTTTACTGCCCAGGGAGCAGAAGACGCTGAGTGGCCTGAAGGTGTCTACTATGAAGGGAAAAATGACGGTGGCGTGGAAGAGGTGAACCTCTCAATGACCCTTGGACGTATGCAGCACCAGCAAATCCAGGAGCTGTGCACTAAATTCACACCGATGTTCTCAGCCACCCCAGGACTGACCGAACGGGCATACCACTCCATTGACACAGGTAATGCCCACCCAATTAGAGCCCGACCTTACCGAGTGGCTCCTCACGCCAAAACTGCTATAGAACGGGAGGTTCAAGACATGCTACAGATGGGTATAATCCGTCCCTCTAGCAGTGCATGGGCCTCTCCCGTGGTTCTAGTCCCCAAACCAGATGGGGAAATACGCTTTTGCGTGGACTACCGTACGCTAAATGCTGTGACTTGCCCAGACAACTATCCTATGCCTCGCACAGATGAACTATTGGAGAAACTGGGACGTGCCCAGTTCATCTCCACCTTAGACTTAACCAAGGGGTACTGGCAGGTGCCGCTAGATGAATCCGCCAAGGAAAAGTCAGCCTTCATCACCCATGTCGGGCTGTATGAATTTAATGTACTCCCTTTCGGGCTGCGGAATGCACCTGCCACATTCCAGAAACTGGTAGATAGTCTATTTCTCACTCTTTCATTTCTCTGTTCTTTTTTCTTTCCTCTCCCACCCCCATGTCTCTCCTCCTTACTTCCTCCTAATGTTTCACTCCTTCTTCCATTTTTCCCACAATGACTCACCTCTTTCATGCTTCCAATTGCATCTCTCCCCTGCTGGGAGAGAAATAGCCCCAAAGTTAGTATTTGCACGTGGTAAGGGGCCGCAGCAGATGACTAGGGCGCCAAGGATTCCTGAAGATTACACTCTCCTCCCCACATGCTACACCTTCCTTTCCCTTGCATTCATGTAACTCTGCCCTTAATTCTGAAGAGCAACTATACAAATTGATACTCCTCTAAGCACCAAATATTCATAAATGGGAAGCCAATCTGGCCAGAAAAAAAACACTTGCAGTTAGGCACGTAGAACCTGATTTGTGTGTTCAAACTGGGTAACCGATAATGCTAAGGTAGGTTTTGTACACATTTTCACAAGTACAAGTCAACGTGGTCTTTTGCCACATTTTCTATCTTTCCTACCCAGTGGAATAGTTTGCTTTTGGGCCCTTAACAGTGTCCCTTTGAAATACTGCCAGCTCTCCTCAGTTGTTTTTCCCCTCAGTCTTGATTCCCATGGGACCTTACCTATCAGCTCTCTGAGCTTACCAAAATCCGCTTTCCTGAAATCCATTGTCTCTATTTTGCTGTACTCCCTTCTAACCTTCCTTAGAATTGTGAACTCTAGGATTTCATGATCACTTTCACCCAAGCTGCCTTCTACTTTCAAGTTCTCAACGAGTTCCTCCCTATTTGTTAAAATCAAATCTAGAACAGCTTCCCCCCAGTAGCTTTCTCAACCTTCTGAAATAAAAAGTTGTCTGCAATGCAGTCCAAGAACTTATCGGATAGTCTGTGCCCCGCCGTGTTATTTTCTCAACATATATCTGGATAGTTGAAGTCCCCCATCACCACCAAATCTTGGGCTTTGGATGATTTTGTTAGTTGTTTAAAAAAAGCCTCATCCACCTCTTCCACCTGGTTAGGTGGCCTGTAGTAGACTCCTAGCATGACATCACCCTTGTTTTTTACCCCTTTTAGCCTAACCTAGAGACTCTCAACACTTCCATTCCTTATGTCCATCTCCACCTCAGTCCAAGTGTGTACATTTTTAATATATAAGGCAACACCTCCTCCCTTTTTCCCGTCTGTCCTTCCTGAGCAAGCTGTACCCATCCATACCAACATTCCAATCATGTGTATTATCCCACCAAGTTTCGGTGATGCCAACAATGTCATAGTTGACTTTATTTATTAGCACTTCCAGTTCTTCCTGCTTATTACCCATACTTCTTGCATTTGTATACAGGCATCTAAGATATTGATTTGATCTTGCCTCCCAGTTTTGCCCTGACCCTCCTATCTCTTTATCATTAGAGCCCACGCCCCCTCCTATTTCCGACCCATCTCCCAGGTCCCCATGTTCTCCACTTACCTGTGGGCTTTGCTCACCTGTCCCCGTCGAACCTAGTTTAAAGCCCTCCTGTTTAGGAAATCCTAAACAGCAATTACAGCAGGAACATTTTCTTAAGAAAAAATTATTTCTTTCCTTCTCCTTGGGCTGCCACAAAGCAGAGATTGTGGGCTTCAAAGCTTCCTTAAAACAATTCCTTCAAGCTAACAGAATTTTAAGTGCAAATGGAAGGGAGAAGGAAGAAAGAAAAATCCAGGACAGTAATCATGTAATTTGCTATCATCTACCATACCTACTGGCCATTTCAGGAATGGGAGCCAGGAGGCCTGGAGTCTAACCCTGATGGCTGCTGACTGGCTGTGTGGCATTGAGCTAGTCACATGAGTACTCTATCTCCATTTCCTCATCTGAGAAATGGCAATAATAATAATCATACTTATCCAACTTTCTGCAGCATGTTCAAATCTCTGAATAAGATAGGCTTTTTAAGAGCAAGGTGGGGTCTAGAATCCGGGATCCCATTACTCCTGGAATGTAACGTAAGTAATGTTTCCAGAAAAGACAACCCATGTTACTTGCTGGAATAGTGCAGCAGGAATCATATGAGCATTCACCAACCGCAAAAGAACTTCCTTTTTGGAAAAGACCAATGGAACTGAAAAGTAACAAATTTAAAAATGATAAAATAAATGCTTTTTACATAAGATATAATTAACCTGTGGAACTCACTGAAACCATGTATCAATGGGGCCAAGAGCTTAATGGGATCCCAAAAAGGATTAGATATGAATAAAGGGAATATACACAGTGCTTTGAAGAAGATATATTTAAAAGGGACACATTTTTATAGCACAGGGCATAAGCCAAACACTAACAGAGAGGTTACGAAGAAACTTCTCCCATTGATAGGTTATTCCATGATTGTCCCCTACAGGCTTTCTTGCATCTTTTTCGGAAGCATCTGTCACTGCTGAGAAAAGGCTACTGAACTCTGTGTGGTCCACTTATTTCAGCCTATGTGGCAATTCCTATGTACCAACTGCAAATGAAGCTTCAAAATTTTGCTCCAGCCCTCTATTCTCTCTTCCTCTTGATACGTTTGTTTGCTATTTCAACAACAAAAAAGGGACCAGAAACACTATGGACCTAGTTTTACAAATGAGGGCACTTAAAATATATATATGTAAAAAATACATAGGCAGCTGCTCTCAAACCCGCTAATATATGCGCAAAAGCCCAACTGAGCATGCAAATCAAACAATTGTGCACCTATGTACCTATTTACAAAACTCAACCAACACATGCAATTTTTTGAAAATGCAACTTGGGTCCCTATCTTTCTAAATTTGGTCCTATGTTTAGAATTATCTGTGCATGAAAGAATTTTAAATATTGTTATTCCAGATATTATTCTTTCTTCCAATGCAGGCCTCACGTTTATTTTTAATTTTGACTAGCTTTTCTCTTTTTTACAAAAAATATACTAAGAATAAAAGGCTGCTAAGTTAGAATTTATATTCAGGATCATTCTCCATTTACATGTTAGTAATCAGCTGTTATATTCAATATAATTTGATGCTCAGAAACAGTGGAAATTTTAGGGGAAGATATATGTGCCCCTCTTCATCTGTTTCAAATCCTTTGTCACTCTTTTCATTTTATCCTTTTAAAGATTTTTAAGCTAAATGTTAATGGGTCACTTTTCCCCTATATTATGTTGACTCAGCATATAGCCTTGTCCATGTCAACTCAATATATGATTAACAACAGATGGCATCAGTAACAACAGTGAACCTTTGAAGATTTTAAATGTTAAAATGGCTATTTCACAGAACCTTTAGGAAATGCTGATGCTAATTCAAGCTACGCACAAAGTTCCAGCAATTATGTCCTGATATGTCATGTGGATGAAGTTCACATGTACAAATAACATGTCAACTTCAACCTTTGGAGACCAAAGCTAAACATTCTGATTCCTACTGGCTATGAATAAAATTAATTAGTTGAACTTATTTAGTTCTTGTTTTATTTATGCAGATATTTCCATTGTTTCTGTAGAACTCTAGACACTTGACACAATCTTAGGCCTGGTCTACACTAGGACTTTATGTCGAATTTAACAGCGTTAACTCGATTGGACCCTGCACCCGTCCACATTACGAAGCTATTTATTTCGACATAAATGGCTCTTTAATTCGATTTATGTACTCCTCCCTGACGAGGGGAGTAGTGCTAAATTAGACATGGCCATGTCGAATTCGTGTTACTGTGGATGGAATTTGACGCTAATAGCTCCGGGAGCTATCCCACAGTGCATCACTCCGTGGACGTGCACTCGAGCAGTCCGAGCTCGGATGCTCTGACCAGCCACACAGGAAAAGCCCCGGGAAAATTTGAATTCCTTTTCCTGTCTGGCCAGTTTGAATCTCATTTCCTGTTTGGACTTCGTGGCGAGCTCAGCAGCACTGGTAACGATGCAGAGCTCTCCATCGGAGGTGACCATGCAATTGCAGAATAGAAAGAGGGCCCCTGCCTGGACTGATCGGGAAGTCTTGGATCTGATTGCTGTATGGGGAGATGAATCAGTCCTATCCGAGCTCCGATCAAAAAGACGGAATGGAAAAATTTATGAAAAAATATCCCAGGCCATGACGGAGAGAGGATACAGCCGGGATGCAACGCAGTGCCGCATGAAAATCAAGGAGCTGTGACAAGCGTACCAGAAGACCAAAGAGTCAAACGGACGCTCCGGATCCCAGCCCCACACATGCCGTTTCTACGAGGCACTGCATGCAATGCTTGGTGGTGCTGCCACCACTACCCCACCAGTGTACGTGTACTCCGACGATGGGGTGTTATCTACGGCCACGCTGTCGGAGGTTTTCGTGGACAGTGAAGATGAGGAAGGAGAGGAGGAGGATGAGGCAGTCGACAGCACTTTCAATGCTGATTTCCCCGACAGCCAGGATCTCTTTATCACCCTGACTGAGATCCCCTACGAACCCTCCCAAGGCAGTAACCCGGACCAGGAATCAGGCGAAGGATCAGCAGGTCAGTGTTTTAAACATCTGTTTTGAATAGAATAGGCATGGTATGTTAGCAATGGGTTTTTATTTTTTAGTTTGCCCTAGGCGCTTTAGTTTTCAGTCGTTTCCAGTGCAACTACTCGAAAAGTCTGTCAATATGTATGGAGATAGAGGAGAAATCCCCCTCGGAGATCTCCGCGAAGCACCACTGGAGGTACTGTGAAAGCCTTTGCATCAGGTTCCCGGGGAAAGCGGCCTTATTGTCTCCTCCATGGTAGGAAACTTTTCCGCGCCAGGCTAGCAGCAGGTACTCCGGTATCATTGCCTTGCAGAGCATGGCGGCATACGGCCCCGGTGTTTGCTGGCATTCACGCAGCATACGGTCTTTCTCTGTCTCCGTAATCCTCATCAGAGTGATATCAGTTATGGTGCCCTGGTTTGAATTAGGGGTTTTTTAGTATGGGGACTGATTGCCTTTTCCTTTAAATAACTCTACCCGGCGGTTCCCAGCCATGCGGTGGGGGCGGTTAGGCAAACCGTTCAAACTTAGCGGTTCACAGGCAGCAGGCAGGGACATTTCCCGGGACCAGCCACGCCGGGGGGGGGGGGGGGGGGGGGCGGGGCAGGAGCGGGGAGGAGAACAGTTCTAGCTGAGCGGTTTTGCCGGAAGCAGTGGCTGGCCACCGCTAGGAACTGTGCTTGAAACATGGGAGTATACCACTGCTGTGAAGTAAGCGCTCAGCAGTCCAAAGTGTACGGCTTACCATGGTCTCCTGATAGCCAAATTCCAGTGTCCGGCCCCGCTTGTGTGATCTGCACACCAAGACCCCAGGCACTCAATATAAAGACTGAATATTCGACCTTGTACTGAGTGCACATGTGATAGGTACTGTGCATGGTCTTTTTCCCAGGGAAAGAGTATAGGCATTGTTCCGGAAAATGTATCTTTCTGAAGAATTCACTCCCTTTCTCCCCTCGCACAGCTGCGAGTGTCTCCCGCACTACCCGTGCATCCCCATCCCACAGGCTTGCGCAGATCAGGTGGCGCAAAAAAAGAACTCGGGATGACATGTTCTCTGAATTGATGGTCTGTTCCCAAAATGAGGCGGCACAGCAGAGAGAGGACATCTCGTGGTCCAAGCAAGCATCCAGCGAACGGGAGCAGAGGGCTGAAGCTCGTGAGGACAGGTGGCGGCAGGAAGACCAGCAGCCAACTCAAATGCTGCTTGGACTAATGAGGGAGCAAACGGACACGCTCCGGCGCCTTGTAGACGTTCTATAGGACCGGAGGCAGGAGGAAAGAGCACCGCTCTATTTGATCTCTAACCGCCCTCCCCCACAGCCAAGTCCAATCCACCCAAAGTCACGAGAACGAGGGGCGGCAGGGGCCGTGGAAATAATCACTCCACCCCTGAGGACTGCTCCAGCAGCAGAAGGCTTTCATTCCCAAAGATTTGACGGGTCCTTCCCTTCCCTCCAACCGCACCCCACCCTAGCCCCTGTCCAAGTTTCATCCCATAAGTCTGCTTTCCGTAATAAGAAATGCTGTTCAGTAAAGTGCTGTTTCCTTGATTTCCTTTTAAAGGATGGTGTGTTTGGGGGGGGCGGGGGAGGGGGTTTGTAATTGGAGACGATAGGCGCCTGAACCAGGGTAGAGACGGGGGACAGGTTCACCAGAACCTCACAGTCACATTGCATTCACTAGGCACCATGGTCATTCTGGGAGGTGGTTTTCATGTGCTGTATGGGGGGGGGGGGGGGCTCTGCGAGTTTCTGGTTGGGGAGGGCGGCTGCAGATCTTTTGCAGCGGTCAGTAGCCTGCATGACAGAGCCATGCAGCAGGGGATCTGGGACCACCATCCCCGCCCACAAAGTCACACAGGCTCCCCATCACAGAGTTGCAAAAAGGAGGGGTGGCAGGCTCCGTTGAAACAAGCATTCCACCACTGCGGATTGCTCTAGGAGCAGGAGCCTGTCATTGCCCAAGTTTGGAAGCGTCCTTTCAATCACTCCACCCGCTCCCCAACCATGGTTTGCATCCCAGTTTCAACCCTGTACCGAGAAATCCTTAATAAGGAAGACGGTTTTAATGAACAATGTTTCCTTTATTTTATTTTTAAAGCAGTGAATGAAGGGGGGGAAGGTTGTTGGAAATTTGAGAGGATAGGCAACATTAACTGGGTAAAGAAACATAGGCAGGTTCAGGTTCTGCTTACAGACAGGTAATAGTCACAGGTTACCCTGATCGCTCTGGAAGCTAGCTTTCAAAGCTTCCCGGATGCGCAGCGCGTCCTGCTGGGCTCTTCTAATCGCCCGGGTGTCTGGCTGCGCGTAATCAGCAGACAAGCGATTTGCCTCAACCTCCCACCCCGCCATAAACGTCTCCCCCTTGCTCTCACAGAGATTGTGGAGCACACAGCAAGCTGCAATCACAATGGGGATATTGGTTTGGCTGAGATCAGAGCGAGTCAGTAAGCTTCTCCATCTCCCTTTGAGACGTCCAAAAGCACACTCCACCACCATTCTGCACTTGCTCAGCCGGTAGTTGAAGAGCTCCTTTTCAGTGTCCAGGGCGCCTGTGTAGGGCTTCATGAGCCAGGGCATTAGCGGGTAGGCTGGGTCCCCGAGGATCACTATAGGCATCTCCACATCCCCAACAGTTATTTTGTGGTCCGGGAAGTAAATATCTTCCTGCAGCCGTCTAAACAGACCAGAGTTCCTGAAAACACAAGCGTCATGAACCTTGCCCGACCATCCGACGTTGATGTTGGTAAAACGTCCTTTATGGTCCACCAGTGCTTGCAGCACCATAGAAAAGTAGCCCTTTCGGTTAACGTACTGGCTGCTCTCGTGGTCCGGTCCCAGGATAGGGATGTGAGTTCCATCAATAGCCCCACCACAGTTTGGGAATCCCATCGCAGCGAAGCCATCTATGATCACCTGCATGTTTCCCAGGGTCACTACCTTTGAGAGCAGCAGGTCAACGATTGCATTGGCTACTTGCATCACAGCAACCCCCATGGTAGATTTGCCCACTCCAAATTGATTCGCGACTGACCGGTAGCTGTCAGGCGTTGCAAGCTTCCAGAGGGCTATGGCCACTCGCTTCTGGACAGTCAGGGCTGCTCGCATCCAGGTGTCCTGGTGCTTCAGGGCAGGGGACAGCAACTCACAAAGTTCTAGGAAAGTGCCCTTACGCATCCGAAAGTTTTGCAGCCACTGGGATTCATCCCAAACCTGCAGCACTATGCGGTCCCACCAGTCAGTGCTTGTTTCCCTTGCCCAGAATCGCCGTTCCACAGTATCAACATGACCCAGTGCCACCATGATGTCCAGGGACCGGGGTCCCGTGCTTTGTGAGAGGTCTGTGCCTCTCTCAGAGTTAATGTCCTCAAGGCGCTTCCGTTGCCTCCTCCCCCTATTTAACAGCATCTGCCTCTGGAAAAGGTGGACGATATGGCGCGAGGTGTTGACAACGGACAGAACAGCAGCGATGATCGCAGAGGGCTCCATGCTCACGGTCCTGTGGGGTCCACGCTGTCAATCACCAGAAAAGGGCGCGAACTGATTGCCCGCCGGCGCTTTCACGGAGGGAGGGCGGGAGTGAGGGTTGAATGATGACATTTACCCAAAACCACCCTCAACACATTTTTTGCCCCAGCAGGCACTGGGGGCTAGACCCAGAATTCCAATGGGCGGCGGGGACTGCGGGAACTGTGGGATAGCTACCCACAGTGCACCGCTTGCAATGTCGACGCTTGCCCCGTTGGTGTGGACTCACAAACTCGAATTCATGTCCTTGGTGTGGATTCACACGGTCGACTTTGTAATATCGGTTTCACAAGTTCGGTTTAAGAAAAATTGAACTACTCTCGTAGTGTAGACATACCCTTTGTGAACCATACTTTTCAATCACAAAATCACCACATTAGTTGAGTTAGTTGTCCCTACTCAGAAGAGGTCCTTTCTCCTAGTACCTAGGGGTGGAGTGGGATTTGCTTCTCACACCGATATTAACATACATAAGGATCCCCCATCTTCAGATAGCAGGTTTAGTCCTCTGGCTAGTAGGTGTCTGATAGGACTTTCAAGTCCCATGCATGAATGAATGAAGTGATACACATAAAGGTGTATGTGAGTGAAAATTTCAATAGATGTGGGGTTTAGAGGAAGAACGAGAGAGAGAGAGAGATGGGAAAGATTTGAAAAGAGAGGGATGTTATTGGGAAAGACAGATTTTAGTGGGCAATGGGAGAAGGAGAGAGAAGATATAGGAGACAACAAAATGTAAGGAAAGCAAGAAAGACAGAAATATAATGCAGTGGAGAGGAAACAAACCCTGAAGAAAACTCAGGAAATGATATTCTATTATGAGATACATCTGTTGTATTACTTTAAAGTACAAAGGACATGGCTTTGGCTGGGCACACTGCCAAGGGTATTTTGCACCCTGGCTAGTGGACTCAGTCTTTGGCCAGTTAAGTGTCAGGTAAATGTTTCAAACCCTGAAATCAGGCACCTGACCTGTGAACACACAGCAAAAAATTAACCCATGCTCTTGCACCAACAGAAATATATGTGAGAAAACAACCTGGAAATTAAGCTATGGAGTCTGGTAAAAATCATGGCTTGGATTACAGGAAAATATGCTTTATTTCCAGAGGCTTTGGTCAGAGAGGCTCTTCAGTGCAACTGCAACAGCAGTGCCATAAAGATCAGTTATTGTGGTTACTCGTACAAAAATTAAAACCAAACATAACCTGAATCATAGGCACCGACTCCGTTGGTGCTCCAGGGCTCAAGCACCCATCTAAAAAAAAAATATATATATATATATATATATACAGGGGGTGCTTAGCACCTGCAGGGCCACATTAATCTTTTGTGGGTTCTGGCGTCAGGACTGTGGCCCTGCCCCCCCACTCTGCCTCAAGAGTTTGGCCTCGTCCCCCTGAGGCCCTGCCCGTGCTCTGCCCCAAGGTCCTGTCCCTGCTTGGCCTCTTCCCTCCAAGGCCCCTCCCATGCTCCACCTCAAGGCCCTGCCCCTGCTCGGCCTCTTTCCCCCCCGAGGCCCTGCCCACCGCTCACACTGGGAGGAGAGAAAGGAAGGGAGCACCTACTGGCAAACCCAAAAGTCAGCGCCTGTGATCTACCATCCCCTCTGTAAGTGCCTGACCATCTTGACTGCCTCACATGAATCTTGCTATGCTTTTAAAAAAGAAACAAGATAAGGAATTATAAAATAAAAGGAAACAGCTTCTCTCCAGATATTCAAAGTTCTGTTAGCTTGCAAAATATTGGCAATAGTCCATTTAAATACCACATTCTAGAAGTTTTTGGCTAGATGCTACTCCAGTGACCTGTCATACATACTATAAGAGGTCATCAGATAGGAGCTTCTCTGCTGCAAATCTGTAGAACTGAAAGGCATGCTCTGTACTCCAGAACAGCTCATCACTCTGCCCTTCATTTTAGCCTTATCTCAGAGTATTTGGAATATGATGACAACAGAGAAACTTGGCTGAGCACAAATTTACAGTGAAACCTTCTTAATGTGCTGTTCGGGAGATGAGGCAGTTAACCATGAAACTAATTTAGCTTTGAACTTCAGTGGCCTACATATGCCAGCAAGTTTTCATCATTGCTGTGTGCCGTATACTTAATGTGTACTATATTGTGTAATTGTGGTTTACTGTTTGTACTTCACATAAGTGGCTTTCACAAACTCTTTGGCATGCACAGAATAACACAATACTGCAAAGTGCTATACATGTACATTTAAGGTTGAGGAAAAATTGATTTTATATTGTATTATCTGCGAAATACTATGTTGTCAGGTAATTTAAGACTAAGCATATGCACAAAGGAGCAGAGTTAACCTCAACTGTGGTGCTTCCCAATTTTCAAGTACTCCACTGTGCAATCTTAGCATTCTTTTAGAGCCCAGTCTAACTCTCAATGAAGTCAATAGGAGTCTTTTCATTGACTTCAGTGGGAGCTGGTTTAGATCCTTATCTTTTTTTGGATCATGGCTTTATACAAGGACCTTAAACTCCATTACTAGTCAATGGAATCCAGTCTGCAACTGCAACGTTTACACTTGGTAGGATGGAGTGAAATTTTCTATTTTTTTAAAAAAGTAATAAAACAAAAAGAAACAGCATCTCCCCAAGACTTCACAGTTCTGTAATCTTGCAACAAATTGGCAACAATCCATTTAAACTCCATATTCTGGAAGTTTTGACTAGACACTTCTCCAGTGACCTGTCTTGCATACTTTAAAAGATCAAAATGCGGGAACTCCTCCACTGCAAACCTTAGGAGCTTGGAAAGCACTTTGTACCCATGTAGTCCAAAACTGCCCAACAATTTTCACTCCAGTATTGCTTTAAAAATCATTGTCAAAGACCACGTCTGCAAAACTTCACCCCAAAAGGTAAAAGCTTCAGAGATTTGTGTGTGAATAAAAGCAGGCTATTAAAATTGAAACTACCTTGCAGCCCTAACTCTAGGGATTGCTGCTGCTCTGTGCAACATTTTGTTATTTCAACAATCTCAGATATTATTAATGAAACTGGTAATCAAAATGAGCGCACAGCAAGAAACTTATTAGTGCAGAAACTGGCAGTATTTCTTGAATTTTTAAAAACAGATTTAATATGGACCAATACTAAAGCTTGGAATCAGCATTCCACAACACAATTTTATTTTGTATAACATTTTAAAAATAAAAATGGTATCACTAAACACACTACAGAATTAAATATTAGTTAAAGTAAACTAAAATAGCAGAGTCAGATATGGAAATGGGAGAAAATATATATTTCCAGATTAGATTTAAAAAGATACAGAGCACATACCTTTGAAGTGTACCTCATTTCAAGGGGCTTCACTTGTTTAGTCCCAAAAGTACCTGGATCTCACACACACTTTGTGTCCCCTCACTTTTATTGTTGACAATTATTTACATTGGAAATAAAGAATAATGAAACTGAGGTAAGAGTTATTTACATTAAGGGAATAAATCCCATAGCATTTTAAGTTTTCCTTATGAATAACTGTGTCCCCCTCAGGCTGCCATATGTTGGGTCCCACATTTGCCCTTTGGTGTGTCGAGAGGTATGATGGAGACTCGGTGTGATAGAAAGGATATCTGTTCTAGATAGCAGCTTCTGCAGCTACAGTGACTTTTGCACCAAGTGAAGAAAAATGATGTGAAGGGAATACACTGGTCAGTGCTAGATATGTGCTAGTCAATGGCAGATATGCAGAAGGACCAGGGAGCAGAGTGACAAAGTCTGTGAAGAATAGTGGGGAAAGGCAACAGTGGATTTTAAAAATAAGGAAGGTAGTTAACATTGAATTAAAGCCTGAACTGAATGGGGAACTACTGGAAACGTTTGAGGAAAAAGTTATTGGTGATATGGGCAGAATGCTCTGTAAGCATAAGTAGGCAGGTGGAAGTAATATGCACATGATGGAGTCTGGAATTATAGCTCACACAGGCCATAGAGGAGGGAGCTGCATTAGTCAAGGGAAAAGGATGAAGGCCTGGTTGAGGATTAAGTATTAATATAGCTAAGGCAGATATAAGACAGGTAGGAGGAGAAGTGACACCAAGGCTTAGGACAGTAGTGGTGTAACACAGATGCTTTATACTGCAGCATTTGATTTTTAAGTCCTAAGAGAGGGAGAGAAACACTGAGAAGGAAACAAGGATTTCAGGTTGAATACACGGTGTCTCTGCACACATGCAAAGAGCGGGGCTGGGCAACTCTGCTAGAAGGGCTAGGAAACATCCAGAAGTACAGTCTGGCAGTTACTAAACATGCTCAGTGACAGTTTCTGAAAGTATATGGGAGGTTTTCATTGAGGGTAAGCAGTATGAGAGCTGAATGCGGGTGGGAAAGTTATAAATATAGGAGTTTAAATAGCCCACTGGACTCAGTGGCTGATTGACACAGGACCAAGAGATATATCTGCTGTATGGGATGGATTCCAACACCAGTATGACTTTGGATAAGACTACAGCTTTCCTGTTTCACCAAGAACTGAAGAGACCAGTCAGATATTAACCCAAGGAGCGGAACGCTGCTAGCCATAAGGATCCCCAGACTTTTGTTTGTTGACAAGGCTCTGGAAAAGAACAGAGATGCTGCCATTCTTCTCAGGGTATGTCTCCACTACACAGTCTATGTGGACATAGCTATGCCGGTACCACCCTCTAGTGTAGATGCAGCCTACAGAAGGAGTTTTTCTGTTGATGTTAGGAACACAAATTCCCCAAACAACATTAGCTACATCAGTGGTTCTCAACTTATTTATCATTGTGGACTATATATGGGGGCCGGCTGGCTATCCGACCCTGAACTCCCGGAGTGTGTGGGAGTCCCAGACCCCTGGAGCTTGTGGGGCCGGGCAGCTGCCCTGGATTCCTGGAGCCTGCAGGGCCGGGCGGCAGCCTCGGACCCCCGATCCTGGAGGGCGGGCCAGCAGCCTGGACCCCGCCACGCTGGGGCACCCTGGACCCCACTGCACCGGGCAGCCAGGAACCCAGACCCCACCACGCAGGCCGGCCTTTAGCACAGAGATAAGCTGGGCCTCAGCTGTGTGCTAACTGGGCCGCATGCGGCCCGTGGGCTGAGAACCGCTGAGCTACATTGACAGAAGCTCTCTTCCATCAACATAGCTGTGTCTATATTGGGGGTTTTATCAGCTTAGCTATGTCTGTCAGGGATGTGGGGTTTTTTTTAACACCCCTGGCCAACACAAGTATGCTGATATAACATTTCAGTGTAGATCAAGCCTCAAGCTCTGAAGAATCCAGGTGACACATACACTACATACTTAGAGTCTGTGAGAGAAGATTAGAAGTGAATGTGTTTATATGCATGTGCTAATGTATAGAAGTGTAAACATTATGCTGAAACCTTGCATTTAAATGTGTAACTGCAACAAAGAACGTCAGTAGATTTACTGTTATATATGTTTTGTTTAAAAAGTTTTTTGTAAGTATTCCAAATACCATTTACAATGTTTGCATATGTATTAAAGGTTAGTTTGCAAAATAAATAAATAAATTGTATAGTACTCTGTATTTGAATCTAACTGGGAACTGTTATTGGCTACATTCAGGCTTTTACATACAATAGGCCTGAATATGACTCTGTTTAAAGCTATCTGAAACGTTCTGAAAAGACAGAACTCTGGCCTCTATTTCAGCAAAGAGTTAAGCTGAGGTACAGGAAGGAGGGGAGTGTAACAGAATTACCCAGAATATTGCCTCAGCATCCCTCTAACCCGTTAGAGTGGCAAATGAGAATAATTATGTTTGGAGTGTCTCCTGTTGCTCAGCAGAAACAATTCAATCTAAGATATTTAGGTGAAAGAAAAAGGAATGAAGTTACAAATTTACTTTATCAAGATAGAAAGGAAACATTAAAAGTGTCAAAAGATATACACAGCTGAGCACCAGGTAGTGATAGCTAAAGTTAATGTTTAGGTGACTAATAGGCTTAAGTGGAACTAAAATGTATGCAACTTATATGTGAATACTATATAGGATCTACATGAGATCATTTATTGACTCACAAACTAATATGAAAGTGGTACTTTTCATACTATAATTTACAATACACACATCTAGCATTTACTAAAAATACATGATATAGTAAATACTATGTCATGTCATACATATATCATTTCCACATGAGGGTTGAAGGTAGTTAACTACCTTCAACCCTCACGTGGAAATGATATATGTATGCATGACATAGTATACATGATATAGTAATTATGTATGTGTATATGTATACATGATATAGTATAGTATACACGGATAGTATACATAGTATAGTAATTAAGTATATGCCATACATATATAATTTCCACATGTTAACTACCTTCAGCCCTCATGTGGAAATGATATATGTGTGGCATATACTTAATTACTATATCATGTATTTTTAGTAAATGCTAGACGTGTGTATTGTAAATTATAATATGAAAAGTACACTTTCATATTAGTTTGTGAGTCAATATATGATCTCATGTAAATCCTATATGTAAAATGTATATAGTATTCACACATAAGTTGCATACATTTTAGTTCCACTTAAGCCTATTAGTCACTTAAACATTAACTTTAGCTATCACTACCTGTGCTCAGCTGTTTATATCTTTTGACACTTTTGGCCTTCATGGAGGATGAGTATACGGAGAAGACACTAGCTAGAGAGAGTTAAACAGGAGTAAAGCCTTGACAGAAGGGATACAGCCTGCCTAACTATGGAATCGGGCCAAGTAAATGAAGGATCCAGTAGCAAAGGATATGATTGATCAAGAGTGAAGGAGAAGGCAGAAAGCAAAAGACTGTTGACTACATATAGGAGAGTCATTTGCATATTATGACCAGATAGATGAAATAAAAACCTATTATTGTTCTCTGACATCTTGATTATGTTGACCAATCCATAACTGATGGCTGACAAGTAAAATCAGAGCCAGAGAATGCTGAGAATTTAACTATTAGCACAAAGGCCTAATCAAAAATGAGAACATGGTGGTGAAATGCTAGCAACAAAAGACTCCCAATGATAGAAACACAGGCCTATTTTTTGCTGTCAGACACCAAACATGTTGTTCGTCCAAGCCAAGGAGCCCTGCAAACACACTGAAGACCTTCATTTGTCTATCATTCATTCTCTACTTCTTGCAGAAAATACTGCATCCATCAAATTACATCTGAACAATTGTTCTAAACTGATTTGAACAATTTAACTAGTTGTCTAGATTGTTAAATAATATTTGGCATAAAGGTTCAGTTACAAAAATTATGATGTCTATCTGAACAATAATGGTTTTGGCCTTGGATTTAGCACAACAGAAATTGATACAAACAAACAAAAATTAGAATGTTTTTCCCTCCTGAGAAAAATATTGTCTTCCTCTAACTACACCTTTGAAAAATATTTTCTTCTTTTAAAACATGTGGACAGGATATTGTTGTGGTCACATACTGTTTTTCATCAAAGTTAAGCTTATTGTCTGGAGAACGATTGGTTTTTTTTAATGAGCTGAGTTATATGGAAAACAAACACACACAAGCTGCTGGAAAATTAATTGGCGAGCATCAGTCAAAACCAAAAAAAAATTTTATGAGGTTATTTAATAGACAATCGGATGTCTTAAATACTGAAATGGAAATAAAAGATATAAAGATTAAGAGAGTATGATTCAAATCTGTTGCACGGGAAGCCAATAGAAGAGGATCTCTCTCTCTTTTTGCATATGGATTGTTAATAGCAGAGATGGCAGACAAGTGTAGTGTACAGTTCTCTCAAAGCAGACAACCAATGGTTTCATACCAGCTCTTACTGGGGCGAGGGGTGAAGGGAGTTAAAATTATTTCAGAGAATAAAATCAGCTTGTGTTCTGCTAAGTGATGGGAAGTGTAAAAGAATTAAGATGGGTATGATGTATGAGAATATTAATTCCAGAGGAAACTGTATTTAAGTGATTCAACAACTCTAAACACTAATAGACTAAATTATTCTGCCAAAATCTGCCTTATACAGCATTCATTAGAAAAAAGATTATTCCCTTCACGCAAAACAACAAAAGAGAAAAACTGAATTTCGATCTGATAAATGAAGAATAAACCTACTAAACTAAACTAAACATTACCAGGCACAGATTTGAAGGAGAGAACTCCTCAATAGAAGAATAGATTATTTTAAGATATGTGCTATGAAAAAAGTATATTCTAATGTCTTTACATTTTAGACAGTAGGAAAATGCAGTAGATAAGTTTGATTACAAAATTTTCCTCTTTCCCCTTATTGTTCTAGACCTATCATACACATTTGCGTTCATGCTTCTACAAAATAAAATATTAATCGATTCTGAGCTGTACTGCTGACTAACTAAAGAATTCTGATGTTTCAAGCTAAGCTGATACAAATAGTTTCATTAACACTTAGGACTTTACAGCTCTTCAAATATAGTAATAACCATTAATTGTTTCACATGACTAAGTCTGAAAACAAAAGCTTCTCATTTTCTTGCAGCTACATATTGTTTACTATAATGTTAGAAGTTACTACAAAAAACTTTTCTTTAGCATTGATATTTTACACAGAGATGGTACAAAGATTTGATAGTAACAGTAATTGGCATTTTAAATATATAAAATACTATTTTTTAAAAACTAAATTTTATTCATTTTGGAAAAGGAGGAACATTTTTTATTCAAGAAGGTTGAAAAATAGCTGCTCTAAAAAAACAAATAGGATGCAAAATAAGGTTCAAATAGCATTTAAAAGTATTGACAGATCAAACTGAAGGCAACAGTGATTCATGACAACATAAAAGGAATGCTTCTATAATGGGCAAATTAACTTCACAAGGGTAACAACATATCAAAGCCATCAATTTATCAAAACCCCCATATTTAGTCATGCACAACCCATTTTTTGGCTCAGATATTATAAACATGCAGAGAAACACTCAATGAGAGATTATAAATACTAATAAACCAACAATTCAAAAATTCCATCTTTGATACAGGTTCTGGATCTAGCTGCTTTCAGTAACACATGCAAGACTTCTACTGATCAGTTAGCAGGAATACAAAACAATGATACTCCATAATAACTTTAGCACTTGACTTAAAAACAAATTCCCTTTTAAGGAATGAAATCATAAACCTATCTTATCCTTCTAATATGAACACATCACGGGACAGGGGACTCTTTCAGTTAAAATCCTTACCTGTATATTCACAGAGTTCTTTGTTGTCTGACAATAAATTGTAAGGGCAGTCATATTTGAAAGTAAAACCATTAGGCTATATTCATGGAATGCTGCAACAGAGCCATTGAATGAATAACAAGGAAAGCACAATACCTTTAGCAAGTCTCCTCAGAATTTGACAGCGGCATTTAAAAGAGACAGCTATCATTCTTGCTTACTGCCTTCAGTGGTAAAGTATACTCTTGGCTCTGCTCTGCTGGATGCAGCAGAAGCATATGAATTCCTTGCTCACATACCAGAAGAAAGGTAGTCCCAGTGGGGAGTGACAAAGCTTAATTCCTCTTGGCTGATGCAGAGATCAGCTTCATGTCATCCAGCAAAGCTGTGTCATTCACTACTACTACCACCACCACTTGCAGTATGAGATCAATGGCTTAAAAAGCAATGTTTCTTTAGCAGCTACAAAGCATCAAATAGTATAAAATGCTAACAATGATACTACACGGAGCCATTCTACATTCTCTCACATTCCCCTGCTGTGCACGGAGTGCTGGTTTCTGTTCTAGGCAAAGGGCCATGAATTTCAGCAAATTTAGGGATTTTTTTCCCCCTCCCTTACACATCTTTCATTTCCTTTGTGACTTGCACTGAACAAGATGACAAAAGAGTAGAAATGCTAGTTTTGAGGGGGGATATTTTAAAATGAAAAATATGTTTTAAAGGATTTAGATTTTACGTTATATGAAGGTAGGAAAAAAAAAACTATTTGCCTACCTGATTTTATCATCTGAAAAGCATTTTGATCATTTTAAAATAATTATATTAAGGTAGTGGAAGCAAGGGATCAGAAAGAAAGAGAACAGAGGGATATAGTTTTGTGGGCAGGACCATGAAGCATTTGATCACACAAAATAAATAAAATGATGCTGCATAGAAAATATGCAATAAATCGGGTTTGCTCACCAATACCCAACCTCCCCAACTGAAATGTGGGGAAAAGGAAAAAAAAAAAAAAGGGGGTGGGGGGGAGAAATTGAGATCCACTTTTAGTGCACCTAAGAATCAGCTTGTCCCATTTCATAACAAATCCATCCAAACCTTACCAAATTTTACATATGGCACAATATTGCTCCATTACTTCAGATGTTTTACAGTCTCTTGTCTCCATTCACAAAGAAATTGAACATTTCATTCACAGAATAATGAAGTAGAACATGATGCTTAAATGACAGCTCCACCGTACCCTTACAAACAAACCAAAATTTTTCTAATGGACAAAACCCAACATAGGATCTATGAACTTAAAAGCAAAAATTTTAACAAAGCTGTATAAATCTTTAAAGGCAGACTTGTATCCAAAAGACAAATGGTTCACTTGACAATGTCAACACTGTTCATTTAAAACATTAGATAATTATTAATCTATCACCCCTTCTCCATTTTGGGAATACATTTAACATGGCTTCATATACTTCATGTCCCATTCATTTTCTTCTATTTCAAAATTAGTGAGGGTATATTCTGACATTTTTAACCAAGGCTTGAATTAATTTGATCAGTTGGTGCTAAAGTACACATGTGCCACATTGAGGGATTAAAAAATGGAAGAAGGATTAGATTTCTGGGGAAGAGGGGAAAGTGACAGGGAGGAATGGGACAATGTTTGTCATAAGCCACACATTTTGTAAATGTTAATAAAATTCTGGAAGCTGCCATGGAAAAGGCCATCCAAAGAATTCTAAAGGGGAAATAGATTGTTCTTTAATTCAGTGATTCTCAACCTGTGGTCTGCAGACCTCTGGGGGTCCATGGACTATGTCTAAGGGGTCCGCAACAGACTGAAAACTGACAACAGAATTCAACTATACAACAGACAATATATTTCCAAAGGGGTTCACACCTCCATTCAAAATTTTCTAGAGGTCCACAGATGAAAAAAGGTTGAGAACCACTGCTCTAAGTACTTCATCAGACAGACCAGTTTCTTTCTCCATTTTAAATCAGAATTTCCACTTCACTATTTTTTTTATTTTCCCCTTATTAGGGGCATCCTATCCCTCCTGGTTGTAGCAGCACCCACATTTCGAAGAGACTGGCCACACGTAGTTTGTCAACACAGTTACTGTGTTCTAGACAGACCCACTGACAATGGATTGTTTTGTTTCCATTGGAAGCTGATGAGAGGATATCTGCTTCCTCTTCTCCAGTCCTGTTTTCAGCTCCCATAGCCCGAAGTTCCAAATAATGGAACTATTCTAGGCAGTGGTTAGTCTGATGTCCCTTAGTTGCAGATTTGAGTATATCCCAGTGTGGGGGATTTGGGTTGTTTGTCTCTGTAATTGCTGAGTTGTGACAAGTTACGGGCCGTGTGTGTGGTGGGTTGGGAAAACATGAACTCTTCTCTGTGTGGGTTTGAGCCAGTGTTATTCATGGAGGTCCTGAAAGGACTTGTGAAATGTTGAGCTAACTGCTGTTTGGAGCCTTGCCCTTCCAGAACGATGAAATCAAGCAGGGAGGCATTGGATTCATCATTGATGGAACCGTCATTACCATTTTCAAAAGGGCAACTTGCCAACATTCCTTAAGGAAAGCATGTGATTTGGCCCACACTCAAGTCTCAATACCGATAATGTCATCAATTATTACCCTGTCTCTAATCTTCCGTTTTTTAGGAAGGGTTATTGAGAAAATAGCAGCAAAGCAACCGTGGAAATACTGAGAGTCTTCAGATTTCCTTGTTCTCTGTCAATCCAATTTTAGCCATGTTTATGGTGAGGAGATTGCGCTGGTCTTGTGGGTCAATGATGCCCTTCTGGCAGTGGATCAAGATCAAGTGTTCATATGGTATTTTTTAGATGTGTCAGAGACTTTTGATGTCGTGAAGCCTGGCAAGGATACGTAGAATTGTTTAAATGGCTCCAATCACTACTCTGAGAGAAACCATAGGAGGCTATTGGATGATTTTTCAACTGTCCCAAGAGCTCTATTCTTTCCTGCTTATTGTTCATGGTTCCACCATTTTCTGTATTTTATTAGGAATCAAAAATCCCTTTTACAGGGCAGTAATTGCCAGGTTTCTCTTCTTTTCTTTTAGACTCTGATTCAGGAAAGTACATAAGCATCTCTCATTTGTGTTTAAGTACTTTCCCTAATAGGGATGTTTTCCTGAACTGGGGCCTTAATGATAAGCACCAAATTTTTGTTGTTGCAGAAATGCTCTGGCAGAAGCCCAGTTCTTTGGGATTTACCTGGGACATGTGACATTTAAACGCAATACCGATCTAACTTTTGAAAAAAATGAAGGGTTATGGACAATGAAAAAGCAATGAAAACCTTCTCAACATAGTGAATGGTAAACAGATATCAGAATACTTGGAAAAATTATGCACTCATGCACACAGTGTATCTATACACAATTGTGTGCATGGAATTTTTTTCCTTATCCTTGTGTCCACAAGGTTTTTATTATTTCCTAATTGGACATAACTCTATTTTGTTTCATTACAAACAAAACAACAAATGCGTTAGTAAATCACATATCTTAGAATCTTTGCTGATTTGGCCTCCCTCCTTATTAATTGATGGATCAACTATTTCTCCAGAGTTTTCTCCTGATATATTTGTAAAAACTTCATTTCATCTTCATCCCTTTGGGTAGTGTGAACTCATAGTGCCTTTTTTGCTGACCTCATTATTTTCCTTACAAGTCATAAATTACTTTTATAAACATATAGTATTATATGTACCACACACAGATATGTACAACTAAGATTATATTTGTAAATATTCAACTGCATGTCATTAAATGGAAGCAGCTCATTTTTATGTGACAAAATAGACGGGATCAATATATATATTTCCTTTCAAAGGTCACCTTCTACCTAATCTTTACCAACCCATCTCTAGGGAGAATGCTTCATAACACAACATCAGTTAAATTCCTCTGAAGTGACAGAAAATTAAAATGAAGAAAAATATGCTTGTTCTATATGGAATAGGAGATTGCAATTTTTATAAAAAATAAAATTCCAATATGAAAGCAGGAATTTAACTTACTGATATTTAGAAGTGGTCAGACATTTTCTGTCAAAATGACTTTAGGATGGAAAATGAACTTTCTGAAAACTGAAATTTTATGTGGAAAAACATTGATTTTCCCAAAAATTTTCAGTTTTCTGTTGGAAAAATCTAAATTAAATATTTAGTTTCTGGTCAGTTTAACATTAATCTGTATTCACCTGAGCTGCCACGGTGTCTCATAGAAGTTGTAGCTTGGGTGCCCTATGCCTCTATTTTCCTCTATAGGGCAGGCTCCCTGCCCAGACGCCATCTCCCATGCTGCATTGCAGTCTCCTCTTTGGTTGAACTGATGCAGGGCATCATTGGAGTCATGTGGTCAAAGGGTCACCATGAGAGATGTAGTCTAGCCAGAGAGCCCAGGATATAGAGAATGGGGGCATGAAGCACTCACACTACAACTCTCACCAGGATTAACTGATTTAAATCAAAGAGATTTAAATAGCTGATTTTAATCAAGATTTAGATCAGCAAGCAGCAAACTTTGATTTAAATCATCCATATTAATTTTGTTTTGTGTTTGCACTTTCTAGTTATTTCCCTGAAGAAAAGTTTATTCTCATTGGTTGAAAACCATTAAAACATGTTACTTTGTAACTAATATAGCCGTTATGCTAAATTTGATTCTTTTTGCTAACCAGGAGGCTAGACCATGATTAAATACGTGTATAGACAATTATATAGCTTAATTTACATTTATTCATAGTCTACATTTTTACATTTTTTATTGTTAGAGGTCGATATAAATCACAAATAAAAATTAATCACCATCTAGTAAATAAGAAAACCCTTATTCACCACTTTCTATTTTGATAGACATTCAAATTCAATTACAATGCACAAAACAGCATTTATCATTATTTATTAAATGAAACTACCTTAAATATGTTGGATATGTAAGTAAAAAAAATGTTTATCCAAACCTGTTTTGCATTTAAAACTAACCAATTTATTATACAAAGGAGGTATTACCTGCAGTTAGTGAACTGAACTGATTACTTCTGGTGATCTCATCCTTCAAGATTTTAGAACTAGTAGATCTCATCCTCTTATACCTAGTTTTTATTCACAGATTGGAAGAGGAAAATAAACTTTCCTGCTTTTTCAGCTCCCAGTCAGTTTCTTAATTTTGACTGAACTAGTTGCTGAACTGATGTAGTTGAGTAAACTGAAATGAAGAAAATATTCTCTCTGTACCTGCAGAAGAGGCTACTGCTGTCAATAGGCTGTTTTAGCACTTCAGCAAACTCTGGTTCCAAATACTTCATCAGTGACTTCACCAGGTCAGTTGTCTGACTTTCTTTAAAACTTGGCAGCAAATATATACTACTTAATATTATTTTCTTGATTTAATGTAAATTATTTTAATAGATTATAATAAGATTGGTCATTAATATGGGTTGTCAATTTCAAATTTAATTTTAAATAGGTTTATTTTTTATGTAATTTAAATAAAACATTAAATAAAACATCCAATTTAAATGAAAATTATTATAAATTTTCCCCCTTGATGCCAACAAACCATCATGGTAGCTCAGGAGGGGGCAGATTAATATCAAACCAAGATGAAATGAGATGTTCTGATTTGGTTCAACACACCAAAATGAAATATTTTGATTCAGGAATGTCAGGTTTTTCTTCTGTTGGAAATAGAGGTCTTATGGTTTTGGAACTCCCTTCATCCAGAGATCAGGATGAGCTTGTTTTACATCTTCAAAGGAAAATCCAAAAATAGACCTCTTTGCAAAGCTCTACCTCTGTTAAATGAAGCTATACATCCACACACACCAGCCATCCCCTAAATAACCAGTCCTATGCGGAAATACTCCTTCTTCACAGAGAAACTAGACAGTTCATAGACAACAATGAATCTTTTTAATACTTAAATTTGGTGTCCAAATACCATAGTAATGGCACTTGACATGGCTCTAAAATCAAACCATTTTTTTAAAAAGTAGGGAGTTAGATCTAGATAGAAAATTATTAGATTTGGAGCTACTGGCATCCTAGGGTACGTCTATACTCACGCGGCCCGTCGGAGGAGTCCAATCGATCTTCTGGGTTGTCTAGACGCAATAAATCGAACCAGGAAGTGCTCCCCCGTCGACGCTTGTAATCCTGCTCCACGAATGGAGTAGGCGGAGTCGACGGGGGAGCCTGCGCGCCGCGTGTGGACCCCGGGTAAGTACCTTTTCATTCGAACTAAGATAGTTCGACTTCAGCTACGTTATTCACGTAGCTGAAGTTGCGTATCTTAGTTCGAATTGGGGGGTTAGTGTAGACCAGCCCCTAGATACCCCCAGTTCTACACCTATGAGTCAATCTATCATAAGATTAGTCAGTATTGCCTCACACTGGGGTGCCTTGGAAAATGACATATTGAAGAACAAATGTTTCAGTATTGAAAAACTGAACACATGTTGTTGATTCTCCAGTTCATAAACCATGGAGCTACTGTCTGGTACCACTATGGTTTCATGAGTTAAAAACAAACAATCTGGTTTTCTGAATGCATTTTATAAAACTGTATATAATATTAAATAATAGAGAACGTACACTTTTTCTACCTACAATTAATTTTCTAGTGATTAACCTAATTTCATTTACTTGTAAACTGCATGGTTCAGCTCTTCTGACCAATGCTTTCACAAACGCATAGCTTTGCTTTAAAAAAATAATTAGGGGCTTCAGAGGAATTGTGATATGCTAATGAAACGATACCGTATGTGCTACAATAATAAAGAACTTATCTTAGCAGCTCTATTAAATTCCGTCTTTTAAAGGTATCACTAAACATAAGCTGAACTATGTGAGATTTTAATTTGGGTAGAAACCTACATAAGAAAAAGATACAGTCTGTGAACCATTTTGGATACAACATCACTTTTGAGATGAATCCACAATACTGCACCATGTTTCTTGGTTTTGATTCATCAAATTGGAAGAAAAAGAAAGAGGGTGCTTTCTTTCAGGAACACTGCTGAGAAATCTTCTTAGTATCTTCTGTCATAATGATTCATAAACAACCTATAGTCTTCCAAATATAATTAAATAAATCACCACCAAGATAATTTTTCACCAATATTGGAAGCAGTAGCATTAAGGAAAGAAAATGATACAACTGAAACCAAACCAAAAAGGATTCTGCACCAATGTTTGTAGATTTCAATGACAGAAACCATAAATAACCACCCCCCTCCAGCAGGCACACACAGCCTAGTGGTGGTGTCTGCCAGCAGCATGCATATAATTACAGTCTCTGGGATTTAATGTAATCTCAAAACTAAGGGATGTCTCTATTTTACAAACAGTTTCCACATGCTGTAGTACATGGTTAAAGACTTCCGTAATTCCAGTCTCTCTAGGGTCTTATACTTTTTCAATTAGTCACAAAGCTGACCTTCCTGCTGTTGCAACATCCTTTATTTTATGGAAAACAGAGTTAGCTTTTGAAAAGCTAGGCTACTAAGAACATTTCTTCACTCCCAAAGTGTTTGATTTGAAAAGTCCTTTTGGGTCTGGTTAGGGGATTTTACCTGTTCTAATCGAATTGCTATAATACAATCTACATATTTATCCTTTACATAGTGGAGTACAGATGCTAAACGCAACACAGTGTAAACAAATAAAATGCTTTTAAGAAATCCCTACACTCACTATTGCCATTCAAGTGCGGGTAAAGCCTCTTACACTTCAGAGAAAACAGCTGCTATGACTCTGCCATTTAAAATCAAAAGATTATCCTAATACCACTAGAACAAAAAGTAGAATTATACCTTTCTCTAGTTGTGTTACTTGCTTCTGTATTTAACTTTGATCCATTATTTTAATAATTTAACAGTTATGTAAATGTGAACACCCTATGAACAGATAAAATGCACATTGTGAGAGATACGACCAAATGTTGGTGCCCATAATGCATTTAGCATAAGGGTTCTAGGAGTTTTTCAGGTATGAACTTTAAAGATTTTTATAGGCAAAACTTTATGTTCAAGAAACCCTGAAAGGACAATAAGAGGTTATAACTAAGGTGATGCAGTACAAAAATGAGGTGATACAAGTTTCTCAGTGTAAATAAAAGTTTCAACCCACAGTAATTTCTGATGGCTGAGTTATAAATCCTTGAAAATACAGAATTGGAAGGGAAAACCTGATCCACTGATGAAATGATATTCCCATCTCTGCATAAACTGCAAGATGGCAAGGTTGCATTATAATTCCTTTGTTACAATGAAGTGTGTTTTTGGTACTCAAATTAGGATTGATAAGGGATGCTATGGTTGCTATTTGAGCAGTGGCCAAACCAGCTACGCAGTCTCACTCTTTCCCCAGAGTATCCACCTGTCAGAACATCTCAGGTGAGAAGCAGAATCTGTATGCCTCTTTCGCCTGTCCCATACACAATAAGGTGTGGGGAGAGAGAGATCAAATATATAAAACATGAGACTGGACAAAGAAAATAAGGGGGAGAGAGGAACTACATTCCAAGTTTGAACACCTGGAGGCTGACTGTGCTATGAATAAGTTGAGTTTGTTCTACAGCAAGTGGGGTGGATAAGTGGCTAACATGCTCAATATTCTGTACTAATCCTTGCATTTATGTAGCATCACCCTCCACATCGTGCCATGAAAGAACACCAGGATTTAGGCTTTTGAGGGAGCAGCACTCTTATGCAGAGACGAAGCTGCCATGGATGCGACAAGATGGACAGAGACAAGGTGGGTGAGGTAATATCTTTTATTGGACCAACTCCTGTTGGTGAGAAAGACAAGCTTTTGAACGACATAGGTCTGAAGAAGAGCTCTGTGTAGCTCGAAAACTTGTCTCTCTCAGCCACAGGAGGTTGGTCCAATAAAAGATATCTCACCCAACTTGTCTCTTTAATATCCTAGGACCAACATGGCTACAACAATACTGCATACAACAAGGTGGACATTAAGCAAAGCAAAATTTGTTGTTAAACTTTTTTTTAAATGATCTCTTTATCTGAAGTATATCCTCAGCATTGGCTGTTCTTTGGCAACCTTCACACTATGTGCCAGTAAGTAAACTGTTAAAAGGGCCAAGTCTCTTGTGTTTCAGTGTACCATACACATCATGTGTCCATGCCTAATAGCTTTTTCAGGAGGGTGCACTGTGTCTTTCTATAATCCTCAACACTGCACCCTAAGGATAGTCATTCTATGCCACGCTTCATAGTTTCCATTAATTTGATGTCTTTCATTATCCTACACTACGGATTTTAAAAATACCACCATCTGATAGCATCTTTTGAAGCATCTTTTGATCAGGTGAACTACCTAAAATGCATTATTTCAATCCTCTTGCGTAAAAGTAAAAAAGAAAAAAGAAACAAAATAAAATTCACTGAGGTTTATCTCCATGGCTTGCTTCACAGCAGATGTAATGACCTAGGTCACACTGTGTGGCACTAAACATTTTCATCCATCATAGTTCAGCAAGGGGAAGTCTTACAGAGCAATATGGATCATTTGGCAAGTTGAGTCCATTAAACAAAATGAGTTTTAAAACAGCCAAAGGCGAGATCTAGGAACAAAGAATGCAGGCCACATCTACACAAAGGGGAATCATATCCTGAAAAAAGTGAGTTTGAAAAGGGTCACAGTGGACAAATAACTCAATATGAGCTCCCAGTGTGATACTGTGGCAAAAAGGGCCAATGCAATCCTTGGATGTAGAAAAACATGAGTAATCAGTGGGAGTCGGGAGGTGATTTTACCACTTTATACAGCATTGGTGAGACCAACACTAGAATATCTGTCCAGTTGTGGTGTGCATTAGAGAGGGTGCACAAAAGAGCCACAAAAATTACTTGAGGGCTGAAGAAAATGCCTTATAGTAAGAGGCTTAAAAAGCTCAATTTAGCTTACCAAAAAAAAAGATTGAAACCTGACTGGATCATGGTGTATAAGTATCTTCACAGAGAGAAAATACGGAGTACCAAAGGGCTCTTAAGTCTAGCAGAGAAAATATAGCAGAAACCATGACTGGAAGTTAAAGCCAGACAATTTTAAATTAGAAATTAGGCACAATTTTTACAGGGTGATTAAACAAACTACCAAGGAATGTAGTGGTTTCTCCATCTCTTGATGTCTTCCAGTCAAGACTGGATGCCTTTCTGGAAGATACGTTTTAGTCAAACAAGTTTTTGGGCAGCAGTAAAGGTATGAAATTCTACAGTTTGTGTTATACAGGAGGTCAAACTAGATGCTCTAATGGTCCCCTATGACTTTAAAAACCTATGAGCAAGGATAATAATGTGATTACATAAGGCTATCTGATATCTTCTTTTTCCCTCCTTAATCAGTAGAGATTATAATTGTAATTGAAAGTGGACAAGCAAAACTCTAAAGGATGTTTAGACCATTCTCATCCTGAAATATTTACATTAGGCAGATTATGAAATGCCCTGTGTTGTACCAGTCTGAAATCTGTGCACATAAAATTTGATTAAAATTTGGGATTATCTGCAAAACCTATTTTAACAAAAAATAAATGACTACTTTGTTAATATGCTTAATTTTTAAAAATTCTTCTAAATAGCAAAAGTCATAGTATAACAAGAAATATTGACTATTTAAACTTCCCTGTATTTTCATTTAATTTCTTTGTCCTAGACCAATGGTGGGCAACCTATGGCCCATCAGGGTAATCCGCTGACGGGCTGTGAGACAGTTTATTTACATTGACCATCCACAGACACGGCCCCCTGCAGCTCCCAGTGGCCGCGGTTCAACGTTCTGGCCAATGGGAGCTGTGGGAAGGAGCAACCAGCCCGCACTGCTTCTCGCAGCTCCCATTGGCTGGGAATGACGAACCGCGGCCACTGGGAGCTGTGGGCGCCCATGCCTGCGGACAGCCAATGTAAACAAACTGTCTCGTGGCCCACCAGCGGATTACCCTGACAGGCCGCAGGTTGCCAACCACTGTCCTAGACTGTTATGTAGGGTTGCTGTGAATTATTAAACAAATGATGCTTTCCATCCCAGAGGTGACAGTGTTACAATAGGGTCATATCCTCCCTTTTGTCGTAAAAATAAGGGCAAAGAGCCACAAAAACATACTACAGAAGATAGATATGCTACGTATTAACTTGCACATCATCTAGGTCAGGAAAAGAAATTGTTTGTAGTGAGTATGGCTAGAAAACCTTATCTTTAGGATTTGAAAAAAAAATTATCAGACACCTACTAGGACAGCACAAATACAATAAATGCTGGCGTGCTTGAAGACAAGGTGTTGGCAATATTTGTAACATGCCTCTCAGGGGAGTAAAAGCTGGATAACCCACAAACTTATTTTAGGACCATTCCACTATGGATCATTAAGTATTTTAGTGGCATCCCACTGCTATTCATCAAAATTTTAATAGCAACTTTTAAAACATCCTTTAAAAAATACAGAAGTCAGACCAGATATAACACTAACACTCTGAAATTTGCACATACCCTGGTCAATTTTTTGTCCTCCTCACTACTCACAGTATACCTATAACCTCTCAAGGTAAAGATAGTATTACACACTATAAGATCAATAACAAACAGTGAGCTGCTAAATATAGATTTTTAGCAATGTATTAATAAATGGCCTGATAAAGAACCAAAACCAATTTGTCAACAGAACAAATGTTTTCCCCCAGAAAATTAAAAGATTCATAAAAATCTAAGTCAAAATCTGAATATCTGTCCACAGAGTGTTCAGTCATCCTGGTATCTATACTCAGAGGAATACCGTTCTGCTATATAATTTGATTAGTGGCAAACCATTGTTTCAATTCCTCTATCCAAATGCTCTCTTGAAATATTGTATACAACACTCGTACACTGATTTCCTTTTGCAGCAGATACTGGTATTAAGTAGTGTTTTATCAATATATACTGCTCTTTGTTTGCCATTTGGTAAATTATTATGGAGCAGCAGATGTGATTTCATAATTAAAGCTGAAGCTCGCTTTTCATTACAAACCCAGTTTTCATCCCCACCCTCCAACTTCGCCCAAAAGATACTGAACTTTCTGAAATACTGCATGACTGATTTAATCCCATGACAAACGTAGAACTTTGTGGGAAGAGTGATAAAATTCTTCTAATGATTTGTGAAGTCATGGCGATTTGAGCATTGTCATGAAGTTCACTGTGACGTTATCTGATTAAAATATGACCATATACATCATTGTTGCAAGCACTGTTAGATATTTGCAACAAATCTTGTACAAAACGTGGCATGTAAGATGTCTATGAAAAGATTATGATTTGCTGGTTTTAATTATGCTATCTGTATGCATGTATCTGAAGTTATTAATATTGGCTCTATACCTGGATTTCAAATGTTTGCTCCTGGGGTAACGCCTACAAGGTAGCTAGCCAGCACATTTTGGAGGGACTATTCAAATTGAATGGCACATCAAAAGAACACTTAACTGACAATGGACCATGGGAGACCCCTATCTACACTTAATGGAATTTCCTGCTGTGACTAGGCGAAATGCATGAACATGTGACTTGCCCATGTGACTCCAAATTCCATCTTGTTGCTGTAATTTTCCACAGTAAGAACAATGGAATTCCCTTCACATGGCAGAAGCTATAAAAGGCCCTTGAAACACCTTCATTTTGCCTCTATTCTGCTCCAGCCTCTTTCCTGCCCAAGCCTCTGGACTATGAACTTATACTAATGGGAGCATTCTAACCAATGGACTGAGGACCTCCCAATGATTTGGAAGCAACCAGAAACTTGACTTAAGACAGCAGTTTATTTCATCACTGCTACAAACCTGAACCAAGAACTTTGCAATTACTGTATGTATTTGATTCCTTTAACCAATTTTAACTCTCACCTTTCTTTCTTTTTATGATTAAACTTTTAGATATTAGGTATTAAAGGATTGGCATCAGCGTGATTTTGAGGTAAGATCTAAGTTTTATATTGACCTGGGTGTGTGGCTGGTTCTTTGGGATCAGGAGAACCTTTTATTTGATGAGACTGGTTGTAAAGAACCACTCACCTTTAAATCCAGTGTATTTGGTGGTGATATAAGACCTGGAATGCCTAAGGAAACTGCTTTTATGACTTCTTGTTAGCCAGTGTGGTGAAACAGAAATTTACTTTTGTTGCTGGTTTAGTATATCCTATGGGAGATTAGGCACCAGTCTTTGGGTACATCTGCCCTATTTCTCAGCAGCTTGTCCTGAATTTGGCATCCTCAGTTGTGGCCCACTGAGGCAAGGTTATATTGCCTCAAAACTTTTTGGGGGCTTATGAACCATAAACGACTTATATAGAAACTCGCAGTTTGTTCTATATTGCTGGTCTTTCTGAGGAGAAACACCTTGTACCATTTTGATGGAGGTTGGAAGAGCAATTACTAAAATGGCTGAAAGTCTGTGCTGTCACACAAGTGTAATTCATAAAGTTGTGTGCAGAAAAGCCTAAAACAGCTGTGAACTTAAAAACTGGACAGCAGTTGGGAACGGACTACAAATCCCGGTTATGATGCAAGCTGGTGATATTCTAAACAAAACGAACTCTCACCCATTTGTATAGCTGCTTCCATTGCTTCACACTGACTACAGATATTCCAGGTTTCAGACTGATATTTGGGGTTACTATTGTTGCTGGCTATCTTGTTGTGTGGGTGATTGTGTTGATGTGTGTCGGTTGTGGTGGGATATTTGTGTTGATTTGTGCATCTGGCAAATGAGGGATGGGGTGTGTGATGCAATGAGGAGCTGTGTGTGTTTGTATGTGCTGGCTGTTTTGTCAGAAGGCCACTTTTGAAAATCTGTGGCACTTGGGCCAATTAATCCACCATCTGTGTGGTCTCCTTCATACAACCAATGAAATTGCTTCAAGAGTCAGGGTGATTGTTGCTTAAGTTACTGCTGATATGATAACAGTCTAGGTAGGACTCCTGACACACAGTGCCGTAACAAGGGCGAGGCGAGTGAGGCACTTGCCTCGGGCGCACAATGGTGAGGGGTGCAGAAAACTCCCTGAGCCGTGCTGCGGCTCTTTCCACCTCCGCGTCCATGTCGGCGGAATTTCGACGGCGGCATTTCGGCGGCAAGGGTCCTTTTTGCCTCGGGCGCAAAAATAGGTAGTTACGGCTCTGCTGGCACAGCATATATACATGCCTAACTGTAGCTGTATACTGCACAGGTACAATTGGTAAAGTCATAATGGTTGAGAACTTGAAAACTGAAAAGTAATAGCAAAACCTAGTGATGATTCAAACTGGTAAAATTTTGAACAAAGAAAGTTCTCAATCATGCTTGTAACTTCTTTCGTTGCTTCACACTGACTCAGACATCTTAGCCTTCAGCATGACATGGAGATTGACAATCCTGGAATCTTATCATATAGATGTAATAAAAACAGCTTATAATGTTGTCCCCTATACTGTGGTGAGCAAAAATGGACTGATTAAAGCAGGGATAATAAAGAGGAGCCAATAAGGAGAGGCCCTGAGTTGAAAAGGAAAAGCTTGCACAACCCAGACATGCTACAGAGTCGGGAAGCAAAGACGAACATGAAAAATGAAGGACAGTACAATACTGCTTAAAAGAGACTTTGCAAATGAAAGACTTTGGTTTTCCTACAGCTGAATGAAGCTCAAGCTATCTATATTGCTTGTTGTGGTTTCTTTTTTTGGGACCAGGCTGAAGGTAGCCGCAGTTCTGATGCCCTGTATATTACTCTGGTGTAGCGACATGTAAGTAAAAGTTACCCTTTCTTTACAAAGATTCAAAACTCAAAGTTGGCATGTCTGAACAAACAGGTTAGGGATACAGCCTGCTCCCCATTGCCACAAGATCTTTCATCCCTCGTTATTACCCCATCTGCCTTACATCACTCACCCAACTTTACTATTGTCCACTACATTTGTTCTTTTCCACCTTTCCACGTTTTTGCAAAAGCTGTTTGTAACGCTCTGCTGCTGGCTCTGCCCAGCTTTAAAGAGTTAAACATCTGGTGCATGTTCTTGATGACATCACTATGCACAGACCAGGAACTATACACAATGTCCCACAATTCAGAGATGAATAAGACCTATTAGATCAGCTAGCCCATCTCTCTGACAATGAAGGATTGCTCCTACAGCTGGCGCTTTGTCTAGTCTAGTTCCACAGGCCCAAAACTATCCCCTTAGCAGATGTTTTACTTAGCCCAATAAAACTCACTGATAGGAAGATTTTCTTAAATATTCATCGTAAATTTTCTCTACTTTTAATTTCGTGTACCTGCTAATTATAAGCCTTTGAACCTCCCTAAATAATTCACCTCTGTCCTTGGTGTTAACACTTTTAAACATCATAGAATGTTATGCTCTCCCTGTTAGTTGTTACCTAGCTACAGGTAAGACATACATAGAACTCTTTTTTTTAAACTTCCCTCATAAATAAGCCCTTTGTTTCAACCCTTTGATTCTTCTTGTTGCTTTTCTCTGACATTCCTCCACTTTGTCAATGTCTTTTCTAGTAAGGAGGTACCCAGAACAGAATTCAATATTCCATATGCCGTCATATGCGGAAAAAAAATAGCTAGGGACAATTACTTTCCTTGTCTGTGACACAAGGCATCTGGGTGTAGACCCTGTTGCTGTTTTGCAAATTCAGCTGCCATTCTGAATTGCAAACTCAAATGTAATGTACTGACCACTATCTATAGTTGGTCTCCTTGCATTACTGCTTTCCTGGCTTTCCCCTTGTATTGAATCAGCATATTTTGGATTACTTCCCCACAGATGTATTAGTTTTCCAAGTCAAATCTCATTCTTCTTTGGTCTGATCATATTTCTGGTTGCTCTAAGTCTCCTTTTATTGTTTCTCTGCTTTCACTACTACTTGGATCTCCTCCTAATTTAGTATCATCTGTGTCTTTATTAACAAACTCTTGTCATCTCCCCTGCCCTCCCATATTGTAGATAATCAATAAGACCAGACTTAACACCGTTCTCCGCTGGTTCCTGCTAGATATCTTTCTGCAACATGATATGTTGCTATTTATCATCAAAACCTTTCTGATTCTCGAGCCAGTTTTCAGTGGTTTTCCTATCAAAGCATAGTATTTTTCCAACTAAAATTGTGAGACAGCTTATCAAATGCTTTACCAAAACCCAAATAGTACATCAACTACTTTTTCTTCTTCCACTAATTTTACAGTTAAACAACAGTAACTGTGTCAAGACACATTATATATAAATCCAAACTACTTCGTGCTCATGGTTATCCTCAAAAAGGCAGTGACTTTTCCTTTCAATAATTATTTTATTATTTCATATTCACAGGGCACAAATTTAAGAGATGTTAATTGTCAGGACCACTTATATTTCCTAATAGTGTGCATATTAAAAAAGTTAATTTTCTATTCACACGATACAAAATTTGCTATTCATACGATTTGCAAATTCATACAATACAAATACCACGTTGGAACATGTATACATACCTCAGACCTAAATCAATGAGAGGTGTCCAAAGGAAGAATTCTGTCTGGAATTTATGCTTGAATTTCCTTGCTTTTCTTGATGTATGAAAATAGTCATGTGTGGGATTTTTTTTTTTTTACTCTATACAGTGTGCATTTAAAATCTGTATTATGCCAGCTGTTGTACTTCAGTAATGAAACTAAACTTGGTACCACAAAGAAGGGCAATGAACAGATCTTCTCTATCAGAGACGCTGACGCCGGGCCCCACCCCCCATGCCGGGCGACATTGCGGTGCCCCGCCCCCGACGCGGAGCGACACCCCTGACGCAATGTCGCCCGGAGTCAGGGGCGGGGCCCCGCAACATCGCCCGGTGCTCCGGTAAGCTAGGCGTGGGCCCCGGGGATGGCGGGGAGCTGCTGGTGGGTGCAGAGCACCCACCAATTTTTCCCCGTGGGTGCTCCAGCCCCGGAGCACCCACGGAGTCGGCGCCTATGTTCTCTATTAACTTGTTTAGAAAGAGCTATATTTACTTAATTGATCAAACGAGAGTCACAAAAGGATGAAATATTTTGCAGAGGCATATGCTAATAGCACTGCACCAACCTTTAAGCCCTACTGCTTACAGAAAAGGTCCATAAAACTGTTGAGATGATGGAAATGCTCCTGAGCTGCTGTTCAGAATGCAGAACAGCATAATAGCAGCACAATCTATTTATTTATTTTTAAAATAAAGTGGAGGGAGGAGTGGAAACACTTAAACAAGAAATTAGAAAGTTAGATGGTAAATTTATATCAATCATCACAGCTTGAAAAAGTGAATTCACACTCTTCCCCTTCCCCACTTCCCATTACAGATCCCTCAGCAGTGCCTGAATGTTAGCAGTACTGCTAATGGATAAAAATGGAAACAAATGCATGCAACAAATCACTGTATGCTCTTGTGCCTGCTTTCCCATTCTGATTCATCATACACAGAACTCCATGTGGCTACTGCATATTAAAATCAATGTTCTGCCTCTTCATTATTACCATTATTTCTCTTTCATTTCAGAAGTTTTCCTTCCTTGAGATCTCTGCTTGAATAGCTTGTCAGAGAACATTTAAATCAATATTTGCGTGTGTGTGCCATGCATTCAGATGCCATCTCATTACAATCTGAATTCCTATAATTTCTGTCAAGGTGCAGAAACATAGTAAAAACTGTCTCAGATGATTGAAGATTATAGCCATCTATCTCCATTATTTAGAAATCTGAGGTAACTGAGGATTTATCATCAGCTCATTTCACACCAGATAAAAAAATCTAAATAAAGATTGAATGCAGCATCTTCTGTGATGCATGAAAATTAGTTGCAGCTCAAGCAGAAAGCATTAAAGATTCATCCTACATTTGGCCAGTGCTGGGATGCTTTATCTCAGTACAGCCTATTGCACCTGAGACCCAGGTTTAAGTCACTGTTGAAAAGCTGTGGTATCACAGAGTGTTTATATATGATACAGAAATCCAGAGCTGGATGAGCGGTGAGATTGCTTTTTGTGTGAGAGGAGTTCTATAGTGGGCAAATGCAACTAAGACAGCACATGTTTATGAAGAAATAGCAAGCCCTGGCTGGGCTCCAGGACACAGATGCCGGTGCTCTGGGCCGACCCTATACCTAATGATGCCCCAGGCGAGGAGAGTCTTTGGCACCTCCACCCACATTTGTTAAACTTTAGAATATCCTATTTTTATTGCATTTGTAGACCATTTCACAACTTTGATGCACAATTTGCATTCATGATTTATCTCTGTTATACAAGATGATAAATTTGCATGCTAGGATCTGTAAATCTGTATTTAAAAAAAACCTCATTTTCTCAAAGCTTATAGAAACTTTTTAATTTTAAGAATAATTGAAATGTACTAAAATCAAGAAATTGAAGTGTGCACCAAGACTGAGTGGACCAGTATTAAATAGTGTTACAGCAGGTGACAGCCTCAGAATGTTAACCCTGGTCCTTTAGTTCAAAAGGTGCTTTTCTCACCTTTGCCCTTGAGAACTGAAGCATAGTGTCAGAGAGATCCAAAGACTGGCCAATGGCATTTTCAAGTGATAAAACAGCTAGAGATGTCAGTCTTTCGTCAGCCATCGTCGATCGAAGATATGTTTTAATGAGCCTGAGCTTCAAAAAGCTGCACTCATCACTTGCAACTGTGACCGGCAGCGTGAGCAGAATTCTGAAAGCTATCCACACATTAGGAAAAGTCTCCTTCAGCTCTGCATCATGAATGAATTGGAGAATTTGGAGCGGAGAGTGCTTCCCCTCTTGAAAAATGTGATGGCTGTTGTCCAATTTGACATAGAGGTCTTTATCATTGACGCTGGAACATTCTCCATGTGTCAGCGTTCGGTGAAGGTCCGTACAATTGTTCAAGAGTATTTTCCTTTCTGCTAGCAGCTTACTAAGGTCAGACAAAAAAACCCAGATCTTTTCATGGTGCTTCATTTGTCCAAACTTTTCTGCAATGGACACTCGAGCAGTGTCAACGAGCAAGCAAAAAAACTCCCTCTTGAATTTTTCTCCCGAGCTTCCCATCACCTCATTTCTGCCCTCATAACCAAACTATCTCTTCTTCCGATGAATATGAGTTTCCTTGAAGACTCAACTCCTAAGTTTTCTGCCATTTCTTTTAAAGCAGCGCTGGCATCTTCAAGTCCATTGTCTCTATAGGCTGCAATGAAATCAAGGCAGCTTTTTATCTAAGTAGTAGTGGTCACGATGTTCATCGACTGAGTTTGTAATTGTGCTGGGTTGGATCACAATTATAATTGTGATGGGTTGAACCCCCTTGGGGCTGCCAACTGATGTGCCAAGGTTACTTCTTTGCCCAACCAACTCCAGAGACTTGCCTGGTTTGAGCCAGACCCGCTAGCCTGCTCCAAACCCAGACCCAGGTCTGAACCACATCGCCTCAACAACTGTAGGCTTACCTGGAAGCAGCTTAGGAAGTGTTCCTGCCTTTAGCACTCATATGTTCAACTCCCAATGGGGTCCAAACCCTAAATAAATCCGTTTTACAATAGAGAGATATGCACAGCTGTTTGCCCCCACCAGGTACTAATATGTACTCCAGGTTAATTAATAAGTAAAAAGTGATTTTATTAAATACAGAAAGTAGGATTTAAGTTGTTCCAAGTAGTAACAGACAGAACAAAGTGAATTACCAAATAACATAAAATAAAACACGCAGATCTCTCTCTAATACAGAGTTAAAGCTGAATACACATAAAAACCTCACCTTCAGATGTTTCAGTGAGCTTCCTTTTACAGACCAGACTCCCTCCAGCCTGGGTCCAGCAATCACTCACTCCCCCTGTAGTCACTGTCCTTTGTTCCAGATTCTTTCAGGTATCCTTGGAGGTGGAGAGGCTCTCTCTTAAGCCAGCTGAAGACAAAATGGAGAGGTCTCCCAGGGGTTTTTATAGACTTTCTCCTCTAGGTGGACATCCCTCCCTCCCGCTGTGAATCCACTTACAAAATGAAGTTTTGGAGTCACATGGGCAAGTCACATGTCCCTGCACGACTGAGTTCCTTACCAGCCAAGACACATTCCTGCGAAAGCTCAGATGTAGATTGGCGTCTCCAAATTCATTGTTGACTTAAATGGTTCTTGATTGGGCACTTACTGAGAATAGTCTTGTCTCAGAAAGCTGACCAAATACTTTGCTAAGGCTACTTAGAAATCAAGCACGTACACAGCCAATATTCATAACTTCGAACACAAAAATGATGCATGCATACAAATAGGAGGAATATATTCAGTAGATCATAACCTTTATAGAGATATGTTACATGGCATATGTAGCATAAAACATTTTCCAGTTATATCATATATGCATTTATAAGCATATCCCCATAAAGCCTTATTGGGTGCGCCGTCACAGTAATGTTTTGCTTATAACATTTATTAGAACAGGATATTGTGCCAAACCACACGTGAGACCAGAAATTTGAAGTCAGTGATTTGGTTTGCCAGGCTTTGCACCCTGTGTCGGATTCTGGCCTCTGCTTTACTCAACTGCGCTAGTTCCATCAGGGCATCATAAACTTCAGGCACTTTGTACCTCACTAGCCTTATGATATTAATGCAGCCAGGGGTGACGAGTTATATGGGCCCGTGGTGCCTGTGCCCAGGAATATTCAGGGCCCAGGGGCCCGGCTCCACCAATGTTTGGGGCTGGGTCTCTCCCCTAGCCCTGCCTGATGCCCCCACGTGCCTCCCCAGAAGCATCTCCTGGCTTTCAAGCTTTGAATTTTAATCAATTTGCAAGTTTCTGTGTTAAAGAAGATTGATACTATAAGACACAGGGACTCATATCCTATGCAGCACATTAGATCTAAGTTATACAGAACACACACCACCACCACCCCACACACACACGTCATCTCTCCTGTGCTGTCCCACCCCAGCACCAAAACACATGCTACCACTAAGCATAAAGGGGATATGGAAGAACCAAGGGGAACCCTACTCCTGTAACATTTATGCAGCATGTCTGCAGAGAAGGCTTTGGCTAATTGGAAGCCCCAGGCACACCCCCTTTGCTGTCATTTTATGCTCATCAAGTTGAGACTTTTTGGTTGTGAGGTATGGGCAAATCTGCTCTCTCTCTCTCCTTTTGATGAAGGATGGAGATGACTGTAGAGGACTCTAATGTTGGAAATCACTTTTCTTTCTGAAAAGTTTGTCCTTAATATATTTACTTGCATCTCTTCCTCAAGATGCTGTCACTGAAGGAAGTTAGCAAAAATAAATAATTTCCAGTTTGTTAATTTTGTGCATTTGGCAGCACTTTGTTTATGGTCAATGTCACTTTTTCCTCTTGACAGTCAGTCAGTTTCAGTCTTTCTGATAAAACCCTTATAAACACCAGTCTGGGAGCAGAAAAACCCTTTCCAAGGTTTAAAGGATTCCTCAACCATGGGATGCTGTTTCAGGACAGAGGTCTGCTGGGAAAAGATGGGTTCCACTTAACCAAGAAAGGGAAGGGCATCTTTGGTCACTGACTCATCAACCTAGCAATGAGGGCTGTAAACTAGGTTCAAAGGGATCAGGTGACAGGTAGGTATAAAAAAGGTGACCTTAACAGAGGACTAGGGTTTTTTGTTTTGCGGGGGGTGGGGAGAAGAGAGGATGTTGGAAAATTACATTAGGATCATAGGAGGAACAGGAGGGAGAACAGTGGAGAATATGCTTGAAACAGGGTGTACTCACCTCTTGTGAGTGCCCCCTTTGGCCAGTGCAGACCTGGGCACTCTAGGCAGCTTGGAGGACCCCCTCCACTGCCCTTTTTTGGGGAGGGATGTGGCAGAGCCATGAGGTCTCCTGGAGGGTGCCTCAGAGGGTCTGGTATACCTCATCACAATGCTCAACATCTTAGATGTCTACACACAAATGCATGGAGTAGGGAAAATAAACATGAAGAATTGGAAGTACTAGTACATAAGATAAATGATGACAATTGGTATCAGCAGAGACTTGGTTGGATAAATCTCGACAGGAATATTGGTACAAGGGGTATAGCTTCGTTAGGAAGGACAGGCAGGGATAAAAGGGAGGAGGTGTTGCATTATACATCAATATAATATACAATTGTTCTAAGATTCAAGAGGAACTGAAAGGTAGACCAGTTGAAAGTCTCTGGGTGAAGATAAAAGGAAATAACAGATATGACTTCATGGTATGGGTCTACTATACACATCACCAAATCACAAAGATGAGGAGGCATTTCTATAACAAACAACAGAAATATTCAAAACATGAGACTTGGTAGTAAGGTGGGATTTTAACAAACCAGACATCTGTTTGAAAAGCAATATGGCGAAACAAAGTGTCCAACAGGTTCTTGGAACGAAGACAATGTCTTGTTTGAGAAAGTGTAAGTAGTAACTAGGGGAACAGTCATTTTAGACTCAATTCTGACTAACAAGGAAGAATCAGTTGTGATTCTGAAGGCAATTTGGGTGAAAGTGATTGTTATAGCGTTGGCCACCTCCTGAGTTATAGGGTTGGTCACCTCCTGAATGCCGAAGCGTGCCCCTGTGTGGCCACTCTGCAATGCCCTGCCTCTGTTTCCCTCAGTAAGGTAATAATGACTTCACTTTAACAGCCCACAAACTGAAACACTCTACTTTACATCAGGGTGCCTCTCTTTAATGGAGCCTTCTGAAAGAGTGCTTAAAACAGAGATTACTCACCCTGTGCAGTAATGGTAGTTCTTTGAGATGTGCCCCTATGAATGCTCCACTATTGGTTCACACGCGCCCCACACACCCTCAATCAGAGATTTTCATTAGCAGTGTCCATTTGGCCTGTGCATGTATCTGTGGTATCCTCGTGCCCTGCACCAAGGCTATATCAGGCTGCGTGGGCAAACCGCCCCTTCAGTTCCTTCTGCACCACCAAGTCTCAGAGGAAACTTTGAAGCACAAGAGGCAGCATTAAACCCTGGTGACCAAGGTATGCCCCTTACATGGAGGATTTTCCTGGAGGGAATAGAACAAGTCTTTATTACCAAAAAAGGGTGGGCGTTTTTGTTTTGTTTTAAAAACAACAAGTACTGACCCTACTATTAACAAACTAGCCAACTAACTGAGCAGAGGGAGCTCCATAACTTCCAAGACAGTGAGTCCACTTCTTACCTATCTCCATCTCAGGCCAAGGCACTTGAGAAGAAACTGAGGGAGGGGATTCGTCCATGCAGCCTGATATAGCCTTGGTGCGGGACATGAGGATACCAACAGCGCATGCATGGGTCAAACAGACACTGCCAATGAACATCTCTGATCAAGAGCGTGGGGAGTGCATGTGCACCAAGAATGGAGTACCCATTGGGATAAGACTCAAAGACGAAGAACGATTTACAGGCTCTTACCTTAGAGCCCAAGCAAAACTTAAACTTCTCAAAACAAAAAAGACTCAGTTCCAGCAGCAGCTTCTTTTGTAAGGCCTCAGGCTTCTTCAGGATCTCTCCCAGGCCTGCCTATCTGGAAAGCTTTATAATCCCTTCTGTTTGTTCCGAGTCTCTCTCAGGCTTCCCTTCCTAGAGAGAGCTCTATAATCCCTTCTCTCCCCCTTGCAGTTTACTGCTGCTCTTTTATAGGGCATCAGCCCCTCTTCAGTCAGCTAATTAAGTCACACAAACCCTCTTAGGTGTGGTGCATTCAGGACTCAGGGTAGGCTTGCCCCAGTCCCTCCAGGGACAAGCCTCTCTGTTACAGAGATCGTATTATGACAGATTCCATGATTGTAATGAAAGGAAGGAGTGAGAGCAGCAGAATAAGGGCAATGGACTTCCAAAAAACAGACTAAAATTCAGAGAACTGATAGTAAGGTCCCATGGGAAGAAAATCTAAGGGATAAAGAAGTTCAGGAGATCTGGAAGTATATGAAAGAGACAATATAAAAGGCACAACAGCAAACTATTCTGATTCAAAGGAAAGCAAGGAAGAATAGTAAGAGGCCAATATGGCTCCATGATGAGTTCTTTAAGTGACCTGAAAAATCAAAAAAGAATTCTACAAAAAGTGGAAACACAAATTGCTAAGGAGGAATACAAAAGAATAGCACAAGAATGTAGGGACAAGATCAGAAAGACTAAGGCACAAAATGAGTTATACCTAGCCAGGATCATAAAAGCCAATATCTTCCTTAAATACATTAGGAGCAAGAAAAAGATGAAGGACTGGAGAAGGGTAAACATAATGCTCATCTTTAAAAGGGGGAACAAAGAGGACCCAGGAAATTATAGACCAGACAGCCTAACTGCGACACTTGGAAAGATACTGGAACAAATAATCAATCAATTTGTAAGCACCTCGAGGACAAATCATGTCAAGCCCTTTGACAGGGTTACTAACTTAATGGAAGCAGTAGACATGATATATCTTGATTTTTCAGTAATGCTTTTGACACAATCTCACACGATATTCTCATGAACAAATTAGGGAAATACAGTCTAGATGAAATTACTATAAGGTGAGTTCAAACCATACTCAGAATTGACAGCAGTGTTTCACTATCAACTTGGGAGGCTGTATCTAATGGAGTACTGCAGGGGTCAGATCTGGGTCTGTTACTAGTCAAATTTTCACTAATGACTTGGATAATGGAGTGGAAAGTGTGATGCTACACCCCATATTCACCCTGGGGGTATGATGATGATATGATCATGACATAATTATGATGCAATTTGTACAAAATAGGTCATGTGATGCGCCAATGGAAAAGTTATGATTTGTTGAATGTGATTATCCTATTTGTGAGCATGCATCATTTTTGTATCTGAAGTTATGAATATTGACTATGTATCTGTATTTCAAATGTGCTTACTCTGAGTAACACCCACAGCTAGTCTTTCAGGTACAACAATGAAGAAACTAGACAATGCTAATAGCCCATCAGCAAAGACAACGGGGTATGGATGAGTTTAGTCTTCCTGTAAATATTTCAGCCAGCCTGTAAGTAATGACTGCTATGACTCAGCAAGGGCATGTGACCAAACCACATGATACTGAACTCCATTTTGGGTACCTGTATTTTTCCACAAACTGGGCTGGGAACTGTTTTTGGAACAAAGGTTTCCTGCCATATGGTAAAGCTATATAAAGGGGGGAGTGACATCATCTAGGGGCCTCACTCCCCACACAAGAGAATTCCTGGAAGCACCTGCGGAACAAAGACTGAACTGGGGGAAGTGCTGGTCCCAGGCTAAAAGGATTTCTAGCCTGTGTATGGAAACCTAGTGAACTGCTTGTATCATCAGCCACGGTGAGAAATTGCTAATTCATATCCAATCTTTCTAGTATTTTAGGCTTAGTTTGTGGTTTTGTTTATTTACTAGATAATCTGCTTTGATCTGTTTGCTATCACTTATAATCACTTAAAATCTATTTCTGTAGTTAATAAACTTGTTTTTTGCTTTATCTAAACCAGTGTGCCTTTAAGTGAAGTGTCTGGGGGAAAATCTCTTAACACAGGCTCATTGCATATTCCTCTCCACACTGAGGGAAGGAAGAACTGAGTAATAAGTTCATACTGGTCGGGGTTTTGACCGGGCAGGATGGTACAACTCTGGAATATTAGGCTAGGGAGCTTGGGGTTATCTTGGCTGTAGCCTCTCTGTTGTTGGTTCACGCAGTGGCTGGTAGGAGCCTGCATGTAACTGCAGCTGGGTGTGTCCCTGCCTGCCTGAATGCTGGTGGGAGTGTAGGATCAGGAGCGGTCTACAGCTTGTCACAGCAGCACAGTGTGAGGGGGAACCCAAGCTGGTGAGTCAGAGGGCTCGGTGGTACCCCAGTTCCAGGTAGCACCCGGGGTGGCAACCCGTCACAGAAAGTATACTTATAAAAAACTGCACATTACACCAACCTGGAAGGGGTTGCAAGCACTTTGAAGGGCAGGATTAGAATTCAAAACAACCTGGACAAATCTGAAATCAACAAGATGAAATTCAATAAAGACAAGTGCAAAGTACTAATTTAGGAAGGAAAAATCAAATGCACCCCTACAAAATGGAGAATAGCGGGCGCAGCAGTACTACTGCTGAAAAGGATCTGGGGGTTATAGTGGATCACACATTGAATGAGAGTCAACAATGGGATGCAGTTGGAAAGAAGGATAGTGTGATTCTGGGTTGTATTAACAGGAGTGTAGTAAGTAAGACACAGAAGGTAATTGTCCCACTTTAGTAGGCAATGGTAAGGCCTCAGCTAGAGTTGTGTGTCCAATTATGGGCACCCCACTGCAGAAAAAATGTGAATAAATTCTGAAGAGTTCAGAGGAGATCCACAAAAATGATAAAATGTTTAGAGAACCTGACCTATGAGGAAAGGTTAAAAAAAACCTGTGTATTGTCTGGATAAAAGACGACTGGGGAGTGGAGAGGAAAAACCTGATAACATTCTTCAAAAATGTTAAGGACTGTTATAAAGAGGACAGTGATGAATTGTTCTCCATGACCACTGATAGTAAGACAAGAAGATGTGCTTAATCCACAACAAGGGAGATTTAGGATAGGTATTAGTAAATCTCTCTCTCTGTGTATGTAAGGACAGTTAAGCACTGGAATAGGCTTCCAAGGGAAGTTATGGAATCCCCACCATTGAAGGTTTTTAAGAAAAGGTTAAGCAAACACCTGTCAGGAATGGTCAAGGTATACTTGGTCCTGCCTCACAGCAGGGGGATGAAATGACCTCTCGAGGTCCCTTCAAGCGCAATATTTCTATGAGTCTATGACTTTTTTTTAAAGTGTCTGACCATACTACTTAAAGAATATGCTATCAAAAGTGGGTTTTTTTCAATTAGTCAGTTTTTAAAAAATGATGTTGACAGTGTCCCTTTAAGTTTTGGAAGATGTTGGCTTGAGTTTTTTTCCCACCCTAGAAACCATAGACAACAACTACAAACCCCAGTGCACTCTGACCTCTTCTTCCCCTTCTCCCACCAACTGGGGTCAGGTCATCATGCAAGCATTCGCCACCTACATCTGTCTGAGGCGTCACTAAGGTTCATCTGCTTACTCTTTTTTTTGATGTAATCCATCCATCGCTTCCTTGGGGTCACTTTCCTACCACCCTCTCCTGCCATGCTCTCTTCATGAGGACCTCTTCATTCATCCTCTTTGTATGGGTCTGAACCAGTGAAGTCGCTTTTTTTTTTTTAAACCAGCCACATCATGGATGTTGACTGTTATTCTAGTGCTTTCATTTCTACATCTGTGCCTTCATGTAACTTTTTATAGTGTGAAGACATCTCATCTGAAACACCAATAGGTGTTGAACCTGCCATCTCTTTACCACCCATTCTTCTTCACCAAACAGGATTGTGGGGTGCACGACTGTTCTGTACAGTTGGGTTTTTAGTCTCAGTGGCATACACACCACCCGAGATATTATTCCACAATTTTCCAGCACTGCCCAATCTGGACTGTTTCTGCCATTCCTGAGGACACTCTTCCTCTCCTCAAGCCATACACCCGGCACATCTCCTATGCCAGGGCTTGTGAGAAGTCCTGTCTTCCTCAAGTCCTGCATAGGGAGAATACTCCTCCAGCTATAGGGCTCTATGCCACTCTGGGCCTTTTACCTGGCGTAAAGGGGCTGGGTGAGGATCTCACTCAGTCTTTTTAAAATGAAATATTGGATTCTGGATCACAACCACGTGAACGTCTCCAAAAACGGTAACTATCTGGTAATTATAGCTGCACAATGAGATTATACATGAGGCTTTGCATATACCACAAGTTCTGCCCTGAACTAGTGATAAAGAAGGAAATTATTCAGAGAACAAGACAGACTAATTTCTGATTAGAGTGATTAATACTCAGACTGTACTGTCACAGTTTCAGGTTAACTGTATCTGTCTTCCCCACTCACTGCCCCTCCCCACAGTGGTCCACTCCAGGAGTTCCTAATCAGATCTCAGGTCTTTATCCATCACCTACCTCTGTGCAGGAACCTTTCTTCCACTCTCTCCTGACCAGAGGAGATTTAAGGCTGCACAGCTCGCTGCCTTACACTGTGATACCCCCAGCAAGCCAGTCTGCCTAACAGCTGGCACCCCTGTTTTGCTTTCTCTCCAAGGTCTATGACCTGTGTATTGCCAGCAGTTACAAGTTACCATGCAGCTGTTTCTAAGCAAGCACATTTATTCTTAAGGTAAAAGCCTTACAGAAAAAACCTATTAAAACAATAAAAGTTCCTGTATGCAGGCTAAAAGCTTATCAAAGGTCACCCATCAATCTTATAGGGACTGGTAGGCCACCCTTCCGCAAGGATTGGGTCCCTCCCTTGAACAGAAGGTTCTGTGTGTTTGCTGAGGCAGAAAACAGACCCTGTACCAGTTCAAGCTCATCCTTTTATACCAAAAGTCCTTTCTTCATCTTCTAGTCTCTGGAAGCCCCAGCTTGAATCAGTATATGCAATCCACTCCAGATGATAGTACCCCTCTAGAATTATTAAGTGATTTGCCTTAATCACCCCTCATCATTTGCAGATTGTGTAGGAACTGTGGTAACCCTCCCCCATGGAGAAGAATACAATCATACATAAACTATTCATAGATTTAATATGGGTCCCAAAGATATCCCATGTGATTGCAATATATGTCACATATAATATAGCATATTTTAAAATGCCTATTTCAGGGACCGGATGGCTCAGGAGATTGGTATGGATATCTAGATCCTTTCAGTTTGAGGCTGTCAGTTTGGATCTGGCTTGGGTAGTAAATGACTGAAGATTTCTACTATCTAAGAGCGGCCTGGTGGCCTATGTCAAATGACAAGCCAGCTGTACTAGTGAGTAAGCAAAACCTATTTAACTCTTTCCCAGAAGGATCAATACCTGATTAACAGGAAACACTACCAGCCTTTTATAAGGCCCCTTGAAAATGTAGACCTAAATGTTTGGGAAAAAACCAAATCAGAGCTAAACTAAATACCTTAGATCAAGATCTGCAGTAATATGTAACACGCATACATCCTTTAACCTATATATGCACCCATAACCCTTTCCATTGCAAGGAAAGGTTTATTAGTTATATAATGCCTAACTAATGGGATCTAAATAATATTTTGTAGCTCCAAATACACCATAAATATGAAAATAATTGGCTTTTATTTAAAATGGTATTGCAGCTGGTGTTTCCTGTTCAAGTCAGTCAAAGCAATTATGATAGTCACAATCATATGCTAAGTATTATAACTCCTGATGGAAGCATGTGTAACATTTCAGTATATTGAGCTATTATCAATACAGGTCCCACAGTCTTCTGTCTTTTAAAGGACAGGAGTATTCAGGTTACATTTTAGCTCAATCTTAGGCTCTGGAACAAACACTACCCTTAGCACTGGATTTGAATGATGGGGTTTGCATCATATTCATTCCTCCCCATTAAAGGTTAAGTTGAGGCCAAACTCATTTCATTTACATCCTACACATGGAAATTAATTTGAGATTGCCTAGGAAAGAAAGGGTTTTTTCCCCCTCCCTACTGCTGAGATGAACTGACAGTATCAATTAGTTACGAATAAGAATCACTCTCCAGCACCATTCACCCCCAATTCCTGATCCCATGTATATAGCCTCCCCTTCTTCTGTACTCGGACATTTTTTCCCAGAGTCATGGTGTATTTTCCTTAAATGCTGAAAGCCCTGTAAAATCCTGCCTTCAGGGCAACAGCTTCTGATCTTGATTTTTAAGGAAGGCAAAAATCCTATGAAAGGACTCAAGTGTATAGCTTGCTCCATGCATTTTACAAGCACAAAGAAAATTGCATTTCAGAGGTGGTACATATCCAATTACGAGGAAATAAGTTACAACAAAATGGCAAGGAGAGGCACTGTAATAAAGACAAACTCAATTAAAAGTTACCATAACAAAGCAAAGAAAGATACACTATAATGCACATTAATAGCTTTTTCAAAATCTAAGCTCAGATTGGGTGGTGGATACCAGAAATTATTTTTTTATGTAAAAGCTAATGAATCATTTTTGTTAACAAGAAAGGCTCTCATCTTTGATCAATGGGATCTGTGAATTAGCACTAAGTGGAGAAAGCATCTTGCATAAGGCTCACAAAAGACTAAGCATTTTAGAAATTTCCTCTTAATCCATTTTATACGTCTTGAAGCAACACTATCAAAAAAGGATCCTCGTTTTTTTATTTTTATAGAAGGAACACTTTTTTGTTCAAGTCTCAGGACTATATGTAAAACAACTGGCTGGTAGAGGTGACACATTTAACAGATATAATCAAAACTATTCTTCTCTTACTCTCCCTTTTTTCAGCTGCTCCTGCCCCATGTGGAGTTCCTTGCTGGGTGGTGGCGATGAAAGGGGTGAGTGACGAAATAGGCAGGAAACACTGGGATACCATAAAAAGGCAAATAAAGCTATTATGTAAAGTAAAATTGGCCATTGCCAGCTTTATTAGGCCACTGCAAAGCTACTAGCCTTACATTCTTTCTGGTCCATTTTTTCCCCTAAACAACAACAAATGACAAATGTTATTACAATTTCTTCTTTTTTTTCTCTCCCTTTTTTTTAAACTGAGTCTCCCCTATTGGGGATCTGTCACAGTTGACTTCTCCTGACACAAATATCTGCCATAACAATATGGGAATTTGGTGGTTTATTATTATAGGGCAAATTAAAAGTTAAATTTGCTGCCATATAACTTCTGCTCATAACATTTTGACAAATGATAAATGACAAAAATAACTCTTCCTTTCTACTCATCTGTCTAGGTATTATATGAGCCTCATCACCAGAGTGCCTGAGTACCTCCCACAAGTTAAAACAATAACAATGCTCCCCCTCACCCTTCAGGGGAGGCTTCCAGGATTTCAGCTATCCTTTGCTCCATAGTTGAGAATGAGGTTAGTATTGTGGGAAAACTTGTTTACTCTTCTATTCAGGTTTTTATACTATGCCTATCTGAACACCTTCCAGAAGTGCATTAAGACAATCATGTGTGATTCATTCTCTTTCTTTTGTTCTCCCTTCCACTCTCCTGAGGGAATGCTGCATGACAATATTTATAAGTATATTTTTATTATTTGTGTTCTGTGTAAGGTGTTTATTTGGGTTTTAAAAAAGGGGGGGCGGGGGACTTCTCTCACTTGGAATAGAAAGCAGTGAGGTTTGAAGCGGCTCTCAGCTCCCGCAGGAGTTTGTTCCACAGTTTTGGACCAACCCAAGAGAAAGCTCTATCTCCTGCACAGACAAGCTTTACTCTCGATGCAAACAGTTCCAGTGTGTTCAAAGAACAGGGTTCTCAAGTTCCCAGAGCTTTAGGCATTTTTTGCTGTCCAGGACACAGACCATTATGCGTAGGGCCCTACCAAATTCACGGCCATGAAAAACACATCCTGGACCGTGAAATCTGGTCTCCCCCTGAAATCTAGTCTTTTGTGTACTTATACACAAGTACACAGTGTTTCTCAAACTGTGGGTCCCGACCCAAAAGTCTATTGTAGGGGGGGTCACGGTATTGCCACCCTTACTTCGGTGCTGCCTTAAGATCTGGTGGCCAGAGAGCAGCAGCTGCTAGCCAGGCACCCAGCTCTGAATGCAGTGTTGCTGCCAGCAGAAGCAGTGCAGAAATAAGGGTGGCATGGTATGGTATTTCCACCCTTAGTTCTGCATTGCTGTTGGCAGTGGCACTGCCTTCAGAGCTGGGAGGCTAGAGCGGTGGCTGATGGCCAGGAACCCAGCTCTGAAGGCTGCGCTGCTGCTGGTGATAAGATAAACAGAAATATTTACAGATAAACCATAATGAATGTTGCTTTATATATACACATGAAAATGATACCAATAATACCATAACACTCAGGGTTTCTTTCTCAAATTTGTTACACTGGTACAATGTCTTCTCGATGACCAGAAGGAAAAAAAAGGTGGCAAAACATGAGAAACACAATATTTTAATAGCAAGGCTGATTGTATTTATTTATTTTTGGTGGCCCTTCTACCATATCACTCCTGCTAGAAATATTTAATTTAAAAACAGTATGTTTCTCTTCTCATTGAAAGGGAACAGATGCATGTGGATCTCCTGTAGAAACTCACACTCAGTTTCCATGCAAGTTTTAAATGCTTTTTATTACCTGGTCTGCTACAACAATGGGTTTCCCTGACTCTCTAACCTAGAGGCAGAAAATGATTTTAGGTTCAGGGCCCTCTTGTATTATGACAGATGCTCCTCTTGCCCAGGCTGTGCATTAACTCTGTCTCAGACAGGCTTCTATCCTGGGAGGCCAGGAGTCTGAGCTGCTCAAGGAGAGAATGGCTCAGCCACCAAAGGCTGCTCTCTCGGTGACTCTTCTTTACTGGGGGAACCCACCTCTGACTCACTAATCTTCTTCACATCTCCCACTTCCATTCGTTCATCTGCTGTCTATACACAGTCCTACCACATGTCACTCAAATGAAAATTCGCTTTCCAGTCCCTCCAGGGAACGGGAAAGGCCAAGCACCATACAAGACATTTCTACAGTCCCCATTGGAATGGGTTTCTTCTCTCCTTTTCCCTGCGGCCAGCAGAATGGAATGACCTTTTCCCTGGCCCTTGCACAGAGGCCAGGTTCTTCTCTCTCATATCCCCAACCTTCAGGCACTGCTTTAGTTCCTCTGGCAATAACAGTAATAGAAGAATAGACGGAAGGGCTCCAGCCTTGAAGTAAACAATTTAGAGGTCTCTGTTTCCCCCCCCCCCTTTTCTTGTCTCCCCCATCATCTCCACTAGGTCAGAGAAACCACAAACATGGCTTCCAGATCAAGAGTCCCAAGCCAAGGCCACCACACAACCTTCCAGGGTTCCAGTCCACCACCACCAAATTAGATTAACTACCTCCATCTAATATGTCTCCTTGCCTCTGACGGACACAATCTGACTCATTTAGCCTGAAAGGAAAAGATGCTTTACAATGTGCACCGTGCAGCTGTATTATAGATGACATGTACACACAATCAAATTCTATGGTGACTGACAGAGCACTCTTACATACACATACTTACATCAGTTGTTCTGTTCTCATACATCACCTCACCATGATGTACTTTAAGTCAAGAAGACAGAGGTATAAACTTCCCAGATTTTTTAAAAATATTTGATTCCTGCTGCACGAAAAGTTTACAGATACCACCAGGGAAAACATAATTGCTGTAAGTGCCAGAATAACCAACTTTTAAGGGTAAGGCATGTTGGTTTGGGGCTAATTACCAGTGTCCCTTTAAAGCTCAAAACCTGCATAGTTACCAGCTTGTATTTAAGAAAGAAATAATTTGAAATGAGTAACACTGACAATTAATTTGACTTGCTGAATCCTTAAGCATTACTGTAATTACAGTATGTCAGAGCAAAATTATTCACACACACCCCTCTCCATTTTTATATATGTCACTAACAAGCAACAAAATCAATATACTTTCCCTGGTATTTTTGATATAGAAGAGCAGTACATATCAGGATCTTATGGAATTCTCATATGTAAAAACTAACTGCGTTCAGGATAAGGATATAACAGTATTTAAAAGAATCTATAGACACATGAACTTCAGAATAACAGATACATACTGCATACTTGACTTTTCCTTTGAAGCAGTGTTCACAGGTCCCAAATTAGTGTTCATTGACTCCCTCTACTGGTAAAACCTGGTACTTTATCAGGAAAATTTTGTGTCTATTTGCATCTTCCTAGTGTATAAGATTTGAACATGCATGTGAACTGACAATATCATTCGGCTAAGGTCATTGTGTAGTCAGCTGAAAAAAAGGAAATAAAACCAGTAGATTCTAAAAGATATATATATATATAGTACATTCTAAAATATATAGCATGTGGATAATGCTTATCACAACTATGCAGTATATTGAGCCCAGTCTCACTAAGGGATTATGAATTAATATTTTACAGTATATGTTCAACATTGAAATAATTTGGGGTTTAATTGTATTTCCTGATAACAAATTCAATAGATACGAGAACTCTTGAAAATACAGTCAGAATTCATTTTAGCTGTCGCTAGTACATTAGCTCTCACGGGTATGAAATGACATATATTTTGCTTTCCCTTTCCATACAAACTTTATATTTTTATTATTAAAGAGAGTCTTAAAATAAATAATGAAAGATCCATGAAATAGTACACTGAATTTTAGTTTAAATATTTATGGAATTCTCGAAAAAGAAAGCTGCCTCTTGCATTTTACTCTGAAACCTTTAAAAGGAAGAAATAGTTATGCATGAATGAACCTGAATCACTGCAAAGTAATTTTAACAGTACCTTCTGTCTGGCTTTGCTCTCTCCATCTGAACAGAGAGGCAAGGTGAATCAGCAAGACTAGCCAGGAGAGTTGAGCAAATCTGTTACATTTCTGTGCTACACACATTAGAAGGAAAGGTTGGTTACTTTATACTGTCTACTGTCTGTTTATCAAAGTAATTCTTATCCACAGTCACTTTCAAGTCTATGAATAAGAGTTAAAACATTTTCTTTTAGGTTATAGCAGGGTAACTGGCTAGTTCTAAAACAGGGACAAAATGTCGAATTACTTAAAAATAACACAAAATTATGAATGTATTTTAGCATGGGATAACCTAGTACCATTTCAGTGGATGTGAATATCCAACAAAACACCCATTCACAGGCAACTTTAAAAATGTCTTGGGAGGCAGTCAAATGAGCATGCTGCATGAATAAAATTTCCTTTTAATGTCTCCCCATTCCTCTCATTCTCTTTCTGCTGCTTCAGCCTCTAGCTCCAATATGCACAGCATGAAAGAGAGTAAAAACTTTCAATCTCTGAAGTGCTCTGTGGGGATGCCCCAGAGAGAGGGAGAGTTTTATTCACTTTCACTCTAGTGCTATTAGTACAAGTGGCACAAAGCATCAGTCAGAAAACAGAAGAAATGGAGGACAAGAACAAGTGGACAGCCAAAAGAAGGGAGGATTTCAAACTACTGCTGCTCAAGCAGGATTCCCAGAACCCCTAGGCTCAGCCCTAGATTAATTCCAGCAGAGTAAATGGTATTTCCCCTAGATATATAGGTTTTTAAAGGCTCTATAATATTTTTGAACTAAAAATAAGTAAAAACTCTATAGTCTAAACAATGTAACTCTACTGTAAATACAGTGTTTGTGTCCCTCTATTGTAAATAGAATGTGTATGTATGTGTGTGTGAGAGAGAAAAGATGATCTCTTATGTAGAGATGTCAGCAGTCTTATTTTTTGTACAACATGAACATTAAGGCCAGATATTTAAAAATGTTCAGCACCTACAGTTGGGGTCAGATTTTCAAAAATGCCCAACCTCCAGAATTTGCCACTGTTGTCAATTGGAGCTGCTTGCTGCTTAACACTTTTTAAATTCCGGCCCATTTATTTACATATATAATGAAGGCCAAATGCTTTTGAAAACACAGGCACTTAGTTGAGTGCCTAAATGAGAGCTTGCAGGCGCTGAGCTCTTTTGAAAAATCTGGCCTTCCATTCATCTCTGCTTCAGATCCCACATGGTCAATTAAAAAAAATCACAACATACTGTAAACAAAAACATTTCTCTGTGGATTACATTTTGCCCAGGGTTGTGACTCTGACATCACAGGGAGGTACATGAGCTGCACCACTATACAAATAGCCCCAGATCTGACTTTGACTCAGACACCCTTCTGATTGTCTGATTAATTAGAGTTCAGACATGTGATGACATGGAGAAGAGATATTTTTGGTCTTTAAGACATTCTATTGTACCATTTAGTATCACCAATCCCAAATATTTAAAAATAATGCATTAGGCCCCCCCAAAACTTGAGATTACTGTAAAACATTTGATATTTTTAAAAATAATACGTTTTGGTCTCTTTATTTGCCTTCTGGTTTTGGATCTTGTAGAGCAGTGGTTCTCAACTGTGGTCCACCGCTTCTTCAGGGGGCTGCGGGACGCGGCGGACAGCACATCCCTCTGCCCGCGCTGCATCCCGCAGCCACCATTGGCCTGGAGCAGCGAACCGCGGCCAGTGGGAGCCGTGACCGGCCAAACCTGCGGACGCGGCAGGTAAACAAACCGGCCCGGGGTGCCAGGGGCTTTCCCTGAAGAAGCGGTGGACCACAGTTGAGAACCACTGTTGTAGAGAGTCACATTTTCCAGCTTTTTTCCCGTAATCATGAGAGTAGAAACTTACTTTTTATTATAAAATGAAAGCTAAGATCCTCACTTAATTACATGACTCCAGCAGCAGGGTTTTAAGCAAAACACCAACTATTGCAAGATGTGTGATAAAACCTTGAGTTAGTTGGCCTCATGGTAATTAAGGCACCTTGCTCTACAGGGAATGAGATACTTTAAATTCTTTTAAGATATTTCATAGTCCTGAAATAAATTTTCTGTAAAATATGTTGCACGTGTAGAAGAAGTGATTGTGCCCTCGGTACTGCAGCAATCTCAAACTCAGCTAGAATGATGATTACCTATTCTGTTCATTCCCTATGTTCTTACGTAATTTTTTTTAATCTTACATCACATATATGCTCTTGCAGCTATATATGACATAATACACATGCACAAACACACACATTTGTGTACGCACATGCAGGAATACAGAATAAAATAGCCATTTGGGGGTTAACACTGTTTTCAATTATTTCAAATCATGTAAGTCTGAAACTTGGAGTATTACCACCATTTTAATAACAATATAAAAAGTGGCTCACATTTTTGCCCAACTGATGCATACTTTTGTTTTGCACAAGTCTTGCACATTATGCACAGACTTTAAAAATAATAAGATAATTTTACAAAATATTGCATGGAAAATAGAAATCAAAGGGCAGAGCAAGGAAAGAGCTATCATGCCTAACCAACAACTAGAGGGGGGGAAATACACAGTGTTCCAAGACTGTTTGCTTGATTATTAGTACAGTTTAGATATATTTGATTTTTATTTTCTACTGGAAATGGTATGAAAACCGTCCTGTATTCTATGTCCTTGTAAAAGCTTTTATTAGAAGAAATAGAAAAGAGTTTGATTTTATGTAGTGCCTTTAATCCCAGAGGGCTTTACACAAACTAAGGAATTAGAAACTACTAGTGCAGTAATTGTTTAGGCAAACATGGCAGCCATTATGTGAACAACAATAGCTTATATAGAGCCTCAGGCATCAGAATCTGTTTTATTGAGAAAGATGGAATACTGGCTAGCATGCTGAGATTATTTCAAACTCCTTTCAGAAGGTATAATGGGATGTTTAACTTCCACATGGACAGTCACTACACATGGGCAAAGAGAACGCCAATATGTCTCAACCTAAGGATGGCAGAGATGCATTCTATAGTACTGCAGTGCAGAGTTAGCATTTGGGAGGAGTCTAAATCCTATTCAAAAGGGTATTTTTAACAAAGTGTGCTGCAAACAGTCTTTTATTATGGGAGGGAATCCCCAAGATCTATCAAGTCAATCAAATGCATGTTTTATACTGATTTTTCTGAAATGCTGGAAAACCAGGGTAGCAAAATATATTTCTTGAATTTTGTAGACAGAGGGCAGCATGATCCAACCAACAGCATTGGCACAGAACTCTGTGCAGATTTAATTAAACTTTCACTCTCACTAAGAGCACAAGATCTTTCTATGATGATAATTCTTATTCCCCAAGATGCTAAGGAAAGGAATTTTAAAAGGAAGCATACTGTATATATGTACATGATTTCAAAACCTTGCTTTTATTCTAGCTGGCATTTCTGCTTGGCATAAAAGAAATTATGTGGGCCTAGTAAAATGTTAATCCTCTCAAGTCAATAAAAAATTCTGAACCAAAATGTCACTGCAGCTTTCCCAAAGGAAAACACAGAAACAATGAAAATTGTAGTGTGGGGAAAACAGAGCATGTATTATAAATGACCCCTTGTGTTGTCAAGCCCAGGTATCTTGCAAACCCAAGAAATATATCGCCAGAATGATTCATATTTGTGGAGCTGAAAGAGTCTGAAGAATTGAGCAGAAAGAGTCTGAAGAATTAATCTTAAGAAGATCATTTTTTTAATTGACTCTATAAGGCTGACTGTAAGAGTTCAGCATTTACTTATAACGATAATGCATATTAGCCAGTAATTACCAGGGATTTTTCTGTAATTATAACTGATAATGCATACTAATCTTATGTACCTAATTGATGAATGTAATTAAGTTTGAATAGTTCTGTGGGGGAGAACACTGATTTAAAAAAAATCTAGGAGAATGGTATAAAAAAATCCTCCTCCTATTTTGGTTTGTGCCTTTAGCTGGAGAGAATTGATTAACCCTGCTTTGCCCCTGGACTGACAATACAAAGCACATTTCTAAGATCGCTTTTCCTAGGGCGTGAAAGGAGATTAGGAAGCTTTCCCAGGGAAGTACATCAGTGCATCCACCGCTAGAAAATCTAAACTCATTTAATTTAAAAAAAATATATTAGCCCTGTGCTGTGAAGAGAGCAGTCCAAATGTGAACCAAATATAAGCCAATGAAGAACAATTTTTTGCTTCCCTTATTCAGAGACAACCATATGGGCAGTAGTGAAACTAGTAAGAATCACATAAGTTTCACACCACGCAGAGGCAGGCACCAGAGTTATGCACAGGGGAGGAACATGCAAAAATGGAGGTGAGGAAGGAGTAGAATAGTGGAGACAACCCACCTGAAGCAGCCAAAAAGCTGAGCAAGATGAAGCGAGACACCTCCTATGCAGCAGCCAGGGAGTGAAGAGGAGGGCAAGAGAGAATGTTCCTTCTTCCTTTCAGCAACTGGAGTAGCTGGGGCCACTTCCAACGTTTATCAGAAATCTACTAGCGGATATGTAAGATGGAAACCCAAGCAGAATGCAGGGTCCTATAAAAGTGCTACTACAAATGTTCTAGAGTAACCTCTCAGTGAACTTATTTGCAAAACAGGGTGAATTCCTTGCTTTCTTCCCAAAGTTCCTGGTATAAGGCCCTGTTCAAAAGTAAGTAAATGCACAGAAATATAAACAACAGTGATTAGAAGAGGAGACCTTGGAACTCATGACCTTCTGGCTCCTAGCTCAGTGCACATTCCCTTAAGGCTACATGGTGTTCTGTAGGGAGTGAATAGCTCTCTCTCTCTGCCATATTCATGCACAACCCCATGGCTTTGCCATGCTGCAGAACAGAAAGGAGATTAACCTGAAATGGGGAACATTTTGTATAATATAGGATGAATGACAGATCTGGGCTCTTTATGTGGAAAAAAGGAAAATGGTAACTCCTCTAAAGTGTGTACAGCACAGCAGAAACTGTTCCACCAACAGAAGAAAGATACAAATAGATACAGAGAGAAAACAGATATTAAAGGAAATTGAAAGCCATTTGGAATAACTACTAAGCAAAAAAGAAAATGAAATGGGAACGGGGCTGTATTAATAGACACCAAGAGATTTTGAAAGAAAAATCAAGACGCTTTGACACATCAGCACCAAATATTGCAAAATCTCATAAGTCACCATTCACCTATACCCAGCCCAAGATAAAACAGGTCACTAAAGGCAAATGGAGTGAATTTTCAGCATTTTGAGCTACCCAGTTCCCAGTGGAAATTGCTAAAGCTTCAGAGTTCACCAACGTGATGTTCTAGTAGAAAGTATCTCAAGAATCTGAATTTTAGACCTCAAGCTCAGCATTTAGTACTGGATGGTACTAGAAGAGATAAAGTCACAGTGATAAAGTTTTCAGTCTCTACAGATGATTTGATCCACAGTGCCAGTGGCTTTTTCTGCCCAGGGGTTTGGAGAAAGATACAGTTCCATCACACTGAAGATGGAGGGAGAGGCCAAAGATGATTTTCCCAGAGGACCGGACAGAAACCAAAAGCACTACGTAGTAGCAGGGGTGCTGAAACAATTTGGATAGAGGGGGTGCTGACAGCCATTGAACCAAACTATAATCCCTGTATATAATGGAAACCACTTCAAGCCAGGGGGTGCTCCCGCACCCCCAGCACCCCTAGTTCTAGCACCTATGCTTAGTAGAAGTGGGCAGAAGAAGAGGGAGGGATTGTTATGAAGGCCTTAAGATGAGCTCTTGATCCTCTATAACCATACTCCAGATTAAAAGTTAGTGGTCCAAAGTCACTCAAGATGGGCTAGAGTGTGGGCTGGCTTCGTCCACACCAAAAAGAGTCTTGTCAAATTCTGAAATAGAAAGGGTGAATTTCATTGACAATTTACATACCCACTTTATTTTACAATAGTGTGCCCTTTAGAGTTACATACTTGGATAAAGATTCAAATTCAGATACATAGTTCATATGGACCACGACTGCAATTCTCCACTTAATAATCTGAATAACTGTGAACTAGTGCTTAAAAGGAAAATCTGTACAATGTTACAGTTTATCAGAAAACATTGGCACTGCCATTAGCTGCAATAAACCACCCTTATAAACCGCTAACACCTCAAGAGCAGCTTATGCAGTAGAATACATTAGTCAAATGATATTTAACAAGAGGCTGTATTCTGAAAATTGACTCTAAAATAGCATGGTAGAGGTTCCATGTTTATTGTGTCTCAATAATTTGTGTCAGATATGCTAAGTTAAAAGGGTGGGATTTTTTTCCCCACCTATCTCCCAGCCCTGGAAACTCAGCCTGGGCTTTGAGCAGCAGGCTGGGTTATTTCCATCCCATACATTATCACCAGTAATAAAAACACTGGTAACAGCTGTTTAAGCCCACTGCTATCAGTGGGTTTGCAGGGTGTAGCTGACTGGAATTTAGTAAACAATTCCGAAGGTGCACAAAATGGAAAAGGATCCAGTTCATACAATGTTGGCTTTGCAGTGCTTATGAAAAGGTCACTTCAAAGTAAATAGCCTTTTCTTCACAGGGCAAGAAATTTGGGCCAGTATAGCCTCACAGGCACAACTGCCATGCAAGGAAACATACCTGACCTTACCTTAATGATCATGGCAACCCGCAATTTAGATGAAAAGAGCAGGAGAGTCCCTACTTGCAAACAGTCAACTGATGCCATCTTCCCCTCTTTACTAATTCCATTCAGACCCTGAAATGCACTGACTTTCACTATCAGGAAAGCAACATTAAACAAGTTTACCCTACAGACTACAAGTGCTCCTGTGGGACCTAGCTCACATCATTAACTGACACAACAACATACTGTACAGGAGCAGCTTAATAACAGCTCTCAGAAAAAAAGACCACTAACCTGTCTGCTATTAAAGAAAAAGGGATAGCTATCCTGAATAAAAGATAATCTCTTCCATTCTTTTGCCTAACCTGTTGCATGCTATAACAAAGAGGTCTCTAACTGCATAAACAAAAGATCAAGAGGTTTCTTATTTTTTGTGTACTCTTCTGGGTCCTGATCCCAAATCCACTGAAGACAGTGACTGTCTTCAATGGGCTTTGGATCAGCCCACACTGCCGGCTGGAAGAACCATGGGTTTGCACAAAACATAACAGTGGAGGCATTGACAGTATGTGGTAAGTGCGTGTGACAGGGTGAAGCAACAATACCCTAGTAAACAAGGTGTTAACCCAAACTTTCTCTGTCTCCTCCTTCTACAGGTGTTCAGGAGTAACTGAAAGGACAAAATGGGGAGAGTACATTGGGAAAGAATTCCCTGCCCACCCGCAGTCTCTGATGGCTGAATTGATCTGCAGATAGAGAAAGTTTTTGTTACTCTTTTTGCTTATGTTGCCTTGTTTTGATTTATGTTTATAAAGCGTCTCTCCCCTGGAAGAGATTTAGCAGTGTGTTGCTATGTCTCTGCTCAGTCATCCTGCCAGCTTAAAATGCTCCATAGTTATTGTGACGGTGTACTCCATAAAGCTTTATGGGGAGAGGCTTATAAATGTATACATGATGTAACTGGAATATGTTTTATGCTACCTGTGCCATGTAACATATCTCTGTGAAAGTTAACATATTTCTGTGAATCTATTCCTCCTGTTTGAATGAATGTATCATTGTTGTAGTTGAAGTTATGAATATTGGTTTTATATTTGCTGGTTTTATGCATAGCCTTTGTAAGAGCATGGGACCAGGTCTGGAGGAAAGAATGTGCAAGTTAAGTACAAGCACTTAACAGACAAAAGAAGCTGCAGACCCCAATCCACATCGGGGCCTGGTCAGGAATCCAACTGGTAGGGCTGGTTACCAAGGGGTGCATGGACAGGTGACTTGCCCATGTGATCCCAAAACTCCATGGTAACATGATGTTACACAGGGAGGGAAAAAAGACTATAAAAGCCCGGGGGAGCCCTTCCATTTTGTCTTCAGCTGGCTAAAGAGAGAGGCTCTCCACCCCCCAAGGACATACCTGAGAGAGACGGAACAAAGGACAAAGACAATAGGGCGTGTGAAGGATTGCTGGACCCAGGCTAGTTCTACAGCCTGTAAAAGGGAAAGACCGGAGACTTTTATATCGGTGTTACTTGAGTAGACATAGACGTGCGTGTTTTATTTTATTTTACTTAGTAATTCACTTTGTTCTGTCTGTCACTACTTGGAATCACTTAAATCCTACTTTCTGTACTTATTAAAATCACTTTTTACTTATTAAGTTACCTGGAGTGCGTGTTGTTACCTAGGGAGGCAAACAGCTATGCATATCTTTCTATCTTTGAAATAGAAGGTGAACTATTTATGAGTTTACCCTGTATAAGCTTTATACAGGGTAAAACGGATTTATTAAGGGTTTGAACCTCCTTGGGAGTTGGGCACCTGGGTGTCAAAGGCAAAGAGCGCTTCCAGGAGCCTTACAGTTGTGAGTGGACTTGGTTCGGACCTGGGTCTGTGTTTGCAGTAGATCAGTGGAATCTGGCTCAAAACAGACAGGATTCGGGAGTCCCAAGCTGGAAAAGGCCTGGAAGCAGGGGCAGAAGTAGCCTTGGCACACCAGGTGGCAGCACCAAGCAGGTCTCTGTGATCCGAACCCGCCACAGTTATTTCTCACACAGTGTCAGTAAAGTTTGGAGTAGAATTAGGGCCAGTGTGAGCAGAATGAAACCTCCAACGAGAAACTGCGGAATTGGAATTAATATGCAAACTAGATACCATTACCTTAGGCTTGAATATTGACTGTGGATGGCTCGGTCATTACGTTAATTGAATTTATTTCCCTCCCTTAACACCTTTCTGTCAACTGTCTGTAATGGGCCATGTTGATTATCACTTCAGAAGTTTCTACCGATAACAGTTCCTTTCAATTAACTAGCCTCTTAACGTTGGTATAGGCACTTCCACCTTATGTTTCTTTGAATGTATAAATATCTGTTCACTGTATGTTCCATTCCATGCATCCGATGAAGTGGGTTCTTAACCCACGAAAGCTTATGCTGAAATAAATTTGTTAGTCTCTAAGGTGCCACAGGTATTCTTCTTGTTTTCTTTCTGCAGAACTAGGCTCTCTCTTAAAGACCTGCTGCTTAAAAACACCCATTCTATTTCAGATATTATTTGCCTTATGTTTTCTATTTTTGTCATGTCTTCCCACACCTTTCTTATTAGGCACATTTGCAGTTTTTGGCTGCTTATTCTTCAGCTTGTTATCGATTAGTACAATTAATATTAATAACTATTCTTAATTTTAACCATTTCTATTGTGGTAATAGCTAAAGGCCTCAACCAGGTCAGGTCCTCACCATGCCAGGCTTTGAACAAACATAGTAAATGACTGTCTCCTCCTCAAGAGCTCACAGTTGAAAAGACATTACCTGGGGGCAGAGGGAAGGGGGGGAGGGGGTAACTAAAATAACACCACAGACTAGTTGGCTGCACAATCCCTAGCTGTTTAGCAGAAGTGATAACTTATCACTTACCAACTATTACCGTATGATAGCAGTTTTCTATATGCATCACGGAAGACCTGAGTTCTAAGGAGGTACTTGAGAATAGGATATGGTGGTAGCTTTGTGGATTTTGACTCGGAGTTTTCTCCACATGTAGGGAGTGATGGAGAAAGCCCCAAGATGTTTTGGGGAAGTAGGTGATCGAGGCTGGACCAGCTGGCAGAGAGAAGGCAGCACTAAATCACAGAGGACTTTGGAAATCAGTCATCTGGAGTCAAACTCTGTTTGTGACACCACAGTTAGTGTAAATAATGATGATGATCAGAGCAGGACTCTTAGCTCCAGTGCAGAAGAAGCAGTAGGAGTATCAATAATGTGATTCAAATTCACCTAACTAAAATTTCTAGAAAATAATGTTTTTCTAAGCTTTTCCATCAGGTGCCAGCCACTCTCTGAAGCAGAGCTACACCATAATTCTCCACTCCTTTGTTCAGCCCTACAATCTAAGTTCAGATGGAGCAAATCCTGCCTCACTTTCACACATACATAAGGTCCTGAATACAGCAGATCTGGTATTCAGCAGATATGGTTCTACTGCACGGACTGGGGGAGCAGCTGTGAGGGCAGGATATGGAGATTCCACACAGTGGTCTGCACCTCTGCAGTGTGGAGCTATGCTCCATGTGGGGACGGGACTCTCTGAAGTGGGTATTTGGAAGCAGGCTGACTGGTAATATAGATCCACCAGTCCAGCTATCCCAGAGGAGGGGCAGGCAGAAGTTACTATAGCCCGAAGGCTGCAATACTAGCCATACTTTGGATATAGGATTCCTTCCCCTCCACTGACTGAAGCAGAAGCCGCCCTGCACCAAACCCTTTCACTCAGGTTCATCACAGGGACCAGGATTCTCACCATGAACTGTGAATGTTATATCATGACATATTAATTATATCTCACATTTATTAGCTGATTGCTGGTGGTATCTACCATCTAAACTGTGATTTGGTGGCACTGAGCCAGATTCATTCCTGTGGGCATACAGGGTGAAATTTGCTCAAATGGCATGTATCTGTGGAAGCAGCTGTCCTGGGAAACGGGTGATTCATCCCTGGGGAAGGGTGGCAGCAATACTTGGCCTAAATCATACACTCTGAATGAGCACATCTCTGACTGGTCTGACCCAGGCACTTTGGGGCCTGTGCTGGTTGGTTCTGGAGGTCCAAGGGGGTGATCTAGCCCAATGGCAGTATGATTTAGGCCAAGGAACATTGTCTGAACACTAATATTGAAACAAGAAGAATGTTAATATTTAAAAAGCAATTTCACATGTTGAATATGTATTTTCATTATTAAATCAGTATCAAAGTAAGTTGCAAATTGATTTACAGTGCCAGATTCCCCTCTCATTTATGCTATTTTAAATCAGGAATAACGCTATTAAAGTCAATGAAGCTACAACTGTGTAAAAATTGGGGTCTTTTACATTGAGCTCTAATACTGCCAGAATCACAACACCATGATAATTAATAAAATTACCACCTTGCATTTGCCTTTTATCTTCAAGTAAATGAAATGTCAGAATGTGCTACTACAGGCAGCCACATTCCTTTTATGATGTGTCAATTATAAATTAGAAACTTTATTTCAAATACATCTCAGTTCATTCCTACCAATTACTCTTACCTTTCGAACCTTCAGAGTGTTGAGCTAAGCAAAATTAATTCAACTTTTATTTAAATGAGAAAGACTAAAATTGGAAGTACGAGGAAGAAAAAAAGTATCTATATAATTAGAGTCCAGGATTGTCACTGTCTGAGTCATTCTGAAGCCTACAATATCTGTTGAGCCAGTGTGAAGCAATGGAAACACCTACAAACATGACTGCGAGCTCTCTTTGTTTAGATTACTACCACGTTGACTCATCACTGGCATTCGCGCACTGTCACCATCCAATTTTTAAGTTGTCAACCATTTTGACTGTATGAATTACACTTGTGTAGTGTTACAGCTACAGTAAGGCATCTGCCATGCCAAGAGTCAGACCATTGCGATCTCAGTGGTAACTAAACACCATCTTTACTCTATAGTTAATTTGCATGCAGCAATTTAATTGGCTGTATGAGGGCGACTGCACAGATGGTGGATTGAGTGGCCCAAGTGCCACACCTATACAGGCTTTCAGCTACTAGTTCAATTATATGTGCCCTAATTCAGTTGAGGTCTTGCTCCTCAGATATGGTACGGTTCTTAGTTAGAGTTAAACGGAGGCCTTTATTTAACTCTTCGACAGTTGTAGAAAGCACTAAAACATTTCTCCACTATAAATTCCTGCAGCTAGCTCCTAGAACAAAGTTTAGAGGAGCTGAATATTGTGTAAACTTGGGTTTATGAGGCAGAAACAAGGCTAAGAATTTAAAATTTGACCTCTATAAAAAAAAATTGTGAGGGGAATCCACTTGCTATTTATCTCTGGCAAAGAGAAAAAGTGCTGCTGCAGGTGCAGATTGGAGAAACTCATTTGTTATAAACCTTCAACAGGCATTTTAATCACACAGCACAGCAACTTAACGTTTCCTCAGCACTTCTGAAGGAAGACAAAGAGAATGATTAGACACCAAATTGTATGTCATCTCAAGAGCAATTAGAGTGGAAGCTGAAGCACTTTCATCACTATTAAAAAGTGCAGCGTAGGATTTTGATATGAAATATAAGGCAGCAGTGCTGGTTAATTTTTCTTAGGCCTTTGGGGCGGGGGGAAGGCTGGTGAAGGGGTTGAAAGTACTTAGAAGGAATGGGAAGGAAATGAGCATGCAAGAGTGATATACCATGCAGTGAAAAACAGCAGGAAGCCAGGACCCTGCATTGAAAGTACTGGGGAATGAAGACTACATCTGCTGGACTCCATAACATCTAGTGCAATAAAACCACTCATTTTTTTTATTATACTAGCACATTCTCATTACCATAGTTAAAGTTGTGTCAGCACTTTCATTTTTATACCCCTATTTTCAGCAGATTATAACTCAATTGCAAAAAAGGGTGCATGTTGAAAACTGGCACACAAGTCTCAGCCTGGAAGCAGCTGTTCATTTTTGATGAATAATTTATTTGTATTTATTTATTTATTTATTTATTTATTTAACAAATTTGCAGTAAAACAAAATAGAAATGGTTCTTAAATTATAGAACTTAAACCTCCAAGAATTTCCCCTCTTCCTCCAAAACCCTATATTTAAGTGTTGGGAAGAGATTTATACAGGGCTTGAAAAATGTACCCAACACCCACCCTTCTGAGGACAAAGCCTAGGGTTATTAGCCAGGATGAAAAATACCTGGGCCATCAGGCCATAACCCAAAGCTATGCAATTTAAAGAAGTAAAATTATGCCATTGTGTACTACATTTAATTGCACCATATGGCCCATACACTGTTTTTCTGTTTAATTTAACTTGGTACAACTTTTGCTTTTGTTATATGGTGTTCCTTTTCTTGTCTTTATTCTGCTCTCTAGAAAAGATTACACTATCTTTTTCTGTGTCAGTTTGCTCCCTCTCCATTCTATTCTGCCCTTTCTGACAATGTGTTCTCTATCTCCTCTACCATCTTTTGTCTTTCTCATGTCTTCTCCTACTTCACCCTCTGCCCCTCAAACTACCCATATCTCACTCTATTACATAGTTTACTTTCTCGTTTAATCCTATGAAACTCCCTCCTCACACCTCATCCCCTCAGACATCAGGCTTGGAAATTTTATTAGACACATACTAGCCAGAGGACTAACCCCAAATCCTATATAAATGGAGAGGGAAGAGTTTACCATCCAGGGGTAATGCCAATGTGAGAACCCAGCCCCTTTCCCCAGAGGTAAATAAGCTTCCTGGCTTACCCAGAGGTAAATAAGATTTCTGGCTTCTATCTTTGCTACTCTCTCTCTTTCCCGTCCTCTGTTTATTAGTCCTCCACTCCAGCGAGGAGCTCAAGCATTTGGCACTGCTGATACTCAAAGCTTTCCAAAACAGTATCAGAGTGAAAATGACTTGATTCTAGTCACTTTCACAAAAGCCCACAGGGACTTGAATAGCAGAATCTTTTACTCTGTTACAGCTTCACAAACCTCTGAGCAGCAGCCAAGGTACTGGAATTGGTGAGTTGGATGCACTGCTACTGACTGGCTAAGAACTGGGCACATCCTATTATATTTGTAACCCTGTCGCCCCTACCCCCATCCCAGCTTGCGTGTTTGTTTCACTTATTTCTTATGTACAGTACCATGCCTAGCATCATAGGACTCCAACCTGCTTACGGTCATAGGTGCCAGGGCCGGCTCTAGGCACCAGCAAAACAAGCAGGTGCTTGGGGCGGCACATTTCTAGGGGTGGCCATGCTGCCCCTAGAATTGGGCCTCCGCCGCCCCAGCTCACCTCCGCTCTGCCTCCGCCTGCTCCCCTGAGCACGCCGCCACCGCTCGGCTTCTCCCCCTCCCTCCCAGGCTTGCCGCGTGTGAAACAGCTGTTTTGTGCGCTGCCGCCACTCGGCTTCTCCCCTCAAGTGGTGGCGGCACGCTCAGGGGAGCAGGCGGAGGCAGAGCGGAGGTGAGCTGGGGTGGGGAGCGGTTCCTGTTCCTCTACCCCCTGTTACTTCCTGCGCCCCCCTCGCCCTAGCTCACCTCCGCTCTGCCTGCTCCCCTGAACGCGTCGCCGCTTCGCTTCTCCCCCCTCCCTCTCAGGCGAGGGAGTGGGGAGAAGTGGAGCGGCGGCATGTTCAGGGGAGCAGGCAGAGCGGAGGTGAGCTAGGGCGGGGGGTTGCGGGGGTCACAGGAAGCAATGGGGTGGGGGAAATGCAGCACGTGCGGGGGAGGAGGCAGGGCTGGGGATTTGGGGAAGGGGCGGAGTTGAGGAAGGGCCGGGGGTGACAAGAAAAAAAATGGGGGAGGGGGCAGCAAAATTCCTAGAGCCGGCCCTGATAGGCGCCACTGAAATAAAATGTTAAATAATTAATAATGGTAATACTGAAACTTTCTGCAGACTCAGGCAGAAAGTACTCCATTGCTTTTTTTTTACATTTGGTCTACATTTGGAAAATTATATGGGACAAGTGAGCAGAAAGGAAGACATGCAACTCTTGCAATTTTCCACTGAGAACTATGTGGCTCCAACTTTTAGAGATCACATTCCTAAATTCACTTTTCAGTGAATAATTGAATAACTACTTTTAAAAAACCTAGGATGATCAGACATAGCTACATATTAAAAAATGTGCCTGGGAAGCAATGACCCAGACCTCCTCAATAATTCCTCATGCTGCTCACAACCAGAAGGCCCTGAGCTATGCCCTTTCTTGAAATCCTGTGGGATACACTAAGAACCATTTTCATAACCTGTGTTGAAACTATCATACATAATAAAGGGAAGCTTCTGCCTTAGTATGAATCCTTATGAAAACAACACTACTCCTCTAGTCATTCATTCACTGAGCTACGGAGATTAGCCTAAATATTTATACTTAAGCAGATATCTTTTATTTAACCTCATTCATCTCTTTTGGAATGATGGTTAGCTATTTTCAGTTGACTTCTCAGATGGTATGTGCCGCTATCCAAAATGGGGGAATCACAAACACCGTGCAGACAAAAGGTATACTTATCTCTTTACAGTCACTGCCCTCTCTCTCCCCACACCTCATAGGAGGTCTGGTTGATTAGGCTGTAATTCAGACATGACTGATGGTCTCTTCTTGCCTCTCTCCTGAGTCTTGCTGTTGTCTTTTCCTTTCTTGCCTCTGATGCTTCCCTCTGCCCCTTCTCTCACTTCTGCTCCTCACTTTTTAACTCTTGTCTGCCTTTTCTGTTTGTTTTTGTTTTGTTTTTTTGCCTCTACTACTAAAACCAACTTTCATGTTAACCAGCCTGGACTTCTCTTCTTTGTCTTCTCTCCTCTGCTTCCATTGTTTGCTCCAAAACTTGCCTTTTGCCTGCCCCTCTGCTTTTTTCCTGCTTCCATTTTCTAATACAAGCAAATATGATCCTGCAGCTTAGGCACAGACTGGTTTTTGGGAGGCTTGAGCTCTATTCCCGCTTCCACCACTGCTTTCCTGTGTGACCCTTGGCAAGTCATGTACTCTCACTGTGCTTCCGTTTCTCATCTATAACCTGGAGATAGTGTTATGAGGTTAAAAGATAATGTTTGTAAAGCACACTGAGTTTCTTGGGGTGGAAGCCACAGCTCTGCTCCCAGCCACAGCCCCACTCCCAGCACCGCTCCCAGCGATGGCCTCAGCCCCTGGCTCCCAGCCCAGCCATGGCTCCGCTCCTGGCCCCAGCCCCGCCCCCACCCTCAGGCCCCACTGCAGCTCCTCTCCTAGCCCAGCCCCTTCCCCAGCTGCAGCCCCAGCCTCAGACACTGGCTCTTGGTCCTGTTCCCAGCCCCCAACGCTGGCCCTGCTCCTGGCTCCCAACTGCAGCTGTGGAGGACACGGACAGGGGTAAGGGAGGGCATGATTAAACTAAAGCAAATATATTTTTTAAAAGTTACAAATATTGGAGAGGATATGGGGAAATAGGGACCTTTCTGCATACACAGTGGAAATGCCCTAAGATTAAAACAAACAACAAATAGAATTTTAAGATAACCAGAGTTATTTCACAGAAGGATTAGCAATTTTATTAGGTTACACTCCAAAGGAGGTTGACGACTCAGGGACGATCCCACTGGTAACACAATTACTACTAACAACCAGATGTGTGTCAGTTCATTTTTGGAAAAGGACCGATCCCCCTAACATTAGTGGCATGGAGAAACATGGTATGAGAAATCATTCATGTATGTTAATGACAAAAAAGATTTGGGATTATAATGCTGTGATTTTCTTAAAATGAGAGAAGGGAAAGAAGGATTATAATGGAGGACTAAGCACAGTAAATCCAGGATATAGATGCCTGACATCTGTCTGTCCTAGTGTACTAAGAATCCTGGTACAGTTGATGGTTATGCAGTCAGCAGCTGAGGTCCACCTCATTGATTTACAGTGTAATGCTAGCCATTTTAAGCATTGCCTATTTCCAAGAGGAAACCAAATACATAAATATCTTAATTCTCTTTCCATTTTCTCTACCAATTTCCAAGCAAGAACCTCACAGTAGTATCAGGTGAATTAAATAAAATATCCCACTCCAGAAACACTCTGGGGTTTTGGGACATATAAGTGATCAATTTGTAGAAATGATGCATCCTAGTGCAGGCTAGCCTGTTGGCAGCGTACCCTCCTGGCACTCACAATTCACTGGCACACAGCCTCAGTGGGCATTTCAGCACCAACTACAAGTGGGAATGGCATCATTCTGTACTAAGCCACAAACCTGAGCAACCTTCTGTGAGAAGGGTGGAGATCCACATGAAAGTACGCATCTTTCATGTGGACAGCTGTGAAAAAAAAACCTGTCTTTATCCAGGGACAGAGTTACTGATGCTAAATGTGACCACGAAGATTCTCAATTTGCAAATAAACAGAGCTGATGGAGGTCCATCCTCCATTTTTCTTGGGAATCAGGAAATATTTTGAATATAATCCTTTCCCCTGATTTTGCAGTCGTGTTCATTCTACTACTCTGTCAGAGGAGATTCCACTTTCTGCAGGAGGATCTCCTCATGACAGTAGTTCCTGAAGAAGGATAAGGAGATGAACTCAATGGTATAGCCTGCAAGGATGGTATCCAGAACCCACTTGTCTGTTGTTGTCCTCCAGTGTATGAAAACTATATTAGCTAAATGCCAAAATGGACATCAGTGTCAGGTGGAGATGGCATCAATACTGGTTTGCAGCTCCCAATCATCCTGTCAGAAGTATCTATTGGCTGGGAAGTGAGGTTGACTGGATGTGGATGAAATGGTAGGAGCAGTTAATCTAGATGATTGCACCCTCTGTTGCTTCTGAGGCTCAGACTGCTGGTGTCAGAAGGGCTGTGGCAATGGCTTGGGCTAGTGGTAGGCCCCCCTTTAGGGTTGGGGTATATGCACACCCAGGGAGCAGAGAGTTGCCATGGAGTCTTTAAGTGAATGTAAAGACTTGTATGGTTTTTCACTGAAGAGGTTGGTTTCATCAAAGGGCATGTCCTCTATCATATTTTGGACCTCCCTTTGGAACCGCAAAAAGTGTAGCCAGGATTCACAGCCCATAACCGTGGCAATCACCATGTCATGTCAGCTGCATTGACAGTAGCCTGTAAAAAGGTTCTGCCTTTCAATCTGCCTTCATCAATAAGGGCTTGAAGCTGAGCCCTTTCTTCTTGAGGGAGCTTATCTTTATCAAAGTCCAACAACTTGAAATAGTTCATAAAATCATATTTGGCCAGAATCGCTTGGTAGTTGGATATTCAAAATTGGAGGCAGGGAAATCATTCCTTCCTAGAAATTCCAAGTGCTTGGCCTCTTTATCCGCAGGAGTAGCCCTTGGGTGCTGTTGCTTGGTTCTTTCAGTGGCTGCCTGAACAACAGGTGACATTAGGGCAGAATGAGTAAATAAAAACTCTGCGCTCCCTTAGTGAGGATGAAGTATTGTTTCTCTGCCCTCTTGGGAGCAAGTGCACAGGTTGCTGGCATATGCCACATGGCTCTTGCCGAATCCAAGATGGCTTCATTCACCAGAAGCACTACCCAACTAGATTCTGGTGTTTGTAAGAAGTCCATGAGCTTGTGAAGTATCTCCTTTGAACCTCTTCTATAGAGATTTGGAGTTCATCTGCCACCCTTCTTAACAGTTCTTGAAATTGTCCGCGGAAATCTGGTGAAACTGGAGCAACTGCCTCATCTGGAGATGAGGATAACACCTCTGTCAGTACCCGTTCATCATACTCCTCCTCCACTTCCTGGGCTCTGGGGGATGTTCTGGCTGATCTCTTGGAGGGGAGAGGTGATGTGATTCCCAGTAGAACCTCATGGACTCCAGGTACCATGTATACAGGTTCCATGAACCCTAATAGGGCCAGTATGAGGGGTTGAAGGTAGTCCAGAGAAATCCCCAAGGCACAAGTCCCCAAGGTTGAAGGTAATCCAGAGAAGTCCCCAAGAAGTCCTGAGGAAGATGTCCCAGTATATAAGGTTGAAGCGGAGTTTAGGAGAGACTCAAATCTCCTGTCTGGGCTGACCTCTCTTGGTGGAGGTGATGTCTGTCCTTCAGCCCCATCCAATCCTCCTGATGAGGAAAAAGTTGGGTCCATTTCCATTAGTGATGAAGTCAGGATGCTACAGCTGGTGGATTGGATAGGGGATGAACTTCTCTTCCCGTAGTCTGTCTCATCTGTTGGGGTCAGACTCTCACTGGTAAGGACTGATTCCACCAGTAAGGAAGATTGTAGGACTGGGAGGACAAAAATATCCCTTGAGAGCAGTATATGTCTGTATCCCTCTTGGGGGATGTAGAGTCTTATCTCCTTATGCTGCCAGAGCTCTCAGTGATCATTGTTTCCTTCTGCAGTAATGATGCATGGCCATCCCGCTGACTGTCCTTAACTGGTATCAGTGGTTCTCTCTGCTTTTAGTCCCAGTGTTTACATGTGGCTGGTACAAGAGCCAGTGCCATTGTCTATGTGGAGGCTGGTACCGAGGTAGCCTTGCTCTTTTGCGCCTTCCGTGGAAGGCAATGAGGCTCTGAGACTAAGACTTTGGGATGTAAACGAAAAGACTCATCCAACTTTGGATCTGGGGATGGAAAGTATCCTCTTAGAGGTAAACGTAGTCAGGGGATCTGCTCTTTTCCTTGTCTTCTGTTCTCCAGAGTGTCTCCTGCTCTCATGGGAAGATCAAGGAAAAGAGTCCTTAGCCTTATTCCTCCCTGTTCCTGAGTCAGACAATATGGTACTAGAAGGTTTGCTCCTGAAGTACTGGGGGGACCCCCTAGCTAGGGTCTGACTGAGGACTCATTGCATTCTCCATAAGACGTTTACTAAGCCAGAGTTCCTGCATTTGGCAGGTTTGGCTGGGAAAGCAGGGGCAAATACTGCACTTTGCAGAGACATGGGCATCTCCTAGGTAGTAAAGGCATCACTGGTGGTTGTCTGCAGGACATGTTCCCCTAGGGGGAGGAGGCTTTTAACTAAATAAACTAACACTAACAGAAGAACAAATCTTTAATATTTACAGATTGAAGACAAAGGATCAGCTCTGGGCACTGGAGGGTTCCATCTCAGACCATGTGGAAGTACGAATGAACTGGAGAGGCAGTTGGTCTGCTCTGCCCCTTACATACTTGGCACGGAGCACAAGAACAACAAGGGTGCAGGTACAGACCAACAAACATGGCTAGCAAGAATTTTCTGATCTTGTGTGCATGGAGAGCCTGGGTACCAGTGGTGGAATACACATAGTGACCAGCGCTTGAAGAAGATGATTTATTTTTTTCCAGAGTCCAGAAAGTCACTGCAACGTACCTATTGAGCTTTCCAGATCTGATTGTGAAATAAAAGCCAGAAGCGTGCCAGTTCTTTTCAGGGTGACTGACAATATATTTCAAAAACTCAATTTAATCATTTTACCAAGGTGACCTAGAAGAACAAAAAACAGAATGGGTTTTGAAGACAGCAAATACATTACAAGCAGTTGCTAGGGGAAAAATTAAGCTACCACATGTGAAATGAAGGATCAACAAGAAAGATTAAACAACAACATGGAAAAGATCAACCACCCACAAGTTTGAGGTCCTATATTTTGTCATACAGCTGAATAAAAACAAGATATGTAGGAGATACAGTAGGTGTGTGATGGAGCATTTTATAAGGTGAGAAAGAATTAGGCTAAAAAGTGGTCCCTAAACATTAAATCACACATTGATGGGAGAGAAGAAAAAAATTGGGATAAGAAAGTGAAAAAAATATAACACTTATGAATAAGAGGAATTGCCAAGTTGTGTAAAACTGAAAGAATCCAGGGACAAAGAAAACTAAAGGGGATCCAAATAATTATTAATATGGATTATAAAAAAAATCACAACTATAATATCACAGGCAGAAAAGTCTGCTCATACACAAAGGTTATAGAAGTGGATAATGTAAACGATAATTTAAGTTGGCTGGGTGAAACATGCTGAACCGCGAGCCATTCAAATGAAACAAAAAAGAACAAAAAAGGAAGGCAATTTAAATACAAAGTTAAATATAACTGCCACGCTGCACAGCACCGAAGGGGCAAGTCTGCTCAAGAAAAAAATACCCTCCAGGGTCAGCTACAGAGACAAAACTGTGACCAGAAAATATATGCCAGGTTTTGGCCAAGTAAAAATAGAAAGAATACTGATTGTGTTTGAATGACAATAATGTACAAGAAGCCTTTTACTAGCAAGCAAATATATTAAGATAGTCACTTTTACAGATGGGTTAGAAAAAAGTATCTATTCTGAGGGATAAGAGTATAGGGACAGGGAAAGGCATGGCGCAAAGAAAAGATGTAGAAGGTGTGGTGAAAACTGGAGGGAAATACTAGAAAAAAGCCAATGCTTTACTTTTTTTTTTTCATTTAAAAAAATATAAGTTTCTGTTTTTTTGGTCATCAAGGTAGCCTTCAGACTTAAACTAGTTGCTAAAATCAAGGATTAATCACAATAGTTTTTTCTCATCCATCATCGGTTATTTGCTGTCACCCCTTCAGCTGCTTATGGCTGGTCTTTGGGTACCATAAAGACTTCCCAACAGAGACTATTTGAGGGTGGATCAGAAAGAACCACCTCATTAGCTACGCCCAGAAATACTATGGGTGACCCAGAAATGAATACAATTAAGCATCATAATTTAAACTGACAAAGTACAAGTAGTTACTTAATCCTGAAAATAACTGAAAATTATATACAATCATAATTAAATGTTAACAAAACCATTACAAATAAAACAAATACCAAACAGGTCAGCACAAAAAAAAAAAGAAAAAAAAGGGGAGGGAGAGGAAAGCAACTTCAGACTTGACCAAGGTGGGAACAGCTCTCGTTAAAAGTCTATGGGAATTGACCCACTTAACCCAGGGCTGAAGTTGGATTACAAATGCCAAAATGATTCAGTGAGAAACAATTAGAAAAAATAGGGTGAATGGTATATTCAAAGTCACAGAATAATCAAACTAAAACCAGATTAACAATGACATCCAAGAACCAGTCAATTTGAAATGTCAAGATTCAGAAGGACAAACAGTAATTCAAAGTTAAGCTATCCAGTTAACAGCTAAAAATAAACAACAGAAACAATAGGACACTACAAACTACTCAGTGATATCCCTGATCCTTTAAATCTTATAGTATTTCCTTGGCACGCTTCAATGAACCCCTGCGTACCAAATCACATTTAACCAAAATCCCAAATTAGCAACAATTTTCTCAGGTAATTTTCTGTTGTGCCTCTCTGACAGCTACTTCTTTCATTTGTCTCTTCAATTATTGCAAGATTGTTACCCTGAATTAAAAAGTCAGTTTTTTAAAGGCCTTATTGTTCATCTCAGCATGTTACTAAATCTAAAATCTTCTCCAGTTTAGCTGAGATTTTTTTTGTCTGTTGTGCTGCACAAAAAACCACTTATATATCATTGTTTCTTCAATTAATTCAGGAAAACAAGGTTAATACTGATTGTTTTAACTTAGTTTTATGCACAGTTTAACTTTAATAGTGTGTCTCCATTCTCTGTAATCCAGATGATAGATTGGTTTAAACATTTATTAAGGATTTTCATTTTTAACATTTATTTCTTGTCAAACAACTCCATCTTTCCTTTTTATTACTATTGCTGTTCACATACTCTTTTCAACATCCAGCCATTAGTAAATTCTGTTCTAAGAAATCAATTTCAGATGACAGTATAGTGGTGCAACTACACATATGAAGCTACTAACCACTTGAAAAAAGCATTGAACTAAACACTTGAAAAAGGCACTGAAAGGATTTATGTAGTGGCAGTGATGTTATATTTTTGCACTCCACATATGATTCCTATTCTTCCATCAATACATAGGGGAACTTGCATAGTTTATACTAATGGAAGTATATTGGTGGCCACCTGCATAACTGAAGAGATTAACCTCCCCATAAAAGAATTTATATGATCAACTTTGTAACTTGTAATTCGATGCAAGATACAAGTTTTAAATTGTTTAAACACTCTCAGATGTGCCTGTGATCATTTGATTTATATATTTAATGTACAGTAGAAACAAAAGTAAGAAGGAATTATAAGAAAAATTTAAATTGACAGTGTTTATTAGTGAACTAAAATGGATATTTCAAATCAAAAAGAGAAAGAAAAGGGTATCATGCCCTTTTTTCCTTCATCGTGATATCTAAAGAACATTAGAAAATACATTTCTAAGTACAGTAACTCCTCACTTAACGTTCTAGTTATGTTCCTGAAAAATGGGACTTTAAGAAAAATGATGTTAAACGAATCCAATTTCCCCATAAGAATTAATGTAAATGAGGGGGTTAGGTTCCAGGGAAATTTTCTTCAAGATCTTCCCCTCTAGTAGAATCCACAGTCCAGGTTAACTCCTCCTGTGTCTGATCAGGAGTTGGGAGGTTTGGGGGGAACCCGGGCCCACCCTCTACTCCGGGTTCCAGCCCAGGGCCCTGGGGACTGCAGCTGTTTAGAGTGCCTCCTGGAACAACTGCACGACAGCTACAACTCCCTGGGCTACTTCCCCAAGGACTCCTCCCAACACCTTCTTTATCCTCACCACAGGATCTTCCAGCAGTACGCCCTCTTACTCTCAGCTCCTAGTGCCTCTTGCTCCCAGCTCCTCACACGCAACCTCCTTCCACAGCTCCTGACATGCGCCCCTCACTGGCTCACTGGGAGGCTTTTGACTAGTTTCAGCCAGCCCCTGATTGGCTGCAGGTGTCTCAATCAACCTCCCTGCCTTCTGGAAAGTTCTTAATTGGCCCCAGGTGTCTTGATTAACCTGGAGCAACTGACATAAGGTATCAGGGATTTGTTTAGCCTGGGGCTAACATACTGGTTCCTTACCACTTTCTTATAGCCCTCTGGCCTTGCCCCGTCACAATATACATACACACACACACACACACACACTATAAGTTTTAAACAAACAATTGAATACTGGTACACAGCAATGATGGTAGTGAAGCTTGGTTGAGGTGGAGGAGTCAGAGGGTGGGATATTTCCCAAGGAATGCCTTACTGCTAAACAAACTAGCAGTTGGATGAGCCCTCAAGGGTTAACTCTCACACTCTACAAGCCAGCAGGAAAGGAGGGAGGGCAGACAGAGACACGTGTTTCAGAGACAGAGATGTGCATTTCTCCTAGTATCAAGAGTGGGGTCAGAAGTACACTACCTTGTTAATTAGATCAGCAAGCCCGGCAGCTGCAGCTTCTGCCTAAGGCAGCAGCTCCCTCCCTCGTGTGTCCCCCCCTGCTCTATGGAAGATGGGGTAAGCGAGATGCAGAAGCAGGGGGACATTAGCCCCCCTCTTCTTCCCCTCCCCCTGGGGGAAAAGATATATAGTCTTTTGTTTGATGAAATAATTTCCCTGGAACCTTCCTCACCCCTCCCCATTTACATTAATTCTTATGGGGAAATTGGATTCGCTTAACATCGTTTTGCTTAAAGTCACATTTTTCAGGAACATAACTACAACATTAAGCCAGGAGTTACTGTATTTGTTGCACCTCTGCTTACATGACAGCTCCAAAGGGGTTCACACAGGCATAGTGGGAGGAATTAATGCAACTCAATCAGCATTTGTTTGTACAGTAAATTTCAGTGCAACTTCTCCCCCTTTGTTAAGGGAAAATACTGTATACAGCACCTCTTCCCTGAAGACTCAATACTGACTACACCCTGTTTTTCACAGATTTGGTACAGAGGGCCTGGTATATTTAAGTGGCGGTATGGACAATTCTATCATTAAAGCTTTTGCCTTTCCAGGGCATTCTTCACATTACAAGGCCTTCACAACGGGGACTGTATGGCCCCAAGTTATTTTCTCTTGTTAGAGATTAACATCAGTTATTTTGTTATGTGTCAACAATGTGCCCAAGTATCTACAGATAAATGCCCCAAAGACAAGAGAGAGATTCTTTTTTCTCTTCTTTAATTTTCTGGTCAATCAGTGGGTGGCAATCCCGTTTGTTTATATGGGTTAGCATTTAGTGTCTTTGGAGGAAGAATTTGAAAGGAGAGAGGGCGGGCAGTTGACACACTGGAATACATAAACTCCAAAGGGAAGCATGAGAGTAGTGACTCTCTTAGCAGGAATGTCACACAGATTGGTGTCCTTTATTTAGCGACTGCATATTCATCAGGCAAGCAACAGCATTCTTAGTGGCCAAATGGAGCTCTTGGAGCCCACCGCTGAATGTGGTTAGCGAGCACCGCTCAACAATGTGTATCTCTGTATGCAGATCACATCAATAGCATGTTGATGAGCAAGAGCACTGATTAAATGCCACTTGGCTATCAATAAACCCTCAATGCTGAGTTGTAAAACTCAGAGTGCAGGCCCCAGTGGTAGGGAAGCCGTGGGATTGCACATTTTTAGGGTTACCAGAAGCGGCGATACCAGGGTTCTTCAAGTATGAGCTTGCGGAATTTGGTTGGCCAGGAGGATCACTAGCTTCCCCAGACGGTGCCGGGTACCGAGAGGTGGCATGATGAGAACACTGATCCATTGACACCTATGTCCTTTCAACAGCCCCAACAGGTGAACTTCAGTAGCTTCCAGCAATGTCATGACAGCTGAGCTGCGGCAGTATAAGCAAGTCTCGAGAGTGCTAGATGATTCCTTTCACCAAGCCCTGAATGGGCAATTTGCAGGAGAGCAGCTTGGTGGATTTTGGTCAGAAATAGATCTCCCATGGGCAACCTCAGATGGGATATATGTGGTGAGGTTTCTTTACCCCTCCCTTGTGACAAAGGCACTTTTCCACACTTGGTGATCAGCTGTTTATGGGATGCTTTTGCCCTAATGGATTTACAACCTTTCTTCTTGGCCCAGGAAATTTGCTGTCACAAGGTCTCTTTCTCTTCTCTTATAGCCTTGTTTTCACCTAATATTATGTTGTATTCCTATTTATTCTTCCCCATAAGTATTTCCTCTTGATAGCATCTACTTTATTTGCATACACAGAGACAGTACACTGACACACATTTTATGTACTAGGAGAAAGAACCCCTTCAGTGTAAATCCTCTTCTCTGACAATGTTTTCAGTACCTGACTGTTTGTAGACATTCAGAATGATGGTAAACAATTATGATCTGTTGTGATTTTTGAGAACAGCAGCATTATTCCTACTGACAGACAGTCAGAATGGTGGATGTTTCTGTTAGTCATTTAAATATATTTAGCAACAAACTGATGAAATGCTCTTTAAAACAACTGCCTAAATGTGACTATCATAAAACTTTTATCTACAGTATATCAAATGAATTTTAATCTACTGAGGTCATAATATAGTATACAGTACTACTCCATACAATACAGTGTATTACCAGGACATTATGCCACCTTTATTTCTTTCATAGACGCATATTGTAAAAGAGTAGCAGTATTCTCACATCCTAAAAAGCTATTAAACATTTTCTACAAACTATTTTTATTGCAGTAAACAAACTATTTATGCTTCCACAAATCCAATAATCATTTTAATAAAACAGCACACTAGTGATAAAAATATAGATAGTAATAGCTGCAGCAAAGATAGTAAAGACTGTAATAATTGATAAATATATAATACCACACGGGAATTTTTTTCTCCCTGGTATAACTATTGAAGTCAATGGAGTTACACCAGAGAAAAATTCAGTCCACAGAGTCAATTCCCTACATAGTCACAGTATAAAAAGATGCCTATCACAGTTTTTAAACAATCATATAATTCAGAATCCCAGAATAATTTAAGAGTGCTGAATAGTTTACTATATGCCGAACAAGTAATTAAACTTGTTTACAACTTTAATGCAAACAAAGTAAAAGGGCTTTTGTTCAGTCTGAGACAAGAAAAAAAGGTGGGCCATTTTATTACATTTGCATTCTGTGCTATGAAAATACGGAACAACACGAACAAGAATACATTTTTGCCTCCACAATGGGGGCTGGACTAGATGAACTCTCAAGGTCCCTTCCATCCCTACATTTCTCTGATTTTATGTTTTTAATTTTCAATGTAACCATGTTTGGAGGCCTCTGGGCATCTCACCCAAGAATTACTCAAACCAATCTATCACACACAGGAAAAACATATTGGGTGGCATTTTCAAAAATGTCTAAGTGACTTGGGAGCAACAAGTCGCACTGGTTTTCAATGGGACTTGTTCTCCTACATCACTTAAACTCTTTGGAAAATCCCACCCATTATCTTCTCTGGGTGTAGATGAGGTCCCATCCTCTATTTTCTTCAGTGAAGAGAAGGATACTTGGCTTGCTCCATTAGTATTGCAGAATCTTTTACTTACTATATTTGCACATATACCAATTGTCAGGCCCAAGGAGAACTAGTTCATTAGTCTTAAAGTAATCCCATGGGGGAAATGCAGAAAGGATCTGATTCCAGATACAAGGTAGATCTTTGGGTTCTTTTTCTATTCAGAGTCCTTTGGCTATCAACTGAATGGTTAGTATCTACAATTTCTTAAAGTGAGTCATTTTTGCTTTTTGGTTAGTAAGAGAAAGTAATTCAGGAAACATTCCAAAATAATGGAGAAGGGTTATTTTTTCCCCAAGCACTACAGATGATTTCCAAAGTGACTCACTTCAGAAGAATGAGGCTTTAGCTGACGACTAAATTTCAAGTAGGTAAAATTGGAGGAGAATAGTGTAGTAAACAGTGTAAACAGGCCAGGCTTGTCTACACAGTAGGGCAATGCACACTATGGAGTATGATTTCTAAAGCAGTGGCTCTCAACCTTTCCAGACTACTGTACCCCTTTCAGGAGTTCGATTTGTTTTGTGTACCCCCAAGTTACGCCTCACTGAAAAACTACTTGCTTACAGAATCAGACATAAAAATACAAAAATGTGTCAGAGCATATATTACTGAAAAAATGCCTACTTTTTCATTTAAATCATATCATTATAAAATAAATCAATTGGAATATAAATATTGTACTTACATTTCAGTGTATAGTATATAGAGCAGTATAAACAAGTTGTTGTTTGTATGAAATTTTAGTTTGTTCTGATTTCGTTAGTGCTTTTTATGTAGCCTGTTGTAAACCTAGGCAAATATCTAGATGAGTTGATGTGCCCCAGGGAAGGCCTCTGCATATCTCCAGAGGTACATATACCCCTGGTTGAGAACCACTGTTCTAAAGTGTACTAATATGTTGGGCATTTATTGGTCCATATAGACACTGCTGGTGAGCACTAAAGGTTCCCTAGTGCACTTTAACTTAGTACTAAACCATAACTATGTTAGAAATCACATCCCCATGGTACGCATTATCCTATAGGCGTCGACTCCATGGGTGCTCCAGGGCTGTTTGGCGGCGCCCCTGATGCCAGCAAACAGCTATTTGGCAACACCACCAAACAGCTGATTGGTAGCTTGGGGAAGGACTTGGGGGAGGGTGAAGAGCAGCGAGCTGGGGCCTAGGGGAGGGGATGGTGTGGTGGCAGGAAGAGGCAGAGTGATGGCGGGGCCTCGGTGAATAGGGTGGAGTGGGGGTGGGGCCTCAGGCAGAGCAGGGAAGGAGTATGCCTGGGGAAAACAAGAAGTTGGTGCCTATGCATTAATCCCACCATGTAGACAAGCCCAAAGAAAAAATAAAGAATTCCATGCTCTATTCTTTGATACTGATACCTTTATTGGAGATATGCTGTAACCTCATCTTCAAATATAGCATTGTTAAGTAGAAACAAGAGAAAGATAAAAAGCAAGGGCAGACAGGTCATTTACTAAAAAGTGAGAATTTTAACAGGTTGAGGTATACTTTAGATGAAACCCAACTGTCCTCCAGATAAACCATATTTCTGTTATTTTGTTTCATGCTATTAGAGTCACAATCATAAAAATGTTACCAAACAGTATTTATTTCCATTAACTCCAACAACATTCTAGGCTCCTTCTAACTAGAGATAAAGGGCTGATCTCAACCCATAAACGATTCATATTGTAAAGAAAGACAATGGGTATAAGGAAGCGCAATACACCTTTGTGTTAGCTAATAGAAATACAGACATGCCAATTACCCACATTTACTCCTCAAACGTGACAACACTCTAGTGACTCCAGAGCAGTCATTCATTTTATTCACTCTTGTCCTGAAAGGAACATGGTGAAGCCATCTTAGTTACCTGAAAGATGAGTCAATTTTTATTGTCCCCAAATTATATTCCACATTTCTACAATAAACTCTCAGAGTGGTTGAAATGTTCCTATTAGAAACATAAGAAAACTTCCATTGTTACAATCTTTCAAAATACTCTTTAAAAGTAATTTATAAAATTTAATATTTGAGAAGACAATTACAGAGAACTATTTGTCTGCTTGCCCAATATTAAATGAGGATATACTCCAACACATCTTGGCAAGAAGGCAGAATGAAGTATTAAAAAACTAGTTGCTTTGCAACATGACTGTTAAATGTTAGTTATTTTGAAGTATATCCCTATGTGATACATTTCCTTTGTACTGTGAGGACAACCTCAGAAAGCATGACAACATAATAATGCTAGGGAAGACAACCCTCTTATTATTGCTGCAGGAAATAAAACACAGCTTAATGTCACTAAAGCACATGTCAGAGGAGATAATGATGATGTGTACAAATGAATCTTCTCATCATGAGCAAAGAACAAAGTACCACCTAAAACTGAATAATAATTATATACAAATCACAAATGGCATCACCATCTTCTAAGTGTGTATTATGCTCTCATGCTATCAGGGGGTTTGGTTTAATTTTTTCCCCTAAAACTTGCTAAAAATCATTCCTTTCTATTCAAGTGACATAAATTACAAAGTAGCGTAGCAAGCATTTAGACTGCCTAACAAGGGAAATGCTGGCTCCAATGGGTGGCTCACTACATAGTGATTCCCCAAACTACTCATTATGCCAAGATGATGGTGCAGATGTACACTGGAGACCAACAATAGAGAAAGGCATTTTTGCCTTCCTAATTCAAAATACAGAAACTGAAATTTGAAAAACAAGCTCAGTTCTTGTTCATTATCTGGGATGAGGCATTTATTAACAACACATTAAAAATTAATGAAAAATCTTCTCCATTTCCTTTAAAAATTTCCTTTGGAGCACATTCCAACATGCATTGTTAGTAAACTGACTTAGATTTTGGCTACAGAATACTTACATTCAATAAATACATATATTACTAATGATCTTCCAATGCAAATTGAGTTAATGAGATTTGGTTCTTTGGAACTCCTGCCTCTGTCATTTTCCTTTGCTCATGAATGTGTTCCATTAATTTTTTTTAAAAAAATCTTAAAGTACAAGTCTGCATTCTTCGAAAGACAGAATACAAAAAAAATCAAAATATTAATCACACACGAATATACTTTTTTTAAAAAAAAGAAATGTAATTCTGCTAGAAAGGCTCATACCACAGACATAGTTAAGTGTAGCAAAAATACTGGACCATCTTTTACTGAGCATTTATCAAAAATAGAGTAATTCAGAGATTTTTGACAAAAAAATAAAATCTAGAAATATACAGAAAAATAAAGCATTACAGATATTAACATTTATTTAACAAATATGCACTTTATCAGAGATTTCAACATCTGCATCCAGTTCTTCACCTACATGAAGGAAATTCTGTTTTCTTATTGAACTGATATGACAGAAAAGACTTTTTGTTACTACAATCAAAGTAACAAGAAAAGGTGGGCCATATTAAGCTCTTGTGGATTTAACAGAGAACTGTTCTCCTGCCTACATCGTTTGCCTAGAAATTGCTTCATGACCTCGCATGCACTGGTTTTAGTAGACTGCTAGGGAGGTATGTTATCTTTCCTTCTTTATGCCATACAGATAGCCTAAATTTTTTCTTCTCTGTATCATACAAATAATTGTCTTCTTATCTGTACGATGCAATCATAACTTTTACATACATATTCATATATGCTATTTACCAGATAAGCGGCTGGCAATTCTTGCTGGAGTTAGGACAAGTTTAACATATGGCACTTGGGAAAGAGAAAGTAGCTTTAGGTTTTCAGATCTTACACACGAAGTTGACAAGAAGGAAGGCAAGCTCCTTTAAAAAGAGATGGCAGCTTACTTGCCAGAAGATCTGATTTCTAGACAAAAAGAGGTGGGATTCTTCTTCCTGACATTGTCCTTCAATGTCGCTGCAGCTGCATAAAGGGACCTTAGAAACCTTCAAACTGATCAGGACAGAATTCATCCACCATATAAACTGAGTAAGGTAGCCACAAGCTCTGGCTTAAGGTGCATATCAGGATAAGTCTACAATGCAATGAAAGACCTGCAGCACACCACAGCTGACCTGGGCCAGCTGACTTGGCTCAGGGGCTATAAAACTGCAGTGTAGAAGTTTGGGCTTGGGCTGGGGCCTGAGCTCTGAGACCCCGTGAGGGGGGAAGGTCTCAGAGGCCGGGGTCCAGCTCAAGCTCAAGCCCAAATGTCTACACTGCTACTTTTCGTTGCACAGCCTGCGCCCTATGAGCCTGAGTCAGACATACCTTCAGAGGCCATCTTAGGCCCTTAGCACCTGGGCTGCTAGTTTTTTGCTGCTCCTCCCAAGGGGTGCAGCACAAAATTGTACCCAAGAAAGGATGGTCAAATACAACACAGCAATACACATCAGAACATGTAGCTTTGTGGAGTCCATGCTCCGGGTATTCTCTGGTTCCCTGCTGGGATCATCTGAATTAACTCACAAAGGACTATCTGCCATTATTTTGCCATTGGGTAAATTCTTCCATTAAAGACACCTCGCCTCCCCCGCAATGCACAGAGCCTCACTGACTTCAAAGGGTCCATTGCAAGGAACAGCGTACAGGATCAGGGCCTTGGTCAATAAAGTTATCATAGTCTGCTCATTCCAACAACACTGGAATCTGTCCCCATTTGAATGTGTCCACAGCAACTGGTATTTCAGGCACTAACAAATGGACCATTTAATTTTTTTTCTTTGCTGCTATTCATTCATCTTATCCATTATTAAGATGTGATAAGTGCTTGTAATGTAATTTATAATTGTAAATGAACTATAACACCACTATAAACACTGGCTTTAAGCTATCAGTCTGGAAAAAATGGTTTTTGTTCATTTAGAGATTATATGTTGACAGTTCTCAAATAAATTGACTTGGTCACCTTTAGGTAATACAAATGTTTAAGAAGAAAAATGTATAATTTTTATCACTGAGTAGAATTCTGAGATTTAAAAACTGGCTACTGCTTATATGCAAATAACTTTTCTCAACAAAATTCTCATGGGCTGATGTGAAGGCCATTATGGCACACAAAAAAGTAGCATTTTATGAGGTTAATCATATAGGAACTAATAAATACTTAAATGTTAAACCAGAAAAATAGTTGAACAAGCTGTCCACTAAGTCAAACACACTCAAAAAAGCAAACCAACCAAACTATTTACGTGTATTATATTATGCCATGAATTAGTCTTGGCTGAATAGCCAATTAATCTTATAACCTTTCTCCCCTCCTTCCCATTGCCTTGTTTCCTCTTGTTACATCATAGTTAAACTGCACCACAAACCCTGCAATTAGATCTGTGTGGGCAGAACCTTGCATCCACACCAAATTCTACTGAAGCCTATGAAGGTCCCTGTAGAGGCAAGGGTGTTCCTGTCTTGCCCCAACTGCAGGATCAGGGTAATTAGCCCCAACCCTGTAAGGGCTTATCACATGCATGACTGTAAGAACACAAGTTATTGCACTGAAATTAATGAGCTACTCACATGCTTAAAGTTAAATGAACACACACAAGTTTTTGCATGCTTATGGCCTGTGTATTCCTATGTCCTTGTCTACCACAATGAGACCTCAATCCTGATTTTGTTAAAGTGCATAGTTAGAGAAAAGCTGTTGAAGAAGCATGTTTTACACTAGAACTGCACAAGTAGCTATAATTTGATCTAACTGACCTTTGCTGGGAATAGCAGGGGAAAAAAACCCAACCCACTAGCATGGAGGAAAATTAACCATTGGACCAGAAGACGAACATATATAATTTATATGCAAGTCAACTGAGAAGCAGCAGTGCTAGCTTAATGTTCGTCTCCCCCTCTCCCAGCTACGCAAACGCACGCTCTGTACCTCAACCGTTTCAAACAAGAGCACGCTGAATTTTATAACCTTCCTGGCAGCATTTAGGATGCAATCATACCTTTGTGACAAACACTGATAGCACTCTTAGAAATCACAACAGGTGAGAAGTGAAGGTCAAAAAATCAACACAATTTCTGTCCAACATTTATATTTAATTTGTTTGTGTGTAAAACCAAGATAAATTTGCCTCAACAATGATGAATAAGTTCTCTGTCTTTGATGATGCATTCCATGAAATGTTACAGTCACAACAATGTACAGTGATACTATTAAGGAGTTTTCTTACTGTACATTTTATTGCAGCAGTCAGGTTAACATTGCCTTTATGTTCCTGGGGGTCTTGTGTTGAAAAGCTAAAATGGGAACTTTCATCATTACTGGACCCCATTGAAATAACCACTATTACACACACTAACTTTACAAAAATGAATATTCTATCAAACCTGTATTTAGCACTTTCCTGTATTCCTGTTCCTACCCATGACAGAGATATTTGCGTATAAACACAAATGACTCTTCTAATCAGCCTCCTCCCCCTGGTATGTTACAATGCAGTGTTTGTGACCGCACAATCACTTCTGCAGTGATAAATTCAATACTAGGGAGCATTTAGTAAATTGGCATTTATTTGGTGGCTCTGATGTCCAGAAGAGGCTCCAATTCCAGGAACAGATTCATATCTACTGAGCCATACAAACACCTATAGGAACAAGTATCCCAGGTACAGAGTCACAATGTGAATGATTAGCAAAAGAAAGTTTAATCCCCTAAAGGAGGAGCTGCTTCCCCACTCCATGTCAGCAAAGGAAGAGGCAGAACATGGTAATGAGGCAAGACAGAAATTTAAGAAATTTGGCAAGTAGTGAAGGTGAAAATACACTCAGTGATAATTGAGGGCTAATAGTCTTTGCCTAGCAATTTAATCAACAGCTGATCTGATTCACATAACAGGAGACACTGAGCAAGTAAGAATGGAGGTTTGAGTGTTGCTTTGAATTGGGCAAAAACACTTGGCCTATACTGTGACTCAAGATCATCATGGTAAAGTTTATTTATGGGAGCAGACTAGCGATCTGGCTGTTTCCTCCAAGTATAATCCTCCTCAATCTGAGCTGTACTTTTGTGTTGTTAACTTGACCTATATGAAGAATATAACAGGCATTAGTACATGTGTAAGGAAGTCCCAGATAGAAAACTTACTTACTGCTGCACATCAGTACCTGTTTCCTTAAATGCAGTTTCCCTTTTCTAAAGAGGGTCTATGCATATGTACAGACCTTTGTAAGGAGACTTAGACCCTTCTTTCATTAAAAAATATCCAAAATAGTTTTAATCTGTTGACCTTCAGGAAACACTGCAGATCCCATCTATTTGCTCATTCTCTTGGGGAAGAATGAGTTTTGGAAACTCTGGGGCTTTAAGTAGGCAGTAAATTAATGATGCTATCTGCCCACTGTGGCCAAAACCTAGAATGCACATAATCTTCCCCCTCCAGTGACTGGTGTGTGTGTATGTGTATGATGAACCGGTTGTTGTGCTAAAAATGAGTTCAGCTGTAAATTGCTATTTGCATATTTAACTCTTACAATCACAACAATACTTTGCATATGGTCCCTTGGTAAGACAACCACAACAAATCTCCTATTAAACTGGTCCCTGAAGCTTAAATAGCTTACTTGATTTAACTACCTGACATTAAATATTAGCTAATATAACTCTTTTTACGATAAATTTAGTGCTCTCTTTAAACGATTTCATTAAAAGAATCTCCATGGGGTAGTAATAGCAGCTTTTGGTCTTGAAACAAACATGATGTGGTGTATGGAGGGCTGCTCATAGTGTTTCTCTCTACAGCAGACGGTACATTGTCTGCACTGCATTCCATTGCCCTGTGGTGGTGATTATGATCGCGGGATGAACCCTAAGCACATACAATGTATAGCCACCAATGGCTCTGTGTTTTGGGGTTTCCTGTTTGAAGCACATTCCCTGAGTGCATGCTCAGAATCAGACAATTCAACATTTGGATATACCAGAGAGTTGCATTATCCAACAACATATTTTTCAGAGGGGCTGTTATAGGAATTCTCTCTCTCTCTCTCTCTCTCTCTCTCTCTCTCTCTCTCACACACACATACACACACACACACACACACACACACACACACACACACACACACACACACACACACACACACACACACACGACAAGTTTGTGACACAAGAATTCCCACCTCCACTTCATGCACTTAGCAGAATGGCTTCTTGCTGCAGTCACTGGTGAGTGTGTGGACAAAGCCTGCTGCAAGCAAAGCTTACCCACCAGCTGTGTCAAGTTGGAGGGAGGAGTTCTGGCAAACCTGTTTAAACCAGATGCATGACAGCATACAAGGATTTTTGGTGGTTGAGGTCAGTGGGAGAGGAAGCCGTAGTGAAAGAAGTGGTTATTGTTGAAAAGGGTGAAAGTTGTAAGAAGACAGCAAGAGTTCTTGTCCAGTCCTACTTCCATGCCCCCATACCAACCCTATGAGGAGTCGGCGTTTCACTGAAACAGCTCTGAGTAAATTCCTCCATTCTCTTCCTTAGCCTCTTTTGTCCTCTCCTTGAGTCCTTTTTTCATTCCTTGGGTCACCCTATTTCATTCTCTTTTTCTGTTGGCATCCTCTACATTTTCTGCTGAAATACACCCTCTTCCTTTCTTTCACTATTGCTGACCACTTCTGCTTTCCTTATGGCAAAGCCTATTCAAGGCCCCGAGAGAGATTGAGGACCCCTAGAGCAAGGGATAGAAAAGTGGAGATCTTAATTGGGGGGATGGAAAAGGAAGATATGGAGATCCCCCAGGGGACAAAGATAGGAAAGAAATACTCTCGTGTGAGAGAACACTTTATTTCTCCATCCCTCCAATCCACAGCCTCTCTTATTCTCTCCTCCTGCACTCCATCTTCTTATGTGGTGTCTCCATTACTGAAGGTTTGCAACCATGGTGGCCCATTCTGTATGATGCGCTGCTAATCTCTTTGTGAATGAATAGTCCATTTGATCAACACAGGATACCACATCATTTATCCAAGATCTTCCTTTTCTGCCTTCTGTTCTTCTGCCATCAACTTTTCCGTCCAATGCCCGTAAACATGTATTGTCCACTGAACCTCTTAAAACATGCTACTCAGAGAACTGAGTGGCATTTGAGTTCCAATCATCTTCACAGTTTTTTGTTGCTTATGCAGTCTGTCCATGATATTTCCAGAATTCTATTGTAACACCATATTTCAAATTAATGTAATTTCTTTATTTTTGATTATTTGGATGCCCATACTTCACAGCCGTAATTTAACACAGACCAAAGGTACGTTTTTAAAATCAGAACTTAGTCTTCAGATTTATATCCCTCCTCATCCAATGTTTGTTCTTCCAGAAAGTTTCTTTCGCTGTTACTATTCTGATGCTGACTTCAGTATCCAATTTTTCATTTTCTGTAATGATGCTTCATAGATAGAAATTTCTCACTCGCTCTATGGCGGTCATTCACTGGAAAAGATGGTTACCTTTCGTAACTATTGTTCTTCGAAATGTGTTACTCATGTCCATTCCATTGTAGGTGTGCGTGCTCACCACATGCACCGGTGCCGGAAGTTTTTCCCTCAGTGGTATCTGTAGGGGACCAGCTCTAGTGCCCTCTGGAATGGTGTGCATATGCGCTGGTGTAAAGGGCTCCACCGGCTTCCCCCTCCTTCAGTTCCTTCTTGCCAGAACTCCGACAGAGGGGAAGAAGGGTGGGTCATGGAATGGACATGAGCAACACACCTCGAAGAACAACAGTTACAAAAGGCAACCGTCTTTTCTTCTTCAAGTGTTTGCTCATGTCCATTCAATTGTAGGTGACTCCTAAGCAGTACAGGTCCCAAGCAGTACAGGAGGAAGGTAAGAGTTCATGGACATGTCAACTGCAACACAGCTCTGCCAAATCTAGCATCATCTCTGGCTCGCTGGGTGATGGTGTAATGCATCACGAACATGTGTACTGAAGACCACATCGTGACCCTGCAGATGTCCTGGATAGGGAGGGACATGTGCCAGGAAGGCACCAAAGATGCCTGAGCCCTAGTCAAGTGACCCTTCACTATTGATGGAGGCACAGCCTGCGTGAACTCATAACAAGTACAGATGCAGGTGGTCATCCAATTTGAAATCCTCTACAAGGACACCGGAAGGACCTTCATCCTGTCAGCTATCACAATAAACAGCTGGGTCAAGCTGCGGAAGAGCTTGGTGCTGTGAAAGTTGGTGGAGGGAATTTGGATGCAGGCCTCTATATGAGCAAGAGTCAGGCTAACTCTAGCTGTGATAACGCGAGATTTGTAGAAGCGGGGATTGTGTGAGGCGAGGGAGAAAAGAACTGTGAGAGAGGCTACTGTGACCTTGTATTAGATAAGAATAGAATGTAGACCATAACAGAAATTGGTGAGGAAAACAAGATATCAAGAAAGAATATGTATAAACAAATTGCAGTTGTTGATCATTACTATATGTAACAAAAAGTATAAATGCTTGCCTTAATTGTTTATCTTTTGAGAGACCTGCCTAGCAGGGGGAAACCCTGTGTCCTAGTGCACTCTCTCCCTCATGTGCAATTGCTTGAGTTAATAAAGTGTATCTGCCTTGCTGCACCCAAAGAAAGAGTGAGAACTCTGTTTTTCTCCAACAGTGCGCTCCAGGCAGAAAGCCAGGGCATGCCTGACATCTAGAGTGTGCAGACGCCTCTCCTCATTGGTCGTGTGCAGCTTTGGACAGAACATCGGGAGGAAAATATCCTGGTTGACATCAAAGTGCGACACCACCTTTGGTAGGAAGGCCAGATGGGGCCACAGCTGGACTTTGTCCCTGTAAAATACCATATACGGGCGCTCCGAAGCGAGGGCTTTAATCTCAGAGACATGTCTCGCTGATGTAATAGCTACAAGGAATGCAACCTTCCATGACAAGTGGAAAAGGGAACAAGAAGCCACAGGTTCAAAGGGTGGACCTGTGAGCATGGAGAGGACCAGGTTGAGGTCCCATTGGGGAACCAGGTCCCACATCAGCGGAAAAAGTCTTTCAAAGCCCTTCAGGAACCTGATCGACATCTCATGCAAGAATACCGATCTACCTTGGATGCAAGGATGGAAAGGCGATATGGCTGCCAGGTGCACCTTGATAGAAGAGAAGGCGAGGCCCTGGTGCTTTAAGTGAAGCAAGTAATCCAGGATGGACTGCAGAGACGACTGCGTGGAGAAGATATTCCGCTCCAGAGCCCAGCGAGAGAAATGCTTCCACTTTGTAGGTTGCTCTGATGGAGGGCCTTCTGCTTTCCAAGAGCTGTCTACATTACCCACAGGATCGATGGGCAACCATCAATCCGCGGTGGTTGATTTATCTCGTCTAGTCTAGTCTAGACGTGATAAATCGACCACCAAGCGCTCTCCCATCGACTCCGGTACTCCACTGGAGTGAGAGGCGCAGGCAGAGTCAACGGGGGAACATCAGTTGTCGACTCACCGCAGTGAAGACACCGCGGTGAGTAGATCTAAGTACGTCAAATTCAGCTACGTTGTTCATGTAGCTGAAGTTGTGTAACTTAGATTGATTCCCCCTCCTCCCCGCTCCAGTGTAGATCAGGCCTAAGAGAACCTGCTGTACCTGACTAGAGCGGACTTATTCCTCTGGATTCAGCCATGCAGCATCCAAGCCGTGAGGTGGAGTGAGGTGAGGTTCAGGTGAAGGAGCCGACCATGATCCTGCGAGAGTAGGTCCAGGTGGCTGGGAAGAGGCCACGGAGGGCACGGAGCTGCTACAGCCAGGTCCATGAGCATGCCGAACCATTGCTGGTGAGGCCATGGTGGGGCAAGCATAATGACCCATGCCTCATCCCTCTTGATTTTTGAGAGGACTTTGCTGATGAGCAGAATTGTTGGAAAGGCATACATCAGATCTTCTGACCAAGACAGGAAAAGGCCTCGGAAAGTGAGCCTCTGCTGAAGCCTTGTAGAGAGCAGAACTAATGACACTTTCTGTTCTGTCTGGTGGCGAACAGGTCCACTTCCGGAAGAGCATTCTGACAACCTCCGAGTGAAGGGACCACTCCTGGTGAGAGAAGTGATCACCCGCTGAGGTGATCCACCAGCATATTTCGGATGTCGGGGAGGTGTGAGGCTTCCAGGTGGATCGCATGCTGAATGCAGAAGACCCAAAGATTGAGGGCCTCCTGGCACAGAGGCGACAAATGAGCTCCCCCATCTGCTGACATAGAAAATGGAGGCCGTGTTGTCCGGCACCACCCGACCGGACAGTTAGGGAAGGAAGACACTGCAAGCCAGACAGATGGGTCTGAGCTCCCTGACTTTTATATGTAATGCGAGCTCCTCTCGAGACCATAACCCCTGAGTCCGCAGTGTACCGAGATGTGCTCCCCAACACATCTGAAACCACAGAGACCGTGAGTTGCAGGCTCGCGAACAGCACACCTTCAAACACCAGAATCGGATCGCACCACCACTGCAAGGAGATAAGTACCTACGGTGGGATAGTAATGACCATCACCTGCCTACTCCCCAGGCAGGTGATGTCTGCCTGGGGAGTAGACTAATGCCAGCCACATCTGGAGGGGACACAGCCTGAGTCTCGCATAACCTTTCCAATGATATCTTATACGAGGCATCTTGCATAAAGTAAATCTCAGTTATGCCATATCCATATCATAAGCATATTTTCACAAAGAATATGGATTGTAATGTCACACTGGCCTCTGGCAGGAATGCTCTGGCTCGGGTAGAGTCGAGTACCACTCCGATTAATTTGATCTGTTGGACTGGGATCAACACTGAGTTTTGTTTGTTTATCAACAGGCCCAGAACTTGACAAGTGGCTCGCAACGTCTCAATGCTGCACTGGATCTGGACCCCGGAGAAACCCTTGATGAGCCAATCATCAAGGTACAGGTAGATCTGGATACCCCGGCGTCTGAGGTAGGCAGCTACCACTGATGTGCACTTTATAAACACCATTGGCACCATTGCTAGGCCAAAAGGGAACACTGCAAATTGATAGTGGGTGGTCCCAGCTACGAAACGAAGGAACTGTGACCATGAAATATTGATATGTGAAGTAAGCGTCTTTCAGGTCGAGGGCAGCATATAGTCACAGGCATAAACCACAGAAGACTCAGACTCACTTGCTTCTAATACCTGACCTAGTAATAAATAGACAATTTACAGAATTAATATTCTAGCAGTGCTGCAAACAGAAAAGGATAAATCAGTGATCCTGTTGCTCTGCTCAACAACTCTATCAACTTGAAATATAAACCAAGGTCAGTGGGGTCTTTCTAAAATATTCATTTTGATTTATTTATTCATAAAATCTTGTTATAGCTCTGGCTTGCCATAATTACATACATTAGGATGGCAAAAATAAAATTTCAGGTGGTATTTTGACCTCTTAAACATAATAAATAATTATTCTCATCCTCATGATTACAGTAGTTTACAGGATGTAATTTAAGGTCCTTCTAAATGAAAATTATTGTGGAGAGCTCCTGAATAGATACTGCTGAGATAAACTATTGTATTGTATGACCCAGTATTCAAATCAACCCTGAGTAAGAGCTGCTGGGACTTTGGTACAGCATATAGCTATAGATTGTCTTTACAGGATGGTCATGGTTAGCTGTTTCTCATATGTTGGGAAGTTACGGAGGATGTTTATTACCTTTGGGGAAATTATGAAAAAAGTAGGTCAGGTACCACAACTGTAAGCAGCCAGGCTGCTTGAGGGGGAAGGAGGATGCACGAGAGGAAATTCAATTCTTCCAGGCACAGGCAAATTGAGGCTTTGGCAGCTGCAATGTGTTCAGATCCCAAAATGCGTTCCAAAGGCTACAGAAAATAAACCTTGTTACTGTAGCAGAATCCATCTGTGTTATTCTCCAGCCACCATTAACAATATTTGTATTTTAAAAATCATTTGTATATGTTTAGCAGACACTTTCCTTAACTTTTTTCCCTTCTTTTACTGCATGTCCCAATACTGTGCAACTTTTAGGATGATGCAGTCTATAGATCACATGGGATTCTGCATAATATGATTTCTGTAATAAGGAATAATTACTATTTTAACTAACACTGGTAGCATAAAATGCAATGTGTTTTATACCGCCTATACAATAAACAACTGGTCATGGCAAATCCCAGAACTGTAATTCCACCGGGGTGTTCTGGTGATGTCAGACTACAGAAGCAACACTTGAATGAGGTGGTTTGTAATCAACTCACTGAGAACATTTTGAAAATTATTTCAACTTGCTATCATTAAAACCTCCATCTACTTTTTTTAAAATTTACCTTGTGGGTTTTTTTCCTCCACTGTTGCAGCAGCTCCCCAGCACTTCCCTGTTCCAGGAAGCTGTAGCACACAGAGAGCACAGCATGCTGTGCAAAGAACCACCTCTCTGAAGGGTTTTCCTAAGTTGGAACACTTCTAGGGCTGCCCCTCTTCAGGGATAGGATCATGGGAGTTGAAGTTCAGAGAGCACTTTTTGAGGTCTTGGAAGCTGCTTACAGGCAGGGGAAAGGAGTGTCACAGGGTGGGGAATTTGTTTTCTCTTTTTGAGGTTTGTTGTAAAAGTTGACAGTGTAAGTGAAAAGGGGAGCCTGAGAGGAGCTGGAGCTGCTGTTGCATTAGGTCTCTCTGTGGGGAGAAAACTGCTCTTCTAGCCAGCTAGTGAACTCCGCACTCTCCTTTAGCCTTGGCAACCCTGGCAACTCAGTCCATCTCCCACAGCCACTCTACCATGATGGCAAGGAACAGGACCTAAAGGGGCTCATGGTAGCAGTGCTGGAAAGGATGTGGAGAAGAAGTGCTGATAGGAGCTGAAATCATCAATGATGGATTTGCTGCTGTACTATTACCCTTCACGGAGGCCAGACAACATCCAGGACCACAGAGCAAGAGCATCCTGGTTGTTGCACAGGACGGAAGTAACATCTTCCCACTGTTCCCAGCAGTGCAACTGTCTACTTTGCTGCCCCAGCAGTTTATGTGCAATGGCTCATTTAGGTTGGCTGAGGGCAGACACTTGCCAGCAGCAGCTTCAGCATCTCTCACCTCCCTTCCTGGCACTGGCAAGTGATGTTAGACTAAGTCAAAGATCTTAGGTTTATATATTTGAAAAAGGAAAAGTAATAACAGGAAGGGTAAGATTGAAAGGGAAATCCAGTAAGTTATTTAAAAAACAGTTAAAAGTAATGTCAGGTTCTAAACCAGCTTCTAGTTCCCTGTTGCAAACTTTTCAGCTTTACAGTCAAGGTGTCCTGTTTTTACTACGTCTGTCGATTAATCACAGTTAACTCAAGCAATTAACTCAAAACAAATTAACTATTAAAATATTAATAATAATTAATTGCAGTTTGAAGTGCACTGTTAAACAATAATAGAATACCAACTGAAATCTATTATAAATATTTTGGATGTTTTTCTACATTTTCAAATATACTGATTTCAATTACAACACAGAATACAAAGTGCACAGTGCTCACTTTATATTATTTTTTATTACAAATATTTGCACTGTAAAAATGATGAAATAAATAGTATTTTTCAATTCACCTCATACAAGTACTGTAGTGCAATCTCTTTATCGTGAAAGTGCAACTTACAAATGTAACTTTTTTTGTTACATAACTGCACCTAAAAACAAAACAATGTAAAACTTTAGAGCCTACAAGTCCACTCAGTCATACTTCTTGTTCAGCCAATCACTAAGACAAACAAGTCTGTTTACATTTACGGGAGATAATGCTGCCTGCTTCTTATTTACGTCACCTGAAAGTGAGAACAGTCATTCGCATGGCACTGTTGCAGTCAGTGTTGAATTGTACTTACACGCCAGATGTGCTAACATTCGTATGCCCCTTCATGCTTTGGCCAACATTCCAGAGGACATGCTTCCATCATCAGCATGGAAGCATGTCCATTGGAATGGAGGTGCAAGCATGAAGGGGCATACAAAGATTTAGCATAAAAGAAGCGTGCAGCATTATCTCCCGTAAATGTAAACAAACTTTTTTTTCTTAGCGATTGGCTGAACAAGAAGTAGGACTGAGTGGACTTGTAGGCTCTAAAGTTTTGCACTGTTTTGTTTTTGGGTGCAGTTATGTTTAAAAAAAAGTTGCATTTGTAAGTTGCACTTTCACGATAGATTCCACTACAGTACTTGTCTGAGGTGAACTGAAAAAATACTATTTCTTTTTATTATCTTTTTTACAGTGCAAATATTTGTAATCAAACAAAGTGAGAAATGTATACTTTGTATTCTGTGTTGTAATTGAAATCAATATATTTGAAAATGTAGAAAACATCCAAAATGTTTAAATGGCATTCTATTAACAGTGTGATTAAAACTATGATTAATCACAATTACTTTTAATCTCATGATTAATCGCGATTAATTTTTTTTACTCGTTTGACAGCCCTATTTTTTTAAATGTTTTTTCTTTCTCCTCCTGCTATATGGAATACCCAAACAGACAACAAAGGAAACTGGATTAATGGACTACAAAGAGGAACTACCCAAAACAGATATATGAAAAAAACAGGAAAATATTTTCCCTCTATTCATTTTTGGTTCTAATAGTTTTAGGTGTTACTTCTAACAAAAGTAGTGCAGACCTGTGATTGTTTTCAGATTATGATGATGCCCCTTGAATCAACACAAATATTCAAGTTAAGGCTTTCAGAGAGTGTCTTCATTCATACTTGTGCATCTTCGTTTTGTACATATGCTGTAGGGCCATATCTTAATCTCTGCTACATAATTTTAAAAGTCCACACCCAAAGTGACATTTCTTTTTCCAGTTATGAGACAGTTAAAATCTGGTCCATGACATGTAACATGACAATCTTTGAGACTTCAGCACAATAAGGTGAGTTATAGACTTGGAGGATGGAAAAATACAAAATGTCACAGCTTTTCCTTCAAACCAGACCCGTAACATTATTTAAGGCTTGAGATGTGATTTGCTTTTACCTTAGCACAGCATTTTTAACCCTGACCCTTGCACTTGTTTTAAAATGGTCTATGAAACATTTGGATATTTCACTGACTGAAGCTGAAGTTCAGCTAATGGTATCCAACCACATAAACAAGAAAACCTTGGTTTCCATGGCTCCAGTATCTCAAGATAGCGACAACAACATGGGAGTAAGGAGAGGGAGGGAAGAAGGAATGCAGACTTGTAGTAATATTCTCCAAAGGCAGAAAAAATTGTTTAAACAATTTAGCTAATCCTGGACAAATCTGGAAGGGGCTTTGCAAAGCCTTCCAGAAGTAGGATAACTAGTGAATGTGATATCAAATGAATTAGAGGGGGGGATTAATGTATACAGGTGGTGTATTCTATGATATCCTTTTAAAATAATCTGTGATTGAACATGGGTTAAGATTTTTTTAAAAATTTTATCTGTGTTTGTAAATTCTAGCTTCTCTATGTTCTTGGTATTGTGATACAGCATGGCCAGAAGGCAGCAGGAGAGTGATCTAGGATGAGGAGAAGCCTTATTCCCTGAAACCAATTACGGCACCTGAAGCCAGTCACCTGATAAAATCCCCCTGCTTCAATCAGCCAGAGGAGGAGTTGGAGCAGTTTGGAGGAGCTAAAGGAGAGTGATTTGGTGGTGGAGTAGAGAGCAGTTTGGAGGAGTGAAACAGAGTGGTTTGGTGGTGGAGCACAGAGCAGTTTGGAGGAGTGAAGCAGAGTGGATTGGTGGTGGAACAAAGAGCAGTTTGGAGGAAAGCAGAGGAGAGTTTTGAGAAGTGCTGCGGTGGGCTAAGAAGACGAAGATCCTAGGTAAAGGGACACCTGGCTTGTGCAGAGGGAAGGCAGGAAGCCCCACAAGCTGAAGGTCAGGAGAGAGAAGTAGCCCAGGGGAAAGAATCACTGGTACAAGTGGTTCACCTGCTATCATAGGGCCCCGGGCTGGGACCCGGAGTAGAGGGCGGGCCCGGGTCCCTCCCTCTCCACTCCCCTTCCCTGGGATACTAGTAGGATAGCTGTTACCCCAGTTCAGGGGCAAGAAATGGCACCCTGAAACCCCTCCACAAGAAGAGAAAGTGCGGGACCCATCATAGTAGTGCCGGCAATTTGCCACAGTATGCACAATTTGCTTTGCAAAGTGTATGGAGCAATGTCCTGTTTTAATATGCACTTGTTTTTCCATTTCAATTCATTGATGAAACTGGGTAAAACCAAGATAACTAGAAAAAGACATTCAAAAGAACAAATTTAGGTTATACATTTTTTTCTTAAACCTCATCCACAAAGGTTAACTTATTCTATATACATTATACCTAACTGTTACCCAATTTAATTAAAACACATCTGTGATGGGGTTTACACACCCCACACTATGGCGGAGACAAGGAAAGTGCTGGAGCAGTATGGGGCCAGGGAGGCCCCACCCCTCAGGCACTGACGCTCGCATGCTCTTACGAGAGGACCAGGATAAAGGGTGTTTCAGCAGCCCAAGGAGGGTGAGGGGAGAAAGTAGACCATTTCCTGCAGGAGCATCACTCTGAAGCAATAGGAAAGGAAACTTCCACAAACTCCTTCCCCCGCCCCTCCCACCAGGCGCTCCCCAAGAGAGAGGGAGAACTGTGGACAAGAACTTGAGAAGGCATTGTAGGCATTGGCCCTAGACTGTGGGGGGTTGAAAATAAAGACCCTAAGTCCAATGTGACTGCACCACAAACTGAGACACTGTGGTGGTAGGAACTGGCCCAAACTTAGGCTGGTTCAAGCTGCTTCACTTACTGGGGCCCGCTATCCATCATTAGGGTGACCAGACAGCAAGTGTGAGAAATCAGGACAGGGGGTGGGGGTACTTTTGATGATTTTCCAGGCATATTGCAAAAGCCATTTATGAAACGGGTTTTTTCAGAGGAGGTATGTTCGTGGTAGGGTAAAGGGACTGTTTTGCTGCTTTGATTTATTGGCTAGTTGGGTTAATTAATTATGTGCCTGATTCAAAGTTGAAGGATTTTGGAATAACTCACTGACTTCACTGGGCTCTGAATCTGGCTCTATTTATATATGATCAGTTTTACTATTGGGTGATCATCATTCATTGAGCTTTTTGTATTATAGTGGGGGGGAGTGATTATTTAAATATAAAGAAATTAGATTGATTTTTGATATACTTTTTATTAATACACAAGATTTTTTTTTTAGTACTAGTGGTTCAAAATTTATGTTTGTTTTTATCTTCTGGTATTGTATATGCTGCATCACATGACTGGGGCTGTTTTCACAATGTCCATGTCTGTATAATTTATTCATATATTTTCCCTTAACTAGATGCCCCTTATTTTGTACTACATGCAAACTTTCACATATACATTATTCCTTAAGGTGGCATTAGAACTCTGTTTCAAATAAAATCTACACAAGCTGCATAAGGTCAAACATCTGCTTCCTGAGTTTGACTTTATTGATGTCAGGGTTCCCTCCCCACTCTGAATTCTGGGGTAGAGCGGTGGGGACCAACATGAAAGACCCCCTAAGCTTATATTCCACCAGTTTAGGCTAAAAACTTCCCCAAGGCACAAATTCCTTTCCTTGTCCTTGGATGGTATTGCTGCCACCACCAAGTGATTTAGACAAAGATTCAGGAAAAGGACCACTTGGAGTTCCTATTTCCCCAATTTCTCCCTAAGCCTCTTCGCCCCCTTTCCTGGGGAGGCTGGAGAATAATATCCCAACCAAAAGGTTAACAAAGTGAGCACAGACCAAATCCCTGGTTCTTAGGACACTGAAAATCAATCAGGTTCTTAAAAGAAGAATTTTTTTTTTTAAAGTAAAAGAATCACACCTGCAAAATCAGGATGGAAGATAACTTCATAGGGTAATAAAAAGATTTAAAACACAGAGGATTTCCCTCTAGGCTTAGCTTCAAAGTTACAAAATCAGGAATAAACCTCCCCCTTAGCATAGGGAAAATTCACAAGCTAAAACAAAAGATAATCTAACGCATTTCCTTGCTATTACTTACAATTTCTGTAATTGTAGATGTATTATTCCAGTAGGAGTTGGTTACCTGCTTAGTCTCTCACTTTGTCCCGAGAGAGAACAACACAAAGAGCACAAAACAAAACCTTCCTCCCCCCCAGATTTGAAAGTATCTTCTGTCCCCATTGGTCCTTCTGGTCAGGTGCCAACTAGGTTAATTGAACTGATTAACCCCTTACAGGCAAAAGAGGGATTTTATGCTACCCTTAGCTGTATGTTTGACAATTGGTAATTCAGATAACAGTAAAAGAAGATTAAAACCAGACTACATTTTGTCCCAAAGCCCAGCCATTCTTAGGATCTCCTGTAAGATGCCCCTTCTTTCCTCTGACCAGAGGGTGGGGACACATCCCTCAGATCCTGGTAGAATTAATAAGCTATATCTACCATTTTGAATCAGCAGAACATACCCATTAGCAGCAGTTAGAACCCTGCATTAAAAGTAACAGAGTGGTTCAACAGAAGAGCCCAGCATTCCTGCAGAGTCATAAGTCCTGCCACACACACTCAACAATGTTAGTTTTTATTTGTTTGTTGTGTCTACACAGAGTTGATGCTTTTTTAAAAAACAGATTTAGAACTTCAGGTTCTGTTTTCCAGATTCTTTTTCCAAAATATAAGAAAAGGTCTCTCACATTAGAGAGCATGAAAAATAAGAAATTAGCAAGACAGAGTTAACTCATCTTTATTTAGCTATTGAGAAGATCTTACTTCTGTGCTGTCTGTAATGGGGTCACTCACTGGCTAGCCATTGACACGGAGCTTTTTGACACTACTGTTACTGCCCAGTGCATCTTCTGAGTGCACCTTCAGAGTGCACTTTTACACTGTCATTACATTGTCACATTTTCACAAACACACCAAATGCTTGCCTCTCTCAAAAGATGGTATAATAAAAAAGGCAGAGCAAATTAACACTGATTTACAATTAGCCCTCTAGAGACCATCAGTAACACATATCTGGTCATGGCTCCAATGCTGGAATAGGAAATTACATTCTACTGTGAATCTGTGCTCAGCTTTAACAGCAGACAGTGCAATGTTTTTTTTCAGAAGAGTGAAAGTCTCCATTAGTGTACGCGCATGCACACACACAGAGCAAATCAACTGAAATACATAGCGGCCATCAGCAGAGCACAGCTACAAAGAAGCCTGTATCAGTACGAAGATTTGTTTCTTCTTGTGCTCACTGTGAAGTAAGTGAACGTGGACATGAAGCGCCTTGCTAAAAGAGACAAGTTAAGGTGCAGTGTTAATATATGAAGTCACATACAATTTGAAATGTTGTATAGTGTACGGCGCTCTGCCCAGCACAGCTGAGAGGCATGTGCTTGTGCAAGCAAAGGTGGCGGTATGTCACTTTTAAGGCCTCTTCCCCTCCCCCAGCCTTGGGGCTCACCAGAGGCCAGTTTAGCCTCAGCACAATGTGGAAGAATCTCAGAGATGCTCTAATATGCACCCACCTACAACAGCTCCCAATAGGCCAGTCCAGCAACCAGAGACCATCAGACTGCAGCCCGAGCTGTGAGACCCTCCCACCTCACAGGGTGCTGGAGCTCAGGCTCCAGCTTAAGCCCAAACATCTACACCACAGCTAAACAGCCCTTTAGCCTGAGCCCTGCGAGCCCAGGTCAGATGGCATGGGCCAGCCACAAGTGTCTAATTGCACTGCAGAGATACCCTGACTGATCTGAGGATTTTCCTTACAATAGGAGAATCCCCATGTAGCTGATGAGCTGCCTTTCCAGCTTGTCTGTTCCATTAGAGCAGCACAAAGTAGCCTTGGGGGATGGTAGGTGGCTTGAAGATCTAACCCTATGTATTCAGGGGGATTAATTCTCTAGTCAAGCTATTAAATTGGCTACGCTGTAATTAGTTTTAAAACAGTCTTTATAAATATTCTTTACAAATATATTCCAAGCTCAAGAATCTGGAAAAAGAAATATTCTGTACTTCAAAGAGGATACATTTATTGTTAGCGTGCCTGCATTACTATTACCTTACAGATCTCTGTGTTCCATTATGAGCTGGAACTTAGTGTTGAGAAGTAAAACAGGAAAGCAATGGCATATTCTACTGAATATAGCTGCTTTGATTAATTATTAAACCACTGATACATACTTTATACTTGAAATGGCTTTTCAAAGAGTCCAGTGTTCCCATTAGCAAATGAACTGCTACTCTTGGCAGTTGGTAACCATTACTTGCAACAATGACATGCTTAAAGTATGTGAATAGCCTCCACTTAGGCTACCTAATTTACTTGGTTTTTTTCAATACCCATTTCCTCTAAAGCTTTAAGTGTGTTTTCTCTGTTACAACAGATCTCCGCCACCTCCGCACCCAATACCTTGCTTATGTTAAATTATCAAAAAATGTTGTCTTAATTTTCTACATCCATTTACTCCTGGGGGAATTCTGCGCCACTGCGCATGTGCAGAATTTATGTCCCCCACAGATTTCTTTGCTTCCCTACAGAAAAATAACTAACAGGGAAGCAAAAAGAAGCCACAAGAGTGGTCATGCGACCCTCCCCAGCAGTATGTTTTGGGTGCCCAGGGCAGCCGGCAGAGAGGTAAATCACTGTGGGGTAGGGGGCGGGACTGGAGAAGACCCAGTTGGTGGCTCCTACCCTGCACTGGGTTCAGCTACTAGTCCCAGCTTGGCTGGGGACGACAAGACTTCCTCTTCCCCTGCACGGCATCCAGGGCCATGTCAGACCCACCCCCAGATGTCTTCCCCAGCTGTAGGAAGTTTTGCAAACTCCCCCTCCCCGCGCTTCATGCATGCATCGCTCCTCTGCTGCAGGCGGGAGGGGTCACTGTACAGGGAGCTGCTCCCCCATCCGCCCAGCCCCCGTGCATCCAGACCCCCTCATACCCAGACCCTCCTGCTGAGCCTTACCCCCAACCCGCACCCAGAATTCCCCAATGAGCACCTCTACCCCTGCACCTGGACCACCCCGACAAGTCACCCGCACCCAGATCCCCACCCTATCAAGACCCAATCAACCGCACCCAGATTCCCACCTCATTCCCCCAGCATCTGGAACCCCCTGCTAAGCCCCCCACAACCAGGCCCCCCACCGAGCTGTATCCCCCCCCAAACCGACACACACACACCCGGCTGAGCCCCAACCATCTTCACCTGAACCCCACTGCAGAGTCCCATTAGTGTTGCACCCAGAACCCCCCAACAAGCCCCTGTGCATCCAGATCCCCTCCGCACCCAGATCCCCCACTGAGCTGCCCCCACCCAGATTTCTCTACACAGAACCCTCTCAACCCACACCTGGAACTCCCCATACTAAGCCCCTCCACACTTGGATCCTGCCTTGCTGAGCCTGCTTGCCCACACCTGGCATAGAGGAGCAGGGCCTTGGGGTGTTTCTGGGGCAGGCCCTGTCTTTGCGCTGTGTCAGGGTTGGGTACAGCCTCACCACTGAGTCTGTAATCCCAGGTGGGAGCTGCACAGTGATCTCCCACCTCTGTGCAGCCAGTGACTTGTGCTCCGCAATGCCATGCTGGAGTCGCCGCATTTATTTGACAAATAAAATTTGCAGAATTTTAATACATTATGCACAAAATATATTTTTTTAGCGCAGAATTCCCTCAGGAGTAATCCATTGCATCCAGTTAATTTCATGCAATATACTCAACCACTATATCATATTTTGAAGTATCCAGGAGTCAATTAAAAATATTAAAGACACAAACAAAAATTCTATTCAGGTACAAATACACCCAATAGAACGCAATTTAAGTTGGCCGGTTAGTCAACAAAGTATAATATAATGGAAAAGCTAAAGAATCAATGTAGAAATAATTGGATATACTGACATGTAAATATACAGTAATTGCAGTGAAAATACTAAATATTTGTTTCCTTTAGACAATAGGCTTCCCATGGAAGAACAAATCAAAATGACTTTATAAAGATTACAGATATCAAAATATGAGCAGTGTTGTTGTAGCCATGTTGGTTCCAGGATATTAGGGAGACAAACTGAGTGAGGTAATATCTTTTATTGGCCCAACTTCAATTGGTGAGAGAGACACTCTTTCAAGCTACACAGAACTCTTCTTCAGGACACTCAGACATGCTATCAAGCTACACATTCTCACCAATCAAAGAAAGCAGCAACTAGAGAAATTCCCAAGCAGGAAGATCATCCGTTTCTTAAGCTCCCCACTGCAACACATCCTGGTCCTCTCTGGAAACTGTAGAGGACCAGGAACTCTATAACCACTCCACATCTCCTTTTCTTTATAATAAAAGATTAAAACTTAAATTATAGTTGTGTACGCGCAGTCCCCCACCCAAAAGTAAACTTCAAATTCCCTCAAACTATTTACCACTCTGATTCCTTATCAATTACCTTTAAATACTCCTGATCACTATTCTAAAGATCAAGACTGGGGCTGGGGGGGGGGGGGAGGAGGAAGAGAACCAGGGTCTCACTTCTGTTGAGTTTGTGCACAGAGTTTCCTGTGGAGAGAGCTCACTTCCTGAGAGAGTACCTGGAGTTCCGAGATCCTCTCCTCCTTGTGTTGGGAAACACTGAAGTTTAACCAAATTCCTCCAGAGAAGTCGTTTTGGAGTCTCTCTGAGGTAGAATCTGGAAGTTTCTGCCAAGTTCCAAACAATTCCAAGTGTCCAGCAACTTTTGAGACAAAAACTTTGTTCCCTGTATCTCAGTTCAGGTAGAGCTTTTGTTCTGTGCCAAACACTAAAGGTGTGTAGGGTGACCAGACAGGAAATGTGAAAAATCGGGATGGGGGTGGGGGTAATAGGAGCCTATATAAGAAAGACCCAAAAATCGGGACATCTGGTCATCCTAAAGGTGTGTTGCTGCTGAATTTTTATTTCAGCATCTCATTTTTGAAATTCCTTCAAGTTCGACCACTTAGGTTTGAGCTCTATCAATGCCACAGGTAAAGGAGTCCTCAGTTGTCTTCCCATCAAAGGTTCTGCTGGAGACAGTCCAGATGCAAAGCAGTGTTTACCAATATCCCAGGAATGCTTTATATGGATCCACTGCTTTTTACAGAAAAGCCCTTTTAAAGTCTGCACTGCTCTCTCCACCTCCCTGTTGCTCTGGGGATAACACAGACCACTAGAATGATGTTCAAAATCTAGGTCTTCTGCAAGGGCTAGGAATATTTCAGTGACAAACTGAGGCCCATTATCAGATATGGGACGTCAGGAACTTGGAAATACTGACTTTAGTACCTGGTTGACCTGTGCCGATGAAGCATTCGTAAGTATGGCCAAGTCAATATATCTGGATAAGTAATTGACTACAATAACTTGTGTGTGTCCTTTCCAGAAAAACAAATCTGTGGCGACTCGCTGCCAAGATCTGTCAGGTAATTTTGTAGAGAGTAATACTTCTGTTTTTTCTTTACTACAGACCTTGCAGCCCTCTACAAAGCTCTGAATTCTGTGTTTGCTAATTATGTGTCCTATAAATACTGTCTGTTCCTTTCCAAATTCACATTTTTCATTCTGTGAGGCCAGCTTGTTGGAATCGACTCAAAACTACAGTTAGTCACTGATCATGTTCATTTTTCTCTCTGCCACATACCAATACATCATCTGCATGGCAAAGGATGTCAGGAAAACCTTACATGATCTGAGAGATTCTCTTCTGGAAATGTTCTGGTGCTGAAGATATGTTGAATGGAAGTTGATTGAAACAGTACCTTCCAAATGGGGTGATGAATGTAGTTAATACTATAGTTTCTTTAGCAAAGGGGATTTGCCAGAAGACTGCTGAAGCATGTAACTTTGAGAAGACTTTGGTCTCTGATAACTGAGCTAATGTCTGGTCAACGGCAGGAAGCATGAGTCTTTCCCTGCACACATTTATTAAGTTGTGTACGATCCACACAAATTCACATTTTGCCACTGGGTTTCCATACTACAACCATGCCTGCACATCAGTCAGTAGGTTTTTCTATCTGGGAAATAACCCCCATATCTTGCATTCTTTTTAGTTTTTCTGTGACTTTCCCTAGCAAGTATACAGGGATGTGGCATGGAGCGGAGAGAGCAAACGGAGTCAATGATGATAACAGTTTTATTTTATACTCCCCGGACAGCCTTCCTAGCCCTTTGAAGATGTGTGGCTAGATCTCCTGTATAGTTTGCTTTTTGCCATTAATACATTTCCATTTCTTTAGTAAGTGTAGTCCTTGTATTGCTGGCAATCCCAGTAGGGGAGTGGTCAGTCCTTGTATTACCTATATAATTTGTTAAAGTTTCTGTTATTTCTTCAGTTCTCAAGGAAATGGCCACAAACAGCTAGTGTATTGTTACTAACACTACATAGGACCTTATTTCATCTTTACAGATATCCATCCTGGGATGGATTATAATCTTTTTTTTTTTTTTTTTTTTTTTGGAATTGCAGTGACTGCTGACCCAGTATCAGTTGTAAATTTAAGGTTTCAACCATTTAGGTTCATGATTCTGTACCAAGGTATAGTCTGTTCTATTGAGGATATAGCCCCTAGAAGCATGGACTCATTGTCATATGATGATAACACTCCCTATTGGATTATTTCCATTACACTTGGTGACCTGCAGGCTATTGCAAAATGTCCCATTTTATGGCATCTTCTACATTCTGCCTCTTTTGCTGGACACTGTGGCTAACTGTCTTGCCACATCCTCCACAGCTTTTCCAAACTCCCCTCTTCCATTAATGTTGTTTGGTCTCCCACTCGCTAGTGTGTGCTGTTCTTATGTTGTAAATTTGGTCTGACTGCTTCTTTCACATGTATCTTTTCTCTTTATTATGTCAATACTGTCTAATGCAGAGTCTCCCCTTTGCTGCTAGTAAGTAAGTCACATTGCTGTTTCTTTATAGTTTCTTGCATTGCATTCTCGCTTTTGCTATAGTTTTGCTAGTGTGAAATCTGGGTCTAACTGAAGCTGTGCTGATAAATTGGTGTCTCGTATGCCAGGGACTAACCTGTCTCTTACTAGTTCCTTTAAAGTTTCATATTTGCAATTTTCAGCAAGATTATGAACCTCAGTAATAAAAGTCTCAGCTGTTGCCCCTTGTTCCTGGTACCTCCTATTAAATTTTGCCCTTTCATATACAATATGCTGTCTCACTATAAAATGGCCATCAAAAGCCTCTGTCAGTTCGGTATATTCATTCTTTTCCTCATCAGTAATGAGTAGGGCACATAGCATATCATCATCAGCATCACCCACGGCAAATATTAAAGCATTTACCTGGTATTCTTGTGGTTTCGCTGTTAAATCAGAAATCATATGGATTCGCTTAAATCTATGGATCCAGCAAGGCCAGCCACCAGAGTTGCCAAAAATCAAACTTCTCTAACAAAAGGCTTTTGTGCTACGGGCTCCATTGCTGCACTGACACAAGGCTGTGCCTTCCTCCTGCTACAGCTTTCACAGTATCCTCCCTGATTTTTCACTTTCTCCACTCACTCACCTGAGCTAAGGTTGCCAACTTTCTAATTGCACAAAACTGAACACTCTTGCCCTGCCCCGAGGCCCTGCCCCTGCCTCACCCCTTCTCCGAGGCCCTGCCCCCCCTCACTCCATTCCCCCCTCCCTCTGTCACTCGCTTTCCCCCCACTCTCTCACTTTCACCAGGCTGGGGCAGGGAGTTGGGGTGAGGGCTCCAGCTGGGGGTGTGAGCTCTGGGGTTGGGCCAGAAATGAGGGAATCAGGGTGTTGGGGGTTCCACGCTGGGGTAGGGGGTTGGGGTACGGTGGGGGGGGAGGGCTCCAGCTCAGGTTGCAGGCTCTGGGGTGGAGCCAGGATGAGGGGTTTGGGGTGCAGGAGGGGGCTACAGGCTGGAGCCAACGGGTTCAGAGCGCAGAAGGGGCTCAGGGCTGGGGCAAGGGGTTGGGGTGCGGGCTCTGGGAGGAAGTTTGGATGTGGGAGCTCAGGGCTGGGGGTTGGGGTGCAGGAGGTGGTGCGGGGTGTGAGCTCTGGGAAGGAGTTTTGGTGTGGGAGGGGACTCAGGGCTGTGGCAGGGGGTTGGGGTGCGGGCTCGGGCCAGGCAGCACTTACCTTAGGCGGCTCCCAGAAGTGGTTGTCATGTCTGGCTCCTAGGCGGAGGGGCCAGGGATCTCTGCATACTGCCCGCAGGCTCTGCCCCCACAGCTCCCATTGGCCATGGTTTCCAGCCAATGGGAGCTGTAGAGCCGGTGCTTGGGGTGAGGGAAGTCCACAGAGCCCCTGTGGCCAGCCCTGCACCTAGGAGCCGGATGTGCCAGCCACTTCCAGGAGCTGCGCGGAGCCAGAGCAGGCAGGGAGCCTGCCCTAGCCCCGCTGTGCCACCAAGCAGACATTTAGCAGCCTGGTCAGCGGTGCTGACCGGAGTCGCCAAGGTTCCTTTTCGACCGGGCGTTCCGGTTGAAAACTGAATGCCTGGTAACCCTACTCGCCTCTCTGGCAGTCTGATGGAGGGGTATCTCTTTTCTTCCCTTTACTCCTTTAGAGAGAGGGATTCAATCACTGCTGACACCATGTAGAGTGAGGACATAAACACAAAGAGCCATGCGCCTTAAACAGCAACCAGAGAACTTCCCAAGCAGGACATTCCTACATTTATTAAGCTCCCCGCTGCAACACATCCTGATAACTGTAGAGGACCAGGAACTCTATAACCACTTGACATGTTCCATCACCTCAGCCTACACCTCTGCTTCCAACTAATCCTAAGGGGAAGGGACCAAGGTCGGGCTCATTCTCAGTCAAATAAGCTCACTGCTTTGGTCTAACATGCAAAGTGCATATAGTGATCTAACTCAGTAGCCACTTTTGCATGCAGAGTTCTTGAGCAGGCACTGACTTCAAAGGGAAATGTGTCTGAGTCAGAACTGACGATGTGGCCTTAAGTTTCTACGCTACTGAATTTGCTTTCACATAATTTCTCTCACAATATAAACTTATTTATTGACTGATTAACATATTGGAAGCAAAGGTGAACGTTTTCCCCTCAGAATGACTACCACTATCATATTGCAATCTTCTTATTTTAGGGGATACGTTAGTCTGGGGAGTCTAAGTATAACTGATGACACAGAAACAAAGTAGGTGCATTAACGTGGCATACTGAGCTTTTGTTGAAACCTTAAAGAACTAAACTCCTGTTTTACATCTACTTCACTTCACAAGTCCACTTTGTTGCAACCTATTTAGGTCTTACTTTGCACACACCTGAAGAAATAAAGCCAAGCTGCCATAACATAAAATATTCATGATATAATTCCAGTCAGTGATCATACTGAAACAGCAGCTTGTTTACCCTTTCCATTCTTCTGAGCACAATTGACAAACCATGCCTGTGAGCCCCATTGTGTGTCTGCTTAATAGGACCTGGGGGGAGGGATAGCTCAGTGGTTTGAGCATTGGCCTGCTAAACCCAGGGTTGTGAGTTCAATCCTTGAGGGGGCCATTTAGGGATCTGGGGCAAAAATTGGGGATTGGTCCTGCTTTGAGCAGGGGGTTGGACTAGATGACCTCCTAAGGTCCCTTCCAACTCTGAGATTCTATGATTCTATGACCTGTGCATGCAGCGCTCTCATGTGTGTTTATAAATGTGTTTAATTTCTCTCCAAGAAGACTAGGTGTATATCAAACTGCTGTTTCAGTATGATCAGTGGCTGCAATTTTATCTCAAATATTTTAAAAATAGATAGATCTCATACATTAAAACAGGTAGAAGTTGAGTTTAACCTTAATTTTTACCTAAAATTATTTTATTCTGAGTAAAAAAAATATTTCCTGCTTACTGCATTTGACAGTCCCTCCAACTTAACTTCTTCCATTACAAGACTGCTCTCTTTTCTTCATACTTCAATAGATCAACATTTTTGGGACAGAGCTAAATATGCTTTACTTAATGTTTTTTTAGTATTATGCTATTTATTTAAAACATTATTTAATTTCTATAGGCAGGCTCATGCATAAAAATATATTGGCAAGAATAATTGACTTTTTCAAAGAAAAGAACTCAAGAGTAAACTGCATTAGACTGGGTAATCAATGATTATTGAATTTTGTGCTCCAGGCTAGTGTTTCTGTCAACAGAGATCCTTCAGACCCAGGTTTTCTACTTCAGCTTTAATGAATATGGTTGAAATCATGAATTGAAATGAAATAATGCAGAACTAAAACTCTTTGTTTTTTAACTCTGAAAGAGTCCACCTTCAGATCATAATTAAAATACTACACTATAGCAAATACTTACACAATTATATTAAAAACAATTTTTCAATCCAAGTAAAATCCAGCTCCCTAACAGAGAGTGAAACAATGTATAAATATTTAAAAAGTCATTGTGTCATATATATACAGATATAAATTTGTAATAAATAAACCTTTACGATTTAAAATTGTCATTCTACCCATGTGTTATTTGCAACCAGGCATGCACCTTCACCATAATTTTCTTAAGGATCCAGTGCTACAAACACTTACTGACATGAGTAACCCATTATAGTCAATGAGACTACTGGTGCGAGTGAAGTTACTCACATGCATAAGCATTTGCAGGATCAAATCTTTAGCTAGGCTATGGAAGTGCAGTTTAGCATATCCAAAGCAAGAATTTGAAAAAAAACCTACCAATCTTCTATATCATAAAAGAGAGTCATACAAACAAACCACTTAATTCAGATATTCTTTGGAGATAGCTAATTTAGCTTTCTGCATGGTAGGTTGTTTTTTTTTTAATCTTCATACGCATTTGGAGACACACTGAAGAACCTATTAAAATTACAGACTAAATAAAAAGAGCTGAATTTGCAAATTAGAAGACTGTTTAAATTTCACTTCCTATGCTTACTCTCTGTGTAGCTCACCATTTACATTTTTTGCCTTGGCCTTGAATTAAGACATTCCCAGCGGTCACAGGGCAAGCCCAATGACAGGTGGTCTATATATTTTAAACTCTGGACTAACCTGTCAAATCAATTAACTGTCATCTTTCTGCTTTGTTGAATACCACAGAAATTCAGTTAAATAAAAAAATAGCAAAGACAGTAATGACGCTGACAGCTCACACGTCTTAAAACAAAAGCTCATACACTGTAAATGAGATAAAGCCCATAGTTTACAATCTACTTTTATGTGTTGTTGATGTTCGAATGCAAACCTATCCATTTACTATTTTCAATCAATAAATGGAAAAATAAAAACCCTTAATTTATCAAAGAACTGAGTGAGTGTGCATGGGATATATTCAGCATTTTTTCTCTCCAGATGATTGTTATGTGGCTGTAGGCCACAGACATGCAGGAAAAATGCTAGCTGTTGTTGTTTCTTGGAACAGGGATTCATGTGGTTCTCTTGTCCCACACACCTAGTTTTCCTGCGCCTCAACTATTTGCTCCTATACACACACAAAAGATTTATAATTCTTAATGCATAAAAATTATACTTGGGAAAAACAATCAGGTCCATCCAATTCCCAAGGCCAAAAAATAGTATTTTTAAAGAGTTAAGTCAAACAATTATATGCAGTACAAAAAAGAAAAAAAGAAAAGTGACACACAGCAAGACAAATCTAGCTGAGTCTAATATTAAAATGTTTGTATTATCATATTGGTTTTCTGTTACTTTGCCTTTTTCCCCACATTGTGATCTGTATTACATTAAACCAGACCTCCACCTTATAAGTGCTGCAAACTGAAAGTACGGGCCTGGCAGAGAGATAAACAAGATGATTAGTGCTTCTCGGAAACTCATTATTTACCAACACCTCTCCTACAGTAATAAAAAAAGAATAATTCAGCATAGCTCATCCATTTATTTTAGTTTTCTGAATGCCTGAGAGTTACAGGGATTTTTTTTTTTAATTTTGGTTTAGACATCATATGACGGCCAGTCACTTTAAAAAAACAATTATAAATTAACAATGAATAGCACTTACATATTAATAAGTTTTAACTTATTAAATAGGTGATCTTTAAAAATAAAAATTATTCATAGAAAAGTTTTTTTTGTTATAAGCTCTGCATTTTACATAGACATAATATACTGCAAATCTGTACATAATTTGAAATTCCTCTTATTTGTGTGAATCCCATTTCCAGCTGGTGGTGTTATACATCTACCAATGGCTAGAAAGCTGTAACTGTTTGTCTCCCATTACGAGTTATCAGATAAGACATGCCTCGATTTATCTTTAAATGAAAGATCATTAATCAAACTGCATTTGCTCCCATGCAAATCCACTAACAATTTGCCATAGTCAGTAAAAATACCAATGTAGTCAAGCTATATATAAGTAGCCCAGCAGCCATTACAGATAAATGTTTTCACATAAGACCCTATAACACTATCTTAGTGAAATGTTGGAAATCTATATTGAACACATTTCCTGGAAACACAGTACAAATGATTTTTCATACAACAATGGTGTCTTTTTTCACCATTTTTTCTTATTAATACTGATGTAAATCTGAGTCATATTAATCATACTAACAACACTAATGTAGAAATATGCTTAAGATTCTAAAACTAAGATCTAATAAAATTCAATGATTTTCTGTTATTCAAGAAAAAAAATCCATCATGCCTGGAAAAGAGGATGTAAAAAGTCCATTTGTAAAACACAATGGACCACCAATCCTTTGGGTTGTAACTAGAATGACCTTCTACTGTTTTGTTCAGTCTCTGGAAACAATTTTTGTGACACACAATCTATCCTATGAAATCCACAAGCCATTAAGGTTCTTTATAATAGGCTGACTTTAAAGGAGTAGTTAAAAAAGGCATTGTTTTCTAGCTGCCCAATAACACAATCACAAATCAATTAATGAATTACAAATCAAACTTGACTTTACTTTGAAGAGCAATAGCAGTCTAAAAGAACAACTGTAAACCTTTCAATAGGCAAATCCTCTCACACTGCCTCCCCTCCACACAGTTGCTTTCAACATACTGTCCACTATTCCATGCCTGAATAAAGTTATATTAGGACAAGGAAATTATCTTTAAATGTAACAAAAATACAAAAGAAAAAAAAAAGAATCTTTACACTGATGTGTCAACAATATTTTAAAAGATTTTTGAGAAATGATTGAAAGTTTATGGAGAATCAAGAAAAGGTTCAACAGAATATCAGTATTCTAATCTCAAAAAGATTCTTTACAAAATTACTATCCTTGTATTCAGGAGGTGTGGGGAATAGTAAAGTTCATAAGAGGACCTCCAATAACACAAATGCTAGGAACTCTGAATAACTTTTTTGGATATCTTCCTGGGGCTGTGATAGGCACAGCATTTCAGACTCACTGTATCCAGAGGTGTTTCAAAGAGCCCAGTGATTCCACAATGCTACTACATTCCACTTGATTTAATTATTAATGCACAGTTATAACCATTGGCATCAACAGCTTTGGTCTCAATGTTTCAGAACTCACCTGCCCCTCTCTCTTCAGCACTGAACCTAGCCTGCAATTAAAAGTAGTAAAACACTTGTATACTATTTATTGTGTATTTTATTTAATTGTAATATATTGTCAATCAATTTCCTTTGTAAACATAACTTACTACAAGAACTGATAGAACAGCAGAATTTTGATAATGTATATTATCCAGAGAATTTCATTGGTGTTTGTCAAATAACATGCAGCAAATGGTGTTTGACCAACTATAGACCTAGGTGAATACAGAGTGGAGAGGAGCGTTTTTGAACAAATTGGACCACAGCATTTCTCAATGCTATTTGGCCATCCCTTCACTTTTGGTATTGACTTTTTCCCCTTCCTAACATCTTTTCCTGTCATCTTCAGTTTTTTTCTCTTTTCATTTTTCTCTCTCTCCCCAGCCTGTTATCTTTCTTTCTCCCCACTTTACCTACATTCTACCTCCTTTCAACCTCTCCTCCTATATTTTGGCTCACCTCCCTCCAAAATTCACTTTTTTCTAAACTTATGCTATCAATCCCTCTCTTCCCTCTCTCATGTCTTCCTTGCCTCTACAACCCTACCCAGATACATGAGTATTGGAAATTTTACTGGATACCTAAAAGCAAGAGGACTAGATCTACAAGCCACATTCTGATACTAAAGATGGGGGACCCCAGTGTCTGGGGGCAACACCCAATTGAGAAACCATTTCTACCCAGGTGCTTGTCCCTGGACTTGCTCAGCAGCTTTATCTTTTTTATCAGCATTTGGAAAATAAATATCTGACAAAACTGAAGAGCCTGTGCTCACACCAATTCCTCAGTGACTGCTAGCTAGGAGAGATAAGGAGCATATTTTGTCTCACACATTCTTTTTCCCACTTCTCACACCACAGCCTTCAAATTGCTACCAGGACTGGTTGTGATTTCCACTACTTTACACCTCCTTCAGCCTCTTGGCTGCTGCATTTCAGGTGCATCTCAGCATCTGGGATGCTACTAGCAGCATAGCAGAGATGCTCTGCCTTCCACAACCTACCTTCCCAATGAATATCAGCAGTGCCTACCTTTGCAGCTGCTCACAGTTCTCCTAGGCAGCAGCGGAGTGAAACTGATGCGATTCTTGTCCGTTTCACTGATCCCCACAGTATTCTGATTGGCAGCAGTGACAACAGAAGCTGAAGCAAGGGAAAGCACTGCAAAAGCACTAGAGTTGTCAGTTTGTACTTAGGTCACGCGATCACATTTGAAATATTACTTTCAGAAACATAAGAGCTAGAACTTTTTTTAGTTTTAAATTGTTTTAAATGAAAGCTGAGATGCTGCATATATTAGCAGTAATTGTCCAAAAAGGCTTCCTTCTTACCCTGGATGTATGGATTTTTCACACACATTGTAGAATATGAAATTGTTAGTCAAGAATTCTATATTCTTTCTATTACAAAAAACACTACACTAAAAAAAATAAATTAAGGTTGCAAAGTTAAGTACACCAAGTTAGGAGGAACAAGAATTAAGGTTGATTCTTCAACCTTAATGTGTCCCATCCCCCCCTCTAAACATATGCATTTATGATACAGTTTTTAATTACAAGATCACATACTTTTTCTAAATCACAGGACCCTGTCTCAGTCAGTGACCAGGACTGAACAGATACTCAATATTTTGTTTTATTATTATTGTTCAATATATGGCCCCAATGCCTTGCTTACTGCACACTATTCAAGTCCTGTTCTAAAGAGAGAATAATTAATTTCCTCATGAACTTCTCTATGCCTCTCAGCATTGTAATATCTGAGTGATTTACAAACATTAATTAATTTTCATAATACACCTCTGAAATGAGAGGCTATTATCATCCTCATGCTCCTGATGGGAAACTAAGGCAGAGAGAGATTAATATCCAAAAGGCTCCATTAATTTTGGGTGCTCAATTTGACATGCATAGGACCTGATTTTTTCAGAGTATGTAGCATGATATAGCACTTTATATGTTCAAAGCACAGCTCCCATTGACCTCAGTTGCAGTTGTGAATGCTCAGCACTCAGACAATGAGAATACACTATTAATGACAACTAGCAAAAAGTTTGGTTTGAAGGTATCCATACACTGCTATATGATGGCTGCATGTGTCGGCATACCCAAGCTATCTTTGATCGAGCTACTCACTAAAAATATACTCCTGGGAAAGTTCTGTGCCACTGCGTGCATACAGAATTCATGTCCCAAGTAGATTTCTTTACTTCCCCACAGAAAAATGACTTCTGACAAGGAAGAAAAGGTAAGCCACAAGAGCAGTCACATCCCCCTCCCCAGCAGCATGGGCTAGCCACCCAAGTACAAGCCTGTAGGAATGTACTTGGGTGGTTAATCTGTGCTGCTGCTACTTCACTGCTATTTTTAGGGAAATAGCGCAATTAAAGCTAATCGGATATGCCTACACATGCTGCAATCACATCTCCGAAATACAGTGTAGACATACCCTAAGTGATTAGCCTAGCACCACATAGGAACTGGCAGAGGCAGGGATAGAATCCAGCTCTCTAGGGCAGTAATCAAGTGTCTTAACCATGAGACCATTCTTTCTCTTACCGCAATTCTCTGCCTCATTCATACAGACATTCCAACTTCTGCAACAAATGAGGTAGGGCTTCTACAGACAACAGCCTCCTTCCCTACACAACCCCAATTAATCCCCAGAGCACAGTCTATCCTGTGCACTGAATAATGCAGGGTCCTATGGGAAAAGATAGCATATAATCATGAAATTAAAGGATGTATCATAATGCATATGCAACAGCGATTCAAATGGTTTCCTAACTTTTAGGTGCTTGACTTTGCAACCTTAATGTTTTTAAGGTAGTTCTGTGTGTGTAATTTCTTAGGTTTCCAAAAAAGGAAACTAAAAATCAGAAAATATAATCATGTGGCATCACATCGACACCCAAATGGTTCATAAACCAGATTGTAACATTTAGAGCCACAGCAGACTACTTCCACTTGAGCTAATGGAGTAATTGACAGTAGTGGTAGGTTGCATAGGCGCCGACACCGTGGGTGCTCCGGGGCTGGAGCACCCACGGGGAAACATTGGTGGGAGCAGAGCACCCACCAGCAGCTCCCCGCCAGCCCCCGCGCCCAGCTCACCTCCGCTCCACCTCCTCCTCCCCTGAGCACGCCGCCGCCGCTCCGCTTCTCCTCCCTCCCTCCCAGGCTTGCTGCCAAACAGCTGTTTCCTGCGACAAGCCTGGGAGGGAGGGGGGAGAAGCAGAGTGGTGGCGGCGCGCTCAGGGGAGGAGGCAGAGCGGAGGTGAGCTGGGGCGCGGAGCAGTTCCTCTGCCACCCCCACCCCCCAGTTACTTCCTGCAGCCCTGCCCGCACCAGCTCACCTCCGCTCCGCCTCCTCCCCTGAGCATGCCGCCGATCCGCATCTCCCCTCTCCCTCCCAAGCTTGTGTGCGGCAAGCCTAGGAGGCATGGGGGAGGAGGGGAAATGCGGCGCGCCCAGGGGAGGAGGCGAGGCCGGGGATTTGGGGAAGGGGTTGGAATAGGGGCGGGGAAGGGGTGGAGTTGGGGTGGGGCCGGGTAAAGTCGGTGCCTGTGCTAGGTTGCCATCCTCTATTTGGACCAGCACTAGAGGGAGATCAGACACACTTTGCCAGTGGAATCAGAATCATAGGTTTATAGAATCGTAGAACTGGAAGGGACCTCGAGAGGTCATCTAGTCCAGTCCCCTGCACTCATGGCAGGACTAAGTATTATCTATACCATACCTGACAGATGTTTGTCTAACCTGCTCTTAAAAATCTCCAATGTTGGAGACTCCACAACCTCCCTAGGCAATTTCTTTCAGTGCTTAACCACCATGACCGTTCGGAATTTTTCCTAATGTCCAACCTAAACCACCCTTGCTACAATTTAAGCCCACTGCTTCTTCTCTTGTCCTCAGAGGTTAAGGGGAATAGTAAGTTTCTAGCCCTCATGGTTATATATTCTAGCCCTCATGGTTATAGAAAAAAGCTTCAAAATATGACATTGTATCCTAAAGATTTAGATACTAGAAGACAAACAAAGAAACCAACATTTATAATTTAAAAAAACCTTATGATTTTTAAGCCAGTCTTATGACTTTCTTTGTTCAGGCCTGACTGATGATTTTTGAATGCCTGAGGTTGGCAATAATGAATCACCATGCAAGTCTCCCTTCCTTCCTGCCCCCAAGTCAATTTGTCCTGGTGACTAGGTATGGAACAGCCTTCCCATCCCCAATCTGAGTATAATCAATAAGGGGTGGTAATCATCAGGTCATCCTCTCTACCATTACCTTTCTGAAGATTGTCTGGGAAGGCAAGATGTATTCAAGCCTTAGTGGTAGCAGTGGACATGAGCATCCCCATGCCCCAATACGTGAATGAAGAAAGGGCAGTAGGGCCAATGACAATAGAGGAGCTACGTTCTCTCCTTTTTTCATGCTGTGAAGCACTTCCTGTGCACTAGGGCTTGTTGTATTTGTTTCTCTGAATAATGTTGCGACCTTTAAGCCATTCTTTAAACTCATACTCTGCATGTTCACACCGATACCTGCTGTCAGCAGAATGTGTCAGTTTTCTGCAAAACAGAACATATAAGCCCACCAACTTTATTGTTGTAACTCTGTTTGTTTCTGTTACAGGCAGCTATTGGCTCAAGTGCAGTGCGGTTGTTTCACAATAAGCATGGGCGTGGCTTGCATAGTATTGTTCAGTTACTGAACTAATCAATTGCTTAATCGTACTTGTACTTTTATGGCCCACTTTATCGTAGAATCCCTCACAATCTTAAATATGTTTATTCTCACAGCACCCTGTGACAGTGGTGCTCAAACTTTTCCAGTACTGCCCCCCCTTAACAGTAACAGAATCTGCCCACACCCTCCTCCATTACTGCACAGCCAAGGCTTCCTCAGCAGGGCCGGCTCCAGGCACCAGCCTACCAAGCACGTGCTTGGGGCGGCACCTGGAGGGGGACGGCGCTCAGGGTTTTTTGTTTTGTTTTTTTTAAAAAACATACTGCGCCCCATGGCGCTCTAGGAGAGCGGGGCAGCGCCCGGACTCGCCGCCCACCCCGCGGTGCTCCGGCCGGCAGGGAGAGTGGGGCCGCGGCTGCAGCTGGGCTCGCTGCCCGCCCCGCAGCGCTCAGGCCACCCAGGAGAGCCGGGCCACGGCTGGGCTCGCCGCCCTCCCCGCGGCGCTCCCCGCCGGCGCCCCGCACCCTGGCCGGGGCAGAGGGGCCTGCCGCGGGCCCGCCGCCCGCGCTCCCCGTCCCGGCCAGGGCAGTGGGGCCTGCCGCGGGCCCGCCGCCCGCGCTCACTGGGGCAGCGGGGCTGCGGGTGCGCCATCCTCCTCACCAGCGCTCCAGGTAGGAGGACGGGGGGGGGGGTAGTTGTTTTGGCGGGCATGGGGGGTGGGGTTTTTTTTGTTCGCGGGGGCGGCGTTTGGAGGGGGGGGTTGGGGTTTTTTTGCTTGGGGCGGCAAAAACGTTAGAGCCACCCCTGTTCCTCAGCAGTGGAGCTTGGGCTGAAGGCAGAGCTGGGGACAGGGGTGGAGCTGGGGCTAGAGGCAGAGAGGGAATAAGGGCAGAGCTGGGCTGGAGAAGGGGCTGTGGTCGGAGCTGCAGCTGGGGTCACAGCTGCTCTGGGGGGGAAGCAGGCAGCAGAGTGAAGCTGCAGGTGGGGTTGGAGCTGGTCTGTGAGTGGAGCTGGGGGTGGAGAGGATACGAGGGTGGAGCTGGTCCTGGAGGCAGAGCAGGACTGCGGATTGAATGGGGTTGGAGGTTGAGCTAGTCTGTGGGTGGAGTGGGGCTGGAAGCATGCTGCTCTCTCCCCACCCCTTGTGGGGGGGCTGGGCCTGGCCCTGCTGTCTGCCCCCCTGAACATTCCTCTGTGCCTCCCTAGGGGGCTTGCCCCACAGATTGAGGACCACTATCCTATGAGTTAGGGAAGTACTATTATCCTCATTTACAGATAGAGATTGTTAGGAGGCTGTTATAAAAGGGAAACTTACGAGTCTTTTTAAAAGATTCTGTAAAACATTTCCCATGTTCCAAACAGTAAAGAAGTGTGGAGAAAAAATGTGTTATTTCTTCATTTATGTTTATCAATTGTTTCTAGTCAAGAGGATTTTGTCTTCTGTTGTGTTCACAGATGTGTATGAATGTTTGAATAGTAACTACAGATGAATTATGTAGTTTAATTAAATATGAATTTATATAGAGTCCTTGCTTAAGCAATGCAGTTTTATAATACAGTTTGGTCAGTGAGACACCATAACATGTATAGTTCTCTGCAGATAGGAAAACAATACTTCTGTTGTGCTAGGAGTAGAGTCAAGTCTTGAAGGTCACTTGGGGGAACAAAAATGTAATCTTTCCCAGATTGCATGTTTAATAGAACTTTGGATTTATGCTATTATAGTTATTCCATATAGTTATTTAAAGGAGACTGATTTATGTATGTAGTTTTAAGAAACCTACAATGGGAACAGGCTGAGACATCAGTACTTCAATTTTTTGCTCTAGTTATTGGAACTTCTTTCTGCTAACAATTAGGAATGTAGACTATCAGTACTACTGTTCTTTCTTTCACCCTCAAGTCCAACTCTTGTTCCTTGTCTGTTAAAATAAAAAAATTTCATATGCCTTAACTCAAGAAACATATTTTTATAAGAAATGTCACCCTGTAGCTACTCTTCTCTTGAAATTACTTTGCTGCTATGACACTGCACATCTAATCATTTAGAATGGTGAGCAGCCAATGTGTTCCTACTGTCCAATATATTTATATCAGCTTTTTCTGATAACCCAGTTTCAAACAAGGGAATTTAGAGCTGTGGGCAGCCATTGAACTTTCTGTTTCCTGTGGTGAATGTGTAAGTGCAAGTATTTATCATCGATATGTGAACTTACATCATGCATATAAAATGATAGGGTTATTTTTCTCTTTGGATACTCTGAATTGATTTTGACACTGAGTTATATGAACTAAAGTTAAGCTGATAGACAAAAAGCAGTAGGCAAAGTGTGTATTCTGCTACAGCCATCCCGCTCTGAAATTCTAAAGATTGAATGGATTTTTACTATTTTCTTCAATAGGGTATAATTGCCATGCATAGTACGTTATCAAAAAGAATAGGCAGCTGTTTGTCTTAAAAATATTTAGTCATTTACCTTATATAGATATAGTTTAGCCACTAAAATATATTATAAGCAAAGCTGATAGTGCTATCTATATATAAGGATCTTTATAAGATCTTGTTTTCATTTGCTTATAATATTGCCAAACGTAAAATGTTTTAGGCTGAAATTTTCCTTGCTGGGTGTCTGTCTCAGGCTTTTTTGGGTACGTTTCAGTGAAAATGATTCATTTGTTACTGCAAACAAGATGAGGGGGAAAATGTTTCTTTTCATGTTAAAAAATGCTTACAGCCATTTCACTGAGACGCTCTAGTGTCTCCATTCTTTGGGGGCAGGGACTTGAAATTTGTCGGGGGAGGAGGGTCATCCTGATACCAAGGATGTGCCTTGTGCTTTCCCCATGAAAAATAGTGCAAATCTGGCCGAATTATAGGTCTCCGGGGGGAAAAGAAACAGTTTGTACATGCTCAATAAAGACTTATTAATTTGTTGGCTATACTATCTAAGGATGCCATTTGTACAAAGCACGCTCCATCGTGGGGCTGCAGAGGCACAGTGGATTTTCCCTACAATTACTGTTATGGGCTGTTGTGAGCCACTGTGACACCTGGCAAAGAAAATGAGAGCAAGGGAGCCTGTCTCCCCTGTACTCTCAATGCTTCTGGTGCCCAAGCAATGTGGAGAAGGAAGTGGCCTGATTGGATGCAGAGGTCTCAAGAGACAGACTTAAAGGAGGAGATGTGGCAGAGGGAGTAGATTGGGACAAGAAGCTTGAGGGAGGAAGAGTGGAATTGGTATCAGGGGTGTGAGGTGGGCAGCAGACAGATCAGATGAGGAGCCAGAGTGAGTGGGGACAGGGACTGATTGGAAAAGGAGATTGTGGGAGAGGGAGAAGAGGGAGATTGGGAGCTGGGATGGGGGAGAAGACTGGGACTTGCATGGGGAGCCCTGAGGGATGACCTAGTACTGGCTGGGCAAGGAGACTGGTACTGGAAGAAGATGCTGCATGGGGGATGGCAGGATGTAGACTGGGAGAAGAAGCTGATGGAGAGAAAAGACAGGACTGGTATAGGGACAGACACCATTACTCAGCAAATGTCTGTGAATTTGGAGGGGTTGCAAGTGCTTTAGAGGATTGGATTAAAATTCAAAATGATCTGGACAAACTGGAGAAATGGTCTGAAGTAAATAGGATGAAATTCAGTAAGGACAAATGCAAAGTACTCCACTTAGGAAGGAACAATCAGTTGCACACATACAAAATAGGAAATGACTGCCTAAGAAGTAGTACTGCAGAAAGTGATCTGGGGGTCATGGTGAATCACAAGCTAAATATGAGTCAACAGTGTAACATTTGCAAAAAAAAAGCAAACATCGCTCTGGGATTGTCTATTAGCAAGACACGAGAAGTAATTCTTCTGTTCTACTCTGCGCTGATTAGGCCTCAACTAGAATACTGTGTCCAGTTCTGGGTGCCACACGTCAGGAAGGATGTGGACAAATTGGAGAAAGTCCAGAGAAGAGGAACAAAAATGATTAAAGGTCTAGAAAACATGACCTATTAGGGAAGATTGAAAAAATGTGTTTGTTTAGTCTGGAGAAGAAGAGACTGAGAGGGGACATGATAACAGTTTTCAAGTACATAATAGGTTGTTACATAATAGGAGGAGGGAGAAAAATTATTTTTAAAAATGGAAGCTGAGATTCATTCATGTACTCACTTGACTCCAGGCGCTAGGACTTTAGGGGAAAAAATATCAAATACCACAAGACTTGCAATGAAATCACAAAGGTGGGCAACCCTGCTATTTGCATAATGAAAAACACATACCTTAACCTCAGTACCCACACAACCTGAGCTACCGATGCATAACCCCTTAATTATCACACAAAATGACAAAGTCAAACTTTTTAGAACCACAAACAAAACCAAAATAAAACAATGACAAACCCACCTATGTAATGCAAACAAGAATTCCTTACATCCTTCATGAAATGAAGGTGGGAGAATCTTCCATGCAGGGAAGAATCACGCTGTTTCTGACCACAGCCTAATTTTTATAAAGCCCCAACAGAGTCAGGTGGGATTGGCCAATGTCAACTTGGCCAGCAAGAGAGGCAGACAGCTTCAGCTATCCAGAAACAGCACCAGCAGCACAGCACCTCCCAAAAAGACATTAGCAAGGCAGTCTGACTTACAGTACATATACTGCACCATAGGTCACCACCACTATCATCATTATAACAGAACTCAGTAGCACTACCATAACGGCAAAGTTTTAGGCATTCCCTTTATAAAGTCTGTCTTGCAGTGCAAAGCAACACAATTTGGGTTCCCAGCACAACTCAGCAGTTAGAACTAACTGCTCCCATCGAAGTCCATGACAAAGTTCCCCCACTGACTTCTGTAGGAGCAGAGCGAGGTCAACACAGTGTTTTTGAAAATTTAATCTGCGAAGTTATACAAGTCAAAAAATCAGATTTTGTTTCTTTCTTGTCATTGTTTAGCTTCATTTTTGAAGTAAACTAGTTTGGATTTTTCCCTTTAATTTTATAATATAAGAAAACAAGATCAAAAACAAAACAAAAACGCTTTAAGTCCCAGATATAGAGGTAATGTGTACTGATAGCTCTAAACCTATGTCTCTGTCTTTCCAGACTACTGAACCACTTTCAGGATTCTTCTAATTTGTCTTGCGTACCCCCAAGTTTCACCTCACTTAAAAACTATTTGCTTATATATTCAGACATAAAAATACAAAAGGGACACAGTACTCTATTACTGCAAAATTGCTTACTTTATTATTTTTACCATATAATTATAAAATAAATTGACTGGAATATAAATATTGTACTTACATTTCAGTGTACTGTACAGTATATAGAGCAGTATAAACAAGCAATTGTTTGTATGACATTTTAGTTTGTACTTACTTCACTAGTGCTTTTTATGTAGCCTGTTGTAAAACTAGGCAATAATCTAGATGAATTGATGTACCCCCTGGAAAACCTCTGCGTAACCACAGGGGTATGCATACCCCGGTTGACAACCACTGCTCTAAAACTATGCAGCCTTCCCCTGCACAATATATATAAAGGCTGTCAATTGATTAAAAAAATTAATCATGATTAATTGTCCTAAACAATAATAGAATATCATTTATTTAAATATTTTGGATGTTTTTCTACATTTTCAAATATAATTATTTAAATTGCAACACAGAACACAAAGTGTACATTGCTCACTGTATATTTATTTTTATTACAAATATTTGCAGCGTAAAAAACAAAAGAAAGTATTTTTCAATTCACCTAATACAAGTACTGTAGTGCAATCTCTTTATGAAAGCTGAACTTACAAATGTGGAATTATGTACAAAAATAACTGCATTCAAAAATAAAACAATATAAAACTTTAGAGACAAGTCCACTCAGTCCTATTTCTTGTTCAGTCAATCACTCAGACAAAAAAGCTTGTTTACATTTGTAGGAGATAATGCTGCCTGCTTCTTGTTCACAATGTCACCTGGAAGTTAGAACAGGAGTTCGCATGGCCCTGTTGTAGCGGGCGTTGCAAGATATTTACGTGCCAGATGCGCCAAAGATTCATATGTCTCTTCATGCTTCATCCACCATTCCAGAGGACATGTGTCCATGCTGATGACAGGTTCTGCTCAATAACAATCCAAAGCAGTGCGGACAAACACATGTTTAGTTTCATCATCGGAGCCAGATGCCTCCAGCAGAAGGTTGATCTTTTTTGGTGGTTTGAGTTTTGTAGTTTCTGCATTGGAGTGTTGCTCTTTTAAGAATTCTGAAAGTGTGCTCCATATCTCATCCCTCTCAGATTTTGGAAGGCACTTCAGATTCTTAACCCTTGGGTCCAGTGCCGTACCTATCTTTAGAAATCTCACATTAATACCTTCTTTGCCTTTTGTCAAATCTGCAATGAAAGTGTTCTTAAAATGAACAACATGTTCTGAGTCATCATCTGAGACTGCTATAACATAAAATATATGGCAGAATGTGGGTAAAACAGAGCAGGAGACATATAATTCTCCCCCAAGGAGTTCAGTCACAAATTTAATTAACGCATTATTTTTTTAACGAGTGCCATCAGCATGGAAGCATGTCCTCCGGAATTATAGCTGAAGCATGAAGGGGCATATGAATGTTTAACATATCTGGCACGTAAATATCTTGCAATGCCAGCTACAAAAGTCCCATCTGAATGCCTGTTCTCACTTTCTGGTGACATTGTAAATAAAAAGTGGGCAGCATGATCTCCTGTAAATGTAAACAAACTTGTTTGTCTTAGCAATTGGTTGAACAAGAAGTAGGACTGAGTGGACTCGTAGGCTCTAAAGTTTTGTGTTGTTTTGTTTTTGAGTGCAGTCATGTAACAAAAAAAATCTACATTTGTAAGTCGCATTTCACGATAAACAGACTGCATTACAATACTTGTATGAGGTGAACTGAAAAATACTATTTCTTTTGTTTATCATTTTTACGGTGCAAATATTTGTAATAAAAAAATAATATAAAATGAGCAGTGTACACTTTGTATTCTGTGCTGTAATTGAAATAAATATATTTGAAAATGTAGAAAAACATCCAAAAATATTTAATAACTTTCAATTGGTATTCTATTATTTAACAGTGCGATTAAAACTGCAATTAATTGTGATGATTTTTTGGAGTTAATTGCATGAGTTAACTGCGATTAATCGACAGCCCTAATATATATTTGTGTGCCTTTGCTAACATTTAGAAACAGATTGGTGATAAATAACTGCCTGTGCAGATGAAAGCTGACTAACCTTTGTTATTAGCAAGTAATATGTGATTTAACTAATAAGAATTTTTAAAAAAATCAGAACACATAACTGAGGTATGTCACTTTCCTTAGTAGAGGTTTAGGGTTAGAGTTATTTCGATAACAGGTCTGGTCTACAATTTGACCTGATTAGCATTATCAGCACAAAGTTATTTTTCAAGTGAGTCAGGTTAGGGAATGTGATGACATTTCCATATAAGATTTTCCTAGTGACAGGAGTTCATGCCATAGTCTTGCACATTATTCTCTGAGAAGACTACCTTAACCTGTGCAGTTTTTCTGCAAAGGGTCTCTCCCTGACCTCCCAAAGTGTTCATTCCAAGGGGGTTATCACAAGTTTAATATTAGGGTGACCATACATCCCGTTTTGGCCGGGATAGTCCCTTTTTTAAGCCCTGTCTTGGCCGTCCCTTCCTACCCCCCCACAAAAAAAGAGGCATTTTTCCCATTTGCTCTTGCTAACTTGATCAGCTGGTAAGAGCAAACAGGACAAATGCCCACCTTTATTAAAAAAAGTCACGTATGGTACAGCGGAACATGCGGGGGACAAGCGGAGATGTCAGCCCATTGCAAGGGAGGGGGGAGAGGAAGGGCTGAGGGGGGAAAGAGACAACATTCCAGCATGCAGGGGCCCCCACAGGGTTCCAGTGAGGGGCAACAGCCTTGCGGGTAGGGGCGGAAAGCAGGGTTCCACCAACTGGCAAGAGCATGGGGGGGCCTCAGGCGAGTGGCTAGGGGTGTCTTGTTTTCTCTTTGGGAAATATGGTCACCCTATTTAATATTAATTCCGCCTCATCTCACTGTATGTGTGCTTCAGTGTTGGCAACGGCTGCTCTTCTCTCACTGCACATACTTCTTTGTTGCTTCATTCCCTTCTCCCCTCAATATTTGTCTCCGGCTGGTGGCTACCATCCCACCACTGACCCTGAGAGCAGCTCTTGTAGCAGTGGTACCTAGTAAAGACAGCTAAACTGGCTCCTCATTTCCAGGTGCTTTTAACGGTGTCCAAGCTCCTCTTTGCTGGACAAAGAGCCCATGGAAGCAGTTGGAAATAAGGAGTAGAGTCAGCACCATGTGGCCATCCAGATAGCCTGAGAACTGCTACATCTGACTCAATCTCAAATGTATTCATTTTGCCTCTATACCCCCTGGAAAGGTCTTTAGGTCTTCTTTTTCACCAAAGATTTGCTCTAGCATGGCTTGGAGGGAGTTCTCCAGTTCAGAACCGGGGCCTGAGTTTCCGCTACAAGTAGCTGATGCCAGCTTTAGGCAGATTTCAGCTTGAAAACATTTAACTGATCCAATTAATTTTTGTGTACACAATAGTCAAGTTGTCTCTGAATTAATTCTGTACATTTCAGATCATCAGCTTTGGTAAACTGTTGTAACATTAGCATTTTTATGGTTCCCTAAGAGAGTGCTTAGCTAGACATGGATCTAGCAAAGCACTTAAGCACATACTTATCTTTAAGCACAAAAACTCAGGTATGACCATTCTGTACATTAGCAATTTCCCACACATACCTATTTGGTGTTCTTTAGTGTTTTTGAATATTGAATGATATTCTGAAACTACCAAATAATTTAAATTTTAATAGTCACTATTAAGTATATACAACAAAATCTTTACATAATATGTTTATACTACTCATTTAAAATTCTTAACTTTCAGTGTTAAATATCTTAACCATTACAAATGACAGCAGGCTAAAATCTGACGTACAGACTGACACTTGGATATGACATTTTCTACCAAATAAGTTCCTGATCCAGAAAACAGATATAATAATATAATAATTCTATTGGCCTTACTCATGTGGGTAAAATTACTTATATGGGTTTGTACTAATGAGGCAAAAATATGTAAATCAGTTAAATCACTGACGCACCAAACAATGCATCATCATTTCTGCTCTAACACTTAAAAATGGCTTGGGGGCGGGGGGTGGCCAAAATATCTCTCTCAAATATTTTATTGTTCCAAAAAACAGTATTAAGGCATCAAAAGAAATATTACATATCTTTATATAATTATACATGCTAGGATGTGAGATTTCTGGTAATCCAGTGGCCTAATCTTTAATAAATGTAACAAGCAAATTTTATAATCCGACATGTGCAAGAGTTGAGAAAAAACAAAATATAACAAAACATGCACACAACATCTTTTGTCTTAAAATGAGAATTTATAGTTATACATTTACTTTCTATAAACTGGAGCCTTTTGAGTTTACATTGAGAAATAGCTACGCACATGTCTACTACTTTTCAAAGTACTTTATCTCTAAAAGTGCACCATGCAATAATGCTACATAATTTTTACTAACTGTTTATTGTATATCCTGTAGTAGTTCCCTCTGCACCTGAGATAAGGATGTGATATTCTCTTAAAATTCCCCCCTTTTAAAACCATCGTCTCCATAAAGACCTAATATCATGGCCACCAGCGGATGCTTTTTGGAGGGTAAGAAAACAGTAACATAGGCTAGTTATATATTTAATTCTGGTATTACCCTGTCCTGAGTACTGAGCATACAAACAATAAATACCATTCTGTAACCCATCTGCAATGAAAGTTACAGCCCAGTTCAGAAGCCAAATTGTGATCCTTTTATATTGCAAATGCCACTAGGCATTGTTACTACAAATACAATTATTTTGTAAACGTTTTATTTTTCACAGTTTATTATCAGCCATTTCAAGCTGTAATCTGCTGAAATTTGCTGGTTGACAGAGGCAAAAATCATGGATCATTCAGGATTTTGAGTAGGTATTTTTTTTAAAAATTGTAAAACAAAATGGTGCCTCCATATTGATTATGAAACAGAGACGGTTAGAGGATGCCAATTCCATTAAGTTACAACTTTCAAAGTTATGATATTTATTAAGGGGTAAACTGTGAAGTGACAAAATGTGCAGGTGATTCGAAACTACTCAAGATAGTTAAATCCAAAGCATACAGCAAAGAGTTACAAAGCAATCTTACAAAACACGGTGACTGGCCAACAAAATGGCAGATGAAATTCAATGTTGATAAATGCAAAGTACAGCACACTGGAAAACATAATCCCAACTATACATACTGTGACAGACCCAGACAAGTGGGACACAGAAATCTCACAGAAGGCAAATATACTGGCCATTGGATGAATAGTTTTCTGTTCCCTGAGTGACCAGAGCAGGGGCTGCACTAGAACAAGCAGGAACTTTCTGGAACCAATTTAAGGCACGCAGGCTAATTAGGACACCTGGAGCCAATTAAGAAGAACCTCCTAGAATCAATTAAGACAGGCAGGCTAATCAGGGCACCTGGGTTTAAAAAGGAGCTCACTTTAGTTTGTGGTGTGGCGTGCGAGGAGCTGGGAGCAAGAGGCACACAAGGAGTTGAGAGGGAGAAGAGTTGAAGGACAGAGGAGTACAAGCATCAGCAGACCATCAGGAGGAAGGTCCTGCAGTAAGCGTAAAGAAGGTGTTGGGAGGAGGCCGTGGGGAAGTAGCCCAGGGAGTTGTAGCTGTCACGCAGCTGTTACAGGAAACCCTATAGATAACTGCAATCCACAGGGCCCTGGGCTGGAACCCGGAGTAGAGGGCGGGCCCGGGTTCCCCCCAAACCTCCCAACTCCTGATCAGACACAGGAGGAATTTGACTGTGGGTTCTACCAGAGGGGAAAATCTCTGAGCCGATCAAAATCCGCCAATAAGCGCAGGACTCACCAAGGTAGAGGAGGAACTTTGTCACAATACACAATGATGGGATCTAAATGAGCTGTTACCACTCCAGGAATCATTGTGGATAGTTCTCTGAAAACATTATTCATTGTGCAGTGGGAGTCTAAAATGCCAACAATGTTGGGAATCATTAGAAAAGGGATAGATAATAAGATTGTAAATATCATATTGCCTCGCTATAAATCCATGGTACGCCCACATCTTAATACCATGTGCAGATCTGGTTGCCCCATCTCAAAAAAGATATTGGAGTTGGAAAAGGTACAGAAAAGGGCAACAAAAATTATTAGAGATATGGAACCACTTCCATATGAGGAGAGATTTAATAAAACTGGGACTTTTCAGCTTGGAAAAGAGGCAACTAAGAGGGGATACAATAGAGGGCTATAAAATCATGACTGGTGTGGAGAAAGTAAACAAGGAAGTGTTATTTACTCCTTCTCATAACACAAGAACTAGGGGGTCACCAAATGAAATCAATAGGCAGCAGGTTTAAACCAAACAAAAGGAAGTATTTTTTCACAGAACGCACAGTCAACCTGTGGAACTCCTTGCCAGAGGATGTTGTGAAGGCCAAAACTATAACAGGGTTCAAAAAAGAACTAGATAAATTCATGGAGGATAGGTCCATCAATGGCTATTAGCCAGGATGGGCAGGGATGCAAAACTATGCTCTGAAGTGTCCCCAGCTTATGTTTGCCAGAAGCTTGGAACGGGAGACAGAGGATGAATCACTTGATGATTACCTGTTCTGTTCATTCCCTCTGAAGCACCTGGCATTGGCCACTGTCGGAAGACAGGATACTGGGCTAGATGGACCATTGGTCTGACCCAGTATGGCCGTTCTTACGTTATTTTCATTCTGCATTGGAATGAAAATAAAACCTTCTGTATTTTTTTTTACAAAATAGAATGGTGTGGAACTCTCCATTTTCAGATTGAAAAGGTTAAGTTCCTGATTAGTGTGTCTACTTCTCTGGTCAGAAGTGAATAGAGCGCCTTGGAACTCAGAAATCTTCCCATTAGAAACTTCATCAAACCAATATGTCTTTGTGAAATGTTTCCGTTTTGTCGAAACAATATATTTCAATGTCAAAAATGTTCCAAGAAGCTCTACTATGTAACATTCTTACTGTTCAGAAGCAGTCTAGATAACGTAATAAGGATTCTTATTATGCAAAGTTTCATTAAAAGGAACAGGTTGGGTGGTGGAGTTTTAATGGTGCACAAGATGAATATAACACTTGCTCAGGCATATTATGTAATAAGCATCAAGTTTTCTGAGTACCTGGGGCAGTAATTTCATTATCCATTATTGTCACAATGTTACGTCTCATTTAAATGAATGTGACACCTGCAATACTAATATCATTATGAATTTGTGTAACAAAAATACCATTCAGCAATACTAATAGTATGTAATACTGTGAAGTCAGATAATCTCAACAAAAATAATGTAGCTGATGCGGCATCTCAAAATAAGGTTAGCCTTTTACAAATAAAGCTTAAAGGAAATGAAATTAAATAGAGCTGTAATAAAAACTTGATAAAAAGGGGGAAATCCAAAGTTGGGACCATCCTTTTACCAGGAGAGCCTTCGCTCTTATTACCCTTTGTTCACCCTATTGTGCCAAAGCAGTATAGCCCATCTGAAGAGGCATGAAGAGGGCTTCAGAAGAGTGGCGATGCTATATACCAGAGGTTCTCAAACTGGGGGTCGGGACCCCGCAGGGGCTCGCAAGGTCATTACATGGGGGGTCACGAGCTGTGAACCTCCACACGAAACCCCGCTTGCCTCCAGCATTTATAATGGTGTTAAATATATTAAACAGTGTGTTTAATTTATTGGGGTGGGGGTCACACTCAGAGGCTTGCAATGTGAAAGGGGTCACCAGTAAAAAAGTTTGAGACCCACTGCTATATACCATCTAGCATAAGCTACGATACCCAGGCACAAAAGGGGAAGTTAAGGACAGAATAAGGTCAACTTTTATCCAAAATCCCCAGAGGCCTATTCCATTTTTAACTCTTATTTTCTTGCTTTTTGTGTGGTTGTTTGATCCTAGAGTTATTTTAATACAGTTTTTGCATTTCATATTAAACAGTGTACATAAAATACCCTGTGCAATATCAAGAACATGAGAAATATTACTGTACATGTGAAATGACTGTTTGAATGAATCCTCAGCTCCATTAGGTACATTTAAATAGAATTAAAATGTTTATGTGTCTTTGGACATAATAGTCCGAATACATAATATTACTGGGGGGGGGAGGAGAGGAAGAGGACATACCAGAAATGCTTACACTATTTGAGTGAACAACAGATCCTTGATTCCATTAGCTCTGAGCTGTTGACATTTGTATCAGTAAATACAGTAGAAGATCATTTCAACAATGCAAAGAATTTTCTAAACATAAAGGAATGCCAAAGGAATCATTATTAAAAGGCTTGTCATTCCTCTTAACCTGCACTGCAAACAGTGAATTGCTGGTGCATAGTTAAGTAATATTTAAACATAGAATGTACATTTAATTTTATAAATTACATGAAATGCAGGTTAAAGAGCAAAAGTTTTAGCAACAGCAGCAGCATCCCTTGACATTTTGTACAACATAATTTAAGTGAATATCACACCTACCCACCAAAACAGTGACATACAATGTACTTGAAAGAGCAGACAAAAGAAGCATTATGAAGCAATTACATTTGATGAGATATCTCAATAAAAGACTCTGGTATTTGATGACTGATGAACAGTCAAATCTCTAGAGTTTGAGTCTCTTGTAATACATTTTATTAAGTAGCTGTTTGAAGTTGCAAGCCCCATGTGCATCCAATGGCAGAACTATGCATTATGTTTTAGGCGATTATTTAACTCTGGATTATGAGCACTGATGAAAGTGGCAGAGAACATGCCAGTTTCAAAATTGCCTACCCACCCACTTGAAAATATTTATTGTGTACATGACCTTGGCAGGTTAAAGTGTGTAGAAAAAATATTTATCATTTTATTCTATTAAGAGGAGTTAAAATGAAAGGAGTAATCACTATTAAGCATTTGGTCCTTTCACACAGTTGCCTCATGCTAATTTTTTTTTAAATTAGCTAATAGAATCATAGGTACATACATTTGATGTTGGTTTGCTTGGTGTTTTGTTTTTGTTTTGTTAAAGTATATTCTATTATACAATCTGTTAGGGAAACACTATCTTAACACAACTAATTTGATATATATCCATGTGATTTGTGTGACACTAATAAAGCAGAAAAAAGCTAAAAAGTTGCATGATTTCATTAACTTATTTCATTTTAAAATTCTAGTGTTTTGTAGTTTTAAATTTGATGTTCCTGATGTAGAGTACACAATTGTAAGACGGTACCTTGCCATGATAATCTTTTTAAAAAAGAAAGTGCTTTGCTTAACAGATCTCAAATCAGTTGCACATAAATCATACACATTACTTTAATGTAATTTGTGTAACAATAAGCACTTATAAAAAAAAGCTCATATTACTAAGGACGGCCAATTAAACACCCGAACAAAATATACACATCATATATTCAACAAATATTAGGCCTATCCCAAAAAGTGAACCATCTTGTTTGACCAGCATAAAAAGTTTGATGCAGTTGATCAGAACTATGTCTGTCATTTTTACTACTTGCATTTCCATGAAAGAAGAAACTTGTTTTTTTTCTAAATTACAATCCAATTTTTCAACATTTAACCCTAAAAAGATTGTAATTTTTTCGTAATATACTTTACTCAGATGGAAACAAAAGTAAGTGATGGAAAAGGAAACTGACAGCTACTTGAATGGTACATACACGTAAGAGTACATTTAAGCTTCATGTTGCTAGGAAAAGGCAGAATAAAAACTCTTAACAGCAAAGCTCCCAAATCACAGGTCAAAGGAATAGCAATCCTATTTAAAAATAATGTTTGTGCATGACTGATTATACTGTCAACACCTTCCGTTAGAGAATGGCATAATAAACTCAGATGTCTGTGAGTAGCTTCTCTCCCATTGTCCACTCAGGCACTTCTGGGCATTTCCAATCCATTGGGATAAGTTAGGGAGAGACCAGGAACTCAGAACACTGACAGGTACAGAGAATTATCCAAGTGCATTGCAGTTTATAATACAGATTTTGCAGGGGTCTTAAAAACAGGCATTCTATTTTGATTTATAACTACTACTGCAGATGTCTGACAGCAAATTAAAGGGGGGGGGACCCTGATTACTTAATTCCTGAAGCAATTCTGAACATGCAGCAGCAAAGAATCCCACTTGAGTTACTTTCTACTGTAACAATTAGGGCACAGTTCAGACACAAAGGACTGACTTTCAATCAACAAATATTAATCATCAACTTGAACTTATGCAGGAGCAATTATTTTTTAAAAAGCAGTGTAGTAGACATATGAATGTAGTTATATTTATATATAAAAGTGTTCTACAAAGGCTTTCGTATCAGTTTACAACACAAAGTCCTCTAACAAAAGGCTTGCAACAGTAAGAATCAATTAACTGCACCTGAAATATTAACCACTTCTACAGACCCTGCTTGATTTGAAAGCTACAATACTATGATAGCTTTTCTTTCTAATTTCCTACCAGCAAATTTAGACAAATAAATAATAGTAGTCTAATGCCTGTAATACCTGCATGAGGCTCACATGTAGATATCTATCCAGTGTTAGCATTTTGTAATAAAAACAACATTGAATATTTATCACAACAAGAAAACATTAGGTTACACAGTGCTTACTTCGAAAATGCTCTGAAGCATAATAATAGACGTCCTCATAGCCCTCATGGTAATCCTCCTCGGGTCGGTACTTTTTGCCTTTTCTTCTTCTCGATCTTCTTATCTGCTTCACAAAGCCCAAGAAACGTTCCATCTCTTTCACCAGCGCACAGTTATCAGCCCAGTTTACCTTTTGCTGGTCTTAACAGCTAAGCTTCACAAAAAGCTGTTTGAGCATGAATGAACAGCAAATATAGATGGGGAGCTGCACCCTTTGACTAGCCACTCTGATACCATTAAAAAAATAAAAATTAAAAAAACCCAACAGTTTCAGTTATGACAAAGCATTCTGTTTTACCTTTAAAAGGACCTTTATCAAATCCATTGTTTTTATGTTGAAATATTGCAATCAAGGTAAAGAAGGAAATAAAGAGAAGTGTTTGATCACAATCAGCTTTTGAACAAAACAGAACAAAGTTCAGAAGATCTGCCTGACAGCAAGAGGAATCCCAGCACTAGAATTTCACTATCCTATGTCTCCATCATTTGAAGAGGAGCTGGGGGGGCGGGGATACATGTTAGTCAATGGACTCAACCATATCAGAACGCAAAACAGGTTTTCTGTAGCCTGTTCATCACTACCCTGATGTTTACTGTGGCACATGCTCAAGACCTCATTTGATTCAATTTCTTTTAAAAATGTTAACCATGCTGATCCATTTCCGATACCACACATGGTGGATGAATAAACAACAAAGTGGTTTAATCCATATACACAGCCTACTCACCGACAAGTGTGTGTGCTGAATGTGTTAATTGGAGCAGCAGGGAGAACGCTCGGCAGCTGCTTAAAAATGACACGTTTACCCACAGGGCATTAACGTATTCCAATCATTGTTTGATCTAAATATTAAAATGCACTTCACAGACAGGCGCTGTATAGATCCAGCACAGCTATACAGCAATGCAAACAAAGAAAGCTACATCATGACCACACCGTACTGCTTACCCTTTAGTGTACTCATCTAAAATCCTAGCTGAGTTGTAAAACTTAAAAAATAACCCAGAGCAAACCAACCAGGCATGAAGCAGAACTGTGTTCCCTTAGCAAAAAGCCTGAAAAGGTGCCCACATTTTTCTGACTACTTGTTTCTGCACTCCACAAGCACGCTCTAAGATAAGAAAGGAATTTCACTAGCATTTTTGACAAAATTCACCTCCTTTAGGGGAGAACAAAAGCAATGTCCATTCAAATCCAATCAGTTGAACATTTACCAGTTTGTTTTGTAACCTCACCACTCCAGTAAACTGAGTAGGAAACATCCAGTCCGCTGCCACATTTGGAATGCAATTAATCACATCAGTCAAATTATCTTGTACCTACTTACTTACCACCACAACATATCCTGTTCCTCCTTACCCTATGAGAGGAGTCCCAATTATTTACTTTGAAAGCCTGGTCACTATAGTTATTTGATGAACAAGTCACTAATTCAATTCATTTTAGGTTATGTCTACACTATAAGCTACATATATTCATGGTAGTTCAATGAGAACTAGTGTGAGTATCAGTAGCAGTGTAGCTGCAGGAGCCTGGGCAGTGGAAGGTGCAACTGAGCCATGCCCAGTACAAACACTCGTGAAATTAGAAGGTACCTACCTTGGCACAGCTAAGCCATGTCTTCACTTCCACTGCCCATACATGCTACTGCTGCTATGCTACTATTTATACTTGTGCTAACTCTTGTGAAGCTACTAGGAGTATTTGTACACAAGCAGGGGAATCATCACACCCTTAGCTCGTAGTACAGACATAGCCAACTATCATAGCTCTCATATGGAAGTTACTTTTTGTTACATTCCTGAACACTGAGATTATGTGATAAAATGATGGAAAACAACATAATGACACATTTTTTCATAAGTCAAACTTTTTACAGGCATTTTTATGAACAGATCACCGCATCCTACAGAGTTTTAGTTTCTCTCTTTTTTGCTTCCAAACAGTACAAAACATATTAAATGAAAACTGTGACACCTTTTCTGCAAATATTTAGAGTAGTATAGCAGGAGAGGCAGACGCCCCTGAAGAGTTGGGTCGTCTTATTATTGCTTACATGCTCCCAGTCTATAACTCTCTCCCCAACCCCTTTTTCAGTAAGATATTAACAACTTTTTGAAACATTCACCTTTTAGACCAAGGGTGGGCAAAATACGGCCCGTGGGCTGGATCCGGCCCATCTAACATTTCTGTCCAGCCCGCCGGGCTCTTTGGCTGTCCCTTTGCGATCTCCAGGCCGCTAAAAGTCTCACGGCACAGCAGGGCACTCAGGCAGGCTGCCTGCCTGCCATGGCCCCACACCGCTTCCAGAAGAGGCTGGCTGCTGCTGGCATGTCTCTGCACGCCCCTGGGGGTGGAGGGGAGAGGTGGTTCAACGTGCTGCCACCGCCCCCAGAACCGTTCTCACAGCTCCCATTGGCGGGAAATCAGCCAAAGGCAGATGTGGGGGCAGTGCTTGTGGGTACGGGTAGTGCACGTAGACCTGCTGCCCCACTCCCCACAAGGGGCATGCAGAGACATGCCAGTAGCATCCGGCCGCAGCTGCTTCTGGGAGCAGCCTGCCCAAGTCCTGCTGTGCCACCAGCCAGGAGCCACCTGTGCTAAGCACTCTCGGCCAGAACCTGCATCTCGCACCCCCTCCTGCACCCAAACTCCCTCCCAGACCCCACACCCCATTCTACACTCTAATCCCCTGCCCTAGCCCGGAGCTCCCTCCTGCACCCAAACCTCGCACCCGTCCATTAATATAGTAGAAATCTGCAGTCCGTGATGACTTACCAAAATTCGTGGAGTGCCCCTCTCCCTGCAAAAATTGTTGCCCACCCTCGTTTTAGACGTTTCATTACGTTAATTGAATTTATTTCCCCTCCTTAAAAACCCTTAACACCTTTGGGTCAACTGTCTGTAATGGGCCATGTTGATTATCACTTCAAAAGTTTCTACTGATAACAGTTCCTTTCAATTAATTAGCCTCTTAACGTTGATATAGACACTCCCACCTTTTCATGTTTCTCTGAATGTATAAATATCTGCTTACTGTATGTTCCATTCCATGCATCTGATGAAGTGGGTTCTTAACCCACGAAAGCTTATGCTGAAATAAATTTGTTAGTCTCTAAGGTGCCACAGGTATTTTTCTTGTTTTCTTTTTGCTGACACAGACTAACACGGCTACTACACTGAAACCCGTTTTAGACTGAAATTTTCCAGACTTGGACTCTACCTAAAAGTGATTTTTTTTATCTTTTTTAGCAACTAAGTAAAAATGGTTCAGCTATTTTTAAATATGAGGGGGTGAAAAAAACATAACTTTCCCCAATACAAAACAAACGTTGAGACTTTTTAACTGCCCTACAGTACAAGCGGCTAAGAGTTGAAAATTGAAATTTGGCATGGATATGGCCTTCACTGAGGAAATGGGCCTTTCTTTATTATTGTTATTAGTTCTGTTGTAACAATGAGCCTCACTTTGGGAAGAGGATCCCATTGTCCTAGGCACTGTACACGCATGGACAGTCTACACCTAAAGAGCTCGCAGTCAATCCCATGACTAGAGATAACAGATTGAGAAAACAAATAGGAGGAGACAAGGTAACAACAAAACAATCATGACTAGTGTAATAAGCGAGACAAAGTGGCTGGCTGTTGATAACATATTTCTTGGTGCGTTTGGGGTGACAACCAGATCTATGAAGGTAGATGTGGGCATAGGCGCCGACTCCCCGGAGCACACACGAGGAAAAATTGGCAGCTCCCTGACCTGCACCTCTGCCCCAGCTCACCTCCACTCCACCTCTGCCGCGAGCGCGCCACATGCCCACATTTTCCCCCCTTGCTCCCAGTGCTTGCCGCCCCCGCCGTGAAACAGCTGTTTCGTGCGGCTGGGAGGGAGGTGGGTAGAGGGGGAACACGGCGGGCTCAGGGGAGGAGGTGGGGCTGGGGAGGGGATTTGGGGAAGGGGTCCAATGGGGTGGGGGGGGGGGAAATGTTGGGGAAGGGGTTGGAATGGGGGTGGGGCCAAGGGGAGGGGAAGGGGTGGATTTTGGGCGGGGCCGGGGGGTGCGAGCACCCACCGGCGCTGACGAAAGTTGGCGCCTATGGATGTGGGCATCCGTGGGTTTCTTGTATAGGGTTGTCTCTGGGATTCCATTGTTGAAACTGATCATGGTGTACAGAAAGTAGATGCTAGTGTGGGAGTGCTCCAGAGAGAGTGTAATGAATGGGTGATGATGGTTGAAGTTGTGGTGGAAATCTGAGGGAGTTTAAGTTGTCGGTCCAGAGGATGAAAATACCTTTGATGTATCTCAGGTGTATCATTGGTTTCATGGTGTGTTTGTACAGAACTCCTTCTTCAAGGTGGCCCATGAAGAAGTTGGCATCATCATGCCTACCTCCGTAGAACCAGTAACCATCCTAATACACCAAGGAATTTGTCATCTACAGCCCATCACTCAGAAGCCACAAAATATGCTCCAAGGAAAAATTCCAGGATACGCACCTTAACACACTCAAAACCGTCTTCACTAAAACAAGGACACTGCACCAGAGAAGTAGATCACATCATGGAATGGGCCACCCAAATACCCAAAGAGAACCAGCTTTGATACAGAAATAAACCCCTCCAACTGCACACCCTTAGCTGTCATGTACCATCCCACACAGAGACCCATATCATCCAACTACAGCCCATACTCCATGAGGACGCAATCTTAAAAGAAATCTTTCTTGGACCCTCTCTTCTGGCCTTCAAACAACCCCCCAACCTCTCCAAACTCATCATCAGAAGCAAGCTTCCCACAGACCAGAACTAGGGTTGCCAACTTTCTAATCACACAAAACCACCCTGCCACCTGACCCACCCACCTTTCTCAAGGCCCCGCCCTCCCACTCACTACATTCCCCCTCCCTCGGTGGATCACTTTCCCCCACCGTCACTCACTTTCACTGGCCTGGGGCAGAGGGTTGGGGTGCAAAAGGGGGTCAGGCCTCTAACTGGGGGTGCAGGCTCTGGGGTGGGGATAGAAATGAGAGATTCAGGGTGCAGGATGGGGCTTCGGGCTGGGGCAGGGAGTTGGGGTGCAGGCTCCAGGTGTGGGTGAGGGCTCTGGGGTGCGGCCGGAAATGATGGGTTTGGGGTGCAGGAGCTGGCTCCAGGCTGGGGGTGGGACCAAAGGATTCGGAGTGCAGGAGGGGGCTACAGGTTGAGGCAGGGGGTGCAGGAGGGGGTACGGGCTCTGGAGTGGGGCTGGGGATGAGGGGTTCAGGGTGTGGGAGGGTGCTCTGGGGTGGGAGAGGGGGTGAGGGCTCCAGCTGGGGCTGCAGGCACTGGGGTGGGGCCGGGGATGAGGGGCTTGGGGTATAGGATGCAATACCTGCAGACATATCTCCACTGCTACAATGATCAACACCGTCACAACACACCTTTCAAAATCCATGGGTCCCACATGCGCTAAGTTTCTAATTTGCAGGGGAGGGGGGTGTCTTGCCCCCCAGCTCCGCCCAGGCCCCACCCCCACTCCACCCCTTCCCCCAAGGCCCCACCCCTACCCTGCTTCTTCCCACCCCCATCCCTTCCCTGCCTAGTTCCATCCCCTCTTCCGAGCGTGCTGCGCCCTCACTCCTCCCCCCTTCCTCCCCCAGTGCCTCCTGACACAGTGAAACAGCTGGCAGGCAATAGGCACTGGGAGGGAGGGGGGGACACTGATCTGTGGGGCCCACCAGTGGGCAGGAGGTGCTGGGGAGAGGGGGACATTCTGGTAGGGGGCTGCCAGTGGGTGGTCAGCACCCATGGAGTCGGTGCCTATGATGGGTCCTACACATGCCTATCACAATACGTGGTATACCTCATCCAGTGCACTAAATGCCTCAATAACAACTGTGTGTGTGTGAAACCAATCACTATGCTCTCAATGAACTCACACAGGAAAATGTTAAAAGAGAAAAACACCCTATCACCTGTAGGTGAACACTTTTCACAAAGCAATCACTATATCTGATCTATCAGTCCTCATCCTCAAAGGAAACCTAAACAACATTTTAAAAAGATGACCCTGGGAGCTTAAATTCATAGTTGTGCCAGACACTAAAAATCAGGATCTTAATCAAGACACTGCATTTATGGCTTATTTCAACACTCTGTAACCCACTAGCCTCCTTTTTTGTCCAGCAGTGTTAATGGGCCACTTTACCTTCCCTTAAAATATGTGCTAACTGCGTATGCTAAACTATCTGTTTGATCTTGTATTTAGCTGTGACACTCTTAGGGCTTATGTTCCTGTAAAGTGCTACAGTTCATGTACAGTGCTTTAGTGAAGAGGGTTCTCCCATTCACATAGTTAATCCACCTCCCCGAGAGGTGGCAGCTAGGTCAGTGGGAGAAGCTCTACCTTGTCAACCTAGCGCTATCTACGAGAGGGTTAGGTTTCTATAACGACTTCACTCAGGAGTGTGGGTTTTTCACACTCCTGAGCAACGCAGTTGTTCTATAGACCTATATCAGTACCTTTCCCAGACCTGAAGAAGAGCTCAGGGTAGCTTGAAAGCTTGTCTCTCTCACCAACAGCAGTTGATCCAAGAAAAGTTATTACCTCACCCACCATGTCTAGTATCCTGGGACTCACACAGCTGCAACAACACTGCATTGTGTAATAAGCAGCAGTTCTAGCACACTAACTGCCTGCTGATTTTCTAAAGAAAATTGGTTTTACTTTAAGTTTTGAAAATTGCATACTGAGCTTGCACAGTAGATTTTTTCCTCACTAAGCTTGTAAAACACGTAGCTAAGGAAGGATTCATTGTGCACAAGTGTATGGCTAACTTAGCAAGGTAGTGAAAAAAATATACCGAAATATATCGCTGCAAACTGATAGGGAGACCAGCAGCTGGGAAGAGGTTCTTGCACTCCTTGTAAGGCATTAGAAGATTGAGGGCAGGTACCTGTGCAATTTCTAAGCTGGGCAGGAGGGAGCCCATACTCTGCTACATAGTGCCCATTTTGGTCAATTTCATGGTCATAAGATTTTTAAAATCATAAATTTCATGGTTTCAGATATTTAAATCTGAAATGTCACAGTATTGTAACTGTGGGGGTACTAACCCAAAATAGGGTCATGGGGGAGGGGGGGGTCACAAGGCTATTGTAGGGGGGGAGGGGTTGAGGTATTGCTACCCTTACTCTGCACTGCTGTCTTCTGAGCGGGGCAGCCAGAGGGCGGCTACTGGCCAGGTACTCAGCTCTGAAGCCACCGCCACCCCCACCAGCAGCTCAGAAGTAAGGGTAGAAATACCACATCATGCCATGCCACACTCACTTCTGCACTGCTGTGGCGGCTACACTGACATCAGAGCTGGACTCCCAGCCAACAGCCACTGAGCTTCCTGCAGCCAGGGGAGGTTCCTGGAGATGGGTCTAACCTGACCTCGGGAGTGGCTCATGCAGAGGAAGAGGAAGTCCTGTCCCTCCTCAGCCTGCCCAGGACTAGCACCTGGAGCCCGGCGCTTGGGAGTTAAAGCGGCCTGGGCTGGCTGTATTGGGGGGGAGGGAGGTAGGTGACCACGGCACCCCCGTCCCTCCACGATCATGGGGCCCTGGCCAATTGCCCACTCGCCCACCTGTAAGGTGAGTACTGCCTTCCCCAAAAGGTGACCGAACCCCCCCACCCCACCCCCAATACTATGCCACCTCACTTCTATGCTGCTGTTAGCAGCGGCGCTGCCTTCAGACCTGGGCTCCCGCCCAGCAGCTGCTGCTCTCCATCTGCCCAACTCTGTAAAATCTGATCTCCCCTACAATAGTCAGATTTCACTGTCCATGACATGTTTTTCACGGCCGTGAATTTGGTAGGGCCCTACTGATACACCTTAGGGTATGTCTACACTACGAGAGTAGTTCGATTTTACTTAAACCAAATTTGTGAAACCGATATTACAAAGTTGAACGTGTGTATCGACACTAAGGACAGTAATTCGACTGTGTGAGTCCACACTAATGGGGCAAGCGTCAACATTGCAAGCGGTGCACTGTGGATAGCTATCCCACAGTTCCCGCAGTCCCCGCTGCCCATTGGAATTCTGGGTCAAGCCCCCAATGCCTTTGTCGAGGGTGGTTTTGGGTAACTGTCGTCATTTTTCCCTCACTCCCGCCCTCCCTCCGTGAAAGCGCCGGCGGGCAATCAGTTCGCGCCCTTTTCTAGTGATTGACAGCGCGGACGCCACAGCACCGCGAGCATGGAGCCCGCTGCGGTCATCGCTGCAGTTATGGCCGTTGTCAACACCTCGCGCCTTATCGTTCACCTTTTCCAGAGGCAGATGCTGAGAAATCGGGCGAGGAGGCAACGGAAGTGCGGTGAGGACATTTACTCTGAGATGGGCACACAGCTCTTACAAACCACGGGACCCCGCACCCTGGACATCATGGTGGCAATGGGTCATGTTGATGCTGTGGAACGATGATTCTGGGCCCGGGAAACAAGCACGGACTGGTGGGACTGCATAGTGCTGAAGGTTTGGGATGAATCCCAGTGGCTGAGAAACTTTCAGATGCGTAAGGGCACTTTCCTGGAACTTTGTGACTTGCTGTCCCCTGCCCTGAAGCGCCAGGACACCCGGATGCGAGCAGCCCTGACTATCCAGAAGTGAGTGGCCATAGCCCTCTGGAAGCTTGCAACGCCTGACAGCTACCGGTCAGTCGCGAATCAATTCGGAGTGGGCAAATCTACCGTGGGGGTTGCTGTAATGCAAGTGACCAATGCAATCGTTGAGCTACTGCTCTCAAAGGTAGTGACCCTGGGAAACTTGCATGTGAGCATAGATGGCTTCGCTGCGATGGGATTCCCAAACTGTGGTGGGGCTATTGATGGAACTCACATCCCTATTCTGGGACCGGACCACCAGGGCAGCCAGTACATTAACCGAAAGGGCTACTTTTCCATGGTGCTGCAAGCACTGGTGGACCATAAGGGACATTTTACCAACATCAACGTCGGATGGCCGGGCAAGGTTCATGACGCTCGCGTTTTCAGGAACTCTGGTCTGTTTAGACGGCTGCAGGAAGGTATTTACTTCCCAGACCACAAAATAACTGTTGGGGATGTGGAGATGCCTATAGTGATCCTCGGGGACCCAGCCTACCCGCTAATGCCCTGGCTCATGAAGCCCTACACAGGCGCCCTGGACACTGAAAAGGAGCTCTTCAACTACCATCTGAGCAAGTGCAGAATGGTGGCGGAGTGTGCTTTTGGACGTCTGAAGGGGAGATGGAGAAGCTTACTGACTCGCTCTGATCTCAGCCAAACCAATACCCCCATTGTGATTGCAGCTTGCTGTGTGCTCCACAATCTCTGTGAGAGCAAGGGGGAGACGTTTATGGCTGGGTGGGAGGTTGAGACAAATCGCCTGGCTGCTGATTACGCGCAGCCAGACACCCGGGCGATTAGAAGAGCCCAGCGGGACGCGCTGCGCATCCGGGAAGCTTTGAAAGCTAGCTTCCAGAGTGAGCAGGGTAACCTGTGACTATTACGTTTGTTTAAGCAGAAGCTGAACCTGCCTCCGTTTCTTTACCCAGTTAATGTTGCCTATCCTCTCCAATTACCAAACCCCTTCCCCCCCTTCCCACATACCTTTAAAAATAAAATAAATGAAATAATGTTCATTAAAACCGTCTTCTTTATTAAGGATTTCTCGGTAAAGGGTTGACACTGGGACGCATACTGCGGTTGGGGGGCGGGTGGAGTGATGGAAAGTACACTTCCAAATTCGGGGAATGACAGGCTCCTGCTCCTAGAGCAGTCCGCAGTGGTGGGCTGCTTGTTTCAACGGAGCCTGCCACCCCTCCTTTTTGGGACTCTGTGTGTGGGGGCTATGTGACTTTGTGGCGGGGGAGGGTGGTTACAGATCCCCTGCTGCGTGGCTCTGTCATCCAGGCTATGGACCGCTGCATAAGATCTGTAACCGCCCTCCCCCACCACAAACTCACAGAGCCACCACACACAGAACATGAAAACCACCTCCCAGACTGACCAGGGTGCCTAGTGGCTGCAAGGTGTGTGTGACCTTCTGGTGGACCTGCCCCCCTGTCTGTACCCTGGTAAAGGCGCCTATCATCTCCAATTACCAACCCCCTTCCTCCCCTTCAAACACACCGTTCTTTACAAGAAAATCAAGGAAACAATACTTAACAGAAAAGTAATTTTTATTAAGGACTTCACAGTTATGGGATGAAACTGGGACGGTGGCTAGGGTGGGGTGCGGATGGAGGGAAGGAAAGGACCCATCCAATCTTGGGGAATGAGAGCCTTCTGCTGCTTGAGCAGTCCGCAGGGGTCGAGTGATTGTTTCCATGGCCCCTGCCGCCCCTCCTTCTAGGGACTTTGGGTGAGGGGGGGATGGGACTTTGTGGCAGGGGAGGGCGGTTAGAGATCTGATGCAGCAGGGCTCTGTCCTCCTGCCTCCAGTCCTGCAGAACATCTACAAGGCGCCGGAGCGTGTCCATTTGCTCCCGCATTAGTCCAAGCAGCGTCTGAGTAGCCTGCTGGTCTTCCTGCCACCACCTGTCCTCACAAGCTTCAGTCCTCTCCTCCCGTTCGCTGGATGCTCGCCGGTACTGAGAGATGTCCTCTCTCCGCTGTGCCGCCTCAGTTCAGGAACAGACCATAAGTTCCGAGAACATGTCGTCCCGTGTTCTTTTTTTGCGCCGCCTGATCTACGCCAGCCTCTGGGAGGGGGATGCAGGGGTAGCCCGGGAGACACTCGCAGCTGTGGGATGGGAAAAAGGGAGTGAATTCCTCACAAAGATAAATTTTCACGAACAATGAATATAGTCTTTCCCTGTGAACAAGACCATGCACACTACCTATCACATGTGCACTCAGTACAAGATCGAATTTTCTGTCTTTATATTGAGTGCCTGGGGTCTTGGTGTACAGATCACACAAGCGGGGCCGGAAAACGGAAAGCAGGAGGCCATGGTAAGCCGTAGACTTTTGGCTGCTGAAAGCTTACTTTACAGCAGCGCCCTCCTTTCACATTCCAAGCACTGCTCCTGGCGTTGCCCAGTTCCTGCTGCTGGCGATCCGGCAAGCATGAACTCTCCCCCTGTCACACCCACAGCGCGGCTGTACCCGTTAACGGTCCCTGCATGCTGCCGGCGAACTGCTCAGCATGAACGGTACGCCCCCTCGCCCCCACCGCGTGGCTGGTCCCGGGAAAGATCCCTGCAAGCTGCCGGCGAACCGCTCAGCATGAACGGTTCGCCTCCCCACCCCCACCGCGTGGCTGGAAACCGCCGGGTAGAGTTATTTAAAGGAAAAGGCAGTCACTCCCCATACTAAAATTCCCCTAATTAAAACCAGGGCACCATGACTGATATCACTCTGATGAGGATTACGGAGACAGAGAAAGACCGTATGCTGCGTGAATGCCAGCAAACACCGGGGCCGTAGGCCGCCATGCTTTGCCAGGCAATGATACCGGAGTACCTGCTACTAGCCTGGCGCAGAAAAGTTTCCTACCATGGAGGAGGCAATAAGGCCGCTCTCCCCAGGAACCTGATGCAAAGGCTTTCACAGTACCTCCAGGAGAGCTTCGTGGAGATGTCCCAGGAGGATTTCTCCTCTATCCCCAGACATGTTGACAGACTTTTCGAGTAGCTGCACTGGCAACGACTAAAAACTAAAGCGCCTATGGCAAACTAATCAATAAAAACCCATTGCCAACATACCATGCACATTCTATTAAAAATAAATGTTTAACACACTCACCTACTGATCCTTCCTCCCCTGATTCACGATCCGGGTTACCGCCTTGGGAGGGTTGGTAGGGGATCTCAGTCAGGGTGATGAAGAGATCCTGGCTGTCGGGGAAATCAGCGTTGAAAGCGCTGTCGACTGCCTCATCCTCCTCATCTCCTTCCTCATCTTCCCCATCCGCAAAAACCTCCGAGGAAGTGGCAGTAGATAAGACCCCATCGTCGGAGTCCACGTACACTGGTGGAGTAGTGGTGGCGGCACCACCTAGAATCGCATGCAGTGCCTTGTAGAAACGGCATGTTTGGGGCTAGGATCCGGAGCGTCCGTTTGACTCTTTGGTCTTCTGGTACGCTTGTCGCAGCTCCTTGATTTTCACACGGCACTGCGTTGCATCCCGGCTGTAGCCTCTCTCCGTCATGGCCTTGAATATTTTTTCATAAATTTTTGCATTCCGTCTTTTGGATCGGAGCTCGGATAGGACGGATTCATCTCCCCACACAGCGATCAGATCCAAGACTTCACGATCAGTCCATGCTGGAGCCCTCTTTCTGTTCTGGGATTGCATGGTAACCTCTGCTGGAGAGCTCTGCATCGTTGCCAGTGCTGCTGAGCTCGCCACGATGTCCAAACAGGAAATGAGATTCAAACTGGCCAGACAGGAAAAGGAATTCAAATTTTCCTGGGGCTTTTCCTGTATGGCTGGTCAGAGCATCCGAGCTCGGACTGCTGTCCAGAGTGTCCACAGAGTGGTGCACTGTGGGATAGCTCCCGGAGCTATTAGCGTCGAATTCCGTCCACAGTAACCCGAAATTGACATAGCCATGTCGAATTTAGCGCTACGCCCCTCGTCGGGGAGGAGTACAGAAATCGATTTAAAGAGCCCTTTATGTCGAAATAAATAGCTTCTTTGTGTGGACGGGTGCAGGGTTAATTCGAGTTAACGCTGCTAAATTCGACAAACTCCTAGTGTAGACCAGGCCTTAGTGTATCACTACAACAACTATTCATATCTAAGGTACATAAATAGGGCTTTCCAGTGGACTCTAGTCAAAGAGCTAGTTGATTTGCTGACAAGTGTTTTATTCATCTGCTCCTCTTTGTATAAATACCAATAGCAATGACTAATATTGCCAATATCCTTATTTTAATTATTTTTTACTAGATCGTGTATGTTTTTTGTGGAGGACTTCCGCACGTCTAAATCTTCAAGTATTAAAATCAAGCTACAGCAATCCAAAAATGATGTAAATTACCCGCCCTCCAATTTCACACAGCTCTTATTTTTAAACCACTGAACAGATTTACTGTTATTTCTAACTTTCCAGAAAACTGTACATTTAGAGGAAGTGGTTTAATATCGTTAGAGATACAGACGAATTTTTGTATCAAATCCTACCCCCAAGTTATAACTGCAAGTCTCACCAGAGCTTTAACTATGGAGCTATTAACAGTTACTGCCTAATACAACACTTTAGAGTTATGGGATTCTCAGCCTGAGGGTCATAACCTCTAGGTGGGCTGCAAAAAGTGTCAAGGGGTCACTACCACTTTGCTCTTCTCATAGGCTAAATGGGATGACATCTCAGCTAGATGACAGGGGGGAGGAGGTCCTGTAATGGAAAAGGTTGAGAACCTCCTTAAAGAACAGAAAATAATATTAAAAATTATCTAATAAAATATACTGGACCAATGTGAAATGAAGTTATGTAAAATGAACACGAGATGCCTGTACATTTGAGGGGGAATTGCATTATTTGAGAAATATTATAAAATGAAGACTATTTCAAAATGTATAGGCACAAAGTGGGCAGAGCTAAAAATTCTGTAACAATTCCTGACTATTGAGTGCTTCACTGTGTAACTTTAGCAATATATTAGAATCATAGAATCATAAAATCATAGAATATCAGGGTTGGAAGGGACCTCAGGAGGTCATCTAGTCCAACCCCCTGCTCAAAGCAGAACCTAATCCCCAACTACATCATCCCAGCCAGGGCTTTGTCAAGCCTGACCTTAAAAACCTCTAAGGAAGCTTGGCATATGAAATATATATTTAATACATAGCCTATACTATATTTAATTATTTTTAATGTCTTCAACGTGTTTTACAAATATTAAGCTTCAGAATATACCTATGAGGTAAATTTTATCATCATCCCATTTTCAAATGAATAAGCATTGCACCTTGATTGCATCAAATATTACAAATACAGCTTCCTAAAGTGAAAAATTGTCATTTCTTTTTCCATATCTATCCACCAATCTGTAGCCCACTCTTGGGAATATTTCGTTTCTCACTGACAACACCGGGAGCTTTTTTCAATGTTTTGGTGCCATGGGTTTTTATAATCCCCACATAAAAACCTTCTAGAGCTTTAGCTAGGAAAAAAAAAGACGAGGTAAAATTTTCAAAAGTGCCACAGTGACTTATAAGCGTGAGTCCCATTGACATTAGGTCCTAAAAGACTTTGTTTTTGAAAGTGTTATTCTGAGTACAGAGGGTTAAATGTGGCAGACACTCTCGGTTGCGTTGACACTAGAATTTTTGGACCCATAATTTCCAACAGGTGCAAAGCCACGGCTGAAAGTTGTAATGTAGACAAGTCAGGTTGTTGGGGTTTTTTTTGGATGATCGTGTTTCCAAAAGACTTAGCCAAAAATCTTTACATGTTTTGTATTCTCTTGGTCCTGATTAGAGGTAGTATCTTTGATTAACTTGGGGTGGGGGGAAGCCATGAAAGTTCAGACATTTAGTTGTTTAGATATTAACTGCAATTTCCATTAATACAATAAAGTTCACAATTCAGTTTTTGGCCCTTCTGAAACTCTGGTGATGACAGCTTTTCATAATAGATATAGGTCTGCTCTGACAACTAACTCATTTCATATAGGTTACCAAGAACCACACAGTGATAACTTTCAGGTAATATCAGACCTGGGCCTGATTCAAATCAGTGACCTGCTGGCCAAAGGCTTCATGACAATAATAAAGTAAACATGACATTAAGATACTATGCCCTTGGGAGAGCTGAACTAAGACCTCAGCAGATATGTAGCATGGGATCTACGTGATCAGGATCAGAGCATGCTACTGCTTCAAAATATGGGTTAAGATGTTTAAGCTTCACCTCCCCCCATCTGTGGTAGCCATAGCAAGTATTAGTTGTTACTATCAGTAAAAGCTCTACATTTAACATCCCTGTTTGCATACAATTATTGTTCACCACTCACGGAAGTATAAGCAAATATTTGCTTCTGAATGGAAAGTGGTATAATAAAATAAATATATTCATAGATGCCCAGAAGAAAACTGTTCTGTAAAGTCTCACATTTCATAGTGAGTGAATGAGAATGAACCAGCTTGACAAGTTAGATACCAGAAAACAGCCTGAAGAACCTTGATCTGACTAGCATAAAGGAAGTGTATAGGTGCCCAGGAGAGAAACTCGTCACTGAGCTCTACCTATTTTTTTTTTTAGAGTTAAACATTTCTGATGAAAATTCATTACAAGTGTAATAATGTATGTGACATTTCATGAATGACAGACTTGATTACTAAAGCAGAAATTCACGTTTAAAAAGGTATTTGGGGAAAGAATGGGGGGAAGGATTAGATTAGTATTTATGTCCATAACAAAATAGGCATGGCATTAAGATATTATGCATTTAAGAGAGCCTGACACCTCATTGGGTTTAAGGACATGGGACCTTGGGACCATCAGGACCCAAGGGAGAGAAGCAGGCCTGCATAAAGCTTCACTCCTCACCTACAGTATATAGTTCACAGCAACAAAGTCAAAGCGCTAGACAGGTGAGCTCCACATACCTGCTCAAGCCAGTAAATAACATTTCTGCTGTCGAGAGGGAACACTGGGTTTGCCTCACTGAGTTCTGACTGGGGAACACACAAGCAAGAGAACACAACAAGGTGGCACAAGAGTCCGGCTTAATATTACCCCTCTTGGGACAAAAATAAAGCTGCATTTAAATGGCTTCTGGAGTTCAACTGAACACAGAAAATCTCCAAAGTACAAACCTCTTGAGTTACAGCATAAAGATTTTCCATGTGAAAAACTTAAATGTATTGCAGAGATCCAAGAGATAGGATAGGAGGGCTTATCTTCTCCAGCCCTCTTGCAATTGTGGGATGTACATCTGATAATCTAGTTTTTCGATGTTGAGACCAAAAATCACAGACATCCTGATTTCCAGAAGTTGTTGCCCTGTCACAGCCTTGTCTTTCCTGACATCCTAGTTTCTCAGTAGCAGATGTGGAATTATGTATTTTCAGGAGAGACTGTAGGTGATCACGTACCCTGTGCTAATAGCATGTAGACCCAGTCCATCTGAAGCAGGCTTCTGAATACAGGTTCAATCTTCTTCCAACATTAGCCTGCTGAGACTATCATAAAAGTGTTGACTATTTGAAATATTATACTAACTTACCCTATCATTCAATATTAGATCAACTTTAAGATCCTGCTCGGTCCTCACCTGCAAAGTCCTTAATGGCCTAAGCAGGATTACAGGAAGAGCCTCCTCTATGCTACGGCTTCCCTAGCAATAGCACTAATTCAGACATTCTTGTGGGGGGGAAAGAAGGGGAAAATTCCAGTACCCATCCATCTCATCACCCAGCAAGGACCCCATTCCAGTCCTCACTTCTCCCCTCCTCCCTGCTCCCATTGGGACCCTGGGTCTCCCGCGCCAGGGAGTCTCCCCCCTCTCTTACCTACACAGTGCATAAGCCATGGCTGCCAGGAATCAAGCAATCGGTGAACTCTCCTGCACTCCAGAAACAGACTCCTCATGCATCTGGTCAGACCACCATTTGGCTCAACCACACCTCCGTCTGGACAGAGGGGTGGCCGGGCCAAATCTTAGTGGCACTCTGCCCACGCCACTGGAGCAATGCATCAGACCACTCCGGCATTAGCCGTACTGATTTAGTAGGGGCCCAATGCCTAAATATGGTCGGGCCACTGCCTCTCCAGCTCTCCAGCCTATGGACCTTCAGCAAGTAGTTTGTGCCAATTTTAGCCTATTTTACTTCAGTTCACGACTGGTCACTAGGTATTTACTATTAATTATTCACTCAAAGTCACACAATGTTGTTTGTTTCTGTTTCCTGATTAGAGGATACAAACTTTATAAACCTTTTCTGTTAATAAATTATCTGTGACCATTCATAATTATTTGACAGATCTATTGTGCAAATAAACAGTTTTTCAAAATCGCTGTGCTAGCACTTCCAACATATACTCCGAGTTATTCATAAATGTTAGCATTCCTGATTGCTTTTGCTCTCTGCAAGCTTTCTAGCAAACAAATACACACTCACAAATCAAGTGTATAACCAATGCTAATGCTGTGGAGAAGGGATTAACTCACAAAAATACTGGTTAATTTTGTGAGAGAGAGAGAGAGCGCACAAGAGTGAGTGAGCCTAGACATAGCTCATAGATGTGCTACAAACTGCTGTGAAATCTTCATAACCCTATTTAAAAGGGTCACTGTCAACTGGAATTGGTGCAAAATTTATGTTTTGAGGGAAAAGAATTCTAAGCCTTTTTTTCCATTTAAAAAAGTTTCAGTGGAAACACAATTTATGCATTCTATCCCAGGAGTGGCCAACCTGTGGCTTCGGAGCCACATACGGCTCTTCAGAAGTTAATATGCGGCTCCTTGTATAGGCACCAACTCCGGGGCTGGAGCTACAGGCGCCAACTTTCCAATGTGCCGGGGGGAGGGAGGGGAGGTGCTCACTGCTCAACCCCCTGGCTCTGTCACAGGCTCTACCCTCACTCCACCCCTTCCTGCCCCCTCCTCTGAGCCTGCCCTGCCCTCACTCCTCCCCCTTCCCCCCCAGAGCCTTCTGAACGCCACAAAACAGCTGATTGGGAGGTGCAGGGAGGAAGAGGGAGGCACTGATCAGCAGGGCTGCCGGTGGGCAGGAGGCGCTGGGAGCGGGAGCTGCTGATGTATTACTGCAGCTCTTTGGCAATGTACATTGGTAAATACTGGCTCCTTCTCAGGCTCAGGTTGGCCACCCCTGTTCTATCCCTTTATCTGTTTTTTCTGTACCTGCTAGATACTGCTTTAAATGTACTGTCTCAAGACCAGGTCACAGGCGGTCCAGCCTAGTGGGTAGAGCTGGAATCAGACCTATTCGCCAGAGCAGGAGTCAGAACCAGAGTCAGTCTGAATGCCAGAGCCCAGGACTCGGAGCCAAAGATCAATACCAAAGTCTGTCCAAATGTCAGAGCCACAGGTCAAGGCAGAGGCAGGAATCAGTGCAAGGAGGGGGAGGGATAGCTCAGTGATTTGCGCAGTGGCCTGCTAAACCCAGGGTTGTGAGTTCAATCCTTGAGGGGGCCGTTTAGGGATCTGGGGCATAAATCTGTCAGGGGACAGTACTTGGTCCTGCTAGTGAAGGCAGGGGACTGGACTTGATGACCTTCCAGTTCTATGAGATAGGTATATCTCCATATATTATTATTATAACTGGATTATCTGGAGTTGGGGAAGGCAGGAGCAACGGTGGTTCCTGTGCAGGAGCAAGGCTGAGGCAGGACTGGAACAAGGTCCAGTGCAGGGATTAGGTGGGAGAAGGACAGAAGCAAGGCAAGCACAGAGAGACAGAATCCACCAGTCTGTGCCTTGAGCAGCCAGAGAGCTAATGCTGGCTTAAAAACAAGCTTGCTAGCTTCCTCAGGCAATCAGGTGGCGTGGTATTTTAGCCTGCCCAGCTGATGTGCCCCAGCTTTGCTCATTAGGCCATCAGGAGACTGAAGAGGTGCAGCTGCAGGGCCTGATTCCTGACACTTATAGCTGTAACACACAAACATGGGTAAACAGAATCTAACCTGACACTGCCACAGAGACACCCATTGCCCCGATAAACACCAGAAAAGGCTGAATTTGCTTAGCCCAGGTCTACACTAGAGGGGAGAGCAACTTCAGCTACGGGAATAGCATAGCTGAAGTTGACGCATCTTAGGTTGACTTACCTCGGCCTCCTCACGGCGGCGAGTTGACCACTGCCGCTCCCCCGTCGACTCCGCTTCCGCCTCTCGCTCTCCCGGTGGAGTTCTGGAGTCCACGGGGAGATTGCTCGGGGAGTGCCCGTGGAGAGTGGGTCTACACTAGACGTGATAAATCGATCCCCGAGAGATCGATCGCTACCCGCCGATCCGGCGAGTAGTGTAGACCTGCCCTTAGTGTTCTGAGTTCACTGACAGTGGCTCTACTGTTAAGAATTAACTAAGTTTTGTCTCTGACAGGACTTTAGAAATTCTCTGGAGCTGAAACAGTAGATTGCTTTTATTTTAAAAAAACCCTAAAAGTGGAAAATACTCTTTGATGGGTCTGAATTGAGGGTATTTTGATCCCTGGCAAGTATTTATGCGACAAGAAATAAATGGTCAAAAAGAACACTTCTGAAATCTTGCTTGGTATGTCTCACTCAATTTTGTAGCCCTTTTGCACATAAAGTATACATTGTACCAACTTCTAAGTTCATACAGAAGTAAACATTTCCCTCATTTGAACTACGAACTTCAATTTGCCACAAATCTTTTAGCCCTTTTCTTGAAAAATCGATTTTTTCCCCCACTTAATCAAAAATAAAAACACCAAAACAAAGTTGAAATTCAACATGGAGGTGGGAAGTAAGGAAGAAGGAAGAAGAGAAAAAATGCATCTGACATTTCACTGGAACATGAATGCCTAACAGATATGTACACTGATGATACTGAGGTCAGAATTAAGGTTTTGCATCATATCGTAATCCTGAGGAATAGGGCATGTGCATTATGTTACTTTATATCTGGGAGGTGACAGGGATTTAGCTGAATAAAGTTTAAGTGAAACTGGCAAATGTGATGTGTGTGTGTTAAAGTATGTTACAGAAGAATACCTTAATTGGACATTTCTTTCCTTTTAAAGGTTTGTGGATACTGTTCCTCTTATGCAACATTAGCTGGCTTTTAAAGAATTTTTTTCTTTGTGGAAATAGCAGAAATGGTTATGGAAAAGTAGTAGTTGGATGCATTCACTTAGGCATCCTGTGTATCCTTCTACCACAAGCACTTCCTGCCCACTAAACCAGGAATCTCAAACTCAAATTACCATGAGGGCCACATGAGAACTAGTAAATTGGCCCGAGGGCCGCATCACTGAAACCTTTTCATACAATGATACAAAAGTATAGTCAAAAATGAAAAAAATGAGGAGTAATATAGTATTCTATTAAAAGTCAATGTATTAACTTTTTAAAAACTGTAATGCAAAGAGGGGTTTTAATAAAATATAAACACTTAGTAATGTTTGGAGCTTGGCTGCCAGTGGAGTTGGCACATATGGCGGGCCGCAGGAAATAACTCCGCGGGCCGCATGTGGCCCGCAGGCCATGTGTTTGAGACCCTGCACTAAACCAATGTCCTCCCTGATCCTGTTATATGCCCTGATCGTGCAATAAACACCAAGTGGGTGCTGGGGTCTGCCCACATGAAACTCACTGCAGGATCCAGGCCACTACTTCCATAGTCTTTCACCTCATCCCTCACTAATAAAATCTAGATTAATTTTAAAATGGAGAACTAGCATAGTGTGTTGCATTGTGAAAAACACCCTCCAGATGTTATTAGATGTAAACCTTCCTCCCTGTCTCCTCCATGTCTGACATCTCTCTACCAATGACGCACATTCTCACCTCACCCCGCCCTAATTAAATCTAGATTAATTTTAAAATTAAGAGAGCTAGCATAATGTGTTGCACTGTGAAACAAATACCTTCCAGATGTTATTTGATGTAAACCTTCTTCCCTGCCTCCCCCTTGTCTGATTTCGACTCTCTGTAACATATCAAGACCAGATTATAAACTCTTCTGCACAAGGCCCATGTCTCTATTCTTTTTTTAAACCATCAAACTCAGATGCAATATAATCCTGCTTAATGTTTACTAACAATAATAGTAACTACCTGACAGCCATGAAAATCTAATTGATATGTCCCTCCATGGAAAACATCCACCAAATTACACTGTGTGGTTATCCACAGAGAGGAATATGTGCTGTGACAAGAGGCCTTTGTCATTTGTTTAAAAATAATGAAGGAATGGCTAAAAGGGATAGAGGATAGGTAATGGTGAGAAGTCTGACCCCAAGACAAGGAAGTCAACAACCAGAAACTAAAGCACTAGAAAAGGCTGTCTAGATCTTGAAGGCAAAATGCAATCTGCAGACTCATAAACCTTCCTCGGTAACTGCAAGAAAAAGGTAATGCTAATGAACAGAAGGATTTTACTGTTGTGGAACTCAAACAAGCAAATTCTGTTCAATGATCAAAAAAGAGAAGTGCATGTAAAGTCACTATTTTAACTGAGTGCATTTGTGATTAAAAATACCTAAATATTTATCCAAATTAGGTAATATGTCTACAATCTCCTGCCCCAGAGGCATACACCAACAAGATCAGTAATGAAGAATCCAGTTGAGGCAGGTTAACCCATCTCATCCACTCCCAAATCCCAACCTTTCCTTTTTAAATATCCGAATGCAGCTAATAATCTTTCTAAATAAGTAAATGTACTTTTAGCAGATTGTTGTCCTCACATGGACATCTATAGTCCTATAGAAGAAGGGGAAGAGTCGATGGGGACAACACCAAACATGAGCCCCAGGAGGATACAGGATGGGTTGAAGAGGATTACAAGGGAAAATAGGAATGGAAAGGACTTGCAGCCAGAGGGAACAGGGGATAGACTGGAGAATCGCACTGTCACCAGGAAAAGGCAGGTCTACGTGATTGGGGATTCCTTACTGAGAAGAATAGACAGGCCTGTAACCAGAGCTGATCCAGAGAACAGAAGGGTGTGCTGTCTACCGGGTGCTAAGATACGGGATGTGGACCTGAGGTTGAAGAGGATCCTAAAGGGAGCGGGAAAGAATCCATTGATCATCCTTCACGTAGGAACAAATGACACGGCTAGATTCTCACTGGAACGAATCAAGGGGGACTATGCCAGGCTGGGGAAGACGCTTAAGGAAATCGAGGCTCAGGTAATCTTCAGTGGGATTCTGCCTGTTCCTAGAGAAGGGCAACAAAGGTGTGACAGGATTATGATGATCAACAGATGGCTCAGGGATTGGTGCTACAAGGAGGGCTTTGGGATGTATGGCCACTGGGAGGCATTCATGGACAGAGGACTGTTCTCTCGGGATGGACTTCACCTGAGTAGGGAAGGAAATAGACTTCTAGGATGGAGGCTGGCACAACTGATCAAGAGAGCTTTAAACTAGGAATTTGGGGGAGACGGTTGGGAGATGTCCAGGTAATCTCCACGCTGGATTTTAACATTGAGAGGGAAGACAACCAAGTAAGAGAGGATATAGCCGGGGGTAGGAGAATGGACATAAGGAGGAAGGGCAGAGTGGATACTAGTCAAATAGGTCATACTGGCAGTACAATGTCCATACCAAATTGGGTAAGGAATGTGAGTGAGGCCAAACAGCAAAAATTAAGATGTTTGTACACCAATGCGAGGAGCCTAGGTAACAAAATGGAGGAATTAGAGCTACTGGTCCAGGAAGTGAAACCAGATATCATAGGAATAACCGAAACATGGTGGAATAGTAGTCATGACTGGAGTACAGGTATTGAAGGGTATGTGCTGTTTAGGAAAGATAGAAATAAAGGTAAAGGTGGGGGAGTAGCATTGTATATCAATGATGAGGTAGACTGTAAAGAAATAAAAAGTGATGGAATGGATAAGACAGAGTCTGTCTGGGCAAAAATCACATTGGGGAAGAAAACTACTAGAGCCTCCCCTGGGATAGTGCTTGGGGTGTGCTATAGACCACCGGGATCTAATTTGGATATGGATAGAGACCTCTTTAATGTTTTTAAGGAAGTAAATACTAATGGGAACTGTGTGATCATGGGAGACTTCAACTTCCCAGATATAGATTGGAGAACAAGTGCTAGTAATAATAATAATAGGGCTCAGATTTTCCTAGATGTGATAGCTGATGAATTCCTTCATCAGGTAGTTGCTGAACCAACAAGGGGGGATGCCATTTTAGATTTGGTTTTGGTGAGTAGTGAGGACCTCATTGAAGAAATGGTTGTAGGGGACAACCTTGGCTCGAGTGATCATGAGCTAATTCAGTTCAAACTAAATGGAAGGAGAAACAAAAATAAATCTGAGACTAGGGTTTTTGATTTCAAAAGGGCTAACTTTAATAAATTAAGGAAATTAGTTAGGGAAGTGGATTGGACTAAAGAATTTATGGACCTAAAGGCGGAGGAGGCCTGGGATTATTTCAAGTTAAAGTTGCAGAAGCTATCAGAAGCCTGTATCCCAAGAAAGGGGAAACAATTCATAGGCAGGGGTTTTAGACCAAGCTGGATTAGCAAGCATCTCAGAGAGGTGATTAAGAAAAAACAGAAAGCATACAAGGAGTGGAAGATGGGAGGGATCAGCAAAGAAACCTACCTTATTGAGGTCAGAGCATGTAGGGATAAAGTGAGACAGGCTAAAAGGCATGTAGAATTGGACCTTGCAAAGGGAATTAAAACCAATAGTAAAAAGTTTTATAGCCATATAAATAGGAAGAAAACAAAGAAAGAAGAAGTGGGACCGCTAAACACTGAGAATGGAGTGGAGGATAATCTAGGCATGGCTCAATATCTAAACAAATACTTTGCCTCAGTCTTTAATGAGGCTAATGAGGAGCTTAGGAATAGTGGCAGCATGACAAATGGGAATAAGGATGTGGGGGTAGATATTACCATATCCGAGGTGGAAGCCAAACTTGAACAGCTTAATGAGAGTAAATCAGGCGGCCCAGATAATCTTCATCCAAGAATATTAAAGGAACTGGCACATGAAATTGCAAGCCCATTAGCAAAAATTTTTAATGAATCTCTAAACTCAGGGGTTGTACCGTTTGACTGGAGAATAGCTAATATAGTTCCTATTTTTAAGAAAGGGAAAAAACGTGACCCGGGTAACTACAGGCCTGTTAGTTTGACATCTGTAGTATGCAAGGTCTTGGAAAAAATTTTGAAGGAGAAAGTAGTTAAGGACCTTGAGGTCAATGGCAATTGGGACAAATTACAACATGGTTTTACAAAAGGTAGATCGTGCCAAACCAACTTGATCTCCTTCTTTGAGAAAGTAACAGATTTTTTAGATAAAGGAAACGCAGTGGATCTAATCTACCTCGATTTCAGTAAGGCATTTGATACAGTACCACATGAGGAATTATCGGTTAAATTGGAAAAGATGGGGATCAATATGAAAATTGAGAGGTGGATAAGGAACTGGTTAAAGGGGAGACTACAGCGGGTCATACTGAAAGGTGAACTGTCAGGTTGGAGGGAGGCTACGAGTGGAGTTTCTCAAGGTTCAGTTTTGGGACCAATTTTATTTAATCTTTTTATTACTGACCTCGGCACCAAAAGTGGGAGTGTGCTAATAAAGTTTGCAGATGACACAAAGTTGGGAGGCATTGCCAATTCAGAAAAGGATCGGGATATCCTACAGGAAGATCTGGATGACCTTGTAAACTGGAGTAATAGTAATAGGATGAAATTTAATAGTGAGAAGTGTAAGGTTATGCATTTAGGGATTAATAACAAGAATTTTAGTTATAAACTGGGGACGCATCAGTTGGAAGTAACGGAAGAGGAGAAGGACCTCGGAGTCCTGGTTGATCACAGGATGACTATGAGTCGCCAATGTGATGTGGCCGTGAAAAAAGCTAATGCGGTCTTGGGATGCATTAAGCGAGGTATTTCTAGTAGAGATAAGGAGGTGTTAGTACCGTTATACAAGGCATTGGTAAGACCTCATTTGGAATACTGTGTGCAGTTCTGGTCTCCCATGTTTAAGAAGGATGAATTCAAACTGGAACAGGTACAAAGAAGGGCCACTAGGATGATCCGAGGAATGGAAAACCTGTCGTATGAAAGGAGACTCAAGGAGCTTGGTTTGTTTAGCCTAACCAAAAGAAGGCTGAGGGGAGATATGATTGCTCTCTTTAAATATATCAGAGGGATAAATACCAGGGAGGGAGAGGAATTATTTCAGCTCAGTACCAATGTGGACACAAGAACAAATGGATATAAACTGGCCATCAGGAAGTTTAGACTTGAAATTAGACGAAGGTTTCTAACCATCAGAGGAGTGAAGTTCTGGAACAGCCTTCCAAGGGAAGCAGTGGGGGCAAAAGACCTAACTGGCTTCAAGATTAAGCTAGATACGTTTATGGAGGGGATGGTTTGATGGGATAACATGATCTTAGTCAAAGGTCAATTAATTGCCATCAGTGGTAAATAGGACCAATGGTCAACGATGGGATGTTAGAAGTTACTACAGAGAACTTTTTCCTGGGTGTCTGGCTGGTGAGTCTTGCCCACATGCTCGGGGTTCAGCTGATCGCCATATTTGGGGTCGGGAAGGAATTTTCCTCCAGGGTAGATTGGCAGAGGCCCTGGAGGTTTTTTGCCTTCCTCTGCAGCATGGGGCACGGGTCACTTACCGGAGGATTCTCTGCATCTTGAAGTCTTTAAATCATGATTTGAGGACTTCAATAGCTGAGACATAGGTGAGAGGATTATTCCAGGAGTGGGTGGGTGAGATTCTGTGGCCTGCATTGTGCAGGAGGTCAGACTAGATGATCATAATGGTCCCTTCTGACCTTAAAGTCTATGAGTCTATGAGTCTATAATAGTGAGAAACAATTTGGGTAAAAAAATACAGATTAGATGGGCAACTTGAAAAGGTATAAGGAGAAATAAAAAGATGTAAAATCACAATAAGGAGAACCCAGTAGGAAGCATCTCAGTCAATTTCATATTACAAAACTATGGACAATGACCACAGGACACTGTGGTCATAAAAGAGCTCATCGACCAACTCCCACACCTAAGAGAAGGAATTGGTAGAATGGGGTTTTCTACACATCTTTACAGAGAATATTTGGCTTCTTTTTGGTCTCTATTCCAGAGCCGCAGAAGTAACTACATATTTAAGGTTGTAACTTACATCCAATCATGACCCCTTTTTTTAACTTCACTTGAGAGTAAAAAAAACCACAAAAATGTCCCTGAAATTTCACAGTGTGATCTTCTGCATAGGAAAATATTTGGGAAAGTTAGAAAGAAAATGGCCAAGGCATTCAAGAGATATCAGAGCTTGAAAAACTTGGAGCTAGTTCATGTTTGCAAATGTTTCCAAGGATTTATTTGGAACCTCAAACTCTACAAGGATCAGAATGGTTTCTTCAGTTCTCCTATGTAAGAACTAGAGCCTTTGAGTACTACTTTGAAGAGGTAAATAGTATAATGTTTTGAACATCTGAAACTCAATCACCACATCTTTACATGCCTGGTAGATTCCCTTCTCAGAGAGTGCTTTCTGCTCTCAGCTCCCTCTATTATCATAATACTTGCATAATTTAAGCTTATGGATTTATATGTGAGTCAATGATTTGTACATATTTTACACGTAAATATAGTAGTGATACAAGATAAAAATATCTCTATTCTTTTCTAGACAAGCTTTTAAGAACATTATCCTTACAGTAATATTTATCCTTGAAATCAAAGTAATAATAACTCTTAGATATTCCTTGTTTCTTCTTTCTTTTTTTAAAAAAACCAATAATTCCCACACAATACTATTTTGACTGTTAATTTCCTTGGGTTTTATAAAATATTTAACATTTTTCCTGTGGAGCTTGCAAGTTATGCAGAATGTTCTCTTCTCCCCCATGCTTCCCCTCATTTTGTTTCCAACCTCATAATCCTCGCTATTTCCCCATTGCGACTCCCTGCATCATTGACAAAAAAATATGCATATAATGTGGATTTATTTGGGAAGTTCTTGGCAGGTAGATGAGCAATCTTTCCTGTCCACAACAGTCCCTTTATCATCCTATATTGTTCTCTCTTCTCCTGATCCCCCACAGCAGCCTGCCTGCCATCAAATGTGGTTCTCTGCCAGCCATTGTGGCTGTCTGCATTGGGACTACTTGAGGTAGGTGCTTTCTAAGCCCTGTTCGGGCCATGAGTCACAACCAAGTTTTGGAAGCACATAGCATTCAGCTGTGTGCATTCTGAAGTGTATACAAGACCGATATGTCATTTAGGAAGCCCACAGAGAGAAAGTATATAACACCCAAAAGCTCAACACTGGTCTAGGGCTCCAGTTCTCACCAGGACCAGCAAACCAAAATGAATTGGAAGTTTTTACAACAAACCATTTGAGTTGTGACGAGCCAATGTCCAAGAGGAAAGAACACATTTTGAAACCTCAAACATCCCAAATGCTTTGTCCAGCGTGCCTCCATCTTTCCAGATCAGATGCAGTGTTACCATTCTGGAGGCCCAATATATAAAGATACAAAATTTAAAAAATATAAAATTTTGAATTAGGAGATGACTTTGTAAGCTGATGTGCTTAAACATGCTTGGGTCCTCAAATCTGATGAGCAGTGATAATTGTACTCTAGAATTCTAAGTTGGAATGATTAAAAACTGCATAAGAAATTTACCAAAAAAAACATTTCCCCCAGTTTTATATAGTCCTACTGCACAAGGTGGCAGACTACTGAGGGAGAGTTAATGTCATTTATAAAACTTTGAATTTCTAGACTTTCTACATTTTTTCCCCAAACCTTTTCACCTGAGCTTAACCTTTCAAATATAACTTTTAAATTACTATTGCAACATTCTCATAGACATTAAACTTTAGACTTTAAGGTCAGAAGGGACCATTATGATCATCTAGTCTGACCTCCTGCACAATGCAGGCCACAGAATCTCACCCACCCATTCCTGTAATAAACCTCTAACCTATGTCTGAGCTATTGAAGTCCTCAAATCATGGTTTAAAGACTTCAAGGTGCAGAGAATCCTCCAGCAAATGACCCGTGCCCCATGCTGCAGAGGAAGGTGAAAAACCCCCAGGGTCTCTGCCAATCTGCTCTGGAGGAAAATTCCTTCCCGACCCCAAATATGGCAATCAGCTAAACCCTGAGCATATGGACAAGACTCACCAGCCAGACACCCAGGAAAGAATTATTTGTAGTAACTCAGATCCCACCTCATCTAACATCCCATCACAGGCCATTGGGCATATTTACCACTGATAGTCAAAGATCAATTAATTGCCTATCATACCATCTCTTCCATAAACGTATCAAGCTTAGTCTTGAAGCTAGATATGTCTTTTGCCCCTACTGCTTCCCTTGGAAGGCTGTTCCAGAACTTCACTCCTCTGATGGTTAGAAACCTTCGTCTAATTTCAAGTCTAAACTTCCTGATGGCCAGTTTATATCTATTATTTCTTGTGTCCACATTGGTACTGATCTTAAATAATTCCTCTCCCTCCCTGGTATTTATCCCTCTGATATATTTATAGAGAGCAATCATATCTCCCCTCCGCCTTCTTTTGGTTAGGCTAAACAAGCCAAGCTCCTTGAGTATCCTTTCATAAGACAGGTTTTCCATTCCTCAGATCATCCTAGTAGCCCTTCTCTGTACCTGTTCCAGTTTGAATTCATCCTTTTTGAACATGGGAGACCAGAACTGCACACAGTATTCCAGATGAGGTCTCACCAGTGCCTTGTATAACGGTACTAACACCTCCTTATCTCTACTGGAAATAACTCGCCTGATGCATCCCAAGACCGCATTAGCTTTTTTCACTGCCATATCACATTGGCGGCTCATAGTCATCCTGTGGTCAACCAATACTCCGAGGTCCTTCTCCTCCTCCATTACTTCCAATTGATGCGTCCCCAGTTTATAACTAAAATTCTTATTATTAATCTCTAAATGCATGACCTTGCACTTTTCACTATTAAATTTCATCCTATTACTATTACTCCAGTTTACAAGGTCATCCAGATCTTCCTGTATGATATCCCAGTCCTTCTCTGTATTGGCAATATCTCCTAGCTTTGTGTCATCCGCAAACTTTATTAGCACATTCCCACTTTTTGTGCTGAGGTCAATAATAAAAAAGATTAAATAAGATTGGTCTCAAAACTGATCCCTGAGGAACTCCACTCGTAGCCTCCCTCCAGCCTGACAGTTCACCTTTCAATATGACCCACTGTAGTCTCCCCTTTAACCAGTTCCTTATCCACCTCTCAATTTTCATATGGATCCCCATCTTTTCCAATGTAACTAATAATTCCTCATGTGGAACCGTATCAAATGCCTTACTGAAATCCAGGTAAATTAGATCCACTGCGTTTTCTTTGTCTAAAAAATCTGTTACCTTCTCAAAGAAGGAGATCAGGTTGGTTTGGCATGATCTACCTTTTGTAAAGCCATGTTGTATTTTATCCCAATTACCATTGACCTCAATGTCCTTAACTACTTTCTCCTTCAAAAATTTTTCCAAGACCTTGCATTCTACAGATGTCAAACTAACAGGCCTGTAGTTACCCGGATCACATTTGTTTCCCTTTCTTAAAAATAGGAACTATGTTAGCAATTCTCCAGTCATATGGTACAACCCCTGAGTTTACAGATTCATTGAAAATTCTTGCTAATGGGCATGCAATTTCATGTGCCAGTTCCTTTAATATTCTTGGATGAAGATTATCTGGACCCCCTGATTTAGTCCCATTAAGTTGTTCGAGTTTGGCTTCTACCTCAGATGTGGTAATAGCTACCTCCATAACCTCATTCCCATTTGTCATCATCATACCATTATCCCTAAGCTTCTCATTAGCCTCAGTAAAGACTGAGGCAAAGTATTTGTTTAGATATTGGGCCATGCCTAGATTATCCTTAACCTCCACTCCATTCTCAGTGTTTAGCGGTCCCACTGCTTCTTTCTTTGTTTTCTTCCTATTTATATGGCTATAGAACCTTTTACTATTGGTTTTAATTCCCTTTGCAAGGTCCAACTCTATATGGCTTTTAGCCTGTCTCACTTTATCCCTGCATGTTCTGATCTCAATAAGGTAGCTTACCTTGCTGATCCTTCCCATCTTCCATTCCTTGTATGCTTTCTGCTTTTTCTTAATCACCTCTCTGAGATGCTTGCTCATCTAGCTTGGTCTACAACTCCGGCCTATGAATTTTTTTCTCCTTTCTTGGGATGCAGGCTTCTGATAGTTTCTGCAATTTTGACTTGAAGTAATTCCAGGCCTCCTCCGTTTTAGATCCACAAGTTCTTCAGTCCAATCCACTTCCCCAACTAATTTCCTTAATTTTTTAAAGTTAGCCCTTTTGAAATCAAAAACCCTAGTCGCAGATTTATTTTTGTTTATCCTTCCATTCAGTTTGAACTGAATTAGCTCATGATCGCTCGAACCAAGGTTGTCCCCTACAACTATTTCTTCTATGAGGTCCTCACTACTCAACAGAACCAAATCTAAAATGACATCCCCTCTTGTTGGTTCAGCAACTACTTGGTGAAGGAATCCATCAACTATTGCATCTAAAAATATCTAAGCCCTATTATTATTACTAGCACTTGTCCTCCAGTCTATATCTGGGAAGTTAAAGTCTCCCATGATCACACAATTCCCATTAGTAAAACATTAAAGAGGTCTCTATCCATATCCAAATCAGATCCCGGTGGTCTATAGCTGTCAGGGCTCCCTCCCCACTCTAAACTCTAGGGTAAAGACGTGGGGACCCGCATTCAGAGCCCCTAAGCTTATTTTTACCAGCTTAGGTTAAATCCCCCAAGGTACAAAATTCCCTGCACCCTGAGAAATGCTTCTCGCTGCCACCATCAAGTATCTAACAGGAATCCAGGAAAGGAATCACTTGAACTTCCCTCCCCCCCAAAATACCCCCTCAAGCCGTACACCCCCTTTCCTGGGGAAGCTTGAGAACAATCTCCCAACCAATTGGTTACACAGTGATCTAAAAACCCACCCCCTGGGTTTTAACACCATAGAAAACAGTCAGCTTCTTAAAAGAAGGATTTTATTAAAAATAAAGAAGGTAAAATCATCTCTGTAAAATCAGGATGGTAACTATTTTACAGGGCACTATATTTCCAAACTCAGAGAGATTTCCCCCTCTGGACAAACCTTAAAGTTACAGAAAACCATGAATAACCCTTCCCTCTCCCACAGGGAATGTACCAAGCAAAATAAAACAGAAATCTATTCGCTATGCTATCTAAACTTACTTCAGAAAAGGGAGGTTTGATTTTCTGTAGGTTCCTTCTGTCTTCCAAGATCACTCTGACTCAGACAAAGACACACACACAAAGCCTTCCCCCCTCCTAAGATTTGAAAGTATCCTGTCCCCTTATTGGTCAGATGCCAGCCAGGTCAGGTGTCAGTCTGGCTACCTGTATTTCTTAACCCTTTACTGGTAAGAGGATTTTATAGCACTGCATCAGACCCTCTCCCCGTTCCCTTCATTTATGACAATAGCACACCCCAAGCACTATCCCAAGGGAGGCTCTAGCAGTTTTCTTCCCCAATGTGATTTTTGCCCAGACAGACTCTGTCTTGTCCATTCCATCACTTCTTATTTCTTTACAGTCTACCTCATCATTGATATACAATGCTACGCCATCACCTTTACCTTTATTTGTGTCTTTCCTAAACAGCACATACCCTTCAATACCTGTATTCCAGTCATGACTACTATTCCACCATGTTTCGGTTATTCCTATGATATCTGGTTTCACTTCCTGCACCAGTAGCTCTAGTTCCTCCATTTTGTTACTTAAGCTCCTCACATTAGTGTACAAACATCTTAATTTTTGCTGTTTAGCCTCGCTTACATTCTTAACCCAATTAGGCATGGACATTCTACCGTTAGTATCACCTATTAGACTGGTATCTACACTACCCTTCCTCCTTATGTCCATTCTCCTACCCACGGCTGTATCCTTTCTTACTTCGTTTTCTTCCCTCTTAATGTTAAAATCTGGTGTGGAGATTACCTGCACAACTTCCAACCATTTCCCCCAAATACCTAGTTTAAAGCTCTCTTAATCAACTGTGCCAGCCTCCATCCTACTCAGGTGAAATCCATCCCGAGAGAACAGTCCTCTGTCCATGAATGCCTCCCAGTGGCCATACATCCTAAAGCCTTCCTTATAGTACCACTTCCTGAGCCATCTATTGATCATCATAATCTTGTCACACCTTTGTTGCCCTTCTCTAGGGACAGGCAGAATCCCACTGAAGATTACCTGAGCCTCGATTTCCTTAAGCGTCTTCCCCAGCCTGACATAGTCTCCCTTGATACGTTCCAGCGAGAATCTAGCCACATAATTTATTACCACATGAAGGATAATGAATGGATTCTTTCCCGGTCCCGTTAGGATTCTTTTCAGCCTGAGGTCCACATCCCGTATCTTAGCACACCCTTCTGTTCTCTGGATCAGCTCTGGTTACAGGTCTGTCTATTCTTCTCAATAAGGAGTGCCCAATCATGTAGACCTGCCTTTTCCGGGTGATGGTGTGATTCTCCGGTCTATCCCCTGTTCCCTCTGGCTGCAAGCTCTCTTGATTCCTATTCTCCCTTGTAATCCTTTTCAACCCATCCTGTATCCTCCTGGGGTTCATATTTGGTGTTATCTCCATTGACTCTTCCCCTTTTCCCTTAGGGCTAGCCGCTCTTCTCTTCTTCCTTGCCCTCCCACCTTCAGTGACCACCTGCTGTACCCCTTCTTCATTTTCCAAGTCTGCAAACCTGTTCTTGAGCTCTATTGCTCCTTCACTAGCCCGTCTTTTCCTCTGCCTGGTTCTCTTATTCACATGCTTCCACTGTCCATTTTCTTCACCCAGCAGTCTCCCCTCAGAGTTCTTTGGTCCTCCTTCCATCTGCAAGTCTGAGCTTTTCCCTTCAACCTCCTCATTCTAAAGAAGGCTTTTCAGAAGTATTTACAAACTTAACTGTGTATTCATTTTTTTGTCTGAAAGTTGTTCCTTACATTCCCTGCTACACTTCATTATTCATATGGAGGCGATCACCTTTATGCTCTCATAATATAGGGCCTGATTGTGCAAATACTGATAACTGCTTACCACTGTACACAGTCCCACTGAATTAAATAAGACTGCTCAGGGCAGTATGCACTACGTTAGTTAGTTTTTGCGACATCAAACCCTTATTCTACACTGGTGTTTTGCCAGGTCCTATTTTCAGATATGTTCACACCATGAGTTGTAGGTTTACATGAAAAAAAAACCCACTGATGAAGTGGAAATAATCTTATGTTGGTAGAAAGAATGAGCTCAGGTGCGAGGACTTACAATACAGTGCATTTTGGAAGCTAAGGGTGACTGTCTGACATTTAATTTTCCAAGATGTCTAAACAACCACAATAAATTTACAAATGTAGACATGCCACACTGTTAAATTTCATTTCACGCTCAGTAAGCAAACATTAGCAAACTATAAGCACTGTCATCCTTTGTCTTTTTAGCTAGAAATCTTGTAGCCAATAAAGGTTCGACCTTGAAATATTTCACAGATGGATGAGTTGGCTTGGGTTTGCTAGTCACTCTGTTATGAAATTTACAGACCAGGACAGTCAGGTCACATTTACTGTTGTAATTTCTGGCAGGTGACTATAGGCCACATTTTAGAATACTGTCACTGGAATACATCAGCAAAATGTCAGAAAATTAGTGTATATTAATCCTGATAGAGAAATCCTGATAGAGATATAGAACATGAAAATCATGTTTTTTGCATTTAATATTCTTAGCAATACTTTTATTATGAAAAAATAAAAGCCTCTAAATTTCTTTTCAGGGTTTCTAATAATTTCACAAAATTACAAGAATATCTTATTAAACTATGGAAAATATATGGTTGTGTGGGAAAGGATGATTAATTGTTATGGCAGGCTGATACAAGACACTGTTCATCCATTTTTTGCATGGACTGCACCTACACATCAAAAAGAAAAATTACAAGTCTAATTTACCCTAGGGATTATTTATGGTTTTCTGATACTGCCAGTCCATCTGAAACACTGCACTGCACCAGCTAAGCAAATTAAACAAGCAAACATACAAGTATTAATATGTGCCAACTTTCATGATCTATGTATCTTACTTATTTGGAGAGCTATATATTCATTTTCAATGGTATAAGCTGCAATACTTAAGGCTGCAGCATATTTCAGTATCACTTCAATTTTCACCCTATAGTAAATACACTTAATCACATTTTAAAGAGAATAAATATTCAGTTCACTCTATTAAGTAAATACTAAGATTTAATATGAATTGCAAAACTGTGAAAAATAACTTAAGATTCCAAACAAGTGGCAAAATACTGCACCTGGGCAGCTTTAAAATATGCATTGTACACGTTTCAAAAATAAAAAAGGTAACAAAAGGTAAATTAAAAAGTAATTAAAAATCTTCATTGTTACCTTTTAGACAAGTGTATTAGTCTCGCCAGTGTCTACATACTGGCCTCAATCCAGCAAAAACAGTAAAAACCTTACACACATGCTTCATTTCACATAGTGTGTTGTTACACTGAAGTCACTGGAAATATCTGGACTGCGTAAAGTGAAGCAAGTGCTTAAATCTGCACAGGATTGGGAACACTGTCATCTCCCCCATCCTTCCCTTTCCCATCCTTATGTTTTATGTCTCTTGTTATTCTTAATTATATTAGGACCTAACACTGGTGTGCTGATGCCACTACCTATCATGCTGGCCAATACTGTCTCATTGTACTCGCCCGTGGGTCTGTCTTATCTACCTGTTGTTTCTTGACTTATACTTAGATTATGAACACTTTGGGGTGGGGACCATTTTTTCTGGTCCATAATTAGGACTCCTCGGCACTACAGTAATACAGATAATAAAGTTACATACAATTATTTTTCTCAGTGCTGGAGTCCTATCAGGAATAACTGTATGTTGGGTTTCCAACTGTTTAATCATACAAACCCAAACATCTTGCCCCACCCCCTCCCCCACTCCTGCCAAGAGACCATGCCCCAGTCCCACCCCTTCTCCGAGGCTACACCCCCACTCGCTCCATCCCCGCTCCCTCCATTGCTCGCTTTCCATCACATGAACTCACTTTCACCAGGCTGGGGCAGGGGGTTGGGGTGCAGGAAGCGATGAGGGGTATGGAAAGGAGTTTGGCTGTGGGAGAGGACTCAGGACTGGGGCAAGGGATTGGGGTGTGGGAGGGGGTTCAGGTTGCAGAAGGGAGTTTGGCTGTGGGAAAGGGCTCAGGGCTGGGGCAAGGGGTTGGGGTGAGGGAGGGGGTTCAGGGTGTGGGCTATGGAAGGGAGTTTGGGTGCAAGAGGGGTCTCAGGATTGGGGCAGGGGATTCGGGTACCATAGGAGTTTTGGGCAACTTCAGCCTACTGAAGTCAATAGAAAGATTTACATGGATTTCAATGAGACTAAGTGGGTTACATAATAATCTTTTATTGGACAAAGCTCTTTTTCAGGTCTGTTCTTCAGGATCATAGATGAACATAATTTGTTGGGAAATAGTCAACATGGTTTTTGTAAAGGGAAATCATGCCTCACCAATCTACTAGAATTATTTTAGGGGGTCAACAAGCATGCGGACAAAGGAGATCCAGTGGATATAGTGTATTTAGATTTTCAGAAAGCCTTTGACAAGGTCCCTCACCAAAGGCTCTTAAGCAAAATAAGCAGTCATGGGATAAGAGGGAAGGTTCTCCCATGGACTGGTAACTGGTTAAAAGATAGGAAATAAAGGGTAGGAATAAATGGTCAGTTTTCAGAATGGAGAGAGGTAAATAGTGGTGTACCCCAGGGATCTGTACTGGACCCAGTCCTATTTAACATATTCATAAATGATCTGGAAAAAGGAGTAAACAGTGAGGTGGCAAAATATGCAGATGATACAAAACTACTCAAGACAGTTAAATCCCAGGCAGACTGCGAAGAGCTACAAAAGGATCTCACAAAACTGGGTGATTGGGCAACAAAATGGCAGATGAAATTTAATGTTGACAAATGCGAAGTAATGCACATTGGAAAACATAATCCTAACTATACATATACAATGATGGGGTCTAAATTAGCTGTTACCACTCAAGAACAAGATCTTGGAGTCATTGTGGATAGTTCTCTGAAATCATCCACTCAATGTGCAGCGGCAGTCAAAAAAGCAAACAGAATGTTGGGAATCATTAAGAAAGGGATAGATAATAAGACAGAAAATACCATATTGCCTCTATATAAATCCATGGTATGCAGCTTTGAATACTGCATGCAGATGTGGTCGCCCCATCTCAAAAAAGATATATTGGAATTAGAAACGGTTCAGAAAAGGGCAACAAAAATGATTAGGGGTATAGAACGGCTTCCATATGAGGAGAGATTAATAAGACTGGGACTTTTCAGCTTGGAAAAGAGACGAATAAGGGGGGATGTGATAGAGATCTATAAAATCATGGCTGGTGTGGAGAAAGTAAATAAGGAAGTGTTATTTACTCCTTCTCATAATACAAGAACAAGGGGCCACCAAATGAAATTAATAGGTAGCAGGTTTAAAACAAACACAAGAAAGTATTTTTTCATGCAATGCACTGTCAACCTGTGGAACTCCTTGCCAGAGGATGTTGTGAAGTCCAAGACTATAACAGGGTTAAAAAAAGAACTAGATAAATTCATGGAGGATAGATCCATCAATGGCTCTTAGCCAGGATAGGCAGGGATGGTGTCCCTAGCCTCTGTTTGCCAGAAACTGGGAATGGGCAACAGGGGATGGATCACTTGATGATTACCTGTTCTGTTCATTTCCTCGGAAGCACCTGGTATTGGCCACTATCGGAAGACAGGATACTGGGCTAGATGGACCTTTGGTCTGACCCAGTATGGGTGTTCTTATGTTCTTATGAAGAAAAGTTCTGCATAACTCAAAAGCTTGTCTCTTTCACCAACATAAATTTGTCCAATAAAAGATAAATACCTCACCCACCTTGTCTCTCTAACATCCTGGGACCAACACAGCTACAACTACACTGCAGTGGACTTCAATGAGCTTTTAAATCAGATCCTTAGTTCTGAATTCAGGATTGTGTGGTTCCCCTGCAACATTTTAATATAAAAAATAGTAGTGCAGGGTGGGGCAGGGGAAAATCCCTAGGATATTTATTGTGTTTGCAATGCCAGCTATTCCAAGGGAAATGTGGAATCCTGAAGTTGAGACTTCTAACTGCTAAAAGCTGGGACTGGACGACAGGGAATGGATCACTCGATAAATACCCTGTTCTGTTCGCTCCCTCTAAAGCATCTGGCACCAGTCACTGTCGGAAGACAGGATACTGGGCTAGATGGACCATTGGTCCCACCCACTATGGACATTCTTTTGTTTCTACGACATGGCAGGTAAATGAAAGAGAAATCTTAAGACAGTTGGAAGAAAACTGCCACTGTGTGGTTCTGACTTTAAGATTCAATAATTTTGTGATACAATGAATGTATTACAGCACTGATGAGTGTCAAGATGCCGTTTTTGTTGCAAAAACATATTTCGGAATGAAAATAGTTCTGTCACTAATCATGGAGGAGGACAGACCATCTGTTTTTGGAAAATTATGCTACGTTCCTTAATATTATGTATGCTGATTAGGTAAAAAAATTAAATTGTATATTAATGAATGTATAAATGATTCATGGACAGTCTTGTCTTTTATTTTGCATAGCATATTAAGAAATGTCTTGAGGGAAAGAGAGAGAATTATGAGTCATATTTAAGTGCATCAAATAAGGATTTAAATTAGATTTAATATGACAGTTAATTTATGTCAGTGCAGACCATCTTCTCAGAGACCCTTCTGGTGCCACAAACACAAGAGAAGAAAGGAACATACCAATACAGGATACCAATCAGTAGATGGCTGTTGCCAATTTTACCATGAGGCTCATGGTAATTGCTATATTTCTTAAAGACCCACCTAATGAGTCAAATGAGTACATGAGAATCTGAGCTTTTAAGTTTCTAGCCCTCATGATTCCACAGAAAAGCTTGAAAATGTGACTTGAGCATATTCTATATATTTTAAGACCAATCTCATGTTTTTTGGTACCTAAGTCATGATTTTTGAACTCTTGGACTTGGCAATCAAGAGGTGACTGGTTAGGGTTAAAACTCCTATAATCCCAATGCGACAAGAAGCTAATCTTTGGATCAGGCTGCCTTTTTAAAAGGACGATTTTAACCGGCCCTCCCCCGGCCCCAACCTCAAACCCCTCATCCCCAGGCCCACCCCAGAAACCTGCACCCACCCCCCACCACATGAATTTTATTATGTGCACCAATAGAGAGGTGACGTGTGACACATCACAAAATTCATTCCGCACATCAGGGCCGGCTCTGGCTTTTTTGCCGCCCCAGGCAAAAAAGCCGCCGGCCACCCCCCTCCCCCAGCCCGCCGCTCCCCCAGCCAGGGCACCGGCGGGGAGCGCAGCACGGCCGTCCCTCGCTGCCCCGGCCAGGGCACCGGTGGGGAGAGCGGCTCACCTGCGTCCCCACTGCCCGCCCCCTGCTCTACCGGCTGGGCCGCCGGCGGGGAGCACGGCTCGCCCGCGGCCCCCCTCTCCCGGCCGGGGCACCGGCGAGGAGCGCGGCTTGCCTGCGTCCCTGCTGCCCCAGCCGGGGCCCCGGCGAGGAGAACGGCTCGCCTGCGTCCCCGCTGCCCCGGCGGTGAGCGCGGCACGGTTGCCCCCTGCTCTCCCGGCCGGGGCACCAGCGGGGAGCGCGGCTCACCCGCAGCCCCGCTTTCCCGGCCGGGGCCCCGGCGGGGAGAGTGGCTTGCCAGCGGGGAGCGCAGCTCTCTGGCGGCCCAGCTCTCCCGGGCAGGGAGCGCAGCACGGCCGCCCCCCGCTGCCCCAGCCGGGGCGCCAGCTTGGAGAGCGGCTCTCCGGCGGCCCTGCTCTCCCAGGCAGGGAGCGCAGCACGGCCACTCCCCGCTGCCCTGCCGGGGAGCGCAGCACGGCCGCCCCTCGCTGCCCCGGCCGGGGCGCGGATGGGGAGGGCGGCATGCCCGCCTCCCCGCTCCCCCAGCCGGGGGCGGGAAGAGTGTTTTTTTGTTGTTGTTAAATTAAAAAAATAATAATTTTAAAAAAACCCTCAGCGCTGCCCCCCCTCCAGGTGCCGCCCCAAGCACATGCTTGGTCGGCTGGTGCCTGGAGCCGGCCCTGCCGCACATGCATGGGAAAAATTAGTGGGAACACTGAGCCGGACTCAACATACAAGTAGACCTAAACATGATTGAGGAGGGTAGTTGGGCACCTTTCTTTTGTAACTTTGTTAGGGCTTGTCACAATCTAGGCCTTAGAAAGTAAATTTAATGATCTCTCTCATATATATGTGTCCCCCCTACAGGTTTATATATGTAGATGGGTAGGGAATGTTTAGTTAGTAGTAGCACTCCACTTATTGGTTACTCACCGGTGGAAGACCTTAATTGTAAGTTTCGCCAGACGGTTAGCAAGTTAACTTCTGAGGAATAATCAACCAAGTGAGACACAAATACCTATCTGATGTGTTTTTCAACATAACATTTAAGTTGGCTGCACATTAGTGCTCAAGGGAGGTTGTTTGATGAAAGAGATTATGCTTATGCCTATGTACATTTACTTAAAAATGGAATGCAAAACAATGTTTAAATAATGTTAATTGTCTGATTTCAAAGGAAGAGACTGAATAGCCAAAGCAGAGGCTGACCCTCTTCTAAACTCATGCGGATGTATTTTTTAAAAGGTGCATCAATATTCATTAAAGATAGAGAGCTGTACTTATTTTGCATTCTTCCAATTATGGTTAATATAATTCAGACTCTTACATTAGTTATAATGAGACCCAAAACCAAGGCCTAGACCACTTATGATCATTATAAAAGTCCATGGAACTTTTCTACAAGACAGGTTGCTAACAGTGGTGTCTTGGCCAAAAATCCAATTTACTGTGGGAAATTACATTATATTTTTGCTAAATAAAAGTTTCCTATTGTTTCAATTGGAGAAGTTATTCTTCATCTTCCTTCCTAGGTTAAAAAATATTTGTACAACTGGTAACTGGTGCACAATGTTTCACCCTAGAGGGTGCTGCACTTCATTGGTGAACAAATAATTATTTTATACAGAGTCCATGAAGAGCCTGGTGATAGTACAAGATGAAAGCACCGAAGAGCTCTTCAAGACAGACAACGTGCCTTCCTCTTTATTTGTACCTTGTCTATAGCATATGGTGGACAGAATGCCATAAGTAAGTGTAGGTTATTATATATTTACATTTTTTCTGTATTGCTGGTAATTTTAAAAATTAGTTTTTCATGAAAAGTTATTCAAACATATGCTAGTATTTACATTATCGGCCTGCTGGGAGGATTTGAGGATTGGCACTGGCCCTAAGGTAAACTGAGTTTGAGACTCCTGATATAAATCATATGCCTCAGCCCCCTAATCATTTTTGTTGCCCTCCGCTGGACTCTCTCCAATTTGTCCACATCCTTTCTGTAGTGGGGAGCCCAAAACTGGACGCAATACTCCAGATGTGGCCTCACCAGTGCCGAATAGAGGGGAATAATCACTTCCCTCGATCTGCTGGCAATGCTCCTACTAATGCAGCCCAATATGCGGTTACATGCGGTTAGCCTTCTTGGCAACAAGGGCACACTGTTGACTCAGATCCGGCTTCTCGCCCTCTGTAATCCCCAGGTCCTTTTCTGTAAAACTGCTACCAGTCAGACCGTAGCATTGCATGGGATTCTTCCGTCCAAAGTGCAGGAGTCTGCACTTGTCCTTGTTGAACCTCATCAGATTTCTCTTAGCCCAATCCTCCAATTTATCTAAGTCACTCTGGACCCTATCCCTACCTTCCAGCACATCTACCTCTCCCCACAGTTTAGTGTCATCCGTGAACTTGCTCAGGGTGCAAATCCATCCCACCATCCAGATCATTAATGAAGATGCTGAACAAAACCGACCCCAGGACAGACCCCTGGCACTCTGCTTGATACCAGCTGACAACTAGACTTTGAGCCATTGATCACTACCCGTTGAGCCTGACGATCTAGCCAGCTTTCTGTCCAACTTATAGTCCATTCATATAATCCATACTTTTTTAAACTTGCTAACAAGAATTCTGTGGGAGACCGCATCAAAAACTTTGCTAAAATCAAGGTACATCTCGTCCACCACTTTCCCCATATCCACAGAGCCAGTTATCTCATCATAGAAGGCAGTCAGGTTGGTCAGACATGACTTGCCCTTGGTGAATCCATGTTGACTGTTCCTGATCACTTTCCTCTCCTCCAAGTGCTTCAAAATGGATTCCATGAGCATCTGCTCCATGATTTTTCCAGGGACTGAGGTGAGGCTGATTGTTCCCTGGGTTCTCCTCCTTCCCTTTTTTAAAGATGGGCTATATTTGGCCTGTTTTTCAATCATCCAGGACCTACCTCCCCATATCACCATAAGTTTTCAAAGATAATGGCCAATGGCTCTGCAATCACATCAGCCAACTCCCTCAGCACCCTTGGATGCATTAGATCCGGACCCATGGACTTTTGCATTCCAGTTTTTCTAAATAGTCCTTAACCTGTTCTTTCACCACTGAGGGCTGCTCACCTACTCCCCATACTGTGCTGCTCAGTGCACCAGTCTGGGAGCTGACCTTGTCTGTGAAGACCGAAGCAAAAAAAAACATTGAGTACTTCAGCTTTTTCCACATAGTCTGTCACTAGGTTGCCTCCCCCATTCAGTAAGGGTCCCACACTTTCCCTGACCTTCTTCTTATTGCTAACATACTTGTAGAAACCCTCCCCTCCCCCCAGCTAACTGCAACTCCAATTATGTATTGGCCTTCCTGATTATAACCCTACATGCTCGAGCAATATTTTTATACTCTTGCTCATCAGTTCCCGGAGGGAGTCAAAATCTGCTTTTCTGAAGTCCAGGGTCCTTATTCTGCTGCTCTGTTTTCTTCCTTTTGTCAGGATCCTGAACTCGACCATCTCATGATCACTGCTGCCCAGGTTGCCACCCACTTCTACTCCCCTACCAATTCTTCCCTGTTTGTGAGCAGCAGGTGAAGAGGACCACAGCCCCTAGTTGATTCCTCCAGCACGGTGTACAGGATGGACCTGCTCTCAGGATGAATCAGGGTTGTGCTTCATTTGTTGAAAAAATTGGAAGGTGTGTAGTAAATGAGGCAGCATATGGTAGGAAGAAAAGGATAGGCTCATGGTTAACGCAGTTGATTGCTGTCCTGGGGAGTTGAATTCTATCCCCGCCTCTGTCAAATATGATGCTAGACAAGTCACTTAACCTAAACTTTTCACAAGTGGTCACTAAATGTGTTCTCTTCATTTTCTGAGTGCTCAGCTTGGGATCCTGGGGTTTCTTGATTTGTGATCACATAATTAAAGCCGGTCTCATAATGCATACACACAAGATGGGCACAATAAAGTTGCAAAAGTAACCTTAATTCGGTTATTTCTTAACTTCTGAGTGCTTGACTTTGAAACCAACAATGTTCTTTTAACAGTGTGTGTGAGAGATTTTATATTTATGCTGGTATTGCATCCTGTTCTACACGGAATACAGTTTTCCTTCCAACTTCTTCTTCCCATTTAACATTTCCTTTAGATGGTAAAACCTGTGCACCAGCTTTGGAGCAGCAAGAGACGGTGATGAAAATGGGGGTGGACAGACCCTGCGGCTAGATCTCCAGCCTCCTGAAATAGTGGAATTGTAGTGAGGTAAAAGAAATTACCTTGCTTCATCCAGTGCCCCCTCTCATTCATCATGCTCTTCAGTTTAACTTTTTAAGTCAACTTCCCCATCCATTATGGCCACTAATCTGCAAGTCACTGTCAACCAATAAAGACTCGTACAAAAAAACTGGTGTAATTCAAACCAATTGCTTTTGGGGCCATAAAGAAAAGTGTGCACAGGAGAAGTGGATTTACTCATACTTGAATTTTTTTATTTTTTTTTTAAGTTCATGGTCTGAGCAAACATTTTTGAGGGCTATAGTAGAGGTTAGCTGCTATTATTAGTTTGATTATTTGTGTTTTGTAATTTACAGTCAAAAATATTTAGAGTGCTAGAAAACTTTGTGTACTTTTATAAACAAAGAAAAAATTAAAAAATATTATGATGGAAAAATATTTACAATCCCATTGTGTACCCAACTTGGCAAGCTTCACGAAGGCCTAGCAGTACTGCAGATTAATTGGGACTACTATTAGATAGAAGTGCACCACACAGCTGCTTCATTTCTATAGTTTAATCATAATTTGACAGGTGGAATTTATTACTGTAATTACTGATGACTAAGGCTGCAAGTTTGTCACGGAGGTCCGTGACCTCCGTGATTTCTACAGCAGCCGGTGCTGGCTCAGGGGCTGCCTGAGCCGGGCAGCCCCTGGGCCAACAGCAGCAGTTTGGGTGTGTGGGAGGGGACATTGGGCAGGGAGGTTGCAGGGGGGCACTTACCTCGGGGTGGAGGGCTCCTCAGCTCCCACTGGCATAGCTCTGCAGCTCCTAGGTGGCGGAACGGCCAGGGGGCTCCATGCTCTGCCTGTGCCCACATGCCCCGCCCCCACAGCTCCTATTGGATGCGGTTCCCAGCCAATGAGAGCTGCGCAGCCAATGCTTGTGGTCCCTCCGACGCCTAGGAGCTGAAGGGACACGGGGAGCCGGGAAGGGAGCCCCTGCCAGCCCCACTAACCCTCCCCCCCAGCACCAGTGGGCGTCCTGGGTCGCACACTGCTGCCCGCCCCCTCCTCCCCAGCACCAGTGGGGGTCCCAGGCCGCATGCCACTGCTGGGGATGGGGTGGGCACCAGTGGGGTCCCAGGCCATTTCCTCCAACCCCCACAGTGCCCCCCCAGACCGCCCTCTCCCAGAGCACCTGTGGCGCCCCAAGTTTTACTTAGGGGTATATAGTAAAGGTCATGGACAGGTCACGGGCCATGAATTTTTGTTTACTGCCTGTGACCTGTCCATGACTTTTATTAAAAATACCCATGACTAAAATGTAGCCTTACTGATGACCAATTTGGGCAATGGAGTGCCATTTCAGCATCCCAGCAAAAACAAACTGGGTTCTAAACCAGTGTGGATGATACTGAATTTCTTACATTGTCTCAGCCATAAGATTTCTAGCATAAAGTCTGAGATATCTGAATGCTCCATGTAGAAACCCAAATATTATCTTTCTTTTGTTACATCTTAAGACCTATTTTTGTCTTGCCATAGCATATAGCATCCCATTCCTAGCAAAAGGGCCTTGCTAAGTTCCTCATTCATAGGGCCCTACCAAATTCATGGCAATGAAAAACACATCACACACCATGATATCTGGTCTTTTGTGTGCTTTTACCCTATACTGATTTCATGGGAGAGACCAGAGTTTTTTCATGTTGAGGGTCCTGACCTAAAAAAGGGAGTTTCAGGGGGTCACAAGGTTATTTTAGGGGGATTGCGGTATCGCCACCCTTTCTTCTGTGCTGCCTTCAGAGCTGAGCGGCCAGAGAGTGGTGGCTGTTGGCCAGAATCCCAGCTCTCAAGGCAGCGCCCCACCAGCAGCAGTGCAGAAGTAAGGGTGGCAATACCATACCATGCCATCCTTACTTTGGCGCTGCTGCTGCTGACCATGGCTCTGCCTTCAGAACTGGACTCCCAGCCAGTAGCCGCTGCTCTCCAGCTGCCCAGCCCAGAAGGCAGCGCCACCGCCTGCAGCAGCACAGAAATAAGGGTAGCAGAACTGCAACACCCCCTTACAATAACCTTGTGGCCCCCCACCCAACTCCTTTTTGAGTCAGGACTCCTACAATTACAACAGAGTGACATTTCAGATTTAAATAGCTGAAATAAGGAAATTTACAATTTTTAAAATCCTATGACCACGAAATTGACCAAAATGGACCATGAATTTGGTAGTGCCCTACTCATTAATTTTGGAAACAGAATAATCACACCTGTTTCAGGTAACATCTTTATACACAGTACATCATAAATTAGTGCTTTTCTACATCTTTATGAATTTATACACATTTGCTACTTTTAGGGCTCACGTGGCTCCCAAACTGAATATTTCAAAGGTTCATCAGTAACAGTGGTCAAAAAGTTGCTAAACTGTACACAAAATTTAATTCCTCCTAAGTATCCAGACAAAATGTTCTGTACCTTCCAGAGTGAACTAGAAAGAAAATCTATTTCTTAGTCCCTTATGACCAATGAAGTCACACATGGATTAAATATATGAAGTGTTGTTGTATCAGTGTTGGCCCCAGGATATTAGAGAGACAAGGTGGGTGAGGTAATATTTTTTATTGGAGCAGCTTCTGCTGGTGAGAGAGAGAAAGAAGCTCTCGAGCTTAAACAGAGCTTGTCTCTCTCATCAACAGAAGCTGGTCCAATAAAAGATATTACTTCCCCCACCATGTCTCTCTACTGTAGACTAAAGACAAGAACAAAACATGCTTTGCTTTATGTATGACTCATCTGTTCAGATAATAAACCATTTTAGGTTTCAATTGTTTTAGGGTTTACAAAAATTAAGACATTCTGAAAAAAACACAGTGCTGTTCAGACTTACACCTCTTCAGAGTCAATTCCAAAACTAATAGCTAATAATGGAATCAGGGATGAATTAGTAATGTCCTTTCCAGAAGGGCTACATAAGAAAAATTCAAAATAAGCCTCTAGAAATTATTTTTCACCAAGGATTTGCATCAGTGTTTTGTTTTATTGCAAACTTAATAAACAGATGTTTACATGTTTAAAAAAAAACATCATTACTTTAAACAAAAAGCCATTTTGGGGAGATGGGGTGAGAGTCTGAGGAAAAACTAAATTCTGTGTAACCTAGGTCATTCTTCAATAAAGTAACATTTTTCATACTTCTTTATTCTAGCTGAATCTGTGTATGGAACTCACAAGCACTTTGCTAGCAGAAAAAGCTGTGAATTCCACTGAGTTTTCTTTAGTTCCATTTACACTCATTATACAAAACAGCAGGAATATAGTGTGTAACACCTGAAACCCATTTAAAATTCTTACCAAAGGATCAGTGACTAGTCCTCACTAAAGACAGAGGAAGAGTGGCTGCACTGGACAGGAGGATTTATTACTGGCTTCTCAGATATAACTGTATTAAATGAGTACTTCTGAAGAATTGTTCATCTGATCGCCTATGAGTGACAGCAAGTGGGATTGTGTACTCCCATATGCTGTCCTCTTTTACTGTCTAAAGTCTTAGTTCCTATTGGAAAGTGAGGTTGTGACACCCTATATGCTTCCCCAGTTTACTAATTGTCAGAAAACCTAGTTCCCACTGGAAAAAGCATCTAGTTATGGCATATACAATGAAAAGCATGGAGGAAACTAATCAGTCTTCTATATTAAGGTCCTGTTTTCTACTGAGAGAATGGCTGGTGGATATATTTTATCACCAGATGTTATACAAGGACCTCTTTCCTCATATTTGGATGTAGTTTTGAATGCCCAGAAGTGTAGCAGCCCTTTCTTATGATAAACATAAAAATAGTCTCTGCTGAACCTCCTTATGGCCAGGAAATGGATTATTTACGTTGAGGACCAGATGCTTCACCCTCACTTATTTAAAGAAATTGGCGATAATGTTAACAACATTTGAAAGTAATTCACGTGAATAAGCACGAAGCAATCTGGAGCCCATTCCTATGTATTCTTATTCATGTGAATAGCCCTCCTGGAAACAGTAACCCAATGTGACTGGTTTCAATAGGAGTTACATAAGTAGCGACTGCAGGATCAGGCCCTTAGTCTTTGTTTCGGTACCAAAAAAATTAGCAATCAGCTTGCAATGCTACTTGTGTAAAAATCAGAGAAGAAAGAAAAAGTTTCAACTTCTATGATGGTATGAGCAAACCTATTACATGTTTCCATTTTGGTTGTATGGTTCTCCACAACGGATGAGTAGATGCTAACAAACTAGACATACATAGAATTTATAGATTTTTAATCGTTATAAAGATTAAGTGTCCCTTCAAAAAGGAAAAGATATTCCATCTCCCCCCTACCTCCCTCCTAAACAACAATACCCCAAAAAAACCCAACCAACCAACCAACCAACCCATGGCAATCAAAGCATACATTAAAAGACATCTTAAATTAAAGTCAATATAGGTATAAAATCTAATTGTTATGTAAGCAGAAAACAAAACAAAACAAATAAAATATCCATATTTTCCAAGAGAAGTTGAGGACAGGGATTTGGAGCAATCAAATTTTTGAACTGCTCCTCTCCAGCTCCGGGCATAAACCTACTGCTCCGCGCTCCAGCCCTGGTTGAGGACCAACACTTTTACAATAGAACCGCACCGTTAAGAACACCTTGGGAATGGAGGTTGTTTGTAACTCTGAAACGTTTGTAACTCTGAACAAAACATTATGGTTGTTCTTTCAAAAGTTTACAATTGAATATTGACTTTATTCAGCTTTGAAACTTTACTATGCAGAAGAAAAATGCTGCTTTTAACCATCTTACTTTAAATGAAACACAGAAACAGTTTCCTTACCTTGTCAAATCTTTTTATTAAACTTCCCCCCCCCCTTTTTTTTTTAAAGTTTACATTTAACACAGTACTGTACTGTATTAGCTTTTATTTTTTTGGTCTCTGCTGCTGCCTGATTGCATACTTCTGCTCCCAAATGAGGTGTGTGGTTGATCGGTCAGTTCGTAACTCTAAAGTTCTACCGTTTTTAAACAATAAATGTTCCTATTTCAGCTTCCAAATTTCAATCCAAACATTTTTTTAAAACTATTGTAGATAGTTATGTCTCCTTTATCCATTGATTACATCAAATTTTATTGATTTCAGCCATGTAAAACATGCAAGTATACCCTCAAACTCAGAATAAAGCTGATAAACAGCCTAAACCTCAGTTCTGCAAAAATTTACGGACTGGCTTAAATTTAAGCAAGTGAGCAGTCCCAACGAATGCAAGTTAACTTAAACAAATATATAAATCTTTGCAAGATACGGACCCTAGTGGATGTGTTTACATCTCTACATACACACCTACAAGATAGCTATTGTATAAAAATAACAAACCCAGTTTTTTAAAGTTTAACAAGCTGACAACATGATGCTGGTATTTCAGGGTTTTCCCAAGGTTAACTTTTTAACTTCTAGATTATGCTAAAGATTTGTTTATGTAGAACATGAATAATTGTTTGTTGCCTAGGAAACAAGTCAAGAATGCATGTGCAATTCACATCAAATATTCAAAAAGTTCTGGCTGAAACTACATGTTCTAAAATTAGGTGATACTTTTCAAGTCCCCTACATTTAAAGCACAAAAAATAAAAATCAGCATTTCTGTAAGTAATTTATTATTGACATCACCGTTTCATGATTAATGGGTAGGGGAGAGTAAACACTATCTAGTATAAATCTTATTGTTGTGGAATCAAGTATTTTATTATTTTAGGCTTATAACAAAACAATCAATTTGGTAAAAACTACTTTTTTCTTTCACCAATCAGTGCTGGAACCTTTAGGGTACGTCTACACAGCAACTAGACACCGGTGGCTGGTCCATGCCAGCTGACCTGGGCTTCCTGGGCTTGGCTGCGGAGCTGTTTCATTGCTGTGCTTGGGCTGGAGTCCGGGCTCTACGACCTTGCGAGGTGGGAGGAACCGAGAGCTGGAACAGCAGTCTACACAGCTGGAAGTCTACACAGCAGTGAAACAGCTCTGCAGCCTGAGCCTCAGTCAGTTGGCAAAGGCCAGCCATGGGTTTTTCTTTGCTGTGTAAATGTATCCTTAAGGTACGTCTACACTGCGATAAAGACACACGGACATGGCCATGGCTGGCCCAGATTGGCTAACTCGGGCTACTAGGGCTCAGACTGCAGGGCTACAGAATTACAGCATAGATGTTCAGGCTCAGGCTCTGAGACCTTCCCCTCTCGAGGGGTTTCAGAAGTCAGGCTCCAGTCCAAGCCCGAATGTCTACACTACAATTCTATAGTCCCCCAGCTCAAGCCCCGTAAGCCTGAGTCAGCTGACCTGGGCTCTGAGACTCAGAGCCGGTTTGGGGTTTTTTTTGTTTGTTTATTTTTGCAGTGTACACATAACCTGCAACGTAAGCCCAAAGTTGACTGAACTCAAGTTGGCAGACCCTGAGTTTCTTAACCAAGGGCTTGAGAGTCCACACTTATTTGTAACCCCAGGTTAGGAATTGTTGAACCCTGGGTCTCAAGCTGGGGTTCCAGCATCTACACTGCATTATGAAGGCCCAAGTCCAACCACCCACATCCCACACTTCCTAGCGCTTTCGCAAAAAGTCGTTGCTCTAGTCCTTTGTTCATAGTACAGTGTGAGAAACCTTGACTGTCCACCAAAATTGACTGTTCAGAGGACAAAGAAAGTCAGCCCGTGGGATTGTGGGATACTTCTGGCAGACTCCTAGAGTATGTGTCCAGTGGGGCTGCATCTACACTGCAAAGCAATAGAGCTTGAACCCTGGGTCCCAGCTTGACTCACGCTCCACCCTGTGGAGTCCTGGCATCCTGGGTACGAGCCCAGGGTCGGTGCAATGTGTGTGTAGACAAAAGGGGGGTTAAGCCTGAGCCTGTGTTCGAACCCTGGGCTCATATTGTAGTGTCTTCAGTTAAACACTGCTTATCCTAAAACAGCACCCTCCTTTTATATTTCATCTGATCACTCACTGAGCAGTTTATAAATTTTTTAAGCAAATGGTATTACAAACTCAAAGAAGGATACAGCAGTCAGAAGTTCATGCAGGAATAAATTATGAGAGTCACAGAGCATTACACTTTCAGGGGTATGGAAGAGGATGTCTGCCGCACTGACACTTGACTAAAGGAAAAGGAATTTCTGCCTAAGCTCAACAGTAAGACTACTATTTCCAGATGTTAAACTCCCTTGTTTTCCTTGCTGCTATGGATTCCCCACAAATCAGAAGAATCTTTCGCATATTTTTCTCTTTCACCTCAATACATCTGTTCAGCACTCAACCTTTGGACACAGCCTGAAATCTTTACCCCAAAGTGTGTGAGAAATCCTGCCTTAACTTGAATTTATAACAAAGGGATCCCACTTCCCTCTTAGGTGAGGAGGCTGTGATTTGGCATCGTCTTCTCTTTGAAAATATAAAAATATACAACCCATTGAAACTTACAATCTACTATCTTAATTTAGATTGCCATATTTTAGACCCTAGATAGATGATCTGGCTTTTTATTCTCTCAAGCCTGTTCTACATACAAAGATGTGCCAGTTTAGAAAAAAGTATGATTTTTTTAAACCGATTTAAACTGTTGCAAATCCCTGTGGGGATGCACTCATATTGGTTTAAAACTAACAAATATTAATTAAGCATGAAACTCATGGGAACAAGAGAAAGTGCTTTCCTGGTGTCTGGTCTACAGTTATGGATCCCAGTCATAACAAAAGTTTTATATTTCGTTCTGAAAGCAATAAACACTTCTTTGACTTCACTTCCTCACTCCAGTGAGTAAGACTGAAGATGGGATGGGGAGCAATTATTGATTTGGCAGAAGAAGGGAGAGAATTGGAAAATTTGTTTTTGTATATTGGATTTTGTAATTTTGTTAGGTGCTCAGATACTATGCTAATGATCTTGGGTCAAATGAGTTAGCTACAGATCCTTACTTAGGCATTTCCAGTGGACTAAAATCTGATGTATGGACATTAAAGGGCTGTGGCCATGGTTCCAGCCTGTAAGACTGCAACAATGGCCATGGAGGAAGTCACTGATGACAGTCTCTGACCCTAGGTTACAGATGTGTGTTCCGTTGACCCCTCTAAGCCCCAAGAAGTTTCTTGCCAGGGGTGGGTCTATGTATTTCTCCTATCACACAGCTGCTGTTCTTGGTTATTTTTGCTTAACTTTTGCACATTAATAAACTGTTGTGAAGGTGGTACGATGAACAGTTAATCTTTTCATTGTAGTGCAATGTGTCCGTTTGCCAGAATGAGCAACATGGCACAGCACCCAATATCTGTTTAGCCCAATTTTTCCTGACCCCCAGTTTGAGAACCCCTGCACAAGACTCTCCAGCAACAATAGCTATTATGCATTATAAGCTCTTAAACTTGAACCAAAGCATAGCAATGTATGTTAAACTGAAACGTAGTGGAGTCACGGGGCTCGGTGCCAACAGACATATCATTGTATAAGTAATGATAAAGTTATCAACTTGAAATTAATTAAGGCCTAGCCTACACTAAAAAAGTTTCCAGTTTAGATACATTAGCAAACCCTCCTACTGTAGATGCAGTTTATACCAGTTCCCAGAACAAAAACACGTTTTTTACACCCCTATGTTTACACTAGCACTTTTGCTGATACAGATGTCATTAACAAAAAAGAATCAGGCCCCTAGAAAAAATACTCACTAGGGGCTACTGTATAAGCACATCAATGGAAAGAAACATAGCGAATGTCAATTTTAGAGAGTAAAATGGTTGATTTACGATTTTGAGAAGAGGAGGTTAAAGAAATGGTTGATTGTGAGATGGAACTGAAGAAAACAGGCATTAATTATGCTATCAAAATAATGTTGGGGCAGTCTGAGGACACTTAATATTCTCAGGTAATTTAGGAGCCTCTTGTTCACCCAGTTATACCAGTAGGTTCTCCTTCGGAGGATAGGCCATAGCATTCCTCACACCTATGACTGTCTGATATACAGGTTGTTACTTGCACCTTTTCCTCCCATCTTGAAAAGACAAATACATTCCCTAGCCAGTATGTACAACACTCAAACTTAGTGTAACTAAAAAACAAAACATAATTTCCTGAAGTTTACAGTACCAGAATCATAATTAAAATGTTTGGTATTCACAGCAAATATGGGCATTACTGAAAGCTCCTTCAAGCTAACCTTTCCACTTAAATACTGAATATTTGTATATTTTCTTGGTCCACCATATAACAAGCACTCCAAAGCTATGCTTAGTCCCAACAGTGTGAGTCATCCTCTTGGATAAGAGAGAGGTTTCCTCCCTAGAAGCTAAGACAGACTGTCTATCCTACCTGCTATTTAAAGATAGCAATTACCAAAAAATACTCGCTTAGAATATCGTTAAAATAAAAACCAGCTTTCGAACAAGACACTCTCTTCCACTTGAAGTCAGGGAAACAGACAAAAGAGAACATTATATGAAGTCATTTTCCAGATTATACAAACAATGTCTTTATTTCTAACATTTATTTGATCAAGAGGTTGGCAATTGTATCATTGCTGGAGATATATTCACTCCCTGTAATCACTAATCATTTGCATAGATTCCAATTACAGTTTCTTTTGCATGGTTAAAGATTGCACAAGGCACCCTACTCTGGCAGTCTTCATTAACATATGACTCCGAAGAGACACTACAGCAGCCCAAGCAGTTGCAGTTCAATGCTGAACTGACCCGAAGTGAAACATTTCAATACAGTTTGAGAAACCAAAATGCTTCAAGTCAGGTCAACCCAACCTGAAAAAAAATATTTCATTTTGATTTGCTTAATGGAAAATTAAATTTAAAAAAAAAGGAACAAAATCAGAATTTCAATTTTGTGGAAGCCATTTCCCACACAAAATCATTGAGGAAAAATTCCTTACAACATCTAATAAAAATGTAGTAAGTCAGCCAACACACAAAATTCAGGAGGATTGTTTAAGTATGAGAAACAGAAAAAGAGCAAGTTGAACCCCAGAATGGGAAAAGATCAGCTACAGCAAGAAGACTACAATTTTGTTATGTAATTATTATATAGCCTTCAAAGCTGATAGTTAAAGTAGGAAGTTAACAGTAGCATAAACCTCCTCTAATATATGTCAGACATTCATAGATTTGAAGGCCACAAGGGACCATTATGATTATCCAAGTCTGTCCTGCTTAACACAGGCCACAGATTTTCACCAAGCAATTTCTGCCCTAAGCCCACTATCCTGTGGTTGAACTAGAAAGACATCCAATCTTTAAAGACTCCAAATGATGGGGGATTTGCCACATCCCGTGGTCAGATGTTCAAATGAATAACAACCCTCACTGTATAACCTCTGCATTTTATTCCCAGTTTGAAATTTTCTAAGCTCAGCTACCATCCAGAGGAGCTTCCACTAACTGCAGTGCATTGTTTTTTTAAGTATTAGTAAAACATCACACTAGATTTAAACTCAGATTTATATTCTTCACATGCTCTCTCACGCTCTTATTTGCTTTTTTTAACAGAAAGAACTGAATGATAAATCAAAATAACATAAGAATGATGCTGACACCATTGAAGAAAGGACATTCCTAGTGCTTTGTTACATTAACACAGCAACCAGCAGTTGTTACCTGCACAACTGTAGTTAAGTTGATCTGGTTTGGATGGGCAGAAGATGGTGAAATGTGTTGTTAGGTGTTATCACAGTTTGTTTCTTTGAGTATTAGTGCTTGCAGATCTCATGGTGTTGTTTTGGGATATGCCCAGAGTGTTCAGTTTGTTATTTGATTAGACGTCTCTACTGTGGGTAATACAGAACTGCCAGGATAACAAGACAGTAATGAAAATGCTGCTTAGAAAAGCTAAAGAGGATTTCCTTCAGAACTGGAAGTCAGGTAATGGAACTGGCTTTGTAGAATGCAAAGAGAAATACTGGGGGGGATGGGAGGGAGTATCTGGAATAGTGTGTCTGAATCAGTAATTCTCACGTACTAGCATTAATATTAAATGCTTGGTCTGCCTCATCTTGGCTGTGCTCCATGACTGCTAGTACTTACCCTGACTAATTTGGAATTTTGCTTGTATATAAAAAATATCCAACTTCTCATTAGGACAAATATTTTGCTAACATCTCTTTTACACCCTCTATTCCCCACAAAAAAAGATCTAGCTACTTGGTTTGCTGCATCTACTTAATGGTAAAAGGCACTGGATGAAAAACTCAGCACAAATGTTGGTAGCTGATTGCCAAGTCACATTTTGTCAACTCTGACAAGCCATGTGACCAGCAGCCTAAGGAGAAGCACGTTGCTGCCACAGTGTTCACAGTTCCTGTCTGCTCAGAAAGCAAGAGACTAAGATAGTGTATCATATACGAGTCTCCTGTGTACAGCATCTTCCATTAGGTTCTTCATGGCAGGATTTTTTATTCGTAAACCATTTGAAAAAATCATGTTAAGTGCTATTATCACTTTACCACCCTACAGAATAGAAAGGTCCATAATTTCCTGCCCTCTTTGCTCCTTTTCAAACCCACAGTAAGGCCTTTATGGGCCAGAACTATTCCAAGGATTTAAAATGTATACCCAGTGAAAGTCACAGCAGCTGGCTCAGTTTAAAAACTGGGAGAAAAACAAACACCACTAGGACCACTGTGCAGAGCAGGCAAGAGATTTCGCCTGATTGTTCCCCTTTCCCCTCCTTGACTCAGCCACTTAGCACACTGTTGAAGTCTAATGGCTGCAGAGGAGGAAGAGGGGAAACAAAGGGCTTGTCTACTCTACCACTTAAGTCGATGTAACTTAGGTCGCTCAGGGGTGTGACCACCCCCCCCCCGCCCCCCGAGTGACGTAAAAAGCAGTGACTACACCGCTTTAAGACGTTCTCCCGCCAACATAGTTTCTGCCACTCACTGAGATGGAGTAATTATGTCGATGAGAGAGCACTCTCCCATCAGTGCAGCGCGATAGTGAAGACAAGCCCAGAGAGTGACTAGGGAATAAGCAGCACCTGCCCATTTACAAAACCCTAGCCCCCACTACCACCAGGGAATACAAAGGGAGGAAGGAGAGGTTAACATAGACAGGGAAAGGAGACAGAGATGTAGGTATGGGAGAACATGGGAAGGAGGAGGGACATATCGTAAAGGGACACATGGGGATGTGGGAACCCTGAACCTCCCCAATGCTTGAAAGGAGAAAAAAAGAAAAGAAGCCCCACATTATCTTTTTTCTCCTGAAAGAAAGAGGGAAGGTACTGTCTGAAGATGCAAGGTGTGTATGTGTGTGTGTAAGGACAACAGGCCTGCTACATTACTACTCATTTGTAATACAGTAGTGTCCACAATGGGGTAGGCACTATTCAAACACATTGCAAGACACAAGTCCCCCAAAAGATACCAGAGGATCTGAAGATTCTGGAAAGGGGCAGTAGACCACTGGGCTTTCCTATCAAGATTAAAGCTGAAGGAAGAAATCTGTCAGGAGAGTTGAGTTGGTTGGGTTTGAAGGATCACAGGTCCGTATACGAGGGCTTTCATAGCTACAGATCAGCATCCAAACATCTGGCTACATATCTGAACCCCTGACCTTTAGAAGCCTTCATAATTAAAGTACATTAAAAATAACCTGAATATCAGAGTGCACAAGCTACCCTCCAATGGCTATAAAGTTTCAGCCCATTGGGCATATTTGCAGAATTGTCCATGTAAAATATCATCTTAAGATGTGCCAGCTCTGCCTTAGTTTTCACTCTGACACCAACATGTTGACCCACTCATCTTTGTAATATTAGAAACCTGAATTTATTCCAATATTTTTCCCATTTGTTATCAAACAACCTTCTGAAGGAATAGTTTTAGGAGAGAATTTGTTTGTTTTAAACAGCCTTATTTGACTTCTAATATAAGCAAGAAAACGCTTTTACACATTGCTGGCACGTGGATTTCTAAAACTACAGATTTCAAATAAGCAATTAAACCAGAGATTGAACCCTCAGAATAAACTGGAAGCTAATCATAGTAAAATATAGGATGCAGAAATTAGAATAGTCAACCTCTGTCCAAGATGACTTGTCAGACACTATAACAGAAAATAAGGCAGCACAAACAAGACAATGTAAGACTAATCCTGCACCACTGAAATAATGGGCATATTGTCATCAGAGTCAGGACCTTAATGGCCAAAACTAAATTAACTTGCAGGATTTCTTGAGTAACTGAATATTTTATTTTTTAATTTTAAGATAAAGCTACAGAGTTGTCAGCTTACCCTCCTTCCGACACGTGCACATACACAAAGCAGGTCTCTCTTTTTGCCCTACAGACTAGGTAGGTGTGAGAAGGTCTGTGTGATAATAGGAACTCTCAGATTGGCTCATTCATTTCCATTTTATTGCTTATTAACAAAAAGGGAAAGAACGCTTGCTTATTTTTCCTAATTCCTCACATATTATTATTATTAGTATACATATTAACATCATGGCTTATGTCTCTTTGTTTCTTCCTTAAGCCTGGCATATTTCTTAAGGTATGTATTTAGAGCATTTGTCATTTTCTCAGCAATTTTTGAACTGTATGTTACAGATCTGACCTAATCCCTTTACTGGATGGTAACCAGTCCATCGAAACTGAACCCAATCTTTGGATCTCAGGAGTAGCGCTTCTGTCTTGCAGGGTTGATAAACTGATAAAAAATAAACCACCAAAAATGAAAATTAGTTTTATGTAGATGTCCAAAAATCAGGGGTTTTCAGGGCTCTCTCATTGTATGCACTGTAATGAGTAATTATACTCTATATAACATAACACGATATATATATTATGTAAATTCATAATTACGGTAGTATATACGTTAATGAGTAATCTCTTTGTAATGTTCCCTAGTGCACTTTAACATAGTACTGTTTCAAAGAACACTATGCTAAAATGCGCTAGGGAACCTTTAGGGCGCACCAGCAGGGTCTACTTGGACCAATTAATGCACGTTAGTGCACTTTAGAAATCACACCCCCATCGTTTGCATTACTGCTCTGTGTAGATAACCCCTTAGATATAAGTAACCATTTCCGGAGTTTATTGGATAAACACCAGTTTAATTTTTTTCTTGTATAGGGGGTGTTTTATCCATGTTTATCAGTTAAAACTGAAAATCAGAAGCCCTACTCACGTGCTTCCAAGCCAGCTGGGTCAAGCCAGTGTCTAACTCTGGACCTCTGTAACCCAAGAGCCTCTAGATGCCAACTGGGAGAGGGCACAGGGGAACAAGGATCCCCCAGATTCAGCAAAAACTGTCATGTAAGGTCTCTAATGAAAGTATTGTCTCAATGGTCATCATAATCACTGCAAACCATATGTACATATACTGAAAATTATTACTTGGGACAGCTCAGCAGAAAGGTGAAAAGCAGATTTTCTTTCTTGTAAGAAATGTTTGTCTGTCTGTTTACATGTGAATTAAGTACTGCATGGTTCACAATGGGCCTTCACCTACAGTCTGAGCCAAATGCTAATGAAGGATTGTGAAATCTTCGAAGAGAGGATATTTACTGGAAGCAGCAAGGGAGTACCGGTTTACAAGTAAGGACAATGAACTTTGGGGGCATAACTAAGGGGTATGGAGGTATATCTTCATTCCTACACTTTGTGAGGTCAAGCCACCAGCAGCCTTGATCTTATTATACAGGATCTCAGCCAAAGTGATTGAAAACACTGGAACAAGCTACATTGTAGGAGATAGGGGAATGACTTGTTAGTTAAGTTTAGGCTCTAGAAAGCATGCTATGATTTTGTTTTATATATAACCATTTGTTTCCAATATTTTCACTCTCTATCACTTGAATCTCTGTTTTTGATAATAAAATTATTTTTGTTTTCACAAGCTCTCTCTCTCTCCCTCTCTTTCTCCAAGTATAGTGTGTTAAACAGAGTGTGGATCATGAGCTAAATCTTTAAGCTGGTACTTATAGATTGCTTTGGGAGTACTACCGAATCTGAAAGTTCTGTGAGTGTTCAGTGGAAGAAAGGGTGCTCAGAGGACTATGGGGTAGTGTGTGCCTATTGCTAATCTGTACAGAGACAACAAGGCCAACGGAGGTCTGGATGGTCGAACTTGTGTTGTCACAGAGGCTGGTGGTTACAGGGAGCTGATCCACAGCAGGCACAGACGAGACTTCTTCATGCTAAGGGCAAGTGGTGACAGAGTGCCTCACATCCTTGAGTGCCCCGGGAAGCATCACAGCCTCCAGGATACACTGACAGATACTGACCTCCTTTCTGGCCCCCTTCCTTGGGATGTGGAATTCTGCAGTCCAACTGCCCTAGTCCCTGAAACCAGAGCTCTCACCTCCCATGCCTGCCCAGGCACTTACACAGACTCCCGCAGAGTTCCACTGCAAAGCACTCCGATTTATAGTTTAACTCCTCTGGGACCACATGGCAGGTAAACTAACAAAGACTTTTCACAGGAGTTTTTAAAACAACAGTCACTTTTATTCTCAAAGTATACAAGAGTTACAGATCATTAAGTAAACAACTACAGCCTATATGCTCTCTATGCAGAGCCTAATATTTACCCCCTTTGTGTGGGTTCTCAGCCCTGTGCGTACATCAGGTGAGTAGACCCATCCTGTCCTCTGCCTTCTGCAGTCCTGCTGCCTGGCAGTTTTCAACCAGTGAGCGAGTAACAGACTCAAGTCTTTCAGTAAGATTTCTGTTCCCCCGCATCTGGGGACTAGTCCTTCTAGAACCCAAACTGGGAAAACCAGCTTCCTTAGCCTGGCCACTGTATGTAACACTGTTAAGACAATCATTGCTGATGACTCTTGTGTTATCCCCGCAGGGAGGTGTCAGACATTACAATAAGCTGCTCTTAGTTTGTCGCTGACATCTCCAGGCAGCTGCAGTTACATACTAAAAAAGTACGTCTCTTCAAAATGGTGCTTACGCTATTGGGTTTAAGTGAAGGTCACTGTAATGGGGTCACACTCACCTCTCGCAAATGCCCCCTGGCTGTGTACTGTGCCTGCACTCTCTTTCTACCTGTTTGTGGTGGGTCTTCAGTAACTCAGCCCAAGTCACACACAGTCTGTCTGTGTGATAAAAGCAAAGCAAACCCCTTCCAGGGTATAAGTTCAATTGGGGGCCTTTTTCGGTGCCCTCTATAAGGTCCTTTGATCTGCAGCCCTATCCTGGGGCTCACTCTTCAATTAGTCCAGCATGGCCTATCACAGTACCATGGACAAACTGTTTCTCAGACCCTTCTGGGCTCCCTCAAATTATCCCTGCTCTTTAAGCAGTCCCGGCTTTAAGCATGTCCCCCTGGGCTCCCTCCCTAGAGACTCTTCACCTCTCTGGGCCTTTCTGGCCCCATCTCTTCAGCTGGGCCACTTAAAGAGTTCAGTTCCCCCTTCTGGGGTGCATCACAGTCCAGGCCACTTTCCCAGTGACTGGTGGGGGTGACACAGGCCCGTGCTCAAGTCTGGGTCCCAGCCCTGGGACCCTATAAATAGCAGCTGTCCGCCACATCCCTTTAAATACACTGTGTTGCTGCTACAATTCCCTTGGCCACTTCCCCATGGCTCCAGCACATTATTCACCTTTACCTCAGGGCCTTGTCCTGGTGGAGTCCCAGCCATAGGCGCTGACTCCGTAGGTGTTCCAATGCTGAAGCACTCATAGGTAAAAAATGGTAAGCCTCCCCGATTAGCACCTCTCCCTCCCCCCAGCATCTCCTGCCCACCAATGGCCCCACTGATCAGCACCTCCCACTCCCTACCAGCGCCTCCTGCCTATAATGATCAGCTGTTCCGCAGTGTGCAGGAGGTGCTTAAGGGAAGGAGTGGAGAGAGGGGAGGGTCCAGGGCGGAGCAGGGGTTGAGCACCTCCCAAGAACCAAAAAGCCGGTGCCTATGGTCCCAGCAGCCAGCCCAATGCACCATCCACTCTCCTCCAGCTTTAGCAGGGATCTGAACCTGCTCTGGCCCTGCAGCTCTTATACTAACCTGCAAGGCCCTGATTGGCTGCTTCCCACACAACTGCTCTAGGCAGCTTGGAGGACCTCTCTACTTCCCTTTTTGGGGTGGAGTGTAACAGGGCTACAAGGCCTCCAGCAGGTGGCTTCAGAGCCTAGTCCACCCCATCACAGTCACTATTTGTAAACAAATTTGTAGAGACCTACACCTTCCCAATGGTGCAGCTCAATGTACATTTTGGTATTCATGAAAGCTTGACAGACCCATGACTACAGCAATCTTGCCTGTCTCTCTTGTTTATTTTTTAAGTTCAGAAGATGAATGTTTCCACACGGCTCAGCATGCATGCACATCATTTAATAAAACCACATACAAACTTAAACTGCTCCTTTGGTTTTAATGCCCTTTCCCTTTTTAGTTTGTATTATATAAGACTCAACCAATTGCCACCTCAACGATGGTTCTTTTCCTTCACATTATTACGAGAAGATAAATCCAGAGTCAGTCAACTATGCAAGTTGAATTCTGGTTATACATTAGTCAACATCATGTGTACAGGTGGCATCAGCTATGCATAGCTATGTTTCTACTTGCATTTTTCAGAGTTTATAGATATTAAATTTCTGCCCATTTTATAATTTTCAGGTGGCAACATAGGCCTGAAGGTACATATACGCATACATACGTCAGCCCTGTGGCCTGAACCTCTTGAGGGTAAGTGACCTGCTATTGCCATCTATTGATGAAAAGGGGAAAGGACAATTAAGAGCTAATTGATAAACTGTCAGAACTCCGATGGACAGAAGCTCAGAAAGAAGGGGCTCTCTACCAGCATCTATTGGTGAACAAGGGAAAGTATGGCTATAGAGAGTTTATTTACATACTCTGTCTACCCAAAAATCCTCCAGTGACACTTTGGAGAGTCAAAAGAACTGTGCACAAACTCCAAATTGGTGGGGTAATGGGACTGAACTCAGAGAAGAAGTAGTAAGGAGCTCCTATCTCGTGGCAAGGAATGGATTCCTGGTGGCAAGCACTCGGCTCAGGGATCCAGGAAACCCTGAAGACTTTTTGAAGAGATATTGCAGAGTCATTTCTGCACCAAGAATCAACATAGCAACGTCTCTTTGTTGAAGCCACAGAAGGCAGCAACAGGGCACCTACCCAACAGGACCAATAAAGCTGAAATGACTATTGTGGGTTAGGTTTTTTCATAGATTCATAGATTCTAGGGCTGGAAAGGACCTCGAGAGGTCATCGAGTCCAGCCCCCTGCCCTCATGGCAGGACCAAATACTGTCTAGACCATCCCTGATAGACATTTATCTAACCTACTCTTAAATATCTCCAGAGATGGAGATTCCACAACCTCCCTGGGCAGTTTATTCCAGTGTTTAACCACCCTGACAGTTAGGAACTTTTTCCTAATGTCCTACCTAAACCTCCCTTGCTGCAGTTTAAGCCCATTGCTTCTTGTTCTATCCTCAGATGCTTAGATGAACAAGTTTTCTCCCTCCTCCTCCTTATGACACCCTTTTAGATACCTGAAGACCGCTATCATGTCCCCTCTCAGTCTCCTCTTTTCCAAACTAAACAAACCCAATTCCTTCAGCCTTCCTTCATAGGTCATGTTCTCTAGACCCTTAATCATTCTTGTTGCTCTTCTCTGGACCCTCTCCAATTTCTCCACATCTTTCTTGAAATGCGGTGCCCAGAACTGGACACAATACTCCAGTTGAGGCCTAACCAGCGCAGAGTAGAGCGGAAGAATGACTTCTCGTGTCTTGCTCACAACACACCTGTTAATGCAGCCCAGAATCAAGTTTGCTTTTTTTGCAACAGCATCACACTGTTGACTCATATTTAGCTTGTGGGCCACTATAACCCCTAGATCCCTTTCTGCCGTACTCCTTCCTAGACAGTCTCCTCCCATTCTGTGTGTGTGAAACTGATTGTTCCTACCTAAGTGGAGCACTTTGCATTTGTCCTTATTAAACTTCATCCTGTTTACCTCTGACCATTTCTCCAATTTGTCCAGATCATTTTGAATTATGACCCTATCCTCCAAAGCAGTTGCAATCCCTCCCAGTTTGGTATCATCTGCAAACTTAATAAGCGTACTTTCTATGCCAATATCCAAGTCGTTGATGAAGATATTGAACAGAGCCGGTCCCAAAACAGACCCTTGCGGAACCCCACTCGTTATACCTTTCCAGCAGGATTGGGAACCATTAATAACTACTCTCTGAGTACGGTTATCCAGCCAGTTGTGCACCCACCTTATAGCAGCCCCATCTAAGTTGTATTTCCCTAGTTTATTGATAAGAATATCATGCGAGACCATATCAAATGCCTTACTAAAGTCTAGGTATACCACATCCACCGCTTCTCCCTTATCCACAAGAATTGTTATCCTATCAAAGAAAGCTATCAGATCAGTTTGACATGATTTGTTCTTTACAAATCCATGCTGGTTATTCCCTATCACCTTACCACCTTCCAAGTGTTTGCAGATGATTTCCTTAATTACTCGCTCCATTATTTTCCCTGGCACAGAAGTTAAACTAACTGGTCTGTAGTTTCCTGGGTTGTGTTGGAGCCTCAAGACCAGATCAGGCAGCATTTTTCCTAGGGACTGGAGATAGGCCTGCCTGAGTGCACTCCCAGGTTCTGGGACTAAACTACGCACTGACATCAAACAATGAGTGGGGTTTAGTGGAGGCAGCGCGGGGAGGGGGGAAATTACATGTTAAAGGACATTTTCTTATCAGACACTGACTAGCATATATAGGGATCTGAATTAAAGATCTACTGCCAAAGATAGCATGTAAGTGGGTGTTTTGTGTATTATCAATTTATATATATAGTATATGTTTTTCCCCAAGTTGATTCTGTGTTCCTGTGCCCCTAATAAAGATTTGCCTTGTTTTATAAGCAGACTCAGTGCTTGCAAGGAGGGATGTATTGCCAGTTAAGGGAGTCTAAAGAAGGTATTTAGTGACCCAATAAATATTGGATAGCAGCTTATGCCAGTGGTGTTTGTTAATTTTAAGAGGAACACCTAGACATTTGAACCTGGCCATTGTTGCTGCTGACACCCGGCAGGATGGTTACATGTCCTTTACTACTTTACACTGCATCTATAACAGAGATCAACAGAAAGATAGAGAAGCAATGCCAGCCCCTTCACTTTCTCACCCTCCACAAGAATTCAAGACAGATCAAAGGCCTTCTCCACCTCTGTAACAATAATACAAAATTTTCCTCTTGTCGTATTGGTTAAGTATGTTTCAAAGTTTAGTTATAGTCATAAAACAGGAACTTATGGCCAAAATGGACAAGAAATATGAAGGGATGCACTCTTCCTAGCCTCTATGATATATTAATATATCCATAAGAGAAAAGTCTAGCAGTCAGCAGTGCTGAAGTAATGATGCTGGGATCATTACAGAAACAATTAGATACCAGCTTGGGAAAAAAGTTTTAAAGTACACCGCCCAAATGGCTGCTCTGCAACTTGCACATCAGGCCAAATAATAATGAAGACTCACTCTAGATGACAGTATCCATAGGCATTTTGTTCTGCCAATAAGCAGCAGCCTAATAAATGTCAGCACCACTTGATTAAAGGTATATTAATATTATGAAGACAAAGTGTGTTCACCTTCATAAAGAGAGTGAAAGGCAAAATACAATGATGTCAGCCTGGAGGTTTGGCAACTGTGCCAAACATTGCAGTACGTGAGAGACCTTGAGAAATGTCAAGAATGAGACATTCAGACTCCTGGAGGGTCTTCAAAAAAGGTAATTTTTTTTTAATGGCAAATAAAAATAGAACATAATAGTGAAATCAATGGGACTACTCTCGTGTGGAAAGTTTAGCACATGCACATGTATTTTTTGCAGAATCAGGGCCTTAAACTCTGTCTTAAAGGGTTCAGGAGGTCTCTTCTCTATTGATATGCTGGGATTTGAAGCACCTATCTTGTACAACGATTTTAATAGGATTCTGCATGAGCACATGGGTCCACTCACACAGATCAACTTGCAGGACTGAGGCCTAAATTAGTTAAGGACTTGATGGAGGAATCACCTGGTGAAGTTGTATGGTCTGTGTTGTACAGAAAGTCAAATTAAATTATCATAATGGTCCCTTTTGGTCTTAGAACTCTATAAATCAATGAGTTTCATAAACTATATGCATAAATGTCCCAAACACTGAAAGGAGGACAAACTCCCTCAACAGGTAAGAAAGAAAATTTCTTTGCAACACAAAAAAAACCCCAAACAAACAAACAAACAAAAACAGCTGCCAAGAATTAGCACCTTTGAAGCAAAACAGATGTTATTTCTCAAAAGCTATTCATTTCACATACATTACAAAACAAGAGAAATTATTTCCATTATATTATAAACTATAACTTAAGATAGGTCAAAAACAAAACCTTGTATCAGAAGACAAACTCTTGAGGAAAACTGGATCCATCTGTACATCCAAACTTTTAGGCTGGCTCCCTATCTCTGGGCTGAACTGAAATTCTAAACACCCCTGGACTTTGGGGAGCTCAGACACAGATCTGAAATGTATAATTTAAATCCATATCTAGCTATGCCACAGAACATGTTTTGATTGCATCTCAGATTAGAAAAACTTGTTGGCTCTGCATTGCTTTCCAGAGTAAAAATTTGTTTTTGTCACCCATATCAGCAGAATATACACCCAGAGCATTTCTGATTCATAAGATGGAGTCCTTTGGTAAGTAACCATCTTTCAAAATACAACTGCAGCGTAAACTGCAATTTGTGCTCAGATGGCATGAGTGTTCTAAGGACATGTTTTTCATAACTTCCTGACTCACTGGCTTCCAATTAATCTTTATTTGACCAAGGCTTAAGAACTGCTCTCTAACTTTAAGAGACTGATTTTAGGAGCAATTCACAAATCTCAATTAATAAGCAAATTCAGATCCATTATTCTGGATGTATAGTTGGGATTATTTTTTTCCATTGTGCATTACTTTGCACTTATCAGCGTTGAATTTCATCTGCCATTTTGTCACCCAGTTAAGTGAGATCCCTTTGTAATTATTCACCGTCATCTTTAGATTTAACTATCTTAAATAATTTTTTATCATCTGCAAATTTTGCCACCTCACTATTCACCCCTTTTTTCAGATCATTTAAGAATACAATGAACAGCACTGGTCTCAGTACACATCCTTGGGGACCCAGCTACTTACCTCTCTTAACTGTGAAAACTGACCATTTATTCCTACGCTGCATGTCTTATCTTTTAATGAGGTACTGATCCATGACAGGATCTGTGGACTCCTTACTTTGCTTTGGTGAGGGACCTTGTCAAAGGCTTTCTGAAAGCCCAAGTGCACTATATTGAGTGCATCATCCTTGTCCACATACTTGCTGTCAACCTCAAAGAATTCTAATAGATTGGTGAAGCATGATTTCCCCCATGTACCATGTTTATCTAGGTGTCTGATAATTCTGTTATTTGCTATAGTTTCAACTAATTTGCCAGGTACTGAAATTAGGTTTACTGGCCTGTAATTGTCACAATTGCCTCTGGAGCCTTTTTTAAAAAATAGGTATTACAGTATCTACCCTCCTGTCATCTGTTACAGAGGCTGATTTCAGAGAGAGGTTACATACTGCAGTTAGTAGTTCTGCCATTTCATATTTGAGTTCCTTCAGAACTCTAGGGTGAATACCATCTGATCTTTATGACTCATAATTATTTAATTTATCAATTTGTTCCAAAACTTGCTCTACTGACACCTCAAATCAGGGACAGTTTCTCAGATTTGTCACCTAAACAGAATGGTTAGCATGTGGGAATCTCCCCATATCCTCTGCAGTGAAGATGGATGCAAAGAATTCATTTAGCTTTTCTGCAAAGGCCTTGTCTTCTTTGAGACCTCCTTTAGCACATTGACTGTCCAGTGGCCCCACACACTGTTTGGCGGGCCTCCTGCTTTTGATGTACTTAATTTTTGCTGTTATTTTTTGTGCCCTTAGCTAGTTGCTCTTCAAGTTTTTTCTTGGCCTGCCTTATTATACTTTTATACTTGACCAGCTAGAGTTTATGCTCCTTTCTATCTTCCTCACTAAAATTTCACTTCCAATTTTTAAAGGATGCCTTTTTTGCCTCTGGCCACCTCTTTTGCTATTCTGTTTAGCTATGTTGGCACTTTTGGTTCTCTTACAGGTTTGTTTTTAATTGAGATATATATTTAGTTTGAACCTCTACTATGGTGTTTCTAAATAGTCTCCATGCAATTTACAGGCATTTTACTCTTGTGATTTTTCTTTTAATTTCCATTTAACTAGCTTCCTCATCATTGTGTAGTTCCCCTTTTGAAGTTAAATGCCACTGTGGTGGGTTTCTTTGGCATTTTTCCTCCTACAAGTATATCAAATGTAATTACATTATGGTCGCTTTTACCAAGCGTTTCAGCTATATTCACCTCTTGGACCAGATCCTGTGTTCTAAGTAGCTCTAAATGAAGAACTGCCTTTCTCCCTTGTGATTTCCAAGAAGAATTCATTTATGGCATCTAGAAATTTCATCTTTGCATACCATTCTGAAGTGACAAATACCCAATCAATATGAGGATAGTCTAAATCCCCATTATTATTGCGTTTTCTGCCTCTGTAGCCTCTCTGATCTCCCTGCCTACTCATGATATTACAAAAAAATAAAGTAGCTGATATTCTAATTACACTTTTCAAATTAAGTCTTCTTCTTTTTTTTTTTTTTTAACAGTGTTGGGGTCAATTAAAACTAGATTATCACCAACTCTAACCAAATAAAGGCCTAGGGTTGCCAGGTGTCCGGTTTTCGACCGGAACACCCAGTCAAAAAGGGACTCTGGCGGCTCCGGTCAGCACTGTTGACCAGGCCATTAAAAGTCCGGCAGTGGCGCAGTGGAGCACCCTCCTGCACCCCAAACCCCTCATCCCCCAACCCCACTCCAGAGCCTGCATACCCAGCTGGAGCTCTCACCTCCCTGCGCCCCACCCACGTGCCCCAGCCCTGATCCCTCTCCCACCCTCTGAACTTCTTGGTCCCAGCCCGGAGCCCCCTCCTATACACCAAACCCCTCATCCCTAGCTCCACCCCAGAGCCCGCAGCCAGATCCCTCACCCCTGAACCAGCCCGGTGAAAATGAGCAAGGGAGGGAGGAAGGGGGGATAGAGAGAGTGGGGGCGGGGGCAGTGCAAGGGTGTTCGGTTTTGTGCAAGTAGAAAGTTGGCAACCCTATAAAGGCCTCTTGTTCCCCTCCCATTGTGGCCTTGAAACTGAATATTAACCCTCCTCTCCAAAATGCAATGTCAGCACCGGTCCATGTGTGTTTGCCATTCTGCAGTAGCAGCAGATGCCAAGGAAAGGAAATGACTTGAGGTGCTATGCCCAGGATTTCATGGGGGCATCATGAGGCAAGAGAATATGCCAGGTGAAGGGGTATGATGATTATGCTGCTGGGAAAAGAGGTAGGGCATCTAAAGGGGGACAACTAAATTGCATAATGGAATGGGACCTTTTTCCAAGTTATGTCTGGGGGCGGTGGGGGGCTGTCTAGCATCATTCATGTCCTCACTTCAAGTGGGGCTCAGTTAAATATTACCCTGTGTACTTTTTTAAACATAGAAAATAAATCAATCTTGCCATGGATTGTTCTGATCCTTTGTTCTAAAGAATGTCACTCCCTAGTGATATTAGTAATTAAAAGATCCCTAACTTCTATTTGTAAGATACATCAGACACTTTCTCTGTAGTGGAAAACAAGCAATGCAAAGGTATGAGGTAAAGACTCAGTTTTAGAATGTCCTGCTTTCTAAACTTTTTCATAACCTATCAGTTAATGAAATGTAAAACGGTGTACTCATCTCATTTCTTCTTCAGATGTAAAACATTTTTAAAGGCCGTTTTGTTTATTGAGTAATATTTATTTGTTTGAAGGGGAGGAAGGTATTTGTCAAATACATACAAAATAACCACTGTTCAGAGTGCTACAGGACTAGGTAAGTGCTTTTCACCACCATGGCAGTCTATTCAAATTTAACGACATTAATTCCTTTTGGCCTCTAATATCCCAGGAATGTTTCAACTAGGGCTGTCGATTAATCGCAGTTAACTCAAAAAAATGAATCGCGATTAAAAAAATTAATTGCGATTAATTGCAGTTTTAATCTATTGTTAAACAATAGAATACCAATTAAAATGTATTAAATATTTTGGAGGGTTTTTTACATTTTCATATATATTGTATTCTGTGTCGTAATTGAAATCAAAGTGTATATTATTTTTATTACAAATATTTGCACTGTAAAATGATAAACAAAAGAAATAGTATTTTTCAATTCACCTCATACAAGTACTGAAGTGCAATCACTTTGTCATGAAAGTGCAATTTACAAATGGAGGGTTTTTTATATAACTTCACTCAAAAACAAAACAATGTCAAACTTCAGAGCCTGCAAGTCCACTCAGTCCTACTTCTTGTTCAGCCAATCACTAACGGCTAGTCTACACTTACCCGCTGCGTCGGAGGCGTCGGATCGATCTTCTGGGTTTGATTTATCTCATCTTGTCTAGACGCGATAAATCAAACCAGGAAGTGCTCCCCCATCGATGCTGGTAATCCTGCTCTGCGAACGGAGCAGGCGGAGTCGATGGGGGAGCCTGCGCGCCGCCGTGTGGACCAGGGGTAAGTACTTTTAAGTTTGAAATAAGATACTTCGACTTCAGCTACGTTATTCACATAGCTGAAGTTGCGTATCTTACTTCGAACTTGGGGGCTAGTGTAGACCAGCCCTAAGACAAACAAGTTTGTTTACATTTCCAGGAGATAATGCTGCCCTCTTCTTATTTACAATATCATCAGAAAGTGAGAACAGGCATATGCAGGGCATTTGTGTAGCCGACATTGCAAGGTATTTACGTGCCAGATCTGCTAAACATTCGTATGCCCCTTCATGCTTCGGCCACCATGCCAGAGGACATGCTTCCATGCTGATGACACTCATTAAAAAATAATGTGTTAATTAAATTTGTGACTGAACTCTTTGGGGGAGAATTTGATGTCCCCTGCTCTGTTTTACCTGCATTCTGCCATATATTTCATGTTATAGCAGTCTCAGATGAAAGCACATATTGTTCATTTTAAGAACACTTTCACTGCAGATTTCAAAAAATGCAAAGAAGGTACCAATGTACTTGTAGGAGGAAAAATGCCAAAGAAACCCACGACAGTGGCATTTAACTTCAAAAGGGGAACTACACAATAATGAGGAAGCTAGTTAAATGGAAATTACAAGAAAAGGTCACAAGAGTAAAATGCCTGCAAATTGCATGGAGACTATTTAGAAACACCATAGTAGAGGTTCAAACTAAATGCGTATCTCAAATAATTAAAAAAAAAACCTGTAAGAGAACCAAAAGTGCCGCCATAGCTAAACAGAAGAGCAAAAGAGGTGGCCAGAGAATCTGAAGTGCTTTCCAAAATCTGAGAGACACGAGGTGTGGAGCATGCTTTCAGAAGTCTTAAAAGAGCAACACTTCAATGCAGAAACTACAGCACCCAAACCACCAAAAAAGAAAATCAACCTTCTGCTGGTGGCAGCATCTGACTCAGATAATGAAAATGAACATGCAGCGGTCCACGCTGCTTTGGATTGTTATTGAGCAGAACTGGTCATCAGCATGGATGTATGTCCTCTGGAATGGTGGTTGAAGCATGAAGGGACATATGAATCTTTAGCACATCTGGCACGTAAATATCTTGCGACGCTGGCTACGGCTACAACAGTGCCATGAGAACGCCTGTTCTCACTTTCAGGTGACATTGTAAACAAGAAGCGGACAGCATTATCTCCTGCAAATGTAAAGAAACTTGTTTGTCTGAGAGATTGGCTTAACAAGAAGTTGGACTGAGTGGACTTGCAGACTCTAAAATTTTACATTGTTTTATTTTTGAATGCAGTTATTTTGTACACAATTCTACATTTGTAACTTCGACTTTCATGATAAAGAGAGTGCACTACAGTGTACATGACTACAGAGAGCGTATTAGGTGAATTGAAAAATACTATTTATTTTCATTTTATACACTGCAAATACTTGTAATCAAAAATAAATATAAAGTGAGCACTGTACACTTTGTATTCTGTGTTGGAACTGAAATCAATATATTTGAAAAGGCAGAAAACATCCAAAAATGTTTAAATAAATGGTATTCTATTATTGTTTAACTGTGTGATTAATCGCACGATTAATTGTTTTAATTGCTTGACAGCCCTAGTTTCAGCTTCTCACTGATTTAGCTGTTACCACAAACTTCTCTGCTTGGATAATCTTATGTTCTGCAGAAGCACTGAGGAACATTTAGCCAGACTGGGAGAATTTATTCAATTACAGAGGCCCAACCAGCATATTAAACTAGTTTATTTATGTTCAGCAGCTGACCCACAATCAGTACAGAGGGAGCGGCAGCTTGCCCATTTAATATATAGGCAGAACTTTCTTGCAATGACCCTTAGGGTGACAGATACAAGGAGTTAGTTTCCTGGGATTTTACACAGGTGTGTTATTCAGACTCTTTTGAAAATCTAAGAACACTTCCACCCACGTCATGGATAGCGGAACCACGTTTGTGTTGTTCAAACTTGTCAAGAAGCTTTTGTAGAGCTAAAGTCCTGTGTGGTCATTTTTCCTGTGTTAGCTTATTTGGAGCCAAACAGTAACAGGAATGGCAGTGAGAGATGGATGGCAGGTCCTACGTGTTCCAAGTGATACAAGGCAAAGAAAAGACACATCTTTATATCACAAAGCTTCCATCTGTCCAGAGAAGTACAGCATATACCCCCCCACACACAAACACGCAAAATAAACTGCTCGCTGTCCTGACCTTTATGAGACACTTCATGCATTATCTCTTAGGAAAATGGTTTACCCTGAGGATGTAGCACACATCCCTGAGGAGGCTACAGAATTTTCAGCATCCGCAAGGACAGCTGGCTTCATGGTTAGCACAGCTATCTCATTTGGATTATAAAACTGTGCGTTGCCCAGGGAAAGCATGTCATCATACTCACCAATTCACAGGAGAAATCCTGGTGTGACAGATCACTGTGCCCGGATGTAAGAGTTCTAATCTTATGAGCCAATATGTTGTAAAAAAAAATAATAATAATTTAAATTTCTGTATGGCTTCTGTCTAAAGACCTGTGACACTATAAGGGCTCAGCAAAATCTTAGTTCTTTGTTAAAACTTCAATAGAAAGTCAAATATTGCATTTGTGCAGTGGTGGTTAGCCATGTTGGACCCAGGATATTGTATTGCATGTGCACAGTGCAAGCTTTTCAAACATGGTTTACCAGAAGTTTGTCATGTCTGAAGATATCTGATTTAGAAGTAACAGACACTTGTCCTCACTGAGAACTAAGACATTGAGATGTAGGACATTTTTAAAATTAGCTGATTTGGAGTTGTCTGATCACAAAGGGTGTCTGAAAAATGCTTTAAAGCATGAAAAACCACTTTTATTTAGAATATTGAGATATGGGATCACTGAAAAAACAGCCAAACAGAGTTTTATCAAACTTCCCTGAAACATCCATCTTTGGGTTCAGAATAATGATGAGCCACTTCAGCCCAAAGTGTAAATACCTCCCACCCCTGCCAAAAATTATACCTCTGTTTTAAGCTCAACTATAACTAAAGTATCACCAATAACATAGTATTTCCACAAAACAGAAGTACAGCATGTACAATAATAAAAACTCCAAAACAGAAAGTTATGAATAACTTACATATATTAAACTTTTACCAGAAATAATTTCATCTGAGCAGCAAGTTAAAAATACAGCAATGTCTCTAATTCTGTGTGAATAGAGGACCCTATTCTTACTTATTGAGAAATTGAATAATACCACCAATAGTGGCCAAAAGTACACTCTCTCGTGATAAATGGCATAGGAGGGGGCTTTTCATGAGGAAGTCTCTAAAAGGATTTCTTCATGGAGATTACCTCAGTTTGTTTCAGAGAAAATTCCCACAAACATCAAAGAAGTCTATGGGATCCACAGGAGGCCAGACCCATCCACACGTAGTCCTGTAACCCTGCAGCTGTCTCCCCACTCCTTTGTATCATGGCTCCAGAGAAGAGCAACCAGAATGATTAAACGATTAGAAAACATGCCTTGTAGTGATAAACTCAAGGAGCTCATGCTATGTAATTTATCAAAGAAAACATTTAGGGGTGACTTGATTATAGTCTATAAGTACCTGCAAGGGGAACAAATATTTAATAACAGGCTCTTCAATCTAGCAGAGAAAGATATAACACAATCCAATGGCTGGAAGATGAGGCTAGACAAATTCAGCCTGGAAATAAGGCACACATTTTTAATGGTGAGAGTAATTAATCATTCAAACAAACAATTTACCAAGGATTGTGGTGGATTCTCCATCACTGTCACAAATTAAAATCAAGATGGAATGTTTTTCTAAAAGATGCACTGTAGGAACTATTTAGGGGAAGTTCTATGGACTGTGTTATACAGGAAGTCAGACTACATGATCACAGTAGTCCTGTCTGACCTTTGAATCTAGACAGGGGCTTTCAAATCACCCCACCAAGGTGCAGTAGTTCCTGGGTACCCTGGGAAGGTATGTGGAGAGATCTAGAGAAAAAAAGATGATAGAGATAGCTGTATTTACTTTTCTGAGTATCTTCCGAAGAGCCAGAGTGGGGACTATGTGCATCCTCTATGTCTTGTCCACAGCCTGGCCCCAACTCAAGCTCAGACCACACAGAGAGCCCTCCAAAGGATACAGGAAGAGGGGAGGGCATGTTGGCCTGGAGGTGGCAGAGTTCGCCTTCTTCATGGAGGAGATCCATATATGGAAGATCCTTCCAGGCATAGGCTCCGACTCCGTGGGTGCTCCGGGGCTGGAGCACCCACGGGGAAAAATTGGTGAGTGCTGAGCACCCACCGGCAGCTCCCCACCAGCCCCGCGCCCGCGCCCAGCTCACCTCACCTCGCCTTCCTCAGGGGCCGGCAGCCAGAGCGGCTTTTTCTCCGCTGAGGCAGGCTCCTCCTGCTCCAGCAGCTGATCGGCGGCGGCAGCAGCGGCACGCATGAGGGGGCGGGGAAAAGCGCAGGGGCCTCCAGTGCAGGAGCGGCTCTGATGAATCTGCTGCCCCAGGAGTCGCCCGGGGGCGGGGCCCCGCCCCCAACGTCACCCCGCCCCTGACGCCGGGTGACGTTGGGGCGGGGCCGGGGCACGAGCACCCACTGGCACCGACGAAAGTCAGCTCCTATGCTTCCAGGTTCAGATAAAAGGGGGAAATGATCTGGCCACTGCTGCTTTTGTTATAAAAGTATATAATGCCAAAATATTTAATGTGGTAACACATGAAGTTACTATTTTTAAAAGGTTCTAAATATCCAATTCAGAGAGAGTCCAGTAAAAAGAGACAACACCCGAACAGTAATTTGTAAAAATGGGGAATAAATGCCCCTTGTAGCCAATCCTGGAAAAATTTTCCCTTATGACATATCATTTATACACATGCAATTCAGTATCATCTAGTGTATTCCAAACACCAAAGTCTTGTTTTTCAAAAGTATGTTTGTATCAGAACAACTCCTTTTATAGGCAGAGAAAAACACCTCTACCCCATCCTTCAGAATTTGAACAATGATAAAAGAGAATGTACAACTAGAAACTCTCTCCAGGCAGAAGCCTGCACTACTGAAGTCATTTGCAAAACTCCCATTGGCTTAAGTGGTACAGGGTCAGGTCTTATTCTAGATTGAAATGAAAAAGCAGTGCCAATTAAAATTTCATCACAAAAAACAAATATACTCTAAACACTTCTCTAGTTTTTTAAAAGTCTAACATAAAATAAAAAGTTGGAACAAATATTTCTTCAAAAAAAACCAATGTTTTTTTATTTTAAACCTTTTAATCCTTCAGAACTGCTTCAGAACTGCTTTTAATCCTTCAGAAAAGGATATCCAAAGAGTAGTATATTTTTTCAGTAAAACTGAACATAGAAATCACCTGATTCCTATTATTCTGAAACCTGCAATGTTTTAAAATCTACACTAATTTTCCTATGCATTTCTGCTAATGCCAAAAAACATTATATGATTCAATTTATAATGCAAGTAAAATAGTTTTACTGTTATAATATTGCATATCATTAGTGTTATCAGCATGTGTGTGTCTAAAGTATCAGGACCATTCCTAACATAGACTACCTTCATTTATTGCAAGGAACAGTGTGTATAAAAGTGTGCTGAGCTAGCAAAATGTTATTTAACTCTGTCTCTGACAAATCTGCAAGGACCAGATCTCACAGCAATGTATTTAAAAGATCTCCAATAATCAATCAAATGAACAGGAATCCAATAAAGCACTTTACTGTCCTTTCTCGGGGTCAGTTAATTTAGTAATAGATTTGCACATAAGAAGTTGCCTTTCTATATGACTGCCATTTCATAATGGAGAATCCTCACAAGTGCTTCATGATTTATGTCATGCATACAATTAATTTCAATCAATGAAGCAGGCCATCAACTGTACTGAAATTATGGTCTAGTTCAATCAATTTAGCAGCATTCAGAAGCCTCCACGAGATGAAGCAAGTATTTTCCTATCGGCACCCCTACCTAATTATTGATTGTGAGCAGTTATTTGCTTTTTTCACATTCCTGGAAGCTTTCCCACCCCAAAGCACTACTTCTGGTAATGACATGGCAATGTGGCAGTGGAACCTCACACATACTTAAGAGCTCAAGAAGCTCAAATTATCGTCCTTCAAAATTAATAATTCTTCTCATAAATGATAAATAAAGACACTGAAAAACATTAAAAGGTTTTTTGTGTTCTTGTAAATTTCATTTAAATTCCTGTCCAAGTGTTCATCTGAAGCATTACCACTACTGGTAGCACATATGTTTAACTTTATAACCCAGCACATCAGACTCCCTTGGTCAGAGAAACGGTGACAGGGCCTGCTTGGCTACACCAGCATGATGCTTGCACACTCAATTCTGGGAATAGGGAAATCTGATCCTATTCGAGCTGGATTGGCTGTTTCCACATAGGGCAGATCAGTATCCGAAGTGGACAAATGACAATCTCTGGGTAGGTTTACACTGCGATAAAATACCCACAGCACCAAGTCTCAGAGCCCAGGTCAGCTGATTCACAGGGTATGTCTACTCTGCAATTAAAAACTCACTCACGGGGTTGGGCTGCAGGGCTAAAAATGGCCATGTAGATGTTCGGGCTCAGGCTGGAACCCGGGTTCTGAGACCCTTCCCCCTCACAGTAGACATACCCTGTGATTTCAATTTCACTTACTAAGTTCTTGGATGTGTTGGGGTTTGTACTAGCAAATTGGGCCTAGACCCCTTATAGAGACTGGTAAAATCCAGTAAGTAACTGCTGGAGACACAGTTGAATGAGATCATTAGTGCTTCCCTAAGCAGAGGCAAAAAACCAGTTTACCTCAAATGAGAAGTTGTTAGGCTTTGGCTCAAGACATCTCCTGATGCTATCCCTAACTTGATCTTTTTGGTAGAGGGTATTGAAGTAAGTCTAGTACCCCTGAGCAGCGGGGCTCAGGCTTCGGCTTCAGCCTTGGGCAGCTTCAGGTTACAGCCCCCTGCTCGGAACAGTGGGGCTCAGACTTTGGCTTTGGCCCTCCTGCCTGGGTCAGTGGGACTTGGGCGGGCTCAGGCTTTGGTCCCCACTCCTGGGGTCATGCAGTAATTTTTGTTGTCAGAAGTGGGTTGCAGTGCAATGAAGTTTGAGAACCGCTGACTTAGGTGGACCGGACATGACATCAGAATGGAAGACCACTGCCTCCCAAAACAGACCCTGTATGGGGAGTTGAGTCAGGGCAAAAGAAAGAAGGGTTGTCCGTATGAGCGCTTCAAAGATTGCTCTTCAAGTTATCTCCAGTGAGTTAGCATCAATCTCAAAGAACTCAAGCAAATGGCTCAGAACAGGACTCACTGGCGGTCTCTGACAAGATTAGCATGCAACAGGTTCGAGTGGGATTGAAGAAATTGTTTCCAGGCTGCACATGAAAGGCGCCACAGAGCTGTATCATCAAATATCATAGATATGGACTTCCCATGCCCTCAGTGAGGCTGACTCTGTGCATCAGGGTTCGGACTTCAGAGTCATAGGCATAGCCGTAGAGAAGAATTGCAACAATATCGTCAGCAGCAGCAGCAATGGCCAACTACTACTACTACTACTATCTGTAGGTCGAACACACAACACATGGTTCTTGCATTGAAGGTTATTTGGAAGCTACAGCTGATGCACAATACGGTGGTGTTTGCTCAAAAACAATAGCAGCAGACAGCATATTATATCACATTAAAGTCTTCATCGCTTTCTATGCGCTTCTGGGTGTGATTCAAGTTCCTGATATGATCTTTAAAGTTCTCCACGGTTTGGGTCCTAGCTACATGAGAAGCTGCCTCTCCCCTCCACATCATCACAACAGTCCCTCGATCTGAATGTCCAGGAGGTGGAGACAAAGTATTTTCAAGTGGAAGACTCTGGCATTAATTTCTCATATTGATCTGACATAGCCCACGTCTTGACCTTCAGGGATGGTGAATCTCTACTTATTTCTCTTTGTGGAGATTCAGTCTATATCTACACTAGCACTTTTGCTGGTTAAGGGTGTGAAAAACACACACTCCGTGACCGACGTAACTTACACCGACAGAAGCACCAGTGAGGACAGCGCTATGTAGGAGGGAGACACACTCCTGCTGACATAGCTAGAGCCACTCATTGGGGGTGATTTTATTATGTCGATGGGAGAGCTCTCTCCTGCTGGCATAGAGCAGCTACATGGGAGACCTTATAGCAGTGCAGCTGCATCAGTACAGTTGTGCCGCGGTAAGGTCTCTAGTGTAGACATAGCCTCAGTCTCTTTAGGTTTTGCTTGATTTTCCTAATCTTGAATTAAGTTAATGTGTATGTGCACCCAGAGACCCTGTGAGTGGCGCATTTTTAAAAATCAGCAAACAACACTTAATCATGATAATCTAAATAATAATCCCACAAAAGCAGTTTATGACCTGATTTCCACTTGGTAAGCTAATGATTTGGACAGTTACTGCAGTCTTACTATTCAGCTATTACATGTGGTGCTCTAAAGGGTCAGATTCCCTCTTACGTCAGAGTAACTTTATGCCGATCTGCTGGCACACAGCTACCCTCATGCCTGCTAATGTGGTAAGTAGCAGCTGACCACATTGTAGGAGGCTACTCCAGTGATAAAGAGCTACATCAGTGGAGCTTATCACTCCACCTGCTCCCTGCAGCACAACTTAAAGCCACCTTTGCACATATTCCTGAGTATTCCTTGGCCACCACCAAGAATCTAAGCCAAAAGAGAAGCAACTGGAGTTCATCTAAAACCAATAATAATTTACCTAATTTAAGAGAGAAAAAAATCCATCAGAAAGACAGGACATTAGTTACTTAAAAATGAAAAACCATTTATTATTGTAATTCTAACCCTGACAAGCATCAATACATTTTACACATGGAGTGGGAAGAGGACACACTTCTTTCACATTTGGGATAATGATTTATAAATGGGGTTATGATTCATAATTGGAATGTACGATCAGTATTGAGATAACACATATGGTGAAATGTTTCTGGTTTTGGTTTCAGGGCACTGAAAAGTAACAGAGGAATTTGCCAACCACAATAGTGACAACAACAAAAGAGATAAAATGCTACTAATGAATGTTTTTGTTACTAACAGTAAAACAATATCTGAAAGATCTCCAATTACAGGCCATTAAAAGATAGCTTTGCATTATTAGCATGTAATTAATTAACCATTAAAAATCGAACAGCCATATCTGCTCCCTACCTCACCATCTAGTTGAACTAGTCAATGTAGAAATTCTCAAACACTTCAACAGGTCTTCTTTCACTAAAACGACAAATGTGCTTCAGAAATCAAAATACACATGATGTATGTTGGGTTTTTTTAAAAAAAGAAATAACACAACACACCTAAAATGGAATCAGTACAATGCTCCCAATAGACAGTAAAATGAACACATTCTGAAGTTGGGGTAGTACAGATACGTACTATAAAAGGATTTACTCTCTACCCAATATTTACACCACATGGAATCATAGAAATGTAGGACTGGAAGGGACCTAAGTTATCATCTAGTCTAGTCCCCTGCACTCAAGGCAGGACAAACTAATAACTAGACCATTCCTGACAGGTGTTTGTCTAACCGGTTCTTAAAATCCTCCAATGATGGAGATTCTACAACCTCCCCAGGCAATCTGTTCCAGTGCTTCACTACCCTGACAGTAGGGTGACCAGACAGCAACTGAAAAATCGGGACGGGGGTGGGGGGGTAATAGGACCATATATAAGAAAAAGACCCTAAAATCGGGACTGTCCCTATAAAATGGAGACATCTGGTCACCCTACCTACAGTTAGGAAGTTTTTCCTATGTCCAACCTAAACCGCCCTTGGCTGCAATTTACACCCATTGCTTCATGTCCTATCCTCAGAGGTTAACAAGATTTTTTCACCCTCCTCCTTGTAACAACTAAGGTTGCCAAGCGTCCGGTTTTTGACTGGAATACCTGGTCAAAAAGGGACTCTGGCAGCTCCAGTCAGCACTGCTGACCAGGCCGTTAAAAGTCTGGTCGGCAGCACAGCGGGGCTAAGGTAGGCTCCCTGCCTTCCCTGGCTCCGCACAGCTCCCCAGAAGTGGCCGGCATGTGCAGCCCCAAGGCGCAGGGGTGATCAGGGAAGCTCCAAGTGCTGCCCCCGCCCCCAGCGCCTGCTCTGCAGCTCCCATTGGCAGGGAACAGCGGTGAATGGAATCTGCAGGGTGACACCTTGCAGGAGTGAGCAGCGCACAGAGACCTCTGGTCCCTCCACGTAGGGGCCGGACATGCCGCCCACTTCCGAGAGCAGCACGGAGCCAGGGGAGGTAGGGAGCCTGCTTTAGCCCCGCTACACTGCCAACTGGGAGCTGTCTGAGGTCAGTACCGCCCGGGCAGAGCCCACACCCCAAACCTTCTTCTCCAGTTCGGAAACCCCTCCCACACCTTTACTCTCTCCCAGACCCCGCACCCAAAATCCCTCCCAGAGCCCACACCCCACAACCCCTCCTGCACCCCAACCCCCTACCCCAGCCCTGAGCCCCCTCTCGCACCCTAAACCCCTCATTTCTGGCCCCACTCTGGAGCACTCACCCCCAGCTGGAGCCCTCGCCCCCTCTCGCACCCCAACCCCCTGCCCTGTGAAAGTGAGGAAGGGAGGGGGCTAGAGTGAGTGCAGAGCTGTCTCCAGGCACCAGCTTTCCAAGCTGGTGCTTGGGGCGGCATCGAGAATGGGGCGGCAGTCCGAGTCCCGCGGTGGCAATTCAGTGGCAGGTCCGCCACCGTTCCCGCCGCGGGACTCAGATTGCTTGGGGCGGCAAAATTGTTAGAGCCGCTCCTGAGTGAGTGGGGGCAGGGCCTCAGGGAAGGGAAAGGGCAGGGGCGAAGCAAGGGTGTTCTGTTTTGTGCAATCAGAAAGTTGGCAAGCCTAGTAACAACTCTTTATGTACTTGAAAACTGTTATGTTCCCTGTCAGCCTTTTCTCCAAACTAAACAAACCTAATTTTTTTCAATCTTCCCTCATAGGTCATGTTTTCTAGACCTTTTAATTATTTTTGTTGCTCTCCTCTGGACTTTCTCCAATTTGTCCACCTCTTTCCTGAAATGTGGCACCCAGAACTGGACACAGTATTCCAGTTGAGACCTTATCAGCACAGAGTAAAGTGGAAAAAGTACTTCTCTTGTCTTGCTTACAACACTCCTGCAGATATATCCCAGAATGATGTTTGCTTTTTTTGCAGCAGTGTTACACTGTTGACTCTTATTTAATTTGTAATCCACTATAACCCCCAGATCCCTTTCTGTAGTACTCCTTCCTAGGCAATCATTTCCCATTTTGTACATGTGCAACTGATTGTTCCTTCTTAAGTGGAGTACTTTGCATTTGTCTTTATTGAATTTCATCCTATTTACTGTAGATCATTTCTCCAGTTTGTCCAGATCATGTTCAATTTTAATCTTATACCCAAAAGCACTTGCAACCCCTCCCAGCTTGGTATTGTCCACAAAATTTATAAGTGTACTTTCTATGACATCTAAATCATTAGATATGAAGGAGGGACATTGAGGATACTTGTATTTGCATTTGTTTTTTAATATATTATACTACACAGATACATAAGTCTGCCTCAAAAATTAGACCTTTCAAACCTTGTATTGAGACAGTATAAGGTCATGTTCTATAAGTAGATATAAATTCAATATACATGTTATGTGAACTCAGAATGAACACATTTTCTACCAAAAACTCCATCATATGGTTACAACACAGTGCCATCTGCTGCACATTTGTTGCTGTACAGATGACAAAGCTTCCAACCCAAAATATAAAACAAAAAAACTCTTATGTAGGTTTTCAAAATACTTAACACACAGGCTGCCTTACAGTAATTTTGCCACTAATGTTTTACATGAGAATAAGATTGAGCACTACATATTCAATTCTGCAAATATACAAAAAGCTCCATGTATGCATAGCATAGATATCTGAACACAGAAATCAAATGAAACCATGGGCACTATTGCTTCTATTTCCCAAAGAAAAACTGCTTGTTCTGATCACAGCTGGAGTTTACATGAGCCTTCTTCAATAAAATATTAATATGCACATTTTGCTATATTCCCTCATTAACAACAAATTATGCCACAGACAGCAAGAAAGCTGCCAGTTTTCATGCAGCTTTCTCTTGCTTACAAATTCTCTCAAACACATACTGATTTTTTAAATATCTTTTAGAGAAAATGGAGAAGAAAAAAATGAGGTAAGCACCATTAGGAAGTTGGAAGACCTCACTCAAATACGATTGCATGTTACAACTTAGAGGTAATACTGTGCAATATAACTGCTTAATCAGTAGTGTTGATGAACATGAAGAGTAAACAGGGAGTAGAACCTGAATTATTTACTGATATTCATGCTATTGATATTCCTGCTATCAAAGGATCCTTACAGGCTCTCAAAGATCCCTTACCCTTTCCTCCAACAATATCATTCTTCCTGCTAAACTCTAAACTCACTTTCCTCATCAATGGCCAAAAAAAGGGCTCTCTCTAACTAGGACAGGGGTGGCCAACCTGCGGTACCGGAGATGCATGCAGCTCTTCAGAAGTTAATATGCGGCTCTTTGTATATGCACCGACTCCGGGGCTGGAGCTACAGGCACCAACTTTCCAATGGGCCAGGGGGTGCTCACTGCTCAACCCCTGGCTCTGCCACAGGCCCTGCCCCCACTCCACCCCTTCCTGCCCCCTCCTCTGAGCCTGCAGTGCCCTGAACTCCCCCTCCCCCCCCGCCATAGGGTCCTGCACGCCAGGTCTAATTTTTGATGCAGACTTATGTATCTGTGTAGTATAATATATTAAAAAACAAATACAAATACAAGTATCCTCAATGTCCTCAGTATCCTCAATGTCCCTCCTTCATATCTAATGATTTAGATGACATAGAAAGTACACTTATAAATTTTGTGGACAATACCAAGCTGGGAGGGGTTGCAAGTGCTTTTGGGTATAAGATTAAAATTGAACATGATCTGGACAAACTGGAGAAATGATCTGCAGTAAATAGGATGAAATTCAGTAAAGACAAATGCAAAGTACTCCACTTAAGAAGGAACAATCAGTTGCACATGTACAAAATGGGAAATGATTGCCTAGGAAGGAGTACTACAGAAAGGGATCTGGGGGTTATAGTGGATTACAAATTAAATATGAGTCAACAGTGTAACAGCTAATCAGGAGGTGCAGGGAGGGAGGGGGAGGCGCTGATCGGCGGGGCTGCCGGGGAGATGATGGAGGGGCTACTGATGTATTACTGTGGCTCCTTGACAACGTACATTGGTACATTCTGGCTCCTTCTCAGGCTCAGGTTAGCCACCCCTGAGCTAGGAGAACAGAGGAGTTACCTCTCCAGAGTTAGATATCAAGAATGCTCCCATAGATTAGCCAACAAGAGATGTTAACACAGCAAATAGCCACTAGATACTACTTGCTCACCTGAGCACACATTGAAGCAGCTGTGGTCCACTATTGTGAGAAGCAAAATACTTGAGGCAGTTCTCTCAAACTGCATCTAGCATCACCACAGATGAAAAGGCAAAGCAGTCACCTCTTAGAATGATCTATAAGGACTCATAGTTTTGTAAACAACTGAAGAGCCCCCTGTAGTTAGCAAGAGGGTATAGTCCCCTGCAGGAAGCAGAGGCATGCTAAGATGCACTAATCAGATAGTAAATTCTACTGCCATGCTGCCAAAATGAAGTAATTTCTGGAAATGTTTTGCATTTTTTTCCTCTAAACAAGAGTGGTGTATGTTGGGTATTTGACTCAAGTAAGGTTTTTATTGCTGTAATTCAGTATGTTACAGTAATAACTTAAAATACAAACTATAAATCACATGTACATTGTCATTTTGAGGAGCATTTGCGCTCCCCAAACTCCAATTTCCTAGGAATTAACAATACTTTACATTAGACTAGAATAAACTGAGAATGTATCTATACATTGCTTTATGCATTAAAAACTGGTCTTAAGATCCTTTGTATGTTTATAGGAACTGAAATGTTCTGCGTAGATGTAACATCTCAAGGAGGCTACTGCTGGGTTTGCAATGGTTTTTTGTTTGTTTTTCAGTATTTCAGATATTACCAACTCTTGCAATTTTATCATGAGTCTCATGATATCTATTTAAATGTCCCAGATCCTGGAATTATATGATTAGGTGAGCATGACAGGATTTATCAGGCCTTCTCTGCCTCCTGTTGGAGGTGTTGGCCCCCTGACAGCCCCCTCCTTATTCAAGAAAAACCCACTCAGGCCAGGCTACTAAGACGACTTACTCCTTCAGGGTAGACAAGCCACTTGTCTGGTTTTAAGTCAGACTGTCCTGTTTTAAAATGTTTTTTTCCCAGTCCAGGACTAAGACAAAATCAGACTTGATTTTGTCTAGTCTCACAGATGGGGGATGCCATTTTGAAGAGCGTGCAAGTCCTCCCCCACTAGCGTAACCTTGCATGCACAGTGTGCATAAGGTCACAATAGTGAGGGTGGGCTGGTACGCTTTTCAAAATGGTATCCTCCATGTGGCGTGACCTTGCATGCAGTCACCCCGGTGGCAGCGGAGGTCACATAGGCGGGGGCAGAGTCACGTTATTGCCAGAAGTATCAGAATCTCTGGTATTTTGGGGATCCATGAATGGTCACTCTACTTCAGGGTATGTTTACACAACCCATAGAATTGAGCCTCCCAGCCTGGGTTGACAGACTCTGAGTGGTGGGGCTCGTGCTAGCACTCTAAAAATAATGGCCTTGTAGTCAGCACTTTGAAGTGGGTCCAGCTGGACCTCGGTCTCTGAAGCCTAGGGAGAGGAATGGGCATCTGAGACTGAGGTCCAGCTCAAGCTGCAACTTCAAAGCACTTTCTACACAGATTTTAGAACGCTAGCATGAACCCCACCACCTCATGCCTGTCAACCCGAACTGGGAGCTCAATTCTGTGGGCTGTGTAGACATACCCACAGAGGTCAGGAAGGGCCAGGAATAGCCTTGGCAATTCAGTCCATTGAACTAGTCCAATAATACCAACTGACCACCTACTATTTGACCATGATCAAATATTGTCAAATATTCCATCAAGAACACCCTGATGTAAGAGGTGACCTGCATTTTTGCATGGTGCCCTCTATTAACAAGACTACTTCAATATCTTGATCGCTCACTTTGTTACATGCTGTGAAAAAGTTGAACTAACTGAAAGTTGCGCATCTTGATTGGCTGGAATCTTCTAGAACAAACATTGTATGTATATCTTTATTTGTATACTAGGCCATCAAGGTACATGACAGTTTACAAAGCACATTAAACAAGTTAAAAAACACAGTCCCTGCACCTAATTGATCACAACACTATGAAGAATAAGAGTGTCAATTCATGACTCTCAAGTTTGCAAGGAAGATGATGATGGGCATTCTCTGATCTAATTTACACAGCCTAAGCAATGGGCATAAGGAAGAACTTTTCCAAAGTGACAAAAGATGCTTAAGTTCAATTATCTGTCTTGCTGTGATATTTTATTTGCTACAAATTGAACATGTGCAGAAAAAGCAATACAAGGGTTAAATTCTCCTGGGCCACACCAAGCCTGCCAACCACGAAATAGATGCAGCTGTGTTATTGAAGTCACTTACAAATTAACATTCTCTTTACAGAGAATTTGAAAGCTTTGAAAGAGTCACAGAGGCTAATGTTTGTGTTAACCCAGGAAAATGAGGAAAGGCAAGCAGTTTTGCTGAAAAAATGTTAATGGTGAATCTTGGTTCCTTAAGCCTTGGTATCTATTTTCACAACCATATGTATACGCTTTACCTGTGTAATTCACATTAGCATTAATTGAAGTTACTTACACAAATCCCTTGTGAATCAACAGTAGATTAAACCCCAGTGTCGAAGTAATCTGAAAATTAGTAATACTCAAAAGAGAATATAGGGTGTTTCATTTGCTCAATAAAATCAGAAACAGAAAATAATCATAGAATATCAGGGCTGGAAGGGACCTTAGGAGATCATCTAGCCCAACCCCCTGCTCAAAGCAGGACCAATCTCCAATTTTTGCCCCAGATCCCTAAATGGCCCCCTCAAGGATTGAACTCACAACCCTGGGTTTAGCAGGCCAATGCTCAAACCACTGAGCTATCCCTCCCCCCATAATGAAGAACAGGATATGTTTAGCAAGAATTTATGGAATCTTTCCATCTATTACAGGCCTCAGAATTCAAATTTCCCCAAAAGAAACAGCTCTCCCTGAAATGTTATATGTCACAACTCATCTAAGGGTTTGTCTGGGAAGATTGGTAAAAATCAGACCCTAGTTAAGATGTTTTGAAAAAGTAACTATTTACATTCATTCTAAAAATGTCTAAAGATATTTTGGTGAATAATCTAAAATTGCTTGGTAGGACTTCCTGACACATTAAAGGTTTTTTAAAACAAACAATTCACTCTGTCTTCCATTAACCAACACCTGCCTCGTTAACCAACACCTGACCCCCCTACAAAAAAATCTCTGTAGCTTTTCCCTGGGTGATATACTGTGCTCACAGGCTGCTGGCTGGCTTTCTTGCTTTTTGTCTCTCTTCTAACTCATTTTCTGTCTCTGCACTCTAGTTTCTCTCTCTCACACACACACACCCAAAACACACAGACCCCTGCTCACAATACCCAGTGGAACCCTCCACCCACAAGATGTTAGTTTCTGGGCAGACTATATTAGGCCTTGTTTTAAGTGTGGCCCCTTAAAGTGTTTCTTGTTTCTTACAACTATTTTAAGCGCCTTCCTGTCTTCTTTTGCTCTTCATTTAATGTCTCCCCATCCCCCATACGATCTGGATCTCTCAGCTCAAAACAAGGAGAGTTAGCACTATGGGACCAGCCAGGTCTCTGAGGCAGGGAACACCCTTTGGGAACTCCTGGTTAAAGCATATAAATCACTGTTTTCCTATCAGTGGGAAAAGCTGGGGGGCAAAACTGCATTAAGAATTGCTCCTTATCAGGGGAGAACTATCTGGAAGTTGGTTGGACTGGTGTTTTGATCCTTCATTCTTTGGAATCTCTTACTTCAGCACTTACTAAAATAATCCAAGTGGGGGTTTTGTGATTCTTCAGTACACAATACTGTACTTTGCCTAAGTATAGAATCTTGACAAAATTGCAAAAAGAGAAAAAAATATAAGCTAAAATAAAAATCAGTTACTCACAGCGTTTTTCTAATCCCACAACTTAATCCACACAGTTCCGTTTTGGTTAACCAAGTCAATTTTTCCTTTACCAAAACACTTAGTGAACGTTTTAATTGGAAACTCCTACATTTTAAGGGCAAAATCCATTTGATCTTTCTACAATATTATTTAGGCAAAACAATTCCATGTCAAAAGGGTTGTTTTCCAAAGAAACACTGAAAAACAAAAACCTTGAATATGGTGATTGCTTATACACCAGAATGTTACTATTTTTCAGGCTTAATCTCCAAAGTGACATCTTCACGGGAAACTAACCACTGAGTTGCTTTGTCACTGATCCAGTGGCCCAAAACCACCACTGCAGAGAGCATAGTGATGCACTGGCTACTATTCTAATCTGCAGGCTAGAAGGGGCTAGGTAAAAGCTGCTGTGAAGGAGCTGTGCTGCAACCTTGTGGCATGCTGATGGGTTAGGATAGACTTTCATCCCAACTAAACCCAAGAGGTTTCCTGAATAAAACCAGCTCATTCAAATTTTGTGCAGGTAGGAATAATATTCACTCATAATGAGCAGCCTGCTGGATCATGGCTAAAAAGAATTTTGTCTGGAAAACCTAAAGCTTTCCCACCTCCATAAATATTACTAACAAACAGAAAGACTATGGAAAAAGTCTATCACCTGTTATTTGCCAGTTATAACACAGTGCATACTAAGAAGTAATTTGAGTTTCTTACCATATACTTTCACTGCATTGGAGCTGAGGTATAAAACACTGCCAAACAGAAAAGAAAAACAGTAATTTCTAATTATAAGTAGTAAGCAGAATATTTCATTTAAATCAATATTTATCTAAACACTTGAAATATAACAGACAGGAAATTTGCAACAGTAATTACTACCACTGGAGAACTGCAAAAATGTTCACAACTGCATTTAAAGGGATTATTTACTTTTGTCCACTTTTAAAGATGTTGTATTGTTTAGGTGATCAAAAAAATTAATAAAGAACCATAGAGATTTGATTTCTCTCTTTTTAAAATCTGTTTGTATGCATTTATACAGGAATGGGAGACTTATGTTCTGATAGAGATTACCAAGATCAATCCTTCAAATACTAGAGAAATCACACTGAGTTGGACAATAAAAAGGTTGTAACTTTACACACTATTAACTGCTCGCCTGTGTGCTGTTCTGGTCCCTGCAGAAATAACTGCCGGGTGGTGAGGCAAAGTTTAGAAACAAGGCAACTTTCCCAAGGAATCTTCAGCATCGGATTGCAGAATATCTACAGGACAGTTTCCTAGAGATCACTAGGGAGGGACATCCTGGTGTACATTAACAAACTTTTCTGCATAGATGGACAGGCTCTGTTGTTAATTTCTGTTCCTTATCCCGCCTCTACCATATAACAAAGTACATGAGAGCTCAATCTGCTCTCACTGTGCAGTATGAAAGCAGAATGAGCACTTACAGGAGCTCCCCTCTCCTGCATCCTGCGCACTAGCGCAGGAGTGCTGGGACTGGCTAGACCCCTCCAGAGCGGAAAAGAGGTCCTGACTCACCGCACCACTGGATGACTCTGCCATGTGCTCCACTTCGTCCTCTAGCTCCACCTCCTCATCCACCACTTCCTCACTGGGGTTGAGTCCAGTAGCGTAGCCAGGGGGGAGCGGGGGGAGCGGCGCTTAAAAAGAAGCTTTTTAAGCGCCGCTTCTTGCACTCACCCGGTGGCGCTCCGAGGTCTTCGGCGGCATTTCGGCGGCGGGTACCACCGAAGACCCGGAGCGAGTGAGGACCCGCCGCCGAAGTGCCGCCGAAGGCCCGGAGCGCCACCGGAGGCGCCGCCAGGTGTGTACAGGGGGAGCCTGGGGAGGCGCCTTTTTATAGCGCTGCTCCCCCTGTGCTACGGACCTGCCTACACTACTGGTTGAGTCCACTGGCCGCTTCCTCCAGTCTCCCATAAGTATCCATGGGGCTCTTGGCAGTGCAGGTGGGGTCACCACCAAGTATGGCGTGCAGCTCCTTATAGAAGCGGCACGTCTTCGGCGCAGCGCCAGAGTGACGGTTGGCCTCCCTTACCTTCTGGTACGCCTGCCTCGGCTCCTTGATTTTAGCATAACACTGGTGCATATCCCTTTCATGCCCCTTCTCCTGCATGCCACCAGCAATCAGACCATAGGTATCAAAATTCCTATGGACGGTGCGAAGCTACACAGCCTCCTCTCCCCATGGACTCATCAGATCCCACAGCTCTGGTGTGCTCCATGCAAGAGAGCATCTGCTGCAGAAAGCTGGCATGGTCAACTGGGAAGATGCTGTGTGAACTATGCATGCCACTGAGCAAACAGGAAGAGGAATTTCAAAAATTCCCAGGCCTTTAAATGGGGGAGGGGTGCATATCTATGTACCTTCAGAGTTCAAACTGCTGACCAGAATGGTCAGGATGGGCATTGTGGGACACCTCCTTGAGGCCAATAAGGGCAACATAACCAAGTTCTATCACTCTAACTATGTCACAAATAGTTCAATGCCACTTGTCAGGGTGGTTTTATTATGTCAGCATAGCAGGGGAGTTACATCGGCAGGAGGAACATTTCAGTGTTTCACCGTTTTGTCAATGAAATCTGACTCTTTTCATCAAAACTGTGCAGCGTAGACAAGGCCTGAGTAAACCATGGTCCCTTCTCTAGTTGTGTATTCATTCGACAAATAGCCATAAGATTGCTGACTCTATAACAATGTATAAGCCAGAAAGAAAAAAACGTTTGTCTTTCATATCTCACTTTGAATGTGTAGGGATGGCAGCTAGCCCTAAAACAGTATCTTTTTATTTGTAAGCTGAGCAAATTTGTTATGGAAATCACTGAGTATGACATGACAAAAGTGATGAAAACATCTGTTGACAGCGCTGCTGATGCCACACTATTGATGAAAATACAATTACAAAATTTCCTAAAGTCACCCAAAGAGAGAAACATGGAAGCTCCCGATGGCTTTATTAAAGAGTCATTTTTCAGAGCAGAACCTGCACTTCAATATTTGTTACACAAACTTGAGAAATATTTGTTCAAAACTGAAAGAAAAAAAACTCTAGAAGGAATGTGAGCAATGCTAGCCGAGAGATAATAAGCAAGAAAACAATATTTGATGTGCGATTTACTCGGTCAGCCCAGGAAACCAGAAGAGAACATCCTTAGCAAAGATCTTCCTTCACAGAGAATATAACTGGAGAGGAATTGTCAAACCACCGAAGTCACATTGAATAGTGACATGTATTTTATATACAGCTGTTGAGATCTGGCTAGCTCCATGCAGGGTCAGAAAGCAAGACAATAGGCTGAAGTACAACTAAGGCAGATTTAGATTGTTGCTGCTTTAACTTCCCGACAAGGTCATGCAACCCACATTACTATGAGTGAGAATAACCATTTACTGTATACAGACACTCATTTTCCACCACTGCTAAATTTGATATTGGTGTTTGTCTATAAGACTACGATCGTACCTTGAGGCCCATCATCTATATAGGTTCTGATTTCTTGTCATGTCATGGAAACATCACAATTAAAATGTTTCCTTAACATTGTTTTTTTCCTAAGGATACATGTGTCAGCAGATGCAAGAATAGCGCACACTAAAATGGAAGAAGAAAACCTTCCTAAGGAATCAAAAAGTGTCACAGCTTTCTGCTTTTATTTTATATATAAAAAATAGAAAATTGTGACTACATATAAATTAATTCATTAGTTAATTCTGTGATAAGATACTCAAACTGATTGGCTAGTTCTGTTAAATAGATATCAAAACAGATTGTTGAACACCATAACAAGTTGGTTTAATAGTTATGGCACTCTGTACCTCAAAGCAGCACCCTGGTGTGATGGGTTGTCACCCTGGGGCTGACAGTCCATCACATCTGGAATCCACATATTCACCTGTCATATAAATTATGATATATTTCATAGAAAGCATGCCATGGTAAGATATTATATGAAAGGTCATGATCTACTGAAACCCATTGTTCTGTCAATATATATATATCGTTAGTGTGCATGAAGTTATGAGATTTTGCTGTATGGTTGTTACTGAAATATATTGGAAGATTGAGAGTCCCCACTGCTAGTTCCCCAGTGACAACAAAGTAGGTGATCCACTCCCAGGAGGGTGTTAACCATTAATCAAGAGGGGAGTTGTAAACAAGGGATTTTCAATGCTGTAGGAGGGTTCCGCAAGCATCACACAATGGGGGATTGCTCAACTCTGACTCTGACTCAGCAAAGCCCACCAGGACATGTCTGGGAGAGTGTTTTCCAGGCACATGGACTAAGGATATAAAATAGGGGCAGTGGAATCATGTTTTTACCTTTCTCCTCCTTAAAGGGGAAGCCTGCATATTAAGAACTATAACCTACCTGCAACATCCAGTGGGGTGAGAAAACTGTTTGATCCAAATACTGCCTTGTTTAATGAGGTTTAAGATATACAGACTGTGTGCTTATCTTTTATTTTCTTTGGTAACTATCTCTGACCTTTTGTGCCAACCACTTATAATTACTTAAAATCCATCTTTCTGGAGTCAATAAATCTGTTTTATACTTTGCCTAAAACAGTGTGCTTTGCTTGAAGTCCTTAACAAATCTCAGCTCAGTTTACAAAGGCTAATGTGTGTCCTCTCCACATCGAGGGAGGGGGGAAATGGGTAATAAACTTACATTGGTCAGGCTTCTGACCAGGGCAAAACGGGTATATTTTGGGGGTACAAAGATGGGAGCTTAGGAGATTTGCTGGTGCCTTTCTCTGTGTGATTCATGAGCTGCTCAGGAAGCATTCATGGAATTTAGCTCGGTGTGGGGTTCCACATGCTGTTGTGCTAAGTGATAACAGCGCCTGGAAGGGTTTGCTGCTTGTCACTAGCAAAGCACTGTGAACGACAGCCCAGGCTGGAGAGTTAAGGGGGCACAGCAGTACCCCAGTTCCAGGTTGTGATAGGATCCCTGAGGTACAATAGTATAAAAAAGGTCATAATTAATTCTAGAAACCATTTAGCGGTGGAACAGAAATAGCCATATCAGTACAGACACACATTATAAATTATGCCTCATTGGACATAATCGAAAGCTCATTGAAATCATTGAGAATCTTTTCATTAATTTTGGTGGAATCTGGATAAAGAGCACAGAGACTAAAAAGACCGATTATGGACCAGCCTATAAGGAATGCTACCATTATTCCTCCTGATAACCAGTATCTTTAATATGATTGTCAATGAGATAAAACATCCAGTCAAATAGTAAATAAATATTGTAATGCATATTTTTCCTGACCCAGTTGTCTTCATTTTAGTCCATGTCCCTGTCTTAAAAGTATACCACCCATTCTCAGAAAGGTCCAATGCAACACCCAGTTGGAATGGCAATAGAAAGTCCATTGCATGTCTCCCTGAAATGAAGTCCTAATGGTAGCCACTAAGAGAAAGCCAAATTCTGCAATCCTTAAACATACAAAATTCTCTTGAAGTCAATTGAAAACTTTTGTCTAAGGATCACAGAATTTAGCCCACTGAGAGTTTATAGGATCACTGAAAACCCTTAAATATGTCCAACCTTGACAGTATCACACATGACATAAATGATTATAGAGCCCAGTAATTAGGCTTTTGTTAAAGCACAATTAAATGAGTTTAGTAACTGCAGAGTCAGTAAATCTATATTTAATTTAAACTCACCAGTGAACTGAGGGGAGCTCCTCAATCACTTGTTTTATTTTGTCTTAATTTAATGAAGTCTCCAACTCATTTTTACTTTTCTAATCTACAGTCTTTAAAGGGATATTTTCAAAAGTTACACACTTGTCCTAATTCTGCACCTTGAGAACAATTTAATATTTCATTTATTATATCGGGGTCTCTTCTTTCATGCTATTTTCCTGTTTTATTGTCATTTCAAAATATCGTGACAGGTATTGCTGATAAATTGACTACATATTGGTACAAATAATGTAAATTCTATTTTTTGTAAACTTTCCAGCTGTATAAGACACACTAAGCAAATTTCTCAGTGAAGTTAGCGTTTTGATTCATCAGACCTTGAAGTTACTCATAAAGAAAGGCTCAGATTGGTGGCAAAGGTGCTCAACCACGCTTATTGTCTTCATGGGCTCAATGGTCACAGACAGGTACACTAACACATCTATGCCCTCAACAAGATACCAGTTCAGCATAACATAATGCTGTCCCCTAAGCCATTACAAAGAACTCCCTCCTATGACTTCTCCTTTTATACATTGATACAAACGAGTTAGATATTACACTCTAGATGTTGTTAGTTACCACCCTTATTCTTGTACCTGCTAGTTCAAACAAAACAGCTTAATTCATAATTCTGTTATTCCATCCTTATTTTATGAGGGTTCAGTGTGTTCCTGTACCATCTCTTGGGAATTTGTTTACATAGTTATTTTAGAACTCTGGTGTTCTTGTTCCATCCTCTCAGATCACGAATGCAATTAGTTAGCTAATACCTGGTGTGTCACTATTCTGCCAAGGCCAGACCTACTTTGGTTCACCTTGTCAGCTACATCCAGGGCTCCAGCAATGCCCACACAAGCATCAAAGGGTCCTGTGGCACCTTATAGACTAACAGAGGTTAGTCTATAAGGTGCCACAGGACCCTTTGTCGCTTCTACAGATCCAGACTAACACGGCTACCCCTCTGACACACAAGCATGTTTCCCTGCAGCCCCTTCAACAGAGCATCTCCCTAGTAGAAAAGATATGATGGATTTTAACTGGAGTCAAATGCCATCTATACAGTAATTTATAAAAATTGTCTTTATAAGCTGCTCAAACTGAAGATATGTATCTCTTTTCCCATAGAGAGACCCATTCATCCAGATCAATTTCTGTGTCCAAATCCTTCTCCCATCTTTTCATCTGGGTTGTTTTCTTTAAAAAAATTTCAATCAAAATTGTATACATCTTAGAAAATAAATCTTTTCTTCCAGCTTGCTCCTGAGTTGACTCCTCAAACATGGTTAAAGCTCTAGATAGAGCTGCCTCATATCCAGATTTCACAATAAAACCTATGACCTGAAAATATGGGATCTTTACAGTATTTACATTATTACATGCCTCTTGGTCTGATTTCAAATCAGGACCCAGAAACAGCTGTCCAAATTGAGTAATTTCAGCTCTTACCCCACAATGAATAGTCAGTTTCATATTTCTTATGGATAAATTCCTGGTCATTAATGAAAATAGCTCAGAGAGAGGGCCTTAGTGAAAGGAATTTGGTACATTTGTCCAAAGCTACTACATGGTCTGGATGAATGGGAGACTTTATTTTTGGTGACCTTAATTTCTTTTTAGCCCAACATTTACTATGAATAACTATCTTTTCTCTTGGCCTGGAGTCTATTGAGGGCCTGGAAAAAAGGGATCTGTGAACCCTCTCAATATGAATGTGATCTTTATTGCCCAGTTTTAATACATCAGAAAATATCTTCCAATGCGTCCAGTAGATTTCTCTCTCCAGTCTCTTCTGGAATATCATTCATCCTTATGTAATTCCTTCATTCCCTATTTTCTCATTTTTTCAATTTTTAGATTCTTCCATTTAGATTAGCGATGCTGTCCAATTGCTCATTTAATCCTGTTTCCACATCTATTTCCCCACTTCTCATTAATTTCATTTTTTATATCTTTAATGTAAGCCTGGAACTCTTTCCTCATTCATCTTTTTAATATCTAACAGCAGGTCTTTCAGTCAGCCTATTCTATATCACATTCAGATTATTTTGTAAAGGAGATCAGTATACTGCATTTATTTACTGTGGATCACCAAAAAGGGACATAATTAGCATCTTATAAAGAATAATACTTAACTGTACTTCTCTTTAGATGTTCAAAGAGTGGCACAACCATTAACTAACTAATGTAAGAGTTCTTCAGCAATTTGATTATTTTGATTTATAAAATTTCACTATGGCTGTTGGTGCATTTCCAATTCAATTTTTAATATAAAAGTCAAAAAAGACTCAGAATCTCCATGTTAACATTAAACCCCATCCAGCACATAAAGTATCAACACCAATGAAGCTTTTACCATGGTCTCGGAATAACATTACTTTTTTAGTAGGTACAATACAAGATTGTACTGAGTTAACTTTTTTCAGATCAGCATGAACAGTTTATCATGATGTGAGTTTTTTGGGTGGTTGGGGGCGGGGAAAAGATAGGTAGAATTGGTATTGTGGAGTGGCTTTTAGTTATAACAAAAATATAAAATTTATTAGGACAAGTCTTGCTCTGACTCTCCACATGGGCTACATCTACACTACACACTACTGGCAGCGACACAAAGTGTATGTGCAGCTACAGGATGCAGTAAAAAGCACAAACACATCCTCACTGCAGTGTGTTGCTACCCACAACAGTGAAAGGCTCTGGCACACGGTAGGCAGAAGGAAAAGGCTCCAGCAATGGGAAGCTGGCAGAGCTTTTCACTGTGGCAAGGTAAGGGCTCCAGTGATGCCAGAGCCTTTCCTTGCAGCGGGGAAGTGCTCCAAGTGGCAGGGAGCTGCTGGAGCCTCTCTCTGTGGCAGGGGAAAGGCTCCACAGTGGGGAGCTGCCCAAGCTTTTCCTGACTTAGACCTGGTCTACACTACGAGTTTCGGTCGAATTTATTAGCATTATATCGATTGATCCATGCACCCGTCCACACGACAAAGCCCTTAACATCGACTTCTAGGGCTCTTAAAATCGATCTCGCCACTCCACCCCCAAAAAGGGGATTAGCGCTTAAAGCGAGATTGCCGAATCGATGTAGGCTTAGTGAGGACGCAATTCGACGGTATTGGCCTCCAGGATCTATCCCACAGTGCAACATTTGACCGCTCTGGACAGCAGTCTGAGCTCCAATGCTCCGCCCAGGTAGACAGGAAAAGCCCCGCGAACTTTTGAATTTCATTTCCTGTTTGGCCAGCGTGGTGAGCTGCAGGTGAGTGCAGATCTCATCAGCAGAGGTGACTATGATGGAGTCCCAGAACCGAAGACGAGCTCCAGCATGGACCGAGCGTGAGGTACGCGATCTGATCGCTGTATGGGGAGACGAAACCGTGCTAGCAGAATTACGGTCCAAAAGGCGAAATGCCAATACATATGCCAAAGTCTCCAAGGGCATGCAGGACAGAGGCTACAACAGGGACGCGCAACAGTGCCGCGTGAAAATTAAGGCGCTCAGGCAAGCCTACCAAAAAACCAGAGACGCAAACAGCCGCTCTGGGTCACAGCCCCAGACATGCCGCTTCTATGATGAGCTGCATGCCATTCTAGGGGGTGCAGTCAGCACTAACCCACCCATGTGGTATGACTCCGTATGTGGATCATCAGAAACCACCGAGGAGCATTTTCGGGAAGAGGAAGATGATGATAATCATGCTCAAAATAGCGCACAGACACAGCAAGAAAGCGGAGAAGCCCTTTTCCCCGACAGCCAGGAACTTTTTGTCACCCTGGAGCCAGTACTCTACGAACCCACCCAAGGCGTGCTTGATGCCGGAGAAGGGACCTCAGGTGAGTGTACCTCTGTGAAAGTAATACATGTTTTATAAACAAGCGTGTTTAATGATTAATTCATGGCCAGTACAGCTACAGCTACTGGAAAAGTCTGTTAACATGTTCGGGGATGGAGCGGAAATCCTCCGGGGACATCTCCAGAAAGATCTCCTGGATGTACTCCCAAAGCCTATGCAAAAGGTTTCTGGGGAGGGCAGCCTTATCCTGTGCTCCGTGGTAACACACTCTACCACGCCAGGCCAGTAGCACGTAGTCTGGAATCATGGCATTGCAAAGCATGGCGGCGTATGGTCCCGGTGTTTGCTGGCATTCAAGCAACATCCGTTCTTTATCTGTCTGTGTTATCCTCACAAGAGTGATATCATTCATGGTCACCTGGTTGAAATAGGGGGATTTTATTAAGGGGGTATTCAGAGGGGTCCGTCCCTGCTGGGCTGTTTGCCTGTGGCTGAATGGAAATCTTCCCCGCTGTGACCCACGCGGTGGGGGGAGGGGGAACAGCGAACATCTTGGAGGTGTGTGTGTGGTGGTGGTGGTGGGGGGGTCGATTAGGTTCGCGCTGCACGTTAACCCGAAAACTGCCGCCCCTCCTTTTTCAATTGCCAACCCTTTTTAAATTGCCAGCCCAAAGACTGTTTGTTATGGGAAATGAGGAGGCTGCTGTTTGAAACCATTCCCACATGTTATGAAGGTTAAAGAAGCCTATAGACTGTGGCTTACTATGGCTGCCTGCAAGCTGAATTATGTTGCCCGCTGGACCTGCTTGTGTGATCTCTCACACCAAACTGGCAGACCCTCAATATAACAGGCAAAGTGCAGCCTTGGACCAAATGCACATGTGCTATGTAATGTTTGGAGCATTGTTCTCTAATATGTGTCTTTTAAACTACTCCTCTCCCGTTTGTTTCCTCCCGCAGCTGCAAATGTTTCAACGCCACCCCTTTCATCACTGTCCCAGAGGCTAGCGAAGATTAAAAGTAAAAAAAAAAGGAATCGAGACGATATGTTCTCAGACCTCATTCAATCCTCCCACACTGAAGCTGCCCAGCAGAATGCGTGGAGGTAGACACTGTCGGAGTCCAGGAAGGCAGAATTTGATCGCGCGGACAGGTGGCGTGCTGAAGACAATGACTGGCGGGATGAAGAGAGACAGTGGCGGGATGAAGAGAGTAGGTGGCGTCAGCGTGCAGAGAGAAGGCAGGATGCAATTCTGAGGCTACTGGAGGATCAAACGGAAATCCTCCGGCTTATAGCTGAGGAAAGGCGTAGGGTTCAGGAAAGGCTGCCTGAGCCCAGACCGCCGCTACAGCCCCTGTGTAACCAACAGCCCTCCTTCCCGAGTCCCATAACCTCATCCCCGAGACGCCCAAGAACGCGTTTGGGCGGCCTCCGTGCACCCAACCACTCAAGCCAAGAGAACAGTCCAAGCAACAAAAGGCTGGCATTCAATAAGTTTTAAAGTGCCCTGTGTCCTTGTCCTTCCCTCATCCCCTCCTCCACCACCCATCCTGGTGCTTCCCTTCCTCCACCACCCATCCTGGTGCTTCCCTTCCTCCACCACCCATCCCGGGAGACCGTGGCAGTTCCCCCCATAGTTCCCCCCCCCTTTTTTTTTTTTACGAATTAATAAAGAATGCATGATTTTTAAGCAACAATGACTTTATTGCCTCTGCAAGCGGTGACCGAGCTGGGGAGGGCAGGGCGGTTTGGTTAAAGGGAAGTAGAGTGAATGAAGGGGCAGGGCTTTTCATTAATGGGGAAAAACAGAACTTTCACACAGCATCCTGGCCATTCATGAAACTGGTTTTCAAAGCTTCCCTGATGCGCAACGCACCCTGCTGTACTCTTGTAATAGCCCTGGTGTCTGGCTGCGCATAACCAGCAGCCAGGTGATTTGCCTCAACCTCCCACCCCGCCATAAACGTCTCCCCCTTACTCTCACAGATATTGTGGAGCGCACAGCAAGCAGTAATAATAATGGGAATATTGTTTTCGCTGAGATCTAACCTAGTCAATAAATTGCACCAGCGAGCTTTTAAACGCCCAAATGCACATTCCACCACCATTCTGCACTTGCTCAGCCTATAGTTGAAAAGGTCCTGACTACTGTCCAGGCTACCTGTGTATGGCTTCATGAGCCATGGCATTAAGGGGTAGGCTGGGTCCCCAAGGATAACTATAGGCATCTCAACATCCCCAATGGTTATTTTCTGGTCTGGGAAGAAAGTCCCTTGCTGCAGCAGCTGAAACAGACCAGAGTTCCTGAAGATGCAAGCGTCATGTACCTTTCCCAGCCATCCCACATTGATGTTGGTGAAACGTCCCTTATGATCCACCAGTACTTGCAGCACTATTGAAAAGTAACCCTTTCGGTTTATATACTCGCTGGCTTGGTGGTCCGGTGCCAAGATAGGGATATGGGTTCCGTCTATCGCCCCTCCACAGTTCGGGAACCCCATTGCTGCAAAGCCATCCAGTATGAGCTGCACATTTCCCAGACTCACAACCCTTGGTACCAGCAGCTCGGTGATCGCCTTGGCTACTTGCATCACAACAGCCCCCACTGTAGATTTTCCCACTCCGAATTGATTCGCAACTGACCGGTAGCTGTCTGGCGTTGCAAGCTTCCACAGGGCTATCGCCAGTCGCTTCTGTACTGTGAGGCCTGCTCTCATCTTGGTGTTCTGGCGCTTCAGGGCAGGGGAAAGCAACTCACAAAGCTCCATGAAAGTGCCCTTACGCATGCGAAAGTTTCGCAGCCACTGGGATTCACCCCAGACCTGCAGCACTATGTGGTCCCACCAGTCTGTGCTTGTTTCCCGGGCCCAGAATCGGCGTTCCTCTGTATCAACAAGCCCCATTAACACCATGATGTCCACCTTGCGGGGGGGCCTTTTTTGAGAGAGGTCTGTGTCCATGTCCTCATCACTGTCCTCAGGGCACTGCTGTCGCCTCCTCGCCTGCTGTAGCAGCTCCTGGTTCTCGTTCTCTATATACTCCTGGACAATGCGTGTGGTGTTCATAACGGTGATAACAGCCGCGGTGATCTGATCGGGCTCCATGCTTTCCCTGGTACGGTGTCTGCAGGACAGCAGAGTGGGAGCAGAAGCGGCGGGTGGATAACAATGGTGTCAGCAATATGGCGCCCGCATGAAAAAAGGCACGAAAGGATTTTGGGCTCCCTCTTCCGCTGCTTTCTCAGAGGGAGGGGGGAGTACGGGTTAGGCTCCTTTCCTTCTAACAGCAGATGGTACAATATGCCGGGAAGCAAGTGTTAAGCGTCTCCCTTGTAGCTGCAGATGGTTCGACAGGCTTGATATCCATCATCATCATCTCTTGGCCCCCTCAAGGATTGAACTTGCAACCGCGGGTTTAGCAGGCCAATGCTCAGACCGCTGATCTATCCCTCTGGCCCATATTATAGCGTGACTGAATCCCCAATAGACCTAATGTCCAGGCATACACTGGCTCCATGCTTGCCATAGCAAACACGGAAACCACTGACCGCTGAGCTATCCCTCCGCCCGTGTTCCAGGCAGTACTGAATCTCCCTTAAACAAAACGTAAAAAAGAGAATGACCAGAGTCACTCTGGTCACTCCCATTTATGTCCAAGCGCCCCCGGCCAGCCACGAGCACACAGGGGACAATGAATGTAAAGCCTATTGCACAATCTGCAGCTAGAAGGCAAGAACCTTCTGCTGTGTAGTCCCACGACTACGACCATTTATGGCATATTGCACCATCTGCTGCTAGAAGGAAAGGAGCTTATGCTGTGTAGTCCCGCGACTACCAGCCTCAGGCGGAATGGCCCCCTCAAGGATTGAACTCGCAACCCCGGGTTTAGCAGGCCAACGCTCAGAACGCTGAGCTATCCCTCTGCCTGTATTACAGTGCAACTGAATCCCCACTAGACCTAATGTCCAGGCATACGCTGGAGATGTACGGTAATTGTGAGCTGAGCAGGCTTCCGTAGCAAACCCGGAAACCCCGGAAAAAAGGCACGAAAAAGATTGCTTTCACGGAGGGAGGGAGGGATATTTGATGGCTTGACGACATGTACCCAGAACCACCAGCGACAATGTTTTCTGCCCCATCAGGCTTTGGGATCGCAACCCAGAATTCCAATGGGCAGCGGAGACTGCGGGAACTGTGGGATAGCTACCCGCAATGCAACGCTCCGAAAGTCGACGCTAGCCCCGATACTGTGGACACAGTCCGTCGACCTCATGGCCTTAATGGTCTTTAGTGGGGACACACACAATCGATTCCATAAAATCAGGTTTTAAAATATCGACTTCTATAATTTCGACCTAATTCTGTAGTGTAGACGTACCCTAAGGGAGTCTTCCTGCAGCACCGAAGTGCTACACACCTAACAACAGCCATGTAGACAGGGAGGCATGGTTTGGGGCAGTAGAGAGTCTTTAAGATATGTACCCGGGCATATACCCACACCCTTCAGATGGGTAATCCAGGCCTCACTGACTACTCGCCTATTTACACCCATGCTACAGGGGCTCTGCAGGTATGTAACTACGTGCCGAAAGAAATCTGTAGTGTAGATGTACCCACAACATAATTTTTCCTAAGATCAAATGCATTGCACTGGCTGTAAATCAACTCACTTTGTTGCTAGATTAAAAGGATGAAAGACTTTTCTGAAGCCACTTCATGATTCTGCCTGTTTCATTTGACAAAAGTATTAGTATTAATCATTTTAGCAGAAAATTGTAGTGTCACCAGTGTCCATGTATATTTGGGCTCAGGGCCAGTGCAAGGATATTTTGTGCCATAGGCGAAAATTCCACCTTGCGCCGCCTCCCCCCCGCCCCCATCGGTTCATTGAGGGGCAAATCCCAACTACCCTTTATGGACCCCACGGGCCAGCCTAGTGGTTGCACCGGCCCTGTTTGGGCTTCTGCAAAGGCCTACGAATGGTTCTATAGGTTTACCTTGTATACTATGGAAGTTTTGGAGAAATGTTTAAACAATCTCTTCATGTCAATTAGGTAGAGGAGAATCATCAACATCATCATCGTTCAGATTAAATTACATTTTACCCCACCCCTACAACTCTTATAGGGTAGTGTTGCCAGCAGTTATAGGGGTGGGCAAGAAGGGTGGTCACTATTAATTTTTTTGCTCCGCTCTGATGAGCTGACCATGTTTGCTCTTTTGCTACTCATTAGCTAGCTTATTTTATTTTATTTATTTGGCTTGGTCGCTGGGGAGGAGGGGGCACCAAAAACATATTTGCCAATCGCTAGGGCTGCTCCTGAATGTCGCCATTTCATTAGAGATCATCTAATTTAGTAGGTACACGGGAAAGTAGAATCAGTCCTGTTTTAGGAGAAAAAACAAGGAAATATCTTGACAAGTGGGAAGGAAGGAGATCAAGGAAACCAAACTGAAATCTCAGGAGCCCACATATATCAGCTAAATCTACAACACAGTTATTGCTGTTCGGCATACCTTTCAAAGGACAGACACAAAACTGATACACAGAGAGGCAAAAAGAGGGATAGAAGGGGGAGAAACACACTGCAAGAAACTTAAATTTGTTGGTTGCTCCATGGCATAAAATTCTATGAGATCACCAGGTATCAAAATGTCTACTTAACTGATCGTTAAACAAACAATTGTATTATAAGCTAATAGGAAACAACACTAATGAATTAATTAACTTCTAGGATATTTAAGAATGAATATCCTTTCCTAGTTAAGTAAAGAATCTTGTGTCTTCTGCTGCAGATGTATTTAAAAATAATATTCACAGTATAATAACTCTTCTATAACTGGGTCTTAAAATTTGTTAACCTTTCCAATTCTGCTCAGTTTTAGAACTAGCTGATGATATATTATTGGTTTTGACAAAGTCATGAAAGCTCAGATTAAGCGTCTATTAAAATATACATTTTATGACAGATTTGTCAGATTAAATTTATTGCTCGGACATATTTCTGGTTCAGTAGTATCAAATTATCCCAATTTGAGTTTCATGATATGATTTCTATCAGGAATGAACATTATTTGGTAATAAATTTCATAAACTACCCTAGTTTGATCCTCATAAAAAGTGATCATAAGAAATTCATTCTCAGAGACAAATGTGTATATTTTGTTCACTCATTTTGCTTTGCTTAAAGCTTTATGTTCTACAAAAAAGTATATGTACAGGGCATGTGTATAAATTATTATACATTAGATAAAGGAACACAGTAATATGTTTATGTATTCGTATATGCACACAATTTACTTAATTACTAAGAGGTCTAGTCTTCTGGCAATTCATATATTTCACTCCCACTGACATTAATGAGAACTGCACACAAATATAATATAAGTGATTCATAAGTGATTTTGAAGAAGAAAAAATAAAACTGGGTGGTACATTCTAGGGCTGGAGGAAACAATGGGGAGATGCCTGTTTCTCTCTCTCACCCTTCCAATTAATCAGTTATGGTGTTTGGAACAGTTTAAGAATGTCCATCTTCCTTTCGATATGGACGCCTACACCTTCTGCTAATTCCTTCCCTTACCCAGACATAAGCACACATCCTACCCATTTGTATTATAGCCTCTAGAAGGGCCTAATGGCCTACGATTCTCCTTGATGGGTCTCTCCTTTCTTGTCAGAGGCAGCCTTCAGGGACTGTAATCCCCAATTCCAAGGTCAGGGAGTCTCATCTTCAGGAAATGATCAGCTAGCCTGCTCCTGAGTTCTTGTGTCTGGTCTCTTCTAAAGGAAAGTCAGGCAGTCCAATTGGGAATCACTTTATAGGTGTGGCCGGGCAATCCACTCCTTCACTCTTGTGCAGAACCACTAAGCTAGTAGGATATGGGAGAAATCTGATGGACTTTGTGGGTTTTCAAAACATGGTTGTGCACATTAGGGCTTGGAATCTGGAATTTTTATTTTAAAATATCAAGTTAGCAGAACCAAAACACAGTAAGATCTAAATCCTGCCACATAGAAGCTCTGGGAATGGGGCATTTCTAAACTTGATACCGACTGTACTGGGAAGAATGGGTTACTCAAATACTAGACTGGAGTCACCAAGTCAACTCTAAAAAAGAGACCTCAAAGCCTGTGGGAGTAGCAGACCCCTAAACATCTCACTGAAGTGGAAGAACAACCACTAGAGGACGTCACTGAGTTATTCAAAGAGAAAACACTCTTGACAAAGGGGATGCCAATTTGGTTAATGGTGGGAAGTTACAAGGATTAGGAAAGGCAGCTGCAGGCCTGATTGATGGCCTCAGTTTTGGCTGAACATCCATACCAACCCTCTGAACCGTTCTGAATCTCTCCTATCATGACTATTTACCCTATGAATCTTTTGAAAACAAGAGTCACTAAACAATCGTGCCATAATGCTTTCTATGCGGGTTTTGTACTGGTTTCCATAACTGTAATATCTGACTACCTTATCTTGTGATAAATAATTTAATATTGTGCACACAATATTAATTGGTCTGCTAGAATCCCTGCATCTGCTACCACAAAATTAAACAAAATCTGCTTTTATAATTTATTTAACTATTGTTTAAGCATTTCAAATCTTCAAATTTGGACCTCGTGGACCACATACCACCCAATAGGGTTATGCCTTAATTATAGGTTTCCAATTAATTATTGATACTCAGTAGATAACTTATTTGGTGGAACTGCCACTCTTTTACCTATCTGGGACTAACTGTATAATTGACATAATGTGGCCAATGACCAACAAGTGCCATTCTTGGTAAGGGAAAAATGTCTTGGTTCTTTTTGAACTCCAGTCTCTAGAATCGTTTCTTGTCTTTAGACCTAGGGCCAGATTCCCTAAAGCCCTGAGCCGTGTAGCTATTCACATCAGAGCAAAGACGGCACAAGCTGTACCACTTTTACTCAGTAGTATTTTACACCAACTTTGCACGGATGCAAATGAGTACCCAGGGTTCAAGACAACAGAGAATCTGGCCCATTTTATTTAATAATGGATGTGTTTTATTATCTACTTACTACACACACTTTGCGTACCAAACTTTGCTCCTTGATATGGCTACACACACATAAACTACACAAATAAAGGCAAAGGCTAGATACTAAAAAGAGGAAACAATATTTTATTTATTAAAAATAAGGAATGTGATTGCTGCTCTACCTCACCCTACTCATGCTCTCTTCATTTTAGTGCCCTAATCTTTTCCTGACTAATTTGAGTGCTTGCAATCTTTGAGCAGCTAAATCTTTGTTAGCATACTGTGAATAGTAATGAATTAAAACGGGGGGGGGGGGGGGAGAAGAAAACTGAAAATAATTTAATTTTAAGACAAACACCAGCTGCAGTTCAGCTGTGCAACAATTAATGGGACAGGCAGGGCCCTTATTGCCTCCCCCAATAACATGAAGGCAGAAGCATTTTCTGTGAGATTTACTTGACAACCTGAACAATAAAACTAAGAAGATACAAAATACACTGCAGGAGAAATGGGAGACATTAAAGAAGAAGTTAGACATTTATTGTAAATCAAAATTTAATATGCTTGAGGGCAAAAGAGAGTCTATGAATTTAAACAAGTGGAGAAGAAAGTGCTCAGCTGGGGGAAAAGGGCATTGGGAGTGTTCTACATTAGAAAGATTCTGAAGCAAGGACTACTAGCAGACCATAAAACTGAGAATCTGGGAAAAAACATTGCCAGGGCTACAAATATCTAGATCCTTGGTCCATGGAGAAGAAAAAAAACTCTCTAGCCTCGTAGATTGTACTGAAAATAAAGTTTTGATTTCTTGGGTTAACAAACACCACACAACAAGACACAATTAACATGCCTCTGTGCTGCTAGATCTTATGAAGAGGAAAAATGGGATCAGGACTGGGTCTCACTATAGCTACTATCTAGTGTCTGGAAACTTCTTACACGTAATTAAAATCAATTTGTATAACCTGAAAATAACAATGGCTCTTAGGACGCCTGACAGACACAGCTAGTTTTTCTTGCTCCTGGCAGTTTCTTAGCATCTCCCAGACTTCTAATGTTACAGCCAGAAACTGGAAAGAGATTATGCGCTAGAGCTGCTAGACAGAGATTTGGAGGGCTTTTAAAAATATATATTTTTGAACTGCAACTGTGTAAGGTGATTGGTGAGCACAAATCAGCTGTCACCAAAGTTGGCTAGTCAAAAAATTGCAGTGATCAACATGCTGACATTTGCCAAAATGAACGACTGCGTGTCATCCACATGGAAATAGTAACACCACATGACTAATCCTGTCCAAGTACAAAATAAAGCAAGATGCTAGCGTACTGGAGATAGGACGTTGTATCGGTAAGTTATGGAAAAATATGTAATGATTTGCAAAATGTCTTGCTCTCCTATTTTGAGCTTTCTGCAGTTTATAACAATCCAAGCATCTTCAACACTCAAAGTCCAATCAGAATGGAAATTAGATTTTAGTTATAAAACAAAATGTTAGCGACCATTCAAATCAGATCACAATGATCCTTTTAGCTACACACACCAGTCCTTGGGTCCAACCAAGCTGTGCTCAGTGCAGAACCTGAGACGGGATGCAAACGGAACTGTACACTGCCTTTGTGCTGCTACAATTTGCAATTATCTGTTCATGCACCGCTACCAGTGCTTAATTTGTGCCAGGGCTTGCCGGGCCTGAGCCCTGGCACCACTAGGCTTGCCAAATCAGTTACCAGTTCCAGCATGGGCAGCAGGAGGTTCATGCAGGCCGCAGAGTGCCTTTCTGAACTGGGGCTGCAGCTGCTTCACCCACAGGTTCTAGCACCACTGCCCCACCTGCACCCCTGCACAAGCCAGCAACACGCTGAGCCTGCTGGATGCCCAGCGGGTGCAGCTGCAGCTAAATTGGTGCAAGCGGGAGTTCCCACACCCTGGGCAATGAGTCCTTCGGGGCCGTGAACGCCACCCCCGAGCCGCACTTCCGCCAGTGCCCCCTTCCTTCCTCGGGGGCTTCCACAAGGAGGCTGGCTCCCTCGGAGGCCCAGGAGAGGCAGAGACTCCCCAGTGCTGGCAGTGAGAAGAGAGGTGAGGTGTCAGGAAATGGGGAGGTGACAATGTAGCCAGGGCATTGTCTGGGGCAGGAGGAGCTGGGCACCAGGGAAGCTACGAGAGGTGGCCTCAATGCCACGGGCAGGGCCTCACCAAGGGAGGCAGAACAGGCACATAGAGTAGTCAGAGCGGGCTCACAAGATGCACCAAGCAGGGATGCAGCTCCATACTCTGGCCAGGGGGCACTGACCTGGCTGCCACAGCCCCCAGCTGCAGCCATGCTCAGTAGTTCACAAACATTATTTTGTTTCACTTCATCTATAATTTGGATTTGACTGTTAAATGTGGGTACTCAGCTCGACCCTGAAGGGGAGAAAAAGAAGAAGTCAGGTTAACATGTCCAGAGGCAGCCCAGATCAAAATGAAGTGTCATTTTCTATCACACAAGATACATAAATATTACCAGAAGACTTTCATTCTCATGTCTGGAAAAGTGTAGGAATCTTAGAACTCTTATGCTCCAGCCTGGGTGATCTTCATAAGGCAAAGTTCTGCTGGTAAATCAGCTGCTTACACTCAATGATAGATTTTTTAATCTGTACTTCATCCATAGAAAAAACTGACTGATTCACACTCATGACGGAGACGCTCCATGAATTTGTGCACATTGCAAATCAGGGACGGAAAAACAAAAAAACAAAAACCACCCCTCAAGAATGATTCATAATAAGTTTACCTTGTTAGTTTCATGAGTGTAATTCAAAATATTTACTGATGTATATTTTTTAAAACAATGGTGTGTAGAAGTTTCTATAGAACTATGCTACAAAATCTTTGTGGAGAGTTGAGTTTTCGTCAGCAGCTTTTAGTATACATGATAAAGTGTGAAGTTCAGCAAGGTTCTCCTGTAGCAAATCACAGATATCACACATAAAAATCTTAAAAGCGCTCCCACCTTCTGGGTTAAAGGAAATTAGGCATGCATGCCGATGATAATATTTTTTTACGACAAAGAATGTATCTCTTCAGTACCCTCCTTTGAGGGCTATATTCTGTCCTCTCAGCAACAGGCAGAATGATATTTGGATGGATGCAGGTTTCATTTGAGAATGTATAACTCCATCATAGGCAAAATGGAACCAGATTGCTGGCACTTAAAATTAAAAAGGTTGTAGAGCAGTTTTTAAACTAAGGGCTGGGGAAAAGCCGACAGGTGCAGAGGAGCACATGGCTCAGACAGAGACATACCTTAGGGGAGGATCTATTAATGGAGAATCTCTATGTCCTAGTAAGGAGGCAAGGATGGAAGATGATAAAATACAGGTAGGATCTAATGAGAACCAGTCAAATTAAAAAAAAAAAAAAAAAAAAAAGAGTCCTATTCAATTACATCACGTAATGGCAGACAGCTAAAAAGTGACCATTTTTTAAAGTACTGATATACAAATGCTAGAAGTCTAAATAATAAGATGGGTGAACTAGAGCACCTCGTATTAAATAAGGATATTGCTATAATAGGCATCACAGAAACTTGGTGGAATGAGGATAGTCAAAGGGACACGGTAATACCAGGGTACAAAATATACAATAAGGACAGAACTGGTCGTGCTGGTGGGGGGAGTGGCACTATATGTGAAAGAAAGCATAGAATCAAATGAAGTAAAAATCTTAAATGAACCAAATGGCCCCATAGACTATGGATAGTAATTCCATGCTTGAATAATAAGACTATAGCAGTGGAGATATACTACCGACCAGCTGCACGGGGGAAGATTAGATAGGCTATAAAAATAAAAACGCAATAACGGGGGATTTCAGCTATTCCCGTATTGACTGGGTACATGTCACCTCAGGGATGCAGGGATAAACTTTCTTCACACCTTAAATGAGTGCTTCTTGGAGCAGCTAGTTCTGGAACCCAGGAGAGGAGAGGCAATTCTAGATTTTGTCCTAAGTGGAGCACATGATCTGATACAAGAGGTGAATACAGCTGGACACTTGGTAATGGTGACCATAATATAATTAAATTTAACATCTCTGTGGCGGGGGAAACACCACAGCAGCCCAACATGATAGCATTTAATTTCAGAAAGGGGGAACTACACAAAAATGAAGAAGTTAGTTAAACAGAAATTAAAAGGTACAATCCCAAAAGTAAAATCTCTAGAAGCTGCATGGAAATATTTTAAAGACCCCATAATAGAGGCTCAACTTAAATGTATACCCCAAATTAAAACACATAACAGGATGAGAAAAATACCACCATTGCTAAACAACAAAGTAAAAGAAGCAGTGAGAGGCAAAAAGGTATTCTTTAAAAGGTAGAAGTTAAATCCTACTGAGGAAAATAGAAAGGAGCATAAACTCTGGCAAGTGAAGTGTAAAAATATAGTTAGGAAGGCCAAAAAAGAATTTAAAGAACAGCTAGCCAAACTCAAAAAGTAATACCAACAAATGTTTTAAGTAAATGAGAAGCAGGAAGCCTGCTAAACAACTAGTGGGGCCACTGGACAATCAAGATGCTAAAGGAGCACTCAAGAATGACAAGGCTATTGCGGAGAAATTAAATTAATTCTTTGCATTGGTCTTCACGGCTCAGAATGTGAGGAAGATTCCCAAACCTGACCCATTCTTTTTAGGTGACAAATCTGAGGAACTGTCTCCGGTTGAGGTGTCATTAGAGGTGGTTTAGGAACAAACTGATAAATTAGACAAGAATACGTCACCAGGACCAGATGCTATTCGCCCAAGAGTTCTGAAGGAACTCAAATGTGAAATTGCAGAACTATTAACAGGGGCTCGTTCACCTGCACATCTACCAATGTGATATATGCCATCATGTGCCAGCAATGCCCCTCTGCCATGTACATTGGCCAAACCGGACAGTCTCTACGCAAAAGAATTAACGGACACAAATCTGACATCAGGAATCATAACATTCAAAAACCAGTAGGAGAACATTTCAACCTCTCTAATCACTCAGTGACAGACTTAAAGGTGGCAATTTTGCAACAGAAAAACTTCAAAAACAGACTTCAACAAGAAGCTGTTGAACTTGCATTGATATGCAAACTAGATAACATCAACTCAGGGTTGAACAGAGACTGGGAATGGCTTAACCATTACGTTAATTGAATCTATTTCCCTTAAGTTAACTATCCTCATTCATACCTTTGTGACAACTGTCCGCAATGGGCTAGCTTGATCATCACTTCAAAAGTTTTTTTTCCCCCTGCTGATATAGTTCCTCTTAATGAATTAGCCTCTTAAAGTTGGTATAGGCACTTCCACCTTTTCATGTTTCTCTGAATGTATAAATATCTGCTCAGTGTATGTTCCATTCCATGCGTCTGATGAAGTGGCTTCTAACCCACGAAAGCTTATGCTGAAATAAATTTGTTAGTCTCTAAGGTGCCACAAGTAATCCTGTTCTTTTTGCTGACACAGACTAACACGGCTGCTACTCTGATAACTGTGGTTTGTAACCTATCATTTAAATCAGCTTCTGCACTAGAAGATAGCTAATATGACACCAATTTTTAAAAAGAGCTCCAGAGGTGATCCCGGCAATTACAGGCTGATAAGCCTGACTTCAGTACTGGGCAAACTATGGTAAAGAACAGAATTGTCAGACAAATAGATTAACATAATTAGTAGGGGAAGAGTCAACATGGCTTTTGTGAAGGGAAATTATGCCTCACGAATCTATCAGAATTCTTTGAGGGGATCAACAAGCATGTGGACCAGGGGGATCCAGTGGATCTGATATACTTAGATTTTCAGAAAGCCTTTGACAGGGTCCCTCACGAAAGGCTCTTAAGCAAAGTAAGCTGTCATGGGATAAGAGGGAAGTCCTCTCATGGATCAGTAACTGGTTAAAAGATAGGAAACAAAAGTAAGGAATAAATGGTCAGTTTTCACAAATGTAGAGAGGTAAATAGTGGTGTCCCCTAGGGGTCTATACTGGAACCAGTACTATTCAACATATTCATAAATGATCCAGAAAAAGGGGTCGCAAAATTTGCAGATGATACAAAACTACTCAAGATTGCTTGGACTTAACTGATTGCGAAGAGCTACAAAGGGATCTCACAAAACTGGGTGACTGGGCAACAAAATGGCAGATGAAATTCAGTATTAATGCCAAGTAATGCACATTGGAAAACATAATCCCAAATATACATATAAAATGATGGGGTCTAAATTAGCTATTACCATTCAAGAAAGATCTTGGAGTCATTGTGGATAGTTCTCTGAAAACATCCCCTTAATGTGCAGCAGCAGTCAAAAAAGCAAACAGAATGTTGGGAATCATTAAGGGATAGATAGTAAGACAGAAAATATCATATTGCCTCTATATAAATCCATGGTATGTCCACATCTTGAATACTGCATGTAGATGTGGTCGCCCCATCTCAAAAAAGATATATTGGAATTGGAAAAGTTTGAGAGAAGGGCAACAAAAATGATTAGGGGTATGGAACAGCATCCATATGAGGAGAGATTAATTAGATTGGGACTTTTCAGCTTGGAAAAAGAGACAACTAAGGGGGGATATGATAGAGGTCTATAAAATCATGACTGGTGTGGAGAAAGTACATAAGGAAGTGTTATTTACTCCTTCTCATAACACAGAAACTAGGGGTCACCAAATGAAATTAATAGGCAGGATATATAAAACAAACAAAAGGAAGAATTTCTTCACACAACGCAATCAACCTGTGGAACTCCTTGCCAGAGGATGTTGTGAAGGCCAAAACACTAACAGGGTTAAAAAAAAATCTAAATAAATTCATGGAGGATAGGTCCATTAATGGCTGTTAGCCTGGATGGGCAGGGACAGTGTTCCTAGCTGCTGTTTGCTAGAAGCTGGGAATGGGCGACAGGGGATGGATCACTTGATGATTACACATTCTGTTCATTCCCTCTGGGGCACCTGGCATTGTTGGAAGACAGGATACAGGGATAGACGGATCTTTGGTCTAACCCAGTATAGGTATGTTGCCCCATTTTCTACCCACGGTGGGAAAACCCTAGCTGTTCTATCAGGAAACTGCTAGCCATGTTGCTAGTTATTCAGCCTGGCAATGAAAAGAGGAGAAGAGCACTAAAGGGAGGGACATATAATGTCTTATCTATTTGGATGACAAGGTCTTCAGGTAACAAACAGTTTCTCATCATATTAATGTACAGCACCTAGCACAATCAGACCCTGATTTCATTTGGGATCTATTGGAATATAAATATATGATATACATAATGATCATTGCTCACAGGTAAGTGGAAGATTGAGAGAAGATTCCCTGCATACCCTTCTGATACTCATGGTAACTGAGAGGTCTTTCATTTGTTTACAGGAATCTTTTTAAAAACTTAGTAAACACCAAACCCTGGAAGGTTCTGTCCATGGCTTTCAAATGACCACAGAGGAGAGAGGAAAAATTGTGGATCATGATGCACAATTTCAACATCTTGTGTGTCAGCTGCTGGTGCAAGGTCAGTCTCAGTTCACTGTTTGGGCTCTTCCTCCAGGACACCTGGCCTAGTAAGCCCACAGTGATGCCATTACTGTTTCTTAGTTTCAGGAATCTTACACCAAATCTTAAAATGAAATCCCAGTATAGCATGTGAGATCCTGTAATACGCAGGATATTACATCACTCCAAATAAGAAAACTAAAACCTTGACAGAAAACAACCCCTATTAATTCCCAGGGAAAAAATGCACAGCAATGGCCAGTCCCACAACTTACTGGGTAGAAAAAAAAGTGATACTATTTGGAATACAAGTTTAATAATGTAGCTTGTTTCTTCATTCCTTGACCAGCAGCAGCAAAGGGCACACCTCATGTTACTCTTGAATGATCCATTAATGGCTGACTCAGGAGCAATGTCAATGGGCTCTAGAAAAGGAATTGCATCCGGCTTTTTGAATGTTAGTGGCGATAGAAAAGGGAGGGAGAAAAAAGTATGGCTGAAATTACTGTATATTGCAAAACATATTTAGAAGTGAACTTGGATGTTGCGTTAATATTTGTTCTCTTGTTGCATCTTTATTGTTTGTATTCTATTTAATGGGGAAAGGGTGGGGGCACTTGACTGCAGTGAGTGGTTGCAGGAAATTATGCCTATGTGAATAGAGAATGGAAGATCCTGCCTGCATAAACTCCAAAAAGGTCAGAACTTGCTTGAAAGATACGTTTATTAAAAAAAACAAGACTCATAGAAGATATCATTACTACTTAATGGGAGAATAGATGCCTCAGTGCATGCACCACTATGACTCCCGGTAAAATTCTGCACCACTGCACAGAATTCATTGCCCCCCTCCCCCTGCAAATTTCTTTGTTCCCTGCAGAAAATGACTCCAGACTCCCAATCCACTAAGCCCCAACCAGCTACACCCAGATCCTTAACCTTCCAAGTGCCCCAGCACCCAGACTCCCCACTGAGCCCACCACACCCAGAACTCCTGCCAAGTCCCATCCCCCACTCTGTGGCTCCAGCTAAGCAGACAAACTTTATTCTTCCCATTTCTGAACCCAGTTTGAAAGGGGATACCAACACTTACAAGATACGGGGCCTAGGAAGGAAGGTGGATGGGAATGGGTTTTCAGCTGCTGCCCTCAGCGGGGAATGCTGACAGACACACAGGCAGGGAGAAACTGCAGCAAGCAGGGTGCCTCTCCCAGCCGGATGGGGGTAACTGGGATGAATGGAACTTGCAAAATCTTGGAGGGAAAGATTACAGGGTAGGTAAAACCCATGCATACAATGTAGGCCTGCTGAGTGTTTATCTCTTTGCTCTGCACGCTATGCACCTTTGGGCGAACAAACAGTGCTTTGTTTTGAATAAGTTATTTTTTGAGTCACTTTACCTCCCAGAACCTGTGACAGCAACTGATTTAGAGGACCAAACACGGCTGAACCTGTCAGGTTAGGAAAAAGAGTGGCCTTGCACAGTAGAGTTGCCACCTGTCCATGTTCCAGCTCCCACATGACAGACTCACCATCACATTTTGCATTAAATTGGCAGACTCAGAAAGGCCAAGAACTGCATGGGCCACTGAGACCAAGCTACGCATGTTACCCATAGAAGTCTCCCCAACATGAGTCTTGATGTATACTGGGAAATTTGCCCGCTTGCTGTCCACCTCTCACACCAACACCTTTCACCAGCACTACATTTAAGCTGTAGTTTATGACCACATGCATATCTTCAAATAGGCAAAACAGATCATCAATACATTTGGAAAAAATACACATGGCGCTGCTCAAAACTGGGCTGATATGGAGATGTGTTTATAACAAAACACTTATAACCGAGAGCCCAGCATAGGCGCCGACCCGGAGCACCCACGGAGAAAAATTGGTGGGTGCTCAACACCCACCGGCAGCTCCCTGCCAGCCCTGCGCCCGTTACCGGAGCACTTACCTTCGCCCCTGACGCCGGGCGACGTTGCGGGGCCCCGCCCCTGACACACCCAGCGGAGCCGACGGAAGTCGGCTCCTATGGAGCCCAGTGCTCACTTTACACTAAATTTAAAAACATTTGCTCTTGGATACAAACCGATCCAAACAATAAAATAAATTTGTAAACAAAAGTTAATTTCAGTTTGGTTTCTTTCATTTTGCTCACTAGGGTTTCAATAGTGTCCCCTCAGTACACAGAGATAGGCACATAAATCCCAAGATACAAGAACAATGCAGACCAAAAGCTCTCTCTTTTCCCAAGAATTTGCCAGTTTAACCATGCAGAAAGCATTATGATTATGGAGCCAACTTAAAAAAATTAAGGGAATTAGTTAGGGAAGTGGACTGGACTGAAGAACCCAAGGATCTGAATGTGGAGGAGGCTTGGAATCAGCTTCTGCAACTTTGACTTAAAGTATCTGAACCCCACATCCCAAGCAAAAGGGAAGAAATTGTAGGGAAGAGTTGCAGACCAAGCTGGATGAGCAAGCATCTCAAACAGGTGATTAAGAGAAAGCAGAAAGCCTATATAAGGAATGGAACATGGGAGGGATCAGCAAGGAAAGCTACCTCTTGGAGGTCAGAAAGTGTTGGGATAAAGGTTTCAGAGTGGTAGCCGTGTTAGTCTGTATCAGCAAAAAGAACAAGAACAAATTTATTAGTCTCTACGGTGCCACAAGTACTCCTTATTCTTTTTGTACGGATAAAGTGAGAACTGTCAAAAGCCAAGCAGAGTTGGACCTTGCAAAGGGAATTAAAACCATTAGTAAAAGGATCTATAGCCATATAAATAAGAAGAAAACGAGGAAAGAGGAAATGAGATCACTAAGCACTGAGGATGGGCTGGAGATTAAACATTGTATAGGCATGGCCGAACACCTAAACAAATACTTTGGCTGAGTATTTAATGAGGCTAATAAAGAGCTTAAGGGTAGTGGCAGGGTGGCTAATGGCAACAAGGATATGGAGGTAGAAATTACCACATCCAAGGTGGAAGTCAAACTCAAACAGCTTAATGGGACTAAATTGGAAGGGCCCGGATAGTCTCCATCCAAGAATATTAAAAGGATTGGCACATGAAATTGCAAACCCAAAAGCAAGGGTTTTTAAGGACTCTGTTAACTCAGGGTCATACCTTCTGACTGGAGAATTGCTAATATAGTTCCTATTTTTAAGAAAGAGAAAAGAAATGATCCAGGAAACTACAGGCTGTTAGTTTGACTTCAGTTGTATGCAAAGTCTTGGAACACATTTTGAAAGAGAAAATAATTAAGGACATAGAGTTAACCAGTAACCGGGATAAAATACAACATGGTTTTACAAAAGGTAGATCATGCAACACCAACCTGATCTCCTTCTTTGAGAAGATAACTGATTATTTAGACAAAAGAAATGCAGTAGATCTAATCTACCTTGATTTCAGTGTGGCATCTGATACAGTTCCACTTGGAAAATTAGTTGTTAAATTGGAGAAAATTTAATATGAGAATTGAAAGGTGGATAAGGAACTGGCTAAAGGGGTGTCTACAACAGGTCATACTGAAAGGTGAACTGTCAGGCTTGATTGAGGTTGCCAATGAAGCTCCTCGGGGACTGGGTCTTGGAACCAATCTTATTGAACATTTTTATTACTGATCTTGGCACAAAAAGTGAGTGTGTGCTAATAAAATTTGCGGCTGACACAAAGTTGGGAAGTATAGCCAATACAGAGGAGGACCGAAATATCATATAAGAAGATCTGGATGACCTTGTAAACTGGAGTAATAGAAATAGGATGAAATTTAGTAGTGCAAAATGCAAGGTCATGCATTTACAGACTAACAAGAATTTTTGTTATAAGCTGGGGACGTATCAGTTGGAAGGGGCAGATGAGGAGACCGGGCTGTATTGGTTGATCACAGGATGACTATAAACTGTCAATGCAATGTGGCCATGAAAAAGGCTAATGCAGTCTAGGATGCATCAGGTGAGGTATTTCTAGTAGAGATAGGGAAGTGTTAGTACCATTCTACAAGGCACTGCTGAGACCGCCTCTGGAATACTGCATACAATTCTGGTCTCTCATGTTTAAGAAAGATTAATTCAAACAGATGCAGAGAAGGGCTACTAGGATGATCCGAGGAATGGAAAACCTACCTTATGAGAGGAAACTCAAAGAGCATGTCTTGTTTAGCCTAGCCAAAAGAATGCTGAGGAGAGATATGATTGCACTCTATCAATACATCAAAGGGATAAATAGCAGGGAAGGAGAGGAATTATTTAAGTTAAGCACCAATCTGGACAAGAGAACAAATGGATATAAACTGGACACCAACAAATTTAGGCTTGAAATTTCTAACCAACAGAGGAGTGAAGTACTGGAACAGCCTTCCAGTAATGGCGGGCAAAAAAACATACCTGAGTTCAAGACTGAGCTTGATAAGTTTATGGAGGGGATGGTATGATGAAACTGTCTAAAATAGCATGTGGCCATCGGCGACTGTCAGTAACAAAAATCCCCAAGGGCTGGAGACGGGACAGTAGATGAGGAGGGCTCTTCGTGCCCACAGAGAATTATTTCCCAGGTATCTCGCTGATAGATCCGAGTATGTGGGCCAGGCCTAAATGATCTCCATGTTTGGGGTCGGGAAGGAATTTTCCCCTGAATCAGGTTGGCAGACCCTGGTTTGGGGGTTTTTTTTGCCTTCCTCTGCAGCATGGGGCACAGGGCTCTTGCAGGTTTAAACTAGTGTAAGTGGTGAATTCTTTGTAACTTGAAGTAATGAAACCATGATTTGAGGACTTTAGTAACTCAGCCAGAGGTTGGGGTCTATTTCAGGAGTGGATGGGTGAGGTTCTGTGGCCTGCAATGTGCAGGAGGTCAAACTATATGATCATGATGGTTCCTTCTGACTTTAAAGTCTATAATATGAAATATCTCAAATGTTAACGCCCTGAGTTGTAACCAATATCAAGAAAAGACAGATCTGACAATGAAATTTGTAACTGACATGGTAAAAATATAATTTTGTTTTGACTGATAGTCTGTCACATATATTTTACTTTGAAAGACAGATCTTCCATTTTGAATCTACATTTTCAGTTATTTGTCTGCATTTTTAGTTTTATGGTGGTCCTATGTCAGTGGGAGTTCATGCAGGAGCTGACATGTTATTGCATATATACACAATTGACTACTACCATGCTTCATGGGCCGTGGAGATTGGATTTTATCTAGCATGAATTAGTAAATGTTTTTTAATAAACAGTCTTCTGCTTAATTACAGTAGAAGTTTCTACAGCACATTTATAAACAATATGGTGACACTCTCTTTAATTGGACGAGGGAAACAATCTGCTTTCTTATAAACTTTGTATAGCCACTGTAGTCAATACTGCCTTGTACGAATTGTAGCTGATTAATTTAATTTGCTATTTATTGGGTTATTGATTATACGACAGACTATTTGAGAGAGGAAGTTATCTGAAAACTTATACTGCTGCTAGACTTGACTAGACTAGAAAATGATTTTCTAAATGTAGCTGTTGCTTAGTATTTTTTTTATAAGTAATAAAACCAGTCCAAGTTTAATATAATATGGTATTTTAATGTCTGTGAAGAATCGTCTTCCGTTTTGAGTTTACTTTCAATTTACTCGCAAAGCAGCTTTTATCCCTCCAGATTATTGGAAATCTATAATGGAGCTTGTTAACTGAAATGTGTTTATTTGTAGACATTTCATTGCAAGTATTTTACTTTGTTTAAAATAACTTGCATTTGTTTTAGCAATTTAAGAATTCTTCCTGGAGGACTTACTGATTTGACAATTTTTTGTACTGTCCTTGAAAGATGTACTTCAAGATTTTGCATCAAAGATACTGCAATAGATTTGCAGTGAAGCCTGTTTGACTCAAAGGAACATTGTCATGCTAAACCTATTCTTTTAAAGTTTCTGTATAATTTACTTTTCACAATTTATACTGTTTTCTCTAACACTCTGATTGATTGATTAATTTTAAACCAGACTGAACAGGTGGAAAGAGAAACTGAAGGTACAGAGGTGAAACAGCTTGCCTGAGGTCCCACAGCAGATCAGTGGCAAAGCCAGGAATAGAACTTAAGTCTCCTGATTCCTAGTCTAATGGCCTGCCCTTGAATAAATTGGTTTCATAAATCAGTAGATCAGTTTCACTTTCTTATGCCCTAATAATATTTACTAGGCATTTCTACAAAGTGCATTCTGTACTTCACAAATAGATTAGTTTACCATCTACGCCCAGTTGGCAAGTATTGTCCTTATTTTACAGGAAGGAAAGTTGAAGCAGAGGTACTTAAATTATTTGTCCAAGATCATGAAGAGAGTCAGTGGCAGAACCATGATTATAATTCAGGAGTTACTGGTTCTCAGTTCTCTAGTCAGTCTATTTTCCTTTTTAACATTGTGGCATTGTGTTTGATGCCCAACAGCCCAGGTGAATGTTTAACCCTCCTCCCACAAAGAAATGTTTTTGTTAATACTTAAATAACACACCAAAACATTTCTCTATTCAGATTTTTAAATTATTTTTTCACTTTAGGACTAGAGGAAAAAAATGGAGGAGATAAGCTATATTTTCACATTTCCCCAAACAGTAAATGGAATTGTATGAATCTTGGTAGGGTCAAACAGCAGGCAGTATGAAGTTTGTTTGGTTTCTACTCGCTTTGAGTTTACACTCCTTGAGTTAGACTTTGTGTGCGTTTGTCCCCGAATTCAATCTCTGTGAAACTCAGACAAAAATGTTGAGTTTCTCACGTTTTGTGGGGAACATTTTGAGAAAACAGCACTGAGTTTCAGGCCACTTGCAAAAATTTTGCACAGCTCTAATAAAGAATTGTATTTTGTAACATCCCCAGCCAAGTATAAAATCTGTCTCCTAGCAGTGGCAAACCAAAATGCAGAACTTTATAGGATGTGTTCTTATTTAGAAGGTGTAGGGAAAAAATCTCTACTTTCAGTGAAACTGGTGAGTGAGCTTTTTTTTTTTTAATTTAAACTGTTTCAGGGTGAAACTGATATGTTTAAACACGGAAAAAATGTTGCCGATCTATTTTTGATTATTCTTCCATTTAGTTTAAATTGAATTAGCTCATGATCACTTGAACCAATGTTGTCCTCTATAACCAGTTCTTCTATGAGGTCCTCACTACTCACCAAATACCAAATCTAAAATGGTGTCACCTCTTGTTAGTTTAGCAACTATTTGGTGAAGAAATCTGTCCGTTATCTATATCTGTCAGTAATCTCTATCTGGGAAGTTAAAGTCTCTCATAATCACACATTTCCTAGTAGTATTTATTTCATTAAAAACATTAAAAAGAGATCTCTATCCATACCCAAATTGGATCCTGGTGGTCTGTAGCACATCCCAAGCTCTATATCAGAGGAACCTCTAGTAGCTTTCTTCCCCAAAGCAGTTTCACCCCAAGCAGACTCTGTTTTATCCATTCCATCACTTCTAATTTCTTTACAGTCTACCTCATCATTACTATACAATGCTACTCCACCACCTTTGCCTTTATTTCTGTCTTTTCTGAACAGCACATACCCTTCAATACCTGTACTCCAGTCATTACTACTGTTCTACCATGTTTCTGTTACCCCTGTAACATCTGGTTTCCTGCACCAGTAGTTCTAGTTCCTCCATTTTCATAGATTCATAGAACTGGAAGGGACCTCCAGAGGTCATCTAGTCGAGTCCCCTGCACTTGTGACAGGACTAAGTATTATCTAGACCATCCCTGACAGGTGTTTGTCTAACTTGCTCTTAAAAATCTCCAATGTTGGCGATTCCACAACCTCCCTAAGCAATATATTCCAGTGCTTAACCACCCTGACAGGAAGTTTTTTCTCATGTCCAGTCTAAATCTCCCTTACTGAAATTTAAGCCCATTGCTTTATGTCCTATCCTCAGAGGTTAAGAAAAACAATTTTTCTTCCCCCACGTTGTAACAACCTTTTACATACTTGAAAACTGTTATCCTGTCCCCTCTCAGTCTTCTCTTTTCCAGACTAAACAAACCCAATTTTTTCAATCTTCCCTCATAGGTCATGTTTTCTAGACCTTTAATCATTTTTGTCGCTCTTCTCTGGACTCTCTCCAATTTGTCCACATCCTTCCTAAAATGTGGCACCCAGAACTGGACACAATACTCCTGCTGAGGCCTAATCTAAACCCCCCACACTGGAATCCATGCAGGGTATCAAATAACTACAACCCATACTCTATGGGGATTTCATCCTGGAAAAAAATCTTTCCTAAACTCCCTCTTCTGGCCTTCAAACACCCCAAGCTCATCAGAAGCAAATTCCCAACAGACCAAAGACACACCAACTCAAAGTGGCAACCCACCCTCCTGCCAGAACAGATGCAAAACCTACAGACATACCTCCACTGCTAATGTCATCAATACTCCCACCCTCAAAAAAAAAAAAACCTTTCAGGATCTATGGGTCCTACACATGCCTATCACAACATGCGGTGTAACAACCACCATGTGCATGAAATCAGACAATAACTATGCTCAAAATGACAGTATGATTTTCACACAGAAAAATGATGAGACAAAACATAGAATATCAGGGTTGGACGGGACCTTAGGAGGTCATCTAGTCCAACCCCCTGCTCAAAGCAGGACCAATCCCCAATTTTTGCCCCAGATCCCCAAATGGCCCCCTCAAGGATTGAACTCACAACCCTGGGTTTAGCAGGCCAATGCTCAAACCACTGAGCTATCCCTCCCCCTGTAGGTGAACCCTTATCACAAAAATATCACTCCATATCTGATACCTCAGTCCTCGTCCTCAAAGGAAACCCACACAACACCTTCAAAAGATGAATTTAAGTTCCCAGGCTCATAACTCTGCTAGACACTAAAAATCATGGACTCAATAAAGACACTGGATTTATGGCTCATTACAACAATCTGTAACCCACTAACTCTCCTTTGTCCTACAATTGCAGATGTGTTTACTGCCCATTTCACCTTGGATGGTCTCTTGCATCATGCTAACTCCTTATGTTTAGCAATCTGTTCCACCTTGTCTTTAGCTGTGACACTGATTATCTTTCCCACACTTGAAGAGCTCTGGTTAAGTTCAAAAGCTAGTCTCTTTCACCATCAGAAGTTGGTCCAATAAAAGATATGACCTCACACACCTTCTCCCTATTCAAGTAAGCAGACAAAACACTTTCATTAAATGAAGGGATGTCTATAATTTTGCATGCTAGAACTCTGGCTCACAACAACATTTTAAATATAAGCTCTTCTGAGGCCTTGGCTACACTTGTAGATGTACAGTGCTGTGAGTTAAACCCATCTTCATACAGCTGAGTAGGGAAAGCGCTGCAGCCTGACCACACTGGCAGCCGCCAGCGCACTGACGTGGCTACATTTGCGGCACTTGCAGCGACTTTGGGAGCAGTGCATTATGGGCAGGTATCCCACAGAACACCTCTTCCCATTCTGGCGCCGTGGGTTGTGGGAAGGGGGCATGGGGTATGGTGCATTCTGGGTCCTGTCCCAACGCCCCGTGATGCATTGCTTCGCATCCCAGCAATCCCTGTGTTTCTGGCCACATTTGGCGCCATCTTTCAACAGTTTCTTTGTAGCGCGATCTGTGCTCCATTTCGGTCAGCGGGAAATGGACCCCGAACTGTTGAGAAAAATACTGACGAGTCTCGCTAGCACGTCACGTTTGGCAGTCGAGCTCTTCCTTAAGATCCACAGTGACAGCGAGGAGTCCGACAATGACGATGAAATCGACTCACGTAACGCGTACGACACGAACTTGCTTGTGGCATTCACGGACATCCTATGCACCGTGGAACGCTGCTTTTGGGCTCGGGAAACCAGCACAGAGTGGTGGGATCACATTGTCATGCAAGTCTGGGATGATGAGCAGTGGGTGCAGAACTTTCGGATGAGAAAAGCTACCTTCACGGGACTGTGTGAGAAGCTCGCCCCCCGCCCTGCGGCGCAAGGACACGAGATTGAGAGCTGCCCTGATGGTGGAGAAGTGGGTGGCTATTGCAATCTGGAAGCTTGCAACTCCTGACTGCTATCGATCGGTTGCGAACCAGTTTGGAGTGGGAAAGTCGACCGCTGGAATCGTGCTGATGCAAGTTTGCAAGGCCATTAATTGCATCCTGCTCAGAAGAACCGTCACTCCGGGTAACGTGCAGGACATTGTGGCTGGCTTTGAACAAATGGGTTTCCCTAACTGCGGAGGGGCGATAGATGAGACGCATATTCCTATTCTGGCACCACCCCACCTAGCATCAGAGTACATTAATCAGAAGGGGTATTTCTCCATGGTTCTCCAGGCGCTTGTGGATCACCGTGGGTGTTTCATTGACATCAATGCAGGCTGGCCCGGAAAGGTGCATGACGCACACATCTTTCGGAACACTGCCCTATTCCGGAAGATGCAGTCCGGGACTTTTTTCCCAGACCGGAAGATCACGGTAGGGGAAATTGAAATGCCCACTGTGATCCTTGGAGACCCCGCGTACCCTTTAATGCCATGGCTCATGAAACCCTACACAGGGAGCCTTGACACCAGCAAGGAACGGTTCAACTACAGGCTGAGCTGGTGCTGAATGACTGTGGAGTGTGCTTTTGGCCGTTTGAAGGGCCGTTGGCGATCTCTATATGGGAAGCTGGACTTGGCCGAACACAGCATCCCCGCAGTTATATCCGCGTGCTTTACCCTCCATAATATTTGTGAAGGGAAGGGTGAAATGTTCACTCAGGCATGGACCTCAGAGGTTCAACACCTGGAGGCTGAATTTGCACAGCCAGAGAGCAGGGCTATTAGAGGGGCCCAGCATGGGGCTGCAAGGATTAGGGATGCCTTGAGGGAGCAATTTGAGGCTGAAAACCACCAGTAATGTCTGCTGCCCTGCACGGCCGTGAAGTGGTTCCAATGTTATTAGTAATCTGTCTTTGCTAAGCTGATTTGTGTTTGCTCAGCTGACTTGCGCTGCCTGTTTCTTTCCTGGGCTAAGGTATCTTTTACTTTATGCAATAATGAAGACTGTTTTCACATCCATTTATTAAAGAGAAAATACATGTATTAAAAAGAAACACAGCTGCTTGTGAGACAGAAAGGGCAAGGTGGTGGTGGGTGGTCTGGAGAACGGTTCAATCACAGGTTATGGTATGTCCTGCTTTCATACTCGGCCTTCCTGTCTGGAGTGCAATGCAGTGACTGCTGCACTTCAGGGTGTCTATAATTCGGGATGGGGGGTTGAGTGCAGTGGGTAAGGGTCATAGTTTCCAGGGCTGGGTGGTGAAGCTACAGGTGTTGGAGGCATCTGGTGTGGGCGATAAGAACCTGGATGTTGGGTGAAGTGGGCAGGAGGTGACATGGGGGCACAAGGCAAAGAGTTTTGGGACAACGGCTGCAGGGGGGGGCGGGGGCGGTACTGCTCCGCCTGCATGGCGACGAGCGCCTGGATAGAGTCCGCTTGGCGCGCCATGATGCTAATCAGTTCCTTTGTGCTTTCCTGCTGGATCTGCATGCTTTGCTGCCGGTGCAAAGCGTTTTCCTGGCGGAGCCTGCTTTCGCTCTCCCTCCACTCCCGAGCCTTTTGATTCTCTTTAAGAGATTGGTTCAAAACTTCCTGCAGCATGTCTTCTTTCGTTCCGCTAGGCCTCTTCCTGAGCCTTTGGAGTCTCTCAGCCGGTGATAAGACGGACGGCGGAGATCTCAAGGTTGCATCTTGAAGGCAAAATGCAACACTTAACAGAGGCAGCATTGTTTTATGCCAGACAGAGCAATGATTCCCCCACACTTAAGGAGGGGGCACACGGTCTCCAAAACAGCACAATTTTCCCATCCCAAACAGAGCGCACAGAACCCACAGGAGCCCCAAAATGGTGAGTAAGCACAGGGTCAAAGGGGACTGATTGTTTCACGGATGTACTGTCTGGCGGGTTTCTGTGCCTTGGGGAGAGCCAACAACTGCAGGGGGAACCTACACTGAACACTGTCCCCACATTTTCCACAGGAGTTCGTCCTGGAAGGTATCTCGCTGCTGAGGGTGACCGGGGAAGCAAGGGAGGGTCTTTTACTGCAGTGTGGCTTCCGCCCTGGCCCATATGCAGCTTGCCTGTGTGTGCAGCAATGGTCCCCCCGCCCCTCGCGGCACAGTGGCGCAGACACATTACCCTGACTAGGACAAGGACCACGGCGGCTCTCCCAATAAACCTGCACAAGCGCATTGCCCACGCTCTGGCTGAGACTTTCGAAGAGATTACAGTGGCCGATTTTCACGATGTGATAGACCACATCAATGCACTCTTCCGCATCTAGGCATGCATGCAGCCCAAACCCTCCTTGCCCAAGGCCCCCACACCGAAAAAACTCCTTCCCGAAAATAAAAGCTGCTTGCCGCGAACCTGCTCTTCTCTTTCTCCTCCACCGCGTACCGGCCGCAGCGACTCCCCAGGGAGTCAGGTTGTGGGGGGAGCACCCGAGCGGCTGTTTGCCTCGCGGGCTTTGCGGTACGCACTCCGCAGCTCCTTCACTTTAATCCTGCACTGCATTGGCCGAAAGTATCGAAATTCCTCCGGCTGGAGCGCAGCTGGGACTGGACAACTTCCTCCCCCAAAACAGCGATGAGGTCCAGCAACTCGGTATTGTGCCATACTGGGGCTCGTCTGGCACGTGGAGGCATGGTTACCTGGAAAGATGTGCTGAGTGCACTCCATGCCTGGCTGAGCAAACAGGAAGGAGATATTTAAAATTCCAAGGGAATTTAAAGGGTGGGACTGGCGGTTGGTCACCTGAGGCCAGGGCAGTAGAGTTCGAACTGATGATCAGAGTGGCTAGAACAGGCATTGTGGGATACTTCCGAATACTTCTGGAGGCCAATAAGAGCGCATTGGGTGGCCACACTGGAGCCGCAGTGCACCAGAGGCAGCGCAACAAACGTTATTCCTCTCGGGGAGGTGGAGTACCTGCAGCGCTGCACCTGCGGAGATGCAGCGCTGTACGTGCCTTGCAAGTGTAGACGGTTAGTGAGGTACAGCGCTGTAGGCAGTTTTATTGCGCTGTAACTCGTGAGTGTAGCCAAGGCCTGAGAGAGTAAATGAAGTTCCTGGCCACCAGAGCTGGGAGAGAAATCCCTGCTCCTGATGAGCTTAGGAGTTTCATATACCAGGTATCTTTCCAAGCAGATGTGGCAGCAGGGATCATCTCTTGGTCACAGTAGAACAGGAGCTCTCCTCCTATGACAGCTCACAGCTGATTAAGTAATGCTTATTTTCCTTTTGTTCAATTTTTCCTGACAATTTTTTTTCTACAAAAAATTTCTAAACAAATGCTTTTGGGGAAAAAAAATTCTGTTCCGTGGGAGGGATACCATTTTCACGCCCTTTTTAATTTTGACTTCTCCCCCATGGGAAAAAGAGGCACAAGGGGACAAGAAGTGGTTAGGATGAGAGAAGTGGGATTTTCCTGCAAAAATGAAATGATTTTAAAAAATGTTTCTGATTAAGTTTTTGATTTGGTCATTAAGCCATTTTTTGTCCAAACAAAAACAAAAAACTAACAGAAACCCACACTTCAATGAAAAATGTTGGTCAGCTCTATTTAAGAGACAGCATTGATTCTCCATCTCAGTTCTCCTCCTCTTCAGAGTCGCAGAGCACAGTTAAGGGCTGGAAGCATGCTTTCCAGTCCTGCTGTGATACCATGGCTATAAGAGAACAGGAGCTGTCCCAGTGCAAGGAGCAAATTCCTTCCATGCAGCTGGGCACACACTAATTTTGAAGGCCTGGATCCCTGACCATCCACTTCCTTTTTTGGCCCCACACCAGATCCATTTCACAACCCCACCAACTTTGCAGTCCACTGGATAGGATGCAGGGGATAGAATGTTTAGACTCTTCAGCTACATTGCACTGAGGTGTTCCCATATTCACACTGATGCAAAAGGGGAGGAAATTAATGCTATAATAAGTTAAAGCTTTCTTGGTTAAATGCAGTCAAATTAAAATAAAGCTTTTTAGTACCATTCACATATGGAGTCACTTTTTATGGGTAATGAACTCGTATAGAAGTTTACTGGACAAAGACAATGTCATACAAAAAAATGCTGTTTTCAAACTCTGAATTGTTCTAGCTGACAGCACAGTAGGTGCTATAGCATGGGATTTACTGCATATGATAACAAAAATCAAGTTTTATATATGAGGTGAGAAAAAATATCCCACGGGAAATCTGCACTGAACCATAAATCATGAGAAGAACATGGAGATTAGAATCCTAGAAGCACTGCATATTAAATGAACAGTATACAATTCAAAATCAAATGAAGCAAATTCAGTACTTTTGCTATTATAGCGTAATAACTGTCACTTTGAAAGATGACGGTTGCTTGTTTCAAAAGATCCCATAAAGTAATTATTTTCCTACCTAAAATATAGGTACTTTTAAACTGTAGTGTCAGTCAACCAAACAAATTCACAAAACACCTTAGAGCAATGCACTTCAATCAGAGAATATTCATAAAGGATTTAGAAAACTCTCTCTATCCATTGATCTAAATATTACAAAGCAAGTCATCACTCTATCTTCTAGAGGCAACTGTGTTGGAAAATGTTAATTATTTCTTGTCTTAACAATACTTCGCATTCCTATAGCATCTTTCACCCACATACCTCAAAGTACTTTACAAACATCATCAGCTAATATAGTGTCTCTGCAAAAACTAGGTAACTGTATAAGCTGATGATGTTTGCAAAGTACTTTGAGGTATGTGGGTGAAAGATGCTATAGGAATGCAAAGTATTGTTATGCCTACAAGCAATTTGAGATTGTATGTTAATTACATATAAGTACAAAGGTGTCTCACAAATCACACTTGGCACTGTAAGGTTCATCCAAATTACTGAAGACTGGGAATTAGTGAGAAAGTGAACATCACATGAAAAAAGCAGGGAGAATGTGTCTCATTTATTTTGATTATCTTAGCTTTCCTGTTTGTGTCAGTATATTCTAGTATAATAGCAAAAGTACTACAGTAATAGAGCACATCTTTATATGTAAGGAAGTCATAGCAATGTAAGGAAGTCATAGCAATTACAAGGGCTCCACCTCAAAAAAATCTGTATTAAATAAATGTGGGGGAGGGGAGAACTACTATCAAATTTGCATTTTTTGCTTCCCTCATCCCAATGTGATGTGGGGGAAGAAGAAATGGATGGCAAGCCAACATTATGTTGGCAGCCACCTTACTAAATTTTTGTTTCTTTGAGTGGTATGTTGACTCAGCATTTCAATGCTTTCATTGCTGAACTAATACTGTTAACCCCCCACTGCTCTGGGATTTAGGCTCACAATTATAGTGCTGTCTTGCCAAAATATGAAAATGTTGAGAATTTTTCACTGCAGTTGATATAGTGGCTACCCCAGTAGAAGTAAAGACAATTTAAATGTTAGAAATATTGCCAACTCAGGAGGAGGTAGACACAGCATGCAAGTCATTAATGCTCATCTACAACTGCTTTCTAGTCCCCATAATAGCCATCAGCATTCAGTAAATGAAATATACAAGGCAAGGCTAGATTTGGAAGCAAGTTAACACATTGCACTCTTAACAAAATAAAATATTAAAAACAAACATTTTAAAGTCATGAATAAAATATGCATACAGTTTACTGCTTCAGAAAGAATTAATCACCTTTATGGCACAAAATGACAAATATAACGTAGATTAAATTAGATCATACATGGTGTGCTGAGATGTAGAATAAAGATTTTTAAAATCAGCAATAATTTGGCAAGACCTTATTATTCACAAGAGTTATGCAGGTCATCCTACATTCCTGTTAAAAACTTTATATGCCAGTACACCATCATGTTTTCTACACGACATGTATTTTACAGAAAAAGCTACTTTAGAAATGGTTTAGAATTTTACACAAAATGTTATTCAGACTATATTTTCCAGGGATTTGAAGCAATCAAATTTTTGAATTGCTCCGCTCCAGCTCCGGGCATAAATTTACTGTTCCACGTTCCAGCTCTGGGCTCCACTTAGGGTTACCAGATGTCTCGATAAAATCGGTCGGGACGCCTTTTGTCCCAATTTCCGGTCTTCTTCCGTTTTTGTTTTTTTTTGCTCAACAACTTTGGGCGGGAAGTCCCAATTTTCGGGTCTTCTCATCTGGTCACCCTAGCTCCTCTCCAAAGCCCTGCTATTTTCTTAATCTCTAAACCTGTGAAACTCAGTTTCCCTTTCCACCAAGAATTCAAAAGTACAAGAATCAGGGAAAGAAAAATAACTGATAAATTTAAGACACCTCCAAAATATCCTAAAATAGCTTTTCTGTACATTTCAATGTCAGTTTTTTCAGACAATATCTTGGGCTCTTGCAGAGACATCAAAATGTTGTGTATCCCTCTGAAAAACTGAGAATCTCCTCTTCCCAATGGCATAAAGTTTCAATCCTAACCCCGTATTCTTGCAAGCCATTGGACAGCTCATTGCTCCAAGACTTACAGTTGCCTATATATTTCATCTCAGACCAATTTAATTTTGTAGGGACATTTCATATTGGGGGGCAGGGTGAGGGGAGTAAATATTTCTTTTGCTGGTTGATTTATTTTTTAAAAAACTGGATGTTTGAAGATGAACAGAGGTCTGAAATGTTAGAATAAGACTTGGGGAGATGGATTAGTGAACAGGGCACAGGTGAGATAGTCAAAAACATGCATGATAAATTTATCACATGGCTATGCAATTCATCACATGGTTCCACAATTTTAATCTCATACAATTTTATTTATATTACACACACACACACACACACACACACACACCCCTACTGGCAACTAAGGTTGCAACAGGACATACGCCACCAACCCAAATCCTTGAAAGTATGGTATGATGAATTGGGGTTATGACTGTACAATTTTGAATTCTGACAGATATTGTGAAGTTGCATTACAAAAACTGCTGTATTGTCTGTGCTAAACATTAGTGTGTCCACCAATGCTGATAGGCCCTGTAGCACGTATCCACTAGATCAACTTTTTGGCCCGAGGGCCACATCTGGGTATGGAAATTGTATGGTGGGCCATGAATGCTCAGAAAATTGGGGGCTGGAGTGCGGGAAGGGGTGCGGGCTTCAGCTGGGGGTGCGGATTCTGGGGTGGGGCTGGGGATGAGGGGCTGAGGGTGCAGGAGGGGGATCAGGGCTGTGGCAGGGGATTGGGGCATAGGAGGGTGTTGGAGTGCAGGCTCTGGGCGGCGCTTACCTCAAGCAGCTCCCAGAAGCAGCGACATGTCCTCCCTCTGGCTCCTATGCAGAAGTGTGGCCAAGCGACTCTGCGCGCTGTCCCGTCCACAGGCACTGCCCCTGCAGCTCCCATTGGTCGTGGTTGCCAGCCAATGGGAACTGCAGGGGCAATGTGCGGCTGCCTCTACACATACGAGGCAGAGGAGGACATGCAGCTGCTTCCGGGAGCTGCACGGAGCCCTGGCATGCGCGGAGCGGGAAAAGCCCCGGACCCTGCTCCCCGGCTGGAGCAGGGCAAGCCCCAGACCCCGCTCCCCGGCTGGAGCTCGAGGACCAGATTAAAATGTCTGAAGGGCCGAATGCGGCCCCCGGGCTGTAGTTTGCCCACCCCTGCACTAGATAGACACAATGAGAAGGTGCTTAGGACTTAGCAATCCTATTTAGGTACAAACATCTCGAACATTGGGTAAGCTTCCTCCTTAGAAAACCAGTTTAGCTGACTCCTGATGGCAGAGAAGGTAGAAACAATGAAAACTTACCAGGAGTAGAACAAAAGAGGCCAGGTGATCAATAGGAATTTAAATAAGAAAAACACATAGGAACAGAGGGTGCCAAACAAGAAGACGATGCATGAGGCAAGAGACAGCATGGTCACAGAAGCTGGGTAAGGGGCTCCAGGAGGGAGAAGTCATCCAGCACGTAGCAGCCTTATGAAGCAGCAGTGCCTGTCAACTTTCCTGAGCCCAGATGTCCCAAGGACTCTGGACAACCCAATGGACTCAGAGCCCCCACCCAAGGAATGCCCTGGAGTGGTGAGGTTAGCCAGCACATCTTGGAGGTACTATTCAGATTAAATGGCTCATCAAGAAACACTTAACTGACAAGCACAACTGACAAAGGACCATGGGAGGCGCCCATCTACACTGAATGAACTGTCCAGCAAATTTACTGTCTGGGGTATAGGTAATGGGTACCTGCCATGACAAGCAAAATTATGCATGGACATGCGACTTGCCCATGTGATTCCAAACCCCATCTTCTCACCTGTGATTTTTCACTAGCTTTGCCAAGGGCTTTGTTTGAAACAATGGGTTTCTCTCCACATGGCAGAAGCTATAAAAGGCCCTGGAAACACCTCCATTTTGCCTCTTTCCTGCTCAAACCTCTGGACTATGAACTTATACTAATGGGGGTATTCTAACCAATGGACTGACGACCTTCCAATGATTTGGAAGCAACCAGAGACTTAACAAGCCAGCAGTTTATTCCATCACTGCTACAAGCCTGAACCAAGAACTTTGCAATTACTGTATGTATTTGATTCCTTTAACCAACTTTAACTCTCACCTTTCTTTTTATGAATAAACCTTTAGATTTTAGATACTACAGGATTGGCAACAGCGTAATTATTGGTAAGATTGGAGTTATATATTGACCTTGGTGTGTGGCTGGTCCTTTGGGATCAGAAGAACCTTTTATTTGGTAATATTGGTTGTAAAGAACCTCTCATCTTTAAATCCAGTGTTTTTGGGGGTGATACAAGGACTGGAATATCTAACAAAACTGCTTACCTGACTTCTTGTTAGCCAGTGTGGTGAGACAGAAGTTTACCATTGTTGCTGGTTTGGTATATCTTATGGAGGAATAACCACCAGTTTGGGGTGTGTCTGCCCTATTTCTCAGCAGTTTGTCCTGAATTTGGTATTCTCAGTTGTGACCCACAAAGGCACGGTTATACCATGTGCACCGCATTGCAATGCCACTCACTCTAATTTGGAGGGGTAGGTGTAAGGGCAAAGAGTGCTACATTCACTGTACTTCATCAAGATCATAAATAAGGTAAACACACATCTCTATGTGATCATTTAGCAGAGTAATACAAGGGAAATCATATTGTGTCTATTCAGACAGGCTTTATTAGCAAATTAAGTACCACCACAAATCTCCCAGGAATTAATTTGAAAGTGTTAGTCAGTATGGTTCTGGGAGACGGGTGAGTTTAAGTACCAATTCAGAGCAGTCTGAAGGTCAAAGAGATTAGGTGGTTGGACAGAGGGTTCCAACGCAGAGAGGGAGAGGTGCCAGATAGAAGGTTTGTGCTTGAGTGTGTGCCTAGAAACCCCAAGATTAGGGTTGTTCATGGACTCTGTTAAGGCTTCAGGAACTTGAAGCACCTGGATTCAGAGCAGCAGAGGCTTGGCTTCCCCTCATGGCAGTTCTAGTGGGTAGCCAGTAGGGACCACTCACTAGAATCTGACACACATGGAAACAAGTTAACAGACAAGCCTCCAGCATTCCTTGCCACCTTCACAGATCTACAGCACTGTACATAACACACTCCAAAAAGGCAAATCATTTCCATCTCCAACACATTCCAAAAAGCAATATGTACCCCAGTTTTATCCAGTTAATTCTGTCATGCAAAACCTTGCTAGAAACTTCATACTCTCATAAACAAACACATCGGACTATTAAACAGTCCATTAATTTGGAAAAATTAGTCTGTTTTAATATTGCTGAGATCACCATTAAGCCTTTGCATGGCAGCAACGTGCATTTCTGCTATGCTTAATTAAATAATGTATTTCTGGAATATCAAGGTCCATAAACTTTTAAGAAGGCCCAAGGTTGCACCAGGATGCACCAGAACAAGTCCTTGACACTGATTTATAGTCCCACTGAAGCCAAAGTGACTCTGGGTCTGCACAACTAGCTCAGGCCCATACACTACAAATTAACACATGGAATCTTCAACTCTGGTCCATGTTCAAGAGATAAGACAACTCATTAATTGAAATGTATAAACGCTGTGAATCAATTAAGATTTTGTAAAGGATAGGGAGTTAGTGCTTTAACTAAAGGCTCCAATCCTTAGGTACACGCTTAAAGGTTTTTAGGACCGGAGTCCAAGGCTCAATTTTGTGTATATTATTCAGGCATTCCAAATTGCAGGAGGTCACAGTTCCAGACCATATGGCAAGACAATTTATTCCTTAGGCTGTCCTGACACAAATCCAGTAAAGAAAAGGAAGAAAATGCACTTTGTATTAAAATAAGGCTTGGAAAGTGTCAAGCCTTATCATAAGATGGAGCCTTCTCTCCTAAAGCACAGCTTAGTCTAGCATTTTGTCCCCCTTTTCGCACCAACACAGTAAGTTGATAAGTTGGGAATTACTTTATCACAAAACTTTGTACCTTTGCATGAGCACGAATGGCAGAGAGCTCAAAAACAACCTGCTGCTATATTTTAAATGCTAGTTAAAAAAATACCGTGTAGTTCAGCTATATAAATAGCCTGTAGCAAATAAAAGGAATTTGGCCCCTTGCTATATTTGTAAATTGTCCACAAGCATTTTACAATTCTCAAATAACTAATTTGAAATAAGAATTTATAGTTGTTGCTCTATATCTACATCAGCTATATGAAGATTATAAGAATGATCTCTCAAACAGCACTTTTCATATGTAGATCCCAGAATGTTGTATAAATAACTCTAGATTTGTAGACTTCAAGCAGTTCATTGCAGGTATTTGCAATATAAAAAGCTATAGCCATGTTGTTTAGTTTAGACACAAATCATAGAATATTATTTCTGCTTCCTGGATGAAAATGACTAATTCTTATAATCAGGTTTCTGGTGAGAAGACTTGAATTTGAGCTCAAATTTCACTTTCCCTGTATATTCTCTAATATAATCTTAAAATGTAATGTTTCTACGAATATTTATTTTACTAAACTTGTCCAACAGAATAGTCAAAGAAAGCAAACTCAAAAAGAATGTAATCACAGCATAAGAAATACAGTTTTTTTTATTTGAGCAAATATTCACTGAATTTTTAGAAGGGTTTATCTGCTCCTACTGCCTAGTGTCAGTCAGATTCAGTACTCACAAATTTGTCAGACCACTCTGTTTATTAGCAAAGCGCTTTGCCAATAACTCCCAGATAAATGTGAGTGCCATACAAAGGCTTAAAACTATCTTATTTATACAGATAAGAGGAAGCAAACTTAACAAGAGTACAAAGGGAGCAGAAACTGCTAAAATTTACCTGGGTTTAGACATACATATCTTATTTGCATACTAACTTTTACCAATCTCCTAGCTAATGTTCCACCATTAGCTTAAGTGGACCCTTAATGTTTCTCTTCCTGACAACTATATTCCAACAATCCTTTCTTCTGCTTAAAGGAACAACAGCATTTCTTTAATCCATTCTATAATTATAATATAATTCATTCTACTTTCACACTAGTAACTAACAACAGGTGGAAGAGGATGCAAGGCCTTAAATGACTGGGGCTACTAATGTTCTCTCTTCAAGCAGTTCCCCCTTTAAATGTGTTTCCTGGCTAATTGACCAGCTGCCAGCCAGGGAAGAGCCAATTCTCCACACTGGACATCCAGGAGATTCCTAAAGCAGTCGCAGCTCTAGGCCAGTGTTCTATCACCCAACCAGCCTAGCAGACGAGAGTTCGATCCCATTTTTCCTGTCTTATGGTCTCATCTGACTTCAGTAACAGTGGGCCATGGGAAAGACTGAACCCTCTAACATGCCCTCCCTTGAAAAGTTGTACTTCAGTCTACCACTCTGCTTCTTTGGCCCTGTGGGTTACGGAAGGCCTCAAATACAGGCTTGACACAGCCTGCAGGATACAGCAGGATGGCTGAATATTGTTATATGGAGGTAGGAAAAAGGAAGCTGAATGGGATCAGTCCTTTGTTATTGCACATAATGCCCTGTCAATCTAGAGCCAGCTCTGTTCCCAACCATTTTATCAGGTTTCCTCTTCCACAACTAGCAGTAACAAAATTGCTATAGTAGAGTACTAACGTTGAACAGAATCACAGTTTCATTCTCTGTGGAGCAGAATCACGGTTTCATTCTCTGTGGTCATGAGAGGGGCATTTTTCAGGAGGTGATGGTGTTGATACATATTGTAGCGAGGCGGTCTGGTCCCCAGCCACCCCAGAGAAAGACCAGGAACCTTCCCGGACGCCTAAGTGGGCGGAGCCAGAGAATCCTGTCCCCGCCCCTCAAGGGTCAGGGGGCAGCACAGGAAGTAGAAAAGCCGGCCCTCAGACCGCAGTGGGGCGGCAGCCACTGGAGAGGCCGGACGCCCGAGGTCCAGCTCCCCGCCGGGAGGCCCCGGCGCCCAGCCGCTACCCCTTCCGTGTCCTGGGTCAGGGCGACGTGGGGGCCCAACTCAGGCTCGGGGGGGTAGGGGTTAATTAATAAGCCCTCACGCTCCCGCCAGGGCTTCAGGAGGTTGACGTGGTATCTTTGAATTTTTTTCCGTCGCTCCGGTTGGCTGACCTCATAAGTGACGGGCCCTACCTTCCGGACCACGTCATAGGGGCCCTGCCAGCGGGCCAGGAGCTTTGACTCGCTGGAGGGCAGGAGGAGCAGGACCCGATCCCCAGGTTTAAAGTCGCGGCTCTGCGTGCCCTGGTTATAAGTCCGCGCTTGGGCCTTCTGAGCAGCCTTCAAGTTTTCCTGGGCCAGCGCCCCGGCCTGAGTGAGCCGTTCCTGGAGCTGAAGGACGTACTTCAGGAGACCCTGGGTTGGTGATGGTGTTTGCTCCCAGGTCTCCCGCATCAGATCCAAGAGACCCCATGGGCGGCAGCCATAGAGTAGCTCGAAGGGAGAAAACTTGGTCGAGGACTGGGGCACCTCTCGGACCGCCAGAAGCAACGGCGGGAGGAGTTGGTCCCATTGGCGCAGGTCCTCTGGGGGGAACTTGCGTAGCATCTCCTTCAGTGTACGGTTGAACCGTTCCACCAGCCCATCGGTTTGTGGCTGGTACACCGAGGTGCGCAGCTGCTTAACCCCCAGGAGTCCACACACCTGCTGCAGCAGTCGTGAGATGAAGTTGGTGCCCTGGTCCGTGAGGATTTCCCGGGGCAAGCCTACCCGGGCAAATATCTTCACAAGCTCCCCGGCGATGGTCCGGGCGGTGATGCTCCGCAGTGGCACTGCCTCCGGGAAGCGGGTAGCATAGTCAACGAGGACCAGCACGTACTGGAACCCCGCGGCGCTCTTGTGTAGGGGCCCGACTAGGTCCATGGCCACCCGCTCGAAGGGTGTCTCGATGATGGGCATGGGGACCAACGGGGCCCTTGGGGTCCGCGGGGGGGCAGCTAGCTGGCACTCTGGACAGGAGCGGCAATAGTCTCGTACTTCCTGGTGCACCCCAGGCCAGAAGAAGCGTGTCACGATTCGTGCCAACGTCTTCTCAAGGCCCAAGTGCCCGGCCGCCGGGATATCATGGGCGAGTTTCACGACTGCCCGCCGGTGGCATCGAGGCACGAGCAGTTGGCTCCGGGGTTCTCCGGTGCACGGGTCCCGTTCCACCCGATAGAGTCGGTTTTGCCTCAACTCAAAGTGGGGCCACTGCTTTGCCCGTTGAGGGTCGATGACTGCCCCATCTACCGCGGCTAGCTGCTTGTACGCGTGACGGAGGGTGGGGTCTTCCCTCTGGTCTCGACAAAAGTCCGTGTGGAGCAGGGGCGCCGCAGCTGTCTCCGGGGGGGGGTCTGGGCGTTCCTCGTCTCGTTGTCCGGGGTCAGGTACACTCTCCCTCTCCGACTGGGTCCCCGGAAGGTCCCCTTCCAGCACTGGAGTGGCGATGGGAACCTCGCCGGCCTTTGACTGGAGGACCTCCGTGAAGGCAGGCCAGTCCCGCCCCAGGATTACTGGGTAGGCGAGCCGGGGGGCCAAACCGCAGACCTGTGGGTGGCAGTCTCCCCCTCTCCCAGGTTCGCCAGAGCCAGGACCTGGGCTTGCTACTAACTGAGCTGAAAACTGCTCCTTGCCCCGCCCTGACCAAGGTCCAGGGCCTATTGACTTCCTAACTGCTCAGCCCCTGCTTAAGGGCCTGAGCTGAAAACTGCTCCTTGCCCCGCCCTGACCAAGGGCCAGGGCCTATTGACTTCCTAACTGCTCAGCCCCTGCTTAAGGGCCTGAGCTGAAAACTGCTCCTTGCCCCGCCCTGACCAAGGGCCAGGGCCTATTAACTATTGATTGCTCAGCCCCTGCTTAAGGGCCTGAGCGGTGAACTGTTTATTGCCCCGCCCCGACCAAGGGCCCGGGCACCGTTAACTGCGCTTATTCCCCAAACTACAATAGAGTAGCAGGCGGTCTGGTCCCCAGCCGCCCCAGAGAGGGGCGAGAAACCCCTACCCGTGGTGGAGAATGCAGGCAGGAGTCCCCCGATCCTTGTGAGAAGGGATCTGCGGAGGACCCGCCCGAGCGACCATGGAAATGGAGAAGCTCGTCAAGTTTTTGGCCGAGAGCCAACAGCAGCAGCAGGCCGCCCAGCTCCAGCAGCAGCAGCAGCAGGCGGCCGCTCAGCTCCAGCAGCAGCAGCAGTTGCTCCAGCAGCTCGGCACCCAACAGCAACAGCTGATGCTGGAGCTGGGGCGTCAACTCCAGGAGCAGCAACAACAAGGTCTGCAGCAGTTGGCGGCCTCGCTGCCCCGTCCGGCGGAATCCCAGCCGGTGGGTGCTGCTGGGTCACCCCACCTCGCACCCCCTCTCCGCCTGACCAAGATGGGCCCCAGCGACGACCCCGAAGCATTTTTAGTAACCTTCGAGAGGGTGGCCCTGGTCGCGGGCTGGGCCCCCGCCCAATGGGCGACCATTTTGGCCCCATATTTGACCGGGACGGCCCAAACCGTATACCGGGGCCTAGCCACGGACGCAGCCCGGGACTACCCCCGGGTGAAGGCAGCGATTTTGGATGCCTTAGACATCAGCCCCGAGACCTTCCGTCAACGGTTCCGGAGCTTGGCCTACGCTACGGGAGCCCGTCCCCGGGTAGTAGCCCAAGAACTGAGGGAGGCCTGCAAGCGCTGGCTCCAGCCCGAAGGACGGACGCTGGACGAGATTATCGACCAGATAATCCTGGAGCAGTTCGTCTATATACTTCCGCCCCGCGGGAGGGCCTGGGTTCTTCGGCTTTTCTGCCGCTGCTAGGGCCCCGGGCTGGGACGCAGTGGAGTGGGTGGGCCTGCGTCCCCCCTGCCCAGGGCCCTAGCAGCGGCAGAAAAGCCCGCTGCTGAGTCAGTGGGGATCCTGGCCGCAACACACTGACCTGGGCTCTGGCAGTGCTGCAGCCAGACTAGAGTCGGCTGCCCCCGGGCTACTTCCACCTTCCCCCTCTCCGGGTACCTGGACCAGGGGGGCGTCCTCCAGGAGGTCGCAGACCATCGGCACCTCGGCGTCGTCTGCGGGCGGCAGGCTCGTCGGCTCCTCGGGGTAGCGGGCCGGCGGCAGGCCTGGCAGCTCCTCGGGGTAGCGGGCCGGCGGCAGGCCTGGCAGCTCCTCGGGGTAGCGGGCCGGCGGCAGGCCTGGCAGCTCCTCGGGGTAGCGGGCCGGCGGCAGGCTTGGCAGCTCCTCGGGGTAGCGGCTGGGCGCCGGGGCCTCCCGGCGGGGAGCTGGACCTCGGGCGTCCGGCCTCTCCAGTGGCTGCCGCCCCACTGCGGTCTGAGGGCCGGCTTTTCTACTTCCTGTGCCGCCCCCTGACCCTTGAGGGGCGGGGACAGGATTCTCTGGCTCCGCCCACTTAGGCGTCCGGGAAGGTTCCTGGTCTTTCTCTGGGGCGGCTGGGGACCAGACCGCCTCGCTACACATATCTATGCCTATATATATGTTTTCCCCCCAGGAACTGCCACTTTTACCAGGGTTAAGAAGCTAACTTTTAATGGTACGGAGTCCTAATACTGCTTTGGTGAAGAACAGCTGTCCCAATTTATAGGTCTTCTGTAATCAAATCTGTTAGAATCTCTGTCTCTCACACACATGTTGAGCAACCCCTCAGAGGACAACACAACAGTAACAGTATTTCCACCAAAGAATTTTGATCAATATTAAACTTCCTGAAAGAATTTTGCTATAACTGAAATTATATTTATCATAATGCATAGCCGATGTGAGGGCTGTTCTGTAATAATTTATGAAATGTGTGACCTGGTTTATTGGACTATTTACCGTATGCATATATTGAGTTAATTCAATAGCAAGACTGTCAGGAAATAGAGGAAGGAAGGAGGACAATAGTCCAGATAATGTTGCTCCCCCAAACTGCTCCTGAGCTGCTCAAACTGGTTTAACCAGAGACTCAGAAAACAAAGGGATACAACAGGACCTGGATTAAAAAGAGTGTCACTCTTTTGAAGGAATTAGGGGAGAGAAAACTAAGGTGAACCAAGACTCCAGAGGTTGGGGTCAGGGCCGGCTCCCGGCACCAGTCGACCAAGCACGTGCTTGGGGCGGCACCTTGCAAGAGGCAGCACTTGGGTTTTGTTTGGTTTTTTTCCCCTTCGGCGGCGGCGCTCAGGTTTTTGGGTTTTTTTACTTCAGCGGGGCGGCGCGGGACTCGGGGGGTTGTTTCAGCTTGGCGGCACAGGGCTCGGGGGATTGTTTCGGCTTGGTGGCGCGGGGCTAGGGGAACGGGGGATTGTTTCGGCAGGGCGGCACTTGTTTGTTTGTTTTTTTCCTGGGGGGGGGGGGGACGGCGCTCGGTGTGTTTTGTTTTTTATTTGCTTGGGGTGGCAAAAAGGTTAGAGCCAGCCCTGGTTGGGGTGTCTGGGAAGTTAAACATGCCTAGAGCGGGAGCCTCTGCTAAGGGAGGACAGGCCTTTAAGTAAGATACACGTGCTTGTAGACCTTTTGTTTTAAAAACCTTTTCTCCTGTTATGCTTTGTACCCACTGTTAAGATTAAAAACTACTTTGTTTTAAGAATGCTGTTTTGGGTCACTTCATTCCCCATTGGTCAGAAGTTTCCAAAGGAAAGGGTACTGTAGCATTTGACCTGGTCTAAGAGTGGGAGAATTGTGGGATTTCGCCTATGGGGGAAAGGGTATCCTTAGGTGCAGCTCCATAGGTGCAGTTAATCCTATAACTATGACAGTTTGCCATTTCAAAATATTTTAATAGCTGCTGACTTATATTTGCTACTTTACCTTACCTAGAGGCTAGATAAACATTTTTCTATGCTTAGGTCAAAAGTATCATCAAAAGGCTTCAAGCACTTTGCATTAAATCCATTAAATCGCTCTGCTGCAAATGAGGTTATATGTGGCTGGAAGCTGTCACTTAAAAAAAATTCCTTTTCAGGTCCAGTGGAGATATATGACTTGTTGCGCCAGGGTAATATCACTTATGGCCTGGAGAAGGATCTTCGTGTGTCTGAATAAAGCTGACATTTGCTTTCTATATTACACATCTAACAGACGAAAAGATAACTAATTATGGGGCAATGATTCCTTCGCGGTTTAGGAGAGTTCATAAACCAGAGAACACAAGCTTAAATGGTTTATGATGCTGCCAAAATCCTAAAACTCCATAATTCAAAAAATTCCCTTTTATTTTAAATTATATAAAGATCATTCCTATACTCATAGGACTGCTATACCCTCACTCTTTGTCAAAGAGGCTTTCAAATTCAGCAATTTCCTGTTCTCCAATGAAGTAACTTCAACTTACCACTTTCTACCTGAAATTCTTATTACTGTGGTGACTGGTTAAATCTTGTAATTGATGGGTATGCCATATTTGTCAATAAACGCAATAGACTGTGGTGTGTTTAGAAACATAGATTGCAAGTTTATATACATAGATTGAGAGAAACATATTAGAAAGGCAACAGTGTGTTTAATATTTACCAGTAGCTTGCTAGAATCACTTCCTGATGAAACAAGTGGACTAATTTCCACAGAGACAAATCGTATTACATCTAATATAGCTGCAATACTACTGCCTGGAGAATAAAGCACAAATCCTCTCTCAAGCTTAGAGAAGGAAAGCAATACCCTAAGCTGATTTTAAGGGTATGTCCACTCTGCAAGCTGGGGATGAGTATCCCAGATCACAGAGACATACACTAGCTCTGTTTGAGCTAGTGCACTAAAAAGAGTACAGTCACAGTAATGTGAGATGCTAACCGTCCTGAATCTTGGCATCTTGGATGGGTATGTACTCAGGAACGCTACTGACCTTGCCACAGATGCATTCTATTTTTAGCATGCTAGCTCAAACAGCGCTAGCATGTGTACGTCTCCTTGAACTGTGAATCACCTCTGCAGCTTGAAATATAGACATTACCTTTATTACATGTACACTAAGGGTAACGGCTGTATAAACAATATTTACATTTAGTACAACTGCAGCCAGGGCCGGCTCCAGGCACCAGCCTACCAAGCACGTGCTTGGGGCGGCACCTGGAGGGGGGTGGCACTCAACGTTGTTGTTTTTTTAAAATTTACAAAAAAACCTAATCTTCCTCTGGCGCCCCTGCCGGGGGAGCGGGGCCGCTGGCGTGCACGGTGCCACGCTCCCGCCGGTGCCCCAGCCGCGGCAGCAGGGCGGCAGGCGCGCTCCGCTCCCCGCCGGCGCCCCGGCTGGGGCAGCGGGGTGGTAGGTGCGCTCCGCTCTCCGCCAGCGCCCCGGCCGGGGCAGCGGGGTGGCAGGCGCGCTCCGCTCTCCGCCGGCACCCCGGCCGGGGCAGCAGGCGCGCTCCGCTCCCCGCCGGCGCCCCGGCCGGGGCAGTGGGGCGGCAGGCGCGCTCCGCTCTCCGATGGCCGGGGCAGTGGGGCGGCGGGCATGCCGCCCTCCCCGCCGGCCCCCCCGGTGTTTTGGCGGGGCGGCGTTGTTGGGGGGGGGGTGTTTTGGCCGGCGTTGGGGGGGGGGGGAGGGCGGCGCTTGTGGGTTTTTCTTTTTTTGCTTGGGGCGGCCAAAAAGGTAGGGCCGGCCCTGACTGCAGCTAATTCTTCTGAAAATTATTCCCTTAGAAGGGGCACACAATTGCATATTTTTGAACACCCTTAAAATTGCAATATCATCTTGAATTTTTTATTTAAAGGGGTTTTTTTTTGCCACTCATAGACTTAAGGCCAGAAGGGACCATCATGATCATCTAGTCTGACCTCTGCACATTGCAGGTCACAGAACCTCACCCACCCTCCCCTGTAATAGACCCTTAACCTCTGCCTGAGTTACCAAAGTCCTCAAATCATGATATATAAATACTTCAAGTTATAGAGAATCCACCATTTACTCTAGTTTAAGCCTGCAAGGGACCAATCTGATCTGGGGGGAAATTCCTTTTTTGACCCCAAATATGGTGATCAGTTAGACTCTGAGCATTTTGGCACGACTACCCAGCCATACACCTGGGAAAGAATTATCTGTAATAACTCAGATTCTCCCCCATCACCAGCCACTTGGGATATTTGCTATGAGCAGCGGCAGATCTGCTACATGCCATTTTAGGCAGTCTCAAACCATCCCCTCCATAAACATATCAAGCTCACTCTTGAAGCCAGTTAGGTTTTTTGCCCCCACTGCTCCTTTTGGAAGGCTGTTCCAAAACTTCACTCCTCTGATGGTTAGAAACCTTCACCTAATTTCAAGCCTAAACTTGTTGATGACTGGTTTATATCCATTTGTTCTCGTGTCCACATTGGCACTTAACTTAAATAACTCCTCTCCCTCCCTGCTATTTATCCCTTTGATGTATTGAGAGAGAGCAATCATATCTCCCCTCTGCCTTCTTTTGGTTAGACTAAACAAGCCATGCTCTTGGAGTTTCCTCTCTAAGGTACGTTTTCCATTCCTCCAATCATCCTAGCAGCCCTTCTCTGGATCTGTTCCAGTTTGAATTAATCTTTCTTAAACGTGGGAGACCAGAATTGTATGCAGTATTCCAGAGGAAGTCTCAGCAGTGCCTTGTAGAATGGTACTAACACTTCCCTATCTCTACTGGAAATACCTCTCCTGATGCATCCTAGGACTAGGCATTAGCCTTTTTCATGGCCGCATCACATTGACAGCTAATAGTCATCCTGTGATCAACCAATGCACCCAGGTTTCCTCCTCCGTCCCTTCCAACTGATAATTCCCCATTTTATGGCAACAATTCTTGATGTTAGCCCCTAAGTGCATGACTTTGCACTCTACACTATTAAATTTCATCCCATTTCTACTACTCCAGTTTATAAGGTAGTCCTTCCTGTATGGTATTTCGTCCTCCTCCATATTGGCAAAATCTCCCAATTTTGTGACATCTGCAAATTTTATTAGTACACTCCCACTCCTGTTGATATTTGTAAGGATCTCTTCAGCAACAGATGTGAGGAAGGCTGGTCTTATGGTTAAGGAACTGTGTTTAATCCCCAGCTCTGCCACAAACTTCCTATGTAACTTTGGGCAAGTTACTTAATATTTGTGCCTCAACTTCCTATCTGTGAAATGGGGATAATGTGGAGCTTTTTTTTGTCAGTCTTGTCTAACTAATTTATAAAAGACTGTTTCTTACTCTGTATAGAGTGCCTGTCAGATTGGGATCTCCAGGCACTACTGGCAATTCCTCACTGTGCATCCAAGCAACCAGTGAAGCTGACTATACACAAAGCTCTGCTAAATGCACAAAAGTGAACTAAAAAAAAAAAATCCAGTAACATATTTTGGTTATAGCCCTCTTGAGTTACTTCTAATTATGAGGTATATAATTTTCAGCCAAATACGATTTTCAACTTATTGGGTCTTCAGCTTTCAGTTTTAGTTGGTGAACAGCTTTTTTTTTTTTTTAGCATCATACATTTGGATGTGCACAATAAAATGAGAGGCTAGATAGGCTATACATTCCAGTGACTATATAAATACAAGAATTTTGAAGTACCAGTAATTTACAAGCACATTTGTAAGCACACACACACACACACCTCTTTTTACCCTCAGCAGCCCCTTCCTGCAGCTCGGGGCTGTTAGCTCTGCATGGAGAGGCAGAAGCAAACAGCTGGGAGCTGCAGGGAGGGGCCACTGCTTTAGCTCAGCAGGAAGAGGCAGCAGCAAAAACAGAGGCTCTCCCTGCAACTCCCAGCTGTTTGCTGCTGCCTCTCCCCAGGACTGCACATCTCCCAGCTTGCCAGCTCCAGGTCCCAGCTTGCTGGCTCCAGCAGCTGCCGTGCAAGGAAGAGGCCCGGCAGCACCATGTGACCAAGTGGGGTCAGCAAACCCTGGCAAAAATCATGGGGGGATGGGGTGACCAGATGTCCCGATTTTATAGGGACAGTCCCAATATTTGGGGCTTTTTCTTATATAGGTGCCTATTACCCCCCACAACCTGTCCCGATTTTTCACACTTGCTATCTGGTCACCCTATGAGGGGACCCCACATGCCCCCCTCATGCACTGCCTCTGGCTTCTGCCCAGAGGGGAGGAGGGTCTCAGGGCTTCAGTCCCATGGGGCACTCCTTCTAAGGCTTCAACAGGAACAGGGCTGAAGCCCTGAGCCTCAGTTCTTGAACTTCTGAAGATTGTATTTGGCTCTGAGGGCTGGTCTACACTAGCCCCGAAATTCGAAGTAAGATACGCGACTTCAGCTACGTGAATAACGTAGCTGAAGTCGAAGTATCTTATTTCAAACTTAAAAGTACTCACCCCTGGTCCACACCGCGGCGCGCAGGCTCCCCCGTCGACTCTGCCTGCTCCGTTCGTGGAGCAGGATTACCAGAGTCGATGGGGGAGCACTTCCTGGTTCGATTTATCGTGTCTAGACAAGACGCGATAAATCGAACCCAGAACATCGATCCGACGCCTCCGACGCGACGGGTAAGTGTAGACCTACCCTCAGAGTCAGTAAGTTTGCCCACCCCTGATATAAAACTTCATAACACTTAAGGAAGGACAGGATTTATTTAGGACATTCCAGAGGAAAGGAGGTAATTAGGAATAATGGAATTAAATTAATTAAAAAGAAATCCGGACCATGGGAAAAAAGCTGTGGACCAGTCTCCGAAGGGAAGTAGCGGAAGCCCCATTGCCTGTGATATCAAACTAGACTGGACAAGAAATTTGAAAATAAAATGTATGACAAGGAACAACTCCTATATTTGCAGGGTGATAGAGTGGATGACCTAAGAGTTCTTTTCCAGCTCTAATTTCTATGAAAATAGAGGACAGCTCCACTTTCCCTTACTATAAAGGCTCACATAACATGCAAAGAAGAGCTGAGGCATAGATGCATGGGACTCCTGACGCATTCACTTGAAGAGCAAGTGAACAGTGGATTCTATATTTAGAACTTTATATTCACAACCATGTGGTAATATAATGGCCTGGATTTTCTAATCAGGTATTTGAAGTCTCACTACTGGCTATCCACATTGTCATCTCAAGCCAGCTTCTACTGGACAATATGAAAACCACTTCTACAAATGGCACTTATATCGACTATATTAGCACAAACCAGAAATCCTGATGGTGGCACTAAAACATCTGCCTCCTCTTAAGCCAGTCTCCTGCGGGGCACGCGGAGGTCCAACCTACACCTTCTCATACCAACACTAACAGATCTGCCCTGCCACATCTGTGAAAGCACAAGTTTTCTTTAATTCAGCATGATAATAAGAGCCCCTGTCTCAAGGCATATTTGAAGCCTCAGTCCACGTAATAACAACAGGCCATTAGCGAAGTCGGGGCGGGGGGGGGGACTTATTACACAGAATTTCATGCAGTTAATTTTTAAACAGTTCTCAATATGTAGAATAGTGAAAAAGCAAACCATAAACTTCAAATAATTGTCTAAAATGTTAGTTATACCTGAACAACCTCAGACAAAAAACTTTCAGAGTAAATATTCTCTCATATTCCAAAGATTCAACAGTGTTGTCATGACAGCACTTTTTTACTTTTATTTAAAAGGACAGAGTCTAGACTAAAAGACACAGAATCGGCAACTCCAAAATCAAACGCAATGAAGTCAGACAATTCAAATGCCTGCAAGTAAATATGCAATAAAGAAAAAAGAAGCTGAAATACAGGAAATGTGCACCCACAAAACACAGTCAATAGATGGAATACTCAAAGACAACGACAAATAAATGTTACTACTTCACAATATGTTTTCAACAAACTGACAGCTAGGCTGATAACTAAGAGCTATATTGTATAGTATAATAAACAATGCACTTGCCCCAAAATGTATAGAAAGAATGCCCCCATTCTTTATAGGCCAAGCTTCCTGGCTCAGCTACATTTCAGATGATGCACCAGACTCTCCCCTCTAGCTGAACCACAGGAGTACACCAGGGAACTCTCTGGCTGTGGTAAACCATGACAAATGTAGTCCAGCCAGGGAGCCCCACCCATAGAGGAGAATGGGGCCACAAGGTATCTGTACTACAATGGCATTTCCAAACTGAAATTATTCAGTATCCAATTGAAAAACCCCAGAGCGTTTGGTTTTGGGTGTTTAGTTTTTCAATTAAAAGTCAAGACGTTCCACGGAAAGCAGATACTTTTTGTGAAAGATTTCATTTAGCTGAAAACCCAATGTTCCACTGGAAAAAAAGAGTTTTGAGGAACGTTTTCAACCAGCCCTATCAATGACCAGCAACAATGACATCTGTAGGTTTTCAATCATTATTAAGCATTTAATTACTTGTCATAGGCGCCATAAGACTAAATTAAAAAAACCCAGGGGCAAACACTTTTAAGCACAATAGATTTTCCAGTTGACTGAGTCACTGGGGAACTCTTCCTCATAACAACAATAGTCAAGCACTGACTACAGATGAGAAGTCTCCCTGTAGTCTTGTTAAAGCATTCCAGTTCTCTACAGGGGAGTTACTCTGTAATGTTAATAAAAGTGTAATGTTATAAATTGTTGGGAATTAAAGAACCATTTTGTCCTTGAGATTAGGTCAGTCTCTGTAAATGATACGTGGTTTATCTCAATAAATGTAAGAATGAGTCTTATCAATGTGGAACATGACCCAGTCCTTTAATAAGATTTTATTTGGATTGTGCTGATGAATATTTTACAGGAACAATGAGACACATATATCACATCAGTATAAAAGGCTTTGCAAAAAGCCACACAGCCCCATCCTTTTGAGAATACAGATATTTCTAAGTAATTTGTAAAGATGTGTTCTTACATTATACATCTACATCATAATTTTCATAAGAAAATTGAAACTAATTAATTAAATGTATTAAATGTATCCAACTAAACTAAACCATACAAACTAAAAAAGGCCCTGGGCACTATAACAACAAACGTGTCTGTCTCTCTATTTTCACTTGATGTTCTTACATGACATTAGCCTACATGGATACAGTTTGGTTTTAAAACTTGGACTTCCATAAAAAACACTCCTATATGCTTTAGTTCTGTCAGATGAGAAAACACCAGAAGAATAGCTCTAAGAGAATGACAACAACAACAACATAAAGATCCCCAAGTAAAATATTCTACTACAGAATAGTTATTCTGAGTGTTCTGTCTAGTATAAAGGCAGAAAATCAGTCAAAGCTGTTTTAAAAAATTGAATGGATTTTTAGTGAACATGTTTGTAAAAAAACTGTTTGTTATTTCTTGGGTAAAAAATTCAAAATTTGAAGTTTGGCAATCAGCCCCTTGCAGCAAAGAGTAGCATTGAGGGCAGAATGCCAGTGAGGCATAGAACATGTAACTAGAGGTTTGGGATAGAATGCTTCAGGGCACGTAGGCAAAAGAAAGCTAAGTCATAGGGATAGTACCTGCAATTTATCAAGAATAAATCATTTGTCCAAGAAGTCACCCTAGTTTTTAAGGGTGGATTGAACTAACTAAAGGGCACACCATTTAAGAGAACAAAGACAGGAAAAATCCTCTGACATTTACATCTCTACCATTGAATCACAGCAGAGGCAGAAAGTACGAGGGAGTATAGTAAACATAGAACGTAACACAAAAATTTCTCATTAAGCGCCCAATTCTCCTCTCTTCGATGTCAATGGCAAAATTCCCATTCCATTGATGGTGCAGGTTCAGGCCTTAAGTGCAACATTATCTTTAAGTTGGCCCCAACACGTGGAGTACTAGCCTGTTGAATTCCCGAACATCTGCATATGCCTGGGAATATTCTTGTAAAAGTTTTGTGACAATACACACGCATGTGTACACGCACACTCCAGAACAGAAGATACTTCACAAATTTCTGCTGCTGTGGCACAAAATTCTTCTCTTTGTTCCAGGAGACTATGCTTTACTTTACTGCAGGATATATACACACCAGCACTCACACACATTAGACTGGGTACATTGCTCCAAATATTAGATTTTTACAGTGCTTTCTGCACGTTTCATCAGGACTGTTGTCTTAAGAGTAACTGATACTACATCATTTCTCCTGAGATCTGCTTCTATGTCTTTAACTATTTATTGCCTATGAAATTCCCTCCCCTTTCACATTGCAGATATAAGTTTATTTTGTAAGCAAAGCCACTGCCCCATTGACTTTAGGGAACTGACTTTTCGGTGCAAATCTGTAATGTTTCATGAACTGCCTATTATATCTCCCGGTTTATTCAGAAGCTCACATTCTGTTTTAATTGCATCCTCCCAAAGCATAGTGGAGAGAAATAGCAGGCTCCTTTTTGGTTCCTATGGGGAAATTTTTACCAGAATGATTGTTGATCACCTCCTGTTCGTTCTGAATGCCAAGAATCTTAATTACATTTTTGGCCATTATCAGAATAAATACTTTTTAAAACCAGTCAGATAACTCTCATTTCCTCCTCCCAGGATGAATGTGAGGATTCCCAGGTTTTATTATTATTTTTAATATTGTTGGATTACCCCCTTTTTATTCTAGGAGAAAATGAGGAACTTCTACCTCTACTGGCTCAATGGAATGTGTACTTGCTCTGGCAGATAAATTCTATCTAGATAAGATTCCAAAGACTAGCTTCGTTAGCCATTTAAGGAGAACTATTTTCCAGTATAATTGCTGTGTTGTTACCACCACCTATTAAGGCTGCCATGATGAGATCTTTCTCCAGTTGCTTACTTGCTCATCAAACGTGCCAATTTTAAATCTTTTGGGCTGAAGTTTTCCATGTTAGTTTGTCTCAAGCTGATTGATTTTTTTTTAAGTTACAGCCAAAATGGTTCAGCCATTTCCAAGAATGAAGTTACAGAATGTTGGTGGGGTTTTTTCCCCCTGCCAAAGTTAAAATTGTGGTTACCTATTTTTTGACAAGCTCCTTTAGAAACAGGGCGGTGGCATTTGGCAAGGGTGTGGCCTTTGCGTCACGGATGTGCCTTTTGCTGTCCCTGTGAAAATCTACCCCAAATTGGCCAAATTATAAGATTTTTGGTGGGGGGGAAATCTCAATCTGCACCTGCTCAGTAGAGACTTAAAAATTAATAGCTAAATTCAACAAGGATTCTATCCACACTGGGCACACTCCACCCCCTCACAGCACCAGATATGATCAGACTATGCATGCACAATCTCCAGAGAACAGCTGTGCATGCTCCACTCAAAGCTAGAGGGATGAAGCTGGACTTCCCCTGCAATGGCTTCTCCAGGCCAGCATGTAGCCAGGCTGCAGAAATTACAGCAGGGAGCCTCTCTCTCCTTTGATCTCAGTGACCCTCGGCTGGCACCCACCCAAGCAGTGTGCAAGAAGAAGCTACCAGACTCACTGACCATCCTGGATAGTAGCCACTGACGGATCTATTCTCCATGAATTTATTTTGGGTTTTTTTTTAACCCTGTTATAGTCTTGGCCTTCACAACATCCTCTGGCAAAGAGTTCCACAGGTTGACTGCGTTGTGTGAAGAAATACTTCCTTTTCTTTGTTTTAAATCTGATGCTCATTAATTTCATTTGGTGACCCCCTAGTTCTTGTGTTATGAGAAGGAGCAAACAACACTTCCTTATCTACTTTCTCCACACCAGTTATGATTTTATAGGCCTCTATCATATCCCCCCTTAGCTGTCTCTTTTCCAAGTTGAACAGTCCCAATCTAATTCCCCTCTCCTCATATGGAAGCTGTTCCATTCCCCTAGTCATTTCTGTTGCCCTTTTCTGAATCTTTTCCAACTCCAATATATTTTTTTGAGATGGGGTGGCCACATCTACAGACAGTATTCAAGATGTGGATGTACTATGGATTTATATAGAGGCAATCCTTATTCTATTCCTGGTTCTGCCACTGGTCGACTGGGTGACCTTGGGCAAGTAATCTAACCTCTGTGCCTCCGTTTCCCCATCTGGGGCAAATGATACTGACCTATTTTGTAAAGCACTTTGAAATCGTGTGTGTGTGTGTGTGTGTGTGTGTGTGTGTGTTTCCCAACTGTCAAAACCTCCAGTTTATTCCCTCCCCATAAAATAAAATTAAAATAAATTAATACTGCAACGGTGCCGATGACCCGATTCAGGATTCTGGCCATGTTTTGCAAGGCATTGTACAAACACATAGAATATCACAGTCTCTTTCCTGAGATATTAGAGTCTAAAGCCCTGATCCTGAAATGTACAGTGCATGGGCAAACCGCTGCACCTGTTTAGACTGCACCATAAGTCAGTGGGGCTCTATGTGGGCCAATGCACTGCATATTGCAGGATTGGAGCCAAAGCCGACAAAAACAGATGAAGTTGGAGAAAAGAAGTTATAAGTTAAATCAGAATGGTGATAGACATGCTTTGTTAAATGGGTTTCTTTTTTAAGTTGATTTTTACATTATTTTTATAAATACAGGGGGCATGAGTAGATGTAGCTGAATGACAGGAAAGTAATGTGAGTAAATAGGAACAAGGGAGGGCAGAGAAAGGAAAAAAGGGCAGGAATGACATGGGAGGTAAAAGGAAAGAAAGGGAGAGAGTCAGGCTCATAGTCCTGCTACCAGCAAGTGGAGTGGGAGGATGTGGGGCAAACAATCAAGAGACAGAAAATAATATACAGGATCCAAATTATAAAAATGACAAGGGCTGTAATGATTTAGGGAGCTTCCTAGCTATTGATGGGAAAGTTCCTGGTGTTTCTGGGGTTTGCTCCAACCCCAAGATACCCAATTCCACCTCCCTCCCTATGTGGCTGACTGGGAAGAGGAGATCCTAGGACCCACACTAAAATCCAGGTCAGGGAGGCTAAGGAAACCCAGCTGGAAAATAATAAATACAAACTACAGTACTGATTTATTATTCATTTTCATAAATAATTCATAACATACCTAATCTTTCCAAATTTCAGATTGAAACTGCCACAGAATTTCCAGTCTGCTGCACCAAAGTGACACAGAATCCAGGGACATTGCCAGAGGACTTAGGTCCTGTTTGCCATGGAGTCTCAATAATAGATAGTCTCTTCCCTTCAAGCTGAGGCTGAGACAAAGCAGTTGTGTGAAAGCTGAATTCATTTTTATTGACACCATTCATAATATATGCAGGTGGCCTAACGCATAAACACTAGCTTGGTTACAGTCATACTTCCCCTCCAGGAAGCATTCCACAGGGTACCAAATCACCTGTCTCACTCCCAGCAAAAGGTCTGCAGAACCACTGACACCAAGTAAATGGGCATCTCTGCCAGATTCCAACTTTTCCTGTTCCTTCAAAATGCTTCAACTTGTCACCAGATCACAGGCAAAGGAGAAACAGCAGGGAGATAAAAATATTTCCAGCTACATCTCATAACATGGGAAGACCAGAGACAATTTAATAGTCCCTTAAACAATCATATGTTTGTAGAAACACACCCCAGTAGTTGCTGTTCCTTTCATCCAACACTTTTGAAACACTTAAGTATACAGTAAAGAGCATTCTGGGATGAGTCTTTCCAACAGTGTAAATTTGACTCAGTGGATCTATTCATGTGCACTGCACTAGGGAAAATTAGTGCTTACTTACTACCTTACTGGTTTGGGGCCCACTCAACTACCAGCTCATCCACATAGGTGCTGAAAGTCTCTGATCTCACATTTTCAGCACACAAGCAGAGACAGAATAATCATTCTGAGCCTGTGTAGAGGTGGGTACCTGCAACAGGAGGCCGCACAGATTTCTGACCTGTGCTACAGGCAGCTGAACTGAAAGATTGGAATTGAAACCGGAGGATTCTTCAGCATGCAACTTTCCTTTGGATTCCAATAGCATCAGGATGTCTCCCCAGTCACAAAGGCAGGATGACCGGGAAGTATATAGCACCTAAGGCAGTGCATTTTCCAGGGCACTGCATTTCCCAGGGCAGCAGCCGAGTAAGGGATCTCTCTCACCACTAGAGAGGAGAAAAATGACAATATATGCAAATTTCTCCTATATTTACCACCCCTGTTCCCTTGGACCTTAGTCTCTTATTTGCAATATGTCCCTTATTTTCTTTCTGAAAGGATGACAAGTATGCTTCATTCACTACCCCAGCCATGTGCTTCAGCTCAGATTTGGACAGATCACCTCTAGGTTTAAGAGTTAAACCAATATTTGACCTACATGGCTGCCAATGCTAGTTGCTACTCGCCTTGTACCTGATAAAGGGGAGGCATTCCAGGCATATGCATGCATGGGTAAACATCTGTACGTCAGTGGATAAGGACAGATATAAGTTGGAAATTTTGGATTACTTGAATTCAAATAAATGCACATTGGACCGCATCCACCTTGCCTTACTCACATGATTAGTCCCAATAACTCATATGAGTTAAGCAAGCAGAATTTGACAAACTATGCATTTAAAGTAGGAATAAATGGTCAATTTTTATCATGGTGAAAGGTTAAATACACCAAAAAAGGGGTGAGCAATGAGCTAACAAGATTTACAGATGACACAAAATTATTTAGGGTAGTCAAAACCAGAGGAGACTGCAGCACTTCAAGAGGGACCTAACCAAGCTAGGTGAATGGGCAACACAAAGGTTAATAAATGTAAAGTAATACATATTATCGGGAACAATTTGAACCCTCTTACTGGGCTCTAAATTAACTGCATCAACTCAGAAAGAAGAACTGAGCATCACTCTGGACATCTTAATGAAAATCTCTGCTCAATGAGCAATAATGATAAAAAAGCAAAAAAAAAAAAAGAATTAGCATACATAGGAATGGGATGAAGAGTAATAAGAAAAATACTATAATGCCTTTATATAAAACAAAAGTACACCTCACCTGGAATACAATGTTCAGTTCCAGTCTTCCCATTTCAAAAATGACATAGCATAAATAGAAGGTGTTCAGAGACAGGCAATGAGAATGCTAAGTAGCACAGAACTTCTCATACCAAGAAAGGTTGAAACAACTAGGATTTTATTGGTTTTAGAGAGGAGATGAATAAAGGTGGGACCATGATACAGGTAAACAGGAAAATTCTGTTCACACACCTTAATAAAACAAGAAAAAGGAGACACTGTGAAAATGAAAAGTGGCGAATTCAAAACTAATAAATGGTAATGCTTTTTCACATAATGCACAATCATATTGTGGAACTCATTCTCACAAGATAGTATCAAGACCAAGAGTATCTGGATTAAATTAGACATTTATACAGGTACCAGGAATATCCAGTTATAATAGTAAATATTAAAAACAGGCACTTTGGAAGGCATATAAACCCTCAAGCTACCAGGCATGAATATTAATATCTAGCTATTGGGGAATAACAATGTTACTCTTTGAACAAATTTCTCTTTTCTTTTATTTTAAAAAAAAACAACACAATATTGCAACACTATGGTTGAGATTTTAAACAAAAAAAAAACCTACATCAGAAGACTCAGAGTTAGACAACCATTCCCTCTAATTTTTGACAGGCCATGTGCGCAAAAAATGTATTCTGTGCAAATTGTTGTGCTTCTGTGCAAATTTTTGTGCGTGCAGTGTTTCGCTGTGTGCGCGGGGTTTAGGATCTGTGTGCGCATGCACACGCGCACAGCTTAGAGGGAACAGTGGTTACAGAGCCAACAATAACCCCAACACTGTAATTATATGGGAAGGCATTCAGGTTAGCACAATACATTTGTGCCAGGGGCTTAGTTATGACTGTGAGAGAATTATAACTTTGAAGTTATTGATTTTGGTGCATTTAAAAATAGTCATAATATCATTTTTGGATTTAACTGGAATATTTCTAATTTTCATTGTAACTGGGATTAAAGCCTCAAATACAAAAAGTATATCCTGAGCATATTTATCCAAAGCATTTCACAATGAAACAAACAGATACCTCAAAACACATTTGCAAAACAGTAAGGGACATAATTGAATTGTAATCTGAAACACAGAATTCTCATTCCAGGAAATTTAACTAATTCTTGAATTTAAATATTGTCATCTGATTTTTAAAGAGTAAAAGAAAACGCTATTTTTCAAAGAAGTCATGCTCTGAATCTTAACTATATTTATACAATCTATACTGTATATAAACAAGCAGCCTAAGGAATTACTAGACCTTTAACGCAATCATGCATTCTCCTAATCAACGTGACATTTTATTGGAATTTCCTCCATCCGCTTGTATCTTTGCATATCACAGTACACCTACCATTTAGTTTTGCTAATTCATTGTATTTAAAAAAAGCTTTAATTGACACATTTTAATAAAAAACAATCACATTCTAAAGAAATGTCACAAATGTTAGGATTCATTTAAATATGCATTATGGTCATCATATACAGTAATATGCACCTTTAATACCTTTATAATTAACTACCTTACTACGTTACAGTGTAGTAGCCATGTTAGTCTGTGTCAGCAAAAAGAAAATAAAGAAAGAAATACTTGTGGCACCTTAGAGACTAGCAAATTTATTTCAACATAAGCTTTCGTGGGTCAGAACCCACTTCATGCATCCGATGAAGTGGGTTCTCACCCACGAAAGCTTATGCTGAAATAAATGTGTTAGTCTCCAAGGTGCCACAAGTATTTCTTTCTTTCTTATTTTCTTTTTACCTTACTACGGTACTTCTCAGCATTTTTCCACAAGTCTTCCCTACTCTTCAGGTCCAAGCTCTTTCCTATAGCTTCTCTAGCTCACCACAACCTTGAAATGCCCCATTCCACATTACCACAAAGGGGCTCAAGTATCAGGAAAATTAATATAGCCCAACAACAGAATTGATTCCTAGTGTGTTGGAGTCCAGGATGACCTAGTTGGATGTCTCATCAGCCATGACTGTGGCAAGGTAGTATAAAAATGGTCAAAATGAATATCATTCCTCATGTTCCATACATATATCAGCGCCTCCTAGTACACATACCCAATATGAGCGGAACAAACTTTCATAGGACAATTCTCTAAATTGTCTAGGACTTCTCAAAACTTGCCATTAAACTAAAACACTTTGGTTTTCATGAGAAGAGGCCTGCTGGTCTCCCAAATATTTTCCTGTATTCCCCCCGCATGTTATCCTGGAATGCTGATGCCTTGCTCTTACATGGTAAAGACTCACGTGAGCAGTGGCCTATTGCACTTTTCTCCTTTTTATAGATAATTTCAGTGCGTTTGAAAATTTTTACACAGATTCTCTTCCTGGGCTGGACACCTACTATCTAGTCCTGGTGACATTAGTTCTAAAATACATTCAGAGTTCCAAAGAGATTCCCTGAGAACTTTTACAGTATCTCCTCACTTAAAGTTGTCCCGGTTAACGCTGTTCCGTTGTTACATTGCTGATCAATTAGAGAACATGCTCGTTTAAAGTTGCACAATGCTCCCTTATAACATTGTTTGGCAGCCGCCTGCTTTGTCCACTGCTTGCAGAAAGAGCAGCCTGTTGCAGTTAGCTGGTGGGGGCTTAGAACCAGTGTGGCTTCCCATCAGCTCCCTGCTCCCCTAAGTTCCCTGTGTGGCAGTCACCCAGCAGGCTATCAATTGCCAGAAGTTCAGCTGTCCCTCACCCCACTGACATGTGCTGCTCCTGCCCTCTGCCTTAGAGCTGCTCCCAGGAGCCTCCTGCTTGCTGTGTGGGCAGGGGAGGGGGGCTAATGTCAGGGTGTCCCCCTCCTCCCGCTCCCCGCTTCCCCCCCTTCTCTAGAGATGGAGTGACACGACAGGACTCAAGATGGAGGGAGCTTCTGGCAGCAGCTGCTGCTGTCTCAACTTGCTGATCTACTTAAAAAAGCAATGTACTTAGAGTGGGGTCAGCGTACTTAAAGGGGTCAGTGTAGTTAAAGTGGCAATGTGCAGCTCGCTCTCACACACAGGGTGTGTGTCTCTGTCTGCCATGCTGTCTCCCCTCCCTTCATTTGTGCTGTATTGTAGAGTGTGATGCTACATTAAAAACAATGTGTTAATCCTTGAGGGCTCAGCTGAGTGCTAGTTCATCATTTAGCAGTCCCTGGGAAATATCCCACACTCTAACTTCACCACCTCAACCAAGCTTCACAATCATCATTGCTGTGTATAGTATTAAATTGTTTGTTTAAAAAACTTATACTGTGTGTATAGAGAGAGAGAGAGAGAGAGAGAGAAACAAACACTGACTTTTGCCTGGTTAAAAAAAAATGTCCCTGGAAGCTAAACACCCCCCCCGCCCCCCATTTACATTAATTCTTATAGGGAAATTGAATTTGCTTAACATCGTTTCGCTTAAAGTCACATTTTTCAGGAACATAACTACAACGTTAAGCGAGGAGTTACTGTATTAGCAAAATTTTCAGTACTTTCAGCATCACCATTAGAGGTTTGTTGGAATAAATGTGTGCTCATTACAGCTATAGAGTGAGGATCCTTAATATTGTACACTTGAGTCTTCTTAGAGACAAATCCACAGGATGGATAAAAATCAATGAGTACATTTAAAAAAAAAAAAAAACCAACTTAACTAGGATTTTAAATTTAAATTAAATACATTTTTCTTTTTAAAGAAACTGTTCAATTCACTGACTACAGATAATACCGTATATACTCGTTCGTAAGCCGAATATTTTTGCAAAACTGTAAAAAAGTGAAGCATCAAAGAGCGGGGATTGGCTTATAAACGAGTTTACACCAAAATTTGATGATTTCAAACTCTATGGAATCACTGAATATCTAATACATTGTTGTTTTGTTTACCAGGAGTGTCCGCAGGCATGGAGCCCCTCAGCTCCCTTTGGCCGCGGTTCGCCATTCCCAGTCAATGGGAGCTGCGGGGAATAAATAAATAAATAAATAAATAATAAATGTTTTGTGCATTTTAATTGAATCACAATTTCTATCCAAGTAGAGCTTGACACAAAATCACTAGTAAAAAAAAAAAAAAAATTTAGTAAATAAGAAACATATTATTCATCACTTTCCAAGATAAACATAACAATTATGAATCTTAGTACATGTATGTTAAACTATTTAATTATTTAAATACATGCATATAAATGCACTGTATCATCCTGGTTGGCAAAAAGTACCAGTTTTAGTGTACAGACTATAACTTTGTTTTAATGGTTAGCACCCAATGAGAATCCACCTTTCTTTATGAAAATAAGTACAAATTTAAATAATTGATCTTAATCTTATTTTACATCAAGCACTCCTGCTTGATGATACAATTCATAACTAAAATCCACTTAGATTTAAATCTATCTACACCCTGCAAATACATACAAATATAACTGCTAAGTGAAGACTAATCTCATTTTTTCAATCAACTGGGAAGGTCTGGGACACACAAAAAAAATATATTTTTTTCCAAAATATTGTTATTTTTACAACTTCTGCATCTGACTTCTCCATGACTTAATATGATTTCATCTTCAACACAGCTAATGGTATGATGCATCTAGCAAGTCTGGTGACCATATTTATGTTTGATGGGCGAAGAGGCAGGACCAACAAATAGAGCCATTCATGGTGTCTTAAACCTAATGTATTGGATTCTATAAATCAGCTTTCCACTTCACCTTCACTTTCTGCTCCTAAGGATAAATGCCAATGCTTTTCCTTGGCAGGAACACTTGTTATGCACTTTACTCGGAAAAGGAATCCATTCCTCCACTTCTACTCTACCTATAACTTCCCAGAAGCAGCGAATAGAAAACCTTACCAACGTAATGACATGGACACATTGAGAAGAGTATTCTACTGATTTGAGAACAAGATAGAGTTGAGTAATGCCCAAGTTCCAATTTCAACTTGCTGACTTCCTCCATGATCTTGCACAAGTCATACTATCTGTCTCAGTTTCCCCGTGAGATAATACCTACCTGTCATTACTATAGCGAGCGTTACTTAATAATGTTTACAAAGCATTTCAGAAACTGAACGATGCTACATAAATATAAATTATTATTAGAGTGTGCTGTTCCTATCTTGAACCAAGCAGCTTCAATTTTTAATAGCTTTTTTCCTCCTTGAAATCATTTTTATACAATTAGATAGCAGTAGCACCACTAGATGCTACAGCACTTCCCACACAGAGGAAAAAACAGCCAATGTGCCCAAAGAACAAAAAAATCTAAAAAGACAATAAACAAAGGGGTACAACATATAGCAAAGTAACAGTGTGAATAACTCCTAGATACCTTTTGTTTTTGATGTTAAATGCACTAGATTCCATTGTCCCTATTCTTCTTTCACAATTCTTCTACTCACACCGGTTCCCAGCTTCCGTCCCAATTCCTTATGCACGTTCCTCCCCAACATTTAATCCTCTCCTACCATGTAATTAAATGCTTTAACTCATAAGATGAAGTAAAAAGTGCAGTCCTTTCCAAGTAAAATTTTCATGAAATGGAATTCTGTTTTATGACAATAGAGCTTTTGGGTGAAATCTTGGCTCCATTGAAGATAATGATAAAACTCCAATTAACTTCAAAAGGGCCAAGACTTAACCCTAATTATTTAATACTAAGGTCTGTCCAGTTTCTAGACTGATCAGGGAATACATAAAAAAAATACAATAGAACCTCAAAGTTATGAACACCATAGTTACAAATTCACCAGTCAACCACACACCTTGTTTGCAACCGGAAGTACGCAATCAGGTAGTAGAGACCAAAAAAAGAAAATACTGCACAGTACAGTTAAATATAAACTACAAAAAAAAAAAAAGGGAAAGATTTTAAAAAAGATTTGACAAGGTAAGGAAACTGTTCCTGTTGTTTCATTTACATTAAGATGGTTAAACGCAGAATTTTTCTTCTGAATAGTGAAGTTTCAAAGCTGTATTAAATCAATGTTCAGTTGTAAACTTTTGAAAGAACAATGGTAATGTTTTGTTCAGAGTTACAAACATTTCAGAGTTACAAACTACCTCCACTCGTAACTCTGAGCTTTTACTGAATAGCAAACCAAAGCTTGTGTTTTGTAAGAACCAAATGGAACCGAAACTTAAAATTTAGGTTTTGTTCCAGATCAAGAGCTCTTAATTTTCGAGTGTGTCCTACATCCTGCCAAAAAAATTCTCCCTTTCCTAACTAGATGATGACTTCTAAAAGCTTGTGTGCGATCACTGCTCTACAGCCAAAATGCTTCTGAAATAAATGTAGTCAAACTTTACTAATTCTGGGTCACTGAGAACGAAAATGATGCTTAAAATTGTTGATTGGCTCTAGTTTTCAAGACATGCTATTTGGTCAGTATATACGACCCCTGACTTGGGAATGGCGGAGGATAAGTGAGTTATAAAGGGAAGGGATCTCAATTTAAACCAGAAATGACTAAAATACATTTTTGACTGGATCTATGAATAAATCTATGACTGGGTTTGGACAGTACTTGCTTTTTAGGCAAAACAATGAATGATGCAATCTGAAGCTGGTATTGCGTCATACATGATATGAATTGCATCATGTTATTCCTAGAAGTCATGGATGATGCAATCATAACGAAGCTTACATCACTCTGCTGAACAAATTGCCCTATATCAACTCTAGAAATCATACAGTGTCGTGCTCTCTTATTTGTCAGTGTTTGATTTTGCAAAGGGACACATTTCTGTTTAGCCAAAGTGAGCAGAGATGCCTCGTACTTGTGTGAACAGTGCAGATAACTTCTGCTATGTTTGTGGTGAAGTGACTTTTGCATCACAAAAGCGCAGTATAACCACTATGGTTAAGAAAGCCTATCACCTTTCTTTTGGCTGCAAAATTGGAGATCAGGACAAGAGGTGGGCCCCACACATATGCTGCAACACTTGTGCAACAAATCTTCGCCAGTGGTTGAACAGGAAAAGGAAATCTATGCCTTTTGCAGCGCCAATGATTTGGGGAGAGCCAACAGATCATACCAGCAATTGTTACTTCTGCATGGTGCCTCCAGTTGGGAAAGGTGTGTCAAAGAAGAAAAAGTGGACTGTGCATTATCCAAACATTCCATCAGCTATACGCCCAGTACCCCATGGAGAAGGACTGCCGCTTCCTGATGCACCAGAATCATTCTCACTTGAGTCAGACGAGGAAGAGGAAGAGGATGAAACTTCTGGTCCTGAACCATCAATGTCACAGGACCCACATTTTCTCCCATCCTCCTCCTCTGAACCACACCTCATAACACAAGGTGAACTGAATGACCTTGTCAGGGATTTGGAACTACCCAAGAGTAAGGCAGAGCTTTTGGGCTCCAGACTACAGCAGTGGAATCTCCTGGCAGGTGATGGTAGGGTTTCCATGTTCCGTGACTGTCAAAAGGATCTTGTCCCATTCTTCTTCATGGAAGGTGATCTTGTAGCCTGCAACAACATCGATGGTGTGATGGCAGCCCTCAACATCGTTCACGATCCAGATGAGTGGAGACTGTTCATTGATTCATCGAAGACGAGTCTTAAAGCTGTTTTACTGCATAATGGCAATGTTTTGCCATCAATTCCAGTTGGTCATGCAGTCCATATGAAGGAAACCTATGACAACATGAAACAACTTTTGAGGTGCATAAACTATGACCGACATCAGTGGCAGCTTTGTGGCGATTTGAAGGTTGTTGCTCTCTTGCTTGGTCTGCAGCCTGGATACACAAAGTACTGCTGTTTTCTCTGCGAATGGGATAGTCATGCAAGAGATTCCCACTACATCAAGAAAGATTGGCCACTCCGACAGTCATTGGAGCCTGGGAGGAAAAGTGTTCAGCATCCACCACTTGTTGACTCAAGGAAGATTTTGTTACCACCCTTACACATCAAGCTGGGTCTGATGAAGAACTTTGTCAAGGCCATTGACAAAACACAAGCAGCTTTCAAGTACCTCAGTGGAAAATTTCAAAGGTTAAGTGAAGCTAAGATAAAGGAAGGTGTCTTTGTTGGTCCTCAGATTCGTGAACTTCTTCGAGATGATGCATTTGACCATGCACTGCGTGGCAAGGAAAAAAAGGCATGGAAAGCCTTCCAGTTAGTGGCAATCAATTTTCTCGGAAACAACAAGGCAGACAACTACAGGTTGTTGGTGGAAAACCTCCTCAAGGCATACAAAAGCCTTGGTTGCAACATGTCACTAAAGATATATTTTTTGCACTTGCATCTAGATTTTTTTCCACCGAACTGCGGAGCAATGAGCGACGAGCACAGCGAGCGATTTCACCAGGACATTGCAACAATGGAGAAACGCTATCAGGGCAAATGGAGCCCATCAATGCTTGCAGACTATTGCTGGACAGTGACAAGAGATGCTCCATTTAATGAATACAAGAGACAAGCCAAGAAGCGCCGAGTAGACACTGAATAGGACTAAACTATGGACATAATAGTTTTTTGCCTTTTGTTTCATAATACATTTTATTTATATAACCCCTTTGCTGATTTTTAAAGTGTTACATAAACAGGACAGGTGAAATAGTATCATGTAAAGCAACCATAAACACATGAAAAGACCTAGGTTTACAATTTATGATTAAAACTCTACTATCTACACAATATACATAGACATAAAATGTAAAATCTTAAATATCTTAGAAACAGTAGCCAATCAGTTGTTTTAATTGTCATATTTGAGTTCAGCACATCAAAATACATACTAAATAGCACATTTTATCTCTGAAGCAGACGACTTCTCAAAAATTGTAGACCAGTGTTACTGATGATTAGGCACCACAACTTAAGCACACGGAAATCTCAGACTCATTCTCAGTAATATAATGTTTGTTGCCTATGGTGATGAAATTCTGTCCGTGTGTTACTTTATCATTTAATGTATGTTTGTTACACATATCCATTACTCATTACACATTAAGTTTAATTAAACATTTTTTAAAGTAAGTATTTTTGACTAACAGTTAACTATGTTTCACTTTTTTCTTACAGTGTAAACAAGGAATAACTGAAGAGACAGCAAGTAATATTTAAAACATGCCTTTCTTGAAAATGGGCTTTTCATTCATAAAAAATTCTTTTGTTTTTTCTAAGGTAAAAGTTTAAAGATATTTTCATTCCCTTTTACCTCCCTGCCTTTCATAGAAAAGTAATAATGGCCCTTTATTAATTGTGGTAATTTGGACGACAGAGAAAACCTATTTGTTTAATTAAAAGCTGCTGGAACAATATAAAGAAAACAAGAAAAATACCTGTGGCACCTTAGAGACTAACAATTTTATTTCAGCATAAGCTTTCATGGGTTAAGAACCCACTTCATCGGATGCATGGAATGGAACATACAGTCAACAGATATTTATACATTTATACAGAATCCTTCCTACCAAAATTACAAAAAGAAGGATTCTGCGTGGACTCCTCCTGAAGGTCGAAACAACAGACTGGACTTTTACATAGAATGCTTCCATCGACGTGCACGGGCTGAAATTGTAGAAAAGCAGCATCACTTGCCCCATTACCTCAGCCGTGCAGAACACGATGCCATCAACAGCCTTAGGAACAACTCTGACATCATAATCAAAAAGGCTGACAAAGGAGGTGCTGTCGTCATCATGAATCAGTTGGAATATGAACAAGAGGCTGCCAGGCAGTCTCTAACTTCACATTCTACAGGCCATTATCCTCTGATCCCACTGAGGAGTACCAAAAGAAACTAGACCATTTGCTCCAGAAACTCCCTGGAAAAGCACAGGAACAGATCTGTACAGACACGTGCCCTGAACCCCGACCAGGGGTATTCTATTTGCTACCCAAGATCCATAAACCTGGAAATCCTGGACGCCCCATCATCTCAGGCATCGGCACCCTAACAGCAGGATTGTCTGGCTATGTGGACTCTCTCCTCAGGCCCTATGCTACCAGCACTCCCAGCTATCTTTGAGACACCACTGACTTCCTGAGAAAACTACAATCCATCGGTGATCTTCCAGAAAACACCATCCTGGCCACTATGGATGTAGAAGCCCTCTACACCAACATTCCACACAAAGATGGACTACAAGCCATCAGGAACAGTATCCCTGATAATGCCATGGCTAACCTAGTTGCTGAACTTTGTGATTTTGTCCTCACCCACAACTATTTCACATTTGGGGACAATATATACCTTCAAGTCAGCGGCACTGCTATGGGTACCCGCATGGCTCCACAGTATGCCAACATTTTTATGGCTGACTTAGAACAACGCTTCCTTAGCTCTCGTTCCCTAATGCCCCTACTCTGCTTGCACTACATTGATGACATCTTCATCATCTGGACCCACAGAAAAGAAACCCTTGAGGAATTCCACCACAATTTCAACAATTTCCATCCCACCATCAACCTTAGCCTAGACCAGTCCACACAAGCGGTCCATTTCCTAGACACTACTGTGCTAATAAGCGATGGTCACATAAACACCACCCTATACCGGAAACCTACTGACCACTATACTTACCTACATGCCTCCAGCTTCCATCCTGAACACACCACACAATCCATTGTCTACAGCCAAGCTCTAAGATACAACTGCATTTGCTCCAATCCCTCTGACAGAGATAAACACCTACAAGATCTCTATCAAGCATTCTTAAAACTACAATACCCACCTGCTGAAGTGAAAAAACAGATTGACAGAGCCAGAAGAGTACCCAGAAGTCACCTACTATAAGATAGGCCCAACAAAGAAAACAACAGAACGCCACTGGCCGTCACCTTCAGCCCCCAACTAAAACCTCTCCAGCGCATCATCAAAGATCTACAACCTATCCTGAAAGATGATCCCTCACTCTCACAGATCTTGGGAAACAGACCAGTACTCGCTTACAGACAGCCCCCCAACCTGAAGCAAATACTCACCAGCAACCACACACCATACAACAAAAACACTTTCCCAGGAACCTATCCTTGCAACAAAGCCCGATGCCAACTCTGTCCACATATCTATTCAAGTGACACCATCATAGGACCTAATCACATCAGCCACACCATCGGGGGCTCGTTCACCTGCACATCTACCAATGTGATATATGCCATCATGTGCCAGCAATGCCCCTCTGCCATGTACATTGGCCAAACTGGACAGTCTCTACGCAAAAGAATAAACGGACACAAATCTGACATCAGGAATCATCACATTCAAAAGCCAGTAGGTGAACACTTCAACCTCCCTAATCACTCAATGACAGATATAAAAGTAGCAATTTTGCAACAAAATAACTTCAAAAACAGGCTCCAACGAGAAACTGTTGAATTGGAATTAATATGCAAACTAGATACCATTACCTTAGGCTTGAATATTGACCGTGGATGGCTCGGTCATTACGTTAATTGAATTTATTTTCCCCCTTAACACCTTTGTGTCAACTGTCTGTAATGGCCCCTGTTGATTATCACTTCAAAAGTTTCTACTGATAACAGTTCCTTTCAATTAATTAGCCTCTTAACATTGGTATAGACACTTCCACCTTCTCATGTTTCTTTGAATGTATAAATATCTGTTCACTGTATGTTCCATTCCATGCATCCGATGAAGTGGGTTCTTAACCCACGAAAGCTTATGCTGAAATAAATTTGTTAGTCTCTAAGGTGCCACAGGTATTTTTCTTGTTTTCTTTTTGCTGACACAGACTAACACGGCTACTACACTGGAACAATATAAACACTCAAGTATTATGTTATGCCTGCTAATTGTTTTTTTAATTATTTATTTATTTTTGATAACCAGACATTTTGTTGCAATTATATTTTAGTGCACCAGGCTGACCATGGAAGCCCCAGCCACCAACCACTCGGGGCTAAAAAGTGGAAGCCCTGCCACGTGTGAGGCTGACAACGGGAGCCCCGGCCACCAGCCACCAGGACAAGAGCAATCCTAACACGAAACAAACTGTTTATTTCTTTATGTAACTAGCTCCTGATCTAGCTGAGCACTTATGCTCGTGCATAGCTTTAAGCACACTGACTTCAAAAAGAACTCATGCTCAAAATTACACACGAGCTCTGAGAGGTTTATTGGATCAGGGCCCTAACCGCTACCTGAAAATGTAATCAAAATATACTGGGGATTTAAAACTAACAACAAACTAGTCCCAACGTGTCCTATCCTGTCATACAATTTGAATCTGACAAAATGTGGAGCACCATGTCACAATCCAGAAAAACACATATATGTGTTTAAGTGCTTTACTGGATTACCCCAGTGCTTGGCAACTTGCTGGATCAATCCCACTTAAACAGGTCTGTGTAACAACACTGTAAATCATGTCAGTTTTTTTTCATTTTCTGGGTTTTTTTAAAAATGCTGGATTCAAACATTGATTGATTGCAAAGAGAATTCATGTGAAAGTAGGATAATTTCAGTTTTTAAATTATATACCCAGATTTGCTTACTATGTTTTAAAAAAACGTGCTACCACAATTGATAACACTGCTCTACGGCCAAAATGCTTCTGAAATAAATGTAGTCAAACTTTACTAATTCTGGGTCACTGAGAACGAAAATGATGCTTAAAATTGTTGATTGGCTCTAGTTTTCAAGATATGCTATTGGGTCAGTATATACGACCGTTGACTTGGGAATGGCGGAGGATAAGTGAGTTATAAAGGGAAGGGATCTCAATTTAAACCAGAAATGACTAAAATACATCTTTGACTGGATCTATGAATAAATCTATGACTGGGTTTGGACAGTACTTGCTTTTTAGGCAAAACAATGAATGATGCAATCTGAAGCTGGTATTGCGTCATACATGATATGAATTGCATCATGTTATTCCTAGAAGTCATGGATGATGCAATCATAACGAAGCTTACATCACTCTGCTGAACAAATTGCCCTATATCAGCTCTAGAAATCATACAGTGTCGTGCTCTCTTATTTGTCAGTGTTTGATTTTGCAAAGGGACACATTTCTGTTTAGCCAAAGTGAGCAGAGATGCCTCGTACTTGTGTGAACAGTGCAGATAACTTCTGCTATGTTTGTGGTGAAGTGACTTTTGCATCACAAAAGCGCAGTATAACCACTATGGTTAAGAAAGCCTATCACCTTTAGTTTGGCTGCAAAATTGGAGATCAGGACAAGAGGTGGGCCCCACACATATGTTGCAACACTTGTGCAACAAATCTTCGCCAGTGGTTGAACAGGACAAGGAAATCTATGCCTTTTGCAGTGCCAATGATTTGGAGAGAGCCAACAGATCATACCAGCAATTGTTACTTCTGCATGGTGCCTCCAGTTGGGAAAGGTGTGTCAAAGAAGAAAAAGTGGACTGTGCATTATCCAAACATTCCATCAGCTATACGCCCAGTACCCCACGGAGAAGGACTGCCGGTTCCTGATGCACCAGAATCATTCTCACTTGAGTCAGACAAGGAAGAGGAAGAGGATGAAACTTCTGGTCCTGAACCATCAATGTCACAGGACCCACATTTTCTCCCATCCTCCTCCTCTGAACCACACCTCATAACACAAGGTGAACTGAATGACCTTGTCAGGGATTTGGAACTACCCAAGAGTAAGGCAGAGCTTTTGGGCTCCAGACTACAGCAGTGGAATCTCCTGGCAGGTGATGGTAGGGTTTCCATGTTCCGTGACTGTCAAAAGGATCTTGTCCCATTCTTCTTCATGGAAGGTGATCTTGTAGCCTGCAACAACATCGATGGTGTGATGGCAGCCCTCAACATCGTTCACAATCCAGATGAGTGGAGACTGTTCATTGATTCATCGAAGACGAGTCTTAAAGCTGTTTTACTGCATAATGGCAATGTTTTGCCATCAATTCCAGTTGGTCATGCAGTCCATATGAAGGAAACCTATGACAACATGAAACAACTTTTGAGGTGCATAAACTATGACCGACATCAGTGGCAGCTTTGTGGCGATTTGAAGGTTGTTGCTCTCTTGCTTGGTCTGCAGACTGGATACACAAAGTACTGCTATTTTCTCTGCGAATGGGATAGTCATGCAAGAGATTCCCACTACATCAAGAAAGATTGGCCACTCCGACAGTCATTGGAGCCTGGGAGGAAAGGGGTTCAGCATCCACCACTTGTTGACTCAAGGAAGATTTTGTTACCACCCTTACACATCAAGCTGGGTCTGATGAAGAACTTTGTCAAGGCCATTGACAAAACACAAGCAGCTTTCAAGTACCTCAGTGGAAAATTTCCAAGGTTAAGTGACACTAAGATAAAGGAAGGTGTCTTTGTTGGTCCTCAGATTCGTGAACTTCTTCGAGATGATGCATTTGACCATGCACTGCGTGGCAAGGAAAAAAAGGCATGGAAAGCCTTCCAGTTAGTGGCAATCAATTTTCTCGGAAACAACAAGGCAGACAACTACAGGTTGTTGGTGGAAAACCTCCTCAAGGCATACAAAAGCCTTGGTTGCAACATGTCACTAAAGATACATTTTTTGCACTCGCATCTAGATTTTTTTTCCACCGAACTGCGGAGCAATGAGCGACGAGCACAGCGAGCGATTTCACCAGGATATTGCAACAATGGAGAAACGCTATCAGGGCAAATGGAGCCCATCAATGCTTGCAGACTATTGCTGGACAGTGACAAGAGATGCTCCATTTAATGAATACAAGAGACAAGCCAAGAAGCGCCGAGTAGACACTGAATAGGACTAAACTATGGACATAATAGTTTTTTGCCTTTTGTTTCATAATACATTTTATTTATATAACCCCTTTGCTGATTTTTAAAGTGTTACATAAACAGGACAGGTGAAATAGTATCATGTAAAGCAACCATAAACACATGAAAAGACCTAGGTTTACAATTTATGATTAAAACTCTACTATCTACACAATATACATAGACATAAAATGTAAAAACTTAAATATCTTAGAAACAGTAGCCAATCAGTTGTTTTAATTGTCATATTTGAATTCAGCACATCAAAATACATACTAAATAGCACATTTCATCTCTGAAGCAGACGACTTCTCAAAAATTGTAGACCAGTGTAATATCAGCACAATTCTTGGGACAGGGCTCAACCGCGTTCCCTCTGCTATTCTCCACCAGAAACACACAGAACATCCAAAGACTACAAAAACCATGGGTACATTTTTAAAGACAGTTAAAATGTTTTGCCCCATCCTATAAACGCTTATGCATGTTTAACTTTACTGTGAGTACTCTAATGAGACCTGTAAACTCAAGCTCTCTGTAAACTCAAAAACTTGTTTTTCTCACCAACAGAAGTTGGTCCAATGAAAGATATTACCTCACCCACTTTGTCTCAGTAGTAAAACTAAAGCTATGTGCAAGTGATTGCAGGACTGGGTCTTTATCTGCAATATTTTCAGTGACAGCATGCAGCAAAAAATTTTAAAAATAGAATCGACAAAATACCAATCATATTGCTATATTTTTAGGGTAGGTCAAATTTAAACTTCAAAATACTAAACTTGCAAGCCTACATTTAAATTAAAATGATTTTATCGGCTCATGTTACATAGGAATAATATAGCCAAAAGTACACTTTAAAAAAAAAAAGGTTATATATTCTATATAACTGATTATAAAACATGTTTTGCAAAAAGATAATATATGAATGTAATTGCATAAAACTCAGAAATGATTTCCCATTCACCAACTGACATATTAAACATTTTTTACAACACACGTTCTACGTTGGACTTCAGTTTTAATAATTGGAAGCAAAACTAAAAATTGCAGGGAACAGATTGTTTATAATTAGTGCATGCATTTACTATTAAATAATAAAAAGACATATTAAACAAGTAAATTAAAGACTACTTTTTAAATAATTTCTCTAGAGTATTAGTCTAAACATGAAGGAGTTGTATGATTTTTGAGAAGAGGGCCTATCAGGCTATTATTTGTTTTACCGATTTGCATCTATGCCATAGAAAACCATCAAACACATCTGGTTACAAAAAGAGGTCTGTCAGAAAAAAATACTGTCAACCCTGAAAAAATCACGAAGAACAGAGCAAGGAGTGCAAGAAGAGGAAAAGATGTCAAATGCATTAGTATGTTTCTTGCCCTTGACATCACAAGACACTTTTTCAAATTGTCTAGTACACCGCTATTCAACTGTAAAGGAGTTGCTTATATTTAAGCCAGCTACTTGGTGAAGTTGTTTTCTTAAATTCTGGGAGTTTGTTGCTTGTGGTTTTGTTTGTTTTTTAATTGTATGCAATGCTGTAGTAATATATTTCCAGGTATATTTTATTTTTGTAAGTGTGGCTTCACTCATTGTTTACAGACCACCACTTTTTATAAAAATGGGGGTCAGGGCGACTAAATAATCAATACTAGCCTGTTAAATGAAAGCAGAAAGAAAATGCACTTGAGTCCCCAGTTGACCCTTTTCTTCCTATTTCCAGGTAGGGTGACTAGACAGCAAGTGTGAAAAATTGGGACGGAGGCGGGGGGGTATTAGGCACCTATATAAGAAAGACAAAGCCCCAAATATCGGGACTGTCCCTACAAAATCGGGACATCTGGTTACCCTATTTTCCAGGGCAGACAATTAATGGCAGATAATCTTCAAAAAAAATGTGCTTGTGTACACAGATTGTGTCATTTCATACTACAGTAATGTTTAAATAAATGCACTCTAACGGGTGGAAACTGAGATATAAATGTACCAAAGCAGAATGAAGAACTTATACGGGGATGCAGATTATCATACTTCCCGCCCCCCCATATCACAAAGGCGTGGATTAGTGTACCTCAGTACAAAGAAACAGTTTACCAAAGCTGATACCATCTCATATCCAAATGTTGGGATTGAGTCTTTCCATTTATTTGTCCCAAATCTTTCAGACACAATGAAAAATAAATTGAGTCTATCAGCTTTTTATTTTAAAATTATATAGAAAGAATATAGGGATTGTGCATGTGTATAGATACATATATCCCACAAGCCAAAAGGCCATTAAAAAGACTTACATAGGCTTTATTCTTTTGAAGTTTGAACCAACATATTTACCAGTAAAATGAAGGTCCAGATTTATTTGTATTTCCTTGACCTGAAAGCCCATGTTTGTCCTACATCCTAACTACCAGCAATCAGGGCCTGCAGTCAAGCTTGGGACCAGCTAACTAACCTAACAGATGTACAACCTGATTGACCAGACCCCAATTGGCTGAGAAGCATCACCAAGTCTGCTCTTGAGCCCAGCAACAGCATCAGGGCTGCAGCTGTTCAATGCTTGTGCCCAAAGCTGCAACCATTCCTGTGCCTGCCTTTTTCCAAGCCTTGCTCAGTTCCTGTCTCTGGCTCCGACCACTAGGCATGGCTGCCCATGGCTCCACTCCATGACAATAATCATTGGTCAGACTGGGCTGGGTTGCATAGAGACCCAAAACTTTACCCTGGTGGCTTCCACCTTGTGTTCAAGAATCTACACTTTCATTTAAAAAAAATAGTCAAGTCTAGCCCCCTAATGGTTGTTAAGATAGGGTTTGCGTATTGAAGATTAACATAAACCCGGGCAGTGATATCTGCCTGAATGTACAGACAGCCTTGAGCAATAGCTCAGAGAGACATGAACTCCCCCCCCAAACCAAATTATGACAATGTTGTTAACTGTGTCACTGCTAATCGAAGCATGTAAGGAAGAAGAGGCACAATTATGAAGACTTTTAGAATCTAAGAGGTGTTTCATTTTGGCATCATGGATGGGCAGAGCTTGGGAAAGTACCACCACCTATATTTTCCCAATCTTACCCATGTGAAAATTACAGTCATCAATACAATTTCATACTAAATTGCAACACTCAAGAGAACAAGACAATCTCAGGGATGCTTTAGACTCAAGTGTTTACTTACTGGTAAATATCCTCTAATTTTTCAAATAAGATACTGAAACATAAAAGCCCCAAATTTAAAACTACCAAATCATACTATTAGCTGATCAGTTGCATTGTCCCTCCTCCATCCCCACACCCATATACATTTAACCAACTGATCTACTGCTGAATTGCAAATCCTGGACGTTTATCTAGATCCTGCACAGTCTGTAAACAGACTTATCAGTCTCTAAGGGTATGTCTATACTACAGAATTAGGTCGAATTTATAGAAGTCGATATTTTAAAACCCAAATTTATGGAATCGATTGTGTGTGTCCCCACTAAAGAGCATTAAGACCATGAGGTCGATTGACTGTGTCCACAGTAGCGGAGCTAGCATCGACTTTCGGAGCATTGCATTGCGGGTAGCTATCCCACAGTTCCCGCAGTCTCCGCCACCCATTGGAATTCTGGGTTGCGATCCCAAAGCCTGATGGGGCAGAAAACATTGTCGCTGGTGGTTCTGGGTATATGTCGTCAAGCCATCAAACGTCCCTCCCTCCCTCCGTGAAAGCAATATTTTTCGCGCCTTTTTTCCGGGGTTTCCGTGTTTGCTACGGAAGCCTGCTCAGCTCACAATTACCATACATCTCCAGCGTACGCCTGGACATTAGGTCTAGTGGGGATTCAGTCACGCTATAATACGGGCAGAGGGATAGCTCAGCGTTCTGAGCATTGGCCCGCTAAACCCGGGGTTGCGAGTTCAATCCTTGAGGGGGCCATTCCGCCTGAGGCTGGTAGTCGCGGGACTACACAGCAGAAGCTCTTTGCCTTCTAGCTGCAGATGGTGCAATATGCCATAAATGGTCGTGGTCGCGGGACCATACAGCAGAAACTCCTTGCATTCTAGCTGCAGATTGTACAATATGATTGAAATTCATGTGCTCTTGGCCGGCGGCCTATGGTGTGGCTGGCTGGGGGCGCTTGGACATAAATGGGAGTGACCAGAGTGACTCTGGTCATTCTCTTTTTTACGTTTTGTTTAAGGGAGATTCAGTACTGCCTGGAACACGGGCGGAGGGATAGCTCAGCGGTCTGAGCGTTGGCCCACTAAACCCGGGGTTGCGAGTTCAATCCTTGAGGGGGCCAGGAGATGATGATGGATATCAAGCATATTGTACCATCTGCTGCTAGAAGGGAAGGCGCCTAACCCTTGCCCCCCCCCCGCCCCCCCGTGAAAGCAACTGAGGGGGGGAGCAAAAAATCCTTTCGCGCCTTTTTTCATATGGGCGCCATATTGCTGACTCCATTGTTATCCACCCGCCGCTTCTGCTGCCACTCTGCTGTCCTGCAAACAGCATACCAGGGAAAGCATGGAGCACGATCAGATCACCGCGGCTGTTCTCGCCGTTATGAACACCACGCGCATTGTCCAGGAGTATATGGAGAACGAGAACCAGGAGCTGCTAGAGCTACAGCAGGCGAGGAGGCGACAGCAGCGCCCTGAGGACAGTGCTGAGGACATGGACACAGACCTCTCTCAAAAAAGGCCCCCCCGCAAAGTGGACATCATGGTGTTAATGAGGCTTGTTGATACAGTGGAACGCCGATTCTGGGCCCGGGAAACAAGCACAGACTGGTGGGACCACATAGTGCTGCAGCTCTGGGATGAATCCCAGTGGCTGCGAAACTTTCGCATGCGTAAGGGCACTTTCATGGAACTTTGTGAGTTGCTTTCCCCTGCCCTGAAGTGCAAGAACACCAAGATGAGAGCAGCCCTCACAGTACAGAAGCGACTGGCGATAGCCCTGTAGAAGCTTGCAACGCCAGACAGCTACCGGTCAGTCGCAAATCAATTCGGAGTGGGAAAATCTACAGTGGGGGCTGTTGTGATGGAAGTAGCCAGGGCGATCACCAAGCTGCTGGTACCAAGGGTTGTGAGTCTGGGAAATGTGCAGCTCATACTGGATGGCTTTGCAGCAATGGGGTTCCCGAACTGTGGAGGGGCGATAGACGGAACCCATATCCCTATCTTGGCACCGGACCACCAAGCCAGCGAGTACATAAACCAAAAGGGTTACTTTTCAATAGTGCTGCAAGCACTGGTGGATCATAAGGGACGTTCCACAAACATCAACGTGGGATGGCCGGGAAAGGTACATGACGCTCGCATCTTCAGGAACTCTGGTCTGTTTCAGCTGCTGCAGCAAGGGACTTTCTTCCCAGACCAGAAAATAACCATTGGGGATGTTGAGATGCCTATAGCTATCCTTGGGGACCCAGCATACCCCTTAATGCCATGGCTCATGAAGCCATACACAGGTAGCCTGGACAGTAGTCAGGACCTTTTCAACTATAGGCTGAGCAAGTGCAGAATGGTGGTGGAATGTGCATTTGGGCGTTTAAAAGCTCGCTGGCGAAGTTTATTACTAGGTTAGATCTCAGCGAAAACAATATTCCCATTATTATTACTGCTTGCTGTGCGCTCCACAATATCTGTGAGAGTAAGGGGGAGACGTTTATGGCGGGGTGGGAGGTTGAGGCAAATCACCTGGCCACTGGTTATGCACAGCCAGACACCAGGGCTATTACAAGAGTACAGCAGGGTGCGTTGCGCATCAGGGAAGCTTTGAAAACCAGTTTCATGAATGGCCAGGATGCTGTGTGAAAGTTCTGTTTTTCCCCAGTAATGAAAAGCCCCGCCCCTTCATTCACTCTACTTCCCTTTACCCAAACTGCCCTGCCCTCCCCCCCTCGATCACCGCTCGCAGAGGAAATAAAGTCATTGTTGCTTAAAAATCATGCATTCTTTATTAATTCGTAAAACAAAGAGGGGGAACTATGGGGGTAACTGCCACAGTCTCCCGGGATAGCTGGTGGAGGAAGGGAAGCACCAGGATGGGTGGTGGAGGAGGGGATGAGGGAAGGACACACAGCACTTTAAAACTTATTGAATGCCAGCCCTTTCTTGCTTGGACTGTTCTCTTGGCTTGAGTGGTTAGGTGCACGGAGGCCGCCCAAACGCGTTCTTGGGCGTCTCGGGGATGAGGTTATGGGACTCGGGAAGGAGGGCTGTTGGTTACACAGGGGCTGTAGCGGCGGTCTGGGCTCAGGCGGCCTTTCCTGAACCCTACGCCTTTCCTCAGCCATAAGCTGGAGGATTTCCGTTTGATCCTCCAGTAGCCTCAGAACTGCATCCTGCCTTCTCTCTGCACGCTGACGCCACCTACTCTCTTCATCACGCCACCTGTCCGTGCGATCAAAATCTGCCTTCCTGGACTCCGACAGTGTCTGCCTCCACGCATTCTGCTGGGCAGCTTCAGTGTGGGAGGATTCCATGAGTTCTGAGAACATATCGTCTCGATTCCTTTTTTTTTTTACTTCTAATCTTCGCTAGCCTCTGGGACGGTGATGAAGGGGGTGGCGTTGAAACATTTGCAGCTGCGGGAGGAAACAAACGGGAGAGGAGTAGTTTAAAAGACACATATTAGAGAACAATGCTCCAAACATTACATAGCACATGTGCATTTGGTCCAAGGTTGCACTTTGCCTGTTATATTGAGGGTCTGCCGGTTTGGTGTGAGAGATCACACAAGCAGGTCCGGCGGGCAACAGAATTCGGCTTGCACGCAGCCATGGTAAGCCACAGTCTATAGGCTTCTTTAACCTTCATAACATGTGGGAATGTTTTCAAACAGCAACCCCCTCATTTCCCATAACAAACAGCCTTTGGGCTGGCAATTTAAAACTGGTTGGCAATTGAAAAGGGAGGGGCGGCGGTTTTTGGGTTAACGTGCAGCGCGAACCTAATCGACACCCACACACACACACAGACACACATCCAAGATGTTCGCTGTTCCCCCTCCCCCCCACCGCGTGGGTCACAGCGGGGAAGATTTCCGTTCAGCCACAGGCAAACAGCCCAGCAGGGACGGAGCCCCTCTGAATACCCCCTTAATAAAATTCCCCTATTTCAACCAGGTGACCATGAATGATATCACTCTTCTGAGGATAACACAGACAGATAAAGAACGGATGTTGCTTGAATGCCAGCAAACACCGGGACCATACGCTGCCATGCTTTGCAAAGCAATGATTCCAGACTACGTGCTACTAGCCTGGCGTGGTAGAGTGTGTACCACGGAGCACAGGATAAGGCTGCCCTCCCCAGAAACCTTTTGCACAGGCTTTGGGAGTACATTCAGGAGATCTTTCTGGAGATGTCCCCGGAGGATTTCTGCTCCATCCCCGAACATGTTAACAGAGTTTTCCAGTAGCTGTAGCTGTACTGGCCGCGAATTAATCATTAAACACGCTTGCTTATAAAACGTATTAATTAACAGAGGTACACTCACCAGAGGTCCCTTCTCCTGCATCGAGCACGCCTTGGGTGGGTTCGTAGGGTGCTGGCTCCAGGGTGACAAAGAGTTCCTGGCTGTCGGGGAAAGGGGCTTCTCCGCTTCCTTGCTGTGTCTGGGCGCTATTTTCAGCATCATTATCATCATCATGCTCCTCTGTGGTTTCTGATGATCCACATACGGAGTCATACCACATGGGTGGGTCAGTGCTGGCTGCACCTCCTAGAATGGCATGCAGCTCATCATAGAAGCGGCATGTCTGGGGCTCTGACCGAGAGCGGCTGTTTGCATCTCTGGCTTTTTGGTAGGCTTGCCTGAGCGCCTTAATTTTCACGCGGCACTGTTGCGCGTCCCTGTTGTAACCTCTGTCCTGCATGCCCTTGGAGACTTTGGCATATGTATTGGCGTTTCTTCTTTTGGACCGTAGCTCTGCTAGCACGGTTTCGTCTCCCCATACAGCGATCAGATCGAGTACCTCACGCTCGGTCCATGCTGGAGCTCGTCTTCGGTTCTGGGACTCCATCATGGTCACCTCTGCTGATGAGATCTGCGCTCACCTGCAGCTCACCACGCTGGCCAAACAGGAAATGAAATTCAAAAGTTCGCGGGGCTTTTCCTGTCTACCTGGGCGGAGCATTCGAGCTCAGACTGCTGTCCAGAGCGGTCAAATGTTGCACTGTGGGATAGATCCAGGAGGCCAATACCGTCGAATTGCGTCCTCACTAAGCCTACATCTATTCGGCAATATCGCTTTAAGCGCTAATCCCCTCGTTGGGGGTGGAGTGGCGAGATCGATTTTAAGAGCCCTAGACGTCGATGTTAAGGGCTTCGTCGTGTGGACGGGTGCACGGATCAATCGAAATAACGCTAATAAATTCGACCTAAACTCGTAGTGTAGACCAGGGCTAAGTGAACAACATGGAGAGTTAAATGGACTACAAATTCTAATTTCAAAATGTGTTTGTGTAATACAAAGTATTAATTCTACTGGTTCTACCAGATCATAGTACACATACAAACTTCTACAATAAAACATAGTCAAAACTTGTATCTTGTATACTATTGGTGTGGTTGTGGGTGGAGTGGGGGGTTGTTATTAACAACTCAAAGCAGTTTACCGATGTACTTCTCAAATAACTATGAAACGTTTCTTGAATATATTATCTGGTTATCCTGAAAAAAAGAGTTGTATGCCTAAGTCTCCTTAACCAACACACAGGATATCACACTATCTACAAATATGCCAGAAAAACAAAAAATAAGAGGCACAAATCTGGCAGGAAGAGATGTAGTTTGCTAACAGTTCTTTTGGCCTTTTCTGAAAGAGATCTTGGAACAATATAAGGAACTGACTCCACTGCAAGAGGCAACAAGAGACTCACCCTAATTCAATGCTGGAATAAGCAAGCACAACCCCACACAAGTCAATGGAGCTAAACCCACCTTCTACCAGCAGTGCATTTAGCTCGGATTCTGTGGCCATATTTTCCATGTGATTACCAATCTACTTTCAGCGTAGTTTCTCTCTAATAGAACAAATTACTATATCACAAATCTTCAAATTGATCTCTTATTCAAGCTATCGAGTAAATAATCCATTCCTTACATAAAAGTACACATGCTTTACTTACACACATTTTATCATTGAAGTTAATTCTTCATTGAACAACAAAATGGTCTGATTACTCAAGAAGAATAACCTTACCTTAAACATTGGTCCCAATACTGCCCTCACTGTATCTGGACATATCCCACTGACGTCAACAAGAGGTTTGTGCAAATGAGGACAAAATTAGATACATTGCTTTGCCATTTGCCCATGGTTTATGCACAGATATCGAGAAGACAGATGGATAATGATGTTTTAGCAGAGGAGTCAATCCATTGCATTTATAATTATGCTTGCTAAGTCCAGATGCCAGCAATTTCTCAACTAGCAAGTGATGACCAAGATTGCCTATACCAGGGATGGGCAACCTTTCAGGAGTGGTGTGCCGAGTCTTCATTTAGTCACTCTAATTTAAGGTTTCGCGTGCCAGTAATACATTTTAATGTTTTTAGAAGGTCTCTCTCTGTAAGTCTTTAATATATAACTAAATTATTGTTGTATGTAAAGTAAATAAGCTTTTTAAAATGTTTAAGAAGCTTCACTTAAAATTAAATTAAAATGCAGAGCCCCCCAGACCGGTGGCCAGGACCCAGGTAAGTGTGAGTGCCACTGAAAATCAGCTTGCGTGCCACCTTTGGCACCCGTGCCATAGGTTGCCTACCCCTGGCCTATACCTTGTCCATTCTTAGTTCCTAGTCCAAAGGTGGGCAAACTATGACCCACGGGGCCACATCCAGCCTGCGGGACCGTCCTGCCTGACCCTTGAGCTCCCGGCCGGGGAGGCTATCCCCTGGCCCCTCCCCTGCTGTTCCCCCTCCCCCGCAGCCACGCGTCTGGCTCTGGCCAGGCAGCGAGGCTGTGAGCTCCTGCTGCTCTGAGCTGCATGGGGGCGGGGGGTTGGATAAGGGGCAGGGAGTCCCTTGGGGGCAGTTAGGGGACAGGAAGCAGGGGGCATTTGGATGGCGTGGAGGTTCTGTGGGGGGCGGTCAGGGGACAGGGAGCAGGGGGTTTGGATAGGGGAGAGGTCCTGGGAGGGGGGGGGCGGTAAGGGGACAAGGAGCAGGGGGTTTGGATGGGTCGGAGGTTCTGAGGGCGGCAGTCAGGGGGTGGGAAGTGGGAGGGGCAGATAGGGGCGGGGGCCAGACTGTTTGGAAAGGCACAGCCTTCCTTACCCGGCCCTCCATACAGTTTTGCACCCCAAAGTGGCCCTCGTGCCAAAAAGTTTGCCCACCCCGTCCTAGTGCTTGATGATGACCGAGAAATATACAAGCTCCATGAAGAGGCCAACCCTTCCCCAATTTAAATAGCTGACAGTTAAATAATACAAAGTTCATTTATTTATACTGCAGTAATACCCAGTCAGGATCAGGGCTCCACTGCATGATACGCTATACAAACACATAGTACACACTCCTTGACGCACTGAGCTTACAATCTAAATAGACAAGACAAACAAGTAAAAGGTACATGAATTATTATGTATTTTCCCAATTTCCTATAAATTAGTTCCCTCACTAAACACAGCTATCCCCCACAGAGGCTGCTTTACCCTTGCTGACCTCATGTGCTTTCTCTCATCCTGCTAACCTACAGCACAGAGTTGGGCATAGTGTGGGACGGGAAGAGGAGAAGAAACAGCTGATCAAATGGTGCCTATTACAGAGTGAGAGAAAGCATAGGGTGACCATGGCCAGTTCCTGCTCCCAGTATCCTCTGGCAGATACCACCATTCCTATCCTGCCACTCAATATCTCACAGAATGAAGAGTCATTCATTAATATCATATACATACACTTCCTGTCTATGCTAAAATATATCCCGTGGGTTCAAGTGTAGGCACACATTTGAGTAGTATTAAAGGACAATGTTAATCCAAAATATAATTAATTTTAAAAAGAAATTCAAAGTAGTTTCAAGTTACACCTGCCTGAATCCCTCTGCCAATTTCGGGGGAGGAAGGAAAGAGGGAAGCGGAGACAATGGGAGAGGTGTTACAATTTACCTATTGCTTAAAATGCTGCATAAAAAAGCCCATATGCAAAAAGTTTAAGCTGATCATGTCCCTTTAATTCCAAAGACGTACTGTTTTATTCAAGCACCTACAATATAAACTAATTGAGATGCAAGTCCACCTTTACAAAGATAAATGAAAAGGTGCCATTTATCTGTTAGAGCTGGAAAGGTTACAACACTCCATATATATAACCAATCTTTAAAGGAGGCATCTGTTGCTATAGTATTTACCACACAAAGCCGACTGGATGGGATGGTAAATTGTGATACTGTTTTAAAACAGTAAGTTTTAAGAATTCCTTACATCTTAACAGATTTCTCTCTCTCTCATTTTTAAGTAGGCTCTCTCTAAGCACAAAATGCAGCCTGCTTATTCATTCTGAGAATAAGCCAAATGCAGGCGCAAGTAGGACGTCCCAATACCTTTTTGCCCATTTTACTCTATAGAGGGACTGTTTCTGACATTGTACAGGGTTGGACACACTATCAGCTCCTACCAAATAATATGTATACTCCATTTTTCACCAATTAAAAAATAATTCACCAATGCAAAAAATAATTCTCACCAATACTCTCTGGCTGGCAGAAGAGGCTAAAAAAGAAAAACTTGAAGCATGGACAACTGGACTCTTGAGTGCAATTGTAAAGGGACTAGTTATAATACTTTATAACTTGCTAAATTTTTTTTAGGATACAAGAGTCTTGAAACCTGAAAATTGGACTGACAGCTAATCCACATAACCACGTTCCAGTCACTGTTACACTCATCCTCCCCTCATTTGTTACATCCACTTTGCACTTACTGTCTTGTTTTAATTCACAATGTAAGGTCTTGGGGACAGGAAACCACCTGTTAGTGTACATTCATACAGCACCCAACAGAACCTTAAACCAATTGATGTCTTTGGCTGCACAGGTAATACAAAGTAATAAAGCTGACGCTAAAGTTTTGAAGAAAGTGCTACATTATACAGGAATCATGGTTCATTATTATAGTTCACTAAAAAAAGTACACAAACAGTTTCTATCAGAAGTTTTGCAAAAAAAAAAATTATTGAGTACATGTTCTGGCAATATATTAGAGCATACAAAAATATTTTTTGCTATTATGGAGAGAGTGTTGACGTTCAGTTTACCTCCCCACAAAAAGATGCCAGTAGTTTTGGCATGCACTATCAAAAGATGAGTTTGTTAGTGTACAAGAAACCTGGCCTTCCATTCTCTTTGATTAATAATGTAAAGTCGGTGGTCAAAGTTATAACAGCCCACAATTCAGTAAAACATTAGATGCGCAACTTCATATAGATAAATGACACCTAGCTAGACAATGCTGCAGCAGCTATTGTAGTGTAAATTTGTATTAGCTGAAAAATCAGCACACGCCAAAGGAGGAAAATCAGCAAGGAGGTGGGCTGTGCTAAGAGCATCCAACCTGAAATATAGTTCTCCTACTCCTAGCTAGATTGAATCTAGGAAGTTCATCCTGTGAGAATCCCAGCATGCAGCTGAAACCAGTTGTGGCGCACATTGTCCGGTCACATTACAGAGTCCCGTCATAAACTGCAAAGTACCTCACCAGCGTGGCGTTCTGCGAGTTAAGACAGTCAGTGCTCGGTAACTTCAACATCCATGTGGAAGACAAATCATTTGAAAAAGTTTAGGATTTCATTGCCACCATGTTGACCATAAAAAAATCCCAGACATTGTTGGCTCACTTCATACAGCTACTTGCATTCTTGACCAACTGGTTAAATCGGAATTTGAGATGAATAATTTGGAAATTGTATGTAGATCATGGAGTGACCATTAACTCCTGCATTTTGAGGTTGCACCTCCCCTTTTAAGGTGATGAACCTCTTTTGATGCTTCCCCCTTTGAAGGGCCTAGAACGGTGGATTTGTTTTGGATAATGGATAGCTTAATCCACATTATCTCACTCAATGGTTTATATGAGAAATTCCTGCCAGGAAGAAATTTCCTCTTATTTTGCAGATCAAGTTGTTCTGATTCAGGTAGAGCCGTCACCAACAAATTTTTGAGAGTACAAATCCTACATCTCCCCTACCTGACTTGGTCAGCACATCCCTCAGCCCACGCCGCTTCCCGTAGCCCCCATTGGCTTGGAACGGTGAACCGCAGCCAGTGGGAGCTGCGATCGGCCAAACGTGCAGACACTGCAGGTAAACAAACCATCCCGGCCCACCAGCAGATTTCCGTGACGGGCCACAGGTTGCCGATCCCTGCAATAGAGCAACACTAACTGGTGACAGAACAGGTAAACTAACACCCTGTATCTAGCTTTCCATTTTGGGTTAATATTACTGAAAAAAGTTATGGTAAAACAACCAAATGTTTGTTGGCTTCAGAGTTCCTCGTCTTATATGGGTACCACTGGGTATGGCACAGAAACAGCTCTGGTAGATGATATTTTCTGGCTGATGGATGAAAATCATGAACACGTGATGATCATTTTACATCCACATTCCTTCAGCGTGGTTGCTCAGGGGATGCCCTTGATTTGGCTGCATCAGATCACAGGAGAGGTGGATGGGGTTTACTCTTGTATGGCTCTTATCCTCTCTTGCTACAAGGATAATAGTGAGAAATTATTCTTGCTTCCCTGAAGGCATTCTTGTGTGGGATTCCACAAGGTCCCATCTTGTTTAATGTGTAGCTGTTGGGAGGATTAGTGACAAAACATGTGTGGCAATGAGGTCAGTATGCTGATGACACCCAGCTTTTTAATCTCCATCTCATGCTAGCTAGCTGGAGCAGTCTTGGTCCTACCCAGTGTTTGGTTAAGATTAAGGCATGGATGAGGACTAGCTGCCGGAGAAACAATTCAATCAAACTGAAATGTTGGTTGGCTGGAAAAAGCAATCAGAAGATATGCCAAAGATAGCATCTGCCTTTTGTTGTTTGAGTTTGCAAATTAGGGATCAGGTTAAATTTTCAGGTGGCAACTACAGCTAAGCCATCTTTTTCTTTTTTATATCTGGCTAGGAGATATTCTTTCAGATATAATCCTTGTCATACGTTCCTTTCTCACCTCAAGATTAGACTACTGCAACATGTTCTGCATGAGATTACATTTTAAAATCATCCAGAAACATAGGTAGTGCAAAGTCTGTAGCCTGATTTTTAAAGCAGTCGATCTTATTGAATTACGCCACTGCTCTAATCTGCGTTTGATGCCCATAGGCTTCTAGGTAGACTTCAAGGTGTTGGGTTTGACCTACAGAGCCACAAAAGACTTAAGAAATTTATTATCTGAGAGATTGTAACTGGAAGTATTGCTCAGGGAGAGAGGCAACCAGTGGAAATGCTCAAGATGGAGCAATCCCCGGTTTAACAAACGGGATTGTTGTCCTGGGGGCCTGCCAGCTTTGGGACTTGGACTTCTCCCTTCATGCAGATTTTGTTGACCTTCAAACCAAGCTGCAAAATCATCTATTTTTTCTGTCTTTCAAGGAGCAGCAGGGGAAAAGAAAGGGGTTATTGTCTCTTGTTTTCTCTGACACTGAGCACTGTGTTGATTAGTGGGGTAAGACTGTGGGAGTCAATTATGACAACTGTGTATTTAACCTGTCAAGCATTCCTGGAACTAAGAATAGGTGCTCATTTATTTTATACAGAACAAAATAAATACACTTTTTTAAACTATGTGTATACACTAAGTGATACCAAGCAGTTCTGCAGGGAACACACAAGACAAGCAGATGGATCACTTGAGGATTACTGTTCTGTTCATTCCCCCTGGGGCACCCAGCATTGGCCACTGTCGGAAGACAGGATACTGGGCTAGATGGACCTTTGGTCTGACCCAGTATGGCTGTTCTTATGTTATTTGTTACATTCCTGCCAAACTTGATCAGCTATGAAGCTGACACTGGAGTCCCATAAAATGTTATTTATTTAATTTAACTTGATTGGAAGGGATATTGAATAGTATGAATTCCAGAAATGTTTTTCTTATCAAAGTATTTGCTCAAATGTCACCTAAGAAAGTGTTTTATAACTGGATTTGGTTTAGTAGCATAGACAGAAAAACTGGGGAAAGTGTGCCCTGAATTTTAATGATACATCATCTTACACTGGTGAGTCTTCACATGTCATTTCTGAAGTGACAAGGTTTACCACAACAGCCATATGTTAGTTTCATTACTCAACACAGAGCATAATTCCAGTCCTCTAAAAGAGGACGCTCACTCATGGTAAGCTTAGCAGTAGAATCCAAGAAAGACCAATCACTACAGATGCTATTTCATTACGGTATTAAATTATGGAGGCAGCAGTACCAACTTCATAGTTAAAGGATATGTTGCAATTGCACTTAAACAAGACTAAAATCCTTCTTTCACATTTTAATTTACTGGATTTAGTCTCTAGATTTGGCACAACAATTCTCCAGGGGCCAAGTGAATGTTCCATATAATTTATAAAGAAAAATATTTACCAACTTTTGCAGGAAAGACATTTCAAAAAAGGAGAATTTTTAAATGTTAACTTGTTTTCACTTTGCTTTAGATCTTCTAAATAAACAACCAAAAGTCCCTCATCACTCCCTCCCTTTCACCCACCCCCCGCCACACATACATACACCCTATCTCATAAGTATTCTTTGAAACTTTAAAGTTAAACATAAAGTTATTCTCTTCATTCAGATTATAGATAGATTTGATCAGCTAACCCTGGCAAAACTAGTTACTTTATTTTAAGTCAAAACAAATTTCCATTGAAATTTTGTTTTCATCAAACTCTTCTGACCAGCTGTATCCCTGACTCAGCATCTATGCTCTCTGTACATAACTCTAGTGAGCCAAGGAGACAGGCTGAGCAGCAGGAATTATGGCATTGCCATAATTTTGCCAGTAGGGGGCAACTACAGATATACAAGACGTGAGCAGGGTGGGGGTCAAAGAAGTTCCTCAGATGAGCAGGGAATCTGGGGGTGTAGTGAGAGTCTGGTGTGTTTGCATCAAGACACCAGTCTTCCTAAGGTTCCTCAGCACACCAAGATGGCAGTACCATGGAGAGCTTTTAAAGAGCCAATGGCCTGTCACAGACACAGCTGGTTACACTGGGCCTACTGCACTACACCTCTGGCGTACTGGACGAGATGAGTCTCTGCACTGATGCAACAGCATTTGGAAGGTTCCCCACAGCAATGCTCCCCTGATACTGCTGCATTGGTGTGGTGGAGAGCAGAAGCAACAGTAGCAGAAAGCCCTTTAAGAGTTAATCCCTCAACATAGATGCACTAGGACTGACATACAAGGACTGTCACACAGCTCCCTGCTCTCCTAACAAGGCCTTTCTCTCCTCACTGTATGTCCATCACCCCTATGGCTCCCACAACATGCCCATCCACACATTGATTTCCTGAGTATACCACACCACAGGGAGCCAAAGAGGTTCCATGGGGAGCCAAAGATGAACGGGCATCTACATATAAAGAGAAGCTTGTGTGTTGCACAGGGATGTTGAGGAGAGGGTGAGAAGGAATGTGTGTAGGATCACGGGAGAAAAATATAGGACTTGAGGGGGGAAGGGCCCAGGGAAACAAGATGTGTGTTCTGACAAGCCATAGGTGGTCCGTCATAGTGGAACTCTCTGTTCCACTTCTCTCAATAATGTTTCTCCTACCTTAAGTTCAATTTTTCCCCCATTCAGCCCTACTAGTCCCATCCACCCACATCACCACATATCCCATGGCTCCATAGCCCTGGTCTACACTATGAGTTTAGGTCGAATTTATTAGCGTTATATCGATTGATCCGTGCACCCGTCCACACGACGAAGCCATTTACATCGACTTCTAGGGCTTTTAAAATCGATCTCGCCACTCCACCCCCAAAAAGGGGATTAGCGCTAAAATCGATATTGCCTAATCGAATTAGGGTTAGTGTGGACGCAATTCGATGGTATTGGCCTCCTGGATCTATCCCACAGTGCAACATTTGACCGCTCTGGACAGCAGTCTGAGCTCGAATGCTCTGCCTAGGTAGAGAGGAGAAGCCCCGCGAACTTTTGAATTTCATTTCCTGTTTGGCCAGCATGGCAAGCTGCAGGTGAGTGCAGATCTCATCAGCAGACCATGATGGAATCCCAGAACTGAAGACGAGCTCCAGCGTGGACCGAGCGTGAGGTACGCGATCTGATCACTGTATGGGGAGACGAAACCGTGCTAGCAGAACTACAGTCCAAAAGAAGAAATGCCAATACATATGCCAAAGTCTCCAAGGGCATGCAGGACAGAGGCTACAACAGGGACGCGCAACAGTGCCGCGTTAAAATTAAGGAGCTCAGGCAAGCCTACCAAAGAACCAGAGATGCAAACGGCCGCTCTCGGTCAGAGCCCCAGACATGCCGCTTCTATGATGAGCTGCATGCCATTCTAGGGGGTGCAGCCAGCACTGACCCACCCATGTGGTATGACTCCGTACGTGGAGCATCAGAAACCAGCGAGGAGCATTTTCAGGAACAGGAAGATGATGATAATGATGCTGAAAATAGCGCACTGACACAGCAAGGAAGCGGAGAAGCCCTTTTCCCCGACAGCCAGGAACTGTTTGTCACCCTGACCGGTAGCTGTCTGGCGTTGCAAGCTTCCACAGGGCTATTGCCAGTCGCTTCTCTACTGTGAGGGCTGCTCTCATCTTGGTGTACTGGCGCCTCAGGGCAGGGGAAAGCAAGTCACAAAGTTCCATGAAAGTGCCCTTATGCATGCAAAAGTTTCTGATGGTCCCACACCTGCAACACTATGCGATCCCACCAGTCTGTGCTTGTTTCCCGGGCCCAGAATCGGCGTTCCACGGCATGAACCTGCCCCATTAACACCATGATGTCCACCTTGCGGGGGGGGCCTTTTTTGAGAGAGGTCTGTGTCCATGTCCTCGTCATTGTCCACAGGGCGCTGCCATCGCCTCCTCGCCTGCTGTAGCAGGTCCTGGTTCTCGTTCTCCATATACTCCTGGACAATGCGTGTGGTGTTCATAACGGTGATAATAGCTGCGGCAATCTGATCGTGCTCCATGCTTTCCCTGGTATGGGGTCTGCAGGACAGCAGAGTGGCAGCGGAAGGGGGTGGATAACAATGGTGTCAGCAATATGGCGCCCGCATGAAAAAAGGCGCGAAAGGATTTTTTGCTCCCCCCTCAGTTGCTTTCTGAGCAAGGGGTTGGCTGACAGCAGACGGTGCAGTATGCTTGCTAGCCGTCATCATCTCCTGGGTGCTCAGCAGTAGACGGTGCAATATGCTTGCTATCTATCATCATCTCCTGGCCCCCTCAAGGACTGAACTCACAACCCCGGGTTTAGCAAGCCGACGCTCAGACCGCTGAGCTATCCCTCTGCCCGTGTTCCAAGCAGTACTGAATATCCATTAAACAAAACGTAAAAAAGAGAATGACCAGAGTCACTCCCATTTATGTGCAAGCGCCCCCGGCCAGCCACGAGCACACAGGACGATGATGATGGCTTGCAAGCATATTGTACTGTCTGCTGCACACAGGGGACGATGACGATGGATTTCAGGCCTATTGTACCATCTGCTGCTAGAAAGCAAGGAGCTTCTGCTGTGTAGTCTTGCGACTACCAGCCTCAGGCAGAATGGCCCCCTCAAGGATTGAACTCATAACCCAAGGTTTAGCAGGCCAATGCTTAGGCCACTGAGCTATCCCTCCGCCCGTATTACAGCGGGACTGAACCCCCACTAAACCAAATGTCCAGGCGTACACTGGAGACGTACGGTCATTATGAGCTGAGCAGGCTCCATGCTTGCCGTAGCAAACCCGGAAACTCCGGAAAAAAGGCGCGAAAAAGGTTGCTTTCACGGAGGGAGGGAGGATGGCTTGACAACATGCATCCAGAACCACCAGCGACAATGTTTTCTGCCCCATCAGGCTTTGGGATCGCAACCCAGAATTCCAATGGGCGGCAGAGACTGCGGGAACTGTGGGATAGCTACCCGCAATGCAACGCTCCGAAAGTCAACGCTAGCCCCGATACTGTGGACACTGTCTGTCAACCTAATGGCCTTAATGGTCTTTAGTGGGGACACACACAATCGATTCCATAAAATCGGGTTTTAAAATATCGACTTCTATAAATTCGACCTAATTCCTAAGTGTAGACGTACCCTCAGTCACAGGATCCCACCTAACACCCCCCTATGCCCCACTCCTCTATATTGCTCCCCAAACTCTCCAGATCCTTGCTCCTCAACATACTCCCCATCATGCCTCCTACTTCCCTATTACATTCAGCTTTAAAAAAAAAAAACCTGTGTGCATATGATGTGCACACATCAATGGTTAAAGCTAAACATGGAAGAGAATTAAGAGAACATTGTGTGGAACTGAGTTCTACAAGAGAACATGGAGAAAGAATGCAACTCTCCAAACCTACTGATGATCAAAGACAAAGCATCAAGACTAAGACTAGCTTTCCCCCTCCCTCTCCACTAACAGGGAAAGTATTTAAAATGATCAAATACAGAATCATATACAATTCAAAATAAAGTACATATGTATTTATGAAATATTCCTTAAGAGTCAATATGAAATTTTATTCTGTAATTTTTTGTTAATTTGGATGTAAAAGATGGCTGTGATATTAGGTTAGAATAAATTGCTTATATACAAAAAAAATTATATTAACATAATGTATATATAAATGGACTGTAGACTATCTGAATAAAAATATTGTCTGGAAACAGCAGAGGGGGATATTAGCACAACTGGCCCTAAACCAGAATGTAACTATATTTGTAATTGCCTTTTAAGTCAATGCCATATTAAACTGCTACATTAGCTAGAGATGCATCTTATTTCATTTCATTACTACACTGGCCATTTTTCTGGACAGTTTGAAAGGTTTATCTAATCTACTCTACCACTCAGGTTCAAGGACAACCTGATTCAACAATGATTACTTATTTTGATCACTTTATGTTTTCCTGAATTCCAAAAAAGAAAAGTTTGATCAAATTCTAAGTAGCACTGATATTCTGCTAAATTAATTAGCTAAGCTTGAGCAATATACAATGAAACATACATTAGAAAGAAACTATTTACTGTAGGTTCTGAAGAGCTTTATTTACCCCGTGGAAATAAATTACAAAAAAAAAGCATCAATGATAAGAGTTTCTAAATGTTAATTTGTTCAGCTTCATAATGAAAATAAGAGATACTACAAAGAAAATATGAACAAACAAGGATATGAACTGTTTACAAATCATCTTAGCTGATTTAGAAAGACAAAGTTAAAAAAAAAAAGATATCTAATAGTAATTGTGCACACTATTAAAAAAGATAAGGCAGAAAGCACAATACCCATTCCTGACTGATTTTTTTATGCACAAGAATGATTTTTTTGCTTTCACTATCTCTGCAATACACAGATTAGATCATCTTTGAAAGTTCCCACATTTCTAAGAAACAGCTAGCATATTGTGACAGTTCAGTCATCTACTCATTTCTGTGTTTTTCCAGAGCACAGCACCACACATGTTTACTCATGTCAAAAATATGCATCTAGAGTTTAGAATACACGTGTAATAATGTATTATATTAACGTAACATAAGAGGATACCTGGTATTCATTTCAACCATGAGAAACTAACATTTCAATTATCCTTTTTAATTACTGTACATTATAATCTTCACAACACACACAACACTTCTGAAACAGGCTTCAATATCCAGCCTGAGACCAGAAGTGTCTTCCTTAGAGCAGATCAAGTAATCTCACTTTGAATATTTTCTTGGTTCTTTCTTAGCAATACATAGATGTATCCAATAAGACAACAGTCAAAAGAAATAAATTCCCTGGCTCATTAGTCTATAGGCAAACCAAAGACCTCCTCTAGATTGTAGAGGAGTATATGCGACTGTATATTAAAAATTGATTAACAAGTGGTATATCAAAAACTTACAACTTTTTACATGTAATAATGAAATAGGTACGGTCTAAAATTCCCAAATGTTAATGTTTTACTGGATTTTTTTCTGTATACACATAATCCTTCCATAAAGCAGTGATAAAGTAATCCCTAGTGACAGAACTTCTTTTTGCAGTCACAATGACAAAGTTGTTGTTTTATTCCACATAAAATGAAATCAAAGCACGGCTGGTTTTGAAAAGTGATCAGAAAACATCAAATCCATCATTTTGTAACAGGATTTATTTAACTTTAACCAAATAATCCTGCACTATAAGGTTTTATTTGAGAATGTTGCTACAATCCCTTGTTGATCTCCTTAAAGTTTTCTTAATGGAATTTGCAATTTTCCCCCCAATGTTATTAAACCTGCATGAATACTTAAGATGCCATCATCCCCTCTGAAAGTAAACTGCAGGGTTTTTTCCCGTTTTCAGAATTTACACAGTTTTGAAGTCCTGCAATTCTGACAACTTCCAAGGACCAGTCGTTTAGACACACTCCTCCTAGCCACTTCCACACATTCCTCGAGAGCTGGGTGCGATCTGTCATTTACGTTCCGCTGAGAATATAGAAGTTACATACATCGATCACCAGTAAGGATCATGAATAAAACGGCTGCTGTTTGCACAAAAGCAGGCAGAGGCTTCATTTTAAGTTACCCTATAATTTACCTTCTTGAATGGCAATTTATAAAATGTGTGACCTGCAAGACACCGCAAAAATAAGCCAAGCCCTCTGCAAACAGTCTCAGAGTTTGAAGCTACTGCTCCATTGGTGCCACTTTCTGCGTGTAGACATGCCCTAAATTGCAACCATTACCTGTGCAACTCCACTGAGAGGCTGAAAACTGCAGCAGCTTTTACCAATAGGATTGCATTCAAGTCTTACACCCATTGAACCTGATTTCCCCACTTACACCCGTGTAACTCCATTGCCTTAAGGAGATTACTGCCAATTTACCTTGGTGTAAGTAGGACACGAATCAGGCCCATCTTTTAGAAAAACACGAAAGCTTATGCCCAAATAAACGTGTTAGTCTCTAAGGTGCCACAAATACTCCTTGTTCTTTTTGCTGATACAGACTAACAGGGCTGCTACTCTGAAACCTGACTCCGATATTGAATTTCACGCATACCATCGACAGCCCCCTCCCCGCCCCTCCCCAGTTTCTCCTTGATCATACCGCCTAGGCAACTTTGTAATCCCCCCTGCGCAGGGCCAGCCAGGGGTCGGGCTCCAGAGGAAAAGCACGAGGAAAGTTTGCAAAGCCTCCCTGCGAGGTAGCGAGCCCCCCCGCACTCACAGCCAGCCAGAGGGGGAGGCCCGAGGGGGAAGCCACAAATCCCGGAGCTGGCGCGCTGCCCTGGCCAGGAAAGTTAGCAGCCAGCTGCAGGCGAACGTGTCCCCTGCGCGGCGCTCTAGGTGCGCCTCCATGCCTGTCGCTCCCCCGCTCCCCCTTTGTGCCCGGCTCCCGGAGCAGCTCTCGGCTCCCTCCCCCGGCACCCGCCCAGGCAGCGGACTGGCGGAGCCCGGTCTCCACGGCCGGGGCGGCTGGCTGCCGGGGAAGGAGGGAGCGCAGGAGGCCCCAGCGGCATTACAGCCCCCGCTCTCCCCGCCTTCCCTTGCCCAAGGCGCCGGTCCCAGCCCGCCGCCACCGCGGGCTCACCCCGTTCCGGCTCGGCTTGCAGGCAGGTGGGGATGTTCTTCTTCCAGCCCGGCATGGTTCCCGCGCGCACCCGGCTCCTCACGGCGGCGGCAGGCGGCACATTGCAGTGCGAGGCGGCGGCGGCGGCGCCCCCTCCTCCTCCTCCCGCACTCCGGGGGAACTCGGCGGCTCCTCCGGGCAGCGGCAGCCTCGCTGTGGCAGGGAGGGAAGGGCGGGGGGAGCAGCTAGGAGGGGGCGGGGGGCTCCTGTGGCCGGTTCAGCCGGGGACAGGGCGGGGTGGGAAGGGCGCTCTCCGCTCCAACGCCGGCAGCACAATGGAGATGACGAGCGGCGCTAGGCTCCTGGCGGCGGGGCCCCAGCGGACTCCCCGTAAGGCAGGCAGGGGGTGTGACCCAGGCGCCGCGCAGGGCGGGGAAGGGCAGCACCTCCCCACTTGGCCTCCAGGTAAGAGGCGAGTGTCGCGGGTCTCTCCCTCCCCCGCCTGCAGGCAGAGCGGAGTATTGTCTTGGGGAACAGCGCAGCCCGAGTCCGTAGCCCCGCGCCTGGCTTCCTCCTTGTCACCCGGGGCCAAAGTATTTATCAAAGCACCAACTTCTGCCCGCTCAGAAGGCAGGTGGTTTCCCTGTAGAGGCAATCAAGCTGCTCCTGTCGAGGCTGAGTGTACAGCTACAAACAGATCCCAAGAGCCTGCAGCTCAGAAAACTCCTGCAGCTTTAGGGCAGGACTGCTCTATGCCAAGACATCCCCCTTACAGCCCATTTGGGCCTTTTAGAAGGAGCTACTACAGGCACAGCGGAACAAAGGGTCCTTCACGGGGTCTTTCTCATTTGTAATGGAAAATGTATCTAGAGACATTGTTTCTGCCTGCAACAATTATCAAATCTATTTTAGGATGGAAAGAGGCCATCTGCATCTAGATTCCCCTCCTCCACTGAAACAGCTGTTTCATCTTATATTGTCAGGGGGGGGTGTAAATCTATTCTGATAGCATAAATCATGAAATAACTTGATCGCTTTCAAAACAGGTGGGTTTGGGAGAGGAGATTTCTTGCCAGAATAACATAAGAACAGCCATATTGGGTCAGACCAATGGTCCATCTAGCCCAGTATCCTGGCTTCCAACTGTGGCCAATGCCAGGTGGTTCAGAAGGAATGAACAGAACAGGTAATCATCAAGTGGTCCATCCTCTGTCGCCTATTCCCAGCTTCTGGCAAACAGAAGCTAGGGACAGCATCCCTGCACGTCCTGGCTAATAGCCATTGATGGATCTATCTTCCATGAACTTATCTAGTTCTTTATTAAATCTGATAGTGTTTTGGCCTTCACAACATCCTCTGGCAAGGAGTTCCGCAGATTGACTCTGTGTTGTGTGAAGAAATACTTCCATTTGTTTATTTTAAACCTGCTACCTATTAATTTCATTTGGTGACCCCTAGTTCTTGTGTTATGAGAAGGAGTAAATAGCACTTCATCTACTTTTTCCATGCCCGTCATGATTTTATAGACCTCTATCATATCCCCCCTTAGTCATCTCTTTTCCAAGATGAAAAGTCCCAGGTTTATTAATCTCTCCTCATATGGAAGCTGTTCCATTCCCCCTAATAATTTGTGTTGCCCTTTTCTGTACCTTTTCCAATTCCAGTATATTTTTTTTGAGATGGGATGACCACTCTGCCCGCAGTATTCAAGATGTGGGTGTACCATGGATTTATATAGAGGCAGTATGATATTCTCTGTCTTATTATCTATCCCTTTCCTAATGACCAAAAACAACCCGGAGATACTGTGGTGAGGCACTGTGCACTGGCAATCACACCTTAGATTCTAGTCAAGTCAGTGCCCAAAAATTTCATTAACATTTAAGATTGAGCCACGGTGCCCCTTGCCCTAGAATTCTGAGTGCATCTATATTTGCCCATCTGTGGGAAAAAACCAGGAAATAAATCAAAGGTACACACCACCCCTCGGGAATAGTATTGACAGCCCCAAGATCAAAAGACCAATATTTGCACCACAGTCTCCTAGGACTTATTGCAGCATACCAGTTTTCAGGACAATCTCCTCGGGCCTGCAGATTTTAGAGCACTTTGATTATTACAGCCAGTTCCTTAGGGGGAGCTGTATCTGGGGAACCCCTTAATCAAATAACCTCAATTTGCACTGCTGACTCTATGCCTGGCACAGCAATATTATGGTGGGGCAGAAGTGCCACCACAGTTAAAGTTACGCCAGCTTTTATATTTTAATGGGGGTGTGACGGTGTCTCCATAAGACTTTATGGGGAGATGCTTATAAATGTATAAATGATGTAGCTGGAATATGTTTTATGCTACATGTGCCATGTAACATATCCCTGTAAAAGTTATGATCTACTGAATCTATTCCTCCTGGTTGAATGCATGTATCATTTCTGTAGCTGAAGTTATGAATATTGGTTGTATATGTGCTGGTTTTATACATAGCCTTTGTAAGAGCATGGGATCATGTCTGGAGACAGGTATGCGCCCAATCCACATCTGAGCTTGGCCAAGAATGTCACTGGGCCAGTTTCTGAAATGTGCATGGACATGTGACTTGCCCATGTGATCCCAAAACTCCAGGGTAACATGATGCTACACAGGGAATGGGGAGGAGTATCCATCCAGGGGAGAAAGTCTATTTAAATCCCTGGGAGACCCCTCCATGTTGTCTTGAGCTGGCTAAAGAGAGAGGCTCTCCACCCCCCAAGGACATACATGAAAGAGACTGAACAAAGGACAAAGACAATAGGGGGTGTGAGCGATTGCTGGACCCAGGCTAGGAGTTCTACAGCCTGTAAAAGAAAAAGACTGGAACTGGTGGGGCTTTTATCTGTGTTGAGTTGGATTAGACCTAGACGTGCGTGTTTTATTTTATTTTACTTAGTAATTCACTTTGTTCTGTCTGCAACTACTTGGAATCACTTAAATCCTACTTTCTGTACTTATTAAAATCACTTTTTACTTATTAAGTTACCTGGAGTACATGTTAGTACCTGGGGGGTGGCAAACAGCTGTGCATATCTTTCTATCTTTGAAACAGAAGCTGAACTATTTATGAGTTTACCCTGTATAAGCTTTATACAGGGTAAAACGGATTTATTAAGGGTTTGAACCTCATTGGGAGTTGGGCACCTGGGTGTTAAAGGCAAGAGCACTTCCTGAGCTGCTTCCAGGCAGGCCTACGGCTGTTAGGGGACGTGGTTCAGACCTGGGTCTGTGTTTGCAGCAGATCAGCGGAATCTGGCTCAAAACAGACAGGATTCGGAAGTCCCAAGCTGGAAAAGGCAGGAAAGCAGGGGCAGAAGTAGCCTTGGCACACCAGGTGGCAGCACCAAGGTGGTTTCTGTGATACCAACCCGTCACAGGGGTGGTGGGGGGGAGAGCTACAAAAATTCTGGGTTTGGGGGTAGCATGTCCTATTAAAATCCTTATTGTAGTTTGAGCACTGCTTAATTTTTCTAAGGCAGGTTGTAGAGGGAAAAATATTGTTAGATGTTTGCTATGACTATTTGAAAAGGGAGCTACATGGCTAAACTTTTTCTAGTGTCTAATATTCCCTTCAAACTCCTTTTTCACAGAAACCACAGTATTTTGAGGGGTGAAATTGATAAGTGTGAACCTTTGCTTTGTGTAGATTGGATGAATTATTGTAGAAAGTTGGGGGAAGGGAAAATCCCTGTTTATTTTTCATGATAAACAAATTAGTGTTTTAACTGATGACAGCATCCTAGCAGCACATTTGTCAATGTTGATAGTAAACCAGTCCTTAAAGTAGGGCTCTCTTATTGGTGCGTTTCCTGATGCTCAGATTCCCCTTGGATCATGTTGACATTGACGAGAGTCACAGCTACTTGCTTTTCTTTGATCTCCATCCCATTGTTGAAGAAAAGGGTGAAGAGAATGCAGCGTGATTGCATTCCTCCAAGGCTACTGCTTCCTAGAGTCTTTCATCTTCTCTTTAGGTAATATTATTTTCCTTCCCAATACTTCTAAAGAAAAATAGGAGTATACATTTGAATTTTAGAGCACTCCAAAATATTGACTCTTAAATTAGAAGCTTTGCTCTCAAGGCAAGATGTCCAGAAGGTGCTCCTGCAGAATGCAGGGAGAAAGCAACTAGTATGCACAACACATGTTCTTAGAAAGCTGTCCAGATGAGTATTCAAACTTACAGTACATGGGTGCCAGTCAGGTTCAGTGGTCACACAATGTCACCTGGAGTCACCCACTCACTGATCTCAGGCTGCTTGCAAACTCTCTGGCTTGCAACAGAACCCCCGTCCTGCTATACAGGTGCAAATGACTTTCTCTAGCTTGTCAACTTGTCCCAAATCATATGATAGATCCAACTTTTACCCTGAATAACTTTTTAAATATTGTTTTAAAAGGGGCAGTAAGTGCTGGACACTAGCTGAGATCAATTCTGAGTGGGTGATTCCTGTTTAGGGAGGATCAGAGCCATAGTTTGATCCCAGGTGTAGGGCATGGATGGACAGATATAATTTTGATTTAAGGAACTGAATCTCAGGAATCCTTTGCTCAAATGACCTCCTCCAGACTCTCATGAGACAGCACTTTTCAAGCAACCTGAATAAGCATATAGATTTTAGAGTACTTTGAAAATTGACTGTTAAACTCTAAGCTAGTCTCAACCTTAACTATAGTGGTGCTACTCCCTCAGAATAAGAAAGGTTTTGGTTGCATATGGAGCCTGGACCTTGCAAAGGTAGATGTGGGGGATGTTCTCCTCACCTCTGATTCCCAATGTGATTTCTGGACCAAATTGGTTTAGTAAGCACATATAAAATATAGTATGTTGCCACCAGTGTTTGGTCTATTTTCTTGTCTGTTTTTCCCCCATCTAATGTTGGCCAGCCATTGGGTTTAGGCAGCATTGTCATGCCTATGATCTGTATGTAAAAAACTGGTCTGTTTAAAGAAAGTCTCTCTGAATAGATACAGTTCTAGTTCCTTACTTTATCACAACTCTTACATTTGTATGCCTACATGCTAAGGTTAGTAACAAATTAAGCTAAATTGACCTTAGCCACTTATTCTGAAATAAGAGTGTCTGCACACACACATTTGCACTGAAAAAACTAATTTTGTTTTAATTCACTGATTTTTATTTCAGTGCCAGTTTGTGTGTAGGTCAGTGCCTAAAATCTGCCCTTTCACCTCAAACTCACACACTCATGTATCCTGCTTTTTTGATTCCGCCTCCCCCCATCTATGCCTATTATTTTATCATTCCATTTTTTCTGCTTCTTCTTGTATACCCCTTCCCAATACTTCTTAGCTTTCATCCTGCTAATGTAAACAATCTTCCAAAGGTATCTTGCTTTCATCTGTAATATGCTTAAGCCCCTTTGTTTTCAGTTTAAACCATTTTTTATTTTAAAAAAACCTCTGGTTTTACAAAAAGTATTATTCAGGTTTTTTTCGATTTACACTCTACTTTTGTATCTTTCAAATATATAACAAAATAACTTGTTTAATTATGAAAATACAGTACTTTGCATGAGATATATGTATTACGATAATACAATAGTCTTTGTGTATATGCAAAGCTATCTGTTGTAGTAAGGCTATGTATTAGTCTAGAACAGTGGTTCTCAACTGGGGTACATGTACCCCTGGGGGTACTGAGAGGTCTTCCAGGGGGTACATCAACTCATCTAGATATTTGCCTAGTTTTACAACAGGCTACATAAAAAGCACTAGCAAAGTCAGTACAAACTAAAATTTCATACCGACAATGGCTGGTTTATAGTACTCTATATACTGTACACTGAAATGGAAGTATAATATTTATATTCCATTTTATTTATTTTATAAATATATGGTAAAATAAGAAAGTAAGCAATTTTTCAGTAATAGCGTGCTGACACACTTCTGTATATTTATGTCTGATTTTTAAGTAGTTTTTAAGTGAGATGAAACTTGGGGGTACGCAAGACAAATCAGACCCCTGAAAGGGGTGCAATAGTTTAGAAAGGTTGAGAGCCACTGGTTTAGAAGATACACACAATAAACAAAGAGATACGCACACAAGTTCTGAAGTACATACGCATCTGAATGTATTGATGAATCTCATGCCCACCATGTACACATTTCAAGCTCTTAACAGATAACGGTTTAAAGATCTGACACTAAAATGGGAAGAAAATGAAAATCTGTATCAGAATGTGTTTCAGAATACAAGGAAGTATTTGAAAATTAAAAAAAAACAAAAACAGGAGAAAAGGATGAAGTTGAATGTATGTGCTGCAAAGGGTGTGGCCCAATTATTAAATGTAAATATTATAGGCTTTTAGTTCTAAGTCTACAACAGTAAACTGTTTATTCAAATAAAAAGTTTTATTTGGGGATTAGAGATACATTGTTTTCTTAAACAGAGGTGGCATTGTGTTTTGAGTTCTGTTTTAGTTCTGCAGCAAACTACATTGAATTCCATTAATCAAAGCATGAATCTACTGAATACTTTTCCCCCTGTCCTTCTATCCACCAAAATAAATCCTGATATTTACCCAGAAAAATTATTAATAGTTTTTTCTACTGATTTTCACCTGTTTTTGTTGTTGTCGAAATAAACACTGATAAATTCACAGGAAGAATAAAATAAAAACAAAACAAAAAATGAAGGGCCCTAACTACGCTTCAGTTTTAGTTCTTTTTGATTTTTTTTAATGCTAAAAAGAATTCCAATAGGCTACAAAACAGAAGTCTGAGCATGTACAGACATTTTCAACCTTGCATTTAGGTCCCTAAGGTACCTACTTTCACCTGCCATATATATATATGGGCCCATAGAAAATATGGAGAAGAATATGACCTCATGCAGTAGGCAACTTTAAATATATATATATATATTTAAAGTTGCCTACTGCATGAGGTCATATTCTTCTCCATATTTTCTATGGGCCCAGTCCTGCTCCAATTGAAGTCAGTGGAAAATTGAAGCAAGTTTACTATTGATTTCAGTAGGGGAAGGATTAGGCTCTAATTTGTCAAGACAACGTGTGGGCTATATTTCTCCCTCTGCCATTAGTTCTAGTATACACCAAGAGCAACATTTTTAAAGTCACATAAGTGTCTTAGGAGCCTGAGTCCTATTTGCAAATGTCATTTGGTGCTTTTGAAAATGTTATTTCAAGGCTACAGGCTCCTTTCCTGTTTCAGGAAGGAATTTCTCCACTTTAAGTGTATGTGTTCAAGCTTACTCAGAACATAAGAATGACCATACTGGGTCAGACCAAAGGTCCATCTAGCCCAGTATCCTGTCTTCCACCAGTGGCCAACGCCAGGTGCTCCAAAGGGAATAAACAGAATGGGTAATCATCAAGTGATCCATCCCCTGTCCCTCATTCCCAGTTTCTGGCAAACAGAGGCTAGGAACACCATCCCTACCCATCCTGGCTAATAGCCATTGATGATCTTATCCTCCATGAATTTATCTAGTTTCTTTTAACCCTGTTAGCCCTGGTCTACACTACGAGTTTAGGTCGAATTTATTAGCGTTATTTCGATTGATCCGTGCACCCGTCCACACGACGAAGCCCTTAACATCGACGTCTAGGGCTCTTAAAATCGATCTCGCCACTCCACCCCCAACGAGGGGATTAGCGCTTAAATCGATATTGCCGAATCGATATAGGCTGATGAGGACGCAATTCGATGGTATTGGCCTCCTGGTTCTATCCCACAGTGCAACATTTGACCGCTCTGGACAGCAGTCTGAGCTCGAATGCTCCGCCCAGGTAGACAGGAAAAGCCCCGCGAACTTTTGAATTTCATTTCCTGTTTGGCCAGCGTGGTGAGCTGCAGGTGAGCGCAGATCTCATCAGCAGAGGTGACCATGATGGAGTCCCAGAACCGAAGACGAGCTCCAGCATGGACCGATGGTGAAGTACGCGATCTGATCGCTGTATGGGGAGACGAAACCGTGCTAGCAGAGCTACGGTCCAAAAGAAGAAACGCCAATACATATGCCAAAGTCTCCAAGGGCATGCAGGACAGAGGCTACAACAGGGACGCGCAACAGTGCCGCGTGAAAATTAAGGAGCTCAGGCAAGCCTACCAAAAAACCAGAGATCCAAACAAACGCTCTGGGTCAGAGCCCCAGACATGCCGCTTCTATGATGAGCTGCATGCCATTCTAGGAGGTGCAGCCAGCACTGACCCACCCATGTGGTATGACTCCGTATGTGGATCATCAGAAACCACAGAGGAGCATGATGATGATAATGATGCTGAAAATAGCGCCCAGACACAGCAAGGAAGTGGAGAAGCCCTTTTCCCTGACAGCCAGGAACTCTTTGTCACCCTGGAGCCAGTACCCTACGAACCCACCCAAGGCGTGCTCGATGCAGGAGAAGGGACCTCTGGTGCCTCTGGTGAGTGTACCTCTGTTAATTAATACATGTTTTATAAGCAAGCGTGTTTAATGATCAATTCGCGGCCAGTACAGCTACAGCTACTGGAAAAGTCTGTTAACATGTTCGGGGATGGAGCAGAAATCCTCCGGGGACATCTCCAGAAAGATCTCCTGGATGTACTCCCAAAGCCTGTGCAAAAGGTTTCTGGGGAGGGCAGCCTTATCCTGTGCTCCGTGGTAACACACTCTACCACGCCAGGCCAGTAGCACGTAGTCTGGAATCATTGCTTTGCAAAGCATGGCGGCGTATGGTCCCGGTGTTTGCTGGCATTCAAGCAACATCCATTCTTTATCTGTCTGTGTTATCCTCAGAAGAGTGATATCATTCATGGTCACCTGGTTGAAATAGGGGAATTTTATTAAGGGGGTATTCAGAGGGGCTCCGTCCCTGCTGGGCTGTTTGCCTGTGGCTGAACGGAAATCTTCCCTGCTGTGACCCACGCAGTGGGGGGAGGGGGAACAGCGAACATCTTGGATGTGTGTCTGTGTGTGTGTGTGTGTGGGGGTGTCGATTAGGTTCGCGCTGCACGTTAACCCGAAAACCGCCGCCCCTCCCTTTTCAATTGCCAACCAGTTTTAAATTGCCAGCCCAAAGGCTGTTTGTTATGGGAAATGAGGGGGTTGCTGTTTGAAAACATTCCCACATGTTATGAAGGTTAAAGAAGCCTATAGACTGTGGCTTACCATGGCTGCCTGCAAGCCGAATTCTGTTGCCCGCTGGACCTGCTTGTGTGATCTCTCACACCAAACCGGCAGACCCTCAATATAACAGGCAAAGTGCAACCTTGGACCAAATGCATATGTGCTATGTAATGTTTGGAGCATTGTTCTCTAATATGTGTCTTTTAAACTACTCCTCTCCCGTTTGTTTCCTCCCGCAGCTGCAAATGTTTCAACGCCACCCCTTTCATCACCGTCCCAGAGGCTAGCGAAGATTAGAAGTAAAAAAAAAAAGGAATCGAGACGATATGTTCTCAGAACTCATGGAATCCTCCCACACTGAAGCTGCCCAGCAGAATGCGTGGAGGCAGACACTGTCGGAGTCCAGGAAGGCAGAATTTGATCGTGCGGACAGGTGGCGTGCTGAAGACAATGACTGGCGGGATGAAGAGAGACAGCGGCGGGATGAAGAGAGTAGGTGGCGTCAGCGTGCAGAGAGAAGGCAGGATGCAATTCTGAGGCTACTGGAGGATCAAACGGAAATCCTCCGGCTTATGGCTGAGGAAAGGCGTAGGGTTCAGGAAAGGCTGCCTGAGCCCAGACCGCCGCTACAGCCCCTGTGTAACCAACAGCCCTCCTTCCCGAGTCCCATAACCTCATCCCCGAGACGCCCAAGAACGCGTTTGGGCGGCCTCCGTGCACCCAACCACTCAAGTCAAGAGAACAGTCCAAGCAAGAAAGGGCTGGCATTCAATAAGTTTTAAAGTGCTGTGTGTCCTTGTCCTTCCCTCATCCCCTCCTCCACCACCCATCCTGGTGCTTCCCTTCCTCCACCAGCTATCCCGGGAGACTGTGGCAGTTAGCCCCATAGTTCCCCCTCTTTGTTTTACGAATTAATAAAGAATGCATGATTTTTAAGCAACAATGACTTTATTTCCTCTGCGAGCAGTGATCGGGGGGGGGAGGGCAGGGCGGTTTGGGTAAAGGGAAGTAGAGTGAATGAAGGGGCGGGGCTTTTCATTACAGGGGAAAAACAGAACTTTCACACAGCATCCTGGCCATTCATGAAACTGGTTTTCAAAGCTTCCCTGATGCGCAACGCACCCTGCTGTACTCTTGTAATAGCCCTGGTGTCTGGCTGCGCATAACCAGTGGCCAGGCGATTTGCCTCAACCTCCCACCCCGCTATAAACGTCTCCCCCTTACTCTCACAGATATTGTGGAGCGCACAGCAAGCAGTAATAATAATGGGAATATTGTTTTCGCTGAGATCTAACCTAGTCAATAAACTTCGCCAGCGAGCTTTTAAACGCCCAAATGCACATTCCACCACCATTCTGCACTTGCTCAGCCTATAGTTGAAAAGGTCCTGACTACTGTCCAGGCTACCTGTGTATGGCTTCATGAGCCATGGCATTAAGGGGTAGGCTGGGTCCCCAAGGATAACTATAGGCATCTCAACATCCCCAACGGTTATTTTCTGGTCTGGGAAGAAAGTCCCTTGCTGCAGCAGCCGAAACAGACCAGAGTTCCTGAAGATGCGAGCGTCATGTACCTTTCCCGGCCATCCCACGTTGATGTTGGTGAAACGTCCCTTGTGATCCACCAGTGCTTGCAGCACTATTGAAAAGTAACCCTTTCGGTTTATGTACTCGCTGGCTTGGTGGTCCGGTGCCAAGATAGGGATATGGGTTCCGTCTGTCGCCCCACCACAGTTCGGGAACCCCATTGCTGCAAAGCCATCCAGTATGAGCTGCACATTTCCCAGACTCACAACCCTTGGTACCAGCAGCTTGGTGATCGCCCTGGCTACTTCCATCACAACAGCCCCCACTGTAGATTTTCCCACTCCGAATTGATTCGCGACTGACCGGTAGCTGTCTGGCGTTGCAAGCTTCCACAGGGCTATCGCCAGTCGCTTCTGTACTGTGAGGGCTGCTCTCATCTTGGTGTTCTGGTGCTTCAGGGCAGGGGAAAGCAACTCACAAAGTTCCATGAAAGTGCCCTTACGCATGCGAAAGTTTCGCAGCCACTGGGATTCATCCCAGACCTGCAGCACTATGTGGTCCCACCAGTCTGTGCTTGTTTCCCGGGCCCAGAATCGGCGTTCCACTGTATCAACAAGCCCCATTAACACCATGATGTCCACCTTGCGGGGGGGCCTTTTTTGAGAGAGGTCTGTGTCCATGTCCTCATCACTGTCCTCAGGGCGCTGCTGTCGCCTCCTCGCCTGCTGTAGCTCTAGCAGCTCCTGGTTCTCGTTCTGCATATACTCCTGGACAATGCGCGTGGTGTTCATAACGGCGAGAACAGCCGCGGTGATCTGATCGTGCTCCATGCTTTCCCTGGTATGCTGTTTGCAGGACAGCAGAGTGGCAGCAGAAGCAGCGGGTGGATAACAATGGAGTCAGCAATATGGCGCCCATATGAAAAAAGGCGCGAAAGGATTTTTTGCTCCCCCCTCAGTTGCTTTCACGGAGGGAGGGGGGAGCAAGGGTTAGGCTCATTTCCTTCTAGCTGCAGATGGTACAATATGCGGTGAGCAAGGAGGCGCCTTCCCTTCTAGCAGCAGATGGTACAATATGCTTGATATCCATCATCATCTCCTGGCCCCCTCAGGGATTGAACTCGCAACCCCGGGTTTAGCGGGCCAACGCTCAGACCGCTGAGCTATCCCTCCGCCCGTGTTCCAGGCAGTACTGAATCTCCCTTAAACAAAACGTAAAAAAGAGAATGACCAGAGTCACTCTGGTCACTCCCATTTATGTCCAAGCGCCCCCGGCCAGCCACACCATAGGCCGCCGGCCAGGAGCACACGAATACCAATCATATTGTACAATCTGCTGTGAGAAGGAAAGGAGCTTCTGCTGTATGGTCCCGCGACCACGACCATTTATGGCATATTGCACCATCTGCAGCTAGAAGGCAAGGAGCTTCTGCTGTGTAGTCCCGCGACTACCAGCCTCAGGCAGAATGGCCCCCTCAAGGATTGAACTCGCAACCCCGGGTTTAGCGGGCCAACGCTCAGAACGCTGAGCTATCCCTCTGCCCGTATTATAGTGTGACTGAATCCCCACTAGACCTAATGTCCAGGCGTACGCTGGAGATGTACGGTAATTGTGAGCTGAGCAGGCTTCCGTAGCAAACACGGAAACCCCGGAAAAAAGGAGCGAAAAATATTGCTTTCACGGAGGGAGGGAGGGAGGGAGGGATGACATGTACCCAGAACCACCAGCGACAATGTTTTCTGCCCCATCAGGCTTTGGGATCGCAACCCAGAATTCCAATGGGCGGCGGAGACTGCGGGAACTGTGGGATAGCTACCCGCAATGCAATGCTCCGAAAGTCGATGCTAGCCCCGCTACTGTGGACACAGTCAATCGACCTCATGGTCTTAACGCTCTTTAGTGGGGACACACACAATCGATTCCATAAATTTGGGTTTTAAAATATCGACTTCTATAAATTCGACCTAATTCTGTAGTATAGACGTACCCTTAGTATCTTGGCCTTCACAACATTCTCTGGCAGAGTTCCACAGGTTGACTGCGTTGTGTGAAGAAACACTTCCTTTTATTCGTTTTAAACCTGCTGCCTACTAATTTCATTTGGTGACCCCCTAGTTCTTGTGTTATGAGAAGGAGTAAATAACGTTTCCTTATGTACTTTCTCCACACCAGTCATGATTTTATAGATTTCTATCATATCCCCCCTTAGTCGTCTCTTTTCCAAGCTGAAAAGTACCAGTCCTATTAATCCCTCCTCATATGGAAGTTGTTCCATTCCCCTAATCATTTTTGTTGCCCTTTTCTGAACCGTTTCTAATTCCAATATATCTTTTTTGAGATGGGGCAACCACATCTGCACACAATATTCAAGATGTGGGTGTACCATGGATTTATATAGAGGCAACATGATATTTTCTGTCTTATTATCTATCCCTTTCCTAATGATTCCCGACATTCTGTTAGCTTTGATTGCCGCTGCACACTGAGGGGATGTTTTCAGAGAACTATCCACAAGGACTCCAAGATCTCTTTCTTGAGTGGTAACAGCTAATTTAGATCCCATCATTTTATATAAATAGTTGGGATTATGTTTTCCAATGTGCATTACTTGGCATTTATCAACATTGAATTTCATCTGTCATTTCGTTGACCAGTCACCCAGATTTGTAAGATTCTTTTGTAGCTCTTCGCAATCTGCTTGGGACTTAACTATCTTGAGTAGTTTTATATTGTCTGCGAATTTTGCCACCTCACTGTTTACCACTTTTTCCAGATCATTTATAAATATGTTGAATAGGACTAGTCCCAGTACAGACCCCTGGGGACACCACTATTTACCTCTCTCCATTTTTAAAATTGACCATTTATTCCTACCCTTTGTTTCTTTACTGATCCATGAAAGGACCTTCCCTCTTATCCCATGACAGCTTACTTTGCTTAAGAGCCTTTGGAGAGGGTCCTTGTCAAAGCCTTTCTGAAAATCTCAGTACACTGTGTCCACTGGATCCCCCTTGTTCACACACTTGTTGACCCTCTCAAAAATTGAGGCATGATTTCCCTTTACAAAAATCATGTTGGCTCTTCCCCAACAAATTATGTTCACCTATGTGTCTGATAATTCTGTTCTTTACTATAGTTTCAACCAGTTTGCCTGGTACTGAAGTTAGGCTTATTGGCCTGTAATTGCCGGGATCGCCTCTGGAGCCTTTTTTAAAAACAATTGGCGTCACATTAGCTATCCTCCAGTCATCTGGTACAGAAGCTGATTTAAATGATAGGTTACATACCAGAGTTAGTAGTTCTGCAATTTCACATTTGAGTTCCTTCAGAACTCTTGGATGAATACCATATGGTTCAGGCGACTTATTACTGTTTAATTTATTGATTTTTTCCAAAAACCTCCTCTAATGACACCTTTATCTGGGACAGTTCCTCAGATTTGTCACCTAAAAAGAATGGGTCAGGTTTGGGAGTCTCCCTCACATCCTCAGCCGTGAAGACCGATGCAAATAATTCATTTAGTTTCTGCGCAATGGCCTTATTGTCCTTGAGTGCTCCTTTAGTCTCTCGATCATCCAGTGGCCCCACTGGTTGTTTAGTAGGCTTCCTGCTTCTGATTTGCTTTAAAAAAAATTGCTATTACTTTTTGAGTCTTTGGCTAGCTGTTCTTCAAATTCTTTTTTGGTCTTTCTAATTATATTTTTACATTTCACTTGCCAGAGTTTATGCTCCTTTCTATTTTCCTCAATTGAATTTAACTTCCACTTTTTAAAGGATGCCTTTTTGCCTCTCACTGCTTCTTTTACTTTGTTGTTTAGCCCCGGTGGCATTTTTCTGGTCCTGTTGCTATGTTTTTAAATTTGGGGTATACATTTAAGTTGAGCCTTTTTATGGTGTCTTTAAAAAGTTTCCATGCATCTTGCAGGGATTTCACTTTTGGCACTGTACCTTTTTATTTCTGTTTAACCTATTTCCTCATTTTTGTGTACTCAGGAGAATAAATGGAATACAACTTCAAGATCCTTTTGTACCATCCAGAGTCCAAATCATTGGGTCTCCTCCACTACCACTAATTCCTTGCCTTTCCAATGGGTTTTCTACATTATGGATAGAACAAAGCTCCATTGAGCCCTAACATTGCACTTTTTGATCCTGCAATTTGCTCTTTGTCATTGTCAGATTTCTGCAAAATTCTGTTTCAGTGATAAAAATTTGTAGTGGATTGCCATGCTTTTGTCTTCAGTTTACAACCACCTAGTTTCCACCTAATTCATAGTGCCATCACTTTTAAAGAGTAAAAATTCCTTGGGACTGACTGCTGGATTTTGCAAGGTCCCACAGGAGTCATAAAATCCCAGCTGCTGTTTTGGATTTGCTCCAGAGCTATTAAAAAAATTCTAAATATGGACTGACTTTTCAGAAATAAGCACACTGAATATTAAAGAAGCATCTGATGTTATTTCTGCCACTGACTAGAACTAATAAATTACCTCTATCATGTACAATATTTTTATTTTTGCTTATTTTTTTAGAGTCTTCTTAACCAATTATTTGCTCTTTCTGACAAGCGTCTCCATGGAATCACTGGAGGAATTTGCAGGGTGATATCAACTGCTTTATTTGGGTGAGTTTGACTGCATTTTGTTATTCAGATTAGCAACAGATTAGCTGTGTTGAATTGACAACTGGCTTTGGGTGGCCAGAAAGTGGTCATCCATTTGTTAGGATACATTTCTTACAGTGAACACATCACACCAATACTGCTACGTGCACTGGCTTCCAGTTCATTTGCATGTACATGTTTTAACTTTAAAAAGCTTCAAGTGAATTGAATCCTGATTTCTAAAGAGACAGCCTGTCTCCTTGTTTGATCCTGGAGCACTGAGCTCTTCTGAGATGTTAAAATTTAAAAAATCCTGATTTAATCAAGGCAGGGGTGGAGGTGGGATATTCTTGATGAGGTCCCCATGTGTGAAATGTCCGCCCTATTTCAATTAAGAGGTTAAATGTGTTGACTTCCTAGTCACACTGCAAAGTCCATTTGTTCTCCAAAAGCTTAGGTAGGAGGAATAAGTAGTTGGATGCTGGTGATTGTTCAGCTGTGGGGGAAAGATGGAGGGCATTTAAGATAATTTATTATTGCTTTTGGAAATTGGGAGGGATTTTAGTAGCTTTTTAATAACTGTGCATGTGGTCGGAGTACTATGTGGATGCATCTAAACTGAAATAAATAAATCTGAGGATTTGGAGCTTTAAACATATTCATATTCCAAATACCTAACATTATCACACAGGCATTTGGGATTAAAAACAAAGCTTCAAAAGCAGACAAAGAGAACCCCTCCTCCAAAAGAGGACATCCAAAATAGCATTTACAAATTGCTGTGGTAAGATCTTCCAATTCGTACAGGCCCTGATACTGCATTTGGATCTGTGCAGGTAGGCACCTATGCCCGTGCAGAGCTCATTCACTTCAATGAGACGCCACACAGACGGAAGGGTCCACCCATGCAGATCTAGCAGCTGCAGGACTAGGACAGTGATGGCACTGTAATTTACACTGTGTGCACTCTAAACTGTTCTAGCTGGCAGCTATGTTAGGTTCTTATCCTCTTATATGGGGACAGAGACCCACATTGTGCTAGCAATGGTTACATATACACGTGTATAAATCATTAATAATGTGATGTTAGTTAATTAAGAGGAAGATACAAATCTTGTCATACCTGAGTACTGGGCACACTGAAACTCTATTGTATACAGTATTGTCTTCTCTGTATACTTCTGTTTGTTTTTCTTCCCTTGTATTGTCTTTTATTAAAAAGGCTGCTTATCTTCAAAGCTGTTTGTCACAGTGTAGCAGATCAGATCAAAAGGTTCATGGATGAGACATTCAATGTATGCCTACACTTGAAGTTTTAGGTGTTTAACACGTTAATTAGCAAATGTTAATGGGGGACAAGCAGGGGCATGCCTTCCCCCAATGATCAGCAAGGGCACAGAACTCCTCAGGCCACAATGGGGGCACAGAACATGCCCCACCAAAAGCAGACAAATTTTAATTCTTGCGCATGTCCCCGAATGTTAACAAAAATGGTAGTACTACATTCTAGTGCAAACACTAATGTTTGTTGTTAGTTGTGTACCCAAACATTTATTGCTAGCTGTACTGAACCGTAAAGTACCTAGGAACAAATGCTCATAGGTGCCGACTTTAGTCGGCACCGGTGGGTGCTCACGCCCCCCAGCCCCGCCCCAACTCCATTAATAAACCATTAATAAGATAGGTCCAATTTTCAAACCCAGATTCATAAAGGTAAGCCCCTAAATCAACATGTAAGTTCCTAAATAAAAATGTAATAATCTTCTATAGGGCTGAGCACCTTGAACTCCCCTGGACTTCGTGGGATTTGTGGGTTCTCAGCAACCTTGAAAATAAGGCCACTTTTAAGCCCCGATTCAGCTTGGTACTTAAGTATTTGCCTAATTTTCAGCATTGATTTCATGTGCTTAAGAACCTTCGTGAATTGGCTCCTCTGGCCATGGGGGGAGGGGGCAGGGTGTCTCAGAGCTCCGGCCGTGAAGGGGGGAGGGGGTCTCGGGGCTCCAGTGGCAGGGGGAAGGGGAGCTCCAGCCATGGGGTGGGGCAGGGGTCTTGTGGTTCCAGCCTTGGGGAGGCAGGGGGAAGTCTCAGGGCTCAGGCCATGGGGGAAGGAGTGGGGCTCGGGGTTCTGGCTGTGGGAGAAGGGGCAGGGAGTCTCAGGGCTCCAGCCGTGGAGTGGGGCCAGGGGGGCTTGGGGCTCTGGCCACGAAGCAGGGAAGAGGGACTCGGGGCTCGGGCCGTGGGGGTGTTATACCAATAAAATAAAAACCAGCAGGATCTTATTAAAGGGGATAAGGCAAAATGTCACATTTATTGTGAATACAAAAAGAATCATAGTAAGCAGTCAGTTATTCATTCAGTTTCACATTCATTCACACACACACACACTCTCTCTCTCTCTCTCTCTCTCTCTCTCTCGTTCTGCATAGATGTCATACTTACCAGCCTAGAAGTTGCTCATGCCAAGTTACTGGCCAGGTAACCTGGGCATGAGGGTGGAGCCAAGTCCTTCTCAGATGCATCTGATGCTCATGGAGGGTGGTAGCACAACCAGACTCAAAGTCCTCAGTCCTTAGAGGCCATTCTTATAGGAATTAATTCCTATGTTAGTCTATGGGAACTGTTTCATCCTGCTGTTGCTAACTCAATCAGCAGATGGCACATTCCTGGTGGCATTCCTGGTGGTTCCACACTGTCCAAAGTTTGTTTTTCTCATCCTTCCAGGTGGTGGGGTGGATCCCAGTTTACCCTCCGGGGGTTGTCTGATAGGTCTCCACTTGACGCCTTTTTCAGCCGATGGTCACTGAATTCCTAGGCTGGCATCTCCCTGATCATTCATTCATTCATTCATTCATTATCTACACCAAGCATCCATCCACATACATCCTGTATCTTAATCACATTTTACTGTCTCCACCACTTTCGGGGTGTGTACTAATTTATTTGAGACTCGGGTGGGAGTCTTTCTATGCTGTTTCTAGATACAAAGAGGCATAAGGAACAAAATCAAATAACTTGTTTGCAAGTTTCTCATAGCAATACAGTATCTTTCTGACAATGGCTTCCAGGTTTTACATAGACAGTAGCTTGCAAGTTTAACAAGGGATCCAAGAGATCTTTTACTTGGTAATGCTATGAGGTTTAAATTGTGGGGGACAAATTATGAGGAGTTACTTTCACTTGGGGAATCACTTTCAGTACCTTCTTTAATATCCCTACAGGGGGTTGCAAAGGGGTGGAGGCTGGAGCCAGGGGCTAGCCTCCCTGAAATGGGACTTCACCCGCCACCCATGTAGAGAGGTTATATTACCTCTGTATTTGGCACTGGTATAACTACTACTGGAATATTGCATCTAGTTCTTGTGTCCATAATTCAAGAAGGTTTTGATTATTGCTGCAGAATTAGGTACTTTCTTTAATTTGAATAATGTATATGATAGTTCTGTTGCACTTGTGAAATATCTATTTTGAGATCCACTGCCCAAATATTTTAATGCAGAACTCAAAATAATAATCAACTGTGGTAAATTCATTTAGGGCAGGCCGGCACTTGTAAAGCGGCGAGGGCCATATTACTCCAAAGAAAACAGCTGAGGGCCGAAACCCCCCAGCCCCACAGAAACACCGCCCCCCCCAGCACCGCCCGCTCGCCTCCTCAGGCCCCCCCCCCCGCCACTGGCTCACCTGCCGCCCTGCCACTGCCCACCCACTCAGCTCATCATCCCCCGCCCAGCTCGCCTACTCACCCCCTGCCACCCGCTCGCCTCTTCAGCCCCCCAGCCGCTGCCGCCGGCTCACCAGCTCCCCCCGCCGCCAGCTCACCTGCCTGCTCACTGCTGGCCTCTTACCTTCTGCCGCTGCCCCCGCCCCCTGCCGCCAGCTCACCCTCACTCCCCTGCCTGCCACTGGCCCCTTCACCAGCCCGCCCACCCGCCGGCCATTGGTTTGCCCCACCCCACCGCTTGCCGCACAGTGAGCCCACCTACTCACCCACCCCCCCCACCCGCCACGGGCCGCCCAGTGAGCCCACGCGGGCCGCATATGGCCCTCGGGCCGCATGTTGTGCAGGCCTGATTTAGGGTGTTAGTACCCCATCCTGCAATCCTGGCTGAGACTAAAAATAAAAATGTCAGACAAATCCTGCCCTCACTTTCACCCATGCAAACCCACTGAAGTTACTTGAACAGCAAAAATTGGATAATTGATTTCTGTGAGTGTGTTTTACCCACTCTAGGTTTTTTGCCGCCCCAAGCAAAAAAAAAATTTGGCTCCCTCCCCCCGCCCTTTTTTTTTGGCTTTTACACATGTTTGCACTTTGCAATTTTGTTTTGACTGTTCAAAATGAAAAAAAAATGAAAACAAAATTTTTAGTTAGTGAAATGAAACAATTTCCTACTAGTGTAATTTTAACATTTAATTTTAACAAAATCACAATTACAAACAATTTGGGTTCAACTATACACTATAATGAAAAACGTTAGTGTCTTCCAGTTTCTCATAAATTAAGAGAATTTATATTAACTGAAAAACGAAAATAAGAAAGAAAAACTTGTAGCACCTTAGAGACTAACAAATTTATTTCAGCATAAGCTTTCGTGGGTTAATACCCACTTCATCGGATGCAACCGATGAAGTGGGTATTAACCCACGAAAGCTTATGCTGAAATAAATTTGTTAGTCTCTAAAGTGCTACAAGTTTTTCTTTCTTATTTTCGTTTTGCTGACACAGACTAACACGGCTACTACACTGAAACCTATATTAACTGAATTTTTCTGGTTTTTATACTTGCATAGTCTTTTAATAACTCAGTGAAATCTAAATTTTTTGCAATAGTATTTTCAATTGAAATTAATGCGAGTCCTGACAAACGATTTTGAGACATGGTGGACCTCAAATAATTTTTTAGTAATTTCAGTTTTGAGAAACTGCGCTCACCAGAAGCCACTGATACTGGTAATGTTAAAAGAATGCATAATGCTATAGCAGTGTTTGGAGTTAAAAAATCATTTCTTGCTATAAATTCTAATACTTTTAGAGGAGAAGTTTTAGGACTTATTAGCTCAGATAAAGCTATTAATTCATCATACAATTCTACTGCTATAAATTCTAATACTTTTAGAGGAGAAGTTTTAGGACTTATTAGCTCAGATAAAGCTATTAATTCATCATACAATTCTACTGCATCAGTGTCAGCAGCGTTATCAGTATTGAGTGCTAAATGTAGGTCTCCGCAGTGCTTCATGAGGTCTTCTTTGGAAAACTGATTTTTAATATTTCCAATATCGTATAAAAATTCAAAAGTTTCATAATGACCATGCAACTGACAAAATCTTTCTTCAATGGAAGTTATAGCTACATCCAAAATACAATAGAAACATTCAACTTTAAACCTTTCTTTTGGCTTGAGAATAGGATCATCATGAGCCTCATAACAAAACTGTCTTGTTTTTTTCCTGAGGACGAATGAATTGTTGAGGTGCAAACGTTGGTGTAAAATCAAGATCCTCCGCTATTGTTGCTTCTTTGACAGTTTCTTCAAATCCTTCATCTGAATGGTATTTTTTTAAATATTCCAGCATTTTATTCAAAATCGTCTTTGCCTCGGATATGTCTGTGGTTATGTTCTGCATAACTTTGCTGGACAAATTAATTTGATTTAGAATATTATGCCAAATAACTGTGCAACATGAACATTGAAACTGCATCATTTTCTGAGCCAATGTTTCAGCTTCATGTCGAAATGAAGGATCATACGACAAGTCCTGGCTTATTTCGAATAGTGCATCGTAAATCTCTCCTGATGAATATCGGAATGGTCTAATAGCGTCTATCCTGCTTTCCCATCTAGTTTGACTTAGAGGTTTAAGTGTGAGTTTTTGTTCAAGATGCTTCTTCAAGACTGCCCAACGGTGTGTGGAAGCACTAAAAAAAGTTGTAAATTGCTTGCACTGTGGTAAAATATGAAACGGCATCTCTAGATGATTTGGCGGCATCACTGACAACCAGATTGAGCGAATGCGCATGGCAAGGAATGAAAAAAAGCTCTGTTGTTAAAATTCAGTATTCTTTGCTGTACACCTGCATGTCGTCCTTGCATGTTTGAGCCATTATCGTACCCTTGGCCACGCATATTTTCTAAAGGTATTCCATAGTGTTCCAGTCTCTGTAGAATTACATCTGTGAGGGCTTTCCCAGTAGTTTCGTTCACTGGTATTAATTCTAGGAAGTGTTCAAAAATTTTCACCTCTGCATTTTCATCAGTTTTCACAAATCGTAAAACTATTGACATTTGCTCAGTTTTGCTCAGATCTTGAGTACAATCAACTATAATTGAGTAATATTTGGCATGTTTCAAATTCGATAAAATTCTATTACGCACTCCATTAGAAATTAATTGTATTATCTCATTTTGTGTATTTTTACCCAAATAATGGGTGTGAATCTCTCCATCTTTCACTCTTCGTACATGCTCAGCCATAACATTATCAAATTTTGCCAATAACTCAACCAATTTTAAGAAATTTCCATTGTTATTCTCATATAAAATATCCGAGGATCCACGGACTGCGAGGCACTGTTCGGCTAGGAAATTAATGATTGCCAGTAAACGTTCCAACATAGCTTGCCAACGTAGAATTTCTGAATTTAGTAGGCGTTGCTGTGCCGCATCGACTGTTGTACCAGAACGTAATCTGTTTGCCAGCTCAATCCAATTTGTCAACGAGCGTAAATGATTTTTTGATGTTCCATGTTCTTTCAAATGCTGATGCAAATTTCACCAGTCATTAAAACCTGCAGTTGTCAGAAGAATGTCCAAGTTACAGAAGAGTTTGCAGCAAAAACAGAAAACTACATTTTTGGTCTGTGAATACACTAACCACGATCTATTAATTTGTTCCCCATTTTTCATTTTTTTCTTCATACTGGATGGCATAAATCGATGATTCGACTCATTAAATGGATATTCAAATGTAGGATCTACTTTTGAAGGACCTTTTTTCACAATAATCATTCGCATTGCATCAGTAATTATTGTCGTCCATGTACTTGGATCCGATCCTATGTCAGTCTCTCCACCTTCCAATAATTGTTCTTCAGTTTTAGATTTGGATAACAGTTCTTTGTTTCTGGACTCTTCAGCTGAAGAAGTAAATCTTTGGATGGATTGTGATTGTTCGTCTTTATCAGTCAGCGAAGATAATCTTTGGTCAGATTGGTCTTCATCAGTTGATGAGTAATCACCTTTAATGCATTCCTTAGAACTTTCTCCTTGATTGTCAACTTTTTTAAAATTCTTTTTTGAAGTAAGAGAGAGTTTTTATAATTCTTTTTGCCATTTCTCTCTTTGTTGCCGGTAGGCAGCACCGGAAAGTCATTTTCATTTTTGTCCCGGCATTTTAGCCCTATAACCATTGGCACCGACGTGAAACGGAAATTAGCGCGAATGGCGCAGATAGGGCAGCACAGTATACACATGTAATCGGGATTTGAGTGACTGTGTCACAACGTGACACGATATTTTTCATGTCACAGTCCTATCACACTACTGTACTTGCCGCTAGTCATCGGGGCGAGAGAGCTCCCCACGAGCTTGGACACACACTGGACCCAGCATTGTTGGCGTTTTCCTAGCGCTGAGGCTGCCCAGCTGTGAGCCCAGGGGTAAGCAATGGAGAGAGCTCTGGGGCTGGAGGAGCCAAGGAAGAAGTGCTGGGCTAGCTGGACAGATGCTGCCCCTCTCTGCCAGGTCACTTGCCCCCTGCAGGAGGGAGGCAGAAGGCGTCTCCAGGCACCAGCGCACTGTGTGGGGCTGGGGAGGGATGCAGCAGCCTCTGGGGCTCTAGCAGACAGAAGCTCCCCAGGTGTCCCGGGGACCCTCCTGCCTGGCCTGCTTGCTTGCTCGTACCTTGCTGTGGATCTGGCCCTAGGTGGACTCCTCTCCCCTTTGCCGCCATTCCTGGTGATTGGGGCTCTTGCTGGATCCCGGCGCCGGTCTTCTCCTTGGCCCGGGGAGCTCGGCTCTGCCCCCGGGAGAGCGGCGTGGCCACTTCCCGCGGGAAAGCGGCGTGACCCGTGACCCGCTTAACCGGCTCCCTGGCCCGGCTGCGGTGGGGCAGGGCAGACACGGGCGGCTCCCCCCTGGCGGGGGGGAGGGGTGGCCGCTGCCACGGGATCCTGCTCTCCCTGCCCCAGCTGCCTCCCCCCTGGGGCGGGGGGCAGCCACGGGCGGCCGCTGCCGCTAGAGAGCGGCGCCGCTCCCCGCACTCTCTGCCCTGGCTGCGGCGGGGCAGGGCAGTCACGGGCGGCTCTCCCCTGGATGGGGTGGCTGCTGCCACGGGAGAGCGGCGCCAGGCGAACCAACTCCCTGCCCTGCCAGGGGAGAGCCGCCCATGGCTGCCCTGCCCCGCTGCAGCTGGGCAGGGCAGCCAGGGTCGGCTCCCCCCTGGGGGGGTGGGGGTGGCCGCTGCCACGGGACCCCGGTCCCCATGCTCCCTGCCCCAGCTGCCTCCCCAGGGGGCGGGGGGGGGCAGCTACAGGCAGCAGCTGCCTTCCCCGCGCTCTCTGCCCCGGCTGCAGCAAGGCAGGGCAGCCAGGGTCGGCTCCCCCCTGGTGGGGGGGAGGGTTGCCGCTGCCGTGGGAGAGCGGGGCTGCACCACCCTGCTCCCCGCTCAGCCCGGGCAGGGCAACGTTACCGGCTCCCGGGGGGGGGGGGAGCGGCGGCTGCCCTCCACCCCTAGTACTTTGCCGCCACAAGCACCAGCCTGTTCTGCTGGTGCCTGGAGCCGCCCCTGGTTTTACCCAAGAAGGAACAAGATCAAGTCCCTAATGCAAATTAAGAAGAGATTTATGATGTGATTCATTTTGAATTGGTAACTGGCTTGCCTGCTGATTTTTATTTATGTATTAGAAATGACAGTCACCATTACCACTCCCATGCTGTTATACTCCTCCTAAAAATCTTGTGACAAGTGTATGTTTGGGTTTTCCTTGAACATTTTATTGCTTCTCTTCACAATATCTTTTGTATTGATTGCTATAACAGATGGCTGTAATAACAACTGATTGCATTAATTATAGAATAGTTTACATTTATGTAGTGCATTTCATCCTCATGGGAATTCCAAAGCATTTCACAAACTACTGGTATCACTGTACATGAGAAGTTTAAAAAGTTTGCACTCAGATTAATTGGAATGTATTTAAACTGTCCCTGTAACCTTTCAAAAAGGAGGTAGGGTGAGGCAACTTTGGAACTAACTTGCTGTTTTCCTGAAAAAAGACTAAATGTTTGAAAAAAATCATTAAAGTAACATTGTTTTGACAAACAAACTGTTGGGAAAACTAATTGGTTGCTTCTCAGCAAAGAGACAAGATGAGTGAATTAATACCTTCTATTGGACTAGCATCAGTCGTTGAGAGAGACAAGCTTTCGAGTTTACACAGAGCAAAGACTGAATCCTGCAGGATGCTGAGCTCTCTCAGTTCTCTACAGAAGGAGAATGCTCGGCACATCAGAGAATTAAACCCTTGGATTCTGGAGAACTCATTAAGGTTTTTTATAGAACTTTGAAAATTAAGAACTGAAGCATATTTAGAAATAAATCAATATATTGTAGTCAGAGAAAATAGCGCTTGTGTTAGTGAATGCAAACACTGATGCTTTGTGCTGTGTTCCTTTCTCTCGCATCATACAATAGGCAGATTTATATCAAGTGTATATATTTATTTTTTAATAAAACTCCCTAGCTAATAATTTTCTCTGTGATGTACTTTGATGATAGTACAATATTGTGCTACCTGGAGAAGAAGAACCGCATTTTACAGTCTATTCATTCTCTCTCTTCTTGGAAGGCTCCAGGAACAGAGTACAAAATACTATAAAATGTATTACAGCCCTTTGTAACAACAAAGACCAAATAACTCAACAAAAGAAGATCCTTTGATGTGTGATTGTGAGTGGTAGAACATATTAACCACCAAACGAGCTAACCGTGGTGTCCCAACAATAACACTAAAGAAGTTGAAACGCCACAAATAAGGTGACCCGTAATTTTACCGTGCAATAAAATCTCTCATTAAATAAACCGTAACACAACCTACTTAGCTGGGTAAGCTGCAGCTACCCCAATTATGCCCAGATCAACAAATAGTGTCACCAATAATTAATTAGTGTCTAACTATCCCTGATGATCCCTCCCCCCGCCCACTCCAAACACCCATGATTCTAATATATCAGATTCTTCCTGAGGGATAATATAATACCCTAGCTCAAATTTTCTAGACAGGCTTAAAAACCTTAGGGTCATATCATCTTCTCCCATGTTAAAATTCACATGAAGTGCCTTTCGGGGAGGAAATCTACACAAAGGTTCCCTCATAGAGATTTTCCCCCACCCATGACCCCATTGGAGGCTTTGCTCCCTGCCTGTGGAAAAGGATTTTGGGCCCATTCCCAAACCTGGATGATCCCAGGAGATAGCCATCCATGCTGAGGTTCTGTGTTTCCTCAATATCTGTGACCTCCAGGGAGCTTCTTGGCTCTCTTTCAGCACAGCCTCAATTGGTATCATCTGTGAATTTCAGTAATGGTCACTCTGACATTAATAAAGATGCTGAATAAAACTGGACCTTATACTGATCCCTGAAATTCCTCCTTAAGTGTCTCCCTTCCATCTCAATACACTGTCATTTAGTTTTACCCTCTTTTTTTTACAGTCCTACTATGGAAATATTTGAATTCAAATCAGTTTGACAATTTTGAATAATATTTCAGAAGATGCAATCAAGTGTTTTACAAAAATTCAAACATAGAACATATATTGTGTTCCTGTTATCTACCAAGGGCCCAGACCTGCAGCCTTTATTCATACAGGCAGGGCTTATGTGAGCGGTTCTGATGATTATTACTGCCTTAATGGAAATCCATAGGGTCAGCAAGGGACTATGCAGTGGAGAGCAACTGGTCCCTGCTCCACTTGTATATCATTCCCCCTGCCTCTTCAAGCCCAGCGAAGCTCAGAATTTTCTCCAAAGTCCCAAAGGAATGTTTCCTAGAGCTGCAGCTCTCTCATGCCCCTCCTGCTAGGGATGGTGTGGGGAGAGAGAGAGAGAGAGAGAGATCTACCGATTTTCACTTCCTTCTGCTTATGAGAACACAGGAGGCAATTAAGGATATTATGAACAAAATTAAAATCATAGCACCTTATCATTAAAAGCCTGCTGCCACAAGGTGCTGACCCCCTCCTACTGGAGAGTGCTGACCAGGGCCGGCTCTACCTTTTTTGCCGCCCCAAGTGGCAAAGGAAAAAAAAAAAGCTGCCGCCAGCATGCTGCCGAAAACAGAAGAGTGGAGGAGCTCCCGCAGGCATGCCGCCAAAGACGGAAAAGCGGTGGAGCTGCCAGCGGCGTACTGCCAAAAACGGAAGAGCGGAGGAGCTGCCGCAGATGTGCCGCCAAAGACAGGAGAGCAGAGGAGCTGCTGCCAGAGTGCCGCCCTAAGAACACCCAGGATGCTGCCCCTTACCGTTTGCCGCCCCAGGTGCCTGCTTCCTAGGTTGGTACCTAGAGCCGGCCCTGGTGCTGAGCATCTGCAACACCCTTTGAAGTCAGGGGGAGAGAGGAGGATAGTCAATATTGACCAGTATGTGCTTGCCCCTTGTGGTTTTAAGTTCTAAGGACTGTTCCTTCTAGCACAGGTTTTTCCCACACACAGAAATCAATAATTCTGACCAAAAAGTATATCAAAACATGTGTTGGACATCTTTACGGAAATTGTGAATTCCAATTGAGGCTGTTATCACATTTCCACTCCACTGGTCCTCCATTATTGATATAGGAATCTCAGTTTTCCAACTTGGGCACTGTCATAAGAGACCAAACCCTGCATTTGGACTCCCCCCAAATGAAAATTTGCAGTAGGTCTGTAACAGGGTTCACCACCCACAACAGCACCTTCTCCGGGCCTGGTCGGGAATAGCAGCTTTTTTTCCCATATGGCACCCCCATCAACGGTCACTCCATTGCTGCAGTGGTCTCTCATCCCATAATTCAGTGTTCCCTCCCCACAACTCAGCCCTCCAACTAGGTCACTATATGGTCCCCAACCCCCACACTTCCAGGGTATCCAAATCTCCCCAGACCAGCTGTCTGGATGGCACCTCCAACAGTCCTGTGCCACTTCCCAGTGGCTGATAGGGGAATCCAGGTTTTCTGTTTGTGTTCCAGTCCAAGGACCCTATAACCAGCAGGCAAGGTCTACACAGCCCCCTTCATTGTTGCTGTTTTCCTGGGCTTCTTTCTACCCTGTCTTCTCTGGTCCTTATTCTTTACAACTCCTCTGGGGTTGGGGCTTCTTCCCAGGCTAGGCTCCCAGGGCTTATTCTCCCCCTGTGGATTGTTGTTGTTGCTTCCATCTCTGTCATCATCGTTGTCTTCTCCCCCTAGCGAGTGACTCCAGGTTTGAACCCTACTACAAACTTCCTCTCGTTATATTCCTTACATAGCTTCTCCATCAGCAATTAATATTTCTACAAGTGTTTGCACATGTCCATCCTACTGTAGGTGTGTGCGTGCCCCGAGCAGAGTCGCTGGAAATTTTTCCCTCAGTGGTACCCATCAGGGCAGCTCGGGCACCCCCTGGTGCCACATACACATAGCGCTGGTATAAAGGGCCCAGACGTGCTGGGCCCTTCCAGTTCCTTCTTTCTAGCCAATCACCAATGTAGAGGGGTAAGAGGGCAGGTCGTGGAATGGACATGAGCAACACGTCTTGAAGAACACCACTTATGGAAAGGTTAGTAACTTTTTTTTATAAATCCCAGAGCCTCCCTTCAGGTGCAATTCTGAAGGTTAATTGGCCATCTTAACCTCTTTAGAGCTGGTGTGGGGTGGTGCATAAATAACTATTTTCTGGACGTAAATGTTAATTTAAGTTCCCACATTAAGGGTTTGGATGTTGCTGTTTGAAAACTGGGCCCACAAGCTCATTACATTTTTTTAAAAATGTTTTGCCATTCAACTTTGATTTGCTCTATGTTTTCCCACTCTACTTAAGGAGATATAAGTTGGAAGCTCTTTGGGGCAGACACTGTATCCTTGAATGTTTTACAATGCAGCCCTTTAGCGCTACCGTATGTAAATATGAAATGATTGATTGATTACAATTTTATGACACACCTGGGATCAATAACTGTGAAAAATAAAAATAAAAATTCTACCATAAGAGAACACCATGCGTGTATGAAGTGCCTCCACTGTATCTTACTCCATCTTGTTTTTTACTTTTGTTTTTGATACTTTTCCCTTGTGTTGTTTTATACACCAGATTTTTTTTTAATAAAGGCAGATGACAAAAAGTATTTTGCTTTTTTTTGGTGTGTGCAATTCTGAGTACTAAGTGTCACCAAAATAAGAAAGAAAGAAAGAAAGAAAGGTAGAGTAGCTCAATATATATTCAGTAAAATTAAAAAATGGAAACAAAGTTGCCGTGTGTGTGTGTATATATATATGTATGTAATATTTAATGTATAGAGTGTACTTTTTTCAAGCATAAAAACTAACCCATCTACACAAACCACTGCACATTTTCAAGACTTACTAGTGGATATGTTTCCTCTTGCTCAAGCAAAGTGAGGGGAGGAACACATTTGTTGACATTTAGCAACATATTCCATCATTTCCTAATGACTTCAGTGTCTCGGAACTGTTTCCTCCCTCTCCCCCTCTCCCCTTAATACATTTTTGGCATGAAGAAAAGCTTGTAAGCAGCTCATACAAAGCATGGAAGAATAATTTATTTTCCCCAAATGTGATTATATACACTTGATATTTCAGTAGTCTAAGGAGAAACCTCTTGTATGTTCATGCACTGACTTAGAGAAATTATCCTTCTTAGTGGCTTCGAGCTGTTCAATAAAAATATGTATCTACCAATAAACAAACTAATCATTTCAAGCTTAAAATTCATTATAAATTAAATTCAAACTTTTAGCTTTTCTTCCTGTTAGACTAAAGAAGATTAATAAATTTCTTCACAAGAAAAACTGTAGTAATTTGGATGAAACAATGTTATGACATGGAAATTAAAATTGCAGAATTACGAATGAGCACCACAGTAGTTCTGCATAGACATCCGGTTTTCAGCTGGAACGCCTGGTTGAAAAGGGACCCTGGCGGCTCCGGCTGTTAAAAGTTCAGACGGTGGCACAGTGGGGCTAAAGCATGCTCCCTGCCTGTCCTGGCTTCGTGCAGCTCCTGGAAGCAGCCAGCATGTCCTTGCGGCCCCTAAGCACCCCGGCTCTGCAGCTCCCACTGGCTGGCAAATGCAACCAATGGGAGCTGCAGGGGCGGTGCCTGTGGGTGTGGGGGAGAGCCGCATGGAGCTGGGGCAGGCAGAGAGGGTGCTTTAGCTCCCAAGTTAAAGACCGGGAGCTGCCTGAGGTAAGTGCTGTTGAGCTGGAGCCGGCACCCTGAGACCCCTCCCACACCCAAACTCCCTCCCAGAGCCTACACCACACCCCAGCCTCCTGCCCAGTCCTGAGCCCCCTCCTGCACCCAAACCTCCTCCCAGAGCCTGCACCCCAACCCCTTGCCCCAGCCCTAAGCTCCCTCCTGTACCCCAAACTCCTCAACCCTGGCCCCAACCTGGTGAAAGTGAGTGAGGGTTGGGGAGAGTGAGTGATGGAGGGAAGGGGAATGGAGTGAGAAGGGGGCGGGGCCTCCGAGAAGGGGTGGAGAAAGGGCAGGGTGTTTGGTTTTATGCAATTAGAAAGTTGGCAACCCTATTTCTGCAATATGTTTTACATGTACCTCCATTTCCTACCCTGCTTATTTTGTAATATATTCCAAGATTTGGGGCATTTTATGTAGATTTTTTTGGGAGAGGTACATTGGGTAATAAACTTACATTGGTCAGGGTTCTGGGAGAGATGTTACTGAGACACTTCACTCTGAATGGTCCTTTGAAATATGTGCTAACTATTTATGCTACACAATCTGTTCCACCTTATATTTAGTTGTGACACTGAGCACATTTCCCAGACCCGAAGAGTTCTGTGTAAGCTTGAAAGCTTGTCTCTCTCACCAACAAAAGTAGCTTTCTGAGGAGTCCTTGCTGGCCACATGCAAAACAGCTCCCAGTGGGAGGAGTTGGTTTTTCAGTAGTTTCTCCCAAGGGAGGGAATCCCCTTGGAGAGGGTTGCTTGGCCATGCCAGGTGACCCCTTCCTGATCAGTGGATTGTGCATCCAAGTTCCCCCAGTTACCCTTGTCGGTGTTTGCGTGTGATGCTCCTCTGGGACCCAGGGCACACAGGACCAACTTTTGGTGTTTCAGCCTCTGCCACAAGGGACATCAGGTACTTCTCTACCAACAATACTCAATACTGTCTCTGCCAGTGTTTCCAGTCAATGTCTCACCACATATCCATGTCTTCCTGCTGGAAGGATTCGCGTGAATTGTTCTATGATGATCTTTTCTGCCACCTGAACACTAGTATGTCCCTCTGGCTGGAGCCACCACCAGCAATGTTCCTTCAGGCTCTGAGCAACTGCCTGTGGCCATGTGCCAGGGGGAATTTCTCCAGGTGGAACTGTTGTTGGAAGGTTTCTGATGAGATGTTGAAGGCATCAAAGACGGCTGCTTTGACATGCAAGTAGTCTGGGGCAGTCATTGTGGAGAGACTCCAGTATGCAGCCTGGGCCAGTACGGTCAAAGTAAGAGGCCAATAGGGTGGCCCAGCTTTCTCTGGGCCATCAGGCCATGATGGCCATCTGCTCAAAAGTGACACGGAACACCTTGGGGTTGACCATGGGACCCATTTTTGTCAACTTTATCGGGGTTGGATCAGCATTCCTCTTCCAATGGATAGGCTCAAGGTCACCCTGGATAAGCCACAGTTGTTGCTCTTGCTGTCATGCTGCCATATCCTTAATCAGGTGCTGCCGCTGTTGGGCAGTGAGCTGCTGGAGCAGTTGGCTGTTGCTGATGCCGTTTTTGGTTTCAAGAAACCATTTTAGCAGTTTCCCGATATCCATCTGTGGCTGAGTGTGTGGTTTATTTTTTCTTTCTTTTGTCCTGCTATAAGGTCTGGGACACTATTTTGCTCCTGTTTTCTACCAAATGTAATGGGATCCTTGTTGGGCTGGGTGGTCTAGTGGTTAGTGCCTAGCCAGTATGGGGGCAGTGGTAGTGGAGCCCAGACCTGGGCTCCAACCCAGGGCTCTCGGAGGGTCAACAGTGTTTGGCCTCCAAGGGGGCCCTCTGAGTTACCCTCCCTGGGTCACTTCCTACCACTACTTTCCTTCGTCAGCTTCTGGTCCCAGAAACCGTCAGCCCCAACAGGGCTCAGCATATGGTCCTGTTCCCTAAGAGAGGCTTCTCTGGCCCCTTTCCCAGGAGCCTTCAGGGTAGGTCTGTCTTCCTTCCCAGCCTCCCCCTTCTGAGCTGAGTTGCTCCCTTTTCAACCCTGTCTCCAGTTAGTGCATGCTCTGCAAGGTTGGAGGGACTGTGCTACCTGGGTCCAGTATTGTCCTTTAACCCTTTCTGGCCCAATGTTTGGGGTTTGTATACCCCATCACACTCACCCATAACAATTTTATGTTCAGCAACAAACTCTTTTCCTAAACCATGGGAACAGCCATGGGTACTAGGATGACTCCCCAGTATACCAACCTCTTCATGGGCCACTCTGAAGAAAATTTCTGGACAGATGCACCATGAAAGCAATAATGTACCTCAGATACACCAATGATATTTTCATCTTCTGAACAGAAGACCTTAACTCCCTCAGATTTCCACCACAACTTTAGTTGTCTAGAACAATCCCTCACTCGCATAAACTTCCTGGACGCCACAAACAGCTTCAACAATGGAATGCTACAGACAACTATCTACAAGAAACTTCACAGATCCAGTAACCACTACAAACACACCAAGAAATCTGTTATTTACAGTCTGACACTTGGATTCCACAGAATATGTTCCGAAGAGAAAGTCCGGCACATACACAGTAACACACTTAAAACTGCCTTCACTAAACCAAAACATTCCACCACAGTATATAGCACCATGGAATACCCCACCCAAATATCCCAAGACAACCTACTTAAATAGAGAAATAAAGCCCCCTCTGGCCTCACAGCCCTAGTTGTCACCTACCGCCCCACACTCAAATCGTATGGAGTATCATTAACCACTTATAACCCATACTTGATGGGGACTACATGCTGAAAGATATCTTTCCTGAACCCCTCTTCTGGATTTCAAACAAATCCCCAGCCTCTCCAAGCTCATCCTCAGAAGCAAGCTCCCCACAGACCAGGACACCCCAACTCAAAGTGGCACCAGACCCTGCCAGAACAACAGATGCAAAACCTGCAGACATATCTCCACTGCTACGGTGATCAACACCCCCCACAACACACCTTTCAAAATCCTTGAATCCTATACATGCCTATCACAACATGTGGTGTACCTCATCCAGTGCACTAAATGCAGCAACAACTATGTGGATGAAACCAATCAATCACTATGCTCTCAAATAAATTCATACAGAAAAATAAGACAAAAACATCACATCACCTGTGGGTGAACACTTTTCTTACTCTCTATATCTGACCTCTCCGTCCTCATAGGAAACCTGCAAAACACATTCAAAAGATAAGACTGGGAGCTTAAATTCAGAAGTTTGCTAGACACTAAAAATCACGGACTGAACAGAGACACTGGATTTATGGCTTATTAGAACAATCTATAACCTACCAATTCCCCATCCTCCCATGACTGGAGAGGTGTTAACAGGCCACTTCACCTTGAATGGTCCCTTGAAATATGTGAGAGAGAAGGTGGATAAGACAATATCTTTTATTGGACTAACTTCTGTTGGTGGGAGAGACAGGCTTTGAGCTTACAAGCTTGCCTTGGTCCAATAAAAAAAATATTACCTTACCCAAATTGTCTCCAATATCTTGGGACTGACATGGCTACAACAGCACGGCATACCTTGAAATAAGGGTTAACTCAGTGGTCCCCAAACATGGGGCACATCACCCTGGGAGTGCGCAGCAGGGCCTGGGCCAGCCCCCATGAGGGGCAGGGAGGGAGCACCACCCAGCCCCGTTCTGTCCCAAGACACAGCTCTACTCCACCCGCAGCCCAGCTCTGGCCCCAACTGCAGCTCCACTCCACCTCCTCCACTCCCTCCCCTGCTCCACCCCCAGCTCAGCTCTGCTCTGATTGCCTCGCTACCCCCAGGCCAGCTCTGATCTAGTCCAGCTCTTCCCCCATCCCCAGTTCTGCCTTCAGCCCAAGCTCCTCTGCTGAGCCAACTGTGCAGTAATTGGGGTGGGGGCAGAGACATATTCCATTACTGGTAAGGGGGATCATGATGGGAAAAGTTTGGGCACCACTGGTTTAACTATTTATGCTAAACAATCTGTTCCACCTGGTATTTAACTCTGACACTGTGTACATTTCCCAGACCTGAAGAAGAGCTCTGTGTAAGCTCAAAAGCTTGTCTCCCTCACCAACAGAAGTTGGTCCAGTGAAATATATTACCTCACCCACTTTGTCTCAGTTGACATTTGGCAGCTTGCAATATTCATGTGTGAGCTTGCTCTGAAGTACTTGGGTATACTGAGTGCTTACCTTTTACACTGAGCAAATAGAAATCATACCAAATGTAAAATAAATTCATTGTCTTTTATCAGGAAACAAGTGTGATTGGAGGTGAACTGCTTTTAAATTATGAAAAGCGTGTACTTTGCAAAACTAAGTGAAAGGAGATTCATTGTGGATAGTTAAATGGACTGTACAGTAGTGTGGCTTATTGTGCATTATTTTGAGATAAAATAGACTGTATTGAGCTGTATGTTTTTGTAAACATTTAAAATTCCAATACATGTGGGCACATTGTGAAAGAGTAGTTTCTGAAAATTGAATTTCTTACTTGGTATGTTATAGCTAGTCAGTAAAGTGCTTGCTTTACAATTCAGTGAAGAATCAGGATGGCATCATGAAAATAAGATACCTTTTCTGTTCCGATTAATATATTAAGTATGCACTATCAGACGCTTTTAAGATCTGTTCAATTTCACTTTTTCAGACACACCACCTTCCTCCATTCTCTTTCATATCACATCCTTGAAACTCTTGGACTACCTGTATTCATAACTATGCAGAATAAAACCACAAATGTGTTAATTTGAAATTCCATTTAACTAGCTTTTGAATTTCACCCAACTGTTCTTTGAGGCCAATACTGACTGTTATCATCACTTTGTTTCAGAATAAAGTGTCATATGATTCATGGAAACAGTAGCAACTGTAGATACTTATGGGGCCCCAACTTCCTGGCTTCACAGACGGTCATAGGCTGGCTTTAATCCAGTCCTTGCTGTTGTGTATATAAACTTATAAAATTCTCCTTTTAAATTTGCATTGCATTATCAATGCATTTGAATGCACACTGACTCAGACCTTCTGCTGGAATTAGTGAGTGTAGATTTCAACACATTTTAAATGTCAATTAATTCAGAATAAAAAGCTGGGAAATGTATGAAATCTGCTTTACTAGGGCAGTTCTTTATTATGGCAACATAATAGTAATGCTAGTTACTCTGTTACAGCAAATAGTAGTTCCAACTTCTTACCAGCCCAAATTGAAGAGTATGCTTTCTCCCATCTCTACCAGTATCTTAAGATGCTACAATAGAAACTTCCAGGGTGAAATCCTAAATTAAAAACTGAACTGAATATTTTTAGTAGCCATGAAAGAGAAAGCTAACTGCTGAAAATTTCAAAGCACTGGGGATATTTCAGATAGTCTAATACAGAGATCTCAAACTGGGGGTGGGCCTCCTTAAGGAGACACGGAATGTATTCTGAGGGGGTGTGAGATGCTTTAGGGGAAAAAATTTACTGTGTACATTTTACCCACAGCAATGAGTAACTAGCAAAGGTGATTCCTCCAGACATATCAGGTCCTCAGGTGGTGCTGTGCATTTGACTCTAGATAGTGCTGTGCATTTTGACAGATTTCTGTTATGCTTGCATAGCATTATATAAAGTCATTGCCATCGGAACGTTAATCTGTTTGCTACGACACGGTGTGCACATTTAATTGTAAGCATCAACCACAATCAGTTTTGCTTTTGCTCTTATTACGATGGATTGTTGGCTCAGTTTGAATGAATGCCTTACTGTTTTTAATATTTAGTGAGACTTTCATTTTTTTTTAAATGTACTTGTGTGGTGGTGGTGGGGAACGGACATAAACTACTACAGACCCAAAGAAGGAGGGGTGTGATCAAGTAAGTTTGAGAACCACTGGTCTAATAAAAAAATTCTAAAGCTCTTACACGTTAACTTTAAACTATTATGAATAGTTGCTTTTGTAGGTGTGACAGGTTCCCCCCAGGGTGCCACCTGAAACTGGGGTATCTCTGAGTCCTCTGACTCACCAGCCTGGGCTCCATCTCACACCGTGCTGCTGTGACAAGCTGCAGACTAGCTCCTGATCCTACACTTCCACCAGTATTCACACAGGTAGGCACACAGTTACATACTACTGCAGTTACATACAGGCACTCTGACCAGCCACTGCATGAACCAACAATAGGGGGGCTACAGCCAAAATAACCACCAGCTTCCCAGCCTAGGACCCCACAGCTGTATCGTCCTGACCTGGTCAAAACCCCGACCAGTATAAATGTATTATCCAGTTCACCTCCCGCTTAACGTGGAAAGGAAATGCACAAGCCTTTGCGATAAGATTTTCAAGCACTTCGTTCCGAATGTACTGGTTTAGATTAAAACATAAAATAAGTTTAACTACAAAAAGATACATTTTAAGTGATTACCTAGTAAACAAAAATACAAACTAAGTTTAACATACTAGAAGGATAGTATTTGAATTAACAATCTCTCACCCTGACTGATGATATAAGCAGGCTTGCAAATTCTCAAGGCACAAACTGCACTTGCTTCGCAGCTTGGGATCCCCACCCCCGTTCCAAGTCCTTTTCTTTTGGATCTTCTCCTCTGTGTTCAGTTGTGGGGGAGTAAAGAACAACTGATGATGTCAATCCCTGCCTTATATAGCTTTAGCATATTGCAAGAACTCTTTGTCCCAAACTCAGTTTGCGGGAAAACACTGATATCCAAGATGGAGTTCTGTGTCATGTGGCCTGGTCACATGCCCTTTTTATACCTTGCTGAGTCATAGCAGCCATTACTTACAGGCTGTCTGGCACGTTCTCAGGAAGGTTTATCAGGTGTGGGATAAACTTCTCCTAATTCCTATTGTTTTTCCTAATGATCCAGCTCTTTCACTTTGTTGTCAAGCCTAAGAGTATCTGAGCCTCACTTAAGGGGAGTCAAGTAGGAGGAGCTCAGTAGAACCCATGGGTATAGCTGACCCCCAGTCAGGAGAAGCCAAATCCACAAAGGCCACTGGAACCCAGCCCAGCACATGTAATCCTAATTTCAGCTCTTTCACTTTGTTGTCATTTTATGGGAAGACCCTGGAAAAGTACTACCACCTTTCTCGCCCCCAATTTGAATCCTGGGTGACATTGAGATGGATGATAGGGGATTAGATGCAACAAACAGAGTAGTGACATTTAGCCAATGCCCATTCTGATTATGTGGCTGTGCAAATGATTACTTAGTTGACCTCTTTGCTGAGATGCCACATAAATCCACACAAAAAGTCAATTTCCCAGCAATCTTCCATTCTTCTGCATGTCCCTGCCATGCCTTCTCCACATGAAGAGGTATCTTCCATGAATGGGAAAGTTCAGTGGATTTTCTTCACCTGCTCTGTTCAGTGAGTTTCCTTTACCTGCATGTGCCCTTTCAATAATAGAGTGGGAGGCAGCAAAAGATTCAACCCACTAAGGACAACAGCAAAGACAAGAGTGACCTGTTCTACCAGGCCTTCTCTAAGAAGCAGAGTGGGCAAAAGCAGTGAAAGGGATCACTTAGGGGAGCAGATAGAGAATGATGGAAGGAGGTGGTTGCTCTCCAGGGTTCCTAAATTATACAGGAGTGGAGTTACTCTTGTGGAGATTAATCACACTGTATGCTATGGACCTTCTCTTGCTACTCAGTCCCTAAGTAAGTTTCAGATGTATGCAGTTGACAAGGGGGCCTGCCTTATGACAATCTAAACCCTGAAAGAGTGGACCCTTGCTCCAGTGCAGGTTAGGAAATGCAGAAAAGGGAAAGGTTACTGCCATGTGGAACTACTAATATTTAGAGATCTCTGCTCCTGTTCATTTTGGGAACTGTGGTATGTAGTTCGTCATGTTGCTGTATTCCCAACTTGTCTCTCCAACCAGAACAAACAGAATCCCCTACCAAAGAGCTTCTAAACCCCAGAGGAGAAATATTCCAGTATTACTATTCAAATAAATAACCTGCAGTGGTTAGAGTAGTATGCTTTTAGAATTAATTCAATGTAACTGAAAGTTATAAAATAATTTTGTAATCAGTTAGAACCAATGCATAATGTGGCATGGCTCTGCTGCATAAATCAGGGGACTTTGACATATAATTTAGTCCTAATGTGCTTCACAGTACTAGGGGCTTTGAATTTAGCTGTGCATCTTTTTAATTCTACAATGTGGTGGTGACCTTTTTCTCCCTTGCATTTTTGCTTATGCTTCCAACACAAAGGGAGGAGTCAGTAAAAGAAATTGCCATTGTAAACATCATTAGAAAAAAGAGTTAAGTACATAGAAGAAATATAGGTACACGTGCTGGCTAGATAGATAGACTTTAATGACCCACATGAGTTCCCTCCTTCCCAAACTGTTGCTATTTCTCTTTACAAAATATGTGTATTGATTTTTGTAACTGAATATATACAATGATGTGATTAATATAAATTCTGCACATCTATTTATACATAAGCTAGGATTTATAGTTTTATAACGATGTGAAATAGAAACAGCAAGAACAATTCTTCCAAACCACCTTACAATATCAACAAAATGAAATGATCTGTAAGTATATTAACCAAGGGGCAGACATATGTTAACCAAAACTCTGATGCCTCCTTCACATAAAGAAACCAGAATGAGTAAGCAACAATGATGGCTTAGTAGGCTTTTATTCGGTGTTAGATGGCTTTTGGATGATTTTTCTAACTGGAAAGATAACAAATGAATTGTAGGGAAGGGCATAGTGGGAAAGGAGTAGAGTATTAAATAGTCAGGCAAACTAATTAAGTTGGTAGCAATTATAGTAGTAGGCCTCTCAAACTGTGATCTAATCAGATATCACAACCTAAGCAGAATTGGGCTGCATCAGTACTTGGATGAGAAAACCCAGACGCTGCAGGAAGTAGTGTTGATGATTCAGAAAGTGTCAGTCTGACTCATTAATAAAGCAATACCCAGAATGATTTTAGGAGACACTATGGTGTTTAGATGTATTGGCTTTCAGGTTAGATGTAAAACTAACAATTCTGGTGTCCTATGGTCATAAAAATCCTAAGCCACTTTTTGTAAAAGTTGAGCTGTCTACATTCTACCTACTTAGATCCCCGCTGTAGTTTAAAGTAAAAATGTTATTTTTCACTTCAGGGCCTAAACATTCATGTTGTATTCCTGAGAGATGTTAAACAGGTGCTGTATTGCTTCTCAGGAGTGGTTACACTTTAGTGCAGGGGTGGGCAAACTTTTTGGCCTGAGGGCCACATAGGGGTTGTGAAACTGTATGGAGGGTCAGGTAGGGAAGGCTGTGCCTCCCCAAACAGCCTGCCCCCTCCCCACTATCTGCCCCCTCCCACTTCACGCTCCCTGATTGCCCCCCTCAGAACATCCAACCCTCCCTGCTCCTTGTCCCCTGATGTCCCCCTCCCTGGACCCCCCGCCCCTAATCACCCTCCCAGGACCCCACCCTCTATCCAACCCCCCCCCTCCCTGTCCCCTGACTGCCCCGACTCCTATACACCCCTGCCCCCTGACAGCCCCCCCCCCCAGGACTCCCATGCCTATCCAACCCCCCCGTCCCCTGATGCCCCCCACCCCGAACCTCTGCCCTATCTAACCTCCCCCTGCTCCCTGTCCCCTGACTGCCCACCTGGGACTCCTGCCCGCTCCTCGCCCCCTTACCATGCAGCTCAGAACAGCAGGAGCTTGCAGCTCCACTGCCAGGCAGGAGCCAGCCACGCCGCCGCGCTGTCCGGCAGGAGCGGCAGGCCAGAGCGCTGGCGGCGCAGTGAGCTGAGGCTGCGGGGTAGGGGAGGACAGCAGGGGAGGGGCTGGGGGCTAGCCTCCCTGGCTGGGAACTCAAGGGCCGGGCAGGACGGTCCCGTGGGCCAGATGTGGACCATGGGCCGTAGTTTGCCCGCCTCTGCTTTAGTGCCTGGCACAGCGATTCGTATACAAATACCCAAACCTGGTCACATAAATAGGCCCATTGCAATTGATAGGACTGTGAGAAAGCATGTAGATTTTGGCCTGTTGTTTGTGCAATCAGGATGAAATGCACCTAAACAGAGATTGAACACTAGGCCTATGGCCCACGTATATCCCACGTAAACCTTGTATTGACTTGACTGGTGCATAGGCTTTGGATGTGCGCCCAGTGGCAGATTTAGAGTTAGCAGGGTCCTGTGTGCAGCTTCATTTTCAGCCCCCCCCCTCCCCTCGGGACCCAGCCAAGAAAAAGAACATTGTCTCCTATCTCCCCCCGCCCCCCATTTTTCATTCTTTTTTTCTTCATCCTCCTCCTATATTATAAGTAATGGGAAGTAAATGAAAATAAAGTGAGGTACCTTGATTGGGGCAGGGGGTTGGGGTGCAGAAGGGAGTGCAGGGGGTGGGCTGTGGGAGGAAGTTTGGGTGCAGGGTGTGGGCTCTGGGATGGGGCAGGGGGTTGGGGTGTGGGAGAGGGTGAGGGATGCGGGCTCTGGGAGGGGCAGGGGTGCAGGAGGGGTGCAGGGGATCAGCGCTTACCTCAGGTGGAGTGGCTCCAAAAGCGACTGGCACACACACACCCTGGCAGCGGCTCCTAGGTGAGGGGGAGCCAGGGGTCTCTGTGTGCCGCTGCCCGCAGGCACCACTCCTGCAGCTCCCATTGGCTGCAGTTCCCAGCCAATGGGAGCTGCAGAGTTGGTGTTTAGGGTGGGGGCAGCGCGCAGAGACACCCCTCCTCCCCAGGGGCCGCAGGGGCATGCCGGCTGCTTCCGGGAGCGAAGCAGCATGGAGGGAGGCAGGCAGGCAGAGTGGGCAGGAAGCCACCTTAGCCATGCTGCTAACACGTCTCTGCGTGCTGCCCAGGGTGGGGGCAGTGCGCAGAGTCACCACACCCACCACCAAAAGCGCAGAGACATGCCAGCAGCCGGCCGCTTCTGGGAGTGGCGTGGGGCCACCAGCCTTGGCATGCAGGCAGCCTGCTTGCCTGCCTGAGTCCTCCTGCACCACCGGCCGGACTTGGGGGGGCAGGTTGTCAGATATTTGTCCTGCAGTTTGGAGGCCCCCCTGTTGTTGGGGGGGCCCCGTGCCACCGCATGGTTTGTTTCATGGTAAATCCGCTCCTGCCATTGTTACTTCAGAGTCCACTTGTTCAACTTTTGCAGTCGTTGTGGTATCCCCACAACTCGGTAAGTGATCAGATCATTCAGATGTTTCCTCGCCCATACTTTTTGATGAGTGTCCACTATTCAATACTTTAAGCTTATTAAAATAAGATGACAAACTGTCTTTTTGCTTATCTTTGTCTTCTTACCTCGCCTTCATTTTTTGCGTTTTTGATTGCCGGACTCATAGTGTTGCTTCATTATTGCTAAAAAACTGACCGTGATTTTAGGCAGATTAAAAATGTCTGAAAGAGCAAGGGCGTAGCCACAGGTGGGCCTGGGTGGGCCCATGGATCACCCAATTAGGTTTAATACCAGTGGTGCTGGAACATTTTTAATAGTGGGGGTGCTGAAAGCCAGACCCCTGTCCACCCCAGGTGCGGGTCCAGACCTGGGCGTGGGCTGCAGGGTGGCAGCCGGGATCATAGGCGCAGGAACTAGGGGTCCGGGCAGGGCTGCCAACAGAATTGCCGGGCCCCTGGGCAAAGGGGAGGAGCAGCTCTTGGTCCCCGGAAGGAGCGGGGCCTTGTGCAGAAAGTGTGGGGCTGAGGGTCAGCCTCCTCCAGCCAGCCCTTCAGCGCTGCCCGGGCCATGCTTCCCGAGGCTCCAGCGGCAATTTAAAGGGGCCAGAGCTCCAGTCGCTGCTGCAGTAGCGGCAGCAGTGGCTGGGAGTCCTGGGCCCTTTTCAATCACTGGGCCCCGGGGCAGCTACCCCTTTTGCCCCCCCTGGGTGTGGGGGATGCTGAAGCACCCCCACATTTTATGCGGGACTCCACTGCTGCCCCGTGCCACTTATGTTAAAACATATTGTTAGGAGCAGAGAACTGCCCAGGGAGACAGGGAGGTGCCCGAGCCCGGCCGCGGGGGCTGCAGCGTGGTGGCTAAGGGCGATTGCAGCCGCCTGTTTTGCAAGGACCCAGCGGCGAGGGGAAGTGAGCAGAGATCAGCATGCGGAAGCAGTGGGGTGCTCAGGTGGCCGCCGATGGAGCCGTGCGTCCACTTCCCGTCCCCCTTCAGGTGGGTGTTTAGCCCACGCGGGTCTCTGCCGGTTTCTCCGGGCTGGCCAGCGGGATGGCAGCAGTGCCGTGGGTGCGGGGCGGCAGCTGGGACCCCGGGCGCCCTGGAGGTAGCACACGAGTGGAGCCGCCATGGGCTGGAGAAGGAGACAGGAGACACCAAGATCTTCATGGCCAAGGACAGCTTTGGGCAGCCCAGGGCAGCAGCCAGGACACTGGGTGTGGGGTGGGGAGGAACCAGGACCCCAGGACACGGGGCAGAAGCGGAGCCTGCAGAGCCCTGGGCGCAGGGCAGCAGCCGGGACCCTGGGTGTGGGGCAGCAGTGGAGCCCCCCATAAAGCGTGGGGGTGCTGCAGCACCCCTGCACCCCAATTCCTGTGCCTATGTTTTGGGGGCCCCTGTCATTGGGGCCTCCGTACTGCAGTATGATATGTTTTGGGGTAAATCCGCTCCTGGATGTGCCTCTGCATAGGGGAGAATTTCACTCTCACATTGTTAAGCACAGTAAAGATTGAGAACCACTTAGATAAAAATCTCTATACAACTGTAAGATTATTAACATCATCGAAAAAAATAGCACCAATATCTAAAGAGACCAATTAGCAATGTAAATACATCTAGAGACTCGAAGTTTTCATGAAGGAACATGTTGTGGAAAGTAGACTGAAAGTATTAGGCTCACGGTGTAGCATAATACATTATTACATTAGAGCAAAGGTAATAATTCATTCTACATCTGGGAGATAATGTGCTGGAGGGCAATAAATGGACCACATCGGTCAAGACTGTCATATGGAGTATAGAATTATAATAACCACATGTCTATGCTGGGAAATGGCACCTTCCAGGAAATAGCAATGCGCTAGTTAGCAAAAGAAGCATAGATTTGAATTGAAGCGGGAATGTTTGTTTAAAACAATTAACAAAAAAGTCATGCTAGTTGAGTGAATGTGATTACATCAGGCTTTAGCGTATCTACAATTACAGTGCAGTCAAACATCTGTGTCTAAAAATGACTTAAACAACCAGAGCATATGCTAGAGTAAAGCTTCATACAATTTTTGGCACCCTGGAATCAGTCCTGTCTTGAATGTATGTATTATTAAACAGGGTGTGACTCAGATGATATGCTGCAAAGAAATGTGTAAGCCTGTGTTTTGCATTCTATGATATGCTTTCATTGAAACACCAGGATATTTTAAACTCAAAAAGATGAATCTCAAAGCTGTTCTTCACCAATTTCTTTATAAATAAGTTGTATAAAAGGAAAATTTTGATAAATTCTCAAGACTTTAAAATAAAAGATACAGAGGCACCTGACTCGCATTGATGTAAATGGAAATCAGGTGCCTAAATACATGTAAAAGTCTGGGCCACTGTTGCAAGATGTACAGGGTGATAGAGTTTGTTAGTTTTTTACAGTTTTCCTGACCTTCAAAAGATTTAGATATGTTAGAAAGGAAGTTTTATCTTGGAATGGATTTGAAAAGCTTAGCAAAAATCCTCAAACAGTTGCTTGACTTGGGATGGGATGATCTATTATTTGTAGACATACTGGATACTAAGCATTTAAGGATGCAGATTTGCCTAGTACTGATTCCTAATTCAGTGTATATACTAAAGTGTATATGACAGATACAATCCTTGGGTCTGGCTGAACTATACTGGGTGCAGGGCCTGAGAGGTGTAGGGAAAGAACAGTCAAAAATGACTCTGTGCCACCTGTATGCCCTCACCAGCCCCCTGGGACCAGCCTTCCTCAGGGCTGCTCCAGCTTGCAACTGCTGGTAATGAATCTGACTAGGTAGGGATTTACTCATGCCAGAGTAACATTCAGATGCTCAGTTAGGGCAGCTTTATGTCCTCTTTGCATTGCCAGATCAATGGCTAGGAGGTTAGCATGCTCTGAATGCTATTCATGTCACCAAACTCCATCACTTCACTGTTACCCTCTCCTCCCACCCATTTGTTAGTTTTTCACCACCTCTTATCTCTCATTATATGCTTAAGCTGCTGGTCTGTGGGCCCCCAATCCCCTAAAGTACCACTGCAATACAAATAATAATAGTGTGGTGCAAAGGGGCCATATGGGGGCCAGATGAGACTCTGTGTTTTCAGCACATAAATATTTCAGAGTCTAAATCTTTAGTCATTGAGCTAAGAGTTCAACATTTAAAGTCCCTAATCTTGCAATGTGCTGAGCATCTCCTGAAGTAAGTGAGAGTGGGGGGCATTCAACATGTCTCATAATAAAACCCATAGTCTTTAACAGCTAAATTGTTTCATGTTCTGAAGACATCAGCAGGTAAATACTTCTCCTCTCCCTTGTTCTCACTTCCCCCCAGCCTTGTGGAAGCTAGAAGATGTGCGGTAGGAAAGACCTTAAGGTAGGGGGGCAGCAGGGATTCTGGACAGATGGAGGGAGTTACCTGTGAAGGGAACACAGGTTTCTAAAAGTGCTGTAATAGCTAATGTTCAGAAGACTAGAGTAATAAAGAGGTGCATAAACATTTACACATGTAAAGTGTGAAGGTCATTAACATGTTTCTCTCTCTCTCTCTCCCATTCTGTCTTCTCTGCAGCCACCCAAACTTGTGGAAGACAACCAAAGTGGATAGGGCAGAGGTCTCACCGTAAAAGTCTGAGGGAGGTAAGAGAGATTTGGATCAGTTTCAAGAAGCTATGGAAAAACAGTGCCAAAAACAGTTCAACCACTTCACAGCATCAGGGTTTAGTATAAAAAAAAATACATCTTTCCATTTGATGTATAAATAGAGATATTGACAAGATGCTGGCCTTCATAGGGATATGGCTTTCATATGTAGAATCATCCCTTTCCCCCATTAGTTATTGTGATATTTTCTCTATGTAATAAATCCAGAGCAATATAGAACTAAGGCTCAATTGCTAAATCCTTATGTCAGCCTACTGACCAGATAAGAGTTTCTTTCCATATTGTACATTTCATTCCATACAGAAACTTCTGCAAAGAACCAAGGGATGATAAGGGTGAGAAGCTCCCCTTTCCGCTATGTTGAGTTGGCGGTGTGAGATTTGTTTGAACCTAATCACAAAAGAAAAACTGGATTTAAGAGACAGAATTGTTTGATCTAGCCTGGAGCCTGAATAAGAAATTTTAAATTCAGGAAGTGATAAATACCTTTTAATTAACTCCTGTTGGTTCATGATTTTTTTAAACCATATAAGAATTTCTTAATAAAGATTTGTATAGGAAAACAGGGCATCTATTCAAACAAAAATAAAGATGCCTGAGGCTGAGAGATATATTCACTTTAGTTACTTGTGTATGTGGCACAGACTAAGTAAGGGCAACAATTCCCATTTTGATAGATATTCTTTCACATAACAGTAATTCAGATTGGAAATCACTTACAGAGAGTGAGAAAGTGAGAAACAAATATCTACCAAAGTAGAATCTGAAGGGTAGTTAGACTGGAAAATAGTTTTACTACCCTCAGAAAGTGTGACTTTATATTCATATTAAATAAACACAACTTTGATTTGCTAGAATTGATTTTGAAACCAAAGAAGCAAACATATTCTTGTTGATGATGCAAAAGTGGATAGCATGGGTGGTAAATGAATTATGATGATTACATATAATTAAATCTTATTAGAAAGAAATCCATTAAGTGCTGCATTTGCTTGTTTAAAGTTCTCTTATTTCAATTAAAAGATTAAAAATACATTTTAAAAAGCTTTTCCCATTAAACAATTCTTTTTATCTCTAGGAAAACTAAATAACTAAAAATCAAACAAAAACACTACAATTTTTTTCATAGATACAAGTAATTACAATGTTCCCTACAGTCACAAAGTTGTTTGGGGGGTTTGCTCAAAAAGGGACAATGTCAGGATATCAGCTAATCCCTTAACACATGTAATCTATCTATCAAACTTTTTTTTTGGAATTACAAATAAGCAATAACTCTATGCATCTATTTTACATAAAAACCACATACAAAAGGCAAGTTGACAATTCCAAATATAAAATTATATTATTTAACAACTCAGGTTAACACTATTCTTTTTTTCCAATTTACATTTTCAGTAATATATTTGCAGGCCATAAAAGAGCTCTGATTATAACAAAAATGTCTTTAATATATTATGTTCTTATAAGCAAACTCAGTTACCCTGTTAGCAGCTAGTTCAACATCCAGATGCACTGCAATTATATCTCTTAAATACTACACTGTAGCTTTTAACCCCTTATTTATACACTTCCTAATATATACCATTACATACACTCAATCTTTTTCACGTAGCTGAATTGCCATGGAAAGATATATCAATGGATGCTATTTAATCAAGAGAGAGGCACAGAAGAATCTTTATTAGTCAAAGCAGAGGCCAAAGAGGAATCATAAAAAGCACAGCTCCAGTTAATTGTCTCATAGTTGACATTAATCTTGTGCACAATACAACACATTAATTTCCATTAAACTCTTTCAAATGCTTTTGCACTTACAAGCAGCAAGAAAAAGAAAAACTAGTATGATGCCTAAACCATTCTTATGACTCTAAATTAGATTCTGTATTTCATTTTTACTAAAAAGAAGGAAAATGACTGGAATACAATGACTTAAGGAAGAGGGTATGAAGTTTTAGTCTAACATTTTACAAAAAAATCCTAGAATTTGGCCCAGATCCACAAAGATACTTAGGCACAGAAACCCCAGATTTAGGCACCTAAATCTTGGGTATAGGTGCCTATATCCCAGTTTGGGCTTCACTGTGATCTCACAAAACTCCCCCCAAACCCGGTAGGTGTCAGGAGTGAGCATCTTCAGCTGAGCCTGAGGACTAGTCAGGCCAACCACCAGGCGTATTAGTGAGCTCAACTCTATTGCAGTCAGATTGCTTGATTGGCTGAGGGGAGCCAGCAGGCCTGCTTTTAAGCTCAGTAGCAGCAAGCTGCTGGCTGCTCAAAGCTTTGGCTTGTTGCTATGATTGTTCTTGTTCCTGTTCTGCATGAGCTCTGGTCTTGATTCAGCCCTGTTCCTGACTCTGGTTCCCACTCTTGGCTCTGGTTTTTGGCCCTCTTAGCCTGGTTCTATTCATTGAGCTGGCCTGACAGTAGGTGCCTAAACTCACTCAGCACCTAAGTTCCTGTCTCACTCTACTGTCCAAACACCTGTCTCCCAGGTAATTCATAAACTGCGGAAAGCTAGGCATTCATCCACCTAAGTTGCATGTTGGGCCTGATCTGCTAGGTGTGCTCAGAGGCTACCTATCAGGTCATGTTCTATTCAAAATCTGGCCAGAGCAGATCACTTATAGTCCAGTGGTTAGAACACTCAGCTGGGGTGTAGAAGACCCAGGTTCAATTTCCCCCTCTGTGTGAGGGGGAAGAAAGGTTTTCAACAAAGGTCACACACATTGCTTGGGAGAGTGCTCTAACCACTGAGCTATGGGATATTCTGATGTGAGGCTCCCTCACTCTCTCCTGTTGCAGTTGTTCCACTGTGGATACATACTTAGTAACTGGGCGAGAGAGAGACAAAATGGCTCTGTAGTCCAGTGCTTAGGACATGCACATGGGAATCTGATGGCCAGTCCTGCTGCTCCAATCATTCATTCATTAGCTTTCCACAGTGGAACAGGCTTGACAGGAGAGACTGAGAAAGCCCCACACATCAGAATATCCCATAGCTTTGTGGTTAGAGTATGCGCTTCAGAGAGGGAAGATCCCTGTTCAAATCCTTATTCCCCCCTCAACCAGAAAAGGGTTAATTGAACCTGGGGTTTCCATGTTGCAAGATAGTTGCATAGTTCTCTGGGCTCTGAGTAATAAGGTGAGCAGCTCCTCCAGCTGGTGTGGTGGAGCAAGGGAGACACCTTGCTCACTTCCCCAACAAATGCCTTATGCCCTTGAGGATATAGCTACACGGCAATAAAAGACCAACAGTTGGACTGGGTCAGTTGACTTGGGTTTGTGGGGTGCCAGCTGTAGGTCTAAAAATCACAGTGTAGACATTCAGGCCTGGGATCTGAGACCTACCTGCCTCATGGGGCCACAAGCTAGAAGTAGTGGGGGATCAAGCTTCAGAATGTTATTTAAACTACTTACTGAAAGAGATGGCTAGTAATGTTGAGCCTTTCCTTGATTATCTTACAGTGAGGGTTTAAAGTATTCAACCTCCATCTCATGATTGATCCACCAGGGTAAAGCTAAATGAGTCAGGATTCACATTATGAGTAGGATAATCAGATAACAAATTGAACCAACTGTTTGATCAGTCATTCCACAAACTTAATAGATTCCATTCTGGAATAGGTTTTATGCGTGGCATGTGTGAGTAATACATATGCAATGGCCCTGGGGAGAAGAGTCCCTTTAGATATCTGTCAGAAGCTGAGCCAGCTCAGATATAAATCTATGCATAGCTTCAGATGACCAGCAGTGTGTAGTAAAAAGAATAATCCTCTCCAAAGAGAAGGTTTAAACTACTGTACAACAGAAATCAACTTTTGTAATAGAAGTCAGCAGCCATTTTTAAGGTTCATAATCTAAGAAGAAAATAAAGGAAACTCCTATAAATACTTTAAAAAGTCTAATGACGTGTTAGAAAAGGTACTAAGTTATCAGAAAGAATTAATGAGTTGTTGTCAAAGTATTAATTGTGGATCTTTGTTTTACTTTCCATTCATATTTTGGAGGGGGTCCGATGGCTCGGAGTATTGGTAATGGATTGGGGAGACTTTTAACTATCACTTTAACCCCATCATGTGTTGTTAATAACCAAAGGCTCCTAACATCTAACAGCTGTTCAGGGACCTATGTGAAATGAACTTGGTGGCCTCCATCCTCTGTCCATAGGAAAGCTCCCCCCACCACCACATGTTTGATACTAAGGCTTGGTCTACACTACCAATTGATGTAGGTACAACTACGTCACTCGGGGTGTGGTTATACTGACCTGGTATAGATGTTGACTATGTTATGTTGACAAAACAGAGCTATGTTGACAGGAGGGCCTCTCCAATTGACATAGCTACCACCTCATGGGGAAGTGGAATATCTACACCAGGCCTGCACAACTCGTAAAGCAGTGAGGGCCACATTACTCCAAAGAAAAAAGCCGAGGGCTGGAGGAAAGTTGTTGAGCAAAAAACAACTTTTTTTTTTTAAGCCAGCCTCCCGCGGGCCGCACAGAGAGCCTCCGCGGGCTGCATGCGGACCGTGGGCCATATGTTGTGCAGGCCTGATCTACACCAATGGGAGACGCTCTCCCATCAGCATAAGCAGCACTAAGTACTACAGTGGAGCAGCTGCACGGCTGCAGCGCAGTACGTGTAGATAAGCCCTAACTGCTAATCTTATTGGCAATCTTGGCAGTGAAATCAAGGAATCAGTGGGCCACAGTGAACTATCCTCTCAGCCCTCCAGATCAGTCTTGAGGCACATTGGAAGACAGCATAGGGAAGCTCACACTTTTACTGCCTGCTGTGTCTGTTCTGTGGATAAATAAAAGTTTTTAGTCACCAGGGCTGTTAGTGCAGCATCTTTCATCAGCAGTAAAATTCACACACAACCATTTCACTGAATGTGTACCATGTGTTCTACAACCCCATGACCTGAACTCTCTGACTTTTATGTGGACAGAGGCATCTCAATTTTAATTTAAGGGGTGTGTGTGTCACTTTTTAAAATAAGCATTAAAAATGTCATCACTGTCTCCCAATATTAACTGTCTTTAAAATGCAATCTTTGATGCATTACCTAACACATCTGCTATGATAAAGGGTTTCCCTTTTCTCTTTCACAGCCTCACACGTCCCAGGCTAGCAGATGCTCAGCATACTGCAGAGGCTGCACTCAACCCCTAGTAGAAGGGAACTGCTTCATATTACTCGATAGCAACCCCTTCAGCTGATCTAAAGCTTTGGTTAAATAAACTGTGATCACTAACCCGCAATCCTATGTTAACTAACTCATACTCTCATTCTGAATGCCCTACAGGTCTTGGTATGAAATATCTTTAATATTGCACAATAGGAGTTTTCTGAATGGCTGCTAATATTGTCATAATTGTTATAATAATACTTTATTATTTGTATTACAGCAGTGCCTAGAAATCCCATGAGATCTGGGCCCACTACACTAGGTACTAAAAGACATTCAGTCCTTACCAAATAGACCTTACAATTTGAATAGAGAAGACAAAGGATGGGAAAAAGGGAGCACTATTATTAGTCTGATTTAACTGTGTCAGTATTTTCCCATGAAATACACATGTATTACTTTTCCTCTTTCTAAGTTAATTTCCATTTCATAACTACAAGGTAGTCCCATAGTCACTGAGTTTCATATTGCGTCCTGGTAAACCAAGTTCACTGAGAGATGCATTCAGGCCCTGATTCAAGAAACAATCCCTATTCAAGACAGACCAATGGGACTTAAACTTAAGTGTTGTGCTGAGCATGGATGGATTAGCAGATGCTTTAGTGCTTTTCTGAACTGGGGCTTTACTGACTATGGTCAGACTGTCAGAAGTACTGAAAGACAAGCGGGGGTGAGGTAATATCTTTTACTGGACCAACTTCTGTTGGTGAAGAGACAAGTTTCTGAGCTCCACAGAACTCTTCTTCAGAACACACACAAATCCCATCTAAGTCCATGGGACCTATAGGTGCTCATTACCTTGGAAATCTGGCTATATATTATTATTCGCTACCCAGAAATTTATTCAGATTTTTAGGCTTGGTAGCTAATGTAATTTCACATAAACCATAAGTGTGCAGTCAGAGTAAGTCTGTTATGTAAGTGAAAGCCATTGAAAGTGTGTAACTGCTGGCCTCTGGTATCACTGCGGCAAGGACGAGAGTCTTGATTAACAAAGGTTTGTGCTTGTACTGATATTTCAACAGTGCTGGAGAAAAGGAAGGAAATACAGTTCATCCACAAGTGCTATAATTTCCAGCAAACCTGTATTCGAATAATAGAATATCAGGGTTGGAAGGGACCTCAGGAGGTCATCTAGTCTAACCCCCTGCTCAAAGCAGGACCAATCCCCCACTAAAGCCTGACCTTAAAAACCTCTAAGGAAGGAGATTCCACCACTTCCCTAGGTAACCCATTCCAGTGCTTCACCACACTCCTAGTGAAAAAGTTTTTCCTAATATCCAACCTAAATGTCCCCCACTGCAACTTGAGACCATTACTCCTTGTTCTGTCATCTGCTACCACTGAGAACAGTCTAGATCTATCCTCTTTGGAACCCTCTTTCAGGTAGTTGAAAGTAGCTATCAAATTGCCCCTCATTCTTCTCTTCTGCAGACCTAATAATCCCAGTTCCCTCAGCCTCTCCTTATAAGTCATGTACTCCAGCCCCCTAATAATTTTTGTTGCCCTCTGCTGGACTCTTTCCAATTTTTCCATATCCTTCTTGTAGTGTGGTCCCAAAACTGGACACAGTACTCCAGATGAGGCCTCACCAATGCTGAATAGAGGGGAATGATCATGTCCCTCGATCTGCTGGCAATGCTCCTACTTATACAGCCCAAAATGTTGTTAGCCTTCTTGGCAACAAGGGCACACTGTTGCCTCGCTTCCAGCTTCTCGTCCACTGTAACCCCTAAGTCCTTTTCTGCAGAACTACTGCCTAGCCACTCGGTCCTTAGTCTGTAGCAGTGCATGGGATTCTTCTGTCCTAAGTGCAGGACTCTGCACTTGTCCTTGTTGAACCTCATCAGATTTCTTTTGGCTCAATCCTCTAATTTGTCTAGGTCTCTCTGTATCCTATCCCTACCCTCCAGCATATCTACCACTTCTCCCAGTTTAGTGTCATCTGCAAACTTGCTGAGGGTGCAATCCACGCCATCCTCCTGATCATTAATGAAGATATTGAACAAAACCAGCCCCAGGACTGACTTGGGGCACTCCGCTTGATACAGGCTGCCAACTAGACATGAAGCCATTGATCATTACCCATTGAGCCCAAATATCTAGTCAGCTTTCTATCCACCTTATAGTCCATTCATCCAGCCCAGACTTCCTTAACTTGCTGGCAAGAATATTGTGGGAGACCGTATCAAAAGCTTTGCTAAAGTCAAGGAATAACACATCCACTGCTTTCCCCTCATCCACAGAGACAGTTATCTCATCATAGACAGCAGTTCAGACAGTCAGGCATGACTTGCCCTTGGTGAATCCATGCTGACTGTTCCTGATCACTTTCCTCTCCTCTAAGTGCTTCAGAATTGATTCCTTGAGGACCTGCTCAATAATTTTTCCAGGGACTGAGGTGAGGCTGACTGGCCTGTAGTTCCCCGGATCCTCCTCCTTCCCTTTTTTAAAGATGGGTACTACATTAGGCTTTTTGAAGTCATCCAGGACCTCCCCCGATCACCATGAGTTTTCAAAGATAATGGCCAATGGCTCGGCAATCACATTTGCTAACTCCTTTAGCACCCTCGGATGCAGTGCATCCGGCCCCATGGACTTTTGCTTGTCCAGCTTTTCTAAATAGTCCTGAACCACTTCTTTCTCCACAGAGGGCTGGTCACCTCCTCCCCATGCTGTTGCCCAGCGCAGTAGTCTGGGAGCTGACCTTGTTCGTGAAGACAGAGGCAAAAAAAGCATTGAGTACATTACCTTTTTCCACATCCTCTGTCACTAGGTTGCCTCCCTCATTCAGTAAGGGGCCAATACTTTCCTTGACCTTCTTTTTGTTGCTAACATACCTGAAGAAACTATTCTTGTTACTCTTAATGTCTCTTGCTAGCTGCAACTCCAAGTGTGATTTGGCCTTCCTGATTTCACTCCTGCATGCCAGAGCAATATTTTTATACTCTTCCCTGGTCATTTGTCCAATCTTCCACTTCTTGTAAGCTTCTTTTTTGTGTTTAAGATTCACTGTTAAACCAAGCTGGTCGCCTGCCATATTTACTATTCTTTCTACAATGCTTCAGATTCTGTGATTGTTATGGCAGTTTCTCTCCCTCTCTCTTGAGGTCTGATTCTACAACCCTGATTTACAGTGACTTGAATAAAAATACTCCCAAGAATAGGTGCTGCTCAGCAGACACAGGGCTGCAGGGCCTGGCTCTTTGTATTGAGCATCTGTACACTGGTGTGCCACTGCTGCTTGCCTCCCACTCAATTGTGTTACAATCTGCTGTCGTTCCAGTTTGAACCTATGGGCAATAAGCATAGGATTATTTGAATACTACAGTAAAGCTCAGAACACCTGAAACTATATATGCAGAAGGAGGAGTCTTTGCAGGAGGGTCTAAACTTTAAAGCAGTTGGAAAAGCCATGATAAATCCCAGCACAGGATTTTTTGCTTGCATCTCATTTCCAGTGGAACAATACTTTCTTGCCAAGACATATTCCACTTCTTGCTTTTATTTTCCCGTGCCACTTCCTGCACCATTCAGCCTCTCAGTTCTTCTTCAAATCTTGCGTTACATGTGCTCCTTGTGCTTTCCCTTTCATCACTGATCTCCTTTCCAGCATGGTATCTCACCACTTGTAGACTGTAGTCTCCATTTAATACAGTAATTTTGTCTTCCTACATGTTGGTAAGGACTGCGCATGCTTATGATGCTATATAAATAATAATAAACATTCCAAAAGAGGACCATTCCATAACAGATTATTCCTTTACAAAGAATCCTTTAAACTTTTTTTTCTTCACTGTAAGAACACTGAGCATGTTGGCAGTGGACCACTGTGCTTGAATTGAATAATCTACAAAAGGGGTAGAATGATTGCACCTGCAATTTTTTGGGTTCAAAATTATGGATTGGATTGAGGCCCCTTTAAAACTGTGGCCATAAATGTTGCTTCTGATCAGCTAGGAAATTTTACTGAACATAAATTCAAAGATCATTTTCCACCAAGAGCTGAGAACACTGCTAATATCATGCTTCAACAGAATGTTTGGTACTTAAAAGGCCAGTAATTACATTTTTATACAAAAATCAAAACTGGAAGAGCCAAGAAGATCATTGATTCAGAAGGATGAGCTATACAGACAGGTTTTAATGAATTTGTTGCTGCCTAAAAAGTCAAAATTGATCTCTTTACAACATTCCTGGTACTGGCTATTAATAGAATATAATTGATCATTCCAAATTTAAAAGTCAAAACCAAATACTGACATTATAAAAAATTGCAAATATATATATAGTCAAGTAACTTACTAGTCTACTGTCCATTTCGTGGTTGACATTTAAAATAGTATACCTTTCTGCCAATGGAGGAGAATCCAATTATACTGAACTTTAGGCTAGAAATGACACAATACTCTGATGGAAAACTTTATAGAGATGATAGTCACGCTAAGAAATACATTAGAACATGTTGTGCGAAGTATATAGTGACCTTATTATGTTTATATTACTAGAGAAATCCTGCTTCCTTGTTTGTAAGACTTTTTGATATTTTAAAATAATCAACTCAGAGTACATGGTATTCATGAGTATGTTATACTGTTTCTTCCTATAGTGATCAAATGCTTTACGTTGCTGCTGAATCCATCTGGTCTTGGCTCTGCAGTGTAAGTGATGAGTCCATGCTTTCTTCTTTGGGTTGTCAGCTTATACACATTTTAAATATGGAAACCTAATTATGGTCCCTAAAGGCATGAAGATTCTTTAGGTCCTGTACGTTTGCAATTAGTAGTTGCTGAAACTCCTAAAATGCTATTAGTCACATACTTGCTTAGCTTATCAGCATCCCTTTAATCTCCCAAAAATGTATATGAATGTTCTAAAAATGAATTTAAATTAAATCATATTTAAAATGAGGCAATTTTCATTTCCAGTCTCCAGAGAATGGAACAAACCTAAATCCCAAATACACACACACACACACAAACTGAAAGTTAGTGTGTTCAACTTAACTTTTTAAATAGACAATAATGAGAAGAGTCATTCATCACCATGGGTGAAGATTGTAAGAATAGCTGCTGGAGGCAGTGGCTACTCTCCCGTCTCATGATAGGGATATAATCTTTGAAACCGTGACCTATGTCATGAGGCTGGGGCCAAGAAGTACAGAGCAGTCTCTTACACACCTGTGTGTCATACATTATTAGAAATAACAAACACATTATCATTAGATATTTATTCCAAACACCTAAAAACTGGCAAAGAAAATAAGAACGTGTCCTCAGCTAGTGTAAACAGATGCAGCTCTGTTGATTTCAGTGGTATGATACCCAGGAGCTGAAGTTCCGGTCCCAAATTCGCTGTATTTTGAAGATTATGGTAATGGCAGAAATGCACTGGCAGAGTGGCCCCATCTGCTGACCTGTGTACTAGTAAAACTACATGAGTCTTTTCTTCCTGGGTAGTCTAAAGTCTCCCTCTTATGGCCCAGGCCAAAGGCCATTAAAGTCAGTGGCTCCTAAAGGCTTTGATCAGCTTTGGGATAAGCCTTTAATGGATGACCTTCTCTACTGAGCGCTGTTGCAGCACCACTGCCTGCCTCCCATTTAGTTGTATGTGCTGTAAACCACAATAAATCTTGGTAAATGGGTATAGTTGCCCTGTATGCCTGGGAAACACGTATTCATATATATTTAGAACTTTTTTCTTTGAACATTTGATAGTTGATGTATAAATAATTATTCCAAGGTGGCTGTCAACTACTAACTAATTATCATGCTAATCAAAGCTGGCTTCAAGGTGTGGTTTAGATTCATTATCATTTTGATATCCCAGTAACTTGAAGACCATTTAGGTTTAAATGCAAACAAGAACAAACTTTATTCCAGAGGTCTTACTGGCACCTTCTCTAGGTTTCTGTGCCTCATGACCTCGCCTTCCTCCTTTCCCCTCCCCAACCTCGAGCCCTAGCCCCCTTCTCCTGGTTTCTTAAAGAAGCCACACGTCATAAACCGTCATTCACAAATGCTGTATTTTCCCTATCCAAACCTTTTTTTAACAGCCACACTATAACAAATTATACAATTTAAACCTTCAAAATTCCAGTAATTCCTTTGAATGTTACACCACAAAGTCCTGCAGCCAACATGAGGGCCCACTGGAGCGTAAAAGTCTATGCACATCACCTTTGGCACACCAGCAGCCGGGGGAGGAAGGGTTGGAAGTGAAATTGGAGCCACTGCTGGAACAGGAAAAGCCTCTGTTGGGGCAGGCATTACTTCTTCAGCTGCTGATGGTGCAGGGAGGATTTCCAGACCTGCTTCACCTGTGATGGTCTCCCATACCTGCACTAAATTACCGATATGCCAATGGGACCCACCGTGCAATTCATATGTTAGCGCTCCTAGATACCATGTAACCTGCATTGGAATGAAAGCTATGGCCCAAACTTGGACCCTCTGTGTGGTCTGCGTGAACATACATATTGCCCCACCACCAGGGTCTTCACGATAGCCCTCTGTTTCTCATTGGTGTAACCTTCTGTAGTATGCCTGAAACTTCTGTACGTGGTTGTGAATCTCCCGCGGACCTGTATTCCTGGGATCTTTAAGAAAGGGGAGTAATAGGTCTAATGATAAGCACAACTCTCACCCCAGCACCAGCAAAGCTGGGGGCTGACCTGTAGCTCTCTGGAGTACAGGCTGGTAATAGTGAGCAGAGAGCCTACAGAAAAGGCAAACCCTGGGACAGATGAGCCCGAAGCTCATTCTTCAATGTGTGATTAAATCTCTCTACACCCCTATAAGCCTGAGGGTGGTATCTGGAAGTGCAGACAAGCTGGATCCCTTTATCTGCTAGGAAGTAGATGAAACAAGCAGAAACAAACTGCAGTTCATTATCAGTAGTTATTGTGTAGGGATAACCCCAACTAGAAAACCACTCCTCCAGTCAATCACAGATGACTTGTGCTGTTACAAGGCTATAGCTGCTACTTCTGGCCATTTAGAAAATATGTTATAGGTGTGACGGGGCAAGACCAGAAGGCTATAGAAAAGTAGTGGGAGACAGATATATTAGCCCCAGGCTAAACAAATCCCTGTTACCAGGATAAGAAAATGGCAGCTGCTCCAGGTCAATTAAGACACCTGGGGCCAATTAAGATCTTTCCAGAAGGCAGGGAAGATAGCTAGGTTGATTGGGACACCTGAAGCCAATTAGGGGCTGGCTGAAACTAGTTAAAAACCTCCCAGTTAGTCAGTTGGGCGCGCATGTCAGGAGCTGTAGGAGGAAGCCGCACTGTTGGAGGAACTGAGCAGTACAAAACATTTCAGGCGCAAGGAAGGAGGCCTGAGGTAACGGTGAAGTAGATACTGAGGAAGTGGGGGCTGCTGTGGGGAAGTGGCCCAGGGAATTGTACGTGTTCTATTTCCAAAATGTCAGCTACCATAGCTGATACTATTAGGGTCCCTGGGCTGGAGCCCGGAGTAGAGGGCGGGCCCGGGCTTCCCCTCCCACCCCAAGACTAGGAGACAACAGAGACTCTGTGAGGGAGGGTTGCTTCTCCTCACCTCCCTTGCTGGCTTATGATGAAAATGACTCAGTAGGATGTGACCCTTGCCTCTAGAAACAGAAGGGCTATATGAAGGGTCACAGTGAGCCTCTGAGGCTAGCAAAAACACGGGTCCCATGGAGACAAGGACAGAGCTTTGTAACATAGCCTACTTACAGAAACCACTGGTGCTGTGGGGCAAGGATTATTTCTCCACATATGTCCAGCTGTATGGACTGCCACAGCCCAGGCCGCAGCAGGGTACAGATCATGGGTGCACCAGTTGGTTTATAGGATTTATCACTAAGTAAACATGGTTCACAATTCCTGTCCAACTTCTCAATGTGATTATCAATTCCTGGCCATTCCGCTGTGCGAAACCTCTGCTTCATATGTAGGACTCCCAGGTGCCTTTCATGGGCAGTGGCCAGAACCTCTGCCTGCCTGGCCTCTGGTACTACCACCTGGGAGCCCTGAAGTAGACCATGATCACCTCATGGCAACAATTCCTATTTCATAGGGAAATAAACCCCGAAATAATCTGGAACAATTTTTGACCAAGACTGACGAACATGTATGAAAACTTCTTGTAACACTTCTTCCTGGGTCGGTGTCCCTGACAATGATTTGAGAGTGACAAGAGAGAGATCAGTCTTTATTGATTATTCTCTTCCTGGCTCATAACCCCCACCCCTATTTCTGAGGATTTATCAGGTAGAGCACAGGACAGGTGATCAGCCACCTGATTGAGATTACTTGGATGGTACTGTACTGGGAAGTCATACAGATGTAGGCAATCAGCCCATCTATGAATACAAAAGGGGTTGATACACTGACCCAGATGATGTTAACAGTGTGGTTAATGCCTGGTGGTCAGTGCATAATGTGAAAGTGGGGCCATAGAACTAAAGATGCCACCTTTCATGTGCCCATATGCATGCTAGGGTCTCCCGCTCCCCTGCCAAGTATTTCTGCTCAGCTGAGGAGAGCGCTTGGGAGGCGAATGCCTCTGGGTGTTCCACCCATTGGAGATCACAGCACTGAGAGCTCCAGCTGAGGCATCACATGTGACAAAAGTAGGGACTCATAAGGCTAAGTGTACCAGTGTGGGATCTGATGTAATATGTTGTTTGAGCTGTCACACTACCTGTGAAGACTCTGTTCCAGACCACATTGCTGCGTAACAGGGCCCATAAGGGTGAAGTGAACAAAGCATAATCTTGCACAAAACAAAAGCAATAGATAACTCAAGAAATGATAGTTCTGACTTGTCCGTGGGGTCTGGCAGTTGAACAACGGCATCCACGCTGGACTCCGATGGGGTGATTCCACTTGCCGACAGATGATGACCCACAAAATCTGGATGAAAAACACACTTCTCCATTTTCGGGGTCAGATGATGGTCCTTAAATGGGATTAGTATTGCATGTAGGAAAGCATCATGGTCAGAAAGAGATGATCCATGAACCAGGATGTCAGCTAGATAGATGACCACCCCAGGAATGCCTGCTAACATCGAGGCCATGACTTTTTGGAAATGGCTAGGGGCTGAAGATAAACCAAAAGGCATCCTTTTAAACTGAAAGAGGCCACTATGGGCGAGAAAAGCCATGAAGTTCCTTGAATAAGGGTCTAATGGTGTCTAGAGAGATCCCTGGCATAGATCCAAGTTAGAGAACACAGTTGAACCATGACATTGTGCTGCCAATTCCTCCCTAGTTGGTAGAGTATAGCAGTCAGGGATGATTGCCTTGTTCACTTGGTGCAAGTCCACACATAAGCGTAGTCGCCCTGTCTTTGTTTTTTGCAACAAGGTTTGACACCCATGGTGAAGAGTCAGTCGCTTCTGTAATATTCTCCTTGAGCAAGCAAGAAATCTCTGTGGCTATGGCTTCCTTTAATGTCTGCAGAATGCTTGTATAATTGGGGTGGACAATGGATCCACCCGTGGATGATGCTCATTGCTACAGCAACTGCTGAGTCCAGAGGAGATCTTGGGGAGCATGTTTTGCCAATTGTTCCACACAAGATGGATTTCTGTGTTTTGCAAGTCTAATACTTTAAAGCCCAGTGCCTGGAACAGATCCAGCCCACGAAGGTTGGCCCCAAGAATGGGCTGTGTAAAATGGGAACACTCCCACTTCTTGTTGATGATACGACACAGGGAGATCTATCATCCCCAGGAAAGTGATTTTTGCATTGCCATATCTGGATAGTGTGGACTGTGCAAGACAAAATAGGCAAAATATCTACAATATGTGATATAGTTTATGAGTGAGACTCGTGCTCCATTGTCCACCAGCAGCAGTATCTCCACACCCGTTAAATGGCAGGGGCAGATTTTAAAACTCTCCTGGTCCTGTGTAAACTGAGTTGATCTCCTCAGGCATGGAATCTTCCTTCATCCCCCAGTCATTGATATAGGTGACGGCTGGGGCAGAGAAACTCCATCTGGCAAAATGGTTACGTTTCCCATATCAGAGGCATGTTCATCCCTGGTCTAAACAATCTCAGAGCCCCTGACAGTGATGGGCTCGGCCACAGTTGCTGCAGTGAGGATCCATGCCAGCACTCTTCTCCTGCATCCGCCAATGATTGGGGGCGATCCCCTCTGTCACCCACATGGTTACCTGAACCTCTGTCAGTACACTGTACTGGGGTGGCTGCAGCAGTGGATGGTGTGAATAATTCCCATGAAGAAGAAGAAGAACTCAGAGAGGTCTGAGTCTGGGAAAGGGTCTGAACCTCTTCGGTTGCAAGTTCAAATTGACAGCCAATCTCCACTGTCCTGCGGAGTGTCAGGGAATCTGGTTCCATCAGGAGGTGCTCCCACAAATGTGGGGATGACATTTGCTCCATAAACTGATCCTGAATCATCTTGTCAGTTAGGATTGCAAATTTGCACGTAACTGCCAGTTTCTGGAGGCTGGCTACAACCTGGCAGACTGATTCCCTGGGGAGCTGCACTCACTGCCAAAACTTAATAGCAAAGCATTGGGTGTGGGGTGAAAGTGCACTGCTAGTGCCCTTACTGCCTCCTCATATGATGTGCCAATATCCAGACTGGAGAAGATCCAAAAGCCTTTGGTACCTAGTGTGTGAAGAAGTGCGCACTGGCGAGCTTCAGGTGCCGCTTTCAGACCAGTTGCCATCAAGTACACCTCAAATGCTGCGATCGATCTGGTCCATGGCAAAGGTGGGTCCCCTTGTAGGATCAGGAATGGGGCAGGTGCTGTTACAGAGACTGGGAATCGAATGGTAGCCAGAGGCACACTTGGGTCTGACATCCTCGTCACCACTGTGGTATCTCAATAAACTTGAAGACCGCTCAGGTTTAAATGCAAACAAGAACAAACTTTATTCCAGGGCACCCCTCTAGGTTTCTCTTCCTCATGACCCCCACTGGAGACTCTCCTTCTCCTCCTGGCTTCAATTTCTGGTTTCTTAAAGGAGACATGCCTCATAAGCAGCCATTCTCAAATACTACAAACATCACAAAGGAACAGCTAAAGGACATGTATGTCAGTCTTGGGGACAAGAAGTGAATACTTCCAGACAATATAATCTGCTTTAATGTATATTGGTAACAGGGGGACATTGGTTAGCTTACTAATACCAGAGACTGAATAGATTCTTAGGTTCATTATTAATGTGCAGACACAGCACCGTGAAGTAATCATTCTGTGTAAAGAAAGATATTTCCACATCAAATGGGGAAGAGTGGAGACTGCATCTGCACATGTACACCCTCTCTCTCAGATCTTCCCCTCAGAAGTCTGACACTGATATTTTCCCAGACAGGAACCAATGAAGCCAGAAAATGTCTATACTACTGCAAGAGACAAGGTTGGTGAGGTAATATATTTTATTGGACCAACTTCTCTTGGTGGAATGAACAAGCTTTTGAGCTACACAGAGCTCTTCTTCAGGTCTGGGGAAGGAAGCAGAATGTCTGAGATAAATACAAGTTGGGACAGCTTGTTAAGCAGAAGGGGTAACGTGTGGAAGGTGGTCACATGAAATGAAGTGGACAATTGGAGGTGATATTGTTACACATAAAGGGCTTGAAGTGGGCAATTAAGGGTAGCAGGCAGTGTGGTATGTTACAAATTGTTGTAATGAGCATAAAAACAGTGTCCCTGTTAAGACCGTGGGTGATGGCTTATACAAACCTCCACGCTGGGCAGGAAAGGGTTAAAGGACAGTACTGGGCCCAAGTAGCTCTGCTCCTTCAGTCCTGCAAAGCATGCTCCAATTTTAGACAGGATTGAAAAGGAAGCATCCCATCTAAAATGGGGAAGGCTGGGAAAGAGGACAGACCTACCCTGAAGGCTCCTGCCAAGGGCACCAGAGAAGCCTCCCTGAGGGACTAAGACTGTACGGTGAGCCCGGTTGGAGCTGACGGCTCGGTTGCCTTTTCTTTTTCTTTTCACTTTATATTGGACTGGAAGCTGGGGGAGAATAGCATATGGTAGGAAATGATCCAGGGTGGATAACTTGGAGGATGCCTTCAGGGGTCAGACACTATTGATCCTCCTAGGGCCATGTTTCAGAGCAGTGGAGTGGGTGGGCCTGGGCTCCCCTACCTTTGCTCATCTCACCGCACCTCTGATTAAAAGAGGGTCTGGACAGTAAAACCTTCCCAGTGGGAGCCAGTGTTAGGCCACCTAACCTACCAAGGATTTTATTACGTCATGGCTGTTGGTGTCTAGCAGAGTTATGAATTTAAGTTTCCAGGGTTGCCTTTTGAAGATGTTGTACAGGTTTCGCTTGAGCACAAGTACAGAAAAATCAGTTATAGAGCGATTGTTTTGTGAAAAGGGTTTGCCCAGAGGTGATATGGTGTTTTTGTCTTTTATGGTTTTTCCTAGTACTCATGGAAACAACTATGGGTACTAGGATGGTTCCCCAATATGCCAACCACCTCATGGACCACCTCAAGGAAGAATTTCTGGGAAAATGCTTCACAAAACCACAATATACCTTGTGGTCAGATGTTCGGCTGTGTGTGTGTGTTCTCCCTGTGTGCTGTCCCAGCTCTTTACAGAAGATCTAAACTCTGTCTGTGACCAGATGCCTGGAATGGACCACACTGAGAATGCTACCGCAGAGCAGACTGCAAGAAACAGGGTGACAATCCCAAAAAAATGATGGTTTATTCTATAATTAGATTAACCAAACCAGTAACAAAAGTGCTTCTGTAGCACCACACTGGTTAACAAGAAGCCAAACACAGTCCCCTTTAGGCATTCCAGCCACGGTTCCCATCCAGACAAATTGGTCTAATATAGTGAGAGGTTACTGAAAACCCAGTTCACTATATGTGAGGTTCTATCAATCCCAAGTGATCAGACAATTACCCGCAGGTCAATATGTATTTCAGATCTTACTCAAATATAACGGTCAGCCAATCCTTAGTAAACTAACTAAAGATTTACTAATAAAAGAAAACGAGAGTTATTGAACGGTTAAAAGATTATATATATTACAAATGCTTGCTAGGTCCTTATATCAGATTTGTAGCAGTGATGGATGAGTCTGCTGGCTTACAAAAATCTCTCTGGAATCATCCCAAAAGGTTAGAATCCAAATGCAGCTTAGATATAGAGTCTGTTAGAGTGTTTCCTTGCATTTTCCACGGTATTCCACGCAAGTAACTGGAGATCCCAGTCCTACAGCTTGAACCATGTGTGGTGGGTGAACGCACACTTGGGGGAGGCTAGCCCCTGGTCCCGCCCCCTCTACCCAAGAACCCACCCCTTTTGCCCCCCCCCCACTTCTGCCAGAGCCTGGAACACATCCCCCACAGTTGCCCCCCCGCCACACACCCTAAGCCCCAGCGCACCGGGCGGGCGGCATGGCTGGAGCACCACCAGCCCCAGCACTGGGTGGGCGGGGAGGCGGTGCGGCTGGAGGACCTGCAGCCCCGGAGTGCTGGACAGGCAGTGTGCTCCCAGAACTGGGAGGACGGGCAGCATGATGCAACATGGCCCCAGCCCAGGGGTCTTGTGCTCATCACGATCCCTGCCTTCCTCAACCTCTCAGAAGGGAACAGCTGGCAGGAGGGGGTTTGGGGTTGGAGTGTGGGTGGGGCCACACCAGGCTGTTTGGGGAGGTACAGCCTTCCCCTGCCTATGATACCCACCGCCTCGGCTTGAACTTTTCCCTGTTTAAAGTTTGGTAGACTAGAAATGAGGAATCAGGCCTGAGGCTTCACTTTTATAGCTGAAGCAGGTCTGTCAAGTGTCTTGAGCACAGCACATGCCTGAGGATGTTTTTTTGTTGAACACACACTGACCCACTACTTTGAAGTTAACATTCAATTTTCTGTGCTGTGATACAGCATGGCCAGAAGGCAGCAGGAGAGTGATCTAGGGTGAGGAGAAGCCTTATTCCCTGTAGATTAATTAAAAGCACCTGAAACCAATTAGAGCACCTGAAACCAGTCACCTGATAAAATCCCCCTGCTTCAATCAGCCAGAGGAGGAGCTGGAGCAGAGTGAGGAGGAGCTGGAGCAGAGTGGTTTGGTGGTGGAGCAGAGAGCAGTTTGGAGGAGTGAAGCAGAGTGAATTGGTGGTGGAACAAAGAGCAGTTCGAAGGAAAGTGGAGGAGAGTTTTGAGAAGTGCTGCAGCGGGCTAAGAAGACCAAGATCCTAGGTAAAGGGACACCTGGCTTGTGCAGAGGGAAGGCAGGAAGCCCCACAAGCTGAAGGTCAGGAGAGGGAAGTAGCCCAGGGGAAAGAATCACTGGTACAAGTGGTTCACCTACTATCATAGGGCCCCTGGGCTGGGACCCAGAGTAGAGGGCGGGCCTGGGTCCCTCCCTCTCCACTCCCCTTCCCTGGGATACTAGTAGGATAGCTGTTACCCCAGTTCAGGGGCAAGAAATGGCACCCTGAAACCCCCCCACAAGAAGAGAAAGTGTGGGACCCATCATAGTAGTGCCGGCAATTTGCCACAGCGCATACACAGGTAATCTAGGTTTCAGTGTAGTAGCCGTGCTAGTCTGTGTCAGCAAAAAGAAAACAAGAAAAATACCTGTGGCACCTTAGAGACTAACACATTTATTTCAGCATAAGCTTTCGTGGGTTAAGAAGCCACTTCATCGGATGCGTGGAATGGAACATACAGTAATCAGATATTTATACATTCAGAAAAACATGAAAAGGTGGGAGTGTCTATATCAATGTTAAGAGGCTAATTAATTGAAAGGAACTGTTATCAGTAGAAACTTTTGAAGTGATAATCAACATGGCCCATTACAGACAGTTGACACAAAGGTGTTAAGGGTTTTTAAGGAGGATAAATAAATTCAATTAACGTAGTGACCGAGCCATCCACAGTCAATATTCAAGCCTAAGGTAATGGTATCTAGTTTGCATATTAATTCCAATTCAACAGTTTCTCGTTGGAGGCTGTTTTTGAAGTTTTTCTGTTGCAAAATAGCCACTTTTAAATCTGTCATTGAGTGATTAGGGAGGTTGAAGTGTTCACCTACTGGCTTTTGAATGTGATGATTCTTGATGTCAGATTTATGTCCTTTTATTCTTTTGCGTAGAGACTGTCCAGTTTGGCCAATGTACATGGCAGAGGGGCATTGCTGGCACATGATGGCATAAATCACATTGGTAGATGTGCAGGTGAACGAGCCCCTGATGGTGTGGCTGATGTTATTAGGTCCTATGATGGTGTCACTTGAATAGATATGTGGACAGAGTTGGCATCGGGCTTTGTTGCAAGGATAGGTTCCTGGGATAGTGTTTTTGTTGTATGGTGTGTGGTTGCTGGTGAGTATTTGCTTCAGGTTGGGGGGCTGTCTGTAAGCGAGGACTGGTCTGTCTAGTTACACTCATTTACATAAGGCAACAGCCGGGCATTCATTATAACAGGGATAGATAAGCTGAAAACAATGTAGATAATATTATTAGTTTCCTGGAGTGTCTCGCATCTTTGATCTTAAGGTTAACTGAACATAGTCGCATACATAATGTAAGGCAATTAAGACATGAAAAAGATTTAGCATCTAAAAGCTACTTTGGTTACATTGGCAAACTTCTAAACAAGGACACTGCCAAGGTGAGGGAGGGGCAGCTGGAGGGGGTTAAACTACTAAACAAGGACACTCCATCTGAGAAGTAGATCGCAGTATGGAAAGGGCCACCCAAATACCCCAAGAGAACCTGCTTCAATACAGGAAAAAGAAACTCATCGACTGCACACCCCTAGTTGTCACCACCCACCTCCCACTGGAACCCATATGGGGTATCATCAAACAATTGCAATCCATGTTTGATGGGGACCACATCCTGAAGGAAATCTTTCCTGAACCTCCTCTTCTAGCCTTCAAACAACCCCCCACCTCATCACGCTCATCATCAGAAGCAAGCTTCTCACGGACCAGGACACACCAACTCAAGGTGGCACCAGCCCCTGCCAGAATAATAGTTGCAAAACCTGCCGACATATCTCCACTGCTACAATGGTCAGCACCCCCACAACATACCTTTCAAGATTCATGGGTCCTACACATGCCTATAACAACATGTGATCTACCTCATCCAGTGGATCAAATGCTCCAGTAACAACTTGGTGGGTGAAGTCAGACAATCACTATGCTTTTGAATGAACTCTCACAGAAAAATGATAAAAGACAAAAACACGATATCACCTGTGGGCAAACACTTGCCACAAAGTGATCATTCTGTGACTGATTTTTCAATACTTGTCCTCAAAGGAAACCTACACAACCCCTACAAAAGGTAGCATTACTATACATCCGGGTTTTCCTGGACATTTTCTCTTTTTTGATCCTCTGCCCTCTGTCTGGATGGATTTTTCAAATAACAGGTCATGTCTGGGATTTTTGCGGAGCAGACATTGCAACGCAGAAAGAGCTGACTCCATGTCCCAATTGGTTCCTCTGCTGCAGCCGCAGCTGCCAGATCCCACCCACCCAGGCCCCGGCACCCAGTCCTGGGGAGGGGGAGAGGCAGGGAGGCACTGATGGCTGGCTGGTGCTGTGTCCTGGGCCTACACAAGCTGCCCTGCCAGCATGACAGGGAGTAACACTGCCCTCCACCTTAATAGTGAAGCCACAGGTAGCACCACCCCCAGCACTCCCAAATACCCCCTCCCTCTACACACAACCCTCCTGCACCCCTTAAATACTCACACACACACCCAAATGCCCCTTCCCAGTACACATACCCCTCTAGCACCCTCAAATACACCTCCCAGTACATACACTCCTCCAGCACTCCCTAAATACTCCCTCCAACACCCCCAAATACCCCTTCCAGTACACATACACCCTTCCTGCATCCCCCCAAAACCCCCTCCCACACACACCAAATACCTCGACCAGTACGCACACTACTCCAGCACCCTCCCAAATCCTCCCTCCAGCATCCTCCAAATGTACCCCTCCTCCAGCTGCCACTTGCTCCCCCCCCTCCTTGGCAGTGTCCTCTTTCTGAGAACATGAAAGATACAAAAGGCAACCCTGGAAACTTAAATTTCTAATTCTACTAGACACCAAAAGCCATGGATTTAACAGGGACACTGGTTTTATGGCTCTTTACAACAATTTGTAGCACAAGGCACTGACCGCTATCCTTAATTGCCCACTTCAAACCGTTATGCATAACAATCTAACCCCAAATGCTCTCTCCATTTCAAGTGACCGCCTCCCACATGTATTACCCCTTCTGCTTAACAATCTGTCCCTTCTTGTATTTAGCTCAGAGACTCTGCTTCCTTCCCCAGAGTGACCTGAAGAAGAGCTCTGTGTAGCTTGAAAGCTTGTACCTTCCGCCAACAGAAGTTGGTCCAATAAAAGATATTACCTTACCTCCCTTATCTCTCTCATACCCTGGGACCAACAGGCTACAAGAACACTGCTAATATATAATGCTACAGGTCTAAGTAATTATTTTGTTAATTTTGTGCCTTGTCACATACTTAGATTGTAAACTCTTTGATGTAGGGATCATCATTTTACTTTGATCATGTACAGTGCCTAGCAAAAGGGGGCCTCAGTCCCTGATTGGGCCCCTCCAGCCCAAATGTAATATAAATAAATAGCCTAGTAAAGATTTCTAAAGTGTTTGTTAAGGTGTCTATGTCTTTAGCTATCTTATTTTAGGTTCTCTGTCTCTTTCTGTAAAATAGCCAATAAAAACTTCCTTTGTTTAAGCCAAACTAAACTGGGTGTCTGACAGTTACCTGGGATGTCTGCTGGCAGGCACAACCAAGCAAAAACTGAACTGAACACTGGTCTCCAAGGAGGTAAAGCTAAGTGATTGTAACTCTGCCTGTGCAAGGGGTCATAGGCTCGAAGATTGCAAACTTTTCTGAAATGGTACCACAGAACCACTGGCAAGGCCATTGTACGTACAGGGAGGGGCAAATGATCTATGAAGTATGAAGCAACAGTTACAGTCGTACACAAGAATCCCAGGTTCCTACCTTATGACTTGAAAACTTATTACAGAGCCACAAGTTGTGTCTTCATAATCAGTGCGGCAGGAAGCTTTCCAATATATTTCTCTTTGCTTGGTACAGTAGCCGTTTCCTATTGTGTAAAACAGCTTGATAAAATACAGCACATGAGTAGGTAAGTGTAAAGAATACCACAGTCTCACATCAGATCTTCACTGCTATCCTATTGAAGGCAACAGTGTATTTGTTCCTAATGACTGGCAATACATGTTCCAAGCTGAATGTTTCAAATAGAGACGAGCGTAAAGGAATATGTGTGCTTGTTTGTTGAGTTCTGAAATAACATTAGCCATCCCTCCTGGCCTTGGTCATATCAGATCTCCTGAGATAAGCAAGTATTATTTAGGGCATTACTTAGGTGGGATATATTCATGAAACTATAAGGTACTTAGTAAAGGAGTTAGTTAATCAATAGATAGCACACGTTCTTCCATGTGAGTACTGAACCAGTGTTCCAGTATGATGTGAAGGGGTACCATGCAGCTGGAGGTCTTTTGAATGAGTGATACCATTAATATCCATGGGACTCTTCACAAGAGAGAGGGTATTAACTGGTGCTCTGGCTAACTTCCACTGTGAGTAATTACATTTTTTGACCTTCCTAAATCTGCAGTTTTAAATGGATATAGTATTATATTCTTCACGCAATGTTCTAAACTGATGTGTACTGTTACCATGCTAAATAGTTTCTGTATTTCACTGCAGGTGTGGATGCATTTCAATGACAGATATACTGATCCTATAGTTCTGGTGGGATGACTGAGCACAGAAATCCTAGCAATTGTCAGTAAATTTACTAAGGAGGAGAGATTTTTCATAAAGACAATTCAAAACAAGGCACAGTGGTAAAAAGTGTCACAAACTAAAGCCTGTCCCCTCAGAGCCTAGGAGGAAGCCCTGCCTTCCCCAGGCACTCTCCCCCTTTCTGTATCTTCAGTAGCCCTTTTAAATCCCGTCCCCTGAAAACTTGTGCAAGACAGGGCCAAGGAAACTTGAGTTAACCTTCCTGGACAACTAGGGACAAGGTAGTACTGTTGTATCCTCATGGAGGTTTGTATTTTAATGTGCAAAGTGCTTTGGAACCCTTTGGGATGGAAGACACTGTATAAATGTAAGATATGATTACTGATGTGTGGTATACTGGAGTGGTCTTTGAAAATCTTTGCTGAACTCATTCAGGATGAGCAACTTTTCATACCACTACTATTCATCTGTTTCTTTTCATCTTTAGGGTATGAGCGTCCCATACCCACTATTCCAGTGACTGTGCTTCGAATTGGAATATTATTTTCAGAATCCGGGAGCTATTTCTCTGGGCAGGTAATTGAAGTTTCTATTAATAAAAGCAAAGAAATCATCCATGATCTTCAGTCTCTGCTGGAGTTCTGCAAATAAGAAATTTAATTTACACTTAGTAATGAAACTTGGACTGGAATGGGAGATAGTGTGCACAGATCATTCAGACACAGATCAGTGTGATTAACATTGGAACCAGGTTTGGCCTTTTGGCAGCAGCTGACTTACTGCATCCCCTCACTTAGGTATATACTTACTGTGAAGGGACAATTTTAAAGACCTGCTTAATGTAAAGATGTGCTAGAGAATTAGTGAATTAAAAATGGTAACCTCAGCTGGAAGCTTCACAGGAACAATGTCACTGAAATTAAGTTTCAGTTGCTGCACTTTTTACATCTATTTATAGGGCCTCCAACACAGTAGTATCAGGGCTCCTTCAACAGGCTGGTAACAAGTTGTCATCATTTCAAGTCACTTGTCGGTCGTAAACAGTTCAAATTATAAATTCCTCACAATTAAATGATCTGATGCTAATTGCTCTTTTGCATGTAATTATCAGTGCAGATTTAATCAGTATGGAAATATCACTACATGCCAAAAAGTAAAAATAAGACTGGAGAAAAAATGCCTGAAAAAAACAACAACAAAAACCCTTGGTGGTCAGACTTTTTAGTTAATCCTGGAACACCATATTTGGTTACATCTCCCTCAGTGAGCATCTCTGGCCAAGAGAGATTTTATAAGTGTAACCTTTCTGCGAGGTGGAGCCAGCAGCAATAAGGGCCGGGTTCAGTATCTAGCGGTTCCTTTTCAACAATACAACACAAAACCGTCTTGAGTCCTCACCCAGTGATCTGGGACAATTACACACCACCCCCTGGGCGCCTCTAAGACGCAATACTTACCCTGTTGCAAGCACACAATCTGAGTGTAGCAAAAACTTTTAATAAAAGGAGGGAAGTAACTCAGCATTAATTTGGGAAAACACCTCAACTAGGGTTCATAAACATAAACCATGAGCAAAAGACCCACCCCCAAGTAAGTTGGGCAGTGTCCTTTTCCCCTCAGGGTCTTAAGTCCAGCAACCCAAAAGTCCCTTTAACGTGCCCATCACTTCTCCGTACCCCACTCACAGTTGCTGTCCTTGGCCAGTGCAGCCCCAGAGTTCAAAGGTTCATCTGCAGAGTCCACCTCCCACTCTGTGTGGAAGGCGGGGGTAGGGGTAAGGAGGCACCTTACAGGCTGCAGTGCTTGTGCACTCGCCCATCGCCCCAACGTCCCATTGCCACATCTCTCCACCATCTGCCCTGCTGGTAGCACCTCTCCGCCAGCCGCCCTGCTAGCCGCTTGCCACACCTCTCCACCAGCCATAGGCGCCGACTCCATGGGTGCTCCGGGGCTGGAGCACCCACGGGGAAAAAATAGTAATAAATATTTAATTAATAAAGGGCCAATTAAAATTGGTCAAACCCAAGGAGTGGTTTTGGATTTGGTTTCACAAAATATTGTCAGGAGAGGTTTCGGAGCTGCTCTAACTTTGCCTCTGCTATATGGCCCCTTTCCTACACACCCAGATGAGTGTGTGGTGGTTGTTAAGCAAGCTGATGACATGCTGCAAAAGATTAAAGAAGAAATTATTACCAAGAGAGTGAAGTAGAATCAAGGTCTGATTTTTATTTTCTTGAGGAGAGAAAAAAGACTTTTGCTTTGTATCGTTTTTATTTTTATTGTTAATGATCTCAGTTAATGTTTAATAGTACTAGATGGATTTGAATATGCCTTTTTTATAGTGACCCACTTCCCACAGTGAAGTAATGATGAAATATGTAATTCATTTGACTGAATAAAAAGTTGATAGAAAGGCTATGGGTGAGGAATGACATTGCAAACTTGCTTGTGCTGCCCAGCCAATATTCCACAACCCAAAGCAGGGGGAAGCATCTCAAAGACTGAGAAGGTCTTTCATTCTCCATGTCATTCAGAGGAGATTAATAAGGGTGACAATTATGGGGAGAATGGTGTGTGTGTGTGTGTATGTGTGAGTGAGAGAGAGAGAGAGAGAGAGAGAGATGCACACTTCTTCACTAGGAATCCTGAGACCAGGTCACTAAATAGCTATCAGGTGGCAACAGAATTCAATCACTATTGTACTAACTTGGGCTGGATATGAACCAATGTCGTGGTGATAAAAGGTTCCTGAGCCCATTACGAATCCACTGAGCTCTCTAAACTCTAATACTTTATTGTTATTCTATACAGACACACACACTTCAACATCTTTGTATTTTACCAACTGGACATTGAAGACATTCTTTGCACTGCATTTACGTCAGGAAGATCATTTGGACACTTTGGGGTTTGGAGATCATGGTTTTTCCCCATCATTACAGTGGAGTGTTTTATAGTGGGGGTTGTTATTTAGATTTATATGGTGTGAACTAGTAGTGAAACTTATTTATTTCTGTTTTTTGCTGGCTTGTTATGAATTCCTCTGAGAAAACATCATTAAAATAATAATTCTAGAAATGATGATAATGATGAGGTAGATTCAGTATCTATTTCCCCCCCCCCCCCCGAAAGTTGTTTGCACTCCATCCTCGAATGATTTTGTGATAAGTTAACTCTCTGGAAGGCATAGCATTATTTTTCTGATGCATGTTCAGTTTTTCTACACTAGAACAGAAAAAAAACAAAAACGCTGACCGATTGGATCTCCTTAACAGTGTATTTCTTCAGGACTTCTGAATCAGAGCAGATTAGATCATTCTGAACTGATGTGATGTATAATGCCCATAATGCCCATATCTGCTATGCAGTGTTCCTCGCATTTTATTGGAAGGGATAAGAATAAAGCTCCAGAATTTGAGTGAAATTGTTTTTATTACTGGACTCACAAGATTTATTATGGGCATAAAAAATTCTACTGCAACTGTCACAGAGAGTGATTCAACTTTACATATTGGGGTCCCTGACCCTGGCAGCATGAATTGGACTTGAAACACATCTACTGCTTTGGGTCCTTATTTTCATATAGTCCTACTGTCAAACAGAAAATATTTAATGCTTGGAATTCAGTGCGTACAATTTTATTATTTTCTTTAAATCTTCCCTTTGTTTCAAGTATTGTTTATTAAATGCTCTTTTGACATAATGTTTTCCTTTCTAAATGTGCCTGGGCTCATGAGGTGAACACAGTGGAGGCAAAAACTGGATCTCTGACTTGAAACTATTTACGGACTGCGAGTAATGAAAAAGCAATGACAGATGAAATAATGACTGTCTTTAGCAGTTTGAATCCAGACTTTGTTGCACTTGTTAATCAACTTTGAAAAATGAAATATGAACTGCGCTGGAGTATCTCTCTCAGTGAGTCTTCTATCATCAGATAAGGGATTAGGACTGATACATAACTCTGCTTCTTCTGTAAAAGGGGACACTGTGGCATAAAGAGGGGCTGGTTGTTCCATTAGTTCTTGACATCATTTAGTACTTATGACATCATTGGCTATGTTAACTGATATTTGCATTCCATAATCCTTGGAAATGCATTGGAACCGCTTACACAATTTGACGTCTAGCCACCTTCCCATCTTAAGAATTTGTTGACTGCTGAACTACTGTACTCCTTCTTCTCCCCTCCCCCAAACCAGAGTGGTCTTTTTATTCTTTGGAGATTTGAAACAGACATTGTCTTTCATGTGACTTAATTTGAATTTATTTTTGGAGTTTTCATATATTTTGGGGACTCAGAGGAGTTGCTGGTAAATTAAGCAAATATGCAATAAATAGCTATCTATTGGATTTCAGTATGCATTAATTATGAATGGACTCCAAGAGCGGGCTCTTATAAGGTGAGCTTTCATTATAAGGGGCCATCTTGTACCAGTACCCTGATTATTTCTTCATAGAAATTTTAGTTCTTGGTGTGAAAGAGGACTACAGGCCTTGTGGTCACTGTTCCCTCTAAGCTGTGCGTGCATGCACGCGCACAGATTCTAAATTCCACGCACATAGGGAAACACTGCGCGCACAAAAATTTGCACAGAAGCACAATAATTTGTATAGAAGACATTTTTTGCGCACACGGCCTGTCAAAAATTTGCACAGAAGAATTTTTTTTGCGCACATGGTCTGTCAAAAATTAGAGGGAACATTGCTTGTGGTTACCAGGATATCTATACTAACAAGCTACTAGTGGGTGCCAAATGACTTACTAACAGATATGTTGAGTGCCTGAAGCTATCATCTCCTGTGATGACATATACCTATCAGCCCATCAGTTTGTTCAACACCATGGCATGCATCCACTTCATCCTGCTGTCAAAGGCTCTGGTTAATAGGTCCCTTCATGTTCAGAAATTTCCAAGTCAGGTAGGTCCATTTCTAATGGATAATTTTCATTTTAGAGAATTATCAGGGGAAGAAGGTAATCCTTTGGTGTCCTATAGTTAAATGCTATAGGGCTTGTCTATCTGGGGAAGTTATTTGTAGTTTATGTTTGATGCGATAGAGAAGGAGAAGCCAGCGGAAAATTTCAAAGTGCTGGGCTAGGAGAATGATCTTTGCAGCAGCATTCGGAATGGTTATGGAGCAAGATTGCATTTGTCAATAGAGTGCCTTTTTCTGATTTATCTTAAAACACTTTGGAAGTGAATTAAGATAAACCAGAAAAAGGCAGTCTGATTATGGAATAAGAGTGGGAGCTAGTGTGGAATAGCTATTGTGGAATAGTTATTTCGAATAGCTATGATAGTCAATTATGTACAAGCCCTTATTCAGCAAAAAGCTCCAGCTGAGCTACATTTCCCACTTTCTTATTGGTCAACTGTTTTTTTAGGCTATCGCACTCAAAGAAGGGTGCTGTGTTGGTGCTTAATATAAAAATAAAATGATGTTAAAAAGGTGCAGAAAATAAACAAAGGAGCCTAATAATGAGGCTGCCTGTCCTTGGAGGAATGAAGGATTCAGCTGTGGAAACCAGAGAGCAGTACTTTCCTGTGTGGGGTTGGGACTGAATGATGGCTTATAACTATATTGTTTTAGAGAAATTTAGGAATAATCAGGCCATTTTTTCCCTTTTCCCCAGCTGTAAAGCTTGCCAGGCTGGGCATTTTCACTGGCTACAGAGAACAATTTTATAGTGAGCAGGTTATTACAACACAAAGAGAAAAATGTGCTAATTCTGTACCCTTAGCTGCACAAATAAAGAAAACATGTCATTTATTAACTAATGTGATCCCCAGAGCCTGTTTCTTTTTAACAGACATGGTTTAATCTTTGAGCCGCAGATGCACAAATTGTCTTAAGGCTGAAACTACAAACAGTGTGATTTTGCGAGGAGAACTGTACATGGAGGGAGACTATGGCAACAGTTCCAATATGCTCTCTCTCTCTCTCTCTCTCTCTTGCAGCAGCACTGCACCAAAGATGGCCTGGTGCCTTGCCTTGAAGACACTTCGTTTCGAGTGCCATCCCGAGAGTATAGTTCAGCATCTTCTTTGCTGCGGTGATCAATGTCTAGCAGTTCATGTGAAAATGGAGCTTCATTCCAGTTCTATTTCTAATCTTTCAAATGAGAAAATTAGTTATGAATTATTTATCTAGAACATTCAAGTGGGTACTAACAAAGGAGAATCAAATGTGCTTAGTACTGCCTTCCATGAAACTTCAGAGCTTTGGAAATTTATCCACCACGCCTCCAATCATGGCTTCATTTTGTTCTGAAAACTTGACAAGTAGGGCTCACCTCTGCAAGGTTCTGAGCACATCTTGTGATCTGCTTAGCATCATCGCCTCCCCATTGACTCAGTACTGTGCAGAAATAGGTCCTTAGTAAGGGAACTAAAAGGTGGTGATTTCTTCTTTGCTCTGAACTGATGTGTTCAAACCCTTGAGCAAAGCAAATTTATTCATTAAATAAAGCCAAACCTCTCAGGCTCAAATATAATATGCTGAACAAGAGCTGACAGATTTTTTCTCTTTGCTTTATGGACCTGCAGTATGTCCCTGATCCAGAAAAGCACTTAAGCATGTGAGTAACTTCAAGCACATGAACAGTGCTATTAGATTAAAGCTAAACATATGCTTAAGTGCTTTGCTGTATTCAAATCAGTGGGTTTCAGTATGATGAATCAACTGAATTGGCTCACACACTCTGACCCAGTTATTCAATCCACCTTTTTCACAGCAGTACAAAATACCATGGATCACTGCCAATCTATTTTGACCACCCTCCAGATATTACAATATTAGACGACTCACTGCATGATCATGTATGTTGGGAACTGATTTCCTGAAGCAAAAGTTCTCTTCTTTCATTTGTGGACAAATGTCTTTCAATTGTTTTAAAATGAAAACTGACTCCCACAAATAGCCCTGGCCTTCTATAAATCTCCTGGCTTGTGCCAATTGCAAAATTCTGATGTTTTTATTGTAATAAACTAGCTATGTGTTCAACTTGAACTTTATATGTGTACAAACTACCTCTCTGAGATGGCATCAGAACCATTCAACTGTATGCCTTAGGCCCTATGCTCCTGAAAGCTAGTGAAAGTTCTTCTTTAGCCCAAGAGGGAGAGGCCCTCTGCTTTTGAAGAAGGAAAATGTGGCTTTTATGCTATTTCTAGACCTCTGCTAGAGTAAAACGTGGCCACTTGGGGAAGTAGAAGGAAAGGCATATCATGACTGGGAGGAACTTCAGGAGCCACACTGAGAGCAATAAGAATATTTTAGTGCACAGAGTTTTTGAAAGATACTTTTTGCTTGTTTTTAGAGCAGCATTTTGCGTTCCAAACAATATAATCAGATATGACTTTCTGCTGGAAATGATTAATAACTAACAACACCATTGACATGAGAACTAACAACACCATTAACACATATGGAGAAACTGAAACAGCAGGTATTTCTAAACATTCTTTTGAAATGTAAGTATGTATTTACACTGGGGACAGAGCTGCAATACTACCCAATGCATCCACAGGTGGCAGATCATGGTAAACTGTTCAAACTGGGCTGCTTCTGATCCAGAACCAAAATGTTGCCAAACCTAGTCATTGAGCTTCAGTATGCTGATGATGTTGTAGAGTTTGCTCACTTGGAAACAGGTCTTCAGGAGATCATCAACGGCTTTGCTGAAGCATACCAGAAAATGGGACTGACACTCAACATCCAGAAGACAAAGGTCCTCTACCAGTAGGGTGACCAGATGTCCCTATAAAATGGGGACAGTCCCGATTTTTGGGTCTTTTTCTTATATAGGCTCCTATTACTCCCCACCCCCTGTCCTGATTTTTCACACTTGCTGTCTGGTCACCCAATCTATCAGCAAGCTCCTGGTGCACAACTCACAGCACCAGCAATACAGATTCATGATAACCTTCTAGAGAACGTTGTGCATTTCCCATACCTTGGAAGCCACCAATCAGAGACAGCTGACATTGATGAAGAAATCCAGTACCGGCTCAAATGTGCTAGCTGAGCTTTTGGTCATCTGAGAGAGAGGGTGTTTGAAGATTGCAACATCAGAATTAAAACCAAATTTATGATTTACAAGCTGTTTTAATTCCCACCCTATTGTATGGGGCTGGAACATGGACAACATATAGGAAACATCTTAAGGCCCTGGAGAAATATCAATGCTGTATGCGTAAGATTCTTTGAATTAAATGGGTGAATAGACGCACTAACATCAGAGTCTTCTCGCAAGCTATATCACGAGCATCGAGGAATGATTATCTACCAGCTTCGCTGGGTAGGTCATGTTGTTCGGATGCCTGATTCTAGACTGCCAAAACAATTTTTGTATTCTCAACTCAGCCAAAGCAAACATGTTCGAGGAGGGCAGAAGAAACATTACAGAGACATCCTCAAGGCTAATATGAGGAAATGCAATATTGACATCCGCTCGTGGGAATCTATAGCTCAGGATCGACAACACTGGAGGAATTGCTTGAGGTAGGGAACTCAACACTTTGAGAATCAGATGTGACTACATGTAATGGAGAAACAGGACTGACAGAAAGAGAGTGTCATGGCTCGAACCAACATCCCAGGTTCACTCACCCTGCTCGGTAATACGTGTCTGCAATGTGGCAGAGTCTGTGGCTCTAGCACAGGCCTTATCAGCCATCAGCAGGCTCACAGATAATTTGAAATGGACAATCTTCGACTTTGAGGGATCGCTGATGATAATGTATTTTCAATATACATTTATTCTCATTTAACACATGATTGTTTACTGTTGAAGACAGTATAACTAATCACAGCAGTATTCCTCTATGAGGCTTTTCCCACATGAGTAATAAATAGGAGATATGAGAAATTCTTGGCTACATGGTTTTGCATTTTTGATACTATGTTTTGTATTTGTCATTCATATACATAAATTCACAAATGAGCCACCAATTTTATACATATGCATTATGGATGGACCAAGTTTAATACATGCCCTCAGGACTCAAAAATTCTAATAGTGGCCCTGGCAGCTTTAAATATTTACAGTTTAATATTATCCTGAGAGGGCTGGGGAAGTGGATTGTTTAATCAATCCTTTACTTTGTTCCTATTGCCAAAGCTATGAGAGAATCGTCATCAAATGGATTTCAGTAACTGTTCATATCAATGTTTTTCTAAGTATCTATTAACACTTTAATATGTAAAGATGGACTCAAAGGGCTGTACCCAAGAGGAAAACTAATTCTGAAAGAAATCATGACCCCAAGGTTGCTATAAGGAATTAGTTGTGTGGGGTCAGAGCCAAGATTTTCCCAATTAAAAATAACCGTGTATAGTATCTGGATGTGTGCTAGCACCCATTGGAACCCAGAGTGAAAGGCTAATGGAATTTCTCCATTGTCCTCCTATTGGTACAGCTGTCCCTTCCCAGGACAATCACAGAGCGTTTAGATTTCTAGCAGGCAGGATGTGCAGAGACTTTTGTGGATGGTGGTCAAGCAATCAGTCACTTCAGAGGCCTTGTCTTCACGAGGAAAAAAGGTGTGTTCTTAATTTGTTAGCTAACTAGAGGTAAAATCTTAGTAAAGACAAGGCAGTTTGTAGATTGCTCACAACGTAGCAGGTTGAGTTATAAACTATTAACTTGACCTGCTTAACTCATAAAAACTACAACTGCCTTGTCTTCACTAGGATTTTACCTTCAGTTAGCTAACTAAAGTGAAGAGCACACTTTTTCTCCTAGTGAAGACACAGCCAGAGATTGTGTGTGTGTGTGTGTGCATGCGCACATGCATGTTTTTCTTGGTCAACAGCCAGAGACATGATTGGGAGCAGTGAGACAGCTGCATTTTAAAACTTTGTTTGCATAAGATGCAAAGGATTATTGGCTATGAGATCCTGAGAGGAAGAAATGGCAGTTTTGGAGTCATGAATGGGAAAAGCTAGGGAAACCCTGCCCTAGTCTCATAGCATAGTCTCATAGTCTCAGGGCTGGTCCACACTAACCCCCCAGTTCGAACTAAGATACGCAACTTCAGCTACGTGAATAATGTAGCTGAAGTCAAAGTATCTTAGTTCGAACTACAAGGTACTCACCGCGGGTCCACACGCGTCAGGCAGGCTCCCCCGTCGACTCCGTGTACGCCTCTCGCGGAGCAGGAGTACCGGTGTCGACGGTGAGCACTTCCGGGATCGATTTATCGTGTCTAGACTAGACGCGATAAATTGATCCCAGAAGATCGATTGCTTACCACCGAACCCGGAGGTAAGTATAGACGTACCCTCAGTCTACTGTACTGTTCTGTCTTTGTTCTCTACACAACACAATATGAGGAAATCAAATGAATAGAGTTGAGTTCCAAATAACTGTGTTTACTAACTATTGTGATAGACCCAGGCCAGTTCAGTACAACAGAATAGTAGAAGGCAGATATACTGGCCATTGGGTTAGCAGTTTTCTGTTCCCTAACTGACCAGAGCAGGGACTGCTCCAGGCTAATGAGACCACCTCATAGAATCATAGAATCATAGAATCTCAGGGTTGGAAGGGACCTCAGGAGGTCATCTAGTCCAACCCGCTGCTCAAAGCAGGACCAAACCCAACTAAATCATCCCAGCCAGGGCTTTGTCAAGCCTGACCTTAAAAACCTCTAAGGAAGGAGATTCCACCACCTCCCTAGGTAACCCATTCCAGTGCTTCACCACCCTACTAGTGAAAAAGTTTTTCCTAATATCCAACCTAAACCTCCCCCTCTGCAACTTGAGACCATTACTCCTTGTTCTGTCATCTTCTACCACTGAGAACAGTCTAGATCCATCCTCTTTGGAACCCCCTTTCAGGTAGTTGAAAGCAGCTATCAAATCCCCCCTCATTCTTCTCTTCTGCAGGCTAAACAATCCCAGTTCCCTCAGCCTCTCCTCATAAGTCATGTGCTCCAGTCCCCTAATCATTTTTGTTGCCCTCCGCTGGACTCTTTCCAATTTATCCACATCCTTCTTGTAGTGTGGAGCCCAAAACTAGACACAGTACTCCAAATGAGGCATCACCAGTGCCGAATAGAGGGGAACAATCACGTCCCTCGATCTGCTGGAAATGCCCCTACTTATACAACCCAAAATGCCATTAGCCTTCTTGGCAACAAGGGCACACTGTTGACTCATATTCAGCTTTTTGTCCACCATAACCCCCAGGTCCTTTTCTGCAGAACTGCTGCCCAGCCATTCGGTCCCTAGTCTGTAGCAGTGCATGGGATTCTTCCGTCCTAAGTGCAGGACTCTGCACTTGTCCTTGTTGAACCTCATCAGATTTCTTTTGGCCCAATCCTCTAATTTGTCCAGGTCCCTCTGTATCCTATCCCTACCCTCCAGCGTATCAACCACTCCTCCCAGTTTAGTGTCATCTGCAAACTTGCTAAGGGTGCAGGCTCCAGATCGTTAATGAAGATATTGAACAAAACCGGCCCCAGCACCGACCCTTGGGGCACTCCACTTGATACCGGCTGCCAACTAGACATGGAACCATTGATCACTACCCGTTGAGCCCGACCATCTAGCCAGTTTTCTATCCACCCTACCGTCCATTCATCCAGCCCATACTTCTTTAACTTGCTGGCAAGAATACTGTGGGAGACTGTATCAAAAGCTTTGCTAAAGTCAAGAAATAGCACATCCACTGCTTTCCCCTCATCCACAGAGCCGGTTATCTCATCATAGAAGGCAATTAGGTTAGTCAGGCATGACTTGCCCTTGGTGAATCCATGCTGACTGTTCCTGATCATTTTCCCCTCCTTTAAGTGGCTCAGAATTGATTCCGTGAGGACCTGTTCCATGATTTTTCCAGGGACTGAGGTGAGACTGACTGGCCTGTAGTTCCCCGGATCTTCCTTCTTCCCTTTTTTAAAGATGGGCTTTTTTCCAGTCATCCGGGACCTCCCCCGATTGCCATGATTTTTCAAAGATAATGGCCAATGGCTCTGCAATCTCATCGGCCAACTCCTTTAGCACCCTCGGATGCAGTGCATCCGGCCCCATGGACTTGTGCTCGTCCAGCTTTTCTAAATAGTCCCGAACTATTTCTTTCTCCACAGAGGGCTGGTCACCTCCTCCCCATACCGTGCTGTGGAGTGCAGCTGTCTGGGAGCTGACCTTGTCTGTGAAGACAGAGGCAAAAAAAGCATTGAGTACACTAGCTTTCTCCACATCGTCTGTCACTAGGTTCCCTCCCTCATTCAGCAAGGGGCCCACACTTTCCTTGACTTTCTTCTTGTTGCTAACATACCTGAAGAAACCCTTCTTGTTACTCCTAACATCTCCAGCTAGCTGCAACTCCAAGTGTGATTTGGCCTTCCTAATTTCACTCCTGCATGCCTGAGCAATACTTTTATACTCCTCCCTGGTTATTTGTCCAATCTTCCACTTCTTGTAAGCTGCTTTTTTGTGTTTAAGACGAGCAAGGATTTCACTGTTAAGCCAAGCTGGTTGCCTGCCATATTTGCTTTTCTTCCTACACATTGGGATGGTTTGTTCCTGCAACCTCAATAAGGATTCTTTAAAATACAGCCAGCTTTCCTCGACTCCTTTCCCCCTCATGTTATTCTCCCAGGGGACCTTGCCCATCAGTTCCCTGAGGGAGTCAAAGTCTGCTTTTCTGAAGTCCAGGGTCTCTGTTCTACTGCTCTCCTTTCTTCCTTGTGTCAGGATCCTGAACTCGACCATCTCATGGTCACTGCCTCCCAGGTTCCCATCCACTATTGCTTCCTCTACTATTTCTTCCCTGTTTGTGAGCAGCAGGTCAAGAAGAGCTTTTCCCCTAGTTGGTTCCTCCAGCACTTGCACCAGGAAATTGTCCCCTACACTTTCCAAAAACTTCCTGGATTGTCTGTGCACCGCTGTATTGCTCTCCCAGCAGAGCAATGGCCTCACCTGACTCTAATTAACCTGCAAAGAGTCAGGTGAGGCCATTAAGTTGAAGTGAACACCTGACCCTAATTAAGGCTCTTCTGAGCATATAAAAAGGCTCACTCCAGTCAGGCTGAGGAAGAGCCAGGGAGCCAGAGGAGAGGAAGTGCTGCTGCTACTGAAGGGCTGAGTAAATAAGGCAACTCTCAAGCCATTGGTAAGGGAGCCCTAAGGTAAGGGAGAAGCGGGAGAGCTGTGGGGAAGTGGCCCAGGGAATTGTAGCAGCTCTGGCAGTGAGAGGTCAGCTGCCAACAGCTGCTACCATTAGGGTCCCTGGGCTGGAACCCGGAGTAGAGGGCGGGCCCGGGTTCCCCCCACCAACCTGCCACTACAAGGAGAAGACAGGCCTCTGGCAGAACAGGAGGCTAAACTGTTCTGCAATAAGCCCAGAGGGACAACAGGGACTGTGGGAGTTCTCTCACCATCCTCTGAGGCTAGCATAAACCGCCTAGAAGCGCGGGACCCACAGGGAGAAGATCGGAGCTCTGCCACACTATATATAAATATACAAGGCCTAGCAAGATTATGGTGGCTTCTACAACAGAACACAGGGAGGCCCACTATATGGCTTCCAAACTATTTAAAGGGATTGTGATGAGGTGTGTACCCCATACTGGCATGAAAAAAGTTGACTAGTGCTAGAGAGCTCACTTAAGGTACCTGGACACTCTGGGTGGGTTGGCTAGCCTCATCTGATGATGAATCCCACTAAGGGAGGAGCTGGGGGTTACTATAAAGAGAGGAAGTTTGTAATAAAAAGGGAGCTGTGGAGCAAGAGACAGGAAGTTTGCAGTCACACTCTGGGATCATCGATTCATGGATTGCAAAGCCTGAAGGGACCACTGTGATCATCTAGCCTGACCTCGTGTAGAACACAGGCCATAGAATTTTCCCAAAATAATTCCTAGAGCAGATCTTTTAGAAAAACGTCCTTAAATCTTGACTTAAAAATGGTCAGTGATGTAGAATCCACATGACCCTTGATAAATTGTTCCAGTGGTTAATTACCCTCCCTGTCAAAAATGTATGCTTTATTTCCATTCTGAATTTATCTAACTTCAGCTTCCAGCCATTATATTGTGTTATACCTTTCTCTGCTAGACATAACAGCTCATTATTAAATATTTGTTCCCCACATAGATACTTGTAGATTGTAATCAAATCACCCCTTAATCTTTTCTTTGTTAAAATAGATTGAGGTCCTTGAGTCTATCATGATAAGTCATGTTTACTAATCCTTCAATAATTCTCATGGCTCTTCTCTGAACCCTCTCCAATTTATCAACATCCTTCTTGAATTGCGGGCACCAGAACTGGACACAGTATTCCAGCAGTGGCTGCACCAGTGCCAAATACAAGGTAAAACAACCTCTCTACTCTTACTCAAGATTTCCCTGTTTATGCATCCCCAGATCGCATTAGCTCGTTTGGCCACTTTATTAGTAACATCAGTGACCTGGCCACTTAATTATTTACTGCTTCCCAATTTTTGTGTCATCTGCAAACTTTATCAATGATGATTTGATGTTTTCTTCTGGATCATGGATAAAACTGTTAAGTAGCTTAGGACCAAGAACTGATCCTTGCAGAATCCCAGTGGAAACCTACCAGCTTGATGGTGATTCACCATTTACAGTGTCATTTTGAGACCTGTTAGCCAGTTTTTAATCCATCTATTGTGTGCCATGTTAATTATATATCATTCTAGTTTTGTAATCAAAATGTCATGTGGTACCAAGTTAAATGCCTTATAGAAGCCTAAGTATATTACATCAGTGCTATTACCTTTATCAACCAAAGATATCATGTTTGTTTGTGTAAATTAAACTACCCTCCTTTAATTCTTTATCAATTAAGTCTTGTATCAGCCAGTCCATTATCCTGCCTAGGCTCAATGTCAGGCTGACAGGCCTATAATTACCTGGGTTATCCCATTTACCCTTTTTAAAAAATGGCACAACATTCATTTTCTTACAATCTTTGGGAACTTCTCCTGTGCTCCAAGACTTATTGAAAATAAATATTAATGGTAGAGCAAACTCCTCAGCCAGGCATTTTAAAACTCTTGGATGCAAGTTATTTGGACCTGGTGATTTAAAAATGTCTAACGTTAGTAGTTTTTGTTTAATGTCCTCTGGAGACACTAGTGGAATAGAAAGAGTGATACCATCACCATATGATGAGACTATATCATCTGTTTTTTCCCAAACAGAGAACAGAAATATTTATTGAACACTTCTGCCTTTTCTGCATTATTATTGATTATTTTATGGATCCATTTCCATCTAGTAATGGACCAATAACATTGTCAGGATTCTTTTTGGTCTTCATATATTTGAAAAACTATTTCTTATTATCCTTAACTCTAGTGGCCATAGATTTCGTCTTGTGTTCCTTTGCTTCCCTTATCAATGTTCTACAATTTCTAATTTATGATTTATATTAATTACTATCAACTTCCCCATCTTCAATTTGCTATATTTATTTAATTTATTTATTATAGATACCTTCACTTCCGCTCCTATCCAGGTCATTTTTTAAACCAGCACAGCCTTCTTCCTCAATTGTGGCTTTTGGGGCATCTAGTAAGGTGTTCTTGAAGGATTCCCCATTATCATTCACATTTTTCTAATTAAATGCTTCCTCCCAGCTGATTTGGCTCATAATTATTTTCAGGTTTGTGAAACTGGCCCTGTTAAAGCATTATATATAGTACTGGTCTGGACTTTATTTTGCTTACATTATAAATATGATCATTTACCTCAGGATCATTGTACCTAAGTTACCATTAAGTTTTAGTTCTGTGATAAGTTCTTCGTTATCTGTTAGGATAAGACCTAATACAGATTTCCCCTTCATTGGTTGCAACACTTTTTGAGTTAGGAAATTGTCATTTGTAATGTTAAGACATTCCAAGGATGTTTCAGAACTGGCAGCATGAGGCCTCCAGCATATGTCACTCAAATTGAAGTCTTCCATGATCACACAGCTCTTTTCCCTACACACTATAGATAGACAAAGAGCTGGTCATTCTGTTCCCTAATGTGAGTTGGTAGTCTGTAGCAGACACCAACTAATACTTCTCTTGTGCTTTTGTTAGGACCTTGATGCATAAGTATTCAAGATCAGTTCCTTATGAGTTATCAGTGACTCAGAAACAGATAATGACAACATTATGTGAATCATCCCACGAGTTTTCAGTAATACTAACTAGATTGAATTTATGCTCTTAAATGAGCAATTCCAATTCCTCTTGTTTGTTACCCAGGCTCCTAGCATCGGTGTATAGGCAATTCAAGAATTTCTTCTCTTCGTGTCCTTTAATTCCTTGGTTAATTTTAATTAATCAGAGTGGAAAGAGCCTGAGGAGGGCAGAAGGGTGTTTAAGTTTATATTTACATGCTGGGACTGCTTGGGAAATTCCAGGGGAGAGCTCTGCAAGTCTTAGCCCTGCATTAAAGATAAGCTTGGAGAATCCTAAGAAAGGTGGAGTAAGAAGAAGCCCAGGGAAGCAGCAGAAAGGAGGTGGACTGACTAGATCCTGACTGCTGGTTATAGGGTCGCTGGGGTGGTACCCAGTGTAGTGAGAGGGCCTGGGTCCCCCTACCAGCCACTGGGAAGGCGGCCTGAGTCTAGAGAAGGGAACAAGGATGACAGAGTGCCTTGAGAGATGGGTCGGAGGACAATGGAGCCTGGAATTTGGGCCGAAGACCTTGTTATAAGGGCACTGGATTGTTTATTTGTGGAACTTTTGATACCCTGGAAGGGGAGAGACTTTAAAGTGACCTGGATGATAGGTCAAGCCACAAGAAGGGAGACTACTGCAGGACCAGAGCAGCTGTTGGCAAGGAGGCAGGAGACAATGAATGAGCAGCTATGGCAAGCCCAGCCACAAGGGGAAAGCCTGAGGTTAGCATACTCTTCTACAGGGATACTACCCAGTTCCTATACATTACATGGACCTTTTCCATTAGTTGAAAAACTCAAGAAAATCTTGATTTGGTCAGAATTACAATGATTTTTGTAATCTCATTCTTGTCCCTAATGAAGATTAATGTGAAATTTAATTCGCATAATTAAATTGCCATTCTAATATGATTGGCAGGTCTGGATCTCTGCTCACAAGGTGCAGAATAGTACAGGTTTTAGATGTCAGGATTAAGGCTCCCTGGGAAACGTGTGTAGAGATGCATGCAGTGATCTTATACACAGATGGAAATCCATTGAAGTCAGTGGAGATTCTTAGATTTACATTTGTGTCACTGAGGGCTGAATTTGGCCCACAGTGCCTAATGAGTTAATACTACTTATCTGAGTTTATTTCTCAAATAACATATTTAAAGAAAAAATCCTGAATGTAGTTTTACTAAGAGAGAAATTCTCTCCTTCTGGGCTGTAGATGAATTGTGAGCTACTACACCCCTTTTTTGAAACATCCACAGGGAATGGAAAAAACCCAGGAGCCTTCTTGTGACAGCGAACAGAGACACATCTTGACAAGTGGTGGACTACCTTTATTGTTCAAGTGATGTATGCTGGCAACTAGCATCATCCGCTCTTGAAGTAACGTGGCACTGAGTCAGTTTACCTTATGTGATCCTGTTGATGAGTCAGTTTTGCTCCCCGAAGCCACTCTCCAGATGCTGTCTAGTTTTATCTGACTTATACATTCCAATTTATTTTTAGCCGTTTGCATTCTGCTTGGTTCATGAAAGTGTACTTATGGTGTATTTTGTCATCTTATAAGCTATCAGTTGTAGCCCCACAAAAGAGGTGGGAAACATACCTATATCCCCCTCACATGAAGCATCCCTAATTAAGAACCAAAACTAGCAATTCTTTAAAAATGCTAGCAGGTAAAGCAGATTAGTCCTGAGACCAGCTTTGATTCACACACTGGCTATTTACATAGGATTTTCTAGGGTACAGGTGTGGGCAAACCTTTCTGACTTGTGGAACCTAGAATAATAAAGAATGAGACTTCAAGCTGCAAGTAACTTTCAGGGCTGCTGCTTTCTCATCAACATAGCAAGCTGCCTTGGACTTTATGTGAGAGGAGGGGCAGATGTTGAGGGTGGGAGATTATTGTGTGTGTGGTCACTAATGGTTATGTGAGTGGGGTAGAGGGAGAAATGTGCTGCACTTTTGTTTAGTTTTGTAATGATTCTAGATTTAATTTTTTAATTAAAATGGCAAGGTCACTTACAGCCCAGAAAAGACATTCTTTTCTGTTGCTGCATTTATATCCAAACAAATAAACACCATTTTGGGGTGAAATACTCCATTATTACAGCACTGAGGCAAACTTCTTCTGTGCTGTAACTCACAGCAACAACAGGAACAAATGGAAGCACCTCATTTCACGCTCAGCTGCTAAACTTTGGCCTAGCTGCTGTGCACAGGTCATCAGAGCTGCATTTTGGCCAACCCTGTTATAAAAGTCTTAGCAGTCAACACAGTTAAAGTGTGAGTTGTTTTCATTTCCTTTGTGTGAATCATAAACAGGGTTGTTTACTGCAGAAACTTCAAATCAGTTATAGAGATCTGCAAGTTCATTGAAGGCAATGGAACGACCTGGGTATCTGAGAACATAATGGGAATATGCAGTGTTTTTGTAGCCATGTTGGTCTCAGGATATGAGAGAGATAAGGTAGGTGAAGTAATATCTTCTACTGGACCAACTTCTGTTGGTGAGAGAGACGGACAAGCTTTAGAGCTTACAGAGATCTTCTGTGTAAGCTTGAAAGTGTGTCTCTTTCACCAGCAGCAGTTGGTCCAATAAAAGATATTACCTAAACCCTCTTATTTCTCTAACATAATGGGAAGTCAGTTGAATTTCATAGATATAAATATCAGAGGGGTAGCCGTGTTAGTCTGGATCTGTAGAAACGACAAAGGGTCCTGTGGCACCTTATAGACTAACAGAGGTATCAAAGCATAAGCTTTCGTGGGTCAATACCCACTTCTTCGGATGCAAGCAGTGGTTGCTTGCATCCGAAGAAGTGGGTATTGACCCACGAAAGCTTATGCTTCGATACCTCTGTTAGTCTATAAGGTGCCACAGGACCCTTTGTCACTTCTATAGATATAAATGAAAGCATAATTTGGACTTTAGAAACTCCAGGTTTAGAGGTCTTACAAAGAGTGCAGATGCAAGTGCTTGGTGTTCAGCTGATGACGTGTGTGAATAAAAGAACCTGGCTTGACTTTCAGAACCCAGGATGAGTTTGCAGGGCTGGCTGTAAGAAAAAAAGTCTTTGTGTCTGTAAACTGAACTCATCTGGTATAGAAATAATTGAACAATGTCAACCATGGAACTATATACTGTATTTCCTGACTCCAATTTTAGAGTAAAATTGCATTTGAAAAATTTCAAATTTTATTCCGGATGATGTATATTTGAAAAGTTTTGGCCTGTGAAGACTGCGAATGTACTTACTTTTTTAAAATAACCACTGGGTAGAACCACTTTCAGACCTCCTGTCTAGAACCTTCTAAATTCTCTCTTTACGGTATTTTGCTGAAACTTAATTTTATGACGAAAAGCAATTTCAGACATTTTGACAGCCCCTTTCAATCAATTACTTACTCACATGCATTTACTATTTTCAGCACTTTGGTCCTGATATTGCTTCTTTTGAAGTCAATGGAATCACCAGGCCCCTCAAACAGTTTCCTTTGCTTTTGAAAGGGGCTTATCTGGACTAGCTAGATATGACATTTTTGTTTAAACTTGTGTGAGTTGCTTCTTTTCTTCTGTAAATTTCTAGAAATCTCTTACTTATAACATTTTAAAACCGCTTTTGGAGATAGAATCCTAAAGTATATCATCCTAGCTTTCAGATGAATAATTTATTAGCTTGAGGTAGAGGCTGTTCAGGAGAAAGGAAAACTTAAAATGACTTTTCTTTAACAGGTTAAAGGAAATTGTCAGGTTGTTTAGTCCTATAATATAGCCTACTTCGAATTGTTGTGATTCACTATAGTATGTAGCCTGAATACAAAAATAAGGAAAATTGAAACAAAAAACCAACCCAAAATCAAACCAAACGAACCCTCTTATAATGCGATGTTCTAGCTGAGATGCTAAAGTCAGGGAACTCAGGTATTGTTGCTATACCTTCTCTAACTCTGTTTCCTGGCACGTAGTATCCTATATAGTATGTTAACCGTAATGCCTATTTACTCAAACACCTACAATAACACACATGTACCCTACCCAATGTAGGGTTCTGTTACTGGTGATTTTTTGTTTTAGTTTAGAATTTATACTTTCTCTCTCTGTATTCTATTTTTCCAAACTATTTTTTTTTTCAGATTTAAACCTAGATAATTCCTTAGTGTTACCAACAGAGAAACATTATTGTAATAAGCTAGAATCTCCCAGGTGTCTTACCAAGATTCAAAATTCACACTTACAAAGCAAAACACCTTTATAAATGACAGAACAAGTCAGTGTAACATTTTCTCTGGATCAAAACTGTAGCAGCTAGGTGCATTTGACTTGCAGCAATAATTTCCTTTTATTCCTGCACAACCAGCTGTAAAAACTGATAACCAGCTTTAAATTTGTTATCCTAAAGGATTAGCTTTAAAGCCTTATACAGAACTATAGAATAATTCTTTACACAGATATATAGAGATGCAGTGCATCTTTTTCTTTCCTGATTGGTGGATTCACACTTCTTGTAACAAATGAAAGTGCAAGTGCCTGGGTGTTCAAATGTAAACTCCATGAATATATTTGTAAACCAACCTTACTTTTCACTCACCTTCAACACTTTGTAAATATATTTCTAAATTTAAGACAACATAAATCCTTTCAGGGTCCAGCATATAATTAAGATTTAAAGTATCTCTGAGAATAAATGGACAACATCTAACACTTGTGTCCATCAGGAGCAGATTAGGGTCCCACTCCATCTGTTAAATTGTTTGTGGTCATTTGGAAAATAATCTCTTCCACATTAGCCTTTGTCCATCTCTAAATTGCCCTAGAAGAGTTGCAACTACTGTAGCTGAACTCCAGTTGTATTAAGTGGTCTTGAATAGGAAGCACTGTCTCTCTACAATGGCTTATGTTTCCTGGAGCAGTATTAAACAATATTTTAAACAGTGCCCTGACTTTAAAACTAACGAGTTACTGAGGGCAACACACACAGAGACGAATGATGTTAAAACCAGTTTTAAAAAGTGTTCAAGACAGGTGACTTGATTGTGCTAAGGGCACGCGCCATATCTACATCTGGGGCAGGGGAAAAAAAACATGTTTCCCCTCTTCTACTGTACTCTGAGATGCAGCTACATGCTGCCCCAGCAAAGACTCCCTTTGGATAGGGGGCAATGGCCCTTGCCAGGTGTCCTGCTGCTCCTTTCCCCTGCATGGGGGAAAGAGGCCCATACAATATCCCTGAAATCCCAGGATGAGCAAAGGGGAACAGCCAACCCCAGGAGAAAGGCATGAGCAGTGAACAGGTCCTGAGTCCTCTGTGGGACATGAAGGTTGGAGGAAAAAGGATGTCTGGGATAGAGGGTATGGAATAAGTTCTAAATATGGGCTAATGTTTGCAGGTAACTGTAGAATCAGAAGCCACCCCAGTATTGGATAGGTACTATATAAGCCTTTTCACAGCCCTTCTTACAATGCTCAGAGGTTATTTGAACACAGCAGCATTCAAGCATATGTGCCTTCATGCTCTGTGGAACTGGAACAAAAAGGGGATGGTGATCAATTGTTCCCCATGTCCACTGACAGTAGGAAAAGAAGTACAGTAAAAGCTTTGTTATCCAGCATGTTGGAGAATGGGGGGTGCTGGTTAGTCAAAAATGTTGGTTAACTAAGAATTATACTTACCAATGGCGGGAGGGAGTTTGGGTGTGGGAAGGGGCTCAGGGCTGGGGTGCAGGACATGGGCTCTAGGAGGGAGTTTGGGTGTGTGAGAGGGCTCGGGGCAAGGGGTTGGGGCACGGGAGAGGTTTCAGGGTGCCGGATCCAGGCAGCGCTCACCTTTTGAGGCTCTCTGCAATCGGCAACATGTCCCTGCTGCTCGTAGGCGGAGGCGTGGCCAGGCAGCTCTGCGCGCTGCCTCAGCCCCCGCAGCTCCCATTGGCTGCAGTACCTGGCCAATGGGAGCTGCGCAGCCAGCACTTGGGGCAGGGCTGGGGGCAGTGCACGGAGCCTCATGGCCATTCCTCCACTTATGAGCAGCAGGGAACTTTCACCACTTCTGGGGAGCCACACAGAGCCAGGTAGGGAGCCTGCCAGCCCCACACCAATCAGACTTTTAATGGTCCGGAGAGCGGTGCTGACCGAAGCCGCCAGGGTCTTTTTTCGACTGGGCGTCCTGGTCAAAAACCAGACATCTAGCAACCCTATTGAAGATTTGTATTGGGAGATATCAGAAATGCTGGTTTCTAGAGCTTTCCGGTTGGTAAAGTGCCAGATAACACAGCTTTTACTCTAATTAGATTAATCTGCAGCAAGGGAGATTTAAGTTAGATATCAGGCAAAACTTTTAATCTATAAGGATTTCAAAGTACTGGAATAGATCACCAAGGGAAGTTGTGGAATCCCCATCATTTGGAGGTTTTTAAGAACAGGTGAGACAAACATGGGGGGATGGACTAGAAGATGACCTCTCAAGGTCTCTTCCAGCCCTACATTTTTATGAAAAGTTCTACTTTCAGGAATTGTATTCTATACCAGTTACATGCTTTAATTCTGGTTAGTTTTTGTGAGCAGATGCCTTTTCCAACCTGCTCTCAAACATAATCCATGCACTATACAGAGATCAAATGCACCTAACTTATTGTCAGTGTAACTCCACACAATTTTAACAAATACATCATGCACAAATGTGCTCCCAATACAGTACAGTGTGCAAAATAATACCATTTGGATTAGCTTGCTTTTAGCAGATCTTTGGGTGTTACCATAATATATAATAATTACTACTAATACTCTAGTATCAGAGGGGTAGCCGTGTCAGTCTGGATCTGCAAGAGCGACAAAGAGTCCTGTAGGACCTTATAGAGTAACAGATATATTGGAGCATAACAGATATTAGATATTGGAGCATAACAGATATTGGAGTATAAGCTTTCGTGGGCAAAAACCCACTTCGTCAGACGCACGCTCCAATATATCTGTTAGTCTATAAGGTGCTACAGGACTCTTTGTTGCTAATAATCTAGCCACTATTTCATTTTGCACTATTTTGGTGGCAGAGGAGGTGGAGATAACTGGCATATCAGCGCAATAGGTTCAAATAATGTTTCATGGCAGTCCAACAGTCTCCCCGTGACATTTTGAAACCTCTAAGAATCATAGTGCTTCTAGGAACTGTGGAATACATACTCAAAAGTCTTTGCAACTGAAATTGTTTAGAATAGTCCTAGTGTTGACACATGGCAAAATATGAATCAGAATGGTGAGTGTGGACACACTGAACCATTTATGCTTAAACCACTTATAACTCATAGGTTCAATGAGGAATGATACAGTTCTCTTCTGCAGACATTGCCATAGTATAGACAGGACAAAAACTGTTTTCAGCAGTTAATGGTAGCAGAAGTGAACCCATTCTCCTTGTCTGTATTGTTCCATTTGGCTTTCTTAACTGCCTAACAATCATTCAGGCAACAGGGACTAGCTGACCCTACTCTTTAAAAGTTACATCATATCATCCTTCTCAAACATGCATAGTCTGTAAGGACTGTTGCGCCAGCCAAGGTTGATGGTGTGCTGGGTGTCATGTAGTGAAGTTCCCAGATCTGGCTCAATTCTGCGAATCCAGGAATCTCTGAGGCAGCCCTCCAGGGAGCGCCAGCTAGGCTCATGGAGAATCTGAGAGTGTGGCATGCTGGGTTGTTTTTGTCCATCCTGGCAACAGGGGGGGCGGTGTGACGGTCGCTGAGAGGGTGGCAGTCAGGCAGCCTTTGGCGGCGTTTCTGCGGGAGGTCCGCCGGTCCCGCGGTTTCGGTGGCAATTCGACGGCAGGGACGCTGACGGTGCGGGACCAGCGGATCACCCGCAGAAACGCCGCCGAATCCATGGGACCAGGGACCGCCCGCAGACGTGCCGCTGAAGGCCTTGGGGCGGCAGAAAACATAGAGCCACCCCTGTAGGGTGACCAGACAGGAAGTGTGAAAAATCAGGACAGAGGGTGGGGGGGGGGGGGGAATAGGAGCCTATATACGAAAAAGACCCAAAAATCAGGACTGTCCCTATAAAATCGGGACATCTGGTCACCCTACACCCCTGCCTGGCAACATGGTTGGAGAGAATGTAACAATCTGAAAAGGACAAATATTTGGGCTTGAATCCTTTTTTGTTTCTTTTTCTTATATCAATAAAGCCTGAAAGGTATTTCTTCTGGTTTTTTTTCTTTTATAAATAGTTGGAAAAGGTGAACACTGGTGGGTGTTCTCATGTTTTTACATTGGAAGTGCAGGTGTTGTATACCTTAGAAGACTAGCTTGATCTACACGAAATTTAGGAAGTCTTCATAATATTTCCCATCATTTTAGACTAACAGCAGTATTGAAAACCCCAAACATTCAAAAAAAAAAAATCAGGCTCATACAATTTACAAGAGTCACTTATATAATTATGAGATTTTAAAAAAATAATAAATGTTATGTTCCTTTCACTTGACTGGTCTTGGAACCTTTAGGGTTCACATTTTCAAGCTTTTCTCCTCAACCACGAGGGTTAGAAATGTTTTACAAGACTCACAATAAAATCATGAGGATTAGCAATGTTGTGTGACAGCAGTGCTGCGATAGGTGTTCAGCTACTACCAGGCTGTGTAGACCAAGTCTGAGCAAGGTTAGAGTGCTTGAAACGCCACCCACCTCCAGGAGTCCTGTCCATAGTAGTGTACCACCATTATTGCCACCAGTGAAGCTAAATCAGGGATAGTAGTAGTGAGATAATTTTAGCAATGAAAACCCAGTGTAGACACCAGTATTAGGACCCAGATAATCAAAAATCATGTCAGCTCCTCCCAAAACAACAAGATTGGCTTAAAAATAATTAGATTAAAATAGATAAATTGGGTTTCTTTTGATTTGCCTTCTGGTTTCTGACCCCTTAAACTGCACGTGGGTCAGATTTTCAAGCTCTAGCCTCGCTAACCAGAAGGTCTAGAAAGTTATGTTTGTTTTTAAATGAAACTTGTAGGCTAGAGCTGGGGTTTTAAAGACAAAAACAACCCTCACGATGAGAAGGGAATTGGTTTTATTCAGATTGTTGGGAAATGTTTTGGTTAATCCCCCTCTCTCAGCTCCCTCTTTTCTTTTTTGCCATCACAATAAATGGACACCCAATACAATTCCATGTTCTAAACCAGTAAAATGATCGCCCCGCCCCCACACCAGTGGGAGACTACAGGTCCCAGCATGCAATGCTTCGCCAGCAGCTCACAATGAAACGTCTACACCGCAGCATGCAATGCGCCTAGTGTTCTAGAAAAACTACAAGCCCCAACGTGCATTGTCATAGACCACTTCGCGCGTGTCGGCGCATTGCATGCAGGGATTCGTAGTCTTCGAAGCCTACGCTTCTTTCCTCCGCCTCTTCCCCTCTGCAACCGCTGTTTCAACGTCCCGCGCACGCTCTGCGCCACGTACGCGGTGACATCGTCCGAACAACAGCGCGAGCCTGCCTGAGCCAATCAGCGGCTACAAAATCGCGTCGCTCGCGCGGCTCGCGAGAGCCTCCTTGAACTTTGACCTCGCCCCAAGCGCGAGCTGCGGCCGTCTCGGGTTCCGTTCCTTTCCCCTCCTCCCGCCACAGCGAGGCCGCTCCCTCCGCCCCGTGTCACCAAGTGGCGATGAGCCTGCCCCCCCCGCGGCGCCCGCACTGATCCCCCTCCCTTTTCGCTCCGCGCCGCCCCCGGGGACCCAGCCGCCGCACCCAGCCAGCGCCGTCCCCAGCAGCGGGCGAGGTGGAGCCGGCGAGGCCCAGAAGACGCCCCCCACCGGGACCAGCAACATGGCGAGCGCCTCCTACCACATCTCCAACCTGCTGGAGAAAATGACATCCAGCGACAAGGACTTCAGGTGAGCGCCGGCCGCGCGGAGCGCCCGGGCCCGTCCGCTCCCCGCGCAGGCCCCTTATCGCTCCCCTCTCTACTGAGCCCGCTCTCCGCCCGCGACCCGGGAGCCTCCCCGCGAAGCTGCTGCTGCGCTTCTTACCTCAACCCGGGCCTGGCTGTTGGGCCCCCGCAGCAGGAGGCCGATGACACTGGGGCCTGTGACTCGGGGGCAGGGGCCGGCTGTCAGAGCTGCGGCGGGGACTGGCCGGGAGGGATGTGCGGTAGGAGCGCCATTCCCCCCGCCCCGCGGTCTGGAAGCATTGCAGTGAGCGGGGGTCTGGGGTCAGGGAGAAATCCTAGCGCCCCCCCCCCCCCCCCCCCCCCCCCCCCCGCTTGCCCCGAGTTTTCTGGCGCCCAATGAAAGTTTAGTCTAAGTTGCTCTGCGCCTTCTCGGTGTCTGTGAAGGGGGGAGACGAGAGCTGAGTGCACCGTGCTCAGGGATCCTCTTGGGATTGGGAGCCACAAAGGGCTGAGCAAAGTAGTTGGTGACCGGCGTGTGATTTCAGTCCATTAGTTCCTAGAGAGGGGAGCAAGGATTGAATGGGTAGAGGGAGGCTATCCCACCAGGGCAGGGTTGAAGTTGATAGAGAAGTGTTGGTGTCTACTGGCCTTGTTGCACCTGTTCTGTGGGCAGAGGGTTTCTTGCTCAAAGGCTAACCATGAAAGTCCATGCTTAAAGTTTTTGTAAGGGAAGCCTAATTGAAAATTGTATCTGATGGAAGGGCTTAAAGTTTAGGATTTGTCTCAGCAGAACTAGAATTATGCAGGTGCACTCAAATAGTAGCCATTTGCTAGTAATCATAGTTGTACATCAGTGTAGATTAAAGAAGTTGTGCATATAAACTTTGACTATCTGACAGTGAAATGACAATTTTCAGTACGATACTGGAATGACATAAAATATTTGATTTGTTTCATTATAAATATATTATAGAAAACAAAGTTGAGGTTTTATAGCCACACTAATTTTTTAAAAATAAACATTTCTTGAACCAGCAGTGAAAGGCTAAATGTGTCAACTACTGAATGCATCAGGTTAAAAATAATTAAAAAATTATTTGGGCATAAGCTTTCATGGGTAAAAAACCCACTTCAGACATCTGAAGAAGTGGGTTTTTTACCCACGAAAGCTTATGCCCCCAAAAATCTGTTAGTCTTTAAAGTGCCACGGGACTCCTTGTTGTTTTTGAAGATGCAGACTAACACGGTATAATTAACAAAAAAAAATATTCCTTTGCTTGTATTAAATAGTTTACAAAATCAAAGTTAAATCTAATTTACATCTTGTATATATGGTACATTTGCATTTAACTCAACATGGACAATAGGTTAATCACTTATTTTTGTTAATAGGAATTTTCTGGTAAGGCTGATTCCTGGTTCTCCTGGACTATCACAGTGCTACAATGTTTAGCTTGCAATCACTGTGAGGGAGTACATACAGCCAAATAAAACTGTTTCAAAGATCATTTAAATTATTTCAAAGATCTGTGTATTAAAGATGGTAGGTGAGCTCTGGTTTTCAATTTACCGTATATATAACTTTGTGCACTTGATACAAAGCAGTCATAGCATTTAGAGACAAGCTTTATTAGATTTAACTATTGATACTTAGTGTTCAGATTGTTCAGGTGAGTGTCTTTTGCCCGATTAGATATACTGGCCTAGGATGTTATTTTAAGAATAAAGCTATATCTCTACAAATCAAAGGAGTGATGCTATGTTTAATTTTTTTTCCTTTCTAAATGATTTAGAAGACTAATATTGTAACAGTACAATCTAACGTTGAAAATGGTGTTTCAAATGTTTTCTGTTAAATCTTGTTTCTTCATGTTAAGAACTGCTTAAGCTAGAGCTTTTCCAAATTAATTTTTTTCATGTGATTAAATGTTTTATATTTTGCATTGGTGAGGAGGGTGGGTAGCTTCTAAAGATGTAGCTAGAGTTATCACTATACTTACTGGTTTTGATGGGTTTAAAGTTTTCACAAAAAACTAGTCTGTGTGAAAACTGACATACAATGTTAGCCTAGAAAGTGCATTTTTCCAGCCAAATGTGTTTAAAGTTTCTTTGATCGTTTATGAGCTCAAACAGTAGAAATGTTTGTTCTAAGTGTTTTTATACGTTTGATACATTTGTCTACATTGAAAAATAATTTTGGACTATTTAGCATGGATTAAACTCTTTGAATTCCCAAACCATAAAAGATATGGTTAAGAATTGAGGTTTGCAAAGTGACTTGTTAAATACTAACAATTTTTCATAATTCAGTTTTATGTATTGTGAATCCAATCAAATATTTGGAATGTGTATTTGCATATTGAACTGAATCTTACGTTAAGAATCTGCATCTTAAGTCCCCCACTGCTGTAGATTTTTTTAGTAATACTTAAACCATACCTTAAAGAGGGATGGTGGAGATGCACACTTTCTATTACCAAGGAAGGGCAGAATTAACTACATTAGATTATTTACTTGTTACATTAATAGTATTTTGTAGGCGTTTACTTTAACTGTCCAAACAAGATTTGGTCCTAAACTTTACATATTTTGATACTAGAGAGACAAGACACGTGAGGTAATCTCTCTTTTTGGACCACCTTCTGATGGTGAGAGAGACAAACTTTCAAGCTTACACAGAGCTCTTCAGCTCCTTTTTGATACTGTCATTTGTCGTGTTTTGATCTCAAAATGCTTTTTTTAGAATTTGGAGCTCCTGGGTTTAGCCTATGCTGTAGTTGGCAGATTCTGTTCCCCAGGAAGTGTGGGATGACAGCTGTGGTGAAGGTGATCTTTTTTACAGCTGGGAGTCAATGCTGCTGATGCACTGTTGAAGTGCAAGATGAGTTGGGCATTGGGAAGCTGCTGGGGACAGGTGCTGAGGGAGTCTATAGAACCTGGAGCTGAAATAAATGGAAGCTGCTGATCAGAACCCAAATAGGTGTTAAGAGGGCTTAGAGGAAAGATGTAGAAAGGGCGTGCGAACGTGTGTACAGTTCACTTGACTGTCTATGCTGGAAAATTAGATTAACCTAACTATGTCACTCAGAGCTCTGAAAAATCTTGGGCCCGGAGTGGCACAATTAGACTGACCTAACACAGGTCAACAGAAGAATTCTTCTGTTGACCTAGCTGCGGTCTCTCAAGAAAGGTGGATTAACTACATGGCTGGAAAAATCCCTTCTGTTGATTTAGGAAGCATCTACCTTGTGGCATTACAGTGCCATAGCCGCATAGACATACCCTTGGTCAGCAGCTGCCTTCTCCATGTCCCTACTCCCTTTCTACTTTTCCATTTCCTTCATTCAGTTCCTGCCTTGGCCTTCTTCACGTTAAAGTTGGCTCCCGACAGGTCTTTCCCTGGTTCTGCAGGATCCCATTGACATATTCAGCAACTTGCCACATGCAGCTTGAAGAAACTCTTTCAAGGATACTTTCTAAAATAAAGACTTGTAGCTACATTTCTATTGGTTTTATGTTTATAAAAGTTTGCTTGAAATCTGTTTGCAGCAATTGAAAGTATTGTTTTAAACCTTGATAGATTTCTGTCTTCACGCTTCCTTTTAATTCCATTTTGGATAGTTATTCAGACCTTTACTTTAACATAGTGTAAACAGTAGAAGTAAATTAAGTTTGTGATTGCCTTTGTTCGTGAAGAGAAATTACAAGATAAATGAAAGATTATTGTTGCTGTTAGAAATGTTGTAAGAAGCTTTTCTTGTATCAATTTGTTATATTATAAGACTATAAGTAGTAAAAACTTTACCCCAGAATAGTGGTAGCATTAAATGTTAATACTAAATTTAATCATGAATGACTGAAACTGATGAGCTTGGGTTGTAGCACATTGCGAATAGTCCATATCTGTTTAGCTATAATGGTTGGGATGTTCTTTTGGATAGGTTTATGGCTACAAATGACTTGATGACTGAACTACAGAAGGATTCCATCAAGTTGGATGACGACAGTGAAAGGAAGGTAGTGAAGATGATTCTGAAGTTACTGGAAGATAAGAATGGCGAGGTGCAAAACTTGGCTGTCAAATGGTATGTGTTCTTTCTGCAGTATAAACAATTGTCTAACCTTTGATCAATATAACTGACTTTTCTCATTTAATTGCTCAAATTAAGTTGTATAGCAATATTCTTCTTAAATTTAACATCTTTTCAAGAGACCCTCAGAAGTGATTTGCCTTAATCTTAGTCTTACAGAGCTCTTTGGTTTTTGTCAGTGTTCCAAATTATGATCCAGAGATCACAAATAGTTTGCATAACACTTGCTGGTGGTCTGTGGAGAGCTAGCTGGTTCAATGGTGATGGCTCTCCTAATTTTCAGTTGCTAAATATTAAAAGAAGCGTAAACCTCCTATTACCTTTCCATGTTAAAAAATGCTGCAGTTGCCACGGGGATGTTGTTTGATCAGTGGGAAGGTTCAAATTGCAGTTGGGATTTGGGGAGGCGAAGTATGATATTGTGAACAGTTCAGAATAAAAACCTGAACGCTAACAAATGACTAGGTTTGGTTATCAAAACACACAGTTAATAGATTCAAAACTTAAAATATTTCAGGTTTAAGCTTGGATAAATGCATGGAAGAGTAGGGAAGTAGTAGCAGGAGCTCACCTGGTCTAGCTTTAGGTGCCTCCGTTGCCTCAGTCTCCCTTTTCCCCCTAATTAAGAAGACTTCACATTGTGGGTGATTTCTCATTAATTCTCTCTCCCCTGTTTGTATTATATGACTCCTTTACTAAGTGGTAAACTTATTACAGGTGAGGCTGAACCCGGGACTCCCTTGAATAGCCAGTTCGCCCTGTGACCAAGGTGTTTGGCTAGTTTTGTTTGAGCTTGATCTTCTTTAGGCTTTGTTGGCCTTAGTTTGAACAAGGCATAACATTTAATGCATACATGTACTTTCTCTTAAATATTCTGGCAGTGATGGAAGTTTCATCAGTTGTGATATTTAAAATTAGGCTGGCCAAAACAATGGAAAATGTCCTGGAGGCAACAGTGGAGGGAGCATGAACTTTGTCTCAGACATATGATTTTATTATTATACTAATACTATTATCAATATTCTTTTACTGTAGCCCACAGAAACAGCAATGCTAGGTTAGCATGTTACATAGTGTTGCTGCTTTCTTCAAGGGAACGAAGAGGTTGCCATTTTTTTGGCTGAATTTTAAACTTCTGAAATACTTAATTTACCTGTGGTAACTGAAGCTGTACTCTCTTTCAGTAGAGTTTGCACATTGTATTTGTGACCAGATTTGACAACTGCACAAAGGAAATAGCTTCAGAATTTGAAACACAAATAGTTTGTTTATGGGAGTTCGGTTGAGGCCTGGAAATGTGCTATTGTGGAAACAAAAATGAGACACCAGCAGCATATTGTATACATTTCAACGCTTTGATTGTAATTTCCAAACCTGGGGGCCTAAAATTAGGAATTAGGAATTTGACTTTAGTTTCACACATTAAAGCAGCAATTTTCAAATTTGTGTTAATGAGCATTGTTGGTGCAGTAGAAGGCAATCTTTTAGGAAAGGAGCAGGATGTGAAGCTATAATGAGTTTAATTGTGTACGGCATGATGGAAGTAGCTTTTTCCAGTTATCTTCTTACATTTTCCATTAACTCTGGTACACTAGCATTGGTAGCAACCATGTACAATTGATCTTGATCCCATTTTTCTAGCCAGTTTGTTGTTAGTTTTGTTCGAAAAGGGAAGAAAAGTGCTTAGACACAATGGTGGTGAAAAATTAATGTTCACGACAAAAGTGTGTGTTTCTAAACTGTTTTGGGAATGGGTGAATATGTGTGCTTAAATGCAGGAAATGCCTGATACACTTAAAAACAAGTGGTGATGGTTAAATAGAAGGATGTAAGCATAAACCTTGAGCAGGGGAAGACCCGAGCATAAATTGAAAGGGAACAATAGAGATGCAAGTACATGTAAACCAAAGGTAACATACAGTAACTAAAAGGCTCAAATGAAATCTCCATTTTTCCTACTCTTTCAAATCCTGGACATATTAAACACAAGGATTGTGGAGGAACCTGCTTCAGTAAACCTGCAAATCTAATGTTTAGCAGGCTGACCTTTTACATTCTCATTCTTTCTTAAAGGATTGAACAGAACAATGAAATATAAAATCATTAAGATACTACTTGTTTCTTGCATTTTTACTGTAGCAGCACTTACAGACAGTGAATGGAAGAAAATTTCTGCTAGTGTTTTACCTTATGTTCATTGTTTCACATATGCAAATAAAATTGTAATATGGTAACTGGTTTATGTTGGAAGCTCTTATTGAATTTACTCTTCAGACATCTTCAAAGGTGAAATGGAAACAAGAATGATGTAGCCAACTTTGACTTCCACAGGATCAAGCATAGTGTTAGCAGCAGTTTGTGTTTCAGATAAAGCAATTTTACAAATGTCTTTGGACCTCAGTGTTGATGCAAATGGTTTTAGCAGGTTGGGGAACTTAAATAAATCATTGAACTGACCAAATATTTCACATTACTGCTGGTGTAAGTGAGACACTACCTGCATAATATCTCTTGGAATATTGGCAGTCGTTGCACAGTTTGGGCATAGTTACCAACCTGCCCTTTTAAGAGCTTCAGCCTGTTCATTTCGCATAATGCTTGTACCTGTATTTTACTTTATTTAATTAAATCTGTGAAATGGATTGTAACATTTTGTAGAACAATCAGTCTTACAGAACAGTATTCAATTTATGATAAAGGGGAAGAGAAACATTAAAGAAAAGGTTATTAAGCAATTGCAAAACATTATATTAATTCTGCTTATAGATGGAGGCAGGAAAGAAGTTATAAACTCTTATAATATCACTTTCCTTTAAAGAGGGCTCTCTGGCATGTCCTGCTCAGTGGTTTTTTGTTTCTCACCAGATTGAGGGCCCTCTTCCTTTGGAGGGTAGGTTCAACTTAATTTTTTGTGTTGGTTCCTTGTCTGCTCAGTCCTTTCCTTTCTTCCTAGGTTAGATAGTTTTAGGTACGTCATAGTGAAGTTTCTTCTTTTCTTCTTCTTCTGCCCCTCAGAGCTCTAAAGAGGTGCAGCACTACAATGGTATTTTGTTTGCTGGAATCTCCCCACCAAAATTGGTCCTTCAGGTTGTGGTATCTCACTGTTGGGGTAAATAGGCTCCTGGATTTCATGGCAATACATTATGGAAGAGTAATCCATTGGCCAACAGCCAAAGGACATTTTATGCTTAGCTGTCACTGTGTTGGCTCTGTAATAGGTGCAGTGGCTCTAGGAGGGAGTGGCATGCTTTTCTGAAAGGACCTCTTTCAGATGTAATTGTTGCCAGTTTTTCAAAGCTGCTTGGTTCAGGGGCAGATTAGGGTTTTATGGGGTCACTGGGCCAGAGCAAGTGGGGGCCTCTCCCCACCCCTTCTGCCTGCAGTCGTCGCCCCGACCCCGGTGCTCCTGCCTGGGAGTGGGTTGGGGCACGGGGACTCACCCTCTCCGCCCAGCCTGGGCAAGCCCCCGCGCCCCGACCCTGCTCCCCGACCACAGTGCTGACCGGAGCAGGGCAAACCCCTGTGCCCCGACCCCGCTCCCTGGCTGGAGCACTCTGTGGGCGGAGCGGGTCAGGCTGTAGGGGGTGCCCATTTTTCCAGGGCCCCCCAATTGGCTAATCTGCCACTGGCTTGTTGTACTGCTTCTGGAAGGATAGGGTGACCAGATGTCCCGATTTTATAGGGACAGTCCTGTTTTTTGGGTCTTTTTCTTATATAGGCTCCTATTACCCCCCTCACTTCCTGTCCCGATTTTTGCTGTCTGGTCACCCTATGGAAGGATGTGTGACCATATTGTCTGTTGTTATTTGCATTACAATAGTGCCTAAAGGATAAGAACCATTTGTGTTGATGCTTCTTGGGCAGCTATCTTTACTATAGCTTTGCTGGTGCTTTGTGCTTAAAGTATGTCTTGTTTTGGCTCACTCCACTGATTCACATGCCCTGCTGGTCTCTGTAGACCCTGCAGGAACAACTTGCTGGGTTGATATTGGGTGGCCCTTTTCAAAGGTGTGTCCATTTTAATGGTGATATTCCTCTAAATCCCTCTTCCTCTGTAGCTTTGATCCTGTGTACATGGCAAAGTGCTTAAGCCAGCCTTTGTCTCTTGAGATGGATATTTATTATGTCTCTTTAGGGTGGAGAAAAGGAGCTTTCCTTTCCAGATAGACCACTATCCCTATGTGGACACAGTAGATATAAATGATCATGTCACTGATAACCCTGAAGAGAGGAGAATCCCTTGAGACTTCTGAAGTTAGTATCTATTCTATTACACTTAGAATCTAAAACACACCTCTGGAGCTTAAAGAGGGGTTATTTCTGGCTAAACATAAAAGTGACATGTGCAGAGCTCCAAGTTTCCCCCCTGTTCACTATTCTATTCAGAACACTTTGAATAGGAAATTAACTCTTTTGATTAAGAAACAAAACTCCTTTAAATACTTCAAACAGCTTTTTTCCCACTTCAAAGTACATGTTATTATAGTTCTTATACCGCTCAGGTGGATGCTAATATTTTGTGGCTGGTTGAATAAATGTCAAACTCTAAAGAGAGTTTACAAGTGTTTTGGGGGCTCCTTCCAAGACAATGGTCTGTACAACCCAATCCTGGGTAAAATGTGGTTACAAAAACTGGCTTCTGGGGAACATTCCTTCTTTCAGGTTGCCCCATTTCTGCATTTACTTGTCTTTTCTGTATCATCTATGGTATAATTAAAGTTCCTTTCTGCAGCCTATTTTTTAGTTGTAGCCCCAGAGGCCCTACAGTTGTTTGAGCGACCTTTCATCTGCACCTGTTTTAATAGTGCTCCCCTACAAGGGAAAAATGTCTTCTTAGGGTATGTCTACACTGTAGTTTAAACCTGTGGCTGTCCCAAGCCAGCTGACTTGGGCTTGCTGGACTTGGGCTAAGGAGCTGTTTAATTGTGGTGTTGACAGTCGGGCTCAGACTGGAGCCCAGACTCTATGACCCTGCGAGGCGGATCCCAGAGCTCCGGCTGCTGCCCAAGCCCAAACATCTGCTGGAATTAAACAGCCCCTTAGCCTGAGACCTGCAAGTCAGCTGGCACAGGCCAGCCATGGGTATTTAATTGCAATGTAGACATAAACTTGGGCATCCCTAAGGGTATCTTATTAAATATTTTTAAGAATAACGTGATGGTCACCTCCCAGAGGTTAAGTCCTTTAAGTATGGTAACTCTTTGGAGAAAGTGTTGATGGATGATCTGTTTTTCAGGATTGAACCCTGTAGGCCAGGTAGAAGAGAACCCTTTGTCTCTCCTCCACCCAAACCCAGTTATTTTCAGAATGAGGGTGTTCTGGCTCCTCCATGTAAAGGGACAAGAATGGCTGCAAGACTCTGATATGTAGTCACATGTAAGACTGATATTTAGGGCCCTGCGCGGATACAAATTTATATCTGCGGAGGCGGATATAAAACGGTATCTGCGGAACCACACGGCTCTCCCAGGAACTGCAGCGGCGAAAGGAGTAGAACGTGAGACAACCACTCCCAGGAGCCAGCACCCCATGCCGGCAGTTCCTCCTGTGCCTCTGTACTGCCCCCAGCCTTGACCTCGTCCCTTCCATGCAGTTTTCTGTGTGACTGCATCTCCTGTCTGGGGTCTGTACGGCCACACTAGAGGACAGGGCTGGGGGAGGTATAGCTGTACTGGAGGAGCTGCCGGCGTGGGGCGCTGGCTCCTGGGAGCAGTGGCCCCGTGTTTTACTCCTTTCGCCCCTGCAGTTCCCGGGAGAGCCCTGCGGTTCCGCGGATACCGATTTATATCCGCATCTACAGATATAAATTTGTATCCGCGCAGGGTTCTACTGTTGTTGTTGTTTCAGTTTTGCTGGGTTTTTTTCATAATACCCCCAGCAAGGCTAGTACTTCTCTCCCTCTCTATCCCCAAGGATCTGCTCAGAGGAAGACCATTAAGGAAATACAGGAGCATCCTTTAAAGCTCAGAATAGTGTCTGATGTCTTCCCTCACAGAGCAGGCTCAAGTGCATGTTTTCTGTGCTTTGTAATCCCCATTGTTTCTGTTGTTTTTCATGTTTGTTTCTAAATTACTTTTGTATGAGATGCGCTCAGTTGGCAGGAATATGCCAGCACTGCAGATTCAGTCTGGGATCTGAATGTCTGACTGGGATCTTTACTTTTTGCACACAACAGTACCAGTTAAAAGGGTCTGCAGGGCAGTTTGTGCCTTCCTGTATACATGTGCAACTCAATTATGTTATATTGTACAGGTTTAATTGATAGAACATTAATTAACAATTCCGTTGATACAGTGCTGGAATAAAATACAGCCTACATCAGTTGTATTGGCTCTGCGGAGCAGACATGAGTGTAAATGCAGTAAACCCTTATTAATGAAATCAACAGGTAGAACTCTGACAATGCACCCCTAAAAAAAATCTGATTATGGTATGCACAGTCACTTTTTGAAGCACAACAGTACTTGGAACATCTTTGGTGTCTTTTCGTATGGTGATCCTTACAACATTCATGTTGTCAGCCAAGAAGTGTTTTACGTGCTGCCGACTTGCAAAATGTTATGATAAATTCTTGTTTGTTATTTTGGTGGTGCTGTAGCTTAGGCCTCTGCTTTTCAGTCTGACTAGGCATCCTGTACTTCTCATAAAGGTGGTGGCGAGTCTGGCTATGGCTCTGTCCATCAGTGCCTAAACAATTGGTTGGTGTAGATGAGAGGATACCTGGCTGTCTTGGAATCTCACAGCTGGGTGATAAATTGAGCCAAGAGCTTTTTTCCCATCTCTGCAATTAATCCACATTGTTGGTAAGCTCATTAAGTTGACAGAGTGTTCCTTTCAGATCCATAGTGAAATAAGTAATTACCTTGAACCTGCCAATTTTGTTGTGATTAGATATCTTTGCATTCTAAGCCCCAGAATATTGAGTCTGGGTCTAATGCATTGGCATGTTTTCATCACCAGCATGTCAAGCTATGTATATTTAAAGCTTGGATTGTGGTGACTAGTAACTATCTACTGGCCTGGCTCTTGGTCCAGCATCCTCCTTCAGACTTTAAATTCTTTGAAGTGATGGCGGCAGGCCTAAACTATCCAGTAAGGTTGATCTGAAATTTTTCATGATTAAATAACAATTATGATGGGCTCTTAACTTGTTGGGTAGCCCAGTTTTTCCACAAAACAGCACTGAACTGTCTGTGTGTGACAAAGAGGACTCTCAGAAAGATCAGTTTAGATGCCATTCACCGTCTCCATTTGCTGGGACTGAGACCACTATAACAAACCAAATTTCACGTATCTTGTGTGGTCTCAAATTCCAAATGTTTTTGAGGAGGCAGGTTGAAACGGCAACTTTCATATTAATAAAAATGTCAATTTTTAAATTTTATTTAAATAGCTAAATGTAATGAAATGTCATATTGTCATAGCAGCAAAAAACACCTACTTTTGCTTATGATTAAGTGTACAATTTTGTTATGGATATTTTTAGTAAAAGTCAGGGACAGGTCACGGGCAAGGACCAAACATTCACAAAAGCCTTGATCTATCCCTGACTTTTACAAAAAATATCCCTGACAAAATGGGAAGGGAGGAGGGTCTAGCACCCTGCCCCACTGCATGCAGTGGCAGGGAGCTCGGGACCCTTCCGCCCCTGCCCAATGGCTGGGAGGGACCCCTGACCCCAGGGCAAGGAGTTTGGGGGGGGGGGGGGGGGGGGGGGGAAGATCCCCTACCGCCCTGCAGGGCTGGAAACGGGGGCTGTCTCCCGCTGTCTGCGTGACTGGAAATGGCAGGTCTCCCATGGCCCGTGGTAGCTGGGGTGGTGCAGTGGGGGGGCCCTGGCGGCAGCTAGGGAAGTGCAGGGCCCCAGTGTCACAAAGATTGTGGAACTCACGGAATCTGTGATTTCTGCGACCTCTGTGACATACTCGCAACCTTACCTATGATTGGCTTATCTTCCCTTCTATTGGTCACAGATCTGGCTATGATGATTCATGCTTTTGTAACTTCTAGGCTTGATTATTTATAATTAAATGCTTGTCTGCATGAGGATGTTATATTGGATTAGTTTGTTTGTTCTACGTACAGCAAAGTAACTATATTGATTTGAAGTGCATCCACACTGCTTTCTTATACCAGCTTAAGGTGCTTTTCTTGTTAATCATTGTGTCCACAAACCCCTGTGTTTGTTCTGGTTATCTGCTTAGAATGCTACACCGTTATGGTGCAGTTTTCTGCTGATCAGGTCTGTGCACTGGGATTTTTCTTGTAGTACATGGTGGAATGCCCACCAGAACCTGCAGGAAATATGGGGCATGGGGTCAAATTAACAAATTTATTATTCCTCTCCTGGTAGGGTGACCAGATTAAAGAAACAAAAAATCAGGACACATGGGGGAAGCAAAAAAAAGCGGCCGGAGCAGTGTTCTCCGAGGGAGGGTGGGGGGTGGGAAGCCCAGCCGGAGCATAGTTCTCCGAGGGGGAGGAGACCCAGCCAGAGCAGCACGCAAAAAAAAAAAAAACCAGCAGAAGCCCCGTTATCAGGACAAATGGCGTCCCAGCAGTGCATCAGTCAGGACACGGGACACAGAACCAAAAATCGGGACAGTCCTGGTTTTATCGGGCCGTCTGGTCACCCTATATCCTGGCATCCCATCATCTAACTATTTTGCCAGTGCCATTTTCGAACTGTTATCAGGCAGCATGGAAGATGCAATGCTGATCACTGTGATCATGAGTCATTAATACAAACAGGATGATGCACCAGTATTGGCAGTCATGCAGCTGGATATATTTGGCTTGGCAGCTTTGAAGGTCTTTGAATGATGTGATATGGCTACAGGTGGAGGAAAAGCAGTAAGATGAAATTGAGCAGGGCCTTTATTTGGAGCAGCTTTACTCAGTGGAACACCGCTTCTGGGCTTGGCCAACTAGCATTGACTGGTCAGACAGGCTAGTGATGAAGAACTGGGACATTCAGCGGTTGCTGCAGAACTTCAGGATGTGGAAGACTGCTTTTGTAGGGATCTGTGTGGAACTCACTCTGTAGCTGCAGCAGCAGCAAACCAACGTAAGAGTTTCCCTCAGCATCTGGAAGCTCACCACCCTCAATTGCTATTCATCAGTAGCTAACTAATTTGATGTTGGTAGATCAACTGCTAGGGGTGTTGTCATGATGGTTTCCAGGGCTATTAAGAGCATTGCCAAGTCATAAAGCTTGGCAATACACAGGTGATTGATGGTTTTTCACAGAAAGAGTTCCTGAACTCTGTAGTGGTCATTGATGGGCCCCACATGCCTATTCTTTCCACACACTTCCCTCTCCCCAACATCAAGCTGAACACCTTAAGAAGGGCTATTTCTCCATGGTGCTGCCAGGCCTGATTGCTCACTGTGGAAGGTTCACCAGTATTAATGTGCTTGATCTGGAAAGATCCACAATGACAGAATCTTTAGAAACTCAGTCCTGTTTGCTGGAAATAATCAAAGGAATTTTTGCTTCCCAGACCACTTTGGACGTTAAAAGAGTTATTCCTCCTTTGATTCTGGGAGACCCAGCTTACCCTCTGCTTCCCTTGCTTATGAAACCTTTTACTGGACACTTGACCAAAGGAAAGTCGTCCCAGTTAACGTTGTTTCATTGTTACTTTGCTGATCAGTTAGGGAACATGCTCATTTAAAGTTGCTCAGTGCTCCCTTATAACATTGTTTGGCAGCCGCCTGCTTTGTCCACTGCTTGCAGAAAGAGCAGCCTGTTGGAGCTAGCTGGTGGGGGCTTGGAACCAGGGTGGACCGGCAGCCCCCCATCAGCTCCCCGCTCCCCTAAGTTCCCTGTGCGGCAGTCGCTCAGCAGGCTATCAATTGCTGGCAGTTCAGCTGTCCCTCCCCCCACTGACGTGCTGCTCCTGTCCTCTGCCTTGGAGTTGCTCCTGGGAGCCTTCTGCTTGCTGTGCAGGGGGGAAGAGGGGTGCTAATGTCAGGGTGTCCCCCTCCCCCTGCCCCCCTGCTTACCCCATCTCTATAGAGTGTGTGTGTGTGGGGCGGGGGGAGAACACGACAGGGCTCAGGACGGAGGGAGCTTGCCTGGCAGCAGCTGCTGTCTCAACTTGCTGATCTACTTAAAAAGGCAATGTACTTAGAGGAGCAATGCACCCCTCTCTCTCTCTCTCTCTCTCTCTCTCTCTCTCTCTCTCTCTCTCACAGGGTGTCTTCCCTCCCTCCCTTTGTGCTGCCTTGTAGAGTCTGGGGCTACATTAACAACAATGTGTTAACCCTTGAGGGCTCAGCCGAGTGCTAGTTCATCATTTAGCAGCAAGGCATTCCCTGGGAAATCTTCCACCCTCTTCCACCCTCTGACTTCACCACCTCAACCAAGCTTCACAATCATCATTGCTGTGTACACTATTTTTGTGAGACAAAGACCGTGTACAGACCAAGCTCATGTGGCCTCACATCTCTGATATCTGAAGATGATAGTACCCTTCTTAAAGATAACTAATCAATCAAAGAGTGCTGGAAGGAACACTACCAAAAGTTTCTAAATCGAGAATTCACTGTGACTGACAACACCATTGACTCCATCCCTCAGCACCCAATCTGAGAAACTCTTGGCCAACCCACCAACACCTGAGAAGGTTTGAAAAGCAATTAAACAAATGAAGAACAATAAAGCACCAGGTCCTGGTGGCAGACCAGCTGAAGTATTGAAAGTGGGGGGAGAAACACTGACTAACAAGCTTCACTTGTTGCTTCTCAAAATCTGGCACACCAGAAAAATCCCTGATGACTTATGTAATGCTAACATCATCACCATTTTCAAAAAGGGAGATAGGGCTGACTGTGGCAACTATGGAGGTATTGCCCTCCTCTCCATCGCTGGGAAGATTCTTGCTAGAATCTTACTGAATCGCCTGCTCCCTCTTGCAGAGGAAGTACTTCCAGAGTCCCAGTGTGGCTTCAGAACATCACAAGACACCGGCAACATGACATTTTTCCTGGATCTGCCTGGCTGCGAAAATCAGGAACAACACCAAGAGCTGTATGTCATTTATCTATCTGACCAAAGCCTTGGACTCTGTTAACTGCAAGACTCTGTGGAAAATCATGTTAAAGTTTGGCTGCCCAAGCAAATTTATCACCATTGTAAGACTCCTCCAGCCAGATGACTGCCTCCATCCTGTGCAGTGGCTCTACCTCTGTGCCCTTTGTCATTCGAACTAGCGTAAAACAAAGCTGTGTACTGGCACCCACCCTTTTCTCCATTTTCTTAGTAGCTATGAAAACATTAACCCAAGACCATCTACCACAGGGCATTGGCATCCAATATCGGATTGATGGCAATCTCTTCAACCTTTCTCATGTCTGCCAGAACTAAAGTAATATTGGCAACAATAACCGAACTCCAGTATGCAGATGATTGTGCTGTAATTGCACACTCAAAGGAGGATCTACAAACAGCCCTTAATTGCTTCTCTGAAGCTTACAAAAGCCTAGGGCTAACTCTGAACATCGGCAAAACAAAAGTTCTCTGCCAGTCAGTCCCCAGTCAATCATCAGACCCAGCAAGGAAGGATCTACATTGACAAAGAAGAACTGGAAAATGTAGAAAACTTTGCCTATCTTGGCAGCCATATCTCACAGAGGGCAAACAGAGACATCGAGATTCAGCACAGAATTTGCTGTGCCACCCTTGCCTTTGGCAGACTGTCTCACTGGGTGTTCAACAATCACAACATCAGAACATATACTAGACTTTTAGTTTCTAAGTGGTGGTAATCCCACCTCTCCTCTATGGCTGCGAGACTTGGGTGACCTATAGAAAACACCTGAAAAACTTGGAATGCCAGCACAAGCACTTTCTTCGGAAGATCCTCAACATAAAGTGGGAGGATCGTCGCACTAATGTCAGTGTCCTCGCAGAGGCAAACATTTTCAGTATTGAGGCTCTGATTATCCAGCACCAGCTGAGGTGGAGCGGGCACTATGTGTGCATGCCTGATGGACGCTTACCAGAATAACTGCTGTATGCTCAACTCACCAAAGGAGAAAGGAAATGGGGAGGCCAAAAGAAACGCTTTAAAGACACCCTCAAGATAATCATCAAGAGATGTGGCATCAACAGTACACACTAGGAGACAGCAGGATAGGGTTAACTGGCGAAGACTTGCCAGAGAGGGAACGTCTGCTCTTGAGGAAAATCGCCTTGCCCTGGTCGCAGAAAAGCAGCAGAAAAGAAAGGAAAGACAACTGTCATGCAGCAATCACGGCCCAACCGTGTATTCCAACATCACCTGCAATGTCTGTCAACGAGCCTGTGGCTCAAGGATTGGACTCCACAGTCACCAAAGGACCCATGAAAAATAAAACCTGTGAAAGAGATCATCCTCGACCTCTCTCATAGGTGGCTAGATTAGGGTCTGAAAGGAATTGGACTCTGCCCATCCAAATAGTGTATCTTTCTAGTAATCTCAAACAGCTATAGCTCAAGTATAGAAGTGTTTTGTTTGTTCACTAGACTTTACTGGAATTGTGTCTCAACATTCAACAAATCAGATTAAATTCTGTATAGTGATCTTGTAATTCCAGGATTATTTGTTAACTAAAATTTATGGGGTTGACATTTTCTACACCTGTGGTATTCAAGTTTATTTTTTTTATTTGATCTTGGTTTTTCTAGGGCTCCCATTGTCAAATGCTGTGATATGTAAATGAAGCAAGGATCACAGTTTAAATTAGATAAAAACTAATTTGTGTCTGAACTTGCTTTCTAAAAGTGTGATAGTTTAATTACTGTTGTTGTCCTTATAGATTTGTTATTTACATGATGTTTATTACAGTAGACCCCAAAAAGTTGGTAGGAGTTTTTCAAGCATAGAGGAGGAAATAGTCTCTGCATTGAATATGTGTGGAGCCCTGCAGATCTGTGGATATACACTATATATGCAGATATCTGTGGACCATGTTTGCGGATTGAATGTGGATACAAACTTTGTATCTGCACAGGGCTGTAAATATGCTGTCTTAAAAACTTAAAGGGTAGGAAAAAAGGATACAACAGAGTGCTTAGGATGACAATAGACATGTCCCTAGTTACAAGATGGTTTATCTTACAGTTAAATACACTATAATCTCTATTTTATTTTTCCGTAGCTATCTTCTGCTTGTTAATTTCTGAGTGCCACACATTTTAATAAGGTTCTGGCTCACAGTGTGGGGATCAGACTTCTTTACAGTATGAGGAGTGTGAAATGCTTTAGGAAGCAACAGTTCAGGGTTTGAAAACTTAAGCTTTGTCTTTGTGTTTTCCTTATTGTTACAGTGATCAAAGCAATTAAGTTTATCACTCAAGCTTCATGGTGGTTTTCAGTTTGACTGTTACTGAAATAAAATAAAGCTACTCAAAATCAATGTTCAGTGCCCCTACACAGCTCAGAACATATTAGTTTCCCGAATAGCTCAACTAAAACAAACGTGTGTGAGAAGCAGATATATAGAGCTGCTATTCTGAGTTGTGTGAAAAAGAAATCTTGCTTCCATCCCAACATTGTAATATGGTCTCAGATAGTGTCTTTAGATTGAATAGCTTTGTTATCATGTTCCTCTCTTACAGTGCTTGTACATATTTTGATATCAGCAAGTTACAGTTCTTTGTAGTTATGATCTTCCCAAGGAGCTGCAATGGCAACAAAGCGGTGGTGGAAGTCTTTGAGAAATACTTGGGTAAAAATCATGACCTGGCAAATATGTCAGACACTGTTCTCCTCCCCTCCTGTATACACACCCAAACCCTTAACCAAACTGTTTACACCTATTGAGCTGTTATAAGCCCTCTGACTTTACTGTCCTTAAAGATAGCATTGTGTAGGACCTCTTGACTGTCTTTTGCCTCCTCTAGTTTTAGCTTTAGTTGCTCTGGTTTAGATACATATAACTGGGAGTGCAACTCACTATTGTTGCCAGTCCTGGGTGAATCACACCGATATGCTCTTGAACCAACCTATAGCATTTCTGCACAAGCGGCAGCTGCAAAGCACAACGACTAGGGAAGCTCTCTATATATGGGCAGCCAAAACAGACACCATCATCCACTTATTTGGAGGGAGAAAAACAAATATTAGCTTGAGGAGAGCAGCATAGGCGTGAAATAAGTTTTGAGTCAAGTGTATACTATGTGTCTGCAGGTGTGGCTGACAAAGGGCTCGGTTCAGAGCAGCATTGTAGGCTTGATCTTAAGGAGAGAATTGAAAATTGGCAGTGATAAGAGGTGTACCAAAAAAGAGCGGGGCAGGTAGCTGACAAAATGGGGGGGGAGCTGTGTTACTTACAGACTGGTTATTGTGTATGGTAATTTGGGGCCAAACTCTCTTTTGTTGTCTGGACCAATTTGGGTTTGGAACACTCTGGGAAATGACACTCATTCCATGGGGGGAGGTAGGTTGATCGTTATGCTGTATGTTGCAGTATGGGAGGTTAAAGAGTTGGTAATAGGGATCTGGAAAGTTTTCCTCCTCCAAAGAATGGGGGTCCTTTATCCGCAAGGTAGGGTAACTACTTGGGAGAGACATTATACATTGATGAGGGGCATTAGCAGAAATAAGAAGGTGAAGAAAATAAATCCAGGAAGGGGGATATAGAAAGGAGTGACTTGACTAATTTTATGGGGGAGAAAGTTTTGTAATTTGCTAATGCAGCGTTGCTGCAGATGAGTAGAATTTTTCAAGTTGTCTTTTACTAGGTGGGTAATACTTTACCTCCCCCCCTCCCCCGTTAATCTTGGTAAAGTTTGAGGGCTGGGTGTTAAAATCAGACTTATTTCAAGACCAAGGGTATGTCTACACTGCAACGTTGTCGACAAAACTTTTGTCTTTCATGGGTACTTTAAAAAGCCCCCAGGCGAAAGACAAGTTTTGCCGACGCAAGTGGCAGTGTGAATGCGGCTTTGTCCACAGAAGTGCTCTCCTGCTGACAGAGCTAACACCGCTCGCGGGGCTGGGAGTATTTTGTTGGCAAAAGTGCTGACAAAATACCGACAGAGTGTTTACACACGCTGACTTTTAGCGACAAGGCTGTGTCGACACAGCCTTGTCGCTAAAAGCTGCGTAGTGTAGACAAAGCTAGATTTGCTTTGTATGATTCTAGTGTAAAAAGTGACTATGGCCTTGGCTACACTCACGAGTTCCAGCGCAGTAAAACTGCCTGCAGCGCTGTAACTCACTAACCGTCTATACTTGCAGTGCCCTTACAGCACTGCATCTCTGCAGGTACAGCGCTGCTGGTACTTCACCTTCCCGAGAGGAATAACAGCTGTTGCGTAGTGGCTGCTACGCTGTTGCTGGAATGTAGTTGGGCAGGTTCGCACTAACTGACCTCCGGAAGCTCCCTTTGTTTTGAAACGGCACTTCCGGGTTGGAGTTCAGAGCTCCATTCTGGGGCTGCTTTACAAAAAACAAACACAGCTACTGTTTGCAGGCAGTGGGGCTCCGTTAGGAGTGCCGGCAGCAAAGTTAGCTTGGAGAGAGGCGGCGGGGGGGAGAAAGGCAGGAGGGGGAGGGGTTGTGCTCCGTTTCCCCGAGTGGCCATTTATCTGCTCTTTAAAAACAAACAAACAGCCCCTGCTGCTTGCTTTCAGTGATTGAGAGAGAGGCGGGGGAGCTGTGAGTGTGTAAACTTAAGAGATAATGAGCTGACAATCTGTGGATACCCCAAAAACCCACTCTCTCCTCACACGCTCCCTGTCACACTCCACCTCACTCCTCCCCCCCCCCATTTGAAAAGCACTTTGCAGCCACTTGAACGCTGGGATAGCTGCCCATAATGCACCGCTCCCAATACAGCTGCAGGTGCCTCAAATGTGGCCACGACAGTGCGCTGGCAGCTGCCAGTGTGGACAGACTGCAGCGCATTCCCTACTCAGCTGTACGAAGACGGGTTTAACTCACAGCGCTATACAGCTGCAAGTGTAGCCTTAGCCTATGTAAAAACAGCATTGTGTCCCCCATTGTGTTCCATGATTGTCTCAGTAATTTACCTAATCAATTTTTCTCTGTATTGAAGTATAGGGTTTTTTCCTAACTATCAATACTTATAATTTGCATTACCATAGTGCCCAGGAGCCCTAGTCATATATCCAAGACCTCATTGTGGTAAGCACTGTACAAACAAAACAAAAAAGGGTATCTCCTCCAAAGAGTTTACAATCTAATTATAAAACAAGAGGCAACAGATGGCTACAATCAGAGGACTACAAGGAACAGTGAGACGTAATTGGTCAGCTTAAGTAGGTAGTGGTCTCAGCACATCAGTGGTGTAGTCAGCCATGCAAACTAAATCTGAAAGTCAAGCTGTGATTTCTAGCTTGTGTTATCACCAATAATAATGATTGCAGCCAAATTTTAAAAGTTCTGTGCAACTCGGACAGAACTTGGCCATGTAGTTGGAATGTGCTTAATTCTTTTGATATGCAAGTAAAAAAAAATCCAGTTAATTCTTCAGCTGTCTTTTTTTACTTTGGAATGCTGAGTAAAAAGTAGAAAATTAATATATCACTGATAAACTGGTGCATTTTAATGCATGAGGGAAATAGAGCTGTTAAAAACAGCAGCACCTTCTTACTCTACATTGTAGCCTTTTGGAGAACCGCCACATCAATTATGGAAAAACATTAGGTAATAGTGTGGGGAAGGCTGGGAAAATGTTTAAGGCATGCTTTACTTTTTACCATTATACAGTACTAGGTTTTCAAGTAGTAATGCTAATTGGCCCATTACTATAGCAACTCATGATCACAACATTTTGTGCAAATAGATGTTGCTGATTAAGAATATGGGATTGCATGACCACCCAAATGGGTAAAGCACTGACTAAAAGAACCATCATTGAGTCAATAAAACAAAGAAGACATGTAACCAGACAACCACTCCACCAGATACAGGGCTTTCTTTGGAGTCAACAGAACTTGGATGCAAAGTTTAATATCCTTTGTTCTTCCATCTGTTTTATGTTGACACACATTAAGGCACTGGAAGGAGTCTTTGTGTGGTTATACCTTGCTCGGAGCTCAGAGCATGTCTAGAGTAATGACACAATCAAGTAATTCATTGTTACCCTGCTATGTCTATATATACTTGATTTTGTGAATCTAGTTCGGAGGGTCATGGTGGAGGGTCATGGTGGATAATTAACTGAACATGAGCTACCAGTGTGATGCTGTGGTTAAAAGGGCTAATGTTATCCTTGAATGCATAATCAGGGGAATCTTGAGTAGGAATAGATCGATTTTTTTTTTTTTTTTTTTTACCTCTGTCTTTGGGATTGGTGCAACCACTGCTGGAGTACTGTGTCTAGTTTTGATGCCCACAGTTCAAGAAGGATGTTGATAAATTGGAAAGGATTCAGAGAAGAACCACAAAGAGGATTTGAAAACATGCCTTAGGGTGATAGACCCTCCCCCCCCCCCCCCCCCCCCCCGAGCTCAATTTATTTAGATTAACAAAGAGAAGGTTAACAGGTGACTTCATTACAGTCTATAAGTACTAGGCATGTAAATGTCATTTTAAAAGTTAACTGTTTAAACTATTAAAATTACATCGTTTAATCAGTTAACTGATTAAAGAGAGAGGGGCTGGGGCCACTCCAGCTGGTGTGGCCCAGGACTGGGAGTTAACAGGGTGGGTGAACTGGTAAGACTAATGCTTACTGTTTAGTATTTTACATCCCTAATAAGTACCTGCATGGGGCAAATATTTGATAGTGGTCTCTTCAGTCTAGCAGAAAAAGGCATCAAATGATTGAATGGCTGGAAATTGGAGCTCAACAAATTCAAAATGGAATTAAGGTATACATTTTTGACAGTGCGGGTAATTAACCATTGGAACAATTTACCAAGGTTCACTAAATCAAGGTTGGATGATTTTTTTTTTTTAAAAGATGTGCTCTAGGAAATATTTTGGAGACGTCTTATGGCCTGTGTTATACAGGAGGTTCATACTAGATCAGGGATCTCAAACTCAAATTACCACAAGGGCCACGTGAGAACTAGTAAATTGGCCCGAGGGCCACATCACTGAAACCTTTTCATACAATGATACAAAAGTATAGTCAAAAATGGAAAAAAAAGAGTAATATAGTATTCTATTAAAAGTCAATGTATTAACTTTTTAAAAACTAATGCAAAGAGGAGTTTTAATAAAATATAAACACTCAGTAATGTTTGGAGCTTGGCTGCCAGTGGAGTCGGCGCCAATGGCAGGCCGCAGGAAATAACAGCCCGCGCCGCGGGCCGCGTGTTTGAGACCCCTGTACTAGATGATCACAATGGTTCCTTGTAGTATAGGAATCTGTGAGTCTATGAATACGTTATGTACTGATGGTGAAGCATACAAACTAATGTCAGTGGATATGGTAATTTTGTTACAAGCTGTGGCTTTAGCTGACAATTCTATTTGTTACTCCAGGATTTGAGACTATGAAGAAGTAACAACACTGATACAACATCTGTTGGATCTGGAGGGTTTAAAATTCCCGATACAAAGCAAATGTTTCTAAAACAGTGATTCATTGTGTCAGAAGATTTACAGGGGGTGGGTGGGGAAGGATTGTAACCTAAGTAACTGAAACTTGGTTTTCACATCAAGAATACTACTAAATAGAAATAATGCAGAAATAATAGCAACATTATCTCAACCCTGCAAACATCAGTATTAACAATGGCTCTGTGAATACATTTTTAAATACATTCTGAAGGATTCTTAATATAAACGTGGTATATGTAGCTGGATATCACTTCTGTTTAAATCTGCAGATTTATTTGCATCATTTTTTTGTTTTATTTCAGTCTTGGCCCTTTGGTGAGTAAAGTGAAGGAATATCAAGTGGAGACCATTGTGGATACCCTCTGTACTAACATGCTTTCAGATAAAGAGCAGCTACGTGATATTTCAAGCATTGGCCTTAAAACAGTTATTGGAGAACTTCCTCCAGCTTCCAGTGGTAAGAAATTACATTCTTCTCCCCCTCTGTTTTTAAAACATGAGGTCTAACTTTACTTCTCTATATCCAATTATTTAATTGTAAGCTAGTGTCCTTCAGTGAACCAGATTTAGTTGTCCCTCAGTAACTGTTGACATTGAAATGTCAACAGTGTGGTGCTTCTGTTATACACACTGTTACCTATTTATGATATGTAAAGAGATGTGGTAAACTTGAAGTCAAGTCACTGTAAAAAGAGCTGGAATTAATTTCAGATTACATCTGCTATAGATATCTACCATAACTTTTTCAGACACAATATTCCTAGGCTTTTTAATGATAGTAGTTAAATCTCATTTGAGTAAATTTTTAAAAAATTGACAGTGCACTTTTAAATTGAGATGACTTTTCTTTAATGGGATTGTGATCATTTCTTTTCCCAGTATGTGTTTTGTGGTGTTCCTAGTGCTTCTAATTGTAGAATTACAGTACTTCAAACAGCTTGACTTCCACTATAAAATTAACAAGGCAATTTCGAGGTACTCCACTTGCTAAATGTTAGCCACTTTGTTCTTTTAAATCTAGAAGGTGCTCAAATACCACAGTGAGTGCAGTATGTGAATTTTGACTGGGATAGAAGGGAATGATAACTCAAAACGGATTTAGGGACTGGAGTTCTCATGTTAGGTTGATTACAAAGGGGCAAGCTGCAGAAAAACTAAACAGTCTAACACAGTTATAAGTCTGGATAAGTAGAATTGGTAAAAAAGTGCTGAAATTTTGACCATGGTATAAACTGGTAGAAAATCAGCTAAAATTGCTTGTTTTGAAATTTTTCAAATAGCAGTGGTGGAGAATTTCTATTTACTTTCTTTTAACCATTGTTTGTAGTCCAAAAATTAATGCTATATGTTATGTTTGATCCACAGCACAATTTCTGCAGTAGCATAAACAGTGATAATAGAATATGGCCACAATGTAGTGTCTAACATTTTAGTTTTATTCAGGATAACTCACTGATGCAGATGATGCAGGGGTTCTTTAGGACTACTTCCATTACTGTTCGTTCTTGGCTGCTTTATTCCCTGGTATACAATTTCTTTTCCCTCCTTTTTAGTCTCTTTTGTCTTTCCTCCCCCTGTTCTTTACAGGGGAGAAGCTGACTCAAATCTTCAGAAAGAGTTGAACTTGCTTCCAATTTCCCTGTTTTCCCAGGCCTTTGTTTCTACTCTCCTGAAATCTATAACACAGTAGTCTCTAAAGCGTTTGGGTATCTTATGGAGCAAATCTTTTCCCCAACTTTCTCCCCAGTCCTAGCTCAGAAAGAAATTATGGCATTGTATTTTCTTGTCAGTCCCTAATTATTCGATTAGAACTGGTTTTGTGCCTCTTTCCAGACCATGCTACTTCTCCTCTCCCACTTACCTACAGCCAGTGGATGTATGCTAGGTGTTCTGCCACGTGTTTAACTAGACATTAGGAAGCAGTCTCCCTAAATGCTACCTATTTTGCATTATGTATTGAAAAGTCCTCTCAAATGTCCTATTAAATATTTAAAAATTTTAAGATGTTTTATGCTAAACTACAAGACTCAGCATTAAAGCATATGTTAACTTAAAAAATCCTTCCCAGGGATGTGCCTACATCCCTTTAAGGTCCTCAAATAAAACAAAAACCAGTCATGCTTGTTTAAACTTTAGCAGAAATAAGCATATACAATTTAAATTATTTTATTTAACTAAAACAACAACGTTATGTATTCTGGATTTTTTTCTTCAACAGCAAACATATAATATGTTAACAAAACAAGCATATTAAATCAAATTGATTTAAATCATGATTTAAATCACTAGTCAGGAAGACTCGATTTAATCATGGATTTCTACATAAAAGTGCATTCTTGTTGGTTGTTATAACCTTAATACATATTCTTCACAACTCAGAGATAGATGTAGGTTTCATTTTTAGAAGGTACACACTATACATTTTTAAAGTGATTTATTTTGAAAACTTTTCAGATTAGTTTTACAGCTATATCAGAAAATGAATGATTGGTTATTTCATTTACCAAAGGTAATTGAAGCAGATAGTTCACCTCCCAATCACTTCATAAATATCTCCAGTTCAACAGGTTAATTATTAATATTTGGAGGATTTTCTTGCCATGCTGTTTTAGGAGGAGAACATCACCAGACAGACATTTAAATTGTTTTATTTAACTAAAACAACAAAGTTGTGTATTCTGGATTTTTTTCTTCAATAGCAAACATAATATTTTAACAAAACAAGCATATTACTTTTTTAATTCAGTTAAACATTCAGGTTTTTTAAAATCAGGTTTGATTTTGTTAAAATTGTTTTTAACTAAAATAGTTACATTACATTTTTTTAAAAAAACAACAACAATTAAATCGACTAAGTCAGCCCGGTCAACATGAGAAACTTAAAATATTGGCTTCTGCAGCTAACTCAGTTGTCTTCACCTTCATTTTCCTGTTTGTTCATAATCTAGAAAAGAAAAACAAGCTTTCCTGCTTTTTCTGGTCCCAAACGATTTCTCAATTTGGAATGAATTAGTCCAAAAGAAGAAAATATTCTTTCTACACCGGCAGAAGAAGCTACTGCTGTTAAAAGTGAGATTATCGCTTTAACAGTCTCTGAATCCAAGTGCTTAAGTGACTTCCACCAGTTCACTGGTGTGACTTTCTTTAAAACATCATCAGTAAACATATATTTCTTGAATGGTTCACCCTTAGCTCTGAAGTTTATTATAGTTGGCATTATGGAGGGATGATTGTTGGATGTCCATGTCATAGCCAACTCCTCTTCCTCAGCAGTTAAGGTTTGACCCTGGTACCGAGTATTAAGAATATTTACAAGAAAATGAGATGGAGATAGTGCTTGTCCCATTTGTTTTTTTAATGCTTGTAATTTAACTCCATCATTGCATTATTTCTCTTTTTAAGATCTCTCAGTTCTTTCCAAATTTCAGCAGTGGCAGCAGTAAAACAGCAAGTTCCCTGCATTTTGTTCAAGGCTACAGAAATAGGCTTCAGGGTACTCAGCATGTGTTCAACGTTTCTCTTAAGCCCAGTGTTGAGAACTTTGGCTGTGACAGTGCCATCTATTTTTTAACGATTTTGTTCACAAACTGTCATCAGATTAGGCCAGTTCTTGATATAGTGCTCAAAACAGTCCACTACTGATTTCCATCGCACGTCTTGTGGGAGGGTTAGCTTGGTTCCTCCCACTTTTTTCAGAGCAGCTGCTGCAAAGTGGGTTGTTATGGAAGTATTTTGCAATTTCAACAACATTGGCCTTTATTTCTGGGACACTGAAGTCTTTGACTAGCAGGTGCATCAAATGAGCACTGCAACTGTATGTTATTAGCTTGGGACTGTCTTCTAAATTTCTTCTCATATTGGATACATTTGAAGCATTGTCTGTGACCAAGCTGTGTACTAGACATTTGAATTTTTTCCCCACCGTTTGTTATAGCTTTTACTGCTATTTCTTGTAAGTATTCTGCTGTATGTACATTTCCTGATGTATCAATTGTTTCTGTAAGGAAGACATTCCCTTCTTCTGTTGTCACACAGGCGCATACAGCAGGATCATTGTGGACATTGATCCATCAAGACTCGGGTTAACAATTTTACCCTCTAGACCTTTTGCACATTGCTCAATTTCTCTTTCATATACTTTATCCAGCAATTTGCCTGCGACATCTGCTCTGTTGGGTGGACTGTATCCTGGTCTTAATGACTATACCATGTTAATGTAGTGTGGGTTCTCAATCATATGGAAAGGAGTTTGTTGCATAAACAAACCGGGCAATTTTTTCATCAATTACCTCTTTTTGTAATCTGCTGGTTCTTATCACAAATTTATCTGTGGTTGTTTCTGGATGATGGAGATTTTTTTTTTCTTTTTGCTACAGGTATACTGTGGCTATGTGACATACATGATGTGACTGAAACACTATCATTGGCAGATAACTCTGAAACTGTAGAAAATGATGGTGATCTTGAAGGTGGATAGTCTTCAGAATCCTGTATGTTGAGGATGGATTCTCCTAAACAAAATAAGTCAATGCAGTTGTTTAATTATTATTACCATACTGCTCATTTAGTATTACTCATTGCATTCACTGACAGTACTACTTTAAAGGTGAAATTGTAAAAGGAAGATCTGCCTATTTCAGCTATTTATTTTTTTTTAATCACAGCTGCTGTGATAAAACGATAGTACCATAGAGTAACAACTATATTTTTTGCTCAAACACGAGAATTCAAGAATAGTCCAGAAGGAAGACAGGCAGTCCTTAAGAAAGAAGTATGAAATAAAAAAGTTTACCAATCTGAAGATCCTGCATGTTCAGACATGTTCCTTTCATCATCTTCAACACAGCTTCCTCCTGAGAAGGAACAGTTCTCATGATGTTGTTTCATTCGGGCAACCACGCCTTGCATTTCTTTGTTGCACTGTTTGCATTTTGCGTGCATGCCTGTCTTACCCATAGGTAGAGGAACTTCATAAAATATTACCAAACTGGATCTCTTTTACAGCCTGCTGCCATTATAGGTTTTCCCTTTTAGTGCGAGAATGATATGGTAGGTCTCAGATCAATGAAGCCTACACTCAGAAAGACCTCAAGACTTCTGGAATATGCTGCTCAAATAGTTTCTACTGCCTGTCCCTCCCTTCTCACATTTATCTCCAGACTTATTCTCCTTGTCCAGATCTATTCCGCCCCAACAATCTTCTATTCATTGAACTTTTTGAAACTGTGCACTTTTCGAGAGGTAAGGGATTGACTCTGTGTACACAAATTTGCAGAGGGACAATAGGGTTGAGGTCTATTATTTCTCACCTTGATATATTATTTACTTATTTAAAAACATTTTTGCTGTTAACAAGCCTGTTATTTCTGGAGAGACAAATCCACAGTTTGAGAACTGCAAAAAAACCAAGCATCTCTGATAGTATCTGCTAGACTGAGCACTGAGTCCCATTGGGTGTATAGAAAGATTAACCTAAATAATCTATACAGAAGCCCCTGAAACCCCATAAGATTGGTTCCCTAATCCATGAACTGTTGGAACTCATTTACAAAACTTTTCTTAAACATTACATGAATATATTGTCTCATAATATAGAATTAGAATTTATAATCCCTATTCCATGATGAGATCTTTGAGCTATAAAGTAGCTTAATAAAACTATCTTTAGATAGGTTTTTTCCTCAAAGCATTTTATCAAAAAAATCAGATTTAAATTAAAAAAAAATCCAATTTTTCCACCCTGCTGAAAATTAATGATGACCTGTCTTAAACTCCTTGACACGTCACTATACCAGCTGTTCTTCACAGCCAGTTCAAATTACCTCCCTACTTTTCCCAATAAACTTTCTTGCTGTTATTTCTCTTTTTTCCCACCTATAATCTCCTCCTGGCTCCACACAGTCAACAAATACCCCCTGTTGCAAGCTTTCAGTGGCCTCTGCTTTCTGCTGCTTCCATGCCAGCAGCTTTCTGTTCCTTTGAGTTGGATGCAGATTTCTTACATTTTAATGAAAGAACATCTTGCTCAATAACTGTTTCTAGATAGAGCAACCTTTCCGTTTTAGTGTAAAGCAGTCAATTTAGGCTTATGTTGAACAATTAAATAGTCTTCATTTGGAGGAATTTTTGCTAAGTAATTTCCAACTGTTGCAGATATGACATTTGGTATTTGATTTACACATTTTTACTGTCAAAATGATGCTAAGGTTTCGTTGTACTTTTCAGGATCTGCATTAGCAGCTAATGTTTGTAAAAAGATCACAGGGCGTCTTACAAGTGCTATAGCTAAGCAGGAAGATGTGTCTGTCCAATTAGAGGCCTTGGATATCATGGCTGATATGCTGAGCAGGTAAGCATCCTTGTTACAAAATGGTGATAGAATGTAATTGTTAATGCTATGTTTTGACTGTGAACTTGATTTTTCTAGTTATTAAATTTTAGGTGATTATAATTTAGGCTTTGTAAACATGAAAAAGATGAGTAACTTGCTTCAAATGAGGAAAATTGAACACCAATGAAACTTTGTACCAGAATACAAATGTTACATTTAAAATATATTTAAATTAAACTTAGCTGATTAATCAAATAACTCATCATATATCTTTTGATGCTGTTGAGAACTTCTTTAGTTAGCAGTTTCAGTTGTCAGTATATTTATAGGTATATCTGAAAGCAGTTAATTGGTGTCTTAGTTTTTCCAAATAATTCTAAATGCACTTGATATATTTTGTATGGCATTTTGAGAATACTCGGAATAAGAATGATACAATAGAAGAATGAAATCAGTTCTAGATTCAGTTGGTTTGAGTTTGTGTTTTATCTGTTTTAAGGCAAGGAGGACTGCTTGTTAACTTCCATCCTTCAATTCTGACCTGTCTGCTCCCCCAGCTGACTAGTCCCAGGCTTGCTGTGAGGAAAAGAACCATCATTGCTCTTGGTCACCTGGTTATGAGTTGTGGCAATATAGTTTTTGTTGACCTCATTGAACATCTGTTGACAGAGCTTTCTAAAAATGATTCCATGTCAACAACTAGGACCTATATACAGTGTATTGCTGCTATCAGTAGGCAAGCAGGTCATAGAATAGGTAAGAGAATTTATATATTTTTCTCTGATTCTGCATATTTTTAGATGTGAAAGATCACTTTTCTAATTTTCCTTTTTCAGGTGAATATCTTGAGAAAATAATCCCTTTAGTGGTAAAATTTTGTAATGTAGATGATGATGAACTAAGAGAATACTGCATTCAAGCGTTTGAATCTTTTGTTAGGAGGTAAGCTACTTTTAAGGTATGGTGGTTTGTTTTTTTTCCTTCTTACAAGTTGACTGGTTGTCATTTGAATGTATAAGAAGTCATTGCTAGTCCTTGAGCACTTGAAAAGAGTTGTAGTAAGCCACAAGAAATGTTTCCTGTCCTGATGGAAGTGATGGTCTTTGTGGTGCAAAATACCTTTGCTGATTTTGAGTCAGAGATCATACCTGAATTGCTAAAGCAGATTTTTCTATCACTATCTTGTAATTTAACTGATAATCAGTGTAATATGTACACAGACTGGCACAATAGGCCATGATTTGCTATTCATGTATCGTGACAAATAAGAAAATTGTTTTTATAAATATTATGCTTATGGAAAGTGCTAGAGTCCCATTAGTAGAGACAGAACCTTCTTATTTCCAAAGGTACATCATAAGATTCTCTAGCCGTCAGATTAGAAGATCATAATGGTCCCTTCTTGCCTTAAAATCTATGAATATAAATTATAGGCAGCAGCAGAGCATACTTCCCTGTCCCTCTACTTTTGCATTCCCTGAAGAGGTCAGAGGATCTTCTTGTTTCCTTGGCCTCTGCTTTGACAGATTGCAACAGCAATAATTGTCTCAGTTGCTTTTGGGAGCTGAATTATGAGAACTGAACTACAGGACCACAAAGTGGCTAGTGAACTACATTTATATTTTGTTTGATTCTATCTATGGAGGTGAAACTCCATATTTTTTCCAATCTTCTAAATTACGCTGTGTCAGTTTGGCCTGAGTTCTTGTATAGCAAGTTTCAGATTGCACTGAATGTTTGTAACTGAGTTGAATTCTGAGAAAAAACATGATATGTAATGGGAATTCTGATAGTATTAGATTTACTAGTGGAATCAGTACTAAAGCATATAGATATAAATTTCTTCTGTTAAAAAAGAATTGTTAGTTAATTGTTCAATATTAATATTGTACGTTAAACTTAATTTGTTACATTTATTATGCAGATGTCCAAAGGAAGTTTATCCTCATGTGTCTACCATTATAAACATTTGTCTTAAATACCTTACCTATGATCCTAATTACAATTATGATGATGAAGATGAAGATGAAAATGCGATGGATGCTGATGGTGGTGATGATGATGATCAAGGTATATTTTCTCTTGGTTTTGGAGAGAAGAACTAATGACCCTAAATTGTGAGGAAACTGAAATTATCAATTCTATAAGTCTTAATTCAGGTCTTTCCAAAACTTAAATCATTATGTGACATTTTCATGTTTTCCTCTTTTATTTTTGCTGGCATGGCCATTTACTACACTCAGTAAGGTGAACAGGATGACATTTTATATAGGTATTTAGTGCATCCATTGGCCTGGTATTGTGAGTTTAGAGGGATTATAGTAAAGAATGACATAACTGTCTAAAGGTACTTGAATGGTGTAAACATGAGGAAGGCAGGGGAATTCTTTAGTATGACATAACTAGAAGTTGAAAGAAATTTAGAGAATGAATTTAAGATGTGTATCAGGGAAAGTGATAGATGCTTCTTTGCATGAGATGTGTATTGTTTTTATTTATTTGTATTACCATAGCATCTAGGGTCTTAGTCAGAGATGAGGATCTCATGCTAGCTTCTGTACAAACACAGAACAAAAAGAATGTCCAATTAGACTGGATAAAGCACCACAAAATATTGCATAAAACAATGCTGCAGTTGCAGAGGTGTGGAGTAGAAGACTCAGAAGGTCTTAATACCACTTTGCTGTTTGACAAAGCTGTGAGCAGCAGCAGAGAGATGGAGAAGTCTGCAGGAGATAACACCATCAGTTTACATTTGGTTATCTTTTCAGCTATAGGTCTAGAAACTTAATTTTTGTTAAAAATGAGATGTTAAATTTCTCTGAAACAGAGACTAGGCCACCACTCTTGCCAGAGAAAGTTTCCAAGTTGCCATCAGTGGGTGCATTTCTCAGTCTCCCTTTTGGTTAGGTATAAAAAGTAGATATAATTATATTGCTGCTGGATAGCTTGCCGTACTTACTGAAACTTTGGCCCATCATTTTATCTGGATTTCAGAGCATAAGAACAGCAGACTCACATGCTTGTGACTCAGGTAGTTCTGAACCTAAGCTGTCTCAGGTGGAAAGGTAGAGCATTCTCCTACTGGGCCATCTAGCTCTGCTTTAAATTAATTTTTAAATAGTAATATAACCTGCTTCACTTCTTGCATGCTCTGCTTCTGTTCTGTTTTCTTTGTGAAAAATAGTATGGTTGAGTTTGTTGATAGACAAGTGTGTTGCTCTCTTAAGCTGCTAAATAGTTTTACAAGGAGCCTCTTCAATCCTATAGAAGTTGCTTCAGAGGGCTTTGTTCTCCAATAAAGGAAAGTTAAATGGAGTATTCTGATCAGGCCTATTATATAAATGTCTGACTTAGGGGAACTAGATTTTTAGGCTGTAAGAGTAGATATTTTAACAGTTACAAAATCTTATGTATTATTTATTAAACATAATTTAGGTCTTTCTAAATTGGTCAATTTAACTTGAATTACTGAAGTAGAAATTGGCTGGAATACATAGTCCAGAGTCGTGGTACAACAAAGAATGTAGAGATATAAGGAGAGATTTAACAAAACAAAACTGTGGCGTATTTAGGACTTTGAAAGATAATATCTTGTCTCTGTTCACAAAGTCATGTAGATTTTGTAAAATTATTAAAATCTGTACAGTTCCCTTCCCTGGAAAGAACCCGAGACTTGTAAGTTTTGGCTTTTAGAAGTTACTGTTGCATATTGATATGACTCTTTTTTTTTTTTTTAATGGAATGGGATACAAATATAATTGTAGTGTATATACACCAGTGATAGGACCAACCATGTGTTGTTGAACCCATGTGCAGTTTTTGCTGATATGATGCCCCCAACAAGAGTAAAATGTGAACAGGCTAGTTTTCAGAATTTTGATGTGCTATTGGTTATGACCTTATTGTCTCACCTGGTGAATATATATGAAAACATTCAAAATAAAAAATTTAGTAAGGCCACACATGTGGTGGGAATGACTTTGTCCAATTAGCAACTGAAGTTAAGGTGGGGATGTATGAGAGGGGCTGGTGTGAGGAAGCTGGCAAAGTAGATAATTAGTTTTAGGACTAAGGCAGTTTTGAACAACCTTTTGTATACTTCTGCTTTATCTTGATTATAGACTGCTTCTTAAATTTCTTAAACTAATATATTATGTGTCTCTGAAAAGTTTTACACATTTAACAATCTGTTGCATCAAATAAATTGGGGTTCTTTAAAACAAAACTTTCTGTACAAAACTGCTAGCATGGAATGTCTATTTGTGAATTTGTGTATAATAGAAGTTCATTTTATTTTGTCAAGGGAGTGATGATGAATATAGTGATGATGACGATATGAGCTGGAAAGTGAGACGTGCAGCAGCTAAATGTTTAGATGCTGTGGTTAGCACACGACATGAAATGCTTCCAGAATTCTACAAGACCGTATCTCCTGCTTTAATAGCCAGATTCAAAGAGCGTGAGGAGAACGTAAAAGCAGATGTTTTCCATGCATATCTTTCTCTTTTAAAACAAACTCGACCTGTGCAGAGTTGGCTGTGTGATCCTGACGCAATGGAACAAGGAGAGACACCTTTGACAATGCTTCAGAGTCAGGTTAGCTGTCAGGATATTTTTTTGTTCTTTGAATTTGAGAGAAGGCCATGCTGATTATTCATTGTGCTCTGGGTTCATGTGGAAAGTGGCAAAATCACTATTTGTCACCAGTTTGTTATAGTTGTACACAGATTATGGGTTCTGACTCTGCTAACTCATATGAGAGGGAGTGTATGGTAAATTGGCTCAGATACCTGCAGCTGCTCTGGAAACTGGAATTACCTGTTGGACTCAGAGTGCTTATTTGATTTTAATTATTGGCTGCCCATCTCTAAAAATGCTATGGAGTCTATGAACCTAGTTATTATTTGTCTCATTTTATAAAACAAAACATTCATAGTCTGCGACCTATTATCGCTGTTTAGCTAAATTCAGAATAGGAGAAAAATTAAATTCTCACAATAAAAAAAGAGGCACTTGATCAGTAGAACACATTTTACCTGCAGAATAGGTAGAAGTGGCGGTACTATCAGAATCATTTTCCAAAATGATTTAATAGGGTAAGTATGTAATAAATTAATCTGTTTCTAGAAATCTGAGAGAAAAGCTACATGGAAACCATGTTTTGCTAAATCTGACCTTAATTTTTCAAGTTGAAATTTCCTGGGACAGTAATTGATTTGAAGATCTGAAACTTAAAGCTGTCAGTGTAGCTAGAAATACAGTTCTTCTGAAGAATCAAAGCTCAGAGAGACATTTTGTTTTCTGTAATTTAGGATAACTGTAAAGGAAATCCTAACTGCCGAACTAGTTAACAGGTGTGTAATTACTACAGGTTCCCAACATAGTTAAAGCCTTGCACAAACAGATGAAGGAGAAGAGTGTGAAGACTCGTCAGTGTTGTTTTAACATGCTAACTGAGCTGGTAAATGTTTTACCTGGAGCCCTAACACAACACATTCCTGTACTTGTGCCAGGTATGAAAAATGTATTAGTAAATCTATTGTAGGTTAACTCTGACTTCGACATAAAAAGTTTCTAAACCTTAAATCCTGATATTTAAGAAAAAGCTTTCAAGTATAGTTCTAAATTAAGACAATACCACTCAGCTGTAATTGGTAGTTTAGCTTCTTTGTGAATGCATTGTTTAGTGGCATTTTTACTTTGGTTAGCCCCAGAGAACCAAAGTAAAAAGCCCTGGGCTTGTAAACTAGATTCATTTTGTCTAGTCTGTAATCAGAATTGTGAACTTATGTCTAATTGGAAGACCAAATTCTGCTCAGATTTCCACTTGTGCAGGGCTAAATACTGTCCTTATTTTCACCTTTACCACCCATGCAGAATCTTTACCACTGGTTGTGGTGGATGAGCCAAAAAAAAGCTTTACTTTTAGATTCGTTGTAGAATTTAAGGGCTGGTAGCTAGAAAACTCTTATTGGTAAACTAGACGAATTTTGATAGAAGCTACTGAGAAGCTACAAATATGCAATCTTCTATATCACTTTTATATAATCACTTTTCAGAGGATGATGACACTTTTCACATAGAACAATTAAGTATGTGTCAGTCTTTAGATGCAGCTAAATCTTGTAACTTGTTTCAGTCTCATGAAGTAGCTAGGGATGTGTGTGACACATACACATGTTTTAAGTATGGTCATGTTGAGCAGTTGTGTTCAGAATTTCCTCTAGTAGTTAAAAGAAAAAGAGAGCACAAGCCATCAAACGGCCCATGTGTGCTGCCTGAGTGGAAGAAGTTTGGAAAGTTTATTACTTTAAATCAAATGTGGGAAAGGCTTTCTGGAAGGAAATGTTTAAGAGCAGAAAATGTTAGCATGATTTGGCTGCATTCTTTAGGACTTTTTGTGATTTCTGATGTTAAAAATAAATACGTAAATAACAGAACCTCTTTTCTTTTACAGGGATAATTTTTTCACTGAATGACAAATCAAGTTCCTCTAATTTGAAGATTGATGCTTTGTCTTGTCTGTATGTGATCCTGTGTAACCATTCTCCCCAAGTCTTCCATCCTCATGTTCAAGCACTGGTGCCTCCAGTTGTAGCTTGTGTTGGAGACCCTTTTTACAAGATAACATCAGAGGCACTTCTGGTTACACAGCAGCTTGTGAAGGTCATTCGTCCTTTAGACCAGCCTTCTTCCTTTGATGCCACCTCTTACATCAAAGATTTGTTTACTTGCACCATCAAGAGACTGAAGGCTGCTGACATTGATCAGGAAGTAAAAGAGAGGGCAATCTCCTGTATGGGCCAGATCATCTGCAGCCTTGGTGATAATCTGGGCACTGACCTGCCTACAACGCTTCAGATCTTCCTAGAGAGACTAAAGAATGAGATTACTCGGTTAACTACAGTGAAGGCTTTGACGTTGATTGCTGGCTCTCCTTTGAAGATAGATCTGAGACCAGTCCTTGGGGAAGGAGTTCCTATCCTTGCCTCTTTCCTGAGAAAGAACCAGCGAGCTTTGAAACTAGGCACGCTTTCTGCTCTAGATATCTTAATTAAAAATTACAGTGACAGCTTGACAGCTGCCATGATTGATGCTGTCCTGGATGAGCTTCCACCTCTTATCAGTGAAAGTGATATGCACGTTTCACAGATGGCCATCAGTTTTCTGACTACACTGGCTAAAGTATATCCTTCCTCCCTCTCAAAGATCAGTGGGTCCATTCTTAATGAACTTATTGGACTGGTGAGATCACCATTATTGCAGGGTGGAGCACTTAGTGCTATGCTAGAATTTTTCCAAGCTCTGGTTGTGACTGGAACAAATAACTTAGGATATATGGATTTATTACGCATGTTAACAGGTCCAGTGTACGCGCAGAGCACTGCACTTACTCACAAGCAGTCTTATTATTCCATTGCCAAATGTGTAGCTGCCCTTACACGCGCTTGCCCTAAAGAGGGACCAGCTGTAGTAGGTCAGTTCATTCAAGATGTCAAGAATTCAAGGTCCACAGATTCCATTCGTCTTTTAGCTTTGCTGTCTCTTGGGGAAGTTGGGCATCACATTGACCTAAGTGGACAAATTGAGCTCAAGTCTGTAATACTAGAAGCATTCTCCTCTCCTAGTGAAGAAGTCAAGTCTGCAGCATCTTATGCTCTAGGCAGTATTAGTGTTGGCAATCTTCCTGAATATCTACCATTTGTCTTACAAGAAATAACCAGTCAGCCTAAGAGGCAATACCTACTTCTCCATTCCTTGAAAGAAATAATTAGCTCTGCGTCAGTGGTGGGCCTCAAACCATATGTTGAGAACATCTGGGCCTTACTGCTGAAACATTGTGAGTGTGCAGAAGAGGGTACCAGGAATGTTGTTGCTGAATGCTTGGGCAAGCTTACTTTAATAGACCCAGAGACTCTGCTACCACGACTCAAGGGATATTTGGCATCAGGTAGGCTATCATTTAAAAAAAAAATAATTAAAAATAAATATATAGGCTCTCTGTTAAGAGAAGGGAAGAAGTTTTGTATTTCTGACAATGAGTTTAAGCTATACTCAATAGCTTGCACTTGAGTTTTATTGTATGAAAAATCTCAATATTGAATTGTGGACTGCTTCCAGAGAATTTCAGCAAATGAGATTATGCTACCTCTTGACACCTGATTTTTCATATTATGCACGAAGGCGTAAGAAATAAGGCATTTCAATTTCATGATATATTATGGAGCAGTGATCTGAAATTTTTGTTAATTATCCAATTGAACATTGTATAGATTTTATTAGATTTGTGCTTTACAAATAAGTATTTGGCCATTGTTTTTAGAATAACATTTTCCTTACACTGAAGGAAGTAGATAGTGTATAAAGTTAATTGCTTCTACACTTTTGATAATGAGAATCTGGCTTTTGAAATAATGTAATGGTGGTTTTATTAATGAAGAGTTGTAAACTAAATCATGTAAATAGTTTTAAAGAACATGGAGACAGCAATGTTTTTTTTTTCAATAGCAGCGTACAAAGTTTTGGGACATAATCAAAAGACTTCTGAAATATAAGGGTTGAGGGATATATATGTTCATTGTACATAGTTCAATACAGTAATTCCACCTCTAGGTTGTATTGATATAAAGAGATATTTGCATTTGTTTAGAACAAAGAATTCCTTTGCAGAACTACACCTGGATCTATTTGGGATACATTTTTAATTAAAAGAAAATAAGAAAGAAAGAAATACTTGTGGCACCTTAGAGACTAACACATTTATTTCAGCATAAGCTTTCATGGGTTAGAACCCACTTCATCGGATTAATTAAGGCATTAATTAATGCATTCATTAGGTAATGATGGTATAGAAGACAAGTTTATTTAATATATTCCTAATTAACATTTAACATTAATCCCTGTTTAAAATGTAATAATGGAAAATTATGAAAAATATTTAACATCTTGCCAGCCAATCAGTAACGTTTAATTTCTTAGTATTTTGAAAGAAATATCAGGAAGTGGCTTTCTTAGAAAAATACTCACATTGTGGTGAGAGAAGATGACATAATATAATTTAAATATATTTAATTCAATTATTTAGCTATTTCAATATTTTTTTAACTAAAATGACATGTTTGGTATTAGGGTCATCATATGCCCGAAGTTCAGTGGTTACTGCAGTGAAGTTCACTATTTCTGATCATCCACAACCCATAGATCCACTATTAAAGAACTGCATAGGTAAGTTTCTTATGTTTTTTAAAATTAAAACCAAGTTTCTTTTTAAGCAGTTAATATTCAAACTTTTATATCAGGGTGTGTAAAGAATCCATTTAAAAAAATGCTTTGCAAGTATCTAAATTAAGCACTCACCAATGACAACTGTTAGTGCGAGCTGTTATTAAAAACTGTAGACTGAAGCTTACTGGATACCATTAAGGAAATGGTAACTTTTCAGTATAGACCACTGAAGTCCCAAACTAGATAGCAATAGCTGCAAGATTGCTGACCATTTACTTTTTTAATTGCTAAATTTATTTTCAAGTGATTAATCTTGCATTAAAATGTATATACACAGTCATGTACTGCATTAGAAACTGAAAGATTTCTATTGCATATAATTTGTATACATTTGAAGAAACCAATCGACTGTCAAAATGTTATTGATCCATAAAACCAAGATACTTGGAGAATCCAGTACATCTTTAGGAGGAAAAACAAGCATTGCATTATCACATGACTTTATGATCCTCTAGATCTACTCTTGTTCATGACCCTCCATCATTGTGTAGTATGGTCAAACCCACCAGCGAGAGAACATTTATAGAATCTATTAAGTACATCATTTCTACATGTGTTTAGTACTCTATTTTAGATCTCAACCTTTTCAGTCTTTATAAAATCATGTATTTTTAAAGCAAATACAAACCTTGGTCTGATTTTCATATTTCCAAGTGGGTTATTTTCTTATGATACGACTGGGCTTTATTTTAGACTGTATCTGGAATAGGTATTAGTGTATCTGTATTACACTTATGCTTTATTATTACACTTCCTCAAGTTTTAGGAAAGCCTTTCATAAATTGGTTGGGTAGCCAAAAGAAACTGTCACCATTAATAATGTGACAGTCCAAAAACCTTTGTTAGTCTCCTCCTCTAAAATGAAATAATTCACTTACCTTCCTTCTTTGAGTCCATTTTCCCTACAACTTTACTTGTATTGTTTGTTTTTCTCAGGTTCTCTTTGAGAACTGCATTCTTTGAGGCATGCGGTTTCATTAGAGTCCCTTTTTTCTATTTGTTCTCTAAACTCATTGCCGCATGGCATCAAGGCCTCTGGCCTAGAAAAGTTTTTGAGGGGCCTTCTTTCAGAATCAGTCAGTCTCATTCTTTCATAGGGCCAGAAGAAATTAATAGATTCCAAGTCCAGAAGGAACCATTTTGATCATCTAGTCTGACCACCTTTACAACACAGGCCATAGAACTTCCCCAAAATAATTCCTAGAGCAGATCTTTTAGAAATAAATCCAGTCTTGATTTAAAAATTGTCAATGATGGAGAATCCACCATGACCTCTGGTTAAATTGTTGCAATATTTAATTACCCTGTCCTTTTTATGCCTTATTTCCAGTCTGAATTTGTCTAGAGTAACTCAAAATTCTCTTGCTGGCCCAGAAAGCTAGGAACCCAATTTTTGTTTTGGTTCCTGGACTTCCTGCAGTGTTCCTCTCCCTTAGTCAGCCTTGCTTCCTTTTTATTTTCTGTTACACAAAAAGAAACCAGGGTATCTAGAATTTTTGTTTTGCTTTTCACCCATCCTGTTTTTTCCCCTTTTTACATTTTCCTTCATAGCAGCGTCCCATAATACTTGGTAAGCAGTATTGATGTGATCCTTAGTGCATTTATTCTGTCTAGGATGTACTGTGTTACTCATCTCCACAGGATCTGGACAGCGGATAGTCTGTAGAGGTGTTTTTATTTTAATATATGTTGAATTATACTTCTTTTCATGGTAATTTTAAGAGCATTTCGTGGATGATTCTGTTATCCAAGGGTATTTTAAAATATACATTGGAAGGTACTTCAGGAATTTATATTAGAGAATTAATCTTAAACTCCTGAGTTTACAATGGCTTACTCATATGTATGTTTTAAGAAAATTGGAACAAAGAAATAAGGGGAGAGATGGCAGTCTTCATGATTGTTTAATACAATTTTCAGTAATTATACAAGGCTTACCTTTCAACAATAAAAACTTATCAATTTAAAAATGAGTATAAATGCTGGTGGTAAAGCTCATGAAACTTACTTTTGCATAACAGAACATTTCTGTTTCAACTTCATTACACTAATATATCAGTATATTTATATATAATTAGGGTATAGTTTCAATTTTACGTCATAGAATTATATCCAGTTCTCACAATATTATGCAGTATTACAGGCATATGCTTGACTATTCCCTGTGGAAGTTTCCCAGATTTCTTCCCTCCCTACCCCCACCCCCCAAGCAAATAAAAACCCTATAACTAGTATTTATCTCTTTTGTAAAAGTAATGTGATTTTTATGACCGTGTAGCTGTTTTGAGTGCATATTGCCTGCTCAGTTTAAATATCTAAGGTATAAAACCTTATTTGGTTGGATGTGTCAAAGAGAGACCACAGATTACATGTACGTGTGTTTTTCATATAGATTCTTATAATTTCTTGTCTTTTCATGTTCAAGTATGAATATTACTCGGGATTTCCCCAACCCACCTTAGTGTGCTCTACATGCTTTCTGTGGTCATGCTTTGTATCACACATTGTTCTAGGCAGTTATGCTGCTGTGTAAACCGAAACTTATTAAAATCTTTTAATAAGCTGATTTTAGTTGATGTATAGTTTACAGCGTTGCTGCTAAATGTAGCAATGTCAGTTCCATCAAAAACAGTTTGCATAGTAAAAAGCTCTCTGTTAAAAGGTAAAAATAAATCCCATATGGAAAAATATTTCCAGGTTTCTGAGAGTAGCATATAGAAACATCTCTTAGTAATTGATTTCTTGACATATTTGCAGGTGATTTTCTAAAAACATTGGAAGACCCAGATCTCAATGTAAGGAGAGTGGCCCTAGTGACGTTTAATTCAGCAGCACACAATAAACCATCATTAATAAGAGACCTTTTAGATACTGTGCTTCCTCATCTTTACAATGAAACAAAAGTCAGAAAGGAACTAATAAGAGAGGTAGGTGAACTTGGTGAGACTGCAAAATATTTGTAAAAGCTGATTTTAAATTTTAGTAAATATATTCTTTTCTAATGTTTTTTGTGTACAGGTGGAAATGGGACCTTTCAAGCATACAGTTGATGATGGGCTGGACATTAGAAAGGCAGCTTTTGAGTGCATGTACACTCTTTTAGATAGCTGTCTGGATAGGCTAGACATATTTGAATTCCTAAACCATGTTGAAGATGGTTTGAAGGATCATTATGACATTAAGGTAAATTATCATCTTGTACATTTACGCTTAAACTTGAGCGTTCTGACCTAATTAATATGAAATATTGGCTAAACAGTGACTTCTTTTAAATATTTTGCAATGTTTTTGCTGTGCAAATATTGTTCAGTTGACTAGAAAGCTGATATAAATATTACCTGAAAACTGCTTTTAATATACAATGGGATGTATAGTGAATCATATTTATACTAGGATATTGCTGTTTTAAAACTCCTTGTATAGTGAACTAAAGAAAATACCTTAATTGTGCAGAACTTAATTATCTCTGAATTGGTTTTCCCCAACTAGATGCTAACGTTTTTAATGTTGGTGAGACTGTCTACTCTTTGTCCAAGTGCAGTACTGCAGAGGTTGGATAGGCTTGTCGAACCCTTACGTGCCACATGTACAACAAAGGTACTGTCTTAAACTGACACTTATGTTCTTGAATAATACTTTGAACTTTTTGCGGTTATATAGAAATGTTATGAACCTGAGACTTGAATATTAAGTATATTACTGTCTGAGAAGCTGTCCATATGAATTTAGTATTACCTGTAGTTCTGGACTGATGATCCACTATAGGTTTATATCTGTAGACTTTGTGCATGACTCAACTGCATTTTAAGGCAAGATGCCCAAAGTAGTAGCTTCATTCACGTAAAGTGCACTAGTAGTCTGTTTATGCATACCTTGACATGGTTGAGTTAGAGCATGGGAGGGCAAACTACAGCCCGCGGGCCGAATCCGGCCCATCAGGACTTTCAGTCCAGCCTGTGGGATTGCCAGCCCCATGGCGCAGTGGGGCTAAGGCAGGCTGCCTACCTGTCCTGGCCCCACGCTGCTCCTGCGGCCCCTGTGGGAGGGGGATGCAGAGGGCTCCGCGCGCTGCCCTTGCCTTCATGCACAGCCCCCGCAGCTCCCATTGGCTGGGAATGGGGAACCGTGGCCAATGGGAGCTTCGGGGGTGGTACCCAGAGGTAATGGATGCTCCACCCACCCCCAGACATGCTGGCCACTTCTGGGAGCGGCGTGGGGCCAGGGCAGGCTGGGAGCCTGCCTTAGCCCTGGTGCATGCTGCTGCCATCCCAGAGCCACTCGAGGTAAGCAGCACCGGGCTGGAGCCCACACCCCGCACCCCTCCTGCACCCCAACCCCCTGCCCTGAACCCCCAACCCCCTTCCTTGAGCCCCCTCCTGCACCCCAAACTCCTACCCTGAGCCCCTTCCTGCACCCCTTCTCCACCCCAACCTCTTGCCTTGAGCCCCTTCCTGCATACCGCACCCCTTCCCGTTCCCCAACTCCCTGCTCCAGCCCTACATTCATGGCTCTGCATACAATATCCCCATCCAGATGTGGCCCTCGGGCCAAAAAGTTTGCCCACCCCTGAGTTAGAGTATGGCTTTTTAATTTTAAATGTTGATCAAAAATAATTTGGGAGGCTCATGCAATACATCATATGAAAAATAGTTCCTAGTAAAATTATAAGAGAAGATAGTGAGGAAAAGAGTATAAATCCCTTTTCTAATCTGAATATACTTGTTTACTTTTTAAAAAAATTAGAAAATTCTTTGGATTGTTTGGTCTCCTCTCTGTCCCTCAGAAGCCTGGCTGCCATTTAAGCAACTTGAAAACTCAGATTTCATTGTAGAAACTGAATGTGGAATATTGAATAGTTTTTAATTTTAACAATAGAGGTTTAAAAGTTACTGGAGACTTACAGCTTGCTTCTGAAAGGTGAAATAAGCAGTTTGAAGGGAGGAGAGCAGTGTAAAATGGTGCTTTCCCCCCTTTTTTTGAATACTTCCTTACTTAAATTTTTAAGCTTGTTCAGGCAAAGACCATGTTTTGGTTCTGTGCTTATACAGTGCCTAACACGATGGGGTCTGTGACTAGGGCTCCCAAGATATGGTAATAATTAACTTCCACCTTCATATCACCTACACAGTTTCTTGTTACCCATCTTCCACCGATAATCTGCTCCTTATTTCACTTGATGGATTTAGGGAGTATAACTTTCAATGAAGAAGTCCTTTCTGTGTACCATTAAAAGTTCTTGCATAGGAATGATATCAAAAAGGTCTAACTGATCAAAAATATGCTTTGGTCAGTATGTCCATTGCTGTATTCTAATTTGTGCTTCTCCAACTCGTGGTAATTTTTATAACGTTGTTACTGACAGTACTAAATTGAACCAGTTTGGCTGTTGTTTGCTTTGAATCTGTGTAATGATTTGCTAACTCATGAGATTTTTTTGGGGGGGGGGGGGGGCTTAGACTGTTTTTGCTTAATCTGCAATTTTCAGACTCTAATCTATTTGTAAGGTTTTTTTAATTAAGACTGCTAAACATCAGATGCGCTACAGCTGTCCAGTCTCCTGTGGTTACCTTTATATTCTTTTCATCCTAAAAAAATTACCTTGTGCAGTATAAACTATTTCAAGTGCTTGTCAAATTAAAGTGGTAATATGGAAGGAAAGATATCTTACATCAACTGGTTTAAGAAGAGCTCAGTTTTAAATGTAAACTTCCTAAATATACTTCTTTTTCTACAGGTAAAGGCAAACTCAGTGAAACAGGAGTTTGAAAAACAAGATGAACTGAAGCGGTCTGCCATGAGGGCAGTAGCAGCCCTTCTAACCATTCCAGAAGCAGAGAAGAGTCCGTTAATGAGTGAATTTCAGTCACAGATAAGCTCTAACCCTGAGCTGGCAGCCATCTTTGAAAGTATCCAGAAAGATTCATCATCCACTAACTTGGAATCAATGGACACTAGTTAGATATTTGTTCAAAATGGGGACCATTACATTGAACCATATGATGCACTGAATTGACAGGTTAAGAGTAAGAAACAGAAAAATATCTAATCTTCACATTGTTCCACTTTATTTACCTTTATGGAGACAGTTGGCTTTTTCCCATTGTTGCTTTTCTAGCATTTATTCCAGAAATACATATTTCCATGATCCAGAAGTTGTAAACCACTCATGTTTTAGTGGATTTGGCCACATTTGAAATGGAAATAAAAGATTAAAACATATGGTGTATGGAAATAGGTTCCAATATCCATTTGGCCTGTAATGTTTAGGATTAAAATGTTAAAATTTTGTGACCATGGTTTTTTCTTTTTTTAAATTTTTCTTCTTTCTGTAAAAAACAAAACCACCATGTTTTTGTATAACTTTTATTCTTTTGTGTTTCAGCTACATAAATTGATTTGGCTGGCCGATAAGAAATTCTTCTGTGTAAGATTTATTATATTACAGAGGGTTTGGGCACAGTTTAAAAAGTGCAGACATAAGTAAATGTCACTTTTAAAGGTGTGGGGATTAGAAAATTAATATCCCTGTTGTGCACACTAACTTTGCATGAGCAAGTTTACAAATATATATTGTCTGTAAATCAGCATGTGCAGTTTATTCATAATACATGTTAAAATAAGTAATATTGTATCAGTGCAATTTTCAGGTATTTATTTTTACATAGAAAATGCATTCATAGAGGAAGGGGAGAGGGTTACATTTTAATCTGGTTTTCTAAGTGCAGGTGTGGTGAACTACAGGTATTTTTACAGTGAAAGTAATCTTGTCTGCTAAACCAGTGTTTCCCAACATGGAAAATGGATTCCCCTGGAGGTGTGGAGGTAGACAAGCAAGGAGGTTGGGATGGTTTGGCAAATAATAGTATGTGGGAGAAAACTGCATAACTGTGGACCCAACTCACCCTCTATTATAAATGTGTGCCAAAAGGTGGCTTCTTGAAAGGCCTCTGCCTTCCATCCCTCAGCTCTTAATAGTGCAAGTAATGTGCAGCGTTGCTGCCAGGAAACTCTTCTCTTCTCTGGTAGTGGTATGAAGGAATAGCACGTGTTCTGGCCACATTGAACCATCAATGGACTCCCATGTCTCAAGCATCTGGTGAGTGGGAAACGGGAGCAGTCATGAAATGAGACCAAACTGGAAAACTAGATAGCAAAAAGATATGCAAGAAAAGTAGTAGTAATAAATGGACAAAGACTGCAACAACTGTGCCAGGGCCTAGTGAAAGGGGACACTGAGGTGGTGGGTGCTTGTCCATCAATTCATTGGAAGTGGCTTGATCAGAAAAAGGTTGGAAACCCACTGCCTTAAACTGATTAATGTAAAATTCCAATCTCTGTTTCAGGTTTTTCTCTAGTTTCGTTTGGCTTGATAACTTTTAGCCATTTAGAAATTCTTGAAGCCCAATGCTACCACCTTTTTCTGGCATACATTGATTCTTACAGGACTACCTGTAGCACGCTTTGTCAAAGAATTCTGTGGAGCTTAGTAGGTTGTCAGGATTTGTTAGCTAACAGAGGTGAACTGTTTAAATTTACTTACCCATTTATACCTTGGTGGGGTTTTGATGCCTTTTACTTTAAAAGGACCTGTACTGAGAGGAAAAGTTTACATGAACTCATACAATTACAATTTCAAATAATGGTACAGAAGCATCATTTGATATTGTAGCTTCTGATCTATCCTCAAAATCTTCATGCTTATGTAACTGGAAGTTGACTTCTGGAAATGGAGTTTTTCAGTTTATCTCCTTAAACTACCAACATATTTAAATGTAGTGGAAGGGGGCTAATCAAGGGCTGGGTCGGCGCTACCATTAGGTGACCCTAGGCAGTCACCTAGGGCGCCAGGATTTGGGGGGCGGCATTTCAGGTCTCTCGGCGGCATTCGGCGGCAGCTTCTTCGGCCGCCGGGGTCCTCGGTGGCATTTTGGCGGCAGCCTCTCCCGCCGCCGCCTAGGGCGGCAAAAAAGCTAGCACCGCTCCTGATCAAGGGTGAAAAGTAGTGATGGCTGATTATAGAGAGAAATTACATATTTGGAAAATGCACCTTTTTATTATTGGAACCAGGAATTGAGTATTTCCTCTGCTGTATACCTTATCTGTTTTAACTGTACTAATTAAGAATGTATTATGGTTATTAGTTAACAGCAAAATACTAGGATCTTATGTTGTCTAATGTGCACTCTCAATAAGTGAGAAGGGTTTATAGACTTAGACATAGGAAAGGAATCCAATCTGAAAATTAATTCAAATTTAAACTTAGTAAGGGATGCTGAAATAGTAAATTTAGATATAAGTGTAATAAGACTTCTCCTTGGAGAAATTGGTATGCTACATATTAGTCAGTATTAAAAGGTATCTGATGTTGTGGATACTCAAACTTACTTGGTTATCTTGTTCCACAGTAAATTGCAATACAGCAAGCTCCAGGAGCTTGAGATTCTTTCAAGGCCAAACATTGAAAGATGTGAAAGAAAGTGTAGCACATTAAGTGGAACAAACAGTATATAAGCTACTCTTTTTCCACTTTGACCACTGAAGTTGCAGGTAGGGGGGAAGAGAGAACTAAATTTTCTTATGCAGAAGAAAACATTCATACGACAAAACTACAGAAATTAAACTATAGAAGGATTTCTGATTAGTAATTACAAAGAGACTCACTGTCTTACACCAAAGCAGGAAGTCACTAGATCAGATTTAAACATGTATTTAAGTGCCTAAAGATACAAACAGGCACCTACTGGGGCTTACAAAAGTGCCTGTCTGCACCTTCAGCACCTCAATACTTTTTATAAATCTGCCCCTCCCATCTTTCTTTCCTAGCATAGTTTATGATGCAGACAGTGCTAGTTATCATATGAAAGGATGGTGTACGAGTTTTTCAAACTTTAAGGTAAGTATTTGACAATATGTATATTAAACCACTGTTAAAAAAAATTAAGTAACTTACAACTCTGAAAGCTTATGCTCATTTTCTATTCTGATTGACATTTTCTCCCTCCAATTCGTCAGACTTCTTTTCTGCTAGGAAGTATCAGTAAAATGGCAACTGTCGCTGAAGCACCAGCACCATTAAATTTGAATGAATTGAAACAGTGGTGAGTGTTTTTATAAAATCTTTTGAAAAAATCTTCATACTTAGGCTTTGTCTACACTGGCACTTTCATCGCTAAAGCTTTTGTCGCTCAGGGTTGTGAAAAAACGCCCCCTGAATGACAAACGTTTTAACCATGAAAAGCGCTGGTGTGGACCTACTGGTGTGAACCTACTGCCCCTCGTTGGAGGTGGTTTTATTTTGTAGCCGGGAGAGCGCTCTCCTGGCGATAAAGTGGCCACACAGCGCACCTTACAACGGCGCAGCTGCGCCGTTGTAAGGTGTGCAGTGTAGACATAGCCTTAGTTAGCTTTCTGGTTTGTTTAAATATAATTGCTAAAAAGAGCTGAATTGGAGATTGTATTTTCCATTGATTGTCTTAGTATTAGGCTATTATGAATTTGCCTGCGGTAGGAGAATTGGAAAGAGAAACTTAATGAAAGCTTTGGGAGAGCATTCTCATACAATATTTTAATATTTTTTTCTGTTTGAGCTATTACCTGCTTACAGATCTTTCCCCCTCAATTTCCTCCTTTCAGTGAGCAAACTGACTTTTCAGTTTTTGAATGTCACCGAAACTAACAGCTGTTTGTAGTTACTTTACCAGTGCACAAGGACTGCACAGTTCTGAGAACCCTATTCATTATTTGACTGCTGCAAAGCCTGCACCAGGAACATTGGGATGCAAAGTGGTTTTTGATAAACAATTTAAGGCATGGTTCTCTAAAAAGTGACTATTAAAATGGCATCTTCTTATTCAACAGATCTGCTCCTTGTGTGTATTGCCACTTTTTTGCTTCAGCAATAAGTTTTTGATACCTTTTGCTCCTATTATCACTGTAGAGCCAGTGTGTTTAAGAAACTGAGCTGGATGCTTCTTCTAATTTTGCATCAGCGTTTTACTAAATTCCATGTTAAACCTGTACAGACTCATGGAAGATACTAGGATCTCACAGGTATAACTGTGAGGACCTTATCTGACCTGCAGAATTTCTATTACTGGTGATATGAGAAGAAAGGAATCCTGTTTTGCTATTAGAATCCAGGTTGGTTTGCAGGACTGGAAGTATAGAAGAAACACATTTTAATTTCTAAACGGAACACTTGATATGAAGAAGCTTGAATCAAGAAACTTGAAACTACAGTGCCCTTTTTAGTTACTTTCCAGAACAGAATCTTCTATTGAATAACTTTTACTAACCAATTTAAAAAATATTTTGTTAAAGTGGTTTTTCTTCTCCTACGTCACCATTAATAAAAGGTCGACAGACCAAATAAGGACCTTAGTTATACTTGTACAATTTTATCAGCCATGAATTTGCACATGTGCAATTGACGGGAATTTACTAAAGTAATATACAAGTAGTAATAGAAGTTGTGAAGAGGCCTGCCACTAGTAAAAATTTGTGCTTAAACTGCTTTTTGTCTGTCTTCAAAATGAGATCATCTCTGATGAGAGAGGTGTTCAGTAACCTCTAGTCTTATGTAGAAATAAACTGTTACCTCTGACAATGAGGTCCTTTTTTGCAAAAGAAACTGAAACTTACGAATATCTTAAGGGTGCCACATTTTAGCTTTCCTCCACAATAAGGTTGAACAAAGAATAACACTGAATATACAAGAGTTGACAAAATCAAGAGAGTTAAACTCAGCAACAGCAGTAGAGAAACTGCTGAAACTATTAGGGTTCTATATACTGAGATTTCTATCAGGCCAGGATGCTGAGTCCTGGGTGCTAAGTCCTTTGTCTTCCAGTCCCAGGTGCAGCAGCTCTCACGTTTTCTGTTTGGACTTGAAAAGGCCCTCTACCACTTAAAAATCCTTTCAGGGTACTTGCCTTACCCTGCGTCAGGGACAAATAAGTGCTTCCTGTTTAAACAGGGCTCTCCTCGTGTCTGGAACCTGTAACCTGCCCTCCTCTCTTTTTGACTAGCTCAAAACACCTTAGAGCTTTATTCTCATTTAATCAAAGGCCTTCTGATGCTGCTTTGGCAGTGAAGTGAGTATAAATGTAATTCAGATTCTTTTATACTATTGGAACAGTGTAAAGGGGCTGCAGAACAAATGATATTTAGGGACCTAATCATCTTGTGTTGTTAAAAAGGTGGCAGTTTATAGCGTCTGGCTTGGAGCAGCCCTTTCGTAAGTGAGAGTTATTAAAAACATAACTTTCCATTACTCCTAACCTAGTTTCCTGTATGAGTCAGACAGGAATGTCTGACTGAGATCATGTCCACTAGCTACACAACAGATTCAGGCTGAATCCTTGCCTGTTTTTTTAATGGCTTTGTCTCCCATGACTACCTTCAAATAGGTAAATGTGAGTAAAATAGATTCCAGAAAATAAAAATGGGTCTGTTTTGAGTCTCTCTGTAGCGGTTTCAAATCGAATTCAGTCTAAAGAGTGTGTGTGTGTGTGTGTGTGTGTGTGTGTGTGTGTGTGTGTGTGTGTGTGTGTGTGTGTGTGTGTGTGTGTGTGTGTGTGTGTGTGTGTGCTGATAACACTATACAAGCCCTCCATTAAATCATACTGTCTTTCTCTAGTCCTTCAAGTTCATGATCTTGGCCTATGTGCTAATACATAATCAACAGTTTATTCTTTGTAGCTAACTTGTGTGATGATACAAAGTAGTAAGACTGTAATGGTAAATACTACATGCTAAGGTTTGACTTATGTCAGCTTTCCATTTTGCTGGTTTACTTAAACACAAGGAAAAACTCTGAGCTGTAGAAAGCTGGTTCAATCAGTGTTTGTATTAGGGAACATTACCTGTTTCAAATGAGATGTAATAGTCCCAGATTATTTGAACTTGACATCTTGAGTATTGCATGACAGGTCCTAACCAAAATGGTATACTACTCCAAAGCAGAAATGCTTCTGGCTTCCTGCAGACCTTCAATGTTTTTGGTCTATGCAGGAATATGGGCATCCAGGTCCTCCTACTGATCTTAGCTCCACTTAAATTTCTTTTAAGGAAAATCTAGACCTGTGCCTAAGACCTCTTACCATATCTCACATTTCATGATTGAGTAATGTCATAAACATAAGCTTATCTAAGTGGTGGATCATCCAGTGTTATCAAAGTTCCATATGACCGCATTTCTGAGGCACAGCTTCTCTCCTCATTTGTCACAAATGGGTAATGCATCTAACCTGTGGAATTCAGAGTTTGTCCAATGTTGCTGGAGGTTCCAGGACTAAGGCCTGCTCTTCAACTAGGGCCGGCAGAATTTCTACCTCTGGGTGCAAAAAAATGTTACTGGCTCAGTTCCTTCTGATCACTTTGTTCTATAACTTTATTTTTTATTCATTTTTGGTGCAGTAGTTACTTCATTTGAACTTCTAGCTCCAGTCTCCCTTTCCAGAGCTGAGGAATTACCAGAGCAGCATTTTTCTAGTAGAGTCCGTCAAGCTCCCCCACAGCAGAGAAACATTGCAAGTATCAAATCATAATCCAAGGGTGGGGGGAATGCATGGTGGGAGGAATGCATGCATGCGTTTATAGGCAGCTTTCCAGGTGCTTCAGAGGGTGAGATATGCACTGTTGCCACATGCTCACTCTTGCTCTGCCAGGGCACACAGCTTTGAGACAGACTGGCCTGCCAGGGCCTTGGCCTCGGCCCAAAGTCACAATTCACCATAGGAAGCATGAGAATTCCCAAGGAGAGGGGACACCCATCAGCAGGCTATTAGAGAAAGTTGCACCTTGTGCAAGTAAGATCTGCAAAGTAGTTTTCCATTCATCTGCAGGGGTGTGCATTGGTAAAAAGGTGTTGCTGGGTTGGTTCCCTAATAATTTCTTAAATTACAAAATTTATGCTTCATATGGGGGGAACTTCTATTTCTGCCTACTATACTCATTGAAATTGTGCTCTCCCCGTACGCACTTCTGTGAATCACTGCTTGCTACTTTCCATTTAGCAGCTTTCCTCATTATTCAGTCAACACTGCTAGTCTGGTAAATGACTGGAATACAAATTGGAACTTTTTTCTAGAAGGGAAACAAATTTATGCCTGATTTAAGATTAGTCTGCATAATTTCAATTTGGCTTAATACTAATAATTGGTTCCTACAGCTTTGGAAGAACTTTTGGTGGCCTGAGTTGATGGACAGGGCTTAGTCCTGGAGCCTCCAGAAACAAAATTAGACTGTCTATGAATTCTACAGGTGAGGGGTGTCACAGTTTTGGGGTTAGCTGCACCTCTGTCCCTGCTGTAGTCTGCTCAATGTCACTCCTCTTAAGGCTCAGGCCTCTAGCTTCCAAACCAGGGATTTAGTTTTGCAGTTCCCCTGCAATTCACTGATCTTATTCTAGTAGGTCTGACCTTAGTACAGCACCTGCTGTTCTGCTGTCTCCCAGGGCTGTGACAGTGGTTACCAGTGACCAGTCAGCTTTCACAAACCGTTGTACATTTATTTTAGGACAAAAGCAGAGAGAAAACAAAAAGCAATAACCAGTCTACAGCCACGCTAAACTTACCCAGTGTAACCATTGTCCACATGGAGACCTTGGCTGGTTTCCAGTCCTTCACACCCTTCCCAGCAAGGTTTTGTCCTCTTGGTTACAGGATCATGTCAGCTTTTTGCTCAAAAAGGGGATGTCTCAGCCAATTTGGACTGACGCTTTATACCAAAAGCTTTTTCTTTGTCTGCTAGGGCTCTTGACCCAATCTGAACCAGTATATGCAATTCCCTGGATGGGGGTGGTAATTCTCTGGAGGAGTTTACCTGTCTTTGGATCTGTAGTAATTACCGTCCACTAATTTTAGTTCCCAGAGGAAGTTCAGGAATCCCCCACCATGGAGCTAGCATATAATCTCTAGTTCGCAAAGCTACACATCACATTAATAAACACAAAAGTTTATGAATAATCTCTGCCTATAGCATCTGGCCCAACTCAATATTAGTCTTTTGATGCTTCTCACAGCAGTCACAAGAGGCATTACCCATTTCTGATGAATGGGGAGAGAAGCTGCTAATAGAAAATTATCAGGTAAGACATTTTTTGATCTTTGCAAAACAGTTACGTTCCCTACCTGGGATCTGCCGACAGTATTATAAATTCTCATAACCCATCAACTTGAACCAATGGCATCTAATTCCCTGTACTTCCTTTTAATAAAGACATACTTTCTGTTCATTATTGAATTGAAATCTCACTAGTACAAGCCTTTACTGAACTCTTTCTCACTGAAGAACATTTTTCTCACTGAACGTTTTTTTACTGAAGAACATCTCACTGAAGAACATTTTTTCTTCATTTCCCCAAACCTAAACATCCATAAGAAATTGTTGTCCATGAAGAACAGTTAAAATATAACTTAGTTGAACCCATTGATTCAAAAAAACATTGTGTTTATTTGTTTCCTTTTATCCAATTGCTGGGTCTGAAAGCATCTACATTTTCCACAGCTAAGAGGATTAAGTGCTGGATTACTGAAGCAGTCAGCCACAAATAAACAGATTCCAGAAGGGACCAAAGCCTTAGTTCCATAGTGGTTTCCTGGGTGGAAAGAGCTTCTGGAACCACAGAGGAGATCTGAGAAGCTGGCCACATGGTCATTCATCATTTCTTTAAAACAGTATGGGCTTGATCTTCAACTCTTTGCAAAGGAAACCTATGGCAGGAAAGTGCGCAAACTGGATGATGGATGTATGTGATTTTAAAATAGAATCTGTAGGAGTCTTTTGCATTTCTTCTATCCTTTCTACTTTTTTTCCATATTGCTCCTAATCCTAAACTAGTTTTGGATTGGGAGATAGGTCAGGATCCAGAATGGAAAATTTACCTCATTTTCTCTCTGTGGTTGATCTCTTGTCCAATCTGACCTACCTGAGATTAGTTGTGTGCAATGACAATGCCTTGAGTCCATGTATATAATTAATACAGTTTGAATCAGTAGATATTGTTAAGGGTTTAGACGCCTCTTCTAATATGAATCCAGTGTTGCAGCACTGCTTTGAAAGTACTTATCTGGCGGTTGGGTGGAAGGAGCATGGCCAATCCGTGAAAACTGGCTAAAGTCTGATTTGCCCCTGGAATAGTTAATGCAACCCAAACTAATCTCTGACAGAAGTAGAGGTCCATCTGAGACAAGAAATGATCACATCCATTCTGAATTTGTCTGCCTGTTTCTACAAATTATATGCAGTATAGTTGCAGCCATTTCAGTCCCAGGCTATTAGAGACACAAGGTGAGTGAGGTTATATCTTTTATTTGACCAACTTCAGTTGGTGAAAGAGACAAGCTTTCGAACAGCACAGAGCTCTTCTTCTGATCTGGGAAAGGTACTCTCAGTGTCATAGCAAAATGCAAGGTGGAACAGATGGTTTAGCATAAGTAGTTAGCACATATTGTAAGGGACCATTCAAGGTAGAATGGCCCATTTACATCCTTGTAGTCATAGGACAAAAAGAGGAGGTTGATTGTTTACGGTTTGTTGTAATAATCCATAAATCCAGTTTCTGTTCAATCCATGATTTTTAGTGTTTAGCAGAGTTATGAATTTAAGCTCCCGGGCACAACTTTTGAAAGTGTTTGTACAGGTTTCTTTTGAGGATGAGGACTGATAGGTCAGGTACAGAGTGATCACTTTGTGAAAAGTGTTCATGCACAGGTGATGGGGTCTTTTATCATTTTCCTCTGTGAGTTCATTCGAGAGCGTAGTGATTGTCTGGTTCCACCTCCATAAATGTTGTTGGGGGCATTTATTGCACTTGTTGAGGTACATCACATGTTGTGATAGGCATGTGTATGATCCATGGATCTTGAAAGGTATGTTATGGCGGTGTTGATCATAGTAGCAGTGGAGATGTGTGTGGGTTTGGCATCTGTTCTGGCAGGGTCTTTTGTTGCTTTGAGTTGGTGTGTCCTTGTTTGTAAGGAGCTTGCTTCTGGGAGTGAGCCTGGAGAGGCTGGGGGTTGTCTGAAGGCCAGAAGATGGGGTTCAGAAAAGATTTCTTTCAGGATGGAGTCCCTATCAGATATAGGTTGTAGTTTAATGATACCCTATATGGGTTCCAGTGTAGGGTGGTAGGTAACAACTAGTGGTGTGCGGTCATAGGGGGTTTTGTTTCTGTATTGAAGCAGGTTCTCTTGGGGTATTTAGGTGGTGCATTCCATGATGTGATCTACTCTGGTGGAATGTCCTTGTTTGCTGAAGGCTGTTTTAAGTGTTACATTATATATGCCAGACTTTCTCCTTGGAGCATATTCTGTGGTATTTGAGTGCCAGCCTGTAGATAATAGATTTCTTGGTTACTGAACCTATGAAGGTAGGTGTGGCGATCTGTAGGTTTCTTGTATACGGTTGTCTGTGGGGTTCCATTGTTGAAGCTGATCGTGGTATCCAGAAAGCTGATGCTAGTGTGGGAGTGTTCCAGAGAGAGTTTAATAGATGTGTTCAAATTGTGGTGAAATTCTATGAGGCAGTTTAAGCTGTCTGTCCAGAAGATGACAATATCATTGAGGTATCTCAGGTTTATCATTGCTATTGTGGTGCATTAGTCCAGAAATTCTTCTTCGAGGTAGCCCATGAAAACCTGCAGACATCTCTACTGCTACAACCATAGAATCAAAGAAGTGTAGGATTGGAAGGGACCTCAGTAGATTATCTAGTCCAGTCCCCTGCACTCAAGGCAGGACTGCTAATAGCTGGACCATTCTTGACAGGTGTTTGTCTACCCTGTTCTTAAGAACCTCCAATGACAGAGATTCCACAGTCTCCCTAGGCAGTTTGTTCCAGTGCTTAATTATCCTGACAGGTAGTTTTCCTGAAGTCCAACCTAAACCTCCCTTGATGCAATTTACGCTCATTGCTTTTTGTCCTATTCTCAGAAATTAAGGAGAACACTTCTCTTCGTAACCACTTTTTATGTACTTGAAAACGGTTATCGTGTCCTCTCTGTCTTCTCTTCTCCAGACTAAGCAAACCCAGTTTTTTCAATCAACACTCCTGCTGACACATCCCAAAATGAAGTTTGCATTTTTTGCAACAGTGTTACATTATTGACTCATATTTAGCTTGTGATCCACTGTAACCCCCAGAATCCTTTCCACAGTACTCCTTAGGCAGACATGTCCCATTTTGAATGTATTGTGATACAGCATGGCCAGAAGGCAGCAGGAGAGTGATCTAGGATGAGGAGAAGCCTTATTCCCTGTAGATTAATTAAAAGCACCTGAAACCAATTAGAGCACCTGAAACCAATTAGAGCACCTGAAACCAGTCACCTGATAAAATCCCCCTGCTTCAATCAGCCAGAGGAGGAGCTGGAGCAGAGTGAGGAGGAGCTGGAGCAGAGTGGTTTGGTGGTGGAGCAGAGAGCAGTTTGGAGGAGTGAAGCAGAGTGGATTGGTGGTGGAACAAAGAGCAGTTCGAAGGAAAGTGGAGGAGAGTTTTGAGAAGTGCTGCAGCGGGCTAAGAAGACCAAGATCCTAGGTAAAGGGACACCTGGCTTGTGCAAAGGGAAGACAGGAAGCCCCACAAGCTGAAGGTCAGGAGAGGGAAGTAGCCCAGGGGAAAGAATCACTGGTACAAGTGGTTTACCTGCTATCATAGGGCCCCTGGGCTGGGACCCGGAGTAGAGGGCGGGCCTGGGTCCCTCCCTCTCCACTCCCCTTCCCTGGGATACTAGAAGGATAGCTGTTACCCCAGTTCAGGGGCAAGAAATGGCACCCTGAAACCCTCCCACAAGAAGAGAAAGTGTGGGACCCATCATAGTAGTGCCGGCAATTTGCCACACGTGGTGTTAGAAGTGGGATCCCTAAGGAGATCCTGACTGACCAAGGAACCGCTTTCATGTCGAAATTAATGAAGGACTTATGTACCCTGCTCCGCATCCATGCCATAAGGACCTCAGTCTACCATCCTCAAACAGATGGCCTGGTCGAGCGGTTTAACCGCACCCTTTAAGGTATGATCCGGAAGGTGGTAGCACAGGATGGAAAAGACTGGGATACCCTTCTACCATACCTATTGTTTGCAATACGGGAAGTCCCCCAGGCGTCCACTGGTTTCTCTCCCTTTGAGCTACTATACGGACGCCACCCACGCGGAATATTAGACATCGCCAAGGAGGATTGGGAAGAACAACCCAGCCCAGGAAAGAATGTCATTGAGCACGTGACACAGATGAGAGAGCGAATAGCTCGAGTAACCCCTATAGTACGGGAACATTTGGAAAAAGCACAAGAGACCCAGCGGACATATTACAACCGCCAGGCGAAAGTACGGAAATTTCAGCCAGGAGAACGGGTGATGGTGCTAGTGCCGACAGCAGAAAGCAAACTCCTAGCCAGCTGGCATGGGCCGTATGAGATAGTGGAAGCCATTGGGGAAGTGGACTATAAGGTCAGACAACCAGACCGCCGAAGACCAGAGCAGATCTACCATGTAAACTTGCTGAAGCCCTGGCGTGACCGAGAGACGTGCCTGGTCATTCGGAGAGCTCCATCCCAGACGGACGACCGACGGGCAGGTGAGGATATCCCCTGAGTTAGCCCCAGAACAACGAACAGAGGTCATTGATATGATCCAACGGAACCAAGATGTGTTCTGTACACAGCCGGGCCGTACAACACTGGTCCAACATCATATCGTTACCAGGCCCGGAATAAGGGTGACGATAAGACCATACCGGATACCGGAAGCTAAAAGAGAGGAAATTAGGACAGAAGTGAAGATGATGTTGGAACTTGGGGTTATTGAAGAATCCCACAGCCAGTGGTCCAGTCCTATCGTCTTAGTACCCAAGCCTGACGGCACCTGGAGGTTTTGTAATGACTTCCGGAAGTTGAATGAAGTATCCCAATTCGATGCCTATCCAATACCACGTGTCGACGAGCTAGTTGATCAGTTAGGCAAGGCCCGATACCTAACCACTCTGGACCTGACTAAAGGATATTGGCAAATTCCCCTGGCCAAGAATGGCAAGGAGAAGACAGCTTTCTCTACACCTGATGGCCTGTTCCAATACACTGTCCTCCCTTTCGGACTCCATGGGGCCCCAGCAACATTCCAACGACTTATGGATAAATTGCTGCGACCCCATGCCAGGTATGCCGCCGCCTATTTAGACGATATAGTCATCCATAGCCCTGACTGGGAAACACATCTAGTAAAAGTAGAAGCGGTACTAGACACCCTGAGGAAGGCTGGCCTCACTGCCAACCCTCTCAAGTGCGTGATAGGACTAGCTGAAGCCAGATACCTTGGGTATGTAGTAGGGAGAGGTTTGGTAAAACCCCAATGGAACAAAGTGGAGGCAATACAAGATTGGCCTCGGCCATTCCGTAAAAAGCAGGTCAGAGCATTTCTCGGGTTAGTAGGGTACTATCGGAGATTCATCCCTCATTTTGCCACAAGAGCAGGGCCATTGACTGACCTGATAAAGGCTCGGGGCCCCGAGATAGTAAAGTGGTCTGATGCAGCAGAAGGGGCATTCGCAGATTTAAGGACAGCCCTTTGCTGCCATCCTGTACTCATAGCCCCAGACTTCAAGAAAGAATTCGTTCTACAAACAGATGCCTCGGAGGTAGGGCTAGGAGCCGTCCTTTCGCAGATGGTAGGGGCGGAGGAACACCCGATCCTGTACCTCAGCCGGAAGCTCCTCCCCAGGGAACAAAAGTACGCCGTCGTTGAAAAGGAATGTCTGGCGATAAAATGGGCCATGGAAACTCTCCGTTACTACCTACTGGGGCGGCGATTTACCCTGGTGACAGACCATGCCCCGCTCCAGTGGATGCACAGAAACAAGGAGAAGAATGCAAGAGTGACTAGATGGTTCCTATCTCTGCAACCTTTTCATTTCCGAGTACAGCATAGGGCTGGAAGCCAACATGGCAACGCAGATGGCTTGTCACGAAAGCATTGCCTCTCGTCCCAAGTTGCCCAACCCCATGGTGTTGAGCGGGGGGGAGGATATGTGATACAGCATGGCCAGAAGGCAGCAGGAGAGTGATCTAGGATGAGGAGAAGCCTTATTCCCTGTAGATTAATTAAAAGCACCTGAAACCAATTAGAGCACCTGAAACCAGTCACCTGATAAAATCCCCCTGCTTCAATCAGCCAGAGGAGGAGCTGGAGCAGAGTGAGGAGGAGCTGGAGCAGAGTGGTTTGGTGGTGGAGCAGAGAGCAGTTTGGAGGAGTGAAGCAGAGTGGATTGGTGGTGGAACAAAGAGCAGTTCGAAGGAAAGTGGAGGAGAGTTTTGAGAAGTGCTGCAGCGGGCTAAGAAGACCAAGATTCTAGGTAAAGGGACACCTGGCTTGTGCAAAGGGAAGGCAGGAAGCCCCACAAGCTGAAGGTCAGGAGAGGGAAGTAGCCCAGGGGAAAGAATCACTGGTACAAGTGGTTCACCTGCTATCATAGGGCCCCTGGGCTGGGACCCGGAGTAGAGGGCGGGCCTGGGTCCCTCCCTCTGCACTCCCCTTCCCTGGGATACTAGTAGGATAGCTGTTACCCCAGTTCAGGGGCAAGAAATGACACCCTGAAACCCCCCCACAAGAAGAGAAAGTGCGGGACCCATCATAGTAGTGCCAGCAATTTGCCACAGTATGCAATTGATTGTTCCTTCCTAAGTGGGGTACTTTGCATTTGTCCTTATTGAATTGATCAACACCTCTACAACACACCTTTCCTGATTCATGGATCTTACACATACCTATGACAACATGTGGTATACCTCATCCAGTGCACTAAATGCCCCAATAGATAAAACCAGGCAATCACTACACTCTCAAATGGACTCTCACAGGAAAATAAGACAAAAACACCCCATCACGTCTGTGTGTGAACACTTTTCACAAAATGATCACTATCTGACCTATTAGTCCTTATTAAAGGAAACCTGTACAACATTTTAAAAAGATGAGTCTGGGAGTTTAAATTCATTGCTCTGCTAGACCCCAAGGCCTTTCTATACTACACAATTTTGTCAACAGAAGTCAAGTTTTGTCGACAAAACTTGAGAGGCATACGCAACAATCCTCCTCCAGCCAATTTAACTCTCCTGCTATGCTGACCTAATAAAACGACCTTGATGAACGGTATAGAGGTTTCTATGACAAAGTTAGAGCGATGCAGTGTCAGTGTAGACACTGTGCTGGCTTACATCACCATAAGTGGCCTCCAGGAGGTGTCACACAATGCCCATCATGACTGCTCTGATCAGCCATTTCAGCTCTCCTGCCCTGCAGCCAGGTACATAGGCATGCACCCCTCCCCTGTTAAAGCCCCTGGAATTTTTGAAATTCCACTTCCTGTTTGCTCAGTGTGGAGAATTCACATCGCATCTTCCCAGCTGACCAGGCTGGCTTTCTGCGGCAAACACGCTTCCACCTGGAGTACACCAGATTTAAGTCTGTGGGAAGAGGAGGCTGTGCAGTCGCAGCTCCGATCCAGCCATATGAACTTTGGTACCCCTGAGCAGATTGCTCATGGCATGGATGAGCAGGGGCATGAAAAGACATGCAGCAGTGCTGTGCTAAGATCAAGGAGCTAAGGCAGGCATACCGGAAGGCAAGGGAGGCCAACCGTCACTCTGTTGTGCCGAAAATATGCTGCTTCTGCAAGGAGCTGCACATCTTCCTTGGCAGCAACCCTATCTCCACTGCCAAGAGCCCCATGGATGCTTCGGGGGGATTGGAGGCTGCAGCTAGTGGAGTCTTAACCCTGAGAAGGAAGTGGTGGACAAGGAGGTCTAGTTGGTGGAGGGTGTGGGATAGGCGACAGGGTTCTCCGGTGGCGTGTCGAGCCAGGACCTCTTTTTGACTCCGGAGGGGTCTAGCCAGTCCCAGCAGCCTGGCTCTGGCATGCCTGAAGCAAGAGCGGGGAGCTCCGGTAAGTACTCATTTTGCTTTGATACTGCATAGTTACATGAAGTAGAGGTGTCCTTTATTTTGTTACATGGTGCAGATGAGGTACTGTTTGCATCTGCTTCTCATTCCCCTGTGCAGCTACGCAGCGGGGACCCTGTGGAAAAGTTTGTTAATGCACACCGGGATTTCCCAGGAATCCTCCATAGAGAGCTCTAGGAAATTTTCCTGCAGATACTCTACAATCCTCTGCCAAAGGTTCCTTGGCAGAGCTGCTTTGTTTCTTTCCCTGTTGTAGGAAACTTTGCTGCACCAATCAGCAATTGCTTCTGGAGGAACCAGAGCAGCACATAGGAGAGCAGCGTATGGACCCAGTCTGAAGCCTCAAGCATGCACGAGATACACCCTTGCATCATGGGTTACTTTCAGTAGTGAGATGTCAGCATAGATCACCCATGTCCCTCTGGAAAATGGTGTCAGTCTTCAGAATAGTGTCCCTAGATGCTTGTCGTGATCCCCTTTTGAAACCACTCAGACCTTTTTATCCCATCTTGCACTTTCCTCCCCTGGTCTGAACTCACCATGTTTATTGCTCTTGCCATGCTACGTGCTTGCCAAGGGAAAATGAGAAAGATGTCTATGTAACTTTTATGATTCAAGACTGAGTGCACTCACAATACTCATTCTGTGTATTGTTTCTTTTGCTTCTGCAGATGTGCTCATGAGGGCCAGCTCCTACACACCGGCAGACCACCTCCATCAGAAAAGGAGGTGAACGAGGAGGAGTAAGGAGGACATGTTTTGAGCAGTGCCTCAATTGTCTGATTACGCAGATGGCGAGCACAGAGCATGGAGAGAAACAATAATAAAAAAACTCAGAATGGATAGCCAGGAGAAGAGACAGGGGCAGGCATGTATAATAAAGGGGCAGGAGCGAAGATAAACTTCATGGAAGCACAATCAGAGCTGCTCAGGTCCCCGATTGTGCTGCAGGTGGAACATAAGCGCTTAGGCACCTACTCTGTGAATGCTCCGGGGCTGGAGCATCCACGGGAAAAAAAATAGTGTGTGTCTCAGCACCCATCAGGAGCCCACGATCAGTGCCTCCCACCAGCCAATGATCAGCAGTGTGCAGGAAGTTTTGGGGGGAAGGCGTGGGGGCAGGAAGAGGTGGGGGAGGGGGCGGAACGGAAGGGGAAGAGGCATGGTGGGGGCAGGAAGAGGCGGGTTGGGATCGGGGGAAAGAGTGGAGTTGTGACAGGACCTGGGGGAGAGTGGGGTCGAGCACCTTCTGGGAACTCAAGAAGTTGACGCCTCTGCATATGTGTGTTTGACTTCCTCTGCAGACCATAGAGAACTGCCTTCCTTGCCCTTCCCAAGGTCCCCCGCTGCCCGTTTCTCACATGTTCCTGGCTCGTCACAGTACCCCTTGTTCTCTACCCCATGGCCCATGCTCCATAATGACAGCTGGGCTTGCACACAGCTGTGAGAGCCTCATTTGAGAGAGTGCTGCCTAGTGTCATGTCCCTTGTAAAAAAAATGGAAATCTGTGTATTGCTGTTTAATAAAAATTTAATCTTAAAAATACAATGATTCTTTATTTGTGTCCTACACAGGGTGGTTGCAACAGAAATTCATACACAGGAGCAGTCAGCACATTTGAAGACTACAATTAATGCTCAGGCAGCAATCATTACAAGGGTCATTCAAAGTGGCAAGTAAATAATGCCTGGATGAATGCTTTATAGAAAGACACATTACTGGGGCTCATTGTCAAAATGCTGCTTCAAAGCCTCCCTGATTTGAATAGCCCCTTGCATATGCAAAAGTTCTGCAGCCACTGCTCATCATTGCATACCTGCATCATGATCCAATCCCACTAGTCAGTGCTTGTTTCTCAAGTCCAACAGTGATGGTCCATCATGTGCAGCTGTTCCGTAAATGCCAACATCAGTCTTGAATTGTTTCCTTCTATGGCACAACAGGGCAGGCACCATGGATTCCTATTTGGATTTGCAGCTCATGAAATACTGCAGGAACAGCTTAGTTGTATTCATTACGCTCATCACAAAAGCAGTGCAGGATCCATGTTCTCAGGCAGAGATGGTGGGTGCAAAGCTTACAGGGGCAGTTGAAAATTCATGAGAAATGTAGACTCAGAAGTCCATGGAATGATGGGATGGAGGAAACTGCATCATGGGATGGCGATTCTGCCACCATGAAGCACTACGATCCATTCTCAGAACCCCTAGCAGGAGAAGGTGCCAATTTGCACAGTGGGATAGCTACCCACAATGCACTGCTCTCCCTGTCAGTGCTAGAACACCAACTGTGGATGCACTCTGCCGACACAAGGAGCGTTGTGTGAACATGTACAAGCGATGTAATTACAGCAGTTTATGAACGTTGATATAACTTAAGTCAACTTAACTCTGTAGTATAGACATGGCCTGAAAATCATGGACTGAACAGAGACACTGGATTTATGGTTATTACAACAATCCGTAACCCACTAACCCCCTTCTTTTGTCCTATGACTGCAGAGGTGGTAATGGGCCACCCTACTTTGAATGATCCCTTAGAATATGTGCTAACTACTTACACTGAACAATCTGTTCCACCTTGCATTTTGCTGAGCCCTGGTCTACACTACAGAATTACTTTGGTATAACTACGCCGCTCAGGAGCGTGAATAATCCACACCCCGGAGCGACATGTTTATACTGACCTAGGCGCTGATGTAGACAGTGCTATGTCAGCCGGAGAAGCTCGCTGACAGCTATTGCCTCTCAGGGAGGTGGAGTTATTAAGCTGATGGGAGAACTCTCCAGTTGTCTTCGAGTGTCTTCACCAGAAGTGCTACAGTGGTAACGCAAGTTTCTAGTGTAGACCTGCCGTGAGACTCTGGGAGTACCTTTCCCAGCCCTGGAAAAGAGCTCTGTGTAGCTTGAAAACTTGTCTCTTGCCAACAGAAATTGGTCCTATAGAAGATATTTCCTCACCCCCCTTGTTTCTACAAGAGACCTTCATAGGATTTTGCCTTACATTGCATCTGAACAGATATGAGTAATCAGACTGCAAAATATTTTGCAAGCATGCCAGGTATCCTCGTCTCATCTGCCTCTCAACAGTCAGCATGACCTATACATTTCTACACCTAACTTCCAGAGGTCTTGGTTAAGTTTTCCCAATCGATTACTAAGATATTAAATGGAAAAAAGGATCAAAGTACAGAAAAACAATAAATGATCCTCTTATGTTGAGGCAGTGTACATTTATATTAGCGTGTCTTGTACTCAAAGCTTCTAGAATCTAAACCATTATGAGAATTTCTGAAGTTAAATATGCATTAAATACAGTTATGGTCTGTTGCTTCTAATTAAATTTCCCTCCTACAGGGATCCTAGTGGCAACCACGGAAAGGGGACTTTAGTGTTCCTGCATTCAAGAGGTGTTTCTGTTTTTGGGGGGAGGGAGATGGGGGGATTTCAATTCAATGGGTGTCAGAACTGCCCTCTCCACCCAATAATCTTCTGAAAATGTGCTAGAGGCTTTCACCTTTGGTGACATGGCCCTGAAGTATTTGTAGACTCCATTTGGCTGCCTACCTGTCTTATGGATATGCTGGTGTAGTACAGAGTCCTCTCACTGAAATCATGGACTAGAGATAAGTTCTAAGTTTAATAGCCTTTCCCTTTGCTGGGTAGGTGCCATTTACAGGAAATGTTCCAACCCAGGCCCTTAAAGATCTTGTTTGAGAACAAGAATGTTATGCCTGACAGCCAGGACAAATAACTTTTTTACCTCCTCTATTTGGTCTTAACCTACACCCATTCTGACAGCCTCCTCTTCGTGCTGCAAACAAAGAGTTGCTGCAGCCAGAAAGTTGATTGTACCAATATTTTTTTATTTTCACCAGATTCCAAGAACAGAGCAAGATCTGCAATTACAAGAATTCTTGATTCACATCATCTTATCCCCATTACCACTGGATAGTCTTTACTGTCAAGTTAATCTCCCTGGCAGAACTTGGTTGTTAGACTGTTCAACACTTAACATCAGGGACTCCAGTCTCAACTGGTTTAATGACTTGCTCATTTTCTTTCACTGTAAACAAACTGATTGAATCACTTGGTGGTAACACAGCAGTTTCTAAGGGATCATCATATCTATCTAAACAGGAAATTTGGCTTGCATTGGTAGATTAACAAGACATGAATTTTTTGGAGTTAAGACTAGAAACATTTGTTTCTAATTTCAGTCTGTGAATGTAAGCATAACTACTTTTAAAAAGAAAGTAATGAGAACATCAAGGTTCATTTACGCCTAAACACATTGTGGAAATTCACAAATTCTTCTGTAATCTCAATCAGCCCTCATGAGTGTCTTATCGAAAAAGGAAAGATGCCCCCAGTGGGTCGGTCTAATATATGTTCTTATATTGTTCCTGTAACTGTAGTACCTAAGCACTTCACAAATAATGTTTTGTTTCTTTGCTATACCTCTGTGAGATAAGGAAATATCTTAATTTTATAAAGTGATTTTGTTTTGCCCAAGGTCACACAGGAAGTCTAGGGGAAGTCTGAAGAATGGGGAACCAGACCCATTTCTCCTGAATCCCAGTCCCAAAATATTTCTCCCATAGGACCACCTTTCCTTGCTCCAAGATTCCCAAGAACACTTGGAATTTTCCAGAAGGTTTTCTCCCTTTATGTTCATCCAACTGCTAAAAATGTGAAACTTGCATACAGCAAGAGTAGGACTTTGATTTAAAAAAAAATCCCTTTACCATCCATTTTACACAAGGGACTTTTCAAAGATGCATGACACTTACAAATGCAATTGGAAGTGGTTTTGGAGGGAGCTGACAAGAGTGGACTACTGTCATAGTCTCAGTGGAAATCTGCCTTGATTTAGTTAAAAAAACACCCTCTACAAACACAACTAGAAATACACAGGGACAACATTTTAAAATGATTCAAAGAAGCTATGGAACATAGTCAATATGACTAACTGCAAATATGAACATCACAGGGTAAGCCAGGATAGGAAGAAGAAGCTGAAATGTACCTGATTGAACATACTCGAGAATCGCTTCCCTTCTAACATTTAAAATTGAAGATTCAAATTTCTTTGATCTACATAGGTGTAAAATTTGTTTCAGTGCTGCTTGGATTGAAATAGTGGAAAATTGTAGAATTAAAAATCACAATTGAATTCAATTTTTTTTTTAATGCAAAACAACCCAACCTGCATCCTTTTTAACTTAGCATCAGTCAGGGGCTGGTTTTTAGCTCATAAATTGATGCCTCCAGTGGGTTTTCTAATATATGTTTTTATTATTCCTATAACTGTAGTATGTAGGCATTGAAACTTTATAATAGGCTAGACGTTTGATGCAGCACATAAGCTGGTAAGAGTATCTGTACCGAAGAGTGTGGATATCAGAGGGGTAGGACTACCTAGTTAATAGACGAGAACTGAATAATTATGTACGTTTTACTTAGAGAATTTCAAGCTTTGTTCAAGTGTTCATTCCTGACTGTGTGTTAGGGAAGTCACTTACCCTGTGTTTGTCTTAGTTTATTCACCTGTAAAATGTGGATAATGTTCTCTCAAGGAGTTCGGAGAGAGTAGATTGACTGGTTAATGTTTAAGCACTAAGGGCTTGTCTACATGGTGAATTAGTCTGCACCAGGGGGGTATAAATTCTGTTGCACATTAGGATGTTGCACACTAACTGGCCTGTGTAAACCCTGCTGGCATGCACTAGAAGTTCCCTCTTGTGAGCTAATGTAGTCCTGTTTCAAACAGTCCTACGTTAACCCACAGTAGGGAACTTTTAGTGCATGCCAGCAGCGACCACATGGGCAGATCTGTGCACAAAATGCTAGTGCTCACTAGGACTGGCCCTAGACTAAATGGCACTCCAGGCGAGAAGCATCTTTGGTCCCCCTTGTTCAGCTTTTGAATACCTTATTTTTTATTTGTAGCCCATTTCACGACTTTGCACAATTTGAATGCATGATTTATCCCTGTCAGATAAAACGATACATTTGCACACTAGGACTTGTAAATCTGTATTTATTCATGCCATATATAAGCAAATAAAGAAATTTGTTTCCTCTAAGCTTATAGAAACTTTTTAATTTTAAGAATAACTGAAATGTACTAACTGTGCACCAACATTGGGTGGAACAGTATTAAATAATATTATAGTAGGTGACAGCCTTAAAATGTTAACCCAAGTCCTTTAGTTCAAAAGGTGCTTTTCTTGCCTTTGCCCTTGCGAACCTAAGAACAGCGTCAGAGAGATCCAAAGACTGGCCAAGGGCATTTTCAAGGGATAAAATAGCAAGTGATGTCAGTCTCTCATCCATCATTGATCGAACATATGTTTTAATGAGCCTGAGCTTCGAAAAGTTGCGTTCACCACTTGCAACTGTGACTGGCAGCATGAGCAGAATCCTCGAATCTATCCACACATTAGGAAAAGTGTCCTTCAGGCCTGCATCATGAATGAATTGGAGAACTTGGAGTGGAGAGTACTTCCCGTGTTGCAAAATGTGACGAATGTTGTCCAATTCGACATAGAGGTCTTTATCATTGACATCTGAACATTCCCCATGTGTCAGTATCTGGTGAAGGTCCCTACAATTGTTCAAGACTATTTTCCTGTCCACCAACAGCTTATTAAGGTCATACAAAAACTCCCAAGTCTTTTCATGGCACTTCATTTGTCCAAACCTTTCTTTGATGGACACTTGAGCGGTGTCAATGAGTAAACAAAAAACCTCCCTCTTGAATTTTTCTACTAAGCTTCCCATCACCTCATCTCTACTCTCATAACCAAACTCTCTCTTCTTTCAATGAATATGAGTTTCCTTGAAGATAGGCTCAACTCCTAAAGTTTCTGCCATTTCTTCTTCTGGCATTTTCAAATCCGTTGTCTCTTTAGGCCATGACAAAATCAAGGCTACTTCTCATCAAAGTAGTAGAGGTCACAATGTCCATCAACTGAGTTTGTAATGCCTTGCTTACAATGCCTACTTAGAACAAGATATCGTGCCAAACCACAACTGAGACCAGAAATTTTAACTCCGTGATCTGATTTTCCAGGCTTTGCACGTTGTGTCAGATTCTGACGTCTGTTTACTCGACTGCGTCAGTTCCTGTCACACCCCAATTGCACCCTCCCTCAAGTCCCTGGGGAGGCAGATCAGTATTGTATGTTGCCAATGCTGTTGAAGGCATTGCAAAGTATTCTGGGAAGGGTTAAAGGTGTGAGTGTGCATGAAAGGATCCTTTGCAGGTTACAAGAGGCCGACGAGGGGGGGAGGGCAGGGAGAAAGAATAGGTTAACTCGACACTCCAGCTGAAGATAAAGCACTGACTCCAGCCCAAGGACACAGCACACAGCCGACGCTTGGCTGCCTACTGAGAAAGACGGGGGCTTGGATTCCACCCTGACCAGCCTTGAGAGAGGAAGATTCAGCTGCACAAACCTACAGGGGCTGCAAAGGCCAGCGACACAGTGGAGACCAACGAGTGAGACCACCACCATTGTAGCATCTCTGAAGCCGGTGTATTTTGGGGAAGCTGAGGCGGCCACAGAAAAGCTGGTTCAGACTGGTGCAGAGAACAGAGAGCACAGGGGACAATGGGGGCTCCCCTGGCTGAGACACACCCAGGGCTTAAAAACCCTCCCGACAGCGGAAGCAAGTTGGAGATCACAGCGGACCCCGGACGACCTGTGCACAGGGCAGAACTCCTGTCCACCCTTCCCCCACACTTCTTCTTACATTGCACCCAGGCTTGGCCAGCCTTGGGTTGTGCGTGTGTGAGTATGAAAGTGGGTTAGGGTTTGGGTACTAATACTTTCTTCCTTCCTCTGAGTGACGTGGGAGCAGTCCCAACACTCACCGTTGTTATTTTATTAATAAAGCTTTAAAATTTAGTCACCTGGTGTGTTCCGGTATCTCTGGCCTGTACGATCCTGTGGTCTCAGACTGATCACCTGTGACCTCAGGCAGATTGGTAACAGATTTCTGTCACATTCCCTCATGGCATCGTAAACCTCAGTTACTTGGTACCTCACTGGCCTTATGCTGTCAATGCGACTCTCCCAGCGAGTGTCACTTCCTGGCTTCATGGACAGTTTTGTAACATTATCCGTGAGGATCTTCCACCTGGTAACTGATGCTGAAAACAGGACGTATATCCTTTGCAGTACTCTGAAGAGGGATACTGAATCTAAAGAAGATGACACTGCATCTGACACAACCAGGTTGAGGGGAATGGCATCCACAAGGCATGAAAAAAGCTCTTGGATTCGGCACAAGGATCTTTTCCTGGATGCCACTGTTTCTTCCTTCCTTCAGTCAATCAATCAATCCATTTTGAGTTGTTTTGCTGCCATAATGGTTCACAGTTTCTTTAAGAACTACTCAACGTAGGTGTTCACACATGACATTGTCATATTTCCCAAGGAACTCTACCAAACTGAGAAAATTACCATTATGTTCAATGACCAATGTATCTGACGAGCCCCTGAAAGCCAAATTATTCTTTGCAAGGAAGAGGGTAATTGAGGTCAGATGCTCGAGCATGTTCCTCCAATGCTGGGTTTCTATAGTAATAATGCACTGGTTTTCTGCATCTGATACATTTATTCAGCTTGAGCCTGGACTCGACCTACATCCATTTGGAGTGGCTGTAAAATGCCTGGGTGGCTTTTCATGTTGCTTCAGAGCATCAGCTAAATTTTATGCCATTAATTGTACCCAGAAAGCACAAGCAACATTTTGGCATTCTTGTCAAATATTTTGCAACAAAAACAGAACACTCTCAGTTGATTTCGAGTAAACTAGCCAATGCTGATTCAGTTTCTCACCATTCTTGAGCACTCTTTTGCCATGTGACTTCTGCTCCTTTACTGGAAACATCATAGCCTCGATTTTGCCCTACCCATTCAAAATTGTATGATCAATATCAGCAGCGTTTAGGATCGACCGCCATAAAGCAGGATCTGATGTATTGATTTGTGGTGTGCAGTTTCTCATTGCCGTTTTTGTCATCATGCACAGCTGATTCTTCTTTATCGTTTCTCTCCTTTTCATATAAACCAGGTTTTTCTTTGTCATTAGTCTCCTTTTCATGTGATCCACATTCTTTATCATCACTCTCCCTTATGCTGCCAGGAAAACTGGACAAGTCTCCATCACTCTTCTCACATTTCCATTCCTTGTATTCAGGTAAATTTGCTAATTCCTTAGTAATAGGACTTCCATCGTTTACACTTCACTCCTCAATTTCTTCTGCATTGGGATGATCGCTACTGCCTAAAGCCTGGTTTGTGCTGTTCTGTCTCATATAGTTTCCCAGCAAATTTGCCCCTTGCTGCAAACTAGATTTCAATTGAACTTTTCGCTTTTTATATTAAGCTCCTAAAGGCTTTTTTGGGGGCATCTTTTATTTTCTATAGGGGGAAATAGACAGTATTAGGGAAAACAAAAGTCTATTTTCTGCAGTCTTAGAAAGCAATCAAATATTGGGTGTGAAGCATGGCAAAAGTAGTAACAATATTTTTTATATTGCATAGATAGCAGTTTGATAGATATCTCTGGTGTCTCATTACTAATGTCCTTTATTAGGGGCTATTTACACTCCAAGTCTTAAAACACAAGTACACTTTCATAGTTACGCAATAAAACAAGGTTCACAATATTGCAGCTGGGCTCTCTCTTAGTTCTTATATCTTACTGACCTACTGGTGATGCCCCACCCCTTATATATCCATGGCTGACATTCTAGGAGGTTCAAGGAAAATGTAGTTCTCAAAGTCTGTAAGGTTCCATGAGATTTTACAAAGGTCCAGAACATTCTAGGTTAGTGAAAAATGAATCCACATTTTACTTCAAAGACACTATTTTCCCTTTTGTCACTGACAACAAAAACAGCACCCCAAGCCTGGCACCCCCTAACCCTGGTGCCCACCAAGTTTGGCACCCCAGGCAGTTGCCTGGGTCGCCTGCCCCTAAATCCGTCTCTGCTCACTAGAATTTCCACTCCTTTAGTGTGGAATAATACATCATGTAGCCAAGCCTTTAGAGATTCTTAGAGGGAAGATACTATTGAAGTGCAAAGTATTTTATGAAAATGTGAAATTTCTAGCTCCCTCTGTGTGAATGATTTAACTTTAGGTCTGGTACATGGCTCAATATGCTTCAACCTGAAGATGTAAACTGAAGAAAAATCTGCCATATACAGGGGCCGTAGTAGTAGGAATTTGTATCATGCTCCTGACTAGCAAATGATTAATATCCTTGTGTCTGTTTTCAACGGTTGTAATATTAGGCATTCCTTGATCCACAGTTGTTTAAATAGGCTAAATGAATACCTACCAATAAATCATATTCAGTGCTAATATTATATGTATAAATCCTAAATATCTTGCATCAAGATTCTCAAAGAGATGGAGATGGAGGGAATGGGGGTGAAAGATGATTTTAAGAGAGTGGAAAGTGGAATTGGGCAATTTTATTGGACTTGCAGAACACTTCCCAAAAGAAACAACCTCTATGCTAACCTGTGAAGACCGCACTAACCCTATCCACCATCCAGCAGGAAGGCCTATGCAAGGGCAACAGAGGGGACAGACTGTCATGAGACGACTCTGAGCATTAAAGATTTTTCTCTGATTTGGAAGTCATGCTAGGGAAAGACGTTTTTGGTTTGTAAAGCTGTTGGCAAATATTCCATTAACTGATGTATAATGACTTTATCTAATTGATTAGACCTGATAAAATCCTGTATAACTTGTAAGAGAAGAGCTTGACTGGAGGGAGCAGGACTATGCTGAGTGAGATTGAGGTTCTCCACAACAGAGAAATGAGGAAACAAAACACATTAGTACCTTTTGAAACTTGCAAGAATAATTAAAAAGAAGCAGTTTAAAAACAAATATGAAAAATTAAAGTAAGTTGTACATACAGATACCAGTGAGAACAATGTTTAGGCCTAGCAGGTTGTTATAAAGTGCTTTTAAAGTGCTTTTCCATACACACAAGGGAATTCTGAGCTGCAGCTCAGTTCTACCCTTATTTTATTTTTCCTACTTTAATATATTTTTTTAAAATATAATTACTTAAATATATTATCAAGGTTGGGTTCATCCTAAAAATTCCCTTGCCTTTATGTTCACTTTTAGGAAAATTTACTTCAGATAATACATTTTTAAAGCAATTCTTGTTGTAGTATGCAATAATTAAAAGCAATACTTGTTATGTTTGAAAGTGTTTAATGACTGCCATCAGTCACAGTCCTGGTTAAAGCAGATAGGGGCAGTAAGCACCCTTCATCTAACCTAAATGGAAGGAGACATTATATGCCTTCTTTCTAGTGATAGCTTAAATAATAAAAGCCAACACCCAAGGCATGGCTAACTGGCAAGGCCTGAGCTGAAGCTAAGGGGTTTTCCTGGGGCCTGATTACAAACACAGGGCCTATGGCACTGATTAGTTGCAGTTGTGTGTGTCAGGGCATGTGATGGACAGAAAGAGAGCAGAAAGCCAGTAGAGAACCAAAGAAGCAGTGGATGCGCATGGATCAGGGGCGAAGCCAAAAGACATAACTTGTTCTGGGTACAGTACTTACCCAGTGTTGCAATAAGGATTGATAAAAAGGTTTTAAATATAAGTGCCAAGTACACCACTGCAGAGGTACTTACAAGTATGCTGTGGAAATGGTGCTTATGTATTTATAAGTAAAAGTGCAAGTATAAATTGAAGCACAAATACTTCCAACCCCAAATTCCCTGCAATTGTCTGGTCAATATATGGACAACTACCTAAATAATGTAAGGCCATGTGGAAGAGAAAGAACGCAACAATTAAATTTTATTCATATATACCCACAAGCGTGGAACAACCATGAAAAAAAATCTTAACTGTGAATCACTGTATACATTTCCTTTCCATTTTATATAGTGTGTGTATATATTATATTATGTACAGACATATTATTCCATGAAATGGGCATTTTTCTTTAACAGCATAATCTTGATTAAATCTGTACTTTACAGCTGGTTGATAATGTGGCCAAAGAACAGACTATTCAATGTGAAGCCTGTCTTTGTTGGTCTTTGCTTTTGATTATAGAAAAAATATATGATTTTTTCTGTCTGATTGTATTAGTGAACAGAATATAATGGATTGGTAAATACTGCACAATGCTGAAGATTATTTTGTTTTCAAAAGCTGCTTGCTCCATTGTGTAAGAGTGTTACAGAGCCAGTTTGCTAATTTTCTAGTGGTTACAAATAAATTTTTGTAGGTGTTGCAGACACTGGGATGGTTACAGAATGGATACATAAGTGTAGTACAAGAACTGCCACATTTATTCATTTGTAAGTACAAAAGCCAAGTAAATATTTACCAAACACTTTTGAATACCTTATTTTTTATTGTATTTGTAGCCCATTTCACAACTTTGATGCACAATTTTCATGATTTAACCCTGTCATATAAAACGATACATTTGCACACTATGATTTTTTAGTCGTTGCTGAGTGTATTTTCAGGTTTGTGATTTTTTTTAAAGCAAAATCCAGTATAGCAACACTGAAAGAAATCACCTGCAAATTCTGCTCAGTTCACGTACATTGGGGATCAGAAAGAAGAGGATGAATTCACAGGCTTTGTTTCTAGCTAGGTATCAAACGTAAAATGCTTAATGCTATATTTAACTAGAAATTGAACTATTACATCAGAGAGCCATAAACTAACAATATACAATTTTAAAATAATAGACCAAAATCCTGAAAGCCATGTGTGGCAAATTTTCATTTGAACGCAATGTGAGTTTTACTTGAGTAAGAGCTAAGGGTCCAAATCACTAACTCAGCTTCCAAAGCCCCATAAAAAGTGCATAACTTCAAGAAAACTCCGAGGTTTCCCTTTGTGGAGTTTGGCCCACATAATTTGGTTGCTCAGCTCAGCCGTCTTAGACTCCCATGACTAGTTCCTCATGAGACCCACAAAAACAGTCTTTGGTTCATTCCATTAGCTTTTCTCCACTTGTTCAGTGAAGATTCCAGGTGTAATCCTGGCCTGCCTCCTTGCTATTGTAAAGAGCCTTTTGCAGGGCCTGGGGAAAGAAGATAGATACTATCTATTTCCATGAAGGACAGGGGAGAGCCAAACACAAAGGATCCCGCTGGTTCCTGGCTAAGGATTACAGGATTTGGCTGTTTATATGTTAAAGCACAAGCAAATTCCTTGCCTAGGCTGTTAATTGAGGACACCTCAGACCACTACAAAAACTTTATATAATTTTATTTTCATTTTTATGCTGTTTTAAACGTTTACTTTCTTCAATATCAAACTTTATAGTTGTGATATTTTTACCTGTGGAAAAGCTGTTTTAGGTATATATTTCATTCTTCCTCTGACTCCTGTACGATTGGACATGGTAACTAATGCACCCGGCTATACAGATGGAATAATACAAAATAAGTGTTTAGAAATGTTTTTAGAACTCTCTCCAGCATTTCTAAACTAGTTAAATGTGTGGTGCATACAGAATACTTGATTGTGTGGCATCAAGCTTTACTTTTACTCCTTTGGGATCACCTGCTTTACTGTGCATGAATAACAGTTATTCCAATTTCTTGAGCAAACCTTTATGCCACCATCATGTATTCTCTGCTTACCAGGTGGCTCTGCAGTTTATCACTTTGGCATCACCACTGTGTGTGTCCTTTTCATTCTTCGGTGAGTGTAGCAAAGTGAGACTCACTGCGCCTCCTGCTGGTCGTCTGGGAATTAGCTCTTTTCCAGCGTACGGCGCGCCCTCTGCTGGCCAATGTCCCTCCTGCCTTAGGCCCCTGTGTCCCTCCTGGACCCTGGTGCCCCTTTACCTTGGGGGTGCTGCCCCCTGGCAGTGCTTCCACACTCTGGGTCTCCCCACCCATGGGAGCCCCCAACTCTCTAACCCCACCTTGCCTCAGTGGCTACTGCCCCACTCACTGGGGCAAACTGCAGTCTGTCCTGGCCACTCATCATTGGCAAGGGGTTAGGACCTGCTACCTTTGTCTATCCCTGGGCTGCCCCTCTGCAGCCCCAGTACCTTTTGGCTTTAAACAAGGCCTGCAGCCTGTGGAGTTGCCAGGCTGGAGCTCCCCAGCCCCTCTTGCCTTTCCCCAGCCCTGCTTCACTTCAGGTACCCTTTTCTCCCAGGCAGCCAGGTCCTTCTCCCTCCATAGATAGAGAGAGACTGACCTAGCTCCTCCCTGTGCTCTTATAACAGGGCCAGGTGTAGCCTGATCGGGGCATGGCCCCAGCTGTGGCTGCTTCCCCAATCAGCGTAGCTTTTTTCTCTAGGAGCAAGGTAACTGCCCCCTACAGTGAGCTTTTGTTTAATTTGTAATTTGTTCCCCCAAATTATTCTTCTCTGGATGTGATTTTTTGAGGCTAGCAATAACAAACTATCAGTATTGCACTGGTGGAAAAGATATTGTCATCTGAATGCAAAACAGACCTTTTCAATACTTTGAAATACTGAACGAAAGAACTTTGATTTTAGAATTGTTGACTAAAATCTTAAAATCTATTCTGAGATGGTAGTATGCATTGTTTTTTTTAGTTAATATGCATAAGAACTTTCCAACCTTCATTAGAGAACAAAATTTAGTCTAAACATAAGCTAATTATAATCTGTACTATTTTCATTTTCATTCCCACGTTTTAAAATTGAGCTCTGGTTATGATTTTTTTTTCAGTCCAATAATCTCAGATGCAGAAGCCCTGATTAATTTCTGTTTGGAGCAGCTAGTGGAAAAATTAGCCCCCTGAGATCAGATCTGTGCTCCCACAGTGTTGATCACTCCACCAGGATGGAATCTGATGTCACCTTTCCAATATGGAGCATAACCATCTCCTCTCGGGATTATTACAAAGCATGTACACCCCATCATCACTGTTCTATTGTAGTAATTGTAAATGGTGTGGAACAAATCTACTAACATGAAACCTATTTATAAAGCTTTTTTTCTTTACAGTCTGCCAAATTATATAGTCTTGCTGTACAAGTGCTGCATAATTCCAATACCAATTTACATCACAATGGAAATTTAAATTAGCAACTGAATTTCAGCAGCCATTCAAAAAATGTTATTTATATTTTCTTCCAGAAGATGGCGATATAACTTCATCAACAAACCACAAGCTACAAAGCAACTCTACAAGATTTCTACACCAATAAGTCTAGTGCATGTGTAGCCTCAGCCTATCAGTAAGTGTTATTTAATACATAATTATTTTTATCACCAGGCATCTGCTCTTGAAGTTCCTCATTGTGGCTGGCTCATATGAAGATCAATTTCAACCTTTCAAGAGTCATTTACAACCTTAATTTCTGTAGCGTGTACTAGGCCCACCACGCAAAGGTTTTTGATCTATTAGAGTTTTTCACAATTTCTAGTCACTATTACAATGATTCATTCTCTTTCATAAGCACTTCGTTTAAATAATGTAAGGTGCGTTTTTAAGACTAGCCTGTAAAATTGAATTTTATCAGATGTTTCTCTCTCCAAAATGCATGTTCTTCCTTGATTGTAACCCATGAGACACATTCTTCCATTTTAGTGCCTAGAGAAACTAGGTTAGGGCCATTCCTAAATTCTAGACTAAAATTTGAAAAAACGGATGGTATGAAAAGACAATTTTATGGCATAATTTACATACTCCCCTTGCTATTTGTCTTCTCCTCTCCCCCATACTTTCAGCACTGGACTCATGCATGAGTTTTAGCCTTCAGTGCTATAAATGATAGCCATCAGATTGTGGTAAACTAGCATTTGAAAACTGTCACTTTGTTAAACTAACGTCACTTTGTTAAAAGGTGTATAATATTCCCCTGCTAGTAACTCTTAAAGTTGCAAAGACCTCCCTGATACCAATGGGTCATTTGTCTCCGACGGCACCTGATCGCTCACTCATTCTATACAGCCAAGTCCTGCTCAGTCCGGACCCAGGGATCAGTAGCAGAAAGGTACATGCCCATGTTGAGCCAGCAGACCTGTGCCCCAACAGATGCTCTGAAGTGTAGGCAGAAGGGAGCTCGCCTGCTACTTGTCTCCGACTATCAGGCCAGAGCTCTTGGCCCAGTTGACCCAGGCAGAGGAGGATGCTGAATGGATGGCTTGGCAAGTCTCCACCCATGCCAGGTGTCCCATGGTCCTGGGCCATGAGGAGCACGTTGTTGGCATACATTGAGAGGACCAATCACAAGTCTGGCTGCTGCAGCACCAACCCAGTCATCCTCTTGTGGAGGAGATGGAGGAAGGGCTCAGTAGCAATGGTGTAGAGCTGGCTGGCCAGTGGGCAGCCCTGTTGCACCCCTCTTGTTCTTTTTCTTCCCCTTGCTCCTTTCAGCTGACTGAGGGCATTCCCTTGGTGGTTACAGGAGGTTTGGGAGTGGAGACCCTGCCTGTGTCTGCTGCTGCTACCCTGGTGGGGGTGCTTATGGTATCAGCAGTGGTGTTGGTGGCTGTAGCTGTGATGGTGGATGGGGGAGAAAGTTTAGGTGGTTGGGGATTCCCCCAATCCAGTTCCCAGCAGCTTTGTCCATGGGAGAGAGTAAGGTGTGTGTATGGCCAAATCGGGGTCTGCCCTTGAGGATGGGTAGCAGGAGCAGTCATAGAGGGGGAGGGTAGAAATGTTAAAGCAGCGGTGCCAAAACTATGGACGTCTGCTTCCAGTGAGATTAATACAGGTGTTTGCAAATATGGGATTAATATGACGTGTGATATCTAAACATTTTCACACATCTATTCCATGCTAAATAATTAACAGCCCAGATACTGATTACGTGAGTCATGCAACTAACCCACTCTGTTCTTCTGAATACTTTCACATCTCAGGAAAGTGAGGGTGGTGGGGTTTTTTGGGGGGTTTTTTTTTTGAGAAGCACAGACCCAGCACACTGACAGCATCTGACTATAGGAGGGTGAAACTCTGAGTGTGAATTTTCATATCAGTCGCTAACTAGAACAATTCCTCACTTGGACAGAAGTTATTTCTGTGTCTCTTCTGAGCTGAAGTACCTGAAACACATAACTTAACAAATGGAAAAATCTGAGGTTTTTGTATAATCATTTGGCCAAGAAGACAAATTATTTCAGTAAGCAGGAGATTTCAAGAGATATTGTAATATGTGATTGTTTTTAAATAGGACAATAGGAACTCCCATAATGGATCAGACTCATGGCCCATCTAGTCCATAATCCTGTCTCGAACAATGACCAGCATCAGCTGCTTTGGAGGAAGGTTCAATAAACCAGCCTATAATGGCAAAGGATAAATTGAAGCCATTCAGCCAAACTGTGCTTTGATTTTACACACTCTGCAACTGTGTTGACATGAATTATGGGTTGCATGGGTGTAAGTCAGAGCAGAACATGGCTCTTTGGGAGCGCCTATACTGATTTATATGTTGGGAAATTCTGCTTTCACTTGTCCATGTGTAACTTCATTGACTTTTCTAATAATTAGTATTGAAGCTGGAATTTTTCCTTCCTCATATTTATATTGGCTGACTGATAAAGGAATACCATTTACCTTAGTTAACCTGCTGAGAGATGTCAGAGCAAAACTTCGCCCTGTGGGGGTATGCCTGTGACATGCCTCAATGGTTATAGCAGCCTTGTACCTTCTGTAGGCAGATCGAGTTTGTTTATATCCCATGAATCATATTTTGACATATCTCCCACTTCTAAATCATTGGTCTTTTGACTTCAGTGAGTTTCATGGCTGGAAACGGAAACATTGTTCCTCTCTTCTGTCCCCACAGAGCTTATCTGGAACAGATGATACAACCTGGGCCATCTTACCTATTTTACACTTCCCCCTCCATGGCAGGGATTCTCTATGGAGGGAAGTCCTCTAATCCACAGAGGAGCCAACTGATAGGAAGGGTGGTTCTGTGGATCCCCTGGGATCACATGGTTTCTGGGAGGATCCCACAACATTTTCTGTGTGTGTGCGTGTGTGGGTGAACGTGTGAGGAAATGGGTGGGAGGTCCCATCCTCCCTGATGAATCTCTTAGGGAGGAACTTCACAAGGGAGCTTTACAGAGATTTCATTGCCCTGGGGAAGAGGTGATCTGGGCCTTAGACAATCTCTGTCAATGGAGCCCAGATCCTCAAGGCTATTTAGGCCCCTAACTCCCATTAATTATCTGGTGCCTCAAGTTTACAAAGGCCAGAGATTGCCACAGGATCATTCTCCCCATTTAGGGGGAAGTTCCACCAGTGTAAAGCTCAGACAGAGCTGTACTGGGACAGGGCATGTTGGAGCATGGCAGTGAAGGAGAGGGAAAGGGGCGTGGTGAAGTGAGGTTCTCCTACACTCAATTTTCCACTGGCATAAGTTCCGTGAGATACCTTATATGAGTGGCGTAAGTTAAACTGCTGCTCTGCAGCTTTAACTTGTGCAGGCACTGGGCAGCTTAGAATCAGGGAGCCAAAATGGGCTCTGATAGGCCCCTTCTCCACTGACCCTGAGCAGAGCTCAGACGCAGAGCTTAAATGTTTCCTGAAAACAGGCTGGACAATTTGAATAATTAAACCCACCCCTTGAGTAACAGGTTGCCCAGTGATCTTGCATTACCAGAGGTAATATTTTTACTAGCATGAGTATTACTATTTTGGAGTAATATTTTCCAGTGTTTTAGGCACAAGCATCATTCCATTAGCATTAGGCATGCAGGTTTATTTTTGTTTGCTTTTCATTTGAGAAATGCTTACTGTTAATAATGCAATGAAAACCTACTCTGAGTTTTTCCCATTTTCCTCCTCCAGTGTTCTAGGATTCTGATGCGAGTCTAGAGCAAGATTTTGATCACATTTTTGACACTGCCCTTCCCTGTCAGTTGCTGACTTGTATAAAATACCAGAGGGAACCTCACAGGAAAACGGAACACTATGGATCTTCAGAAGTCACAATAAGGCAGAGTAATATCCATCCCTAGACAGTAATGTCCATCTCTGTTACTCAGGAAAAAGGTGACAGAGTATGAAACTACCAATGTCTTTTGGAACATGGAATTTGGCCACCCATCATTATCTAGTACACATTAAAACGTATGATCCATTCCCGTTATGTGGTCCTAAAGGAAAAAAGGAATGTCCTCACATGAAATTAATCTGCAAGTAACAGTTGGCAATACCAAAGGAACATTTCTACAGAGGAATGAAATAATATTCTTTCTTATGGAATGAAAATATTGATTAGTAAAATTACTGCAGCTCCGTTCATATGCTTCCCTTTGTGTGCTATTCCAGAACCCCTTGAGATTAGTTTTTAAAATCAATGGAGCTGATTGACAGGAATTTGTCTATTAATTTTGGGCCCACCCTTTCATTCAGCTGTTGCCATGACGCATTACTGCACTACTTGCCGAGTCAGGGTCCCGTTAATAAATTAATGCCAGCTTTAAAAGAAGAAAGTGCATGCTTTTAGTGCCTCATGAAAAACACATTTGGGGATCAGATTTCATATTAAATGTTTAACTAGAATGCTGAAGACTACAGTTACATGCTCAGGAACTAAACCAAGCATTTTTCCTGCCATACATACTGGTAGCAAAGAGATGATTATTTATGACACACTTTTAATGGGGAGATGCCAATTAAAGAATGATCAGCTCATTTTGTTGTACTGCTAACTGGGAAGACAGAAGGCTGTCAAAGGGTGATTTATCACATTTAAGTAAATTAATGTTATCTTTGCAAATTGTTGTATATTTTTCATTTCCTCTAACATGGTGGATAAGTAATTAATTTTACAAATAATTTACTATAAACATGCCAGGTTTTTGAGGCCTATCTGAACATTGATCCAACTGAGAGATTTGTCCATACCCTATCTATCCTGTATGAGAACTGCGAAAAACGTAATATTGGTTGCAGTCCTAGAATGCAAGAATGTTTGAAGCAGAAAGTATAACATTTAAATTATTTACTGTGGATTCATGTTTTCAAGCATTTACAACAATGCTTAGTATTTATATAGCACGTCACATGTCTAAAGTGCTGTATGCACAAGTGAACTCATTCTGTAGGGAGGGCCAGTTTGCTGTGGTGGTATACATTTGGGACAAAATACTGTCTTTGACCCACAGCAGAGCATCCATTGATGTCAAAAGGATATTTACTCAAGCATCAAGGGTAGAATATGGTTCTTAGAATAGCCAGACTTTTGGTTGTTATTACATACCTTCTGACATTGAGCATTAGTTAGTTGGACAATATACTCCCCTTAGGACAGTGCTATTTTTGCCCTTTGTTTCTCTTCCTTCCCATCCTCCTCTCACTGTTTCTCTCTTGCTGGTAATATTTGCATCACAGCATTGCCTAAGGGCTGCAGCTGAAATCAGGGCCCTGTTGTCTAGACACCATACAAACACATAACAAGAGACGGTCCCTCTATACAATCTAAATAAACGAGAGACAAAGGGTTGGGGGGCAACAGAGGCCCCAAAAGATGAAGTGACTCACCCAAGGTCACACAGCATCTCAGTGGCAGAAACATGACTAAACCACAGATTTCCAAGAGTCCCTGTCCAATAGCCTGTCCACTGAAGCACACTGTCTCTCCTCCTTCCCTGTCATTTTTCCTTTGCATTTCCTTCCTTACAATGACATCCAGATCTTCCCCACAGCCTTTCCTATCCCATTTGCTAAAGTTATCCACACTGAAATACCTAATTTAATGCTGATATTTTAGGTTTTAGAGTTAACCTCAGATAAGACTAGGAGGTGTTCACACCTCTGAGCTACTGTTTCAGGCTCCTTGCAGACTAAGGAAGACAATCCTGCATTAGTTTACATTCAATTCACTTTAGGAAGATATCTTCTTAATCATGAGAATTTAAATTCTGCAGAATCTGAAAGTCATGTGGACCATATAAGCATATCAAGTACAGCACAAAATTTGACACCATTGATCTTTTTGAATCAAAATAACCTCTTCTCCAATGCCTGAAACTGACAGTAGAGAGGTGACATGAACAGGTTTAAGAAACTGAACCTTTGAAGACTGGTGCTGTGTTTATAAATATGTAGGTGTTATAAACGGACATATGCTGTCAGTTTTTTCTACATGTGGAACTTGTCTTGGACTGTAGCATTGTTTACCTAAAGGTAAAGAGATTGTTCACCTGTTTTGTTCAGTGTAGCATTCTGTAAATTGACATGAGAAACACTTCTTGACATGCATAAAGCTAAAACTGTTAAGCCATAGTTCAATATAGTGTGGAATTGAATTCAGAACACGAGTCCAATATCCTTCATATTGCAAATACTGTGAAGTCTTTGTCGCTCTTTAGCCTCATGGCTACCACTGGTTTGCATGTCTAAGACACCTTGTGAAGCTCTGAAGGTATTTAGTGGTTGTATATATGTAGTATCACCAACCTTAAACATTCAAGTCATGATTCAGAAATCATGAGATTGGTATAAAATCAAGAGATTGAAAACTAACCAATCATGAGTTTTTAAAATACCAACTTTCTGGTTTTTGATTCTTTATGGTACATTTGGGTCACTTTCTAATCCTCACCGTTGTGGAAAAAATCTTGAAACTTGGATAGAGAGGGGTGTGTTTGTGAATAAAGCTGAGATTCTCACATAATCATTTGTCTCTAGGAGCTAGGGCCGTAAGTAATCAAATATTGCAAGACTCAAAATAAAATTTTGAGAGCTGGCAACATTGCACATCCATGTTAAACATAAATCCCTTTGTTGGTAAAGTAAACTGACAAGGTATACATTCATTATTATATACAAGTGACATGTTCTGCAGTGTGCTTTCTCTGTGTGGGTTTGGTGTTTCATATGCTGCACTATTCTGCCATGCTGGATACAGTACATATGTCACTGCTTCTTGGTAACATATTTTTGCTTCTCTGTCATGATATGTGTTACGTTCGTGGGAGGCTGCGGGCCTACCCAGGGTGCTCTGCAAGAACGAGGCCCACACACTCTGTGAGTTATTGGCTTTATTGAAGGCAAAGTGACACATCCGCAACGGGGACTCCTGGCGTTGCTGTCACAGAGACGGGGAACCCAGCGCACCATAATCCGGGCCTGGTACGGAGTGCCAAAAATGGGGCGGACTCATACAGCTATATACAGACATCTCATACAGAAGCAAGCAGGGGCCGCCTCCTGGCTCAAGGCCATGCAAAGCAATTCTAACTAATTCATAACAAACTGCAGCTGGCAGGCCTTGAGCTGCAATAACCGGCCTGCTGAAACGGGAGAAAGCGAATGCACCCTTACTATGCCGTAACACAATCTTCCGTGGTACCCTACAATATGTAATTAGAATGACAAATTTCACAGGTTGGAATCTTTAAACAGCAAACAAAATGCTGATGGAATCCTTGTCCAGTTCATTAAAAGTCCAGTTCAGTGCTCTGAGGTCTGTGAAAACAAAACCTGGAACTATGCCAATTTCAGACCCTCCATTTCCACTAGTGAACATGACTATGATTAACAGAGACAACCAAAAAGGAAGAAGTGTCACTGCCTGACATTATTGATTTTCTCATGAAGAGAAACAGTACCTTGATCACAAGCCAAGTCCACTTCCAGAATTCATGTATTTTTCTTCCCAGAAAATTCCCTCACTCTGCAATGTAAGAATGGTTAATGTAGATTAGATTTCTCGGTTCACTCTATAAGCAGGTGTAATAAATACAATCGAAATTTGCACATTGCAATGCACTGGAACAATTTTGGTGGGTAATATTAAATTAAGGGATTACAGTGGTGATCTTATCTATTTGCAAATGCAAAATTGCAAAGGTATGAATGAAAATCAAACTCATAGCAGAGGCAATACTGCAGTTACTTTAAAGGGATGCAACTCAAAAATATCACATTTTTATTTGAAAACTTTGTACTGAAAGGTAATGAAAACACATTTTCTTTATTCTACTTAGTGCATTTTACATTACTTTGTGTAAAACCAGTTTCACTGTTTTCTGTCTATAATAAATTTCTCCTTTAATTTTTAAAAATCCTTTCACAGCAATTAGTAATAGAGTACTGTAAGAACGGGATTTTTTCTAATAACCATTAAAATAAGTCCCTTTAATTATGCACACAGGCAATTGTATAGATTTCAGTGGCAATCATTGATATGTCCTATCTGCCCATAAGAAAATCATGATAAATCATGATATTTCGTTTGCAGATTATACCTTGTCAGGATTTTAATATGTTCTATTTTAAGCTTTATTTTATTCATTTATTTTTAGACGAAAGTCTCAGTTAAAAAGAAAACCAATGGAAATGTGGGACTTCTCTGGTCCATTTCAAGAGAAAATGGCGTACTTGGGTTCCACCCCAGAGGTCAAACAGGGTTACGATATTAGTTATTTCACTTGATGGACAAGCCTCATTTATGCCATCTCAGTATTCATTGGCAGAATCAATCCATTAGTGTAGAATCCTGTACAGAACCAAGACACTGCATCGGAGGGAATATACATACAAATATCACTTTTCACAGAAGACTAACTCAGCCCCGGCAAGCCTGGGGACAAATTAAGCCCTGGATGTGGAGGTGGGTATGGAGGCAGTGGGGGGCCAGTGGCGATGGGGCACTGGGGGAGGCAGCAGGGGCCAGGAGTGATGCGGAGTGGGTGAGCTCGGGGCCTGCCAGCCACCACCCCAGGGCTGAAGCCCGAACCCACCACCCCTGGGAAGGTGAGGAACTCACTGACTGCCTGCTCCTCCAGCTTTTGTGTCTCCAAAGGCGGGCAGGGCCCAACCACTCTTGACCACCCCAGAGGAGAGGCTGTTGCTTTGTGCTCCCCACTGCCTAGGAGGCTGTGGCCGCAAAAAAAGCCCCTGGTGGCTGCATTTGAGAAACACTGACCTAGAGCATGTATCTTTTAGTGCTTTAATGAGAAGAGGGGACAAATTGCCATTTTAAATTAGAACCTGAGCAAGTTTTACTCAGTTTCTGAACTGGCGTTGGACATGGCCTGTATTTACAGCTAATGTGGGTTCTGCCCTAGGTCAGCAACACATTGGTAGTTATGCTTGTGTAAACAAAGCCCTAGGGATCCTGCACAGTGCTTGACACACCACTGAATATGAACAAAGTTTTCTATAATTAAGTTTGGGAAGATTCGATTTTTAAAAAATTGGTAAATGTCAATGAACGTCAATTTCACCACACACACAAACCACTGAAAAAATATTTCCGTCAATAATAATTGAAATTTACAGATAGGCAAAGTAAGAAAAATCCTGCTTAAAAACTTAGTTTGTTTTCATGCTATTTACTTTGTATATTTTGACATATGTTTACAATTTGTGTTTTAATCGTTATAAAGCTTCATCTTTTTGAATTTTGTGTCTATTGTCAATCAGTAATTAGTTTTACGTCTCCATTGCCTGACCCCCCATAATTTTCCTGGTGGCAATTTAAAGATAAAAAAAGCTTTAAAATAAACAGATTTTATCCACTGAAATAAAACAAGTAATTGAATTCTGTGAAGTCTATCAATAATGGACATGAAACTAATAGCACAAATAGCTTCCCACATTTGAACGCGAGTGTGACTTTGTCTAATTAAAATATGACCATGCAGATCATTGTTGCTACTACTGTTATATAATTACAACAAATCTTCTACAAAGTGTGATGTATGGCCAGAAAGAGTTAAGCATCCTGTAGGATAAATGACACACAGTCAACCATTAGAGGCATGTGAATGGTAATTAGAGCCATTCCATGGTAAATAGGCTAGAACTTTAAAATGCAAACCTATATTGTTAGAAATTAGAGGTGGAACTAATTGTATGTGTTTACTTATTAATCTTGTTAAATGTTAGCCATGTAAACAGACAGTTCCTGTCTGTCACTATAGCTATTGATTCAGAGATCAAAAGGGAATATTAACATTTAGATGAATCTTGAATGCAATATTGTCATTGTCTATGTGTCTCTTTGAAGTCTGTGATAGACTGCCTAATGAACAAATTGCCTTATGTTAATTTGTGTAACTAATTACCGGTGATGCTTAGGAAATGGATCTACTTCAAAAGTTCCCGTAAGTGCCTACTGTTCGCCTAAGGACTTCGAGCTGTCAAGAGGCTGCTAGAAAACTGTTTAAAAGATCCTTGGGAACTGATCCTTTTATCTCAGATCTGCTTGAGCTTCATCAGGGGAAGTTTGAGTTGCAAGATTGAGATCCCAGTCCTAAAATGGAACACCCTGAATGATATGTTGGACATTGGACTATAACCTATGGACTAAATTCTAAAAAAACTCTTTGCAACTACAAAGCTCACCATCTCTGCTATGAATCTGAATCTCAAGAACTGTACACATGTCTGTATGTATACTGATCTTTTAACCAATACTCTCTTTCTTTTCTTTTATTAATACATTTTAGTTTAGTTAATAAGAATTGTCTGTAAGCGTGTATTTGGGTAAGATCTGGAATATTTATTAACCTGGGAGGTAATGTGTCTGATCCTTTAGGATTGGTAGAACTTTTTTATATGATGAATAAGATTTTTAGTAATCCTCATCATATTTGACTTGGGTGTCTGGTTGGTGGCTTGAGGCTGGGTTACTTTAAGGGAACTGTGTTGTTAGTTTCTGGGTAACCAGTAAGGTATTATAGAAGCTGTTTTGTGCTGGCTTGGTAAATCTAAGTGTTGGAATATCCACCAGTTTTGGGGATTGTCTGCCCCGTTCTTTGCAGTTCACCCTAATTGAGTGGCCTCAGTTGTCTCCCCTGGGACCCCGGTCAGAGTGAGTAAATGCAATGTGAAAATGTTTAGCATATTTTTGTTTTTTTTGTTACTTTTGGTGATCTAGTGGTTAGGTTACAAAGGCTGAGAAAAGGAAATAAGGAATAAAGTAAATCCATGTAAAAGCACTGAGTAAAAAATGTCTTGGCATGTTGATACATTTGGGAATAGTTGCCTGGCATTACATTTTTAAAAAGACATTCAAATTCAAGGTTTTGTGGAGAACAGCTGATTGATTTCAGTGAACTCAGAATAAATGTTTTATTCCCTGTTACCAAGCATGTCCAGCTCAATTAAAGATCCCTCTGGGCATTTCACCTTGAATGGTCCCTTGAAATATGTGTTAGCTAATTATGCTAAACAATCTGTTTCATCTTGTATTTAGCTGTGACACTGAGTAAGTTTCCAGTCCTGAAGATGAGATCTGCGTAAGCTTGAAAGCATGTCTCTCTCACCAACAGGATTGGTCCCAATAAAAGATATTACCTCACCTACCTTGTCTCTATAATATCCTGGGACCAACACGGGTAGACTGCATATAGATCTCTGGCATGCAGTCTAAGAAATTTATTTGCGTTGTAAAACCTGAACAGGCAAGAATTAGGATTGCCAAATATTCTCTCACTACTGCATCTATGTGAGAGCGAGAACATATTCTTCAGTCACTTTAAAAACATTGTTTTTTTGGCAAAATGTTTTGGCTGAAATTAAACTCATTTCAAGTTTAATCAAGTCTGCTTTTAAAAACAAAATCTAACGTATGCTTGGGTCTCCTGTCTTTTAGAGTAAAATTAAGAGCAGAGGAAAAAGTATGATGAAAGATATGAAGCGAGTAAGAAGCATGTCCAGTATCAGGAATACGAGAAGCACTTCTGAGTCATTGACCAGTGGGATAAGGCTCAGAAACTCTGGAAGGAAAGTTCAACATCAATCTGATGAACAGTCAGCTCTTTGGGGAGCAAGCCGTTGAAGGTAACAGAATGAAGTGGGTGATATTATAATGACTTACAAGCAATAAGAAAATCACTCTTAATATCTGCAGTTCAAGATGTTACTGAAGCATATCTTTACACCCAATTAATCAGCATAGCTAATGGTGATTTTATGTTAACCAAGGAGCATGTGTTCCTATCATTCCATGTGTTCGCTAATTAACACAGTTACATTCATGGGAGTTCTGCATGCAGATCAAGTGAAGAACCTAGTATCTGTGCATTCTCATTACTATGAAAAATGGCTTGGGTCTTTTGTGGGGTGCAGTATAGAATAAATGGCTACTTGTAGAACTGGGTAAAACATTTGACTTTAAATCAGAAGGTCTAGATCTTCCCTTTGACAAGTTCTCAGTGCCTCTATAAACATTCAGGGTTTTGTTCAAAGTCTAGTGAAAACTATGAGGCACCTTTTTGCAGGTCATTGTTGAGTCATATGGTATTCCTTCTGGTTCTGATTGGCTGGACCTATCTTAGGAGCTCAGGGGGATCACCAGAAGTCATTTTGTGCGCTCTCTGAACCACTAAGAGGGACCTGTTAGCCAGTGGGTGTAACAGGAAATTGTTCTGTGCTGTTCCTGGCTGCAGTTGGGCATGGGGCATGAATGAAACTGCTTACTATTTCACCTGAAGACTGTCCTGAATTTCAAGGGGGAAAATGGCTATATCTCATCTCTCCCCTGAAACTCTGCATGTTCTGTCAATCTGGTTGGTAGTATTTGCTGCTAAATGAAGCTGACCTATGAGCTGCCTGTTTTGGGGTATTGAAAACTGTAAAAATTGCAAGCTGTTATTTTAAATACAAAAGGTTTTTCTGATCCTTCTTGCAGGGGACACGGGCTCTGTAGGGAATATGCCATCTTGGTCTTTCAGCAGTCAGTCTGCAGAGAATCTGCCTAGAATAAGGTGGGGTAAATTGTGCCTCTGTTTTATGGAGCAGTCTGCTTTGTGTCTCTCTGTTTTGGGTTCTTGTGTGTTAAGGTTCTGGATTTAAAGAAACAAAGTTACATTGCAACCATCCAGAAAGAGTCTTATGCTTTTTTATCTAATTTCTTTGTTTGTATGCTAGGAACATAACATTTTATCGTATGTAAATCACGGTCCTTTTGGTTAATGGGAAGCAAGTTATAAATGCACTGGTGATTGGTCTACTGCAAATTCAGTTGTTGACTTGGGATGTGTAAGTAAGACAAGTCACCTCAAAACAGACACGTGGGTCAGTGGTCAGACCAGACTACACGTTTGTGATGGATGACTAGGGGTATGTCTATGCTTTGAGCTGGAGGTGCAATTCCCAGCTCAAGGAGACATACCCCAGCTAAATCATTTAAAATAGGATGTAACTGTGGCAGCATAAGCTGTGGCAGGAGCCAGCTACCCTGAGTACATACTTACCATCTTGGATGGGTAAATAGTTGGGGCAGCTAACCACTCCTGCTGCCTGTGTCACCGTGGCTACACTATTTTTAGCGCGCTAGTTCATCAGCGTTAGTGTGGGTGTGTCTCCTTGAGCTGGAATTTACATCTCCACCTCAAAGTGCAGACATTCCCTGTTCAAGTCTCTTCCCTGACACTGAGGGTAAGTGGCTAAATAGCAGCAGCAGAATCCAAAACCAGAATGTTTTCTTCCTTTAAACCTCTGCCCTCTCTTAGGCTTGGTCTGCACTACAGAATTAGGTCGACGTTAAGGCAGCTTATGTCAATCTAACTTGGTCAGTGTCTACAATGTTGCTCTCGCCGATGTAAGTCGCCCACTACACCGACCTAATAACTCCACCTCCGCGAGAGGTGTAGCTCTTAGGACGACTCAGTGTCTGTGTAGTTACTACATTACCTATACCACATATTGGCTGGCAGCCTGCACAGGGCTCACAGCTGGAGACCCCCTGCCCCACCTGTGTGGGGGGTGGGCTCTGGCTGTCAGTGCCCCACAAGGCCTCACACAGTTAAGTTGGTTGAAACACTTCTAGTGAGGATGCACACCACTGCTGTGATTATTGCAGTGGCTGTACGTCAATCTAATTTAGGTCTACTTAATTTTGTAGTGTAGACAAGGCCTTGATCTCTTATTCTGCAAAGAACTTAAGTCTCATTGACTTCACTGGCTTATAATTAAGCATGGGCATAATTGTTTTATTGATTTAGGGCTTCACAGTGTGCAAAAGAAAAAGGTAAAAGAATACCTCTATAACAGTATCACTTGTACTTGGAATTTTGAACAACATATTGAATGAAAGGTGACTTCTCACATTTTTGTACATTTTGAAGCAGAAAAAAAATCAACCAACAACAATTGCCCTGAAATTATGCAGAAAAGCAACATTTCAGGGGCATAAAATCACCTGAAATTAAATGGTGAACACATTTGTGCAAATAGATCACAGCTCTGGGTATGCTATGGGACTTTTTCCACTTCCCTTGAAGAGCCTGGAATATCTCTCATTGACTTCACTGGGAGGAAGAACAGCTCCTTTGACTACAATACTTAGCAATTTTTTTTTCACAATTCCTGGAGTTTTAGGCTAAATTAATAATTTTAGTTACAGGATTAAGTATATTTTTTCAAACTAGACATCTTCAGTCTAATTTGTAAGGTGCCTCAATTTAAATTAAAAATAAAAAAAAAGCTTTAAAGCTATTTGAAGGACTTTCAAATAGTCTGAACATAAAGCATGTGATTAGGTAAATGCTGTAGTTAATGGTCTGCTGCTAGCTGGCCTTGTGATTTCAGTTCACTGGTAAAGGAGCGAGCATCTCTACAATGCATAATTGTTGGTAATTGCCTTCCTAGGACTTTTATAGCCTTTATGGAAGCAATTGGTCAAGAAAATCTTTTAAAAGTGACTTGTTTAAAGTTTCGCAAAAGTGATTTAAAAAAATTTCCTCTGTTTCTTGACTTCCTGTTAAAAATTTTCATTTATTTTTTGCTTTCTTTCACAGGCATTTTCTAACAGCTCACTGGTCTTCCAATTTGGGAACCTCAGAGAGATCAACTAGACAACACACAAACAGCTACAACTTATATATGTGTGTACCTTGTACAGTTGTAAAATCAAATACTATTTTTTTGCGGGGGGAAGGGTTGGATTCCTGTTAAGGTTTTGTGTTGTGTTATCTTAAAAGCAAAACAAAATTATAGCTGCAAGGAAGAAGGCCTGGATATGAAGTGGTAATTAGTCCTGGCTTGGATGGAATGAAGGGGGCAAGGAGAGTAGCAAAAGGAAATGGGCATACAGAGGAGGGCAGGAGCTACACTATACAGGGCCCTCAGTTTAAGATGACTCAATTATTAATGTTTGTCGTCTTTGATAAATTACATAGTAATTAAGAGCTCCAGAGAAAATCAGTTCAAAGTGCCAAAATTAGAAGCATTCAATGAAATCTTCAAGTTAAGTCTTTTAACTTGAAGGCCCATGCCAAGTTACAAGGAAAATCCAGATTTGCAGAAGTCTTGGAGAAAGATTATATGAGAACAAGCCAACTGTAAACATCACCGATAGGTAGAAACAGCCTTTAACCAGGTCCCTAAAGATTATGTATCAATAAATGGGTCTGGGGTTTTTTCCTCATTAATCACTCTTACAGTCCATTCTCATATCAATCCTTTACAGAACCATATATGATCATGAGATTTGCAGTAAGAAACTGAAAATGTCCCACACTCCAGCATCTCTTTGATTCTGATACAATAATTATTGTAAGTGTTTGTTCTGAAATAGCAAATGTTGCATATATGCCCAAATAGGTTTATTACAAGGAACATAACTAAATCTGGCATAAACCTCATTGGATTCCAGACTCATTGGACCTTAGTTGACTCAATATGCCTTTATAAAATGATATTGGTAGGTTATTCAATATATTTAAGTAAACAGTTCCAAAGATCATCATACTTCCCTAAAACCCACAAATGTTTAAGTTTAAAAGCTGAGTGGTTTAAGAACTTTAAATGCCTGTGTAAAGAACAATCTTCATAATTTCTGTTAAGCTAAGAAGATGCCTAACCTATAAAGCTATTACATATTTCATGTGGTTGCCATGAAGTCTATAGATACACAACATCATCAAAAATCCTGTGGTTTTCAATGTCTATAACTCTGGGGACATATGGGGTCTGAAAAACAGGATTTTTGTTATGGCAGTTGTCCTTTCATTTCGTAGTAGTTTATGTTGCTATTCTGATGGATTTTTAATAGCATAATTAATAATCTATAACTTGCAAAAATCCATAAATTCTCCAATATTAAATAGGTTATCGTTCCAACCTTCCCCACACAACAACTGAAATATGATACAAATAAGCCCTACAGAACTGTTGTATCAGAGACGCTTGTATTTCAAGAACTGTGCAGTAGCAACCAATGATGTGAGAGATGACAAAATTTAAAAAAAAGCCTGATTTTTGAAATTTGCTTTAACCATGTGACAAGATTTCTAAGTGACATCATTTGTACTTTCAAATTGTTGCTGAGACAGAACTGCACATCCAGTTATTTGCACCCACAAAATTAAAGGTACAAAATGGGAGGTCATTTGTCAAAGTAAGACTGGTAACATTTGAAAAAAGGGGAATGAAACATGGAACAATGAGAGGATGGAAGACAAATCAGAAGCCATTGTTAGAAGGAGCAGTTGACCCAGAGGTGGAGCTGAGTATGGGCTTCTTTATTGCGATACTTGTTCCCCTCGACCCAATTGTTGAGTAAGCATTGGATTAGTTACAGCACACTCTTTTTATCTACGTTAGTATGTAAACACCTACATTGGTTACAACACCCCCAAAACCCTTATTAATAGAAACACCCGTGCTATTAGTAATTAGTATACCCACCCCTATCTATTATTCACAGCATTACGCATGTTATACAGGCATCTTTATCTTGAAAATACATTTCTTTGCAGTAATTTGTTGCTACAAGTTCCCTTAATCAGCAGTTCTTAGGGGAGGGAGGAAGGGGCCATGACCCAGGGCTCGCTTGTGTAGCTGGGAAAGGAAGGGAGGGGGAGATAACACTTCTTTTATACAAAGGTATCCTTTAGACAACTACATTTCTTATGCAGCTGCAACACTTATTTATTCCCAACAAGTTGAAGGGGCGGGCGAGGGATGACACTTATCTATTAAGCAAAGGAATGGTGCCTGCCTTTGACTCTACTCCCTAATACCATACCAGCACACCAGTGGTTTCCCAGGGCTCTACTTAACCCTTACATATCCCAACAGCCATATATGAAGCTTGCACACGAATGTGTTGTATGTACTCAAGTGGATATTTTGCAGTGGGGTGGTGTATTTAATAGCTGCGGGATGGGAAATGGTGAGTCTCTAAAATCCAATCTGATCAGGTTTCTCCCCCCAAACCAAATAAAAAGCAATTTGGCAGAAGCTTTCTGAACATGTTTCCAACTGACATGTTAAATTATATTTTATTGACATTTGCAGATGTATTACTGTATCTTTAAATATATAAGTGCTTGCCAAGGCAAAAAAAGCAAGGAACTGCAAACAGGGATCAAACCCCTTGTTTTAACCATATGCCAATTTGTGACCTTCAATTTCCATTGAAGTAATTGGAATTTTTACCATTGACTTCAATCAGCTTGTTAATCTGTGCCATTAGACCGTTGGGTCAGACAATAATTGTTTTTGATTACATTAAGTCTAGGATATTTTTTCCCCTTTAAATTTAGAGTCTAATTTGCTGAGATACTGAGCCCCACACATCCAATTTAAATTAATGAGTTGTTGGTGCTCAGCTCTGAAAAATCAGAGTTTTGCTGCAATAACACAATAGACAAAAGAGCTATTTTTCAGGAAGCAACCTCTGAATGTTTTCTGTCAGACAATGCCGATATCATTTCTAGAGTCAATAAACACAAACTGTCAGCCTCGCTCAATGGAGATGATAAATCTTCAAACAACTCCATAATGTGCTTTTACTAGATGTTAAAATGTTTGGGTTTGAGCTGTAAATAAATTCCTGTCTGACATCAGTGTGCTTCCTCAGTTTACACAATAAGTCTTTATAGAGATAAACAGCCAAGGAGCTAGTCTCTTTTTTTAAAGTTCTAAATTTTGCTAGTTAATTTTTATGTAATTTCTTTAAATACAAAGAAAACCCTGCCAGAACACACAAATTTCACCTATATCAAAAGGAGTGTGAAGAAAATGAAATTTATTACAGAAACAAAACAACCCAAAACAGCCCCCACCCAAAAAACCCCTAAGACTCGCACACTGAAAAAAAGCCAAAATGCTGAGCAACACCATACCTAACGCCTTTCTTTTGTATATGTGTTTTATATCCTCAATACCTTAGTACACAAACATGAATCTAAACGGTTGAATCTTATAGTGCCAATTGATACTGGCTCAGCAGTCACTGCAATTCCAAACAAAAAAAATTGCTTTGGGATGCAGATGTGCAAAGACCAAATACGATTCTTTGTGGGGCTAGTAACGCTATGTTGTTTGTTTGTGACCAGTTCTTTGGGAAATTGAAGAAAGGACAGAAAATTCTTCAACAAATATATATGTAATACAAGGACCAACAATTCTCCTATTTGGGTTGCCAGCAAAACAAGCTCTACAGCTACTAGAAAAACTGGAATGCATGAATGGCAAAAAAAGCAAAACTATACAGGAGATGTATCCACATGTCTTCATAGGGCTAGAAAAAGCTGTCAGGAAAGTACAAAATAAAACTGATGCCATCAGCAACTCTCTTTGCTCTGATAGCCCCATGCCACATCCTTGTATACTTTCTAGGGAAAGTCAAAGAAGAATTAAAGAGAATGAATGATATGGGGGTTATTTCCCAAATTAGAGAGCCCACTGTCTGGTGTGCAGGGATATTTGTAGTACAAAAACTCAATGGGAAAATCCACATTTGTGTGGACCCTTACACAACTTAATAAAGGTATGTGCAGAGAAAGACTCTTGCTTCCTGCAGTTGACTCAGACAGCTCAATTATGAGAGGTCAAAGTCTTCTCAAAGTTAGATGCTACAGCGGTCTTCTGGCTCATCCCCCTGCACCACCTGGCCAGCCTGCACCACTTCCCGCAGCTCCCATTGGCCGGGAACAGCGAACCGCAGTCACTTGGAGCTGCGGGGAGCCGTGCCTGCGGACAGTCAATGTAAACAAAATGTCTCACGGCCCACCAATGGATTACCCTGATGGGCCATGTGCTGAAGGTTGCTGACCCCTGGTATATAGGGTTAGCATGTGTGTGTTTATAGGAATGCATAAAATTGTGTTATTAATCGCAGTTTATCTATGTAAACTTTAAATCATTTTAAGAACTGCTGCTAGCGATTTGTTACAAACTGGCCACTTGTAACAAAGCATTATGCTTAGAATCATTTGAACTATATGCTATTGTAGTTTGAATGCCCTTTAACTTGCAATAAGGGATTGTGTCAGGGATTTTGTGCCTTCTTTAGGATTTTTAGATTATATTGTATTAGGAATTATTAGTTACTTTAATAAAAGATACTTTGTTTTGGAAAGAATACTGCCTGTGTCACTTTATCAGGTTAAATCCATCTCCTTTAGTGTTTCTTTAACAACCCTGGAATCTTTTACCTTGGGAAGAACAGACTAAGGGAGTGATAGGCATATTATTATTATAGCAGCATCCCCAAATCCATTTTTGGGGCTAACAGTATCACTACATGATTTCAAGGCCCATAAGAACACCCGTCAAGATTGTTCAGCTCCATGTACTATTCTGATATACTTTAATGACTGGGCAGGTGTCACTGAAATGACGAAAATCAGCCATGTGACCAGTCCGGCGCAGAAGCTTAGTGTAATTTTCCATAAACTTCTTCATGCAGATGGAGGCAATACTTAAGATTTGATCTGGAACTTTTTTGCTCATTCTTTGATTCGACTGGTGGTATACCTGTTCAGTGTTAATTGGGGATTCTATTTGTTAAACTGTAGAAGTGTGAGAGCTGGGAATAATGGGGACACAGATTTACAATAAATAGTACAGCATTGACTTCAGTTTATGAATTATAGCCCTGTAGTAATTCTAAACAGATTTTAAAAGATATTACAAATCCCTGCACTTAAGTAAGTTTTGTGTGTTTTTTTAAAGTCTTTGGCAGGGAAAAAGCAGATTCTGCCATCTCCAATGGTGGCCCCTATTCATTTCATTCATATCCATTGGACCAATTTTAAAAAAAAAATTAAGGCCAGTTGCATATTTAGAATGAAAACTATCCTTTCAGCTGATCATACTTTTATTACGAAGAATACTAGTGCAATCCCTGAGAATGCTCCAGTAATACTGGGGTTTTAAAATGTTTTTATCCTAGTCAGTTCACCTTTGGACCATTACCTGCTTACATGAATCTTGAACCTGTATTGCTAGGTGCTATACCTGTAGTATCAAGAGGAGATGTTACTCCCAAAATGCTCATTGAACATGCGGCATGGAAGAAATGAAAGGCTCAAGGCCAGCAGCAGCAAACCAGAAGGATGAAGACAAGTTTATAAAGTCACCGAATGTTATGCAAAAAGCATGTCTGGGAAAGAAAAAATATAGAGAAGCTATTTGTTTAGTCTATCACAAGAAAATGCATGTACTCTCTGTATGGCCCTGTAACCACCCCCTTGTGGCCTATGTGGCAAATTGCCGGCACTACTATGATGGGTCCCGCACTTTCTCTTCTTGTGGGGGGGTTTCAGGGTGCCATTTCTTGCCCCTGAACTGGGGTAACAGCTATCCTATTAGTATCCCAGGGAAGGGGAGTGGAGAGGGAGGGACCCAGGCCCGCCCTCTACTCCGGGTCCCAGCCCAGGGGCCCTATGATAGCAGGTAAACCACTTGTACCAGTGATTCTTTCCCCTGGGCTACTTCCCTCTCCTGACCTTCAGCTTGTGGGGCTTCCTGCCTTCCCTCTGCACAAGCCAGGTGTCCCTTAACCTAGGATCTTGGTCTTCTTAGCCCGCTGCAGCACTTCTCAAAACTCTCCTCTGCTTTCCTTTGAACTGCTCTTTGTTCCACCACCAATCCACTCTGCTCCAATTCCTCCTCACTCTGCTCCAGCTCCTCCTCTGGCTGATTGAAGCAGGGGGATTTTATCAGGTGACTGGCTTCAGGTGCTCTAATTGGTTTTAGGTGCTTTTAATTAATCTACAGGGAATAAGGCTTCTCCTCATCCTAGATCACTCTCCTGCTGCCTTCTGGCCATGCTGTATCACATATCCTCCCCCCCGCTCAACACCATGGGGTTGGGCAACTTGGGACGAGAGGCAATGCTTTCGTGACAAGCCATCTGCGTTGCCGTGTTGGCTTCTGGCCCTATGCTGTACTCGGAAATGAAAAGGTTGCAGAGATAGGAACCATCTAGTCACTCTTGCATTCTTCTCCTTGTTTCTGTGCATCCACTGGAGCGGGGCATGGTCTGTCACCAGGGTAAATCGCCGCCCCAGTAGGTAGTAACGGAGAGTTTCCATGGCCCATTTTATCGCCAGACATTCCTTTTCAACGACGGCGTACTTTTGTTCCCTGGGGAGGAGCTTCCGGCTGAGGTACAGGATCGGGTGTTCCTCCTCCCCCACCATCTGCGAAAGGACGGCTCCTAGCCCTACCTCCGAGGCATCAGTTTGTAGAACGAATTCTTTCTTGAAGTCTGGGGCTATGAGTACAGGATGGCAGCAAGGGGCTGTCCTTAAATCTGGGAATGCCCCTTCTGCTGCATCAGACCACTTTACTATCTCGGGGCCCCGAGCCTTTATCAGGTCAGTCAATGGCCCTGCTCTTGTGGCAAAATGAGGGATGAATCTCCGATAGTACCCTACTAACCCGAGAAATGCTCTGACCTGCTTTTTACGGATTGGCCAAGGCCAATCTTGTATTGCCTCCACTTTGTTCCATTGGGGTTTTACCAAACCTCTCCCTACTACATACCCAAGGTACCTGGCTTCAGCTAGTCCTATCACGCACTCGAGAGGGTTGGCAGTGAGGCCAGCCTTCCTCAGGGTGTCTAGTAGCGCTTCTACTTTTACTAGGTGTGTTTCCCAGTCAGGGCTATGGATGACTATATCGTCTAAATAGGCGGCAGCATACCTGGCATGGGGTCGCAGCAATTTATCCATAAGTCGTTGGAATGTTGCTGGGGCCCCATGGAGTCCGAAAGGGAGGACAGTGTATTGGAACAGGCCATCAGGTGTAGAGAAAGCTGTCTTCTCCTTGCCATTCTTGGCCAGGGGAATTTGCCAATATCCTTTAGTCAGGTCCAGAGTGGTTAGGTATCGGGCCTTGCCTAACTGATCAACTAGCTCGTCGACACGTGGTATTGGATAGGCATCGAATTGGGATACTTCATTCAACTTCCGGAAGTCATTACAAAATCTCCAGGTGCCGTCAGGCTTGGGTACTAAGACGATAGGACTGGACCACTGGCTGTGGGATTCTTCAATAACCCCAAGTTCCAACATCTTCTTCACTTCTGTCCTAATTTCCTCTCTTTTAGCTTCCGGTATCCGGTATGGTCTTATCGTCACCCTTATTCCGGGCTTGGTGACGATATGATGTTGGACCAATGTCGTAAGGCCCGGCTGTGTACAGAACACATCTTGGTTCCGTTGGATCATATCAATGACCTCTGTTCGTTGTTCTGGGGCTAACTTGGGATATCCTCACCTGCCCCTGTTGGTCGTCCATCTGGGATGGAGCTCTCCGAATGACCAGGCACGTCTCTCGGTCATGCCAGGGCTTCAGCAAGTTTACATGGTAGATCTGCTCTGGTCTTCGGCGGTCTGGTTGTCTGACCTTATAGTCCACTTCCCCAATGGCTTCCACTATTTCATACGGCCCATGCCAGCTGGCTAGGAGTTTGCTTTCTGCTGTCGGCACTAGCACCATCACCCATTCTCCTGGCTGAAATTTCCATACTTTCGCCTGGCGGTTGTAATATGTCCGCTGGGTCTCTTGTGCCTTTTCCAAATGTTCCCGTACTATAGGGGTTACTCGAGCTATTCGCTCTCTCATCTGTGTCACGTGCTCAATGACATTCTTTCCTGGACTGGGTTGTTCTTCCCAATCCTCCTTGGCGATGTCTAATATTCCGCGTGGGTGGCGTCCATATAGTAGCTCAAAGGGAGAGAAACCAGTGGACGCCTGGGGGACTTCCCGTATTGCAAACATTAGGTATGGTAGAAGGGTATCCCAGTCTTTTCCGTCCTGTGCTACCACCTTCCGGATCATACCTTTAAGGGTGCAGTTAAACCTCTCGACCAGGCCGTCTGTTTGAGGATGGTAGACTGAGGTCCTTATGGCATGGATGCGGAGCTAAGGACTATGGCAAGGACTAATGAATAAGTCCTTCATTAATTTCGACATGAAAGGGGTTCCGTGGTCAGTCAGGATCTCCTTAGGGATGCCCACTCTGGCAAAAACCTGGAGTAGTTCTTTTGCTATTGCCTTGGATGTGGGGTTTCTTAAAGGAATGGCTTCTGGATACCGTGTGGCATAGTCAAGGATGACTAGTACATTTCGGTGACCCCGTGCTGATCTTTCCAGCGGGCCCACAAGGTCCATGGCTATCCTTTTGAACGGGACTTCAATAATAGACAAAGGTACTAATGGGGCCCGCGAGTGAGGTCGAGGGCTATGCAACTGGCATTCTGGGCAGGAGGCACAATAGCATTGGACCTCCGCACGTATTCCTGGCCAATAAAACATTCTTAGGACTCTATCCAGTGTCTTGTCTATTCCTAGATGTCCCCCAAATAAATGACTGTGAGCTAGCTCTAGTACTGCCCTTGTGTGTTTCCGTGGGACTAAGAGCTGCTCTACTTCTTCCCCTCGGATCTGCACTATTCGGTACAACAGATCACGTTTGATCACATAATACGGCCCCGGGCCTTTGGTCTTTCCTTCCACCGGTACGCCATTTACTTCCACTACCTCCTCCCTCACATTCGCATATAGCGGGTCATTGGCTTGGTCCTGCCTGAAATTCTCACGGGCGGTACCGATCTGACATAATTCCAGGGGGCCTATTTCTACTCCGCCCCCTGGGTTGCCCCTACTTGGGCTAGGAACTGACTCTGAGTCCTCACTGACCTGAATTGTCTCCTGGCCTCCTGAACGGGTTCGCTTACCAACAAGGGAGGCTTTCTGGTTCTCTGCTAGAATCCTGGTCCCTAGCCTTTTATCTGCCCTCCTTTCCCGCCTAGACTTTCGGGGTTTCCCGGGGGATGAGAATAGCTCTGGGGCAAATTCAGCAAAAATTGGGGTGAAGCTATCTGTAGGTGCCTCCATTTCAGCCTGGGGGTTGCTACCCTCCCTTGGCTCTACTGGGGGGAGTAAGTTCTCAAACCCAGGGAAGTCCCTACCAATTAAGACCGGGTAGGGGAGCCTAGGGACCACCCCTGCAGTTACCCTGGTAGTGTTCCCCTGGATCTCAATTCGTGCTGGGATTGTGGGGTAGAAATTTATGGTGCCATGAACGCAAGTTACCCCTGTGGTTTTGGCCCGGGTTAGTTGGTCTTGCCCCACCAACTTCCCCGAGACCAGCGTGACAGCACTCCCGGAATCTACTAATGCTGTGGTCACAATACCATTCATTTTTACTGACCTTGTATACCCATGTGGGGTCATTGCGACCCCTACCAGGCCAATTAGGCCACATTGTTCCCCAGCATCCCCCAGATTGCACTACATAGGCTCTTCCCTGTTGGGGCATTGGGCTGCTATATGCCCCAATTCCCCACACTCGTAACACCGACCTCTTATCCCGGTTGCCGCCCTCTGCCTGGGGCTATTTGGTCGGCCCCCCGAGCCCTCTCTTCCCAAACCCCCAGGTCCCTTCTTGAACTCGGGCCATTCCTCATTGTCTTTCCTCCCAGTTATAGTAAGTCCTGTAGTTCTAGGCTGTCCGGGACCTTGGGTTTGGGGCTGGCTTCCTGGATTGCCGTGTTTCACCCCCTGGGGTCTGGAACAGTTCACGGGCTGCTAGCTGTCTTTCCACGAGGGAGATCAACTCATTATAGGTGGAGGGGTCATTCTGGCCAACCGAAGCCCGGAGGCCTGGTGGTAGCCCCCTCATATACCGGTCCAGTACCAGGAGCTCCATCATCTTCTCAGAGCTGAGGGCCTCAGGGTGCAGCCATTTCCGGGTCAGGTGGATCAGGTCATACAATTGCGATCTGGGTGTCTTGTCTTCTGTATACTGCCACTCATGGAACCTCTGGGCTCTCAATGCCGTAGTTACTCCGGATCTGGCCAGGATCTCTGCCTTCAGCTGGGGGTAATCTGCTGCAGTCTCTGCGGCCATATCGTAGTATACCTTCTGGTCCTCCCCACACAGGAACGGGGCAAGGATACCGGACCACTGGTCTCGGGGCCAGGCCTCCCGCAGGGCTGCTCTCTCAAAAGCCAGGAGGTATGCCTCCACATCATCCTCCCGTGTCATTTTCTGTAGGCAGTGGCTGGCCCGTATAGTCCGGGTCCCATCGCAGTTCTGGATTCGCTCCATAAGGGCCTTCATCTGGTTCACCAGCTCCTGCAGCAGGGCTCAGTCCTGGGCAGCCTGACTCATCAACAGACTATTAGTCTCTTGCTGTACCCTAGTCGCCTCCTGTTGGGCGGTTGCTTGGACCCGGGTAGCCTCCTGCTGGGCCGTGGTGGCTTGTATTAGGGCCTTGATTACGTCGTCCATCTTAAGGACTGGATTGTTTTGGCTAACCCTGCTTTAAGTCCCCAGCGTGGAGATCCCACCCCTGACACCACGTGTGGCAAATTGCCAGCACTACTATGATGGGTCCTGCACTTTCTCTTCTTGCGGGGTTTCAGGGTGCCATTTCTTGCCCCTGAACTGGGTTAACAGCTATCCTACTAGTATCCCATGGAAGGGGAGTGGAGAGGGAGGGACCCAGGCCCGCCCTCTACTCTGGGTCCCAGCCCAGGGGCCCTATGATAGTAGGTGAACCACTTGTACCAGTGATTCTTTCCCCTGGGCTACTTCCCTCTCCTGACCTTCAGCTTCTGGGGCTTCCTGCCTTCCCTCTGCACAAGCCAGGTGTCCCTTCACCTAGGATCTTGGTCTTCTTAGCCCGCTGCAGCACTTTTCAAAACTCTCCTCCACTTTCCTTTGAACTGCTCTTTGTTCCACCACCAATCCACTCTGCTTCACTCCTCCAAACTGCTCTCTGCTCCACCACCAAATCACTCTCCTTTAGCTCCTCCAAACTGCTCTCTGCTCCACCACCAAACCACTCTGCTCCAAGTCCTCCTCACTCTGCTCCAGCTCCTCCTCTGGCTGATTGAAGCAGGGGGATTTTATCAGGTGACTGGCTTCAGGTGCTCTAATTGGTTTCAGGTGCTTTTAATTAATCTACAGGGAATAAGGCTTCTCCTCATCCTAGATCACTCTCCTGCTGCCTTCTGGCCATGCTGTATCACACCTATCAGGGCACAGCTCATCCCACAGCAGGTCCCCAGGCATCATCCCTCACAGATTAGGTGTCATGGCACCTTAGCCCTCAAGCTATGGCACGCTCACATCCTACCCTTTCTGGGGTGTCAGAGTTCAAAACAAAAAGGAAATTAAAGAAGCAGGGTTGTCCACAGGTTTGTCAGGAGGACCCACGCCCATCTACGCCAGGCTTTTCTCTGGGAAGCCAGTCCCTTTCTAACCGTTTTCCTGGACCTACTCATCCCATCTATCAAATAGCTCACCCAGGTAGCAAGCGACCTTAGGTTCTCAGCTAGAACCAGGCTTTCCTCATCAAGGAGGTAACAGAGCTCTGCTACCTTCTGTCAGTCCTGATCTTCCTCTTATCCTTTATGGTGAAGTACACTCCCATACTGAATCTATAACTGCCGTCCACTATATTCCCTGTACACTCAGCCTCTACACTCTCATACGCTGCTCTATATCCTTAAAAAAAAAAAGAACTTTTTAAATGTTACCCCACTTTGCCAATACTCTCACTAACCCCCTTGTAGCGTATTCTATCACCTTCAAGCACCTAATTCTTCATAAAGAAGTTTTCTTTCCTGAGAAAACTCTCAGCAGGCCCATATCAAAAGATCAACTGTTTCTTTAACCTTGCATGTGTTACATAACCCAGCTTTGTGTCTAGTCAATAAATATAAATTATTATTCAAACCAGTGACCGGCTGTCTAAATACCATGTAATATTCACTGATCCTTTCATAACATTGGAGTAGCACATTATCCTTTAATTCGGGGCATACTTCGTAGAATCATCTTCCTCTTTTCTTCATAGTCCATAATTCTTGCCATTCCTTTTTTAACTAAACTTTTAAGTTCCTGCTTACTCAAAGGACTCTTTATATCAATGTATCCATTTTTAACGCATGTTTCACTTCCTTATCTGCTATTTCATTGCCAGGTATCCCAGCATGTGCTGGAATCCATACTAGTACTATTTTTAGTCCTGAGCATACTAACTCTGTTGTCCATAATATTTCATTTATTAGATCATGCCTGCTTTCTGAAGTACCCCTTTTAATTGCCAGTATATTTGATAATGAATCCAAAAAAATAACAGCTGCAGCAGGCCGTATATCCCTTATCCAGCCCTGAACTAGACTAGGGGTGTCCCTCTTTTAGCTCTTCTCTCCACACCTGTCATTGGCTGCAGGTGTAGTGGGATGAGGTCAATGGGTCCACAGACTCTTCTTAACCCTCTCGTTATTAGGGGGGGAGTCTGGCTCCTTAACCCTCTCATTGCGATTGTGGGGCAGAGACAGTGGCGTAGCTAGGTTTAGAGAACAGGGGGAGCGGAGCTAAAAAAAGGCGCCAGGAGCAAAAAGCGTCGGGAGCAAAAAAAGATGCCGGGAGCAAAAAAAATGCTCTGCTCTGGCTGCAGCTCAGGAGTAAAGGGCGTCGGAGCACAAAAAAGGCACTGCTTCTGCTCAGTGAGGGAGCGGCCGCTCCTCCTGCTCCTGCCCCCGGCTATGCTACTGGGCAGAGAGGCCCCATCACAGTGCCCTATGGGTATGTCTACACAGGGATAAAAGCTCTTTGACATGGCCATGGCTGGCTCAGGTTGGCTGACATGGGTTTGTGGGGCTTGGGCTGCTGGGCTAAAACTTGCTGTGTAGATGTTTGGACTTAGGCTGCCTACACTGCCCTCATGTTAAATTTTCAAACAAGCACCATTGTGCTTTCTCCCATGTTGCTCCACATGCTTGGGAATTGCTCCCTGGAAACATCCACAAAGCTGACTCATTCTGCACGTTCACATCCCTCCTCAAAACTCTCCTTTGCCATGATGGTCCTACAGAACAACTTGACAATGGCTAAGCTACTGGTGTGCAGAGACCACTGCCTACCAGGCAGACTGATGTGGTCTCACTGTTTCCCCTGGCGGTCTGTTGTACCTGTTGTCTCTTGTGTTATATTTAGATTGTAAGACCTTTGGAGCAGGAACTGTCTTTTTGTTCTGTGTTTGTACAGTGCCTAGCACAATGGGGTCCTGGTCTGTCACTACAGCCCCTAGGTGCCACGGTAATACAATTAATACACGTGGGTGTTTGTGTTGCTTACACGTGCAGTGCCTAGTACAATGGGATCCTAACACCTAGTTAGGTACTACTGCAATAGAAATAATACTAAAACTCACAATAGGTTCCTGACTAACCCAGATCTAGAGCTTCATTTGTGACGATCCTACTTCTAAAGAGATGAGCTATTGAGCCAACACAGAAGAAAAGAAACAATCATATTATAAGCAAAATCACCCTCTCTCTCAGTAACGTAGTGCCCCTCAATAAAATGTGTGACGTCACAATGATGGACTCATGTTCAGCTTGATTCTACTCTGTGCAGTGTCTAGCCAATATCCCACTGGACTTGGGTGGATGCATGAATGCCAGTTGTATGGACACAAGAGCTGGGCTCAATCTTACCCTGGACTGGACTGTTGCATTTGAGGGAAAGGGCACAGACAGCCTCTTCACTATATGCAAGCAGCAAGGCAGAATCACGGAACTGTGCTCAAGGGTAAGATAGCACTAGGAGAGAGGGCCAACTAATGTGCTGACCCGCATAATGTCCCCAAGGAGGTATGGTCTGTGAGTGGGGCCAGTTAGTGTATGCCGCTGCTGCTGTCAGGAGCAAGTGCTAGCTAGGGATGGATTGAGTGCCTGTTCAGAGCATCAGTAAAGTGTATTTCTGAGCATGTTTCCCTCCCTGTGGAAATCTGCCGACTGGTGAGATTTCTGTCACACAGGAAGCAGCAATCAGTGTCTCTGTCTCCCCTGGTTATGCAAGGGCAGGATTTGGCCCTATATATTCCCAATCACTTGTGGAAACAAGGGTTAAAGAATTTGACTATAGGCCTCTCAGTTATGTCAAGACAGAGCACAGTCAAGCTAATTCTCAACTCTCATGACGTGAGACTTGCGAAAGCAGGATCTGTGTCTGAAGCGGGTGGGAAACAACAGTGCAGAGTCAGTGTGACCTAGCCGTGAAGATAGTGATGGTTTGAGAACAGAAGTGAGACAGAAGTGAGAAAATACTGGAATGGGCAGGACATAACATAAATAAACTGCAGATGTTTTCAATTAATGCATGTTACTAAATTGTATAAATGCTTGAGTGAGAGTGTTTGTACTTTGGAGAAACTGAGGCAGAGATGCTCTCTGTCAGCTGTATTTCTTCCCTGGCAATTGCCTGAAATAAAGCTGTCTCTGATTTTGTTGCATTCCAACCTGAGAGTGAGGATTTATTTTCTTCCACACAGTGAACAGGTAAGCAATTTCAGCCAAACAAAGGAAATAGAAGGAAGTCTTCAGAGAGGTGATTAATTTATATCGTAATCTGATAAGCAATTACTCATGAAATTTCAAGAGCAAGACTTAATGCATGTTGGTTAATTTTGGTGATGAATTGTTTATATGGCACGCCGAGGCGTTCTAGTAAATGCAATTAGCTTCCCTATGTGCGGTATAAATGCGCATCCTTGTTAAAACAAAAGCTCATCTTGAGAAACAGTTGATGCTTGGGTGTAACGGTGGCAGATTCTCTCCCCCTTTGCTTGCTACTTTGTGCCTCTCTGGCTCTGATTGGCCATCTGAAAATTCCCCCAGTGTTCCCTTTCCTGCAAGACCACTGGATTCATTCATAGATTTTAAGGTCAGAAGGGACCATTAGATCATCTAGTCTGATTTCCTGTATAACACAGGTCATGGAATTTCAATCCAGATAGCAAGTGTGAAAACGGGACACTTTTTGGGGAGGATGAGGTGGGGTATATAAGACAAAGCCCCTAGTGTCGGGACTCTCCTGATAATAGCGGGACATCTGGTCACCCTAATCCAGTTACTCCTATAGTGAGCCCAATAATTTGTTTGACTAAAGCATATCTTCCAGGAAGACATCCAGCCTTGATTTTAAAAGATGAAGAATTCACCACCATTTGCCATTATTGCTTTTCTCCAGCTAGCTGGTATTTTCAGCTTGTTAGAACACAACAAAAACAAAAAAGTCAGAGTTTAAGCAAGTTTCATTGTTGCTATCTCCCTTAATAGTACATATTGTTTGAACCTGCTGATTTGTATATGTTCATATTTTCCAAGCAGGCCCATACCTGCTATGTATCAATAGTTATTTCCATGGATTAGCATCTGCCTTACTCCATGGGTAATCTCATTGATTTCAATGACTCCAGTTACAGAATAAGGTAACTACTTGGTGTGATCAGGGGTATCAGAATCTAGTCCTTAAAGTTCTTCCTTTCTTCTTGAAATTTCTCCATTTTCCTTGCTGAGTTTTGAAAAGGACCTCAGCATCTCTGACATCTGACAGCCATTAATTTCCACCCACTCCTCAATTTACACATGAACTGACTTTCTCTCTACCCCCTCTTTTTACTCCAGTGTACTTAGGGAAGGATTTTTTCCCTGTAGTCCCTCTGGCTAGCATTCATTTCTACTGTTTTGTTTTTTTTGCTGCCCTTATCTTTCCCCTGCAAGCCTTAACGAACTCTCAGAATTCTTGTTTGGCCCTTTTTCTGTCTACAGAACATTTTTTCCCTAACCTCAGATCTTTAAGCAGTCTCTCAAGAAGCCCCACTGGCCACATTTTGTTCCTTGCATTCTTTTTATTTTTTCAAAGGATCTCCATCTTAATTAGGATGTCTTTTAGGATTCCCCTAATTCTTTGCCACTTGGTGGATTTTAATACAGCCTCCCATCAGACTTTACTTGGTGGATTTCTTTCAAATTAGTTTGTATTAGTTTTATAAGTGATCCTTTGGGTGGGGCTGCTGTGTACATTTGATTTTGTTTTGAATTCTGGACACTATAATCTTGAAAATAGTTCTGTAGGGTTATCTATCATAGCTGACTCATATGAACAATGACAGCCAAGTCCCACCGCCTTCTCTCCCTGGCATGGAGGAGGATGCTTGCTGTGGAGCCAATGCAGTTTTGCATGGGAGGGGGCAGGATGCCAGGAGTCTGTGCAGGGAGTACACATATCCTGCACATCATGGCTGCTCGGGGGCACCTTTTGTGCCACCCTAGCATCGAATGGAATGGGACGTGGGGATGAAGATGGTCTGCTGTGTATGCAGAATTGCTAACTATTACTTCGTTCCTCGCTGTATTTGGAAGACCCGCTCACAGGGAGAAGAGGAGGAAGATATTGCAACTTGGATGCTGCAGTAGTGGCCACAGAGTGGTTTGATGCTGCTCCCATGGTCTATTTAAAAGACTCTTTCCTAAGTCCCGCAGAGTTCCCTTATTTTCCTACACAGGTTGGCTCTGCTGGGTACGATGGACTGGAAGCACACATGAAAAGAACAGTTTGTTGTTGCAAGGTTTGGTAAGCATAGCGTTTGGTTAGTGTCTGTTGAGGAGGTGCCCTGCTATCATAGGGTGCAGGAGCCAGGGGAAAGGGCAGGAGAAAGACATGAATTGCTAGAGTAGTACAAAGATTCAGAAGTCTCCAAATCCATTTCCTGTTGAGGTCAATTGACGATGGGTTTTGTACTATATTTAAACCAGTTTAGATTCTCCTGCATTTCCCTGTACTAAGTAGAGCAGTAAAAAGAACAGGAATACTTGTGGCACCTTAGAGACTAACAAATTTATTTCAGCATAAGCTTTCGTGGACTACAGTTCACTTCATCGGATGCATATAATGGAACATACAGTAAGAAGATATTTATACATTCAGAGAAACATGAAAAGGTGGAAGTACCCATACCAACTGTAAGCGGCTAATTAATTAAGAGGAACTATTATCAGTAGGGGAAAAAACTTCCTGCGCCGCTTCCTGCAGCCCCAATTGGCTGGGCACAGTGAACTGCAATTGGCCAGTGGGAACTGCAATTGGCCGAACCTGCGGATGCGGCAGGTAAACAAACTGACTGGGTACGCCAGGGACTTTCCCTGAACAAGCGGCATCCCAAGTTTGGGAAACACTGAAGTAGAGTATTCTATGTCATATCCTAATGGGATCTGTCTACTAAAATACTGTATGCATCCATTAAAAAGTGTGTAATGGCGACCTATTGATCAGGAATACAATGTGCCAGGGCATTTTATTACCTTACAGCCACTGTTGCCCTGAGGGTGACTATTCAAAGTGAACTTCCAATAAGATAACTGAAAATTATTTTGAGGGAGAAGGCTGCACACTTATGATCTAGCTTGTATTTAAAATGGTTTGTATGTTTTTTGTTTTGAAAACACATTGGCTGAGTAGAAAGCCTATGGTCATATATCTCAATCTTCCCCAAACCTAATGTGAGACAGGCGCTTGACAGAAAAAAACAACAAAAGCAATGGAGCAGGAAATTTATCCGAGGTAAACGATTTGTCTGGCAAAATAATTTTTTTTAATTTTTACCATTGCCTGGAATAGTGTGATACTGAAAAATCAATAGTAGTATGTTTTGAGTGGAGTTTGGGTTCCAAATAAATGATGTACAGTGGAGAGGTATTATATTCCCATGCTTTGGGGGTTAAATTAATTTGAATTCATGGATTACATTCATGCAGGAAGCCCCTTAATGCAGCAGGACCAGCGTGATTTTGCTGCATACAGGGTGGGAAGTAACCAAGCTGGTGTACCAGGATACTCTGCATTACCTGTGCATGGCTGAGCTGGGCTCTGTCAGGGTTCCCTCCCCACTCTGAACTTTAGGGTACAGATGTGGGGACCTGCATGAAAACCCCCTAATCTTATTTTTACCAGCTTAGGTTAAAAACTCCCCAATGTACAAATGTTTCCTTGTACATGGGATTAGGTACACTGCCACCACCAAGTGCTTGAAACAGGAACCAGGGAAAGGGACCACTTGGAGTTCTCCTTTCCCACCCTGATCTCTCCTCAAGCCCATACACCCCCTTTCCTGGCGAGTTTGAGAATAATCTCCTAACCAATTGGTTACACAGTGATCCAAAAACCCACCCCTGGGGTCTTAGAACAATAGAAAACAGTCAGCTTCTTAAAAGAAGGATTTTATTAAAACAAAGAAGGTAAAAATCATCTCTGTAAAATCAGGATGGTAACTATTTTACAGGGTACTCAATTTCCAAACTCAGAGGGATTCCCCCTCTGGACAAAACCTTAAAGTTACAGAGAAACAGGAATAACCCCTCCCTCTAACACAGGGAAAGTTCAAGCTACAGAAACCAGGAATAAACCTCCCTTTTTACACAGGGAAAGCTCCACAAGCGAAAACAAACAAAACCTATTCACAATGCCTGACTAACTTACGTGAAATGGTGAAGGTTTGATGAGGTTGGGTTGGAGGAGACTGATTTTCTGCCGGCCCTTTTAGGCCCCAGAGATCACACTGATCCAGACAAAGAACCACACACAAAACCTTCCCCCCGCCCAAGATTTGAAAGTATCTTGTCCCCTTATTGGTCAGATGCCAGCCAGGTTACCTGAGTCTTAACCCTTTACAGGTAAGAGAATTTTATAGTACTGTATCAGCTTCTTAACCCTTTCCCTTTATATTTATGACAGGCTCTGTGCTGAGCTGGCATGGGATAGGAAGTGTGGACAGTGGATCTGTGACTGGGTGGATTCAGAGGCCCCAAACCCCAGTGTAGGACATGAGTCGGGGTTGTGGCAGCTAATCCAGCCCTAGAGCTGGAGTAGTAATCATGGCTGTGGAACTGACCCATGCCCTACCACTGTCCCCCAGAATCATTGTGTAGTGTCTCCCCACACCTATGTACTCAGACATTGTGCATGGTGTGTTTGAGTGAATTTCACCCATCACATCTGATGTGGAGTAACACTCAGCTCAGCATATGATCTATGATCATAGACGGCTGGAAGCATTTCTAGTGTATGGGCTAGCTAGGGAGTTTTTTCCTGAAAATGTTTAGAAGTGTGTGCATATAATAGCTTACATAAATTGCACACACAATAACTGGCAAGCCGAATGGTCAATTAGTACTGGCAATGTTCCATCTCCTTGTTTCAGAAGTATTTGATAATAGATGGGTAATATACGCTGTACATTATATTAATAATTTATCTTAGTTTGAGGAAAGTGTGTCTGGTCTGTGAAGTAGAAAGTTACCAAGTCATGGGTAGTGAGTACGTCAACAGAAAGGGCTATTTCTCGATGGTATTGCAGGCGCTGGTGGATCACCATGTTCGTTTCACTGACACCAATGTGGGGTGGTCAGGGAAGGTGCATGATGCACACATCTTCAGGAACACTGGCCTGTATAGAAAGCTACATGCAGGGACGTTCTTTCCAGACCAGAAGATTCCAATAAGGGATGTGGAAATGCCCATAGTGATCCTGGGAGACTCCTGTGGCTTATGAAACCTTACCCCGGAAACCTTGACAGCAGCAAAGAGTGCTTCAACAACAGGCTCAGCAGGTGAAGAATTACCATAGAATGTGCATTTGGCAAATTAAAGGGTCACTGGCGCTACCTTTTTGGCAGGTTAGACCTCAATCAGGAAAATATTCCCATGGTCATAGCAGCCTGCTGTGCTCTGCACAACATTTGTGAAGCCAAGGGGACAACGTTTCCCCAGGGGTGGAGTGCTGAGTTGGATCGCCTGGTGACTTATTTTAAGCAGCCAGACACCAGTGCTATTAGAGGGGCTCAACAGGGGGGCTATTTGAATCACTGAGGCTTTGAAGCAGCATTTTGACAGTGAGCTCCAGTAATATGTCTTTCTGTAATGAATTGAGCCAGGCATTGTTTACTTGCCATATTGAATGACCCCTGTAATGATTCCTGAGTGTTAATTGTAGTCTGCAGATATGTATGAATTTCTGTTGCAACCACCCTGTGTAGGTCACAAATAAAGAATCACTGTCTTCTTTGCAAGCCTAAATTTTTATTAAACAGCAATACACAGATAAATATTTCTCTGAAGTGAGGCTCAGTGTGTGAGTCCAGCTGTCATTATGGAAAATTTCCCTAGAGTTGGAGTGCAAGGGGTGCTGTGATGGGCCAGGAATGTGTGTCGGGAGTTTGGGGAAGGCAAGAAGGCTGTTCTGTATGGGCTGCAGGGGGAGTTGAGCACACATATGATCCACCTGCAGCACAATCAGGGTCCTCAATGTGTCTGTTTGGTCCTTCATCAGATTTATTATCTGTTCCTGGTCCTGGCTGCTCTCCTGGATATCCATGTCTAGTTTTTTGTTTGTCTCTCTCCATGCTCTGTGCTTGTCATAGGCCTGATCTGATGACTGCTGCACTTCGCGAAACATGTTCTCCTTACTCCTCCTCCTTGTTTGCCTCCTTATCTGATGGAGGTGCTCCACTGGTGTGTAGGAGCTGGCCCTCAAAGGTACATCTGCAGAAACAAAAGAAACAATACACGGAGTCAGTATTATGAGTGCACTCACTCATCATAAATTGAATCATAAAAGTTACATACACCTCTTTCTCATTTTCCCTTGGCAAGCATGCAGCACGGCGAGAGCAATAAACATGGTGATTTCAGCCAGGGGAGGAATATGCAAGATGGGACAAAGGGTCTGGATGGTTTCAGAAGGGGATCACTACAAGCGTCTATGGACACTATTCTGAATAGTAGCACCGTTTTCCACAGGCGGGGGCGATCAAAGCTGAAATCACACTACTGAGGGTAACCGAAGATGCAAGGGTCTCCTGCGTGCATGTGGCTTCAGGCTGGGTCTGTATGCTGCTCACCTGTGTGCTGCTTTGGTTTCTATGGAAGTAATTGCTGATTGGTGCAGCAAAGTTTCCTAGAACAGGGAATGAAACAAAGCAGCTCTGCCAAGGAACCTTCGGCAGACGACTGAAGAGTATTTGCAGGAAAGTTTCCTAGAGATTTCTAAGGAGGATTCCCAGACGATCTTGGTATGCGCTAGCAAATTTTTCCACAAGGCCCCCCCACTGCATAGCTGCACAGAGGAATGAGAAGCAGTTGCAAACAGTACTGAGTGTTACTAATTTGTATCCCTTTTCCCACGTGCATGAGTACTTACCAGAGCTCCCCTCTCCTGCTTCGGGCACACCAGAGCCAGATTGCTGGGACTGGCTAGACTCCTCTGGAGTCAAAAAGAGGTCCTTGCTCACCATGCCACCGGATGAGTTCATCGCCTATCCCACATCCTCCTCCAATTCAACCTCTTCGTCCACCGCTTTGTCTTCAGGGTTGACTCTGCTGGCCTCCATCTTCCCTCCAGCCCCCCCTGGAAGTATCTACAGGGCTCTTGGTGGTGGAGGTGGGGTCACCACTGAGGATGGTATGCAGCTTCTTGTAGAAGCAGCATGTCTTCGATGCTACACCAGAGTGATAGTTGGCCACCCTTGCCTTATGGTACACCTGCCTAAGTGCCTTCATCTTAGGACGGCACAGCTGCATATCCCTTTCATGTCCCTGCTCATCCATGCCATGAGCAATCTCCTGGTAGATGTCAAAGTTCCTATGGCTTGATTAGAGCTGTGACTGCACAGCCTCCTCTCCCCACAGACCCAACAGATCCAGCAACTCTGGTGTACTCCATGTGGGAGCCCATTTGCTGTAGAAAGCTGACATGGTCAGCTGGGAAGATGCGATGTGAGCTGTCCATGCCGAGCAAACAGGAAGTGGAATTTCAAAAATTCCCAGGGCTTTAAAGGAGGAAGGGCACATACCTGTGTACGTGGATGCAGGGCAGTGGAGTAGAAACTGCTTACCAGAGTGGTCATGATGGGCATTGTGGGACACCTCCTGGAGGCCACTTAGGGCAATATAAGCAAGCACGGTGTCTACATGGACACTGCATTGCTTTAACTTTGTCACAGAAAGCTCTATGCTGCTTGTTGAGGTGGTTTTATGATGTTAGTGTAGCAGGAGAGTTAAATCACATGGAGGAGCATTGTTGTGTGTATACCTCCACTTTTTTGTTGCTGAAACCTGATTTTTGTTGACAAAACCGTGTAGTGTAGACAAGGCCTTATTCTAAAGCTTGCGAAATACCCCAAACTATAGTACTTCAACCCTTTAAGTACCTATGCTATATATTGCAGAGCTGGCTGAAAATGAATTGCACTATATACAGAAGCAGGTAAAAAGGTTATAAAAATATAATGTGGAATTTGCTTGTTTTTATATGCTCATTAAAATGATTTATTACTTGGACAAAGTATAACTAAAAACCAATTAAAATATGAGAGTGCTTACTTTTGATGTGGTACATGTAATTTTGTAGGAGGCCAGAATATAATTTCATCATGGTGTACAGTAGTTTCTGAGTTCAAGTTGCTTCTGAGTTAATTACAGGTCTAATTCTCTATATTCTTTACTGAAAATATATCCTGATTGTTTTGCACTGGTAAACATCATTTAAAAAAATCTATGTCTGTTTCAGAAAGGAATAAAATATATGGAGCATTTCAAATCTAGGTCAGTGGTTAGAACCTAGGCGAAGTGACCACAGATATTTGCCATCTGAGGGCTGTTTAGTGACTTGTGTGAAATGAATTGATGGGCTGAGTTCAGTTTCTTGGCAGGCGGGCATCCATATTTTACTTACACACACACACACACACCCTCCCTCTACCTGGCACTTTATTGACCATTGCAGCAGGGAGACCCAGCAGAGATAGTCTTGAGGACAGCAATACCAGTTCTAGAGGTACACCCTCCATTCTAAAGTTGTGGAAGCACATTGGTGTGACGGAGTGAACTGTCATGAGAAGAAGGCTCTTCTCAAAGGCTCTGTAAGAAGATGGATGTATTCTGCCCAAGTGGTGTTAGGGACCTGTCACAATGTAGCCCTTTCAGAAGGAAGGGGCCAGTGCACCTGACATTTATCAGCTGCCTTCTAATTGGCTCTTAAGAGAAGGTAGCTGGGCCATATAAATGGGAGCTGCCTGGAGGAGTCAATGAGGAAAGGGCAGATGAGAGTTTTCAGAGACAGTAGGAGGTCCCTGAAGGAAGCTGTTGGTGGTTCCTGGGAGAAGTCTGAAGGCCAGGGAGCAGCAGAAGGGAGTTGCCTGCTGACTTCCAAGCTGGAGAGCCAGAGCTGAAGGCAGGGGAGCAATGGAGGGGGATTACCTAATGATGTCTCCATGCTAGGGAGCTGGAGCCAGAGGACTGAGGGTAATAGGGAGTGAGGGATGCTTCCTGGTGAGGATGGACTCCCAGCAGAGATACTGTGGAGGTTGGTTCCTGATGAGAAGAGCAAGGTGGCACTCCAGCTGGAAGGACTGTGGTGACTGTGTTGGTAGAAGGACAGGAGAGGACCAAGAAGAACTGGGTGTGATGCTGGAGCATGGTATGTGTTGTGTCAATGGACTAGAAGGTGTGGGGTTTTAAGGACTCTAAACAATGGGTGTGAGAAATGGACTATTTGAGTTTTTTATGGCTTATCTGAACTATGTTTTGATAATAAACCAGCCCAAGGAGACATGGAGTTACTAGGGACGCTGAAGGAGGAAAACAGGCATGCCTGTTATGCTGCAGCCTCTCTCTGGAGGGTGCACCAGGTGGGGCTGCCCTATGACAGGCCCCAGGGTTGGAGCCCTGAGAGTAGTGGGGAAAGAGGCAAGGCTCCCCTTCTCCACCAATGTTACCTTACTTTTGTGTCAGGAAAAAACAAGACCGTGGAAAGCCTGTCCCTACTTCAGAGAAGGATTCAGGGTATGATATAGAAAAGACTTGTCATGCTGAAAGAGTGGGCGAGGAGAGGGATGATTATTTCCTTTTAGCTGGGCATACTGGGCCAGGGAGGAGTCTGGTTCCCTATATAACACACACTCTGCTACCTCTTGGTGTCTGTAGAAAGCAGCACCAGGGGAAGAGGTGGCGTCCCAATGACCTGTTGGAAACACAGAACTAGAGATTACCTGTCTGAAAAGCTTTTTGACCTTTTTTTTTTTTAAGACCGCTTTGGGGAACCATTAGCACTTTGCTCTCTCTAAACCTTTTGGGGATTGGATTTTATGCAACTTTGCCTGCTAGTGTAATAAACACCCACACATTTAAAGAAGTACTCCATCTCTTTCCTCCTTTGTACTACCACATCTGTGGTGGGCAGGACATCCTCACGCATCGCTGATGGCTTGAGAGATAATCAACAAAGTTGGGAAGCTCACACTCCAGGACTTCATTCTCCAGGGCTGACAGGCTGGCACCTGTTATGGGTTATTTATTGACTTAAGAGCAACATCAAAATTAAAAATGCAAGAAAATAATAAACTATTATATAAACAAAGAAAGTGACTATTCTAATACTATCTCTGCTCCACGGCCAAGTAAACTAAAAGTGACCTGCAAGTGGATAGAAATGCACAAGGAGGTTCAATTACCCCAGGACAGAAAGGCGGTAAAGGGCAAGAGTTCAAGTATTCTATTGATTTGCTAGAGGGATTTTGCAGGAGCCACAATGGGTCATTATGATCCTGGCAGAAAAAAGTACATCTATCTGGTCCAGAGGAAGTTGGCTGCTCTGGTGCATGATAAGAAACTATGCAGCATGCATACAGTCATCAGCCTTGTAAAGAGCGACCTCTAGTGTTCTATGAGCTGACTTTCCTAGTGTGGTGTACTCTGCAATTTTATTTTTCCCCCTCTTTTCACATAAAAAAAATTCTGGACATCAACTGAAGGGGGAAAACATAGCTTATATTAAACAAAAGCTGCTACTAAGAGGAAAAAATGTGATACCTGAATAAAGACGTCAGAGTCTCCTATTTTCCCCAAGATGTTGCAATGGAGTGTGAGGGTCCGTTCATCTTACTCTGTCATTCTTGCAAAAATGGTTCCTTGCTAAGCCTCTAGGTTCTTTAATTTTATATTTGTTAATTTAAGAATATATTTTAAAACAATATGAAATGATTTAGAATGTGGAAAAAACCTAGAGTTTTCCTTGAGTAGCCTCTCTGAGACAGGTCTTGTCCTCTGTTCACACCACTGCAATTTGTGTTCTGTCACAGAGCTCTATGTAAAGTGACATGTGGGGCCTTGTTCAACTTTCTCAACCCCCCTAGATGGGTCTTTGTACCTCATATGTCATTGTTACTCTGTATCTCTTTGCCTGCAGCCTCCTTGGGTTATGACAACCTCCCCCGGCCCCATGGTTGTGTCAGGCTCTGCAGGCTCAGCTGCTGTCCCTACTTAGAACCCAAAGCCTTAAAGAGGAGCCAACAGCCCCTTCCAAATTAGCCTTATTCAGCTAAAATAGGTTGCATAGGGCCATGACAGCCATTACTTGATGCAAATATTCAGTACTGCCTTCCACCCATCCTAACAGTGAACTGTCATCTTTGTAACTTGACTGTAAAGCATTCAGCAAAATGAGGCCTTGAGCCTTTGACGGGGATTTCTAGGCACTGCCATAATACAACAAAAAACTAATAAAAGCAGCTGATTATCCTGACAAGTGGAGAGTGGAGGGTTCAAAGCCTTTAACCCAGCATAATCTGTGGGAAAAGGGCCATTCATTATTATTATTAACCATGTTTATTACCACAATGCTTAAGGTCCAACCAAGAGCGGAGCCCCATTGTGCCAGGCACTGTACAGACACAGAGGAGCAGCCAGTCCCTGCCCCAATGAGCTGAGAATCTAAAAAGTCAAGACAAACCCAGGATGGGGGAAGGGGTAGAACCCACAAGCAGAGGGAACAGTGTGATGGCTGAAAAGGTCATGTCAGTGCCACGATTTTTCAGTGTGTGTGTGTAGTTTTAGGTAGGATGGGATCGGCTACATGGAAAGCCCAGGGAAGAGAGAGGAGACATGGAAGGGAAGGGAAGTGAGGGGGGCAGGCGTGGAGCAAAGCTGATGTGAAGAAATTGAGGGAGGCGGAGAGTGGAACAAACAACCAATCTGCATTGGACAGAGAAAATCCAACCACAACTGAAAATGGTTCCCTGAATGTCCCAAGGTCCCTGCTTTGGCTGCTTCTGCAGCTAACCCTCACTCCCCTCCCTGTTTTCTCATTTGTTGTCCCCCCAACTTTACCTGAGCACTGAGTTCCATGGTTCCTCCTCTTAGGCTGGGAGAGGGGCCTTTAGATGCGGGCAGGAACAAGCCTACCCCACCGGGAACTCAATAGGTGCTCCAAAGGGCCTAATCGTTGTCTGGCTCCTCCTTGCAGTTTTTCTCTAAGGCCATATGGGGGAGGAGTGGAAGGCACCACATAGGTTCTAGTGCCCTCATAGTGTGAGGCTCTCCATTGCACAGTACTTGGGGGGGAAGGGTGGAGCTAGTACACCTGGCTGGGACCCATTTTATCCCTACCACCCAGTGCAGCAGTCTCTGCTTTGGCTACCCCTGCAGCTGCTCTTACTGGTTGGAGTCTCTGGTTCCTCTCTGCATTTCCTCCCTCCTCCACCCCAAAGCCACATGTGGGTTCGGAGTGGAGGCATCACCTGGGTCCTAGTGCCCTCAGGGAGGGAAGGTTTGAGAGTTTTTCTGAAGGAAGAATTACACTGCAGTGGTTGCAGCGACAAAGGAATGGCGACAGAGATTTCAGGACTGAAGTAAATAAGAGATCAGTTCCATTTAATTCGACCAATTCAGTTTCAAGTATGACCATAATAAAGCCAGTGGCAGGCAGTAGATCTGGGTCTAGCAGATAAGTGGGGAAAATTTGCTTTGTGACATGCCCAGCTGCGCATTAGCACAGAGTCAGGAACCGTGCCTCCAGCGACTGCACACTAGCTGAACACTGATTGAGGGGTAGGTTTTTTCCAGCTATAAATACAGTACTTGATTTTTACCTGCTGGTTTCCTAATAGAAATTTGAGCGCCATCAATCTTAACAGTGACATTTAAAAAGGCAGCAATGCTATAAAAATCTGCCTAGGACTTCATGTTGGGAATTTTGCCTCAGTGGCAATGAAATGTAATTAGGCCGCCATTCTCTCAAGCCTTTAGCTGCCCGTTTATCGGCTGTACGCTAATTTAGGCTCAACTAAAGCCAAACATAACGCTAGAAGCTTTTCAGAAGCTGACTACCAAAAATATAGCACTGCTGTAAGTTACATATAGGCAGCGATGGCATGTCCTTGGCAATCACTCTAACAGCTCATGGACTATGGCCTTATTTAGTCATGCCCAATAGCACTGGCAAAGTTGTCAGCATTTTCATTACATACACCTATTTTCAGTTGTTTAGCTGCCAAAGGCTACGTCTACACTGCACACCACTGGCGCAGCGTGTAGGGTATGTGTAGCTACATGCCACAGGGGAAAGCAGGCTGTGTCCACACTGGTGTGTGTAGTTACACGTTTTACTGAAAGACTCTGGAAGCGGGGATGCAATGGGGAAAGGTTCCAGATGCGAGGCGACAGCAGGATGTTACACTGCCAGAAACATCAGCATAGAGGGGGGAGGTACAGCTTGGGCAAGTAGAGAGCCATGTAGGCTACATACCTGGGTACATACCAGGAGGACCTTATTCTACTCTACTCACCTAAGCAGTGCTGTTTATACCCGTGTGTTTGTGTGTATAGTGTATGTACGCCACATGCTGCCAAAAGAAGTGCATAGGGTAGCCATATCTAAAGTGTCAGCCACAAGCTCTGTTTCCTTAAAAAAAAAAAGAAAAAGATGTGGAGGAGTAGACATTTTTTTCTTCCCCTGTTATTCTAAAAGGATTTTTGGTTGGTTTTTAAATAAATATTTCAGATAATTAGTCCGCATTTTGTAGGAGTCACTGGGGGTGTTCTGAAGTGTTTGAGAGAGTTCTCAATAGCCACTGTCTGCTTCAGGTATGAAGACCAGTTCTTATTAAGTTTATGCTCTGATCCTGCAGTCCTTGCTCAGAAACACTTCCCATCAGACTTATTTCTATGGGAGGACTGCCTGTGTCCAGAGTGAATAATAATGGAGGAAGAATCTCTGGATTTGGCCCATTAACTCTATATTGAGTCAATATTTCTGCAGCTATTCAGTATTTAAAATACAGTTTATCATCATAGAAATGTAGAGCTGGAAGAGACCTCAAGAGGTGATTTAGTGCAGCCCCCTATGCCGAGGCAGGATCAAGTATACCTAGACAATACCTGACAGGGGTCTGTTCAACCTGTTCTTAAAAATCTCCAGTGATGGGGATTTCACAACCTCCCTTGGAAGCCTATTCCAGTGCTCAACTATCTTTACAGTTAGAAAGTTTTCCTAAACTTTCTAACCTAAACCTCCCTTGCTGCAAATTAAGCTCATTACTTCTTGTCCTGCCGTCAGTAGACATGGAGAACAATTGATCATCGTCCTCTTTATAACAGCCCTTACATATATGAAGGCTGCTATCAGGTGTCCCCTCAGTCTCCTTTTCTCAAGACTAAACATGCCCAGGTTTTTTAACTTTTTCCTTACAGGTCAGGTTTTCAAAACCTTTTTTCATTTTGTAGCTGTCCTCTTGACTCTCTTCAAATTGGCAGCATCTTTCCTAAAGTGTGGCACCCACAATTGGACACAGTATTCCCGCTGAAGCCTCGCGAGTGCCAAGCAGAGCAGGACAATTACCTCCTGGGTCTTACATAGGACACTCCTGTTAATACACTCAAGAATGATATTAGCGTTTTTAGCAACTACATCACACTGTTGGCTCATATTCAATTTGTGATCCACTATAACCCCAGATCCTTTTCAGCACTACAACTGCCTAGCCAGCTATTTCCCATTTTGTAGTTGTGCATTTGATATTTCCTTCCGTAATTAGTACTTTGCACTTTTTATTTATTGAATTTAATCTTTTTGATTTTAGATCAAGTTTCCAATTTGTAAGGTCATTTTGAATTATAATCCTGTCCTCCAAAATGCTATCAACCCCCGACAGCTTGGTGTCATCTGCACATGTTAAAAGTATATTCTCCACTCCTTATCCAAGATGCTAATGAAAATATTAACGAGTTCAGGACTCCTGCAGGACCCCATTAGAGATGTTCTCTTAGCCCAGGGCTACACTGGGGGCGGGGGTCGATCTACAATACGCAGATTCAGCTACGTGAATAGCGTAGCTGAAGTCGGCGTATCGTAGTCGACTTACCTGGCCGTGAGGACGGCGGCGAGTCGATCGCTGCCGCTCCCCCGTCGACTCCGCTTCCACCTTTCGATGAGGTGGATTTCCGGAGCCGACGGGGAGCGCTTTCGGGGATCGATTAATCGCGTCTAAACGAGACGCGAAAAATCGATCCCCGAAAGATCGATTGCTGCCCGCCGATCCGGCGGGTAGTGAAGACAAGCCCTTAGTTTGACAGAGAACCACTGATAACTATTTAAGTTTTTCAACCAGTTTTGCACCCACTTTATAGTAATTTAATCTAGACCACATTTCCCTCGTTTGTTTATGTCATGTGGGACTGTGTCTAAAGCCTTACCAAAAATCAAGATATATCACATATACAGCTCCTTCCCTCTCCACTAAACCAATAATCCTGTCAAAGAAGGAAATTAAATTGGTTTGGCAAGATTTGCTCATGACATATCCATGTTGGCTATCACTTATAATCCTATTATCCTCAAAGTGCTTACAAATTGTTTAAAAATTTGTTCCAGTATCTTTCCAGGTCCTCTTTGTTCAACTTTTTAAAGATAGGTACTATGCTTGTCCTTCTCACCCATTTACCCTGGCTCACCCATCCTCCATAAGTACTTGAAGATAATGACTAATGGTTATGAGATTGCTTCAACTAGTACCCTCAGATGAATTTTATCAGTGCTGCCAGCTTGAATACTTCTTATTTATCAAAATGTTCTTTAACCTGTTCTTTCCTTATTCTGTCTTATGTTCTTTTCCTCTTGTTGCTAATATAATTATGTTCAGCATCTGGTCACCATTAATCTTTTTTAGTGATTACTGAAGCAAAATATGCATGAAACATCTCGGCCTTCTTGATGTCATCAGTTGTTAGCTCTCCCTCCCTGCTAAATAGTGGACCTACACGTTCCTTCATTTTTCTTTTGCTCCTAATATATTTATGAATCATTATCTTACTGTCTTTTATGTCCCTTGCTAGGTATAACTCACTTATGCCTTACCCTTTCTCATTTTTCCACTGCATGGTTGTGCTGTTCTTTTGTACTCCCCTTAAGCAATTTGTCCGTATTTCCACTTTTTGTAGGATTCCTTTTTGATTTTCAGGTCATTAAAGAGGTCCTGATGGAGCCACATTGTTTATTATTATTCCTATCTTTTCTTTGCATTGGGATGATTTACTGCTGAGCCTTCCATATTACCTCAGAAACTAGTGGCTATGCTGAACTCCCTTTTCCCTTAGGTAAGGTTCCATGGGAAGAAAAACTATCAGTTTTCTGAGCTTGTTTCCTTTTTTTTGAAATCCATTGTTCTAATTCTGTTGTTCTCACTCCTTTCTTTCCTTGTAATTGTAACCCTTCTTCCAGGTGGTGTCAGCAGCAACAAAGGATGGGTTCAATATAACACAGAACTGGCTTGAGCCCCCATCCACTAATCTGGGAAAATTAATCACCACCCTTGGGCACCTCCAAGAGGCAACACTTCCCCTCTCACAAGCACTGAGTCTGTATAGCAGAGAAACCTTTTAATAAAAGGGGAAAGGAAACCAGCATTAATTTGGGAAAACACCACAAACATGAACAAAACTCCTGCCCCAGAGTACATTGAGTAGTGCCCTTTTCCTCTGTTCTCACCTTGTGGCGTGAAAGTGCAACAAACAAATGTCTCTTTAACATGCCACTCTCCTCTCCCTCCACTGTCCCCTCCCGCCCCAATCACAGCTGCTCTCCTTGGTCTGTGGAGAGCCAGAGTCCAGAGGTGCATTCATGTGAGTTCACCTCCCACCCAGAAGGGGAGGGGGGAAGAAAGAAATGTCAAGCAATGCCTTCACTGCTGCTGCAACTGACTCACAGTTGCTGCCACTCACTCTGTGTCGCTGCCTGCTACCGCCCCTGTGCAGTCGTTCACTCGGCTGCTGTTGTTTGTCGTGCCACAGTTCACTCCAACGCTCAGCTGCCCACCTTCACCTCCTGCCACTCTACTGTGACTTCTGCAAGTTGGTCTCTTGAGGTTCTACCCAGCGGTCAGTGATTTCAGCTCTTAGTGGGGGGAACCTTACTGCTGATGTCAGCTGGGCAGTAACACTCTCTCTCAGCAGAGTCTTTCGGCTCTAGTGATCACTTAACAAAACAAAGAGACTCCTAAAGGAGCCTTAATTATCTCTATCTTTAAACAGAGGAGAGGGGGCAGGTTAAGGAATGCCTAGTACCCTTAGGAAGAGCCCCCACCTCCAGGCAGGATCACCAGTCCCCACCCCCTCTTACCCATCACAGCTTAGTGAGTTCAGTTCAGTTGCAGGTGACCCTCTCAATCAGGACAAGCTAAGTACAGTCTTGCTGCCCTTTATTTAGACAATAAGGATAACATTTCATCCTCCCTCCTCCCTCCCAGTCACATTCAACAATTTTATTATGATAATGTCAAAAAATAAAAACAACGGTACAGAGTTTAAGCGTAGAAGTTTCTTGTTATTAGGGAATAAGGTACAGATTATCAAAATTTGGTTTAGGATCGAATGACGTAAGAAATTCATAATCTGCAAAATCCCCAATTGGGGTAAAGGCTTAATGGGTCAAAGTACAGAGATTGAGATATGAGGGTAAGTTGTTCATATATAATGGCTATGTTCAGGTGTGGAGTAGAATGAGTGGGTATGATGATGAGGATGGATTTACCCTCATTTGGTGAGATTTAATGTTCAGTGAGTTTATGGTTCCAGTTCATATGGTCCAGTGGGAAAAAGTCTCTCGGTCTCTTTCTCGCAGATGATGCATGATGTTGTTCCGGCTCATGCCTCCTGGTACTGTCGGTGGCCGGTGATGTGTTCGATGTAGATGTCCCTGGACCATCGGATGGTGTCCGAGACCATGAGGCATACTAAAGTGATTTGTAACCCAACACCAGCCAAAATGGATCACTTTGGCAACACAGCCTGTCTGCTCAGACCTAGGCAGAGTGAGTGTGTTCATGTAAATACAGTCTGGTCCTGAAGTATTTTCCCCTCCCCAGCTCATCACTAGCTGTCAGGCGAGAGCTCATTCAAACCTTGCTTACATACTCATAAAATGTATCATTTCATGATCACTTGCGCCCAACCTGACTTCAGACTTTAGAATCACAGTCAATTCCTCCCTGTTACCAGCATCAAGTCAAAAATGGCTGTTCTCCTCGTTACTTCTTCCACCTTCTGAAACAAGAAGTTGTCCCCAGTACATTCCAAGAACTTCCTGGACATTTTCTTTTGCCATGTTAACTTTTCCAACAGCTGTCTGGACATATATGAAAGTGTTGAAAAGGTGCTCAGTGCTGTACAAGCCATCAAGTACAAAAACAGTCACTGCTCTGGGGAGCTCACAATGAACCTGAGCCAGAAAGTTTGGAGCTGCTCAGATTCAGGAGTTTGGTTTGGCCCATGATGAAAACATGGGCCAGCCACAAAGTTTAAACCAAGAGATGAAAAGTTTCAAAGCTTTGGTGTGGTTTCACATCTGAAGCCTGATTCTCAGGCAAATTAATGTTGTCCTTTCTTGCCACTGTGGCAATGTAAATCGGCCTTAAAAGAAGCAGAATATCCCTCTTGCATATTCTTCCCATACATTAGGTTTTCATGGCTGGTGGAAGGGCTCTTCACAAACCTTGCTTCCATTCCCAAGCATAAGAGGATGGTTCAGGCATGTGGTCAGATTAGCACTGTATTACAACTGTTCTCTATTTCCCAGACCCATAGGAGCCTGTAGGGAGCAGAGCATAAGTTAGTATGGCCTGGAGGTTTCTCCTGGTTACACTGGGGACCAGGAATATCCTCACATGACCCCAGAATGTGGGGTATGCAAAGATGGCTTGAAGCCTCCCTCCCTTCTCACCATATCTGCCCCTAATGCAAGAGTGCAATGAAAGATAATCCAGCTCCTCAGTTTGAGCTCTCATTTATACTGCATTTTATTTTATTTTGGAAGTCTATCTGGCTAGGTATAGTAATGTAAAAATAAATGCAACAACACAACAGCATATATCTCCTCTTGGAGGATACTCCAAGCCTCTGGAACTACCATTTAACCTTTGTTTCATGTGTGAGGGCTTGTCTACACCGTGCTGGCAAAGTGCACTACAGGGGTGTGTTTGTAAAGCACTGGAGGGTGTTGCACTCTAACTGCTCCATGTAGCCCCTGCTGGTGTGCTCTAAAATGTAACTAGTTCATGTTAACTTAGTCCTGTTTGAAATTGGATTACACTAACATGAGCTTTCAGAGAGCGCCAGCAGGGTTTACCTGGGGCAATCAGAGTGTAGCATGTTAATACACATTACAAATCACACCTCTCTGGCATGCTTTGCCACACCATGTAGACAAGCCCTCAGTTGAATTAAAGCATTTTTTGCTTTTCACTAAACACTGTTACTACCCCATATAATGTAATATCAGGCATTGGGTGTGGTCTTGGAACAAAAGGAGTTTGTCACTGTAGCTTTCTCTGTGATGAAAAACATATGTAATTTTAGACCAGTTACCATTAACAAGTCATAAACATTTTACTCTAAATACAGCTATAACAACTACACCGCTCCTATGTAGCCCAGTGGAACTTAGAATGTCAGTTCTCACCAAAATAATTGCTTACACAGTGGAAAAATCAGAGCTAAATGCAGAATTAAGGATTGCTTCTTTATTGGCCCTTCCAAGTTCTCATGCTGGTTTTGTTTTTCTACTTGAAATGTTTCTCTGGAAAGATAATAACTGATTGTTCTCAAAAGAAAGTGAAAAGAATTATTGCACTGTTCATGCTGCGAGGTGGTGATGGTAGAGATTCAGTTCTGGGGCCACTCCTGGGCCTAATCCGATCAAAGAATACTCTGTACCCAACGTTTGTGTTCCACTTCTGAGAAATTCCTTTTAATTTTACCTGTTTAGCCAGGCTCACTTTTTCTCACAGAGGGAGAAGGGTTGGTATTCCATGTCCCTACCTGAAGCTTTCATTTCACTCCCACCATACATGAAACCACATATGGCAGTGTGACAAAGTTCCTCCTCTACCTTGGTGGGTCCTGCCTTATAGGCAGATTTTGCTTGCCTCAGAGATCTTTCCTTCTGGTAGAACCCACAGTCCAGGTCAACTCCTCCTGTGTCTGATCAGGAGTTGGGAGGTTTGGGGGGAACCCGGGCCCGCCCTTTACTCTGGGTTCCAGCCCAGGGCCCTGTGGACTGCAGCTGTTTAGAGTGCCTTCAGGAACAACTGCACGACAGCTACAACTCCCTGGGCTACTTCCCCATGGACTCCTCCCAACACCTTCTTTATCCTCTCCACAGGATCTTCCAGCAGTACGCCCTCTCACTCTCAGTTCCTAGTGCCTCTTGCACCCAGCTCCTCGCACACAGACCACAAACTGAAGTGAGCTCCTTTTTAAACCCAGGTGCCCTGATTAGCCTGCCTTAATTGATTCTAGCAGCTTCTTGATTGGCAGCAGGTGTTCTAATCAGCCTGTCTGTCTTAATTGTTTCCAGAAAGTTCCTGAGTGTTCTGGAACCTTCCCTGTTACCTTACCCAGGGAAAAGGGACCTACTTAACCTAGGGCTAATATATCTGCCTTCAACCACTCTCTTGTAGCCATCTGGCCTGACCCTGTCACAGGCAGTCACTCTCCAAGTCAAAGAGAACTGGACTGAACTCTGCTTATTATTTTTTCTAAACACCCAGTAATCTGTTTGACCTTTCTCAGAGCTTCTGACTTGTGGTTGGATTTCACTCTCTCAGTGAATTTAGGGCTGGTTGTCACTACAGGGAAATCGATGCTGCTGCAATAGATGCAGCAGGGGTTGATTTATCAGGTCTAGTGAAGACTCGCTAAATTGATGGCAGAGTGCTCTCCGGTCGACCCCAATACTCAAGATCTGAGAAAAGTAAGGGAAGTTGACTGGAGAGCGTCTCCTGTTGATGCAGCGCAGTGAATACACCGGGGTAAGTCGACCTAAGCTACATCGACTCCAGCTATGTTATTCACATAGCTGGAGAAGTGTAACTTAGGTCAACGTACCCCGGTAGTGAAGACAAGCCCTTAGTGACAGAAGAATCTGCACACAATATGCAAGCTCAGATACCAGGGTGAGTTAACTCAAGGAGGTGAACCATTATGATACTCTTTTCCCATCGCCTTCATCAACAATGAAACTTTCAAGAGTGACCTTAGAAAAATTGTGTTTTTTTCATTTTGAAGATTGTTTTCTCTTCTTTAACAGATCTGAGTGTCTTTTGTAGTTATTTCAGTAGGTGAACAGTAGTGTAGGGAGATCTTAGATTTGCAGTTGTGTGAATTTCTAGTTGGGTCCTCAGTAAATTTATGGCTTGCGTCTCAGGGCCATTTATATTTCTTATCAGTATATAAGGGAGCTATGCTTATTGTGACAGGCACATTTGCCATTTCTGTAGAAAAATTCTGCAGTAATCCTGTTGGAGGCAGCAAACAACAAAGAAATCACAACTATAATACTACATTTCAAAAGTAAGCCTAAGCATACTGCAAAGTTAATTATAAAATCATTTCAAAGACTCAAGGGCATCTTCCAAAGTCTATTCAAGAAGTGAGGTGAATTGGCACAGGAAGGCTTGCATGCTTTGACTATTGGTATTCATCTAATCTCCAATAGCACATATATTTTACTACCCACAACCTATTAGCTTTGTCATTTTTATTATTGTATCTACCTAAATTAAACTCTCCAAAGATTTGCTTAATGTAATCATTCCTCTTGAACGAGAAGGAACTTGGTTTGTCATATGTCCCATATTGTTGCCACAGGCCTGAAGGCAGCTATTTCAACTTGTCTTTCATTGTGACAGCAGCAAGAACATTTGCGTGGCCGCAAAAGAATACACTGAATTTAAAAAAATCTCAGACATTTTCAGAATGTGCTTAAATAGTTTAAAAGAAATTAAGCTACTGGCATCACTTGGTTACACCAGCAGAGAACTTGGCCTGCTTTGTTTTACTTTAAAATGTATTAATAAAGTATTTTGATAGACTCTTGGGGTCTATGGTGGGAGGTTGTGGAGGAAGACAGTTGCATGAGAAGGTGAAGTTTCAACTAGGGGGAAGAATGAAAGAAGACAGAGTGCCACACAATTGTTTCTCACAAAGGTACATTTACAGTTGTGTGGAATCCACTGAAATTAGCTGTTATCACTTAGCATGGGATTCCTGTATGCAGCTGCCACAGTAAAATCCTCCCAAGCATATAAAGTTTTTTCATCTAAAACCATCTTTGACATATGTTGCCTGGATCAGTGGTATCAGCCTTACAGGATTAGAGAGACACTCTTATCATTAAAACAACGAGGAGTCCGGTGGCACCTTAAAGACTAACAGATTTATTTGGGCATAAGCTTTTATGGGTAAAAAACCAACTTCTTCAGATGCATTTAAAAACATTCACAAAAGCTGAAATTTACCGCAGTACAGAAAGGCACTTGAAGATCACCAGTGACACTTAATCCCTACTAATTAGTCCTTTAATGTAGGGTTTAAATTGTACAGAAGGCCTTGCATAGACTATGCACTTGCCTTATATTGGTGAATTTAAACCATCAGAAGCTACAGGAGCAGAGGAGTATATGCTCTGTAATGACCCCAAAATCTCATTCAGAAATGATAACAGGGCTAACAAATTGTGGGGGATGATGCACAATTTACAATGAGCAGAGTCTTAGCAAATTTTTTCTAAAGAGGGATGCACCCAGGATTGTTCTAGTGCAGTCAGAAGCTGTATGATCCTTCTCGATGCTGCTACTGCCATCAATTGTTTTTCTAATATCACCACCTGGGAAGGATTATAATTTCCTTGGAACCGAGCAGGTTTCTGCTATTTTTAGGCCCTTTTAATTAGACAAAGAATTTCAAGTTCAGCTGCCTCGGCTATTTATATTTTGTGGAACAGGATGGCCTTGCTTGGAAAAAAGTCACAGGTTTCAATCTGACTTCTTTATGACTGAGTGCTATTGCCTACAAATCCATACAAAGAAGACAGGAGCAGCACTTTCTGAAAATCTGGACTGGTGGCAGGCCTTGGCAGACAGAGCCAGGGACTGAAGGAGAAAGCTGCTGATTCAGGGTCCTGCAGACACAGCTGATCTCACTGCAGTGCAAATAGGTCACTAACAACATGTGGCCAGAATCCAAAAACTAGCCAGGAAAACTCAACGTCTGCTGGCTACAAAATCCATTTTACTAGAATGCACAGAAAGAAAGCAATCCACTTTAGTTTGTTCAAAACAGCCACAGGATTATGCGACTGGGAAACTAAGAATATGATTTCCCTCCCCCGTTATTATTTTAAGCAAGCAACTCATTTATTGTTCCAGCTCATCCCTCACTTCCATTCCCATGTACTAAAATAACTTGCAGATCATGCTTCTGTTTTTAATTGGAGTTCAAGCAAGCAGGTTTGATTCTTTAAAGAAAAAAATAGCGCCAGCCTGCATGTTGCTGACACTAACTTCTTTTACAGCCTCCTGTCTAGTGAAATGAGTTCCGGACTAGTCTACTCAAAATTGTATCCATCTAAAAAAAATAGCATCAAACTTCCTGCTGATGTTTTTCCATCAGACAAAACAATTAATTTCCTTTTAGATCACTCTAGCTTTTCTCTTTAAGTTGTTTGCCCACCCTGAATAATTTTGTCAGAAAAAGGATGGGTAGTTAGTGAATTCCGGTGTTACTATTAGTTGTGTTAGTACCATAAGACCAGTCAATATCAGTGAATCTCCTTTTCTGCTGTATAAATTATTTCCATCAGTCAATAATTATTTTAAAACGGGAAGAGGAAAATGGAAGCTTTCTAAAAATAGGCACCTAAGGTAAAGGTTACAAAGAAGAAGACTGATTTTGTGCTTAAGTCCTGTGCCTTTAGAAACCAAAAGATACGGGCTCAAATCCGAGCTTTGCCAAAGACTTCCTGGTTCACCCTGATCAACTCAAGCTACCTGTGTTCAGTTTCCTGCTCTGCAAAATACGGACATTATAGATCTTGATTCATGGACTGTGTAAAAAGCATGCCAAGATCATCAAGTAGAATGTGATGTGGAAATGCAAGTGTTAGAATTTTCAAAAAGAGTTGGGCAAAAAGAATTTGTGCATTTGATTTGCAGGTACAAAATGCACTGTTTTAAAAAACAGTGAATTATATGCACAAGTTTATAGAGAGCTAGTTTGTATTTGCATATATAAACACACAAGCTACATTAAGACTGGTAAGGATGCAAAATCAAGCACTAAAAAGTTAGGAAATGCCAGAATCAAGGCTGGCTGTGCAATCTTACGTGGGCATAGGAGTTATAATTCAGTTACATGATTTTAGTGTTTTTTCCCCACAATCCTAGGTCTGATTCTTGTCCCCTCTATATTTGAGTCAGGCTGCTTCCTATTTTATAACCACCTCCTCCTGTCTCTCCTGTGCTATCAATGCCCTGAATGCTGGCCTGGGAGTCAGCCCAGGAGCACTGACTGCACAGGGAAGACAGTCTCCCTGCTCTCAATTCCTTTGCCTGATGCCACAGCAACCCCTAGTAGCCAAAAGTAGTAATTGCAGGGATAGTTTTGCTTACTCCCTGACACCCTAGGATGGGGCATGCTCTCTGGACCCAGAGCTGTTTCTTAACCTCTTGCTCGCCGGTGTGTGGTTTGTACACCCCTCAGAGTGCTCAACAAGATTTTGCTGTACAGGTTAGGTACAGGGATCCCATTCTAAGTGATAGCAGCTGATTTCTATGGAGTCTATACAACCGTAAATGTATCTTTTGTGAGAAATGTCAGCCAGGCATGTTGCACAGAAGTATATTGACTGCAAGGGTTTAACAGTAGAATTATAGACAGCAGTTGTAAAATAATTGAAATGAAGACAAAAGATAAAACAATTAAAATACAGAACTGGAATCAGCACAAAGACTAATTTCACATCCTTTGTCAATCTATGTATATGGGTCAGATGGTCAGCTGATGTAAATGAAGGTATGCTGATTTATACCAGCTGAGGGTCTGGCCCATAATATTTAAAATAACCTGCACAGAAAAAGCAAGTAGATAGGCAGCCAAGGAAATGGTTTCCCTATGATTGTATTGGTAGGAACAGGCTACACTGGATCACTAAGAAATCCCAATTCCCTTATATTTCATTCAGGTAGAGCTTCTAAATGAGGTGGGAGTGGAATGGCTCTGAGTTATTGAGCTTCATTCTGAGATGAAACCCTTAGCTATGAATTAACTGACTTGTGTGTGTTTAATTCAGACCCTTAATAGCACACACTGCAGCTTTGGTCCTTGTGCTCAACAGGTAGGTGTGATTTATGGAAAGGGGGCTTTAAACTGAGAAGTGTTGGACACAGCTCCCTGTAGACGAGCTAAAGGAGCCTTGCCTCCAGATCTCATGGTAGAGATTCTGTGTTTATAAAAGCCCTAAGTACTTTTGAATGTTGAGTACAGAACTGTGCACTCCCCTGACTGGCTAAATCTGCTTGGCAGAACAAACCGGGTCCTACATAAACATTCTGAGGTTTACAATTTTTTTCTATTCATTTATTAGAAGACCCAGTCTTCTGATCCTGGCTCTGTCACTGAGTGCTTCTTCCCCATGTGTAAAACAGGGACAGTCCTGTTTATCCTACCTCAGAGGGGTGCTGCCACTATTAATTAGGTATAATTAATATTTCTAATCTAGTTAATCTAGGGAGCCCCCCCCATGCATGGCTCTCCTATGCCCCTGTGGACTGAGAGGAAGGGCACCACTCTTGTGCCACCATCCCTCCGTCCTGGGACAGAGTGGGTGGGAACTGGGTAGCTGCAGCAGAGAGTGGCAGGGCTCTGTGTCTTCATGCCAACCCTGCAGAGACTACTCAAAAAGGCTGTATTAACTTGTTTTGCATTCCCCCACCCACTTGAAAGGGACTTCAGGGGCCAACTGTTTCTGGGGAAATCCTGTAGCTTGGCTCCAATGGAGTGCACTGAGAGAGAAATGACAGAGGGTACTGAGGTTCTTAGAGCTATTGTGGCAACACGGGGACTTGGGTTAAAAGCCTCCTGCACAGACAGTTAACCTGGGATTTGTGAGTTTTAGGGGTGGGGGAAATTGTGGGGGAACCTCCCTGTGACGGTGTACCCCATAAGGCTTTATGGGGAGATGCTTATAAATGTATATATGATATAACTGGAATATGTTTTATGCTACATGTCCCATGTAACATATCTCTATAAAAATTATGATCTACTGAATCTATTCCTCCTGTTTGTATGCATGTATCATTTTTGTAGTTGAAGTTATGAATATTGGTTGTATACTTGCTTGTTGTCTACATAGCCTTAGTAAGAGCATTTGCTCAGGGTCTGGAGAAAGGAATGTGCAGGTTAAGTGCCCAATCAAGAAACACTTAACAGACAATAGAATGTGGCTTGGCTAGTAAGAAACTGAGTTGTGCATGGACATGTGACTTGCCCATGTGATCCCCAAACTCCATTTTGTAACTGGATGCTACACAGGGAAAGGGAGGGATAGCCACCCAGAGGAGAAAGTCTATTTAAACCCCTGGGAGACCCCTCCATGTTGTCTTCAGCTGGCTAAAGAGAGAGCCTCTCCACCTCCCAACGACACACCTGAAAGAGACTGGAACAAAGGACAAGAACAATAGGGGGTGTGAGTGATTGCTGAACCCAGGCTAGGAGGACCATAGCCTGTAAAAGGAAGTTTACTGGAACTAGTGAGGTTTTTATCTGTATTCAGTTTGATTAGACATAGACTTGTGTGTTTTATTTTATTTTACTTGGTAATTCACTTTGTTCTGTCTGTTATTACTTGGAACCACTTAAATCCTACTTTCTGTACTTATTAAAATAACTTTTTACGTATTAAGTAACCTGGAGTATGTGTTAGTACCTGGAGGGGGGCAAACAGCTGTGCATACCTCTCTATCTGCGAAATAGAGGGCAAACTATTTATGAGTTTACTCTGTATAAGCTTTATACAGGGTAAAACGGATTTATTCAGGGTTTGAACCCCATTGGGAGTTGGACACCTGGGTGTCAAAGGCAAGAACACTTCCTAAGCTGCTTCCAGGCAAGCCTACAGCTGTTAGGGGACGTGCCTCAGACCTGGGTCTGGGTTTGCAGCAGGCTAGCGGGTCTGGCTCAAACCAGACAGGATTCTGGTGTCCCAAGCTGGAAAAGGCAGGAAAGCAAGGGCAGGAGTAGTCTTGGCACACCAGGTGGCAGCTCCAAGGGGGTTTCTGTGATACCAACCCATCACACTCCCCATCCCCACTGATTTGATTGTTAAGGAAAGTCAATGAGAGGATTCTCTGAAGTCTCCTGTCCCTAAATCTCCTTCTAGCAGGGTCTGATCCAGGCTATTATTTCATCAATCCTGACAATGCATTTGAATGACAGAGCCTCCACATGGATAGCCTTGGCCTCCCAATGATCCATGTGGACTGAGGCCCAAGCCGGTGACCTATTTCTGACAGAACAATGGGAAAAGAAAATCAGTGAGGAAAACCTTGCTGAGATTCTGCCCCTGCCTGCAGGTTCTCTTAGGGAATTACTGTATGTTGTCTGAGTTTGCATGAGTAAATGATCCCAATTTTATCCTATTGCTAACCTATTTAGTCAGTCAAGCTATAAGAAGCAGAGGTGAAGGCATGAAAACCAGAGGGGTTAACAATTTTGCAGACTATTAATGTTGTAATCTCTGGAAATCTTTCTTTCCTGATCTCTGCAATGAAGAATATTAAACAAATCATCAAATACTAGAATTCTTAGAAATAACTAGGGCTGTCAAGCGATTAAAAAAATTAATTGCAATTAATTGTGCTGTTAAACAATAATAAAATAGCCTTTATTTAAATATTTTGGATGTTTTCTACATTTTCAAATATGTTAATTTCAATTACAATGCCGAATACAAAGTGTACAGTGCTTAGTTTATATTTTTGATTACAAATATTTGCACTGTAAAAAACAAAAGAAATAGTATTTTTCAATTCCCCCCATTGCAAGTACTGTAGTGCAATCTCTTTATCATGAAAATTCTACATTTGTACATTCAACTATGTAAAAAAAAACCTGCATTCAAAAACAAAACTATGTAAAACTTTAGAGCCTACAAGTCCACTCAGTCCTACTTCTTATTCAGCCAATCGCTCAGACAAACATGTCTGTTTACATTTGCAGGAGATCATGCTGCCCACTTCTTGTTTACAATGTCACCTGAAAGTGAGAACAAGCATTCACATGGCACTGTTGTAGCCAGCATCACAAGATATTTACATGACAGATGTGCTAAAGATTCATATGTCCCTTCATGCTTCAACAATGATTCCAAAGGACATGCGTCCATGCTGATGACAGGTTCTGCTTGACAATGATCCAAAGCAGTGCAGACCGCTGCATGTTCATTTTCATCATCTGAGTCAGATGCCACCAGCAGAAGGATGATTTTCTTTTTTGGTGGTTTGGGTTCTGTAGTTTCCACATCAGAGTGTTGTTCTTTTAAGACTTCTGAAAGTATGTTCCACCCCTCATCCCTCTCAGATTTTGGAAGACAAAACAGAGCAGGAGACATACAATTCTTCGGCAAAGAGTTTAGTCACACATTTAATTAACACATTTTTTAATGAGCGTCATCAGCAGGGAAACGTGTCCTCTGGAATAGTGGCCGAAGCATGAAGGGGCATACGAATGTTTAGCAGATCTGGCACGTAAATACCTTGCAATGCTGGCTACAAAAGTGCCATGCAAATGCCTGTTCTTACTTTCAGGTGACATTGTAAATAATAAGAAGGCACCACTATGTCCCGTAAATGTAAACAAATGTGTTTGTCTTCACGATTGGCTGAACAAGAAGTAGGACTGAGTGGACTTGTAGGCTCTAAAGTTTTACATTGTTTTGTTTTTTAATGCAGTTATGTAACAAAAAAAAATCTACATTTGTAAGTTGCACTGTCGCAATAAAGGGATTGCAATACAGTACTTGTATGAAGTGAATTGAAAAATACTATTTCTTTTGTTTATCACATCACCTTCATATTGGTGCACATAACATTCATGTGGCGGGGGTGGGGCCGAGGGGTTCAGAGTGTGGGAGGGGGCTCAGGGCTGTGGCAGAGGGTTGGGTCCAGGGGGTGAGGGCTCCGGCTGGAGTCTGGGGTGCAGGTGGGTTCTCCAGGGCTATGGTGGGGAGAGAGGACTCCCCTCAGTGCTCTCTCCCCATAGCAGCACCTGGGCTGTGGGGGAGAGGCACCTCTTCCCACCGTGGGAGCTCTGGGGTTGGGGCTGCAGGGACAGATAGGTGCCCCTCCCCCATCCCCAGCAGTTCTGGGCAGGGGGAGGGCTGTCCTGGCCATGCCTGGGTCCAGAAAGCACTGCCTCGGCCCTGCCTGGGCCCGGGATGCTCTGGGGCCGGGCTGCTCCCAGCCACACCTGGGGCCAGGCCAGGCCGCACCACCCTGGCCGCTACAGGTCCAGGCCACAGGCTGAGTTGGGGCCAGGGGAGGGGCACCCCTTCCACAGCCGGTTGGGAGCTGGGCGCCCAGCCCCTGGCAGGTCCCTGGGTGAGTTCCCTGAGTGCCTGCCCGGCACTAAATAGGGTGCTGTGCGGCCGCACAACTTACAGGGGACTTAGCTTGGTATTCTATTGCTTAACGGTGCAATTAAAACTGTGGTTAATCGTGATTGTTTTTAAATTGCGATTAATTTTTTTGAGTTAATCGTGTGAGTTAACCGCGATAATTGAAGGCCTAGAAATAACCTTGATGAGTATCCTGTTGTGCATAACAGAACTACAAAGAAGCAACCCTCAAATGTTGCTCTATAAATGAATCTCCAGGGTTGCTCTCCTTGCTCCTGGACTCAGGTAACAAAATCTCAGCTGAGTCTACCTTCCCCCCTCCCCTCCACAGCCCGAAATAAACTCCTTGTGCAAGACTCTGAACCAAATCCAACATACCCAGTGTTCCGGGTTGTCAGCCAACTGTTGGCAGCTAACACTGACTAAGTTTCCTTTTCCTGCTTATGCGAGCATGCACATACAAAATAGGTTCAAATAACAGCCAGGAGATGACTTCAATCAATAAATCCATGAGAATGCCAAGAGAAGACTGAAAGTCCATAGATTAGAAAGCCAGAAGGGACCACTGTGATCATCTTGTCTGACCTCCTAAATGGGTATAGGATCATCACATATATTGTGTAAAATCACCCATTTTTTTAAGATACCTTGAAAAAGGAGCTTCCTTTAAGATATACATTTACTGCATTTCATTCTTTTCTATCTAAGATGGGTTTTTAATGTCACTTAGGCCTGGTCTACACTGAAAATTTTTGCTGGCATAGCTAAGAATTTGTCAGTATAAGCAACATCTCCACGAGGATGGTTTGCCGGTCTGGCTACATCAGCAAGCCCTTTCTAGTGTAGACAAGGCCTTAATCATATTTTAGTGTTGTTTTATTATCTCAAAATAACCCCCCACCCCATAGATACAATAGTACTTTTCAATTCCTTTTATGCAAGAACCTCAAAGCACTTTAGAAATATTAACCTACACCTGATAGCATACCTGTGAAATAGGGAAATATCATTATCCCCATTTTAAAGATGGAGAAACAGAGAAACTAAGGGTATGTCTACACTGTGATAAAAGACCCACAGCATGGCCGCAGCTGGTCTGGGTAGGCTGACTCAGGCTTGTAGGGCTTGGGTTGCACTGCAGTGCAGACATTTGGGATTGACCTGGAACCTGGGCGCTCAGACCCCGCAAGCGGGGAAGGTCTTAGACCCTGGGCTCCAGCCTGAGCCCAAATGTTTACACTGCAATTTCTAGCCTCTCAGCCTGAGCCCAATGAGCCCGAGTCAGCTGACCCGAGCTCTGAGATTCAGTTCTGCAGGGGTTTTATTGTAGTGTACACATAGAGAATTGAGGTCTCCTGATTCTCAGGCTTGTGTTTTAAATCACAAGACCATGTTTCCTCGCTATTCAGCTGAGGGCTTAGAGTTAACCCCCCCGCCCCCCATTATTTAGCAGCTATATTGCCAGTGGAACCATTGCCACCTAACATGTAAACAGATACTGCGGACTTTTTAAAAGTGTGTTATGGAGGAGGTGGAAGGGAGGTCTTGTGGTTAAGGCACTGGACAGCAGTGGTCAAGTCTCAGCTCTGGTGTGGGCTGGGGCAAGCCAATTCACTGTAAACTGGGGTTACCCTGCCTCATGGACAGGTGAATATATAGTTAGTTTTGTTTATTATGCATCTCATTTTTCGAACAGGTTGTGGTGACTCTAACACAGCCTATACTTCCATATTTTCAAAGGTGCTTTTAATTTTGAGCCTGCAATTTTGCAGGCAGAATTAAATGTGTCTACAAAGGACAAATTGTGTGCACAAACTTGCACCTGAGCATATATATTGTTTTCCTCTATAGTAAAGCTGGTCCAAATTCTTCAGCTGGAAAATATTCCTACTGAAAAATGGAATTTCATCAAAAATGACTGGGTTGTTTTGTGGAAAAGTGTCATTTCTGGTAACACATTTTTTCACTGAGAAATTTAGAATCATAATGAAATGAAAAATTTGTGTCATTTTATTAAATTGACGTTTTTGATTTGCGTTTTCAAAAATTGAAAAATTCAAAATATAAAATTCCAAAATCTCAGAATTTGGGATTTTTGTCCCCTCTCCCCTATTTTTCCTTTTACAAGGATTTTTGTTTTTGTTTTGTTTTGTTTTATTTTTGTTTTGTGTGTGTGTCGGTGGGCGGGGGGAGCTTTTGTCTCCTAGTTTTTCTTGTTAGCACTTTTTCTTTTTCCACTCTAACATTGCAAAACATCTCCATTTTTGGAAAAATTACAGACCATGCCCCATTCCCCCGAAACTCTAAAACTTTTCCAAAGTTGAGGAAATTTTAAATGAAAAGAAATGTTTTATTTGGATTGAAACAAAAACTTTGATATGAATCAAAATGAAACAAAAATGTTTCATTTAGAAATTTCTTGTGCAAGGGATAAATTGCAAATGAATATTTTTTGATTTTGAATTATTTTCATGGGGGAAAATGTGTGTTTTGACCAGCTGTATCCTGCAGATTTTTACTCAGATTATCCCCAGCACTAGGACTGCATTGCACTTTTCCACTGGATCAAAATGGTCCTAAAATTTACAGACCAAGCTATAGGAAGATCAAGGGGAACAAGGGGAACTTCTACCAGTGCAAAGTTTGCACAATGGCTTATATACTATCCATCCCATGGAGCTGGTGTCCCAATGGCCTTATGTCCCACTGGTCACCTGGTACCATATTAGCTATTTGGGGCCATTGACTGCTTGTGTAATTTAGAGCAGCCTTCAGGAGGCTCTCGTGGAAGGGGATTGGTCCAGTGCTCAGCTGGTCTAGGACTGGGGTAGTGTAAAGATGGCTCAAGGCCTCCTTTGTACCTCTGACTTGTAATGCGTGCTCAACAGTTGCAGCTTCTGTCCTTTGCCAGCACAGATGACTGAACACTTCATTGTGACTGCAGATAGAGAAGGTGTTTTTGAAAAATTAGCCCGTACATTGTATTGTGTAAACCTTTGTTTAGGGCCTTTTTGGAAAGCTGGTTTTTGACCTCACAGATTTATAGGTTATTTGGTTGTTTTTAAATAGAGAAGACGGACTTGAATACAGCTTCTGTAAAGTATTTGAAAGCTGCTCTTTCGGGGTATTTTTGCAATGCATTTCCAGGGAAGCTGGGAATATGATTACTACCTGATGAGACACATCAGAACCCTTGAGAATGTGAAATAAGTGACATATTTAAAAGTAAACAAGGAGAGTTTTTTTTCATTTGGAAGATACTGCTGCTAGAAAGAAATGCTGAATTGGCTGACACCCGTAATGATGAGTGGGTCTGTCCCTATATGTAATTTCATACCACCCAGCAGCTTAAGTGAAGATAAGAAGTTACAGCACAGTGCCATGAATATGAGTCCCATGGCATTAGAGCAGTACTGAACAGCCGTAACCTTCCTGCCTGGAAGATGAGTATCCAACAGGAAAAGCATAGCAATAGCCAAATTGTTTGTGTTTTACCTAACACTGACTGTCTTTGATAACCGCTCATTAAAGTTTATTTTTGCAAGGGGGAGTTATGGTTGCGCAACGGCTGGGAGGTGACACAGTTGCGGTACTGTAAATAACCTTTGAGGCTGATAGCTTTGGAATTCCTTAAAGTAATATTAGCCAGTATGTTCACAAACCATTTCTGCCTCTGCATGTCTCTTCCCTTTCCTTCAGAGGGAAGATGAGCCATGTTTTCCTTCAAGTGCCTTATCCTTGACTAATCAGCTTAGGTAACATAAAAATGGAGCCAAACTTTGACCCTCCCTTCTGTGACACTTTTCGGGGTTACCCGAGGTGTCTGAGATGAATCACTGCCACCTGCTTACAATGGGTGGGAACCCTGTCTGTGCCCACCCAGGGAAATTCTCCCTAACCACTGGCTGCTGGCAACACAGGTGTTCCACTCTGGCCTCCTCGAGCCCTGATCTTTCCCTTTGTGGGTAGCAATTTATACACCTCACTTTGTTATGCTGGAATTTCCCGGTCCCTTATCGTTTGGACACCCACAACATACACCGATCTGCTGCCTTTGTGGAAGCAGTGCATCTCAGTTCGCTGGTTTCACCTTAGTTCAACACTTTCCTTAGCACAAGGCACATAGACATGGGTAAAGTAAAACCTAATTGAAATGTATTTAACAGAGTGGGAGACAGAGAGTCAAGTACAAGCAAGTAAAAGGATTTGGAAACATAAGATTACAGGTACAAGAAAAATATAGAACTCATTAAAAAGTTACTTTCCCATCTAATAGGTATTTCTCACCCAATGGTCAATGCTTGCCCAGTTCAGAAAGCTGGAATCCACCTTTCATGAGACCCTCCATGGTTAGAGTCACTCCTCTGTAATGGTTAAGAACTTGTTCTGATATAAGTACAGGCTATTGTCTCTTAGCTCAGGGGCCCCCCTCTTCAGAGAGTTCTCCTGGGGTTAATTTGTTTTTGTTAATGCCCCTGTCTTCACTTGGTCCAGACAGCAAACAAAGTTCTGTCTTCATGGATGTCCATTGTTCTTAACTTGGCTTGAGTTAGCCCTGAGATCCCACCTCCCCTCAGGTGAAAAGCCTCAACTGAACTGTTTTGCAACCTAATGTTCTATATTTTACATTTCTCTCAAACAATTTCCCATACAAACATCTCGCAATAAGCTGGTTTTCAGTTTTCAACAGAATCCGTACACATCCACCCTCAGTGCAATACTGAAAAGATAGTTGGACATGGGTAATATACCTGCCTGCGTATGTCTGTGTCACACCTTCAACTGAGCAAAACTTATTTTTGAAGTTCAGGAAAGTTTAGTTAGCTTGACTGTTCACTGTCTGATGGTAGGATCTTGTCTGCTATTTCACTTTGGCACTTCCACTATGACACTTCAGAAGAGTGCTGTGAAACCCTAAATGCCATGCAATCTGGGTCTTCCCCAATACTTTACATATTGAGACAGTCCCGGAAGCAGAGCATGACACTCGTTTGGGATAACTCTGGGCCCAGTACCATTTCCATCTCTTGTTGAGGCTAGGAGGAACATACAGAGCTTTCATTTTAAAGATTGGTGTGGGGGAAGGAAAGCACTGAGTTGCCACCAAGTCCAGAGAGAGTATGGACAAGAGAGGGGGCAGTGTGAGGTGGGGAAGCACACAATATATCTGGGTAATTCAGATAAGCAACGGAGCCCAGAATTTCTGAACTTTTGGAGATTCATTCATAATTCTCATTGACCCATCATGTAACTCAGATAAAGGATGATGCTTTAACCCTTATAAAAATATACTACGCTATTCTACAGTAATGGTACAAAACTGCAGCTTAGCAGTAGTGTTACCATAACATTTTGATACTGGAATTTTACTATACAACAGTGTGCAGTATATTTTGCTGAGGTAAATACTATGATACAACATTACGTAAGGGAATCTTGGTGGAAATGCTAATAGACTATTAGAATCCTTTAAATGATCTCTCCTGATTTCCACTCAGTTCTTGGTTTTATTTGGAATATCAGTAGCCCCAGAAGCCAACAGACCAAGACCTACTGAAATGATCCAATCCTAGCTGGCTAATGAAAACAGTAGAAAAATTTCAGCTGGAATTTCCTCTAGGGAGGTATTCTATTCTATGTTATTATTTTATTAGGGAAGGCATTTGTTTTTTGTGTTCGCTAAATTGGGAGAAAAGATTACTATAGTGATTTAGGGATTTATATTTCCATGTTGGAAATTAGGATCTGATGTAAAATCTGTAGAATCCCTGAGTGACAGGGTGGAGACCTCATCCAGAGATGTTCACATATGATGATGATGAGGAAATATGTAAATACGTAGATGTCCAGGGAGAATGGCAGATGAGGGGCTAACTTTTTCCTTCTGCTGAGTGTAGTGATCTGTAGATTAGCAGAACTGGGCAAGCCGTGGAGAATTAGTTGCTTCTTCCCAGCATGCTGTAAGGTGGATGTACTGGGGAGAATAGTCTTGTGTCTTGCAGTGTGTCAAGATCTTTATGAAGGGGGCTGGAGATGAGAGGGGAAGCAAGAGATTGTCCTCATTCACTTTGGAATGTGGCTGAAGAAAGACACACTTTTGACCTTTCAGATGCTCTGTTGTATTTCTATTTGGCCATTAAAGAGGCAGGACCTTCTTTAAATGTACTGTTCTGTATAGCACAAACACACAGGTGTTTAACCCTCATCTAAGCTTTCAGAATTCTTTTCTGCTATGATCCTTAGAACTAAATTAAAATATGTTTGAAAATCCAGTAATTCAAAACATTACCTGCCCCACCCCCCTTGAGCTAATTAGCTAGGCATTTATATTGGGAACAGACAACAAATGTTGGCTCCACAGGACTCCTTCTCTGAGCTGTTGAAGACTGTGATTTTGTGTGAGAGTTGCCCTTAAAAACCCTTATTTAATTCCCACGCTGAAGCAGCCCACACTGTAAGAGGTATGTGTGTATATAAATGTCATTGCTAGCAGGATCCATTGTGGCAGTAAGTGTCCGGATTCTTCTTGTTTTAATGTGACTGAAGTACACACAGGCAACTGCAGAGAAAACAACAGACTAGCCTGAGACAGACAGACTGTGCGTAAGCAATGGGGCACAACTGATCACATCTGCCCTAAGTGGAATACTGGATGTGCTGCAAAGGCCGATCATACAAACATTGTGAATTTCATAAAAGGCTCCTTATTTTTTAATAGCCCTTTTTAAAGTATGTCGGTAGGCTGAAATATTGTCAGGGGTTTGTTCTTTTTTAAAAAACACTTTTGTTTACTGTCTACAATCTAGAAATAGATGTATGAGCAGATTTCTCAGATTGTCGTTTTCACAATAATTTTTTTTTTTTAATTTTGTGTGTGGGTGTTTAGCTCAGGCAGAAAACAAATAACTTCTAATAATGCCTAAACACGCTTAATGAGGAATTACCATATACGTTGCACATGATGTTCCTTAACCTACTTGCTAAAACCTCTCCAAGCATCACATTTATTGCCAGCAGTGACCACTATTAATACAAGTTAGAAAAAAACATTATACCCTATATAACACCATCATATGTTTCCAAAAAAATTCCTCTTTAAGGCCTGAAATTTTCCATGCTTGGTCTCTGCCCAAGGATGATTTTTCCTCCAAGTTGAGCAAAATCCCATCACCCATATTTTATTTAGTTATGAAAGGATAGAGGGGAAAAGCTATAAACAAATTGTTCTCATTTTTTTGAGGGGCAATATTAATAGCTAAACCCTTTCTGACCCCTGCATTGTGTGTATGTACATGCGTTAAGGTAGTTTGAAGAACACGAGTTATAACTTACAAAGATTTTGAATATTTGAAAATGTGGCTCAATCTTCATTATGAATGCCGTGTGTGCTATTTAACATTGGAATGAACTGTCTGCAGACCGAGCTGCTCTAAACAGGCAAGCACTTTCAGAAGCTGGGGGAATAAGTCCCTAGAGGTTGGATGGTCAGACAAATTTGAATTTTTCCCCTGTGTGGGTGGCCTGCTGAACAGGAAGCCAGCATCTACCACTCTCCTACTTCTTTCCACAAAAACACCACTTGCTGCCCATCCCCCTAGGGGACTGAATCCTTCAGTGAGCATGGGACTGAAATTTGGGACACATCAACTCTTGGGCTTCGCAGCCAGAGGGCTCAGCCTAATGGCTTTGCAAGGGCAGAGCTAAGGAGGCAGTTTGAACGTAATTCTGCATTTCATATTCTATCCTCTGATGTGTTGATACCCTCAATTATCAACAAAGTCAGTGGCTCAGCATTTCTCAGGATTGTTCCCCTTTCGGCCTCTCAGTGCATGACTCTTGCCACTCGAATGCTACAGCACTGCTAGATTTTCACAAAGTCCACCAAACAGCTGGCAACTACAGTAAGAATTTTCAGTCACTACTGATGTAGGTCAGAGCCAGTGATGATACAGGGAATATAGCTGAAATAGAAATAGACTGAGAGAATGGGGAAGGCTGAGCCAACATCTGGTGCATTAGAGACTTTGAACATTTCATAATACAGTTAATATTAAACCTGATTCACAAGTGATGTACTGTAAACTGGCACAATGCTATCCTGCAGTCATAGCACCTTGTGGTGTTAGGCTGGCAGTACTCACAAGCTAAGCAGCATGAGACCAGGTTAGAACTTATATTGTAGCAAGGAAATAGGTGACTTTAGTACTCTGATGATGTAGGAGTGTAGCCTGATCGAGGATGAGTTAATAATAATGATTTGGTTTATCAGTTCAATTTAATTGTATTTATAATTAATTTTTAATTAATAATATTAATAATAATTTAATAATTATTTATTAATATTAATAGTATGGGTTTAGGTTCGCCAGTCTGTTTGATCAGAAGATAAAGTTCTTGTCCCGAATCAGGCTCCACAGAGTTTATAAAAGGACCCTCGGGGTATGACAGGAAACTCACACTGAGACAGATATAGTCATAAAGACCTTCTATTAAAATCAGTAAAATAGTAAGTAAATGGTAAGTAAAAGTTACAGAATTATAATGGTATTATTGTTATTCAAATACAAATAATAATGTGTTCTGCAAGACTTTGGTTAATATACTCACACCCTGTTCTGGTGCTCGCCTCTGGCAGTTCTGGTTTCTCACCTCTTGCAGAGGAAACTTACAAAAGCTAAAAGCTAGTTTAACTTATACTAATATCTAACTATGAAATAAAACTGAAAATAAAGATTCAGGGAAACCAAGCTTGGCCTAGTTCCCTTTAAAACTTAAAGTTTGAAAATAAAATAAGTACAGACTAATTAATAGTTACTAGCTGTTGTAGATAGCATCGATAGTCAGATGAAGATGAAGAGTGAGCGCGCTCCCGAACAAGGCGGGGTTCGCTTCTTTTATACCTTTTAGTTACCGGAAATCCTGCTTCTTATGCCCTAATTTCATTACTCCCCCACAGAAATATTGGGGTTCACTTAGCCCATTGGCTGATATGTCTGTGCGTAGGAATGACACCTGTATACACATTTGTGGTGTACGTGTTACATTTGTGCGTCCGGCTTTGGAAAAAGCCCCTTATGCCAACCTTTATGTCTATTGGTCTAGGTAAAGGCTATAGACAGAGGTGTGGGTGTTTCCATCTATTTGGGTAACAAGATGAAGGTTAACTTTCTGGGTGAAAGGTCTTAGATACAATCTTGCATAGCATCATCATACAGATTTTTGATCAGTAGGCCCTCTTGCGTTACAGCCAAACTAAATCTAATATAAATCTATTACAAAACATCAAATACTTAAATTTATCAGAAAAGATCTATCTTATGCAAGCAAGCAGATTAATCCTTAGGGCTACAGGAGTGGGACTTCAATCACATCTAAGACTTGCCCCCAGCATTACATCCCTGACCTTCACATGTACTAATCATGTATTCACCACCAAAGCCTCCCTAATTACCCCCTCTAACTTCTTACATTTGCCTCAAGACCTTCGAGCCCTTCATCTATCTGTGTCAAGACAATCTGTCAGTGAAGATAAAGGAAAGGGTCTCAGGGAAGAACAAGTCAGTGCTTAATTACTAACAAGTGTTATTTGTTTTCCACATCTGTGTCTTGGGACTGGCCTGCTGAAAGAGGGATGGATCACAGCTCCCCTTCCACTCAGTGCTAGCAGAGGATGCTTAAGGAAGAGGGAGAGACCTGAAAGCGGGCCCTAGAGTGTTTTATTCTCTTACCTGTGTGATGGACACTGGGCATGGCACAGAGCGGGCTTGCTGCATGCAGTATAAGTTTTAACCTGGGAGTCACCAACAGGTGCCAGGGTGTCACAATCACTCTTCCTTTCTTTATGGCTAAGCAGGATGGAAATGTTTTTCTCTTGTCACAAGAGGTCACAGCATGAAAATGATTGTCTGCTGTGTCATAAATAGAGAGGAGAAAGTCATGTTCATCTGACTGAGCCGCTCTAGTAACAGTGGGTGGGAAGGGGAAGGAAGGCCCTGCACCTCTTGGTAAGGCATTCTGGGAAAAAGGAAGGCATCTGGGTCTTTTACAATGCAGATGCCTCTCTTTTAGTTAGTGGTCAGGAAGTGTTGCTGTAAACTGCTGTAAAATGTTGCTGTAAAACTGAAAGAAAGCATTCTGGAGGAAGACTTTCTGTTTACAAAGTTTCCTTGAAATTGAGTCATTTCACCCAAACTTAAACATTTATATTTCAAATAAATTAAATACAGGAATAACTTAGAGGCCAGGGGCCTGATTCTGATCTCACTCACCTTAGTGTGAAGCTGGGTTTACTCCACTGATGTCAGTGTAAAAGCAGTGAGATACCAGGAACTGATCCAAACTATGTGTAACTCACATACCTCCTGGGTAGGGTGCTCTGTCCCCCTTCTAGTGGCACTGAGAGTACTTAAAGATTAATGAGTCTGCCACAACCTTTAGCTAAGAGCCCCGTAGTTTTTAGCTTATGCAATAGAGGCTCATGCATTTAGTTCCAGAGGTCCCAGGTTCAATCCTGGCTACCACCAACTAGGGTCTGTCAGTGTTATAAGTGGGGATATCAACTGGGAAATCTCTGAAGCTTGTGGTGTGCCTCCTCAGCTAGGGTAAGTGAGTAACCCACACACCTCCTGGGTGTGGTGCTGTTGCTCTCTCGTGACACTGAGACCACTTAGAAATTAATGAGTCTGCCACAGCCTTAGCTAAGAGACATGTGGCTTTTAGCTCATGCAACAGAAGCTCATGCATTTAGCTCCAGAAATCCCAGGTTTGATCCTGGCTGCTGCCAATCGGTGTCCGTTGGTGCTACATATGCTCCTGAGCTTCTCCACCAGTGTAAAGAGATAGAAAATCAAGTGTGTCCCTCTGATGGGGCATACAAACCCCACACCCTGCCTGAAGGGGTTAAAAGGCAATACCATGACCAGGTAGCCCCGCCTCTCCAGCCCTGCCAAGCATACGCCCACTGGAGGAGCAGAGTCAAAGGAACTCAGAAGCCCAGGCAAAGTATGGTGGACAAGTTGCAGGAGAGATGAGTCCTTCTCTGGGAAGCCAGACAGAAGGTTGAACCTGAGAGGGGACCCCAGAGTGGGCAAAGCCCACAAGCAGTGCCTTCTCCAGCCACCACCTTTGAGACCCAGGAGGTCCTGCAGGGCCCTGCTCATTTGGACTTTTTCTTAAGCTATTGACTGTTTTTGAGCTATAGGGGCCCTGCCCAAACTGAAAGAGCACCTAGGTAGAAAGTAGCCCAGGGTGACAGAATTAGACACTGTGTAAGGAGGACCCTGCTGGTGTTATTCCCACAGGGCCCTGGCTGGGACTCAGTGCAGAGGGAGATCCTGGGTTCCCCTATCACACCCCACTTAAGGGCCAGATGTAGGCAGAGATCCAAACACTCCCAGCCTATGGTCAGGAATCAGACACCTCTGCTGTCCCTTGATGGAGAGACAAGGAGCTGGAGATCAGGTGTGCTAACCGCTAGGCCACCTGGCCCTCTGAGTGCCCTATTACTGTCCCTAAAACATGTTCTTTGGGGGCAGTAACAACTAGAGATCCAGCCTAGTTTTCAGTCTGCACCACAGAATTAAATGAGGAGGTGTTTTCCTAAAAGTGTTTTCAAATAAAACTAAAAGTTAAGAGATCCAAACGTCACACACATCTTGCAGTTGGAAGAGTGAACAGCTTGTTTAAAAAAAATTATGACAGTTTTTAATTGAACTTGCTACAATGTCTGTTGCATGTTGGAGTAGACCCACATTTATGGCTGCATGCGTGGGTACAGGCATACACCACGTACCAGCACATTATGACCTGTTTTAACTTCCTAGGGATAACATTTTTTTATTGTAGCTACCAAAGGTTTTTTTTTTTGTTTTTTAATCTTCATCGGGCCTTTCATTAGCATGGTGGATAAGTGTGTATCTTCTAACTCCATGCTTTATGTTAGTGATCACACTGGTCTGTTGGAGTGTATTGGAATAGGGGTAGTTTCCTTTTTTGAGTCTTCTGGTAATGCTCACTGTGTTCTGTCTTAAAAGCCACCAGAAACCAGTCAGAGCAGCAGTATGTACATAGCTAGGCCTGGTACATCTGTGTATATTTACTCAACACTGGTAGTTGGGTGCCAACTGTACCCATGTAGTTCCTTCATATTGTTTTTGTTCCTTAAAGAGCAAAATATACAACTGAACAGTATCATGGCATGTCTATGTTGACTCCCTTGGGGTATTCTCTAGGCAGAGGGCAGTGGACTGTCTAGTGAGTTTGCATATTTCATAATTCTAAGTATATTCCTAGATACCAGGCACCGGCTTTTATTCACACTTTAAATCTAGCAGTTTAACACAGTTAGGTGTCTTGTTTTTATAATATAATAAAAAGTTACAGTCAAAAGCTGGAATTGTCACTTGATAAAAAGTTTCAGTTTTGTCTCTGTCACATAGCAACTCGTCTTTAGGACTTGATATTGAATGGGCTGAGCGCTCGGGCCCTGATCTAGCTTAATCTTGCAAGCTACACCTTGCTTTGCCCCTAAAGCATAGCTGCTGCTATCCTCTACTAAATAAACAAATAACTAGAATAAACATTTGCATACATTTTCATATATTTGTATAAATTCAAGCATATAGCATCTGCCTTAAAGTCACGTCTTGGGAGAATGTAAAGCAATGTGAATCAAGATCATTTTAATTTTGAAATAACTCAAGAAAACCAGAAATTGGCACATTTTAGTGCCAGAGCCACTTCTTGACACACACAAATTGTTCTGTGATCTTATATGAAATCCCCCGGTACTAAAGCCTGGGACCCCGCACCAGATAAAAAGCAGTCCGTTATATGGTATTGAGGGGTCTGTGCCTCGAAGGGCTGAGCTTCCCAGACGAAGAATCTGGACAAGTTCCTGTGGAACTTTTGTTATTATGCATAACCAATTGGAACCAGACACAGAATAAAGCAGATCTCTTTCAAAGCACTGATTGATTGCTGAACACTGCAGGTTGGTTGGCTTTCCCAGTGAAAGGGCCTCAGAACAGTAGGCTGCTAGGGAAAAACAGTTGACTTAGCATGTGTGTTCATTATAACAGAATGTTGCCTGGTCCACAATATGCCAGGTGAGATCTAGCCATTATATTCTATAAAGCAATAGCACCTTCTTTCCTGGGGCTTGGTCATGCCATCATAGTATCATGTTTCCTTTTTTTTTGCTGCAGTTGCACATTGCTAAAGGGTTTGGAAAAAATGTCATGCTCCTTTACAATTTTTTCCCCATTTTATAAGACATTCTTGCTGTGTCTTACCTAATTATCCCAGTATTCCTGATAGTATAGTCATCTGTATTGAACAGTATTTATTCTCTATCAGCTAGGACACTCATGTGATAAGTCAATTATTACTTCATCAGCTCCATAAATGTGGCAATTTGTGCTTTCAACACCATCATCCAGATACACTTTCATTAAAAAGAAAAACTATAAACGCAACACTGTTCCCGCTGGTATCTCACTAATATTTTCATTCTAATCCAAAAAGGTTCTAGTTTGGTTAAGCTAGTGTCTTGTCCTGGTTTGTATCCAGTTTTCAGTCTAGGAACTCAAATGTCAAGAAGTCAAGTTTGTGTGTCTTCATCTTTGAACTCCTGAAGTGGAAATAGGTTTCAGAGTGGTAGCCTTGTTAGTCTGTATCAGAAAAAAATCTAAACCTAATTTCCCCAGTACTAATTTCCCTCTACTGTTACTCACACCTTCTTGTTAACTGTCTGAAATGGGCCACTCTCATTACCACTTCAAAAGTTATTTTTCCTCCCTTGGTATCCTGCTGTTAAGTGAATTGTCTCGTTAGACTGACCTCACACTTGGTAAGGCAACTCCCATCCTTTCATGTATTTTCCACTCCATGCATCTGATGAAGTAGGTTCTAGCCCACGAAAGCATATGCCCAAATAAATTTGTTAGTGTCTAAGGTACCACAAGGACTCCTCATTGTTTTTGAAGTGGAAATGAATCACTAAATTTCTAAAGCTGTGAGTGTATAGTATCCATACAACTCACTGCCTCCTCTTTGTATACCTTGTCCATTAATATCCCAAAGAAATTCAAATTAGTTCACCTTGTATGCACCCTTTCCTGACACTACATAAGCTAGTATTAATAGGCTTATATTTTGCTAGGCGTTTAACCCATTAGTCGGCCTTCTCTAATAGAGTTCTGCTTCTGATAGTAGAACTTTTCTGATCTCACACCTGTTTTACACCAGTGTAACTCTGTTAACTTCAGTGAAGTTACTCCTGATTTCCATCAGTGTAAATGAGAAAAGAATCAAGTTTCTTATGTTTGGAGTCTCATGATTTCTAAGGGAAAAGACCTGAGACGTCAGTAGCTGAACATGTAGAGAAGAAGACCTTTTACTATATCCAAACCCTTTAAGATTTAAGGGAGAAATACAAGACCATGAACATCAGAATGTGGAAAGAGTCCTTGGTTAGTACTGTATTCTCTTTATCACAGAAGTGAAATGGACCGAGCTGTAATTTTCTTTTTTACCTATTAGCATTTTGGGCTGGGATTTTCAAAGGAAAATAAGATTTAAGTGCCCAGATCCCATTGAGTTGCAATGAGATTTGAGCCCTTAACTCCCAGCCCAACGCTAGTTTCAGTCATTATAGATCTTTTCTGAATTCCACTTCACGTGGGCCAGCAATCTGAAAATGTGCACGGTGTCAGGCACTCATCACTGTACATAAACAACGGGATGTACTTGACAGTAAAGATCACCACTACTGCCATTGGCTTTGCACACCCAAGAAGGGACGTGTCTGGTCAGGGGCAGAACAGTTCCCTGACAAACAACAACCCTTCCCCACTAGGTATTAAAAAGGCATTGCACTAGACCTTAGCTTACAGTTCTCTTGTGTATTATTTTCTTACAGCAAAATGACATTTTTGCCCTTGTATTGTTATACGTTTCAAATCATTTGACAGTAACTGTGGGGTGCCGAGGAGGCATACACAGTGATTTTACTTGTGAAATCCCTAGGTCATGAAACCTGCATAAAGGTTTCAAAGCTGTAGAGTGAGGTACTGTAAATAGCTATCTTTACTACCAAAAATATATACAGCAGGCAACAAAACATACTTGGCAGAGGAGTCATTAAATAGGGACACAGATAGTTTAGAAGGGAAATTTCCCAGAATCCTTCCTCTTTCCCCAGGTAATGATTGGGCTTGAGGTAAGTCCTCAGCTTACCAAGCCCTGATATGGAGCAAAGATCCCAGGGTTTAACGTTCTTATTTTCTTCCATATGGATTTATTTGGTGGTGCCTCCACCTCCCTTGCACCTTTCTCGCAGGGTCACCAGTGCAGGTTGGAAGGAAAATTCTAACCACAGGATAACTCCCACTCACTTGCCAGATAGTTGGAGACTCCCAGGAAATAACCCAAACAGTCGCCCCACCCATGAATTTCTCCAGTAACATGATCTGATATAGCAAGAGTGAAATTTAGTGTCCTGTTGTGTGCATATTTCATAGGGGCCATGATGATCTGTAACCACGTTATCTTCTGTGCAGCTTTTAGCAACTTGGCTGACTTGGTTCAGTACAGCCCCAAAGCCTCACACGTGGGATAAGGTTGCAAGTCCCTCTACACAGGATTAATAGACAGTAGGTAATGAACTCCCCAAACCCTTACCCCCTGGCTGGAGGACACAGTTCAAGGAATCGGGAGTCTTCCAAACAATTCTCCTGACTATCTAACTAAAAGATATTGCATTCACAACTCTGCAAATGATCCTCAGGTTCAGAGATGAATCTGCACTCCTCAGCAACTGCCAAGGCACTGACAAGCTCAGTTAGCAGGCAGCCGTTTCATACAGGAATGAGGCTGCTTCTGTTCCCAAGATTTCCCCTCACCATAAAGAGATGCAGGGATCAAATTACAATAATGATCCTAACTCCTGATCTCCTGCCCTAGAGCTCAGATATAATCACAGCGGATGGGCAGCAAGTGCAGCACTTGGTAACTGGTTTATCTAGGAGCTGAAGAACTAACTCCACTTGAGGGGGTAGGGAGTTTTCCCAACACAATTCTATAAAATGGGAGTCACCTTGAACAGGGAAAGGACCAAGTTTGGGGCTACTGCTTCCAGCTACCCAGAGGCCAGTTTTCAAGGGGACCTTGCATGCAGGCCTGGGACTCACCAGCTCACCCACAGGCACTCCTACCCTTTCAGTGACTGGCCTCACACCCTCAGAAATGGCTTCTCCCCCTTCATAGTGCTCCTGGGTGTAGGCATTTCACTGAGGATCTTCCTATTGGTCAGGCTAGCTTTACTTCCAAGGCTTTTACTTGCCTAGCATTGGACTCTAACCCCCTTCTTTGTCTCAGACATTGCTCTTCCTCTGAACAAGTGGGTTGGTGGCCAGCAAGGCTCACCTGCTATCACTCCCCAAGCTGACATGGGCCCCTATTACTCAAAATAGTGTCTCTCGTCTCTCCCTCTGGGTTGCCTAGCAATCGCTGGGTCTGCCCTTGGCCCCCTTCCTCCTGGGGACAGCGTGCCTCTCCCTGAGTTACCCGCACACATAGACCCAGAAGGAACCAAGATAGGATCCGAATGCATCCCGTATTCACAGCCTACACACCACTGTAATAATCTTTGTACAAAATTTGCCTTGTGAGTTCTCATTTGAAAACTAATAACCTGCTGGTCAATAATATGATGGTGAAATGTGCGTAGCAATGTTATACGTAAAATTATGAACAAAAGCTGAAATTATGACTGAAATGTGGTTACCAGACAAGACTGGGGAGGGGAAAAGCCTGTGTCTCAAAAACAAAGGACAAGCTGATGCCTCTAGCCAGGTGTCATCAAAGTTGATTGGCAATCTCCTGTTAAGTGGCCATTCTTTGGCAAGGAAAAGGGGCAGAAACAGATCAATCTGCATTTTAACAAACAACAACATCGCTTTCACCATAAGTCTCCATGTCTATGTCCTCACAGTGGAAAGGAACTTTATGTAGGGGTATCCCTAAGGAAAATGCATTTGAAAGGGTGACTGGACTATAAAAGTGAGGTGCAAAACCACCCCAGGTATTCTCTCTTTCTCATCCTCTCTCTTGCTCTCTTTCATCTAAGAAGACAAGTGAACCAGCCTTTGAAATTTGAGAGGGGTCTTGACCTGAGAATCCCTGTTGCGGGGAACATGTGGTAAGGATTTTACCTTGAATCAAGTCTAGTTTAAGTTCCAGTTATTATTAGAAAATGTTTTATCTTTATTTCTTTTGTAACCATTTCTGACTTTAATGTCTTATACTTGTACTCACTTAAAATCTATCCCTTTGTAGTTAAATAATCTTTGTTTTATTTTTTTAATCAACACTAACCCATTGTTCTGTTTAAACTGAACTCTTTGGTAACTGCAGACTGTTGTATATTGGCCCCTTACAGGGGCAACAGACTTTCAATAGCTGAAGGATCCAGGAGAAGGCTGGACAGTGCAGAACACACATTTTGGGGAAAATTCAGGACTGGGGGTGTGTTGGGATCACCCTGCAGGTAGTAACCAAGACTGGTGGAAGCCAGAGTGTGGCTGTTGTTAGAATTGCTGGCTCTGAACTGCAGCTATACACAGACACTCAGGGTGTGAACTGCCCGCTTGGAAGCTACAGCAGCAAAGCATTGTGAGGCATCCAAGGTTGCAGGGAGGTGGTGACACAATCCCTCACTGGTCTGGATTGCACCTCAGAATATGATAGATTTGCAGGGTGTTACTCTAATATTGGGGCCCATCCAGAGTTCATGAAACCAGATGCCAGCCTCCTCTTGCAGCTGCATATAACTCTCCCTGAGAGTCTGGCCTGTGACCTCAGCAGGACCATATCTCAGATCCCATAATCACTCTCCATCAAGAGAGAATTTTTTGCATATTCCCCTGAAAACCACATAGAACAGAAAGGGGTGAGGGCTGCCTGCTACACTCTGGGTTAGCATCTTTTGAACCCTTCACCTTTCTCTCTCATGGCTCCTCCTTTTGACCAACTGACTGTCCCACAGTTCTAGGCTGCAGCTGTAGCCATATTGGTCTCTTTGGTGTCTCAATTGCCATTTTCTCCCAAACTCTGCTGCTGCAGATAGTTGGTGTCAGCACATCCAAATCTGCCCGTAGTCAGGCAGACTTTCCAGTTTTGTCTCCATTAAAATAGTGCCCATTAATTCCCCTACTATGGGACTGGGAGGTCTAGGAAGGGGCAGCTGCTGTATTTGGATGATCTCAAGATCTGGTGGATTTGGTTCATTTTCTCTCATGGATCCTCAACTTTTGTGTGTTCAGCAAGCCATAATTCCTGCTTCTGATGCCATGATGCTATCCCTTCCTCCCACTCTCAAAGTGATGACACAGCTCAGTTCAGCTCCTCAACAGCAAGGCAGCATCGTGCTTTGATTAGCAAAGAGAAGAATATAGCCCATAAAGTCTAAGCAAAATGTACTTATGGTTGTGTAGTGTAACAAAGGACTGTTTCCCATGCCCACTTCCAGAATGACAAATCTGTAACCTTGCTACTTGAATCTTGCCTGGGTTACAAAAACCTTTACATGCACATTATACCCCTGGGGCAGTGAGAGCCCCTTGTATGGTACCTTTGTATATTACTTAAAATATCAGTCAGGCAAATTCAGGGGTTGTCACACCCATTGTGAGATAAGAACACACCTTTGCTTTAGACTTTCTCCCTTCTGTGTTGTGACTCATGCTGTTGTTATATCTCTAACCACACCTCCTACAGCATTTTATTGCAAAATCAATCTAGTCCTTAAATAAACACGAATAGCTATATAATTGGGAGGAGAGGGAGAGGGGGAGAAAGAGAAAACTGTAAAATACCAGTACCACTAGTAAAAAGGCAACATTCTGATGTATTATAAAAACACTGTTCTCTGCACTTTGGTGGGGCTGCTGCAAACTGAACTGGCTCTTGTATATCCAATAACATTAACACAGTTAACGTAGTGTAGTTGTAGCCATGTCAGTCCCAGGATATTAGAGAGACAAGGTGGGTGAGGTGAGATCTTTTATTGGACCAGTAAAAGATATTACATCACCCACAGGCACATATTTGACATTTACATTGTATAATTCATTCTAAAGTTCTTCACAGACTATACATGCACATGGAGTGCCACTGAAATACAGCCACCTCTGGAATGGAGCAAAGTAGCAAATCAGCAAACAGTACAACAGTGTGGGAAACACAATTTTGGCCAAGGTCACTGAGGCAAAGCCTTACTCTTAGGGGGCAAAAACACCATGGAGTCTTCAATGTAAGGAAGATTATTGGTCTAATCCAAAACACTGACACGATACATGGCAAGATACCCAATTTAACTGCCTCTGAAGAATGTGTAGATTATATACCCCCACATGGATTCGAACCCAGTTCTGCCTTGATCTATGGGACCGTATGGATAAGTTCACACTGGTGCTCTCCCTGTTCTGAGGATCAGTAGAGGGCATCAGGCTGTGCATTGTCAATCTGGAAACTTTCATGAGCTGTATAGTCATCCTAAATAATAATAATTAATAATAATAAATAATAATATAATACATAATAATTAATACATTAATAAAAATGTCAATATACTTGAATAGATTTGATAGTAGCTGAGGGGCTGAGTTTGGCCAATGATTAGGTACTTCAGAAATAGAGCATTAGTCAGCTCATGAACACACAGCTTTTGAGTGTAGTAAACTCCTTCATCCGGGTTCTTTCTTTCCCAGGTGATCACTTGAAAAAGTTTCATCACATGGGCATGTGACCATTGGCACACATTCAGACTGATTCATTCAACTGGCCTGACAGGCTTGTGTTTCCCATTTTGGGCTTTCAGGACAGAAGTGGCACTAGTTACTGTGCCAGTGTTAGGAAATTCTATAGTTATTAAGTATATGGTAAAGCACTGATTGCACTGTAATCATGATGACAGAAGTTATCCTCATATGCCCTACAAGCAGATTTATTCACCCACTCCTCCTGCATACACAACTTAGTAATGCTGTGCTTGTCTGCTTACAGGGTGTGGGAGACTCCCAGGGTTAAAGTCAGCAAGTTAGATCTCTGTTCGCTAATGTGAGTTCTCTCAGGGCCAGAGGCAGTCCTGATTGCAAGTAGATGCAACTCCATTGCTGTAAAAATTGCCTAGGCACCTAGGTTTCTGTCTCTGGGCCTGCACATTGTTACCTTCTCCTAGGCCTCTGAACACCTAGGCACCAAACCAGGGGAAGATAGGCACTCCTCCACCTATTTTGCCTGTGGGACTGGATCCAGTAGGTATGCTCAGAGGCTGCCTAACTTCACAGAAACCCCTAATGGTGAGGGTGCTCACCTGGGATGTGGGAGACTCTTGGTTTAATTCCACCCTATACCAGGTGAGGAGAAGGGATCTGAACTAGGATTTATCATCTCTCAGGGGAGTGCCCTAACTACTGGGCTATTGGATAGTCTGATGCGTATGCAGGTGTGTGTGTGGGGGGGTGAGGGGTTGGCTCTCTTTCAATCTATCCTGTCGAAGCTGGTTCACTATGGATAAATACTTAGATATTCATTGGGCCTGGGAGAGAGTATGAGAATAACTCTATAGCCTGGTGGGTACAGCACTGAGGTGGGAGACCCAGGATCTAGTCCCCCTGCTACAGTGATTCTTTAATTGTTTCTCCAAAGTGGAACAGCTTCAACAGGAGAGACAGAGGGAGTCCAGCCTCAGAATGTCCCAGAGCTCAGCGGTTCAGGCACTCACCTTAGAAATAGCAGATCCTTGTTTAAATTCCTCCTCCTCCTCCGCCGTCTTGAAGAAATGCCTGACTCCAGAAGAGGGTTCACAACAGAATCCCAAACAGAGATTGGTGACTCCCTGCAGCCTGGACTTCAGTACCAAACTACCTGAGAGGAATGGCGGGTTAGCACACATCCCTCTCCTCAGCATCTCCCATTGGCTAGCTTAGGCAGCTCCCTGCTCAGCATGCTGGCTTTTGTGAATCCTCTCCCAAGGTGCCTAGCTCTCCCCATTTATTGTATAGGGGGAGCTTACATGTGGCACCCAGGCTTTGGGAATCCCACTGATTTTCTAGGCACCTAAGAGTTAGGCATTCGGCATCACGCCCTTTGTGAATCTTGCCCCCTGTGAAAAACTTGGCCAAAGTTATGCTCCTAATTCTGAGCACCCAGGAACTCCCACTCTGTGAGATGTGTTGGGTAATTAGAACTTTTGAAAATCAGGTCACTTAAATTCCTAAATCTGGATTTAGGACCTTAATTTAATGCACTCATAGACTTTAAGGTCAGAAGGGACCATTATGATCATCTAGTCTGACCTGCACAATGCAGGCCACAGAATCTCACCCACCCATTCCTGCAATAATCCTCTCACCTATGTCTCAGCTATTGAAGTCCTCAAATCACTCCTATGTTTGAAAATCAGACTCTTAGCCGTACCAAATTTCTGTTATGCTTTTTAAACACAGGGCTGCTAACAATATCAAGCTTGACGATGACACCCTTTTTGCACTGAATTAGAAAAGGTGAACACTACCTAAGACATTTTACTGACCCAACACAGCTCACATAGAGGATGGCAGAAGGTTGAGTAAGATGTTAAGAATTAATGATTTTTTTTGCACTTTTTCATAAGTGATGTACAATAGCAAAAAAGCAAGATGACACTGAAGGAAGAACTTTCACAAGGTGTCCTGCAGTTACTGCAGCTTTGATTAATCATGATGATTAGAATCAGTTTTGATCCATTTGATCCATTGAAATGATCAAACTTGGGAACGTGACTCAAAAATTAAATTTTATATTTACATTTAAAAAAATAAAATAGGAAACTGAATCTAATCCCTGAAATGATACCCACTATATCTGTCTTGGAGTGCATTTTACCTCCCAAGAATTCATGCAGTAATTAGATGGATCTGTTTAATTAATCATATTTTTTTGTGTTGGAGAGTTCGAAAGAAAGCATTCATTTCTGTCTCTTTATTAAAGCATTGTGGAATGATGCCCCTGTCATGTGCTCATCATCAGACTTTTCATCAATTAATCTTAACAAAACCAAGTTTACCAACAGTAGTGAGTTAAAGTAAGACAGTGCTCACACAGTTGTTGCTTCATTGTGGCTTTATGTATGTTCCTTTGTGCTTCTCAATTATATGTGATTACGGGGGAACAGGGAGCACAATCTGTTTAATCTAAAACTAGTGTGCTAAATATAAAATGTTTTCAGTGCCTGTTTGATGCTGTTCTAATAGACTTGGTAGCATTTAACGCAACGAACAAGTCATGCTTGATTACCTTCATTTATTCCCCTTGCTCACTGTCACTGTTTATAATATAATTTGCTAGCCCAGTTAGTATAACCTGCAGTGCAATTATTGCTAATGTATTCTTTTCATATAAAATGCCATCAGATTTATCTGTAAACTGGGACTAAAATTTTCAAAAGCAGGTGCCTAGAGTTAGGCTCCCAAATCCCTATTCAGGCACCTACATAAATGGTTTTATTTTCAAAACTGCCGAGCACCCAGTAGTTCCCCTTGACGTAGCTGAATTTGTATGGTACCTTATAGTAGTGTTTTTTGCTGGGTTTGCAACATGATTTTTCAACATTAATTCCTCATTCTATAGATACGAAACTAAGTCAGAGGCTAAATGACTTGTCCATGGCTACACAGTGACTCATTGACAGAGCTGAGGTTAGAATTTGGAGTTCTTATATCCTAGCCCTACGGTCAGCATACTAGATCATGTTGCCTTCTTATTAACTACTAATTTGTCACTATAGCACTTAAATGTTCCGTCCAATTTTTTAAAGGGCCTTCCTTTTTTGTGCGTGTAAAACACTGGCATATATACCTTTTTGCAAAATTTTGCGCACACAGAAATATTTTTTCATGAAAACTGGTTTCTCAGATCTGCCAACCTTACTTCTGTTGAGAAGTATCTTCCTTTATGAGTAATCTCATTGTAATCAATTTGTGTAGAAATTAGAGATGCAAATGCCTATTTGCATGCAAAAATACAGTGTTGCATACAAATTTTGCCCCCATGCACAAGGAATACCTATTAAAAATACAGCTGTTCATATCACATTTTCAGTCAAAATAGTATTTAGAGTATATATAAAATTGAGTTCCACATAAAGTTATGCATTTTCAGTAATTACAGATAGTGGTACAATGATTAGAGCTTGTCAGGGAAAAAAATTCCTTGTGGGAAAATTTCAACTTTTCATTGAAAAAGACAAAACAAAAACCCAAAGGTTTTTGGCTAGAAAGTTTTTGACGAAAACGTGACATTTTCTATGGACACATTTTTCATGAATTTTTTTTTTCTTCAGACAAACAATTTTCCATCAAAAACGGGTTAGACAGAACATTTCTGACAGCCCTAACTTTCTCTCTCTCTCTCTCTATATATATATATAAAAGTCTAGATATAATATAGACTTTGTCACCATGGCTAAGTGACAGTTCAGGAACTGAGACTCATTTCCCATCTTTAATAAACTAAACTTTTAACCAAGGGGGATAGTTCTTCCCCTACCTTGCCATGTAACTTTCTTTGAAGCCCAGGGGAGTTGCACATTTGGGCCTGTTCTAAAGCCCATTGAAGTCAATGGAAAGACTCTCATTCCTGTCAATGAGTTCCAGGTTAGACCTTTTCACAAGAGGACTGAATATGGGTATGTACCTGATGGTGGAATACCAATGGACAACACATCTCAATGAAATAAAAACATAAATTAATTCTACTCTCAAGCCCAGATCCACAAACATACTTAGGCATCTAAATCCCAGACTCAGGCACCTAAGTCCCAGTTTTAGGTCCTACTGGAATCCACAAAATCCCTGCTTGGCAGCTGCCTAATCCTGTACGCACCTAAACTTGGTGCCTAAATTTTCAGGGTAATAGGTCTCTTGGCACCTAAGTTTCTGCTTCTGGGCATGCACACTGCTGCCTCATTCTTGGTGTCCAGACACCTATCTGCCACCTAAGTGATTTATGAACCAGGGGAAGATAGGCAGAGAGGTGTCTGTTGGGCCTGATCTGGTAGGCATGCTCAGAAGCTGCCTACCGAATTGGGTCCCATTCAAAAACTGGTGTAGAAAATCACTGGACTAGAAAGCAAGACACTGAGAATGACTCTATAACCTTGTGGGTGGGGTACCCATCTGGGAGGTGGAAGATTCAGGGTCCCCTGACTCCAATGGCTCCTTAATTATATATCCACAGTGGAGCAGCTTCAACAGGAGAAACTGAGGGAGCCCCTGCATCAGAATATTCCAAAGCTCAGTAGTTAAAGTGCTTTCCTGCAAGTTAGGAAACTCCTCTTCAAATCCATTCTCCCCATCCCGTGGAGGTGGAAACTGAACCTAGGTCTCCCATGTGCTATGTGAGTGCTCTAATCACTGGGCTAAAAATTATCAAGTGGGTACAGGCATCACCATTTCTCCTGCTCCTGCTGCCATTTTGTGTGGAGCGAGTCAGGCATCTAACGCATCATCACAAAAAATGAATTAGACCCTTAAACCACCTGTGTCCAGGAGCGGGGCTCTCAGCCAAGCAAAGATAGGCACTTCCCTGCAGACTGCACTTAGGGGTCTAACTGTGTGAGAGGCGCATGCCTTAGGACACACCTCTGTCATCAGCATCTTCTATTGGCTAGCTTAGGCAACTCCCTGCCTAGCGTGAATCACATTCCAAGATGCCTGTATCTCTGATTCATTGCACTGGGAACCTAGGCACCTAAATTGGGCTCTGGGGCTCACAGTGGTGTTCTTATGATTTTTTTCTAGGCACCTAAAAGTTAGGTGTGGTGACACTGAGCATGGCAATGCCTAAGCACCTTTGTGGATCCAGGTGTCAGTGCTCAGGAAGCTCAGTGATGAACACCCTGAATATAGCTCGTGAAGATAGATTAGCTAGGAAAGGTGTGAGTGGTTTCCATGTAAGCCAGTGCGAAGTTTGCATGCATCTGGGATGAGAACATGGCCCAAGCTCTTTAATTAAAAGCAGCATTTTTTAGCCTAATAGCGGCAGAGCCTGTCTAGTTCAACAAGTGACCTCATAAGTGGTACCAGTACTATGGGAGCCCCATTTTAGCATTTACCCTTATGAATTAACTCTTCTCCAAAATGTCTTGGGTCCTGACTTCAACGGGAGTGGAGGGTGCTCAGCATCTCCCTGGAACAGGCTGTCATTCTGGTGGAAACAAGTCACACTGTGAGGAAGCTTATTTGGTCTCCAAAGAAATCAAGAATGCTGGTGGTTTTCTAATTAAAGAGACATCCTCAGCCTGCTGACTCATGAAGTAGTCATAGCATAGACTTCAGAGGAAGCCAATTACTTTTCTTCAGGGACAAGAGAAACTGGTGCACTGCCAATTGGCAAGCAAGAGGAGGAGGTTAATTGGAAGCGGGAAAAGGTAACAAATAGTGACCCAAAAGGTTAGGACAGGGAAACATTGTGATCTTCTTGGATTCTATTAGAAAGCAAGTGAAGTGTTCGTATCCTACTTGGGGCCCTACTTTAGGAAAGCACTTATATACTTACATGCTTTCCTGAATTGGGGTCTGGGTGTCCATGAACATTAAGAGGTTACTAACTAAAGTAAAATTCCTGGCATGATTCTCCCATCTGACAATAGTATGGCATTGATAATAGTTGTTTTGCTTATATTTTGTAAAAAATATTTTAGTACTCATGAAAAGTGCCAGATTGACGGCCCATGAGACTGGGTCTCTGGTTATCCTCAGAACAAGTACAGCACTGAGCAGCAAGGCAAGCTTCCCTACCCTGCCCCACCAATGTGCATCCCTCAGCCCTTTTCAGGAGAGACCAGTTATAGTGCTGCTGAGAGAATAGTGCAGCCTCTGTGCCCATTCAAGTCCTGTCTTCACTGCCAACAAGGGTGCCAATTAGTGCCAAGTGTGAGCCTGTTGAGTTTCTCAGAAGAGCAGCTATTGTGCAATTACTGGAAAATGAAAGCAGGTTGTTCCTGCAGTATTTTGCATTGTACAGTAACTACAATTAAATGTTTTTCCCCCCTGGCATTTGAGTTCAAAGCTTCTTCTCTATATGAATGCTCTATACTCATGCATGGAACTTCTTGATGTTTCATTACACAAAAGACTCCATTTTGTAGAAATAATGTCCTGCTGAGAGATATCAAGTACTGAATTACAGGTACTTTGCAGGGGAGAAATCTGGCCAGAGACAGTGTCATGGGTCAGATCCTGTTGTCAGTATGTGGGACTGCACAGGTAACTTGAAAGCTTAATTTATTTTTTAAATGAGAGAGGATCCCACAGTCTATATCTTGGCATGGTGGCAGAATTTCAGAGTGCAGTGTGTCTGGCATTCTAGGTGTCAGACTGAAGTGTCTGCTCTGCATTTATAATAGCATGCACCTTGTGAGGACTGACAAGTCACTTTTGTAGAAAAGTGCAATAAAAAGACCCCAGACATGCTTGTATTCATACCATTGAGAACTGTATGTAATATAAAATGTTAATCATTTTTCATGCAGAGAAAAGCAAAAACATGACTGGAAAGAAATTATGCAAAAATAGACTGCAGTTACATCCCACTGCAAATCTGTGATTTTTTGGGGGCAATGGATGTACCTCAACATTTTTTCTTTATAAGGATCAAAAGTTAACATATTCACTAAGCCCTGTTTACCATTTTCCATGGATAATTTATAAAGCTCTGAGATTAGGCTAATTTTTTTTCCACAGTAAACACTTTGTGATTACATTTGTGTGTTCTTTGGGCAAAATAATAAAACCCATGAGCGTAATTTTAATCTTTTCCATTTTCTCATATCACCAAGCAGAATCAGATGAACATTAGGAGGAAGAAACCCAATATATTTGCTTTTTGTTAAATTCTTCAAGTCAACAACTAAGCCAAACCTGAAAATAAATCTCCCACATCAAGTGGTTCCTCCTTAACAAGGCCATGATAAACTTCTCACAGATTTGGTGTGAGAATCAGATGTCTTTCACAATCTACTTGCAAATTAAGATGAGATTCCAAGCAGAAGGCTCTGCCCAGAGGAGATGTAGTGATAACTGAATGGGAATTAAGGACAAAGCTATTCAGATTCATCTCATTCATCACACCTGTAAGAAAAACACCAAAGAGTGCAAGACTTTCACTACAGTTAGGAGAGTTAGCCGTGCCTCCAGCAGCCCCAAGGGAGCACACACAGCAGTCGGTGCTTGTCCTATTGGGTTCCGGGAAGTGGGCGGGCAGGAGCCCGCCCACTGCTAAAGGATCCCCCCCCCTGTAAGGGGAGGATCCACAGGACCTGGAATCCAAATGAGTTCAGGGGGCAGTCGGTGCTTGTGGCAGAGTGCTAGCTGTAGTACCCTGGTCACTGAGGTTCCTGCAGTGCAAATAAGTCTGCAGGCTTAATTGGAAGCAATTCATCATTTTCTGTTGGGCATATTGCTGACACCTGGATGGTAATTGCTGGGCTGATGAGAACTGGCTCAGTAAGTGGGAGGATATATAACTGGGAGGAACAGGAAACACTTGGGGGGTGGAGGGGAAAGCAGAGAAGGTGTGACGTGACGTGACGTGACGTGACGTGACGTGACGTGACGTGACGTGACGGCATTTGTCTGCTGTTTATTGATCTGTGCAATGTTCTGTTTTGCTTGGGAGTTGAAGAACAACCTGTGGTGAAAGGGAAGCAGCCTGGGTGTGTTTGTGACTGAGACCATTTTTGAAAACAGGCTAGGCAGAGTTGCTCACTGGGTAGTCAAAGAAGTGCCCTGTGACACTGCTGCTATACATCCTTCTCCAGAAGGCAGTATGTGAACTTTGCTGAGCCATTTCCTCTTGCTCCTGCCCAGGAAGTAATGGGGTCATGATGCCACCCTTACCCCATTCTTGTGAGGTTTCTAGCACTAGTCTTGATGTTTGTTGTGCTCTAAGGCTGGTCAACAAACAGGCTTAAGAAGGCAAGGAAGGCTCCTTGTGCTGTCTCCCTCCCCTTTGTGCACCCACACAGCCCCCTAAAATGTTTATGGTTCTTATTGTAGTCTAGTCTCATCTCTATCTTATATCTGACACCCTCTTTCTGCTTGTGTAAGGAAATAATTTGTATCATCAACACTTCTGCTTACCTTCAGTAATGATTAATAACTAAATCACAGCCTTGCTGAGTTCACCTAGCCCTACAATGAGTTCTTCTTTAGCAGGGCTCAGAAACCATTTACAGTGTAGTCATGATTTGTGTTAAGCCCTTACTTAATGGTGTGTTTCTTCTCAGGAGAGAAACGCATGGCTTCCTACAAATAGGACAGCTAGCAAGGTTGCCTCAGGGAATCCATGACAATTAATAAGCAAGCCACTACTCAATACATTTTGAAAACTTCACTTAGCAGCGAAGGTTCACTTGTTTTATTGCCGCTCAACCTTTCTGTTCCATTTAGTTTTTCAGTTTTCAGTGTGTCAAAGCAGGCAGGAGATTCTTTCCTGGTGGGGCTTTGCCCAGTGAGCTGTATACTGGAATAAGTGGCATCACTGCATGAATGCCTGGCACTATCAGTCATGCAGTGATTTTACAGATTAGTGTAAGAGACAATCCTGCACTAGCACAGGGGTATGGGCTTGATTTAGGTACTTTTAATGCTAGTACTATCTATGACTTTATAGCTTTGCTACTATACTGGTTTCCTGAAGAGACAGTGTAGAAAGTGTAGCTGATACAGATCAGGGTCAGGATAGATATCCTGGCTTTCCAATCTACTGGCAGTTTGGGTACCTGACCAGTCAGTTCACTGGGGGAATTATGTCCTTTTTCACAAAGCTTACTTGCGTAGCTAAATGATGCCTTACTCAGGTTACCAAGAACTATGAGCCACTGTGTTACTGCTCTGCCTCAGCAAGAGTGAGCTTTGCTGCTGCTAAGCTATGAGTCATCTCCCTGACCCACCAGCTTGTCTGCCTTCCTAGTAAACTCCTCAGGACTCTGCCAGTCCCAACCTTGCCCTGCAGGTAATGATCAGTGATCGTCAATTTCCAAGTTGCCCAGAGATGTCTTTGTGCAAGGTCCAATCCCTCTCACAAGTTATCAAGTTCATTGCCTCCAAAGAGACAGAACATGTGCCATCCTGTTAATTTAATACGTAGCATTGAGATGGCTTTGTAATAAAACAAGAGTAAGTTTAGTAACAAAACACATATTTAAGTGATAATAAATAAGAACAGAAGACACAGTTATGGTTACAAGTAAAACAAAGCATGCTTTCTAGTGAATAACACTTAATTTCAGCAAGTTACAATCTTGGTCTAAGCAGGTTTCTCACCTATAGTTAGTACCCACAGACTTCAACCCCTTTGGTTGAAAGATCCAACTTTCTCAGATTACAAGAGCTCTATTCCCTGGTGTCTGTCCAGGCATGGCTAGCAAAATGGCCTTTTTGTTTTTCCTTGTATCTTCCCAAATTTCACTGACTCTGGTTCAAGAGGCAGGAAGGCTTCCTGGGGGGCACAGCCTCCATCCCCCATTGAGATTAAGTGGTCATCTTTTCCCCCACTTGCTCACCTGATAATTTTGTTTACCTTACATGTAAATGTCCTTTTCATTGTCCTTGGTCTGACTTTGCTTACTTTACAGTGGAAACACAGTCAAGCCTGCAAAACATTCCTTGATCTAGGACAGCTGGGCTTAGGCACTGCCTGCCAAACACATATTAGGAACATATTTCCAGCACACATCTATAATTCTTTATACACTACCTGTATGTACATCACACAATCATATTAATGACCAGCATGTTACCAGTTTGCATATGATGCCTTAAACAACACCTTTTAGATACAGATTATGACCATAGCAAGTTGGGGCAATGGATGTGTCAGGTCTGATGAGAGTTATGGTATGGCACTCCCTCTGCCAGTTGGCACTGAGGGGCTCAGTGGGTCACAGTCCTGGACCTGACATACATTTTCACTGTTCTGCCCTGCCAGGAGCATGTTACCCAATCTGAGCTTCCAAGCAGAGCTCAAATGTTAAATATTTAAGGACCTTTCAGCACAGGTGTAAGTTCTTCATTGAACCAGGACCTAAAAGGACAACTCTCTTCACATGCTGTCCTATCCTGTATTTTATCAATACAGATGTAACTAAGCCACATTTCTAGGAACTGTAGTGTCCCAGATGCCAGCTGTCCTGTCCAATGCTGATCTGGATTTGATAAAAGGATGAAACTTGTAGTTTAGACACAGTGCACTGTCAGGAGATGCACAGAGAGAAGGGAGTCTTCAAAATTAGCTACAGGAATGGGAGGGAGATACAGTAGCGGGGAGAGAGGAACAGGCATTGGGCATTTGGAGAGGTCCGTGGGAAGGGGAACCAATGGCTAGGAAGTGGAGGGAAGGAATGTTTGAAGGGAACTGGAAGGAGCCAGGCCCTAATTGAAATGGTTATTTGCAGAAGCTATATTGAGTGTAAAAAGTGCTGTGAATCCCAGAACTAGACAGGACATGAGAGAGTATGAACTATTGATTCATTTATATAGCAGCTAATTAATTCATTTTGCCCTCTATTCCAAATAACTTTTGTATTCAAGTTTATACAAAATGTCTGGTTCTGTGGAAGAATTGGTTCTAATTGTGGGACTCCTCACCGTGATGATTTTCTCATGGAGAGCACAATGCTCTGCCTTCTTCAGAGCGCTGCCAGGTGCTCAGACTGCAGTGCTCCGGAGTTGGCTGATTACCCTTTCCAAAAGAATGAAAAAACCAAGTAATGAGACAGTCAGGCAGCGGGTTCATAACAATAATGGAGTCAGAATGGAAATAATGAATCCAGCTAATTAAATGGCAGGAAAATATCTCTTTGAACCAATTAAGATAATTGATAAATCCAAACACTTAAGGAGCCTCCTGTACAAGCAACACAAATGACAGAGGGCAAAATGAATTAATTAGTTGAGAGATAAGTTAATCAATATTTCATATGCTCTGGTGCCTTACATGTTTTCATTTTATAGCCATGTTCCAGTGCTCTGTCTCTGCATTTGGGAGCCAGCCAGTTTGCTCATTATTATAATGAGGTGTGAATTATTAAGAAGGAGTTCATAGTGGACTTTGGTGATATTGGGAGCTAGATTGCTGAAGGGGGAGGAATGGATTTTGTGGGGTGAGGAGGACAGTGAGAGGAGAAGCAGTGGTTGGGAATGGGAAGGAAGGGATCCTTGAGGGGACCTTACAATGAATGGCCCTATAGTGAGAGATGGAGGGCTTGTCTTCACTACCAGGGTAAGTAGACCTAAGTTAGGCTACTCCAGCTACATGAATAATGTAGCTGGAGTCGAAGTAGCTTAGGTCGACTTACCCCGGTGTCTTCACTGCGCTGCGTCAATGGAAGACGCTCTCCGGTCGACTTCCCTTACTCTTTTCAGAGAGCTGGAGTACCGAGGTCGACCAGAGAGCTCTCTGCCATCGATTTAGCGGGTCTTCGCTAGACCCACTAAATTGACCCCTGCTGCATCGATTGCAGCAGCGTCGATTTCCCCGTAATGAAGACCAGCCTGGAGATGTTCCGATTGTTTTCTGGGAGATATTTGTCTGAGCTGACAGAAAAGAACGTATTGTTCAGTGTAACAGGACCAATTGTCTCCAAGGAACAGACAACACAGAACTAGAATGTGTGGTCTTTGGATGTCCTGTTCATATACTTTAACTACTTTAGTAGCAAACCCAAACAATCTAGGGTCCCGAGTTCCATAGAGTCCCCTGAGGGCACCTTTACTTTGGCCGCTTCAGTAATTCACTGATTTTCCCTGAGATACAGAACATAGCAGACGATCATAGTTCCAGGGCCAGCGCATTCCTAACATTTACATTTACTAGGCTTCTGTGAGTCTGTACAACTCTGCAGAACAAGTGAGTGGAACATAATGAAGAGTGTGCTGACAGCAGTTAAGGAAGTTATGTGGATGGGAATGAATGCAATACACAGTTCAGCGGTAGTATAAAGGTACAACCACATAAATACCCTTTTTGATACAGTAGGTACTGTAGAGCTAGCAGCACCCTGAACAAATTCTGGTCCTAACAATGTTCATAAAACTTAACATAGTGCTTTAGATGTTCAAAGCAGTGTCCAAATTTTAACTGATTAAGTGCCCTGATGATATAAATTCACAACCCCCCTACTTTGAGTCTCAAGTGGTTTTTTGTTTTCGTAGTTGGAGCAGTTGTTCAGACACCCTGTTGTTCCATCTTTATAGCATGCTAAGTTAAGAGCTGCATATCTCCTCATATGCATGGTAAAATCCTTCATATTCCACTCTGTTTCCACTGTGCTAACATTGGACCTAATCCAGAGCCCTTTGGAGTCAATGGAAAGACTCCCATTGACTTCAGAGGGCTTTTGGATCAAGATCATTTTGAGTAGCGATGCTAACCACATGGTTCTTCCCACTGCTAAATTTTGGCATGTCAGTTTTCACTGCCACCTATGTGATTTACAATCCATAGACTTTGCCAGTGATATGTTTGACATTGAAATGACATGCCTTATCTACATTAATTCTGCAGGCAGGGGGTACATTGCTCCAGTGGGTGTAATTCTGCACAGTGTTCTGCAAAGCATGGGTCTAATACCTAGGTGGGAATTTGTTTAGAGTACATTTTGCTGTTTTGGGTATTTCAAAGTGATTCAGGAGGAGACCAACTTCACCTTTTATAATCCAGGCACAAAGCCAGATGTATAATCAAAGGGCAATGATAACACTCCCCAAAGGTGATGTTCCTAAAGAGAAGTCAGTCTGCATGTGGTAGAATATGTTCAATATTTTTTGTATATCTTCTGGAGGTGGGATGACAGAATGTTGATCTCAGATACTTTGGATGAGAAATGTATAACATGAACAATTTTGTTTTAAAATTGCACGAGAATTCAAGAATTGTAGCACATAAATGATGGCAGGAGAGTGTTGGCAGAACCTTTCAAGTACAGAGCAAAATGGACCGAAAATTTGTTCAAAAGAACAAGTGACAGATTTTTTAAATGAATTTTTAATGTAATTTGTTATTTAAAAAAGATACATCTAAGAGATGAAAATATTATTCATAATGCTTTTTTTGACCATGCAGGAAATCATATTCATTACAAAAAGACTGATTCACTTAAGAAGCTGCTTATATGCATGCTTACTTAGATGAGAAGATAATAGGATGCATTACACTTTGTTACATAGTCCTGAGCAAATTCTTTTCATCAGTCTTTTCACTGAAACAGTACTGACTTCTAAAGGTGATGTTTATTTAAATGCAATGTTATCGACATAGGTGGCAGCAGGGATGGGGTATGGGAGGCCATGACATAGCAACCTCTGTCATAGCTAATTAGGCTTTCAGTTCAAGGTAATAAAGCTAATAAACTACCACAAAATTGTATTTGCTACCTATATGCACTATTTTGATGGCTGTACCAGTGATAAATTACTTGTACACTTTTAAAAGTGACAACGGCAATTATCCCTTTCCATTATTTGTATGTACTAACATGCACACACAGTTAACCCCAGCAAACTTTGTGTTATGACTGATACCAGTACATCTCAGATATATTGTGAAGTGCAAGATGATGTCAAGTGACTATGTATCTTTTTCCCAAAAAAACATTTTGGATTGGAGAATGTCAATCTTCAACGTGCCTTCTGGAAAAACACTATAGTATTCTACTGTAAATGTGTCAGACCAGTAGCATAGGCAGGTCCGGAGCACAGGGGGAGCGGCGCTATAAAAAGGCGCCTCCCCAAGCTCCCCCTGTACTCACCCGGCGGCGCCTCCGGCAGCGCTCCGGGTCTTCGGCGGCACTTCGGCGGTGGGTCCTCACTCGCTCCGGGTCTTCGGTGGTACCCGCCGCCGAAATGCCGCGGAAGACCCGGAGCGCCACCGGGTGAGTGCAAGAAGCGGAGCTTAAAAAGAAGCGGCGCCGCTTCCTTTTTAAGGCACCACTTCCGCTCGCAGCGGGAGCGGCCGCTCCCCCCGCCCCGGCTACGCTACTGTGTCAGACACTATAATAATCATTGCCTGTTGTGTTCTGGAGCAATTTTTTTAGAATACTGTCTTTTTTTTAAAAGCTCATTGTTTTAAAGTGTCGGTACAGGTTCTGGCATGGCTAGTGGATCCACAATTATACAGATTTAGGAGCCAGGACCTACTACACAAGGGTGTATATGTGATCATGATCTGATAGAATTCAAGATCCTCTGGAAAGGAGGAGGACATGAGACCAGCAAAACAAGGGCACTGGACTTCAGAAAGGCGAATTTCAACCATCTCAGAGAAATAGTAGGCAAGGTCCCATGGAAAGACCAATTAGGAAAAAAGGAGTTGAAGGGGCCTGGCAGTTCTGAAAAGATGTAACAATATAGGCTTAACATCAAGCTATTCCAAGGCAGAGGAAAGATAAGAGCCACAGGAGGCCAATGTGGCTGCAAAAGGAGCTTTTAAGCTATCTAAAACCCCAAAGGAAATGGAAGGAGGGGCATGTCACCAAGGAAGTATACATGAGAATAGTGTGAGTGTGTAGGGACAAAATCAGGAAAGCCAAGACGAAAAATGAGTTACAGCTGGCAAGGAATGTTAGAGACAACGGGAAGGGGTTCTTCAAACATGTCAGACAAAAAAGAAAGATCAAGGACAGCGTGAGTCCACTACTGAATGGAGAAGGTGAGCTGGTAATGATGATAGGAGGAGAGAGCCTGCTTTTCTTCAGTCTGCTCACAAAAAATAACATGTGACCGGACGACTAGTGAAGTTGCCATAGACAATACAGGGGAAGAGATGCAGATCAGGACAGGTAAAGAACACCTCAGAGGTGTTCTGATCAATTTGAATTCAAATCAGTGGGGCCTGATGCTATTCACCCCTGAGTACAGAAGGAATTAGCTGAAGAAATCACGGAACCATTGGCAATGGTATTTACAAACTCATGGATGACAGGGGAGGTCCCAGAAGACTGCAGAAGGGCTAATGTAGTGCCCATCTTTTTAAAAAAAAAAAAAAAAAAAAAAGGGGTTGGGGAGAGGAGGAGCTGGGGAACTATAGACCAGTCAGCCTGGGAAGCTACTAAAACAATGTATATAACATTCAGTTTGCGAATACCTGGAGGATGAAGTGGTGATCATGAAAAGCTAGCATGGACTTATCAAGAATAAATCATGCCAAACCAGCTTGATTTCCTTCTTTGACAGGGTAGCTAGTTTCATGGATAGGGGGAATGCAGTGGACATAATATACTTGGGCTTCAGCAGGCTTTTGACACAGTCCCAAATTACATTCTGATAAGTAAGCTGGAGAAATGCAGGCTTGGCGGAACTGTCATTAAGTGGATACATAATTGGTTAAACAAGCAAACAGTAGCTATTCATGGAATGATGTCAGATTGGAGGGAGGTCTCAAGTGGGGTTCCAGGGATCTGTTCTGGGCCTGGTGTTGTTTAACATCTTTATTAATTACCTGGATGTAGGACTAGAGAGCATATTGATCAAATTTGCAGATGACAAAAAGCTGGGGGGGGGGAGGTGTTGCCAACTCTTTGGAGGATACAGCTAAGATTCAGAGGGATCTTGATAAACTGGAGAACTGGGCTATACACAATAAAATGAAATTCAACAAAGACAAATGTAAGGTGCTACACTTAGGGAAGAAAAACCAAATGTACAAATACAAAATAGGGGATAACTGGCTTGGCAGCAGCACTGCTGAGATGGATCTGGGAGTTGTGGTGGATCACAACCTCAACATGAGTCAGAAATGCGATGCTGCTGTAAAAAAAGCAAATGCAATTTTAGGTTGAATTAACAGAGGCATAGCATGTGTGTCATGGGAGGTGATAGTACCACTTCACTCGGTGCTGTTTAGGCCTCAGCTGGAGTACGGTGTCCAATTTTGGTCACAATGTATAGAAAGGAGGTGGAGAAAATGAAAAGGATCCAGAGGCAAATGACAAAGATGATCAAAGGGATGGAATGCAAGTCATATGAGCAAAGGCTGAAGGAACTGGGTATGTTTAGTTTGGAAAAGAGGAGATTAAGGGGGGACATGATAGCAGTCTTCAAAAACTTGAAAGATTGCCATAAAAAAGATGGAGAAAGGTGTTCTCTTGCCACAGGGGGCAGGACAAGAGGCAATGGGTTCAAACTACAGTATAGCAGATTTAGACTGAGTCTCAGGGAAAACTTCCTAACAGTAAGACAATGGAACAGACTGCCTAGGGAGGTTGTGGAAGCTTCTTTGCTGGAGGTTTGCAAATGGAGGCCAGATAGTCATCTGTCTTGGACAGTTTAGACACAACAAATCCTGCATTTTGGCAGGGGGCTAGACTAGATGATCCTTGCAGTCCCTTTTAACTCTATGATTTTATATGACTTGTGAATCTTATCCCAGTGTAGGACTCTAGTAGGTGATTCTGAGGGGCTGCTCTGCACTTTGCAGTTTGGTATATATTCCCTCTCTCCAAACCACACGTTTCCCCATTTGCTTGCTTGGTGCAGAGGAGTGGGGTGAATTTCAGCCTACGACCTAATCCTGAACTCTTTGCTAAAGTAAAACTTCCAAATGCTTCAACGAAAGTTCTGCCTGAGTAAGGAATTCAGGGTTGGGTCCTAAATATAATCTTCATTTTATTTCCGAAGTAGCCCACCCAACAAAATGCTGTGCAACAGTGATTAAAATGTAATAAAAAGCAATGACCCTGTGTAGCGAGGTGGGCTGGTGCCCCACCACCCCGCAGAGTGAAGCACCAGCCCAGTGGCCAGAGTGGGCGGGGCCAGGAGGCTCTAGGCCCGCCCCGCCAAGAGACAGGCCGCGACTTGGAAGTAGACCAGCGCGACCCGGAAGTATAAAGGCGGGCCTGCGGCGCTCACTAGAAGGGCAGCCACCGGGGAGACCAGATGCGGCCAGCTTAGCTCACGACTGGGAAACCCCTGTGGCCCCAGGTACCCGCCTAGACTGGCCGGGCCTGCCGAGCGGCCCCTGCCCGGAGGAGCGGCCGGACCCGCTGAGTGACCGCGAGTCTGATGAGGAGCCCGTGAGGCTGGAACCCGCCGAAGACACCCCCTGGGCTCAGGTACCGCCCGAGGGGGAGTTAGGAAGTGGCCCGGGGACAGCCAGCCCCAGTCTGGCTGCACCGTGGCCAGAACCCATGTCAGTGTGTTGTGGCCAGGATCCCCACTGACCCAGCGGCGGATCCTTTGCCGCTGTTAGGGCCCCGGGCCGGGACGCAGTGGAGTGGGTGGGCCTGCGTCCCCCCTGCCACCCAACGCGTGGGTGGCAGTCTCCCCCTCTGCCAGGTTCTCCAGAGCTAGGACCTGGGCTTGCCACCACCTACATTGAGGGCTCAGCCCCTGCTTGAGGGCCTGGGCCCTGAACTATCTGTTGCCCCGCCCTGACCAAGGGCCAGGGCTCCTTGACTCATTGATTGCTCAGCCCCTCCATGAGGAGCTGAGCCTTTGACTATTTACCCGCTGCCCCGCCCTGACCAAGGGCCTGGGCCTATTGAACTCTGTGCTCAGCCCCTGCTTGAGGGCCTAAGCCCTGACTATTCACTTGCTTTCTGCCCGTCCTGACTCAGGGCCAGGGCTTAGCCTCTACTGCTTGCGGGACCCGACCGGAGGTGTTCGGGCCCGGGACCGGGGATTCCCCGGCTTGGCGGGCGTGGCGGGGCGGGCTGGTGCCCCGCCACCCCGCCGTGGACGGAGACTCTTACACCCTGATTCCCCACAGTGTTTCTCTGGTTTTATGATTAATTTCAAGGGAGTGACAATGTTGTGAACATGGTGTAACATGGTGAACTAGGCCCAAGAAAACCAATAACATTCTGAACTGGTCTTAATTTTTTAAAGGAATAAAACAAAATAAGAGAAAAGAGAGTGTTCTAGGTATAAGGGGAAACCTGGAAGGAAGCATGAAGGGCAGAGCTAGAGAGGGGCTTCCAGGGCAAAACCAAAGCAGCAAGAAGAGGAGGAGGAGTTGAGAGCAGAGATGCTGTTACGCAGGCTTTTCAGAACCCAAAGCAGTGGTAACTTAACTGCTTCTCTCCAGATGGTGTCAGGAATAAATCAATGGGCACACAGCTTCTCCATCTGATAAGTGATTGGCACAAACAAGAGTGTGTTTACCTAAAACTACCTTTTTGTTAGGTGACAAGAGGGTGTGTGCGCTCACACTCTCACTCACTCACTCGCAGTAGGTTCAGAACATCCTAAACCTTTACCAATTTACCAAAGTTTAAGATGGTTTTGAGGAATCAACAGCCAGCGTTCCAGGGTCCCTTCTTCTATCTGAGTGCTGCGGAGTTTTGGTTCCAGACTCTTGCCAAGGAAAAGCTTCCTTGGACTGCTTCAAAGCACAGTTTCTAACTAAACTTTTTATAGATTTTATCCAAACAAAGCACATAACTCATAAGAGCGCCTAATAGGCTAACAATTTCCCTAGCAACAGCCAATAACAATTCATTATTCTCTGTATCAATAAAGCAACTTTGACAAAAAAATCTTACAAATACAGACAATCAAAATCAAGGTCATTTTTCCACATTTCACCCCCCTCTCATGAATGCGTCCTTTCACTTTTTCCAGTCAGTAAAACTGCAGCTTGCATTTGTCCTGTCTGCCTCAGCAAGGCTAAGTTATTCCTATGTGGTGTCCTTGCTTCCAGCTTGGGGTGGGGTGAGGAGTTAAGTGCACAAGATGGCTATGGACTAGGTCAAATCCAGTTTTCTCACAACAGTGCAAGCATGAGTGGAACTGTGCAGAGCCTTAATGGTGTGTACAAAAAACTTGAACTTGATGCAAAAGTCACTGGGAAAGTGCATGGTTTCATGGTCAGTGCAGTATGAAAGGGCGATGACTTTGACATCAGCATTTTGGACTGGATTGGCAGAGAGCAAGATGAGACGCAGGGAGGGTTACAGTAGTGTGGGTGGATGGGTGATGACTAAGACAATGGACAGGGGTTTTGATATTAGGCTTCAAAAAGAAAGGCTAGGTTTTGGAGAAGACACTCATGCTAATATTCTGGGCTCTGAAAGCCAGAAGATAAGAAATGAACACAGTGCAGGTGCAGTTCTTTCTGCATGGAACAGATGAACTCCTGAATGAGGGATGGGCCTGGGAAGATATTGGAATGTCCTGTGGTATAGAAGGAGAAGTGCTCTTTGTGGATAAGAATCATGACCACTGGAAACCACTGTACTCATTTCTTGATATCAGAGTTGGCTTGAAAGCTTCCAGGTGAAAATAGAAAAGATAAGCAACACAGGGAAGTTACTCTGTCAAGAGGCACTGATGAAACAAATCATGAGGGCATAGTAGCCCATGAGAACAACATGGCTTCTTGAGTGAATCACAGCTGGTGTGCATAGTCATTATTTTGTGTTTAACACTGTGTTTTTTTAAAAAATCCATATTATTAAAAAATGAAACGAGCTCCTCTCCTGCTGGTATTTCTTATCCTCATGGTTAGTGTTCAGCCTCCTCCTCCTGGTTTTTAACATTGAAATCACTGGTTGCCTCTTCCAGTAACATTTACCTGTGTCCTAGGCAGGTTTCAACTTAGAAACCTGAATTGAGACTTCAGCATGCTCCAGATGTAGGTATTTAAACCAAACAAACAGATACTACAGAAAGGTCTTCTCAAAGCCTATTGAAACCAATGGAAAGGCTCCCATATGGGGGCCCAACAGATGAAGTATAAGAGAGTTGAGTAAACAGTGGATTAACCTGGCTTGCACTATCAGTTCTAAACTTCTGCATTAGTAGATCCACTATCAATGAAAATGGAAATAGTGTCAGGTCCATGTATGACAGGACTTTGGACTGACAGCTGCAGGCTGACACCATTCTATATCTGCATGTTATAGAAAAAGTATAGTTGCTAGAGAGCTGATTGCCTGATAGATCACAAATCACCATAAAGTGTCTGATGCCCAGATTAAGATTGCTTGTTATGTAGGAGATGTCTAATTGCTTTTATTTTGCATGGATGCTTTTATTGTTACTTAGAGTTGCCATCTGTCTGTTTTGGAGGGAAGAGTCTCATCAGATTTGAATCTGCAGAACTGTATATCGCAGTACCTGGTTATTGAACAAGACTGGCTTATTTTCAGCTTTGTAGTGTGCAGAAGTTTCTTCAACGTAATAGTTTTGAAGGTGAGTCCCACCCATGCACAGCTCACACTCCAGCTTCCCACAACCCTGGCTCTTCAGAGGGCGCATTTTCCCCCTTTGTTCATTTCTATAAAGGAGGCCAGATTTTTATTGCTGATTTTTCCTTTTTTCTGGGATAATAATTAAAATCGGCCTTCATTTGATTGCTTTGTGGCTTAGATGCAGTTGTTGGAGACACTCGTTTTAAGGAGTGTTGAGACAAGGCTTAGTGCTTTCACGGGCTGTAGACTCAGCATTAAAAGAGTTCAGCACATGTTCCCCCTAACACCAGCCCCTGAGTGCTAGGAGTTACTCAAAGTGACTGGGGCTCCAGCCTCATCCCCACAGCACCCAGCACACCCTCTCTGGGGTGGCCAGTGCCTCAATCCATGTTAGCTCACCCCCCTCCCATTTTGGCATGCTAGCTGCATTCTGTGTTAAGGTAGAGAAAGAGGCTCCTTGTGCCTTCGCCCGCCTCTTGCACACCCTTGTCAGAGAAGCTCTTTGTATTTTAAATTCATTCCTACAATACCACTTACTTATAGTCTAAGACCTTCACACAGGGAGCTCAAACTGTCTGCAGCCACCAGTTTATAGCACCATCCTCTTTAATAGAGAAGACAACCTACTCGGGTGATCAGCATCAGTAACAGGATACAGAAACAAGAAGAGAAACTCTTACTAAACAAAACAAGGCCCAGTTTAAAAATAAAACCAGAGGGAGACTGCATGACTCAGGGGATTGGTATGGGGTTCCAAGGCCTTCCACCTGTCGGCCTCTGGCCCAGGGTGCCAGAAACCAAAAGCCTTTACTATCTGACAGCTGTCACTGCATTATGTAAAAGGAATTAGTCCTATCAGCGGGTGCTTGCTATTGAACAGGTATCCACATGACAAATCCACCACAGATGGCATTCATTGTTGATAGAGGATAAGATTAATAGATTATAAAGACAGAGGGGCCAATGTGATAATCTAATCTGATTTCTTGCATTACACAGGCCATAGGACTTTCCTGCATTAATTCATGTTTGAAATAGAGCATAAGTTTTAGCAAAACATCCTATCTTGATGTAAAAATGACCAGTGATGGAAAATCCACCACAAGTTTCAGTAAATTGTTCCAGTGGTTAATTACCCTCACTGTTAGCGGTTTATGCCGTATTTTCAGTCTAAACCTGCCTGGTTTCAATGTCCAGCCATTGGATCTTGTTATACCTTTGTTTGAAAGATGGAAGAGCCCTCTCTTATCAAATTTCTGCTCCCTATGTAGGTACTTATAGACTGTGTGATCAAGTTGTCTTAGTTAAGACAAACAGATATAGCTCCTTGAGGGTCTCAAAATTAGGGTATTTTTCCAATCTTTTAATCATTCTCATGACTCTTTTCTGAACCCTGTCCAATTTTTCAACCTCCCTCTTGAATTCTGGACACCAGAACTGGACATAGTATTTGAGTAGCAATCCCACCAGTGCCAAAGCCAGAGGTAATATGACTGCCCTGCTCCCACTCAATATAAGAATCGAATGGGCATGGGTACTACCCTGTCACCTCTTCTGGTGTGCTTTTCAGAAAGGATTGAGGCACATTGGCATGGCTGTGTGTAAAGAAACATGCACAGGCCAGTCCATTTTGTACCTGTCTGTAAATGGACAATTTCAGTTTTGCCTCTTTTTTAAAAGCACTAACTTCACATAAAGAATGTTAAAAGCAAATCAAATGAAAAACCAAAACCAAACAGCTGAGACAGAGTCAGGACCACAGTGTAAATTGTGTAACACATACCTCATTGCAAATTAAATATTATTACATAAATGTTTTGCCTGAAAAAATACATTGTTACCCTGTATAACATTCTAAAGAAGCATATGACCTAATTTCTGTGAATACAGCACATATCAGTACAGGATTTCAAAGATTTGCAACCCAAAAAGGAAATGCAGATTTGCTATATTCACTGAGAAATCTCAGAAGTAACAAATTTGATAGAAACTAGATGATTGGCAAAATTCTGTGCTGACTTACACCCGACTCAATCGAACTTCAGTTGACTTCACTGATTTTCTTCAGTGAGGTTGTCTGGGGGTGAGTCAGCACTGAATTTGGCTCTATTCATATGACATATCAGAAGCTAAAGACCTAGAGCAACAAAGCAGCAGATTCTGTCTGTACTGCAGCTATCTAGCTATAGTACTAAACTAGAGCAGTAGGCCCAGACTCTCTCCTTCTATAGTCACTTTTATGTCAGTTCAATGGTACGAAGTGGCCATGAAGCCAACATATTTGTCAGTCCCAAAATTCCTCCAGGGTAGGGATATCCCAGATAGTGACGGGCTGGCATAGAACCTAGGTGTAGAAAGCATAGAGCACATAGCCGAGAAAAGGGAGTGCCCGGCACCTCTGTACTCCAGTAATCACTGGATGTCAGAATGGCCCCCTTGGGGGCCATGGGCAACTGGTTCAATTTAGAGAGGACTCTGGGCTGCTTTAAGTTACACCCAGTGGCTCCAAGATCAGAACATTGACTTAGAACCACCCTTGTATGCACATCCCTCTCACTAAACTGTACTGAGAGCAGCAAGGACCAAAGGCTCTGGCTCTTAGTGACATATGGCAATTGGAACAGGTAGCTGGGAATAAGACTCCTGGCTTTGTTCTGTCATAGTTTGTGACCTTAGCCAAGTCACTTAACTTCTTTGTGCTTCAGTTTATTCATCTGTAAAATGGGTATAAGATATTTCCCTGCATCCTACAGCTATTGTGAGATTTATTGCAGAGTGCCTTGAGAATTCTCAGCCTCTAAAGTATTGTTACTTATTCCTTGCATGGAATGGCAGCCATTGAAGATCTACTTATGCATTCTCTTGGCTGTTAGGATTGTTTTGTGGCAATTTAATATTACCCTAGATACCTGACAAACCAAATTTTCATTTTCAGGGATATTACAATTTGTAGGATCCCAGCAAAGAGCTCCAAGCTGCCATAAAGGAGAGAATTCAATCAGGCTCTGGTGCTGCTGCTAGAGGGAAAGATCCAGTTGAGACTTGTAAGGTACCAGATCGGTGCAGGACTGTGAGTGCCTTCCAAAGCAGGGCCCCCAAAGTAACCACTCCTGTTGCTTATACCTAAGACTGTTGTTTTACAAACTGTTTGAAAGCACATGCCCAGTTTAGATGACTATCGCTAAAATTAGGTGCTTTAAATTAACTGAATGCCATGGGTTCAACCTTAGCAGTGTGGATGGTAGTGTAGTATTCTTCATGCTGCATGCAATATTCTTATTATTGAGTCATTCAGTCTGTTCGTTGACGGAGAAAACATGATCAATTTTTACTCCATGATACTCAGTAAATGTGACAGTGCTAAATAGAAGGAATTTCAGACCAAATTAAAGCCAGTTTCAGGCATGGCATAGAGAGGAAGAGAATGAAAGGGACAGACCAAGAGACCATGTTTGTTACTGAGCTGATCACATATCTTCTCTCAGGGGAGACAATATGAAAGGCACAAGAAATATCATTTGCAGTAATTAGAAGAACAATGTCACCCTCCTGTATAAATATTTTAGATTTCAGCACATGTCCCGTGTAGGTCATGAACAGAAAGACTAAAAAGGAGGAGGCGGGGCTGGCATCAGCTGTTGACATTGCAGTGCTTCAGCAGATAATGTAAATAGTATTGACATAGAGCCCTTCAATGAAACATTCTGAAAATGATATAAAGGACAAAACCAGCGTCTAAGCAAAGAACTTCAAGATCAGCAAGTGAGATTAGAGAGGTAAATTTAGTGTTACACAGGAACATCCAAATGCCAGGAGAAGACCTAGGGATTCACTGAGGCTTGTCCTTTAAGCAATATACTTCAAACAATGTAAAAATCAACCTACTCCTCAGCATCTTTTCCCGAGATTCTACAGGTTTGGCTCTTCTCTAAAATTCATCTCTGTCTTGTGCTGATTTGGAGCCTGAATTTGTTCTACACATAGGTGCTAGAACTAGGGGTGCTGGGTGTGCTGCTGCACCCCCTGGCTTGACGTGGTTTCCATCATATACAGGATTTATGATTTGGTTCAATGACTCTCAGCACCCACACTGCGCAAATTGTTCCAGCACACTTGGTTCTACATTTTCAATTTCCCTCCTGAAAAGAAATTCTATCTGAATTGCTTATCACCAATCTTCACTTAAACACCCGTCATTAAACCTCTTTGATCAGCTGTTTTATAATTAACAGGATTATATTTTTGAGATGACTTGCTTCCTGCAAATGGAAGTGTCTGACTAATTCAGGAAAAGTGAAGTGTAACAAAACTGTCCTCACCCCCCTAATGGAAATTCCAGTAGACTCCATTAGAATCCTTCAGCTGGTCTATGGATTATTACTGATTTCTATGGCTTTCTACTGGAAGACTAGTATCTCCAGGATGAGCAGAGATCAGTTATAAACCCGATGCTCTGTTCCAAAATCAGCTTTCCAACTGGAACTAGTAGGAACTAGTTGCAAGTTTTCGTTTGGAACTTCCTCTAGGGCTATCAACCACATCTCCACTAGGAATCATTCCTCCATTCTTTGGAGTGGGCTTTGCATTACAAAGGCTAGCCCTATTAAGAATAAGGAATAGGGCGCAGGTGCAAAAGGTCAAAATTGTGCCATGCCCAGCTGTGTGTTAGAGGAGAATTAGCATCAACCCCAGCATACCACTATATTTCAAACAACACACTGAGCTTAAAAAACAAGGTAATGCACAGTGAAAAAGATGTTTCAGTCAAAAACAAATTATCAGCCCAATCATTATAAAGGTCTTGGCTAAATCTCTTTCAAATGCATATTGCTCATTAGCTTTCTCTGCTTGTGACAACGTGGTCCCTTAAAGAAATAGTTTCAGGCTCAAAGTGCATGGTAACAGAATATATAGGCTTCACCAGGGATTGGTAAGGAGATATTCTATGTCTCAGCAAAACACAGACTGTTTCATTAGCAATACATGATGTAGGAGGCAGGCGGAGTTGTAGGACTGAGATATTTGTTGACCATGCATAGAGGCCAGTATTATAAGCTGAGGGTATGTTTACAGTGCAATGTAAACCCAGGGCTTGAACTCAGGCTCAAGCCTAAGCTCCCTTCAATATACACACAAGTCTCACTAACCCAGAGCTTGCATCCAGGGTCACAGGATCATATGGAGATGGAGGGTCCAAGCCTGAGTCAAGCCAGGATTCAAGCTTTATAATGTAGCTACAACCCCACTGGACTCATGCTCAGGGAGTTTGCCAAAAGTATTCCACGATCCCACGGGCTGATTTTCTCAGTCCACCAAACGTTTCCCATACTGCACCATGAACAAAGGGCTAGAGCAGCCACGTTTTGGGAGGGCGCTAGGAAGTCTGGGATATGTATATTTGGAGTTGGGCCCTCATAATGCACTGTAGACACTGGAGCCCCAAGTTGGAACTCAGGGTTCAACAATGCCTAACCTGGCATTACAAATTAGTGTAGATGTTTAAGACCTAGGTTAACAACCCCAGGGTCTGCTACCTCGAGTTCTAATCCTGGGCTTACATTGCAGTGTAGACATGCCCTGTGGGTACAACCTTTTAGTGCTGGGGCTGAAAATTGCTGTGTAGATGTTTGGGCTGAGCTTGGAGCCCAAGCTCTGGGTCTCTCTGAAGGTCGGGGTCCCATAGCTCAGGCTACAGTCCAAGCCCAGAATGTCTACACAGCAATTTATAGCCCCACAGCCTGAGCCCGGCAAGCCGGAATCAGCTGATCTGCACCAGCCATGGCCATGCTGTGGGTCTTTTATCCCTGTGTAGACATTCCCTGAGAGGCTAGTGCTGAGCGCCAGGTGTCCTGCCAAATGAGGTCCCTCCTGCAGCCTGTCCCTCTTTCTCCAGTCCCACTCATCATAATACAAAGACCACAGTAACGTCCTCTGTGAAGGGCTTGTTGGGATAGCATGGGTCTGCTAACTGTCACAAATTCAATAATTACCCCTATATACTGAAGAGAAGAAAATGGAAAGCTCTGGGAGTTGACCTGGTTGGCACTAGAAGCCAGACCCTCCTTGAGGGGTGGAAGCAAGAAAATATTAGCTGGGAAAACCTTCTTTCTACTAGCATCAAACCTGGGCTGCACTATGCCTTTTCGAACACTCACATTAAGCTCTGTCTATGGGTGGTTTTCTTTATTTCATCAGTGCTGAAGACAGCCACTTTGACTTCTTAGTTTCAATTCTATTTTAGAGTATTTCTAAAGCATCTAGCATGGTGGTGTCTAATCCAAAGGGCAGGAAAGAGCGTTAAGTTTTTTGTTATTGTTAATACTGGGTCCTGAAAAATATCTTTGTCCATCATTTTAGAGTTTGGGATAGGCAAGACCTGAGATTGTCTGATTTATTAGGTGTGTGTGTGTGTATGTATCATATCCAAAATATTTCCAAGAAATCACACAGAGCAATTTTAGCATCTAGACAATGAGATCAAAAAGATTGTACCAGCCATTTGTATCTGAAGCAGTCTATCAGAATCCAACACTACGTATATCCAGCTTTTCCATCTTTAGTCCCCAATTGTATAAGCATCATCAACAATTCCTTTTCTCCTCATTCTCATTCTATGTATATTCTTTTACTGTCTCTTCTGACCTTCCCCATGGCAACAACATCCTGCAGGCAATGTGCAGTGTTTCCCTGTCTGCTGCACAGGAAATGTCTCAGTATTCCTATAGTCTCATTCCCAGGCAGGGTCATCTGTGTCCTTGATCCCTGTGATTTCTCTGCCATACAAACTCCTAAAGGATGTAGCTACCCATGAAAAGACCAGTGCCATCTTAGAGGTCTCTGGGAGCTCTCCCTTTATGTCCTTCTATTATTACCTCTTAAACTCTTTCTTCTCCTGTTGGTACCCTGAGCTTCAATATTAAAGTGGGTTTATAGTCTGTCAGAGGTGACCAAAGTGTAGCTCAAAGACCACTGCTGGCTTTCTCCAATACAGTAATTATTATTATTATTTAATACTATGATTTATTTGTATTGTGGGGCCTCAGTAAGGATTAGGGCCCCATTGTTCTGGGTACTGAACAAATATGGTCCTAGCCCCAAGAACCTACATTCTGATTTGACACAGGATGCCATAAGAGAGTGTAATGAGCAATAGGAGGAAAGTGGGGAAGGAGGAAAAGCATAATGTTAGCAAAGGACACATGAGTTAGCTACATGCATAACTTGATGGTTCCAAACAATCCCTGACTGCCATTAGCTGATTTCCTGAAGGTGGCACATCAGAGCTGGGTCTAGAAGGAGAGGGTAGTAGCCTAACAGATTAGTTCAGGGACGGTGTGCTGTATGCAAAAGATCAGGTGGAAACAGCACTGAGACCTTTGTAGGAGAAGCAGGAGAATGGACATTCAAGGCTGACACCACTGTTGAAGCAGAGAGGGCAGGGGAGAAGGTGATAACAGGCAAGAGCAGATAAGTACAGAGGGGCAGAATCGTGAATGGCCTTGAATCTAAGCACTGAAATGTAAGTTTTCATATGTGTAGCTCTCTGCCCAATAAATGTACCAGGTTAGGACTCAAGTCCTAATTGCCTGCTCCCATTTGCTTCTCTTGTAGCTCCATGTTAATAGGGACTGAATTTGGGACCAAACACAAAGCAAAAATTATACAGTAGGTCACTCCAAAAGGGAGTGGGAGAATTTACCACCTTGGGGAGGTTGCATTAAGATGAACGGAGTAGTTTACACTTCTTGGAGCTGGTGACTCACGCTGTATGAAGACTCAACCAGACAAGTTACACATGGCTTATGTTGGCAAGCTTTTGATTGTATCCACGAGGGCAGGAAACATTTTTTTAATGAAAAATTAGATTCTGAGTTCTTCATGGTGCTCCAATCCCTGGACTATGGTATCTGTCTATGCCTTAATGCATCCCTGGTAAAACCTAGTCTACCCTTGGATTTTAGCCACTGGTGTAAACCCCTATCATATACATAGTTTATACCAGTGTAAACTATTTCTACACTAGGGGTTTGCATTGGTGCATCTACATTGGTGGCTGAAGTCCAAGTGTAGGCAAGGCCATAGTCTTCTGTGGCCAAAGAATAAGGCCATATCTACACTATGGTACTGTAGTTATACTGCTGTAACCCTATAGTGTTGATGCAGACCACAGCAACAGAAGGGGCTTTTTCTATCACTGTAGGAACTCCACCTCCCCTAGTGATGGTAGCTAAATTGATAGAATTCTTTTCTTGACCCATGTCTACATGGAGGTGTTTAGATCGGCATAGCTTCACATCCCTGAATGCCGTAGCTATGTAGACCTAAGCTTTAAGTGCAGACCAGGCCTCACATTGTGCTCAGCCCCTGCAAAAGTTGGGGAGAGGCACAATCAATTTCCCTACTCCTACAGTGTGCAAGGATTTTGCACAGTAGTAATCCGTGTGCTCTCTTGATCCTGTTGTGTTATTTCCCTTCTCGTTTTTGAAATATGGGATTGGTAGCCGGAACACTATCAAGACACTAACAAACAAACAAAAATAGGAAATCATTCCAGAAGAAACCTGGACCGTTAAGAATAAATGATGGTTGCTGCCAGTGGTCCAGTTGTGACCCCATCCAGGACTGAATTAAAATGCGATGATGCTGAAATGAGCTGTGCAGAATGCCTTTACTTGGCAGAGAGCAAGGTGCTGTTTATGGCAGCACTAAGTAGTGTGAGAATGCTGGGGTGGAGTCTCTCACTGCGTTATTAGAGCTGGAAGAGAAAGCACTTGTGGCCTGAGGCAAGGTGACAAGCTTGTGAGCAGCCTGAAGGATAAAGCCACTGAGCAACACCCAGTCTCCTGCACTAATAACAATATTCATGGGCATCCCTCTGTTCCCACAGCAGAGCACTGCCTGCAACAAATTACAGCTTATGTGCAATGGCACAGTTTCAAAGCTGCACTTAACAAACTTGGGATACGTTTGACCGGACTTTCTCTACTTGGGAGTAAATGTTTTTAAAATGCCAGGCACCCAGGGAGTCAAAGGCATTATTTGTGCTTGAGGTTTGAATTATTAGGCACATTTATTATTAAACTATTGATATTACCCTAGCGCCGCAGGCTGGAGCACCTTTGTGCCAGCCACTGCACATACACCTATGAAGATACAGTGCATACCCTAAAGACCTTGCAGGCTGAGAAGACGTGACATGCAAAGTGTGAGAGGAGAGGGATACAATCAATTATATAACAAGAACATGGAGAACTACAGATTGGTTAGCCTTACTTCAGTCCCTGGCAAAATCATGGAGCAGGTCCTCAAGGAATCCATTTTGAAGCACTTGGAGGAGAGGAAGGTGATCAGGAACAATTAACATGGATTCACCAAGGACAAGTGATGCCTGACCAACCTGATGGCCTTCTATGATGAGAGAACTGGCTCTGTGGATATGGGGAAAGTGGTGGATGTGATACATCTTGACTTTAGCAAAACTTTTGATACGGTCTCCCACAGTATTCTTGCCAGCAAGTTAAAGAAGTATGGATTGGATGAATGGACTATAAGGTGGATAGAAAGCTGGCTAGATTGTCGGGCTCAACAGGTAGTGATCAATGGCTCGATGTCTAGTTGGCAGCTGGTATCAAGCGGAGCGCCCCAGGGGTCGGTCTTGGGGCCGGTTTTGTTCAACATCTTTATTAATGATCTGGATGATGGGATGAATTGCACCCTCAGCAAGTTCACAGATGACACTAAACTGGGGGGAGAGGTAGATACGCTAGAGAGTAGGGATAGGGTCCAGAGTGACCTAGATAAATTAGAGGATTGGGCCAAAAGAAATCTGATGAGGTTCAACAAGGACAAGTGCAGAGTCCTGCACTTAGGAAGGAAGAATCGCATGCACTGCTAGAGGCTGGGGACCGACTGGCTAAGCAGCAGTTCTGCAGAAAAAGACCTGGGGATTACAGTGCATGAGAAGCTGGATATGAGTCAAAGTGTGCCCTTGTTGCCAAGAAGGCCAATGACATATTGGGCTGTATTAGTAGGAACATTGCCAGCAGATCAAGGGAAATGATTATTCCCCTTTATTCGGCACTGGTGAGGCCACACCTGGAATATTGTGTCCAGTTTTGGTCCCCCCACTACAGAAGGGATGTGGAAAAATTGGAGAGAGTCCAGCGGAGGGCAACAAAAATGATTAGGGAGTTGGGGCACATGACTTATGAGGAGAGGCTGAGGGAACTGGGGTTATTTAGTCTGCAGAAGAGAAGAGTGAGGGGGGGATTTGATAGCAGCCTTTAACTACCTGAAGGGGGGTTGCAAAGAGGATGGAGTTCGGCTGTTCTCAGTGGTGGCAGATGACAGAACAAGGAGCAATGGTCTCAAGTTGCAGTGGGGGAGGTCTAGGTTGGATATTAGGAAACACTATTTCACTAGTAGGGTGGTGAAGAACTGGAATGGGTTACCTAGGGAAGTGGTGGAATCTCCATCCTTAGAGGTTTTTAAAGTCTGGCTTGACAAAGCCCTGGCTGGGATGATTTAGTTGGTGTTGGTCCTGCTTTGAGCAGAGGATTGGACTAGATGACCTCCTGAGGTATCTTCCAACCCTAATATTCTATGATTCTATGATATACAATTTTTACATACTGTGACGCTACACTCCATATTCTTTATTCAATATGCTTATGATATGGATATGGCATAACTGAGATAAATTTTATGCAAGACGGGTCTTGTAAGGTATCATCAGAAAGGTTATAATTTACTGAATGTGATTATTCAATTTGTATGCATGTATCATTTCTGTATCTAACATTAGGAATATTGACTATGTAACAATTACAGCTGTGTGTGTGTATTTAGGAGTTACTCACCAGACAACAGGCCATCAGTCTTGATGGGCCATCAGGGAGAAACAATAAGACTTTGAAGGTATAATCTCTCTCCTTTCTGAGAGGCCTCCTAGGACGTAGCTGTGATACTACTAGGTCCGGTGGTCCTGTCACCTGGTACTAAACACCATCTTGGACTTCTAGTAATTTTCCACTAAAAGGTGGGGGAGGTCAAGACTGGGAAACAAAAGATTCCCACCTTATGTGAATCTTATTTAAGGCTGGAGAGTAAGGCAAACAGGACTCTTCTCCATTGCCTTCCTGCCCAAGAAGAAAGACTGCTGAAAGTACCTGAAGAGACAATGGAACTGAGCGATGGGAAAGGCACGGGCTGAGTCCAGACTAAGACAGGATTCTAGTCTGTAAAGAGAAATAACTGGAACTCTAAGCTACAGAAACTCTGCAACTTGCCTGAAACAACATTTAGGGTGAGAAATTACTTTTTGAAACCAGTCTCCTTAAGATCTTGAGCTTAATATGCGTGTTTTGTTTTATTTTATTTGCTTGGTAATCTGCTTTGTTCTGTTTGCTTTCCCTTATAATTACTTAAAATCTACCTTTTATAGTTAATACACTTGTTTTTGTTTGTCATAAACAAAACCCAGTTTGTACAATTTATAATTGGGGGGGCGGGTGGCAAGAAGTTGTGCATATCTTCCTCCACATTGAGGGAGGGGGAAAACTTATGAGCGTACGTTGTATAGATTTATCTACAGCACAAGACTACTATTTTGGTTGTAATTTCCAGAGGGGAGCTGCACTTGAGTGCTGGACAATTTCCTAGCTGAATCTTCCCATAGAGAGCTGCTTGCAGACTCTGTGCAATTTTACAGCTGGTGCGTCCCTACCTGTGTGTGTGTGCTGCATGAGGGCAGAGAGCCTGATTCAGCCAGACACAGGGAGAGGGAGCCCAGGCTAGTGGAGCAGGCAGGCTCAGTGAAATCCCAGTACATCAGGTGGCATCCCAGATGGGGGGTTTTCTCCTTATAGAGCTATAAGTGCCAACTCTGTGCCCCTTGAGCCATCACTGATTTGTTGACTCCTAATAGGCATTATGTCAAAGGTGGATTTGGGGAGACTTAAAGGACAAGAGGTCTTATGGATCAATGTGGGGAGATCATTCCATGTGGGAGCACAGAAGAAGTCACAGAGATGTTTGTATGAGAAGCTGACAAACAGGTGAATGGGGCTGGACCTGTAGCTGGAAAGTGCGGGGCACGGGTGATGAGATAAGAGATGAGAAGGGATAAATAGGAAGGGGCAGAGTTGTGAAGGGCTTTGAACGTGAAGCTGAGATGCTTTAAACCAATGTAATGAAAGGGGGGAGCCAGCAGAGGGACTCAGAGGGGGCGATGAGGTCAGTATGACTGGCAAGGAAGACCATCTTAGCAGCTGTATTTTGTACGAACCCAATGAGAGTGTTGTGGGTGTTATAGGACAGAGGGGAGGAGGTCACAGTAATCAAGGCAAGAGGAGATGAAGGCCTGGACTGAAGGCCTGGTTTTCATGGTCTGTTTAGTTGGACAGGCAACACATCTTGTCAGTCTTATTTGAAAAGTCAATAAGATCTTGTGCAGCGAAATGAGGAAGTGGGAGCGGGGAGAATTTTTAAGAGGGAGTCAATGGGGGCTGTACTTGGGGGAGGCAATGGATATGTTTACACAGCCTGCAACAGCGAGGCTTCTAATCCAGGCTGACAGACTTGGGCCAGTGGGACTTGCACTAGTGCTCTAAAAATAACTGTGTAGACAGCACTTGAAAGTTGTGGCTCACACTGGAGTTTGGGCTCTGAAGCTCACCCCAGCCCTCACTAGGCTTTGGAGCCCAGGTGTAAATTCAAAACGCTGTCTACACAGTTATTTTTAGAGCGCTAGCATGAGCCCTGCTAGCCCAAGTCTGTTAACCTGGGTTGGGAGGCTCACTGCTGTTGGCTGTGTAGACCTACCCGAAGAGGCTGGAAAAATAGTGCTGTTTGGCAAGGGCTATGACAGAACTGAAGGAGGAGAGAACAAACTGGTAATGGAGGAAGTCCACGTGGTCATGGGTTTTTCTCCAGAGGCATTCAGTAGTAGAGATGCAGAGCAGAGGTGGCAGATGTTGCGGGTTAAGGGACAGACTTTGTGGTGAAGTGCCACTCAGTATAAATACTACATATGCAGATAGGAGGGGTTCTCCTGTCGGCACAGGTAATCCACCTCCTTGAGAGGTGGTAGCTAGGTCACCGAAAGAATTCTTCCATCAACCTAGCCCTGTCTAAATGGTGACGTAGATCAGCTTAACTATGTCACTCAGGGACATGGATTTTTCACACCCCTGGGCAATGAAGTTGGGTCAACCTAATTTTCTAGTATAGACCAGCCCTAGTGAGAGGAGAATCAAGCCTTTCATCTCTGATAGGGTGGTTGCAATCAAAACGTCAACATGTCCCTTACAATTACATAAGTGCTGTGAATGTCCTGCTAGCACAGTGTGATGACATGGTTGTCAAGAAGCTGCAAAACTCAGCTTCCCTAGTGGACAAATACCTCATCGCTGTAGATGGGACGAAAGTAGAATTACATTGCTTGCACTCATGCAATATTGGCCTCTGTGAAGCAGTAACACATTTAGTAACGGATGCAATGTGAAGAACTGATGAATTTGTGCAGCAATGAGTGATTGGAGCATGTTAAAATTGATTACACAACTACCCTGCCTAGAGTGTCTCAAGGCTATTATGAAATGGAGATGATAAAAAAAGGGAAATGGTTAATGATACTATACCTATGCATGTATCACTGCTATTGTTTATCATTAATCATTTACATGGCACCTTACAAAACACAGAGAATGAAAATATAAGGAATAGGTGGAAGTGAGATAATCTGTCCTGTGGGTCCAACCCCAGCAAATCAAGCTCAAACTCCAACTGCAACATGAACAGCCTCAAAAAATGCGGAGGCCAAAATAAAACCGAACAATTTTCCAAAAGCTCTGGTGGAGCATTCGCAGGCCTAAAGGAAAGTTCTAACAAAGCACTGCTGGTTTGGGAATGCAGTGTAGTGCAAAGCACGGATGATTCTTATCATATTGGCAGTTCCAGTGAAACAATTCACACGCAGCTCGGCATACATGATAATAGCACCCACAGGCACCAGCTTCTAATTTTTCCCAGGGGTGCTCAGCCCCAGCCCCCACCCCCACTTCCTGTCCCCACTCCACTCCCGCCCCCACTCCACCCCTTCTTCCAAGCCCTCACCCTCACCCTGATTCTTCCTGCCACCACTCCGCCCCGTCCCGTCTCTTTCTTCCCCCGAGCACGCCCCATCTCCGCTCCTCCCCCTCCCTCCCAGTGTCTCCTGCACACCACGGAACAGCTGATCCATGGCAGGTAGGAGATAGGGGGAGGAATTGATTGGCGGGGCTGCTGTCAGGCAGGAGTTGGGGGGAAGAAGGGAAGCTTGGTTGCTGGTGGGTTCTAAGCACCCACACATTTTTTTCCAGGTTTGCTCCAGCCCTGGCACACCTATGGAGTTGGCACCTATGGTATCACCTATCCAGGCTTCACTAAAGAAGACATTCCTTGAGCATTGAGCTTTAATGAAGTACAACTTTGCCAAGCCATTACACTTGAAAATTAATCCTCAAACTCTGTTTCTCCCCATAAAGAAAAAAGGAGGTTGCCAAATTTGTCTGAATATTTGTTATTTAATTTGGTTAAGAACTGTTAACTTTTCGAAAGGGACACATTCTATTATGTATCGGAGGGGTAGCCGTGTTAGTCTGGATCTGTAGAAGCGACACAGGGTCCTGGGGCACCTTATAGACTAACAGACGTATTGGAGCATAGACTTTCGTGGGTGAATACCCACTTCGTAGGATGCATCCAATGAAGTGGGTATTCACCCACAAAAGCTTATGCTCCAATACGTCTGTTAGTCTATAAGGTGCCCCAGGACCCTGTGTCGCTTCTACATTCTATATTATGTTATTTATCTAAGAACAGAAGAATGGCCATACAGGGACAGCCCAATGGTCCATCTAGCCCAGTATCCTGTCTTCCAACAATGGCCAGTGCCAGATGCTTCAGAGGGATTGAACAGAACATGGCAATTTATCGTGTAATCCACCCCGTTGTCCTGTCCCAGCTTCAGGCAGTCAGAGGTTTAGAGACACCTAATGAGGTTAATCCCTGACCATCTTGACTAATAGCCATGATAGACCTATTCTTCATGAATGTATCTAATTCTTTTGTGAAGCTAGTCATACTTTTGGCCTTCACAACATAGCCTGTGGAACTTGTTGCCAGGGGGACTGTGCGTTGTGTGAAGAAGTACTTCCTTATGTTTATTTTAAACTGCCTGCATATAAATTTCATTGGGTGACCCCTGGTTCATGCGTTATGTGAAGAGGTAAATACCAGTTTCTTATTTGCCTTTTCCAAACCATTCATGATTTTATAGACCACCAGCATATCCTGCCCCGCCGTCATCTCTTTTCCAAGATGATCAGTCCCAGTGTTTTTAATACCTCCTTATATGGAAGCTGTTCCATACGCTAATAATTTTTGTTGCCCTTGTCTCTACTTTTTCCAATTCTAAAATATCTTTTTTTGCTGGGGAGAGGGGGCGGGGAGGGGGGCAGGGAAGAGATGAGGTGACCAGCAGTGCATGCAGTATTCAAAATATGGGCATACCATGGATCAGGGGTGGCCAACCTGAGCCTCAGAAGGAGCCAGAATTTACCAATGTACATTGCCAAAGAGCCACAGTAATACGTCAACAGCCCCCCATCAACTCCGCCACCCCCGCTCCCAGCACCTCCCACCCACTGGCAGCCCTGACGATCAGCGCCTCCCCCTCTCTCCTTGCACCTCCCGATCAGCTGTTTAGTGGCGTGCAGGAGGCTGTGGAGAGGGAGGAGCGAGGGCACAACAGGCTCAGGGATGGGAGTGGGAAGGAGTTGAGTGGGGGAAGGGCCTGTGACAGACCCTGGGGTTGAGCAGTGAGCACCCCACCCCCCCAGCACATTGGAAAGTTGGCGCCTGTAGCTCCAGCCCTGGAGTCGGTGCCTATACAAGGAGCAACATATTAACTTCTGAAGAGCTGCATGCGCTCCTGAGCCACAGGCTGGCCACCCCTTCCATGGATTAACTTAATGGCATTTTGATATTTTCTGTCTTATTAGCTACCCCTTTCCTAATGGTTCCTAACATTCTGTTCACTTTCTTTACTGCTGTTGCACACTGAGCGGATGTTTTCAGAGAACTATCCTTTTGTTTCCTATCTTTTAACCAGTTACTGATCCATGAGAGGACCTTCCCTCTTATTCTACGACTCATTACTTCACTTAAGAGCCTTTGGTGAGGGACCTTGCTAAAGGCTTTCTGAAAGTCCAAGCACACTATATCCACTGGATCACCCTTGTCCTCATGCTTGTTGATACCCTCAAAGCATTCTAATGGATTGGCGAGGCATGATTTTCTTTTACAAAAGGCATGTTGTCTCTTCCCCAACATACAGTGTTAATCTATGTGTCTGATAATTCTGTTCTTATTCCTAGTTTTAACCAATTTGCCTGGTACTGAAGTTAGGCTTACTGGCCTGTAATTGCCAGAATCACCTCTGGAGCCTTTTTTAAAAATTGGTGTCACATTAGCTATTCTCTAGTCATCTGGCAGAGGCTGATTTAAGTGATAGGTTACATTCCACAGTTCTGCTATTTCATATTTTAGTTCCTTCAGAACCCTTAGATGAATGCCATCTGGTCCTGGTGATGTATTACTGTTTAATTTATCAGTTTGTTCCAAATCCTCATCTACTGACACCTCAGTCTGGGACAATTCATCAGATTTGTCACCTAAAGGGAACGGCCGAGGTATGGGAATCTCCCTCACATCCTCTGCAGTGAAGATTGACGCAAAGCTGTTCCACATGGTCACAATCAACTTTCTAGCCAACAACCTTTTTCCTAGTCTCCTGTTTGACATTGCCTTGTTCATTAGAATTAGGGGGCCAAATAGGGTTGCCAGGCGTCCAGTTTTCGACTAGAATGTCCGGTCAAAAAAGGACCCTGGCAGCTCTGTTCAGCACCACTGACCGGGCTGTTAAAAGTCTGGTGGGCGGCGCAGTAGGGCTAAGGTAGGCTCCCTACCTGCCTTGGCTCTGCACAGCACCTGGAAGCAGCGGCATGTCTCCCATCCAGCTCCTACACGTAGGAGCAGCCAGGGAGCTCTGCGCGCTGCCCCCACCCCAAGCACTGGCTCTGCAGCTCCCATTGGATGGGAACCATGGCCAATAGGAACTACAGGGGTGGTGCCTGTAGACAGGGCAGTGCGCAGAACTTCCTGGCCATGCCTCCAAGTAGGAGCTGGAGGGGGGACATGATGCTGCTTCTGTGAGCCGCCTGAGGTAAGCGCCGTCTGGAGCCTGCACGCCTCACCCCTCCTGCGCCACAATACCCTGCCCCAGCCCTGATCCCCCTCCCACCCTCCAAACCTCTCAATCCTAGCCCGGAGCGACCTCCTGCACCCCAAGCCCCTCATCCTCAGCCCCACCCCAGAGCCTGCACCCCCAGCCAGAGCCCTCACCCCTCCCATGCCCCAACTCCTCTGTCCCAGCCCTGATCCCCCTTCTGCACTCCAAACCTCTCATCCCTGGCCCCACACCAGAGCCCACATACCCCCGCTGCAGCCAGGAGCCCCATCCTGCACCCTGAACCCCTCATTTCTGGCCCCACCCCAGAACCTGCACCCTCAGCCCAGAGCCTGTACCCCTCCCACACCCCAACCTCCTGCCTCAGCCTGGAGCCCCCTCCCATACTCTGAACCCCTCAGCTCTACCCCCCAGCCTGGAGCCCCCTCCAGCATGCCAAACCACAGGCGCCGAATGTAGCCAGCGCAAGTGGGTGCTCGCACACCCCCACCCCCGCCCCACCTCAACTCCTCCCCCAGCCCCGCCCACATTCCAACCCCTTCCCCAAATCCCCGCCCCCGCCTCCTCCCCTGGGCACGCCGCATTTCCCCTCCACCTCCTCCCTCCCAGACTGCCACATGCAAGCCAGGGAGGGAGGAGAAGTGAAGCGGCGGTGCGCTCAGGGGAGAGGAGGAGGCGCAGTGGAGGTGAGCTGGGGTGGGGAGGGGGGCGTGCGGAGGGCCGTAGGAAGCAGAGGTTAGCTGGTGGGGTCACGGGTGCAGAGGAACTGCTCTCTGCCCCAGCTCATCTCTGTTCTGCTTCCACCTCCTCCCCTGAGCGCTTGGCCACTCCACTTCTCCCTCCCTCCCTCCCAGGTTTACCGCCCGCGAAACAGCTGATTCACGGCAAGCCTGGGAGGGAGGGAGGGGGGAGAAGCAGAGCGGTGGCAGTACGCTCGCGGAGGAGGCGGAGCGGAGGTGAGCTGGGCGGGGGGGACGGTGGGGAGCTGCTGGTGGGTGCTCTGCACCCACCAATTTTTCCCTGTGGGTGCTCCAGCCCCGGAGCACCCACGGAGTCGGTGCCTATGCCCCAAACCCCTCATATCCAGCCCCACCCCAGAGCCCGCATCCCCAGCTGGAGCCCTCACTCCCTCCTGCACCCCAATCCCCTGAGCCAGCCTGGTGAAAATGAGCGAGAGAGTGAGGGTGGGGAGAGCGAGTGACAGAGGGAGGGGGGATGGAATGAGCGGTGGGTGGGACAGGGGCGGGACCTCGTAGGAGGGACGGAACAGGGGCAGGGCAAGATTGTTCGGTTTTGTGCAAGTAGAAAGTTGCCAACCCTAAGACCAAACCCTTAGTTGGTGTAAATCACTGTAGTTCCATTGACTTTAGTAGAGCTATACCAATTTGTGCTGGCTGAGGATCCACCCCAGTGGAGTTATACCAGGGTAAACACTGGTATAAGTGAGAGGAGAATGAGGAGTCTGGTGATTAAAGTTCTTATTATCCATAAGGGAGGATGTATTCCATGTTCCAGAATGCTGTGTAATAACCCAGAACCAATGAACATAAAATTAGTTCCCAAAGAGGCACCAAAGGTGCATTTGAATGAAATACATTGGTCCAGTTCCTCAGATGGTGTATGTTGGTGCGGCTCCATCGCAATGGAACTATCCCAGTTTACGCCAGCTGAGGATCTGGCCATTGTAACTGTGACTGTGCCTAGAAAGCAGCATGGTAGGGTTACAAGGTTGAATTCCTGCATTGCTGAATGGCATTTAACACCAAGCATCTTAATTTTACACCATTGGATTCACTTTCAATCCAAATTACCTTTTTTCAGTGAAAATAATGTTGTTTGCTTCAGCAGAGCAGTCATGTTCAAGGATCATTCTTGCTGGTGCTTTAGAGCCAGGCAGTTTTCTATTGCCTCATCCTGGGACAGCAGGGAAAGGAGGGAGGACAAGGCCCTCTGACAGAGATAAACACCTACAAGATCTCTATCAAGCATTCTTAAAACTACAATACCCACCTGCTGAAGTGAAAAAACAGATTGACAGAGCCAGAAGAGTACCCAGAAGTCACCTACTACAGGATAGGCCCAACAAAGAAAATAACAGAACGCCACTGGCCGTCACCTTCAGCCCCCAACTAAAACCTCTCCAGTGCATCATCAAAGATCTACAACCTATCCTGAAAGATGATCCCTCACTCTCACAGATCTTGAGAGACAGACCAGTCCTCGCTTACAGACAGCCCCCCAACCTGAAGCAAATACTCACCAGCAACCACACACACCATACAAAAAAACCCACTATCCCAGGAACCTATCCTTGCAACAAAGCCCGATGCCAACTCTGTCCACATATCTATTCAAGTGACACCATCTTAGGACCTAATAACATCAGCCACACCATCAGGGGCTCGTTCACCTGCACATCTACCAATGTGATATATGCCATCATGTGCCAGCAATGCCCCTCTGCCATGTACATTGGCCAAACTGGACAGTCTCTACGCAAAAGAATAAACAGACACAAATCTGACATCAAGAATCATCACATTCAAAAGCCAGTAGGTGAACACTTCAACCTCTCTAATTACTCAATGAAAGACTTTAAAGTGGCTATTTTGCAACAGATAAACTTCAAAAACAGGCTCCAACGAGAAACTGCTGAATTGGAATTAATATGCAAACTAGATACCATTACCTTAGGCTTGAATATTGACTGTGGGTGGCTCGGTCATTACATTAATTGAATTTATTTCCCCTCCTTAAAAAACTCTTAACACCTTTGTGTCAACTGTCTGTAATGTAATGGGCCATGTTGATTATCACTTCAAAAGTTTCTACTGATAACAGTTCCTTTCAATTAATTAGCCTCTTAACATTGATATAGACACTCCCACCTTTTCATGTTTCTCTGAATGTATAAATATCTGATTACTGTATGTTCCATTCCATGCATCCAATGAAGTGGCTTCTTAACCCGCAAAAGCTTATGCTGAAATAAATTTGTTAGTCTCTAAGGTGCCACAGGTATTTTTCTTGTTTTCTTTTTGCTGACACAGACTAACACGGCTACTACACTGAAACTAGGAAGAATGAGACACACAACAGCACTTTTAGGTGCACAAGGAAAGAAGAATTGGGCTGTAGGTTTTAGATCCATACCTTGAGGAGGTACCTCAATTGCTGTAGTGGTAGCTCTGATAGCTCCATAAATCAGGTGATGTTTTAAATTTGTAATCTGTTTTGTTTGCTTAGTTTATCTTATTGGTCAGTATTATTAATGTTTACAGTGACAATCAGGCCCTACATAGTAACTTTTAATGCCAGTGTACCTTCAATTTTCCCTCCACTTTGATGTGTGAGACTCAGAATTTTATCCTGTTCTTCCCTAGTTTAGGGCCAGATTGTTCCTCGTGATGAGGTGTGAGGATGTGAACCCCTTGGACAGCCCATTTAAGTGCTAAGCTGAATTGCAGCCCCTGTGCATGATGCTCCAAAAAGAGGTGTGGAGGAAGAGATGCAATGGCTTGACCTCCCAACTCCAGCTATCAGAGCTGGTCCATTATGCAGTGCAGGGGAATCATTCATACCCCAAAAAAGGGTGTAGGAGCAGGCATGCAACTGCTATGCACCTATTTTCAGAAGTGACTAGTGGTTTTGGGTGCCTTCATTTTTGAGTATCACCTGATTTTCCAAAAGAGCTGAGCTCCCACCCTTGCAAGAGCAGGTCTCTTTGAAATGTTATAATTTGGGCACCCTAAAATGGAAGCAGCCCAACTCTGAGTCACTTAGGCCGGGTAGAATGCGTCACAGAACTCCACATGGAGTTCTGCACCACCCCTTAAACAGATCTGTAGGTAAATGGAACAATCCAGCTGCAAGGGGTTTTTGTTTTTCTAACTACTATGTCACTTTTCTCTTTTATGTCTCACTACTTGCTTAGGAACATGGACTCTGTTACTGTTTTATAGCCACCTGCTGCAAATTGCACATATACTTTTTAATATTATACTCTTTCGTTTCCACCCCCCATACTATTTATTTCAACTCATTTTCTTTATGTGTTTATTGATATTAGCAGGCTTGATCCTCATTTATACTAACCCCCGCTTTATACCATTCTGGCAGTACGAAGGGGTCTTAAAGTGAGAATCTTTTTTTTTATACTCACTCTAAGGCTCCTTTTCATTGCCAAAGTGGTGTAAAGTGGCCTTAGTATAAATGAGAATCAGACCCACTAATGTGTGTTTATATATTTTTGTTTCCTAAGAATGAGGCTTTGTATTTTCCCCTCTTCTATTTTGCACAAATAAGTGCCTCTGAAAAGGCAAAAGATTAAACATTTGCTTGTTGTTGTTCTTCCTTTGAATTGTTTAATTCAATAAAGCTATAGAACTGGTAGATATTGTTTTAACATGTTTCTTCTGGTAATATTTTTCAGTATTTATATTTGTCAGAGATGTACTTCCAAAAATCCCTTAAGGGATCTCACTTTTTAGAGTTACATACAGATTTCTCTGAGAGATGAAAACAACAGACATTTCACTCTACTGATATACTTTCTAGTTTCAGTTTGATGGGTGGGTCCTATGAATTTTGGCAGGATTTGCTCAATGAACTCTCTCTCTCTCTCTCTGGGCTTTCTTGAAGATACATCATCTAGGCCATATATTCCTACGGTTCTAATGCACTTCTCCCAAAGGATCCCAAACCATTTCACAAACTCATGGTCCATTTCTATCAACATTTGTTACCTGAGTAATCACACTGGTTCTGGTTTTGCACTGTCTTGCCCTTTGTGTAGCCATTTCCGTCTGTGGATTGTAGATATAAAACACCATGCTTCTGATTTTAGTAGCATTTTATGCTCACAAAAAAGGCATACAACCAAGTCAACTGAGTTAATTGGGATCACTAGATGTAACAGCATCAAGCCCTAAATATGTGAAGCACAGAATGGAATCCAACTGAACTCTGGGATGGAGTGCGGAATCAAATATAAATCTAAACTATTATTACTGCATGTGTTGATTATATGACAAAAAAGGGTTTCCTGTTAAATGATACTGAATGTCAAGGCTAGAGAGATCAGAGGTAATTGCAGGATGAAGCTGGTTGCTTTTTTGTAAAATTCTTTTGAAAGGAGATCTTGGGGTTTACCTAAATCAAGGTAAGAGTGTAAGGATAATTATGGTTATACTCTGAAATTAACTTTACAAGTTCAATTTAGTTGATCTAGTAGTGGAAGGAATTAGAATGAATAGCTCCTTTCTGATTTACCGTATTTATCCTCTTTTACAGGTGATGAAATGCAATGGAGTGTTCAGATATTTTTTATGAGTCTTGTCTCGAGTGTGTCTTTTTTTTCTACATCATCAAAACAACAGATTTTTTTGCACCATTCGTTCAAAGGGTTCTGCAATTCAATGGCAATCAGTGTGAGCCACAGGATAGCAGTAACTTAAGCAAAGTTTGACAAAGTGGACTCCAGTATCTAATAATGCTAATTTACAATAGTGGGGTAAGGCAAATTGGTTTCCTGTTATTTTTGTAGAATATTTCATAAATTGAGCTTGAAATATTTATATTTATTGACTATTATACAGTTTATTTCAGATTTGTTGAGGAAAAACTATCATGTGCAAGTGATAGGTGCATGCAAAGCTACACGCACGCATGTAGAGCCTGAATTGAAGCTGTTTGAAAGTTTGGTTGTCCAATCAACACAGTGGTAGCTGTGGATTAGTTTTAACTTTGATCCTGAAAGCTTTTAGATTTGGAACTGCAGCTGTAGTAATCCTCTTGTTGCACATGTGGAATCATCTCCATTTTCTATAATAGATGAACTTTCTTACATCCCTTTCTCTTGTCTGAAGTTGAGATCGTATTGAACAAGGTGAACTTTGAAGAGAGAGACTAGATTTGGAGGTTGTCCTTCATTTATCTAACAAGAAAAATGCCTGTAGGCTGAAAATGGAATGATTAACCTAGATCCACTTGATAGATTGGATACACTGATAATATCTCATTTGATCTTCAAATACTGAACTAGGAAAAGACTCTGATAAAAAGGATATTTTTTAGAAAAGCCTGCATGATGAAAGAAATGGTAACAGCTATTGTGGGTCACAACCATGTAGTGCACGTCTCCTCACTCTTGTCTACAGCAGCTACTGGGTCTCCGTCAACACCTGCTAGTTGCCTAGAGGTTTTTGCTTTACTTTTTGATTGACAGGTTTGAAAGACAAAACCCTTAGGAAGTTCACATTACAAAATGGAACTGTCACCACCACAGGATTTCCCTTTCATCCAAATTATTCATTTCCTTCATGCCAAAAGCAAGAATGAGTCCTGAAGTCCCATTTGCACGGTTTACAGTATTTGCAATGCTCATCAGTTCTTAGTCAACAGGGGTTTTCATTTCTTTTTGTCACTTTCATTGAGCTTTTGTGCATGTGTAGTTCCTTCATGTTACCTGTGTTGTGCAAAGAGCAGAAGATGCAAGAGCTGTGCTGAGAATTACCGTAAAAACAAAGATCCCTGTGCAGTTTACAAATCCCTTGGAGCTGCACTTTGGGACCAACAATTCATAACTTTGGGTGCCTACGTTTTTGGGTGTCCAACTGGAAAGACCCTAAAGGGGCCTGATTTTCAGACAGCACTGAGCACCCACTCACTGAAAAACCTTTAAAGTGTCTCTACTTGGGCACCCAACATCACTCGTTGCTGTTGAAAATCTTGGCCTGGGTTTCTAACTGAAGGCTTGTTTGTACATGCTCCTTGCAACTGACTAGAGCCTGCTGGAATAACAGGTCAGCAATGACCTTAGACCTAGCATGCTATCTATTTAGCCACAAAGAGCCCGTCTCTCCCATGGGCTCTTCTTCACAGGCATATATACACTTATCTCTCCAGTCCCTAGTTCCCCATCCAGGCTTTGCTCTCACTCTGACACTGGCAGGCTCATCACATCCATCTCCTTGCTTCATCCTTCCCCTGCTCACCCCAGTTCCTGACTTCCTGGTGTACTTACGTGAGTACCAAAGGCCGCAGAGTCTCTTAAAAATGGAAGGTTGGGTTGCCACAGACTGACCGAGCAGGATCACAGGTGGGAGAGGGTTGGAGGGCAGGATGCAGAGGTGAGGGAGTGAGCTGGATGGATCCTTGCAGTGCTCAGATTATCTTGTCTAGGGTGCTACAGAACTCAATGTCAGTCCTGTAAGAACCATACAACTCCTAAAAGAATAATGCTATATTTTTTTACAACCGAGGATGTCCATACTATGAGCTGTTGACTAAAGAGTGGGCATCGTGTCCTAGAATTGAAACACATTTTAAAACTGCAGATTCAAAGGCTACTCGGTTGCTCTTAGTGCCAACAGAGAAATACAAAAGAGAGATGAAATACCACTGGGGATAGCTTTATTTAATGTAATTCCTAGTCAAGAGTTGGATGGAAGGCACATTTGTACAAAGGTTTGGTAACTCTAGAAAACTGGTGGTTGTTTAATGCATGATTGGAAAAAACATTTACAGTGTCTTTTTATTTGCTTTTCTCTTTACATTTTGTCTATATATTGTTAAGAACATAAGAACGGCCATACTGGGTCAGACCAAAGGTTCATCTAGTCCAGTATCCTATCATCCGACAATGGCCAATGCCAGGTGCCCAGAGGGAATGAACAAAAGAGGTAATCGTCAAGTGATCCATCCCCTGTTATCCATTCCCAGCTTCTGGCAAACAAAGGCTAGGGACACTATCCCTGCCCATCCTGGCTAAAGCCATTGATGGATTTATCCTCCATTAACTTATCTAGTTCTTTTCTGAATCCTGTTTTAGTCTTGGCCTGCACAACATCCTCTGGCAAGGAGTTTCATGGGTTGACTGTGCATTGTGTGAAAAAATACTTCCTTTTTTCATTTTAAACGTGCTGCCTAATTTCATATGGTGACTCCTAGTCCTTGTGTTATGAGGAGTAAATAACACTTCCTTATTTATTTTCTCCACACCAGTCATGATTTTATAGATCTCTATCATATCCCCCTTAGTCATCTCTTTTCCAAGCTGAAAAGTCCCAGTCTTATTAATCTCTCCTCAGATGGCAGCTGTTCCATACCCCTAATCATTTTTGTTGCCCTTTTCTGAACCTTTTCCAATTCCAATATATCTTTTTCTAGATGGGGTGACCACATCTGCACACAATATTCAAGATGTGAGCGTACCATGGATTTATATAAAGGCAATATGATATTTTTTGTCTTATTATCTATCCCTTTCTTAATGATTTCCAACATTCTGTTTGCTTTTTTGACTGTTGCTGCACATTGAGTGGAGGTTTTGAGAGAACTATCCACAATGACTCCCTCATTTTATATGTATTGTTGGGATTATGTTTTCCAATGTGCATTACTTTGCATTTATCAACATTGCATTTCATCTGCCATTTTGTTGCCAGTTTTGAGAGAGCCTTTTGTACCTCTTTGCAGTCTGCCTGGGACTTAACTATCTCGAGTAGTTTTGTATCATCTGCAAATTTTGCCACCTCACTGTTTACCCCTTTTTCCAGATCATTTATGAATACGTTGAATAGGACTGGCCCCAGTACAGACCCCTTGGGGACACCACTATTTACCTTTCTCCATTCTGAAAACTCACCATTTATTCCTACCCTTTGTTTCCTATCTTTTAACCAGTTACCGATCCATGAGAGCACTTTCCCTCATATTTTGTGGAGTAATTGAATGTTGTTAAATGCATTGTATTGACAGCCCTGGAGAGAAAAGTCCTTTGTTTCACCAGAGAATAGATACATCATAGGCAGTGCTAGCATAAACTTTCCCTGCACTCCCACACCAATGTGTCTCTACTCTAGCCTGGAAGGACCACTGCAATGAGGTCTGAGGGTACTGCAGTTTCCACAGGTTGAGTCCAAAACCCACTGAAGTTAATGGAAAGATTCCCATTGACTTCAGCGGGCTTTGGATCAGGTCCCATGCCCTAGCCTCTCTGCTGATGCTGCCATCAAAGGGTGGCAATACATGATGGAGGGTTTTGTGATGTGTAGTAGCGCGGGTGTGACGTTCCCCTCTGCTGTTATCTGGACCAGTGATCTGCTAGATCACTCCAATCCTTGACTCTGGGAGCCAGCCTTACCCTGCACTGCTGTGAGATCCCCCACTCCTTGCAGTGTCCAGTTATGTCCACTGGATGCTGCAAGCTTATATAAGTTGGTCAATTTAACAAAGAAATTGATATGTACTAGGCTTGTTATCCCAAGGGGAGCCTCTAACACATTTCAAACCAAACGCACTGCTTCAGGTAGAATAAACAAACAGATTTATTAACTATAAAGATAGATTTTAAGTTATTTTAAGTCAAAGCATAACAAGTCAGATTTGGTCAAATGAAATAAAAGCAAAACACATGCTAAACTTATCTTAACACTTTCAATGTCCTTAAAACTTAGATGCTTCTCACCACAGGCTGGTTAGTTACTTTTCAGTCAAGCTCTCCCCTTTGATCAGCGTTTCAGTCACGTGGTGGTGGTGGTGTCTGTAGATGTAGGTGGAAGAGAGAGAGCATGGCAAAATGTCTCTCCCTTTTATCATGTCCTTTCTTTCCTCTTGGCTTTGGTCACCCAGTGAACATTACCTCATTGCAGTCCCAAACGGCCCAAAGGAAGGGGGTGACTCCCTCGAGGATCTAACAGATTATTTTGTTGCTGCCTAAGACAGTGTCTATTGTTCCTATGAGGCTGGGCTAGGTTTGTCCCATCCATGCCCTGATGAGGTGTGAACTGCCTCTCTGTTCTTGGAGAGTTTTTGCATGGGCTTGTTTTAAGCCATGAGGATACATTTTCAGCCTCATAACTATATACATGAAATTATAACCTATAACATTACTGTAACAGTTACTATAACATCACTATAACAACCATGCTCAGTGCATTATGAGACTTCCGAAGACACCCAACATGACAAACTTTGCATTGGATACCACACAATCATTTTATAAAGATTAAAATAGGGGTGTAGGGTGTTCTCAGCGGGACTTAGGCAACTACTCATCTCATGTTTGCCAGCAAACAGCCCTTTATATGTCAGTCACCCTGAAACCTGGCTTAGATGAAATTCACCATTTGTTAAATGATATCTAACATATTTTGTATTTTTTCAGTGTTGCTTCTCCGACTTTTGAGAACTGTGCTAAGAATTGTGTGTTTGGTATTTGCTCTGATGACTGATATTGGTTAATCAGTCTCAGAGACATTGCTTCTCTTCTTATTGAAGTCATAGCAAGATGCCCATTTACTTTACTGGGATCAATATCAGATACAGAAATCTTTTTAGGAGGAGAAAGTGGTGAAACTGCCAATTTACAAGGAAAAGACACATTTGAGCAAAATATTTCCGCGTTTCTTTTTCTCAAGCAAAAACAACAGTGTTCTGGTTGTTTTTCAGGCTTCTACGGTTTTTTTTAAGGGTTTGTTCATGTCTAGGAAAAAAACCGACAACCTTGTATGACATGTCTGGGCTGAATTGACAAGCATACTGCATGGGTGATTCTTATAGAGAACAAGGCCCAAAGGTGTCCAAAGCAATCTAGTCACAAAAGTAAAAGTTGTCATATTTCTGAATAGGTTCTTAAAGAAAAGTGAACCTCAGTTTTTCTTGATAAAAATACAATAGAGAAAACCAAAACCATGAGAACGTATATATGTGTGCTTAGCGATCATGGATAAATGGCTACAACAATCTTAATTTAAAAAGTGAATCATGCAAGCTTCTTGTATGCAAGTGATTGATGTCTTTGAATATGTAACTGGCAACTATGCTGTTCACAAGTTGCTGGTTGTTCATGTTTGCAAAAATGCAGAATAATCACCTGCATCTTGGTTTTTTTCATGTGATTCTCATAGCAGAGCTGCCGCACTGGGTGCTGCCCTGTAAATCCAATCTCTTCTTCACAGCTCACACCACTGCATGCCGCAGGCCACAATTGCTCTGGCTAAGCCCTTGTACCAGTTCCGTACTATTCTGCAATTACTGTCACTTCAAGGACTTCACATCACAGTGCATGGTGGAGACAGGAGATGAAAAGGCCTCCTCATGAGAGATTAGATTGCTTGAGGTTAGATTTTTTCCTTAAACAAATGTACACTCTTGACTGGATGTCTGTTCAAAGATTGTCATATTTCATGGGCTGAGGTGTTTGGTCTGCCCTTGCAGATGTTGATCTTTATTCACTCACGTAGATGTTGGGGAACATTTTTCACAGCGGTAAAGAAGGTTCTTGAATTACTGTGTATGGCATGTTGGGTGAAGCATATGGGGAAGGCTCTCTCACATCTGCACATTAGTTCCTTTAAATAACTTTTAATGATCTTTCTGTGTAGAAAATAGCCAGTATTCATACCCCCAAAAAGGACTGATCATTCTTTCATAGAGTTTCTTGTCATGGATGTTTGTAAGTAGGCAGGGTCTGTCATATTCAGCTATCATTCTTATACCATGCCTATTGTCATGATACATGAATGTCTCCTCCCCCGTGTCTTCCCAAATAATCAATGTGTCCTGATCATTCACATCTCCATTTTTAAAGAACAAAATATATGGAGAAGATCATGTTTCTCCGTAGGAGTTGGTCTCGCTGGATCCAGTTCAGATCCATGGCTAATGGGAGTGCATCCATGTGCCTGAGGGTACTGTTTATAGGGCCACTTTGCATTCATATCTTGCATTCAGGCTTCTGCGCTGCAGAAATTATGCAATTTTTTTAAAGGATGCCATGGACAATTTTTGTAAACCACCCCAGAAGCGTTCCATTCTCAGAGAATTTGGAAAGGTGTGGAGAAGAAGAGTGCATCCTTTCCATTTTAAAGCATAGATTTCTGGAGAAAGAAATTTAAACTCTCTCTAAAGGAAGTTTACTCCATTCTTCATTTAACTCCATCTGCCGTGAAGCTGGCATTTCACTGGTAGTGACCTGCATAGCTAAAATGAAAATTGAGTTAATCACAGATTTACATGCTGAATGATCCCACTAACCAGGCTCTGAGGGACATTCAGCACAGAAAAAAAAGTCTAACTAACCTTTTAAAAAAATAGATTTTCTTTCTGTTAAATTCACTGGCACTTCCTAGTTTGCGGAGGACCTCCCAGAATGCACTGTGCTATGAAATCACATCATTGATAACATGGGTTGCCCTGAGACTTCTTGGAATTGGTGCCATTCAGCACACACTGCTAAGACTGTGATGATCTCCATTTTTATTTTAGCAGCCTAGCGATGTTTTTTCCACCTGAATGCACTTAAAATGGCCAGCAGCAGCATAGTGGTTATGAAAAGAACTGTTTTAGTTACACTTTAGTTGCCATCTCAGTCAGATACTCAAAGATTTGTGTTAATGTGAGATAAAGCACTTCCCTAGCAATGAAGGTGTGTGGAGAATGCCAGGTGATACGTTATCTCACGGTGACATGAGCCCTGTGTGTCTGATTGAAACTTAAACATAAGGATGAAAATCTTATCAAGAAAGCTAATAGGTGATGTCATCATACCCAAGAGCACATCAATGTCATTTTACACGAATGTCTTCATCCAAAGCTCCACTGATGTACTTTTTATTAATTACATGATATAATTACTGAATCCTTTGTAGGAGAACAATATTTATTTTTGATTTATAAAGATTTAATGAGGAAGTTTAGCGCAAAGCCCTGTAGAGTGACCATTCACCCATATGTGTAACTTAGACCTATTCTCCACCCCCCATCTCCTCCCCGGTTGTCCTGTAATCAGCCTTTAGGATTGCCAAAGAGACATAATTATTTCACCAGTGCAGATAGCTGATCTGCTTACGCCACCAGTGCCATATTTGCTGGGTTAATCCTTGCAGTTAGTATAGGTTACATTATAACAACACGGGCCTGTGGATACGGTACTGGACTGTAATCCAGAGCCATCGATTCCATTCTTGGCTCTGCCACTGACTGGCTTTGTCACTTCAGAGCTCTGCCTCAGTTTCCCCATATGGAAAAAGAGACAACTTGCAAACTGCAGGGAGATCTATGGATGAAGAGTACTATATAAAAACTACTTATTAGCACAACAACCATTTGGCCAGACTTGCTAAACTCAGGAAACTTGTATTCTCTGCAGTTCCTTCACCCATATAACCTTCAGTTGCACAGCAGAAGTTTTGCACAAAATGATTTTGTGCTGTCACATCTCAGATCACCCTGTCTTGGCCAGGAACAGAACAACTCAGGACCCACTCTAGATTGTAAATTTAAGCATCAATCTTCTTCTCTGGCTTCAGTATTGTCTCCAAAATTTGAAAAGCACAGTGGCACTGGAACACTTTTAATAGCGGAGGTGCTGAAAGCCAGCCCCCTTACCCCTGTCTGTGCCTCCCGCCCCCAACCTTCCTCCCTGAGCTGGGGCCAGGAGCAGTGCCATGTCTCCAGGAGTGAGGGACCCGGACAGGGGTAAGGGGGCCGAGGCTGGGGTCACAGCTGCAGGCAGCCGTGGGGCTGGCCAGGGAGCTCTGGGCGTGGGGCGGGCAGCTGGGGGCACGGGGATGGCAGTGGAGCCTGTGTGCGGGGCCAGGAGCAGAGCCCAGGCGTGGGGCCAGCAGCCAGGACCCTTCATGTGGGGACGGGAGCGGAGACCCACGTGAAACCTGGAGCTGCTGCAGCACTCCACACCCCTAGTTCCCGTGCCTATGGCAAAACATATCTGCTGGGACTCCCAAGGGGCCATAAGTCTCTTCTAATGCTTTTCTCCCTCTTTTCCCCAGTGCCTCTCTCATCTTCTAGAACTGTCTTGTGTAACACAAAAGCCTGAGTACTCAACAGTATTGGCAATCTGGGGCGATGGGCTTCTGAGACCCTTTCATTCCCAGCTCAACAGAGTTGAAATTGTGGTGAACTGTTTTTCAGAGACAACTTCAGGCACGTACTGCCCTAAAGAGCAAATAGTCCAAGGGGCCTTTCCAGATTGAATTAAACTGTTTTAGTTAAGCCAGTGCAAAACCCCTGAGTGGACACTCTTCATTTTGGTTTAAGAGTACATTATTTCAACTTAGTTTCGATCTGTTTTCAGTCAACTTAGGCCTGGTGGACACTACAAAGTCAGGCTAACGTAAGTCGCCTTGCGTCCACCTATTTGTGCATATGTCTACGCTCAAATTTGTCTGCAGCTGACGTAAGCACCCTGTCATGGCAACGCAGTAATATCACCTTCCTGAATGGAACTGAGCCATTGTTGACCTACTGAGACACAGTGTGAGTGTAGATACTGCAAGTCCTATGTTGATCGTAATAGTCCTCCAGCAGCTATCCCACTATGACCTCTCTGGTCTCAAGTGTGAGCTCCACCACCCAGGGATCACGGACACCAAAAGCCAACCCCTCCCCCCCTTTAAAACCATTGTGTATTTTTGAAATGTCTTTTCCTCATTGCCCAGCTTAGCGAGCACACCTGGCAGCTCTCCCTTGTTATGTGCAAATGTCCAACTGACCATACCAGTTCCACACACTCAGTGTGCTCCTGCCTGGAGTAGGTGGGGGGTATTGGATCTCCTGGGCCTATGGAGAGAAGAAGCTGTGCAGGCACAGCTACAGACCAGCTGTAGAAACATGGACATCTGTGAAATGATTGCACAGGGGATGCAGGCAAAAGGGTATGACAGGGATCAGTAGCGGTGCTGCCTGAAAACACAGGAGCTGCAGCAGGCAGACCACAAGGCCAGGGAGACCAGCAATTGAGTTGGTGCTGAGCTGCAGACCTCCTGCTTTTACAGTGAGCGGCATGCCTAGGGTTGCCAACTGTCTAATCACACAAACCCAAAGACCCTTGCCCTGCCCTGCCCCTTCACCGAGGCCCCGCCCGCCCCCTTCTCCGAGGACCTGCCCCGCTCACTCCATCCCCCCTCCCGCCATCGCTCACTTTCCCCCACCCTCACTCACTTTCATTGGGCTGGGGCAGGGGGTTGGGGTGCAGGAGGGGGTGTGGGGTGCAAGCTCTGGGAGGGAGTTTGGGTGCGGGAGGGGGCTCAGGGCTGGGGCAAGGGGTTGGGGTGCGGGGTACGGGTTCTGGGAGGGAGTTTGGGTACAGGAGGGGGCTCAGGGCTGGGGCAGGAGGTTGGGGTGTGGGACGGAGTGAGGGGTATGGGCCCTGGCTGGGCGGTACTTACCTCGGGCAGCTCCTAGGTGGCAGTGCAGCAGGTCTAAGGTAGGCTCCCTGCCTGCCCTGTCCCCCTGCCGCTCCCAGAAGCGCCTGGCACATCCCTAAGGCCCCTGGGGGTGGGCCAGGGAGCTCTGTGCACTGTCCCTGCCTGCACAGCCCTCGCAGTTCCTGGACAATGGGAGCTGTGGAGTCAGCACTCAGGGCGGGGGCAGCGTGCAGAGACCCCCTGACCTCTCCCCCCCGGGCCGCAGGGACATGCTGGCCACTTCCAGGAGCGGCACAGAGCCAGGGCAGGCAGGGTGTCTGCTTTAGCTCCGCTGTGCCGCCGGATGTTGAACGGCCTAAAATCTCCCGGTTTGGCTTCAGTAGCCTCCAGGAGATAGAGCCTGATTCTGGGAGATTCCCGGCGAAACCGGGAGGGTTGGCAACCCTATACATGTCATACTTGGCAGAGACCCCACCAGCATGCCACAGACCACCGAGGAGACCTCCAAGGAGCCAGAGGGTACATCTACACTGGAAAAATGAACACTCTGCTGCAGTGAGTCTCAAAGACCAAATCAACTGACTTGGCTGGGAACCGTGGCCAATGGGAGATGCAGGGGTGGTGCCTGCGGGCGGAGGCAGTGTGCAGAGCCGCCTGGCTATGCCTCTGCCTAGGAGCAGCAGGGACATGTTGCCTCTTGTGGGGAGCTGCCTGCCCCGAGCCCCTGCCCCGAGCCCCCTCCTGCACCCAAGCTCCCTCCCAGAGCCCGTGCTCTGCACCCTCTCCCACTCCCCAACCTCCAGCCCTAAGCCCCCTCCTGCACCCAAACTCCCACCCTCTTAGTAAGTCTGGAATTTGACTTACTGGTACCCACCATTCCCCTAACATGTGGATAACAATGCTTTTACTGTATCTTGATTAATTTTGTATCATCTGCAAATTTTGCCACCTCATTGTTTACCCCTTTTTCCAGATCATTTATCCTTCATCCTTACTCTCCCACTGCCTCACTGCTGGTGGCCCATACTCCACATGGCTGGGGCTGGAGAGTGGTTCTGTTCAGCTGCACTCTGAAGCTGAAATGTCAATAAGTATGTCTTATTTGAACTGTTATGGGAATAAAGGAAGGGAGTTCTGAAAATTATCTTTCATTTTCCATTGTGACTGCAAATTCAATGATACATCTGTCCGGTTTATCTGTAACTGGTGCCATTGTGGCCTTGAGGGCTGCCCCTGCTACACCTGTGGAATGCCTGACCCCGAGGAGGAGGAGGAGAAAGACGACTTGGGAGGATATGTTCAGCGCAATCCTGCAGCCAGTGGTGCATTGAACAGTGAACAGAGGGTCTGGAGGGTGACTATGGCAGACAGTATGGAGAAGGAAAGAGCAGACAAGAGAGAGGCCCAGGGGTCCCAGCAGGAAAAGGAGAGAGGGATGCACTAGACCATAATAGGGCTTCTCTGGCAGCGAACTCACATGCTGTAGACCAGTGGTTACCAACCGATCGATCACAATTGACTGATCGAGCCTGGGGGCTCTCACAGTCGATTGCTATCTCCAGTGGAGATCCAGCTGGGCTGCCACTAAGGCAGGCTTCCTGCCTGCCATGGCTCCACACCACTCCCGGAAGCAGCCAGTACGGCCCCGCAGTCCCATGGGCGGGGGGGTGGGGGGTGGGGGGTGGCGGGCAGGGGTCTTGGCACGCTGCTCCTGCCTGCAAGCACTGCCCCCACAGCTCCCATTGGCCAGGAATGGGGAACTGTGGCCAATGGGAGCTGAGGGGGCGGTGCCGGCAGAGAGGGGCAGATCACGGAGCTATGTGCCCCCCGCCCCCCTCCAGAGGCCACAGGGGTGTATTGTCCTCTTCCGGGAGCAGCGTGGGGCTGGGGCAGGCAGGGAGCCTGCCTTAGCCTCGCTGCACCACCGACTGGGAGCCGCACCCCAAGCCCCAGCCCCCTCCCAGAGCCAGCACCCCATACCCCTCCTGCACCCTGAACCCCCTGCTGCACCCTCAAACCACCTCCTGCACCCCAACCCCCTGCCCCAGCCCTGAGCCCCCTCCCAGAGCCAGCACCCCATACCCCCTCCTACACCCCAACACTCTGCCCCAGCCCAGAGTCCCCTCCTGCACTCGAACTCCCACCCAGAGCTTGCACCCCTCACCCCTTCCTGCACCCCAACTCCCTGCCCCAGGCTCAGCCCAGAGCCCCCTCCCACACTGTGAACCCCCCAGCCCAGAGCCTGCCCCCCATCCCAAACGCCAACCCCCTGCCCCAGCCTGGTGAAAGTGAGTGAGGGTGGGGGAGAGTGAGTAATCGAGGAGAGGAGGTGGAGTAAGTGGGGCGGGGCCTCGGGGAAGAGGCGGAGTTGCCCTTAAGTTCAAAAAGTGATCTTGGGCATAAAAATGTTGGAGACCGCTGCTGTGGACTCTTGTTTACCTACAGGTCTAAGAACCATGGGCTCGCCTCCATTTGCAGTTAATGGAGAACTTCATTTTAGTACACTTCCCTGCCTCCCTAACATACCACGTGGCATCAGGGGCTGCATCCCTACCCCTACATGCCAGGGGACAGTAAGGAAAGCCACAAGTACACATGACCTGTGAGCACCACAGCATGCATGTTCCAAAATTGATTGAAACGAACAGGAATGTTTATCTACCTTTCTGTTTTTAAAGTTCTGGTCTGTTAATTAATTTTAGAAGTTGGGATTGTATTTGTTTTTAATTGCACATTAGTTTGCACTATTTCTGATATGTCACAACGGTCTATTTTCTGGAAATAATAAATCTTTATTACATCATAACATACACTGCAGAATGGGGGGAGGGATAGCTCAGTGGTTTGAGCATTGGCCTGCTAAACCCAGGGTTGTGAGTTCAATCCTTGAGGGGGCCATTTGGGGATCTGGGGCAAAAATTGGGGATTGGTCCTGCTTTGAGCAGGGGGTTGGACTAGATGACCTCCTAAAGTCCCTTCCAACCCTGATCTTCTATGAATGCCTAGCACTGCTCAAAGCACTCACTACTTGGACTTGTCCAGGACCACAGAACTTATGGGTTCAATGAGAAATAGTTATTAACATATAGCAAGCACCACATAATTGTAGGTTTAAGCTATGACCTTCAGCATCCTGGCCTTGATGAAATTGCCATGCCCCCAGTTGTTGTGGTTCTTCCTGCGGCTCTGCAGATACCAGAGGATTGTTCAACCTGTGTTTGCAGCGTTCATCAGAATAGCACAGAGCTCTGCGGGCTTCATGCTTCTGTCAGAGATGGCAGATGGCAGACAGTGAAAAGTGCCGTGGGATTTAAAAAAAAGAAAATTATGGGCTATGGATGGCATTATGGGATGGAGAAAGTTGCATGACGGGAACTTGACCCCATGCTCCCAGTCACCCCGTGCCACTCATTTCTGCCTCACCATGCATTGCCAAAATTTCCCAAAGGACAGTGCGCCAGAAGGTGGCAAGTGGCACACTGGGATACCTACCCAGGGCGCACCACTGTGTGCATTGACACAAACTTTCCTCGTGAATATGTGCAATGCGGATGTCAGCAGCTGAGTGTGCACGCACATTAGCAACATACTAGCTGTGGTGGCTTTATGCTGATGTTACTTGCGTCAACCACAGCTGGTAGCGTAGACATGGCCTCAAACTAAACCCAAATAAGTGTGGTTGAAACTGACGTAAGAGTGCCCCCGCAGCGTTTTGCACGGGTTTAACTTAATCCGTTTATAATCACCTCTTAATTGAAACCAGCGCAACTGTGCACATAGTCGAGTCCTGAGACATGACACCACTTGTCTCTGTACCCTGTACAATGTACTATGTACAATGTAAGCTCTGAACTATTGGCTCTTGACATTTTCAGTTACACAGAATTCCAGTTCTCATTACAGCAAGTACAGAGCCGGATCCTCCCCTACAGTACACTGGCTTTATGTTGGTGTAGCTCGTCTGATGTCAGTGGAATTGCACCAGAATAGAAGCGCTGTAAAATTGTGTGGAATCAGGCCAAAGGAGAATAAATAAATAATAGGGCTGTCTACATGCAGTTTTTGTATTGCTTTAACTATATGTGTTTTTTCAAAGCCCTGGCTGGGATGACAAAGCCCTGGCTGGGATGATCTAATTGGGTTTGGTCCTGCTTTGAGCAGGGGGTTGGACTAGATGACCTCCTGAGGTCCCTTCCAACCCTGAGATTCTATGATTCTATGGTTCTATGTTTGTTTGTACATTTGTGGTTTTTTGTTTTGTTTTTCCTTTTCTTTTCTCCTTTATTGCTTATTGCCACTGAATGCAACAGAATGAATGATGTCTGGGTTTTGTGCTCCTCTCCCCACCCCTCCCCCCCCCCCCGACCCCCAACTAACTTTTCAAAACTCCTCAACTTTGGAAGAGTTTCAGGTTGGCAAAGGAAGCATGAAACATCATAGAGCCGAAGCTCTAACTTTGCAAAAGTTAGAGAAATTGGAGAGCAGAAAGAAAGAAAATGAGTAAGTAGGAAAAAGGGGGAAACCCTGAAAATGTGACAGTTCAAAACTCTTCAGAAATGTAGTTCATGAAAAATATTAAGAAATCTAAAAATTGCTCCATTTCAAACCTGCAAAATGGAAATAACTTAACATTTTCACAGAATTGTCCCCCTGCCGTTTTTTTTTTAAACTAGTGTAGCCTTAGTTTGATTTGGAGTATGTTACGTTGTCCTGTCTGTTACATACAGGTAAATGGGTGATGCTACCGGGCTACATATTTTAGATTTTTTGAATGTGAGGTTTAAAAAATATAAGATTTCACGTTCAGCAGTATCACCTTAATCCTTGCCCATAGCTCTTATATTCTCTATAGGTTCTTATACCATGCTCATCACCAGAATCCAAAGGCAGACAGTGAAAAGTGAAGTGGCTTGGGCAAGGTCATATCAGTAGCAGAGACAGGGCCAAAACCCAAGTTCCTGACTGCCACACCATTTTTTTATCCACTAGGCCACGCTACCTTCCTTTCTTTCTCCTGTACAGCTGGCTTAAAGAGCCAACAGGGGATTCCCATTGTGGTATAATGCCAGCATAGGGGCCTTTACAGTGAGAGCAACTTAGGCCATGTCTACACTACCACTTTTGTTAGTATAACCTATGTTGCTCAGGAGTGTGAAACCCCCCTCCCCCTTGAGCGACACAAGTTACACTGACAGAAGTGCTGGAGTGGACAGCGCCATGTTGGCTGGAGGGCTTCTCTCCCTGGCATAGCTATTGCTGCTCTTGAAGGTGGTTTTATTATGTTGATGGGAGAGCTCTCTCCCGCTGGCATAGAGCAGCTACATGAGCAATCTTACAGCGGTGCACCTCCATCGGTACCGCTGCGCTGCTGTAAGCTTGCTAGTGCAGACATGGCCTTAGAGTTGTTCTAATTTTTGCTGAAGTCAAGCACTGCCTGGTCAGCCCTGGAATTGGGCAGCGAGAGCAGGTGTGTAAAAGCAGCATAAAGCTGCCTCTACTCAGGACCTCTCAGATCCTCCCCTGAGCACAGTTGTGAAGCCAACGATCAGGGCCTTGTTCCTATGTCATAACATGCGGCATTAGTTGCCCACCACCCAGGCATGTGTGTGAGCCACTCAGATGCTACAGTGATAAGCACTGCAGAGGGGTCTATAAATAAGTTATAATATATCATTACAATATGTGCAAATATACAAAATTTACTGGTGGTAGCTTTCTACACGATACAGTATCAACTAGCTCTATTGTAAGTTCCAAAACATGGGCTGCAGACTCTTTGCTACCGTGCCATTACCAAGCACTACTACAATAACAAATGTTGCTGCTTTGAACTTCAGAGTTGTTTCCTTTGTTTCTCGTTGACACTCATTTGGAAAGCCAAGAATCTGCACAGAAGCCCTGGCAGGGTTTTCACTATCTTTGTTGAAGTGAAGATACAAATTTCAGGGGCAAGGGGAATTTGTATGGCGGGGTTGGGATTGGTTTTATTTTTGTACTTCGGTAGGGTTTTTAGAGATGGGTGTGGGGGGAGAGAGGTGAGTCTAGGTGAAACTGATACCTTCTCCTAGTCTCCCCAGTCTGTTACCCCAACTTACTCTCCCAAATATGTCATGTGCACCCCCTCTCACAGATCACCTCTGAATTTGGCTCACTTAGTGCAGCAGAGATTAAGTTGATATAATGCCAGGACACCAGCAAAAGGAATACATCAAGAAAAGCGACAAACGGGAGGGTGTGAGGCTGTATAAGTTAAATCAAACCAGCCCCTTCTTTACCGTACACATTCTCATAGCTCTTTCCTTTTCCTCAGGATGTACATTTCACCAGTGTAGGTTCCTTTACACTCACTCACACATTGGTAAACGGGTCAAACTGAATAGAAGGAAGTCCAATGTACATCACTTCATACCTCACCCCTGAATTTGGCTCCAGACAGTATGTATTTATTTGTTTTGATTTATGCACATTAAAAAGAGTTTTAGGTACCCAGGAATACATATGAAAAAATGACTCCATTATAAATTATTCAGTTTTGGCCCATATAACCCCTAACCAATGAACTGTTGAAATTCAAAGTTAAAAACACTTCCTCTTCAGCAATTATAATTTCCTGATATCAAATGTTGAGGGGAAACAATGTGGTTTGCAGCATGCCCTGAAGCCCACTGTTTGCTGAGTGACCTTGTGTAAATCACAGCCCTGCTCCGTGCCTCAGTTTCCCCATGTGTAGAATGGGGATAATGATACCTCCTTTGTAAACACTTTGAGATCTACTGATGAAAAGTGCCGAATAAGAGCTATTATTATTATCTGATTCATTTCAGACCAGGCAGGAAAATGAGTTGCAAAGCCAGGGGGCCCCCCTTAGACAATTCTCTATTAGCAGCCCCTTTTCAAAGACAAAGATAATACTTCAGACATCACCCAGAAACCCAGAGGCAGCCAGTTCAGATTATGGAGCACTGGTATCATATGCACATGGCAGGGTAGGCCCGATTATGTCACTCTCAATAGTTATACTGTAAAAATCAGTCAGCATTCCACTGTACTATATGCGAACCACATGGAGAGACTAATTCATACACAACTTGTCCACTCTATGGTGCAGTTCTCTACACATCTCTGCTTCCTGCATCTCTCTCCTTTGATGCTTCATTCCCTGGGAAATAGCTGCAGAGTGAAATTTACCAGAATGCTGATCGCTGCAGAACCAACGCACAACTTACGCACACTGATTCCAGCAAATAGAGTGGCACAGCCAGGGAAGGCAAAGTGGGAACTGGACGTAGGGTGACCAGATGAAAAGAAAAAAATATCGGGACACATGGGGGGGTCAGGGCCGTCCGGAGCTGCCGAAGCAAAAAAAAAAAAGCCAGCCGGAGCTGCCAAATCCACAATATCAGGACAAATGGCATCCCGACTGTACATCGGTCAGGACGTGGGACAAACAACTAAATATCAGGACAGTCCCGATTTTATCGGGATGTCTGGTCACCCTAACTGGAGGGGAGACTGTGATAGAGGGCTTGGGAGAGACACTCAACACCAAAAGAAGAGAATTACAGCTGAGAAGGACAGTCCAATAAGAAATTCTTTTTTACCAGTAACGTTTCACATTTTGAATCAAAGCTTTTCTGAAGTTCCATTTAAAACCCCAGCATTTTGTTTTAGAGCTGTTTGCTCAGTTTTTACATTGTTACCTACATTTTGTTATGCCCAGGGCTGGCCTTAGGAATGGGTGAACAGAGCAGTCACCCTGGGCACTAAATTCTGGGAAGGGTGCCAAATCAACATGAGGAGAGGGGACGGCTGTTTTGTTTTGTTTTGTTTTCACAGTCACCACTTCAGGTAGGGGTGAGGGGGGCACAGTTTTCACCCCTGGGTGGCAGAACACTTAGGGCGAGCCCTGATTATGCCATACAATGCCCCAAGTATCTTGTCAAGGAAGCACTTTTATATTATCCTACATAATATATAAATTATTCGCATCGGAACCCTGAATACACTTAGAATCCAGAATGGGTTTGAATGCAAGTCTTACCCTCCATGAACATTTGGTGGAGCTGCACTTATGATATTTGCACAGTCCACCCACCCGAGGCCCTCATTCCAAACCACTGTTTTGTTATCGTCAAGGCACTAGTGTCTTGATTCCTCTGCTCACTCCTAAGACCCCTCTCCTGAATCTTCAGAAGGCATCTGGTAGCTGCTTTCTCTAGATTTGATGGCGGTTGTCTAGTATGCTCCACTGTTCCCCCAAATCCAGAGACTCTTCTGGGGTGTTAGAAATCAGACTGACCCTCCTCCAGTAGTGAGCAAGAGAGAGAGGTAACACTCCTCCAACTGCTGTTACTCCTTAGATGAACTGGAGGTGCGAGTAGCACTACCTACTAGGGCTTCCCTTAGAGTTGTCTGCTCAGCCTCATATGGTGCTACATTGCTCTTGCAGTTAGTTTAGGAGCTGGCCGCTGCAGGAGAGGGAGTGCTTCCTCTTTTTGACTGTCTGTACAGGGAAGACAGGCTCCTTCCTGATGGCTCTGAAGGCTGTGTGGATTCTGAAGGAAAGTGACTAATGCTAGAAGGTCCCCAAAGCTAGAAAATGGAGAAATCAGTCACCTGATACATCACGGAGTCCTCCGGCATAAAGCATGGCAGGCAAGGAACAGCCCATCAAGAGATGGAGGGGATCAGGCCATTGGCCTCACCAGATGTCGGCAAAGGTAAGACTTGGGAGTCCCAAGGCCTGGATGAAGGACCTTCTGGGTGGTAGTGAGCTCTCCGCTCATCCCTGTGGGATGCAGTTTCCTGGCGATTCAGGTCCTCTAGAACACATACCTCCAAGTGAACTAGGACGGGCTCAAGAAAAACAGCCAAACTTCTCAGCATATTAGCAGCAGCTAACCCATGCCAGGGAACCCACACATTCCAGTTCATGAACCCATACAAACCAGACCCTGCAAGGTTCACTGAATCCTTGTTATATTCCTTTTATGGCTGTAAGTTACTGATAATGGAAATGCTGTGTCATAAAATACAAGGTAGAGAAGATATTCTTTGTGCATTTTATTAATCTCCCACATCGTTATGTGGGCACTGAGCAATATGCAGAAAGAGGAAGGACTGAAAAGGGCCAAGAGACAAGGCAAAGGGAGAAAATATAGAATATAAAGCACCAGGAGAGAGAGAGAAAATGAATTTACACAAAACAGGAGAGCACAGGTGGAGATAATACCGACTGAAGGGAGGGAGAAAGAGACAGGTCACAGGTAAAAGGAAAGCTCATGCCTGCAGATAAAAGGTAACTATCTTTTTACCCCTTAGCTTCCCCTTCTTCCTCCCTCTTTCTACCTGGTTCTCCATAATTTCCTTTTTCTTAGCATTCCTACTGCCTATTGTGTGCCTTTCCTGTGTCTGAGCTATTTACCATCTAGTCATCATTGTGCTTTCTAATCAGAGAGATAGATAAAGGATCATTAACCTCCATGTACTGAAGTTAAACTATATCTAAATATACTTATCACATTCCAACACCTTTGACTGACGGAGACATTGCGCACTGCTTGCGTGAGGCGGTATTCTTAATACAGTTCTTTACAAGGGGAAGAAAGGACAAGAATTTATGGACTGTACACCACATGACAGACCATTTCAAACAAAAAGAACAATAAATATAATGCTCTTCTTGTGCCTTTCATCTTAGGGTCTCAAAATATTCTAAAGACATGTATTAATAAGCCTCGCAATATCCCTGGCAAGTAGGTAGATATTATTTTTATACTTATTTTGCAGCTGGGTAAACTGAGGTGCAGCCAGGTTATTGGCCTGATTTTCAGAGGCGCTGTGTACTCACAACTCCCATTGACTTCAGCACCTCTGAAAATTAGTCCATAAGTGCCTAAGATGACATCGCAAGTCAATGGCAGAATGGCAGATAGAACCCATTTCCTTCTGATATCGTCTAACTCCCAGCTAATAGGTTCTGATCACTAGCCAATGCTTCCTCCTTTCCACAGTTTAGAAAGCAAAGTTAAAATTAGAGCTGAGCAAATAATTTGTTCAACGAATAAAGGTCCAGATCCTGTAAACTCTTAATCATAGGTGTAACTTTAAGCATGCGCTTAGTTCTATCGAAATCAATGGGATTGTACAGTTGCACACACATGCTTAAATGTTTCTTGGATGAGAACCTTATTCTCTTTTTCTGTTTGCAGAATGTCTGCGAGAAGAATTCCCTTGCATTCATTTATTATTCAGTGATTTTTAAATTTCATGTATTTATTTTTGCAATTTCCCCTCCTCTATGGATTGACTGCAAACAGTTTGTTTGAGCATGTAGGTGTACACATCAGCTTAGGAAAATGAGTACAAATTATAGTGAACTAAAAACCTTCTACTTTAATTTTCACTCTGTCACAAAAAAATTGTACCTGCAGTTTAACACACCGACACATGCCCACACACACCTTTCTTCTCACCCAAATCTCCGTCTGACCCTCTTCACTTAAACCAGTGGGCTAATTTATGGCTCTTACACTACTGAGCTGCACTGAAGAGGGTAGAACGGCATATTGCCAAGTAAAGATTTTATGCCTCTGAATGGCATAATACATTCAGAGCTCTGGAGAAACATGGTAAGGGATCCCCTTGCTACACCCATACAACAGGTTTAGCCAGCATTTCCTACAGCATGACTACACAGGGGGTGGAGCCAGGGCCATGCTCTTGCTTCACTGAGAAATGCCCTCTAGAGTTTCTGAGTCAGTCACCCTAACAGTGCTTAGAGCCATTCCAGTTATGCATTGCACACTGGCAAGTGCACAAAGTAGAGGTTTGAAGAGTTCCCAATACTCTTTCTCACCTTCAGATATACCAGAAGGAGGCATAATTTAGCCCAATACATCAGGATGATTCCTTTCTTGTTGCCCTAACATGAGCCCTGAATATATTTTAATGAAAAAAGTGTTTCCTAGCATGAACCCTTAAATTTGATTTTCAGCGCTTAGTTCACAGCTTAACTCAGAAGCCTGTGTGTAAATCCTGGCAGGAGATCACATCAGTGAATGATAGCGGGCCTTGGGACACACAGTTCATTCCTTAGTTGTAATGAATCATTTTCCTTTTATGATTAATAAATTCTGCTCAGAGACATCCTGTCTGAGGAAAGAATTTGGTTGGAGTGAGTTCCTTTGGGATACTGAGGGTCTCTGACACGATTTAATTATGTCTCACTTTGGTTCTTTTGTAGCATGATCATTTAAATGAGGTTTATCATAAGTGGCCTAGATTTGTAATTTCATGGTTTTAGTGCATCCTGTGAGGTAATGAGTCCCCTCAGCTTCCAGGGACTTCAAAGGGAGCTGAGGACATGCAGCACCATACAGAATTAAGCCCCGATCTCTAAAAAATATTACAGTGGAAGAGAGCTCCCTTCTCCCTCTCCTTCCCTGTGAAGGATTGTCATACTTACACTTAAGGTGGAGGAGTAAAGATTACAAGAGTTTCTTTGGCTGGGAGGAGCCATACCTTTGTGTAAACGGCTGGTTTGGAAACAAAGTCCTAGAAACTGATTTGCCCACACATCAAGTGCAAGAGAGATTGCACAGAGTTTCTAAATTGGCTTTCAATGTGGTTGGAGAGAGGAAACTAGAGGAAAACAGGCTATAACTGGTGATTTTTCTCTGAAATAATCTGTTATAAATTCTGACTATCCCAACTGATTATTATCCTATTTAGGTTATTTCAGATTAAATTTTTAGTAAAAGTCAATATGAGGGTGAGATTAAGAACCAGTCATTTTCAACCACACCTAAGAGCCAGAGCATACCTCTGAGCTCTGCCCTTGTCTACATGACTGGAAATGAAAGCGAGCCACCTTTATAAAGCCATCTCGTCCCCTGGGCATGTAGAGGAAGTGTTGCGGATCCAGTGTCCATGCATGGGAATGGGGCACAAGAAGAAGGCCGGGATGATGGGCATCATTCCCTTCAGTCCTGCAGTACACCTTCTCAGGAGTTCATGCAGATGAAGGCTGTATCAACTATTGAAAAAACCAACAGACTTTATGCGGTGGAACTTTATATTAAGGGGAGCTAAAGAGGCAGCTGTGGCAGGAAGTCATTGTTTCAGCATTGCTTCAGAGGAGCAGGGGGACAGCAATAGTGGCAGGATAGAGGCTGAGCTCTGTATGGATTTCCATGGCTTTCTTTGGACCCTGGAAGATCCCTGGAGTTTGTAATCCCTCTTATTCTGCCGGGAAGCAACCCCCTTCTGCCCTTTCTGACAGAAGAATTTGGAGGAAGCTCTATAAGGAGAACTTTATGGATTTTTCTCCTCATACAAATAATAAAAAAAAATTTCCACAAGAAGGGGTGATAGGACCCGCGGGGTGAGAAAATAAAAACTCTCCATCTCCTTTACCTGTTCCCTCTCTTCATTCCTTTTATCATCTCCTTAAAGCTTTATCCTTTTCACTCACCCTTTCTTCCTCCATCCCTTCTTTCCCTTCATTTTCCCTTTCCCCCTTCATCTGCTTCTATTTGTTATCTTTCACCTCCTTCTGCTCGCTCTTCCGTTCCTCTTCCCTACATTTGATCCAAAGAAGTTGCTTGTTCATGCATATTGATACATGTTAATATAAATCACATACAGATGGCAACTAAGAAAACAAAACTTATGATTGCGGAAAGGAAGATGGGGAAAGAATGAAGAAAAGCAACCAAGTTGTTCCTATTCCTACTTCATGATTGACCAGGATTCTGTTGCATTTTCCATGTTTGGTGGGTTGAGAAAGGCAATGGACGGACCTTATATAACACATTAATTCATTACAAGTGTTAAAAAATATTTGGACCTGATTCTCTTCCACTCTCACTCTCACTAGTTTTACACCAGTGCTACCCCTTCCTTGGCTCCAGTGAAGTTGATCCTCATTTACAGAGGTGTAACTGAGAAGGAAACAGGAGCCGTTGTCTCCAAATTCCCATGCTGAGAATTTACACAATAACAGATGTTAAAAAGATAAATCTAAAATTGTTTGAGAAGACGACATGGGAAAAGAAATGACAAAGAGCAATGGAGGGAGATCTGGGGCAGAGCAGTTTCCTCAACAATCTGTACAAAACCAAATGAGAATGAACACAGGGTATGTCTACACTGAGTCTGGGAGCAAACCTTCTAGCATGAGTCCACTAACCTGTGCTAGCAGGGGTCATGCTAGTATGCTAAAAATAGCTGTGTAGATGGTGCTTTGACGTTGGGACTCAGTCTGAAACTGGGGCTCTGAAACCCCCTCCTTTTGTGGCTACAGAGCCCGAGCACCAGTGTCTACAGAGCTAATTTTAGCGTGCTAGCACGAGCCCTGCTAACACAAGTCTGTGGACCCACACTGGGAGGCTTGCTCTTAGATGCAGTGTAGACATATCCTGTGAGACTGAACATTAATGCTATAAGTCTCCAGAAGAGATACCGCAAATCTGTAATACAAAGACTTAGAAATGTTGGAGTAACCTAGAGAGGAGGAAAAGCATTTCCAGTAATGGATGGTGGACCTGTCCTAAGATGCAAGTATACTGGAAGCTTAATTGCTTCACAAAATATCTTTAATAATATAAGAATGAAATTACCATTGGGCCTGCAGTCTCATACAGTACCCCAGAGCATGCCTTTTGGGGTATATTCATAGACCAATAAAAAATCCCTTGTATCTTAATGCTATAATAAAAGTGGCAACTTATGTGTTCTTAGAGTGCAGGATGAAAACACCATAAACTGAGAATGTAGTGTAGCTGGAGTGGTTTATGAGTGCCAGCAGATATTTAAACCTTGCAAATGACTTCAGCTTGGTACTATATTCCCACCAGGGCTTGCTAACACACTTTCTACAGTTCTCTGGCAATGGCCCTCCAAATACAATACTTTCCTGTCTGATGCTATACATTCCCCTCTATATCAACAAAAAAACAACCCCATTTTTCAAAACTCTGCTAAAATCTAATCTTAACCCTGGCTGCAATGGACGTTGTGTTGGGAAAATAAGATGCTGGGAAGAAAGGTGGATGGGGTCATCAATTACGGGTTTGAATGTACACGACTCAGAAAGGATGGGCCTGATCCTGCTTCCAAAGAAAATCCCCAGACATTTCAATGGCATCAGGAGTGGGTCTTAAGGCAATTCAGACCTAGCAGTGAAATTCAGTCCAGATTCTCTGTTCTCCCCAAGCTCTGTTTGGCATGGGCAGGGTTAGCAGTAAAGGTAGCTTTGAGCTACCTTTGTAATTCCCCAATTCTGGGCTCAGCCCCCAGTATAAGTTAGAGTAGCCTTACTTTATGCTTGGCTGGCTAAGGCCAGAATGGGTTGTTATGATAGCTGAGAATAGCCAGAACACAGCAATGCCCCTGCTTCCCACCCATGCAGCCTACACTGGGGGTGGCAGAGTGCTCTCACTCCAGCTTTGGGCCACAGGCGGATTCTCTTTTTAGGAGGGAATTCCTCCATAGGCAGCTCCACCAGTTTTATGACCCCATAGTGCCACAGGAGAGGATCAAATGGTCTATAATGTAACAGACAATCAGGCTTTGTATCTCTCCTTGCTGTACTGGGACATCGGTGGAGCATTCTATAATGGCATTTTTAATGTACCATCTAATCAGCAATACCCATATACAAGAGGCTGACTTTCCCGATGGACTTTCCTGATTCTAGCTTATCTTGGTTTTGTGGTTTTAAGATAGATTTTTAGCTGTATTTTATTATTTAATCATTTGTGATTTAGACTAATAGTGGCCAAGCATTTGGAGAGACCGTGTACCAGTTTACCAGATTAAGACATTAACTGTAACAGACAGTGATCAATTTGCCCAACTTCCCAGGCAGCCAGCTACCTTTCTCCTCTTCTTCTGCAGCCAGTGGCCTTCTTGCCCCACTTCCCTTCCAGTCAGTGACCTCTGCTCCTACTTCCCTTAATAATTAATCTGGGGCCACCCCGTGTGCTGAGCCCTTGTGTACCAATAGTGTCTGCCTCCCATTCAGCTGTCTGCATTCTCATCTGCAGTGGCGCGTGAGCAGTGTAAGTCCCAAAGCGGCAAGATCATCTGAGATCGGGATCTTCATATATCTGTTTTAAAAACAAATACTTCAATACTATTTTTCCCTAAATCCCTTGCAAATAGCCTACTGCTCATGACCACACAATAACACACTAGTGTACATGGGATGATGGGAACATTACTCTTTCATTATTAAGGCAATGGACTGTATGGGAATAGGAGACAGGGTTAAGAAAACTCTGATTAGATTTTCCTTCTAATCTCTCAGTATTGTATCAGTCTCTTCCAGCTGGGGTCTAGTATATTTGACTACGATGGGTTTTGAACCTGGCTGATCCTGTCTATGCCAGCATTTTCAACATTGGTTTGGAAGGAATGGCAAATGTTTGCTGCACTGCAGTGTCCAGAGAACTCGATAGCAAAAGCAGCTGGGCAGCAACAGAAAGGGGAAAATGTGGCCACACAGCTGGATGGATATCCAGATATAAGGAATGAAGAGAGATCCTTGCTTTGCCTTTTAGCTGTGACCAGGGCCAGTGCAAGGATATTTTGTGCCCTAGGCGAAACTTCCACCTTGAGCCCCCCATCCCCTTCCCCTCCCTCCGGCTGCACATGACGAGAAAAATGACGTCATTGCCACTTTGTACCGTAGTGTGAAGCAGTACACTTGTGCCCGCAACGCAGAGCTGGCGTAGGCTATAGCTGTAATGTACGAGAGAACGACAACTTAAAAAGCAAGTTCAACGATGTTTCTCTTTTCTTTATTTTTGGGCACCGCTTTTTGGCGCCCCCAAATCTTGGCGCCCTAGGCGGCCGCCTAGTTCGCCTAGTGGTTACACTGGCCCTGGCTGTGACCCTCATCACTGGGTTATGCTGTCCCCCACGCTCTCTTGTGTGCTGTTCAAAAGCCTCAGCTGTATTGTGACATATGGGGATCCCTTGGCTCTTTTATTGACTTCCTTTATGCTTCACATTTCCTTCCATATATGTGTGCCTATGCTTGTGGAGGTTGTTGTTAAGTGTTGCCACTTACAGTGTCGTTTGTAACTGTTTCATCCTCCTTCTCCCTCTCTATAGGCCAAATCCACAGAGATGCTCTCAGTTGCAGTTAATACACATTACAGGTGCTCAGCACCTCTCAAGAATTGTCTCTCTACCTGTCGTTCCTAAAATACCATCACCGTAGCCTAGCATGCAGCCATCAAGTACACAATTAAGAAATGCAAAATTTTGTCCACAAAGATAACACTCTCCTGCTCTCCGTGATCTCACCACCATTTTTCTAAGAGGAATGTTCTTTCTTGTTTCTTTTCCTGGAAAAAAGGCTGTCAGCCATTCGTTAATCACCATTGCAGTAAGACATATGTAGAGGTGTCTGGCACTGTGTTCTATGACAGGCTTGTCCTGATCTCCAGTTTCATTGTAGACTCCATCAGCCACAGTGTGCCCATTGATCTCAGCTGTCAAGCTGGGTTGCACAGAGTCTTTGAGAAATCTAGGCCTCAGCGCATTGAAATATTTGAAGATTAGCACTAAAACCTTGAAATGGATATAGAATTGCACAGGGAGTCAGATGAGAGGATCAAGCACCAATGTGATGTGCTCTTGTTGGTCTGACTTATCTAAATGGCTGTTCACTGCATGAGGAGCCAGCTGACTTTCTATATAGCCTTCATAGTAGTCCAACGTTGAATAAATTGCAGTAGGCAAGCCTTAAAGTGGCACTTGTATTGATCACCTAACAGGAAAGAGTGCAGTCTCCTAGCTTGCTGAAACAGGAAAAAGCCATATTTCTGCTATTTGGGTGTTTGGAGATCCAATGAATCAAGAAGGAGCACAAGGCTGTACCTCATCATGGCAATCAGGGCAGACATCTTCCATAAAGGTAAGATCAGAACCCCTGCTAGTTCCTTGTTATCCTCATATCAGCATCATTTCTTTCTTATCTGGATTGAATTTAAACTAGCTACTTTTTCACGTCAATATTTATCTTGCTCACACTTCTCTCTCTCCATATATAGTAATCCTGCACTTCTCTTGACCATTCCTTGAACTGCTGTGCTATCAGTGCATTTTATGGGAAATGATAATGTTCCCATGGTGACTGTCATCTTGGGTGCTGCTGATGTGCAGTTTCATTGCTTGTATAAATTTTTCCACTTTTTGGCACAATCGGAGTCCTAAATGGTAGTTAGACACTAGCATTTATACAACTTTATTTAGTTTTTTTTAAAATATAACTGCCATAGAAGCAGGACTCTGTTTCAGTTTATTTTTCCTCCAGACCCTTCTCCTTTGTCCTTCTAGTTTTGCTTCAGTGTTTTCTGAGGTCTCATAATTAAGGCTAAGATTTTGTCATGATTTGTAGTAAAAGTCATGGACAGGTCACGGGCAAACAAACAAAAATTCACAGAAGCCGTGACCTGTCTGTGACTTTTGCTGCAGCAGCTCCATGGTTTTCCCCCACCACAGTGGTGGCGGGGAGCTGTAAGGTTCCCCCTCTGCCCGCAGCAGCTAGAAGCTGCAGGGGGACCCCCCTCCACCCGCAGCGTCTGTGAGCTGCAGGGTGACCATATTTCCCCAAGAGAAAATGGGACACCCCAGCCGCATGCCCCAGGCATCCCCCCCCCACATGGGGCCTTTGCACGTCTCTGGAACCATGAGGAGGTCTCCCTCAGGACTCTGTCACCTGTCGCTGGAACTTTGCAGGGGGCCCCTTGTCCCTGCTGTCGCCTGTCGCTGGAACCCTGCCAGGGCTCCACTGGCTGTCAGCTCGAGTCCTGCAGCCCCTGGGCCTGAAGCAGAGACTGTCATGGAGGTCTCTGGAAGTCAGGGATTCCCGATTCCCTGACTTCCACGACCTCCATGACATAAACGTAGCCTTAATCATAGTTGGTACTGTACCACTCTCATCCCAACATTGTTTCAGCTCTTCCCAACCCCATCCACTTCTATTCCTCATCTCTGTCCTCTCCCCATTGGTGCAGGGTGACCAGACAGCAAATGTGAAAAATCGGGAGGGGGGGGGGGGTAATAGGAGCCTATATAAGCAAAAGACCCCAAAATTGGTAGTTCTTATAAAATCGGGACATCTGGTCACCTTAGCCCTGGCCACCTTGACGCTCTCAAGGTTTGAGCCCAGATGATGGGTTCTGCTCATCATCCAAATTGAGATATATTTTTATTGGGAAGATGGGGGAATAGTTTGTAGCTGTCACCCTTTCTGAGTGTCACTGGATTCACTGCCCTCAGCCAGACAAGTGGAGAAAGGGGGGAGGAAATGATTTTTTTGGAACTGGGACTCCCCTTCCTCCAGTGCCAGAGAGAGAAGAGGAAGGGAGGGCGCCAGACCTTTCCGTTCTTGCCCCAGGCAGGAAGTCTCTCTCTGGCATTGGTGAAAGGGTTGCTAATTTTTGCATGGCGAGCTGCAGCGAACAGCCGCTGGCATGCAGCTCACTATCGCTGGAGCTCTGCCTCCCCCGGGGAGACCTGCACAGAGAGGAGGCAGGAGACGGTCACCGCGGCCGCCCAACCCAGGCCCTTGGGGAGCAAGGGAAGGAGCGGAGGGAGGGATGGGGGCAGGGAGTGGTTCCCCTTTGGGGTTGCTGGGAATTTCGGGGCGTGCCCGTGTGGCTCTTAGCTTCTGAAAGTGAAAGTGGCGGTGTTTGGTGCCAGGCGGGGCGAGGGGGAGGGGAAGCGGCTGGGGGCGGAGATTGCCCCTGCGGAGCTGTTTGTTCCTATTGCTCTGTGTGTGCAGGGGGAGGAGGGTCCCGGCCGGCCGCCTTCCCCTGCTCTCGCTGCGCTCTATGTGAGGGGCTCGGGGAGCTGATGTGCCTGGGCAGGGGCGGCGGCGGCGGCGCTGCTGCTGCTGCTGGCGGAGGCGAAGGAGGCTAGCGGGGCCGCGGTCTGTCCGGCGGGCCCGGGGCCGGGGGGATGCAGCGGAGCGTGGGCCGGGGGGGAGCTGATCGGAGAGGGAAGGCAGCCGCCGCCGCCGCCCGGAGAGGCCGAGGAGGAGCGGAGAGGAGCAGCCCTGACATGCCTTTGCCTCTGCCTCCTCTCCAGCGGCCATGTTAGCGCGGAAAGCCTCGGCGAGCGCGGCTGCGGGAGCTGCCTACCCGGCGGGTAAGGAGAAGGCAGGGCGCGGAGCCCGGGAGCAGCCCGGCCGGGACACGCGGCCTTTGCTCGGGAGCCGGGGGAAAGGGCTCAGCCCGCGGCGCGGGGCGGCGGAACAATGATCTGCCCCGGGCCGGGGCAGGGAGGGAAGCCCAGCGCTGGGCAGTGTTACCTCTTCGCCCAGAGGCTGCCTCTGACCCCCGGAGGGGCGCGGATCCCGAGCCCGTCTCGCCGCCCTCCTCCCCCCCCCCCCCCCGCAGGCTCGGGATCCCCGGGGTGGGGAGGGGGATCTGGAAGAAGGGAAGCGGCGGAAATCGGATTGGCTGAGTGGGGGGTTTCTCGGCCAGACGGCGCGGGCGGCGCCCATCCAGGCTGCGCTGCCCCTTGGCGTGTGCCCGGCGGCGGGGTCCATCGCGGCCGCCGGGCTGCGCTTGGCTGACACGCTCCGCGCACACGCGGGGCCCGATCCCGGTCCTTCCTGCTCCCTCCGCTGTGCCACGTTTGCGGGCCGCTTCCCGGGGCTTTCTGCGTCTGCAAAACAGTCTGGCGACGGGAGGCTTCCCCTCCTCCCCCCTTCCCAGCCTCCGTGCTGTCAGCCAGGTCCGCCCCAGCGGGCTCCTCTCCTCGCTCACCGTCTGCTCTCCTTTCCTCTGCAGGCAGGGGAGGGGAAAGTGGCCGCCAGCTGCAGTCTTCCCCGGGCATCGGAGCCGGGGGATCCCGGACGGGAGCTGGAACCGGCCCGCCATCACCCATCGCCTTGCCGCCGCTTAGGTCCAGCAACAACGCCCACACGGTGAGAGCCGGGAATGGAGGGGGCAGGGGGCAAAGGCCTGGCTTGATCTATTTGCAGCGACCCTGTGCGGGCCATAGGACCCTCCCCGGGATGCCTGGGGCTCTGCAGCGCCAGAGCATGTTCATTCTCACAATGCAATAACCTCCCACCAGCCGCCTCCCCCTCCGTATTAATAGAAATAAGTGTGCTCGGTGCAGTCAGGCTGCCAGCCAGCCCGTCTGCCAGAGAGCTGTGAATGAGGCTGGAAAGGACAGAAGCCGGTAGGGATCCCTATTAATTATCCTGCCTGTCTCATCATGTCTCATTACTCCTGGTACCAGCCTGGTTTCAACAGGTAGTCTAATGGGGCTGAGGGTACTTTTTGGAGTCACCTGAAGTTGGGATAGAACCCCAGGCCTCCATGAGTCCTGTGTGAAGGGGGTAAGGCTGGGGGAGGTGTGGTGTAGGAGGGTTTACCAGGTTATCTGTCAAATGAATAATGCATACACCACTGCTCATTTCATTTTAAAGGGTCTGGTTAAATGTTGCATGACTGGTTTTGAAGCTGGCACCTTGCATGGATTTGCATGGAAGGCCTGTGCTGGTACATGTGTTCCCATGAAAGGACATTGTTTTGAAAATGAGGTTGGTCACTGTCATTAGAGGTCGGCCTTTACTACAGTGGGAAATGAAAGCTGCTCTTTCCTCATTTGTCTGATTAGCTCAGACTGATAGCTCTTTCCCAGGGTAACAACTATTTATTCAGGGGCAATAAGTGGACGGAAGACTGACACTGCTGCTGCAGCACAGTGTACTTAAAGAAGCATGTGCTGCTTGACCTGAAGGGGATTTTTATTTTTCAGGTCTGTGATATCTCACATTATCTTCCAGTCCTAGCTAACCCTGTTGGAATGGAAATTCACAAGTGTGCCACTATTTATGGATGCGAGAGGGCATATCTCTCCTTAATGTGTGACTGAGTGCATAGGCAGGTCTATATGATTATATATTAGCACTAAATATCTTACGTTTTTATTGCATAGATTTTAAATGGGTGAAAATGTATTATTTAAAAAGCATTGCTAGAATATTTTCCTTTGAGCTAATGATTACTTTATTGGATGCTCAGATGCTATCTTGGTAAACATATGGCAGAGCTTTAAACTGTAATGTGATTATGGGCTGATGGAAGGTGAAACTCTGCATTTGGATATTACTGTTGCACTGACTTTCTATGCTTTTGTGTTAAAAGCATCAGCCATTTACAATAAGAATAGGCTTTTTTAATGAAATAATACCTTTAGGGTGCACTGGAAAAGAATGTGATAGTCTACAAATTGAGTCTGCAGACACAAAATTAACATCACTATGTACGTAAAATACAGTATGTGTCCACAAATACAAATGCCAAATTTTGTTCTGAGTTACACATATGTGAATGAGGTGAAGTGCTGATTGAGTTAAAAAGAATTAGAGGCAGTTTTTAAATTTTTCTTTTAAGAACAGAACATAAGACATAATAACAAAAAGCATAAGCAATGATTGTGCAGACTCATGGGTACATTCTTGTGGAGCTCCCTGGACTTAATTGGGGCTCTGCATGGGCATATAGTCATCCACTTGCATAGTTCTACTTACAGAATTGGGACATACTCTTGACAGTAAAGAGCCCCAATCTGGTGGTTTTTTGTTTTTTTTTAAATGCACAAGGGTAGCCAAGCACTGGTATTGTTAGCTTTCAGGTCCTTATAACTTCTGATTGTTAGAATCTGTGCTTTTGGGATATATGTTCTACCACACACAACATATTTAGCCTTGAATACGGTTTTAGAAATATTGCAGGCTGTCTCTCTGAATTTTGTAGGTTGTTATTTTGTGGTTGGTAGAAGATGCTAACATAACTTTTTATAGGAAGAATCAGATGTGACATTAGAATAGTGGATTGTAACTTTAAAAACCATTTGGATATGTCTATTACATGATCATTCTAGGAACTGTAGTCCCAGTGACCTCAGTTAACACTTACTGACTAAAATCCCTTTAATTTTATCAAAAAAATGAGGAGTACTTGTGGCACCGTAGAGACTAACACATTTATTTGAGCATAAGCTTTCGTGGGCTAAAACCCACTTCATCAGATGCACGGAGTGGAAAATACAGTAGAAAGATATATATACACAGTACATGAAAAAATGGGAGTTGCCTTACCAATTCTAACGAGACAGTTCAATTTAATTTACTTTTCATGTACTATGTATATATATCTTCCTACTGTATATTCCACTCCAAGCTTATGCCCAAATAAATTTATTAGTCTCTAAGGTGCCACAAGTACTCCTCGTTGTTTTTGCTGATACAGACTTACACGGCTACAACTCTGAAACCTTTAATTTTATGTCCCACTGATTCCTCAAATCAGTCATGTCTACAATGGAACTTCTCATTTTTCTGTCTGAACTGTCTTCCCTCTCTCTCTCCATATACTTAAATGCCCCCAACACCACAGTGTCTGAGTGCCTCCCAAGTAACTAAAAATAAAAATAACAATCTCTCCCTTTTGCCTTCCCAGACTGTAGGAGAAATAGGTTGGCTAGTTTACTGGGTTTGAGTGTGTTGTATATATGAAGAATTTACCGAGGGAAGAAATTAGTTTTGCATTTAATTCTGAAAGTGAAGAGGTCCATTGTCATCCTTACCTCTTACAGGAATGAGTTAAGAAGTCTAGGTCCAACACCTGTGAAAATTCTGTTTCCCACCTTGTTGGTCAACAATTTAATTGTTGCTGTAGTACTGGAGCTTCATGGAGGATCATGGTCAGAGAGGTAGAGGTGTGAAGATGAGGACAGAGGTTGTGTAATCATGACAATCTGTGTTGCCAACTAGACAGGCTGCTGTGTATGCACCAGGTAGAGGTTTATTTGTTTTTGCTTTTTTTTAAAGAGTGTGTGGCTTCCTCCTAATTCTTTCCTTCTCCCTTTCCACTGATACTGCCACTGTCTTTCTGGTCAGTCAGGCTCAAAAACATGGGCGCATCGCTGATTCTTCTTTGTCCTTCTCTTCTCCAAAATCTGCCCTTTCCTCTCTATTCCTTACTTTCAAAATCCTTCCTTTCTTGCCTAAACTACTTTAACTTTTTATCTTCAGTCTCTCATCTCTCCACTGTTGTATCCAATCAACATGCTGTGACAAAGATAATCTTCCTTACCTGCTGCCCTGATCATGAAAATCCCCAACCCTCTATGAGCCTGTTGGAATTATTATTATTAATATAGAATACTGCCACAATGCCAGTTTCACCATAAATTCCTTTATTAAATCTAATGGCTGAATAGTAGTTCTACAATTGCTCTAAACATGTCTAAAAAGCGTAAATTAAATGCAGTTTAATATAGCCATACAATAACAAGCATTTATAAGAATTTGATCATAATACTCACAAAAGGGCTAACCCTAGGGGTGCCTGGACCTATGCCGGTCAGCTCCAACTTGATCCGGCTGCTATTATCAATGAACCCTTAAAGAGTTTACCCTTTATCAGACAAGTGATGTCATTGTTTCTAACTTAGCTAAAAACCAGGTTTTGGCCAGTTTGGAGTTATTGCTGGGTCAACACACACAATCCTTCCGTATTATTTACTATGCCTCATAGAAGGAAGAAAAGGCCCCAATTATCTTATCAGTTACCTTTTAGGTCCAGTTTTTCCAATTAAGCCATATTCTTTCAAGGCCTTCCTATTACTGCCAACAGACTGAACCTTACATGACCTTATATATTTATATCTATAGATAGATTAGATAGATATTCATTTCAAACTAATTCAACCCTTTATGTCCTACAGGGTCCATCTACCAGCTTCTTATCTCTGCCCTCTGCTCCCAACTACATCTGTGCTTTTATTACTTGTTGCACCCACTCTTGTAGTCTCCACTCTTCCAGCTTTTCCTGTATTACTGCAATTCTTAGTCTCCTTCTCCCGTGCCTAGGACTGGACTGACCTTTCTTCTACAATGCATCAAGCAACTTTGTTCTCCTTCTTCATGACCCTCCTCAAATTTCCCTATTTCTAGTTAGCTTTCCATTACTGGCCATCTTCCATCTACGCCCTATTCTTTTGCCTCAACTCATAATCCTAACATTTAACTTAAATTACAGTATAACAGAGGTTCCCAAACTGTGGTCCATGAAGAGCTGATTGGTCACATGCTGCTATGCTGCTAGTTCTCCTTGTTTTTAGTTGCTAAATCTCATTAAGAAAGCTGAAAATACATTACTTTCCTACTGCTGAGCTTCAATTCATTTGCAAATTTGACACCATCAGCTCAGGATTAAACAAAGACTGTGAATGGCTAGCCAACTACAAAAGCAGTTTCTCCTCCCTTGGTGTTCACACCTCAACTGCTAGAAGAGGGCCTCATCCTCCCTGATTGAACTAACCTCGTTATCTCTAGCCTGACTCTTATTTATATTTGCCTCTGGATGGTTCCACTGCATGCATCCGATGAAGTGGGTATTCCCCCACGAAAGATTACGCTCCAAGACGTCTGTTAGTCTATAAGGTGCCACGGGACTCTTTGTCACTTCTACTTTCCTACTGTTACTTTTCCATATAATCAGGCACCCTCATTGCAACAATTGCTCACGTTATGTGAATTTGAGTGGAAATGTCTATACAATCATGAATGAGAGGAAAGGCATTCGTAAGACAGTCTCTTTATTAAGATGTGGTCCATGCTATGAAAATTGTGTGTGCTTTAAATATCTAATACTGAGTGCAAGCTCTTCAGGGCAGGGACTTTGTCTTAGATCTGTAAAATACATGATAATAATCAAAATCATTTCAATAATGCTGCTACATTGGTATAATATTGGCTAATAAGGAGATATTTTTAGAAGTTAGGAAGCACAGAAGCACTTGAATCCATCTATCAAAAAAAAAAAAAGGCATTCATACATATGCGCACTTGTGTTGCAAGCAGCTAAATAAGCAATGAAGTGTGCTATACCTGATACCCATATGTCTCTGGTGTGTTATGAGCAACAAGGCTGAAAGCCAAGTGCCTTGACCTAGCCTAGAGTGAAGAGTATGTTGTGTAACAGTCTTTCTAGAAGTATTTTATTGCTTTTACAAAATGTTTCCCCCCACCTATTTTTGTAACATCAGATTGACAAGTCCTGGTTCTACTTGATAGCTAGCTCTACAGAGCCTTTGTCAGCCCATCATATTGCTTGTTTAATATGATTCACTTTATCATTTTGGGGTTCTGATGACAACATAAACTGTTGTTTGGGCTTTGGTGGAATTAATTAATTGTAAATAATTATAGCGCAACTATTTCCTTTGGGTGGTTTTATAGGGTACAGCGCTTGAGACCAAGTGAGATTAACAACTGAAGATGAAAAATAATTCCCTCTGTGTTGACTACATAGAGCACCTCATTGCTACTGGGAAATGCAATTAAGAAGTGAAAATGCCAGGAAGAATTATGGACTACTATGGATAAGGCTTATACTTGATCCTACAGTGATGGGCAGTATAGAAAATCCTAAAATAGATTTATGTATTGACTGGATATCATGCACACATGTACAACTGATTGCTAATCGGTCCCATTTGGTTTTAAAAGACTGGACACAATTTATACTATTACATTATTTACAACTAGTATAGTTATGGTTGTAGAACAGTTTCCCTTGAAACCTCTTGTCCTCACACATTGATAAATTTCTGAAACATATATTTATTTTGGGCTGAATTTTTCCATGATGGGTCTCTATTTGAATGGGATATGTGAATGTTTTGTACCCCATCCTACCCATTTCCATAAAATGAACAAATAGAGGTTTGCAGCAGCCAATTTAGAATTATGAAATGGTAAAGCGAGAAAACATTTTTTCTTATTTTTTTCTCTTTTGTAATTTATATTCCCAAATAACTCAGGCAGAGGAATTTTTCAACTTCAGACATGATATGTAGATAAGTTTTAGTGAACACTGTGTGCTTTGATAAGTGTGAGAAGAAATGATCTATAAAAAAAGTTATGACTTTAAAATGTGGGCAGGAAAACATCCTATTAAGATGTATACGCTGCACAGGTATACGCAGATGTATAGCTCTTTAACTGTTTGGTTACAGGAATTTACAAACTCATCTGCAGAAGCAGAAGGTGTTTATAAACCTCTCAGGCTTACACTGTCAGATGAAAGGATTGTGCGTACAAGAAGCAGTTCACTGCAGGACTACGAAGTGTATAGCCCTTTATAGCTCCACAGGCCCACTAAGTGTGGTTCATGGAACTTACAAGCTTCACTGGGGAAGCTTGTAAATTCTACAAGTCTGAGCTTGAAAAAATTATCCAACACTGACTATCCAGAGGACTATACCTGCTAGGCCAGGCATCAGCAACCTTTCAAAGAAGAAGAGCCATTTTTTTGTTTTTGTCTTTGACCAAAATATTTTGAGAGCCGCATCACACGTAAAGCTACTTGTAGAGTGAGAATTTATCAACTAATAATAATTGAACATGTTAAAGCTATTAGTAGTCACCAATACTTTTAATGTGTCTTCTGCTGTTGGACATCTTTAGAGAGTTGCTCAATGTTCAGTGAATATGCCATGATTTTCATTTTCAAGCAGGACTCAAGACTAACATCTTGCAGTTGGCTCCTCAGTTTGTTTTTGATGACATTCATGTTGGAAAACACTTGTTCACAGAAGTACGTTGAACCGAAGATTGAGAGAAGCCCAAATTCGTATTTCTTCAGCCAACTGTATGTAGACAGTTCCAAACATTGAATATAATCTGGTCTTGCCGTTTAAGGTCGTTCATTTCACATCACTTGTGTTGTAGCCCCTGGTGTCTTTCTGCCTTTCCAGATTTTCAAGTTCAGTGGCAAGATCTTTCAATTTTGAATTCCATAAATCCTTGTCTTGCAAGTCCGCTAATTTAAGTTCAAACTGCGCTCGATCGATTCCCGCAAATGCTGAAAAATTCAATGCAGAAGTGTCAGCTTCAAGCAGTTTCAATAGAAATGACAGTGTCCTTTTCCCTTCTGAACTCGTGAAATCAGTCAGCAAATACAGCCTGCATTTTGATTTTTGTTTCTGCAAAGAACCTAACGTCAATGTCACAGTCATTTGTTTGTTTGTGTTGCTTCAGTGTTAGGAAATGCACTAACATGCCCGTCTCAATGTCCCTTACAAACAAAGACGGCTTTCGTTCAAATGAAACAACTTCTTCCAAAACCGAAATGGCAGTATTTCCTCTTCCCTGTAGCTTCCGATTCAACATGTTTAAATGAGAAGTTAAATCCACCATGAAATTGAATTTCTGTAGCCAGTGAGGATCCGTTAGTGCCGCATATTTAATGCCCTTTACTGGGAGGAACACCCTAATTTCCTCAAGACATGACGCAAACCTCATCAGGACTGCACCTCTGGAAAGCCATCTTACCTTGTTATACATGAGAAGAGCAGAATATTGGCTGTTAACTTCTTGAAGAAGCTCGCAACACTGCCGATGATTGAGAGCGCTTGCCATTATTTTGTTAACAGTCTGCATGACCATTTCCATTACTTTTGAGATTTCCTCTGGAAAGGTTTGTGCACACAGCGCCTCCTGGTGGATTATGCAGTGAAATGAAATTACATCGTGCTCCATAATTTTTTTAAGTAAAGAAACAAAACCTTTGTGTGCCCCCTTCATGCTCGGTGCTCCATCTGTAGCAATAGCAATTATTCTGTTGATGTCAATATCTTTTTTGTTTCAAACATTCAGTGACAGCAGCTGCAATATCTTCATCCCGAGTTTGTCCTTTGAGTGGCGATAACACGATCAACCCTTCTTGAGGACCTTGATCATTAACGTAGCTGCCGAGTAAGGCAACCTAAGTCATTCACATTGTATGTCTCATTGAAGGCAATAGAAAAACCTGGTGCTGATCTAATGACACTAACCTACTGGCTGGTTATGTCTATGGCCATCTTAATAGTTCTGTCCTTTACAGTCTTTGCAGATAATGGCATTTCTCTAATTTTCTTAACTAATTTCATCTTTGTTTTTAAAACTGCCGAAGAGGTGCTTAGATGTTTTAATAAAACATTCTTTCACATATTCTCCAACTGTGAATGGTTTCCCTCGTTTTACAATTTCTTGAGCTGCCACGAAACTAGCAGTAGTGGTTCCACTTGGCGCCTTCATCCATTTAGCAAACATCCATCCTGTTTGCTCTGCTTTGCGTCGGAGCTCCTCTACTGCTTTTTTCCTCACATCACCAGCTGGATAGGTTTCAGAAAATGTCCAAAGTTTCTTTTCAAAATGTCTTTGTAGGTTTGATTTCTTATTGTTGGATAGTTTTTAATTGAAAATGGAGCACAACGGGAGTCTGGCTGAACTCGCTATAAAAGCATAAGACTCAGTCCAATCATTTTGAAATTCTCAATGTTCGTCTTCTATCGCTCTCTTTTTGGTTGTCATTTGTTTAATTGAAGGTATTTGTCTATTTTATTTCTGACTATTTATTTCTGATCTATTTTATCTCTGACTTTAGACTTTTTCAAACTGTTGGACGTTGGAACATACTAGTAAAGACAGAGAAAGAGCTCTCTCCCACCCCAGAACTACGTGGTGCTGTGGGAGTAGGGAAGTGGGGTGTCAGCTACTTTTGAGCCCTCTTCCCTTGTAAATAGCTTTCTAGTACTTACCTCTGCTTCTGTACATGCAGTCTCAAGAAGCAGCTGAGTGAAACTGAATGACTGGTCAGCAGCAGCAGAAGTACTATCTAGAATCCAGTGAGAAGCAGTAAAAAAAACTGAGCAGTCTTGTTAGTTTCATTCATCTGCTTAGAAAACCTATGTGCAGCAGGAGAAACACTGAAACTCTAAAAGCTTAGGAAGGCAGAAGTATATTAGCAAACAATTTCTACTCACTGCTGGTAGTGAGTGGATAAATGGATTTGTTTTTTAACTCCTGGTACAAGACAAATAACTACAGTTCAAGGAATGTACATCCTCTAGTGAAACCTACAGTACTTGTAAAATGCAGAAGCCAAATAGTCCTTAAAACCAGAAGAATCAAATTAAAAAACTAAAATGAATTCAAGGTTTAGATTGTGGCATTGAGCACTTAAAGAAATTCCAAGAGAGGTGGTTTCTTCCTCAACACTATCTCAGTCTCATTGCTCATAAGTAGTATTTTCTGCTCCTGTCTTAAGTATGTTCTAGTTTTGTTGTTAATGTGTATCATAAAATGTGGTTGAATTAATGTTGCAGAAGAAATCTTAACTTCTCCGATTTCTTGGCTTTAGTGTTTGCAGCCTGCACTTTGCACTAACGCCACATTTTTACGTGATTCTTATTTACACAGTCTTTTAATTCTACATATACTGAACCCTTCCCCGCAGCCCTTTCCCCCAAACCAAAAAACCCTATAAGTAATTTGGTGTTTGTGAAATATGCCTTCCTGACTGCTCTGTGGACTGAAGTCTTCTCTTTACCCATCAAAGAAGTATAGCATGCTCAGGAACAGAGCAATTTTCCAGACTCTGCCACACCAGTATTCTTCAAACTTGACCTGGAGGAATTGTCCGGAGGGGTCACAGGGCAGTTAAGTCTTCTTGGTGGTTTAATTCATGGTGTTTCTGAGCATTTAATCAAGGGAGGCAGTTAATTCAATATTCTGTATCTCTCCACCATGCTTGAATGATACAAGTTCCTTTGCTCTGAATGCCAGTGTGTTGTAAAACTTCATTTAAGATCAGTCAGATTTGATTGCCCAAATGGCTTTGCAAATAAACATATGCAGTCAAGTTACAATCTTGAAATAAAATAGACCTGTTATTAGATCTGAGTCAAAATGTATGTAGAAAAACAATAAACTCAGCAGAAAGAATCCCAGGAACTCTAGAGGGTTTCTATATTATGAAAACTTAAGATGTGCAAACTGAAAGAATATCATCAAAACCTAAAGCTTGCATCCAGGTTGTCTGCTCTTTGGGAAACAAATGATGTTACAAAGAAATGTCTGTCATATTAGAGTAAAACCCTTAATAAAATAATGTAATATGCTAACGGTGCACTACATGGGGGATTTTCTCCCGGGGAAGCCCTTTCCTCCACAGTTAAAACATTTCCTGAAATCAGAGTGTATTCTAGTCATTTCTGAATTTCATTTTAACATTAGTGCACTTTTGGTTAGTGATTTTGCGTACATTTGGAGGCCGATAAGTCAGGTGGTGAGATGGCAGGAGAATTCGTCACACATTTGTGTAAGACCAAGCTGAAAGAATGACGAGTTATTTGTATTACAGTAAAATGTAGAGGCCTCAACCAAGAGTGGTGTTCCATTTTGTCCATTGGTGCACCATACAAACACGCGGTAAGAGAGACAGTCCATGCTCTGAGTAGCTTACACTCTTAATAGACAAGCAGTCAAAGAGGGGAAGAAAGGAAGTATTTCCTTCCTATTTTACAGATAGGGAATTGAGGGGTCAAAGAGATTAAAAGAAATTTGTGGTAGAGCTGGGAGATCTCCAAAGTCCTAGCCCAGTGCTTTAACTGCAAAACCATCTTTCCTCTCTGTTCTACCTTTTAGTGTCTGTTACTGGTAAAAACTGAAAGTTTGTTATTGACAAGATTTTATCAAGACAGTCATCCAGTAGTCTTTGTTCAGTACGTTAATGGAAAACTAACCAAAGACAAGGCCTTTATTTTGCTTATGTCCCACATGAGTAATATCACAGTGGTAGTCTGGCATTCTGGTTTGAATAATATTTTTGGAATGAATCAGTGAGTGTCATTCACAGCCCATGTCTTGATATTGGAGTTGTGAAATTGACTTCAAAGATTGATATGGTTGTGTTAATGATTTAGAACCCGTATTTGTAAATGAATCTTAAACACTTAGGGTTGCATAGCATTAGCTTCACTATTTTATCCTTGCAAGTTTTTCCAAGAAATTAATATAGAAAAATCAGACCATCCGTCATTATAACCGATATATCCAAGTTCATTACAAGCAGGAATGAAGAAGATGCATTTCAGTTCTTAAGGCCTGTTTGTCAGAAGTACTGAGCATCCACAACTTCACTTGAAGTCACTGGGAGTTGTGGGCTCTGAGACCACTCAAAAAACATCCCACGAGTAACTCCATTGACTACATTTTTGTTACTGTAATTTGAATTAATTAGTTAAATTAAAACTTAGTTTTGTTATCTTAGTTTTGTAAAAGTACTCTAAAACTCAAATTTATTCTTCCACTGACTTCAGTTGAGTTACACTAAGGATGAATTTGAGTTGTAAAGTTACAGAAAGTTATTTTTTATTTTAATTATTTTAATTTACAGCTTGAAATTAATGTATTTACGGATTGTTTGAGGCCCTTTTTATGAGAGAGAATATCCTCCACATAGAGCAAATGAGAAATTACAAAGATATCAGTGTTAGGAACAAGGGTTTGCTTATATATTTCTTGTTTCTCATTACAAATAGCTGTTATGCAAATAGTTGCTTTTACAACTCTGATCACATATTTTATTGTTTGAAAATGTTTGAGATTCATGCTTAGTCCATCATACAAACTATAAAAAAACCCATAATTTCTAAAACTTTTTCACTAGTAGGGTGGTGAAGCACTGGAATGGGTTACCTAGGGAGGTGGTGGAATCTCCTTCCTTAGAGGTTTTTAAGATCAGGCTTGACAAAGCCCTGGCTGGGATGATCTAGTTGGGGTTGGTCCTGCTTTGAGCAGGGGGTTGGACTAGATGACCTCCTGAGGTCCCTTCCAACCCTGAGATTCTATGATTCTATGAAAACCAGTCCTAATTTTTTTAATTACAGAGGATGGAAAATAGATTTTGATTGTACGCTCTTTGAGGCATGGATTCTTTTTTTATGGTTTAGTGTTTGTACAGTGTCCAGCACTCATCCTGATAGGTGCTATAATAGTACAAATACAGTACTCAGTTCGGCAAAGTGCTTAAGCATGTGCTTTAAGTCCTATTGATGTAAATGCATTGTTGAATTGTGGCTATAGAGTCTATAAATGTTAAACTCAGTCTCTGGCACTTTTGTAACGTCCGGATTTTTTTTCTTTTGAAATGTCAAAACTCATTCCCTTCGTTTAAAATTGTACGTGACAGCTTTTGTCCCACAGCAAATTTTGGAAGGAGTTAAAATCCTGATTTTTAAGAATTTATAGAGGTGGGGGAACTAAAGGTGCCTTATCAATAGAAGTTCCTGCAGGTGATGTGAAACTCAAGCATAACTGAAACCGCTACTTTGTATTCCCTAGAGTCAAGTTTAATTTCCCTCCAGCATATTTTTTGATATTACTGGGCTGTTGCCTTACAGATTCTCTGGAGAAATTATTAGCCCATGATAGTACCATACGCTTGTTTGCCTTGTTGCAAACTTCTTATTTAAATGGTCGTGACAGTGAGGAAAGTCTAGAAGTATAAGAGATGCTAAGATCTTTAAAATGTGACCAGTAACGAAAGATATCATGGGATATTGGTCATATGTTTAACCTAGCTATAAGCAGCTTTAGAAAAATGGTTAATTGAAGTAATTTGGGCGTGGTGGCAGATAGAAGAAGGAATTTTGAAACATTTAAAAAAGTGTAGAACTGAATGTGCTAATTGGAAAAATATTGTTTTGAATTTTAGGTTGGAGGCAATAAGCACACAATGAATGAGCACCTGCACGTTGGTAGCCACGGACAGATTCAGGTTCAACAGCTGTTTGAAGATAATAGCAACAAGAGAACAGTTCTAACAACACAACCAAATGGGCTTGCAGCAGTAAGCAAATCTGGGTTGTCAGTGGTGCCGGACAGACAGATAGACAGTGCTCATAGACGACAGGGGAGCTCCAGTTCTTTAAAATCGACAGATGGAACAGGGAAGGTGAAAGCCTCCTTTATGACACCAGAGCAAGCAATGAAGCAATACATGCAAAAACTAACAACCTTTGAGCATCATGAAATTTTCAGTTACCCTGAAATATATTTTTTGGGTCCAAATGCAAAGAAGCGGCCAGGTGTGATTGGAGGTCCAAACAATTGCGGTTATGATGATGACCAGGGGTCTTACGTGCAAGTACCCCATGATCATATTGCATACAGGTATGAGGTCCTGAAAGTAATAGGGAAAGGAAGCTTTGGGCAAGTTGTGAAGGCTTATGATCACAAGACCCATCAACATGTGGCGTTAAAAATGGTGAGAAATGAAAAACGTTTCCACCGCCAAGCTGCAGAAGAAATCAGAATTCTGGAGCACCTAAGGAAACAGGATAAGGATAACAACATGAATGTTATTCACATGCTGGAAAACTTTACATTCCGCAGCCATATCTGCATGACGTTTGAGTTGCTGAGCATGAACCTTTATGAGCTAATAAAGAAAAACAAATTTCAGGGCTTCAGCCTGCCATTGGTCCGCAAGTTTGCCCACTCTATTTTACAGTGCTTAGATGCTTTGCACAAAAATAGAATCATTCACTGTGACCTTAAACCAGAGAACATTCTGTTGAAGCAACAGGGTAGAAGTGGTATTAAAGTTATTGATTTTGGCTCTAGTTGTTATGAGCATCAACGTGTCTATACTTACATTCAGTCACGTTTCTACCGTGCTCCGGAAGTGATCCTGGGTGCTCGTTATGGGATGCCTATCGATATGTGGAGCTTGGGCTGCATTCTAGCAGAGCTTTTAACAGGTTACCCGCTCCTACCTGGAGAAGATGAAGGGGACCAACTGGCTTGTATGATAGAACTACTGGGCATGCCCTCCCAAAAACTACTGGATTCATCCAAACGAGCCAAAAATTTTGTGAGCTCTAAAGGTTATCCTCGTTATTGTACCATTACCACATTGTCTGATGGTTCTATAATACTCAATGGTGGCCGCTCCCGAAGGGGAAAATTGCGTGGCCCACCGGAGAGCCGAGAGTGGGGGAACGCGTTAAAGGGATGTGATGATCCCCTCTTCCTTGACTTCTTAAAACAGTGTTTAGAATGGGATCCTGCTATACGCATGACACCAAGCCAGGCTTTACGGCATCCCTGGCTTAGGAGACGTTTGCCAAAGCCTCCAACTGGAGAGAAGGCGTCGGCAAAACGAATAACAGAAAGCACTGGTGCTATAACGTCAATTTCCAAGTTACCTCCAACATCAAGCTCGGCTTCGAAACTTAGGACTAATTTGGCACAGATGACAGATGCCAATGGGAATATTCAGCAGAGAACAGTGTTGCCAAAACTCGTTAGCTGAGTTTGAATAACCCAATGCTGGTCATACGAGAAATTCTACATGGCTGAGCCTTATTTGTATGGAAAAGTAGCTCAGATTTTTATTTGCTCAATAACTTTATTCATTTGTATCTTTTCAGCACTCATTTTAAATGTAAGAAATGTCGATTTTGTTTTTATAAAAATATGGGGACAATGCTTTAAGTTTTTATACTTATTTTTAAAAGTGTTTGTTTTCTAAAGTACAATTAGCCTTACTGTAATTAGTGTGGTACAGTAATAAACATCAGTGGCAGGCCACTGGTTACAACACGACTGTCATGCATTATAGCTTAGTGTCAAAGGTGTTAACCATTTTTTCCCTTTCCCATTTTTCATATTAGTTTTCCTTTGGGCAGAGGTGAAAGTGGGCCAGTACGGGCTGGTGAGAAGTGGCTGCTGGTACTGGCCCGTAGACAGCTGACATTAAAATGCTGCTGCAGCAGCAGTGCTTTAAGAACTCTCCTTAACGTCACTGCCCCTTTCCCCCCACAGGGCGCCAACGGGGGGGGGGGGGGGGGGGGGGGGAGTGGTAGCTGCCCCGGGGCCCGGCGATTTAAAAGGAGCGGCCGGAGCCCCGGACCCTTTAAATCGCCACCGGAGCCCCGGGTGGTGCGGGCTGGGCAGCATGGAAGGGCTGGCGGGGGGAGGCTGACCCCTCCAGCCCCGCCCCTTCTGGGGGCCCGGAGGCAGGCCCCGGTACCGGTAAGTTTTATCTTACTTTCACCCCTGCCCTTGGGGTAAATTTGCAATACTCTTCCTTCTCTGAATTCATTTACAGATATAGGTCCTGATCTTACAAACACTTACACAAGAGCTTAATTTGATGCTGGTGGCTCTAGTCACATGAGTACAGTCAAGCACCTGTGGAATTGGGGCCATAGCATGTTTTCATTTTCCATATAGTAGCTTGGAAGAAATGATATTTTGTAACAATGACAGAGCTACATCCTATAGATTTTTTTAAAAGAAAAAACAACATTAATGATTAAAACAAATGTTCAAATGTAAGCCAAAAAGAAGCCGTGTCCAGCACTAAAATTACCCTATTAGCATTCACACTATGTATAAAAGAGAGAGATAAGCAGACAGTGGGAGAATAAATGAAGGTGGGAATATGTGTTCCTCTAAAATTTAACATGACAGATAAGCTACTTTCTATAGATGAAGTTATATAAAGCAAAATGTTTTGCACATAATTTTAGGTGGACAACCTATATTCATGTTTGGTTTCTTTTTTTTCTCCTGTTTTCTTCTGTCGCTGCTTAAGTGCAGCTAGGCCTCCCTACATCACACATTCAGAGCTGTTTGCTCTGTCATTTTCATACTGTATCTTCCAGACTGTTAATGCAACACAAATTTCACAGGTTTTTTTCCAGATAATCTGTTTGATGGATTATGAATTCTTTGGCACATTTTAACTTCAGATCAAAACAGTGTACAAGGGCAAATGTTGTTTTTCTCCTTCAAGATAACTATTCATTTTAGAAAACAAGACACTAGACAAGAAAGCCACTAACCTAAAGATTGTTAATTCTGAGCATATGCAAGTGTTAATTGTTTCTTCAATGGAATGATTGGAAGACATAAACTTAATCAGTGAAATAAACTGATGCACTACATCTCTAGGGGAAAAAAACATTAAGGAAAAGATAAGTGGTTTGAATTAATCTTTAGCATGGTAGCTGAAGAGAACTTTGAAGGAACGGTAGAGATTTAAGTAGATTTGTGTTTGTGTGTTTTTTGTTTTGTTTTTTTAAAACTGCACTCAGAGAAGGCAGATGGTCTTTTTCAAGGAGTGATCTCTAGCGTTAGGATGGGAATGGTCACACAAGTAATATGTTTTCACTAGTAACAGTTTGTTAAAATCAGTATTATATCACAAGCAATGACCGTTATCTATCTTGGATGTATGAAGTACATGAAAAGGAAATTTTGAAGAAAGTAGAACATAATCTAGAAGGATTTGCGGATGTCAGAACAAGATAAGTTTGGGTAGGTAGCGTATAACTTCAATAATTTTATTATAAACAATGTTTATATTCACGGATTGCATTAAATTACTTGTAAAAGTTATTAAAAATACTTAAAGCATGGTCCCCAGAGAGGCCAAGAAAGTTTCCGGTTAAGTTCTCATTCATATTCAGATTTTTCATTTAAAAAGAAAGCAACATAAGTTTTATTTAACTTAAGACTCTGGGGGTGGGGTATGGAAAAGAAACGACACTATTCTCAGGAAACATATAATACAACTATTTGCCAAAAAGTCAGTACACAAAGAAATCCTGAAAATTAATTTCTGATAAAGGATGGTGTTTATGATTGATAACTTTAAACATTTGAACACTGATAAACTAATTTTTCTTACTATATTTTTAAAATGATAGTTTCCTGCCTCTAGTCAAATTTTAAATTATTTACAAAGTGTTAAATGTAAACAATTTTATACAATATGTGGAAGTGCAATATATAAACATGTATGGAATCATATTCAAAAATAAAATATAATACAAATAGGTAACGGTGGCTTCTGGAATCTAAATATCTGGTGATTGACAATTGGTAATTTCTAGGTCTGGAAAAACATTTATTTACATGTAAAATAAACAAGTTAAGCTCCTACCCCCCAGCTTTTTAGGAAATCAGCAAGGGATAAAACAGGAATTCCATTATGTTAGAAAAAATTATTTACCCCCCCGCCCGTATATTTTTTAAATTAAACATTGGAACCTGTACCTGCCTTTAATGTAAATTTAAGGTGAAAATATATGTAATGTTCATGGGTCATTAGTAAACTAAAACCACTACATTTTCTTTTTCATGTAACCAGTTTTTAAAATGCCAATAATGCATTTGTGATTGACTTTATTCATAAATGCTACCGGAAACTTTTAAGCCAAAATATAGTGTGCAGAGCTATTTTTAACCCAAATACAGTAAACTTCCTCTACATTTAAAAAAGCAGCTATATTATGGATTTTAGTGATATAGCTCTTGTTATTGTAGCTTATTTATACATGTAAAAAGGAGGGGGGGGAGAAACTGATATTGCCTCTTGCTTTGATGTGATTTAATGATAAGGGCTCTGATAATTAGGCTGATAGAAGTGGCTTGGAAACAGTGCTTAGTCTCACATGTTACCATTGTCTAGAGATGTCTGAGCTATTTTCAGATTTAGTAATAGCACAGTGTTGTCTTGTCTTTGGTTGCAGTCTCATTTGGCTCAGTTTCTTGCACCACTGGAGTGTTCATTACCACTTAAGTGTATTGGAACAACAGAGTGATGCAAGATGTGTAGATTAACAACAGAGGATAGATTGTGCTCTTGGTGTTAACAATGTGCCTTTTGTTATAAATGCCACGTTGTAGGGCAGACATCTTGGCCTCTTTAACCCTTTGAATACTAGATAATAAGGATGAAATCTATTTTTAAATGCTATATCTATCTTAAAACATCCTGTACGTTTTCAAGGCCTTAATAGAAAACATAAGGCAATCACACTATGTTGGATAAAACATTCTGTTATTGTAGTAACTTCTATGTTGCTTAAGGGGTTAAAGATGGCACTTCATGGTTAGTTGTATCTTAACATCAGACTGATTTTTTTAATATGTTTTTGTTATGGTAACACTAGCAGAAATCAACTGTATTTGTAAAAATTTACCTCAAACTGCTTAATTTTATAGTGTGATTTAATCCCAGGGCATTTGGTATGAACCAAAGTGCATTCCTTTTATATGTGCCTGGCTCTAATAAAGATGGCCAGGGGTTTTTACAATTTGGGTGCAAAGCACTTAAGCCACTTTTAACTTGATGGGTGGTTTGGAGCGATAAAGGACTCCATAAGAACGTTAAAACACTTTAGACATAAGTAGCATTGGGCTATATTTGAATTTTTAGGAAAGTGTGTGCATTATTTGATGCTCTCCATTTTTGTAACACTTTTTTCCCCCCATCAAGGATATTTCTGGTAAGCAGAAGGAGACTTTTTTTTCTTTTTTTTTTAATTCTTGCTGTCAGTAAAGATTTTAATATTGCCCAACTTGATGCTGCGGTAGCATTTAAATAAAAAAAAAAAAGCATTTGTGAATTATTGTTTGTAGAGGCTTGTACATCTCTGCTACAAATTGTAATTACTGAGCTCAACTGCTACAATTACGTCTAAGCAGTAGCTTGGGTTTGTATTGAGCAACGACTTAGACACGTGACTGTAATATGCTGCAACTGTGTGTACTGAAAACGTGAAAAATGATTGAATGTGGACTGTGTATATATGTTTGTATAATTTTCTGTGAGATGCTGCTGTCGCCACTTAACATTAAATATGTTGTAGTGGATTTTAATCCTAGTGGCCAGTTTTATGATACTGTATGTATTGTACAGCTGATGACAGGAGTAAGACTGTTTTAGTGCATATTTGTTACAGTTCATTGTTGTGGCCAGAGATCATTTCAGAATAAAACTTTATGTCCTAATTTTCCTCTTTCTACTGCAGTTTGGGTTTTGTCTGACCGTAAGGAGCCCTTGGAATGCTGGCATTTCCTAGACAAATAAAGGCCTCTTCCTATGCCCATTGAAGTCAATGGCAACGTGCCCTTTGTCTTCAGCAGTGCAGTACGAGGCCCTAAGGCCAACATCCTCCAAGGTATTTAGGTCCCTAACTCTCATTGATTGAGTTAGGCACCTTAATACCTTTGAGGATCTGGGCCTAAATGCTTAGTGGGACCTATAATCTACACATTAATGGAGCCTGATTTTTGTTGATTTTTCACAGCCCTTAAATATTGTCCAAAGGCAGCTTTTGGCTTGAAATTTCTAATGTTCATCTCGGGAGCTGGCGTATAATTTTTTTAATGATTTTTAAAGTCAAGTTGTTGCCACGCTCCAAAGAAAATATGAAAGTTTTGCCTGTATAAAGAAGGCAGGACTTCGTCTTTAGTTGCTTTTAAAAACTATTTAAAATTAATTTTAAATGTCTTCTGTGATTGTCATAAGTCTTTTATGAAAACAAATCTGTTTTTTCTTTTTTTCAAAACTTCCAGAAAAAAATAAATGTCAGACTCAGTTACGGGATTGGTCAACATGACAACAAACAGATACTGGAGACTCTGCACGAGTGTATTTGTCAGTTTTTGCAGAGAGACCGATGTATTCCTCAGTGCTAAATGTGTGTTTTGGGCCAAATTCTGCCCTTAGTTAAATTGCTGTGAATCCAGAATAACTTTATTCTTTAATGCCAGATTATATGGGTGCCCAATTACAGTTAATGGGCCAAATTCTCTTCTCAGTTACACCAATGAATATCCAGGGTAACTTCATTGAAAAAAGACACTGGTATAACTGAGAATGAACTGACATTGAGGGCCTGTGGAATTGGATGGCACGTTTAGAGCCCTTTTCTTACTGTGGCTGGGAAATTTCTGCAACAGATTAAAGTAATTTCTGCAATAGGACAATGAATGCATAGAAATCTAAATGCCAATTAAATTAAGTGTATATTCCCAAATTCACATAACCAATTCCAATACAATGTTATAGTATAAGAGTAAAAATTAATCTTTGTAAATAACAGGTAGAAGTTCACCATTTGGTCCATCTCTGTGCTCTTTTGGGGTCAGGACAGATGCTGTATTTTGTTTTAAAGGATTCCCTTTTCCTTCTAAATGCGTTGCCTTTCCTTTATTCTTCCTTCCCCCAGCCCTGTATCCTTCTATGCAAACTCCTCTCTGTATCTGCTACTTTTGCTTATTCATGTAATATGTTACTACATATTAAACAGCATTTTCAATACGAGCAGTAAAGTCGCAAGAACAGGAGGGGAAAATGTCATTATATAGCGGTAATGTGCATGGCGCTTCAGCAGCTGAGTTACACTTACATATTTCCTGTGACTGCTTCTATCTTTGCAATACTTTCCATGGCCAGGTAACTGGTGTATTATCGGTACTGATTATCATTCTCCAGGTTTCCTATACATTGATCCAAATAAAGAATATGAGAAGCATAAATATTCATGATGTTACAGGACAGCATTCCTCAATATGTGCTGCTGCTACTTTTCTTTTAAATCCCATTTAGGCTCTAAGTTTTAAGACCTTTTTTCAATATTCTGAATCAGCTTAAAGTTGTCCCTTATCCTATTTCAAAACATGACAAGAAAGGCTAATGGTCTGGTCAAGCAGGTCAGGGAGGGCTGTCTGTGCAGAGGGTGAGGTGTGTGGAAAGGCACAAAGACATTGATAGGAGAAAAACAGATAGTTGTGTTTGAGGTCAGTGTGTTTTCTATGGAAATGAATGTGGTGTAACAAATTCCGCTTTATGGCTTCACTGCAGGATCAGGTAAGACTACTAGATGGGGCTGAGATAGGATAAACCTTAAATAAGGATAAGTATTTTAAAACTTGCTGACTAAACTATTTCAGTATAAAAGTGTCTTTAAAATGAGTATTACTGCTCTGCTTTTGAGGCTTGACATTTTAAATCCTACGCTAATAATTAAAGGATAATTTTGAAGTGTGTGATTTTTTTTTATGCTAAACTTCATAACATTGTTATAACTTTCCTTTAAAAATGTAATTGCTGTTCATGAGAGAGACAAGGTGAGTGAGGTAAGATACTTTATTGGACCAACTTCTGTAATGATACTGTTAGCACAGTCTTCTGCTTAATATTTTAAAGTTACGGGAGGAAGAGTATAATTCCTTTAGTTTCAAGTACTGTGTAATCGAGGTCTCATAGTGACATCATATGGTAAAGAGGAATTGAAATCTTGAGATTCAGCATAGGACTTATTCAGAGGATCTGGATTTTGTTCCTGACTCTATCAAAGTCTTCTTCTGTAACTCTTGGAAACTCAAACTCCTTGTGTCATTTTCCCTCTTTACATGGGGGGCAGAGTTGTTTTTAAGAAATACTTTCAGACTTCCTATGGACACTATGAGGCTTGAGTCTTCACTGAATTTAAAGCACTCTGAGATGCGGAATGGAGGGCACTGTAAAAGTAATATTTATTATGTTTTGCTCTGACTACAAACAGAAGATGATCGTTATGGGTGGCTATATGTAAGTTATTACTAACATCTGCTGCCTAAACACCTCCAAATTTTGGAGAAATTCAGATTCAGATCCAACCTCTGGGCCACATCTTTCACTGTCCAAATCCCAGCAGGAGGCGTCCAAGAACCGGTTTATGAGACAGCATGTATTTATAACTTTGTAGAAAAAGGTGGAGGCCACTGAAGTGAGGGAAGGCAAAATCACCTCACCTGCTGGAGGTTCAGGATACACTCTGTGATGGTAAAAAGTGCCTTTGCTAAACTGTTGGGTTTCATGCTCTGAACACAGAACTGACTGTCAGGAACTACAGTCAGCTTTGACCCTAGCTCCCTTGTAATCTTAGGCAGGTCCCTTAACTACTCTGCCTTGGCTTTCCTATCTGTAACCTAGGCATAATAATACCCACTGTATTAGGTCTGAGGTGCATAGAAATGCTATATGGATTGATTGTAAAATGATCTTAAGATGCAATGTAAGTGGCAAGTATGAGTTTTTTTTATTAAGGTTGGCCTAAAGAAAACTAATGATTCCCCTGCTGAGAGATTTAAAAATAAATAAATCCCCTGTTCCTACAAAGTGTTGTGCACGTGCGAAGCTCTTAATCCATGCAGGGCTCCATTGACATCAAGAGGGCTCAGTGTGGAGTCAGCACTTGTGCAATACATTGTAGGATTGGGGCCCAAAGGGCTATGTGTGAAGCATTAACCCCTAAACATTTTGATGCAGGACTGTAGAGGTATCCATGCCACAGACAGAGCATAGCAGTTAACAAACCTTATTCTAAAAGCTATGGACCAAAGTCTGCCCTTAGGCACGCTAATGAAGATCTGGAATACCTCTATTGATTGATGCTGTTGACCATAAGATAAGAAGTCCTAGTGGCCTGTGGTCTATTTAACAAATAATTTGAATAAGAAGACAAAAGTAACAAGAAAATATTTTCCCAAGCTAATATGTCCAAAAATGGCAAGTAAACCCTGCAAATTGAAATACCACTTTTTAAAAATAAATATGGGGGGTTCCTCTTTAAGCCTTGATCCTGCAAACTCTTGTGCATGTACTTAGCTTGTCTCTCGTGAGTCATCACATTGGTTTAATGTCATATTCCTTCCAGTTCTCCAGTCATCCAGAGTGTCTTCCCAGATGGGGTGTGTTTGGGGGGTGGAAGTCAGGTAGACTCAAGGGGGAGGGATAGCTCAGTGGTTTGAGCATTGGCCTTCTAAACCCAGGGTTGTGAGTTCAATCCTTGAGGGGGCCATTTAGGGATCTGGGGCAAAAATCCATCAGGGCACAGTACTTGGTCCTCCTAGTGAAGGCAGGGGACTGGACTCCATGACCTTTCAAGGTCCTTCCAGTTCTAAAGATACATTTTTTAGACAAGATATGAACACTAAAAGCAAGCAGAATGTAGTATTATTGTTTTAAAAACACAGGTTTTCTTTATAACACTTAAAGAAGCAAAAATGAGCACAACCTCATTTCCCCCCCCCCCCTTTTTGCAGGCCACCTTGACATTTCAGAATAAGTACAGTATCATTACATTTATGCTGCATGCCAAAGAAAACTACACCTGTTGGAATAGCCACTTAACTGGATGAAGTATACAGACATTAGTTTGGCTTCCCAAGTACTAAGAAGAGTGTGTCTAGTTACTAGGAGGGCAAAATTATAAGGCCAAAGTATTCACAACAGTAGTCACTAGTAAAATTTTCTCAATGTTAATTTTGTTAATCAGCTGGGGAAAAGATTTTGTCCATATAGCTTTTTCCACTTGGCAGCTAATGACTCCTTAATGGTTAAAGCCTGAGTCCATGAATACAAAAAGAGTATAAACTTTTTAACCAAAGAAACAAGAGCCTAAGCCAGTGCTGAGCTTTTAAAGCCCAGGTTCAAAATCAAAACGGCCTTTAAGAGCTAAATTTGTGTCTTAGCATCATGATAAAATGGGTCATCTGCAATACCGAAAATAAGATCATTTAATTTTTTGTAAACAATCCATACGGTCTACAAAACTTTAGATATAATTACAGAAATCAATGTACACAGCTTTGTCCAGCATAGAACCTGTTCTTACCAACAGGAACAGAATGCCTTAGACGACATTATGTATAAATGGCAGTGTTTCTGGCACAACTGTGACAAGAATGTGTGTGTGCAACACAGGACCTGCACAGCCCGACCTGCATACCACACGGAGCCCCGCTGATCTCTCTGGGGCTCCCTATCAGTGTAGGGGTCCACCTACACAGATCAGCTTGGGGCACTGCATAGAGGGCATGTCAGGGTGGAGTGAGAGGGACATTTCAGGACTCGACTGGAGAGGGGCTGCCACGCATAGGACTGCAGGGATTTAGGGCAGTACTTCTGTCCATAAACTGCTGTGGTCAGGAAACCCTAACTAACCTTTCAGGGGTATCAAAATTATCCCAGGGTCTGCGCTGGCCCAAGCAGCATCCCAGAACCAGGATGATACAACAGTGTCTCTAAGCACCACCTCTCCTTGCCCTGTGCCACTTAAGGTGTGTGTACACTGCAGCTGGGAGGGCGCCTTCCAGCCTAGGTAGATGGGCTTGAGTTGGCAGTGCTCGCGCTAGTGCACTAAAAATACCTGTGTGGACATTTCAGCACTGTTGAAAGGCTTGGTCTAGACACCTGAGCTCGGACCCACACTAGCCTGAGCCTTTGACGATGCCACAACATCCACAGAGCTATTTTTAGCATGCTAGTGTGAGCCCAGCTAGCACAAATCTGTCCACCCAGGCTGGTAGATTTGCTCATAGACACCGCTTTGAGGTGCAGCAAAAATCTCGCCTTACATGGGATTTTGCAGCCTTCTTTTTCTTGTCCTTTTAAAATAAAAATTTCTCCCCTACCCTTGTCCTAGTGCAATGCTCCATTTTTTTTCCATGTGAGGTACTTTAGATAAAGTGATCCACACTTCCATCGTTGAGCTATATTTTTATTTGAATTTATTTAAATAATTAGGAATTAATTAACAGCAGCACTCTTCACATATTCAGTGAGAATTGCTTGCAGCAAACAAATCTAGCCAGTATCATCAGCAAGGTTTGCTAATGCATTTTTACATTTCTTGAAATCACACATTTTTCCGACCAACATTTATTTTCCCCCCGACACTGACCAGTTGTGACAGCTTGGTGCCCAATGACTGCAGTTCAGTGAATGTCTCACTCTGTGGGCTTTTAAAAAACAAGATTTATGATCAATTCTACAGGCATTGTAACTTTGATAGACTTTTCAGAGTTTGTGCTGGGGTGTGCATACCCCCTACAAAGTCAGGGTGAAGAGAAAGGGTTCTCTGTCTTCAAAAGGACACCAAGCAGCATGTGCGCTGGAGCGGGGGGCAGGGTGGGGGGGAGGGGCGGGGGTTGTAAGAAGAAGCTGCCTCTGGTTTTCTAAGGTCCTGCACCTGCTTTGTTTCATTCACAAATGTTTGATCCCTCTGCTATGGAGAGAGACCAACAGTCTTTCCCTGTTATGGTTGTAACTGGTCATGTTGCACCCCACTTCCTTGAACTCAGCTGTTGAATACAGTTTTTATACTCTTACATAAGTCCAAAGAAATTGTAGATGCCAACAATAAACTAGATGCGGAAAATAGGGAGTGTTTTAAAAACTGTCGGTGATTTTAGTTTTTAATGATTATGAGGCGGGAACAGCTAAGCTGAGCTTCATGGTGCGGCCTTATTTCTAAATTCATTTAATATGTGATGCAAGCTGGCACTCTTGGCTCTGCCCATTCCCATTGCTCGACCACTCAAGAAAAGGTTATTGTTTATGAGAGCCATTGGGTCACGTGTGAACTAAAGTAGGTCTCACTTTCATATGTGACTTCCGTCCAGGATTTGAAACCATATCTCAAAAAGTGTGATACTTGATATATTGACCAACAGTACCACATATTCCCCAGGAATTTGTATTTTAAAATCATGCAGATTTCTCACAAAGTCTTGTGCCCAGTAACTGATGACCAAGAAGGAATTCTCACAATTAGATCCCACAACTTTTCTTTTTTGTTGTGGTGTACAGCAGATTTTAAAAATAAAGTACAGTGGGTTGGGATTCTCCTCACATTTCTCTTCAATATGAAAAAAACCCCTTACCTTCAAACAATTGTTTCAATGCTCCATGCTAACTAAGCAAATGTTAATCTGTGGAGGGAGGGGACTGGAAAGTGTTATGGACAGAGCTAGTTTAAAGTTGGAGGAAACATTTCATGAAAATTTTTCATGTTTTGTTTTGAGATTTAAAAAAAAAAACGTACTTCCAATCAATTTTAGATTTACTTGTAGCTTGTTTTTTATAAATTTTGGGAGATAAGGCATACAAACAAAAAACCTAATATATAAAGGGAAATGTAATTTAGAGGCATCAAACATGAAAAGCATTACACTGTGCTTAGATTTCACTGTTGTTCAGTAGTGTTAGAAGTTTTAACCATAATGCCTTTTGTGAGAAATGCTTAATTGTGCTATCTTGAAGGATATTTACAAATGTAAAAAGCAAAAATCCACAAATGGAATCTTCTCCCATAATCATCTGTTCTGCTACACATGCTACTGGGGAGTAGAAGACTGGGGATGGGTAACCTAAGAAATGAAAATCAGGGCTTATCGATGGTATTAGATAATTATTTATACACCACTTTTACTTTATTTTTTTTGTAGGGTTTATGGGGCTACAGTATTCTGGCTTGCCTGGAATGCTGTTTGAATAAAACCCAGCTGAGCTAAGAGATTGTGTTAGTGTCTACATAACATGAAGTATCATAGTTATGGTTAGATATGAAGCTATTCAGGTCTTTGTCTGGGAGGGGTTTTGGTTTTGGTATGTGCATTTGTCCATACAATCAGCAGAAGAAGCTATCTAATTTTCATTGCTTGCTTTTCATACCAGGACTGAATTGACAAATGGTCAATCCAGCCTTAACCTCAGCACAGGCAAGGGAATGAAACTTGTAAAATATATCAGCTTGTGTGTGTTGGGCGGTGCAGAAACCAAAGGTAAAGAATGGACAAGTTTTGATTACTAGCAGCTGCTGTCCAGCCGATGTAACTCAGTAATAGCCTGTGACAGGCAGACACAATAGGAGAGACAAGTGCTAACTCCCCAGGGAGATGACTATATTAACAATTTATAAAAGTGCATTTTAGAGTAGGGGTCAGAAGAAAGTGGAAGGCAGCTTGAAAGCTAACTCTAAAGGAGAAGCTAGTTTTGTAGAGGCTATGTGGATGTGGAACATCAGCTAATGAAAAGTAAATGAAAGGGGAAAAAATGACACTTAGCCGTAATGGAAAAGGGAATTAACTGGGTAAAGGCAATGGAGAGACAGGAAATAAAAATTAGATATGCCTTTTTTTTCAGGTTTTTAAAAAAAACTCCATTGAAAATTTGTGTCAGTCAAGATGTTCAGTTGGGAACAAGTCAGTTTCTTTTCATAGAGAAAAAAATCAAAATGAAGTGCTTTTGGACTCTAGCTTTCAGTTGCAATGAAATTCATTCTTGAGCCAACACTCTAGGCCCCCGCTTTCAGATGCTCAACAGTTCTTGGAAAAAATATCAATTAAACTGAAGCTCTTCTTTCTTGTTTCTGGGCCAAAGATGAAGTTTTTGATGAAGTCCTGTTTGAGTTCTCTTAGCATATAAGTATTTTTTCCATGCAACAACAAATTTTTCTGACAGCTCTTGTGTTTAGGTTTTGCATTTGACATAATGTGAAAGCTCTGACTAACCCATGAATTTTGTCCTTGCTGAGGACAAGTGCTTTTGACCTATGTGAAGAAGTGTTAGCTTAGAAATAAACTGTTATAAATGCTTGCTACTTATGTGCAGGGCATGATTTTCCACCAAGGTTCATAGGTTCAAAAGTGGCCTCTAATTTTGGATACCCACATTTAGATACCTGGAAACTGATTTATGGAGATGCTGGCTGCCCACAAGCCTGACTTGTGTCTACTTTTAATTCCCAAGAATAGCTTCCCAAGGATGGTGTACTTCACTGCATATAGCAGCCCTTATTTTATGCTGATCCAGATTGTTTTTCTTTATTGTCTACTAACTATGTACGCTCTAGTACCAGATATTTTCCTCAGTTACTAAGGTATTAAGAGTGTCTAAACTTGGGGATGTGGAATCATTATTTTCCAGAAGCTGACACTTCCATAGCACAGATGTCTTTTATTTCATGTTTTCACTTGTTCTCAGAAAAAATGTACTTACTAATATACTCGCTCAGATACAATCATGATGAGGACTTTATAAGTACTTGGACAGATATAATTACAGGCTTGAAATATAAGGTAAAAAACAAGTGAGGGGTGGGGAAATAATCCCTTGCTTCAGAAAACCCACTATAAATTTGTTGTTTTGATGCAGGGAAGTTTTTTGTTCCCCTGTAGAGTGTCCCTCTGTGGTTATCTTGGGAAGGGGACAATAGCATCATGAAGGTGACTTACATACCTTTCCACCCCCTCATTTCTGTGCAGTCCAGGGGAAATGCATGCATGGCAAGTCTCCTCTGTGCATGGCTTGGAGTGGGGCAGACAAGGAAACCCATCTTAAATGCAGTGATGTACATAGGAGACTTAAACTCAAAAGTCAGTGAGCTAAGCATTATGTTTCCCATAGCAACTCAAACCTTGTCCACTTGCACTATTTATAATGAGGAATTTTTCATTCTCTGATCCCACAGCAAATTGAAATGTACTATTTTGTAAATATAGGTTAACTGTTGCATTGAAAAATGACATGCTAGTAGTAATATATCAGCTTATAAAGGTGAATAGAAGGATACCCTGGTGAAAGTATAGTATAAATACCTTGAGATGGATGGACAGAAGTGCTCAGAATATTGACTGATCATGGGATTAATAACCCCTTTGATTATTGATTTAACACCAAACAAGTTGAACATTACAGGGGGAGAAAAAGCACAAGGAAAGCTCAGGGTTTTATTAAAGATACAAAATATAGCTTTTCTCATGCCAGTTCTAGTACAGTCACCAGAGCCAAAAGAGAAACCATCACGTTATAAATAAATACTTTGACACGTGATAGGACTGTTCATCAGCATTCTTGCCTCTGTCCAGGTTTTCATAGTGAAACCAGCAAACCAATCCCCTTCCCTCTTGAAAATCAATTCTCACTTGAAATCAGTCTATTTAAAACACTACACTCAATGCACAATAATGTGGGTGCCTCTTCCATGGAAACAGTGACATCAGCCATAGGTACTGTAACAATTTTTTAAAGGAGGTTTATTGTCTTACAGTATCAAAGGACAACTAGGAAAAAGGGAGGGAAACATTTTGAATTAAAGCACTTCTTATTTTATTTTTCAATGACAGATTTTACATTGGCCAAAGTTGCCTTCATTTCTGTGTGACACAAATTCTGTCCTTATTAAAGATGAATTTATTTGGTTGAACAAGTTACAGAACGTCAGAAACAATACCCTTACACATTCCATGTGGTTGTGGGAGGAAATGGGTAAAATTAATTGTATGCACAAATTACATAATCTAATTACCTGATTTGTGGGTGCAACTCAGTAGTTATTTGAAGTCAGGGGAGCAGAGTTACGCCAATGCTGAGTGCTTTTGAAAATCTCACCCCAAACATTCCAGTGTTAGAATTCACATTAAGATTTCTTTTGCCCACAATGAAGTTCAGGCACAAAATTAGAGGCCAGTTCTAAAAACTAGGCCCTACATATATTAGTACAAGTATATTAGCATCCTTTATTTTTAAAGATCATGAAAATTCATTGTTAAAATAGTATAGGGGTATCAGCAATACTTGGCTGTACAATATAATAGATCAGCTATATACCTAATATATGTGGACCTATGCTGCAGGTCTTTTAACCTTTCAGTGCTTCAGCATAAGGATATTAGCAAGCCACCTCAGTCCTTACAGAAGGACTGGAGTGAAATGACTTTGAAGTAAAGCACTTACGACTGGAGTCCAGATAAGGGAACACTTATCAAAAGGCCAACACTTATAAGAATAGATGCTTTATGGCTCTCTGCTTTCACTGCTGTCAGGTACCGCCTTTGTGATTTATCCAGTCAACCCACTGGTTTATGGTATTTGTGCATTATTTGAGAGCAGTTTCACTTTTCTAATGTTCTTGGAGAGCAGGCCTTTTAAAATATCTTTTCTGTAGAATCATGATAAAAAGGAATATTCATTTTGATTTTTATCTGCAAGGGCCATGACAATCACACTGAGTGTTCAATGCTTCAATAATTTTTATAGGTGCTTCTTTACCACGTGTATTTGCCAAGTTTAGTTAACATTATTTTCCATTATCTTCCCTGAATCTGAGGATTAACTTGTAACAAATTATTTATATCTAGACTTCACTTCAAGACTGAAATACACTGTGTAGTTCTTTATTTTAAATAGTGATGCCAATGTGACAGATTAAAGCATAATATAATGATGCAGTCTTGTGAATTGCTATCCATAAAGCCCCTTTAGTATCACTTTTTCTGTCTTGATCTTGAGAATGACAAATTCCATTTGAGTAAGGCAGCACTTTCAGGTATTAAAATGTAATTTATGGTTTCATTTACTGGGGTTCTAGAACTGACTCCTTTAAATATATGTAACATATTTGACTTAAATCTCATGGGACTTGGACTAGTATTGTAAAATACCAGCAATTCCTAGCTTCCATCGTTATCATTTAATAAAGCCAGAATGCCCTTTGTTAAATGAACCATTTCACCCTCTGGGTGAATTAAATGGAATTATATTTTAACTTTCATTGAAAATTGGAACTAAATGAAAATCATATAAATAACTGCAACGTCAAGACTGATATTCCTGCCTAATAAGGTAACTGATCTTGCTGGAATAGCTTTTTTTATGATACATTAATAACTCTCAACTCTTATTACATATTTATCTAAAATGATACAGTATATTTAAAATGCTTAACTGGCAGTTTCCATAAGGGAAGGGCTAATAAGGTGTCTCTATTAGAGATTTGCTTATTAAATGATTTAACTCTGCTGCAGATTCTGCATATGCATGATGCCTTGTGTGAAAGCCTGTATGTTAAAATTCTTATCACAGTGTTCAACATTTCATTTTTGAAATTAGGTAAATTTGTTCATGCAAAACACTTACACACTGTTTTAAGTGATCAAGGCAGTCTATAACTATTAGTTCTAATACCTGTTTTAGGGCAGTTCGGCATGTGGACTTTGCAGAAGATACAAAATAGTATATAAGAGCTAGATTCTTTTTATTGATTATTCTGTACACCGCATTTCATTTGCCACCGTGATGTCCTGTTGCTCAATTATTTACAGTGCTCTGTTCCTTATTCTCAAGAGAAATATTAACTTAGTATCTTTTGTGGTACATCTCCTTGGTAACTGTTGTAAACACTTCTCTGAGGGAGATTTAACTCTGAGTTTTCCAGAGGGAAAACTGTCAGCTGTAGAACCGTAGGCAGCACTGATTCTGGCTTCAAGGGAATAATTTGGGAGTGGGGTGTAACCTATTGCCAACAAACTTACTTAACTTTGGCAAGGTGACCCATGTTGTCCAAGAGAATAGTGTTATTAAAAGATGCCAAGTACAGTAGAACCTCAAAGATACGAACACCAGAGTTGCGGACTGATTGGTCAACTGAAAACCCTGTGAAACAGGAAGTAACCAATCAGGCAACAGCAGAGGGGGAAAAAAGCAAATACTGCACTGTGCCCAGGGCCAGCTCCAGGCACCACCACAGGAAGCAGGTGCTTGGGGCGGCACATCTGAAGGGGCGGCATTCTGGCCATTCCTGGGGCGGCACATTTCAAGGGCCATTTTTTCCCCTTTTTCCACTTCTGCAGCTCCGGCCGCGGCTTTTTTCTTTTTTTTGCTTCGGCAGCTGCGGCCATGGCTTTTTTTTTTTTTTTTCTGCTTGGGGCGGCAAAAAAGCTAGAGCCGCCCCCGACTGTCCTGTACTCCATCTTAAAGGCTGGTACATCTGGGCTGCCTGTCCCCACTCCAGCCCCATACGCAAGGCAGCCACTTACAGCTAGGAGGTGAAGACACTGGGGCTGCCAGCCCAAGGCAGCCGGAGCCAGCAGAGCAGAAGCAGCGCTGGGATCTGCACCACTTTCACTCCTCCTCCCGCCAGGCCGGGTGGGGGACACGCTGTTTTCATCCCCCCTCCCCTCCGGCTGGGAGCAGGACAAGCTTCCAAACTCAGTCCAACCCAGGGAAAGAAGCTGCCTGTAAGGAAGCTGCCAGCCCTGAGGAGAGAGGTCAGCTGCTGCTGCTGGAGTCTGGCCTGGAGTGTCAGCTGCTGGATCTAGAGTCCGAACTGCGCTTTGTTCAGAGTTATGAACATTTTAGAGTTACCGACATCCTCCATTCCCGAGATGTCCATAACTCTGAGGTTCTACTGTAATATGCTGTGACTGCCTTTCGTCTAGTGACCTAGCACTCTGCCTGATATCACTTATCTTTCAGCTTCTTCTGTAAATAAAGTTTCTAAAGATCTTCCTTCAATCTCATAACTTTCTTTGCATGGTGTGTTCCCTCTTACAATACTGTGCACATCACGGAAAAGTGGAAAGCCTCATTACATGGTGTGTGCCTTCTTTTAGCCCAGATCATTTTAGCCCATCTCATTGGAGATAATCATAAACTCACTCAAGGAAAGGCCTAATTGAATTATGATGCAGGGACTCTATTTATTGTGTCCATTTCATTATGGTCTACTAATCTGAAAACGTACATGGCAATGGCAGGATGGGTTGAGGAATCCTTAATGATCCAGAATAATAGAGATCTTCATGTAACATGGAAGTTAAAAACTAGAGAGGTATACATGATAGAATATCCATTATCAGGGGAGTTGGCTAGATTAGGCGCTTTGTAATGGGATTTAGAAGTCATACAGTAAAAGATGGTTCCTAGTGAATATTAAAGTCCTTTTACTCTAAAGGTAACTTGGCCTATGTGAAATGAGTTGATGGTCTCATTCCAACTCCTACCTTGCACCCACCTCAGAAAGCTGCCAGGGCCATTGGAACAGAATGGCAGGCTGAATAAAGAAGCTAGGGACTAAAAGGATAGACTGAACTGCCTCTTATGCTTAGAAGTGATCCCTGCAGACGGGGTTGAAAAACAGGGTTGATAGGCAGCTGCTGCACTCTTGCTGACTGTCCTGGATTTGTTCAGTGGCTAAAGAAACATGCTTTGGTATCACCATTTATCAACATACAAATTAGTTATCATCCTTCAGGTGCTCAGTCATGTGAATCACTTTGCCTGTCCATCTGCCTTAGGAATCCATCACAATGCTAGTGATGTTGTCATCGTGCTTGGGGAGTGCTGGGGATGCCTACCTCCTCCTCCCCTTGTTTCTACCTCAATATTAGTTGCATTGGAAGGCAGGATTAGTAAGAGCTCCATTGGGCCAGGTACTAACGCAGTAGTTGTTAAAATGGAAGGCGAACTGCTCCGTCCCCACTTAGAGTAAATTGTATGTTTTATTAATTGTATATATAATGTAGTTCGTATTTTTTATATTAAAATTGGATTCTTCAATGTTTTTAGTGGTTTGTTTAAATTTTCTTTGGTTTTAAATAACCGAGGCTGATAAATGGAAAACCTTAGTGTGCTGTTTTCTGTAACACAAGACGGGGAAATAAACAGAAAACATCTATAAAGAAAACCTAGTAATATAAAACAAAAAGAAATAATCCCAAGAAAGTGTAAAGTGTAGTTGCAGGAGGGAAGGTGGGGACAGCCTAAAAAGAGAAGAAATGCAGTAATAACACATACACAGGTACATCCTCATCTCTCTACAGTTAAAGGCAAATCTATTGGAGGTAACTTTCCTAGCCATGGGCTGGAATTTGGCAGAGACCAAAGACCAAAGTTCCTTTTTTCTTTTCAGATGTAATGGTGTTGTCATTAAGGCCCGGATCCTATGTGTTTAATTTGTGCAGACCTACACTCATTGACTGCAAAGGAGCTGCGATTGGAGTATTGCCAACCTCAAATGTTCAAAAACCATAAGTCTGGCTTAAAAATTGAGACCTATAGAAATGAGTTTTTCTTATTTGTCTTGATTGTTGAGCCTTTAGGCTTCGTGTTTTCAAGGTTTTCTCTGCAACTGCCAGGGTATGGAATCACATGACTCCAGGAGCACAGACTTTAAGAAAAATAACAAATATTATGAAACTTATGAGAAAATCATAGGAGCTGGCAACAGTTCATTTTGAAATAAATGGGCCTTTTCAGACTTTCTCAAAATAGTTTCCCTCTGCCAGTTAAAATACCTGGATAAACTTGCCTTGGTACCTGCCAGGTGTGTCTTTAAGTTCCCAACCTTAGCTGCTGCTTTTCCTTCTGTGCATAGATTGCAGAACTCTTCTTTTTCAGGAGCATTTCCTAAGCAAAACTCAGATTCTCTATTCTCAAAATTCCCAGGTCAAACTCAGGTTCTGGTATGTAAATGAAGTGGAGCACTGCCCCTCTATTCTTATCAGTTCTGGAGATGGACAGTCTCCAGGACAACCAGGGCACAGGAAGGTCACAGCATAATTTTCTTACAGAAATGCACTTTGTTTCAGGACAGCCTTATGTTATAGAAAGCAAATGTAACCCTTAAGTGTTTTTAAGTTGTCATGTTTATGCTCTTATTGTATTTTATTTAGAAATACATAGTGGCTCTGAATTAGGTTATGTCATCTAGATGACACCTACTTAAACACCCAATGACAACATTTCTAACATTTTAGGCTCCTAAATAAGTGGTTGAACTTTCAACATTTTTCTGCACCCATTGACTCCAAAGAGAGGTGCCAATACTTAGAACTTAAAAATCAGGCACCTTATTTAGGAGCCTAAATATGGACTTATTTTTTAAAAATCTGGCCTAGATCAATAAATCACTATAAAATTCATATGGTTTGCTTCTGGAAGCCAAGGATTTGTAGGACAACTTACGTGGCCTCCGCTTTGTTGTGAGTCCTCCTAAAGAAATATTTGGGCCCATCAATGTTACAAATAGACCCTTATTTTAGTTTACCCTTGTCTTAGTACTTATTTGTGTAGCAATAGTATCTTCTAAGCCAGAAATGTCCTATATGCACTATAAAATGGAAGTGTGCATTACAATTCTGGAAATATCTTGTTTGTAATTGGATTTCCCTGCCGTGGCTCTATGTGTGATGTAACTTAGACTTTGAGCAATTTACAGACGTTGTAATACAAAAGATTTGAATCTCATGCTTTTTAAATATTGTTATTTTAAAGCTATTCCTTGCTCATGGGACTTCTTTTCTTTTTAAAAAAACTGTTGTCACTAAGTTAATTCTTACAAGGAATGCTGGCTTGACAGCCCTGGAGAACAAAGACTATTTATCCCCAGTACAGGTGCAGCCCGGTCAGCCATTGACAGCGAAAGCTTCCCCACAAAATTGACTAAGAAGTCGCACCCTGTTCTGAACTGTCGGCCTCTAAGAATGAGATGGTAGAAGATCAGTTTCCTGGGCTGTTCAGCTATTGGCCTTTTCACTGATAGTGCCATGTGTCAATTGTGAGGTGGACAACCACCTAACAGGAAGTGTAGTCCTGTAATGGACTACACATAGGGACCAACAGGCCTAGTGGGCAGGCTGTGGCTTAACCATCTCCAAAGTCCTGGGGTGGCCTTGTTGAACAATCTGAGGGCCTGGCAGCCAAGTTATAGTCTGTCATCCCTTGGCGATCCCCAGGTTGTACCGGTCAGACGGGTCTCCCTCTCTACGAGGTCTGGGCCCAAGGCTGAAGGGGTGAGGTCTGTCTCAGTTCCCTTTAGCTGATAAACCAGACCAGCCTCCCCTGGGCCACTTCTGACCTCCCCTGTCCTCTCCTCAGTTTGGAGCATGGTCACAGCACTCTGCTTCCCTCTCAGTAGAGGGTTGCTCAAACAGTTTCAGTTATTCAGCTAGTCGGGAGGGGCTTCTCTGCTCCATTTTCAGTGTCCATTTATTCCCACTTGTCAGGGAGAAGGGGAGAGAAAAAGGGGTCTGGTCCTTGGCTAGCCAGCCAGGTCTTATGCACAGTCCAGGCAGGCCCTTCCTCTATGGATTTCTCTGTCCCAGAAGCATTAACTGGCTTCCTTCCTGCAGACAGCCTCTCCTTCACTCTCCCCCTGCTTATTTGCCAGAGTCCCCTTTTAAGACAGTCCTCCATTTGGAGCTTGCTCTGCAGGAGAAACAGGGCCTTCTTGTCCCACTACTGCTCCATCACTCTGTTAGTTGCAGAGAGGGGTCTGTAAACTCCATCACACCATCAAACTCACTTCACCTGAACCACTGGACAGCCATTCATTTCAGAAGGCAATCTCAAGAGGAGAGGCTGTCTGTCCCATTACCGCTCCCCTCAGCAAAGTGCACCACCAATGTGTTTATCTCCTCTTCTTAGATTATAATTCAATGGATACCTTTTTTTCTATTTTTCAGACTAACTCTTTGACACGAGTGCTCAAAAACCATGGTGATGAAAGCAGAATATGGTAAATATCTTGAGAGATAGATGATGGCTTTTAAAATATGGAATTGAGTTTGTAATAAGGAAAAGAAGGTGAAATAGTTGGACTTTTAGATTTGGTAGAGATGACTCTTTTCCCTACAGAGTTACTATCATCAGTGCTGGATGAGCACGGATATTAGAAAGTCAAGCTGTCTAACCCACAGAGATTATTAGTATTCAGTAAACAGATATGCCGAAACAGATCTTAGGTGCTGAAAGTCTGCAGTAAAATTGTTCACGTTATCCTTTAAAATATTGCAGCTGCTGCATTAAGAAATACAAACCAGAGGTGGTACCAATGAATAACAAGTTGAGGACAGATTTTGTCCAGATACTATGCACCTGTATAAGAGATTTCAGAGAGGCCACAAGGAAGCTTTTCCCCAGCCCCTCCTGTGGCCTACATAAGGCACAAGGAGTTTTTCAGGTATCTAAAAACAAAAAGGGCTACATACAGGCCATGGAAGTACGGGCATGTCACCAAGGAAGTATAAATGGGGATAGTGCCAGTATGTAGGGACAAAATCAAGAAAGCCAAGGCAATGAATGAGTTATAGCTGGAATGTTAGAGACAACAGGAAGGGGTTCTTCAAATATGTCAGGCAAAAAAGAAAGATCAGGGATGATGTGATCCACTCCTCAATGGAGAAGGTGAGCTGGTAACGGATGATAGGAAAGCAACGCTGCTCCATGCCTACTTTGCTCACAAAAAATAGCATGTGACTGGACAACTAGCAAAGTTACCATGGAAAATACAGGGGAAGGAATGCAGATTGGGATAAGTAAAGAAACATCTGAGATCTTCTGACCAATTTGAATGAATTCAAGTCAGCGGGGTTGCTATTCACCTGAAGGTACTGAAGGAATTAGCTAAAGAAATCTCAGAGCCACTGGCAATAATATTTGTCATGGATGTTAGGAGAGGTCCCAGAAGACTGGAGAAGGGCTAACGTAGTGCCCATCTTTAAAAAGGGAAAAAGGAGGAGCTGTAGAACTATAGACCAGTTATCCTGACTTCGATACCTGGGAAGCTACTAGAGCAATGTATAAAACATTCAATTTGCAAATACCTGGAGGATTAAGGGGTAATCGCTAGCAGCCAGCATGGATTTACTAAGAATAAATCATGCCAAACCTGCTTGATTTCCTTCTTTGACAGGGTAATTGGTTTGGTGGATAGGAGGAATGCAGGGGATATAATATACCTGGACTTCAGCAAGGCTTTTGACACAGTCCCACATGCATTATGATAAGTAAGCTGAAGAAATGTGGGCTCGGTGGAACTATCATTAAGTGGATACATAATTGGTTAAAAAACCATAAACTATTAATGGAATGATGTTAAATTGGAGGGAGGTCTCAAGTGGGGTTCCAGGGATCTGTTCTAGGTCCGGTGTTGTTTAACATCTTTATTAATGACCTGCATATAGGTATTGAGAGCATACTGATCAAATTTGCAGATGACACAAAGCTATGGGGGTTTGCCTAGACTTTGGAGGATAGAGCTAATATTCAGAAGAATCTTGATAAATTGGAGAACTAGGCTATCGGCAACAAAATGAATTCAACAAAGACAAATGTAAGGTGCTACACTTAGGGAAGAAAAACCAAATGCATAAATACAAAATAGGGGATAACTGGCTTGGCAGTAGCACTGCTGACAAGGATTTAGGAGTTGTGGTGGATCACAACCTCAACATGAATCAGCAATGCGATGCTGTTGCAAAAAAAAAAAAAAAGCAAATGCAATTTTAAGTTGCATTAACAGAGACATAGCATGCAAATCATAGGTGGTGATAGTACCACTCTACTTGGCACTGGCTGGCCTCCGCTGGAGTACTGTGTCCAGCTTTGGTCACCAATGTATAGCAAGGATGTAGAGAAACTGGAAATGATTCAGAGGTGAGTGACAAAGATGATCAAAGGGACAAAATGCAAGCCATATAAGCAAGGGCTGAAGGAACTGATTATGTTTAGTTTGGAAAAGAGGAGATTAAGGGGGGATATGATAGTTGTATTCAAATACTTGAAAGGCTGCATAAAAATATGGAGAAAAGTTGTTCTCTGTTGCCACAGAGGACAGGACAAGAGGCAATGGGTTCAAACTACAACATAGCAGATTTAGATTAAATCTCAGGAAAATCTTTCTAACGGTAAGAACAGTAGGACAATGGAACAGACTGCCTCAGGAGGTTTTGGAAGCTCCTTCACTGGAGATTTTCAAAAGGCAGCTGGATAGCCATCTGTCTTGGAGGGTTTAGACACAACAAATCCTGCATCTTGGCAGGGGGTTAGATTAGATGACCCTTGCGGTCCCTTGTACCCCTCTGATTGTATCTGGTACAGAAGCTGATTTAAGTAGTAGGTTACATACCACAGTTCACAATTTCACATTTGAGTTCCTTCAGAACTCTTGGGTGAATACCATCTGATCCTGGTGACTTATTACTGTTTAATTTACCAATTTATTCCAAAGCCTTCTCTATTGATACCTCAATCTTCCCTCAGAGCTGTCAGCTAAAAAGAATGGCCCCAGTGTGGGAATTTCCCTCACATCCTCTACACTGAAGATTGATGCAAAGAATTCATTGATGTTCTCTGCAATGACCTTTTCTTCCTTGAGTGCTCCTTCGGCACCTCAATCATCGAGTAATCCCACTGATTTTGGCAGGTTTCCTGCTTCTGATGTAATTAAAAAAAGTTTGCTGTTACTTTGTGTCTTTTGCTAGTTGCTCTTCAAATTCTTTTTTGGGCTGCCTAATTATACTTTTACACTTGACTTGCAAAAGTGTGACGGTGTGTACCAACCCCGCACAGGACCAACAGGGGCAGACCAATCACTGTGGGCCCAGGAGGCCACGCCCACTTCCCCTACTGTGCATGCTCCAGGTGGAAGAGCCAGATAAAAGGAGGCAGCCCAGCTCAGACGGGGTGGTCGGCGCAGGGAGCAGGACATGTACTGAGGGTCCCTGAAGAAGTACATGCAATGCTCCAGGCAGTAGAGCCGGTAGACCCAGACTACGCTGTGGACAACTCGCTGACTGCAAAGACTGACAGGAAAGCCAAGCCACTGCCAGCTGAGGAGACGCCCAGGATGCACTTAGTGGTAGGAAGTGACCCAAGGGAGGTAGGAGAAGTGGATACCTGAGTCCCTGACAGGGAGTTCTCCGGCTTCATAGGGCCCTGGGTCAGACCTGGTGGAGGGAGAGGGAGGGATCAGGTTTCCCTATTACACCCCAAGTGCTATGGTTTGCCCTAGCCAGGAGGCTGTAGGGCTCTAGACTGTTTGTTTTGCCTGCCCTGGGCAAAACGGATTATTCATTTATGTGACCCCCTTCAGGGGACCAGAACCCACTTGGCCGTAATCACCCGCTTAACAGGGAATCTGGACGACTGGGTGATGGGGTATACCAACCCCATATGGGACCTACCAACCCCATATGGGGCCAATGGAGGCGACCATCAGCCTGCAGGGCCCCTGTCACAAAGAGTTTATGCTCTTTTCTATTTTCCTCAGTAGGATACTACTTCTAATTTTTAAAGGATGCGTTTTTGCTTCTATCCACCTCTATTACTCTGCAGTTTATCCATGGTGGCATTTTTTTGGTCCTCTTACTTTTTTAAAAAAAAATTGGGATATACATTTAGTTTTTAGCCTCTATTATGGGGTTTTTAAGTAGTTTCCATGCTGCTTGCAGACATTTCACTCTTGTGACTGTTCCTTTAAGTTCTGTTTAACTTGCTTCCTTATTTTCTACCCACAAAACATCTCAACTAGCAAGTTAGAGTGAAAAAAAGTATACCTGATCTCTTTTATCTAAGCTCTGGTATCTATAACTATAATAGATAATTTACTTAAAAACTTAGATTGTGGTAGTGTCTATAGGCCCACCAAGGTGTGTCTGTGTGTGTTAGCCAACTTAGCATTGTGTTAAGTGCTGAACCATAGGTGCCAACTTTTGTTGGCACCGGTGGGTGCTCGCGCCCCGGCCCCTCCCACTCCACCCCGGCCCCGCCCCTTCCCCAAATCCCCACCCCCTTCCCCAAATCCCCGCCCACTCCCCCCGGGAAAAATGCAGCTCCCCGCCAGCCCCCCGTGCGCGCGCCCCCACCCAACTCACCTTCCATCCAGCTCTCTCTTCCCCACCCTTCACCCAGCTCCCTCTTCCTCACCCAGGTCTCGCCCCCAGACCTCTCTTCCTCATACAGCACCCAGCTCCCTCTTCCCCACCCTCACCCAGCTCCCTCTTCCCCACCCCTCACCCAGCTCCCTCTTCCCGACCCAGGTCTCGCCCCCCAGACTCCTCTTCCCCACCCAGGTCTCGCCCCCCAGACTCCTCTTCCCCACCCGGCACCCAGCTCCCTCTACCCCACCTCGCACCCACTCCACCCTGCACTCCCCGCAGAGGGTACGGGAAGCCAGGCTCGCGGGAAGCCGGGCCCGCCACCGGCTGCCGAGGAGCCGGGCCCACCGCCAGGGAGCCAGGCCTGGCAGCAGGGAGCCAGCAGCGGGGAGCTAGGGCCGGCAGCGGGGAGCCGGGCCCGCCGCTGGGAAGCTGGGCCCGCCGCCGGGAAGCTGGGCCCGCCGCCGGGAAGCCGGGCCCGCCGCCGGGAAGTTGGCAGTGGGGAGCCGGGAGCCGGCAGCAGGGAGCCAGGTCTGCCACTGGGAAGCCGGCAGCGGGGAGCCAGGAGCCGGCAGCGGGGAGCCGGGGCTCGCCACTGGGAGCCGGAAGCGGGGAGCTGGCAGTGGGGAGCCGGCAGTGGGGGGCCGGCAGCAGGGAGCCGGGCCCGCCGCCGGCAGGGGGGAGCCAGGGCCGGCAGCGGGGAGCCGGGGCTGGCAGCAGGGAGCCAGCAGCGGGGAGCTGGGACCGCTGCCGGGAGCCGGCAGTGGGGAGCCGGGGCCGGAAGCGGGGAGCCGGGGCCAGCAGCGGGGAGCCGGGAGCTGGGAACCGGGGCCCGCTGCCAGGAGCCGGCAGCGGGGAGCCGGCAGCAGGGGGCCGGCAGCGGGGAGCCGGGCCCGCCGCCGGGAACCAGCAGCGGGTAGCTGGGGCCAGCAGCGGGAGCCGGGGCCGCCGCCGGGAGCTGGCAGCGGGGAGCCAGGGCTGGCAGCAGGGAGCCGGGCCCGCCTCCGGGAGCCGGGAGCCAGCAGCGGAGAGCCGGGAGCCGGCAGCGGGGAGCCAGGGCCGGCAGCGGGAGCCGGGGCCACCACCAGGAGCTGGCAGCAGGGAGCCGGGCCCGCTGCCGGGAGCCGGGAGCGGGCAGCGGGGAGCCGGGAGCGGGCAGCGGGGAGCCGGGGCCGGCAGCGGGGAGCCGGGGCCGGCAGCGGGGAGCCGGGGCCGGTAGCGGGGAGCCGGGGCCGCCACCGGGAGCTGGCAGCATGGAGCTGGGGCTGGCAGTGGAGAGCCGGGGCTGGCAGTGGGGAGCCGGGGCTGGCAGCGGGGACCAGCAGCGGGGAGCCGGGGCCGGCCGTGGGGAGCCGGGCCCGCCACTGGTAAGCTGGGCCCGCCGCGGGGAAGCCGGGCCCGCCACCGGCCGCGGGGACCTGGGCCCGCCGCTGCCCATGGGGAGGCTGTGCGGGTCTCAGGGGGCTGAGCCACAGCTGTGGGGGGAGGGGGTTAGCTGGGGAGGGGGGGAGCTGGCGGCTGCGGGGGGGGCGCAGGCCCTGCACCCCCTCACCCCTACTCACCGCACAGTGCCCGCCCGCTGTGCACCAGGATCCAGCCCTGCGTCCACTCCTCAGCTGGGGGACCCACCTCCTGCCGCAGCCCGATTCAAACTGACCACGTGGGGGCGGGAGGTAGCACTGACACAGGCGCTGCCCCCGGGCCCAGCCACGTCCCTTTCCACACCTCCTAGCCCCGCCTCTCAGGCCCAGAGAGACCTGAGCGGCAGCCCAGATGGCCAATCCCAGCAGGGGGCCTGCCCCCTTTCGCTGCACAGCTGAGAGGCGGCTGTTGCTGCTAAAAAAAGATCCTTGGCCAGAGGCGCCTGCAGCCAGGGAACCTGGAATGGTGGCAAGGTGAGTTGGGCGGGTGGGTGCGCGTGTGGGCTGGCGGGGAGCTGCCGGTGGGTGCTCAGCACCCACCAATTTTTCTCCGTGGGTGCTCCAGCCCCGGAGCACCCACGGAGTCGGCGCCTATGTGCTGAACAACTGGATAGAAAATGACAGTCCCTGCATCAAAGAGCTAAAACAAGGTTTTAGCAGGTAGATAAGGCAAGCAAGCAGGCTTGGGGGGAGGAGGAGTGGGGAGGAGGCAAAAAGGATGAGAGAAATAATGGTGTGTGTGCAATTCTTGGCAGTGAGCACTACTCTCTGCTTGCCTAGCCATTATCAGGATTGCCATCTTCTGTGTGCGTGACAGCAGAGGTGAGCTGGGAGGAAGATAAGGGTGGTGGTGTTTTTATGGATTTTGACTTGGATTTTCCCAGTTGCAAGGGATAGCATGGGAGAAAGCGCAAGGTGCTTGCAGAAGAAACGGAGAATCAGGTGATTAAGGCTGGCATCCTTAATGGAGCAATGGTGGGCGCTAACCTCACAATAAGAAAACAGGGCAGATAGGCCAGGTGTATGGTGTGGGGCTGAGACAAGAAGTTTGTGTTTTGATGTAGTGGAAAATGGGGCGCTGAAAAAGGGACTTAAAGGAGTTGGGTGGATAATATGGTCTGAGTGACAAGCTGGAAAATTGTCTTTGAATGACTTAATGGGGGAGAGGGGAGGTTTCAGAAATTAAGGTGTGAGATGATCAAAACTTCAGCAGTGTGGGCAGAGAGGAAGAGCCTTGTTTTTGAGATGTGGAGGAAAAATTGGCAAGATTTAGACATGGCTTGGATGTATGAACCAAAGAAAGGGCCAAGATGAAGCCAAAATATAGACTTGAGTGACAGGTAAGATAGAATCATAGAATTGGAAGGGACCTCGAGAGGTTATCTAGTCCAGTCCCCTGCACTCAAGGCAGGACTAAGTACTATCTAGACCATCCCTGACAGGTGTTTGTCCCACCTGCTCTTAAAAATACCCAATGATGGAGATTCCACAACCTCCCTAGGCAATTTATTCCAGTGCTTAACCACTCTAATGTCCAACCTAAATCGCCCTTGCTGCAATTTAACCCCATTGCTTCTAGTCCTATTCTCAGAGGTTAAGAAGAACAATTTTTCTCCCTCCTCCTTTTATGTACTTGAAAACTGTCATCATGTCCCCTCTCTGTCTTCTCTTCTCCAGACTAAACAAACCCAATTTATCAATCGTCCCTCATAGGTCATGTTTGCTAGACCTTTAATCATTTTTGTTGCTCTTCTTTGGACTTTCTCCAATTTGTCCACATCTTTTCTGAAATGTGGCACCAAGAACTGGACACAATACTCCAGTTGAGGCCTAATCAGTGCGGAGTAGAGCAGAAGAATTACTTCTCGTGTCTTGCTTACAACACTCCTGCTAATACATCCCAAAATGATGTTTGCTTTTTTTGCAACAGTGTTACACTGTTGACTCATATTTAGCTTGTGATCCACTATGCCCCCCAGATTCCTTTCCACAGTACTCCTTCCTAGGCAGTCATTTCCCATTTTGTATGTGTGCAACTGATTGTTCCTTCCTAAGTGGAGTACTTTGTATTTGTCCTTATTGAATTTCATCCGATTTACTTCAGATCATTTCTCCCATTTGTCCAGATCATTTTGAATTTTAATCCTGTCCTCCAAAGCACTTGCAGCCCCTCCCAGCTTGGTATCGTCCGCAAACTTTATAAGTGTACTCTCTATGCCATTATGTAAATCACTGATTAAGATATTGAACAGAACCAGACCCAGAACCAATTCCTGCAGGACCCCACTTGTTATGCCCTTCCAGCATGACTGTGAACCACTGATAATTACTCTCTGGGAAAAAATTTCCAACCAGTTATGCACCCACCTTATAGTAGCTCCATCTAGGTTGTATTTCCCTATTTTGTTTATGAGAAGGTCATGTGAGACGGTATCAAAAACCTGACTAAAGTCAAGATATACCACAGCTACCACTTCCTCCTATCCACAAGGCTTGTTACCCAGTCAAAGAAAGCTATCATGTTGGTTTGACACGATTTGTTCTTGACAAATCCATGCTGACTGTTACCTATCACCTCATTATCTTCTAGGTGTTTGCAAATTGATTTCTTAATTATGTTTCATCCACCATGATTAGAGGGGTAGGAGGGCTTTGGGGAAAGATCAGAGGCTCATCAGTGGGACTATATGTAGGTGTAAAGTTAAGGACATGGCAGGTCTTTGTAAAATTGGGTCCTTAACTATTGTAGTAAACAGAAAATTCCTCTTGACCAAATGAAAATTGGTCTGCACTGCATCCGAGGGTGCTAAAGGAGTTGGCCGATGTGATTGCAGAGCCATTGGCCATTATCTTTGACAAATCATGGCAATCGGGGGAGGTCCCGGATGACTGGAAAAAAGCTAATGTAGTGCCCATCTTTAAAAAAGGGAAGAAGGAAGATCCGGGGAACTACAGGCCAGTCAGTCTCACCTCAGTCCCTGGAAAAATCATGGAACAGGTCCTCAAGGAATCAATTCTGAACCACTTAAAGGAGGGGAAAGTGATCAGGAACAGTCAGCATGGATTCACCAAGGGCAAGTCATGCCTGACTAACCTAATTGCCTTCTATGATGAGATAACCGGCTCTGTGGATGAGGGGAAAGCAGTGGATGTGCTATTTCTTGACTTTAGCAAAGCTTTTGATACAGTCTCCCACAGTATTCTTGCCAGCAAGTTAAGGAAGTATGGGCTGGATGAATGGACGGTAAGGTGGATAGAAAACTGGCTGGATGGTCGTGCTCAACGGGTAGTGATCAATGGCTCCATGTCTAGTTGGCAGCCGGTATCAAGTGGAGTGCCCCAAGGGTCGGTGCTGGGGCCGGTTTTGTTCAATATCTTCATCAACGATCTGGAGGATGGTGTGGACTGCACCCTTAGCAAGTTTGCAGATGACACTAAACTGGGAGGAGTGGTTGATACGCTGGAGGGTAGGGACAGGATACAGAGGGACCTAGACAAATTAGAGGATTGGGCCAAAAGAAATCTGATGAGGTTCAACAAGGACAAGTGCCGAGTCCTGCACTTAGGACGGAAGAATCCCATGCACTGCTACAGACTAGGGACCGAATGGCTGGGCAGCAGTTCTGCAGAAAAGAACCTAGGGGTTACAGTGGACGAAAAGCTGAATATGAGTCAACAGTGTGCCCTTGTTGCCAAGAAGGTTAACGACATTTTGGGCTGTATAAGTAGGGGCATTTCCAGCAGATCGAGGGACGTGATTATTCCCCTCTATTCGGCACTGGTGAGGCCTCATTTGGAGTACTGTGTCCAGTTTTGGGCCCCACGCTACAAGAAGGATGTGGATAAATTGGAAAGGGTCCAACGGAGGGCAACAAAAATGATTAGGGGGCTGGAGCACATAACTTATGAGGAGAGGCTGAGGGAACTGGGATTGTTTAGCCTGCAGAAGAGAAGAATGAGGGGGGATTTGATAGCTGCTTTCAACTACCTAAAAGGGGGTTCCAAAGAGGATGGATCTAGACTGTTCTCAGTGGTAGAAGATGACAGAACAAGGAGTAATGGTCTCAAGTTGCAGAGGGGGAGGTTTAGGTTGGATATTAGGAAAAACTTTTTCACTAGTAGGGTGGTGAAGCACTGGAACGGGTTACCTAGGGAGGTGGTGGAATCTCCTTCCTTAGAGGTTTTTAAGGTCAGGCTTGACAAAGCCCTGGCTGGGATGATCTAATTGGGGTTGGTCCTGCTTTGAGCAGGGGGTTGGACTAGATGACCTCCTGAGGTCCCTTCCAACCCTGAGATTCTATGATTCTATGAAAATTTGTTAACTTTTTTTATTTAAAAAAATAAAGTGAGTGAATCTACCATTCTTTAACTTTAGCAATCTTCCTAGCCTGTTACAGGCTGTGTGCATGTGTGTGCACGTATGTGGGGTGCAAGAGCTCATTGTCATTTGACGCAGTTCACTCTACAGGACACGAAATCCTTTGCAGGGCGGGACAGATGGAACTCCAGGCATCTGTTGGCTATTTGGTGTAACTTGACTGACTTGAAAAAACTTGTGTCCACTTGTACCATGGCTGACTTTTAGCTCCCGGGCTGTAATGTTAATATTTTTTTCCTTTTATTTAAAGTCCATTTCTACTTGTTGATCTCTTGCAGTTCACATGAACACTGCTCTTTTTGTAGATTAATCCAGTGTGCAGGAGGACATTTTAATAAATTACAACTTCACTTACCTTCCATGTCTGACACCCTCTCTGCTCATGTAACAAAATAATTTGTATGGGAGTTTATGCAATTTAACATGGGTTATTTTTTGGATAGCTATAGATATGTGTAGTCAATCTGTTTGAGAGTTGGTGCTGATTTACTACCATTGGCATTAACTGTGCAGCTGCTGACATTTTCAAATGGGATACTGAGAAATTGCTTGCTCCTTCTGGGTTTATGATTTGCTAAGCCTGTTTTGTTTCATTCCCTCTGGGGCACCTGGCATTGGCCACTGTCGGAAGACAGGATACTGGGCTTGATTGACCCTTTGGTCTGACCCAGTATGGCTGTTCTTATGTACCATTTTAAAAACCTGTCTGGTGTAATATCGTAATACTTATTACGCTTTCAGTGAATGGGTAAAGGATCAACATGTGGTTTATCACTCTTTGAAGGAATGAAGTTTGCTTCATATAGCATTTGTCATGTTGCCGTCTCCAAGCTCTTTATTGATCACTGCATCAATGTGAAACCAGTGAAGTGCATCTACTGTGCTTCGGGAGTGGAATGTGGCTGCCGTGTGCCAGCTTGTCATATAAACACTTCCAGTTATTGGAACCTGATTCTTTCCTGTTTGTCCCTTCAAGGAAGTATAAGGGGAGGAAATTTAGCTACTGGGAAGATTTGAGATCAGCAAAAATCATTGTGATTGCCTGGGCTACTAGAATCTTTAACTGAGGTGTATATAAGGAACTCTCTCTTAATCAGAGTGCTGTACATTAGAACAACATGGAGATACTATTTCACCATCTTGATCTTCAACATTTAAACATACTGTATGTTTAAATAACTTACAGATGAGGGCCCAGAATGGGCATGATTTCAGATGCTTCCGTGCCCTCTTCTTCTACTGATTCTGCCCTATGGACAACCCATTGTTAAGTGGTAGGTTGTGGTGTCAGATGCAAGTCACTATTCCCTCTATTTGTATCGTGAAATCCTAATGGATTAAATTAAATAAATCCTTTGAGGAATGAAGCGGTGCATGCCCACACCATTTCAGACCTGGTGCCAGTGGTGCAATTAAATCCGTTGTCTCTATTACCTTGATCACAGCCCCACCATTCAACAACTAGGAAGTCATACACTCTGTAGCTTCTGTAGGCCAAGCTTATTGTACACAGCGTGAGCTCCTTGCATTCTTCCATTTTTCCACCCTGAGATCCCTGTGTGGCACTCTCCCCATCCCTCTCTATTTCAAGGACTCCTGGCAACACCCCCAAACTCTCCTTTCTAGGGGTTCTGTATGCCCCACAATTCCCCCTCCACCCATACTAGGTTCTCCATTCTCCCCCCTCCATAGCAGGGGACCTGTGTGTGACCCCCTTGCCCCATACCAGGGTCCCCCAGGTTTCCTCCATGTCTGTGTGTGCCCTGATTGCCCTCTTCCCCCTTCCACACACCCGAGACTTCCAATCTGCCCCTCATACCAGGAGATCTGTGTGTGTCCTCATGCCACAGGCTCTATATTCCCCCCTTTCCCACCTTCATAGGTGCTGGAACTAGGAGTGCAGGGTGTGCTGCTGCACCCACTGGCTTTAAGTAGTAATAACAACCCAAATATATGGTTTCCAGCTTTAGCACCCCAACTATAAAAATTGTTCCAGCTCCACTGCCCACCTTCCCTTCATGCCAGGGACTCTATGTGTCCCTTTCCCCCATAGCAGGGTCCCCCAATTTCTCCCTACCAGGGGTACTTTGTGTCCCCTTCTCTCCATAGCAGAGCCTCAGCTTCAAGTTCCTCTGCAAAATAGATGGCAGGGGTTCCATGTGTTCCCCATTTCCCCCTTCTGGTTTCCCCCCAGATTAGTAGGGGTCTGGCCATTGATGCCTATGTAAGCGGGGGAATAGTCCCGCTCTTGTGGGGAACTTTCCTCGTCTCTGCACTACCCCGGTGAAATGGGCTAGCGGAAGGATCTGAGTCCTCGCTCCCACCTCCTTTACCCAGAGGCCTCCCTGCCTTCGAGGACTCCCCTTGCACTCTTCTGTCTGGCAGAGTCCTCGTAACCCCCAACAAGGCTGGGCCCAGGATTCCTGGGGGGCTAGACCCCCAACCCTTGCTGTGGTCACCTAGGTCAGGGGGTAGGGTGTCCCCACTCCGGGGTACTCTCTCTGAACAGGATGCTTCCCTGACCCACTGATCACTGCATACAATTGAAAGCAAATGCAAATTATTTAATTAACAATTAATTTGTAACAGGAATAAGGAAAAATGGGAAAGGCTAATGAAAACACATCACCCCGCTCTGTGGCAGGGAACATCTCAACAGTGTCTCTGCAATGTCAGGGCAGTTCAGTCTGTTCCTGTGTAAGTCCCAGGCTCCTTCTCAGGCCCTGGCTGTGCTGCAGGGACACTGTGGCTTGGACGCTTGTTCTGGCGGTGGCCACACGCTCGCAGGCTCTGGGTGGCAGGACCCTTCTTCCCAGCGTTGCCCCCGCCCTGTCGGGGTTTAGATCCCCCTGCAAGTCTGGCCTGCAGGGCCTCTTGGCTGAGGCCTCTCCCTGCGCTGGGCCCACTGCCCAGGGTCCCCCTCGCTCTCCCCAGCTGCTCACCGCACCCAGCTCCGGACTGCTCCAGTTCCAGCTCCACCGCTCTGCCTCTGCACGGCTGCTGCTGCTGCTCTGCCTCCAGCTCCCTGGGCTGCTGCCCTGGGCCCTCTGGCTCTGGCTGCTGCAGCTTCTCCCCCGCAGGCCAGGTCTGTCTCCCTGGACTGCAGCTCTGCTCCCAGGGCAGGTCTGTCTCTCTGGGCTGCACCTCTGCTCCCAGGGCAGGTCTGTGTCTCTGGGCTGCACCTCTGCTCCCAGGGCAGGTCTGTCTCTCTGGGCTGCTTTTCTGGCCCCTCCAGATCTGGCCCAGCTCAGCTCTGCCCTCTCCTCAGCTCGGCCCCACTCACTCTGACTCAGGCAACTTCAGCTCACATGGAGGACGGGATTCACCCTGACCTCCTGACCCCCTGATTCGCCTGCCCGCCCTGTCAATCAGGCTGACCTGGAGCATTGGCCTCTCCCCATTGCCCCTGGGGACTGTCAGTCCCATCGACCCTTCCCCTTTTGGTACTGGGAGCTCTGAATGTTAGTAAGGGGACTGTTATCCCCTTACATTCCCCCTTGCTAAAATTCTGCCACAACCACAAGGTTTACACTAATACCTCCGGACCCATTATTAACAACATATACCCACATCATATCATATCAAACCCATTAACATCAAAAGAATATTTAACATATTAAACATTTCACATCTATTTCTTCATACTATACATAACAATATTCATTAAAACACTATATAGAACCAATAACATAATCATCTCTAAAGTTAACAGGCAGTACATCCTTATTAGCCCTCTGGGACCTTCTTAAAACTGGTGGTTCATTACCCATATTTTCTATTTCCCTATTCTCGGGTAATACTGGGTCAGCTGGAGGGATCTGGCCATTCTTGTTAGGGTTTGTGTTTGTCCCACTCTGTTCCCCTCTGTATTCAGTTTGTGGGACTAGAACCATCCCCCAGTTGGTTTCCATCTCCTCAGGGTGTGCTGATCTACGCCTCCTATGGTCCCTGACTGGACTAAGAGTGCAATGTTTTAGTTGATCCCTATGTACTAGTCTCTCAGGACCTCCTCGCTCAGGCCGGATGGTGTAAACTGGTAGCTCGGGATTGTTGTGAGCAACTACAATGTGGGGATTTGACTCTCACTTGTCCTGTATTTTATTACGCCCCTGTTGTCTATGGTTACGAACTAGTACACGGTCACCAGGCCTGATGAGAGCCCCACTGGACTTGCGATCATAAGTCCTTTTCCTACTTTGGGCTGTGTCTTCAGCTGTACTGAGAGCAAGTTTGCTGGCTGTCTTTGGCCTGTCATGGACACCTTTGACCCAGGCATCAAAACTGGTCACCTCATCCTTAGAAAAGGCTTCTTGATGCTTCTCTGGCAACACCCTTAAGTTAGCCACCTGTGCAGGAATCAGCCCTTGGCATGCCGCTTGAACTGGAACTGGCAGTCTGCCACCACATCTTTCTTGAGGAAAGGTAACTTGTTCTCCCTTCTCCCCAAATGTTACCTTCACCTGAGGGATCACCTCCTCAGGCTGCAACTCCATAGCCTTCACGCTTGGGTTTAAAAGACTCACTGGTACTCTTCCTTTGATGGCACTAGTCAGTACATTGGCTGACTGAAGTCCATTAGGTAGGCTTGACCCAGATGTAGGCTCTACCAGCACTCGATATTCATTGGTATTTCCTGGCATCCAGCAGCGTTCATGAAGCATCTTCTCTCTCCAAGGAGAAATAATGGTCTTCCGGTTTCTGCCGACTTTAACATTTCCAATCCACCTTGTGGGGCCCAGGGAATGACTCTGCCTCTCCGCTCGAGCCAGTACTCCACTCAGCACAGCATTCTTCTTAGCATGCCCATGACGGTTCATCCTCCTGGTTCCTTTTACTGGCAACTGTAGCTCTTTCAGCTCACTAATGATGTTCATCCCTAGAATCCCTGGGACTCCTTCTCCTATATGGCTCCCTTCAGAGGCCTTGTCTTTCAGGATGAAGATGCATTTCCCTGGCAGTGTCTGGCCCATGTAGTCGATGTCTGCTTCGAGGCATCCCACCACTGGGATTGCCAGTCCATTAACTGCTGTTAGATGTACAAACTGTGTGTTGTGCATGGTCAGCTCTTTGTCTTTCAAATATTTTTGAAAATGTGATTCAGTAATGGTGGTGACTTCTGAGCCAGTATCTAACAAACATCTGGTTTTTACCCCTGCTATACATACTTCAGCAGTTAGACAGTCTCCAAATGCTCGCTTACAGAAGTCACTAGATATGCTGGTGCTGCCCATGTTCCTCTCAACACTGTATGCAGAGTGATTTTCCACCAAGGACAGGCCTAGGAATCCTTCTGCCACTGCTTGGCCTTTTACTGTAGATGGACCACTCGCTCCTGGTGCCCCATCGATTTCGAGTGCCTGGGACTCTGGTCTCCTTCTCAGTGTACAATCTCGGCTAGTATGTCCTGGCCTTTCACGGGTGTAACAAATGTACCTCCCTAGCTCGTCCTTCAGTGGAGATCTTCGGGATCCTGGAGCTCTTGGATATTTTGGCACATTAGTGGAGGTATTTCCTTTCATCACCTCAGTCATCACTTTCATCATCTCCCCCTGTTGGACAGCCAGTTTTTGGACAGCTTCACTTAGGCTTTCCAATGTTAGCTGTGTTTGGGGCAGGGCCTTTTCCCCAGCAGCTGCATTCACTAGGCCCCCACTTTGTGTATGGGGGTTAGGCTTGGCCCTCTCTGCCCCAGGAACTTCCTCTTCTTCTGACCATATAATGGCAGCCTGCATGAGTTCATGGAACTTTTTACTGGGCTCTTCCTTAAACCTCCTTTTCATTTCACGTCGGAGGGAGTCGTCCCGGAGCCCCAACACCAACTGCTCTTTTAGAAACATATCTGGGTCTGGAACTTGTTGAGAATCTCGCCGCTCCACTTTGCTCATTCTCTCCTGAAGATCATATGCGTACGCCCGGATAGTTTCACCGGGCTCCTGCTTTCTCTCAAAGAACTCCTTTAGTCGAGTTCCAATAGGTACCTTGTCTCCGTACACTTCCAGGAGGAGTTCAAACACCTTTTTCACATCTTTCTTGTCTGCCATTGCCATGAACTTTACTGTGGCCTTCGCCTGGTCCTTGAGGTGTTCCTCTATGAAGTCCACATGGTCTTCCTCAGGTACTCTTAGCACACGCAGCGCTGTCTTCACAGACTTGACCCACTCCTCTACTGTAATGTCTCCTGCTCTGGTCGGGAAGCCACCAAACTCTGTGACCTTCTGCTCCCGTGGGACATAAATAGTAGGGGGTTTCTTAGCTTCTGCTGCCTGTTGGTCTATTACAGCCTTAGCCAGTGATAAGGCTTCTCTCTGTTCTGTTCTAGCTTGTTGTAATGACTCAGCTTGGTCTGACAATCTGCGCTGAAGTTCAGCAACCTGGGCCTGTAGTTGTGCAATTTGAGCCATGGTAGGGTTCTTGACTAGGCCTGGACAGTGCTACCAGAACTCAACCAGTAAACCAATGGGGTGGACCCTGTGGATAGGATCCTGTTCGTGACGCCAATTATGTAAGCGGGGGAATAGTCCCGCTCTTGTGGGGAACTTTCCTCGTCTCTGCACTACCCCGGTGAAATGGGCTAGCGGAAGGATCTGAGTCCTCGCTCCCACCTCCTTTACCCAGAGGCCTCCCTGCCCTCGAGGACTCCCCTTGCACTCTTCTGTCTGGCAGAGTCCTCGTAACCCCAACAAGGCTGGGCCCAGGATTCCTGGGGGGCTCAACCCCCAACCTTGCTGTGGTCACCTAGGTCAGGGGGTAGGGTGTCCCCACTCCGGGGTACTCTCTCTGAACAGGATGCTTCCCTGACCCACTGATCACTGCATACAATTGAAAGCAAATGCAAATTATTTAATTAACAATTAATTTGTAACAGGAATAAGGAAAAATGGGAAAGGCTAATGAAAACACATCACCCCGCTCTGTGGCAGGGAACATCTCAACAGTGTCTCTGCAATGTCAGGGCAGTTCAGTCTGTTCCTGTGTAAGTCCGAGGCTCCTTCTCAGGCCCTGGCTGTGCTGCAGGGACACTGTGGCTTGGACGCTTGTTCTGGCGGTGGCCACACGCTCGCAGGCTCTGGGTGGCAGGACCCTTCTTCCCAGCGTTGCCCCCGCCCTGTCGGGGTTTAGATCCCCCTGCAAGTCTGGCCTGCAGGGCCTCTTGGCTGAGGCCTCTCCCTGCGCTGGGCCCACTGCCCAGGGTCCCCCTCGCTCTCCCCAGCTGCTCACCGCACCCGGCTCCGGACTGCTCCAGTTCCAGCTCCACCGCTCTGCCTCTGCACGGCTGCTGCTGCTGCTCTGCCTCTAGCTCCCTGGGCTGCTGCCCTGGGCCCTCTGGCTCTGGCTGCTGCAGCTTCTCCCCTGCAGGGCAGGTCTGTCTCCCTGGACTGCAGCTCTGCTCCCAGGGCAGGTCTGTCTCTGGGCTGCACCTCTGCTCCCAGGGCAGGTCTGTCTCTCTGGGCTGCTTTTCTGGCCCCTCCAGATCTGGCCCAGCTCAGCTCTGCCCTCTCCTCAGCTCGGCCCCACTCACTCTGACTCAGGCAACTTCAGCTCACATGGAGGACGAGATTCACCATGACCTCCTGACCCCCTGATTCGCCTGCCCGCCCTGTCAATCAGGCTGACCTGGAGCATTGGCCTCTCCCCATTGCCCCTGGGGACTGTCAGTCCCATCGACCCTTCCCCTTTTGGTACTGGGAGCTCTGAATGTTAGTAAGGGGACTGTTATCCCCTTACACCTAGAACATTCCATGACATTTTGGAATGGATTAGATGTGGTGTTCAAAGGTATCACATTACAGACAGACAAACACAGAAATGCCATCACACTGAGTGTAAGGCCTTCACGAGCTCAGTCAGCAAGGTGTTCATGAAGCATCAGAAGAAGATGAAAGAATTTGAAGAATAGGGAAAACATAGGGGTATGAGAGGGAATAACCTTTCCTGTGCACCACTCAGTAATGGGATGCTCATAGAATGACAGCGAGAGAGAGAAAAATGGGAAGAGGAAGAAAGGATAGGTGGGTGGTACTAGGGATATCATAAAGTCTACTTTCAGCCCTGCTGCATGAACCAGCTTCCTTGCACTTTCTTCCCTGAGCCAGCTTCCCTGCATTAGGTAGGTGGATTTCCCTTGTACTCTAAGGCATGAATCAGGAAGCTTCCGCCCCCCCCCCCCCCCCCTCAGTGGAGTCCAGACTGCATCCTGGAGGCCTGGTCCTTCTCCCACTTAACCTAGTGTTAATTCTGTGTGTGGAAAGCATCCAGTAACAGGACCCTGAGTACAGTTCACCTCACCTGCCACACACATTCAGTGATATATATGCTGAGAAATTTTTTCCCTCAGCATTTGGCCTAATATAGCTTATCACAAATCATTTATTTTTAAAAGACTCTTCAGAGACAGGATTTAAAAACTAATCTATCAAAAACAGTCACATTTCTCTTATATTTCAGGGTCAGATTATTATTTATACTGCGGTAGCTCCTAGCATCCCCAATAAGGGCCCATCTGTGCTAGTACTGTGCAAACAAAAAATGCAAAGAGGACACCAGCCCCAGAAAACTGCAGGTAAATAAACAGACCAATGGAGCTGGCTTGGAGTACCAGGAAACAGATCCTGCTCCCACCGAAGTCAGTTGGGGCAGGGTTACACCCATAGGATATAATATATCAATTGGCAAATTCATTACAAGCTGCTGATACTCTTACACGGAAGTGTATGATCTATGAATGTAATGGTGACAGGCAAGATTCATGTGTGGGCTTTTTTTGTCTTCCTTGAAGATTGTCAACAGCGTTGATCTAACTTTAAAAAAAATGCTAATACTGTTTCAACTCTGTGTTGGCTAGAGAGAACTGTCTTAAGCAAAACTGAACAGATTGGCCAGCAGCTGTGTGGAGGACATCGCTAGCAATTCCACGAGGAGGATGTATGGCTTGATAAACAGTCCTAGAAACCCATTTGCCCACAATGGAAGGCAATATGAATTGTCATCTAGAAATATGAACAATAAGCAATTCTCAGATGTTGCTGTGCCTGGTACTGTTACACGACAGTGAAGACTCATCTGTTGAATTTTTGCCGCAGAGAATATCTGCTGGAGTGTGATCACTGTTGGGGCTGCCCTGGCGCTGCTGCAGAATGTGAAGTTACGTCTCACCCTCCTGAAATTTATCAGCAGAGATATGCTCAAGTGTTTAGAGCTATTGGCCCGGAAAAAACAGGCAGTGCCCAGAGAATCATCTGGCTAAATGCTGGCTAACTTTTAAAGTTATTATTTAAACCCGGGGTTCCCATACTTCATTGCACTGTGTCCCTTTCTGACAACAAAAATTACTACACGACCCCAGGAGGAGGGACTGAACCCTGAGGCCTCCCAAGCCCCACCCCCGCCCTGGGCAGGGGAGTTCAAAGCTGAAGCCCGAGCTCCACCATGGGGGGGGGGGGGGCCGAAAGCCGAAGTCCAAAGGCTTCAGCCTTGGGCGGGGGCCTGTAGCCTGAGTCTCACTACCCAGGGCTGAAGCCCCAGGCAAAGCTTGGGCTTTGGCCCTGGGCCCCAGTAAGTTTAACGCCATCTCAGGCAACCCCATTAAAATTGGGTAGCGACCCACTTTGGGGTCCCGACCCATAGTTTGAGAACTGCTGATTTAAACCCAAAAATGAATGAGCAAGAGTAGTAGGTGTCAGGGTTGAGAACATAAGAACATAAGAATGGCCATACTGGGTCAGAGCAAAGGTCCATCCAGCCCAGTATCCTGTCCTCTGATAGTGGTCAATGCCAGGTGCCCCAGAGGGAGTGACCCTAACAGGTAATGATTAAGTGATCTCTCTCCTGCCATCCATCTCCACTCTCTGACAAACAGAGGCTAGGGACACCATTCCTTACCCATCCTGGCTAATAGCCATTAATGGACTTAACCTCCATGAATTTATCTAGTTCTCTTTTAAACCCTGTTATAGTTCTAGTCTTCACAACCCCCTCAGGCCAGGAGTTCCACAGGTTGACTGTGTTGTGTGAAGAAGAACTTCCTTTTGTTTTATACCTGCTGCCCATTCATTTCATTGGGTGGCCCCTAGTTCTTATATTATGGGAACAAGTAAATAACTTTTCCTTATTCACTTTCTCCACACCACTCATGATTTTATATACCTCTATCATATCCCCCCTTAGTCTCCTCTTTTCCAAGGTGAAAAGTCCTAGCCTCTTTAATCTCTCCTCATATGGGACCCGTTCCAAACCCCTAATCATTTTAGTTGCCCTTCTCTGAATCTTTTCTAATGCAGGTATATCTTTTTTGAGATGAGGAGACGACATCTGTACGCAGTATTCAAGATGTGTGCATACCATGGATTTATATAAGGGCAATAAGATATTCTCCATCTTATTCTCTGTCCCTTTTTTAATGATTCCTAACATCCTGTTTGCTTTTTTGACTGCCGCTGCACACTGCGTGGACGTCTTCAGAGAACTATCCATGATGACTCCAAGATCTCTTTCCTGATTAGTTGTAGCTAAATTAGCCCCCATCATATTGTATGTATAGTTGGGGTTATTTTTTCTGATGTGCATTACTTTACATTTATCCACATTAAATTTAATTTGCCATTTTGTTGCCCAATCACTTAGTTTTGTGAGATCTTTTTGAAGTTCTTGACAGTCTGCTTTGGTCTTAACTATCTTGAGCAGTTTAGTATCGTCTGCAAACTTTGCCACCTCACTGTTTACCCCTTTCTCCAGCTCATTTATGAATAAGTTGAATAGGATTGGTCCTAGGACTGACCCTTGGGGAACACCACTAGTTACCCCTCTCCATTCTGAAAATGTACCATTTATTCCTACCCTTTGTTCCCTGTTTTTCAGCCAGTTCTCAATCCATGAAAGGATCTTCCCTCTTATCCCATGACAACTTAATTTACGTAAGAGCCTTTGGTGAGGGACCTTGTCAAAGGCTTTCTGGAAATCTAAGTACACTATGTCCACTGGATCCCCCTTGTCCACATGTTTGTTGATGCCTTCAGAGAACTCTAATAGATTAGTAAGACATGATTTTCCTTTACAGAAAACATGTTGACTTTTGTCCAACAATTTATGTTCTTCTATGTGTCTGATAATTTTATTCTTTACTATTGTTTCAACAAATTTGCCCGTTACTGACGTTAGACTTACCGGTCTATAATTGCCGGGATCACCTCTAGAGCCCTTTTTAAATATTGGCGTTACATTAGCTATCTTCCAGTCATTGGGTACAGAAGCTGATTTAAAGGACAGGTTACAAACCATAGTTAATAGTTCCGCAATTTCACATTTGAGTTCTTTCAGAACTCTTGGGTGAATGCCATCTGGTCCCGGTGATTTGTTACTGTTAAATTTATCAATTAATTCCAAAACTTCCTCTAATGACACTTCAATCTGTGACAATTCCTCAGATTTGTCACCTACAAAGGACGGCGCAAGTTTGGGAATCTCCCTAACATCCTCAGCCATGAAGACTGAAGCAAAGAATTCAGTTAGTTTCTCCGCAATGACTTTATTGTCTTTAAGTGGTCCTTTTTATCTCGATTGTCCAGGGGCCCCACTGGTTGTTTAGCAGGCTTCCTGCTTCTGATGTACTTTAAAAACATTTTCTTATTACCTTTTGAGCTTGCTGTTCTTCAAACTCCTTTTTGGCTTTTCTTATTACATTTTTACACTTAATTTGGCAGTGTTTATGCTCTTTTCTATTGAGCTGACTGAAGAGTTAACCTTATATGTGTGGGTGGCTTAAGTTGAGCGTTCTTTACTTTACAGACCAATCCCCATTGGGAAAATTATTAGAACATAAACAACAAGAAGTAATTATGTTGTACAGGCAAAAAGCCTTCTAAAAATGAAAAGAGGGGCTGGGGAAGGGAAGACTTTCAAAGCCTTGTTTGTCACAGAAGAGCCCTTTGGAAGACCAGGCTTGATATTTACTGCTGCATTACCCTCCCCCCTTCCGCCCCCCACCCCCAGTCTTCCAGAAAGTCTTTCTACTAAAAATTATATTGTAGGGACAGGATCCCAGAACTATGTTCAGAAACACCACAGGATAATATCAACACAGCCATTTAAGAAAAAAACCCCACACAAGCCCTTATAAGAACCAACTTTAAAAAAATTTGATTTACTAACCTTCTCAGTTGTGGTGAAAGAACACAGTCATACATAACCAGTCATTGCATTCCAACCTAACTGGTGACAGCATGATGAGAAAAGGCTGGAAATGGGACACTGTATGTGTACGGTATAACAACCATTAGGAGTAGGGTGCAATTTTTCTTTCTGAGATAAAAAAAAAAAAAGGATATAACTATCGGGGTTACAGAGGAAGTAACAAAAACCTGAGCACACAGTGCATGCTGTACATACAATTAGGGTATGACTTCATTGCCGAGTTAGACTGGGAGAATAGCACTTGGATGAAACTAGCCCAGTGTGAGCCACTACACTGCAAAGCTCTGCCTGCATACTGTGTCCTCAGTAGTGCTTCACTCACCCATGTGTATCACTAGGACTTCTGGGGTCTTATCCCATGGTTCTTAGCGCAGCAGTAATCTGAGCTGCTCTATGATTCTTCTCCAGTAACTTGTGGGAGAACTTGTCTGTCCTTCTCAGCACATGTGGGGAATTGTGAGAAGGCACTGGAGGACTATCAGCCCTTGGCCTGAATCCTCACTACAAAGTAGGTAGGTTACCAGTCCAAAGTGGAACCCAGGCTCTAGCCCTGGCTGAAGGCATGACTTAACTTGGGTGAGAGGTTTTTATGTGGATGGGGGAGGAGTGGTTAAGGGCAACACCCAGGTAAGAGTTTCAGACTAACTCTGCAGTGAAGAGATTTCCTTAGTCTGTTTGTAGGTATTCATAGCACTTCCTTAATGTTTCCCCTTCTCCTTTGTGTTTTTTGTTTTCCTGTCATATAGCATTCAATATTTGTATTCATGCATTACTACTCAGTGACCCAAACAAGAGATGAGACCCTGTGTGCTGGGCACTGCACATTAAGGTTGTTGGGGAAATGGCATTGTCCCCACAAACATTTTTGTGGGGAAAAAAATTCCCTTTTAAAATTTTCATGTTTGAAAATTCATTTTCCTATCAAAAACTTCAAAAAAGTTGGTATTTCACCACTTTCTCACACTTTCTGACTGTGTCCCAACTTTTGCTAACTGGACAATCATCAAAGATTTATTCTTCTCTCTGCAAGTACTACTATCAAAACTTAGTAGTATTTCTCCCACTTTCTCATTGTGTCTCAGCTGGGAAATAAGAAGAAAGTGTGTGTGGGAAAACCAACAATTTTAAACAAAAAAAAGCAAGTTTGGTTTTATTGTTTTACCAAAAGATTTTCTCTTCAACATTTAATGCCCCTCTCCTGCCCCCCACCCCAAGGTTTTTTTTTTCTTTTTTTAATCTAAAAATGTCATCAAATGACATTTTCCCATGAAAATTTTTGTTTTAATCAAAACTAATTTCTGATGAGAATTTTTAACCAGCTCTACTGTACATACATGTAATTAGAGAATTTCCCTGCCTTAAAATGTTTGTAATCTAAATAAATAAGAGATGCAAAAGGTGAGAGAAAGGGAAGTAGGATTATTTCAGTTTTACAGATAGAGAACTGAGATGGAGAGAAATTAAGAACCCAGTCCAGCAATATACTTAAGCACATGCATAACTTTAAGCAGCTGAGTAGTCCCTTTGATTTCAATGTACTTAAGTGTTTTGTTCGATTGGAGCTGAAGTAACTTGCCCATGGTCACACAGAAAAAGTATGGCAGAGCCAGCAGCTGACCACAGATCTCCTAAATCCTAGTGCAGCATCCTAGCCAGTAAAGAATCCTTCCTCTCTCTGTGATGCATGATCTCTGTGTGACAGTCTTATATGTTTTTTGTTGTTCTTTATTTTGAATTATCCAAAGGCTCTTTGCTACTGAACTGGAGTGTGATAACTAGTTCAGTAGTACCATTAAGCGTCAGACGTGTGTGTGTCACATTTGGACTTTGTAACGTTTTTTGAGACAAACTTTTAAATGTTCTTCTTTTGTCTCCATTTATTGGGTTGCTTCACATGCCTCATCTGTCTTTATATTCCCCAACTAGTCACAGTTATGGTCCCTCTCCTATCATTCAGTACTTCTTTTCTGACCTTTAATCGCTCTTGGCCTCCTGTTCCATGTAATATGAACCTGTTATCACCTATATTCCACTTTTATCCTTAATTCTATTTACTGGTTAACTGGGACTTACCTTCATTTAAGCTTTATCCTAGTACAGTCTAGGACATGCATCATGGCTAACATATATCCTTTGTAGTCTTCCTGTCATTTTCTGAGACAGTCTTTGACATATTACCTGATTTTTTTTTCACTAGCAGACAACACATTGACATAATCCCAATTTATTTTGTTTTTGCCTGTTTTTGTAGAGTTGGCAGACAGTATGAACAGTGAAAAAGATGATAATGGGGTTGTACTGACCTTTGAAATATGAGGCGATTGTACTTTTAGACAAGTTTGGGTCTATTCTCATAAATTTCAGCTTAAAGTAATATTTCCGTCTACAAATACATCCTTGTGATCTATGCACAAGAGGGATTGGCTAAAAGATGTGCAGATGCAGTAGGTGGCATTTTGGTACTGACACTCTGGTAATGCTATCTACTTTTGCATATGGTGACAGCAAAATATTAGCTACTTTATATGTGTGATTACTGGGACTGGATATGGAGCCCTAATATTCATACTATCTTGTTTTTTGGGGGGCAAACTTGAAAACATAAAATTGTGTGTTTCTACATTTACACCAAGTTTCATTACTAATATTAATACAGGCATCTTAAGTTTATCTCACAATCTTTTTTATTAAGAGCACATTTTACTAGATCCCAGAAAAAGCAGGGATTGTACTGCTCACTATCCAGTGTAAAAGTTGTTTTAAAAGCTGCTTTCCATAGCAAACATTATTCGTAACAGACTCAGATTTAGAGGCACTATTTTAATGCATTTGATCTGTCTCAGTGTCCCTGAGCAAAATGGGACAATGCTACTGATAGCACAGATTTTATTTATTTGCATCAACTATTGTGAAAGGGTTTTAATTATACCTAGTTTTAATTTTTTTAATGGGTAAAAATAACCTTTCTTCCAATGAAAATTTTATAGAAAAATTTCTGTCAAAAATTAGAAACAAATGTGTGTCTTGTGAATTTTTTTCCCCAGAAAATGGTATCTAGTTTTAACCACAGTATTATTCCCAAGTGTTCAAAAATCATGAGATTTTTTTAAAAAAATAACTCATCATAGCCTTTAGGGCTCATATTTTTCAAGCTTTTCTTCACAATCATGAGGGCTAGTACTATGGGAGGGAGTGTAGACTAGAGATTAGAGCACTAGAAGGAGACCCATGAGACCTGTGTCTTCACTGCAAAGGATGTGAGGTAGATTCCCACACCTGAGCCATTCTTTTTAGGTGACAAATCTGAGGAACTGTCCCAGATTGAAGTGTCAGTAGAGGAGGTTTTGAAACAAATTTATAAATTAAACAGTAATAAGTCACCAGGACCAGAAGGTATTCACCCAGGAGTTCTGAAGGAACTCAAATATGAAATTGCAGAACTACCAACTATGATATGTAAACTATCACTTAAATCAGCTTATGTACCAGATGACTGGAGGATAGCTAATGTGATGCCAATTTTTTAAAAAGGCTCCAGAAGTAATCCTGGCAATTACAGGCCGGTAAGACTAACTTCAGTACTGGGCAGATTGGTTGAAATTATAGTAAAGAACAGAATGATCAGACACTGAGACGAACATGATTTGTTGGGGAAGAATCAACATGGCTTTTGTAAAGGGAAATCATGCCTCACCAATTTATTAGATTTCTCTGAGGGTGTCAACATCCACATAGACAAGAGTGATCCAGTGGATACAGTGTACTTGAACTTTCAGAAAGCCTTTGACAAGGTCCCTCACCAAACGCTCTTAAGCTAACTAAGTGGTCATGGAATAAGAGGGAAGGTCCTCTCATGGATCAGTAACTGGTTAAAAGATTGAAAACAAGGCTGTTTGCAGAATGGAGGGAGGTAAATAGAGATGGCCCCCAGGGATCTGTACTGGGATCAGTGCTGTTCTACGTATTCATAAACGATCTAAAAAAAGGGGTAAACAGCGAGGTGACAAAGTTTGTTGATGATACAAAATTATTAAGATAGTTAAGTCCAAAGCTGACTATGAAGAGTTAAAAAGGGATCTCGCAAAACAGGGGGACTAGGCAACAAGATGGGAGATGAAATTCAGTGTCAGTAAGAGCAAAGTAGTGACCATTAAAAAACATAATTCCAAGTATACATACAAAACGACAATGTCTAAATTAGCTGTTACCACTCAAGAAAGAGATCTTTGAATCATTGTGGATAGTTCTCTGAAAACATCTGCTCAAACATCCGCAGCAGCAGTCTAAGCTAACAGAATGTTAGGAACCATTAGGAAAGGAATAGATAATAAGACAGAAAATATCATAATGCTGCTATATAAATTCATGGTATGTCCATATCTTGAATACCATATGCAGTTCTAGTCACCCCAACTGAAAAAAGATGTATTAGAAATGGAAAAGGTACAGAGAAATGCAACAAAAATTATTAAGGATATGGAACAGCTTCCATATGAAAAGAGATTAAAAAGACTGGGACTATTCATCTTGGAAAAGAGACAGCTGAGGAGGGATATGATAGGAAGTCTATAAAATCATGAATGGTGTGGAGAAAGTGAGTGGGAAGTGTTATTTGCCCCTTCATATAAAACAAGAATCAGGGGGTCACCCAATGAAATTAATAGGCAGCAGATTTAAAACAAACAAAAGGAAGTATTTCTTCATACAATGCACAGTCAGCCTGTGGAACTCATTGTCCGGGGATTGTGTGAAGACCAAAAGTATAACTGGCTTCAAAAAAGAATTAGATAAGTTTATGGAGGACAAGTCCATCCATGACAAGTCCATCAATGACTATTAGCCAGAATTGTTGGGGATGACTGGATGACATTGGATGGATCATTCAATACTTGCCCTGTTCTCTTCATTCCCTCTGAAGTATCTGGCACCTGGCCACGGTTGGAAGACAGGATACTGGGCTAGATGGACCATTGGTGTGACCCAGTATGGTGATGTTTTTGTTCATATGTTATGTTCTTATTCTCAGCTTTGCCCTGGCCTACTGGGCGAGTGACCATGGGTAAGTCATATTGCCACCCCATGCCTCAGTTTCCCCAACTGTAAAATGGGAGCGATGCGTGGTAAAGCACTTTAACTACCTGTGGATGAAAAGTTATAAAAGATCTATTATTATAACTACTTTTAAAAAATGAAAACTGAGATTCTTATATAATCACATCATTCCAGGAACATGAGACTTAAAGAAAAGCATCAAGTATCACGAGACTCATGATAAAAATCACTACAGCTAGCTATAGAGATATAGCATTGCTAAAATCTGATGTTTTTGCCTGGCCCGTTCATCAGGGTTCATAGTGTTGTCTATTGAGACTGATGGGCTCCCCCTCTTACACACCCTTACTCACATAAGCAGTCCTTAATCATGTAAGTAACCCTGCTGAAATAAAAGGGAGTAGTTGTTTAAGAGTTGTTTATCACTGGGCCTCATATTTGCTCTAGGGAAAAACATTTCATTTTTGAAAATATTAAATATGGAGTAGTCTCGTTCACTCACAGGTTCAAAAATTGGTCTCCATTGTGACTCACATGTTCTAGTACTTTAAGTGGACTTCATCCAATGTTGAGTATTCTTTATTCTGTGAATGTTAGGTTCTAGAACGTTTTAAATGTTATCTCACCAGATGGTTTAATGTCCTGCTGGGAGCAAGCTAAACAACAGAGAGAGAAAAGTATTGTTTGTTAAAATTTGTCTGAGGGCAGCTCTTCAGATCTGTATGAAGTGGCAAGGGGATGATTTTTCAATGGGATTTAACTTAAATCATATATGTACGCAACTTCAGATCTTTAGGGGGTGGTACCCCATCTTTTCCGATGGAGAAGGTGGTGATCCAAATTACATAAACCAGGAGGCTAGGAGAACAGGTGGAACTGACTAATCTTACATACCTGCAAATTGATGAAAACAAAATAATTCTCTGGGGAATGCTGGCTTCCTACACAAGTAATAGGAGTTAATATCCACTATGCAACTGTTATCTATGTTCTTTCTGTATCTATCTCTCTCCCAAAGGGAAAATATAAACTGGATTTAGAACATTCAAAATCTATTTGGATGAAATTGAGGTCCTGATCTAGAGCCTATTGAGGTCAATGTGAGTCCTTCCATTGACTTTAATGGGTGTTTAGAGAAGGCCTTTAATCTTTTAAAATAACTACAGCCCTGTATGTGCTGTTACCTGGGAAACACACTTTCTTATTCAAAATGAATACTAGTGGGAGAGGACATACAATTCTGCATTCTTTAGTGCCAGAAAGCAAAGAGGAATGATCCTTCTTGTTTTTATTAAATCGAGATCTGTCTGTGGCTCTTCAAAGTTCCCGAGAGAGACAACTTTCACTTTTTTGCCCATCTGTTGTTCTTCTGGAAGACACTTAATGTTTTTTTATACTAGATGCATGCCTAACTTGGCTTTTTGGGAGGCGGGGGACGGCAGGAGGTGGGGTTGCTATAGTAAAATAACTCACATTTTAAACTAAATATGTTTTAGGCCCAACTTAATTGGCCTTCTTTTTGGACGTCTCAGCACAAGTATGAGGGGTGGTTATGAAGAGCATGAAATTAAATTACTTACTCACCCCAAGACCTGGTCCCTTGGTGACTGAGTTGAAGTACATCGGCAGGCAGCATAGGGGATGCTTTCATTGCTAATGCCTGTGCTTCCCCTGTGTTGTGGACAGAGGGCTGACCAGATGACTCCTTTCAGGAGCATTAGATTCAGTTTACAACAAACAAACAAACCCAGCTTAATGATTTTTGGCTCTAACCAATGATAGAATCTGAAAGGTAAAGAAATAACTATTCATCCCATTTAATGATTATTTCATGATCCCGTCATGTATTTAGTGGTGGGAAGGGATACAATGGTTGGATTACAATGCAATGGAACAAAGAAAGGAATGACCAGAACAGAGCTGTTACGGCTGCCACTTCAGCTGAATTACCTGTAAATTACCAGTCTTCAGTCTCTTCTCTGTAATCGCACCACGTCAGTGATAACAGCACCAGACACATGTACACAGGCTCCTTTCCTGTACCCTGTATTTGTAATATAATCATTTGAACAACAGTGTACATGGTTTCTGAAGCCTGAAATTACAGTGATCAGCTATAAGACTATGTCAGTCAATCCTCCTGACTGTGCATCGCCATTAAATACATTGTATTTCTCTAGACATGTGAACATACAATGGGAGATCTCAAATTTGAGGCTTTAACTGCAGGAAAACATTTATCACTAAGGAAGTAATGAGATGAAAAAGCACCATTTCCCTAGGGATAAAACTTAACTGCAACAACCATGTAACATATTTTTGAACTAAATTAATTGTTTTTTTCACTTTAACTTACCTTTTATTATCCAAATGTATTTATAGCTTGACTCAGCTATATCTAAGACAGTTGCAGTCACAATTATCTGGGGTCATCCTTAATTAACCATTCCCCTGCAAAAGAAATTAACGTTACAAGTGTCCAGAGATACCTCTGGATTTCTATGTGCATTTTAATCTCCAAATTGAATAGACTTTTGTTACAGCCTTGAGGTTATAAATTAGGCATCTGGCTAGGTTCAGTTTTTGTTAATAAAAATGCTCCAGCTGGCTGGCAGCATCTGCGTTTCCTGTCATCAGTAAAATTGCTCAGTTTGCTAAAAAATATATATTTAACCTTGAAATTTCAGAAACGTAAAACTGTATTTGGAGGGTGATACAGTGGAAAAGGAAACCAAGGTCTGTTAAGTTGAAATGAGTTTCTTTGGCAGCTGTGGAATCGAGGTTCCCAAGTTTGGCCTTCCATGTCGACTCCTCAGTTCCATAGCAGCACTAGTATTAATTTGTAGGATGGGGCCTATCAGTGTTGCTGAGGGATTCCATCAAGGACGTACAGGGTGTTTGTCTGACTTTTTGACTGTAAGACAGGAGTGAGAATTGACAACTCTGATTAGCTGCCTGAGAGCTATGCATTTTGATGCCAAATTATGCTAGCAACAAAAGAAAATGGAATGGGAAGAGGTCCCCACGCCAGTAATCACGAAAATATGTGACCTATTAATAATTATTTATCAGAGTCTTACTCTTTCTTGAAAATACACTTAGTACATCCCTACTTGGCCAATATTGTATCCATCGTATACTAATACGTAACTGTAGGTATAAATCCCATTCTTGATTTAAAATATATTACCCAGACCCACTGAAAGATTTAAGAGAGAAAAATACTCAATGGGCCAAATTAATCATTTATCTAATATTAGAAATCATACAGTTTCTAGGAGTGAAGCCAGAATGTCCTTAAAAAAACAGTGCTGTATATTACAAAGAATAATAGCGTGCCTGCGTTAAAAATGCTTTTATGATGCAGGGTAAATTAGTGATTTTTAAAACTGTCAGTTTAGATTCAATTCAGATGAGTCACCTTAATGTTCAAGGACATCCTGGTTCTGGCACAGAAGAGCCAGCAAGTACATAAAAATCCAGCAGTCTAGGGTTTGATGTGCGGTAGCATACCACACATGTATATAGCTTCCTGCAAAAGAGGTGCAGGGCACTTTGTACACTTCACTTTAAAAAAATGAAATGTAACGCAATACCAAAAGTTTTAATGATTTCATACGCAGAGGACCCAGGTGCACTCATGGGAGTGGTGAGCTAGTACATGCCTACAAGATGGAAGTATATCCCCTAGAGTTGGTCAAAGCCAGTAGTGTGGTCTGAGGTCTAGTATTGAGAAGAGTTGTAAATGTTTACAGACTAAGTAAAGAAGCAGTAGCTAAGCCTTTGCTCAATAAGCCATCACTTAATGTGATCAGAATCGATATGTCCAGTTATTGCCTTGTCTCCAGCTTTCCCTGTTTGGGGAATGTTATTGAAGCATAACAGGCTAGCTCAAGGGTCACCACCTGAGTTCTTTTGGCTTTGTGGGATTGTGCTTCAAACCTGTGTGTGGTATGGAAATTGATTTGGTATCCTTGGTCCTGATGATCCTTCTCCTGATGATGGACTAAGATCAAGAGTCTGCTGATTTATCTGGCTTTGAGATGGTGGATCAGAAGGTCTTGCTGACTTGCTTATAGGATTTGGCAAGACTTGATGGTTTGTTTTTCAGTGGCTCTATTCCTTCCTTTTTCAGAGCACTCAGAGGTGGATCACACCAGACTCCTTTCTGTCACCTCTTACATTCAGTGTTCACTTAACTGCTGGGGCGGACTGTGCTGTGATTTGGACTGCAGTCCCATCAGTATGCTGGTGACCTTTCACTCTACATCTCTTTCCATCAAATCCAGATGGTGTAATTTCCTTTCTTTCCTTGAACCTGGCCAGTACAGAAACCTGGATGAGAATCAGCTGGCAGATAACTGGGCAAGAGAACGAGGAGGTCTGAGAATGCTGGCAAAGAGAAACAATTCCAGGAACGATTAATGGTTGTGACTGCTCCATCTATTGAGTGTGTTCACCCTGGCCAAAGTTTTGCAGTTCCAGAGGATTATTGACCTCCTGTCTGCTCTTGAATTCCCAGGGACAGCAGTGACTCTTACCATTTATTTTCATCTGTATTTACGGAACAGATTACAACCTCCCCTTGAGGATGCTGACTTGGTGCTAGTCTTTCATGCTTTCATCACCTTCATGTTATATTGCAACATTCTGGTTTTGGAGCTACCATTAATGAGCAATGGGAAGTTTAGTCTAATATAAAATAGATAATTTGACAGCTTGTTTGATTAGCAGAGTAGGCCAGCAATATTACACCTGTGATCAGTCAACTGCACTGGCTTTCCATCTACTTCTGAGTCCCATTTATCTACTCTGTTCAGTCCACTTCATCCTAGTATCTGAGCACCTCCAAAGTTTAAAAAGTAGAAATAACAGTTCATGATGCTAGTTGAACTGGGTTTGGGACCTACCATAATGGTCTCATCTTTTTCTGTATACCACAGTGGCCGAGATCTGCTGAGATGGCTTTCCTAAAGCAGACCTGTCAGGGTAGTGAAGCATAGGGAGATTGTGGAACCTCCGTCATGGGAGGTTTTAAAGAGCAGGTAAGATAGTCACCTCTCAGGGATGATCTAGATCAGTGTTTCCCAAACTTGGGATGCTGCTTGTTCAGGGAAGGCCCCTGGCACGTCCGGCCGGTTTGTTTACCTGCTGCGTCTGCAGGTTCAGCTGATCGCGGCTTCCACTGGCCAATGGGGACTGTGGGAAGTGGCACGGACCGAGGGATGTGCTGGCCGCCCTTCCCGCAGCCCCCATTGGCCGGGCACAGAGAACCCCGGCCAGTGGGAGCCGCGAGTGGCCAAACCTGCGGCCGCAGCAGGTAAACAAACTGGCCGGACGTGCCAGGGGCTTTCCCTGAACAAGCGGAATCCCAAGTTTGGGAAACACTGATCTAGATAATACTTAGTCCTGCCTTGAGTGCAGGGGACTGGACTACTAGACCTCCTGAGGTCCCTTCCAGTCCTACTATTCTGTGATTCTATCCCTAGGTGTGCATTTTTGAGGATTGTGGATACAAAATGTCCTGGAGTGGGACCCAAGTGTGGAGTTATTTTTTTCTGTGTGGTCCACTGGCTCCAGAGTTTACCATCAGATGATTTTTTTTTAATGCAAACATATACTATGGTTATTGGTGCATAAAAATTAATCACTACAGCTGGGGTCTTCAAAGGAGCTGAAGGGAGCTAGGCACCCCACTGCCACTGAAATTCCCATACGTGCTATGAAAATCCCAGCCTACAAATATATGTCACTTTCCATACTGGCTTCTTCTTCTTCTTTCGTATGGCTTGGGTAGGTAGCAACAATTACAAATTTATATCTAGGTTTGATAGCCAGCACATTGGCCCACAAGTGAGCTGGTGAATTCCCTTCAGCCTCCCAGCAAAAGAACGAAGGGGACATTCAAATATGATGTGCTCTATCATTTGTGCCTTGTGACCACAGTTGCATACAGGTGGTTGCCTCATTTTCCATTTAAAGAGGGTTTGTCCACATCTCCCATGAGATGTCCTGATGTGATTCAATCTGCACCAGTCTTTCCGACATAAATCAAAACCCAGTGGTTCCTCAACAGGATCAATAATGAGCTGTTTGTTTCGAGCGGTCGAAGTGCTCCATGTGACTCTCCATTGAGCCTCAGCATCAAATTTGGGTGTAAGGATCTTGATTCGGTTCCATAGAGGGTTGTGTGATTTTAATCTCGTCTTTGGCAAGTTCTGCAGGTCATGGTGCAGTGGGATCCTCGTATTTGCATTGACATGATTAAGAAAGCGAGATGTCTGAGTAACTCTTCTAATCTGTGGAGGCTGGATGTGCTATCCAGTCAACTGGAGTAGATTTGAGTGTCCCCGACACTATGCGCATAGCATTATTGAGTTGAATGTCAAGGACTGGTACACAATATTCAACTGCAGAATATACCAAGGCAATTGTTGCAGTTCATAAGGTCGGTGGACTGGAGCCCCACGATGTTCCAGCCAATTTTCTGATAAGCGTGACACGAGACCTGACCTTATCACAGGTGTTCTCGAGGTGTCGAAAGGTCAAACTCCAGTCCAGTGTAACGCCAAAATACTTTGGATTAGCTTAATGGCTGACGCTCTCACCGCAGAACTGCACATCAAGTTTGGTATTAGCCATTTTATTGTTCAGATAGAAAGCAGTTACCATGGTTGGGTTGGTTTTTTTTGGTTTTTTTTATTAGGCCTAAGTTTCCAGTATTGGAAATACTCAGCCATTGTGCTAAGATCTCAGGTTAGGGTGCAGCTGATGGTATGGAGGTTTGTATGCTGAACAGCTTGGGCAATATCATCCACATAAATACATGAATTTCCTTGACTCCATCACTGGTATAGCCACGGTGTATAGATTAAAATGTATTGGGGCCAGGACAGAGCCCTGAGGGATGCCCAAGTTAAGAGTTCTTGGTCTACTGATCTGGCCATTAAGGTGTACCTTAAAGCGGTGTTTCCCAGTTATTACCATCAAGAGGCGGATTGTTTGCCGGCAGTGAATGACGCGGGAGAGCTTGAGGAGGAGGCCCTGTCTCCAGACAGTGTCCTATGCCGAGGACAGATCAACCAGGGAAATTCTTGTCTTCAATTTACGTTGGAATCCTGCCTCAACGTGGTTGATGAGCGAAGCTACTTGGTCACAGCAGTTCCTCTTCGGGCGAAATCCTGCCTGCTCAACTGGGAGGATGTCTTCAATATCAGACAGACGGTGGAGCAGCATCTGTTCCATGAGCTTGCTGGTGGTTGAGAGGAGAGAGATGGGGCGGTAGCTGGCTGCATCCTCTGGGGGTTTTCCAGGCTTCAATAGGGCAAGCCCTGTTGGCTGAGCTTCAGCAATAGGAAATTTACATTGATCGCCAGTTTCATCTAGTCTCATGCATCACTGGTAGCTGAAATGAAATAAAAAGGAACTATGAAAACTCTGCCACAGGCTTCCTTTGAGCCCTAATATACTGCAAGAAATCCCTGCAGGATGTTTGTCTGCTTTGATCTAATGGGGCTAAAGGAGCTTACATGCCCATTAAGATAAAAACTCAAGTGATGCAAATGTCCACCTGAATCTTAAATAAATTATTTATTTTAAAGTTGCAAGGAACATTATTCAAATAGGTTCCCCAGAAAGCACCAAAAATCTCCTTTAAGGAAAGTAGCTTCATTTAGCAGACAGGACACGAGACTGTGAGTTGGGATATTTGGGTTCTAGTCCCAGCTCTGTGACCCCGGTTAGCTATGTGAATTTGGACTGAAAATACGAAACAGTGTATTGCAATGAGCATCCTGCAGGGTCGGTTATACTGAATGTCCACTTCTAGTGCCTGATCCTGCAGGGTGTCAAAGGGAGCTGCTCGGGATCTTATGGGGCTGGGTTTATGATGAAGATATTCACTGGGGTAGGGGGAGGACAAATGTGGGTGACATTCGGAGAGGGCCAGCAAAAGGCCAACGCACCATCTAAATTGTATTTAAGCTTTTAAGTGAGACCTAAGCAGTGCACATGCCTGATGGCTCTCTGCACAAAGGTGAACTTCCCCCTAAGAAGGTTCTGCATAGAGCCTTGCCTACAGCAATTCCCTATTCACTGGATTGTTGACTTCATGGACTCCCGCTGGATAAAATACAGTAAAGGAGGAGAGGCTTTACAGCAAGTGATTCAAAGAAGGCAAATAGACACAGATAAAATAACTGTTGCTCTCTCTGAAATAGCCACTTACTAACTTGTGTCTCCCTCAGAAAAATGGGAAGTGGGGGAGGAGGGGAGGCAATGGCTAAAGAAGCTCTCCTCTTGCTTTTAGATATCTGTGCCAGTGAGCCTAAAAACAACTCATGCCTGACCCTCTTAGTCAGCATTTCTGCTCTTCTCCCGCTAGCCAGATAAATCTGCATCCTTGTTTGCTACTGTAAAAAAATTTACTATTTCGTGTCACCCCCTATTGCACAATTCTGCACACAAGTGAGAAATCAATCAGCAGCAGAGGCTGTGGTGCCAAGACAACAAAAGGCTAAGCCAGAGCCTCTGTATGGCTGCTGCTGTTCTATTTCCTGTGAAGTGGTTAATTTGAGGATGGCAGTGGGGGAGGTACAGTGCTGCAAACCTAATTTACCCACTAGAAGCCTCGTCAAATGCCTGATTGGCTGTGAGTCTCTACCATATTAGGAGTGTGTGAAGCAAAGATTAGAAGCCTGGCACACACAGCAGGAACTCTCCTGTCAATCTGAAGAGCAGGATCTATATTTAGTAGCAGGCCCATGGGAATAGCAGTTTAAATGTAGGAGGGGGCTGTTCGAATGCAGATTTTTGGGTGGTTTTATTTTTAATCAACTAGACACTTGAAAGCTTTAAGAAAGAATTCAGATCACATATTGCACTTTCTTCAGAGAGGGTCTTGTGCATACATTAATTTTCATTATTTTATTTACTTTTGCATGAAAACAGGAAAGCCATCTGGCTATTATGGACATCGACCACAGTAGTTTAGATGACTAATAATGATTATTACACTCCAAAATAAAAACCCTGTTAAAAGTGTTTGTTTGCCTTCCCCCCTTGTTCAACAGCATGCAAACTAATCAGCAAAAGTGCATTTCATTTAAATGCAATTATGGCAGTAATTATGCTGTGCAAAACAGTTTTGTTCCTAATAGATAAAGGATGCTGTGACAGCCCTCTCTGTTGAGGTTAAAGGGACGTTTGTTTAAAAGAAGAAAGAGATATCTGTGGTGTTTTAGAGGTTCTGGGGCCTGCTTACACACTCCAGATACGGCTTGTTTTAATGTACTGTTACTAAATGAAGGGGCTTCAGTTGTAATGATTGTATGTACTGATGTTTTGTAACAGAAATTAATTGACACAAAGTACTGCTATGATGAAAGAAGCAAAAATCTTAAATGATAAAACCAGTACAAACTAACCGCTCAGCTAAGGGCATAAATCCATTTGATGAAATAAATATAAACTTCATTTTCCAATAGAGTTGCATCTGTGTACTGTGTGTGTATTTACCCAGGAAAGCCCAGATGCAGTAGCTGGGCTGATTGCAGCTCAAGGAGGTCAAGTCACTACTGGAAGGTCACACACAGTGAGTCAGTGGCTCAGCTGAAATTAGAAGGTAGGATTCCCCTGGCTCCCACTCATTTGCAATAGCCCTAGATCACATAACCTCCTATGAAAAGCATGTGGGTCCAGATCACTGTACCCATGGGAAAAACTTTTGGGAGGGGACTCAAGAGGAGGGAAACTGTTACATTCCCCTCATGGAATTTTCCTCAACTCATTCCATTTGGGGGAGGGAGACGGGCAGGAGAAGGAGGTTTGGTTCTGTGGGGATACAAATAGGGATTGGCATTTCCCTCAGGACTTCTGATCCTCTGGCAGCCTGGAGCCTTCCACATATAAGCTCTGTGTTTCTGCTCTGCATCTGGAACCCTCTGGCCCATCTCACTGGCTGCTAGCAGCACAACAACATTAAAACCATGCTGCCAAGGTTTCATCTGCTGGCATCTGCCCCTGGCATCTCCCTTTGTTATGTCAGGGGCCTGTGGAAAAGCTAATACAGCTTAAGGTAGCATTAAGATGTTCAGATTCCCTGTGGGGTTTGGTAGGATTCCCTTTCCTTACAAATCTGATTTTTTCCCCCTCAAGTGAGATATCTGTCTTTGCTCCTGTTTTCCTATCATGTAGGGCTACTTCCATTTTAAATACATTGTTTAATACTTTGTGCACATATAAATTGCCTTTCTAAGATCCAGTGCATTATCACTGCTGAACGTTCTGTAGTAAGATTAGTGTGTGTTGTTTATATTTGTGTGTCCATTAATGAATGCATCTTACACTGGTTTCAGTTTTGCTCATTATTGATAATGGGCCTGCCACCTGTAAGAGAAGCGGTACCTTCTTGATGGAGTTGTGGTTTAAAAGAAACCCTTGGAAGGCTAGGGACCAGTCCTGTCCTGACAAGAAAGACTGTATATCACAGATTTTGTTATGTACTAAAACCAATGCCGGGTAAGGCAGTTGACTTCTGAGACCTTAGGCAAGCAGTGAGACAAATAAAATCACAATAACTGCAATGTGTAAATTCAAAGGAGAGCAAAATGGATTCCTGGTCCAGTTACTAGAGCTGATAATACTACTGCTAATAGCTGGATTTAAGTTAGCCTTCTATTATAAACACCAGTTTTGACCATTCTATAACATCACCAGAACTAAACCCAATCACCTGATACCTCACAGATGTGTTCTCACATCAGCACAGCATTTTTCCAAGAAGCTGGAGGCAAATAAAAAAAAGGCATTTGGGAGATATCAGAATTTTAAAGTGAGGTGATTTCACTCTGAACACGTTTTGGGGGCTTTTCATAGCTCTACATTCACTTTAATCTGTTGGCCTTGAAGAGGACTGGTGCCTCTAACTAGCTTTAGAGGGGGGGAATGTAAGCAGAGTTATTTCAGTTTCATTAATAAAGCAGTTATCTGTTTCCATTGTCTGAGGTACTGCTCAGGCAGCTTGGTGAACAGTGGTGCTTTGATCCAAAAGTTAGTTGCTTTCCTGTTGTGGGTAGCTAATTCTGAATAGTGAGGCCTGGTGCATACTGTACATGCCTATGGATTGCTATACAATTTTGCATTTATATCTGCCATGTTCATCCATCTGGAACAAATGTAACATTGTCTTGTATTTGAAACCGGGGAGTCCTGTACTGTCCTGTATCAAAACAGAAACTGAGGTGACTTACACAAAGCAAACACTGACATGTACCGCTGTGATGACAGCTGTGTGTCCATAATGGATTTAGCATAAAGGGGAAATATACAGTTAAGCTTTGGTTTGAACTGTTATAACTTAGAAATATTAAGCATTGTCTATATTTCAGCAGTTCTCAAACCGTGGGTTGGGACCTCTAAGTGGGTCACAACAGGCTTTGGCTTTGCCCCCCACTCATCCTCTCCTGACCTGGTGTGGTGGAGCTCGGGCTTTGGCTTTGCCCCCCACTCATCCTCTCCTGACCTGGTGTGGTGGAGCTCGGGCTTCGGCTTTGATCCCCCCAACCCGAGGCAGCGGAGCTTGGGCGGCCTCAGGGTTCAGTCCCCCCTCCTGGGGTCATGTAGTAATTCTTGTCAGAAAGGGGTCTCAGTGCAATGTAGTTTGAGAACCGCTGCTCTATTTAGAAGACCTCTACATAAATATATAAATAAGTTGCAGGGTAGGACGTGGATTGACAAGGGTGGTCTGTCATACTAACAAGTTAAAGTGCTGAACCTTTGAGGCATATAAATAATAATTAGCAGCACATTTCGGGGGCGGAGGGATGTCACCCACACAGGCATACGTTTCGGGACAGGTGCACTCCCAGTCAAAATACAGTTGACCTTATGAGGGTTCCAAAATGTTACTACTGCAGGATTTGGGGAAATTGAGAAGGGCTGAAGCTGTGTCTCTTTTTAGGCTTAGGGCCTCTGAGCCAGTATACAGTACTATGCTAAAGATTAATGCAGCCATGTTTAGTGAGGCAAAGTGCAGATTCATAGATCCAGCCCCTACTTTCCACGTTTTCAGTATTACAGCTGAATTTTGAGAGATGCATCTTAACTGAACAGATGAACGCTTTCTAAAAGTCAAGTGCATTAAGTTGATTTTTTAAAAAAATGTTCTGACATGCCTGCATGAACAAAGCTCCAAAAGCTTACTGAAAGGAACATCTTAAGGTGGCACTTGGTGACTTACAGGTTCAAAGCCATTGATCAATTTAGCTGCAGAGAAAGGTTAGGTTTTTTTCTCCTATATCACTAATCAATTACTCTAATGAAAAAGAAAAGAAACAGAAATTGATCTGTTTAGGAGTGTTCATTTGTGTCAGCTATGTGGGTGATCCTTTGTTTGATTTCTTTCTGAACCTACTTAGTGATGAGAATGGAACAGGAGTGAAAACCTTCTTATACTAACTGTGTGTGTGTGTGTGTTGGGGGTCAGGGGGATAATCTAAAAGCTCCCTCTCTATGTGGTAAATGCATCCTGAAGGACTTCTTGGAAAGGGCACATTCCCCTGTTGTAGGAGAGCTGCATGTCATTGATACATTATTTTCCCTTACGCATTTTGATGATCAGTCATCCTTGCTTTGCCCCAAAATGGCCAGGATGTTTCAAAGAGATGTTCTTCACTTTGTTTAATACATTGAAATGGTTGTATAATTGGGAGATTACAAAACATTAATTTCTAAGGTAACTCAGAAAACACAGGAAGTGGAATAATTAATGCTAGTCAACTAGCAGTCACCTAGAATGGTGACAAACATTTCTGACTTTTCTGTCAGTCACAATGCATGCCAGGTGTCAGGCAGCATTTCATCAGGTATGGCATTCAGATTCCATCCAGGAGAAAGCAATGGAAGGCTTTTTCAATGGCTAGTATTTGTCTTTTCTTATGCTAAGCCATTCTGGGTACTCAGCTTGAAGGGGCATAAGGGACAATGCCAACCTGTATAACCACGTAAAGGAGGAAGTGGATAGTTGGACAGATACAGTGCTCCTGGTTTTATTGCTTGTTTGGTTTTCAACACAAATGTTGATTTTATAATTCATTTTTAAAAAAATCTCCATGTAAAAAGAAAAACAGTATAAGGCCTGATTCTTCTCATAATGAAGTCAATGGGAGTTTTAATGTGTTTTCACTGGAAGCAGGAGTGTACAAAGAATAATCACATGCAATGTATATATAGAAAAGCCACAAGCAAGTCAGTAGAGGTAGGCCCATGCACACAATAACAGCCCTTTGAAATAAATATTGCTGGTGTTCAATTGCTGCGGTGGTGAGGGCGACACAAGCACCTGGGGGGATGGGTAGACAAAACATAGTTCAGAATTCTGGTTAAGTTGGAGCCAAAGTCTACTCTCCTTATTTGCCCTTCAAGACACAAATTATTCCACCTTCTGTTTTTCAGCGTGTTTGAGTAGAGGAACAATGGAGTAACTTGTGTGAGTCAAAGGAGCAGATTTGGTCAGAGTTATTAACCAGAATTATAGAGTCAGCAGTCTACATTTCAAAGGACTCGGTTCATCTGTTTGGTTCCATAATTAACAATTTGACATTGATTTGATTACTGACTCCGTTTTAATACTGAATTCTGGTTCCCTCCCACCCCACTCGTTGGTCTTTTTAGCTCTGGCATGGGAACATCATGGGCCTTTGAAGCCAAAAGATGTGTTTTTCATTTATTTCAGTGGGCTTTGGATCAGGTCATATGGGACTGCCACTTAGTAAAGGATCACTTCTTTTCTTCTTGAGGGATTTCATTTCTTCAGTATGTATTCTAGGTGGACACTTAGGTGGGGGACTTCCTGACATTCATGAGGTTTGGCTTGGCTTGGTGGTATGGCATGACCATTCCTTCTTCATCAGATGATCACTGGCTCCTAACTCAGGGCACATCCACACTACCCGCCCGATTCGGCAGGTAGCGATCGATGTTCTGGGATTGATTTATCATGTCTCATGTAGACACAATAAATCGATCCCAGAAGCGCTCCCTGTCGACTCCGGAACTCCAGCTCGGCACGAGGAGTAAGCGGAGTCGACGGTGGAGCCTGCCTGCGCTGCGTGGACCTGAGGTAAGTACTTTGTAATTCGATCTAAGATACTTCGACTTCAGCTACGGTATTCACGTAGCTGAAGTTGCATATCTTAGATCGATCCCACCCCCCAGTGTGTACCAGGCCTTAGAAACTCCTCTTCTATGCCCTATTATCAATCTAATCACAATGTTTTTCTTACAATGTAGTAACCAAATGAAAGGAATTCTTTGATGTGTAGTCAGCATCAGTTTGTTTGGCACATGGTGGTCTCCTTCCATGTCCAGTTGTTTAGCTTGTTATTTTAAAATTAAATTCCAAAGTTTGTAACTTCAAAACTGCAAAGAGCAGTATAAATGCTAAGTAAAATAAATATAATACACCATTTTAAACTATTAATAAAATGTCCAGAACACTCTTCCAAAAACTTTAAGTAATCCTCCTTTCTGAAGGAAACCTCATTATGAAGATCCTGTGTTGCCCAGGAAACCAGCACCTCATTTTACATAAAGTGGCGTAATTTGCAAGATGTACAAAATGCTGCTTGAGGGAAGGTTTCCCATTGATTGCATCAGGGCCTGATCCAGTCCTATCTGAACTCAGTGGAAAGGTTCCCATTGACTTTGATGGGCTTTGGCTCAAGCATTTAATTCCTTTCTGCAGACATACCTAGATGACCATTCTCCACTGTCCTCAACAGAAAGAGTGGCAGTGTACCTATTTATAGAAGTAGGAATACAGCATCTGAGTGGTAAAATCCCACATTTTCCAGGGGCAAGGCCTAGCCATTCTCGTATTTCCTTATAACTACTTCATGGTGTGGGTAGTGGGTTTGGGGATTTTGTTTTGTTTTGTTTTTGTTTTCTTTTTATTTATTAAATACATACTAGATATCCCTGCTTGTTGACTGCAGTCTACTCATGTATTCAGATATACAGTGAGACCCACTGTGTTCTGGCCACCCTTGTCTCACGTTTAAACTGAGGGTGGCTGGTCTGCTTCCCATTCGAATTTCCGCACGCTGTAGGGTTTGGTGCACCTCACAATGCATACCACACTGCTTGGTAAAACTCAAACCGGAAATATCCAGCATTGTGCACAGAGGGATCTGAAGGCAGCTACTCTCAACGTAAAAGCTAAAGTGTCTTTAAAAGCTGGAGATTTGTGGACAGTGGAGGGATGTCAGAGACATGAGGGGCAGATCAGGAGATCTCCAGAGGGGAAGAAGGTTATCTGTGCATTCTGGGAAGAGAGAGGAGCCATTCAATCTTACAGGTGCTTCAAAACTACACAAATGACATCTGTTGCACTATGTGGGTGTTGAATTAATTCTGACAACAAGTCCTTAATTCTATGCATATTAGGAAACAAAAGTTTGAAGTACAAAATGGTGAGTGGGGAAAAGTCTTCCCCTAGAATGGGTGGTCAATATGAAATTCAGGGAGGGTGCTGAGGGATCATCCATTTGTAAAGATGAAACTAATAAGTTCAGCTAGATTTTTTCCCCCTTAAAAATATTGTTCTCTCAGGACATATTTCTCCCAAAATGTCCAGCTTCTCTATTATTAGCAGTTCCTGTTTAGTTTAGCTAGCTTTCTGTTCCATTACATATTGTTTGAAATTTACAGCATTCTTTCATTAAGAATGGTACATTAGCAATTATCCAAACTGTTGTAACAGCTTCCCCTACGACATCCAGAATGGGTAAGTTAAAAGGAATAGGAGCCAGCTATATTGTGCTGACATGTTTAATTGAAACCAGTAATTACTGCCTGTGTGTGCGCGTGCGCACTGACAAACACGAAATCAAACGGACTACAGCAAATACATGAATTCTCTTTGCTGTACACATCCAAATTCCTCACTGTGGTAGCTCTTTTGACTTTGGCAGAGTCAGATCAGCAATGAATTTGGCCCATTTTGTTTACTGTAATCATTATGTAGCTGCACCTGTGTGTAGGTATTAAATACTCAGCTAAACTGGGACATAGTGTGGCCAGCTGCAATTCCATTGAACTCAGTGGAGCTGCACTTGCTTACCCAAGGTCTGAATTTGGCCCAGCCGGCAGTGGATAGTGCTAGGAGTCATTGTTTCATGTGTGGTATTTTTGCCTCAGAGTACCCTGACTGTCCATGCACCTAAAAACAAGAATGACACCACAATATATTGGCGAGACAAGGTGGGTGAGGTCAGGGCCGGCTTTAGCGGGTGCGGGGCCCCACGTAAATAACAACGGCGGGGCCCCAATGTCTTTGTTGGAGAAAAAAAACCCCACCTCCCGCCACCAATCGGCGGAGCAAAAAAAACAAAAAAACCCGCCAGAGCAGTGCCCCCCAGAGCGGGGCCCCCTTGGGCACGGGGCTCGATTCCGCGGAATCCGCGGAATTGGCTTAAAGCCGGCCCTGGGTGAGGTAATGTCTTTTCTTGGACCAACTTCTGTTCTTGAAAGAAACAAGTTTGTCTCTTTCACCAACAGAAGTTGGTCCAGTGAAAGATGTCACCTCACCCACCTTGTCCCTCTCCAATTCTGGGACCAACACTGCAAACAACTGAAATATATTATAGTTTTGAGTAACAAAAAAAAGTTCATTAAAGAAATTTGTAGGTGCATCTGTCATCTTAATGGATCCTTGGCTGCTGTTTTTATTAGCACACTGAGAAAAATAGTCATGAGCTTTAAGACTGTCCATGAATGCAGTTAGAAGATGCATTTGAGTTCACATGTGTGAATGGATTTACCTAGCCCTTATCCAAAGTCAGAGTAGAAGTGAAAGCATTGTATTTATTGCCTCAGTTACAAATACAGTAATCTATCGACTTTTAGAGGCTGAAAGTGCCTTGTGTTCCTATCTTATTCTTGTAGTATAAATCAAATCACCCTTTTTGTGAGCTATAATCTTTACTGATCAAGTTCCCACTTAACCTGCTAATTGCTAAAAAAACCCTGTAATTACCCTCTAACCTCTCCTTTCCTTCTCTTTTAGCACAGTCTTTGATATGAGCCTACTAATCCAGACACCTACCTGCATTAAAGCCCATTCAGATTGCTTCTGGTGTAACAGTACCTCTTTGTAACTCACACAAAGTAGTGCCGAAGGGTATTGTGCTAATAGAATGGGTAGGTTTTTTTCTAGAAATGGAGTTTCTTAGCCCAGGGCTACACTAGGGGAGGGGGGGGGGTCGATCTACGATACGCAGCTTCAGCTACGTGAGTAGCGTAGCTGAAGTCGGCGTATCGTTGATCGACTTACCTGGCCGTGAGGACGGCGGCGAGTCGATCGCTGCCACTCCCACGTCGACTCCGCTTCCACCTTTCGATGAGGTGGATTTCCGGAGCCAACGGGGAGCGCTTTCGGGGATCGATTAATCGCATCTAAATGAGACGCGAAAAATCGATCCCCGATAGATCGATTGCTACCCGCCGATCCGGCGGGTAGTGAAGACAAGCCCTTAGATGGAAGGCAATGACTGCCTGCAGGTGTAGTAGAAACTATTGCTTAAATGATTAATACTAATGTTACAATATAGTGGAAAATTCACTAGCTATACCACAAAGTGCAAGCCGTGATGATTTGGAGTTCAGTCATGGCTTTGCATAGTCAGAAACCAGAAGGCAGACAGCAACTCAATCACAATCTGTTTTCCAGGTTCCCCCTTGCTTTGAGGTCTGTAGTGCAGCAGGTCTGTACGGGCACAGTGTACTTCCTCTGGCATGCTGGTGTAGCTATATTAGCTGGCAAACTGGAGTGGGAGGGAAGGAGAAGAGGAGCCAAAGCCTAGTCTACTCCCCACCCTGTCCATTTGTGCAACCCTGAAGAGATTACTCTCCTCCCTGTGCTTTATACCTCCTTACTCCCTGCATGTCTGCGCAAGCCAGATCACAATTTGTCCCCAAATAATGGACTTAATATTTGTATCTCTTCGTATCTATTGCTTCCTGCAGTTTCCTTTGGGTGTGGGTGTGTTATTGTGAATGAACGGGGGACTTTGCTTTTGCCAGTTTTTCATTCTTTTATTTTTTGGAAGTGGATGATGGTTCCAGGCTGAGGGGTCCAATTGATTTCAGTTATCGGAAGGCATGTACAGTTCCCAGATGCCTTCAACGGGTGATGTATAGAGCAGTAAATGAAATGAAAATAAAATATTTAATCAGGAGGGAACTGTCATGAGTGCCCATTCCACATGCTCGCTTGCTTGCTCTCTCTCTGGCTGTCTCCTCTTCCTGGGTATAATTATAGCACTTCTTCCTATGTTCCCTTAGCAACAAATGAAAAGGTGCCTGGCAGCATTTCTGTCTTGGTCATGGGTATGTTGTGCTGCTCCAAGAGCCCTGAATTCCATTCAGAGCTTTATCCACTTACATATTAGGACTAGACCAAAGAACAAGGGGAACTTGACATTCTACAGAAAAAGATCTAACTCCGTCAGCAAGACAAAATCCCAGTGTTCCTGGTGATGTTGCTCTGAAATACCAGACAAGGCTCGGGAGGCTATTGCTTGATTTTCAGACAGTCTCAGTAATACAGAAGATCACTCCTATCATTGAAACTCTCTGTCAAAATGTAGAATTAAAAAACCAAAACCCAGGTTCCTAGATCTTGCAGGCTTTAAAATGTTACTGCTGTCCTCCTCAGAGCACTTTGTTTTTAATACTAGTCAGCTTCCCTGCCAGTTTCTCTGACCTCTGGCACCCCAGCAAATCACACGAAGGGAGGGCAGACAGTATTTTGCTGTCTGCCGTCCCTAAGGCAGGCCTGTACAACTCGTAAAGCGGTGAGGGCCATATTACTCGAAAGAAAACAATCGTGGGCCGAAACTCCTCTCCCGCCACCAAAGTTGTTGAGCAAATTATTTTTTTTTTGCTGTACACCCCCCCCTCCCCCCGCGGGCCACACAATGAGCCTCCCCACGGGCCCTATGTTATGCAGGCCTGCCCTAAGGGATTCTGGCCTGAGAGCTTCATAGGAGCTACTCCAGGAGGGGGAGGGGTATGAGCTGAATAGCATGTACTCTAGCTAGCCCTGCCCAAACCATAGGTGCTGGAACTCATAGACTTTAAGGTCAGAAGGGACCATTATGATCATCTAGTTGGACCTCCTGCACAATGCAGGCCACAGAATCTCACCCACCCACTCCTGGAATAGTCCTCTCACCTATGTCTCTGCTATTGAAGTCCTCAAATCATGGTTTAAAGACATCAAGATGCTGAGAATCCTCCAGCAAGTGACCCGTGCCCAATGCTGCAGAGGAAGGTGAAAAACCTCCAGGGCCTCTGCCAATCTATCCTGGAGGAAAATTCCGTCCTGACCCCAAATATGGTGATCAGCTGAACCCTGAGCATGTGGGCAAGACTCACCAGCCAGACACCCAGAAAAAAGTTCTCTGTAGTAACTAGGGGTGCTGGGGGTGCTGCAGCATCCGCTGGCTTGAAGTGGTTTCCATTATATCCAGGGTTTACAGTTTGGTTCAATGGCTCTCAGCACCCCCACTGTACAAATTGTTCCAGCACCCCTGACCCAAACTCAGAGATGCAGTGAATCCTCATATTCCATACCGCAATGCACCTCTCCTCTGGCGAGTTTCCTGGCGAAGGGGAGCCTGGACTTGGGGTGAATTTAGCCTCTGAAAGAATATAGTTTTCTGTGAATTGCAACAAAGTGTATGTTTCACAGCAGTTTTTATGTGATCAAAGGGATTCTTCTTAAACTCTAGCAGTTATCTACAGATTATAAATCTTAATAACACCTAACCCCATTTCCAGAAAACATATTCACAAAGGTCACACCACGTGATGCCTTGACAAAACAGCATACCGATCACCATTGTTATTTACTTGGTATTGCTATGGTACCTATACCCAGGAAAATTCCTTCATTACAAATGAACAAGGAAAATGAATTATCTGGATCCACTAACCAATGGGGATGGATAAAGGGGTTGGCAAAACTGGCAAAATTCCGGCCATACCCTCTCTATGTTGGTCGCTTTCAGGCCCTTCCCCTGGGGCCTTATGCAATTCTCAATTCTCAATTCTCCGTTTATTTGTTCACAGAGCCTTTATCATTACAGCCAGGCCTATCAGCAGATCAAAGAGGCTGGTGGGGGGGGGGCGGCAGGGGCGGGCAGGAGGAGAGTTGTTAGATTGTGGGGGAAGGAAAACAATAACTAACTATGAATTATGTAGTTTATAGGCAGTATAGCCCACAGTTTACACTGTGTTCTATACACCGGGGTAGAAAGAGGGTAAAGGTTAAGGAAGCATCCAGACAAGTATGCAGAACAGCCTGCTTGCCCTAGGATAAAAGCTTCCTGAACCAATAACATCGTGCTTTTCCCTATGACATTTTTAATTCCAATACCAAATGATGCCAGTTTCTGGCATAAAAAACCCAGCATAAACTACAGCTACATGTTCAACTCCCTAAATTTGTGCCAGGCCCAGCAGGGCATTCCTGTAACTGGCTCTACTGGCACATATTTCTGAAGGGAGCATGACAGCTGAGGACTGGTAGAGTGGGCAAAGCTTTGCCCTGCAATCTCCCTGAACCCCGGAAGTCTTTATGCCACCCTTGGATGCCTCCCTCCCATGCTGGGATGGCGAGGGAAATCCTCATCTGACTAATCAAAAACTAAAATCTGACTCCTCTTCACTACAGCCAAATCAGATAGAATCTTTATTATCCCTGGCCAATAGTTCCAAGTCTGGGGCTCTTGTATTTACTATGTGCGTGGTCACAGGGCACATGCTTGTTCAACAAGGAAGCAATATGAAAATAAAGACCCAAGTATCTCAGAAAATCTGAATTCCACGGCTAAAAGAACACGTTGTCATTCTCAGTTTCTTAAGTTTAGAGAGACACAGCCACTCATGTTGAAAGGAGCCCTGTCAAATCAAATCAAACCAAACCTACTCTATTCTTAAACAGTGTCTGGTACGATAATTAATCGTTCTGTTTTGTTCTGAACCAACTGTTTGTGCCACTCAAGACTTCATTGTTATATTTCCCTCACATCTAAAGGCTTCAGCTTTTTAGAGCTTCAGTCATCCAAACCACTATGTGGTTTTCTACTGTATATGTGTGGAAGCCTTCAGTCTAGGCTTTGCATGCCTCTGGCCCAGCCATTAGAAATGCATGAGTTTGGGTCATGAAGAGTTGAAACGAAGGCATTGGACTTTAAGTAAATAAGATTTTCCACCTCTGCTTGGTCCTCAAAGGCCAAAATCTGTATAACAGTGTAGTACTTTAAAAAACAAAACAAAACAGTCAAGCAGTCTGTGCAGGGCCGGCGCTTCCACTAGGCGACCCTAGGCGGTCGCCTAGGACAGCAGGACTTGGGGGGCGGCATTTCGGCAGCAACTCATTTCCCGGCGGCAATTCGGTGGGAAGAAAAGCAGCCGCCCAAACTCCGCCGAGAACGCAGCTTCAGAGGAGGAGCTGCCGCCGAAGCACCGCCGATTACGGTGGAGGAGCGCTGCCGCCTAGGGTGGCAAAAACCCTGGCGCCACTACTGAGTCTATGGCTCTATAGTTATGCATCACCTGCCTGCCTTGTGTCTCTGGCTGGCAAAATAGGAAAGTATCTTGTTTCTTACAAAAAAGAATAACATCTTTATGTAACTAAGGGGTCCAGTCTTCTATCAAGGGCAATCTGACATGAATAAAATTCTTGCTATTTTGACATTTATAAAGGAGCTTGTACTGTAATGCTGCTCAGTCCAAGATCTCATCAGAGATCAGTGTTTAGTGGAGTCTGTCTGATTTCATTAAAACCAACTAAAATCCACATATGGTCATAGGGGAAAGATTAGCATTCACTCTAAGGGGGCAGGATGGAAAGAAGGTTCAGCCAAATTTCCCATTTCCTTGTAGGCAGTTGGACATTAGATGAGCTAAATTACAGTTGGGCTCTTCAGGTGTTACAGCACAAACCCTACACGCACAGCACCGTGAATCTGGAAAATAATCAATTTGAAAAAATCAGGGTAGTGCCCGACACTGTGGAAAAATTATACATTGCAGTTTTTTACCCATAGTAGGTAAAACACACTGGGGATCCTTTACTTATTTCCCCCTGGTCCCCTTTGGTGGATTGCTTGAAGACAGATTTCACGGGGTTGTGAAGTTTTTGGAAACATCTTGTGTGGAGAACTGAGCTATGGACTACAGTGTTTGAATCAGATTTGGGTCAAAAGAGCTGGCCAAAATAAATTCTGACCACCTATTGACTATGAACAGGAGTAGCCAGCTGTTGGGAGTACTGAAATCATCCAAAAAATGTGTGTTGCCTGAAGCAGCTTGGCTCTTTCCCCAACCCCCCCACCCTTGCCCCCGCCCAACGGAGAGTGACAGCTGTTGGCAAATCTTTGGAGAGGCCGAGTGCTCCTTTCCCCATTTCCAAAAACAGAACTGGCCTTGGCTAACACCCTCTGAGGGCTGCATTGATTTACATGCCAAGTGCCGCATCCAGAAGACTTATTCGGTCCCAGATGGCACATAAACAGCTACAAGATTAGATCTGATAAGCTGCAAAGTTAGGCAGCTTTTTGTACTTCAATCTTGGTTATAAATAGATTTAATACTTTCTTTGAAATCCACATTTTATTTGTCTTACAAACCTCTCAGTGCTGGATCTTTCTCTAAAGTTCTGGGAGGGTGGCATTCTTCAGCATGAAGAGGCTTTAATGGATTTAGAATTCCTTAATTTAGTCCTTTCCTGAAAATGTTATAGCATCATAGTCCAGGGGGTGTTTGGGAGCTCAGCTTCCCTCCCACCCTGAACACACTCTGCCAAGAAATATGCTTGTCATGACATTCTCTACGAAACAAAATAAATACATGTTTGTGTTCTAGCCTTTCGGTGTGTTACAATGGCCACACACCCTGTAATATTGATATCCCTTATCTCTGGGGTCCTCACCTACAATTAACAGATTAGAAATCAGAACTCTTCCATGCTGCCCTCACCCCTTCTCATTCCTTGAACAGGTTATATTACATCAGTACAGTACCAAGAAAGGAGTGGTTCAGGACTGCATTTCTATTTTTAAAACTATAAATATCTACTGAATACTATAAAAGAACCAAGGGCAACCTTAGATGTGCCTCAATAAAAGTCTGTTTGAACTTATAATAATACTGTAATATATATTAAAGGTCATGACCCTGAATGGCTGGTATTCACGGGAAAAGGCCAACGCCATGGTATAATTAGCCTTTGAAATGTATTAGAAATGACTGGCTATAGTTGTAGGGATAATGCTGGACCTCCACTTTCTACCTTTGCACATTGGGGTTTTTTTTTACCAGAGAGTTTATTTAATTAATACTAAGAAAAGATAGATTCAATTTGTTGTTGGGTTTGTCTCAGCTGAGCATCTTTATTTCTCTGTGCTCACTGCAGCTGCTTTAACTAACCCTTTCACATAGTTGATGAGCTGGCAAGATGAAAAAAGGCGGTCTTTTTTCCTTGCACTTACTAATACTCTCAGTTGTGGGGTATTATCATTTCCCAAGAATAGGTTTTTATTTTGTCAGAAAGGGTATTTCTAAAAAAAAAAGTTGTAAATGTTAAAACTAGATGACATATATTAAAATTAGATGGCCAGTATCTGTTGAGGCATTAGAGCTCTGTAAAGAAATAGTTGGAATATTTTTCGAACATTGGCAACACTGCCTATTTTTCCTAATCTTGTTCTCAGAAACAGCTGAACCATTTTGCACTGAAACTTTTTTTTTTAAATGTAGCTTGACCCAGAGAATCTTCATGGAAAATTTCAGCTTGAATGGTTAAAGTTCAGCAAAGTTTTATAAGCAACTGAGAATAGGGGCTTCTACTGCAAAGTGTCAGGCAATCTTAACTATCGGTGCTGTTACCAGATTTCTTTACATTAATAACTTTTCTAAGTTAGGAATTTGTTCATTATGGTGAAAAAGTTGGAATTTCAAAATGTGAATGACTGAGGGTTTGTAGAGTTAGTGTAGTTAGTGGAGGGAGGATATATGCCCTGCTTGAGTTTATATATAAACTGTGGGATATATAGCAGTGGGATATTCTTTTTAATATCACTGGGAGATTTAGGAGCAAAGTCATGAATTATGGGTTCACCGTCTCATAAGTTTGTGTAGTGTTTTTGGCTGTGTACTCATATATTAAAGGAGCACAATGCTAGATTGTCAGAGTTCACACACACAAAATTAATGGCATTTATATACAGCATTTATAATAAGCGTGTCATAGCCATTGGAGCATACGATCAATATAAGCCAGCATTTCTGGATTGCACTTTCATGTCTCAAGCTATAGTTAACCTATCCCTCTGTAAAATTACTATAATGTTTACCTGTCTCTCTGGGATTGTGTGAGACTTAATAATACTATTTCATTAGCAGCTCCTCATCTAAAACAGTGTCAAAATCTCCACAGCAGTTATGAAATCTCTGTATGCAGGATGAGGCTGGATGTATTGTGACTAGTGGATTTCTTTCTACCAAACAGGTGGCTTTTGAATCGAGTCTGTACATGATGAAAGTCACACGGTCTCTGAGTTCCCCTCATTACTTCTGACCAATTTCACATTCTGTATCTGGTGTTAGATAAGCCTCTCTGCTGTGGCTTCATCCAGCTTAGAATCCTGGAGGTGATTCATGTTTAATTTTTTTCTTGTTCTGCTTTGTTTCATTTTAATTATCTAATATTTGGCGTGTTGGCATTTTCCATATTTCAAAATGGGATATCAAATTGGTGTTCTGTGATATCGCCACCTATTTAGGGATGTAGAGTAGTAGAGTACTTGCTAATAAAATAATCTAATTCATTCAACACTGTAGAAATATTCAGTTTGTGAATGGGGAAGTGTGCGCTTGTGCTGACTTGAATAAGTATTTTCCTTGGCGTGGCAATGTATTACAACATTTTGCTTTTCCATTTTTGGTATTAACATTGTACAAAGATGGTTCTAATTTTTACTGAATACACTTTGCAGACTCCCCACTAACCCTTCAAAATACTAAAATGCACTTCTGCTCAGCAAGGCAAACAAAACACATTTTAGTTTCTAGGCCAAGACACATTTGGAAACCTTAGGAACCTTTTCTCCCCTGCTCTGTTCTCCTCACACCCTCTTCTCTTTCTGTTCAGCTAGTCTCATTAAACCCACATGCACAAAAATGCAGAATTAACATGATGTTTGCCACTATTACATTGATGTCTCTGCTTCTATATATTACACCCCTTTCCTCTACCCTGTGTCTGTCTTGCCTATAAACTTTTCGGGGTAGGGCTTGTCTGCAACTGTGTTTGTACAGTGGCTAGCACAATGGGGCCCCAGTTTTGGTTGGTCTGTACTGTCTTTTCATATAAGGCTTACTGATGTTGTACTTTATTCTCCCAAGCTACTCTACAGGTGTCTAGATTATCCATTGTATAAATATAACCTGACAGAAGTAGTGACTTGAAATAATGTTTGTATTTAATTATTTCTAGGCACTGTGGTATAAATGTATAAAGAATACATAATGGCTGGTCTCTGTTAAGGACGTTTAGTGTTTCTGATTTAGTGTTTCTACTGGCTTGCAAGTGTGCTCCCCTAAAGCATCAATCCACATGCATTTGGTCTTTTTTTTTTTTTTTTGGTGCTAAGGCCCAACAGGTAGGGGATCTCTGTAAACAAAATCCTCAGGACAGAGCTGCATTCACCCAAATTTAAATCTAAATTAATGAACGTATCTGGGATACTAAATGTAACGGGAGATTCAGGATATTTGAGTCTCACAAGGGGAATCCTTTTGAGTCAGTTTCACCCTGTTTCAGGCGTGCCTATGAGAGGGCAGGGAGAAGCTGTCAGTGAGGGAGGAGGAAGTGTTATAGTGTTTATTTAAGAGAGTCTCTTCTATTTATCCAGGCTTTAAGCTCTCAGGCTGGAGTGGGGGGGGGGGGAGGAGGGGCTGGAACCAGGGTTGGCTCTAACTTTTTTGCCACCCCAAGCAAAAAACAAACAAACAAACAAAAAAACCGAGCACCGCCCCGCTGAAACAACCCCCCCCGAGCGCCGCCCTGCTAAAACAACACCCACTGAGCATCCAGCCGAAACAACCCCCCCGAGCGCTACGCCGCCCCGCCACAACAACCCCCCGACCGCCCCGCTGCCCTGCCGAAACAACCCCCCCCGACTGCCACGCTGCCCCGCCGCAACAACCCCCCCCGAGTACCCCGCCGCAACAACCCTCCCTGAGCGCCCCACCGCCCTGCCAAAACAACGCCCCCCCAAGCGCCACGCCGAAGTGTAAAAAACAAAACAAAAAACCTGAGCGCTGCCCCGCCGTCCCAAGATTGGCTGCGGCGAAGGTGCCGCCCCAAGCACGTGCTTCGTCGGCTGGTGCCTGGAGCTGGCCCTGACTGGAACTGCCCTCACTTCTCAGTGGTGGAGGACAAGGCTAACCCTTGCAGTTCCCTAGTGGTCTATTTTTCCAGCATCCAAGGGAGCAGGGCAAACTGGGAACTTTAGTCCACTGTGCCAGTCATTTAGATGTGGTTGGAAAATTGCAATTACCTTCCATTAAAAAATGTGATAGAAAAACTATTTTCCTTTTGTTCAGAAATGGTCATGTAATCGTTCAAGTTTTTGTCAATGAATCTTTTTTATTTGCCTCAAAACGAATATGAAAACCATATTTCTAGTTCTAGCTTCTGACAAGCGCTGTTGGGGAATGTAGCCTTTTATTTTATTTAAAGTGAATTTAGTGATGTATTACCCCACCACGGGTTCGGCTCCAGTTGCTACAGTTTCAAGCTCAACAGTGTGAAATTGCCTCTGGTGCTTTTCTCAAATTTGGAGACTCTAAGAACACATAAGTCCAAAGATAATGACTACAGATACAGTCACAAGTAAAGTCTTATCTGTACTACAAGTTTTATTAAAGCAATAAGTTACAATTACCCATGCATATAGAAATTCTATAAAAACCTATGCAATAATTATATCTGTAGTCATAGTCACATCCTCAATGATTTCTAGGGTCTGATGGACCACTCAATAGATGATCATCGCTAGGATGGTTGCTGCTGGGGTTTCCTGTGGCGTCATCCCTTGGATCTTCCCACTTTTACCCAGCCATGGAACCCTCTTTTATATTGTAATTCTGACCACACCTAACACCTTATGCATATGCATAAGGGTGTCAACCCTCTTTTCCTTATCTGGCCTTCCACACCTCAGGAATATTGGGGTGCCCCATTTTTCATAGGTTGTTTGTAATTCCTTTTATTCTCATTAGCATTTATGCATGACATGTATCCTGCGGTCAAGACACATTCAAAGATGTTACTATCACATGTCTTGTGGTCTTGGACAATACTGTGACATTGCACTCCGTATGTTTTATGGAAAAATGCTTATGAGTGTAACCACAATATGCTTCATGCAAAAGGTCTCTTGTAAGGTATCATTACAAAGTGTATAATCTACTGAGTGTGTTCATCCTATTTGTATGAATGTATCATTCTTGTACCTGAAACTAGAAATATGAAGTATAACTCTGAGGTCCTATTGTAGTTATGCAAAGTGTGGGCCATTAATGGTGGTTTAGAATCTTGATGGCTCCCATTGACTGGGACAATTGGCTGTAAATGGTTTATTTACCTGCAAGCCTTCCTATGTACGTGTGGACCAGCCCTGGAAGAATGGAGGGGGTCTCACAGGACATGTGAACATGTCACCTGATACTGGATTCCATCTTAAACCTGGTGCTTTTCCATTTAGAAGGAGGGGTGAGAACCCAGAGAGACAAAAGATTCCCACCTTGTGCCAAAGATATAAAAGGTGATGGAACAGAACAAGGGTGTCCAAGTCATGAGAAAGCCCCTGCTTTTTACCTAAAATGCCTGCTGGAACCACAAGGACTGTAACAGGGGAAAGGATTGGGCCCAGACTGGGAAGGAGTCTAGTCTGTGAAAAAAGCTTATTGGAACATCTCTGAGGGTGAGATTTACCTGTAATCAGTTTCTTAATGTATTAGGCTTAGACTTGCATGTTTTGTTTTATTTTGCTTGGTAACTTACTTTGTTCGGTCTGTTATTACTTGGAACCACTTCAATCCTACTTTTTATACTTAATAAAATCACTTTTGTTTATTGATAAACACATAGTAAGTGATTAATACCTGGGGGAGCAAACAGCTGTGCATATCTCTCTATCAGTGTTATAGAGGGCAGACAATTTCTAAGTTTATCCTGTATAAACGTTATACAGAGTAAAACAGATTTATTTGGGTTTTGGAACCCATTCGAGGCTGGGTGTCTAGGTGCTGGAAAAGGTAGCCTGCTGAGTTGTTTTCACTTAAAGCCTGCAGCTTTGGGGGCGTGGTCTAGACCCTGAGTCTGGGTTGCAGCAGGCTATCATATCTGGCTCAACAAGACAGGGTTCTGGAGTCCCAAGCTGGCAGGGAAAACGGGCTCAGAGGTAATCTCAGCACATCAGGTGACAGTCCCAAGGGGGGTCTCTGTGACCAAACCCCGTCACAAATACATTGCGGTCTATTGCAATCACCTACTGGCACATCTTTACAGCAACCTTGTGACCTTATGTGCATAGGGTTACTCCTAGGTTACTCACTCATGTTAAGCATTCTTAAGCCTATGGCCTAGTATGGCTAAGTTAAATCTTACAGGTCTCAACCTGTAGGCCTTGTGTTTCAGCCATGCTTTACTTATATACCTACTGCACACTCATCACTCCTAAATATTTATCAATGCTATACTTCTATATCCTACAACTTAAATCTCTAGCATACATTGATTATATATGAAATAGCATATACGTTGACCATAACATCACATAATACAATAATAAATGGATGATAAAATGAACTAATTGGATACAGGAAATAGACGATGTAAATAAAACAGAACTCAGACAGATTTGAAAGAAGTGGTCTATCTGGGTGGGGTATCCTGAAAGGAGAACAACAGTAAATGTTTTTTCATTGTCGTTAATTTGTAATCCTTTTCTGTGTAATTGTTTGGGGCCATGCACTTCCAATGATCCATATCTGGAAAGTTCCATGAGTTTTTCTCTCTGTTATAGGAAATAAAAATACCCAGCCAAGAGAAACTGTTCACATAACACATTCCAAGGACTTGCTTTTATGTTGTTAGTTAGCCTGCAACATTAAGAATCCAGATATTTTCCCCTATATTCGGTTTTCTGAACTGAAGCTAGCTAGAGATTTTTAATGGAGAATTAGTCTTGGCACATGCTGTGTGGTAACTCATGTTGAACATTAACCTTATAATGGAAGCCACTTGCCTATTATTTGACTTTATATTGGTTGATTTAATCAATTCATACAAAGGTATAGGGAAAGAAATACAAGGATGGACAGTCTTCTCAAAGATTAACCCCAATTTTTTTTTCTAGGCCACCTGTAGAGCAGCTATTTAACAAGGAATTTAGGGAGGGAGAATGATGATTTGTTGTTGATAAAATACAAAAAATGGGGTACATCTTTCCATTAAATTTGTCAATATATCTTGGCGTGAAAATGAGAATCTTTCATAAGAGACTGTATATGCAAGAGAATGAAGACATTCAATAGCAATCCCCATTGAGTGTATCAAGATAGATATCTAAATCATTCTTTGTATTAACTTAGAATCAGCATGAATGCAATAGAGAGACTTTCTATGGAGCTCAGCATACAGTGAATGATAGCCTGTCTATGATCCATGGCAATTGAGTAATGAAGATAACATATAGCGCCAATATCCAAAGAACCACTAGTCTAGCCCAACAAATAATGTAGCTTCACATTGATTGCACGCTATTTAATCAGAGTGATGCTCCTACAAGTTATAGACATTCAGGCAAGCACTAGTAGAACGTGACCCTATTAGCACAATACACATGGAATATATCTTCCAAGATTTCAGATCAATACTTTCCCAGACAGAAACAATATTTAATTCAGTCTGAAATCAACTTTTGAAGATGAATATAATTTAAAAGTGTGTGAACGTTATGGAATATTGTAAAACCTTCGTTAAGGTGGTAACCAGAGTTGACTATGTTTGATTGTTACAATGAAACAACCTTTTTCACCATAGTAAAATCTGGGGGAAACCATTCAAAAGGAAATAGTGGCTCTTACTACTATAGCCTCTTGTGAGGCTTTTCAATGGGTGTAAAATTAACCCAGTGCACCTCTGTCATTGAGCCTGATGATTGCTTAAGCAATAACAACTGAGGTGCAGGGCAATTTCTGGGGATTAATGACAATTAAGGAGGAATTGATGATCCAGATCAGCCTATTAACTCCACTCATTCATTAGTCCCTAAAACATAGCACTGAAGTAATTATTGTTTGTTATAAGATGAAATGAAGGGGAAGGGAAAGGAAGGCGAAACAGACATACAGATATGTTTAATGAGATAATTTTAGTTTCAGTGAAATGTAGGGCTCAACTCAGCAAAGAACTTAAACATATCCTTATATTAAACATGAATAAGTTCATCTGTATTCAGCTAAGCATTTTGGGCCTGATCCATAGCCCATTGAAGTGAATGGAAATACTCTAATTCACCTCAATGGGCTTTAGAGCAAGCCCCTTTAAACAGGTGAGTAGTTTCAGAAATGTCAATGGGACTTACTTGTGTGCTTAAAATTAAGCACATGCTTAAGAGTTTTGGTGAAGCAGGGCCTTAGTGATTGAATGTGTGACATTGCACCCAGAGGTGAAAGTAAGCTGGTAAGCCCCAGTAAGGTGTACCCAGGGAGGGAGGGGGAAGAGGAGGAGGAGGCACTTACCGGTACAGCGCGGGCCAGGGCTGGCTCTGACCCCCCAGCCCCGCCCCTTCTGCCCAAGGCCCCGACCCTTCCGGGGGCCAGAGCCGGCCCCAGCCCAGCCCCGTACCGGTAAGTCCCCACACTTACTTTCACCCCGATTACACCCCATAATGCTTTATGGGAATATGCTTATGAATGTATATATTACATAGCTGGAATATGTTTTATGCTAGATATGCCATGTAACATATCTCTGTAAAGGTTATGATCTACTGAATATATTCATTCTATTTGTATGCATGTATCATTTTTGTATTCAAGGTTATGAATATTGGCTGTGTACTTGTTTGATTTTAAGAAGCCTTAGTAAGGCATTTGGTCAGCTTCTTTAGATAGGAATTTGCAAGTTAAGTTCCCAATCAAGAAACACTTAAGCTAACAATGAACATTGAGATGCCAATCCACATCTGAGCTTTCCTGGGAATGTGGCCTGGCTTGTAAGGACTGAGTCATGCAGGGACATGTGACTTGCCCATGTGACTCCAAAACTCCATCTTGAAGCTGGATTCTGCACAGGAGAGAGGAGGGGGTCTCCACCCACAAGAGAAAGTCTATTTAAGCCCCTGGGAGACCCCTCCATTTTGTCTTCAGCTGGCTCAAGAGATATCCTTTGGGGGTGAAGAGGCTACTGAAAGAAACTGGAACAAAGGACAGTAACCAGAGTGGTGTGAGTGATTGCTGGACACAGACTAGGAGGCTAGTCTGTAAAAGAATCTTATTGGAACATCTCTGAGGGTGAGATTTCATCTGTAATCACTTTCTTACTGTATTAGGTTTAGACTTGCGTGTTTTATTTTATTTTGCTTGGTAATTCACTTTGTTCTGTCTGTTATTACTTGGAACCACTTAAATCCTACTTTTTGTATTTAATAAAATCACTTTTTACTTATTAATTAACCCAGAGTATGTATTAATACCTCAGGGGAGGGGGCAAACAGCTGTGCATATCTCTATCGGTGTTATAGAGGGAGCACATTTTTTGAGTTTACCCTGTATATGCTTTATACAGGGTAAAACGGATTTATTTGGGGTTTGGACCCCATTGGGAGCTGGGCATCTGAGTGTTGGAGACAGAAACACTTCAAAAGCTGTTTTCAGTTAGGCCTGCAGCTTTTAGGGGATGTGGTTCAGACCTGGGGCTGTGTTTGTAGCAGACTAGCATGTCTGGCTCAAACAGGCAAGGTTCTGAAGTCCCAAGCTGCCAGGGAAAACGGGCTCAGAAGTAGTCTCAGAATATCAGTTGGCAGTTCCCAAGGGGGTTTCTGTGATCTAACCCATCACAGAATGTTCTGTGCATTACACTAATTTATCAGATTATTTGACTCTCTCAATGCCTCTCAGCATTCAGCTGAATGTATGGTGGTCCTGTACTAGCTTTTACAATACTCTAGGTAGCCTAGATCTTCATTTCCTTTCCATGTAAAAGTATCACTCATCTTAGTTCCATGAAGTCAGTATAGCACGCTTTCTTGAAATTGTTTTGCATTTCTTGCTGAGGGATGAGAGCCGAGTTTGCCATTCTTGTTCAAAACTAAAAATGAGAAAACGATGGGGACTGTCTCACAAGGTTACATATATTTTACTAAAACCCTCACTTTTTAAAAACCTTGGTATTTGTATATAAATTAAAACTAATGGGCATTAGCAGGAGTCATACTTCCACAGAGATTAGTGGCTTTGAAACAATTTCCCCAGATAAATTGTGCACAAATTTCCCATTAAGATCAGTCATCATAATTTCTCTTCCACCGTGTTTGGACTTGGATGAAGAAAATATGCCTATGATGGTATCACTACCCTAACAATCCCAGTCTTGTTCCCCTTATACAGCATCACATGGGAGTGATTGTGCAAGAGGAACTTGTTCATAGCCCTAATGTCTTGTGTTGGAAAAACTCCCTACAAGACTCCAGTGATATGTAACAGTTAGTAGGATTATTGTTGTACAACATTATTTCTGTTTTGGGGAAACTGAGATTTATATTCCTTTTTGTATGGAAAAAGTCAGGTCAGCACTTCAGAAATAAGATGCTACAGGCCTGCTAAGCATCCTGCATTACAGACCATTTCTGAAAACGTGGGCCTCCTTTCCTCATATCCCTTGCACACATTGATTCTTGCTCTAGAGGATGGGATAACCATAGCCTTTCTGACTTCAGAAACAACAGCATTAATTGAAGAGCAGGAGTAGTTTCTGGATCACTAATTTAATCTGAATTCTAACAATTTCTCTGCTTACTCATGGAGGCCAGCCACCTGTCTATGACATCATGTAATCTGTTCCCTAATACAGCAGCAAAAATGGCGTCCCCTTATTTAAAATCCATACAATGTGCCATTAGTCTAGCCTAGCCAAAGACTAGAGAGGAAGGGGCTATTTTGGGATTAGTACAGTGCAATCACTGTACTTACTGTGATATTCAGAAGATCCAGGGGAAATGGTCCAGTCTTTTAAGTTGCGGGTGTGGTGGGGATGGAAAAGCCAACTAGAACTGTTAAAATGCAAATAGGCAGCACACTACAGGTGACATTTTCAAAAGTACCTAAGTCCCATTTCCAGAAGTGACTTGGGCCACATTTTAAAAAGGTATTTAGGTGCCTAAAGATGCAAATAGGTGCTTAATGGGATTTTCAAAAGCACCTTGGTACCTAAATCAGACATTTACAGAATGTTGTTTCAAAACCAGAATCCAAATCCTTAGTTTGTCTGACCCTTTCTGTGTATAATGGGATGAACTCTGGGTCTAAACACCCTCAAACTTTGGGTGGTTCAAAATCGGAGCCCATTTCTAATTACATAGATGGTTACCATAGAAGAATGGGTTCATGTTCCCACAGCCCACAGATATTTATTTCCAGAGCTAGAGACCATGAAAAAAATTCTTGTCTTATCAGACATAGTGAGTGGACGGGATGGAGAGTAGAAGGGAACAGAGCAAAGCAATCCCTCACAAAAAGATTCCAATTGTATATAGAGAGGTTGGGGATCCCATACCTCAGCAGTACGATAAGCAAGTTTTTCTTAGTATATTAGTGACTGTTTGGTGAGCACGTTGCCTGCTGTTGTAGCTGGCTCCCAGCATTAGGCTTTCACAGTCCTGAAGTTTTAAAATTCTATCTGATCTTCAGGAAAGAAATGTTTTGCAGTTTTTTGTTTGTTTTTGTTCTGTTCCCCCTTTTTTTTTTTTTTAAAGGAACTCAGTGTTATCCAGATAAATTCACTCTAAAAGGTGAAATTTTCAGGCTCCAGAAGTATATACACAGTGCCGGCTCTAAGTTTTTTGCCGCCACAAGCAAAACCATTTTTGGCTGCCCCCAACCCCAGCCCTGGGCTCCTCCCCGACCCCTCCTGCTGCCCCAGCCCTGGGCTCTCCCCCTCCCCAGCTGCACCCCCTGCCGCCCCAGCCTTGGGCTCTCCCCACCACCCGCAGCCCCTGCCGTCCCAGCTCTGGCCCCCCCCACCCGCACCCCTGCCGCACCCGCCCATGGCTCTCTTCCCCCCCCCACCCCAACTGCACCCCCCTGCCACCCCAGCCCTGGGTCACTGGTAACTTGCTCCCAGGGCAGGTCATTCAGCAGGAATTTTGGATGTGCACAGAACACAGACAGGATTGGTTCCCATATGGTTACAGCACTGCAGTAAAGTGGAACAATTTTCGGCTTGTGTGATTGAAGGATATCTGAATGCATATTATAAGACTGTCCTACATAAATGAGGAAAAGTTGAGGTGCCTTTATTATTCTTTTGTTCCACTCTTTGTTTCTATGGGGAATTTGCCAATGCAATATCACTGTCTTCCTTTTAAACAAATAAAACTAAAAAAAAATAATGGCAATTTCTGAATATTCGCTAAATCTGGAAAGGAAAAGTAAATTTCTGCTTCCATGGCTCAGAAGTGGATGGGTCAGGGGTTTGTGGGGAGGGGCCTGTCAGGGTGTGGAGAGGGGTCAGGGCAGTCAGGGGAAAGGGAGCAGGGGGGGTTAGATGGTTCTGGGGGGGGCAGTCAGGGGACAGACAGCGGTTAGATAGGCGTGGGAGTCCCGGGGGTCTGTCAGGGGTGTGTGTGTGGATAGGGGTCAGAGCAGTCAGGGGACAGATATGGGGTGGGGTTCTAGGAGGGCAGTTAGGGTGGGGGGCTCAGGAAGGGGCAGTCGGGGACAAGGAGAAGGGAGGCTTAGAAAGGGGGTGGGGTCCCAGGGGGGCAGTTAGGGGCAGGGGTCCCAGGAGGGGGCAGTCAGGGGACAAGGAGCAGGGGGGGTTGGATGGGTTGGGGGTTCTGTGGAAGGCAGTCAGGGGGTGGGACGTGGGAGGTGGTGGATAGGGGGCAGGGCTACACCCCCCATGGAGTGTCCTCTTTTTTGAATGTTAAAATATGGTATCCCTACCGTTCACAGTGCCACCCGTTCTAGCAGTGAGCTCTCCATTCACAGCAAGCTGCAGCATGAGGTCTCAGCTACCTCACTCCCTCCCACTCCCTTTCCTGTTAATAGCTGCCAAGGGAATGCTGGGAAATGTAGTTCTTTCCCTGCTCCAGGGCTGGCTCTATAGGCAGGGAGCTAACCAAGGAACTACAGCTCCCAGGGCATCCTGTTGGTTCTCAGCTCCCATGCTGGATCCCTGCCGCCCCTGCAAATGTGCTGCCCCAAGCACCTGCTTGCTTTGCTGGTGCCTAGAGCCATCCCTGTCTATACATGTGTGTGAGGTTTTTCTCCTACTCTCAAACAACAAACTGATGACTGAAATCTGAGGGAGGAGCAGAGACAGCAGCAGTTAAACCTGAAGCACATTCTAGGAGAGGGCAAAGAGCATTAGCAGATCATAAACTCATAAACACACAAACTGCAACTAAGTAACCGGGTCTTGCACAGAGATTGCTTTCTCAAGGACGTTCAGTGCCAGAATGCACACAAAGAAATGGCTGAGATGAGCTAAACAAAAACAATCTTATTTTCCACCTTGTTTTCCTCAGATGCCTTAATTAGCTTTCCTTCTGCCAAATTCTCTCCATGTCTATACTACTTCTTTGTAAAGCTTCCTGACTGCGGTGAGAACATTAGCTCCTAAATGAGACCAACACTAGGAAGCAGAACAGAGTACTGTGGAATGAATTCCCTCCATGATTACTTTACTACATGCCCTACTCACTCTGCTATAAACCTTTTGTCCTCCACCTGACCCTGTCATTAACTGTACTGCATAAGGTAACAGTTAACTGACTCAGGGTGGGGGTGGGGAAGTGATCTTAAACTAAACAGAAACCACACCACCTTTCCCCCACACAATAGTCCTAAATAAATCATCTTGGTGAAGTAATCAGTCTAAGCACGTTGTTACAGTATATCTCTATAATATAATGCTTTATATATACTGAAACAATCCCAAAAGGGTTGTCTGGAGGTTTCCTCTTATCTGTGAACAGGGTTTTGCTATTTCTCATCTGATATAGGAATACAGTCCAAATGGAAAGAAAGACATGGTGATAACAAAAATTACTAAACGTGTCCATAAGTTGCTAAGCAAACATGTAAAGACATAATTTTTTTAAAAATATCTGACCCGCTATAATGAATATGAAATTTAATGCCACCTGATTTTTCCACATGTACAAAAAGCTTTCAAGAGTGATTGGAAAATCATAACAAATCTTTTTTGGTTTGCTATAGCAAAATGGTTCATCTTGTTGTCTTTCTCATTACATACTGAGTCATATGCCCCAGAGGAAGTATAAGGAAGCATACCATCGCTAATATATGTTATAAATTCCACCTCAGGACATGTTCCACTTCCAGAGATGGAGCTATAAAAAAAAACCAGTTTCTCTGAATAAAAGTGCCTGCCCTGCGATCCACTGTCACTTGGTTTTAGAGCCTCAGCATTTTGAAAAATGATACAATTTGGGATAGTGCTGAAACATAAAGGGCAGCATGCATATTAATAAAATAGGTCTTTTCAAAGGGTATAAATTAACTGGTCCACCAGTCTGTATCTACCTCCCCACAAAATGTGAACTTGGTACTGGTATCTGACTTGATATTGGGAGTTACGTCCAAGGTCTTAAATTCAAGAAGACTGTGGCAGAATCAAGGATAGAATCCAGAACAGAATCCAGGTCTGCTGGAGCTTTAGCAGCAGATGTCCTTTCCCTGGTGGAGAAGCGGGGGAGTAATGACTAGGTGTTGAAGTGAGCAAGGTTCATCTTTTCGCGTTGGCACCAAATTTATATGAAGATAGCTACCTTCCACACAGGGGTGGCAATGCAGAGCTCAAGCTGCAGCTTGCACAAGAAGGGATCCTGCCCTTAGTCTGAGGTGCCAGCATCCCGGAAGGGAAATCTGCCACAGAGAAGGAACTACCAGAACTGGTTTGTAAAGGAGGTGTGCTATTTTATTTTTTATTGCACACATTTATGGGGCAAACATTAAATAGGAGTATGGTAGGCCAGATCCAAGGCCACCAAAGTCAGCCAAGAGCCTAACATGACTTCAGTAGGGTTTAGATGAGGTCCATTAGCAAGGGGGAAAGAAAAGTAATCAATGACACAGAACAAATGGCATATGAGTTTCTAATTACAGGTCAAAGTTAAAAGGCAACTTTCTATCGTAATCTTGTACAACATTATCATCATTATTAATTTGTATTACTGTAGCTGGAGACTTCAACTCAGATCAGGGCTCTATTGTACTGGGACTGTACAAATACCCATTGAGAGACCATCCCTTTTTCAAAGAGAATACAATCTAAGTAGCCAAGACAGACAAAGGATGGAAAGGGAAACAGAAGAGCATAGGTTAAGTGATTTGCCCAAGGTCACATGGTAGTTCAGTAGCAAAGCAAGTCTCCCGACTCCCAGTCTGATGCCCCCTACCATTAGGCCATGCTACCCTAGTTACACTGCCTAATTATGAAATCTTCACTAGATTTCTTATCTTTATTTAAAAATACAAAGACAGTTTCTGATATCTACCAAAAATCATCTGAACATTCTAATTAACTGCTGGGATTGTTTTTAAATTGATTTTTCCTAAATAAGAGAGATCTGTGGGTTTTTGCACTGCAGGCCCAGACTTTGTTCTGACCTTTTTTGATTTTCCATGCACGTGTGTCTTCCTTGGGGTCATTGCTACATTTTTATATAGCATAGTACAAAATAGAATTCGGTTTAATATAGATAGCACTTCACCTATTGCTTTGCAATAATGAATGACTAATTAGCAGCTCAATAGCTTTGCAGGCAAATTTGGCACCTGATACATGCTCAGCAATCGATCACCTACAACTGAGGATATTACAACCTGTTGTATTGTGAGGGAATGTGGGCCAAACAGTAGGTTTATATCCCCATGCTCTTTATTTTTAATAACCTGGGATATTTTATATCTGAGCAACCACCAATGTTGGGCTGTAAGGTTTAGTAATCATTTGAAAGATAACATTTCAAATTATGTAGCAGTCCATTAATATTGCACTGTGTATGGTATAAACTCCAGGCAGCCTGTGTCTCCCCTCATGCTAGGGTTTAGATTATATCCCCCTGCATTTCAATACGAGATATCAAATGACCCCCAAAAAGCACGATTATACATGAGACTTACCTTTATATAGCACATTTCAGCCATAAACGTCCCAGAACACTTTATAAAATGCTTGGTGCACTGAATGAGTCAGGAGTTCTGTGGAAAAAGTAATATATGCTCATGTAATTACTGTATCATAATGCAGATGCACAAAGAGGCCTAAAGACGGTTGCACAGATAATCGGTCCCTGGTGTCTGGCACAAAGAACTATATGGAGATGGGATCCAGTGCTAGGAATTGTATCTGTAGGTCAGGTTTTATATTTGAGTTTACATTTTCATTGATATAATTGAACATACTGTGACATCCCATTCCATATTCCTTATGAAAATATGCTTATGATAGGAATGTGACATAACTGAGATGTACTTTTGATTTACTGATGTGATTATCCAATTTGTAGGCCTGTATCTTTTCTATATCTGAAGTTAGCAATATTAACTATCTATCCGTATTAGGAATGTGTTACTTTGGGTGTCAACCCCAACCAGCCCTTCAGGTACAACAATGGAAAAGCCAGACAGGGCTAATGGGCCATTAGTCGAAACAATGGATTGTGAAAGAGCTTAGTCTTCTTGTGGACGCTGGAGACAGCCTACGAGCAATGGCAGTCACAGTGATGCAGAGACATGGGTCCGAGTCACCTGCTGCAGGATACTCCTTCTCCCCTTTCGGAGTGCCAGTGGTTTTCCACTAGAAGACAAAGGTTTCCCACCTTACACAAAAGCTATTTAAGGCAGGGGAGTGACATCACCATGGTTCTCTGCTGCCTCCCCACCCAAAGAGACACTGAAAAAGACCTGGAAGCAAAAATTGAACTGAGGGGAGAAGGGTTGAACTCAAGCTGGAGGGGCATCTAGCTTGTGAGTAATAATACCTGAGGTCTCAAGAGGGAGACCAGTGCAGCAGCCTTTCAAGACTTTCGGTCATCTGCCTGCAACAATATCTAGGCTGAGAAATACTATTTGTAACCAATTTCTTTAGTGAAACTACCTTAGTTTGTGTGTTAGGTTTCATTTGCTTAGTAATCAGCTTTGTTCTGTTTGCTACCCTTTTTATCACTTAAAATCTGCCTTTTATAGTTAATAAAATTTGTTTTGTTTATAATATAACCCAGTTTCTGTAATTTCTAACTGGGGTGGGAGGGTGGGGAGAAGTTGTGCAAACCTTCCTCCACATTAAGGGAGGAGGAAGATTTCATAATATACCTTTTGGGTTTGCAGTGCAAGGGAGGTGGACACCTGAGTGCTGAAGAAAGTCCCTTAAGCTGAGTCTTCCCAAAGCTGATCTGCAGCAGGGTGTGGCCCTGCCTGTGTGTGTGTTAGAGGATGCTATAATGTCCTGGCTCAGCAAGACAGGTTAAAGGGGGCCCATGCTGGCAGAACAGATAGACTTAGTGGTATCTCAGCACATCAAGTGGCTTCCTAAGGGGCATAACGCATCACACATATTTAACTGGAAAACATGTTTCTATTTTCTGAACAAGTTTCCTTGAAAAGATTATTTGTTTTAAACTGACATTGAAGGCAGGATTTGTTGTAAATCACAGTGGAGAATATGTATCATTCATGATTCATCATGCACAATTGAATTCTAAATGATTCCTTCCTTTATCATTTCATTTGCATGTTTCTATGGAAGCAAGAAGCAATACACTCAGAAATAAAGGCATAGTACATTACTTTTATTGCATTTCTTTGGAAGATGTCATATATAAAGACAGCTTTAGCTCCCAGCAGCATATAAAACTGCCCCAAATAAAACACTAATCAATCAAATTGGAAAAACAAATACATACCCATGATATACATTCAGATTCAGAAGTGTACATTAGTGCTATATTTGCTTTGGCAAAATCTTATTAAGGGCTCAGTCCTGCAAAGGGCTGAGTACTCTGGCCTCCTCCAGCAAAGCACTTAAGCACATGCTTAACTTTAAGTCTGATAGTAGTCGCATGAATTTCCCACTTTGGGACATTAAGTAAATGGGGGTACTCATATGCTTAAAGTTAAATACATGCTTAATTTTGCAGGCATCACCTGTCAGGAGCAATGTTTCAAAGATATTAAGGTCGGTCTTTTGAAAATCCCACTAGGCACCTATCTTCACTTTTAGACACCTAAATACCTTTAAAAATCTGGCCCTCAGAGCATAACTAAGGAGTGAAGATCTCCACACCAGTGCAGAGGTGTGTGTGTGTGATGGTTCTCTGAGCACTCCGGACTGTGAGTCACCTTAGAATCATAGAATCTCAGGGTTGGAAGGGACCTCAGGAGGTCATCTAGTCCAACCCCCTGCTCAAAGCAGGACCAAACCCAACTAAATCATCCCAGCCAGGGCTTTGTCAAGCCTGACCTTAAAAACAAGGAAGGAGATTCCACCACCTCCCTAGGCAACCCATTCCAGTGCTTCACCACCCTACTAGTGAAAAAGTTTTTCCTAATATCCAACCTAAACCTCCCCCTCTGCAACTTGAGACCATTACTCCTTGTTCTGTCATCTTCTACCACTGAGAACAGTCTAGATCCATCCACTTTGGAACCCCCTTTCAGGTAGTTGAAAGCAGCTATCAAATCCCCCCTCATTCTTCTCTTCTGCAGGCTAAACAATCCCAGTTCCCTCAGCCTCTCCTCATAAGTCATGTGCTCCAGCCCCCTAATCATTTTTGTTGCCCTCCGTTGGACTCTTTCCAATTTATCCACATCCTTCTTGTAGCGTGGGGCCCAAAACTGGACACAGTACTCCAAATGAGGCCTCACCAGTGCCGAATAGAGGGGAATAATCACGTCCCTCGTCCACCTTGTTACTCTGCAATGGGATGTTGATCCCACAATAGCCTGGAAAGAGTTTAATGAGGCTGAGATGGGGCCAATTAACCAGACAGAAGGCCTAAGCAACCCCCAACTGATGGAGCCCAGCTGCATGTTAGCTAGAAACATGTTCTTAGAATGTGTTCTGGAGGCTGTGCGTAAATCAAGCCTGCCCTAGATAGAGGAATGTGGATTCCCCTGTCTGACTGGCGGGCAGAGGACAATGAAAGGACATTTACATATGAGGCAAACAAAGCCATTAAGCTAACAAGCAGGAGAGGAAACAACTTAGTAGAGTCTGCACCCCTAGGAAGATTTCCTGGCTCTTCAGGCAGAGACAGCGGACTTTGGGTAATATAAGGGGTGCAAAACATCATGAATTATCCATTACTTAAGAGACAAAGAGGCTAGATCTCTTGGAATGTGTGAAAGGTGGATCCTTCAGCCATTTGGGTTGAAGTATCTGGGTGAGAAATTGCCTGGGACCAGGACTGCAATCTGTTAACCTTTAGAAAACTGTATATTTTTGTTTTGTTTGTAACCATACCTGTCTCTTTCTCTTGCTTAGTATCACTTAAATCTCTGCTCTTTATTAATAAACACATTCTTTTTATTTCAAAGCCACCTCTGTGCATGTATTAACGTGAGGTGTGAATTTTCAGCTAACCTAAGAGGCTGATGTGTGCACTGTCTCTTTGGAGGCTGCAAATTGAATCATTTCTGAGAGTGTTACAGTGAGAGAGCCTGGGCACGGCAGAGAGATGTCTCTGGGGAAGTCAGACACTGGGGTTCGCTGATGGTTACTTGCAAGGCAAGGCTTATGCTGGCAGCATCTCAAGGAGTTTGCCGGTGAGGAAGACCAAGTGATTATGGCAGGGAGCTGACATGCAGCCTAACCCCCAGTGATCTGAGGCAGAGAGATCACATTGGCTTACAGTTCTGGGCTGCCCTGAACAGAATGTCACAGCATTCCCCTGGGATAGCCAGCCCCGATACTGACTGCTCACAGAAATTTCAGATCCTCTGTACCCAAGGGCTCAGTGTGCCCCAGTTTGCCAGTTTTATCTGTAACCCACACAGCACTTGTGAGCACTTATAATAAAATAAAAGTTTTGCTTAAAAAAATAAAGATTTCTCTAGAAATGGTGGAAACAAAGGGTTACAACACAACAATCATAACATGCAAACCTGGGTGTAAACATTTCAATAGTTACCTTTCCTATCTAATAAAGGAGATTCTTTTCCTTCCGCTACCCTGGCCTCCCCTGTGCAAAAAAGAAAAGAAAAAAGAGTTCAGTCTATTGCAAAGTGGGCTGGCTTTTCAAGAACCAGGATCTGAGTGTTCATGAAAGTCCCTCCCTGCCCCACCAGAGGTTTTCCTCTGTGAATGGCTCCAGAGTACCTTTCCCTATATTGTTATACTGCAAGCAATCTTTCTGTTCACAGACTGGGTGAATCCCTGCCTTATTGCAGAGTTTCTTTTCTACCTTTAAATGATTTGGATTGCCATTGTCTCTGATGGTTTTCCATTAACTGTGGTAAGGGTAGACAGTACCTTGCATTACCTTGCTGGCTGACTAGGGAGGGGTGAGAACACCCTCTTGCTTTGAATGGGTCATTTTCAAGCCACTTTACCTACTGGTGACTAATTTCTATTCCAAATCTATAAAGCGAACTTTCAATATAAATAGATTATTCCTTAAATATTACCCCAACATACATCTCCCTGTGACTGAGTCTTGACAAGTTATGAGCCTTCTGCACATAGCTTACATGTTACTCTTTATGGACAAATATCCTGTAAGATGTTCGGTGTAATGGGTTTGTCAGGTCTGAGGTCAGAGTTGATTGCAAAGAACAGGGGATCCTTTGCCAAGATGTCCCTGTCACGGAGTCCTCTTCAGAATCTAAAGTTGGATGAAGGTGGTAAGATGCTGTTATACCTGCTTTTTTCCCCTTGGCTTGCTCCATTGTTCTTGGCCTACGTTGTGTGGAGATGATGTAAAGTGATAGCTGTGTGCCATTAACTTGTTCATCTGAGGATTTTTTAGTTTTCTAACTGAGAAAGGAAGCTTGCTAACTGACTTCCCAGTGGGAAATTGGCTGAAGTGTCTGTATACTACAGACTAGTGTAAAAGACACCTACAGAGAAATAATTCAGCACTGAACATATGTTTAAAATTGATTTTTAATTTAGCTGCAAGGGGATTAACTATTATCACTGAAAATGAGTTCTAATGTGTTTAAAGGCGGGGCAGGGACTTTAATCAGAGACTTTGCTCATGTAGAGTCTTAGGATTTGTCTACACTTGAAACACCACATAGGCGTTGCTGCAGCTGCGCCGCTGGAGCGCTTCACTGTAGACACTACATATGCCAACAGAAGGGGTACTCTCCTTGGCAGAGGTACGCCACCTCCTGAGAAGCAGTAGCTAGATCAATGGAAGAATCTGTTGGGGTTAGGTCAGTTTAGCTACATCATTCGGTGGCAGGTTGTGTTTGTGTGGATTTTTCACACCCTGAGTAATGTAGCTATGCCACTGTAAATTCCACTGACCATCCCTTAGTAACTCATGCAAAACCAACCTCCCTTCTCCGTGCAAAAAAGCCAACTCATCTTAAACTCTTGCATCTTCTGCAGAAAAGGACCTAGGGGTTACGGTGGACGAAAAGCTGAATATGAGTCAACAGTGTGCCCTTGTTGCCAAGAAGGCTAACGGCATTTTGGGCTGTATAAGTAGGGGCATTTCCAGCAGATCGAGGGACGTGATTATTCCCCTCTATTCGGCACTGGTGAGGCCTCATTTGGAGTACTGTGTCCAGTTTTGGGCCCCACGCTACAAGAAGGATGTGGATAAATTGGAAAGAGTCCAACGGAGGGCAACAAAAATGATTAGGGGGCTGGAGCACATGACTTATGAGGAGAGGCTGAGGGAACTGGGATTGTTTAGCCTGCAGAAGAGAAGAATGAGGGGGGATTTGATAGCTGCTTTCAACTACCTGAAAGGGGGTTCCAAAGTGGATGGATCTAGACTGTTCTCAGTGGTAGAAGATGACAGAACAAGGAGTAATGGTCTCAAGTTGCAGAGGGGGAGGTTTAGGTTGGATATTAGGAAAAACTTTTTCACTAGTAGGGTGGTGAAGCACTGGAATGGGTTACCTAGGGAGGTGGTGGAATCTCCTTCCTTAGATGTTTTTAAGGTCAGGCTTGACAAAGCCCTGGCTGGGATGATCTAATTGGGTTTGGTCCTGCTTTGAGCAGGGGGTTGGACTAGATGACCTCCTGAGGTCCCTTCCAACCCTGAGATTCTATGATTCTATGATTCTATGATCTGTCCCTAAGTGCCCCAGGCAGTTGAACGAGGACTTGATAAAAAAAACTCCTTTCCTTATGATTGTAGCTTCGTCTGTCTTGCAAAATAAGCAATGTAATCATCTCAAACTTCCTCTATTTTTATTTCCATTGACTTCCTTTAAGAAACGTTTAATTGGACTCAGTTAAACTTAGTTTCTAATTTTGTTCTTATAAACTGAAAGTACACAATGAAACTAAAATTACATTGTATTAAACACAGGTGTTCTTAAATAGAATATCAGTATCTTTCTTGAGTGGATTTATGTACAGTAGCTTATTTCCTATAGGAACCTCTGCAGGTGAGCAGTGCATTGACCTGTTACGAATCGATTCAATAAACAGCTCAGGACTCCAACACTCAATGAGTCTCTGTTCAATCCTTTTATAGGAGCACACTTTGACCCTTCACAAAGAGAACTGAGACTGGCTGCACAGTGGAAGGCAACATACTATGGATGAGATTTTCAAAGAAGCCTTCTGGAGTTAGATGTCCAAATTCAAGGGGAGCTGGGTACCTTTGTCTTGCTTAGACTCCTGTGAAAATCCCAGAAACTATCCAGAATTTTTCTTATGAAATCAAGTAAAAAAACCACAAATGTTCCAGCTGTGGCAGAAATACTCTCTGTGATTATGTGGCTTAGTCTCACCAGGTCATCAGGAAGGTTTTAGGCCTAGCTCCACAAAGATCTTTAGGCACCTAGATCCAAGATTTTGGCTCCACTGTAATCCACAAAACCCGTGTTTGTCTGCTGCCTAACCCTGTAGGTGCCTAAATTCACTCAGGGCCAATGTTCCCTCTAATTTTTCCCACCCAGGTGTGGAATGAATTTTGTTATGTGCACCAATATGGAGGTGATGTATCACACATCACCTCCATATTGGTGCACATAACAAAATTCATGTAGTGGGGGTGGGGCCAAAGGGTTCAGATTGTGGGAGGGGGCTCAGGACTGGGGCAGAGGGTTGAGATGCAGGGGTGTGAGGGCTCCGGTTGGGGGTGCAGACTCTAGGGTGGGACTGGGGATGAGGGGCTCAGATCTGGGCAGAGGGTTGGTGTGCAAGGGTGAGTGCTCCAGCTGGGGGTGCAGGCTCTGGGGGAGGGCGGGGGATGAGGGGTTTGGGATGCAGGAGGGAGCTCTGGGGCTACGGCAGGGAGAGAGAACTCCCCCTCAGCTCTCTCTCCCCGCAGCAGCACCTGGGCTGGTGGAGAGAGGTGCCTTTCCCTGCCGCAGCAGCTCTGGGGCTAGGGCTCAGGATAGGCACCTCTCCCCTGGCCCCAGAAGGGCCGGGCCGGAGCTGGGTTCAGGCCGGGGCAGGGACGCCCCAGCTGTGGCCGGTCCCTGGCAGGTCTGAGCCGCAGCAGAGTTGGGACTGGAGGAGGGGTGCCCCAGCTGCGGCAGGTGCAGGCCAGGGCTGGATTCGGGCTGCCCCTCCCCCGGCCGCAGCAGGTTGGGGCCAGGGGAGAGGTGCCCTTCCCCGGCCACAGCAGATCCCTGAGTGGGTTCCTTGGGCACCTGCATGGTGTTAAATAGGCTGCTGCACGGTCGCGCATCTTACAGGGAACTTAGCTCAGGGCCTACATTTTCAGTCTAAAAGCTCCCTCCGTTTCTGCCTCTGGGCATGTGTACTGCTGCCCCACTCCTAGGCATCTGGAGTCCCAGTGCAATCCACAAACCAGGGGAAGAGAGGTAGAGGAGTGCCTATTTTGCTTGCAGGGCCTGATCTGGTAGATGTGCTCAGAGCTTACCTCCCAGATCAGGCCCCATTCAACAGCTGAGAGTGGCGGTGATGCTAGTGCTGGTGCTAGTGCTCATTTTATACTCTTAGTCCATATGTTAGAGTGCTAACCTAGGATGTGGAAGAGCCACGTTCAATCTTCCCCTCAGCTTGATGAGGAAAGCATAGTAGAATGCTAAACTCTATTACCCTGTTCAGCCACTAGGTGGCACTGTGTGTAAAATACCTTATTTAAATGAACCTCAGCCATACCTGGCAGAGCATTAAAGCAGGGGGTATGTATACCCCTGGCAGTATGCAGAGGTCTTCCAGTGGATACTCAACTGATCTAGATCAGTGTTTCTCAACCTGGGGGCGGCAGCCCCCAGGAGGGTCAAGGACAGGTTATGGGGGATTGCAAGTGCAGGGCCGGCATTAGGGGGTGGCAAGCAGGGCAATTGCCCAGGGGCCCCCACAAAGCTAAGTTAAATGCTTCAGCCCCACTGCCTGGGGCTCAGGCTTCAGACCAGGCTCACAAGTGAAAACCAAGCTCAGGTATCACACTGAAACTTGCAATATTTATATTCTGATCGAAGTATTTTATAAGTATATGGTAAAAATGAGAAAATCAGCAATTTTTCAGGAATAGTGTGACTTTTATATTTTTATGTCTGATTTTGTAAGCAGGTAGTTTTAAAGTGAGGTGAAACTTGAGGTACGCAAGACAAATCAGACTCCTGAAAGGGAGGGTACAATAGTCGGGAAAGGTTAAGAACCACTGCATTAAAGGATCTTCTGAACACCTCTGGTGTGTATAAGCAAGCTCTCTGACCAGTTTCATACCTACTACTGGCACATAACAGGAAGAGGATTTAAGCAGGGCTCTCCCAACTCTCAGGAAAGTGCTCTAACTACTGAGCTATGGGATATTGTGAAGTGTTTGATTCTCGATTTCACCTGTTGAAGCTGTTCAACTTTGGATGAATACTTAGTCACTGGGCCAGAAAGAGAGAGCAAGTGAGAAAGTGATTCTATAATCCAGTGGTTGTGGCACCCAGCTGGGAGGTAGGAGACCTAAGGTCCAGTTCCCCTGCTCCAATGAGAGTTTAATTATTTATAGAAAGTGGAATAGCTTCAGCATTAGAAATTGAGGGCACACCTATCGGAATGTCCCATTGCTCAGTAGTTAGAGCACTTTTTTCCTGAGTAGTGGGAGATTTCCCTCCCTCCCCCCAGTTCAAATCCTTTCTAACAGTCCTATAGTGCAGGTTATAGAGCCCAGGTCTCTCACATCCCACGTGAACGCTCAAACCACTGGGATGAAAGTTAAGATGGGCACTTCCAGCAGTCATTTGATGTGGAGCAAGGCAGGCACCTCACCCCTTGTCACAAGAAATGACTTAGGCACCTAAGCTGCCTGAGTCCAGGAGGAGGCCCTTGGCTGTGGATTGTTAGCAGAGGTAGGTGCAGCCTGGGCTGAGGGCTTGTCTTCACGTACAGCGGTGCAGCTGCACTGTTGTAATGCTCTACTTCGCTGATTGTAGAGCTTCTCCTGTCAGTGTAGTTAATCCCCCTCTGAACGAGTTGGTAGCTATGTCGATGGGAGAAACTGTGCTGTTGACCTAGCACTGTCTAACTGGAGGTTGGTATGAGCATTGCAATACCTATTCCTGAGGACACTGCACCAAAAAATTAAAAATTCTGCATAAAAAAATTAAAAATCCTGTACACAATATTTTTAAATTCTGCAAATTTTATTTGTCAAATAAATGTGGAGGCTCCAGCATGGCATTGGGAAGCACAGGCCACTGGCTGCACAGAGGTGGGAGATTACTATGCAGCTCCCCCACCAGGTCACTGACTCAGTGGGAAAGCTGTATTCAACCCTGACACAGGGCAAGGACCGGACCTGCCCCAGAATCACCCCAGGGTTCTGCCCTTCATGCCAGGTGCACCAGGTGTGGGCAGGCAGGCAGGCTCAGCAAGGCAGGATCCAAGTGTGGAGGGACTTAGTGTGGGGGGATCCAGGTGTGGGTTGAGGGTTCTGTGTGGGGAAATCTGGGTGTGTGGGGGATCTGGATGCACAGGGGCTTGTTGGGGTGTTCTGGATGCAATAGTAGTGGGACTTTTCAAAGGGGTCCAGGTAGGGGGCTCAGCAGGGACGGTCTGGATGTGGGAGAGATAGAGAGTGGTAGGGGGGTCTTGGTGTATGGGGCTCATCGGGGGGGTCCCGATACTAGGGGATTGGGGCTCGGTAGGGTGGGGATCCAGGTGCAAGTGGCTCCTTGGGGTGGTGCAGGGGGAGTGGGGCTTGTCGGGGGGTTCTGGGTGTGTGGGGTGGTGAGGCTCGGTGGGAGGGTCTGGTTATGAGGGGTTCTGAATGCCTGGTACTTAGGCGGATGGGGGAGCAGCTCCCTGTACAGAGCTCTCTGAAGCTGAGTGAGTGAGGAGCGATGGGTGCAGGAAGCGCACGGGCGGGGTGGGGGAGTTTGCAGAGCTTTCTACAGTCAGGGAAGAAATCTGGGGTGGATCTGACACAGCCCCAGATGCCATGCAGGGAAAGAGGAAGTCCTGTCCTCCCCAGCCCAGCCGGGACTAGCAGCTGAGCCCAGTGCAGGGTAGGAACCAACAGCCAGGTCTTGCCCAGTCCCGCCCCTTGCCCCACAGTGATTTACCTCTCTGCCGGTTGCCCTGGGTGCATGAAACATACTGCTGGGGAGGATCTCATGACTGCTTTTGTGGCTTCCCTTTGCTTCCCTCTCAGAAAGTCATTTTTCTGTGGGGAAGCAAAGAACTCTGCAAGGGACATAAATTCTGTGCATGCTCAGTGGTGCAGAATTCCCCCAGGAGTAAATACCTAAATCTTTTTGTGGGTCCAATCCTTAGTTACTGGAGAACAGATCTGCCCATTTTAGGGCTTGTCTAAACTGGAGCTTTGCAGTTTTAGCTGTCTTTTAGCGGTTACTGCACATGAGATGATAAGAACCTACTAAAGCAAATAGCTGAAGGAGTTTCTCATTTAGTTCAAGCCATAGAGGCTCATGCTGTTTAGCTTTAATAGTCCTAGGTTCAAACCAAGCAAGAGGAGTCTGCATTGGTAATTTTGTTGTAGTAAACTTATATGACTTCCTAAAAAAGATAGGAAATGGCAACAGATGCTCCCAAACTAGACTCACTCACACGTTTTTCTTCAAAAACTCAGAGCTGAAAGAACTGCTCATAGTTTCCCCCTCCCTCCATTGAAATCTGAAATGGCATCCCTTCTAACATCCCAATGTAAGGTCTTAGTTAGTGGGCTCAAATTCAGGCAGTTCGGCAATATGCATTTGAGTGGGTAGCCTCTTGAATAGCTTTCTATCATACCAAGGAATCCACCATAGTATATTCCCTGTGAAAGTGGGGGAGGCTTCCTCTGAATACATACTTTCTATACCTCAGAATATACGCCAAAAAAAAAAAAATGGCAGCACTCATCAACCAGGTATCTCATGTAAAGATTAGACCTCAGCATAATTCTAGAATACTTGCAAATTTGCCCTAGTGGAAGTATGATCAAGTAGCGGTGTTAAAAGTTGCCAAACATGCTCCATAGTGCTTAGTGGTGAATAAGTCCAAATTGTTAGAGCATTAATCTATTGAGGTAATCCATCAACTCTGTGCCCATGATTACCAACTCTTACTGTAAGCGGTAAAATACTAGTTCTAAATGTATTCCTCTGATCTTCTATGCATGCCAACAAAGAGAATGAAATAGTAAAACAAAGATAACACTTGACATCCTGCATGAACTCACTCATTACGTAGGTTGAAATGTAGAAGGTTTATAGTCTCTATTATATTTAAATATAATAAAAGTTAGACAGGTTTTTTGTTCAAGCTGTTGTATGACCAATTGTTGTCCAGTGGTAGCTTATTTAGAATGTTTCTATTTTTAGCAGAATAACTGACTGAACCCTCTAAAGCCTTTTAATAGGTCAACTCCAATATGTTTCTTATTGTTAGAGTTCCCAAATGCACATGACGTGTGATCAAGTTCAAGGAAGACATTGAGCAGAATATGTAGATCACGCAGCAAATATAGTATCTTATATATAGTGCCACAAGCAGGTGTGTGCATGCACACGCGCGAGAGAGAAAGAAAGGGAGTGAAGCCAAGGAATTCAAACTAATTCTCATGCCTCTGTGGGAGACTGATTTCAATGTAGTATTTTCCATGTCTGCTAATACCCAGGGCCTCATGGGTTTTGGTAAGGGCAGAAGCCTCAGCCCAGTGCAAGGCTTGAATAATGGGACTGTGGTGTTTCACGGGGAAGTCCCATCCCCAGGCTGTGGCATGAGAAACAGGCTGCTCCCTGGCTGAGTTTGTAGTCTCAGAACAGCAGTAACCTCTATGATTCCTGCTCCATGAATAGGTGGGGGGAAATGGCCAGTGAATCACATACTGGTAATTCCTCTGGCCTTGTCCTCATGAAAATCTACCTGAAAATAGACCATAGTAAGTTCCTGGACAGCATGACCCTGCAGATTGCTGGAGGAGGGGAAATGGACGCCTTGAACATGGCACTGGCAACCTGTCCACTTTCCATGGTGGAACCACATCAGTTCTGTGAAGTCAAGGCCCTTCATAGTTGTGGGAAGCATGTAGGGCAAGATTTGCTCCTAGACACACATTCTAGATATGGCAAGTGCTAAAGCAGGCTATTACACTGTGACTTACCTGGCACTAGCCCCTGCATGTATTTTTTGCACAGTGTGAACTCCGTGCCCTTTAGCTTGCTCAGGACACATCTTGAGTCAAAGCACAGAGGCATTTTAACAGCTTTCTTTAGAGGGCATTCATGTAATTATAAAGCATGGAAACACCACCCATCAGTCACACCAGCAAAGGACACATCCATATTCTTAGCCGCTCTCTCTTACTCAAAGGCTACATCTACACTGTATCGTGCTTCCCAGCACAAGCAGACAGACACAGTGTGGCTCTGCTCAAGCTAGTGCACTAAAAATAGCCATGTCGCTGGGGTAGCATGGGCAGAGACTCAGGCTAGTTGCACGAGTAGGTACCCAGGGGATCCAGGCGGGTTTGTACTCAGGCAGCTGGCCCCAGCTGCTGCTCATGCTAGCCCTGGCTACGTTGTTACTGTTAGCTCACCAGATACTGATGGCATATATAGGCCAATGGTGTTAACGTAACCCAGTCACTGTCCAACATTAAACAGTGTTAAACAAGCTCCGGGGTTTGGTATACAGAGATGTCAGCCTGCTTAGAACCATGGCAAACATACCGCTAAAAATCCTTTTAATCCTTTCTTCGAGCCACAGAGAAGAAGGAAAAACAGTGAAAGCATTTGAAATGTAAAGTATTAAATAAGGCTTTCATTTTAACGTGTCTTGTTCCCTTTCCCTTTAGCTGGGGAGAGTTTTTAAAAAGAACATTTTCCTTCTTTGACAGTCTCGACGGTATCAAAGATGGTGGTAACTGTCCTTTTGAGTAACGGAAATTAGTTGAGATGAGCTGGAGCTGCTGCTATTGTTGCTGTGAAAGTTTAATCCTGTTTCATTTTAGGTAGTGTTTGGGCTTCAGATTGAGCTGATAGGGAGTGCAATAGAGAACTGGAGGATAATGGAAGAGTTCCTATTTCGTAGGATACTATTTCATTTACAGCCTTTATTCTGCTGGCTACTTTCTCTCCAATAGAACAAAATAATCCCTGATTGTGCTAGAGGAGAGTAAAGAAAATCTTCTAACTTGTCTTTGGTCCTGAGTTCAGAACCATTTGGACATTTCTCTACCCCTCCAAAGTACTGCCATTGGCTTCAAGGTTATTACATAGCATCCTCCAGAAATCTCTCTGACACCTTTCACTTCCTTTGCTGGCCAACTCTGATCCTTCTCTGCTAGTCCATGTTTTCTTTGTTGTCCTCCCCTGCTTTCTTCAGCTACTCCACTGGCTGATATGTATAGTTGGCAGAATTTGATTTTTATTTTTGAATGGACTGGGGAGGCTGGCTGACTATGGGAGGCTGGATTGGGTAAAGTTGGTTGGGAGGAGTAAACTGTGAGACCTATGTTATTTTAACCTAAAGGTATTGCCCTTATCTGCGCTCCCTGCTTTATTTTATTGATGCATTTGATGTAAATCATGTAATGTGCCCAAATAAGAAAGAGAGTCACTAGATACAAATAAATACATATCCAAGCACCCAGGGATGGCACACTGTAAGGCATGCCAAAATTCCCCCAATTCTGTTTCCAGTGGGTCCTCTCTGTCCCTACCGCTTACCTAGTCAACTCCCCAGCTGTGCTGTGAGCTCAGCAGCATGACCTGTTTTATTCAACAGCAGCTGCTGCTTCTCTTTTTCCTAGGATGCAGCTGTAGTGTGTCTGGTGAAGACATGCTATGCCAACAGGAGAGTGCTTTCCTATGGGCATAATTACTCCATCAAATGGAGAAGCGTCAGCTATCTCGGCGGGAGAGTGTCTCCTGCCAACATAGCGCTGGTGTGAACAGCGCAAAACATGCATCACTCAGGGGTGGGGGGTTCACACCCCAAGTGATATAAGTTAGATTGACCTGCCCTTAGACAGCAGCCTGGCTCTCTGCAAGAGCAGAAGGAAGCAGACTGCCTCTGGTTGCTTTTGGGAACTCGCACTCATCAGAGATCATCATCAGGTCCTGCCTGACCTTATAACACATGGAGCTTTCTGCCTTATGCTTGGAGGACCTTTGGAAGACTTGGAGTCCATGTGTACCAAAGCCCCAGGTCAGCTATGCCACACTGACAGGTTCCCTCCCCCTTGCACGAGGAGAGATATGGGACTACCAAAAAAAGCGAGACAGGTGAAGGAAACAAATGTAGAGACAGATAAAGAGAGGGGGAAAGGAAGCAGGGAGGGGAGAGAAAGAAAATAAGAGAATAAAAGAATGGAAAGGAAAAGCAAAACACAACAAAAAAGTGCACACTAAAGGTAAATTGTACTTATGTTTCACCCCTGTTCTTTGCAACCTGAGTTAGGGGCAGCTCTCAGCATGTGATCTATTAGAGTTGTGGTCTGTAAATAGTACATTCAGTAGCACTTAAACATTGCTGACCTCTTTTGTTTTCCAGGAGAGGGGGCACTGAACAACTCTTTCCCAGGGGCACCACTGTCCCTAACGTCTGGCCCTAGCTGTGATGCAGCTACATATGCGGGCTATGGGGGTGGGTAAATGTAGAAGAAATTTTTTTGTGAGAAGCTTGAGTCGGAAATGTTCCCTGTTTTGGTTCAGGTTAGGTTCCATGCCCCTGGAGGTTTGCTTTTGCCATGGTCTGTTTGGACAATTGTGTGTGTGTGTGTGTGTGTGTGTGTGTGTGTGTGTGTGTGTGTGTGTGTGTGTGTGTGTGTGTGTGTGTGTGTGTGTGTGTGTGTGTGTGTGTGTGTGTGTGTGTGTGTGTGCGTGCACGTGCGGGGGTGGGGGGGTTGTTTTTATTTTTTGTGTTTTACTTTGGGACTTGAGAAAATTACACATCGCTCTAAATTGTATGAATAGAACTGGGATTCCCTCCTCACCAAGTTAAACAGGAGCCTGTGAGGAAGCAGGGGCTGAGATGGATTCCTCAAGGGAAGAGGATGTGGGGGTTTCTTGTAGGCTCAAGTTTTGTATAATGTGCACTTCCAAAAGCACTTACAGGGAGATTTCCTGTGAAAGGAGCCTGAAGGACTCACTCAGACCCAGCAGTGAGGAACATGCTGAATATTATCGGGATGTTAGACTCAGGTCACAACCCAGGATGGAGGTGAGGAGGACACATGTGGCAAAGCTGGCTGAGGAACTTGACCTTTATTGTAAATGAGACTCTGATTTGAAATTAAAATTTGAAGCATGTCATCAGAGAACTGCAGCTTCATTTTGTCTGTGGAGAGGAATATTCTTCTCTACCAAGTCTCAGGTTTTGGCTGTGACACAATGTCTAAGACCCTGTCAGAGGAGATTACTTATTGCATATGGTAATCAGCACTAGCATCCTAATAGATTAAAAATATCTTTCCCTTCCCGAGCGGGGATTTTTTTGATGAACATGACTTGCACTGAAATAACTCAGGGTAGAACATTCTCATGGCATTTGCTTTACTCCCGCAGAGCATGTCCTTTCAGGGGCAAAACTGGCCTGCACTCCCCCCTCCCTCATAAAGGAAAAAATGTTCTTTAAGGGAGAGAACTGGCAAACTGGAGCAGTTTGTCAAGATGGAAATCTGCCAGTCGGAGTGTTTTTTTTTCTTTGAAACTGACCTCTCCAGATGAGTGTGGATGAGACAACAGGCTCAGTAATTACAGAACCCTAATTCATTCACTGAGCACCCTCCCTCCAGTGCAGTGAATAAGACCAGGGTCCTGCGGGAAACAATTGTGTATGATCAAGTAATCAAAGACTAGCATAAGGCATAGGCACAAGGGAGCCAAATTAAGGTTTCATGGGCAACCTTAATTCTGGCATTTCCTAACTTTTCAGTACTTCTCCCTGCAGTCTTTACATTCCTTTAACCTACTTCTTTTACATGTGGTTTCATAGGCTTAAAATCAAAGTGAAAAATCAAATTCCATGATGTGGAACCATACAGGCACCAGTATGGTTCCATACCATAGAAGCAAGGACAGAAACATTAGATGCACAGCATAGACCTCTGAACCAACAGAGTAACTGATAATAGCAGTACAGTACATTGTCATTCTGAGTCAGCCACTAGAGGGAGATGAGGCAAACATACTGCCAGTGGGTTTCACTGTATTTGCTGTCAGCAAAGGAATGGTTAGACTCGGGAATCCTGGGTATTGTCCAGTGTCTGAGAAGTGGGTTACCCTTCTGCCCCTCACTCCCTCTAGCCTATCTTGGTCCCAGTGTCCCTCCCTGCCCCGCTCCTTGTTCCACTCCTACTTTCCAGCCCCCTACCATCACCCATCAGCTTCATATCCTAGTTCCCGAGCCCCATCCCAGCTCCTCAACCCCCCTTCTTGTCCCCTTCACCAAGCTCCTTGACCCAGTCTCCCCTGAAACATTCCCAGCCCTTTGGCCCCATCTCTCGCCAGGCCCAACTCTACTCTTCTGCATTCCAGCCAGGCTGCTTCCTCCTCCTCACTGCCTGGGCACTAGCAAGGGGAGCATTGAGACAGTCTCCCTGCTTCCTGTGCACAGTGACCCTGGTTTCCAGGAGGATCAATTGCAAAGGAAAGTCCCGGTCAGCCCGTGGAGCCTCTGGAGGAAGCATGCTCAGTGCAGACAAAATCTTCAGAGAATTTAGCTGCCCAACTCCAACAAGTCTATACTGAGTATATGCTAGTAGATTTACAGAGACTCATAACTTGAGCAAACTTCGTTGGATGTTCATGGGGATGGCAAAAGGCACATCCCTGATACCAGGGTGACTCCCTGCCAAATTTAAAATACCTGCACCAAAGCATGGAGGCTCTAATAATTCTCAATGAAATGGCTGTAAGATTTTTTTTATTAATTTGGGCAAAATATTTTTCCCTTGCCTTACTCTGAGAAATGGTTGAACTGTATTTGCTGAAGCTTCCCAAAGAAGTTCAGCCCAAGGCAGATAACTGGCATGGAAAACTTCAGCCCAACAAATTAGTTTGGCAAAGTTATAAGCAACAGAAAATAGGGTCTTTGTAATGGAAAGTGTTGGGCAACCTTAATTAGGCATCACTCCCTAGCACTAGCTGCATCTGTTCAGGCTTTTGGCTCAAGCTCTGTGTCTGATAACTCTCCCTCAACTCTGAAACTCAGCCCTGGCACATTAAGCTTGCAGTGTCAATGTTCAAATACAGACTTGCTGCTTTAATCTTGTTTCATGTAAATATAATTGTAGATGTTATGTATAATATGGCCTCAGACTACAGTATGGAGGGTTTTAGATGAATGCAAGTGTGTACCAACTGAAAGAAAATGAGACATGATATAGGTCAAACAATTACTTTTGCATGGAGTTCCACTGATTGTAGGACGGGGCTATAGCTTTTTTTTAACATAGGAAAAGCTAGTAATTATTTTACCAATATAAAGTGAGTGCTGCTAGGTTATATTTATGGATTTAACATTTCCTTTAGGAAGATAGGGTTATTTTGTAAATTGTTAGTGGACTCGCTTTATTAGCTGAAATTTCCTTCTTGTTGGCTTCTTGAGTTCTTCTTGGCTTCAAGTGAAATCAGGAAGTGAGTAATTTGTCATTACTCACTACTATATTATACCTATGACTAGAAGGAATCCTGGAACCACCTTTATCCTACAGCGTATCTTTATAATCCTCTAGCTAATGCATAGGGCTATCAGAAGATCAGAAGATCTATGCCCTATTTCCAGCTCTGCATGGACTTCATGTGTGATCTGGAACAGATTGTTCAACTTTTCTGTCCCTCTGTTTCCCCATCTATAAAATGGAAATTATACATTACCACTTACCTCCCACACAGGTGCACTGTGTATTCATTAATATCTCTACAGCTGAGACCCTCATATGGAATGTGACATAATTTTCATTTGTATAGATTTATCACTTTAATAAACAGATGTCAAATTCTCATGTAAGCGCAGAATATTATTGTACAAACAATGCAGTTGAAATTAACAAGCTAAAGTTTATGCTATCTAAAGAATGAAAAACTTGGAGTTTTTATTCCTTTCTTATTCATACCAACAAATTTCCATTGGCTTTGTTTTTGTTTAGATTTTAGTTTGTTCAGATTATTAGAAGTGTTTACTCCAGCCTAATATATAGGGACCAAATGCTTTGCTACTGTAAATTGATGCTTCTCCATGGATTTCAATGGAACTGCATCATTTTACACCAGCAAAGACTTTGGCCTAGGATATAGGTCTTGGAACACCGGCCATAAGTTTGCATTGTGCCTAAAAGAGTGAGGTGCAGGAGAGAGAAAGAAGTAAGTCATTTATATTCTCTTCCTATAGTGTCTTGACATCTTGGGAAAAGAAAATAAAGTTGCCCCAGGTAACTGTAATTTACTATGTCCATTGCTTATTCTGCAACTCATCATACCATAGGTTTCACTAAGCTTGGCAGCATTACAGAATTATATTTTTACACCCAGCTGCTTAATGGCATGTCACCTAGGTTATAGTGGCCTAGGATTCACACTCTCAAGCTGCCATTCTCCATTATTTATTCAGGTCTTCCTGCCTGTAGATCAGGGTTCAGTGTAATAGTCTGTCTGAATCTCACCTAGAAATGCTGCCCCTCCCAGCCACAGGCTCTAACTTTGTCTAGCAGACTATAGGATACCTTCCAATATTCTGACACTTTTCACTGTAGCGTCCCTTCTTCTAGCTCCCTACAAAACTAACGTTTGATTAAGATGCATATGCAACTCCAGACTTTGAGCTGGATTCACTAGTACATGGAGGCTCCATAAATAAATAGGAGAACTGGGCTATAGATAACAAAACAAAATTCAACAAAGATAAATGTAAGATGCTACACATAGGGAAGAAAAACCAAATGCACAAATACAAAATGGGGGATAACTAGCTTGGCAGAAGCACTGCTGACAAGGATCTGGGAGTTGTGGTGGATCACAACATCAACATTAGTCGGCAATGCAATGCTGTTGCAAAAAAAGCAAATGCAATTTTAGGTTGCATTAAAAGAGGCATAGCATGCAAGTCACAGGAGGAGACAGTACCACTCTACTCGGTGCTAGTTAGGCCTCAGCTAAGTACTTTGTCCAGTTTTGGTCATCAATATATAAAAAAGGATGTAGAAAAACTGGAAAGGATCCAGTGACGAAGATGATCAAAGGGATGGAATGCAAGCCATATGAGCAAAGGCTCAAGGAACTGGATATCTTTAGTTTGGAAGAGAGGAGATTAAGGGTGGGACATGATAGCGATCTTCAAAAATTTGAAAAGTTGCAATTAAAAAGATGGAGAAAAGTTGTTCTCTTTTGCCACAGAGAGCAGGACAAGAGGCAGTAGATTCAAACTACAGCATAGCAGATTTAAATTCAATCTCAGGAAAAACTTCCTAACTGTAAGAATAATAAGACAATGGAACAGATGGCCTAGGGAGGTTGTGGAAGCTCCTTCACTGGAGGTTTTAAAATAGAGGCTGGATGGCCACCTGTCTTGGATGGTTTAGACACAACAAATCCTGCATCTTGGCAGGGGGTTAGACTAGATGACCCTTGTGGTCCCTTCTAATCCTATGATGCAAAACGGCCATAAAAGTAGTTTACTTGGCTGGTGAACCCAGACTGGTAGCTTTAGCATTGCTGGAACCCTTTGTTCCAAGCTAAGTTGCAAAGCAGCCTGAGCATACTTGAGAATCTCTCCCTAATTCTTCACCCATCAGGCTATTTTCTTAAACTGCAGCACATCCTGTAGGCTTCCATTCAACTGCATGGAATTAAATGTTGTGTGCTAGATCCTGGTGTGATACTGGACCCTGTATTCATCATAGTGATATGATTATGATATGATTATAGCATAACTAAGATGCATTTTGTACAAGATGGGTCATGTGAGGTGTCATTGGAAAAGTTATGATTTGCTGAATATGATTATCCTATTTGGGTTCATGTATCAGTTTTGTATCTGAAGTTATGAATATTGACTATGTATCTGTATTTCAAATGTGCTTACTCTGGGTAACACCCACAACTAGCCTTTCAGGTACAACAATGAAGAAGCTAGACAGTGCTAATGGCTCATCAACAGAGACAATGAACCATGGAAGAGCTTAGCCTTCATGTGAACATTTCAGCCAGTATGAGTATGTGACCAGACCACATGACACTGAACTCCATTTGTGTATCTGTATTTTTCCAGAAACTGGACTGGGAACTTAGCTTGGAACAAAGGGTTCCCGCCATATGGAAAAACTATATAAAGTGAGGAGTTACATTATCTCAGGGCCTCACTCCTCACACAAGAGAGCTCCTGGAAACACCTGGGGAACAAAGACTAAACTGGGAGAAGTGCTGGTCCAAGGCTAATGGGATTTCTAGCTTGTGTATGGAAACTTTGTGGACTGCTTGTATCATCAGTCAGGGTGAGAAATTGCTAATTCAAATCCTGTCTATCTATTATGTTAGGCTTAGTTTGTGTTTTTGTTTATTTGCTAGGTAATCTGCTTTGATCTGTTTGCTATCCCTTCTAATCGCTTAAAATCTATCTTTCTATAGTTAATAAACTTGTTTTATGTTTTATGTTAACCAGTGTGTTTTGAGTGAAGTGCCTGGGGAAATCTCAGCTCTATAAACAAAGGCTGTTGCATATATTTCCCACATTGAGGGAAAAGTGAACTATATTAATGAGCTTGCATTGTACAAATCCCTGTACAGTGCAAGATGGTATAATACTGGGTTTATACTCCAGCAAGGCTGGGGAGCTGGGAAATTGGCTGTTTTCTGTCTGTCCTTGAGTGACTTAGGTGAAGCACTCAGGTAGCTCAGTGGGGTGTGTGGTGCCACCTGCTGTCATGTTGGGTGATGATAGGGTCTGGAGAGGCTGGCTGAATCACCAGCAGAACAGTCTGAGAGACCAGACCAGCTTTATGGTTAGGGGGCAAAGTGGTTCCCATGGTTCCCAGACTGCACCCTAGGAGTGACAACCCCTCACATCTGGGTCCTGTTAAGGTTACTTTGCAATGCTAGAGTGGCACACAATGACCTTAAAGATGCTCTGAAATGGCAGCTGATGCTTATCCCAGTGCAGGGGAACCCAGGGCCAGCCCCTTTACTGCTGGGCTGTTCTGGGGCAGTGAGTGGGTATGACAGAAACCAGGGAAGATGGAGACAGAGCTCAACACTAATAGTAAAAAGTTTCTATGGGGAATATGCTAGCTGGCATAAACTAGAGCAGCCCTGAGGGTGTTCTAACTTGTGGCAGGGGTCAGGTCTCTCCTTGCTGGTTCAGGATCAGGGGAGACATGAAGGTGACTTATAACCCCCTCTGCTTCAGTCCTTCCCCCTGCACTAAGACTGAGCCCTACTCGTTTACTTTAAAAGCATACAGTACATATACAAAAAATTACTGCTTTTGTAAAGACAGATGCAGATTTTGAAATTAATACAGGAGAGCTTCCATTAAACTGATGACTTAATATGGGAACTTGCTTTATTTCTGTTCTAATATAGAATGGCTTGTGCGATTGCGTATTTGTAGCTTGAGGAGACCAGCATTCGATACTTGCAACATAATCTCTTGATGGGTCTTTAAATCAGAAAAAAATGAAACACTTGCAAATATCTGTATAGTCTATCTGGCTGCCTTGCACAACACAGTAACATTGTATCAAGGAGCCATATGCATGACTGTGAGACACTTTTGGAGACCAAAAGCACTGTTGAAATGTCATGCTTCTTCTCCATTGGGGAAAGATGCCATATTTGCTGCTCTTGAAACACAATCCTGGAATGATTAGTAGAGCAGGATTAATAGTAGCCAGGAGAAAATCATGTTGATGGTATACTGCAAGAGGAGTAACACAAAACCAAACACTCCAGTGCTCTCTGCACTGGACCAGACTGATGGAGTAATGCCAGATTTATACTGGCATTTAGTTCAGTCCAGGTCTCAGTGAACAGGCGTCTACATTACAAAAACCAGAGCTAATTCGTCACCCTTGTTTTCAGTAGTGGGAGAAAGACGAAGGAGTGAATGAGCATTGAAACACCATTGCTCTTATCCATAGAAGTCTCTCTAGGTCAGAGAAGAAAGATACCAGCAGGGCAGAGTGGCGAGTCTTGCATTGCTTGTTCCTATCTGTTCTGTGGGGAAGAAGTTCACCCAGATGCAGAGGGATAATGTTTAAGTCCAAAGTAGTTCATAGACCTTATGTTCACCCTGTACAGAGGGCCGATACAGTATGCCCTGGATGACTATAGTATGAACTCTCTGGGTTCTCAGTCCTTCACAAGCGCTAAATTCACTTGCAGCCACGTTCTGACACCCTTACATATCTTCATGTCAATGGGACTGCTTGTAGAGTAAGGTGCCACTGACCATGAGTTACAGGCCAGAGAATCTGGCCTCTTTTAAATAATCAAAGCAGAATGAGAAGATCCAGAGTCTTTCCAGCATTGGTCGGAAATCTCTGGAAATCCAAAATAGAGAATGTGATATTTCTAGGTCTACAGTGTGTGGAACAGACTTAGCCAACTGCTATTTCTCAACATTTGGGAAGGAATGGTCAGCTAATTAAGCTGATGGAGAAATTCAGAGTCCCAGCATTCCAGAGGTGAGAGGGGAGGTGTCGGAAAGTCCTTGCATGTGGTGCACTGTTGAAGGGTGTTCTTTACTCTACTGCCAAGTTGTGAGAAATGAAAGATACACTAGGCAGAAGTGGCATGCTGCAAAATAAAGGCCCCAAATAAATGAATCTGGAGGCAAACAAATAAGGCAGAGAACAGTTTGGCTCAGGTGACTGTAGTACCCTTTCCCACCACCACTGCAGAGCTGGTAGCTGCACTGGACCAGCTTATGTAGGGCTCAGCAGATAGTTGGTTGCTGTAAGCTTACCAAGATGTGAACACCTCACCCATTCCCACTAAGATGACCTTGGAAGAGGTTTTTGACTAAAATTAAAATACATGGATTTCTAAGCAGCGATAACTTGAATCTAACCTTTATTGTGAGAGATTTGGGGATGGAAGGTACGGTTAGGTGGCTCAACTGACCACTTAACCATTGAGTAATTAAACCTGGGCGCATCTGATACCTAGGAGCCAGGAATGGATCTGGACCTATTTGAAAGCAAGTATCTTATCTTCATAGTATTCTGAACAAGAGAGCTATTGGTTTAATTGCAGGAGAAGTACACACATTTTGTACTTTTCATCCACTGCTAAGCAAAACGTAATGGGGAGAAATAAAGCCCTTTCAAGTTCCTGTGAGGGTGGAGGTATTCTCTGTCCTGAGAGAAATATTGTGTCTGTTTAATAACTGGTCCTTCCCTGATTAGTTCTTAGTGTTTCCAAAGTGGATCTGTTTGAGTCCAATTACAGTAGCTCTCAGCTGCTCCCTTTTTCTGAGCCTGTTTCATCAAAGGGGTCAGAATTTATCTTGCTCTTCTTTACATCCTTCAGGATTCTCTACGAGCAGGAGTAAGAGTTGAGCAAGCTGTTTCTATAGGGAATGGTTTGATACCTGTGTAAATAAGCAAAAGGTCTCAGAGCTATTCTCTAAAGCCATTCAATTCAAAATCCTCCACAGGATACACAGTAGTAGAGCCATCCTTTGGGAGCATGTGGCTGGAGTGGGGAGAGGGATTCAAGGTCTCACTAGTTCATGTGGTTTGCTGATACACAAAGTCCACCCCTTTTGACCAAACATAGTTCTTAGAAAAAATTTGGTTCTTGCCTCCAATCCACCATTTATTCTGAGAAAACACCATGAACCTGTCTAGCCTGAGTCCCTATGAGCAGTTATTGCTCCAGAGTGCCATCAAAGCTGCCAAAAGCTGATCTGAAGTGACAGAACTAGTTCAAATGAAAGAACAACCCACCTGAACTGTCCCTGCTTTCTAGAGAGAATCTGACCCATTTACATGGTTCAGAAGATGCCAGATAACACCCTGTGCAAGTCCTTGTTCCCTTGGCTGCTAGATTTGTGGGGTTTAACAGCCTCAGAGCCCTGAGCATACATTTTTCACTTTTGATAAAAAGACAGTATAACGCTTGTTCTTCCTTCAGGCTGGGAATGATCAACTATGTCTTTCCTGTAGCTTTTTATATACTGTGACATGCTGCAGAGCTAACAAATGACATCCTAAGATTATGGCTGGAATGCATTGTATGAATGCATTGTTACACGAAAAATGATATTCCCAGGCTATTACATGCCAATTCTTCTGAGTCAGAAGACAGCCTGAAATCTATTGCTTTCCGTTTTCCAGTGCTGACCACGTCGTCAACTTCACAGATCTGGGGTCTCTCTGGGATCGCTATGCGTCTGTCGAGAAACAAAAATTATGCAAAATATTCCTGAAACACAGAGGATTTTCAGTGCTTTGTATTCTGGTGAAACCGATCAGGACCTTTCAACTGATGTTAGAAATCTGTGGAAAGAAAGATTTTTGGTTTAAGTTTTATGTGTGTAGTGGAAGCAGAAACAGAAGAAGTGTGGAAGAAATCACTTTGATATCACATTCTTTCATAGTTTAATATTCCAGCATTTCTCAAGTCCTCTGCTGTTTACACAGCAAAGAGAAGACACTTTAAAAGCCCTTCACCCTGAAAAAGGAAAGTGTATGTATCAGTCACCATATGCTCCTTGTGGGCCAGATTCTCATGTCTTGCTGAGTTGTTCTGGGTATGAGGCCGGAGGTAGGACAAAGGTGGCTTTAGGCCACCATCACATGGGGCCAGCTGGGGCTGGTCCATTCCCTAGCATAAGAGCAACTTTCCGGCATCTCTACCTTACAATCATCTACCCAAGGTCCCAATGGACTATTTTGATAGCAAGTGATGGGGTAATAGGGATACCCTAGACAAACCTCCTTTTTTCCATGCCTAGACCCTATGCTGGGCATAAGAGCATCCTGAAAACTTACAAACATTAGCATTTCCAGTGACCGGTAATGAAGGAATGGAAATAACAGGGACATAAGTAAAATGGAAAGGATTTAAATCAAATAAAATTGGTGTCAGTCAAAGTGATTTTTCTTAGTGGCAGCCCTTTTCTCTTATATCAATTTTCTAAGAATGCAAATCTGCAGTTACTCAGAAAATGGTATATTTATCAGTTTAATATAGGTTTTTTTAAAATAAAAAATGGCTAATAACCCTTGTTTTTACAGATCAGCTGATTTTTAACGCACTAAAAAGCCAATCAGAATGCATACTTTAAATTGTGGTACACTGTGCAACTCTTGCTTCACCACCACCATGTACATCTGTCAAATAGAACAAGAGCAGCTGCATCATAAATCATTTGGTACAACATTAGTAAAGTCTTTGTATCAGGCCACTGTCACAGAATAAATGTTTCCCCCTTTGAAAATAAATGTCTTGCCTTGGCTTTGATGATCAGTTTGATAAATGATTCAACTTTGTCTTAGAATTTCTGTGGTAGTGGGAGACCATTATTCCATGACAACATTTAATTTCACTGATATTATCTATTAATTTAATTGTATTTGAGGCTCGTGACAATCCTGAATTTGGAGGGGGGAAGGGAAGATGCTAAATTAACCTGTTACACACAGGGCCGGCTCCAGCTTTTCGGCCGCCTCAAGAAAAAAAAAAAAAATGGCCGACGCCGAGGTGCCGAAGCAAAAATAACCCCCCCCCCCAAAAAAAAAAACAAAACGGCCACCCCAGAATCCCCGGACTGCTGCCCCTTACAGGGTGCCGCCCCAGGCATGCGCTTTGCCATCTGGTGCCTGGAGTTGGCCCTGGTTACACATCAGGCTCACAATACCAGCACCTCATTAACCTTAGGAAACAAATTTATACCTAAACTAATATTTTTGCTCTTTGCTATTCTTCAGTATTATTCTGATCATCTCAAGTGCTACTGGTAATGGGGAATGGGGCACCGCAAGCAAATATACTGGGGAGTGTGCTAATGCAAATCTAAACACATTACGTGCTTGCATGCTTCCCGTACACAGGAAAGCTCTGTGACCTTATAGATAGGTAAATCAGGGGACAAAGGTACAAGCCAAAATTTCAAACAAGGCCTCTGAGTCTTAGGATACGTTGGGCCAGATTTTCAGAGGTGTAACCACCTGCAGTTCCCAGTGACTTCATTTGGAATGATGCATGCTCAGCACTTTGGAAAATTAGGCACTAGGTATTTTAAGTTGGGAGCCCAAAGTCACAGGCCACTTTTGAGAATTTTGGCTTAAATTGCTAGTCACACAGTAAGCCAGTAGCAGAACAGTAACAGAAGGCAGGTTCCCTGATCAGCAATCCAATGCCCTATACAATATTATACCAGTCTGCTTGTTCCTATCCTCCACAGGCTGCCTCCTGAGCTCTTCGCCTATCTTTTGCTGCTGAGCTGAATGATTCTGTGCAGGCAGCATCTTGCTTTGTGTGTGAAATTTCCAACATGCCCTCAGTCACTGAGTTTTTAATTGTGCTAACAAGATCAATGCCTAGAATTTATTTACTAATATTTAATGCTGAATTCTACTGTAGCTATGTGATGCACAGGGATCCCAAACAAGGAAGGCTTTCTTATCAGATACTTAAAATAACTCAGCAGAGCTATCACACATATTTTAACAGGAACAGAAAATAGCAGATGAAGATGAAGAAGGAATGAAATTCTGGAAGCTTTCTGTTGGCAGGAAAAATAGAGACAGCAAAACTAATAATGTAATGCAAATATATCTTTACAAAATGCATGGATTCAGAAACCTACATCTAGTAGAAGATTTTACTTAGTGAGTTAACTAAGTGATAATAAACAATTAGAAAATGTGATTTACTTTTTTCACACCTGGATCGATCGGACTTCAGCTGTCGTTAAGACTGCGCTGATCACAACACGTCTGCCATTCTTCTCGCACTCTTGCCTTTCTTCTCCATGTTCATCCGAAACGTTTAACGATGTCATCTTCCCATCTTCTTGGAGGCTGACCGGGGCGTGTTTTCTGTTCTCGTGGGTACCTCTCAGCAATGATTGCAGTCCACCTGTTATCCGTGAGCCGTGCTGTGTGGCCTGCCTATCGCATCTTGTTATGTCTGCTTTCCACGACAATATCTTTCACACCGCTGCGTTCTCTGATGATTTCATTTGGTATACGATCCAGAAGGGAGATTCCCAACATAGCTCGTTCCATTGCCCTTTCAGCTACCAACAGCCGTTGCTCTTCTCTCTTCGTCAGTGCCCACATTTCACTGCCATACAGCATGGCTGGCAGCACTGCTGAATTGAAAATATTTTTATGTGTGGTCTTGTCAATTTTTCCTTTGAGGACGTCCTTGATGGAATTAAACGCACACCATCCTGTCCGAATCCTTCGCGAGAGTTCTCCGTTCAGGCCTTGGCGCATATTAACTTCTTGGCCCAAATATATGTTACTTTTTTACAAAATTAAATTCAAGTTTAAAGCAGTATGAAGGGACAGCCATTGCGAAAACATGCAGTAACTAATGCTGATAATTATATTTAACCTCCAGCCATAATTAAATGTTTGCATTGTAACATCTATAGTTCATTCTTTGAGACTGCAGCATAAATTATGAAAATAGATTACTCTAACATATGGTACATGATTTGCATTATTTTGTGCATGATAGCCATACAAATATAAATATACAAGCTGGAACATACCAAAATAGTACAGCAGACAGGGAGGAGGAAAGATAAAATTAGCTTTAAAATTGACCAGGTTGTGATAACTTGAGACACTTCAATGGCACTGGCCACTTTTAAGATAGTAGAAGCGACAAAGAGTCCTGTGGCACCTTATAGACTAACAGACGTATTGGAGCATAAGCTTTCGTGGGTGAATACCCACTTCTTCAGATGCATGCAGTGGAAATGTCCAGGGGCAGGTATAAATAGGCAGGGAAGAGTCAGGCTAGAGATAACGAGGTTAGTTCAATCAGGGAGGATGAGGCCCTCTTTTAGCAGTTGAGGTGTGAACACCAAGGGAGGAGTGTTCACGCTCCTTGGTGTTCACACCTCAACTGCTAAAAGAGGGCCTCATCCTCCCTGATTGAACTAACCTCGTTATCTCTAGCCTGACTCTTCCCTGCCTATTTATACCTGCCCCTGGACATTTCCACTGCATGCATCTGAAGAAGTGGGTATTCACCCACGAAAGCTTATGCTGCAATACGTCTGTTAGTCTATAAGGTGCCACAGGACTCTTTGTCACTTCTACAGATCCAGACTAACACGGCTACCCCTCTGATACTTTTAAGATAGTGTTTGAATTTATGTTTATGACTTTATTGGGGCCAGGATCACATGTTTCTTATCAAAGTAGTGGGCGTTAGGAAGCAAGCATGAAAGGGGAAGATGCGTTCTTTGGAGATCTTGCTAGTCAGATCAAAGAAAGAACTGAAGATAAGCAGCATGGCTTCATTGTTAGGGCTATATGAAATATTTGCATGGAAACCAGGAACTGCATGAAATGTCCCTGGCTTACCAACTGAAAAGCACAGCCCTAGTTTATCAAGAGGTTTGCTAAATTTCTTTAAATGTAAGAGAACGTGGACTAATTAATGATTTTCCATCCAAACTAAGGAAAGCTCATCGTCTTGACATAAAACCAGGTGATGACTTGAACTGGATTGAGTTTTTGTGTGTGTTTGCACCAAAATTTGAAGTGAAATTTATTGGATACAAAGTCAGATTAATAGAAACCCAAAAATTTTATTTGTCCATTTTTTCATTAGGCTAGGGCCATGTTGTAGATGCCTTTGCTATGTGGGGGCTTCCGTATGCAGGACCACAAAGGAGTGCATTGTGGGAAAGCAAGAGAAGTGTCAGAGGTATAGGCAGGATGTGCCTCCAGTGTTGATTCACCTGTCCATAGCCCCATCTGGACAGAGTTGAATGCGCAGTGAACCACTTCTGTTGTTCCTTCCGATATCCAAGAGTAGAGTGAATAATGGATTTGTTTTTGGCTCACTGGTAATTCCAAAACCTTTGGGGGGAAATCATTTCAGGTTACACCAAAAACTTTTCTTTTTTTAATTTGGTGAATCAAAAAACTGGGGGGAAATGGTTTCAGATTGAACCGAATGCTGCATTTTTGATTGTTACCATTTTAAACCATTTTGATTAAAGAAAAAAGGAAATTTTGAAACAAAGAGTTGTTTTGAACCAAAAAATCAAAACATTTCCTTTCAAAAAGGTCAGACTGGAACATTTTGATTTTCTCTGCATTTTTTAGTCTTTTTTTTTTTAACAAAACAATTCAGTGACACTAGTTCAAATTTGTGAAATGTTTTGGTGTGACCGACTCTTCATTTTCACTGATGAAATTTTTCAGCTGAAAAATTACCTGTTCTATCCAGGAATAGTAATTGCCAAACCAGACTACACAGAAACACTGGGCACTTTTTGTGAATTGCAGTAGAATTCAATCCAATATCTTCTACTGATGCTCTACTAACATGAAAAAATGTATTTGGCTTTTTCCCAAATTTGTTAAAAAAGATTAACTGTGTGTGTAAGCAGTTTCTGCCGAAAATTTGCTTTTCAGAAAGACAATCTGCAAAGAAGGACTTTAATGAAAAGTTCCTTGTCAGTCTTCATTCTATCACTCCTACCTACCTACTGTAGTCCTCTAATTCTGAGCTGCAGATGGACCATAATATTCTTTTATTTTGATGGAATTTCATGAGTTCAAGCATGATGGTTTGCCTGAGGTGAATCAGGAGACTTTATAAACTTTCCTTGTTCACCTAGGACTCTTAGCACACAGCACTATCAAAAGTAGATCATCTCAGGTGTCCATTTGCCAGCCTTAATGATGTTTCAGATCATCCCAGTGATTACATATCACAATGAAATGGGAAGAAAAGAAACCGTTGTCATTTCGGTAGTGACCTCTCAAGGTAATTTAGAGCTATTAATGAATGACTAAAGGTAAAACCTTTTCATCCAACCTAATTTATACTGGGTGAAATTTGCTCCCTCAGACAGATCTGAACAATTGATTTGACTACGTTGCCTGAGGAAATCTGGGCACCATCAGAATAACTGAATTAGGCACGTCTCTGACAACTTAAATTCTGCTTATCTTTACTCTTCACTTTCAACCAGGTATAAAGTGGAAAGATTACAATATTGCACTAAAAGATGAACAGGATAAAATAGATCAGCAGTAAAAGTGTAAGAGACTTGACATGAGCATCTACTTTTGACATTTTCTAATCTAAGGTATTTTATTTTGACCAGGTATACAAACATTTAATGTCCTTTATGCGTTTCCCATTTAAAATCAGGTTTTCAGTGTAGTTAAAGTGTAGATAAAATCTAGGTTTTATCTACACTTTAATCCTACCACTTAGGTGCTGTGTATCAGTTGCATAATCCTGGGGAAAGGCACTGTTGGTGTCAGACCAAACGCACTGTCAGGCAAAGTAACAGGATTTTTGCTCTTACTGCTTTCCCTTCTGACATCACTCAGTCATTGTTTGTCTCTGATTTTTATGGGTCTGATCTTGCTTCCATTGGGCCCAATTCTGCTATCTTTATACCGAGTAGCATTGTATTTCAATGTAAATACTCGTCATTTAAGCCATAGTGGGCAATGAAGTTTCGCACAACCTAACATGCTTAGCATTTTTTGCTCTGGAGAGGTTCACGATTCTGGAGTAGCAGAAGACATGCTGGTCACAAAGGAAGGGCTCTAGCATTGCTGTGTAGGAACTTGCATAACACCTGTGAGCACCATGACTGGAATTCTGGGCCACAAAAACAAGGTAGATGTAATCTATGAAATGTTAGGTTGGGTGATTCTTTAATATGGATTTAAAAAATACATAAAAATGCAAGATACAATAAGGATCAACTAGAATCTTAGGGTTAACCAGAATTTCCTTGATAACGTTACTCTGTTTAACATTAATTAAATGTATTCTAATACAGATGCAGCTACACCGAGAGAAAGAGAGGCAGTGTTCTTTCTCCATAAATATTATACAGTTAATATAGAGGCAGGGCTGTCACAGTGAGAAGGCAAAGGGGCATTAAGACCAAATTCAGTCATAGACTTGAAGGGTCCTATGCAGAAAAGTGGTTAATGTCAGCATTGCCCTTAGGAAAGAGGGTGACTGACTTCCTAAATACCACATTTAATATATGTTCTCCTGCAACTATAAAAATCTTTCAGGCCTTTTGCCAAAAGTTTACTGAGAGGGATCAGGTCGCAGAAGCTATGGGTCCCATACAGGATTGTACTTGCACAGCTAAATTCAATAATCCAGAATAAACTTTTACATTTTAACTCTATAGGATTCAAAGTCTCTGCATCAAGAACCACAAATGCTCCAAATTAAATAGGAATACCACAGTACCACACTGAAATACCTTCAGTGTGGTACTTTGGAATCAGACAGAGAAAATCCATATTAACAAAAACAAAAGATGCACTCTTAATAACCCCGGCCGGCACCATCCTGAATGTGTATCCTGAAGGATTACCTCTTTCAGGAATGCGGTTGTGTTTCCCGCTCACAGAACTGTACATACACATAATAGTTCATCTGGAGACTGGGTAACTGCTTGTGGAACTACCTCTATTTGCATGTGCAAGTCTACAGGACAATTTGAGGCGGGCTTAAAATGTGGCCTTGAACATTTAAAAACGAAGGGCATAATATAGAGAGGAGAATACAGTATACTTTTAAAAATGTTATATAACTGGACTGGGAATACTTACAGTTTAACTAGGTTATGAATTAATACTTAACTGCATTAGTGCAGCAAAGTGATGACCCTCATCTGGCCTTGGGACACACTGTACAGTCTCCTTTAGCCGCCATTCTACTGAAAATAAAGGGGACATGCATAATAATACTGTCCTGGAGTGCAAGGAGGCTGGCCTCCAGGAATTAACAGACTGTTCTCTTCCTGGTGTAGTGGTGTAATATGGCAAAACCCTGTGTCAGTCCCAGGATATTAGAGAGACAAGGTGGGCGAGGTAGTATCTTCTATTGGACCAACTTCTGTTGGTGAGAGAGACAACAAGCTTTCAAATTACATACCCAGAGCTTTTAGGGATTGGTTTCGGATACCTTTATGCATGCTCAACAGATCTGGAAAAGGTACTCAGAATGTCATACACCACAGATCTGGGAAAGGTACTCAGAATGTCACAGCTAAATACAAGGTCAAACAGATAGCATAAGTAGTTAGGTCCCTTACAACATGTGCTAACTACTTATGCTAAACTATCTGTTCAATCTTGCATTTAGCTATGATAAGTACCTTTCCCAGACCCGAGGAAGAGCGCTATGTATGTAGCTTGAAAGCTTGTCTCTCTCACCAACAGAAGTTGGTCCAGCAAAAGATATAACCTCACTCACTGTTTCTCTATAAGTTGTATCGGGCATCTAATGTCCTCTGCCACTGTCTTGCCATACCCTGCCCAAATGTGACCTTTTTGGAAAAAGGAACAGTAAATTTAGACCTCCAAGAGTTATACCAACAAAATTTGGTCCTCCAGCACCTAGAAGACCCAGGAGTGGATAGAAGCCAATCAGGGCACAGCAGGCAAAGTTAAAAAATATGACTGCTTCCTCCAGGAATAGTTCAGAGTAAAGCTGAAACAGGGGGAAAAGTACCTCCCTGGTCTTAACCCATAAACCTGACTTGATCAGGGGCCTAACTCTGACCGTGCCTTTTGACTGAGCCAGTGAAAGACTGTTGTAGAATGTAAAGCACGTGTGGGCATCTGGAGTTGGGTATTAATTGTCTGCTGTAAAATGAAAAAGAGCTTGAGACACTGAATCTAGTGATTCAAGCGAACCTGTGACACAGCCCCATGATGCCTGCTTGGAAAGACCATATTATTAAACACTGCTTTAGCGATAGGTGAATCTTCTGAGTACAATATCTTTTCTGACCATGAATACTCCAAAGCGTCAAACTGTTATTACCAAAAACATTTCCTCCAGAAGATGGTGTGTAGTGCTACTACGAGAGACTAGAACCCAACATTGTTCAGCTGAAGAGCTAGCAACTGATCAACAACTCATGACTGTATCTGTAACCTGCACCTGTCTGACTTAATCTTTACTGTTTAAGCCATGTTGTCATTTAGGCCCTGATTCATTGATGCTCTGAAGTACATGCTCGATTCCATCCCTGTCCAGCAAAGCACTTAAAGACCTTCTGTAGATTAGGATTTAAAGGTGTGATGTTAAAAAGGATTAACAAACAGAAGTTAGACAAGTCTGTGTACCCTTTAACATATGCTGAGCTGTGTTAAAGCCCAGGGGAACCTAGGCTTTAATTCAACCAGTTTAGCATTTTTTAAAGTCTATGCTTCTTTGTCTGTATTAGACAGTGCAATAGGTTAGCCAATAATTTCCAGCAACACACTGGTAGGCCACGAATGTTTTTGACTTTAAGCATGTGCTTAAGTCCCATTGGGACCTAAGTGTAAGCAGAGTCAGGATGAGTTCTACCCTGACATCTGGTGGTGAGTTGTGGAAAGGGATGTCAGGGATGTCAGGGGCTAATCTTGTTTGCATGGACACACCCACCCTGCAAAGCATGATGGACCGCTTGCCCAAATGGTCACTTTGACTGCTGTGGGAGCCCCAGTTTCTCTGTTATTGGGGCAGGAAGAATAAAGTGTTGTTACCCTGATTATGTGAATCAAGGACAGTGGGCTTTTGTTATGATGAAGGGACTCACCATTAGCTAAGCAGCACTTGCTAGGCAAGGGACATGGATTCCAAAACCCAGTGAATTGAGAGAGGTTGGGGACAGGTATTTGTATCTGGTGGCATGGGCCTCTTCTGAGGGTCCTAAATGTCAATTGCATCTCCTTCTCTCTCTCTGCTGTGGAATATCAGAGCTAATTTTGAGTTCCTTAGGAGTCTAATCACAGGCTGCTGAGTTGGAATTACTCTGGACTAAGCGTGTAAATGAGCATGAAGGCTCCCCTAACTACAAGCTGAAATCACTAAAAAGCTGAAATTGTTATGAGCTGAAATCAGTGAGCACTGTGTTAAGTAGTGGGGGAGCCAGAAGGTATATTGCTGAGCGGCTGGTGGAGCGGAGCTGCTGACAGAGCGGAGCACTTGGTGAGACAGCTGGAGCGGCTTGCAGGCCAGCTGATGGAGTGGAGCTGCTGGCGGAGCAGTTGGTGGGACAGCCGGAGCGGCTTGCGGGACGGCTGAGCGGAGTGACTCGTGGGATGGCTGGCGGAGCTGAGCCGAGCGAGGCCCCACAAAGGGACGGGGCAGTCAGCTTCGAGCCACGTAAGGTGCCCCTTACCTCTCACCTCCCCATTTCTACCCAGACTGGGGGGGGGGTTGTAACACTCTGCAGAGGAACTTTTGAACTCTGGGTCTGGACTTTTGGGTTGTTGGACTTTTAGGACTTTGGGTGATTTTTGGGGTTGCTGGACTCAAGAACCAAAGGGAAAGGACATGGCCAATTTGCTGGGGTGGGTCGTTGCTCACAGTTTGGTTTACAAATCCTAGATGTGGTGTTTCCCCAGCAAAAGGCCGCATTGTTTCTCTCTGTCATTAAAAGGTTTTTCTACACTCAGACTCTGTGCTTGCGAGAGGGGAAGTACTGCCTCTTAGAGGCGCCCGGGGGGGTGATATATATTTGTCCCAGGTCACTGGGTGGGGGCTCGAGCCGGTTTTGCATTGTGTTATTGGAATGGAACCCCTAGATACGGAACCCGGCCCTTGTTGCTGCCGACTCTGACTGGCAGAAGGGTTACATAAGCACATGCTTCAGTGCGTTGCTGAACTTGGCCCTTCGATTGTAAATTCATTGGGGCAGATCCATGATCTTTGTGTGTAAGTGTCTTTTGGTGTTAGAGAAATTATTAATAATACATAATACAAAGAGGAATGACACCAAAACAGCATACATTGGGAGTATTCTGGTACTATAGTATCAATCCAGAGGTAAAGCGCACCGGAGGCCAAAATGAGAAGAAAAACATGGCAGAACCTATGGCAGGCAGGTTGTGGCTCCTAACTTCAACATTTGACCCCTCTTGCTGACCTCCTATTATAGGTTTTTTTAAGGTATTCAGATCAGTTCAGCCCATCTTTACTGCTTCCAGAAAGTTACCTTACTGGGAAGGGTTTCAGTGCCAGCTATGCAGATTTTCCAGTTGCTGACATATTTCTGGAAGTGCCACAGTCCAAGATAGTTACAGTGCAGTCAGGGACATGGCTTGTTCCTCGCAGGGAGGTGGCAGCTTTGCCTGTGGGTTGGCATTCGTGGGCAAATCTTTGCTAGGAGACAGAGAAGAATCCTGTGACATCTGTAGTTGGACCATCTGGCTCAAAACTAAGGGCCAAATTCTAAGCTCACTTTCACAATGGAGTTACCGCAGTGTAAGGGAGCGGAGAATCATGCCCTAACAGTGTATACACAAAATTTGTCATGGAGAAGCAGCAAGTAATTGCTGCATTGGCCTGCTCCATGAGATTAACACTGTTCATTGCAGTTCGCTAAGGGCTAAACACACCATACAACAAAAACACTAACCCAGGAACCTATCCTTGCAACAAAGCCCGATGCCAACTCTGTCCACATATCTATTCAAGTGACACCATCATAGGACCTAATCACATCAACCACGCCATCAGGGGCTCATTCACCTACACATCTACCAATGTGATATATGCCATCATGTGCCAGCAATGCCCCTCTGCCATGTACATTGGCCAAACCGGACAGTCTCTACGCAAAAGAATAAACGGACACAAATCTGACAGGAATCATAACATTCAAAAACCAGTAGGAGAACACTTCAACCTCTCTAATCACTGAGTGACAGACTTAAAGGTGGCAATTTTGCAACAGAAAAGCTTCAAAAACAGACTCCAAGAAGCTGTTGAACTTGAATTAATATGCAAACTAGATACCATTAACTTAGGTTTGAACAGAGACTGGGAATGGCTCGGTCATTACGTTAATTGAATCTATTTCCCCTAGTTAACTACCCTCGCTCACGTCTTTGTGTCAACTGTCCGAAATGGGCCATCTTGATTATCACTTCAAAAGTTTTTCCCCCTGCTGATATAGTTTCTCTTAATTAATTAGCATCTTAAAGTTGGTATAGGCACTTCCACCTTTTCATGTTTCTCTGAATGTATAAATATCTGCTTACTGTGTGTTCCATTCCATGCGTCTGATGAAGTGAGCTGTAGCCCATGAAAGCTTATGCTGAAATAAATTAGTAATAGTAATAATAATAAGTAATCCTGTTCTTTTTGCTCATACTGAGATGTATCTTACTCCACTCGTCGTCAGTGGGACAACTTGCAGTGTAAAGTACTGTTGAGCATGTGTAAAGGTATCGAAATCCAGTCGTAAAAGTTGAGTGTTTCTCATCACACTTCATGAAGGACGGGAGAGTGTCCTCTTAATGACAACTGTTGCCCCATAGAAAGACATATCCTTTCCCAAAGCTGAAGTATCTCCAGTGCATTCAAGCAGCAATATTCTCCAGCTCATAAAGACTGACTTAGCAGGGCCTGTGAGAAAAGACAGGTACTGTTAAAGAATTGTACCTACTTGTATGGAATACCTAGTTAGTTTATATTTGAGTTTGATAATTGGGCACTTAATTAATCCAGTGTTGAATGCATAACACAGGCAGATGAAAATGATAACAATTTTGAGACAATGTGCAAAATCACAGGTGCTTCACTGCAAATTAATTAAATATTTCATTTCTGTTTGCAGACAGACCTTCTTGAACAAGTTGCACTCCTGCAGTTATCTAGTTAGAAGAGGTCACAAAACAGATCCATGTGGAAATAGCATGTAATTACTAATTAAGTAAACTAATTGCTGCTTTAAACCACTGTTTCATTAAATTCTAATACTGAGCTGGGTAAAGCATTCTGCACACCAAGCAAACCCAATGAATTCTTAATTAATTAGCCTCTTAAGGTTGGTCTATGCACCTCCACCTTATCATGTTTCTCTGACTGTATAAATATCTGTCTACTGTATGTTTCATTCCATGCATCCGATGAAGTGGGTACTAACCCACGAAAGCTTATGCTGAAATAAATTTGATAGTCTCTAAGGTGCTACAAGTTTTTCTTTCTTATTTTCATTCCAATGAATTCTGGTTTTTCAGCGCTGTGCAAAGGTGCAATTTATAAAACTGGCACCAAGTAAAAAACAATAATATTGTAAATGCTAAAAGCCTGTGTTGTCCCTGTGCAGAATCCTCACTGCAACTGCTGTACACAGAATGACTCCAGTCTTTTATGGAATGACCACACTGGCTTAGGTGATCTACCTAGTGATGAGAGAGCCTCATAAGGTTCAGACAGGCTCCTTTTAAACACCTAGGACATAGAGCTTTCACTTGGGTATTGAACAAAATTCTGAAAAAGCAAAAGAAGTCACAACAAATAGTGGTTTTTTTCTTTGTTCCCTGTGTTTTCATGTGTATGTGACTCTATATGTTCAGAGATGTTTTGAAATGATGATTATTTTGTATTCATTATGGCAGTAGAACCTGTTGAAAAGGCTTTATTGGAAAAATGTGTTTTGTTTACACTTTGATCTGAGCTGGGGCTCACTCCGCTATCTTAGGGCAAAATGTTGAGTAGCTGGGTTCCCAGCATTGAGAATAGCCAGGCAGGTGGTCAGGTTATGGCAATGTGTAGGTGATTATCTGAGTTGCATTTATTTCACTCATCCAAAAAGCAGGCTAAAAATTCTGTGAGAAAAGACATTTGTCTGGGCAGGAGTTTGCAATTCAGGTCAGGCTTCAAGAAAATATTTGGCTTGAAGTAAAGGAGCTGCCATGTCAGAACAGACATGTTCGTCCAGTCTCCCTGGCTCTGAAGAGAGCATTTGGTCCTAAGAAAGAAAGAAAATATGTCAATGAGAATTATGAGAAACATTCCTTTGAGTCAGGAATGACTAAACTCCTTTAGAAAGTAGTTTTGCAAATTCATGTCTCTCTAGTTTCATATTCTATGGCTGCACCCTATGATGTCATCAATAAAATGTATAATTATGCTGTAGGACTTCATTTAGGCAATATAATCTTAAATTTTAGTTGAGAGAATATTAGTTTTCACTTGCTTCATGTTCAGTCTGGATTGCAATTAGATTATTTAGTGACACCTACTGACGGAGACCAGAACACAGATACAAGTGGAAGCATGCTGCTTGCCAGAGATTCTAGCTGGGGAGGAAAACTCTAGCCATTCTCTCCTAGTCAAATAATAATAATTAAAAATAATTGTCCAGGCTCTAGACTCACAGCATAATAAAGTCAATTGTCGTTGTGAATGTCATCCCCTTGATTAGGTTCCCTGAGATCCTTCTGGCTTTAACTCTTTGGCTCATATCTCTGGCAGGTTTTCTGTCTTGACATCCATTTGAATCATACAGGATGTAGTGAGGCAGGGTGGCCTCCTGAGGATCCAGAGTGGGAGGGCCCCTGCACTGAGCTTTGACCAGTTCTGCACTGGGGAATCTCAGGCCCGCGAGCCATCCTCCCTGAAGTTGTCAACGCCGGTGGAAGTGAGCCCCAAGCCCGTCATGGCTCTCCTGGATTCGGGATGTGGGCAGACCCTCATACGGTAGGCAATCATCCATAACCAAAAAAGGACTGAGGGAGAGATTCGACTCCAGTGTTCACGGAGACATAAAAGTATAGCCCTGGCTCCGGGTACTTCTAATGAGCGCTTTAATAGAACACTCAAGACAATGCTGAGGAAATTTCCTCCTCAAGAACTGCAAAAGTGGGACCAGCTACTTCCACCGTTGCTCCTGGCCATCCGCAAGGTACTCCAGTCATCCACTAAGTTCTCCCCCTTTGAACTCTTGGATGGAGCCAGCCCAGCGGGGTACTGGATCTGGTGAGAGAGGCCTGGGAGTACACCCCGTCAGCCTCCTGAGGGCTCCTCCAATATGTACTGCAATTGCGAGACCGGCTTGACCGAGCTGGGACCCTCGCCCGAGAAAATCTTCAGGTGGCCCAAGGGATCCTGGAGAGGTGCTATAACCACAGGGCCTGAACAAGAAGCTTTGCACCTGGGGACCAGGTACTTCTACTCCTCCCATCAGATGAGTCGAAGCTTCTGGCCCGGTGGCAAGGTCTGTATGAAATCGTCCATCAGATGGGGCCTGTCACCTACAAGGTTCACCAGCCCAACCGGAGAAAGAAGAAACAGGTGTACCATGTGAACCTCTTGAAACCCTGGCATGGCCGGGAAGGATTGCTAATCGCCCCCTACCCACCCGAACCAGCCCTTAGAGCCCCAAGCGCTGAGTTGGACAAGATGGAGGAGCCTCAATTGGGTGACACGCAGTCGGCTGATCAGCAGAAACAAGCTCAGTGCCTCCTGGAAGCCTTCCAGGAGACTTTCATCATATGCCCTGGCCAGACCACCGTCATATGGCACACGATCCAGACGGCCCCAGGACAGGTAGTCCGAGAGGCGACCCGCTCCCTCCCACAGCAGATGAAAGAGATCATGGAAAAGGAGATCCAAATGATGGTAGAATTGGGAGTCATCAAGTGTTCGCGACACGAGTGGCGCAGCCCCAGTGTACTGGTCCCAAAACCTGATGGGAGCCATCGCTTCTGTATCAACTTTTGGAAGGTAAATGCGATCTCAAAGTTTGACACCTATCTGATTCCCCAGATTGATGAGCTCCTCGACTGTCTTGGAACTGCCAATTATATCACCACACTTGATCTCACAAAAGAGTATTGGCAGATCCCCCTGCCTGGACCAGCGTTCCAGAGAGAAGACAGCGTTGGCCACTCCGACAGGGCTGTATCAATTTGTCCGGATGCCTTTCGGCCTCCATGGGCCCCCGTTACCTTTCAGAGCATGATGAATCACCTCCTGAGTCTGCATATCCCCTACATGGCCACTTACCTAGATGACGTTGTTATCTATACTCACCATTGGGAAGAACACTTACTATGGGTAGCGGCAGTCCTGCGGACCATTCGGAAAGCTTCATTCCCCATGGTGGCTGATGTATCAGTGACGTAGTGAGGCGGGGTGAACTCCTTACAGCAACACAAGGTCTGTCTAAACTAGTTTTAAAAAGAACTGAAAATCAGTGTTATAGATTTACCCTTTGACCACCGACATCTGCACATTCATCCTACGTGTGTCTTAGGGCTTATCTAGATGAATAGTTAGTGCACAGCAAGTGGGAGTGTAAATCTAAAATGCACTAGCATGCCGTGCACTAACTGTTCATCTAGACAAGCCCCTTAGTAGCTCAGCTCACCGTTCCGGTAGGTGAAGCCACCTTAAAATATCCTGTTGCAGCTTCATAGATCTTCCAGATGTGACCATTCATGGTGGAAGTGGTTGTGTTGTAGTCTTTGTTCTACCTCCAAACTGGATGTTTTGCAAAGTACTGTGGCAGTTCATACTGCACTGCTGCCAGGTGCAAACAGTTGATAAATGGGGGAAAGATACAGAGCAATTGCGCAAAAACCAAGTAAACTTAGTGCTTGAGGTGAAAGGCAAGTGCATCATGTCCAGAAATTCTATCCTTACAGGAGGGAGCAGCGTCTAATCTCTTTGCTGTCTATAGAATTTTTCGCTGCCTTGCAATAATGGCCCATTCCTGAAAATCACAGGACAAGCTATGTTCCTAATCCAGAGGGTGCTCCATGCACAGAAATGTGTGTATGCTGCCATCCACTGCACCCTTAACATGAGCAACGTATGTAGGCTGAAAGGAGCAATAAAGAGTGCTCACGGCATGGTAAGATAGCCCACTGGAATCCTCCCCTGAACTGGCAGGATTCCTTCTAATCAAGAGCCATCTGTGTCCTTGGTCTAAGTCTCTCCATGCAGCCCTTTGTGCAAGGCCGGTGCAAGGAAGTTTCGCGCCCTAGGCAAAACTTTCTTGCACCAGCCCTGCATCGTCCCCCCCAATGCCACCCCCCCCCAGCCAGCTCCACCGCCCGTGGGTGCTCAGCCACCCCTCTCCCCCCCCGCCCGCGGGAGCTGAGTGTGGAGCTGGGGGCAGCAGGGTGGCTCGCCCGGCTCCCCGCTCAGGCGCTGGGGGAGGGGGGGCAGCGGGGCAGCTCGCGCCCGGTGCTGAGCAGGGAGCTGGGAGGCAGTTGCCTGCCACCCCCCAAATCCTGGCACCCTAGGCAACTGCCTAGGGTCGCCTAGTTATAGCGCCGGCCCTGCCTTTGTGCACACAGGTACGGCTAGTTTGGAAAATCTGACTAACCCTTCTGTTGGGGGTGGGGGGCTCCCAAATCTTGGGGTCCCCACTGCTGCTAACAGGATGTGTAGTGGTGCTTCCATTCCAAGCTGCTTCTTGCTGACTGGGAAGCCTGTACTGCTAATAATCTGAGTGGCCCCCTCACCCGGAGAACCAGGAGGTCTCTAATTTCATTGTAGCCCTGCATAGGGCATGAGATAAGTTCCCCTGCTTCTTCCTGTTTATCAGGAAATCTCCTTCCATTGCTCCCCTAACTCAGTCCATAAGGAAGATACCAACTAGTCCTGGACAAAATGGAGCAGTTTCTACCATGCGCCAAACCCCACTCGTCGGTTGGGGGTTGTCCGGGAGCCAGGAAGCACTGGCCTTGGCATATGTTAGGGCAGCCTCCAGGCTTCTCTAACTTACACCATTAGTGTATGAGCTCTAAGGGACCACATACTAGCTGAAAATCAGTCTAGCATAGCTCCACCCCAACGCACCCCCTATGCTGGCTTGTGGGGGACAGCTGGAAGGGGAGGCAGTTCCTCCAGCTTCATGCTCAACATGCAGCTCAGCATTCCATCCCCACAAACCCTTGCCCAGGAGGGAATTCTCCACTGGCCATTTATGGGTAGAATCCTTTGCTCTGCCCTTGTGGGGAAGATGGTCAGGAGAAGACTGTTGATGGCATCCCAGACCTTGTAGGCGGTCTAATCAAATGACTTTGCACAGGGCTCTAGATTTTCCTGAGTCAGCCTTCTACTCAGGTAGGATTTGGCTTTAATAGCTGTTATTTTAATGGTATTTAAACGGCATTTCTGTGAGTGTCAGTCTTCGACAGGAAATTGAAGTTTTTTCCTGTGGTTAACAATGATTTTACTGCTCATACTGCAGCTTAAAATGCGACTCTATTAGCACAGATGGCTTTGTACGAGGGCTGTCAAACCATTAAAAAAATCGCCATTTATCACAGTTTTAATTGCACTGTTAAACATTAAGAGAATACCATTTATTTAAGTATTTGTGGATGGGGGGAAGTGCGTGTGTGTGTCGGTATTGGGAGGAAGTGTGTGTGAGAGAGACTGTGTGTGTGTTGGGGGAGTGTGTGAGAGAGACAGAGTATGTGAGACAGAGTGTGTGTGTGTGTGTGTGTGTGAGAGAGAGAGAGAGAGAAACAGTGTGTGTGTGGAAGGGAGGGAGACAAGAGTCGGGGGGGCGGGGGCTAGGTGAGAGATAGTGCTCTGTCTCTTTAAGCAGAGCACTCACCCGCCTGAAGGCTTGTTCAGACAGCAGCAGCCACGGCAGCTCCCACTCCTAATCCAGAAGCAGCAGCACAGACAGGCTCCCTGTCCCTCCACCCCAGCTCAGCGGATCGCGTACATGGGTGGCGGGGGGGATGGGACACACTGATAGGGTGACCAGATGTCCCGATTTTTGGGTCTTTTTCTTATATAGGCTCCTATTACCCTCCATCCCGTCCTGATGTTTCACACTTGCTGTCTGGTCACCCTACACACTGAGATCAGTCCCCCCGCTCTGCACAGCAGACAGGTTCCAGGTCCCGAGCACCTTGGCCAGGGGCAGCTTCAAGGTGTGAGTGTGGGAGGGGTGGGGGAATAGGAGCAGCAGCGGCTGCAGAGGGCAGCAGAGCAGAGCAGCGGGAGGAGGAGGGGCTTCCCTGCTTCGGAGGCACTCCCCTGAGCATGGCACCCTAGGCAGTGGCCCAGTCCACCCGCCCCTAAGCCTGGCTCTCCTGAGCCAGCAGCAGGGAGGCTGCCCCTGTTCCCCGACCCCAGCTCAGGGTGACCGGGTACACGATGGGAAGGAAGGGAACACGACTACATCAGCCCCACCCCCGCTCTGCGCAGCTCCCGGTCTGGAGCAGCTTGGCCAGGAGCGGCTAGAGGGGAGGGGGGCACCTCTGCCCCAGAGGTACGCGGTGGTGCCCCCCTGAGCATGGCACCCTGGTGTGCAATCAACGCTTGTTAAAAAATACAACGTGTCAATTTGTTTTGAGTTAATCCCATGCATTGATTGACTGCGATTAATTGACAGCCCTACTTTGTACCCAAGTGCCTCCCTCCTGGACAAGGCAGCTCTGTTGGTTTCACACAGTCGGGGCTTCCAGCTGGTGGCTGCTCCTAGCACCCCTCATCCTGACCATGGAGAGGGTCCATGGTAAGATGATACAGCCACAGGCTATATCCACAGGACTGGTGGGAGGATAGTGAGTCCAGTTCAGGACCACCAAACCTTCCCCCAGACCTTCTGGTCCCTCCACTCCTGCAGCTCCCTGGAGTTCTTTGTGGGGTCAGAAGGAAGGAAGGATGCTGCCATGGAGAAGGCTGATCCTCCATTTCACATAGGATGGGAGATCTCTGTGCAGAGGGTATCCTCCATACACCAGTCTTGGGACCATGGTTGGACCGTTAGTTATTACTAAGTCCTTATCCCAGAAAAATACTCCTCACAGCAGTGCAATCCCATTGATTATGGTCCAGTTGCACTTCTTAGCATATGTGCAAAGTGCCTCAGGTGGCACATGACTATGATTCATCCACCGCTGGTTGGGTCATTAGCTTCCCTGACCCGGTGCTGACGGGGCGTGCGACGTGAACGCTGACCCATGCCCTCCCCCACAGTTGCGCTGAAGTACCAGGGCAGGAGAACTTGGCCAAACGAGAGTTTTAGCAAAGAAAAGGCTGAGGAAGAATTTGGTACATTCTGATTAAGGAATCTGATTTAAAATGAAGTTCTCGCAAGATTTCAGCCCCTTCTGATCTGGGAACAGAAACTAGGCCCTGTCCGTTTTAAATCAAAGCAAACATCAGAGGGTGGGCACAAATATGGGGATTTGAATTTGAACCCCCACCGGCTCCCAAAATTCCAAACGGTTCAGATGTGAGGTTCCATTGTGAGGTTTCATTTTGTGTACTGCAGGCTGAAGTAAGCATCCTGCTACTGCTGTGAAGGGCTTGGCCATTACTGCATCTTTGTGCTTACCTGATGGGGCTAGCAGTGCTGGCCACCCCAAAGGGGGCAGGGAAGAGTGAGGAGGTGGGGCAATGGCCCTGCACCCCCTGTGCTGGCCAATGGAGAGGAGTGCATGATTTAGGGGTGAAGCAAAAGGCACATGCCCCCTGCACATCAGGGATCCCTGAGAGGCACTGGGCAAGGCTGATGCCTGCTCTACACTTAAAACTTAGGTCAACATAGCTACAGCGATCAGGACTGTGAAAAATACACATCCTTGAGTGCCAGAGCTCTGTTGACCTAACCTAGACACAGCTAGATTGACAAAAGAATGCCCCCAGTCTACACTACAAAGTTAGGCTGATGTAAGTCCATATGCATTGACCTAGTTATACATGTGTCACTTAAATTTGTCTCCCACAAGTACAAGTGGCATACTATACTTTCCTGAGCAATGCAGAGCCAGGGTTGACCTACAGAGCTCAAAGCAGTGCAAGTGTAGATACTATATTTGTTGTGTAAACTCTAACCATCCTCCAACACCTAGTCCATAATGCCTCTGTTCCCATGACAGTGACCATTATGGGCACAATTTTGAACACCACTGCCCAGGGGTCACAAAGACCACAAGCCCATGCCCTCCTACCCCTTTAAAACCGTTGTGTTTTTTCAAATGCCTTTTCTTGATTGCCCAACTTGGTAAGCTGTCATGACTGGGATGTGGGCAGTCTGACTAGTAATCAGAGCAGGCGTCAGAAGCCAGGCCAGGTCAGATACCAGGTGACCAGAGTCTGAGATATGCCAGAGGGCAGACTGAGAATCAGGTGTCAGGAGGCCAGGAGGGTCAGGTTACTAGGAGATGAGAGTCAGGAAATAGGAGCAGGAGGGAAGGCAGTGTTAAGCAGGGGGGAAACCCGGTTGCATGGACGACTGCCTGTTCCTTTGCTTGATTTCAATAGAGACAAGGAGGGTGAGGTAATATTTTTTTATTGAACCAACTTCTGTTGGGGAAAAAACAAGTTTTCAAATTTACACAGACCTCTTTGTCAGGTCTGGTTTAAATAGAAGCTGAGAACCAATCCGGACCTCCAGAGTTCCGCCAATCAGATCCCAGGACAGGAGTCATCTGTCGGAGTTGAGCTTCTAGTTCTGGTGACTGTTAGCAGGTCACTGGTTGGCAGATTGGAACTTACTGGTTTGTAAGAGCCCTGTGGACTAGGGTTTGAGACTGTGGTCCTAGACACAAGCGCATGTAGCAGCTCACGTTGAAGTGTGCATCCAACTGCCAAACCAACCATGCTGGCTCAATGCACACAGAGAGCTACTAGATGCACTCCTGGTTGGAGCAGGCAAGAAGTACTGGATTTCCTTTACCTGTGGAGAGAAGGGGCTCTGTAAGCACAGCTATGGATAGAGCCCTACCAAAGTCAAAGTCCATTTTGGTCAATTTCACGGTCATAGGATTTTTAAAATGGTAAATTTCATTATTTCAGCTATTTAAATCTGAAATTTCATGGTGTTGTAATTGTAGAGGTCCTGACACAAAAGGGAGTTGTGCGGGGGCGGGAGGGTTCTGCAAGGTTATTGTAGGGGTGGTTGTGATATTGCTACCCTTACTTCCGTGCTGCTGCTGGCAGCTGCGCTGCCTTCAGAGCTGAGCAGCTGGAAAGCGGTGACTGCTGGCTGGAAGCCCAGCTCTGAATGCAGAGCCACGGACAGCAGCAGCGCAGAAGGATGGTGTAGGGTACCACGGAAGATTGTGTTACGGCATAGTAAGGGTGTGTTCGCTTTCTCATGCTCTGTCAGGGTGTTTTTTGCTTTTTCACATTCTTTTAGCGGCCAGCCACTGTAGGTTATGGCCGGCCAGCTGCAATCTGTTTTGAGCTAATTAAAATAGCTCCTGCTTTGGATGGCCTTGAGCCAGGAGGCGGCCCCTGCTTGCTTCTGTATGAGATGTTTGTATATAGCTGTATGAGTCCGCCCCGTTTTTGGCACTCCGTACCAGGCCTGGATTATGGTGAGCTGGGTTCCCCGTCTCCGTGACAGCAACGCCAGGAGTCCCCGTTGCGGATGTGTCACTTTGCCTTCAATAAAGCCAATAACTCACAGAGTGTGTGGGCCTCGTTCTTGCAGAGCACCCTGGGTAGGCCCGCAGCCTCCCACGAACGTAACAGATGGATGGCATGGTATGGTATCGCCACCCTTGCTTCTGCGCTGCTGCCTTCAGAGCTGGTCCCTCAGTCAGCAGCTGCCACTCTCCGGCCACCCAGCTCTGAAATCAGCACAGAAGTACAGGTGGCAATACAGTGACTCGCCTAAAGTAACCTTGTGACCCCCCTGCAACTCCCTTTTGGGTCAGGACCCCCAATATGGGAAACACTGGCCTGCCCTGTGAAATCTGTATAGTATAGGGTAAAAGCACACAGAAAAACAGATTTCACAGGGGGAAACCGGATTTCACGGTCCGTGATGCATTTTTCCTGGCCATGACTTTGGTAAGGCCCTAGCTGTGGACCATAGAAACATTGACATCTACAAGCCAATTGCGCTGGCAAAGGAGCATGACAGGGATCAGAAACAAGGATACGTGAAAGTGAAGAAACTACATGTAAGTGGGGGAATGGCCTTGCTAGCTTGGGGAATTTTCCTGGCTACTATATTACCCTGGAGAAATCAGATGGCAAAAGTATCTGAGTCCTCACCCCAACTCCCCTTACCCGGATGCCTGCCTGACCTCAAGGACTCCTCTTTCTCTCCCCCATGCGGCGAAGTGCTCATAACTGCACTAAGGCTCGGCCCAGGATTTCTGGGGGCTTAACCCCCAGTCTCATTGTGGTTCGCTCAGGACAGGGGCTAGAGTGTCCCCACTCTGGGGTACTGTCTCCTCACTGACCACTTCCCTTACCCAGTGATCACTACATTGAGTTTAAACCACACACAATTTGTTAAACAGCAGCTGTAAAGAAATAAGGGGAAAACTGAGACGGTTAAAGGATCAAGGAACCCCATGCTACGGGCACGGAGACACTGTGAACAATAGTCTCTGGAACTCAAGAAAATTCAGACTATTCCTTATACATCCCGGCCTCCTTCCCAGGCCTGGATGTGCTGTGGTGATACCCTGGGTAAGACACCCGCACTGGTGGTGGCCACATGCTCTCAGGTTCTTGGTGGCAGGGACCCTTCTCTCCAGTATCAGCCCTTCCATCGGGTTCACATCCCCCCTCTGAGTCCAGTCTTCAAGACCCTCTTGCCTGGCCACATCTCCCTCCATTGGGCCCTCTCTGCCCAGAATCCCCACCTCCTTCTTCCTAGCCGCTCACTGCACTTGGTTCCAGTTTACTTGCTGCATGGCGGGCCTGCCACTATCCCGGTTCTGGTCCCGTGGCTCTCCACTGTAGCTCAGTTCTGGCTCACCATCGACGTAGCTGGTCTCCACTGCTCTAGCTCCCCTGGCTCTGGGCTGCTGCTCCGGCTCCCCTGGCTCGGCTCTACTCTGGCCTGGCAGCCCCAGCTCACATGAAGGATGGGTCTTGCGTTCTCAACTCCCTCATTGGCTTGACAACCCTGTCAATCCAGCTCACTTGGAGTGCTGGCCTCTGTTGGCCCTGGGGACCAATCAGTCCCAGGATCTTGGCTCCTCTTTGACCCTTTGTCTTTCTCCTTGAATTTCGAGATGCCCATCGAAAAAACCCACTAAGTTTCAGTAAGGGGCCAGCAGCCCCATTACGTACACGAGACACACCACAGAGTGAGAGAGGGCAACAAGAGAGCTGGTGCTCCTCTGCAGACTGCTGCCTTTACAGTGACCCCACCAACACCCCACAGACCACGGGATGAGCCCAACATGGAGACCCCTGCTGTGAAAAGTGAGGAGGAGGAAGAGGGGGGAAGATGCAGCAGAGGACTCAAACCATGCCAAGAGCCAGGAACTGTTTGAAACTCCACAGCTGTCTAGCTAGTGCCCCCAGGTGAGCACTGCTGATGAAGGAGAAAGGAGCATGGGTAAGTGTGTACCTGCATTATTCCTTGCGATTATTTTTTTTGCTTTTCCTCCCTCAAACTTCACTGCCCTTCCTACCTCCCCCCTCACCTTTGTTCCCCATTTAGAAATGCCGTGTCAAACCTCCCCACCTCTCTGTGATGGACACAGGTGCTGGTAGATGTAAAAAGGCAGCAAGGTTGCACCTATTCCTTTCCGGATTGGGCATTTGCTTACATGGGTCCAGAAACTCCTGACACAATTATATACAAGATTTATACCATTTATATACAAGATTATTAGGCAAGGGAACGGGTACAGACCAATGGGCTGGACTGGAGCTGGGAAATTTAAGGGAGTTCCACAACAACAGTGAAACAATAACGCAATCCCTTCCCCCACCTCCAGATGTGCCTAAAACTTTTACCCCCCTCCCAAAGCCAAACCCCACTGGTGGTGCACATCAAGCTGAGATGTGCCAGCCTGGTGATCTGTGCTGTTCCTCTGATGGCTGCTCTCTTTGGATCTCTGGCCTGGTGGGGAACATTGCTTCACAGCTACTTGGCCTTCACCTTCACCCTTGTAGTTTAAGATGATCTTTAGACACTACAGATACTTTTAGCCTGGAAAAAACATTTGAGGAGCATCTAGACCAGTGGTGGCGAACCTGTGGCCAATGGGCCACATGCAGCCCATCAGGGTAATCCGCTGGTGGGTCGCGAGATAGTTTGTTTACATTGACCGTTCGCAGGCATGGCTGCCCGCGGCTCCCAGTGGCCACGGTTCGGTTTACTCAAGGTAAAATACTCCAGTGAAGACCAGCCCTACGAGGCACGATAGAGCCATGGAAAAGCCAACATAGTGAACATTATTTAGTTAATAAATAAACTGAGCAGTACAGGAAGGCTTCTTTGTGTATTCACAAAGTATTGGAACATCAGTTTCCAGCAAGAGAGCACTGCTGGCATTAGTGAGAGACTGTAGAATTAATTCTGCTGCTCCTGCAGCTTTTCAGGCAGGGGCAGTGAATCAAGTCACTCAGCTATCACTACATTAATTTAAAAAATAGTCTAGGGCTCCCACATTCTTGGCCTCCTTCCCCAGCAAACTCTGTATAGTGCTTCATTTGAGGTGAAGTTCTTTCACACATGGAAAATATTAGGTTTATCTAACATATGAAAGGCATGGGCAGTTTTAAGCCAGCTCCAGTATGAGACGAATAAGACTGGCTTTTTTCTGTATTGGTTGTCAGTGATTCATGTCAATTTAGGGACTTTGAACAGATGGAGTAATTGTGGCTATGTCAGAGTGGACTGATTTAAATCAAAGTGATTTAAGGCAACGATTTTAATCATGATTTAAATCAGCAAGTAGGAAGCCTTGATTTAAATGATCAAATTTAATCATCCTTTGCATCTGTACTTTTTAGTTGTTCTCCTACAGAAAGGCTGATTTTCATTGGTTGGTAACCATTAAAGCATGTTGATTTACAGCTAAGCATTGCCTTTATGTAACCCACACACCTCTTGGTGTGGTGTTCTGTCCCCAGGAGTGGCACTGACACCACTTAGCCCTGGTCTACACTACGAGTTTAGGTCGAATTTATTAGCGTTATTTCGATTGATCCGTGCACCCGTCCACACGACGAAGCCCTTAACATCGACTTCTAGGGCTCTTAAAATCGATCTCGCCACTCCACCCCCAACGAGGGGATTAGCGCTTAAATCGATATTGCCGAATCGATGTAGGCTAGTGAGGACGCAATTCGACAGTATTGGCCTCCTGGATCTATCCCACAGTGCAACATTTGACCGCTCTGGACAGCAGTCTGAGCTCCAATGCTCCGCCCAGGTAGACAGGAAAAGCCCCGCGAACTTTTGAATTTCATTTCCTGTTTGGCCAGCGTGGTGAGCTGCAGGTGAGCGCAGATCTCATCAGCAGAGGTGACCATGATGGAGTCCCAGAACCGAAGACGAGCTCCAGCATGGACCGATGTTGAAGTACGCGATCTGATCGCTGTATGGGGAGACGAAACCGTGCTAGCAGAGCTACGGTCCAAAAGAAGAAACGCCAATACATATGCCAAAGTCTCCAAGGGCATGCAGGACAGAGGCTACAACAGGGACGCGCAACAGTGCCGCGTGAAAATTAAGGAGCTCAGGCAAGCCTACCAAAAAACCAGAGATGCAAACAAACGCTCTGGGTCAGAGCCCCAGACATGCCGCTTCTATGATGAGCTGCATGCCATTCTAGGGGGTGCACCCAGCACTGACCCACCCATGTGGTATGACTCCGTATGTGGATCATCAGAAACCACAGAGGAGCATGATGATGATAATGATGCTGAAAATAGCGCCCAGACACAGCAAGGAAGTGGAGAAGCCCTTTTCCCCGACAGCCAGGAACTCTTTGTCACCCTGGAGCCAGTACCCTACGAACCCACCCAAGGCGTGCTCGATGCAGGAGAAGGGACCTCTGGTGCCTCTGGTGAGTGTACCTCTGTTAATTAATACATGTTTTATAAGCAAGCGTGTTTAATGATCAATTCGCGGCCAGTACAGCTACAGCTACTGGAAAAGTCTGTTAACATGTTCGGGGATGGAGCAGAAATCCTCCGGGGACATCTCCAGAAAGATCTCCTGGATGTACTCCCAAAGCCTGTGCAAAAGGTTTCTGGGGAGGGCAGCCTTATCCTGTGCTCCGTGGTAACACACTCTACCACGCCAGGCCAGTAGCACGTAGTCTGGAATCATTGCTTTGCAAAGCATGGCGGCGTATGGTCCCGGTGTTTGCTGGCATTCAAGCAACATCCGTTCTTTATCTGTCTGTGTTATCCTCACAAGAGTGATATCATTCATGGTCACCTGGTTGAAATAGGGGAATTTTATTAAGGGGGTATTCAGAGGGGCTCCGTCCCTGCTGGGCTGTTTGCCTGTGGCTGAACGGAAATCTTCCCTGCTGTGACCCACGCGGTGGGGGGAGGGGGAACAGCGAACATCTTGGATGTGTGTCTGTGTGTGTGTGTGGGGGGGGGTGTCGATTAGGTTCGCGCTGCACGTTAACCCGAAAACCGCCGCCCCTCCCTTTTCAATTGCCAACCAGTTTTAAATTGCCAGCCCAAAGGCTGTTTGTTATGGGAAATGAGGGGGTTGCTGTTTGAAAACATTCCCACATGTTATGAAGGTTAAAGAAGCCTATAGACTGTGGCTTACCATGGCTGCCTGCAAGCCGAATTCTGTTGCCCGCCGGACCAACTTGTTGCTTGTGTGATCTCTCACACCAAACCGGCAGACCCTCAATATAACAGGCAAAGTGCAACCTTGGACCAAATGCATATGTGATATGTAATGTTTGGAGCATTGTTCTCTAATGTGTGTCTTTTAAACTACTCCTCTCCCGTTTGTTTCCTCCCGCAGCTGCAAATGTTTCAACGCCACCCCTTTCATCACCGTCCCAGAGGCTAGCGAAGATTAGAAGTAAAAAAAAAAGGAATCGAGACGATATGTTCTCAGAACTCATGGAATCCTCCCACACTGAAGCTGCCCAGCAGAATGCGTGGAGGCAGACACTGTCGGAGTCCAGGAAGGCAGAATTTGATCGTGCGGACAGGTGGCGTGCTGAAGAGAATGACTGGCGGGATGAAGAGAGTAGGTGGCGTCAGCGTGCAGAGAGAAGGCAGGATGCAATTCTGAGGCTACTGGAGGATCAAACGGAAATCCTCCGGCTTATGGCTGAGGAAAGGCGTAGGGTTCAGGAAAGGCCGCCTGAGCCCAGACCGCTGCTACAGCCCCTGTGTAACCAACAGCCCTCCTTCCCGAGTCCCATAACCTCATCCCCGAGACGCCCAAGAACGCGTTTGGGCGGCCTCCGTGCACCCAACCACTCAAGTCAAGAGAACAGTCCAAGCAAGAAAGGGCTGGCATTCAATAAGTTTTAAAGTGCTGTGTGTCCTTGTCCTTCCCTCATCCCCTCCTCCACCACCCATCCTGGTGCTTCCCTTCCTCCACCAGCTATCCCGGGAGACTGTGGCAGTTAGCCCCATAGTTCCCCCTCTTTGTTTTACGAATTAATAAAGAATGCATGATTTTTAAGCAACAATGACTTTATTTCCTCTGCGAGCGGTGATCGAGGGGGGGAGGGCAGGGCGGTTTGGGTAAAGGGAAGTAGAGTGAATGAAGGGGCGGGGCTTTTCATTACAGGGGAAAAACAGAACTTTCACACAGCATCCGGGCCATTCATGAAACTGGTTTTCAAAGCTTCCCTGATGCGCAACGCACCCTGCTGTACTCTTGTAATAGCCCTGGTGTCTGGCTGCGCATAACCAGTGGCCAGGCGATTTGCCTCAACCTCCCACCCCGCCATAAACGTCTCCCCCTTACTCTCACAGATATTGTGGAGCGCACAGCAAGCAGTAATAATAATGAGAATATTGTTTTCGCTGAGATCTAACCTAGTCAATAAACTTCGCCAGCGAGCTTTTAAACGACCAAATGCACATTCAACCACCATTCTGCACTTGCTCAGCCTATAGTTGAAAAGGTCCTGACTACTGTCCAGGCTACCTGTGTATGGCTTCATGAGCCATGGCATTAAGGGGTAGGCTGGGTCCCCAAGGATAACTATAGGCATCTCAACATCCCCAACGGTTATTTTCTGGTCTGGGAAGAAAGTCCCTTGCTGCAGCAGCCGAAACAGACCAGAGTTCCTGAAGATGCGAGCGTCATGTACCTTTCCCGGCCATCCCACGTTGATGTTGGTGAAACGTCCCTTGTGATCCACCAGTGCTTGCAGCACTATTGAAAAGTAACCCTTTCGGTTTATGTACTCGCTGGCTTGGTGGTCCGGTGCCAAGATAGGGATATGGGTTCCGTCTATCGCCCCACCGCAGTTTGGGAACCCCATTGCTGCAAAGCCATCCAGTATGAGCTGCACATTTCCCAGACTCACAACCCTTGGTACCAGCAGCTTGGTGATCGCCCTGGCTACTTCCATCACAACAGCCCCCACTGTAGATTTTCCCACTCCGAATTGATTCGCGACTGACCGGTAGCTGTCTGGCGTTGCAAGCTTCCACAGGGCTATTGCCAGTCGCTTCTGTACTGTGAGGGCTGCTCTCATCTTGGTGTCCTGGCGCTTCAGGGCAGGGGAAAGCAACTCACAAAGTTCCATGAAAGTGCCCTTACGCATGCGAAAGTTTCGCAGCCACTGGGATTCATCCCAGACCTGCAGCACTATGTGGTCCCACCAGTCTGTGCTTGTTTCCCGGGCCCAGAATCGGCGTTCCACTGTATCAACAAGCCCCATTAACACCATGATGTCCACCTTGCGGGGGGGCCTTTTTTGAGAGAGGTCTGTGTCCATGTCCTCATCACTGTCCTCAGGGCGCTGCTGTCGCCTCCTCGCCTGCTGTAGCTGTAGCAGCTCCTGGTTCTCGTTCTGCATATACTCCTGGACAATGCGCGTGGTGTTCATAACGGCGAGAACAGCCGCGGTGATCTGATCGTGCTCCATGCTTTCCCTGGTATGCTGTTTGCAGGACAGCAGAGTGGCAGCAGAAGCAGCGGGTGGATAACAATGGAGTCAGCAATATGGCGCCCATATGAAAAAAGGCGCGAAAGGATTTTTTGCTCCCCCCTCAGTTGCTTTCACGGAGGGAGGGGGGAGCAAGGGTTAGGCTCATTTCCTTCTAGCTGCAGATGGTACAATATGCGGTGAGCAAGGAGGCGCCTTCCCTTCTAGCAGCAGATGGTACAATATGCTTGATATCCATCATCAGCTCCTGGCCCCCTCAAGGATTGAACTCGCAACCCCGGGTTTAGCGGGCCAACGCTCAGACCGCTGAGCTATCCCTCCGCCCGTGTTCCAGGCAGTACTGAATCTCCCTTAAACAAAACGTAAAAAAGAGAATGACCAGAGTCACTCTGGTCACTCCCATTTATGTTCAAGCGCCCCCGGCCAGCCACACCATAGGCTGCCGGCCAGGAGCACACGAATACCAATCATATTGTACAATCTGCTGCGAGAAGGAAAGGAGCTTCTGCTGTGTGGTCCCGCGACCACGACCATTTATGGCATATTGCACCATCTGCAGCTAGAAGGCAAGGCGCTCCTGCTGTGTAGTCCCGCGACTACCAGCCTCAGGCGGAATGGCCCCCTCAAGGATTGAACTCGCAACCCCAGGTTTAGCGGGCCAACGCTCAGAACGCTGAGCTATCCCTCTGCCCGTATTATAGTGTGACTGAATCCCCACTAGACCTAATGTCCAGGCGTACGCTGGAGATGTACGGTAATTGTGAGCTGAGCAGGCTTCCGTAGCAAACACGGAAACCCCGGAAAAAAGGCGCGAGAAATATTGCTTTCACGGAGGGAGGGATGACATGTACCCAGAACCACCAGCGACAATGTTTTCTGCCCCATCAGGCTTTGGGATCGCAACCCAGAATCCCAATGGGCGGCGGAGACTGCGGGAACTGTGGGATAGCTACCCGCAATGCAATGCTCCGAAAGTCGATGCTAGCCCGCTACTGTGGACACAGTCAATCGACCTCATGGTCTTAACGCTCTTTAGTGGGGACACACACAATCGATTCCATAAATTCGGGTTTTAAAATATCGACTTCTATAAATTCGACCTAATTCTGTAGTATAGACGTACCCTTAGAGACTAATGAGTCTGCTACAACCTTCACTAAGAGCCATGTGGCTTTTAGCCCATGCAGTAGAGGCTCCTACACTAAACTCTAGAAGTCTTAGGTTCAATTCCTCCTGCTGACAACCAGAGTTTGTGGGTGTTACATTTACACTAAATTTGGCTCTCCTTTTTGCTAACCTGGAAGATAGATAGATAGATATCACACCTATTTAAGACTGACTTAAAATAACTTCACTTTCATTTATTCAGATTCTTAACTTTTACCTTTTTAATTACGTTTTGGAAGATGATAAATGATTAATTTCTTATTTACTAGATTAATTTTTTTATTATGATTTGTATCACATTTTATTGGGATAGAAATTCAAATTCAATTAAAATGCAGAAAAACAGCATTTTAATTTTTATATTTATTAAAATGACCTTAGAAGTGCTTGATGCATAAGAAAAAAAGTTTATCAAAGCTTGTTTTTCATTTAAAATTAACCAATTTATAAATCAAAGGAAGTGTTATATATGGTTAATGAATTGAAATGATTGTTTCTGGTCACCACGTCCTTGAAGATTTTAGAACTAGTAGATCTCACCATCTTATCTAGTGTTTTTATTCATAGATTGGAAGAGGAAAACAAGCTCACCTCTTTTTTCAATTCCTGATCAGTGTCTCAACTTTGAATGCACTAGACATTGAACTGAACTAGTTGAATAAACTGAAATAAAGAAAATATTCTTGCCGAAGGAGCTACTGCTGTCAAAAGCTCGCTTTGCACTTAACAAACTCTGCTTCCAAGCAGTTAGCCAGTGCCTTCCATCAGTTCAGTGGTTTGACTTTCTTTAAAACTGAGTAGCAAGCATGTACTGCTTAATATTATTTTCTGTGTTAAATTTAAATGATTTTAATAGATTAGAGTAAATTTAGGCCTAACCTTAATTTAATTGTAAATAGGTTTATTAAAAAACAACCCTGCATTTAATTTAAATTTTAAAAAATCCAATTAAGTAAAATAAAACTGATTCTTTGTTTAAATCATTGATTTTTATCCATCCTGGTTGTATGGGCTTGTCAGAACCTTGAAGAATCAAACTGGACCTCAAAACTGTTGTTTCAGCCATGTCGGTCCTAGGATACTAGAGAAACAAAGTGGATGAGGTAATATCTTATATCGAACCAACTTCTGTTGGTGAGAGAGACAACCAACAGAAGTTGGTCCAATAAAAAATATTACCTCACCCACCTTGTCTCTCAAGACTGAGTAACATTTTAACCTCCAGTGGGTGAGATGCTTTAAATGATGGTCAAAGCAATATTTTCAGGTAGTTCATCCAAATGCTTTCCCTAATGCCAACATCACTTTCCTTTTGCCTGGATTAAGCTTTAGACCACTGCCTTTTATCCATGTTCCTACTTCATTCAAGCAATGTCTCAGGAAGGGACTCACCATTTCCATCTTCTTTCAGGTGGTGATAAAGCTGGGTGTCATCTGTAAATTGCTTGCATGTAAGCCTGTATTATCTCGCAATCTAAGTCTTTGTGTGGATCTTGAATAAGAGAGATGATATGCTAATTCCCTGTGTGACTCTGCATATATGGGTCCTTGTAGAAGCAAAGTTGTCTTTTGGGATCTACCAACAAGAAATGAGCAGAGTCTCTTTAATGCAATTCCATCTAAACTTGCCAGCGGCAGGAAGAGAGTGAGCATCATATCATGGTCCCTGGTCTCAAAGGCTGCTGAAAGATCCAGCAGAATAAGTATTGACATTTGACATGACATTATCCATCATTGCTGTGAGTGCTGTCTCTTGATTGGAATGAGCAGAGCTGACTTGTGGCAACTTGCCACTTTCAGTTCTAGGAAGAGAGAACTTAATAAAAATGAATGTCTCGCCGAGAATTTTGAACTGTCTCCAAATCCCTCCATCATACATACTTTATGCTGATTTTTAAAATATAACGGGATATTTTACATGACTTTATATGACAGGGAAAGGAACTCAGGATCAGTTAGACTATCTATGTCCAAATAACTGATGAGCATCCAATTGAAACAATTGGTTACAAAAGCATATGACTGAAGCAGCCTATTGCTTATAGTTTTACATGCAACTGTCCACTCTTGAAAGTTTTTGAAGTAACTGGGAGCTATCGGTGCTCAGCACCTTTGAAAATTTGGCCACTCAGTTAGATGCTTGTCAGGATCAAGGCCTCTATTACAAACAAACACAACACAAACCAACCAGGTAAAACACAACTTTCAAGAGTGGACAGTTGCATGTACAACTATAAGCAATAGGCTGTTTCAGCCATATGCTTTTTAACCAGTTGTTTCAACTGGATGCTTGTCAGTTTCAGTAAGTGGTGGTGGTTGCTATCTGCCTAACTGCTACAGACTAGGGACTAAATGGCTGGGCAGCAGTTCTGCAGAAAAGGACCTAGGGGTTACGGTCGACGAAAAGCTGAATATGAGTCAACAGTGTGCCCTTGTTGCCAAGATGGCTAATGACATTTTGGGTTGTATAAGTAGGGGCATTTCCAGCAGATCGAGGGACGTGATCATTCCCCTCTATTCGGCACTGGTGAGGCCTCATTTGGAGTACTGTGTCCAGTTATGGGCCCCACACTACAAGAAGGATGTGGATAAATTGGAAAGAGTCCAGCGGAGGGCAACAAAAATGATTAGGGGGCTGGAGCACATGACTTATGAGGCGAGGCTGAGGGAACTGGGATTGTTTAGCCTGCAGAAGAGAAGAATGAGGGGGGATTTGATAGCTGCTTTCAACTACCTGAAAGGGGGTTCCGAAGAGGATGGGTCTAGACTGTTCTCCGTGGTAGATGACAGAACAAGGAATAATGGTTTCAAGTTGCAGAGGGGGAGGTTTAGGTTGGATATTAGGAAAAACTTTTTCACTAGTAGGGTGGTGAAGAACTGGAATGGGTTACCTAGGGCAGTGGTGGAATCTCCTTCCTTAGAGGTTTTTAAGGTCAGGCTTGACAAAGCCCTGGCTGGGATGATTTAGTTGGGTTTGGTCCTGCTTTGAGCAGGGGGTTGGACTAGATGACCTCCTGAGGTCCCTTCCAACCCTGAGATTCTATGATTCTATGATTCTATGATTATGCCTTGTCCATTTCACATGCTTGGCCAAGTTCTCTGCCAGATCTGATCCAAACTCAGGAATGTTCATTCTGACAGTAATTCCGACAGTTTGAAATTTTCTTAGCTCACATTGAAATGAAAAATTAAAATTTCCCCAAAGATGAAAATTCCCCAAATTTTTGTTGTAGGAATAGCAAACATTGTTCCAATAACTTGAAATACTTTGTTTTGACCTTATCAAAATGAAGCACTTCCTTAATTTTTCATCAGCAATTTTGACAAAATTGATACATTCTTGTGAAATATTTCAAGTTGAATCAGCATTTTTTGGATGGAAAAAACTGTTCAGCTGGAAAATAGTTGACCAGCTCTCTTCTGTGCATGTGCCTCTTCTGCACACCAGGGCTGAGGGAACCAAGGAGCAGTTTATGGCTCCTTGATTCTCTGCCAGGCCTAAAGTTAGGGCAAATGTGGGGCTATTTTGAGCTGTAGCAGCTAGCTAAAATCCCACAAAGGGAGCCAATTTGGAAACAGCCAATGTATGTCTGTCCAGCAGAAGCAAAGGAGAAACAGTTAAAAGGTTCCTGATTAATGTCAGAGAGAAAAACCAAGATCGGTGACAAAATACATTTAAAGGGATTTTACTTTCCAATGGAACTGACTACACCTGACTAATGACTTCACTGGGGAGGGTGAAATCAGAGATAGGGATGCATGTGGTGTTTCTGATCCAAAATCTTGAACAGCATGTAGTTGGCAGTTTTGACCTTAATTTATAATGAAGGACATCTCCTGGAACAAAAAATACTGAAACAACTGGCTTAGTCACATTGCTTAAATACATTATAAGCAATTTGGATCATCTCTGACAGCTTTCATCTTGCCTCCGCCATTCACTTCCTATATTATTTAGTTTCAAAGAATCTGCAGAACAAAACAAGGAAAACAATTCTTTTATGGAACCAAAATCCAGATGAACTCTCATTGTTCTTTTCAAATCTTGTACAGACTATGGTACAAGAACCATCAAATCTTAGAACAGTTCATGGAAAGATACATTGTAGTATCAGGGAATGGACACAACTCTAGGTTTCACAAGAATAATTTCAATCTTCCCTCCATGTAGCATGGCCCCTCTTTGTCTTTCCACAATCTGGCCCATTATTTTTTTCATCTGAATGTTTTCACACACAAGTAGATAGATGATCTCAAAGGAGTTGTACTGGAAACATGCAGCTTCCCAAGAATGCAGCTGTAATGTCAAGTGATGGTCACCCTTGTGGTAAAGCTGCTTTTAAGAAGCTCAAGCCAGGAATCCATGGCAGAGACTCTCACAAAAAAACAAATCAAGGGCACAGTTAAAAAAGCCTAATGGACCAATTATGTCTCTAGTGTAGTTCTGTGGAAGTGAATGGAATGACATCTGGGATGAATGTGGTCAAACAGCTGGAGTTAACATTTTGATATCATTTTTTTGAACGAATGAGAGATGTGCCCATTTAGTTCATCTGGGATATTAATAAGGAAATACAGGCCCAGGACCAGCATAGAATAAAAAAATAAAAGTAGCATTTTCCTAGTTATTAATCTGAAATGTCTCATAAAGAAAAGTGCCTATAAATCTGTTTAGCATGTTCATATAAGAAAGGAAGTAATAACCATACTGTATGTGCAATAAAAATATATTTTCATGGTGAAAAAGATGAATTCTTAGCTGAACATCCATCTGTAACGATGCTGGTTCTGGCGGGACCCAACTGAGAGTGCCAGTTCAGGACAAATTGCTTCAAGCAGGGTAATTACAGCCCAAGGCTGGGGTTTTTCCATCTCTAAGGCAAACCAAACCAGCCAGACAGAGGAGACTTTGGTTTTACCCCACTGGCTAACCACAAGTCATCCCAAGCAATCCCCTAAGACACTCCAGTTTCCCAGTCTCACCACCAGTGACACTTGTTATGGGGACAACTGGTCATGAAAACCAATGCCCCAGTAAAAGAAAACAGGTTCTCCCGATCCCAATGGACCAAGCCCCCAGATCCAGGTCAATATACAAATCAGATCTTACCCACAAATCACGCTGTTGCCAATCCTTTAGAATCTAAAATCTAAAGGTTTATTCATAAAAGGAAAAAGGTATAGGTAAGAGCTAGAATTGGTTAAAAGGAATCAATTACATACAGTAATGGCAAAGTTCTTGGTTCAGGCTTGCAGTAAAGATGAAATACTGCAGGTTCAAATCAAGTCTCTGGAATACATCCACAGCTGGGATGGGTCCTTCAGTCCTTTGTTCAAAGCTTCCATTTGTAGAAAGGTTCCTCCAGAGGTAAGAAGCAGGAATGAAGACCAAATGGCGATGAGGCAGCTGCCTTTTATAGTTTCTTCCAGGTGTAAAGACACCTCTTTGTCCTTACTGTGGAAAATCACAGCAAAATGGAGTCTGGAGTCACATGGGCAAAGTCCCTGCATATCTTGTTGAGTCACAGGTGTGTCTGCCATCTCTCAATGGGTCCATTGTATCGCTAATGGCCCTTAATGGGCCACCCAGCAGGCCTGGCAGAGCTGATAGCTTGTCCTGGGACCCAGAAGCCCAGCCCCAGTTTGAAATACAGACAGTATAAAGCCAATATTCATAACTTCAACTACAAAACTGATACATACATATAAATGACATAATCATAACCAGCCAAGCATAACCTGGTCTTAGACACCTCATTTGACCCCCTTTATATAAGATTTGGTGCCACTACAGAACCTTGGTTTCAACCATGATCTATATGGTCCCAGTTATTGTCAATAACGTCACACCATCTACCTAACAAAGTTTGATTCTTTTTAGAGCCATATTAACCACCCTCAAAAATGGGATTCCCAAGGAGGGCACAGTTCTGCCCTTAATTAAAACCCATTAAACTCAATGAGGTTATACAGGTGTAAAGGAGGGCAAAATATAGCTAAGAATGTTTGTAACAAATGCACATGTAAACGTTCCTTCAAAGATTTTTAAATGAATTGAAAAATGCCTCGCAAATATCACCATATTTACTGAACTGAGGTGTGTTTTTAAATAAATATATGCAAATAGAAGGTTCACATTCTACTTTTTTCTGGCAGGCACAAGTAAGTCTCTTTGCAGATTTTGCCCATCCCAAACTTCGGCTGACTCTAGCGTCTTAAGCACTTTTCAGTTACAACAGCTGCAAATAAATCCCATGTACATTTTTTATGCCATCCACCCCCAAATTAATTGTGTTCACATTTTTGTTTTTGTTTTAAACTCAAGGCTTTCTAAGTGTTTTGATTAATTGTTTCTGGCAGATTAATCTGGATGCATGGATAGAGTGGCTAATAGATTATTAACATCCTTACAGTCCTAACGTTGAGAGCACTTTATAGGTGGGACAGTTTTTTTTGTCCTACTTAACCTCAGTAATGTCCTTTTATATGAATAAAAGCAGTGGCATTTTTTGATGAAGAAAGATAGTTAATTAGTTAAGCATTAGTTAATAATTGAATCCTGATTTCTTTATTGATTTTCACATATTGTGCTTTTCCATGGGAATTACAAATTATGTCAACAAGTGCCAAGATAAATATCTTCAGCTTGTAGGCTGCAGAACACGTTCTACCATTCAGTTAATTCATGACAATAATTTGGAAGGAGTCTAAGATGGACACAGCTGGTGTGCAATCAGTGCCTCATTATTAACTGAGCAAAATATGACAGTAATCCCAAATTAATTTCTGAGAACTATCCATGCAAATTGCTTTGCAATAACCCATAATAATAATGTAAAAAGGAATTGCTACTAATATACATATTTGTAATCGTTCATGTACCATAATGCATATTGAATTTAATAAATATGTACACAATATTATGGACATGTACAATAGAAGTAGAAATTCGCATTGGAAAAGTGGCAGTTCTTATACTCATAGACTCATAGACTTTAAGGTCAGAAGGGACCATTATGATCAGCTAGTCTGAGCTCCTGCACAATGCAGGCCACAGAATCTCACCCACCCATTCCTGTAATAAACCTCTAACCTATGTCTGAGCTATTGAAGTCTTCAAATCATGGTTTAAAGACTTCAAGGTGCAGAGAATCCTCCATCAAGTGACCCGTGCCCCATGCTTCAGAGGAAGGCGAAAAACCCCCAGGGCCTCTGCCAATCTGCCCTGGAGGAAAATTCCTTCCCGACCCCAAATATGGTGATCAGCTAACCCCTGAGCATGTGGGCAAGACTCACCAGCCAGACACCCAGGAAAGAATTCTCTGTAGTAACTCAGATCCAACCCCATCTAACATCCCATCACAGCCATGGGCATATTTACCACTGAGAGTCAAAGATCAATTAATTGCCCATCATACCATCTCCTCCATAAATTTATCAAGCTTAGTCTTGAAGCTAGATATGTCCTTTGCCACCACTGCTTCCCGTGGCAAAAAAAAGGCTGTTCCAGAACTTCACTCCTCTGATGGTTAGAAACCTTCATCTAATTTCATGTCTAAACTTCCTGATGGCCAGTTTATATCCATTTGTTCTTGTGTCCACATTGGTACTGAGCTTAAATAATTCCTCTCCCTCCCTGGTATTTATCCCTCTGATATATTTATAGAGAGCAATCGTATCTCCCCTCAGCCTTCTTTTGGTTAGGCTAAACAAGCCAAGCTCCTTGAGTCTCCTTTCATAAGACAGGTTTTCCATTCTTCAGATCATCCTAGTAGCCCTTCTCTGTACCTGTTCCAGTTTGACTGTGATTGGAGCCCTGCAAATATTAGGATTAATTTCTCTATTCATAGGGTCCAATCGTTCAAAGATCCATATAAGTGCTTACTTTAAGCATGTGCGTAGTCCTGTTGAGTTCAATAGAACTTCTCCCATGTGTTATGTTCACACCATACGCACAGAGAAGTTAGCTAAAAACATAAATCCTCTTGCTGCAAGATTACAACATAACTCTATTTTATTTCTTAGAATTCACGGTGATAACACAGAAGAACCCAAACGCAGAGAGAGAAAAAACAGGTTGCTCCCTAAGGCAGTGAGGCACAACTTTCCCACCCTTACTTTAAGCTAGCTCTTTCCAGAATGTCTATCTACTGACTGACTCAGATGACCCAGATCACATGTCTTCCCTAGGAGCCCTTTAGCCTGCAAGCAGGACCAGGAAATCCATCACACTTAAAATGATAGCTCATTAACTTGCCAATTTTTAACCAGGTTCCAGTACACTACAACAGGCTTAAAGTTTAAGTATATTCTTAAACCTTTGCAGGATTGGAGCAGTAGGGTGTGATCCAAAGCCCACTGAAATCAATGGCAAACCTTCCATTGACTTTGATAGTTGTTGGATTGGATTATGCCCTTAATGAGCATTCTGTTGGATGGCTCTGAAATTATTCGAATAACTAGGCTGACCATACGTACCGTTTTAAATGGGACGGTACCGTTTTTTTCATATTTCCCGACCGTCCCGTCGTTTTAATATAAATGTCAATTTTGTCCCATTTTTAATAAACTATATATAGTTTTTAATTGTTTGTAAAAAAATGAACGCGGGTTGTTTATTATTTCTCATAAGGCTCTATGCTAATCAATGCGTACAGTAAAACCACTAGTGTGACGAAAGAGGAAGTTCCATTTACTTTATCCAGTCAGGGCCAGGCTTCTTGCCCAGAGAGAGAACACTGCTAGTAAGAGACGGAGCGAACGCGTTCTCTCTGCTTAGTACAATTGGAGTCCCACATTGTACTCATATCGTTGTTTCCTTAGCGTTGGCGGCTGGCAAACTGATCCCCCACCACTGAACCTACTAGAAATCCATTGTGCTTCTGACTCAATAAAGTAAATGCACTGTAGTGGGGTGCGGGGATGCACATGTCGGTGACGGTGGCCTCGCTCAGATGCGGCGGTGTCTGTTCTGCTGTAACGTTAGTTTTTGTTTTGCCTGTATGCTAACCGGTGGCTTTGTTATTCGTTGTCAGTGGTTTAAACTTCATATTTTTAAGTCTTATTTTTTAAAGCTTAAAGTCCACCCTTGCAATGCCAAAGACAAAGAGGCGAAACTGCAGTTTTAATGACGATCTCCAGAAGGAATTCAAATTTATTAAACCGGACAAACTGTGTAGTGATGGAACAAAAGTGGTATGCCAACATTGTAATGTCCATTTTTCCATCGCTCATGGAGGTAGAAGTGACATCAACCAACATCTACGTAGCCAGAAACATAAGGATGCTGAAAAGACTCTGGCTTCAGTTAAAAACATCAGTTCGTTTATGAGACGTGATGGTGATAGTGAAAGCGATAAAATTGCAGCAAGTGAAGCTCTTTTTGCTTATCATACTGTGCGTCATGGCCAAAGTTTTCACGCAAATGATTGCTTGTCGACATTGATAAAGAAAATTTATGAAACAAAATTTTCTTCAGCACGTACCAAATCAGAAGCAATAATTACCAACGTTTTATCACCATACATATTGGGGAAAGTAATTAGAGGATTTGAATAAAACAAAAAGCATTACAGTCAGTTTAGATGCATCAAACAAAAAAGACATCAAAATTTTTCCAATCGTTGTGTGGTACTTTTTGCCAAATTGTGGTGTTCAAGACAAAATTATAGACTTTGTTTCCTTACCTGGTGAAACATCCGATCTACAGTGTGCTATGTTGAAGGAAGTACTTGACAAATTTGCTTTACAAAACAAAATTTTTGCTTTGTGTGCAGATAACACGAACACCAATTTTGGTGGTTGCAAAAGACTTGGCAAAAATAATGTGTGGCGAAAACTTGAAACTGAACTGAAGAGGCCGATTATCGGTATTGGTTGTGGGGCACACATTATACACAATTGTCTCCAGTGTGCTGTCGACTGTTTACCAATTGATATTGAATGTTTTGCAGTGAAAGTATACAAATACTTCCATATATACACAGTTAGAGTTGAAGAACTGAAAAACTTTTGTGACTTTGCAGGAAACAATTACGCTACATTGTTAGAGCATGGAAATACAAGATTTTTGTCCTTGGGTCCATCAATTGACAGAATTTTAAGCATGTTTGATGGGCTTACTTCTTATTTTCTTTCTCAAGAAAAATGCCCTGTTATGTTGCGAAAATGGTTTGAAAATCCGTTTGAAATTGTGGTTGTCATTTGCAAGAGATCAAGTGTCTACATTCCAAACATACATTAGTTTAATTGAAAAAGATTATATTTCAGCTACAGAAGTAGCCATAAACATTGAAAATCTTGTAAACAATTTAGAATCCAGAAAAAGTGAAGTGTTTGTAACTACTGATGTCAAAAAACAACTGAAAATGTTAGTAGATTCAGGAGAAATTAATTAGGCTAAGTTTTTTGAAGTAGTTGAGAATTTCTATGAAACCAGCTTAGAATATATCAACAAGTGGAAGTGCAGTGTAGGAAACACTGAGAAGTTCAAGTGGGTGCTACTAAGGAAGACACCTGAATGGAAAGAAATACAGGACAGCCTGAACGAGGAACTCATCACACACACACAAACAGAAGAAACTCGTGTATTCGATCAGTGGACCTTCATAAAATCTACAATTGTGAGGCAGTTGGATACATGGAATAAAGAAAACATTTCTATATCTGATAGATGGGTAAAGATTTTTTCTGAAATGAGCGAAAAACGCCTAGACTTTCAAGACTTTTGTAATATTGTAGAGTTTATTCTTTGTCTTCCAGGAAGTACAGCACCTGTCGAGAGAATATTTTCTGTTATGAACAGTATGTGGTCAAAGGAGAAATCTAGATTAAGTGTTGAGACAATGAGGGCTATGTTAGTTGTAAAACAAAATTGTGTCATGGAGTGTGAGAAGTTTTATGATAAGGTGTTGAAAGACCGAAATTTGCTGCGTAAGATTACTTCATCGGAGTATTCTTGGTACGATCGTGGTGAAATACAGTCCCCCTCTACATCTACCTAAATTTTTGTATGAGTTCTGTCACTGAAGAATAATTGTTAGCTCAGTATATTCATGTAATAAAACTTTTGTTATCGTCTTACTTTTTCATGAATACGGAATATTACATAACCCCGTCCCGTTTTTTCCATCCCAATGTCCCGTTTTTGTCTCAAGGAAATATGGTCAGCCTACGAATAACTCAAATGAAAACAAGAGTAGTCCCCAGTATTCCTTACTTCAGCGTAGGCCCCACGACCTGTGTAGGGGAGGAAGAAGGCCTCAAAGGTAACAGACTGGCACAAGAAGAACCCAATTACCAATGACTGTTCAGACCAGGGTTTAACCACCACTTCTGAAATGGAGCTGACCATAGTTTGTTCTGTCTTCATTTGAAGCTAAACTCTGCTCAGGGCTAGTTCCATTACAGCCATTGCTGGCAGCCATTGTAATTTTCCTAATGCAAACAAGGTCTTTGGGCACTGTAGAACAGTGAAGCACAGTGCCTCTGTCTCTCCACCATCTCAAGAGTTGATGGGAGCAGGGACGCAGCTACTGGATCTGCAAACAGATGGATTCACTGACCAAACCCCCACTAAGGAGGAAAGCAAAGGAGGTACAGATAATCTTGCATCTCAGAGGCTGCAAGAACTCCCACAAAGCAGCAGGGGAGCCATGCCAAACCTATGAGAAGGATTCCTTTCCCAATCCCCCAGCCCCTGCATGGAATTTCTGCACTAGAACTCTTTATTCAGTCTTTTCCCGGTGTTCAGGATTTGCTGCTCAGTCCTTAGTCACAACAAGCTTTCATTGAAGTCAGATAATATTTAGAAGGCATTTTGAACAAAAGCACAATATGAATAGATTATTAACTAAAACTAAGATAGCTATTTGAAAAAGTAAATTTAATGTAAGCTTGAAAGTATTATAGGTTTGTCCTCCTTGTAAATGTACACTAGTATATAAGTGTAAAAGTATTATCAAGTGTAAAAATATAATTAGGCAAGCCCAAAAAGAATTTGAAGAGCAACTAGTAAAAGACACAAAAACTCATGCTAAACATTTTTAAGTGCAGCAGAAGCAGGAAGCCTGCCAGATGATCTGGAAAAGAGGGTAAACAATGAGGTGGCAAAGTTTGCAGATAATAACTATCTTGAGTAATTTTGTAAGTCCAAAGCTGACTGCAAAGTGTTACAAAGAGATCTCTCAAAACTGGGTGACTGGGCAACAAAATGGCAGATGAAATTTAATGTTGATAAATGCAAAATAATGCACATTGAAAAGCATAATCCCAACTATACATTTAAAATGATGGGGTCTAAATTAGCTGGTACCACTCAAGAAAAAGATCTTGGAGTCATTGTGGATTGTTCTCTGAAAATACCCACTTCATCTGCAGTGGCAGTCAAAAAAGCGATGTTAGATGCCATTAGGAAAGGGTTAGATCAGTGATACTCAGACCGAGGCTGGCCAGCTGCAAGTATGATTTAAATATTAACCAATCAGAATGCTTTTACTATGTTCTTAACCAATTGTAGTTGATAAAATAATAATACTTGGTCAGTCATTTTGCTGTGAGAATAATGTATATATAAATAGTAAATGAAACAATGAATTCACACTACTGTGTCTCTTTTGGGTAACATTGATCACTAATTTGGCTCCTGAACCACTGAGGTCTGAGTATCACTGGGATAGATAATAAGACAGTAAATATCATAATGCCATTATATAAATTCATGGTACACCCACATCTTGAATATTGCATACAGTTTTGGTCACCCTATCTCAGAAAAGATATATTAGAATTGGAAAAAGTACAGAAAAGGGCAACAAAAATGATTAGGGGTATGGAACAGCTTTCATATACAGAGAGATTAAAAAGACTGGGACTGTTCAATTTAGAAAAGATACAACTAGTAAAGGTCTATAAAATCATGAATGGTGTGGAGAAAGTGAATATGAAAGTGTTCTTTACCACTTCACATAATACAAGAACCAGGGATCACCAATTAATTTCATAGGCAGCAGGTTTAAAACAAACATAAGGAAGTACTTCTTCACATAATGCACAGTCAACCTGTGGAACTTATTGCCTGGGGATGTGTGAAGGCCAAAAGAATAACTGGATATAAAAAAGAATTAGATAAGTGTATGGAGGATAGGTCCTCAGTGGCTATTAGCCAAGATGATCAGGGACACAACCCCGTGCTCTGAGTGTCCCTAAACCTATGACTACAAGAAGCTGAGGCTGGATGACAGAGCATGGATCACTCAATAATTGCCCTGTTCTGTTCATTCCTCTGAAGCATCTGGCACCAGCCACTGTCAGAAGACAGGATACTGGACTAGATGGACCATTGGTCTGCTCCAGTATGGCCGTTTTTACGTTCTTATAACCAAATGGTGCATATGCAAAGATAACTTGGAAAACCAACAAAATTTTCGATAGCAAATGTAAGTTCCAACAGCAAAATACTGTACTATGCCCTGTTAAGACTTATACTCTCCTTGAGCCATGCCTTTGTACTGAGATTCACATCAACATTCATGAGAACAACATGGACATTGAATAATAAATAATACTGATAAATAAACAACAACAATAATATATAATACATTTAATAAGAAGTAATACCCATACTTAGCCTTTTACATTTTCAAACCATTTAAATACTTGGGGTCAAATTCTGCACTGCTTTGTGCCTTGTATTATCGTTTACAGTTGTCTCCCCTCCTAAGATCTGGCACATCAGCTATACTCTGCCCTCTGTATCAGCGAGCTCTCTGGCCTTGTTTTCATTTGGGAAAAAACCAACTTTCTGTAATTAAAAAAAATGTTTGACAGAATTTTTTTGACTAGCCCTACTTAGAAGCACAAAACTCAGTGAAAGCCAATGTGACTTGTGCTCCTAAGTCTCTTAGGCTCTATTGAAAATTCTACCTAATAGCTCTTGTTTTTTCTACTGGTGCCACCCAGCCTTGCATCATCCCCTACCCAGGGTTGTGACTTTATGGCACAATCTCAATCTGAACCTAACTGGGATATGTTGACCTAAATACTCCTTTGGTGATCTCTACAGGAGGATGAACCTCCTATGTGACAAGTGTAACTTTCTAATTTGAAAATGTGTACAGAACAAAACCACAGAAGTCTGTCCCCTGATACTGCTGTAATGTCCAGCTACTGTAAGTTAATTGGCCTCACAGGTGCCGGTGGAAACCTACATTTGGTGAAACTTTTCTCTAGATATGCAATTTTCTCTGTTTACTAAATATAACTCATGATGGCAAGAACATGAACATAAAGTGTTACTTATTCTGCAAATCCTGTCTGAATAGTGTATACCTCGCATTGCTCTTAGGAAAATGCCACCATGCAATCTGATGTTAAAATGCCATTTTATTCTGGTAAGTGACTATAGGGTTGGCACCCTGATGTTCCATTTTCATTGTCTCACAATGATTTCCATGCATGCTGTGTACAGGTAAAAAGGTATTGTTTCTGACTGCCAGCCCTGCAAACTCAGCTTGGGATCTGACAGTGAAGCTGTTCTTTCCTTCTGGTCTACCATCACTGCTAATTACACCCAGAGTTACCCCTGTGCAACTCTTTGGGTATGTTTACACTTGGAGCTGAGGGTGTAATTCCAAGCTTGAGGAGACTTACTTGGGCTAGTTCTAGTCAAGTTAGTGCACTAAAAATAGTAGTGTACCCATGATAGCATGGGCAGCAGGGAACCATGGGAGGGTTAGACACCCTGAATACAAATACGCCCAGATCCTACTCGTACTCGAGTGGCTAGCCTGAGCCGCTGCCCGTGCGACCACAGCCACACTACTATTTTTAGCATGTTAGCTCAATGAGAGCAAGAACAAGTCTGTCTCCTCAAGCTGGGAATCACACCCCCAGCTCCAAGTGTAGGCATGCCCTTTGTCTTCAGATTCCACCCTCAGTGACATCTGGCAACCCACTGGCCTTCAGGGGGTTTGCCCAGATGTGTCTGATTGAAAACTTACAAAAAATTCTACTGATGAGGGAAGAAGGAAGAAAATCCAGCTCACTCTCTCTTACCTCTGTTGGTTCTGTTTGTAGTGCTCATGCAGTTAAGAGGGAGCACTATAATTGCTTAAGGTATATTAATATAGAGAGACAAAGATGGATCTAATTCCTCAGTTAGAGTTGACTGAATAGCATAGAATGAATGATTAAATACCAATTAGTTAACCAGCTCTATAGAAGCTAGATTGTGCCAAGCTTTGAGCAAAGGGTGGTGTGTAAATTACACCCCCGCGAGGAATAGCCCCTGGGACCATTGTACTTCAGAGACATCCCTCTGAGATACAATTCCCTTCCTGCTTTTCCCTCGCTCTGAGGGGGTAGTAATTTGCTGCTATCTTATACCAACAGCAAATTATGGACACCCCTCACACCACGCTCAGCTGTGTTGGAGGAGGACCCAAAACTCACGCCATTCCCAATTACCTACATACTCGGGGGTGGAGGGTGGGGGCAACAAATAAGTAGGTTCTCTTACTCCTGTGTGCCTAGACCCAAGGTTCAAGAAGGCTGTGTGTCAGTATAAGCTGACTCACTCCCCTCTATATGCATGCAGACCAAGTCACAATCTATTATTTTTATGTAGTCTTTGTATTGCAGTAGCGCCTAGGAGCCCCAGTCTTGACTCATAGATTCTCAAAGGCTATAAAGCCGGAGGGACCATGGTGATTATCTAGTCTGACCTCCTGTATGACACAGGCCAGAGAACTTCCCTGAGTTAATTCCTCTTTGAACTAGATTAGAGCACATCTTTTAGAAAAACATCCCATCTCGAGTTAAAAAGAGACAAGGACCCTACTGTGCTAGGTGCTGTAAAACCACACTGTTTGTGGCGTAAAGTACCCTGAGTACCCTTCCTGGTTTTATTACCGTATATTGATTATTTATTTGCATAGTGCCACTATGTAGTAGGGTCCTTTCACTGAACTGTTTGACCGCGTCGTCCGCCTTCAGTTACTCCACCGTGATAGTAACAGAGAGAGACGATAAATTATTGGCAGCTATCACAAGGCTCTAATTCTGTCACGGTGCTGTTGTGCTCTTATAAACAATAACGGCAAAGGAGTCTGTGGAGTCACCCGAGCCCAGTGATGGAGCAGTAGCCCCATAAAATCAAAATTCTCTTAGGTTTTATTTTATCTAATATGTGGATCTTACAAAATCGAGCTGAGAAAAAAATTAAATGGAAAAAAAGAAGACAGTGCTGACACAGGGCCACATCCTTCATGATAGCTCAGGTGCACTTGACGCTTTTTATGTCTGGGGCTGCTCTGAGCTGGTCCAGTCCCCCAACACTGGTTAGAGAAGCTGGGCGGTTACTCTCATCTGCACTAAACATATTGCTCTTTCCACTCTGTATTCATTTCCTTTGTCATAGCGGCAGGTCTCATTACTTGTCAAAAGTAGCACATGAATGCCAAAGACAGCAAGATCTCAAGCAGTGGTCATTTCCTTCACCCAGTTTATTGTTCAGCAGTTCAGAATTCTTTTTAACGTGAAAATTGAGACAGAGGAATGAGAACAACACGAGCAAAAAGCCAGAGTTGCCTTAATATAAGGCTGTTCTTAATTCTTATTCAATATCAGGCTTATAGGGTAAGTTGCTGAAAACTGACTGCTTCACTGAACTCATTGAGACTTCTAGGTGCTCACCACCTCTCAAAATCAGACCTTCTAAGACTATGTTGCTATTCTGGGGGGACTTGGGGTAAGAAAGAAACTATGTTTCATGCCAGTCCTGTTTGTTTACTGTACACCCCTGTTCTGTAAGTCTGGAGTTAAGAAGAGACGTTTTCAGTTTTCTAGCATCTAATTCATTAAATTTTTATTGTGGACTAGGACCTACAAGCCTTTGGGAAGATTTTTTTTTTTTTAAAGAAGAGGCCAGGGCAGGGAGAAGCGGGAGGCAAGGCAGACTAGGTAAAGGGGATCCAGTCAATCACAAGATCAGGGCCTTAGAAGACAAGTGAAATATGAAAGACTGGCAGAGAAGAATACAGTTAAGTACACACACATGTGGAAATGACAATGTGTGGACACAAAGGGTAATGAGGATAAGTCATATGGCTTGGGCAGAGCAAAAAGGGTAGTATCAAGAGCTGAAAGCAGAGAAGTAGGCAGCAGCTAAATTGTGCAGAGCCTTGAAGACCTTAAATTTGAGGAGAATGGTGAAGAGGAAGCCTGTGACGGTATTTGCAGAGTGGATAGACATGGTTCAAGCAGCAGGAAAGGTAGAAGAGTTTTGCAGCAGAATTACATAGCAGAGTACAATCTGTCAGGAGCCTCTACCTCTAGCTCTTCCCTCCCCCACCCCCCCCCCCCACAGGCACTCTCTCTTCTACCCATCACTTTTCAACTCCATTGTCAGTACTGGTCGTCCTGTTAAATAATAACAACATTACCTTCAGTCACTTTCTCCTTTGTTAATAAAAGAGGTTTATTTTTTAAAAAAATCACAATCTTAATTCATTGCATTCATTAGCATTTGCACCCAAAGCATAACAAAGCACTTGATTCTTCCTTTCTATTGCTTAACTGGAATTTATTACCAATTATGACTGCTGCTGGGAAGTTCAATAAGCAGCTAATTTAACTGTGGTAATGCTCTCATCAGCTGTACTAGCATCTCTGCCCTTGCACTTTCTACACTGTTAAAAATCACAGTTGCAGTTAAATCAATTGAAGCCATCTGCTCATAAGCCTAGTCTCAGCTTCCTATCGGTGGACCCGAAACTCAATTAGCATTGCAGCTTCTGTTTGAACTTATCTTCCAATGGCTGAATACAATAGTTCTATTTTTTCATTAAATTATGGTAAATTGTCAAAATGTCAACATGACACAAACATCTAATACAAATCTCCAGAGCCAATATTATCACCTTGAAACAAAAGGAAACTATGCCAGATCTGACCAGTGGCTGAGTGATACTACTCCACACTACCATGGGGCAGATATGTCCAGTAATATTATTAAGGCTGTTCCTGCAACTTCTAGAAGGCAAAATGAATGAAATGAGCACATTTGCTATGTGAACATTGTGGAAAGACAGGAAACGTAGGTGGGGGCTACATGCCCCACTGAAGTCAATGGGAGTTTGGCCATTAATTTCCAGAAAGCCAGGATGTCATGCATAGCTTATTTTTTGGAGCATCATCAATTTCAACTAAAGCTAATGGAGGTGCAGGCATTCAACATAGGGGTCTATTACAGGAGTGGGTGGGTGAGGTTCTGTGATGTGCAATGGGCAGGAGGTCAGACTAGATGATTGTGATGATCCCTTCTGACCTTAAAGCCTAAGAGTCTAAGAGCATCTCTGAAAATTAGGGCCATAAAAAAAGCAGCTATGCACAGAATCATAGGACTGGAATGGACCTCTAGTTCAGTCATCTAATTTAGTCATTCCCCTGCACTCATGGCAGGATTAAGTATTATCTAGACCATCCCTGACAGGTGTTTGTCTAACCTGCTTTTTAAAATGTTCAGTGATGGAGATTCCACAACCTTCCTAAGCAATTTATTCCAGTGCTTAACCACCTTGACAGTCAGGAAGTTTTTCCTAATGTCCAACCTAAACCTCACTTGCTGCAATTTAAGTCCATTGCTTCTTGTCCTATCCTCAGAGGTTAAGAAGAACAATTTTCTCTCTCCTCCTTGTAACAACCTTTTATGGACTTGAGAACTGTTATCATGTCCCCCTCTCAGTCTTCTCTTTTCCAGACTAAACAAACCCAATTTTTTCAATCTTCTCTCATAGGTCATGTTTTAATCATTTGTGTTGCTCTTCTCTGCACTTTCTCCAATTTGTCCACATCTTTCCTGAAATGTGGCACCCAGAACTGGACAAAAAGTTGAGGCCTAATCAGCGTGGAGTAGAGTGGAAGAATTACTTCTCGTGTCTTGCTTACAACACTCCTGCTAATACATCCCAGAATGATGTTCGCTTTTTTTTGCAACAGTGTTACACTGTTGATTCATATGTAGCTTGTGGTCCACTATGGCCCCAGATACCTTTCCAGAGTACTCCTTCCTAGGAGAGTCATTTCCCATTTTGTATGTGTGCAACTGATTGTTCCTTCCTAAGTGGAGTACTTTGCATTTGTCCTTATTGAATTTCATCCTAGTAACTTGAGCCCATTTCTCCAGTTTGTCCAGACCATTTTGAATTATAATCCTATCCTCCAAATCATTTGCAACCCCTCCCAGCTTGGTATCATCTGCGAACTTTATAAGTGTTCTCTGTATGCCATTATGTAAATCATTGAGGAAGATATTGAACAGAACCGGACTCAAATCTGATCCCTGCAGGACCCTACACCTTATGCCCTTCCAGCATGACTGTGAACCACTGATATCTACTCTCTGGGAACGGTTTTCCAACTAGTTATGCACCCACCTTATAGTAGTTCCATCTAGGTTGCATGCAGCAAAAGGGAGTGTAACTTTATGTGAACTTAGGCGTTCTAAGCTTCACAGTAATTCATTAATTATGTTCCAACTCCATAGGAAAATAACGTAGTGTTTATTACAAGACCCAAATATACTTCCTGCTTACTTGTTTTAAAAACAAGAACAAATGACATACATTGTGTTGTAAAAATCCTCAGGACAGGTAGAACACAGCAGATCTTCTGTACTTCAAAAACAACGAGGAGTCCGGTGGCACCAAAGTGGGTTTTTTTACCCACGAAAGCTTATGCCCAAATAAATCTGTTAGTCTTTAAGGTGCCACCGGACTCCTTGTTGTTTTTGTGGATACAGACTAACACGGCTACCCCGCTGATACTTCTGTACCTCAGTTTCTGCAGAGTGAGGCAAACAATTATATAGCAATAGTTTACGTGTATTTCCTGTTTTTTTAACAGTTTTCCCCTCCCCCCACACACACCTCCACCACCTTTTGCAAAGTAAGTCTGTCTATAACAAAACAAACTGTGAACAGGAAAAGTGTTACAAGTTCAAGCAGCAAGTCCCCATGTTTACAGGGATCTTCCTGAGACTGGACAATCACTGAATCAAGAAAAAAGCCAGCATCTCTACATGGCAATGAGAACCAGGATGGCTCCTCCGAGAGAAAGATAAAGAGATGATCAACTAAAGCCAAAAGGTGAGCAAAGGTCATTTGTAGTTGAAAGAAGTTGTTTAGTTTCATATTAAATAATAGGCTCAATCTTGCAGTTCTGATACAGGCAAAAGTCCTATTCTTTGCGATGTCCATCTGATTCTTTAGATGTGGCAGCAGTTCTCAAACTTTAGCAACCCAAGGACCCTCATTTTGATTTAAAATTTTTCGCAGACTCCCAAGTCAGCTTCTAATTTTCCCTGGGGGTGTTCAACCCCCCACTCAGCCCCTGCCCCCACTCCACCCCTTCCCTCAAGGTCCCACCCCTGTCCCACCTCTTCCCACCCCCACTCCACCTCTGCCCCTCCTCTTTCCCACCTCTTTCCACCCCCTCCTTTGAGCGTGCCCTGTCCCCGCTCCTCCCCCTCCTCCTCCTGCACACCACTGAACAGCTGTTTCCTGGCATGCAGGAGGAACTAGGAGGTAGGGGGAGGAGTTGATCAGCTTGGCCGGTGGCCCCGGACATAATTCACGGACCCCCTGGAGTATCCTCATCGACCCCCAGGAGTTCACTCACCCCAGTTTGAGAACTGCTGAGATATGGTATTTTTCTAAAACTAATTTTTCCATGATCTTTTCATTCTTAAACAAAACAATTCAAAGTCCCTTCGTGACCCCTCCTACTGTGACCCTACAACTACTGCAATGATATTTGTACAAAATATGCTCTGTGAGGTATCATATGAAAGTTAATAACACGCTGGTTACTAATATCATTGTAAAATGCACGTTAACCTTATTTGTGAAATTATGAATTTTCTCTGTATGATGTTACTAGAACATATTTAAGACCAGACATTCTAGCCTAATTAAAGGGGATAAACAGGTATGTCCTAGACAAAGGAATGTGGGCTTGCCTCAATTCATATATTAGCAGTAAACAAAGCTGTCTAGCTAAACCAGCAGGGGCTATCCTGTTCCTGAACTCGAGAGTTAGAAGATTAACATGGCTCCAGAGCCGGTGCAACCACTAGGCGGCCGCCTAGGGCGCCAAGTGGTTGTGGGTGCCAAAAAGCATGCTCAGGGGAGGAGGTGGAGTGGAGGTGAGCTGGGGCAGAGGGGCGTGGAGCAGAGGGCCGCCCGCAGCAAGTAATGGGGGGGCATGCAGGGGAACCGCTCCCTGCCCCAGCTCACCTCCGCTCCACCTCCTCCCCTGAGCACGCCGGCGCCGCTCCACTTCTCCTGCTTCCCAGGCTTGAGGCGCCAATCAGCTGTTTGGCGTGGCAAGCCTGGGAGGGGAGGAAAATTAGAGTGGGGGCGGCGTGCTCAGGGGAGGAGGCAGAGCAGAGGTGAGCTGGGGCAGGAAGCTGCCACGGGGGGGCTCCTCCGGCAGAGGGGGGCCCCCGGGCAGAGGGGGGTGGGGAGCTACCGCGGGGGGACTCCCCTGGTGGAGGGGGTGCGGGGAGCTGATGCAGGGCTCCCCGAGCCAGAGGGGGGGTGCAAGGTGGAAGTTTTGCCTAGGGCACAAAATATCCTTGCACCGGCCCTGCATGGCTCCTCAACACCAGAGAGAGAAACAGGAGATTGAATCCCCAGGAGGCCTGACTTGTAAAACAAAGACATCCCTTTGGGGATATAAGCAACAAGAAAGTCTCCATCTTTATCCTTCATCTGAGGAGACAAAGAAACCAAGTGATTTTATCTCTGTGATGGTTCCTGGCTGAGCCAGCCAGTAAAAAGCTGGAAAGGAAACTGGGGGTAAAAGAAACCATCTTGAACAAAGACTGTATCTTGCTAGATTAAGTTCTAGACTTTTAGATGTGTGTTTTCACTTTTATTTGCTTGTAACCATCTCTACCTTTATCACTTTTACTTCATATCACTTAATCCATGATCTTTTCTTAATACATTTGTTTTACTTTTAATATAAACTGGTTCAGTACTGTGGTTACATAGACAGGTGTATTTACCCCCAGTTCAATTAATAAGATGTACTGACTCTTCAACAGAGCAGCAAATTTAATATCTTCTGTGAATGCACAGAGGTAGGGGCTGTGCATTGCAGAGAAACATCTCTGAGGAGCTCAAGGGCTGGAGTTCACTGATTGTTACCTGCTAGGTGAGGTTTGGGCTCAGAGAATCTTCAGGAATTTGCTGGTGAGGAAGGCAGATTGCTGTGACAGGGAGCTGAGACAGTCTAATCACCAGCAAAACTCACTCTTCCTGAGGCAGAAAGGTAACACAGGGTATGCCTGCACTGCAATAAAACACCCACAGCTGGCCTGTGTCAGCTGACTCGTGTTTGTGGGGCTCAGGCTGTGGGGCTATAAAATTGCAATGTAGATGTTTGGGCTCAGGATGGAGCCTGGGCTCTGGGCTCCTGCCTCCTCACAGGGTCTCAGAGCTTGAACATCTACACTGCAATTCTGTAGCCCTGTACTGAGCCCCAGGAGCCCAAGTCAGCTGACCCAGGCCAGCTACAGGTGTTTTATTGCTGAGGAGACATACCCATAGTGGCTCACAGCTCTGAGTACCCCTAGCAGTGTGCTACAGTGGCACAGTCAAACAAGGCTTACACACCACTTGCTGTTTTGACTGAGGTGTAGGCTCAAAGCACTGATAAAATAGTTCTACATGATTTTCAAGTGATGAGGCTGGGCACAGTCAAAGAAAGGTTACAGTTTTATGATTTTTCGTTTGTTTCGGGCAAGGGAAATAGAACAAAGGTAGTTTAAAATGAACGACAGCAAAACAGTCACTAAGCTAGAGCTGTCTAAATTGGAAAAGGACCAAAAAGCCCTAAAGAGAGAGGTTGAGAAAGCCACAGGAGAGCATCAGAAATGGGCAGCAGAATGAGAGTGAGATCGTGAATACCAAAAATGGGAAATAGGAGCGCCACAGAGCAAGAAGAAGCTCACAGGTGGATCCTGGAAACAGAAGCAGCTGTCCACCAATGAGCCATGGAGCTGAAAGAAGCCCTGGAAAAAGAGGAGGAGAGGCTGTATAGCCTGGACATGATGGAAAGGGAAAGACATGAACAGATCCCACAGCCCACAAGTGCTCTCTCTCTGCAAGGGACACCCAGCTGTGCCCTGCATAGAAAGAAGCAGACTGTACTGAAGAATATTTTATCACTTTTGAAAATTCTATTTGAGGTGAATAAAGTTTCAGAAGACAAGAAAGTCCCAGCTTTGGTTACTTAAACCCTCAGGGAAAGCTTTAAATGTATTTAATGAAATAGAAATTGAACAAGCACTGAAATATGGTGAATTTTAGAAAGCTGTACTGTGAAGGTTCCATATTAGAACAACATTTGGAGCCTCAAAATGAATTACGATGAATTTGGTTTTCACCAAAAAGGTTAGTAGTGACTGGACATCAAACATAGTGAATGCCAGTGAAAATGCGGTAGGATCAGAGGCTAAAACAGGGAAAGAACAAGTTAAAAATTATTTATACAAGTTAGAGGTCTTCCAGTCACCAGGGCCTGCTGAAATACATCCTAGAATACTCAAGGAACTGACTGAGGAGATATCTGAGCCATCAGCCATTATCTTTGAAAAGTCATTGAAAATGGGTGACATTCCAGAAGACTGGAAAAAGGTAAATGTAGTGCCCATCTATAAAAAGGGGAATACGGAGAATCTGGAGAATTACAGACCAGTCAGCTTAACTTCAGTACCTGGAAAGATAATGGAGCAAATAATTAAGCAATCAATTTGCAAACACCTAGAAGATAATAAGGTGATAAGTAACAGTCAGCATGGATTTGTCAAGAACAAATAGTGTCAAACCAACCTAAAAGCATTCTTTGACAGGGTAACAAGCCTTGTGGATGGGGGGGGAGTGGTAGATGTGGTATATCTTGACTTTAGTAAAGCTTTTGATACAGTCTCACATGACCTTCTCATAAATAAACTAGGGGAATAAAGCTTAGATGGAGCTACTATAAGGTGGATGCATAACTGGTTGGAAAATTGTTCCCAGAGAGTAGTTATCAGTGGTTCACAGTCAAGCTGGAAGGGTATATTAAGTGGGGTCCTGCAGAGACCAGTTCTTGGTCAATATTTTCTTTAGTGATTTAGATATTGGCATAGAGAGTACACTTATAAAATTTGTGGATGATACCAAACTGGGAGGGGTTGCAAGTACTTGTAGGACAGGATTAAAATTCAAAATGATCTGGACAAACTGGAGAAATGGTCTGAAGTAACTAGGATGAAATTCAATAAGGACAAATACGAAGTACTCCACTTAGGAAGTGTAACTTTTCTCCCAGGTGAAGCCAACAGCAACAAGGGCAGAGTTCAGTATCTAGTGCAGGGGACTGGACAAGATGACTGGACAAGAGGTCCTTTCCACTCCTAAGATTCTATGATTCTATGATACAAGATGGATCCTAGAGAATGTGTATAAATTAAGTGATTCTATTGAAAAACATGAGTCAAGGAGAAGGGGGCTAAGAGCTATGAACAATTTGATGTTTTTGCACAGGAGCAGTTGTTTTGAAGAGGTCAAACAAGCTATTTGGGATAAATCTCTAGAGTCTGTGCAGAAAGCAGCAGATCTGGCTGATTCCTATGTACTGGCAGAGCGTTCATAGACAAGCCACAGAGGGAAGGGCAGAAGCCCCATGTTAAGGGGGATTTGTCCTTGGAAATAGAGAGGGTGTCCAGGCAACACTAGAATCAATTCCCTCCTAGAAATCACACTCACAGATCCCCTGTACAGGAGAACAGTCCAAGAAGGTGTTTCACGTGTGATTCCACTGAGCGCCTGAGGAATAATTGCCCTAAAATAAGGGAAGCTAAGCCCACACACTGTCCAAACCTAGTTAATACAGCAGTCATTAGCACAGAGGTGCCTCCAGGGCCTCTGATTAATTTGACCCATTGGAGATGAACATGGAATTTATTGAAATTGCCACAGTGAATGACAAAGAATGTCTAATGTGGAGAGACACCGGTGCCCAGATTTCTCTGGTCAGGGAAAGCATGGTTAAAGAGACTCCTTAACAGTGCAGTGAACTTAATATCTTCTGTGAATGCACAGTGGTAAGGGCTGTATGTTTCAGAGAATCATCTCAGGATCTTAGGAGCTGGAGTTCACTGATTGTTACCTGCTAGGCATGGTTTGGGCTGGGAGAGCCATGAGGAATTTGCTGGTGAGGAAGATAAACTGATGTGACAGGGAGCTGATACACCATCTAATCACCAACAAAACTCACTCTTGATGAGGCAGAGAGGTAACACAGTGGCTCACAGCTCTGGGTATCCCCAGAAGAGTGTTACACCTACATTAGCAGATAAGCGTATTTGGGTAAGATCTGAAAGATTCATTGACCTCGTGGGTAACGTGTCCAATCTCTTGGGATTGGTAGAACATTATATATAGTGAATAAGATTTTAAATAATCCTAACAATATCTGACTTGGCTGTCTGAGTGGGAGCCCAAGGCTGGATTGTTCTAAGGGAGCTGTGTTTCTGGCTTCTGGCTTAAACCAGTATGGTATCATAGAAGCTGTTTTGTTGCTGGCTAGGTGAATCTACTTATTAGAATAACCACCAGTTTTGGGGATTGTCTTCCCCATTCTTTGCAGTTTTCCCTGATTGAGCAATCTCAGTGTGGTTCCTCCAGTGACCGCAGTCACAGGAGATATCCTTGAGCTGTTGCATACCAAGGGACTGGATTCCACAGGAACACAGTGACCCAGTGGTGAATTCTACAATGGTGTCTGTGCAAACGGAACATTGAACTGGGACTACCGGTGGAATGGGCAAGTGCTGAGAACACTCTGCTCTCATTGCAAGCGCAGAGATTGGAACCACAATAACCAGGGTCTCCACTCATAGAGAACTCTTCTCAACTTTCCAGTGACCATCAAAAAGGGCAACTTAACATCATGCATAACAAGTCACCAGGCACGTTTGCTGTGAAGCTTGCTAATCCACATCTTTCAGGTTTCAAGCAGAATGCTAGCTTCAGAAAGAAAGATCTGCTGCCTGTACAAGTAATGTGCTTATCTCAGCAGCAAGGATTGGCCTAAAATCAGGTGGAAGATCAATAACTGTCTGAGGAAATAAACAGCAACCATGCTATTCCCCCAGGTCAGGCCTGGGCACACCCAGAGCCCAAACTGCCACTGGCTGGCAGCAGCTCCAGACATAGGATTCTATGACTGCAAATCTGTTTAGACTGTTTAAAAGGCAGTAATATAAATGTTTCATGAGGTTATCTGCCATTTACAGTCTGTTGTGCTGGATGTCACTAAGGGAGTATGACCACAGTGGCTGGGGACACTGAACAAGGGTGAGGAGAGGTTTCTCTGTACAGCTAATGAGCAAGGGAAGAGGAATGACTGAGAAGCAGCAAAACCCTATCAGTGGCTACAAGAAATTTGTTATACAGCAAGTCTGTGGGATTCAGCCTTCTGCCATCTGCTCTCCCCACTGGAAGACATCAGTCTTGTGATATTAGAAGCACAAAAAGATACAATCTCTTCCCTGTTGTACTACAGACATCTGCTCTGCTAGCACTCCACAGAGTGAAAACGTTCAGGCAGAAACATATCCCTGCTTCACTGAGTTAATGAGGCCCCAGGTACTCTGTTAATATCTTTGCTGTACCATGGAGGCTGCTCACACATTGGCTGTTGCTAGGTTACCCACAGGCTAATCACAATCTGTGATATACTTTGAGAACTACTTTGCTCTAGTAGGTGCTCACTATAGACAAGAACTGAGCTGGCAAATAAAGCATGCAGAGGAAGAGGGAATTTTCAAAATCTGATCTGCAAATTCCCCTGCAGGGCTCCACCCTCAAATATATCATTTGCATATGCTAGTATTCTGGAAAACATACACACGTTCATCATAATAATGAAATGCTCAGCCAGATGGGGAAGCCACAGCAGCTGGAGCTAGAGATAGTGTAGGACCATGTCAAGGCCTAGGACCTGGGACAAATCAGTGACGATAACAGGCACACTGGGGTTGGAGAGGGAGGGGAGAACCGAATTGGACAGATGTAGAAATAGATGTAATCATAGACACCTCCCACCCCCATACACACACAATGCACTAGTGGGTGTAAAGGTATTTATATTCTTACCCCTTTTGACTTGAGCAGCTAGCCAAAAATGTGGAGTCTTGTAGGTTGTTTCATTTAGGAGAAATTAGTGAGTCAGGTATTTTCTTTGTTGCAATCTCATTTATTTACAAAGATTATATATAAAGTCCTGTTTTCCTGAACATTGTAGAACTCAAATAGCAGGAGACAATTTGTTTTCTTGTTGTTTCAAGCCTGGCTTTCCACTACCACAAGCCTGGCTTTCAACTACCTGCCTTCTGCCGAAACAACCATCCAACTCCTGCTGCCCCACATGGTCCATCTCCATGTATTACCAGACCACACCGTTTCTGACCAAGGCCCACAGTTCACTAATTGCTTCTGATGTGAAACATTCGGGTTAGTGGACATCCACTTATCCACCTCCACCACATACCACCCCCAAACAGATGGACAAACTGAACAGGTGAACCAAGTACTTGAGACCCTTCATAGATTACCACCAAGATAACAGGTCCACACATTTTCTGCTTGCAAAAGCTTTCTCTCCACATTACGGCAGCACCAAAAGTTCCAGCTGCTTCTGTGGTCCTTCCATTTGTGTTGACTATCTCTCTTACACACACACACCCTTAGCTAAACAATGCTCAGCCGAGCCACTGCACACATAATTCGAATTCCAGAGTGGCCTTGGATGTGCCTTTGTTTTTATCAGAGACATGGGCCTAACCCATAACAACAGAAATACATTGCCAAGCCCGCTTACAGTAAGCGGATTTTGGTTTCTTGTTTAATTGCTTTGAATGTGTTGGTAATAGCAGGTTGCGGTTTTGTTTTTTAATTTCCTGCCGGAGAATGTGACTGGCTCTCGGTCGCGTAATCCTCTGCTGCGCGCATGCGCACAGAGCTAAAAAAAGCTTTAAAAGACTGCTGTGTGCATTCGGTTTCCTTTTTCCTTTCGCTTTTGGCTGGCTTTTGCTGCTGCTGTGTGTGTGTGTGTGCGTGCTTGCTGCTGCGTTTCCGCTTACATTCCACCACGTGGTCAACCCACAACAATATGCACAATATCACAGGGCCTGAGCAACTAGACACCCTGCCAATGGAGCACCAAGGAGAAATTCAGAGCCCATTAACACCATGGTTTGCTACAAGTGTCTCTCCAGATCTACCTTACAAGGTGCTCCTGGAAGCTAAAAGAGGATGGTCAGAATCTTGCAGATGAGTTGTTGTGCCTTAAGATCAGGGGTGTTCGAAGACAAATGAGAAGACAAATGGACTTCCTGAGCTGAGCTGCACCTTCAAGGGCAAATTTTTATTTCTCATTTAAAGCTGAAAAACAAGTAGTTTCCCATTGCATCTATTAACTGGTTCTGCTCTTAATTCTGCTCTTTTTATCTCAGTGCAATGGATGAAACATTTGCTGCTCATCAAACCATATATAATTGTTCCTTAAAGCTCTCCTTGGGAATTTAAGAAGTTTGAATGTTACTGAGGAGATTAATATTTAGTTGGAGGTTAATGGTGAATTTAGTTATTCAGGCCAGAGGCCCACATGAACTCTGAATACACAATGAAAAACAAGCTTTGTGACAGTTACAAGCACCCCCAATATGGCCCCACACTGGTGTCTATGTGTGGGAGTGGGTGGGTTGTGTGTTAGAGTGATGGCTATATTTTCCCTATATGGAAATTTCCCCCTTGTGCAGAGTGGCACCAGAAGGCCTATGCACCACTTAAACCCTATTTTGGGGGGTTAAATGGCACATCAGTGGTGTATCGGATCTATGTTGCCCCGCTGCACAAGTATCAGAGGGGTAACCGTGTTAGTCTGGATCTGTAGAAGCGACAAAGAGTCCTGTGGCACCTTATAGACTAACAGACGTATTGGAGCATAAGCTTTCGTGGGTGAATATCCACTTCTTCAGATGCTCTGCACAAGGGTGACTTCAATGTTGTTCATTATGTAACTCAACAGGACAGATTTAAGTACTAGGAGGTTGAATGCAGGAATGTGTGGGAATATGAAGTCAGAGTTAACTCTTGCATTAGAACTTCAAATGCAAATTCCCTGACTTTCAATCATTTTCTGTTTGGTTGTCTGTTTTAGTATTATAACAGTCAATTAACTTTCATTTTTAATATATTAGCAACCATATCTCTGTCATAATAATGGGATTTTGTCTGGGAATCTTATTAGTGTTTTGAGCAAATCTTTCAATCTCCCAGAAACCTAATGCATTGCAGTCACTTCCCAAGAACCTCATTTCAAGCAGTCCAGTTTGGAGTACTGTGTACAGTATGGAGCAAATGAGCAGTGATATCTGAACCTATCACCCACAAAGTGTTTGGAGGTTCAGTATGGCTTGGAATCCCAATAGCTTCTTTGAACTACATGGGTTTAGAACAAGGGTGGACATGAAAACAGGTTTTCAGGCAGAGTTTCCAGGGCTACTTGTTTATGTCTAGGCTGGAAATACACTGAGAGCGGCCTTTAATGGGGCATTTGGTAGAGCTGGGCAGGAATTGTCCCATCAAATGAAGTTCCTGTGAGATTGACATTTTCTGTTGGAAAAATCAAAGTGAAAGGTCGAGCTGCTCAGAAGCCCATAGAATCATAGAATCATAGAATCTCAGGGTTGGAAGGGACCTCAGGAGGTCATCTAGTCCAACCCCCTGTCAGGCTGCTGGAGAGGTAGGATTCCCAGGGCTTTCAGGCTCCTCAGCTCCCAGGACAGCTGGCTCCCTGTGCTCCCCAACTCCTGGGGCAGCTGGCTCCCCAGGCTGCATGACTCCCGGGGCAACCCACTGCCCCAGAAATCAGGGACCCTGGAGATTCAGCTGCCCAGGAGTCCGTTGCCCAGCTCCCAAGACTACCTGCCCAAAATTCCAGTCTCTGGGCTTCAGGCAGCCTTGCAAACTCAACAGTAGGACGTTTGGAAAGTTCAGATAAGGTTCAAATAAGCATCTAAACTATTGAATGCTTGTCTGATCTGAACTTCCACACCTTCTGACATTCACCCATCACTAGGTTTTTATAGCACAGATGAGTTTTTGTTTGGTTCTTTTAACTGTTCAGAAATTCTCCCTTTCACAACACAGTATGTAATGTAGGTAGAGTAAGCGGTAGTATCTTTATGTAACAGAATGTTCCATTCTTCTGAGGAAACGACTAAGGAAGAGGATATCTGCAAAGTTCTCAGAAAACATATACTGAAGTTGTGGTTATTTAGGGCTTGAAATCAGCAACTCTCACATGGTCCTGCTATTCGCACATTCTCCCGCCCGCTCAAAACCCCATCCCCAGAAAACCGCCAACACATTAATTCAAGGCTTATTATAGGTGGCGCAGGTAGTGATACCTATAGCTAGGGTGGCACAACACTTCCCACTTTAAGACCATGTTTTCAGTGGCTTATAACTTTGCCAAACCTTAACTGCTTGGGCTGGAATTTTCCATGCTGGGTGTCTGCCTCAGGTTGGATTATTTTTGTAAGATGTTTCAGCTAAAATGTTTCAATACTTTTGAAAATGAGACTAAGGGAAAAAAATACATCGTTTTGTCCATATTAAAAAATTCTGGCAACCTTTTCTTTGGACAGGTCTAGTACCCCTATGCTTTGGGGTTAACGACTTGAAATTTGGCAGAAGGCAGCCCTGGTGTCAGAGATGTGGCCTTTGCTGTCCCAGTGAAAATCTGTCCAAATTTGGCCAAATTATAATTCTCTGAAAAATCTCTGTTTGCACATAGAGACTTGTTAGACTTTGGCTTCTAAATTCTCTGATGATTCCATCTGCACTGAGCATGCTCCATCTCCTCCCAACTCCTATGTGCTGACTGGACTGCACACATGCCATCCCCACAGAGTGATTGAACACCCTGGATTGCAGGGCTGAAGGGCTGAGCAGGACTTTCCCTGCAATTGTTCCTCCTGGCTGTTGAGGGTCATTGTGGTGCAAGCCACTGGAACTGATATCAAGAAGACTGTTTCTCCCTTTGCAGGTCCCCAGGAAGCTGCTGGAGAAGAAGGAGGAAGCAATCTGACTAGAATGCAAAGGGGTGTGCAGTGGAGGAGAGGGAAGAGATGTAGGGCAGATGGACAGGGATCGGTGCTCTGGGGGAAGGGGAGATTGGTGCAGGAGCTGGGAGGAGCGGGGAGGGGCAGAAGTGGGGATGGGTAGGACAGAAGCAGAGGGTGGGGGAAGGGCAGGAGCTCTGGTGAGATAAGGTGGGGTGGGGAACAGGAGCAGAGGGGGTGAGGGCAGGGGCAGGAGATGGGGAGGAGACAGGTAAGAGCAGGGTAGATAGCAGCAGGGGAGAGTAAAGGGCAAGAGCTGGGGGTGGGGGCATAGGAGCAGAAGGGGACAGGGAGAGGCTGGAGTGACAGGGGCAGGAGGGTCTGTAATGACGAGACTATCCACCCCTACAGACTGGATTGAACTCATTATTCCTGAATCACAACTTTCCTTTGCTGTCTAGCAAATAGCTGGGAACACATCCCCCTCTAGTAATGGGCCCACATGGCAGAGAACAGCTTTCCACTGCTACCAGTTACTCTGTTAGCTCAAGTGTTAGAGGCCTATGCTGTGGATCTAAAAAGCCTAACCATGCTTGACCCATGTGTGGGCCAATATAGCTCCACATGATACATATTTTTTAATTTTTAAGTTTTTAAAAAACGTAGGAAATTACATTAAAAGAAAAAAAAGAAAGAAAAACCAGTGTTAAAAGAACAGTATTAAGATTGCAAAGTCAAGCACTCAAAAGTTAGGAAATGTCAGAATTAAGTTTGCCTGTGCCACCATGATTTGTCCCTCTTGTCCAAGTAACGATACAATCTTAAATTACACGTTCATATGCTATTTTTTCAACAGGATCCCTGTCTCATTCAGTGCACAGGCTGAACCTTGGGAATGAAGCAGGGTTGTATTGTGAATGTGGCTGTTTTCTGAAGGAAAGGGGAAGGTGGGAGATGAATGAAGCAGAGAACTGCAAGAAGAGGAGGATGAGAAAGTCCAGAGGAGAATAACAAAAATCATTAGAAGTCTAGAAAACATGACCCCTGAGGAAATATTAAAAAAAAAATATGGGGTGGTTTAATTTGGAGAAGAGAAGATTGAGAGGGGACATGATAACAGTTTTCAAGTACATAAAGGTTGTTACAAGAAGAAGGGAGAACAATTGTTCTTGCTAACCTCTGAGGATAGGACAAGAAGCAATGGATTTAAATTGCAGCAAGGGAGGTTTAGGTTGGACATTAGGAAAAACTTCCTAACTGCCAGGGTGGTTAAGCACTGGAATAAATTGCCTAGGGAGGTTGTGGAATCTCCATCATTGGGGATTCTTAAGAGCAGGTTGGACTCTGTCAGGAATGGTCTAAATAATAGCTAGTACTGCCTTGACTGCAGGGGACTGGACTAGATGACCTCTTGAGGTATCTTCCAGTCCTACACTTCTAGGATTCTGTGGTCTCAAGGCTAAGGTAATTGACTGCCATCTTGGGGAATTGGATTCTATCTCTGTCTCTGTCATAAAATTCCTGTGTGATGCTGGGCAAGTTGTTTAAACCAAAATGTTCACAGTTGACTACTTACTATGTGTTCTTCATTTTCTGCATGCCTAATTTGTGGCACCTGGGGTCTAATTTGCAGAAGTGCTGAGCGCTCACAGCTGTAACTGATTCATGGGTGCTCTGCTTTGAACATATAAAGTGCTCTCTGAAAAATCAGGCCTTAGGCTTCTCAAATTGGGTTCCCGAAATTAGTTGACTCCTTTGACTGTAATCTCTGTGACTCAGTTCCCCAAGTGTAAAATGGGGATCATAATACCACTTCACCTCACAGGGGTGAAGATACATTCATTAACTTTTGTCATGAAGGAAGATACTATGATGACTGCACCATCGAAAATCCCTTAAGGAAACAAATTCTGTGTTTAGTGCAGGATCTGGTTGGTGTGTGGTAAATAATGCATGGCGCCACACATTGAATGGTGAGGATAAAAAGAATTATTGAACAGCCACCCATTCAGTCAGCACCATTCATCCTGTGCACTGAATGTGGAAAAATGTATCTGATCATGTCATGGTGATACAGTCTTTCAGGCATACACACAAAGGGACTGGATTATATTGCATGGCCAATTTTAATTCTGAAATTTTCCTAACTTTTTAGTGTTTGACTTTGCAACTTTAATGTAGTTTTTTAGGATGTAATTATTACAGTTTTCATCTTTGCTTTTCTAAAAATTGTTCTGTTCTTCCTAATTGTGGATAGGGCAGAGTTTAAATAGCTTATAAAAGTTAATCAGTACACACTGCCGTTGATGCGTCAGGATGGACGGAAAGCTAAGCCATTCAACCAAAAATGTGTTTTCACCAAGCCCTTCAAGCTTTGCATTTAATTACTAGATTAGTCATTTGAAATTGCAATGCAACCCACCCCAATTTTGGTCACAAATAGCAAACAATTAAATGATAGAACTACCATTGGTCCTTTCATTTGGGAAATACAAAAACACTTTGGTTGTTTAATTGATTGTTGATTCTTAAAGCAGCAATGGCAGCCAAGCACCTAATTCTAATAATATGGAAGATGAAAGCAATTCCCAGAACAGACCAATGGGAAAACAAGCTGCTTGACAAAATGGATTATTACATCACATAAAGCAAGGCAACATATACTATAACCAGACGGTGAATATCTTTTGCACATCTTATCTGGTACCTGAATCTAGACAATACATGCTGATTGGAATGCACACATTTTCCTTTATATCTATGCAGCTGAATTAGTACATTCAGTATTTACCATACATACAGACACAGGTCTTAGAAAAGTATTTGTACTAATTCCTTGTATATGTAAGCAAGAAAGCGTATGGGGCAAGTTCTGTCTTTTTGTTCTGTGGGCTCTTAGGTGCTACTGCAATACAGAGTACGTATTCAATATTATATTATTATTATATTTTATTATTGAACGTATTCACTGTACAATGATCCTCTACTGTGTCTGTTGCTTCTAATGTTAGGACATATCCCTTTTTATGCACTCACATTTTCATCAACCCTCTAAATGTAAGTGTTGAGCCACAATAATTGCTAGATATACATTTTAATTGAGTACTTTTGGTAACACAGTCTGTGAAGACTTTAATGACCCGATACAACAAAGCTTTCAGTCAGACTGCCTTATGTGTACTTCACATTTTCTCTTTTTTCTTAAAAAATAAAAGTGTAATGTTAAAAAGCAGTTGTAATATATAGGGGGAAATACAAGAAAACACAATGAAATGTAAAACATGGAGTACAACTGTGTTGAAACCTTGATTCACCACCAGGGGGCAGAGTGTACCAATAAATGGCAATGGAGACAAATAATCTCTCTCTTTAACTGTATTTACATTGGTATATTGATTTCTTCAAGTCACAAAATAAGTTTAGGACACTGAGTTCATCAGTTTCCACCAGTTTGGGTAGTTTGATTTTGAAAGAGGAAAGATTTGTGTGCCACAACAGGGAGATGCCTGAAAGTAAACTGATTTATTCACGATCTGTAACTTAAAGTAAGGACAATGATACCAGCTAATGATCTTGTAATGGTCATTTTGCTTGTCCTACGTATTTTAGGCATGTATATGGCCTCAATCACTGTAGTAGGTGAGTGCCATGTAATCCAATGTTCTTATAGAACTGGTCAACTCTCAGAATTTCCATTTTGTGGGAATCTTCAATATTTCAAAACAAACATAACCAAATATTTTTGAAATTTTCCACAAAACAGAATTTCTGAAAAATGAGTTTCAGAACATTTCTTTTGGAATTTCAAACTTTTGTGTATCAATTTTGAAATTTCATTTCATTTTTTTCATTTTTATACTTATTTTTACATTATTTAATGACATGTCAGTAGTAGTAGTAGTGCATAATATAAACTATTAGTACTGAAGTGATATGACAAAATATAGTCGTTGCAATATTCTTTTTGTAAGCAGGGTCTGAATACACTCTCCCCTGATAGCTAGCTGGGGTCGGGGAAAGGCTTCAGGACCAGACTGTATTTACATGAACACACCCACTCTGCCTAGGAATCCAGCAGACAGAGCTGTGTTGCCAAAGTAATCAACCTTGGCTGGTGTTGGGTTAAAAATCACCTTAGTACTGAATTCAGGGGTAATGAAATGTTGTTATCAATGTTGTTATCCTTGTTGCATGAGTAAAGGGCATCAGAACTGTGCTTAGCCTATCCTCATTGAGGAGGTCACCCTCAACTGAAATGAACTAGCTAAGCAGGGGGCTCAGATGCCAGACTCCTGTGAAAAGAAGAGGGGGTGGAGACAGGTGTCTCTGCTAGGAGGTGTGGGATCTACCCGAGAGTCCTAGGCATGGTTTAAGCTGCCCCTTCCCATGGTTCAAAGATAGAGCTAATTAGGGATCCATTAGGAGTCTTTTGTTTTGTTAAGTGATCACTAGAGCTGAAATCACCTCTTGTGGGACAGCGTTTCTGCCCAGCCTGCTTCAGCAATGAGGTTACCCCACTGAGAGCTGAAAATCACTGAAAGCTGGGTGGAACCTCAAGAGACAGACCTGCAGAAGTCACAGTAGAGAAGCGGGTGGCTGCAGAAGGTGACAGTGTACAGTGCAGCAGCTGGCAGGGTGGCCAGTGGAAGAGCTGGTGGGACAGCCAGCAAAGTGGTGAGCGGCTGGTGGGATGGCCAGTAGAGCAGTGGCTGGCCAGAAGGGTGGCAAAGCTAGAGCAAGTGCTTGGATGGTGGAGCAAGCAAGGTGCCTTCTTCCCTCCACCTCCCCCACCTAGGCTGGGAGGTGAACTCACACAGATGCACCACTGAACTCTGGGTTTCCAAACTTTTTACTGACCAAGGACAACCACTGTGAGTGGGGTGTGGCGAGGGAGCAGAGATGGGCATGTTAAAGAACTTTTGGTTGCAAAACTCAAGAACCTGAGGCAAAAGACACTGCCCAGAGTACTTTGGGGTGAGTGTTTTGCTCACGGTTGAATCCAGTTTGCTGCATTTTCCCTAATTAATGTTGAGTGACTTCCCTCCTTTTATTAAAGGTTTCTTTTTTACACTCAGACTCTGCTTGCAAGAGGGGAAGTGTTGCATCCTAGAGGCGCCCTGGGGTGATGTGTAATTTTCCCAGGTTACTGGGTGGGGGACTCAAGCCGGCTCTGTGTTGTATTGTTGAAAGGGAACTCCTAGATATTGAACCTGTCCCTGGTTGCTGCTGACTCCACCTGCTCTACCTGGTCTACTCTTAAAACATAGATCAACATAGCTATGGTGCTCAGGGGTGTGAGGGCTGTAGAGATGTCGACCTAACCCCTGGTGTAGACACAGGTAGGTCGACAGAAGAATGACCTGAGCTACTGTTGTTCAGGTAGGTGGTGTTCCTACAGTAACTGAAAACCCCTTCCACCGCTGTAGGATGTGTTTACACTATGGGGTTTTGCCAGCATAGCTCCCCCACTGTACTCCCAGTAGTGTAGAGATGGCCTTAGGCTCCTATGTCACTTTTGAAAATGAAACTTAGGCCTGGTCTACACTGCAGAGTTAGGTCAACACAAGGCAGCTTATGTCACCCTAACTCTGTAAGTGTCTACACTAAAATTTCACTCCTGCCGACATAACTCACCTGCTACGCCAACTTAATAACTCCACCGCCACTAGACGTGTAGCATTCAGGCCGACGTAGGTAGGTCAACCCAGTGTCAGTGCAGATACTGCATTACTTACATCGACTTTAGTGGCCTCCAGGAGGTGTCCAAAATGCCCCACCTTGACCGCTCTTCTCACCGTTTTGAACTCTGCTGCCAGAGGCCAGGTACATGGTGTACATGTCCTTCCTCTTTAAAGTTCCACACATTTTTGAAATTCCATTTCATGGGTGCACGGCTTGGAGATCATATCTGGCAATTCAAGCTCACCTAGCAACTGCCCAGCTGACCATGCCAGCTCCATGCTGCAGACACGTGCCTGCCTGGACTATTCAGGAAGTATTAGATTGCCTGGGTCTGTAGAGAGAAGAGGCTGTTCAGGCCCAGCTCCGATTCAGCTGTAGAAACATCAGCATCTACAAGCAGATAGGTTGGGGCATGGAGGAGAAGGGCTACAAAAGGGACCAGCAGCGTGCCCCGTGAAAGCCAAGGAGCTGCGGCAGGCATACCAGAATGCAAGAGAGGCCAACAATCGCTCTGGGGTGGAGCTGCAGACCTGCCACTTTTACAAAAAGCTACAAGCCATCCTTTGACGAGACCCCACAACCACCCTAAGAGTAATTTGGATGCTTCAGGGGAGCATGAGTCACAGACCCTCTCTGTGAACAGAGAGGAGGAAGTTGAAGTTGAGGAGGAGTATGGGGGACAGGTGATCAGGGGATCCAGTGGTGCAGTGTGCCAGGACCTGTTTTTGACTCCTGGGCAGTTCATCCTGTCCCTACAGTGGAACATGAGTGAGCCTGATGCAGGGGAAGGAATCTCTGGTAAGTATGCGATTTGCTTTGAAATTGCAGGGACAGAACCCCCAAAGTAGCAGGACACATCTGTTGATTTACTCTTTTTTTACTTATGCTAGAAGAAGTAGTGAAATAACCAACAGAGGTAGAATCACTATCTAATTCTCATTCCCTTGTAGAGTTAGGCAGATGGGGTGCTGTGGAACAGTTTGTTTATGTGCACCAGGATGTTCTGTGAATCCTCAGTAGAGATCTCGAGGAAACTTTCCTGAAGGTAATCTGCAATCCTCTGCTGAAAGTTTCTGTGGAGGGCTGCCTTATTTCTCCCACTGCGGTAGGTAGGACACTTTCCCATGCTACTCAGTGATTACTTCAGCGGGGACCTTTGCAGCACACAGGCTAGCAGCCTATGGACCCTGTGACGGTGCCCCCATAAAACTTTATGGGGAGATGCTTATAAATGTATATATGTAACTGGAATATGTTTTATGCTAAATGTGCCATGTAACATATCTCTGTAAAAGTTATGATCTACTGAATCTATTCCTCCTGTTTGTATGCATGTATCATTGTTGTAGTTGAAGTTATGAATATTGGTTTTATATTCACTGGTTTTATACATAGCCTTTGTAAGAGCATGGGATCAGGTCTGGAGAAAAGAATGTGCAAGTTAAGTGCAAGCACTTAACAGACAAAAGAAGATGCAGACCCCAATCCACATCTGAGCATGGACAGGAATGCAACTGGCTGGACTGGTTACCGAGTGGTGCAAGGACATGTGACTTGCCCATGTGATCCCAAAACTCCACGATAACAGGATGCTACACAGGGAGTGAGGAGAAAGTCTATTTAATCCCTTGGAAGACCCTTCCATTTGGGTCTTCAGCTGGCTAAAGAGAGAGGCTCTCCACCCCCCAAGGACATACCTGAAAGAGACTGAACAAAGGACAAAGACAATAGGGGGTGTGAGCAATTGCTGGACCCAGGCTAGAAGTTCTACAGCCTGTAAAAGGAAAAGACTGAAACTGGTGAGGCTTTTATCTGTGTTGAGTTGAATTAGACCTAGATGTGCGTGTTTTATTTTATTTTACTTAGTAATTCGCTTTGTTCTGTCTGCAACTACTTGGAATCACTTAAATCCTACTTTCTGTACTTATTAAAATCTCTTTTTATTTATTAAGTTACCTGGAGTACATGTTAGTACCTAGGGGAGGGGCAAACAGCTGTGCATATCTTTCTATCTTTGAAATAGAAGGCGAACTATTTATGAGTTTACCCTGTATAAGCTTTATACAGGGTAAACGGATTTATTCAGGGTTTGAACCTCATTGAGAGTTGGGCACCCGGGTGTCAAAGGCAAGCGCACTTCCTGAGCTGCTTCCAGGCAGGCCTGCGGCTGTTAGGGGACGTGGTTAGGACCTGGGTCTGTGTTTGCAGCAGATCAGCGGAATCTGGCTCAAAACAGACAGGATTCAGGAGTCCCAAACTGTAAAGGCAGGAAAGCAGGGGCAGAAGTAGCCTTGACACACCAGGTGGCAGCACCAAGGAGGTTTCTGTGATCCCAACCCATCACAGACCCGTTCTGCAGCCGGACGTTTGCAGGAGCTGTTCCATTTCAGCCTTGGTTACCCTCAGGAGTGAGATATCAGCTAACATCACCACAGCTGGTGGAAAACGGTGCCAGTATTCAGTTCAATTGCCCTATCCACATATACTCATGCCAATGAGCTACTCCCCCGCTTTATTTTCCCAACTCACCTCTTTCTTCCCGGGCCATACTCGCCATAGCTGGGACTGCTGCCGTGCTCTAGGAATCCCACAGAGAAGTAAGAATGTAGCACTTGCAACTCAAGGGGAGTGAGTTCAGTATACCAAGTTTCCATTTATCTTGTGAATACACTCAAAATAGTACCTCTGTGCATTGTATCTTTTGCAGCTGGAAATGTGTCTTGAGGGCCTTTCCATGCACACCAGTGGAGCAGCTCAGCCAGATAAGGAGGAGACGGAAGAAGATGCAGGATGACATGTTCTAAAAGATCCTGCAAGCCTCTGCTGCTTTGGATACCGAACAAAGGGCTTGGAGGATCACCCTCACAGACAAAAGGATAGAGCGGAGAGGAGCAAGGCACAGGCAAAGGACAGGGATGTGCAGCAGGAGTTGCTAGCACTTCTCAAGCAGCACACAGATATGCTGCAGCCTCTAGTTGACTACTTGCCTCCCTCTGCAACCCATACAGAACCGCATTCACCCCCTCCCCACATTCCACATGGCATCCGGTGCCGCTGCACTACTCCTCCCACTCGACTCCGGAGGAGAGTACAGACAATCACAGCTGCACCCACACTGACCTGTAAAAGACACGACTGGTGCATGCATTTCTGAAATGAAAACGACTGTCTTTTCCTCTTCAAAAGTTCTTTTCCCTTAATTTATTAAGTTTTATCCAGTTATAAATGTATCAGTTTGCATGCGTATGGAATAAAAGTCTATTTTTGGAAATTTAATTCATCTTTATTAGTTCACAACATATGCTGGCTGGGGCTGACATCATTCTCAGATAATAGTAATAGTACATTTGCAAAGTTATTTTACTACACGCACAGAACTCATTACAAGGTTCGTAGTGGGGTGCAAAAGAGCAATGTCAGGTAGAGTTCACTACAGCAACACACTTTGCTGTGATTAGCTATTGAAATGGTCTTTCAAAGCCTCCCTGAGCCAAAGAGCTCCACGTTGGTCTCTTCTTACAGCCTGGGTATCCGGCTGCTCAAAATCAGCAGAAAGCCATTCCACCACTGCCCTCCACCCCAGCAGAAACTCTTTCCCCTTTGCTGCACAGATATTATGCAGGACATAGCAGGCAGCTATAACCCTTGGGATACTTTTTTCACTGCGGCCCAATCTCATGAGTAGGCAGTGCCAGCAACCTTTCAAATGGCCAAAGGTGCATTCAACTGTAATTCTGCACCTGCTAAGCCTGTAGTTGAAGTGCTCCTTGGTGCTATCAAGGTGCCCGGTGTATGGCTTCATGAGCCTCAGGAGTAAGGGATAGGCTGGGTCTCCCAGGATCACTATTGGCATTTCAACATCCCTAATGGTAATCCTCTGGTCTGGAAAGAAAGTTCCTGCTTGCAGCTTTCTAAACAGGCCTGTGTTCTTAAAGATGTGCGCATCATGCACCTTCTCTGGCCAGCCCACATTGATGTCGGTAAATCTCTGGTGATCCACTAGTGCTTTCAATACGATAGCAAAATGTCCCTTTCTCTTGATGTACTCTGTGACCAGGTGGTCTGGTGCCAAACTAGGGCTATGTGTGCAATCTATTGCCCCACCGCAGTCTGGGAACCCCATTGCTGCAAAACCATCCGTTATGTCCTGACATTGCCAAGAGTCACAGTCCTTCGTAGTAGGAGGCAATTAATTGCCCTGCACACTTGCTCACAGCAACCCCCATGGTAGATTTCCCAACTCCAAATTGATTCCCGTCTGATCAGTAGCAATCGAACGTTGCAAGTTGCCATAGAGCGATTGCCACTCGCTTCACTGTCAGCACAGATCTCATTTTGGTGTTGCTGCACTGGGAGGCTGGGGTGAACTCTGCACACAGATCCAGGAAGGTGGCCTTGTACATCTGAAAGTTCTGCACCCACTGCTCGTCATCCCAGACCTGCATGACAATGTGACCGCACCCATCAGTGCTCATTTCTCAGGCTCATAACTGGCACTCCACCATCTGCAGCTGCTCCGTGAATGCTGCCAACAATTTTGAATTGTTTCTTTCCATGTCAAACAGCTATCTAGCTTCCAAGGAATTGTCATGTTCCTTGTGGCTCCTCTGGCAGCTCTGCAAATACTGCAGGATCAGGGCCTCCCTGCATGCCACACTCATCACAGTAGTGCAGAGCAATGCAGGATCCATGCTTCTGACACAGATGGTGGACGGCGAGGAGGGGCGTGGGTTTGCAGGGATTTTGAAAAGAGGCATGAAACATTATGGGCTGCAGATGAAATTATGGGATGGAGAACACTGAATTATGGGATGATGAAATCACATTCCCAGTCACCCTGCATGACTCGTTTGGCCCCATGAGGCATTGCAAAACCTTCCCAAAACACCCTGCGCTAGATGGTGGCAGGGTGCACAGTGGAATAGCTAGCCACGGTGCACTGCTTTCTGCATCAATGCAAGCGCTGCTAGTGAAGATGCGCACCACCGACACATGGAGTGTAGCATAGACATGCAAAAGCGATTTAATTACTGTGATGGTTGTATGCCAACGTAACTTAAGTAGACATAATCTTGTAGTGTAGACAAGGCCTAAGCATTGAAATAAGTTAGGCACTGTAATGCTGAGTGGAACAACACCTACATACCTTTAAAAATATTGGCCTCAAGTACTACAGGGATGGGTGGATCTATAAAATCTTTAGCTAGATAGATAGCTAGATAGATAGATATGTGTATAATGAATCATCTGCTTTCTTTAGCTTAAGTAGGGCATGGTTTCTGAAGCGAAGTGTGGTTATTCACCACTCTGTCTATATTTTTTTTAAAAAAACCAAACCCAAACAATTATATTTGACCTAGTTTAATTAAACTGTGGGTTGCGGTTCAACATTTGAAAATTGGTTACTAAGAATTTATACTGCTTAAAAAAACCACTATAAAATGATCTTTTTTTTTTTTTTGTGGTCCATTCTAGAACTAATAGCATAGGCTAGAACTGTTCAGACATGTACTGTATTTCCTTGAAGACAGCAAACTTGACAGTATAGGTGGTTTAATAATATATTAACCAAAGGTCATATACATTTCTCTAAAAAGCATAGAATGAATGCCTCTCTTATGTAGGCAGCTTTAGGATATCTTTTGTTTGTTCTGTACGTATTTTGGAATGCAGACTGTTGCTCATGAAAGTAGTGGCTTAGGCGTTGATTCAGCAACACTGTGATGTTTTGGGAATCTATGTACAGCTTATGAATGCTGTCCAATATTGAGGACTCTCTGTGTATCTGCATCAGACTGAAAACTCCATTTTGATTGTAAGGCTGGCCTTTCCCTTCTAAGCTGTCTTTTGCCTCCATATTGAGCTAAAATCTATAGAAGGCGATAGGGGAAATTTGTGCACTTAGCACAGGGCTAAAAATAGAGGGTCATTAAACTTCAAGGATTGTCCATTTAAATGGAGCAACCTTGGACAAAGAGACAGTTGCTCAGGCCTACCAGTTTTTCAAGTTAGAATGCTAGGAGGGGTGGAAACAATTCTAATTTATTATATTCTATATAGGTTTTTATACCACGCTCATCACCTTAGCATCTGAGTGCCTACCAATAGTGCATTAAGAGTAACTTGACTAAACAGCTGTCATGTGTTGTTTGTTCTCTCATCCTCTCCCCTGAGGGAAAAGCATATGCAGTGGAGTGTCTTAGTTTGGTGGAGTTTTTATTTATTATTAATTATTATTAATAATAATAATTATTATATTAACTAAGCAACAGAGCACCTGGTAGGGGATTTTGATCACCACCTGAGAAAGGGGGGTGGAGATTATAAAAGAAAGGGTTTCTCACTGGCCTTTCCTTTTGTTATGGCTGTTGTTGTTTTGGTTTTGAGACAGACCATATTCTGAATGAAAAGGATGGCAGAGAGGACAGAAAGGATCCTGGGCTCCTTAGAGAACTCTGCTTTAAGCCGAAAGAACTATCCAGTGGTGAGGAAACTGAGGCAGGTAAATGCATACAGGTGTGTTTGTTATTTTGTCTAGATCAGTGTATCTCTTCTGCCAACTAAATAAAAAGTAAATGTGTTTAGAATCCTGTGCAAAGTCTGTCTTTGGATCTGTTGGTGTCCCTATCACATACCCCTTGAAGAGGTGAGCTGTAAACCCAAAGTACCCACATGGCTGGAGTTTTAGGAAAGGATGTGTTTAAATTACTGGGAGTTTGAGGGGTTAGCGCTGATCCTGGGGCCTAGAGGAGCTGGGCCACAGAGTACCATTTCCCTGAAGAGGTAACAGACCCAGAGCCTGTGCCCAAAAATGTACCAGAGATGCAAGTAAAAAGACAGAGCTGCAGCCTACTCAGTCCAAGGAAAGCTCAAAGCACATATGTTCAGTGGATTAGGACACAACACAACATCCTGGGGAGTATCTAGCAGAAGGAGTGTTATCAAGGGCTGTTTGTGTGACATAAGCATTAAGCATGGGCTTAATTTTAAGCCCAATGTTTAAGTGGATTTCTGTTTGGCCATGCATTAAATAATGTACTTATAGCCCATTGAAGTCGATTGCTTTTTGGTAATAGGATACAGAGCTGTCAGTAGTTCAAATCTGCACCAGGCTAGTCAGAGTTGGCACTGACTGAAGACTGTTTGGGGGGCTATGAGAAATCACAGGACTGCCACCATCACCTGCTTATAGTGGGGGCTCAGAGTGAGGCAAGTGGCTTCAGCAGATGTTACTGAGCATGCTCAGTCCATGGGAGCATGCTCAATACAAGCCAAGCAGACCCTGCGTCATCCCCCTCTCCCCGCCCCATGCATCCCCGCTGCATGGCCACCTTTGATGGCAGTGTCAATAGGAAATCCAAGACTGAGCGGCTTTTTGGGCCAGATTCTCAGCTGATGTAAATCAGTGCAGCTTCACTGAAGCTACATTGATTTGTGCTGCTGGAGCTGTGAAACTGGCAAGAAAGCTGGCTCCTGGCTCCACTCCAAGCTGAGCTGCCACCCAGGAAGGGCTGGCTCTACCGTTTCTGCCGCCCCAAGCAGCGCGCCGAATTTCTGCCGCAGAGGGGTGAAGAAACAAGCTGCCGCCGAATTGCCATTGCAGGCGGCTGAAGATAGGAGCTGCCGCCTAATTGCCACTGCCGCAGGGGGCTGAAGATAAGAGCTGCTGCCGAATTGCCGCCGCAGTGGACGGCTCAAGATAGGAACTTCCGCTGAATTGCCGCTGCCGTGGGTGGCGCATGCCGCCCTAACGGCACACAGACTGCCGCCCCTTCCAGATTGCCGCCCCAAGCACCCGCTTGGAACGCTGGTGCCTGGAGCTGGCCCTGCACCCAGGCACCTAGCTCAGGCTGCAGCCTGGGTTCCCTGCTCCCCACTCCCAATCCTGGCTTCCTGCTCCCAGCCAAGCTGCTGCCCACATTCCCAGCTCCCTGCCTGGAACAGGGCAGCTGTATCGGGCTTCTCGGCTCCCCACACCACATTGGGAATGGGACAGCTGCACCAGGACTCTCAGCTCCGTGCTCCCTGCACCTGGTGGGGAGCTCATCACCCAGAGTTTAATCAGCTGCCATATTCCAGATGGGGAGCGGGGAGCTGAGAGCATAGAAGGGCAGCTAGGCTCCTAGTGGGGAGCAGGAAGCCAAGAGCCTGGGGAGGGCAGCAGGGCTCTCAATGGAGAGATCCATGCCGAGTCCAGTCAGCTGCCATGCTCCCGGCGGGGACCAGGGAGCCAAGAGCCTGGGGCAGGGGGACAGCCGGGTTCCCGGCGGGGAGTGGGGAGCCAGACTACTGGCAGGGAGCTGCATGCTGAGCTGCGAGCCCTGCCTCTCAATTTCCTTCCCACCCCCTTAAGTAAGTGGAAGTGCTCCAAGTGAGGACGCACACCACCAACAGAAGAAGGGCTGTGTGGACCTGAACCAGTGCAGTAATTACTCCGGGAGCTGTACGTCAACCTAACATAAGTCGACTTAAGTTTATAGTGTAGACATGCCCTAGGTCACAATATCCTTGCTTCATAATGATTAAAAATCATGATACAGTTACAAACCCAACTCACATAACTCAAACCAGGGGTCCCATTACAGTCAGCAAAGTGGGGCCAACTGTGTGAGTAAGACAAGCCTGTTACCTGATAAGGATATTGTTTACACATAGCAGATTTATATTCCTGAGCAATACTAGGTGAAGTGTAGAATGGACAGCAGCAGCTGGTGCAATTAAAAAGGGGCCAGAAAACCTTGAGCTGTTCTCTTCTTGTCCTTAATGTTAGCTTTAAAAATATCATACATTTCTATAGCCCTGTAGCAGCCACTCAGTGTGTGGAACGAACTCCCAGTCACCTACATTAGTCATGGGAAAGTGGCAAAATCAGCCTCCATCTATACATAGTTTTCAAATTTTGCAGTACGTTTTGACTTCTCTTTGGAGTTTTCATCTTTTTAATGCTCCCAAAGCAAAACAAATTCTGATTTGTTGGTTGAATGAGTAGGTCTTCTGTGCGCTAAGAAAAGCTACTTCAGTTAGCTCAGAGCGGAAATATATAGCAATAGAAATATATATATCGTTACTTGATATTTATTTTTATCATCAAAGTTGCTAGACTGGTGTGGGCTTTTTTTCCGCACATTTTATCCTTTTAGAAATTAACAACTGGTTAGTCTGTATCTTAGACCTTGTGTTGCTTAATTCATACATGCACGGGGTGAAGCACCAAACTGAGGAAGAAAGCACTAACCTATCAATGGGCAAAATGGCATTCCAGAACGTAGAAGGAAAATTCCATCGTCAATCAGCTTTATTGTTAAATCACTAGTTTAATTTGGAGTAAAGGTGATGATAAAGTATATTACACACCAGTTGTGAAAAGCTAATTTCTTTAGCCACATTAAAAAAAAATGGAATGAAGTGACTACCATTAAGTCCTCCAAAAACACTTTGGACAAGGAATAATGCACACTTAACTATACATAGCAATGGGCTATGTATCTTATCTTATTCTGGAATAGTCACAGATAACTCAATGGGTGAAAAAGACTTAGCCATAAGACTGTACTTCTGTTAAGAGGTTCTAGTAATTTTGGGCTGGATCACCTACCCTTGTTTTCAAGGCCATGGGAGGATGACTCTGAGAATCCCTTGCAAAGTTTCTTCCTGATTGTTCCATTGAAGGGATGGGGTTGCTATCCTAAAAGATAAGCTTCAGAACTAATTCCCAGATCCCACGGGGGCGGGCGGGGGGGAGGAAGGGGGTTCAGTGATAGACCAGGAATATCAGCACAGAGACCAGGGTCTGGCCCACCACATCAGAGGAAAACAAAGGCAGAACTATTTCAAATACACCAGGCTCCAACTTTGAAAGCCTAAGGGTAGTCTACACCCAGACCCTCACAGAGTCAGAAATTCATCCCTTCTCTGAATTCACTGATCCTTCATAAACTCCCCACTGTAGGTTCATTCTCATATAGGAACCTTTCCCCAAGCTGCTTTTCTGGTAGCTGGTCCTTTAAATTTGGGAGAGACAAGCAGTTGCTGCTCTATGGAAGCCATTCAATTTCCTGGAGGCTGCATCTGCCTGCTAAGTATGCTTAGCTAAGCTTATTTTCCCTTTTTCTTATTTCTGAGGAAAGGATATATAATCACAGACAAGAATCCCATATCTCTGATCGACCATACCATATGCAACTCGAAACCCCTCTTTAAATGTATGTGGCATAAAATACCATTTTGTACATCTAAAATAAGCTAGTGAAGTTTAGGAAAAAATAATCTTTTAAGATAAGGTTCGAATGTAACATCATGATATGAATCTCAGTGAGATAAGTCTGCAACCGTTTGGTTGCACTCTGGTGTTAGTTTGAAAGCAATCTCACGCATTTCTCAGAGCTAGATTCTGATCACAGATAAATGGTGCAATTCCCTGGGTGACTGAACAGCAGCAGCAGCAGCATGTGGGTGGTCTGTGCATGCAGTTAGGCCTTCTTGAAAGATGGAGCTCCATGGATGCCACTCATGTGAAATTAGGATTCAGCCCTCAGTGTTACTCAATATGCCATTTTTAGTTATTCAATTTTACAACAGCAAACAAATCACTTTGTTTTATAACCCCTGTCTGCTAATTTGTTATGATAGCAAACTTAGCATGCCAGGCTGCTCTCACTCATATTGGTTTTCATTGCTGTGCATGTTGTAATTTTTTTCTAATGTTTGCTGGTTACACTTTGCTATGATGCCGCCTCAAAACTTTCATATGGTTTAGAAACTCAGAATAGAAATGTGCTTGCTTACTTCAGGGTAGCAATATTTTGCAACCCTGCCAAGATGTGTGAGGTTGTAACTGCAGGATCATCAAGTAAAACTGCTGCTTATAATATGACTTGTCTACTAATGGGGGATGAGGACCTACAGGCTTAGCCTTAGGGGTTCTGCTAGAATTCTTTGGGCTTCTCCATAATTCTAGTGGTAAATTAGCATATTTTGGTCCGGAGAGAAGGAAAGCGGCGCCCAGTGAAGCTTGATTGGGAGACTCCCAACCTAAATGAGATTTGCACTTTTTATCCTTCCCTGAGGACCCTTTTTCCTTCTTCTCATCTCTCCTTCTCCCTATCTCTTAGGACTGGACCAGACTCCATTGTTCCCCTCCCCCATTACTCCACTGACCTGTGTCATAAAATCAATATTGTCTGTGGTTGCCATCTCCACTGCTGCTGAAGGGAGTAGGGTTGGGTTCCTCTGACTTCTGCCTCCTTAGCTTTTTCTCACCCCAGTAAAGTCATGGTAGTGCAGGACAGGATGAGTGTTCAGTGCCAATGTCAAGCCAGAGGTAAATTGTGAAGGGCAGACATTGTCTTGGTCACGTGGCTAAAGGAAAAAGAGGTGGGAACAAGGTGTGGCTGTGTCTCTCTCTTAGAAGACAGGAAAGATAGGAGCCGTACATTTTTGGTAATGGTGACACTGGTTTTACAGCATGCTTCCATATGTAGTGTTACAGGGAGGCTGTTCTTATATGTGCTTTTGATATGAAGAGAGACTCCTTTCTCTGTGTGATTTTATAAGTAATTTTGCAGTGAAAGGCATGTTTTAGTGAATTTTTGTTTATATTTATGCGGCGCCTAGGTAAATACATGCTCTTCTGTTTGGTTTTGCTGATAATGAAGAGGTTTGAATGTTAACAATGTTTTTGCCTTTGTAGACCTAGGAGCATGAAAAGAACTATGCAAAGCGGTTGAGGGAATGGTTATTTCAAGTTGGGGTGGATGAGGCCGGGTCATTGAACAAATGTGTAAATTGCTCCATCTTACTCAAAGGCTTTGAATCCAGACCAAAACTATGGTGTTTCATTCTGTCTGTTTTTTAAGTAGCTGAAGAACAGTGATATTTGGCTGTTCTTTTTTCATGTAAAACTCCATTTGGAGAGAGTAACCCTATGACTTTTTTTCCTTTTTTTGGTTTTCATTACTTTCAATTTGTATGTTATGCATATTCATATTGTCTTTCACAGAAATGTGCTTTATTCTTTGCAACATCTGTGGCAGCCTGCTGAGGAGAAGGGTGGGTATGGGTGGGAAAAATGATTAGGGGACTGGAGCACATGATTTATGAGGCGAGGCTGAGGGAACAGGGATTATTTAGTCTGCAGAAGAGAAGAATGAAGGGTGATTTGATAGCTGCTTTCAACTACCTGAAAGGGGGTTCCAAAGAGGATAGGTCTAGACTGTTCTCAGAGGTAGCAAATGACAGAACAAGGAGTAATGGTCTCAAGTTGCAGAGTGGGAGGTTTAGGTTGGATATTGGGAAAAACTTTTTCACTAGGAGGGTGGGGAAGCTCTGGAATGGGTTACCTAGGGAGGTGGTACCTTCCTTAGCGGTTTTTAAGGTCAGGCTTGACAAATCCCTGGCTGGGATGATTTAGTTGGGGATTGGTCCTGCTTTGAGCAGGGGGTTGGACTAGATGACCTCCTGAGGTCCCTTCCAACCCTGATATTCTATGATACTGCCACTCTTTCCAGAATCCATTAAACTTTCATTTGCTGATCTCCAGTCCAATCCCGTGGCTGTCTACATGCAATGAATAGCCCCTGGATGGATCAGATTCCGTAATGCTTTGCCCACTCCAGGCAGCAAAGAGATTAGATCGGGTTTGCTGCTGCTCATGATGGGAGTGGCAAATCTGGCCTTGTCAATGAATTTCTGAAGCAGTAGTAGCTCTTGGAAAAATTGCTGCTGTTGAGATGCTATCTGGGCCTGCTGAATATAACTGCTGCTGGGGTCAATCTGAGCCTCCTGCTTATGTTATGAGCTCTTCCATGCTCTTTCTTCTGTAGAGGGTCTCAGTCCATTTCTGGTACTGACTTGTAGCAGTGTCAGGGCAGAATGACAAAAGAGGAAATTCACTGGAGGCTTAGGTTTTCACACAAAATCAACCCATTTTCTCAGCTTGAGATTTATTGCAGGGGTTCAGATTTAACTCATTTACCATCAGTTTGGTGAAAGTCTCAAGCTGTGCTCTATCTGGGTAGCTTTTCAAGAGGAAAACTGAACAGTGCAAACCACACATGTTCCTCCTATTCATTCCCTGAACTCCCTTTCTTGACTTCTCCCCTTCCTATCAAACCTCTCCACTCTGTGAGCCCAACCCCTTGTTCTATGGCAATCCTAAGCAGACTCAGCTCCACTAATTAGCTCCCATCTGCTATTGTCTCGCTTGGCTAGAAATTAATTCTTCAAACCCCAAGCCATTGTTTGGTTCAGCAGGACTTTCTTTTAGGGATGCCATAAGAACAGGGGGCAGCAGGATTTCAGGGGCCCCTCTATGGGTATCGAAAGGCCTGTCTATAGTCACAGGTCTGTATATTTTTTAAAACTATCATGGATTGAAAATGATATACTGACGATGCATAGTGCTTCATTTGTGTTTGAAGAGCCACAGAGTGCAAATCTCCAGAGAGATGCAAATACGTTGTCTCTGGAGCAAGCCTCTGACACAAAGTTCCAGTGTGGCACTGGGCAAATCACATAAACCAGATTTTTCATAGGTGGCCACTAACTGTGTTCTCTTTTTATTGTAGTTTTTTTATATATAATATTGTTCATATAGTAGCATATGTTCCATAATACACATTTACAAAGAACAGTGCAGCACTGCATAGTAATTTGCAGACACCTGACATAACAGAAACACTGTGAAAGCCACAAATTACTAATAAAAGATAGTAGGAGGCCCAAAATTATAGCTGTAACCACAGATATTAGATAATTATGGTGAAACAAAGGTTTGTGTTATCAGATGTACAGAGTGAGATTGATTTCATTTTCTGTTTTGATTGAAAAAAAGCACTATGAATAAGGGATGGATGAATCAGTGGAGTTTTGATCTCAAATTATTTTTGAAGTCACATGTTTTATTTGAGCTCACAAAGTCTTTTTTTCTGTATTTTGAATCCATATTTGGTATACAGATAGCAGTGATGAGCATGACATAAACACAGACATTAGATTTCTTCAAACTACATGTACAGGGACAGATTATGAAAAATAGATTCACTCTTATAATTTACTCCAATGTAAAATATATAATCCTTTTCAAGGGAAATTAAATTTTCATCTTCCCCTCTCCTACATATATTTCTATACAATGACATGCCTGAGCTATTTTACAATATTAGGACGGAAGAACTTAATTCCAAAAGCCTGACTGGCAATTCTATATCCATTACAATGTATAGACACTATTTGTTAATAAGCGGAGCTGGTCAAAAATAGTAACTAAGTTTTTTTTAAAAAGAGGATTTCCAATTTTTCAGTGAAAAATGAAAAAAAAAAGTGAATTTTTATCCCCTCACTGAATTTCTCTCTATTTTCCCTTCTCCTCCCCATTTTCAGTATCAAAAGTAAAAAAAAAGGAGGGTGGGCCCTAGGAATATAGGCCCACAGTAGGTTTGGGTGAACTATGGTTTTAAATTGAGTTGGGATATCAGCATGAGCAATAGGCACAAGGCAAAAAGAATAAGATTTTAAGAAAGAAGAGTTGTGTTACACTTGCAGTGACCCTTCGACATACCAGTGTTATCTTATTTAAGGTTTGGGCTGAAGTAATGGAAATAAAACATGGTTAATTGGGTAACAGGTGCAGTAAATAATTGGGTCTATAAGGAATTCCTTTATCAGCCCTTAGCTAAGGTCCAAAAATTGGCAATGACATCACTTTTTTATGAAAAAAGTAAACTCTTAAAGGCTTCATTGCTAATATCTGCCTGACCAAGTTGGAGCTGACCAATATGTATCTAAGCACATCTGGGTTTAGCCCATTTGTAAGTATCTTGATCAAATGCCCATAAATGTTTTGTTACTATTTGGATGTAGTAAATTGCTTATTAGTTAGGCTTTTTAGGCATGCTTAGAACAGTTGTATAAGTAACATTCAGCCTTTGGAATTAATATAGGGATTTATGATTAAATTAGTATCATGGTAATATCCTGCATAAATAATAATAATTCCAACCAAAGGAGTGGGGGTAAAAACAAAAAAATGTTAGTGTATTTTTTTTTATCAAAATAAGGGAGAACTTCAAACATTTTCACTGAAAATGTTCAGTTGTGAAAAAAGGCCGGCTCTAAACAGTCCGCTCTCAAACTCTGATGATGGGAGAAGCTCTCCCACCAACATAGCACTACACAGGGGGTTAAGGTCGGTATAACTACATCACTTAGAGGGGTGGATTTTTCACACCCCTGAATGACATAGTTATACCATAATAAGTGTGCAGTGTAAACCGGCCTGAGAGAGGTAGTTAGGAAAGGGGAAAGACAGTGCTATAATCATGCTCCTATAGTTGGAGGAGGGAATGATTCATAACCTGACCTTCAGTACCAGTAAGTGGCTGGAGATTGGTGAGGACAGAGTGTAAGCTATTGCCTTTCTAAAGCAAGGACCATGGGGGCACATGTGCCTCCTAAGGCCTGCTCAGGGTAATACCTCCAGTGACAGCTGCTCAGGTACCACATCTTTTTATCCCATCCCCCACCTTCATGCAACCTGAGATGCTCAACATTTTTTCAGTAATTCATAAGTCTCTAGATGTGACTCTGGCTCTAGGATCCTTAAATAGACCTCCCCTCCCCCACCAGTGCAGACTATCTGCAGGAGATTAAAGGATACACAGAGAGCTGGTTAGAAAAGGGAGGACCCTGAACGCCACAGACAATGTCAACTTATCAAAAACCTGAAAACCCAAACGTTTGGGGCCAATTTTTGTTTTAAACAACACTTTGTGGAAATTTCATTTTGCTGAAAACCCCATTTTCCATCCAAAAATAGTTTGGATGGAAAATGTTTGACCAGCCCCTAGATACACAGTCACTAATCTAAACCATTCTGAGCGCTGTGTTTAAGGTGTCTTTTAACATGAGCTCCATGCACCAAGGCCAAAAGCAGTCAGGTCAGTGGAAGTTACGCCCGAGTAAGGACTCCAGGGTATTGTCTTTGTTTGGGCGATTTCAGTCAATAGAGAAGTCCACTGTCTGAAATGTGGAAGACATGCTAAAAGATAGAATACAAAGCCTCAGTGTTTCTGTGGTGAAATATAAATACTGTGCACCAGTGATACTCAGACTGAGGCTCGCGAGCTGCAAGTGCCTCTTTCATGTATACCCTGCGGCCCTTTGCAGCATATGATATTAAACACTGTGTGATTTAATTAACCAATCTAAGTTATTAACCAATCAGGATGCTTTTACTATGATCGTGTGTTTCCTTGATCATAAAGAGCTGTTGAATATATAGTACTATAGTAAATGAAACAATGAATTGACACTACTGTGGCTCTTTTGGGTAACGCTGATCACTAATTTAGCTCCTGAACCACTGAAGTCTGAGTATCACTGCGTACACAGTTTTTATCAATAAGGAAGTCCTGAGGTTTTCTTATCTGTACTACAAACCAGCTTTCACAGGTGGCATCTTGCAAAAGGAAATACTCACAACCTGAACTGATGATAAGCCAATCTCTTCAGTTGACTAAAATGTTGATTTTCAATTTCTGCCCAGTCATGGAGAAGTTTTCTGACAAATGGTCACACAGCTTCCGGTCAAATTCACTACTGGAGATTTTTAAAAAGGTAGTTAAAGAATGAAAAAAACTATAGTGCAGTGTTTCCCAAACTTGGGACGCCGCTTGTTCAGGGAAAGCCCCTGGCGCGCCCGGCTGGTTTGTTTACCTGCCACGTCCGCAGGTTTGGCCGATCGCGGCTCCCACTGGCCGCGGTTTGCTGTGCCCGGCCAATGGGGGCTGTGGGAAGCAGCGGCCAGTACGGCCCTTGGCCCGCACCGCTTCCCGCAGCCCCCATTGGCTGGGTACAACAAACTGTGGCCAGTGGGAGCCGCGATCAGCCGAACCTGCTGATGCGGCAGGTAAACAAACCGGTCGGGCGCGCCAGGGGCTTTCCCTGAACAAGCGGCTTCCCAAGTTTGGGAAACACTGCTATAGAGGATTGTAAGTTACTTTGTGTCTAAGCACAGTACTTCTTTTTCATTTCTGTTTTTGAGCACATTAAAGGCCAAAGTCTTAATCTCAGCACACAGCCTGTGGTAGGAAGTCATCCTGTTCTCCCAGGCTACAGAACCACTCCTTGGCCACCACCATGGTCTCAGGGCTAGTAGCCCATATAGTTTCTGTGTCCTCAATCCTTAGTGGAGTGGCTGGTGGATCTGTGTATTTGCAAATCCATCAGTCCAGCCCTTGTTTCTCTTCTGCCCTATCCGTACTGTAGCTGTCTCTGACAGCATATGGCCCAGACCAGCCACATAGGGACCTGACATTCCACCAACCCTATACAGTGGAACAACACCAGTTCTGCTGCAGCCCTCTGATGGTTCTCGGGGGACCTAGGACCACGAGTCACCTCGTTACCCCCTCCCTGCACATGAGTGAGTCTCGCCTGTGCCTGGCTGGGTGTCAGCTCCCTGACACCATTAGCTTCTCAAGCACTCTCCTCTGGGCTATGCCAGCCCTGTCTTCATCTTGCAGGTTAACCATAGGTGCACCCCCCATTCCTGAGAGCCTTTGAAGTGTTCTCCTGCGATGTGCAGCCCCTGACACTGGCTGGGCTCACAGAAATTCCAGATCCTCTACCCACGAAGGAGCCGATGTGACCAGGGTCCCAGTGGGGGCCAGCTATGGTCACTTAATTAGGGTGAACTGCAAAGAATGGGGCAGACAATCCCCCAAAACCCGGTAGATATTACAATACTTAGATTTACCAAGCCAGCATAAAATAACTTCTTATTGCCTTACTGGTTACCCAGAAGCCAACAACACAGTTCCCTTAAGTGACCCAGCCTCAGGCTTCCATCCAGGTACCTAAGTCAAATATGATGATTTCTGAAAATCTTATTTCATCATATAAAAGAAAAGGTTCGACCAGTCCCAAAGGATCAGACACATTACCTCCAAGATTAATGAATGTTTCAGATCTTACCCAAATACATGCTTACAGCCAATTCTTATTAACCAACCTAACATTTATTTAAAAAAAACAAAAGAGAGAGAGTATGGTTAAAAGATCAATATACCTACAGACATGAGTTAAATTCTTAAGATTCAGATTCATAGCAGAGATGGTGAGCTTTGGAGTTGCAAAGAGTTCCTTTAGAATTAGTTCATAGGTCCAATGTCCAATATCATTTCAAGGCGTTCCAGCTTAGGACTGGGATCTCAGTCCTTACGGCTTAAGCTTCCCCTGTATAAAGCCTCAAGCAGATCTGAGATGACAGAATCAGGACCCAAGGGTCTTTTTATACAGTGTTCTAGCATCCACTTGACCATGCAGTCCTGGTTCATAAATAATAGACTTCTGATGTAATCTTTTGCTTAACCACCACCAGTAATTAGTTACACAAATTAACATAGGGCAATTTATCCATTTGGCAGTCTATCACAAACTTCAAAGAGACATATACACAATGGCATTATTTTACCAAAGATCCATCTAAATGTTAATATTCCATTTTGATCTCTGAATCGATAGTTATAGTGACAGACAGTAACTGTCCGATTACACAGGTAGCATCTAAGATACATACAATTAATATTACCTCTAACTTCTAACAACATAGGTTTGCATTTCAAAGTTCTAGCCTATTTAGCATGCAATGGCCCTAATTAACATTTCTAACATGTCTTCAAAGGTTGGTTTTGGGTCATTCAGGTGGCAAACTGTTTAACCCTTTCTGGCCATGAGTTATATTTTGTATAAGATTTGCTGCAATTATATAGCAGTGGTAGCAACAATGGTTTGCACGGTGTGACGGGGCAAGGCCAGAGGGCTATAGGAAAAGTGGTAAGGAACCAGTATGTTAGCCCCAGGCTAAACAAATCCCTGATACCTTATGGCAGTTGCTCCAGGTTAATCAAGGCACCTGGGGCCAATTAAGAACTTTCCAGAAGGCAGGGAGGTTAATTGAGACACCTGCAGCCAATCAGGGGCTGGCTGAAACTAGTTAAAAGCCTCCCAATGGGTCAGTGAGGGGCGCATGTCAGGAGCTGTGGAAGGAGGTTGCGTGTGAGGAGCTGGGAGCAAGAGGCACTAGGAGCTGAGAGTAAGAGGGTGTACTGCTGGAAGATCCTGTGGTGAGGATAAAGAAGGTGTTGGGAGGAGTCCATGGGGAAGTAGCCCAGGGAGTTGTAGATGTCGTGCAGTTGTTCCAGGAGGCACTCTAAACAGCTGCAATCCACAGGGCCCTGGGCTGGAACCCGGAGTAGAGGGCGGGCCCAGGTTCCCCCCAAAACTCCCAACTCCTGATCAGACACAGGAGGAGTTAAACTGGACTGTGGATTCTACTAGAGGGGAAGATCTCTGAGGCAAGCAGAATCCGCCAATAAGCGCAGGACCCACCGAGGTAGAGGAGGAACTTTGTCACAACGGTTATATTTTAATTAGACAATGTCACAGCCGTGTACCCCAATGTCCTCGTTTTACCTTAAACCACCACTCCCGTAACTCACACAGCACTTGTGAGCACTTATAATCAGACAAAAGAAGGTTTATTTAAGAAAGGGTAAAGATTTAACTAGGAATGAGAGAAAGTGATGGAAACAAGTGGTTACAAAACAAAACAAAATCATAAAACACAAACCTGGGTCTACACTTATTAATAGTTACCTTTCTTGTCCAATGAAGTAGGTTTTACCCCTGAAGTTCAGTCAGTTGCAGAGCTAAGTAGTTTCACAAGAACCAGGATCTAAACGTTAATGAAAACGCCTCTGCTTCACAAGGCGTTTCTTCAAGGAATGAACACAGAGGACCCCTCCTCTGTGGTGTAGTGAAACAGTCTTTTTTTCCTATTTGTAAACAGGGTGAACCGATGTCTTCTTGTAATATTACTTTTTTTACCTTTAAGAGGTTTTGATTGTTTGCAGTTGTCTCTGATGGCTTTCCGATGGAATTCTCAATATTGCGCAAGGCTAATCAATTGAACCTTGCATTGCATCACTGGCTAAACAGGGTGGGGCGACAACTCCTTCCTGCCTGAATGGGTCAGCACCGGGGGCTAATTTTTACTCCAAGTCCATAAAGAATACTCTCAGTATATGTACATCATTCCTTAAATATTACCTGTACACACATCTCACAATGATTATAAATCTTGACATATTACAAGCTTTTGGTAAATACCTTACATGTTACTCTTTATGGATATATATCCTGTAATACATGGTATTTGGTGTAGTGAGTTTGTTAGGTCTCAGGTGAGAGTTGTCTGTTAAGAACAGGGGGCGCTTTGCTAAGAAGTCTCTGTGTCACACCCTCCCACAACCATTGAGGGATGGACAGGATTTGCCCCTGAGTGTTCATTCGCAGAAAGTTGTCAGGAGGGAGTTCAACTCCCTTAACCACAAGATCATCGTTTTTCCCCCCTGAAAGCCCTGCCTCATTCACTGCACACCTTCCAACTTCTACAGCAAATGAGACGGATGTGCTACAGCCAGCAGCCTCATTAACTGCACAACCCTGACTCATTGCCTGGGCACTGAATGGATCCGGGATCCTGTAGAAAAAGTAGTGTGTGATTGTGCAATTAAAGACTGTATAATGCATAAGACAAAGGGGGTGAATTAAAGTTGCCCAGGCAGCCTAATTCTGGCATTTCTTAACTTTTGAGTGCTAGACTTTGCCACATTAACACCAGCAGGAAGGGTTCTCCTGTCGGTTAGTAATCCAACTCCCGAGGAGCGGTAGCTAGGTTGATGAAAGAATTCTTCCGTTGACCTAGAGCTGTCTATACTTAGGTCATCTTAACAATGCCTCTCGGAGGTGTGGATTTTTCACACCCCTGACTGACATAGTTAAACCAACCTAATTTTCTAGTGTAGACCAGGCCTTACAGAAATGGTTTCTGGAGTTTTTTAAAGATGTGCAAAACAACTTTTTCTTCTCTAACCTCATTCTGAGAAATGGCTGATCTGATTTTGTTGAAATTAAAAATAAAAACAGCACCAAGAAAAAACACCTTTGAGGCAGACACCCCAGCATGGAAAATTTCAGAGCAAATGTTTGACAATGTTATAAGTCACTGAAACAGGGTCTTATAATGGAAAGTGACAGGCCACCTTGAGTCTAGGCATTGCTACCTGCACTGCCTATAATATGATTACCCTTTATGATACTACTTTCAAAAAATATCCTGCATCTATAGTGTCAAACCTTAATGGTGTTCACTGTGATTAGAAATGTGCCAGAAGTGGATCGTGAACCTCTTGATCTGGATTCAAACTTCTTGACTCAGGCCCATTTCCAGTACATTTCTGCAAGGGAAAATGCTGATTGAAGCAGCAACTACTGGAACCGGGGATTTGAAAATTGTGGCATATTCTTACGGCTTTAGTGGCCAATGCTGTTGCAATATCTGACTAACTACAGTACCCATAGCTAGTTGACGTACACTTGCACTAGCTAAAGTATTTTTCCACCAGAGCAACTGTTCCAGGAAACATTCTGCCTTGCTTCTATCTTTGTGCAGTCACAAGAAACATATGTTATTTTCAGGGGCGGCTCTAACAATTTTGCTGCCCCAAGCAGGGGCGGTGGCCCCGTCCCGACACAGGCAGACGTAGCGGGGCCCTGCCCCCGATGCATGCCTGCATTGGGGGCGGGGCCCTGCTACGTCTGCTTGCATCGGGGGCGGGGCCCCGCTACGTCTGCTTGCGTCGGGGGCGGGGCCCCGCTACGTCCGCCTGCATCGGGGGCGGGGCCCCGCCCCCGACGCAGGCAGTCCCAGTCCACGGCGGCAAGGGGAGAGCGGCGGAGGTGCCGCCCCATAGCCGCCATGGCAGGCGAGAATGGGGCGGCAGTCCGAGTCCCGTGGCGGCAATTCGGCGGCGGGAAGAGCGGACCTGCCGCCGAATTGCCGCCGCGGGACTCAGACTGCCGCCCCATTCTCGAGATGCCGCCCCAAGCACCAGCTTGGAAAGCTGGTGTCTGAAGCCGGCCCAGGTTATTTTTGTTTCTTGAACCCGACCAGCAAGAAAGAGAAATGATCTACATTTTCTGTGACAGGTGACCATTGGGGCCTCCAGTGTGTGGGCTGTGAAGCATTACAGATGGCCTCAGCTTCTGCAGCTCTCAGGACATTTCAGGTGTAGAGGGCCCAAGCCCTTCCCTGTTACGTGAGACTGGAAAGGACACAACACACACACCACCCAAAAGGACAATAAAAAGGAAACTTCGGGCATGGCACTTATGATTTTTCTAGCCTCCTATGATAGCCAGAATTTCCCCTCCTTGAAAAAACTTCATGAATTGAGTTTCTCAGATGCGTGAAGCATACTCTTTTTATCTCCCTTTCAGCCCAATTCTGGCCTCAGATGCCCCCATGCCACCCCCTTGAAGGCAATGGTTATGAAGGTAGAATATGGCTCACATTCTGAGGCACCAGGCTGGCTCCATTTAGGGCTAGATTGTGGGTCTAACCACAGCCCTGGGTAGGTATGGTGCAGAGCTCACCATCGCAGGGAAGCATAAAAAGGCATTATGTTTTAATGAGGCACAATCCATCCTCAGTGCACAGTAGGAAGTGCCAGACAGTGCTCTTCTTTAGCATGGCGCAGCCTGTTCTTCCGGTCAGTGGTATGATGGTTGTACATAGCCCCTCACCCTCTCCACTTGCTTTGTGACTATGTGTGTGTAACGCCGACAGACCCTGGTCGTCGGCAGGCAGGATTGAATCTGGCACCTCTGGAGCTAAGTGCATGAGCCTCTACTGCGTGAGCTAAAAGCCATATGGCTGTTAGCTAAGACTGTAGAGCAGATTCATTAGTCTCCCTCTCCCTCTCTCTCTAAGTGGTCTTGGTGCCACTTGATGGGGCAGAACACCACACACCCAGGAGGTGTGTGGGTTACATATGCACCAGAGAAAGAAAAGGAGCAGTCCCTGTGCTCCTCTGAAACAGGGACTGCAAGTTTCCTCAGCCCTTGTGCAGTGTGTGTAAGTGTGAGAAGAAGATTCCTTGAGGCTTCTTCCCCTGTCACATCTTCTCCAGGGCTAGGAACAATCTGGCCCTTAGTATTGAATAATTAATACTAGAGCTGACCAAAACATAGGATTTCCGGTTGGCAGAAAATGTTGACCTTTTGAAATCTGGTTACATTCTGACTTGGACCAAAATTAAATTTTTAGAAATGTCTCATGAACCAGAAATTCCATGAAATGTTCATATTGGAAATGGACACAAAATACGATCCCCAGCACCACAGCTTAGGGTGACCAGACGTCACGATAAAATCATCCCGATTTTTCTTCTTTTGTCCCGCGTCCCAACCGATGCCTGGTCGGGATGCCTTTTGTCCCGATATCGGGCTTCTTCCTTTTTTTTTTGCTCCACAAGTCCGGTGGCGGGGCGGGAGAGGGGTTTTTTTTAACTCAACAAGTCCGGTGGGAGGGGTTCCCCCTCCCAGACAAGTCCCGATATTTAGGTTCCCGAATCTGGTCACCCTACCACAGCTGCTGACTGAAATTGACACGATGCCTGCCAGCTTCACTGTGGCTAACTGATAAGAATCATGCTTGTTTCAGTCCACATGGTGAAGCTGCCCCAGAACCACAGACTGTAGAAATCCAGGCCACTCACTAAGGGCTTGGCTACGCTTGCAGATGTAGAGTGAGTTGAGTTAAACCAGCCTTCGGAGAGTGCAGTAGGGAAAGTGCTGCAGTCTGTCCACACTGACAACTGCAAGCGGACTGGCGTAGCCACATTTGCGGCACTTGCAATGGCATTGGGAGCAATGTTCCCTCTAATTTTTGACAGGCCGTGTGCGCAAAAAATGTCTTCTGTGCAAATTTTTGACCGGCCGTGTGCGAAACAAATTTCTTCTATGCAAATTGTTGTACTTCTGTGCAAATTTTTGTGCGCATGGTGTTTCGCCGTGTGCACAGGGTTTAGGATCTGTGTGCGCGCGCACACGCACACAGCTTAGAGAGAACAGTGATTGGGAGTGGTGCATTATGGGCAGCTATCCCAGCGTTCAAGTGGCTGCAACTAGGGTGACCAGATGTCCTGATTTTATAGGGACAGTCACGATATTTGGGGCTTTTTCTTATATAGGTGCCAATTACCCCCCACCTCCTGTCCCGATTTTTCACACTTACTATCTGGTCACCCTAGCTGCAACATGCTTTCCAAATGCGGGGGGTGGAGTGTGACAGGGAGTTTGTTGTGTGTATGTTGGGGGAGAGAGAGGGGTTTTTTGGGGTGCTGAGAGTGTGTCAGCATGCTGTCTGGTAAGTTCAGAAACCCCACCCCCACCCCACCGCCTCTCTCTCACTCACTGAAAGCAAGCAGCATTCCTCAGTAATGTTTGCTTTGTCTTGGAACAGAAAAGCATGCAGGCTGTCAGAAACGGAGCTTTGAAAGGGCATATCTGCATTCCTACAGCCGATTCCAAAACAATGACGAGAGTGGCCACTCGATTTAAGGGGATTATGGGACATTTCCGAAGGTCAATCAAAGCGCAGTAATGCAACAGCTCGTTCACACTGACACACAGCCAAGACACATCAGACGTTATTCCTCTCGCCGACGTGGAGTACCAGGAGCGCTCTAGCCACGGAATCAGAGCGCTGTACGTGCCTTGCCAGTGTGGACTGGGAGTGAGTTAGAGTGCACTGGGCGGCTTTAGTGCACTCTAACTTGCAAGTGTAGCAAGTGAAGCCTGCCCAGCACGAAGGGATGTCAGAACCCTAGCTGTGATTTGACTAAAGTTTGTCCAACCTAAGATGTTTCCATGAAACTTTTTGGCTCTGATGAATTCACATTTTCTAATGAAACTGCTCCTAGCCAGCTCTGATTACCACAGACTGGGGTTTTCAAAGGAGCCTGGGGGAACCTAAATCCTTTAAGGTCTTTTGAAAATCCCATCCATACCCTTTACCTATCCAGGAATAGGATAAAAATATGAACAGTTTAAAACACAGAAGTTGAGTTTTGAGTCTTACAATTTCTTACTTTGGTCTGTGTTTTTAATTGGAGGTACAATCACTCCTCTAGAAGCACTTTAGTAGCTTCATATACTACCCCTGCTCTAGTTTTTGTGCTAGTAGCTCACTCAAAGTGTACATGCGTGTGACACTACGTTACCAGCTTCAAATGAGAAATAACACCTTTATTTAACATAAGGTAGCAAAGTATTGCAGCTGTTTGGTCTAATGTGAAAGAGACATTTTTTCAGACTTCTGCATGAAAGCATGATGAAGTTTTCCAGTGCTTCCACAGTGTACAAAAGAAAGATAACGTGTTTACCAGCTTAGTGCTTTTGGGGGTTTCATAACTGACCGTCAAGACTTTAAGCCTCCTCGGAAAAAGCCTATCATACAAATTTACATACAGATGATGATGGTTGAGGCTGAAGAACAACACCCACAAAGGGGAAAATCAGAACTGCATTGTACCTGGAAATATCCTACGCCATTAAAATGGGCACAGTGACAGTTATAAATCTTGCATTATTAATCATCTCATTATTGAATGTTTCCTAGGTAAGTAACCTTAACTGCCAAAACATTAGCACACCATTTAGTTCTATATTAAGCTAGTTCAAAGCAAATAATAAATCTACAGTGAAACTTGCCTTTTTTTTTCTACCCAGCACTTTTACATTTAGTATATATTCTTTTTTATTTTATATTTTTACACCTCTGATACCAGTGTTCTAACATCTGTCTCACACATACACACCCACACTTTTGACACCCTAACCAACACTCTCAGTATCAAGAAACTGCACCTATTGCAGGAGTTTGGGAATTACAAATTATATCATCATTTATTTTTTTTAAATTGTTCTGGTTTTTACTTTATTTGTTATCCTACAACCAGAAGTGAATTCTACCAACTACTGGATGTTCACTGTCCATAATAAAGCAGCAATCCAACTGGGCAGCTTGTTTGCCTTAAAATTCTAGTTCCCAGAGTAGAAATGTCACTAGATCCTTTTTACGTTAGTGGAATTATATATGTAACTGAATCGTCATTTTTCTGATGTTTCGAAATGAGACAATTCCATATGGGTGTAGGAACTGTATTATAGATGGAGCTGGTTGCATGGGCAACGTTAATTCTGCCACTTCCTAACTTCGGAATGCTTCATTTTACAACCTTTATAATGTTCTTTTAACAGACTTTTTTGTGTATAATTTAAAGTCCTTCGTAATTGAGTCACAGGCTAATGGTAAAATCCTGCACTACTTAGATTGTAAACTCTTCAGGGCAGGGAATGTCTTCTTGTTCTGTATTTGTACACCACTTTGCAAAACGGGGTCCTGCACTGTGATTAGGGCTCCTAGTAATACAATTATTATTAATAATAATAATACCACATGGGACGTTTGGTTTGATTGCTGAAACCACTGTGCTACTGCCAGGGGATACATCATGTCCACATAAAAGCAAACCCTCTGAGGGATTAAAGAATGACATTGATTAAGGGAATTTAATTCTTTCCTTTTTTAGAGGAACGAAACCCAATGACTCTGACTTGGAACCCTTCCTGATAGGGGATTTATCTTGGGGGAAACGGGTGATCAGGGACTATCTAAAATTCCTTTTGTATGGGGACACAGAGCATCTGTCCAGATGCTGCAGGAGTCCTCATGGATTGCTGTGCAATGGCACCATGCTCTAAATTCAGTATTGAAGAAGTCCCCCAGGATTAATCTCAATCTATGAATTTAGGTTTTGTAAGGGAGGAGGGGAATTTGGCCATCAATGACAAACATAGAAGAACACATGCAGAATACACCAAAAAAATCCATTCCTTGGCATTATGTAAATCTTTATTAACCACAATTAATCAATTAATAGGTAACTTTAGATATTCTTCTGTTCCTAAATTGAGAATTGTAATGCTGTGCTTTAAAACCTCCCACAGGTCCACACTACAGAAAGGCCTTAGATAAAGCAGTACTACTAGGAACATAGCATTGAGTGTTTATAATTCATACAGAAACTGTTAATAACACTAGCAGTAAAGGTAAATAAGGATAATAAACTGGTTAAAGTGCAGACTACAATGGGTCATTCTGAAAGGGAAGCTGTCAGGCTGGTGGGAGGTTACTAGTGGAGATCCTCAGGGATCAGTCTTGGGACTACCTTGAAAACTGGAGTAATAGAAATTAGATGAAATTTTATAGTGCAAAGTCATGCACTTAGGGACTAACAACAAGAATTTTTGTTATAAACTTGAGAGTTATTAGTTGGAAGTGACAGAGAGGAAAAAGACCTGCGTGTATTGGTTGATCACAGGAGGACTATGATCCGGCAATATGATGCAGCCATGAAAAAGGCTAATGCAGTCCTAGGATACATCAAGCTGCGGGGAGAGGTAGGTATGGTGGAGGGTAGGGATAGGGTCCAGAGTGACCTAGACAAATTGGAGGATTGGGCCAAAAGAAATCTGATTAGGTTCAACAAGAACAAGTGCAGAGTCCTGCATTTAGGACGGAAGAATCTCATGCACTGCTACAGGCTGGGGACTGAATGGCTAAGTGGCAGTTCTGCAGAAAAGAACCTAGGGATTACAGTGGATGAGAAGCTGGATATGAGTCAACAATGTGCCCTTGTTGCCAAGAAGGCTAATGGCATATTGGGCTGCATTAGTAGAAGCATTGCCAGCAGATCGAGGGATGTGATTATTCCCCTCTATTCGGCACTGGTGAGGCCACATCTGGAGTATTGCATCCAGTTTTGGGGCCCCCACTACAGAAAGGATGTGAACAAATTGGACAGAGTCCAGCGGAGGGCAATGAAATGATTAGGGGGCTGGGGCACATGACTTACGAGGAGAGGCTGAGGGAACTGGACTTATTTAGTCTGCAGAAGAGAAGAGTAAGGTGGGATTTGATAACAGCCTTCCAAAGTGGATGGAGCTAGGCTGTTCTCAGTGGTGGCAGATGACAGAACAAGAAGCAATGGTTTCAAATTGCAGTGGGGAAGGTCTAGGTTGGATATTAGGAAAAACTATTTCACTAGGAGGGTGGTGAAGAACTGGAATGGGTTACCTAGGGAGGTGATGGAATCTTCATCCTTAGAGGTTTTTAAGGCCTGACTTGAGAAATCCCTGGCTGGGATGATTTAGTTGGGGTTGGTCCTGCTTTGAGCAGGGAGTTGGACTAAATGACCTCCTGAGGTCTCTTCCAACCCTAATCTTCTATGATTTGCAGTAGAGATAGAGAAGTGTTATTGCCGTTATACAAGGCACTGGTGAGACCTCATCTGCAATACTGTGTGCAGTTCTGGTCTCCCATGTTTAAGAAAGATTAATTCAGACTGGAACAGGTCCAGTGAAGGGCTACTAGGATGATCAGAGGAGCGGAAAACCTACCTTATGAGACGAGACTCAAAGAGCTTGGCTTGTTTAGCCTAACCAAATAAAGACTGATGATTGCTCTCTATAAATACATTAGAGCAGGGGTGGGCAAACTTTTTGGCCTGAAGGCCACATCGGGGTTGCAAAACTAGGGAAGGCTATGCCTCCCCAAACAGCCTGGGCCCCGCCCCCTTTCTGCCCCCTCCCACTTCCCGCCCCCTGACTGCCCCCCTCAGAACCTGAAACCCATCCAACCCCCCCCTGCTCCTTGTCCCCTGATCGCCCCCTCCTGGGGCCCCCCACTCCTAACCACCTCCCCGGGACCCCACCCCCTATCCAATCCCCCCTGCTCCCTGTCTCCTGACTGCCCCCTCAGAAGCCCCGACCCCACCAAACCCTCCCCCCTGCTCCTTGTCCCCTGACAGCCCCCTCCCGAGACACCCCCCCAACCCTAATCACCCCCCAGGACTCCACCCCCTCTCCAACCTCCCTGCTCCCTGTCCCCTGACTGCCCTGCCCCCTATCCACAGCCCTGCCCCCTGACAGGCCCCCCAGGACTCCCACACCTATCCAACCCCCCTGCTCCCTATCCCCTGACTGCCCTGAGTCCTGACCCCTATCCACAATTCCGCCCCCAGACACCCACGCTTATCCAACCCCCGTTCCTTGTCCCCTGACTGCCCCCCGGGACCCTCTGCCCCTTATCCAATGCCCCGGCCCCCTTAACATGCCGCTCAGAGCAGCATGTCTGGCAACCGCGCGGCCTGGCTGGAGCCAGACACGCTGCTGCGCTGCCCCGCAGAAGCACGCTGCCCCGCCGCCCAAAGCACTGCCCACGCAGCCGCATGGCTGCGGGAGAAGGGGAAAGGCGGGGGAGGGGCCGGGGGTAGCCTCCCCTGCCGGGAGCTCAAGGGCTGGGCATCCGGCCCGCGGGCCATAGTTTGCCCGCCTCTGCATTAGAGGGATAAATACCAGGTGGGAGGGGGAGAGTTAAGTTAAGCGACAATGTGGACACAAGAACAAATGGCTATAAACTGGCCAATAACAAGTTTAGGCTTGAAATTAGATGAATGTTTCTAACCATCAGAGGAGTGGAGTTCTGGAACAGCTTTCCAAGGGGAGCAATGGGGGGCAAAAAACCTAACTGGCTTCAAGGTGGAGTTTGATAATTGTATGGAGGGGATGATATGATGAGACTGCCTACAATGGCATGTAGCCGATCTGCTACTGCTAGCAGCAAATATCTCCAATGGCCAGTAATAGGACACTAGATGGGGAGGGCTCCGAGTTACTACAGATAATTCTTTCCCAGGTGTCTGGCTGGTGGGTCTTGCCCACATGCTCAGAGTCTAATTGATTGTCATATTTGGGGTTGGGAAGGAATTTTGCCCCGGGTCAGATTGGCAGAGATTCTGGGGGATTTCGCCTTCCTCTGCGGTATGGGGCATGGATCACTTGTAGGTTTAAACTAGTGTAAATACTGGATTCTCATTAACTTGAAGTCTTTAAACCATGATTTGAGAGCTTCAGTAACTCAGCCGGAGGTTATGGGTCTATTACAGGAGTGGGTGGCTGAGGTTCTGTGGCCTGCAATGTGCAGGAGGTCAGACTAGATGATTATGATGGTGCCGTCTGGCCTTAAAGTCCATGAGTCCAGTAGTCTCTCAAGTCAGCATTTTGTATTGTTTTTAGGGTTTGGGGTGGAGGCATTGAGCTGGGTGGAGGGCGCTCAGAAGTGCAATTGGTGAATGTAACTGTCTTGCTGCTTAAGAGATCTGATTTTGACTATGGATCAGATCACCAGTGGAATGAATTTGTCAGTCTCATCCTCATTCACATTTTTTCCATATCCATGACACCATATATGGTACAAATGGCAGAATTTAGTACTGCTGGCATCTCTGCTCAGAGGAGGACCTGCAAAGGAAAAATGTCTCAGTGGTTGGACTCTTGGGTCCTGATGGATAATGGGCAAAGGGAGGAATCTACACCCTTTCCCTTCACCCCATCCAAACTATGGCATAATTTGTAGTTGCTGTCCAGTGCAAGTAGACATAGTGTGTGGTTGACTGCCTCCTGCGGTGAACCTAGGCGTGGGACCCAGGAGGTTACTGGCATCAGCTCTGTTGGTTACAGGACAGAAGTGATCTTAAGTCACATGTATTGTAAGTCACATTCATAGACAACCTCATCTTCAGCATGGACAGAGGGTGCAAGGAATTCTAGCACTTGCTGAAATCCTGCTTGAGGTTTATTGGAGACATGGCTGAGTGCTCTCTTCACTCCGTCTCTTGGTTTAATTGGTTAGTCTTCCTGCACTTGATCCAAATAATTGCCTGGTAATTAAGCAGTTTGGGGGGTCGCCACAGATTTGGGATTGGTTTGGTGAAGTTGCAGCCTGTTGCATTAAACCCATTCCTGTCATGTATGTCTTATTTCCTGTGTATCTAGATCAATTAGTGTTACAAACAGCTGGTTGACCACATCAATCAAAACTTTTTTCTTTGAAAAATAGCTTTTTGATTAAACACAAATTTTCACAAGCATTTCCATCTTCATAAAATCCAGTTTTTGAATGTTTTATAGAGCTCTCTGACTTCAAAATGGTTATTGTGAAATATAAAGTTTGTTTATGTACAGTCACTTTTTTCTAAAAATAAAAGGACGTTTATTATGTGCCGAGTATAGGAACCATTATAATCTCCTTGCTAAATAACCCAAGAAAGCTTATGCTGAAATAAATTTGTTAGTCTCTAAGGTGCCACAAGTATTTCTTTCTTTCTTATTTTCTTTTTGCTGACACAGACTAACACGGCTACTACACTGTAACCATTCATTTTAGTGTACATTTTAAATCTTTCCTCCCATTACACCTGTTTTGTTCTATGATGTAAATATCAGGCATTTTGAAAATTCTGATCTTCATTTCCGTAATAGTCCATTAGAGACTAGAGCGCAATGATGCATCTTAAATTCCATTGGCCAGATCACATCTCACCTCGATCCACATATTGAGAGATCCTTCATTCATGGATTAGCATCCCCTTTCACTCAGGTTGGGGCTTAAGCACTTTCATGCCACCATTTCCCTTCCCCCTCCCCACAAGACCCAGTCAAGCTGTCGGGGGTGGGGGTCTAAAACTGGGCAGACTGAGAGGGAGGAGGTGCTGAGGGAATCCAAATTATCTGCCTGTAACCCCACAGAATTTACCCACAGAAATCAATATGGTCTCAGGCTAGACTACTTCTTTACAGCGCCCTAGCCCTCAGGTCCCCGTGGAACTGTCATAGTGAGGAAATAGTGCCAGGTAGCATCTCTACGATGAAGTGCTGCTGCCAGGGATTCAATAGCATCCCAATAGGAGGGGAGGCAGAGCTTTCACACAGGAAATCTGTGGGGCAGGGCAACAGAGAGATGTGATTGGTGGACCCATGACTTAGAACCCAGTGGCCATCTGCCCCCATTTGCTTGTGCAGTGGTGGCTGTAGAGCACCTTTGTTGCCACTGGGTGGCCTGTGGAGGGGATTCCAGTCCTTCATGCAGTGCTACCCTGCACATAGGCCATGTACTTAAACTGCACAGGAACTGGCCCAGAGGATATCCAGCAAAGCTGTAGTCTAATGCCAGAATGGGATCTAGGTTTTCAGTTAATCATGCACTATACGTCTAAGTCCCAACTCACCAACAGCTAACCCTTGTTCATCATGCAGCAGGCCACCTACTAAATCTGGCAGACCATTGGGAACATATCACACCACTCTTTCACGCTGTCTAGCCACTTCTGAGACTCATTCAAGGTCCTGCTCCTCATTACAAAGCATTAAATGTGCTGATGCCCTCCTGTTTCAGATACCATCCCTCCCTCTGCACCTCCATTCAGGTCTCAGTTCAAGATAGCACATACACACATGCTTAAGTCCCATTAAAGCCAATGGGGGCCTCAGTTGGGACACATCATGCTAGAAATCAGGCACATCTCACAGGGGGATAGAGTCCTATTGATGGACAGCCTATATTTGTGGAACAGGGTTCCACATAGAAATTTGGCTGAGTCTCACCACCTTTAAGGTACTAACTCACCACTTGATGGAGGCATTCTCCTAATGGAGACACAAGATCACCTGACTCTACTAATAAATAAAAGGCCGTGTAAGAGAGTAGACTGTTCTGTTATCAATGGAGGAAAGCCTTGGACTTGTTAAATTTAATGCAAGAGTCCTCAGATCTAGTCATTTTTTAAAAAAAGAATAGAAGTAATTTATTTTTCAGCATGTCATTTAATTACCTGGGCACCTCATTGGCAAGGACCATAATGTTATTTGCTTTCTCAAGGATTAACCACTGGGTAATTTTTAATCCAAAAAGCCTTGGTTTAAAGCTTTCACGGGTAATTTTATTATGATGATTTAGCAGCAGCTAATTTTCATACAAGCCGATGATGAGTAAGCTGAAAGCAACAGTTTTCAAGGAAACACCCTAGTCTTACATGAGCCAGCAACCAAAGTAAAAATGACTTAGCTGCATTTCTCAACGAAGAGAAATCCACAACCACAGGAAGCATGTGCATCATTTCATGTTAAAAGTTCTCTCTTTTAAAGAAATGTAACCAAATCTATTACTACTAAGACTGAATTCTTCTACCAATAAGGGACACACAGTAAGAACAGAGAAACTGAAGGCATGAGCCATCCTTTTCACAGTAGGTCCTATTTTACAATAAAGCAGAGATTAGAAATCCTAATCAGGTATCATTGATTATAAAAGGCATATGCACTTTTTTCTGTATGTTAACTTTCAGTTAAAATTTAAATTTCTATCCACGACAATACTTCAGCTCCTTTTTGTAGAAAAGAAAAAATTTGCCAATGTTCAAAAGAATATTGACAAGCACGGGGGGGGAGAATTATTTTTAATGAAATTTTTTGATAATAGTTTTTAAAGGAAAAATAAAACTGCTGACCAGCAGTGCAAATAGGGTGGTCTGGTCCAGGATGCCATACCAAAAAGATATTTATAGCTGGGACGGCGTACCGGAAAGACACAGGAGGAGAATGTGCCAGCAGCTCCTCCCTCCGGCACAGCTGTACCGCACCGTCCCCAGCCCTTCCACACAGGGTCTCCTCCGTCTGTACAGCAGCCCTGCTGGAGGACGGGACTGGGCCGTGCCTGAGGGGTGGTGGCCCCATGTTCTGCTCCTTTCCCTGCTGCGGTTCGCAGGAGAGCCCAGAAGCACAGTTCAGGGAATCACAGCGGGGAAAGGAGCAGAACGCCGGCAGCTCCTCCGGCAACTGTACTGGTCCCAGCCCCGTCCTCCGGCAGGGTTGCCGCTGTACAGACGGAGCCGGAGGAGACGCAGCTCCGTGGAAGAGCAAGGGTGGGGCTGGGGTTCTGCTCCTTTCCCTGCTGCGGTTCCCGGGAGAGCCCTGAAGCGCAGGGCTCTCCCGGGAACCACAGAAGGGAAAGGAGCAGAACATGGGGCCACTAGGTGGCCCCACGTCCGCAGCTCCTCTGGTGCAGCTGTACCGCCCCCAGCCCTGTCCTCCAGCAGGGCTGCTGTATGGATGAAGGAGACCCTGCATGGAAGGACGGGCGGTAGAGCTGTGCCAGAGGAGCTGAGGCCCCCATGTTCTGTTCCTTTCGCTGCTGCAGTTCCAAAGTCTCTGGCGCAGCAGGAGGAGGTTAGGGCTCCCCCCCAACACAGGTAAGGGGGGTGGGTCATGGGGAAGGGAGGGGATGGGAAGAGGGTGGGGGGCCCAGGCTGGGGGCAGGCTGGGGAGGAGTCATATGGAGGGTCACATGAGGAGGTAACAGGATGTTGCCCCCCCATACCGGTAAGAAATGGATTCCACTTGCACCGCTGCTGCTGACGGTTTGAAAAGTCAGCAGCCTACAGCAAATATTCCTCCAGCTTGTTCACTCTGAGCCTGATCCAATGACCATTTAAATCAGTTGGAGGTTTTCTTCCTTTGATCCCAGTGCAGTTTGGATCAGGCTGCTTTGGACACACAGAGGCCTTCATCCTGCAATTGACCTGCTGAAATCAATAAGGCTCTGGGGAGGTGCAGGGGTTCACCTACATCTCAATGCTGAACAGGGGTTTTACTCCTTTGCACAAAAATCTCAAACATCAACTAGCTCTTGATACCCAAAAATACGAGTATACTGTAGATAAATGAAAAATGTTCAGAGCTATTGTCCCTCTTAACAGACTTCTCTGGTGCCAGAAGAGAAGATGATGGAGCAGTATGCTGCTATTTCAGTACTTTTCAAAGTTAGTAAAGCAAATTACTTTTGGTTTTTATGGTATAGCTTCATTTTCTAAATAAACCTACAGTAAACTATTTTAACATGAAGAAACACAGAGTAACACAACTGTGAGCATTTCATGGAACTCCACTGAAGCATATGCAAATTGCATCTGGCAGCAGATAGAAAGCCCCTCAATTTTCCTTTTTTTACCCATGGGGGAGCCAGAGAGCTTAAAATGCAAAGTAACCTGGAGGCAGGTAGGAAAGCACCCTCCATTTTCACCTAAGGAGGGAGGTAGAGTTTCTGTTTCCTGGGGTTTATTGTGACAGAAGTGGAGCTGTTATGAAATAAGATTATGAATATGATAGGAGCTGCTATGAAAGAATCTAAGAATATTGATATGCACCCTAGTTATTGAGAGAGACTGTAACTTGTATTGGGGATAGTGGAATGTTTATGAAATGTCGTCATGCTTGAATTCAATAGGGTCTTAGAAGAGCAAACAGGGAAGCAACCCCATGGCTTCTCTAATAAATGCATCTAAGTACATGCTTGAAAGACAATGGACAAGCTGTTGGTTTCAAGAATCCCATCTCCAACAGGCTACAAACATTGTTTCCCCAGGGCTAGGACCCTAAGGAGTTAAAAAGACTTTCTGAGGGGAAGGAAGGGGGGGCTCCTTGTCAGTATCTCTCTAGACTAGGGTGACCACCTTTTCAAAAGGCAAAAGCGTGACAAATACAGGAGCCCAACCCGTCCGTGCAGGGCCGGATTAACGCAGGGGCTTTAGGAGCTGCAGCCCAGGGCCTCAGGCTAAGGGGGGCCCCGCAAAAATAAATCCATAATTGTATACAATTCAGTGATCACCAACCCATCAATCGCGATCGACTGGTCTATCCTGGAGCCTCTGCCAGTCAATCACAATCTCTGAGCTGCTAAAAGACCAGGGGCGCAGCAGGGCTGAGGCAGGCTGCCTGAATGCCATGGCCCCACGCCACTCCCGGAAGTGGCCGGCTGCTGGCATGTCTCTGAGGCCCGTGAGAGGGAGGCAGTTCCCGGACAATGGGGGCTGCGGGGGCGGTACTTGCGGGTGTGGGCAACACATGGAGACACGCTGTCCCCATCCCCCAAGGGGCGTGCAGAGACGTGCCAGCAGCTGGCCGTGTCCAGGAGCGACGTGGGGCCACGGCATGCAGGCAGGCAACCTGCCTGAGCCCTGCTGCACCACCGGCCGGGAGCCGCCTGTGGTAAGTGCTTCCCAGCTGGATCCTGCACCTTACACTCCCTCCTGCACCCCAACCCCCTGCACCAGGTCAGAATCCCCTCCTGCACCCAAACTCCCTCCCAGACCCTGCACCCCTCACCCTCTCCTGCACCCCAACACTCTGCCCCAGCCTGAAGCCCTCTCCTGCACGCAGACTCCCTCCCAGAAAGAAACTAATATAACAGCTGTTCTAAGGGAAGAAATAGGCTATTTTGAATTAACTTAACTATATTCTACATGTTTTAAGACTGAAATGTAACCACAGAATGGCTTTATGTTAATTAAAAGGCAAGTTTAGTATAGCATTAATAGCCTCAATGCCATAATTGTGATCATTTTGTTTTAAATTAGAAAAAAGACTTGTATACAAGGACCCTAAAACATCCAATAGCCCCAGGCCCACAGAAGAGTTAATCTGGCCATACCTCCATGGCCCCGCCCCTTCTCTATTCCCCCCAACGCCCCGTCCCTGTCCTATCTCTTCCCCTGAGCCCCCATCCCGTGGTCCTCTTCCCTCTGTGGCCCCATCCCCTGGGCAGGCTAGAAACCGGAGCTGGGCTGTGGTAAGAGCTGCCCAGGGATCCCAGGAGTCTGTGTGGGGGTCAGGAGGCCTGAGAGCAGCCCCCGGCCTGTGTCCCCACCCCCTAGGGGCATGCCGCCCAAGGAAGGTGGAGGGTTTGGGACTTCCCACAGCACATCAGGTGCAGGTCTGTGTGGGACTTATAGGGGAGCAGCAGTGATTGGATAGGGAACCAGTACAAAATGGCCCAATGAAAGACACTAGCTTAGCCTAGCTTGGAAGCCCACAAATGCTTATTTGCTTGAATAGAGACTGGACTGAAGAAGGCACCTCAGGTACTAGGCCTGAAGACCCCTGACTCTCAATTGGACAGCCCCAGGGACCCAAACAAGAATAGCTGTTGCTCCCCTTGAACTGTAATTGTTTAAGCCTCTGTACCTAGGGTATCTGCAACCTTCCCTTTTGGGCATGCTACTGGCACTCTAAGGATTTGAGGTACAGAGTAACCCCAATAATAATATTTGCAAGGTACTTGGAGATCTACTGATGACAAGTGCCATGTAAGTAAAGTATTTCTATTTCTTACAGAGCATCACTGAGAAACCCATTTCAATCATACTGTAGATTTAGTGTTTGATAAAGAATTGCCAAACCTCAGGGGAATTTTAATGTGGTTCACCTTGAAGGAAATGAATGGCAGTAAATCAGTCACAACGTCCGATTTCTTGATTAAGAAAGTCAAGTTCTTCCCTTTTCAGGGATACAGTATGTGTTTCTCTTATGTTTATGAGAATTCTCACACCTCATCTTAAAAAATGTGGGGGGGTTTCTGTTGCAATCACCTGATTGATATAGCTGGATCCTGACTGCAATCCTCCACATTTGTTTTTATGTAATTTCCTATTTAACACCTTTGTGTTTTTCAGATGGTGGCTTCAATCAGAGTTTCTTTCGTTAAGCTTGTTTCTAAAAAGCAACATGTTCAGCTACTGGAATAGATATAGCTACCTTGGGCCTGCTTCTCTTCTCACTTACTCCAGTGTAAATTAGAGGTATGCACTGAAATCAATAATGGTGCAATCAAAACTGGTGGAATCAGGCACAAGGTGTTCTAACCATTCTGTATATAACCTCATTAGGACCTGAAGGCTTGTTTACACTTGAAACACTACAGCACAGGCTGTAGCACTTCAGTGTAAACACTACCTACAGTGATGGGAGGGTTCTCATGTCCGGGGGGGGGGGGAGAGAGGGGGGTGGTAATCCACCTCCCTGAGAGGCAGCAGCTGGGTCGATGGAAGAATTCTTCCATCGACCTAGCGCTGTCTACACTGGGGGTTAGGTTGGCTTAACTGTGTCGCTCAGGGGGGTGGATTTTTCACACCCTGGAGCAATATTGCTGGGTCCATAAGCGCCGATTCCATGGGTGCTCCGGGGCTGGAGCACCCACGGGGAAAAATTGGTGGGTGCTCAGCACTCACCGGCAGCTCCCCGCAAACCCGCCCCCCCCCCACGCGCCCAACTCACCTCTGCACCTCCAGGCTCAGCCAGATGCAAAGCGGGGGGAAGGAGGCTGGGGCGGGGATTTGGGGAAGGGGCAGGGCCAGGGGTGGAGTTGGGGAGGGTGGGGGTGTGAGCACACACTGGTGCCGACAAAAGTCGGTGCCTATGGCTGGGTCCACCTAACTTTTTAGTGTAGACCAGGCCTGACTGTGATGTACTAAGTGTCCTCAACTTCCATTGACTTCAGGGGCACTACAGGGCACTCCCAACTCTCAGAAAGTCCAGTCCTCACATGATTGGCCCCTAGAGTTGCCAACCCTCCAGGATTGTCCTGGAGTCTCCAGGAATTAAATATTAATCTTTAATTAAAGATTATGTCATGTGAGGAAACCTCCAGGAATATGTCCAACCAAAACTGGCAACCCTATGGTCCCCTGTATAATATCACACAGCTGTAGTCAAGCAGGATTTTCATTAGGGTAGAGCTAATATTAAATATTTAAGGGACTGAAACATTGGGTTTGTCTAGATGGTGCCACCGTTCGGACTAAAGGGTTGTGAATTGCAATGTGCACTAGTATGCTGGGCTGTACCTCCCCTGTATGAATGCTGCTGACGTGAACTAAAAGATCATGTTAATATAGTCCTCTTTCAAACCGGGCTATGTTAACATGAACTAGGTCAGTGGTTCTCAGCTGGAGGTCCGCGGCCCCCTGGAGGGCTGTGAGCTGTTTCAGGGGAGCTCCACAGCTGAAGAGTGGAACCCCGAGCCCCAGTGGCCCGCCCAGGGATAAAGCCGGGAGCCGCTGGGCTGAAACCCTGAGCCCCAGTGGCCCCTGTGGGGTTGAAGCTGGGAGTCACGGGGCTGAAACCCCAAGTCCTGGTGCTACAGCCAGGAGCTGCGTGGCTGAAGCCCGGAGCCACAAGCCCCAGTGCCCCCATGGGGCTAAAGCCAGGAGCTGCAGGGCTGAAGCCCGGAGCCCTGGCGCTCCCATGGGGCTCAATCTGGGAGCAAAGCTGTGGGGTTAAAGCCCTGAGCCCTGGTGCTCCCCGCAGGGCTAAAGCATGGAGCCCCAGGTGGAGTTGGGGGGCACAGGTGGAGCTGGGGAGCATGGGGGTGTTGTCCCCCGCAAACTGCAGTGCCTTACCCAGAGCATGGCAGTCCTGGGAGCAACTCCACATCCTAGCCCCTACCTCCTTCTTTCCCCCAGCCCCCTCGAGGCCCCTCCCCTGGCCAGGTCGGAGGTGGGAAGCCGGATCCAGGCCGTGCAGGGTGGCTGCTGTTCTGGTCGGTGCCATGGAGCTGGCAGCCGCAGAGCTCCCCCGTCTCCTGCTGCTGGTGCCCAGGGTTGCGGCTGCTCCTCAGCTCCCAGCCTCCTTTGACTCCTTGGGCAGCTGGTAAGCGCCGCCCTGGTCGGGAGGACCCAGCTCTGGGGACAGCAGAGCCCTTGGGGAGCAGCCACCACAGGGGGAACCCTCCTAGCACCCAGCCTCTAGCCACCCCTCTCCCTGCACCCTGAGCTACACCCCTCACTGCACACAGCCTCTGGCTACTCCCTGCCTTCACCCCGAGCAGTTTTCAAATTTTTTGAGCTGAGTCCCTGCCCTTTGAGTTATAATTTTTGGTTGCGCCCCCCCCCCCACACACACACACACAAACACAACCCAGACAGGCTGGGTGACCTGCTGAGGTGAGTCAGGGGATGCAGGTGATGCTCCCTTCCCAGCCTGCGTCCTGCCATGCAGAGTTGGCCCAAGGCCCAAGCTTCCCCCTCAAAAATAGAAGTCAAACTATGCCTATGTCCGAGGGCCCCCCAGCTGGCAGCCAGAGCCCCAAGTCCCCTCCCCGCCCCCTGCTGAGCCCTGGATTTTTATAGTATGTTGGGGGGCAGGCTCAGAAAGAAAAAGGTTGAGGACCCCTGAGCTAGGTACCTTTTAGTTCATGCCAACAGCATCCACATGGGGGAAATTACAGCGCTGCATGTTAGTGTGCGCTGCAGTTAGGGTGACCAGATGTCCCGATTTTATAGGTACAGTCCCGCTTTTTGGATCTTTTTCTTATATAGGTTCCTATTACCCCCCACCCCCTGTCCCGATTTTTCACACTTGCTGTCTGGTCACCCTAGCTGCAGTTCACACCCACGTAGTCCACACTAGAGGGCCACCCACTGACGGCTTTTGTTTTTGTGGCTGCGTAGGGCCCTGTTTTCACAGGAGTGCTACATCACATTTAAACACCCTCTTATTCCCCTTTGAAAATGCAGTCCTAGGGTTAGACTGGGATTTTTGGAAAATGAACGCAGAAAATTAAAAATCCTGAAGAATAACGTTTGATATCCTCTAGCTCCAGTTTGTCTACGGCTTTGTTCTCTACAAATTTAGGCTTTCTGATGGTTATTCGCCACCTCAACTTTAGTTAGCCTTGCTTCACCAGACAATTTATTTCTGTTATAAAAGTCAGACCATAACGGAACATGACATTTGAACCAAAAATTGCTTCATGTGGTCTATTAGGAGCCAAAACCCCATTTTCCTTGATTGACTGCTCCTGTACTGATGTTACAGATTACACAAACCAAAAAGTCCCCTTTTCATGTCACTTCCTCACATAAATGTCACCTTTGAGACATCACACTCGCATATCTTAGGGTATGCCGACGCAGCTTTTTGGAGCCCATAGGAGCAGAGGCGACAAATGGGTGGGGGGCTGTCACGTGGAGTCACGTGCAGCTAAATGTTCTGAAGGGACCCATCCAGAGGGACTGCTACAGACTGTGCCCCACAGGGCAAGGCCTCGAGCTGCCTCTCTCTGAGGCAGCGGCTTCCCCTGGCGACCATGTGTCGGTGCAGCATGGGGTGGGAGGAAGCAGCAGGGTGGCTGGCTGCTGAGCCCCACCCGATACCTCCTACATGGGGCTGCTTCTCCTTCCCAGTCCCAGCGCTTCCCATTGCCTGCTTTGCAGACTGCCCTGGGGTGAACGCCCAGAGCCTGCTCCCAGGGTGAAAGCCGCTCTCCCACTTTTATAGCAGGGACGCTGCCCAGGGGAAACTGCTCCCCTCGCACTGCAGCCGGGCTTGCCCTGCCTTCCATTTAGCAACAGCTTCTAAGATGAGTTGGGGATGGAGATGGCTTCACCATGCGGGGCTGGCCCGAGCCACCTGGCATCACCACTCCCCTCCCTCTGCGCCTCCCTAAGGGGTGCACCCCACAGTTTGAAAACCTCTGTTCTAAATCCAGAGGCGATGCATGGGGCAGCCACATGCCCCGCCCCCGACCTTTACATTGTGTGCCCCCCAACTATCAATAGCTATGCATCCCCTCAGCGCAGGAGTAAGCCTCTCCGTCGCAGTCGACATACGTGGGCTAGCGGGATTTGCGCAAGCACTCTAAAAATAGTTGTGTAGGCAGCGCTTTGAAGTTGCAGCTTGGGCTGGAGCTCGGGCTCTGAAGCCTAGGGAGAGGGTGGGTTTCAGCGCCCGAGCTCCAGCCCGAGCCACCACGTCAAAGTGCTGTCCAGATGGCTATTTTTAGAGTGTTAGTGCAAGCCTCACAAGCCTGAGTCCGTTGACCCTTGCTCCTTTGGGCTCCAAAATGCTTGCTCCTGTGGGCACCCTTAATTAGGAGCCTGATCTTTCCCCTGGCTTCAGAGGGCTTTGGATCAGGCCCCATTTGACTTAGCTGGTGTAAAAGATTAACTCCAGCCTGTGCAAAAGATAAACAACAAAACTAAGTAACTCCCACATATACCCTTTCTTGTGGTTGTTCTGCACCCACTCCTGCTGTGACTAAGGTTGCTTTATAGGAAGCTCTGGTTTCTCCCTCTTTAAAACCCTTCTTCAGAAGTCTCTGTATTGTAAGTTGCAAAATCCAGCCGCAATGGACCGGACTCTCTTTGGAGACTGCCACTGGTGTGGCCCAATTGCCCATCCAGAGTATCTAAAGAGCAATGGGAAATGCACTTCCCCTACTGCACTATTTATTTCTAGTCATTTATAGACTGCTGTACGTTACACAGTACTTTGCAAACATAGCGTAAAACAAGTTCACTGCTGGTACAGCACACTCGCTACTGGAGCTGTATGAACTATTTGATTTGAAATTACAAAGTATTCAAATTCAGCTCAAACCACGTCTGTGAACCAGCAGTGAGTGGCTCACATTTTGTTTGTGTTCATGAGCTGTCCCAAGAAGCTTTTTGTAAATGTTTTTGGGAGTGTTGGGTTTCCTATGAACTGTGCCAGGTTGTTGTTTGCTGTATATTTTGAGTCTGAGCCTAGTTTGCTCTGAAGAGTTGTATGGGGCAAGACACAGGATGAAAGTCACCCGTATTTTCAAAAGTGGCCACTGATTGTGGGTGTTTCCAATTGTCAGTTCCCAAACTGATAGTAATAGGAGGTGTGTGCTGAGCACGTTAGAAAATCAAGGCTGAAGTATCCAGTTGGTGAACCAAAAAAGGAAGCTTCCAAAAGCAGTGGCCATTTTTGAAAATTTCAGTCTTAGTATTTCTCCTGTGTCCTTAATTGGCTGATCCTGTCACATGTAATCAGGCAGAATGTTGGAGGTTCATAGGTTATAAGGGACCACTGTGATTGTTTTGTCTGATCTCCTGCATAGTACAGGCCATAGAACTTCCCTGAATTAATTCCTGTTTCTGCTAGAGCATACATTTTAGAAGAATGTCCAATCTTGATTTTAAAATGGCCAGTGATGGAGAATCCAGTACAACCCTTGGTAAATTGTTGGCAATGATAGATTATAGACTCATCGGCTAATAGACTTTAAGGCTAGAAGGGACCATCATGATCATCTAGTCTGACCGCCTGCACATTGCAAGCCACAGAACCTCGCCCACTCACTCATGCAATAGACCCCTAGCCTCTGGCTGAGTTACTGAAGTCCTCAAATCATGATTTAAAGACTTTAAGTTACAGAGATTCCACCATTTACATAGTTTAAACTTGCAAGTGTCCTGTGCCCCATGCTGCAAAGAAAGGCAAAACCCACCCAGGGTTTCTGCCAATCTGACCTGGGGGAAAATTCCTTCTCAGCCCTTAACCTTCTCTTTGTTAAACTGAACAGACTGAACTCCTTCGGTCTATTACTATAAGGCATGTTTCCTAATTTTAAATCATGCTCATGGCTCTTCTCTGAACCCTTTCCCATTTATTAATATCCTTCTTGAACTGTCGACACCAGAACTGGTGCATCAATGCAAAATGCAGAGGTAATATAACTGCCCTGCTCCTACTCAATATTCCTCTGTTTATTCATCTATGATGGTGTCAGGTCAGGTGCTAGTTCATGCAAAGGTCCCATGTTTCAACTGGATACTGACAACTGGAATCTGTCTGACTCACTTGTGGGTTAATATTTGATAAAATAGGTATTGGAATTATAAGAAAGTGTTTAGTGTTTAGACTCTATTGAATGCTTGTGAGTTGCTGTATGCATTAATCTTATTTTGATTAGTTGTGTTCTGTAATGTAATATTTGAGCATTAGTATTGTGAGCCTCTGTGACTGTATGAGTCGCCATACAGGAGAGGAATGTTAATTAGTGTGAAGAGCTGCTCTTCTAGAGAAACTGTTATATCCCTCCCAAAAGAGGGGACCCATCGATACCAGATGGGCCCTGATTGCATCTTACAACTGGAAACTACCTACGTCAACAAAATGACAAAATACTCTTAGGGTATGTCTACACTGAAATTAAACACCAGCGGCTGGCCCGTGCCAGCTGACTCAGGCTCATGGGACTCGGGCTAAGGGCTGTTTAATTGTGGTGTAGACATTCAGAACACAGGAGGCAGTACAGATCCAGAAAAGGAGTAACAGAATCACTGAGGTGGTAGAGTAGGATGCTTCTCACCAGCAGCATGAGACAAGCCTGAAATGCGGTGTTAGATCTGGATTTCAACTTCCTTAAAGCCCGGCTGTTTAGATTTGGGGTTTTGTTTAGCCCATTATGGACATTAAAGAGGAGCCATCCATAACATCTGAATCTGGACCCAGATTTCTATTCCAACCTCAAAATTAGAAAATAGGTTTTGGATCTGAGGCTTTGTTTCAGGCCTACCTCTACAGCAGAACTTGGTTCTCCTGCATGTCATTGCTAGCCCACGTTAATGGAGCTTATTCAATCTATAGACGTAATTGAAATAGGTAACAGCACCTCTGGATACCTGCAACTGGGAATTTCCCATTGTGCATCTCTTTGCTTGTATGCCAGTAAGAGGATTTGCTTCAACCACGGAAGGTTAATAGAAAAGCACCGTTGCTTCCTGCGATGCATCTCTCTAGCATGAGTAGTTTTTCGTGTGGGAATGTCATTAGACTGCAGAACATTCTTTGGGGGTACAGTATAGGGTTTTCTCAGAGTCACAGACTTAAAAGCCTGTGGTATAATCAGACAGGTTTGTTTCCTGTCATTTATTGCCCGGCTAGTACGAACAACTTTTTTTTTTTTTCTGAACTGAGTCTGTGGTCAGCTGCATGTGATGCTAATACCCAATTACGGTAAATTTTACTATTTACCAGCTTAAATTTCCTGTAAACCTTTTGTGGGCTAGCAATACAAAATGAAACCAATTAGCTTCTAAAAGATGAGAATTATCTTTTACTTTGCAGCAGCTGGATTGACTGCTAACTCCCGCAAGCTTTAGCAAGCGTGAAAAGGGTATATTGTAATTATTTTTTTAAATAACTTTTGTTCCGTCATCAAGCAACTAAATGTGATGGGCTCTATGGAGCTAGTTCTACATGGTGCTGCATAAATTCAATAGAACTTGCAGGTTCTATTTTGATATGTGTGTTAATTAAGTATAGGTTTCTGTGGTACTCAACCTAAACCCACTTGTTATATTTTGTAGAGTGATATCTTTGAGGCAGGGACTTCTAATCTGTGTGTTCGGTGCCTTGCACAGTGGGGCACCAACCCTGATCAGGGCTTCTTGGATCTACCGTAATACAAATATAAATAATAGTGGTGGAGGAGGAACACCAGTGGGCATTTTCTTTCTCTTCTATGGGGAAGAGGGAGGGGATAGGAATTAATGTAGGCGTAGATTGGCTATTTTACCTCTATATTTGTCACTGGTGACACTGTTGCTGGAATAGTGTGTCCAGCTCTGGATCTGCAATCTGCAGCCTGCAGCTGCGGAATTACAGAGTGGACATACTGCCTATACTGTATGTATTGCAATATTCAGACAGAGCATTTGGGACCAGTAGCTTTTGGTGTTGGATTGTTTAATGGAAGTTGAGGGCCTAGGGTGACCAGACAGCAAGTGTGAAAAATCGGGACAGGGGGTGGGGAGTAATAGGAGCCTATATAAGAAAAAGACCCCAAAATCAGGACTGTCCCTAAAAAATTGGGACATCTGGTCACCCTATGAGGGCCTGATTCCATACTGCTCTGCTTCTTGTGTCACCGTTACACTGTGCAAAGTGGCTGCAAAATACTACCATTTCAATCTGGTAACATGCTACATGCATTTTGTACTCCTATTGCAGGGGTGTAAATGATGACACGAGATGCAGGCAGTGCACAGTTTTGCTTCTGCTCAGATAACCAGACCTATCCGATTATATGGGTCTTGCAGTGCAAATGTGCCTGGGATCGTCAGATGTTGCCTGTATGGAGTAATGTTTCTGCAACCTAGGGTAACAGGAAATGACATGGTGAGGACATTATTAGACACCGACCTTTTTAAGCAAACCTAAGAGTGGCAAACACCAAACCCACAGAATGTATTTTTCATGAGAAGGCGTCAGATATATCTGTTCTACTGTACAGTATTATTAATTTGTGTTTAATATTTCCATCCTGACCTTTTGACACCCAGCTTTTCACACATCACAGTCCACAGCAGATAAACGGTAATTGAGACTATAGAGGCTGATGTATTGGGAGGGGTAAAAATGTATCATTGTTATATAGAGAGGTCTTCACAGCTTGGCCCCGTTGGAGTATATTTTTTAAAAAAGCCTCTTCCTTAACTTTGGATATCTTGGTTCTGGCTTTGGCCAGGGCTGCTGTGGAAAATGAGGACACACTTCTTTCCACTATACAACCATATATGATAGGTGAGTTATATGTATATTGTGTTAGGGTCTCAAGCGAACACATGTGCCACTAGTACAGTGATGTATTCAAGGGAAGCATTCAAAGGGGCTGGCCAAATGTAGGACCAAACTGTGGCAAGTCACCATGTAGGTATTTGAGAGAGAGGTTGCAAGGATTTTCCTCCACTTCATGCCGCCATGCAGAGGCAAGTCATAACTGCAGACCTTGCCCTCTGTTAAGTGTAGTGACTGTTCCATTCTAGTGCCCACCTGGGCTATAGGCAATCCCAAAGGAATGGAAATGCAGAACTAGGAGAGGTGATTGCAATGTTCTTGTCCATGCCAGTTGTGCCCACTTACAAGTTGTAGCGATGGGTTACCTTTTCCTAAGTTCTTGGAGGCATTGTGCTTCCCTGAGGCACAATGCCGTGATGGGACAGAGTGTCTACACCACTTCCAACACAGGCAATGGCTAAAAAAATGGACCTTGGAACATATGAGGGAGCCCTTATTCAGAGGCACACTGCTTGTGAGCTTATCATTCTGAGTGATAAGATGAAATTGGGTATGTCCAGGCATACCCTAAATGAAGGCCAAATGAAGCTAAATGAAGACATTGATACATGTTACCCATTTCCATAGAGATACAGATGTTTAATCTTACCCTTGACATTTAGCTTATTTAAACTAATAGCTATATGTGATAGAGTGCTATAAGCATATATGTATGTGGTAGAAGAGGTGTTTTAGATCATCTAAAAAGGCAAGCTCTCTGCCTTGAAGAGCTTAGACTATAACGTACATGTGCACAATGCACTGAATAATAATGAATGTGGAAGTACACAGAAATACTTTAATATTGGATCATAAGAATGGTGTAGTAGGGTAGTTAATTTCCTGGGCAATTTCCTATAAAGAATGTTCACTGGAAATTGTGACATTTCAACTATGACCAAACTAGTAAATTTTTATGGCAACTAGTGAAAATGCCCATTCTGGCATATGCACATTTCCTAGTTTGCAGGGGGTGTTCTAAGGATCACTTAAGGATTGTTTAGTAAGGTATAGTGCAAGTGCTATTATATTATCAAAATGCTCAGTGATAGAGGACAGAAGCTCACATGCAAATTTCCCCATATAATGATGTGGCTTTCATTTGGCACTTCTTACCAAAGAGATGCCATTGATGCACTCTGCCAGCTATTCTTAGGCCTTGGCTACACTTGCGAGTTACAGCGCAATAAAGCCACCTAGAGCACTTTACTTCACTCCCCGTCCACATTGGCAAGGCACGTACAGCGCTGTGTCTCCGCAGCTACAGCGCTGCTGGTACTCCACCTCCCTGAGAGGAATAACAGCTGTTGCATATTGGCTGAGACTCTCCAGCTACAGTGTAGTCAGGGAGTAACGTTATTACACACTGACTGGCCTCCGGAAACTCCCATAATCCTTTTAACTGAAGTGTTCTCTCTTGTTTGGTTTTGAAACGGCACTTCCACGTCCGGAGTTCAGAACTCTGTTTCGGGGGCTGCTTATCAAAAAAACAAACACAGCTACTGTTTGCTTTGAATGATTGAGAGGCAGGCAGGGGGGCTCCGTTTGGAGTGCTGACAGCTAATGTTTGCTTGAAGAGAGAGGCGGCGGGGGGGTGGGGGGGAAGGGGGTTTGGGTCCATTTCGGCCAGCAGCTGCTTATCTGGTCTATGAGAAAAAAACAAATAGCTGCTGTTTGCTTTCAGTGAGTGAGAGAGAGGCGGGGGAGGGAGGGGGGTCTGAACTTAGGAGATAGCGAGCTGACAGTGTGTCAGCACCCCCAAAAACCCACTCTCTCTTCCCCCACACTCCCTGTCACACCCCACCCCACCCCACCCATTTTAAAAGCACATTGCAGCCACTTGAATGCTGGGATAGCTGCCCATAATTCACTGCTCCCAATGCCGCTGCAAGTGCTGCAGATGTGGCCATGCCAGTGCACTTTCATCTCTCAGTGGGGACAGACTGCAGTGCTTTCCCTACTCAGCTGTATGAAGGCAGGTTTAACTCACAGAGTTGTACATCTGCAACTGTAGCCAAAGCCTTACATTTGGTCGGATTCATACATTTTAAGGCCAGAAGGAACCATTCTGATGATCTGGACTAACCTCCTGTATAACACAAGCCTTGTTGAAACTGGCATAATATATGACAAATGCCACCTGAATAGACAGCTAGAATTATAGGCAGTACCAACCAGCAAGCATGAACACAGTTAGACCATTAGGGGTCAGACTGATGATGTAGATTCACATGCTCTTAAAGTCAGTGGAGCTATGCTGAATTACACTAACTGTAGGTCTGCCCTAAGGGCTTAATTCCCATCCAACAATGTCTAAATAACTGTCTCTTTGGCTTTGAAGGCTGTAGATAGTGATGAGAAGTGTTATTCATAGAATCATAGAATATCAGGGTTGGAAGGGACCTTAGTAGGCATCTAGTCCAACCCCCTGCTCAAAGCAGGACCAATCCCCAATTTTTGCCCCAGATCCCCAAATGGCCTCCTCAAGGATTGAACTCACAACCCTGGGTTTAGCAGGCCAATGCTCAAACCAGTGAGCTATCCCTCCCCCCAAAGTGAGCTTATCCCTCATTGTGAAAAGATGATTTAACCCAGCATCCCAAAGTAACTGCAATACTGAAAACTTTGGCTATGGCAAATCAGGATTAGTATTCCAGGCTGGGATGAGATCTGTAATATATCAAAGTCTTCATCTGCTGAGTTGTTCTGTATTGGAGGTAGTATTAGATATGGCTCTTGATGGATGTGGATTAATAACTCAGCCAGTGAAAGTGGCATCAACGAAACCTTCATGAAATTTCCACGGAATAGGATTCCTAACCACTGAACAAAAAATGTTACAAGTGGATAAATAGGCCTGAGTTCAAATAAAGAATATCAAGTATATACAGTGTGGCTGCAAATCCAAAAGGGCCCTGATTTTCAGATGTGCTAAACATCCACAAATCCAACTGTCATCAATGGAAGCAGCAAGTGATCAGCACCTTTCAAGGTCTGACCATAAAGTAATACACAGTCTGGTATTTGTTGCCGATCACCATACTGGTATATAGCTGCCTAACAAGCTAAGAAATGAAAATATGCTGCTATCAATGACATGGGCAGCCTGCACTCTTCAAAATATTTTCAGGTAGTTCGATATATATAATCACTTACAAATTGCCTGAAATGATGTGTTCCACCACCACCACTAGGGAGCAGTCTTCCTCATTCTTTATGCAGCTGTTTGTACTGCTACGCATGCTCAATTGGATATGTAGTTGTCGCCTATGTAGCTATCTAAACATTTCAGTAAATATTTAAAACTTGTTTGTAAAATTTTAAATGGGAAAATGAAGATGGCTGTTTAAGAATATAATTAATGGTGAATTTTGACAAAATTCCATTCAGGAGCCTGTGAAATCTGAACTACAGACTTCCCACCTTTTCTGCTACACAACTTCATTAAACAAAGGGATTAGAAACTCAACAGGTATTTATGGTATATGTGAGGTACCTCACTCTGGCAGAGAAGCCAAAGTCTACAGCTCAGATCACTTATGATCTTAGTGAGGTGGCAATTGTCCCAATATTGTTAAAGTAAAGCACTAGTCACATCTAAAATAATAGGCTACATACTATTTTCTTCTTTGCAAAACTGAAGAGTTTTAGGGATTTTTCTAAAAACTGGGCCATTCGCCGCAGAGCGCCACTTCTGTTACTTGTGTTAGGAGTTTAGAGAGACTAATGAGGCATGTTTCTTTACTGTGTGGGGTAAAGGAATACAAGTTATACAGTAAATTGGAATAGTTAATAGATTTTTTGGTGAGAGTGATGTGTATCTAAAGAGATGTTTGCAGGAAAGTTAAATTCAGCCAAAATCCACTGAAAGGGTCGCAGAATGACAGACACAGATTGCTGTCAGCAAGGCATGCAATTTAGAGGTGCTGCCATCATAAGGAGGAGTTGGAAATGAGCAGTGTATGGAGAGAGAGACATTCCACTCATCTGGGCAGGTAGCTGTGGCAACGGAGCTAGGAATCCTTGGTCTCTGCTGGTTTTGGGGTGGGAGGTGTTTTGTTTTCATTCATTTATTGATTGAGCTTTTTTTTTTTTTTTTTTTTTTTTTTTTTGGCGACATACCCACCAGTATCACAGCCCCACCAGTCCAATAGTGCATGGAGAAGACAGGCCAACTGCCACACTGACAAATCATCTTGTTTATCACTTCAAAGGTTTTTCTTCCCCTGCTGTTATGGTTCCTCTCAACTAATTCGCCTCTTAAGGTTGGTCTATGCACCCCGACCTTATCATGTTTCTCTGACTGTATAAATATCTGTGTACTGTATGTTTCATTCCATGCATCCGATGAAGTGGGTAATAACCCACGAAAGCTTATGCTGAAATAAATTTGTTAGTCTCTAAGGTGCTACAAGTTTTTCTTTCTTATTTTCGTTTTTATAGATTCAGAGTAACTCCACTGAAGCCAGGTTTACTCCTCCCTAACTCAGATTAAAATGTAACCCTAATCTCTTTTGGATCTCCCATCCTTGCCCCCTGGATCACTGTCTGCATAGTTATTGTATATTCCTGTGATTAATTATAGCATACTTGAAGCCTTCTTTGTTCTTTTCCCCAATATATTAAATATAAATATAAAACAAAGTCATTTACTTTAGATTGGTAGAGCAACAAATAGTGAAGAGCACAGGTGATTTGCATTGCACAATGCAGAATCTTACAGGAGCATTGTTTAAAACTAATGCTGTGCTGTTGTGCAGTTTGCCTCATGCTCCATAAACAGCCCACACACTTTGGTGCTTGTTAAGTCAACGAACATTTACTTTTAAAGTGTGGATTTAAAATAATGCTTTAAAAGGACTTGAGCCAGAACCCTGGTAGGTTCTATACTGAAGGCCAGTGTGCAATTTTAGGATTTACCCATTGTGAGCAAGAGTTAAGAAATTAGACAGCCTATCAGATTATAGCCATTCTGAATGTCAATGGTTTTGTCCCTCCCCATTTAACTTTCATTTTCTCTCTGACCTCATGAGATTATTATCATTCTTTCTCAGATTCCCTTTACCTGATAGTCATTTAGTCATGCTCTGTGTGCTGCTTAATATCACATTATTTACTTTCCCTGTTGGTTGATACACTTGGATTAAAACTTTCAAAGCAGACAAGGGAATTTGAGGGAAGATACCATATGTATCTAAATCTCTTAGTCTGTTTTGAAAATCTCATCTGTATTGTGTCATATTCTGTCCCTGTGTGCCACTGAAATGGTTCTCACCAAAGTCTCTAATGACCTCTTTCTAGCCAAAGCTCGGAACTCGTACTCTGTCCTCATCCTCCTTGACCCATTGGACACTTTCACTATTGCGGACTTCCCTCTTCTTCTCGATATCTTGTCCTCCCTTGCTTTTTATGACTCATTCCTCTCCTGGTTCTTCTCATACCTCTCTAATAGCTCTTTCAATGTGTTGTTCAGAGAATCGTCACCTCCTTGTGGCCTGCCTTAACTCCAAGACCTTAAAAAACATAATATTTAAGAAGTTGTGTATCTCTCCTAAAGATTATCCATACTGTATATACATTTCACAATGATTATGATGACCAGTGGGCAACTGGATCTCAGTAGAGACCTCACATGCCACCCTTTGGTAAATGATTATGCATAGATCCGACCCAAGGTATCCCTGTAAACCCCCTTGCCTCCTCTGTGCCCTCTGCTAGTTGGCACCAAGGGGTTCCTGGGTCACAATGAGCTGAGCTGAAATATTTTAGACCTACCAATGTCTCCTTGTGAAAGATGGGAGATTACCTGATAAGGTAGGCATGCATATAAGCTGTTTATTGTTTGTCATATAGAGTCATAGAGATTAAGGCCAGAAGGGACCACCAGGTCATCCAGTCAGACCTGCTGTATATCACAGGCCACCAAAACCACCCAGCACCGAAACCCAGCAACTGAAATTAGACCAAAGTATTTCAGTCCACAGGAGACTATTATGTGCTACAGGCAGAGAATAGGAGGGACTGAGGTGCACAAATGCCCAAGGCCCCTGCAATAGCAGGGAAACGATTAAGTGACCTCACCCACATGCTGCAGAGGAAGGCAAAAAAAACCCCAAGGTCACTGCCAATATGACTGGGGGGAAATTCCTGCCTACCCTCACATGTGATAATCAGTTAGACCCTGAGTATGGGAGCAAGAACCAGCCAGCCAAGCACCTAACAGAAACGATGCTTGGTACCACCCCAGAGGCCCGGGTCCTCCCTGTCCAGTGTCCCATCTCCAGCTGTTGCCATCCCTGATGCTTCAGAGGAAGGAGATTTGTTAAAAAAATAGATGGGGAGGGTATTCTCTGCCTGCAGGTGACCAGGTGAAAGCTTGAAGCATGAGCTTTCAAGAATATAAGACATAAACCAGAAGTGAGCGCCAGCGTTGCTGAGCCCTGAGCCCCATGATCACATACAACACTGTCATACAATCCCACTCATAAATATGTGCAGCATTCTCTGAAAACGAATTGTTTGCCCCCACAAGTCCTAACAGTAGGTTGTTTCAGAACCTCACTTCTCTGGTGGTTAGAAACCTTCTAATTTCCAGCCTAAATTTGTTCATGGCCAATTTATATCCATTTATTCTTGTGCCAACATAATCATTAGCTTAAATAGCTATTCACTTTCCCTGGTATTTCCCCCCATAATGTATTTATAGAGAGCCTTCTTTTTGCTAGACTAAAGGAGCCAAGCTCTTCCAATTTCTTCTCACAAGACCTGTTTTCTCTGAAATGCCACTGTTCTGAATAAATAATGCCTTGATTTATGAAGCTGGATAGATAATCTTGTAATTGCCTCTTAGTGAACAGAACTGCAGGTGCTGAACTGAAGTCAGACTTGTTGAGGTGATCACAATGAATTGCAGGCAATTTTTATGGCAACTATAAAATGGTATGTCTACACTGCAATGTAAGCCCAGGATTAGTGGGACTCGAGTCAGCTGACCCTGGGTTAGAGAATCCATGTCTTGAGTGTCAACACTGATTGTTAACCCTACATTGAGAATTTTCTAACCTGGGCTCACACCTGGCTTCTGGTATCCACCTGCAGCACACAGACCTGAGTCAAACCAGACATATCCCAGACGCTCTAGAACCCTCCTGAAATGTGGCTCTGTGATGGGGCACCTGCCCCACACTGGGCTCTAAGGGATTAATAGAACCCTTGGGAGGCTGTGCAGGAGGCAGCCAATCAGAGAGGGGCTGTGAGGAGCAGCCAATCAGGGCCCGGCAGGCCCATATAAGAAGGGCTGCAGAGCAGAGAAGCTTCAGTCAGTCCCTGAAGCTTGAGGCGGGAGGAGGACTGGCTGCCTTGCAGGCTGAAGGCAGCAAGCACCCTGGAAAGAGCAGTGCTGCAGGCAGAGACCTGGGCAGCTAAAGGCAGCTCCTGGCAGGCAGGAATCTGCAGGCTGAGGCCTTGAGGCAAGGGCAAAGAAGGTGCTGAGGCCACGGAAAAGTGTTCCAGGGAGATCTACAGAGGAGTCGGAGGGGACGTAGCAAGTAGCAGCCATCTACAGGGTCACTGGGCTGGGACCCGGAGTAGTGGGCGGGCCCAGGTCCCTACCGCCCCCACTCACTCCTGAGGCAGTGGCTGGACTGAGGGACTGTGATACTGTCCCCCGGAAGGGGGGAGCACAGAGTGCGGCATGTGTCGGGCTGTGTCATGAAGAGGACGCCGCAGTCGTGGGAGTGACATGGGTCCCTGGAGCAGAAGTGACGGCAGCAAGACACCACCAGAAGAGGGCACACTGGCTAGCAGCGCTGATCCCCTGGACATCCAGCAGGGGGCAACACATAGATGAGTCCCACCCTGTCACAGGCCCCTTTAGCCCTTTGACCAAGGTGAACTGTGGGAGAACTTGACTGTCCATCCTGCACATTACAGGAAGTTTGAACAGCCACCAACACATCCTGCTGAGCAGTCATTTTGGTCAGTGTGCTCTCAGCTACAGGAGCCAGCAGCATGGAGAAGGCGCCTTTTGAAGACCTTCTCTTGCTTGTGCTTTCACTCCTGTGTCGGGAAATGGGCAGAGATTCTGTGAGATGCTGGTAGATATTTCAGAGCATTTTCTGACCCATTGAAGACACCTGACAGAGTTTATGATGGAGCAGGAGGAGGACGACAAGGAGGACACAGACATGGCAGACTCACATTGGCTGATGCTGCTCATGACACTCATTATATCCATTGATGCCTCTATATAGACCAGTTCAGGACTACAAGCACAGACTGGTGGGATCACGTTGTCATGTGGACCTGGGATGACCAGCAGTGGGTCCAGAACTTTTGCATAAAGAAAGCTTCATATCTGGAGATTTTGTGAATAGCTTGCCCCAACCCTCCAACATAAAGACACATACATGAGGGTGGCCATCTTGGTACAAAAGCAGGTTGCTATAACTGTCTGGAAGCTGGCTATCCCAGACTGCTACAGGTCCATTGCCAACCAGTTTGGGGTTGGAATGTCAACTGTAAAGTGATAGTGGAGGTTTCTTAGGCAATCCAGCATGTGGTTTACCCCCAAGGTGGCAAGCATAAAAGATATTCCTGAAGTAATTGTTGGCTTTGGGAGAATGGGGTTTCCAAACTATGCTGGAGCCATTGATGGGTCTCATGCACCTGTAGTTTGCCCTCGTCAAGGAGCACATGAGTACATAAACTGCAAAGGGCACTACTCCATTGTTACACAGGCCCTTGTGAACCACAGATGGCGATTTATGAATGTCAAGGTGGACTGCACTGGGAAAGTTTAGGATGCCAGGATTTTTCACCATTCAGGAGTCTATATTCATGGACAGGCTGGGACACTATTCCCACCAAATGACATTGTCATAAATGAAGTTACTGTCCCCATCATTATTCTGGGGGACTCCAGAAACTCCCTTTGGCCTTGGCTTATGAAACCATGCCCAGATTTCAGAGGTCCCGGAGAAAAGACAGTTTAATTACACTCTCGGATGATGTAGAATAGTTGTTGATTGTGCTTTTGGCAGATTGAAATCCCATTGCAGATATTTCCAGACCCATGTTGATATCAGTGTCATCAATGCTGTCTGCATTATTGTGGCTTACTGTGCTTGTCACAATCTTTGTGAAGCCAAAGGTGAGCTATTTCCCCCTGAATGAACCTATACAGCCAGGGACCGCTGAATCGGTATGCTCAGCCAGAAAGTGCACCTACCACAGTTGGAGCTGGATGTACCCAGGCAACAGAAGTCAGGGATGCTTTGTGCTCCCACATTGTGAATTTGCATGGTCCAGTGAGATGGAGGGAATAGTACCTTTATGAATGTGCTCGTGGGGTGGAGAGGATGGGGCTCATTGATTTGTGGAGGTTTCAGTGCTTAGGGAGGGGTGGGGGGTTGATTGCCAGGCAATCTACTTATGAATGACTAACATGACCACATATCAAAGGAGAGCGGGAGTTTATTCACAGTATGGATTGATGTAAGGAAGTAAATGAAGTAGGATAGATGTAAACAACTCTACTGAGAAACAGTGTTTGCAAAGAAAGTCCTAGTTGTCCCTGATCATGTGTTTACCTTTATTGTTTTGAATACACATCTGTCACGGAGTGTGGGGGAGTCAGCGCCTGCACCCCTCTTCCCCGGATTCACTGGGAGTCTCAGCCAGCCAGTAGAACAGAAGGTTTATTAGGGATGCCAGGAACACAGTCCAAACAGAGCTTGTCAGTACAACCAGGACCCCTCAGCCGGGCCCTTCCGGGGGGCAGGGAGCTTAGACCCCAGCTCGGGGCTCCCTGCATTTCACCCCACAGCTCCAAATGGAGGCAGGGAGGCCAGACCCTGTCTGCCCCTCTCCCCTCCTCTCCAGCCAGTTCCAAACTGAAACTCTCCAGCCCCTCCTCCCCCTTTGTCTCCTTCTCGGGCCAGGAGGTCACCTGATCCCTTTGTTCCAACACCTTCATCTCTCACCTTTGCAGGGGAGGGGCCGGGCCATCTGTTGCCAGGAGACAGGGCCATTCTCTGTGTCCAGGCCTCTGCCCACCCCTGCCTTCTAGGGCTTTGTAACAATCATGCACCGTTGTCCCACCACCTAGATACTCAAGCACTGCATAGGGGAAACCGAGGCACCCACACAGTACTCAGGGAAACCTTAACAACAGTCCTAGTTCGTCACATCTCTCCCCCCTTCGAGACCGAACTGAGCGGGGTCACTTTAGCCAGTGACCTGGGGAAGTTCGAACCTGGTCACACCAGGCCGTTCCAGTTCCACGTGCTCCCTTAGGTCGGGTGGGCTTGATGGCACCTGCAGGCCGCATGTGGGAAGGTTTATGCGGCCTGTGCCCTTTTCCCATCCCAAAACCCCTGGGGTTCAAGCTGAGATCAGGTCTTTTCCCAGCGCTCCAGTCTGGAGGGCTGTAATTCGGTCTCTCTTGGTTAAGAGCCTCCCTCTTGAGCTGGTCCCCTCTCTGACCACGTGTCTGTGTCACCAGCCGCTCGGCATCGGCCCCTTTTCCTGGATGCAGCCACGTCGGGGCGAGGTGGTGACTATAGACCGTAAAGCGCCACCCAAATAGATCCGGCTGCTGCTTCTTAAGGGCCTGCACCATGGCCAGGCATTCCCTCTCTATGGCCTGACCGTTCTGCCTCCAGGGCAGCAGCTCCTTGCTCAGATACCCGATGGGGTGTCTCCCCCGCTTCGCATAGGCCTGCATCAGCACCACGCCCAGCCCTGTGTCTGAGGCTTCGGTGAACACTGTACAGGGCTTGGCCCGGTCTGGGTTTACTCGATTTATCGGCCCCTGGATTAGAGCCTCCTTCAGCGCACAGAGAGCCCTCTGGCACTGCTCGGTCCAGACTGCCTTGTCTGGCTTCCCCTTCTTACATAGCTTAGTGATGGGGGCAGCTAGGGAGCTACAGGGGGGTACCAACCTCTGGTAGTACCCCACCATCCCGCTAAAGGCCTGGACCTGTTTCTTGGTCTGGGGAACAGGCCAATCTCTGATCGCCTCCACCTTGGTCAGCCCTGGGCTGTTGAATGACTGGTTCACCTCTAAAGCCAGCCTGTCCTTGGCCTCTCTCTCCAGGTTCTGGGCTCTTTTCCCAGTTACTCTGAATGGGGGACACCTGATGGGAGGATGGGCTCCCATCTCAGGGGAGAGATCCATCAGGGGGTCTTCCCCCTTCTCCTCCCAATCGTCCCTTACCGGTTCTAGGGGTCCCCTTACTCTCCTCCCATACCACAGCTTGAAAGGGAAGCCCCCTGGTGATTCCTGGGGCACTTCCCTGTGCCATCGGTGGGGCAGGTACTTGTCCCAGTCCTGTGGATGCTGATTTATACAAGTCCTCAGCATCAGCCTCACGGTCCCTTGAACTCTCTCCACCAGCCCGTTGGACTGAGGGTGATATGCAGAGGCCCAGGTGGGCCAGACCCCACCTTTCTCCCACACGCCCCGGAGCCGGGCTGAGATGGCCTCGGATCCCTGGTCTGTAAGGACCTTGCTGGGGACCCCCATTCTGCTGAAGATGGTCAGCAGCGCGTCTGCCCCGGGGGAGGACAGAGCCACCACCTCTGGGTAGCGGGTGGCGAAATCCATCACCACCAGGATGCATTTCTTCCCTGACCAGGTTGCCCTGCTGAGGGGGCCCACCCTATTCATAGCCACCTTCTGGAAAGGTTCCTCTCTGATGGGCAGGGACCTCCAGAGATCTTCTCCCTTACCCCGGGCCAGGTACAATAGCCGGTGATGATACTTCTGGGGCCCCACCGGCTGCCTCTTGATTCCCCACAGTTCTACTTCCCCTTGGGGAGCCCATTCCCGGCACAGGGATTCCTTCTCCCACAGGGATCTGTCTCTGCAGTCTTCCCCAAGGGGGTTTGCAGCGCTGTGGCCAGCAAGTTCCCTTAGCTTCTCCAAGGCGGGATCCCTCTGCAGCTCACTGGCCAGGCCTGGGGTCACCGCCCCACTGAGCCCTGTCCCTGGTGGCTCCCTCCCTGCCGTGGAATCACTTCCCGGCCGCACCTCTGGACCAGGCCAGCCTGGTTGGCAGCCGTCCTGCCCTGCCTGTGTGTCCCCCCACTCAGCTGGGGTCTCCGCTCCCCCCGTGCTCAGCGCTGCCCTGGCTGTCCCTGTGGGGCCAGGCAGCGAGCTCGCTGCTTTGCTCTCTGCATCAGAGATTGCCTGAGCTGCCTCTCCATTGTGCAGGGGGGTGGGGAGCATCTCTCTGTCCCACCCCGCCCTAGGGGTCTGGTTACAGGCAGGCAGGTAACCGGGGCCTGGCAGCTCCTCCCCCCTGCCAGCCAGGTCATTTGCATTTTCACTGACCATTTCCCTCTTAGCCAATTGGTTCCCTGAGTTCAAATTCAAATCCTCGGCCGTTACAGGGCCAGGGCCTGGATCCTGTCCCAAAGATACACAGTCACCCCCCAACAGCACCTCACCACTGATATCCTGGAGAACCCCAACAACCAGCCAGCCCGACCCCTCCTGGGTCTGCACAGGGATCTGGGCCATAGGCAGGGCGAATGGTTCCATCCCTGGGACCCTCACCCAGGTCACACAGCCCCTCAGCATCTGGTGGGGGTGCACCACCCGGGGCCTGACCACAGTTCTCTCTGTCCCGGGATCGCCCCACCCCAAGAATGTCTCTCCATTGACCATCACCTTCCGCTCCCACTGGGGGTCCATAGGGCTTGAGTCCAGGGCCAGGAGTGGAAATCCGTCCACCATCCCACCCATCTGGCTGGCGGAGTTTATGGCCTTGGGACCCAGCAAGGGGGTTAGATCCCGGGGCTTTTCCCCAGGGTCTCCCTGGTTCCAATCACCAGCCTGCTCAAAGGCAGTGAGGTGGGCCTCCACATCCCCACCCTCCTTAACCAGGGGCAGCAATTTAGGATCGAGGTTCCCTGCGGAGCTGGCACCCCGGGATCTATCCCCACTTACCCCTGGCCAGTCCCTATGCCTCTCCGTTCCACCACCGCCAGTTCATGCTGCTGCTGCTTCTCCTGTAGCCCTTTCTCGGGCTCCCGCTGTCTCTCACAGTCCTCTTGCTCTCTCGGACTCAGCTCCAGTCCCATCCGTCTCCGATCCCCTGCTGGGGAACCCGATCGTGAAGACCCCCGTCTGGTTGGGGACCAGACTCTTGGGGATGCCAGGCTACCGCTCCAGCTGCTCCCAGATCCTGCTGTAGCCCCATCGGGGTCAGGAATCTGCTCCTTAGAATGGTCATCCTCCTCCAGCTGCACAATTAGCTGGGCTTTAGTGAGCTTCCCAATGCGTATCCCTCTCTTTTTGCACAGGGTTACAATGCTTCTTTTAAGGAGAAAGCGATATGCCATCACTTCACTGCTCCCAAGTTGCTGTGGATTCGCAGGCCTGTGTGCTCTTAGCTCCCCACGGTTTCCAGGAAGAACCCCAAGTGTGCCAGCCCTTCTCCAGGTCACCGCCTCTTTGCCAGGGTCGAGCCGCAGCTCCTCCGCCCCTGGGTCCACTCACGGCACCCCCAGGGGATCCCTGTCACTGCAAAAATCCTTCTCTCTCCCAGGGCCAAGCCGCAGGCTCCTCCGCCCCTGGGACTGCTCACTGCAGCCCCCAGGGGGACCCCATCATTGCACAGTCCTTCTCGCTGGTCACAGACTCCCAGGGGTTAAGCGTAGCTCCTCCGCTCCCCGAAACCGCTCCTCTGTGAGCCTTCAGCACGCCTGGTCCTTGTTAGCCCCCCTTCGTTCTACTGCTCCCCAGTTACTTACTGCAGGAAGCGTCTTCCACGGGGTGCAGTACATCCCACCTCTGCCACCAGTTGTCACGGAGTGTGGGGGAGTCAGCACCTGCACCCCTCTTCCCTGGATTCACTGGGAGTCTCAGCCAGCCAGTAGAACAGAAGGTTTATTAGGGATGCCAGGAACACAGTCCAAACAGAGCTTGTCAGTACAACCAGGACCCCTCAGCCGGGCCCTTCCGGGGGGCAGGGAGCTTAGACCCCAGCTCGGGGCTCCCTGCATTTCACCCCACAGCTCCAAATGGAGGCAGGGAGGCCAGACCCTGTCTGCCCCTCTCCCCTCCTCTCCAGCCAGTTCCAAACTGAAACTCTCCAGCCCCTCCTCCCCCTTTGTCTCCTTCTCGGGCCAGGAGGTCACCTGATCCCTTTGTTCCAACACCTTCATCTCTCACCTTTGCAGGGGAGGGGCCGGGCCATCTGTTGCCAGGAGACAGGGCCATTCTCTGTGTCCAGGCCTCTGCCCACCCCTGCCTTCTAGGGCTTTGTAACAATCATGCACCGTTGTCCCACCACCTAGATACTCAAGCACTGCATAGGGGAAACCGAGGCACCCACACAGTACTCAGGGAAACCTTAACAACAGTCCTAGTTCGTCACAACATCATATGGTGTGACGCAGTGATAGCATTACACTTTCTTGATGAAATAAAAAGCTTTATTTATAAACATGTATTAGAAAGTGTGACAAAGTTCCTCCTCTACCTCGGTGGGTCCTGCGCTTATAGGCAGATGTTGCTTGCCTCAGAGATCTTTCCTTCTGGTAGAACCCACAGTCCAGGTCAACTCCTCCTGTGTCTGATCAGGAGTTGGGAGGTGTGGGGGGAACCCGGGCCCGCCCTCTACTCCGGGTTCCAGCCCAGGGCCCTGTGGACTGCAGCTGTTTAGAGTGCCTTCAGGAACAACTGCACGACAGCTACAACTCCCTGGGCTACTTCCCCATGGACTCCTCCCAACACCTTCTTTATCCTCACCACAGGATCTTCCAGCAGTACGCCCTCTCACTCTCAGTTCCTAGTGCCTCTTGCTCCCAGCTCCTCGCACGCACACCACAAACTGAAGTGAGCTCCTTTTTAAACCCAGGTGCCCTGATTAGCCTGCCTTAATTGATTCTAGCAGCTTCTTGATTGGCAGCAGGTGTTCTAATCAGCCTGTCTGCCTTAATTGTTTCCAGAAAGTTCCTGAGTGTTCTGGAACCTTCCCTGTTTCCTTACCCAGGGAAAAGGGACCTACTTAACCTAGGGCTAATATATCTGCCTTCAACCACTCTCTTGTAGCCATCTGGCCTGACCCTGTCACAAAAGGTACAACATTCACCCATTGCCAGGCAAGCCAGCTTCCATTACTACACCAAAACACCAGTAAGAACAGAACCTTAAAAAAACAAAGTGCATTGAACAAGTGCAAACAATGAAATCATGTAAGACGGAAACCCGATTTGTGTGTAGACAGAAGGGAGGGTTGGGCTCAAGCCAGAGTCTGAGCCAAGGCTTATATCGCAGTGTAGACATACCTGCACAGATCTGCAACCTAAGGCTCCAGTCTGGAGGGAAAGAATCACAGGATTCTTCCATGAAGAAGATGATGTCTGGAGACCTGAGAATAAAGTGGGGTGCCCTTGAGGAGAGGAGTCAGATGTGTAGTTAACTCAGGAACTGTGAGAGGCACTTTTGAAAAATCCCACGAGGTGCCTAACGATACCAATAGCTTTGTAATTTTGGCCCCTAGTACATAGTATTCTTCCTTGAGATTTATATATAATCTTGAGGCCAAAGCCAAAGGTAATGTGATTCTTACACCTTTCTGTTACAAGCTTTTCCTGCTACACACCTCTCTTTTGACCTCTTAGCATGGAATTTCACTATAACATCCCTTATACTTAAATAGACACAGCAGGCCGCATTCAGAAATGAGGTGTAAAATGCAGAGATTATAGATGCAGGACACTGTGGTTGGGGTGAATGCAAGACAGAGACCCTTACCTCCTTGCAATATGCTCCTGAGTGGCTGTAAACATTCCAAACTAACACCACCTAAAGAAGATGAAATGTACATGTTAGAGAAGGGGGTTAGAAAGTTGAGATACAGTGTAAAGGTGTGGAGACACTGATGTGGAGGGTTTAAAACACTGTACATAAACTACAAGGTGGCGTTTACAAGCAACAAGGTCTCAGAGCAGTCTGTGTTAGTTGAAGAGGTGGGGGTGCGGCAACCGTGCCCCGTGACAGGGTGTAATGCCATTTAGTTCAGCAGGGTGACTCCTGATTTACACTGGTTTAAATAATACGAGAAATAATTGAAACTAAGTTTAGAGGGACTAAGTTAATATACATATTGGGGTGGAAGGCAGAAGAAGGTGTTTCTATGCATGAACTGGTTTGATACCAAGATAACTCTGGTGACTTCAGTGTGTTACTCCTCTTTTACACTAGTGTAACTGACAGGATCATTAATCCATTAGAAGCCTGAATTTGGCTTTTCGAAGTTGTGGATATTCCACATCTGCAGGTTTTCAATGTCCCCTGTCATCAAATTCTTACTTATACATGAGTTCTCTATCTTCAGACCAAACACTTAAACTTGTCTCCTTTGTTCTCTGCACATTAAGCACAGCCAACTCAGAACATTGGTTTAAAGAGCTCAATTAAACAGTCAGAGAATGCAAAGGGTTAAATTCATCCCTGCAGTAACTCCACTGAAGTCAAGGCATATAGTAGATCACAGGTGTTAGGTAACATAAAGTAGTTAAATCTAAATGTAACCCACACACCTCCTGGGCATGGTGTTCTGTCCCATCTAGTTGCCCATTTAGACCACTTAGAGAGAGAGATTAATGAGTTTGCTCTACAGCCTTAGTTAACAGCGAGGTGGCTTTTAGTTCATGCGATAGAGGCTCGTGCACTAAGCTCCAGAGGTCCTAGGTTTAATCCTGCCTGCCGATGACTGGAGTCTGTCAGCATTACATAAACACACAATGAGGAAATATATCTGAGATAGACTCTTACTGGAAACTCTAGGAACAAAACAGTGAGTAACTTTAGATACCACTGTGATGATGAGACAGATTCGCCACAGCCTCTTGCACCTTGTGTCATTTAAGTGGCGCAAAGTGAGTTAAAATTCTACCATTCAGATTTAGGGAACCTTTAAACCCACTTTAGATGAGGCTTAAGGCAGTGGAGAATCAGGCTGTCTCAGGTTCTTTCTCCCTGACTAGGAAGGACAACGAATTCAAACCACCCATAGTTTCTGATAGGAGCTGCCCACCATCAGAAGCTCTGTGGTTGGTAGCAGAATTCTGCAACTACATTTGAACATTTAGCACAGCAAACAAACTTGAGCTATTTGCCAGTTACGCAAACAATAACAAAAAGTCCCTACTCAGTGGTGCCATTTCATTCATTGCCTGAAACAAAAACGGGTTTTGCCGAGAGGGCTGCTTCTCACTTTGCCAAAGTGAAACCTACCAATACGTCACACAAGAAGGAGGCGTGGAAGAGCAACAGGTACGTTCTTCTTGCTGTCCTGCCCTTTCACAAGTTGTGAAAATCTGTATGTGTGTGATCAGCAGCACTCACGGTCCTGATGAAGAATGGAGAAAGAGAGACATTTTTTTGCTGTCATGGAGGTCAAAATAAGGATTTCTCTGCAAAAAGTTTTCTCTTTACTTTGGCTGGCATACTGGTGATCAGTTTCTATGGCGCTGATTCAGGCTGCTACCTACCATGCCTGCTGCCAATGTTATTGAAAGTGGAAAGGGACTAATATTTTATCTTAACTTTCCTATCTATAGAACTGCATTTTTCTAAAACTACTGGCAGCAGTCCTTGCCCACTGTGGCAAAGAGATGAGTTTCTCTTATACACCATCGCAGACAAAAATATTTTCAACACTGCTCACTCCAGTCCTGAGCAGCACCATATCTTCTTTCCCTGCTTACCACCCCTGCCTGTAGTCATGTTGTCAGAACACAAAAGGCCTCAGAAGCAGGCTTCTGCTTTTATTAGAGATTTTCTCTGACAGACCTGTCATGCGGCTGTTGTCCCTGCAGTTCAGTGAAGTGGGTTAGCCTCACATGGCACACACAAATTATATTTCCCAACATTATGGGGGGAAGCTAACTGCAACCAATTGTCAGTTGGAAAGCGCTATTTCTGGTAGTACTTTTCTGTGTCTGGGAACTTGGGGAATGCTGCATCAGCTGACCTGCCCCCTGATGTCAAAGGAAGGCCCCAAGAAATTAATTTTTTTTTACAAAATGGAGACAATCAACATAGCAGACTACTTTATTTTCTGTTGTTTTTCTTATTAAGAAACTGGAGAAGGAAAGGAATCCAAAATCCTAAATCAAGTTACTGCTTTATCCCTAAGCTGCTCTTGTAAGTGCTGCAGTTATCTCTACCTTTGCTTTGTTTAAAAGAAAAGTATTTGTAAGTATCTTAATATGAAAACGAATGAAATAGAAAGCATAACACACAATACCTTGTAAACAACATGGAAGGGGAAAAGTGAGAGAGAAAATCCTCTCCCTCCCAAATATGATACAGAATTACAAAAATATGTTCCAAGGGCTCAGGCAGGCAGGGAGGAGAGGATAAAAAATAAAGTTGCATCAGAAATAGTAAGATGGCGTTTTGTCAGATCAGATTTGGCCCAAACTTTAGTTTTTTTATAAAATACAAATAAATAAAGCTTTACAAAATCTAAGACCAATGGAAATAGTTGCACAACCTCTGACAAACCCATTTGGGAACAGTTCGACTGTTTAATCCAATATTCTTCAGAGTTTGAAACCCAGACATTACAGTTACTCTTACTCTTGCATGAGAACATGAAAATAAAATGGATTACCAACTGGCATGAAAATGACTCATCCATTGTCATTGTTCAAGCTGAAATGTAAAAAGTAAATTCGATTTACTAAATTGTTTGTTTTTATTAATCTAAAGTGTTAACAAGGGGGAATTATTTTTGTAGTTTTTCTGAATTTGGATCAATTTAATCTTCCTTAGAAAAAATGAGGGGGAAAGAAGATGGGAAACTACACGGGAAAATTCCATGAATTAGTAAACTTTTCCATGACGGCGGTAAACTTTGAGCATAGGCTAGCAATGATGTAAAAAAATCTGGATATTTAGTATAGAAGCATAAGGCCAGATCCACAGTTGGTGTAAATTAGCATAACTGCATTGAAGTCAATGGAGCTGTGCCAGTTTACACTAGCTGACCCACAATATTAAAGGAAGACGAAGGACATAATTATCTCAAATACACCAGACTCCAGCTCCAAAAAACTGCTAGAGACCTTCCCTCCAAATTCCTGGTCTCCCAAAGATGGGAATTCAGCCCTTTTTTCTAAGAGTACTTCACCTCTCTAGTGTGGGTTCATCCTCTTACGGGAGTCTTTCCCAACATGTGCTTCTGATCCTTTAAATCTGTGAACAGCAAACAGCCGCAGCCCTATGGGAATCGTTTTGCATTTGGCTGTTGCAGACTACATCTTCTCTCCCTTTCAGGTGGTAAGTGCATTTAGCTCCTGCAGCATTTCCACCTCCGCTCTCCCTTTTTTAAAAAAATCTTTTCTTATTTTTCAGGTGGGTGGTATGTCCTGGCAGACCAGTTTTGGTTTGTTTTGGCCCATCTTGTACCTACAGCTTTCTGACCATTGTAGAATGTTTTAGGAAATTTTAAATTATAGTGTGTGATTGTCATTTTAATGCAAATTAAATATAATCCTAATTTCATTTAGAGGTCTAAATGCAATGTGAGTAGCTAATTTTTTCTTGTAGATCATTTTTTCTTTTTTCTTGTAGATCATTTTTCAGTCACGTGTGGAAACACCTCATGTCATGTTTAACAATAGTCATCTTTGACTTCAACAATAGCCACTCCCATTCATTGGCATTCTCTAATATCCTGGAAAATTAACCACTGATCACTCTGAGCCCCCGTATTCTTATCAGTTGTATACTAGTCATTTTACTGTTATGAGTCAGCCATGCATCTTGCTCAATAGATCTGTGACTAATTGTGTGCGCTTTTTTGTAAGCAGGGCTAAATTAAGAACACGTAATTAAGATTGTATAGGTGCTACAGTAGTACCCTGCATTTTTGCTCTAGCATTTCTTCTTAGCTTTGAGAACAAGTGAAAACGAGCTGGAAGGGATTACTCTCATTCCCTAATACAAATTTGTCCAATTTATAATTTGTCACAGTTGATTTGACCATCTCTGCTTGCAAGAGGCCCAGAAATAGCAGGTATGTAATGCTATAGTTGTTTGTTCAAGCTCAGTGAGGAGGCAGTGCCTGCCTGAACCGTGCTTTACTCTAACCAGTGGTAGCAATCCCTCCATTTCATGAGCTCCGCAGTTTTTCAGTTGTTATAGTAGCCTCAGGGAGTGCATGCTGGAGGCAAGGGTCGGGTCCAGATTTAATTATAGTTTTCTTTCATCAACTACTCAGAATTTTCTAAAACAAATTCTGCTAAGTGTGAAATTTCCCATCCTTGATTTCAAACCGAGAGCCAAATCAGTTCAGCCATTTTATGCTATGTCTCTGAAGAGAAAAAAGAAAGAAAATTGCACTGTGTTCAAATGTTTCACACATCTTGAATGAACTGAGATGAGGTAATACAAAATCTTGCCAAATAGCAAGTGATTCTCTTGTACTGGAACTCTGTGCATTTCATTACAGATTTCCCCCAAAAAAGATGAAAGTGAAAATTTTCTTCTCCGCAGTTTTGTACAATAGGATAGGGAAAATTCACTTATTTATGTATTTTAGTACTAAGTAGGATTGCTTGAATTAGGCAACAATCAAGAAATATTTTATGCAAACAAAGAGTGTCCCTTGGCAAGATCAGATGTTCTACCTAAGTGTGTATGAAGGGTGCAGTGGGGTTACAGAGAAGGAGGAATTCAGCTGCCTCTTGGGCTGAGTCTAACATGTATGATCAGCCACAAACAGTGCTCCTTGGAGGTGGCAGGAAAGGGATGTGTTGCCATCATAGTTTAGAAGACCTAAAAACAAAATTTATACAAAAATACGTAGACACTGACTTCGTTGTATGTGTCTTAATGTATTCCTGTGGGAGGAAAAGTGTTAAAACGGGGGGATTGAAAGTCCCATCAGATAGAGAGGAGCAAATGATGACCAAGGGGAAACAACCAATTAAAAAAACCACTCAAAGACCACAAAATTTCCTTTAAAAAAGCACATTAGCCACAGGCACAGAGAACCCACAGCAATGTCTCCTTCTCCCAGTTAGCATCCAACTCATAATTTCTTACGTGGGTGAGGAAGGTTCTCTCAATTTCATGTGTACCACAGAAACCAGAAAAGACAAAGCCAGAAAACAGCAGCAGCATACTAGATTAAATGAGTGACATGCTTGATAATTATTTGTATTGCAGAAAAACCTGCAAAACTCCAGTCAAGATTGGAGCCTCATTATACTAGGCTGCACAAACACATGGGGAGAGACAGTCCATGCCTTGAAGAGCTTGTAGTCTGATTTAAGACAATATGTAGCAAGTAAGTACGGCACTAGGAAAGAAGAGAAGAGTGAGAATAAGGAAGGAGAGAGAAGGTTAAGAGCAGGGGGAGAAAATCCTCAGCTAATACTGACTTCCCCTCAACTGTCCAGCATTAGTTGGCTGATTTTTTGTAGACCTCACAGCAGAAATGGAGAAGGGATCTGCAGGAAGGGAAGGGTACTGCCCTTACAGATCTGCTCAGGAAGGATGTTCCATGTGAAAGATGAAGCATGGAACAAAGGAGAGACCTCTTTTGGGAGAACCAGAAAAACTGGGTTGTAAAGGAGGACACCACGGGCAGAGGAGGATTAGGGGACAATGCGATGAGAGATAAAAATGGATAAACACAGCTACTGCAGCAGTGATGGAGAAAGTAAAAGTATTCACAAAGAAGACACAAGAAGTTGACCAGAGTTCAAAAGTAGAGAAAGAAGCACATAAAGAAGATTCAGGGTTAGAATCATTCCAAAGACAGGCAATCCAAACAGGCTTGATCTCCATTCGGAAGCACTACAGAGAAGTTCAGCCCTAACCTTCTCAGTCTGGGTAGCATGCCCACACTGCAGAGTTAAGGCAGCCATAAGAAATGGAACATTCCTTATGATTATAGTGGGGGGGGGGGGTGTTTTCCTTTGGCCTGATGTCTCGTTTGCTGATGAGGCATCTTCTAATTCAAACAGTGCCTGATTTAGAACTTAAATGGGTCCTGACACATCCGCCCATTGTTCTATGGGAAACAGTGTGATCGGGTGAGAGACCTAAGCAGATCATCCTAAAATGCCACAGCACACTGAGAAACACTTCAAAGGGGGACAGAAATAAGTCCTGCACTTATTGTCAAACTGGTTAAAATGCTGGTTGGGAACTGCTAGCCACTTTGGTTTACATTTGCAAATGATTTTGAGAATTCCCTGGGAAAAGCAGTCTCAAAGTGGCGAACGCTCTAGTACCCCTTTTTTTTAGTTCTCACTCTGTAAGGTGGAAAAGTCCATCTGGCTACTGGCATGTAAGCCTCCTCCTCCATACTATTGCACAGATAATTTATTTTTCTTTTCATTTTTTAAACCAGGATTCTACCCAACATCAGATTAAAGCACAACAAGCTCCACATCTGAGAACAATGTTTCACTGGACAGCAACTGTCCTCTGAATCAATGCTCCATTGTGGTTCTAGGAGACACTGAGCTCCTGGAGATGAACCCTTTCAGCTGAGGCATAATATCAAAACCTTGACCCATTGCAATATTTGGAAGATTCAATGGTCTTTTTTGCAGAAGTAGGGGTGGGGGTCAATCAGGGTGTCCTAGCTAAATTCAAATTTGAGTGGCTGTTGTCTGTCCTTTTAAACTGGAGAAGTCATATTTTCCTTCACCTTCTAGAATATATCATGTGCTACTGCTGTGTTCCCCTCAGGGGTGACTTAATTCCAGTGACTGGTGAGTGACTCCTATGTGCATGCAGCCAGGAGAGCACTTGGTATTCTTCAAGATGAAAGGCCTCAAATAAGTTTAAATTTGTTGGGGTTCCCCTGAAACTTCTTCCACTGTTCCCCAAGAAGTCACTTTGACTCCAGTCTTGTCCCTTAGGTTCCTTTATTTGGTATACAGCAAAACTATGCTGAGTTGATCAGCCTCAAAAATCAGGCGTGGGTATATGGCGTACTACACATCCAAAGTTACACAACCTCTTCCTTTATATACATATACACATTGTATTGCATTTACTATACATTGCATCACATGCTTTGGGATTGGCTTGGTCACTTTGTAGGAACCAATTGCTGTGCAGCACACACAGTCCATGCACAATTTACTCTTTACCTCATCTTATGTTCCAGGCTTATCTTATCCATTGTTTTCTTGCCCATTGCAAATGGTTCCCTGAGTGTTCCCCCTTATCTTAGCTAGTACATTCTGTTTCCAGCCTATGGCTCCATTTACCTTCCTAATCGTGTCTCCCAAGAAATGAGGCTTCACCCATGTCCAGTTACTCATGTCAAGGCAAGCCTACATGCCACTGCTTTTGTTTTCCTCTTTTATATTAGCATTTGTTTTATTTTCTTTATAGTTTTTACTTTGGGGGCTTTTTTTTAAGTTCACTACCCAGCAATACATTCCCAAGACCACAGGTAGTTGTAATAATTTGAATCACCATTAACGCTTGACTCAAGGTACGAACCAGGGAATGCAAGCTCACCTCCTCCCATACCAGGGTGTAATCCCACATTATAAGCTTGCTCTGCCTTTATAGCATCCTTGTGTAATTTTAACTTTGTTTTTATTTTAATTATAAAAAAGTGGTACAAAATAAAAAAAAAACCTTTCCATTTATTACCACAGGAAATTTAGGTGTGAAACAGAACATAGGCCAATTAAAATAACATTTCCTAAGTCCATACCGGACGTGATTCTCTGCAGCCACCACACAATACTTGTTAACCCCAGCATAGGCAGTTTTACTTTATCAGCATCCCAGCATCTCAACCATACTGTGCAATTTGGAGACTGTTCCCCCAGAATGAATCCGCATGCCAGTCTGTTAAACACTGCTGTTTAACATGCTGTCTGTTAAACATTTTACTTGCTCATGTAAGTGTCTCCCAGCTGCAAGCAGCAGTACAAGTGTGGGGCTTTCCAGACCTTTGCATTGTCTTGCAACAATATTTGAGAGGGGAAAACAAACTTCTTCCTCACAGTAGGGTTGCAGTGGTTTGACATTTAACTTCATGGTATTGGACCCCTGTTAATTTTCTTATCCTGCACAAACTACTGTAATCTCTCTTTTGCCAAATTTGTAACTTTTCTGTGGTGATACAAGAGGTCATATTCTCTTGCTCCATATTTCTTAAGACCCCTTTTACTTTGTATAGCATGTACCCTTCATGTACACTGCAGGCTGTTATTATTAGAACACATTGACTTAATTCTGTACTTAAAAGCCATTACAACATCATGTATAGTATATATACAGTTAAAGCTTCATTAATGAGTCCTTGGTTTTGCTCATTCAATCGATCAAGTGCTTTTGCTGCTATCATCTGTTGGTCATGTTCCCACAGCATCTCCGTGTCAGCAACATACCAACTTCAAACAGTCCAGCTTCTGTGCCTACAAAATTATTAATGTTAAAGTACATCAGCACTTGTTCAATGGCTAAACATTTAGGGCAAGTGAATAATAAGATTCTTCATGGAGGTTGGGGGATGGAGTTCAGCAACACATTCCAATGGGTGTGCTCCATCCCAAAGTCTCCTCTCTTCCCCTGTCTCCACCTGCATTCTTATGCCTTAGAATCACAAGAACAGGGTGACATTCAATGAACTTAAAAGATGTAAATTCTTCAAAATTAATAGGAAATATGTGTAAATGTGTGAAATAAGTACTGTGGAACTCACTGCCACCAGAACCTTGTTGAGACCAGTAATTTAGCAAGATTCAAAAAGGGAATGGACACTGTCACGGAGTGTGGGGGAGTCAGGTCCTGCACCCCTCTTCCCGGGATTCAATGTGACTCTCAGCCAGCCAGTAGAACAGAAGGTTTATTAGGGTTGCCAGGAAAGAGTCCAAACAGAGCTTGTAAGTATGACCAGGACCCCTCAGCTGGGCCCTTCTGGGGGCAGGGAGCTTAGACCCCAGCCTTGGGGCTCCCTGCGTTTCACCACCCAGCTCCAAACTGAAAAAACTACCCAGACAAAACCTCCAGCTGGCTCTTCCCCTCCTCTCGCCTTTGTTCATTCTCCCAGCCAAAGGTGTCACCTCCCAACCCCCGTCCTGGCTCACGTTACAGCCTTAGGTAAAGTCTCGCATTCCCAATGTAGCCTTTCCCAATGCAGCAAGCCTCTCAGGTCAGATCCATCTCGCTCTCTACTCCGTCACAGACACTTACATGGATAATAAAAATATCCAGAGTTGATGTTACATCCGAAGGATCTTATGGAAGGGATCTTGAACCTCATGTTTCTTCAGGGATAAGCCAAATTTTAACTATTAGGGATCAGAATGAGACCTAATACTGGTACTGGCCTCTGTCTGAGACAGCATACTAGACTACATGGACCTCATATCTGGTCCAGTATAGCAATTTTCACCCTCGTGTTCCTATCAAACATGTAAAGGCAAGTACACTCACATGCACAAATGTTCAAAAATTTGAACCAGAGTACAAAACTACTGTATGAAAAGCATCTAGTTGGAAGCAGTGTTTATCAGTGGATAGAGGTAAATTGGTTTAAGTGGCCATGAAAATGGCTAATGCAATTCTAGGATGCATTAGGCGAGGTATTTTCAGTAGAGATAGGGAAGTGTTATTACCATTGTACAAGGCACTGGTGAGACCTCATCGGGAATACTGTGTGCAATTCTGGTCTCCCATGTTTAAAAAAGATGAATTCAAACTGGAACACATGCAGAGAAGGGCTATTAGGATAATTAGAGGAATGGAAAATCTACCTTACGAGAGGAAACTTTAAGGAGCGTGGCTTGTTTAGCCTAACCACGAAGGTTGAGGGGAGATATGAGTGCTTTCTATAAATACATCAGAGATATAAACAGCAGAAGGGAGAGGAGGGACTAATGTTGGCACAAGAATGACTGGCTATAAACTGGCCATCAACAAGTTTAGGCTTGGAGTCAGATGAAGGTTTCTAACCATCAGAGGAGTGAAGTTCTGGAACAGCCTTCCAATAAGCAGTAGGGGGCAAAACACCTAACTTGTTTCAAGACTGAGCTTGATAAGTTCATGGAGGGGATGGTATGATGCAATTGCCTAAAATGGAATACGGCCCATCCATGGTTGCTTTTACCAAATCTCTCTAATGGCTGGTGATGGGGCACTAGATGGGGAGGACTGAGTTACTACAAAGAATTCTTTCCCAGGTGTCTGGTTGGTGGGTCTCAGCCACATGCTAAGCAGTGGTGCTGGAACGGTTTTTAGAGTGGGGTGCTGAGCTGCACAGCCCCTTACTTTGGTCCGCCCCTAACTGCCCCCTAGAGCTGGGGCCAGGAGCAGGGCTGTGGTCAGACTAGCTGATCATAATGGTCCCTTCTGGCCTTAAAAACCATGGATATATCTACACTGCAATAAACAAATTGAATCAGCAAGTCTCAGAGTCTGTGTCAATTGACTTGGGCTCACAGAGCTCAGGTTATGGGGCTAAAAATTGAAGTGTAGATATTTGGGGCTCAGGCTGGAGCTAAGACTCAGACTCTCCCCCCACAGCTGGCCTGTGCCGTGGGTCTTTTGTTGCAGTGCAGATGTACCCTATGAGTCTATGAGACTGTGATTTTTGCTAGAGATTCTGGTCCTCTACATGTAGGTTAAAAGTTCCTCCTTCATCCCTTAAGATGGGGGCTCTTTTTATTTAAGATACAGACTGACAATTGGATTTTTCTTCTGAAGTAGCTATTGAATATAAAATCTGTATTGCATTCATACGTAATGAAAAGACATTAGTAACAATACTGATGATGTGATGACTTCAGATAATCAATAGAAAGATTAATACAAAGTTTTTAAATTAATCATTTCAGTTTTTAAATCCACTGATTTGTACAGTCTCAAAAATATAATGTACCAAGATGTTTTCTACCATGTGCAAAAAAATTTTTTTTTTGAAAATTTTCTATGGAAAAGTAGAGTCAGTAGGTTACATAATGTAAGCTTCAGCAGTTGGATAGTGTCCATGGATTTTCATCATTGTTTGTCTTGGTTAAGAAACCTCAAAGACTTGCTAGTTCAAATGTTCAAGAAAAAATTTCTGCTCTGTTAGTCTGCAGTTTAAGTGACAATTTTTCCTCAACAATACATGGTTAATGGCAGAGTCTCTTATTCTCCAAACATCTGATAAAATATTGATATCAATTTCAGTTACAAATTACCTCTTTTTGTGAAGCTTTGAGATTCTGCAACTGATAATTTATTATGGCCTCTCCGCTCAGAGACCTTTCATACTGCAGACATTTTAAATGGAGTCAAAGAGGGCATACAGTTTTTTGTTCAAAAATAAAATAAAGGCCAAACGCATATACATTTACAATAAGCAATTCCCGTGGAATAGAATCTGATCTGGAATTATGGTAAATGCTCAAGGTCCAATCCTGCATTTCTTGTGCATCCAAAACTCCCAAAGACAGCAGAGTGATTTGGGTAAACCAGGAATACAAGATCAGGCCCTCAGGATTACCACTTCTGTTCTGTAAGGATTTCAGTGCCACGGGTGTTCACTCCACCTTCCATTTCTCCAATTGTGTATCTGTTGGGATTATTTAAGGAGTTGTAATGCATATTTAGAGAGATAAATCCATTGAAGTAATTTTTTCCACCAAGCAGGGTGGAATAAACAGAGGGTAGAAATTGGGAGAACAATATGTTACAAAAACCAGTTATTTTACAAATCAAAAAGTAACTGACACATAGATCTAGCCTTTCCTACTTACAGTCTGCTTTGAAATTAAATCATCCCTCCTTCCCCACTAGGAGAGACTTTACAGATGAAGATGGCAGAGTCTATTACTCTTCTAGATGAGGAACACAAGTTTATTCCATATATGCTTCATTCTTTTAAAAACAAAACCATCTGTCCCTTTGCAATTACTGGGAGCCATCCTTAATTCTTGGGATCCATGGACAGCTGAGATTAATGGACAGCTACTTCTTTTGCTGCTGTGCAAGCCTGTCTGTAAAGCACTTTTGTCACCCTGATTTGTATGCAGAAACCGCTTATCTGATTACTTTTAGTTTTCTTATGTCCTTTCTGAAGAGTGAATAGCTGAAAAGTTCTATTCTGGATTTATTATCAATTAAGCTTTGACAGATATAGAATTAATAACAAATTGTCTTCGATCATAAGGGCCTTACGAGCAGAGACTATCTTCCTGAGTGTCTAGTACCTAGCACAAGGTGACTGCTACCAGAATACAAATAATATGAAATCACAGGAGTAAAGAAACAGGAAAAGTGTTCCTTTACATCACATCTGAAATACCCTGGATGTGGATTTTATCAGAATGTTTTTCTTTAGGAACACTCCCACTCCTTTATGCAACATGGCAGTACAGACTTATGATTGGAGGAAAAGCTCATATAACTTTGTCCCATCTGCAATTTTTAAGTGAAAAAAAAATTACTGAAAATTGTCACCAGATAAAATTGACATAAGAAAACAAACCTATAACAAAAACTTCTCTGTAGTTTTCATGCAATCTGCCCCAGGTACCTAGATCCCTGCTGGGGTGTCTGGCAATATCTGTCTTGCTAATGGCCTCTTTGAGGTTATGTTAATTACAACTTAAAAGGCTGATCCTGCAAACTGTTACATCTCCAATTACAGTGGAGTTATTCTAGATCGGTGGTTCTCAACTGTGGTCCACTGATTCTTCAGGGAAAGCCCCTGGTGTGCCGGGCCGGTTTGTTGACATGCCATGGCGGCAGGTTTGGCCGCTCACGGCTCCCACTGGCTGCGGTTCGCTGTCTGCGGCCAATGGAGGCTGCGGGACGTGGCGGACAGCACATCTTCCGGCCCGCGCCGTGTTGCGCAGCCCCCATTGGCCGCAGACGGCAAACCGCAGCCAGTGGGAGCCGCGAGCAGCCAAACCTGCCGCCGTGGCATGTCAACAAACCAGCCCGGCACGCCAGGGGCTTTCCCTGAAGAATCAGTGGACCACAGTTGAGAACCACCGATCTAGGTGCAAGAAGACCAGTAGAGGAAAAAAGGACAAAGATCGTACTTTGCCTCCTTTGGACTTTGGTCCTGGGCCTGGTTGGGGCCTCATGGCCCATAGTAGAAATTAGACCAGCCTCAGGATTGCTCTTACTTACACTTGACTTCAATGACCTCTCTTTTTATGTATACATCATTTCATCTATCTGTAGACTATCAGTCACCATGCCTCCATGGGTCACAGCTGAGAATACCAGATTCAGGACAAACTGCTGAGAAATAGGGCAGACTCACCAAAACTGGTGGATATTCTATCATTAGATTATACCAAGCCAGTAACAGAAGTAAACTTCTGTCCCCCCTCATTGATTAACAAGAAGTCAAAGATGAGATTAGGCATTCCAGCCCTTATTTCACCATCCAGACACTAGACCAGTGTTTCTCAACCAGGGGCACATGTAGATATTTTCCTAGCTTTACAACAGGCTACATAAAAAGCACTAGCAAAATCAGTACAAACTAAAATTTCATACAGAAAATGACTTGTTTATACTGCTCTATATACCATACACTGAAATGTAAGTACAACATCTATATTCCAATTGATTTTTTTTTTATAATTATATGGTAAAAATGAGAAAGTAAGGAATTTTTCAGATAATAGTGTGCTGTGATACAAAACCAGACATCAAAATACAAAAGTAAGCAAGTAGTTTTTAAGTGAGGTGAAACTTGGGGGTACGCAAGACAAATCAGACTCCTGAACGGGGTACAGTAGTCTGGAAAGGTTGAGAGCCACTGGACTAGACTTTATGAAGTGGTTATTGAAAACCAATTTAATCAAACAAAGGGTTCTTCTGATCTCAAGAGATCAGCCACATAGCCAGGTCAATATATAACTCAGATATTACCCAATAAGCATGCTGCTGCCAATCCTTTTGTAACTAAAATCTAAAGTTTATTTATAAGAGAAAAGAAGAAGAGTTAAAATGGTTAATAGCTTATATACATACAATAGTGGTAATGTTCTTATATCAGGTTTGTAGCAGTGATGTTATAGACTGCTGGCTTGTAAAGTCTCTGGTAACTTCCAAAAGATGGGAAGGTCCTCAGTCCATATTTCAGTATGCTCCTTTTAGTTGTAAATCCACAGTCCAGAAAATCAGAGCAGGAAAGGGGCAATATGGAGATGTTTCAAGGGTCTTTTATATCATCTGCCATGTGCCTGGAATTTTACTGTCCCAAACAAAGCCCACAGCCCCTGTCTGTAGAAAGTTACTGGCACAAGATGGAGTCCAGGGTCACATGAGCATATCACATGTCCTTACATGGCGTGCTGACTCATAGGAGCAGCCAGTGGCCACATCCGTGCTAAGGCGTCCACAGGAAAACTTGCTGTGCAAGATGAGTCTATGGCCATTGTGAGAGTAATGTGTCTTTAATGGGTCATCAAAACATAGCTGTCTGGCTTCAATGTAAATTTTGCCTGGTTGGTGTAACCCCAGGAACAAACACATTTGGGATACAAATATATAGCCATATATATAGCCACTTCATATACAGTAATGATACATGGATTTACACAGGATAGTCTTATTTAGCAAATCATAACTTTTCCATTGACACCTTACACTACCTACTTTGTACAAGATTTGTTGCAATTGTCTAACAGTGGTAATATTAACGATACACAAGGTCATATTTCAATCATACAGCATCACACTATCATTTTCCAAACTCTGGGACAGAACAACTTGGAAAGTTATGTTGGGTCTCCCCAGTGGGAAGTTTTAGAGTTAACCTATTAACATTCTATAATGGCAATTTTTCATTTTCACAAATAATCAGAAACCTAACACTAACTGAAGACAAAATATCCAGTGGTTGCCATTAAAAAGTCAGCCAACAGTTACTAGAATAAGATCGTTCCTATTCTGCACAGACAGATCTCAGATACAACTGTGTGGGGGTGGTATGGGGACTGTCTTGAAGGGAAGCTGGGCCCCTTAAAGGCACAGTTCCCAATACCACATGGGTAACTTTTCATATGTGTTGAGTATTTAATGGCAACCATTGTATCCCTTGTTCTACAAGAGCCGTTTCTGAGGACTTTGCGTAGTGCGTGTGGGGGATATAGGGAGCTCTGTTTTTTTTTTTTAAGAGGATGTTAAATCGAGTGGAGACCATGATGTTAACATCACAAAAGCTCTGGGTTATCAGCCCTAAAATAAGGCCTAGGCTTTGCTATATTTGTAACCACAACCTCCGTTCCCTCCCTACCACATCTCCTTTCTGCTGAGTTTATTTTGGTGTGTGGTGCCCCTGACAAATCAAACTGGTTAGAGAGAGACTTGCAAAATAATGATAAACCTATGAGAACGGGGCAGGGAGGGGGAAGGGAAATACCAGGAGAATGTGGGTTGTCCTGCACTGAGGTGAATCTTCCCTTGCACTATAGACTTAGCAGGCTCGGGGAATCTGTTGCAGGGAGATAGGAAGTAAGAAGATTTCCTTAATTTGACCCAATGATTTGAAATTTTTAGCTACAAGTATTGCAAGAGCCATTAAGGGGATAAGAAGTTCTAAGCTGGTAAACGGAGGCTCCTGTCAAGAAAGCATTTGGGAAACCCAGATATACCCAGATATGTCTGTTCTTAGTAGTCGTTATCTAAATGGAACATGCTCAGTTCTCTTAATCTTTCCTCATAGGTGTTCTTTAGTGAACTCTTCGTCATATTTGTTGTTCTTACAAAAAAACCTTCTCAATTTGCCTGTATTTTTTAAAAATTTGATGCCAGAACTGAACACTGGATTGCCCCTGCAGCTTAAATCGGCACCAACGTAGAAAAGAAAAATGACTGCGCTTCTTATGTATGAAATGGATCCTGTCAACAGGACCTATTAAAGTATTTGTCTTTGGACATTTTTTTCAGATGCAAAATGGTCTTTTATTCAAATGTTGAAAGTTTAAGTCATGCATAGTATTTGCCTATTGAGGATTTACATTATCCCTTGTTCACTAGTCATTCCTGGATTATTTGTTTCTTTTTTAACATCATTATATACTGTTAAACGGTAGGCTTTAATTAAAAATAGTTTTAGAAAATGACTTTGTTAAGGTAGCACTGATATTTAACTTTTACAATGTATGCAAAAGCCACTAAGCCGCTGCAGATGATGTGTGAACCTTGAAATTTCTGTTTTCTAAACTTTTGTTTAAACCAAGTTTTTTCAGATCTGAGCTATAGAAGTTAAATGTCTTCTTAAAAAGGCAGGCTTTCTGCTTGAGTTAGAAAAGGGATGGTTCTGTTAGGAATAAAAATCCTTGCAGAAGAATCACTAAATAACACTGTAAACAAACTGGTTCTTCTTCTTTCTTTCAAATGCCTGAGACACTAGAGTTAAGACATCCAAAACCAGTAAAGAAATTCCCTTTGTACAATCTTAACTCCCTCCCTTCTCCTGATACCATGAGAGTGTGAATTTAAGTTCTTCGATATAATATTTTTGTATTGAAAGTGGATGTTTAAAGGAGGGCATTGGTGTGCTGCTGTGGTATGGTGTTATGGGATAGCAGTGGACTAGTGCTTGGAGAGTGGTATTATGTGGAGTGTGAATGTTGCCTTAACTCACCCCGTACTTTTAGTGGGGTTTGTATAGGTTTAGTGCATACTTACTTTGTTTTTGTTGTTGTGAAGAAATACAACCTAAAAATTAAGGAATCTTCATTCTAAATGTAAGCGGGGGAATAGTCCCGCTATTGTGGGGAACTTTCCTCGTCTCTGCACTACCCCGGTGAAATGGGCTAGCGGAAGGATCTCAGTCCTCGCTCCCACCTCCTTTACCCAGAGGCCTCCCTGCCCTCGAGGACTCCCCTTGCACTCTCCTGTTTGGCAGAGTCCTCGTAACCCCAACAAGGCTGGGCCCAGGATTCCTGGGGGGCTCGACCCCCAACCTTGCTGTGGTCACCTAGGTCAGGGGCTAGGGTGTCCCCACTCCGGGGTACTCTCTCTGAACAGGATGCTTCCCTGACCCACTGATCACTGCATACAATTTAAAGCAAATGCAAATTATTTAATTAACAATTAATTTGTAACAGGAATAAGGAAAAATGGGAAAGGCTAATGAAAACACATCACCCCGCTCTGTGGCAGGGAACATCACAACAGTGTCTCTGCAATGTCAGGGCAGTTCAGTCTGTTCCTTTGCAAGTCCCAGGCTCCTTCTCAGGCCCTGGCTGTGCTGCAGGGACGCTGTGGCTTGGACACTTGTTCTGGCGGTGGCCACACGCTCGCAGGCTCTGGGTGGCAGGACCCTTCTTCCCAGCGTTGCCCCCGCCCTGTCAAGGGGTTTAGATCCCCCTGCAAGTCTGGCCTGCAGGGCCCCTTGGCTGAGGCCTCTCCCTGCGCTGGGCCCACTGCCCAGGGTCCCCCTCGCTCTCCCCAGCTGCTCACCGCACCCGGCTCCGGACTGCTCCAGTTCCAGCTCCACCGCTCTGCCTCTGCACTGCTGCTGCTGCTCTGCCTCTAGCTCCCTGGGCTGCTGCCCTGGGCCCTCTGGCTCTGGCTGCTGCAGCTTCTCCCCCCAGAGCAGGTCTGTGTCTCTGGGCTGCACCTCTGCTCCCAGGGCAGGTCTGTGTCTCTGGGCTGCACCTCTGCTCCCAGGGCAGGTCTGTGTCCCTGGGCTGCTTTTCTGGCCCCTCCAGATCTGGCCCAGCTCAGCTCTAGCCTCTGGCCTCTGCCCTCTCCTCAGCTCGGCCCCACCTACTCTGACTCAGGCAACTTCAGCTCACACGGCGGAGGGGATTCACCCTGACCTCCTGACTCCCTGATTCGCCTGCCCGCCCTGTCAATCAGGCTGACCTGGAGCATTGGCCTCTCCCCATTGCCCCTGGGGACTGTCAGTCCCATCGACCCTTCCCCTTTTGGTACTGGGAGCTCTGAATGTTAGTAAGGGGACTGTTATCCCCTTACATAAATGTAAGAGTTCGATATGGGTACTACAATAACATGGCTATAGCAGCTAAATTTTCAACTCATGCACATATTAACCATTGCAATTGCACCACTGAATTGAACAGTATTATCTTTCATCTGTGTACGTGTGGAGCAAGTAGGAAGAAAGCCTCTTCATTTCAGGTGCTCACATTAATTTAAAATGAATGTGAAAACATTTTATCTTTAAAACATGTTCTGTTACATAAAAACAAAATGGACATTCTGATAGCAATATAAATTAATAAAACACAGAATATCCAAGGATACTACAATTTCAACAGCTATCAGAAATAGTATCCCCAATAATGTCACGGCAAACCTGGTGGCTGAACTTTTTGACTTTGTCCTCACCCACAACTATTTCACATTTGGGGACAATATATACCTTCAAGTCAGCGGCACTGCTATGGGTACACGCATAGCCCTACAGTATGCCAACGTTTTTATGGCTGACTTAGAACAACGCTTCCTTAGCTCTCGTCCCCTAAGGCCCCTACTCTACTTGCTCTACATTGATGACATCTTCATCATCTGGACCCATGGAAAAGAAGCCCTTGAGGAATTCCACCATGATTTCAACAATTTCCATTACCATCAACCAATCCACATAAGTGGTCCATTTCCTGGACACTACTGTGCTAATAAGTGATGGTTACATAAATACCACCCTATACCAGAAACCTATTGACCGCTATACTTACCTACATGCCTCCAGCTTCCATCCAGGACACACCACATGATTGATTGTCTACAGCCAAGCTCTAAGATACAACCGCATTTGCTCCAATCCCTCAGACAGAGACAAACACCTACAAGATCTCTATCAAGCATTCTTAAAACTACAATACCCACCTGCTGAAGTGAAAAAACAGATTGACAGAGCCAGAAGAGTACCCAGAAGTCACCTACTACAGGACAGGCCCAACAGAGAAAATAACAGAACGCCACTAGCCTTCACCTTCAGCCCCCAACTAAAATCTCTCCAGCGCATCATCAAAGATCTACAGCCTATCCTGAAAGACGATCCCTCACTCTCAGATCTTGGGAGACAGGCCAGTCCTCGCTTACAGACAGCCCCCCAACCTGAAGCAAATACTCACCAGCAACCACACAACAAAAACACTAACCCAGGAACCTTGCAACAAAGCCCAATGCCAACTCTCTCCACATATTGATTCAAGTGACACCATCATAGGACCTAATCACATCAGCCAAGCCATAAGGGGATCATTCACCTGCACATCTACCAATGTGATATATGCCATCAGGTACCAGCAATGCCCCTCTGCCATGTACATTGGCCAGACCGGACAGCCTCTATGCAAAAGAATAAATGGACACAAATCTGACATCAGGAATCATAACATTCAAAAACCAGTAGGTGAACACTTCAACCTCTCTGGTAACTCAGTAACAGATTTAAAGGTGGCAATTTTGCAACAAAAAAGCTTCAAAAACAGACTCCAACGAGAAACTGCCGAACTGAAATTAATTTGCAAACTAGATACCATTAATTTAGGTTTAAATAGAGACTGGGAATGGCTGGGTCATTACACAAATTGAATCTATTTCCCCATGTTAAGTATCCTCACAGCTTCCTGTCAACTGTCTGTCTGAAATGGGTGGTCTTGATTATCACTACAAAAGTTTTTTTTCCTCCTGCTGATAATAGCTCTCCTTAATTAATTAGCCCCTTAGAGTTGGTATGGCAAATTCTACCTTTTCATGATTCTCTGTATGTATATATATCTTTTTACTATATGTACCATTCTATCCATCTGATGAAGTGGACTGTAGCCCATGAAAGCTTATGCTCAAATTAATTTGTTAGTCTCTAAGATGCCACAAGTATGCCTGTTCTTTTTACAGCCTTACTGTAACTCTCATTATTAAGGCAGGTGGCCAAATGGACAGAGTATATGCCCTATGCTGAATTTCATGAGGTTTGTCAGTCTGGGTAGCATCCAGTGTTTGACCTGAAGTGGGACATAGAATAGGTGGCTGGGAAGGAATTTCCCTACCTCTGGTGAAGTTAATACCTCTGTGGATAATGTAAAATTATGTCTTCTAGGATGACTTACTTCCGAGGTATAATTGCCTTTGGAGCCCAAAGTGTGTGCCTATGTGAGAGCTAATCTGTACTTTATGAAAACATTTCTTTATCGAAATATCTAAGTACAAAGTCCTGCTACATCTGATTTTATAAATATAGGCCTCAATCCTGTGAGGTGATGAACAATTCCTGAGAGGTAGTGGGTGCCCTTAACTCCCATTGAAGTCACTAGGAGTATCTACCCCAGGATAAAAGAACTTTCTCAGGCGAGATCACCCCACAGCTACCTACAAATAAAGTTGATTTCCCCACTGCCACTATTGATTACAAACTACATGTTTAAAATGTGTGTGTTCTCTATGTATACTCTGCTTATATGTATGGGCATATAAAGATAGAGACAAAGTCTGAAGTTCTTAGTACATGATCCTATGAGATGCTGAGGATATGCCCCAACTCCTGCTGTAGACAATGGGAGCTGAAGGCGCTCTACGCCTCATAGCATTGGGCTATTCTACTCTATGTAAGTTCTTGTACCCCGCTCCTCACTGTATCATCTGAGCACCTTGCAGCACTGCTTTCAGTAATGTGACTAACATCGGTCATGGATGGGTTTGTTCTCCCTTTAGCCTCTCCACAGGTGGAGAATTGTGTATGCAGTGTAGTGTTGTGCTTTGGTAGGGTTTGTTTTTATTAAACGTTCACAGTGCTCTGTGTTGGAAATGGCCAGGTTGAAGAAGTGCATCTTTTACCTGGAACGGAAGGTGGAAAGGCTGATCCTCATTCAGAACTCTCTAAAGTCAATGGGAGTTTTCCCTGAGAAAGGACCTTAGGACTTGGCACATGGTGTGCGCGTCTGTCTGTGCATCTGAAATAAAACAGTATCCATGAGCTTACCTTCCGTTTTTTAAAATATTCATGATCAATCAGGATCCAATCCTCAGTGACAGTCTATCTTAAAAAAGAACAAAAGTCCCTCTAGTATATTAAGAACTAGGCTTAAAGTGATCCGAAAAAGGAGTGGGGGTGGTCTACCATAATCTTGGAGCAGCTTTGATAAAACAATGCTTAGAGTGCGCCCCTCAGTGAACCAGCTCTATTTTCCATTCTTTTTGCCAGGTCTGTAACCCTTGCAACACTTTTAAGTGTACCCCTTTTAAGTACTGACAAAAAAGTCAGCTGCGGTCGTTTGTAATAGTATAGCATAAATACTGCACATGATGGGAAGGACACTATGAAAAGGACACGTAAAAAATTGCCACACATAAAGAAATCACTGTACTTACTTTCTTTGTGTAACTTACTAACATTCCATGGGGGTGTTTTGGTTGGCTAGCTCCCAGTACTAAAAGGGGAAGGATCCTTGGGAAGTCAGAACCCTGAGACTGACAGAACCCAGGGGCAATGGGGAGAGGCCAATGCCAGCCTGATTGACAGGGCGGGCAGGCTAATCAGGGAGTCAGGAGGACAGGATGGGTCCCACCCTCCTCATGAGCTGGAATTGCCTGGGTCAGACAGAGTTGGGGGGAGCTAAGGAGAGAGCAGGGGCGCAGAGCTGTGCCAGATCCAGAGATGCCAGAGAAGCAGCTCAGTGCTGGGAGCAGAGTCACAGAAGCAGCCCACAGAGCAGACCTGACCTGACCTGGGAGCAGAGCTGTAGCAGCCAGAGCAGCAGTAGTAGCCGTGCTGAGGCAGAGAGCTGGAGCTGAGGCAGAGTGGAGCTGGAGCTGGGATTGGAGCAGTCGGGAGCCAGGTGTGGTGAGCAGCTGGGGAGATTAAGGAGGACCCCAGCCAGCGGACCCAGCGCAGGGAGATGCCCCAGCCAAGAGGCCTTGCAGGCCAAACTTGGAGGGGGATTGTAACCCTGACGGGGCAGGGGTGATGCAGGGAAGAAGGGTCCTATCACCTAGAGCCTGAGGGCGTGTGGTCACTGCCAGAGCAAGTGTCTGACCTGCATCATTCCTGCAGTATGGCCAGGGCCTGAGAAGTGGCCTGGGACTGAACTGGCCTGGGACTGAACTGCCCTGACCTCCCAGAGACACTGGTTGTGATGTCCCCATGCCACAGAGCGGGGTGACGTGTTTTCCTTTCACCTTTCCCACTTTTTCCTTTTTTAAAAATTGATTGCTGTTTAATAAATTGTATTTGCTTTGAATGTTATGTAATGATCAGTGGGTCAGGGAAGCATCCAGTACAGAGAGAGCACCCTGGAGTGGGGACACCCTAGCCCCTGCCCTAAGTGACCATGACAAGATTGGGGGTCAAGTCCCCCCAGGAATCCTGGACCCAGCCTTGTTCGGAGAGACTCACACAGGAGAGTGGAAGGGGAACCCTTGAGGTCAGGCAGGCCACTGGGTAAAGGACGTGGGAACAGGGACTCAGATCCTTTTGCTAGCCCACTTCACTGGGGTAGTGTATAAGCCAGGAAAGCTCCCCACAACAGCAGGACCATTCCCCCACTTACCTTTGCCAGGTTTCTTACATAGACAAGGCTGTAGTAATCACACTCTCTGCTCCTTCCCAGGAAGAGTTTGCTGGTCTGAGTAGAAATCAATAGCCCCAGCAAGCAGGCGCAGCTGCAGGATTTATGTCTAATTAGAGATCGCACTAGCAGCTGATTCTAATAGGCACCTTCACTGGTACTTTTTTTCTTCGTTTACTCCTGACCCATGCTGAACCAGAAATAATACAAGAGGCCATTCTCAGGGTAGTGGAGGGAAAGGACATTGTAGGAGAGCCAGATGGATTTAGCCTGGGCAAACTTTTGATTTTACTCCCTTTTGGTCCTGAGAGAGAGAGAGATCTGCTGAGATTGGGAGAGAAGAATCATACTGCTGTGGAAGTCATATGGAAGCTCCATTGATTTTCCTGAACAGTATTTGTCATTTCTTTAATTTTTTTGAGCCCCTACCCATAAATCTTACATACTTAGATAATATCTTTTGACTTTTATTTATATTTAGCCATTTATATGTAGCCATTTGGGCTCAGGCTGGAGCTCAAGCTCTGGAACCCCGTAAGGAGGGAGGGTCCCACAGCCTGGGCTTCAGCCTGAGGCCAAATACCTGCACTGCAGTTTTACAGCCCAAGCCCCATGAGCCTGAGTCAGCTGACGGGGGCAAGCTGCAGGGGTTTAATTGCAGTGGGGACATACCCTCTGAATCTATCCCTATAAGGCATGTTTTCCAATCCTTTACTCCTTCTTGTAGCCCTTCTCTGACCCCTCTCCAATTTATCAGCATCCTTCTTGAATTGTGGGCACCAGAACTGGACATAGTATTCCAGCAGAAGTTGAACCAGTTCCAAATATAGAGGTAAAACCTCTCTGCTCTGACTCAAGATTCCCCTGTTTGTGCATCCCAGGATCACATTAGCTCCTTTGGCCACAGTATCACACTGGGAGCTCATGTTCAGCTGATTATCCACCATGATCCCCAAATCTTTTTCAGAGTTACTGCTTCCCAAGATAGACTCCCCCATCCTGTAAGTATGGTCTATGTTCTTTATTTCTAGATGTTTACAATTAACCATATTATTTCCTCAGATACTGTACAGACATATTTATTGAACACTTTTGCCTTTTCTGCATTATTATTGTTAGTTCTACCATTTCTATCTAGTAATAGACCAATACGATTGTCAGGATTCTTTTTGTTCCGCATATATTTTGAAAATTCTTTATTTCCCTTAACTCTGCTGGCCATAGATTTCTCCCTGTGTCCCTTTGCTTTCCATATCAATTTTCTACAATTCCTAACTTCTGATTTATGTATGATACTATCAACTTCCCCTTTCTTCCATTTGTTATATATTATTATTTATAGCTGCCTTCACTTCCCCTCTAAACCAGGTCAGCTTTTTAACCAGTACAGCCTTCTTCCTCAGTTGTGGGTTTGTGGCTTTTCAGGAATCTACTAAGGTGTTTTTAAGTGATTCCTAATTATCATTCATATGTTCTAATTAAATTCTTCCTCTCAGCTTATTTGTTTCATAATTGTTTTCAGTTATATGAAATTGGCCTTATTAAAACCCCAAGTATACATATTACTAGTCTGGAATTTATTCTGCCTGCATATTATAGATAGATTAGGTTGATGACTGTTGTTTATTCTAAGTAATGATGAAACAGAAACGTAATTAAATTACTTGCACTCTCTAATGAAGAAAACCTTAGGTGTAGGCTTCTACTTTGGGGATAATGAAAGGGAAATAACATTTTAAACCTTGCAGTCAATAATTTTGTCTCTTTTTAAACTCAAAATTATTTTGGACCAAATGGTCACTTGTGCCCAAGGGTTTTCTGAGGTAAGTGATCTGTGAATGGGCAGGATCCCCAAATTGTTCTCTCAGGGCAGCACGCTCCCGCTATGTTAGCATCCACACCCACTTTCCAGGCTGTTACTTTTATTTCTAATTTAAAGGACTAGTGCTTCAATCTAAATTTTCTCCTGAGCTGGGCTTGTTCCCCAGGTTTCTTCCTGTTGGGCACTTTTATCCCTGCCCCCTAATTCCCTCCTCAGAGAGTGAGGCTATGTCCTTCTGTTCCTAGGCTGGAGGTGACAAGAGTCACTTGATCTGGTGAGTGAGCAGATATAGCTCCCCTATCTTTTTGTAGGTTCCCAGCACCTAACATCTGAGTGAATCCATAAAAGAGCCCTGTATCTCTGTCCTACAGAGTCCTAAAACCTGACACTCTGTCATGGGTCCTTAATGCAGCGTTCACTGTATTCAAAATATTGCCAAGTATTATTTACTTGTTAATAAATGGTTCAGATAAACCCTGTCCTGAAGAGCTTCTAATCTCAATGAGACAGAGAAGACAAGATGCGCTAGAAAAGTGAGAGGGAAAAACTGAGGTGTGTTTTACTTTTAAAGATATTACTGTTACTGACTCACTTCTTGAGGAATGTTATTTTCTTTTCTCAATGACATGTCAAAATGTGTTGTCTTAAAGACATATCTCAGTCTCGGGGACAAATTATGACACTGCCTGAGGGTGGTATAATTATCAGAACAGCCAGCATGCCCCAGCTCCAGGGCAGTCCTCCTGTCTGGCTGCCCCAGGGCCACAGACAATGGAAGGCCTGTGGAAGGGGGTCCCCTGCTCTGAGGCAGTCTGTATGGGGGCCTGTCCCAGAGCTGTGACCCCTGAAAAGACTAGGGTGGCGGGGAACTGTATGTCTGAGTTCCCTGGGCTTCTTGTCAGGCAGGCTGCTGTGGAGCTAACTAAGCAGGTTTAGAAGCATTCCTGGGTTCTGTTAGACCTTCATTGGTTGGCTGATTTCTGGCAGGCATCATGATAGAAATGGGCCTTGTGCAGGGATCTGAAGGATAGTGGCTTTGTGGACTAGCCCAGGGAGGTCATTTGATGCATGGGGGACAGTGCGGAGCTAAGTTCGAAAACGGCTGTGGGAGAAGGGGACAAACAAGCAAGCCAGGCTGGCATCATTGAGGAGCAGAAAAGGTGATGGAAAGAAAGACCAGAGCAGATAGGTAGGGAGGGGCAGAGTTATGAAGGGCCTTGAAGGTGAGGACCAGAACCTTGAGCTTGGTAGAGTGGAAAAAGGGGAGGCAGTAGAGATATTCGAAGAGAGGAGTGACAGGCAAGGAAGAAAGGAGCTCTAAAAGAGTATGTGCCCAGGAAAGCATAGGGGAAAGCATAGACCACTGCTGTATGGGGCGATTACGCAGGCTGCCTCATCCCTTATGGTGGTGCAGCTTTCTTCTTCCTGTGCTGCTGTGGATGACCAAGGTCATGACTCTTCTTCCTCCCTTGCCCCTTTGAGACAATGTGCTTTCTCCCAAAGGCACAAGGGAAAGCAGTCTCTAAGCTTCCGAAACCTGAGGACTGTGACTGTCACAGTCTCTTGCCTGGTGAAAGCAGTGGGGAATTGGTTGGAGATCTTTGCATGTGCCACACAACCCTATGCATCTTTTCTAGGGCCAATCACTATCTAGCCATACGTTTGTTACACTACAAAAATAATGGCAAAGAGGAAGTTCTGAATCAATGTATTACCTTGCAATGGTACTTGGAATGCTTGCCGTTTACTATGCATGTTTCCCAGGCTGCCTGTTCCTTTTCACGGAAAATTTTGAACTGTTGTGGGTTTGGTATCAATTGGAACAGAACCAAATAAATGTCAAATTATTGAATTCCTCCATGAAACAACTACCTTTCTGTGCCCAGCTTTTAGTGGGAGCCTTGCGTACTCTGAAAAATCAGGCCCTAAGTTAACCCGTGGTAACTTTTCTTCAGCACAACAAAGTTATCGGTATTTGTACTAAACCTCTGACACTAGGTGAAATAAAATGTATTTGTCGTATATCAGCATAACTGCATAACTTGGGATCCTATGGAACAATGGTACCACTCCCAAGATGGGAACCTTTCACAAAGAAGCATCACACAGGATGAATACATGTAAAATTATACTTTTATTCAGACTTTTTTGTTATTAAATATAGAAATAAGAAGAGGATTATTTTTCATTTGAGTGACTTCAAAGTCTTAAATAATATTGTAGTGCAACTATTTGCATATTCACCTGAGATAAAGTACTTGTATGCTACTTATTATATAATAAATATATCTGGCACCTTTTAAATTCTCTAATACAGAGATGAAACATTAAAAAAATCAGTGGATCAAAATTCAGACATAATACATGTACCATATATAGTTACGCTTCCTGTTAGACAGCTGGCAATGTTTAGTTGCCTTATCCTTCTAACAATTTCAGGATTTAAAAAAATAGTTAGCATCTATCAGTCATCAAGGCCCCAGTTCAGGAAAGCATTTCAGCATAGCATCTTTAAGCATGTATTTAAATCCCATAGACTTGAGTGGGACTTCAGTATCTGCTTAACTTTAAGCACATTCTTCATTGCTTTCCTGAGATGCTTTTCTGATTCAATGCCCACTTTCCAGCCCCATTAAATAAATGATCAGCCATAACCGTCTTAATTTTTAGCTATCAAGATAGTACCAGAAGGTCAGTTAAGTACAGTATTGGGTCTACATGGTATTTTTATATGCAGTTCACAGGGAATATCAGGTAAACGTTGCACAGCTCTGTATTATCCAGTTAATAAACATATAAAAGATAAACAGGAATTCTATACATATTCATTTCTTATGCAGCAGTAGGAATTATAAATACTTTGGTGGTGTTTCTATAAAATGGATTTCATTATAAATAATGATTGAAAAATAGTTAAATATTAATAAATAGATTTATATAAAAACGGAATAACAAAAGGTATAACTAAGCCTTTCAACATCTACATTTCCTTTTCTGACTTTGGCTCCTTTTTCTCTTTATGTGAGCAGTTGAATGGTCCAGTAGTAGTTTTTGTAAGGTGGGGAAAAGTTCATTAACAGCTTTGCGTTGGATTTTCAAATCATTCATCTGGTTCAAAGGACAAAAAAAACAGTCATTCCAAAAGGTACTGTACGTTAATTCGCATGTGCTATGGTCTAGGCCAGCAGTTCTCAAACTGTGGGTTTGGACCCCAAAGTGGGTAGCAATCCCATTTTAATGGGTTCGCCATGGCTGGCATTAGACTTGCCGGGGTCTGGGGCTGAAGCCCAAGCCCAAGCCCCACTGGTTACAGGCCCCCCACCCTGGGTCTGAAGCTCTTGGCAGGCCCTTTGGCAGGGCTCGGACTTTGGATTTGCCCCCCTCTCCAGCTGCCTGGGGTGGCGGGGCTCAGGCTTCAGCCCCCCTCCTGGAGTTGTGTAGTAATTTTTGTTGTCAGAAGGGGGGTTGCAGTGCAATGAAGTTTGAGAACCCATGGTCTAAGATGTTGTATGGGGCATGACATGATAGGGCAAAGTAATACATTGATGAAGAATAGCAATAACCCATCAATCCATCAACCAGTTCAGATAAGGAAGAGCAATCTTCTAATGAATTTTGTTGTCCAATTTCCAAGCTACTTTATGACATAGTACAAGTCAACAGCATTCTATACAACTGAGCTACTGTGTGGTTCATCGTGATATATTATCAAGTATCAGGGGGTAGCCATGTTAGTCTGTATCCACAAAAACAACAAGGAGTCCGATGCATCTGAAGAAGTGGGTTTTTTACCCACGAAAGCTTATGCCCAAATAAATCTGTTAGTCTTTAAGGTGCCACCGGACTCCTTGTTGTTTTTATGATGCATTATGATAACATTTGAGTTACTGTGGTATTGGAGGACAAATTGTTAAAGCAGGGCCATATGCTAATGGCTGTAATTGAAATCAATGGAGTTAAACTGGTATTAACGGTAGAATCTGATCCAGAATGTCACTTTTTTGGAGGCTATCTTTTAATCCTGCTTGAGGTCCGACTATGAACTGATTACTACTTCCTGAACCCAGTTTAGGAGACAAATGGCTGTTAACTATGTAATAATCTGATGTAGGGTAAGGTTAAGGTTATCTGTTACTCTCATTGACTCTATTTTCATTCATTAATTTTTAGATTAAAATGTTTCAGATGTTAAAATGCATCAGTTGAGCTAATTTGTGAGTTCACTTGCATAATTGTAAAAAACCACAATTAAAAAACATTAACTAAAAAATTGCCTTGCAGGATATGACTAGATTGTCTTTACCACAGTGAAAACACTTAAACAAAAGCCTAAAAGAGTAAAGGGGCCTTAGACTGTGTCCTGAAAGTCAAGAAGCTGAGGCTCTGTTGCCGCAAAAGGAGAATGAATTCTAGATTTTGCCTTCATAAAATAAAAGAAAAAAAGAAATATCCTTACCGGAAGTCTTGCCAACTCCATTAGGTCATTTACTTTTTTGAAGCTTTCAGTCAGGTTGTCGTTCAGCGTATGCAGGGCATTGTGTATGTTCTTGACGTGCAATTTACTCGTAGCCGGGCCAATATTTTCAAACATTTTCAGGTACATGGAAATGATCTGGCTGAGTATGATTTTTTTTTCATTTGTCTGTTCGAAATACAGCAAATAAAAGCATTTAATGAACTTCCATCAATAGGGAAATGTAGAAAATCAAAATGAAGGCCCTCTGCTGTGATCAGAGCACTCGGGACAGGGGAATGCAAAGATGGCCTTAAGCCTTGATTCTGGGTTGGCTGGGCCTTGAGCTGAGCGCTTGGCATAAACTAAAGTATCCTGAGGGCTGTTGTAACTTGTGCCAGCTGCCAACAATCCCAAGGAGCCATTACAGGAGCCTAGGGATCAATGGTACATAGGAGCTCCCTAGCGACACCCTTTTTTTCCCAGCCATGTCCCCATCACTAGCAGAGAAGGCAGCAGAATGTCATAGGAGCCACTATGTCAGTTCTAAGCTACTAAGGGGTCCCAGATACTGAGGCGATTCTCCTGTGGCCAGTTACTTCGGGTTGAGAGCCACTTTGCACAAGTAGTGCAATGCAAAGCAGCTGCACAGCTGCTCAAAATCTGGTTCTAAGGATGTAAGCTTACCTCTGTCCAACTTTTCAGTCTTTCTGTGAAAATAGATCCACCATCAGCTACATCTGACTGATTTGAATTCTGAAATGGAACACAGAAATGACTTAGGAGACACCAAGATTTACTGAAAAACGAACAGAACCCTCCATTGAAATGGATGGGAGTTCTAGTGACATGCATACGAGAATTATTTTTGCTTTAAGGATTTTCAGCTGTTATAAGTCCTTCATCTTGGAGGAATTATACAACTACATTCACTAAACTGTCAAGTCCCATTGGTGTTCTGTTAATAGCACAACAAATGTCATTAGTTGACTTACCTATACCTTTTCCGCCTGCAGTTCATCTGATAAGCGACTAGCTACTCACAGTGTGTATGTTACTACGTGCTCTTTGTGGATGCTGACATTCACTGCAAATTGTTCTTTGAATTGTCTGATCTAGTTTTATCTTGTTCTCTGAGGGATTTAAGGCCAGCAGTGCAAAATCAGTGGGCCTAACCCTTCATTCATTCCTTTCATGGTACTTAGGAAAATCTCCCGTTGACTTTATGAAGGAATGGGAAAGATCCCAATGCAAAGGGCCCATTCAGTATGATTCTCATGTGCAGAGATGACCTGTGCCTGCCGAGAGTGGGGGAGCAAAGTGAGGGCAGCTGGCTTCAGCAGTATTAGTGAGCATGCTCAGTCCGGGTGAGCATGCTCAGTATACGCCAAGCAGCAAATCTGGGGGTGGCACGTGACCCCGCATACCTGCCCCCCCCCCCCCGCACACACACACGTGTTGTCTCTCTCACATGATTCCCATGTTAAGGGTTTGAATGTGGCTTAAGTAGTGCCCTGGCTTGCGCCCTGGAGAGGACACTCCAGCTTTGTCACATTCCCCATGGGCACATATCCATCGTCTCTCGAGACTAACAGACGCCAACAACAAGTAGTGCACATAGGCCTTCCCTGTTTGGGTGAATTGCAAAGAGCCCAGTTCTAGTAGAGGGAAACTGTCATTTTAGAGAGTCAGAACTCCTGTAATATCAGAGGTTTGTAAAAACTGGGTGCAAGTCCGATATCCCACTATCAGACTGAGGGATGCAAAGATATTGTGGACTAGAGAGTATTTTGCATAGCTGGAAAACCAGGTGTTCTGTATGCTGTATCTCAGTGATTGCAGGGTTAGAAAAAACAGCTTTAAAAATATTTTTCTAGGGGAAATTTAGTTATTTTTACTAGTCCAGATGAAACATAATCCTAACAATACAACGTGAATCATTTCATTTTTTGTTTGTTCAATAATGTAATGACAGCGACTTCAATGGGATAATTTGCATGCTTAAGTGCTTTGCTGGATCAGGGCCTACCTGTCAATTTTGAGAAGTGCTGAGCACCTGCAGTGGGCCTGAACTCTTGACTTCAGTGAAAACAGTAAGTGCTCAGCACCTCCCAGGATCTGGCCCTACATAGTCACATATACTGTAATAGGAATCTAATATATAATCACAATAATTTTATTATATGAAACCAATATTGCATTTAATCTTCAAGCACTTGGCAAAGATTAAACAAACCTTACAACATTCCTTTATGGTTATTACTGTAACTATTGTACTCAGTCTCCCAACAGATAAACACCCAAAATCAGTGGCTGAGCTGGAAATGGAAGCCAGTGATCCTAGCCTTCAGTTTTTTGCTCTGGCTGCAAGAGCATTCTGCATCTTTCATTCATTTAAGGAAATGAATTTAAAATGTAAAAAAACAATTAATGACACCCCATTCTACAGCTCTTATTCCCATTAGTAATCTCATCTGAAGTCAACAGGTTATCTGACTGATTCCTAAGGGATCATAAATTAACTAACATAACATTTACATAATCTCTATGAAAAGTGCTAATGTTGTAGATTTAGTATTCTTGCAAACATCATAATCTCAGTGTATGAAAGCAGGATGTAGCAATGTTTCAAAAATACTAAAGAATAAGCACTAGGGGCCACCTTCGAGCAATGTAACAAGAAAAAAGCACCAGATGCATTTGCTAAAGCAAAGGATCTCCTTTCATCTCAGTCATTTTCATTTGTTCCTGTTTACATTATTAACTACTACGTAATCCCCTATCTCTGGCAAAGGTAACTTTATCACCCTAAAACTAATGATGATCCAAGAGGTTGCATCCTAACTGTTACAAGATTTTCTTATTATGCATTGTTCCATGTAATTAACTGCTAAGGGTACTGGGAGAATGTTCCCACCATGAAGCATAAACAGCTATATCAATTTTTCTCAGATTCAAAATACTACATTACTTTAATTAGTTCAGTAGGAGGGATCTTAATTTTGGTAACAAAGGTGAATACCACAAAGACATTGTCTAGCACCAAACTATATTGAAATAAATAATTAACTGCAAAAGCAACCCTACACATGTTGTAACAGGACTATATTACATTGATTTTCATAAACCAAACTCTAGCCAACTTTCAGTAATATTTAAGTCCAAATGGTGTCTAAAGCATAAGCAGTAAGAGAGGAAGAAGAATGAATTATTAGATGATTATACTTACAAAGTCAGCCTTGAGTTTTTCTATATCTTCTTCTATTTTAGGAAGAATTGATTGACAAAAGAAACATCCAAAACAAGAGCTGATAGATAGAAGGATGAAGAGATAAATCTGAGGAGTCATTGCTGTGGAGACACTGAAGTAAAAATGCTGAAGTGGTTTCTGAATATGGCTATCAGGCCCAAAGCAATGAGCTAACCTTCTAACAGTCAGGTCTGGTATTAGAAGAAAGCCGAGTAGTGAACTTCATCTATCTTGCTGGTGGTATTTATACCTGGGTGTTGAATATTTTTATCTCATCATCAGAATTACGCATTTTTCACAAGTTTTAGAAGATGAGATGGTGTTAGATAGGATGTGATGCTTATTGGTTTTATTAATAGTTATGGTTTGTGGGACTTCACGTTTAAAGTTTCCTTTAAATGACTAGGTCCCCCGTGTGACAGAATATGATGCTCGGTTACGTGTCCAGCCCTGCCATCCTTGAGGGATCCCTCGAAAGCATTTTCAACATGGCACTGGAAATTTTCCAGATGGCTCATCAGCCCCATTTAAAGGTAAAATTTACCTGGTGTGCTGAAAAGTTTCAATGGTTTGTTTGTGGTTGGGAACAAGCAGGAAAGGAAATTCTGGTACAAGTTGGGGAAGTGGAGTCTTACGAAGCATATATGCTGTGGCTCAGACATAAGATTCTTGCAAACCATCAGAAAGCAAAGAAATCGTATCATGTGGTTAAGGGGTCAGTTTGACAGTCAAGTCACTTGTGGTGTGCTTTTAAAGTAACCACTTTGATTAACGATGGACTCTTCCGCGCTCTGAAAAGTTTAAGGTGATCACTTCAATGTGATATTTTATGCAACTTAAATAGCCCTCTCTTGAAAGACAGGAATGTTTTCATTAAGTCTTTGGCTCTGAGAGGTTCTTTCTGTGTGCAGAGCAGGGCCGGCAAGGTTATGCTGTAGCACAACTGCAAATGGAGACTGTGTTTGGGTGCAAGTGAGGTTAAGCTTGGTCATATTCCTCAACACTGAGCTGTACTTAAATCTCAACCCCTGTATGACTTTTTGCTTGCACAAAATTAGTACATCATAAAAGCCGCTGGGCATGGGTGGAGAATGGGCATGTTTAAGGAGACATGGACCTAATCACAATCCTCCTCCGAGGTGCTGAGCTATGCGCTTCCCTGGCTGGCCTTACTCCTGCTTAGATTGAGGTGCACAGTGGGGAAATCTGCTCGATTTTGATTTGCTGGGCTCACACTCATTTTCCATGGCCATTTGTGGGAATGAAGCTTTCTTCAGACAGATGTTCGTGTGTAAAGGGATCAGGCTCATTGCAAAATCTGTATTGTGAAGAAACTGAAACTGTCAGGTAAAAGTAGGGTAGCATTCACCATAGTGAAGGAGCAGGGTAAGCAGTAGGGATCCTGCTGGAGGGGAATAAGGGAAAAAGAAGAGAGACAGGGTCAAAAGAAGAACCAGCTCATCACATGTATGGGCTTGCTTCACGGAGGTTACAGAGGAGGAGATCATTGCAGCCTCTGTAAAATTCAGGCTGAGGTGTTGAGGAGGGTTGGATTAGCACCTTGGCACTCTGGGCTGCCCTGCAGAATCATTGCTGGAGTGAGCTACAGCCCTTCATTAAGTAAGCTACCCCCTTCTCTTCCTAAGCGGCAACATCTGCCCCAATGGACCAAGATGAGAGAGGGAAAGCAGCCAGTAGGGCTCTGCTGTACCTGCAGACTTGTGTGGTTACTTGTAACCTGCTACCACCATTGTGAATGGATAATGGTGATTCTGCAGTGTCAGGAGTGCATGATGCAATGGCGGGATTTTACATGCAAACTAAGGTCTATAAATTAAGTTATAAAACTCCCTGACTGTAACAGCACCTGTATGTGTGACTAGATGTGACTATGTCTTTCCCAGCTAAATCTGTGGATTTACCACAATTATTTGTGGATCAAAGAACAGAAATTGGAGATCAGTGATTCAGTAAATGCACTGGTTAATGTATGAAATATTGCTGTAAATGAGATGAGACTTGGTGTTTACCAACAGTGCAACACGGGAGGGCTGTGTCCCAGAACACCTGGACAGAGCCCTGACACTGATACGGTTAAATGAGATGGCCTGAGTTGCATCCTTGTCTTTTGCAGCATTTTATGTGACCTTTTACAACTGAGACTAGATTAGCATATACCAGCTGCAATTACTTGGTGTGAATATTACAAGACAACAGTAACTTTAAATCTGTCCCACCCAATGATATTATAATAACCTAATATTTCAAGCAATGGCATGTCAGGCAAGGTCTGGCTCACGTGACTTGGAACGGCATGAAATAATCTAAAACTTCCCAAATCCTGCTGGCCTAGCTCTTCCTAACTCCGCAAACTGCTCCCAACCTCTCCTTGAGAGAATCAAAGACCCAGCAACTTGACCATGCCCACTCCATCTATTGCAGTGATGCTCCTCTGCTCGGGAACAAGAAGAAAGACACAATTAAGGTGAGCAGCCACACAGTCATAATACCGAATAGCAAATCCATGCAGTGAACACCCCAAGTACACAATCCATAGATTTGCATTTGCATTGCTGAACTGTTGTTGGCATGAAACATTCATTGAATACTTGTCAATAGCCAAGCATTTGTGAAAATCAAAGCCTGGTCATGAACAATCAGGGAACAGAAAAAGGGGCAACATTTTTCCAGCAAATGTTTGGCCAGAATTAGTTTACCCAACTCTGTTTCTGCCGCAAGGATGGAATAACTTAGTGGTCACACAGCTACTCTCTCTCCTCAATTCAAGATTAGGTTCTCCCCAGCACTCTGTCCTACTCATTGCTTCTTATCCTGCGCTCATGTGAACCATGCGCCACACCTGTGCTGTGAATGGTCAAGCCTCAACAGGTGGTGTATTTTAAGTTCTAGTTATTAACTCTTTCAGTTGGCTATTAACTATTTCAGAAGCAGCCAGAAGAAAAAATATAGCATTTTTTTTCACTTTGCTGCCTGTAAGTCACCTGATCGTTCATGCAAAAGTAGAGGTTTCACACTTATCCGTTCAAGCCGCACCTTACAGCAATTTCCACCGGTGGTGTCCTTGGAAAGATGCTCATTCTGTAACAGGGGTCAACAACCTTTCAGAAGTCATGTGCTGAGTCTTCATTTATTCACTCTAATTTAAGGTTTCCTGTGCCAGTGATACATTTTAAGGTTTTTAGAAGGTCTCTTTCTATAAGTCTATAATATATAACTAAACCATTGTTGTATGTAAAGTAAATAAGGTTTTTTAAATGTTTAAGAAGCTTCATTTAAAATTAAATTAAAATGCAGAGCCCCGCAGACTGGTGGCCAGGACCCAGGCAGCATGAGTGCCACTGAAAATCAGCTCACGCATGCCATAGGTTGCCTATCCCTGTTCTGTAATATGGTCCATCCCATTAAACAGAAAGATCTAATGACTATATATTACTGTATAACGTCTGTTTAAACATTTACATGGGTAGGATTTGTAAACCTGTTAATACTTCCCAAATAAATAAAGAAAGGATGAATAAAGGAAAATCAGGGTGCCTGCAGCCTGGGTCTGAGTGAGTAGGCATTTATACTAAGCCTGGCCTTTTTGAAAGCTATTCCATTATCCTTTCCATCCTTTTGTTCTTTTATTCATCCCCCACTTTTAACAGGCCGCACTTTGTGGAAACTCTCCCTTGGGGGTAAGGTGGATGTGGTTCCCTTTAAAACTTGTCAGAGCCTCTCCGCAAGTGCTGACCAGGAGTTACTGAAAAGCAACTCAAGGAAATCACTTTCCTGCTCAGGTTGGAGATTAGCTGAGATTTCCCCTGCGATTGCTGGACTGGTCTTAAATTACAGCAGTGATGAGTCGACCTCCGATGGAGTTGGACTGCAAAAGGCATCCAAGGCCTCATCTAAAATGGAGAATTATGTTATGTGTAACATTAATATTTGGCCACGTCTCAATAAATTTCCCAGGAGCTTTGTAATGATTTAGAGCAAGCAGAAAGGAAAGGGTTTATTTTCAGAGTGTACCACTAAATACCGTGATAAACAGAATCTTGATCACTTTAAGTACGAAGTGGGAATGGGGGTTAAGTATTAGTTGCTCTGCAGATGACCAAATGAGAATATAGAAATACCCTAAAACATGCTGTGTACAATTTAGTGAGTTCAAGACCCTTTATCCTGAATAGCTATTGTTCAATGCATGGATTTTGCCTAGTATGCCAGGGAGGGGAGGAAGAAACTGTAGGGAGCCTCTTTTCTCCTTTCTTCTGTGCAGAAGCAGGACAGGTCTCTATGCTTCCTTGTGTTTCAGTCAAGGTGGAGACCCAACTGACAAGCTACAATAGATGGAATTCCATGGCTCCACTCTGGTTTGGAAATGTAGCGAGGCCCTCAGCTACTCTGTGTACATGATGCTGTGGGGAGAAGTGGTGTGGGGACTTCATACTGCTCTCATAGGGGAGCACGAGTAGTGTGTCCGGTGGAGCACACTGGCCCAGGATCATCATGCCCTTTACAGGTTGGATAGCTCAGACCTTCTTCGCCACCTCCACAGTGTGCCTCACTCTCATAAAGGCAAGATTAAGTTGGATGCCTATTACCTGGCATTTCATTGACCAAGACTGACATCCCCAGACTGATGGATGCAATGAGGTAAAGCCAACATGCTTCCATTTATGCTGAGTGGGTCCTTCTGTGCAAGCACATTTGAAAGAAGTTATGGGATTGATATGGATGTTTACTACCAGTCTCTGCCCTCCACCCACTCCGACTTCCTACATTTTGGAATATTCTGATGTATCTCATTAGTGGCCCACTGTGAAGAGCTGGGTTCTCATCATCCCGGAAAGTGAATAAGAAAGTGTTCTTTACCACTTCACATAATACATGAATTGGGGTCACTCAATGAAATTAATAGGCAGCAGGCATAAAACTAATATAAGGAAGTACTGCTTCACACAACACACAGTCAGCCTGTATAACTTGTTGCCAGGGGATGCTGTAAAGGCCAAAAGTATAACTGGGTTAAAAAAAGAATTAGGTAAATTCATGGAGTATAAGTCCATCAATGGCTATTAGCCAAGATGGTCAGGGATGCAATCCAATGCTCTCGGTGTCCCTAAACCTCTGACTACCCCAAGCTGGGACTGGACAACAGTGGATGGATCACTCAATAAATTGCCCTATTCTGTTCATTCCCTCTGAAGTATCTGGCACCAGCCATTGTTGGAAGACAGGATACTGGGCCAGATAAACCATTGGTCTTTCCCAGTATGGCCATTCTCATGTTCTTAACCCTTGTGGTGGAAAAACCTACTACCCAGAAAAAGGAAGGAACTCCCAACTCTCGTGTCATTTTCAGATGAAAGGGATGTCAGTGGAAAAACTGCACAAGCGTAGTCATAATCGCTAAGCCCAAGTACGGTCAGCATTTCATGAACATACTGAGAATGAAAGTCCTGAAACCAGAGTCTGAGGGTTGACTACCAGGGGATAAAAGCCCTGCAGCATGGCCATGCCTGGCCTGGGTCAGGTGACTTGGGCTTATGGGGCTCAGGCTGCAGAGCTAAAAATCACTGTGTAGATGTTTCGGCTCAAGCTAGAGCCAAAGCTCTGGGACCCTCCACCCTCGCAGGGTCCCAGAACTCAGGCTCCAGTCTAAGCCTGAATGTCTACACGGCAAGTTTTCAGCCCCAGAGTCTGAGCCCTCTAACCAAGTCAGCTGACTGGGCCAGTCACGTGGGTTTTTTTTTTATCCCCATGTAGACATACCCTAAGTGGATTTTTCCACAAATAGCCTCTCAACTCCACCTGCTACTCTCCAACCATCTGCACTCTTAAAAGTTCCACATCTCCTGCACCAGAAAATTGTGTTGTGGTGCTGCCAGTTCTCACAATTTTATTATGAGTCTCACAATATTTGGTGATTTTCTTAAAGCCCCAGCCCCTGGAGTCTGTGATTAAATGAGAATCCCAGCTTTCATTGAAAGTAGAAGTAACTTTCTAGCCTTCGTGGTTGCAGAGAAAAGCTTGAAAATGTGAACCCTAAAAACTCAAAATCAGAAGGCAAATAAAAAGAACCGCAAATGTATTATTTTTTTAAATCTCATTATTTTAAGACAACCTCATGATTTTGGGGGGCCTAACTCATGAATGCTTGATGTTGGCAACACTTGAAACATTGATGACTAACAGCTAGGGCTGTATGAAAGCACTGATATGGTTGCTTTTGCTATCAAGCAAGATAAAAATATCATGCAACCATTTTCCTAGGAACTTAGTTTAGATAATCTGGTTTTAAAAATAATATAGAGGCTTTCCCATTTTCATCTGGTTTAGCAAAAGCAGGTCTTCTCTAGTTACAATAAAGTGATATGAGCAAATATACAAATACATTTTATTCTGTACTTTTATTGAATACCAAGTAAAACATGCAAGGTCCCATTGCTATTATGTTGAAAGAGTCAAGATGTAAATTTATTTTTTAATTTTAAATGTCAAAGCTAGCTTTAATCAGTTAAGGGTTTTGAGTTGATTTTAGAGGCTTTTTTGGCTGCATAGTACTCTACAGATGAATGGCTTCTTATTAAAACTTGCATCCGAAGAAGTGGGTATTCACCCACGAGAGCTTATGCTTCAATACCTCTGTTAGTCTATAAGGTGCCACAGGACCCTTTGTCGCTTATTAAAACTAGTTATCCCCTAAAAGGTATCCTCCATGAGCTGCTAGTTCTTCCCAGATTAATGCTGCTCTGACTGGGACAAGGACTATGGTATTTCCATGAAGACTGATGTAGGTCTTAGGAAGACATTTATTTAATTAACAGACAGAAATAATTTAGAAAATAAACATGTAACTAATGCAGCTGTAATCTAGCCTGACTAGAGTCTCTCAGCCTTGCGACTGGTTCTTGTCTCAGAGTCTGTGAGAGTCACTAAGCACTGTATGGTCTCCAGAAGGATGTATAGCAGATGTGCACTTCTCCATGAAGTTTAACCCAAGGAACTTTTCATTTGGTTTTGCATGCTCTTCTGCCAAAGTCAGGATGGCCCTTAGCAATAACAATAACCTGCAATAACAGCTTCATCCTTGACTCATTTTAGCATTCTGTTTCTGCATCCACAGTGCCTCCTATGCCTAGCAAGTCAGGGAAATTTAAGGGTCCCTCTAGGGTGACCAAACAGCAAATGTGAAAAATCGGGACAGGGGGTGGGGGGTAATAGGAGCCTATATAAGAAAAAGACCCAAAAATCGGGACTGCCCCTATAAAATCGGGACATCTGGTCACCCTAGGTCCCTCATTCATTCTGCCCTAATTCTCCTTTGGCACTCCTTGTGGCTCAGAGACAATAACCAGGGTAAGACTATAGTTTTTATTGGGGCTGGCTGGTAAATTTAAAATTTCTGATGTAAAACATAAAAATTCACAAAAGCAGCTCTACTTTTTATATTAATAGGGGCCCAGGTAGCTCACACGTAGCAGTAGTGTTATTGCTGGTTACATATTCATGCCTCCCATGTCCGTGTTTGAACTACCTACAAAGACTTTCTCAGTCACTTGACTTTTGGAATAAAAAATACTATTGCTCGAGTTTGGAAATGCAGCACTCCTCCTCCCATCTCTGTTCCCCCTGCCACTCCAGGGAAAGGGATAGTTTTGTTTAGTCTAAGAATAAGTAAATTAATTTGATTGCTTGATTACAAATACAGGAGACCCCCGCTAGAACGTGCGTCACTATAGCGCGAATTCGGTATTAGCATGGGAGCGACCATGGATCCCAAAATAAATTGTTTACATTGGGATCCATGGTAACGCCCCTCCCTCCTGCGATAACATGGTACTGTGCATGGCTCCCAAACCCTGCGTTCTAGCGGGGTGTGGTGTACCTACAATACCTTGCAGTATGGATGCCATTCTGCAACTACTTTGTTAATGCTCGTTGCCTATCAGACTTTCCACTGTTTCATTTGAATAAGATAATTGACTAACTTCTGTCCCTCACTTTATCCCAGATTATGAGATATATTTAGAGGTTATATAAATCCCTCTCTGAAGTGTAGAAATGCCTTTAAAATTAATACACTATACAGTTTAAAATCAATGCAACAATGTTCATAAACAGTCCATTGGCCAACTTCTGCCATTTTTTCACCCATTTCAGACAATTTCATTGAACTCCATTCAATTCTGTGATGTCAATAGGGCTATGGGTCATGTAAAATCAGAGCAGAATAGGGCCAATGAAATGCAAATCCTTTGGCCTCAGACATTATATTCACAAGCCCAGATTCCGCCCCCCGCCCCCCCCCCAGGTCAATATTGTATAGGCCAGGTTCATTATTTGTTTTGCATGTGTATAGATGTGTGCCTGTGTCACGTATGCCTGTCTGTATGAATACATGTGTGGTTTACATTTGCTTTCTCTTTCTAGCTTTGTAAAAGCCAAATCCTTTGAGATCTGAGTAAGCAGATTGTGCCAGCACAGAGCCCCGCTGAAGTCAAAGGGGAACCCATGCAGGGACAAGGGTGTGCTTGTGTAGATCCAGTGGCAGGATCAGCCCCTGTTATAGTACCACGAGTCTCAGATTGCCCAGGTCCATCCAGGAGTTCAGGGCCACTTTCCCAGATCCCAAGCAAGGTTGAGTATGTATTAGCTTTCCACTAGAGCTGGCTGTTACCTCCAGAGATATCTCTGGAGGTATCTCAATGTCTAATATTCACTTTTCCTTTTCACAAGATCCTATCCATTTTCCAAGAAAATGTCCTCTAAACTTCAGCCTCCAGATTGTGTGATATCTTCACTTTATCTACTCTATTATTTTTAAAGGGATATGACAAAAGAATACACTAGAGTTTCCCAAGTTCTTGATAATGGACTACAGATCCTTTTTCATGTAGGTTCCTATCTAGTAACAGAAAATCATTATCATCTGATACTTATTTTAGGATCCATGTGAAACAAGTTAGAGAACACAGTCAACTTCCTAGTGGACAGGTGTCCAAATCATAAAAATCACCATCATAGTCGGTTCTGTGTTAGACATTCAGTCGAGAGACTGAACTTTGAAGAGACGACTTCGGTTTCCGGTACTGTCAATGTAGCACTTTTCATAAGACTTTACAATACTTCAAATAGAATTTTGGTTAAAAAAAATCACCTGCCAATCTTTCTTTTAGGCTTTTCTACCCCCCTCAATGAGTCTGCCCCACTCATTTTCTTAACATGACGAGTCTATTGAACTCTCTTCATGTGTTAATGGTTTAATGATTCACTGCTTTTTTGTCACCTTGGATTTTGATTTGAAATCCATGCATTTTATTTATTTCCAGTCTTTAAATTCAAAAAGTCTCCATCCCATTCTCTGGGTACATTTGCACAATTCAGTTTTCACAGTTAAAAATGCCATAATTGTACAGATTTGTGCGTCATTAATCATTCATTTGTGTGTATACTTCATAAGAAATTACCAATAAATATCATACATAGCAATACATGTTTAATTGTACTCATATGGGTTGGATTGTCAGCTAGGAATCTTGTCTTTTTACTTGTTTCAAAAAGCATCAGTAGTGGCTCTGAATAATAACTTAATAACGTGAATGTCCACATTTGAATGTGTGTGTATGTTTGTTTGTAATTTAATTATAAATATTAAGGACAGCTTAGGAAATATTCGTGAAATACCTGAAAACAGTGAATGGACTTTTCCTGTCATAGCCATTTAGAAAAGTATAAGGGAGTTTCCTAGGCAGTGTGATGCAATCCCTTCTTTTAAAATGATCCATTATATTGTGTTCAGTGGGGTTTCCCATCACCCTCCCTGCTCTTTTATTGCCATTCATCACTGTGGTGACTAAGCAAACCATTTTTCTTTAATCGCAGAAATAGGAGTACCCATGGCAAAGCAGGTATGCAAATTCAGACTTACCTCCTCTGTCCTGCCTCCGGATCATTATGAGTGGGTGAGAAAATCTGTTGTATATCAATCCAGCCACAGATGCCAGTTTACCTTAAACTGGGCTTGTTAATGACAAGTTGGCTGCCAAGAATTTCCAGTTCAGGTTTGAATTTTAAATGCAAACCAGAAATATGCAACAACTTCAGTTTCTAGATGCTGTGCAATAACCTAAAGTGACACTGTGCAGCCATGATGTGTTTCCTCTTGATGTGACAGGAAATAAGACTGCCTATTGAAAAGCTACTGTGGGCAGCCTCTGAATACATTTTATTTTTAAGTTACAACTTCTTGTCTTTTCAGAGATCTTAACTACTGAAGTTGAGATACCTTGGGTGGGGGCTTGAGAATATACTGATTTAGGTACTGTGAAAATCCCTAAAACTCCACACACAAAAATTTAACGAGCAAATGAACATGAAATAACATTTAGAATGCCAAAGAATTTAGCGGAAATAATTTGTTTCTACTTCTTTGAGCATGGCATCGAGTCTCCGCCTCAAAGAGCTTATTGACCTATTCATAAGATGAGAAAACAACAGGTGGGCAAAACAAATGTGGAGAAGAACCGTCAATAAATAATTACCAGAATTTAACATAATCAAAACATAAACAGCACTGCTTGCAAGTGGCAAGATTTTTTTTAATGTTTAAAAACATCTGTATGAATTAAACATTTGTTTGGAATTGGATAGCTTTCCTTATGTAGGCACCAATCCTGCAAACACACATCTGCTTAATTGTATGCATGTGAGTAGTTATGGACTTCAGTGCAGCTGTTTTCAAGTGCAAAGTTAAGTATTTGCCAGATCAGGGCCACAGTTTTCAGTGGCGCTGACCTTTCTAATATAACCACACTAGGAGCCCATACTACTAGGCCACATTCTATTTTTTTCCTCCCCCCATGGATAGATTCTACATCACACGTTACTGATTATGCTGAGGGTAACACTGGAAATTTGTCAAGAAATCTGCTTAAGCAATGGGATCTTTCTGGGATTGCTGAGAATGTAAAAATGCTGACTATGATATGGTTAGTCTTCCAATAATGGCAGCTGAAGTTTCATTAGTTTTTTGTGAGTGCGATTGTATTTATGTAATGGTTTGGTATAACGCATGAAATCCTGGGTGATATCTATGAAAAACACATACATTAAACATTGGTCTCCACTATTTTTTACCTAAATATATACCAGGGGTCTGCAGGGTTCTTCCCTCAGTCCCTGTGCACCTTCAATACAGTACGCTGCTACGTTATCAATGTAAAGTACAGCCCTTCTTAGGTTTAAGAGCCTAACAAAAGAACATGTACAAATCGAATTACGTACATTGAGATTATTGAAGGTTCATAACTCAGTCAAATCAAAATTAGTTTTTATCAAGACACCGAAGGCACCCCTATTTCCACACCAAGTTTCAGCTATCAAAACCCAGCGATTTTTGGCTGTACAGTTGCTTGGAAAAGGACACAAGACATTTTTATAATTGGAGAAAAGTGTGGATTTTTTTCACTCCCTCACAATTAAAAATGGCAAATCAGTTTTGCCGAGATACTTCAGAAATGTTTACCTTTTGGCAGATTCAAGCCTCCACGTTTCACCATTTGAAAAGTTCTGAGCAGCAGAAAGCAGAGTCTTAGAATGGAACTGTTCTGCAATCTTAGCCAAGGTGATCATGTATATTGCAGTGCTTCACATAAATAAAATGCTCTATAAATAACATCAGTAGCATAATGCCTTGAATTACACCTAAGGAAGGCTGAGCTGCACAGACAGCCTCATCCCCTCCATTACACCTAACAAAAGTAGTGGCATGTATTGCGTATACAAGGATGCGATGGGAACAGGACATGGGTCAGCTGGGAAAGGGGTGGATTCACAGGATCCAGTACTGCATGGGTTTGCTGGCCCTCCTGCTATGGCTGCTCTGGGTTAGGGATGCCCAGGACTACTTCGTCTATGGGCAGAAAGTGACTCCCCAGCTAATCTGTGGACTTGGGTAGGGTATGTTTCTTGCTCAGTCCAGCTATCCAAATTGAGCACCATGCTGAGGTCCTAATTATTAAAATGTGTACTGTAGAAAGAAGTGAACTTCTGTATGTCTGTAAAGACATGCTGGAGCTTTATCACAATGAAAGTGGATTCATAGTTTTGGAGGCCCAAAGGGATCATTATGTTTATCTACTTTGATGTCATGCGTAGAATTATTTCACTCAGTAATTCCAGCACTGAGTCCAATAATTTGTTGTCAACATAAAACATACAGAAAGAGATTTAGTCTTAAATTACAGGATCCAAGTGATAGTGAATTTACCAGTTTGCCCGATGAGTTTTTCTAATGGTTAATTACCCTTGCTTAAAAATTTACATTTTATTTCCAGTTGACCTTTGCACCATTGGCTCTTGTGCTTTCTTCTGCTTGAGTGAAGAACCCTATAGCATCTCCCTGTGCAGGTAATTATAAAACCATGATTGAATTGCCTCTTCTTCACCCTCTCTTTGATAGGGCTAAATAGATTGAGTTCCTTTAGTGTCTCATTGCAAGGCATGTTTTCCAGACCCCCTCAATTACTCTTATAGCTCATCTCCAAACCCTCTCCAGTTTTTTAATAGTGTTTTAAAAATGTGAACACCAGGACTGCTCACAGTCTACTAGCGGTGAATTCATCAGTGCCATGTACTGAGGTCATATCAGCTACTTCCTCCTGCTCAGTATTCCCATTTATGCATGCAGGAATCATGTTCATCAGGATTCATGCTTTTTTTACCACAGTATCATACTGGCTTTCAACGGTGATTCCCTAAGACCTTCTCAGAGTCACTCTTTCCACAATACAGTCCCCCATCCATAAGTGTGGCCTACATTTTTGGGTGAAATCCTAGCCCCATTGAATTCAATGGCAAAATTCCCATTCACGTCAATGAGGCCATGATGTTACTTTTTACTCCTTGATATTTGACCTTGCATTTGACTGTATTAAAACACATATTGTTTGATTGTACCCAGTTTACCAAGCAATTCAGATCACTCTGTTAGCAACCTTCCTCCTCATTATTTACCACTCCACCAGTCAGCTGCAAACTTTATCAGCAATAATTTTATATTTTCTTCCAGATCACTGATGATGATAATAATGAATAGTGTATGACTGGGAACCAGCCCCAGCAGGCCCCCACTTGTTGACAATTCCTCATTATTAACCTAAAAACATAAGAATGGCCCTAGTGGGTCAGACCAAAGGTCCATCTAGCCCAGTATGCTGTCTTCCAACAGTGGCCAGTGCCAGGTGCTGCAGAGGGAATAAAAAGAACAGGTAATCATCAAGTGATCCATCCCCTGTCGCTCACTCTCAGCTCCTGGCAAACAGAGGCTAGGGACACTATTCCTGCCCATCCTGGCTATTAGCCATTGATGGACCTATCCCCCATGAATTTATCTAGTTCTTTTTTTAACCCTGTTATGGTCTTGGCCTTTGCAACATCCTCTGACAAGGAGTTCCACAGGTAGACTGTGTGTTGTGTGAAGAAATACTTCCTTTATTTGTTTTAAACCTGCTGCCTAGTAATTTCATTTGGTGACCCCTAGTTCTTGTGTTATGAGAAGTAGTAAACAACACTTCCTTATCTACTTTCTCTACACCAGTCATTATTTTTATAGACCTCAATCATATCTCCCCTTAGCCATCTCTTTTCCAAGCTGAAAAGTCCCAGTCTTATTAATCTCTCCTCGTACGGAAGCCATTGCATACCCCTAATCATTTTTGTTGCACTTTTCTGAACCTTTTCCAATTCCAATATATCTTTTTTTAGATGGGGCGACCACATCTGCACACAGTATTCAAGAGGTGGGTGCACCATGGATTTATATAGAGGCAACATGCTATTTTCTGTCCTATTATCTATCCCTTTCTTAATTATTCCCAGCATTCTGTTTGCTTTCTTGACTGCTGCTGCACACTGAGTGGATGTTTTCAGAGAATGATCCACAATGACTCCAAGATCTCTTTCTTGAGTGGCAACATCTAATTTAGACCCCATCATTTTTTATGTATAGTTGGGATTATGCTTTCCAATGTGCATTACTTTGCATTTATCAACATTAAATTTCATCTGCCATTTTGTTGCCCAATCATCCAGTTTTGAAAGATCTTTTTGTAGCTCTTCACAGTCTGTCTGGGTCTTAACTATCTTTAGTAATTTTGTATCATCTGCAAATTTTGCCACCTCACTATTTACTCCTTTTTCCAGCTCATTTATGAATATGTTGAATAGGACTGGGCTCAGAACAGACCCCTGGGGGACACCACTATTTACCTCGCTCCATTCTGAAAACTGACCATTTATACCTACCCTTTGTGTCCTATCTTTTAACCAGTTAACAATCCATGAGAGCACCTTCCCTCTTATCCTGTGGCAGCTTACTTTGTGTGAGAGCTTTTGGTGAGGGACCTTGTCAAAAGCTTTCTGAACATCTAAGTACACTCTATCCACTGGATCCCCTTGGTCCACATGCTTGTTGACCCCCTCAAAGAATTCTAGTAGATTGGTGAGGGATAATTTCCCTTTACTAAAACCATGTTGACGCTTCCTCAACCAATTATGTTCATTTATATGTCTGACAATATTGTTCTTTATTATAGTTTCAACCAGTTTGCCCAGTATTGGACAGTTCCTCAGATCTGTCACCTAAAAAGAATGGCTCAGGTTTGGGAATCTCCTTCACATTCTCAGCTGTGAAGACCAATGCAAATAATTCATTTAGTTTCTCCGCAATGGCCTTATTATCCTTGAGTGCTCCTTTAGCACCTCGATCGTCCAGGGGCCCCACTGGTTGTTTAGCAGGCTTCCTGCTTCTGATGTACTTTAAAAAAAATTCCTATTACTTTTTGAGTCTTTAGCTAACTTTTCCTCAAATTCTTTTTTGGCCTTCCTAACTGTATTTTTACACTTAATTTGTCAGTGTTTATGCTCCTTTCTATTTTCCTCACTAGGATTTAACTTCCACTTTTTAAAGGATGCCTTTTTGCCTCCCACTGCTTCTTTTACTTTGTTCTTTAGCTACGGTGGCACTTTTTTGGTTCTCTTACTATGTTTTTTAATTTGAGGTATACATTAAAGTTGAGCCTCTATTATGGTGTCTTTAAAAAGTTTCCATGCAGCTTGCAGAGATTTCACTTTTGGCACTGTACCCTTTAATTTCTGTTTAACTAATTTTTTGTGTAGTTCCCCTTTCTGAAATTAAATGCTACAGTATTGGGCCACTGTGGTGTTTTTCCAGCCACAGGGATATTAAATTTAATTATATTATGGACACTATTACCAAGCGGTCTAGCTATATTCAGCTCTTGGACCAGATCCTGTGCTCTACTTAGGACTAAATCAAGAATTGCATCTCCTCTGGTGGGTTCCAGGACCAGCTGCTCCAAGAAGCAGTCATTTAAGGTGTGAAGAAACTTTATCTCTGTATCCCGCCCTGAGGTGACATGTACCCAGTCAATATGGGGATAACTGAAATCCCCCATTATTATTATTGAGTTTTTTATTTTAATAGCATCTCTAATCTCCCTAAGCATTTCACAGTCACTATCACCATCCTGGTCAGGTGGCCAGTAATATATCCCTACCACTATATTTTTATTATTAGATCATGGAATTTCTATCCATAGAGATTCTATGGTACAGTTTGATTCATTTACGATTTTTAATTCTACGCTTTATTTCACATATAATGCCACTCCCCTGCCAATACGACCTGTTCTGTCCTTCCAATATATTATTAAAGTATTGTGGTTAATCAGTTTAAATATTCAGGAGTAGAAAATATATTGCAAATGGTACTACAGATGGGTCAGTAATGTAAAAAAAATAGCATGCAACTGAGAAACCATATTATGGCCCCGATCATCCGCCATGTTAGAGTTCCACTTGAGGTAGGAGGTAGAACAAAGGTGGCTTTGTACATGCGGGGGATAAACTTGGTATGTGCACTAAGGTGTTTCTTAATTTAAAAATCACGTAGGCTGCTCTTCTCCAGTCATCGTTTGATCATCCGCTGGTTTGGAATTCACATATACTATAATTGATTATAGAGAATTTTACGTAAAACAATCTTTCCTCTCATGCAGGGAGAAAAACAATCTGCCTTTTCCACTGACACAGCACACTGTGGTTTCTTATTCACAAATGGTTTTCCTCATATGTAAAGGGTTACACTGCAAATATACTATCAAGTGAGTAATTTACCAAGCCTGTGGTTTATCTCTGTGATCTCTTTATCATCTGGAAAGTGCCACTGGTTATTCCTTAGGTATTACACAGGAACAGAGAAATGCATTAACATTTGACATGATAAAATTTGTCTAGGAAATGTAACTTGGTTCTTCACTCGTGGTTAGGGTCAAAGAGCTGTGGTGGCGCATACCATTGGTTCTTTCAGGGGTGTTGTAAAGAAGGAAATAACTAGCAATGGTATATTAATACTAAATTTGTGCTATTATACATCATCTTCAACAAAACACTGACCCTGAATTGTATAACTAACATTTATGTCATTGATTGGTGGTGACTGAATCACCCAATCATAGGAGTTAGCAACAGAAATGACTTAGTATATTCTTATATGCTGCAACGGAGGTTATTTCCTACTCCCCCCACCCCCATGCCCTGCCCAGTAGAGAACATATCAGTCACATTTCTACCGTAAGTACCAATAAGCCTTAAAAGAAAAATGTGGGGGACTTAACTATATCAGTCAGTTATTATTAATGATTTATTAATGTTAATAATAATTAATAATAAAGGTTGCATTCCTCTAAGAACATGTTTAAAGGCCACTGGAGACCTAACTAAATAGCTAAAAATATGACAATCAACTAAAAGGCAGTTTTAAAAAAAATGGGTTGAAGTTCAGAGGAACACTAACTTTTGGATACCTTGATGAAGTTCTAAATGAAACCTCCAGACCTATTGGTATTCACCCATCACCAGCATATTTTATGGCTACAGTGTTTGTATAATTCAGTTTGTCTGATCTAGCATCTGGCAAAAGTGGTACACTGAGCAAGTTGGTTCCCAGATTGGTCCCAAGAAATGAGTTAGTATTCTTGGAATTTGAAGTTCCTATAGTAGACACCTTTAGATCCAAAGATCCGGTAATGCTGTTGTGGAAATTCCTATTTACATTTTTGTATAAGTCTCTGCCAATGACAGTTGGCAGCTAGATTTTGGAACAATACAATGGGACTGTTGGTCCACTGATTCTGCTGATCCTGCAGTAGAAGCTGTCAGTTAGAAACCAATAGACACCAGCTGAAGATCCAATGGAGTTTACTGGAATTTCCACTCATGTCCAGTCTATGGGTATAATCCAAGTCCCTTTGAAGTGGAAAGACCCCCATTGACAGTGACGTTAAATAAGGCCTAAGTATCATAAATCTTAGATGCCTGATCCTGCTACCATTGAAATCCTTTTGGATCTTGGGCCCAAGACTACAAAAGGACTTAAACATCTAACTCCCACTTTAGGTGCATAAATCCCAAATTTAAGAGCTATTGAGAGCCTCAAACTTCTGCTAAGCTGCAGCCATCCTTGGAGGTGCCTAAATTTCCGCTATTAGGAGTGCCAAAGGCACCTAAGCTTCCACCTCTGGACATGTACACTGCTACCTCAGTTCTGGCGGACAATGCCTATCTTATGCCCAAAACTTATTGGGATCCTCAAACCAGGTGTTGCCCCATGAATCTGACCTGTGGGGTCCAATCTGGTAGAAATTTTCAAAGTATTCCTAACACCATACAAAATGGGAGAGGCGTCCTCAGTTAGAACATTTAGCTCAGTGGCTAGAGCACTCACCCAGGTAGTGGGAGACCTAATTCAATTCCTCCCTCTGCCTGATAAGGAAAAGAGATTTGAACATGAGTCTTCTATGAGATATTCTGATCTGGATCTCTGTCAATCTCTCCTGTTGAAGCCGTTCCCTAAATAATAACATAATTAAATATGCAATGGGCCAGAGAGAGAGGGAGAGTGAGAATGACTCTATGCTCCTGTGGTTAGGGCACTCACCTGAGAGGTGGGAAACCTAAATGCAAATCCTTTCTCCTTTTGTTATTGAGCTAGAGGGTAAAAGAGGAGAGCCCTGCTCCTCCTCCAGCCATTTGGTGTGGCGTTAAGTAAAAAAAATAGTGGGGCATTTGGCACTCCATGTGAGTGGGAGGGAGCAGGGAATTGTGTCTGGTCCTTATACAGGCCACACCAAGGAGGTAGAAAGCTCCTTATGCCCACCCTACCCTCGCACCACCCACTGTGCACCCATGTAAAGGCCAGGCATACTCTAGCCTCTTGTGTTTATTAAGGAAACTAGGATTAGAAACTGTGCAATTTGGCCCAGTTAATGCTGTACTTAGAGCTGGTTGAAAATTCCTGACATTTCAATTGAAAAATGTTCATCATTTTTGATACATCTACGCTGTGGTAGAAATGTGAATGTTTGGAATTTCCTGGCTTTTCACTGTTTAGTTTCTCAACCTTGATGTCAAATGGATTCTAGTCTTTGAGAGAGAGAGAGAGAGAGAGTGTGTGTGAAGTGATAAACGAAAGCTTCAACATCAATGGCTAACAGGCAACAGTCTTCTTCATAAGTGACTTACTAAAATAAAAACAGCTATCATTTTCCATAGTGAAAGATGCCTCTTTTCACTGTCTCATAATTCATAGAATGTTTTTGTTCTCATATGAGTCTATTCTCCACTTGATGTATCACACAATTCCTAGTTAGCATTGCGCAAGCTTTCCATGGCAGAACTGTTGGACTTGTGTCGAGTATCAGAGGGGTAGCCATGTTTGTTGCTTCTACAGATCCAGACTAACAGACATATTGGAGCATAAGCTTTTGTGGGTGAATACATCTGAAGACGTGAGTATTCACCCACGAAAGCGTATGCTCCAATACGTCTGTTAGTCTATAAGGTGCCACAGGACTCTTTGTGGCTGTTGCACTTAGTTTACAGTTTTATTACAGAAGCAAAATTCTCTACATTTCATCAAACCTTGGAGAGTCCAAGGGTGGATGTAAAATCCACTGTATTAATTTGGTTAGACCCAGTGAATATCTGGATCCCTGCTCACTTTAGTACTCACCACTGCCCCACACTCCTCATCCATGTGGGCACTAATGATACAGCCACGTATGACTCTAAATAGATCAGCAGTGACTACAGGAATCTCGGAGCACATGTAGTGTTGCCATCCATCCTCCTGGATGAGGGTAAGGGCTCAGGCAGGGACACGCACATCCTGAAGATTAATGCACGGCTGCACAGATGGTGTCAACGGGAGGGCTTCGACTTCCTTGATCATGGGATGTTGTTCCAAGCAGGAGGTCTTCTGGAAAGAGGTGGGGTCCACCTGACCAAGAAGAAGAGCATCTTTACATACTGACTCCCCAATCTAATGAGGAGGACTTTAAACTCGGTTCAAAGGGGGCAGGTGACAAAAGCCCATAGGCAAGTATAAAAATGACAACCTTAACAGAGGACTAGATGTTGTGAGTGGCATGGGAAATTACAATAGGGTCATAGGAGCAACAAGAGGGAAATCAATGGGGGAATCCGCTCAACGTGTTAGCTGTCCATACAAAAATGCATGGCGTATGGGGAATAAACAGGAAGAACTGGAAATATTAGCACATATCCTAAATAAGGATTTAAATGGCATCAGCAGAGACTTGGTGGGATAAATCTCATGACTGGAATATTGGTATAGAGGGGTGTAAGCTTGTTCAGGAAAGGTAGGCAGGTAAAAGCAGGAAGGAGGTGTTGCATTATACATCAAGAAGGCGGTGAGAGGAAGAACACATGAAGGTGTGAATATAAAAGGAGAAAAATAGGAGCGATGTCATTGTAAGGGTCTACCATAAAGCACCAATTCAGGAAGAGGAAGTGGATGAGGCATTTCTAGAGCAAATAATAGAAATATCCAAAAACACAAGACCCCATAGTAATGAGGGACTTTAACTACTCAAACATCTGTAGGAAAAATAAAATGACAAAATGCAAAATTTCCAATAAGTTCTTGGGCTGTATTGGGACAACTTTTTGCTTCAGGAAGTGGAGGAAGTAACCAGAGGGAAAGCCATTGTAGTCTTGATTCTGACCAACAGGGAGGAATTGGTTGGAAATTGGTTGAAGGTGGAAAACAATTTGAGTGAAAGTGATCATGCAGTGATAGATATGATTCTAAGGAAAGTGAGGGCAGCAGAATAAGGACAATGGATTTCAAAAACCAGACTTTAACAAACTCAGAGAATTGGTAGATTAGGTCCCATGGGAAGAAAATCTAAGGGATAAAGGAGAGTTCAGGAGAGCTGGCAGTTTCTCAAGGAGACAATATTAAAGGCACAACTGAAAACTATCCCAGTGTGAAGGACAGATAGGAAGAATAGTAAGATGCCAATATGATTCCATCAGAAGCTCTTTAATGACTTGCAAATCAAAAAGGAATCCTACAAAAAGTGGACACATGGACAAATTGCTGAGGAGTACAAACAAAAGCACAAGCATGTAGGGCCAAAACCAGAAAGGCTAAGGCCCAAAATGAGTTACACCTTGCAAGGGACATAAAAAGAAATCAGAAGAGGGTTTTTAAATACATTAGGAACATGAGAAAGACAAAGTAAAGTGTAGCTCCTTTACTTAGTGGCAAAAGAGAGCTAATAAATTAGGACATCAAGAAGGCAGAGGTGTTTGATTCCTATTTTGCTTCAGTCTTCACTGGTGATCAAATAGTCATCACAATATTAGCAACAAGGAGGAAGGAATGTAAGACAAAATAGGGAAAAAACAGGTTTGAAGAATATTCAGATAAATTAGATGTCTTCAAGTTAGCAGGGCCTGATCAAATTTGTCCGAGATTACTTGAGGAAGTAGCTGAACCAGTCTCAGAACCATTAGCAATTGTCTTCAAGAACTCATGGAGGATGGGTGAGGTCCCAGAGGACTCGAAAAGGGCAAACATAGTAAAGTCTTTAAAAGGAGGAACAAAGAGGACCCAGATAATTATAGACCAGTCAGCCTAACTTTGATACCAGAAAAGATACTGGAACAAATTATTAAATAATCAGTTTGCAAGCACCTAGAGGATAATAGGGTTAAAAGGAATAGCCAGCATAGATTTGTCAAGAACAAATCATGCCACACCAATCTAATTTGCTTCTTTGAGAGGGTTACTGGCCTAATGGTGGGGGGAAGCAATGTATATATCTCTTGATTTTAGTAAGGCTTTTGACACAGTCCCACATGACATTCTCATAAGCAAACTAGGGCAATGTGGGCTAGATGGAATTGCTATAAGGTGGGGGTGCACAGCTAGTTGAAAGACCATATTCAAAGAGTAGTTATCAACAGTTTGCTGTCAAACTGTGATAATGTATCTGATGGGGTCCCACAGGGTTCAGTCCTGGTTCTGGTACTATGCAATATTTGTATTAATGACTTGGAGAGGAGAGTATGCTTATAAAATGTGTAGATGATACCACGCTGGGAGAGGCTGCAAGCATGTGAAGGACAGGATTAGAATTGAAAATGACCTTGTTAAATTTGGGAATTGGTCTGAAATCAACAAGATGGAAGTCAGTAAAGATAAGTACAAAGTACTACACTTACGAAGGAAAAATCAAATGCACAGTTACAAAATAGGGAAAGGATCTGTGGATTATAATGGATCACAAATTGAATACGAGTGAACAATGTGATGCAGTTGTGAAAAAGGCTAATATCATTCTGCGGTGTATTAACAGGAGTATCATATATAAGACCTGGGAGGTAATTGTCCCGTTCTACTTGACACTGGTGAGGCCTCAGCTGGAGTACTGTGTCCAGTTCTGGGCACCCCACTTTAGGAAAGATGTGAACAAATTGGAGTCAGTCCAGAAGAGAGCAACAAAAATGATACAAGGTTTAGAAAACCTGACCTCTGATGGAAGGTTCAAAAATTGGACATGTTTAGTCTTGAGAAAAGACTGAGGGAGGAACTTGATATAGGGTGACCAGATCTCCTGATTTTATAGGGACAGTCCTGATTTTTTGATCTTTTGCTTATATAGGCTCCTATTAGCCCCCCACCTCTGTCCCAATTTTTCACACTTGCTGTCTGGTCACCCTAACCTGATAACAGGCTTTAAATATGTTATCATATTTAAAGAGAGAAAGGTGATAAAGAGTTATCCACGTCCACTGAAGGGAGGACAAGAGGTAATGGGCTTAATCTGCAGCAAGGGAAGTTTAGGTTAGATATTAGGAAAAACTTTCTAACTGTAAGGATAGTTAAGCACTGGAATAGGCTTCCAAGGGAGGTTGCAGAATCCCCATCATTAGGGCTTTTAAAGATAGGTTAAACAAACATCTGTCAGGGATGGTCTAGATTTAGTTGGTCCTGCCTCAGTGCAGGAGGCTGGACTTGAAGACTTCTCAAGTTCCATTCCAGCTCTACATTTCTATGATTTTATACATTGAATTAAAAAGTTCCATAGCTTGGCCTTTTCAACAGCATGTTTTCACTGTTCATTATTAATGCCTTTCAGAGTCACTGTAATACTGCTAACTATGATAAGCTTTTTTGATGTTCCTGGGGTTGAAATAATAGAATTCCCCTGTAATTTAGCATTACTGGCAACTCACTGTAAAATGCCACCAAGTTTTTTATTACCATGACAGTCTCCAAACTTCAATCTATATTATAATATTCATTATCTTTCTTTCCCTTCCAGAAATGCTTCTCATGGACCTAGTGCGACTCTCCAAGTTTCCAACTCTCTCTTATAATCTTAGAAGGAAACATAGGAAACAGTAAGCCAGGCATTAACTTCAAAGGTAAAATGTTAGTTAAAGTAAATAAGATACTCACCAGTTGTTCGTTTGTGGCTTATGCTCCTCTATCATCTACACCTATTGTCACTCTTCATTAGCAGGTGCTACCACAGCAGCCTTACTTTAAGAAGTATCAGAGGGTTAGCTGTGTTAGTCTGGATCTGTAGAAGCGACAAAGGGTCCTGTGGCACCTTATAGACTAACACAGGTATTGAAGCATAAGCTTTCGTGGGTGAATACCCACTTCTTCGGATGCAAGCAGAAGAAGTGGGTATTCACCCACGAAAGCTTATGCTTCAATACCTCTGTTAGTCTATAAGGTGCCACAGGACCCTTTGTCGCTCTTACTTTAAGAAGTGGCTTGGCTGAAACTGGAGAGATGCACCAGAAAACAGGACTCCTACCTGAGTGACTGCAGAGCCATTCCACAGCTACAGTAGCACCCACTCTGAATAGATACAGTGCAACACATATTCTATCTCATACTCCCCATCATGAAATAGGAACTGGGGGATAGGATATGCGTAGTCTTAGAAAGAGAGTGGGTCACTTTCAAACACATGGGAAATAAGGGAGATGCTGATAAATAGAAGGTGGCCTGATTGCTCTGAGACAATAAGGGGGGCTTTTTTGTTTGTTGTTTTGAAAGGTCACCCTGTGATGGCTGTAGGAGGCAGGACTGGGGAGGCCTCTTGCTGGACCTTAGGACAAGGCATAGTGATTTCCAGGTTGTTCACTCATTCTCTTCTGTGATGATGTGCCAGTTGTTATATTCTCTGGATGTTAGTGTGCAGCTGTAACAAATGAAAAGCAGTGACCAAATAGCCAACCAAAACCCAGGTTATAATAATCAGTGTCCAAAACTTCATTCCCGGGCACCAGGCAAATGATTTTTCCCTGTAACGTATTCTCAGGAAAATCATCATTATTGTTATGTATGATTTGTATTATGGTAGTGCCTAGAGTCCCCAGCTGAGATAAGGGCCCCATAGTGCTAGACACTGTATAAAACGCATGGTAAGAGACAGTCTATGCATTGAGGAATTTACACTCTAAATAGACAAGACAAGTGTGGGGGGGGAGAGTCAGAAATGCTTAATGCTGACATTTACTTCAGAGGACTTTCTCTTATAGTGTTGTTGTTGTTATTATTATTATTGTTGTTGTTGTTATTTTATGTGACTAGTGCCAGAAGCATATGCAATGCTGTCATTTTGCACCAGTGCAATATTTCTCAACTGGTCAGTCATGAGTCCCAGGGAGGCCATGAGGCACTGAAAATTTTATTACAACTTGAAGCAAAGAAAATCTCTTTCCCCATGCACTGCACAACTTTACCCTTCGAGATCAAGTATTCTCTGAGAACCGCTCCAAACACGCACTCACACACACACACACACACACACACACACACACACACGACTATGATATATAGGCTTCATGTTATCATGGATACATTTTTTACTCTTACTTTTATAATAAAAGGTAAGTCACCAAAAAAATTGACTTTGAATAAGGGGTTGCCAATCTGAAAAGATTAAGAAACACTGCGGTAAAAAGAACTGTGCTATGCAAATAAGACCGTAGAATATATATTATATATATATAGTGGCAAATTGTCGGCACTACTATGATGGGTCCCACACTTTCTCTTCTTGTGGGGGGGTTTCAGGGTGCCATTTCTTGCCCCTGAACTGGGGTAACAGCTATCCTACTAGTATCCCAGGGAAGGGGAGTGGAGAGGGAGGGACCCGGGCCCGCCCTCTACTCTGGGTCCCAGCCCGGGAGCCCTATGATAGCAGGTGAACCACTTGTACCAGTGATTCTTTCCCCTGGGCTACTTCCCTCTCCTGACCTTCAGCTTCTGGGGCTTCCTGCCTTCCCTCTGCACAAGCCAGGTCTCCCTTTACCTAGGATCTTGGTGGTCTTAGCCCACCGCAGCACTTCTCAAAACTCTCCTCTGCTTTCCTCCAAACTGCTCTTTGTTCCACCACCAATCCACTCTGCTTCACTCCTCCAAACTGCTCTCTGCTCCACCACCAAACCACTCTGATTCACTCCTCCAAACTGCTCTCTGCTCCACCACCAAACCACTCTCCTTTAGTTCCTCCAAACTGCTCCAACTCCTCCACACTTTGCTCCAACTCCTCTGGCTGATTGAAGCAGGGGAATTTTATCAGGTGACTGGCTTCAGGTACTCTAATTGGTTTCAGGTGCTTTTAATTAATCTACAGGGAATAAGGCTTCTCCTCATCCTAGATCACTCTCCTGCTGCCTTCTGGCCATGCTATATCACATATCCTCCCCCCCGCTCAACACCATGGGGTTGGGCAACTTGGGACAAGAGGCAATGCTTTCGTGACAAGCCATCTGTGTTGCCGTGTTGGCTTCCGGCGCTATGCTGTATTTGGGAATGAAAAGGTTGCAGAGATAGGAACCATCTGGTCACTCTTGCATTCTTCTCCTTGTTTCTGTGCATCCACTGGAGCGGGGCGTGGTCTGTCACCAGGGTAAATCGCCGCCCCAGTAGGTAGTAACGGAGAGTTTCCATGGCCCATTTTATCGCCAGACATTCCTTTTCAATGACGGCATACTTTTGTTCCCTGGGGAGGAGCTTCCGGCTGAGGTACAGGATCGGGTGTTCCTCCTCCCCTACCATCTGCGAAAGGACGGCTCCTAGCCCTACCTCCGAGGCATCAGTTTGTAGAACGAATTCTTTCTTGAAGTCTGGGGCTATGAGTACTGGATGGCAGCAAAGGGCTGTCCTTAAATCTGCGAATGCCCCTTCTTCTGCATCAGACCACTTTACTATCTCGGGGCCCCGAGCCTTTATCAGGTCAGTCAATGGCCCTGCTCTCGTGGCAAAATGAGGGATGAATCTCCGATAGTACCCTACTAACCCGAGAAATGCTCTGACCTGCTTTTTACGGATTGGCCGAGGCCAATCTTGTATTGCCTCCACTTTGTTCCATTGGGGTTTTACCAAACCTCTCCCTACTACATACCCAAGGTATCTGGCTTCAGCTAGTCCTATCACGCACTTGAGAGGGTTGGCAGTGAGGACAGCCTTCCTCAGGGTGTCTAGTAGCGCTTCTACTTTTACTAGGTGTGTTTCCCAGTCAGGGCTATGGATGACTATATCATCTAAATAGGTGGCGGCATACCTGGCATGGGGTCGCAACAATTTATCCATAAGTCATTGGAATGTTGCTGGGGCCCCATGGAATCCGAAAGGGAGGACAGTGTATTGGAACAGGCCATCAGATGTAGAGAAAGCAGTCTTCTCCTCGGCGTTCTTGGCCAGGGGAATTTGCCAATATCCTTTAGTCAGGTCCAGAGTGGTTAGGTATCGGGCCTTGCCTAACTGATCAACTAGCTCGTCGACACGTGGTATTGGATAGGCATCGAATTGGGATACTTCATTCAACTTCCGGAAGTCATTACAAAACCTCCAGGTGCCGTCAGGCTTGGGTACTAAGACGATAGGACTGGACCACTGGCTGTGGGATTCTTCAATAACCCCAAGTTCCAACATCTTCTTCACTTCTGTCCTAATTTCCTCTCTTTTAGCTTCCGGTATTCGGTATGGTCTTATCATCACCCTTATTCCAGGCCTGGTGACGATATGATGTTGGACCAGTGTCGTAAGGCCCGGCTGTGTACAGAACACATCTTGGTTCTGTTGGATCATATCAATGACCTCTGTTCGTTGTTCTGGGGCTAACTCAGGGGATATCCTCACCTGCCCCTGTCGGTCATCTGTCTGGGGTGGAGCTCTCCGAATGACCAGGCACGTCTCTCGGTCACGCCAGGGCTTCAGCAAGTTTACATGGTAGATCTGCTCTGGCCTTCGGCGGTCTGGTTGTCTGACCTTATAGTCCACTTCCCCAATGGCTTCCATTATCTCATATGGCCCATGCCAGCTGGCTAGGAGTTTGCTTTCTGCTGTCGGCACTAGCACCATCACCCGTTCTCCTGGTTGAAATTTCCGTACTTTCGCCTGGCGGTTGTAATATGTCCACTGGGTCTCTTGTGCTTTTTCCAAATGTTCTCGTACTATAGGGGTTACTCGAGCTATTCGCTCTCTCATCTGTGTCACGTGCTCAATGACATTCTTTCCTGGGTTGGGTTGTTCTTCCCAGTCCTCCTTGGCAATGTCTAATATTCCGCGTGGGTGGCGTCCGTATAGTAGCTCAAAGGGAGAGAAACCGGTGGACGCCTGGGGGACTTCCCGTATTGCAAACATTAGGTATGGTAGAAGGGTATCCCAGTCTTTTCCGTCCTGTGCTACCACCTTCCAGATCATACCTTTAAGGGTGCGGTTGAACCTCTCGACCAGGCCGTCTGTTTGAGGATGGTAGACTGATGTCCGTACGGCATGGATGCGGAGCAGGGTACATAAGTCCTTCATTAATTTCGACATGAAAGGGGTTCCTTGGTCAGTCAGGATCTCCTTAGGGATGCCCACTCTGGCAAAAACCTGGAGTAGTTCTTTTGCTATTGCCTTGGATGTGGGGTTTCTTAAAGGAATGGCTTCTGGATACCATGTGGCATAGTCAAGGATGACTAGTATGTTTCGGTGGCCCCGTGCGGATCTTGCCAGCGGGCCCACAAGGTCCATGGCTATCCTTTCGAACGGGACTTCAATAATAGGCAAAGGTACTAATGGGGCCCGCAAGTGAGGTCGGGGGTTATGCAACTGGCATTCTGGGCAGGAGGCACAATAGCATTGGACCTCCGCACGTATTCCTGGCCAATAAAACCTTCTTAGGACTCTATCCAGTGTCTTGTCTATTCCTAGATGTCCCCCAAATAAATGACTGTGAGCTAGCTCTAATACTTCCCTTGTGTGTTTCCATGGGACTAAGAGCTGCTCTACTTCTTCCCCTCGGATCTGCACTATTCGGTACAACAGATCACGTTTGATCACATAATACGGCCCCGGGCCTTTGGTCTTTCCTTCCACCGGTATGCCATTTACTTCCACTACCTCCTCCCTCACATTTGCATATAGCGGGTCATTGGCTTGGTCCTGCCTGAAATTCTCACGGGCGGTACCGATCTGACCTAATTCCAGGGGGCCTACTCCGCCCCCTGGGTTGCCCCTACTTGGGCTAGGAACTGACTCTGAGTCCTCACTGGCCTGAACTGTCTCCTGGCCTCCTAATGGGTTCGCTTACCGACAAGGGAGGCTTTCTGGTTCTCTGCTAGAATCCTGGTCCCTAGCCTTTTATCTGCCCTCCTTTCCCGCCTAGACTTTTGGGCTTTCCCGGAGGATGAGAATAGCTCTGGGGCAAATTCAGCAAAAATTGGGGTGAGGCTATCTGCAGGTGCCTCCATTTCAGCCCGGGGTTTGCTACCATCCCTTGGCTCTACTGAGGGGAGTAAGTTTTCAAACCCAGGGAAGTCCCTACCAATTAAGACCGGGTAGGGGAGCCTAGGGACCACCCCTGCAGTTACCCTGGTAGTGTTCCCCTGGATCTCAATCCGTACTGGGATTGTGGGGTAGAAATTTACGGTGCCATGAACGCACGTTACCCCTGTGGTTTTGGCCCGGGTTAGTTGGTCTTGCCCCACCAACTTCCCTGAGACCAGCGTGACAGCACTCCTGGAATCTACTAATGCTGTGGTCACAATACCATTCATTTTTACTGACCTTGTATACCCATGTGGGGTCATTGCGACCCCTACCAGGCCAATTAGACCACATTGTTCCCCAGGATCCCCCAGATTGCACTGCATAGGCTCTTCCCTGTTGGGGCATTGGGCTGCTATATGCCCCAATTCCCCACACTCGTAACACCGACCCCTTATCCCAGTTGCCGCCCTTTGCCTGGGGCTATTTGGTCGGCCCCCCAGCCCTCTCTTCCCAAACCCCCAGGTCCCTTCTTGGACTCGGGCCATTCCTCAATGTCTTTCCTCCCAGTTATAGTTCTCCTGTAGTTCTCGGCGGTCTGGGACCTTGGGTTTGGGGCTGGCTTCCTGGATTGCTGTGTTTCACCCCCTGGGGTCTGGAACAGTTCACGGGCTGCTAGCTGTCTTTCCACGAGGGAGACCAACTCATCATAGGTGGAGGGGTCATTCTGGCCAACCCAAGCCCGGAGGCCTGGTGGTAGCCCCCTCATATACCGGTCCAGTACCAGGAGCTCCATCATCTTCTCAGAGCTGAAGGCCTCAGGGTGCAGCCATTTCCGGGTCAGGTGGATCAGGTCAAACAATTGCGATCTGGGTGTCTTCTCTTCTGTATACTGCCACTCATGGAACCTCTTGGCTCGCAATGCCATAGTTACTCCGGATCTGGCCAGGACCTCTGCCTTCAGCTGGGGGTAATCTGCTGCAGTCTCTGCGGCCATATCGTAGTATACCTTCTGGTCCTCCCCACACAGGAACGGGGCAAGGATACCAGACCACTGGTCTCGGGGCCAGGCCTCCCGCAGGGCTGCTCTCTCAAAAGCCAGGAGGTATGCCTCCACATCATCCTCCCGTGTCATTTTCTGTAGGCAGTGGCTGGCCTGTATAGTCCGGGTCCCATCACAGTTCTGGCTTCGCTCCATAAGGGCCTTCATCTGGTTCACCAGCTCCTGCAGCAGGGCACGGTCCTGGGCAGCCTGACTCATCAACAGACTATTAGTCTCTTGCTGTACCCTAGTCGCCTCCTGTTGGGCGGTTGCTTGGACCCGGGTAGCCTCCTGCTGGGCCGCGGTGGCTTGTATTAGGGCCTTGATCATGTCGTCCATCTTAAAGACTGGATTGTTTTGGCTAACCCTGGTTTAAGTCCCCAGCGCGGAGATCCCACCGCTGACACCACGTGTGGCAAATTGCCGGCACTACTATGATGGGTCCTGCACTTTCTCTTCTTATGGGGGGGTTTCAGGGTGCCATTTCTTGCCCCTGAACTGGGGTAACAGCTATCCTACTAGTATCCCAGGGAAGGGGAGTGGAGAGGGAGGAACCCAGGCCCGCCCTCTACTCCGGGTCCCAGCCCAGGGGCCTTATGATAGCAGGTGAACCACTTGTACCAGTGATTCTTTCCCCTGGGCTACTTCCCTCTCCTGACCTTCAGCTTCTGGGGCTTCCTGCCTTCCCTCTGCACAAGCCAGGTGTCCCTTTACCTAGGATCTTGGTCTTCTTAGCCCACCGCAGCACTTCTCAAAACTCTCCTCTGCTTTCCTCCAAACTGCTCTTTGTTCCACCACCAATCCACTCTGCTTCACTCCTCCAAACTGCTCTCTGCTCCACCACCAAACCACTCTCCTTTAGTTCCTCCAAACTGCTCCAACGCCTCCTCACTCTGCTCCAACGCCTCTGGCTGATTGAAGCAGGGGGATTTTATCAGGTGACTGGCTTCAGGTACTCTAATTGGTTTCAGGTGCTTTTAATTAATCTACAGGGAATAAGGCTTCTCCTCATCCTAGATCACTCTCCTGCTGCCTTCTGGCCATGCTGTATCACTATATATATATAGAGAGAGATATATAGATATATAGATAGTGATACAGCACTATATCCTGCTGCCTTCTGGCCATGCTGTATCACTATATATCATATATATAGTGATACAGCATGGCCAGAAGGCAGCAGGAGAGTGATCTAGGATGAGGAGAAGCCTTATTCCCTGTAGATTAATTAAAAGCACCTGAAACCAATTAGAGTACCTGAAGCCAGTCACCTGATAAAATCCCCCTGCTTCAGTATATGCTAACGATACTACAACACTTGTATATTGACTTCCATCTGAACATTTCTGCGCACATTGAAAACAGGAATTAATTTCTCCTAATAGTAGATACTTAAGCATTAATATTCCCATTTTACAAATGAGAAAAGTGAGGTAGAAAAAGAGTCTGTGATGGATCCAGGAATTAATGTCTAGTCCTGGTCCTTTGCTATACTCCCGTTCTTCCTCCCTTGCAACTGAAGTTTCAGTTCTCAGACAATTTATGGCAGTTATATAAGAAAGTTTGAAATGCATCACTGGACTCTTCCACCTCAGTGTTACATTCACAGGAATTACCTGTGAGACAAAAACTAACACTTTCTCCACTAACACAGGAAGCAAAAGAAAATTGGCACTGGTCTGTCTTGTTTTCCAAGAGTGACATCTAGAGTTTTAGTTGAAATATAAAATGGGGTTTTTTTACTCATATGATGCAAAAATGTAGTGAATTCTTGGCCACATGTAATATTTTGTAGTGTCCTTTAATAATTATTTTGCTATGTGTTTTGAAGCAAATTTTATACAAAATACGATATTGTTAAGTGACTTGTATATGGCTTGTATTTGCTGCAATACTGCACTATTAAATAATGATTTCTTTTTTACAGTTCTGTAATGATATCCTTTGGTTTTACAAATGTTGATTGATTAATGAATGAAGCCTTGCACCATGCCTGGTGGTATTATTTCACTCATTTTACAGATGAGGAGATTGAGAAGCAGTTTGTGGCCGAAGTCATGCAGTGGACGAGCCAGGAATAGAACCACAGACTTGTGTCTCCTATTGCTGTGCTGTAACTGCTAGAAGCTACCCCCTCCTTTTGTCAGGTAGATTTAGTAAACGTATACTGTAAACATTGTATACTGAAAACTGTTTTCACAGATAATCTGGTTTGCATGATGCCAGTGTCTTCCCCAGGAATTGAAATGGGGGGGGGCGTTTTTTGAAATATTCGGGGGGGGGGGGGTGAGGGCCGATGAGGGCTGAGACCGTGAGGGCAAAGGTGGGCTGTATGGCACTATAGTAAAAACTGAAAAATGTTTCACGACCATTTTATTAGATTTAACTCATGTTTTAAAACCATCACAAAAATTTAAAGTTGGCTATTCAAGCCTACTATGAAGCACTACATCTACATCAGTCTTGGTTTCTTGTTGTAATTTTGCACTCCTTGGTGTCTTCTTGTGTGTCCGTTACTTCCAGTCCTTCATGATATGCCCATGATCAGGTAGAAGGCGACTTCTTTCAGAACACAAAATTCTATTCAATGAAGAAAAATTATGTTCAGCTGTAGCTGTTGTGACTGGAATTAGCAAGAGATGAATTCCTACTTTCATGGCAGGAAACATAGCACAAAGATTGGGTTGAACCACTAGTGATGATAAAGAAGTTGAAGTTAAATCTTTATTCGTTCATCGTATGATATTCCACTCTGTGTTCAAAATTCTCTATTCTGCCCTGATCACATAGCAGCCCTATTGCTGGTAGTGCCTCACTCCGGTGTTTTATAAGACAGGCATCTGTAAAAGCTATGTGGAGGTTGAATAGAATCCAGAAATCTCTATTGTAGATTTGTAAGAATCAAGTCTTTGTACTTTTTCAGGTGGCTTAACAAACACTTCTTGTCCTCTTCACTTATGGAGTCAATAGAAGTACCTTCATTAGTCAACTTCTGGACTGAAGTCTTTGCTTCTTCCACTACATTTTCAATGGATATCTCTGATTGATCCAAGGATAGCTTCTATCTCTGGACAAAGATCTACTACTGTTGTAGTAGATGCCTGGATTACATTGTTTTAATGACCCAAGTGGTTTCAACAGTAGACTTACAAGAGAGAGAATGGTGATAGTCTTCTCTGAACTTAGTAACAAAAGTAGTCCACCAGCCTCACTACTTAGATCTGTCCTATCTTGGTGGATACTTTCTAAAGCCAGTAATAACGGTTGCAGTAATTTTAAGACAACTGCCAAGAATTACTCATGAGAAAGCCAGCAGGTTTTCCCAGGTTGGACTCATTTGAACTTCAATCCCAGTGTATCTTCTATTTGTTTCCAAAATGTTCAGTCCTTTTGGACTCTTGCTGAAAAAAAGAGTATAAAAAAAAGCCATTAAATTTGTGGCTTTTTAATGTCTTTTGAAGATTCTGCAGCTTGTACTAGTGCTAGGAGTAGATGGCCTCTACAGTGTGTATAGGAGAGATTACGGTTACACTTTTCTCTGAGCAAAGCTTGTACTCCACTATGTCTTCCAGAGAAGTTTGTAGCTCCATCAAATGCACAAGCAGCCATCTGTTTGGGGTTCAATTTACAAGCATTTAACTCTTCTAAGATGTCACAGATGCAGCTGATGTGTCTTCTATAACTGAACATCTAGAATGCATCTACTGGCCTACCACGGACATCAAGATAACATACGTAATGACTTAATACTTGATGCCTATTTGCATTGGTGCATTTGTTGCCCATGTATGCACATATTTTGAATATAGTGAGAGAATTCTTCACTTTTTCAACTCCTGAGTCTTTCACTGTTGCACCACATGTTTCAAGAGAGTCAGCTGAGTTTTTTGCAGAAAGATAGTGAGCATTTGCCAGTCTTGTTTGGAACCAGTGTCCAACTTCAGGATTAACAAGTGACACTGGACTTAACATAGGCCTCTAGTTTGTAGTGTGTGGTATCTCTTGCTTAAATAGAAAGTATGATGCAATAGCCATTTTGGTTCACATAAACTGAGTTGTGTCTCCAGCATTCTTAACAGCCTCATTAAGTTCTTCTAAAATTGGCTTTGACAGTGACTGGCTTATAAGGCTTTCTGCAGGTTGATGCAGTCCAGAGGCATGGTGTTTTGCAGCCTTTTCATGTAGGTTGTCAGTATTGGCTTAGCTGATCAGTGTGGCAAACCAAGCTCCTCCACTTTTACTATATAAATCCATGACATGCTCACATCTTAAATACTGAGTGTAATTCTGGTCACACCATCTCAAAAAAGATATATTGGAACTGAAAAAGGTACAGAGAAGGGCAACAAAAATGATTAGGGGTATGGAGCAGATTCCATATGAGGAGAGAAGATTGGGCCTTTTCAGCTTCGAAAAGAGACGACTAAGAGTGGATATGATAGAGTCTTATAAAATCTTGATTGGTGAGGAGAAAATGAATAAGGAAGTGTTATTTATCTCTTCACTTAACAAAAGAACCAGGGGTCAGCCAATGAAATTAATAGGCAGTAAGTTTCAAACAAAGTTTTAAAGGAATTAATGTAGGCGTAGATTGGCTATTTTACCTCTATATTTGTCACTGGTGAGACGTTGCTGGAATAGTGTGTCCAGCTCTGGATCTGCAATCTGCAGCCTGCAACTGCGGAATTACAGAGTGGACATACTGCCTGTCCTGTATGTATTGCAATATCCAGACAGAGCATTTGGGACCAGTAGCTTTTGGTGTTGGATTGTTTAATGGAAGTTGAGGGCCTAGGGTGACCAGAAAGCAAGTGTGAAAAATCGGGACAGGGGATGGGGAGTAATAGGAGCCTATATAAGAAAAAGACCCAAAAATTGGGACTGTCCCTATAAAATTGGGACATCTGGTCACCCTAAGTCCAATGCTCTGACCGCTGTTGTTTGTCATGCCACCGTTCACTCTATTGCTCTGCCCCAATAGCCCTACACTGTCACCTTCTGCTGCCACCTGCCACTGTGACCTCTGTGAGTCAGTCTCTCATGGTTCCACCTGATTGTCAGTGATTTCCGCTCTTCGGGGTGGGGGGGAACCTCAGTGCTAGTGCAGACTGGGGCATCTCTTCCACAGAAACAGTGTCCCACAGCAGGTCTAAGCACTTAGACCTGATTATCAGAGATTTCAGCTCTAGTGGTCACTTAACAAACCAAAAGACTCTCTATGAAGCCTAATCAGCTCTGTCTTTAAACAGTGGAGAGGCGAAGGTCAAATAGTACTTGTGACTCAGACAGACTATCAGGCAACACACCTGTCCCCACCCTCTCTCTTGATGCCCTCAATCAGCACAGGCTAAGAACAGTTCTACTGTCCTTTACTCGTACAATAAAAACAACATTTCATTATCCCCCGCATGCAAGTGATTGCTAACCCAACCCTAGCCAAATCTATCACCTGGTCGACACAGCTCTGTTTGCTGGATACCTAGGTAGATTAGGTGTGAATGTAAATACAATCTGGTCCTGAAGCCTTTCCCCCCAGTCCCCAGCTCATCACTAGCTGTCAGGGAGAGCTCATTTAGACTTTGCTTACAAATCATAATTTGAAATTATTAGGTTGGCCAACATCACCGAAATGAATGCACTGACAGTCACAAAAAACAAAAGCTGTATAAGGAAGCTAGTCTGTGTTCATACTTTTCAAATCTATTATACTTTTTCAGATGCACGTATTTTATCATACACTTTATATGCTTTTAAAGTGTGTATTAATGTTTCAATTTCAATTCAAATTCCCAAACAATCAGTAAAGTGGCAACACTGCATGTAACTAGTTCACAAAACTGGGGGCGGTGTTGGGAAAATTCAGGGGGGGTGTACACCACCCCCTCAGGGGGGGTGTAGGGAAATCACTGCATGATGCTTTGAAGGAGAGATGGGCCTAAACCAAACCTGCCATCAGAAAACCTCTCAGCTCTGGAGAATTTTGGCTCTGGATCCTAGATTTGCCTCTAGGGCTGCATTTACACTAGAGAACAAAATTAGTGGGACAGCGCCAATCTAAATACCAATGGCACAGCGTGCCTACACTAGCCATGCTGTCTTGGCTGCACAGAGTAAATTTGAAAATGTGAAAACTGCTAAGTAATTTAGTACTAGATCCACAAAGGGACTTAGGCCAGGGGTGCTGGAACAGGGGAGCCAGGTGGCCATTGCCCTCACTTTTTACCGGCTGTAAGGGCAAGCAATGGGAGGAGGGGTGGAGAGGAGTGAGCAGGGGCAGGGCCTCAGGGGAAGAGGTGGTTCAGGGGCCGGGTCTTGGGAGAAGGGATGGTGCGAGGGCAGGGGCTCGGGGAGAAAGGACGGGGCCTTGGGGGGGGAATGAGCGGCACAAGAGTGAGGCCTCGAGGAAAAGGGGCAGGGACGGGGCCTCAGGGGACGGCATGGGAGGAAGGGCCACGGTTCGGGCCCCTGTAGCCCCCCACCTTTAAGGAGCGTCTGCCGCTCCGGACATAGGCATTGCAATGCACAATGTTCCTACTCCCAACTTTTAGGTGCCTTGCCACCCAGTGGCATCCACAGCTCCCAGTTAGACACCTAGACTCCATATACAATTATGGGGAGAGACAGGTACTTAAAAATGGCATCCACAAAAACCAGCATGCTGAGCTAGCCAATAGGAAATGCTGAAGAGAGGGGTGTGGCCTAAATTCTACCTCTCAATAGGATTTAGGCATCGAGGTCTGGCCCAGGGGGTCTCTTCTTGGGATTCTCAGCTGAGGTCTCTCTGAGTTAGGTGCCTAAGTGGTTAGGGCACCTACCTGGGAGGTGGGAGACCCAGATTCCAGCCCCTCTGCTCCCATGACTATTGAATTACTTGTACAGAATGGAACAGCTTCAAGAGGAAAGACAGAGAGACCCACCACACAGCCAAGTGGCACTAAATGAGGGGCCTTGCGACCTATTGTCATGAGTTTTAACAAGTGAGCAAGCAAATGTCTTCTTTAGCAATTACACCATTCCTAATCCTCAGCGGATACGGTCAAACGATTGCTCAGTGTCAACATCAAATGGAAAGATTTATAAACATATACTAGGGGCCCAGTCCTGCCCTGTGGTGGCTTCTCCCATCCTATAACACCCAGATGGCAGCAGGTCATAATTTCCACTGAAGGCCAGGCTAGTTCCACTGCTTTGTGGGGAGTGGGCCATGGGTTTTTCTGTTCAGGTTCTTACACTGCCCCAATCACCGTGGTATCTGAGCATTAACAGCCTGCAGACACGTTCAGGCCACTGGTCTGCCTGAGCACATAATGTGCCTGGCACAACTCTCTAGAATAGGCTGAACTCCTGTCCCTTTCCAAAGCAGTAGTAATTTGTGTCCCTTGTGTATTTCCGCTGCACATGGGGCACAAACAATGGTTTCATTAGTTCTCTGTTTGCCATTCCTTTTCCCTGAACAGGCTCTGTTAGCTACAATCTCTTTATGCAGAATTACATATTCAAATAAAAGAGAGAGTTAGGACTATATTTCCCTATTAATAGGTGTAGCGAAGCGATGATTCACTAGCACGGTTCCTCCTGCTGGTCGTCCTGGGAATTAGCTCTCCAGCATACGGAGTGCCGCCTACTGGCCGATGTCTCGCTTGCCGCTGGCCCGCTTGCCGCTGGCCCCATGTCCCTTCCTGACCCTGGTGCCTCTTTACCTCAGGGTTCTGCCCCCAGCAGTACCCCCTTACTCTGGGTTTCCTCTCCCAGGGGAACCCCCAACGCTCTAAACCCATCTTGCCTCAGTGCAGGGCCGTCCTTAGGCATACGCAGAATACGCAGCACCAAATAGCCCCAAATTTCATGGTGCCCTAGGCAGCTGCGTACTGCACACGCGGCAGGACCAACCAGCCCTATCCCCCGGCTGGGCCACCCTGGGGCAAACTGCAGTCTGTCGTGACCACTCATCATTGGCAAGGAGGTTGGACCAGCTGCCTCTTCCTATCCCTGGGCTGCACTTCTGTAGCCCCAGTACCTCTATAGGCCTTCAACAAGGCCTGCAGCCTGGGGTTTTACCAGGCTGGAGCTCCCCAGCTCTCTTGCCCTATTCCACAGCACTGCTCCAGGCTTCAGGTACCTTGCTCCCAGGCAGCTAGCCCTTCCCACTCCACGGCTAGAGTGAGCCTCCTTCAGCTCCTGGCCCCCAGCCAGTAGCGTAGCCAGAGGGGGAGCGGAAGCCGCTCCCCCACTGAGCACAAGTGGCGCCTTTTACATTTTTTGTCACCTTTTACATTTTTATTCACCCGGCGGCGCTCCAGCTGTTCGGCAGCGGGTCCTTCACTCGCTCCAGCTGTTCAGCAGCACTTCGGCAGCGGGTACTTCACTCACTCCAGATCTTCAGCGGCAGGGCGGTGGCGGGTGCCACCAAAGACCCGGAGTGAGTGAAGGACCCGCCGCCGAAGTGCTGTCGAAGAGCTGGAGCGCTGCCAGGTGAGTACAAGGGGATGGTACCTCTTTTATCTCCACTCCCCCTGTTCTCTGCACCTGGCTACACCACTGCCCCCAGCCCTCTTATAAGAGCCACCTGGACCCTGATTGAGCTGGCCACAGCTGTGGCTGCTTCCCCAGTCAGCCTAGCTTGGCTGCTTTTAACCCCTGTTCTCCAGGAGTGGGGCAGCCGCCATAGGCGCCAACTTTTGTCGCTGCCGGTGGGTGCTCGCTCCCCTGCCCCCACCAACTCCACCCCAGCCCCGCCCCTTCCCCAAATCCCCACCCCCGCCTCCTCCCCCGGGGAAAAATTGGTGGGTGCTGAGCACCCACCGGCAGCTCCCTGCCAGCCTCCCCCACCCCGCGCCGCGCACCCACAACTCACCTTCCGGGTTCCTTCCGGGTTCCCGCGCCGCCACCGGAGGCGCCTCCCGCCAAAGGTGCTTTTTTTAGTGCTGCCTGCCTGCCTCTCAGCTGCTTGTCAAGGGGGGGCGCAGGGAAAGTGCAGCAGGGTGGTGCTTTGGGGTAGGGGCATGGGGGAGGGGGAGGGGGCTGGGTTCTGTCCCTGCTGCCCCTGCAAAGCCCAGAGTGACAATCCCCAGAGCTTCCCTTGGGACCGAGACCCCGCCTGCAAGGGAAATGATGCAGATAATTGCAAATGCCTGAGAGGGGGGCTGGGCGGGAAAGTGGCCAGGTGTGGGGGGTAACAGCACCCCTGAGAATGAAATCAGGGTCCCACAGCCACACTCCAACTCCAGGGAAGTGGAGCTGCATGGAGGGGGCCCTGCTGCCTCTTCCAGGATGCAGGGCGGTGCCGTCCCACCCGCCCGCTCAGAGGCCATGCTATGGGCAAGGATGGGGCAGACAAGCAGCCTAGCTCAGATTTTCCGGAGCCACTGGGCGGTGACACTAAGCGGAGCCCAGGCTGGCAGCCGGTGGCCGGGGGGAACCCCAGGGTCAGGCTGCGTCCGGCAGCCCCAGCACAGAACCCGGCTCCGGCCACATCTTGTCTGCTCTGTGGCTGCAGCTGGCAGGGAGAATGGATCCCAGGGAAGCACAGGAGGCCAGGACGGCCCGGGGCCCTGTACTAACCGGCTGAGCTGTGTTGAGTCCCTGGTGCTGGCTGGAGCGGCCCGGCCCAGCCTGGGTACTGAGACAAAGCAGCAGCCAAAGCCCTGGTGGTTTCTCAGCGTCAATTTCATGCCCTGGAGGCTGGTCCAGTTCCCTGCATAGGCTGCGGCCGCTAAGGATCCTGTCAGCCCAGGTGCTGGCGGACCCCAGCGGGGCGCTGGGCTGGGCGAGAGGGGTAGGAACAGTCCGGGTCTCCTTAACGCCGTCTAATCTGCAGGGGCCCCTGACCAGCAGATACCTGGCTCCATGCCACACTCAGGTTCAGCCGTGGGACACTGCAGATGCATGCCGGGCTATGGGCTCTGCCCCACGGGCCAGTCGGGTGGGGTTAACTTGAGGGGTCTCGGCCTAACCAACCAGTGGCTCACCCCACATGAGCGACCCCATCTCAGGGGCCAGTGACAATTGGGGGGAGTTTTCCCACCAGCAGTGTGTGTGGACACGTCCCCCCGCTCAGAACAAGTGTCTGCCTCTGCCAGGCAGAGACCCAGGGCGTGGGCCGGTTCATGGGGAAATGCTCCCCCGAGAATTGAACCCCCGTCCTGTCCCGAGGGGGAGGCAGTTTAACAAGCGGCTGGCACCAGGGGGGCCCAGAGAGGGTGGAGCCAGCAGGGTAGATCCCCCGTGTGTGCAACTCACTGGAGCGCCACTGGCACCTGTCCTGATCTACCCCAGATGAGTAGCTGCCCCTTCTCCAGCTGCCATTCCCGGCCCAGCTCCCTGGCCTGCTCAGTCTCCTCCCGGCAGAGATGCCCCCGCTCTGCCAGGCCGTTCAGAGCTGGTTCTTCCAGCCCCCTCCCCTGCCCCCTCTTGCCGAACAGCTGAGAGGCGGGCAGGCAGCGCTAAAAAAGGCGCCTTCGGCGGGAGGTGCCTCCGGCAGCGCAGGAACCCGGAAGGAACCCGGAAGCTGAGTTGTCGGCGGCGGGGTGGAGGCTGGCAGGGAGCTGCCGGTGAGTGCTCAGCACCCACCAATTTTTCCCCGGGGGTGCTCTAGCCCCGGAGCACCCACGGAGACGGTGCCTATGCCAGCTGCCCCACTACACTAGGGTATATTAGTGAAAGGTATGCAGGAGTGGGCCCAATGTGAATAGGAAGAGGAGATCATTCCAAAAGAGGAAAGATGGAAATCCATTATAAAATAAAGTATAAATCATTTGGAGGAAACATTTGGCTTCAGAGCCCTGAATGCTTTGTCCATAGTTTTCTTTGAAATTATTTTGTACTTAAATATAATTATCTGCTAAAGACACTGATATTTCTGATTGCACAACCACCTGTGACACCTAAACACAATGGATGAAATCCAACCTGGTGTAAGGGGATAACAGTCCCCTTACTAACATTCAGAGCTCCCAGTACCAAAAGGGGAAGGGTCGATGGGACTGACAGTCCCCAGGGGCAATGGGGAGAGGCCAATGCTCCAGGTCAGCCTGATTGACAGGGCGGGCAGGCGAATCAGGGGGTCAGGAGGTCAGGGTGAATCCCGTCCTCCGTGTGAGCTGAAGTTGCCTGAGTCAGAGTGAGTGGGGCCGAGCTGAGGAGAGGGCAGAGCTGAGCTGGGCCAGATCTGGAGGGGCCAGAAAAGCAGCCCAGAGAGACAGACCTGCCCTGGGAGCAGAGGTGCAGCCCAGAGAGACAGACCTGCCCTGGGAGCAGAGGTGCAGCCCAGAGACACAGACCTGCCCTGGGGGGAGAAGCTGCAGCCCAGAGACAGACCTGCCCTGGGAGCAGAGCTGCAGTCCAGGGAGACAGACCTGCCCTGGGGGGGAGAAGCTGCAGCAGCCAGAGCCAGAGGGCCTAGGGCAGCAGCCCAGGGAGCTAGAGGCAGAGCAGCAGCAGCCGTGCAGAGGCAGAGCGGTGGAGCTGGAACTGGAGCAGTCCGGAGCCGGGTGCGGTGAGCAGCTGGGGAGAGCGAGGGGGACCCTGGGCAGTGGGCCCAGTGCAGGGAGAGGCCTCAGCCAAGAGGCCCTGCAGGCCAGACTTGCAGGGGGATCTAAACCCCTTGACAGGGCGGGGGCAACGCTGGGAAGAAGGGTCCTGCCACCCAGAGCCTGCGAGCGTGTGGCCACCGCCAGAACAAGTGTCCAAGCCACAGCGTCCCTGCAGCACAGCCAGGGCCTGAGAAGGAGCCTGGGACTTACACAGGAACAGACTGAACTGCCCTGACATTGCAGAGACACTGTTGTGATGTTCCCTGCCACAGAGCGGGGTGATGTGTTTTCATTAGCCTTTCCCATTTTTCCTTATTCCTGTTACAAATTAATTGTTAATTAAATAATTTGCATTTGCTTTCAGTTGTATGCAGTGATCAGTGGGTCAGGGAAGCATCCTGTTTAGAGAGAGTACCCCGGAGTGGGGACACCCTACCCCCTGACCTAGGTGACCACAGCAAGGTTGGGGGTCGAGCCCCCCAGGAATCCTGGGCCCAGCCTTGTTGGGGGTTACGAGGACTCTGCCAGACAGAAGAGTGCAAGGGGAGTCCTCGAGGGCAGGGAGGCCTCTGGGTAAAGGAGGTGGGAGCGAGGACTCAGATCCTTCCGCTAGCCCATTTCACCGGGGTAGTGCAGAGATGAGGAAAGTTCCCCACAAGAGCGGGACTATTCCCCCGCTTACACTGGCCCCACTGAAGTCAATAGCAAAACTCCCATTGACTTCAGTGGGACCTGGATTTAACCCAAAATATTTGGATAAACTGCATTATGTGCCTCAAATCATAAATAGAGAGTGCATGTTATTGGGCCAGGTGTTTTTTGCTTAATATATTACTGTGGCCACTGTAAATATGCTCTGGTTTACCAGGTGCCTGCAAAAGTTACAATCACAATGTACAATGCCATTACAAGGTTGCCCCCTAGTGGAATAAGAAGGTATGTGTAAGTCGAACATTTGGTATATTTACTACCCTCACTGAGCAAGAACTTTTGAGTTTGTGGTGCCGAAATATTGTAAACTGATGTCACTTTTGGTAGGCGAGCTATTCTCTGTTGATTTTATGAGGAATGATTTTCAGGTATTTCTAATCCATGCTAAACTGAAGTGCTTCCAGCTAAATCAGACAGCTCATTTTATCAGCTTTTTAACAGACATTACGTGATGATTTAAACTCTCATAAGCTAGTAACTTCAGTCTTCTCCTCTTCACCATCCATCTAGCTCCTCCTTTTTTCTCCTGTCCTTTTAACCTAGGTAATGCATCCTGTCATTGGGTACTTAAAATCATTAGATTTCTCCAGCAGTTTAAGGAAAGAATGAAGTGAAAATGTTGATATGGATTGAAAAGTAAAGACTGAGCATTGGGAGGTTTTCAATCATCCATTGACCAATCACATGAGAGATACCAAAGATTGTTTTTTTTTCAAAACTGTTATTTTCTCATGTGAATGCATCTGATGTCCTGGCTTTGAAGATATAGAGCAGTTAAAAAAAATTACCTGAAAATTGTCCATGGTTGTGAAACTGCTGCAATTTTTCCTCTACTTAAACCTCTCCAGAGTCTCTTATTTTCACCAAACCTGTGGAATATGTATATAATGTATTATTCTGGATGATTTGGGGGATTGATAAGTGCAATTCTAGTAAGTATACATGTCACTGTACATAGCTACAAGACTAACACAGCTTTGCTGTTTGTCCTGACATGTCTAGTTCAGTTCTTTAAACACTGTGTACCAAATTCCCTGATGGTGCAAATTAACATAGTTCCACTGAAGTCAACAGAACTGCATCAGTTTAAACCAGCAAAGAATTTGAGCCAGTATCGCTGCACTCAGTAGAGCAGAACACTGAAATACATTCTGTCTCTGAAATTTATTCTGTTATTTCTGTCAAAACACACTATTCAATCAATGCTATTTGTTCAAGAGCAGCAGTCCTTGTAATTTAACAGGAAAAAAATCCCACATTTCAGTGTGTGGTAAATACTACTGCTGAAAGTTAATTGCCAGAATGCAAAGCTGACGAGCTGATGTTATGACAGTTCATTGCGTGTGTTGAAAGGCTCCTTTCTTCATCTCATCATTCTTCATGTTATACATAAATATAAAGGGATTGTTTTCTGTTCTCCTATGTGAGTGACAGAGTCTGTGATCAATCATCATAATTAACCCATGGATTGAAAATAATAGCTTGTCATCAGTAAATGCTGCTATAATTTCTGACAGGTTTCCAGAAATGTATCAAAATGGTGATATCCATTTTTAAAATGAAGTAATTGATGCTAAAGAAAATTAGAGTGCATTGCAAATTGCCACTGCATATTGGTTGTCTTCACATTTCACGGTACATAGATAGTTTGTTGAAACTGTGTATACGATGAGCAAAATTCTGCAGTGCTGTTTGAGGAGGCAGAGTAGAGCCAGCCATGCAGTGGGTCCCTGAGCCATCCTGACAGTGAAAGACAAAGAAGGTTTGGGGGTGGGGGGCAGTATGGACCACATCTGAATGGTCTTCAGTAAAGGGTGAATTGGAACCTTATGATCCAGACTCAGTAAGGGGTAGCATGCAAGGGCGCCAGGACCTTTGTAGAAGTGTGGGGGAGTTAAAATACTGCTTAAATATCCCAGAAAGTACAACTGTAATATACATAACCAGAGTGCAAAAGGTAGCCACGTTATAATATTAAAGGTATGAACAAAAAAATTGAGATGACTTTAGTTCTAAACATCACTGGAGTGGGTGGGAGCAGGGAAGTGATTTCCAGTCTGTTCCCGCCCCTAACTCGCAGGCTCTGTAGCAGCCCTCCAGGAAGGAGTTTAGCACCGTTTTTGCCCCGCTGCGCCGCACCCCACCCCACCCCACCCCCAAGCTTGGCCCCGGTACTGTCCCCAGGGAGCGCGGGGCAGCTCTGTTCCCTGGGCTTTGCTCCCAAGACAGCAGCCATGTGTGGCGCCACTCCTCATGCAGGGGACACCCTCCCCTGCAGAGCCTCCTTTGGCCAGGCTCCACAGCCACTGAAGCCCCTGCAGTCAGGTTCCCTGGGGCTCCAATGCCCTAAGACTTAACCCCTTCCTGCCCACGCTGCAGCTGGGGGACAGGAAGCAGCTGGGTTATGTTAGTGGCCAGCAGCAACCTGGATGGAGGCGTTAGCTGCCTTTCAGCACAGTGTGCGGGCAAGAAGGGATGGGAGCTGCTTCCAGCCACAGCGGTGGGAGGGGAAGGGATGAGCTCTGCCAAGATATGGGCCAAGTCATCCCTCCCCATCTCCCCTTATGGCTGGAAGCAGCTCCCGTCCCTTCCTGCCCGCCACATTCTGGTGTGATCCCTGACAGAAATCGGGGGGGCAGGGGGGAGGGCAGTGACCCTGCATGCCCCCCCACACCCAGCACCTCTGACTTTTTCCCACAGCGCATATGTTTCTTTAGTTAAAAGGGGGGGCATGGTCCTCTAACAACTCTCTCCCCCCAGTTCCAGCACCAGTGGTAGCATGTAGCTGTGCTCTCCAGGAGCAGGGTAGAAGGCCGATTGTGACTCTCAGAATCTCAGTCAGGACTTCCTCCTCTGTGTAGGCTCCAGGGTGCTGACCAGGGCATTGGAGGTTGGGAGTAAAGCCAAAGCTCCACCTGCTCTTCACCTACCTGCCCACTTGCAACCCACCTGCGTTGGAAGAGTAGTAGCAACCAGCCGGCAGCAGCTATCCTGGGCCCTGCATAGGCTCCAGGAATGTGGGTAGCCAGTGGAGGAGGCAAGTGGGTCCTTACACATGCCTGGTCCCCTGTGCAGGAACCCAAGAGAGTTCATGATTGATTGAGCCCTAAAGGAATCCCATACTTACCCTCAGTAACAGTCTGCTGACTGCAGCATATGCACAAAGCATTCATGCCTCTGCCCCCAAACCTATTGCCCTAAGACAGTGGTCCCCAAACTTTTTAGCTCACGCCCTCTCTTACCACTGTCCACCCCTCTCCCATCCCTGGAGCCAGAGCCAAGAGCAGGGCCGCAGCTCTGGGAAGGGGGGACGTGGACAGGGATAAGGGGGCTGAGGCTGGGGCTAACAGCTGGGGGCGAGGGTGGGGCCAGGAGTGGAGCCAAGGCAGGGGGCTGAGGCCAGCAGCCGGGACCCCAGGCACAGGGCCAGCAGCTGGGGCTGGGGCCAGAAGCGGAGCTGGGTGGCACTCCCTCCTTGCACCCTTACCCTCCAGTGGGCCTCAGCTGGTGCCCATCCCTGCATGTTCCTCTGTGCCCCCCTGGGTGGGGGTGCGCCCCACAGTTTGGGGACCTATGCCCTAATTGGAAAAAAACACACCCTCGGGTTATGGAGTGTTACTGCACAAGGCAAGTTGTGACCCTATGTATCGTTAGGTCAGTTAAAGTGATGTGTGAACATTAGTTACTGTTCAGCTTGGTGCTGCAAAACTATACACCACCATGTATTTCCAATCACCAACATATATACTTTATACTACGGATTAAAATAATTTGAATTCCTGATTAGTCTCCACTAGGAATTTTTTTTAAATATGTATAGTCAGTTCTGTTTCAGACTAGAGCTCTTTCTTAATTATACAGTATATGAAAGATTCATTGTAAATCCTTAGCCTCATTTTAATAATACTTACACTTAGGCTAAATTTACCTTACAACCCCAATCTCCCAGATCAGTAATTGTATTAATTTATTTATCATCTCAGCATTCCACGCTGTGATATGCTTTCTGCATTGCAGCATTTTAGTGATAGTTAGCAGCATCTCAAAGAACACGCATGAGGAATAGGCAGATATTTTGTCATTAACAATGGCATATGTTTATTAGACATCATGAAGTACCTTAAATTAACAATAACGACAAACACTTAACATGTCTCATTTACATATATAACATTCTACACCAGCAGTGTCTACATCTGTAACAAAGCACAAAAGTAAGCCTTAAAGACAAATGCCAGTGAGGTCATTAGAACCACTTGCGCTCAAACTAAAATCACTAGCTATAGCGCTTTATCCCAAAGTACAAAGCAATGAGTGAAGTACTAGCAAGGGCTGTGTCATCTGCCAGTGGTACTGTACTAATTTGTTGGTACTGCTACTGGAACGTATGGTCTTTGGGGAGGACTTTCAAAAGTGCTCCAGGTAGGCCTGAATTCGCTCCCACCATTGACTTCAGTGAGAACAGTTAGACCAACTCTGAGTGCTCTTGGAAATCCCAGCCTTGACAACATTATGGACCAAAACCACTTTTTCAGTGTGATACAATTACTGCCAGGCTGATTGCACAATCCTCTTTCTGATGATTTGCGGTGCTTTTTTGTTTTGATTAGCGTGCACAGTATGGTGGCATTTTCTTTGTGTCACTTTACTTGACTTTTATTTGATGGTTTCTATGTAAGTCTGAATCCAGGGAAGGAGAATATCAAGTTCACTGATGGCTTTGTAGATGCCCTTTTCTCCAAGCTGTCAGTAAGAGAAAGGTGTTAGAAGCAGAAGTCAGACATGTTTTCAAACAGTGCAACTTTGAAATCAACTATCAGGGGTTTACCTTATCAAACGTTTTCTTTATTTTTTTGACAGCCGTAGTTACTCTAGTGGATGGAGCACATGGTAGCTGAAGGGACAAGAAGAAAATCAAAAGAACTTCTTGTAATGTGGAGTCTGGTGTAAGCAACTGATAATAAGGAATAACAGAGCCCGTCATATAGCCTCCTCGGAGCTCCTGATACAGATGTGTAAAGGTAGCAACGTTTGGGCCATACTTGCTGTAGTAAATGGGTGAGTTTATATAAGCTTTTGGAAGAGATGTGAGCACACTCGGGAAAGCTGTCAAACATAAAACAGTGAAACTTGTACAAGGCACCACTCACATTAGGAACCTCCTTCTTTTAAGAGACCTCTGCAAAGTAGTGAGTGTAATTTGGGGGGTGGGGAAGGATAGCTCAGTGGTTTGAGCATTGGCCTCCTAAACCCAGCATTGTGAGTTCAGTCCTTGAGGGGGGTCATTTAGGGATCTGTGGCAAAAATTGGGGATTGGTCCTGCTTTGAGCAGGGGGTTGCACTAGATGACCTCCTAAGGTCCCTTCCAACCCTGATATTCTATGAATTCCATTCCCTTACATGGTTACTTCAAATGGGTTTAAAGCTATTTACAAAATTAATTTACGTTTCCATGTGGAATTTTTAATGATTGTTCTTCCCATTTTTAGTTCTAATTAAGGGCCCAATTCTGCAATCTTTAACTGCAAACTTTCAGTTCCCATTGAAGTCATTGGGAGTTTTGTCAGAATAAAGTCTGACAACCATTTTCTCCTGTAACTAAATCTTGCAAGGAAGCCATAGATATAAGTGTCAAGTAGTGGTATCCGACCAGCCACATACGGATATCTGAAACATAGGTTTATGTAATCACTGAAGGATCAAAATGAAGCTGGGTGTGGAGGGAAAGGGTTTATTTAGTCTAATCCATACTGTAAAAACTAAAGATTCGAATTCAGTAAGATACTGATCCAGTACATTGCTTTTATCATTATGAATGTTTTTTTCTTCCCTTCAGCAGCCTAGGCTGCTTCCTGCAGTGACCTTCATGGCATCCATCAGCAGCTGGGGCCCTAGAGCGCTGGCAGCAACATTAGAGAAAGAAAGCAAACGTAACGACTTGCTGTCTTTGGCTCTTCAGGAAAAACTGTCAAAACTGCTCATCTGCTTGACTTAAAAAGTGAATGGGCTTGCTCCAGGAGTAAGGTACTGCTCAACGTACGGAGGGCAAAATCCAGAGCTTTATTTAGAAGGACGAAGGGCTGAGCAGCTGCGGTCTGAACCTATGTTTCCAGGGAACCTGTATGATGCTTAGATCACTGAGCTATCCCTATTGAATTGGCTTTGATTCTTTGACTGAATTGGCATTTAGGGTCAGGGAGTGTCCTTTATGCTGTGTCTGTACATCAACTGGCACAGTGGAGCTCCAAACCTGGCTGACACCTCTGAGTGCTACCACAATACAAATAATAAGAATGTGGACTGATTAAATTGATGGCAAATGTCAGGGTTCCCTCCCCACTCTAAACTCTAGGGTAAAGACATGGGGACCCGCATGAAGAGTTCCTAAACTTATTTCTACCAGCTTAGGTTAAAACCCCCAAGGTACAAAATTCCCTGCACCCTGAGAAATGCTTCTCTCACTGCCACCATCAAGTGTTTTAAACAGGAATCCGGGAAAGGAACCACTTGAAGTTCCCCTTCCCCACCAAAATACCCTCTCAAGCCCGTACACCCCCTTTCCTGGGAAGCTTGAGAATAATCTCCTAACCAATTGGTTACACAGTGATCTAAAAACCCACCCCCGGGTTTTTAAAACCATAGAAAACAGTCAGCTTCTTAAAAGAAGGATTTTATAAAAACAAAGAAGGTAAAATCATCTCTGTAAAATCAGGATGGTAACTATTTTACAGGGTACTCAATTTCCAAACTCAGAGGGATTCCCCCTCTGGACAAAACCTTAAAGTTACAGAAAAAAAACAGGAATAACCCCTCCCTCTAACACAGGGAAAGCTCACCAAGCAAAACAAACAGAAACCTACTCGCTATGCTGACTAAACTTACTTTAGAAAAGTGAGGTTTGGTGAGAAGATGACTGGTTGAGGAGATTGATTTTCTGCAGGTACTTCTTGTCTTCCAAGATCACTCTAACTCAGACAAAGAGCCACACACACCTTCCCCCCTCCCAAGATTTGAAAGTATCTTGTCCCCTTATTGGTCAGATGCCAGCCAGGTCAGGTGTCAGTCTGGCTACCTGCATTTCTTAACCCTTTACTGGTAAGAGGATTTTATAGCACTGCATCCGACCCTCTCCCCCTTCCCTTTATTTTTATGACAGCAAAGTAGGGAGTCCAGGTCTGGAATTTGTGTAGCAGACTAGAAGACAAACCTAGGGGAGACTCACACTCCCAAAGAGCTCAACAAAAAAGACCCCCACACACACAAATCACAGAGCCACCACAGTCAAGAGTATGAAGCCATTGGCAGTGTCTTTTACTAGCAATGTTCATTTTAAAAGAAGTTTTCCAAGTGATTCAAAAATGATTTTAAAAATTGAGACACTCTGACTAAAGATCTCCACTACTCTCAACTCAGGTTAAAATCTTTTGTGATGTCATAGTCCCAGTAATTCTCATGCCTTCTAGGAGTTCTCCGGCAAATGAGGAAGTCAAGATCTGATATTTCTTATTAACAAATCAAGAGAAAAACTGCTGAGGTCTAGATTGCCTTTAACCTTTATCAGAGGTGCCTTGGAACATGAAAATGTAAACAAAAGCTATTTTAATGGCTAATGCTGTAACTTTTCTATACAAAATATTTAAACGTTTCTTTTTAGGCTTTTTTTAGGCAAATTAGTCATGATTCTTTATACTTTTAAACAGCCTTACAGTATGCCACCGAACTAATGCATCCAAAAGAGAGGACACTTAATTTATTTTTTTAAATGACTGTTCATAGATTCATAGATTCCAAGGCCAGAAGGGACAATTGTAATCATCTAATGTGACCTTCTGTAAAATACAGGCCATAGAACTGCCCCAAAATAATTTCTAGAGAATAATTCTTCCCCAAGTGTTCGTAGATATTATATACACTGTTCTTTCCACCTAATGGGAAAGTGAACTATCTGTATGTTTAGGTGGATTATGTTTGGGCTGCGGTGTAAGATCTGCTAGTGAGTCTGAAATTAAATTGCAACAGTTCAAATCATGCAATGAATTTGTTGGACTTGGGCGCACTGTTCAAATGTAGGGTAAAAATTTCAGAAGCTTTAAGTGACATAGGAGCCTAAATCCATTTCCAAAAGAGATTTAGGCACCGGAGAACACGTCTCATTGAAATAAATGGGAATGAGGGTCCTCAGTACCTAAGTCACTTTTGAAAGTGAGATTTGGTCTCTTAAATCACATAGATGCTTGTGAAAAATTTTCCCATAGCCTACTGGACAAAGACTTGAGCTGATGGTATAAGAATCAGAAAGATAATATAACACGCATTATTTTGCAATGCCTTTATATCAGAAATATTTGGTCAAAAAATAGAAGTTTTTATATATAGTATGGAATCATATGTTACTGACTGAGTCAGAACTATCTTAGCTATATGACTTTTCTGGAGTACCTGGGACTATACAAGATGCTTGTTTGATAATGAATTACTGTTGCCTTAGTTGTCCAAAGACCTGGATTCCCGGAAGGTGTGCCACTCCTCCGAGACCGGTATGTTGACATGGAAGAAATTCCTTCTTATGAGCATCTTATACATAAGATAACTCATAAAAAGGAAGAATGTATCTTATCTAAAGGAGACAACAAATGTGCAAATAAGAGGATCATGAGATTGCTAAACTATTTGGGGGTGAAGCGGTATAGCAATCCAGGACTGTGTGTAAAGTATTCATTGGTTTTGTTCTTTGTCCACATTTTATGTTATTCTTATGTATGGTTTTGTATCACTGATTTAAAATCAGTATAACGTTTACTTTTAAAAGTGCTATCAAAATGACAAAAATGAGAAACCTTGCCCTATAGTAAATTCTCAAAGCTAATGTTAAATCTTTTCTAAAATACCTGTTTTTTTCTAGTAAAAGAGAGGGGGACTTCTCCCGCCTCTAAATATTTTTTCAGTACAGTTCCTGTCAATATCCAGAAATCTAAACTCTAAAATACTTAGATTTTTATCTAGTAAGCACTGGCTCTAAATGTGCAATACAACACAAAACCCAGTGTATCTTGTCTACATAGTTATACAGTGCAGGATCCAAGTTATTTGTAGGTTAGAGTGTGCTATGGGTTGCAAAGAGTGCAACTATTTAGTAGTAATTAATATTCATAATTCAGTCATTGCTGGGAGTTTGAGTTTCTTGGAATGTGTTGGTGCCTTTAATGGCATAATTGATTTTTCAGAAAAAAACAGTGGAATTTCTTTACATTTTAAATACAATATGACAAACTGCACAGGTGAAAGACATCAAATTATGTCACACTACATGATGGGCACGCATGCATGTATGTATGAATGTAGTATGTGTATATATATACATAATGCTATAACATACAAAAACCTAGGATGTTCTTAACTATAGAGTCTGAGTACTGGTCGGGTTTTTCCCATTGATATTTTAATGTTTTCACATGATACAAACATGTAGAATGTGTTTTAGTTGAGCTGTAATGCTGCAAGGCTTCTCTATAGTTGATTATTTTGTACTGCAAATATTTGTATGGAACTAATATCTACTTATACATTTATTAATAGATATAATTAGATACATTTTGATTCTATAACTTGTGTCACACAATTCTCCCCTCTTTCATTCCTTATCTATATATAAATGGCTAGTCCTTTCCAGGTGTGCTGGAACAATTTGTATAGTGGGGGTGCTGAGAGCCACTGAGCCAAACTGCAAACCCTGGATATGATGGAAACCACTTCAAGCACCCCCTGCACCCCTAGTTCCAGCACCTATGGTCACTTATAATCAGTATCCTCTATTTGTGACACCATGACTGGCAATCCTGGAAGAGATAATGACATAGCAAGGGATTGTGATTTCAGGTGAGAGAAAAGTAGGTGGAGGGGATGAATTTCTAAGGACCAACAATCCTGTTTTCATACAAATAAAACTCAGGAAAGTAAATAACTGAAGTTTCATGATACAGTGAAAATTGTTTCAAAATACTTTGGGATTCTTGTCTCATTTTTCATGAAACATGAGCAGCTGTTTCAAATGAAATATTATTTTTTTGCTGCATTAAAGAAGTGTGAGTAAGAATTAGCCACTCATTAAAGGTACTTTGCTGAAGTAGGAACACATAGCAGGTATTATGCTGTGTGAGCATCTCTAGTTATTATGGAGGTCAGTGGAGTTAGGAGTCTTCTGTGAGGGAAAAAACCCTGTCTTCAGGCTTCCCTCACATGGAGTGTTTTCTGTGTCGGCACAAGACAATCTCCAGGAGATTGTGCCCTGCTGTGCTGGGACATAGGCTAGAGTTGAGAGTCCCCCTCTTCCAGCCTTACCCTGTCCAATTGCAGCCTCAGTGCTGAGGTTGTAGCTGCACCCTGGAAGCAGTAGGTGGAGAGTGGGTTGGGAGTAGGCTCTATGGTACACGTGCACACACACAGAGCAGCACTAGCTCTAGGCGTATGCTAAATGAGTGTAGTAAAATTTTCCCCCGCACAACTGGGAAGCCCCGGGAAAGCACTGAGCTCCCCAGAGAGCTTCCGGTGCTCACCCAAGGAGCTGTGACTCTGAATCACCCCGCCTGCTAAAAGGATGATCTTACCCTTTTCTGGTTCCCAGGATAGCCTGGCTCACTTCGCTTCAAAGAAGATACTCACACAGTTGTTTAGGTTCTCCTGCAGAGCCTGAAAGGCGCTAACCACGTATACCTTGTCACCTTCAAAACCAAGACCTCCAAAAACATTTTTCATGTAGAATGAGAGAAGCTGATCTCGAACGCTGCAATTTTTCTGAAAACAAAGTAAGTCAGACATTAATTCAATGAGAAACTGTCCGTCAAATTTGGCCTAAAATTTAAGTTTTATCAAATTCAGGCTTTATAAAATGCACAGGCAATAGGAATCCTTTAATCAATTTCTTTATCATCCCAATGGACAGCCATTTGCTTTTATTTTTTTTTTAACAAATAAACATTACCCCAGCGGGGTTTGCAACCCAGACAGTGCAATATTGTGCTAACCCAAAAGCAAAATACACCAGAGACTGATCATTAACAAAAGTACAATCAATGAATCTATTATTTTCTGTCCTAAAATGCAAAACATAGACAAATATAGTGAACCCTGAATTACATTATTTGGGCCAAATTATAGGTGTCCTTATGTGGATTCACTGGGAGGCAGGAGTCCAATTCTCCTCTTCCAGTGCAATATTGGGGAGGGGGAGCGAGGATTTCAATGCAGCTGCTTGGGATTCCTGAGTGCTATGTGGGGCCACTAGCCTTCCTGCCATAATACACGCCCCTAACAGGCCATATATGGGCAGGTTGGGGGCATAACTGTGGTCTTGGCTCTCAAGTGAACTAGCTAGCCCCTGGAAAGTACAAGTTAGCCCCTGGAAGAGCACCTGCTATACTGTTTTCACTGGTGTAGCAAGTGCCTCTTTGAGCATGCGCTTCCCCCCGTTTCCCCCGGACCCAAGCACCACTACTGGTCTTCCCAGTTATCCTCCCAGACACTATGCCAGCCTCTACCTTATACAGGGACAAAGTGCCTCCAACTGCCCCCACCTGGCACTACAGTCACTCAGCCCTTCCCTTTCCCATTCCCTCCCCCTACACCCCAGTGCTGTGTGGTCTGTAAGAGAATCTTTTTCAGTGTTAATAGGCCAATGTGTTATTTGTACCCACAGTAGGGAGTTTTTCAATCTATGGTTTTCAGCCTAATATTGTCCCTCAAAATTAAACACGAATCACCAAATTCTCTATCAGAAACCATTCCTTTTGATCAGCCACTCCAGCCTCATTCAGAATGAAATATGATCAAAGTAAAGAAGTAGAAAACAAAGAATCCAGATCTTACCATAAACAACTTTTTGGTTGTCTTTTTTAACAATCTTCTGTTCTTGATTAGATCTTTCTATAAAGAATAATGAATTAATATTAATTTAGATTAATATTCATCTAACCTTCACCTCCAGATCAGGAGGAAAGATGTTTTGTTCTGTGTTTGTATAGCACCTAACACCATAGGGTCCTGGGCCATGGCTGGGGCTCCTAGGTGCTATGGTAATACAAATAAATAATAACAATAATTAATACATAGGACTAGAAGTCAGGAGATCTGAGTTCTGTTCCCAACTCTGCCACACACTTCCTCCATGACCTTGGGAAAGTCACTTAACCTATCTATGCCCCCCTCTTTTTACCCATCTTTAAAACTGGGATAACAATACCATCCAATCTCACGGCAGTGTAGTGAGGATTAATTTATTTAAAATTTCCAGGTGCTCAGATACTCTGATGCCACAGAAAACATCTGTAAGTAAGTAAAAATGAACATATAATCTTTCCAACCAATGGGATTAACTTACTGGAATAGATGCTTTGAAAGTAGTTGCCTTGACATATAGGTTGTCTGTCACTTTGGAGATCATTCCTTTTCGACAGCTGTTCTTGCCTGAGGATGCCTTTTTGCCTTCAGCAATGAAAAGACACAGTAGAACTAAAAGAAGACCAGACCTGAAAAGAGAATAAGGTCTCATTCTCCCCACTTCTTCCTGCCTCTGGTATAGTCACAGCAGCTGTGGGATATAGCAAGACTGATTAGATGACAAAGGTTAACCTAATTTTGTTAACCCTCAAAGCAGCTTCTCTGCTGAGATGTTCATATAGATAATTTATTGCTGATGTGTTGGTAGATCACTTTTGTTGCTCTATTTTTATACATCTTGCTCCACTTTCAGCTAGTTTGACCACACCATCTGTGACGTTTGTAAAAGACATCTCCATATTTACTGGCAATAAGGGCTAGGTTTCCAAGAAAGAAGAGCTTTGCTCTCACATAGAAAGGCTTCTTTCTTTTTCTTCAGTGGTCTACTGAAGAGAAAATGGTTAAATTGGTTAGCCTGGTTTTGTGACAAAAGCTAGTGAGTTTCTGAATATTTTCTCAAGTGTAAAGGATTTCTGCAAAGCGTGATGGTAGCTTTTTCCAAAACACATGCCATAGTTTGAAACTATTCTAAAAGCATTAGAAAGCCAGTTATTGCCAAGGAAATGTACTAAGCTGGCATCAGACCTGTGATCTTGTATTTTAAGGATTCTGTTTGAGCTAATGAATTCTTGCTGTAAGTACATTATGAAATAACCTATGTCATAATAGAGAAAACACCATTTATTTTAATTTTTAAGATGTCGCTTTTTAGAAAATATGAAGGGATGACAATGAACCACCATGAAAGTTGTTGTGGTGGTGGGAGTCACATCATGGTGCTGTTCTGTGTAGTTTTCCCAGTTCTTTTTCTTAGCATGCGAGCGCTGTTCACTCATTAAAAAAAAGTTTGTATTTTTTCGGGGAGCTGTGGTAGGTAACATGGGAGTTTGCGCTCTGCCTTAATCTCTCTAATTAGAGTCACTTATCAAAGCAGAATTGCTCCCTGGGAACCAAGCACTGGTGTTTGGATTGAGATCCCCAAAAGACAGGATTGCCTATGTACTGTTTGTGGCCACCTCTGTTCAAGGACTGGTGCCTGTAGAGTGAAATTAAAAAGTTGCATTAAGAATATACCGAGAGGCTGTTGAACGGGAAATCTATTTGTAAGGTCTCAGAATCTGCTATAACTTGGCAGAGGGGTGACAGAATTAAAAGCATTATGGGTAAGATAGTTACTTCTACACAAAGGGCCAAATGGAGCGATGCCAGTTTACACTAGCTTTGGATCTGGCCCAGAGACTTTAGGGTTTAGAACTGTCAGGTTCTGAGATGAAATTGGATCAATGGTCCAAACTTATCTCTAGTGTGACTCCATTGACTTTAATAAAGTTATAACAAGGATAAATTTAGAACTGCATTAAAGTAAATAGAGTTAAACCAGAGATGAGAAGTTGTTACACCTGGGATGAATTTGCCCCAGTGGTCCAGCTGCCTGATCTGGCTGAGCTGTGCTCAGTGTAAGGCCATGTGCCAGGAGATAGTAGCTTTCAGCCATTTTTATGGATGATCCTAGGGCCAGTTTAGTCCCTACTGGAAGATAGAATAGTCTCTAGGAATACTCAGCTGAGAGATCTTATCATTTTCTACCCCCATTTATGCTACTGGAGTGGCCCAAAGAGGTCTGAGCAGGCCAGAGAAAATGATTTAAAGTATATATGAGATCACTAAGGGCTTGTGTATGCTTAAAATGCTACAAAGGCATAGCTGTACCACTGAAGGGCTTCAGTATAGACACTACCTATGATGATGGGATGGAGTTTCCTGTTGGCTTAGGTAATCCATCTCCCTGAGAGGCGGTAGCTAGGTCAATGGAAAAATTCTTCCCTCAACCTAGCACTGTCTACATGGGGAGTTAGGTCAGCTTAACTACACTGCTCAGGGTGTGGATTTTTCACACCCTGACTGACATAATTAAACTGACCTAATTTTCTAGCGTAGACCAAGTCTTTGAAAGATCATAAGATGCCATGGACTCCAGTGTCCTCTGTAAATCTGAATGTCATCAGCGTACTTTTTTGTTCTCAATTTTGCATTCTGACATAGCCAGCACCAGGATGTCCCAGGGTCTGGAAGAAATAAACTGAGGGATGACAAGGTTTGCTTCAAGTTTAACACACAGAGAGCAGACATGATGCTGGTAGGAAGAAGGAAACAGTGTAAGGAGCTGGAAAATAGACCCACCGGAACCTAGACTGAGGGAATCTGACCACCAATTAATAAGGTAACGCTCAGCCTCTGAGTCAAGATGGACTCTTCTCTGCTTCTGGTCACCCCAGCAGTAACAGCGGTGAGGAATGTATTCATGGAGAGTAATTCCATGCTCTAATAACAAGAATATAGCAGTAGAGATATATTACCGACCACCTGACCAGGATGGTGATAGTGACTGTGAAATGCTCGAGATTAGAAAGAATATTAAAATAAAAACTCAATAATAATAATAATGGGGGATTTCAACTATCCCCATATTGACTTGGTACATGTCACCTCAGGATGGGATGCAGAGATAAAGTTTCTTGACACCTTAAATGACTGCTTCTTGAGCAGCTAGTCCTGGAACCCACCAGAGGAGAGGCAATTCACGATTTAGTCGTATGTGGAACACAGGATCTGGTCCAAGAGGTGAATATAGCTGGACCGCTTGGTAATAGTGTCCATAATATAATTAAATGTAACATCCCTGTGGCGGGGAAAACACCACATCAGCCCAACACTGAGGCATTTAATTTCAGAAAGGGGGAACTACACAAAAATGAGGAGCTTAGTTAAACAGAAATTAAAAGGTACAGCACCAGAAGTGAAATCCCTGCAAGCCGCATGGAAACATTTTAAAGACACATAATAAAGGCTCATCTTAACTGTATACCCCAAATTAAAAAAACATAGTAAGAGGACCAGAACAGTGCCACCATGGCTAAACAACAAAGTAAAAAAGCAGTGAGAGACAAAAAGGCATCCTTTAAAAAGTGAAAGTTAAATCCTAATGAGAAAAATAGAAAGGAGCATAAACTCTGGCAAATGAAGTGTAAAAATATGGTTAGGAAGGCCAAAAATGATTTTGAAGAACAGCTAGCCAAAGACTCAAAAAGTAATAGGAAAAAAAATTGTAAGTACATCAGAAGCAGGAAGCCTGCTAAACAGCCAGTGGGGCCAGTAGACGATCGAGATGCTAAAGGAGCACTCAAGAACGATAGGGCCATTGCAGAGAAACTAAACTAAACTAATTAATTTTTTGCTTCGGTCTTCACGGCTGAGGATGGGAGGGAGATTCCCAAACCTGAGCCGTTCTTTTTAGGTGACAAATCTGAGGAACTGTTCCAGATTGAGGTGTCATTAGAGGAGGTTTTGGAACACACTGATAAACTAAACAATAATAAGGAACCAGGAGTGATCCCGGCAATTACAGGCCAGTAAGCCTGACTTCAGTACCAGGCAATCTGGTTGAAACTATAGTCAAGAACATAATTTGTTGGGGAAGAGTCAACATGAGTTTTGTAAAGGGAAATCATGCCTCACCAATCTGCTAGAATTCTTTGAGGGGGTCAACAAGCATGTGGACAAGGGGAAACCAGTGAATATAGTGTGCTTAGATTTTCAGAAAGCCTCTGACAAAGTCCCTCACCAAAGGCTCTTAAGCAAAGTAAACTGTCATGCAGGTTTGAAAGTAAAATTAAAAACTTACTGGTACGGGGGCTGGCTCTGGCCTCCCTGCAAGGGGCAGGGCTGGGAGGTCAGTGTCCCCCAGCCAGCCCTTCCATGCTGTGGCAGCACTTTAAGCAGGGTCTTTAAAACGCTGCCATGGCAGCGCTTTAAAGTAAGGCAGTAGGGGCCAGTACTGGTGGCCACTTTTTACCGGTATGCCGTACCGGCCCGTAATCCCTTATTTTCACCCCTGCTATCATGGGATAAGAGGGAAGATCCTCTCATGGATTGGTAACTGGTTAAAAGATAGGAAACAAAGGGTAGGAATAAATGGACAGTTTTCAGAATGGGGAGAGGTAAATAGTGGTGTCCCCCAGGGGTCTGTACTGGGACCAATCCTATTCAACATATTCATAAATGATCTTGAAAAGGGGGTAAACAGTGATGTGGCAACATTTGCAGATGATACAAAACTACTAAAGATAGTTAAGTCCCAGGCAGACTGGGAAGAGCTACAAATGGATCTCTCAAAACTGGGTGACTGGGCAACAAAATGGCAGATGAAATTAATGTTGATAAATGCAAAGTAACGCACATTGGAAAGCATAATCCCAGCTATATACATATAAAATGATGGGGTCTAAATTAGCTGTTACCACCACTCAAGAAAAGCGATTGTGGAGTCATTGTGGCTGGTTCTCTGAAAACACGCACTAAATGTGCAGCAGCAGTCTAAAAAGCTAACAGAATGCTGGGAATCATTAAGAAGGGGATAGATAATAAGGCAGATAATATCATGTTGCCTCTATATAAATCCATGGTATGCCCAGATCTTGAATACTGCGTGCAGATGTGGTCACCCCCATCTCAAAAAAGATATATTGGAATTGGAAAAAGTTCAGAAAAGGGCAACAACAATGATTAGGGGTATAGAACGGCTTCTGTATGAGGAGAGATTAATAGGGCTGGGACTTTTCAGCTTGGAAAAGAGACGACTAAGGCGGGGGATATGTCTGAGGTCTATAAAATCATGACTGGTGTGGAGAAAATAAATAAGGAAGTGTTACTTACTCCTTCTCATAACACAAGAACTAGGGGCCACCAAATGAAATTAATAAGCAGCAGGTTTAAAACAAACAAAAGGAAGTATTTCTTCACACAAAACACAGTCAATCTGTGGAACTCCTTGCCAGAGGATGTTGTGAAGGCCAAGACTATAACAGGATTCAAAAAAGAAGTAGATGAGTTCATAGAGGATAGATCCGTCAATGGCTATTAGCCAGGATGGGCAAGGATGGTGCCCCCACCTCTGTTTGCCAGAAGCTGGGACTGGGCAACAGGGAATGGATCACTTGATGATTACCTGTTCTGTTCATTCCCTCTGGGGCACCTGGCATTGGCCACTGTTGGAAGACAGGATTCTGGGCTAGATGGACCTTTGGTCTGACCCAGTATGGCTGTTCTTATGTTCTTACGTTCTTCAATGGGATTACACATGTGCTTAAAGTTACACATGTGCTGAAGCACTTTGTGGAATCAGGTCCTTGGAGAGCTTTTTAAAAAGAAGAGAGACAAAGACAAGGTAGTAATGGGGATCACCTAACATTTTGGAATTATGGAAGGGGAGGAGAGCTAAGGTCCCTTGGATGTGTTTAGTACTACCTTAAGCTTTGGGTTCTGTGTTTACTGTTTGAATACCATAGTGAACAGACGTGACAGATCAGATGTAGTGAACTTCGTGACAATTCCTGTAGTTTAAAATAGCTTTAAGCATTATAGCAGCTGTCTCCTTGTTTGTGCCTGGAAGTGGATCTCAGGGCACAGGACTAATATATTCAACGTGCCGTACTCTGCTGCAAGTTTCGCGGCTGCATCGCTTCATCTCTCTCCCCCTACACTCCCACCCCCCCCCCACGCAGTGTCAAGAGAGTTCCAATTATAAATGGGCCACGTAGCCCAGCAGTGATGGGCTTTCGCAAGAAGTCTGATGATCGTGTGCACCACTGAAACTTCAGACGTGGCTGAAAAGCTCTTTGGTCCGGAAGTTTCATTTTCCACTTTCCGCATGCTCCTGCCACAGAGTGAGAAGGCATTAGTGACTTCAGTCTACTGGGCTTCTCCACCTCTGCAGAGCTCCCCACATGACTCAGCAAGCCAGAGAGCAGTCTTTCTGTGGCCATGGAATCCAGCTCAGACCTAGATTAACTGGTGCAGAAGGTTGGCATGCCAATAATAAAAATAACTAAAGAAAATGGAGCTCCCTTGTATAATAACTTTATAGTTCAATACAATGAACATTTAGGGCTTAATTCTAATCATAGATATGTAGGCGGGTACCATCTTATAGCACACCTTGGAATATCGGCTGCAGTGCTGACATCCTATTGAAATGCTGACTAAGCTACTGGCTCATTAAAAGTCGGCATACTTGCTTAGTTTGTAAACTGTTTGGAGCAAAGACTGGCTTCGTAATAAGGGTTGATACAGTGCCCAGTACTATGGTAGCTCAGTGCTTGATTGGGGCTCTTAAACACTTCCATAACACAAATAATAAATAATATTTATAGTACTCTGGGTAGGTATCTGAATCCTGAAGCACTGAAGCTTTTCAGTACTTTAAATGTATGTGGTTCAACTGAGAAAAAATTCAGGTCACCAACTTTTTAGCATAATGCCTGCACTTCTAACAGTCCATGCTAAGGAGAGCTGCAAAGATTTATATAGACACCAGTGCTCAAATCTCCAGAGCCAGTTTGAGGACACTTGCAAGACCCAAAATGACAGAGTGCTGCAATCTTAGGTCTCAGCAAGATTATCTGAAGTGATGGATTCTTGTTGGGTTTTGTAGATGGCAGCACCCATGTTGACTTTGGGACAGAAAGAAGCGAGCGGCCCTAGTGACTACCCTCTTGAAGAAAAGTTTGGAAAGGAATAGCTCCAGGCGTCCAAAGCTGGCTCTGCAAGCTTCGTAACATTGTTAGGGGAAGTGTTTCAGTTCAATACATAGATAGATAGGTGTAGATACACTAGATACGTGCAATATACTGTTACATTTATATACCACTCCCTGTATCCTTCAGTTACCATCTATGACGTTTATGAACTATGACTAGCCATTTGAGTTAATATGTTTTTATAATTACTAAACATTATGAGACAAGTTTTCAGACATGGATGCCTAAATTATGCATACACACTTTGCACCTGGGCATGTGATGATTCCGTGCAAGGACCTTTATATAAGATACATAAATGCATTGTTTTAGTTAACCACTAAGTGTTCACAATTATACATATGCAATTATGAGTGTAAAAATGCACATTACTAAATCTGGGATTATATAAATACCACATCCAGAATATTTTAGGTTGTTGTCAGAAGAGAAACTTCAGAACACTCCAAAGGCGTTAGATAAAGTAGAATGAAAACTTAAACTTGGGGAAAGAAAACAAAATATTGTTACTCTTATGCTGGAGATTTATCTCTATTTGTAGTATGTAAATAACACCATGTCAGTGGTATAGAATGTGAATTGTTTTAAAACACTCTGGTTATCTTCTCTCCTCCTTTGGAAGCCTGTAATGGTTCAATTGGTCAGAGAGTCTAATCTTTTTAACCTTAATCACTGATCTGTTTTCATTTGACTTTTAGTAAAACAGCTGATTGTCAACAGATTTATTTCAAATTAGATAACTACTGTAAATTTTACCTCAATCATCAGATCAGAATATCTCAGATCAATCGGACTTCTTAGGGTCAGTCTACAGGTTATATTCAGATTCCAGTTTGAAATCTCCAAGGCACAAACATTAAAACTTTCCTATTGTGCATCTTTTATCAGTCTCCTTCCCTTTCACAATCATACAAAGATAAAAACTTAAATTTTCAAAAGTGTTCGTAATTTTTAGTGTCCAATTCTGGATGCCTGAGAAGGGTCTACATTTCAGAAGCTGGGGCTCAGCACTTTTTGAAAATCAGGCCCCTTTAAAATATTTCAAGCTGGACATGAAAAAACTGAGGCATCCAAAATCACTAGTCACTTTTGAAAATTAATTCCTTGATACAGGCTAAGAACTACACCCACTTATACTGATTTTACTGTCGATACTCTTGACGGCTGCTGAATACGTGTTTATTTAGGTAAAGCAATTAGGGCATAGGAAAGATAGTATTCAAGTGCAGGCATGCTAGTCTCATAATCAACTCAATTAACTACAATGATTCTAAATTCCTCATGGAGCATTATTATTTTTCTCCCACCAAATTCATATTAACAAAAGTCCAAAGCAGAGTTAATCTGTGAGAATACCTTGCAACCTAAGACATCAATCTTGAACTTCCACCAACAGACATAATACTATTCCTAGCTCTTATTTTCTTACAAAATGAATAGATGTTCACCACTAGTTCCAATCTGTGAACCTTTTTTCTCTTGTAATTTCAAGAGGGTTTTCGAAAAGTTTGTTACAGTTAACAAAGAGCTAAATGGAAACCTGGGTGTGTATCAGTGATAGAAGAATCCCTACAGTAGCTAGAAGTAAGATGATACACACTACCTATTTTTAATTAGAAATGTTCTTTCTGCCTCCCCCTCTTTGCCCCATTTTTCACAATGTTTCTCTGAATTTGTTTTCCACTCTGCCCACTCTCTGCTCTATTTTTTTTTCCATTTCTTAATCTGACTTTTTTTTCCACTTCACTCCCTCATCCAAGGTTGCACCAGGAGAACTTCCAAGCTCCTGCAGGGGATCCATAGGAGGGGTACTGGCTGAGGTGAACTGAGAGATGAGCTAAAAAACTACGACCTTCCAGTGAGTAAAGCCTCAATCTTGCAAAGACTTCAGGGGATGGAGAAAACAACATTACAGTGGTGAGTAGGATTGACTTAACATTTCGAAAAGACAGTATCATTCTTAATCCAATAAATAATATAATTTCTGGAAAATCTCCTGAAACTACAGTGATACTTTATTATATATAGGGAAACTTGAGAGACATAGCCAGACAGTAGAGAAAGTGTTGGAACTGATATATGGGGCAGGTGAAAAACAGATGACAAACTGCCCTGAGAAAAATCATAAGATCTGGTAGAATTTTTTGTTTGGTTGAAATTTTTTTTCAATACAGAATGGCTTTTTTCATCAAATAGAAATTTCTATGGGAAATGTTCATTTTAATTAAAAAAACAAAAATCTGAAGCCAACCAAAAGGCACTTTCTGGTTGTTGACAACCAAAACAAGTTTTGGTTAGTTTTGTATTTTGGGCTGAAATGTGTCAGGTTTTGGTTGATGAAAACAAATATTTTTAGTGTGCTTCCAGCAGCTAAACGTCTGCTTGGTGAAGGTTCAAATCATTGCAAACATCCCATAACCTATTCTCCAGTGGTGGGCCCAGAAAAAGAAGACCTGCTTAGGAAGGTAATGGGATAGTGGCACATGGTAAATGTGATGATTTTCTAGAATCTTCTCTCTATTTTGTGGTTAACCATTCTTTATGTTTCTCTCCTCTGTCTTCTCCATTTCTCACTGGGGGTATTCCTTTCTTTTCTTTGTTAGCTGCAGGTCTTAAGGAATCTCATTATTTGGGAAATGACTTACTTTCTCTGATCTTAAATATTTTTGCCGGGTAGAGTTCATTATTTTAATTAACCCTCTGAAATAATTACATGTCTGTGTTCTTTCAAAAGACAAAATACAGGAATTGAATGATTAGTCATACAAAAGATACTGATTTTTAAAAAGTATATAAAATTCAACAAGACTAATGCACAAAAATGAGCACTATAGAAACAGTTAAGCGTAGTGAAAAAACTGGGCTTCTTTTAGCTATCATTTATACATAAGAGAGTGAACTAAAAAATGAAACCTAAAAGGTTATAGAAAAATAAAGCATCATAAGATATTATTGATATTTAGATAGTAAGACTGCATCAGATCTTTCAACAGCTGTATCCAGTTCTTCACCTACAAGAAGTATTACTATTTATTAAACTAATACATTTTGAGACTTTGCATTATAACAGAAAAAATATATCATTTATTTTAAATAAAATGTAGTTTATGATAATGATAACACTGATGTCTAAAACCTCAGAGAATATACTTCAGATGATAAAGATAATATTCGTTGCATCAATTGTGTGTTATTTTAGCAATATCAGGAAAAAAGTGAAATATTATTTTCATTTAACTGCAGATGACTTATGCATTTCCAGGCCTAATAATCTGATCTTTGTGATCTGCCATTGTGAAAATTAGTATAATATTTCTAGTTACAGCAGAAGTATTTTACAAAATAGAAGATGTTTTAAAACACATATAACACATTTTCAGTATGTTTAAAAGAGGGTCAATTGCAACCAATTAAATTTTAAAAGTTGAAACTTTAACGAAGAGCTTCTAACTAAGCTAAACTAAGAGTAACAATAAATTCAGCAAAAAGAAAATAAGAAAGAAAGAAATACTTGTGGCACCTTAGGAATTCTCCCAAATCTAAATATTTATAGATTTAATGAAGTTTTTAGTGAGTTCTAATTTACAGCAAACAAGCAAGTTATTTTTGATAAGTGTTCCCATTAGAGCTTTAAGCACCAATTCAGCAAACAGAGGTTCATGCACTTAACTTTACTCACGTGACCAAAGCTAATGATAAGAACATAAGAACAGACATACTGGGTCAGACTTTAAGCATGTGAGCAATCCCATTGAAGAACATAAGAACGGCCATACTGGAACAGACCAAAGGTCCATGTAGCCCAGTATCCTGTCTTCTGATGGGGGCCAATAGCAGGTGCCCCAGAGGGAATGAACAGAACAGGTAATCATCAAGTGATCCATTCCCTGTTGCCCAGTCCCAGCTTCTGGCAAACAGAGGCTAGGGACACCATCCTGCTCATCCTAGCTAATAGCCATTGATGGACCTATCCTCCATGAACTTATCTAGTTCTTTTTTGAACCCTGTTATAATTTTGGCCTTCACAACATCCTCTGGCAAGGAGTTCCACAGGTTGACTGTGTGTTGTGTGAAAAAATATTTCCTTTGGTTTGTTTTAAACCTGCTGCTTATTAATTTAATTTGGTGGCCCCTAGTTCTTGTGTTATGAGAAGGAGTAAATAACACTTCCTTATCTACTTTCTCCACACCAGTCATGATTTTATAGAACTCTATAAAATCTTAGTCATCTCTTTTCCAAGCTGAAAAGTCCCAGTCTTATTAATCACTCCTCATATGGAAGCCATCCCATACTCTTAATCATTTTTGTTGCCCTTTTCTGAATCTTTTCCTATTCCAATATAGCTTTTTTGAGATGGGGCGACCACATCTGCGCGCATTATTCAAGATCTGGGCATACCATGGATTTATATAGAGGTAATGTGATATTTTCTGTCTTAGTATCTATCTCTTTCTTAATGATTCCCAACATTCTGTTTGCTTTTTTGTCTGCCGCTGCACGTTGAGTGGATGTTTTCAGAGAACTATGCACAATGACTTCAAGATCTCTTTGTTGAGTGGTAACAGCTAATTTAGACCCCATCATTTTATATGTATAGTTGGGATTATGTTTGCCAATGTGCATTATTTTGCATTTATCAACATTGAATTTCATTGCCATTTTGTTGCCCAGTCACCCAGTTATGTGAAATCCTTTTGTAGCTCTTCGCTACCCTCTATCTTGGGTAGTTTTGTAGCATCTACAAATTTTGCAACCTCACCCCTTTTTCCAGATCATTTATGAATATGTTGAATAGTATTGGTCCCAGTACAGACCCCTGGGGGACACCACTATTTACCTCTCTGCATTCTGAAAACTGACCATTTATTCCTACCCTTTGTTTCCTATCTTTTAATCAGTTACAAATCCATGAGAGAACCTTCCCTCTTATCCTATGACAGCTTACATGTACACATGTTTTTGCAGAATTGGGGATAGATCAGGTCAGAAAATAGAGATTTTTCCACAGAAAATATTTACCTTTCATCAAAAAACATTTACCTTTTATCAAAAACTCAAAATTTTCACCCAAAAACTGCTGAAAACTGAAATATTTTTGCTTTTGGGCCAGAAATGTTCAGTTTTTCAGTTTTTTGATTTTACAACAAAACATTAAAACTTTACCAAGAAAGTAGGCCCTTTCAGTGAAAATTTTTGTTTAGTCACAAACCCAATTTTGCACTAGGAAAAAAATTTTCAGAGGAAAAACTTCAACAAGCTCTAACACAGGCCTTAGTGTTATCGTTCTGTACAGAAAATCCCTTAATCTTGCTGGGTTTCTCATCTACATCTGTAGAGGCAAGTTAAACCTGTACCACTGTGCGCTGAGTGATAAGCTCAAGTCCCCTAAAGATATCTTGTTTAAAGATATCTCTTTCCAGCCTTCAGAGTCTTTTATCAATATCATCCTGGAAAGAGACAACAGAAATGATTCAGATATAATAAGAATAAACCCAAACATTAGCCCAATTTGGACCAAAACCAAACATCTGATTAGCTCTTTTTTTGGTTTTAGATTTTTCTCAAATGTCTGTGCTTATTGTAGGTCACAACCTGAGGCAGAAATCCCTCAAGGAAGGTGTTTCTCCCCCTGCATCTCCCTTGCTCCAAACTTGGAAGTTCTGAAAATCTCACAAGAAAGACATCCTCACAAGATTTCTAGCCTTTTTCTCCAACCAAACTATTTCAATATGTTCAGCGAGCTCCCGATAAGCATCTGATTTTTAGATGTTTATCCAAAATTTTGAACCTATTGAGGTTTATTCTTGCTAATCTGTCACCACTGCATGATAACATCGTATTTATCGCATATTCCTGTAACCACACAGCAAAGACAGGGAGATAATTTATAAATCTGCAACTTCTCCCTTATCTTGGTTTAGATAATGAGGTTACCTAATAAACCTAACAATCATAGGCAAAAATTCAGACTGCTTCTCTGCTTTTTAAAAATATGGAAGGGGTGAGTTGCTACAAACACCCTACTTTTAAAGACTCTTCACTGTTTTTTCTCGCATAAAATGCAAATTTTAATATTGATATGCATTTTCAATGTTACTGGGTCACCAACATAAGAGGATGTTTGCAGAGAATGTTCTGTTACTAATTTTAAAATAGAAATGGAAAACTTAAGAAATATCTACAGGGGAAATATGAATTCACACTGTTGCTGCCTAGATGTTCTTAATGTAAAAATCAATAACAATATGTAAAGCATTTCACCTGCCAACACTTATACAAGTAAGTATTGGAGTCGGTGAAACTATTCATGTCAGTGAAGTTAAGCATGTGTGCACATGTCTGCCGGATCAAAGCCCAAGTCACTGATTTTATTTAGGCTATGTCTACACTAGTGGGCTTACGGCAGCACAGGTGTACCAATGCAGCTGTTCTTCTGTACGATCTCTCGTGTATGCACCCTATGCTGAAGAGAAAGAGCTTTCCCATTGACGTAATTAATCCACCGTCAAAGAGCAGCAGCAGCAATGTCAATGGGAGAAGCTCTCCTGCCGACATAGCACTGTGCACACTAGCACTTATGCCAGCGTAACTTATGTCGCTCAGGGGGATGGAATATTCACCCCCCAGAGCAACATAAGTTTTGCCAACATAGGTTATAGTGTAGACATAGCCTCAGATTCATAGTTGAAGTGTCCAAAAGTCATTACCATATAACCAAAGCATCACTGCAAGATACAAAATGAGTTGACTATCTCAGACTGCTTCCTTCTAGGCAGGTCTCCATGTAGCAGAAACTCCCTCACACCCCTAGCTGCCCCACCAGGGAGATGTGCCAGTAAGCTTTGTGCATCACCTCAGATTTTAAGTGCACCACTTAGACGCACATGAACCCTTATCACAGCATCGTGGAGCTGCACAACTGGGGGGTTTTTTTACCAGTCCACCATAGCACTACCAGAAATAGTAGAATGTTGCACTGCACTTGTGTGAATGTTAAAGGTGAACATCTATATATGTATTTATTATATTGTTTGTAAATGTTGCATTTAGTAAAACAACTATTCTTCACTGGGAAAGAGTCACAAGCAATGTGGGAATCCTCCGAGTTCAGATATTTTTGAGTTGTCAATGTGCAAAATGAGGTTAAGAACAGGGCCGGCCCACAACATTTTGGCACCTGAGGCGGGGAACTCAAATGACGCCTCCTCGCTTGGGCCAAAACTTTGAAAGGTCTCTTGTGCCCTCCTTCCTCCAGCACAGCACTCCACCATCTCTGTGCATCTAGAGCAGAGAGAATACATATGCACCAGCAGCAGACACAATTTTCTACACTCTGGGTCCTAGTGGCGCCCCCATGCCCCCCCCCCGCCCCCGGAAAGTGCAATTACCTAACTCAGGGATTCTCAGCCTGGGTTAGAACCATTATCCTTTAGTTTGAAGCACAGAGTGAAGGGCGGGCTGCAATTTTTTCTCTCATAACATGTGAAGGTTCACACTATAGAAAGGCTTGAAAAACCACTGACCTAACTCCAAAATGACAGAAGAGGTTTTACTCAAACCTATGAGAAAAGTTTACCAAAGATGAAGGATGGAGAATTTGGAAAGGTAGGAACAAATGACAATCGGGTGTTATAATGGAAATCTGTATATAAGCTTAACATTAGTAAATTCTATACTAGAATTCCCCAGGGAATCGTCAATAATGGGAGTTTTTGGAGCACAGCTCCCATAAGACAGCATTGATTCTTCACTTCCACTTTACCAAATGTATTAAATATTGCACTATAATTCAGTCAGTAAAAACACAGATTAAGAGCCTGAGCTTGCACCCTGTGAAATCAGTGGGAATTTTGTCACTAATGTCAGTGGGATCAGGAATAGGCTCTTGAGGACCTGGGTAGTTTGATACAACTCATATATATCAATGAGTAATGAAACCCGAATCCAGAAACTTCAAGAATAGACTAATCACAAAAAAACTGACTAGCTTTCATAATTTATCATAAATAAATGAGCGGGCTCCCTGCACATTTTCAAGACTGAATGAGCCGTGTGCACTTGGAGGTAGGAAACTGCTCCTTGTTGGCGAGCTAACTAAGCTAAAATGGTAGGTTTTTTGTCAATGCAACCTTGCAATTCTCAGGAAACAACATCATCTCACATTCAGTCATTCTGAAACTGGGCCTCAGATTTCCATCGTAGAGTCTCACAAGTTCTCTTAGACAAGGATACCCTAAAGTTTTAAGTGGGGCAACAGTCAAATACAATTTTTCACTCCATTTCTTTACAGTATTTCAATCTGACTTGTTTTTAGTAAAACAGGGAGTGATTTTTGGTTTCGAAACACTTGCCACGTGTCCATACCTCAATTTCTACAAAGAACACTGGCATGGTTCTGCCAGTATTTAATCCTGCCCCTTAAATGGTGATGATATGTTTAGAGCAATGGTTCTCAATCTATTTACCATTATGGGCCACATATGAAGCTCTCTATGCGTTATGTGGGCCACATCCACACAATATATAAACTACCTGTAGGGCCCTGAGAATATCACATGGGCCGCAGCTATGTGTTAATCGCGCCGCAAGCAGCCCGTGGGCCGCAGGTTGAGAACCATTATCTTAAAGATTACTTTTGTTTATTTATTTGGGTGGCCTGTTGGGTTATTTTTGCTGAAGGTGAGTGGATGGTTGTTTTCAAGATATTTTTTATTTTCTCCCTGGAGGTGGGAAGGGATAGGAATACTTTTCTTTTTAAAAACATTCATCAATATATTCCTGTTAACAGTAAGGAAACCAAAAGCTGTGCATTTCACCTGAGGATTGGTACCTAATGTTAAACGGAGACAGATTCCTCTGATTTACATAACTTCTACAATGCTTAATACTTTTGTTAGTGATGAACATGCCTCATTGGCCAAAGGCACTCTCATTTGACTATCTCTGAAGTTACATGTTAACAAACAATCCACACACAGGGAGAAATATATTACAAATGTGTAACTTGATAGCTATGTATTACAGCCATAGAACTGTTATTACCCCTACCATAGTTTCAGTTACACCATTTAACCTATCCTCCATATGTGGCCTATTAGCAACATTGTTCAATTTTCTTGAATTATGGTCAGGAATCTCAGGGATGCTATGTTATTTTCAAGCTTATATTTGCATATGTGGCATGTTGTTGAGTAGATGTCCTTTAAACTGTACTCAGGGTTGTATTCCAGGCTTTATTCTTTGGCATATTTATAATCTTTCTCATGACAGCATCATTCATAGATCTGGGACCTGATTCTCGTCTCAGTTAAACCTGTTTTATACAGGTTGTAAATCTACTGACACTTGAGTTACACTGACGTGAGTAAGAGTAAGATGAAGCGCTTAGAGTTGGAAAGGGCTAAGCTGGGTCCAACAGGTAACCCTAACAGTCCTTCTTCAGGCACTGCTCCCCGTTCCAAGAAATTCCCCACATACAAGGTATGCGATGATACAGAGGCCTTCTTAGAAAATTTTGAAAGGGCCTGCCTTGGGTAAAACACCCCTACAGACCAGTATATGGTGGAGCTGAGGCCACAATTCAGTGGACCCTTTTTTAAACAAAAGGCCATCATTAGAATGGGGCTAACACCCGAGCATGCCTGTCGGCGGTTCAGAGCCCTAAGGTGGAAACCAGACATGGCATTTTCCCAACATGCCGACCGCATTGTAAAAAATTGGGATGCCTGGATATCAGGAGCCAATGTTAAATCTCTGGAAGATCTGTCTCTCCTAATACAAATGGAGCAGTTCTTAGAGGGTGTTCCTGAGGAAACAGAAAGGTACATCCTAGATGAGAACCCCAAAACTGTTATCGAGGCAGGGGAGATTGGAACCAAATGGGTGGAGGTGACAGAGAAGAAAAAATCTAGTAGTAGTTGGTGGGGTTACCAGAAAGGGCAACACCCCACCATCGAGGTCAGCCCAAAGCCCCACCTCACATGAAGGAGCCCTCCACACAGCCAGGGAGACCCCAAATGCAAATACCCCCAGAGCGAAGGGAAACTGTGAGTGTGGGCGGGAGGAAGATTACTGCATGGAGAGACACTGGAGCACAGGTGTCAGCTATCCACCAATCCCTGGTGGACCCCAAATTCATTGACCCAGAGGCCGAAGTGATGGTGCAACCCTTAAAAGCCAACTCGTTTAACTTGCCTCCAGCCACGTTGCCTGTTCAGTACAAGGGCTGATCAGGAATCTGGACTTTTGCAGTCTATGATGATTATCCCATTCCTATGATGCTGGGAGAAGACTTAGCCAGCCATGTGAGACTAACAAAAAGTGTGGGGATGGTCACCCACTGCCAGACTAAACAGGCCTCCATACCTAACTCCAGTCCTGAGCCTCCTACAAGGACCCAGCCAGAGGTGGTGAAACCAGACCCCAGACCAGAATCTATGGCAGCAGTTGTAGATCCAGTTCCTGGGACCCAGCCAGAACTAGCCCAAAGATTGGAACTTGCGGAGCAGTCAGCAGCAGAGCCCGTGCTTGCAACTCCCCCAGAGTCTGGGGAGCCAGCACCAAAGGGCACCACAGAGCTTGCACCTGTAGCAGCAGCTAAATCGGCGCAAGAAGCTCAACCAGAGCCTGAAATACAACCTAGTGCACCAGCGGAGAGCGGTTCACAGTCAACGGAGACACCCCCATCACCTACACTACTTCCTGTGGGACCAAGCCCAAGTCCACAACCCAGTGAGGAACTAATGTCTCCAGCATCCAGGGAACAGTCTCAGGCAGAGCAGGAAGCGGATGAGAGACTCAAGGGAGCTTCGATGGTGGCACAGAGCGACCCACCGCCTCTCAGCTCTTCCAATAGATCCAGGTTTGTTGTAGAAGGAGGACTCTTATAGAAGGAAATCCTTTCTGGTGGGCACAAGGAGGACTGGCATCTTCAAAGACAGTTGATAGTTCCAACTAAGTATAGGGAAAAGCTCTTGAGCAAGCCCACGATCGCCCTAGTGGCCATGCTGGGATGAACAGGGCCAAACACCGTTTGGGGAAGTCATTTCACTGGGGGAGGCGGGGTGATGGGCAAGGCATTTCTACCTATGTCCAGTCTTGTGAGGTGTGCCAGAGGGTGGGAAAGTCCCAAGACCAGGTCAAGGCCCCTCGCCAGTCTCTGCCCATAATTGAGGTTCCATTTCAGCATGTAGCTGTGGATATCCTTGGTCCTTTCCCTAAGAAGACACCCAGAGGAAAGCTGTACATACTGACTTTCATGGATTTTGCCACCCAATGGCCGGAAGCAGTAGCTCTAAGCAACACCAGGGCTAAAAGCATAAGCCAGGCATTGGTAGACATTTTTGCCAGGGTAGGTTGGCTCTCCGACATCCTTACGGATTTGGGAACTAACTTCCTGGCAGGGACCATGAAACCTCTTTGGGAAGCTCATGGGGTAAACCACATGCTTGCCAGCCCTTACCACCATCAAACGAATGGCCCAGTGGAGATGTTTAATGGGACTTTGGGGACCATGATACGGAAATTCATGAATGACCACTCCAGTGATTGGGACCTAGTGTTGCAGCAGTTGCTCTTTGCCTACAGGGCTGTACCACATCCCAGTTTGGAATTTTCACTCTTTGAACTCATTTATGGCCATGAAGTTAAGGGGCCATTACAGTTGGTGAAGCAGCAATGGGAGGGGGTTACATCTTCTCCAGGAACTAACATTTTGGACTTTGTAACCAACCTGCAAAACACCCTCAAGGACTTGCTAGCCCTTGCTTGAGAAAACCTACAGAATGTTCAACAAGAACAAAAGGTCTGGTATGATAAACATGCCACAGAGCGTTCCTTCAAAGTAGGTGACCAAGTCATGGTCCTAAAAGTGCTCCAGGCCAATAAGATGGAAACATCGTGGGAAGGGCCATTTACGGTCCAAGAGTGCCTGGGAACTGTTAATTACCTCATAGCATTCCCATATCCTATCCTAAAATATACTATGTTAATTCCCTAAAGCCCCTTGAGTCCCAAGAAATCAAGGTTCTCCAGTTTACAGCCCAGGAGGGAGACGACGCTGAGTGGCCTGAAGGAGCCTACTATGAAGGAAAAAGCAACGGTGGTGTAGAAGAGGTGAGCCTTTCCACAACCCTTGGGCATAAGCAGTGACAGCAAATCCAGGAGTTGTGCACCAGCTTCGTGCCAATGTTTTCAGCCACCCCAGGACAGACAGAATGGGCGTACCACTCCATTGACACAGATGATGCTCGCCCAATTAGAGCCCAACCCTACCGGATGGCTCCGCAAGCCAAAACCACAATAAAAAGGGCAATCAAGGACATGTTACAGATGGGTGTAATCCGCCCCTCTGAGAGTGTATGGGCCTCTCCAGTAGCTCTGGTTCCCAAACCAGATACACTTTTGTGTAGACTACCATAAGCTAACTGCTGTAACTCGCCCAGAAAACTATCCAATGCCACGCACAGATGAGCTATTGGAGAAACTGGGACATCCCCAGTTTTTCTCCACCTTAGACTTAACTAAGGAGTACTGGCGAGAGCCGCTAGATAACCCTGCCAAGGAGAGGTCCGCCTTCTTTACCCACGTAGGGCTGTATGAATTTAATGTGCTCCCTTTCGGACTGTGAAATGCATCCGCCACCTTCCAGAGACTGATAGATAACCTTCTGGCTGGATTGGGGAATTTGCAGTCGCCTACCTTGACGATGTGGCCATATTCTCAGATTCATAGGCAGAACACCTGGAACACCTCCATGCTGTCTACCAGCACATAAGGGAGGCAGGATTAATCGTTAAGGCCAAAAAGTGTCAAATAGGCCTAAACAGGGTAACGTACCTTGGACACCAGGAGGGTCAGGGAACTATCAACCCCTTACAAGCTAAAGTAAATGCTATCCATTATTGGCCTGTCTCTAAATCAAAGAAACAGGTCCAATCCTTCTTGGGCTTGGCCAGGTATTACCGACAATTTGTACCACACTACAGCCAAATTGCCACCCCACTGACAGACCTGACCAGGAAAAAACAGCCAAATGTAGTTCAGTGGACTGAGAAGTGACAAAAAGCCTTTAACCAGCTTAAGGCGGCCCTTACATCTGACCCTGTACTAAGGGCTCCGGACTTCGACCGACCGTTTGTCGTAACCACAGATGCGTCCAAGCGTCGTGTAGGAGCAGTTTTAATGCAGGAAGGACCAGATCAACAATTCCATCCTGTCGTGTTTCTCAGCAAAAAACTTTCTGAGCGGGAAAGCCACTGGTCAGTCTCAGAAAAAGAATGCTACGCCATTGTGTTTGCTCTGGAGAAGCTATGCCCAGACATTTGGGGACGGCGGTTCCACCTGCAGACTGACCATGCTGCACTGAAGTGGCTTCATACAGTCAAAGAGACTAACAAAAAACTTCTTTGGTGGAGTTTAGCTTTTCAAAACTTTGATTTTGAAATACAACACATTTCAGGAGCCTCTAACAAAGTGGCTGATGCACTCTCCCGGGAAGGTTTCCCAGAATCAGCTGGGTAAAAATGTCCCTGTATTCTAAGTCATTGTAGTCCTTGAAATGTAAAAAGTACTGGTTAGTTCTTCATGTAGTTAGTAGTAAAATTAGAGGTGCATGTATCTTATTAGCTCTGTTTCCTAAACCTCCAGGAAGAAATCCCAGCCGGTGTGGACCTGACCTGACCCAGGATGTCCAGCACCGTCTATGATTTGGAGGGCATGTGATAAATGAAGGCGGGGGAGGGGGGAGTAGCTCCCTTTTATGGACACCCAGCCAGCCAGTTAGCTATAAAGTCCCTCTTGGTGGCTGTTCTCTGCTTGCTTTACCTGTAAAGGGTTAAAAAATCTCCCTGGCTAGGTAAAAGAAAGGGAGTGGGCATCTGACCAAAAGAGCCAATGGGAGGGCTAGAACTTTTTAAAATTGGGGAAAAAACTTCCCTTTGTCCGTTGTTGTTGTTCTCCAGAGAGAGGGGACAAAGCAGGACAGGGCTGGAGCTATGCTGTAAAAAGCTTTAAAACCATATATGAAAAAGCATCAAATCATACTTCAACCCTACTTATCTGACACCCCAAATACGTAAGTAATCAGGGAATGTCTAGGAAGACACAATTAGGGTTATTTCTCTTTTTTTTTTTATTGGCTTGTGCACTCCTCTGTGCTAACCCCAGATGCTTTTGTTTTGCTTGTAACCTTTAAGCTCAACCTCAAGAGAGCTATCTTGATGCTTAATTTTTGTAATTGTTTCTTTTAAGATCTAGCAAAAAGCCTAAATTCCCAATGTATTTCCTTTCTTTCTGGGTTTAATAAAATTTACCTTTTTTAAGAATAGGATTGGATTTTTTGTGTCCCTAAGAGGTTTATGCACATGTTGTTTAATTAGCTGGTGGCAACAGCTGATTTCCTTTGTTTTTTTCTCAGCTGTTCCCGGGAAGGGTGGTGAAAGGGCTTGAGGGTACCTCACAGGAAGGTATTCCCAAGTGTTCCTTCCTTGGTTCTCAAAATGAGCGGGTGTGGGCAGTGGCGTAGCCAGGTTTAGAGCACAGGGGGAGCGGCGCTATAAAAAGGTGCCTCCCCACTCACCCTGTACTCACCCCTGAGGCTCCAACCACTGCGGAGCCCCCGGGCCTTTTAAATCCCCGCCCGAGCCCGGGTCCGGCAGCGGGGCTGGGGGCGGGGGCGCTTTAAAGGGCCCGTAGCTCCCCGCAGCGGCAGGAGCCGCGGGCCTTTTAAAGCGCCCCCCCCCCCCAGCCTGTGTCCGGCAGCGGGGCTGGGGGGGCGCTTTAAAGGGCCCGTGGCTCCCTGCAGCGGCAGGAGCCGCGGGCCTTTTAAAGCGCCCCCGAGCCCGGCTCCGCAGCAGTGCTCGGGCGGCGCCTTAGCGCCGCTTCTCCTCACAGGGGGAGAGGCTGCTCCCCCTGCTCCCCCCAGCTACGCTACTGGGTGTGGGGGTGTTGCACTTGGGTGGTGGCAGCATCTACCCATCCAAGGTCAGAGAGAAGTTGAGACCTTAGGAGTTTAATACTAGCCTGGAGTGGCCAGTATTAATTTTTAAAATCCTTACAGGCCCCCCCACCTTCTGCACTCAAAGTGCCAGAGTGGAGAATCAGCCTTGACAGGCATCTTTATTATTTTAAAGCTATATAAATAAATATTAGAATTAATAGAAAATTAGGGCCAGACAAAGAATGGGCTATCCCTGGGTCACCCACAAAGGCTCACCAGCAGGCAACACAAAATGTTCCCTTTATGTCCTCCAGGGGAGCCTGCAAGCTCAGGCAGTGAGCAACCAACCTCAGGAGCCTGAGTTACCTCTCACTTCGACCAGTGCAAATCGGGAATAACTCCACTGACGGTAATGTCCCTTTTCCAGTGCGAATCTATTACAAAAGGGCAGGTGGGAATTCATCACTGAGCTATAACCAGCAGAGCTGATAAGGTGGGGCGGGCAGGGATGAATTGCACTTGGCACAAGGGAGGTGCACAGTTAGCTACACCAGTTTCGTACCCGAATCCTGTGCAGCAGGACTCCCGAGCATAGGGCATTCCTTTACTCTCTCTGTTACTCACTGCTGCAATGACCATCTGGGGCTGATCTGGTTCCACCTGCCTGACCCTGCATAGGGGAAATGCAACGCTGCCCCGCTGAGGCCCTGCACTGTTCCGTTGAATTCTCACTACAGAGGGAGAAGCATGTCCCAAAACTTGACCTTGCATCCCCCATGATAGTGTACTGTGCGGCCAGTAGACCGTCAGCCATGCAGCATCTTCCTGCATGTGCAAGTGTTTGAGTTAGAAGAGAAAGCCTCATGAAACTGCAATGTTTGGAATATCAAAGTATTTATTATAATAAATAACAATGAAAGAGATATCAAATAAGCAGCTCTTGCAAATGTATCATTCTATAAATATTATAGTAACAGTTGTAAGTTATACCATATTTCATGTAAAAGCCTGTGGTTCATTTTTATAAATAAATTCACACTGTTAATTTATATAAATAAATGTATAATTATTGCCGTTCAATAAATTAGCATTAAATATTAAAAGACTATAAATACTTTTTGCTAAAAGAACCTGAAATATTTGTTTTCTAGAGAAGGATCAATTTAACAAAAAGACGGCAAAATTTCCTAGAAAGATTTTCAAGTTAAAGACATTAGGACAGATGCAGGCATGCATCACTGCATAGCTTTCAAAATATCCACTTGTGCTTGTGCACATAAGCCCCAATCAACAAAACACTTAAGCACTTGGTTAAAGTTGAAATGTTTGGCACTGTTAAATAACTACCACTCCTATAGGTGCTTCTTCTTAATAGATAAATGGTTTGTATCAGAGCAGTGGTTTCCTGCAGGTTCTTTCAGTTTTTCTTCTTGTTTCCTCCCTTACTAGTAACAATTCTCTTCGGTGCTTCAGTGCATGCATTTTCCATGTAATCAAAGAGCAAATCCAGCTCCCCAATTGCTTTGTTCTTTCCGCTAACTCCCAACTATATATAGAGAGAAAAAAAAGAAAATTATTGAATATCTCATTATGTTGCCAAAGGTTTAGATTGGAATGTAGTATTTTCATAGAAATAAAGCTAAATCCTGTTCACTTTACTCTTACAAATAATTCTGTTAATGTCAGTAGACCTCAAGATGGAAACTACCTAATCCAAACCATGCCAATGCTGGATTGTTCCCTACAGTCTATATTCCATGACCTTGCCTAATTCCATTTTAAATTACTCTAGAGATGTATCAAGTGAACATAGAAATCACACAATATAGAATAGCATCATAACAGTGCTGAGGTTTGGCTTACAATGTTTTTAATATGACATCTGAGGAAGTTGTCCCTAACTGATTGCCCTGAACAGTCCAGCCTTCTCTTTCCAGTAAAAGATCACATTGTGCACTAGAGCAACCATGACACAGTTGGTGGAGGAAGTTTTTAAGTTCTAAAAATATATATATTTATTTTGTTTTACGGTTAAAAATTGCAACATTAATTAATTAATTAATTAAGTGGACCTGGTGAGATCTCTATTACAGTTTGCATATCATTACAATCTCAGTTTGGGCAATAAAGAACATAAGGTCCAGGTTACCATTTCAGGGACACACTTGCATAGTGCCATTAACAAACACAGGCCCCGATCCTGCCAGTGTTTACACATGGGAGTAATTTTATGCAAGTGAGTAATCTCTTAACTTCAGTGGAAATATTCACTTGCAGGATCAGGGCTATAGATAAGACATGATCCCTATGCCAAAAGTCTTATAATCTAAATAAACAAGACAAAGGAGGAGTAGAAATGTCCCTAGCCCCGCTATCACCACTGCAGCCCTTACCCCTTAAATAATCTCTGCTCACTTTAGCAGGCTAGCTTCACAACTATGTTTTTTTCTGCATTAAACTGTTTATAATTTTTGGATTATACAAGAGCCAACTGAAATGGGTTGGTTTTTTTTATCATTAGTTACAGCTGATAATGGCCTGATCCACAGTTCATTGGAGTCACCAGAAAGACCCCAACTGACTTCAGTGGGCTTTGGATCAAGCTCAATAGGGACATTGGAACAACAATGAAAAATAATGACCTGGCAAATCACAGCCAATTCATTAATCTGTTAGTCTTAAAATCAGCAGGTAAGTTATTTGTAATAGCTATGTGGGGGCCTGGCACAGGTCTTGTTAAAACAAACGTACCTGTTTTATTTTGTCTTTCATTTCTTCCAGGTTCTTTTCGACGTGTTCTCTGTGTCCTGAGAATTTCTGAAAAACAAAAGCCAGGGTTTGGTTGGTGAACGTGTGACAGTGCGGTTTTTCTGTTTCACACCTTTCTATTAATCGACTTCATTTCACAAGCCTAAATTTGGATATCTTGATCTGAGGTTTCCTTTGATTTCAGCACCCAGTGGGTGGTCACCTTGCCACTACACACACTGCTAAGGCTACACTTGAAAATCAAAAGCCACCTGAGAGCAGAACCAAGGATGGGAACCAGAGAAGAGAAGGTGCAGGAGAGGTAGCATGGGAAACAGCCAGGGTCTATATAAGTGTGCCATACTTACGCAGCCCCTTAGCTCTGTGCTCAGAGCTGCTAAGAACTGTGCCACCTCATGGATGTATGGATAACGGTTCCTGGGCACAGAGAGAAGTACTTCATCCACTATGATCTCTATTACCCTCTTCATCACGTAGCAGCGATTAGTCTCCTGCAAAACACAAAGCAGGAGGGTCACACTATCTAATAATAAACCAATAAATGTAGCTTAGGCAGCTGGCTGTATGCAGCATATGTAAAGCTCACCTGGACATTAATGTACAGCTGTTGTCCAATGAGCCTGTTGTCTGTGTCCTGGTCTGAGAGCCTAGCCTGAGACATAGAAAGGAAGTCAGTATTCTACAACAATAGTGCAGGACACTACAAATGACACCCTGCTTTGAGTGACGGCTGCCGGATTCGGGGATTATACCTCAGAGGGGACCCCGGGTGAGATGGAGAAGGCTGAGCCTACTGGGGAGGAGGGAGCGTCAGAAGACGTGTATAGGAGGTTACCCTCTCAGGACGAGCTTACTGGTTAATTCTAGAGTCATGTCTTCGAATGGGGCGAGGGAGAGAGAGAAATGAAAACTCTTGTTTCAAACTTTGCCAACCCCAGGGAAAACAGAAGAAATTTAGTAGAGTGCACAGCAGGTCATTACAAATGAGCTGTGCTTCACCAGTGGGTTATCCCTCCACAGATCGTTGGGGGAGTTACAGTGGGTTGTGGTTTCACAATGCTATGTACTTAGCAGGCAGTGTACTATACCTGCCTCTAAAAGCATCACTGCAGCATAAGTACATGTCCATGTAGAGGTAGGGGGCGGGGGTAGAAAGAAAGTGGAATAGGGGAGGGGAGACACATGGCAATGGAGAGGAGAGAGAGCACTCAAGTATTACCATAATAGATAGATAGGTTACTATACCAGTTTGGCCAACGAGTAGGTGCGATTCCTGATGTAGGATTGCTGGAAGCTGATCTTTCTGAGTCTGCAGGAGTGACCGGCAGGAGCAATTCCTGCTCCTTTTGGAGGCATGGGGAGGGCCAGGAGAAGGAGAGGAAGACAGCAGAAGCAGAAAAAGATCCAGGCCGGGGAGCACCTCATCCAGTTCTGTATGGACACCATGGCTCAAAATCCAAAGTAGTGAGTTCAGCTGGGCCGCAGCTACAGTACTCTGCACCGATGAGAAAGAGAGATGGCCATCATCAGAGAGAGAGACTCGGTAAGACAAAGCAAGAAAGCCAGGTCGACTTCAAATCTTACCTTTGCCGAGATTCTTGTTGTGCTTTGCAGGAGTCTAGGTGCATCTTATATAGACCCATCAGCATCTTTTTCCTGGGTGTCTGGTGATGAATTAAAAATGACATCAGCAAGTCTCTTACTTTCCTGCATACTCTTCTGAGAATAACCACCACCAAAACCCACACAGAACACAACCACAAGGGCTTTGCACTCTTCCGTTTCTTATAAGAAGTAACCCCATTTTTAATGTTGGGGTAGACAGGGGCTTTGCCTGACGTATTGTCGAAATTACACGGATGTGAACCTGGGATGTTCGTTTGAAAAAATTATTTCTTGCAAAGTTGACAGGTTCTGTGACCTCTGTCTTGATCATAACACACTAGCTCACTCAGCAGTTTGATTTTAGACTTGATTCAATTTTATAAACACATTCTACATTTATACTTATTATTTGTATTACTGATTTGTATTACAAGAGGCTTTAGTGGAGACTGGGGCCCATTGTGCTAGGTGCTGTACAAATACACAGTCAGACACTGTCCCTGCCCCCAAGAGCTGGGGTCCATGCACCTGCCCAGAGTCCTACTGACATTGATGGAGTTCCGCCTATGTCCACACAGCTCTCTTTGAAAGATGATACTATAATGAATATAGTGAGACCTCATTTACTGGACCCCGCCTTTGCTCCCAAATCCTCATTTTCCAAAACTGACACACGTCCCACAGTGAGCATCATTTGCACTGAACCGCCTCACATTTGTACAACTGTTTATCGAAATGAATTCCGTGTTCTTCATTCTATTCAGATAAGCCAGGGTCTTCAGAGCACAAATACTACACTTTGTGCTTAAAATAATGGGGGCTGCGGGGGAAGGGCAGCAAGCTAAGGGGGAATTTAACTCTTTGTAAATATTAGCCAAAATCAAATGATAAGAAAGATGTATTATTATTATTTATTAGGCACCGACAATGTGCACAAATAACAAATATCGAGATAGTCCACGTCCTGACGCGCTTGCAAATTAAGGCCCCAATCCTGCAGCTAACTGTGCAGGTGGCCATCCCTGTAATTGGATCCAGTGCAGGTGCAGGGCTGTTCCCGTATACAGTCACTGGGGAACTGAGGCATAAAAGACAGACAAGATGAGCTGCGAGAGCGAAAGGAGAGTTAACTAAAATTATGTTTTATTTTGAATATAATGTTGTGATGGGAAGGGCACTTAATATGGGTTAATTATAGTCCTAGGCTGGGAAAAGGAAGGAGGGGATTAGAAAATGGGAAGGCTTAAGGATTTGGCTACCCAATGGCTAAACCCAGAAGCCAACACAGTGGCAGAGCACATGGACAATATTGTCCTAGAACAATAACAGCATGTTCTCCCTATGTTGCTACAAACCTGGGTTTCATGGTTTTGCCCTACATCCACTGTGGAGGCAGTCAAGACGACTAATTGGTTCTTGGAGGTCAAGTTAGTAAGGAGTGGGAAGGCTGGTCTACCTGTTGGCTGGCCACATTTAGAACAGAGATGAGAGATGATAACCTACCAGCCTAGCAAGGGTCACAGTATTGGTCCACCTCGAGCGACTGAAACTTTCCTCCCCATCACAAGCCCCAAGATCCCAGACTTTCAAGAGACTACTATCGCCCTCCTGCAAAGGGCCAGTGGTATGTTATAACTGTGGGCAACCTGGGCACATTCAACGGGAATGTCCTAAAATGGAATGCAACTAGATAGGATGCCTCTTCAGTCAAGTGGGTGAGAATCCAAACCAATCAATAGAACTGATCCCAAGGTACTTCATGGTCCTGATAAAAATAGGGCCAAACATGTAGGAAGAATTGATAGACTTGGGGTGTGGACAAAATCTGCTTCAACTGGATTTAGTCTTACCCAAAGCCCTGGATCCAGAGCAATAAGTCCAGTATTCCTGCATACATGGAGAAATCAATATGTACCCAACGGCCTCTGTCATTTTGTAGGAAAGCAGACCAGCTTGCGCGCCTCTGGGCAGGAGTGGCAGATTGCCTACCCTGGCCAGTGATCCTGGAATGCAACTGGGAACATCTTTGGACCGTTCTGGGAGAAGAAATTGTTCCCTCCAGCCCAGACCCCCTTCAGCTGCAAGAAAAGACACCCTCTGCCCCTGAGGATGCCTAGGACATATTTCCCCATCATTCAATCTGATCTTTTTGAAGTCTCAAGAAGGTCCCAGGGCTCAGAAAAACAGCAAAAGACGTCTTGGATGGAGGACGAGCCTGGGCCTGTGCTGGGGGCAACTCCATGGAGCTTGGAGAAGAACCTTCCCAAAGGGTAGACCCTGGGGAGGGAACATTCCAACTGTTTGCACGTTATCCCTCATCCACGGACACTGCAGAGCTCCTTCACAACCTAGACTGTAGCCACCCTTGATGTTGTGGCAACTCAACATGACAACCAGACACTCCAGGAATGTTTCAACCAACTCGCCACAGTCAACAGGGTGGTCACCACTCAACATGCATCTCATCAGTTTCCCTGCTTTGAATTATGGGATGAGATTTTTTGTACAAAGTAGAGAGACATCCCCAAACTGAAGAACACAGATATCAAATTCTAGTCCCCACGCCCATCTGACAGGCGCTCCTATGGCCATCCCATACGCTTTCCATCAGACACCTAGGTAAGGTGAAAAACCCAAGAAAGATTGTTGGCCCGATTCTTTTGGCCAGGGATATATAAAGAGGTAGCCGATTTCAGTTTAGCATGCCTCAGTTGCCAAAAAGTAGCCCCAAAGGATCAGGGCTGGGCCCCCAGCATCTCCCTTCCCTCATTGCAACCCCCTTTGAGGGGGTGAGGATTGATGTAACAGCCCTCAGGAGAAGAGCAACTAAGGTAACATTTTTATTTTGGTACTTGTGGACTATATTACCTGATATCTAGAGGCAATTCCTTTATGAAACACCTTTGCCTCCACCCTAGTGTGAGAGCTCCCCCAATGTTTTCCTGGGTTGGCGTTCCATCAGAAGTCATCGCTGATTAAGGGATGAATTCCATATCCCAGGTGTTCAAACAAGTTTGGGCACTGTTGAAAGTATGACCGCTCTGGACCTCAATCTACTTTCCCTAGACAGATGCTTTGGCAAATATGTTAAATACGTTTCTGGGGAAAGACAGTAAAGACAGCTGCTCCCCTATCATTTCTTTGGCATGCAAGAGGTACCACAGTCCTCCACAGGCTTCTCCCCTTTTGAGCTTTTTAATGGGAGACAGCCTTGAGGAAGATTAGACTGGGTTAGGAAGTTTTGGGAAGCTCACCTCCACCCACTCTACCACTGTCTTCCAATATGTCATTCAAATGAAGGAAAGGTTAGAAAGCTTGGGCCACTTGGCCCAGACTAATCTGTCTCTCTCAGGCCCAATAGACCCAGATGCAACAATATGATTTCTGGGAGACTGAGTGCTCCTACTCCCTACCCACTCATACAGAAAGCTCCGGCCAAATGGCAGGGCCTGTATGAAGTGTTCCATGGGGTGGGACCAATAGGTTGCAAAATTTATTGCCCAGACCAGCAAAAACAAAAGCAGATGTATCATGTAAATGCATTAAAATCCTGTCGGGGGAGGGGTAAAGGACAGCCTTCATCCACCTGGAGGAGGAGAAGAGGATCTGGGGCCTCAGCTCCCTAAGAGGGCCAAAACTTTTCTACACCAGCAGGCCTATTCCAATTTTTTACCATTCTCTTTGGGTTGCCTGGGGTTCTGGCCACCTTTCAAAGGCTGAGGTACCAGGTGTTATGGCCCCAACATCACTATGCCGTGGCCTACCTAGATAATGTGGTTGTCCGGACTGGACCACACACCTCCAGAACCTAGAAGCCATACTTCAAGCCCTACAGGAGGCCCAGCTAACAGCAAACCCAAAGAAGTGCTTCCTGGTTGGAACATCCTTTGTCTTAGTCACTGACCATGCGGCACTAAGGACTCGAATGGCCTCAAAGAACTCAAATGCCTGTATGAGACAAGTTGCTACTTATTTAGCTTTACAGCCTTTTCGATTTCAAATAGAGCATTGGCCCAGGAAGGCAGATTTCCTTCCAAGAACCAAAGAAGGCAGAGGGCTCTGTGGTGTGTGTTTCTACAGGGCCACTCAAATGGAGGTGGCAGGGAGGTATGTCAAGGTATATGGGATACCAATCCTCTGGAGTCAAAGGCCTGCCGCTGGCTGGCTTACAGATTAGCCCTTCGTGCTGCACCTAAGAAAAGAGCTGGAAATTAATGAGCAGATCGTTCTAAGCAGGAAATGGAGAGGGGCATACTGCAATTCTGTCCAGAAAGCTGAGGGCCAGGGTGCCACGCTCTCAATAGACTACTACTGGAGCTACTGCTGAGAGGAATTGCTCCAGAAGCCTAATGGACAGAAGGGAGACACTGTGATGTCCTTTGTTGCTGAGGCTTTGAGGTAAGAGCCAGGAAATTTTGGGTTGCTAAAGTTACTGGTGTGAGGGACAGACTTGGGAAAGGGACTACTCGGCCTGCACAGGCTTTTGAGGGAAGAGTCTGCCAGGTTTTGATTTTTGTGAAGAAGGCTTAAAATAAAACAACTAACCCCACTGGAAACTGCTTCCCTTGAGTGAGCTCAGGCAGATCTGCCCCAGGGAGTGAGCTGGCTCAGCAAGAGCAAAACCTGGCCCAGTGGGAGGAAGGCGCTATAAGACAGGCAGCATGTGAAGAGGCGGGAAGGAGAGTGGGAGGAAAGCTACAAAGAGAGAACTTGGGTATTAGGCTCGAGTTTCTTTCAAGTTTCTTTCTTGAACCACTCCCCGGTTACTAATTGCTGTCCTGTAGCCAACTCCCTTTTTCCTTAGTAAGGCTCTGGTAGTCTTCTCTCACCTTTCCATCCACCACTGCAAGAGAACTGCCAGGGATCAATAATTGTCAGTGAGGATTCAGACATCCTCCTTCATAGTACTTAACTGGGCTTGGCATCTGTCTTCTCTGATCTGACCTGACCCCACCTTGGGTGTCTGTTAGTTCTGTCAGTCACCCTCTCCAGGAGCATGCCAATCAAGACCCAGTTTTGCCTGCACTCGTCTCTCTGGGTTTGAGTCCTATGGGCCAGATTCATCAGCTGTGTAAGTGACTTCATTGACTTTAGTGGAACTGTGTCCACCTACACCAGTGGTGAATTTGGTCCAACCCCACCCAGTCTTTTTCCTTTCTGCTGAAGGCTTTGAAGGCCCAGTTCCTCACTGCTTTTGGCCTTGTTTCATCATTTATATCTATGAAACATGGGTGTAAAATGCTACTATTCAGCTGTGGTAGCATTTTACATGTGCCCGCCCCTAACATGGCACAGGTGTAAATGATGACATAAGGTGCAAGGTAGTGAAGAATTGGGCCCTGAATCTTTCCTTCATCTCTGCTTTTATGTAGTGATTGAAGGCTTAACTTTCCTCCTTTTCTCCATCTGTCTTCTCCTGTATTGCTAATTGCAAATTTGGACATATGTTATTTTTTCCAGACAACACAAGTAATGCTTCGTGAGCCTCTCTTCCATCTGTATAGTTAATGACTTTCTCAATCACATCATATCCCCTGGCTACTTCATAATGTCTTACTGCTGAGTCCTCCAAAGAGTGAACCTCCTCCTGGTAAAAGCTTTTTTACGTCACGTCTGACTCCATAGTCACCCTCCTTTGCTCTTATGATCAGAAATCTTGAGAGTTATAGTTGGCCATGAATTTTCTCTTTCCTTCCATGTTGCCCTTCACTGCGTCTGCCTAGTCCCACAGCCGAAGTTCAGCTCTAATTTGGCTATACTGACAGTCTCACCCACATATTAATTACTTCCTATTGTACAGTACCCACTTTTATGAATTTTCTAAATCTCACTAATCATGGGGAGTCCAGGATTCTGGACTATATCAACCCATCCTTCTAGCCCTTCCAGTTGCAGAGGAAAGCTTGAAAGTGCAAACTCCAAGTCTCAGAAAACAGAAGGCAAATGAAAAGCTCACAACTTCCATTTTTTTAGTCTTACGACTTTTTTGTAGGGCCTGACTCATAATTTTTAATGCTTGGGGTTGGCCACCCTGTTTAGCAAAGGTGTCTGTCAGAGGATAGCTGGCCTTCTGAAATGTCAAGGGTGCACCATGTGTCTGATAGGCTCCACAGGGGAAATGCCGCAACTCAGATTCATATGGGACTAATTAACTTACTGAGTAACTGGGAGGCAGTTAATTAGACAGGGAAGTCCCTGGGCTTGATGAAAGGAAAGGAACAGCCCCCTGTATGAGAGTGTTCCCAAGGGGAGGGCTTCTTAGGAGGAAGCATGTGAAGGGGGCGCACCAGGAAAGGAAACTAAGGAAGAATGCTCCTAGGTGGGCACCTAGACCCAAGAGGAGAGACACTTCCCCAGCTGATAACAAGAGGCCCTGGCTTCAGAAAAGGGTTCCAGGTCAAGAAGGCTTCACTTGGACATAAGTGGGGTTGCTGGACTAAAGGTAACTCAGTCCCCTTCTCCTCCTGCTTGAGATGCTGGGGTGAGGCCTAGTTGTATAAAGTTTCATCTCTGAGTTAAAGAAAGTAGAACCCTGAAAGGGCACTGCTCATAGACATAAGCCTTTATGTGCTTATTGAAAACCCATTAGGGGAAACTGAGGCAGAGATGTAATGGTGATGCTGCACTGGGCTGCAAGGGGGGTGCTCCCATAACCGTGTCTAAATCAAGTAAGTTGATCCATGGTAATACTGTATAAACTGCAAAAAAAAAAAAACTTTGATCCTCAGTAAAACGTTCTTCGTAATGTTTTTTGAAAAATCAGCCCAACTAACTATATTAAAACTGCACAAGATGAGCTTCCATATCCTTAACCTCATTTTTTCCAGTGACGTCTCAGAAATTAGCAGTGTCCCCCATGACTGACCCCCAATGATAACCCTTGAGATGTAATTATGTATGGAGTTTCCCTAATTCACTGGGAAACTAGCGTGGTTTTACATTCTCGACAATGACTTACTAACCCATATATCGTTTTTGGGGAGGACTGGAAGTTTACATCACTTCTGCCCCTAAAGCCACAAAAGCTTCCTCCTTGCTTTTCAATCAACCCACAGGTAAACAACCAACACTGTACTTTGATGTACATCCATTATGCACACGATCAGGATGGTCATGCAGGAATTGGCTTGTAGTTGACTAGGTATAGGTTAGGGAGATTCAGTCCTCTACAGTTCATGGGCTGGTCCTTGGCACAAAGCCTATGTACTCCGGCATTGCATGGGGAATGTGAGTTTCATCCATTGCCCATGGTTATAACACTTCTAGTTTCTCCTGTACTACTGGGGTTCTTCTACAAGTTGAGTTGTCTCTGACTTTAAATTGGTGCAGTTATGTAATTTCTAGGTACATTAAATAAGAGATGCTACTTAAATATTCCATTTTAAATGTTCCATATTAAATGTTCCATTCCATGCATCCGATGAAGTGGGTTCTTAACCCACGAAAGCTTATGCTGAAATAAATTTGTTAGTCTCTAAGGTGCCACGGGTATTTTTCTTGTTTTCTTTTTGCTGACACAGACTAACACGGCTACTACACTGAAACCTTAAATATTATAATCTAAAGGTTTTGTTTTTGAAAGGGTCATACTGTGATGCTTTTTTAATAATAAAGAAACTGAATAGAGAAGGAACTATTAGCTAATTGTGGGCTAAACTTTAAATAACCTTGTGCGGCTGATTTTTAAAATATTCTTATTCTTCTACCAAAGCACTGAGATGAATGTGGTCTCAATAGAACCCCTACTGAGCCAGCTTTACCTATGAGTATATGGGTGCTACATGTATTATTCTGCTAGATTTGATAACTTCTGTTGTTGTGACATGAAGATTCAACACAATTTGCAAACAAAATTGGACTCAGTTTGTTTATTTCAACGGCGCTAAAATAGGCAGGCTAGCCCTTTGTCTGGTGACAGTAATCATCCATAGATGTATTGTTATACAACAGTAATGCATAAATAAGAGTTATTAATAAGATCTGCTGTGGTAGGCGCCATCCCTCTGAAGTAGTAGAGGTTCACAAATAGAAACCAGAATCTCATTTTACCTGTTCACAATTTTATGTTAAATAAGTTCTAAACCATTATCGGCTATTCCACCATATGTATGGTTCCTTTTATTTGTATAAATTAAAACCAAGCTATATCATACTAATTATGAGATACCAATGATCTACTTAGTGACCTACATATATACAACTCTTGAGAAGTTAGGTCAGGTGTACTGAAATTTCTATATTTCCTGTTGTGTGGTGGTGGTGGTTGCTCTGACTGCAAGACAGTGACTCAGTGACTTGGCAAAGTGGAATTACTGACATATGCAAAAACCCCACTGCTAACGGGAGTAGAATTTTTCAAAGCTGTGTTAAAATCTGAAGTTCAATGCTGCCTTAATATTACCCCCATTGAATTTATCCAGTAGACTAGGTCTTATTACATAATCATCCAAAGTATCTGAAGCAATAGTAATTAAAACAAAACAAAAAAAACCAGTGCATATACATCTGACCTTAGAGGAAAAGGTGGAATTGAAACATACTCAACAAACATGGTTATTTAGTCGTTGAGAGGGCATTGTTAGAGTCATCTTCAGAGAAATAGGATGGAATACAACAGATGTAAACAGCTTAAAATAAAGAGTAAAGTTAAGACCCAAACGCCCAGTGGATGTGTGTGATTAAAAAATGAGCCAAAAGGTAAATTGAAAAACAAAAAATACCTCGTCAATTACTTCCATTTAATGTAAATAAACTTAAAATAGAAATATTTAGGGTATTAGGACCTGCACACACACTGCTGGAGAATTTATCGATCGGGGGAGGATCTGAATAGTGATGTGATAACAGCTGAAGTGGTCTTTTGTCTTTTCTCCCATCTGAGGCCTTGTCTCCATTAGAAGGGGCTTGCCAGTATAGCTATATTGGTATATAGCTGCACAAGCAAACCCTACTATTGGAGACACAGTTTATGCCAACTGAAGAGTCCTTTTGACAATGTAGCTGATATCAGTTCCCCAAACAAAATAAGCTCTACTGGCAAAAGGACTGCATTAGGGCTTTTTGCTGGCATAGCTATGCTCATTAGCGGGGAATGGGTTTTTTTCCCCCACAATCCTAACCAACAATGCTCTGCCAGCAAAATTTAAGTATAGGAAGACTAGGGCTTTTATTACATTAGTGAGCCTGAGACTCACCTATGGTATGTAGGCTTTTACCTACATTACTATAGACTTACATTTAACCAAGTAGTAGTTAACATAAAAATATTTAGGGAACTTGTGTCTTATATTTATAAATATTTAATTTGAAACTCCAAATAATCCTCTTTTCCATATTGGCTAATCTATTAGATTCAGAGCCAAAAAGCTTGGATATATGTAGTACATCTACTATGTCCTAAGTAGCAACTATCTCAAAGCAGCCAAAGGAAACTTTTCCTAACTCTCTCAACAGCTGCCATACCTTGCACTCCTTACTATTTTATGCTTTTATTTTAATAGAAAGCATTTGAAATAGGGCTGTCAAATGATTAAAAAATTAATCACGATTAATTGCACTGTTAAAGAATAATAGAATACCATTTATTTAAATATTTTTGGATGTTTTCTACATTTTCAAATATATTGATTTCAATTACCACACAGAATACAAAGTGCTCACTTTATATTATTTTGTATTAGAAATATTTGCACAGTAAAAAACAAAAGAAATAGTATTTTTAATTCACCTAATACAAATAATGTAGTGAAATCTATTTATCGTGAAAGTTGAACTTACAAGTGTAGAATTATTTACAAAAAAATAACTGCACTCAAAAATAAAACAATGTAAAACTTTAGAGCCTACAAGTTCAGTCAGTCGTCCTACTTGTTCAGCCAATCACTCAAACAAGTTTGTTTACATTTGCAGGAGATAATGCTGCCTCCCACTTCTTGTTTACAATGTCACCTGAAAGTAACAACAGGTGTTTGCATGGCACTGTTGTAGCCGGTGTTGCAAGATATTTATGTGCCAGATGCGCTAAAGATTCATACGTCCCTTATTGCTTCAATCGCCATTCTAGAGGACATGGGTCCATGCCGATGACAGGTTCTGCTCAATAACGATCCAAAGCAGTGCGAACCAATACATATTCATTTTCATCATCTGAGTCAGATGCCACCAGCAGGAGGTTGATTTTCTTTTTTGGTGGTTCAGTTCTGTAGTTTCTGCATCGGAGTGTTGCTCTTTTAAGACTTCTGAAAGCATGCTCCACACCTCGTCCCTCTCAGATTTTGGAAGGCACTTCAGATTCTTAAACCTTGGGTCGAGTGCTGTAGCTATCTTTAGAAATCTCACATTGGTACCTTCTTTGCATTTTGTCAAATCTGCAGTCAAAGTGCTCTTAAAACGAACATGTGCTGGGTCATCATCTGAGACTGCTATAACATGAAATATATGACAGAATGCGGGTAAAACAGAGCAAGAGACGTACAATTCTCCCCCAAGGAGTTCAGTCAAATTTAATTAACTTTTTTTTTTTTTTTTAACAAGCGTCATCAGCATGAGAGCACGTCCTCTGGAATGGGGGCCAAAGCATGAAGGGGCATACGAATGTTTAGCATATCTGGCGCGTAAATACCTTGCAATGCCGCCTACAAAAGTGCCATGTAAACACCTGTTCTCACTCTTAGGTGACATTGTAAATAAGAAGCGGACAACATTATGTCCCATAAATGTAAACAAACTTGTTTGTCTTAATGATTGGCTGAACAAGAAGTAGGACTGAGTGGACTTGTAGGCTCTAAAGTTTTACCTTGTTTTGTTTTTTGAGTGCAGTTGTATAACAAAAATAAATCTACATTTGTAAGTTGCACTTTCACAATAAAGAGATTGCACTTCAGTACTTGTATGAGGTGAATTGAAAAATACTATTTCTTTATCATTTTTACAGTGCAAATGTTTCTAATAAAAAATAATATACAGCGAGCACTGTGCACTTTGTATTCTGGGTTGTAACTGAAATCAATATATCTGAAAATGTAGAAAACCATCCAAAGATATTTTAAAAAATTAATTGCGATGAGTCGCACTTTTAATTGCACTGTTAAACAATAGAATACCAATTTAAATTTATTAATCACGATTAATTTTTTTTGAGTTAATCACGTGAGTTAACAGCAATTAATCAATAGCCCTAATTTGAAATAGTGCTTTCCTCATTAGATATGTTGAAGAGCAAAGCATTAGCTGCATGTAGGAGATTATACTGTGTTACAAAATGTTACAGACGTCTGCATAGTCCTCATCTTCTGGTACGGAGACTCATTTCTGTAAAGATTAGAATAATCGCATGGAATCAGGATGCTAATTTAGGTCACTTCTATTGAAACTCTTCTTGCAAGAAAAATTAGTCTGTTTGAATCAATAAAAAATGTCAGAACAATTTAAATGCCAATTAAGACTTCCCTTTATCAGTCATTTGTATCTGAGCAGTGGAATTATTTTGTTTCAGTCTAACTATGCTAAAACTTGGCTAACAAACGTAACAGCAAAGCTTCCATTTACTTCAGTGGATGAAGGCTTGGACTCTTTGCCTATAGTTTATCACACTCTACAAACAGCTGAGATACTAGAATGTCAAGCACAAAGCAGAAATTTGGGGATTTATGTAACTCTAACAATTTGACATCAAGCAACAAAGTTCACTGTGCCTATTTTCAAAGGAGGATATGTTACCAAAACTCTTTTCAAGTAGCTTAGTTTCCTGGATAGCATTACAGAATTACAGCTCCAACTGAAGGGGTGGATGGAACCAGTTAACACTTTTCCTACCCAGCATGCCTACCTATCTGCCAGGAAGCAGTAACTCCAAAGCCATGCTTAGCAGATAATGTGGGAGAGGGAGATCTGTTAATAACTGAGAATCCAGTAACTCGCAAGTAGTTTGGTTTTCTCGATCATCCACCTTCTTCCAACTATAATACAAACATAGTGGCTAGGCAGCAATAAGTTAATTATAGGTAGAGTACTGGGTAGTCTATGGCTATGAACTTTACCCCAGAATTTACTTGCTGCTTCAGAACTATGCTTTAGAATCTAAATTTTCATGTTTTCAAAAAATGTCTAGCTCTGATGGTTACGATACTCATGCAGTGTGACAGCCTGAATTAACAGCTCCACTGCAATTACCCTATTCATCTCAATGAGGCATTACATCTGAAAATGACAAATGTCAACACTAAGGGCTGATCTACAGTAGAAAGATAGGTTGACCCAGCTATATGGCTCAGAGGTGTGAAACCTTCACACCCCTGAGAGCTGTAGTAAGCCAAATTAAGCCCCATGGAAATCTGATTTTTATTTTCCCAGTGGCAATTTGACAACTGAAAATTTTTGGCCAAAAGTATAAACATTTTGATTTGGAGATGCTGCCACAGTACCTCATGAGAGTTCTAGCCTCTTCCATAGGCTGGGCCCTGATTCCATCCCCATGGGGGATGAGGTGGATGAGGCTTTCTTCCAGCAACTAACAGAAGTTACTAGATCACAGGCCCTGGTTCTCATGGGTGACTTTAATCACCCCGACATCTGCTGGGAGAGCAATACAGCGGTCCACAGACAATCCAGGAAGTTTTTGGAAAGTGTAGGGGACAATTTCCTGGTGCAAGTGCTGGAGGAACCAACTAGGGGAAAAGCTCTTCTTGACCTGCTGCTCACAAACAGGGAAGAAATAGTAGAGGAAGCAATAGTGGATGGGAACCTGGGAGGCAGTGACCATGAGATGGTCGAGTTCAGGATCCTGACACAAGGAAGAAAGGAGAGCAGTAGAATACAGAGCCTGGACTTCAGAAAAGCAGACTTTGACTCCCTCAGGGAATGGATGGGCAAGGTCCCCTGGGAGAATAACATGACGGGGAAAGGAGTCGAGGAAAGCTGGCTGTATTTTAAAGAATCCTTATTGAGGTTGCAGGAACAAACCATCCCGATGTGTAGAAAGAAAAGTAAATATGGCAGGTGACCAGCTTGGCTTAACAGTGAAATCCTTGCTCGTCTTAAACACAAAAAAGCAGCTTACAAGAAGTGGAAGATTGGACAAATGACCAGGGAGGAGTATATAAATATTGTTCAGGCATGCAGGAGTGAAATTAGGAAGGCCAAATCACACTTGGAGTTGCAGCTAGCCGGAGATGTTAGGAGTAACAAGAAGGGTTTCTTCAGGTATGTGAGCAACAAGAAGAAAGTCAAGGAAAGTGTGGGCCCCTTGCTGAATGAGGGAGGGAACCAAGTGACAGAGGATGTGGAGAAAGCTAGTGTATACTCAATGCTTTTTTTGCCTCTGTCTTCACAGACAAGGTCAGCTCCCAGGCGGCTGCACTCCGCAGCACGGTATGGGGAGGAGGTGACCAGCCCTCTGTGGAGAAAGAAGTAGTTCGGGACTATTTAGAAAAGCTGGGAGAACACAAGTCCATGGGGCCGGATGCACTGCATCCGAGGGTGCTAAAGGAGTTGGCCGATGTGATTGCAGAGCCATTGGCCATTATATTTGACAAATCATGGCAATCGGGGGAGGTCCCGGATGACTGGAAAAAAGCTAATGTAGTGCCCATCTTTAAAAAAGGGAAGAAGGAAGATCCGGGGAACTACAGGCCAGTCAGTCTCACCTCAGTCCCTGGAAAAATCATGGAACAGATCCTCAAGGAATCAATTCTGAACCACTTAAAGGAGGGGAAAGTGATCAGGAACAGTCAGCATGGATTCACCAAGGGCAAGTCATGCCTGACTAACCTAATTGCCTTCTATGATGAGATAACTGGCTCTGTGGATGAGGGGAAAGCCGTGGATGTGCTATTTCTTGACTTTAGCAAAGCTTTTGATACAGTCTCCCACAGTATTCTTGCCAGCAAGTTAAAGAAGTATGGGCTGGATGAATGGACGGTAAGGTGGGTAGAAAACTGGCTGGATGGTCGTGCTCAACGGGTAGTGATCAATGGCTCCATGTCTAGTTGGCAGCCGGTATCAAGTGGAGTGCCCCAAGGGTCGGTGCTGGGGCCGGTTTTGTTCAATATCTTCATCAACGATCTGGAGGATGGTGTGGACTGCACCCTTAGCAAGTTTGCAGATGACACTAAATTGGGAGGAGTGGTTGATACACTGGAGGGTAGGGATAGGATACAGAGGGACCTAAACAAATTAGAGGATTGGGCCAAAAGAAATCTGATGAGGTTCAACAAGGACAAGTGCAGAGTCCTGCACTTAGGACGGAAGAATCCCATGCACTGCTACAGACTAGGGACCGAATGGCTGGGCAGCAGTTCTGCAGAAAAGGACCTAGGGGTTACGGTGGACGAAAAGCTGAATATGAGTCAACAGTGTGCCCTTGTTGCCAAGAAGGCTAACGGCATTTTGGGCTGTATAAGTAGGGGCATTTCCAGCAGATCGAGGGACGTGATTATTCCCCTCTATTCGGCACTGGTGAGGCCTCATTTGGAGTACTGTGTCCAGTTTTGGGCCCCACACTACAAGAAGGATGTGGATAAATTGAAAAGAGTCCAACGGAGGACAACAAAAATGATTAGGGGGCTGGAGCACGACTTATAAGGAGAGGCTGAGGGAACTGGGATTGTTTAGCCTGCAGAAGAGAAGAGTGAGGGGGGATTTGATAGCTGCTTTCAACTACCTGAAAGGGGGTTCCAAAGAGGATGGATCTAGACTGTTCTCAGTGGTAGTAGATGATAGAACAAGGAGTAATGGTCTCAAGTTGCAGAGGGGGAGGTTTAGGTTGGATATTAGGAAAAACTTTTTCACTAGTAGGGTGGTGAAGCACTGGAATGGGTTACCTAGGGAGGTGGTGGAATCTCCTTCCTTAGAGGTTTTTAAGGTCAGGCTTGACAAAGCCCTGGCTGGGATGATCTAGTTGGGGTTGGTCCTGCTTTGAGCAGGGGGTTGGACTAGATGACCTCCTGAGGTCCCTTCCAACCCTGAGATTCTATGATTCTATGAAGCACCACAATCTCCCCTTTTAGAGAGAGGAGGCAGTGCATCATGGGAGTCCCTGGCCATGGTGCATCCATCATGGGCCACCAGTCCAGCTAGGAAACTCAGGCCAAAGATTAGCATAAATGAGGCCATCAAGCTACAACTCCCATAAGTAGGGCCCTACCAAATTCACAGATGTGAAAAACACGTCACGGACCATGAAATCTGGTCTCCCCCGTGAAATCTGGTCTTTTGTGTGCTTTTACCCTATACTATACAGATTTCACAGGGGGAGACCAGCGTTTCTTAAACTGGGGGTCCTGACCCAAAAAAGGGTTGCAGGGGGGGTCACGGTATTGCCACCCTTGCTTCTGTGCTGCCTTCAGAGCTGGGTGACCAGAGAACGGCGGCTGCTGGCCAGGTTCCCAGCTCTGAAGACAGCAGCACAGAACTAAGGGTGGCAATACCATACCATGCCATCCTTACTTCTGCACTGTTGCTGGCAACGGCGCTGCCTTCAGAGCTGGGTGGTTGGAGAGTGGCGACTGCTGACTGGGAGCCCAGCTCTGAAGGCAGTAACGCACCAGCAACAGTGCAGAAGGGTGGCAATACTGCAACCTCCCTACAATAAGCTTGCAACTCCCCACCCCCACCCCGTGACGTTATAAAATATGACCAGGTAGATTATTGTTGCTACCACTGTTATATACCTGCAACAAATCTTGTACAAAGGTTGTCAAGTAAGGTGTCGATAGAAAGGTTATGATTTGCTGACTATTATGATGCTAGCTGTATGCATGTATCATTTTTGTACTGAAGTTATGAATATTAACTATGTACCTGTATTTCAAATGTTTGCAACCCCCTGATGGCATTTAGCCTGCACATCTAGAAGGGACTATTCAAGTTAAATGGCTCATCAAGGAACACTTAACTCTCAATGGACCATGGAAGACGCCTATCTACACTTAATGGATTTTCCTGTGATGGCCTCTGCTATGACTAAGCGAAATCATGCATGGACATGTGACTTGCCCATGTGACTCCAAACACCATCTTGTTACCTGTAATTTTCCACAGTGAGAACAATGGGATTCCCTTCACTTGGCAGAAGCTATAAAAGGCGCTGGCTGGAAACATCTCCATTTTGCCTCTTTCCTGCCCAAGCTTCTGGACTATGAACTTATACTAATGGGAATATTCTAACCAGTGGACTGAGGACCTTCCAATGATTTGGAAGCAACCAGAGACTTAACAAACCAGCAGTTTATTCCATTACTGCTACAAGCCTGAACGAAGAACTTTGCAATTATTGTGTGTATTTGATTCCTTTAACCAATTTTAACACTCACCTTTCTTTCTTTTTATAAATAATCCTTTAAATTTTAGATACTAAAGGATTGGCAACAGTGTGATTATTGGGTAAGATCTGAGTTATATATTGACCTGGGTGGGTGGCTGGTCCTTTAGGATCAAAAGAACCTTTTTTTGGATTAAATTGGATTTAAATAACCACTCATCTTGAAGTCTAGTGTCTGGGTGTTGAATCCACACACTAGACTTACTAAAGAGGCTGCATTTCTGACTTCTTGTTAGCCAGTGTGGTGAGACAGAAGTTTACTTTTGTTGCTGGTTTGGTACATCTCATGGAAGAATAACCACCAGTATTGGGGTGTGTCTGCCCTTTTTCCCAGCAGCTTGTCCTAAATTTGGTATTCTCAGTTGTGACCCACAGAGGCATGGTGACACCCCCCCCCCCCCACCACCCTATTTTGGGTCAGGACCCCTACAGTTACAACACCGTGAAATTTCAGATTTAAATATCTGAAATCATGAAATGTATGGTTTTTAAAATCCTATGACCATGAAATTAACCAAAATGGACTGAGAATTTGATAGGACCCTACCCATAAGGCACCACAGCACTATTTCCAAGTAAGTATTTCTGGTTCCAGCCATTCCATTTTGGCAGAAAATGGAAAGACTGGGTGGAAAACTTTTTTTTACAAAAATCTGCTTAATCAAAAACCCAGTTTTCTATCCAAAACACTCTGGAAAATTTTCAGCCAACCCTATTTTAAATGGTATCCGAGTCCTCGTGAAATGGGCATGAAGAGCTTGATAGGAAAGGGTAAACATTTCTAAAGGAACTCTTTCAGCTAAGGAAATTTTTTTTTTTTTTTTAAAGACAACCTCCCCTTCTAGGGTTAACACTTGTATAAAAGTTTCTTACCTCTTCTTTATAGTGGTAGGTGCTCATTCCAGATACCAACATAGAGCAGCAAGCTGGTTTGTAAGGGCCCAGTTCAGAGGAAGCCTCGGTCTTTCAACTTGGACTATTGTCTTTGGCTCTGGGTCCAGTTAACCATGATTCCAAATGTCAACGTGTCTATAGTGCATGAGTAGCTGAGTTTTAATAAAGAGCAGTTCTGGACTCTTCCAGGGCAGCAGTTTGTCTTCCAAAAGGCCACAGAGATTGTCTGAACAGCTGCCTCTGTCTGTTGGAAGAGACAGGTCCACTGAGACTGACCCTCAGTGGCCTTCTGGAAGACAAGCTACTGCCCATGTTGGGCATAAGCTGAATGGAAACAAGGCAAACTTGATTTTTTTATTATTTTTAAATGTATACAAAATTCAAATTCTTCATTGTACAAATATATTTAAAAACAGCAAACATTAACTTAATTTTTTTTAAATGGCTAAGCAATTATTTTCACCTACTTCATGTAACTTGCTTTTGTCAATTAAAGAGAAAAAAATAGGCCATCAGCATAAATCACAATCAATTTTAGCTGTGACCATCATTACAGTAGTTTACTCACCCAGAAACAGACAACTAGAAGAGGAGTATGAAGAGGTAATTGAGGAGTACGAGAGGGTAATTAAATACCTGTGTTTGAAATGAAGGTTTACCCCTAGTATCTAAAACCAATATTAGAAACTGGTCTTGACAACAGTACAGCCATCCATATGGATACTCCAGACACGGCTAACAGGTATCCCATACAGTAAGTTGTCAAAGTCTTCTAGGCAAGAAAAAAGTGTGGGGGGTTTTTTTAATTGTTTATTTTTAACTAGAACAATCCTGGAGTCCTAACAAAAACCTCAACACTTGTTGCATCACATTTGTTGAAATATTAAATGTGGGGTTTTTGGTAGTAGGGTCAGATACTGCTAAATGACTTCATGACAACACAGTCCTGTACATATTCAGAATTCATACAGGATTATGAACAAACACTTAACATAACTATCTTCTAACTCAGCCATGCTTGAAATCAAATGTCTGAAGTACAGTATTAGATGAATGATGGTATCATCCCATAATACTGTTCTTGGTGTACTATATTCTTGTAGTAAAACATCTTTAGAAATTATATACAAGTTGTAAAAAAATAATTACTGTCAATTTCAAGAGATGCCATAACTGAAAAATTAAAAGCAGGCTATTGTAAAATAGTAGATACTGTCTACCCACAGCTCCCATCTCTTTCAACAGAAGTGTCAAATGCTTGACACCTCTCAGGGTCAGGCCATCTTACCAGTATATGAAAGGCAAAAATACAAAATTTCCCAAAAATCAAAAGTACACAACTGTGCAATAAAAACACATCATTGTACAAAACAGTGACTCCCTGGTGGAACACACTACGACTTGCCCCAGAAATTCTCTTTCCTCTTCTGAGCTCGTTCCAGAATCTGAGATGCTAGTGAGCTAGAAGCTGCGGAGCGAGCAGAGATCTGGGACAATCTGTCATCTGTGAGTGCATGCAACAAGGAAAACAAATCTATAACTGAATCCACAGATCAGACAAATTTTAAACAATTAAAACAGCTGTGGCTGACTTCTCAAATGCAAAATTTTTATGCCACTTATGACAATGAATGCTACAAAATCAAATAAACAAACTTCTAAATTATTGTTAGCTTTGTTGTTGCAGGGGAAGCTAATTAGAAAGTACAAGGATACTGACTGGGATTTTTAAATGAGGTGCTCAATTCCCAATGAAATGCAGTGGGAGTCGGGCAGTGAGCTCTCCTTTGAGCCATTGTGCCCAATCTTCACAGCATAAAATGATCCTCCAGTAGTACAGAATTGGCATAGTAACTCTTATGCTTTTCCCCCTTCCCCAGCATATTCGGTGTGGTTTTGGTTGGTATGTTCTAGTAATCCCTGGGTGCTATATTGGTCCCTTGGCGCTTATGGCAGCTAGTTTAAATTAGAGTTGTCCTCAAGCTGCTCTCAGTTACTCCTGGGGACCAGCTGCTGCACAGCGAGCCTAGAATTGGGAGCACAAGCGCAGCTTAAAGCTCCTTTGTACCCTGCCCCCACCCCGGCCTTGAGATGCATTGTGTGCTCCTTCGTTGTAGCTGAGGATCAGGGCAATTCTTTTTATTTTAGTCACCGCAGCTGGTTGGAAAGTGTGGGCAGTGCAAACTGCTCAGCAAAGCATCTATATGTCTACATAAAGCATGTGAAATTCAACAGTATTCTGCAGCATCCCACAACCTCACCACACATTTTAGATAACAGCACTGTACCAGACTGCATCTTTGTTACTAAAAATGAGTGACGAAGCATGAGCTGTCATAAATAGACTCAATTATGCCCAAATGCAGGTATTTTGAGTGTATACATTTGTTATGCATACAAATGCATTGAAAGCCCAACCATATACTTATATACACAGCTACAATTAGCAGTTTGCTCATAAAGGGGATTTTTTTGTACGTGCAACTTAGGAACCTATTTTAAGAATGTTTGGACCAAAGTCTTTCAAAGATTTAAGGCAAGTTTCAGAGATGGTACTAAATGTTAAGCAATCTGATTTAAACTCACAGAAAACACAGCACATTGTAGCGTCACAGGACTATTTGTTCTCTTTGTCTGGAAAACTGATAATCTAAGATTTACTGATAGTGACCATCTTGCTAGAGCAGTGACAAAATCTGTAATGACACTATGGATGTACAGCCGTGCATCAGGTCACAGAGGCAGTCTCCTGGCACAGACACTCAATATTGAAAGCTCCCTTGGAGAATACATAAAGCCTTATTCAAATTCTCATGAGAACAGGATATCCAATAAGATTACAAATACTTCTATATTCTATCTAGTTGGATTAAAAATACCAAAGCACCCTCAGGCATAGTACTTTTGCACTTTGCTTGTAATCAAGGCTTGAACCAAAAAGTAGAAAGGCTTGTGAAAATGTGGGGAGTGGAGGGGGTAGTTAACCACATTTCACGGTTTATTCATAGGGTTTGTACTTAACTTTTCAGATTACTGGACAGAGAAAAATATCTGGATTTCTTTTGATGATATGAGGGTCTGGGTATGCATAAAGGTTTTACTGGCCTATGTATGGGATGGCTGCATTATGTCGTGTATACACTCATCTCCAATTGGGGTGCAGATAAAGTCAGAATTCATCCATATGACACATACTGTTTAATATTTCAGAATGAAAAATACCTTCATCATTATAGTTTCTTTCCTGCAGCGGTAACTGGAAATGGCTCATCTTTGGACTCATAATGTTCCCTAGAAGAAAAGGCCACAGGTGTTATTTTTATACCATTAAAAAAAGCTGTTTCTGCATCAGAAGTCCATTTGGGATGACACTTCATGTCAAAAACTATTTAGAACATTACTTCTAAAAATGTAACTATCAATTAGGATACTGCATACTTGCTAGTTACAGGACTGAGACTCCCTTATCCCCATTATAACAACTCCCATTGTAATAAGTTTCGTATAACGGTACCCTGAAAATGGTGTTGAGATGAGGATGGAATAAGTGTATTGCACTGTATTCTTTTCAAGGCAGCATCTTTGGAGGCTGTTACCATAGTTACACAGTGAAGTAAGAGCTAATGGTTTGCACTTAGGACTAGGAGGTAGGATATGGCCCAAGTTCTAATCACAGCTCTAACAGTGACTTTTCTCTGGATTTAGGCAACTCACTGAACCTGTTTACCACGTGCTCCATTGTAAAATGGAACTACTACCTTACTTTATCCATGCAAGGACTTGAGTGCTTTTCAAGAGCAGGACCTTGAGCATGTGGTTAAAGTCTTTGTGGAACTGGGACTTAAGCATATAAATTTCATTTTGACATCTAAGCGATTGAGGGGTTTTGTTATTAATCACATAGATGCCACCATAGTATGGTTACTATTGTCGTTTAAAACTACTCTAAGCCACTCTGGCCCAAATTGCTCCTCTAATGAAGAGTTCACACAGGGTATGTCTACACTGCATTGTAAACCTGGGGTCTGTGGGACCCAGGCTTATGGACTCGGTGTTTACAATCCTGTGCTTGAGTGTCCACACTACATTGTAAGCCTTGGTTTACAATTGCTGGACCCAGGTCTCTCAGCTGTCCTAACACATCTATACTGCGGTATGCAGACCTTCTGACTCTGGTCTTTGGCTTCAGCTGCATCCACACTGCAACATGACAAGGACTGGACGCAAGTCACAGCAGGGTCCAATCCTGGGGCTCTGATCCACCCTACTAGCAGGACCTGGTACCTTAGGACCTGGGTACTTGCTGACCTAAGTCAGACTGATTTGTGTGAGGATGGAAGGGTGGCTTGGGCTCAAACATGAGTAGAGCGTGGACTTACTGTGCAGTGTAGACATAGCCGCAGGGACCAGGAAATGCTGCTGAGATTCCAACAGACCTTTTAAAGATAGAGAAGGCTGGATTGTCCCCTTCTCTCACAAGGGTCCTCAAAACCCTACAGCTCTCTCAAAATCCACATAGATGCCTGGTGATCCTGTAGAGGCCAGGGCCATCCTCACAGATGAGACCATGATGACAGATTTTCCTCTGCCAGCAACTTTCTCCCGAACATCCCAGCCCTACAAAGGTGGGTGCTCCACAGCACATAAAAGGGCATGTAAACATCACAGCCTCAGCTTTTCAGCTGATTCCCCCTGGAAAGCTATGGTAAAAGAGGAAAATAAGTGTTGCATCACACCTAGCCTAATGTCCTTGCTCTTCTCCCCACACAGGGTGTACTGTAGAGTGGTATGTTGTTGTTGTGGAGATGTCTGTGTGAGTAACCCTACCTGGAAATGTACTAGGTTTTCCCCCTGCTGCCTACAGAAGAGATAACAAAACTGTTCACACAGAACCAATTATTTGAGGTATCTAGTAATTCCTTACTAAAATCAAGAAAGCTCTATTAGACAGACAGATACTGGAACCTAAGCATAGAACAAAGGCCAGATCGCCCCATAGCAGTGTAACTCAAAGTATCTCATTTAGGTGCAGAATAGTACAGTTGTTCTAGCAAGATGAAACTTGCTGGCAGAAAAGAGTTTCTCTGCAATAAGCACAGTCATTCTTTATTGAAGTCACAAAATTTTGGGCCCTGCACACTTGCAAGATAGCAATTACCACACAAACTCAGTGGATGGAAAAATCCTATTTAAAAAAAAACAACCATTATGCTGGAACTCTGGATCCCTGAGAGTCCCTTGAATGCGGCAGCATGGACTCCAGTAGCGGGGAGAAGTGCTTTTTACTGCTTTCTGCATAGGAGTTGTAGTTTGATGTGCTGAAGTGGGAGAAGCTCTATCAATGCTTCTGATGAAAGTGGGCCGAGAATCCTTCCTCAGAGGCAAAGGATCTAAAGTTTTCAATCCAGCAGCTGGGGAGGCAAGTAGTGATACAGCTTCTGCTTCCCCTTCAAACTGAAATACCATAGAAAAGACTACTATTAGTTTATGCACAAAATTGCAAATTTGTTTGAGTTATATCAAGCATCAAGTACAGAGGCATATGCAGCTGGTACGTGTTGGCTGAGTCTTGCTGGAGCTTCCAGGCCAGGCAAGTGACTTAAGGCTTTGGGACAGTGTTAAGCAAAGCTCACATTACGAGGGATAATCGAAACATGAAAAAAAGTCTTTATACATGTATAAAAGCACTAGACTGCTTTCTCAATTTCATCTGGCACTGCACTATTAGGCCATGTGCGCATTCACACACAATACCAGGTCAGATTAAATAAATCACTTCCAAGCTTTCATGACCATCTCTAGTAGCAGAAAAAACATGGAGACAGTATAAACTAATGGACTGAGCAAAAGCCTGGTAGTTGGATTCCTGAATTTCTAATCCTACCTCTAACAACAACTTTGTGGTCACAACCTCTGTTTTTTGATTCCCCATCTGCAAAATGGGACTATGAGATTAATACTCAGTTACCTCAGAGAAGCTTTGTGAAGGTTAATGTTTATTAGTTGCTCAGTATAATTAACACTGAAGGCCAATGTAGGACTTTGAAAAGTGGGCTGACTCTTTTATAACAATAAAACAGCATTAACTTAGTCACAAAACTCCTAAAGGATTTAAAACTCTACTAAAAGACAGCCAGCAACTAAAAGATGTTTGGAACACTGGGGAAGCCAGGAACATTGCTACAGTGACAGGATCCTAGGTAGCCCAACCAGGAAATTGGGAGACAGGATGCAATAACATTTGTGGCACTGTTAAAATACCAACTATTAGATACTGAGGAAAATCCTGAATAAAGGGCACAACCAATATTTATTTACATGAGGGGAAACAGTGAAGGATATAAAGAGAGAAGGAATTATGATTATGAATAAATTTTAGTGGGTAGCCAAATAGGAAAGCTGAAGACATAGGATATACAGCTGACTTGTCATTTCAGACCTGAGGCTTATTACCCAGGGCAAGAGTTGAACTCTGAATTAAAAAAAAAAATTTTAATTAGTGTTCCTGCTTCTACTATATATCCTACTAAACTGGGGGAAATCTGCAGTGAAATCCTATACGTATTTAGAAATTGAGACCACACACCTGCTTGTGAAGTGATGCAACTAAGGACTGTGAAGGTTTTTGGAACGCAAGGAGGTCAATCTATTTAGCTTAAAGAGAAAGCTAAGGGGTGAATTAATCAGAGTTTATAAGTACTTACACAAGGAACAAAAATATAATGGGCTCTAGAATACAGAAATATAACAAAATCCAATTGTCAGAAACTGAAGCTAGACTAACTCGGATTGGAAATAAAACATACATGTTTAACAGTGAGAGTAATTAGCCATTGGAAAAACTTGCCAAGTGTTGTAGTGCAGTGTTCCCCAAACTTGGGATGCCGCTTGTTCAGGGAAAGCCCCTGGCGCTCCCGGGCTGGATGGACCTTTGGTCTGACCCAGTACGGCCTTTCTTATGTTCTTATGTAAGGTGAGAGTGATGCCAATGTGGCATACTTCCCTACTCAACCCATGGAGTTTGGAGCTCTGCATGACTTCAGGAGTGAGCTGGGATAAGGGTAGCAGGGAGGTCAGCTGCTCTTGGCACCAGGCTTTCCTCTGGACTCCGCACACTTCAGAGCAGAAATATATATGGGAGATAATGCAGCATTCCCTCCCATAGTCCTTCAGTTGCCATTGCTTACCAAAAATATATAACTATCAGCCTCTCCATCACAGATAACATTGAAAATTTTAGACTGGAACATGCCAATCCTTAAACAACCTTAAAACAATTATTCAAATTGACATAAAAAGGATATCCTATCTGTATCTTTCTACACTACATATTGGCAAATGCTTGCTTTGTCTCACCCTTCTGGATTTTCTTTCTCTCGAGGCTTGTTTAGATGAAGAATAGTGCGTTTCTAAAGACTTTTTCTTTCTCTGCTGTGGGGACGAAGACTTTATTTTAGATGGAGACACTAAAACTGCGCCTCCTAGAGTAACAGAAGATAAAATATTTTGTTACATTAAAAACTTTTAATAAATGAATTCATGAATTCCCTCAAAATGTTGCTTTTCATTTTAAATATTTTTACCGACAGCTGGCGTGGTAAGATCATGATGAGTCCTTTGGGCTCCACCAAGTGTTTTCAACTTTGGAGTAGAAAGCCTGCCACGTTTTCCTGATGATACTGAAGAAGAATCTGACCAATCTGCTGAAGGTTTCGGTAGTGAGGCATTTTCTCTGCAAAAATGAGGAAGGGTGGTGTAGTGGTTAGGGCCTCGGTCCCTGTTCTACCACAGACTTTCTGTGTGACCTTGGGCATGTCACTTAGTCTCTCTGTCCCCAGTCTGTAGAACGAGATAACAGCACTTATCTATCTCACATGGGTGTTGTGAGGATAAGTATGTTAAAGACATAGATGCTCAGATACTACAGTGATGGAGGATCATAAAAGTATTTTCTAAGATAGAAAATATGACCAAACATCTTGTGCTACCAAAAGAATTTGTAAAACATGCATGGTAAAAGGCCTAGAACTCAACTGTAATTAGAGGAAACATGGGCAAGTTAACTGCCAAATACTGTACTCAAAAATAAATCCTCGATATTTCTAAATATCTTCCTACTTTTTTTCCTACACCCAGGCATTGTCAGAACTCCAAGGTTACCAATACATTCCCTCCCTCTCCCCTGTATCAGGAACCACACCCAGGGAGATCTGGACACAGCTTCCTGCAAAGCCCATCAACACTGTTCAAGTTTGCTGAAAAAGTCAAAGGGTATGTCTACACAGCAGCTAGGAGGGTGCTTCCCAGCGCACGTAGATAGAGACAAACTAACTCTACTCAAGCAGATTAAATCTCCTCTCCTCCTAAGTCATGTGACCCAGACCCCTAATCATTTTCGTTGTCCTCCTCTGGACTCTCTCCAATTTGTCCACATCCCTTCTGTAGTGGGGGGACCAAAACTGGACACAATACTCCAGGTGTGGCAAGGAACGGTAAGAAGACAGACAATGAAATTTTAAAATGTACCCTTTTATTTTGTTGTTCACAGTAGGATCCTTATCATTTTCTTCCAATTTCTGAGCCTCTGCTGACTCCTGTTTATTTTCCTTTTCTTCATCTTCCTCTAATCCTGGAGGTTGATTTTCCACTTGTTCAGTACTGTCCTGCTCACCCCAAGCTAGACGTCTTCTGACTGGTACAGTGGAAGCATCTGACATGCCTAATTTCTCTGTATTGTTCTGTTGGGACTGTTCTACTGAGTTAGGTTGCTGCAGTATGTTTTGGCTTGCAGACATCTGTTTCTCAGGAACTCTATAAAACAAAGCAAACAATGTTTCACTCACCAAATATTCACTTGTTTTTTTCCAATTTACCACATATGTATGTGTCTCCATAAACTGCATACATCCAATTCAAGAACCTGTCAGAAATTAAGAGTTTAGTTATTAAATGAATACAGATTCATTGGTCATTTTCAAAAAAAGGAGTTTACAGTAGACTTCTAAGTCCATACTTCAGCACCTACTTGATTTTCGGACATGCTGAGCACCTAACGGACCTCAGTCAATGGGAATTGTTTTATGCTGAACACTTTTGAAAATTAGGCTGGTATTAAACAGACTTTAGAGCCTATCTTATGGCTCCAGCTTTTGAAAATCTTGGTCTTTAAATTGTTCACAGAAGACAGGCATTTGTGCATGCCAATGAGACTAGTGTACAAGGATCCATTTTGCACAAAAACAAATAAGCCAGTTTTGAACATCTGGCCTTGTATTTGACATCAGATATTATGGTGTAATAAATACTCTTAAGTTTCATCTTGCTTTCATTATGGCTACAATTACACAAAGAGACCAATTATTCTCCCTTCACCATAACCCTGTGCCTCCAAGACACTGCCTGGGAGAAAGTGGGTTGTATATATTAGTATCCCATACAATGTTTTGAACAATCAGATTTAAGGTGAGGTGACCAAACTGCTTTTTTTGGTTTAGGAATAATTACCTATACAACATTATTAATAAAAATCTCTAAAACTTATTAGCAATAAATGACAGATTTAGTATCTGCTCAATCCATCTTTATGACCCCCCAAGGGGCAGAGGCAAAAAAAATGTGAATACATAATTGCTTTTTCTTGATTTTAGAAACAGAAGTGCAGTGGGACTAGATCTGCTAATCACAAGCCTATTCATTTGTTTCTACAAAAACACCAATACAAATTTATGTAGGCATGACAAAATTTTCATAATGTAGGGTTGTGATAGAGTGGGAGTAGCCTAAGGCTAACTCACCACTCTGCAAACTTCCCTGCATGTGCTAAATTAGGAGATAATTGATTAAGGACTGGGTGATTAATCAGTTAACAAGGGAATTCAGTTCATCAAATGGGGATGGTTAAAAGGGAGAGAGGAAGAGAGGGAAAAGGAAGGGCAAAGAAGCCCAGGATCTCAGAGAGAGGAGATCTCTTCCCTCCACCTTCAGCTTGTACCTAGAGAGAAGGGGGAATCTTGGGGAAAGTCTTATGCTTCAGAGACATATGCTTATGCTGGAACTAGGGGTGCTGCCGGCCGTACCCCCTGGCTTGAAGTGGTTTCCATTATATACAGGGTTTACAGTTTGGTTCAGTGGCTCTCAGCGCCCCCACTATACAAATTGTTCTAGCAGTCCTGATGACAAATAAACCACTGGTGAACCCACTGGTGAACCTACACAGGAGTGTGTGAGGACTGCTAGCCAAGTGAGAAACAGGCTGCAAGGGAGCATATCCTATCTTGTTCCCTCAGTAAATGTAGTCAACCTTCTTATTTGGGTTCTCAACACTTTAAAATAAAATTTTAGTAGAAAAGTATTTGACTTTCCATCTGCTTTAAAAACATTTATGCAAAGTCTAGTAAACATTAGGGATCTTAAAGTTGTGTTAAATCTCAATTTAATTTTTAAAAGTTTCAGTTTTTAAAGCTACAATTTTACATTCCCTTCACATCCAGAATAAGCACCTTACCCAGCAAGATCTAGAGCTCTGATGGTATTGCTAATGGTTTCTTCTGAACTGGAATTTGAGGACACATCCCAAAGTCTGTTGTTGTTTGAAAGAATCTGATTCAGATGATACCGAGAAAAGTGGGTTCCCTGTGATCGTTGCCTGTAAGCCTCCGCATTCTCTCGAAGTTCTTTCACCTGCACATACAGATGTCACAAGATACATTTGTTTTATATTTTAAAATTCAGTTCAGTTATTGTGAAGTATTATTTGTGCTAGCTAATGCTAATTACAGTAGAAAGGCATGTTACACACAGTACAGGACCAGTCACAGCAAAAATACTGCAAGGTGCAATAAAAAGCAACAAAACGAAAAGTTAAGCCAAAATAACAAATGTATTTATTTAGAAAGCATGTGTTTCAGCAGTCAAGCTAATGGATAGTTACCAATCACTTATTCAATAAGCATGAAACAATTATGCAGCATCTATGAACAAGTTTAGTGCTGGATTCTATTTCTTTGTCAATGTTCAGAAATCATGTAATTGTTCCAAGCATTAAAACAAGAACTTAGGTGCAACCAACCTCCATATACCACGTGTAATTTAGGATGTTTTGAGAACCCTATGGGGAGGAATACAGAAATAGTCTTAATATTGCTTTTCTACATCATCACATGTTAACATAACAACTGTGTGAACCATTGTAAAACTGTCACCGTAGCTCTATGCTGCCTCCTAGAGATAAGGTACAAAAATGTTGTAATCTGTTATATTTTAGCAATATTTTGCATTTCTTGCAGTGATGCATTTAAGCATCTGAGTCTAACTGATCACTTTTAAATCCGTAACTTCTGAATACTTCCAGGTGGATGTTTAAGTCAATGGACCTACTCATATATATAAAGTTAAGCATGCGCAAATGTGTTTGCAGGATCAGGACCTTGGACTGAGTTCTTCGACACTGCAATAGTCATTTGCTATATGTTTGTACAGAATCTAGCACAATGGGAAACTGATTTTGAATGGGCCCGCTACTATAATGTCAATATTAATACCTACAGCATTCATGCTAAGACACCAGTCACTGTAACATCTAGGCATGAGATGAAAAACATACATTTTAAGAACAGTAAGAAATTACTTTTGGTCTTAAAATATAAACATTTTAACCCCTTAGTTTTAGGCATTATAATGCCATAATTTTATTGCTAAAAATATATTCACAAAATTAAGAAATTAGATTGTGAGAGCTCCCCCATCACATGCCCCATCTTGCCCTCCACCTAAATACTGTTTGCTAAAACATCCTGCTTACATTTTTATATTCTTCAGAATTAAACAAGATCCCTGATAGCAGCAGTATTATTGCTATACTGATACTGGCTCATGAAAAGGGTTAATGGAAATGCAGTAGAATAATATAATAGCTGAGAGCAGGCATGCTTTTGTATTAAATCTCAACTAGTTTCTTTTATTTACCCTTCACTCATATATTAGATTTCTCTGTTTATCTGCTGGAAGAATTATACTAAGGGGCCAAATTCTGCCTTCTGTTGTACCCATGTAATCACAGTGCATAGAGGAGTGAAAATTCATTGGAGTTGCACTGATGTAACTGCAGACTTTGGCTCACTAGGCCTCTCAGTTTAAAAAAACCCAAAACTATTCTTTGAGAATTTGTCATTTAAGACTACAGCATGCTTGATAATACAATGAAATTTGTAAGATTACTCAGTTTAAGCAGAGGGATGAAAATTAATGATAGTCGATAGGCTGAACTATAAGAGGTAGAATATAAATTCAGAGCAACAGGACTCTGCAGGGGGAGGAAAGGCATACTGAGAATGCTCTGCCTCCAGTGAATTGCGAAGTACAAAGAACAACCATGCCCTTTCAATGACCCAGGAGGTAGCATTATCCCAGCAGGACACAGACCCTAGACAGTCCTACTGTGATTATGAATTACCTCACATTAATTTTTAAATGGATAATTCAAAGTGATTTTTATTCTACTGCTGAAAAATAACCCTTACTAATACATAATAGAACAGTTTCCTGGAAGCAATCACTATAGCTAAAGCTATACTGAGATTTTCGTTATAACCCTTGTTTTCGCATGCTTTAGAACATCTCTTTTGGGGTTGAAATTGTTTGTGTGGTCTCAGCTCCTAGAGGACCGCTTTTGCAAAATTTGAGAACCGCTTCAGGTGTTTAAGTTACTAAAGAGTGAAAAAACAGTTTCATCTATAGGGGTGATGATGTGTGACCCCTGACTGACATATGTGTGCTGGCAAGGACCCTCTAGTGTCGATACAGTTACACCAGCAAAACTGCACTTTTGTTCAGGAGATCTTGAATAAGCTATGTGGCTGACTGACAATATCCTGAATAAATCTTATGGAATTAAGAAACTTTTCTGAATTAGGTTAAACCTTATTGAATTAGGGTTAGTACCTTTGGGGTACACTGTATTAAAAATGCAATTGTGTATGTGTTATTGTGGCACCATACGTACCTTCTCTCTAGTAGGAAGGGGGATGTTAATATACTTCCTCCGTTATCAGCCCTTTGAGGTGACCCCTCTGGTAAGATGTACATATACTAATTCAAACTGGATTCCCCAGGAAACAACAGACAAAGGAAGAGTTTTTGGATAAACACCCTGGTTTTAAATTGGCTCATGGCCGTCTTCCTGATCCAGCAAATGGAGAGGACTCTTGGTCCGTGGAGGGCCCTTATCCTTTGGGAAGAGTTGGAAGGACTGGATCTACTAAGGCCTCATAAATCTGGGTGCTTGTTCTGAGCTGAAGCTGTCATGAACTTGTAGTCACAAGCAATCTCCTTGGGTAAGGGGTTAAAGGACTGCTCCTGCCAGAATCCATGTTAGGGTATGTCTACACTTGCAGAGTTTTTGCACTGTAAGTTTCACTGGTGATAGGGAACCCTTGAAAGTAAATCACTGGTTTGTGTACTCACTTAATTCCTCAGACATCAGAGAGTGTTTACATTAGCAGAACTTCCATCCCTGAAGAGAGCAGCGCTCTAGGGCAGCTATCCCACAGTGCAGCTCTCTCCAGTTTGATGATGGGTCTTGTGGGAAGGGGGTAGGGGAGGATCGCGGGGCATCCTGGGTCCCTGCACAGCCTCCTCTCCCCAAACACTGATCAGCTCCAGTAGCTCAGCATTGCTCTAAGCAGGGGATCCTTTGTTCTGTGGAGCAAGCATTGTCACCTGGCCAGATAAGTGAGCACTTCCCAAGAAAACAGGAAGGGGAGTTTCAAACTTCCCGGGGCTTTACAGGGGGGATGGGTGGATGTCTGTTTACCTGGTATCAGAGCAGCTGGCCAGAGGGGTCACCTAGGCACCGTGGGATATCCTTCTGAGGCTAAAATTTGTGTAAACAGGAAGAACATGTTTTCACTTGCACATCGCGGCAAAAGAATCACCAGTAAGAGCTGCATGTCTCTCATGGAGGTGGTTTTCTTTTTGCAGTGAAACTTCTGAGTTCCACTGCAAAAAGTCATTGGCAATTGTAGACACTCCCATGGTTTTGGTGCAAAAAAGGGACTTTTCCTGCTTTAAATGGCAAGTGTAGACATGCCCTCAGGGTGAACTCTGGTAAACTTATTAGCATGCATGTAGGTTCTTTTATTTTTAATATATTTTCTCTGTAATGGTTTTTACCTTAAGAATAAAGTAAGCTTGCATAGGAAGTGCTGTGTGGTACCTTATAACTGTAGAAATTATACCTATTAACCAACTCTGAAGAGAAATCAAGCATGTGTCCTGGAGGAACCTGTCTGCGCTGGGGATAATACAGTGAAGGCAGAGAACTGTGTACGCTGGAAATACCCCTTTTGGGAGAGAGAGCGAGGCAGGTCTCCACCCAGAAAGGCAACAACTGGGGATCTGGAAGCCTGAGAGTGGGCGCCCTTTCTGGGGAAATACAGGTGCAGTTGCCATGACTATACCAGTAAAAATGCAGTTTTGTCACTATATTCTACAACTGCTCTAGGAGCACATTGCCAGAATAGAATACTGATATAACCATATTGGTAAAACCTTCAGAGCATAGACCAAAGGACTAGGAACGGGAATAGAACACTCAAGGAAATAAATACAGGCATGACTGACACAGTTTTGTTACACTTTTTAAATTGGAAGTAGAGGTAAAGAGGAATGGCAGGAATGCAGGAATTAATAAGAATAAAAAGATTGGAAAATGAAGGAAGGGGATTTGGGACAGTCACAACTCATCACCTATCTAGCTATGATCATCAGCAAGCAATGTTTTGTAGATTTCAGAGCAGAGGCCAGTCTTAAGGAAAGATTTGATAGTGTTAAGATAGTTGCTGTATAGATCTTTTCATGGAACTTTTCCCCATCCATCCAGGATGGCATGGAGAAGGCAGGATGGTGGTTGAGGGGAGAAGCTGATGGGGTGGGCAGTAAAAGCTAGCGGTGTTGGCAAAGTGACGGTGGTGGATGAAATTTAATTGTACTAAGCTGAGGTTTAATACATACCAAAAGTAAAAAATACGGTTTGTTAAGATGTGTCATTATAAAATGTTAGAACAACTGAACCTCATAATAATTACTATGAAATCAAACTCATGAGGACCTAAGAGGGCTAAAAACAAACTACAAAATTAGTTCCCCATACAATACTATATACACATTTAGGCAAAATGCATCTTTATCTCAACAAAGCAAAGTAAACTTGTTTCGTATATCAAGTGAAGCAAAGGGTGGGAATTCAATTCCTTTTCACTCCCTCTGCATTAGTTTCTCTGGACAATGAATCTGTAAAAACTCAGAATGAGAGGCCTTTCCCACAGACCATGTCAATTATATTTCCACTCTCGTTTAGTCATAGCTAGTTGGAACCTACCTTCTCAGCATGTCCTAGGCACAGAGGTCCCACTATGGAGTCACAATGCCTGTCCCATGGACCACACAAGGATATTGCAAGGATTTGATAGAATGGCGTACCTTGAGGTTGGTCTCTCTACAAAGGGGGTGAATTCTGAATTCCCTCAATGGGAGATGAGGACCCTCAGCACCTTGCTCACTGGGGCCCTAAAAGAATGCTTAGAAAATTTTATATGGATACTCACTTGATCTGGTATGTTTCTTCTGACACGTGACCAAGCTCCATCTTTGTATAAATATTGAGCTGGGGACAAAAATTTTGATCTATATTCAGTGTTCACCTTCCTAGAACAGTCAGAGGAAGGGGGGGGGGAAACAGTAAAAGTTGTTTTTGTTTTGTTTATCATCTATGAGACTGTTTAAAAACAAATTTCATAATTACATACATATAATTATAAGTGCTCTTGCACGGTAAGAGCTGCATGACAATTAAAGATGAATTCCAGAGCCAAAACTTTGAAAAACGTGTGCCTCAAGTTAGGCTCATTCATATTTAGGCACCTAAAAAAGTAATGGGATTTTCAAAAGTGCTCAGCACTTACTACAATTAATACGTTTTCACTCACTTCCCCTCATGCAAAATATACATACATATAAGCACCTACAGAAATTAGCTCTGTCTACTTAAAAAAGTGCTGAGCACTTCAATCATCCTCTTTTAATCTTGGCCCAAAATACAACTAACTTCATTTTCAGCACAAACTTGAAATAACCCTTTTGTCCAACACCTCTTCAGGAACAGGCTATAAAAGGCAAAAGTTAAAAAGTAAAATTAACCCAGTATATACTAATATGGAGGAAAAATTCATATTTTGGCATCTCTCCTAACTTTTGGCCAGAGTCCTGTTTTCCTTTCCCTGAAACTGACACAACTTGGTCCCTTATGTTCTATTTATGATGGTGTGATTGAACCAGTTCAAGAGGCAACACTGCAGTGCACCCATGCTAGTCATTCTGTTTCAGGAGTACATACAGCAAAGCATTGACACATATCAGATGCAAATTCTTTCTATCAATAGATGAGTATTGTGTGTTTGCATGTGTCCACAAAATGGGTTTGCTCTAGTAACTGCTTTGAATGCTTTTGTCCTGCACAAATAGCCACCGTAGGATCATGAGGGGCAGGAGCTACAGCCTTACAACAGCAGATAACATGGCAGAGGATCACCAGCCTTCCCTCAAAAGCCACTGCCAAACTGACTCTGAGCCTGAAGGCCAAAATACTGATGACCAAAGAATTAAGGAGCCTAATCTCATTTTATTTTCATTTATTTTTCCATGAATAAATGCATCTGTTGCCTTTGTGTTTTTTCTTAGTTTGTAGCAAAACAAACTTATCTTCCAAGGTCCAGAGACAGGAGTGGTCCAGGCCTGGACAGAAGACCCTGAGCCACCCTCATCCCAATAAAATCTTAAAAAGGACAAGTGGGTGAAGGAGCACAATGCGGAGGCACATGGATTTACTAGAGAATGAAGGTGGTAGGGGTGGATTGTACATTTTTGATTAATGTCCATTTTCTGGGGTTTTCTCTCTTTTTCAGATCTCAGAAGCATAGCAGCTGCTGCTTTTAAACCAAAAAAAAAAAAAAGTGTATGGACTGCCAACGCAATCCTGGCAATGTAAGTAATGCTGAGAGGCAGAAGGTGTATGCAATACCCATAGCATCATCTGACTAACTCAGTTTTCTCCATGTTTTTCAGGTGACTCTATGGCTCAGGAAAGTTTTCATGTTAATCTTGTGTGCCTTCCTATGGTGAGGCGTGGCGGGGACTGGGCAGAGCAGAGGACAGCCTCAGAGCCAGCATGCAACCAGTAAGTGAGCAGCTTGACAGGTGACTGAGTTAGCAGTCTACATTTTCAAAGCAGTCACTGAAAGATAAGGAGCAGCAATAGGGGACTGGACTGGGAGAACTAACCGAACTCCTGCTTTTGTTTCCAGCACTGCAGTGGTCCAGAGTGAGCTAGTGGAGGATGCTGCAGTGTTTTGGTTTATCCCACTAGCATGCACAATCACAATGCTGGTATGAAGTTGAAAAAAAGAGGTATGTGGACATGAGCTGTTATACAGACATGCTAAGGTAATGCACTTGATTCCAATATCAAAATGATGAATGCCCACCACCCCTCACAATATTAGGGTGCTGAATACCTAAGTTCGTTTTTCCTATGTATACATACCCAAGACTTGTATGTAAAGAGATGGGCTTTTGAGTAATATGTCGTTTATTTTTTTGTTTGGGTGATTTCTGTTCTGTTTCTGATTTCCCTTGTTTTGGTGAATCTCCTGCTGGCTTTAGGAATGTTTCTTTCCTTTCATTCTATGGCAAAGATAATTTTAGAATACCAAATTAGCTAACAAACAAAACAAACTCTGCACATTCAAATTCTATGTGACACTAGCCTTTTACTTTAACATTTTAAATGATAGAATCATAGAAATGCAGGGCCGGAAGGAACCTCAAGAAGTCATCAAGTCCAGCACCCTGCACTGAGGCAGGACCAAGTACTCCTAGGCCATCCCTGACAGGTGTTTGTCCAATCTGTTTTTAAAAACCTCCAATGATGCAAATTCCACAACCTCCCTTGGAAGCCTATTCCAGAACTTAACTACCCTTATAGTTAGAAAGTTTTTCCTAATATCTAGCCTAAATATCCATTGATGTAAATTAAACCCATTACATCGTGTCCTACCTTCAGTGGACATGGAGAACAATTGATCACAGTCCTTTTTATAACACCCCTTAATATATTTGATGACTGTTCTAAGGTCCCCCCTTTTCTCAAGGCTAAACGTCCAGTTTTTTTAACCTTTCTTCACAGGTCAGGTTTTCTAAACCTTTTATAATTTTTATTGCTCTCCTCTGGACTATCTCCAATTTGGCCACACCTTTCTTAAAGTGTGGAGTCCAAAACTGGACACAGTCTCCAGTTGAGGCCTCACCAATGCTCAGTAAAGTGGAACAATTACCTCCTGTGTTTTACATCTGACACTCCTGTTAATACATCCCAGAATCATATTAGCCTTTTTTGCAACTGCATCACGTTGTTGGCTTATATTCAGTTTATGATCCACTACAACCCCCAATTCTTTTCTGCAGTACTATTGGCTAGCCAGCTATTCAGCGCACACTGGGGAACTTTTAGTGTACGCCAGCAGGGTCCACATGGCCAGTTAGTGCACACCAGCATGTTGCACACTAACACACATGTAGACAAGCTCTCATACACATATTTAATGCAAACTCTACAAGAAAGCAACGTTAAGCTTGTTTATTTTGAAAAAATCTCAAAGCCTGGAAATACCAATATTCAGGTTCCTACTGCAACATTCACTCAGCCACATCATACATCCTATATACTTTATGGAATACATTTAACATAAAACTACACATTTAATAAGAAACCACAGGAATAAAATAGCACTACACCTATGCAAGGTGGCTAAGTTAATACTGCTATATAAACCTTAACTTTGCATTTCTGACATTTTTTTTTAAAAAGGACATCTTTAATGTTGCATTAAAGTAGGGGCAAATTTTGCATTTATTTTATTATTTTGTGAGAAAGCCCCTGAAAGTGACCTGAGAAGAATTTTAGGATTTTTTAGAAAACTGGGCTTGTGCCCTTTTTTGCTCTGTTGTGATTTACAAAAGGTTTGATGGTTTTTCCCCTGTTCAAATTTTTCATTTTTCCTGCTTGTTTTTTACCTGAAGTCTCAGCGTTGTCACATGTGGTTTTGCTGGAGGCCCTCAGATGTATATTGCAAGAGCACACTGTAACTGAAGGGGCAGGTGTGATAAATCTTTAGAAACACACTGCTCTCCCAAATATATATTCATCATTGAAGATAAATATGTATAAAAAAATGTTTCAGACAGTGTAACTAAAAATTCCTTACTCCTCCATTTGCTCGTCTGTCTCTTCTCTTGTAATGTTATAATTTTACTTAATTCTCCAGTTCCCTTCCAGGGTTCACTATGACCTGTATTTCTAATGTTTAAAAATAAGCAGAAAACTTAAACAAACCAAACCCCAGACTTTTCAGACTTTCATCATACTTGCTAGAGAAGCAAAAGAGAGGGCACAAGCTGGTTTATCAAGAAACAGCTATGATGGACTCAGAGTCCCATCCAGACTTCATTGCTGGAGGATGCATAGCCTACTCTGTAGGGCTTAAAAATGAGGTAAAACAGAGAGCAGCATACTAGAAATAACAGTGAGCAGCATACTACTACTGTGCAAAGTAGGTTAGATTTTATGTATTCTGGAACTGAGGTTACTATCCTCTGATACTTCAAGGTTCTTCAGCCAGACAGAATCCACTGTTCCACTGGATCTGAATTTAATAAAAAGACTATCATTATGTTCCCTGAAGGCTGTGTCTACACTGATTTTTTTTCTAAACATTTTCCACAACTGGTATAATTGGTTCAGCTCTGCTACCGGGGAAAAAAGCCCCTGTCACCACTGGTGTTTTTACCATAGTGTATTCTAAACCAACTCAAGATGAATTGGTGCCAAACCCCTGCCATCAACAACCCACACCTTCTCTAAACTTCAAGTGCACTGGTGGTAGTGCAGCTGAACTGGCAATAGCAATGGTAAGAAATCTTTGGCAAAATAACAATGTATGCAAGACCTAAAAGGTAGCTGACTGCTGTCTGGGCTTTACAAAAGACTCCTAATGTTGAACTAGACACTGGAATTTGTCTATACTACACAGTGTGCTATCAACTTAAAAAGTGAGTTGAATAAAAATTACAATCCCTGCATCTTTTGTTTTTAAAAGTGTAACTATAGTCTGAAAATTGACTGCAAAATTGGTATCTTTACACACACTGGATTTGTTCCTTGTACATGTTCAAATGCATAGCATTGGACTTTTGTAATTACAAAAAAATTATTGCTTTTTACTCCTGTTAGACTTAGAGAACCAACACACTAAATAGAAAGTTAACTGAATTCTATTCCTTCTTGGGCATCAAGAGACTGCACAGGTGCCAAGCAGGACATAACTTGGCTGGCAGAATCCTTATTGCTGGCAGCAGTACACAGAAAGGAAAGAATCTCAGAGCCAAACTAAGGATTTGGGTTAGCAGTTAGCAAAAAAGAAAATCTTTTCACTTGTAAACTGAATGTACTTGACAAAGAAATCACAGAGACACAACCATGGAGCCCCACAATGTTATTTTCAGAGTCCCTTTTTAGAACAGAACCATTCCCAATGCACTGCAATGTCAAATGTAATAATTATAAAACTTAATTTTATAAAGTTTATAAAGAAAAAAACACTAAAAACAGACTACTGAAATACCATTCAAAGATGTATATGAATACCTTTCTTTCAGGGGAGATATTTACTGGTGCACATACAGGAAATTCTCTCTCTTCCAAATCACACCTCAGTTTTGGTCCCATCGCTGGAGGAGAAACTTTGAAACTTCTCTCATATTCAGTTTCAGGGATAATTGCGGCAGACTTAAATGGGGGAATGGATTTACTTGTATTGTGAATAACCTTTGAATTTAAAAAACAAAAAAAGTTAATTTGCTAATCTTAAAGTCAAATTTTCAAAATCAATTTCCTTAGTGATTCCTCCAATATGCACACAGAGAAGCAAAGGGTGAACAAATACTGCATGTGGAAAAGTTATCTATTAGATGTATAGGATAAATGGGGAAATGACTTAACTTCAGTGATTATTTTTAAGTTTATTTCTTAGCATGGATGTAATTCAGAGACATTTCTATGTCTAGACCCAACTACTTTTCCTAATTTGTGACTTTATATTTTTTTTAAAGTGGCATATTTTCTTTGGTTGGGGACGAAGGTGGTTGACAAATCTTTGCAATTCACCTTTAGATTTGTATTCAGGATCACAGATTTTTGAAACAATACATGATAAAACCTATATTACAGCCTGTCAGCAAGTACTGATGGACTCTTTCATGGTTTAAAATAAGGCTCTTATTGCACAGTAATTTGATCCATTCCCTTTTCTGCAATTAATTCTGTGTTATAAACTAAGATGTAGAATTTGCTTGACTACTACAACTGGTCAGACCTGATCTTCTCACAGACTATTGAGACTTAAAGGACAAGCCATATGCCATAGAGATAAATTTTCCTCAGCTTTGCTATATGGGCTTGGATTAGAACAATTATCTTGAGGTCAAGATAATTTGGGCATTCTTAATACACCTGTTCAAGGATCAGGTATCTCTACTACTTCAATATTCAGATGTACTTTTTATCAGGTTGTTTATAGATATAGGTCAGAAAGTCAAGATACAATACTCTGTTAATAACACTAGAATCTCATGATAAAAATTTCAATCTTAAACCCTGATACTGCTAACACTTTACGTGTGCATAACTTTACTATTCTGAGTAGTCCCATTGATCTCAAATTTGTAGTAAACAGTAGTAAATGTAAGCACACGTATAAGCATTTGCAGGATCAGGGCCCTTACACCGTATGTTTTTGGAGTAAACTGTGTAAAAGAAAAAAAAAACCCTTACTGCTTCAGACTTCCTGTTCTTTGCTATGGAACAGCTGTTTTAATGAGCACCAATTAGGAGAGCATCATACAGATTAGTAATAGAATCTCAATGAAAAGGAGCTCTCTGTGAAGTCTCTCATAATTTAAACAAACAATGTGATATTACAACACCTACCTATTATTGAATTTATCCTGCAGACTCTACACAAGCAAAATTCCCACTGAAGTACATGAAATTGCAATGAGAGTTTTGCTTGCACAGGGGGATGCAGAATCAGATCCTTTTATAAGGGATCATATGTGAATTAATGGGCTTTTATACATTAGAAAACAAAAATGGCACTGTAAATAACATAGCAGTGTACAACAACAAAATATAAGGAAATTATGTTAATTAAATGACTTTTTTGACTAATAAATTAAATTCTATATTTTCTTTTCAGATTCTTTAAAATTACCTGGTCAGCTGCTAGCATTGGAGAGTTTTTTGGGGGTGTTTTCCATAAAAATTGCCTTTGATATTCAGAATTTCTGGGGAAACTATTTGAAGGTGAAATATTCATGCCTGATTTCTTTTGCAGGACTCTATGAAACTGTCAACATAAAACAATGAATCAGAAAAATCTCCATTTATTGTTCTCCTCTACTTCCTGTTGCTGCAATTTTCTTTTAACTAAACTGTTATAATCCACATCCTTAGGTCAGGCCAACTAACTGAATTAAAGATACGCTATCTCATTCTCGACAACATCTTTGAAGAGTACAAATTATGGGCTAAATTCTAGTTCACTTGAAATAAATAGTAAAACTCCCATGGACTTAAGTGGAATCAGAATCTGGTCCTAACAAACAGTTCTTCCAAAATAATGGGATCTTAACATAGATTAACATCAAAATACAGAGTTGCATAGAGACAAAGTTATAACAAAAAGAAGAAATAGTTTTAAGTATAAAAGCTTGCTTAACTGTATTTAATTTACTGTAATAGTCACATTATTAACTTCAACCATAGACTATAAGAAAGGGAAAAAGATTTTCTAATGATCCCTACCCCATTATCCATTTTTTCTAAGTGCTTTTTTGGAGATACAAATACTGCTTTTTGGTTCACTGGAGTTGGGGGTGGCAACTTCTTCGTACTGTTTTCTGCAAGGGTGATGGCTGATTCAATTCTAGAATCTGCAGAGTGAGACCGAATTTTTTTAGGAAGCCTGGGTGCTTCAGGTGTTTCAATGTTTTCCAGATTTCTATCATTATTGTGATTATCTGTGCGTGACTCTGCAGGCCCAGCGCCTTCAACTTCTGGTGTGTCATCCAAATATCCCTCCAAATCGTTGTCCCCTCTCCAGTCAAAGGACTTTGAAATCTGTGGGTTGAAGTAAGGCACCCTTCTCTTGGAAATGAAGTTTGGCTCTCTTGTGATTCCTACAAAACATGCATTAAGTTTGAGCACAATAAAATATGTCTATTAGGATTTAAAGACGCTGGAACACAAGATCAGATTCACATCCCAGACGCTGGGATGAGAATCTGAATATATAACACTAGACTGATTTTTAATAAATTTTGTATATCTTTGAGCAAAGACAGTTCACAAACTATGGACCTGTGAAATGTTGAGCTCTTACATACATGCTGAGTGCCTTTAATTCCCAGCTGAGTCAGTGGGAGATGTGGGTCCTTAGCCTGTCACACGATCAAGCCGTACAAGCCAAATTCTACCTCTTTTGCAACTTCCAGTGTAGTCAATGGGAGTCAGTGAGTGTAGCTGAGGGCAGAAATTTAACCTGCAGCCACTACAAAGATTAATTTGGCTAAAATTATCAAATTATCAACCTGCACTGGCCAAGCGTGGCATGGATCTTCCTAAACTACTTTTGCATGTTGAATAGGTGCATTGCTGAATAGGTTTTCACCTCAGTCACTGGAGAGAAGTGACCTGTCACCATATGCATAACAACATTCTGCACAGTCACCTGCACAGATTCCTTCTTTAAAAAAATAAAAAATCTTCTAGAGTAGCCTTTAAAATAACTTAACATCTTTAATATATTACACAATATTTTTAAAGCTTAGGAAACATCTTTTCATATTTACACTAAAAAAGAGACACTGATTATCTGAGATGGTTTAAACAATTAAAAAAAATAGCTGACTTATGTAAGATAATGAGAACAAAATTACTGTCATTTTAAGAGGGAAATGTATGGTTAAACATATAGTAGTTACATAAAGTGTGACAACAGAATCCCGCTGGAGAGTGTTAAACAACTAACAAAGGACTCTATTTGGCTGAGATGAATAGTTGCAGAGTATATAAACTAATCCATGGGGAACTAGGGTGCAGATGGAAAGAGAATAAACTGTCTTTCAGGCAGAAGGTAGCATACAAAATGTCAAATGCATAGAATGTTTGGGCTACAACGCATATAAATGCCATAAGTAGTAATGTAACCTTTGGAGGAACACCGGGAGTATGGAAGAATGAAATTTTTAGCACTCAAGCCGACCTGTTTGTTTGGGTAAGTGTTATGAGTAATTCTTAAATTGCCACAATCTGTTAAGAGATACTATTAAGTATGCATTTCAACAGAAAGAGCCAAAAGAGAGCCAAACACTAGCAGTCTGTGGAGACACCAATCTGTGTCTGTGAGTAGTGTTCCAAGGATGTGTGTGATTAAATGTGACAGAAAAAGAGGTGGGCGTATAAAATGGAAGCAAAGGCCTGGGAGACATAACCTAAGCACAACAAAACCTATGAAAACAGATGGCTTTTTTGCCAACCCACATGATTTTGAGTCTTGTGATATTTGATGTTTAGCTTAAATCCCTAGCTCCCAGAGGCATGTGATTATATGAGAATCTTAGTTTAAAGTTTCTAGTCCTCACGGTTATGGAAAAAAGCTTGAAAATGTGACAAGTTTACAAAGGCTCAAATCAGAAGGCAATAAAAATTACCCAATTTTTTTAATTGAGATTTTAGCCAATTCTGTGATTTTGGGGCTAAGACATGATTTTTTAATGTTTGGTGTTAGTAATACTGGATTCAAATCAAAGGGAATGCTCTTAGCTTTCTTGGAATTGCTTTGATAGTCTTGCTGTCACTGATCACTTGAAGACCATGTTGGTTTGAGAGACCAGAGAGAACCAGCAGAGATGACATAGTTCCAACCTCTTATTTTGTGTCCTGAGACACACACACACACTCTGATGGCCAGGTGATTTTTAAATGCCACCTGCAAAACTCCATCTGAGGACATTTAAGCATTATAAGAGCCATCTACTGGTAGTAAAATTGATTGTCAATGTAAGCACCAGGCAATTTGATAGTATAATTCAGGCATCGGCAACCTTTGGCACATGGCTCGCCAGGGTAAGCCCCCTGGCGGGCTGGGCCGGTTTGTTTATTTGCCGTGTCCACCAGTTCGGCCAAATGCGGCTCCCACTGGCCGCGGTTTGCCATCCCCGGCCAATGGGGGCTGCGGGAAGCGGCAGCCAGCACATCCCCCGGCCCGCGCCGCTTGCTGCAGCCCCCATTGGCCTAGGACAGTGAACCGCAACCAGTGCGAGCCATGATCGGCCGAACCGGCGGACGCGGCAAGTAAACAAACCGGCCCGGCCCACCAGGGGGCTTACCCTGGTGAGCCGCGTGCCGAAGGTTGCTGATGCCTGAATTATACTATCAAATTGCCTGCTGCTTACATTGACAACCAATTTTACTACCAGTAGATGGCTCTTATAATGCTTAAATGTCAAGCTCAAACAAGGCAACCAATCTTATTCTAGTATGCACACTCTGCAGAGCAATACTGCCTAATTATTGCATTATAACTAATGTGCTTTATTACCTCTACCCTGTACCCCTGCAATACAACCCATCTTGTGCTAACTCTGTGCCTATGTTTAGGGCTTGACATACACCATTAAACAACTTGTACATTTCTGGCTTTAAATAAATAACGTAAACTAGAAGTTCACCCTCTGCAAAACTTGGGCTCTGTGCAAAGATGATGTATGAGTTATGGCAGTTATTTCTAATAGCTTACCTATTTGATCAGATCGAAGTCCAGCCCTTGAGGATTTTTGCACTCGTGAAGGGTTACAAAACTCTGACAGATCTGACTTTTTCCATTTGAAGTTCCTCTTATATTCACTCAATCCCTACAACAAATGGACATACACTGTGAGTAGTGCCATTTTTCCACCTAGCTCCCAACAGCAACAGATCTCTCAGAACTTAAATATCCACAGGCACGTTGTAAAGCATAATCGGTCAGATAAGCAGGTAGGTAACTCTGCTTCTAAAACAATCTTGATCAAAGTAAGCAAAAAGTTTCTGTTCTGTTTTCTGACAGTAATGTCAGAATCAGTGCAAATACAGAACCATTTCACATGCCAAGTATATCACCTAGAATCTGCATACTATTTTAAGTTTTAACTACATTTTTACAAATAAATACTATGGCTCCAGTTCATCTCAAACTTGTTCCTTATATTGATTCAGACAAATATGATCCTCTTTGGAGCAAGAACCTTATTTTTCTACATATTCTTCTGAACACCTGCACATCTCTTGTACTATATAAATAAGAGTGGGGTGCTAGGTCCCCTTAGCTCGTCTCAGTTAAGAGTCTCGCTACTGGATGAGCACCCACATGCCACCCCCATCTTGTGCTAGCCTGGTGCCACAAGTACAATAACTCCTCGCTTGTAGTTATGTTTCTGAAAAATGCAACTTTAAGTGAAACAATGTTAAGTGAATCCAATTTCCCCATAAGACTTAATGTAAATGGGGGGGTTAGGTTCCAGGGAATTTTTTTTCACCAGACAAAATATATATATATACACACACACATATACGTATATATATACATATACACACATATACATACACACACACACACGCAGAGTATAAGTTTTAAACAAACAATTTAATACTGTACACAGCAATGATGATTGTGAACTTGGTTGAGGTGGTGAAGTGAGAGGGTGGAAGAGGGTAGGATATTTCCCAGGGAATGCCTTACTGCTAAATGATGAACTAGCATTCAGCTGAGCCCTCAAGGGTTAACACATTGTTGTTAATGTATGGAGGGATAGCTCAGTGGTTTGAGCATTGGCCTGCTAAACCCAGGGTTGTGAGCTCAATCCTTGAGGGGGCCATTTAGGGATCTGGGGCAAAAAAAATCTGTCAGGGGACATTACTTGGTTCTGCTAGTGAAGGCAGGGGACTGGACTCGATGACTTTTCAAGGTCTTTCCATTTCTAGGAGATAGGCATATCTCCATTTATTTATTTGTAGCCTCACACTCTACAAGGCAGCACGAATGGAGGAGGGGAGACAGCATGGCAGACAGAGACACACACCCTGTGGGGGGGGAAGGGAGAGAGAGAGACACGTGTATTGCCCCTTTACGTACGTTGACCCCACACTCTAAGTACATTGCCTTTAAAAAGATCAGGAAGTTGAGACAGCAGCTGCAGCCAGCTCTCTCAGTCCTGAGCTCTGTTATGTCTCCCCCCTGCTCTATATGGAGAAGAAGTAAGCAGGGGGCAGAAGTAGAGGGGAGGGGACACCCTGACATTAGTCCCTCACTTCCTCCCTCCCCTGCACAGCAAGCAGGAGGCTCCCAGGAGCAGCTCCAAGGCAGAGGGCAGGAGCAGCACATGGCAGTGGGGGGAGGGACAGCTGAACTGCCAGCAATTGGTAGCCTGCTGGGCAGCTGCTGCACAGGGAACTTAGGGGAGCAGGAAGCTGATGGGGGGCTGCCGGTCCACCCTTTAAACGAGCATGTTCCCTAATTGATCAGCAACAAAACGAGGTTAACCGGGAGGACTTTAAGTGAGGAGTTACTGTACCTGTACCAGCACGCAACCCCCGTCCTGTACTTTAGCTCAGTACCTCAGCGCCCACACAAAGGATTCTATGCCAGTGCAGTGCCCACACAGGTCCTGCACCATCCCCCCCATTCTGTGCCAAGCCAGAGCCCACACAGGTCCTGCACCATCCCCCCCATTCCGTGCCAGCCTGGTGCCCATACAGGTCCTGCACCATCCCCCCACATCCTGTGCCGGCCCGGTGCCCGCGCAGGACCAGTACCGACCCTGACCCCACGCAGCTCATCACCCGCCCTCTGCCCGTTTGGCTGGCACAGCGCCGGTGCCCAGCCCGGCTCAGCCCACACGGCGGGGCAGCGGGGGCGGGGGACCAGGCCGGAGACTAAGGCAGAGGCAGGTCAAGTCCGGAGGCTGCGCCCAGGGCTCGCCCCGCTGCTGCAGGGGCCCAGGGGAGCCGGGCTGGCGGCCGCCCTCACCTTGAAGCGCACGGGCATGGCGGCGGCGGCGGCGGGGCCCCGGCCGTTGCGGGGCCGCTCCGGGCAGGCGGCTGTAAACAAACACTCCCGTTTCCCGGGCGAAGCCCCCAGCCTGGCTTCCCTCCCCCGGCGCCTGCGCGGGGAGCCGCCCAATCAGGCGCGGCAGCCGGATCCCCCCTGCTGGCGGTGGGGACAGAGGAGCCGCTGCGGGCCGGGGGAGGCTTCCCCACGCCTCGGCTGCCGGGGCCCTGCCCATCCACGCCCGGGCTGACCCTGCCCGGCGCCGCCCCGAGCCATCGCCCGGAGCTTCCCCAAGCCCCGGCCCCGCTTGCCGGGCTGCTCCCGGGAGCCCTGAGCGCGAGCCCGCGGGCTTTCCCCCGCCGCGAGAAGCAGCCTCCCCGGGCTGGCTCCTAGCTGGGCCTTCCGCCACTCGCCCCCCAGCGGGTCCGCTGGCCCGGTGCTGAGCTGAAGGGCTCCAGGAGCGGGCTCGGCCCCAGCCGCGCTTTGCTGGTGGATCGGTGGGGAGGGGCTCGCACACGCGCCGGCTTGCTAGCGAGTTGGCAGCGCTGTAGCTAGGTGGCACGCCGCTTCCAGTGAAGGAAAGCCGGCAGGATCCCAGGTGCCCCAAAGAGGGTCCCAAGGCTGCATGTGCCCAGGAAGGGGAATACGCGGTACTGGTACAAGGTGCACTACTAGCGTCCACTGTAACTGAGGCCAGGTTTACACTATAAACTTCCATGGTATGTCTGCTGAAAAATCCACACCTCTGAGCAATACCTAATCCCCATGTAGACAGCGCTATGTTGACTGGAGAGCTTCTCCCATCTACATAGCTACCGCCTCAGGGAGGTGGATTAACTACACCAACAGGAGAAGCTGTCCCGTGGGTGTCCTAGTATCTTCACTGAACCACTACAGCAGCGCAGCTGCATCGGTGCAGCGTTTTAAGTGTAGACCTGTCCTGGATTCACACTAGGGAGTTAGACCCATTTAACTATATTGGTTAAAAAAAAATCACATCCCTAATCTGTTAGTTACATCAGTACCAAACCTGAAAGTAGACCAGGTTTTAGAGAAAAAGAGCAAAATTGTGTTTCATGTCTTTCTGAAGCCTGTTTAGATACTGTGCCACTGATGTTCCTCCACTCTTTGCAGCCATTCACTGACCCTTATGGAGCCAGCAGACCTTAACCCGGTGGTTCTCAACTGTGGTCCACCGATTCTTCAGGGAAAGCCCCTGGCACGCCGGACCGGTTTGTTTACCTGCCGCGGCGGTAGGTTCAGCCGGTTGTGGCTCCCACTGGCCATGGTTCACCGCTCCAGGCTAATGGGGGCTGCGGGACGCGGCGGACAGCACAGCCCCCGGCCCACGCTGCGTCCCACAGCCCCCATTGGCCGGGGACGGCGAACCGTGGCCAGTGGGAGCCATGACCGACCAAACCTACCGCCACGGCAAGTAAACAAACTGGTCCGGCTCGCCAGGAGCTTTCCCTGAAGAATCGGTGGACCACAGTTGAGAACCACCGCCTTAACCCGTCTCCTCCCAAATCCCTGCTCAAGGCTCACTTCTTTTGACTAGCTTTCCACTCCTAATCTCCATTGTGGCACTATGTGTGCCTGATTATACTGAATTAAAAAGAACGTGGTATGAAGAGGGGCAAAACACTAGAAATATTAAACAAGTTTTATGCAGGATTTTTCATCCTTTCTATCCTCTGCTGTTGACCCTCTCCATCTTCGTTCCTAGCATGATCTGCTGCTGTTATTCACTGATTTGTCTGTCTAATGTAGACTACGCTTATTGAGGCAGGGACCTTACTGTCTTTATGTCTGGAAATCACCATGCGCTCCAACTGAAATATGGGCCAATCCAGCTCCCACTGATTTCACTGAAAGGCCCTGTATAAAAGGTAAATAATATTCATTCCTCTGCAATTGTTGTTTGGTGTGAGGTGATGGGGAACTTAATAACTACCTTCTAAGCAAAATAAAACATTTGTGTATATTCAAGGAAATAAAGGAGGAACAGATGTTCTGCATTCCAAATGTTCAGGAAGTTTCACATCTTGTATTAAGGGATATCAAAGGCCAAAAAATCCTAATTTTGATATGTAATATACCCATTGGATATTTTAGTCACTTGAAACCATGAGGTTCGCTAAGTCAAACAACTTGGTTTGCTGCTGTTATGGTTCTTTGTATTGTTTGAGAAGCTCCACCTCGATACACTTTCTTAAAGAGCCAATTAGGGGCTAAAACCCATTAACCTCTCTGTGGGTTGTGTATGCCCTCCTATTGGTCAACAGGTTCCTTGTTCAAAATGCAGATCTCCAAGTGAGAGCTGATGTCTGTTTCCTCACATATATTGAAAATGGATTGAAACATCACTTGCATTATATCTGTCAAGACTATTCCCAGTTAACCAAGTTATAGACACAAGCCCACTGGCTGCTGATGAACTCTTAGGGACTCAAAGGGATGGTGGGTTTTGATCCTTTGCCTGGAGAAGCAGTTATAACATGGTATCAGCTCCCTTGGTTATCTTCACCACCACCCAAAAATACAGTACAGCACATTTCTTTACTATGGATTTCCCCTTTTGAATAAAATAAGGCACAATAAATTATCCTGCAGGAGTGAAAAACATATTCCTATGCAGACATTGGTCACATTTGAATCATGGGAATACAACCTATTCCTTTACAGCTGTATGTGAGGAACAGCTAATGAGGAGGAAGTCTTTCAGCAATAAGTCCAACACTGAACCTCCAGAGTCCTAATAATTGTTTCTGTAATGCTATTAACTAGGCAACTGTGTTAGGCTTGATGATGCAAACTATCTGCCTCTGAATAACCCATAAACATTAGTGAGTAATAAAACAGTTATACAAGGCAACATAATGCAATAGCGTTGAAGCACTCAGACTAGGTAGATATTTTTACGTGCATGCTGTAAATGTACAAATGGTTTATGGTCCTGCTGGATCCAAATATTCAGAACAGTAATATATATCCCAAAACTTATGGAAATATGGTACTGAAAACATGGAATACATTATGCCTATAATATACACGGGATCAATGTGTTTGTTGCATAAAAATAGTCTGACACTTAGGGGACTATATCTGATATACACAAATGGTTTGTTTGTATGATTATTACCTGGCTGTCTTATTGCATGACAAAATTAGGTGGTTTTGGACTTGTAGATCTGCTAATACAAGACACTTCTGCCTTCCAAGCATTCATCAAATCTGAACAACGCTTCCTTTTATTTCCTATAATATACACATAAGCATTTTATTTTGTTTGGAGAATATTTATTACAGATTCTGATGGATCCTCCCACTGAATCAACAAATTCAGCTTCTGTGATTGAGTCACACATAAAGCTCTATTTTTATTTGTTTTGGTGTGTGTGCTCATGTCTCTCTCTCTCTTTCTCTAAACTTGATGATGGATATTTTTCTGGTCCAAATTCTTTTCCCCCAACACTCACCCATCTGTTTGCCTCTTGGCATCACTGGTTCCTGCTGCATGTCCTGACCCTTGTTTTGGTTCTGTGCTGACCTACCATCTGACCTTGACCCTGCCTCCGGGGTCCTGATTTCAATAAGCTTTGCAAGTGCTCAAAGCCTCCCAGCATTTGATCCATTAATAACTCTGGCAAGATTTGTGATAAAGTGGGCTGAGCTGAGCTGCCTTTCAATTGCTTGTTAGACTTTTGATAGCAAAAAGCTTATCATCTTTATTAGGAACACAGGGATCCCTTCATAACTCTATTACCCATGTTGCTTATAAGTTACAGATAACCTTCTTTAAAGAGAAATTCACAGATCAGTTCCACAGAATTTTTTTTTAATATGGTAGTCCCTCTTGCCATCACTCAAAGGCTCCATGTCTCAGCAATCCTCCCTCCAGCTAAAGAGGGCTAGACACAGCTTGCTCTAGAGTCTGTCAGTTCCACTCCATGTGTCAGCCTCAGGGGGTCAAATGAGACATGTTCTCTTCCACCAGAATCTGTAGCCTCCAGTGCTTGCTGTTACAGGAGCAAAGGAAGAGCGCTAACCCAGCTGGGCTGTCATAAGTCCCATAGTTTAACACTTTAAATAGCCAATGTTTCTCAGATAAGCTTCTTAGTTTATTTCACGTGTCATGTAATAACTACAAATTACTATATGTCATAATTCTGTTTAAATTGTGGAGCTGCTTCACTGGTCATCAGAAGAGTGGGTTTTGTTGCCATGTGGGATTGTGGATTCAAAAATAGCCTCCGAAGTCTGTAATCCTGGCCTGATGACTCAATATTGTTCAGGGGAGAGTGTCTGACTCCTAAAACACCCTCTTCCAACTGACAGATGATTTGACGCAGAGTTTTGGGGAGCCCATTACCCCATCTTTCTGGTTGCAGAAGTGGGCTTAAAGTAAGGCTACCCTGCTTCTATTTTCAACTAATCCACTAACTTTCATGTCATCTGAGCAAGTCAATTGGGCCACGTTTTTTGAAAGTAACTGTTGATTTGGGGTGCCTCCATTTTTTGGGTGGCCAACTGGAGACACCTTGTCTTCTTCAGTGCTGAACGCCCATAATGCCACTGGAAGTTAGTGAGAGAAGTGTTCAGCACCTCTGAAGAGATGCACTGGGTGATAATGCTTATGTACTCTTGTAACATACTTTGATATCTGTGGCTCATCCATTTTTATTTCTAAAGTATGTCACACCAAGAGCAGAACTGGTGTTAACAGTGGAATCCATGCAAGCCCCGAAAGAGGAGGTGGGTGAAGTTGGGAGGATCTGGCACCTTAAGGGTAGTGGTGCCTAGGTGTTAGTCCACCCGGCACATGGCATGCCCCCTTTAAGATTTTGGGATGTCTAATATACAGGGACCTAGGAGACATTGTCAGAGAGAAAATGGTCCAGAGAATAAGCAGTGTTTGGGAAGAAATCCCATTACTGTTCCTCTAAAGACCTGGAACCAGGAGACTGGTAGAGTGAAGAGGGCAAAATTCCCCTCTCTCTGAGCCGACTGGGATGAGCTTTAGGAAGGGGACCAGCATATATACTGCCTCTTCCCCTATAGGAGGAAAGGGCTGCCTTGCTGAATCCAACCCTCTGAGCTTGGGGTCTAGTTATGGGGGAAAGGAACCAACTGAAGGAGAAGCTGGCTAAGGTCCTACAGCTGAACTAAATTGCAGCTTCACCTCTGCAGGAGGAGAGCAGGGGGCCTCCTGCATTAAAGGGGGAGGGACTGGCTGTCTGAAGTGTAATCCTAGCAGGAAAGCTCAGCTGTTTGAGGGAGGAAGTTATTATCTGCCTGACCCACAACCCCAGCTTTAGAAGTGCTGTGGGGGACTCCTGTCTTGCAGAGGGACTGTGTGAAATACAGCCCAATGGCTGCCAGAGAGGTGAGGTGCAGTGAGCAGGGAGCTCCTCAGCCGCCAGCTGTGAGGAGCCACAAACTCATGGTGGGAACAGCAGAGTCTGCAGACCGGTGGAAGATGCTGACAAGCAGGGAGAGGTAGGAGTGGCTCGGGGAAGTGGTGAGGGATTGAAGGAAGAGTTCTTAACCACCTAAAACAGGATCTATGGGCTGGAACCCAGAGAAGAGGCTGGGCCTGAATTCCCTTGCCTCTGACCCAGACCAAGTGAGCACATACAGTCTTCAAAAGTGAAAGAGGTCAAGAATGATGAGTCTCAAATGGGGGCTGAGGGTCTGCTATAGAGTCCACTAAACTGTAGATTTTCCTGAAATTTTTTGGACTCTTCTATTAACTGCAGAAGGGAACTGGACTGAGAGGTGACCTGGCTAGAGAGCTAAAGAGGCTTGAAGTAGCAGGCTCTTGCAGAACCAGGTGGACAGAAAAGGGTATGTTTCAGTGTAGTAGCCATGTTAGTCTGTGTCAGCAAAACGAAAATAAGAAAGAAAAACTTGTAGCACCTTAGAGACTAACAAATTTATTTCAGCATAAGCTTTCGTGGGTTAGTACCCACTTCATCGGATGCATGGAATGAAACATACAGTAGACAGATATTTATACAGTCAGAGAAACATGATAAGGTGGAGGTGCATAGACCAACCTTAAGAGGCTAATTAATTGAAAAGGGTATGTTAGACTGGCAGAACCCTGCAATTCAGAGTCCTGGCACAAGAGGCTGCTCTGGCAGTGAGTACACCCCATGACATAGGACGAAGTTCAAATGTGGATAGTGTACCATGCTACAAAGAAGTTGGGGGCTGGCTGCATTTCTGAGTACTAGAAGAATGAGGGAAGTAAAACAGCTATTGGTGATATGTCATTTATTGTGCTAATGTTTGCCTTGGGAGTGCAGCAAAACAGCAGCTGCTCATACTCCATCAAATGAGCACATACGCAGCTTGTAGCTATGAACTCATGATCACTGCTTCTGTGGGAAGCACTGAGCATTGCTGTGTGATATTCACATAGCACAGTGTATTCTCTCATTACCCTTCACATGAGTCCAAATAATGTAACAATCTTTTTTTGGTTTTTAAAAGTATGTAGCACGTACACATTCCAGTAACTTATGTTGGCAATGTGTATGTAATTCCTGGGTGGCCTGAGGGATTGGTAGTACCACTGTGACAATAGAAACAAGAGACAGAGCCTGCCCTCTGGTATCTCATTACTTGGTTTGGCAGGCTTAGCTGTATTGGCCAGGTAACTCACTTGTCTTCACTACCCGCCGGATCGGCGGGTAGCAATCGATCTATCGGGGATCGATTTATCGTGTCTCATTTAGACGCGCTTAATCGATCCCCGAACGCGCTCCTCGTCGACTCCGGAAATCCACCTCAGTGAAAGGCAGAAGTGGAGTCGACGGGGGAGCGGCAGCGATCGACTTGCCGCCGTCCTCACAGCCAGGTAAGTTGATTACGATACGCCGACTCCAGCTACGTTATTCACGTAGCTGAAGTTGCGTATCATAGATCGACCACCCCCTCTAGTGTAGCCCAGGGCTTAGGTGGATTTCAGATGGAGAGAGAAGTAGAATACTGTCATTGACTGCATGCGGGCTATTAGCTAGATGATTCAAAGTATTTATACACATTCATAAACAGTTCTTCATACAAAGGTTCTCCAAGTACAAAGGCACATGATAACAAAAGCAACATTAAGTGGCAGTTTATTTCTCATTCCCCATCTCTCTATAAAATCTAGTTATGGACAGTGCATGAAATGCTTGCACCCTGTTGGTGCTGTACAAATAATTCACAATTCTGTGACACTGACTTTAAGACTGCGTAGCCATTTAGAGGAAAGAGGACTCGTGGAGTGAATGGAAATCAGGTGAACAATAGAAAGGAAATTACACTTCACCTTTTGGCATTCAAATATGATTCTCCCAGTTCCTGATCCTAGTCCGTTCCATGTTATTGTAAACAGGGAATCCTCATCGAATAGGTATGTTTCTAGTGGAGTCCTGCAGAGATTTGTTCTTGGCCCTATGCTATTTAACATTTTTAGCAATGACCTGGAAAAAAAAAACATAAAGCCATCACTGGTAAATTTGAAGATGACCGTTGTGGGAATATAGTAACTCCACACTTAATGTCCTCTCGCTTAACATTGTTTCGATCTTGCATCCCTGCTCCATTACAGAACATGCTCATTTAAAGTTCTGCAATGCTCCGCTATAATGTCATTTGGCTGCCTGTTTTGTCCATGGCTCGCAGCCCCCCATCAGCTCCCCTATGCCCCCCCAGCGCCTCCCACCTGCTGGTGGACCCTGCGGATCAGTGCCTTCCCCCTGCTCCCCCCATCTCCTGCCTGCAGCAATCAGCTGGTTTGCAGTGTTCAGAAGGTAGCTGGGAGTGGGGAGGAGCGAGGATATGGCGCACAGCCTCCCCCCTCCCTCCCCTGCCTCCTGCCTGGGGCAATCAGCTGGTTTGCGGCGTTCAGGAGGCAGGGGAGGAAGGGGAGCCTCTGCGCCGCGTCCTTGCTCCTCCCACCCCCACCCCCCCTGAACACCGCAAACCGCGGGCAGGAGGCAGGGGAGGAGTGAGGACGTGGCGTGCGGAGTGAAGGGGAAGGAGGTAGGGGAGAAGAGGTGGGTTAAGGGTGGGGGCTTGGGGGAAGGGGTGGAGTGGGCAGGCCGAGGGTTGAGCCTCCCGGCAAAGTCAGTGCCTGTGCTTGCAAGAACAGCAGGAAGAGCAGGGGGACAATCCACCCTCTTCCGCTCTCTGACTCCACCACCTCAACCAAGCTTCATACTAAGCAATGATGATTGTAGTATTGAAATTTATTGTTTACAATTGTTTAAAACTTATACCTGTATTAAATTGCTTGTTTAAAATGTATATAATGCCTTTTGTCTGGCAAAAAAATTTCCCTGGAACCTAATGCCCCCTTTTTACATTAATTCTTATGAGGAAATTGGGTTAGCTTAACATCGTTTTGCTTAAAGTCGCATTTTTCAGGAACATAACGACAATGTTAAGTGAGGAGTTACTGTACTGTGTCTAGTTCTGGTGCCCTGTGATGAGGTGTACAAACCCCACACTGGAGAGCAAGGGATTAACAAACGGCTCTGGGCCCAGAAGATCCTGCCCAGCCACATCTGCAAAGCCTCTACAAGCTGGAGGCAGGGCTTTACAAAGGGGAGCAGAGCAGCTCAGAAGGAGGCAGCTGACAGGAGCAGAGGGCAGCTCTGTGCTCTGAAGGGAAAATACTACCCAGGAACTCGTTGTCTGAGATCTGGCAACCCACAAAGGAGAGGCAGGCAACTGAGATTGCAGGCCAAAGTCTTGATTAGAGTGAGTTACAACGGGCAGCAAAAGGAGACTGTGGTTGGGAGTGGTCCACGGGAGGGCAGTGGTTTAGCACCACAAGGTGTTGAGTGTAGCTGCCCACCATTGGGCCATGGACTGGAACCTGGTGGAGATAGCAGGCCCGTGCTCCCCTATCCAATCCGAGAGGGTATTACCACACCAGGAGTCTTCACCTTGGCGACAGACCTGCTGGAAAAGACCTTGACTGTTCAAGAGCCTAGCGCCAACAAAGTCTCTATGCGAAAGGGGAGGATTGGTAAGCCTTGGGGCAGGGGCACTGAAGGACTGGACTGTGCTTTAAATAGGGAGGTGCTCTGCCAAAACCCAGCCTAACCATTAGGTGGCACTGTTGATGATTGTTGTGCCTTCTACATGCCCACAATTCAAGTAGACTGTTGATAAATTAGAGAGGGTTCAGAAAAGTGCATGAGAATGATTATAAGGTTAGAAAACATGCCTTATAGTGACAGACTGAGAGCTCAATCTATGTAGCTTAACAAAGAGACGATTAAGGGGTGACTTGATTAGTCTGTATGTACCTGTGTGGGGAACAAATATTTGATAATGGGCTGTTCAGTCTAACAGAGAAAGGTCTAACACACTTCAGCTTCCAGCCATTTTGAGCTAGACAAATTCAAATAGAAATAAGGTGTACATTTTAAACAATGAGGGTAATTAACCATTGAAACAATTTACCAAGGGTCATAGTGGATTCTCATCACTAGAATCTTTTAAATCAAGACTGGGTGTTTTTCTAAAAGATCTGCTCTAGGAATTATTTTGGGAAAGTTCTGTGGCCTGTGTTATACAGGAGGCCAGATTAGATGATCACAATGGTCCCTTCTGACCTTGGAATCTATTACTCTGATGCCACTCTTAGGTGAGTGGCAAGGCAGAAGTCTACCTGATTGGGGGGCTGGAGCACATGACTTATGAGGAGAGGCTGAGGGAACTAGGATTGTTTAGCCTGCAGAAGAGAAGAATGAGGGGGGATTTGATAGCTGCTTTGGAACCCCCTTTCAGGTAGTTGAAAGAGGATGGATCTAGACTGTTCTCAGTGGTAGAAGATGACAGAACAAGGAGTAATGGTCTCAAGTTGCAGAGGGGGAGGTTTAGGTTGGATATTAGGAAAAACTTTTTCACTAGTAGGGTGGTGAAGCACTGGAATGGGTTACCTAGGGAGGTGGTGGAATCTCCATCCTTAGAGGTTTTTAAGGTCAGGCTTGACAAAGCCCTGGCTGAGATGATTTAGTTGGGGTTGGTCCTGCTTTGAGCAGGGGGTTGGACTAGATGACCTCCTGAGGTCCCTTCCAACCCTGAGATTCTATGATTCTATGATTGCCTTGTAGGATAGCATGTGAACAGTGTATAGAAACAGTGCAGTCTTTCTATGCATGGATTGGCATATGTGCAAAATTTTTCATTTGACAGCATGTTCCCACTATCCCAAATGTCTGTCACAATGCTGACCACCACTCATTAAACAATATTTTTATTGCTTCTGCATAAAGACTTATAAAGCACAATGCAAAGAAAAGAGTCCCTGTCCCAAATAGCTAATGGTGTGAGGACCAAATTGCAGCATTTAGCCACTGGCCCACAGATGGGGAAATGCATAGCTGTTCTACCCTCGAGGGAGCTCAAGGAAGCACAGTCTCTCCTCAAGACACCTGGTGTGCAGGGGTACTGTACAGTCTGTAGTATCCTAAAGGATGGTGCAGGCTATTCCCGTAGTGCACCTGGCTGGCTCCACGGGCTGATGCCTTCATCTGCTCCTTTCTGCCCCCTCTGAGGCAGTGTACAGGAATGGAGGTTGTTCATAACTCCGAACAAAACATTGTGTTGTTCTTTCAAAAGTTTACATCTGAACATTGACTTAACACAGCTTTGAAACTTTACTCTGCAGAAGAAAAATGCTGCTTTTAACCGTCTTAATTTAATTAAACAAGCACAGAAACAGTTTCCTTATCCCGTCAAATCTTTTTTTTTTAAACTTTCCCTTTATTTTTTTAGTAGTTTACGTTTAATACTATACAGTATAGTATTAAATATTAAATTAAATTAGCATTTAATACTATGCAGTATAGTCGTTTTGGGGTGGGGGTTATCTCTGCTGCTGCGCTGCCTGATTGCATACTTCTGGTTCCAAATGAAGTGCATGGTTGTGGTAACTCTGGTGTTCATAACTCAGAGGTTCTACAGTATACCACCCCAGGTATGTTCCCTGTGATCTAGTGTAGGGATTACCTAGGAATTACCACATACGTTAACTTCTGTACCACCCATGGTCCAGCGAGTTCAATATCTTGTCTGACGGTGGCCAGTACAAGATGCTTCAGAGGAATGTGCAGAAACCCTCAGTGGACTTGTTCATAAGGAAACATCTTCCTAATCACCATCAGTTAATAGCTGGTTTATTCCTCAGGATGTTGAACTTCATTATATTGTCACTGTTTTTAGGAGCTCGCTATAGCTGCTGCTTGCACCAACTCCTGTGTGTTTTAGGACTAAATTGAGACTAGCCTCTTCTCTGGAGAATGCAATTGTCAGAGGCCTTTGCATGTGGTGTATAATGTGGGGCATGCTCCTCAGATATGTTTCCTCCATGCTTCGCTCTTGTACAGCTATGGAAGAACCGGTCCCAATCTCGCCCTATATGAAGAGAAACAGCAGGTGACAATAAACACCTAGAGGAGCTGGGCAGGTGGGATAAGAAAAGGCTGGAGACAATAAGATCATACGGTTGCTCAGAAGAGTAGTGCATTCCTCTTTGGGCCTGCAGGGCTTTTTGTTATATAACAAAGTATATGTAACACTCATAGTGCTGTAGAGCTGACAGCAATTATTCTTTCCTAATGAAGTCTCTCTTTCACTAATTTGCTAGAAGTGATTTCCAGCGAAGATGCACAATAGGCAAGCTAAGGCTAGAGGATGTGCAAGAAGCACACTTTTTGAGAGTAAAGTAGGCTGTTTTCCCTGAGATGGGAGTATGTTAGTGTAACCATGGTTATTAATCCTTTCACATACTCTGTCTGCACATACATGTGAGTACAAAGAAATCTAATATTAAACAGCAGGACTGTTTCCTAGCACCTTCCCATTCTGCAGCCTCCTGGAACACTTCTCTAATATAGTACTGTATAAACCGGATTTGGGCCAAATCATGCACTCCTTACTAAGGCAAAACCATCACCACTGTAACACAAATATCAAACTTCCAGATAAAACCTCAGGAGAAATTCAGTAGATGGGGGGCTAGATAGTTCCCTGGGGGTCTGATGCAACTTCCATTGAAATTATTATGAATCTTTCAGTCAGCTTCAGTTGGACTGGGAGTGAAAATTAGCCCTGCACAGTTGTGCAATGAACCTTCCTCTTATCCCTAGTGGACCAGTGCAGACGCCAAGCATAGCCGCTGTTGTTGCACATAAAGACCAGAAAACTAGGTACCCCACTGCTTCTAGGGCCTCTTAAGAGCAGTTTAAATGTGCTACTATCACCTTGTCCCCTCCCCCTTCCACTTCCACACCAGCTAGCAGAGCTAGGCCAACAGAGGAGGTGTATATGAGGAGAGGGGGTTATTTTGCAGTCTTGTAGAGGCTGTACCAGCAGCCACTGTTGTGTACTCTTTCCCAACACTTACTGAAGTATTCTGTTTGTCTTGGGCACAGTCCCTCAGAACTGCTGCTGGTGTACAATTCCCTCCTCCCCCTGAATGTGCACGGTAGCTTCAACTAGCACTCTAGGCCTCTGTCCTCCGTGGGAGGTTTTCTTGAGGAAAAGTACAAAATGACTTGTTCCTTTTATAGTGTGGCACATATGACCTCAGTTGAAAGAGTAAAGTGGGTGGGTATTAGACCTTGCCAAGCTTGTGTTCTCTCTCTGTAGATGTGATCTTTTCTGCTGTCTTTTAAAAATATTTGTAGCAAAATGTAAAGTTCCCACCTATTTTGGGAAATAAAAGTGCTATCCGGCCACCAGTCTGGTCCACATCACAGCTGTTCGATCTCTCAAAGTTAAAAAAATCAAATTTCAGGTAGTTTTTATCTTGGATGCATTTTTAATTTCAATTAAACTAGCTCTTAACAACATTTCACGAGTCCTTAATTATTTACTTCTACTTAGTCAGCAGTTGAATGTTTCCTTAGATAATTTTATTAGGAAGCCTCAGGTCTTTATGTATGTAACAATAAAGGGCCAATTCTTCCAAATTTTACTCCTATAAGGAGTTCCCATTGAAATCGGTGGGACTGATCACATGGCTAAGGTTTATAAGATTTCCGTTTTTGCTAGAGACAAATTACTGATGCCACTTTACTGAGCTACAGGATCAGGCCCTTTGTAATGTTTTAGTTGCGATTTTCGGGGAAAATCACGGGAAGCAGCGCAGGCCGAGGGATGTGCTGGCCGCCCTTCCTGCAGCCCCCATTGGCCTGGAGTGGCAAACCGCAGCCAGTGGGAGCTGCGATCAGCCGAACCTGTGGATGCAGCAGGTACACAAACCAGCCCGGCCCGCCCGGGGCTTTCCCTGAACAAGCGGCGGACCAGCTTTGAGAACCACTGCTCTAGATCACAGAATTGTAGAACTGGAAGGGATCTCGAGAGGTCCTCTAGTCCAGTCCCCTGCACTCAAGGCAGAACTAAGTATTATCTAGACCATCTCTGACAGGTGTTTGTCCAATCTGCTCTTAAAAATCCTCAATGATGAAGATTCCACAACCTCCCTAGGCAATTTATTCCAGTGCTTAACCACTCCCACAGTTAGGAAGTTTTTCCTAATGTCCCACCTAAACCGCCCTTGCTGCAATTTAAGCCCATTGCTTCTTGTCCTATCCTCAGAGGTTAAGAAGAACAATTTTTCTCCCTCCTCCTTGTTACAACCTTTTATGTACTTGAAAACTGTTATCATGTCCCCTCTCAGTCTTCTCTTTTCCAGACTAAACAAACCCAATTTTTTCAATCTTCCCTCATAGGTCATGTTTTCTAGACCTTTAATCATTTTTGTTGCTCTTCTCTGGACTTTCTCCAATTTGTCCACATCTTTCCTGAAATGTGGCGCCCAGAACTGGACACAATATTCCAGTTGAGGCCTAATCAGCGTGGAGTAGAGCGGAAAAATTACTTGTGTCTTGCTTACAATACTCCTTCTAATACATCCCGGAATGATGTTTGCTTTTTTTGAAACAGCGTTAGACTATTGACTCATATTTAGCTTGTGATCCACTATGACCCCCAGATCCCTTTCCGCAGTACTCCTTCCTAGGCAGTCATTTCCCATTTTGTATGTATGCAACTGATTGTTCCTTCCTAAGTGGAGTACTTTGCATTTGTCCTTATTGAATCTCCCCGTTTACTTCAGACCATTTCTCCGGTTTGTCCAGATCATTCTTAATTTTAATCCTATCCTCCAAAGCACTTTCAACCCCTCCCATCTTGGTATCGTCTGCAAACTTTGTAAGTGTACTCTCTATGCCATTATCTAAATCATTGATGAAGATATTGAACAGAACCAGACCCAGAACCGATCCCTGCGGTACCCCACTCATTATGCCCTTCCAGCATGACTGTGAACCGCTGATAACTACTCTCTGGGAATGATTTTCCAAACAGTTATGCACCCACCTTATAGTAGCTCCATCTAGGTTGTATTTCCCTATTTTGTTTATGAGAAGGTCATGCGAGACGGTATCAAAAGCCTTACTAAAGTCAAGATATACCACATCTACCACTTCCCCTCCCTCCCCCATCTACAATGCTTGTTACCCTGTCAAAGAAAGCTATCATGTTGGTTTGACACAATTTGTTCTTTACAAATCCATGCTGACTGTTATTTATCACCTTATTATCTTCTAGGTGTTTGCAAATTGATTGCTGGATTATTTGCTCCATTATCTTTCCAAGTACAGAAGTTAAACTGACTGGTCTGTAATTCCCCGGGTTGTCCTTATTTCCCTTTTTATAGATGGGCACTATATTTGCCCTTTTTCAGCCTTCTGGAATGGTTCCCGTCTTCCATGATTTTTCAAAGATAAATTGCCAATGGCTCAGATATCTCCTCAGTCAGCTACTTGAGTATTCTAGGATGCATTTCATCAGGCCCTGGTGATTTGAAGACATCTAACTTGTCTAAGTAATTTTTGACTGGTTCTTTCCCTATTTTAGACTCTGACCCTACCTTATTTTCACTGGCATTCCCCAGATAAGGATGGGGAAAGTATCAACGCAAGGGGAAATAACATAGTAAAAGCTAATTATAACAACGGTCTCTTTAATGTTTCTAAGTCTTAATGTAAAGAAACATTCCACTGATTTTAACATTCTAGTCCATCACAGGCTGAAATAGCAGGAGTAGCTAACACCCGTCATACAAATAGAAACCTAAACAATAAACTTAGGTTAGCTTAGGCCAAATACTTTCAGAAGTCTCCATTATTTGTGGATGCCTCTGTTTTCAGTGTCTCAAATTGGACACCCAAAAATCAAGGCCAAAACTTTCAGAACTATCCACTAGTTCTCAGTCTTTTCCAGCCCTCCTCTGTATATGCATAAGTGTTCTCACTCTAATTTAGCAATATGGGAGGGGCAGGCTAGTCCTGACTCACTGTGACACAGAAACACCATGGCAAAGGGTCCCCTGTTTGCAAACAAGTCTCATCTCTCTGACAAACTCATTACGACAAATGTCTTGGAGGGTACTTATCCATAAGGGGTATCATGTAAGATATCTACAAAAAGCTCATAACTTAGCAAGAGTCATAATCATTGCAAGATGCACTTATGGGTAATATTTAAGGAATAATGTAATTATCTTGAAAGAATGGTTTATGAACTTGGAATAAAAATTAGTCACCGGGGTAATATGTCTTGGGGATGTCCATTCAGGCAGGAGTGAGCTGTCACCCCACTCTGTTTAGCTGGCGATGCAATGCAAGACTGAATGGTTTAGCCTTGCCCAGGACTTTCTCTGGAAAACCATCAGAGACAACTGCAAACAATCAGAACATCTTGAAGGCGGGGGAAAGGAACATTGTGACAAAACAGGGTTTTACTCTGTCTAGGAATAGAAACAAAAGGCTGTTTCAGTATAACAGAGAGGAGGGAGAGGTACTCCGAAGCCTTTCCCTGAGGAGACATCTTGAGAAGCCAGGTGTTCTTATGGGAAAATTTGGATTCTGATTCCTGTGAAGCCAGTCAGGCCCATAAAAGACTGAACTTGGGGGCGGGGGGAGGGAATACCTACTTTAATAGTTAATTTTCCTAGATAATAAAGAAGTGTAGACCCAAGTTCACATTTCAGGATTTTGTATTGTTTCCATTACTTTCTCTTGTTTCTAGTAGAATCTCTATCCTTTCCTCAATAACCCTTATTTTATTTTATCACAAATGCTGTGTGATTTTTACAAGAGCAGTGATTTAATGTAAAACTAGTAAACTGCACCTTTAGGGGCAGAGGACCTAGGATTTCTGTGAGTAGCCAGCATCAGGGGCTGCGTATCAAAGGGGAACAATTTTTAAAGGGACTTGGGGAGTGGGGTGCACCTATCGTTAACCTGAAAGCTAAGACAGAGCTGGCATTACCTTGAGGAGAGTGCTTGAGTCACTGGAAGACTGGTGGTGTTAGGGAGATGGCAGCCAGCCAGGCACCAGCAAGACTCCCTCCTGCTGGAGGTAGGGGTAACAAGGTGACTCATGGTCCTGGGCACCCTGAAAACCTTCACGCTCACTAATACTTGTTTTCAATGACCTAGGTAGAGAACCCATATCTCATCCCATCCCTGGAGAAAAACCCTCAGAGCAACCCAATGCTGGTCAGAGATGTATTCAGCAATGGCAGAGTCATCCTTAACAAGGAAAAGCCTTGCATGTTTTCTGAGCTTAAACAAGTGAGTCAGAACTTTGCCACATGAAACCCAATGATCTCCGGCCTGGAAGAGGAGCTGCTGAAGAAATAGTGAGGAGGCATGCGTTGATGGGCTTACCTTCAACAAAGTTCACAAATCTTACAGCACCAAGTACCTTCTTTGCTTCCAAAGTTTCTGAGGAGCTATTGTGGTGCCTGATGGCAGTTTGGCTGCCTCAAGCCCCCATTCTCTTAGGGCGGGGCTCCTCCCTGGCTGTACTATACATGCCATGCCATTCCATTTCCCCCCTGATGCACTGTGGCAATTCAGCCAAAAAATAAAAGCCTAAAATCAAAATCTTCTGTTTGGGTTCCAACATGTTTTGTTCAACCCAAAACAAATTTTTTCCAGCTTCTTGGTTCACTGAAAAACTTCAATTTCATGTTGACCAAAATCCAAAGATAGTTTTATATCTTTGGAACTGCCAGCGATCTGACAAATCAGTTATTTGACCAGCACTTGTCATGACTACCCTGATGCTTTTGCTCCATGGAGCAGTGCAGGGAGTATGCAGTATAAAACAATACTTACTCCCCCTTGAGAAGGAACCTGGAACACAAGATGCAGCTGTAGGCAGGTCTCTGCAGGGCTGGGACACAGAAAACAAAATACTGAGGCTTGGTCTACACTTAGGGTTGCCAGTTTTGGTTGGACATATTCCTGGAGGTTTCATCACGTGACATAATCTTCAATTAAAGATGAATCTTTAAGATGGCAACCCTTTCTCTGCTATTCTGATGTAAAATCTTTATACTACAAGCTTTGTAACCAATATTCCTGGTGTCTCTTCCTCTTTCTGTCTCTACTTTGTACAGACACTGTGTCTGGCAGGCTCTATGCAGCTGTCCCCGTTGAGGTTTGGCAAAATGCTTTGGGAGTTAGTGTTTTGTTGTTCTGCACTCACAGCAGCATTTTGCCCACACCCCGTCACCCCAAGAAACTAAGTGAGAGGCTGTACAGTTTGTTGCCTAGCACCAAGAGACTCAGCTCAGCCAAAACAAATGCTGCCTCCAATTTCTGTAAGTAATATGCTTCCTCTGTTCTGAATATAACACAAAAACATACTGATAAGGACCAAACAGACAAATGCTAATACAACAGCTCTTCCAAAGTCACTTTTTGCAGCTCCCGCCTTTCTAGTTGTACTTGTTTTTAACATTTTCTGTAAGTGTCAGGGGTTGGAGCCTGTTTTATATTAGAGCTGTCAATTAATCACATGCGTTAACTGTGATTAACGCAAAACAAATTAACTCGGTTAAAAAATAGTTGCGATTAATCAGTTTTAATCGCACTGTTAAACAATAACAGATACCAATTTAAATTTATTTATAGATATTTTTGGATGTTTTTCTACATTTTCAAATATACTGATTTCAATTACAACACAGAAAACAAAGTGTACAGTGCTCATTTTATTTTTATTACGAATATTTCCACTGTAAAAAAGTTAAACAAAAGAAATAGTATTTTTCAATTCACCTCATACAAGTCCACTCAGTCCTACTTCTTGTTCAGCCAATCATGAAGATAAACAAGTTTGTTTACATTTATGGGAGATAATGCTGCCCACTTCTCACTTTCAGGTGACATTGTAAATAAGAACAGGGATTCGCATGGCACTGCTGTAGCTTGTACATACCTTGCAACACCAGCCAGATATGCTAAACATTCGTATGCCCATAGGCGCCGACTCCGTGGGTGTTCCGGAGCTGGAGCACCCATGGGGAAAAATTGGTGGGTGCTGAGCACCCAGCGGCAGCTCCCCGCGCCCAGCTCACCTCACCTCGCCTCGCCTTCCCCAGGGGCCAGCAGCCAGAGCGGCTTTTTCTCTGCTGAGGCAGGCTCCTCCTGCTCCAGCAGCTGATTGGCGGCGGTGGCAGCGGCACGCGTGGGGGGCGGGGAAAAGCGCAGGGGCCTCCAGTGCAGGAGTGGCTCTGATGAATCTGCCGCCCTAGGAGTTGCCGCAGCCCCGCCCCCGATGCCGGGCGATGTTGCAGGGCCCCGCCCCCGATGCCGGGCCGGGGCACGAGCACCCACCGGCGCCGACAAAAGTCGGCTCCTATGCGTATGCCCCTTCATGCTTCAACTTGTAGGCTCTAAAGGTTTACATTGTTTTGGTTTTGAGTGCAGTTACATAAAAATATTTATTATAATTCTACATTTGTAAGCTGCCCTTTCACGATAAAGAGATTGCACTACAGGACTTGTCCGAGGTGAAATGAAAAATGCTATTTCTTTTGTTTATCTTTTGAAGCAAATATTTGCACGGTAAAAAAGAACACTTGGAGGATTGAGGGATACATTACAGCTTGGGCAAGTGTGGAATGCTGGAGATGTGGGCAACAGGAATGAGAATTGCATGATTAGAGCGCTGATTTTTTTTTTCTCTCTTACCTTGGTTGCTGATGGCTTCAGCAGCCCAAGATGGGAGTACAGGTCAGGCTGTAGTGGGCAGGTCTGTTTACAAATGTTTGTACATGCCTTCAGTTCTTTTTACTGAGGATCACTATACTAGTCCTCAGTATTCTAAGGATTAATATGGTGTCTGAGGGTGAAAGACAAAATTGTCATGTGCAGGCGAGGCATGGACAGGACTAATAACATAACAAGTATTTCTCAGTTGTTCAAAGATATACTTTTTAATATATACAAAGGAAGAGACTTGGGATAAACCAAATACAGTGTAGAACCTTAGAGTTACGAACACCAGAGTTACAAACTGACTAGTCAAACACACACCTCATTTGGAACCGGAAGTAAGAAATCAGCAGCAGCAGAGACAAAAAAAAATCAAATGCAATATAGTACTGTGTTAAATGTAAACTACTAAAAAAAAAAAGGAAAAGTTTTTTTAAAAAAGATTTGACAAGGTAAAGAAACTTTCTGTTCTTGCTTAATTTAACTTAAGATGGTTAAAATAGCATTTTTCTTCAGCATAGTAAAGTTTCAAAGCTGTATTAAGTCAATGTTCAGTTGTAAACTTTTGAAAGAACAACCACAATGTATATTCAGAGTTATGAACATTTCAGAGTTACAAACAACCTCCATTCCAGAGGTGTTCATAACTCTGAGGTTCTACTGTATGTACTATCACCACTAGGTGGCATGGACCTGATACAGTATGGAATGCTTCATGTGTTAATGTTTCAACACTTACTGGATATTAGCTGTTCAGTGGTGCATTAAGTCAAAAAAGATCCCACTCTATTTTGGGGGGGAAAAAATCCCTCTAGACCAGGGATCGGCAACCTTTAGCACGCAGCCCGTCAGGGAAATCCGCTGGCGGGCCAGGACGGTTTGTTTACCTGCAGTGTCCACAGGTTCAGCCGATGGGAGCTCCCACTGACTGCAATTCGCCGTTCCAGGCCAATGGGGGCTGCGGGAAGCGGTGGCCAGCACATCTCTCGGCCCACACCGCTTCCCACAGCCCCCATTGGCCTGGAACGGCAAACCACGGCCAGTGGGGGCTGCGATCGGCCGAACCTGCGGACGCTGCAGGTAAACAAACCATCCCGGCCTGCCAGCAGCTTTCCCTGACAGACTGCGTGCCCAAGGTTGCCGATCCCTGCTCTAGACAAATAGAAAAAGAGGAATTTGTTCTGAACTGAAGTACGACTTCCTCCCTCCAAATAAAAACAAAACAAAACACTGCTACAATCAAACTTCTACTCTATTCCTCTGTAGCTAAATCATTAAAACAAGTCAATTATTGGAACGGGAGACAGAAGAATGTAGACATCTGGAGCTGCGCCATAAAAATTAGGAGTGTTGGCCCCCCTGGCTCTATTCTATTCCCTCTGGTCATGTCAGTATGCCTCATCTGGTACAACCTTGCCTTTAGGCCACAAGGGTTGTAAATTTAAGTCCCACACCAGACTTGAAATCCAAGCCTGTACTGATACTGCACTGCAGTTCTGGGAAGTGCTAATCTCACAGAGGTAGTGTCCTTTGAATGAGATGTTAAACTGGAAGGTAATTGTCCAGGTATATGTTCAAGATCCCAAGGCACTTTTCAAAAAGATCAAGGATAGTTTTATGCCCTGGTTAATATTTTTCATAGTAGAATATCAGGGTTGGAAGGGACCTTAGGAGGTCATCTAGTCCAACTACCTGCTCAAAGCAGGACCAATCCCCAATTTTTGCCCCAGATCCCCAAATGGCCCCCTCAAGGATTGAACTCACAACCCTGGGTTTAGCAGGCCAATGCTCAAACCACTGAGCTATCCCTCTCCCCATTTCTTTTCCTCGGGGAAGTGTCTGAAGCTTGGTGCAATTTATGGCTAACTGTGTAAGGCAGTCTCTGCATGAACAGTACCTAACTTGTCATTTTGGAAAGCAGTTTGTGACTATGGGGTTGGATACTTCATAGCTTCTGTTGGCCAACCTTATTGCCCTCCTTTTAAAACACATTAAAGGCTGCAGTTCGCCGTTCCAGGCCAATGGGGGCTGTGGGAAGCGGCGTGGGCCGAGGGACGTGCTGGCCACTGCTTCCCGCAGCCCCCATTGGCCTGGAACATTGAACCACAGCCTACCTAGCTACTGTAGGGCATTTTTTTAAGTTACAGAAATATTTTCTAGTTCATGAATACAATTTCTGTTTAAGGTTTTGTAACCAATTATTATTATTTATACAGCTGTGTGGGTGTGGAAGGCACTTTAAAGATATAAAAAATGACAGGTCCTTGTTCCAAAGAACCTACAACTTAAATGAGATTTAACAGGACAAGCAGACAATAAAGAAATGGCTAGGTTGAAAGGATTGCAATAGTGAACAGTCAGACTTAATCATCTGGCCATATCTTGTTTCCTCTTTGGATTTTTTTAATGCATTAAATGGTGTGGAATAAGGTTTCTGGACAGCATCCACAATGAAGGCCAGGGTAGAGATTGGCAACACAACACAAAGCTGACTGTAAAAAGTGAGTCATGTGGAGGGATTTTAAAGAGGAGTCTGAGGTTGCAGGGTGCATAAGATCAGAAAGGTTTCAGAGTGGTAGCTGTGTTAGTCTGTATCCTCAAAGAGAACGATGAGTCCTTGTGGCACATTAGAGACTAACAAATTTATTTGGGCATAAGCTTTCATGGGCTAAAACCCACTTCATCAGATACATGGAGTGGAACATACAGTAGGAAGATATATATACAGAGAACATGAAAAGATGGGGGTTGCCATACCAACTCTAAGAGACTGATCAATTAAGATGAGCTATTATCAGTAGGAGGAAAAAAAACTTCTGTAGTGTTAATCAGGATGGCCCATTTCAAACAGCTGACAAGAAGGTGTGAGTAACAGTAGGGGGAAATTTAGCATGAGGAAATAGTTTTCAGTTTGTGTAATGACCCAGCCACTCCCAGTCTTTATTCAAGTCTAATTTAATGGTCACTCAATAACAGACCTAAAAGACAGACCTAAAACAGACCTAAAAATGGCAATTCTTCAACAAAAAAATAAACTCCAATGAGAAACTGCAGAACCGGAATTAATTTGCAAACTGGATACCATTAAATTAGGTTTGAATAAAGACTGGGAGTGGGTGGATCATTACACAAACTGAAGTTTTCCCCTACTGTTACTCAGACCTTGTCAACTGTTAGTAATGGGCCATCCTGATTATCACTACAGAAGTTTTTTTTTCTCCTGCTGATAATAGCCTGCCTTAATTGATTAGTCTCTTAGAGTTGGCATGGCAACCCCCATTTTTTCATGTTGTGTGTGTCTGTCTGTGTCTGTGTGTGTACTCTCTTCCTACTGTATGTTCCACTCTATGCATCTGATGAAGTGGGTTTTAGCCCATGAAAGCTTATGCCCAAATAAATTTGTTAGTCTCTAAGGTGCCACAAGGACTCCTTGTTCTTCTTTTTTAAGATCAGAAAGGAACTTTTGTAATACTTGGAACAAAACTCCCAGAATTGATGCATGCTTTATTGCCTTTGTAAATTACTCTTATGCAAGATCCTGAGTCATTTCTGTCAAATGTGAATTTGGTTTGGTTTCCTGGAAGTGATGCTATGTTGTAGTGATGAAGGCTATATAAGTTAGACTTGATCAGAAAATGGAAAGGTGGGGGGAGGTTTCTCAGTGAAAACTGAGTTTTTGCCAAGGAACCAAAAACTTTCCTGTTTTTTGGCCCAGAAGTGAAATTTTTGGATGGGTATTGGTTCTTGGTTTTGATTAGTTGATTTTTTTTTTTTTTTTGGTGGGTTTTTTTTTGGTCACAGAACACCTATAATGTCCATGAGAATTTTCACTTAATCAAAACCCCAGTTTTCCATCCAAAAAAACTTTAATGGAAAATTTTGACAATCCCTGATATAAGTACTTGGATAGACAGAAAGTAAACATCTCATTGGCCGATGTCATTGCAGAGCCATTGGCCATTATCTTTGACAAATCATGGCAATCGGGGGAGGTCCCGGATGATTGGAAAAAAGCTAATGTAGTGCCCATCTTTAAAAAAGGGAAGAAGGAAGATCCCGGGAACTACAGGCCAGTCAGTCTCACCTCAGTCCCTGGAAAAATCATGGAACAGGTCCTCAAGGAATCAATTCTGAACCACTTAAAGGAGGGGAAAGTGATCAGGAACAGTCAGCATGGATTCACCAAGGGCAAGTCATGCCTGACTAACCTAATTGCCTTCTATGATGAGATAACTGGCTCTGTGGATGAGGGGAAAGCAGTGGATGTGCTATTTCGTGACTTTAGCAAAGCTTTTGATACAGTCTCCCACAGTGTTCTTGCCAGCAAGTTGAAGTATGGGCTGGATGAATGGACTGTAAGGTGGATAGAAAACTGGCTGGATGGTCGTGCTCAACGGGTAGTGATCAATGGCTCCATGTCTAGTTGGCAGCCGGTATCAAGTGGAGTGCCCCAAGGGTCGGTGCTGGGGCTGGTTTTGTTCAATATCTTCATCAACGATCTGGAGGATGGTGTGGACTGCACCCTTAGCAAGTTTGCAGATGACACTAAACTGGGAGGAGTGGTTGATACGCTGGAGGGTAGGGACAGGATACAGAGGGACCTAGACAAATTAGAGGATTGGGCCAAAAGAAATCTGATGAGGTTCAACAAGGACAAGTGCAGAGTCCTGCACTTAGGACGGAAGAATCCCATGCACTGCTACAGACTAGGGACCGAATGGCTGGGCAGCAGTTCTGCAGAAAAGGACCTAGGGGTTACAGTGGACGAAAAGCTGAATATGAGTCAACAGTGTGCCCTTGTTGCCAAGAAGGCTAACGGCATTTTGGGCTGTATAAGTAGGGGCATTTCCAGCAGATCGAGGGACGTGATTATTCCCCTCTATTCGGCACTGGTGAAGCCTCATTTGGAGTACTGTGTCCAGTTTTGGGCCCCACACTACAAGAAGGATGTGGATAAATTGGAAAGAGTCCAACGGAGGGCAACAAAAATGATTAGGGGGCTGGAGCACATGACTTATGAGGAGAGGCTGAGGGAACTAGGATTGTTTAGCCTGCAGAAGAGAAGAATGAGGGGGAATTTGATAGCTGCTTTCAACTACCTAAAAGGGGGTTCCAAAGAGGATGGATCTAGACTGTTCTCAGTGGTAGAAGATGACAGAACAAGGAGTAATGGTCTCAAGTTGCAGAGGGGGAGGTTTAGGTTGGATATTAGGAAAAACTTTTTCACTAGTAGGGTGGTGAAGCACTGGAAAGGGTTACCTAGGGAGGTGGTGGAATCTCCTTCCTTAGAGGTTTTTAAGGTCAGGCTTGACAAAGCCCTGGCTGGGATGATCTAGTTGGGGTTGGTCCTGCTTTGAGCAGGGGGTTGGACTAGATGACCTCCTGAGGTCCCTTCCAACCCTGAGATTCTATGATTCTATGATTCATTAAACTGCAGTTTTGATTTCAATGCCTGTTAATTAGTACTGATTTATTGTGCGTATCACTTCTGAGCACACGGTATGCCCACACAATCAATAGCCGTACCTTGATGATTGTAGAAAATGCTGCTTAGTGAATGTTGCAATAGCTAGACGTTGTGAAAGGACTTCACCACTAAATCAGCAGTTTCTCCCAATCTGTGGTTAGATATGCTGGCTTTGTAATACATGCCACTTCAGCTAAACCTAGAATGAAGATCCAGTTCACCCACAGGAAGCAGCTTTTCCAGATGAGCTAAGAGAATTGTGCTTTGCAGAAGTTAATAATAGTAGGGGGTGGATCTTGCGCCACACCTTCATGAAGCAACATATTTTAAGCTAATGTTGGAAAATCATCCCAGCCACGTTTTAATTGGTAACTACAAATACATCTGTTGGAAATCTGGCTCACGGGTAATAAGCCAGCCAATTGAGAAAGAGAAACATACCGTGTGACTTGACCTTTTTGCCAAATCAACTCCGCTTGAATTTAAAATATCCAATACTCACGCTGTGCCTTTTTAATGGAGGTTGGAGTTCATGTTCCTGCATGCACCTCTCCTAGAGCCCCAGGAGAAATTCTGGCCGAGGGGTTCCTAGTGCTGCAGCGAGGGCCTTAAAACCACAATCTTAGCTCTTCTTGAAAAATCAGCTTATGCCTGTGCCAGTTCCACTCCCTTTTATACACACCTCACCCCCACCAAAACCACAGCTGTTCCAAAAATCAGCAGCACAGTGAATGTATCCTGTATTTCTCTGTGCAGCCTTCCTGGTCTGTTAGACAAAATGGCTGGTCTATTATTGACGGGGCTTTTGTTTTGACACACGTTTACGATTAACTTTAATCAAATCTTTGTGTAAGAACTGCCCTGTTTAGTGGATACTATTGTATTCCAGGTTTTGTTTCTTCTAAAAATACATGCAGCTAGGCAATTGGAAAGCTGTTGCCTTAGTAGCAGGCGTTGTTTTTATTGGTATTATTTTCCTTAATGAAAATATTTTCTAATGTCAAAACATTTCATGATAAGGATCTCCGAGGTGCTACATGACACAGCTGTACTTATTGTTTCCATTAACTGCTAAGATGCTGGAGCAGTATTCAAACGTTCATTTGTTTTGTACTGAGAAGATCTCCAAACCCTGGGTGGGGTTAATGTGAACCAGGCATTTTTAAATCGACCAGCCAGCCCACCCATGAACATAAGGGAATGTTATAAGGTCAAGTCCAATTAAAGCTCCTCCTCCCTGCTCAAGTATCTTTAATTTCTTAAGACTACTTGTGTGCATCATATCATTTATGTAAGTCTGTTTTGTGATGACCTCCAGTTAATTCCCTTCCCACATATTATTTTCTCCCTCACCCACCACAGTTACTAATGCATATGTAAAGATCAGACTGGCCCTAGCTTACTACAGCTACTTTTCATCTGCTGCTATTCTGCAGAGCAATGTTGTTCTAATGATTTAAAACCTTGAAACAACAATGACAGAAAGAAAGAACTTCCCGAATTAGTTACTTCGCAGACCAACATGCTGCTACCTTATTAGATAAGTTTAGGGGCCTGGAAAAACATGACTTTGAAGACTTTCTTTAATGGCGGAAATCGAACAAAATTCAAGTCTTTAATAATTAAATAAGGACCTGAGTCAAAATTCCTGATCCAAACTGGAACCAGAATCAAATTCTACAGGCTAAATTGTGCTGTCATAGGTGTGTGACTCTGGAGTAGCTCTATTGACATCAGCAGAGTTTGTCCAAACTTGCTATGATATTGCCATCAGGTGAGAATCTGAATCAAAGTTTGGGTCTTTTGGATTTGGCTCATTGTAGAGAGACGCTCACATTGTGAACTCAGACCCAACCCATGCCTGACATTCAAAGCTGGAATTTGGGGGTTGGTTCAGGCCCTTCTTTATTCATAATTGTTGTTCCATAATTTTAAAAAGTTACACCTACAAGGTACAATCTGGACACAGCTGGCAAAGGCCATTGTGTCAAACTAATTGGAAGGAAAATGTATTTGTTCTTCTAATCTTAACAAATGAGATTATATTCTTTGTCCTCTTTCAAAAGGCTTTGTAAAAACTATGGGCCCAGTTCCTCTCACTTAGACCAGTGTTAATATAGAGTAATTCTGTGGAACGTGATAGTGCAGATTTTCTCCCCTGCTCTGTCATTCTAGTTGCACAAAGGAGGAGTCAGCTGGCCTCTTCTCCCCGGATTGTAATTTCCATGGTGTGTGGAATCACCTATTGGAAGGAGAGCCCAGGGAGCTGACTTCTACTCATACACACATAACCCACCAACTCTCCCAACTCACCATGGCGGAAAATCTGGCCCAATGGAACCTGTGTGTGTGCACGTGTGTGAATGCAGGCTCGCACACGCGAATGCAGGTGCACACAAAATCAGGCCCTCGTTAGTTTTGTTATAGCATATTTTTATTATAGTATATGACTAATTTGGAATTTATCTTTCATAGGATTATATTTAGAACTAAGGTAAAACTCTCCCTCTTAGGGTAAAACTCTCCCAAGTAATAATCAAGACACAAATGGCTTTTAAACTTTTTTTTAATGTATTTCTACCTGCTATTAAAAGCAGAATTGGCCTTTAAAGTTTGTAGTACGATAAAGATCCAGAATACAGCAACTCACTGTAGTAATACTGAAATGTTTTGGGTTATTACTGTAGTATTGTGGTTTTGGTTTTTTAGGGGGTTGTTTAAATAAGGGATTTTTAAAATATTTTTAAAGGAAATATATTTCTTCCATTCATATTGCCATGCCCTAACCATAACAACAAGGTTTAATCTTTGTGGGCCACAGCTTGTCTGAATACGCATATATGTTTGTAGCACCAAGATCTTTCACTTGTGACCGACCGTGCTGTGAAACAAAAAGTGGATGTTTAACTAGAAGCAGAAACCAAACATGTACACACCTTTTTGCCCATGTGTCCAGCTGAAAATTGAAATGTTTTGGGGTTTTTTTTGTAATTGTGACTAATGTTGACGGAACCCTGACTTATACTAAATAAAATTGTTTTTATCAGGTCTGTTAGTAATTCAACTGAGATTTAAACATTTTAAATGGAGAAGCAGAAGTGTACAGGAGTTGGTATTCTATGCCCTGGGCTACACTAGGGGAGGGGGTCGATCTACGATACGCAACTTCAGCTACGTGAATAGCGTAGCTGAAGTCGGCGTATCGTAATCGACTTACCTGGCCATGAGGACGGCGGCGAGTCGATCGCTGCCGCTCCCGCGTCGACTCCGCTTCCGCCTTTTGATGAGGTGGATTTCCGGAGCCGACGGGGAGCGCGATCGGGGATCGATTAATCGCGTCTTAACGAGACGCAAAAAATCGATCCCCGATAGATCGATTGCTACCCGCCGATCCGGAAATTATGTATATCTCTACATATTTAAAATGGGGGCAATTGGTGAATTTTGATCCTTTCCTTCTAATTATTTGTTTCTGAAGTTTGAATTACATACGTGATCTTCCAGTACATTTTAATCTTTCGGTGGTTGGGTAGTTTATCTTGGGCAAAACACTTAATAAGGAATTAGTTGTTTGGTTTTAAAGACCTCATAGATATTTTACTATGAAAGTAGTCCCGAGTGATTTAAATTGCACCATACAATCTAGGCTCAAGTTTTAACTCTGTGCTTACTGGGACAACTTGCAATGTGGTGAATGGGAATCTGCCTGAATAAAGACTAAGGATTTCATAACTTGGATAATATTTTGTTACAGGATCACTGCAAGCTAAAAAGAATTCCTTGAACATGCAAATATTTTGAGAACTCTTTTTAAGTATGATGAATGCATTGGGAAATATTTTATCTCCATTCTCTGGTGAGCTGCTTCCCACTGTATTTCAGTTTGAAAGACCTGGAGGCAAGGGAATATAGCAATCATGCTAAATAACAAATCGGTATATTTATTACATACAGCTGCATCTGTGGTTTTATTTAGATTTTCAGAATAAAAGGAACACACACATACACACTAAACAGAGGGGATATACTGGACTTTCACCATTTTCTCATCAAGGTTCATTGCAATGAGCATGTAATTACAATTTCTTCTATAAAATCTCCAAGGACAAAGTCTGAACTGTGGTGCAAAATTGCTTATTGTAGCATATTTTGAACAGAAGCTATACATGGAAATTTAACTCCTATTAATTACACTACCTGTGATAGATATATTTTATTTACTACGTGCAGGAGCTGCATGTGGTCTAAAGAGTCTGGGATTATGCCTGATTTGACTTTTTTAGACCTTTACAGCTGACTTTGTATTGATCACACTTTCAGGGCAACCATCACCACAGAATGTGAGCTACTTTAGGCAGCATATTTTGCTGCTACATGAAAAGAACGTTGGTTTAGCCTTTTATTCCTGAATACTGCAAATAAAACATCTGTGTCCCACGTCTCCACTGCCTTGCACCTTGAGTTGTCACTTACATCTGTGGCAGTGGCTGCAAAACACTACCTAATCAGAATAATAGCATTATATACCCACTCCACACTCGCTTTGCACAGGTAAAGGCATGATACCGCTCCCAATGAAGTCGATAGTAAAATACCTCTAAACTAGAGTAGTGCCAGATCAAACCCTGAATGACTAGACAAGGCAGTGGAGAAACAGGCCCATAATACTTCTGTACTATCCAATTTCATACTGTGAAACCTGTCCTGGAGAGTAAACATTACATAAAAGTGCTTCACCCATGTAAAAAAGTTTCAGAGTCCTACACTGAGCTTGGGTAGGTTTGTGCTTTTGGCAATTGGGGATAAATTGTCCACTTCACTACCTCCTCACCTTCCTACGTGGTTATTTTATTTGTATTACCCAGAAGCCCAGGCCTCAGCGCTAAACCCTGCATACACATAACAAATGTTCCCTGCCCAGAAGAACTTAGTCTCAGGTTACCCATCAGAAATGTGTCATCTGCCGTGTGGATTATCCTCTGCTTTCCCCTTCTCCAGCAGAAAGGCAGTGTTGCCATAGTGATAGGTCCTGACGTTGCCGCACAAGCAGCCTCCAGAACTGGCCCTATGCAAAAGCAAAATAAAACAAGATAATACTTCATCATAAAACTCCTTGTGAACTTGTTATAAGCTCTTTAAGGCTCTGTCCACACTGTAGTTTGTAACCACCATTTGGAACCAATTTCAAACCGTTACAGCCTTGCACAATCGCAACAGTCTGCATATGCACGCTCTACTGGTGTAAATAAGAACAGTACTGTATATAGCATAACTTTTTGGCTATCGAGGTGGCTTTTAAAAAAACAAAAAACCTGTCCACAGTGCACGGGGGGAAATAATGCAATCATGCTAGCAACTGTCATAGAAATCGGGGGGAGATAATGCAGCAAGTTTTGCCTGGGCTTGACAACCATTTTCCAACATGATTGTTCCTAGCATGGTTTGTTGGATTATTGCTGAGACTAAGGTGAATAACAGTTTGGGGTGCCTCTTGCAAGCTAGAATCACAAGCATATGTATATCAGATCACCTTGTCTCATAAATTATTTGTTTTTCATCTACTTATGTTCTCGTAATGTTCTGTTTTGTCCAAGTTCCAGGCCCCTGCCTGGCTCAATTAATTGCTAGTTTGGCAAGGAGTTTAAGAAATGTTATACCCTTACTGTGATAAACAGTGTCCTATATAAAATATACAAGTGCTTTTTATTGAACAGCAGAACGTAATGAAGAGAAATGGTGATGCCAGCAGAGAACGGAAACACTTTTCTGACAGACAGACCACTTAGCCCCAGGCAGAGGCAAAGGAATACTGTAATATCAGCACCAGCACAACTTTGTCATCATGACCTGGCACTTTTGCTTTCCACAAATATTCCAGCATGCATGCTTAAAACTTAGTCTCTTCAGATGTTTGAGGATGTAAAACTCCATCCCTCAAGTGTTCTTGGGGAAACCAAACACAACAGAAGCATGAACATAGAGAGAATTCATGTTTAAATTAGAGTGAATCCTTGTGGAAAAGATTTTTGCTGCATTCACTCAGCTGTAATTATCTGATGACTGCTCAATGACTTTTGTGAAATAAATTGATGCTCATTGGGAGAAAACACTGCAACTTCACAACACACCACCAGATGTACTGTATTATATTCAGGTTCTTAGACCAGAGAATCTGAGCTCCTGCATGATTTAGTAAGCAGAAACAAGTCCAAATAGTCTGCCCAGCTCACCATCTCTATGATGTATAACGTGTACTCAAATTTTCATCCTGACTCCCAGAACTTCTGACACTCTTCCTTTACTACAGATAGGATACAAGGTACTTGAATAAGAAATTTGACCTTGGTGACATGTAGAGTTTATTAAAGACTGGAAGAATACCACTAGAATCAGATGATGTATGACTGGAGTGAGTCAACTGGTGAAGGACAAAGACAGTCTTTACATTTAATTGATTGGTTCTCTTTTCTATTTCTGTGTGGAGTTTTACTAACTAGACATATAAAAGGTTTCTTAAAGTGCCTTTGTCAGAATGAAGCAAATATGAAGTGTATTGCAACATTAGGCTCATGCAATGGGCCAAATCCCATTTGCCATATTTAGACAAATAAACCCATTGAAGACAATAGGATTTGCATGAGTAAAAGGAAGAAGGATTTAACCTGAAGTCTGAAAGATACTTTGGATGGGTTACATACACATGCTGCTACATTTGTTGTAGTTTAATATAAAAATGCTTTCTAAGGCCATTTAAATTGTGCCCAGTATATTATTTACAGGTGTTGAAAGAAAGATTGATGTCTGAGAGGAGCATATAGCAGGGTGAGGCAGTTAAGGAGTATGCATACTGAAATCTCTAGCTGACTCTACCACATATTACATAAAAATTCCAGTTTACCGGGTGTCCTCGTTGCATCCCCTTAGGCTCACAGAGAAGATATGTTTGTCAAACGTTAAATAAAAAACAAATATCACTTTTGAAAAGTGAGCTTGAACTATCAACCCCTCACATACTGGCCTCTGTTGAAGTCAATTAGGTGAATTTGCTACAGGTGGTGGATAAACAGCACTGGAGACTAATGTTCTTTCTCCATGTAAAGTATGCTAGGCATAACATCAGTGCAAGCTTTCACATGTGGTCCTGACCAAAAGTCCTACTTTTCTTTTCTTTTTTAAGAAAATGGGCCTGATTCTCTATTCTCTTGTACCAGTTCATGTCAGTGTACCTCCACTGGCTTTGGTGAAGTCATACCAGCATAAAAGTGGTGTTGAAAAATCAGGCCCTTGCTTCTTTGTCTTCAGTCGCAGTCCTATTTTGATGTGCTCAAAGTAAATCTTCAAGCTCAAGTAAACTGAAGTATACAATTATTTGCCAAGAAAATAAGAATGAAGAAAATGCATAAAAATACAAAGGGTTGCATCTTCCATAGCAAACTGTAGAGATTTTCAGTGAACTAATTTCTCTTTTGTTCAATGGCCAGAGCACTCTTTCCAAAGACCATGCCTCCCATAGCACATCTGCATTCGTTATAGAAATGTAGCAAGCCACATTGTTCTCTGTACAAAACATTTCCTCTTGCCCTACAGTAGGGATTTTTCAATTACTGTAATACTGTCATAAGAGAAGGGGAGGTGGACACTTTCAGGGGATATTTCAATGATGTTTCACTCACACCTCCTCCATCCATGCAGCAAAACAAACACCCCTGTGTGCGCTCTACTTTTCATCACACTTCTTTGCTCTTCTTCCCTACCACTTGAGGATGAAGCACCCTTAGCATATCAGCAGGCATTTTCTTTTCAAAACCCTACACCACACTTTTCCTCTTATCATAAGTGTCTAAGTACCATTCAAAAACAAGGAAAGAGGCTATTCCTGATTGATTATGCTCTACTACAGCTGCCCTTGACATCTTTATTGTTGCCAAACAATGAGATTGTAAATATTGCTGGGGGTATGGGGTGAGGTCATGGGCATATCACAGCAATTGTACCTATTTCAGAATCATTCAATCACACTTTGCTATTCCCAGAATATAACTGATTTACTACAAGTAAATGCTCTATGGAGCTTTTCAGAATTGGCTTAAATGTCAATGGACATTTTTTCAAAATGTTGACAAAAAATGGCAGATTTTGGTGACATTTTTTAGCAATGCCCCTGTTTGTTTTGACCAGCTCAAACAAGAGGTATTCCTATGATGGTCTAGTAAAGCAGTACGGTTGCCTAAACACCTTGGGAACCACTAATATTTCATCTGTACCAGTTAAATGTTTTGTTAGTTAGAGCGCATACAAAGAAGTTGGCAAGCTAGTTGCCAGTGCAGGTTATGGAACGCCCAAGAGAACTACAGTTGTGATACACCAGTGACTTTCTAAACACAAGGTTGGTCTATGCACCTCGACCTTATCATGTTTCTCTGACTGTATAAATATCTGTGTACTGTATGTTTCATTCCATGCATCCGATGAAGTGGGTAACAACCCACGAAAGCTTATGCTGAAATAAATTTGTTAGTCTCTAAGGTGCTACAAGTTTTTCTTTCTTATTTTTGTTTTCTAAACACAGAGACACATCACTTAAGGATGAAGTAAGAAGAGGATCCTAAATACATTATGAGGAAAAAATAGTATTATCATATATGTGCTACTGCATACTAAAAGGCTACATATGATATGCTGTACAGGATCTTGGCAAGCGTTATTGTTTGTTTTTTCCATAGAGAGAACTGAGCCAAATACAAGTAAATGGTGCACCATTTTCTTACAGCATTTGAACATTATAGTAGTCTTGAATAATAGATATTTCAGGATAAATTCTGCTCTTGGTTGCAGTCGGACTACTCCATCTGAGTCAATGGGTGTGCCTACAAGAAAAGATGTGTGCAGTAGTGACAAAGGATCCTGTGGCACCTTATAGACTAACAGAGGTATTGAAGCATAAGCTTTCGTGGGTGAATACCCACTTCTTCGGATGCAAGCAGTGGACAAGCATCCGAAGAAGTGGGTATTCACCCACGAAAGCTTATGCTTCAATACCTCTGTTAATCTATAAGGTGCCACAGGACCCTTTGTCGCTTCTACAGATCCAGACTAACACGGCTACCCCTCTGATACCTAATGTGTGCAGTGTTGCTGTAGCTGTGTCGGACTTAGGATATTAGAACGACACGGTGGATGAGGTAATATCTTGTATCAGACCAACTTCCATTGGTGAGAGAGACAAGCTTTTGAGCGACATATCTAGAACTCTTCTTCAGGTCTGGGAAACTTACTCGGAATGTCACTGCTAAATACAAGGTGGAAAAGATTGTTTAGCTACTTATGCTTTACAATCTGTTCCACCTTGGCAAGATCCTCACACATCTTGTCTCTCTAATATAAAAGATGTCTAGTGTTATACCAGGGTCCTGGGTGACTGGACTAATGACTTCTGTTTCCTTTTCTCTCAAGAGCTGCTGTGTGGGCAAGTCACCTGACCAGTCAGTGCATCAATTTCCCTCATTTGCCTACACAAGTTGCGCACATGAAGTCCTTACACACACACAAAGCTCTCATTGGCACTTGCTTCTGTGAACATTTATGATAACCTTCCCCCACCCACCCACCGGTTGTCCGCTTGCCTGAAGCAGCTTCCTTCCTTTTTTCTTTTGGTTTGAGATGCTGGACTAGAGAAAGGGGTCACTTGTGACTATCTTAGCGTATTGAATTTAGATAGTCTATCACATTCAGCAGCACCCTTTCCCACAGAACACTGCCCACTGCACCTCGCTTATAAAGTAAGTCTCTTTTTATTACAAATATGAGAATTATATAGAGATCTACAGGATGAATGTTTAAAATATGGTTCTAGTTTTGTTAGTCACTGTTTGGAACTATTATTCCTACATCAGCATTAAGAAAAGCAAGTTGTTTGCTACTTACGATTATTGGTTTTTCATTTAATTAAAAGCTTAGCCTTATGCTCCAGTGTCCACAGAGCCAGTTAATGCTTAATTGATATTGCGACATTGCGGTGATCACCCATGCGTTCCGCCTGCTGACGTGTCCCGACGCCACTGTAAGGAACATCGTGGCGAACGCCCTCCAGGACGCGACAAAGAAGCGGATCGGCAGAGCTCCCTCCAACCAAGACATCGCCACCTTCCTGAGCAGTTCCCTGGACGGCGAATTCGGACGGGACGGGCGCGACATCGCTTCGCTGTGGTCCCGCGCTCGCAATGCCACGTGTCGTCTGGAGAAGTGCATCGGCTGCCGCTGGGAGTGGTGCGAGGAGCGCCAGGAGTTGGGAGTCCTGGTGCCACAGATCAGGTCCCACAACAACACCATCGTCACCCCGAGTGCCAGGGGCATGCTGGAGAGGACCCTGAAGGCAGCCGTCCACTCACTGTACATGGAAACCCTGAAGTGTAAACCGGACCAGGGTGAAGCCTTCGAGCTGACCAGCAAGTGGGCCGACACCCTGAGAGCGAAGGGCTACGAGGTGCAGATGGATGCCCTGATCGTCGGAGCCCTGAGCGCCTGGGACCCCTGCAATGAGCCTGTGCTGCGGACCTGCGGGATCGGTCGACGCTACGCACGGCTCATGCGGCTCCTCATGGTCTTGGACACCATCCGATGGTCCAGGGACATCTACATCGAACACATCACCGGCCACCGACAGTACCAGGAGGCGTGAGCCGGAACGACATCGTACAGCATCTATGAGAAAGGGACCGAGAGTCTTTTTCCCACTGGACCATATGAACTGGAACGATAAACTCACTGAACATTAAAACTCACCAAATGAGGGTAAATCCATCCATATCATCGTACCCACTCATTCTACTCCACACCTGAACATAACCATTATATATGAACAACTTACCCTCATATCTCAATCTCTGTACTTTGACCCGTTAAGCCTTTACCCCCAATTGGGGATGTTGCAGATTATGTATTCCTTACGTCATCCAATCTTAAAACCGAACTTCGCTCTCCTTGATAGTCTGTACCTTATCCCCTGATAACCAGAAACTTCTATGCTTAAACTCTGTACCGTTATTTTTATTTTTAACATTATCTTAATAAAATTTTTAAATCTGTTCATTTCTTCATTGCCTTGTGTAGCTGCAAGGGGAGGGGTACGAACCCTAGATCTAGGGGTGGGGAAGGGTGGGTTAAATAGCACTATGAATCCACAACAAGATTTCTCAGTCATCCCCATCTGGTTGCCAAAAGGGGATTAGAGAGGACTAGAAATGTTGGTACCTTGAATCCTGAAAACACACCTGTGCATTGTTTGTGAGCAGGGCTGGATTAAGGTAATCAGGTGCCCTATACAAACCAGCAAATGGATTTCCATCTCCCACGGCCCTGCTCTGCTGCCCCACCCCTACACTGTGACACCCACCCCCACTTAGAGTGGCAATAGTAGGGAACCCTCTATCCTTCCAGACAGGCAGAGGCAATGAGCTCCCCCCCCCACACACACACACTATCAATGGTAATAGGTGCCCTCTTTTCCCACCAGAAGGTCTGGGGGCATCAGATGGGGCTTAGTACTCACAGCCTTGTTGTGGGGTATGTGCTTGGGTAGGTGGGCCTGGCCCATTACACTCTTCTCCTCCTCCCACACACAATCTTCATTTGAAATGGGGCGGTGTTAACACTTTACTGAGGTGACAAGGGCATTTCACACTCTCAGAGCTATTGTTTCCGATTGTCTGCAGACACTACTGCCTTGGTTACACACGAGTCACATTTTCAAGCTTCTCTTTCCCAATAACAAGCACTAGAAATGTACTTTTTTTTAAAATGAGGGATGAGATTCTGATGTAATCACATGACTCCAGAAGTTGGGGCCCAAGGCATGGATCTCTAGTGCTTACGTGTTAATCTGGCCCGGTGTGACAGTAATCACTGTTTTGAGAGAGAGAAATAATGTTATACTGAGACCAGTACTGGCTGGACATAGCAAACTGAAACTCTCTGCATCAGTAACTATATTTTCTTGGCATAGTGAAAGACAGGGAATAGAAGAAACTTATAATGTAAAGATAATTTGTGTTCTTATTCAACAGTCTCTACAGTATGGCTATTACTGATATAAGATTTCATATCTGCCGAACAGTAACCACCAGCTGCGCTAAAACTCATCATTGTTACCTCTGCTATAACTACAATTCAGATGCTATTTTCATTCTGTATGAATCAATACCAGGTCAATATACAATGTGTTTTAAACAGGTCTTGGGGACATTGTTCAGAGTTCTCAAAGTGAATTCAGTGTATTCTGAACAGCCTGGCCTGGGGAAATGGGGCTAAAGAAAAGATACAAATGTAAAAATCCAAATGTTAGACCAAGGTGTCCAAACCTATATCAAAGAATTAAGCACTGTCCTTAAAACATGCATGCCTAGTGCATGCTAACCTCAGTTTATCTATCACTCTGATGCTTTGTCTTTTAAAATGCGATGCCACACTCCAAATCACCTCTGCCAAATTTCAGTCTGTCTTTCAAAATTGCCCTTAGTGTGGCTCGGCATCTGCATGACATGTGGGTGATATTGCTCCTTATCAAAGATAAAATAATTCCATTTGTTTAATCAAGAAAAGTAAATGAATGTATCACTCCAACGTGTTTGTGGAAGTGCAGGCAGGGATAATATCTGGCTCCTTGTTCTGTACTAACCAAATGTGTTTCCTGTGGCCTTCCAGGTAGCGTTTACCAAAATACTGTAAATGGTTGATGTGCAGATGAAATGTCAATTAAGATCGAAAGGGAGAGTGAAGACAATGATTCATTTCAATATGTAAAGGCTAGTGCTGCTATATGGAAAACTACTGCAGCCAACAGCCCCAAACTCTGATTATTGCTAACAGCCTACATTCAAAACGGGGGTGGGGGTGGTTGCATGAAGGGGGGAGGCTTTGCTTCTATCATGTTCTTGTTCAAGAGCTTAGCTCTGCCTATGCCCAGTGTTTAGGGCAGGCAGTTTGGAGAAATTACTCGTCAATTAAAAATTCTATAAAAATAAGCTGACTTTATCATAATCCTCCTTACTAGGAAATGTGAACAGTTAAGAGCTTTATCATCCTGGCCTCTGACAAAATCCTGCAAGACTAGAGGCTGTGGTATTAATTGATTGGTGTCATTTATAGGTAATCTAACAACACTGAATAATTTATTTTCCAGTGACACATGCTGAAAATAAATGGTTGCCCTGATAAGTGCACAGCTTTGGAAGGAATTGTACTACAAAGGGCTTCAGGTAAAGATTAAGATTCAAAGATCTCTTTCAGAATCCTCTATTATTTGCTTTAGTATACAAGGCTTTCATTATAGTAGAGGTGCATAGAATTCAATATCCTTTTTCAAATCAGAATGTCTGTAATGAATTTTAAAAGTCTAGAACATGGATACCCGAGAACAGGAAATGTACAATGTATAGCACAGCCTTGCAAATCACCATAAAAATTGACCAGTCTAGGCATAAAATCTGTTTTCCACTCTTTTACGTGGTGCAGATAAGGCAGAAAAAGAAAATATTTAATCACTTGTCCAATACAAAGTATACATGCATTAATTGACTGTGAAGTAGAATTTTGCATGAACCACTTAGTAGGAAGTGGTTCTCCTTATTAATCTACACCATTTTCCAAGTCACATGGATAGCCCTAGTTTATCTGCTTACACGTCTCAAGATTTTAAACACCAAAGAGCAGGAAAGACTGAGTTATTTAGAACATACCACAGATAGGTTATATCCCTATGCTTTGATTTAAAAAAAAAAAAAAAAGGCTAATGTGATGGCCTACTATATAAAAGGCTAAATGTGATGGCCACACTATAATGTGATGGCCGCTGGAGGAAGGCACACAGTTAAAGCAAAATCTCTTTACTTGCAAACATATATATGTAGTGTTCACAGTAGAGGCTCATGCACTCATGTAAATGGGTGGAACCCTGGACTCATTGATTTCAGTGGGGCCAGGATTTCATTCAATGTGAATTCCAATGTGAATTCCAGGAAGGGCTTACATCAGTGAGTCCAAAATATCCTAAACCTAGAATGTCTCTTTTTTTGGTACACTAAACTGCGGAATGACAGAATTCCTGTAAATTCAGTTTTATTGGTAAGATTAACTATATGCATGTGTCTTATTATAAGAATGATCATGTGCATTGGACGTGAAAAGCCTTATAGAATTAAATAGGAATTAAGTCATCATAGAATGTAGGACTCTTCCATAAGAGCAGCATTTCTAGAGCGGTACACGTTTGAGTACAATGCTGACTGCAGCCAGCAGGTCCAGCCTTGTTTCCAGAGAAGTCAGCAGTAAAACTCACATTGACTTCTGTCAGTGCTAAAGGGGCTTTCAAGGTTTTCATTACTCACGCCGTTAATATAAACATCACATATATCTGACTGAAAAAATGTGACTTTATTATTTTAAAGCATTTACCAATAAAACCGTCTTCTGAACAGACTAACTTCTGATTGCTCCGTTTTCCCACTACTATGCACATTAAAGCATAAATGAGTACAAATTCAACTGATTTTGTAAGTGATGTAATACACAGGGCAATACATGGTTTGGGATGAATAAAACATTATACACAATTTGCAGGGCCCAGGATCTGATTGTCTTAACGTTAGTGCAGAGTAAAGCATGTAAAAAGCCCATTCTATGACAGACTGAAATATGTGGAGAAAATTCTGTATTAGGCTGTAATAAGCATGTTAATTAGAGATTATTGTTCATTCTTATAGTAATCCTGGATGCCAACATGGCTGTCAGAATAGCCTAATTTAACCAATAAAAGAATAACCACCTTCCCTAAACATTTTTCTCATTAACTCAGCTCACAAAGAAACAAATCCTGCTCCCCTTCCCATCCAGGGTCAGGGAAAGCCCTAAATGCAGTAGAACAGTCTTAGTTCTGTCATGCAGGGGCAGACTCTCAAGAGTTCACTCCTGCTTGGGGAGGAGTGTACATCACTCCACTGGTTGCAGTAATGACTGTGCTGGTGCTCTGTGCTACATAAAGTTCAGTCCATCCTTCCACGGCACCCAAAGATCCCTTACACAAAGCCAGTTTACTCAGGCTCTGAGCACTAAAATTTGAATATTTGACTCTACAATAAGAGCCAAACAGCCATAACTCAGTCATGGGAACCTCTTCATCCTTCTGCTTCCTGCATATTTTTCCTCTAATTCTGCCCATGGCAGGTACCAGCTCTCACATTCCAGGAGTAAAGTAGGATTTTTTTTTTCATTTCAATTTTGGCAGAGAATAGCCAAGCCCTTTCCACTTGCGTGTCCATGAAGCTCTCTCTTACCTCCCTTAAGCCCTTCCTCTTCATCGTTATCATAGAGCTAAGGTTTAGGGAAATGGGAAATTTCCCCTTGGGTTTTTGTATTGGACTGTCACCAGTACCTACCCTCAGGCCCAGATGTATGCAAAATTAAATGAATAAACTTGTATTGAGTTGGATATACCAAGTGTTCAACAGTTATGACCTGTTTATAAACTTTTGTAAAGAAAGTGTAATTTGGGGGCCTGGGGATGGATTACCTGGACTTGACTGAAATACACTTTTCATCCTTTCACTTTTTAAAATCTAAATGTATTGTTTGGGTAAAGATAGCTAGGTAATATAGGTGACATCCTCAGTGGGTGTAAATCAACATAGCTCTATGGTCCTGTATATACATACATTAGAGATGAGTCCAAGGTGCAAAGTGGATCTAGAGTCAAACTTTCCCAACACTTGAGAGTGTTCATATCTGTGGTTATAGAAAACTTATGCCTGGCAGGTATTTGGGCCTTGTATTCCACTGTCACTCCCTTTCCAATTCACTATAAACAGAAATTGTGGTTTGCATATGTTTCAATACCCTTTACACATACATGTCATCAAGCCAAAAAATTGTAAAGTGTCCATTAACTTGGGGGTATACAGTACTGCATCTCAATTTTATGTACCCAGTTTGAGACACATGGGCCCAATTTTTACAGGTATTGAACATCCACAGTTCCCAATGTCTTCAATGAACTTCTGAACAAAATGTCCAGTGATTCAAATTGGAACACACCAAAACACTGATCACTTTAAAAAATTTGGTTTACATCTTCTCTAGCTGCATTGACTTTAAACTGAACACTTAGCTTTAGCTCGGAGTTATAAAATGCTCAGCTGGTATCAGATTTTATTTTACTACTGGCAACTTTGGTTCTTGGATATATGTAAATGGGAAATGTTTCTATCCTTTCAAAATGCATTTTCAAATTCCATTTTTGTTCAGAATATTAGTGGGTGCTACTCCTGGTGCCTCAGAAGTATTTTTACTCACTTTTATTGTTATATACCATTTATTTAGGTTGTTACAGGATTTTGTTTGTCTGTTTGGTGTAGTGTGATTAAGAAGGCCTAAAATCAGCAGAAAGACAAAGAAATGTGCTCCAAAAGTACATGGTAGGATCAGTGGCGTAGCCAGGTTTAGAGCACAGGGGGAGCGGCAGCACTATAAAAAGGCACCTCCCCGCTCCCCCTGTACTCACCCGGCAGCACTTTAAAGGGCCCAGGGCTCCAGCCGCTGCGGAGCCCCCGGGCCTTTTAAATCCCCGCCCGAGCCCGGCTCCGACAGTGGGGCTAGGGGGGTGGGCGCTTTAAAGGGCCCGTGGCTCCCCACAGCGGCAGGAGCCGCCGGCCTTTTAAAGCGCCCCACTCCCCCAGCCCAGCTCCGGCAGTGGGGCTGGGGGGGGGCGCTTTAAAGGGCCCGTGGCTCCCCACAGCGGCAGGAGCCGCCGGCCTTTGAAAGCACCCCACCCCCCCAGCCCAGGTCTGGCAGCGGGGCTGGGGGAGGGGGGCGCTTTAAAGGGCCAGCGGCTCCCCGCAGCAGCAGGAGCTGCCGGCCTTTTAAAGCACCCCCCCCAGCCCAGCTCCGGCGGCGGGGCTGGGGTGGGGCGCTTTAAAGGGCCCCCCGAGCCCGGCTCTCACAGCCGGGCTCAGGCGGCGCCTTAGCGCCGCTTCTCCTCACGGGGGGAGCAGCCGCTCCCCCTGCTCCCCCCCGGCTACGCTACTGGGTGGGATAAATCTTCTGCCCAGTGCCTAACCTGAGTACTTGGGTTGAGCATTGAGGTGACTAGCAGGTGCAGGGGATGAAGGAATCTTCCTTCTATGGCTGCTACTGTAGTTTCCCACCACAGTCTCCACTTGGGTAGTGGAAACAGCTGCTGGATCTCTGTAGTTACGGAGTCCTGACACCACTGGTTCACCAGCCTGCCTCCAAATCCTTATACTTGGCACGGATGCAAAGAGTGCCACCACACAGCTGGGCTTTCCATGCGGTAGGGGGTGTACACACCTTGCATGGGCTGTCAGAATTCTGCCTCCCCAATGTGTTCGCCCAGCCTGTGGAAAAGAGAGCGGGATTTGTTCCTTAGCACAGAAAAAGTTTAAGGTCTCCAACACAGTCTCCTGTCACAGCAAGACACTGAGATTATTCTGTTTCAGGTTGCAGGGCCATGTGACCCTGTTTCGACCAATAGCTATAATAGCTGCCATTATCTACTATTGACCATGTAGGACAAAAGTGCAAGGAGTTTCGTTTGCTCAATAATGACAAAACTAGTTATAGAGCAAATGTACCATACAAAGCAGGCTTAATAATTAAGCGATTTGACACGATCGACAGCAAATGTCTACACATTTTTTTACATACCTCAGACTGCATTTGAAGACATAAGGACAAAGGTCAAGCAATTTTAACTATAATATCAAAGAATTATTTTGCATTTGAACCACCTCTGGGGTTTTTTTCCTGCATTCCTGTAGCATGATGGTGATACTCAGCCATAAATATTTCAAACACAGAACTGGTCTTGAGCTGAGACCTTGGGGTCTGTTCTCCCAAACACTGTGTGCATGTTAAAAATGTGCAGGATGGTGGAGCAAACCCCCTTGACCATCACTAAGCCTGGAATTGATTTTCAAATCTGAGTTATACACACCTGAAAAATAGGATTGATGGTGGAATTGCTGACGGATTCTTAACTATATTGGTGCTAGGTCATCATCACTACAGTGCAGACAGCTGTTCATACTCAAATGAAGCTGCTTATGCCACAGAAAAGAAGAGAAGAACTTGAGATTTCTGGAGACAACTTAAGGATCAATACTTGCTTTTTCAGCTAGCATATAATTGATAGATTCTGTGGACTGTTCTGTAACTAAATAGCTCCGTTAGAACTTAAATATAATATTTTAAATGCATTACTTTCAATGGAAAAAATCATACTAATAGAACATCAGTTTTGAGATTTTAATCCCACAAAAGTTAGGGACATTCAGATTTAAGATTCTCATAGTAAATGTATTGCTAGCCCATTGTGCATATGTATTATGATAAGTGCTTTCTTTACACAGTAATATAACACCCAACAATGTGACCTGCTGAATGACAAATATTTATTTTACAGAAAAGGGTTAAGTATGTGGAGGTTTGAAAGGTCTAATATGCCAATTGAAATAAATAAAACGGGGCAGGAATTATGACATCAGACATTCCCAGAATGACTGGACACAGTAGTACATTTGTAGACACCATAGGTCATTGAAAAGATAGTATGATTTGTCAAACCTGATCAGGTCAATCAAGACTAGTATCCCCCCCATTACCAATAGCCAATACATGTTGCTTCAGAGGTGAGTGTGGAGGAGTGGGCACCAAATATTGTCATATATACTTTATTTTTATTATTACCAAAAGTGTGCTACAATTAATAGACCCCTTAATAGATATATTAGATATAATAATATGTTAGATAGATATAGATATAATCAGGGCCGGATTAACGCAGAGGCTTTAGGGGCACAACCCAGGGCCCCGGGATAGGGAGGGCTCCGGTGCAGCAGGGCTCAGGCAGGCTGCCTGCATGCCGTGGCCCCACGCTGCTTCCAGAAGCGTCTGGCTGCTGGCACAGCTCTGTGGACCCTGGTGAGGGGTATGGGGGGGAAACACGCTGTCCCCCTCCCCCAGGGGAACACAGAGACATGCCAGCAGCCAGCCACTTCCGGGAGCGGCGTGGGGCCACAGCATGCAGGCAGCCTGCCTGAGCCCTGCTGCGCTGCTAGCCGGGAGCCGCCTGTTGTAAGCGCCTCCCAGCCGGAGCCTGTACCTCACACCCCCTCTTGCACCCCAACCTCTGCCCCAGGTCAGAATCCCCTCCTGCATCCGAACTCCATCCCAGACCCCGCACCCCTCACCCTCTCCTGCACCCCAACACGCTGCCCCAGCCTGGAGCCCCCTCCTGCACCCAAACTCCTTCCCAGAAAGAAACTAATATAACAGCTGTTCTAAGGGAAGAAATAGGCTATTTTGAATTAACTTAACTATAGTCTACATGTTTTAAGACTGAAATGTAACCACAGAATGGCTTTATGTTAATTAAAAGGCAAGTTTAGTATAGCGTTAATAGCCTGAATGCCATAATTGTGATCATTTTATATTAAATTAGGAAAAAGACTTGTATACAGGGGCCCCACAAAATCTAATAGCCCCAGGTCCACAAGAGAATTAATCTGGCCCTGGATATGTTAGATATAGATTAATAGATATGATCCCTGCCCCAAGGAGCTTCCAGTCCAATTTGAGACACACTATGATCACGAAGGTTAACAAATAATATGAAGAGGTTGGGGAAGAAGGACAAGGGCAGTAAGTATGTGGCTACTCCGTTTTGGCATGTGCATATCTTAATGTGCACTTAGCCAACAGTATGTACAAGGTTTGGAATAGAAGTGTGAAGTGGGATTCCTTCAAGGCCTTTGCAGGCAATCAGTTGATGCCTTGAAGCATGAAAATCTGTTATCCTTATTTTAACTTCTTCAAATCAAATATTAAATAGATTACATGGAAGTGATTGGCTTGTGCAGCACAGAGCTCAGATTCAAGGTGTAACTTGCATTTTATTATGCAACTCCGTCTCTTGGTAAGTACAGCAGGGAGTCTGTTACTTAAGAAAAAACATAACATATTCTTACTACACAGCTACACTTCTTATTAGAATAGATCTCTGTTCTACTGTTTTCTTGGAGAAGCAAAGGGCTGAAGGTTCAAGAAAAAGGCTGCATTTTAATACAATCTAATTGGTTTCTCTCGTCAGAGTCCTGGTCATAAAATCTAATTAAATTATACTGATCTGTATATGCAAGAGTCACTCTTTTTCTCACCCTCAGAAAAAAAAATTGGAATTGATTCACAATACACAACCCTTTCTGAAATGATTAGGACACATCAGAATCTCCTGACACCTTTCGTTGTGAAGAATGGATTTGCTTGGTTTAACCTTCTTGAGTAAGTGACATCCCTCATCAGCTTTAGGAATATGCCTGATATGTTTATTTCAGCCCTTGCTTTGGAACTGATAGTAAGATCTGCAAGGAGAATTTACAATTCAAATCTCATTGATAATTCTCTAGAGAGGAAGTAAAGGAGAAATGAAGAAACCAGTAGCACACCATTTAAAATGATATGATAGGCTTTATAATTGGTCGTTATGCATTCTTTTCACATTATCTTTTATAATGGCCACTGTTTTCACATTAAATTATTCTGCCTTGTGAGGGGTTTGGGCTTTTTTGTAGTTGTTCAATAGTATCTCAATCTTGATTATGCAAAGAACAATCCCACTATTTTTCCATCCTGACCTCTCGTTATTTCTCCATATCTCTATAGATAATTTAAGGCCAGATTTTCAAAGGTATTTAGGCACCTGAAGATGCATAGGTGCTTTTGAAAATCCCACTAGGTGCCTCGCTGCATCTTTCAGTGCCTAAATACCATTGGAAATTTGGCCCTAAGCAGCCCTTACACAAGCAAAGATCCCATAGAGGTCAGTGGAAGTTCGGCTTTATAAGGACTGCAGAATCAGGTTCCTCTAGAGCTGGAGTCAGTGCATTTCAACCAATGTCTTTAAAATAGGCTTCTAACACCAAGGAGCATTGTCCAAATGCCTTAATACTGTTGTTCAGAAAACAAATGATAAGAATTAGCTCAGTTGGCAGCTGAGAGCTTCTGCAGGCCTGTGTAGCCTTCCAGACCTCCCAGCTTTTTGTTTCTCTGCAGACACGACAAATTCTGAAGTAGGACTTTTTCTTCCACTGGCTGAGGTGGTATGCTATTATCAATGGACAGGCTGCTGTAGTGAAGTAAGACAGTTCAGTAGTGCCTTATATTGTTGATGACCTGGTAAAACTCACTAAATAGCTGTATTTCAGTCTCTGCTAGCCTTTTCCTTCTCCTTGTACTATTTCTCTTTCTCTCTTTTCCTTTTTCCTTGGCCAGTAGATAACTGCAAGCATTTTAAGAACTATGAACAGGGCAACTGCCTCTTCTAGTTTCCAACTCTGAACTGCATGGCAATAGAAACTACAAGCATACATATAAATAAATTCCTTTTACCTATCTCCCAGCCTCATCCATTCTTTCTCCTAACCCCAAGCATTTTTTTAAAAATATCCATGACCTGATTTAAAAGTACTACACTTACTGTATTTGAAGTAACAACAGAAGTCCAGAAATAAGATCGCTTGACATACTTTTCATCCTCAAATAATGTGCATTTGAGACTTTGCTCAATGAAATGAATAAGTGTTTTTCTATTTAAGTGCATCATGTGAGTTAAGCAGTGTAACTCAGAAAGAATTGTTTGAGAGGCTAGGATTAATTACTGTGATCCACAGCATGAGAAATAAGAAGTGTAATATGAATAATAAAGGGCTTAGAAAAGAAATGTATGAACCAAATAAATTCCATGAGTAACTGACAGGAACAGGAAATCCATCTGAGACAATGTCCTCAATAGAGTTGCATTCTTGAGAAAAATTAGAATGAACTATCAAAGGAGGCATCAAATTTTAAAAAATCGACCAGAACTAGAACTCTTCAAAAGACAGTGAAAATTTTTCATGAAAAAAATTGTCAAAATTTCAATTTTAAAAAAAAATGCTGACAATCTCTAATAGGAAACTCCATGACTGAGGTTGGAAGACTAGAGGAAGTACCATTGCTAATTTAACCAAACTGTGAAAGGTACCATTATTGATTGGACTAATGATGGACTACTACTTAAATTTTAAGCTATCTATGGCCATATTGCACAAGGGGATCCACTTCAATAGATTAAGTCAATCATATAGTAACTCCTCACTTAAAGTCGCCCCGGTTAATGTTGTTTCGTTGTTAAGTTGTTGATCAATTAGGGAACATGCTCGTTTAAAGTTGTGAAATGCTCCCTTCTAATGTCGTTTGCAGGCTATCAATTGCGGCAGTTCAGCTGTCCTTTCCCCCACTACCATGTGCTGCTCCCCGAGACCCCTGCCCGCTTGCTGTGTGTGGGGGAGGGAAAGAAAAGGGGGACTAATGTCAGGGTGCCTGCTTGCTGTGTGGGGGGGAGGGGAAAGAGGGGGGCTAATGTCCCCCTGCTCCTGCATCTCGCTTACCCCATCTTCCATAGAGCAGGGGACACACACGAGGGAGGGAGCTGCTGCCTTAAGCAGAAGCTGCAGCTGCCCGGCTTGCTGATCTAATTAACAAGGCAGTGTACTTCTGACCCCACTCTTGATACTTAAAGGAGAAATGTGCATCTCTATCTCTGAAACACATCTGCCCTCCCTCCTTTCCTGCTGGCTTGTAGAGTGTGAGAGTTAACCCTTGAGGGCTCAGCCAACTGCTTAGTTCATTTAGCAGTAAGGCATTCCCTGGGAAATATCCCACCCTCTGACTCCTTCACCTCAACTAAACTGCACTATCATCATCACTGTGTACCAGTATTCAATTGTTTGTTTAAAACTTATAGTGTGTGTGTGTGTGTGTATATATATATATACATACATACATACATACATATATATTAGTCTTTTGTCTGGTGAAAAAAATTTCCCTGGAACCTAACCCGCTCATTTACATTAATTCTTATGGGGAAATTGGATTAGTTTAACATCGTTTCGCTTAAAGTCGCATTTTTCAGGAACATAACTACAATGTTAAGTGAGGAGTTACTGTACCAAGGAAGACTTTAATTAACCCCCCATCTTCCATGAGCCAGTTTAGGATTCAGGCATCTTATTATGATGTAAGGTATATTAAAGTTCTTGGTTGTTACTTTTGTTTGAGGAGGGGAACGTATTAGGAACAAAGCTGCATCTCTCTGTCAAACTCCAGAATGTGCGGTAGTGCCTTTTTATACGTATTCAGGCAGTCCAGATACAAGAGATACTAATTGAGGATCAGATTGCAAGAGAGAGAAAATATAATATAGCACACTGGAAAGTGAACCTGTGAAAGAGAAAGAATAACAGTTCCCATCAAAGTGGGTCCCTCTTACACTGTTCTTAATGTGACCCTGTAGAACCTAGATCAAACTCTGAGTAATGTGGATGTCACGACACACTTTTGCTCCTTTTTGACCTCAGCAGTTAGCTCTCTCCCATCAACTTAGCATGTCTTCACCAGATTCGCTAAATCAACACCGCAGATTTAGCCAGTAGCGTAGACATGGCCTTAGAGTCCTGAAGGCTGTTTTGGTTAAAAAGAGAAATTGGTGATGGATTCAAGTATTTCTTTAATGCAGTCTTGTTTATTTACAAAGAATGCACAAAGTCCTGTTTCTCTGAACACAGGAGGAATCAAACAGGAGATATTTCATTGCTCACAGTTCAAGCCTTTTTCAGCCAGGACTCAGCTCAGAAAGCTTTATCTAGGCTTCTTGTTTGTTTAATTTGTTTTCCCCTCTGCTTTTTCTCTAGGCTGTCTCGGGGCCATGCTCCCAGTATTTGGTCTGCATCTCCTTGGATTTCTGCTCCTTTTCTGCTTGTGTTTCTCACCTCTTTCCTCTCTGTCACACATATGCCATGCCAATACAATCAATCCCGTGCCCCTGAATTTATCCGATCACAGAGGAACCCCCTTGAGCCACACGGTTAACTCCTATGGCCGTCTTGCATGTTGCTCTGTTTTGAGCAGAGGCTCCTCTTGTTTCAGCTATCTATTCCATATAGGAGCTCAATTGCATGTTGCCTTTATTCTGGATGAAAGGTTGCTGTTATACCCATCAACTTCAACAAAACCTAACAAACACCCCGCCCCATGACAATGCTATCCAAGAACAGAGTGGTAGAATGAGTGAGTGTTTCTCAGGGACTGTCTTCTTTGTGTCTAGTATAGTACCAAGCACCTCAGCAGTTAACAAATAATATTTCAAGTTTGTGTGTGTAAAGGTGAACTTGTGCATACATGAAGAAAGAGAATTTTAGGTTGCAACTGGCCTACTGGACTGGAACACCCTGATTTTACCAGTGTACTCTAACCCACCATTTTAATTTTCATTTGTGAATCTAGTTTTGGTCTTGCCCCCTTCTGAAGGCCCCAAAGCAGTATGTAAAGTGCCTTTAGGTTTTTAATCTAATTTTTTTCTGTGGGTGACTAGATGGGTTGGGCCAATAAATATGGTGGACACATTTTAATTAAAATAGTTGCATGGATCAGTTCTATCCTTGTTGGTAGATCGATGGTGTGGACAGAGATTCACAGCTTTCCTTATTAAAAATGTCTGAAACTGTTCATCAACACAGCTATTATTCAGAAGGTGGGACTCTATGCAAACTCTTATCTTCTCAGTGAAGCGCTGCCACTGGTTTGTGTTTAGGCTACGGATGGTTAACCTAGATGACACTATTGTGGAATATCTAATAAGCAGTGTGGGCAATATGATTACAGTCTGTGACAATGGCAGAAGAGCTTTTCTCCTAACAGAGTACACTCTAGATTCATGGTGACTTTAGTGAAGACTTTGGGACATGTTTCCTCAGTCATCGCTTCCTTCTTCCCATCTATCCCCACCCACAATTCCATATCTCTGTCATTTCCTTCTTCAAAAAACGGGCCCCAGTTTCTGCAGTGGTTGACTTTGGTTCCCAAATGTGCCTCACAACCCTTCTCAGTGGCTGCAGTGATACTTCGAAGGTGGTGTTAAGTCACAGCCAAGGGCTGTCGAGTATACTGAAACCTAAAGGCATCCATTGAACTAGACCTAAGAAAAAACAGGGACACTCTTTTGGTAGGAGGACTAAGGTACATACTTTGAAGAACTATTGGAGCTGCTGTTTGCACCTTTCACTGAAGGCATACAGCCTCCTTTTTTCCAAATAATGCAAAAGGTCAGGGTCCTGTTTGACTCCCCTCCCTCCCTCCCCCCGAGCTTGGATGAGCAGGTAGCTTCACTATCCAAAAATGCTGCTTTCACCTCCAGCTCACTAGGAACTTAATTCCTTCCTCCCGGATGAGGGCTTGGCAACAGTGCTCCAGGCTGGATTATGTAATTCACTGTATCTGAGACTGAGTCTGAAGATGGTGAAGAGACCTCCAGATGGTACAGAATGCAGCTACCCACCTCCTCAGTGGTCTAGCCCATTGTGAAAACCTCAGGCCATGCCCAAGCCTTTCCACTGCTCCCAGGTAGCTTCTGGTGCCTGTTTAAAGCTTTGATCCTAAACTTCAAAGAGGTTAATGAATCTAGCTCCAGCTGCATCAAAGGAAACTTCACTCAATGAGCTACTGAAACAGCTTTGCTTGTTTGGCATAGCGCAAATCACAAAGCATGTGAGAATGGGAGACAAGGCATTCTCAGTCGAGGGGATCTGGCGTGGAACAATCTTCCAGAGATGATTAGGTGAATCCAGAATCTGACAGTCGTTAGGGAATGCTGCAAAACCTGGCTCTTCAAAAGGCCATAAGAATGACACTCCCAACACTGGCACCATTTCTACCCCCAAAACCACTAACCTACCAAAACAATTAATACCCTGAAACAATTGCACTGTTTTTAAACATACATTAATAAAATCGAAGAGATTGAAAACGGAATCCCCAAGCAGAGCATTTGCCCTAAAAGGGTGAAATGGCAGTGCCTCCAAGAAGTGCACTACAGCCTTTGCCATCACTATCAATTTTGCATGGACGGCACTCAAATAAGGCATGATTGTATAACAAAACCCTAAAACAGACAGATGGAGAATATGCTCTGCAGACAAAGTGTTGTTTGGAATGTATCTGTTGGTGTGTGACTAACCAGATGTTTCACTAAGTTGGCTATGTCCCAGTATTATTCCCTCTTGGATATGGAGCCCTTATAATAGCCATGAAACTTTTCTCTACCTCTCGTCACCAGTCTTTATTAAATTTATAATCAAATTCCTCTCTGCTATGATTCCTCTACTTAGATAATAATATGTACATTATTATATGTGGAAACTAGTAGATACTTATATGGCCACCATCACCATAGTATATGAGCAGCACCTCCTAGTCTTTAATGTAGTTATCCTCACAACCCTCCTGTGAGATAGGGTTGTTATCCCCATTTTACAGATGTGGAACTGAGGCTCTGAGAGGCTAAGTGACCTGCCTAAAGTCGGAAAGGAATAGAATAAATGGGTTTACAGCATCCCCTACAGTATGTGGGGGTCTCTACTGGCTGCTGCTCTCTGCTGTCCTGTATTTTGCCGCTGAGGGAGCACACCTGGCTATTCTGGGCTTGCCTCTCTCTGGTTTGAAAGGTCTCGGTTTCAGCTCAATGCAGAATGAGAACAAAAATTGACTTGTTTTTACTCATTTGTATATAACTCCCAGTCCTCTTCCATACAACAGTGTTTATATTTGCTAGAATCCCGTGTCTGCTACTTGCTTCTATTATGCTTTTTTATATCTACTTAAGCACTTTTCCTGTGGTATCATGGCTTCTGTTCCCCATTTCCTAGTTTAGACTAAACAAGGAGGAACTGTAATTGTTGCACCAACAGTTTCTTGATTATACCCGACTTGGGTGCTGCAGACTTAGCTACTTGCAAACTGTTGAAAGTTGTAGTGGGATTAGTGTAATCGTGGGTGCTTACTTCTAGTGATCTATATAAAGCAAAAGTGGTGCAAGAAGCCATCATTATTGTGCAGCCGTCTGTCTTTAGTCAATTTTGCTCCACTTTCACTAGAATTTATTAAATCATTTGTCTTCACTCTCTGCTCATTGGTTGCCAGAAGAGTAGAGCAGACAATAGGAAAGCCTGCAATAACCAGGTGAAAGAGATGCTGTAATAGCCACTCTCCTGCTCCATGAATGCATAGCTTGATATCCAGAACCACGATCAGCCACCAGGATAAAAGAGAGTATACGATAAGACATGTGCTTCATTCTTTCCTGTCTTTGATCTTTTAATTCTAATATTCCATTTCAAAGCAGTACTGGAATAAGAAACAACAACTGAGCAGTCATTAAAATCTGTTCTTTTTAGGACTCTTCTGACCCTCTAACACTTCCATTTCCTAAGAATATTGTAACTATGGTAATATGTAGACTGAACCAACATCATGAATCAGAACACACTAGATTTCTGAGAAATTCCAGTCAGGGTATTAATTTTGTGGTTTGAGACAACTACATGGAATATGTCTGTAGCTGTGATAAGTTTTTTGTGCTCAGCTATATTAAATATTGCATTATGTACATTATAGGTAATGTTGCCTCCTTTTCCCTTTCTTTAATTTCCTGGGTGGGGCCATGGGGGACTGCCCATCACAGGCATGGTGAGATGAGATAGGTCACCAAGGAATTGTTTCAGGAGGTACGTTGGTAGTGTCAGCTGTCCTCTGTTGCCTCAAATAAAGGGTAACCTCTGAGACTTACATTTAACATTTGTTAACACTCCAGACAAACATTAGTATGGAGTTCTTAATAGACGATACATGTTTCTTTTAATTAATTTGGTTTAACTCAGTAGTTCTCAACTGGGGATCTGGGGCCCCCTGGGGGCCACAAGCAGGTTTCAGGGGGTCCACCTAGTAGATCCGGCATTAGAGTTGCTGAGGCCCAGGGCAGAAAGCCGAAGCCCCACTGCATGGGGTGAAACTTGAGGCCCCAAGCCCTGCCATCCAGGGCTGAAGCCAAAGCCTGAGCAACGTAGCTTTGCAGGGCCTCTCATAGTTGTCTATATTATGGCCATAAAGCAGTCCAGGATTGGAACCGTCTTGCTGCTTGCCTGTGAGTTTTATGCTGTCCTCTTAGAGGCACAATACAGAATCTTACCCAGTATGTTTCTAGACACACGGTGGTGAAGGATTGATTGATGAGAAGGCAGGGGAAAGAATGGGATCAAGAGTTAATAGCAGGTGGCTGGGAATCAGGACTCCTGGGTTCTATTCTGGCTTGACCACTGATTTGCTATGTGAGCATGGATAAATCGCTTAACACCCATGTATATCTATTAAATGGGTATAATACTTACCTCCCATGCAGGGGTGCTGTGTGGCTTATTTAATTTTATAAAAATTATTTTAGATTCTCAGATGAAAGTAGCTATGTTCCTACACAGCAGTATTAATAGCCCACGTCAGGCTATTCTGATCTTAACACTAAGTAATGAGCTAATTATCGTAAATAATGTGAGGGGCCAAATTCTACTCTAGAGTTCACACACTGACTTCAGTGGGAGCCTCACTGCAAATCTGAGATCAAAACTTGGCTTGCAGTTGGGGAGCATCTAGGGTTTAATGCTAGCAGTGCCATTGATTTTTAACTAATTACACTGCTCTACAGCCAAAATGCTTCTGAAATAAATGTAGTCAAACTTTACTAATTCTGGGTCACTGAGAACGAAAATGATGCTTAAAATTGTTGATTGGCTCTAGTTTTCAAGACGTGCTATTGGGTCAGTATATACGACCCTTGACTTGGGAATGGCGGAGGATAAGTGAGTTATAAAGGGAAGGGATCTCAATTTAAACCAGAAATGACTAAAATACATCTTTGACTGGATCTATGAATAAATCTATCACTGGGTTTGGACAGTACTTGCTTTTTAGGCAAAACAATGAATGATGCAATCTGAAGCTGGTATTGCATCATACATGATATGAATTGCATCATGTTATTCCTAGAAGTCATGGATGATGCAATCATAACGAAGCTAACATCACTCTGCTGAACAAATTGCCCTATATCAGCTCTAGAAATCATACAGTGTCGTGCTCTTATTTGTCCGTGTTTGATTTTGCAAAGGGACACATTTCTGTTTAGCCAAAGTGAGCAGAGATGCCTCGTACTTGTGTGAACAGTGCAGATAACTTCTGCTATGTTTGTGGTGAAGTGACTTTTGCATCACAAAAGCGCAGTATAACCACTGTGGTTAAGAAAGCCTATCACCTTTCTTTTCGCTGCAAAATTGGAGATCAGGACAAGAGGTGGGCCCCACACATATGCTGCAACACTTGTGCAACAAATCTTCGCCAGTGGTTGAACAGGAAAAGGAAATCTATGCCTTTTGCAGTGCCAATGATTTGGAGAGAGCCAACAGATCATACCAGCAATTGTTACTTCTGCATGGTGCCTCCAGTTGGGAAAGGTGTGTCAAAGAAGAAAAAGTGGACTGTGCATTATCCAAACATTCCATCAGCTATACGCCCAGTACCCCACGGAGAAGGACTGCCGGTTCCTGATGCACCAGAATCATTCTCACTTGAGTCAGATGAGGAAGAGGAAGAGGATGAAACTTCTGGTCCTGAACCATCAATGTCACAGGACCCACATTTTCTCCCATCCTCCACCTCTGAACCACACCTCATAACACAAGGTAAACTGAATGACTTTGTCAGGGATTTGGAACTACCCAAGAGTAAGGCAGAGCTTTTGGGCTCCAGACTGCAGCAGTGGAATTTCCTGGCAGGTGATGTTAGGGTTTCCATGTTCCGTGACCGTCAAAAGGATCTTGTCCCATTCTTCTTCATGGAAGGTGATCTTGTAGCCTGCAACAACATCGATGGTGTGATGGCAGCCCTCAACATCGTTCACAATCCAGATGAGTGGAGACTGTTCATTGATTCATCGAAGACGAGTCTTAAAGCTGTTTTACTGCAGAATGGCAATGTTTTGCCATCAATTCCAGTTCGTCATGCAGTCCATATGAAGGAAACCTATGACAACATGAAACAACTTTTGAGGTACATCAACTATGACCAACATCAGTGGCAGCTTTGTGGCGATTTGAAGGTTGTTGCTCTCTTGCTTGGTCTGCAGACTGGATACACAACGTACTGCAGTTTTCTCTGCGAATGGGATAGTCGTGCAAGAGATTCCCACTACATCAAGAAAGATTGGCCACTCCGACAGTCATTGGAGCCTGGGAGGAAAAGTGTTCAGCATCCACCACTTGTTGAATCAAGGAAGATTTTGTTACCACCCTTACACATCAAGCTGGGTCTGATGAAGAACTTTGTCAAGGCCATTGACAAAACACAAGCAGCTTTCAAGTACCTCCGTGGAAAATTTCCAAGGTTAAGTGAAGCTAAGATAAAGGAAGGTGTCTTTGTTGGTCCTGAGATTTGTGAACTTCTTCGAGATGATGCATTTGACCATGCACTGCATGGCAAGGAAAAAAAGGCATGGAAAGCCTTCCAGTTAGTGGCAATCAATTTTCTCGGAAACAACAAGGCAGACAACTACAGGTTGTTGGTGGAAAAGCTCCTCAACGCATACAAAAGCCTTGGTTGCAACATGTCACTAAAGATACATTTTTTGCACTCTCATCTAGATTTTTTTCCACCGAACTGCGGAGCAGTGAGCGACGAGCATGGCGAGCGATTTCACCAGGACATTGCAACAATGGAGAAACGCTATCAGGGCAAATGGAGCCCATCAATGCTTGCAGACTATTGCTGGACAGTGACAAGAGATGCTCCATTTAATGAATACAAGAGACAAGCCAAGAAGCGCCGAGTAGACACTGAATAGGGCTAAACTATGTACATAATAGATTTTTGCCTTTTGTTTCATAATAAATTTTATTTATATAACCCCTTTGCTGATTTTTAAAGTGTTACATAAACAGGACAGGTGAAATAGTATCATGTAAAGCAACCATAAACACATGAAAAGACGTAGGTTTACAATTTATGATTAAAACTCTACTTTCTACACAATATACATAGACATAAAATGTAAAAACTTAAATATCTTCGAAACAGTAGCCAATCAGTTGTTTTAATTGTCATATTTGAATTCAGCACATCAAAATACATACTAAATAGCACATTTTATCTCTGAAGCAGACGACTTCTCAAAAATTGTAGACCAGTGTTATTTATCTTTACAAATTGCTTACAATTTATACCACTGAAAATAATTGCAAAGAATTGCATAGGTTCTCTTGTTGAATAAATCTAAATGATCTGGTTTTTTTGGCTCCCCAAAGTTCGCTTTGTAATTTTTACTTGTTTTGACATATTTGTACTGCTAAAGTTATTATTGCTGAAAGTTCTTGGGTATCATAAATAGTCAGCAGGCAACTTAATTAGTCATGAGTGTACATTTCTCAATGTCAGATGAATTCCTCCTTTAGAGCGCCTGGACTATCAAGTTAGCAGCTTCAGGAAAACTTTCCCCTAAACCACATAGAACGTTAAAAGATAAAGGTTCACTACACTTAAAAATAGAAAACCCTAGATAATCTTACTGCCCATGTGTTAAAGGGCCTGTGCCTTGTCATTTCCTTATACTTGTTTCGATTATATGTCAGTACATGCAATATGTGGATAGATTATGGATTGTTTCCTGATTTTCTGGGACCCTGCAGCTTCTCCGAGAATTGGAAAGGAAATGTTAAATTCCTTTAAATAGCAAGAGATGTTACTGATACAGAGTCAGGGTCAGTAAATGCAAAAAATGTTAGACAACCATTGTTAATATTGTGCAAATATAAATAAGCTACTTCTTGATCTTCAAATTCACAGTGATCATATGAAAGTAGTAAAATAGGCTTCATATTCTATATTTTTTAAATAATTTTGCTACCAAAAAAACCCAAACCCATGGTCTCCCTGACTGCAGAATTTCCACTGAAGCAACAGGAGTTCTGCTCACGGAGGTCTTGCAGGAGTAAGCCCTATCTTTGTCCCTGCATCATTCAAACTCTCTCTCATGAGAGAAGAAAGACATAAATTTTTGTTTTCCAGTATTCTTTCACTGAGCTATTAATATATTTGGTACATAAAAATTATTGGAAACTGCAACTTTGTGTACCCAGTGTCGCATAAAATCCCTTACATCAGGATACATGAAATCCCGGTTTCAAATTGAAATTCCATCGTCTTCCCCAGCACAATGGCTTTGATCCTACTTCCATTGAAGTTTTGTTACTGAGTTCAACAGAAGCAAGAACAGACCCAGATTCGTGACTAATTATTTCAATTAAAACCACCAGAGAGGAGCCTCCAATACTGAAATGGGGAGTTCCAACTCGGTAACCTGTTTCTTCCCTCCAGTCCATGGAAGTCCCTACAGAGAGGCTTTAAAAGCATAGGATGCCTTTTACAGAGCTAGAGGGCCAGGGCTTGGATGGGGACCAGATACACTGATTTTTCTTTATGGTTTGGAAAGGGGAGAAGCCCAAATTAATAGAACCTAAGGCGCAGAGGCCCACGGAAGCTGGTAAAGCTAGACAATTGCAGGAAGCAACGCGCATCTGTATGGGTCTCCCATGGTTCCTGTAGAAGCATCCAGAGATTAAGGGAGGAGAACTCTCCATTTCTTCCATGCTTCCCCATACATAGGGTGACCAAATGTCCCGATTTTATAGGGACAGTCCATTTTGGGGGGTCTTTTTCTTATATAGGCTCCTATTACCCCCCACCCCTTGTCCCGATTTTTCACATTTGCTGTCTGGTCACCCTACTCATACGTGCAAGTCATGGGAGAATGAGTAGGAAACTCTGTGTACAAACTCCCCTCTCCTCTGTGCATAGGTGCTGGAACTATGGGTGCTTGGGGTGCTGCTGCGTGACTTGACATGGTTTCCATTATATATAGAGTTTGGTTCAGTGGCTCTCAGCATCCCCACTATCCAAATTGTTCCAGCATCCCTACCCCTGCATAGGTTATTCTTGGCTAGGGGGAAATGAAGACCTTAGTTTCTCTCAGCCAAGTTTCTCTAAACTAACTTACCAAGAAAATAGAACATTCTCTCCAGTATTAAGTCTTATTCTAAATTTATGAAAGAAGAGATCAAGATAATGCAGAGAGTACAGGATTTTCTTAATTTAACAATTGTCTTTATATCTTAAGATGTTATATAGCATATTTTGTAATGCATTTTATAAATCCCTCCTCCTTCTAGCTTGTAACTTATGTTGAATTTTTAGTCATCAAATGTCTAGTGCTAAAATACATGTTTAATCTCATTGTTCTTGTGTTTTGTAAAAGTAGGAAACTGAACAATACACTGGATTTCTTGGGGCCCGCTCCAGCTCCTATTGTTGTCAATGACTCTGGTTTCAATCAATGCTCCATTAGGCCCTTATGTTCAATGCAAACTACTTATTGCTGAGGGCCTGATCCAGCTCCCTTTAACTTTAGCGGAAGCTGGACATACCCTAGTGGGTATGTGCATACCTGTGCTCATTCTGAATCCAGACTTTGTATTTCTTTACACTTGTTCTATACTTTGTTTCTTACTTGTTGCTGGGTTAAATACAAAGCTTTTAAAAACCCCAGCCTCTGGCCAGGCCGTGCTAGTGATTTAGCATTAGATCTCTCTATTGAGAGCAATGGGAAGTTCTGATTAAAAATCAGGGGTACAATATGACCGCAGGAAATCTGCTTTTCGAGCTTGTGGACCTAACTGGGCACAGCACACAATAAAAATGAGAACATCCTTCCTCAAAACCCACTCATTCTTAATAAGTGTGTTGATTTCATAAAGCACCTAACACACTTCTGGCTCTATATACATTTGTGTTTAGATGATGTATTGTTGAAAGTCTGAGCACTGTGTTCAGGCACTGATTCTGCTCCTTTAAAGCTATGAATTTTTGTACACACAGATGGATATTAAAGATGCACGTTCACTGTCGCTGATGTGGTCAGCTACAATCTCCTCTGTTCATTGTTTGTTCTCCATCTTTTGAATGATTTTCATTTGTTACTTTTAATTATTTTGCTGTCCCAGGAGAAAGATTAAATAATCTATAGGCAAGCAGCTGTCCTCTAGCTCTAAACTCTGTGCTCCCTGAGGCTTGGATACTGTGAGCAGATGCCCCATGTCGTGCGGGCTAGAGAATAATATGATCAGAAGAGGTGGGAGGGAGTGGGGTGGAAGAAGACAGCTCTCTTGCCCATGATCATACCAATGTCAGCTCCAGCATTCTTCTGGACAAATTCCCACACTTATTAGGTTAGAGGGGGTAGGACGACTAAAGCCATTTCACTGGTCACTAGTGCATCGGAGCAGCCCAGAGGTGAAATGACAATAGGGACCAGGTCCAGAAGAAAAAAAGGTGGTTTAAGCTTCCCTTGTTTCCCTTTTTCAAATGCGAGTTGTACACGTATCCGAACAGCACTCCCTGCATAACACGATCTAAATATTAACAAAGCTGATCACTTCCATATCCTGATACTGTACCCTTCCCGTAACGTCATTTTCACAGTTTTCTGCGGACTGCCTTAGCACCCCCCTGTATTTGTGTTAAGGAAGTCACAGCTGCAGGGTTTTCACTCCACACAGCTCAGGCCAGAAGTTTAGTTCAAAGTATACTTTTAGTTTCACACAAGGAACTAAAATAGTGTTCACGTGGCAGCATTGCTGCTGACTCACTGAAGCACTGCGGTGATGCTTCCTAAAGTCATATGAATCTTAATGACCTGTTTTACATTTTGTTTGACCTTCTTGCCTCCGAAGATGTAAATGAACCTTTTCATTTCTAACACCGACCAGCTATAAAGCTGAACAAAAAACTCTTCTCTAGCGTCAAGAAACTACTAAAAATGCACCTGCTTCTTCAGGAAGCTATGCTCCATAGGCCACCCCCAGCGCGGTATGTGCTCTCTAATCTTGTACTGTCTTTTTCTTTTCTTCTTTTGTGCTTGTGTTGCAGACTGTAGGCACTTTGGGAAGGAGTTGTTATCTATTAGGCACTGACCTCTTCCTGTACAGCATAATGTACATTTCCAGCTCTATACATTTTTTTTTTAAAGTGCTGCTTTCATTTCAGCTACACACTGAGTTAGCTCCCTAGCCTTTGGGTAATTTTCAGCAAATGTACTTTTCTTCCCCAGTGTTTTATAAGTTGCTTCCTGCTCTCTAGCCCTTGTTACTATTTGCTAATAGAGGTGAGGTAGAGTATTATTACTAGACTTAAATATTTTGAGGGTTACAGTTTTAATTTTTCAAAAAATTCAAATGTGCCTGCATGAGAAGGGAAACTCATCCCCATCCCCAGAGAGGCATTGACTTGATTAGCACTTGCATTTACCTCAGACAACTCATTCTTAATATTATTACCTATTTCTAGTTAATCTGACTGAGAGATCTGCAAGGTTACTAGAGTTAATCACTACAAAACAATATAGAAAATTGTCTAAGAAGAGGATGGAAAAACTTTTCTGTCAAAAGTCAGCATGGGGTAGTACAAAACAATGGTTTGAAGTAATTGGAAATTCACATAAAAATATCATCTTATTTATAACATAATCGAAATAAGTTACATCACATTAAAGAAGTATAATTTTTGATGACTTTCACTTGATCTTAAAGTACTGGGGCAAAATTCTCGGCTTTTACTCAAGCTAGTGAAAAGGTGTGTCATGTCTCTCAAAGATAAATAACCAGGAAGTCAGCAGAGACAAGTGTAGTGTTTATATAGCTCAGGAATGACTGGAGACATATAGAAACAAACACATAGGTACTTGCTTTCAGTGTTTGCAGCTTCTAGAAAAAGCTGGGCATGGCAAAGAGGAAGCCTGTCATTGAGTTAGGGATGGACTTACAAGAACAATACAATACTTAACTTCTTAAGGTCTGAAAACTCGGCTGTAAGATTCTATCAAATGAAAATATTGTGGGTCCAATCCAAAATTCCTGTCCTATTGGGCAAAACCCTGCCGTCCTTTCCCATTCGATGTTCCCATTAACTTCGCTATTCACGTTAGATTGCAGGTAGTCCGGGGAGACCTGCTCACATAAAGAACCAAAGTGGACCCCTTTCTCCCACCTAGGCCAACATCAGGAGGACCCATTTCACCCTCCAGCCAGAGGCTACAGGACAACTCATTTGCCCCCACCAGTGCTTCTGCAAGGAATAGCTGCCGGGTAGGAGATCCACCTAGAGGAGCCTCTGGAGTACTGAAGAGAGATGATGATTCGATATGGTTGATGGTAGAAGGATTGGTAGATTTGGGTAAGGAAGAGTATAGAATTCATGAAGGAGGAGGTAAAACAGTGGAGTTCAAGGATTAATTTTTTTAGGGGCGTGAATAGTATTTTACGCTGGGAATGTTACTCAGATGCTAAAGTGAGCATGGTATAGAATAGAATGTTGCCCACTGCAGGCCAGAGAGGAAATGTTTTGAGGGTTCCACTTGTTGCGATTTTGGCAGTATATCACCGAAGCCACACCCCCGGAGCAAAAATGGGGCAGTTCTAGGCTACATTTTAGAACTGTGGGTTTCATTTGATCCATGGCTCACAGTTTAGACACACTTGGGCTAAAGATTATGGCATTCCTAGTCTTAAATAATTAACACTGCACTTGCTGTTTTTCCTGCGCTGACGCCTCTACTGGTTATCACAGATTCAGTTGTAATTACTCACATTTTTTCAATCATTTCTGATATTGTTACCCACCATATGCTACGTGCTTTCCAGGAAGAAGTAGGGTGAAGACATAAGGAGTTTTGCTTTTGCTATTGACTTCAATGCCCTGAAGAGTTCACAATTGGAAGAGTTCAGATGAAATTGGAAGAGTTCACAATTGGAAGAGTTCAGATGAAAAGTGAAGGAGATCATCATCATCATCATCATCATTTCAAATAGAAAACACATGTACATGTGTCTTGATTAATATTCTGGAGGATAATACATTACTTTGAGAGTGATTGTTCAGCTGAACGTCTGAGCACTGTCAAATATCCAGTGTGTCTCTTCAGTGGTAAAAACAGTGTATAGCCTGACCTTGTAGAGTACATTCCAATTACAGGGCCTACATGAGTCGATCTGTCCCTCATAGGTAAAGCTGCATGCATAAAGCATTTGCAGGATTTGTGCCCATACTTGGATCCATTTCTTTTCACTTGAGAAGCTATTCTAAATACTGTCTTTCCAACTGAGATTAATAAACCTTTCCAAAAATAAAATCTGCAAGTTTAGCAACGTGTTATCAAATTCAGGGCTGTAAAATAATCTTCCCCTTAAGCATAATGAAAGGGATTTGAGATTGGAGGTGGACATGATCCTCTGGAAAAGTAAGGTGCCATCTTCTCTCATGGTCAGATGGCTGTATCCGAAATAATGAGTTTCCTGTGACTGCAAGGAGTGGACAATGGTGGCCCTCATTCCTGGTCATCCTTTTCATGGATGCATCTAAGTTTCTATGTGTCATTCCTTTAATGTCATCTGTTTAAAAGAGTGGAAAATGCTTATGTAGAAAAGTGCTTTTCCTGCTTTTTAATTTTTGGGAAAAAAATTAGCAAACTATGCTGTGATTTTTTTATTTTTTTTTGTAAACTTTTTCATTATGAACTTTCTTAGAAATAGCTTGGCATATTACAGTCTGAGTCAAATAGGATTTGATCTCCCTAATATGGTAGTAAACCAGGAGTAACTCCACTAAGTCACTGGAATTAAACTGGTGTAAGCAGGATCAGAATCGGGCTCATAGAATCTAATATCTTTCTCTGAACAATATGAGAGTAGCTTTTGTCTGTGTGTGTCTTTTGGAATTAATTCTGATTTTCTGACTAATGCCCAGCATAATGACTATAACAATGCTTGGAATCAAACAGCAGTCTAAATCCATATATGAGCATTAACTGCCACATCAACCACAGCTTGGGAAACAGGTTTTGTTGTATTAAGTTAAATCTGAGACTCTTTCAGGCATACACTTAACACATGGTGGGCTTGATTCTGTTAATGATACTAAGAGCAAGTAAAGGTTGCAGGATCAGGCCTGGTGTTATTTCACTAATGTCTCAGGCTCATATCTTTCCTAGTCTCTACACTGTCACACAACCAAGTGTTAAAGACTACCAGGAGGCCTTTGCTGTAAATGCCTGTTCACCAATCCTGTGATCTGACTAGCTTAAAAGAATGGTCATTCCCGGATAAGTAAACATAGGTACTGCAGAACATTAAACAGTAAATTACCCTATTCCCAGTCAATTCCTGAACATCTATTATCATTTACCTACAGTATTGGTAGGTAGTACTGTACCAGCTTGCTTTCATTATTCAGTCATTTCCATCAGGTTTATTGCAGCCCCTGCTGTTCTTCTTCATTATCTCTTATCCTCTATGGGCTCATGTATCATTTTGCAGGATCCAAGGTCTATTCTTAAAAGCCAGTTTTCTTCCCTGAGCTGATACTTTTTTTTTTTTCTGCCAGGTTTGATGCCTTTCTGCGGGTTCTCTGTGCATCTTCAAAAACTCCAATTCATTTCGAACTTTCTCTGCGCTCTGATGTACTGACACATCAGGAAACTGGACAGCAGGATGATTTCTTTAATTTGAATGTTTCATGTAGTAATAAGATATATATTAAATACACCTAGTATTGCCAATCCAGTGTGCAAAAAAGAGATGTGGATACCCCGAATCCCCTCCTCAACTGCTTCCAGATTTTACTTCTCACTGGTACCCTCATGCTCTAAACTTAAAAGAAGAGAAGGGAGGAAGAGATATGCACAATTTTTTTAAACAAATGAAAGGAAAAAGCAAGGTATCTGAAATCACGACAGCAGAGCTTACCAATAATGCTGATATAATCACTTTTTAAAAGTATAAAATAGCAGTTCTAAATTTCTAGCCGTAATAGATTCATAGAGCTTAAGGCCAGAAGGGACCATTGGGATTGTCTAGTCTGACCTCCTGTATAACACAGACCACAGAACTGCCCCAAAATAATTCCTAGAGCAAATCTTTTAGAAAGATTTTAAGAATCGTCAGTGATGGAGAATCCACCACAACCCTTGGTAAACTGTTCAAATGGTTAATTGCTCTCCCTGTTAAAAATTTACACCTTATTTGCAGTCTGAATTTGTCTATCTTCAACTTCCAGCCATAGGATCATGTTATACTTTTCTCTGTTAGATTGAAGAACCCATTATCAAGGGCTGGCATGTCTAATAAGCAGGGGAAGGCTGAGCCTGCCCAAAAACGCCCCGTGTGGCCCTGCCCACACTCCGTCCAGAGGCCTCCTCCCCTCTTGGTGCTAGTTGGCCCCAGCCCTGGTAGGCTGCTCCTCTTCCAGGAAGGGAAGCCGTCTGGGGCTAAGGTGGCTGGGACTTGGGGTAGCTTGGGCTGTCCAATGCTAGGGGGGCCCTGGCACTGGGGCCGCGCCGCCTAGCACTCCAGGGCTGAGGGGAGGCTGCGTGCCACCCACCACTTCAGGGTTGCGAGGTGGATGCATGCTCCACCCACCCGCCCGGGGCTGAGGGCCACGCTGTCTAGTGCTCTGAGGCTCAGGGGGGTCACACACCCACCCGGTGCTTTGGGGGCTGGGCCACATGGCTGGGAGGGACCCATCTGCCTGCCTGGTGCTCTGGGGGGCTGGGCCATGCGCCACCTGCCCACCCAGTGCTCCAGGGCTGAGGGAGGCCAGCCGGTGCTCTGGGGGTGGGGGGACTCGCAACTGCTGGGAGAAGGATCTGGCCTTGCGGGGAGAGAAAGGGGAGAGGCCTCAGGCGGAAGGGGTGGGCTGGGGGCTAGCCTCCATGAGCCAGTGGTTCACCCACTGCCCATGCCATTATCAAACATTTGTTCCCCATCTAGGTACTTATAGACTGTAGTCAAGTCACCCCTTAACGTTCTCTTTCTTAAACTACATAGATTGAGCTCCTTGAGTCTATCCCTATAAGAAATGTTTTCTAAACCTTTAATCATTCTCATGACTCTTCTCTGAACCATCTCCAATTTAGCAACATATAGCTTGAATTGCGGGCACCAGAACTGACACAGTATTCCAGCTGCGGTCACACCACAGCCAGATAAAGATGTCAGATAATCTCTCTACTCAGTTGAGATTCTCCTGTTTATGCACGCCAAGACTGCATTAGTACTTTTGAGCCACAGCTTATGTTCATCTGATTATCCACTATGACTCCCAAATCTTTTCCAGAGTCACTACTTCCCAGGATAGAGTTCCTCATCCTGTAAAGTATGGCCAATATTCTTTGTTCCTAAATGTATACATTTACATTTAACCATATTAAAATGCATATTGTTTGCTTGCACACAGTTTACCAGTCACCTAGATTGCTCTGAATCAATGTGTTGCCCTCTTCATTATTTACCACTCCCCTAATTTGTGTTATCTGCAAACTTTATTAATGATGATTTTATGTTTTCTTCCAAGTCAATGATAAAAATGTTAAATAGCATAGGGCAAAGAACCCACTGAAAACACACCCACTCAGTGATGATTCCCAGTGTACAATTACATTTTGACACCTATCAGTTAGCCAGTTTTTAATCCCTTTAATGTTTGCCATGTTAATTGTATATCATTCTAGTTGTTTAATCAAAATGTTGTGTGGCACCAAGTCAAACGCCTTGCAGAAGTATATTACGTCAGTGTTATTACCTTTATTAACCCAACTTGTAATCTTATCAAAAAAAAAAGATATCAAGTTAGTTTGACACGATCTGTTTTCCATGTTTTGTGCATTAATCACATTGCCCTTCTTTAGTTCTTTATTAATCGAGTCCCCTAACAGCCACTCTATTATCTTGCCCTGGATCAATGTCAGGCTGACAGGTCTATAATTATCCAGGTCACCCCTATTTACCCTTTCTAAAAAGTGGCACTATGTTCGCTTTCTTCCAGTCTTCTGGAACTTCCCCAGTACTCCAAGATTTATTGAAAATCAACATCAACAGTCCAGCTTGCTCCTCAGCCAGCTCTCTTAAAACTCTTGGAAGCAAGTTATCTGAACATGCTGATTTAAAAATATCAAATTTTAGTAGTTTTGTGAAATATCCTCCAGAGATACTAGTGGAATGGAAAGAGATTTATCATCACCATATGATGAGACCATCATTCAGATGTTCCTGATTAAAGTCTTTCTCCCAGCTGATAACTGTTTTCAGCATTGTGAAATTGGCCCTGCTAAAGCACCAAGTATATATGTTACTGGTCTGAATTTTACACTGCTTGCACATTATGAATGTGCTCAAGTCACAATCGCTTTTACCTAAGCTATCATTCGGCAGCCTTAAACTTGCTTTCAGAAGTGGCTTAAAAGGTAAATTGCAAGCAAGTGCTTGAAACTCTTCTTGCTCCCTTATGATGTGGAAACATGGCCCCTGCACTTTCTTTATTATTTCGGCTTGTTTTTACATTAGAAATATCAAATTTCACTATCCTTTTTGCGGGAGAATTTTAGCAAGCTCTTTGGAAGACCCATGGTGTGACCTCACTACAGGCTGAAACCTGAGCTACAGCTGTCTGAGAGGTGATTCTGCAAACACTTATGCACATGTGCAACTTTGCTCATACAAATAATCCTGTTGTCTTCAATGAGATTACGCACATGAGCAAAGCAACTCATGTGCAAAGGTGTTTGCAGAATCAGGGCTCAGGCCCTCATTTAAGGAGATGGGGACAATGTGGAATCTGGAATATTATTTATCTTTGGGTTTCATATTGTCACTCCTCACTGTAGTGTCCGAGTGCCTTCACACATAAAATCAATAGCAATAGAAAAGTCCTTAATGGACTTCATGGAGTCGCTGGCACTGCTGGCATTTGAGTGTTCAAATTGTGAGCAGCATTTATGGTGGAAAAACTTTCTCAAAGAGGAAGTTTTGGCAATGTTTCCTAAAGTTGGTCAGGGTCTGGATTTGCCTGATTGCCTCTGGAAGATTGTTCCATAGCCAGATTCCCTCCACCAAGATTCTATAACTCAGCATCCTTAAGACTTGCTGTAGGAAAGAACAACATTCCTATCCCGTTCACGTTTGGCCTGGGAGGGTACGTTTGCAGTATGATAAAAGGCCAGTGGCACAGCTGCAGCTTGTGGGGCTTGGGCTGTGGGGCTATAAAATAGCAGCATAGATGTCCAGACTTGGGTTCTGGAAACCTCGCCTCCTCATGGGGTCTCAGATTCTGGGTGCCAGCCCGAGCCCAAACATCTACACTTCAATTTCTGCATCACAAGCCGTGGGAGCCTGAGTCAGATGACCCAAGCCAGGCATGGTTATTTTATTGGGTAGTGCAGACATACCAGGAGACATCTGGATCAGGTATCAACATCTTGTGAAGTCAATTCCAGGTCCTCCAAAGATCTTACCAAGGTCCTCTAACATTTCAGATGTTTTTAAAATGAGATTTTTGTTGCACAGATCATAATGGAGCATTAGAAGGCATAAAACATAACACTAATTTTAGTTTTACAGTTCACCTTTAGAGCTTTACTCACCTGAAGTTTAGTTCTTTGAATAGTCCAGACATATAGAAACATTTTGCCTGTTTCATGTTGATACTGTCTATAAATGCAGTGTTTTCTGTATGTGGTAAAGCAAAGAATTGGGAATTTGTGCAAACCTTGAGCCAAAGACAAAAATTCATTGAATGTACTTCTAAAGAAAAACAATAATTTGACATCAAACTTCACTTTCCTCCCCATATTCATAAAGTTGCTCATTCCTTTCTAACTACTTTTAAATTCAAAACATTCTCTGTTTTTTTAGTAAATGACACAAAGGAGAAATGGTGAAAATGGTCTCAATGGACAAAAGATTTCACAATTCTTAGAAAGTTTGAACATTTCAAAACGTCAGGGAAGTAAAAGCATTTTCCCTTACATGTGTACCTTTCTGTTTTGCGAATTTATACACATAGTGCAAAATCCAGATGAAGAAATTCTTTTTAAGCAGTAAGCAAGAGAAATCCTTAAATTAGCTCTTCCCTTGGCAGACATTGGTCACTTCCTTCTCAGGATATTTTGAAAGGTTTCCTGTCCATTTCAAATGGTGAGGCATGGTACTTTTTGCTGTCTGTATAGCCTTGCCCTTGTTCAACGCTTTGGGAGGGGTTTGCTTTTTTTTAACTCTGTCACTGCTCATGAACAAGTGAAAAACTGAGCAGAGAGAACTAAGTACAATAATTTAAACAGTGTCGCAGATGTTTTCCCCCACAGTAGACCAGGAATGTTCTAGAAGCTTTAAGAATGATCTGGAAGCTTTACGAATGATCTATAATAAAGCAAACAAAGTGTGGTCTGAGCACAGGAATGGGAGCCAAAATGCCTGAGTTTTCATCTCCAACCTTGATTCCTTCTGTGACCCTGGGCAGGTAACTTAACTTCTCCGCCTTGGTTTTCTCACCTGGGTTGTAGAGAGGCTCCATACATTTGTAGATATTTGTAAAGCCCTTTGAAGATGTAAAAGCACTATGTGTAAAATTAAGGCAACTTAAAGCTGTAAGGCATGGACTGGATCTGCTACTAAGGGTTTACTAGACCCTTGGTCCACTAAGGGTTTACTAGACCCTCTTGCAATAATGGTGGTATCTACATACCTAGTAAGACAAAAGAATCACAAATTCAGAAACAATTTCATACATCGCCTTAGGTCTGCAGTTCAAATACAGAACTGCAATGAGAGCGGAAATGGAAACCAAAGGCCTGAAGGGAAGACTAAAATGAGGTCTTATTTTCTGGTTAGGTAGCCCCTCCCTTCCCCCCCTGCCTGGATGTTGGGGGAATGATCCCATCCTCCTCACCTCCCACATGCTACCTCCCACAACCCCGTCTGGAATAGAAATCTGGACTGATTTCATCATCCATAATAGAAACAACAAATAGTGCTTAAAGATTTATAAAACTCAGCTTTCACAAAATTGCAACTTGGCATTGGTGTGTAATTTGCCAGCATTAAGGCTAGCCCCACATACAAGTTACTACCTATACAGAAGGGAGAAAAGTTACAAGCTACTGTCGGCCTCGACTACTGTGTTTAAGTCTCCACCATGACGTTCAATTATCATGGGTTATTTGCATTTAATAAATCCAAAACTGAATCTAGAAAATATGCTAAAAGCAGAGAGGGAAATGCTGAGCTGTTGAAAGTGAATATGGGGTGGTACAAAATGATGGCTTGAGAGCAGTAACAGGAATTTAACATAGTGAGGAATATCTTCTTCTTCTCCTTTTTTTTTTTACTTAATCCTGCTCATATTTAATAAGCATAAACTTTCTGATGACTTTCACCGTTCATCGCCTGAGAGATTGGACCATAGCGCTAATAATGCAAACCTGTGGTGTTTAGCTGCCTAGGGCTTCTATTGTATAGTATTGTATAGGATTCCATTCAACAACAGTTCCGCTTTTGTCTGCTAACTTCATAAATAATGGATACATCTTGCATTAGAGATTAGCAAAGATTGTAAAGCTTCCTTTTTTGCATGTGTAAGATTTGGGTAGCTTCTAAAATATTGATACAGTTGTGCAAGTTAGTGCACTCATTTTTAAGCAAGGCAAAAAAAAAATTCTAATGGTTCAATTATATAATAGAAAAGGCACGGATCTGAAAGCAGATTTCTGCCACTCAAAAACTTCAGAAAATGTGATCCTTTCATCTGAAGTCTATGGGGAAAATAGTTAAATTACTAATTTTGTGATATTTTTCTAAGAAGAATCTACAGAGATCATTGTGGGTTTCAAAGCAATTATGGTTGGAGGTCATGAAAAGCCTTCAGGAAACATTACCAAGCTACTGCACCATCTGAAGAGAACACTGCCATGCCAGAAACTTACAGAATTCAATGAGAACAGAGGCAAGAAGAAGAATTTTCATTCTTTGTAGTTTTGTTTTTGTTTGCATGCTTGTTTGTTGTTGGTTTTTTACATAATACTTTGTACTTACGCAGCACCTTTTATCTCAAAACAGTAGTCAATTAAGTCTCAATACTCCTGTAAAGGAAGCTTTGAGAAAAATCATGGATGATTCATTGCACATTTTGATAGTCACCAAGTTTATCAAAATGTGTGACATCTGTTTGTTTTTTTCCCCTTGTCCACCATGCCACTTTATTGAGTTGTCTGTCTAGGCATTTGTATTGCACTTGTCATCATGGTTTCTGAGAGCACTCTATTCCCTGCCTAACATAAGAACGTCCATACTGGGTCAGACCAAAGGTCCATCTAGCCCAGTTTCCTGTCTTCCAACAGTGGCCAATGCCAGGTGCCCCAGAGGGAATGAACAGAACAGGTAATCATCAAGTGATCCATTCCCTGTCACCCATTCCCAGCTTCTGGCAAACAGAGACTAGGGACACCATCCCTGCCCACCCTGACTAATAGCTATTGATGGACCTATCCTCCATGAACTTACCTAGTTATTTTTTGAACTCTGTTATAGTTTTGGCCTTCACAACATCCTCTGACAAAGAGTTCCACAGGTTGACTATGCATTGTGTGAAGAAATACTTCCTTTTATTTGTTTTAAACCTGCTGCCTTTTCATTTCATTTGGTGACCCCTAGTTCGTGTGTTATGAGAAGAAGTAAATAACACGTCCTTATTTACTTTCTCCACACCAGTCATGATTTTATAGAACTCTATCATATTCCCCCTTAGTCATCTCTTTTCCAAGCTGAAAAGTCCCATTCTTATTAATCTGTTCTCATATGACAGCTGTTCCATACCCCTAAATATTTTGGTTGCCCTTTTCTGAACCTTTTCCAATTCCAATATATCTTTTTTGAGATGGGGCGACCACATCTACAAGCAGTATTCAAGATGTGGGCATACCATGGATTTATATAGAGGCAATATGATATTTTCTGTCTTATTATCTATCCCTTTTTTAATGATTCCCAACATTCTGCTCAATTTTTTCACTTCTGCTGCACATTGAGGGGATGTTTTCAGAGAACTATCCATAAAGACTCCAAGGTCTCTTTCTTGAGTGGTAACAGCTAATTTAGACCCCATTATTTTATATGTATAGTTGGGATTATGTTTTCCAATGTGCAATTACTTTGCATTTATCAACATTGAATTTCATCCGCCATTTTGTTGCCCAGTCACCCAGTTTTGAGAGATCCTTTTGTAGAGAGGAGAGATCCTTTGGAGAGATCCTTGCCTACTGCAAGTTTCTCTTCTAAGCTCTCTCACCCCTGCCTATATCTTCACTGTATTCCAGAGAAGGGAAACTTGAGTGCAGCTTGTTCCAGAGGGTTGGCCATTTTGCAAAGCTACACAGTATTTTTCACTCTGTCCTGGGTTGGGAGTGTGGCATGCAGGCTGACCAGCCAGAGAAGAGATTGGAATAAATAACCCTACCAGACACAGCATTTGACAAGAAGTCGCAGCCCTGCTCTAATTATGCCTGTTTTAGAGATGGATAAACTGAGGACCCGACAAGTTAAGTGATTTGCTCACAGTCTTCACAGCATGTCATTGGCAGAGCTGCAGCTACAACCCACGAGTACTGATTTCTAAGCCCCTATTTTAGGTACTAGTCCAGATGACCTCTCAATTCAACCTTGCAGTTTATTATTTTTTCCACTGTCTCCTGCAGCCAGAGTGGGCTGGAATTTCTAACTTGTGAATAGATAGTTCTGTGTTGATAAATGTAGAACTGTTTTTTCAACATATTGATTATGTGAACAGGACTTTGAGCAGTAAGTATGTTTACTTTCCTTATTATTGAAATAGACTTTAGAGGCACTTTTTTGTGGTTACCAAAAGGTTCTGTCTGGACTTTGTCATTAAATCATGAAACAGACCTGCTGGCTAGATGTGTATTGAGTGCAGTGAATGAGGAGAGAGATATTGAAAGATCCAACCTGCCAGGGTATATGATGCTGCTAAGAAATAATCAGGTGTTCAATACCCAAAATGTTTTGCACCTGATATTATCTTATAACACATCCCGCACAATTTCTAGAGTGAGGAGAAAAACAAAAACCAGAGAAGATAAAAGAGCAGTAAGCAGGACAAAATGGTACTAAATCCGCTGTGCACTCTCTCTCCTTAATAGTTCCCCTCCCAGACTGCCTCAGATCAGTCAACATGCTGGATCAGCATGGCACAAATATAGCTTTATCTTTTGGGCACAGAGATGTGGCTTGCTAGATAACTAGCCAGTCAGACCAATTTTTAGGGAGCTTGCCCAGAACCATTTCAGAGAGAGGATATTGTCTACGTCCACTAGCGCTGAATCAAATATTGTTTTTCCTTTATTACATGCTCATTACTTGATCCAGAGTCACGGCTGACACAGTATTTCTTTTGATTCTGTAGGAATAGCCTAATCACACTTTATTTGGGATGAAGTTAAACCAGTTTGTTACTCTTTTAAGCCTTATCATGTTACCTCTTCTTGGGCCTGACATTGTCACAGTTCTCTGATTGGAAGGAGAAGAATTACACTGTAGATGTTGTACACAGTGCTTGGCAGCCAACAGAGGCACCAGCTTGTTCTGCTGAAGAGGTTTTTCATAATTATACTCCAGTAAATATGGGAAGAGCAGTATCGGGATGGGGAGGTAGAGGGCGTTGCTAAGTGTAGTTTGCTCTGCTCCCGCTAGCTCAACATTGATTGATCGAATTAAAATGCAGACTCTGTGGAAGAACATAGTGTGGATTAAGAGGAAATGAGCCTAAATGCACCCAGACAAAGCCTTCTTAATATGGTCCTGTGACAGGGTCCCGACTCACCACCGCAGCGCCCCCTGCCGGTCTGTCTGGGAATTAGCTCTTGGCAGTCCTGGAGTACCCTCCACTGGTGGTGTCTCGTCCGCCGCTCCCTTGCTGGCATCCTGACCCGCATTTCTCCCAGCTCGCGGTGTCCTCTTCAGGACACTGCCCTCCCGCAGTGGTCCCTAGTCCACGCTTACCCCCTTCCGAGGGGGGCGGGGGGTTATTGGCAGTTCCTTTCAGTGCCCCAGCCACAGTGGCTCACCACACCCCAAAGTCTAACCCCTTCTGTCAAGGGTCTGGTGCAGTCTGTTAGCGCCACATCCCATGGCTGGGCGCTTGTACCAAGGGGGAAGGGGGGGACCCAGGCCCGCCCTCTACTCTGAGTCCCGACCCAGGAACCCTCAGACAGCAGCCTTCCTGCCCTCCTTCTCTCCCATTGTCCGTCTCTCTTCCCTGGGCTGCTTCCCCTTCAGCCTGCTCTTGCACCCAGCTAGGCCCTTTCACTCAGGGCCTGCAGCCTGGCAGGCTATGGGCGGGAGCCCTCTTGTGCTCCCCTGAGTCTGCCCAGCACTGCGCTGTCCCAGATGCTGGTCTCCTAAGCAGGAGACAGACCTTCCCCTCTGAAGGCCTGGAAGAGACTCCCTGTGCCTTGCCTCAGCAGCCTTTTTATAGGGCTGAGCCTGGCCCTAATTGGCTGTCTCCAATCTGGGCCCTGATTGGCTCCCAATAAGCCCTCCTCGCATTGGCTTCCCATCTGCGCAGGCTTACTGGCCTGTTGCCGCCCACCCATCCAAGGGGGTGGGGCACCCGCCCCACCACAGGTCCCCAAAATAACTGGTTCTTCCTATCCTGTGGGCCCCAATACTATGGTGATGGAGGCCATATTAGTACCTAGAAAGTTTACCTTGTCCTGAACTTCCCTCTCCTTGAATTCTCCCCTGGCTTTCCCCTTCTCAAGTTCTTTCACTCTGCTCTGAGCTGTCACCTGATCTCCCTCCCCCCAGCTTTATCCCTCAAGAACTGGGAGCCATAGGAATCACTGTCATCAGTTTTCCTGTCAAAGATTCTTCTTTTTAATGTTTAAAAGAAAACTTTTGTGATGAAATTTACAGACTGGGCTGCAGAGAGGAGACTTAACTAACCTACAATAGAACACCAAATCAAAGTGTCACTTTAAACCAGGGACAGAAATGGCATTGCTGTGTTAACATGTGGACTTCAAGTGTAACAAAAGTGTTCTTATCAAATTGGTTTCGGTCACAAGACTTTCTGCATGTCTAGGCTAATTTATCAGGAAAATCCTGAATAAGTAACCTTAACTTGACTGTACAGTAGAATACAGAATTGTAGGTAGTTTCTTGGTAGACAATGAAATAACATCATGGTTGCTTGTCAGTATCACAACCATGCAACTTCAGAACCAGAATGCTTTTTTTTTTTGCTTTGGTGATATAGGGGTTTATATCACCAAAGAGATGCAAGAGATTTCTATGTGCATTCCCAATAGCATTCGAAGGAATCTGTAACATAAATCCATTGTGTACTGATGACACAGGAGATCCCATGTATTGAAAGAGATCCCTTGTAATGAAGCAAATCTAAAACTATCCAACACATATATTGAAAAGAGTGAGCTAGATTCTACTGTCAATTACTGCAACTCTGTTGACTTCAATGGTAACAACAGAACTTGGCCCTGTGTGCTTGGCTGGTCACTTTCTGTATTCTCTTATATCTGATATGTGTTTGAACAAGGGCCTCCTACTCCCTCACAACCCCGCCTAATGTTTGATCCAGAGAAGACGTCATAATCTAGTGCTGATGACTTCACAATCTGTTCCCATGGAAACTTGATTATTAATTGTGTATTACTGTAGTGCCTAGGAACCCTAGTCATGTGCTAGGCACTGTGCAAATGCAGAGAAAAGATAAGTCCCTGCCCCAAAGTGTTTTCAATCTCAGATAAGACAACAGATGGATAGACTGATGGGGGAGTATAGGGAAACAATGAAAGAATATTGGTCTGCATGGTAGGCATACCAGCTGCCTAACTGTTGTCAAGTTTTTGTAGACATCCCAGAAAAGGAGGGATTTGAAAGTGGATAATGAGACTAGTGACGGCAAATCTTCAGATTTGCAGATGTTATTGTGGAGCTCCTTCCAAACGTGAGGGGCAGCATGACAGACACCATGAAGGTGCTTGTCTGAAAATTTAACAAGTGGGCAAGAGAGGCTGGCATTGTGGGTTAATCAGAGATGGGAGTCAACATACTGACAGCAGTGTTGCCAGTTCTCGTGATTTTTTCAAAAGTCATAGGATTTCAGCTGGGGCTGGAGCTAGTCTCACTGTGTCACAAGAAGTGCCAGCCCTCTCACAAATTTCACCCCTGCCTGGGAGAAACCCCCTCTGATTGGCTGCCTTCCCCGCTAGCCTGCCTCCTTTGGAAGAGGAGCCATTTGCAGGAGCACACAGAGCTCTCGCCCCACCCCCGAGGAGCTAATGCCAGTCTCACAGGAGGGGAGGGAGCAGAAAAGGCTCAGCATTAGTGCTGCTCCACTCCCTCCTGTGAGGAATGGGATAAACCTCTCTGCTCCTCTCCCTCCCCACAACGTCCAGCCAGGAATGCAGAGAAGGGAACCTTTCTGCAGCTGCCCCTCAGGGGTGGGCGAGGGGGATGAGGAACCCCTAGAGCTGCAGCGGGAGCTAAGGTGGGGTTGGAGGAACAGAACTGATGTGGGGACTGGAGGGGAAGACTTGATGTGGGGGCAGAATTAATTGCTGGGCAGGGAGATGGGGAGATATAGGGGTAAGAGCTCCTGAAGCAGGGGCCAAGTCACCTTACTTATGGGAGTTGGAAACACACACACACACACACACACACACACAGGAGGAGTTCAAAAAATCAAGACAAACCAAAAGAAACAATCTTTTTTAAAACCCCATGATTTTGGGGATCTGACTCATGATTTTTTAACATTTAAGGTTGGCGATACTATGACAGTGAATGACAGAAGATAGGTAGGGTGGGAATAGGCTGTGAAGGGCCTTGAAAGTGAAGACAGGCAACTTATGTTTGAAGCAATGGAGCCGGGGGACCCAGTGGAGGGCTGCAATGAGAGGATGACATAGTCAAAGCAACAGGCTAGGAAAATGATCTTTGCAGTAGCATTGGAATTGATATGAGGAGGGCAAGACTGTATTTGTCAAGGCAAGAGAAAAAGCTGGAGTTGTAGCTGTGTACATGGATAGGAAAGACGGTATCTTAGCATGTTATGTAGAAAGAATCTGCAAGATTTAGACATAGGCTGGATGTGATGAGCTAGAGGGAGGTCCGAATCAAAGATAACACCCAGGTTATGGGCCTGAGTGATGGGCAGGATGGTGGTGTTGTCTACAGGGATTGAGAACGGAGGTATTGGGGAAGGCATCTAGGTAGGAGGAGACAATGTGATGATGAATAGTCAGTATTACCACTTCACCACAGGACTAAGCAGGAAGAGAAAGTGACTGGGAAGAAGTCCAAAGCCTTGTTCAAACCTAAATGCTTTCAGTAATTAGCAGACATGAGTCAAGAAATGCTATGAAAAACAAGTAAAAAGATGAAGGGTTTATGCTTTAGGTCTAATATGTGCAATTTTGTCTTCCTCAGTATGAAAGGTCTCTTTACAGTTTACCAGATTTCCAGTGTGCGGCAGTGATTAGGCTAAATGATGAATGAAGTGAAAAATCTCTCCTTTCCCAATACACATAAAGTAAAAGCTTCCTTCTATGTGCGTGGAGGGCACCAGGCACAGTAGAACCATGCACAGACATACATTGACGTACTGGGCAGGGGAGAGAGGGCAGAGGGGTGCAGAAGATTACAGTGTAGGCACAATTCCATAGGGGCTCCCTCATCTCAGTGTGTAGGAGTTTGTGCAGGAGAGAGAGTGGATCTGTAACTGTGCTGTACTGTTCATTTCCCAGAGAGAAGTGAGATGGGGACATGCAAATAGCCATGGGGGCTATTGCAGGGCTACTCGAGCCCTGAAGCTCCTCTGTTACTTTGTGGCATAGACTGAGATGAGGGGAGAAAATTCCTTCGCCTGTCTGACCTTCAAAGGATCCCACCAGTTCTTCCCTAGGTACAGCCCATGTCTGTAGACTGAGTGCCAGAATTAGGATTTGGCCATAAAGAATACAGGCAGGGTGTTATGCAGGCAGTGTTATGTTGTACTGCGCTATTAGCTGTCCTACACTCTAACAGAGCTGCATTCTTGAACTTTAATCCGCTAGGACAGTAGAACTGTTTTGTGAATAGCAAGCCTCTCAAGATGTGGTGCACATTAGTAGATATATAGCTGGACTGCTACTGAGATGCAATTGTGATCGCAATCACCAATTCGCCTGGAATGAATTTTAGATTCCTGAATATTTCACTAGTTCATTCAGATATATCCATGGTGAAAAATCTGCTTTCCCCTTTTCATGGTCAAGGCTCAATATTTCACATTGACATGTCTGCCTAGCAATCAGTGTTTCCCTCAGGTGGTATGTGAATGTCCTACAAAAACAGATGCGCACCTGTGAAAGCTGCTCTATTTCCTGACACAATTTGGGAGGGATTTTTCTATATTTGGCATTTTAAAAATTAGAAAGTGATATTACAAGTATCATGCCATATAATTGTGGTATTTATAGCCCTTATTATCACTTTTGGTGCAATTCAGAGTATTAAATTATACTTCAGATATAACTTAGTACTGTATAGGCTTCAGAGTTATGGTTCCCACAGTAACTGCAACTCACCCGTCTTGAATATGTCCTACTTTGAGTATTAGTGTTAATTATAATTGCCTTAATATTTGTGTTTAATGTGGCAGAATTCAATAGCTGTAGGAAATGTGACTCTGAATTTCCTGACTTTTGTGCAAATTTGCAAGCATAATATTGCATTCATACACTCATTGCATGTAATGCCCTTGAGCTTTATTAGGAAATAGAAATAATAAGTGGTCACCGGGTATTGTCCTGGCTATTAAATCACTAGGGGCCCAACTCGTGCATAGTGCTCACTGTGGTGAGCTGTACATTTCCTCGGATGTTCAGAAGCAGTGGTCCCAAGCAGCTTTGTACCACAGGATCTACAAACTGAGATAATAGATGCAAATAAAATTCCTGAGGCACTGCTTTCTCCTTTACCTCTTCTTGATGATTAAGACTAGCCTAAAACAGCCTGTAATGAGAAAGTAGTTAGACATAATGAAACAAAACTTGCCTGCTTAGACTAAGAGCCTTTTTTATTTAGGTAACGGTGCTAACTACTGTCGTGTTTAGATTTAAATAGCTGTACATTTTTTAAAAAAGAACAGGAGTACTTGTGGCACCTTAGAGACTAACAAATTTATTTGAGCATAAATATCTTCTTACTATATGTTCCACTCTATGCATCCTATGAACTGGACTGTAGCCCACAAAAGCTTATGCTCAAATAAATTTGTTAGTCTCTAAGGTGCCACAAGTACTCCTGTTCTTTTTGCTGACACAGACTAACACAGCTGCTACTCTGAAACCTGTACATTTTAAGTTTTACCTTTTTAAAAGTTGAAAATGTGCTGGGAACAAGAGGTTCAGAATAAAATCAGTATAATATTGTGGCATGAAACACTGTTACATACATTCCCATCTACCCTACAAACTGAGATCTGAGAATACTGAGTCAGAGTACCACCGTGTTATAACTCAGTCCTCTGATTCAGTTGCATTAGTAGAGTATACAATCCCTGTGGCAAACTGTTAATTGCTGGAGTTCAGGTTTCACTTTTGTTAACTGCTTAGTTACCCAATTTGTGTGCACAAAAACATATACCACAAGGTTTTCCCTGAAAAATTTGGTCTTGAAAATATAACATTAGCAATCTACTAATGTGCCAACATTTGCACAGAATTATGAAAATTATGAATTATGTGCGTCTCCAACAAAACTCAACCCATACATTGAAATTCTTTCACTGGGATGCGGTGTGGTTATCCCCTAGTGGTTATCCCCAGTTCTGACAATGACCTACTGTGTTACCTTGGGCAACTCACATTTCTGCTCTCTGCCTCAGTTTCCCCAGTATCTGAAATGTGAGGACAGTGACACTTCCGTCCTTTTTTGTAAGGTGCTTTAATATCTGGAGATAAAAGTACTATATAAAAGAGCTAAGTATTAGAATTCTGAGTAACCCCATTGTTGTGTTTTAACCTGATATATCTGTATTTCATGAGTGAGTTGGGACATAGATTTAGTTTAGGTGATAGGAAGTTGTGTTTCTTTTTTTATTTATATTTGTTTGGAGGTACACAGCTTACCAGGGAAGGAGACCTAATAATAGACAACATCAAGGAGGCTGAGGTGTTTAATGCCTATTTTGTTTCAGTCTTCACTAAAAACAGTTAATGGTGACCAGATGCTTAACACAATATTAACAACAAGGAGGAAGAAATACAAGACAGAATATGGAAATCACAGTTTAAAGAATATTTCTATAAATTAGATGTATTTGAGTTAGCAGGGCCTGACAAATTTCACCCTAGGGTACTTAAAGAATGAGTTGATGCATTCTTGGAAACATTAGCAATTATCTTCAAAAAGTCATGGAGAACTGGAGAAAGATACTATGTTTGCCCATCTTTAGAAAGAGCAACAGAAAGGACCCAGGGTATTAAAATCAGTCAGCCTAACTTCAATACCTAGAAAGATACTGAAAAAAATTATTAAACTATCAATCTATAAGCATCTAGAAGAACATTAGATGATAAATAATAGCCAACATGGGTTGGTCAAGAACAAATCATCCCAAACCAACCTACTTTCCTTCTTTGACAGAGTTACTGACCACATGTATAGGAGGGAAGCAGTAGACTAGATATATCTTAATTTTATTAAGGCTATAATTTATTAATTTTTAGTTTAGGAATGCCCACAGGACATTCTCATAAGCAAACTAAGGAAATGTGCTCTAAATGAAATTATTATAAGGTGGGTGCATAACTGGTCAAAAAAACATACTCCAGGAGTAGCTATCAATGATTTCTGTCGAACTGGGAAGCCACAGATAGTGGGGCCCCGCAGGAATCAGTTCTTAGTCTGGTATGAGTCAATATTTTCATTAATGAATTCAATAATGGAGTGGAGAGTATGCTTATACATTTTAAGGGTGACACCAACCTGGGAGGGGTTGCTAGCACTTTGGAGGAAGGATTAGAATTCAAAATGTCTTTGATAAATTGGAGAAATTGGTATGACATCAGCAAGATAAATTTCAATAAAGGCAAATGCAAAATACTACACTTATGAAAGAAAAACAAATGCACAACTAAAAAATGGGAAATAACTGACTAGGCGGTAGTACTGCTGAAAAGGATCTGGGGGCTATAGTGGATCACAGATTGAATATGAGCCAAAAATGTAATGTAGTTGCAAAAAAGGCTAATATTTTTGGGTGTATTAAAAGGAGTACTGGATGTAAGATATGGAAGGTAATTGTCCTGCTCTAGTCGGCACTGGTGAGGCTACAGCTGATAAGTAGTGTCCAGTTTTGGGCACCACAATTTAAGAAAGATGTGGACAAATTTTTGTTCAGAGGAGAACAAAAATGATAAAAGGTTTAGAAAAGGTGACCTATGAGGAAAGGCTAAAAAAATTGGGCATGTTTAGTCTTGAAAAAAGGAAACCAGTGGGGGACCTATTCATCATCATCTTGTTCCCATTACGCCTCTGGCGTTTAGGGCAGTGACGAAGCTCCTCCACTCCTGTCTGTTTCTGGCAAGTCTTTCAATGGTTCCCCAGCTGTGCCCCAGGTTTTTCAGCTCAGCTTCCACAGCTCTTCGCCATGTTGTTTTCGGGCTGCCTCGTTTTCGTTTGCCTTCAGGTATCCATCTTATTGTACTCTGGTGATGGAATCAGTTTCCATCCAAAGCTCATGACCGATTCATCTCCAATGCCTCCTGGCAATGATGGTGCTCAGATCCTCTTGGCTGCACTGTGTCAATAGCTCTTGGTTTGAAATTGTTCTGGGCCAAAAGGTACGGAGAATTTTTCTGAGGCAGGTTGTATGGAATTACAACAGTTTGGACATGTCATACTTTCTCATACCCCAGCATTCTGCACTATAAAGTAGTGTTGAAAGTACGCAGTCCTGATAAAGCTTGAGTTTGGGGTTTTGGTGTTGTTTTGATGATTTCCCGACTGTATTTAAGCTCCTGAAGGTGTTCCTGGCTTTTTTGAGTTTGTTCCAGATCTCCTGGCTTGTTCCACCATCCTGGCTGATGTGCCCAGGTATGTGAATGTTTCTACATTGGTGAGAACATAATCCTCTATCCGTACTTGTGATGGTAAGGCAATATTAAAGATCATGATATCTGTCTTATTGCAATTGATTTTCAGTCCAATTTTCTGGCTGAATGCGTTGAGTCAAGTTGTTTTTTCTTGTATATGGTGTTGGGTATGTGATAGGAGAGTGACATCATCTGTGAAGTCCAGGTCTTCAAGGGATGAGAAGAGTGTCCATTTAATGCCTCTTGGCATGTCTTCTGTTGTACGCCACATTACCCAGTTGATGGCAATGTTGAAGAGGATTGCAGACATGACACACCCCTGACGTACTCCCGTTTTGACTTCAAAACTGAGCTCACTGTGATCAACACTGCATGTAAAGTTGAAATAGAAGCTTTTGATGACGTTGATTATATGGAAAGGAATTCCATATGCCCAAAGAATGCACCATAGGCTGGTCCTGTGAATGCTCTCAAAAGCCTTCTCAAAGTCTATGAAATTTATGTAGAGTTGCCATTGCATTCTAAGCACTGTTCTATTATGTTTCGTAGAGTGAAGACCTGGTCTGTGCATCTAAGCCCTTTCCAAAAACCAGCTTGCTCTTTTCTGAGAACGCTATCAACTGCCTCTGATATATGCTGGACTATGATCTTACACAATAATTTGCTTGGCACAGATAAAAGTGTGATACCACGCCAGTCACCAAAGAGAGTTCCTTTCTTTGGTATCTTCACTATAACCCCACTGGTCCACTCATCTGGCACTTTTTCCCTTTCCCAGACTGATGTAAATAGAGGGGCCAGGATAGATGCTGCTAATTTAGGATTTACCTTGAACAATTCTGCATTCGAGTTATCCTTGCCAGGAGCTTTCCCATTTTTAAAGAATTTGATGGCTTGAATGATCTCTTCCTTAGTTGAGGTGTCTGTTGATATCAAGATCTTCTTCTGCTTCCTAGATGTTTGCTTCCTCTTTAGATGGCTCCCTGTTCAGCAATTCTTTGAAATGCTCTGTCCGGCACATTTCTTGTTCTTTTTCAGTTGTTAGTAGGTGTCCTTATTTGTTCCTGATGAGAGTGTTTGTTGGTGTCTGCCGTTTACCACTGATAAGCTGCGTCATTTTGTAGACAGTTCTTTGTTCACCATGAGCAGCTGCATCCTCCGCTTTTGTTGCCAGATTATCTATATAATGCTGTTTGTCTGACCTCCCAGTGTGCCTTGCTATACTGCTCATGGTATTTGTCCTTTAGCTTCTAGGATTTTGTGTCTAAAACTTTTTTCTTCAGGGCTCGTCTGGTTTCTATGGTGTCCCATGTCCTGGATGTAATCCACTCCTTCCTTCTCTTCTGCCTGTAGCCTAGACAGGCTTCACTGCACTGTTTATAAATTGCTATTACTTTGTCCCACTTCTTGTTGATCTCCTCATCTGCATTCCCGTCCTCTTCATCAAGATCTGCAAGTGCTTGAAACCTGTTCTTTAACTGCAGAACGAAGGCTTTCTGTATTTCAAGGGACTTTAACTTGTCAATATCATAACATCTATGTCCCTTTTTGGTGGACCCACACTTCTCAGTTTTAGCTTGATGGAGGCCGTCACAAGGTGGTGGTCGTTGCCAACATCTGTACTCTTTCTCACTTTCACATCTGTCAGTGAGCATTGCCATTTGCCATTGATCATGATATGGTCAATCTGATTCTTATCTCTGCCATTTGGAGAACACCATGTTAGCTTGTGAATTTCACGATGTTCAAATAGGGTTCCGCCAATGACTAGGTCATTCATATTACATAAATCAACTAGCCTCTCTCCGTTTTCATTCATGATGCCACATCCATGTCTTCCCATTGCTTTGTCGTTGTTTGTGTTGTCCTTACTGACCGATGGTCTCCCATAACGATAGTTAGGTTGTGCGTGGCACTCTCTCTAACTCCGCCTGTAGTGTAAGGTAGAATTTGTCCTTTACTGCTTCATCACTGTAATTTGTCGGAGCATAGCACTGAATCAAGGTGATATTATGATGTTTCCCTTTCAGTCTGGCTCTCATAAGTCTGCTACTGATGGATTTCCATTCAAGCAGGGAATGCTCCACTCCCTTTTGCAAAAGGATGGCAACACCCTCATAGTGTTGTCCATCATCCTGTCCAGAAAACAGCAAAGTTTCTCCTGAGGCTGTTGTTAATCTTCCTGATCCCGTCCATCTGCTCTCGTTGACACCCAGGATGTGTAAGTTGTAGCGTCTCATTTCTGCTGTGACCTGAGCTAGCTTCCCTGTTTCATAAATTGTCCATTCATTCCAAAAACCAATTTTGTTTTTTGTTTTGGTATTGAGCACTTCAGTCTTCATGCCAGTGGCTTCCTTTCGGCTTTCACCACTGGCAGTCGTATGGGTCATTGACTCCTGAAGGCCGTCACACAGAGTAATGGTCAATTTCTCCATTGCTGTTTCCTTAATATATTTTGGTTTTTTATGGGACAGGGTTGTTAGCCTTGTGCCTAACCCCCAACCTGGAGGACCAGGGTGTGTGTTTTGTCTGGCCCCTCCCCCACAGACCAATCCAGCATGGTTGAACCTACCAGGAGCAAAAAGCCCCCGCCGACACAGACTCTGGGGATCGTTAGAGCACACAAGCTGTCCCGCCATGACAAGACATAAACACCAGAGGACAGGGGGACCTGATAACAGCCTTCAAATATGTTAAGGGCTGCTATAAAGAGGATCGTGATCACTGTCCTACATGTCCACGGAAGGTAGGACAAGAGGTCATAATTAATCTGCAACAAGGAAGATTTAGGCTAGATATTAGGGGAAACTTTCTAAATATAAGGATAGGTAAGTACTGGAATATGTTACTAAGGAGGCTGTGGAATCCCCATCATTGGCGCATTTAAGAGTAGGTTCGACAAACACCTATCAGGGATGGTCTAGGTATACTTGGTCCTGCCTCAGTGCCAGGGAGCGGATGACCTCTTGAGATCCCTTCCAGCCTTACGTTTCTATGATATTTCCCTTATGGTTGCAAAGATAACTTTTAAAATATGAATCCTTTGTAAACATGTTCAGTGTTGCCTGCCTGAGTCTGCAGGCAGCCTGACAAATAGCTCTGAGAGGTACAAACTATCTTCTTCACACTCTTTGATTCCATGGCCAAGGATTTTGGCATTTTTCTATGGGCCACAGCTGTGGGGGTGGGATTGGGTTTCGTAGGATGGGAATGAAGGTTAAAGTTCCATTCACCCTAGAAATTGCATTGCATGGAGCTAGAGTATATTTCTGTTACCAGAATGTCAGGATTGTGGGTGTGCAGTTGGGTCCCATTGTGCTGTGGTGGGCACAGAACCCTGCCTTTTTCTTCCTGGTGATTTGAGAGAGATGAGTCTAAACCAAAATCCTGAATCCATGAACTTTGTTATGGTTGAAATCTGGATTCATATTTTGTGGCTTGAGTTCATTTCATTGACTGATACTTACTTTGTTGGGAGAGTAGTGTTTCACTCATTAGTAGTACAGTCTTACCTCTCTGATCTCTAGAGTAGGTTGTCACCTCAGTTGCTGTAGGAGGCCTATGCTTGCTATACATTACTTCTCATTCCAAGCTGTGCATATAATTAAATCAATAACGCATTTTAGCTATTTTAAATAAACTATGTTTTCATTAACTTTCATCACACTCCTGTCAGCACTGTACCACAGAACCTTCCTTTTTATAACTGGTTCTTCCGAAACCATTAAATATGAATGGTTCTAAATGCGTACAGTAACTGATACTAGAGCCTTAAAGTACCGCCAAACTGACTACAGTAATAAGCAAATGAGGATTGAGAGGAAGATATGGAAAACATTATAAAAGTTAATTCCTGATTTTACAAAATACAATATCATCTAATAGATACCTATAGATAGATAGCCTAGATACCTTATGCATTGTGACTAATTATTCATATTAAATGATACTAGCTTAGTGTCTAAAGCCATATGGTGTGAGGATGCAGCATAATGATGGCTTCAGTGATTTCTTGCCTGTAAGCCCATTTTTCATATTACTAAACACCTTTAAAAAGGATGATTTCTGGTTGTTTTTGCCTCAGAGTCCCCTTACTCTGATAGTCTCTCTCTTCCCCTTCCTTCCTAATTTTATTTTGACCTTTGCATTTACTTTTGAGTTTGTTACATTATTTTTTCTTTCTCTCCTCTTCACTTCTTCTGTTGGTTTAGTCTTCTCCTCTTTTCTGTTTATTTTCCTTACATTAGTTTCAGGTTTTCATACTAAGTTTTCAGGTGCCGCTAGTTCTTGTGCCGTCACAGTAACACCTGCATGTGTAATTAGCTACCAAGCTCTTTTGAATACCCTTAGATACCAGAGTGTGAGTTTTCCTATGCTGCCGCTAACTCTAATGCCAGCCCAAAGAGGGTCTTTGTTCTCCCTTTTCCTTCATTCCAGTGGCCACCATTGTCCTCCTGAACTTTTCTCTTTACCAAACCACCATTATCACTGTATTTTCCTTTTGGATAAGAAGACTAATAAGCAGCTGACATGGCCCTGTAGTTAGCCAACTACATGATTCTGTAGCTTGTCAAAAATCAGTATTCTTCAAAACACAATTCTGAATCAGCAATTCCAAAACACTTCAGGCCAAATTCCAGACCTGGTGTCAGCAGATGCCACTTGTTTGTCTTCAGTGCCATTGACTTTGATGAGTGCTACTCACATACACCAGAACTATGGCCTTTTCTTACCGAAATCTTAGGGGGGAAAGTAAATGGAAAGAACTAAAGCAGAGGGAAAAACAGCAAGTGGTTCTCAGTGTTTGCCAAGAGACAGGCTGTTGTTCAATCTGCTTTATAAGCATTAGCTTACAAAGTGGCACTTGTCAACTGCGCTTTGCAATATTACTGCAGAGCTAATGTTGTCAGTTGGGAAGGACTTGTATACTACCTACTGTAACCAGTCAAATAGTGTGTTTGATATTTTTCCTCTAGGTATTGCCACACATAAAAACATCCCAGATTCTTTACCTCCATTAAAGAAAGTGATTATTTTGTCTTCATGCAGTTGAGCAGGCAGCTCTGCATCTGTGTGTGAGAAATTCATCTCCACTAGCTGAAAATGACAGCACTTGCTTCTCCATACAATAAAGCTTATTGCAGCAGCCCTAGCTGCAGTCTTTTTTGTTGCTTATTGTACAATCTTGTGTAACTTGATATTTCTCTGAGTGACATTTAAATTTAAGTCAAGAGAAAAGCTTTGTCATTTTCTGTAAAAACATTTCATGAGAATTTCAGATTCTTACATCATCCGTGTATATTGACTCTGTATTAAAGGCATCTAAACTATCTTAAGGCACCCTAAGGGCTATAATTTGGTGTGATTATTGCTTAGCCACTTATATATGATTATGATATACATCCTCTCCTAGAATTAGTCCATTTTAAAAGCACAGTTCCATGATCGCCTCCCCCTCTTAGAACTTCTTGACCCCCACTTGGTAATTTCTTCTAAATCACTTTAATCGTGTTTTATCATTATCTGGTTTCTTACTAGGGCAGTCTAGTCTTCCCTTCTCACTGCATGATACACTGCTGCTGGGGCTTGATTTGCATGATCTAAATGATTTCTGCAATCAGTGCTCTCCGGTTGGTTGTCCTGGATGGACAGTGAAGGATTACACTGTTTTAAAAGCATTTCTATTCAGCAAATATCTCAACATTTACCATATTCATAGTGCAACTGGCCCTCCTAATACATTTCATTTTGGCTTTAATTTCCCTTCTTCATAGAAAGACCAGAGATGAAGATTTTATTATTAAGATCAGGAAGAGGGTAGCTATTAGCCCATCAACTTTTAAACTGTAAACTGTTCAAAATGTCTAATCAGCAGCTGGCAGCCTCCATCCCGAGCACTTAGAGCTGGTGTGGGGACCACCATCCCTCTGACCAAAGAAAGGTGGGAAAGGCTCTCTCCTTTGAAACATTGCAGTCCTCCTCCTTTTGCAACTCTTCATTTCTGCTTCAGTTTACCTCCTTGGGAAAAAAAGGCAGAAACAAGACACTTATTAATATGAATACTTAGAAAGGCAGATTACAGGTAATATCCTGCTCTTGTCTCTCTAAGGGCCTGATCCAACGCCCACTGAAGTCATTGACTTTAATCGGTGCTAGTTTTCATTCTTTGGCAGGGTAGGTGGGAACAAGCAATAGTGTCCAAGTGGAGGGCCCATGAGTCATCCTGGTTCAGAGCCTTCATGGACAACATGCTCTGCAGAGCCTCTTACAACAAAGGGGTGCTGCTCCTAGCGCCTGCTGCCAATAGTGGCCAATTATGGGGTTATATCTGCCAGGTCCCACAACACAGAGTTAATGAAATATTACGCCTACTCCTACATATGAGGACGCAAGGTAAGTCGACCTAAGATTCATCGACTTCAGCTACGCTATTCTCGTAGCTGAAGTTGTGTATCTTAGGTCAATCCCCCACCCCCGCAGTGTAGACCAGGGCTAAGTCACTGTATACCTGCATAACCTGTAAAAGACATAGGGTTCTTAAATTACTCCATGCAGTGTTTGCTATTAAAGGGAACCTTCATCTTATGTTATTGATTTTATTTATTCCTGCAGGTCTCTGTACTATAGTCACCAACAGTCATGTCACAAACAGGATGGAATATTAGATTTCCTCCTTTTCTTGAATGAAGTATGTCTTTCTTGAGGCAGGGAATGCCATTTTGCACCAGGTTTTTACAACAACTAGCACAATGGGGATCCAACTGGGGCCTCTTGATGCTACCATACTACAGATAATTAATAATAATAGTGTGATCAATAAGACGTTTCCTTTCTAACTGCAGCCATTGTATTTAGATGATATAACAGAACCCAGTTCCACAGTCCATCCCACAAAGAGCAGAAGCCCCTTTTCTGGCACAGAAGCAAAACCTCCTTTGGGAAAGAGGCCGGGTTATTTCTTTTAGAGCAAACACAAAGTAAAGTCCCTTCCTAAAAGCCTACAGTGCCTCTGACTGTTTATCCAAAACAAGCTTAAAACAAACTAAACTAACAAAAATACAGACATCTGGAATGGAGAGTGGTTTTCTCCATTATTATAACAGCCCCCTTCCTGGAGTAGATGTGAGTTTGAACATGTGTCCAACTCTCCTGCCTTCTTCCTTTGAGTTCCTGAGGGAACTCCTCTGTGTCCTAGATTCCCAGCTACCAGGCAGACAGTAGCTTTCCTTTGTTAGAAAAACTGGACTGAAAGGAAACTATGGCAATATGGGCCACCTTTTTAGTCTTGAAAATTCTGTACCACCATTACAGATGGGACTCCTCTAACTAAATCAACGGTATAAGAGACCTAATAACAAAGGAGACTATAATAGAATCTATCAAGTAACTAAAAAATAATAAGGCACCAGCGGCAACAGCTAGCTAAGACAATTTTATAAGACTCTCGGACACTTTAGTACCACTGTACCAAGCAGCAATAATCTATATGTTAACAAACAGACAATTCCCCACAACATGGCAAAGGGCCACAATCTTGATAATATCAAAACCAAAGACCCACTGCTAGCAACCTACAGTATTTCCCTACTAAATCTGGATTACAAAATGTTCAGAAAGATGTTGGTAAGAAAGATTAGAAGCTCCAACAAAGCAGATAATACTCAGGACAAGTGGGATTTACAATCAGATGATACAGCTTAGATAACATCAGAGACCATTAGATATCATTTGCAAATAATGAAGATCCAGCCGTCTACTCTTGTACTGTCAATTGATGCGGAAAAGCAATCAACATATGTTGGAAATATTTACCTATTTGCAGTACTGTCAGATATGAATTTGCAGAAATGTATTAGCTGGCTAGGACTGATCTTTGACTTTGTCTTTTCACAAGTACAAGTAAATGGCCAAAGATTAGAATAATTTACATTAGAGAGCGAGAGAGAGGTAACAGGAATGCCCAAGGTCACCCTTATTATTTGCTGTAACCATAAGAATCGCTGGCTGTAAAAATTAGGTCAGATATAATTTTCTAAGGGATTAAGGTAGATTCATGATAAAATCTCAATATACTCTGATAACATCATGCTATGTCCCAGACTCCATAACCTTTCTGCGTGGAATAAATACTCAGGCATTTGAAATTTGGAGTAGCTATTTGGAATTTAAAGTTAATGAACCCAAATCATATTTATTCTCTATTTCTATCTATCCATCCATCTGTGGACTTTCTAATGCATCCCTCACCATGATACGTATCTAAGCACTGATAATGTTACATGGCCAGCTGCCAGTGGACACTAAGAAAGAACCTCTACCCTGTGCAGAGGCTAAACACAGTCACTCTTTGCACTCACCTGAGCACAAAGGCCAGGACCTACAAAGGTATGTAGGCACTTAACTCCCACTGAAATCCATGAGAGTTAGGAGTCTAAATGCCTTTGTGGATCTGGCCAAAGACTGAGAAAGTAGCATCACTAGCCTTCCCAAAAGGGATAGCATGAAGACAGGACTATGACTCCTAGCTGTAAGACAACCTCTAATTCATAGGGGTTAGGAAAAAAACATTTTCTTTAGGCACATTATTGCATAATGGGGTTTCGCATCATTCTCTGAAGAATTCAGTAACTATTATAAGACGCAGAATACAGATGGATTATCTAGCATGACAATTCCTATATCCCTTTCCTCTCCCTCCTCTGCACCAACCCACAGACCTGGCCAGCTGCAGAGGGAAGCATATGCTGCTCCCTGTTGAAGTGTAGGACAGCCGATACACTCTCCATGCACACGCAGGTATATCTGGGAGGCCCAATACAGGCCTGTGGCTACAAGGTACAATACAGCACTCTTGCAAGAAAAAGTGAGCCAATCAAAATTTGTATTTATTTTAACTCAGCAGCTATCAGTCTGTAAGTGCTACAAAAATTACAGTAGAAAAGCAAATAATTCTTAAAAACACTCTCTCCAAAGATATCACCACACAAAAAGTGTGACTAAACCTTCCCCACTCAATCCACTTCCTCAAAAAAAGGCCCAGCTAAATAGATGACCTTTGCAATATGTCTTGAAGGTCAACAGACTCAGGCAATGAGCTGGACATTGTACTCGGTCTTCTTTTATCTCTTCTGATCCCAAGAAAAAGTTTGACACTCTTTGAAAGTGAGTAGCCAGGTTCATGTGGAAGAGCAATCACACTAGGGGTAAGCTAGCCTTTTTAACAATACCAAGGGAAATATAAGGGATGGCCTTCTCTAATGTTCACACAGCCCCCTTGAAATCTGTAATTAACACAGATAGCATTTCCATGATTTCTAACTTGAACAAGGGCTTATATTAACATACCATTTGTATTTCAGAAAGAAATAAGAAAATTGTAATATGAAATCTGTCTGACATTTCTACCTTAAAGGCTAAAGTCATGTCCCTTCCCCAGATTCATGATACAACTCCCATTGAAATCACTGTCCTGAGGGGCACAATTTGGCCCTAAAACTTTCTAAAGGACACAGAATTTTTACCTGGCTTCCCAAAATCTATTTAATTGTGATGAGTATTTTGAGATAGTTTGTATGAAAGATGCTACACAAAAGCATGGGTGAAGTTTGAAGTGGGGAAGGGGGTGTTGCTCTCCCTCCCCCCTACCCCCCCCTGCCAAATTACAAGTCTGGGGCAGGTGCAGAATTTGCCCCTCCACACACACATGGCCTCATTGGCCTGACTGGATCTCCCCCACCCCCAAATAGAGAAGTCAAACTACACCTGTGCACAAAAGATGAGTTAAATATAATATTACAGGGCTAGATTTATCCCTGACTCTTCTGGGTTGGTGGCGGGCACAAGGAACAACCCTGTGCAGTGACCAAAGACAACAGCATTCCCTGACCCGAGGAAGCACAAGTATTGCCCTTTCTGTGTGTATCTGAGGAGAGAGAAAGGAAGCAGGTCCATGCTCCAACTCCTTTTCTACATTGAAGAAACAGGCTAAACCATCTTAAAGGTTTGTTCAGCCTGCACACTCCCCCTGTACAGTGGTAGGAAGACTAATAACTCAGGTACAATCTCTCTCTCAAAGAGCGAGCCTATCAAAGGGATGTGGCTCTGTATGCCCACTTCTTAAGCTGTCCCAAGATTTTACCACAGAGTCCATATTGTATTTTAAAAAGGCGTGTGGGAAGGGTTGCAGTAAGATCATCTCTTTGAAAGAGAGAGAATTTAACATTTTGAATAACTAAGAACTTTATTTAGTCTATCAACACACATTTTTTTCCAAGCTCCTACAATTCTATCACTATATCATCTTACACTCCAATTATCTCTTAATGACAAACCTGCTCAGATCCTTGGACTGTTTTCATGACATACTGAACAATGGGCAACATGCCTAAAATGATCTCCAAATTACCCTTAGCTTTTTGAAAGAAATTCAGCTAGAAATGAGTTCTGTAAGACAGCAATGCAAAACACATCTGCATAATAATAATAATAAATAAATAATAATAATAGGTTAATGTTTACAAGGATTTTGAAGATGTTGTATGATTATGATGGAAAATAAGGCGTTTCTGAGGTGATCTGTTCTTTGGTACTTTTTATTTACAGAGCACTGCAGGTCAGGTGTACATGTTGCTGTACAAACACAGGAGAAATCAATTTCCTGCACTACATTTATAAAGTAATGTTTTAGTCCTGAAAAGGAATACATGCAGGCAATCCCTTTACTGGATCAGAGCCATGCTCTCTGCTCAGTGCAGGAACTGAAGGAGGTTGACGGTGCAAAAGTACCTTTTATGCCAATCCCCAGAACTACCAAGTGCCAGTTAAGACCTGAACCCAGTATAGAGCAGCCCAAGGCCTACTGTACCTTCTTCTGGCTGGCAAAGAGGATGTTATACCAATTAGGGATTGACTTTGCGCAATAGCACTCTGGCCATGCCACTCCCCATGGCCACACCCCTGACATGTTCTTTATACTGGAACATGCAGCAAAGGGATAGGGTGGGGGCATAGAGCCTAGATTCCGCCATGTTGGAATCCTCAAGTGTCTGCCTACACTGGCTTTCCCCCTTGTCTTCAAGCAGAACAGGGCCAGCCTATATGATACACTGTAAACTGCTTAAATATGAAGGGGTGCAGACTTCATCTCTGAGGAGATGGACATTGAAAGGCTTTGTGAAATAAATGCATTTTAATAAGGTATTTTTTCTTTAGTAGATGATAGGAAGCCCTTGTTTTACAAGAAGAAGCAGTTAGTTCACAAATGTGAGGGAAGGATTAATGCAAATAAAAGAGAAGGACAAAAAAGGAAATAGTTAAGAGTCTGGGAAGAGCAGAGGAAGTGGAAAGAGAAGGAGGAAATGAGAGCAGAGATGTGGGGGGCGGGGAGAGAAGTTGTAAAACCTTGGTGGTGAGGTCAAACTGCTTGAACACTATGAATTTGAAGAGGGGAGTGATATGGTCAGAATAGCAGGAAAGAAAAAGGAGCTGAGTTATTTGGGATTTACTATAATTTGTATCTCTGCAATTATTTGTAGTTTGTGCCTGATGTTACTGGAAAGGCCTATCTCTGAACTTTCAAGTATTCTGAAGTTTGTGATTATCTTTCTGGTCTTTGTAGAGATGTTGTATTAGATGACATTGTAATTTCATTTAAATTGGTTGGCTTCTCTCTTATGTCTCCACTGGTCTATAAGATGCCATGTACCAGTATTGGTTGATACCCCAGCAATTAGAGTAAGATAGCTAAGCGAGCAATAGATTTGACCTACCTGACACCAGTGAAGATAAGTGATATATCCTTATGTGGGAAATAGCTGGGTAGCACGCTTAGAAACAAAAGAGCCAAACCTTATCCATGCTTAAGGACTCCTGATTTTAAAAAAGGGAGCTGACATGCAGAGAGAGGGTTGGAGAAAGTCCTGACTGAATAGTTAGCAAACTGAGCATTACTCCTCAGGCTTGCCAATGACAGTTATGACAGCTATCGTGGAATATTCTTTCCAATTTCTAGAGAGAGGCCTTGACTGTAGAAGATTTGAATGGGCAGGCTATGTTCTGCCAATAGGCCCTGAAATATCTGGCATATAAAAAGGCATATGGATATGAAGCCAATATCTTTCTTTGCTCCTTCTTCAGCCAAGTGACAGACAGCTGTCAATGCGTTCCAAAAAATGTATTTCCCGGTGTAACCATTACAGCTAGGGCATTAGAAACTTAAGATAATTCACAAGATACAAAGTAACCTCTGTGTAGGGCTTAGTGAAATCCAACTGATGGAATTTGAACAGGTCAGGCCTAGACAGACAAGCTAAGAAAGGAAATAAACAGAGGGGAGAGGAGCACAAGACTGGAGAATGGTCTGAAAAAAACCCAGAAGATAGTCTTATTTGTTTACTTTAGTAAGGAGGGGGAAAGTCATCAGAAGTTTTCATTGGCCGATGGACTTGTGGCAATCACTTGTATCAGTCTCAGCCAGCAGTTCCCAAACTATGGGATGTGCCTCCCAAGAGAGGTGTGGAAATGTGTCAACGGAGGTGAGAGTTGTGTGCTTTTTTTATTTTTTAAGAGCTCTGGCTGTCAGCCCCTGACAGCTGGGGCATATGCAGAAGGACTGTGCATACCCAGGAGGTGGGGGGTGGAGAGGAGATAAAGGGGGCAGCCAGAGCCCTGACTGCCGCCCCCCCCCACACACACACACCCATAGGTGCTGGAACGTGGGGTGCTGAGGGTGCTGTCGCACCCTCTGGCGTGAAGTGGTTTCCATTATATACAGGGTTTACAGTTTGGTTCAATGGCTCTCAGCACCCCCACAAATTGTTCCAGCACCTCTGTCCCCACCCGGGGTTGACAGCTGGAGCCGTGCTGCCAGGGGCTGACAACCCAAGCTCGGGCTCTCCTTGCCCCCGCCCCAGTCCCTCACTGAGCTGGGAACCCAGCCAGCAGCTCCTGCTCTGTGCTCTGCCTTCAGAGCTGGGCAGTGGTATATGTACTTGGGAATGTGGGGGCGTAAAGGACTACAGACACAAAGAAGGGGAGCACGATGAAATAAGTTTGAGAACCACTGGTGTCAACATATCAATAATACCTAGTACTGGAAGCTCCAATACTGTTAAACATATTTGTTAGTTAATTTGTAAATAGTCATCATAAAGGGCCAAATCTTGAGAGCTGCTGAGCATCTTCAACTTTCACGTGGTCAGTTTCTCTGTTGACACGAATTGATGCAGCTTCATCAATGTCAATTAAACTGTACCAGTTTACAACCAGCAGACAATTTGGCACTTGGGTTTCAATAAGAATTAAGGGTGCTCAGCACCTTCCAGGACTTGGCTCAAAATGCATCCTGAGAGTTGTTTACCTCTCCATCAAGAACTTAAACAAAAAAATGTGAATGATAATTGAGAATTGTTTAAGAACATTTTACCAGATGCCCAAAAAAGCCACAACCCCACAATCTAGAAAGAAGGCTGCACTGATTAAAAAACCAACCTGTGTTAGAGGAGAAATAAAGACAGCTATAGAAAATATATATAACAAACGGAAGAAAGGGGAAGTTGATAGTAATGATTATAAAGCAGAAGTTAGGAATTGTAGAAAATTGATCAGAGAAGCAAAGGAAAACAAAGAAAAATTAATGTCCAACAAAGTTAAGGAAAATAAGAAGGAGTTTTCAAAATAGAAAAGGAAGAAAAAGAATGCTAACAGCATTATTCATCTATTACTACATGGAAGTGGTAGAAATGTAAATAATAAAGCAGAAAAGGCCGAGGTGCTCTATAAATATATCTGTTTTGCATTTGGGGAAAGACCAGATAATGTAGTGATATTATACAGTGATGGTTTTCTATTACAATAGTTACTCGGGACGGTGTTAAACAGCACCTGCTAAAGTTAGACATGTCTAAATCAACGGGTCCTGATAACTTTCATCCAAGAATTTTACGAGAGCTGGCCCAAGAGCTTGCTGGACCATTAATGTTGATTTTCAATAACTCTTGGAACACGGCAGAAGTTCCAGAAGACTGGAAGAAAGCGAATGTTGTGCCAATATTTTAAAAGTGCAAACGGGACAACTCAGGTAATTATAGGCCTGTCAGCCTGACACTGACATCAGGAAAAATAATGGAATGACTGATATGGGACTCAATTAATAAAAAATTAAGGGACGATAATATAATTAATGCCAATCAACATGGATTTATGGAAAATTGATCCTGTCAAATTAATTTAATTTTTTTAAGATATTACACGTTTGGTTGATAAAGGTAATTGATTTGATGTAAAAAGATTTCTGTAAGGTATTTGACATGGTACCACATGACATTTTGATTAAAAAACTCAAATGATACAATATTAATGTGGCACAGATTAAATGGTTTAAATGGACTGACAGTTCTCAAAATGTAACTGTAAACAGCAAATCATCATCGAGCAGGTGTCTTTCTAAAGGGGTCTTGAAAGGATTGCTTCTTGGCCCGACACTATAAAATATTTTTATCAATGACCTGGAAGAAAAAGTTGTAACTTATCAAATTTATGACAAAAATTGGCGTAGTAGTAAATAATGAAGAGGACAAATCACAGATACAAAGCGATCTGGATCGCATGATAAACTAGGCGCGACCAAACAATATGTGTTTTAATATAGCTAAATGTAAATGTATACATCTAGGAACAAAGAATACAGGCCACACTTGCAGGATGGTTGACTATCTTGGGAAGCAGTGACTCTGAAAAAAGACTTGGGGTTCAAGGTGGATAATCAGGTGAACATGAGCTCCCAGTGCAATGCTGTGACCAAAAGAGTTAATGCAATCCTTGGATGTATAAACGGGAATATCGAATAAAAGTAGGGCGGTTATATTACCTCTGTGTTTGGCATTAGCATGACCATTACTGGAATACTGTGTCCAGTTCTACTGTTCACAGTTCAAGAAGGATGTTGATAAATTGGAGAGGGTTCAAAGAAGAGCCATCAGAATTATTAGATTAGAAAACGTACCATATAGTGATAGGCTCAAGGAGCTCAATCTATTCAGTTTAACAAAGAGAAAGTTAAGGGGTGACTTGATCACAGTCTGTATTACCTACATGGGTAACAAATATTTAATAATGGGCTCTTCAATCTAGCAGACAAAGATATAGCAAGATTCACTGGCTAGGAGCTGAAGCTAGGCACGTTCAGACTGGAAATAAGGTACACATTTCTAACAGTGAGGGTAAATAACCACTGGAACAAATTACCAAGGGTTTTGGTGGATTCTCCATCAGTGAAAATTTTTAAATCAAAATTGGATATTTTTCTAAAAGATCTGCTCTAGTTCAAACACCAGGATGGTTCTATGGTCTGTGTAATGCAGAAGGTCAGATGAGATGACCAGAGTGGTCCCTTCTGGCCTTATCATCTATGCATTTACAGCTCTTCATTGCTGATAAGAAAAAAATTGGTCAGATTCTCAGCTGGTATAAACTGGCATAGCTTCTCTGAAGTTACACTTCTGGCTGTTACCAGAACTCGAGAAAAACTTTAGGAATAGATTTTGTTCAAGAACTTTTGAGAGAACTGTGAACTGAAGATTCCGATGTCTTGTATACTCAAAATTCAGTGAGAGTTGTGGTGAGGAATTCAGGACTGGGTCCTTAATTTTTATGTAGCTAGGAATATCTGTCACATGTAATATTACTACTGGTTAAACTGACAACTGTACATTGATACCGAAGTTTAAAAAAGAGTTAATTCAGTAATCTCAGACTTTAAGACCAAGTGTGCCGTATCTAAAGCTCAAAAGTACTTGGCATGCCATTTTTGTAATTTTAATTAGTGCAGTTATAGTGGATTCTTATACTATACCTTTAACCAATCCACATATCACCTGATTGCAGCCATGTACTACCAGTGGTACATGTTCCACAGTTTGAGAACTGCTGAGTTAATTTTTAATAATCCCTCTTTCTCTGTGTAAGTAACTATGAGCTGTTTCTTTCTTACTATTGGAATATTCTGTCACTCCCCACTGTGACAGCGGACCCGCAAGTCTGGTAGCCTACAGTGGGACTGGGGAATTTGTATCCCGACTTCATTCTAGTAGTGGAAGTCAGGGCCGGTGCAACCACTAGGCGAACTAGGCGGCCGCCTAGGGCGCCTAGTGGTTGAGGGTGCCTAAAAGCCCGCTCAGGCGAGGAGGTGGACTGGAGGTGAGCTGGGGCGCGGGGGGAGGGGTGAGGAGGGCTGCCCGCAGTAACGGGGGGGGGGGGGTGCAGGGAAACCGCTTCCCACCACAACTCACCTTCACTCCGCCTCCTCCACTGAGCACGCCACCCCCGCTCTAATTCTCCTCCAATCGGCGCTGCAAGCCTGGGAGGGGAGAATCAGAGCGGGGGGGCTCCCCAGGGGAGATTAGCTGCCTCAGGGGAGGGGGTTAGCTACCTCGGGGGGGGATCCCCGGGCAGGGGGGGCGGGCTGGGTTAGCTGCTGCGGCGGGCAGTGTTAGCTGCCTCGAGGGGGGCTCCTTTGGTGGGGGGGTTAGCTGCCACGGGGGGGTGCAGCTGGTGGGGTTAGCTGGGAGGGGGGGTGGCGCAAGGTGGAAGTTTCACCTATGGTGCGAAACTTCCTTGCACTGGCCCTGGTGGAAGCCACAGAGTAAAACTTCTACAGAGCTCAGTGTTTGAGGTGGGAGGAGTGTGGTGTCAAGATGGGAGTTGAGGAGAGTGGGAGAGTCTGGGCTTGGATATGTTTTTCTAAAGTAGATTTGTGAATGCTCTGGGGCGGGGGGGGGGGGTGGAAGGAACCTCACTATGAGCCACAGATGTTGAAGCAAAAATATGTTTTTGTTTTTCTGTAAGAGACAAGGTAGGTGAGCCTGTATAAAGGGGAAGAAGCAGAGGCACTTTTAGGACCTCTGAGGGCTTAGAGGCAGAGTACAATTTGCAAAACATGTCTACAGGGTCTTCTACAGAGCTTGTAAGCACCACATAGATGGACGCAGCTCTATTCCAATCCCTTAGAAGCTTCATATTGGCCCTGTAGAGCCTGAAAGCTTCCCCCATCTGGGTCCAGCCACAACTGGGCTAGACCTCAACCAGGACAGTGGGCCTGAGGAAGATTGCTTGTTCATAAAGGTGGCTTAGTCAGGATGAGAAGCCATCTACTGGGATGTCTTCATTAAACTGTTTCTACTATACTACATATTCTCAATGGCTCCTATGGGCAGCTGGCACTAACCAACTCTTGTTTATAAATGAGTGCCCTTTATAGTCTGTGGATGAACTATTCAAACAGAAAAAGTAGTAGGTAACACTTAAATGTCAATATATGCACAGAGATTTTATAGACTGTAAGTATTGTGTTTAATCAAGATTTGTAAATACAGAGAGTGGATAAGTAATAAAGTTATTGTCAATTAAAATGAGAGGATGACAGCACCTAGTGTATAATTCTTGATTATATCCATATATCATCCATATATAGCATATACATCAATATTTCTTGATGATATCCATAAACCACACCTAACCACAGCTGCTGTTTGAGGCCAATTACTCTTGTATGCTCAAACAATTAGAGATATTTCTTCTGAATGATTTTTATCTAATGCTGCTTTTGTTATTATAAAGACCATTAATGCTAGCAGCTGAGGAACTCCAGGAAGGTGCCGTTGTCCTGAGGTAATCAGAGGCATTCAGATTTTCCTCTGTCCCAATTTCATCTGTATATTAATTTTTTTTTAAATACTGTATGTTAATACATTGTAAAAGTTGAGGCTTTACTCATATAAAAGTGAGAAAATTCAGAGTTAGATTCCCACAGCACTTCTAAGTGTGTCTTTGGACATACATCCACAGTAAAAGCACAGTAGAGCCACTGAAAATATCCATGAAAAATTTTAGCAAATTCTAAGAAAATATGTTACTCAAACACTACACAATTTTTTGTAAAACCTGTAGGTAAGTGGATAGGGAGTTACATGAATTTCACTCTGGATATATATTAAAAATACACTGTTCTATAATATAACTTATCTTTCCTTTTTCCCAAAGACCAGCTGCCTCCCCATTTCTCCTACCCCAAATTTTTCTACCTAAAACCCTGGAGAAATATTCCTCTTCTCCAGAGATCTTCTTATGATGCCCCCCTCCTCCTCTCCAGAGGAATTCTACCTCCTCTATCCACACCCATCACCCAAGAGATTTTCCGTATTTTTGTACTTTTTCCCCCCCTATAGACAAGGGAAAAGAAAATGATACCTCAGGACTTTTCTTTGCTAAAGAAAATTTTCCTCAGATACCCATAATTTTTGAAGGATTTATGAAACTTCATTAGAAGGCAGACATAATCTAATGAGACCTTATTCATCTGGAGATCATTTTTTTTAGAGATTTTGGCTGAAAACGACTGACAATGGAAAACTACCAAAATCAGGATATAATAAAAATATACAGAAAAATAGAAAAAATGCATTAATTAGTTAACCTTTTCTCTATACTGTTCTTCCAACAAATTTGTGTGAATAAATTGAATTGTATATTATTTATGTTTAAACTGCACATTTTTCTGTGTGTATATATATACTATTTGGTATGATTGCATATATACTGTGTGATTGTACATATGAGAGAGGCAGGATTTTGGAAGTTCTGTGAACCTTAAAAAGTGAACTGCAGATATGTTATGACAGATAAGCTAAATGTATTTTATGGATTGATTGTGCCAAAATCAACTCACCAGCACTTAACATATTTTAAACTAACCTTTCAAGAAATGGCAGGTCCCCCACAAGTTCCGCTGGCTGGCTTTTGGTTACTGTGACACTTAAAATGAAATTTGGGGGGAGGGATAGCTCAGTGGTTTGAGCATTGGCCTGCTAAACCCGGGGTTGTGAGTTTAATCCTTGAGGGGGCCATTTGGGATCTGGGGCAAAAATTGGGGATTGGTCCTGCTTTAAGCAGGGGGTTGGACTAGATGACCTCCTAAGGTCCCTTCCAACCCTGATAGTCTATGAAATGCATTGTAATTATTTATATTACTGTAGTGCTCAAGAGCCCAGGTCCTGGACCAGGTAGGTGTTGCACAAATGGCACAAAAAGATGGTCCTGTGCCCCCTAAAGAGTTTACAATTACCAGATACCCTTCCGGAGCAATTGAAGTGGCCCATACAAGTTAAGTGAGTGGCAGCTGAATAGATTAATAGATTCCAAAGTCAGAAGGGACCATTGTGATCATCTAGTTTGATCACCTGTATAACACAGGCCATAGAAGTTCCCAAAAATAATGCCTAGAGTATGTCTTTTGGGAAAACATCCAATCTTGATTTTAGAATTGTGGGTGATGAAGAATCCACCACAACTCTTGGTAAGTTGCTGCAATGGTTAATTACTCTCACTGTTAAAAATGTGCCCCTTATTTCCAGTCTGCATTTGTCTAGCTTCAACTTCCAGTTATTAGATCTTGTTATATCTTTATTAGCTACATTGACGAGCTCACTATTAAATATTTGTTCCCCATGTAGGTACCTATAGTCTGTGACCAGGTCACACCTTAACCTTCTCTTTGTTAACCTAAATAGATTGAGCTCCTTGAGTCTATCACTGTAAGGCACATTTTCTAATCCTATCATCATTCTCATGGTTCTTTTCTGAACTCTCCAATTTATCAAACTTGAACTGGAACCAGAACTGCACGCAGTATTCCAGTAGTGGTCATACCAGTGCCAAATACAGAGAGAAAATAACCTCTCTATTCCTAATCAACATATTTATGCATCCAAGGAGTGCATCAGCCCTTTGGCCATAGTGTTGCACTGGGAGATCATGTTAGCTGATTATCCACCATGACTCCCAAATCTTTTTCATAGTCACTGCGTCCCAAGATAGAGTCCCCCATCCTGTAAGTATGGCCTATGTTCTTTGTTCCTAGATGTATACAATTGCATTTATCCATATTAAAATGCATATTGTTTGCTTGCGCCGAGCTTACCAAGTGATCCAGATCACTCTGTATCAATGACTTATCCTCTTCGTTATTTATCACTTCCCCAATTTTTGTGTCATATACAAACTTTATCAGTGACAATTTTATGTTATCTTCCAGGTCATTAATAAAAATGCTAAATAGCATAAAGCCCAGAACCGATCTCTGTGGCACCCCACTGGAAACATATCTGTTTGAAGATGATTCCCCATTTACCATGACATTTTGAGTCCTATCAGTTATTCAGCTTTTAATCCACTTAATGTGGTGCCATTTTAATTTTATAACTTTCTAGTATTTTTATCAAAATGTCATGCGGTACAAAGTCAACTGCCTTACAGAATTTCTAGTGCATTACATCAGCAAGATTACCTTTATCAAGCATACTTGTAATTTCATCCAAAAAAGATAGTTTGCCAGTATTTATTTTCCATAAATGTTGATTTGAATACATTACATAATGGCATATGGAGCTTTTTACCTCTAGGATACTCTTTTGAAGTTAGTACTGAAAGTTGTTACTACCCAAAATCCTATGTAAAATAAGATTGCTGGTTTCTGTTCATTTTCTAGTGGATAAGTGTCCAGATCACACAAACTATCCATATGAGCAGCACTAATTAGCAGTTTAAGCATAGAAGTCAAGGATAGAATGGTCATGAGAAGGAAAGTATTTGCTTATCCCTAGAACAGGTCTGAAACATATGCCAGGAGGTGGGGCATCATGGGGAAGTTTTAACTGCCACAAAACGTATTCTGTAAATGGAAGGCTTCCATTTTCAGGGCTTTCACTCCAGCACTAAATCCACAAAGGAAAAGGAAAAAACAGTGTTACTCATGAGAATAATTTACAAATTGGCTTATAAATTAGAGGCTTTAATCTTTCCCAGAACTCTATACTATGTAGGAAGACTCTGTTATAAAGTGGTGTTTGACAAGGGTGTCTTCAAGAAGCAGCTACAGTCCCTTTTTGTTTTCTGCCACAAAAGAGGCATAAATGAATAAAATAAGATCAAGTGCTGATCTCAGAGAATAGGTTTCAGTTTTATGGAGGCTATAGCAGAACTTAAAAATGATCTTAAAGTTGTTTATATCACAAAACCACACTCCTGAGATAACTTGAAAGCTTTTCTTCAAATTGCTGCATTGAAATGAAAGGGAGACAAAATAAAAGATACAGAAAAAGAAAAGGGAGAAAGTTTACTATATTATAAAATAATGGAATTAAATATAATGGAGTCTGGAATAAATTACAGTATATGCATTAGAGAAAAAAATAATAAATTACCGCAGCTAACGTGTTCATTTTGGAACCAGTCTTGCAGTTCTTAGTCAAAGTTGCCATGAAAGTCAATTGCTTCTTTTTTAACAAAAAGAGAATTATGTAGAAGATAGCAAGAATAGTTAAGAAAAGCAGAATCAAATAAATCTTTAACGCAACACTGAGAAGTAAAAAAATAAAACACAACACAATTTTGTAAAGATGAGTTTAATTTTAGGTTATGTGATCAAGATCATGGCCCAGATTCTTTACTGCTGGCATAAAGCAGCTTTAAAGCCAGTACAGCTTTTATCACCCTAGCACAGATAATACAGAGCCAGTGTAACAGCTCCTAAGCTATTCCTTTCCCTGTGGCTGATGTAGGGAGCATGGTCATGGCAAAGGGGCATGGGAAGGGCTTCCCTTCATCCTAGCAATCCTTGGATATTGTAATAGCACTTTGGGATCATTGGCAATGGGCACAAATTAGAACAGCCAAGGAGATTCTCCTGATGCACCTCTGCCACAGAGTCAGTGTAATGCAAAGGTGATTTAAAATCCTCACACAGCTTGAAGATACCTTTGAATCGATCCACACCCTCCTGAACTGTGTTTATACTTTTGTCATTTGCAGCTGAGGATTTGGGCCTATATTTTGTGTTGAATATGATTAATTCTATATTAAATATCAGGCTTTTACTAGTAATAGAAAACCAGGCCCAGTAATACTTGCCAACCGCTCATGAAGTAAACTAGGGGCCAGAACCTTCTCCTATTGAAATCAATAGCAAATTGGAATGGGTAGATCGTTCCAATCTCCTGCTTTACCTTCTTGACACCAGGGTGACAGGCCACTGTTGTTAATCTCAGAACATTGTGGTGTTCATGGTTCTTTCATGCTTGAAGCCATGTGAAATGTTGTGTGTTAGTCCGCTTGGAAGACGCACTGGAAGGCCAACCTTTTTATTTATTTATTTATTTATTTACGTACTACTTAGTTTTGTAAATAATACAAAGCCAAGAAATATAACAAAGAAGAAACATCATCCTCAAATAAAAGAAATAAAACACAATAGGTACATGATATTAACAAGGATTTCAAGTGGCCTGAAAAAAAGCAGGAGGGGCTATCATAATCTGGGAATAGCAGATTTGTTAAAACAGTGTTTAAACTGCACCCTTCAGCAACCCGACTTGATTTTTAAAAAATTGCTGGGTCTGCAACCCCTTGTGACCCCTCACTTTAAGCAATCGTGATGTGATGTACATCTAATCACATTGTACCTGGAGGGAAAAGGAAAAAATAATTCCATTGATTATAATACAATGTGAAAAAGTCTTGAAACCCTCAAAACCCAGATCATGGGCCAAATCCTGGAACAATGATCCCAAAATGTCATATATACACTGCAAAAATAGTAGAGCTGATCAAAACACTCCAAATTTAGATTATTTTTAATACATTTTTTCACTGAAATTTTAAATTTCAACTAAGATTGATTAAATTCTTGGTAAACATTTTCATGAAAAATCATCCTGGTTTTGATTGACTATAAAGTTGGTCAAAATATTGAATTTTTTTATATAACATACTGAAATTTTGACCAAAAAAAAGGATTCATTTTTGTGAAAAGTGTTCACAAACAATTTTCCCATTTTTTTTTACCAACCCTAAAAAATAACAATGTATGCCCTTATTCTAGACATCCACATGTCTCCTCTGGATTATGTTTTATGGGAATATTTCTCCCAGACAGAGGAAATATATGGCAATGCAGAGCTTAATACAAGGAAAGCTAAGAATTAACCATGGAAAAAATCACCCTCATGAGGGTATAAAATAAATTCTGCTGACCAGGTTCTACATTTTGTTCTGCTGATCAGGCTGAGCGCTAAACAAACAAAAATGTGCCTAATTAATTCCTAACAGAGCTCCAATGATTTCAAGTTATTTCAGTGGAGTTACACCAGAGGTGCTTTTGGCCCGTTGGGTTACTTAGGGTTGGATTCTGAAGCCGGCAAGAGTAAAAAAAACAAATCACATTTATATTTTAATATAAGCCAATTTGTTAATTGAGATAGAATTCTGCAGCTCAGAGCAGGGGGAGGACAAAAGAAATAGAGACTATTTTTAGACCAGTCATTATTAAATATACTAACTTTTGCTTAAATTTTGGGTCAGACCAGAAATGGAGCTATTTTAAAATATCAGCTTTGTTAAACATTCCATAACTTTGGAAGACCAATGAATTTAAGGTCTCGTCCAAACACTGTTTAAAGTCAATGGGAGTTTTTCCACTGACTTCAATGGGCTTTGAATTTGGCCTTTAGTGACTATTTCAAATATGAAGGGGAAAAAAGTTGCCAACATTTTGAAATTGACATACAAATCAAAGTACAGTTTTTAAGGTTCAAGAATACTGGTTTTTTGGTGAGGTAAAATTATTTTTCTCTTTCCAAGGGGAAGAGTGGTCTCAGAGTTACAAGGACACCATCCCTGCATTAGACTGATTGCCCTGACCTTCTGATCAAGTTGGGCTGGACCCAGGTGCCTTCTGAGCCCATCAACACTATTCCTGCATCTCAGTTCTAACTCAGACAAAAATCTCATTTACTTCACTGCAGAACTGCAGGACTTAGCCCAACTCCTCTCTTTACCTGCACTCTTTAGGTTTTATTTTAGATGCAATGGTCTACAAAGTATATAAAAGCAGAGCAGGGAAAAGCTTTTTATGTCAATTTCCAGTAGTATGCAACTCAGAGTTAGATGGGAGAAACTGAGTTTTGGTTTGTTAAACTCTATGCAGTCCTAATATCTTGAAATGTGGTTTCATCCGCTCTCATAAGTTAAGTGGGGTTGTGCCTTTGATGGGAGACTTCTAAGAAAAATCCAGGTACTGTACTGCAGGAAGTGCAGTTGGTGATTCAGGAGGCAGTAATCCTCTTTCTGAGTCCATGCTGAACTAGTTACTCATGACACGTGCATTGCTGGAAGTGCTGTCTCTTGAAAGAGAAGTAAAGCCAAGATCCTAACACTTGAAATCATTAAAATACCATGAGATATTTTGCAACAGTAGGAGTGCTAGCTCAGATCCTGGCTACATTCCACCTCAGGTAATTACATTCCCTCTCTAGTTCCAACTGGATACATTATTCCTAATTTTGCCCTCCCAAAACATTGCTGTTGTGGTGACAATCGTGTTCCTTATCTGATTAGCTGACTGCCCAATGCAATTTGGCAGATCTTTTCAACAGAGAATAAAATAAAGAAGGCTTTTCAGTTTCCAAATTAACCCTTATTTTTAGGAGTTTAAGTTTCAAGGCTAATGGCATCTTCTTGAATCCCTCTATGATACTGAGTAGTGTGCTTTGAAAGCAGTCATGCTGGACCTTATTCCACACTTTTTACATGTACCGCTGTTATCTCAGATAAAGTAGTCTCCATCAAGTAGAGGAAAACAGACTCTGTAAGTAATGTTGATGTTTGTTATTGTTTAGATTGCGTAGAGCCCACCATGTTCTAGGTTCTTCCCCAATTCAGAAAAAGAGACAGTCCATACCCCGAAGACCATACAGAATAAAAAAAACAAATGTAAGGTGAAGAAAAGCGATACAGTATACAGGCAAAGAGGTCAAGGTGATGATAAGCAAATGTCTTGTTAGTTACATAGGGTTTATTTTCAAGTTAAACATGAACAATACCCTGTCTCTGCCTCCATTATCCTTCTACAATTCAGCCCCCTTGTTTCCCCCCATTCCAATTTCCACATGAATCCAGTTCCCTTGTACACTTTTCTCCTAGCACTGACCACCTTCCTCATTTAAACAAGCAAGTCACTTATAAGATAAATACATGAAAGAGAGAACCAAGGGACTTAGTAGTAAACAAGTTTCTTGGAGGTGCTTCAGAAAAAGTTCAGGAGGGACTTAAGTGAAGGGTAGTAACATTGTGGACCATCTAAAGAAAATGTTACATGCAGAGTTGGCAATGTGGAAAAAAGCGGCGCCGTGGGGATGTTTGTGGGATATGTAAACAATAGGACTTCAAGAATGGCATCACGGACCAAATGGAGGGGATGAAGACCGCACAATAAGAGACGGGTAGATAAGCAGGGAGAAGTAAAGTTATATAGGGACTTTAAGGAGATCACAAGAAAGTTGACCTTGATACAGTGCTGAAGGGAGAGGGAATCAGTGAAATGACTGAGGATGTAGTGAGGGTTTCAGAAGAAATATCAGGAGTTCAGTTTTACCCATGTTAAGTTGTCAAGATGGCCAGACAAGATGGCAAGACATCTGGAAGATGTCAGTGAGATAGACTGAGAGTGGATGCAGGGTTGCATAGAGGTAGTTAGGTCAGGAGTGTAAAGATAGAATTGAGAATCATCAGTGTAAAAATGGTTGTTAAAGTAATGTGAGCAGATGAGGTTCCACAGAGATAGTGTATAGAGAATTAAATAGCCCTAGTAAAGGGCTATATGCAAATATACAAAAATCGGGAAAGGAAAATTGAGCTTGGCTTGAACAAAAACAAGATAAAGTATTATTAAAGCCAACACTTTAGTATATGCAGAAATATCAAATGGAAATTGTTGAATTATAAATAATATCCATGTCACTATCTAAACTCCTAAAAAAAATACCCCCAACCACTTTTTGAGAATTCGAAAAGCTGTCCCTTTATCATTTAAGCCATCACAACCATGCTCTGATACGGTAAACCTTCCCAGGAAGAAACAGCTGTGGCTTCAAGCCATTCAGTCCACTCACCAGATGAGACAAGGACTTTGCTTCCTCTAAAACAGGGATCTCAAACTCAAATCACCACGAAGGCCACATGAGAACTAGTGAATTGGCCCGAGGGCCGCATCACTGAAACCTTTTCATACAATGATACAAAAGTATAGTCAAAAATGAAGAGTAATATATCGCATTCTATTAAAAGTCAATGTATTAACTTTTTAAAAACTGTAATGCAAAGAGGGGTTTTAATAAAATATAAACACTCAGTAATGTTTGGAGCTTGGCTGCCAGTGGAGTTGGCACATATGGCGGGCTGCAGGAAATAACTCCGTGGGCCGCATGTGGCCCGCGGGCCGCATGTTTGAGACCCCTGCTCTAAAAGTAAAGCATCCAACCAAACAGGCCAAGTGACATTTCTATTCCCTTTGGGACAAATGTCTAAAAAGCACATAGTAGTTAATTGGCATGCAGCCAGCATAACATTCTCTGGCACATGCCCATTAAACTTTTGAGTTGCTGGCACAGAGCAGCTGCTACATTCTACCTCAGAGATAGCTGTATTTCAGTGGTAATAATTAAACTGAAATATACATACAGAGCTAAATTTTGCCCTGTTACACCCAGTTAACCCCACTGAAGACAATGGGAGTAAAATTAGAGGGTTTGCATGGGTGCTACCCAGTAGTGTGCTGCCAGCCTTTTATCAAGGAGCTCTTTAAAAATAATTTCCTCACTTCCCCAGAAAAATCCATCAATTCCATAATCCTCTTGCCCCCCCATAAAACAACCCAGCTCCATAGTTTTCTCCCACAAGACCACCAATCCTTCACCATACCTCAAATCTATCAGTCCTTTCATCCTCCCCACACTCAACTCCATCAGTCTTTTCACACACATCCTGCCCATGATTCCTCCTATCTAGCACATCCCTAAGTGGCTGTGCTTCATAATAGCAGCTGTAGTTTGTCCTGTAGCCTCTGCTAGCAGTAGTGGTAGATAGGGTGTCCTGCTACCTCTGGGTGAGGGTTAGTTGTTTGGTTAGGTGGGAAACAGATCCTGTCTAAACACAAAAAGTGGTCAGTTGGGAAACAGGGTTTAAGAGCCTTGGGTGAGTTGGACTCCTGTGACTTGCTGGTACAGTGGGTTGTGTAAAGAAGCAAGTCTCTCTTGGCATGGGAGTTCCTGGTATGAGCAGATCTCTACTGGCATGTGTGTGGTATCTAGGATACATGGGTCTCCAGTTTCCTGCCCAGTGCCTTTCTTTAAACTCCAGACTGGAGCTGGATAAATAGGCCAGCCAGGAAGGGAGAGAGATAAGACTACAGTGGCTATAGGACTTCCCCATCTCCTTTCTTCCTCATGCACTCCTAGAACAACTGGCAAGGCTGGGAGTAGAGACTATGCATGGTTCATCCTCTCCCCACCCCCTGCACTAGGACTCGTGGGAAGACACACATGGGAAGTACATTGGGAGGTACACCTGCACTGGAGCAGTTGCCTTAGGAACTACCAGCTGACTGGCCATGTCTACACTAGCGAGTTTACAGCGGCACAGCTGTACCGATGCAGCTGTGCTGCTGTAAGATCGCTTATGTAGCAGCTGTTTGCTGATGGGAGAGAGACATAATTAAACCACCTCCAATGAGCGGCAGTAGCTATGTCAGCGGGAAAGTGTCTTCTGCTGACATAGCGCTGTCTACACTGGTGCTTCTGTCAGTGTGTAACTTATGTCTCTCAGAAGAATGTTTTTTTCACACCCCTGAGCAACATCAGTTATACTGACAAAAGTGCTAGTGTACACAGACATAGCCTCCGTTAAATCCAAAACATTTTAACAAGCAGGGTGGGTCTGTGAATCAATACTTTGCCTCCTCCCTTCCCAAACATAACCAATTCCCGTTCGCCACAGTCACATCATTATGAGTATGACTGGCCTGAGTATTTTGGTGAGGGTTAGCAAGGTGATTCTTTGACTTACACCTCAAAATTAAGAACTCATGTTACATTAAAAGGGAGAAAGGGGGCAGGAGCAGGGGCTTGGACTAGATGACCTCCTGAGGTCCTTTCCAACCCTGATATTCTATGATTCTATGACCCAGTCTCATATTGCAGAAATGAATCCTAGCTGCCTGTTTCTATTGAGCCTTGTTATCAATTTGCAGCAATTTACATTTTCACGGCCATCCTCACAGGGGTATTGGAACCATTTTTATACGGGGGTGCTGATGATGGAAACATGTATTTGGTTTCAGTGTAGTAGCCGTGTTAGTCTGTGTCAGTAAAAAGAAAACAAGAAAAATACCTGTGGCACCTTAGAGACTAACAAATTAATTTCAGCATAAACTTTCGTGGGTTAAGAACCCACTTCATCAGATGCATGGAATGGAACATGTAGTGAACAGATATTTTGTTTTTATTACTACTTCATGCCGGGGGTGAGGCAGCACCCCTAGTTCCAGCACAACTGACCTTCACTAACACAAAGGCTAATTTTTTTTAACAAATTCTGATTTTCCCCTTCATGAAGCTCAAAGGCCAAGTTCTGTTAACAAATGGCTCACATAAACTCCCACCAACCCCCTCCAACTGATCACTGGTATGACACAGGGCAAAATTTGTCCCACTGTCTGTAAAGCACTTGGTAATGAAAGGCACCATGTAAAATATTTTCATAATGGAAACTAACTTGAAAACTTAACGACTGTGGTTGCTATCACGCCTGTTATAATTAACAGCATGTGTATTAGTACTTAATACTGTATATGATTAAACTAGCTCACAGAGGAAAGCTGTGTATGGGTTTTTTTTAACCAGAGGGCAGAGGATATGTCTTCCAATTTGTTCTTTTAATCTCTATATTGAATTTTTGAGGGAGCTGACAAAAATATATACAAATAGAAAGAAAACAATACTGAGACAAATATTCTCACATTTTTTCAGTAAATGTACTGTGAAAATAATAGCTACATGAAACACCATTAATATAATTTTACTAAAAATATACCATTGCAAATTTACCTAGATTAGCAACTAACATCTCCCAGATTATTTTTACCTTGAAAGGGGGTCTAAAAAAAGAACTAACCCTCTATGTACTAGATTTCTTGCAATCTGAGCTCTCTTGAATTATCTATCACTTACAAGGGCTCATTATCAAAGTACTGTACAGGGTTTTAGCTGTAAAACATCAAGACGTTTGTCTGGACTTTGGAAGAGATTTTATGATATTTTGGATTTTATTTTAGTGCAATGCTCTGAAGAAAAATATTTTTAAAGGGGAAAATAAGAACTTCTTTGTCACTTTCTTGGTGCCTTGGATCTAGATGGAACATCTAATGCTGTGATGTTTGCTCTTTTGGCTGCACTTTGGCCACCTCTGCTCTAACACTCTGAGGTACAGTATTTACTATATATTTATCATGAGCTACATGGACTCCAAGCAGTATACCAAATAATTTTCCACTATCATGCAATTTGGGGAAATTTAATCTTTTTTTCTTGTCTATCTCTGTGCTGCAAACAGAAAGCCTGTGCTTCCTCCACACCCACTCCCTTTGCCAATAACCTCATTGTAACTTCCTGTCAGTTTCACACACTCTGTGGTGAACTTCCTCTGAGCAAGAGCTTTATCTGAACACACCATATTAACCATTTGCTTACTAAGTATTTTCCATAAATATAATTTCTTAACATTTAAGTCTTTTAATACATTTGTATTCAAATGAGAGAGAACACTTCAAGAAAAAAGGCATTTTAACTTTAAGAAAAAAGGCATTTTATATTATTCAGTATAAAACTAATATGAATGGTGGGAGAAGGCTCAAGAAAGGTCATAGTTCCTTCAGCTTTAATGAGTCCCCTGCTCTGTGGCAATGGAGGTTAATGATAGATTGTAAGGGTTGGGAGGCTTAATAAGGCATGTCCAGAGTAATAATATTTTGTGTTGATATGATACCAATTATCCAAGGATCTCAAAGCACTTTACAAATGTGGGTAAGAATTAGGGGTCTATGCATTTGTTTTAATTTTTCACATTTCCCCCAGTTTTTTTAGTAATATAAGGAGCTCTTTATAAATTGAGATCAGGATTAAACCAATCTCATGGTTTTAACTGATCTGTAACTATTAGGAATTAGGATGAGACCTTGGTGGGGAAGCAGATTCTTCCTTATCTGCCTATTGTGGGGTTTCTTGCACCTCTTTTTGAAGCATCTGGTGCTTCCCTGGGTTGCAGACGGGATACAAGACTAGGCAGACCATAACTCTGATCCAGTATGGCAATTCCTATGTTCCTAGAGTTAGCCTTCTCATATTTCAGTTCCCGACTGATGGCAATACCACAGGAAGACTAGATCTTGCTTTATTTCATTCCCCAAACACTCTCTCTGAGGCAATACATGACAAGCATGAACATAAGAGATGCCAATCATGAAGTATTTGCGATTGTGCAAATCCTAACACAGAGATTGGGGAACTGGGCTCAACAACCATCCTTGACCTCCCTGATTTGAGTTGCTAGGACCCTGAGTGGGGCAGTCAAGAGTAAGAGGGTAGTAAGTTCAAGGGGCTGATCACTCAGGGCATGCTGGCGGTAGTGGCGTAACAGACAAAGTCAGTGAGACTCCATTGGCATGACAAACTACACACTTTGTCACAGGCTAAACCTGACTCAGATCCTTAAGACACAAGGTGGGCAAGGTAACAGCTTTTATTGGACCAACTTCTACAGATATTAAAAGTGTCTGTCACAGGCAGGTACAAACCAGGCGGTGCTGGGCAGTAACCCACCTGTGTTGCCCCCGAGCACCCACCCACCCCCCCCGTCCTAGAGCACCCGCCAGTACACCCACTCTGGGCCCACCCGTACAGCCTCCCGCCCGTGCTCCGATCAGCAGCCTCGCTGCCCTGTGTGCGAGAAACTCCCGCAACCCTCCCTCAGCTCAGCCCCTCCTCCCTCCCGCCCGAGGCCCCGCTACACCACCGGTACCCTGGCGGGGTGAGACCTGCCCGCCCCGCCCCGCCCTCTCTCGGGCGCGGCTCCACTACCACTCGAGGGGACGAGGGAGTCACCCTGAGCGAGCGCGAGGGGCAGGGCGCTTCTATCTGAGGGGGAGGGGCCGCGGGGCCAGGGCTCGCGCGTGCGCAGTTTGGGAGCAGAGGGAGAGGTCACCTCTCCCCAACCCCCACTCCCGCCGCCGGAACGAGCTAGGGAAACCAAAGCGAGGCTCGGCGTGCAGCGTCCGCGTCACTACGACGGCTTCAAGCCTCGCCCAGGCAGCGGCAGCGAGAGAGGGAGCGGGCGTGCGGAGCAGGCTCGGCCGGGGAGGAGGCGACAGGGGGAGCGGCGGCGCCGTCCGGTAGGTGGAGGCGGCTGAGAGGGGAGCGGGGCGCTCCGGTACCGGGCGGGCGGGCGGTGGCTGCGGCGTGGCTCTGGTGCAGGTGGCCCCGCGCGGAGGGAGCGGGGCGGGCAGAGGGGGCCGGGGCGGCGGCCGCGCCGGCGGGAAGAGCGCGCTGCGCGGAAAGGGGGCAAGTGTCTGAACATGGCGGAGCAGGAACCGAGAGCGGCCGCCGCCTCCTGCCCCCGGCAGCGGGAACACCCGGGGGGGGGAGGCGAGAGTCTGGGGCTTGGCTGCCACTCGCTCCCCCGCCCCTCGAGCTCGCGGGGGGGACCGGACCGGCGCCCGCCCCGAAGTTAGAGCGGAAGCGGAAAGTTGTAAGCCCGCAGCTCTGAGCTGATCCCGGGGCGGGGGGCGGGGGTCAGGGGCCGCTCGGCTCCGGGCGGTGAGGAAAGTTCTCACCCCCGCGTTGTCAACCCGTTGTGGGAAGTCTGCGTCCAGCCCCACCTAGTCCGGCAGTATCAGCCGCTGGAGAGAAGCTGCTCAGAGTTTCCATCACCCTCCCCCGGCGTGGGGCGAGAGTGTCCAGCCCGTAGGCCTCGTCCGTTTCACTTGCATTGGACTGAGCCGATCCCCTGCCATGGTGTCGGCCCCCAAAGCTCGGGCATCATGGGCAACATATTGAGACTGCGCTGGCTCTTACCTCGTGAAATGTTCTCGCTTCATCCCTTCAGGCTGGGGTGTTCGGGTGGGGTTTTTTGTGTGTGTTTTGTTGTTTTTTGCTTTTAAACTTCTGGTTTCGGTGCTATTTATACATTGCCTCAAGTGTGCTGAGCACTTCGGTAATGGTGCTAAGAAGGCACAGTGCCTGCCCAGAAGGAGCTTGTGATGTAAATAGACAACACTGCAGTCATTTAATGTTTCTGAATTTTCTGACCCTTATCCGAATAAAAAAGGAAAAGAAACCTGTGGAATTCGTAGGTCTTAAGCCCAGAAGGGGCGATTATGATGATCTAGTCAGAATTCCTACCTAATACTGGCTGAAAAACCTCACCCAATTACTTCTGTATCAAGCCCACAACTTTGAGGTGTGGTATATTTTAGAAAGGTATCCATGGTGGCATGACTAAAAGTTGTCAAAATGTATGCTGCAGAAGAATAAAATGAGGCTTTGCAGGAAGTGATCATTATACTGTATTCTAAATTGACAAAAGTTGGACCGTGCAACATTTACTGAAATGCTGTTACTTGACTTTTTAAAAGAAATGGTTAATAAATGCTACTTAGGAAATATGACTCTTCATTTTGAAAAGAGTTTGTATATTACTTGCTCTATAAGTGCGTAACTGTGTGGCTCCAAAAGGAAATATTTAGACAACATCACAAACTAAGCATTTTTAATTCAGTGGGGACTCACTCATCTGGATGTTTTGTTAGCACATTTAATTAAAATATAACAGCCAGTTCTTGTATAGGAACTCTGAGATTTGTGAGTTCAAGCATATAATAGGTGGGCATTAAAATAGTCCGACAAAGCTAGTGGAATTGATATTTTCCAAGGCTTTCATGGCATGTGTACACATAAATTCCAAGTTATTAAAAAAATCAAACATCTTTCAGTAGGAACTATGCTTCTTGACTGTCCTAGTTAGTTTTACCAACGTATGTCACGTGTACTGCACAACAACCACTCAAATGAGACACAGTTATAGTTTTTTATATTAGGTCATACATTAATACTGGAAGGGGATTTTTCTGTTCTTTGGTAATCTTAAAATAACTCTTAATGCTTAGTTTAAAAGTTTGTGGCTGTCTTATACCTTTGTTAGATGGAATGCTAAGTAAAGGGCTGAATTCAGTGCTTCTAAATGTCCTCACCTATCTTGTTCAGGTTTCTAGTTCTTTATTTCTCTGTCCACTGCCAATTGCCTACAACATAGCATATCCATCTTTCTGGCTAGAAATGAGCTCACCGACTGCTCAATGAGGGTTATGTCTACACAGCTGTGAGTGCACTTTCCAGTGAGAGGACACAGTGTGGCTGTGGTGGCTTGTGCAGGCTGCCTGAATACAGTCCTGCCTGATCCCCTCAGTATATACTCAGATAGCTAGCCTGAGCCACCACCCCTGCTGTCATAGCCACACTACTATTTCTGTCTACCTGTGGTGGAAAGCCACCCTTCCAGTTGCTATGTAGACATACCCTAAAGAGAGAGACTGGCAGCAGAGTAGTAGTTTTTCCATCTCAAAGCTGAAAGAGTCTGTTATGCCAAACTGTAGTTAAGTCTTAGATGTCTTTACAAACCCCTGTGGTCTGCTGTTATATATGATAGTGTCTCTACTTAGTCAGTTAAGGCCATTTATCATCTCTAGGTACCTGCCTGTTGCATGGACATATCCTCTACTGAAGCTGTGAGATTGCTAGACTACAATTGTTAAATGCAAGGTTTAAGATTAAGCAAAGCTTGCGTCTTCATACTGTTGAGAAACTGCTGTATACCATCTAAATGTTACATCAGAGGTGGGAAAACTACAGCCCCTGGGCTGGATCCAGCCCATCAGGGCTTTGGATCCGGCCTGTGGGATTGCCACCCCCGTGGTGCCACGGGGCTAGGGCAGGCTCCCTGCCTGCCATGGCCCCACGCTGCTTCTGGAAGCGACCGGCACCACATCTCTGTAGCCCCTGGAGAAGGCAGTAGAGCAGAGGGCTCCATATGCTGCCCTTGCCTGCAAGTACCTCCCCCGAAGCTCCCATTGGCTGTAGTTCCCTGTTCCCAGTCAGTGGGAGCTGGGGGGGGGGGGGGGTGTCTGCAGGCGAGGGCAGCGCCCTCTGCTTCCCCAGGGGCTACAGGGATGAGGTGCCAGCCGCTTCTGGGAGTGGCGCAGGGCCAGGGCAGGCAGGGAGCCTGCCTGAGTTAGCCCCGCTGCGCACTGCTGCCACAATGGAGCTGCTCAAGGTAAGCGGTGCCGGGCCAGAGCCTGAACCCCTCCTGCACCCAACTCCCTTCCTTCAGCCCCCTCCTGCACCCCGCATCCCCTCCTGCGCCCCATCCCCTTGCCTCGAGTCCCTTCCTGCACACCGCACCCCAACCTCCTGCCCCAGCCCTACATTCATGGCCGTGCATGAAATTTCCCCATCCAGATGTGGCCCTCGGGCCAAAAGGTTTGCCAGCCCCCATGTTACATGATACTACTTACAACAAAACTCATCGTGCTTAGAGCATCCTCCCTACTGAGGTTGGGGTAACTCTGAAATAATACTCTTTCATCTCTAGGTTTCTGTTACCGAGGTAGACTAGAAATAAAGTTAAAGGCACGCCAGCTTTTGACTTTCAATTTAAAATTAAGTGAGTTATGTTTCCTAGGCTTAGCCTTCAGTCTGTCTACCAGTTTTCATGGTTTTACATATAAACATGTAAATAATGTATACATTTTCTCCCCTGTTGCTCTGTGAAAAAGACCCAACAAAAGGGGAAGGTAACTATACAGATGGTATGGCGAAATTGGCTATCACAAATTTCTGTAAAATGTACAAAGTAAAGAAACTGAGGGTAAACAAAACTTATTTTAGGTGTGGTAATCTTGTTAGTGTTCATCTGAGTGGGTGGAGTACTCAATACAGTAGAACCTCAGTTGCAAACACCTTGGGAATGGAGGTTGTTCGTAACTCTGAACAAAATATGGTGTTTCTTTCAAAAGTTTACAACTGAACATTGACTTAATACAGCTTTGAAACTTTACTTATGTAGAAGAAAAGGCTGCCTTTAACCATCTTAATTTAAATGAAACAAGCAGCGAAAACAGTTTTCCTAATTTGTCAAATCTTTTTACATGTAACAGTACTGTACAGTATTTGCTTTTTTGGTCTCTGCTGCTTGATTGCATAATTCTGGTTCCAAATGAGGTGTGTGGTTGACCAGTCAGTTTGTAACTCTGAGGTTCTACTGTACTATTGCAATATGGGGTATATAATACCTTGGATATAATTGTGCTATCTTGATTGAAAACCCGACTATGAGGCCAGTTCAAAACCAGGAGTAAAACTGAGCCTGTATGAGCTAATTTCTGTTTCGTGCTGTGCTGGGGAAATGTTGGTACCAAGTAAAATTGACTACCATTTCAGTTTTGGTGAAACTTTGCTGGAGTAGCAGCACAGGTATAAATCTGGGGGAGAGTAGGCCCACAAAATAGAAATTTCTGAGAGGATTGAGAGGGAGAAAGTGTACTGGAGTTTAACAGTCTAACACAGTGGTGGGCAACCTGCCGGCCGCATGCGGCCCATCAGAGTAATCTCATTGCGGGCTGCGAGACATTTTGCTGCTGATTATTGTCCGCAGGCACGGCCCCCCGCAGCTCCCTGTTCCCAGCTAAAGGGAGCTGTGGGAAGGGGCGGGTGCTGGTTCAACTTGTGTGGTAAGTTGTTTCTCTCTAAATACATATGTACAGTATTGCCTGTTTACACACTTGTATAAGCTAAAATGATGTAAACATAATGACAAAATGAATCTTCCATTAGTATATTGTGTTGAAGCAAGCCACGGGCCTTATGAAGTGCTCTGGTGGGCTGCAGGTTGTGCACCCCTGTTTGAGATGATACTTCCGATGATACTTACCTCCTTTTTCTGACTTACAATATAGTTATGGTTAAGGCTATAATTTAGTCACCGGTATCTTTAGTAAAAGTCATAGACAGGCAATGGGCAATAAACAAAAAGTCACGGCCAGTGACCTGTCCGTGACTTTTACTAAAAATAACTGTAACTAAATCTGAGGTGGTGGGGGAGGAGGGGTGCTCCAGCAGGGGTGTGTGTGTGTGTGTGTGTGTGTACGTGTGCGCACGTGCGCTCCAGTGGTTGCTGCTGCTCCTGGACAGGCGACCCGGGGCCCCGGGCAGGGAGTGCTGGAGCACCCCAGCTGCTCAGGCAGCCCTAGGGTCAGCTGCACCAGCAGCTGCGGAAGTCATGGAGGTCCCAGGAAGTCACAGAATCCTTGACCTCTGTGAAAGATTCTCAGCCTTAGTTATGGTAACATCAGAATCTTAAAGTTCAGTGCGTGGCTATGGGCAATGACACTTTTCAGTCTGCTTTGGTATGTATTTTGAAGCTGGAGATGTGTGTTCTATAATGTCAAAGTATCTGCAGCCCTGCTGAGTTGGATACAGAACCTTGTGTTTACTCATCTCTATTGAATCTGTGTGAAGAAGGGATGTTTTGGACATACTCTTTCATTCATTAGGAAGAAGAGGATCAGAAGTAACTAGCACAACTCCTTACGTGCACATACACATACCAGTTTACTGTCCTTGACCATACACCTGACTAGAGAGGGTAGTTTCTCTAGGGCCTTGTCAAGAGTTAGAAAAAGTTGAGTTTCATTATTTAAAAGGTTAGCTGAGATGTCATGTGCTAGTTAAAAAAACAAACAAAAAAACCAAACCACTCTGGTAGAGTTGACAAGGAGTTGAACATGTTTTCAAGTGTCTAAGTGCTAGTACACTTTAAACAGCACTAATTAAAACATCTAGCAAAATATTCTTTAAAAAGCACCTCTTTTCCTAGCACTTGTCCTACATGGGGCACCTGACTGGCTTAATAATAGTGGAATAGCTAGTCACACTCAGACCAGAATAGTGTCCACATAGGAAAGTTATACTGGCACCGCTCTAGTGGAATAGCTATTCTGCTATAGCTACACTGTACAGTTTCCCCATGTTGACAAGTCCCAAGTCTAGACAAGCACTACCTGGTAGCCACCATACAGATCAAGTCAATATCCCTCCCTCTAGCATTGTGGTAAAATCCCTCTTCCAGAAATGAAATTAGTCCTGTGAATTATTTTTTAGCTGCAGACTACCGTGTCTCCTCCTCCAGATAGAAAAACCTATAAAATATTTAAGGCTACTGAAATAAGGGTGATTTAAGTTTTACACTTGTTTATATACTGTTAAGTGGTTCTCAACCACCTCCATGCTGTGACCGCATGTTATTACAGAAAACATTTTTGAGCACTCTCCTTTCTAGCCATAAACAAAGGGACCGTTTGCGACGGTTGCGACCGTCAAGGTTGAGAACCTACAAAGTAGTTAACTTTGGATACAAAACGAAACTGCTGCTGATATAGCTCCATCATTTCAGAGATATTTCTCCTTAATGTCACCATATTTTGACTCCTGGTTCTTCTGTGGTGGTTTTCACCAAGTGCACTCTAGTCATTTGTGGGACCTTACAGAAGTTGCTATCTGGTCACCCTAGTGCTGTCAGAGGAGGAAGTGTGAAAAATCAGGACAGGTGTTGGGGGGTAATAGGAGCCCATATAAAAAATAAAGCCCCAAATATCGGGACTGTCCCTATAAAGTCGGGACATCTGGTCACCCTAGACAGCACCCCAAACTACTGTTGCAATGGAACTTGGAAAAGCCACTCTGCAATATCACTTTATGCTTAGTCCATAGATTCCCAACTGGAAAGCCAAATGGGAGTGGACACTACTTGAAGCAACTGCTGCTATGCAGACATGGAAGGACTTTGCCAGGGCAGGAAGGCCAGGCAGCAGCACAGAGATATAGATCAACCCCCTCTGTTGAAGGTGTTTCTTCCCTGGAAACCATGTGGCTAGGAGGCTACATCCCTGGTGTCTTCTGCAAGCCTCTAATTTTTAATCCTGTGAGGGGGATTCTCAGTTTCCGGGGCCACTTGTACCTTTCCTGAAGGCATTGCAACATAAAGGGCGAATTATTTGAACCTTAATTGCATCCATTTCCTCTGAACAAGTATATTATGTGCCAGTGTTATTAGTATCTCCAGAACTAATACATGGACAAATAATGTTAGAACAGCTGTTATAAAATAGAAAGGTCCTATAAATTGCAGACAATGTTAAAGGTGATCTTGAATTTTTTTTTATTGGACTTGTGTCCTTTTTTGCTTCATGGTATATTTGCCAGGGCTGAACGTCCTCTTGTTTTGTAACCTTGGAAATATCAGTAATTGCAATTCTGGTCTTCCCTTATTTTGCTGAGGGACTTGTTGGGAATGTATTGTTAGCTGTCTCTCTCACCTAAATAAAGGGTAGAGAAGTTTGAATGTTAAACAGACTTGCTTGTTTGAATACTTAGTTTCAGCAACTAAGTCTCTTAAACAGTTTTTAACAGTCTGAATTTCTCTAGATTAAAAGGGGAGGTCTGGATTAACCATGCCATTTTCCCCTAGGGCCTAGTGTAAGCCAAGTTTAGCACTCGTTCCTTGATTTAGTGGGTCAAGATTGGCCATGGGGAGATCCTTTTTGTTGACCACTGAGGTAGTTTGTGGTAGATAATCCTGACCTAACCCTTCCTAATAATCTGGACTGTTCCTGACTAAAGCAGGAACATTGCTCTCCATTGCTCAGTGTTAATTCTCTTGGCTTTTGATGTCACCCTAGGACAGTAGGACCTCAGAGTTACAAACACCAGATTTATGAACTGACCAGTCAACCACACTCCTCATTTGGAACTGGAAGTACACAATCATGCAGCAGCAGAGACCAAAAAAAAAGGCAGTACAATATACTGTGTTAAATGTAAACTACTAAAAAATAAAGGGGAAAGCAGCATTTTTCTTCTGCATAGTAAAGTTTCATAGCTGTATTAAGTCAATGTTCAGTTGTAAAGGTTTGGAAGAACAGCCATAATGTTTTGTTAAGAGTTACAAACAACCTCCATTCCTGAGGTGGTCGTAACTCTCAGGTTCTACTGTAGTTCTCCAGTCCTCAGAGAGGCTTCTAATTTGGATTGCATCTGAGTTTCTAATGTATGAAGCTTAAAAAAAACTTTATATATCATGAAGTAAGAAAACTGCACCTATTTTCTTTAGATGACCTGCAAATGAGCAGTTTGTCAGCAAGCTGTATGGAGGAGTGCGGGGAAGTGAAGGAGGGAAAACTAAATGTTTCAGTATTGCTTCTCTGCACATGTAAACCCCATTGAAGTCTAAGATTTGTGTGTGGAGTAACTGCTGGATCAGGCCCACCCAGTTATTTGTTTTTTAAAAAGGCTTGATGGAAAATTAATTTGCTCGTTTACAAAGATTCTTAATTGCAAAATGTATTATTGTGTATAAACTTGGGTTGCTTGCGTACTTATCGCAGGAGCAGTAGTGACAGCTAAGTACGCTTGTGTAATGATATCCATTTTAATCCCCCTGCGTGCAATTAAATACAAATTTATGAATTTTTATGATTGGATATCTTCCAGGCTTTGTCTGTAAAAGGCAAACTGCCTTATGGAAATCATAAGTTACTTTTCTCCCTAAATATGGGGAAAGGCAGGAATGATCTTTTACTTATTCAAAAATATTGCAAACATTTTAAAATAACATAAAGCTTAAATATTTGAGATTAAAAAGGGATAGAATAGAAATGATTATTGAAGTGTTCATATGAAACTTGTTCTTGAATTCCAGTTATAATGCTTTGAAAACCTCATTCTTCACATTTAGCAATAAAATCCCATTTGAAATATACTAAGCTTGTGGTACTTGCAGCTGAAACTAAACTGCTGTTGCATGCATGGACAGTTCAACTGAGTAGTGAAGCAAGTGTGTTAGGCATGCATGTGGTCTGATGCAGCTACTCTGCATGTGCTCTTTGCTCAATCCCTGTGATGTTACTAAATGTGAAGGAGTTCAAATGGATTTCTGGTCACTTCGTAAGATACACAGGCAAGAGCCCTCTAAGTTTTCCTCAGCTATGAAGCTCTTAAAGTTCTCAGGAGAACAGCTTCTTGCTAAGTAGATGAGAAAAGATGACCCAGTAGAGTGTAGCTAAAATAGTGCCTATGTGGGGCTTACACAAATTGCGAATTATAAACAAAAAAAATTAGAAGAATGAAAAGGTGCAAAGTCAAGCACTCAGACATTAGGAAATGCCAGAATTAAGCTTGCCTATAAGACCTTATTTTGGTTGGGGGTGGGTGGGGGTGCTGTTACGGGTTTCAATGACATGATACAGTATTTTTTTCACCAGGTCTCGTCACATTCAGTGTGCAGGATGAATGGTGAATTCAACATTTTTTTTGTTTTTGTTTTCCCCATCCTCATTCAGTGTGTGGCCCCATGCCTTATTTGCTGCATGTTATTTAAAACCTAAATTGATTACTGTATTAATTTATGCATGGGTTTTTCTACGCTACTACTCATTGCCATACCATCTGTTTCATGTTTCACAAACATTAATGAATTTATCTCTTGAAGTAAGATGGTGGTATTCCCAGCTCTCAGATGGAGAGCTGAAGCACACAGACTAAAGCTAAAAATATTCACTAATTTTGATGCCCAAGTTGATGTAACTAAGGCCTGACTTCTCAGTACTTAGCACTTTTATAGTGCTTCATATGTTCAGAGCACAGCTCTCCCATTATTTTGAATTGCATTTTTAAGCATTTGTCACATCTCCAAATTAAGCCTGGGGTGGCTCAAGGTAGGCACAGAGAAAATGAGGAACTTTACAGGTGACTGGCCATTGTGTGTTAGGTTCTTGTGCCTTGGTCAACATTGCGTGAGAACTTTGTGGCAGAAGCAGGGATAGAATCCAATTGAGAGTGGCATTCAGCTGCCTTAACTGTAAGACCATTCTTTCTCTTCCTGCACCCTTGTGCCTCCTTTACTACATACCTTCCAACTTCAAGTGATGGCAACAGCCTCATTCTCTACACAACACTGACTCATTCCCTGCGCACAGGTCCGTTCAGTGCACTGAATGAGCGTCATTAGAGATGGAAATTTCACATCTGCAGCACAGACTTCTGTCACTTAAAAAGGGGTAACTAGTAAAAGTGGTGGGTTGTTATCCTCCATGTGGACCAGCCACGAGAGAGAGATGAGGCACACTTTGCCAGTGGTATTCACAGCTGTTTGCTGACAACCAAGAAATGTTGGGACTCTGGAATCCTGGATTCAATTCCAGGTTCTGCAGAGGATTATGCGCTAATACAGGGAAGGGCAAACTACGGCCCACAGGCCAGATCTGGCCCATCAGGGCTTTAAATCCGGCCCATGGGATTGCCAGCCCCATGGCGCAGTGGGACTAAGGCAGGCTCCCTGCCTGTCCTGGCTCTGCACCACTCCTGGAAGCGGGCAGCACTATGTCCCTACAGCCCCTGAGAGGCAGAGGGCTCTGCGCGCTGCCCTTGCCTATGGGCACTGCCCCCCGTGGCTCCCATTGGCTGGGAACGGGGAACCACGGCCAATGGGAGCTTCGGGGGTGGTACCTGCAGGTCAGGGCAGCGTGTGGCAGAGCTGCCTGCTCCACCCCACCCCAGGAGCCACTGCTGGACATGCTGGGCACTTCCAGGAGTGACGCGGGACCAGAGCAGGCAGGGACCCTGCCTTAGCCCCACTGTTGGGCCAGAGCCCGCACCCCAAACCTCTCCTGCACCCCAACCCCTTGCCCTGAGCCCCTTCCTGCACACCGCACCCTCTCCCACACTCCCGCACCACAACCCCCTGCCCCAGCCCTACATTCATGGCCCTGCATACAATTTTCCCACCCAGATGTGGCCCTCAGGCCAAAAAGTTTGCACACACCTGCTCTAATAGATGCAGAAGGGTCTAACTTGTGTATCCTTCCCCAGTCTACCCCTGGCCCCTCTCCTCTCTTTACACCTCTGCATTTGAGCAAGTCAGGCAGCTTCTTTATACTTCACACTATCTGTGTGCCAGGAAGAAGAACAAGAGTACAAGAATGTCTCCCTATTACTAGTTCTAGTGCTTGGAGGAACAAATGCTCTACTCCAGGGCTGAGTAAGACTTTTTATGCATGTTCAGTCTTCTGTGCGATCTGTTGCATTCTCAGTTTGGTCAGCATGTAGGAACAGTGGGGATGGAATAATCTTAATGCGGATGGAATCTTTGGAGAATAATGCTTCTAACATCTCTACTGCGCATAAGATTTACTGATAAGTGCCATATAAGGGGTAGGCTATTATATGTGAACTGAGATTTTTCAGGAACTAATAACTTAGCTAAATGTGGGTAGATTGTTGTGTCCAAGACACATCCTTGACTGCAGGTGTGATTCCTTTGACAGATTAAGTCTCTGATCTAAAATATGGGAGAGCAAGAGCTCAGTAATATGGTTGCAAGAAAAGTTTAACATTGTCAAAACTCCCTTTCCCCTTATTTTGGAGGAAATGCCTGAACTTTGAAAAATTCAGCTTGAGGCAAAGGTCCTACTTGGAAAACTTCAGCCTGACTGGTTGAAATTAAGCCAATTTTTGAGTAACTGAAAGCAGGGTCTTGTATTGGGAAGTGTTAGCCAAGCTTAACTATATAGGTATTGCTACAAGCACCATCTATATTTCTCTTCTAAGCTTTGCTAACTTGCAAGTGCTACTTAAACATTTTAGAGCAAGATTATGAAAAAAACTAGTATTGAATCTTAAGTTAAATTTCTGTGGTTAAGAACTTGAATCAGGAAATGACAGAATATGTTCGTGCAGCCTTAAAGGTGACTTGCAAAGGAAGAAAAAAGGTGTTTGTACCCTTTAATCTTTTTTCATGATGTGTAAAGAAGTTCTGAAATTTCTAACTTCTATTGCATTAGAAATTTGGGTCCTGTGTAGCTTGGAAGATTAACTGGAAAACTAGTGCAATGACATTAGGAGAACAAAGGGAAAATTGAGAGGGGAAAGATTAGTCATCTTAAAATCTTTCTTTAAAATTTTACTATAAAGTAAGGCTGTCTTAAAATTGAGGACACTACCATTTTAGGTAAGGTGTAAGCACTAACAATACAAATTCTGAGACCTCCCAAGCACTGTTTGAAACCAAAGATGAAGAGTTAGTATTCCTGATTTTTCAAAGATGACTTAAAAAATAGACAAACCTTCTTAAAAGCAACTAAACTTACAGATCTCCTTCATATGTCATAAAGAAGCAAACGTGCACATGCTCAGTTTAAAAATATATATATATTTGGTGGTTACCTTTTAACTCTTGGGTATATAGAATAGTCTTTCATTACAAGATACTATTTTAGAGCTAGTCAAAAGTTTTCTGACAAATGTTACGTTTAATTGGAAAATACCAGTTTGCTGAAGTGAAATGTTTTGGCATCTGTAATGGTTTCAAGGAATCTGCCAACGAGCCCATGTTCCAGAAAGTCAGCCAGCCCTGCTCTCAGCACTGCTGGATGACACGCTCTGTGGCAGCGCTGTTGAGCTTCCTGTTCTGCAGCAAGGAGCCCATAACTCTGAGAACCTGGGCTCCGACTGGGCTCCTTGGCAGCCTTGGCATGTCAGGGCTTCCAGGCTCTCTGCTTGGAGCCAGGAACCTGAAAGTTCTAAATGCCCCGGCTCTAGTCACTGGTCGACTCTTGGATCCATAGTAGGGAGGTGGAAGTCCTGTGACCAACTCTGAATCCATGCCTCTGGGGCAGCCATGCAAAGCAGATTGCCCCAGGCTTGGGATCCCAAGATTGCCAGTCTCCTGGTCTAGCTGTCGTGTTGCCTCATTAGGATTCCGTTCAAAACGAGATGCTGAAATATTAAAATGTCTCATGAACCAAGAACTCTGAATTTTGGTTATCTCTAACTACTATATTTCTGAAACATAGTATTCTAACTCTTACAGAACTCTTAACCTTGCCATTTCTTGATTCGAGTGTTTAATTCTGCTCTAGTAGCTAAAAAGTACATGACTGAAGAAACGATGGCAAAAAATTTAATATGCAGCAAGTTGAGGTATGTATCTGCCACATGCTGGCCTGCCTCAGACTAACTGTCCATATGTGGAGCTTGCTGATGTGCATTAGCAGTTCGTTAATGCAATGCAATCTGGTCCTCTTTGAAATGGGGCTAGATCAGATCGCATTAACAAACTGTTAATGTGCATCAGCAGCGTCCACACAAACAAATTTATCTCTCACTCGCCAGCCAAGGACTGACCCATACACCAGCTGAGAACTAATTGTTCCTGCAGACAAGCCCTGACAAAACTTAAGTAATATTATTCCTTAGAGCATAAGTATAAAAAGAAGACAACTTCAGCAGAGACTGAACTGATTGATTTAAACTTGGGATGGATAAAATTTTCATGTTGAAAGTTGGTTAAAATTAGTGACTCTTCGACTCAATTTCTTCCCCTAGTTTTAAGCTTCACCCAGAATATCTGAATGATGCTGCTGAAATGATTTGCATGAAATTAACAAAGTTGTAGTCTTAAATAGTGAGGTTAGGCATGAGCAGCAGTAACGGGTCCTCAAATACTTTTATGGTCACAGTATAAATAACAGAGCTGTCAGTTGCTCATACTGAGGAAGATTGAGAGGCATTGGCTCACATTTAGAGGGTTCCTTTCATCCACAAGAAATGGGTTTTCTTAGTCTGATAGAGCATCCAGAAAAGTTCTGCTAACAGTGTTCCACAGAACACAAGTTTAGTGTGATTCATTAAAGTAAGTTGACATGGTCTCTCCGGTAAAGTCAATGCCATTATAATCCAGTAAGAACAGATTCTTGTCTGAAAGACCAAGGAAACAAAAAAGTGCCCTTGCCTGTGGGCACTACCCCCCGTGGCTCCCATTGTCTGGGAACGGGGAACCACAGCCAATGAGGAGCTTCGGGGGTGGTACCTGCAGGTCAGGCCAGCACGTGGGCAGAGCTGCCTGCTCCACCAACTTTTGTATTTGTTTTTAAACAATTTTGTTAAACCATCTACGGTAAAAGCTTTTTTTATCTGGCATGTTGAGGCAATGGGGGGTGCCAGTAAGTGGAAAAATTCCAGTTAACTAAGAGGGAGTGCGGGAGGGGGCTTGGGGAAGGGGGTTGGGGTGCAGGAGGGGTTTCAGGGTGCCAGATGCGGGGTGGGGAGCGCTCACCTCGGGCGGCTCCCTGTGCGCGTCGACCTGTCCCTACTGTTCCTAGGTGGAGAACATAAGAACGGCCATACTGGTTAGACCAAAGGTCCATCTAGCCCAGTATCCTGTCTTCTGACAGTGGCCAATGCCAGGTGCCCCAGAGAGAATGAACAGAACAGGTAATCATCAAGTGATCCATCCCTTGTAACCCATTCCCAGCTTCTGGGAAACAGAGGCTAGGGACACCATCCCTGTCCATCCTGGATAATAGCCATTGATGGACCTATCCTCCATGAACTTATTTAGTTCTTTTTTTGAACCCTGTAATAGACTTGGCCTTCATGACATCTTGTGGCAAGGAGTTCCACAGGTTGACTGTGCTTAGTGTGAATAATACTTCCTTTTGTTTGTTTTAAACCTGCTGCATATTAATTTCATTTGGTGACTGCTAGTTCTTGTTATGAGAAGGAGTCAATAACACTTCCTTATTTACTTTCTCCACACCAGTCATGATTTTATAGCTAGTTTTATTTATTACAAGAAATAGCATCTAATGAAACTAATTTGCATAAAATACAAAGTTCCATTGATTTTTTCATTCCAAAGTACAGTGCCTAGTATTTTTAGTACCCATTGACTCCATTCTTTGTTCATGCTCCAGAGCTAATGACTCCACACGATGAACTTATTTAATGCACTGTGGCTGACATCAATGCAATGGTACTTTAAGGGTGCTGGGCCACTTTTTCAAAATTATTTAAGTGCCCAAAAATGCAGATAGACATCTAGTGAGATTTTCAAAAGCACCTAAGCAGGTTAAGTAGAAATGAATGGGACTGAGGCACCTATACTTCTAAAAATTCCACTAGGCACCCTTCTGCACCTTTAAGCACCTACATAACTTTAAAGGTCTGGCCCACTGTGTATAAATGGCTAGTGGATGCAGTGAAGAGGAATTGCAATTTGCTTAGCCTTTACATGTATCTTCTGAGATTTACTTCTTGCCAAAGCATCTGGATATGGATTAAAAATACATGTGCTTGGACATGAAACGAAGAGTAAGATGATGAGAGGTTGCATTTTCAAAAGCACTCAGCATCGGCTCAACTCTGCGCCCATCGAAGGTCAATCAGAGCTTTACCATTGACTTCAGTGGGAATAAAGTTAGGCAGATACTAAGCACTTTTGAATGTTCCATTAGCCGTCCCATGCTGCCTCTGCCCGCAGGCGCCACCCCCCTAGCTCCCATTGGCTGCGGTTCCCACTTGAGGCGGTTAATGTGGAGAGCAGGATAACAGAGGCACAGATAAATAGGGTTCTACTGTGTGTTAACATTTTGTGAAAAAATAAAAACAAAAGATTCTGTATAAAAATGCAAATTCAATGTTTTTCTGTGGCAATGGATTTCTAGGATCCCTGGTGATGATTAATCTAAAATCACCAGTTGCTAACATTTAATGATGTATATAACATCAGTTGATTTTCTCTCCCTGCTTGTTTATGGCAGACAAAGGATTTATCACATCAGGATAACAGCAGGGTTCCTGAATTGGGCAGAGCATCATCTAATGTCAATAAAGGCCAGTCACATCAAGGGAACCAAACACACAGGCTGACTGGCTCAGCAGGCAATCAATATAACAAGCAGAATTGAGTTAGAATCAGCAAGTATAAGCAGATATCATGGATAACTCAATCTGGATCTTATTTTTTTTTTCTGCAGATAATGTTAAAATACTTTTTTTCTTCACAGGATAAAATGTTAGTGAATGATTTCATGTAGTAAAAATAAACTTCCATGTGCTGTCACTTCTGCTAAGTGAGCATTGTCCTCCAAACAGCCCAATGAGTGTATTTTCAATAAATGTCTTCTGTGATTTTTCTGTGAAACATCCACAGTAAGACCTACGTTAACGTGATTCTATTACTTCTAACCCTGCTTTCCCCACATGAAAATTATGCTATTAAAAAGTGGGGGAGGGAAGAGCTCATCAAACTTGTCATTTTAGCATCAAAACATTGTGCCACTTCTAGGAAGTGATGGACTATGGTTTAGATTTAAGCAATTATTTTTGTAATTATGAAAGAAAGAGAAGTATCCCGAATGTACTGTATTAGATCTCTTTCCAAGACAGGACTACCATTAGTTAAACGTCACCAAACTAACTGTCTCATGAACTTATCAGCTCACTTAGGGTTTTTTTTAAAAAAAAAATATGGAGTTCCATTTGGGATTTTGTCAGTTCTCAAACCCTAGCCTCAGCTTCTTGATTGAGACCACCTAGAGTCAAATAGTACAGATAGGAAGAGACCCAGGTTAAGAGACTTCTGTAAAGTGCACTTCTGTGGAGGCTTTGTGTATGCTGTAGCTCACGAGACCTAAACTTGATAGAAAAGCACCAGTAGTGGCTATAGGAGAGCTGAATTGGTAGCAGTTCAGCATTTCTGCTTGGCTAAAATACAGAGCATGTAACTTATTTTTCAAAATGCATCCTACGGTGTGTATGCAACTTGTACCTCACAAGGCATTCAGATACCATAGTAGTTACATTACATTTACATAAAATTTTCTGTTCATTCTGTGATGGTTTGAACCCCATGCTTCCAGGGTGCCATCTGATGTGCTGGGGTCCCACTGAGCTTGCCTGTTCCACCACCCTGGGCTCCCTCACCCTGTCCTGAGAGAGAGAGAGAGACACACAGACACACACGCTGTAGCATCTGAGTCTGCAATCAGCTCTGTGTGGGAAGACAGCTCAGGGATTGCCCAGCACTCTGGTGCACACACCTTCTGGAGTATAAACCCAAGATTATATTGTCTTGCACTGGATAAAGATCTATACAGTATAAACTCATGAAATTGGCCCCATCCCTCAATGTGGGGCGGGGGAAGATATGCACAGCTCTTTGCCCCCGCCCCCTGTTATGAATTGCACAAACAGGGTTTTAGAATAAACAAAAAACAAGTTTATGGACTATAAAGTATAAATTTTAAGCGATTATAAGGGATAGCAAACAGAACAAAGCAGATTACTGAGCAAATAAAACAAAACACACAAACTAAGCCAGAATACTGGCTACAAATAATAATTTCTCACCCTAAATGTTTTAAGCAGGTTGCAGAATTTCTTTGTGGACAGACAGCTCTTGCTTGCAGCTTAAAACTCAGGTATATCTTTCACAGGACAGACACCATTCCCAGCCTGGGCTCAGCCCCTGTTCTCCCCTCCCCTGGCCCCCCAGCTTAGTTCGTTTGTTTCTTCAGGTATTTTCAGCAGTCTTCCTTCTTGGGCAGGGACGCGGTGTCAAAGCAGCAACCCAGGAAACTTCTCAGGAAGGAGGGAGATTGAAGATACTAAAGTCCTATTGTCCTTCCTAATGGCCCATCTAGGCTGTTTGCATACTGTCTGTTGGGTGTTCCCCAGGTGAAAACACAGATGTAATTATTTGTCAATATTTCTAACTTCAGATACAGGAATGATACATGCATACAAATTGGATAATTACATTCAATAAATTATAACCTTTCCAGTTTTCAGTGTAGTAGCCGTGTTAGTCTGTGTCAGCAAAAAGAAAATAAGAAAGTCTCTAAGGTGCCACAAGTATTTCTAACAGATTTATTTCAGCACAAGCTTTCATGAGTTAGAACCCACTTCATCAGATGCATGGAATGGAACATACAGTGAACAGATATTTATACAGTCAGAGAAACATGCGGTGGAAGTGCCTATACCAACTTTAAGAGGCTAATTAAGAGGAACTATAAACAGCAGGGGGGAAAAAACTTTTGAAGTGATAAACAAGATGGCCCATTGCAGACAGTTGACACAAAGATGTGAGTGAGGATCGTTAACTTAAGGGAAATAGATTCAATTAACGTAATGGCCAAGCCATTCCCAGTCCCTATTTAACCCTGAGTTGATGGTATCTAGTTTGCATATCAATTCAAGTTCAACAGCTTCTCGTTGAAGTCTGTTTTTGAAGTTTTTCTGTTGCAAAATTGTTACCTTTAAGTCTGTCACTGAGTGATTAGAGAGGTTGAAATGTTCTCCTACTTGTTTTTGAATGTTATGATTCCTGATGTCAATTTTGTCCGTTTATTCTTTGGCCAAACCGGACAGTCTCTACGCAAATGTACATGGCAGAGGGGCATTGCTGGCACATGATGGCATATATCACATTGGTAGATGTGCAGGTGAACGAGCCCCTGATGGCGTTGCGGATGTGATTAGGTCCTATGATGGTATCACTTGAATAGATATGTGGACAGAGTTGGCATCGGGCTTTGTTGCAAGAATAGGTTCCTGGGTTAGTGTTTTTGTTGTATGGTGTGTGGTTGCTGGTGAGTGTTTGCTTCAGGTTGGGGGGCTGTCTCCCAAGATCTGTGAGAGTGAGGGATCATCTTTCAGGATAGGTTGTAGATCTTTGATGATGCGCTGGAGAGGTTTTAGTTGGGGGCTAAAGGTGACGGCTAGTGGCATTCTGTTATTTTCTTTGTTGGGCCTGTCCTGTAGTAGGTGACTCCTGGGTACTTTCCAGGATCATCTTTCCAGTGATACCTCACATGACTCATTTTGCATAAAACATATCTTAATTATGCCAGATTCATATCATAAGCCTATATTAAGAATATGGGGCATAGGATCACACATACTTCATAAATTGTAGTTGGAAGTTACTAGTTAATTTCTGGCTAACTATATTAAACTGGTGTCATGTGATGGTCAGTTTGAATTCGCTATAGTAAAGATGGGCTCCATATTGTTAGTTAAAATTCTTCATTACAGAACTTATAGTAAACATTTTGAAAATAGGCTGAGACATTAGTTTAGATATTTGGAGATGGTCATTTGAGCAGGAAACTGTGTAAAGATCTTTTTGCACTTTGAGCTTATTTTTGAGGAACTAGTTAGCATCCGTCTGATGAAAGAAATGTTTAATTTTGCCTGCTTTGATAGCTTTTTGTGGTTACAAAAGGAAGAAATAAAACCAAATGTCAGCTTTTCTCATTTGCCAAAATAGCAGGTTCCCTTGCAGAGTTGGTAGTCTGTCCTTCTGCTAGCTATAAACACAGCAATCCTTTTTGTTCTCCTCTTTATTTAAAAAAAAATCAAATCAAAATACTTTTCTCACAGCTTGAATTTTATTTTAAAGGGTATGTATATTCAGGAAGAATTAGCTACTCTTGGACTGGAGCGATAGGCATAAAGGCTTTTGATGACATCAGTATTTCTGCTCCTGTTTCTTATGGACTTTTCTAAAGTTGCACCACTATAACTAAATCAGTCTAATTAAACTGGAGCAAACCTCTAGGGTGAAATCCTGGCCCCCTTGAAATGAGTGGTAAAACTCCCACTGATTTGATTAGAGCCAGGTTTTCACCCCTAATGCAGATGCATGTAATGGGCTAAATCATCATTGTTGGCATAGTATGAAATCTTGGTTGCTGACATGTAAAATAAAAACGGTCATGGAGGAGTTTTTAAACAAAAGGTGGCGGAAAGCAGACCAGTACAGAGGAGTGCACTGCTTGGACAGAGACATCCTTCATGGAGGATTTATTGTGGGGATACTCTATATCCTAGTAAAGAGGATAGGAGTTGCTAGAGTACAGATAGGAACTGAAGAAAACCAGTCAAATGAGTTGCATTCAATTATATAAAATGAAAGCAGACAACTAAATATTGACAAATTTTATAAGTGCTTGTATACAAATACAAGAAGTCTAAATACTAAGATGGGTGAACTTGAGTGCCTGGTATTAAATGAGGATATTTTATAATAGGCATCACAGAAACTTAGTGGAATAATGATCATTAATGGGACATCGTAATACCAGGGTACAAAATCTACAGAAATGATAGAGTAGGTTGCACTGGTCGCAGAGTGACAATGTGTGTGAAAGAGCACAGAGTCAGACATCGTGTTTTTTAAAAAAAGAAATCTTAAATGAATCAAACAATACTGTAGAATCTTTACAGATAGAAATTCCGTGCTTGAATAATAGTATAGCCGAAGGAATATACTACTGACAAAGATGGTAATGGTCATTGTGAAATGCTCAGGGAGATTAGAGAGGCTACAAAAACAGAAAACCCAGTAATAATGGGGGATTTCAGCTATGCTCATATTGACTGGAAACGTGTCCTCAGGATAAGATGTTTAGAAATTTCATCTCTACACTATTAATGACTGCTTCTTGGAGCAGCTAGTCCTGGAACCCATAAAGGGAGAGGCAATTCTTGTTTTAGTCCTAAGAGGGGCACAGGAACTAGTCCAAGAGGTGAATATAGCTGAATCGCTTAGAAATAGTGGACATAATGTAATTAAATTTGGTATCCTTTCAGGTGGGGAGGAATACCAAAAAAAACCACCACAGTAGCGTTGAACTTCAAAAAGGCAAACTACTAAAAATCAGGAGGCTAGTCAAATGGAAATTAAAAGGAACAGTCACACGAGTGAGCTGCATTCAAGCTGCATGGAAACTATAAAAAAAAATTATAGTAAAGGCTCAAATTAAATGTATATCCCAATTTTTTTTTTAGTGAACCAAAAAAAGCCACCATGGCTAATCAGAGTAAAAAGCTGTTATAAAAAGTATTTAAAAAAAAAATCCTTTAAAAATTGAATGTCGGATCCTACTGAAGAAAATAGAAAGGAACATTTACATTGGACTTGCCAGAGTGTAAGTACAATTAGACAGGCCAAAAAAGAAATAAGTAACTGGCAAAAGACATGTAAACTAACAGCAAACTTAAGTACATAAGAAGCAGGAAGCCTGCCAGCCAGTGAGGCCACTGAATGATTGAGGCGCTAAAGGAGACGCTAAGTGAATTCTTTGCATCCATCTTAACTGCCAAGAATGAAGAAGATTTCTACACTGGAACCATTCTTTTTAAGTGATAAATCTGAGGAACATCCCAGATTGAGGTGTCAATAGAGGCAGGTTTGGAACAAATTGATAAATTAAACAGTAATTTGTCATCAGGACCAGATGGTATTCACCTAGGAACTCAGATGTGAAATTGCTGAACCACTAACTGGTATGTAATCTATTGTTTAAATCAGCTTCTGTACCAGATGACTGGAGGATAGGCATATCTATATCTATAGCTATCTCATAGAGCTGGAAAGACCTTGAAAGGTCATCAAGTCCAGTCCCCTGCCTTCACTAGCAGGACCAAGTACTGTCCCCTGACAGATTTTTGCCCCAGATCCCTAAATGGCCCCCTCAAGGATTGAACTCTCAACCCTGGGTTTAGCAGGCCAATGCTCAAACCACTGAGCTATCCTTCCCCCCAACAATAAGCTAATATAACGCCAATTGGGGCGGGGGGAGGTTTGGTTGGCCTTTTTTTATATATAAAAGGCCCAAAGATTATCATAGGATTATCAGCCTGTAACTGCTAGATTCAGTACTAGGCAAATTGGTTGAAACTATAGTAAAGAACAGAATTATCAGAGACAGATTAACATAATGTTTTTATGGAAGAGGCAACACTGCTTTATTTTGAAGAAAAATAATGCCTCAAGGTGTCAACAAACATGTGGACAAGGTGATCCAGTGGATACTTGGACTTTCAGAAAGACTTTAACAAGGTCTCTAGCCAAGGCTCTTAAGCAAACTAAGCAGTCATGGGATAAGAGGGAAGGTCCTCTCATGGATCAGTAACTGGTAAAAAGATAATAAACAGGGTAGGAATAAATGGTCAGCTTTCACAATGGAAAAGGGTAAATAGCAGAGCCCTTCAAGGATCTGTACTGGGACCAGGGCTATTCAGTGTTTTCACAAATGATCTGGAAAAAGTGGTAAATAGTGAGGTGGCAAAGTTTAGAAATGGTACAAAATTACTCAAGATAAGTTAAGTCCAAAACACTGAAATTCATATCCCATTTTGTTATCCCTTTACAAGACTGGGTGATTGGATAACAAAATGGCAGATGAATTTATGTTCATAAATGCATAGAAATGAACATTGGGAAACATCATCCCAACTATACATACAAAATGTCTAAATTAGCTGTTACCACTCAGAGCTCTTCAAGTCACCATTGTGAATAGTTCTCTGAAAACATCTTAAAGTGCCACAGCAGTCAAGAAAGCTAGCAGTGTTAGGAACCATTGTGAAAGTGATAGATAAGACAGTAAATATCATAACACCACTATGTAAATCCATGGTACATCCATACCTTGAATACATGCATGCAGTTTTGAGTGCCCTAGCCCAAAAAAGATGTATTAGGATATTGGGGGGGGGGGGGGGAGTGCAGAGGGGGCACAAAAATGATTAGGGGACATGGAACAGATTCCATATAACTAAAGATTAAAAAGATGGATTGCTCAACTTGGAAAAGAGCCGGGGAAGGGGTGTGTTACAACACAAGAACCAGGGGTCACCCAACAAAATTAATAGGCAGCAGGTCAAAAATAAAAGGAAGTACTATTTCACGCAACACGTAGTCACTCTGTGGAACTCTTGGAGATGTTGTGAAGGCCAAAAGTATAACTGGGTTCAAAAAATAATTGATAAGTTCATGGAGGATAAGGTGATGAATGGCTATTAGCCAAGATGGTCAGGGATGCAACCTCATGCTCTAGGTGTCCCTAAACTGCTGACTGCTAGAAGCTGGGACTACATGACTGGGGATTGATCACTCAGTAAATTGCCCTGTTTGCTCCCTCTGAAACATCTGTCACCAGCCACTGACGGAAGACAGGATACTGGGCTGGAAGGACCATTGGCCATACTGGGTCAGACTATTATTGTGTACTAACCAGGCTTCAGCTGACTAAGTGGTGTGTGGCAGGGAGGGTTTCTAAACTAAATTGACTTATTTGAAGTAGATCTTAAGACAAACTCTAACTAGTCTTATAAAAAGTGGTTGATAACAAATGAAGACATTTGTGAATATTAGCATGCATGTTTCCTAATACTTTTTTCTGTGCCTTGTATATTTTAGAAGAATAAAGTTTCATAAACTTTAACTTGAAGACTCAAGATAAAATGAATTCTGCTCACAAATTAGTACTTAACTGATTATAACATTACAAGACTTTTTTTTTTTTTAAATCTTCCTTGGAGCCATCACTAATTGAATAAGTTAAGAGTTAAAATAGTGTAGAGTATATAACAAAAATTAGACCTCATAGACAGGAATTGGTGAATGCATAAAGTCAAGGCCAAGATTTTTCAAAAATGACTAATTTTGGGGTGACAAAAATATTGGGTGCTGAATTTGAGACCAAATAAAGAGCCCTGCTTTTCCAGAAAGTATGGAGTCTTCTAATATTGGGCCCTCATGGACGTGACAAAAATGCTCCCAAAAGGGAGCATTTGCTTGCTTTCTTACCTTCGTGACTAGTTTGTCTAACCCAGGGATCTCAAGCCTGCAGGCCGCAAGCTCTTCCCTGCGGCCCGCTGGGCTCCTCCCCCCTCCCCCAAATATTTTTTTTTTTTTTTTTTTTTTTTTTTTACCCCCAGGCAGTTCCTGCTGCCAGAACAACTGTCTGGTGGCTTTGCAGTTTCTGGGAGGGAGGAGCGGGAAGCGCGCACACAGGGGAGGAGGGAGGGAGAAGAGGCAGAGCTCCCCCCTCCTCCCCTGTGTGCGCGCTTCCCACTCCTCCCCCCCTCCCTCCCAGAAACCACGAAGCCACCAGACAGCTGTTCTGGCTGCAGAACTTCAAAACATAACGGGGGAGGGGGTGCGGGGAGCCCGGTGGGCTGCAGGGAAGTGCTCCACCAGGCTCCCTGTGCCCCCCCCCCCCCCCCCCCCCCCCGAGTTACATTCTGAAGTTCCGCTGCCAGAACAGCTGTCTGGCGGTTTCTGGGAGGGAGGGGGGAGGAGGGGGGGAGAAGAGGCGGGCCGCCGGGCTCCCCCCACCCCTCCCTCCCAATTACGTTCTGTGGCCGCCAACTCCCCTCCCCCTCTCCCCCCCCCCCCCCCCCCCAGTTACGTTCTGTGGCCGCTAAGATTCCCGTTCCCTCCGCGCTGCTCCAAGGTTCTATTTTTACCCCCAGGCAGTTCCCACCGCCAGAACAGCTGTCTGGTGGCTTCGCAGTTTCTGGGAGGGAGGGGGGAGGAGCGGGAAGCCACACACACAGGGGAGGAAGCAGAGAAGGGGTGGGGCCTAATGGAAGGGGTGGAGTGGGGGTGGGGGCAGCGAGGGGGCGGGGTCAGTGATGCAGTCCTCGGGCCAATGCACTAGTCCTCATGCGGCCCTCGTGGTAATTTGAGTTTGAGATCCCTGATCTAACCTAAGTCCCAACAGATTGTGTTGCATGTCTCTACAGTTGCTTTAGTTATTTCACCTGGATGTGAACAGAAAGTAGCTTACTCCTTAATATCTTGTCAATTGGGAGGGATTGTAGACACAACTACTGGGTAAGCCTTCCCATCTCCCAACAAGATCCCAAAACTTGAAGGAGTTGAGCAAAAATCTTATTTTTTAATTCACTTTTTTAATTTAATTTCCTCTTAATATTTTGACAGAATCTGGTTCCTTGATCCAGTATCTTTTTAGATCTCAAATGATTACCCCCAGATTGGTTGAGGGGGGGTTTGGCAACCTCAGAACTACCTCCACACCTACCAGTGAGTCTGGAAGGGCCCTTCTTCCACCCTGCCCTTACCATTAGCAAGCACTGGCATGGTTTATGAGAAGAGCTCTTTTATTTAAAAAAAAACCTAGCACAAGAATGGCTGTATTAAAGATTTTCAGAAATACTTTAATATCAACAAAGCTTACTACAGAGCATAGGCTGTCTTCTCAGTCTGATACCAGTCCCACTGAACTTTGGTGAAGACTTCCCTCTCAAACATTCTGGATTTGTTCCAGGATGGCTTTGATAAATGTTTCTCAACTCCCTGTGGACCTAGACTTTGTCCTCTAGTGCTTTTGAAATCAAATGGTGCACCCAGTGGGGACCCATCCCATTGTGACTAAAGAGCCATGTCCTACTGTAGGTGTCTCCTCAAATCACCAGTTCTTCCAGGGAGCCTCAACATGATATTCAGATCTTGAAACCTCTTTCTGTGCCCCCTCAGTGTACCACTGTTTTCATAGAAAGTTCTCCATGTTGGTAGTCTGCAATTTCTCTTCCTTACCACCTCATTCTTCTTGAAATAGTACTTTCCACTTTTTCCTAGCTTTACTTTAGTAAGAATCTCTCCATTAAGGTCAGAAGACCTTCCTTCAGCTTCTGCACTAATCACAGGGTATGGAAGGCAGTCTTCTTGATGGTTCTTCAACACTTGTAGGTCCCTGTAGACCTACTTGTCTTGGACACAGGCATTAGGGAAATTCCATTCTCCCCTATTCTCTGGGGGTCCATGAAGGGTCTTGACACTTCTTAGAGGGTCTTCTCCTACTGGATCTTAAGTTTTGGTGAACCGCCTTGTTTGATCTTAACAACATGTTAGAGCCATGACCAGTTGTAGGGCAGAGGGATACACTTATAGGTGGGGCACAGAATGGGCACTTGGATCTCCATCCACACCTTTTACCAAGCACTTCTGTTTGCGTCAGCAAGTGCAACATTCAGATATAAAATCCTCCAAGCAGTCATTCTGATGCATCCCTAAAGATTCTTACCCGGGAGAAGGAGTTGGTTTATTCAACAATGAACTTCCTCTTCCACCTCTCACTCAGCAGTCTTTTATTCTTGCCACTTCAACCCATTCGGTTCACTGGTCACTAATTTCCTGGCCTCTGTGTACATTTGTTCTGTTCGATCCATCCTTTGCTGTGGGGAATTTGAGTCACAGAAAACCATCTAGAAGCTAAGAAGTCTTTTTGAAATTTGGTACAGGAGAATTCCTGTTTGTAGTGAACCTGGAGGGGGTTGGGTGTTCATCCACATTTTCTATTTCTTCTCGTCTCTCTCCCGCTGTGACCAGGAAATAGGAAGCATTCTGTGATTGGAGAGGCCATCCTCAGTCATCTCTGTGCATGTATGCACAATCATGGTGTTAGTAGTAAGCAGGGCTATTCTCACAGCACCTTCCATGACACAGCGCTAATTTGTGAATTCTCTACTGAATTATTTGAGAAAGCAGTTAGTCTGTGGGCAATATTGGTAAGGTTTGTTTGGATGATTTGTTCCTGCGACGGAAGTTACTGCTTCTATTTTTAGACTTCAAAACATAGGTCTAGTGCTAGCAGAATCTGCAACTATATTAAACTTGTCTAACCTCAAAATGTAAGTCCTGTTCTTCTCTTGAACGTAATAGGTCAGGGGTGGCTAACCTGCACCTGAGAAGGAGCCAGAATTTACCTATGTACATTGCCAAAGAGCCACAGTAATACATCAGCAGCCCCTCATCAGCTCCCCCTGCCTGCCAGAAGCCCTGCTGATCAGCACCTCCCACTCCTTCCCCATGCCTTCTGCAGCATGCAGGAGGCTCTGGGAGGAGGGAAAGGAATGAGGGCCTTGGGGGAAGGGGTGAAGTAGGGGCAGGGCCTGTGGCAGTGTCAGGGGTTAAGTAGCGAGCACCCATGCCCCCACCCAGCACATTGGAAAGTTGGCGCCTGTAGCTCCAGCCCCGGAGTTGGTGCCTATGCAAGGAGCCGCTTATTAACTTCTGAAGAGCCGCATTGCAGCTCTGCAGCCACAGGTGTATTACGTGTTGATCTTTAACAGCCAGGATGTAAAGGTTTGGCTTGTAAGCTCTCTAGGTTTTTTCTTCACTCCCTTCTCTTGTTGCTGCTCTGCCCCACTCTGGTAATGATGGTCCCTTTCCTCTCCAAGTCCATTCATCACTCCCTGCCTGGAACGTTCCTTCCTAGTGGTGCTGTGGTGCAGAGGCGGCAGAGCTATGAAGGAAGAGGAATTGTCAGTGGCTACCAAATTAAATGAGAGCAGCCAGTAGTGAAGAGAACAAAATCAAGGCAACGGGTTAAGTGAGTAAACTAAGGGCAGAGGAAGATTGAATATATAACTTAAATTGATCCCTGTGCCAGTTGGTAAAAGTGTTCTGGAAATACTACTTCTCTCCCCTTCCTCAATCCAAAAGGTGAATTTAAAGCTCTATTTTATATATAGGTGTTAGAATAAAAGGTTCTGAAACTCCTTTGAGCAACTAATGAAGTGTCTTTATGAAAACAAATTAGTGTGTGTTTACATTATGAAGTAACACAGCCAGCTACTACTGGTCACCCCCTTCCCCCCCCAAACACACACACATGCACTTTGTGCATTTCTTTTTTTTCTTTCACCCACACTCTAGGGATTAGTATACCTCTACTTATTTGTGCAGAAACATGATTTAGAGTTTAATGAAGTATATCTGTATATCTTTATTTTGGGAATTGAAGCCAAGCTGTCATAGAATAGTTGAGTATTGAATAACAGGAAATAGAGTTATAAAATACCCAGTTTTATTTGCTGTTTAGATGTCGAGATTTAAGTCATTCATCAAAAGATAATTTTGCCAATGAGATGCCACAATAGGAATTTAAGGGGTATCAGGAAATTAATAGACTATCATCAAAGTGAAGTACAGCTAGTGTAAATTTAATTAAAAAATAAATTAAAGGTACTACACCCACTTCAGTCAAGTGGATAAAAATCAATGATTTTAAATTTAAAAAAAATCTGATTTTTGAGGGGGAAAAATCTATCTGAAGATGGTTTTAATTAAGATACATTATAGCTCCGATATCTCATCATGGAATAGGGATTATAAATTCTAATTCTATAGTATGAGACAATATATTCATGTAATGTTTAAGAAAAGTTTTTTAAATGAGTTCCAATATTTCGTGGATTAGGGACCCAATCTTATGGGGTTCCAGAGGCTTCTGTATAGATTATTTAAGTTAATCTTTCTATCTATCCAATGGGACGCAGTGCTCAGTCTAGAAGATACCGTCAGAGATGCTTAGTTTTGCAGTTCTCAAATTGTGGATTTGTGTCTCCAGAGGTAACGTGCTTGTTAACAGGAAAAATGTTTTTAAATTTAAATATATAGAGGTGAGAAATAACAGACCTCAACTCTATTGTCCCTCTGCAAATGTGTGTACACAGAGTCAATCCCTTACCTCTCAAAGTGCAGTTTCAAAAAGTTAAATGAACAGAAGATTGTTGGGGGCAGAATTAGATCTGGACAAGAAGTAGTCGTCTGGAGATAAATGAGAGAAGTGAGGGACATGTGATTGTTTTGTTAAAATATGTTTGCTGTTGAAGAAAAAAATCCAGAGTACTTAACGTTTGTTGTTTTAGTTAAATAAAACAACTTAAATGTCTGTCAGGTGATGTTCTCTTCCTAATGCAGCATGGCAAGAAAATCCTCCAAATATTAATGATTAACCTGTTGAATTGGTGATAGTTTACCTCCCAATGACTTCATAAATATCTGCTTGTTACCTTTGGTAAATGAAATAACCAATCATTCATTTTCTGATATAGCTGTAAAACTAATCTGAAAAGTTTTCAAAATAAATCACTGTTTAAAAATGTATAGTGTGTACCTTCTAAAAATGAAACCTACATCTATCTCTGAGTTGTGAAGAATATGTATTAAGGTTAGAAAAACCAACAAGAATGCACTTTTATGTAGACAACCATGATTAAATCGAGTCTTCCTGACTAGTGATTTAAATCAAATCCACCCTGACTTCAGTCCACTTGACAATATTTGTAGTTTTGCAGTTACATAATCCTTCATCATCCTATGACAGCACAGACTGTGTAATGCATTAAGGTGGAGGGATAGCTCAGTGGTTTGAGCATTGGCCTGCTAAACCCAGGGTTGTGAGTTCAATCCTTGAGGGGGCCATTTAGGGATCTGGGGCAAAAATCTGTCAGGGGATGGTACTTGGTCCTGCTAGTGAAGGCAGGGGACTGGACTCGATGACCTTTCAAGGTCCTTCCAGTTCTATCAGAGTGGCATCTCTCCTTAATGCATTCTCTCAGCAGGTAAAGAGAAGAAAACTGGTTTTTGGTGCTGTCACCATTTATGGGTTTTGCTCACTGCCAGGGTTGGGCATCCTTTGGTTTTTTTGTGTTTTTTTTCCTTCCTTCTTGACTAACCTAAAACAAGGGCCTATAGGATTGCAGATCTCTTGATACTAGTTGGTGTTCCCAACCTTGTATTTGTTCCTTCCCCCACTCTGGCTCAACCTTCCTTTAAGGGTTGGTGAGCTGGCTTGGTCAGTAGCCAACATGTCCTGTCTGCATCCTAGAAGTGGAGCAGCAAGGGAGATCTGGCAGCCTTGCCAGGGAAGGTCAGCCCCATCCATTCTGAGAGAAATGTGATGTTTCTATCTGTTGGCAGCTCTTGCTAGTGAAGGTGTGACCTATTGTGCCAGGGATCCTTTTCCCATCCTCAATACCTCCCATCCACACTTCCACAACTGGAACCGGGAAAAGAGGGTGTGATTGTCACCATCTTTTCCACCTGTTCTGAGAATGCACTATGGCATGATCTGGGGGAATGTATGTTTCTTCCTTTCAGGGAGAGGAAGGGGTTTTTGGGGGGGCCTCTTGCTTCCTCCATTTCTCCTCACTGTCTGGACCGCTTTTAAAACCCCTTTTAGGCTCTCCAGGAGTTTCTCTTATGGCTGACAAAATCTTGTTTCCCAGTACAAATACAAGTTATCTGGCCAGGTGTTAGGTTTACTGAATCTTGTACAAGAACAGAAGAATCTGAGTGAGGTTGAGATGAGTGATACTGGGACGACAGCACTGAGCTTTCCAGGTGACTGGTAGGCCTGAAAGAGTGTGGAATAAGGAGAACTGAATTAGTGAGAGGAAGACTGGTTGAGCAGGTGACAAAAAGCAGAGTTGTTAGTGCATGGCTTTCCCGGTGTGGCTGACAGGCAGGTGTCAGGGAGAATCTTTCTTTCCAGCATGCTTGAGACTGAAACCGAGTTTGAATGTGACTGGAGAGGAGATTGGCGAAGTCTGGTATTTCTTCAGTTATATTTCTAAAGTGGCTTATATTTACCAGAAAAGCAAGTGACTGTGTAATTTCCCAATCAAGTCAGAGTAGCATATGTAGTAGAATTTGATTATTTGCTGATGCTAAATATGATTTGACTTAATATTGGGAGGGAAATGGCCTCTCATATATTGTGGCAGCCTGGCAATTGGACATTTATTCCAGACTTGAGTGCCAAAAATTAGGCATCTAAATAAGTAGACTGACTTTTTTTTTTTTTTTTTTGTTTCCCCTAAATTGTTGTGCCCCCAGTGGTTTTCCATTTCAGCACTGGTTGCCAGGTTGGGTGCTCACACTTCAAAAACTGGGGGTGTTGCCAACTCTCATCAGTTTTTCTTGAAACCCCAGTTCCTGGAGTTGTGACTGAGAATCTTGGCTTTTATTTTAAAAGGTAATCTCAAAAAACAAGGTAAAGAAAAATAGACTTTGCTGTTAAAACTTCTTGATTCTTAAACCAGTCTCAAGTATTTTGAATGCTTGATGTTGGCAATGCTACATCACCTGATTTCAAGTAGCCAGATTTGAAAATTTTGGTTTATCTTCTGCTGCCAAGATATGTTAGTGACTCTTGTTCTTCCATTCTACTGTCTTGCAAGCCCACTACTGCAACTCATCAAACCTCTTCAGAATATACCCTCATTACTCTCCAGCAAACTTTCAACCTTGTTCTAGTGGCATATCCTCAATGAAAGGAATAAACAAAAACTGGATACGCACACCATTTGGATGTATCTGCAAAAGTGACAAATTGCACGTCATTGGGTTTTGGAGTCTACACTTCACTGAGATGAAATGGTGGCAGTTCATGTTTCTTTGCTATTGAGGACATTAGTCTCCTACATTACAAAGCAAGGGACCTAAGTTACAATACAGCTTAAAATATGTAGTGGGGATGGGCCTTAACAGTATAGGGAGTAGGTTCTGCTGTCTAGCAGCACCCAAAATTCAAGGGCAGGTTGGGGAGGTGGCAGAAGACAGTTCTCAGAGATAGGGGGCTGGAAAGAAGATGGGATTTGTGTGTTTTTTAAACCTACAACTATATCTGCTTTAAAAACATCTTAACTTCCACATGAAATTCGCTGGAAGTACTAGTAGTGTTGCTTATCATTAACTTACCAGTCTGGAGGAGTACCTTCTATGTTGAAGCAATGTTGAACATCTAGTCAGTATTATTCCACTGTTGCCACCTCCCTACGCTTCCAACTGTTGCTTGATGAAGGTGTGAGAATTTGTGTGATGAGTAACTCTGATCTCCCACATGTCAGTGTGTTACACAAGAACAGAATCAACTAGCAGCTGGCTTTTTGTTTCTCCATTCTACAGCTACTACGCTGTTGAAAATGTCTGTTCAGGCTGTTGACTAACCTTAAAATGATTTAGACTAGGGGAGAGACTGTAGTATGCTGCATACCTGGCATTATGCTGGTTCTTGAAGTGGATAATTCTGACTACAGTTTAGCAACTAACAGAATTATTTAATCAGCCTTCAAATTCAGGCAGATTGGGTTTTTGGAAAACTTCCTTTTAACCTTTCAAGGAAGAGGTTGGTTGATCCTGTTCTGGGAGTCTTATGGTTCAGAACACTTACACCATACTCCCAAGCACTTCCCCCAGAAGAATTTTGTGGCTGAAGCTTCCTGGCACTGCTTCAGCTCCCAGACTGTTCTGTATATTTAAAAGAAATTCAGTAACATGAACTCAAAGTATTATCTCATTAAAACAGATACTGTGCCAGAGTATTGGAGGGTAGCACATGTTTTACCTATACTTGGATAATCTAGGGAATTGCACTCCAGTAAGTCTTACCTCTGTACCTGGCAAATTGGTTGAAATAGTAAGTAGAATAAAACACCATGGGAAGACCATGTGATAAGGGTAATTTAACCTGCACAGTTTCTGCAAAGGAAAATCCTGTCTCACTAATCACTTCAAACTTGAACATGTCGGAGTAGTGTATATGAGAACTGGTTGACGTGACTTATTTAGACTAGCAAAAGTCTTCTGACAAGGACTTTCAGGAGAGGCTGCTAAAGAAGCTAAGTAGTCATGGATTGAGAGGCATAGTTTGTCATAGATCAAACACTGACTAGGAGTGGAGAAAACAGTGTAATAGTCAATTTTCATCATAGCAAAAGGCTAACCGTTGAGTGCCTCAGGGTTCCTTACTAGGCCTCATATTGTTTAATCTAGAAAGGAAGGCTGAGTAGTCAGGTAGCAAAATTTTCAAATGCCGTTATTTAAGACTGGAGGACTGTGAGGAACTTGAGTGATCTAAACAAACTAGATGATGGAGCAACATAATGGCAAATGTTCAGTGTTGATGCATGCAAGGCAATGCACGTAGGAGGGAAAAACTTAAACTTGCAAGGTTCTAGATTAATTGTATCAACTCCGGAGGGACCTGGGCATCCTTGTGCAGAGGTCTTCACTGAGCTGTTCACAATACTGATTGTTTTTTTGATCAAAACTATACAAGATGGGGATACATAAGGAATGGGATGGAGCATATGGGAAACATTAAGCCACTGTATAAATTAATGAAGCAGAAACCTCTCGAATACTATGTGAACCACTACTCATAGCGTATCCCAAAAGGATATTGAAGAATTAGGGGGCAGGTAGAGAAGGGTGACACAGATTAGGGGCATGGGAAAAACACGAAGATATTGAAAAAACTGGTTGTTTACCTTTTAAAAAAGAGATGAGGGGACATGATGACAAGGTATAGTATAGAGAAGATGGATCAGGAGCTTCAGTTCTCCTTTTTTCTTAACATGAGAACAGGGTGACATTCAATAAAATTACAAGGTGCAAAATTAAAACTGATAGGAAATTGCTTTTCGCACACTGTGTAATTAGACTGGAACTCAATTGTAGTAAGTCATCAAGGCCAATAACTTAGAGAGTCACAAAGAATTCGATATTCTTGATACAGGATCATAAAATCATAGAAATAAAGGACAGGAAGGGACCCCAGTAGGTCATCTAGTGCAGTCCCCTGAATTGAGTCAAGACTAAGCGTTATCTAGGCCAGTGTTTCTCAATGACCAGTCCGTGGACTGGCGCAGGTCCCTGAGATCTCCCTGACACAGTTTAGGAAGTCAGCAGGCCAGTCCCTGGTTTCAAAAAGGTTGAGATACACTGATCTAGACCGCCCCTGACAGATGTTTGGAGGTTTTTAACATTTTAGACAATGCCAGATTCCACAACTACCCTTCGTGTGTTGTTCCTGTGCTTAACTGCCCTTCCAGTTAGGAAGTTTGTTTTTTTTCCCCCTAATGTTTAATCTAAATCTCCCTTGCTGCGATTTGAGCAAGGACTTCTTGTCCTGTCCTCAGTGGTTAAGGAGAACAATTTATCATCCTCTTTATAACTACCTATTACGTACTTGAAGACTCTTATATTCCCTTTAGTCTTCTCCATACTAAATACACACAGTTTTTTCAGTCTTTCCTCATAGGTCGTTATTTCTAGACCTCTAATCACTTTTTTTTTCTTAGTGATTGCTCATATCGATTCTAATTAGGTGTGTGCCCGCCGCATGCATGGTCGCCGGAAAGATTTCCCTTAGCAGCTCCCATCGGGTTGGCTGTGGAGCCCTCTGGAGTGGTGCCTTCATGGCGCTCAATATATCACCCACCCGACCCGCCTTCAGTTCCTTTTTACCATCCATGACAGCCGTTGAAACAGCGTTTGCTCAGCAAGGACTTTCTTTAGCATTTCTCCCTAGTTAGTTCTAGTTACTCGTTTTAGTTTACATAGTAAATAGTTTAGATAGTAAGGTTTGGGAGCAGGATCTCTCCCCAATCCCTAACCTCTCCTTGGGTTCCGGGGCATGCCATGAGCCCAGGGCTTTAAGCCCTGTGTTGCTTGCAACAAGCCTATGCCCATTAGTGACTCCCACGATGCTTAAAGTGTCTCGGGGAAGTTCACCAGACTGAGAGATGCAAAATTTTGAAGGGCTTTTCATCTGAGAACCAAAAAGGAGCGAGACTTCCACCTCAAACAACTTCTTATTGTTGTTTGAGACCTGGCACCGAACGCGTCCGTACAGAGTGGTCCGGCATCAGTACGTGACACAGTGCTGAGGAAAGACTCGAGTACAAGAGACCCTTAGCACCGGTGCTCCCCGGCACCGCAGCCAGGGGCAATGACCCAGCACCACTTGACTTGACGGGTGCCCCACAAGCAGCATAGGAAGATTGAAAGGGGAGCGCTCACCAGCTCCAAAACCGCAAGACCGTCAAGGGATACACAGGCGCACCCCAAAATGGACTCATCCCCCAAAACCGCATGTGTCAGTGCTGTTGACTTCAGTGCCCCAGAGGGGACCGTTCAGTCCGACATGCAGCGACTCTCTGCAATGGCAGTGCCAGGTGAATGAGTTAGAGCCACTCTCCACTCCAGACACTTGAAGCCTCCAGAGATCTGATTTGAAATGGCTTCATGGCCCCGGTTCTGAGGGACAAGCCTCTGGTACCGATACATCCGGTACCATCTAGAGGCAAGCCGGCTAAGATGCGGCGCTCATAGTCCCCGGCTCGGCAGCCAGTCACTATTGCTGTGGCGCTGCTCCCCAGCACCGAACTCTATAAGAGCATCTCTGGCCCTGGCGTGAAGCTCCTCCTCTCCAGCACCGAGGGCAGACCGGCACCAATCCCCGGCTCTGGGCCCTCATCCTCGATCACCAGCATCGGATACTCGGCACCAGTCTCCGATGCCGGATTCCCCTGCCTTATCCGCTCAACACCGGTCTCTGATGCATGGCCCTTCGGCACCGCCTTGGTCATCGCGATCAGGATCCACTTCCTTGGACTCAGACGGTGACTCTTATTCCCGGCGCAGTCAGCATAGGTCCAAGAGGCAGTGAAGGGAGGCACAGATGTAGTGGCAGCCCCTAATGCAATGGCCCTTTTGAACCTCCTGGACTTACCATCTTGCCCAGGGCTCACCTTCACGGGGTTCATGGTCGGCTACCTCGGAATACCAACCACCTCATGCTTCCAGGGACAGGCCTTTACCTCGGGGATCCAAGGCCACCCTGACCCAGCCGCTGCCGAGGCAAACCCAGCACAGTACCAGCTGCAGGGTCAGGCTACAGCCACCTCATCTTCATCCCCTGATGAGGCTGTGGCAGGGGCTTCAGCTTCGGGTCTTTGACCCCAGGGCGCATCAGGACCTCCTGAGGTGGGTTGCCTGCAACATGGGGTTGCAAGCAAAGGAAGTTCAAGGCCGAGGACCCCATGGTAGACCTTACTCCTGAAGGTCCATCTGCCATTAATCAATTCAGAGCAACATCAAGACTTTGTGGCAGACCCCAACCTCAATTCCTAACAAATCTGAGGAATTGTCACAGATTGAAGTGTCAGTAGAGGAGGTTTTGGAACTAATTGATAAACTTAACTGTAACAAGTCACCGGGACCAGATGGTATTCACCCAAGAGTTCTGAAAGAACTCAAATATGAAATTGTGGAACTATTAACTAGGGTTTGTAACCTGTCTTTTAAATCGGCTTCTGTACCCAATGACTGGAAGATAGCTAATGTAACGCCAATATTGAAAAAGGGCTCTAGAGGTGATCCCGGCAATTACAGACGGGTAAGTCTAACATCCGTACCGGGCAAATTAGTTGAAACAATAGTAAAGAATAAAATTGTCAGGCACATAGAAGAACATAAATTGTTGGGGAAAAGTCAACATGGTTTCTGTAAAGGGAAATCATGCCTTACTAATCTATTAGAGTTCTTTGAAGGGGTCAACAAACATGTGGACAAGGGAGATCCAGTAGACATAGTGTACTTAAATTTCTGGAAAGCCTTTGACAAAGTCCCTCACCAAAGGCTCTTGCGTAAATTAAGTTGCCATGGGATAAGAGGGAAGATCCTTTCATGGATTGAGACCTGGTTAAAAAACAGGGAACAAAGGGTAGGAATAAATGGTAAATTTTCACAATGGAGAGGGGTAACTAGTGGTGTTCCCCAAGGGTCAGTCCTAGGACCAATCCTATTCAACGTATTCATAAATGATTTGGAAGAAGGGGTAAACAGTGAGGTGGCAAAGTTTGCAGATGATACTAAGCTGCTCAAGATAGTTAAGACCAAAGCAGACTGTGAAGAACTACAAAAATCTCACAAAACTAAATGATTGGGCAATAAAATGGCAAATGAAATTTAATGTGGATAAATGTAAAGTAATGCACATTGGAAAAAATAACCCCAACTATACCTACAATATGATGGGGGCTAATTTAGCTACAACTAATCAGGAAAAAGATCTTGGAGTCATCGTTGATACTTCTCTAAAGATGTCCACGCAATGTGCAGCGGCAGTCAAAAAAGCAAACGGGATGTTAGGAATCATTAAAAAAGGGATAGAGAATAAGACGGAGAATATCTTACTGCCCGTATACAAATCCATAGTGCGCCCACATCTTGAATACTGCGTACAATTGTGGTCTCCTCATCTCAAAAAGGATATACTGGCATTAGAAAAGGTTCAGAGAAGGGCAACTAAAATGATTAGGGGTCTGGAATGGGTCCCAGATGAGGAGAGATTAAAGAGGCTAGGACTTTTTAGCTTGGAAAAGAGGAGACTAAGAGGGGATATGATAGAGGTATATAAAATTAGGAGTGGTGTGGAGGAAGTGAATAAGGAAAAGTTATTTACTTGTTCTCATAATAAAAGAACTAGGGGCCACCCAATGAAATTAGTGGGCAGCAGGTTTAAAACAAATAAAAGGAAGTTCTTCTTCACACAGCGCACAGTCAACCTGTGGAACTCCTTGCCTGAGGAGGCTGTGAAGGCTAGGACTATAACAGGGTTTAAAAGAGAACTGGATAAATTCATGGAGGTTAAGTCCATTAATGGCTATTAGCCAGAATGGGTAAGGAATGGTGTCCTTAGCCTCTGTTTGTCAGAGGGGGGTGATGGATGGCAGGAGAGAGATCACTTGATCATTACCTGTTAGGTCCACTCACTCTGGGTCACCTGGCATTGGCCACTGTCAGTGGACAGGATACTGGGCTGGATGGACCTTTGGTCTGACCCAGTACGGCCTTCCTTATGTTCTTAATTCTGCCAACTGCCAGGGGTTTGGAATGCAAATACTTCGTCCCTTCCAAGGGCTACAAATATCTGTTCTCACACCCAGAGCCTTGCTCTCTGGTCGTGTCGGCAGTTAACGAGAGAGCGTGTCAGGGACAGCAAGGGCTGGCCCCCAAATCTAAGGAGACAAAAAGGATGAACCTTTTCGGTAGGAAGGTCTATGCCACTGGGGGCCTTCAACTGAGAATAGCTAACCAGCAAGCTATCCTCGACAGATATAACTTTTACTCATGGGCCTCCATGTTGAAGTTTAAAGAGCTGATCCTTGCAAACTCTAGGACTGAATTCTCCGCCATTGTCAAGGAAGGGAAGACGGTCGTGCAGACCTTGCTGCAGGTGTCCCTAGAGTCTGCGGACTCAGCTGTCCGTACCCTCTCTTCAGGCATAGCCATGAGGATGACATCCTGGCTTTAGGTGTCCAGGCTACCCCCAGAAGTGCAGCAAACCCTGCAAGACCTTCCCTTTGAGGGAGCAGGGTTATTCTCCGAGCAGACAGACTCCTAGCTGCACAACTTGAAAGACTCCATGGCTACCATTAAGTTATTGGGGATGCACATGCCGGCAAGCCAACGCAAGCACTTCGAGCCCCAGCTGCAACAACAGCGCCCATATCCTCCTCGGCCAAGGCAGGATTTCTCTAGATGAAGGGGCAAGAAAAAGAGGCTCAAGCCTTCCAACCCCCCTTTGGGGCAGGGCCAAGGCCAGTCCAAACCTTCATCAGGATCTAAACAGGCCTTTTGAAGGTGCGACTGAGGACGGCACACCTGTCTCTCCACCGGACCCTTACCTGTGTTTTCTGAACTGTCTGTCCCACTTCTGCTGTGCTTGGTCCCAAATAACATTGGGCCACAGGGTTCTTCACACGGTAGAGGTGAGAGATTCTCTCCAATTCTGCTCCTCCTCTCCCTCCCACCCCCCCTTCCCTGTCCATATTCAGGGACCCTCCTCACAAGCAGCTCCTTATCCAGGAGGTGCAGTCGCTCCTTGCCATAGGGGCAGTGGAGGAGGTTCTTCAGGAGCTATGGGGCAAGGAATTCTATTTCCCCCCCCCCCCCCCCCCCCCCCAGGAAAGGGGGGTCTCGGACCCATTTCAGACCTGCAAGGGCTCAACCAGTTCATGATAAAGTTGAAGTTTTGCATGGTCTCCCTGAGCTCTATTATCCCATCCTTGGATCCGGGAGACTGGTACGCCACCCTCGATATGAGACGCATACTTTCACATAGCCATTCGACCTGCGCACAGACTATTCCTGCGGCTTGTAGTCGACCACAAACACTATCAGTTCATGGTCCTCCACTTCAGCTTGTTGACAGCCCTCTGAGTGTTCACCAAGTGCATGTTGGTCATAGCAGACTTCCTCCTGTGGAGGGAGGTACAAGTATACCCATACCTAGGTGACTGGCTGCTCAGGGAGCATATCAGGGCGCAGGTTCTATTGAATAGAACCAGACACCGGGCAGATCCTTGTGGGACTTCACTCCAATATGCCATTCCAACTTGATTGTGACCCTGAATATGCTTTTCCAACCAGTTGTGCGCACACCTTTAAAAACAGTTCATCTAGGCTCATCTCTTTATAGGAGGTTCATCTAGGTTCAACTCGGACCTCAGTGATTCAGGAGTCAAATTAGTGATCAGCATTACCCAAAAGAGCCACAGTATTGTGAATTCATTGTTTCATAAGGATAATTAGGTTGGTTTGACATGATTTGTACTTGACAAATCCACGCTCTTATAACCTTATTTTCTGTTAGGTGTTTACAAATTGCTTATTTGCTAACTTAACTTTCTGGGTACCAAAGTTAAGATGACTGGTCTATAATTCCCTGGGTTGCACTTATTCCCCTTTTTATAAATAGGTACTATATTTGCCCTCTTCCAGTCGTCTGGGATCTTTCCCATCCTCCATGTGTTCTCAAAGATAATCAATAATAGCTCAGATCTTTTCAGCTAGTTCCTTAAGTATTCTAGGATGTATTTCATCAGGCCCTGCTGACTTGAAGATTTGTCTAAGTAATTCTTAATATGTTGTTTTCCTATTTTAGCCTCCGATCCTATCCCATTTACACTGATTTAACTATGTTGTCCAATCACTGCTAACTCTCTTTCTGGCTAAAACTAAAGTGTTAAATGCCTTTTTTGTTTCAGCCATTGCTGCATTTTCTGTTGTCTTTCCCTTGTCATAGAGTAATGGCCTACCTTGTCCTTGGTCTTCCTCTTGCTTCCCACATTAATAAAGGGAAAAAAAAGTTTCCCTTTATGTCCCTAGCTAGTTAATCTCATTTTTTTGCCTTGACCTTTCTAATTTTGTCCGTACATGCTTGTTGAGTTTTTGTATTCATCCTTTGTATTTTGACTTAGGGTATGTCTGCACTACGAGAGTAGTTTGATTTTACTTAAACCGATTTTTTGAAACCGATATTACAAAGTCGAACGTGTGTCCACACTAAGCACAGTAATTTGACTTTGTGAGTCCACAGTAACGGGGCAAGCGTCGACATTCCAAGCGGTGCACTGTGGGTAGCTATCCCGCAGTCCCCGCTGCCCATTTGGAATTCAGGGTCAAGCCCGCAATGCCTGCTGGGGCAAAAAATGTGTCGCGGGTGGTTTTGGGTAACTGTTGTCATTCAATCCGTACTCCCCCCGTCCCTCCGTGAAAGCGGTGGCAGGCAATCATTTCGCGCCCTTTTCCCTTGATTGACAGCGCGAACGCCACAGCACCGCGAGCATGGAGCGCACTGCAATCATCGCAGCAGTTATGGCCGTTGTCAGCACCTCGCGCCTTATCGTCCACCTTATTCAGAGGCAGATGCTGAGAAATCGGGCGAGGAGGCTACGGCAGCGCGGTGAGGACAGTGATGATGAGAGGGGCACAGACCTCTCTCAAAGCACAGGACCCCGCAACGTCGACATCATGGTGGCACTGGGTCATGTTGATGCTGTGGAACGGCGATTCTGGGCCTGGGAAACAAGCACGGACTGGTGGGACCGCATAGTGCTTCAGGTCTGGGATGAATCACAGTGGCTGCGAAACTTTCGAATGCGTAAGAGCACTTTCCTGGAACTTCGAGTTGCTGTCCCCTGCCCTGAAACGCAAGGACACCAGGATGCGAGCAGCCCTGACAGTCCAGAAGCAAGTGGCCATAGCCCTCTGGAAGCTTGCAACGCCAGACAGCTACCGGTCAGTCGCGCATCAGTTTGGAGTGGGCAAATCTACCGTGGGGGTTGCTGTGATGCAAGTAGCCAACACAATCGTTGAGCTGCTGCTGTCAAAGGTAGTGACCCTGGGAAACGTGCAGGTGATGATAGATGGCTTCGCTGCGATGGAATTCCCAAACTGCGGTGGGGCTATAGACGGAACGCACATCCTTATCCTGGGACCGGACCACCAGGGCAGCCAGTACATTAACCAAAAGGGCTACTTTTCAATGGTGCTGCAAGCACTGGTGGATCATAAGGGACATTTTACCAACATCAACGTCGGATGGCCGGGCAAGTTTCATGACGCTCGCGTTTTCAGGAACTCTGGTCTGTTTAGACGGCTGCAGGAAGGTATTTACTTCCCGGACCAGAAAATTACTGTTGGGGATGGGGAGATGCCTATAGTGATCCTTGGGGACCTAACCTACCCGCTAATGCCCTGGCTCATGAAGCTGTACACAGGCGCCCTGCACAGTGAAAAGGAGCTGTTCAACTATAGGCTGAGCAAGTGCAGAATGGTGGTGGAGTGTGCTTTCGGATGTTTGAAAGCTCGCTGGAGAAGCTTACTTACTCGCTCAGATCTCAGCGAAACCAATATCCCCATTGTTGTTGCAGCTTGCTGTGTGCTCCACAATCTCAGAGAGCAAGGGGGAGACGTTTATGGCGGGGTGGGAGGTTGAGGCAAATTGCCTGGCCGCTGATTATGCGCAGCCAGACACCCGGGCGATTAGAAGAGCCCAGCGGGACGTGCTGCGCATCCGGGAAGCTTTGAAAGCTAGCTTCCAGACTGACCAGGCTAACCAGTGACTCTTACGTTTGTGTAAACAGGAGGTGAACCTGCCCCCGTTTCTTTACCCTGTTAATATTGCCTATCCTGTCCAATTACCAACCCCTCTTCCCCCCCTTCAAACACAACTTTAAAAAGAAAATAAAGGAAACATTGTTCAAGAAAACAGTCTTTTTTTTATTAAGGATTTTTCAGTAAAGGGAGGAAACTGGGAGGGAGGCTAGGGTAGGGTGCGGTTGGAGGGAAGGAAAGGACTCATCAAAACTTGGGGAATGAGAGCCTTCTGCTACTTGACCAGTCCGCAGGGGTGGACTGGTTGTTTCCACGGACCCTGCCACCCCTCCTTTTTGGGACTTTAGGTGAGGGGGGTATGGGACTTTGTGGCGGGGGAGGGCGGTTAGAGATCTGATGCAGCGGGGCTCTGTCCTCCTGCCTCCGGTCCTACAGAACATCTACAAGGCGCTGGAGCATGTCCGTTTGCTCCCGCATTAGCCCAAGCAGTGTCTCAGTCACCCGCCGGTCTTCTAGCCGCCACCTGTCCTCACGAGCTTCCGTCCTCTCCTCCTGTTCGCTGGATACTCGCAACATGTTCTCTCTCCACTGACTCTGCTGTGCCGCCTCAGTGCAGGAGCAGTGCATGAGTTCGGAGAACATCTCGTCCCGTGTTGGTTTCTTTCGCCACCTTATCTGTGCTAGCCTTTGGGAGGGAGATGCCGGGGGAACCCGAGAGACACTCGCAGCTGTGGGATGAAAAAAAGGGAGTGAATTCTTTACAAAGATACATTTTCCAGAACAATGAATATAGTCTTTCCCTGTGAACAAGACCATACACACTACCTATCACATGTGATTTCAGTACAAGGTTGCATTTTTATTCTTTATATTGAGTGCCTGGGGTCTTGGTGTGCAGATCACACAAGCGGGGCCGGGCAACGGATTTCGGCTAGCAGGCGGCCATGGGGTCTGTTCCCGGGAACGATCCCTGAATGCTGCCGGCGAACCGGCCAGCAGGAACGTTCCCCCTCCTCGCCCCCACCGCGTGGCTGGAAACCGCCAGGTAGATTTTTTTTTTTTTTTAAAGGAACAGGCAAACAGTCCCCATAATAAAATTCACCTACTTCCAACCAGGTCACCATAACTGATATCACTCTGATGAGGATTACGCAGACAAAGACTGTATGCTGCGTGAATGCCAGCTAACACCGGGGCCGTATGCTGCCATGCTTTGTCAGGCAATGATACCGGAGTACCTGCTACTGGCCTGGCGTGGTAAAGTTTCCTACCATGGAGGATGCAATAAGGCCGCTCTCCCCAGAAACCTTCTGCAAAGGCTTTCACAGTACCTCCAGGAGAGCTTCATGGAGATGTCCCAGGAGGATTTCTGCTCTATCCCCACACATGTTAACAGACTTTTCCAGTAGCTGCACTGGCCACGAATGCAGCTAAAGCGCCTAGGTCAAATTAATCATTAAAAACCCATTGCTAAAATACCATGTCTATTCTATTCAAAAGATAGGTTTTAAACACTCACCTACTGATCCTTCCCCTGATTCACGGTCCGGGTTACTGCCTTGGGAGGGTTGGTAGGGGATCTCCGTATGGGTAATGAAGAGATCCTGGCTGTCGGGGAAATCAGCGTTGAAAGCGCTGTCGACTGCCTCGTCCTCCTCATCTCCTTCATCTTCCCCGTCCGCGAAAACCTCTGAGGAAGCGGCCGTTGGTGAAACCCCATCATCAGAGTCCACGGACAGGGGTGGGGTAGTGGTGATGGCCCCACCTAGGATTGCATGTAGTGCCGCATAGAAACGGCATGTCTGGGGCTGAGACCTGGAGCCCCCGTTGGACTCTTTGGTCTTCTGGTACGCTTGTCTCAGCTCCTTGATTTTCACGCGGCACTGCATTGCATCCCGGCTGTATCCTCTGTCCGTCATGGCCTTGGATATTTTTTCGTAAATTTTCGCATTCCGTTTTTTCGACCGTAGCTCTGATAGCATGGATTCATCTCCCCATACAGCTATCCGATCTAACACTTCCCGATCAGTCCATGCTGGAGCCCTCTTTCTATTCTGGGATTGCATGGTCACCTCTGCTGGAGAGCTCTGCATCGTTGCCAGTGCTGCTGAGCTCGCCACGATGTCCAAACAGGAAATGAAATTCAAACTGGCCAAACAGGAAAAGGAATTCAAATGTTCCCGGGTCTTTTTTCCTGTGTGGCTGGGCAGAGCATCCGAGCTCGGACTGCTGTCCAGTGTGTCCACAGAGTGGTGCACTGTGGGACAGTTCCCGGAGCTATTAGCGTCGAATTCCATCCACGCTAACCCTAACTCGACATGGCCATGTCGAATTTAGCGCTACTCCCCTCGTCAGGGAGGAGTACAGAAATCGAATTAAAGAGCTCTTTATGTCGAAATAAATAGCTTTGTTGTGTGGACGGGTGCAGGGTTAATTCGATTTAATGCTGCTAAATTCGACAAACGCCTAGTGTAGACCAGGCCTTAGTTTCCACTTTTGGTAGGACTCCTTTTTTGAATTTCAGGATTTGAATTTCAGTTTATAGGCATTTAAATGTCTAGAGATTTTATAAATAATGGTTGGTAACATTTTTGGAAGGGATATTAAACCAATCTCTAGCTATTAAAGTTTAAGACTTGAAGCATAGCAACTTATGTGAAGCAGATTATCCCACATCTGCTTACTAAAGGGTTCTTGCATCTTCTGAAGCATCTGGAAATAGCCACTGTTAGAGACAGGGATTTTGGACTGTATGGATCTCAGGTGTGTTCTAGTATGGCAGTTCCTTTGCAAGTGTACTTATTTTAGCTCTGACACCTGTTAGCACTTACTCAAAAAATAGCGCAACTTTCACCTCTCCCCTGGGGAAAAAAGAAAACACATGCTGTCTTCACTCTTATATCATTCCCTATACCTTACATTACTATTTTCTCAAAGAAGTTATTACATAAATTCTTGTACACTAAAACTCATTAGTTCACCCAGAACAATTGTTCACTTCCTAACTTGCCACATCCAGTGTTTTACAAACGTTGCTCTTAAAAAGCCGGGCTAGGACATTGACAATATAACTTAGTTTTTAACTAATTTTTCTAATTGTACTATAGTCAGTTTGTAAAAATAAAAACTGAATGAAATGTTGCTATATGACTACTTTGACACATGGAGTATCATTTTGTACTTATAAAATGTGCCAACTAGCAATGTCCAATTCTGTGTACTTCCTATATTTTGATGTTTTACATTCAGAAACAAATTCTGGGCATTACTTCATCAAGTAAAGTTAAAATGACAATCCTGCAGCTAGGATTGTATACATGCTTGGTCAGATCAAAGTAATTCTTAGGTTTCCCATGTCTTGTGTATTTTTTTTGTCAGTATATTACTTCTGTTATGCTGGTGTGTGTGTAAAGTTTTTTATTTGTGGAACATCTTAATCTTGCTATGACTGTTGCTGGAAGACATCTATAGATAATATATGCATTCCTGTTTAGAAATCCCTCAAGCTTTTAGAACACTGAGTAAGGGGAGGATAAAATTGTATCTGCTTTCTAAACTTTTATAACTGCTAGTTGGAAGCTTATCTCTTTTTCCAGGCAAGAAGAGAAAGCTAACTACTCTTAAAGATACTTCCTTTATTCAAACTAAGTGGGGGTATGCCTAAAGCATTTTTACTAAATTACATCTCCAGACTTAATGGAGGGTGGAGACAAAATACTTTGGGTAAAGAATGAATAAAAAACTACAGTGGGTATGTGCTATAGATTCCTCAGGACTAGACAGCAAAATTCCTAGATGGTTTTCAAGGCCTTTGAAAATGGCAACACATATTAAAGCTAGTTTAGACTCATAGACTTTAAGGTCAGAAGGGACCATTATGATCATCTAGTCTGACCTCCTGCACAATGCAGGCCACAGAATCTCACCCACCCACTCCTGGAATAATCCTCTCACCTATGTCTCAGCTATTGAAGTCCTCAAATCATGACTTAAAGACTTCAAGATGCAGAGAATCCTCCAGTAAGTGACCCGTGCCCTATGCTGCAGAGGAAGGCGAAAAACCTCCAGGGCCTCTACCAATCTACCATGGAGGAAAATTCCTTCCCGACCCCAAATATGGCGATCAGCTGAACCCTGAGCATGTGGGCAAGACTCACCAGCCAGACACCCAGGAAAAAGTTCTCTGTAGTAACTTCTAACATCCTATCATTGACCATTGGTTCTATTTACCACTGATGGCAATTAATTGACCTTTGACTAAGATCATGTTATCCCATCAAACCATTCCCTCCATAAACTTATCTAGTTTAATCTTGAAGCCAGATAGGTCTTTTGCCCCCACTGCTTCCCTTGGAGGGCTGTTCCAGAACTTCACTCCTCTGATGGTTAGAAACCTTCATCTAATTTCAAGTCTAAACTTCCTGATGGCCAGTTTGTATCCATTTGTTCTTGTGTCCACATTGGTACTGAGCTGAAATAATTCCTCTCCCTCCCTGGTATTTATCCCTCTGATATATTTAAAGAGAGCGATCATATCTCCCATCAGCCTTCTTTTGGTTAAGGTAAACAAACCAAGCTCCTTGAGTCTCCTTTCAGACGACAGGTTTTCCATTCCTCGGATCATCCTAGGGGCCCTTCTTTGTACCTGTTCCAGTTTGAATTCATCCTTCTTAAACATGGGAGACCAGAACTGCACACAGTATTCCAAATGAGGTCTCACCAGTGCCTTGTATAACGGTACTAACACTTCCTTATCTCTACTAGAAATACCTTGCCTAATGCATCCCAAGACCGCATTAGCTTTTTTCACGGCCACATCACATTGGCGACTCGTCGTCATCCTGTGATCAACCAGGACTCCAAGATCCTTCTCTTCTGTTACTTCCAACTGATGTGTGCCCAGCTTATAACTAAAATTCTTGTTATTAATCCCTAAATGCATAACCTTACACTTCTCACTATTAAATTTCATCCTATTACTATTACTCCAGTTTACAAGGTCATCCAGATCTTCCTGTATGATATCCCGATCCTTTTCTGAATTGGCAATACCTCCCAACTTTGTGTCATCCGCAAACTTTATTAGCACACTCCCACTTTGTCACAGTATTGCCACCCTTTATTTCTGTGCTGCCTTCAGAGCTTGGCAACCAGAGGGTGGTGGCTGTTGGCCAGGCACCCAACTCTGAAGGCAGCAGCACAGAAGTAAGGGTAGCAGTATCACAAGCCCCCCTCCCCCCCCTACAATAACCTTGCAACACTCACCCCCGCAACTCCTTTTTGGGTCAGGACCACCTACAATTTCAACACCATGAAATTTCAGATTTAAATAGCTAAAATATTGAAATTTACAACTTTTAAAATCCTATGACCGTGAAATTGACCAAAATGGACCATGAATTTGATAGGGCCCTAGCAATACTGTAGCAAAACAGGCTGATGTGGTCCTTGGATGTATAAGTAGGGAAGTAGTTAAAAGTAACCTTTCTTATTCCTATTATCTCTGCATATGGTAATGGTGAATGAAATCTGTGGCTTGTGTTGTACAGGATCAGATTAAATGATCTAATGGTCCCTTCTGACTTAATCTGTGAATAGTGTCCTATATATGTATATGTGCCTCAGTTAATGGAAAACTTGTGTGTAGGTAAATAAAATTGCTGGCTGCTTCCAAATATTTGGGAGAGAATCTAACTGTTCAGTAAACCAGTGGACACAATGGTGGAGACCTTGGGCAAGGTAAAGACATTCTAACCCTAGGCAGTGCAGTAAAAGCTACAAGCTGTTTTACAGAGTGGAAAAACTAGTTATTGATATATAATTAGTTCTCACAAGGCTGAAATATTTTTTGTAATGGATCTTAGTGCATGCAGCACATGCAGAGGTACATAGTGTAATCCTTTGGTATTGAACTAGAAACAGTTTTTAAAAGGTATAAATTTAACTGTTCTGGCAATGAGGAAAGTATTCTGGAGGCATCCTTTTTTAAATTGGTGGATAAGTAGAATTGCTGCTATTAGTAATCCTGAGTACAGGTTATGATTGCCAGTTAGGGTCTGTAGTTTCCATATTGTGTAGTAAATCGAGAGGCAGCTTGGTTAGATTATGCCTGCCTTAGTTCATGTAGTGGTAGGTATCCTGCAGTTATCATCCGATATTAAATTAATGTTAAAATTAGTTTTCTCAAACAGTGAACATCAGATAGGTATGTAGCTATAGGCACAGTTACAATACATTAACACTGTAATATACTTACATTCTTGTAATCCTGTTGTCCTTTAGTAGAAGTTTGGGATCTAACTTTTTTATTGTGTATTTTAGGTATCAAGGGGGTGACTTAACACTTTCACCATGCGTGAATACAAGCTAGTTGTTCTTGGATCAGGAGGTGTTGGAAAATCTGCTCTGGTAAGTGGTATTCCTTTAACTACTATAACAGATCTCTTTTGAAGCAGTTTAGATGTTTCTTTTTCTACTGACTTGAGACCTTATTTTTAGTTAGTAGGTAGGTGTACTTTCATGCACGCTTCCATATGTGCATATGCATAGACACTTACCTCCCCATGTATATATGCAAGCTTGGGCTTCGTGCATGCACATCCAGTATCGGATGCCCATTTGTGTGCATGAATGTACGCTTGCCAAACTGCTGGAAATCAGACCCTTAGTACTAAAAGGATGCTTAACTTAACCTTAGGAACACATTCTTTCTGATCTCATCAACTTGAAGGTTAAGTTTGAAATGTGTCTGAGATCTAAGTTTGACTTTATCCGCGTCTGGTTTTGCTGATACCTCGTAGTCCTAGTGCTTTTCAGCCATAGCTCTCAATGTTTTGCAAAAGAAGAAAGTACATCTCTACTGCACAAGTGAGAAACTAAGGCTATCGAGGTGAAATAATTTATCAAAGGTCACTCATATATTTGGCAGTTATAGGGGTGGAAGTGAAACAGATCCTGGTCAGGTCAGTTCCCAGTTCATTGAATGACTGTGCTAGCTACTGAGACAATGGTGGTGGGGTTTTTTGTTTTGTTTTTTTGTTCTCCCCCACCCTAGTATTTTCTTGGTTACATGCACCAGTATAATAAGGATATATATTGCTCTGGAAAAGTTACTGAGGAGTTCATGCCTGATTGTGCACAGGTACCAAAGCCATTCCACCCAATGCTGCAACCGAGTCTTGAAGTGGTCTATTTTTGAGCCTCCCCCCCACCCTCTCTCCACTCACTACCACCATAGCTGAGCCTGCAGGGTTGGGCTCCTGCTCTCTCGGCACTCGCTGCTGCCATCATTGAGCCTTGTGAGACCAGGCTGAGGAAAGAGGATGCTTCTGTTCATTACTTATTCTTCCCAAATGTCCAGAGTGGAGGAAGGAAGGGAATTCTCCAGTAGTAGAGAAATGGAGTATATTTCCCCAAAGATGGGATGGGGAGAAGGGGAAAGGATTTCCTCAGATGGAAGGGGAAGTGTTGAAGTAGTGATGGGATTCCCAAACTGCTTGGGGGTAGGGAGGAGCAGGAGGGTTGCACAGAGGGTGAGTTAATGGACAGAAGAAGGAAAGTTTCAAATGTTTAAGTAAATGTGATACTTAACCCAGCTAAGAAGGCACATTCTGAAGTTGGGCAAGACCACAAAAATTGCCTTTTGCCAGTCCACTCTATTCTTGGGCTCTTAAATGAAAAAGTAATTTGGCCCTTGCCACAGAATGGATAACACCACTGATTTAGACAATATTTTTGTTGCTGCAATTTCATTTGAATTACTAATTGGCGAAGCATAATACTTAATCTGTATGGTCAACAGTTCGAAGGGCAACAAATACAAAACAATGATGGATCTGCTTTCTGGAATTGCAGGCCACAGATAGATTGCTCTTTGGGGCCCCAATTACTTGCTAGCAAGTTTTGTTCTGTCAAGTGTCTCTGCCACTCACAAAATCACTTGCTGAAAAATATTTAGATCTTACAAAGTGCTTTTCACCCGAATATCAGAGCACTCTGCAGAGATGGGTAAACGTCATTATCCCCATTTTACAGATGGGAAACTGAGTTACCGAAAGGGCAAGATCAGTAAAAGCCAAAGTAGAACAGAGGTCTCCAGATTCCTGTCAATTGGACTGTTTTAAATGTGACCCCCTTCTTGGTAGGAAGAACATGCACATTTATGTTCAAGTTCTGGGTAAAAAATTACTACTAACGGTGGCTTCATCTTGCTAGCAGGTCTAAACTCAGTCAAGATCTAATATTTAAATGTTCTGATGTTGCATACTTTGATACAGGTGTTTGACACTGTTTTTTAAAAAATCCATCCTCAAGTGCTTAGTCTTATTTCCCAAATTATTAAAAGTTGAATTTCCCCTCCAGGGAAATCAGTTGTGCATGCAGCATCCTGTCCACTGTCAGCCAAAGTTAATAAACTTGATCTGAAAATGAGTAATATGATTGGTACCTTGGCTTTTCAATTTAAAATAAAGCTGTTGCAAAATCTGCAGTTTCCTGCACCAGAGCACCACAGAATTTAGGTCTAGCATCCCCTGGGTTACGTGGGTCTCAAACCTAGAAAGCAAAGCAGTGAGATGAGATTGGGAAGAGCATAGAGTAAAAGAAAATGAGCAGACAATGTAATGGAGACAAGATTATGCAGGAAATCAGACACAGAATTAGTTCTTGGCGGGGGAAAGCTGGAGGAAGAAATTGACTACAGAGCAGGTTCGAGAAAACACTGGATATGTCAGATAAATTCATTGAACACTGGTGAAACTTTTTGAAAAATATATTTACTGTACACAGTATTTGCAGCCCTGTGACGGATATTGCGACTGCATGCAGTAACTTTAAGGCAAGATATTGTGCTAAGTGAAAGAATCTTATATATCAAGGTAGGCCAGGATTGTATGCAACTCCATGGGGGGGGAGGGTTGCTACAGCATTACTAGGAACTAAGAACAGTGGAAGGTGATAACCTGAGTGACTCATCTTAAATACCTCCAGAGAGCTCTTGCCCCCTGGGGGAAGCTTACATATACTGGTTTAAACTGGGTTTTCCAGACTGACAGAAAAAGAGCTGTTGGCGTATAAAGGCTGTGTTTAAACAGACTCAGGAACTTCTTTTTGATCCAGCAAATAGACAGGGCCTTCTGTCCAGGGGGGAACCCTTGCAAAAGGGTTGGAAAGACTTTGGCTTCTAAGGCCCCATAGGGCCTCTGGTGGGTGACTCCTGGTATGTTTAGTGTGTGATTTTAAAATGTTTTTATTATGTTTTCTGTAACGTTTTTACCTTAAGAATAAATGTGCTTGCTTAGAGCTGTGTGGTAACTTGTAACTGCTGGCAATACACTGTTCCTACCCCTTGGGGACAGAGCTACATGCAGGTATAGTCCTGGGACAGTGTAATGGCTGGAGACCTAACTAAGCACTCCTGGAGTGGACCTGGGGGTGGAGGAGAGGCGGGAGAGGGGGGGTATAGGTGCTGAAACTCCTACTTAGTGCATCCCTTGCATTGATTTTACCTTATTTCTTTGCTATGCTCCCATTTCTTTATCTATGATGCATCATGCTGCATCTTTCCAAGGGCAGTCCTTTGATGTTCCATAAAGCTCAGTATACTTTACTTTTTCTGTTCTCTGTCCTTTCATGCCTGCTCATGCATGTATGCCCAGATCTTGGAAAATGTACCAGACATCTTCTAGCCAGAGGACAAACCTACCATCTATAGACTAATATGAAAGAGGTTATTACTTTGGCTGTCCAGGAGCCAAAATGAGGAACTCTTGCCTCTCTTCCGCCCACTCTAGCTTCTGGGAAAGCAGAAGGTTCTGGGGTTCCTACTGGAGTGCTGTCCTTAAATGTGTTGAAATGAAGGTCTGGATTCTACAGTATTTGATGGGACTCACCCAGGAAAGCTTCCTACTTTTCACACTGATTGTTTTTTTAATTGTATTTATTTTTGGCCTAGTATTACCTATGATAACTTCCTAGTACAGACTAAGGTCTTTTGATGGGGGAACTAAGGCACTTTTTGAGCAGAAGTCTATTCATTATGGATAGGCTTTACCTGAATATAAGGTAAAGAAGCAGTTTGGAAGGGTATTTAAAAAAGAACAAGTGACCAAGGATGAAGGTTTTGACACTGCATAAGTGAGTCCTAGAACTGTAGTATATCAACTGAATAGCAAATTGGTTAAATGGTTGTATATTGTGACAGCTTTGTCCTTGTCTACGTGGATCCTGCGTTTCTGGCGGATTTGTGCTAGCCTCAGAGGCTCACTGTGACCCTCCTTGTAGCCCTTCTCTCTCTGGAGGCAAGGGTCACAGCCTACTGAGCCATTTTCATCATAAGCCAGCGAGGGAGGTGAGGAGAAGCTATCCTCCCTTGCACAGTCTCTGTTGTCCCCCAGTCTTGGTGATGAATTGGTGGGGAGGCAAAAGGGGGGAGCCCGGGCCCACCCTCTACTCTGGGCTCCAGCCCAGGGACCCTAATAGTATCAGCTATGGTAGCTGACCTTTTAAAAACAGGACACGTACAATTCCCTGGGCTACTTCCCCACAGCAGCCCCACTTCCTCAAACTCCACTTTACCCTTATCTCAGGGCCTCCTTCCTCGCCTAATATGGTGTATACAGCTCAATCTCTCCAACAACGCAACTTTCCTCTCACAGCTCCTGACATGTGCACCTCACTGACTCACTGGGAGGCTTTTAACTAGTTTCAGCCAGCCCCTGATTGGCTGCAGGTGTCTCAGTCAACCTCCCTACCTTCTGGAAAGTTCTTAATTGGCCCCAGGTGTCTTAATTGACCTGGAGCAGCTTCCATGTACTTATACTGGTACCAGATATATTAGCCCCGGGCTAAACAAATCCATATCTCCCACTACTTTCCTATAGCCATCTGGCCTTGCCCCGTCACAGTATGTAATAAAATTAAATTATAGATCTTGATGGTGAGAACTTCCTAAAGAGGAACACTTAGTGTTGCTTTTCAGTATATTTTAAGTTAAAGTAGGCCTGTTACTGAAGTTGTAAAACTTGCTACTGATAATACTGGAAACATACCTTGAGTGACTTCCTCTTCCGAAATAAATCTAAATGTGCTAGGAGACTGGATTGTGAAATGGTAGGTGGGTTTTAATACTAGCAAATATAGAGTCTTGAATTTATAAATCATAACATGGATTTCCCCCCGCCACCGTGGTGGCTAGGAGTTGGGAGGTTCCCTCTCTGCCCGCAGCAGCTGGAAGCTGCAAGGGGGAGACCCCCAGCCGCTTGCCCAAGGCTTCCCCTCCCTCTCTGCACGAGGCTGCTGCCTGTTGCTGGAACCCTGAGGAGGGCCCCCTCAGGAGTCTGTCACCTGTCGCTGGAACCCTGCCAGAGCCCTGCTGGCTGCCAGCTCCAGACTCTGCAGCCCCTGGGGCTGAAGCAGAGAACGTCACAGAGGTCTCTGGAAGTCATGAATTCCATGACTTCCATAATCTCTGTGACATAAACAAACATAGCCTTAATCATAAAGCAACAACTGCAGCAGCCACATTGTCCAAAATGCAAAATTTCTACCATTCTTTGACATGTTACCTTTCTGACTGTCACTAGCTACAAGGACTCTTTCCAAATATTCTCTATGGGGTAGTCATTTGTTGGTGCTCTAAAACGTGAGTCATAGAATCTCAGGGTTGGAAGGGACCTCAGGAGGTCATCTAGTCCAACCCCCTGCTCAAAGCAGGACCAAACCCAACTAAATCATCCCAGCCAGGGCTTTGTCAAGCCTGACCTTAAAAACCTCTAAGGAAGGAGATTCCACGACCTCCCTAGGTAACCCATTCCAGTTCTTCACCACCCTACTAGTGAAAAGGTTTTTCCTAATGTCCAACCTAAACCTCCCCCTCTGCAACTTGAGACCATTACTCCTTGTTCTGTCATCTTCTACCACTGAGAACAGTCTAGATCCATCCTCTTTGGAACCCCCTTTCAGGTAGTTGAAAGCAGCTATCAAATCTCCCCTCATTCTTCTCTTCTGCAGGCTACACAATCCCAGTTCCCTCAGCCTCTCCTCATAAGTCATGTGCTCCAGCCCCCTAATCATTTTTGTTGCCCTCCGCTGGACTCTTTCCAATTTATCCACATCCTTCTTGTAGTGTGGGGCCCAAAACTCCAAATGAGGCCTCACCAGTGCCGAATAGAGGGGAATAATCACGTCCCTTGATCTGCTGGAAATGCCCCTACTTATACAACCCAAAATGCCATTAGCCTTCTTGGCAACAAGGGCCCACTGTTGACTCATATTCAGCTTTTCGTCCACCGTAACCCCTAGGTCCTTCTCTGCAGAACTGCTGCCCAGCCATTCGGTCCCTAGTCTGTAGCAGTGCATGGGATTCTTCCGTCCTAAGTGCAGGACTCTGCACTTGTCCTTGTTGAACCTCATCAGATTTCTTTTGGCCCAATCCTCTAATTTGTCTAGGTCCCTCTGTATCCTATCCCTACCCTCCAGCGTATCAACCACTCCTCCCAGTTTAGTGTCATCTGCAAACTTGCTAAGGGTGCAGTCCACACCATCCTCCAGATCGTTAATGAAGATATTGAACAAAACCGGCCCCAGCACCGACCCTTGGGGCACTCCACTTAATACCGGCTGCCAACTAGACATGGAACCATTGATCACTACCCGTTGAGCCCGACCATCTAGCCAGTTTTCTATCCACCTTACCCTCCATTCATCCAGCCCATACTTCTTTAACTTGCTGGCAAGAATACTGTGGAAGACTGTATCAAAAGCTTTGCTAAAGTCAAGAAATAGTACATCCACTGCTTTCCCCTCATCCACAGAGCCGGTTATCTCATCATAGAAGGCAATTAGGTTAGTCAGTTATGACTTGCCCTTGGTGAATCCATGCTGACTGTTCCTGATCACTTTCCCCTCCTTTAAGTGGTTCAGAATTGATTCCTTGAGGACCTGTTCCATGATTTTTCCAGGGACTGAGGTGAGACTGACTGGCCTGTAGTTCCCTGGATCTTCCTTCTTCCCTTTTTTAAAGATGGGCACTACATTAGCTTTTTTCCAGTCATCCGGGGCCTCCCCTGATTGCCATGATTTTTCAAAGATAATGGCCAATGGCTCTGCAATCTCATCAGCCAACTCCTTCAGCACCCTCGGATGCAGTGCATCCAGCCCCATGGACTTGTGCTCGTCCAGCTTTTCTAAATAGCTTTTTCCTCTTCCTTCCCCTCCCTTCCCAATACACATGAGAACAAGGAGTAGATCAGATCTGTATGTAGCATTTGGGGGCAGAATTGTGAACTGTTTTTTCACCAGCCTCGGGTCCCTAACAGACAAAATGTGGTCCGCCATTATCATATCACCATACAGAATCAAAAGGTACATGTAAAAAAACCTGCAATATTGCATTAAAAGCTATATTTGCAAAGAAGGGAATAAAATCTGAGCATTTCTGGGGCCACTAAATGGGAGGTTCTGTGATTGTGGTTTTCATGGGGCCCCAAACACCAGCTGTGATAAAACCAAAAACGAAGGTTGTCCGCTAGCTTGCCTTCAGTTAGTCCCTTATGCCAGTGGCTCGCAAATCTCCCAGCTAAAACTGTTCCCTCTTGCTCTCCTGTACATCATCACACCCTTCCTTTGACATTTACTTGTGATAAACTCAACATGTTTCATATTGTCAAAATCCTAGGCTTTTGAACTCAGTCCTTGCCCAAGTGTGTTGTTTGATTAGTATCTAGTACAATGGGAGCCTTAATCCTATTTGGATCCTTAAGTGCTAATAATAAATGTGCAAAAACACTGGAAAGAAGAAACTAGAAAGTAACTAATTTTTTTCTCAAGTGTATTTGTCTCTACAGAGTTGTTCAACTGCCTTACAGCAACCTATAATATTCCAAAACAGCGACAAAGAGTTCTGTGGCACCTTATAGACTAACAGACGTATTGGAGCATAAGCGTTCGTGGGTGAATACTATAAGGTGCCACAGAACTCTTTGTTGCTTCTACAGATCCAGACTAACACAGCTACCCCTCTGATACTTGATTCCAAAACAGAAGTCTCATGGCACTTGCTGGTGGTCTGTGGGGAACTGGGTTTTTGCACCATGCTGGTGTCTCTTTTCCAGTTATTAAATGGCATCTGAAGGGATCTTATGAACATGTTATGTACTTTGAGATATTCTGTGTAAGCAATTTGTGCAATTGCCATGGGTGCTATGACAATGAATTTGAGGGGGAGGTAGTCCATGATACCATGCCTTAATTAAAATACGGCTTGTGCTATGGAAAAATTTAGGAGCCTTGAGCCATAACTCCCCATGCATGCATGGGAACGGTGAATGTTCTGGACTCCAGGATTTCAACTTTTTTATATATGCTTTAGCTTACATCCATGGACTACTGACCGAAGTAAAACCTTTTTCCCTGCACTAAAGAGCAAATTTTGTACCAAGTCTGTCTTAAGCTGGCTTTGACATAGAAGGAATCCAGAGTTTATGGTAAACGGTAATGGAATCTTCTTGCATTGGTATTACAGTTTTGATGTTGAGTAGTAGCCCCTATGCTCTTAGCCACCGGACTTTTTAGTCAAAGATCCACAAGTCCCACACCGAAGTATGCCAGTGTCTGTGGCCTACACAGATACCCTCAGTGTGTCAGCTTCTGGAATTTTGCCTACCCAGTTTACAGAACACTCGCTTCCCCCTCCCCCCTCCTCTGCCTTCTGGTGGGGAAGAAGACTTGACCTGAAGTTCAGTGTTCTAGACGAGGAGCGGCCAACTGTGGCTCCGGAGCCACATGCGGCTTTTCAGAAGCTCGTTGTATAGGCACCGACTCCGGGGCTGGAGCTACAGGCGCCAACTTTCCAATGTGCCAGGGGGTGCTCACTGCTCAACCCCTTGCTCTGCCGCAGGCCCTGCCCCCACTCCACCCCTTCCCACCCCCTCCCTTGAGCCTGCCATGCCCTCCCCACTCCACCCCCCAAGAGCCTCCTGCACGCCATGAAACTGCTAATCCTGAGGTGTGGGGAGGGAGGGGGAGGCGCTGATCAGCGGGGCTGGTGGGAGGTGCGGGGGGGCGGGGGGAGCTGATTGGGGGGGGGGGGCGGGGGGGCCTACTGACTTAGTACTGTGGCTCTTTGGCAATGTACACTGGTAAATTCTGGCTCCTCCGGCTCAGGTTGGCTACCCCTGTTCTAGAAAATATTGACAGCTATTTAAAAATCCAGGACACTGTTCCCGCTAAGCTGTGCACGTGCACACAGATCCTAAACCCCACACACACGGCGAAACACCACGCGCACGAAAAGCAAAATACATCGGAGCCAAGCCAAAATATCATTTACGGGCGACTTTTGACATTGTTCGCCCGCCATCTATCAACACAGCCAGATTCTACGAGCTGGCAAGGAGGGGGAAGGGAAAGGAGAGCAGTGAATTGTACCCGTCCCTGCTAGCATTTTGATTGTGGAACGTTGCCCGTTGGGACAGTTGGGACCCACACATCTCCTTGTATAAGCATTTGCCTCATGGCACACACATTTGAACTCTGCTTCACAAATATGCACAGACGAAATTTTTTGCGCGCACGGCCTGTCAAAAATTAGAGGGAACATTTGGTCCAGGATACACATTTTGAATTTATAGTACTAATAAAATAGCTTGTAGAAAATACAAAACAGCTCTTGAATTTTGTGTTGAAAGCTGCATAACTATATACATGTGTATCTATCTAACTATATTAAGTTGACCTTTTCCTCGGGATATGTAAATAACTATTTCATATTAGTGTTAGTCTTTCAGACATAGATTGTGAATTCATTTGCTTTAAACAGTCATATTTTAAAAAATGACTTATCCACCCTAACTTGGGTGGATAAATACATGTAAGTATTAAAACACGGATGTGCTTTTAATGCATTTGTTTACAATCTGGAGGAAATGTCTATCTGTTGTTGTCTTATACGTATTCAGATATTTTACACCTAGACATATATCTGCCTTCAGTAAATATAGGAATGTGCTCTTGGCAATTGTATGTACACTTAATATTGTTCTATGTGTTTTTATATATTTTGACATTATATATACAAAGTTATATAAGGGAACTTCTTTGTGTTACAGACTGTACAGTTTGTTCAAGGAATATTTGTGGAAAAATACGATCCTACGATAGAAGACTCCTACAGAAAGGTAATGCAATAAATTAACAGGGATACTACACTAGCAGTACAAGACAAATCATTTTTGAAACTATAAAATGAACACTATTTTAAAAAAATTAGCAAATACTTGACCATAAAATCTGAATGGTAAGAGCATTAAACACATCTAACATCACTAACTCATTTGTGTTCTATGAAGTGTAAATATTCATGAGTCAATGAACCAGAGCAAGTGATTATCAATATGGCTTCTGTTGATGACATAGCCACCTTTTGAAGAGCCTACCTAAAGAGATAATGCAAGTACAACTTTCAAATATTGCAATTTAAGCTTAAATGTTTTACTGTCTAAATAATAAGTTAATGTGCAATATTGGGGTGTTTGATGTCATGGTATTGTGCATAAACAATAACACCAATTCAGTCATAAAATCCAAAGGCTGAATGCGCTAAACTTGTCTAAAAAGTTTAGGCAATTGTTATACCCTACAGTAACACAGAAGTACTTGATCAAGATGCTTACAAATGGACTAGACCTGAGGTGTTCAAACCCATGTTGGCTGGCTCCAACTAGGTAAGGCAGGTACTAACAATGACCCCTTTAAGAGCTCCCCTTTTTTTTTATAGTCTCCTAATAAACAAGTAATGTCATTGCCAGTTGCTAACTTTAGCTAAGAACCAGTTTGGGGTTGACCCCTTTTCTGTCCTTGAGTAGATACAATTTTAAGACTGGACCCCCTTCAAGATAACGTTGGTATATTAAAGGTTACTTTCAGTTTTTAATCGTATGTCACAAAACACATCTATTTGTCTGTTAGAACCAGTTTGTAACTTCATCTATAATTTAGAGACCCCTTTTCACAGAATTTTTTTCTCATTAACCACATTCTAAGCTTAGCCTTCTCCCCAAAACTTGTCTTGCTCTAGATGCCACATTTGTTCTAACTTTTGAACCTAATATTTTCAAGGCCTTGTTAAATTTTTTCCTATATTTTCAAAGTCTTTCCATGGCTGCTAAAACCCCTTTATTTTACTTAAACTACAAAACATGCATTTTCCTTAATTTCTACATGAGGCATTGAATAGAATAGGATTTGACTCCTATTGAAAGCTATCTACAAAGGTGGGTTGGTGCCTAGTGTTGAAGTTGGGGTAAGTCCGGCTTGAGTTAGTAGTTAGTGCAGGGTTGCGTTGGTGAACTCATAAAACAGTGGTTCTCAAACTCTACCATAATGAACGGCTTGAGACAATTCATTATATGTACTTCAAATGAAATATTAAAATAGCCTTACCTTAATGTGCTTTGGATGGATGAACATGTATGTGTATATAGTTTATCCAGTTGTGTTAAGGCTGACCCAGACAAACTGCAGTGACACGAGTATCCCTTGTCCTGCCTTCAGCTGGAGAAGGTGGTGGGGAGGTAGGCCCACCTCTGACCTGTCCCTGTTGTTGTCTACCTCAACTCCCTATTGTCAAGGCACTCAAGCAGCTAGCTGGCGGCTTTGTGCTGGCTCGGTGATAGAAGGGGAATCACTGAGAGCGAAGAATATCCCAGACTTACTGCTTTCCTGATGACCAGGTAGAGTCACTGTAGTGGAAAATTTTACTCGTGAGATTTGTTCTAGCTCTAACTATACAGGAAATCTAAAAATCTTTTCTTTTTTCTTTTTTTTTTAATTTTATTTTAACAATTTGATTGTACTCTTTTTAATCTCAGCCTTGAAAGTAAGGGGCAAGAATTTCAGGTCCTGTCCAGTAACTGTTGGACCCTCACCACTTCAAAGCACCTGCAGTAAATTACACCAAAAATGCTAGCAAGCATTATGAAAGTGGTGAAATGTTCCTTAGTGCATGTATTTAGATTATTCAGTAGATCTCACCTTAGACTTAATATTTGCAAATATTTGAAAGATCAGCTTTCAAAAGAAACTAAAGCCACTAGTTATTCTTATGAAGTATGAAAAGATCAAATGGTCTCAAGAAACAAATTAATCTCGGCATCTGTCAGTGAAGGCTTTCAACTAGGATTCATAACAAAAATTAACATCTGTCTTACTAAATGTGGTCCTGGAATGACTAAGAATCCCATGGATTTCAAGTTCTCTGAATTGATCTGATTCTGGTGTCATACTTGGTCTCAACAATATCAATACACTTTCCTCAAGCAAGGGCAATAGCAATGACATTCTAACTTGTTTTGTGGTTTCTGTGCTTTTGAAAGCATTGTTTTGGCAATTGCTGTATTTATGTACACACCTTATTAAATCTTAACTAATATTAAATAAAAGTTTTACATGAAGTTCAGGCTGTAATCTGCTTTAAGTATTAAACTGCTTTTTAAAGCTTCAGAATTCAATGACTACAATATCTAAATTATTTCAACGTACTGTTGACTTGATATTTCAAGCCAAGATGTCTTATAAAGGAAATTGTGTTGAATACACCACTTAACAGCATCCCTTCATAGTACAATAGTGGCTACTGAAGAGGCCTTATACTCTTCAGAGGGAGAAGAAAATGGAGGAAATGTGAAAAAACAATCTTTCCTTCTTAGTTTTAAATTAGGCTTCTTTTCTGAACCAAACTTAAACTGTCAATCATACATTAAACTAAGTAGCAAGCTCCCTTAAATGAATCAGTTTGCAAAACAACTCTGCCAATCCCCCTTCATGGGTGGAGTGACAGATGAGATGGACCAATATACCTTGAAGGAGAGAGAGGCTGTCCTATTATTGCACACTTAAAACAAACTGATAAGTGATAATTCCTTGGTGTAATCTGCTGCCACCTCTCCATTGATCCAAATTGCCCTTTTAACGATCATCAACCTGCCACTTTAATTTCTAGCTTTTGATCTGTGCTTTTCCTCACAAATATCAGTGTATGTGCTTGCTAAAAGTGCACGTTGAACCCACTACAAACTAGCTGTGTTCTCTGCTTATAGTTGACTGTAAAGATTTATAATACTCTTTAGTATATGGGTAACATTTTCAAAAGTCCCGAAGTACCACTTTCAAGATATTTAGGCTCCTAAATCTCTTAGGGGCTTCTGAAAACTTTTACCTTTATATTCTGCTTTCAGAGTACATGCACAAACTTGTTAAAAACCGGGATCTTATTTTCCCTTACATTGTCTTGTGTATTATAAGATTAATTGTAAAGGAAAACCAGTTGCCTATTTGATAGTCTTTCTTGTTTTGAGAAGAAAAATTTTAACCTAATCTTTGTTTCCTTGACAGCAAGTCGAAGTAGATGCACAACAGTGTATGCTTGAAATCCTAGATACTGCAGGAACGGTATGTACAACTAATTAGCCTCTGTATATATGTATTACACTCAAGCACTTCTAAAAAATACTTCCAAAATAGGAAACTGGAATGACAATCAGTGGTGGTTCACTAGTTTTTAATCATCTGCTGTACAACACCGACCACATTTACCCTCCCCTACACGTAGCTCTTCACCAACCAGTATTTAAGCAGAATTGGATGCAACACTGCAGAAAGTAAATTGTATGCTGCCTATGATTCTTGCTTTACATCGTAATAGGAAAACCTAAATTTAAGTATTATAAGCAATATAGGCCTTGTGTTAGCCCTCTCTAAGGGATAATTCACTTCTGTGTGGGAGTCTTAAATTTAGCCCAGAAGGTGGTAATCCTGATTTCTGCTGGGGAATTCCCTATACCTTGCCCTCCCCTGAGGTATGGTATGGTATTCTTGTTTTATTCTAGTCTCTCTTCTTGGCAGCCAAAATTGGGCTTAAGTGGGGACTTGTGAGATATATAGGCTTTGTGCTGATCCTCTACACAGGAGTGAATTTCACCTTTATGGGCTGATCCAAAAACTGTTTTAGTGGACTCCCATGGGTTTTGGATCAAGACCCTTATAGCAGACCACCTTCCCCCTCCCCTGCCGCCCCGCCCCCCCCCCCCCCCCCCCAACCGTAATAGCAGACTGGTCCAGTAACGCGTCCCTGGGAATTAGCAGCAAAGTTCTCCTTTAAATGTGTAAAATGATAGACGGATCAAGTGGCCTTTTTTTTTTCAAAATAGGTAATGTTTTTATCAAATGCTGTGATCAAATGTGTTTGTAGCAGGATGATATGAAAAGGCAGAGGCATCACACAGTTGCATTGGCTTTCTTTTGCTTTCATTTTTCAACATTACTCAGTTTTATTTCCCTTAAATTATTTCTCTTTAGCTATTTGTTTCATTTTTCCTATGTTGAATCTAGTTTAACATTTTCGCCAGGTTTTTCATTCACTGATTCTTCATTATTTCTGTCTACTGGTGTGTGTTCCCTGTAATTATGAACGCTCTGAATGTTGCATAATAGGGCACTAATTTTGGATAGAGTTTGTATGTGCCCTATTGCTTTATTCACTTCAGCAGGGAACTTAACGTCCTGGTTATGTCACCTAGCGCCTATTGGGTCTCAGCTTATGGTGATGTCAGTCACACGGTTTTTGGCTCATGCTGCAATCTTAGCACTACAATCTGTGTATTGTATGGTAAATTCTTACCATTATATAAGTTTCTCTACTATGATGTTTTGTCTTCTACTTTAGTTAAATGGTTACCCCCTAAATACTCAGTTGTCAATTACAATGTAAATGGGGTATAATACATTCATTTATGAACGAAAACTACTGAGAGAAAATCATTCCTATACTAACCATGCTAAATTCTCCGCTTATAAGAATCATTTCGGGACAAGCTGACTACAAATAATACGATACTCAATCAAGTGCAATGACATGTAATAAGCCAATAAAGCTATTTTGAATTTGATCGCATCTCGCATTATTAGGCATGTAGTGTGTGTAAAGTTTAATCCCTGTGGAGGGGAGGGGAGGGGAAAAAGTCAAGTTTGTGAGAGTCGACATAGCAGGAAAAAGACACTTTCTGTAGATGAAAAACACCACCACCTGGAGTTCTACGATAGTTTTCCCAAGACCAGCCAGCGATGCAGTTCAGAAATTGGGCATTCCATGGCCTATATTGTCTAAGATTCTCAAAGATAGGGAGACCATCATACAAAACGAAGGAGATAGGGAAAAAATGCCATCAGGCAAATCACGTAGGGTTGAGGGGGCACTTATAGAGTGGATCAAAAATGCCAGAGAGAAATGCCCCCCCCAAGTGGACTGTTGATGCAGAAGAACTGGTAGTGGCACTGGGCGTTACCAACTTCAGGGCCAGCTCTGGCTGGTTTGAGCACTTAAAAACAATCCCCTCTCGTTTTTTAAAAGAAAATGCATGGAGAATTCGAAGACAGACATTGGTTCACATGAAGAATGGTTAGAAAACAAGTGGATCGAAATGAGACGTGGCTTTACTAAAGACATTTGGAATGCAGATGAAAACGGAATTTATTTTCAAGCCCTGTCTGATGGCACACTCACCTTAAAATCCGACAATAAAAAGAAAAGTCTAAAGAGAATTACTGTTCTGTTCATCTGTTCCATGACTGGTAAGAAAAAGGACCTTTTCATCATCTGGAAAAGTCAAAACTCACAATGTTTTTAAAATGTGAGACATCCTCCAGTCCTCTTTGCTGCCAGTGCACCTGCCTGGATGATGAGGTATCTATTTGGTAAGTGGCTGAAGGACTGGGATTGAAAGTTGAGCCAGGAAAGGAGAAAAAGATTTTGCCACTAGTGAACAACTGCACAGCCCATGTGACGACAGATGTATCACTGAGGAATATCCAACTTGAATTCTTCCCAAAACACAACTTCACCCTTCAACCATGTGGTCAGGGAATTATCAGAACTGCCAAAGCATACTTTCACAAGCAAATGGGTTTGCATGGTATTGCACCACATTGATGATGACAAAGGTACTGCTGTAGAAATGGCCAGGAAGATGAGTCTTTTAGATGCCATTCTTATGCTTGCAAACGCCTGGTCTGATGTTGATCCTTCAAAATCTGGAATTGGTTGGGGGAAAAGGAGGTCTGGCCATAGCACCCATGGAGGAAGCAATTGTTGAGCTACCAAGAGAACTCAATGCACACCAATTTGGAAGAGCGGATAGACATAGATGACAATGCTTTTGTAACACAACCTGTCTCTGATGAGGACATTGCAACTGAGATCAGAGACCTGTTTGAAGTGAAACCCGAAAACAGTGCAGAGGCAGACGACGATGAGGTAATCGTCCCATCCTTGACACAAATGAAGGATGCGATGAAAACTTTGACAAATAGTCTATTGTACAGGGGCTTCAATTATTTTTACCTTCCTACATCACCTTGAAAAGGAGGTTAATGTTGTGGATCGTGCATTGATCCAGAGAACACTGGACAAGTTTGTAATCAGTGACTGTGTCTCTGCATTATGCATTCAGTGCCAGACATGCCACTCTGGTGACAGATGGTGACACTCCAAAATAAATATTAATGTGCGTGAATACTGTTCCGGTCCATTTTGTTGTTTTTACATTTATATTTCTGCTATAAAAGTCGGTGTAATGCACTTTCAAACTGCAAAAAAATAACAGAGCGTTTTAAAATGTTGTATCTTTGGATCTTTAAGAGGTATATAGCTCTGCTAATTTACACTTTGTGTAAAGTTGTAACATGCTGTACAGTATTAATTCCCTTGAATAAAAGCACCAGCTAAACAATTTGGATAGTAGCATATTGTTCAGTTAGAATGTTATGGTTTTGTTTCCATGTTGTATATGTTAAAAGTCTTAAGGGTCAATTTCATCTATTCTTTGCAGTTCTGCTTGTGAGAATCAACCGCTTATAAGAATCAAATAATCCCGAGATGGATGTGATTCTAGAGCACTGTACAAATACCATAAGCTGAACCCAGAACAGAGTTAGAAATATAGCAGATGGGAACATAATCTTGAATTTGTTCCCTCTTTTTGCTAGCATTTTAAAATGGAAAATCCAGATTTGTACCCAGGTTCATATTTTCAGATTTCATATTTCAGTTAATCAAATAAAAGGTAAAATAACAGACCAGAAGACTGTCAAATACAAAAATCTTGTCAATTTAAAGCCTACCTTCATGTCTAATGTGCTTAGCACCAATCAAATTTGTTTAGCATGCTTGAACTGATTTTACTGTAAAAGGATAGGTGCTGCAAAAACAAATAACTTCGTATAAAAGGAAGGATATAAAAAAGTTCTAACTAGTTAGACTGAACTTGCTGGTGTTCTTGTTTTTTCCTCACAGAACTGCAGACTTTCATTTTGGACAGTTTCCCTTTTTGGACTAATATATTATGAAGTGACTGACACAATACAGTAAACCTCAGAGTTATGAACATCAGAGATACTTTATAACTGACCAGTCAACCACACACCTCAGTTGGAACTGGAAGTACGCAATCATGCAGCAGCAGAGACAAAAATAACAAAGCAAATACAGTATAGTACTGTAAAATGTAAACTACTAAAAAAAAGGAAAGCAGCATTTCTCTTCTGCATAGTAAAGTTTCAAAGCCGCATAAAGTCAGTGTTCAGTTGTAAACTTTGTAAAGAGTTACAGACATTTCAAAGTTACAAACAACCTCCATTCCCATGGTGTTCGTAACTCTGAGGTTCTACTGTATGTGTTTATTTTTTTCATTTAATAAAACCTTTAGTGGGTTTCTTTCACTCTGTTTTTTGGGATGAGAAATTACAATAGCTCTGACTTGTCACTCTTCTGGCATTGTCATCAAATACTATAATCTTCAGGTTATCTCCCAGTGTATATATAAAACGACCAAAAGATCTATACGAATATCTAAGGACTATGATATTAAGGGTTACAATGCACAGGATAATCTTTTAAAAGTGCAATTTGTGTTCCAAAAACTTAAATCTTCACCACTTGTGATCCTTGTCTGGCTTTATGTGCATATTGGTGATCTGGCAGCTTCTGTAAGGAAATTCAAATTAACCATTGTATGCCTTTTTTCATTACAGGAACAGTTTACAGCAATGAGAGACCTCTACATGAAAAATGGACAAGGCTTTGCATTAGTATATTCCATCACAGCACAGTCTACATTTAATGACTTACAAGACCTAAGAGAACAGATTCTTCGGGTCAAAGACACTGATGATGTGAGCAGTCCCCTGTTGTAGAAAAAACTGATATTTAAAGTCCTTTTTATAAATGCATTTTAAAGTTGTACTTGCTTTGATCAGATACATCATTGAATTCATTCCAAGCTTTACTTTGAGGCAAATTGACCAATATGTGCATTGTACTGAAAATGTGACTTCTGCATCAAGCAGTCAGGGGGGAAAAATCATATGCATTTTTTTTTTATGGTTTCTAAAGTGAATCTGTCATAGTCTGTTAATCTTTTGCTTTGAAGTACTTGCTTTAAGTGCAGAAGACCCCCATCTTTAAGGCGGCTGAGTTTGGTTTTACAATTTCAGTCTTCATTGTTGTTCTGAGTGTGTTTGACAGTTAGGTATAACCCAATTTTGTTTTCAACGGTATTGTTATAAAATGAGTATTTTAGCTATGGACACATCTTTGAATTTCCTGCTTACAGAAAGGTATACTGTAATTGTTAATCAAAATGGGGCATTTTGAGTTTCCTTTTTTGCGATAGTACTTGCAAGACTGAGCTTAGTATTACTTTCATACAATCTTAATTTTGTATCCCTCTGTTACTAATGACTGGTCTTGAAGATCTTAATGAGACTGAGCCTTTCAGCATTTAATTGGGGCTATATTACTACAGTATAGGAAGTACATGGATATTTTATCACTTGAGTGAGGGATAACTTTCAAAAGTTTGAGTTTTATTGTTGCTTAAACTTGTGTTGAGGAGCAAAAGAAATTATTGTGTAAAGAAAAAGAAGAGGTAGATTTAATGTGAACAGCTGAGTAACAAATGTCTTATTTTGGAGTATTTTAAAGGGGGTGATATCAATTTGTAACACCCTGTTCCACTTCCTTTTTAGAATCATTTGTTTTGTTGTCTTCTGAAGATCATAATCTTGTTTACTGTAACAGACTTTAACGGGGGGGGAAGGACAGGGGGAAGCTACCTCCAGCTTTTAGTTAATCTATTTAATGTTCATGAGGGGAGGGATCTTGACTAATCTCCCAGAATAGATATAGCTACATCTGCTACCACCACTGCATGGACCCAGGAGACATTGAACGCTTAAATTTCAGGAAAGTTCATTGTGGGTGTACTAGTACACATGCACAAGATCTGGTGCACGTCTTCACCTCAGTTAATTCTCTTCTCTCTAATGGAACCTAAGAGCAAATATTGTCATCCCAATGTCATGAACGGAGGAAGAACTTCACTTCTAGATAATGTGAATCTTTTATTTGCATCCAAAACCTGAACAAGTTGTTTTTCTATTTAGCAACAAGTGAGCATTGCAAGGAATTGGACGAAAACCAAGGCAACTCTCAGTTTAAAAAAATCTTAGTCTTAATTCAAATTGTCAGGCTTTTATGAGCAAATAGGAAACATCCAAAAGCTGCCTGAGTGGTGTATTTAGAATGATTTGGTATTGAAACATGTATACGTTTTATAAACTCAAATCTGAAAGTAATTCAAAAGAAGTGGAGGAAGAAGGGAGAAGAGCACTAATATAGAGGATGAGAGTTCCAGGTTGCCACTTTGGCTAAAAACCAATCCTCGTTCCATGGTTTCATAGTTTTTCCTGTTAAATCAAGATTGGAAATAAGGTGTAAATTTTTAACAGAGTAACTAACCATTGGAACAACTTAACAGTTGTGGATTCTCCATCACTGACTATTTTTAAATCTAGACTGGATGTTTTTCTAAAAGATATGCTCTAGGAATTTTGGTGAATTTCTGTGGCCTGTGTTATACAGAAGGTCTGACTAGATCAATGGTTTTCAATCTTTTTTTCATTTGCAGACCCCTAAAATATTTCAAATGGAGATGCGGAGCCATTTGGAAATTGTAGGCATAGTCCGTGGACCCCCAGGGTCTGCAGAGCACAGCTTGAAAACCACTGGACTAGATGATCACAATGATCCTTTCTGGCCTTGGAATCTATGAAGAGGGCAAGTTAGGTCTAGGTAAACTCCCCAAGGCCAGATCATCCAATCTGTATTCAGGTAATAAAACTCAATGAAGTCTTGCCTGACAAACTATAGAACTTGTCCTTAAAGTGCAGTTCTGCTTTGAAAAGTGACTGGTAAAATGAAGTAAACAGGCTTTTGTGGGGCTGTTTTAGTGCCATCCAGGTCAAATGTTAAGTTTTTTTTCTAGTTGCTAGTGCTATGTTAGCTGGCTTCTTACCTCTTGTGCATCATCTCAGCCCTGTGAACTAAATTGTGACCTCTGTGATATCCTGTGTAACCCTGTATTTGACAGGTTTTCACAGGGTAACTTGCCTGTAAATGGAGCTAAAGTAAACAATTCTACTGAGGCACTGCACAAGAAGGGATGGAATCCAGTTTGCTCTCCTATATTCTTGTTAGCCCTGCAGAACTAACCAGTTATGGAAGTAAAACTAACTGCTTACTTCAGTAAGCAGATCTGACTTTAAAAAAAAGGAGCAAATCTCTTCATTTTAAAAAGAGGTCACTGAACATAAAATCTCATTTTAAATTAATAGCTGTATTTCAGGGCTTTTCCAAGTGTATTTGAGGGTACCTCAGGAAATCTGGTGGAAAAGCAGCTTCCAGTCTACCAACCATATCATAATTTTAAAATGTGACATGGAACCTGATACACTGATCAGATTCGATTTTTTTTTTCCCCTTAGTTCTTAGCCTCATAACCTTCTCATCAGTGTGTTTATGGGTTACTGCTTTTTATTCCGCAAGAAGTGGGATGTGTGGAGGAAATATCTGGGTTACTTATTGGGAACTGAAGTTCTCCAAATAGCTAATCCTAACACATTCATCCTATCTGCTCTACTTGCCATTCCCAAATCACTTTGGATTATTTACATCTGACAGATAATGGAAACTGAAACGGGAACATGTCCCGTGTGTTTGTATATAGGTGTGGGGTGGCTGGCACTCAGTGTGCATCAAACTTTCCTGAAACTTAGTTCCCAGCAGCTCCTGGGTCCAATGGCAAGTGTACACAGGCAAAGAGTGGGGATTATGGACATTACCCACTTTGAAAACTCCAGTTACAGGTAAGTAACTCAGCTATTTGTCATTAATTCAAGGTCAGAAACTAAGTATGTTGCATAAGCTTGGTTTCACTTCAGATATTTGAATAACACAGCCTTCTCTGAGTTGTTTGCCCCATAATGCGTTATTGCAGTCTCTTAGGAAAGAGATACTTAGGGGAAGACAGAGCAGTACAGAAGCAAATTTTCTCTGACAAGGCTAAAAGAATTTGACAAACAGCTTTGAGTAAATTACATCAAAACTGGTCTCTCCACCAAATCAGTTGGAAAGCTTACAATGCTATAGCTAAGTTCCACAGCCATGTGATGATGATGAAACTTCTTTTTAGGGCTGTCAAGCTATTTTTAAAAAATCAATCCTGATTAATCGCACTGTTAATAGGATGCCATTTATTTAAATAAATTTTCAAATATATTGACTTCACTTACAACACAGAATGCAAAGTGTACAGTGCTCACTTTATATTTTTGATTACAAATTTGCACTGTAAAAAAACAAAAGAAATAGTATTTTTCAGTTCACCTTATATAAGTACAGTAGTACAATCTGTCATGAAAATTGAACTTACAAATGTAGAATTATGTACAAAAAAAACTCCATTCAAAAACAAAACCATGTAAAACTTACAGCCTACAAGTCCACTCAGTCCTACTTCTTGTTCAACCAATCACTGAGGGTATGTCTATACTTACTTCCTGGTTTGGCAGGAAGCAATCGATCTTCTGGGATCGATTTATCGCGTCTTGTCTAGACGTGATAAATCGATCCCAGAAGTGCTCGCCGTCGACACCGATACTCCTGCTCCACGAGAGGAGTACGCGCAGTCGACGGGGGAGCCTGCCTGCTGCGTCTGGACCCGCGGTAAGTACCTTTTAGTTCAAACTAAGATACTTCGACTTCAGCTACGTTATTCACGTAGCTGAAGTTGCGTATCTTAGTTCGAACCGGGGGGTTAGTGTGGACCAGCCCTAAGACAAACAAGTTTGTTTACATTTACAGGACATAATGCTGCCCTCTTCTTATTAACAATGTCACCTGAAAGTGAGAACAGGAGTTCGCATGGCACTTTTGTAGCTGGCATTGCAGGGTCTTTATGTGCCAGATATGCTAAACATTAATATGCCCCTTCATGCTTCAGCCACCATTCCAGAGGACATTCCAGAGGACCCCATGTTCATAAGGGGTTTTGCTCGATTGGCTGAACAAGTAGGACTGAGTGGACTTGTAGGCTCTAAAGTTTTACATGGTTTTATTTTTGATTGCAGTTACGTAATACACAATCTACATTTGTAAATTGCACTTTAACAATAGAGATTGCACTGCAGTACTTGTATGAGGTGAATTGAAAATACTATTTATTTTGTTTGCCATTTTTCAAGTGCAAATATTTGTCGTAAAAAATAAGCATGTAAAGTGAGCAGTCTGCTTTGTATACTTATAATTGAAATCAATATTTGAAAATGTAGAAAAACATCCAAAAATATTTAATAAATTTCCATTGGTATTGTTTAAAAGTGCAATTAAAACTGTGATTAATTTTTTTGAGTTAATCGTATGAGTTAACTGCAATTAATCGACTTCTTTTGTATTTTCCAAGGACACTCCTAATTTTCTGTTGTATTCCATTTTGTCTTTTGGGAGAGGGAGAGGGCAAATAAGCCTGCAAAAAAAATTGTGTGCAGTTCACTGTTCTGACTGAGGCCACAGCTTTTGTTGGACAGTTAGAGGTTGCCTGTTATCCTGTTCCCAGACTACCTTTGCTGCTGTTCTTGTCACGTTTCAGCTTTGTCTCCAATGTAAAAGTCACAGGATAGCAGGTCAGAGGAAATAGGAGCAAAAGAGAGAGTGCATCACAGCATCTTAATTGCAGGGTCTTAATTAGTTCCCTTAATTGCTCTTGCGACTGCCTTATTAATAGAGCAAAACAAAGGCATGTACTGGTACAGTAACTAACAGCTAAACATTATGGTTCTGGGCATTAGACAAAATATTCTGATTTGGCTGATTTCAGAGGCTTGATGTCCTAACAATGTTTAAATTGATTTAAAAATGCATGTGACATCACTAACCTTGTCATGGGTTCTGGCTTATTACAATGGTTAACATCTACTTATGTAAATAAGATGTCAAAGGAAATAGTGAATCTCTCCTCTACTCCCTCCTTTTGTTAATGTATACAACACATACTACACGTCTTGGGGTTTTTCTGCCTTTGCTTCTACCTTCTCCCTGTTCCTGTTCAGTTGCTAAACTTTGCAGGCCTTTGGATAACTGATGCGTTATATCTTCAGAAGGTAAATCAGCTCCTAATTTTTTCTCTAACAAAAGTAAATTCTCTGAGCTGTCTGAAAAATACTGCAGCTGCTGGAAACGGGTAGCTCACTTGTCCTCTAGCTGTCTTGTTTGAAGTACTTCAGAGGCATCTGGACTGCTGCTCTCAGTTCAGTGTAAAGTTAATTTTTGGAAGATTAACGTAGGGAACTTTGACACCCTCAGAAGTTCCTTTCTGAGGGAGACATAGAGAGTTGCAGATCAATATGTCTTAAAGATTTGCTTTTCCTTTTGAGCACAATCATGTGGCTTTTGAGCACACAGGAGAAACCTTTGAGAGTGTTCAGTGTACAGTCCTATTAATATCTGTGAAATTATAGAGAGCCATATATGGCTCACAGTGCAGTTTATACACTCAGAGCCCAATCTATTTCTCCGTCTTGACTGCTTAGAGTGGAGGGGTCTTTCTGAATGTTGATGTGGGCTGGGAAAGAAGAATGAATACCTTTCCCCACCCTATGAAGCAGGTTCTCTTTCGTGCTCAGATACTATGGGTAGAGAAATACTTCTGAGGTACTCGGTTTTTAATTTTTCTGGTGTTCTCTCTTTGAATTTGGCTATTCCACACAGCAGAATATGTTCTTACCCCTACTTCTGAGTAAGGCATGCTGCTGTGATTACTGCTGCACTTAGTCTACCTTAGCAGTAGTTGAAAGGAATGAGTAGGTATGTATGCAGGTGAGAGGGAGCATTGGTGGATTAGGGAAATGGAGGAAAATGAACTTAAATTCAATATCAAAACCAAAAATATGGCTATACATTTGGCCTTATCCTTGTGCTTTAACACTATTCAACTGAACTTTTAAGACACTATTTAATGCTTTTAAAAATAAATGCTTTTAAGAAACTGCAGTGTTCATAGACTTCTTGGGTAGATGAGGTATTTAATGTATTAACTGACACAGCCAGTCATGTTTTATCTATAAACATTCTGGTAAATGTGAAATTTGGGAATTAAATAATTCACTGTTAAATTTCTTGTGAAGTAAATACTGCACACTGCTGATAGCCATTCAGGTAAGTGCAGTGAAGGAGTCTTACACAGTGATACAAAGTAGACAACACAGATACTTTCTAAAGAATCCTGGTCCAACAGGACCTGAAGGATTCATAGAAGCCAAGGCCAGAAGGGACCACTCTGATCATCTAACCCAACCTCCTGTATACCACAGGGCATAGAACTTCTTCAAAATAATTCCTGTTGAACTATAAAGCATACCTTCTAGAAAAGCATCCAGTCTTGATTTAAATGTTGTGACAGGGAATCCACCACAAACCTTAAGTTGTTCCAGTGGTTAATTACACTCATTGTTCAACAACAACAACAACAAAATAGGAAGCACTAGGCCTGTGTTCAGGGTATCATGGCCCAGAGAATTCCAGGTAGCCCTTTCCTTAAGTGCAGTTGCTCATTGAAACTCCATCTGTATATGGAAGCTTCTTAGCCCTGGGCTACACTAGGGGAGGGGGTCGATCTACGATACGCAACTTCAGCTACGGGAATAGCGTAGCTGAAGTCGGCGTATCGTAATCGACTTACCTGGCGATGAGGACGGCGGCGAGTCGATCGCTGCCGCTCCCCCGTCGACTCCGCTTCCGCCTCTCGAGGTGGATTGCCGGCGCCGACGGGGAGCGCGATCGGGGATCGATTAATCGCGTCTTAACGAGACGCGAAAAATCGATCCCCGATAGATCGATTGCTACCCGCCGATCCGGCGGGTAGTGAAGACCTGCCCTTAGTCAAGTAGTGACATCACTCCTTTCAGAACAAAGATCCACCTAGTTACAGAACTTACATAAGGTCAGCACCAGAGGGGGTGAATTTTCTTGATGTGGTTCTCAGATTAGAGCAAAATGCTAATACTGTGGCTATCAGTTTGTACATGTTGGAATGTGCAAAATCAACCTTTCCACCATAACATGGTTGAAAACAAGGTTCGGGGGGGCTTGGAAGAATTTTTTTTTGGTGTTTGCTTTTTATGAGAAATATAACCATTGTACACACTTAAAATAGTAACTACAATGTAGTAAAACATCAAACCCATACAACTGCTGCCCTCCACCTCTTCATGTGCCCTGCTGAAGTCAGAGTTCAAGTTCAGTAAGGGTGGGAAACTTAAACAGGAGCTGTGTGGTCTCAACTTGTAATTTAACCAGTCAGGTAGTTTCTTCAGTAGCTGAATACAGCTGGCAGTCTTCAGTTAGGAGAGGCCTTGGAGTGAATAGCTTGAGCTGGTTAATAAAATGAACTCACTTGAAGTTTATTGCACGTGACCAAATCCTGGGATAATCAGCAATTCAGTTTACCGTTCTTTAACCCGATCATCTTCCAATCAAAATGACTTGATGTAACTGTTAACAAGTAGCACAATCTGCTTCATGTAAGATATCAGGTTTCTCTTGTTGCCTTTTTTTTCTTCTTCCCCATCGATTGAAATTCTGCTTCTGGCTTTAAGTTTATATATAAATTAAAATATCTGTCTTATTTAGGTGCCAATGATTCTAGTTGGCAACAAGTGTGACTTGGAAGATGAAAGAGTTGTGGGAAAGGAGCAAGGACAGAATCTAGCAAGGCAATGGAATAACTGTGCATTCTTAGAGTCTTCTGCAAAATCAAAAATAAATGTTAATGAGGTAAGGCTTTAATACCTTATGAAAACATGAATGAATTGCTTTTCTAACAACTTGCTGCTTCCTGCTGTCTAAGGACAAAATTCTGAACTTCATGTTAAGTTCCCTTAGATTTCAGTGGGCAGAATTGTACCCTAATTCTGCAAGAAATTTTGCATTGTCAGATGCCTGTAATCAAGACTTACCTAGCTGTTTACAGCTAGCTTCCTAGTTATAAACTTAAGGCTTTGGGCTTGCAACTGCTTTTATTTCTGCTTGTTACAGATTTTTCACCGAACATGCAAGCATTTCATTATTGTACTCAATTGTTCATTGAAAACACATTGGGCAGAACACTTGCATTCTTGCTTTTTCAAGTTTTTTGACTTTTGTGATAGAGATGGAGCTGCAGGGTAGCTTCTTGGAGACCAATAGGGAGTATCCCTGCCACAAGAAATGTCTTGCACAAATGTTGTTACCAATTGTGTTAATATAAATGATCTTTTGGGGTCTTGTAGGTCTTAAGCGTATCTAATTTTTAACTATATCATAGCTAATGTGTGTACTTTCCTATTTAGAATTTCTGGAGCCTACCTGTTAGCCAATAGATAAATCTATTTTGTTAATGGTAAAAGTAATGCATTTTATTGGTTTAGAACTTCATGCAGTAGAAATGGGTAGGAATAGAATATTCCAATGTGGAAAATGCCCAGGAAATAACTATTGGTGCAGCTACAACCTATGAACTTGTTTCAAGACATTCAGAAATTGAGAGGAGATATTATTGGGGGGGAGAGAACCTTATTTATAAGTGACGCACATGCCATTTAATTGTAGTATTTAGATCTGACTTGCATCTAAATTAGTGTTCTCACGAAATTCCAGTCTTCGTACAATTCCTATTAGAGATGTATTCCTACACTTTCAGTACTAGTTTGTTTTTGGTGGTTTTTTTTTTGCTATGAGCTTTTCAATTATTGCCATATTTTACCCAAGGAAGCTGCTGAATGAAACTTATTTTGATTAAAAATCAGGATAGTACTCAAATATTAAACAAGTTATTAAATTAGACTGTTTTTTTCCCATATATTTAAACACTAAATTTATGGATCTTATCAAATGTGTAACTTATACCTGACTGGTTACAAAGCATGTAACATTCTAAAATTTACAATAGAATTCTACTAGAATCCTCTTAAAGGGATATTATCTCTTTAGGAGGAGTAATTCTACAAAAAGGATAAACTGCTTATGGCTAAATTTAGTCCATTGTATTTGACCTGAACACTTAATTACAAATCAAAATGATGCATATAGTTGATCATGTTGGAGTGTGAAATACAGTTCAAATATATGTGGATACAGGAAACTTAGCATCAAGAGCAGCTTGTCTTGCAGGCAAAGTGAAATATTATGCCTCCAGTTAAACTGAAAAAACCTTGACAGCTTTAACTAGAGGAGGAGGCAGAAAACAAATAGGTATCTACTCACATTTTAAATAGGTGCCAGAAATGAAAGTTAAATGTGCACATTTTTTAAGTGAACAAATGCATGAAAAGTTTAGAGGCTAAAAGTCAGAGAAGTGGCTTAAATTGCCTAAACTAAGAACTTCTTGTGTTCGCAGATCTTTTATGACCTTGTGCGGCAAATTAACAGAAAAACTCCAGTGCCTGGAAAAGCACGCAAAAAGTCATCGTGTCAGCTACTTTAATTCATAGATGTATTGTAGCTCTGAGCCAGGTAAGCTAGCTCACTTACTTTCTTAATTTTCTCAACTTTTTTGTTTTTGACCTACCACTAACTGTTTTCAAAGGTTCAGTTTAGCTACTAAAGTAATAGGAGTGCAAAATAGGATCTGAGATCTTTTTTATTTGTTTTAACATAGAAATAAAAGTATTTGAAATAGTTTTTTGGGCTCTGCCATTCCAGAGTCAAATGCAAAGGCATGCATAAGATGTGCCTCTCGCACTGATGGACCAAAATCTTTTGACGGACTAAAGAAACAACCTTGCATAGACATCAGAAAATGTAAATATCATATGATCTATCTTAAAGCATTAAATGTAGCTAGCCAAAAATAGGCAGGCTTGTATGAAGTCTGATTAAACAAAATGTATCTTTCTTTGTTCCTCTTGCCCATATAATAATTGTAGTAGTATACTCTTGCCCATATAATAATAGACTGTAGTATACTACTGTACAGCTAAAATGTCATCCTTTGCTTTGTGATCTGCTGTAAATATGTACATAGGCTTATAGAATGTGTGTTTAAGCTATATTTTTTAACAACTTGCTCTGGACCGTAAGAGCTTTGTGTAGGTTTCCCTAACTTAAAAATGTACGTTGTCCTGATAGAGGAGTTAGTCTCTTAAAAAAAGAAATACGTTGCAACGTGTATATTTGGAAGCAAGCTATTGGACAATCATGTTTCATATGCATCACTCCTTGAAACTTTTTTTACCTAGAACTATTGGTTTACTAGATTAACTTTTTTTAGTGTGACAATTAACTAATGTCTTATATTTTAAGAAAGCTAAGAGCAAGCTCAAGCCTGCACTTTTTTTGGCAAGATTTTTGAGAAATGGGTGACATCACAGGGTGTCCTCAGATTTCCTTTTTCCTGGTCACTTCCATTTTCAGCCTGGGTATGGAGACAATGCTATACTCTTGTGGTTGTCCTGTCAGTGGACAACTGTCACCTGTTCGTCTTGATTCTTTCAGATCTGTTGTTCCCCTTCAGTAGCCTGTTCAAATGGATAGGATTGCACTTCAGTAATTCTATTCTTTCTCAGTGTTCTGGTACAGGATTGTCTCATCCCTCCCACTTGGTGTATTTGAAGCTTGTGCAGGTGGAGGGAGTTTTGCTGTCTGAGCTATGGTATCATTAGTGCTGTGATAACATGCAGACCTGTCTTAAAATTCAGACAGTGCATTGTCTTTTCTTTTCCCGTATCTGGCCAAAAAACAGTCCAGGCTGAGTGAAGTGTCTGAATCCAAATAAAATTTGAGATTGTTTGGTTCCAGAAGCATCTGGAGAGATTGGCAAGAAAAAAAGTAAAGTGATGGGTCTGGACCAAAACCCCAGATAGATACCCCTGAAAACTGATAGAAGTGTCAGTATTCTATGCACTAATAATAATCCATACTCTAACTGCATGGTTTGGGCTCATCACCAATGTAAAATACAAGCTGGTACAGAAGAAGTGAAAGTTAATCTGCTTAAACTCAGTCATGTGTAGAGTTTATCCAGGAATCAAGCAAACTGGAAAGATATATTTATTTTTTTCCCCATGGCTGAGTTACTGAAATTTTAAACCTGGTGCTGATGCTACAAATTGGGGTTTTGATACTTTAATGCTGCATAGTCTCACCACTTCAATCACTCTACATCAGAATCCCACGGTTTACAAGGTTGTTATAGCAAATGATTGATGCTAGTGTTTAAGATCATTTAAATGCATTCCGCCTATATTTCCCTAATCCCATTAAATTCACACTGACACATGATGTGCCTATCAGGGCATCAGCATCCACCTGTTTGGGTTTTTTTGCTCCCTGTCTAATTAATGTATTTACAAATCCAGGTATCAGAGATTGTAGTTCTTCACACGACTGCACTAGTGACTCAACACAGTAGGCAGAGCATATTGAAAGAAATGTTTTAAAGGAAAACTTAAACTTCTGCTTTTCATTGCTTCTTAATATTTAACAAGCAAGGTATAAAGGTAGAAACTACACTTAATTTACACTTTTATTTTTTAATAAACCTGGGGTACCTCTTGAGCTAGGTTTTTTTTTGTTCATCTTGCCCATATAAGGCTACATTCCCATTTCTAAATTTATCATAACTTCTCCGTCTGATTAGCTTTCTGAAACTCTTTTTTAAAGAGGCAGCTTCCAGGGCTGTTTTCATAGAAAGGGTGAAAGTGAAAGGTGTCCAGTTACATTGAATACCCACATGACTTTGGAGTATTGAGGCAAAAGGTCAGGTAATACACTTGTACACAAGTAATAAAAATGCACTTATCAAAATGTAGTACTGTTTTTTAAATAAACTTCAGTTTTGGTGACACGTTGGCTGATTGGCCCATAAAGCTAGTCCCCATTTCTCACAATATTCTCATCAACCAATCTGACTTCCTTTTCTAAGGTCCCTTTTATAACTAAATTGTGTTTAATGTACTTGTAAAATTTTGCTTTTGACCAAAATACACTTGGAAAAAGATCTTTAAAAGCCCAACAAAATGGGTTTTAATGCAAAATCGGTTCAGGAAGGGTTCAGTTACGTGCTATAAAAATTTTAGGAAAGTTTAAAAAAAACTTAATTCTCAAAGCCCTTTTAACAATTTTTATAATAATCTTCTATTATATCTGATCCAAAATCTGTCTCATGCATCATTTCACATGCCTTAAAGAAAAAATATGTTGCTGGTATAAATGTTTGTTACAACTTTTTACTTTCCATTGTGAAAGCTGAGTCATGTGTTTCCTAAGCATGTGCATGAGCTGTTTCAGACAAAATGCAGAACTTTTGAGAGCTGATTTTGGGGGGGGAAATTTTAGTAATAGGTAATGGATATTTTTTTTAAACGGGATATAATTTAAATCAAACTTTTAACCCATTGTTGCAAGTTGTGCCTAAAATTACTATTGTACTTCACTTTTAAATTTCATTAGATTTCAAGTTGTTGTCACTGGGTCTATATACACTGCTGATTTAAGGTCTTAAATACTACTTTCAACATTTACTGATTCACCTTGGTTACACTGAGATGCAGAACTCTTCAGTCCTAGAAAACTGTGCTTTAATACTAATCTCCTGTTTCATCATTACAGGTCTGAAGAACTGTTGCCCAATTCAACAGTGCCAGCATTCCAACTTTATTAAACCTACCAACATTTTAAATGGACTTTCCTGTGGTGGTACCCTTTAAGAAGTGGATGAAAGCTACTACATCAGTTTGCACATTCTAATCACTTTCCAGTGTCACGAGAGATTTTTACTTATAAATATTCTAAGTGTATGCAACTGGTAAAACCAGAGCCTACATCCAGTATTACTGATAAGAGACATTCATCCACCAATGTTGTACATGTATGAAAACTGTGTACTGTATACTTCAATAATCCCCATACTTTCTATTGGAGAGTACAATAATGTAAATCCTGAAAGCGCCACTATTTTAGCATAATAAAAGAAAGTCCAAAGAGCTCCTATATAGACTACTCCAGATAACTTTGCTTCATCGGTATTTGTAGCTTATTGTAACTTTTTTAAAGAAATACAGGATCATCATCATCATCGTATTATACAAAACCGCTTTGATTAACACAACAGCTTTAGTTTTTTAATTTTAGGAAAAACCTGTGGAGACAGTGATCTAGTCTTTAAAATAAGAGTCCTTTCAGAATGTCTGACTAAAGACATTGCCTTTAATATCTGTTGGGAAGGAAATGTCCAGACTTTTCAACCTTTTATTGTATGTTTCCTTTTCCTTGTTTACATAGGGAACAATGTTTATAGTTGTGTGTACAGTGGGGGTCTACAACAAGAAGTGTATATTTTAAAATGATTTTTTTAATGATTTAACAATTTTGTAAATCATTTTCCGGCTTCTGCAGCTGTAGATTCTCACTGTTAATTCCCTTGCTTGCTCATGCATAAGTGTATTTGCAATACCAAATATACAGGTTTTAGTACTTTTGCCTGTTAGTGATTGTTTTACATGTGTAACGTTTTGGTTGAGATGTTAAATGGTGGAAGAGTACTGTGGATGTGAATGTGGGAAGTAATTTTAATCATGTGTAATTGGTCACAGGGCCTAAGTTGCAGTAATTAACTTTTGCTGATTTATTTAACAATGCCTTGTTGCTTTGTATGAATTAACATTTGGGTGTAAAGATTGTGTGTATATCCAACAGGGAGCCACGGTATTTAAATTGACCAACCTAATGTTACAACTGCTTTGAGGTGGCCAAATGTAAACTAAAAGCCTTAATTAAAAGTGGTGCAATTTTGTATGACTTAGCATCAGTAGTTCAATAAATTTGGATTGCCATGCAAGGGCTTGCATTACAATTATCTACTACTTGAATGTTTTGTGTAGTGTTTTAACAGTGCCAGTAAATATGGGTTTAACAAGTTTAAACATAATGTGCATTTTGCACTGTGAGGCTTCATAGATCTTAAGATGAAATGAGACCATTATGATCATACCGTCTGGCATCCTGCATAACACAGGCCATAGGAATTCATCCAGTTTAATATGGGTGAGTAAGTGCCCATTGGTGACCAGGATTACAAATGTTGTCTACTCTTATCTAGGTGTGTGTGGTTTGGGGCCGGGGGCGGGGTTCCAGAGCATTAGTGGTACCACATTGAATTTTTTCTTTCCCTGTGGAAAAACCACTTAACAAAGCAAGCGACCTCTAGAAAAAAGGTTTTTGATGTTCAGTGGCTGTTTTGGGGTACTCAAAAGTATTATCTGTAACTATTTGACTTTTTATACAATTATATCTCTAAAATCAGCGTGTTATGGTTATAAAATCTCTCTGAATGAAGTGGACTAACATACTGCTTCTTTCTAGATTAAAACATATTGCTATTTGATCTTGGGCAAACTTATTTTAATTAAATTATCTATGCCATGCTAGGTCCAAAATAGCGCATGCGTGCACACACAGTTTAAAAACTTTAAGGTTGCAAACTCAAGCACTCAGTTAGGAAATAATAGAATTAAGGTTGCCTGTGCCACCTTAATTCAGCCCCTTGTTTGCATGTGCATTATGATCATCTTTTACATGACATAATCACATACTGCTTTTTCCACAAGACCCCTGCCTCAGTCAGTACACAGAATAGATGGTGCTCACTAAATGAGCAGTTTAATATTTTGTTTTATCCTCATTGTTCAATGTGTGTGGCCTCATACCATAATTACTGCAGATTATTTAAACCCTTCACTGAAGAGTGATTTATTTCCAAATGGGCTTTTCTAGGACACTCATCACTGTACTACAAGTGCTTCACAAACATACATTAATTTTATAACATCTCTATGGGGTGAGGGAGTGATATCTCCACTATCTGTAAAATGGGGAGCTGAGGCACATACTAAGGTCAAAATCTTCTACTAATTGTGGATGCCTAGTTTGAGATGACCAGGACCTATTTTTTTTTTTCAGACAACTTCTTGTAGCCATTTGCCCCTGCTGCCACTGCCTCATCCAACATCAACAGGGGCCAGGCCCCCTTCCCCACCCTGACCAGAAGGCACAGCATCCATTGCTTCCTGGGGGCTGCCTTTCCCAACATCAAAACTTGTGTGAGCATTGGCATGGGTGGTGGGACCCTCCATCATTGAAGCAGCCTCCAAGATGTATGGGAAGGTCATTTGCCTGCCATCTGAGGCTGCTGCCCAGGAGGTGGTGGAGAAAGGCATCTCACAGGTGACCTCTTTTGTGTCCCTCAAGCCCTTGGAGGACCTAGGTGCATGTGCCATCACCTCCATCTCACTGTTCCTCCCTAACACTGCCTTTCAGCGTTCTCTGGCAGAGCCATAAGGACCCCACTCTCTGCCATGTCATCCTGTTCTGCTGGCAGACTGCATAGCAAGGGGAGCTTGGAGGGGTCATTCCTGGTACCCTGTACCAGGTGAATTCATTGCGGGAGGCTTGGTGCCTCCTCTGATGGGTTTTGGGGAACAGCCAGAGGGACTGTCTCTCAGCCTGGTGAGGAGTGTCCAGCACCCCCACTGCTCAGGAGGACATAGGCTCTGCTGCTAACCCCATCCACCCAGTTCCCCCATCTCCTCCACCAGCTGATGATCCTGCTTGGGTGCAGAGGTTGCACTCCCTCGCATGCCCACCCAAGCAGACAGATGCTGCTCTGATAAAAGCTTCTTTGGGGGGTGGGAGTAGAGGGGGAGAATCTATAGAGAAGGTGGTGATGGTGATGTTGGATAGATCCTCTCCTGGGTTATCTTGGGGAGACCATCCCTGCCTCTCTTGTCCATCATCTTCCCTGAGCCCATCTCTCTTGCACCCTGGGACCACCCCTTCCTCCTCTGGTCAGCCCTCCAAGGACACCCTTGAGGCCTGGGTACTGGCTATGGGGAGAGGAAGTGCAGCAAGCATAAGTTGTGGTGTGACAGGTTGGATCACAGAAACCCCCATTGGGACTGCCACCTGATGTGCCTAGACTACTTCTGAGCCAATTTTCCCTGCCAGCTTCGGACTTCAGTCCCTTGCCTGCTTTGAGCCAGATGTGCTTGCCTGCTGCAAACACAGATCCAAGTCTGAACCACATCCCCCACAAGCTGCTGGCATAACTGAAAACAGATTAAGAAGTGCTCCTGTCTCCAGCACTCAGATACCCAACTCCCAATGGGGTCCAAACCCCAAATAAATCTGTTTTACCCTGTATAAAGCTCTGGGTTAATTAGTAAGTAAAAAGTCATTAAATACATAAAGTAGAATTTAAGTGGTTCCAAGTAATAGACAGAACAAGGTGAATTACCAAGCAAAATAAAACAAGTCTAAGCCTAGTACAGTAAGAAAACTGAATACAGATAAAATTTCACCCTCAGAGATGTTTCAATAAGCTTCCATCACAGACTGGATCCCTTCCTAGTCTGGGTCCAATCCTTTCCCCCTGGTACAGTCCTTGTTCCGGCTCATGGTGGCTAGGGGATTTCTTCTGACTGCAACCCACTTTGTTCTGTACCACCTGCTTATATATCTTTTGCACAAGGCAGGAATCTTTTGTCCTTGTCTGGGGGTTCCCACCCCTCCTAAATGGAAAAGAACCAGGTTAAAGATGGATTCCAGTTCAGGTGCCATCACATCACTGTAAGACTTCATTACCCATTTGTCAGCACACAGGTATACAGGAAGACTTGCAAGTAAACAGAGCCATCCACTGTCAATTGTCCTAGTTGATGGGAGCCATCAAGATTCCAAACCACCATTAATGGTCCACGCTTTGCATCATTACCATAGGACCTCAGTGTTATATTTCATATTTCTAGTTTCAGATACAAGAGTGATACATTTATACAAATAGGATGACCACACTCAGTAGATTATAAGCTGTGTAATGATACCTTACAAGAGATCTTTTGCATGAAGTATATTCCAGTTACATTATATTCCCACACACTAGCATATTTTCATAAAATCATATTGAGTGCAACATCACATGTGGGTCCAGCCTCTTCCTGTCAAGAAGCAGGAGGATGCCTCCTGTAAGGCATCTGGAGGACCCACCGCTGGGCTGGCTTGTGCCCCCTCAGAAAGCCCAGCTACTGGAGCTGCCTCACAAAGCTCTGGCAGCAGAAGAGGGCAGAGATGTCCTCCTCAGGTAGGGGGCTTCCCCTATAAGGGACTTTCTGCCATCTGCCCCCACCCCATGAGGTGGAACTCACCTCAGTCACTCCTGGAGAGGACCCCCTCAGGCAGGGGTCTCCATGTGATCTTCCAGAAGATTGGGGCCCTGGAACTAAGTCCTTTAGCCCAGGTGGAGGATGACACTCTGAAGCAGGCCTTGATCTGGGCCCCAAGTCCATCACAGGGCCTGCTGCTCCTTTCTCAGTCTACTGCATGGGATACTGCCCCGGCTCTAGATGATGGGGGCAGCTTCTGCTCTTTCCATGTGCCCAGCTGCAGCTGGCCTCCTGCTCAAGGCCACTGAGCCCATTTAGGTGATGGCTAGGGCCAAGCAGCCAGGTTTTGGGCTTTCTGGGGCTCCCTCCTGACTCAAGGCAGTTGGTCCCATGTGTACCAAATCAATCATTGTCCAACCTGATGCGAAGGGTGTGAGCACCAAGCCCATCATGGCACCCAAGCCTGGTGTTATAAAGGGGGCACCACAGCTGCCCAGTCAGCCCCTGTGCCTAGCAGGTACCACAGCTTAGCCATTGGGGATCCCAATCTCATTCCTGATCCCTCCACTTCCACCTCCCATCCCGTTGCTATCCCTGAGTGTCAAATTCCCTTTTTTGAAGGGTGGTATTTGTATTCCATTCTCGTTCCACCCACCAGGGGCTGCTGTATTCCCTCTGCTGCTCACTTCTGTGTTGGGGCCAAGGTGGAGAATGCCTGCACTGAGGTTTTGCTACCAGTGAGGGAGAGGCCCCAAAGCCCCTGCCTGAAGGCCATGGGGTTGCTGATGGGGCCCAGCTGGAGAGCAGCCAGGGGTCTGTGCAGTAGCGTAGCCGGGGGGGAGCAGGGGAGCAGAGCTAAAAAAAGGTGCGGCTTCTTGCACTCACCCAGCGGCGCTCCGGGTGTTCGGCAGCATTTCGGCGGTGGGTACCACTGAAGACCCAGAGCGAGTGAGGACCCACCGCCGAAGTGTCGCTGAAGACCTGGAGCGCTGCCGGAGGCGCCGCCGGGTGAGTACAGGGGGAGCCTGGGGAGGCGCCTTTTTATAACACCGCTCCCCCTGTGCTCCGGACCTGCCTACGCTACTGGGTCTGTGGGCTTGGCTGAGTCTATGGAGCACTCAGCCCCCACCACACTATGGAACAAGCTGCACTGGTTCCTGTAGGGGTGCCAGGCATCTGGTTTTCAATGGGAACGCCCGCTCGGAAAGGGCCCCTGGCAGCTCTGATCAGCACTGCACCCCGAACCTCTTCCTGCACTGCAGCTCTGACCCCCCCTCCTGCAGTCCAAACCCCTTCGCCCCACCCCAGAGCCCTCACCTCCTGCTATACTCCAACCCCCAGCCCAGAACCACCTCCCGCACCATGAACCCCTCATTTTTGGCCTAGAGGAAGCCCCGAGCCTCCCCACCTCCCCACACAGGGCTGTGTGTGACCCACACCTGATTTTTGGTGTGTGTTAATGGCCCTTGATAGAAAAAAGGTTCCCCACCCCTGGTTTAAGGACTAGTAAGTATAAAAAATACTAATTTTTCCCACGCTATTTAGCTACAAGTTCCTGACACTGCTAGAGAAAGCTAGCCCAGCTATCCTGAAAACCCAATACTTTTAGTCTAATCAGACCAGTTTCCAATATCTTAAGACTATCCCCAATTAATCAGAAGACCTTAGTTCTAAAGTTGTTAGAGATGCCACAGCATATGTTGTAAACTAGCAATTGAAAGATTTTTTTAAAACTATACACTTTAATTAATGGATTAAAAAACATGCATTAGGACACAGCTGGGTAGATCCTTCTTCCAGCAGGTAAAAATTAGCAGGGTTTATCAAACTTAAGCATTATGAAGAAATAAAAATGTAGAGTATTTACACAAAACTAGAGCACTTTGCAATGCATAATGTAAAACTGATTCTGTAGAAAGCAATATATAATTGGAGCCTAGTACAAGAGCAGAGTTATCACTTCCATTACTAGAGGGTGCAGAGAGTCTTCTAAAGAACCTATATGGTCCCCCATTATCTGAGCATCTCTCAACTTTAATGTAATTATCCTTACAACACCTCTGAGAGGTAGGGAAGTACTGTTATCCCCATTTCATAGATGAAGAACTGAGGCATGCCTCCTAAAGGGTTGGCATGGCCTGGGGTCAGTCTGAGTCAAGTTCTCAGTCCCTATAAAAATGCTCCAAATAACCAGTGTCTCACAGCCTCTGATAACCAAACTTCTACTACTTGCTTTCTCATGCTGGAGGTATTGTAAACAAAAAGTGGAGGTGTGAAAGACAAATATCTGGTGCTTTAAAACCAGGTTGTTCAGAGTAGGTGGGGTCTGTTAGCAGTGGCAGGCAACTCACCAAGGAGAAGGAAAACTCTGAATAAATTTTCTCAAGACTGGAGAAAAAAATTTTAAGAATACTGAGCAGCAGCAGTACTCTTTTGGTGCTCTGGAGAGACAAGGGGGACCACATACACATCCACCAGATGGTTAGGAAATGCAGCTCAAGAACTGGGTCTGGGCTGTAAGTTTTACTACACAAGTGGTAATGGAAGGAGAAATGGTGCAGGAGTGTGGTTCACAACAAACAGTAACACCGTTGTGTTCAAGTATCAGAGGGGTAGCCGTGTTAGTCTGGATCTGTAGAAGCGACAAAGGGTCCTGTGGCATCTTATAGACTAACAGAGGTATTGGAGCATAAGCTTTCGTGGGTGAATACCCACTTCTTTGGATGCTGTTGTGTTCAGGAAATAATCAAGGTGTATGACCATTTAACAACTATCTGAATAGAAGCAAAGTGAGGGTTGTTTGTCGTGCTGGTATATGTCCCACAACAACATTGTCCTGAGGAAGAGGTTAGGTAGGGCCTACAGAAACTAGAAGATATGGCCAGACCATAGGAATTATTGCTCATATGGACTAAAGTTGATCAGGCTATGACCAGCTACTGGGACAATATGTACTGGGATTGCAGAATGCAGATGACACTGCACTAGGGTGACCAGTGTCACCCTAGTGCAGTGGGAGGGAGGGATAGCTCGGTGGTTTGAGCATTGGCCTGCTAAACCCAGGGTTGTGAGTTCAATCCTTGAGGGGGCCATTTAGGGATCTGGGGCAAAAATTGGGGATTGGTCCTGCTTTGAGCAGGGGGTTGGACTAGATGATCTCCTAAGGTCCCTTCCAACCCTGATATTCTATGATTCTATGACCAGATGTCCCGATTTTATAGGGACAGTCCCGATTTTTGGGTCTTTTTCTTATATAGGCTCCTATTACCCTGCACCTCCGTCCCGATTTTTCACACTTGCTGTCTGGTCACCCTACGCTGCACTGCTTGACAGGTGTTTAGGTAACCAGTGGGCAAATGCCAACACTTGGTTCAAGAGAAGACAAAGTCATCTTGCACATACTGAAGTAGCAGAAAAAGCATGCAAATAGATTTCTTGCTAACCTAAATGAGCCAGAGGAGGAGGTCAAGGATTGTAAACGTATCCTGAGCAAAATGGTCACACCCCAACACAAGCCACTGGAAACAGTTGCAACTGACAAATGGTCCAGGCATGAGCTGTGTACCAGTGAGACATGCAGAAAACTCCCTGAGCCAGCAGCATTTCGGCGGCAGCCCAGTCACTGCCGCCATCTTTGGCGGCATTCAGTGGCGAGGGTCCTTCTTGCCTCCGGCGCAAAAATATCTAGTTAGGGTTCTGGCTCTCAACCAGGGGCGGCTCTATACATTTCATCGCCCCAAGCACGGCACTTAGGTTGCCGTCGGCGGCATTTCTGCGAGCAGTCCCAGGTCCCGCAGATTCAGTGACGTTCCTGCGGGCGCTCTGCTGGTCCTGCGCCGCAGCACCCCCACCGCCAAAACCGTGGGACCAGCGGACCTCCCGTAGAAATGCCGCGGAAGGCCACCTAACTGCCGCCCTCTCAGCAGCAGTCAGACCGCCCCCCCGCAGCTTGCCGCTCCAGGCATGCACTTTCCGTGCTGGTGCCTGGAGCCAGCCCTGCTCTCAACTTTCCAAAAAGAAAGTATATGCGATCGTGTGAACAAGAAACAAAAGAAAGAAAAAGAGGGAACATACCATTCGTAAAGGATACAGGGGGCAGACTGCTTGTGATGGAAAACACGTAAGTGACGGTGAGAATACTGCGAGGATATACTTAACCAGAACCCTTTATATGCTACACTACCATCATGTGAACCAATTATTATGGATGTTGGTCTGTCAGAGGCAGATGTCAAGGCTGCAGTGCTGAAAAAGTGGAAAAACATAGACCTTCCCCACTGCAACTTAAGACCATTGCTCCTTGTTCTGTCATCTGCCATCACTGAGAACAGCTGAGCTCCATCAAGGCTGATTTCAAATCCCCCCTCACTCCTCTCTTCTGCAGACTAAATGACCCCAGTTCCCTCAGCCTCTCCTCGTAAGTCATGTGCTCCAGCCCCCTAATCATTTTCGTTGCCCTCCGCTGGACTCTCCAATTTATCCACATCCCTTCTGTAGTGGGGGGACCAAAACTGGACAGAATACTCCAGATGTGGCCTCACCAGTGCCAAACAGAGGGGAATAATCACTTCCCTCGATCTGCTGGCAATGCTCCTACTTATACAACCCAATATGCCGTTGGCCTTCTTGGAACAAGGGCACACTGCTGACTCATATCCAGCTTCTCATCCATTGTAATCCTCAGGTCCTTTTCTGCAGAACTGCTGCTTAGCCAGTCGGTCCCCAGCCTCTAGCAGTGCATGCGATTCTTCCTTCCTAAGTGCAGGACTCTGCACTTGTCCTTGTTGAACCTCATCAGATTTCTTTTGGCCCAATCCTCCAATTTGTCTAGGTCACTCTGGACCCTACCCCTACTCTCCAGCATATCTACCTCTCCCCCGCAGCTTAGTGTCATCTGTGAACTTGCTGAGGGTGCAATTCATCCCATCATCCAGATCATTAATAATGATGTTGAACAAAACCGGCTCCAGGACCAACCCCTGGGGCGCTCCGCTTGATACCAGCTGCCAACTAGACATCGCGTCATTGATCACTACCCATTGAGCCCGACAATCTAGCCAGCTTTCTATCCACCTTATAGTCCAGGGGTCTCAAACTCAAATTACCACAAGGGCCGCATGAGGACTAGTGCATTGGCCCGAGGGCCGCATCACTGACCCCGCCCCCTCACTGCCCCTGGCCCCGCCCCTACTCCACCCCTTCCATTAGGCCTTGCCCCTTCTCCGCCTCCTCCCCTGTGCGCACGGCTTCCGCTCCTCCCCCCTCCCTCCCAGAAACCGCAAAGCTCTTCCCGTGTGGCCCGCAGACCTCTTCCCTGCGGCCCACCGGGCTCCCTGCACCCCCCCCATTTTTTTTAATTTTTTTTTTAAACCCGCAGGCAGTTCCCGCCGCCAGACTGAAAAAAAACAACAACAAAAACGGGGGGGCGCGGGGAGCCCGGCGGGCCGCAGGGAAGAGCTCCGCGTGCCGCGTGTTTGAGACCCCCTGTTATAGTCCATTCATCCAATCCATACTTCTTTAACTTGCTGGCAAGAATACTGTGGGAGACCGTATCAAAAGCTTTGCTAAAATCAAGATATATCACATATCTTGATATATTCACCACTTTCCCCATATCCACAGAGCCAGTTAGCTCATCATAGAAGGCAATCAGGTTGGTCAGGCATGACTTGCCCTTGGTGAATCCATGTTGACTGTTCCTGATCACTTTCCTCTCCTCCAAGTGCTTCAAAATAGAATCCCTGCTCCATGATTTTGCCGGGGACTGAAGTGAGGTTGACCGGTCTGTAGTTCCCCAGGTTCTCTTTCTTCCCTTTTAAAATATGGGCACTATATTTGCCTTTTCCAATCGTTCAGGAGCTCCCCCGATCACCACGAATTTTCAAAGGTAATGGCCAATGGCTCTGCAATCACATCAGCCAACTCCCTCAGCCCCATTGGATGCATTAGATCTGGACCCCTGGACTTGTGCATGTCCAGCTTTTCTAAATAGTCCTTAACCTATTCTTTCACCACTGAGGGCTGCTCACCTCCTCCCCATACTGTGTTGCCCAGTGCAGCAGTCTGGGAGCTGCCTTTGTCTGTGAAGACCAAGGCAAAAAAAGCATTGAGTACTTCAGCTTTTTCCACATCATCTGTCACTATGTTGCCTCCCTCATTCAGTAAGGCCTATTGAGTTTAATTATAGCTGGAGCTGGTAGGGCTGCCTATTAAGACTGCCTGACACTTTACACTATAAAACCCTGTTTTCAGTTGCTTATAACTTTGCCAAATTGTTTAGTCTGAAATGTTACATAGTGGGTTGCTCACAGTTGTGTGGAGGAGCCACCAACTAATATCCCCAGAGGGTTGTGGGACCAGAGTGGAGTACAGGCTGGCCTACTGGGGTGTCTCGCCCTCCTTGGGAGGCAACAGGTCCCACCACTCAATCTCGGGAAAGGACATGAGGGCAAGGAAGTGGATGGGGTGAAGCATGAGCACATACATACTCTGGGCACAGTTCAGAAACAGACTGTCTGGATATTGTGTAGCTGGCTCAGGTAACCTGTTGGGGGCAGGCGGGGAGGACTGCAGGGCAAGGGCCTCATGGTGAGTTCCAGAGAGTCAGCGGTTTGTGAGGAGCACCTTCCCACAGGACCCGCTTGAAGAAAGTAAGAGAAGCAGGAGGAAAAGCTGCCCTCACCTCCTGGAGCACACAATAGGGGACGTGCAGGGTGTGCGCCCACTCTCTCAGATTGTAGTCCAGAAGATCTCCAAGGCTGGTTATACCAGCCCCGCCCCCTGCTCCGCCCTTTCTCTGAGGCCTTGCCCCCTACTCCCTCCAGGCCCCCTCCCTCCAGTGCTGGATGAAATGAAACAGCGGGCTGAATCCAGGCCATAGGTTTCCCACCCTTGCCTTAAACAGTTTCTAAAGCCAACAGTTTCAGCTTATTTATTAGTATTATTCCAATTAAATGAAAGTGCAAAGGGTGGGTGGTTTCAGTCAAATTCTTAATGGACACTTAGCTCTTACGTTCCTCCTCAGCAGTCTGATCAAAAAGGCAAGGGCTGAATACTCCTGAATGTTGACCTACCTTGAGGTGTTGAGATACACTGGTGGAGCAGTTGGGGGAGGGGGGAGAAGATGGTATGGGTACTACCACTGCCCATGCTCTACTTGTAAATTGGATTCCTAGACTGTAAAGCCAGAAGGGACCACTGTGATCATCTCCTCTGATCTCCTGCATAACACAGCCATAGAACTTCCCAAAATAATTCCTGTTTGGGATAGAGCATATCTCTTAGAAAAACATCCACCCTTTATAAATTGCCAGTGATAGACAGTCCTGGGTAAATTGTCCCAATGGTTAATTACTCTGTTAAAATTTATGCCTTATTTTGTCTAGCTTCAATTTCCAGACATTGGATCTTGTTATACCTTTATCTGCTAGATTCAAGAGCCCATTATCAAATATTTGTTTCCAATGTAGGTACTCATAGACTGTGATTAAGTCACCCCATAACCTATTCTTCAAGATAAAAAGATTGAGCTTCTTGATTCTATTATAAATTATGTTTTCCAATGCGGATGAGGAATTGTCTTAAGGGAATCAATAATTAGGACAATTAAAATAAACAAAACAAGGTGTTTTCTACTGTTAATGTCTTTTTATAAGCAAACTATTAGGAAGGAGATTGATGTCACTGACTTCTGAACAGGTATGAGAAAATATATCTGGTAACTTTCATGAAATGGTCTGTAATGAATAGAGCTCCTCTATAAATATATAGACTGGTAAGTCTTTCTCCTAGCCCTCACTTATGGAATAAGAGGACAGAAATTAACTGCCGTGTGTTCCAGTGAAATGTCTGAAACCACAGTTATAGAATAAATATGAAATTAAAGAATTAAGAGTTATCTTAAACTTGGGTAAGGAAATGTGTGTTGTAAAGAAAGGCCCTGACTAGCAAGAAAAAGGAAGGCCTTGAAAATAGTCATAAGGCCAGAAGGAATGAAGTAGAGAAAACGTCTGGTTCAAAAAATAACTAATGAAATAATGGGAAATTTCTAAGATGAAAGGTTCTGACCAATAGGAGTGACTGCAGATGGTTTAAATAAGATTTAGGCTTTGTCTACACTGCATTTTCGTCTGTAAAACTTTTGTCGTTCAGGGGTGTGAAAAAAACACTTCCACGAATGAAAAAAGTTTTACGGACGAAAAGCGCTGGTGTGGATCGTGCTTTGTCGACCCATTCTCTCCCGCCGACAAAGAGCATGGCTGTGTTGCTAAAAGGTGTGTAGTGTAGGCATAGCCAGAGTCCAACCAACATGGCCCTTTCCACCCCACTTATTACTGTTGCCTCAAAAATTAGGGCCTACGTGAACTCAGGTGCAATGGAAAAACTGTTGGTCAGCAGGAAGGAGGGGAAAAGATAGGGAGGAATGGCCTTGAGGAGAAAGGAGGTTTTGATCCGGACAAGATTTATAACTGGATGTACGGGTGAACTGTCTCAAATTGTTTTTTAATTGGTCGATAATTGGCAATGACATCACTTGTTTGTTAAAAGGCATAAAAAAGTAAACTCTTAAAGGATTCATTGCTGATACCTGCCTGACCAAATTGGAGCTGACCAATACGTGTCTAAGCATAACTGGGTTTAGCCCATTTCTAAGTATCTTGATCAAATGCTTATAACTGTTTTGTTACTGTTTGGATGTAGTAAATTGCTTATTATTTAGGCATGTTTAGTGCAATTGTATAAATACCATTTGGCCTCTGGATTTAATAAAGGAATTTACGGTTAAATTAGTGTCATAGTAAGACCCCTATATACATCATAATTCCAACACTAGTTCATGATTTTTCCACTTATTTGTCCTAGATATGGGCAGAACCTGTCTGCCAGAATTACCAATTAATTTCTGTTCAGCTGTGGAGTATTTTCCCTAAAGCAGCATTAATCTCCCATAAAGTAATCCAGGGCAAAGGCTGCTAACTCCCATTTGTGGGTGATGAGTAAGAGGCTTTCCCTAGCATAGGCTGATAAGTGATAATTTTCTGAAACTTTTATTTTTTTTAATAGAGACTATATATCCCATGCCTTTAGGGTTGGAAAGAACCTTCCATCTGTGCATTATAAGGGTAACGCCCTGCTGTCCTCTGCACAGCTCCAGCGCTGCTCATGCTCCCTCCAGGGCCAGGGAGCAGCAGCTGAGTGAAATTAAAGAGCCTCCGGTGCCTTTAGCGCCTGAGGCCGCCCACCGCTGCTGTCAGTCGCGCCCCGCAGGGAAGCGCCTGGCGAGCGGGAAGCTTAGATGCACTCGCCCCTCACTGCGACGGGCCGGGCGAAATGGCGGGGAAGCCGAGGTCGGGCACACGCTCGTGCTCCCGCGGGCGAGCGGGGCTAACACCTCCCCGGGCAAGGGCTGGGCGAGCAAAGCAGGCACCAGGGGGCGCGCACCAGGCTGCTGCGAGGGGCGGAATCTGGGCGCTGGGCGGCGCCAGCCCCAGCATCGGCCGCGCGCACCCGGGAGGGTCTTGTGTGTGCAGCCCCCCCGAGCGCGACGCGGGCGATGGAGGGGGAGGGGCGAGCAGGAGCGGCTCCCCCGCCCCCTCGGAGTGCGCGCGCGAGGCCGGGGCGCTCGCGCCGCCTTCCTTGCTTTAGCTTAAAGGCGAGCGCACAGCACAGGGCAGCCGCTACGCGCGTGCGCAAGGCAGGAGCGATTCCCCCCCCCCCGGCAAATCCGGTCTCGTTCAACTTCCGGTTCAAGGACCCCATGCGCTTCCGGAAAGCGGCCGGGCGGGCTGGTGACTCCGGAGTGAAGCGGCCGGGCCCGGGCCATGGAGAGGTGAGCGCGGCAGCCGAGCGGGGCCCGGGGTAAGGGGAGGCCTGTCCCGTAGGGAGCCAGGGCCCCAGTCTTCTCCCTCCCGCTTCCGCCGCGCCCTGGCGCTCGCTTCTCCCGCCTCCCCTGAGGCGTTACTGCCCGTGAGAGCCGGCGTGCGCGGCCCTTCCCTCTCGCCTGCTGGCTCGGGGCGGCCTCCGGAGCCCTCTGCGTCTGGGGGGGTCTGACCCCGGAAACGCTGCGGGAACCGGCTCTCGGGGCCTCTTCACAGACCCGCCCCCCCACAGCGCAGGCTTCCCGGAGCGGCTCTCTGGGCCGGGGTGACGTCAGACACTGGGGGAGCAGTAAATAACGGTGGGGGACAGATCCGTTCTACAGACCCCCGCCCCCCGGGGGATGGGGTTCATGTGAACAGATTATAAAGCCAGAAAGGGCTGTTGTGCTCTCTGGTCTGACCTCCTGCGTAACCCGGGCCATCGGACTTCTCCACAATAAATCTTGCTGCCTCAAGTCCAGTCGCTCAGGTTGAACCAGAGCATATCTTTTCGTGAAAATATCCAGTCTTGATTTTTAAATCTTCCAGTGGTGTAGATTCCACTGTAACCCTTGGTAAATTGTTTTAATGGTCAGTTACTGCACCCATTTTTAACAATGGGGATATTTTTAGGCTGAATTTGTCTGGTTTCAGCTTCAAGCCATTGGATCTTGTTTTATGTTTTAATACAGCTAAATGCAACCTCATACATTTAGGACCGAGAATGCAGGTCACACTTGTAAAATGGGGATCTGTATTTTGTAAATCAGGGACTCTGAAAGGAGCTACTAGACTAATGTGATGCCTGGGAAATCTGCCTTACAGTGAGATGCTAAAGAAGTTAAATCGAGTTTATCTAGGAGAAGGTAAAGAGGTGACTTGATCATGGTCTACAAATATCTATATAGGGAAGAATCATCTGATGACAGATGGGTCTTTAATCTGTCAGAAAAAGGTATGATGAGATCCACTGGTTGGAAGTCTGTTTGTCTAGATTCAGCTAGAAATAAGAGAGTTAACCAATAGAACAATTTATCCATGGACATGCTGGATTCTCTATCTCTTGAAGTCTTTACATCAAAACTGGATATTTTTCTAAAGTATATACTATAACTCAAATAGAAGTTACTGGATGAGGTTCTTGGGCCTATGTTGTACAAGACCTCAGACTAGATGGTGGTCTGGTCTGGCCTTAAAATCTATTAATCTAAGTGAAGTGCCATGCTATCCAGTGCATGTAAATTGACTTCTGGGGCTCTGTAGCCTTGGCAGTTTTCCACGTAGATTAAGAATCCTATGGACATGAGATATTTTGGAACCTATGTGGAGTTAAGCACTGTACAAGATTTCTACTGAAAGTGGAAACTAAATCATTTTCTCTTCCAAAACACTGGTCAACTTCTTGGACATATGCTGAACCAAAATATCTAGGAAAACATACAAGAAGTGAGATCACTTCACTATTTTTTTTTTATTTTAAACTTCCTAGTTCTTGAACACATCTGATTTGCTTAAACTGTCCCAGTAAAAAACTGTCATACTGTAATATCAGCAAGATTTGGAATTTAAGGCAAATTTGTTCAGTTTTGCTGAGGATAGCCAGTCTAATTTTGACTATGAAAGACACTAGCATCTGCTTATAAAAGTATTGGAGAGAGTGTTCAGTGCATCATTGGGCAGGTCTACACTACAAATGTATAGCAGCGCGGCTGCTGCTCTCCCTCGGCTTAATAACTCCACCTCTGTGAGAGGTGGTGGTTATGTTGGTGTGAGACTCTGTCCTGCCGACATAGTGCTGTGGACACCGGCCCTTAGGTTGGTATAACTATGTTGCACAGTGGTGTGAATAATCCACACAAATAATTTTGTTGTGTAGACCAGGTCTTAGTTTCAATTTCTGACTTGTGGAGTTTAAGAAAAAATTTATTTTTCATTTGAAGAGGAAACAGTCTAAAACAATTAAATTTACTTAGTATTCCATCTGTAGCTTCTCTAAATATTATATAGAACATTTGTATAAGAAATAGATTTTAAAAATTCTTTGCATAAATGTGCCATGTTAAGGCTTTTTGCACGACTTTCTCAAAGTACTCTGACTAATGGCTTAAACCAGGGGTGGCCAAACCGTGGCTCGCAAGCCCTATGCCACTCTTTTACAGTTAAAGTGCGGCTTTTCGGAACCTCCCCTTTCTCTGCCTACCAGACTGGAAGGGAGCTTGGGGCTTTTTCCCTATGGTAGGGTGGTGGGTCTAGGTGCTTGCCAGAGATGACTGGTGCTTGCTGAGAGTGGGGCAGTGGTGGATTAGCCAATGGGGCCCATGCCCCCGGAAAAAATGGGTGTCCCGTGCCCTGACCCACTCCGCCCACCCGCCCGGCGTTCCTGCTGGGTAATGGGGTTGGGGCCCAGGGGAGATTGCCCTGCTCTGTCCTCCTGCCTGGTGCTCCTGTTGGGGCATGGGGGCTTCCCCTGCTCCCCAGCAGGAGGGAAATACAGGGCAAGTCTCCATTTCCGGACCCCATTTCTCTGGCAGAAGTGCCGGCGGGGGGGGGGGGGGAGGAGTGGCGGGGGAACTGCAGGCGGAAGGGGGGGGGAAGGGCCCCCACTTGCTCTGGCCCAGGTCCCCACAACAGATTTATCTGCCTCTGAAGTGGAGGGGCACAATGTAAAGGTTCAGTCCCCACTACAGCTCCAGTCATGCCCCCCCCAGGCACACCCGCCTCTTATCCTCGTGGCCCCTCCCTGCATCTCCCAGGTGTTAGCTCTGTATAGAGAGGCAGTAGCAGCTCCCAGCAGTTTGCAGGGTGGGGCTGCTGCTTTAGCTCCACAGAGAGGCAGCAGCAAAAACAGTCTCTCTCCCTGCAGCTCCCATCTATTTGCCGCTGCCTCTCCCCATGGCCACAACTCCCAGCTTGCCAGCTCCAGCAGCTGCTGTGCAGGGACAGGGGCACAGCGGCGGCACCATGTGACTGAGCAGGGCCAGCAAACTCTTGCAAAAATCTGGGGAAGCATGTGACCTCATGTGCGCACCACCACCACTCCCACGTCTCCTCTGGCTTCTTCCCAGCGGGGAAGGGGTGGGTCTCAGGATTCAGCTCCGTGGGATCTGCTTTCTGGGGCTTGGGGCTTCAGGAGCGGGCTAAAGCCCAGAGCCCCAGCAGGCACCTCCTAGAGCTCAAGCCCTGAGACCTCCCATCCTCACAGGGCAGAAGCCCCAAGCCCCACCACCCTAACGCGGAGCTGAAACCTTGCGCCCCAACAGGCGCCTCCCATGGGGCTGAAGCCCCAAACCCTGACAAGCATCTCCCATGGGGCTAAAGACCTGAGATCCCCTTCCCTACAGGGCTGAAGCCCTGAGCCCCAGTAGGCGCCTGCTGCGGGGCTGAAGCCCCGACCCCCAGCAAGTGTGCCTTGGCTCTCAGACTTCTGAAGATTGTCATATGTGGCTTGGACGGTCAGTAAGTTTGACCACCCTGGCTTAAACACTGCAGCCTCAACAGCATTATGAGAATTAAGTGTTCCACAAGAATTTTTTCAAATAAAGGCTATTTTGCATGATAGCTATCAGTATTTGGAGTTCCAGTTTCAAGTTTTTCTTTTTAATTGGATTTTTGAGTTAGTGCCATAAAGTTACTGGCTACACTTCTCATCCTTTTGGGAAATGTAATCTAAATGTGTTTACTTATAGCATCCTTTTGGGAAATGTAATCTGAATGTGTTTACTTATAGGAACTATATTCCTCTTTTGTAGGAATGAATTTGGAGAGATGTCATCCCCACAAGATGTAGATGTGATCAGGCCTGCTCGGAAACAGAGCTCTAAAAAAAGAGTGTCTAGTATCCTTTTTCTGTCAAGCTTTTTTTCTGTCTGTTTTAAAAGGTATAAAAATTGTGATTGCTGCATGCAACAGTTAACTTTTCTTGGTTTTGAGTATAGTGAATGAAGGCTTTCCAAAAATTGAGTTCTTATCAGTTGAAGCGTACTGTAAAACTTATTATTCCTTTAACTTGAATACACCTTTGAAGTCACAAGTTACATTGAAGTGTATGTTAATAATCTAATTTCCGATACTTTTAAAACATTAGGTATAAAGTTAACTTCTGTCTATAACTGAAAGAATTTAGGGAAAACTTTTTTTGCTCTTTCAGTTAATTTGCTTGTGCACTCAACAGCAATTTGTGTTTCACTGTTTCCCCTAGGTAGTCCTTCAGTTTTTCCTATTGTTTGCATGAGGTTTTTATAGAAGAAAAGGGGGGATATTTTAAAAAATATAAAAATGTGATTTTACAAGCACGAAGATTGGTTGGGTGGCTTGGGATGTGTGAAGCTACTGGAACATCTTGACTCCATGTTTTGTTTTATTTTTTAATTTGACTTAAAATTGGCTGTTTTAATACTAATACCCTCCTCGATCCCAGCAGCTATGGGTCTGGAATACTTCCCAGTGGGTTTCTCCTAGACCCCCCATTGTGAGTCTCCCTCCATCCTCTCACTCATCTTCAGTATCTACCTCAGGTTAGTAGGTTTAACCTTAGTCCTCTAGCTATTAAGTCTCTGGTAGATAGTCCCTGTTAGATAAGCTTGAAATATCTCTTAGCCTTGTTAAATTTAGTGGTCTAGATGTACATTCCTTATGGTATCTTAAGGATTTCTAAAGATGCTATTAGCAGAGATCGTTCATTTATATTATAAATCACTCACAATAGTTTTGTAGCGGACCTGAGATGGCATTTAGGGCACTTTTTTCTTAACATGTCCACCAGTTCTTGCATCCCTGGATGACAGTCTTGGTAATGGAATATCAAGAGGCCAGATAATTCCCCGAACTCCAGGGTCATTGCTTCGCCAGTCCTGTAAGTTGTGGGTTTTTTTGTTTGGTTTGTTTTGTTTTCCTCCTTTCCTTCTCCATTTCCATGTATAGTAAATTGTAATTTGATTACACAAACACTAAATGTTTTTGTTTTCTATATTTTTATTTCTCACTATTCTATTTTACCTCAAAGACTTTATTCTGTAATTGTCTTAAAGTTTGTTAGGGCTGAGACTATGTATCTGTCTGTGTAGCAGCAGGCATGCTGACAAAGCCCAAATAATAATAATAAAGATAATGTTGCCTAAATTTAGAGAGAAACAGTTCAGCTCTTTCCTTAGTTAACTGAATGTAGGACTTCATAAGTACATTTACAATCTCAGTTGCTGATTTTTGGCAACAGGCTCCATAGCCTTAAACTTTTCTTTTTAGAAAAATATTGTTTTGCTTTTCAGTTACTTCCCAAACACGAGGTTCCATGCAGCAACTAGATATGTCTACCATCCTAGGAATGGGATGGAAATCGCCTCAATTTACGCATACTCCTGGATTCTTTGGCCATCTGTCTATGGTATGAAGATTATAGGGCATGTTGTTCTCCCTTCTTCGCTCATACGAACCTTATGAAAAGGTAGAACTGCTTACTGTGTTCACATACATTTTGAAATAAGCAGGGTGGTTTGCTTTTAACCAAAGCTATTTAAATCACCGAGTGGAAAACTTCAATTTAAATCCTCAATTTTAATCAACTTTTCCATTTGTATTTCAGTTATTTTCTAAAGAAAGGTGCCTTCTCAAAATGGTTAATATAACCATTAAAACTTGTTGCTTTATAACTAAATAGAGCCTTTACACTGGAGTTGGTACATCTTTCTGCTACCTAAGAGCAAAATACCTATATACTGTATACATTTATTAAGCAATTATATTGCTTAATATTTTCAGGTTCCTATTGTACATTTTGAATGTTAGAAAATGGTGTATTTCTTATGTATTAATATATTTTTGCTCATGATTTGAGGCTGCATTAGGAAGATAACTAGAATTTAATTAAACACACAACAACATATAAAGTTTATTTTTTTTAAACAAAACAACCCTCAATGTTTTGGATACATAAACTTCTCTTATCAAAAGATGTTTCATATTTACAACTAAACTATTAAAGGAACAGAGGGATTGACTGTAGTCGGTGAATTAAACTGATTATATCAGGTCAGCCTGGGAAAACTTCCAGTCTGCCCAACTGAAAGTGACTGAAGCATAAGTTCCCACTTGCCAAAGTCTCTTAAAAATTAGATGAATGATAGTCTTCTAAATTATTTAGGCTGTCCGTCAAACTTAAAACTAGTAGGTCTCATCCCTCCCTCCGCATTTGGCTAGAAGGCAAAAAGGCAAAGATAGAAGAGAAGCAGGAGGAATAATGTGGGAGTGGAATTTGAAAAACAGGTTGGAGAATAGCAAGGACCTATGTTCACATTTCAGGAGGTGCTTAACATACTGCCATGAAGATGATGATGTCTGATTCCCTGTCCTCATTGGTTCAATGAGAATATCCCTCAGGGTCAGGGAAAAGACCTAATGGCAAATCACTGGGACCTAGCATGTAGTGTTGGTGATGGTAGCCATGGTGATGATTATTAGGATGCTTGTCATTGTGGTGAGGTGGTGATAGCTCCAGTCTCTGTCACTCTCAGCCGACTTTCTACTGTGCTCATCTGGGTAAGTTACCACATGTTTCCCCAGAAATAACCAAAAGGAATGATAGCCATGTCGCATCAAACTTAAGTATTTTCCTTAGTCCATATTTGTACTGAGGCTGTCAAGCGATTAAAAAAATTAATTGTGATTAATTGAGCTGTTAAACAGTAATATAATATCATTTATTTAAATATTTTTGGATGTTCTCTACATTTTCAAATATATTGATTTCAATTACAACACAGAATACCAAAAGGGGACGGGGGGTGGGGAGCTCAGTGGTTTGAGCATTGGCCTGCTAAACCCAGGGTTGTGCGTTCAATCCTTGAGGGGGCCATTTAGGGATCTGAGGCAAACAAAAAATCTGTCTGGGGACAGTACTTGGTCCTGCTAGTGAAGGCAGGGGACTGGACTCGATGACCTTTCATGGTCCTTCCAGTTCTATGAGATGGGCATGTGTGTGTGTATGTGTGTGTGTGTGTGTGTGTATATGTGTGTGTGTGTATATGTATATATGTGTATATATGTATGTATATATAAAAAATACAAAGTGTACAGTGCTCACTTTATATTTATTTTTATTACAAATATTTGCACTGTAAAAAACAAAAGCAATAGTATTTTTCAATTCACCTAATACAAGTACTATAGTGCAATCTCTTTATCATGAAAGTTGAACTTACAAATGTAGAATTATGTACAAAAAAATAACTGCATTCAAAAACAAAACAATGTAAAACTTCATTGCCTACTTATTCAGCCAGTCGCTCAGACAAACATGTTTTGTTTACATTTGCAGGAGATAATGCTACCCGCTTCTTGTTTACAATGTCACCTGAAAGTCAGAACAGGTGTTCGCATGGCACTGTTGTAGCCAGTGTCGCAAAATATTATTAAAATACTATTTTTGTTTAACATTTTTACAGTGCAAATATTTGTAATAAAAATAATATAAAGTGAGCAATGTACACTTTGTATTGTGTGTTGTAACTGAAATCAATATATTTGAAAATGTAGAAAAACATCCAAAAATATTTAATAAATTTCAATTGGTATTCTATTTAAGTGTGATTAAAACTGCAATTAATCATGATTAATTTTGTCACTTGTTGGCTCTGTTCTGAGACTTTTTTTTTTCCCCCAACAGCTATCTTAACTTGCTTGTAGGTTAAAGTTATTCTGCTGCTTTTCACCCACTTTGGACAATTTAAAACTTCAGCCCAAGTTAGGGTTTGACATAATAAGGCTTAGGGAGAGAGGAGGATATGTATTTTAAGAGTGAGTGAAATTTTGCATCCTTCTCATTAGATTAGAAAATCATGTACATCCAGACTTGTACCTTTTTACGGGCAAATCTGTCATATCTAAAAGCTGAGTCATTTTTAATTTCTAGAGCTACTCTGCTTGTATCCATAAGAAATAATCATAGAATGAAGAAGCTTGAAAGCTCCTGACAGTCTAAAATTGCTTTTATTTTTCCCCTTTGTTCTGTGTTGTTTTAGCTGGATGACAGCAATTGGACAGCTGCGCTCACACCTCAGCATACAGGAATGTTCACAAACCTAGACTTGTCCAATGTGACGGAGGATGTCACCATGAGTGCTGTTCTGTTGCGTGAGGATGATCCTGGAGAAGCTGGTGAGATGACTTTTTGAGCGTTCACAACAAAATAAAATGAAACAATTATTATTTTGTGCACTTCTTAGATGTATGTTCCACTTCCTTATTGTAATATTTTTCCAGAGTATCCTTGCCTGACTTCCCGCCCCTCCCTCTCCACCCGCCCACCCCCCCATTCCTTCTACTTGCTGGCTGGAGATGATACTTTGTGAACTGTCTTGTGACTGAAGTTGCCTTCAGGAAACCTGTTAATCATTATTGAGAGAAAAGAGAGTTCTTTAGAACATGGAGTCACAAATAGTCTGTCAGTTCTAGAGATATAAGGTGTAAAATAGCTGCATCTTATGGAGCTAGGCTCTTTTGGTGTATCTTTAAAGCCTAAAAAAGTCTGTAGCAAAAGACGTGGTATAATTGCTGTGTGACTTAAGATCTGTAACACTGAGAATCTACCTTTCATGTAGTTCACTTTTTTAGTTGCGGTGGTAAATTTGCATGACATTCTGCAGGGTGCACATAGTTCATGTAAGTGTCTGCATTTTATTTTCATCATGACTGCACCAAAGAAGAGCTGCAAGTGAGATTTTATTGAAAAATAGAGCTTTGTATAGTCTTTGAAAATGTTGAATATAAATTTCTCTATCAGGAGAATTTCTTTGTGTTTTTAGTTTTTCACAAAGTATGGCATGCTATCATGACTTTCTTCTTTAATGTGTTCTAGCTACTATGAGTATGTACTCAGATTTTCTGCATTCATTTTTGAAGCACACTTCAACTACCGTTTTTGAACTTGTAGAAGAGTATGAGAATACTTGTAATAACCAGGTAAATTGTTGTAAGAATTTCAAGTTGCATTTCCTTTCATAAGAGATTGTGTTGCTGAAACTAGGGATGTTTCTCCTTTCCAACCAGAACTGCTAGTCAAATTTTGGGGCCCGTTGGATGTTACAGTTCGAAGAAGTTGGGCATTTTATTTACAAGTAATGTACAAAGTCCTGTTCCTCTGAACACAAGAACCAAAAACAAAAGGAGCAGTTTCTTGGCTTACAACCCGAGGCCTTTTTAGCCAACACCAGACCCAAAAGCGCTCTGTAGTTTTTCCCAGGGTTATAGAGTAGTCAGACTCATAGGACTGGAAGGGTCCTCAAGAGGTCTTCTAATCCACTCAAGGCCGGACTAAGTATTATCTAGACCAGTGGTTCTCAAACTTTTGTACTGGTGACCCCTTTCACATAGCAAGCCTCTGAGTGCGACCCCCCCCCCTTATAAATTAAATACACATTTTTATATATTTAACACCATTATAAATGCTGGAGGAAAAGTGGGGTTTGTGGTGGAGGCTGACAGCTCGCGACCCCCCCGTGTAATAACCTCGTAAACCCCTGAGGGGTCCTGACCCTATTTGAGAACCCCTGATATAGACCATACTTGACAGATACTTGTCTAACCTCTTAAAAACCTCCAATGATGGAAATTCCACAACTTCTCTAGGCAATTTATTTCAGTGCCTAACCACCCCAACAGGAATTTTTTCCTAATGTCCAGCCTAAACCTCTCTTGCTGCAATTTAAGACCATTGCTCCGTGTTCTATTCCCTGGGGTTAACAAGAACAAGTTTTCTCCCTGCTCCTTGTTAACACCCTTTTATGTGCTTGAAAACTTATCCTGTCCCCTCTGTCTTCTCTAGACTAAACAAACCCAATTATTTCAATCTTTCATCATAGGTCATGTTTTCTGGATCTTGAATCATTTTTGTTGCTCTTCTCTAGACTTTCTCCAGTTTGTCTACATCTTTCCTGAAATGTGGTGCCCAGAACTGGACACAGTACTCTAGTTGAGGCCTAATCAGTGTGGAGTAGAGCGAAATAATTACTTCTTGTGTCTTGCTTACAACGCTCCTGCTGATACATCCCAGAATGTTTGCCGCTTTTTTTTTTTTGTGTGCAAGTGTTACACTGTGACTCATATTTAGCTTGTGATCCACTATGACCCCCAGATCCCTTTCTGCAGTAAGCAGTCATTTCCTATTTTGCACGTGTGCAACTGATTGTTCCTTCATAAGTGGAGTACTTTGCATTTGTCCTTACTGAATTTCATCCTATTTACTTCAGACCATTTCTCCAGTTTGTCCAGATCATTTTGAATTTTAATCTTATCCTCCAGAGTACTTGTAACCCCTCCCGGCTTGGTATCGTCCTCAAACTTTACAAGTGTACTCTCTCTATGCCATTATCTAAATAATTGATGAAAATATTGAACACTGCCAGACCCAGCACTGATCCCTGCGGGATCCCATTCAATATGCCCTTCCAGCTTGACTGTGAATCACTCATAACTACTCTCTGGGAATGGTTTTCCAACCAGTTATGTATCCACCTTTATAGTCGCACCATCTAGGTGGTGTTTCCCTGTGTCACAGTGCTCATGACTACTGCTTGGCTTCCTTCCTTTTTTTGCCTTTTCGCCTCTCTGTTCTTGTCTGTTCTCACTTTCTGTGTTCTCTCTCGCACACCCACACACCTGTTCACAACACCAAGTGGAATGCCCCTGCTATCCACCTGGTGCTAGTTTCTGGGCTAATTCTAGGTATGCCCCCATAAGTGTTTCTTAGAGCTATCTTAAGTGAAGGGTGCGTTAACACATCAGTTTGAATGAGGTTTTAATGCCACCTGTAACCAGGTTTCACTCAACTCCACCTCCACCTTCTCCCCACTTGCTGATGGGGTCATGACCCACAGTTTGAACCACTGATACAGCTGTTAAAATGATTTTTTTTTTACTCCTAGAGGCAGGACAATTCAGTCACTGCAAACCAATTGCCTACAAGCCATTTGTCTGACCTGGGCCATATCGTGAAAGGGAATTCATAAGACACCTTTCCTGGCATTGATTACACCATTATTAGCCCTAATGAAATCCAAGCCAATTATTAGCTCATCCAGTGTTTCTGCCACCCAGACCTCTTGCTCGAGTTCCAAAGTCCAGTTTTTGGATGGATGCCCTTGCCCCCATCACTGTCTCCATTAAGACTGGTTAGGTAGTTCAGTGTTGGATCCCTGATTCCCTAGCCTTTTAAAAACATTTGGTTTAATAACTTATGTTTGAGCCAGCGTCAGTCACCGCTGTGATTGATTTACGGATCCTATTATGCACGCTAGCCAGACTCCAGTTATTGTTTCTGTAACTGCCCATATCTGGCCAAAAACTGTGGGGCTGATTCTTGCTCCTCCATGGAGCTTTATCCCCATCAGCTTGGTGTACTCCTATTTCCTGAATGACGAGAGGCTTTCACTAGACACTTCCAACAGTCTGTCTTGCCCTGTGTTAAATTTATATTTTAGTGGCCAGTTTTGACACATTATCAGCATTTAACTGAACTGTTTTCTTTAATTTTTGTGTCATTGCCAGTTTCCCTTCTTTTACAAACCAATTTTATCAGTTCACTAAGATCATGAACCAGATTAGAATCCCCTCTTTCACAGAGCTATGATAACAGGACACATGATGATCCGCTTCTGTCTTCTTCACTGGTGATTGTCTCCTCCTATCATGCACTGCTGCAAGGAAAGATTCAAGTTCTGTGGCAAATTTCACTCGATCTGCAAGTCCAAGTCCAGCTGAGTATCTATCACCAACTTATCCTGGAAGGCCTCATTGGTATCTTGGTATGGCAAGAACACAGGTCTCTGCTGGTCCTCTTCTAGGTCAGGTGGGGGGTTTTCTTTCCCTCTCCTAGCTCTTATCTGTGTCCTGGCCAGCTCAGCTTGATGGCTAACTCCAAACTGCGTGTCAAGGACTTGTACCAGTTCTGGATAACTCAGTCTGTTTTCTGGGATTAAGTTCTGAACAATCAGAGCTGGACCACTCAAGTTGGCTGCTAGTAATTCACCTTTCTTTCACTCTTCCCAGCTATTCTTTTGATATATAATGTTGAAGTGAGCCACATAAGCCTCCCAGGGAGTCATTCCCTCAAAGATAATGAGTTTTTGAATCACTGTAGCTGGAACAGCTTGACCTCCCCTCTCTGGGCCTCTGAGTTACAAATGGGGTAGGAAAGCGTTGTGAATGTCCAGTCTTACCCAAGTCCTTTGGCTCGCTCAATTCCTCATCCAGACAGCTGCCTTCCACTGTCATCTGTGACCCTTTGATTTCCTTCTGGAGCTGAATTTTCAGCTCCTTAAGTCCTTGCAGCAACTCATTTCTGTTAGCGAATTCCTAGTGGGCTAAAGCTTACCTGGTCTCCATGATTTCATGGAAAGACTTCTGGTCTGTGGCAGTCAGGTTGCTGGTCACCTCTATGATCTGTTTTGCCATTCCAGCCTGAGAGCTTTGCAGGTGGACTTCACAACCTGCCTGGACACTTTGAAGTTCTTGCTCCAACAGAGATTTGGCCTTCACTTGAAAGTCAACCCTCAGCCCTTTCTGAGAATTCTCCAGATGCTGCTTTATTTCCTCCTGTGAAGCTTCCAAATCTGTTTTAAATTCCTTTATCTTTATTCAAGCATTGCCATCATTTGCGCCATCTTTGTTCAACAGGAAGACCAGCTCACAGTTTCTTTTTGAAAACTGGTAGAGCCCTGCGTGGATAAAAATTTCGTATCTACGGATATAAATTGGTATCTGTGAAACTGCAGGGCTCTGTCAGGAACTGCAGCGGTGAAAGCAGCAGCATATCAGGACACCACTCCCAGGAGTCAGCACCCTGCACTGGCAACTCCTCCGGCATTGCTGTACTGCCCCAGACCCACCCACTGGGGCGGGCACCAGGCTCACCAGCATCTGTCCCTGGTTGTGCTAGTGTGTGCGAGCGGCTCGTAGGCCCCCGGACCCGAGTCCCTTCACACAGTGGCCTGCCTCTCCTGTCCGGGGCGTACGAGCTGCTCGCACACCCTAGCATGACCAGGGACAGATGCGAGTGGGCAAAGCTGGGGGCAGTACAGCCATGCCGGAGTTGCTACCAGCATGGGGCATTAGCTCCTGGGAGTGGCGGCCCGGTATGCTGTTTCTTTCACCGCTGTATTCCCAGTCGAGCCCTGCAGCTCTGAGGAGATCCATTTTTATATCTGCATCCACAGATATAAATTTTGTATCCATGCAGGGCTTTAGAAACTGGATCCCGCTTCTGACACCAGCGTTGCCCCTTTTCTACCCAAGTGGATAGTCAAATGTCAAGGCCCAGTGGTGGTCCAGGTGGAGGTAGAAATTGCAAGCACCTATCTTAGCTAACACAGAGTACTCAGGGTAATGCAAAAATTACTCTAATGACTTGAAATGCAATAGAAAATGGATAACGTACTGTATATAATTACTTGCATCAGGTGAATATACTGGGAAAAATAGTTTACCGAGCGACTCCTGGACAGCAGAAGTTTTCAAAGACTGCCAGTGTTCTGTGGCTTCTCAAGCAGGAGATGGTAACCTGGAGACTACTGTCCTCACTTTACAGGTAATTTTTTTAAAGTATGTTAGTTTTACTTCTGCAATAAGTTAGTCACTTGGACATACAAACTACCGGATTTATATTCTGCATGGAAAAATAGTTAAGCAGCTTTGCTTAGTGTAAACATGCTGCATAAATGTTCATAAGAGTCAAAATTGATGTGTCATTGCGTAGGTATTAAACATGAATGCTAGACAGATCAGCGAGTGGCTTCTTCATTTCATTTGTATTTGTAGGGAAGACTTACAGTGGGAGACACACAACCTTCATTTTTTTCGTATTAACCATTAATAAAACTCTGTACTTTTGTCTCTAGAGATAGAATACAGTCTGCCCTGGAAGATGAAACCATGTTTGAAATTGCGGTAAGCTTCATGCTATAGTGAGCCCTTTTATTTTGTTTAAGGGACAACTTTTAAGTGTAAATACACTTGTCTTCATTGTTTGCAACCCAAATATTGCACCACTCAGAACTTGAAAGTAAAACTGAATGTAAACAAAAATTAAACTGATTCGATTTTCATTGTCTAAGATGAGATAAATAAGACCTAACTGCATAAATTATGAAAAGTTAATCAGATTAAATGTTCATATCTTAATATTAATAACATGGGAATTGGTTTAAAATATGGTTAAATTGCATCTCTATAACCACTCCACATAAAGTTGGGAAGTTTGTTTTAAGTGTTTATTTGTCCATTTCTTATACGCTCGAGGGGCACAGATAATGGTGTTCATATTGGATAGTCAAGAGTTGAGAATTTTGTTTCATCTTTAAGTAATTTGAATGATCTAGGAGGCATTGGGATGTTTAGCATCTTGTCATCTTGATTTCTCTTATGAATGCAGACTGAAGAGGTTTTGTTTTTGTTTTTTTTTAAAGCTTTCTTGGTCTGTCTCTTTGCTCTTTTTATTACAAAGCAATGTTTGCAGCCTGTGCTGGTAGAGTATATTTAGGAAGGTTAAAGACTAAAAGGAGTAACTTTTCTTTTGTAAAATTCAAACTACAGATAGTCTTTGTCATAAAATACCTCCAACTAGTACGGCTTTAGTTAAGGAGGGAGAGGCCTATCAATATTTCTGAATTTAACTCTACCAAAAATCAGCCCCCTTTGCCCTGCTCCACCCACCCCCCCAAAAAAAATTCTCCAGGTTTTAACAAGAGCCTCTTTCTCCTACTTTTGGTGAGGGTTTAATGGGAGTTAGATCTGTCTGGCAAAGGGGAAATATTGTGTTGTGCTGACTGATCAGTTTTTCATTTTGTAACTTACGGCAAGGGCACTTAAAACCTTGAGTTAGTGCCCATTTTTATTTTTGTATAAATCTAAAATAAATACTTGAATAACCTGACTGGGATCCAAAGTATACCAGTATCTGCTACCATTATCTAATTTGTAACATGTCACCTATGGACTGATACTGCAATCTCATGTTTGGATGTAATTTTGTTTTACAGTATATGAAAGTATATCTGTTCCATTTTGATATTATGCGTTATTTTTTTCTAAACTACCAGTATAAAACTTGTAGAAGGTCAGTGGATATATTAATTTGTCTTCCCTGAATTCTCTTGTTTTTGCCATTTACACTCTGACACTGTTTGTTTTTTATTAACAAATAAAACCTCTTTCTTAAATAGGTTCTAAATGCTAGCGAAAAGATGGCTGTAGGCATCTTGTTTCAGAAAGACTCATTGGTTCGACAAAGCCAGGTAAGATTTAAAGATTGAGAAAGATATGGGAGTAGATAAGCTAACAAGCTTTAAATATTCGTTATACTCCATTATAAACTATAACAAATGCTATGTAGAGTATTAAGCTGCTTCTAGCACTATATATTTCTCTAAAATGGGTTTCCTTGGTTATATAACCTCATTAGGGATTGTATGAACAGTTTTTTGTGAAGGCAAAAGTTTCGTAGTTTTTGCACTGATGGAGGCCAGATACGTTCTTGAAGTTGATATGAAAAGGATTAGGAGTCTTGAGAGCTATCCTCGGGTGACATATCCTTTACTAGTCAATATATGGAGCAGAATAAGCTGCTAATCAGTATTGTAACAGGAATGACTAACAAAAGCTGTGATTGGGTGTTCAATCAGTCATGCTTGGTTACTTAGGAGATGAGGGTTCAGTGGTCTGGACATGTATATACATCAAAGGGCTGGTCTACACTAACCCCCCGTGTCGAACTAAGATACGCAACTTCAGCTACGTTATTAACATAGCTGAAGTTGCGTATCTTAGTTCGATCTTCAAAGCACTTACCGCGGGTCCACACGCGGCGGGCAGGCTCCCCCGTCGACAGCGCTTACTCCTCGCAGCGAGCAGGAGTACCGTTGTCGACGTTGCGCACTTCTGGGATCGATTTATCGCGTCTAGACAAGACGCGATAAATCGATCTCAGAAGATCGATTACTTGCCGCCTAAGCAGCGGGTAAGTATAGACGTACCCTTAGTATATACAGATAATGAATAGGCCAGGAATGGGCTGGGAGGCTGGTATTATATTTGTAACAGGCATGTTTTTAAAAAAAAGCTTAATTTTATATTCCAGCTGGTGGTAGATTGGTTAGAGAGCATTGCCAAGGATGAAATTGGAGATTTCTCTGACAACATTGAGTTCTATGCAAAATCTGTATATTGGTGAGTTATTGAATCATCATTAAGGGTCATGCAGAAATTTTCTCCTGTATTATGTACACTTCATGCTTCCTACAAGTATTAAAGCAAACTGGTTGATTGAGCTGTTTTAACAACTTGCTGTTAGTTTTTAAAAAGCTGGCAACTCCTTTCATTCTTTTTTTTTAGTTCTTAGAGGTTTTTTTAAAAAACCAAGGATGTTTTTGGTCAGCTGTTGACAGGGTGACTTCCCAAAAAAAGAGAATTCAGTGCATTTCTTTAGGGAAAACAAAAGTGGTGTAATGTGAGTGGTTTTAATGTAACCTAGAGACAAATCATTAACTTCACATTTACATATATTGCTCACAAAAAAAAGTAACATACAAGAATTTGTCTACAGTGGCTAGGTTATTAACACCACTGTGCTTGCTAATTTATGCAAACACACCTGCTTTTAGTGCTGCCTTGTCCTACCCCTTTTGTCTATTCATTCAATTGTCAAAATCCTAGGTTGTGATTTTTCTCTGCCAAGGGACTGTCAGTGTAGTTTATCCAATGCTTAGTGCAATAGTACCTTAATCACTGTTTGAGGTCATTAGGTACTACCACAATAGAAATAATTAATAGTTAGCAACCTGATAGTCATTTTATTATTTAAGATGGCTGAAATAGATCACATTTGTGTGTATTAATACAACAATCTGTCCCTCCACTTGCACCTTATTATTTCTTTGCTCAAGTTCTTGTCGCTGTTACTCTGTCTAGAATGCCTTGGCAACAGTAGTTCTTGTCATATTCATTCTCAGCAATGGGTTCAGGTCAGAAAATACCAAATCCCACCATGGATTTTAAATCCGACTTGAAAGGCCAATGATAAGTTCTGGAATCCTGAAGTGAACTGAATGTGCTAGACTGACTTTAGAATTTAGAATTTTAATATACAATCTAGTTTATCACACTGAAATGATTCCATTATTTGGATGAATGAAACAAATCTAGGTGAATTTGATCATATATTAGTTGGTGGTCTACTTTCATGTTTTTAGCTGAATTATATTTACACAACAGTATTATAGTTGGCAGGCCTCAGGGTAAACTGTAGAAATTGATACACTGAGAACCCATCTTGTGAAGAATCAAAGTATCCATTATTTTGTTTTGATATGCCATTTTGAAAAAAACATTTGATATCTTTTAAACGTCTCTTTAAAAAGAACACTTCTCATTGCTTTTAGGGAGAACACTCTGCATATTTTGAAGCAGCGACAGTTCAGCACATACATTGGAAGTACTCGTCCCCTGGTAACTGAACTAGTAAGTATAATTTAAAATGAGGTTTAGCTTCATAGTAGGTATAAATGATATTTTTTTCCTACCCAGCACAACTTCTCCAAAAGTTCAGGAGTTCTGTCTTAAAAGTGGAAAAACTCCTGCAGTAGATTCCCCCCCCCCCCCTTCCTATTTTTATGATAGCAGCCCTGACCATCTGGGAAAATTATGTACGCTGTCTTTATTGTTCTGGGCATCTGACTTTAGTCCATCATGGATTTCGTTTCTTTCCATCTTCCCCTTTTTTTTTCAGCAGAAGTACTTCTTAGTTATTCATTAAGATGAGTAGCTTTACTGGTACTTTTTTAAGTGCCCCCAAAATGTTAGGTGCTTCAAAACAAACACTATCCCTACCCAGAAGAGCAAATAATCTTGATTTAACTTGACACTACATGTGAAAATCATAAATCAGTAAGGGTAAAAGAGGGTGGGGTGGATTAAGAACAAGTGGCAATAAAATAACATGATCACTCAAACCATCGTGTTGTGCAAGTGCCTTTTTAAAATTCATTTTTTAATTTTAGTTACCTTTGCCCCTTCACTTAAAACCTAATTTCCAAAAACCTTACAAGAATAATTTGAGACAAAGGAGGTTAGCTTGATGAACAGATTTGGGGAGGGCATGCCAAATGTAAGGGACAGATGCTCATGGAGCAAGGTAATAAATGGGGTATCAAGGATGACCTCATTGGAAGAGTGGGGAAAAACAACGGGGAATATGAAAGAAGGCCATGTCAAATTTAGATTTTGGCTGTGTGGTGTAGGGACCTAAAAGTAAGGACAAAATGTTTGTTTGAATTGGATGTGCAGCACTATTTGTAAGCTCTCTAGGGCGCACTTTTTGTACCGCACTTAGCACAATGAAACCCCGATTCTGTTTGAAGCCTCTGGGTGCTACTATCCTCTTCTGGTTTCCTCCCATTGTTGTTTCTTGTGTATTGAAAACCAAAGGAGGACTGTCCAGGAAGGAGTGAGTAATCAACTGTATCAAATGCAGAGGAAAAGTCAAGAAACATGAGCATAGGCTTTGAGAATTGGTTAGGAGGAGGTGGTTAGTGGCATTCAGAGCGATTTCAATTTTTTGAAGAAAGCAGAAAATAGGCTGGAGTGGATCCACGAGAAAGTGAGAAGAGAGGAAGTGATGTAACAGTTGTAAATGGCCTTCTCAAAGAACTCAAAGGTAAAGGAAGGAAAGGAAAAAGTCTGTTATCTGGAGAGGCAGATTACAAGGGGAAAATGTTTGTGGTGAAAGGAGCGAGAGGTTAGGGCTTTTGGGAATTCGAAAGGATTGAAATTGACAAACAGTAATCTCTGGGGCTCAGTGACTGGGGAGGCGAAGAGAAAAGCAGGAATGTAATGCCAGATTTTATGCAGACTAGTCAGACTTGTCTACATGAGAGAGTGAGTACAGTTGGATTTATCATCATTCGTAGCCTTTCAGACATGCATACAGAGGGAAATGTCTGCAGTGTAGTGGATGGAGGATTCATCATCTTTTTTTTTTTTCTTTTTTTCTTGTAGGACCCAGATGCCCCCATAAGACAGAAAATGCCGCTTGATGATTTGGATCGAGAAGATGATGCCAGGTTACTCAAGTACCTTTTCATTCTTATCAGAGCTGGGATGACTGATGAGGTAAGTCACAGAAACCTGTAGTGTCCTTCCCTTTCCTTGGGACTTGTTCAAACATTTTAAAGACTGATTTAGTTCAGCCAGTACAAACTTCTGTATGGACATGCTTATATCAGTTTAGCTTTCATCCGATTACTGGTGCTGATTGCTGATAGCTTGCTGATGTCACATGGCTAGCCAAACTGCTATAAATCAGGTTTTACCTGGTATGAGTATCCACACACTGAATTTAAAATCATACCTTTAGTTAAACCAGTGCAACTTTGGGTTGAGAGCAGGCATTATGGTAGATAAATTGGACTTAGGGCTGTCAGGCCAGCACATTAGTACCAAGCAGTGCTACTAAAGTGGCTTAGTACTGACTGCTCAGTGCTGTATGATACAGTTAGAACATCAGAAAGAGCTTGTAAACTGGGCCTTTCAAAACCATTAAATTATCATGTGCACCTCCTTTTTTGCATATTAGTGCTGTACAAATCTGGAAAATAGCATAATTGATTCATCTTGGGTTTCTGTCTAGTACTGAATTGCAAGGGTGCTTTTTCTCTTTGCTGATAGCCTTTAATAATGGTTTTATGTGGCTGCAGTAGACATTAAGAATGGCTTCCTTTCTTAATGTTGACTCTGATTTGAAGCTATGAAAATAGCACCCGAATTTCATCTTTACTAGGAGAAAGATGATTCTACTTCATTTCCTGTTTTCTCCTTTTTCTGTTGCATTTATGACTTGCCAGGGACTTCAGTAGTCAAATCTCTCTGAAGAACTCATGGATAGGCATGAATAAGATATTAGGAATTTGTGCTTTTGACCAGCACAAAAGAGGTTACTCGTTCATTAATCCTTTGGCTGAATGTAGCTCTGCCTTTTCTTTTTTCTTTCTTTTTTTTCTTTTTTGGATACCTTACATAATTTGTGGTGTAAATTTACTATTGCCCACAAATTTTGAGGGGAATTACAACACTGGCACTTTGAGGTCAGCCTGCCATGGGTATGTGCTGTGCTCTCAATTCAGCAGCACCCTTACAGTTCCTATCCTGGGTCTTTCTTGGGTAGAGGCTCCCCATTGTGCCAGTGGTTTTCATGATTAATTCAATATTTGTATTATGGTAGCATCTGAAGGTCTCCAGAGTGGGCTGCAAGGATGCTAGGCACTGTCCCCAGGCATAATGAGGGGGAAGAAGTTCCTAATCCAAAGATTTTACAGTCTTAAGAACAGGAATACTTTCATCTCTAATAAGTGACTATATTATCCCACTTATCCCTAGCTATCAATTTTTTCAGTTTTCTTCCCTTTTCATCATCATTCCCAAAAGTGACAAGTTACTGCAGACTCTGCAGCTTGAAAAGACTAAATAAAGCATGACCATTTAACACAGTCTGCCTCACTGTTCTGGCAGTCATGGAATTGATACATCTATTAGATAAGTAAATAATTGGGTGTGAGATGAGTAACTTTCAACAGTCCACACAAGCCTATTTTTTTTCTTCCTATCACTTTGACACCTGCTATATATTCATATAGCTAGCGTAGGTACCAAAATTGGCTTTGGGAGAAGAAGACTTCTTGAGTAAGACTATTCATGGCATTATATAACCTGGTTTATATTGTCAGCACAAAGGATGGAATTTTCCAAAGCATCTGAGAGCTGGCTACCTAATTCCCTCAATCACCTTGAAAAATTTCACCCCAAAAGATGGATTTTAGGCATTTGCACCAAGGGGCATGTTTTCATAAACTATAGAAGACTTAATTTAAAGCAACTAGAGCTGTCAAGCAATTAAAAAGATTAAATCGTGATTAATCATGCAATTAAAAAGATAATAGAATACCATTTATTTAAATATTTTTGGATATTTTCTGCATTTTCAAATATATTGATTTCAATTACAACACAGAATACAAAGTGTACAGTGCTCACTTGATATTTATTTTTGATTACAAGTATTTGCACTGTAAAAAACAAAAGAATAGTGTTTTTTCAATTCACCTAATACAAGTACTGTAGTGAACTCTTTATCATGAAAGTTGAATTTACAAATGTAGAATTATGTACAAAAAACTGAATTAAAAATAAAAAATGTAAAATTTTAGCACCTGCAAGTCCACTCAGTCCTACTTCTTGTTCAGCCAATCACTCAGACAAGTTTGTTTACATTTGCAGGACATAATGCTGCCTGCTTCTTGTTTACAATGTCACCTGAATGTGAGAACAGGCATTCACATGGCACTGTTGTAGCTGGCGTTTCAAGATATTTACATGCCAAATGCACTAAAGATTCATATGTCCCTTCATGCTTCAACCACCATTCCAGAGGACGTGCATCCATGCTGATGATGGGTTCTGCTCTATAACAATCTGAAGTACTGCGGTCTGACATATGTTCATTTTAATTATCTGAGTCAGATGCCACCAGCAGATGGTTGATTTTCTTTCTGGCGTTTTGGTTCTGTAGTTTCCGCATCGGAGTGTTGCTCTTCTAAGACTTTTGAAAGCATGCTCCACCCCTCGTCCCTCTCAGATTTTGGAAGGCACTTCAGATTCTTAAACCTTGGGTCGAGTGCTGTCGCTATGTTTAGAAATCTTACATTGGTACCTTCTTTGTGTTCTGTCAAATCTGCAATGAAAGTGTTCTTAAAATGAACAACATGTGTGGGTCATCATCCGAGACTGCTATAACATGAAATATATGGCAGAATGCAGGTAAAACAGAGCAGGGGACATACAGTTATCCCGCAAGGAACTTAGTCACAAATTTAATTAGCACATTTTTTTAACAAGCGTCATCAGCATGGAAACATGTCCTCTGGAATGGTGGTTGAAGCATGAAGGGGCATACAAATGTTTTACATATCTGGCACATAAATACCTTGCAATCCCGGTGACGACGTAAATAAGAAGCGGGCAGCATTATCTCCTGTAAATATAAACAAACTTGTTTGTCTTAGTGATTGGCTGAACAGGAAGTAGGACTGAGTGGACTTGTAGGCTCTGAAGTTTTACATTGTTTTGTTTTTGATTGCAGTTATATAACCAAAAAAATCTACATTTGTAAGTTGCACTTTCAGACAAAGATTGCACCATGGTACTTGTCTGAGGTATTTCTTTTGTTTTCCATTTTTACATTGCAAATATTTGTAATAAAAAATATACACTTTGATTTCAATTACAACACAGAATACAATGTATATGAAAATGTAGAAAAACATCCAAAATATTTAATAAATTTCAATTGGTATTCTATTTAACAATGCAATTAAAACTGAGATTAATCACGATTAATTTTTTTGAGTTAATCGCATGAATTAACTGCGATTAATCGACAGCCCTAAAAACAACTAGTTAGAAGTGAAGAATATAGGACAACGGGGTAGGCCAGCAAAGCTCTTGATGAAAAAGATAGGTTGTTGCACTATGGTACCTCTCTTGCGCTGTTGAAAATACCTACTGAAAAGTCCTATATACATTCACTGGAAAATAAAACCAATGGAAAAAATAAAACCTGGAATTTTTATTTAAAGATCCTTTTAGTTTGAGTTTAGACTTGCTAAAACATAAGCACATTAGTTTGTGCAAATAAACACCTTTTTGTTGATTAACCATGTTCTGATGTTTATGCATCACTAGAGGAGAATACACGTGCTTTTGCTGCCTTGAAAACTGTTGCTCAGCATGTCCTTTGTTGTTTTACAGGCACAGCGCCTATGCAAACGATGTGGTCAGGCCTGGAGAGCTGCAACTCTTGAAGGGTGGAAACTGTATCATGATCCGAACGTAAATGGAGGTACCTAGATCAAAATTTATCTGAAGCAGACCCAGAAAAAAGGCATAGGATTTTCTTGTTGTTTGGATCTGTCTAAAGGAAGCACAGCTTTTAGCTGTCATTTTAAGTCCCTTTTATGTTTTGAAAACACTTTCACAGGTGTGTGGTGGGGGGGAACCTTCTTTGTCTTTATAGCTGACACCTTATGAATATTTTAATATTGAAACTTCTTTAATAATGATTAAAGTTGAAAGTGTTTCAACCGAATCCTGCTAACGCACCAAAAATTACTTTGAGATACTCTCGCTCACCTACATTTCTTTAAAGCTTCAAGCCTTAATGACTGGGAAACAAATATTTAAGGTTTCCAGACAGCCCCTCACCGCTGCCTTTTAATCTTTCATCACACACTTTTGTGCTATCTAACTTATCCCAGCTATCCAAGCACTGTGCTCCCCTGAGCTCACCAAAGCAGGACTCCATTCCTGCAGCTGTTAACAAGTCAATAAAAGGTTTTGATGGTAAGAATTTCCCCTTTCTGGTATAATGGGGACAGTGTACAACAGGGGGGAATGGAGGAAAGGGGATGCTTTGAGCCACATGGAAAGCTTTAAGTTCCCTGCCTCCTCTTCTGTATGCTCACTACCTTGCAAGATTGAGCCCTGTCTGGACCCAGTTCAGTAAAAGAAATAAATAAGCATATGCTTTAGGTGCTTTGCTGAATCAGAGCGAGAGTGCCCAATATCTCACAGGATCAAGTCCTCTGTATCTGGATCTCCTGTACCTCCTTATTTCTCCTCCATGTCCCACCAGTGTACTGCCCCTACATATATATTGCTTTTTTCGTACCCCAAAGTCTCCCTCTCATATATCGCCTTTCCAAGATGAGTGAGCAGATCCATATGCCAGTTGGCGCCCTGTCTTGCCATATTTCCTTTTAGTTGGGTATCCCTCAATCCATGTCCCTACCTCTGGCTCAGCCCAGCAGTGAGAGTAAAAAGGTCTGTTTATGTTCATCAAGTTTTTGTTTAAGGACAAAACTGCATCTAAACTTTTGAAGTACTGTAATTTTAAAACATGCTTACCACACTTGGCAGAAAAACAACCTGGACTGAGAAGTAGTATGCAGAATTTCATGAGGATCTGAATTTTGGGGGAAGTTCCAAAGGGGTTGAAAATTGGGTTTATAAGGTGAAGTGGTCTTCAGCCTCAGTTAGTGATTACAACCACATGTTTGAGTGCAATTGGATTATGGGGTTGCTTGTGATGGTAGGGGGAAGGGCTCAATAGCCCTGGGGCTCACTTGTGGTTGATGTCTTATGTTCCTAAAAGCTTACACTTCAGGGTTTCAGCTGGCCACCTGCAGAGGTCAGGAAGGGATTCCACCCCAAATGTATTCTGGGAGGGTTTTTTAATCTCCTTCTGGATCATCAGGGATGGCCACAGCTGGAGATGGGAATATGGGCCAGGGCTCTGAGATGGCACCAAGCATTCTGTCAGGTGCTTGGTTGGCTGGCCCTGGCTCACATGCTCAGGGTCTAAGGGCTGGTCTACACTAGCCCACAAGTTCGAAGTAAGATACGCAACTTCAGCTACGTGAATAACGTAGCTGAAGTCGAAGTATCTTATTTCGAACTTAAAAGTACTTACCCCTGGTCCACATGGCGGTGCACAGGCTCCCCCGTCGACTCCGCCTGCTCCGTTCGCAGAGCAGGATTACCGGCGTCGACGGGGAGCACTTCCTGGTTCGATTTTATCGCGTCTAGACAAGACGCGATAAATCGAACCCAGAAGATCGATCCGACGCCTCCGACACTGCGGGTAAGTGTAGACTAGCCCTAACTGATTGTCTTAAGTGGGGTTGGGAAGGAATTGTTCTCTCCTCTCCTCCTCTCTCTCCCTCCCCCCCCCCCCACCCCCCGGTCAGATTGGCAGCGATCTTGGGCAGGAGGATTTCACCTTCCTTTGCTGCATGGAGTGAGTGTCACTTGCCAGGATTATCTGGGTATGTCTCACATAATAATTTCCCTGCCACTGCAGGGACCTTGTGCATTGGTGCACCTCAGTCCCTCCTATTCTGTCTATGACACATAGTAGTCTAGTCCCCTGTGGGCTGGTCCAGTTTCAGTTGTTGTGTTTCGTGTACGGCAACTGAGTGGTGTTGGTGGCCTGTGATGTATACTGGAAGTCAGACTAACGATCTGGTAGTCCCTTCTGGCCTTGAACTCGGATTCTATGAAACTTCAAATACCCACTGCTTTTTAAATTATTCTTTACGTATAGGAACAGAGCTGGAACCAGTGGAAGGGAATCCATATAGATGCATTTGGAAAATCAGTTGTTGGCGAATGGCAGAAGATGTAAGATAAATATTAAGTTGCTTGATATTGTTAACGGGTAAACGGGTTTTTTTTCCTGAAATCAAGTGATGCTGACACTCACTTCCACACAGTTGAATCTACCCTTTGTGCTTACATCTCAGGGGGATTTGTTTTCAATGTTTCTGAGAGGATTCCTCAAGTGTGTAGTATATTTGTGTATCCTAATTCATCTGTGAAACTGGCATCACGACTGAGGCAAATGGCTTAGGAAATGTCTAAAAAGGATTTTTTTAGGCATAAGAGGAAACTGTAGATATTAGCTAAGATATAATTACAGGGACTGCTGATATTCATTCTTCTTGGCCTAAGACGATGCACTGGGGTCAGGAAAAATCTCTCCTTTCTCCCAACTCAATATAGTATTGTCTAATAAGGTATCTTGGGGGTTGGAGGTATATTTAGCCCTTCATTGAAACAACAGTTATTAACTATTCTTGGAAGCTGCTGAATTGATCCTGTTGTTATGGATGGTTGTCTAGTAAAATTTCAAGTGATTATGAGGTTAAAGAACTCTAATAAAGATGATTTTTTTTAAAAAAATATGTTTTAGGAGCAGTTTAATAGATATGAGAGAGCAATCTACGCAGCACTCAGTGGGAACCTCAAACAGGTATGTGATGCTTCATGTAAGATAAGTACTACTTCTCTCGGTAAAAATATATTTCTCTTAGCTGAGAGCAGAATTTTAGATAGCTAGTACAGTCACCTGTGTAATGTTTGTAAAACCTAGTGATAGTAAACATGATAGACACTACAAAGAGTCCTGTGGCACCTTATAGACTAACAGATGTATTGGAGCATAAGCTTTTGTGGGTGAATACCCACTTCTTCAGATGTATTCACCCACGAAAGCTTATGCTCCAATACGTCTGTTAGTCTATAAGGTGCCACAGGACTCTTAGGGCTAGTCTACACTTACCGGCTGGATCGGAGGCGTCAGATCAATCTTCTGGGTTCGATTTATCGCGTCTTGTCTAGATGCGATAAATCGAACCAGGAAGTGCTCCCCCGTCGACGCTGGTAATCCAGCTCGCCGCGAGGAGTAAGCGCTGTCAATGGGGGAGCCTGCGCGCCGCGTGTGGACCACAGGTAAGTTCGAACTAAGAGACTTCGAAGTTGCGTATCTTAGTTCGACGGGGGGGTTAGTGTAGACCAGCCCTAACTCTGGATCTGTAGAAGCGACAAACACGGCTACCCCTCTGATACATGATAGGATAATGACGTAAAGGTGTCTATCTAAATTTAGCTAGCACAATCAAACTTTATAGGTTGTTTTGTTTTGTTTTTTTGCTAGCTATCAATAGAGCCAATTCAGATTTTCCTGTTTTGGTCAGTCCAGATTTTTAGTATTGTTTGATAGCTACATTAAACTAGCTTTCATACGATAGAAGTGTGAGATGGAAAAGGACCTAATGTGCTATTTAGACCACCTCCCTGCTGATGCAAGAGTATCTCCCATTTATCTTCAGTGTTTTGTGTGGTCTAGTTTTCAGTCTTAACCAAAACCCCCACACCACCTGATGAGATTATTCTACAATCTAATCTCACTGTCGGGCTTTTCCTATATTCAGCCAAATTGTGTCTTTTTCAGTTGTTTCCCATTACTCCTTTTAACACCTTAAATTATCCTCCTTTTTTTTTCTCTTGGTTTTAGACCTTTCACATATTTTTGGTATGTCTTCCCCACCCCCATCTTTTTCATTTCCTCAAAATGTAATCCTTCCAATTCCTTAAAGAGGGCACTAAGTATGTTGGCTGAGGCACCTGGACCTGGGAAAAGACAACTTTAAATTCTAAATTTAACTGTAGCAACTCAAAGACCTGAGCATCATTGTTGACACGTCAGCGAAAATCTCTGCTCAATGTATAGCTGTAATAAAAATAAACAAGATGTTAGGATCCTCAAGGAAACGAATGGACAGTAGTACCGATAATATTACTATTTATTCACATAATGGCATTTATATGACCGTATCTGGGATATCATGTTTAGTTCTGGTCACTATCTCAAAAAGATATAGTAGAAACCTTTTTCTGATCTTGCATGTGGAATTAGACTGGGCACATTCACCATCTGGGAGGGTAATGAGTGTTTGTTTTGAGGATTTTTGCATGTGGTATAGCAGTTGAAATTGCAAGGGCATTTTGGAAGGGTGATTTGAACTCCAGTTCAGCAACTAGAAAGGAAGAGCTGTGTCTGTGCACTTCTCAGTGGGGTTGTAGGCAGGGTCAGCTGCTGGGAAAGGGTGGATATCTTGTCGAGGGCTTGCTAGTAATATTGGTGCACCCATGACAACTCTGTTACTTACTTTTTTTTTTTTTTTTCTCATCAGCAATTTAAATAGAAATCCATGACTTAAATAGCAGCATGTCCATGATTGCTGCATGTCCCACGCACTCTTCCCTTTGATTCCCACTATCCACCGTTTCCTTGGAGCCCAGAGGAAGCAAATGGGAGGCTGCCTTGGAGGTGGCTGAGCCCCTTTCCATGTAGGCATGAGATTCATCCAGGGAGTGCCCCCTGTGGCAGCCATGAGCACAGTCAAGCCCCAAGTCCAGGCCCCATAACTAGTTTTGATTGTCGCTTCTGTATAATCTTTAGGTTGTTCTTTGCATCTGTTCCTACCTTTTGCTCTGAAACTTTGTAAGCTTTTGGTGGTTGAATATCAGGGATTAATTCTCTATTCAAGGGAGAGGAGTTATTTAAATTAAGGGCCAGTGTTGGCACAAGAACAAATGGATATAAACTGTCCATCAGTAAGTTTAGCCTTGAAATTAGATGAAGGTTTCCAACCATCAAAGGAGTTAAGTTCTGGAACAGCCTTCCACAGGGAATAGTGCGGGCAAAACCCCCAAAGTTTTAAGACTGAGCTTAATAAGTTTATGAAGTGTCTGCAATAGCATCAAATCTCATATGGCCTACCTGAGACTGCAAATATCTCCAGTGACCGGAGATGGGCCACTGGATGGAGGCAGAGGGGAGCTCTGAGTTACTACAGAGAATTTTTTCCCAGGTGTCCAGCTGGGGGTCTTCCCCACATACTCAGGGTCTAGCTGATCGCCATAATTGGGGTCAGGAAGGAATTTCCCCCAGCTCAGATTGGCAGAGACCCTGGGGAGGGGTTTCGCCTTCCTCTGCAGCGTGGGGTATGGATCACTTGCTGGTCTAAACTAGAGTAAGTGGTGGATTCCCTATAACTTGAAGTCTTTAAATTAATACGTGAGGACTTCAGTAATTCTATTAGAGATTATGGGCCTGTTGCGGGAGTGGATGGGTGAGATTCTGTGGCCTGCAATGTGCAGGAGGTCAGACTAGATGATCATGATGGTCCCTTCTGGCCTTAAAGTCTGAGTCTAAATAGAGGACATTCAGAAAGTGGAAAAGAAGAATGAATAGAGGCATGGACTGGCAATAGTTTACATTAGAGAGGAGATGAAGAAAAGGGGATGTGATAAAAGTATACAAAATAATGATGACATAGAGAAGGTAGATTGGGCCCTGGTCTTCACTCTTTGTATAATAGAACAAGGGGGATGTTCAATAAAATTGAAAAGCATCAAATTTAAAACTGATAAAAGGTGAAACTTTTTAATACAATGTAGTATTTACTTGTGGAACTCATTGCCACAACATGTTGCTGATGCCAAGAGCTTAGCATGATTCAGAAAAGGATTGGGCATAAAGGCTGGAATTTTCAAATGAGCCTAAGGGATTTAGTGTACAAATCCTTTCGAAAATCTGTGTAATATAGGTAGGAAGAACTTCCAAAGGTACAATACTAAGGATTAAAAATGTAAAAGAAGCTAAGTGTTTTGAAGATACAGAAACCCTCATGACTCTGGGCATAATAAAACCAGCATCTAACTAATGGGGTTGGATTACAGCAGGATTTCTTGTGCCTTTCTTTGAAGCATCAGAGGCCACTATTCGAAACAGGATACTGGACTATATGGACCATAGATGGGATCCTATATGGCCATTACATCTTCTGATATTTCTCTAGATCTGTTAATGCAGACCCTTTTTTTTTTTTTTTTTTTTTAAACTTGAAGCTTCTTCCGGTTTGTGATACCTGGGAAGATACAGTCTGGGCATATTTCCGGGTCATGGTGGATTCGCTGGTAGAGCAGGAAATCCGTACATCAGTAATGACCACAGAGGAACTGGAAGAGCTCCCTAGAGAGTATTTAGAAACAAAGTAAGTCTTTAGTACTATTGTGCACTTTAACTTCAATAAAGGTCATATGTGATCTGCAGTCATTCAAATTAACTGTTTCTGTACCTTCATTTTTCTCTTATTTTGAAGCTGGACTTTAGAAAAGGTTTTTGAAGAACTCCAGGCTACAGACAAAAAGGTAAATACTTAATACAGAACTTCCAGTCAATGTTTTTGTGTATTTATATTGTCCCAGGGAACTGCTTTTAATCCAGTATTTAACAGAATGATCTCAAATATGCATTGGGACTGAAGAAATCAATGGCAAGCTCATTTTTAAAAAAAAAAGTCATTTGGTTTTACTCTCCTTCTGAAAGGTTCTATTATGGATTTCCAAGCATTTTCTTGCCTCAACAGTGGATTTTTTTTTGAATGCAAATGAATTAAGTTGCAAACTCTTCCTCCCCCCCCCCCCCCCCCCCCCCCCCCCCCCCCCCCCCCCCCCCCAGCCCCTTTGACAATGAAAGGAATACAGGCAACTTAAAAACCTGACAGATTCAAAAAATGAGGTACACTTGACCCCAACTGGCTGACTATACTGAAGAAACAGTGAAGCTGACTATCAAGTGCTCTCAAATGTACAAAGTAGGAAAAATGAAAAAAGATAATTTTTCCCTAATCTTGTTTCTTGTACCAATACTAGATACAATTTTCATGTGTGATTTGAGAGCTTGCTGCAGTGCGTGTCCCTTTAAGAGGTTTCAGCTTTTGCATACTATGCATAATATGAATCTGAACAATGTAAGATTTTATTCACTTAAGTAGGTCACACATCCATATAGGGTGATCAGACAGCAAGTGTGAAAAATCAGGACAGGGGGTGGGGATAATAGGAGCCTATATTGAAGGGAAAGAAAAAAAACCCAAAAATCGGGACTGCCCCTATAAAATCGGGACATCTGGTCACCCTACATCCATAGTACCTTTAATATCCAGGGTATTAATTACATTTTTGCACAAGATTAGACTGAAGACCTATTTCTTTATCCCCGGTTAAATATTCACTTGATAACATGCAGAGAAATACGACTTAACAAGCATACGTGTATATACACACACACACCTAGTTATCCCCATAATGTCCAATTCTTTAAGACCTTTACAGTTGCATCTCTAGTATGTTCCATGCATTAGTTCCTCAAGGCACACAGGCTTTTCTTTGTGTATGTATGTCTGGGCTTCATTTTCTTGTCTGTCACTCTAGTAGTTTTGTGGAATCCATTTTCTCTTACCTTTAGAATTGTATACATCTCCATCACGCTCTTTTATTCTCACTAAGAACACAAACAGATTTATTTATTTTTTTCCTAACAGCATTAATTTCTTTGACATCCTTTTCTTCCCCTCCCCTAATTCTTCCATTCTTTTCTTATGTGGCACCCATAGTATCTGACAGTACTCCCAGGTGTATACTTTCTTGCACTTTGCACAGTACCCTATTCTCAACATAGTTCTTTGATTCAGGTTAGCCCTCATCAGAGAGGGACCCTATTTTATTATGGGTAACGTATGGTGTATATGGTTTTCACAGGAAAAGTGAACTGTTTTTCAGAGAGTTTTAGAGGAGAACCAAGAACACTATCATGTGATTCAGAAGTTCATTATTTTGGGAGATGTGGATGGTAAGCTTTGTTTTGTGACTTTTTTTCAAAGGTCAAGTCCTTTTATTATGTATAGTTACTTTTATGGGAACTTACAAGTGAAAAATGTTTCCTAACTTCTAACCCATGCAAACTGAGTCTGAAAGTTAAGGTGGGTTCTAATCTGGCTTACATGATGCCAACACTAAAGATTCTACAATCAGAACTTTAGCTCTGCCTCCTTGACTAGTATTGACCTCAGGAGTCCAAGCAGAAGTAAAAAGTAGTAAAATATAATTTAGTCAGAAAAGCATGTAGATTCATATGAATTCATCTGGGCAGAAGACTGGTGGATCTGATGCATCTGAATACTTCTGGGAAGAAGACTGGTGGAATAAAAATGTTGTTGTTGTTCAGACTAGAACAGCATGTCGAGTTATGCTTTAGTAAGACCGATATAGTCCTGTTGGAACATTCTAGCTCTCACGCTTTGTTTTTATTTGCTGTATTTTACAAATACATTGTTTTGAAATATTTCTCAGCTGTCGTCTTCTTCCCCCACTGTAAAGCTAATGTAGACATGTACTTTGTGGCTACAGGTTTGATGGATGAATTTAACAAATGGCTTTCCAAAGACAGAAGTGTGCTCCCAGGGCACCTCCTTCGGTTCATGACACATCTTATTCTGTTTTTCCGCACTCTGGGACTGCAGACCAAGGTAAATGCCTTTTTTTTTTTTTTTTTTTTTTTTTTTTAATTATAGTCTGCCTTTTGCCATGGAACCTAGGCTCACTGAATTAAAATCTCTCCCCCCACACACACATATACATATACGCTAATAAGATGCCCTGAATAGACCAGCTATTAATCCTAGAAACCCAAAGTAACAATCAAAACAAAAAAAAGTAAAGCAGTACAAAAAGACAACCAAATACTAAATAAAATTAATGCATCTTACAGTGCTTGCTGAATTTTTGTCCAAGGAGAACAAATGCTAATCATAGGAGCCATTTACTGATCAAGACCCTACTGCCAAACTCAGTGTTTTAGGCATTGGCATTAAGACCATCTCTGCTACTATGAGTATGAGGCAAGAAGTGGTCTCTCAGATAACGGGGTGTAAGACCATTCAGGGTTTTAAAGACCATGACTAAGAGCTGGAATTGCACCTGGTGTTATGGGCTCATAAGCGCCTCTACTTAAATAGTAAGCTGCTTCATTCTGTACCAGCTGAAGCTTTCAGGTATTCTTCAAGCGTAACCCTAAGTATAGCACATTTGTCACCTAGCATCTAGTTGACAAAGATGTGGACTGACTAAGAAAGGAGTAGTTGTAGCCTCATAGAATCATGGAAATGTAGGGCTGGGAGGGATTCAAAAGTCATCAAGTCCAGCCCCCTGATTTGAAGAAGGGTCACGTAAACCTAGACCATTCCTGACAGCTGTTGGGCCATCCTGTTCTTAAAAACCTCCAATGTCAGGGATTCCACAATGTCCCTTGGAAGCCTATTCCACAATTGAACTACCCTTATAGTTAGAAAGTTTTTCCTAATATGTAACCTAAATCTCCCTTGCTGCAGATTAAGCCCATGACTTCTTGTCCTAACTTCAGTGAACATGGACATCAATCGTTCTCTGACAGTCATATGCAGTCACAGATAATAAAGGCACTGTGAACTGCTGCCTGCAAATGTAGAAACCCCAGACTGCAAACCATTTTGGCAAAAGACAACCAAGTATCCTTATTAAGTGATGTGGATGCCATTCCATCCCATTCTTCTAGATCAGGCCTGCACAACATGCGGCCCAGGGCCCGCATGCGGCCTGCGTGGGCTCACTGTGCAGCCCGTGGGGTTGGGGGGGTGAGTAGGCAAGCGGCGGGGTGGGGAAAGCCAACGGCCGGCTGGTGGGTAGGGTGGTGAAGAGGCTAGTGGCAGGCTTGGGAGTGAGGGTGAGCCGGGGGCGGGGGCAGCGGCAGAAGATACGAGGCCAGCAGCAGGCAGGCAGGTGATCTGGTCACCCTATGCGCACTGTTTCTTTCCCCCTCTACAGGCTTCCACATCCCAGTGCTGGGGTAGGAGGGGTTGTTTCCGCGGGGCCGGGCGGCATTGGGCGGGGGGTTTCGGCCCTCAGCTGTTTTCTTTGGAGTAATATGGACCTTGCCACTTTACGAGTTGTGCAGGCCTGTTCTAGGTGTTTTCTCATAAGTACAATCATCCCTTTAATCTTGCAGGATTTCAGTCAAAGCCAGTTTGCATTCAGCTAAATCTTTCTCAGCCAGACACTGGGAAAGTAGTGAAAGCAGATCTAAAGCTGCATTGAACTAGGTATCAATCTACTACAGTTACTGCAGAGGCAACTTCACATGAGTACACTAGAAGGAAAAATGAGTAGTTGAATACTACACTTTGAGGGGAAAGAGTGAACTTGATTTAAGGGCCACTCCATCAACCCGCATTGAATCTCACAAGGAAGATGCAGTTTTGCAAACTTGTGATGTGTTTTTTTGGGGTTTTTTTTAAAGCTGCGGCTCTTGGAGGCATGTTTTTAGCACGAGTTTCTCATTTCATGGTTTTAGAGAAAAGTTTGCAAATGTGATTTGTGTGTATCCTAAGGTCAAAATCCTGAAGGCAAATATAAAACTCAAATTTGATTTTTTTTTAAAATTTTTTTTAATCTTATGACTTTGGTGGGGACATGACTCATAACTTAAGGCCCTACCAAATTCATGGTCCATTCACAGTCATAGGATTTTAAAAATCATACATTTCAGAATTCTAGCTATTTAAATCTGAAATATCATGGTGTTGTAATGGTAGGGGTCCTGACCCAAAAAAGAGTTGAGGGGGTCGCAAGGTTATTGTAGGGCAGTGTTGTGGTACTACTACCCTTACTTCTGCGTGGCTGTTGGTGGCAGCGCTGCCTTCAGAGCTGGGCAGCTGGAGAGCGGCGGCTTCTGGCTGGGAGCCCAGGTCTGAAGGCAGAGCCACTGCCAGCAGCAGCGCAGAAGTAAGGATGGCATAGTATGGTATTGCCACCCTTACTTCTGCGCTGCTGCTGGCGGGGTGCTGCCTTCAAAGCTGGGCATCTGGCCAACAGCCGCTGCTCTCCAGCTGCCCAGCTCTGAAGGTAGCGGAGAAGTAAGGGTGGCAATACCATGACCCCCCTAAAATAACCTTGCGACATCCCACCCCACCGCTGCAACTTCCTTATAAGATAAATGGAGATATGCCAATCTCCTAGAACTGCAATGACCTTGAAAGGTCATTGAGTCCAGTCCCCTGCCTTCACTAGCAGGACCAAGTATTGTCCCCTGACAGATTTTTTGCCCCAGATCCCTAAATGGCCCCCTCAAGGATTGAACTCACAACCCTGGGTTTAGCAGGCCAATGCTCAAACCACTGAGCTATCCCTCCCCCCTTATAGGTCATGGCCCCCAATTTGAGAAATGCTGGTCTCCCCCATGATATCTCTCTAGTATAGGTAAAAGCATGCACAAGACCAGATTTCATGGTCTGTGGCGTGTTTTTCATGGCTGTGAATTTGGTAGGGCCCTTCTGAACTTTTTTGGGTTGGGAATACTGGAGATGTCAAAACCTCAATCAGCAGTATCCAAAACTACTGCTATGGAATAAAATCCACATGTACAGCTTTTGCTTTAGTCTTTAAGGTGCCACTAGACTCCTCGTTTTTGTGGATACAGACTAACACGGCTACCCCTCTGAGCTTTAGCCTAATCAGTCAGCACGATGAGATCAGCCACCATCAATAGCAATACAGTCAGTCCAGGGTGAGAAACCAGACTGTGGTGATGTAGGAAACCTGTATGTTACCTGCCCAATTGTGCCCCCTGCTGGCTAACTGTGGCTCTGCAGCGCACTGCCTCAATTTCTTTGTGCCCCTTAAGAACTCCAAAGGTATAAGATGCAGTCCTGTGCTATGGAAATGATTTGAGGCAGAGACTCTGTACATCAACTGGCATTTTATCTGCTATATCATGATTAAGGTCTAGAGAGGATATCGCATAGGACTGCAAAAATTCTCTGGGTAGCAGGCACTGATACTTGGAGCACTCTTCAGCCACCAACTATAGCTAAGATATATAGAATATCAGGGTTGGAAGGGACTTCAGGAGATCATCTAGTCCAACCCCCTGCTCAAAGCAGGACCAATCCCCAACTAAATCATGAAGCAGGAGATAATGAGCAGAACATGGTGATGCAAAGATATGATACAGGGGTAGAAGCTATCTGTTCCTTCGATTAGTGGTTGTGTGGATAACAGATGATGATTATAATTTTCCACTAGGACAGGAACTGTGTGTGGTCTAATGGCTGAGCACTAAAATCCCCAGAGCATTTTCAAAACCTCATTGGGACCAGGGGGCCACCAGCCTCCAAGAGACCATAGAAATGGGTCCACCACCAGAGCTTGCTGCAGTGAGTAAATAGCTGAATATCACTGCTTCAATAAGCTCTGTGTCTGCCAAGGTTAGATGCAATCTTATGAGTGCAGTGGGACAAAATGGCAAAAAGAGATGCATACTTGCTTTTGTTACGTTGTTTTAGTTAAAATTGAAATCTATTTTTCCCATTAAGGAGGAAGTATCTGTTGAAATCTTAAAGACCTACATTCAGGTAAGCTTTCAAAAGTATAGGGGGCTCTTTCTGCCCTGCTCAGCTATGGTTAGGGGTGGGGGAATAAAAGGAAGCAGTTACTGTAGCATATTGTAATGCAATGAATGGAAAAGCTTAAGGGAGAGCTAAGTAAAGTATTAATTGATGCATCCTACTAGATGCACAGGAACTCACTTGCACATACCAGAGCTTGTGTTTAGCAATGCCTAGGGGCATGTCTATGCTTACCGGGGATTGATGCTGCAGCGATCGATGGACCCACTAAATCGACCTCAGATCATTCTCCCGTCGACTCCGGTATTCCATGAGATCGAGAAGCGTAAAGCGAGTCAACAGGAGAGTGTCTCCCGTCGACTCAACGCAGTGTAGACACCGCAGTAAGTCAATCTAAGCTACGTGGACTCCAGCTACTTTATTCATGTAGCTGGAGTTGCGTAACTTAGGTCGACTTAAGCCTTGTCTACACTACGGGGATAAGTGAGGCTTAAATTTGACAGACCCCTGCCTGTAAATGAAGATTCAGTTGAATCTTTTTGTCTAATCTTGTTTTTTAGAAATTAGTGTTCAGCATTCTGATACTCATGATGGGGGTGGTGTATATATGTAAAAAATATAAATGGAATATAGAATAGGTTTTGTACAGAAGCATATTCATTACCGTTGTATTTAATACTTATTTTTATTCTGCAGCGGTTGGTAAGTGAGAAGCACACCGATCTAGTAGCATTTTATGTCAGCCACTTACCTCAGGAGCTAGCTGTTGCTCAATACGCCGTATTTTTGGAAGATGTCACTGAAACTGAGCAACGTCACCACTGCCTTGAACTAGCAAAGGAAGCAGGTAAGAAATTCTGATGTTAGCCTTATAAGCTTTTTCTGCCTAGCAATGTTACCTTTCAGAAACATTAGTTCCATTATTACTAATCCCAGCTACACACATGTTGGGCAATTTTTATTATTTTCAATTGCACAAAATTTACATTTTTGTGAACAGTTACATTTTAGGACTGGCCTGTGTTTCAGGAGGATCAGTCTATCTTTATAACTGTTTCCTGGAATTGGATTTTTCTTTCTAAATTAACCTGTTACATTTTTTTAACACGCAGTCACTTCTGAACCAGACAGGAAACAAATGCCAAGCTAACTGCCTGACTGACCCATGTATCCTTATTTTTGCAATGAGTTGGCCAAGGCTTTCGCAGTTCCTACCCAGGCCTGAATTAAGGAGCATGCAACGAAGACTCTTGTCAGACCCATATACTGACTCAAGGATTTGGCAGAGCTGTGAAGCTCACTGTGCCTCTCCAATCCTGATTACATCATCCATTGTGGTTATAAAATTAACAGACAATCTTTCCCTTCCTCTCCTCCCCACCGAACAAAGAACTCCAGCTTAATGGCCAGCTTTGCTTCTTGCCTAGGAGGGGCCCTACTGTCCTGTTCAAACTGGAATCTCTTGCATAGAAGTATCTTTACTGTGGTGCTGTCTGATCTGTTAGTCAATGCAACTTCTATGCATGTCCTCTGCCTCATAAATACCCTTTCATCTAGGAAATATTTTGCCTCCCTTTTGTTTTGTTTTTTTCTGAAACAGTGCATTTTATTTAGAAAATAAGATGATATGGCAATACAAGTGTACTTTCTTTATATTCAGAATTGGAAGGGTGTCTATTTTTTCTTTAGCACTTTCATTCCAGAGACAACTTAGCTAAGATAACATCTCTTCCCAAACGAGTTACTAATACAAAAGCACTGCTGTGAGGTTCCCTTAGTCTAGACTATTTTATCAGTTGTGTTGCCTGCTTTAGTCCAGGGTTCTGGGAATAGGTGGGTCTTAAAATTATGTGCCTATATATCAGTCCTACTACTTAAACTTTAATTGTTTTACTGTCCTTTCCCAGTTTGTAATTCTTTTTTCTTTAAAAACTCAAATGTCATTCGCCTTAATACTGATGGTCAATTTTGCATTTCAAAATCATATGGGTCAGCCTTGTAGTGAGCACCATCATAGAAGAATGACTAGCACTAACATAAAATGATCAGTACACGTCCTATAAAATTGATTAAATACTGGTATATAATTTTATCTTAAACTTAGGTCTGGATGTTGCAACCATAACAAAAACTGTTGTTGAAAATATTCGCAAGAAAGATACTGGCGAGTTCACTCACCATGACCTTGCACTAGATGCTGGTACAACAGAGGTAAATGTCTATGTACAGAGTTCAGCCAGCAGTACAAAAATTCCAGTGTGCAATATTCAGGAACAAGACTCTTTACCGACAGTGTCCATATTTCTGTGTTCAAGCAAATGCAGAAAGCATGTACAAGAGAGTGACACTGGGGGGGGGGGGGGGGGGGGAAGAGAGATGGGCAAAGAGGTGAAACAAGTGAATTCATATTGTGGGTTTGGTTTTTGCATCTCTTGATCTTTCATGGCTGCAGTATCATAGAATATCAGGGCTGGAAGGGACCTTGGGAGATCATCTAGTCCAACCCCTTGCTCAAAGCAGGACCAATCCCCAGTTTTTGCCCCAAATCCCTAAATGGCCCCCTCAAGGATTGAACTCACAACCCTGGGTTTAGCAGGCCAATGCTCAAACCACTGAGCTATCCCTCTTCATATCCACTCTTCAGAGAGTAAACAGTAAATGGAGATGAAGTCAGTAACACACCTCTGGCAAGGATGTGAAAGTGGTAAAGAGCTTCTTATAAATTTGGAAAACTAAATCTTCACCCTGATTGTAAGAGAATATGCATTTGTTCTGTCTGTCTTCTCCATCTCAAGAACAAGTTTTTGATCTGACCTGCAGTTTAGCACATGACTGACTGGCATACCTAAATTAAGGTGGAAAATAAAAACTTGCCTGCTGCCTTAGGTTCCTTGTCAACACCAGTCAACAGCAGCTAAGCAGTACTTTGGTGATCATGATACTGTAATGAGCCATGAGCTCACTTTCCCAAAGTATGGTATGCAAGCAACTGGCCAAGTGAAGCTAGAGGAACCATTTGGCAAATATGTAATATTTAAGTCTGTCCAACAAACTGTTAACTTTTAAAGAAATAGAGGGCAAGATTTTGAAGTGCAAATCAGCAGCTTGTCTGGTGGATAGTAATTAACTGAAACTTTGACTGGAATAGATTTTGGGTGGAACTAGGCTAACAGAGAGTGTTTTTCCCAAATCTTTTGGTAGTAAAACTGCGGTTAAACCAGTCTACAATAAGCGTCCCGTAATGCTGTCTGGAGACTTCTTGGTAGGACACTATTTAATGCCCAGAACCAAGTGTATTTAACATTTGCTTTATCCTTAAAAAAGATCTTAAGTCTAATAAATATGTTTTTACAGGAAGATCGCTTGAAGATTGATGTGATTGACTGGCTGGTATTTGATCCTGCACAGAGGGCTGAAGCACTTAAGCAAAGCAATGCTATAATGCGGAAGTTCTTGGGTACTATCACTTTACAGATTTTATTTGTGTAGTAGATTTTAACATAGTCTCATTGACAGTCTCGGCCATCTAAGAACATTAGATTTGGGCTAAAATCATATAGCTCATTAAAGAGCATGACTAGGACAGTAAAAAGGGCCAAGTATCCTCTATCTTGAAATTATAGCAATATTGTATCATGTTTGCCACCAGCATTAACCAATTTTGTAATACCATTATAAAAGTGCTGAAATTCTAAATCGCATTGTCACAGCATCCAAGAAACATGAAGCAGCAAAAGATGTGTTTGTGAAGATTCCACAAGATTCCATAGCAGAAATATACAATCAATGGGAGGAACAAGGAATGGATAGTCCGCTTCCAGCTGAAGATGACAATGCTATAAGAGAGCATTTATGTATCAGAGCATACCTGGTGAGAATCAAATGCACGAAACATTGGGTACTTGAAATCTCTTACGGGTAACTATAATTTTTGCCTCTTATATTACGATTGGAAATGGCTCTAGAGAGGCCTGTACCTATTTGAGCAAATGTGCACTGTAGCTGAAATGTTACAAAGTAGTGGTTTTTCTGCACTGTTGACAAATGTTGACTCTTGAGTAACTTTGGAGAAGCTAGATGTGCTAAATTCTTCTATTGTAAAAATTTAACAAGGAGATCAGTCTAACTGAGCAATTCACAGAACAATCAGTCTGAGTAGCAATCTTTAGCAAATGTTTTTTTCCAATGCAATTTAGGAAGCCCATGAAACGTTCAATGAGTGGTTTAAACACATGAACTCAGCTCCACAGAAGCCTACTTTGCTGCCACAAGCAAGCTTCACTGAGAGAGTGGCCCATGAACATAAAGAAAAGAAGTATGAGGTATACAGAATGTGTAGATAGATGTTAGTCTCAAAGTTTGTTGATAAAGTATGTTAAAATTGTAAAAATTATCACACAAATACTCTACATTCCAATAGTTCCTATTTCGGAGGGACAGTCCATTTTTAATACAGTAGAAATGTACTAATTCACATTGATTGGGAGATCCATTTTGTGAATTACTGAATTTTTAATACTGTAAATGAATTTTAAAAAAATCAAACATAGTAAGGCTACTATGACTACGAGCCTTATAAAGCACTCCTATATTTTACAACTGTATTTAATCTTTATTTATAGTACTTCCTAATATACTAGTAAATATTCTGTTGTATAATTTTGTAAAAATAGTCAGTCTTAGTAATATGAGACCTCACTACTACATTCTGCTAATAAATCTTCACTGGAAAGTGAGGGGGAATGCTGTTTTGTGTGATTATCTGTTGTATTTTACTGCTCCCCCCCCCCCCCCCCATCTCCTCTTATAAAAGATGTTGCAGGTTTTTCTCACCAAAAGATCCTCTTTATAGACTTCACATTTTGGCAAGTACAAAATTTACTGTAGGTAGTTTAATTGAAACATGCAATTTTGTTCTGGAGATATGGTAAAATAAGTTGCCAAAATATTATCTTCCTCTTATGGCTGTGCCTGCTTTGAAACTATCTGTTTAACTCTCTTTATGTAGGTAATTAAGCATGCATGACCATGTCTATTAGCAGCTGGCATTTCAGCCAACAGCTAAAATTTAAGATTTTTATTTAGAATTAGATCTGTCAATGTCTATACATTAGATTAAAATATCTGTTCCATTAAAATAGGCCTTGGATATTCCATTTACTCTGTTTTTCTCCTTCAGATGGATTATGGTATTTGGAAAGGTCTCTTGGATGCTGTAACAGCTGATGTGAAAGAGAAAATGTACAATGTCTTGCTATTTGTTGATGGAGGATGGATGGTTGATGTCAGAGAGGTAAAATGCACTCTTGTACCCCAGAACAGGCCTCCAAAAAGCTGTTTCTACCCAACAATAGGAGACATTAGTACTTCTCAGTCTCACTTGCTTTTGCTGCTCAGTTACAGTTCAGTCTGGTGACTTAACTATCACCATGAATAGATTTCCCCCCCCCCCCACCCCCCCATGGTTGGAAATATGAGAATTGCCCCCACCAAGTCCAGAGTCCTGTCTCTGACAGTGTTTATCAGAGGCGGTATAAGAAACCATGTAGTGAACATCTAAAGAATAGCATGCTCATAGGAGTAGTTTCTTCCAAACTCCTTCAACTAGTGGCTGGCTTCTGCCCTGCTTGAGATTGGAATGTGAATTTGCAGGACAAATCTACCTGAAAGAAGTTTACACAATACATTAAATATGGCTGGAAAACATGGACTGCTTTAACTGGACACAGGCAAAATGTGGAGTTGGCAACCAGTCTGACTACACTTAGGGAAAAATACCATATTATTAAATATCAGAGGGGTAGCCATGTTAGTCTGGATCTGCAGAAGCGATAGAGCCCTGTGGCACCTTTATAGACTAACAGATGTATTCGAGCATAAGCTTTCGTGGGTGAATACCCACTTCGTCGGATGCATCCGACGAATGTGGGTATTCGCCCACGAAAGCTTATGCTCCCATATGTCAGTTAGTCTATAAGGTGCCACAGGGCTCTTTGTTGCTCCTATTATTAAACTTAATTTCCTTTTTGTGTTAATTTTTTTTTTAAGGAAAATCATTTTCTTTGCAATACAATAAGCATTTAAGTCTTCCAAACTTGTAAATGTGTTATAGCTGTTTCTACTATATTTTGCTGCATGACTTTTTTCCCCCCGACCATTAGAATTGGGCAGAAGTACTGTTGCTTTGTGAGGACAAGATAATAAAACCTAGTAAAGGAATGTACTTGTAACTAATGCATGCTTTTCTATGGTAAGGATGCTGAAGATGACCCTGAACGAACACATCAGATGATCTTGCTGCGAAAACTGTGCCTGCCTATGATTTGCTTTCTACTTCATACGGTTTTACACAGCACCAGACAGTACCAGGAATGCCTGAGACTAGCTGATGTGGTTGCTTCAGAGCGACACAAGCTCTATGTGGTGAGACAGAGCTCAAAACCACTTATTTATTTGCATTTTAAATCCAATTTAAAGAAATCCACAATTGTTTAGTAAAGTTAAAACTACTGAATGTGTGTTTTGTAAATGAAGTTATGAAGCTACAGTTAGAAAAACAAACACTAGGTCATACTGTTTAATCCTGTTACTTGCAGCAGTAAAGGATTTCCTGACACAGTTAACCTTTTATGCGAGCTTTTTGCCATGCTTTCTTTCAAAGTTGATAAGGGCCATGAGAATTACACAGAAAATATTCAGATAACCAATATTCATTCTTCTGCTGGTGCCATTTGTGTGGTTTTGGGGTTGTTTTTTTTTAATTGTAATAAAGATGTGTTGCCCTGCCATTACATTTCATTGCTGGTAGAGATCTTTTTGAGCTAGTACTCGCTGATACAGTGTACCAGGGCTTTTGTAAATTTAATGCCTTTATGTTTCTAGTCCTTATGACTGTGAAAAAATATTTTTCCAGTGTGAATCCGTAAGGGATTGTCTTGCTGAGTTTGCAAGTAAACCATCAGCTGTCAGAGCTATTACCTGCCCAACTCAAGGGGTATTGACTCTGAAGCCTAATGACGACAAATATATATGTTAATATTACCTATTTCCCTGCTGATCTTTTTAGTGGAAACATCAAGCTGTACTGGGTTAGTGAGCGGGTTTTGAGGTTAGTTGGTTGACTTTGCATACTCTGTCACTCTCTTCCAATCCTGACACCTGATAATGGAGTTCTTTATTCTAACCTATTTGTCAGACCAAGTGTTGAGACTGCCTGACATAAGTTGAATAGCATACAGGCGAGTCGCATCTTAGGTGCATTTAACATGCGCGAATTCAGCTTTGCACGGTCGGCAAAACCAGGGAAAAAAAAAAAGAAAAATAACTATTTAAAAACTGAATCGGTACTGCGGGCGATTCCGTCCGCCATTCAACTCAATGGCGTTTCACTGTACGCGGTTTTTCGCTTTACGTGCGAACCGCGGAACAGAACCCCCGTGTAAAATGACTTGCCTGTACTTAAATCGCTGTTTAGTTGCAAATCTGTCTCATCTGTAAAGAAGATATGACCTCATGTATATATCTTTTATTTTCAGGTGTTTTCTAAGGAAGAACTCAGAAAGCTGCTACAGAAGCTGAGGGAGTCTTCTCTAATGCTTTTGGACCAGGGTCTTGATCCTCTGGGATATGAAATTCAATCGTAGTTCTATCATTCTAGTTATTGACTGCAACTTTTGAATGGCACTATGAATGGGAAATCTGGACTTCCTGTTCTGTTTGAAAAATACATAAATTTCTGGGGTGGTAGTGTTTTTTGTAAAATTAAACTCAGATTTGAATATCTGTAATTGAAAAATGCTGACTAAATATTTGATGCAAGTTGATATATACAGTCTTTTCTTAAATGTTTTTTTCCAATAAAATTGCTTTGTAAGCAGAAACCCTAGTGTTTGTTGATTCTAACGTAAAAGTGTACATTAAGGCCCCATTGCTGCAAATGATTCCAGATATGTGAACAGACCCCTGCACTTGCTTAATCAGGCAATTCCACAGGAGCCACTTGTGGACTGGAATAGTCAGCCACCAGCAGGAGAAGAATGTCCAGAAGCCACGATCCCTCAGTTGAGGAAGAAGGCTGTGCTGGTTAACAAACTGACCTGGTTTAGAAACTAAGCGAAGGCAGCTATAAACACAATATATATTAAAACAAATGGAATAATGGGGAAGTTGACAGTAAGGAATATAAATCAGAAGTTAGGAATTCTAGAAAACTGATAGAGAAGCAAAGGGACACAAGGAGAAATCTATGGCCAGTTAAGGACAATAAAAAGGAGTTTCTTAAATATATTGGGAACAAAAAGAATCCTGACAATGGTATTGGTCCATTACTAGACAAATAGTAGAATTATCAGTAATGATGCAGAAAAGGCAGAAGTGTTCAATAAATATTTGTTCTGTGTTTCAGGATATCTCATCATATGGTCATAACTCTTTCCATTCCACTAGTCTCTTGGGAGGATGTTAAACAGAAGCTCTGAAGTTAGACATTTGTAAATCGGGTCCAGATAACTTGCCTCCAAGAGTTTTAAAAGAGCTGATGGAGGAGCTTGCAGGACTGTTCATGTTGATTTTCAGTAAGTCTTGGAGCACTGGGGAAGCTCCCGAAGACGAAGAAAGCTAATGACCTGCCATTTTTTTAAAAAGGGGAAATGGGATGACCCAGGTAACTATAGGCATGTCAGCCTGACATCAATTCTGGGCAAGATAATGGAGTGGCTGATACAGGGCTCAATTAATAAAGGATTAAAGAAGGGTAATGTAATTAATGCATATTAAGATGGGTTTATGGAAAATAGATCCTGCCAACTAACTTGATATCTGAAAAGATTACAAGTTTGGTTGATAAAAGTAATACCACTGATGTAATATACTTTAAACTTCTGTAAGGCATTTGACTTGGTACCACATGAGATTTTAATTTAACCCCTCCCCTCCCCCGAACAATATAAAATTAATATGGCACACATTTAAATGGATTAAAAACTGATTGTAATGTAATTGTAAATGGGGAGTTGTCATCAAGCAGATGTATTTCCGGTTGGATCCCTCTGGGATTGGTCCTTATCCCTTTGCTATTAATGTTTTCAATCAATGACCTGGAAGAAAACAAAATCATCAATGAAAGTTTGCAAATGACACACACAGTGGGGGAGTGGTAAATAATGAAGAGTCAGTGGTTCAGGGTGATCTGTATCACTTGATAAACTGGGCACAAGCAAACTATATGCATTTTGATACGGCTAAATGAATACATCTAGGAACAAAGAACGCAGGTCATACTTACAGGATGGGGGACTCTATGCTGGGAAGCAGTGACTGACAAAATGTTTGGGGGTCGAGGTGGATAATCAGCTGAATGTGAGCCAGTAGCGTAGCTGGGGGGGAACAGGGGGAGCAGCCCCTCCCGCTGTGAGGAGAAGCGGCGCTAAGGCACCGCCTGAGGGAGTTTAAAAGGCCTGGCGGCTGCAAGAGCCACGGGCCTTTTAAATCCTCGCCCGAGCCCCAGAGCCGGGCTCGGGCAGGGGCACTTTAAAAGGCCGGCGGCTCCTGCTGCTGCAGGGAGCCACGGGCCCTTTAAAGCGCCCCCAGCCCCGCTGCAGCAGCCGGGTTGGGGGGGGGGGGAGGCGCGCTTTAAAAGGCCGGCAGCTCCTGCCGCTGCGAGGAGGCAGGCCCTTTAAAGCACCCAGCCCCGCTGCTGGAGCCGGGCTCAGGGGGGCGCTTTAAAAGGCCCGTGGGTCCTGCTGCTGCCAGGAGCCGCGGGCCCTTTAAAGCACCCCCAGCCCCGATGCCGGAGCCGGGCTTGGGGGGCGCTTTAAAAGGCCCGGGGGCTCCGCAGCGGCTGGAGTCTGGGCCCTTTAAAATGCCGCCGGGTGAGTACAGGGGGAGCAGGGAGGCGCCTTTTTATAGCGCCGCTCCCCCTGTGCTCTAAACCTGGCTACGCCACTGATGTGAGCTGTGTGATACTGTGACTAAAACTGCTAATGCAATCCTTGGATGCATAAATGGGAATCGTGAGTGAGTAGAGGTTATTTTACCTCTATTTGGAAATAGTGCAATCACTGTTGGAATACTGCATCAGTTCTGGTGCCCACAATTCAAGAGGAATGTTGATAAATGGGAGAGGGTTCAGAGAAGAGCTATGACGAGGATTAGAACATATACCTTATAGGAACAGACTCAAGGAGCTCAATCTATTTAGCTTAACAAAGAGTAGGATAAGGAGTAACTTGATCAGTCTAAAAGTATTTCCATGGGGAGTAAATATTTAACAATGGGCTCTTCAATTTAACAGAATGGTATAACATAACCAATGGCTGAAAGCTGAAGCTAGACATTCAGATTGGAAATAAGGCACACATTTTTAATAGCGAGGTTAATTAACCAATGGAACAACTTAGCAAGGGTGGTGGTGGATTCTCCATGGACAATTTTTACATCAAGATTGGATGTCTTTCTAAAATATGCTATAGATATGGAATTATTTTGGGGAAGTCCTATTATACGGGATGTCAGATTCCATGATCACAATGGTCCATTCTGGCCTTGGAATCTATGAAGTGCAGTGAAGCAGGGAATGAGGCTGCAGGGAAATGTGTAGGGAAGTGGGGAAAGAAGACAACAGTTGGGAGGAAGGGACATTAACTCAATCTTTTTGTTCTTAATTTACTAATCCTTTTTAAAAAAAGAGACACTTGCTTTAAAGGCATTTAAAATATCTGCGTATGTTCTTGATATTACTCTTTCATGTAAGCAATCCGTGTAGTTGCTTCAGGACAGTGTGATCTCAAATGGGGAAAAGTGATCCATGTTTTGGAAAAAGTTTGAAAATTCTTGTGCCAGAATCATTTCCTTTACATTTAACTAAAACCTGGAGCTGTATTTTTTTTTTTTTTCCTAACTGGAGAAGAGCAAAGAGGGGAGGGATAGCTCAGTGGTTTGAGCATTGGCCTGCTAAACCCAGGGTTGTGAGTTCAATCCTTGAGGGGGCCATTTGGGGATATGGGGCAAAAACTGGGGATTGGTCCTGCTTTGAGCAGGGGTTTGGACTAGATGACCTCCTAAGGTCCCTTCCAACCCTGATATTCTATGATTCTATGAAAGAGGCTAGAGCTAGCTATTGCACACACGGCTTTTGATTTCGTAACCCAAGCATCGTAGTTCCTGGTCTAGCAGTAGCTCAGAGTTTGAAAAGGGAGCCTCTTGGCCGTGTCTACATCACAGATTTCTGTTTGTATCAAGAAGCTGTTCTAATTGGCTGGGCAAGATAGAACTCCCTTTGAAATTATTTGCTGCTTGAAAGAGTGGATACAGAGTAGCAAGGTACTCTCTCTTTCCAAAGGCTGGGAATGCTGTAGACAGAGACAGCCGAAACAGAAAGATGGGTGAGAAACTGAACCTAAGCATTTCAGCTCTGAGTACTAATCACAGTACCATCAGGCCAATCCTGTACTTCTGCTTTTTTATTAAGATCAACTGATTTCCCCACTTAATAAGGAGTTTCACTGCAACCACAAACACAGAATTTCTAAAAGATGTACTGCTTCTGGGTGCATGTGTACGTGTCCATTTCTGCATTGGCTATATTCAGTTCACAAGCAAAAAGATGTCAGACCAGCATAGTCATGTGTTACCACTAGTAATAAAAATTCTGCAGGCTTAATTAGGCCCTCAGTGACACCTGTACCTTGTATGAGTTTGTACAGATGTAGTTGATGGGAACTTATTACACATTTTCTTAACGCACTGGTTTTTGACGCACAAACGCCTACCAAAATATTTAAGGGGGGGGAGGGAACCTGAAACTTCTTAATGTCTCAAGGGAGGAACTGTGTTAAGTATCACCCCTCACAACCTTTGAAGCTGTTTTCCATTTTGATTGGCTAGGTATTGGATGGTTCTGTTCAAAATGCTGCTCATTTGGCACCTTAAGAAGCTGTACTTGAATGGGCAAAAGAATAATTTAACTGTCTTCTTTGGACAAGGAAACTAAAAACCTGTCTTTGTCAGTGAGATTGTACAATGTTTAGGGCAGGGGTTCTCAAAACTTCATTGCACCGCGACCCCCTTCTGACAACAAAAAATACTACACAACCCCAGAAGGGGAGGGGACCAAACCCCGGGCCCATTCAAGTCCTGCCACCCCGTGAGGGGAGAAGGGACCAAGTCCAAGGACTTCAGCCCCAGGCAGGTAGTCTGTAACCTGATCCCCACCAGCCAGGGCTGAAGCCCTCGGACTTAGACTTTGGTCCTGGGCTTTGACCCTGGGCCCCAGCAAGTCTAACACCAGCCATGGTGACTCCATTAAAATGGGGTTGTGACCCACTTTGGGGTCTTGACCCACAGTTTGAGAACCGCTGGTTTAGGGTAATGAAACCCAGCCTCAGCTCTCCAACACTGGGCTGTTTACAGATCTGCTGCTGCCCAATGTCCCTCAGGAAGATTTTATTTTCCAGCTGTTTCCCCACTGGGAAAAGATGTTGGTATATGGGTTAGTGGGCTACTACTACCCCTTCGGTGCAGGCCAGGTAGTCTGGAGGCATTTTTGCCGTGTTACAATCTCACCCTGGGGACACAGATTCGGGGGGGGAGGGGGGATTTTGCTGTGGGTTAATTTATTTGACTATGGTGATAGGACTAGAAGGGACCTTTCGGGTCATGAAGTCCAGGCCTCTGCGGTCGCAGTCAACACTATGGTGTGGTCCTGTTCATTAACCGAGCAAGCTAACGATGACTAATGGGAGGCAAAAGCACTACTGGGAGGCTGCGTGGGGCCCTCGCTCCTCATTCCCAGCAGCGTACATTCATCCGCGGCCAGTTCCTAGCGATCCCTGCCGAGGCCGGCCCAACACTCCCGCTGGGCTGGCTCGTCTCCCTGCAGGGGGGAGCGGCCTGGCGCGCGGGCTGGGGCCGGGGCTGTCTCCGCCCGCCCTGCCCGCCCCCTGGCTCCGCAAGCGGAAGCTCCCGCGCCCCGCCCCCGCGTGTGGCGTGGTGGTGGGTGGGGGAAGGCGGCGGCCCCTGCCCGCCCGGGAGCGCTGGCTGCGGGCGGGCTGCCTGCTCCGTACTCGTTGGCCGCCCGGCTGAGCGCGGAGGAGCCGGGGGCGGCGGCCGGGCTGCCGGGCGCCATGGGGCCGGGGCCGGGGCCGGGGCCGGGCTGGCTGGCGGCGGGGCTGCTGGTGAACCTGGTCGCCTCCATCTGCATCGTGTTCCTGAACAAGTGGCTCTACGTGCGGCTCGGCTTCCCCAACCTGAGCCTCACGCTGGTGCACTTCGCCGCCACCTGGCTCGGCCTCGGCCTGTGCCAGGCGCTGCGCGTCTTCGCCCCCAAGAGCCTGCGGCCCCGCCAGGTGCTGCCCCTGGCGCTCAGCTTCTGCGGCTTCGTGGTGTTCACCAACCTGTCCCTGCAGAGCAACACCATCGGCACCTACCAGCTGGCCAAGGCCATGACCACGCCGGCCATCGTGGCCATCCAGAGCCTCTTCTACGGCAAGAGCTTCCCCCTGCGCATCAAGCTGACCCTGGTGAGCGCCGAGCGGGCGGGGGCAGCGCAGCGCCCGTCGCCGCTTCCAGCCTGTCTGCCTTGGCCGGATCGGGGAGCCCCCGGCGGGGAGGGGGTGGGCGGGCGGATCGGGGAGCCCCTCGCCGAAGGGCTATTTCCCCCTTTCCAGCCACGTTCCCGCCTGTCCCTTTGGCGCTCGCTGACTTAGCAAATCTGTTAGTTGAGTCAGCAGGATGCCGATGGTTCTGTGGCTCCTTGGGCAGAAGTGCTGGGTTAATGGTCATGTACCTTCTCTCTCGTGCTGGGGAGTGGGGTCGAGGTGCTGTTGTGTGTATGGACTGCGAGGAAACCTCTCAAATAGCCAGGAATGAGCAAAACCGCACCACCGCCATCACCAAATGCTGCCAGCTGGCTACGAGGGGCCTCAGTGGAATCTGAACTCTTGGGGGTCAGTGTTATGACCTTCACGTTACTTTGATTTTTTTTTTCATGCCATCAAGGGATTGCAGCAGTGTTATATGGGGCTTTTGCCCTGTTTGCCAGCGCAGCATGGGAGAAAGTGCAAATCAATCTTTGTAAAATTCTCTAAAGATGAAACGCACTAAGTGTTATTACTTTCAAATACAATTTGTGTATAGCTCATGCCACATCTTAATCATGGAATACAGCTTTACAATCTCTAGTGATAAAGCTTGAGTAACTCCGGATAAAAGGGTAACGTTGTGTGTGCAGACCTCTCCAGAACATTGGGGGAGAACAAGGTTTGATCCATTTGAGTTCCATCTGCAGCAAATATAAATAATACCCAACGTTTTCTTTCCTTACAGATTCCCATAACTTTAGGTGTATTCCTAAATTCCTATTATGATGTGAAGTTTAACTTCCTTGGAATGGTGTTTGCTACCCTTGGTGTTCTAGTTACATCCCTTTATCAAGTGGTTAGTAACTTGTTCTTCTCTATATGCATGTTTCATAACAAAGATAACTTTTTGACACCTTGTTCCAAATTTCAGAAAGTTTTAAGTGGTCTGGAAATAGTATGTCTTAAGTTAGTCGTGGTCTGTAAGCAGTGGGGAAGAGATTTCTGGTGCTACACAGCTCTTTAGCAGAAAAGGGCATAATGAGATACAAAAAAAACAGGAGTACTTGTGGCACCTTAGAGCAGGGATCTCAAACGTCAAATCATCAGGAGGGCCACATGAGAACTAGTAAATTGGCCCGAGGGCCGCATCACTGAAACCTTTTCATACAATGATACAAAAGTATAGTCAAAAATGAAAAAAATGAGGAGTAATATAGTATTCTATTAAAAGTCAATGTATTAACTTTTTAAAAACTGTAATGCAAAGAGGGGTTTTAATAAAATATAAACACTTAGTAATGTTTGGAGCTTGGCTGCCAGTGGAGTTGACGCCTATGGTGGGCTGCAGGAAATAACTCCGCAGGCCGCATGTGGCCCGCGGGCCGCGTGTTTGAGACCCCTGCCTTAGAGACAAACAAATTTATTTGAGCATAACAAGATACAGTGGTTGGAAGCTTAAGCTCGACTAATTAAGACCAGTATTTTAAGGCACACATTTGTAACCGTGAGTGTAATAACCATTGGCACAACTTACTTGGTAACATGGTAGAGTCTCGGTCACTTGAAGTCTTTCTTCTATCCAGTTTTGATTTAATGGGCTTGAGGCAGGAATCAGTAGGTGAGGTTCTATTGACTGTCACGCTAGATGATGATGGGCTTTTTTGGCCTTAAAAATCTATGAAAAGAGGAGGAGAAACACGCAAAGTTACTGAGATGGTGCAACATTACATGTGTAGCAGAACTGCTATTTGGCCTATGGGTGAAATTCCATCCTGTGCTTTCTTAGAAAGCCCATAAATAGAATTTAGCGTAATTATAGTTATATTTTAATTTAGAACAGAGATTATTTCAGTATAGTAAATTGTCTCTTATATAATGAATGCTGCATTCCTGACAGTAAATGCTCTTTATTAAATGTTAGCTTTGTTATAGTTAAGTGCAATAAAATAGACAAATTATTTTCAAGGCATTAATTTTATAAGGGTTTTCATTTAGAACCTTCATTTTACTAATCATAGATGTGAAGATAACAGTAGTTATATTAAATTATACATGCTGAAAATCTCAGTTATAATCAATATCAAAATGAAGTTTAGTATATGTGTAATTAAAGGAAGGAAAACCCTGGAATTATAAAAATGTTAGTCATGGTTGTTAGCATATATATCGTAATGGGGGCATAGGGGCCCTATGCATAAAGCATGGGGGCATAGGGAAAGTAACAGCAGTTAGAAGTAGATTTTATTTAAACATACTTTAAAGTACTACTAGAATGTATTTCTTGTGAATGTCTGTCATAAGAATATACTACAGAGCTGTTGCATATTGAGGTATATTATGTTCTTTTCAGTGGTTCTCAACCAGGGGTATGCAGAAGTCTTCCAGGGGGGTACATCAACTCATTTAGATATTTGTCTAGTTTTACAACAGACTACAGAAAAAACACTGGCAAAGTCAGTACAAACTAAAATTTCATACAGATAATGACTTTATACTGTTCTATATACTATACACTGAAATGTAAATATATTTATATTCAATGGTTTTATTTTATCATTGTATGATAAAAATGAGCAAGTAAGCATTTTTTCAGTAATAGTCTGCTGTGACACTGGTATTTTTATGCTTGATTTTGTAAGCAAGTAGTTTTTAAGTGAGGTGAAACGTGGGGTACTGAAGACAAATCAGACTCCTGCAAGGGGTTCAATAGTCTGGAAAGGTTGAGAGCCACTGGTTTAAAGAGTTGCCTAAAATATGCTGTTCAAATGTTGTATGCTTTCACACACATTTGTGGTAACTGCATGCAAGTAACTTGATGCTGTCAGCTATGACTTTAATAATCGTGCTCCGGCATCCCATAATAGTAGAAAGTTGAAAATATAGGTCATTTCTGTAATACTGCTTGCTCTTGTTGGGAGAAGGTACTGAGCCCTAGCTAGGCTCGATTCAGAATTGGTGTGAGAATGAAAGGAGCCAGCTTTTTCCAACCCCCCCTATTTATCTGTCCTTACTCAAGTGGCAGACCTCTCATAGAGTATATGAGGAGACAAATAATAGAGAGAAGATGAAGGGAGGAAGATTCAAGCATTAGCCATCAGACATTGTAATGAAAAAGCTCTTTCAGACGATTCTCTTCCTTCTTCATATGCCTGCACCCAGTGGCTTACCACTGTCTACTCAAAATAGGGGGGAAGACTAACACACATACATCTGGTTAAAATATTTGGTTTTCAGTAAATGGAAGTGGAAAACATCATCCTATTTATTATGTAGCGCCGGCCATATGAGAGTCCCTCCTTATTAGTAACCAAGTTGCTTTTATATGAGGATTTGATTTTCCTCATGTTTAACAACTTTATCTCTTGGTTTTAGTGGGTAGGAGCCAAGCAGCATGAGTTGCAGGTTAACTCTATGCAGTTGCTGTACTATCAGGCACCAATGTCCTCTGCCATGTTGTTGTGTATCGTACCCTTCTTTGAGCCAGTGTTTGGAGAAGGGGGGATATTTGGACCCTGGACACTTTCTGCTGTGGTAAGATTTTATATTTTATTTTTTTAATTTAACACCAGTGACCTTATCACTTAATATAACAGCTTCACATACAGTTATTGACAATGAATGTGACAGGGGCTGTGAGGAAAGAGAATCACTCCCTGCTCCCCTTGTTTAAGCCCCACTGTGTAAGAGAGGAGTATCTCTGTCAGCATGTTTGTCTTTTCTGGTCTACGCTTAGGTCAAAATAGCTACAGCACTCAGGAGTGTGAAAATCCACACCCTAAGAGCTGTAGCTCCACCATCCTAAGCCCAGCATAAATGTAGCTGTCAGGGGGGTGGAGTGACAGAAAAAACCCTTTTGTAGGCTGTGTCTATGCTATCAGGTTATGTCACTGTAGTCCCTGTAGTGTAGAAGTGGCCTAAGAGTATTCTCGCCTTATTCTTGTTTCTGGTTAGAGGTCATTTTAGTAACAGGAAAAAAAGTAGACATTGGCTCCCTCTAAAGTTCAGGAATAAGCAACTTTTTAAACTGTTTATTTAGGAAGCTTTAGTTGCCATGTAAATATTAGAAACACAACAATCATTACAACAGTGAGCTTTTGTTTAGAGACATGATACAGTAATATAGTCATCATATTTCTCTCTTCTACAAGGTGTTACTTTCATAGTGAGCATCATTACAACACCCTTTACATGTCATTTCTAGTGATTTTATTAAATTCAGTAAAATCTCTGATTACATATATTTAACAAACCAGACATCTATCAAATGTTGTTAATATTAAAATAAAATGGACAGTTGTGCTGGTTATTTGCAGGTGAATGCGCTTTGTCTGAGTATTGAGTAAATGGTAACCAAATATCTAAGTGTCTGTTTGTCCTCTGTGTTTTGCTGGGTACATAATTGGTGTGTTAATATTTCCATGACAACCTTCCATATTTTGTGAACCATTCCACTAGAGTTGGACTATTTTTCTTTTTCCAATGAGAGGCTATCAGTAGCCGAGCAGCTACTAGCAGATGACAGATTAATTCTTCATTTCCTTTTGTGTGACCATTTCTGACAGGAAGCCGCAGAAGGATTACCAAAAGATCATTTGGTAATAAATATCCACCAGTGTAATATTTGAACAATCTGTTACTAGATACCTAATATTTTAAATATAGTGACGGATAACCCCTCAGATGAGCCACCAACTGTGAGTTTATGTATGAATCAAATAATAAAGTACTCATCTAGAGTATCTAAAATAGCTGAACAATACAAGTCAAAAGCCAAAAGATTTGAATCGACAAATAAATTAACCTTTCTATTTCCCCCCATACACCCCCACAGACTTTACAAAATCCAGAAGCTTGTCCTAGTTTTTTTAAATAAAATTATGTAAATAACCCTGGAGCCAGCAGTCACTCTCCACTGAGGGAAACATACAAATGCTTTCACTGTTCCTGGACTTCACTTCTGGGGAAGGAGTGCTGGTAGTGGTTACCTTCTGCAGTCAGTAGCTGCTTTGTACTGGGAGGGCTCTAATCTCTCTTCATCCTCATCTTCTTGATGTCCCTCAAGAGGATCAGGGCTCAAATATATATTCATTACATACCTCCCGCCTTAGACAATAGTATCTTTAATTTAGAAAGTGCCAGTTACCCAGTTAGTGATATGTCAGGCAATGATTGATGCAAGATCTCTCTCTTAATGGTACTGAAATCTGTGACTGGAATAATGAATAGTCACAACAAATGGGACAGATATCTCATAATTATTTCTGTAACCTTAACTAAGTTTGCATCCAAAAGCTGTGATCTCTTAAATATGGTTATGGAACATCATTTTTATGAGAGAGCAGTTGAGTATCTGGTGCCATTTCTCAGACATAGCAAGTAAAGAGAAGATACGGATTTTGTAGCACAATTCACTTTTTGAGACCGTGTTCTGAACTACTTAAATCATCAGTGTCTACGTTAAATTAGAACTCATATTTGCCTTTTAAAAGTTTGTTCTGTTTGCTCTCGTCTCGTGTGATATCTTACTGATTTGCTTTTTACAGTAAATAAACCTAATTAAACAATTTGGGGTGTAACTAGAGATGGTCAGAAATATATGTTAGATTACTGACTGTGTCCATTAATCCACAGTTAATGGTGCTGCTGTCTGGTATAATAGCCTTTATGGTAAACTTGTCCATTTACTGGATCATTGGAAACACATCACCTGTCACGTATCCTTTTTATTATTGGCCACTCCCATTGTTTTCAGATGAATGGCAGGATTCAGCTAAGTATATTTCACAATGGAAAAAATCCCACTGGATAAATAGGCTGGTAATTTACCTGCTTTATTGTGAATGTTAAAACTGGAAAAGCACAATTCAGTTTCTCAGTGTTTTTTCTCACAATATGTACAGACAGTTCTGGTTAATTTAGTAGTAAGAACTTTATGTCCATAAGAACAGCATTAAAACTTTTACACACGTTTTGGTGACTATATAGTAAATGCATAAAGTGATTCCTGTTTGTATATCAAATATCAGTTAATTTGTAAAGCACTTTGTGTGAAAGGTGTTACATAAATGCAAGTTGTTAATTATAATTGCACAGATAAAATCGAAAAGTTGTGTGAATAGAAATTGATGTGAACGACCGTAGCCCATTTTGGGGATAGATAGTGAATCTCTTAAGCGGTCATATGTTTATTTTTAATATTTTGACTATTTGTTATGATCCTTAACAGAGATGTGTAGATATAATATGTTTGGACATTTCAAGTTCTGCATCACTCTATTGGGAGGGTACCTGTTGTTTAAAGATCCACTGTCACTTAATCAAGTTCTTGGGATTTTATGTACTTTGTTAGGCATTTTAGCTTATACCCATTTCAAACTTAGTGAGCAGGAAGGGAGTAAGAGTAAACTGGTTCAGCGTCCATAAATCAAGATATTCTGGAGATAATAAAACTTCAAAGGAAAGGAAAACCAATATTAAATATGCACTGATTGTAGAACGGGCAAAATAGCTGAAATAAAATTTGTATTGATGATCCTGGTGGTAACACTATGCTGAAACAAAATAAAATGAATCATTACATAAAACACATTTGCCATCTTAGTCCAGCCTATATTTAAATAGTAACATTTAAAAAAATGATCAAGTGGTCCAAGTCAAATTAGAATGGAAATTCTATAGAAGTGATTACGACTTTCACACCTAAATCAAACGAGCTCATCTTGGTTAATGTTACAGTAAATGCTGAAGGAATTAATTTTGCCTTTTGTGATATCATGCCAGTGGTACTCTTGTAAAAAATCTTGTTCGAGACACTCGTATGCAGATATTCTGGTACATGACAGCACATGCTTCCTGTTTGTCTGGTAGACAAAAAGGCTATTTGCCTTTTAAAAAAAAAAAAAAAAAAAAAAAAGCTGTCGAACATAATTCTGACTTGCTTGCGTGTTTGGCATAACTACCTGAATAACTTTCAGTAGAAGGGATCAGATAAAATTATTAGTGGAGTGGAGACTCAGGCAACCGATCTAACTAGTTATCAATTTGAACCCAAACCGAATGCCCCAAACTTTGGGAAAGTTGGAAACAGGCTCTGAACTTTGCAGCTCAAGTTCACCTGTAGATCTACCAGGATATTTAGTAAATCACTAGTGTTTTGGAAAACATTCTGTTTCTGCTTCATGATTTTCTAGTGTCAAAAACGGACTTTCACAAGACTTTTTGAACCTTTGTGGGCTTAGTAAAGCTACATAGCTTGCTTTAATTGCCAAATGAAAATGGTTTTGCAAGTAAGAACACAAACACCCACCTGTTTGGGGCAGCAGATAAACTATGCCAAGACTCGGTTCAAAGAAATCTTTAAGTGAAAAAAATCTAAATAGGTAGGACGAGGGAGTTGAACCTCCTGTTGTTCTAATCCTTTCCCTAATATGCATGTGCACTTCACTCCTGCCCTCTGCCCTGCAGTTCCCTCAAAAGGGCAAGGTGCATCCTATATTTGCAGGTTCCACTGTTGTTACTGTTTGTATAGGGAAGAGCCAATGGGTTGCTGAGAAATTTAATCTCTGTCATCCCACTCATAATATGCTGGAAAGACAATCTCTTCAGGGGAATCTGCAGCAGATGATGACCTTGGGATGGGCACAGGTTCTGCTGTAAATTGGGGGTGCTTTCAAGATTACCTTTGGCCAGAGCTGTGCATAGTTTTTTGGCCATTTGGAAAGGCAGTTTTGAGGACCATGTTGTAGAAAATTGAAAGTTATGTCTGTTTTCCTGCTTTCAGTAAACGTGGCAAAAATGTACGTTTGCCAGATTGGCAAGTGATTAGAATTTATTTGTATTACTTCACTTGCATTTTGTTGTTTTATCTTCATTTATTATTAGTAGCTTTAAAGAGGAAAATCATATGAACAGAAACGTGTTTAGGTTTTACAGCCACCGGCATAAATGGTTGGGTAGTTAGTTCTTCTAAGCGTTTTTTACAGGTTAAATTAACAGAAACCTTAATGCTATGATAATGTGCAAGAAGCAATCTCAATCAAGTTATTTTTACAATGAGGCCTGTTTTCAGGCTTGTACTTTGTTCAGTTTTCGGAGTTTGATTTTTAAAAACAAATTCTCTTGTGTAGCTTAAATTTACATCAGATTACTCTGTATTGTTTCAGTATTCTAAACAGTTAACATCTTTACCAACAGTATCTGAGGCATTGTACGGGTTCAAAGAAAATTTCTTTTGTATACATTTTTATAAATCTATAATTTGTTAGAATTTAAAGACAAATATGGACTGCTGAGAAATATGTGCAGAACAGTGCAGTCTTTAGGTGCATATTCTTCAGTACATGCACTGAGAAAACCGTTTGCATTGATTTGTGCTGTGCACAAGCTCTTCTAAAATGTAAATACACCACGAGGACGTTTTTAGGATTAGAAATAAGATGCCTGAAAAGCCTGTGTGATGACAAAATCTGAGATGGGATTGATGTATATAATGAGAAAAGAACTGAATAAAAATGTATGATAATGCAAATGATTTTTACCACAGCATCTGATCTTCAAAATGGAAAAAGAAAATTAAGAAAGTAATTCAAAAGCATTAGTGACTGAAAAGGATACATTATAAATATAGTCTGTTGCTGGAAAATGTACAAGTCCTGTAGGTCACTGACGTGACTGGATTTTTTTCATATATTTAACAGTTCTACTTTGGATTTTACCTAGTATGACTGATGAATAAAATAATTCTTGAACTTCTCTCTTGTCTTTCTTTGTCAAATGTTTCAAAATATTAAACAGGGAAGACTTGTGTAATCATGGGCTAAATAGATTCCTTGATACATAGTTAATTTAATTACGTGACCTGTACTGTACCTCTAGTTATTATGTTTTTGAGAAGAGATGTAGCTGGATTTTTTCTGATTGAATTGACTGCATTTTTAATGAAATGTCCGGGGCATCTACAATATTAGACAAGCACCACTTGTGGTTTTATAAACTTAATATACATGCTCGAGGTCACACACTTCATTGCTTCTGTGGGGCAATCTCACTGCATTCAGAGGCTCCTTGAATCCATTCCCCCATCCCCAGACTTACTGTGTGCCACTTTCTCATCCTTCTATTTTGGGGACACTGCAACCCCAACCTTACATCAAGGGTTCTCTGTACTCCCTCCCCCTCCCCCATTAGCCTCTTCTCCTCCATGCCCCTTTCCCCACATAAATGTCCCTCATTCTCACTATATGTCAGGGCTCTGTGCGCCCATGTCCCTCTCCTATTATTTCATTGTCCCATGTTTGTCCCACCCATGCTGGGAACTCTGTGTGCCCCTCATCCTCCCTGCCACCCTTCCATTATTTCTTTTCTCTCTCTCTCAGAGAGAAATAATTCTGGGTGTCCACCTTTTGAACTGGAGTGGGAAGGTGGGCAGAGTTGAGATGGTGGACTTAATATACTGGAGGGGGACTTAATATACTGAAAGATGTTAATAGCAGCCATCAACAGATTCTTTGATCTCTTGACAGTTGAAGGCCAACAAGCAGTAAGGAGAGCTCCATGTGTCCTCCACTTTTCCACCTTCTGGTTTTCACCAAAACCAGAAGAGTTCTGCCCACTGATGCCTAGATACAGCATTCCCTGAAATTTTGGAATTGACCAGCCACAGCATTTAAAAGTTCTTGTGTTAGATCCAAACAAAGAACAGCTGTTGAGTCGAATGTGGGGCCTCATTTCATTCTGCCAATTATGGATCTGACTTCGGATGAGTTACAGGAGGGAAGTACCTAATTTTCCCCATCTGTAAAATGGAAATAACAATAAAGACCTCCTTTGTAAAATGCTTTAAGATCTACTAATGACAATTGCTGTGTAAGAGCTGGATATTAAGCACTTCTGTATCCAAATCAGACCAGGAAAAATTACACTATTTTAGGATCCAGTCCTATTACCCACGCTCACACAATCCCCTCTGAAGTTACTGGATGACTAATAACTAAAACAAACAGGATTATCTTTTAAACTGTAATTACAGGAGAGAGGCAGATACAAAAAAATCCCCAGAAAACACAGGTCTTTGTTTCTTTTTCTAAACTATTTGGATTTGGTGGATCTGGCATGTTTCCTCCTGTGTGTGTGTGTGTGTATATACACAATATACACACACATTTATGAATGTACTGACAGTAAACCTTGTAGCCAAACTCAGCAATCCTGAGGGAAAAGCAATAATAGCATCTTTTGACACACATACTGAAATGGTTTCTTACAAATTAATGATCTTTCTGCCAGATACTTGTTAATTAGGAAAGTAACTGGTTCTAATGCATTAAAATGTTTTAATACTTTATTCCTGCTAATTGCCTGTATTTAAGATTCTAAGTCATCTTGCTTTTCATTAACAGTAAACTAGAGAATTAGAATGTTTTTAAATACACATGGTTCCTGTTGTGTGGGTTAATTGATCAGCTTCAGTCTTTTTGGTGTTCTCTTGTGACAAAATTAAGCACCACCGCAAGCCTTGCTGTTGAGCTTGCTTATTGGCCCTCTGCCCATGACCTCAGCCCTCCAGTTGGGTTGGTTGGAGTCCTTTTCCCTTTCAGAGTGCTACAAAGTCCAGTGTCTCAGGAGGTCAGTTGCCCTAGCTTGAGGGCATGAAGACCCTGGCCGCCTTGAGTGTGGCCCATTTGCTCAGTCCCTTAAGAAGCCCTGTTGGTAGAGGAACCCAAGCCCACCCACTCTGTGTGTTCCAGGCCAGGGCCTTATATAAAGTGGCTGTCATCAATCTCTCCCACCCTTTACTGTTGCCCTGGCCTGCTTCTTACTGTGCTTCACCTTTATACACAGACTATACAGACATTTTTTGTAGCAAATGGGAAACACTGAAATACCGTTGATAAAACCTCTACGTGTTTGGCAGCATTTGTACTTGCTGATCTTGTAGGGCTTGATAAACTATGGCAAGGGGTGGGAGCACTGTGCTGGGGGAGCTTTTTCTGCTGATGGTAAACAGTTCCTTGTCAGGCTGAAGGGATGTACTTTACTGCTGCTCAGTGTATGAAAATGGGGCTTGTTTTTTGGAAGTCTACCTTCAAGACAGAGCTTCCATTCAGCAGGAATTTATCCTGCCTCTGTCTGCTCATGCTAAATGAATGCACAATGGTAGCACAAGGCCAAAGGAACACTGAGGCCTTATTCAGTCTGCCTGTAGTTTTATTAAATTTCTCTGAAATAGTTATGGACAGGTAGATCACCCTTGATAAGGGGTTTACGCTACAGGAAGGACCGGAAAAACCCATCTCTGTTTAGCTAGGAAATATTTATAAAGCTCTAATGATCAAAATCACTGAGTTCATAGTGACTTATGGACAGTAGGAGCTGCAGAAATATTTAAAGCATATTGAAGTACAACTTAGTTCTAACCAAGAACTTGTTTAGCCCATCTGTTCTCATAAAACCTACTGGCAATAAACCTTCTCCACCCAACATCTGTCTTTTAACTGTGCTGTGTCTGTTTATGCACTTGGGTTTAAATGGTCAGGGATTTTGTTCTTAATATGTTATAAAGTACTGTGTACAGCTGTGTACTGTTCAGTTAGTAATATGTTTGACAACAATATAGACAGGTGCTGGTGAAGTTTGTCAGCATGTTTGGGAGGATAGAAAGGAGGCAAGCTAAGGCTCTCATTTTAAGCACTGAAAGGAGGGGACCTTTTAATTCAGTGTTGTTCAAGTCAAATTTAGGATTGCATTACTGACGTTAATACAGAACCTAACTTGGCAGGAGACCGAAACCTTGTTCTTCAGCAGATTGACTGCCTCGTGAAAGGTAACATTCTCCAAGAGCTCTGTCCTGCTCCCTCCAAAATCAATAGGTGCTTTACCATGGATTTTCCCTATGGATGACATGAGAACCCAAAGACTTGTAAGAGTCATCACAATTTTCTGAAAAGAAACTGTATTCTGTGCACTGTTTGGCCAGCTGAGTTTCCCCTCACATATCCTGCTACCCCCACCTCCAAGTGCATTTTGGGGTGGTTGAGACACACAGCTTTACCCATTTATCTGCAACATATGAGGCTCAGAGAGGTGTGAAGTGGCCCATTCATCTCAATGAGATGTTCTCAGATGAAAGGTAATATCTAAGGAAGATGAATACAATTGAATCAATAGCTCTGAGACCTGTGAATGTTAGTCTTTGTGTTCCCATCCCCGCTTCCCAGTGTGGGAGAGTTTCTGATGTGTCAGGCATGCCTGTTCTAAGCTCCCTGCAGGGGTAGTGAGATGGGCTTAGACCTCCCCCTTCAAGGGACAAGGCACCCCAGATCCATGAGGAGGTAGAGGCTGAGGCTCAGAGCTCCCAATAAGGCAAGCCTTCCCCCTCCGAAACCTGGCTCTCTCACATGGATGCAGGGAGTGAGGCTAAAACATCCCCTAGGGGGCAAGACAAGATCCCAGCTTACATCCAGGGTAAGAAGAGCTCAGACCACCCTCCCACCCCCAACAGCAAGCCCCCACAAAACCTCACTCACATGAAGGGCCCATGGAAGTGGGTCAGATCCCCACTGATGGGCAGGAGGCCCCCAGATCCTAGAAATAACACACAGAGGAATAGGGAATGGGGTTCAGATACCCCCCCCCAGAGAGGCAAGGCCCCCATATCTCAGCTCACATGAGGGGCCCAGACTTTCCCAGATCCTGGCACACATGCAGAAAGGGAGAATATGGGGCTGATAGGTGCCCCATCCCTTATTCTTCCCCAGCCCCCCTGCACTTCACCCACGTGTCCCCTTCCCAGTCCCCATATAGCCCCCTATCTTGATGCAGCCCCAAATCACTCACTCACTCCTCCCCCAACTCCTTTGCCCCCTCAAATGCCCCTCCACTGCCAGGAAACATTTGCATGTCTTTCTTTTTTTTTTTAAATAAAAATACTTTGCACTTTCTCCCTGCCCCCACCCCCCAAAAAAGCACCATCCTTGACAGAGATTTTATCAATATGCCTTCCAACCTTCTCCAAATTTCTGTGCAACATGGGCCTTGAAGTGAAATTGGATGTATGGGTCAGGTTCAAAGGACCACTGCTTATTCCCTCTGCTTCCTGAGGCCAGGATCAGGGTCGGGCTCTGTCTGACAAGGGAAATGGATAGGGCTCTGTGTGGGTTCTTGGTTGCCAAGACCCTGCTCCCTGCCCGTCTTGCTCCCCAAGGAACAGAGACCTGTCTTTTTCCCCTGCCAGACAGTGCCCCTCTTGACTTCAGCCCTTCCCCTCTGTCAGACAGGGAGCCAGTACTCATGGGGTGCAGCCTACAACTCCCCACTTCTTGCAGCGTGCCCGCTGGTCTCCTCAGTGAGCCTGCATAGAGGAGGGTAACTCCCAGTTGGTGGTTGCCGCAGCTGCGGAGTCAAAGAGCGAGACAGGCGAGGAACCTAGTTCCAGCAGTCGCACAGAGCCCCGTCCACGTTCCCTGCCAGACAGAACCTTCTCCTGATCCTGCCCCTTCAACATGGCCCTGGGTCTACTTCCTCTACAAAAATTGCTGGGTTATAAACTCAAATACTGACTTTTTCAAAACCCGGCAATATTTTGGGACAGAAACAATAAACATGGGAAATGAAGGGCCTTAGTCTAGTCTGATCAAATGTATAACTATTTCAATAGTCCCTTCTGGCCTTGGAAATGAAGTTTTGGAAAATAACTTGGTACCTGAATGGATTGATATGAAAATTTGATGGTACTTTAGGAATAAAAGATGGATGCAGTCTCAGTTACTCAATCCGTGTGAAAACTGAGAGTGGAGGATTTATCATTAGGGACTGTAATTAGCTTATTCTACTAGCCGATGTAATTGCCACCAGGAATGCCTCCTCCAATGACAGTAGATCAATTGGACAATTTGCTAGAGGTTCAAAAGGTGGGGTTGGGAGGGAAGTCCATAAGCAAAGAGAGCACTAAATTTGAGTCCCATGTTGAAGTGATCTTTCTCACAGGAGGAAAAACATGGACAAGCTCTTTCATAACTCACTGATTGATGAGAGAAAATTGTACATCACTGGAGGATGGAATGCAGATATCACTACCAAATGGACTTTGAAAAGACAGACAGTCTTGAGTGCTTTAAAGATAAAAGGTAATCTATTAGTATTGGAATAGAATACTGACATGAAGCGTAACTTTTAGACTTTGCCCATACAGAAAAACGTTTTCATTAGGCAGTGTACGTAGCCTAATGGATAACTTTCTACTCTGAAGAAGAATGCGCTGCACCTCTGAAGAACGCTCTCTGTCTGTTGAGGATATCCAGATATAATCCAGGCTGTAAAATACAGAGAGGTTGGGTGCGAGTGCAGAATCAGACCATGACTCTGTGATAACGTCTTCCTGAACTGGGAGTGGGATTAATTGATGAGTTGACAGTAGCATCAGATCTGAGACCCAAAAGTGGTGCGGCCAAGCAGAAGCCATTCTATAAATCAAAGCTTTTCTGATTATCTGTAACACTTTTGGAATCAGTGGAAATGGAAGGAAAGCATACATCAAATGGTGGGACCAATAAATTATGCATGCATCTGCTAGAAATCCTGGATTCCTTCCTGCTTGAGAGTGAAATATCAGACATTTCCTGTTCTGAATTGATGAAAATATGTCTATTTGGAAATTCCCCACTCTTGAAAAAATTGGTTTAGTATTTAATTTTTTAAATTTCCATTTGTGGGATGAGAACATTTTTCTGCCTAGTGAGTCTGTGAAACCATCTTTCTCCCCTGGAAGATGAAGAGTTGTCAGATTGAAGTGATTCTGAATGCACCATTCCCAAAGTTTTATGGCTTCTTGGCAAAAAGGCCTGATCTTGCACCTCCCTGTCTATGTAAGTAATAGGCTGTTGTGGAACTGTCTGTGAGAACATCGATTGAAGAATTCCTTATAGGTAGAAATGCTTTCCAAGCTAATCGCACTGCTCTTAGTTCTAGTACATGTATGTGAATCATGGATTCTGGATGGGACCAGAGGCCATCAGTGTGAATATGATCTGTATGTGCTCCCTAGCCCATATTAGATGCATCTGTTATCAAAGTTTTAGATGCAGTCAGAATTCCCACACACACATTTCCCTCCAACATCCACCATTCCACTGATAGAATTTAATCTGGAATCAGCACTTTCATTGATATGTCATGGATTGTTGGTCTCTAAACCAGGGGTGGGCAAATTTTTTGGCCCTCGGGCCAGATCTGAGTATGAAAATTGTATGGTGGGCCATGAATGCTCACAAAATTGTGGTTGGGGTGCAGGAGGGGATGAGGGCTCTGGGGTGGGGCCAGAAAAGAGGAGTTTAGGGTGCGGGAGGGGGGTCTGGGCTGGAGCAGGGGGTTGAGGTGTGGGGAAGGGGGTGAGGCTGGGCATGAGGAATTCGGGATATAGGAGGGTGCTCCAGGCTAGGACCGAGTGGTTCGAAGGGTGGGGGGGGGCTGGGGATGAGGGGTTTGGGGTGTAGGAGGGGGCTCTGGGCTGGGATTGAAGGGTTCAGAGAGTGGGAGGGGGATCAGGGCTGAGGCAGGGGGTCGGGGTACGGGAGGGGGTCAGGAGTGCAGGCTCTAGGTGGCACTTACCTGAAGCAGCTCCCAGAAGCAGTGGCATGTTCCCCCTCTGGCTCCTACATTTAGGGGCAGTCAGGGGGCTCTGCACGCTGCCCTGTCCACAGGCGTTGCCCCTGCAGTTCCCATTGGCTGGGAGACCCCAGACCTCGCTCCCCAGCGGGAGCTCGAGGACCAGATTAAATTGGCTGGCAGGCCAGATGTGGCCCACGGGCCAGTTTGCTCACCCCAGCTCTAAAGACAGCTTTAAACAGTCTGAGAGGTAACCTGGTGAATGGGGTTACAAATGTGCATGAAGCCATATGGCCTGTAAGTTTGAGGCATATCCTTGGTGTCATTTGATGGTAAGTATTGAAGTGGAGAATCAGATTTGTGTATTTAAAATCTGTCTGGTGGGATGAATGCTCTCACTCCTAGTGAGTCTAGGAGAGCTCTGATGAATTCTGTGGATTGTGATGGAATCAGATTCAAACTTTAAGTTGATCCTTAAACCCAGAGATGAAAATGAATTAATCATTTTCTTTGCTGCCTCTGCGACCTGCATTAGTGACCTCCCCTGCACAAGCCCTTTGTCTAGGCTCAGCTCACCGCTGCTGTTGTGAGCATTATCCTGCAGTATGTGCAGAACCTGGCTAGGAGCCACCAGCACAAGGACGATTGTGAGGAGGACATGGAGAGAGACGTTCCTGAAAGCACGGGATGTAGCAATTGGGACATCATGGTGGTAGTGGGGCAGGTTGATACAGTGGAACACCGATTCTGGACCCAGCAAACAGGCACAGACTGGTGGGACCACATAGTGTTGCAGGTATGGGATGATTCCCAGTGGCTGCGAAACTTTCGCATGTGTAAGGCCACTTTCCTGGAACTTTGAGTTGCTTTCCCCCACCCTGAAGCACAGGAATACCAAGATAAGAGCTGCCATGACAGTTGAGAAGCGAGTGGTGATAGCCCTGTGGAAGCTTGCAACTCCTGACTGCTACCAGTTAGTCGGGAATCAATTTGGAGTGGGCAAATCTACTGTGGGGGCTTCTGTGATTCAAGTAGCCAAGGCAATCGCTAACTTTCTGCTAGCAAGGGTTGTGACTCTGGGAAATGTGCAGGTCATAGTGGATGGCTTTGCTGCAATGGGGTTCCCGAACTGTGGTGGGGCAATAGACAGAACCCATATCCCTATCTTGGCATCGGATCACATTGCCAACCAGTACCTAAACCGCAAGGGGTACTTCTCAATGGTGCTGCAAGCACTGGTGGATCACAAGGGACGTTTCACCAACATCAACGTGGGATGGCCGGGAAAGGTGCATGACGCTCGCATCTTTAGGAACTCTGGGCTGTTTGAACTGCTGCAAGAAGGGTCTTACTTCCCAGACCAGAAAATTGCTGTTTTCACCCTATCTAAGCCCCCATGACTGCCCTGATCCCTATCCACACCTCCGCCCCCTGACAGACCCCCAGGACTCCCACGCCTATCCAACCCCCCCTGTTCCCTGACTGCCTCCCCCGGAACCTCCGCCCCATCCAACCTCCCCCTGCTCCCTGTCCCCTGACTGCCCCTTGGGACCCCCTGCCCCTTATCCAAACCCCGGCCCCCTTACCACGCCGCTCAGAGCAGTGGCCGGAGCCTGCAGCGGCCGGAGGCTGCCCCGCCGGAGCACGCAGCCCCGCCCCCCAGAGCGCTGCTCGTGCGGTGGCGTATTACAGAGGGACAGTGGGGGAGGGGCCAGGGGGAGTCTCCCCGGCGAGCTATGGGTCTATACAGAACGGGCTCGCGGGTTGGATGTGGCTCGCGGCCCGTAGTTTACCCACCCCTGGGTTAGTGGCATACAGGCCTGGGCAGCTTCAGGACACCAGTAGCAGCTGTGCTCTGCACCTTCGTAACCTTCAGGAATGAGAGATCAGCTAAAATCACCACTGCCTGTGGGAAAAAGTGCCAATATTCTGCCATTTTCCTATATTCGTGCTCATAGTTTCACATACACTGATCTTTAAGAACCACAGCTGGAGTATGTGTGGCCAAATGCACTATATTTGTGCACTGAAATGGACAGAAACTTTCCAATTTTAAAGTTTTGTTCCATTAAGTTAGAAGTTTGTATTGTATTGCCTTGCCCATTTCTGCACTGTTTTTGCCACTCAAATTTCTGTTTTTTGAAAATAAAATCTTTATTAGTTCACAACATGTATTGCAGAATGCATGGGTGGTACTTAAACCAGCCAGGACTGGTAAGTGCACAGCACCACTGAACTCATAGGGTCAAGAAAACACCCAGTCATATGGATACATGTACAGCAAGCACCAAATAATTCATAGGTTCAGGAAAACACACACTGTAATATCTATAAATATGCAGCAAGCACTACACAGTTCCTATCAGCACCCAAAGCTTCAGGGCCAGAGAACAGTCCAGCGCAGGCCACTATTGTGGCTGACCATTAAAATGCTCTTTCAAAGCCTTTCTCATATGCATAACTCCGTGCTGAGCTCTTGTAATGGGCCTTGTGTCTGGCTGTTTCAAAAAGTCAGCAGACTGCTGCTCCTCCACCCTGGTGGCAGCTTTCCCCCCTTTATCAGAGGGGTAGCCGTGTTAGTCTGGATCTGTAGAAGCGACAAAGGGTCCTGTGGCACCTTATAGACTAACAGACGTATTGGAGCATAAGCTTTCATGGGCGAATACCCACTTCGTCGGATGGAAGCTGCTTGCATCCGACAAAGTGGGTATTCACCTATGAAAGCTTATGCTCCAATACCTCTGTTAGTCTATAAGGTGCCACAGGACCCTTTGTCGCTTTCCCCCCTTTGTTTCACAGATGTTATGCAGGACACAATAGGCAGCTATAACCATTGGGATATCTTTCTCACTGAGATCCAATCTTGTGAGTAAAATCCACCAGTGTCCTTCAGTCTAGCAAAAGCACATTCAATTGTCATTCTGCACCTGCTGAGCTGGGAGTTGAATCTTTCCAGTTCTCCAGTGTATGGCTTCATGAGCCAGAGGAGCAAGGGATATGCTGGGTCTCTGAGAATCCGCTGTTTGGGAAAGCATGTCCCTGTTCATAAAGATGCAAGGGTCATGCGTCTTCTTCAACCATCCCACGCTGATATTGGTGAAGTCTCTCTGGTGATCCATCAATGCTTGCATAACCATAGAAAAGTAGCTTTCTATTGATGTACTTTGTGAGAAGATGGTCTGGTGCCAAAATAGGAATGTTTGTGCTGTCTATCGCTCCACCGCAGGTTGGGAACCCCATGTAACATTCTATACCTTGGGGGAGTGCCCTGTAACCCCCATATTCTTCATTTATATATCACTGTGATAGTGAATATTAAAGCAGGCTGTGTGAGGTATCAGGGGAAAGGTTATGATCTGCTGAAAGTCATTTTTCTATCTAAATATGTATATCATTAATGCATATGAAGTTATGAGAATGTGTTGTATGGTTGTCACTAAAATATGCTGTGAGTTGGGGAATCGTCCAAATATTTGCTCTCCAGAGACAACAGAAAGAAAAGTAACCAACACCCGGGCAGGTGTGGAACAACTATGAACAGCCATTGTCCTGCAAGAGAGCTACAATTCAATGACTCACTTGCATAAAACCACACCGAGGGAATTGCTCTACCTTGCCTGGTAACTCAGCAATGTCTCCCAGACGTGCCTGGACTTGTGTTTTCCAAGTATATGGACTAAGGGTATAAAACAGAAGACAGTGGCCCCATGGTTGGCTTTTTCTCCTTTCTCTCAACTCCAACATAGGAAGCTGGCCTAGGTTTCAAGGGTGAAACCCGTGTATTATGAACTGCAATATCCAGTGGAGTGAGAAAAACTGCTTAACCTAGATAACCAGTCTAATAGGGTTGAGAGTTTAGACTGTGTGCTTACATTTTATTTTTTTTGGTAACCACTCTCACTTTTTCTCTATCACTTATAATCACTTAAAATCTATTTTTGTAGTCAAACTTGTTTCACTGTTTATCTTTACCAGTGAGTTTGCCTGTAGTGTTTGGTAATCTGCTCAGCTTTACAAAGACTGGTGTATATCCACATTCCATTGATGAAGTGGTGAACCAATTAATAAGCTTGCACTGCTCGTCTTGAGCAGTGCAAGATGGAATATTCCTGAGGTACAAGACTGGGTGCTGAGGGGATTCGACTGGTGCCTTTCTCTGTGTGATTCATGAGTGGCTCTGGGAGCATTCAGGTTGTGCTGAGTGATAACAGCGCCCGAAGGGGTTTCCTGCTTGTCACTAGCAAAGTGTTGTGAGAAACAGCCCAGGCTGAAGAGTTAAGGGGGCACAGAGGACCCACAGTCCCAGGCTGCACCCTGGGGATCCCGTCACACCCCATTCCTGCAAGTCTATCCACTATTTCCTGCACGTTGCTGAGGGTCATGGTCCTGAATAGCAGGAGATGATTAATGGCCCTGCATGTTTGCATGACAACGCGCCCCCCCCCAACCCCCATGGATTTTCCAACTCCATAATGATTTCCCACTGACCAATGGGAATCCACCATTGCAAATTTCCACAGTACGACCATCCCTCACTTCTCAATTGTCAGTGCAGCTCTCATTCTGGTGTACATACACTGGTGTGTTGCGGCAAGCTTGGCACACAGATCCAGGAACGTGGCCTTTCACAGTCAAAAGTTCTGCAACCACCACTCATCATCCCAAACCTGCATTATGATGCAATGCCACAAGTCAGTGCTCATTTCTCAAGCCCGGAAGCACCGCTCCACTGTCTGCAGCTGCTCTGTGAATGCCACCAACAACCATAAATTCATTTAAACTACATCCCTTAGCAATCCAAAGAAATTGTCATGCTCTCTACTGTTTCGGTTCTTCCTGCAGCTCTGCAAATACCAGATGATCGTTCGTCCTGTGTTTGTAACATGGATTAACTACAGTAACAGAAAAACCCCTTCCGTCGTTGTACAAGGATCTACACTATGGTACTACAGTGGTATGGTACCCTCAGTAACAAGATTACTACAACAGGACATTATGTTGTTCCAACTCACTGCCTAAGATGGTTAGAAGGAAATGAGTGGTGGTTAGGGTTATGGTGCCCTTTATGCCCTTGGAGGAGAGGGGGCGGCGTGTGACAGTATGCACAGCTAGTGAAAATGTTCCAAACTCCTGTGCTGGGGCAGATGGACGTGGACACCGTAAGTGGGATCCAGATTTGCAGTAGCTTGATGAAGAACTTTGATTATAACAGCTTTCAGTCACTGTCAGGTCCATCAGCCCTCACAGAGAGAGCGCCAATCACAACACATCAGATGTGTTGTTCTAGCCAGTCCTCCAACTATCCGCTGGCCACACTGTCAGTAGCACCGGACACCCGATTGACATAGCGCACAGCAGCCTAGAACTCCTGAGCAATCCGCCAACCGCAGCCTCCCAAGCGGCTGGGATTACAGGCGCGCGCCACCACACTGGGCCACAGCTTTCAGTAATGTTTGGAAATGTAAATCCTGCATGGAAAGTAAATACTTGACTGCAGACAACATAAAATCTCCATCAGCCCCAGTTTCCGGGAGATCTGTGTCAAAGCTTCCAAATTTCTTGTGAAGAGAAGAAGGGAGCTATTGTTCTATTTCCAGCTCACACCACAGAAATCCTACCATTTGCTTTGGTCTAGCTTATTTGAAAAGAGCTCATATGCCCCAGTAACACATCACTTTAGAAAATGTATTCTATGCTCCCATACCCTACTCCCAAATCAGCCATTCTGCCTGGGACCCAACCAAGACTTTAGGCTGGTGGTTAATGTCCCATCTGTACCAGGATCTCCACTAAGGGGGAGTGCAGTTCCCTCTCTTCTGCTTTTAACAGCAGAGCAGCTCCCATTCCTTAACCTCTATAGCTGTCAAGAAAACCTTTGGCCAAAGAAGCTGCCATAGGAGAGAACAGGTTATGCTTGAAATACAAGGTAAAGGAACTAGAGGACAGGGAACAAAGGCTGTCTTGAAGGTGGCTACTATCGGTATCTTGACCTGACTGATGTAGAGAAAATAACTTTTAACCACCTTGCAATGCAAGAAAAGCTGGATAGGGAAAACAGAAGCAAATGTCAGTGGTAATATGTACTCTTTAACTCTTCTAGACAGCTTTTGACTAACTATCACCTGAGGAAAACTTCTGGGAGCTAGATCCAACTAGCTGTAACACTTAAGTCTCTAGTGATACTGTATTGAAGCATATAAAACACAACACAACACAAAACAGGCAGGCTGAGCAAAACCAAAATGAGAGGAGGTAGGTCTGCTACCTAGCTTCCTGAAAATCTGGAATTTTTAATATTTACATAGTGAAACTTAATCCTCCTGGAGTCAAGCTAGGTTAAAAAAAAATCTTCATTCATATTTCTGTGAATACTAATCTATACCATTAAAACAGACAGAACTGTTCCACACCCACTCAATTAAAACAAAATGAGAGAACCTTTTTTCTGAGATACATATCCTGTGGATCTCTGGGTCCATTTGGGTTTGACTTGCTTTGTTTGTATTGGGAGCTGATTGTCTGTCTGAGTCTAAACTCTGAACATGCTGCCAGTGCTTAATAACACTATCATAACCCAGAGACTATACTACAAGTTCATAGTGCTGGTTTTGGCACTGTTTCCACTTCAGGTCGTACTACCCTGGTGTGTTTCTCTCAGAAGCCTGTACCACTGTTGTCTCCCACTGTAGGCTTTGACTTAGCATGCCTCTATCCATAATGAGAACTGTTGTCATTCCAGGCTGACCCAGCATGCTCCTTGATTTTCCACTCACCCCAGGTATCAACACCTTCAGACAGACCATCACATGCTAAAGAGCACCTTGTGGAGAGTCTCATTTATTAACAAAAGGCATTGCAGAACATAAACAAAACTTTCACCCCAACATCTCAGATTGGTGACTGGGTGATTCTTAGTTCGTCTGTCCCCCACCTGAGTCCAGCATTCACCTCTACCCAGGCTCTTCCCCAGGAGTTTTCTTGGTTCCAGTCTCTGCCCCTGGTAGTAGGACTCCTGCTCCTACTGGAATAAGATCCTTCTCTGGAGTCAGGTGTTCAGGAAGGTCTGTCCATTGTGACTCTTCTCCAGGGACAACAGGTGATCCTTGCCAGACCAGGCCTTTTTGGGTGCCTGTTGACTGTGGCTCTCTGTCTAGGAGGCTCTCCTCCCTTGGAGCACCTCTTACAGGTGCCCCATTCTGGTGGGTTCCCCAGAGAGCTCACTCTATAGAACACTGACTCACTCAGGCTTCTCCTGGGAGCTCCTCTTCCACAGGAGCTTCCTGTCTCCTGTTGGAGTTTTCCTCTAACCGATCTTGGATAACCTTTGTTAGGCCCGGTTCTTTACTACTCAGCCACTTGGGGCAGTCAACTACAACACGTGGGGCCTTCATAAAGCAGACTGGACCCTAACCCCTATAAAGGGCAGCTGCTCCATGACAAGGATAAGAGCATGTTAGCTGGTCTGTGTTTAAAAATAGTTCAGGTGAGGCAGAAGCCTAGCTCAGATGATTGTACAGGTAGGGTATAAAGATGCAGGAAAGGCAGAAGAAACTGCCCAGAAATAGTCACTGAAGCAAAGCCAATAGACAAGAAAGAGGGCTTCCAGACATAGCTATTGTGCATGTTGTGTCCTAAGTTCCTCTTCTCAGAGAGACCAGCTGCAATAGTAGCATGATCACACCTAGCATCTGTACATGTATTTTGTCTGATACAGGGATCAGGTTCCTTGGAAACTTTAAGACCAGATAATTCAGAGAGGCCATTTGGAATCTTTCTAATCTGAGCACTGAACAGTCTCCAGGCAATGGTTGAAGTTTTCCTCACACCACCCTACTTTTTGGATAAGTCCAAATGCATAGGGTCATTAGCATCATTCTTCAGATGCAACTTGGGGTTGGGAATTGTCGGAGAAAACCAGTTCCCTCTACCGACTTCCACAGAATTTAGGCAGTGGATGGCATTTCTGTGGACCGAGTGGCTTGGAACATGCTGCTACTTTGGTGAGGAAGCCTGGTGGCCAGTTTTATGAACACTTCCACTCACAACATACCAGTAGGAATACCGACTATAGATTTGTTTCCTCCTGAAATTCTTCCAAAGAGTATGGGTCTTTTGGGGTTGGAAGTGGGACTCATCAGTTTAGAGCAGTGGTGCCCAAACTTTCCCATCATGCCTCCTGTGACACTGTATGGAATATACGTGACCATTTATAATATTATTGATACCAATATTACAAAATTGCAATGAAACTTACAAGATATGCCATATAAGATATCAGTGGAAAAGTTATGATTTTCTAAGTATGATAATCTTGTTTGTGTATGTATCATCTTTGTATTGTGAGTTATACATGTGTGTGATATATATGTATCTCAGACTTGTGCTGTGTTTCTGGGTGACACCCCCCCAGACAGATTAGCATCAGCACTATCTAGCTTAAGTATCAGAGGGGTAGCCGTGTTAGTCTGGATCTGTAGAAGCGACAAAGGGTCCTGTGGCACCTTATAGACTAACAGAGGTATTGAAGCATAAGCTTTCGTGGGTGAATACCCACTTCTTCGGATGCAAGCAGTGGAAATGTCCAGGGGCAGATATAAATGTGCAGGGAAGATTCAGGCTAGAGATAACGAGGTAAGCTTAATCAGGGAGGGTGAGGCCCTCTTCTAGCAGTTGAGGTGTGAACACCAAGGGAGGAGAAACTGCTTTTGTAGTTGGCTAGCCATTCATAGTCTTGGTTTAGTCCTGAGCTGATGGTGTCAAATTTGCAAATGAACTGAAGCTCTACAGTTTCTCTTTGGAGTCTGGTCCTGAAGTTTTTTTGCTGCAGGATGGCTACCTTTAAGTCTGCAATTGTGTGTCCAGTGAGGTTGAAGTGTTCTCCTACAGGCTTTTGTATATTGCCATTCCTTATATCTGATTTGTGTCCATTTATCCTTTTGCGTAAGAACTGTCCAGTTTGACCGATGTACATAGCAGAGGGGCATTGCTGGCATATTATGGCATATATTACATTGGTGGATGTGCAGGTGAATGAACCAGTGATGGTGTGGCTGATCTGGTTAGGTCCTGTGATGGTGTTCCTGGTGTAGATATGTGGGCAAAGTTGGCATCGAGGTTTGTTGCATGGATTGGTTCCTGAGTTAGTTTTATTATGGTGCGGTGTGTAGTTGCTGGTGAGAATATGCTTCAGGTTGGTGGGTTGTCTGTGGGCGAGGACTGGCCTGCCTCCCAAGGCCTGTGAAAGTGAGGGATCATTGTTCAGGATGGGTTGTAGATCACTGATGATCCATTGGAGAGGTTTTAGCTGAGGACTGTAAGTGATGGCCAGAGGAGTTCTGTTGGTTTCTTTCTTCGGTTTGTCTTGCAGCAGGAGGCTTCTGGGTACACGTCTGGCCCACTATCTAGCTTGTTTGATGGCCCATCAAGGGCAATCAGCTGTACAATTAACCCACTGAGAGAAGCCAGGAGTCAGCAGGACATGTAGAGACATGCCTGGGGACAGGGGACTCCAAGAGCTTTTCCATGCCCATGAACTGAGAGACGTACAAGGATATAAAAAGGATATGGCAAGGATATAAAAAGGCAGCTGCATCTTCTCCATTTTGTCTTCAGTCCTGCTTCTCACCTCTGGAGTAACTTCTCTACAAACTGAAGCTTTGAACAAAGGACTGATAAAACCATCCAAGCGTTGCATGTGGTCCAGGGGGACTTTACAAGCCAGCAAACTCACCAATTCTTCTAAGAACCTGATCTATGGACTATGAAGTCATATATATGTATCTGAGTGCTTTTCCATTTAACAACTCTCGTTCTTTTCTAATAAACCTTTAGTTTTAGATATTAAAGGATTGGGCAGCGTGGGTTTTTGAGTAAGATCCAAACTAGTATTGATCTGGTAATGTGGCTGGCCCTTTGGGGATTAGAAGAACATTTTGTATAGTGACTAAAGTTTTAAATAACTTCTTACTTTACTGGACCTATGAGCTGATTGGGAGCCAGAGACTGGACTGCAAAAAAGGGGGCTGTGTGTGATTTCTTTTTCTTGGCTTCTTGATAACCAGTGTGGGGGGATCAGGAGCACAGTTTGTGACTGGTTGGTGAATCTAACTACAGTGTTAACCACCAGTTTTGGGAGAATCTGCTCTCTTTTTTGCAGCCTGCCCTGACTGTGGCATTTTCAGTGTGGGCTACCCTAGGCACCTCGGGTCACACCCCCACTTACCAGTAATGGAATCTGTCTGCACTCCCCCTTCCATTACTGCATAATCGGTTCAGCAGAGAAGCTTGGGATGAAGGCAGAGCTGGGGATGAGGGCAGAGAGGAGATGAGGGCAGAGCTGGGGCCAGGTGTAGGAGGGGAGCTGAGAGCGTGGGCAGAGCAGGGCTGGGTGGCATTCCCTCCCCATCCCCATAGGGGCTGGCCCGGGTCCCACCACTCCCTTCCCCCCGACACACCTGAACTTTCCTCTGGGTGCCCCTGCAGTTTGGAGACCATTGGTTAAGAGAGATCTTCCTAGGTACTAACTATAGCAGCATTTTCCAATGCTGGGACTCCTGGCTATGTGTTGGTTGCAATGTTGCTGCACTGGTTTGATGATAAAGCAGTGGCTTGACAATAAAACTCTCAATCTATATGGCCCCTCTCCCTCTATAATATGAGAATAACTCAAGGAATATTGCAAGACAATGTTCACAAAGCTCTTGGAGTCCCTGATGGAAGGGATGGTAGAAATAAAGTGTTGTGTTGTTTACCTGGCTAAACACTTCTGGCCCCCGGCCCAATAAAAAGTGCCAGTTCCTCCTCCCATATAATGTCAGTAAAGGGATGGAAGAAGTTTTATAAACTGCCAAACCTTCCCACCTTTAGAAGGGGTATGCAAATGTGTCATAGGTCCCTCATGTCTTATTTTGTACAGGCCCGCAAAATCTAGAGCCAGCCCTAACTGTAGCATTTGCTTTATCCAGTTTTTCCTGCATCTGTGTGGTTGAGATTAGCCTTAGAGAAGATACTTATCTTCAGGGTTAGCTCTGGTTCCTTCATCCCATGCTTTAAGCTTGACCCTGTTCTGTTCAATGGAGGTTACTTTGGCTGAAGAATTTCAGTTCTGACACTGTTCCAGTACATCCATCTAGGGTTAAGGAGGAGAAAAGAAGCATAATGTACTGCATGTGGAGTTGCTTACTGGCAATCCTGTATGTGGAATTTCTCCTCTTTCCTTCTTACTTTCCTGGCTTTCAGTGGAGTTCTGCTGCTTGGGAAATGTTATGGTAGATGGAAAGGGCCATATATGACTTGGGTGCTTTCAATTTGCTTTTGCCTCCTTTGTAGGTGGAGTCATCATGATTAGGGCAGTAGTAGGTCTCTCAATGGAACCTGGTCCTCTTGAGGCAGGAAAAGGGATTGCCAGCACAGCCCAGCAAAGGAAGAACTTTTTTACTCTCACTGAAGTTGTTAACAGAGGAGAAGTGGGGCCAATGCAAGAGGGCAACCTAGTCCATGATTGCTCTCCCTCATTCAAAGACCTTTCACAGTGCATCAGGTGGCAGCCTCTCCTCTGGCTATGCCAGAACCTCTTACTGAGGTTGTGGCTACATTTCTGCCGATACCTCCTGATTTACGCAGACCCCATCTGTTGCCCCACCAAGATGTGAGGCCTCCTTATCAAATTCCTCCCGGTACCGGTCAAGACGGTCATTCATCACACCAGGAGGAGGACGCTGGATGGGGAGTGCTATGCAACTGTGGGGCCTACTTCCGATTCTTAAGTCACATGTCTGAGCTGAGTTCCTCTGGGCAGGGGCAGCGGAGCCTTCCCAAAAGTGGGCCCCTTGCCCCCTCCTCTTCCCCAAGGCCTCACCCCCTCCCCAGGCCAAGCCAGAAGCCGGAGTGGGGCCAGGGAGGCCAGCCCCCCTGCCCAGGATGGGGCAGAAAGCAGCCCCCCGCCAGTGTCTCTGCCCCTGGGCACCCCCCCTCAGGGCAGGTGGAGGGACCCAGGCTCCTCACAGCTGCCTGCATGGCTCTTACCCCAACCCGGCTCTGGCCAAGGTACGGGGCCTGGAGCCACAGTGCAGCCATGGTAAGAGCCACACGGGCAGCAGTGAGGAGCCAGCATGAACCCTCCACCTGCCCTGGGTGGGAGGCCCTGGGAATGGGGACACAGGCCGGGGGCTGCTCTCAGGCCCCCCACACTGTGGGCAGGTGGAGGGTCTGCCATGGCTCCGACCATGGTCAGGCTGCGGCTCCAAGGCCCCACCCCTTGGCCAGAGCTGGGCCAGGGTAAGAGCCGTGCAGGCAGCTTTGGGGAGCAGGCATGGACCACAACTACCCAGGCTCTCCGTCCAGGCTCCACCAGCTGCTGCCCTGGCCAGGGGTGGGGTTTCAGGGGAAGGAGGAGGGTAAGGGGGCGAGGTCCTGTGGCAAAAAGTGGACGGGCCATGGCCCCCTCTATTCCAGTGCCCCTGCCTCTGGGTGGTGTCCACTGACTCTTTCAGGAGCAGTGGGTGCGGTCGGGGAGTTCTCTGCTCAGTGTCCCCTTCCAGTTACCTGAATTTCACCCTATGACCTTATCCCTGGTTTTTCATTTGTCCCCACCCCCGGCCCGTACACAGCCCCTAGCTACCCCCTGCCTGCACCCTGAGCTACTCCCCTCACTTCACACAGCCCCTAGCTACCCCCTCCTTGCACCTTGAGCGGTTTTCAAACTTTTTGAACTGAGTCCCTCCTCCCCCCCCCGCCCCGAGTTATATTTTTTGGTTGCATCCCCCCACAGCTCAGACAGGCTGGGTGGCCTCCTGAGTAAATCAGGAGGTAGAAGTGGTGCTCCCTCCCTGGACCCTGCTGTGCGGAGCTGGCTGTAGCCCCGCCAGCCCTTGCCCCCCTAAAATAGAAGTAAAACTATGCCTATGCCCAAGGGTCGCCCCAGCCACCCACCCCTGCTGGGCCCTGGCATTTTTATAGCATGTTGAGGGGGGCTTCAGCCAGAAAAAATTTGAGAACCTCTGGACTAGATGATCCAAAAGACATGATATTTTTAACTTCTATGATCCTATTTTGCATGGTTTTTAAAGCTTTTTTTTTTTGCCACGAGATGGCACTGTTGCCAGCAAACAAATGTATTTGCTGATAGTCTGCTATAGAGCATGGATCTTAACTCTGATTCTACAACAAAGAGCTCTTGAATTTTTTTTTAAATGTATTTTACCCTAAAGGAGTCACTTGGCAACCGCAGCACAATGCTCTTCTCTAGTAACTATGAAGTCTCACAATTTGCAACCTCTTTCTCCCCTTCTCCTCACCTCTTTCTTTTAGTGCTGTCCTTTCCCCCAGAGGTCTTATTTCTTGCCTTATCATCCATTGCTCCCCAGCCACTTCTATTTCATAAGTCTTGCACCAATACTTCCAATCTGATGAAACCTGCTTAGAGCAAGATTTGGGCCTCATAGGCTACATGTGGGGGAATCCCCCTGTGATTTCTCTATTTCAGAGTAAGTGGAAAGAATTTATTCTTAGAACAAAAACAAGTCACCTGCAAGAACTACTCAGCTTGATCAAGTTTCTGTTCAGTGTGGCCCAGCAAACCATGCCACTGGCTACAACAGGACCCTGTGTTCCACTGAGCTGAACTTATAGAAGGTTAGCAGTTTCTCATTCTTGTGGGAGCCTGATATTTTTTTGGGGCAGCCACACTCCAAACCCTGAGGAGCATATTTGCTTCTCTCACTGAAGTAGCCTGGTGATATTCAGCACTATCTTTGGGAAGGAGGATGTGCAGTGTTGAGTCTAGAATCTTGCTGGACTGCTTCACCTTCTATTAGTTGACTTTTAGGGGGAAGCTGGAGGGACGGCGACCATGCTTTAGTTACAATTATGTTGGGTCACAACAGGAAAGGGAAGGAAGCAGAGGAATGAAATAGAAACAGATTAAATGTATCAAACACAAGTAAATATGTAGGTGTTAAAATAAATTCCTCTCCTGTTATCTCCCTCCCACCTCTGCTTTGCCTATCAACAGTATGTTGTCTACTTAGACCCCAATCCTGCAAACAGTTTTGCACATTCTTGCATAAAAGCTATGCACATGTGTTTGCACGACTGGGGTCTTAGACTGCACGCTCCTTGTATGGGACCTATTTTCCTACATGTCTTCAAAGATTCTAGCATGCTTTTGGGTGCTTTTGCTATCCTGAAAGACAGCAACAATAAGTTGGAGAGGGGGTGTGAGGGGGTGCTGGAAGAAGGAGAGGCAATGGAGGAAAGGAAGAAGAGAGAAAGACAGACAGACAAGGCAGGAAAAACAGAAGAAATCCAAAGATGAGCAAGAGACAGAGCTCATTCCACCAGACAATGTCTTAGTTCCAACCTGCGCTGTCTACAATAACAATTAATAAATGTGTGTAACAAACAATCAGAAGGAATAGGGAAGGCAGACAAAGGTCGCAATAGGACCACATGGTTACACAGACTAAGGCCATGTCTACAAGTAGTGGGATCTGAGTCAGGTTTTTTTATGGAATGTCAACAAACGCTACATGATGACATCAGTAATCTCTCTAAGCTGCCTGCCTAGTCATTATCAGTTGGCACCGTAGTGGACTTGATGGGAGCCTGGAAGGGAGGATAGGGTAGTGACTTTATGAACTAGTGGGATGCAAAAGGGGAAGCATGGAAGGAAGCATAAAAGCACTTCTAGGAGAGTTGGACAAATAGGCAAGCATCACAGGGGCAACAAGAACAGATGAGTAGGATGGCGCTATGCTGAGAAGGACCTTGCTGGATGGAAAATCCTGCTGGGTTCTGTTCAGTGTTTTCCCCAGGAATTGAAATTAGGGGGGGATGTTCGAATTTACAGGGGGGGTGTCACGGCCGATGAGAGGTGAGACCGTGAGGCTGAAGGTGGGCTGTATGGCACCATAGTAAAAACTGAAAAATGTTTAATGACTATTTTATTAGATTTAACTCATGTTTTAAAATCACACAAATCAAACCTTCTATGAAGCACTACATCTACATCCTTCTTGGTTTCTTGTTATAATTTTGCACAACTCTGTTAATGAACTCCTTGAATGCAATGTGTTCATCTTCGGTGGCTTCTCGTGTGTCCAGTACTTCCATTCCTTCAATTGGTATGCTCATTAGTTCATTCACATGATCAGGCAGAAGGCGACTTCTTTCAGAACACAAAATTCTATTCAATGATGAAAAAGAACACTCAGCTGTAGCTGTTATGACTGGGAGTAGCAAGAGATGAATTCCTACTTCGTTCATCCCAGGAAACATAGTTGAAGTCAAATCTGTATTCATTCGTCATATGATATTCCACTCTGTGTTCAAATTCTTTATTCTGTCCTGAGCACATGGCAGCCCCATTGCCGGTAGTGCCTCACTACACTCAACTGTCGGTGTTTTATAGGACAGGCATCTGTAAAAGCTACGTAGAGGTTGAGTAGACTCTAGAAGTTGCTGTTGTAGATTTTTAAGAATCAAGTCTGTGTACTTTTTCAGTTGTCTTAACAAACGCTTCTTGTCTCTTCACTTAAGGATTCAGTATAAATGCCTTCATTAGTCAACTTCTGGACTGAAATCTTTGCTTCTTCCAGTACTTTTTCAATGGAAAGCTCTCTGATTGATCCAAATGCAGCTTCTATTGCTGGACAAAGATCTACTACTGTTGTAGCAGATGCCTGGGTGGCATTGTTTAATGACCCAAGTGGTTTCAACAGTAGATTTACGAGAGAGAGAGAGAATGGCAATAGTCTTCTCTGAACGTAATAGCAAAAGTAATCCACCAGCCTCACTACTTAGATCCATCCCATCTTGGTAGATACTTTCCAAAGCCAGTAATAACAACTGGAGTAATTTTAAGACAACAGCCAAGGATCGCTCATGAGAAAGCCAGCGGGTTTTCCCAGGTTGGACTAATTTGAACTACAGTCCCAGTGTATCTTCTATATTTTCCAAGATATTCAGTCCTTTTGGACTCTTGCTGAAAAAAGAATATAATGAAGACATTACATTTATAGCTTTTTTTAAATGTCTTTTGAAGATTCTGCAGTTCGTACTAGTGCTAGTTGGAGTAGATGGCCTCTGCAGTGTGTATAGAAGAGATTAGGGTTACACTTTTCTCTGAGCAAATCTTGTACTCCACCATGTCTTCCAGAGAAGTTTGCAGCCCCATCAAATGCACAAGCAACCATCTGTTTGGGGTCCAACTGACAAGCATTTAACTCTTCTAAGATGTGGGTTGTCACAGATGCAGCCGATGTGTCTTCTATAACTTGAACATCTAGAAATGCATCTACTCGCCTATCACTGACATCAAGATAACGTACACAATGACTTAATACTTAATGCCTATTTGCATCGGTGCATTCATCAGCCATGTATGCAAATATTTTGAATGTGATGAGAGAGTTATTCACTTTTTCAACTATTGAGTCTTTCACTGTTGCACCGCATGCTTCTAGCCAGTCAGTTGAGTTTCTTGAAGAAAGATAGTGAGCATTTGCTGGTTTTGTTCGGAACCAGTGTTCAACTTCAGGATGAACAAGTGACAATGCATTTAACATTGGCCTCCAGTTTGTAGTGTGTGGTATCTCTTGCTTAAATAGAAAGTATGATGCCACAGCCATGTTTGTTCGCATGAACTGTGTTGTGTCTCCAGCATTCTTAACAGCCTCATTAAATACTTCTAAAATTGGCTTTGAAAGCATGTTGATGCAGTCCGGAGGCCTGGTCTTTTGCTGCCTTTTCATGAAGTTTGTCAGCATTGGCTTTGTGAGCGGTTTGACAAACTAAGCTCCTCCACTTTTACCAGTTATAGTATTGGAAAGCTTTCCTTCTTCGTAAGCTTTTTTCAGGAGGTGCACCAGTAGCCATCTTTTATAACTTCAATAAATGGGAACACTTTGATTGACAAACATTGGGAACTGCCTTTAGGTTTTGGAGACACTGTTTCTTCAGTAGGTAGCTGTATTTGTGCTTCGGGCTGGTCGGATGTAGATACACTACTTGACCCTTCAGATGACATGTTGATATATTCTTGGTTCTTGATGTGTTCTTCACCTTAGTTAGTTTTTGAGGCCTTTGAGTGGAAAAATTGTTGTATTGTTTTTTGTCTTTTCATTTTCACTTTGACCTGCAACGTATAAAAGAGATGAATAAATTAAATGTTTTGATAGAATAATGCAAATTTAGCATACGGATAATGCAAAATACACCAAAACACATAACAATTCTAGATTTCTAAAAAGATATAATTTAAAGAAAAATGTATTTAATTTAAATTGACTTTTGAAAAGTAAGCCATCATGGGATAAGAGGAAAGTCCTCTCATGGATCAGTAACTGGTTAAAAGATGGGAAACAAAGGGTAGGAATAAATTATCAGTTTTCAGAATGGAGAGAGCTAAATAGTGGTATCCCTGAGGGGTCGGTACTGGGACCATTACTGTTCAACATATTCATAAATGATCTGGAAAAATGGGTAAACAGTGAGGTGGCAAAATTTGCAGATGATCCAAAACTATTCAAGATAGTTAAGTCCAAAGCAGACTGCAAAGAGTTACAAAGGGATTTCACAAAACTGGGCAACAAAATGGCAGATGAAATTCAATGTTGATAAATGCAAAGTAATGCACATTGGAAAACATAATCTCAACCATACATACAAAATGATGGGGTCTAAATTAGCTGTTAACACTCAAGAAAGAGATGTTGGAGTTATTGTAGATGGTTCTCTGAAAATATCCACTTAATGTGCAGCGGCAGTCAACAAAGCAAACAGAATGTTGGGAATCATTAAGAAAGGGATAGATAATAAGACAGAAAATATATTGCCTCTATATAAATCCATGGTACGTGCACACCTTGAATACTGTGTGCAAATCTGGTCACCCCATCTCAAAAAAGATATATTGGAATTGGAAAAGGTACAGAGATGGGCAACTAAAATGATTAGGGGTATGAAACAGGAGGAAAGATTAAAATGACTGGGAATTTTCATCTTAGAAAAGAGACAACTAAGGGGGGATTACGATAGGGGGTCTATAAAATCTTGACTGGTGTGAAGAAAGTGAATAAGGAAATGTTATTTAATCCTTCACATAACACAAGAACTAGCAGTCACCCAATGAAATTAATAGGCAGTAGGTTTAAAAAAAACAAAAGGAAGTACTTCTTCACACAACATAAAGTCAACCCGTGGAACTCTTTGCCAGGGGATACTGTGAAGACCAAAACTATAACAGGATAAAAAAAAAGAACTAGATAAATTCCTGAATAATAGGTCCATCAGTGACTATTAGCCAGGATGGGGAGGGATGCAATACCATGCTCTGAGTGTCCCTAACCTGTTGCCAGAAGCTGGGAATGGGCAACAGGGGATGGATCACTTGATTACCTGTTCTGTTCATTCCCTCTGAAGCATCTGGCCTTGAGCACTGTTGGAAGACAGGATACCCGGCTATATGGACCATTGGTCTGACCCAGTATGATCATTCTTATGTAAAAATTAATTATAATAATAAATATGTCTAGTACAGAAACTCCCCAACATAATGACCTCTCAAGATACCAACGATGTGAGGAGATAATCTTGGCAAACAATGCATTTGAAAAATCTTGGCCTACTAGGAAATATATTTATATAAATTTCCATTCCCAGTCACAAATCTAGCATTCTGGAGCAAAGTCACTAAAATATAGTCCAACAAACAAATGTTTATTTAACATGCCCCTCATTTTTCCCTCCACCTCACCCCACTCACCAGTGTTGTCTTGGTCAGTGGAGACTCAGAGTTCAGAGGTGCTTTCACGTGAGTACACCTCCTAGGTGGGGGGCAAGAAGGCACCTTGCTTGTTCCTCCAGCTGCTCACTGTTTGCTCTGGCCACTGTTGTTCGTTGTGCCATCGTTCACTCCATCGCTTTGTTGCCAATGGCCCTGCGCTGTCACCTTCTGCTGCCTTCTGCCACTGTGACCTCTGTGAGTTGGTCTCTTGAGGTTCCACCCAGCTCTCAGTGATTTCAGCTGAGCTCTCAGTGGGGGAACCTCGCTGTTGGTGCAGTCTGAGCTGTCTCTTACACAAAAACACTGTACCCACAAAAAGAACAGGAGTACTTGTGGCACCTTAGAGACTAACAAATTTGAGCATAAGCTTTTGTGAGCTATAGTCCACTTCATCAGATGCATAGAATGGAACATATAGTAAGAAGATATATATACATACAGAGAATCATGAAAAGGTGGAATTTGCCATACCAACTCTAAGAGGCTAATTAATTAAGAAGAGCTATTATCAGCAGGAGGAAAAAACTTTTGTAGTGATAATCAAGATGGCCCATTTCAGACAGACAGTTGACAAGAAGGTGTGAGGATACTTAAGATGGGGAAATAGATTCAATTTGTGTAATGACCCAGCCATTCCCAGTCTCTGTTTAAACCTAAATTAATGGTATCTAGTTTGCAAATTAATTCCAATTTGGCAGTTTCTCGTTGGAGTCTGTTTTTGAAGCTTTTTTGTTGCAAACTTGCCACCTTTAAATCTGTGACTGAGAGAGAGGTTGAAGTGTTCACCTACTGGTTTTTGAATGTTATGATTTGTGTCCATTTATTCTTTTGGGTAGAGGCTGTCCAGTTTGGCCAACGTACATGGCAGAGGGGCATTGCTGGCACATGATGGCATATATCACGTTGGTAGATGTGCAGGTGAACAAACCCTTATGGCATGGCTGATGTGATTAGGTCCTATTATGGTATCACTTGAATTGATATGTGGACACATTTGGCATCGGACTTTGTTGCAAGGATAGGTTCCTGGGTTAGTGTTTTTGTTGTGTGGTGCGTGGTTGCTGGTATTTGCTTCAGGTTGGGGGGTTGTCTGTAAGGGAGGACTGGTCTGTCTCCAAAGATCTGTGAGAGTAAGACACTGTCCCCACAGCAGGACTAAGCACTTAGACCTGATTATCAGTGATTTGAGCTGCAGTGGTCATTTAACAAAACAAAAGACTATATATGGAGCCTAATCAGCTCTGTCTTTAAACAGTGGAGAGAGGCAGGTCAAATAGTACTTGTGACTCAGACAGACCATCAAAACACCTGTCCCCACCCTCTCTCGATGCCCTCAATCAGTACAGGCTAAGTACACGTTTCAGAGAAGCAGCCATGTTAGTCTGTGTCAGTAAAAAGAACAGGATTACTTGTGGCACCTTAGAGACTGCCCTTTACTCATACAATAAGAACAACAACATTTCATTCCCCCCCCCCGACCCCGCATTCAAGTGATTTGTAACCCAACCCCAGCCAAAATCTATCACAGGGGTAGGCAACCTATGGCATGGGTGCCAAAGGCGGCATGCGAGCTGATTTTCAGTGGCACTCACACTACCTGGGTCCTGGCCACCAGTCTGGGGGGCTCTGCATTTTAATTTAATTTTAAGTGAAGCTTCTTAAACATTTTAAAAGCCTTATTTACTTTACATACAACAATAGTTTAGTTATATATTAAAGACTTGTAGAAAGAGCCCTTCTAAAAACGTTAACATGTATTACTGGCATGCAAAACCTTAAGAGGCTAATTAATTGAGAGGAATCACTTCAAAGGTTTTTTTTCCCCTGCTGTTATGGTTCCTCTCAATTAATTAGCCTCTTAAGGTTGGTATAGGCACTTCCACCTTATCATGTTTCTCTGACTGTATAAATATCTGTCCACTGTATGTTCCATTCCATGCATCCGATGAAGTGGGTTCTAACCCATGAAAGCTTATGCTGAAATAAATTTGTTAGTCTCTAAGGTGCCACAAGTATTTCTTTCTTATTTTCTTTTTACTGAATATACAGTGAACCTGTGCCTAACCCCACCATCAACAGGATCTCCATATAAGGAATCCAAATTCTATGGATTCCTTATATGGAATATTCCTTATATTCCTTATATTCACCCACGAAAGCTTATGCTTCAATACCTCTGTTAGTCTATATGGTGCCACAGGACCCTTTGTCGCTTCTACAGATCCAGACTAACACGGCTACCCCTCTGATACTCAAATTCTATGGGTGGCTGTTCAAAGTCATTCTAAAGATATATTGTATTTCCCACTGGTTTTTAAATAGCTGTCTCATGGTAGGCTGGATTTTTTTTTTTTTTTGAGTTAGGCTCTTTTTAGATTGCTCATTGTCCCAAATCTCATACAATGTGTTGTTGCCATTTACATGAATCCTATTAGCTTGTTGATACTATTCCCTTCTAGGCCACTCCCTGCCATAGAAAGATGCTTTGTGCTAGTTTAAGTGGTGCATTAGAGTGAGAACAACTAAGCACTGGATAAAACAGTCCTGATAGCAAACAGTATCCTCCTACTTTGTTTAAATCAGAGAAACCACCCATCATGAGTTTGAGACAGGATATATATGAGCAGATATGAAGCAGTCAACTCTCTACTGCAGGCGGGATCACAGGATTTTTTCCCCACAGTTGCTGATTAATAGAATTTGCTGCTACAATTGCAGACTTTACCCCTCTCTGTTAGCAACAAAAAAATTGGTGGGGGAGAGTTGGGGAGGAAGAAATACATTCTATTTCCCCACTCAGTGATGTCTTAGCCAAAGCTATAATAAATCTCATCAGACAAATTTTTTCCTGGGATTTTCTGCTGCAGGCTCCTTGACCCTGTCTTGAGACAGCCATTTTAATAAATATATGCCCTGGCCACTCCACATCAGATGGAATAATTGTGTTTGCAAAAGGCATTTATATTTAACTTCTCAGTTTAAAAATAATTTCCTAACATGGGGGAATCTGGTATAGATGGGGCTTAAATTGCATCATCTCAGCCGCATGCTAGATGCTGATGACCTCGACACAAATTTGGGGGATTAGGTTTATTTATTTAATCTTTCTTTGCCAGTTGGAGTCTTAGTGGCAGATTCACAAAATTAGTTTGTTAACTCTGGGCTTGTGGTTGATTCAGCTGTTACCAAGAGCCAGCATGAATCAGAATTGGGCAGGCAGGGACCAAATTAAAAGCTGCTCCCAAATGTATGATGGGAAATCAATTAAAAAAACAAGCACAGGAAGTTTGTGTACTGACCCAGGATTGTTCCAACTTCAAGAGTGTTTTTGAGACAGCTTGTGCTTAATTATATAATAATGCTCTAACCAGTAAGGCCGCAGTTGAACTGAATGCCTTTTAAGAGTCAAGAACACGACTAGTGTTTGTTAGAAAAACATTTTTTTACGACTATGCTAGCCTTGTGTTTACAAAGCCATGGTACCTCAAGTTGTGGTTTTGTCAGATCTTACAAATTAAACAGGGTTGGATCTGGTCATGACTTGTACTGATGAGGAAAACATAAGAAGCTGTGTGTGCTGACGATTCAGTAAGCAGCACTCTTCCCTCTGAGGCCCTATCCCCTAAAAAATATTCAAGTTACCTGAACCGAGACTGCACTAAATGGAAATCACAGCATGCATTTCTGCAAGAGGGCTGAATTCCTGTGCAAACAACTACCCTACGGTGCTTCCCACAATGCCGTATGGAAGGCCATCATGTGATTGTGCTGCCAGTTAGCCTGAGAAAGATTCAAAGATCCTCATGCTTATTGGGATCCAGGTAGAACTGATTAATTCCATTATCTGGAATACTTCAATGTGTGTCAAAGATGGGCCAGCTTCTGGCTCAGTTTGGCATTGAATAGAATGCCAGACAGTGCTATGACAAAATTAAGGGCCTGAAGAAGCAGTATGAGGTCGCAGAGAATGAGGGTATGTCTATACTACAAGCACTACTGCAGCCATAAGTGCCGACTCTGTGGGTCTCCAGGGCTGCAGCACCCACGGGGAAAAAATGGTGGGTGCTGAACACCCATCGGCAGCCCCCCTATGAGTTCCCCTCCACCTTCCCAGCACCTCCTTCCCACTAGCGGGCCCCACCAATCAGTGCCTCCCACTCCCTCCCCGCCCACTGCAATCAGCTGTTTTGCAGTGTGCAGGAGGCTGGAGGGAGATGGGAGTGAGGACGTGGTGTGTTCAGGGGAGGGGGCAGAACGGGGCGGGAAGAGGCGGGATGGCAGGAGTGGGAAGATGTGGGGTGAGGCATTGAGGGAAGGGGTGGAGTGGGGGCGGGGCCTAGGGCAGAGTCGGGGATCAAGCATCCCCACACAATGAAAAGTCGGCGCCTGTGACTGCAGCTATGCCACTGTAGCACAGAATGCTTGCTACAGCAATGGAAGGGGTTTTTCTGTTGCTGTAGTTACTCCACCTCTTCAGAGGCAGTAGCTAGGTCAATGGAAGAATTATTCTGTCGGTCTAGCAGTTTCTATACCAAGGCTTAGGTCAGCTTAACTATGTCTCTCAGTGAGCCCAAGCGACATTGGTAGGGCCATGTTTGTCTGTATTACAAATGTTGGTTGATGCAAATGTTTATATCATTTGGGTGCATGCATACTTGGTTGCTTGTGTTGGTGGTGTGCATATTCATGTCACTGCCAAGTGTGGAGAGCTACTAGGTATGCTCACCAAGGTGGGAAAATCAAGAAAAGGCATTTCAAAAATGCACAGGAGGTTTTAAAGAGGGAGGTCTCCAGGATCCCTTGGGCAGTGGAGTTTACAATTGTGATCAGAACAGTCATGTCACAGGGAACAGGGCATTGTGGAACAGCTACTGGAAGAATGTTAGGGTCAACACACATCTTATAGCTTCTATACTTGTACTGCACTGACCTCAATAGCTCGACTGCAGCTCTACACCATTTGGAGAGGTGATTTTATTGAGTTGCTGTAACGGGACGCTTACATAAGCTGGAAACAAATTTAAGTGTAGACATACGCACAAATAGGTGACGCAAGGCAATGTACGTCATCCTAACTTTGTAGCATAGACTTTGTAGCATAGACCAGACTTAGGTCAACTTTTATTTTAGGTGTAGACCAAGCCTAACTGGACCTCTGCAGTTCAAAGGCATTTCTGCCCCTTTTGAAATGAGCATGATGGGATTCTTAGGCCCAAAGTATCCACCACGCCTCTTGTGGACTTGCACAGCAGCCAAGTACAAGTTTGGGAGCCAGAATTGTAAGTTTGTCATCCCAGACCTGCTGTCAGAGCCCCAGCTAATAGTAACAAAACAGAACATGGCAGGCAGGACCGGCGCCAGCTTTTTTGCCACCCCAGGCGGCGCCAAGGACGGAAGAGGACAGGAGAGGGCCGCCAAAGACCCGGGCGGCCGAAGATCCTGCTGCCAAAATGCCACTGAAGACCCGGGTGGCCGAAGATGAAGCGTTGCCACCGAAATGCCGCCGAGGGACCCGAAATGCTGCCCCCCACAAATCCCGGTGCCCTAGGCAACCGCCTAGGTCACCTAGTGGTTGCGCTGGCCCTGATGGCAGGCAAGATATAGTCCAGTATTCCAGTTCTTCTGTAACTATTACCCTTTGTGCTTTCTGGACTAGGAAGAGGAGAGATCTTGGTTCAGAGAACTGTCATGACTTTTATGAGAGCTAATAAGAACGGCCATACTGGGTCAGACCAAAGGTCCACCTAGCCCAGTATCTTGTCTTCCAACAGCGGCCAATGCCAGGTGCCCCAGAGAGAATGAAGAGAACAGGCAATCATTCCCAGCCCCTGGCAAACAGAGGCTACGGCTACCCTCCCTGCCCATCTTGGCTAATAGCCATTGATGGACCTATCCTCCATGAACTTATCTAGTTCTTTTTTGAACCCTGTTATAGTCTTGGCCTTCACAACATCCTCTGCCAAAGAGTTTCACAGGTTGACTGTGCGTTGTGTGAAGAAATATTTCCTTTTGTTTGTTTAAAACCTGCTGCCTTTTAATTTCATTTGGTGACCCCTAGTTTGTGTGTTACAAGGAGTCAATAACACTTCCCTATTTACTTTCTCCACACCAGACATGATTTTATAGACCATTATTATATCCCCCCTAGTAATCTCTTTTCCAAGCTGAAAAGTCCCAGTCTTATTAATCTCCACTCATATGGAAGCTGTTCCATACCCCTCATCATTTTTGTTGCCCTTTTCTGAACCTTTTCCAATTCCAATATATCTTTTTTGAGATGGGGCGACCACATCTGCACGCAGTATTCAAGATGTGGGCATACCATGGATTTATATGGAGGCAATATGACATTTTCTGTCTTAGTATCTATCCCTTTCTTAATGATGCCCAACATTCTGTTCGCTTTTTTGACTGCCACTGCACATTGAGTGGATATTTTCAGAGAACTGGTTTAAACTTTATTAGAGAATGTTTGAGAACAGATGATACAAATAGTTTGAAGCGTCAGTTATTGGTCATTGGGGGTAGCATGCAGAGTATAGGGGGATGTTCGTATTTTGGGGTTGGGCAGCACACATAATACATACGGACTGCAGTGTCCCCAATGGAGGGGTAAGTGGTGGGCGGGATCAGGATATAGTTGGTAGGCGGTGAGGGTCTATCACTCATATAGGGAGTACAGACAGTCATGGGTATAAGTAAGTGGGCTGGGCAATGAGAATGGGGCGACCCTCACGTGGTGGGATTCGGCTAGGTTGGGTGGGTTCGGGGCTCAGGGGATGGGGTCCAGCGGGGGGGGGGGGGGGTCAATAGGTCCCTTCCCCCTTGTGGGTGGACGGGGTTTCCCCGGCTCACTCCTGGTATTGGCGGTGGCCGGTTACGTGCTCCGTGTAGCTGTCCCGGGACCAGCGGATAGTGTCCGAGACCATTAGGCGTCTCATGAGCCGCGCGTAGTGGCGGCCCACCCCACAGGTCCTCAGCACGCGTTCGTTGCACGGGTCCCAGGCACCCAGGGCCCCGACGAGTAAGGCGTCGGTGTGTACCTCGTAGCCCTTTGTCCGCAGGGTGTCGGCCAGGGGGGCGTATCTACAATGACTCCAAGATCTCTTTCTTGAGTGGTAATAGCTAATTTAGACCCTATCGTTTTATATGTATAGTTGGGATTATGCTTTCCAATGTGCATTACTTTGCATTTATCAACATTGAATTTCATCTGCCATTTTGTTGCCCAGTCACCCAGTTTTGAGAGATACTTTTGTAGCTTTTCACAGTTTGCCTGGGATTTAACTATCCTGAGTAGTTTTGTATCATCTGCAAATTTTGCCACCTCACTGTTTACCCCTTTTTCCAGATCATTTATGAATATGTTGAATAGGACTGGTCCAGTAGAGCCCCCTGGGGGACACCACTGTTTACCTCATTCCATTCTGAAAACTGAGTATTTATTCTACCCTTTGTTTTAACCAGTTACCAATCCATGAGAGGACCTTCTCTCTTATCCCATGACAGTTTACTTTGCTTAAGAGCCTTTGGTGAGAGACCTTGTCAAAGGCTTTCTGAAAATCTAAGTACACTATATCCACTGGATCCGCCTTGTCCACATGCTTGTTGTCCCCCTCAAAGAATTCCAGTAGATTGGTGAGGCATGATTTCCCTTTACAAAAACTATGTTGACTCTTCCCCAACAAGTTATGTTCATCTATGTGTCTGATAAGCCTGTTCTTTATTATAGTTTCAACCAGTTTGTCTGGTACTGAAGTCAGGCTTATTAGCCTGTAATTGCCAGGATCACCTCTGGAGCCCTGTTACAGTTGCCCATAGGGTGGAAGACACCATCCACCCCTTCTTAAGGCAGCAAACAAAAACAAAACAAAACAAAAAAAAGGCTAAATGGCAGGAACGCTGCCATCTGACTCCTTCATAGATAGGTTTCTAGCATCGCTATGACCCATCTCAAGGTTGCCACTATTAATGTTGTCTTGTCAGAAATGGCCACCTTTGAGGGATGAAGTGACAGAATCTGCCTACTTTCCATTTACACACAATAGGATTTACGTCTTGTCAACATTAGAAAGGGTTTCCTTGTAGAGACACAGGTTACACTACCAAGAGTGCTTTTGCTCGTATAGATATTCAGGCCTGTCTGCAAAGGCCAATACTTTAAGAATTTAGGTGTATTCTCATCACTTAGCTAGTTGTAGAGGTATAAAACAAGAATCAAAATCACAGACTGCCTGTTTATAGGCCTTCTCTTACTGTGACAGTCTGAGGCCCTGTTCTTAGGCTAAGATCTTTGGCTAAGCAGCAGAGGCAGCCATAAGCTGGGAAGCAAAAGGTCACATCCTCACATTCCAAACCAGACACATTAAAATAAGGCAATCTGGGGCTGTTAGAAAGGTGATCGATCTATCACCTCCAGAGAAAGGGAAAAGTCTAGAAGATTTAAAGGAAACTTAGTTTAATAGCATCCTGTCTGGCAAGAACTCACTTATCAAGAGCTGGGATGTAAAATCCTCATTTCTTTGTTGCTCTATCACTGTAGTCCCCATTTCCCTATGTCTGTATAATCTCTGTCTGGTTCTGTGATTGTTTCTGTCTGCTGTATAGTTAATTTTGCTGGGTGTAAACTAATTAAGGTGGTGGGATAAAATTGGCTGGCTAATCATGTTACAATATATTAGGATTGGTTAGGTAAATTTCAGTAGAATGATTGGTTAAGGTATAGCTAAGCAGAACTCAAGTTTTACTATATAGTCTGCAGTCATTCAGGAAGTAAGGGGGGGAATGGGAACAGGGAATGGGGGAGGGGGAACTGGAATCATGTTTTGCTAAGGGCAGGAATGGGAACAGGGAATGGGGACAGGGACACAGGCAAGGCTCTGTGGAATCAGAGCTGGGAAGGGGAACACTAAGGAAGGAAATTGAAATCATTGCTTGCTGGAAGTTCACCCCAATAAACATTGAATTGTTTGCACCTTTGGACTTCGGGTATTGTTGCTCTCTGTTTACACGAGAAGGACCAGGGAAGTAAGTGGGTGAAGGAATAAGGCCTCTAACAGTATAGCTCACTGGTTCCACAAACAAAATAAGGTCTACTGACAAACTAATTTTTTTTTGCTAGTATAAATGTGTCTACGCTAGGGTTTTTGCCAACACACCTATGTGAGTTAGGGTCGGGTGACCATATTTCCCTATGCTGAATACGGGACACCTGGTAAAATTACTTGTATTCAAGTGAGTTCAACGGCAATCAGACCTATGCAGTACAAACATTCAAATTAACATTAAGTTGACTGAGCCCCCGTTAAAAAGAAATACTGTGTAGCTGGATTCTTTTTATTTACCTTCTTTATATTTAAGGCTCACACATGTACCCCTCTCTCTCACAGGGGGCGTGCCTGACCAACGCTCTCCACCTTCCATGTCTGGCTGGGCCCCCAGGATGGACCCGCCTCTCCCGGTACCTGGTGTTGTGTCTTCCCGAGGTAACACATGGAGGGGGCACACAGGGTCACATGTCCCCCTCCACAGATTTCTGCCAGGGTTTGCACCAGAATGTGGTCAGCAGCAGCCTATCGGCACTGTGTGGGAGGGAAGGGACGGGAGCTACTCCCAGCTTCATGGGAGGGGAAGGGGATGACCGGGCCCATGTCTTTGTAGAGCTCATCTCTCCTCCCCCCTACCCCCTCATTGCTGGAAGCAGCTTGTTCCTTCCTGCCCGCACAGTGTGGAAAGGCAGCTAACACCTCCAGGCTGCTGCTGGTCATGGACATAACCCAGCCACCTCCTGTCCCCTCCAGCTACAGTGCCGGCAGGAAGGGGTTAAGACCTAAGGATGCATTGTGGTCCAGGGAACCTGACAGCAGGGGCTTCAGCAAACCTGGCCAGACAGGTGGCTCCACAGGGAAGGGTGCCTGGGGACGGAGCAGCCCCACGCTGCCTGGGGGCAGGACCCAGGGTTGGGTGGGGGGTGAAGAGGGTGCTAAGCCCCTGCCCAGGCGCTGCTGTGGAGCCTGCAGGTTCAGGGGGGAACAGGCTGGAAATCGCTCCCCCACACACTCCAGAGCCGGCACACAGCAGGGACTGCACTGATGGACCAGCAGGGGGAGAGGCCTGGCCCTGCATGCTGCAGCTTTGCCCCGCCACCAGCTTTGCACACCTACCCCCATCGTCGGCCTTTGGACCACCCCAAAGGCGTGGGCAGGCAGCTGGTGAGCAGGGATCCAGCCAGCAGCAGGACCCACCAGTACTGATGGGGGGGAGAAGGCAGAAAATACGGGACAATTTGCCCATTTTAAAGAAAAAGTCAGGACACCTGCGGGAGGGCTTAAATACGGGACTGTCCTGTTAAAGGCGGGAAGTCTGGTCACCCTAATTAGCAGTGCATTCCCCCCTCCCCCCGCATACTCTTAACTGATATAACTACATTGGCAAAACTTTTAAGTACAGGCCAGGCCTTAGTGGCACTAAAATGGTGCCTAAACTTTCTAGAATGTTTCAAGCAGCAGCAGCTAGGGTGACCAGATGTCCCGATTTTATAGGGACAGTCCCGATTTTTGGGTCTTTTTCTTATATAGGCTCCTATTACCCCCCACCCCCATCCCGATTTTTCACACTTGCTGTCTGGTCACCCTAGCAGCAGCTGACCCTAACTACAACAGCTGGACAAGTTTCTACACTCCTTGAAGGTGGCATCCTTTGTCAAAAATAGCTCCTTTGAGTCCTTTTTCTAGTAGCTGCATACGGTACAGCAACCTGGCTTTCCCATAGAGGAAGTGTCTGTTGTAGTACAGACCCATATTTCATAGAGCTATGGGGAAAACCTATTTCTAGCTTGCAAATGAAGCAGTTATGAATCATGTCATTAGGCAGAGTGTAAATTTGTATTAGAATGGCTTCAATTATCCTTGTCCTTAATGAGCAACCACAGACATGTTAGCTATGGCTCTAATCATGTCACTGGGCAGGGCTTCAAAGTGGTGGTGACCTCCTTTTGTTTCTGGGCCATTGGAACAGTGAGAATATTTGCTGTCTTAAGGGCACAAGCTGCCATTCAACCTAAAAGTATCACACTGTGGTTTTGTCTACGCTAGAAAAAAATAGTCTGGTCTTGTATTACAGCAACTGCCAACAATGGTGCAACTGCACCAGTGGTAGCAAGCAACAGTGTAAACATTGTAGGGGTGGGGGTGGGGAGAGAGAAGCATGCTCATTTGCTTTACCATCATATCATAAAAAACTATCTATACCAGAGGCTTAGTACTGATACAGCTGCACCACTGCAGATTTGAAAACAGCAGCAGATTTTTAAACTAGACCAATCTCCCACTGACTCACTATAAATTCTGCCTGAGAAAAGAAGATTTGTGCCCAAAAGCTAATAAAAATCATGGTCAGAAACTTTTCCCCTGTTGATAGGTCTTCTGGGAATGGTAGTTATCAGCTGAAGAACACTCTCACACTCATTGGTCACAGCAAGACACTCACTGGTTGAGGAGTGGAAAAAGATAGACATAACGTCTTGTTTTTGAAGAGCGTGGGCTATATTAATCATAGTAAAACTTACTGGTGATTTAAACAGGCATGTCACTTACATACAGCCTGAGCAAAACCATACCACAAACACAGCTACAAGGCCTGATACTTTGACATATATTTGTAAAGACTAAGCAAATGATATCTTTCTGTTTTGAATGTAATAGCTGTTGTGTTGTTGATGTAAAAGGTGTTCTCTGTGCTTTTAATTGTATTGTCTCAGTTCACTAGTTGCATTCTGTGCAGGAATAAAATAGTGCTAATTAAATCATTTCCTAGTGTAGAGTAAAAACTGTCACTGCTGTTTTATGTTAAGCCCAACTGTAAAACTTCTAGCAATTCAGCTCTGCACACTTTAATACTTTTTGTATGCGTACTGTTCTTGTAATGGCCAGGTTAGGTTCTGGCTACATTTGGTTAGGGAGGGGTGGTCTGAGAGGATTCCTGCTTTGTCAGCTGTAGGCTAGGACATTCCGTCTTCATGAAAACAATCTTTCTGCACTTTGAAATTCTGGAGATAATGGAATGTAAACACATCTCAAAAATTCTGACAACTGTTTAAATGCCACTTATTGTGTAACTTCTTGGACCTTGAGCTTTGTGTTTTAGAAGGATAACAGGACTGTCTTGAAAATCTAAGTACTTACACAAATACCTAGATGTAATGATCACTGGAATTTTTTACAAGGTCCTGTTGAAAAACTGTATTTGTCCAATGGACAAGCCCAGACATTTGCAGAGCGATGCGTGGATACAAATGTATATCCACGGATGCAGATATCTGTGGATATAAATCAGTATCCGTGGAACCGCAGGGCTCTCCCAGGAACTGCAGTGGCAAAAGGAACAGAACGTGCGGTGGGGCCGCCACTCCCAAAAGCCAGCATCCCATGCCAGCAGCAATTCCAACACGGCTGTACCGCTCCAGCCCCACCCACTGGGGTGGGCACCAGGCTCACCAGCAGCTGTCCCTGATTGGGCTCTTGTGTTAAAGCGATGCGCATGCCCCCAGAAAGGAGACACATATAGCTATGTGGAAGGGATGGGGGCAGGGCTGAGGCTGCGGGCAGGACAGCTGTGCCGGAGGAGCTGCCAGAGTGGGGCGCTGGCTCCTGGGAGCGGCAGCCCCACGTTCTGCTTCTTTTGCCGCTGTGGTTCTGCAGATACTGATTTGCATCCGTGCAGGGCCAACCCTAGCCATTCTGGTACCCTATGCAGCCCCACGGCGGGGGTGTGGGGAGGGGCTGCCCCCAGGCCTCCACGGGGGGCAGAAGCAGGCTTGAAGGGTGGGGGGAAACCACCCCCCAGCACGAGCCGGTGGAGCGGAGTGGGTTGGGTCGCTCCACTTCCTGCCTCCTGGTGATTGCAGGGCGGGCCCGACCCCACACTCACGGAGCGGCAGGAAGTGGAGTGACCCAGCCCCAGCCCGCTGCGCTCTGCTCCCCTGACTCCCAGGCTTGGGGGGTTGGGGGAAACCACCCCCCAGCACTCACTGGCAGCGGGGCTGGGGCTGGGTCGCTGCACTTCCCGTCGCTGGTGAGTGCAGGGTGGCCCAACCCCTGCTGCAGTCCTCAGGGGAGTGGGGGCGGGGCTGGGGCAGAGCAGGGGCTGGAAGAGGCGGGGTGGGGGGTGGAGCAGGGGCGGGGGCTTTGGAGAAGGGGTGGAGTGGGGGGGTGGGGGCTTTGGGGAAAGGGTACAGTGGGGGCTGGAGCAGCACGCAGCTGTGTAGGGCACCAGGAAATTTGGTTCCCCAAAATTTCCTGGTGCCCTACGCAGCTGGGTACTTTGCGTATGGGTAGGGATGGCCCTGCATCTGTGGATATAAATTTGTATCTGCGCAGGGCTCTGGACATTTGTCTCTCTCTTGTGCAGACAAGGGCATAGCTACATTACAATGGCTACAGCTGTGCCACTGTAGTGTTGTAGCACAGATGCTTCCTACATCGATGGAAGAGGTTTTTCTGTCTCTGTAATTAATTCACCTCTCTGAGAGGTGGCTGGTAGCTAGGTTGATGGAAGAATTCTTCCATCGATTTAACTGTATCTACAGTGGGGATTAGGTCGACCTAATTATATCAAACAGGGAGCAAAATTTTTCACAGTCCTGAACAATATACCTAGCTCAGTCTAATTTTTAGGTATAGACCAGGCCTACGTTAGTTGTCATGGGACAACAAAGCAAGTAGCTTTGTTGAGCTTTGGTAACTATCACTCATTCCTAACAGTAGTACATCTTTAAATGCTATCTGAAACAGGATCATGTCCTACAATGAAAATTCTCTCAATACGCAAAAACATAATTATCCAAACTTACTTTGTGTTCAGTCTCCCTGGACACACAATAGCAGATTTGAAGGTAGCCATCCTGCAGCAAAAAAAACTTCAGGACCAGACTTCAAAGAGAAACTGCCGAGCTTCAGTTCATTTGCAAATTTGACACCATCAGCTCAGGATTAAACAAAGACTATGAATGGCTAGCCAACTACAAAAGCAGTTTCTCCTCCCTTGGTGTTCACACCTCAACTGCTAAAAGAAGGCCTCATCCTCCCTGATTGAACTAACCTCGTTATCTCTAGCCTAGCTCTTCCCTGCTTATTTATACCTGCCCCTGGACATTTCCACTGCATGCATCTGAAGAAGTGGGTATTCACCCATGAAAGCTTATGCTCTAATACATCTGTTAGTCTATAAAGTGCCACAGAACTCTTTGTCGCTTCTACAGATCCAGACTAACACGGCTACCCCTCTCTTACTTTGTGTTCTCCATGATGTTCTGATAAGCAAGGCTGTACTATATTACGCTATTAAAATGATTACACAAGATTAGAATTAAACCTGTTGTGCAGTTCTTACCTTTATTCTCCTTCCACTCTCAAATAATTCAGGTCTGTTTTTTCCATTCCAAGATTTCCATTTAAAAAATTGGCAGTTGTAGGTTTCAGCAGAAAAATATAAAATGTTAAAAACCAAATGTTTTTGTTTAAAAAAAGGTCTAATTTTGTGTTTAAAAAAAAATTTTTTGAATGAAAAATTTTGACCAGCTCTACTGACTTATACAATTAACAGTATAATTAGAATTATTTGTTTCTAGCAATAGTATTTACTATTACTAAAATTAATTTACATTTTATCTTTTTAATTTGAAGACCCTATACTTATTAGAATATTTGAATTAGGGATTAAAGGAGAGCAAGAAAGGAGAGGGTAGGTTCCCCACCTCTCCTTGGACTGAGTAAGCAGCTCTTTTCTACACATTTCCCTCCTGGTTTCAATCTACTTTAACAATTGATTTTCATACATTAGTAAAAATCAGTAATAAGTATGGCCATTGTGGGGGAGTTTGGAAACCAAACTAGCAAGCATGGGTGTCTTCATCTAGTACAGGGGTGGCCAAACCTGTGGTTCCGGAGCCACAATGTGGCTCTTCAGAAGTTAATATGTGGCTCCTTGGATAGGCACTGACTCCAAGGTTGGAGCTACAGGCACCAACTTTCCAATGTGTCGGGGGGTGCTCACTGCTCAATCCCTGGCTCTGCCACAGGCCTTACCCCCACTTCACCCCTTTCTGCCCCCTCCGCTGAGCCTGCAGTGCCCTAGTTCCTCCCCCCACCCCCACACCACGAAACAGCTGATCGGGAGGTGCAGGGAGGGAGGGGGAGGTGCTGATCAGCGGGGCTGCCAGTGGGTGGGAGGCACTGGAAGCAGGGTGGGGGAGCTGATGGGAGTCTGCTGACATTACTGTGGGTCTTTGGCAATGTACATTGGTAAATTCTGGCTCCTTCTCAGGTTCAGATTGGCCACCCCAATGTAGTACCAGACCAAATCAAATTTATTTTAATCTGGCGTTGAATTAGCTATGTGGATTATATGAAAGGCTCTCTGCTTTTATTCAATTGGATGAAATGCCATAGGTCACAGTCAACTGTACTATAAATAACATGTTGTAGCTGCATTTATTAAAGGATTAGAAAACTTTAAAATTAATAGTAGTAATTTCTACTAAAATGAATGTAATCAAATCTTATACTTCATTCAGCATTTAAGATGATTGACACAGAGGTCAGAAACATTCCCTTTTCCCAGCCCACCTCTATGGTATTACACAACTGGCAGGGTGCATGGTGGAAGCAAACAGCTACACAGGAAACACTGGATGGCCTAATATAGTATAGAGAATTTTATGTTCTTAATAAATAAAAAGGTGAAATAAAGATTTGCAGGGGAAAAACAGGATTACACAGCAGACTTGCTGTTATTGATGGGCCCTAATTTTTCTCCTCTGACTGCCCTTAACTCTTCACCTCTACACCCAATACGTTTTTAATGAAATACTACTAGTTTTTACAGAGAGTCTTACTAAAAAAGTGGACTTTGTGGGACAAGAGGGAGAACATGAGCTGGAAAGGAAATGACTAGAAATACCTATCACTACATGCAACTTTTCCCTTTCCTGTGCCACAGTTTTTCACTTTACAGTTGAAACTGCTAACATTGGTTCAAACAGTTGTTCAAGTAAGTGTGTTTTTCCTGACCTCAGGCCAGGCAGGGATTTTTTGTCAGATGACCATAGCCTCGATCCTGTGATATGTTCCTTATGGGTCTGCAGAAATCCAGGCCTATGTTATATATGCCTGGTTAAAACCTGATCTGCAGAACAATCACTGGGGGCGATGGCTGGGCCATGCCCCAGTTACAAACCAGTTCAACAAGCGGGGGTCACTGTGGCTCATGCGCTGTTCAGCGCTCCAGGCTGGGCACCACGGGAGTGGCGCAAACAGCCCCGCAGCTTGGTACCCTGCTCCTGGTTTGCTGGCCGGGGTGGACACCTGGCTGCGGCGTGGCTGGCCGGGGAACAGGGCAGTGGGGCCAGTGCAGAGGGATCGCGGGACAGCAGGCAACCAGGGCAAGGGGCCCCTGTGGCCAGTGTGAAAAGGGTCGGTGAGGGCCAGGCCGGGGCAGAGCCGGGTTCACGCCTGCAGCTGGGGAGAGGAGGCGGCGGGTCCCCTCGGCCGGTCTGTCAGTCTTGGCGGGCGGAGGCAGCGCCTTGGCGGGGGCTGGGGATAGGCCCGAGCTAAGCAGCGGCCCCTCCCCTCTGGCAGCTTGCGGGCTACGCGCGGCGAGGCCCAGCCCAGAGACCCGGATGCAGCTCGGGCCGGGCAGGCTCTCTAGGCCGCGAGGGGGCGCCCGCCTGCCGGGTGCGCAGCAAGGAAGCCGTGGGCGCTGTGTCGCGGAGCGTCGGGGAAATGGCGGCGCTCGGAGCGGGCCTGGCCGCGGCCGTTCGCGGGGGGTAGCGGCACCTCCCTCTCCCCCAGCGGCTGGCGGTGCGTGGGGACGGGGCGCTCGGGCTGGCGGAGGGCGGGGTAGGCCGCGCGCCTCGCCGCCTCCTGGTGGGCGGGCTCCGCGGAGCTGCGGAGGGAGGCCGCGCGGGGCCTGCCCGGGAACAAGAACAGGCGGCCGCGGGGCTGGGGCGAGAGGCGGGGGCTGAGGCGAGGGGACGGACCGAGGCGGCCGCTCCAGCCGTTGGGCGAGTCCGCAGCGGCGCGCGGCCCCCTCCCCTGGTGACTCAGCAGCGTCACGCCCGGGTCATGCTCAGACATGCCGGGCCGCGGCCAGCGGAGGAGCTAAGCCCCGACTTGCCTTCGCCTGGCGACGCTATTTAAAGGCGGCCCGGCCCCGCCGCTTCATGCCACTGCAGCGCTTCAGCTCAGCCAGGTGAGGCCGGGCCCGCCGGGTCTGGCACGGCACGGAGTGCGGCCGGGCTCGGGGCGCTATCCCCGCCCTAGCCCTGCGGGGCCTGGCTCTGCTCCTCCGGGCGGACTCCCCGCTTCGCCCGCGGCCGGGCAAGCTGCTAACCCCGGCTGTCTTCCTTGCAGGCAAATGTGCAACACCAAGATGTCAGCTGGGTCGGACGACCGCCTCGGCGCCTCTGCCATCCCCCCCGGCGAGCAAGAGGCCCTGGTGAGTAGCGCTGGGCCCTGGTTCTCGGACACCGAGGTGTTCCTGCTGGCTGCGGGGCTTGGCTCTAATGGACCTGCTGGTAGACAGGTGTCGAGAGTGTGGATGCGGACTGCTCCTACCTCAATGCTAGGAAACGCAGATGTTAATATTGGGTTAAAGCCGGGGAAGTGAAAGTGGACTCTCCACAACTGTGCGATTAAAGAGTAAATCAGCTTTCACGGTTGGGAGTGGAGGATGACACAGCTACCTACACTTCGTGGTTCTGGGATTTTGTTGCATTTAAATGTGTTCTTAAAGAAATGTTTTTAACAGGTGTTTGAATTTAATGCCAAGTTTGAGCCCCAAACAGATTACTAGATCCATTCAGAATATAAACCCTATAAAGTAGCATTTACAATGGAAATCTTGACAGAATCATATTAGAGCATTGGGAAAAGTGTATGTTCTAGCATTACATGGTGTTTGTATTGTTTTTGAGAGAGTGTGAATTTAACTGATTTTATTTAACTGTATGGTGACAGGTTTCAGAGTGGTAGCTGTGTTAGTCTGTATCAGCAAAAACAATGAGGAGTCCTTGTGGCACCTTAGAGACTAACACATTTATTTGGCCAAATACAGTTGTTAGTTTCTAAGGTGTCACAGGGACTCCTCGTTGTTTTCATTTAACTGTAGGTTTTCAATATGTCATCTTGTGCTGCATTAGAACTTAAAAGCAAAACAGGGTAAGAGACATAGACCTTAAAATGAAAAGCCCAGGGGTACGGTGATTCATTAAGTGTGTCACTCTTCTGTCTGAGTACTGTACCAGAGCTGCAGTAATCGTGTTAGTCACTATCCTATGGTTTCTTTCACATCAGATGTGACTTAAGTTATTAAAAAAGTTATGGCATGCTATTCCAAGTGAATTTACTTTGTTAGAAAAGTTAAGCAGTTACTAATAGTTTAAAAGGCTAGAAAGGTAGGAAAACATGAAAAAAGCCAGATGTTCATGAAAGAATACCATGCAGCTTAGGATGGAAAAATACAGTGATTTATTTAAAATCAAAATACCTTAAAAGTCAGTGGTTTTGTCATGGAAATCAAGGTCTTGATCTGCAATCAGATCTACAATGCCTGGGTGGACCCTTGTGTTTGTATAGAGTCCCATTGACATCAGTAGGGCTCCTTGTGGGCACAAGCTTCCTCCCACGCCTATCCAGTTGCAGGATCAGATATTAAATAATGAAGGGCTTAAGTAATACACTGGCAATTTACAACTGCGACTTTCTCACTCAGGGGTGTGAAAACACCCCCCCCTGAGTACAGCACGGTACAGTGCTGTAAAGCTCCAGTATAGACAGGGCACCAGCGCTGGGAGCTACGCCCCTTGTGGAGGTGGGGTGGGTTTTTTTAGAGCGCTGGGAGAGCTCTTTCCCAGCACTCTGCCGCGACTGCACAAGCCACGTTTAGTGTTGCCAGTGTAGACTAGCCCTACATTCTGTTTACTTATGGTACATTCTCTCTATTTCAGTGAGATGTTCAATCCCTTTATGAATCTGTTGTAAAAACATACGAATGGCCATACTGAGTCAGACCAATGGTCTACCTAGCCCAGAATCCTGTCTTCCGACAATGCCTGGTTCCAGATGCTTCAGAGGGAAAGAATGATACAGGGCAATTTACTGAGTGATCCACCCATCCCCTGTTGTCCAGTCCCAGCTTCTGGCAGTCAAAGTTTAGGGACACCTACAGCATGGGATTGCATCCCTGACCATCTTGGCTAATAGCCATTAATGAACTTATCTAATACTTTTTTGAACCCACTTATACATTGGGCCTTCTTAACATCCTCTGGCACCGAGTTCCACAGGTTGACTGTGCATTGTGTGAAGAAGTACATCCTTGTGTTTGTTTTAAACCTGCTACCTACTAATTTCATTGGGTGATCCCTAGTTTTATGTTATGTGAAGGGGTAAATAATACTTCCTTATTCACTTTCTCCACACCATTCATGATTTTATAGTCCTCTGTCACATTCCCTTGAAGTCATCTCTATTTTTAAGGGTATGTTTATACTACCCGCTGGTTCAGCGGGCAGCGATCGATCCAGCGGGGGTCGATTTATCGTGTCTAGTCTAGATGCAATAAATTGACCCCCGAGTGCTCTCCTGTCAACTCCTGTACTCCACCACTGCGAGAAGCACAGGCGGAGTCGATGGAGCAGCAGCAGTCGACTCACCGCAGGGAAGATGCGGTGGTGAGTAGGTCGACTTCAACTACGTGAACCCCTCCGCCCCCTGTGTAGACCAAGTTGCATAACTTAGATCGATTTCCCCTCCTCCCCCAGTGTAGACCAAGATGAACAGTCTGTCTATTTAATCTCTCCTCAGATGGAAGCTGTTTTATACCCCCTAATCATTGTTGTTGCCCCTCTGTATTTATTTTAATTCTAATCTATCTTTTTTGAGAGGGGACAACCACAACTGCATGCAGTATTCAAGGTGTGGGTTTACCATGGATTTATCTAGAGGCATTATGATATTTAGTGTCTTATTATTTATCTCTTTCCTAATGGTTCCTAACATACTGTTAGCTTTTTTGGCTGCTGCTGCACATTGAGTGGATATTTTCAGAGAACTATCTGCAATGACTCCAAGATTTTTCTTGAGTGGTAACAACTAATTTAGACTCCATCATTTTGTATGTATGGTTGGAATTACTTTTTCCAGTGTGCATTACTTTGCATTTATCAGCATTACATTTATCACAAGCTAAATATGAGTCAATAGTGTAACACTATGGCAAAAAAAAGCAAACATTCTGGGCTGTATTAGCCAGGAGCGTTGTAAGCAAGACACAAGAAATAATTCTTCTGCTCTACTCCGTGCTGATTAGGCCTCCGCTGGAGAATTGTGTCTAGTTCTGGATGCCACATTTCAGGAAAGATGTAGACAAATTGGAGAAAGTCCAGAGAAGAGCAGCAAAAATGATTAAAGGTCTAAAAAACATGACCTTTGAAGGAAGATTGAAAAACATGGGTTTGTTTAGTCTGGAGAAGAGAAGACTGAGAAGCGGACATAACAGTTTTCAAGTACATAAAAGGTTGTTACAAGGAGGGAGAAAAATTATTCTCTTTACCCTCTGAGGATAGAACAAGAAGCAATGGGCTTAAATTGTGGCAAGGGTGGTTTAGGTTGGACATTAGGAAAAACTTCCTGTCAGGGTGATTAAGCACTGGAATAAATTGTCTAGGGAGGTTGTGCAATCTCCATCATTGACGGTTTTTAAGAGCAGGTTAGATAAACACCTGTCAGGAATGGTCTAGAAATTAGTCCTGCCATGAGTGCAGGGGACTGGACTAGAAGATCTCTCAAGGTCCTTTCCAGTCCTACGATTCTATGATTGGATTTCATCTGCCATTTTGTTGCCCAGTCACCCAGTTTTGTGAGATCCATTTGTAGCTCTTCACAGTCAGCTTTGGACTTAACAATCTTGAGTATTTTTATATTGTCTACAAACCTTGCCACTCACTGTTTAGCCCTTTTTCTAGATAATTTATAAATATATTGAACTGCACTGGTCCCAGTACAGATCCTTGAGGGACCCCGCTATTTACCTCTTTCCATTTTGAAAACTGACCACTTATTTCTGCCCTTTGTTTCCTAATTTTTAATACTGATCTGTAAGAGGACCTTCCCTCTTATGCCATGACTGCTTAATTTACTTAAGAGCCTTTTGGTGAGAGACCTTGTTAAAGGCCTTCTGAAAGTCTAGGTATATCTGCTGGATCACCCGTGTCCACATATTTGTTGACACCTTCAAATAATTTTACTAGATTGGACTCTGCATGATTTCCCTTTACAAAAGCTGTTGACTATTCCCCAACATATCATGTTCATATATAGCAGGGGTAGTCGATAGGCAGACCACAGGCCAAATCTGGACTGCCAGATGCTTTTGAATAGACCCCAAAATCTTATTTACTTATAATTATTGTTACTGCACTATATTTTATTATTTTCTCTGAAGTCGGGACTTTGCCTATACCTTGACCAAGATATTTGGACCTTGATAAAAAATAGACTACCCTTGATCTATAGTAAAGAACACAATTATCAGACACACAGTTTCAGCCAGTTGGCCTGGTACTGATGTTAGGCTTACCAGCCTGTAATTTCCAGCATTGCCTCGAGGCTTTTTTTTTTTAAAAAAAATCGGTATTATGTTAGCTACTTGCCAGACATCTAGTGCAGAGGCTAATTGAAACAATAGGTTATATACCAGAGTTGTTACTCTGCAGTTTCACATTGAATTCCTTTAGAACTCTTGGGTGAATACCACTCTGGTCCTGGTGACTTATTACGCTTAAATTTATCAATTTGTTCCAGAACCACCTTTACTGACACATCAATCTGGGATGGTTCCTCAGATTTGTTACTGCAAAAGAATGGCTAAGGTATTGGAATCTCCCCCATATCCTCTGCAGTGAAGACCGATGCAGTTGCCTTGTCTTCATTGAGTGCTCCTTTAGCACCTCCATCTCTAGTGGCCCCACTGATTCTTTGGCAGACTTCCTGCTTCTGATGTGCTTTACAAAATTTGCTGTTAGTTTGTCTTTTACTAGTTGCTCTTCAAATTCTTTTTTGGTCTCCCTAATTATACTCTTACACTTCATTTGATGGAGTTTGTTCCTTTCTATTGTATATCCCATCTGTTGCTTTTCAGTGATATGTTTGTATTGTTGGGTTGAGCCAGTAATTAGGTTGCCTAACACTTTCCATATAAAATTTTTTTGTGGCCCTTTTGTTTTTAGACGCTCTAACTGCTTCATAGGCTGCATCAAAGCTTTGAAATATGGTAGACGAGAGTCCTTGGGCGGAAGAGCTGTCCCTTTTGTCCCATGATATTCAGTTCAGGTTTTGCTGAGAGATGCATTTTTGAAAAAAGCCATTTCCCTTTTCTCGCCTGTTTTTCAGAAATATTTTGTCTCAATGCTGAAATAACTAAACATGAACATGTTAGGACCAGGTTCAAGCTGCTGCTGAGCCAGCAACAGCAGCATCACACTCTATACTGGGAACGCTTAAGAACTGTTAAAGCTGCTGTAGCACAAGAAGATGTGGGGAGAGAGACACAGGGGCTTACGCCCAAACCCAGCAAATAGCTCTAATGAGCCATCAAATTAACTGAGGGCACCATGTGGGGTAGGAGCTGCCACACCTCCTGGTGGTACGAGAGAGGTAGCCTGGGTCCCCCCTTGGGATAATAGCCTTCTATTTACCAGCTAATGTTGTAAGTCTTGTAGTGCAAGGGGAAGCAGTCTGTGCTACATTGCTGAAAGTTCAGGGTTCACACCCAAGTGATAATGTATAATTTGGGGGAGGGAGGATTATTATAGTTGCGTGTAATAGGATTTGTTTATCTTTTTTTCTTAAAAAGAAAAACCTAGGAAATTACATAAGCATGTAAACAAATCTTATTTAGGTTGCAAAGACTGTCGTTGCCTATGCAACCTTACTTTAGCCTCCATGTGCATATGTATTTTGGCACAGTCTTTAATTATGTGACGATGACACAGATTTCCACAGGACCACTGTTTCATTTGATGTGAATGGTAAATGGATCGGGGGAAGGGTGTGTGTGAGACAAAATTAAGATTGCACAGGGCACCAAAAACCTGCCATGTCCTAATTTTGAGGTGCTTGATTTTTTTTTAATGTAAATAACTTGTGGGTGTAATACACAAGTAATCTATGGTGCTTTGGACTCTTGTGGGAGGACATGCACTATAAAAATGAAATGTGTTATTTGTCTTTTTTTTTCTTTCAGGTTAAACCGAAGCCACTATTGTTGAAGCTGTTAAAATTTGCTGGTGCCCAAAAAGACACTTTTACAATGAAGGAGGTAAATTATCAGAACTTCTCATTAGCAATGATGGATAGCAATAAATATGTTTCACTCTTACAAGTTTACCATACTTATTAGTTACCCCATAATGAAAGAAAAATAATGTGGTTTACTGGATAGAGCATTGGTGTGGAAGCTGGGAGATGGTTCTGTTCCTGGCTCTGCCACAATCTTGCTTTGTGACCTCAGTCAAGTCACTTAACTTCTAGATCACAGTTTCTCTGTCTGTAAAATGGAGTACTGTATATAGCTTTGAGAACTACAGATGAAAATTGCTATGTAAAGTAGTATTTATTTATAACACTTCATATTAATATAGAGTTGCAGGTGATAATTGAAAGGAGAATAGCCTCTTTAGGGGGGTTGAAATAGGTTATTTTATATTGGTTTTATACATTAAAGTTATAAATATATTTAATATAGCTATATTTGACTTGCATTGTAGGTAATATTCTATCTTGGCCAATATATTATGTCTAAACAATTATATGATGAAAAACAGCAGCATATTGTCCATTGTGAAAATGATCTTCTTGGAGATCTATTTGGAGTACCAAGCTTTTCGGTAAAAGAACACAGGTAACATTTCATATTCTTTGTGAGAGAGATCAGTATGAAATGTATGTAACACACTGAACGTATGTGTTGCTTTGCAATTTGTTGCATATTTTATTTGCATAAGTCTGGACAGATGGAATTGTCATAATTGTATGCCCCCGGCCAGGTGTCTAGTTTTTTAGAGGGAGGCCTGATTCAGCCCGCATTTATATCTATAACTGCCAGACCTCAGAAGCAACACAGACTTCTGAGGTTCAGTAACCTTAGGGGCTTCTGTCTACTTTGAAGAGAGATTCTCCCCTCCACCCTTTGAGGTAACAGCAACATAATTTAGACATTACACAAGCACTTAAGACTGTCCCCTTTCCATTATGAACTCCTTATGCATGGGAGACCAAGTCCAGTAAAGAGGGTTGCAGAGAAGAGGCATACACTTTTTTTTTTTTTTTTTTTTTTTTTTTTTTTCCCCCTTCTCCAGGCAGCTACACAGCTCATCAGTGCAAAGTGATGGTGGTTGAAGATTTCCCTTTGCAGCAGGCTAAACTTTCTTCTGAAATAGGTTGCTGCAAAGCCAGTATGCATGACCTGGGTCTTGCCACTGCCCTAAAAGTTAAAGATCTTTTTCTCTGAATTAAACCCTGAAATAATGCTGTACAAGTTCCATTAAAAATGCTTTGAATCATGACTAGAGATGGTCCAACTGCTGGTTAAGTGAGAAATGGCTTTTTGACAAAATTGAAACTTTCAGAAGAAAATTCCTGATCTTGTTGAAATTTTTCATTTTTTGAGAAAATTTCATAATGGAATTTTCTCCAACTTTTAAGAAAAAAGCATTTAAAGTTTCTTCAGTTTGTTTTTGGGGGGGGGAACACTTTCACTTTTTATACTATTTTCCCTTTTTACAATAGGGTGGTGAAAGGAGTGAAAAGCTTAAAAAAGCAAAAGCAAAGTGTTGGTCATGTTTTCCCCACCAAAATAAAATGAAAACATCCAAAAATGCTGTGAACATTTTTGAGGAAAACAGAAACATTTTCATTTCTTTTTGAATTCTTCATAAAATGCAGTTACCTCTTTTTCAGTCAGCTCTGATCATGACACTACAAAATAATCAATGTTTTCAGCTTGGTCTTTCTCTCCTCTAGTTTGGCTAAATTTACCACAGTAAATAGGAGCTTCTAATTTTATAATTTTTAAATGTATGAAATGTCTATTTTGTCTCCCTTCAAGGAAAGTATACTCAATGATTTCCAGAAACTTGATAGCAGTCAGTCAACAAGGTAGGTTAGTGTTGAAAGGCTTTTTTGGGAGAGGGGGTGTGGTCTTTATTAATGCAAAAATTCTGAAAGCTGTATCTTGCTTTTGTAGGCGATATTCAGTTAACTTCAGTCATTGATAGATGTAATTATTGTCACATTTTTGTAGCACTGTTGGAGGTGAATTGCATCTTTTACAAATAAACTGTTTGAGATTATGGGTCTAGCACAGAAAATGGGCTTGAATTTGCTCATAGTGAAGTCAGTGGCAAAACTTTCATTGCCTTCAATGGAGACAGGATAAGGTATTATGTGCAGATTTTGATTCCGCTTTTTTTACATAACTCACATTAAGAAATATATTTTAAAAACAAAATATTTGAAAATTGGTTCATCCTTAACTACCCTGTCTAATTCAAGTTAACATTTCTCTTGTAATAGTTGACATGATAAACAAAGCAGGAAAAAAATCTATATACTTTGTTCCTATGAGTTTAACAAAACCATATATAATTTCATAAAATAGACTATGGTCTATTTAAATTTACTCACATCTGCAAGAGAAGGATGGATAATGCAGCTGTGATGTAACTTAAATTTAAGAAATGAGTGAAATGAAAGTTAAATATAGGGGTGAATTTTTTTAAAAAAGGCTCTTAAAACTACATTTATACATGTAATCTGCTTGATTTTTTTCCAAAGTATGGAGCACCTAACATCTCCCATTGGCTTCAGTGGGTGCAGTTGAGTGCTCAACACTTGAAAATCAGGCAAGTGCCTAAATACGGACTTTTGGGCTTAACGTTAGGCTCATATTTCTGAAAATTTTGGCCAGAACAGCAGAGTAGAAGAATAGATCTCAAAGATAAAATCTAGTCAAATAAAGAGGGTATGTGCTTACTATACTTAAATAACTAGTTGCATTGTGTAGTTCAGGGTCCATTCTGACAATGTAGTTAGAACAGTTATTATATTAGTGACTATAAACATCTCTTGCAGAGCTTGATGTCTTCTTTTGTAAACCAGTGGATCTTGTATGTGCCCCCTTGTAAATAGTGTAGTTCAGGGGTTTGGGCGAGGACCCTCGGGGTTGCGAGGTTATTACATGGGGGGTTGCGAGCTGTCAGCCTCTACTCCAAACCCCACTTTGCCTCCAACATTTATAATGGTGTTAAATATATAAACAAGTGTTTTTAATTTATAGGGGGGAGGTCGCACTCAGAGGCTTGCTATGTGAAAGGGGTCACCAGTACAATAGTTTGAGAACCACTGGTGTAGTATCATGTTGATACAAGCTAAAAAGTGTGTTTTATTTATAAGAATATTTTCTCCCAATATTCTTTCGTCTGTGAAAATCCTAAAACAGTTGCATTTCTTTTTTCTTATAATTGTGTATGTAATGTTACAAAGAAAACCTTGAACATTTCTTAAGAGTATGAAATGATTTTGTAAATGTTAAATATACTCTGAATTAAGATTTAAAACAATATGTACAAAGTATTTGCAGTATATTTTTTACAACTTTCACTGCAGTCCCTCGAGCCTGCAGATATTTCCTTTATGATGCATTGCATTATGTATTTTTCTTTTTCAGAGTCAATGGAAGCAAACACATCTGCAAATGAGACCAGGTGCCAACTTGAAAAAGGCAGTGTTCTAAAGGTGATCTAACTACTTGATACATTCTAAGATATGCACTCTTTCAAGTTTCACAACTTCATTTGCTTTACCATTGAGATTTGGATGCAGTTGAAAGATTAAAATTAATTTAATCCTATCCACATTAATATTATGCTTACTTAGTATTTTTGTTAAACAGGAATCCATGCAAGAGTTAGTTGACGAAAAACAGACATCCCCAAATTTGACTGCTAAACCAACTACCTCTTCTAGGAGGATGCTCAGTGAATCTGGTATGTGCACATTTATAATGCAGGATTTTCAATATTTTATACCTTTCAAGAGCATGTACACCTAGAGCAAACTTGTATGTCACGGGCTCATGTCATCTTTTGTGGGGGTGTCCACATTTTTCCTGTTTTTAGGCATTGTGAAAGGTACCAGATTGATAGCCCTGGAGAATGAGCTTCTCTGCTTATCCATAGAATAGATACAATGTGGGTAATGGCAATATAGACTTCCCACATGTTTGTACGTCTCCTAGCACAGTGGTTTTCAATCTTTTTTTTCATTTGTGGGCCCCTAAAAAATTTGGATCCCTTTGGGAATCATAGTCTGCATACCCCTAGGGGTCTATGGACCACAGGTTGAAAACCGCTGTCCTAGCACAATGGGGCTCTGGTCAGTGACTAAGGCTTCTAGGTGCTATGATAATACATATAATAACCTCACCAGCATGGTACAGTCCTGCAAGGACTACCAGTAGGGTGATAGGGTAACTCAGTCTCCATGCCTGTTCAATCCTCTGCCTTTATATTGATGTCACTAACAAGGGTATCAGTGGTGTTTTCTTTATGATGTGGACATCTTTTCACACACTGCACTGAGACTATCAAACTGATGTCAGGTAACTCTCCAGACAGCCACCAGATTATAACTTTTGGTTGCTGTTTGTAACTTACTTGTACTGGATTTAAGCCAGTGACATAGGGGTGAAAGGGTCTATTTTATCCAGTTACCTTGGTCCAGATCCTGACAAGTATTTAGTCACCTAAATACCTGCGAAAATTTGGCCCTTTGATTCTCTTCTCTACCTCTACCCTCTACATGGCAACTTAATATTTATTGGTTAATGCATCCTTAAAATCTGAGGTGTTGATTCTGATATTTAGTAGCTGTAATTAGTAGGTGTTTTTGAGTGTTCTTAGGGGTTTTTGAGTTATGTTTAACTTTCAACCTCTTGGTGGTGACACTTCATAACTTTCAATTATATGTAATACGCACTGGTAATTTCCACACCAACCTGCATTTTATCACTTCTTATCTGGTGATTCTTGATAGTTGTGATTAATTGAGTAACAATAACCTTTCACATAAAATCATAGCACGCAATATTTATTTTGTTTTCCTGTGTTCAGTAATATTTTGTTCAGTTGCTTGATCTATGTAAGTTATTTCTGATATGCTTATCTTTGTAGTATTTAGGCAGCAGTCATCCTAACCTATCATAAAACTATACTGCATTTATAAGCCATTCACACTACATTAAAAGAACTCTTTAATGTTGTAACTCAAACTGGTGAAAGGATGAAAATTCACAGTTAAGGATTATAACTTGTAATACTTACACACAACCCAGAGTAATCAAGTGTTCTGTTGTGCCTGCTTATTGCAAGCTTAATCATTAACTCTGTTTTTGCATCAATTTGTCAGTTTATTACAGCCTTAAAATTCTTTTAATATAGTGTTTTTATGTACACTGTTTTTTTAATTTGTAGGAAATCTTCCCCTTAAACCACTATGCTCGTTACATTGGGATGGTAGCGGCTCCTTTGGAGCCGCTACTATTTCACTGTAAATATTTAGAAACCGTGTTGGCATGTTATCAGTACCTCATGGAGAGATGACAACTTAATGAGGACAACGATGGACAGGAGCAACGGTTGGGCCTGGGGGCATCTAAGTTTGAAGGTTGGGGCTCTCAGGGCGAAAAAAGAAAAGAGAGGGACTGAGCCAAGAAGCATCAAGGGAAAGTAAGAGGAGTCACAAAGTATGTACAAGTGTTTTGTTCTTTTTTTTTTCTTTTCTTTTAAAACTAAAGATGCCAGGCTTAGAGTCCCTGGGGTGGATTTTTCAAACCTTTTTTTTACAGTGCAAAGAAAGGATTGGGCAATAGAGCGAGTTTGTGAAAGGCACCTATAGGCGGCAGCAGGCTCTGTTGAATGCTCATTGAACCAATTTGCCAATCCTGGTAGGGAATTTCACTCCACTGCATTTATTACACAGTGAGTTGGCAGCTGCTTTTTAAGTCTGTGAAGTTCTTTTGTAATTCCTTTTTTTAAATGTCAGTGGAGTTGAATTTTGATACATTTATCCCCAAAATGCTGTCTCCCTACTCACTCCCTCCTTCATGCTACCCGAGTCCAAAACGTCAGAACCATCCAAAAAGCAGTGTTTTTGAGTTCTTCAGCTTAAAACAGTGTTTCCACAGTTGACATCTTGAACATCATGTTTTACTAAAGCCTTGAAGGAATTTTTAGTGTGGACTTTTATACCCCAACAAATTGGGGTTATAATAGAAATCCTGATACCAATAAATACACTGTTGCATGCAAAGCTAAAATAAAATCATCAATTTCCAGAGATGGCCAGGAGTTCGTTCTTATGATTCCTTAATCATAGTATCTACTGCCTGGAGAAATTACCATTTATACATCTTACTAATGGGCGGTCAGCGAAAAACAGCCTCAGAAATGTCAGTGTTTTGCCCATTTTACACCATTTTGTTTTAGGAATATGGCAAGAATATGTTTCATTGTCACTTTAAAATAGGTCAGGTGCCTTTATTTAATTTACCATTGAAAAACACTGAATAATTGTAATATTGAAGTTCTGAATAAGTAAAATCCAGTTTAAACGTCTACTAAAATGCATATAACATTGTTCGCTTCATAGATGCCTTTGGATTAATAAGCCTTTTTTCTCTGACACAGAAGAAAGTTCTTCAGATGAACAACCTAGTGAAAGAAGAAAACGGCATAAGTCAGACAGCATTTCGCTCACATTTGATGAAAGCCTTTCTTGGTGTGTTGTAAGTGGGCTATGCTGCGAAGCAAGCAACAGCAGCGACTCAATAGACTCTGCAAGTCCTGTAAGCAAGATGTATTTTTAATTATGTTGAATTCTCAAATTTCCTAGACATGCATCTTGGTTATCGCATTAATAGTTGAACCAAATAATGCTTCTAGTGATATCAGAGAACCCAAGTGTTGTATTTTATGTGGCTTGGATCACCTAACTTAAGAATGGAATTTTCTTAAATCTTCATTATGAATATTCAGAAAAGGAAGCAAAACAAATGAGTTCTTAGACCTTGGTAATTAGAAAAAGAAAAGTGGTGCCTCTGAATTGTGTATGAATATCTGTATTCCCAGCGAGAGTGTGTTTAGTGATTTAGAGTAAGTTATTTACACTTGTCTGTTTCCCATCTATAAAATGTGGGTTAATATTTACACACCTTTGTTAAAGCATTTTGAGATTTGATAAAAGATGCTGTAAGTATTATACAATTTCAGTACACAAGTGAAATATTTGTTAAATTCACACAAAATATCATCTGCTTTTCTGTATATTTTAAATGTTAGCAAAGGTAAGTTCAAACTTCACTTGTGTTGTATTTCAACATACTAGTTTTGGAGCCAGTTCCAATGTTCTTTTCATTCATTTAAAATTTTTAAAGGTTTTATAAATCCAATAATATATTTCTAAATTGTGCAGCTGCAGCAGAAATCCCAACATCTTGAGTGGTATGAGGTATTTGGCTGAGATATGATTATCATCGCTGGCTAGAAGCCATTTAAACAGTGTTTCTTTACTATTCTGTTTAAATACACATGTAGCAGCATGAGTCATAAGAATGTATTAATGAAGTTAAATATATTCCCCCCTCCCCTTTTTATTCAGGGTCTTCATGCCAGTTCCTTAAGTGAAAACTCTGATGATTGGTTTGACCAGAGTTCTGTTTCAGACCGGTTCAGTGTTGAGTTTGAAGTTGAGTCCATTTATTCCGAAGATTATAGCCATAATGAAGAAGGACAAGAGCTCACAGATGAAGATGATGAGGCATGTATATTTCTTCTCCTCCTCCTCCTCCCCCCCCCCCCCCCCCCCCCCCAAAATCTGAAATGTTCTAGCAGAAGCATTTTGTTGGAATCCGATATGAAACATTTCCATAGTCTTCTTTCATGACTATCTGCTGTGTGGCAAATATGTACTGCCATTCTTTATACTGAGTTTTCTTTGTACAAATTTAGTCATGATTCTGCAAGAAGCTACCTGTAGGCAGAGCTCCATTGGGGTCATTTATAGGGCCTGAAGGAACCATTACAATAATTTAATCTGACTTCCTCCATAACATAGGCCATAGAATTTCATCCAGTAAAATTCGCTGGCTGGCTGTTGAAGTCACTGGGGTTCAGTGCAGGGTTAGGAGTCCACTTATGCATGGTTTCGTGCAGGATAAAGGCATTATCTTGGAATATGTATATGAACTTTACTGGAAGACAACCTTATAATAATTTTTGAAAGGCAAAACACATTAAATAGGATATTTATCTGCATAAAGTTAAAAGTGGATAGAAGTACTTTTAGAATACATTTTAAAAAACTATTTAAAATCCTATATCAGGAGTTGCCAAACTTGCTGACCCTCAGAGTCGTATACAACAATCTTCAGAGCCAAGGCACACCTGCTGGGGCTCGGAGCTTCAGTCCTGTGGAAGGTGCCTGCCAGGACTTGGGGTTTCAGCCCCGCTCTCACTGAAGCCCCGAGCCCTGGCAGGCATGCCCAGCAGGGCTGAAACCCAAAGTCTCCCTCTCCTCCCCTCCCACCCCCCCCCACCACCCCCCACCGGGGCAGAAGCCACCACCCCATCACCCTGCTGCAAGGCAGCAGAGGTCCCAAGCTCCCCTCCCCAAATCTGGTAGATGGAGTGTGGGGGGCTCTGTGAGCCACACTTTAACAGTAAAAGAGCTGCATGTGGCTCACGAGCCACAGTTTGGCCACTCCTGTCTCATATCATTGAGAGACAGCATAGGTAGCCTTAAAAATTACACTGCACCATAGAGCTCAGTATTTGTATTAGAATTAGTGTCTTTCATTTACTGTGTTGACTAGTGAAATATTCATATTGCTAAAGTTTTTGTTCACAATTGACATGATCCATTTGAAGGAGGCCCACTGTTGTCTGTCTGTGTTGTAAATCTTCCAAGAGGTAGTTCCCAAATGAAAACAAAAGTTTCTAGCGCTGGTAATTGATTACAGTGTTTTCTGTACCCGTAAGTAGTAGTACTCCCTCTTAATTCGGTACGCCAAGAAAATGCGTGTAGTATATAGCCACATGATCTAGAACTTTAGCAAGTACTATTTTCTGTCTGGTAAAAAGTTTTTTTAAAGAGAGTATTCTGTCAAGTGTGCTTTACTACTTGTTCAGGGTTGTTTTTAATGTTTAAAATTAAACACCAAGTAAAAGAAAGTTAAAATATATTTTCTTCCATCAGGTATATCAGGTGACGATATATCAGACTGAAGAGAGTGATGCTGATTCATTCGATGAAGATCCTGAAATTTCACTAGCTGTGAGTAAATCCTTGGTTCATAAAAAATCACAAGTCTTGTGAAATGAAAGACCAGGACTGGGAACATATATGAATTTGGTGGATACTGCAGTGATTTTAAAAGTAAAATCTGACTTTTTTTCTTGCATTAAAAGGAAAATTATAGAGGTCTTTCAGTTACCAACCTATAAATCAATCTTTCTCTATGCCGTTTTAAAGTTGTGGACACAGGAATTTTAAATTTTAGTGGCTCGCTCAGAGAAAGGGGCACACAGTTTAGAGCCTAGACCTAACTTTTTTTGTTTAAAACACAAAGGAAGGATTTAAAAAAAAGCTTTTTAATTTTTTTGGAAACCAAAAGCTAGCATTGTTTTTTGTCTACAAGAAAACAAAATAAAACTGGCCACTTTTAATTTGTGTCCAATCTGAGTGAAATAAAGAAAATAGCAACATTATGTATTGAAAATTCACTAAGGATAAAGGAACTGTTTTATAGTAAAGTTTTTTTAAATTTCAGAACATTGGCTTGTCAGAATTCTGAATTTGACATGTCTTTAAAACTAAATACTAAAGCATGGAACATTTCTTTAAATTGCCGTTATGACCACAGAGGTGCATAGGAGATTTAGACATCCAGAACACGTCATTGGCTGAGCAGCCTTAATCCATGCTTGTACTGTGGAGCCAGCTGTAATGATACCTTTGGGAATATAAGGAGTTTTTGGTTTTTTTTAAATGTCAAACAGAATATTTTTAAAGTTACTTTGTCTAGATTTAAATAGGCAATATACCTTTATTTATTATTGCTCTTCATTCACAGTTCATGTCTGAGTAGAACAAAGGCTTCAAAACAAGCATTTTAATGATGGTGTTGCCAGTTGCAGCTCCATAGTTAAGGTTAAGATTTGCACTCCCCAAAATTACAACACTCTGAGAATGGAATTTATATAAAAATTTGTTAAATCCCTGTAGGAGTGAAAATGAATTTTAAAATATGTCTTTTTAGGGAATTGAGCATCCAGTGTTAGTTAGACTCAGGTTTTTTTGGGGAAGGATCTTGAATAATGCACACATTTCAAACATTTCATATAATTTAAACTCGTTGAAATCTTGAGCGTAGACTACACTTGAAAATGTTTTTAGGATTAATTATCATTTTTTCACAGTATTCATAATTGGAAGTTTTTCCTTCAGTAGAGACTGGAGAATAGTGTTCTACTTCAGAGAATTTCAGAAAAAAGTGCTCTTTTAAAATAGCTGCCACCTTCAGTTGTTTTCAGTAGTACTGAAGCCTCAGGCTTCCCTCAGTTGGTGATTTTGAGAAGAGCTAATTAATGGTTCTCAGTGCAACCAAATATTATTCTCTGCCTTGTGACCTCATAGGGGCTACCGGCTAAAGGCAGCTTGGCATCTCCTTGGAAACAGTGGGAGGCTATAACCATTTGTGAAGATATTGACCTATGATCTCATTTACATTAAGAACAGTGGGTAATGGCAGCCTTTTGAAACAGGGCAGTTCTTTGAGTTTCTCCAAAGAAGTTTGTATGCACCAGACTCTACTTGCAGGTATAAACTTTGAGTTAAGAAAAATAATGGCAGAAAATGATCATTAATCCTAAATATTTCCTAATACCATTGGGAGTGGGTAGGAAAATCAGGTTAATCTGACCTGGGACAACAAACACAAAAATGGCTTAATCACAAACAGGTTAGATTGGGGGCAGGGGGAGGAGAGGGGAATGGCAGTGATGCTCTGCTGGGGTCTGCCTGTCTTTTTCTTGACTGGAGACAGAAAACAATGGGATACTGTCCCAAGGCCCCTGACTGGTGGTACCAGAATAAGCTGTCACTAACAGTAGATTACAGATCTTCACAGTATGATTTTCCTTCTCCTTTTGTATATGCTTTGAGTAATGTGTTAACGTTTAAAGTATTATAATTGGGCGATAGTTAGCACCCACAAAGATAAATGAATCCGGTCACATACCCCTTGGAGTTGTTTCAAGTTCTGCAAATGTAGACAGACAGACATTGCATCAGTTACACTCTGTTCATATTTTCAAGGCTCAGTAACCTAACAGCTAGAGACTTTTATTTAAAGAAACATCTGTTCTGGGATCATGAAGGAAGCATAAGAGAGGTTCCAGTATGATATACTGCTATGTACAACCTAAAATGGAATCTTGATCTGTAAATAAGTTAGTACGAGGAGACCTAAAGCTATTTGAGTGCCCTAAATGTGCATTTCTATACCTTAACATGTTTAGATTTCTTTTATGTTTAACCTTAACTCAGAATATCCTGGGTTTGTAATGCTTGGTTTTAGGATAATTACAGCATCCCTGTACCGTATTTTTCCTAAATTACTGATAAGTACTTGAAACCATAATTTCACTTTAACATAGTTTTATTTTTCTGGAAATACATATGCAGATAGTCTGTGCAATGTGCACAGTTACATTAGAGAGGTAGAAGACCAGTTGCTAAAACAGATCATGGAATAGATTTGAGTATAGCTCTAATGATAGTACTAAATGTATACAGTTTTGGTACACTGCCCGTGTAACATATTTTCCTTGACATTCTTATTTACTTGTTCAGTTTTGAGATATGCTTTTTTTTCTTCTCCTCCTCGCAATTAAAAATTTGTGTAAAAATCTATGTGCTATCACTACAAGATTGAGAAATTGTGGTGTAATTGATTTTAACTTTCCTCTTCCTAAAGCTCTTCCCCATCTTAAAATGTGGTGATTGACTAATTTTGTTTACAAATATTGAGTAAATACTTTAGCATTAAGAAACTATAATCTCCTTTAATTTTTTTTCAATAATAGTAGGAATGCCAAATAGCGTAACTGTTTAACTTTTAATTCACTAAAGGATTATTGGAAGTGCACTAAATGCAATGAAATGAACCCTCCCCTTCCACGGCATTGCCCCAGATGCTGGGCTCTTCGTGAGGACTGGCTTCCTGATGAAAAGAATGACAAATCTGAAAAGCGAAAATTGGAAAGTTCCACACAGCTAGAGCAGGAAGAGGGTTTTGATGTTCCCGACTGTAAGAAAGTGAAAGTGAATGAAGATAAAGAACTAAGTGTTGAAGAAAGTGAGGATACAACAGCACAAACTTCTGAATCCCAGGAAAGTGAGGAATACTCTCAGCCATCTACATCAAGCAGTATCTTTTGTAGCAGCCAAGAGGATTGCAAAGAACTTGAGAAAAAAGAGACAGAAGACAAAGAAGAAAGTATGGAATGCAGTCTACCCCTTTCCAGCATAGAGCCCTGTGTCATATGTCAGAGCAGACCTAAAAATGGCTGTATAGTTCATGGCAAGACAGGACATCTTATGTCGTGTTTTACTTGTGCAAGGAAACTGAAAAAGCGGAATAAACCCTGTCCAGTCTGTAGACAGCCAATTGAGATGATCGTGCTAACTTATTTTAGTTAGAAGGAACTTCAGCATAACTGTGCAACAAAGCTTCAACCTTCCATGCAGGCTTCCTTACAGTCCTCCATAGACTTGTACAAGTCTACTTGTACAACTATTTTTGTATGTTTAACTAAAGACATAATATTTTTGGTGATTTTTCTTTTGATGTAGTGTAAAGTTGATCTTAAAAAAATTGCACTGAAATTGATAGTTTTCTTCATTAGGCATTTGGGGGGATTTTAAAACACCCAAATTCCTGAAACTTATTTCCATGTTAGGGGATCTATCACAACAAGATTTGCACATCACAAGCAGATCGGTAATGACGCTTGTACAACTGGATAGAATATCCATTTTAAAATAGTGAATTTAATGCTTTTGAGAAAAGAGAGAGATCTCAAGTTTCATTATTGTGAAAATCAATTTTCTTTTGCTCAGTAAGAATTCATAGAATTTGTAATTTCAACCTTCCCATCGTTCTACAAATTCCAGTATCTGTTCTTTAGTCAAGTCATTGGGGAAAATCAAGAACTTCTTAAGAAATCCGTAGGAAAATTCCTATTTTGAAAAATAAAATTTTGACTTGGTCATTGCTTAGACTTAGATTTATTTATCAAAGTAGGCAAGCTGGGGGAAATATTTCTGAGACTACTTCAGATCACCAGAAGATGTGAAAGTTAGTAAAGAATTAGAGTAATTAATTTAGACCATAATTGGAATGAGGAAGAATGAAATTAAGATAGAGACTAGCCTTTTATTTCAGTAAAACGCAAGTATAAATTTCAGGTGCTATAAAAATGATTACTATTGATAAGTAATTGATTTGATAATTCAGCTTTGATTGGTAATAACAGAAGATATTTGTCATGTCAGTCCTGTGAAATGATTGAGACCTATTTCGTATGATTTGGTAGTCTGTCCTGTTGCTAGTGGACAGGTAACCACATCACATTTTGACACATTTGACTGGCCCAGCAGAGAGGGCCAAGGACTGAATGGACATGGTGACTAAAAAAACCCAACTCTTTAGCTATGAAAACACATTAGTGGAGCAGTGTTGAAGTTTATACGTCTACTGTACTTGTGTCCAGTGTTGTCAGTGTACCACTTTTCATGAGCATTAAATTCATTTAAATAAGACCAAAAATACCAAACCCTCAAAGAGCAAAAACCAGCATGGTGATGTTTTGCATAAGGGTTGGTTTTTTTTAATTGAATCTGTGATTCTCTGTTTTGTATGTTTTTTCTGAATATTGAAGAGTTGTGAGGTGGTAGATTGGCCAGTTATATATTGAAATCAGACTTTAATATAAAATGTTGATCAAAATTTTGATACAACCTTTTTGGGGAAAAAAATGAAAAACCTGTCAAATTAAATATTCTTAAAACTAGTGTGTCCAGTTCCTTGGTAACTCTTTTTTCAGTAATGAATTTAAAAAAATCTCACCATACTTGCCCTCTCCTCCACCCCCCACCCCGCCCCCAAAGTCACTGTCTTGTGAAATTTCTCTGTACTTTCCATGTTGCTGAATATTTTGTGTGTTTGTGGTGAATTCCAAGAATGCAGTGAAAGTGTGCATTTACATAGACATTTTTTTAAAAATGCTGTTAAGTTACTCAAACTGGTACTTTGAGGATAAAAATGTAAGGTTTTGGATAATTTTGACGAGAATATTATGCAAAAATGTGGCTTTCTTCTCTTGCCTAATGAGGTCCTCTTGCAGAGTGTAATATTGAGAAGACAGGTGCAGATTTTGGGGCTTTCTGATTTCAAGGGCAGCATTCCAAAGTAGTTTAACCAATAAAGAATGGTGAAAATGGGCTCACTGTTCATTTGGTGACTTCAAATACTGAGGCCCGGTGTAAACACAAAAGTTGTACCATGTTAAGTATGTCAGTCATCATTTTAGCATATGCGCAAAGTGCCTTATGTGGCAAGTGACCAGGATTCATCACTGAATTTGGTCTGCTGGTTGGATCATTAGCTTCCCCAGCTTGGACTGGGTACTGATGGGGTATGCAACATGAATGCTAATAGATGGTTAAGGGGTACATCGCCTCTAAGTTGTACATAGCTATACCACTATAATAATAATTATCATATTATAAATTATTTGTTGTTATAAATGATTCCCTCATAGGAATGGGTATAACTGTGTCTGCAGTAGGGGCTGTACTGTTACAACTGTTCTGGTAAAAGATCACATCCCTAACTGTAATAGTTATACTGGTATGTGTAGACCAGGCCTGATAGAGACACTAAAGACAGGGATATAGAAAAGCAGATTACAGAGCAATTAACAGAACCAGAAATGATAGCCAAATCTTACTAAACCACACAATAATTTGTGTATAATTTGTGCACAATAAGTATTCTTCTATCCTCACTTCTGAAAAAAGATTGAATTGCCAAAGACTGCAGTGAGGTTTCATTTTACTAAGACTTACGTATTTTTACATTTTCTAGTACTTTTTGAATTATGGACATAAATAATTGATATTGTACTATAGTTGGCAAATAAGTGAACAAAACCATTTTGTGGTGTTTTCCTTTTTAAATTTTGATCACTTACAAATTCTTAAATTTCAGCAGTTTGCTAGCTGGAAGGATAAAGGTAGTCTCTGATAAAACTGTCTGGACATATAGTCCCTTCAGCTTTGTCCCTTCTCTTAGGCTTGGTCCACACCGGGTTGGGGGGGATTGATCTAAGTTAAGCAACTTCAGCTACATGAATAACGTAGCTGATGTCGACTTAGATCTACTCACCAGGGTGTCTTCACTGTGGTGAGTTGACAGCTGACGCTCCCCCGTCGACTCCGACTGTGCCTCTCGCTCCAGTGGAGCACTCAACAGTTGATTTATCGCGTCTAGACTAGACGTGATAAATTGACCCCTGCTGGATCGATCGCTGCCCGTCGATCCTGCGGGTAATGTAGACATGCTCTTAGTCACTTGAGGAACAACACCATGAAAGCTCTTACAAGAGAGCAACCTGGCTCACTTACTCCAAAAGGATTTGGTTGCCCCTCTCTCATGTACAGCCTTTTCTAATCAATGCATATTGGAAAGAAGGGCCTAGGCATTTAAATAGAGATGGAGTAACCTATAGACAGAGTTTTGAAATAGGCTATAGCAATGGTGACAGGATTTCTGTGGTGCTGCTTCTGTCACAATAGAGAAACACCTTTCTGTCTTCAGGCAGATGCTTCTTTGTAGTTGAGGGTTATTTTTAAACCTACAAAACTTCTTTTTATAAAGCATCGCCTTGCACAGCTGCTGCTTATTGCTCTGGCGTGTTACTTCATAAATATAACTATGATAAAACTTGCAGACAACTCCTGTGTTGGATGCAGGAGATCAGATCCAAACAGCAAAGTGATCTGGGGGCTTTTAAGAGTAGTGGGGGCTATAGGGAATAAGGAAACATCAATGTAAAGTCGTATGTTCAGAAAGAGGCAGTAAATACTGTTGCTACAGAGTTTAAACTCCTCTCTCATACAATTTGCATCATAACAAAATACTGCCTCTTGCTGAAGAATTTCACCTCTAGCTAGCACAGTGGGTACCTATTTTTCATCATTCCCTGCTTTGGAGAATGTCAATTATATAATTTCCTTTTATAAAGAATATTCCCTCCTCCCCCGAGAGTAGGGTACCCTTTCCTTAGTTGTCAAGTTTAGCAAAGGAATAAAACAAATAAGCAGTCCACAAAGTTGGATTCCTAGTATAGGCTATTCTGTGTAACCCTTGGAATACTAGGAACCTGCCCATAGCCGAATTGATTTTGTAACCAAGTTATCAGGGTTTGCTATCGTATCCTCTCAACATTCTAATCTTGTGAGGCTTGCTTTCAAGATTCAGAGATTGAAAAGAAAGTAGAGAAGATACCATGTACCCAAATGAAAATTTTCTAGTACTTTTCCAGTACTTTGCTAATAAGTCTGAGAATGGCATTCATAAACGTCTTAAAAATAAATTGGAACACCTCAGTAATCCTATCAAATGCCAATTTTTCTATATTGAAGTCCCAAGTTAAAGTCTGCACCAGACTCAGTTTTCACAAGTATCTGATCCATATGTTGAGGATCTAGAGTTCATCATGAATTATACTCCAGTTTTTCTAAAACTAGGCAAACCCAAAGCAGGGTTAATGGTGAGCAACCTTCAGTACATCTCCCTGTCCTATTTATAATATACATAAATTATTGGCAAATGTACCTTCTATTACTTTATTTTGTGCAGTAATCAATGTAAAACAAAGTTCACAGGCATATTACTTGTATGGTGAGCTCTCTGAAATTCTACTTATTTAATAGGTTAGTTTTAATTAATTTATTATCACTTGTAAATATTCTTGTATTTTTGGAGACTTAGCAATGTTTGCCAGTTTTAATTTATTGAGGGGGTGGAGGTGGGGGGTGGGCACCTGGAGAGATGAGGTGGGTGAGGTAATATCTTATTGGACCAACTTCTGTTGTGGGGTGAGAGAAGCTTTCAAGCCACACAGTTTTGCTTCAGGTCTGAGACAGGTACTCGTAGTGTCACAGCTAAATGCAAGGTGGAACAGATTGTTTGGTATAAGTAGTTAGCACATATTCTAATCTAAGGGACCATTCACGGTAGAGTGGCCTGTTTAACACCTCTGCAGTCATAAAACAAAAAGAGGGGGTTAGTGGATTGCAGATTGTTGTAATGAACCATAAATCCAGTGTTGGTTCAGGCCAGGAATTTTAGTGTCTACCAGAGATATGAATTTAAGCTCCCAAGTTCATCTTTTGAAAATGTTGTTCAGGTTTCCTTTGAGGATGAGGACTGATATGTCAGATATTATGTGATCACTTTGTGAAAAGTGTTCATGCACAGGTGAGTGGGTGTTTTTGGTTTTTTTTATCATTTTTGTGTGTGGATTCATTTGAGAGCCTAGTGATTGTCTGGTTTCACCCACATAGTTGTTGGGGCTTTTAGACACCTGTAAGTTAAGTTTTAACATTTACATAAAAGGAGACTATTTTAAATTGTAGTTGCATTTAAAAGAACAGAGGTCTTGTGATAATGGAGTGGGGCAGAAGCACAGGAGGGTTTATAGGAAAGCCGTAAGATTGGAGTTTTCTCTTTCCCCTCTCTTAATGAAATCTGCAAGTTAAAACTACAAAAAATAGTAAACAAAAAAGAAGTAGAAGATAAGGTAGCTGGAGAGTTATCTGAAAATTCTAAAGGTGCCGTAGTAGAAAGTCCTTCATCAGCAACACTTTTTCCAGATAGCGTGCTGTTGAATCTATGGCTGCAACCAAGGGGTGCGGGATTAGTTCTTTGTGCTGGTCATATTGGAGTTTATTCACTAGAGGGACTAGCTGCATGACCAGAGGCCCTAAGAGAAATCTATATTTGGTTATGGATTCAGTTTGGCTGTGAATAAGGGACCCACAAAGGTGGATGACTGAATGGGTGACCTAGATCAGTGGTTCTCAATCGGGTCTCGAGCAGGTTTCAGGGAGTCTGCCAAGCAGAGCAGTTATTAGACATGCTGGTGCCCAAAGCTGAAGGCCTGAGCAATTTAGCTAAATGTGGCCCTCTGTGGCATGGGGCCTGGGCAGTTTTCCTGCTTGCTACCCTCTAATGCCGGCTCTGGCTTTTATATGCAGAAAAACAGTTGTGGAACAGGTGGTCCATGGAGTTTTTATAGCATGTTGCAGGGAGCCTCAGAAAGGAAAAGGCTAAGAACCCCTGACCTAGACATGAATTAAATCTTTAAAACTAGAGTTTTCAATAATGGTCTTATCCCTTCATAGACTTGACTTCCATGCATTCAAGGCATATAGGAGTCAAGTACCATTGGTACAATGATTTGAAATTTTTCTTACAGTACAACAAAAGAGGTCCTTGTGCCCCTTCCATACCACGTTTCAGTTTTAGTTTGTATTCTTGGGGTTTTAGGACCCTATGATATCTGTGTTAATGAGAACACTGATGGAATCGCAGAATCAAAACAATAACATGGAATCCAGGTTCTCCCCGGCACTAGGATCACAGCAGCAGGTGTGAAGGGCGGGCTGTATGGCTGAGCTATGTGCAGCTGCTGGAGGTCAGAGACCAGCGGGCGTGGGGAGGAGGATATAGGGCAAGGATCTCAAAGTCAAATCACCACGAGGGCCACATGAGGACTGGTACTTTGGCCCGAGGGCCGCATCACTGAAACCTTTTCATACAGTGATACAAAAGTATAGTCAGCAATGAAGAGTAATATAATATACTATTAAAAGTCAGTGTATTAACTTTTTAAAAACTGTAATGCGAAAAGTCAGTGAGCATTTTGACAGTCATTTCATTTTTGGCCACTTAGCTGGCAGTGTTAATTTGATGAGTTAAAAAAAATTTCTGTCAGCCTGTGACAGGGTGTCCATCCCACACAAGCCCTGAGTGGGTAAATGTGGGCCAGAAAGGGTCAATTAACCTTGTATGTTACACCTGGAGGAAAGCCAGGGATTGATAAGAACTAATGGAAGATGAAGCCCAGAAGGGGAAGACCTGGGCTAGGATGATAAAGCCGGGAAGTGACCGCAGGAAGGAGGCTGCAGGGTGGAGGTCTGCAACCACCCTCACCCCCCCAAGGGAAAGGGAGTTGGCTAGAGACGAGGACGTCAGGAGGAGAGTAAACCCTGTGGTTCTGTCCTGGATTAGGGATTCTTACAAGAGGCCTAAAAGGGTGGAGTACCCACAAGGAGGTGCTCTTGCGGTGAGAGGACCCCTTTACACAGGTCTGCAAATGTACCTTGTAATTTCAGTCCAGCAGTGTTCTTTCTCACTTATGCTTCTTCACCAGTACTATATAGGGTGTGCAGGAGTTAGGGGAGAAGGGCCAGCATCTGGGATTTAAGGGCAACTTCTGAGACTTGCTGAGTCAGTTTCATGTTGGGAGTTGTAGACTCCAGCCATGCAAAAAACATTGATGGGTATAGCAAACTACCTCCTCTCCCCTCCCCTCCCCTAACCAGAACTGCGTGAACAATAGCCGCCGTTTCTGCACAGCACTCAGAATGAGCCCATCCCATATCCGCTGGATCTTTGCACTTCTTGGAAGGTTATGACTGGACGAATGCCTAAAGTAGCAGAAGTTGCCCTACCTTACATCTTTCCTGTCAGCTCTGTAGATACAGAAAGAAGCTTTAGGGAAATATAAAAATCTATTTACAGCCAAGAGGGAATCACTTTCTGACAAAAATACTAAAAGGCTAGCTATATTGTACCACAATGCAGATGTCTACCAGAGATTGCAAAAATGATGATATTTAAGTTAGTCAGTTTGCAATGCTACTCAGCAATAAACAGTTGATGTGATATTTTGAAATAATTTAATCAAATTTGTCTGAAGGAATGTTTCATTTCTATAGGAAGCTTGAAAGTACTTACATTAATTTAAAATGGCAACAATGAGTGCTGCAAGGATAATTTGTGTTTAGTGCATTATTTTTTAATTCAAATCTGAATCAGTTAAATTGACGCTGTAAGAGGCTCTCTGGTGACTTTTTGTGTTACTGTTCAGCAATATCAGTTTGGTCATATTACTGAGTGCTGCTTTAAAAAGTGTTTTAAAATGTGTTACTTTTACTGTATACTGTATATCTGCAGGATGTTTTATTTTTAAATTATAGGATTTTTTTGGTAAAATCAGTTTTTCCCATTGCAATCCAATTCTTAACATTTTTATAAATTTATAGTACAGCTATTTAATTGTCAATGTAACAAACAATTTTTATTAAAAACATAAAGATGGAATTAATTTTTTTTAAAAATTAAATAAATAATAAATCCAAAGATCCACAATAATTGATTTCATAGGGCCCTAGATGTTTTTAGGTATTTCATTAGTGTGGTTTCTGTGTCAGTTGTAAATTCAACTCTTTAGAACAGTGTGCCTCGTTCAAAATTAGTACTATCCAAGACATCAACAAAAATTGCTTTTATGTTTCACATTTCAAGTCTTCGTAACATATTTTAAGATAAAGTATAGATACTATGATTTCCAAAGTTTAGGTCTTAAGTTTGTGAATGCATTAGAGAGCAGGAAATTTTCTTGTTTGTGAATATCTACTGGTGTTATCCAATAAAAGTCTCCCAGTGTCAAAACGAAGTTAGCAGCAGCCAACTTACTGGTTAGATATTTAATCACTATTCATACTGCAGGGCCTATTTCAATTAAGCACGATCAACTAATGCGTATTAGAACTTTTAAATATTGAAATAAAATGTGGAAAAACTACAGAATGTTGACACTAATGTCCGTCATGCATATTCAAGAGGATCTGGCTATCAAGTTTGATTATCTAGCTGATTTAGAAAGGGTAACAGCTACATTAAACTAAATCTATTTATAGAAAGTATTGAAATTTAATAGCAACGTTGTCTATAGATCATTGTATTATTGTTTCATTTGCTAGAAAGTGATGGTTAAATGTGGCCGATGTCTCCAAAGCTCTCTATGTGAGCACAAAGTTAAATGCAAAATATAGTCACATTTGACCCCTTTAAAAAAAAATAAACAAAAACCATTCCTTTCCCCACACTTTTGCAAATGTTCCCCTGTACTTTAGAACATCAGTGGAAACAGTTTTTAAACAAATAAAAACCCTTGCATTGTTTTCAACTGCTATATACCAGCATAGTATGATTGTATCAGAACCGGAAAGTAAAATGATTAGAAGCAAAAGTGACTTGTCCAAGATGAGAGGAACAAATGAAAGCTGCAAAAATAATGAAAAGTAAATCTGTTTCCATTTTAGTAATCTAAGGCTGTTGGGTAAGAAGGTTACTACTCATGGATAGCAGGTATAATAGGCCAAGGGAGGCCAAGTTTCCCCAAACAGGCTGCGCTACTGCTGAAAGGGTGCCTGTGCCATGGCCCTGCTCTTCCGTCTTGCTCTTACCCTGTGGCCCCTGCCCATGCTGCCTCTTCCCCAAAGGCCCCCCCCACCGCCTCTCATGCCTCTTCGCCTCCTCCCCCGCGGTCCCATCCGATTGCGCCTCTTCACCCCCTGAGAGGCACAAGCGGCGTGGGCGGGGAGGAGCCCTTGGGTGAGGAGACAGAGAGGCAGGGACCGGGGGGGGCAGGCTTTGGGATAGAGCAGGGGGCAGGGCCATGTTCTGGGCACCGATTGTCCTCCCACACTTCTAGGGAGCTTCTGGCGCTCGGGCCCACCCTCCCCAAATGCTAGAGTCACGCGTCACACATGAGGTTGCTTTAGAGTAATTTTTTTATGTGACAGTGGCTTTTAAACCAGTTTAAAAAACTGTTTATTTAGTGTGAACCATGTGTCCCCTCAGTTCCCCAATCTGGGGTGCCTTTTACATTGCTTTGCTGTGAGAGCAACCACTCCTGGCCAGTTCATTCTCAGCCTCTAGCATGCAAAACCCTGTTATCTCAAGTGGAGGTTCTCAAATACTTGAATCCAAACACACTGGTTTAGATAAAACAATAAAACAAGTTTATTAACTACAGAAAGATAGATTTTAAGTGATTGCAAGTAATGAGGTATAAAAGTCAGAATTGGTTACAAAGAAAAGAAAGGCAAACTAATACCTAGCTTTACAAGGTAAGTGTACTTAAAAGCAAAATAGTCTCAGCATAAGTTTACAGCAGTCTGGATTGCTTCAGCCAGAACCTCCTCCAGTTCAATGATGCTTCCTTTGTCTTTCAAATGTTCTTGATGTTGTGAGTAGAGATGAGTGGAGAGAGGTGGTTTAGCAGCCTCTGTTTATCATTCTTATACCCTTCTTCCCTCTTTGAGGATTACCTTCAGCTGGTGTTCAGGCAACAGTCAGTCTGTTTACATGGAAGACCTCCAGCTGTTCAATTACCAATATGTAAAGTTCTTATCGACACCCGTTTCGCTGCCAAATAATGGCTGCTTAACCAGATAATAATCCATTTGATTATGCTGATACTTGCCCAGGGTGTCAATGTGTTTTTTGTCTCTGAAAAACTGGTTAGGGCCTACTTTTCTAACTTTGGAGCATGTCACAGCAATGTTATACAGTATAGAATCTTATAATTTTACATACAATGTTACCACACATATTTTACCAGAACAGTAATGTTCAGCAGATTGAGTGTCCAAAGAATATCTCACATTTTGTAAAATGTATCATAGTCTTGTAAGAAGGATGAACATAGGGGTAGAGTCTGTCACACTTATACTGCTTTCACAACCATGTAGGCACTCTCAAACTATCTCACCAGGCTAGATGTTTTGTTGTTTAATACACAGACTCGTGAGACAAGATGAGGGGTATTCTTGCTACTGGTTAGACCGACCTGCATGTTGTTATGGGATGGATCTTTTTTTAAAATATATATATATTTGAATAAATGACTGTGTACTCATGACAGTAAAGGTTTATAACTGTATGTGTGATATTTAGTACACTTTTTTGTGTGTGATCCTTCACCTCATCTGGTGCAGAATGATACAAGGCATGTATATTTGGATGATCACATGGCGAATTATAACTGCAGGGATATTTGTGTATTTATGTAAATAGAAAATACTGCATGTCTTTATGCAATGATTCCAAACCTTGTTCGCTCCCTGGTTTGGAGAGAGAGACAATTTCCTTGTTGGCAGTCTTCTATTTGTGCTTAGAAGGATTGATTTAACATGGCTCACCAGAAATAAAGCCCCCAGTCCACACCACACCTGAAGCTGAACTCTTGGATACTAAGAGTTCTGACATAGTTTAAAAATTGTGGTGTAGACAGGATATTAAATTAAAAAAAAAAATCCCAGACATGTTGCCAACCTCTTCACAATTGAGTAGCAGATATATAGTTACGTAGAAAAATGGGGGAGGAGGGAGGCAACCTGTCTACTTAGTTACTACTACTAAGTGATCTATACTGTTTTACTCTAATAGCACTGACACTATAACAATTCCAAGTGATTGAATCTTTGTAGTATATTGTAAATGTTAATATTTATTAGCAATACTTTAGAAATCTGGTATATTTCCCCTGGGTCTTTGTAAATATTGCCCTTACATTTAAAAGTGATTTATTTATTTTTTTTAATGGACAAACTTTGTTTCCTAACTGAATTATATAACGGACAGCCTGGTGGATTAAATAAATCCTGAAAGTATTTGCTCAATCCTGCAGTTTTTCAGCATGCAGAATTCCTTTGGTCTTTGAGAATGTATATGGATTACAAGATTGGGCCCTTGCTCATTCAAAATAAGACCACACTGCTTTGTAGTGATTTCAACAGCTGTGCAATATTGACATCACTCAGAGGTGCATTAATAATTTAATGGCTTAAAATTTTAATCAAAATATTTTGAAAGGATTTGTAATAGCAAATATCAGTACTATCTGTCAGTGTCTATTAAAATTAAATAGCATTTAAAAAGTGCATGTACTACAGTTTCCTTTCAAAGAAACAAATCTTTCATTGCTGGAAAAAATATGCAGGATATATTTACATTATTTTAGTGTCCTTTGTACGAAATCACAACTCTCAAGGAACATAAGGTTTTATTTTCTGTTTATAAAATAGAGCACGTAATAAAGAGTTTTTTGAAATCCCTCCTGACATTTGTTGTCTTTTAATTTTTTCTTCTTGAATGTGTTATATAATTATCAAAATGATTTACAGGATTCAAGGTCAGTATTTTTCTTTGTTAGAGAATGAAATCTGTTTTTCCTCATTGCCAGCATATATTTTCACTTTTTTTAAAAATTAACTTTTTGTAAATCTATATGTATATGCAGCCTTGATCCAACATCATTTGAAGTCAGGGGGAAGCTCTTAAGGTTTCTCATTGAGTTCAGTGGGCTTTGGATCAGGCCGTTGGACATGTACTACTCATGCCAACTAAGGTGAAAACAATCAGAACTTAATGTGTATGAATACTGCTAACTAGAAGGTTCTGAGCTCCCGCTGCATTACAGGTTTGTGGATTCATACAGTCAATTATCTTGCTCTGTGTTTACTGGTATGTAGCTCATCTTTTTGTTCTTATAACATAGAAAAAAAATTAAGTACCTCCTATAGAGAAGCTAACAAATATAGGAAAATTCGTATGGTTAACTTACAGAGAAGCAAAACTCAATGAATTGTAATTTGCATGTGCAGAGATGATGTGAATCTATGTTGACATTCAATTTTTTTTTTAAGTTTACCTTCTAAACTCATGTGATTCTAAGTCACTAGAGAATGGGGGAGGCTTCTTGTAGCTCATTTAACACCTGTAGTTTCCTACAGATTGAAAAGTTGTATAGCATAGTGGATAAAGTGTTAGATAATGCAATGGTAGTTTGCACTAAGGCTGTACTTTTATTAATATTGCAGTTGATTTTTTCCATTAATGGAATTGCATTATTTTTATAACAAATTATATATACCTGTAACTCCAATAAACCCAATACAAAACGTAACGCATTAAACAAAACGAATAAACTTGAACTACAATATCTGCATTGTGTGTGTGTGTGTGTGTGTGTGTGTGTGTGTGTGTGTAAAAAATATGAAAAAAAATGTTCTTGTGATGTGATCATTCAAAAGGCCTGGCACTGGGGCGGACGGGTGGGGGGGAGACACACCTCTGTAGGATTTGAGGGAGATGTGACTTAAAATCCATGAGAGAAATCATTATTACTCAAAAACTATCTGATTTTGCTGTAGAAAGGAGAACTGGAAGAAAGGAGAGACGTCGTAGCTATTTAAGAGAACAATTATTTTAGAGAGAGTATTACTGACATGGGACTATTTCTACCATCCACATGAGAACTGTACAGTTAGAACTTTAGATATCTTTAACCATACTGTATTGAAATTTCTGCATTCTGATTTGTTAATGCTTTGCCTTCAGTTCACCTCCAGTGTAAATAATAAACATGATTGTCCAGCTTCACGTTTCCCACAGCTAAAAACATGTTTGATTGAAAATTTTAATAGCTAACAAGTGCTTCCCACAACTTTGTGTTTTAAAAACAAACAAACAAAAAAGTAATATTGTATGCTAATTAACCCCCTCAGCCTTTGGCAACCATATTTTAGGCTGAATAAACTCTGATATGTGAAACAATGTCCTAAAAGTGGACATGTAAACCTGATGATAGATTGACATTTTGTGTGCTGAGCACAGATATCCATTATGTATGCAATCCCAAATACATACATATTTGGGGATTGCTAAGGAATAGTGTAGTTGTTGATAGTGGTTCTGAACCTTGTAGAAGGACTTGTCTTGCACTCTATTATACCACACCCAAGTATATAACCAATAGAGATTCTGTGCTGTAAGATATGTCGTGAAATAAACAGCAGTATTATAAGATTGATTATGAATAGTAAGGACATAAAATATGCTCAAAATCAAAGGATCTATTGAAAAGGTAACATCATTACTCGCCTTGGAAAAGTTTGATATGCAATAGTAATACTATATACAAAATTTGCAAAACACTAAATATTCAGTGGACTAAATCAGTTTTACAACGCTGCAAAATTATTCCATTTCTACAGAACAGGAATAAGAAATCAATTCCTAGAGGAATCACATTTTCAGAAAATCGGATTATTGCCTTCTGTCTTCTCAGTGAGTGTGGATTATTTCAGCAGCTTTCTGAAAATGGGAGTTAAGAATTTGTCACTGCCTCCCAGTTTCTCTGCATACATTCTTGTTACCGCTTGCCATTCTACTACTGGTTCTTCACATGCTGACCTCTGTGTGTATTCCACTGTGGGTATGCATGGGCTCCATGCGCCTGAGACCAGGAGAGTCTTTCTGGGAGTGTCCGTTGGTCTGTTCCTGTGCTCTTCCCCTCCTTGTGCTCTGAACCAAAAGTGTAAGGGGTGGTATGTACCAATTGCCTCTACTGTTCCTTCTTATCACCGCATGGTCTGAGATGGAGCAGTCCAGTGTCTTCCAAGTTCTTCCTTCAACTTTAACTAAATAGTGTACATACAGTTCTTACTAGTTTCTTTTAGTACAGTTAGGCACTGAGGAGTCATATATCCCATTTGGGGACTCCTTGTCCATGTCCTGTTGTGGAGATTGAATTATACCCAAGGAAAACTGTGTTTCCTGCCCTCGAGCCTTCCTGGTCAGCAACAACTTCAGAAGTGTTTGTACTGCCTTGGAAAAGCACACCTCTCCACCAGATGCAGATACTGCTAGTTGCCCAGACAGACCCAACGGGCATGGGAGTTGAGGATCAGAAAACATCTTATGGAGCAGGTGAGACCTCCGTCTGATCCAGGCTGGGCGACTCACCTGTACATTGGTCAAAGGTGTTGAGAAGCATGCCTCCTAGCACCGTGGCTTCCTTAACAGGCGTGAGTAGAAGTAGTCGAGGACTCCTGAATACAGGGGAAGCACACTCTAAAATCTAGAGAGGTCTCCCTTCGAATCCTCCTCTAAGAGGAAGACTTCCTCCCCAACTCCCTCTGAGTTGGCTGAATTGTTGCACTCTGGTCACAGATCCCAAAAGAGCCCTGGTGCCAAGTTTGGGGCATGGAAGTCTAAAACTACTTTGGTTCCAGTACCAGCTGCTACTGCATCACTATCAGTACAGAGCAAGGAGAAACACTGTGGCTTCCACTACCCTCCGTACTAAAGAATCATAGAATCATAGAATCTCAGGGTTGGAAGGGACCTCAGGAGGTCATCTAGTCCAACCCCCTGCTCAAAGCAGGACCAACCCCAACTAGATCATCCTAGCCAGGGCTTTGTCAAGCCTGACCTTAAAAACCTCTAAGGAAGGAGATTCCACCACCTCCCTAGGTAACGCATTCCAGTGCTTCACCACCCTACTAGTGAAAAAGTTTTTCCTAATATCCAACCTAAACCTCCCCCTCTGCAACTTGAGACCATTACTCCTTGTTCTGTCATCTTCTACCACTGAGAACAGTCTAGATCCATCCTCTTTGGAACCCCCTTTTAGGTAGTTGGTGGCAGCTATCAAATCCCCCCTCACTCTTCTCTTCTGCAGGCTAAACAATCCCAGTTCCCTCAGCCTCTCCTCATAAGTCATGTGCTCCAGCCCCCTAATCATTTTTGTTGCCCTCCGTTGGACTCTTTCCAATTTATCCACATCCTTCTTGTAGTGTGGGGCCCAAAACTGGACACAGTACTCCAAATGAGGCCTCACCAGTGCCGAATAGAGGGGAATAATCAAGTCCCTCGATCTGCTGGAAATGCCCCTACTTATACAGCCCAAAATGCCATTAGCCTTCTTGGCGACAAGGGCACACTGTTGACTCATATTCAGCTTTTCGTCCACCGTAACCCCTAGGTCCTTTTCTGCAGAACTGCTGCCCAGCCATTCGGTCCCTAGTCTGTAGCAGTGCATGGGATTCTTCCGTCCTAAGTGCAGGACTCTGCACTTGTCCTTGTTGAACCTCATCAGATTTCTTTTGGCCCAATCCTCTAATTTGTCTAGGTCCCTCTGTATCCTATCCCTACCCTCCAGTGTATCAACCACTCCTCCCAATTTAGTGTCATCTGCAAACTTGCTAAGGGTGCAGTCCACACCATCCTCCAGATCGTTGATGAAGATGTTGAACAAAACCGGCCCCAGCACCGACCCTTGGGGCACTCCACTTGATACCGGCTGCCAACTAGACATGGAGCCATTGATCACTACCCGTTGAGCACGACCATCCAGCCAGTTTTCTATCCACCTTACCGTCCATTCATCCAGCCCATACTACTTTAACTTGCTGGCAAGAATACTGTGGGAGACTGTATCAAAAGCTTTGCTAAAGTCAAGAAATAGCACATCCACTGCTTTCCCCTCATCCACAGAGCCAGTTATCTCATCATAGAAGGCAATTAGGTTAGTCAGGCATGACTTGCCCTTGGTGAATCCATGCTGACTGTTCCTGGTCACTTTCCCCTCCAAGAAGATGACCTTACAAAGAGCCATCTGCACCGGTGGTACTGACATGCTCTCATATGGAAGCTATGACTTCCATGACACTTCCTATGCCAGCTCCATCAGTACAGGAGACAAGAATCTTCATCCCCCGTGCAGGGAGAGGTATACTACCAGTGAGGATATCCTTCTCCGCCCTGATCCGTGGACTTCTTATTCTTTTGGAACCAGTCCTCTGTTGGGAGATTTTGATTCCATTTGGTACAGGAATACTAAGAGAGAGACTGGTCTCCACTGCCATCCAGAAGTAGAGGTGCTATGACATCGATGGCACCGAGGGTGTTGCCATTAGAACTGGACTCTGTTTTCATCTGAACCGTCTGACATTGAGGAAGGACCATCATTGGTCCCCACCAAGGGAAGTTAGCCTGGCTCCAGGATCCAGAAACTCCTGGCCCCTCCACAACCCTATAGGGTGGCATACCATTGGTACCTTATGCTCTGGGGACCACCTCAAACCATGATGGTGTTAAACCCAGAATGGGTTGGAAGAGAAGTCAGGAAGTAATTTCCCCTCCCTCCTTCCTACAGGTACTCTTGATCCATATCTGATCACCGGTAGCAATCCCCTTCCCTCACCCCCCAGACCTTCCCACCAAAGGAAGGAAAAAGCACTAGGCAATTAATGGGTACTAACAACAAGATTTATTAAAATAAATCGATAATTAACACACAACTTGGTATAAAGCCAGGACCCCAAAACTATAAGTGGGTCAACAAGATGTACAGTTTTACCTGTTTATCACCATTTCACAGGGATACCAGGAGGGGAACAGGGACCCTACAACAGGATCGAGACCACGGCTGGAACAAGAACAGACGAGGAAAACAACCAGGAACACCAGGGACTGAACAACAAGGATCAGGAGCACACTTGGGAACAGGTGTATGGATCTTCCTTGATGTTATTCTGCAGACATTGGGCTGCCTCTGGGACGGACAGCACAATTCACAGGGTGTGCCGGGATTTTGTGCTCTCCTGTTACAAGGCAGGCTATTCCCAAGTCATATGGCACAATTTTCCTGCTCTTACTGAAAAAGGCAGCAACTGATGAACAGGAAGGGGGTCAAACATGGAGGGCAAACAACCACTTAAACAAAATGGCAAAATCCCAAAAAGAGTTTTATAATGGATCCTTCTCACTGGCCATATTGTGGACCATGGAACCTTTATACACATTAGCCAGTATTGGTACAGTCCTGTAGAGAATTACACTATATCCCTCTTCTTCAAGAGAGCAAACTGAGCTCTCCCAGAGCCCAAGGAAGAGGAGGAATGAGGATTGGATCTATCGTCATCTCCTGAGAAGGCGGTTGCCCCAGCATTACTATCTTGTGCCTGATAATCACAAACCATTCCAGCAGCTATTAAGGGGCATTGCTAAGGTGCTTCAGATCCCTGTGGACAAGGTCCAGGAATCACCACACAACTCCTGGACAGCCTACAGCGTGCAGGGCTAGTAGGGTGATGCTCCTAGTGTAGTGAATGAGGCTCTCCTAGTACCAGCTAAGATGGTGTGGCACACTCCAGCACTATGTGCACCTACTTCTAAAAGCAGAGAAAGGTATGTATTTTCTTAGCTAAGGGAGCAGAGTTTTCTGTTCACTCATCCTGTCCTGAACTCCTTCGTGGTGCAAATTGGTGGTGAAAAGTGGAAACAACTGCAGAGCCGATTTACCTCTTTTTGGATAAAAAAGCTAACCACCTGGATCTTCTGGGAAGAAAGGTATTCACATCAACCAGCTTGCAATTCCAAATAATCAATTAAGCATTACTGGCAAAGTAGAATTTTGTCAATAATTCTAAGTTTTTGGATTTTTGAGAGACGCTTTCACAGGAAGAGACACTTCCAAGCCCTTACTGAAGAAGGTAGGCTGATGGCAAGATCATCTCCAGGCTGCAGTAGACATAGCCAATGCAGCCTCTAGACTGATGGCAACAGGAATCCTGGCCTCACTTTTCAGGGTTCCCTGGGGAGGTACAGGTCACTGTTGAAGATTTACCCTTTGAAGGGGCAACTTGTTCAGCCAAAAGACCAAATTATTGCATATGTTAAGACTCAAGGTCAACCTTCTGCACTCAGGGAATATCCCTGAAGTGTTGCTGACCTCTTCACAATTGACTAACAGATATATTTATATGTAGAAAAATGAAGAAGAAAATAAAGCCCAATATAGTTATTACTTCTAAGTAAAACTATGTTTTAGTCACGGGTATTTTTAATAAAAGTCATGGACAGGTCACGGGCAGTAAACTAAAATTAATGGTCCATGACTTGTACTATATACCCCTCACTAAAACTTGGGTGGCCCCGGGGTGCCGCAGGTGCTCTGGGGGTGGTGGTGGGCGGCCTGGGGACCCCCACTGGTGCTGGGGCGGGGGGATAGGGGGCTGGCAGTCTCCCTACCTGGCTCTGCACGGCTTCTGGAAGCGGCTGGCATGTCCCTGCGGCCACTAGGTGGAGGTGTGGCTAGGGGGGCTCTGCATGCTGCCCCTGCTCTGCAGCTCCCATTGGCTGGGAACCACGGCCAATGGGAACTGCAGGGGCATTGACCACAGGTGGAGGTAGAGTGTGGAGCCACCTGGCTGTGCCTCCACCTAGGACCCAGACATGCCGGCCACTTCTGGGGAGCCCCCCCCCAGGTAAACGCCGCCCTGAGTCCCCTTGTGCACCCAAACTCTTACTGCTGCTGGCGGAGAGGGGCACAGCAGCCGGTGCGTCTGGCCCAGGGGGGCCACTCGAGCTGCTCAGGCGACTCCCAGGCCAGCTGTAACTGCTGCTGCAGAAGTCACGGAGGTCTCAGAAAGTCACGGAATCTGTGACTTCCATGATCTCCATGGCAGACTCGCAGCCTTACTTCTAAGTAATGTATGCTATTTTGCTCGAATAGCACTGTCGCTATGAAAATTCCAAGTGAATTATTTTAATTATCAGTACTGTAGGAATCTAGCATATGTCCCCTTTTTTGTAAATGTTGCCTTTAAATTAAAAAGTTATTTTTAAAAGACAAGCTTTTTGTTTTCAAATTAAATTATATAATGGATAGTATGATGGATTAAATATATCCTAAAAGTATCTGCTGAATCCTGCAGTTTTTCTGCATGTGGAACTACACCCTAAATTTGTCACCAATGTAGTCTCTGATTTCCATAAGAATCAATTCACACATTTACATGTTTTGTTTTGTTTTTTCTCTAAACCTCATACCACTAATGAGGAACAGAAACTTCATCTTGGATGTACCTCATGTATTGTGGTTCTGTCTTCAGTGAACAGAGCTATTTAGGAGGTCACCCAGTGTCTTCGTTACCTTTATGGAATGCATGAAAGGGCACGTAATCTTGTTGCAAAAACTAAGTGGATTTTTGGTTGTATCTTGCTCTGCTACCAGTTGTCAGACTCCTTCACCGCAATTGGTGAGAGCCTTCTCCACCAGAGAAAAGTCTGCTTTGGAAGCTTCTCTTTGGGGAGTACCTCTTGTTGACCTATGTAAAACAGCCACATGGAGTTGTATTTGGACCTTCACAAGACACTACACCCTGGTGCACACCTCCTCAGCTCATGCATAGATTCATAGAAATGTAGGGCTGGAAGGGACCTCGAGAAGTCATCAAGTCCAGCCCCCTTCACTGTGGCGGGACCAAGTAAACAGACCATCTTTGACAGATGTTTGACTAACCTGTTCTTAAAAGCCTCCAATAATGGGGATTCCACGATCTCCCTTGGTAACCTATTTCAGAGTTAACTACCGTTATAGTTAGAAAGTTTTTCCTAATGCCTAACCTAAATATACCTTGCTGCAGATTAAGCCCATCACATCTTGCTCTACTCTCAGTGGACATGGAGAACAATTGATCACCGTCCTCTTTACAACATCCCTTAACTTATTTGAAAAGTGTTATCAGATTTCCCCCTCAATTGTCTTTTCTCAAGACTGATATACCCACATTTTTTAACCTTTCCTCAGAGGTCCGGTCTTCTAAACCTTTTATCATTGTTGCTCTCGTCTGGACTCTCTCCAATTTTGTTCACATTTTTCCAAAAGTGCAGCACCCAGAATTGGACACAGTACTCCAGTTAAGGCATCACCAGTGCCAAGTAGAGTGGGACAGTTATCTCACATGTCTTACATACAACACTCCTGTTAATGCATCCTGGAATGTTGTTAGCCTTTTTCATTGCTGCATCACATTGCTAACTTCAATTTCTGGTCCACTATAAACCCCAGATCCTTTTCAGCTGTACTACCATCTAGCCAGTTATTCTCCATTTTGTAGTTGTGCATTTGATTTTTTCCTTCCGAAGTATAGTACTTTATACTTTATTGTATTTCATCTTATTGATTTCATGGAACCAGTCCTCCAGTTTGTCAAGGTCATTTTGAATTCTAATCCTGTCCTCCAAAGTGCTTGCAACCCCCCAGTTTGGTGTTCTCTGCGTATTTTGAAAGCATATTCTCCATTTCATTATCAGTCATTAATGAAAATATTGAATAGTAAGGGACCCACTAGATATGTCCTCTCGGTTTGACAGCAAACCACTGATAACTACTCTTTGAGTAGGGTCTTTCAGCCAATTTTGCTCCCACCTTACAGTAAATTCATCTAGACTATATTTCCCCATGACAATGTCATATGGGACTGTATCAAACAATTTGCTTATGACAATGTCATGTGGCACTGTATCAAACACCTTACTAAAATCTGCCCTATCCACTAGGCCAGTAACCCTGTCAAAGAAGGAAATTAGGTTGTTTTGGCATGAAATGTTCTTGACAAATCTGTGCTGACAGTCCTTATAACCCTTTTATTCTCCAGGTGTTCACAAATTTATTGTTTAATAATTTGTTCCAGTAACTTTCCAGGTATCGAAGTTAGGCTGACTGGTCTATAATTTTTCCTGGGTCCTTTTTGATCTCCTTTTTAAAGATAGCTACTATGTTTGCCCTTCTCCGGTCTTCTGGGATCTCACAAATTCATAGTTTACAAGGACAGAGGGACCATTGTGATCAACTAGTCTGATCTCCTGTGGCCTATAACACAGGCCACAGAACTTCCCAAAAGTAATTCCAAGAGCACATCCTTTAGAAAAATATCCAATCTTGATTTTAAAACTGTCAGTATTGGACAATCCACCACAACCCTTGGTGAATTGTTCCAATGGCTAATTACTGTCACTGTTGAAACGTTATGCCTTTATGTCCAGTCAGAATTTGTCTAGCTTCAACTTCCAGCCACTGGATTGTTATACCTTTGTCTGCTAGACTGAAGAGCCCGTTACTAAATAGTTGTTCCCCATATAGATACCTATAGACTATAATCAAGTCACCCCTTAACCTTCTCTGTTATGCTAAATAGATTGAGCTCCTTATAGTCTTTCATTATAAGGTGTGTATTTTAATCCTTTAATCACTCTCATGGTTCTTCTCTGAACCCTCTCCAATTTCAGCATCCTTCTTGAATTGTGGGCACCAGAACTGGACATACTATTCCAGCAGCAGTCACATCAATGCCAAGTACTGAGGTAAAATAGCCCCTCTGCTCCTATTTGAGATTCCCCTGTTTATGCATCCCAGGATTGCATTAGTGATTTTGGCCGCAGCATCACACTGCAAGCTCAAGTTCATCTGAACCTTTTTCAGAGTCATTGCTTCCAAGGGTGTAGTCCACCATCCTGTAAGCATGGCCTACATTCTTTGTTCCTAGATGTATACACTTAACACATTTTAATACGGCTAAATGTATTATTTGCTTGCACCCATTTTACCAAGTGATCCATATTGCTCTGAATCAGTGTCCTGTCCTCTTCATTGTTTACCACTCCACCTATTGTGTTATCTCTAAACTTTATCAGTGATGATTTTATGTTTGCTTCCAGGTTATAGATAAAAATGTTAGATTGCATAGGGTTAAGGACTGATCCCTGTGGGACCCTACAGGAAACACTCCCACTTCATGGTGATTTCCCGTTTACAATTTACATTTTGAGATCTATCAGTTGGCCAGTTTTTGTGCCATGATGATTTTATATCATTCTAGTGTTTTAATCAACATTTTGTGCAGTACCAAGTCCAAATGCTTTACAGAGGTCTAAGTATATTACATCAAGACTGTTATCTTTATCAATCAATCTTGTAATATCAAAAAAAATTGTTAGTTTGACAGGTTCTATTTTCCATAAACCCATTAATTTTGTTATCCTCCTTTAATCCTTTGGGTTGGTGGTCCTTCAATCCTCAATGCCACAGGGGTCCTCACACCCACTTCCATCACATGAGAACTGCTTGTCAGTCACCCACAGTAGAATACACAGAAGGACTGGCACTCGAAGAAGAAATAAAGGTTATCTACTTTCCATAACCGGAGTTCTTCGAGATGTGTGGTCCCTATCTGTATTCCACTACCTGCCCTCCTTCCCCTCTGCTTCAGATCATAGGTTCAATTCATGGTAGAGAAGGAACTGGAGACCATTAGGAGGAGAGGAACAGCACAGTCATGGATAGGGTGACCAGATGTCCCGATTTTATAGGGACAGTCCCGATTTTTGGATCTTTTTCTTATATAGGCTCCTATTACCCCCCACCCCTGTCCCGATTTTTCACACTTGCTGTCTGGTCACCCTAGTCATGGACCAACAGATGCTACTAGCAAGTATCTTCTGGTCTTAGGTGCATGGATCACGTGTATCCACAATGGAATATAGATAGGGACCACACATGTTGAAGAACTCCAGTTACAGAGGGAAGGTTTCCTTTCTTTTTTGTATTATACTTCAGCCCCACCCAACTATTTTTAAATGTAGTCTTTATTGTTTATTTGAACACAGTTAACATAAAGAACAAAGACCAAAGAGAAGAAAGGTATCTAATCTGGAATAGAACCAACATCCAATTTTACAACAAAGTAAGATAGATCCAATTTAGTTATTAAGGGCAAAGAATAATCTAACAAAGACAGCTTTTGCCTGCTTAAAGAGATTTACACAATTATGTAGTAATGGTCATTTTATTATTCAGTCCCAGTTTGGGGTTCTTTGTAAAGTAAGATCAAAACTAATCTCCAGAGCTATTTCCTTTCAGAAAAAGAGAAACAGGAGAAAAGCGAGTCTTGTGAGGAAAAGGAGGACCAAGGAAAAGCCTGAGAGGGAAGTAAAAGAGGAGAGGAGAAGAATGATAGGGCAGAGAGGAGAGGGGGAAGAGGAAGGAAATGGATTGAGGAGGTAGGAGGGGTCTAAGATCTGGGGTGTGTGTGTGTCAAAAGTTTACCTGATGGGAACTTTAACTGATTATTCTAATGCTTCTAAAAATGAGGTCCATATATCTATAAACTTGGTTGTTTCTGAAGTAAAACATTACTTGTTCCATTGCCACCAGGTTCCCCATGTGAGAACACCATTCTTCGATACTTGGGTGCACTTGGGACTGCCACCATTGTAGAACTAGATGTTTGGCTGTGATCAAGTTCTACCCAGCCATACTGTTTCAAAGGCCTTCAGTTTCCAAGATGGATTGGTTAGGATGGTGTGACCAGCCTGCAGTTCCGCATTGGTGGACAGAAAGAAATCGGTCCATATATTTACCTCTGTCCAGCAAAGACAGCTTGCAGGACAATCCCAATGCATATGGTGTAAATTTGGCACCTGCTGCATTGCAGCGCCAGCATTTGTCAAACCTGGGTACTCTGGACTTGAAAAGTCTATATGGAATCCAGTGCATTCTCCAAAGAATTTTCTATTGGACCTATCTTAACACCACTTGCTAGATTTGGGGTTGTATAGTGGAACAAATCTAATTCCACTGAACGTTGGTAAAGGAAACAGATCACTCATCTTCCCATTTCTTTCTAACATTGTCCCTGCTGACTGCCAATTTGCCTGATAGTTTGGAATACAGACTAGACAATGACTTGAGTAGACAGGGTTACTTTTTCAGGAAGCTCCGAAGTTAGGGATTCTGCGGCTGCAAAGGCATCCGAACCAAATCGGTGTTGCAGAGCATGAAATTATTGCCATTCCTTCTTTCGGTCCAGTTGGAATTTCTTCCTAAGACGAGGAAAGAGCATGAAGGAATCATTTTCAATTATGTGATTAATGCTCAAAATGTCTTTTAAAAAAAAAAAAATTGTCAGGCCATAGAGTGGGTCTATATGAAATTAAAATTTTGGAATGACCCCAAATTGAAGTCTCTGAATGTAATAAGGGATGATATTTAAACCGAGGCACAACCAGATACCAAGCTTTGCAACATGTCAAAATTGTGACAGATTTCTTCTTAGGAAAATGGTAGAAGTCTGATTTTAGAATTGATTCTAGTGGTGGTGAGGCTACTATTCCTTCCTCCACGTACAGCCAGGCTGGAGAACCTGAGCGTTGAAGGGCCAACCATTATGCCACTTGTCTCAAGAGTGAGAATAATATAGTAAAGCCTAAAGTTGCGTAGACCCAAAGGCTCCTGATTTGATAGGCAGTTGCAGTTTTTCTCAAAGGATATTCTGGGCTTGTTGCCCACACTGCACAAGAAAATCTTACAAATGTTAATTCTGGAAAAAAATCGCAGAAGGGTAATTATAAATTGGCAAGGAGTTGAGCATAAATAGAAGCATTAGGAGGACATTCATCTTTAATATATTAACTCTACCCCAAAGGGATAGAGGGGAGGGCCTGCCATCTATGTAAATCCAAAGCTTTAGAGAAGAGGATTAAAATTAATTTTGACTTTCTTTTATATTCCTAGAAAAGCGGACTCCCAAGCCTCTGGCTGATTTCCTCCTGTTGCCAGCGAAAAGTTTTGTCTAAGAGGGTGACATTATGCACTTTCTGAGAGATACTGATAGCCTCCAATATGTGCCAATTAATTTTGTGCCCTGGGATTTTCCCAAACAGATCAATGGTTTTGTAATATGTTGGGGGTGCCCTGAGGGGGGTTTGTGATGAATAAAAGTATATCCACATATAAACATATTTTTGTCTGTTAGGACTCTATGTGTAATACCTTGGCCCCCCTAGCGGGCTCTGATTTGTATTTCATGCAGCTCCAAGGCCAAATCAAACAGGAGGGGAGGCGGGGACAGCCCTGTCTATTACTGTGGCACTAGAGACTGAAAGGAGGGGAGATGTAGTTACTGGTTGCAACCTGGGATTGAAGCACAGAAGTCTAACCTAGGAAATGAAATGGACGAAGTCCATATTTTTATAGGATGAGGAGGAAAAAATACCTCCAATTTGCTCTATTCACAGAATCATAGAATCTCAGGGTTGGAAGGGACCTCAGGAGGTCATCTAGTCCAACCCCCTGCTCAAAGCAGGACCAACCCCAACTAAATCATCCCAGCCAGGGCTTTGTCAAGACTGACCTTAAAAACCTCTAAGGATGGAGATTCCACCACCTCCCTAGGTAACCCATTCCAGTGCTTCACCACCCTACTAGTGAAAAAGTTTTTCCTAATATCCAACCTAAACCTCCCCCTCTGCAACTTGAGACCATTACTCCTTGTTCTGTCATCTTCTACCACTGAGAACAGTCTAGATCCATCCTCTTTGGAACCCCCTTTCAGGTAGTTGAAAGCAGCTATCAAATCCCCCCTCATTCTTCTCTTCTGCAGGCTAAACAATCCCAGTTCCCTCAGCCTCTCCTCATAAGTCATGTGCTCCAGCCCCCTAATCATTTTTGTTGCCCTCCGCTGGACTCTTCCCAATTTATCCACATCCTCCTTGTAGTGTGGGGCCCAAAACTGGACACAGTACTCCAAATGAGGCCTCACCAGTGCCGTATAGAGGGGAATGATCAAGTCCCTCGATCTGCTGGAAATGCCCCTACTTATACAACCCAAAATGCCATTAGCCTTCTTGGCAACAAGGGCACACTGTTGACTCATATTCAGCTTTTTGTCCACTGTAACCCCTAGGTCCTTTTCTGCAGAACTGCTGCCCAGCCATTCGGTCCCTAGTCTGTAGCAGTGCATGGGATTCTTCCGTCCTAAGTGCAGGACTCTGCACTTGTCCTTGTTGAACCTCATCAGATTTCTTTTGGCCCAATCCTCTAATTTGTCTAGGTCCCTCTGTATCCTATCCCTACCCTCCAGCGTTATCAACCACTCCTCCCAGTTTAGTGTCATCTGCAAACTTGCTAAGGGTGCAGTCCACACCATCCTCCAGATCGTTAATGAAGATATTGAACAAAACCAGCCCCAGCACCGACCCTTGGGGCACTCCACTTGATACCGGCTGCCAACTAGACATGGAACCATTGATCACTACCCGTTGAGCCCGACCATCTAGCCAGTTTTCTATCCACCTTACCGTCCATTCATCCAGCCCATACTTCTTTAACTTGCTGGCAAGAATACTGTGGAAGACTGTATCAAAAGCTTTGCTAAAGTCAAGAAATAGCACATCCACTGCTTTCCCCTCATCCACAGAGCCGGTTATCTCATCATAGAAGGCAATTAGGTTAGTCAGGCATGACTTGCCCTTGGTGAATCCATGCTGACTGTTCCTGATCACTTTCCCCTCCTTTAAGTGGTTCAGAATTGATTCCTTGAGGACCTGTTCCATGATTTTTCCAGGGACTGAGGTGAGACTGACTGGCCTGTAGTTCCCTGGATCTTCCGTCTTCCCTTTTTTAAAGATGGGCACTATATTAGCTTTTTTCCAGTCATCCGGGACCTCCCCCGATTGCCATGATTTTTCAAAGATAATGGCCAATGGCTCTGCAATCTCATCGGCCAACTCCTTTAGCACCCTCCGATGCAGTGCATCCGGCCCCATGGACTTGTGCTTGTCCAGCTTTTCTAAATAGTCCCGAACTACTTCTTTCTCCACAGAGGGCTGGTCACCTCCTCCCCATACCATGCTGCAGAGTGCAGCTGTCTGGGAGCTGACCTTGTCTGTGAAGACAGAGGCAAAAAAAGCATTGAGTACACTAGCTTTCTCCACATCCTCTGTCACTATGTTCCCTCCCTCATTCAGCAAGGGGCCCACACTTTCCTTGACTTTCTTCTTGTTGCTAACATACCTGAAGAAACCCTTCTTGTTACTCCTAACATCTCCGGCTAGCTGCAACTCCAAGTGTGATTTGGCCTTCCTAATTTCACTCCTGCATGCCTGAACAATATTTTTATACTCCTCCCTGGTTATTTGTCCAATCTTCCACTTCTTGTAAGCTGTTTTTTTGTGTTTAAGACGAGCAAGGATTTCACTGTTAAGCCAAGTTGGTCGCCTGCCATATTTAATTTTGTTCCTACACATCGGGATGGTTTGTTCCTGCAACCTCAATAAGGATTCTTTAAAATACAGCCAGCTTTCCTCGACTCCTTTCCCCGTCATGTTATTCTCCCAGGGGACCGTGCCCATCAGTTCCCTGAGGGAGTCAAAGTCTGCTTTTCTGAAGTCCAGGGTCTCTGTTCTACTGCTCTCCTTTCTTCCTTGTGTCAGGATCCTGAACTCGACCATCTCATGGTCACTGCCTCCCAGGTTCCCATCCACTATTGCTTCCTCTACTATTTCTTCCCTGTTTGTGAGCAGCAGGTCAAGAAGAGCTTTTCCCCTAGTTGGTTCCTCCAGCACTTGCACCAGGAAATTGTCCCCTACGCTTTCCAGAAACGTCCTGGATTGTCTGTGCACCGCTGTATTGCTCTCCCAGCAGATATCGGGGTGATTAAAGTCACCCATGAGAACCAGGACCTGTGATCTAGCAACTTCTGTTAGTTGCTGGAAGAAAGCCTCACCCACCTCATCCCCCTGGTCTGGTGGTCTGTAGCAGACTCCCACCACGACATTACCCTTGTTGCTCCCACTTCTAAATTTAATCCAGAGACTCTCAGGTTTTTCTGCAGTTTCTTACTGGAGCTCTGAGCAGTCATACTGCTCTCTTACATACAACGCAACTCCCCGACCTTTTCTGCCCTGCCTATCCTTCCTGAACAGTTTATATCCATCCATGACAGTACTCCAATCATGTGAGTTATCCCACCAAGTCTCTGTTATTCCAATTACATCATAATTCCTTGACTGTGCCAGGATTTCCAGTTCTCCCTGCTTGTTCCCCATGCTTCTTGCATTTGTGTATAGGCATTTAAGGTAACTCACCGATCGTCCTGCTGTCCCAGTATGGGGCAGGAGCCCTCCCCTCTTGCACTCACCTACTTGTGCTTCCTCCCAGTATCCCACTTCCCCACTTACCTCGGGGGACCTATTGAAGGTTTTTTCCACATCCACTAACAGAACAGCCATCGGTTTTAAGGGGTTTTGATAGTAGGACAGCATATTAAGATGAGAGTTTTCCGACCCTTGTCTCTCTTGTATAAAACCCACCTGGTCCAGGTGTATTGTGGTCCTCATTACTTTTTCTAATCATCCAGCTAGAATTTTAGACTATTTTAATATCAGAGTTGATTACGGATATTAGTAAATAGCTAGCATGTTCATCGGCATCTTTATCAGGCTTAAAACTGACAGAGATTAGGGCTTCAGTCATTTAAGAGGGCAGAGTGCCTCTACCAAAAAGCCTCAGTGTATACTTTGGCCAGTCTGGGAGCCGGAGTGTCTTTGAATTGGGCATATAATTCAGCAGGAAAGCCTTTGAGGCCAGGGCCTTACCCAATTTCTTGTTGCATCGGACAGCCATATTCTCAGAAGTTTGTAAAAGGGAATCAAGCCAAATTTTTTGTTCTTCTGTTAGCTGGGGGAGTTGCAGGGTTTTTTTGTGTGTATTCCTCAAGTAATTAATCATCAGGGGAGTTTTCCTTTAAATATGAGCATTGGTAGAATTTAGAGAATTGTTCATTAATACTTTTTTGATGCGTGAGTATATCTGCCTCTGATGAGTGAATTGAGGGGATGTTAGCTTTCAGTGAATTAGTTTCCCAGTTTTGTTGCTGAATTCCTAGTATGTCTGTTTTACTCTAAACCAAGCAAATTCAGCCTGAGTTGAGGTTAATGTATTAATTTCATATCTGAGATTGGTCATCTTGGAGTTTAACAGAAGAGGGAGAATCAGCATAGCTGAGATCTGCCTCCTTGAGCCTTTACATTAAATTCCCCAGCTCACCCTGCCTAGCTCTCTTTTTATGAGAGAAGTAGGATATTATTCTTCCCCTTAAGTATGCCTTGAAAGTGGCCAGTGAGATTGCTTAGGAGATCAAAGGGTTGTAATTGGTCTCAAAGAAAAGTTTCTTCCCCCCAAAAGTTTTTTAAAATTGTGTGTCTAGTAGTAAAGAAGAGTTTAATCTCCATCTTCTGGTAGCCCCTATATTTCAGGAGATGAGTAGCAACACCACAGGTGCGTGATCAAAGATCATAATAGGTGTTATTTCATTGTTAATGAAATACCAGGCCACCTGATACCAAAAAACATTCACTCTGTGATTATATGGAATACAGGGGTGAGAGAAAAGCGTGGTTTCTACCTCTAGGGTGGTGCTGCTGCCACATGTCCTTTAAGCCCCATTCTTCCATCTGGGCAATAATGGTCTGCCTCATGGAGAATTAGGAATGGTGCAGTCTGCTCGAACTGTCCAAAAGCAGGTCTAACATTTAGTTGAAGTCCCTTGGTATAATCAGAGTTCCTAGGGAGGAGTCAATCTCAAAATAATTGATTGAAAAAGGAGAACTCATCTTTGTTAGGGGCAAAGGGTTAACAAAAGTGTACGTAACCTGGGAGATGCCAGCGTTAACAATTAAGAGCCTTCCTTCCATGTCTTTATCAGTTGATAGGATTTATGGGTTCAGTTTTTTATTGAACTGGATTAACACCTCCCTAGACTTGGCTGGGTAATTACTAAAAAAGCCTCAAACTCAATGAGGTGGGGTCCTGGAGGACTGTTAAATCAGCTTTCAACTTTCTTAAGTGAGACTTTCCCCACCCCCGTTTGATAGGGTTACAGTGACCCAAGAGTAGAGGGGCACACATGGGTTCAGGGATCCCTGGGATTTACTAAAAAGGGATCATGGAAGGTCTCTACTGAAAGCCTGTTTCACACTGGTCATCATGATTGTGAGATGTATGTACAGAGAATGTCTGAGGGGTTATGTATCTACACTGAAAATTATGCTCTCTAAGCCTTGTAGTCAAAGGCAGGTCACTCAAAGGTAGCGTGCCTTGAGACGTACTTCTCCAGACAGGGAGGTGGGAGACACTTATATCCCTGGTGGACTATTGTGTGTCTTACAACAGAAGTCTATTAGCATAGTGTTAATGAAGAGCTTCCAGGGACTTCAGAAGGAAATCAACAGGAAGTGTGGGGGATGATCCTGTTTTCAGGTGAAGATCAAAGGTCTGGGGCTGGTATATCTGGGGTGCAGACAGACACCTGAGCTACCTTCAACTTGTGAAGACAAACCTGCTGCAAACTTGACCTTATGAAAGGGGGATGGATATCAGCATTATTATGGTAAATTTATACAGTCAAAACATTTGATTGTCCAGCCAACATTTTAAAAATATAATAAACTTGATTAAAAAAAATCTTAGGTATTCAATTATACAATAATATACACTCTTTTACAAATACAACTTTTAGCTCTCAAAAACATATTTGTGCATTGACGTGCTAGAGATAATGTCTTCAAGTCTCATCTAATTCATCCTTGGGTTTATTTGAAAACTGTATACAAAACAGTCATTAATGCCAAGAAATGAAAAGTAGGTTTTACTGCTGCTGAAATGCTTTCAAAATCCTGATAAAGAGGTTTGGTAGGGCACGAAGCATCTCTTGCTATGGTGGAGACCTCTGGGAAAACAAAGTCATATTTCAAAGCACTGAAGTTTTCAGGACCGTTTGGTACTATCAGTGTCTTTAGTATTGATCCAGATCCAGGTGCTGTAGCCTAAGGACAAACAAGAAAATGTTATTACTAGCTTGGTTAACATGCTAGCTCTAGTCATTTTAGTTACACAATTTACGTTACAAATATTGTAGAGTGCTTCTTTGCATCTAATGTAGATATTAGATGTAGCGCTCCTCCTGCATAAATTAGTTAGGTAGATTGTGAAAACCTGTTAAAGATAAAATAAAGATATAGAACGAACATTAAATGAGAAGGGTGAGAAATATTTTACATAAGTTTAGGTCTATGTGCAATAACATCGTAGATAATGGAGGAGAAAACATACTAGGTATCTCTTGGCAATTTTTTCACAGAGAACAAAAGGGATTGTTAATTTTGCTTTTGCTGTTTTATTGACTAATGACGAATAAACAATTAACTTACTCATCAACATGATTTTGAAAACCCTTTAGGGGAAAACCTATTAGATGACTCAAATTATCAGAGCAAAAGAAATGAAGTCTGCATTGAGTGAGCCTAAGTAAGAATATTCTGTTTGATTAAGAGGCTAGGGACAAGAGTAAGTGCTGGGTAGAGTGCAGAATGTAATAATATAATATAAATATATGGAGATATGCCTCTCATAGAACTGGAAGGACCTTGAAAGGTCATCGAGTCCAGTCCCCTGCCTTCACTAGCAGGACCAAGTACTGTTCCCGGACAGATTTTTGCCCCAGATCCCTAAATGGCCCCCCTCAAGGATTGAACTCACAACCCTAGGTTTAGCAGGCCAATGCTTAACCCACTGAGCTATCCCTATGTGTTTTGTCCATATTGGATGGAAATATCCACAGGGAATAATAAATATATTACTATGAACTCTGACATCAGTCAGGACTTCTTTTTGCTGCTTGTTGCATGTATTAATATTTAGATGGGAGTCTCTGCCTTGCATAGGCCAAACAATTAGAATCAACAACTTCTCCTTCACTTTGCTGGCTGTAGATTGGGAAGTGTATTTATTTCTTTTGTAAAATGAGATTCTATTCTTCTGAAAAGTGACTGTATAAAAATAGCAGCTTCTTACTCAGTCTATCCCCTCGCAAGGTGCAGAGTCATATCTGTTAACTTAAGTGATGTTTTTACTCTTGTTAGCTCTGTGGAGTCAACACAGCTAAGACTGAATGAGCAGTGGATTTTATTCTATCTTGTAAATTAACAGAAATGTGTATTAAGTTACAATTAGTTAAATCTTATTAAACTCTTTTGAAAAGCTGAGTGATGCAGTCAAAGGCCTAAGTTGGCCTGCAAAACCTGTCAGTTGTGGTGATGCACAAGAAAGAAAAACCAAGCTTCACTTTCAGATCCCCAATATAAGTTTACAGGTAGGTAGAAAAAAAATCTTGTCACTTGTAAACAGACATCTGATGCAAAAATCCACTGAAGCAATAAGCAAGGCTATGATTTAGTCACGGAGGTCATGGAATCTGTGACTTCTAGCAACCTCCATGACTTCAGCCTGCGGTGGCTGGGAGCTGCAGGGTCCCCCGCCTCCTCTGGGGGCAGGGAGCTGCAGGGTGCCCCCAGGGCTCCCAGCCACTGCAGGTGGTGGGAGAACCCTGCAGCTCCTGGCTGTGGTGGGGGAACCCCCACAGCTCCCAGCCGCTGCTGCCGGGGGTACCCCACAGCTCCCAGCCCCCATGGGTCGTGGGGGACCCCCAGAGCTGGAAGCAGCCCCCAGCTGCTGCAGGCGGCTCCTAGCCCTCGTACAGCTGCCCCGCATCAGCCTGTGTGGGGACCCGCAGATCCCCATTTTGTCAGGGATATTTTTTAGTAAAAGTCACAGGCAGGTCATGGGCTTCCATTAATTTTTCTCTTTTGCCCATGTCCTGTCCATGACTTTTACTAAAAATATCCATGTAAAGATGCCATCCAGTTTCTAGTTATTTAGGCTATTCCCGGAGCAGCAGTTTCCAAGTTCTGTTCCCTCATCAACCACAATGACTTTTTTGGTTATGGTCACAGAAATCCTGAGACCCCCTGCAAAAAATTGCTACCATTTAGAATGCAATATCTTAAGTTATCAACAGTATTGGGATTTGACTGATTAAGACAAACCTGCCACTAGTTGAAGGCCTGTCATGTTACCACCTAGATATTAGGCTTTAGAAAATGCTGATAGTTTGTCCAACTTTGCATTCTTTTTAGAAAATAGGATTTTCTGTACTTATTTTTCTCATTCAAATGGGCAAATATGGCTCTGCATACACAATGAGAAGGTGCCATTTTTTACATAGTCACTTTTCAGAGCAGTACTATGCCTTAACTGGAAACATTCAAAATAGGCAGTCATGACTGCATTTTTTTTATATTTTGAGATTTTCGATGGATACTATTGATGTTTATTTTTAAGCATTTTTTTTAGATTTGACAAACTGTCAACATGATAAATAGATAAATGTCTATCAGGGATGGTCTAGACAGTAATTGGTCCTGCCATGAGGGCAGGGGGCTGGACTCGATGACCTCAAGAGGTCCCTTCCAGCCCTAGAATCTATGAATCTATGTCAAAACATAGAAAGTAAATATCCTTAAATCAAACTCTAATAATTTCTTAAGCAACCTTTTTTCTTACGTTGCCTCTAAATTTTGATTATCATTAATGGAAGTATTTTTGGTTGGGGTTGTATGTGTATGATGAAATCGACATTTATTGACACTTAGCCCCAAAAAAATCTAATCCTGCTCACCCTAAAACTATGCAACTACTATTTAAAAGGCCTCTGAATGAAAGGGATTTTGTTCTGTCATGCCAGTCCTTGCCATTCCCCCTCCCCTTGTTCTATGTCCACATGAGGCCTTTTGTACTTCTTACCTGTTCACTTTTCAGTAAGTAATGGGTATTGCTAAATTGATGAATATTGATTGATGTTGTTACCAAGAGGTGAATGGCTGTTCTCAGCAGTTAGGGGAACCCTCTGCCTTGTCTAGACACTACATTTATTTTATTAAAACAAAAATCCCAACGCCTTAATTTTATAGGATCCTGTAATTTAGAAACTAAGGTTTAGCAGAGTAGTCATCTTACATTAAGCACATAGCTTCCAGGCAGGAGGAGAAGATAATATTCTCCATGTTGATTGGTTCTATAAGGACAGATATGTTCCCTTCCTTTGGCTTCCACTATTACATTTGGTATAGGCTGTCCATGCCTGTCAAGAACTTGACCTTTGATACCTGTGAGGCAGGGAGAGAGTATGTAAATATGTCTGATGGTTTTATTTTCTGGTCTGGAAAAGCCAGTTTTTTCATCATTCATTGCAGCATATGCTTCTTTCATTGATTTCCTCCCAAAACTAGACAACAGCACCAGTCTCCTACATATTGCTATAGAAAATAAATAGCAGCAGCACAGAATTCTTAGTTCTTAATCATTTACCTTCCCATCAAGTTAAAATGCAGCAGTGTCAGCTTTTCCATCTCATTCTCTAAAGATACAATTTCGTAGTTTACATTGATGTTGCTGCATGTGTTCTCTACAAAAGAACTTGCTTAAATCTCTCTTATGCCCTTGAATTTATTTACCTAGCTTAAAACAAAACAAAAACTTATTTACCCTGTTGGTGTGGTCAAACATTGCTTCCTGACTAGTGTTTCAAAAAGGCAGAGTAGTATTGTATATTTACTTATATTTCAGTCTTCCCAAATCTTCTAACACACCAGATTTCCAAGAATGAGCAGTTTTGTCAACTGACTTGTCTGCAACAGCTATTTGAGACAATATTGATGAAGTGTTTTAGCTCAGTTTCTGCTATTTTACTTATGTATAATTTTGGCTCAGTAGCAACCTTGCCACCGTGTAAAGGTTGTGGATTCAGATCCACTCACCCCAGCCCATATTATGATTATTGTTGGGTTTTTTTTAACTACTTATCTTGTTCGATGAAACCCACAGGTTGAGAAATCTTGCTCTAACGTTTAAACAGTACTGTATTAAATCCAGATTTCATTAGATATTCTTTCAGAGGACACACATATACATCTGTTAAAATTAATAAGTAAACTCTAGCCTATCACCCACATTTGAATAATCAAGGATGATGGGCAAAAGGCTAATGTGTATCTTTTGCTCCAAATTACTGCAACAATAAATAATACTACCACCATTTGTTATAGTAAAAACAACAACAAAGGGCCAGCTTTCCCTTTTGATAGAACATTTTTTCCTTCATAGTTACAGGCTCATTTTGTTGTTGATCTCCCTGGAGTCAGATTTATTACAATTTCTTTTTATTCTGCTTTAGGACCAAAGCATTCCTATGCAGGCAGCTTCTGGCTCAACCTTCCCCTCCCCCCCGCCCCCATCTACTGCCACACACACACTTCCATCAGTGTTGTGTTGTTCTTTAGTGGATGTTCAATATTAACACTTCTGAAGAATTTGGTTGCCATGAGTCGCTTCCTACCACACACTGTTGCTAAGCACATGCACAGAAGTGTTTTAACCAGTGTTTACTTAGTTTATAAGGAGAAAACCATGTCGGTTGTGGCTCTCCCTGCTCGGAACCCGCACTGTGACTCTGGGTAAACTCTGTCAGCAAGCTTCTGCAGTCTATTCAGGATCACGCGTGCGAAGACTTTACCCACAACAATCAGGAGCGATATGCCTCTGTAGTTGTTGCAGTCGCTTCTATCACCCTTGTTCTTGTAGAGGGTCACGATGTTGGTGTCTCTCATATCCTGAGGTACTGCACCTTCGTCACAGCACTGACAGAGGAGGTTGTGGAGGTGTTCTAGGAGGACGTTGATGCCACACTTGATAACTTCTGGTGGGATGTCATCCTTTCCTGGAGCCTTTCCTGTGGACAAGCTCTCAATGACTTTCTTCAGTTCTTCCATGGTGGGCTTCTCGTCCAGCTCAGTTTCGGTGACGGCACAAGCCGCTATTCCTTGCCTTCATAGACCTGACCAAAGCTTTTGACCTTGTGAACAGAGATGGGCTGTTCAAGATCCTGGTAAAGGTTGGCTGCCCACCGAAGCTGCTGAGCATGATCCAGTTTTTTCACGACAACATGAAAGGCACAGTACTGTATGATGGCTCGTCCTCCGATGCCTTCGACATCCACAGTGGAGTAAAACAAGGCTGCGTTCTCGCTCCCACATGCTTCGGCATCTTCTTTGCAGCATTGCTGAAACGTGCCTTTGGAAATTCCACAGAGGGAGTCTATCTCCACACCCGGTCTGATGGGAGACTTTTCAATCTGGCTCGACTAAAGGCCAAAAGCAACGTATGGGAGGCAACAATCAGAGACATGCTGTTTGCAGACGACGCTGCCCTGGCCACCCACACAGAAACCGATCTCCAACATCTGATTGACCGCTTTTCCAGAGCTTGCGAAGAGTTCGGGTTGACAATCAGTCTTCAGAAGACCAAAGTTATGGCCCAGGATGCAGAACATCCAAGCATTGCCATCAATGACTATGTGCTAGAGGTGGTCAGTCAGTTCACCTACCTTGGCTCTACCATCATGGACAACCTCTCACTGGACCCTGAGATCAACCGTAGAATCGGCAAGGCCTTCACAATTTTGGCCAGATTGTCACAGAGAGTATGGAACAACAACATGCTGACCATCAACACAAAGGTCGCTGTCTACCGTGCGTGTGTGTTAAACACTCTTCTCTACGCCAGCGAAACTTGGACCCTCTACGCTTCGCAAGAAAAGAGACTGAACACCTTCCACATGCGCTGCCTCTGTCGCATACTCGGGATCACTTGGAGTGATCGAATAACGAACAACGAGGTGCTGGAACGTGCCAAGATCTCCAGCATGTTCACTCTCCTCCGTCAACGCCGCCTCAGATGGCTTGGCCATCTAAGTCGCATGGAAGATGGACAGATCCCCAAAGACCTGTTGTATGCCGAACTTGCCTCCGGAAACAGAGCTACAGGACGGCCCCACCTTCGCTTCAAGGATGTTTGTAAGAGGGACCTGAAGAGTGTTCAAATCGACATCAACAGCTGGGAAGAGCTTGCCCAGGACAGAGGCAGATGGAGACACGCTCTGACCACTGGATTGAAAACTGGCGAAGACAAGCTGCGGCAGCTTGCCGAGGAAAAGCGGGTTCAACGAAAAAGGAAGCAGCGGCTCCAACCCACAGCTGACACCGCCTTCAAATGCAGCAAATGCAATCGAGACTGCCACTCTCGTGTGGGGCTTCACAGTCTCAACAGACGCTGAAGAGTGTTCAAATCGACATCAACAGCTGGGAAGAGCTTGCCCAGGACAGAGGCAGATGGAGACACGCTCTGACCACTGGATTGAAAACTGGCGAAGACAAGCTGCGGCAGCTTGCCGAGGAAAAGCGGGTTCAACGAAAAAGGAAGCAGCGGCTCCAACCCACAGCTGACACCGCCTTCAAATGCAGCAAATGCAATCGAGACTGCCACTCTCGTGTGGGGCTTCACAGTCTCAACAGACGCTGCACAACCATCAACTAAACATTCCCCATGGGCGCATATCCATCGTCTCTCAAGACTAACGGACGCCAACAACTTAGTTTATAAAGCCTTTCAGATATTCATTTTGCCTCTTTGCAAGCTATAGAGCAGGGGTCTCAAACACGCGGCCCGCGGGCCACGTGCGGCCCGCGGAGTTATTTCCTGCAGCCCGCCATAGGCGCCGACTCCACTGGCAGCCAAGCTCCAAACATTACTGAGAGTTTATATTTTACTAAAACCCCTCTTTGCATTACAGTTTTAAAAAAGTTAATACATTGACTTTTAATAGAATACTATATTACTCTTCATTTTTTTCATTTTTGACTATACTTTTGTATCATTGTATGAAAAGGTTTCAGTGATGTGGCCCTCGGGCCAATTTACTAGTTCTCATGTGGCCCTCGTGGTGATTTGAGTTTGAGATTCCTGCTATAGAGATTGTTTTGCCAAGTTAAAAGGGAAGGTTAAGAGTGCCAAAGAAAAGGCACGTAGGTCAGTTCAGAATGCAGAGAACCTGCTATGACAATTAAGGAAAAGGAGACATTCAGTTTTAAAAGTGAGAGTTAGAAAATGAACCAAATTTAGCAGTGACATTGGGAATATAAGCAGGAAAGTACAGTAACTGGCACTGATTTGACACTGTGTAAAATTATTAATTTACACTGTGTATTTTTTAAGGACCAGATTTATTGCATGTGTAAGCAGGTGCATTCCTCCCATTCCCCATATGCAATTGGGGGAAAGCTATACTGGCATAAGGCACCTTTATAGTAGTATAACTGCATTCACACTAGGGGTTGTACTGGTATAACTCTTTCAGTAAAATATCACACTCCCAGCTGATTTAGAATCTTAGAAATGAAGGGCTGGAAGCAACCTCGAGAAATCATCAAGTCTAGCCCTCTGCACTGTGGCAGGACTACGTAAACCTACACTATCCCTGACAGGTGTTTATCCAAAACCTTCAGTGATGGGGATGCCACAACTTCCCTTGGAAGCCTATTCCAGAACTTAACTACCCTTATAACTAGGCAAAACTTTCTAACATCTAACTTAAATCTCCCTTGCTGTAAATTAAATCAATTACTTCCTGTCCTACCTCCAGTGGACACAGAGAATTGATCCCTGGCCTCTATATAGCAGCCCTTAACTTACTTGAAGATTCTTATCAGGTCCTCCCTCAGTTGTCTTTTCTTAAGACATATAAGGAGGCCCCTATTCAAGCACTGTATGCCCATAAGACCATATGAAAACTTGAAACAAGCTGTTGCACAGGGTAATGTGGAAATATCTCTTTTTAATGGGAGTGTGCTGTGGGTTAGGCTCTGTTAAATCACTGCTCATTTCTGACCTCTTCCATTTAAAAGTTGCTGCCCTGCCAGCCTTTGCCCACATGGGGGCAGAATTGCTACACTTCACTTAAAAAAAAAAATCTAATTCCTTCTTCCCGGTGCTGCTTTTCTCTGAAGTGAAACTCTACAACCCTCTTTAGTTAGTGAACATCCCAATACAAACTGCCGTCTCTAATCCCACACAGCCCACTGTAAATTGCTCAGGATCCCATCACCCTTTGAAGTGTGGGCGTCACTTTTAGGTGCACCACACTGTGCAGAAAACTCATTCTAAACCACAGTTTGCAGGTTTAGAAAAAAGTTTAATTAGGGTGAGTTCTGTGACTTCTGTCCCATTCCTGGCTGAGGGAGGGGCTAGGAGGGTTCCATAGTGGTGACATGAGGCAGTACTCCTTGAGTGACCGAAGGCTTCTGCTCAGTCCTTGCTGGGCAAGCAGGGCAAATTTTCCTCTCTCTCTCTCTCCTTTCATATGAGGAGCATAGGTGGACAGTTTCCTCAAGGGCTAATATCATAAGACTAAAGTCTGTTGCAATATTGTCAAATCTTGCAATACTTGATGTCTTTCTTAGAGACACAGCTTCCAAATTCATGTTTTTGTTTTGTTTCGGTTTTTTTTTTTTAAACGAAAAGTAAGATTGCAGCCTGCATGGTTTTGGAGAAAAGCTGGAAAAAGTGACCTCAGTACATCCTAATTGCTTAGAAACCAGAGGGCAAATAAAGAGAATCCCACATATTATTTTTTAAATCTTATTTAGTTTAAGCTAATAGCTTGGGATTTTGTGGGGGGGCGGGGGAGATGGGGCATGACTAATGAATAAGGATAAGATTGTTACAGCGGTCATGGAAGTAATGGATTCCATGACTTTCAGAGATCTCTGTGACATTTTCCACTTCAGCCGTGGGGTGCAGGCGCTGAAGCTGTCAGCCAGTAAGGACCCAGAGCCCAGAGCTGGCTTGGGCAGTGGGGGGACCCAGAGCTCCCAGCTGCTGTGAGTGGCGGGGGACCCAGAGCTGCCATGGTGGCAGTGGCTGCTGAACCCCCTTTTCCCCTCACAGCAGGGCTCGGGCTTCGTCATCCCCCATCAGCCTCTCCCCTGCCAATTATTTTTAGTAAAAGTCACAGACTGGTCATGGGATTCCGTGAATTTTTGTTTATTGTGTGTGACCTGTCCACGGCTTTTACTAAAAGCAACCGTAACAAAATCTTAACCTTACTAATGTGTTTGAACATCTGAGGCTGGCAATACCAGTTGCCAGATGCTTCCAACTAGCTCCTAGCTTGACACCTCTGTAAAGCCACAGAGGAGTGGGAGAAGCCTTTAATTTCCTAAGTAGCTGAGCCATGCTCCTTTAGCTGTGTGTTCTCCCCCTGCGCCTAGCTACTATAGATTCTAATCTCCTGTGCCCAGTATTGGCTGTATTCCCCTCTCCCCCTCAGCACGTGTAGATTTTAGATCCCAGCATCTCTCTAACTCCTTTTCCCTCCTGAACCTGTAGGATGGAGGCAGAGGCTGGGATATTTGTCTGACTCCTCAGAGGACCCTGTTTTGAGCACTGCCCATGGGTGCTCCTGGTTGGACACAAGTCTCTATTTTAGGTGACTTCAGTTCTGTAGCTGCTCTGCATATAGAAGCACCATAGAGGTCAATGGGAAGATCTGCGCAGAGAACAGCTGCAAAAATGGGCCCTCTGTGTGGTCAGTGGCTTACGAGGCTTTAATTGATAGTTTGAAACCTGGACGGCCGTCAGGAATAAGGAAGGCAGATTAATTCTGCTCTTAATAGCTCCTGGAACCTAAATGACGCGAACCCACAAAAAGTAAGCCCCACCCTTTTCCCATTTGACACAAATGATATGTTTTGTCAGTCTTCATTTAAAAAAGCTTTTTCATAAATGTCTCTTAGAATGGCTACATCGTTCCACAGCTTTCTATTTTAATCAATGCTGGTCGCTGCTCTCTGCCCCCAATAGGTGGGAAAGCTGGACATACGTGCTTTGACTGCTATGTGTCACTACTGTGGCCATATCTATCCAACTTGAATAAAGCTACATACAGTAAAAGCTTTGTTATCCGACATGTTGGAGGAATGGGGAGTGCTGGTCAGTCAAAAATTCCAGTTAACTGAGTCATACTTGCCAATGGAGGTATGGGAGTTTGGGTGCGGGAGGGGTTGTAGGTTGTGATCCAGGAGTGGGTGTGGGCTCTGGAAGGGAGTTTGGGTGTGTGAGGGGGCTCAGGGCAGGGGGTTGGGGCACGGGAGGGGTTTCAGGGTGTCGGATCCAGGTGGCGCTCACTTGGGTGGCTCCCCACGTGCTGCCAGGGTTCACGGGGTTCACGTGAATGGGGTTCACGGCCAGGTGGCTCTGTGTGCTGCCTCTGCCTGCAGGTGCCACCCTGCAGCTCCCATTGGCCACAGTTCCCAGCCAATGGGAGCTGCGGAGCCAGTGCTTGGGGTGAAACGGGGGCAGTGCACAGAGCCCCCATAGCCGTTCCTCCGCCTAGGACCAGCAGGGACATGTCACTTCTTCCTGGGAGCCTCACAGCCAGTAGGGAGCCTGGCAACCCTACCGATGATTTGAACTTGGAGATATCAGAAATGCCTGTTTCTAGAGCTTTCCGGTTGGTAAAGTGCCAGATAACACAGCTTTTACTGTAAATGGATCTGTTCACATACACTTAGTTTGGAGATTTCCTCTCTTTTCTCAAACCCCAATCTGAGGTTAAATGGGGTTCACCTACATTGTTCAGTTTTTAAAAATTTTTTTTGCATTTTTCTTCAGAACTGTCTATGAACAAATACATTCTCAACGCTAATATTCCAGATGTCCCAGTCACTTCTGGGCAGCATTCTCTGTCTCACTATCCTTCCTTAGCCACCATCATGCTCACTACATTGTTCCTAAAATGAGGATGGCACACACAGCTCTCTGCTACATCGCTCTCTTAATTCAGTAAGAATCAAGAAAACCGGATTTCATACTGAAAGGCAAAGTCTCTTTATAGAAGTAGTTCTCTTGGTTCTAGCCTGTTGCTGGAGAGCCTGTTACATGTCCATGTTCATGTTGTTACAGCAGCTGACCCTACAAGCGGTATTGGAAGTTGATCAGATGAAATTCAAAATACAAAAGCCTACCCACCGAGATGAACTTGTTTAATGTATTCAATCAAAGCAGCTTTGTTGTCATTCCAGAAGGCCTGAAGTTGACTTGCTGGTGGATATTTACAGCATGACAACTCCAACGTAATTTCAAAACATTGTCCCCAGATGTAGTTGTAATCCTGCATCCCACCTAGAAAAAGAAAAAAATCTTTGATTATTACAGTGAGAGCCACTGAGTAAGAGCTAGAAATGGACTAGGAGACTTGCAACTTTTCCTAAACTCTAGCCTTCTTGAAGCATTTCCTTAGATCATGATGCAAGAGCAATTCAGTTAGACAAATTACCACAAATTGGGACGTGCAACTGTTTTTTAATCTCACAGTCAGATTTATGAAGCCCCCTTGGAAAACCTGCTTAATTACTTTAAAAAAACAACAACCCCAAAATGCAGTGGAATAACTAGAATGAGGCTATAATAATGGTTGAGAAAGGGGACCCTTGATTCAAAACCTCTCTTCGAGTACTCGTATCTATAAGGGGGCCACAAAATTACACTCCGGCACCAAGTTTGTCATGCTTAGTTGTGCCTCAAAATCCTTTTAGTCATTTGAATTATGAATGTGGGAAAAATGTGTGTGTTGTTTTTTTTAACCAATAAGAAAATTTTTCGGGTGTGTTTTTTTTTGGTATGCTGAGGACCAAAGTGAATTGATTTAAACAGGGAGGATACACTATATCTTACACATTTATTCAGTGTTTAAGTTTTTACACATTTTATAATGTTAGCAAATGGCAAATGATATTTCTTATTTACTAGATTTTTTAATTTTGTGTGTGTCAAATTATTTGGATGGAAATTGGAATTAAATTAGAAATTCACAAAAACAGCATTTAAATGTTTTTGTTAAATAAAACTTACTTTAAATGTGCTGGACACAAAAGGAAAAAATGTATTTTTATCAAAGCATGTTCTGCATTTAAAACTGATTTATTAAACAAAGGAAGTATTCTCTGTAGTTAGTGAATTGAACTATTGTTTCTAGTCACTATGTCCTTCAAGATTTTAGAACTAGTAGATCTCACTCACACTGAATTTTTATTCATAGATTGGAAGAGGAAAATAAGCTTCCATGTTTTTTCAACTCGTAATTGGTTTCTTAACTTTGAATTAACTAGCTAATGAACTGAACTACATGAATAAACTGAAATGAAGAAAATATTCTCTACAACTTCAGAAGAGGTTACTGCTGTCAAAATCTGGGCTAGCACTACAATAATCTCTGGTTCCAGGGGCTAAGCCAATGACTTCCACCAGTTCAGTGGTTTGACTTTCTTTAAAACTTTGGCAGCAAACATGTCTGTTTAAATATATTTTTCATTTAAATGCTTTAAATAGGTTATAGTAAGTTTGGACTAAACACAGGTTGTCATTTCAAATTTAATTTTATGTGTTATTTTTAAAAATAAGAAGTATTTAATTTAAATAAAATTCCAATATATATATATATATTAATATAATTATTTTTATCCACCCGGCTGTAGTACTTCGGTTTTAAAAACCTGGATTTGGCATTTGCAGTACGGAGAACCCTGGGAGGAATGTATGCTTTGCCAAGCTTGGGAGAAGACTGGTTGAGTAGTTGAAAATAGCTTACTAAACATGTGTAGTGTCACTTTTCATAGTGATTATAGTACCTAGAATGTGGTTATTCAGGTGTGTATATCTGGTTATTTACACATGGATATAAATAGGGATGTATTTGTTTCAGTGATTAGACATGAAGATAGATGTTACGTAAATGTGAAATTGGTTCTAAGGAGAGATGTATTTTGATCTCAGCTATACCAGATGAACTCTACTGATAACTGGAGTTGCACTTGATCTACACAAGCATAGCAGAGATAAAAATTTGGCACAGAGTTCATCATATATGTATGTGCATCTATATTAATGCATAAAAATTAACCCCTTCCCTCTCAATTTGTGTATTGTGGGGGCAGAGGGGTGAGGGAGCAAGTACAAATTAAGGAGATGGGCTTGTGGTGTTATCTGAGTAGGGAAAAGCTGGCCTGGCAGCAGAAGGGGGGGAACCTTACTGGCAGCTTGCCAATAGACAGCTGTGTCAGCTGGCTAGGGAGGAGCTCTGAGGAGATGTGACAGATTGACAATGTCCTGCAATGTTCTGGATAATCTTTATGAAATTAAGATAAACTTTACTGCATTAAGTATAATACCTTTGGGGCCATTGTATTAAAAATGCACATTTATGTACTATTGTGAAATTGTATGGAACTTTGTTAGCCAGAAGGCAGGATTAATGCCATCTGCAATTAATGCAATATGAGGAACTTCAAAGGACCTTTTGGAACAATGCATGTAAAGTGGATTTCCTAGGAAATACCTGGGAGCAAGGGGAATGCAAATGACCCATTGGAATCCATCCCTTTGAACTTATGCCCTGGGCAGAGAAACCAAACAAGTGTCTGCAAATTACCTGCTCCTGGAAACTCCAGATCAAAGATCCTTGAACTGTATAAGAGGTGGACTAAGCTTGTCATGAATGTGCTTGTTCTGAGCTGCAGCTGTGATGGACTTGAAACCACCAGGCAACCCCTTGGGTGGGGTTCTGAAAGATTGCTCCTGCCAGAGCTCATGGTAGGGTTGAGGTGAACTCCAGTTAATTTATTAGTATATGTGTAGGTTCTTTTATAGTTTTTGATGTTTTCTCTGTAGTGCTTTTACCTTAATAATAAAATAGGCCTGCATAGGAAGTGCTGGGTGGTTAACTTACAACTGTTACCGATCCCTTGGTTAGTCTCTGAAGAGGACAAGAGACGCTTGCTCCGAGAGCCTGTCTTTTACTGATAACCCAGTGAAGGCAGAGAACTGTTCATCCTGGAGATACCCTGGTCACTTGAGTTAAACTCTAGTGCACAAGTCACAGAGCTTTCGCTGTCAAGGAATGCTGAGATGTGTTAGCAAGTACACATTGGAGAATCAAATAAAAGCAGTGGAGATCAGAGAAAATTGGAAAACACTGAAATTTTTACCTTGCAGTTGGTACCAGGCATACCCATTTGTAATGCCATATGGAAAAACTGGTTTATTCCCACATTCATTCCCTTTGTACATGCTGGCATGGCTGGAAGAGTAGGTTTTTGCAAGGTGCATGAAAACATCATCATCTGGGGATCTGCTGTAGCCTCGTAAAGAGCCAGTAGCTGTAAAATAAAGATGGCCATGGTACAAGCCAAGTTAATGTTAAAACACACACAATATTGCCTTAGATAAAAAAATATGAAGCCCCCCACACCTACACATCAGTTTGTGAGATCCAGTGAAACTGTACTACCAGTGTATCTCAACACATCTGAGCTCATGTAAATCTGGTGCTTCTCTTCAACACATCAGGCATTTTGGTTTGCTCATACTCAAGCTGGCAGAAAAAACTGGACCCAAATAGGAAACACAGATATTAGCTTACCTGGGTTACCGTTATCAAATGTATAACTGGCAACCAGTGCTCCACCGTGCAAGTTAGCTGAAAGAACAAATGTCTCATTTTTTATCCAGTTTATCACTGCTTGAGTCTCTGGCTGGATTGTGACATTGTTACTGTTGAAGACATCAGGGAAATTCCTATTCAGATCTTTCCCATTCTTATTGAACCTTTGAGAGAGAAAATACAGTTCTATATTTGTTAATCTGAGTAGATTCACAACACTTTGGATCTGTATTAGTGACTGTTGGGAACAGAGTTACTGGAACAGTACATGGAAAGAATGAGCATCACAAACTGTGTTTTCACAAATCATGAAATAGTGACTTTATTCTGCATTGTAGATGCTATTAGCCTCTGCCCACAATGGGCTGATTACTGTAGAGTAATTAAAGTATTTCCAAGTGGAGACATTGGGAGTGATGCTTGAAACGTCACACAAAACATAGTAAAATGAACATTGTTGCATAAGCCAAATAAGGGAGTATATGGAATAAAAGGGTGTTTTTTCCACTTGTTTAGAAAGAAAACATGACTCACACATGACTGTCAGTCATAATGCAGTCATCCCAAGCATGTGGCTATAAAAACTTTATAGATATACAAAGCATTTTTTCCTCTGACGGTGTTGGAAATTCCAACCTGTGTTCAAATGCTTATTTCTTCCTTTCTTTTCTCCACTAGGACAGTCTACCCATCTGATTAATATTTAGCTTTGGGTGTTAATTTTTAAAAGTCTCATTAGCTTAGCATCAATCCTTTGGATGCTTCACCCAAAGGAAAAAAATCCCATCCTCCATTTAAAGATCTTAGCACTTGTTTCGGGAATAAATATCTACCTTACAAAAAGCAGGGCTTACTCTAGTTCAATAAGGTGACAAATCCCCTAGGTTGCCAAAGTGGCTATGACAGCCAAGGCAAAAGACCCAAGAGAACCCAATTCTTAGTTACACAAGTAGTCCTGGTACAATCAGCACGACTATTTGCATGAATATGAGTTGCAGGATTGGGCACTTTGTTCTTCTCTACCTTCCCAACTTTGTTAATTTGTTCTCTGCCACTTAGCATTTCTCTTCCTTATACTTTTCTGTCCTGCCTAGGGCTTTGTTTTCATTGGGAACTTGACAGTTCTGCCAATGGTCTAGTACCACTGCAGCTAGTGTGAACATGGCTGCTAATATTTTTATCCTGTCTTAACTGGATAAAAGCAATATGGACAGAGAGGTGTAAAAATGCTGCAGGCAGTCTATACTAGCAACACTGGTGCTAGACCAACCGCCAGAGAATTGCCTAAAATTCTCAGTGGAGATGGGCTGTAAGAATACAGCCAGCCCTGCTTTAGAGGAAGCATTACACAGCACCTCCCGACCCATGTAGTGCTCTCTATAGCTCTCTCTTCCATCTTTGCAAAAAATTGGCCCAGAGTAGAAATCAAATGAGACATGGTAAGTGTTCTGCTGTAGGGATGGAGTGGAATAACCTGTGCTTTTGTAGTGCATAAAATGTCTGGTTTTAATGTGAATTTTTAAATTTTCTTTCTTGGTGGGGCAGGTGAAGAGTGGAGGCTTTGCCCAGGTTGGCATTTGTATTGTATTGTATTGTTGTATTCATTTATGTCTTTCCCCCCTCCGCCCCCCACAGCAAACTGAACACTTAAAATGAATCTATCTTCCACCTCATCTCAAAGAAGGGTTGGGGGCAGAGGGCATTCTATCTGCCCCTGATTCTGAAAATTTGAGACTGTCAGTTGAAATTAAGTCCTTGTGACTATCTTTATTTTTTGGCATCTTGGGGATCCCAAGAAAATGTATTTTGAGTCAGAATCTAGAATAATCCAAGGTTAAACCACTTAAAAACTATGATCATTCCTCTCTAGTTCAGAGCTGGCGTTCTCTCTCTCCTCCCCCCCGCCCGTAGATCGCCAAGGCCACATGCATCTGTACGCTCTCTCTCTCTCTCGCACACGTAGTGTCTGATTGCTTTCTTCAAAGCAAAGCCCTGTGCCCCATTTAGTATGCCTTCTAAAGACTGTGGCCCAAAACATATCCCGAGTGTAGCTCCTAGGCTATTCTATCCACCAAGTATGACCCAGCAACTTGGCTCTCTCTAAATGTTACCAAAACAAACATCCACCTCCCTACTTACTGTCTCTTCTGCTCCCTCCCACACCCTGAAAAAACACACATCCTTACCTTCCTTCTGAGTAGTAACAATCATGCACTGTTGTAGCTTCAAATCCATCCGGGTTCATTGATGGCATGATATGAATCCGGGTGCTATCGATTAGCCTTGTAACGACTGGATCGCTCTTATCATTGGTCACTAGGAAGTCTATCAAATGGAGCAGCAGCTCCCTCCCAACTGTCTGTATTGAGAAACACAGTTTTTATTTTTCAAGTCCACTGTGAAGAAAGGAAGACGTTCAACACAGTGCTTATTTGATCTGACAAAGATAATTCTGCATGATATAGACATGACGCAAAACTATAATCATAAAACAAATGCACTGTGGTCAACTTTATTTTGTTACAGTTCTTGACCTCTAGAAAATTAAATGTAATTTAATAGAGAAAGAAATGAATGTGGAGGGACCCCTTCTAACAAGTGATTTTAAATTCAGATTGACTAGGGTTTCTTCTGTCGTGGGTGCTGAACTGCACCAGCTACAATGATGTTTAAGTAGTATACAGATAGGGATTGTTTGTTTGACATCCATCTTAGAACTATGCATTGTTAGCATGTTAGAATATTAAAACCATCCTATCAATGATTTAGGGTTGTCTGTGCTGGGAATCACACTGTTGCATGGGACAATATCTTCTTACTAGCCAACTTGTTTGGGTGCACACAGTGCACTATTTCTACACACAACACTCTGTTCAACCACTGGTGGGCCTGTGGATTTCTGCACTGATCCCGCAATGCCTTGCACCTTCCTGGGGCAGGTGCATAATATTTATGATATACACTGTGTATTTTGCACCTCCTCCTGCTTGTTTTGTTCCCATGGATGCTGCAAATCGTTTGTCTGCCCGAGGTTGCATGCTTGTGTTATAAGGGTCACACCCAAAACACCCCACTACACCCTTTCAATCACATTGTGGTGGCTTCAGCTCCACCCCTGAGCGGCTGACAGATCGACTCTGGGCCTTGTGATATGTGTGGAGGTAAGGAGCTTGCTTGGTATCTTAATTATTTTACATTGTGTTGTGCAGCTGGTTATTTGTTTTGTTTTTGTGACTGAACATTTTTATTTTTTTTTGGCCTCTCCTTAGGATACAGAGGTGGGAGAGGCGACAAAGGGTCCTGTGGCACCTTATAGACTAACAGAGGTATTGAAGCATAAGCTTTCGTGGGTGAATACCCACTTCTTCAGATGCAAGCAGTGGACATTTCCACTGCTTGCATCCAAAGAAGTGGGTATTCACCCACAAAAGCCTATGCTTCAATACCTCTGTTAGTCTATAAGGTGCCACAGGACCCTTTGTCGCTTCTACAGATCCAGACTAACATGGCTACCCCTCTGATACTTGAGAGGTGGGAGAGGTTCAATCCCAGTTTGGGAGGGAGGTGATCCCACTTGGCCCTTCCATGAGACTCAGCCTCCACCACATATCTACTACCCCATCTCTTGCAGTAATGGAGGGGATTGGGGGTCAATATGGCATGTACAAATCATTGGGGGGGTGGAAAGGAGACAGGTGGATCCACGAGGTCAAGGAGAGGCAGTCACTACAATGAGGAGAATGTTTGTGCAGCACTGCAGGTGCTTGTGCATGGACATGTGGCATTTAGCGGCATGGTAAGGGACTACAGTGCTGCCACTAATGCCAAAATGCTCTAGGCAAGGCTTTTGGGGTAATGTGATGAGGCAGACAAGGTCCTGAGACCCCCTGCTGGAAGTCTTGTGGCCCTATCACACCCTGCCCCAGAAAAGGGCAGTAGAGAGGTCCTCCAAGCTGCTTAGAGTAGCTATGTGGGAAGCAGCCAATCATAGAATCTCAGGGTTGGAAGGGACCTCAGGAGGTCATCTAGTCCAACCCCCTGCTCAAAGCAGGGCCAACCCCAACGAAATCATCCCAGCCAGGGCTTTGTCAAGGCTGACCTTAAAAACCTCTAAGGAAGGAGATTCCACCACCTCCCTAGGTAACCCATTCCAGTGCTTCACCACCCTACTAGTGAAAAAGTTTTTCCGTATGTCCAACCTAAACCTCCCCCTCTGCAACTTGAGACCATTACTCCTTGTTCTGTCATCTTCTACCACTGAGAACAGTCTAGATCCATCCTCTTTGGAACTCCCTTTCAGGTAGTTGAAAGCAGCTATCAAATCCCCCCTCATTCTTCTCTTCTGCAGGCTAAACAATCCCAGTTCCCTCAGCCTCTCCTCATAAGTCATGTGCTCCAGCCCCCTAATCATTTTTGTTGCCCTCCGCTGGACTCTTCCCAATTTATCCACATCCTTCTTGTAGTGTGGGGCCCAAAACTGGACACAGTACTCCAAATGAGGCCTCACCAGTGCCGAATAGAGGGGAATAATCACGTCCCTCGATCTGCTGGAAATGCCCCTACTTATACAACCCAAAATGCCATTAGCCTTCTTGGCAACAAGGGCACACTGTTGACTCATATTCAGCTTTTCGTCCACCGTAACCCCTAGGTCCTTTTCTGCAGAACTGCTGCTCAGCCATTCGGTCCCTAGTCTGTAGCAGTGCATGGGATTCTTCCGTCCTAAGTGCAGGACTCTGCACTTGTCCTTGTTGAACCTCATCAGATTTCTTTTGGCCCAATCCTCTAATTTGTCTAGGTCCCTCTGTATCCTATCCCTACCCTCCAGCGTATCAACCACTCCTCCCAGTTTAGTGTCATCTGCAAACTTGCTAAGGGTGCAGTCCACACCATCCTCCAGATCGTTAATGAAGATATTGAACAAAACCGGCCCCAGCACCGACCCTTGGGGCACTCCACTTGATACTGGCTGCCAACTAGACATGGAACCATTGATCAGAGACCAGCAGGCTAGTATAAGAAGAGCTGTAGGGACAGAACAAGTTCAGTTCCTTGCTAGAGCTGGAGGAGAGTGGATGGTGCTCCAGGATGGCTGCTGGGACTTCACAAGGACAAGGCCCTGAGGTAAGGGTGAAGAATGTGCAGGAGCAACAGGGAAGTGGCCCAGGGAAGTATATTAGCAACACAGTTTATTTAAAGAGATATTGTGGACGGCCGCTATCTATAGGTCCCTCGGCTGGGACCCGGAGTAGAGGGTGGGCCTGGGTCCACCCTACTCACCCACTAGCCACTGGGAAAGTAGCCTGGACTTTGAGGAACCCCAGAAGGGGAACTGAACTGTAGTGGCCCTGCTGAAGAGCTGGGGCCAAAAAGGCCCTGAGAGGGCAAAGACATTGTCTCCAGGGAAAGAGCCCTGGGGCACTACTCTATTCTGGAGCAGGGACAAACAGAGAGACATCACAGAGGGCACTGAGAGAGGCCCTGTTGGACTTGTACCCTGAAATGGGTTTGTGTTTCTTTTATCTTACAGAAAGACTGTGTATGACTTGGCCAGAGGGCTGAGTCCTTAAATACCCACCACAAACAGGTAGAGAGAGAGTGCAGGTACATGCACTGAGCCAGGGGGCATTCACAAGAGCAACCCTGTTACACTGCTACCAGAAGTGGGGATTCTCAGACTGGCCCCTACAAACAAGGGGACCATGGAAAAACTGATAAGAGTGGCAGGCAGGACCTTGGGGGGGAGGAAGGGGAGGCTGAGTAGGGACAGGGCCTCAGGGCAAAGGGTGGGTTGACAGTCAAAGCACCAGGGCTCCTGCAACACTGCACCATTGGTGCCATTGTAAACCCAGTACTGTTACTCGTAGATTCCTTTGATTACATCAAAATGCATCCTCCCGTTCAGTCTGGACTATATAAGGCCTTGGATGCAGCTGATCTTTAATTGTACCTCTATGGCCCCAAGGGTTAAAGGTGTGATTCCAGGCACACTATCACCTGGGTTAAGAGATGGGCAATCACGGGCCCTTTTGTCAAAATAATATTTCTGCTTCCATTTCTGATTTTCTTTCATCTTCCATTTGGTTGCGTTATGAGATTTCAGCAGATCAGTAATTGGTAAATTAGATTTGATCCTTCTTCCCATTAACAGCTGAGCTGGAGAAAAAGCTATTCTCCAGAAGTGTACTTCAGTAATGCTTTATACAAATCATCCCCACTATTAAAAGTCTTTTTCATAAGGTTCTTTACTGTCTGTATAGACCTTTCCACAAGTCCATTTGATGGGGGATAATTTGGGCTTGATTGTGATGAAAATCCCAATCTATAGCAAATGGCTGCAATTTTCCAGTGCAGATTTTAGGCACATTATCACTAAAGACTTAATTTGGAATTCCATCTCTGGAGAGAAGATTCCCTTTATGCTGGCTATCACTGATTTAAAATTAGTGTTATGCAGTGTGCAAATTTCTGGATAACAAAGAATAACAATATGACTATTAAATAATCCTTTGATTACCAGGTAAATAAGTCAGTGCCTACCTTCTCATAAGGCCTTCGTGGAAGCGGATGAGGTCTCAGTGGCTCTGCATGTTGGCATGGCTTGTATTTGAAGCATGAAAAGCTGTTTCCTACCACATTAGCGATGCTGTGGTTGATCCACAGCCAGTATAGCACCTCTCTTGCTCATTGTTTGCACTTCCAATTCCTAAATGACCCTCATGGATCTTCTATAGCATTTATTTTCAGAGGCTCGTTGGAATTACAACTTTACTGCCCTTGAAAATCACCTCATCTATCATAGTAAGTTCATGTCTGCAGATCCAATAGTCTCTTATAATTGGAAGGCACTGCTTATTTCTGTAGGCCACCCTTTAATTATCACTTCTTTAAGGATTCTCAATGATTCATCTTTTTCCATTTTCTCTCTCATTTGTTGCAGTTTCCTATTAGCTATGGAAAATGACTTTACAATCAGATCTACATAACCTTGCATCTGTCTCTAAAGTCTCTGGTTTCATAGAAGCCACTGCTCTGGAAAGTGCATCTGTAGTGAACATGAATTTACCGGGCCTGTAGGTCACAACCAAATCATACTTTTGCAGCTTTATCATCATTCACTGAATCCTTAAGATAGTCATTTAGAGGTTTACTAAATAACGCTACTGGGGCTTGTTCAAGTTCCACTGTTTGTCCCATAAATACACTGATTCTCTCTCAGGTAAACAATATTCCTAAAAGTGCCCTCTCAATCTGTGCATATGTGGTTTCTGCCTAACTCAGTGATTTAGATGCATATGCCATTGGTTGCCAACAATCCTCATGCTTCTGTAAAATCACTGAACCTAACCCAGACTGTGAAGCATCTGCTGGAAATTTTCATAGGCCTTGCTTGTGCACAGAACTTCAACACTGACTCTTGTATCAGTTATTTTAACCCTTCCCATGATTCCTCCTGTTCTAGAAAATAAAATTGAATGGTATTAGGGTGCAGGAGTTTTCTCAAAACCACTGCTTTGGTAGATTAGGTATGAAATTTACAAGATAATTAATCATTCCCATGAACCATTGGACAGCTTTCTTTGACTGGGGCATGGCATTTCAATGGCTGAAATCTTCCGCTTATCAGGTTTTACATCTTCATTAGAAATAACATCCCCAACAAAAGCCAGTTCTGTAACCCCTAAAACACATTTCTTCTTATTTAGTTTGATGTTTACAGCAATAGTTGCATCCAGAACAGATTATGCTCCTCTTTCGTTGAGCCCCAGATGATGATGTAATCCATTGAGGTATCAACACCATTATTAATATGTTGATAGATTGTATTTATGGTTTTGTGGTACACTTCTGGTGCTGAAGGGTAAGTGTAAACATCTATCTTCCAAATGAGGTATTAAATGTGCATAGTTTTGAGCTTTCTTTGGTTAATTTTAGCTGCCAAAACCCTCAGGATGCATCCAGTTTACTAAAATATTGAGCATTTACCAATTGAGCCATAATCTCTTTTCTGGTTGATAGTTTGAAATGTTCTCTCATTAACAGCCTTGTTGAGGCCTCTGGGATCTAAGCATATGTGTAGCTGGCTGTTACTTTTCTCCATGATGACTAGGGAGCTCACCCATTTTTGTTGGCGCCTCAATTTTTTTTTTGTATTACTTGCATTACTTCCATCCTTGCAAGCTCAGCCTTGAGTTTATCATGGAGTGCAAATGGCACCTTTCTACATGGATGGGTAACTGAAGGGACCTGCTTGTTTATCCGGATTGCATGTTCAGCCTGCAAGCAACCCAACCCTTGAAACAAGTCATGGTATTCCCAAAAAGTGCCTTATAGCCTGGTTCAGTATGATCTTGTAGTGAGCACCTGTTTTACCAGACTGAGTTTCTCACATGCAGCCAGGCCTAAAATTGGTGTCCCATCCTTTGGCAGTACAATGAATGGGAGCCTGTACATGGTGTTTTTATGGTTGATGCAAGCAATGCACCTCCCCTTCACTGGTATATTTGTTCCAGAATAATCAGTTACTTTTATTTTTGTTGGTCTGAGTTTTAGTCTTATTTTCAGTCTCCTAATCTTGTTCAGACAGAATATTAACCTGAGCTCCTATGTCCAGTTTCAGTGGAATAATTGTTCCATTTATTGTCATAGAGTGACTGGATACTGCCTATCAGGCTTGCTAGATCCCAGCACATCTATGGAAAACTCTTCAACCACATTGTCTTTAACTGAATGCACTTGACTTTTCTGAATTTGGGATCTGCAGCATTTTGTAAAATCTTCATTTTCCCCACATTTCTGACAGTTTCCCAAAGGCAGCACACAGTTTGGGGCCATGCTGTGATCCATACCTTCCAAATAACCATCTGTACCCAGTCCTCCCCCTAGCGGTGGTTTTTATAGCGAGTGGTTTCTGATTTGACCTATTCTGGCTATGTTTTAGTACTTAGTACATGGTGGATAACCCCTTCTGGTGAATTCAGCTCTTTGGCTTCTGCTTTCATACAGTTTCTGATGACATCATAGAGCAATGTGTCACAGAATTAAGGAAACTCAGTAAAACCGGAGACTCTGGTGAGTTGACAGAATCTCTGGTCAGAGACAGAAGCATTTGTGGCATTAAAGACAATGTGTTGAGAGACTGCTCCATGAAGGAAAAAGCTTTAGAAAAAAAAAAAAGGGTGCAGGGCAGCAGACACAACACAGGAACGGCAGAGGTAGCTAGATTGAAAGGTTTGCTTTGGCAGGTCTTTTACCTTAATAATAATTGATATTTGATCACAAACAACCAAAATGCAATCCACTTATCCACCAGATTATCTACCTCCTATCTAGAAGCCTTTCTTTAGTAATTCTTTTCATTACATGGAGGTTAAAGTTTTTGTGATGTCACAAGAAGCCAACATGATAGGTGCATTATTTCACTTAGGCTTGTTCAACACTGATCATGGGCCCAGTTTCTTGCAACAAAAAAAGATAAGATCGTTGTAATTAAAGGAAAACTACTGTGAGTTGTAATAAGATAATGGGGCAGGAGGAGCTTCCACCTGAGGCCCAGGCAACATGATAGCTATAGCAAAGTTAAGAGAGCCAACTGTTCAGATTAACTGGCGAATGGGATAGAAATGTTCAAGTAGGTAACACTTAGCAGTTTTAATGAAACTATGGGGGAAGCTGCATACTGTGGTGTAACTGGGATCTCTAGTTTAGTTATGCAAATAGGGCTTAAGTCATTAGAGCTGCCTGGAAAACCGCAATTCCACTGCACACTGGTTGAGGTTTCAGAATTTGTTTTCATTCTGCATCGCAACAAAAACAAATGTTTTTGTGAAAATGGAATTATTGAAATGGCTAGCTCTGGATCAAAACCTGAGCTTTATAGTTCAGAAGGATGTGTATTTGGGGGGTGACACATGATGGTTAGAGCAGTGACCCAGCGTGGGAGAGACTTGTGTTCCAGTACTTGCTTTTCAATAGAGTTTTTCATTCCAGGTAACTCTCTGGATCAGGCAAAGCAAGACCTTGAACCTGGGCCTCCCACATCCCAGGCCAATTACCCTACCACCAAACTAGAGCATGAGTCTCGTCTCTAAAACTTCCTAGAAACAGATCAGTCTCCATACAACCTTTTGGCTTTGAAACAGCATATTTTGTCAAAACTTCATTTAATCAAAAATGTTCTGACCAGCTCTAGTCATCAGTTCTAATCTGGCCTGAGCTGACTGTGATAAAAAACAGTATCTTTAACATTGGAGCTCCAATTCAGGCATAGGGACATGAGGCTATGCCAAATAAAATGAAAATTTGTTCTGGTCTCTACACACACCACAGTAGAGTACAAAACAAACTATTAACATTACTTGGTTATGTCTCTATTAAAAGAATGTAGCCTATTCTAAAAATAACTTTAATGTCCTGATTCTGAAAAACAAAAATCTATCTGCTCTCCAAAACAAGGGCTATAACATTAAGATGTCAACTCCCCTGCTGGGCAACCCTCCAAAACCACAGCATATTGTTTTTCTTCTAGTTGCAGATATCCATGCACTGCATGTAACTCAAACACATCATAGATCATCTCCATTCTTAGGAGCAGGGTCTCCACTGTAATACACAACATTCCAAATAAAATAAGTAGGTCCAATTTTAGCTTTAGCTGTCTGAACACTGTCCTTCTAAAACTTTTTTTGTTGACAACTGGCTCCTCAGGGGGATATAAAATACATACTGGGTATGCAATACAGCAGGCAAATGCTGAATATACAGCTTCATTGTAATAGTTGCTAGCTATATCAATCAAGTCAATGCATGCTGTACACATAACACAACTTTTGGCTTAATATGTTAAAGGGGAAGTTGAATGTATTAAAGGGGAGGTTGGATACCCCACCAGGGGACTAGCTCAGCAGAATTTTGGATTATGTGAATGACAATTCAAACCCCCTGATGTTTTGCTGTATAGGACTTAGTTTCCTGTACTCTATAAAATCTGTTTATGGCCAGAGAAGAAAACCAAATGTCGACTTTACACATGTTAATTCCATACACAGACCTAAAGGTGACCATGTGTCCCTGGAAAGCAGGAACAGCCCTGTTTCCAGGATCTCTCCCAGCTTCCCAATTGTTTTTTACACATACACTAGAATGGTGTTGCAGCGTCTTGAGGATTTGATTGAAACTGGTTGTTAGAAGAAGCTGATGAGCAACTGAGCTAATGCATTGTGCAGGTCAAGGACCACTCCCCCCACAACCAAGCCTGTCACATAGTGTCCCCCTTTATCTCTCACCACACAGTCAAATGCACACAGTGAGATTCTGAGCAATGCATTGAGCTTGGCTACCCAGTGCCCAAAGAACAAAGTCTGTGCGTTCTAACAAACAATGCAAGAAACTAGTTTAATTAGAGGAAATTTGTCATATAGGTCAGTGTCATAATTACCTCTGTAAGCTTTTGGGGGCATGGACTGTTTTGTGTTCTATATTTGTATGGCACCTAGCACAATGGGGGCCCTGGTCCATGATGAGGTCACCTGGTGCTACAATAAGTACAGCCACAATATTGTTATAGCATAGTTTGTGCTATCCTTTAGGAGTAGGAAGCTTGTGCTATATAATCTATATTTCTTTCTAGATTTCAAGAATGTATAGTATGGAATTTTGCTATTCTGTTGAATTATTGCCAGGAATTCCCTGCCATATTGGGAGTCTACATCAGTCAGATGTAGTTGGTTTTGAGGTAAAATGAAAGGCATCTTGAATATGCCTATTAAAAGTAGTTATCCCTTTTGTTTTAAAAGGGACAAGAGTAAGAAATAGATGAAATATTTGAAGAAAGAAGAAATCAGAAAAGTAAAAAAAATGAAATCTGCTCACAGGTACAGTGGATATTTCACAATGGGATTACAGTGGTAGCCAATGTATATTCTTTCCACAATGCACTGATGTCTGCAAGTTTGTTTTGTATTCATAAACTGATCTTAGCCACATTAGGTATTGTATTTTAGTGATGGGTACCAATGCAGAGTCTGTCTGCATAAAGTAAGCCAGAAGACCCTAGATAGGGCATTTATCACTCATTTTTGGACTTACTGGGTTGTATTTAATATTACTGATAAGGCTGTAGTACTTTCCCAGAAAGTCAATTACATTTATGACTCATTCCAAGTTATGTAGGGTCTCGGGGCATTATCCAGAAAGAGGACATGTAAAGTTTACTCCATGTCTGCCATCTCAAACAGGTATCAACTGATGCAAGAGGAAGTCTAATTTTGCTCTGTGTAAAGTGCTGAACTCTGCGCCTTACATTTAGCTTCCGTGGACATTCTGCACAAGGTCCATATACCATACATTGAATGTTTAATGTGCCATTTCTATTGGACCTTACAGGTGATCTGTAATGGAGAAAAGAGAATGCTTGTTCTCTTTTTGATATACAAAGGAAGCCTAAAAGACTTGTTTTTCTTCCCAAAAAAAAATAAATGCTTATTTACATTAGAAATTCAGGTCTTTTCTGGGGTGGAAAAAGACTGATGAACTAATGAAAATGGAAGTATCACAGACCCCAGGGAGGGAAAGTTGTGCTATTAAAAGAGGGTTGGGGGGTTTTTTGGGTTTTTTGTTTTTTTTTTTTAGTCTGTTTAAAAGCTTTTTTTGGATGTTTTATTGACAAATTTTGGAAAAGGGAAGTCATCTTGTTAAAAATTAATACACATTCCTTCAATTGTGTGAGCTCTTAAGTTAAACACCTGAGACCTTCCAGAAATCCTCCACCAAACCCAGGAAAGATCAGACTTGAGATTTCTTAGATTGAAGAAAAACAAATTTAAACATTTCAGGCCTTTTCAAACAGGCACAAAGGGCATAAGCCCATTTCAAATTCTTTGTAAGTCACCTTTTAGAATTTGAGAGAAACCGGAGGGGTACACTAAACCCCAATAATTAGTAATATGAGCATAAACAAAATTCCTTTTAAGATCCCTGGTAAATTTTTTGCTATAAATGACATTGCAAAAATTGAAATTGTAGACATACCTCATCCCCATGCATATTAGCAATATATTTGAATTCCGGTATGCCAATGGTATGTTGGGTTGGAAATCTTCCCAGAACAAGAATCCACAGGTCTCTACCTTTAAGAGGGGAAGGGGAAAAGAAATTGTAAGTGTCAAATGATACAAACTTTTTGACCAGCCTACCCTCCGTATAGCATAATAAAGCAGATTTAAAAAAAAAAAGTAGTTCTGAAGTTTATCTTCAAAGCCCAAGTTAAAAATGTACTGAGGTATTCTTTTTGTATAATACTCCAGTCTTCAAGCTAGACAGTTTTCTAAGATAATCTTTTAAATTCAAGTTTATTGAATAAGAGAGCATCTGGCGGAAAATACACACACCTGCTACTAAGCAACAGGAAAACAAAAGAAAACAGTTTCGTTAAGGACAGGCAAAATATTTCAACACCAAGTAAAATAGGAGCATCAACTTGCAAAATAAAATACAGTAATGAATTGTTGGTGAGACATCTTGAGATACTGGAGTAACTATAACCAAATTTCTCTGAGGTAAACAGGGATAAGAAACGAGTCATAACTTTATTTTTAACTAATGTATTATCTATAGCGGGGGTCTCCAAACTTTAGGAGACGAGGGCCACATTACATTTTTGAAGGGGCTTCGCGGGCCGGCGTTAGGGAGTGTGGGGCCCGATTTCGACGGGGCCCTGCTGCCGAAATACCGCCAAGGTGGCAGCAGTGTTTGAGCTGCCGCTGAGGCATCGGCAGCAATTGGTTGGGGGGGGCCAGACAAATTGAAGCCGCGGGCCGGATCCGGCCCTCAGGCTGTAGTTTGGAGACCCCTGATCTATCGCAACAGCTTTGGTGGTTGTTGGAGACCCGTCTTGCCACCTTTCCTCATGGGAGTAGTCTCATTGCAGGATCAGGTTCTAGGGGGGAGGGATAGCTCAGTGGTTTGAGCATTGGCCTGCTAAACCCAGGGTTGTGAGTTCAATCCTTGAGGGGGCCATTTAGGGATCTGGGGCGAAAATTGGGGATTGGTCCTGCTTTGAGCAGGGGATTGGACTAGATGACCTCCTAAGGTCCCTTCCCACCCTGATATTCTATGATTCTATGATTATCAAATTTAAATTGGCTGCCAAAATGTGATCAGATTTAGAAAGTGAAGTATGATACTCTGCCACTATTCAAACCTACCATCTTATCTTTCATTGAAAGGGGAGAGTTAAAGGGAAAAATAGATTTGCTGAAATTAATATTATTCCTTGCAGACCCCTGGAACTACCCACAACCAAAGCACACATTACTCTGTGTAAAATAAACTAATGAATGGAGACAAGACTTGTCCTGTACATGTAAATAAATAGACCTAGGAGGTGTCTGTTCTAATTAGCATCATGTCAAAATTATAAATTTTAAAGAAAAACAGGAAGACTATACCTACTTTGTAAAAGGATAGTATATTGAAACATTACTAATCTGTAGCTATTCTATACAAAGGAGTGCACTATAGTATGTACCTTTATTTTTGCTAACAGAAAATACTGCTGTATGTTGTGTATTTGGTTGTTGTGGTAATATGGCTGCTTTCATGGCTCACAGCTCTGGGTCTCAAATGATTTCTTTCTAAACCTGCTGCCCCAAGGATACAACACCATACCTAGTGAATCTGTGGGCCTGATTGGAAAACTCTTTTTATATATATATATATATATATATATATATATATATATATATATATATATATATATATATATATATATATATATATATATATATATATATATATATATATATATATATATATATATATATATATATATATATATATAAATTTTTTTAAAGCAAAAGCAGACCACATGTAATGGACCACTCTGATGCACATACACATTTAGCCCTAAATCTGACTTTCTTCAAAGCTGTTTGAATATTTGAACACAATCAGCAAATATTTTTGTGACTAGTAGCGCTTCTGTTTTTACCATATTAGAGCCATTTTACATTTGTGAATCTTCAAAACTGGTCTACATGATTAATTTGAAGAAATCAAATAAGTTTATTCCATACTTCAAATACCTGGCTGATCAGTGGTGAGTTCTAATACCAAATACTCTGAGCCAACCACGGGTGATATTCACTCAATACCAAACTGCTTTGCAAAGAGCAAGGCTTCTTTGGGAATATTTCAGTATACAATCTCCCGCACTCTCCTCTTTTTCTCCCCCCGCCCCCCCCCCCCCCCCAAAAAAAGACAACCTTCAGCCAGATCTACTTAAGCCCAGTATGCACCACCTGTAATCAGTTAGCAATAATACCTTACCATACAAGTAGTCCCACTGAGGTCAGTGGAACTACCTTCAGAATAAGTAACTAAATGTGAGGAAGAGTGGCAGAATCCGATGATTCTTGATAAGGAAGACAAGAGATAATAGATTTGCATGCTGTTACTATCTATCTGAGGGTTTTATACTGCTGCCCACCATCATAATATCTCGGTGCCTTCTGTGTAAAATCTATAGCAGGAGTCTCAAACGCGCAGGCCGCATGCAACCTGCAGAGTTATTTCCTGTGGCCTGCCATAGGCACTGACTTCCCCTCCCGAGCACGCCGTGTCCCCGCTCCTCCACCTACCTCCCAGCACTTCCTGCTGCCAAACAGCTATTTGGCAGTGCTTAGGACTTTCCAGGCGGGAGAGGGGAGGAGCGGGGATGCAGTGTGCTCAGGGGAAGAGGCAGGGCCGGGGCGGGGATTTGCGGAAGGGGTTGGAATAGGGGCAGGGAGGGGGTGGAGTTGGGGTGGGCCGGGGCATATACCAAAGTGTTGCTAGATACCATAGCCACAAGAAATAACACCCCTCTTTTCATTAGGTGCCAGCAATGTGCTTGGTAAGACCTCAAACAGCTTACAGTCTAACAGAGACACAGGAGCCAGGATGCACAGGAAGACCCAGTGCGGGGATTAATTTGGAGCAGTCTGGGAGAGGGGGTTGTTTATGTGGGCATCTGTGGCGTGATTTGAATCATACCTGTCATTCCCCTTAGCTTCAGGGCTTTGTTGCAATGCACGTGCTATCAGAGTCTGTTCTGAAAGGTGCTAAGCACCCTGAGATCCCACTGGTCTCAGTGGGAGAAGAAGGCACCTCAGCTCCACACAAAGGCAGTTCTAACAGAGAGATGACCCAAGTGGGGGGGATTCAAAACCTGCATCCCAGCCCCTTGCTGTTCTGGGCTGTGACCTGAGGCTGAAACCTTCTGTGAGGTTCAGCACATGCTCACGGCCAGTGGCTCTTAGCCCATCAGTCCCCATGACAGCACCCTCTGCTTCCACAAGGGTAATGGCAATGTTTGGAAGTACATATATATGTGAACAGTTTTTCTCTTCCATGAAGATTAACAAATCTGTGTTAAGGTCAAGGCTCACCGATGAACATTTGCAAGCAACACTGAGATCGGTTTTGTCTCAGACTATCAAACCTTATATCGATGCTCTGGTTGATGCAAAATGTTGCCAGCTAAGTGGACAAAAATGAAATTACTGTCAACGTCTGATAATTAAGACTCAGTAAATCACAACACCTTTGTGCAAGCTTCAGTGTAAAGATAATGGTTTAGCTTCTCCATTGTTACACTGGAGGAACCTAGCTGTCTTCTAGCAAAATACTTAAGTGGGGGTGTTGTACCAGTAATAATGATAATTTTGGTCCTTCATGTGGTTGGAAGGTATACTATTCTTGCTTTTCTGAAGCAAGCACTCAGCAATGCACTTGTGCTGTCGTATCTTGATCCAGAGTCACCAGTAATGATTCAAGCTGGTGAATCAGAAATGGTTTAGGGGCATGTTTTCTGCAAAATGATTGCTCAATAGCACATTCAGTTAGATTTAAGTTCTGAAGAGAACTAAGAAACAACTATCAAGAACTCTCTAGTTGTTATGCAGCCAGAGGGTTTCTTCAGTATGTTTTGATAAAGAAATGGCTTTTCAGACATCAGACACCCGAGTCTAATCTAACCAAATAGTTGGGTAAAGCACCTTCCAGATTATAAAGAATGTTGCTACAATTACAAAGGTTTGATTTTAAAAAGTAACGCATATCCCCATGGAAGGATGTTCACCACTTGTAAAGTTAATCAGAGCAGTAGCAGACATTCCTGCTTGGAGAACAGTGGGTGGAGGGAGGGAAAGGGAGTGTAGTTTATAGTATAGAAACAATATAGACACTTGACACTGACATCAGAGGAACTTCCACAAAAGAAGCTGAGATGCTACTGTCACTTACACTGATGTTTGTCTGAGGGTACGTCTATACTCACCCATCGCGTCGGAGGAGTCCAATCGATCTTCTGGGTTCGATTTATCGCGTCTTCTCTAGACGCGATAAATCGAACCAGGAAGTGCTCCCCCATCGACGCTGGTAATCCTGCTCCATGAACGGAGCAGGCGGAGTCGACGGGGGAGCCTGCGCGCCGCGTGTGGACCACAGGTAAGTTCGAACTAAGACTTCGACTTCAGCTACGTTATTAATGTAGCTGAAGTTGCGTATCTTAGTTCGACAGGGGGGGTTTAGTGTAGACCAGCCCTAAGGCTGTCACTCCACCAGATGCTTCAGTTTTAATAGGCCATGAAGGATTATTTGAGGATTTAAGGTGGAGTAGTATTGGTAGTAGATAGCAAAGTTGTTATCCCAGGAGGAGTTAGGAAAGAATTGCTAAAATGCCTGCATGAGTCATCCAAGATTTCAGACAGATTAAAGAGAGAGAGCCCGTGCACTGCTACAAGATGAGTGAGGTAATATCTTTTATTGGACCAACTTCTGTGAAAGTGAATTTCCATGAACTCTTCTTCAGCTAGAGCTGTCATGTGTATTGACCAGGTATGTCACATGACATTCAGAATGCAATAGAGATGGGATGAATACCGTGACCAGAAAGATCCTATGAAGAAACATAAGATTTAGATAGGCCATCAGAAAAAAATATATAGTTTTATTTTTTGTTTCAAGGGGGGAAAAAATCTTAGTTCACTATTGTTCTAAACAGCCTGTAGTATTCAGCAAAAATGAGAAGACAGACTAGTTCTGTTTCTGGGATTGCAAGTTGCTAAGAAAAACCAACAACCTACTTTTTACAACCTACTTTTACAAGTTAAATGTACATGTGATGTATCTAACAATACATAGTAGGAGTTAAGTATCAGAGGGGTAGCCGTGTGAGTCTGGATCTGTAGAAGCGACAAGGAGTCCTGTGGCATCTTATAGACTAACAGACATATTGGAGTATAAGCTTTCGTGAGTGAATACCCACTTCTTCAGATGCAAGTAGGAGTTGTAATCTATTGTCCTTTTTTGTGAGAAGTGTGAAACTGCTGTGTGATTAGTACTGAAAAGTTTCTAAGAGCAAGAGTTACCACCATATTCATTATAGTTTTTTAATTTACACAGGTTTGAAATGTAGTGATCAAATGCTGCCAAGTGAAGACTGCTTACGTTAAGAACAAATGAGTTTTTGGTGTGATCTGCACTGGGCAGGGCAACAGGATTAGAATGAGCTTGAGCATAGCACTTCATAATGAGAATTAACAAATAGATTAACGAAGTTTAATGTTACTTCATGGGTAACACAGGCATGCATCTGTACTGCACCATGTGTCCTGGAATCCTTGGAGTTAAATGAATTAAAACTACAGATGTCTCAAACGTCACAGATCCATGCCAGATAATTTCAATGCCCTAATGAATAGTTAAAGCTCTCTGGGAAAGAGACTCTTTATTTCCTGTACACAACCACGCTGTTGGCACTCAACAATATCTAGAACAACCTGTTTTGTTAAAACAGGAAGCACTATGTTCAAGATATCATCGCAAGTATGTTGGTATGAATTCAGTCACTCTTTAGCCTTATTTAGCAGAATTTTGTGAAAATGACAAAAGAAATTTTGTTTTTAAATTGGAATTTAAAAAGTCTGATCCATACGAACACAGTCCTAAACTAAATGGACCAGAAACAACAACATTTTAATTTGAACAGCTGCTCTCAGATTCTGTCATTGAAATGGGAAACAAGATCTCATATCCTTTAAGGAGTATTCATGACAGTCTTTTAGCAAAGACAACTTGTCTTTAACAACTTCTACAGTAACTAAATTCTAAGCACTATGGCTGCCTATAACAAATGGAATAACACAGCTCTTTGTCACACTCGGAGACACATTCTAGTGTCCTTTATTTTCCTTTGGTTTTGAGATATCAGTCTGAAGTTAGTATGTATCAAAGTGAGCTTTGTACTTTAACCTAGTTTTGGGCTGCCAAGATTGGAAAGCACAACAAGCAAAATGCTATCACATCCAGTCAATTCCTTAAGAATATACAATCCATTGTGGTCTGAGCTTGTACCAGGAGTATCACTGTGACTAGACGAGAGCACCTGTGAAAGAATCCATTAGCCATGTTTGAAGTTCCTAGGTGAGTTATCCTAGGATTACCTTATTCAAGAAGATTTAGCTCTCTAGACACCCTAACAGTCATGAATGAGTACACAAGTCCTTCAAGGCCCAGTGGGCTGGTGTGGAGGGTTGATGAAAGGATTAGTGAATGACACTATAGCCCAGATTTCTAGAGCAGTAGTTCTCAACTGGGGTATGCGTACCCCTGTAGATACACAGCGGTCTTCCAGGGGGTACATCAACTCATCTAGATATTTGCCTAGTTTTACAACAGGCTACATAAAAAGCACTAGCGAAATCAGTACAAACTAAAATTTTATACAATGACTTGTTTATACTACTCTCTATACTATACACTGAACTGTAAGTACAATATTTATATTCCAATTGATTTACAATGATATGGTAAAAATGAGTGAGTATGCAATTTTTTGGTAGTAGTGTGCTTTGACACTTTTGTATTTTTATAAGCAAGTTGTTTTTAAGTGAGGTGAAACTTGGGGTATGCAAGAAAAATCAGACTCCTGAAAGGGGTACAATAGTCTGGAAAGGTTGAAAGCCACCGCTCTAGCGGGACTGTAACCTGATCTCCCTTTTTCAGGAAGGCGATTTTCTCTTTAAAAATAACTTCTGGTGCAAATGTTAGTGTCCATCACAGACCTGGTTGAGCTGTCCCTGATGGATATTCACCTGGCCCTGCTTCGGTGGTGGTGTTGTGTTTATTTTGTTCCGCCGATTGGCGGCGGAGGTTGGCGGCAGAGGTTGGTTTGTTTTGGTTTTGTTTTTTTTGCTTCTACAAAGTCGGCGGGGCCCCGCCGTCATTATTCACGTGGGGCCCCGCACCCACTAAAGCCGGCCCTGTTCACTAGGGTGCTCTGACTGTATCCAAACACTGGTTCTATGTGCTTCCACGATCCCCCTAGACCTCAGAAGGCTTCAGCCACAGCCTCTGGCCTCTCAGGCACATGCTCTGTCTGATACCACTTCCAGGGAATGGCACCCTACAGTCCAACTGCCCTAGGCCTCCAAAGACACCCCAGTCACTCAAGAACACCCTCTTCAGAGCTTGACCCTCCTGGGTATTTTGGTTTATAGTTTAACACTTCTTCAGGGATGCGTAGTTGAAGCAAGAACACAGAGATTTTGCAAAAAGAATTCTAAACCAATCACACTTTACTCATAGAAAAGCCCAGAACTATACATAGACAACAAAACATGCACACAAATGCCTCAGTTTCCTCATCACTCCAACAGTCCTTTGGGATTTGGTCAGTGTCTGTTCAGAGACTGCAAGATTCTGCCTGCCACACCCATTCCTCCTGTTCAATCCTGTCGTCGTCGTCTTCTGGTCATTGAGAGACCTTGTCCTTTTATAGTTTCTAATCCCCTCTGGCAAGTGATATTCCTGGTCAGTCTCAGTTCCCCCATCAGGTGATCTATTGCTTTGTTACCAGCCCACTTGGAAGAGCTGGTTTCCTTTGGCAATGGCCAGCTCTTCTGCCCAGATTAAGGGGTGTAATTTAGGGAGGTTTGGGGGGTGGAAGGAGAATAACTGCCTCCCCTCCCAAATTTTGTACCCTATATGGGTGAAGTTTGCAGCAGGAGGGAAGATGCAGCCATCCACTGTGCTGCCCCTGCCCCACCCCCACCATGGAGCGCCACTTGGGACTGAGAGCCTGACCTGCTGTGCAAAGCTGGGCAGGGGCTGATGTCAGGGTGTCCCCCTCCCACCGCCCATTGGGTCCCCGGGTGGGCAGAGTGTGCCCCTTGCCCCAGCCCCCCGAGTAGGGTTGCCATGCATCTGGTTTTCAGCTGGAACACTTGGTCAAAAAGGGACCCTGGTGGCTCTGGTCAGCAGTGCTGACCAGGTCACTAAAAGTCCGGTCAGCAGGGCTAAGGCAGACTTCCTGCCTGCCTTGGCTCTGTGCAGCTCCCTGGAAGCAGCGGGTATGCCTGGCTCATAGGTGCAGGGGTGGCCTGAGGAACCACAGCCAATGGGAGCTCTGGAGGTGGCGCCTGCAGGTGCAAGCAATGCATAGAGCCCCCTGGCCCCTCAGCCTAGGAGCCATACATGATGGCCTGTCAGGCTTCCCTCCCCACTCTGAACTCTGGTGTACAGATGTGGGGACCCACATGAAAGACCCCCTAAGCTTATTTTTACCAGCTTAGGTTAAAAACTTCCCCAAGGCACAAATCCTTTCCTTGTCCTTGGACGGTATTGCTGCCACCACCAAATGATTAAGACAAATTTAGGAAACAGACCACTTGCAGTCCTTATTTCCCCAAAATATTCCCCCAAGCCCCTTCATCCCCTTTCCTGGGGAGGCTTGAGAATAATATACTAACCAGTTGGTTACAATGTAAGCACAGACCAAACCCTTGGTTTTTAGGACACTGAAAATTAATCAGGTTCTTAAAACAAGAATTTTTTTTTCTTTAAAAAGGAAAAGAATTACACCTGCAAAATCAGGATGGAAGGTAACTTTATAGGGTAAATAAAAAGGTTTAACGCACAGAGGATTCCCCTCTGACTCTGTTTCCCAGTTACAAAACAGGAATAAAATTACCTCTTAGAGGGAAAATTCACAAGCTAAACCAAAAAATAATCTAACACATTTCCTTGCCTTACTTACAATTTTTGTAATCTTATATGCTCATTTTAGGTATGTTTCTAGGAGATGTTTTTCCTGCCTGGACCCTCTCCATCCAGAGAGGGAACAAACAAAGAGAGCACAAACAAAACCTCCCCCCACCCCGGATTTGAAAGTATCTTCTTTCCCCATTGGTCCTTCTGATCAGGTGCCAATTAGGTTAATTGAACTGATTAACCCCTTACAGGTAAGGCAATTCAGTACAGCTGCCCTGTGTATATTTGACATGGCTGCTTCCGGAACCCCTTAAGCTCTGACTGGCCAGAGCCTGCACCCCAACCCCCTGCCCCAGCCCTAAGCCCCCTTCTGCACCAAAAATCCTTCCCAGAGCCTGCACTCTGCACCCCCTCTCGCACTCTCAACCTCTCAGCCCTAGCCCTGAGCCTCTCCTATACCCCTAACCCCTCATCCTTGGCCCCACCCCAGAGCCTGAACCCCTAGCTGGAGCCTTCACTCCCTCCCGCACCCCAACTTCCTGCCCCAGCCCGGTGAAGATGAGCAAGTGAGTGAGGGTTGGGGCGAGCGCGCGACGGAGGGAGGGGGGATGAAGTGACCGGGGGTGGGGCAAGGGTGTTTGGTTTTCTGCAATCAGAAAGTTGGCAACCCTACCCCGGAGCTGCCCGCACTGTGTCACTGAGAGAATGAGTGCATGACCGGTCCCTCAGCAGCAGCACCCCCTCAGACACAGACCCTCCCTGCATCCTGAACTATGCCCCTCCCAAGTCCCAGCACACAGCCCCTAGCTACCCCCTGCCTGCACACAGCCCCTCCCTGCACCCTGAGCTACACCCACACCCACCTGCACCCTGAGTGATTTTCAGACTTTTTGAGCAGAACTCCCGCTTTGCATTATAATTTTTGTGCCCCCACCCCATCTGCAAAAAAACTAGTTTTCAGGTGCCTAAGTAGCCCCTGGAATCACAGTTAAAGTTGCTTCCTCCAAATCTGAAATGGCACCCCTGCCCAGATCCACAAAGGGACTTAGGTGTTGCAACAGTGAGCATCACAACACCTAACTTTTAGGCACTTAGAAAGTAACAGGAACATCACTGTGATCCACAATACCTGAGGTTAGGTGCCTAGGCTCCTTACACAATGAATGGGGAGAGATAGGCACTCTCACAAAGAGAAGTGCCTATGGGTATGTCTCCATTGCAAACAAAGATCTGTCTCAGAGCCCTGTCAACTGACTCAGGCTTGCACTATGGGGCTAAAAATAGCAGTGCAGATATTTGGGCTCACACTCCCTGGATTTCAGCGCCCAGTCCCAAATGTCTGCCCTGCTATTTTTAGCCCCAGAGTGAAAGCCTGAGTCAGTTGACCCACCTAAGCAGTTTCTTGCAGGAATGAGTTAGGCCCCTGCCTCATTCAACACAAAACAGCGGGAGGAGAAGGAAGTGGTACCCACCTTATAACTTGTAACCCAGTGGCTAGAGCACTTACCTGGGAGGTGAAAGACAGGGTGCAAGCCCAGAATCAGAAACTTGGGTGCTGAGAGAAATTTTATCCTGAAAACTTAGGTACCAAGTGAGTTAGGCCCCTGCAGGGGTTGGCAGGAGTTTTGAGCATTTAGGACCCTAAGTAATTTTGTAGATCATGGCTTTTGTCCAAGGGTCATCAAGGTTTAACCACCCTCCATTATTAGCCCTCTGCTAGGTCCAATATTTCGCCTGACACTACCTGTGTGTTTCAGGTGGCTACAAAGCCCAGGTGAAGGCACAGAACAGGTTCACAATCAAATTATCCCTCACAAAACAACATGGAGTTTGAAGATATAGGTACATGCAGACATACTAATCCATCATAGTCAGCATTTGTACAGCTAATCGCTCTATTTCTACCCACAAAAAGGAAACTAGCCTTTTGAAAAATCTAGGCCTCTACTCTCCAGTGACTTGTTAACCTCTGATTTGTCATGTTACCAAGAATAGCCATCTCCCAGGACCATTTGTCTTGAGACAGGCAAGATGTGAGCTCCCAGGAGAACAGTACAAATTGTAACTATATGTAACGTAATATGGGTTCAATTCATGCTCACTGAAACAGAGAAACATATTTGCTCCAATCCCTCAGACAGAGACAAACACCTACAAGATCTCTACCAAGCATTCTTAAAACTACAATACCCACCTGATGAAGTGAAAAAACAGATTGACAGAACCAGAAGAGTACCCAGAAGCTACCTACTAGAGGACAGGCCCAGCAAAGAAAACAACAGAACACCACTAGCTGTCACCTTCAGCCCCCAACTAAAACCTCTCCAGCGCATCATCAAAGATCTACAACCTATCCTGAAAGATGATCCCTCACTCTCACAGATCTTGGGAGACAGACCAGTCCTCGCTTACAGACAGCCCCCCAACCTGAAGCAAATACTCACCAGCAACCACACACCATATAACAAAAACAAAATCCCAGGAACCTATCCTTGCAACAAAGCCCGTTGCCAACTCTGTCCACATATCTATTCAAGTGACACCATCATAGGACCTAATCACATCAGTCACACCATCAGGGGATCATTCACCTGCACATCTACCAATGTGATATATGCCATCATGTGCCAGCAATGCCCCTCTGCCATGTACATTGGCCAAACTGGACAGTCTCTACGCAAAAGAATAAATGGACACAAATCTGACATGAGGAATCATCACATTCAAAAACCAGTAGGTGAACACTTCAACCTCCCTGATCACGCAATGACAGATTTAAAGGTAGCAATTTTACAACAGAAAAACTTCAAAAACAGACTCCAATGCGAAGTTGCTGAACTGGAATTAATATGCAAACTAGATACCATTACCTTAGGTCTGAATATTGACTGTGAATGGCTCGGTCATTACGTTAATCAAATTTATTCCCCCCCCCCCCCCCATTAAATACCCTTAACTCCTTTGTGTCAACTGTCTGTAATGGGCCATGTTGATTACCACTTCAAAAGTTTCTTTCCTACTGATAACAGTTCCTTTCAATTAATTAGCCTTTTACAGTTGATATGGTTACTTCCACCTTTTCATGTTTCTCTGACTGTATAAATATCCTCTCACTGAGTGTTCCATTCTATGCATCCGACGAAGCGGACTGCAGTCCATGAAAGCTTATGCTGAAATAAATTTGTTAGTCTCTAAGGTGCCACAAGTATTTCGTTCTCATTTTCTTTTTGCTGACACAGACTAACACGGCTACTACACTGAAACCAGAGAAACATACGAATATAGACCTCAGTGGCCTAAACACAGAGCTGGGGATTAACAAGGGAATCTACCTGGGGCACCAGCTTCACTTTTAGCCTTCCACGGAAGGAAAACCCTTGTGGCTTTGTAAGCAGTCCAGAGATGGACAGAGGCTTCTGGCAGTGGCCTAGAAAATGCACCTGTTTTCCTCCCCCCATTGCTTGACTGGGTGAGGGAAAGCAGCTGTTCTAACCATTTGGAGCAGGCACCTCATTGCCCTGATCAGCGACTATAAAAACACTGCTCTCCTCTTAAAGGCAAGAGAAATGAAGAAAAACAGGAGAATCTAATACAAAACAATGTGTAGGTACTGGTTCTAATTTAGTTTCTGCTTACATACTTTGTGTGTCTAAATGGATGCATGTACATGCTTTATAAAAACATAATACACAAATAAGATCACTGTCGTACAAACAGCTTTAAAAAAAGTCATTACATATTGCTTTCTTCCCATCTCCTCCCAGGTATGAAAAAAAACCCAACAAAACACAGATGGACCTGGTAGTGTGACCTGAAGGTCAACAAATCTAGGCTCTGGCAATGTGATGGCTGAAGCTAATTTCACAGTGGAGGACCCTTCACTGAAAACTCCTTCATGATTAAACCGGAGTGTATGTGTTTGTTTGATCTTTGGTGTCTCAGCTGATCTCACATGCTGTGGTGTTGCACAGGGAGAGCGCCAGTCTGAGATAACCAGAACATAACTTTTGCAGGGCTTTATAAGAAAAATCAATACCATACATTGCCCATGGAAATGAGTTTAAAGGCAGAGTAGATCATGGAGCACAGACCTACTGTGCTCCCAGTGAGGAGTGACCCACAAATGGAATATCTCATTCTACCCCAACTGAATTATCAGTGTACTTGCTAGCTGTAAGAAGAAGAAATATTGTTCCATGGCAGACTTTTTATTTGAGTCACTAGGAACTCCACTATAGCACTCCAGGAAGTGGTACTTTATAAGAGGGGGGGAAAAATTGCCATGGCTTGGTTTGTTCCATGTTGCTAACCCCCAGTTCTTTTACAGTCATTACATATTTACTTGCTAGCATCAGTTAAGGATATCGGCACAAATAAAAAAGGCATGCTAAAATAAAATTTACTGCTTTTGCGTTTCACAAGACTTTTGGGGTTGTTAATTTCACCAGCTGTGTTTTGGTTCACAGATGAGAATTGTACTATCCATTTGCTTTTCCTGCTCATTCTGTTCTTATCAGCAAACAAGACATAAAAAGCTGTAAGGATCTTGCTTATGGGGGGAAAAAGGCTTTTGTAAGTTTAAAATCCCTGGCTGCTCCCAAGCACAGCAGACAGGAAGGGCAGCCTGACATGCCTGAACATGCATGTGGTTAGAAACAACAAGCCTGGAGTGGATCTCCTATCTCAAAAAGGGAAAACGGGATTTTTCCATATGCTAGTTTTGAATTACTCCATTTTCATGATCTTAAAAAAAAAAAAAAAAAAAAAAAAAAAAAAATCTAAAGAGCTTGAACTGGTTCAATCTTGGTCATTTAAAAACTGATAACCTAAACATTTCTATAATAGATGTTGGTTCTACACAAATAGAAAGGCATGGTTTGTTTTTGCCGGGTTAGGTTTTTTCCTCTCCTTTATGCTTGAGTGAACAGTATTGCTTTTTTATGTCACTATAACAGATGGCCAAAGTGCAGTGGGACAAATTTGTGGGACAAATGCAGATTAGGGAGTACTATCTGGCCCATAGTCACCCTCATCTTCAATACAAAAGGGTGGCCCATAGAGGCTGATTTTGTTTGGATAAAGATACGCAAGCTGCACCTCCATATTTAGAAGGGAACAATTAGTCTCCTCTTGTAAGTACCATTTTAAGTGGACATGCTCCCCATTGTAACATTCTAGATTCAGTCATTATCCAGTTTAGATTCACAACTGGAACTGCATGAAAATCTTCCATCAACATTTTATACTGAAAATGGATTTTTGGGATAAAAACCAAAGATTTTTTTCCACAAAATGTGATTTGTCAAAACCCCCCAAAATCAAATTTTTTAAAGCTTTCTACACCCCCCCCCCATACAAAATTAAAAGAAAACTGTTTTACGTTTGGGGGGAGGGGATTTCCTAACCAGCTTTACTCACCACGATCACAAGGGACACAAACAACAAAATATAACCATCATAAATCATGCATATAAAAATTGCAATCATACTGATAGACTACAAAGGCCTATAAAAAGGCCTATAAAACATTATGAAACAATTACAGCTAGGTAACACCCTGTATTTCTCACAATCTGTTATCCTTAGCAGTCCTCAAGTGTCTGAGTCAAGTTATCACAGCCACTTAAATGAATACCAGAGGTAAATTGCTGTATTTTTTTCTTCCTACAAATAGGTATAGGAGATATGTATAGGCCCTAGAAAACTACAGGTTTCAAATTGTAAGTTAGTAAGAATCAGTCTAATTAAATCCCTCAGTACATTTCAATATGGTCTAAAATGTTTTAACTAACATGTCTTAAAAGTCTGGTGTAGACAGGATAAGTTGTATTTTAACATGGCTTGTAGGGGTGAATTCCAGCCTGGAGCCAATGGTTTTAAAGAGCTAATAAATGTATTTTAAAAAAACAACCAAAAAACCCCAACCTTTTAGTCTAGTCTAGACAAGCCTTAAAGGTCTTTTTTCCTCTATTTTTAACTCCTTTCCCCTCCTCCCACACACTGAATATATCATGACTAGATTTCATAAGGCTGTAAATATGTCAAACTCACCTACCCATTTGGTTTTAAAATTAACATTTATGCATTATCTGGAATCTTGTTAACACGCACTTGTATGTCACAGGCACTGATAAAGAGCAGAGCAATGCTAGCTGGGAGAGGAGATAAAGTTAGAGGGAAAGAGGCAGGAAAAAGGGGAAGTACCAGGAGAGCCACTATCCTCAGGGAGAGTGGGCAAAAGTTCAACTAAAACATAACAATTTTTAGAATGCCCCACTTTTATGAGGGCCTGATTCAGAGCCTTTTGATGTGTAAAATGTTCCACTTAGAATGAACATTGAAAACCTGAATAACTATCCATGCATCTTGTCATGTCTAACTAGTTCTGTGAAATACCAGCTCAAGATAAATTTTTGGGGGGGAATGTGCTATCAAGGACCAGTGACAGGAGAGAAAAGCCATGTCTGTATTAAGCAGTCAAATGAAACAACAGCAGGTAAGATTCTAATATACAGGAATGTGATTCACACCACGTATCCATGGGAGAAGATTTGCATCATTTTCTCAGTTGGCATTGTTCCCTGTGGATTTTTTCTTTAAAAAAAAAATTCCTTTAACAGTCAGCCATAAATTCACTAACAAACTGATCAGTCTTAAAGTTAAAGAACTGCTTTTATGGGGCACACACATACGGGTAATAGTTCAGATGGCTGTGTGATGAGGAGCTTTCACCAGACACAGCACTTAGCTACTTTTAAGAATGGGTGCTATAGAGAAACATTTTTTTTTGGTTCTGTGTTTGTACAGTACCGAGCACAATAAGGTCCCATTCTATGGGTACATCTACACAGCAGCTGCGAGGTGTAATTCCCATCTTGGGCAGACATACACATGCTAGCTTGTGCCTAAAAATAGCAGTGTGGCCACTGTGACACAGGCAATGGCTTGGGCTAGCCATCCAAATGTATAATCAGGAGTTTGGGCGGGATTGTATTCAAACCACTAGCCTGAGCCACCACAGCCATGCAGCTATTTTGATGTGCTAGCTCGAGCAGAAGTAGTGCCTGTTCATCTATTCAAGATGAGAATTATATCTCCCAGCTGCTGTGTAGATGTACCTTTAGATCAGGACTCCTAGGTAGTACTGTAATACAAATAACTAGACATTGTGTCCTGGTTTTTTTCCTGTTTGATCACTTATTCATTAGATTCAAATGAATTCTAAGTTTGAACTCATTTGCTAAAATAGCTTGTCCCACCTAGATGCGATTCCAAAATGCCTAAAACAAAGCCAGGTGGCTAAAGCAGAGGAATTGGAAGGAGTCAGGAGATCTAGCGCTAAATTCATTCTTGGCATATCCTGGCACAACTCCCATTACTTCAGCAGGGTTTGTGTTTGCTTACGCCATGGCTGAACTTGGTCCCTGGGTTCTATTACAAGCTCTGCCATAGATTTTTTCTGTGTGAATGGGAACAAGCCAATTAATTACTATTTGTTGGCTCTCTCATCTGTAGCACAGGGATGTTATAAGGCTTAATTAATGTTTGTAAAGCATTTGAAATTCATGGATGGATGGTGCTATAGAAAGGCAAAGCACTATTAAAATATAATTGCACTTTCCCAGTGCAACTGAGAGGGAATAGTGGGATATTCTGATAACACCACCATTTTTCTCTACTGAAGAAAATGTTCAGAGATTCATGTTAGGTTTCTGCATTGGATTGTTTCTGCACTGGGTTCAATTAACAAGATGTCCAGAAGTACATTCTGAACATCTTGTTAATTGAATAAATTGTCTCTCAATATTCAGGTGGATGAAGGTTTGGAAAACATCAGTGGATGTAAAGTACTATTAATGGGTATGGTTTGATCACCAAAGTTAAAGAGAAGATAAAAGCTATTAAAACTAAGGGGGGTATGTCTACACTACAACCACTACAGATTGTAGTGTAGTACAGATTGTAGTACAGATACAGATGCAATCCTGCAGCTATGCCACTGCACTGTAGTGCGGACACTTGCTACAGAGACCAAAGGGATTTTTCCTGTTGTCATAGATACCCTCTCCCCATCCATTCCCCCCGCCCCCCCCAAAAAGCAGTAGCTAAGTTGATGGAAGAATTCTTCTACTGACCTATTAGTGTCTATACTGGGGCTTCGGCTGACTTAACTATTTCTCAGGGGTATTGCAATTTTGCTCATCTTAAATAATCTTTATATAAATATAGTTACCTATTATCAAGACCTTGTAAGATCCACAAGTCTGCAACATTTGTAGAGTGATGGCAAAGTAATAATACTAAGGAAAGATATAGGGTTATGCCATTATGGTATGTTACCAGGAAAGAAATAAGTTTGTGTTACTTATTAGAAACTACTGAACAAATTGGAATATTTTCCCCTCAATACTGGGACTCCGTTACACTCTGAAAGTCTTCCAAATCTTGTTACTCTGGCATAAATTCAGAGTACCTCTATTAATGTCAAAATGTTACACAGCTGAAACAGATTGACATGGTCTTTGCTCTACTGAGTGGTGGTTAAATAAGTCTAAACTAAGGGCAGTATCTGGGTAACTATTTTTGAAGCTTGGGTGATTTCTCTCTTTGCAAACACTCCACGAAATGAGGCAATTAGAGCTGCCTTGTACTGGAGAGCTATAGGCACACTCCGCTTTGCAGGAGGCAGAAAGTAACATGGGATCCAACTACAGATTTGGTTTTAATTAAGAAATTATCTTTTTTGGTTATATTTATTTATGGAGGTGAATAAAGCGACAATTACTCTTGTTCACCACTATCCAATAATACTGCTATGTATAATGCAGTGTAGTGCATAGGAGTCCCAGTCATGGAACAGGAGCCCATTGTGCAAGACAGTGAACAAATGCATAACAAAGAGACTAAACTCTTAGGGTGAGGGACTTAGACTATGTCTACACTACGCAGCGTTTAGCAACACGGTTGTACAGCTGCAGCCATGCTGCTAAAAGGCACACAGTGTAGTTGTTGTTTGTTGGCAGGAGAGAGCTCTGATGCCAACAAAAAAACTTCCACCCCCAATGAGTGGCATTAGCTTTGTCAGCAGAAGAGTACTCCTGCCAACAAAGCGCTGTTCACACTGGTGCTTGTCGTCGGCAAAACTTTTGTCTTTCGGGAGGGAGGGGGAGAGGGAGAGTGTGTGTGTGTGTGGGGGGGGTTTAATACCTCTGAAAAACGAAAGTTTTGTCTTTCACTTTCCAGTGTAGACAAAGCCGAAGTGTAAATCAAGAAACAACAAGTGGATACAATACACATTAGGAGCACCACAATGAAACAGTGTTTTGTTTCTGACCACTTTATATTGCAACCCACAACGTGTTTGGGTGTTTTTCAAACAAATAGGAGAAAACAGTCTCTGCCAAACCACACACACCAAACAATAAATACCAAATGCTCACTGGTTTATCAGATGTTTCTCAATATTCCTGTCTTATATGAACTTCAGGAGGAAATAAGCTTCCCATCATGCAATGTCTGTCAACTTCTGTCCCCTTCATCGCTGGCTTAAAAATTAAGCAGAGAAACTATAGATCTGTTATTGGTGGAGACAGTCAATGCTCTCCCAGGGGAGGAATGGTACCAGTATCTCTTAAACAAGCAATTGCATAGGAAGTGAAATCTTGACATGGGTCATCTCTCCAGTCACCACCCTATTCTAACCTGGCTTTTTCTGGAACGTCATTGATAAGGCTGAGGTAAACCAGTTCCACTAACACCTGCATTCCTGAGATCCTCTACAATCCTTTAAATCTAGAATTAGACCTGGCTATGGAATAAAGACAACCTAAGTCTCATTGGTTGATTTTTCTCATTTTGGTGATGGATAGGCATCAGGTACCCATGCCAATTCCTTTGAAACTATTGGCTACTTTTGATACCATTGATCAAGAGGTTGACGTGTTTTGTTGACATGTTTGCCGCCACTGACAAGGTTAGATGGAGTGGTACTTTTCTGTTTGACAACACAGAGGCTAGTGTTGGGCCCCTACTCTTCTGGCTGCACAGCCTGCATGTGGGATGATAAGCTGTCCTGTCAAATCTCTACTGGATGTATGTAAAGCTATTGGGAGGAGAAAATGGAACTACTTGGGCTCTTAGATCATCAATATGCAAAAAGCACTCAGCTTTGTTTCCTTTACATTAGATCCAGATGGTGAAGTCTTTTAGGTTTCCAAGTGCTTAACTGGGGATTAGGGCTATATGGCCAGCTCTGGGAAAACATGAATTTTGTCACCTGCTCTGGGTATCTGCTTATTCACAGGGAGTTTGTCTGCACTGTTAGTAAGGTGAGCTATCTGGGGCTCCTACTAGATCCTTGGTAACTTTCCTCATAAGAAGAAACTGTGGCCAGCCACAAACATACATGCTCTTGATTAAGAGATTGTGACTTTCTTCTCTGATGTGGGTCTTGCAACAGTTATCCATGCCTGTGTCACTTTCAGACTGGATTAATGCAATGCACTCTGCTTGAAGAGCTACACCTGAGGATCATACTGAAGTTGCAGCCTGTACAGAATATGACTGCCTGCTCCTTTATAAGTGTTTCTTGCATGACACTTGTGTACTATAGTCTCTGCTGGCTTCCAGTTCATGTCGAGATGAAATTAATGTTGGTGTTCCCAATATGTACATCTTCTTTAGATCCCCCCTCTCCTTGTTTCATGCTGACAGCGTATCAGCTGAGTTGCCCAACCCTCAGATTTAAATGTGTAGGCCCTAGAGACTGGGAACGGGGCATTCTCAGCCCAGAATTTATTCTTTCCACTGGTCTGTCAGAGCTGCTGTTAGAGACGGGGTAAATGAGGAAGTATAGTTTATTGGACCAACGTATGTTGGTGGGAGGTACAAGCTGAAGAAGAGTTCTGCATAGCTCCAAAAGCTTGTACCTTCAACCAACAGAAGTTGGTCCAATAAAAGATATTACTTCACAAATCTTGTCTCTCTCATACCTGGGACCAACACAGCTACAACAACACTGCAAAAAAGCTGGTGTTCACTTTCAGGATATGCAACAAGTCTGCTCTGCTTGCAGAGGGAGGGAATGGGAATTTCATTGATTTCTTTAATTTGGTAGAGTCCTTGATATTGGGTCAATTTTTTGATGATCTCTTTAGTGTGGTGGGGTTTTTGTACATGTGCTTAGAAGTACATTTTGTAAGTTTGAGATACAATATCTACTTTGGCCATATTATACATATGAAATGAAGTATTACTGCTTTACACCTCTCTCGGTTTTAAAGAACTGCAATGTGTAAATTTACTAATCAGTCTCTACAGAGAAGATACATTGCTTGTTTAGTTATTATGACCCCAATCATGTGATGAGCTCTGAGGATGGACACTTCCATCACATGGAACTCATTACACAGTGAGGCTTTCATGGGCTGATCAATATTCTGTTTAAGAATGGTGCCTCAATTACAGTTAAATATCCTTCATAATCCCAATAAAACCTGCAGTACATAATCCTAGGATAATAGCTATAACTTTGGCTTCCCTCTCTTCGGTCATCCCAACTAATATAAAATAAAATATAAAATGATGGGGTCTAAATTAGTTGTTACCACTCAAGAAAGATTTTGGAGTCATTCAGTGGATATTTTCAGAGAACTATCCACAACGTGCAGCAGCAGTCAAAAAAGCAAACAGAATGTTGGGCATCATTAAGAAAGGGATAGATAATAAGGCAGAAAATGTCATATTGCCTCTACATAAATCCATGGTATGCCCACATCTTGAATAGTGTGTGCAGATGTGGTCACCCCATCTCAAAAAAGATATATTGGAATTGGAAAAGGTTCAGAAAAGGGCAACAAAAATAGTTAGGGGTATGGAACAGCTTCCATATGAGAAGAGATTAATAAGACTGGGACTTTTCAGCTTGGAAAAGAGACTACTAAAAGGGGAGATGATCGAGGTCTACAAAATCATGACTGGTGTGGAGAAAGTAAATAAGGAAGTGTTATTTACTCCTTCTCATAACACAAGAATTAGGGGCCACCAAATGAAATAGGCAGCAGGTTTAAAACAAACAAAAGGAAGTATTTTTTCACACAACGCACAGTCAACCTATAGAACTCCTTGCCAGAGGATGTTGTGAAAGCCAGGACTATAACAGGGTTCAAAAAAGAACTAGATAAATTCATGGAGGATAGGTCCATCAATGGCTGTTAGCCAGGATGGGCGGGGATGGTGTCCCTAGCCTCTGTTTCCCAGAAGCTAGGAATGAGTGCCAGGGAATAGATCACTTGGTGATTACCTGTTCGGTTCATTTCCTCTGGGGCACCTGGCATTGGCCACTGTCAGAAGACAGAATACTGGGCTAGATGGACCTTTGGTCTGACCCAGTATGTCCATTCTTATGTTCTTATCTATGGATCATATAAGAACACTAATACAGTGTAACAGTAAGATGGCATAAGTGCTGGGTTTCTAGAAATAAACTGTGTAACTATTCAATAAATAAATTGCAGTTAGTAGAAAATATTATCCTAAAAACGAAACGGTGAAGTTATGCATTTATTATTGATGACTGCCATATAATTTGTCAGATGGAATTTTTCCAACTGCAAAATCAGCCTGGGATTTAGAATAACAAGCGCTGTTCTGTCTCATCGCCAGTAAAAATTCTGCAATCAGAATTTAGCTGATAATTTTGTTGATCCAGGAGGCAGAATAGAACCTAGCACTTCATAGCTTTGGAAAAGTGAGTTAAGTGTGGCAGAAGAATTTGTTTTATTCAAAGTAAACAGACACTGGAGATAATGGGTTAAATTCTCCCCTCAGTTACACCAGTTCCCATTATTAATGGTATTGTAAGTGCAGAAAGAATTTGGCCCCCAGAGCAATTAAAATTAGGAAGCTGTCACTTTACAGTCAGAAAGATGTCTGTGTAAATCTTAAGGCCTGATTTTCAGAAGCTCAGCATTCCGAAGATCAGGTCCTCACTCTGTCCGTATGCATGTATGCATTAAAATAGGGTAATAATAATAATGTTACATGTTCAAACATCATGCCTAAAATAATGCAAAATGCCACATGTGGATCTAAAAATCATAGCATAAAGAGTAAAGACCAAATTCTCCCCCAACTTAAACCTCATGCAAACCTACTGACTTAAACTGCACTGAAGGAAGAAGTGTAAACCAGGGTAGATTTTCCACAGAAGAGGGTAGAATTAACAGTGACTCATGTGGTCTGTGCAGCTTCAAAAGATGTTAAATTTATGTAGCCCAGGATCTGAAAGACAGCATGAAAATTATTCCTTTTTCCTCCTCCTCCCCACCATTACCTCAACTTGTTTTCCTATTTTTTACTAGATTGGTATAAGATCTTATTATACACCATTGTACAGAGCTACAAGTTTAGATAGAACTATTAGTAGAGTCCAGCAAATCCGTGGATATCTGCAGACCACTTTTGCAGATAGTGTATCGGATGCAGATACAACCACGCAGGGCTCTGCTCACCAGCAGCACCTGGCCCACAGTGTCCAGCTCAGGCAGCCTGAGGAGCGGAATCAGGGCTGTCCAGCACCTGCTCGCCACAGCGCTTCCTGTCCAGCAGCTCGAGCCCCCAGGAGCAGCATGCAATGCGACACCCCTTTACCCCAGACCCCTTTCTCCTTGAGACGCCATCCCTTATCCCGAGTCCTCGCCCTTATGCTGCCTCTTCCCTGCAAGACCCACCCCCTGCTCACTCATCTCCGCTCCCCCACCACCTTCGCTAGTCCTTGAGAGACGGCTTGCTGCTGCGGATACACACAAAAAGACACCTAGTGGATCATGGGTTGGATGCACGTTAATTCTGGTGGATGCAGTTCCACATTTTTTAATCTGCGCAGGGCTCTAGTAGTCATAAGAACAGCCATACTGGGTCAGACCAATGGTCCATCTAGCCCAGTATCCTGTCTTCCGACAGTGGTCAATGCCAGGTGCTTCAGAGGGAACAAACAGAACAGGCAATCAAGTAAGTGATCCATCCTGTCGTCCACTCCCAGTTTCTGGCAAACAGTGATTGTATTGAGCATCTGCATGAAGTCTTATTAGCTCAAGTGGTGAGTAGAAGATACAGATAAGATAACTGATGAGATGGCATGTATGTAACACCGTTCCTTTAAGTTTAGCGTAGCTACTGATCGGGGAAGTGTCTTCATAATACCAATTCTTCTATTAGTCTTCCATGGACCTTAATGTTGCCATAATTATCTCTTGATGGTTTTCCTCACTTGAGGAAGAGGACTAATGTTTAGTTTTTAGCTTCCCTCGGGATCCTGGCAGGGATATAAAGGGTGATATAATTTAAACTTTAAAATTATATATATAGGTTCCATCTCCCTTGAGAAAAGCTTGAGAAAACTGTATACCAGAACCTAATGTTGATCCCAGTGATGTAGGGAAAGGGTAAAATAAGCTCTAGCTTCATCGTTCTGGAAGCCAGTTATTTCTGCTAGTGGTCATGTTGGAAGGTCTCTAACTGTTGTTGTTTACTGGGAGTGGGATGAGATCCTCTGCTGGCTGCTGAGAATGAAGGGACCTTCTTGCTCTCTCTCCACCCAAATCCCAGATACCACTTTCCCACGCTCCTCCAAACACTTGTGGTGGATAAAAAATGCAATACTGCTGTCTTCTCTGCGGGGTTCCTTATCACCTTCATTTGTCTGCTCCACCCTGCTTTATGTGGTATTGATATATTGTTCAGTGCCTATCTACTCTGTTCACTGCTCTGCTTAAAGTGCTTAGGAAGGGCAGGGAGCAAAGTGCTTCTCTTTTCACTTTGCATGATGCAAGTTTAAGCAGGCAGAGCAGGGGGGCACTCCTGAGACAACACTTTCGGCTCCCACCTATTCCATGTGCTTAAGCAGAGCTGGGAAAGGGGATGCCAAAATCCTTGGTAATCTTTGCTCACTGACAAAGGATAAGTGCATTTCCAGTTTTGGGTTTTAAGTCAATGGGAGTTGTGGGTGTTCAGTCCTTTTAAATGAAGGGGTCTGATTTTTCAGGTGCCTAAATATTTATTTAGGGGCCATATTCCTAAATTAGAAAAATTTAGTCTTGTGAGAGGGTCCAAATCCAGCTTTAGTTTCGCCACACAGAAGCCAGTGGGGTCTCGGGATGGCAATGAAGGCAGGATTTGGCCCTATATTTAACAGTTAAGGTCCCTCAAGATAAAAATATTTAAAAAGTGTCAATATTAATTAGCATTAACATTTGAGAACAAGCCTCCATTGGAGTGGACAGTCTAGATGACCTACTAGAATTATTTCATCTCTGAATTCTTTGATTCTCTGTTTAGTTTGGTCCTTCTCCATTACTTGCTGATCAGTAATTTCCTTAAATCAAGAGTGAGTGAGTGGTCTGGCAGCTGCTTTCACAGTTAATACCAATGAGGACTGATATCTAGCCAAAACAGAAGAGCCTGGGCTTTAAAAATCAAATTCTCTTTCAGACAAGTACTGTTGTATTCAGAAAATGTGAAGTCACGCATTTACCTTTATTTTTCACCCTACATGAAAGAGCAACTCTAGCTACTCTAGTTCTTCATACTAATCTGCCTATAATGATGCAGCTTTATCTAGAACACAACCATAGATTTGATCATTGCTACAATTGCTCTTGCTTAAGCAAAAACAGATTAATCAGGATTATATGAACAGATGTTTCTCAAGAATGTAATTCCTCATCTCTAACTTGATACTGTATTTCTCAGAATAATGTCATTGTTCTTTGATCAAATGAAAAGTACTGCACGTAAATTTCTTTTCAGAACACTTGACAAGACATGCATAAATGTAGGTGTCCTCTAATGTCCTCATTAAACTGAGTTTTAAATTTTTTTTAAATAAAAAAAAAACTCAGGCACATCTATGTGTATCTTAGAAAGTGCTGAAATCTAAAAGATAAATCAAGCTAATCTATCTACATAAAGGCAGAAGCCTCAACCTATAACTGGCTATATTTTTCCCAGGAGTTTGAGAGTTGGTGTTAAAGGAGGGACACAATAGTCTTGATTTAGCACCTAATACAGTACTAAGTACTTTTTACTGTCAGTCTTGTATTTGTTGGAATAGTTAGTGAATCCAGGAAGAATACAGATCTTTTAAAGTTATCCATAAATTAGAAAATACACATTACAATATCATTGTTGCAGCTCTGACTAGCTTGGACTTTTAGTAAGCGGGACATCTTAGACCCATTTTAAAAATATTGGAATCAGCTCTATTTTTGAAGTTGTAGCCCAGGAACTGTCTAACTTCAGAGCAGTACTTCAAAGGAGACGTTACATCGTGGTTTAATATACACTGTACTAAATGTTGCATTGGTGAAGTTTGTTACTACAGCTTGAGACAGGCAATCTAAATTTAAACACACACACAAATCCCTGAAGGGGCAGATTTAAGTAGACCAACGCTAGGAACTACAGAAATAGAGCAGTCGCCAAGCCCTTTACTTGTATTGCAATCAACTACCTGAGTACGTCAGATATCAAAGCATCTGCTCCCAGGCACAAAATACTGAGTTGAGAATTATTTTGCGTTTGGCTAGAAGTCATAAGGCAAGGCGCAGTTTCCCCACTAGCCATTCGTCATAGGTTAATGCATTAACAGGCGGATAAACATCTTTACACCGTTTGACCTTTTATTTCGGCTGCTCTTCAAATACGTTATAACAGACAGACACCCCCTTCCGCTACCCCCCCCCCCCCCCTGGTCTCCACTCCAACTGCTCCGGAGCTTGCCCAGCAGCAGCCTACCTGCCACGGACCGCCCGATGCTGTGCAGGGAGGTGATGGAGGGGTGCTGCTGGTGCACCTCCTTCAGGAACGTCCCCAGCTGCTCGCTGGGGTGGTAGCTGAACTCCAACCCGACCGCCGCCACCGGGAACAGGAGCGCCAGGGCCAGGCACAGGCTGCCCGCCTCCTGGAAGCAAACGGAGACGCCGTGTGACACCGGGGAGCCCCGCTCGCCACGGCCCGCGGGCTCCAGGGGCTCAGCGCCTCCTTGTCCCACCGCCCCTCCCTCTGGACGCCGGGCTGAAGCTGGCCGGTCAAAGCCGGCGAAGGGGCGCAGCTGTTGCCCTGCCCGGGCCGAGAAAGGCGCCCCACGCCGCGTTCCCGGCGGCGGCAGCAGCAGCATCCCGGGGCGCGCTCCTACCCGCATGGCTCCGGCTCGCGGCGCCCGCACCTCCTGGCACTAGCGCTGCAGCCCGGGCAGGCGGCGTCGTAACCCCCTCAGGGGCCGTGCCCTGCCCACTGACTGACGCAGGAGCCGCCCAGTCAGGTCCCCGAGGCCCGCCCATGGGGGGGGGGGGGTGAGAAGGGGTCGGGTCTGTCTCCCCCACTCACCAGCCCCGGGGAAGTTCGAGGCTCTGCGGGGGGTGGTGTGGAGCGTGGACGGTCTCAGCTGCTTGGCTGGTCTGTGTGAGTGGGGAATAGGGGGGCAGCTGAGCCCTCAGCAGAAAGGGTCCCTGCCGTGGCCACCGGCCTGAAATGCTGAGCAGGGTAATGGGAGGTTCAGGGGTTGGAAACATCGCGCTCAGCGCAAAGTTCTGACAAGCCCCTGGCTGAGCCTTTTCACGCCCGTGATCCCCACTAAATCCCTCTTCTCCAAAGGAAAAGCTAGTCCCCGGTCACATGGGGTGTGTGGGGCGGGAAGGGGGTCGGTGAGAGGCAGACTAGGCAGAGAAGCAATCAGGGGAGGCTACTGCTGCCTCAGTTTCTCCAGCTACAGAAGGTAGATAATAAACACCTCTGTCACAGAGGCAGGTGTAATATACTTAAAAAGAGGCACGGATTTAGTTAAACAACAAAAAAGATTAAAGAGGATTTTTAATGGAAAAATTTAAATGGTGAGAGGGTGAATATAAACTATGAAACTTTAAAATAGAAAGTGTGTGTGTACTGTACACAAAGTTTTATTACAAGCTGCACCTATGAAAAGAACATAAAAGAGAACACCTGCTAGCCCTTGAGTCAACAGTTGTGTGACCTCAGGTTCTCCTCTTCCCCTTTCACTTCCTTTGCCCATAAGAAGCCCTTTTAAAAAGTTACTTGTTTAAGTTTTAACAGTTTACAGGTGATCACCATACAGGTATCTGAAATACAATATTAGCCCCCAGTCCTGTATTTGCCTGCTACAGATAAAATGGCAGAATGTTTTTCATTTAAACCCCTGTTCTTGCATGCTCATAACATTCACCTTTTGGGGTGAACTTGTCCATGTCCATGCTTGAGGTCTGCCTAAATGTGCTTTGTTGTTTGTTTAAAGTTGAGCAAATTCTTTTCAGCTATTTGAGTTATGTAAGTATGAAAAGTAAACACCAGTCTCATTGTTAAAAAAACAAAAACCCATACATCCAAAAACAGAGCTACAGTAAAAATCATTGATGCTTAAAACCTCCAACTCAGTACGGACACATCCTTCACTGAATACTAATGTTGGTAGTAATCATTTATACAGTTCTGTAAATGTCCAGGGCATTGTACAGCTGTAGGTCAGTGTCCTGAAGCATTTATAATGTAAAGACACAAGTGAAGGAGCAAGGAGAGAACAGAGTATTTGCCGTATCCCAACCCCACCTCTGCAATGACATGGAACAGGCATTCCCATAGGAAGACTTTAAAAAACTCTCGTTCAATGGAAGAAGCACTCCCGCTCCCCATAGCCTGCCAGAACCTTCCCCCCAAAAAAGTGAATTGTGCTCATCATCACTAATCCCAATCATAAAGAGCGACAAAGAGTCCTGTAGCACCTTATAGACTAACGGATATATTGGAGCATAAGCTTTTGTGGGCGAAGACCCACTTCGTCAGATGCATGGGGTGGAAATTTCCAGAGGCAGGTATAAATATGCAGGTCAGAAGCAGGTTTGAGATAACAAGGTTAATGCAATCAGGGAGGATGAGGTCCACTGCTAGCAGCTGATCTGGAGGTGTGAACACCAAGAGAGAGAAACTGCTTTTTTAGTTGGCTAGCCATTCAGTGTCTTTGTTTAATCTTGAGCTAAAGGATCACATACACAATATCTGGATGTGGACAAAGGATTGGCCAGTGTGTATGCACACAAAATTCAATTATCAGCTACTGTACATGCTTGCACAGGGGCATGATGCTGTACTATTAAAAGTCAAAGTCAGTGTGCTGCAAGCTGTTTGGAAAAATCTCCCTAACAAGTAGCAATAAAAAAAGTTTATAGTGTACCTAACTCTCAGACTGTGTTTTTGAAACACCTTTAAAAAAAAAAAAAACTGCTTCAGAATTAAACTAAAAATCAAATGAATTAGCTTTCCCCTTCCCTCCTCCTTTCAATCTTGCAATCAGATCTATGAAGGCACAGGGGCCATCCAAACAGAATTGAATATAGGAGCAGGGCTGCCTCACCCTGTAAAGTCAAGCTGCCTTTGTTACCTCTGTCCAGCTCAAGTTGGGATTTACCACTGTTGCTACCCGGAGGATCTGGTTCATCTGAGACTACTGGAATGGCAAAGGTAGTCAGGGACATCCTTGGGGTTCAGTTTATGATTTATTATTGTTAATAGTAAACAAAGCCCAGGGACTGGAATACACATTCCTTATGTATATCCCTATGTAATTTTTAGCTAAAAATGTACCCCTTTTAAAAATTAATTCATACATCATGTCAGCATGGTCTAGCGATAGTCCAGTGCCCTAAGTCAGGAATCCTGGGTTCTGTCCCTGGCTCTGCCACTGACCTTGGGCATGTCTCTTCATCTCTCAGTTCTCCTGTTTCTGCATCTATAAAATGGAGATACTGTAACATTTGCCCTGTGCCCCTTGTTTTCAGTGGGCATTAGATGCCTAAATACCTTAGAGAATCTGGGCCTTTGAGCACTACTGATGAAAAGTGCTATATAAGAATAAGTATTCTATTCTGAAATCTCCTAAATTTTAATTGCAGGGACTACAATTTACTTTAGAGTCAGTAATATAAAGTTTTACTGACAATTTTTAATCGATAGAATGAACCAAACATAGTCCTGTAAATAACTGGGTTATTACAAAAAGAATACTTGATGCTTATGACTTCATCTTTAAAATGCTTTACAAATATTCTATAATTAACGATCCGATCCTTCATTCCTTCCACTGAAGTCTGTGTGAGTTTTAGTGTGCAACTTTTAAATGCACAACAAATGCAGGCTCTAACTGCTTTATTAGACAAACATAAGTCACATTTTAAAGTATGGCCCATTGTATTTTAACAAAGAAAATAAGAAAGAAATACTTGTGGCACCTTAGAGACTAACAAATTTACTTCAGCATAAGCTTTCGTGGGTTAGAACCCACTTCATCCGATGCATGGAATGGAACATACAGTTAGATATATATACAGTCAGAGAAACATGATAAGGTGGAAGTGCCTATACCAACTTTAAGAGGCTAATTAAGTAAGAGGAACTATAAACAGCAGGGGGGAAAAAACCTTTGGAGTGATAAACAAGATGGCCCATTGCGGACAGTTGACACACAGGTGTGAATGAGGATCATTAAGGGAAATAGATTCAATTAACGTAATGGCCAAGCCATTCCAAGTCCCTATTTAACCCTGAGTTGATGGTATCTAGTTTGCATATCAATTCAACAGCTTCTCATTGAAGTCTGTTTTTAAAGTTTATCTGTTGCAAAATTGCTACCTTTAAGTCTGTTACTGAGTGATTAGAGAGGTTGAAATGTTCTCCTACTGGTTTTTGAATGTTATGATTCCTGATGTCAGATTTGTGTCCGTTTATTCTTTTGCGTAGAGACTGTCCGGTTTGGCCAATGTACATGGCAGAGGGGCATTGCTGGCACATGATGGCATATATCACATTGGTAGATGTGCAGGTGAACGAACCCCTGATGGCGTGGCGGGTGTGATTAGGTCCTATGATGGTATCACTTGAATAGATATGTGGACAGAGTTGGCATCGGGCTTTGTTGCAAGGATAGGTTCCTGGGTTAGTGTTTTTGTTGTATGGTGTGTGGTTGCTGGTGAGTATTTGCTTCAGGTTGGGGGGCTGTCTGTAAGCGAGGACTGGTCTGTCTCCCAAGATCTGTGAGAGTGAGGGATCATCTTTTAGGATAGGTTGTAGATCTTTGATGATGTGCTGGAGAGGTTTTAGTTGGGGGCTAAAGGTGACGGCTAGTGGCGTTCTGTTATTTTCTTTGTTGGGCCTGTCCTGTAGTAGGTGACTCCTGGGTACTCTTTTGGCTCTGTCAATCTGTTTTTTTACTTCAGCAGGTGGGTATTGTAGTTTTAAGAACGCTTGATAGAAATCTTGTAGGTGTTTGTCTCTGTCTGAGGGATTGGAGCAAATGCGGTTGTATCTTAGAGCTTGGCTGTAAACAATGGATCGTGTGGTGTGTCCTGGATGGAAGCTGGAGGCATGTAGGTAAGTATAGCGGTCAGTAGGTTTCCGGTATAGGGTGGTGTTTATGTGACCATCGCTTATTAGCACAGTAGTGTCTAGGAAATGGACCACTTGTGTGGACTGTTCTAGGCTGAGGTTGATGGTGGGATGGAAATTGTTGAAATCATGGTGGAATTCCTCAAGGGCTTCTTTTCCATGGGTCCAGATGATGAAGATGTCATCAATGTAGCGCAAGTAGAGTAGGGGCGTTAGGGGACGAGAGCTAAGGAAGTGTTGTTCTATGTCAGCCATAAAAATGTTGGCATACTGTGGGGCCATGCGGGTACCCATAGCAGTGCCACTGACTTGAAGGTATATATTGTCCCCAAATGTGAAATAGTTGTGGGTGAGGACAAAATCACAAAGTTCAGCCACCAGGTTTGCCATGGCATTATCGGGGATACTGTTCCTGACAGCTTGTAGTCCATCGTTATGTGGAATGTTAGTGTAGAGGGCTTCTACATCCATAGTGGCCAGGATGGTGTTTTCTGGAAGGTCACCGACCGATTGTAGTTTCCTTAGGAAGTCAGTGGTGTCTCAAAGATAGCTGGGAGTGCTGGTAGCATAGGACCTGAGGAGAGAGTCCACATAGCCAGACAATCCTGCTGTTAGGGTGCCAATGCCTGAGATGATGGGGCGTCCAGGATTTCCAGGTTTATGGATCTTGGGTAGCAAATAGAATACCCCTGCTCAGGGTTCTAGGCATGTGTCTGTACAAATCTGTTCCTGTGCTTTTCCATCAACAGCCTCAGGAATAACTCCAACATCATAATCAAAAAGGCTGACAAAGGAGGTGCTGTCGTCGTCATGAATAAGTTGGAATATGAGCAAGAGGCTGCCAGGCAGCTCTCTAACTCCACATTCTACAGGCCATTATCCTCTGATCCCACTGAGGAGTACCAAAAGAAACTACACCATCTGCTCCAGAAACTCCCCGGAAAAGCATCATGTGCCAGCAATGCCCCTCTGCCATGTACATTGGCCAAACCGGACAGTCTCTACGCAAAAGAATAAACGGTCACAAATCTGACATCAGGAATCATAACATTCAAAAACCAGTAGAAGAACATTTCAATCTCTCTAATCACTCAGTAACAGACTTAAAGGTAGCAATTTTGCAACAGATAAACTTCAAAAACAGACTTCAACGGGAAGCTGTTGAACTTGAATTGATATGCAAACTAGATACCATCAACTCAGGGTTAAATAGGGACTTGGAATGGCTTGGCCATTACGTTAATTGAATCTATTTCCCTTAATGATCCTCATTCACACCTGTGTCAACTGTCCGCAATGGGCCATCTTGTTTATCACTTCAAAGAGTTTTTTCCCCCTGCTGTTTATAGTTCCTCTTAATTAATTAGCCTCTTAAAGTTGGTATAGGCACTTCCACCTTACCATGTTTCTCTGACTGTATAAATATCTGTTCACTGTATGTTCCATTCCATGCATCCGATGAAGTGGGTTCTAACCCACGAAAGCTTATGCTGAAATAAATTTGTTAGTCTCTAAGGTGCCACAAGTATTTCTTTCTTATTTTCTTTCTGCTGACACAGACTAACACGGCTACTACACTGTAACCTGTATTTTAACAGTGATCAATGTGACTGTGTAAAATATACATATTTTTCTGTAGGAGTAACAGCATTTCCAACCCCAAGTGTTCAAAAATCATAAGTCAGACCCCCAAAATCACAATATTAGCTTTAAAATCATAAGATTTATTTAATGTTTTTGTTTCTCCTATGGTTTCTGAGCTTTTAGGGTGCACTTGAATCATGTTTTCATTTCAGGTTTTTTCCACAACCCTGAGGACTAGAAATGTACTTTTTAAAAAAAAAAAAAAAATAGCAAGAACTGCCAACAATGAAAATCCAACCCTCCATCTCTCCAACCTGGTGTCAGCAGAGGGAGTATGGACAGTCTCCCTGCTCTCACTTCCTGTGCATGGGGCCACTGCAGCCCTTAGGAGCTGGAAGAAGCAATTACAAGGAAAGTCCTGCTCACCCTCTGCATTCCTGGGACGCAGCATGTTCAGTGCAGACAGAAAAATCCTCAAAGAATTTGGCTGCCCATCTCCACAAATGTTCAGTAGAGATTTGTTGAACTGAGACTTTTCAAAAACTCATGATTTACCCACATTTGAGTGAATTTTCCCAAGGCACCAGTGTGATTTCTTTTCCCTCTCCACCACCCCATGTCCAGCCAAATTTCAAGTCCCTGCTCTAAAAGCATTGAGGTGCTAGAGCTTCTCAACATGGCAGTTGTAATATTTTTTGTTAACATGGGCAAAACAATGTATTTCCCCCCATTTTCATTCTTGGAAACAGCTGACCCATTTTAGCTGAAAATTCCAAACTAAACTAAACAAAACAAAACAAAACAAAACACAGCCTATGGCAGACACCCAGCATGGAAACTTTCAGCCCAAGCACTTAAAGTTTGGCAAAGCTATGAGCAAGTGAAAACGGGATCTTATAGTAGAAAGTGTGAGGCAACTTCAACGATATGCAGTGCTACCAACTGTGGCTATAAAATTGAAAAGGATTAGATTATTTCTACAAAATTAAATACTTTTCTTGTTTTGGACCAAGTGTAATTCCCTTGATTTAGGGAGATGTCAGCCTTAAGATCTATTTCCCAAATATTTTCAACACCTTTTATAATGATTGTTAAAGTCGGAGGTTGAAAGAGCCTAACGTAGGAAAGTCAAAGAACCTGCCAAGAAAAAAAATTAGGATAGCATCAAGATTTCTTTTAAAACATGCTTCAGAGACATGCTTCAGAAATTGGGATATGACAATTTTTTTAAAGTCCTCGCTCTTGTGACACCTTGCAATGAAAGTAAAATGGCAGTAGTGTAAACCAATCTTTTGTAATTGCCCACTGCAAGGTCTTTTGCACCTTCTTCTGAAGTATCCTGTACTGGTCACTGTCAGAGACAGGATACTAGCTTAAATGGACCATTGGTCTGATCTAGAATGGCAATGCCTACATTTCTATTAGAAGAAAACTCTCTGCTTTGATTAAATAAAAAGCTGTCAAATCTTATAAAAATTGTTTTAAACAAGTATTTGTATTGTGCAATTTAGTTTGTTATTAAACATTTAAATTTTATAAATGAAGAGGTAAGACAGCCAAGTTTCTAGTTTCAGGGCTGCTTAAAAGGTTATCCTAATAGCACCATTCAAGTGAGTGGGGGAGGAAGGCAAATTTCTTCAGCCTGTAATGAGTCTAGGTCATAGTTCTATTGACAGTCATAAAAAAAAATCAAAGTACATGACTCTGAGGTAGAGAAGGAGGATGCAAACAGCATGGTGAAATAACAGATGTAATTACTTAACTTGATTGGAACAATTAAAATCACATCAGATGTCATGCAATTGTAATGTTTGGGAGGGCGGGCTACAATTCACTTCATTTCCCGTCTCCAGTGCCTTAAAAAAAAACCAAACCCCCCACTCCCATAGAAAGTAGCTGGAGACCCAGAGTTGAGTCTAAGGATTTTCAGGATTTCAAGAATTGCACAATGTCAACCTTCCCACATTCAAGTCCGAAAAGGAACTAAAGAAATGAATTTAATTAAATAACTTTATTTTTCTTTATCATAAGATTTTATAATCTGATTTTTACAGCATAACATGGGCAATGCTAGAGGATTAACGAATATCACTAACCTGCTGCAAAATGCTTCAGAGTTAGGGACAACAGCCTGCTTCCTGCTCCTGGGCTCAGCTTCTCCCAACTCACACAGGGCACATGGCCTTCTGCAAAGCAGCTGCCCTGACTCCTCCCTCTCATGGCATCTGACCCCAGCAATAGGGAACCTATTGAAGCATACCCAAAACTACCACACCCAATTCCAGAAGCTTCTGATGTGGAGTGTGTAATCTGCCTAGCAACAATGACCCAGACACAACTCACTCCTACTGCCCCCACAATGGGTCTCTTAAAGAGATATCTCCCTATTTTATAACCCGCAGACAGTATCTTCAGTTATACATAAATAAACAACTTAAAATCTGAACAGTTCAGTCCCCACAGAAACACAGTCTAAGAGTTCCCAGAAGCTTAGGTTTAGTTCACCTAAGTCTCAGTTAGAGTCTCTGATCACCAAATCTATACAGTTTGCTGAGCCTAAAACAACACATTCCTTCCACGTGCTTGTAGGAATCTTCAGTTGGAATCCATGCACACTCGTGTTCTGCTGAAATCACTGCTCGCCAGTCAGCTAACTGATTAACCAATCACTCATTTAAGTGTATAGATTTAAAGAAAACCCTGTTACAAGAAAATACAAAACTGAGAATAGCAAAATATAAACAACTCTTTCCCAATTACTACATTTAAAGAAAAATTGGTGAATCAGACTAGTTGAGACAATTTAATTAGAACAGTTTGGCTAAAATTAAAACAACATTCAAAGCATACAATTAAAATAGAAGTTATTGTTCCCTCCCAATTTCCCCTTGCTATAATTAACAGGGAAGCATGGGCAATGCTAGAGGGTTAACAGTATCACTAACCTGCCGCAAAATGCTTCAGAGTTAGGGACAACAGCCTGCTTCCTGCTCCTGGGCTCAGTTTCTCCCAACTCACACAGGAAACATTGGCCTTCTGCAAAGCAGCTGCCCTGACTCCTCACCCTCATGGCATCTGACCCCAGCAATAGGGAACCCACTGAAGCATACCCAAAACTACCACACCCAATTCCAGAAGCTTCTGCATGTGGAGTGCGTAATCTGCCTAGCAACAATGACCCAGACACAACTCACTCCTACCGCCCCCACAATGGGTCTCTTAAAGAGATATCTCCCTATTAGGCACATGGGTTACACAATCACAGCCCTATCACTTGTTGAGATTATGTAATCCCTTATTGTAGCCAACATACCTATGGAGAAATTTATACCATGTTCATACTTATGTATGTATTTTAAAAATGTACAGAATGATGGATTTTTGCCAGGACTGCTGCTTACAAGTTAAAACAAGTTAACCTGCTTGGAATTATTTGGTTTGTTAGGTTCTGTTGTATACAACTCATTCTCAATCTGCATTCTAACATGAAAGCACAAAACACAAATGCACTTGTTCCTGAGTTTGGTTCCAGCTGGTCAACTTAGTGCAGTTTGGGCAAATAATAGCTTTCTAGAATCTTTTTCATTCACAACTATGGTACAAGTCATTATTAAGGACCAGATACTATCTCCATTGTAGTCAATAGATTTTATTGGGAACTGATTTCAGCATTATCGCCAGTATTGTAACGGACAATGCATCCTTTATGAAAAAGGCATAAACAGACATGCAGGTGGATACCATATAACATTAACAATCATTTGGTGACATTTGGTGTGTTAAAAGTCCACAAAAGGACAAATCTGAAGCCTCAGTGAAGACAGCATTTTAGTGTGGATCTTGCAGGTAGGAAATATTTATGGACTGTGGAACCCCAAAGAGAGAGCAAAACATGTTGTGATATAATAGAGCAGGGGTGGGCAAACTTTTTGGCTTGAGGGCCACATCTGGGTATAAAAATTGTATGGCGGGCCATGAATGCTCACGAAATTGGGGATTGGGGGGAGGGGAGAGGACTCTGGCTGGGGGTGCAGGCTCTGGGGTGGGGCTAGGGATGAGAGGTTTGGGGTGTAGGAGGGTGATCAGGGCTGGGGCAAAGGGGTTCGGAGGATGGGAGGGAGATCAGGGTGGGGGCAGGGATTGGGGGGGGTGGGGGCAGGGTGCAGGCTCCGGGCGGCGCTTACCTCAATCAGCTCCTGGAAGCAGCGGCATGTCCCCCCTCCGGCTCCTATGCGGAGGCGCAGCCAGGAGGCTCTGCACGCTGCCCCATCCACAGGCACTGCCCCAGCAGCTCCCGGAAGCAGCAGCATGCCCCCCTCTCCAGTTCCTACATGGAGGCATGGTGCCGGCAGGCGGCTCTGCACACTGCTTCGTCCACAGGCGCCTCCCCTGCAGCTACCATTAGCTACGGTTACCGGCCAATGGGAGCTGCGAGGGCTGCGCTTGGGGCAGGGGCAGTGTACGGAGCCCCCTGGCTGCCCCTACGTGTAGGAGCCAGAGGGGGGACATGCCGCTGTTTCCGGGAGCAGTGCAGAAAGCCCCCAACCCCGCTTCCCGGCTGGAGCACCGGAACGGGGCAAGCCCCCGACCCCATTTCCTGAAGGGAGCTCGAGGTCCAGAAGAAAAGTTCTGACGGGCCGGACACGGAGTGGAGGACACAATGAAGATGACTGGATGTGGAAGCTGCCGTATGTACAGTAACTCCTCACTTAACGTTATAGTTATGTTCCTGAAAAATGCAACTTTAAGCAAAACGATGTTAAATGACTCCAATTTCCCCATAAGAATTAATGTAAATGACGGGGTTAGGTTCCAGGGAAATTTTATTCACCAGACAAAAGACTATATTATATATATATACACACACACACACACACACTATACGTTTTAAACAAACAACTGAATACTGGTACACAGCGATGATGATAGTGAAGCTTGGTTGAGGTGGAGGAGTCAGAGGGTGGGATATTTCCCAGGGAATGCCTTACTGCTAAATGAACTAAGCAGTTGGCTGAGCCCTCAAGGGTTGACTCTCACACTGTACAAGCCAGCAGGAAAGGAGAGAGGGCAGATGTGTTTCAGAGATAGAGATGTGCATTTCTCCTTAAAGTATCAAGAGTGGGGTCAGAAGTACACTGCCTTGTTAATTAGATCAACGAGCCCGGCAGCTGCAACTTCTGCCTAAGGCAGCAGCTCCCTCCCTTGTGTGTCCCCCCTGCTCTATGGAAGATGGGATAAGCGAGATGCAGGAGCAGGGGGACATTAGCCCCCCTCTTCTTCCCCTCCCCCCCCACAGCAAGAGGCACCCTGGCATTAGTCCCCCTTTTCTTTCCCTCCCCCCCACACAGCAAGCAGGCAGGAATCTTGGGGAGCAGCACCTGGCAGTGGGGGAAGGGACAGCTGAACTGCCACAATTGATAGCCTGCAAACGACGTTAGAAGGGAGCATTTCACAACTTTAAACGAGCATGTTCCCTAATTGATCAGCAACTTAACAACGAAACAACGTTAACCGGGGCGACTTTAAGTGAGGAGTTACTGTACATGATCCTGGATCTTTGTTAAGCTCAGTAGATAGACTCAAAAAGTTCAATGTGGTGGCTTTTGATTACAGTCTGTAAGTATCTACATGCGGAACAAAGATTTAATAATGGGCCCTTCAATCTAGAAAACAATGGTATAACACATGCCAATGGCTGGAAGTTAAAGCTAGACAAATTCTGCATGGAAATAAGGTATACATTTTTGATAGTGAGGGTAATTAACCATTGGAACAATTTACCAAAGGTTATGGTGGATTCTCCATCATAGACCACTTTTAACTCAAGATTGGATGTTTCTTTAAAAGATATGCTCTGGAAAGTTCTGTGACAGGTGTTATACAGGAGGTCAGACTAGATCAGGGGTGGCCAACCTGTGGCTCCGGAGTTGCATGTGGCTCATCAGAGGTTAATATGTAGCTCCTTGCATAGACACCAACTCCGGGGCTGGAGCTACAGGTGCCAACTTTCCAATGCTCACTGTTCAACCCCTGCCTCTGCCACAGTCCCTGCCCCCACTTCACCCCTTCCCCCAAGGCCCTGTCCTTTCCCGCCCCCTTCCCCGAGCCTGCCACAGCCTCGCTAGTCTCCTCGCCCCCCAGAGACTCCTGCATCCTGCATGAGGCACAGGGAGGGAGGAGAGGTACTGCTGGGCGGGTGGCTGGCAGGCCAGGTGGGGGGTTGCTGACATGATGGGGGCTGCTGACATAATACTGTGGCTCTTTGGCAATATATATTGGCAAATTCTGGCTCCTTCTCAGGCACAGGTTGGCCACCCCTGGACTAGATGATCACAATGGTCTCTTGGAGCTTTGGGATCTAAGAATAGTAATGATGTAGTGAGAGCTGTTTTTTCGGTATGGCCAAGTGTTCACAAAGCAGCACAAAAGAATAAAAGGAGGGATAACAGGCTAGATTCTCTGATGCATTCAGGGAGCATAAGGATGCCTGCAACTAGCCATAACTCACCAGCTGAGATTTCCCTGGCATGAGGGAGTTCTCAGTTGGTGTAGGACCAGCATAGCTGACTTTTATGACACCCCTACATCCCAGCACAGGGAACATGCCAGGGACAGAAGGGGATGTGGTCAGATCACTGTTATTCTCTAGTAATCCCCAGCTAGTGGATGGCCCCAAGGTCCTTTACCAACTGGCACACTTTAGAGCAGTGGTCATGACCCAGGACTGGGTTGCGGAATGTAAGGCATTGGGTCACGGCGGCTCTGGTCAGCACCGCCGACCGGGCCGTTAAAAGTCCTGTCAGCGGTGCTGCCCAGCTAAGGCAGGCTAGTCCCTACCTCGTCCGACATCGCGCTGCGCCCTGGAAGCAGCCAGCAGCAGGTCCGGCTCCTAGGTGGGGGGGGGGGGCACGGGGCGCCACACGCTACCCCCACCCCAAGCACCGGCTCCACACTCCCATTGCTCGGGAACCGGCCAATGGGGGTTGTGGGGGTGGTGCCTGCAAGTGAGAGCCGCACAGAGCTGTTTGCGCACCTCTGCTTAGGAGCCAGACCTGCTGCTGGCCGCTTCCAGGGTGCAGCACTGTCCATGGTGCCAGGAAAGGCAGGAAGCCTGCCTTAGCACCCCCGCTGCACCGCTGACCGGGAGCCATCTGATGTAACCCCGTGCCCCAACCCCATGCCCTAATTCCTTGCCCTAAGCCTCCCCAAACCTGGAGCCCCCACTGCACCCAAACCCCTCATTCCTGGCCCCACCCCAGAGCCTGCACACCCAGCCCAGAGCCCTGACCCCCTCCTGCACCCCAACCCTCTGCCACAGTCCAGAGCTCCCTCCCACACCCTGAACCCCTCATTCCTGCCCCACCCTGCAGCCCTCACCCCAACCCTCTGCCACAGCCCTGAGCCCCTCCCAAACCCCAAACCCCTCATCCCCAGCTCTGTTGGGTCACGGGCATCAACAATTTTCTTCAACTGGGTCGCCAGAAAAACGTTTGAAAACCACTGGTTTAGAGCAGTCAGGGCTAGTGTTGAGTTGGCCTGATTCTGACAACCCTGCCATCCAGCCAACCCTGCATACAGCAAAAACTGCATACAATAGAGAATCTGGGCCTATAAATGGCAATGTTTCACTTAAATTTTATTCTGGAATTGGTTTATTCTGTTCTCTGCAGTGGACTGGTGTATTAATTTGTATTTAGATATTGGAATTCACAGAAATGTGTTCTAGTTGTTCTCCAAATGTCTTTAATATAGTATGTTGGCTGCAGTAATTGAATTGCACAGTATTTTATATCTGAATTTTGTTAATCAAATTGGTGCATATGCTGAAACACTCATAAATATAGTCTCTCTTGTTTGTGCTGGTCTCCAGCTGTGATGACTGTTTAAACTCTTTGGTATTTAAAAAAACAAACAAACCTTGAGATCCTCACCTCTTAGTTTGATTGTTCCTCCTCTTTGTTAACTAACAGCATTATTGAATGCTAGAAGTGGTGCCTGTATTTCAAAGTAGAATTGCTGAGAAAAATTACTTTTCAATATTTTTGGTTTAAATTTTACAATACAGGTTTTTTTCTAGTACTCATAGAAATGGTCAGTAATATTATTTTGTGACTTTCTTGTACTGTACTTAAGTCCTAGCACTTCACCCTTATAAATAATACTCTTGGTCCCTTGAATAATTTTGGGAGTTTTGCCATGCTTTAAGTAGTTGCCTACCTATAATCAGCTTTTATTTCTTTTTCAGCTACATGGGCCAGAAGAAATGTCTTTGTGGGTTGGAATTAGAGGGTTGAGGGGTTGAGTCACATATGGAATTTTTTTGTGGTGTAATAGTTTGATTTATGATGTACAGAATTGCAGGAAAAGATTACCAAGTTGTTTTAATAGCTGGATTTGTTGATGTATTCACCAAATGCATGAAAGAGAGGTTAACATAAATAGAAAGTGTTAAATAAAATAACGAGCTTCTAGATTAACCACTGGAGTTTGATGGTTATCTTTTCTGTTGATTAAATTCATATCTTACCTTAGTGCAAATGACAGGTAGCATCTAATAACACTAGATATATCTTTAAGGGAAGATGTTTCAGACCATTGGAAAACGTTGAGAGAAGAGGGGAATCTCAGTGCATGGTCAGTCCGCTGCTCCTGAACAAATTTTCTCTGACCAAATGCGCTTTCTTGCCTTTTTTTTCCAGGAAGTTTGCCACTTTTTAATTTTCCATGGCTTTCTATTCCCAGCTTCACATCATTATAATTTATTTTGCCTGATTGGGTTTTCTTTAGGGTATTGTGGTCCCTAAGAGAAAGAGGGAAAGATGACTGAGAACACAAAGAGTCACTCACTAGACATCAGGCAAGTACCTTTGGTCAGGGCCTTGTGATATGGAGAAAGAAAATCTCAGCTGGGCCTCTGCTGAGGCTGCCTTTACTCTTCCACAGATGGCAAATAAAATAGGGGAGACTCAGGTCTACACTAGGTGGGGGGATCGATCTAAGTTACACAACTTCAGATATGTGAATAACATAGCTGAAGTCGACGTACTTAGATCTACTTACCGCGGTGTCTTCACTTTGGTAAGTCAATGGCTGACACTCCCCCGTGGACTCCGCTTCTGCTTCTTGCTCCGGTGGAGTACAGGAGTCGATGGGAGAGCGCTCGGCGGTCTAGACTAGACGCGATAAATCGACTCCCGCTGGATCGATCGTGGGTAATGTAGACAAGCCCTCAGAGTACTAGTGAAACTAGTTTGACTGGACTGGAGATAACTTCGCAAGCTGTGGTTTCCTCAGCAAAAGCCCAGATCTTCTATATTGCAGCTTTTGGAAAATGTTATAATCACACACCCTCAGAGTATGAGCTTACTAAAATAGACCTGAAAGTATTTGGTCTTCATCACCGGCATTACAGGAAATGTAAACCTATGTAAAAAAGTGGAAGCTTTACAAAACAAACTCTTATCCTGCATTTAGTTTGTGGTATTCCACACAGGATTAAAAAATGCTGTCCTCCTAGAGCATTAGCACAGTGAGGCTAGGTGACTCACTTTCTGAAGGTTCCGGAATTGCTTTTTGTTCCATTGTCTCTAACTTCTCATGCAGCGCTGTCACCAGCTCTTCAAGGATCCTGTTCAGTCCCTGCTGGATGGGTTTGGATTCTTTAATGCTGACATTGTGCCATTGATGTTCTTTTTAGGCATTCAGTAAACAAAACTAATAATTTGTGATCTCTTTCTGGAACTCTGACAGATTTTCATGCTCTGGCTCTAAGTACTCCGTGTCATAATTGTTTCTGTCTTCTTCCACTTCACAGACCATCAAGCTTAAGTTCCGTCACAGCTGTTTCTTTTGTTTCAGTAAACAAAACTAATAATTTGTGATCTCTTTCTAAAACTCTGACAGAACCATCTAGTCACTCGTGCATTCCTCTCCTTGTTTGTATGCATCCATTGGAGTGGGGCGTGGTCCATCACAAGGGTGAACCACCACCAAGGTAGTTAGTACCGTAGACTCTCCATGGCCCATTTAACCGCTAGGCATTCCTTTTCTACTGTGGCGTACCATTGCTTCCTGGGCAGGAGCTTCCGGCAGGGGTAAAGGATCGGGTGCTTCTCATCCCCCATGATCTGTGAAAGGACAGCCCCAAGTCCTATCTCTGAGGCATCTGTTTGTAGAATGAATTCCTTCTTGAAATCTGGGGCTTTGAGTATTGGATGACTGCAAAGGGTCACTGTCCTCAGGTCTGTGAAAGCTTTTTCCGCTGCCTCAGTTCACTTAACTATCTCCGGGCCCTGAGGCGCTGCCCTCATGGTGAAGTGAGTGATGAACTGGCGATAGTACCCTACTATCCCTAAGAACAGTACCCTACTATCCCTAAGAACGCTCTGACTTGCTTCTTGGGATCGGTCGGAGCCATTCCTGTATTGCCTCCACTTTGTTCCATTGGGGTTTCACCAGGCCCCTTCCGAGTACATACCTGAGGTATCAGGCCTCGGCTAGCCCTATTGCACATTTGGATGGGTTAGCGGTGACGCCAGCATATCTAAGAACATCTAGTACAGCTTCCACTTTCCCCAGGTGCATCTCCCAGTCAGGGCTATGGATTACTACATCGTCTAAATAGGCAGCAGCATACTTGGCATGGGGTCGAAGTTATCTGTCCATCAACCATTGGAAAGTCATGGGGGCCCCATGGAGCCCGAAAGGGAGGATAGTATATTGGAAGAGGCCGTCGGGTGTAGAGTAGGCGTTTTTTTCCTTGGCGTCCTCAGTCAGGGGGATCTGCCAGTAGCTTTTTGTCAAGTCCAAGGTGGTCAAGTATCGGGCCTTGCCTAACTGATCCATCAGTTCATCGATATGTGGTATCAGGTAGGCATTGAATTGGGATACTTTGTTTAACTTCCGGAAGTCATTACAAAACCTCAGGGTGCCTTGTGGACCTTGGGGACCAAGACAATAAGGCTGGACCACTGACTGTGGGATTCCTCAATCATCCCAAGTTCAAGCATCTTCTTTATTTCCGCCCTAATTTCTTCTCTTTTTGCCTCTGGTATGCAATATGGTTTTATCGTCACCCTTTCTCCGGGACAGGTGATGATGTGGTGTTGGATCAGCGGTGTACAGCCTGGTTGTGTGGAGAATATGTCGTGGTTACACTGGATCATCTCGACAACCTCTGTTTGTTCTGGGGCTAATTTGGGGGATATCCTTAATGCCCTTGTGGGCCATCTGCCTGGGGTCGAGCCGGCAGGATGGCCAGGCATGTCTCCCGATCGAGCCAGGGTTTCAGTAAGTTCACATGGTAGATCTGCTCTGGCGTTCGGTGGCCTGGCTGCTTCGCCTTATAATTCACCTCCCCAGTGGCTTCCATGATCTCATAGTGTCCATGCCAGCTGGCCAGGAGTTTGCTTTCTGTTGTTGGTACCAGCACCAGTTTCCATTCTTCTGGTTGAAGTTTCCGTGTTTTTGCCCGACAGTTGTAGTAGGTTCGCTGGGCCTCTTGTGCTTTCTCCAAATGCTCTTGTACTATGGGGGTCACTTGGGCTATTCGTTCTCTCATCTGGGCCACGTGTGCAATGACGTTCTTCCCCAAGTTGGGTTGTCCCTTCCATACCTCCTCCGCGATGTCTAATATGCCATGTGGGTGGCATCCATACAGTAGCTCGAAGGGGAAGAATCCAGCAGATGCCTGGGGAACTTCTTGTATCGCAAACATCAGGTACGGAAGGAGGGTATCTCAGTCTTTTCTGTCTTCGGCCACCACCTTTTGGATCATGCTCTTGAGAGTGCAGTTAAATTGCTCGACAAGACCATCTGTTTGGGGATGATAGACCAAGGTCTGCAAGGCTTGGATGCGGAGTGGGGTACATAAGTCTTTCATTACTCTCGACATGAAGAGAGTCCCACGAAGAGAGTCTGTCAGGATCTCCTTAGGGATGCCTACCGTAGCAAAAACCTGGACCAGTTCTTTTGTGATCGCCTTGGACGTTGGATTTCTTAGAATGGCTTCGGGGTTCCATGTAGCATAGTCCAGGATGATGAGTGTGCTTTGGTGGCCCTGGGCCGGATCTTTCTAGTGGGCCCACTAGATCCATGGCTATCCTTTCAAAAGGGACTTCAGTTACAGGCAAGGGTATCAACAGGGCCTTTAACTGAGGTCGGGGACCTGGGGTAATCTGCCGCTTCCTCTGCAGTTATATCATAGCAGGCTTTCTGGGCCTCCCCGCACAAAAATGGGGCGTGGTTGCCTGATCACTGGTTTTGGGGACAGGCCTCTCACAGGGCTGTCCTCTCAAAGGCCAGGAGATACGCCTCCACATCATCCTCCCATGTCATTTTCTGCAGACAGTAGCTGGTACGTATGGTCCGTGTCCCGTCATACCCGCAACTCAGCTCCGTAAGGGCCTTCACCAGGTTCACTAGTTCCTGCAGCATGGCCTGATCTTGGGTGGCCTGGGTCATCCGCAGGCAACTGGTCTCTTGCTGCAGCTGCATGGTCTCCTGTTGGACGGCTGCCTGAATCCAGGTAGCCTCCTGCTAGGCGGCAGTGGCTTGCACCAGTGCTTTGACCATGTCCTCCATCTTCGGGACAGGGTGGTCATGAACCACCCTGGGTTACGTTCATAGTGCGGAAGTCCCACTGCTGACATCCTGTGTGGCAGAATGGCCGATGCTGGTATGGTGGATCCTGCACTTTTCTTGGTTGGGGTGCTAGGACGCCATCCCATGCCACTGCTCTTGGGTTGCCAAGGGCCCCACTAGTGGCCCGGGAAGGTAGTAGAGGAGGAAAGCGGGGAAGGGGTCTGGGTTTGCTCCTCACTCTGAGCCCCAGCCCCTCTCAACTCCCCTTTATGGCTTCCCAGGGCCATGTGGGCCCCCCCGGCTGCAGCTGGGGCTTGGCGGGGGCTGCAGTGGGTGCCGTGCACTCTTGTCCGGCAGCTGGGCCAGCTCTTGAACAGGGGCTGTGTGCCCCCCGTGGCTGCACCCCCTGCTGCAGCCACTGGAGTTGGGGCTGTGACCTCCGCCATGGCAGGGGGCTCATCCTGTCAGTCCCCCACCCCACATGGGGCTCCATTACTCCCTTCTACCTAGCCCTGCCCCTAGTTTTTTGCAGGGCCGGCGCTATAACTAGGCGATCCTAGGCGGTCACCTAGGGTGCCAAGATTTGGGGAGCGGCGGGCGGCTGCCTCCCGGCTCCCCGCTCAGCGGCTGAGCGGGGAGCCGGGACTCGGAGGCAGCCGCGGCGAGCTGCCCCGCTGCCCCCGCACTCAGCGCCTGAGCGGGGAGCCGGGGGGCAGCCCCGGCGAGCTGCCCCCGGCTCCGCGCTCAGCTCCCGCGGGTGGTGGCGGGGGGGGGGAGGGCCGAGCGCCCTCGGCCCGCAGGTGGTGGTGGGAAGGCTGACCTCCCGCAGGCGGGGGAGCTGGCTGGGGGGGTGGCACACGGCTGGTGCAAGGAAGTGTCACCTAGGGCGTGAAACTTTCTTGCACCGGCCCTGGTTACTTGTACTAAAGTAATGGAGAAGACACGGGCTCCGTGAATTTTTGTTTATTGCCCGTGACCTGTTCGTGACTGTTACTAAAAATAACCGTGAAAAAATCTTAGCCTTAGTTATAAGTAATAGTCAACATGAATTTGTCAAGAACAAATTATATCAAGCCAACCTAATATTCTTCTTTGACAGGTTAAAAAGACTTGTGGATGGGGTGGAGGAGCAGTAGATGTGATAAATCTTGACTTGAGTAAGGCTTTTGATACTGTCTCACATGACCTTCTCCTGACAAACTAGAGAAATATAGCCTACGCAAACCTATGATAAGGTGGGTGCCCAACTGGTTGGAAAAGTGTACTCGGAAAGTAGTTATCAATGGTTCACAATCAAGCTGGAAGGGCATATCTAGTGGAGTCCCGCAGGAATCTGTTCTGGGGTCCAGTTCTAGTCAATATCTTCATAAATAATTAATGGCATAGAGAGTACACTTACAAAGTCTGTGGACAGTACCAACCTGGGAGGGGTTGTAAGCACTTATGAGGACAGGATTAGAATTCAAAATGACTTTGACAAACTGGAGAAAGGGTCTGAAATAAAAAGGATGAAATTCAATAAGAACAAATGCTAGTATTACACGTAGGAAGGAATAATCAATTGCACAAATACAAAATGGCAAATGACTGCCTAGGAAGGAGTTCTGCAGAAAACAATCTGGGGGTTATAGCGGTTCACAAATTAAATATAAGTCAACAATGTAATACTGTTGCAAAAAACCAGACATCATTCTAGGATATATTGGCAGGAGTGTTGTAAGCAAGACATGAGAAGTACCAGTAATTCTTCTACTCTACTTAACACTGATAAAGGCTCAATTGTGTCCAGTTCCAGGCACCACATTTCAGGAAAGATGTGGACAAACTGGAGAAAGTCCAGAGAAGAGCACCAAAAATGATTAGAGGTCTAGAAAACATGACCTATGAGGAAAGATTGAAAACATTGGGTTTGTTTAGTCTGGAGAAGAGAAGACTGAGGGGGGACATGATAACAGTTTGCAAGTACATAAAAGGTTGTTCTAAAGAGGAGGGTGATAAATTGTTATCTATAACCATTGAGGACAGGACAAGAAGTGATAGGCTTAAATTGCAGCAAGGGAGATTTAGGTTAGGCACTAGGAAAAACTTCCTAACTGTCAGGGTAGTTAAGCACTGGAATAAATTGCCTAGGGATGTTGTGGAATCTCTGTCATTAGAGGTTTTTAAAAACAGATTAGATAAACACCTGGCACAGATGGTCTAGATAATACTTAGTCTTGTCTCAGTGCAGGGGACTGAACTAGATGACCTATCGAGGTCCCTTCCTGTCCTACATTTCTGTGCTTTTTATGGTAGGTAAGGATGGGATCCACAAAGATACTTGGGATTCACAAAGATACAAACAGTTGTTAGGCACCACTACACTCCACAAGACTCCCACTCGGCTGCTGCTTAGCCCTGTAGGCGTTTAAAGTCACTTGGCACCTATATTTTTGCAGTAAAAGTTCCTGAGACGCCTATGTTTCTGACTCTGACCATGTGCACTGCTGTGCTGACTTACTCTAGGCACTCAGGCATCTATCTCCCACCTAAGATTGAGAGCAATTCATGAACCAGATCTAAGTCATGTGTCTGGCCCAATCTGGTAGACAAGCTCAGAGACTGTGAATTCCACACAAAGCAACTAAGGAAAGAGGGCCTCCGTTTTACAGTACCTTTTATCCCTGGTTGAGAACTACTGCACTAGCCAACCCCTTACTCACACACATAGACTGAAGAGTGCAACAGCCATAGTTCCATTTCTTATCATGTCCCATGGGGCTGAAGCCCAGGTCCCTCAGCCCCGTCACCCAGGGCTGAAGCTGAAGCCTGAGCAATGTAGCTTTGTGGGGGGCCCTGTGGCATGGGGCCCCAGGCAAATTGCCCTGCTTGCTACTCCCTAACGCTGGCCCTGGCTTTGATATGCAGAAAGCCAGTTATTGTGGCACAGGTGGGATGTGGAGTTTTTATAGCATGTTGGGGAGGCCTCAGAAAGAAAAAGGTTGAGAACCTCTGGGCTCCTGGACAGTTACTGATCCCCAACCCGCCCTCAAAACCCTTGCACAGTGATGTACAGGGAGCCCATTCAAGGCACTCCTCTTCAAAGGCTTCCTACCTCCCCCTGCACCATTTCTGCTGCATTTAGGGTCTTCTTTAGGTATAATTTTGGCCAGAGGATTATTTGGCCCTTAAAGTATTTTCGTACTTGATATGACCTAATGCAAAGCATTGAATTACATCATTAGATATAGTCATTCAAAATGTTGCCACGGGGTGTTTTTTGTTGTAGAACAGGATTTTCTCCAAATGGTGATAGCTTTTTTGTTGGATTAGAGATGCATACTAACTATACAAAATTAGCACTTTCTTTATCCACCATGTCCCAATATGGATTGTTCCATCTTGCCCTGATATACAACAAACCGGGCTAGGGTGACCAGATGTCCTGATTTTTAGGGACAGTCCCGATTTTTGGGTCTTTTTCTTATATAGGCTCCTATTACCCCCCACCCCCTGTCCCGATTTTTCACATTTGCTGTCTGGTCACCCTAAACCGGGCATTAGTTCCAGCTGGTGAATTACAATTGTGGTTTATTACAACATAACTCTAGCATGATTGCAGACCTAAAGCCTAAGTCTGCAGTTTATCCTCATGGCAGTTGATAGAAATTGTGCAGGACGGGGCCCCTCGGCAGTTCCCAATGAATGGAAGAAAGCTATAATATCCATTTTGCCTTTAACCATTTAAAATAATGGGCCACATGCAAAGATGTAAATACATCTTAATTTAGCCCCAATATGTAAACTACACTAATGGAGCATCTGAGTCTACAATTTAGATTGGCTTTCTTAGATTTGAGTCCCTTAGACATCACCTTTGAATTTGACCCTTTGAGTTTAAGGGTGTCTAAGATGGTGTACTACTGAGGATGAATTATGGGTGTCACTACATTGTGTCATATTGCAAGTCTTCTCCCTTTGCCTTGACACATTTAAACTTATCTACTGTTTTACTAGCTGAGGATCATAGTGCTCTGTAAATGTGTAATTTCACCAGCATATGTAAACTCAGAGTATGGTTCCTGAGTATATGCATGTGTGATTTTTAGCACCTCTTTCTTTTCCTCTTTATACCTAGGTATGGAATTTTGTTCAGAATTTATTCTTCCTATCATATTCTGCTGCAAAATCCCAGTGATTTGCTGGGTCTCTCTACATATTGAAAACATCTGTTTTATGAACATTATCTCCTTTATCATCTGCATATTTAATCTGGTTAAATTCTTTTGTTGCTGCTTATAATTATTTTAAGATCTTTTTGTTTCTCCGTGTTCTGTTCATAGCTGCATTATGTGGAATTCTTTCTTTTTCTTAATCCAGTGTCTCCTAACAATTATAAGATAAATATAATTTGTTTTTCCTTCATCTCTGTACAATATATTAGATACAAAAAAGAATTATGGCAAAAAGTTGCATTTTCATATAAAAAAGATAGGTCCATCCTGTGGGAAAAATGAGCATGTGATCCTTTAATTAAAGACTGTAACACAATACATATGCTCAACTGGTCCAAATTAAGGTTGCACAGGCAACTGTAATTCTAGCTTTTGAATGCTGACTTTGCAACCTTAATGGTTTTAATGTAGTTCTTGTGTGTGTAATTTCCTAGGTTTTTTTTTAAAAAATCAAACAAAACAAAAAACAAAAGAAAGAAATTCCATTGTAGTATCATATTGATATCCATGTGGGTCATCAGCAGGGTTGGAACCTTTAGATTCACTGCGCAGACTTCCACCACTTGAGCTAACAAAGTAACGGATGACAATAGTTGGTTGTCATCCTCTGTATTGTTGCCCCTTTTCGACCTGAGCAGCTAGTCAAAGTTCAGTGTCCTGGGGATGTTCCGGTTGAAAGTAGAAATTGGTGATGCAGTCTGATATTTTCTTTGATGCAGTCTTGTTTACTTACAAAGTACTGCTTCTCTGAACACAGGAAGAACCAAAAACAGGGGCTAGCTTCTTTGCTTACATCCTCTTTAGCCAGCACCAGACCCAAAGCTCTCACTAGTTTCTCCCAAGGTCAAATACTGTACTTACAAGTTTCTTCTTGGCTTTCTTGCTCTCCTTTGATTTCTGGACTACACTACAAAATCAGGTCAATTTAAGTCACCTTGCGTTGATCTAGTTGTCTATGAGTTTAGACTTAAATTTGTCACAGATATAAGTGCCGTGTAAGTGCCAATTTAGTGCTAAATATATGTCCTTTGAAGATCAGATGTGGGATTCACTGAAACAGCATTACAAAGAGTGTAGAAAAGAAATATACTACTCCATAGTAAGTACAAGAATATAAGGGATCATGAACTTAAGAAATCAAAGTAGATTTTGATTTACATAGAGGAAATATTAATATTAGAGATGGGCCTGCATCAAAATCCAAGACCAGGACACACCAAACTTTGTGGAGAAGGAGTTCTCAGAATCCAAGATCAGATCTGAATCTGAATTCCCTATCTCATTCCTATCACTATGAAAGGACAAACCCAAACACCTGAATTTTGGTGGGGCTCAAAATATGAATCTTGTTCTCACCTCTAGGTAATTCAGTGCACAGAGTAAACTATTGAGGGCAGCATTAGATGCACCCACCAGGGGCGGCTCCAGGCACCAGCTCAGCAAGCGCGTGCCTGGGGTGGCAAGCTGCGGGGGGGCAGCACTCTTCCCCGCCAGCACCCCGGCCGGGGCAGCGGGCATGCCGCCCTCCCCGCAGTGCTCCTCCGGCCGGGGGAGAGCGGGGCCGCGGCCGGGCATGCTGCCCTCCCCGCAGCGCTCCTGCGGCCGGGAAAGGCGCCGGGGGAGGGTATTGTTGCTGCGCAACACTGGGGTGGGGGTTGTTTCCGTGGGCGCTGGGGGGGGTGTTGTTTTTTTGTTTCGGTGGGGCGGCGCTTGGTTTTTTGGGTTTTTTTTGTGCTTGGGGCAGCAAAAATGTTAGAGCCGGCTCTGGCACCCACATACATTTATTTTAAAAATAGGAAAAATATTCTGTGTAGTATTTCAAAAGGAGAGGCATGGCATAAAGGACTTTTTAACTAACATTTTCCAGCACAACACATTCCCTCCACTACAGAATAGATATTGCCAGTTTTTTCTTGTCAGGACAGGCTTTGAATTGAACCAACAAGCAAACTGAATTACTTCACCCTTTAAGTGTGAGATTGCTTTGGGGCACAGAATGGAATTTACATCAGTTCTATCACATCTTTGTCTCTTTCGCTCGCATATGTAACCAAACATTGAAACCCAATTTTTTGCAGTTTGTTTTAAGGAATGTTTTATCAGCATTTCACATTTGTTCTGCTTAATGTTTGTGAAGAAATTAGATGCCAAATTAAAAAACAAAGTATCAAATTGATCTGTTGTAATAGCCTGTAGGCAAATGTTAAGTGCCCAAATGCATCTGAGGCCATGTCGACACTACAAACTTTGGCTGAGGAATGTTACATCAGCTTAAAGCTGCTGCAGTTAATATATCACTCATACACGTGCATCCTTGGCTTTTTGTGTCAGCGCTGCGCATACTGACCAGCATTGCTTGTGTCAATGCACAGTGTGGTGTACCATAGGTAGGTATCCCCATGTGCAAATCAAAACCATCCAGAGTTCTATTTTTTGGGAAGTTTTGGCAATGTGTGGTGAGCAGAAATTAGTTACACGGGGTGACTGGGAGCAAAGGGTCAAGTTTCTACAACAAATTTTGAAAGAGAAATATGTTAAAGAGACATAGAGGTAAACGGTAACTGGGATAAAATACAACATGGTTTTACAAAAGGTAGATTGTGCCAGATCAACCTGATCTCTTTCTTTGAGAAGGTAACTGATTTTTTAGACAAAGGAAATCCAGGAGATCTAATCTAAGGATCTAAGGATTCAGTAAGGCATTTGATACGGTTCCACGTGGGAAATTATTAGTTAAATTAGGGAAGATGGGGATTAATATGAGAATTGAAAGGTGGATAAGGAACTGGTTAAAGGGGAGACTACAATGAGTCATACTGAAAGGTGAACTGTCAAGCTGGAGGGAGGTTACTAGAGGAGTTCCTCAGGGATCAGTCTTGGGACCAATCTTATTTAACATTTCAATTAGTGACCTTGTCAGAAAAAGTGGGAGTATGCTAATAACATTTGGAGATTACACAAAGTTGGGATGTATTGCTAATATGGAGGAAGACTGGAAAGTCATACAAGAAGATCTGGACGATGTTGAAAACTGGAGTAATAAAAATGGGATGAAATGTAATAGTACAAAGTCATGCACTTAGGGGACTTAATCAGAGGAGAAGCAACTGAGGAGAAAAAAGACCTGGGTCAATTGGTTTATCAGAGGATGACTATGAGCCATCAATGTGATACGGGTGTGAAAAGGCTAATGCAGTCCTAGGATGTATCAGGAGAGGTATTTCCAGTAGAGCCAGGGAAGTGTTAGTACCATTACACAAGGTTCTCATCTGGAATACTGTGTGCAGTTCTGGTCTCCCATGTTTAAGAAAGATGAATTCAAATTGGCACAGGTGCAGAGAAGGGCTACTAGCAAGATCAAAGAATGGAAAACCTACCTTATGAGAGGAGACTCAAAGAACTTAGCTTGTTTAGTCTAACCAAAGGAAGGGTGAAGGGAGATATGGTTGCTCTCTATAAATATGTCCTAGAGATAAATACAATGGAGGGTGAAGAGTTATTCAAGTTAAACACCAATGTTGACACTAGAACAAACGGCTATAAACTGGCCATCAACAAGTTTAGGCTTGAAATTAGACAAAGGTTTCTGACTATCAGAAGAGTGAAAGTCTGGAAGAGCCTTCCAGTGGGGCAAAATACCTAACTCGTTTCAAGACTGAGCTTGATAAGTTTATGGAGGGGATGATATGATGAGACTGCCTACAATGGTATATAGCCAATCTATGACTGCTAGTAGCAAATATCCCCAATGGGTGATGATGGACAGTAGATGGGGTTGGCTCTGAGTTACAACCGAGAATTCTTTCCCATATGCCTGGTTGTTGGGTCTTGCCAAAATGCTCAGAGTTCAACTGACCTCCATATTTGGGGTTGGGAAGGAATTTTCCCCCAGTCAAACTGGCCTGAGTTTTTGTTTTGTTTTTTTTTGCCTTTTTCTGCAGCATGGGCAGGGTCACTTACAGGCTTAAACTAGTGTAAATGGCGCATTCTTTGTAACTCAAAGTCTTTAAATCATGATTTGAGGACTTCAGTATCTCAGTCAGAGGTTATGGGTCTATTACAGGAGTAGGTGTACAATGTTCTGTGGCTTGCAACGTGCAGGAGGTCAAACTAGGTAAATGGCCTGTGCTACCGAGTTGGGACATTTGACCATCTGACTAAGGAAGAATAGGGACTCTGCCCTATTTAGATCTAAAGAATGCCTTTGTTCTCTAGTGAGTCCTTTGCATTCCTCTAGTGAGAATTCCTAGCCATACACTCATCAGCAACATCACACTTAATATATAAATGTGCCCTTGATATACAGGGTTGATAAATGTTTTAATAGTGGTTGATCAATTCTTATACTGTTAGAATCCAGCCGATCAATTGGTTGTTTGTATCTATAACACTTTCTTCTGATGTGCTTACGACCATCTGTACCACAGTACTCATGTCTATAACATGCTTATTACCATCTAATAATATATTAACCCTGTATAAACTATGTGTACCCTTAATATAAGTACTACTGAAATAACAGAATTATATGGTAGTAACATTAATATCTAAAACTTCCTCTGAACTCTAATATTGCATGGCTCGTTCACATGGTCGTATTCAGAAAACTACACGCATGCGTCATTCTTCCCCCCATCACACACAGTGAATGCAGTTTTTTATTTATAAAGCTCATTTCCAGCTCTTCCAGGACCACAGCTCCCTTTAAATTAGGACTTTCCTTTCAGCAATATGTAAGTGAAAGCTATTTAAAAAGAAAAAAGGTTAAAGCCATCAGAAAAGTAGATGTGTAATGAACATAGCCTTAGGGCAGTCTTATTAAGTTCCAGCAACATTTAGGTCTGCCCAAGTTTATTTGATCTACTTCTAAGCCAAAAATGGGTATTTTTGTACTCTTGCTTGATATTACACAGCCATTACTATACATATGTGAGTTCTTTCAACAAAAAGTTGCTATGCAAGAGCTAAGTAGTATTGTTTATGTTTCTTGTTAGAAAACTCCATCCCTTTTCTACACCATGACTTTCTTTTAATTTACAAAAGCAGAAGAGGATAAAAATGTTCTCCCCACCGTTTGCTTATGATCTCTCCCTTTGTATTTGATCATCCTTGAACTGACTAGTCATAGCACTGAAGAGTACATGGTATCCTTTATGATGACAGATTTTTAGTAGAAAAAAAATCTGAAAGTGGGGATGAGGCTGAACAATTTTGGGTATTCTCTTCCTTTTGGAAATCTGAGAGTAGGATGCATAAAGTAGTAGAGACTTTCAGACCTGCTTGGACTCTGAGGTGGATGTCAACATGGATAGATAATGAGACCCCGGCAGGGTGCTCAATTCTATTCATTTATTTATTTATTTTGGAAGTTGAAAAAGGTGGAGTTTGTTCTGGTTTAGGTTATAATGTGACCTGGGTTGGATTACAAAGGATTATATCAATGTCACATGTTGAGGTGACAACTGTATGTTCCATTGAACTGAATAATATCCCCTAGTGCCTACTGGTTTTTTCTTTTTAATGAAATACAGATAAAATATAACATCAAACAAGGTAACACTACCAATGGGACATGTCTCGGATGGAGGTCAGGATAAACTACCTGAATTCTTCTGTCAGATTAGATGATTATTTTGCCTCTTTTGGGACATCCGTCAATAGTCACTCTCTGAACCTTGGTTTTCTGTTCATACATATCCACTTATTTTTTTTCAGAGCAGTTCCTTCTGCAGTTGTCTGCTCAATCACTGAGGTGAGTTTGACACCCAGAGGTTTTGATTGCTGGTCCCAATGCTTTTCTCTCTCAGAGGGCGTATGTTGGTTCTGTTTACCCAGGAGAACTGTCAATGGCATTCTGGAGGTCCTCAAGAAACAGAAAGTCAGTGTCCTCCTTGGTTTTGGTTTCTGTTCCTCTTTTAGGTCTACCCTTAATGGTGGTTATGATGTATGATGACAGCCAACCTTTTTGTTTGGAATTAAAGCAGATGGAGTTACACCAGGAATGACCATGACCCTATATAATCACTAGCCCAACATATGTGGTTAGATATGGAATTGAAGCAGTGTAGTAATAAGCAGCTTGATGAAGAAGAAAAAATAAGTATACTAAATCTATAAGAAGTGATGCACTCAGATATTAAAAATGGTAAAACGAAAATAAGAAAGAAAAACTTGTAGCACCTTAGAGACTAACAAATTTATTTCAGCATAAGCTTTCGTGGGTTAGTACCCACTTCATCGGATGCATGGAATGAAACATACAGTAGACAGATATTTATACAGTCAGAGAAACATGATAAGGTGGAGGTGCATAGACCAACCTTAAGAGGCTAATTAATTGAGAGGAACCATAACAGCAGGGGAAGAAAAACCTTTGAAGTGATAAACAAGATGGTCACACAAGTGTGAATGAGGATCGTTAACTTAAGGGAAATAGATTCAATTAACGTAATGGCCGAGCCATTCCAAGTCCTTATTTAATCCTGAGGTAATGCAATCTAGTTTGCATATCAATTCGAGTTCAACAGTTTCTCTTTGAAGTCTGTTTTTGGAGTTAATCTGTCGCAACACTGCTACCCTCAAGTCTGTCAGTGAGTGATTAGGGAGGTTGAAGTGTTCTCCTACTGGTTTTTGAATGTTATGATTCCTGATGTCAGATTTATGTCCATTTATTCTTTTGCGTAGAGACTGTCCGGTTTGGCCAATGTACATGGCAGAGGGGCATTGCTGGCACATGATGGCACATGATTAAAAATGGTGTTTCCTGGGGCCCCAAGGGCACTGTGTGGTATGGTGGAGCAGATCCCCTGAGCTCCAGAGCCATTTGCTGATAGCCATTTCCATCCTGAGCTGCCACTTGATTCCTGCATCCTCCCCAAACAAAGAATCGGGTACCACAAAACCTTTTACATGCCAGTAAGTAGCTATTTGACCACTGCAGGCTCTGCAAGCGGCTGAAAGATGAGAACAGGTATCTCCCAAGCCCCTGAATGATATGGCTGACATTGAGGGAACTGAGTCTAAATGGCCTTGCTGAAAAGAGTTGCTGCAGACACTTTAGAAATCAAGACCATAATGGCCACTATGCAATCCACTCTTATATCAATTGATTCCTCTCTGCAAGCACCAACAGGATGGCTGAAGCAAGATATAAGTAATGGAGGATCAGGTACAAGGCTCTCTGCCTAAGTGCAGAGAAGCCTTAAAGACATCTTCTGTAAAATCTAAACAGGCAGACCTCAAGGGGAGGTCTTGTCATCATAATCTGAAAATTGTAGGAGTACCTGAAGGAGCAGAGCAAGGCAAAACCCTAGAATTTGTCCCCCAGCTCCTTACAGAAGGGCTTAGACCACCAGATGGTTTTGAGTTTCTGCTAGAAAAAGCACATAAGTCCCTGTCTTTTATACAAGCCCCAAATGCCAAACTTCAGGCATTGATTGCCAAGTTTATGAGTCATTCTAAAAGCAGAAATAATGCAGCTAGCTCATGATTTAAAACACTGTTGTGGGGGACGCTATGTAATGAGAATTTTTCAGTGTTTAGCAAAAGATATGGTAGAAGAGAGAGCCTTTAGTAGGGCTAGGGAACTTGCCAAGCAACAAGGGCTCAAATATTTCATTATGTTTCCAGCTTGGTTCCATGTCAGGATCGATCAGGACATGCATCCATTTCAAAAGCTGCAAGAAGCAGAAAGTCTTTTTAACTAGCCTACAGAAAACTTTATTATTAATTATGTTTATTACAGACAGTAGAGCCTAAAGGGCCAGCCAAGAACAGGGCCCTGTGGTTGGTATGTGGATATGCTAAACGCTTTACAAACAGAGTAGTAGACTATCCCCAGGGCTGGCCCACAACATTTTGGCACCTCAGGCGGGGAGCTCAAAAGACGCCCCCATGCTCCCTCGCTTGGGCCAAAACTTTGAAAGGTCTCGATTCTGCCTTCTTCCTGTTCTACTCCTCTCATGCTACTGCTCTGCTACCTACCCCAATAAAGGAGAACTAACAGCTTAAAATGCCTTGTTCAAAAATGTTAAGTAACACTTAACTTTCAAACACCTGAACAGCAAATGTAACTTTTCTTGTCTGCATAGTAAACACTGGCATTGTTATCTGTTTGAATAATCAAAGTGGTGCTTTCCATGCCTTCTTGGTTGCAAAGATTTGCACTGCTTCCTGAAGGTCCACAGTCTGGGCCAGCTCATGCTCTATTGAGATGATTGCAAGGCCAACCAGCCTCTCCTGTGTCATTATGAAGCGTAGATGTGTTTTTATTAACTTCAGCTTGGAGTTCTCCACTGGCAACTGTTACAGGAAATGTTAGAAGTATGCGCAGAGCAACAAAAGCATTTGGAAAGAGGGTGGTCATCTTATTTGTGCACATATATTCCAGAACAGCCTTTGGAGTTGATCCTGCTGAAATGTATCTTGAAAGGGTTTTCAGTTCATCACCTAAATCGCTCGCATCAATATCGCGCATGTCATCGTGTGTCAATACTATCTCTAGTGCCCTGCATTGCTGGTGTAGGTCTTCTTCAGGTATAGTGAGGAGTTTTGGAATATCATACGACATCCCAAATATACTGCTGTGTTCCTTGAGATGCATGAAACATTCTTCAGCTGACTGTATTGCACAATCTAGCACCTGGTTAAATAATTCAACTTTGAATGGTTGTTTGGGGTCTCTTATGGGATTATCCCGTGCCTTGTAATCAAAATGTCTTCTTCTTCGGTGACTCTTGTATTCTTGAATGGGTGGGAAAATAGCTTCAGTGTGAAGTTCCTCTGCCAACTTCTGTGCACTCTTCAGAACGTTTTGAAATCCCTCATCTGGCCGGTAAGACTGTAGGTATGACTTTGCTTTGTCCAGTTGTTCCATTCCAGATATATCTAGGTCAACACCTTGGAGTCTCTTGCTTACAATATTTATTTAAAACAGTATGTCATGCCACAACACTAACCTATACAGAAATTTGAAGTTATGTATGTTTCTGGTGATTCCATTTCCCTCTGCCACTGTTCTCCCATGAACAGTTCCTGTCATAGCATTATCCTCCATAATGGCAACTATGGCATCATCTATCTTCCCAATTTGGTGTCTGATGGGCTTTATTGCCTCCACTCGACTTTCCCATCATGTGGCACTTGGTGGTTTCAGTGTCAGAGAGGATGTTCCCAGATGTTGCTTCAAAATTTGCCATCGATGAGTTGATGCAGAAAAAAATACATCGATGCTTTGAATTACATTAAAAAATTCAGCAGCCTCACTAGAAGCTGATGCTGCATCACTGACCACCAAGTTCAATGAATGAGAACTGCATGGGACAAAAAAAGCTCGAAAGTTTAACTCTCAGATCCGTGTCTGCACTCCTCTGTTCTTTCCCCTCACGTTGGCACCATTATCGTAGCCTTGCAGCAGCAGTCTGTGCTCTTGCTGCCTTTCCTGCATCAGATCCACAAGATTCCTGAGCATTTCAGTTTGCTCCCCCATTAGCTTCAGCATTGCATCCTGCCTCGTATCATCGCGCTCCTGCCTCCTCTCATCCCGTTCATTTAATGCTTTCCTCCACGCATTCTGCTCAGCTCTATCGGAGCGAGAGGACTGCATGAGCTCTGAGAACATGTCACCACGAGTGTGTTTTTTTCGCCTTCTTATCTGTGCTAGCCTCTAGGACTGAGATGATAGGGGGAGCGTAGAAACATTTGCAGCTGCGGGAGGAAAAAAGGGAGAGTAATATTTAAAAAGATACATTTTAGAGAACAAAGGGAAGGCTCTTTAACAGTGAACCAAGCTATTCATATTACATAGAACATGTGCTTTTGGTACAAGGTCGCATTTTGCCTCTTATATTGCGTTCCTGCTGATTCGGTGTGAGAGATCACACACGCACGGCTGGGAAACAGAATTCGGTTTGCAGGCAGCCTTGTAAGCCACAGCGTTTCGGCTTCTTCAGCCTTCATAACATGTGAGAATGGTTTCAAACAGCAGCGCCCTCCTTTCCCATAACAAGCAAAGCCCGTTGGGTTGGCCATTTAAAAGAATTGGGTGAGGGATGATCTCTGGGATGATCGCTTCACCCCTTCCCCCTCCCCCCACCGTGTGGCTAGTATCAGGGAAGATCCCTGTCAGCCAAACGCGAACAGCTCAGCATGAACGGGCCTCCCACCACCGTGTGGCTAACAGCGGGGATGATTTCTTTTCAGCCAAAGGCAAACAGACCAGCAGGAACGGGCACCTCTGAATGTCCCCTTAAACAAATTTCACGTATTTCAACCAGGTGATAAAGAACAGATGTTGCTTGAATGTCCCTGGAGGACATGTTAACAGACTTTTCCAGTAGCTGTACTGGCCGCGAATGCATCCAAAGTTTTCAGGGCAAATTAATCATTAAATACGCTTGCTTTTAAACCCTGTATTATATTTACAAAGGTACACTCACCAGAGGTGCATTCTCCAGCTTCATGATCCGGGAGCCCCCCTTGGGAGGGTTGAGAGGGTATTGGCTCCAGGGTGATGAATAGTTCCTGGCTACTGGGGAGAATGGATTCTCCGCTTCCCTGCTGTGCGCTATCCTCAACCTCCTCCTCCTCATCATCTTCCTCATCCACAAAATCTTCATCCCTGTTGCGTGAGATTCCCCCCTTGCAGGTGTCCACGGAGAGTGGTGGGGTAGTGGTATGGTCCCCCCCTAGAATTGCATGCAGCTCATCATAGAAGTGGCATGTATGGGGCTCTGACCCGGAGCAACCGTTTGCCTCCTTTGTTTTTTGGTAGGCTTGCCTGAGCTCCTTTATTTTCACGTGGCACTGCTGTCTGTCCCTGTTGTAGCCTATGCCTATCATGCCCTTGGAGATTTTGGCATATATATTGGCATTTCGTCTTTTGGAATGGAGTTCTGCCAGCACGGATTCGTCTCTCCATACAGCGATCAGATCCAGTATTTCCCGTTCAGTCCATGCTGGAGCTCTTTTGCGATTCTGGGACTGCATGGTCATTTGTGCTGATGAGCTCGCCATGCTCGCCAAACAGGAAATGAAATTAAAAAGTTCCCAGGGCTTTTCCTGTCTACCTGGCCAGTGCATCTGAGTTAAGAGTGCTGTCCAGAGAGGTCACAATGGAGCACCCGGAAGTCAATACCATCAAATTGCGTCCACACTACCCCAAATTCGACCCAGTGAGGTCGATTGTAGCGCTAAACCCCTCGCCGGTTGTGTGGACGGGTGCAGGGTTAAATCGACCTAACGCTGCTAAATTCGACCTAAACTCATAGTGTAGACCAGGGCTCTGATGCAATCTTCTCTTGATGCTGATCAGCTATGGTGGCTTTTAACCTTAGTCTCATCTCAAGCTCTTTCCACCTAGGGAATGCTCTCTGGTGATTTGCTGCCTTCTCATGGCATGCCAGATTTCAAGCCGATTTTTCCAGTTCTTTGTTCCTGTAGAACCCAATGTGGCTGGAACATTAGACTGGAAGAGTTTGCAACAAAAACAGTATGCAGCATTCTGGGTTTTTGAGTACATAAGCCATGGCCTCTCCACTTTGTCACCATTGGGGATTTCACGCCAGTAATGTGTTGGATGGAAACTTCTATTTTCATTGTCTTTGGGGAACATGAAGTTTTTCACTTGCTGTGGCCCATGCAGTACAAGGAAGTCCCTCAGGCTACTGCTCAAGTGGGTCCACAGTCCTGAATCATCTAGACTTAAGGAACTAAACTCAGCAGCAGCTGTTTCTTGCGCCTCCACCACCCTCTTCTCTGATCTACACTTTTCTTCAGGAATGTGAATGGTTACATCCATTTGAGATGGAGATATGGATGCTGCAGTAGCTGCCAGGTCACCTGGACTCTGACTAACTGGAAGATCAGGCATCTCCTCACCACTCACATCCTCACTGGGGCTGGAAGGCTCGCCGTGAACATTTGTGTCTATGGATCTCAGGAGAGCTCCTTCCTGCTTAGATTGAAAAGCTTCCTTTGCTTTCTTTCTTTCTCTGAATGCTGCCCCAGAGGAGCGTTTTCTTCTTTCACTCATGACTGCTGTTCTGTGCCAGCTATAGTGGCTTTCAACATTCAACTGAAGGGGACAAATAAGCAGGCTGGTAGAAGGGCCTGAGTGAGGGAAGATATCAGCGTCTTAAGGGCCTAACTGGCTCCTGCTACTTGAGTTGACTGCCTGTTCTCAAGTGGGTTCAGGGAAGCATCAGGAAACAGGAAGCTCCCTGAGAAGCTGGTGTTAATCAGTCCAGGCTCCTGGGGGTGCTAGAGAGGTACATAAGAGGCTCCTCCTCCTCTCTCTCCCTGCAGCTCCTGCTGCTTTCTGTTATTCCCTCTCACCTTTTCTCCTGCCTACCTGTTATGTCTCTTGTGACCTCCTTCCTCCAGCACAGCACTCCACCATCTCTGTGCATCTAGAGCAGAGAGAATACATATGCACCAGCAGCGGAAACATTTTTCTACGCTCTGGGTCCTAGTGGTGCCCCCCCCACCAACAGTCTGGCACCTGAGGCGGCTGCCTCAGTTTGCCTCAAGGTAAGGCCAGCCCTGACTATCCCTGCCCTGAAGAGTTTATAATCTAATAGACAAGACATCACAGGAGTAGAAATACAAGCAGAGTGAACAATATGATGAAATCATGCCATTAGTGCCAGGATTTTATTTATCTATTGGGGTGGATTTAGGTAGGAGGGGATAACCTACATGGGGTAAAAAAGGGAAGGGGGGTGAAGGGGAGGGCAGAAGAGGGGCAAGTGTGGAGCAAAGTTGAAGTCAAGAGACTGGGAAGGAGGGGAAGGGGGGAGAAAGGGTTGGCTGTTTGCTGCAATCAGCACAGGACCGAGAAAGTCCAGTAAAAACTGCAGAGTTCTCTGAATGTCTGAGTATTTGTTCTGAGTTATCAAATTCATTTTCCTTGAGATCAGTTGTTATGTCTGCCCTACTTGCAGATATGAACGTATCCAGTGACTGTGATAACTTTCTTTTCTGGGTTCTCTTCTGCTCCTAGTAAAGCCTTTATTAGCTTTTGTGACATATAATTCAGTTCTCTTCAGTGGCTGAATTTGAGGTGCCCCACTAGGGCAGTTAAGGGAAGGGTTAACACAAAATGAATATTCTGCCTAAGCTTCTCTACGTTCTAAGGCTAGGTAGCTGACCTCTATATATTCCTCCATACTGGAGCTTTCCCAGGTAGACCTGGTCAACAGCCACAACTATTATTTGAAAGCAAACAAAACAAAACACACACCTTCCTATGGGCAAGGGAAGGATTTAGGTTCCCAGACCTACAAAATTACTGTTGTGCTTTTATCATTGCACAGGTGTCAAACTGTTTCCAGCATGCTACTACCTCCCTACCTGGGTGAAAGTTGAATGTATACTAAACACCGGATTCCCCCTGTGGGTTTTGTCTGTGTTTGGACAGTGCCTACCACAGTGGGCTCTGCTTGGCTCTTCTTGTTGTTCAATAGAGAACAATAAGGGTACGTCTACACTACAGAATTAGGTCGAAATTATAGAAGTCGATATTTTAAAACCTGGTTTTATGGAATCGATTGTGTGTGTCCTCACTAAAGACCATTAAGGCCATTAGTTTGACGGACTGTGTCCACAGTATCGGGGCTAGCGTCGACTTTCGGAGTGTTGCATTGCGGGTAGCTATCCCACAGTTCCCGCAGTCTCCGCCGCCCATTGGAATTCTGGGTTGCGATCCCAAAGCCTGATGGGGCAGAAAACATTGTCGCTGGTGGTTCTGGGTACATGTCATCAAGCCATCCCCCCTCCCTCCCTCCCTCCGTGAAAGCAACCTTTTTCGCGCCTTTTTTCCGGGGTTTCCGGGTTTGCTACGGTAAGCATGGAGCCTGCTCAGCTCACAATGACCATACGTCTACAGTGTACGCCTGGACATGAGGTCTAGTGGGGATTCAGTCCACTGTAATACGGGCAGAGGGATAGCTCAGCGGTCTGAGCGTTGGCCTGCTAAACCCAGGGTTGTGAGTTCAATCCTTGAGGGGGCCACGAGATGATGATAGATAGCAAGCATATTGTACCATCTGCTGCTAGAAGGAAAGGAGCCTAACCCTTGCTGTCCCCTTCCTCTGTGAAAGCAACTGAGGGGGGAGCGAAAAATCCTTTCACGCCTTTTTTCATACGGGTGCCATATTGCTGACTCCATAGTTATCCACCCGCCACTTCTGCTGCCACTCAGCTGTCCTGCAGACACCATACCAGGGAAAGCATGAAGGCTGCTCAGATCGCTGCGGCTGTTATCGCCGTTATGAACACCACGCACATTGTCCAGCAGTATATGGAGAATGAGAACCAGGAGCTGCTACAGCTACAGCAGGCGAGGAGGCGACAGCAGTGCCCTGAGGACAGTGATGAGGACATGGACATAGACCTCTCTCAAAAAACGCCCCCCCCGCAAGGTGGACATCATGGTGGTAATGGGGCAGGTTCATGCCGTGGAACGCCGATTCTGGGCCCGGGAAACAAGCACAGACTGGTGGGACCGCATAGTGCTTCAGGTGTGGGACGATCAGCAATGGCTGTGAACTTTCGCATGCGTAAGGGCACTTTCATGGAACTTTGTGAGTTGCTTTCCCCTGCCCTGAAGCACCAGAACACCAAGATGAGAGCAGCCCTCACAGTAGAGAAGCAAATGGCAATAGCCCTGTGGAAGCTTGCAACGCCAGATAGCTACCAGTCAGTCGCGAATCAATTCGGAGTGGGAAAATCTACAGTGGGGGCTGTTGTGATGCAAGTAGCCAAGGCGATCACCAAGCTGCTGGTACCAAGGGTTGTGACTCTGGGAAATGTGCGGGTCATAGTGGATGGCTTTGCAGCAATGGGGTTCCCGAACTGTGGTGGGGCAATAGACGGTACCCATATCCCTATCTTGGCACCGGACCACCAAGCCAGCGAGTACATAAACCGAAAGGGTTACTTTTCAATAGTGCTGCAAGCACTGGTGGATCACAAGGGACGTTTCACCAACATCAACGTGGGATGGCCGGGAAAGGTACATGACGCTCGCATCTTCAGGAACTCTGGTCTGTTTCAGCTGCTGCAGCAAGGAACTTTCTTCCCAGACCAGAAAATAACCATTGGGAATGTTGAGATGCCTATAGTTATCCTTGGGGACCCAGGCTACCCCTTAATGCCATGGCTCATGAAGCCATACACAGGAAGCCTGGACAGTAGTCAGGACCTTTTCAACTATAGGCTGAGCAAGTGCAGAATGGTGGTGGAATGTGCATTTGGACGTTTAAAGGCTCGCTGGCACAGTTTATTGACTAGGTTAGACCTCAGCGAAACCAATATTCCCATTATTATTACTGCTTGCTGTGCGCTCCACTATATCTGTGAGAGTAAGGGGAAGACATTTATGGCGGGGTGGGAGGTTGAGGCAAATCACCTGGCCACTGGTTATGCGCAGCCAGACACCAGGGCGATTACAAGAGTACAGCAGGGTGTGTTGCGCATCAGGGAAGCTTTGAAAACCAGTTTCATGAATGGCCAGGATGCTGTGTGAAAGTTCTGTTTTTTCCCCTTAATGAAAAGCCCCGTCCCTTGATTCACTCTACTTCCCTGTAACCGAATCGCCCTCCCCTCCCTCTCTTGGTCACCGCTTGCAGAGGCAATAAAGTCATTGATGCTTAAAAATCATGCATTCTTTATTAATTCAAACAAATAGGGGGAAATAGGGGGATAACTGCAAAGGTCGCCCGGGATGGGTGGTGGAGGAAGGGAAGCACCAGGATGGGTGGTGGAGGAGGGGATGATGTTGCTTGGACAGTTCTCTTGGCTTGAGTGGTTGGGTGCACGGAGGCCGCCCAAACGCGTTCTTGGGCGTCTAGGTGATGAGGTTATGGGACTCGGAGAGGAGGGCTGTTGGTTACACAGGGGCTGTAGCGGCGGTCTGGGCTCAGGCGGCCTTTCCTGAACCATACGCCTTTCCTCAGCCATAAGCCGGAGGATTTCCGTTTGATCCTCCAGTAGCCTCAGAATTGCATCCTGCCTTCTCTCAGCATGCTGACGCCACCTACTCTCTTCAGCATGCCACCTCTCCTCGCGATCAAATTGTGCCTTTCTGGACTCTGACAGTATCTGCCTCCACGCATTCTGCTGGGCCGTTTCAGTGTGGGAGGACTGCATGAGATCTGAGAACATATCGTCTCGATTCCTTTTTTTTTACTTCTAATCTTCGCTAGCCTCTGGGACAGTGATGAAAGGGGGAGCGTTGAAACATTTACAGCTGCGGGAGGAAAAAAACGGGAGAGGAGTAGTTTAAAAGACACATATTAGAGAACAATGCTCCAAACATTACATAGCACATGTGCATTTGATCCAAGGTTGCACTTTGCCTGTTATACTGAGGGTCTGCCAGTTTGGTGTGAGAGATCACACAAGCAGGGCCGGCGGGCGACAGAATTCGGCTTGCAGGCAGCCATGGTAAGCCACAGCCTATAGGCTTCTTTAACCTTTAGAACATGTGGGAATGTTTTCAAACAGCAACCCCCTCATTTCCCATAACAAACAGCCATTGGGTTGGCCATTTAAAACGGGTTGGCAATTGAAAAGGGAGGGGTGGCGGTTTTCGGGTTAATGTGCAGCGTGAACCTAATCGACCGCCCCCTCCACACACACACATCCAAGATGTTCGCTGTTCCCGCTCCCCCCACCGCGTGGGTAACAGCGGGGAAGATTTCCGTTCAACCACAGGCAAACATCCCAGCAGGGACGGACCCCTCTGAATGCCCCCTTAATAAAATTCCCCTATTTCAACCAGGTGACCATGAATGATATCACTCTTCTGAGGATAACACAGAGAGATAAAGAACGGATGTTGCTTGAATGCCAGCAAACACTGGGACCATACGTCGCCATGCTTTGCAATGCAATGATTCCAGACTACGTGCTACTGGCCTGGCGTGGTAGAGTGTTTTACCACGGAGCATGGGATAAAGCTGCCCTCCCCAGAAACCTTTTGCAAAGGCTTTGGGAGTACATCCAGGAGAGCTTTCTGGAGATGTCCCTGGAGGATTTCCGCTCCATCCCCGGACATGTTAACAGACTTTTCCAGTAGCTGTAGCTGTACTGGCCGCAAATTAATCATTAAACACGCTTGCTTATAAAACATGTATTAATTTCACAGAGGTACACTCACCAGAGGTCCCTTCTCCGCCTTCAAGGTCTGGGAGCACGCCTTGGGTGGGTTCGTAGGGTACTGGCTCCAGGGTGACAAAGAGTTCCTGGCTGTCGGGGAAAAGGGCTTCTCCGCTTCCTTGCTGTGTCTGTGCGCTATTTTCAGCATCATTATCATCATCTTCCTCTTCCCAAAAATGCTCCTCAGTGGTTTCTGATGATCCACATATGGAGTCATAGAACATGGGTGGGTTAGTGCTGGCTGCACCCCCTAGAATGGCATGCAGCTCATCATAGAAGTGGAATGTCTGGGGCTCTGACCCAGAGCGGCCGTTTGCATCTCTGGTTCTTTGGTAGGCTTGCCTGAGCTCCTTAATTTTAACGCGGCACTGTTGCGAGTCCCTGTTGTAGCCTCTGTCCTGCATGCCCTTGGAGACTTTGGCATATGCATTGGCATTTCTTCTTTTGGACCGTAGTTCTGCTAGCACGGTTTCGTCTCCCCATACAGCGATCAGATCGCGTACCTCACGCTTGGTCCACGCTGGAGCTCGTCTTCAGTTCTGGGACTCCATCATGGTCTGCTGATGAGATCTGCACTCACCTGCAGCCCACCACGCTGGCCAAACAGGAAATGAAATTCAAAAGTTTGCGGGGCTTTTCCTGTCTACCTGGGCAGAGCATTCGAGCTCAGACTGCTGTCCAGAGTGGTCAAATGGTGCACTGTGGGATAGATCCAGGAGGCCAATACCGTCGAATTGCGTCCACACTAACCCTAATTCGACTCGGCAATATCGATTTTAGCGCTAATCCCCTCTTTGGGGGTGGAGTGGAGAAATCGATTTTAAGAGCCCTAGAAGTCGATGTAAATGTCTTCGTCGTGTGGACGGGTGAATGGATCAATCGATATAACGCTAATAAATTTGACCTAAACTCGTAGTGTAGACCAGGGCTAAGGTGCTTACAGTGGTGGCTGCACAAAGGGTGTGGACAGTCCTAGCTAAGAGGTACCAACTTCATCCTCTCCTTCCTGGAGAGGTGCCTATGTGGGGCAACCCGGACTTCCACATTGGGAACAAACCTATAATTTTGAAGAATTTGCTGAGCAAGGGCATCATATCGGTCTCCTAATTAGTCAGCGATTTGTCCAGAATTTGTCCCTTTTATGCTAAAGTGGTGCTCCAACCTGCCACCCTCAGCAGAGTGGCATTACCTACAGCTAAGACATTTACTAACATATCAGTTTGTCCCAGACTTACTAGAACTGTCAGAAGCCTCAAACTACTGGGAACTTTATAAATGCTTCATAAACTTCCCTAGACCCCTGTCCACTATGTATGCTTATTAATAAAGAAAAACTCCATTAGACTAGAGTACTTTGTGAAAGCACGGGAACGGGATTTATCACAGCCCTTAAAAGTATTCCCATGGTAGAGCAGATTTAAATTTCACCACAGCTTTAAGAGCCGAGAAATATTACACAATGTTATAAACGCTTCTGTGGCTCTCCAGCTATGCTACATAAGAAAAGAGATTTTATTCAAAATATATTGCATGCTGTAAAGATTGCACAAGAGTAAGGCCTTTTCCTCGGTTTGTTGGTACTGTACTACAGACAATGGGACTACAGACAATGCTATGGAACTGTCCAATGATCAGGCAGCTGTGAAAAAGAGAGAGACATGAGAGTTAAAATTGCACTTGATGTCAGCAGCCAAACCTCTGTTGAAAATTATATCCTAGGATAAACCCAGTTTACAAGGTAAGTAACTCCTCCACAAAGACTTTTTGGTTCTTGAGGGCTGCAATGATCACCAAGTCTGTTTTACAAAGATAAAGGAGTAGGCTTATGCCCAGAGTAGCGCAGTGGCATTCAGACCTGTCTGAGTCAGCAGCCAATGAAAAAATAGCTTCTCACTCTAGAGATCAGTTATATGAAGTTTGGAACCTGTTTCTAGGTATGTCTGGGTTAAAAAAAAAAAAAAAACATTGAGACTGTTAGAAGAATGCCAGACCTCTATTTCACTTAACGCCCTCCCCCTCTAGTCCCTTCTTTATGTATATCTTCTCCTCCTCTTCGATTATTGTAACCCCTGTCAAAGGGCATGCCTGCCCTGGAGCACCATCTTCTGGCCAAGGATGGCTCTGTTGAGACCTACCTGTTTCCCCTTCACTCAGGAACCCTCCAGAAGTTCACCCAAGCCAGATATTCAAAATATTACCTCTTCTGGGGTCCAGTTTATTTAGCCCTGCACAAAGTGTTGGGGAAAAAAACAACTCAAATTTACAAAGTTTTCATCCCAGTTTCAGATGGGCCCAGCTCCCCACCTGAGGGTCAGAGTTCTAACACTAGTGACTTTTCTGCTCCAGTTCCAATCTGGACACAACCCTTCCTCCATGAGGGTCTGTCTTCCTGCTCTCCCAACACCTCTTCCCTGGAATTTGGCCTTCTCCACTGGCCTTCCCTGCTGGTGCCTTCCCCCTGCTGACTCAGTGCCCCATAGGAGCCTTCCTAGACCCTGCAGTGTTTGCAGGCATCTGCCAACCAGCTGCATCTGTCTCCCCCTTCATAAGGCCCAGGTACCTTCCCTTAAGCCCTAGTGGGCAGCGGGTAATCAGTCAGGTGCACTGAACCTCACTCCCTCTTAAAGGGGCCAGTCACCCTGTTGACACTCCCACACTGATGTGCTATGTTTATGTAGTATCATATCGTCTTGTATTTGTGAAGCTTTGATGAGTTGTAAAATTGCATAATTCTGCTGGAGTTCCCATGAAGTGTACAGTAATCAGGAATATATACAAGCTGAAAGTCATCTTCTTTTGTACTTTTTATGGACTATTTCTCTATAAAAATCAGTACAAAATTAATCACACAGAAAATGGAATGCATACATGGCCTATACCTAGCTGCACTCATGGTTCTAATATGCTAATAAGAAGTTTGGGGCTAGGAATTAAGTACTTACATGCTTATAAATTAAAATCCAATTTGTGTTCCAAATTACTTAGAACCAAACCTGAACCCCACCTGTGTTTCACCTATATAGCTCTCCTGTACAGGTATGGGATTTAATATTGGGATAGGGTTGATGCATCCTGTGACTTTTCTGTAGTCATCTCAGTAACTGTATGGTCATAATGTGATTAGCAATGAAAGTCCCAAAAATTGTTATAGCAGCTGCCTTTTAAAAAAAAGCTTGTCATAGAAAAAGAAATAATCAGGGATACATTATTTTGATCATCTCATCCATGTGTACTCTACTGCTAGGGTGACCAGATGTCCCGATTTTATAGGGACAGTCCCGCTATTTGGGGCTTTTTCTTATATAGGCATCTATTACCCCCCACCCCTGTCCTGATTTTTCACACTTTCTATCTAGTCACCCTATCTACTGCACTTAATTCAATTTCTGTTTGGAGACACACACAATATCCTCAGGATCTTTCCATAGACTATCAATTACGTTGCTTTCATTATGTTTTTCACAGGGCTGCCAGCAAAAATTACCCTGAAAGTCACCTGACTCTCAGCCTTGCTCTAATCTATGCCTCCTCTTGGTAAGTGTGCTTTGGTCACTGAATGACAGAGTGGGATATTGTAAATCCTGATATCACTGAAGAGAAGGTCAACCTTTTCCATCAGAATGAAGCCAACTGAGTTGAGAGTTGAGGGCACACAGCACCTTGCAAGATCAAGCTCTTGGAGCAGAAGGCCCAGAGTTCTGTTTTGTTATATAACAATGAAGTCCGTTGTGGCCACAGATCTGTTACAGAAGTACAAGTGCCATTGTAGATAGATGATGTCCTTCTGTGTTTGAAGAGTTCAGAAGGCATGTATTTTGGTTTTGCCTTTCATTTATTTAGTTTATTTGCTGGTTATATAATAAACTATACAATATTTGTACTCAACTTCGGTTTGAAATTTCTGAGTTCTAGAGACATCCGGGTAGTAACTCAAGAACACGGGAACTCTTATTACTCAGTTTCTGTTGGATGTATAGTTAACATCCTTTTAGATTAAAATATTTTGTCTGGTTTCAATATCAGAGCAGATAAGAAGAGGAGAACAATACAGTTATATATCATATAATCAGAAAATAAACAAAACTATTAGGTGAACTACACAAATAGAAGTACTGGTTTCTTTTGTTTGTTATTTTGTTAATTATAGAACTTAAAATTGGACTACACGCAAAACCGGAACAATTAGCCACATGTCCTTTAAGCAGAAAAAATATAAGTGAGAGTGTCCTCAGATTTTATCTTTTCCAGATTCTACTCTGAAGGGAAGCTTAAAAATAGCTTAAGGCTGTATAAGCTTAAGGCTGTATCTCATTCTTTCATAGAAAGAGGTTGATCTGTTATTTTTTGTACATTACTAAAGTGAATTGTTAGCAACTTCATGGCTCAACTAAGAATTCAAGACTTTTTTCTTTGCATTGTATTGGCCATCTGAATTTGTGATATAATTATAGTCTTCTGTTATATGATAAAATGTTACCATGGTTGCGGGCTGGGAGGGTGAGAATGATAAAAATAATATCACATAAATGATTAACCATTTGGAGTTTACACTATGAGGAAAGGAAGTTTTATACTTGTCTTCTTAAGGGCCTTATACTGATTTAATTGCACACCCCAAGCTTGAAATGAAATTAATTAAAGTTGCAATGTGCAAAGAATGGATGATGACTGTCCTAAAAAAATAAGCTTTATATTGCAATCAAGGGTTTGTCTACACGGGAACGTTATAAAGTTATAAGCTAAGATGTGAAATTAAACTGAGATAGTTATACCAATATAACTCCCCATGTTGACATTCTTGGTCCACGATTGTTGGTTTATCTTATGTTACTTTGGAGCTGTTTAAGCTACCCCTCCCCCAATCACTCTGAAGAGTGCCTATGGGGAGTTATACTGGTATAACTATATCAATTTAAATATACCTGTATAATTTTACTAGTATAATTGGTAAACCTACCCCATGTAGACTAGCCCTGGGAGATGTTGGCCAACAGGTTAATAAATTAAAAGATGGAATTGAACTTAAGTTTTCTCGGGTCTTTAGTCAGGGTTAATACTTTTATAAGTCACTCTGTAGATTTCATTGATACAGAATTACAAAAGCCTTGAATGTAGAGCTGTTATTTTCACTTAAACTGTTTATAGTCTACCAATAAATTTATCTAGTGAGGTGTGTTAATTGTATGAATTTTGCTGAGTAGAAAAACATATGTATTTTTAGTACAGTTATTTATTAAAGGTTGGAGTTTCATGTTCCATTCAAACTGAGAAAATTACATTATTTCCCACACGTACAATTTTTTAGTTTCTGCAAGAAAAAAATAAAGGGCTCTATTAAACTTTTGGCTTCTGTTTTCAGCAGCTGCTGCTATAATTGCCCCCAGTTTCCCATGCTTACATTTTCCCAGATGTTGAAACACTGCCATGGCTATGCAAAAATGTTTTCAATTAAGCACATGATTTTAGAGGCTGGGCTGAGGACCCTTTCAACATTAATCACTCACTGTATTAATTAATTTACTTCTGAATGCATGATCAAACAGGAAATTTTTGGAGGAATTAGGTGCTGAGTGAGTACACTAGTGAGAGAATGGGGTTTAGGGAGCTGTATCTTCACCCCACCCTCCACAGCATCTGGGCAGGATTTCAAATTAGTGTTCTATTCATCACTGGGGAGGGGGACTGGCTACCAGGCCAGTCAGCACACCACAGCCTCAAGACAATGCAGTCTGCTTAGGAGGTGTACGTCACCTGAAGTGTGTGCGGATACCTGCAGCACGTGATAGGAAAGGCAGCACACTGCTCCATTGGGACATAATCCAATGCCCATTGAAATCAGTGGGATTTCTTTCCATTGACTTCAATGAGTTTTGGATCAGAACCCTATAAAGGAGCAGTAGTGTGCAACTCACAGCATGGGTGAAGCTTCATGATCTAGCCTGTACCAGCAAGATAGCTCTTGGAAATAACATCTAGTTGGCATCATTTTGCTCCCCACCTGCAACGCTGCCCCTATCCGTGAGAGTAAACTTTGATCTAAATCCTGATGTCTATTAATGGCATGTAATAGAAGGTGTCAAATATGAGATAAAAATCAATACATCTTAACCTTTGGACAGAGCTTTTCACCCCATCTAGAGTATATAGCATACATGTGGACATGCTAAGCATTTCATCCCAAACTCCAAAGCTAATGGAAAACACATGCTGTGGCTTTGCCAAATTAACATAGCAGATCAACATAGTTTTGTATGTGAGTATTTTATTATTCCCTGGTTTTTTGCTGTGTCTTGGCTTTGACTGTAAACCGAATGAGATATACAGACTAGTGCAAAGAAAAGTAATGTGTTTAGTTCTGGCCTTGGATAGAAAATGAAATCCTCATGGAATGGAAGTCCTTTTTGTTAGGACGAATAGTATGTTTTATTCTGCTGCTGCTCTTTGGGACTCAACTCTGTGATTGCTTTTTATATCTAGCTTTGAATGTACTAATATGAGGAGGCCAAATCCAGAAATACTTGAACTCTCACTGAAATCAATGGGAGTTTGACTGAGTAAGGAATGAGTAAAGACTTCAGGATTTGGTTCATAATGCTCGAGGTGAGAGCCTCACTCTTATCTCTGGCCTCTTTATGCTGTTTAAAAGGGCAGAAGCAGCATAAAAGGGCCCTAAAAGCTCCATAACTAAAAGGATTCCTCTGGCACACACATTGTGGAAGACAGATGCAAGGCTGCCTTCTGATGACCCCTATGCAAGCCTCAGCGTAGGACATGTTGGGGGTGGGGCTGGAGGTGGGTGGGGGTGTGTTAAGAATGAGGCTGCAGCACAGAGTGCTGAAGTGATTCTGGGAAGTGCTGCCCAGGGAGACTGCGGTAACTTAGACAGGTCCCCAGGGCTCCCTAAGTTATGCAACACAGACTCTCACCCTATGAATTGTAAAACAAGTAACGTCCAACTGTGAAAGATGTTGCTTGGCCAGTCCTTGAGATATATGGGCCTGATTCTCACTTACACCTTTACGCTGTCAGTATAAAGGAGCCAAAGCACTAGTATAAAGCAACATTAGTGTAACTGAGAATTCAGGCCAAAGGACTTCAGACTACAGCATAACAATAAGAGCTGTCTCGCATTGCCCCACTAATATAAAGCCCCAGATACTGGAGTCATGAGATTATGTGACACTCTCAGCTTTCATTTAAAATAAAGTAAGTTTCTGGCCCTCATGATTGTAGACAAAAGCCTGAAAGTGTGAATCCTAAGGACTCAAAATCCAGAAGGCAAATAAATCTCATGATTGGCCAGGTCTGATTCAAGATTTTTGAAAGCTTGAGATTGGCAATACTTCTCAGCCCTGACCTAGAGGTGAGTGTGTTGTTCAGTCTTTATGTTCTCCTTGATCTGTCTGTTGAGGATGCCAATTAGTGTCAATAGTGGTGATAGTTTTGTAATTGGAATACCTCTCCAATAGGAACTAGAATGAGACCCCCAACTCATTTAATGTATTATAGGTAAGGCTACATTTTAATTATGGGTATTTTTAGTAAAAGTCATGGACAGGTCACGGGCAGTAAACAAAAATTCACAGCCCGTGACCTGTCCATGACTTGTGTTATATACCCCTGACTAAATCTTGGGGAGGGCTGGGCAGCCCAGGGGTGCCGTGGGTGCTGGGCAGGGGAGGCCCGGGACCCCCGCTGCTGCTGTGGGGGTTGGCGGGGCTGGCAGGCTCCCTACCTGGCGCCACGCTTTCCTGGAAGTGGTGACATCCCCCTCCCTCTGCTCGTAGGCGGAGGAGTGGCCAGGCAGCTCCGCGTGCTGTCTCCGCCTGAGCACCAGCTCCGCAGCTCCCATTGACCAGGAACCGGGGTGGTGGCCACAGACGGAGGCAACATGGAGAGCCCCCTGGCCGTGCCTCCACCTAGGAGTCGAGGGATGTTGCCACTTATGGGGAGCCCCCCCAAGGTAAGCACCACCCAGAGCCCTCACCCCCTCCCGCACACCAACCCCCAGCCTTTGAGCCCCACACCCAAACTCCTGCTGCTTGGGGGAAGGAGGACGGTGGCCCTAGACTGCCCCAGCAGTGACCAGTGTGGCTGGCCCAAGGGCAGCCGCACCGGCCACTGCAGAAGTCAGAGGTCCCAGAAAGTCACAGAATCCGTGACCTCCATGACAAACTCACAGCCTTAATTATACGTCATAATATAGCCATCTGACTATATGGGTTTCAGTCTGCCTTTGATTTTAGTCAGCTAGATATTGGGTAAAAGACGTAGTTTATCATCAATCCTGTGATACATATCAGCTATTGGAACGCCATACAATATGCTTTATGCTTTTTAACTAAAGTGTTTGTGATCATTTTAACTATTTTTTAAAAATAGATTTGTAACTGTCTCAGACCTTAGAAAATGTACACAATACACAGATTTTTACAAAATACAATAGAATAGATAAACTTGGTGTTTGGTGTCTGTTTTCCCCTAAATGCACAGGGGATTTATGGTAGTAGCTTTGTATAACATTACTAAAAGCTCCTTCTGCACCGATAAGTGCATGGACACCTTTGATTGTACCGGTATATAGTTGCCTACTGCTTATTTAAAATAAATCATCACAGTTATGGAAGTATAAAAGTTATAGAAAAGTGAGTCAGAAATGAGAGAGAGACAGAAATGAGAACACACAGAAGATATATAAGTACATGTATGGCACTAATAAGCAGAAGAAAGAAGCTGTGGTTAGATGTTCGGCTGCATGTGTGTTCTCTCTGTGTCCTGCCCCAGCTCTGTGCAGACAGCCACACAGCAGATCTCGAGCAAACCGCACAGTGACCACAAGATCCATTAAGGTACGAAGGTACCAGGCCATGTTTATTGTCAACAAAGCACAGTAATAGCACCTGGCAGACTCTACGAGGATACTAAAACGTGTATGCCTGTAACAATGGACGCAGCTCAGTGAATGGTGGGACTTTCCATTGCCCCCTCGGCTGGACCAAGATACTCCTTCTGAGATACGTCTTTATACCCTGATACCAACAAGTTAGTACTGCCTCTGACATAGTTAGTTACTGCCCCCTGATGTTGCTAGTTATCACCCATCACCTTGTACATGTTGGTTCAATCAAAACATGTTTATTACGTACTGTCATTCTGACCTTATCTCTTAGGAGGGGTCAGTGTGTTCCTGTTATTCTTGGGGAATGCTTTTGTACAATCCTTGATTTGGGATGTTTTGGTACCACTTGATATCGGGATGTGTTTGCGTGAGTACTCTGTGCCTAGCACTTCTTAGGAATGTGTATTTCTGCAATAGCAGCACTGTGCTTGCCAGATTCTGTGAGCAGGTCCTGCCTCATACCAGGCCTCTGACACAAGCACTTAAGTCTCAGGCTCTCTTCCTACTACATTCCCCTGCTTTTTGTCTTTTTATGGGGAGGATGTTTACCCATTGGCCCGGAAAAACATAACGCATGGACTGAAGGTGGCTCAGTGGGCTAAACACTGTTATGTGGCCACCTTACTTTCCCATCCACACATTCATGCCCCATATGTCCCTTACTCTGCACATTCCCTCGTACAACTGATGGACAGATTTTTCTTTTTAGTCCCCGATAGTGGACGTAGGAATGTTAGGCCCGGGATCATGACTGAGGTGTGGGGTGTAGAGTTTGCTTTGATAACCAATGGGTGACATGAGGAGGCCTTTATACTTAGTTGGTGGTTGATGAGATGGGCTTTAGTCAGGATTATAATATACATATGTGTATATGTTTGTACCTTAAACATTTCTTATAGGACACATTTGGTTCAACATACCTCACAGAGTATCCAAGTATACAGATGACCAACAGCCCTTACAAACTGTATAAGTATAAACATTTGCTTTTAAAACATGAATAAGCATTTGCTTATTCCTTATAATGATTATTCATTACTATGGCAGTGTTGATAGCTAGTTCCATTCCTTTCTGGACCTGGTGGTGTAATTTGGCTTTTTTGGTTTGACGTTGCACATAGCAACACATTCCCATCAGTGCAATTACTGTTATGGCTTGTATTCCCATCAGTATTACACTACGGCCTGGTCTACACTGGGGGGAGGGGAGGATCGATCTAAGTTATGCAACTTCAGCTACGTGAATAACGTAGCTGAAGTCGACGTACTTAGACCTACTCACTGCGATGTCTTCACTGTGGTGAGTCGATTGCTACCACTCCCCCGTTGACTCTGCCTGCGCCTCTCGACAGGAGAGCACTTGGGGGTCGATTTATCACGTCTAGACTAGACGTGATAAATCGACCCCCGCTGGATCAATCACTGCCCGCCGATCTGGCGGGTAGTATAGACATACCCTAAAGCCTGGTTTACACTGTGGGGGGGATCGATCTAAGTTACGCAACTTCAGCTACTTGAATAACGTAGCTGAAGTCGACGTACTTAGACCTACTCACCGCGGTGTCTTCACTGCAGTGAGTCGATTGGTGGCGCTCCCCCATCGACTCTGCCTGCGCCTCTTGCAGCAGTGGAGTACAGGAGTCGACGGGAGAGTGCTCAGGGGTCAATTTATCACATTGGGGGTCGATTTCTGCCCGCCAATCCGGTGGGTAGTATAGACATACCATAAGTGTTCGGACTATTGAGTGTAGAGTAACATCCTCTGGGATTGCCCACCAAAGTGTTTCCACCTCTCTTTGCACACTTGCTACTTCTTTTATTTGTTGTTGGATAAGATGAGCTATGGGTATTAAGGCTTCCTTAGTTCTTGCCACCAACTCATGTATGTCCAATTATAATTGCTCCGCTGGGGGAAAAAATTCAATCAGTAAATCTTGTAGGTTGCCAGGAGGAGTAATAATTTCAGTGGCAGTGCTGACACTACTTGGCCAAAAGGCATGGGTTCCGATTTGAACTGTGTTAGTGACTTGCATACAAAATCCGGTATTGATTCCAGCATGTTTCAGTTACTAAGTGTACAGTTGGCATAGTACATTTTGACTGGATCTTGCACCCACCTTGGAATGGCCATCATTATGTGAAGGCTTTTACTGTCATCATGATCCAAACCTGGAACCTTATAAAATTTAGCAAATTGTAAAAACACCGGTGCAATATTATTTATTCCTTGCTCCTGTATTTGTTTTTAAATGGCTGTGCGGTCCAGTATGCATGGCCAATCTTGTAATTTTAATTGTAATAAACTTTGCTTGATGATTTCAATTAGTTTATTACCATAGGCCACACAGGCAACTGTCAGTGAAACGTCATTATTTTCCATGCTCTTAATAATTGACAGGATAGTAGAATGTAGGTGGCTGAACCCTTGAGCAATTGAATACATGTTGTCAATGGTAATTGCATGTTGATGCCTCATACCATACAATGCCTCATACCAGGCCTCGAATAGAAGGGCTTATGTCTCAGGCTCTCTTCCTACTACAGAAGCAAGCTAACACAGGAATGTCATTTTTCAGCTACATGACAGTCACCACCATCATGAGGTTCTATAGCTTTACACTTTGATCCTACGTATTGTGACGGGGCAAGGCCAGAGGGCTATAGGAAAGTGGTAAGGAACCAGTATGTTAGCCCCAGGCTAAACAAATCCCTGATACCTTATGGCAGTTGCTCCAGGTTAATCAAGACACCTGGGGCCAATTAAGAACTTTCCAGAAGGCAGGGAGGTTGATTGGGACACCTGAAGCCAATCAAGGACTGGCTGGAACTAGTTAAAAGCCTCCCAGTTAGTCAGTGAGAGGGGAGGAGCTGTGGAAGGAGGTTGCGTGTGAGAAGCTGGGAGCAAGAGGCACTAGGAGCTGAGAGTAAGAGAACGTACTGCTGGAAGATCCTGTGGTGAGGATAAAGAAGGTGTTGGGAGGAGTCCATGGGGAAGTAGCCCAGGGAGTTGTAGCTGTCGTGCAGTTGTTCCAGGAGGCACTCTAAACAGCTGCAATCCACAGGGCCCTGGGCTGGAACTCAGAGTAGAGGGCGGGCCCGGGTTCCCCCCAAAACTCCCAACTCCTGATCGGACACAGGAGGAGTTGATCTGGACTGTGGGTTCTACCAGAGGGGAAGATCTCTGAGGCAAACAAAAATCCGCCAATAAGCGCAGGACCCACCGAGGTAGAGGAGGAACTTTGTCACAGTACACATTGCTCAACTAAGGCTGGATCCAGCAGTCCTTAATCAGACAAAACTTCCACTGACTCCCTTATAGAAGGAGTTTTGTGATGTTTATTACATAGGTTTTCTATGCTTCTCCGCTGTATTTCTCTAGTTCAGTCTCTTCTCCTTTTTTACCGTGTTCCATGATTTTACATAGTACTGGATTTTTTTCCCTGTCTTGATTTAAAACTTTCTTCTCTTTCACAGTTCACATCTTCTTTCTTCCTCTCCCAATAACCTTTCCAGAAAAGATAAGGTTAGAACAGGAGTTGGCAACCTTTGGCACCCAGCCCATCAGGGTAAAGCCACTGGCGGGCCGGGCCAGTTTGTTTATCTGGAGCATCCGCAGGCACGGAGCCCTGCAGCTCCCACTGGCCGTGGTTCACCATTCCCGGCCAATGGGAGCTGCGGGAAGCAGTGGCTAGCACATCCCTCGGCCCACACCACTTCCCGCAGCTCCCATTGGCTGGGAACAGTGAACCGCAGCCAGTGGGAGCTGCAGGGCTCCATGCCTGTGGATGCTCCATATAAACAAACCGGCCCGGCCCGCCAGTGGCTTTACCCTGACGGGCTGGGTGCCAAAGGTTGCTGACCCCTGATCTAGCTGATAGTGATGTTTGCCTGTTCCTTTGAACATTTCTCTTACAATTCCCTCCCAATACCCTCACTGTGGGTGTGAGCACTGTTGGTCATGGGAGTAAGACTCAAGTGGAGAGCTCATTTATGGGTGAAGTTCATCCTGGTAGACTGGGCCCACCTAAGCCCATCTGCAGCACTTAAACCCCAATCAAGCCTTGCATTAAAGAGTTAAGTGGTGAAGACAGGCTTGTGTGGGCTTTCTTGACTGGGTGAATTTTGCTGATAAAGCAGAGAGTGAAATTTATTTTCAGACCTTCAGCTTCATCGTTTCATTTTCTCCATGTCCTTGTCTACACTAGAAAAATTAGTACCTGTATTACAGCAAGTGTCACCATCACCATAACTGCACCAATGATAGCAATGATGTAAGTACTCCTGATCCTACTTAGTACAGTAAAAACCCCAGAGCCCTTCCTATACTAGAGCCTTACCACAGATACTATTTAACTGTTGTTAGCTAATGGTGTAATATGGGTACTATTTTTTTAAATCTAGATGCACCCTAAGAGAGAAGCCATTTTTTGGCTTTAAAAACAAAACAGCTGGAGAAAGGAAGGTTCAGATTGCCCTCATTTTTTCTGTGTGTGGCATTTTCCCCACAGATCTAATTAATTATACTAATGTTCTTCTTGAACAATATGAACAATATCCAGAAACTTGCCACCTTGAGTTTGTTATATTTTGATGGAACAGAACTCCATTTATCTTGAAGAAACAGAAGCAGGAAGCCTGCTAAACAACCAGTTGGGCCACTGGACTATCGAGATGCTAAAGGAGCACTCAAGGATGATAAGACCATTGTGGAGAAACTAAATGAATACTTTGCATCGGACTTCATGGCTGAGGATGGGAGGGAGATTCCCAAACCTGAGCCATTCTTTTTAGGTGACAAATCTGAGGAACTGTCCCAAATTGAGGTGTCATTAGAGGAGGTTTTGGAACAAATTGATAAACGAAACAGTAATAAGTCACCAGGACCAGATGGTATTCATCCAAGAGTTCTGAAGGAACTCAAATGTGAAATTGCAGAACTACTAACTATAGTCTGTAACCTATCATTTAAATCAGCTTCCGTACCAAATGACTGGAGGATAGCTAATGTGGTGCTAATTTTTGAAAAAAGGCACCAGAGGTGATCCCGGCAATTACCGGCCGGTAAGCCTGACTTAGTACTGGGCAAACTGGTTGAAACTATAGTCAAGAACAAAATTGTCAGACACATAGATGAACATAATTTGTTGGGGAAGACGAAACATGTTTTTTTAAAGGGAAACCATGCCTCACCAATCTACTAGAATTTTTTGAGGGGGTTAACAAGCATGTGGACAAGGGGGATCCAATGGATATAGTGTACTTAGATTTTCAGAAAGCCTTTGACAAGGTCCCTCACCAAAGGCTCTTAAGCAAAGTAAGCTGTCATGGGATAAGAAGGAAGGTCCTCTCATGGATTGGTAACTGATTAAAAGATAGGAAACAAAGGGTAGGAATAAATGGTTGGTTTTCAGAATGGAGAGAGGCAAATTGTGGTGTCCCCCAGGGGTCTGTACTGGGACCAATACTATTCAACATATTCATAAATGATCTGGACAAAGGGGTAAACAGTGACGTGGCAAAATTTGCAGATGATACAAAACTACTGAAGATAGTTAAGTCCCAGGCAGACTGTGATCACTCAAAACTGGGTGACTGGACAACAAAATGGCAGATGAAATTCAATGTTGATAAATGCAAAGTAATGCACACTGGAAAACATAATCCCAAGAATACATATAAAATGATGGGGTCTATATTAGCTGTTACCCCTCAAGAAAGAGATCTTGGAGTCATTGTGGATAGTTCTCTGAAAACATCCACTCAATGTGCAGTGGCAGTCAAAAAAGCGAACAGAATTTTGGGAATCATTAAAAAAGGGATAGATAATAAGATAGAAAATATCATGTTGCCTCTATATAAGTCCATGGTACACCCACATCTTGAATACTGCGTGCAGATGTGGTCGCCCCATCTCAAAAAAGATATATTGGAATTGGTAAAGGTTCAGAAAAGGGCAACAAAAATGATTAGGGGTATGGAATGGCTTCCGTATGTGGAGAGATTAATAAGACTGGGACTTTTCAGCTTGGAAAAGAGATGACTAAGGGGGGATATGATTGAATATAAAATCATGACTGTGGACTGTGTGGAGAAAATAAATAAGGAAGTGTTATTTACTCCTTATGACACAAGAACTAGGAGCCACCAAATGAAATTAATAGGCAGCAGGTTTAAAACAAATAAAAGGAAGTATTTTTTTCACACAACACATAGTCAATCTATGGAACTCTTTGCCAGAGGATGTTGTGAAGGCTAAGACTATAACAGGGTTAAAAAAAAAGAACTAGATAAGTTCATGGAGGATAGGTCCATCAATGGCTATTAGCCAAGATGGGCAGGGATGGTGTCCCTAGCCTTTGTTTGCCAGAAACTGGGAATGGGCAACAGGGAATGGATCACTTGATGTTTACCTGTTCTGTTCATTCCCTCTGGGGCATCTGGCATTGGCCGCTGTCAGAAGACAGAATACTGGGCTAGATGGACTTTTGGTCTGATCTAGTATGCCACTCTTATGTTCTTATATCCTGAAATGTGCAGGCTGCCACAGCTTTAATCATGGACAGGTCACTATACATTTTTAATTTTAAGCAATATATTCTGGGAAGATTTGTACTTCATGTGTTTACTCTTGGAATGACTCTTTTCTCTGCATCTTGGAGTGATTTAGCCAGTCTTTGAAATCTATGTCAAGAGTGAGAATTAGCTCATTATACCTAAGTGAATTTTTGAATACACTGGAATGAGAATCTGTAATGCATGAAAGCCTCTTACACTTATCTAAAGAAGACCTCTTCATTTCAGATCTTCAGCGTTTAGGACCTGATTCAAAGGCCACTGAAGTCAGTAGCAAGATTTGACTTCAGTGGGCTTTGAATTGGGTCGTTATTTTGCAAAATACTTTAAATATGTAAATTGAGTTCTCTACATTTTGTTTAAATAGAATGCATACATAGACCAAGTGTGCATTCTATCTGCTTGTATATAGTTCTAACATAAATCTTTGAAGAAAGGAGAGATTGTTCAGTGGCTAAGGCACTAGGCTGGGACTTGGGAGACTTGAGTTCAAGTCTGCTGTATTATAGACTCCCTGTGTGACCTTGGGCAAATCACTCCACTGCCTCAGTTCCCTATTTGAAAAATGAGATAATTGCACTGCCCTACCTCACAGGGGTGTTGTGAGACTAGATACATTAAAAAGATTGTGGTACACTCAGGTACTACAATAATGGGGGCCAGATATTACATCAATATACAAATATATACTCTGTATACAGTATGACACAATTTTAGGGCCTGATCCTATTTACTTGTATTAGCCAGTGGGGGCCTACTCATATGGGTAAGGGCAGCAGGATTAGACTCTTATTTAGTATAATGCCTTTCATACAAACTGTACCCCAAAATACTTCACAGGGTTAAATATAACCACAGAGTTATAAGAATAGAGGGAGAGTGTGTACACCCCACACTGGCCTGTAAGGAGTTAGTGGAGCCCAAAGGAGGCTGCACAGAAAGCAGCCAATAGGAAAAGGGCTGTGAGGAGCAGTCAATCAGGGCCTGGCAGGCCCATATAAGAAGAGCTGCAGGGCAAAGCAGGTGTAGTTGTTCCCTGGAGCTCAAGGAGGGAGAACTGGCTGCCTAGAAGGAGGAAGAAAGCTAGCACCCTGGACAGAGCAGTGCTGGGCAGGATCAGGGGAGTGAGAGCGAGCTTCTGGCTGGCTGCCTGCTAAGACTGGCATGCTGAGGCCCTGAGATAAGGGCAAAGAAGATGCTGGGGCTGCGGGGGAGTGGCCCAGGGAAGTAGACTGAGAGGTTGGAATGGATGCAGCATGTGGCTGCTATCTATAGGTCCCTGGGCCAGGACCTGGAGTCATGGAAGGGCCTGGGTCCGTCCTCCCCGCATCGCCTCTGAGAAAGTGACTGGCCTGGTGGACTGCAGTACTGTCCCCTAGAAGGGGGGAGCACATAGTGTGGGCACAGCCAGAGGGTTGTGTCCTGAAGAGGATGCCGTGGTTCTTGGAGCGACATGGGTCCAGGAGCAGAAGTGATGGTGGGTGAGACACCATCAGGAGTCAGCATACCGACCGGTGGAGCTGATCTGTAAGATGACCAGCAGGAGGCACTAGCATGGTGAATCCTACCCCATCACAGAGATACACATATTTCCAGGTGAAATTTGAAAAGGGATGGACAATCTCTGAAGGGGAGAAATGCAAGAAGGCTGAAAAGCTTATAGGCAAATACATGTTTTCGTATAGTTTCCTAAGAAAACAGTTTGATCTGAAAAATCCACATTTTCAAGGTTAAAATGTGGACGTAATCTGGATGTTTGCCGAGGCCTAATCCTGTTAACCTTTGTGAAGGGTCTTTAGTCACACAAAGAGTCCCAATGACTTCTGGACTAATCACAGAATTAAGTATTTGCTGCATCAAGCTTTAATGCACAATTCAGGTGGTTTGGTTCATTTTGCTTAAATGATAGTGCCATCTAGTGTAGTACCAGCATAAAATAATCCAGTAGTGTTACCAAATCCTTCTCCTTGATCTCATGTTCCAGCTAAGGACCTTTCTGCACAACTGTCATAAACATACAGCTAAGGGTAGCATAAAATCCCTCCTGGGTAGCTGTATTGAATCTTTACCTGTAAGGGGTAAGAAGCTCAAATAACCTAGTTGTCACCTGACCAAAAGGGCCAATGAGGAAAGAAGATGCTTTCAAATCGGGGGAGGGAGAGGGTTTGTTTGTGCTCTCTTTGTTTTGTTTCCTCTCTGGACGGAGAGAGAGACCAGGCAGGAAAGCACACCTGAAATGTGCATCTAAGTTTACAAAAATTGTAAGTAATGGCAAGGAAATGCATTAGGTTATCTTTTGGTTTAGCTTGTGAATTTTCCCTATGCTAAGAGTGAGTTTTATTCCTGTGGGGTTTTTTTGTTTTGTTTTGTTTGTAACTTTGAAGCTGAGCCCAGAGGGAAGTCCTCTGTGTTTTAAATCTTTTTATTGCCCTGTAAAGTTACCTTCCATCCTGATGTTACAGAGGTGCTTCTTTTACTTTTTTCTTTATAATAAAGTTCTTCTTTTAAGAACCTGATTGATTTTAGTGTCCTAAAGATAAAGGGTCTGGTCTGTACTTATATTAAAGGCAATTGGTTAGGATATTATTCTCAAGCCTCCCCAAGAAAGGGGGTTGTGGATTGCCACGGGCACGCAGGGGCGAAAGAAAATGCAGGCCTGTTATTTACTAGGCTGCACGTGGCAATAGACTATATTGGTAAGGGATGCAAGGAGAATATGGGTCACGCTGCAAACTGCAGACACGCACACACACACAACTAAAATTAATCAATTTAAAGTTTTATTGGGGATAATTACAAGGGGTAAGGGAGCAGCGTTAGATTATCTAATAGAGTTAAAGAAACTTAAAACACACAATGACTAAAATATCTACTAACAATATTTATAAACAAAGATGCAGCATTTAGTAATAACTGATACTCACAAATACAAACCAACGCATAACGACCGGCAAACGTAGAAACTCTGTTTGAAACACGTGAGCTGAGAGAGAGGCTTCGAGGTGATCAGGCTCGGTTACGGGATACACAGGATTCGTTTTTCTTTCTCCTCTCCCTGCCTGCACCTGGCAGGCAGGCCCCTAAAGTACCAACTATGACATCATAGAAGTGTCATAGGGGACGGGGCCCAAAACCTGTTTGTGTTCGTTTCTGATTGGCACAAGCAAAGTTAACACCAAGGGGGGAGCAGGTGCCTCAAAGTCTGGCTTCGCCCCCAAAAAGTGTAAAAGGCCAAGCCAATCGAGCCATGACAAAAACTGGAAGGAATCTCATGACTCTCGGACAGTAGACCTCAACGTATATTATGCTGCATATTAAAAAAAAAAGTCTTTTTCACATTCTTACTAAAAACTCATTGTTGATGTTCCTCAAGCTGCACTACAAATTGTAAAAGCCATTGTTGCAAAGATCTTCTATACAGCAAGAGGACATGTATTACTATCAAACTGATTCAAGGAAATGGTTGCAGTGTCAATAGCTATCTTTGGGTCATTACTTGCATTAGAGTTCAGTTGCTAGAGCCTCATTTCTAGAGCTGCTATCCAGCTTGTGGAATTTTTATATTAAGTGGAACAGTTAAAATATTTTGAGTCCTTTCTAAACTATACCAGAGTTTCCTGTTTATAGGAACTTCCAGAAGCACTACCCCTCCCAAGAGCTCAGAACCTCACCTGGAAAAAATTGACAGATTGGCTTTGCAGATAGACATAGGTGCCAACTTCATGGAAAAAAAACTCCACAGGGAAAAAAATGGTGGGTGTTCAGTTCCCACCGGCACACCCCCCCCCCATCAGCTCCTCCTCCTTCCCCCCAGCACCTCCTGCCTGCTGGCGGGCCCCGCCAATCAGCACCTCCCTCTCCCTCCCAGCGCCTCCCACCCGCCATGCATCAGCTGTTTAGAGGCATGCAGGAGGCGCTGGGGTGAAGGGAAGTAGGGAGGGCAGGGTGCACTTGGGGGAGGCAGAATGGGGTGGGAGAGATGGGGGTGGGATGGGAAGAGGTAGGGCCGGAAGGAGCAGGGGTAGGGACTTGGGGGAAGAAATGGAGTGGGATCGAGCACTCCCTGGGGAAAGGACAAAGTCGGCACCTGTGCAGATAGATAAAGACAATTAGAGACCTAAAAACATGTCCTATGGGCTGTTGAGTAAATTTAGAGGCTAGCAGCATATGTGACCACAGATAAAAATGACAAATTGAGATCTCCAGTTGCATGAGCCATATTTGAATAAAAACTACTTAGCAGTGTTGCAGCAAAGTATTCTCATCTTAAAATATTTGATTACCAAGTAGCAGGGGCAAAGTGAAGGATTTGCCACATTATGTTTTAAGAAGCCCTTCAGGTATTAAGATTCAAATGCACTGAAGTAATTTCTTCTAGTTTGATGATGAGCTTGTTTAATACCGGATATTCCATATAAAGAAATAGGTGCAGCACTTCAACTCTTTTTAACACTTTTGCCCATCTGCCCACATTGGAGAGACTGAAGAAGTAGAGAAGATATACCATTTTCTGCGCTAATGAATTTACAATAATTCTTCACAGATGCTGTGATTATGTTTAGTGAAGCATTTTAGATACATTTTGGCATTTTAATTGTATGTATTGATTTTAATGGTATTTGACTGGAAGAGCAGGGAAATACATGTGACTGGGAAATTCTGCTCTCCTCAGGAACCTGACCCAGAGCCTCAAAGGTATCTAGGTGTTGTTCTACTCAGCATTGCTACGCCAAGGAGGCCCGCCACCTAGTGGACTTTTCAGACCCAAGCTGGGCACCCAGGCTCCCCATACAATGAATAGGGAGAGTTAGGTGCCTAGAAAAGAGATCCTCAGAAGCCAGCAAGCTGAATGGGGAGTGGCCTAAGCTAGCGGGGGTGAAATTCTGAGGAGAGAGAGGAGAGGGGTATAGGCTCTTAGGCAGCTTGCCTGGTGCACCTGGCTGATGGGACAGAAATAGACATCTCCCTCCACTCAGGATCCTCAGCCGCAAACCCTCTCATGGAGTTAGACACCTAAGCCAAGTCAGCCATTTAGGTGTCTAGTAATCAAAATCAATTAGGTGCCCTAGTAATCAAAACCATCTCTTTCTCAGTCTCCTGCTCATTACTTCTCTCATGCTTGTCCTATGTTTTCCCTGTGCTCCCAGCTCAGCCTTTTGTGCGAGTGCTGTGCTGTCCCTGCTACCTAACTGTGGCCTACATTCCTCCTGCTGCGGGATTTGACAGGCATCAGGTCTTAGGCTTGCTCAGAGCATGCCTATGGGATCAGGTCCCACTGGCAAAATAGGCAATCCTCTGGCTAGTTTGAGAATCCCGCTTAGAGGCCTCCTGGGCTTTAGCGTAAGCTAATGGTTAGAGCTGCTCATTAGCTGTGAGTGGTGTCAGGACTTAGGTGACTTAGCAAATGCCAACTGGCAGAAACTTAGGCTCCTAGGAGACTGAGGCACCTATGGGGTTAGTTGGCAGCTGAGTGGCGGTTTTGAAAATGTTAGTGGTGCCTAAAGAGTGGGCTTAGGCTCCTAAGGAGACAGATAGGTACCTAAATGCTTTTGAGGATCTGTGCCCTTCTGATTGACAGCTGCCGCAGTAGGGGGGAAGCAGGATCAGGGCTGGGGGTTGAGGTGTGGGAGGGGGTCAGGGATGCAGGCACTGGGCAGCGCTTACCTCAAGCAGCTCCCAGAAGCAGCGGGATGTCCCCCCTCTGGCTCCTACGTGGACGCGTGGCCAGACAGCTCTGCGCGCTGCCCCATCCACAAGTGCTGCCCCCGTAGCTCCCATTGGCTGAAGTTCCCGGCCAATGGGAGCTGCAGAGCTGGCACTTAGGGTGGGGGCAGCGTGTGGAGCCTCCTGGCTGCCCCTACATGTAGGAGCCAGAGGGGGACATGCCACTGCTTCCAGGAGCCACACCAGGCAGGGATCCTGCATTAGCCCCGCTGCGCCTCCTACTGGACTTTTAATGGCCCGATCAGTGGTGCTGACCAGAGCCACCAGGGTCCCTTTTCGACCAGGCATTCCGGTTGAAAACTGGACACCTGGCAACCCTAAACACCAAACAGTCTCTCGCCTAACATCCTAACTCAGGTAGATGGCAGACAAATGCAGGCCTCTTGGCTTAAGGGGGGAGGCTGCCACCCCAGGGGTGGGGTTGGCAGCAGGGGAACTTGGACTCACCCTACTCCACTGGGTCCCAGTCCAGGGTCATAACAGTGGTGGAGGGCTCTGCCACTGGGTCAGTGGGGATCCCACTGCAACACACTAACCAGCATTCTGGCCACAACACTGGGCTATTGTCTGGTGTCCCCTGGCTACTTCCTATGATCCCCTCACTGGGTACCTTCACTTCGTGGATATCCACCGTCTCCCCAGGGTACACAGTTAGCGGCAGTCCCAGCAGCTCCTCGGTGCCCTTGTCGGCTGACAGCTCTGGCAATCCCTTTGGGTCAGGGGTGCTGGAACAATGTGTATAGTGAGGGTGCTGAGAGCCATTAAACCAAACTGTAAACCCTGTATATAATGGAAACCACTGCAATCCAGGGGGTGCTGCAGCACCCCTAGTTCGAGCACCTATGCTTTGGGTCCTCGGCACTGCAGAGATTCCCCCTTAGGCACAAGCCCCAGCAGCAGGCTAGAGACGTCTGCCTCCTTCAGCAGCTCCAGCCCAACTAAGCAACAGGGCCTGCCTTTTATACTGTTCCACCCATTGGCTTCCAGCAGGGTGGGCCTGGCTGCGCTCACCAGTGGCTGGGCAGCAATTCCTCCCCATCAGGCCCGAAGGGTGACCACGCTCCCTCGCTACAGGGGCTTATGGTGACTTTAGGTCACTTTTGTACTCTCTTGTTCCTGGGCTGCTCTGGAAGCTGCAGAGGCCCCAGGTCTAACTTAGCCTTTGGGGCCTGTGTAAGTTACAGCAGCCTCCTGGGTGTTCTTTGGGCTACAGAGATGCCCAGAATCTCCACAGCACTGGGTCCAAGGCCCCACTCAGGTTCATGCCCCAAGCCCCTACCCGGATATGCTTTCTATGCCAGACCGTGAAAGGGGGTCCTGAGAGGGCAGCCTTATGGATATCTCCACAATGCCTACACCAGGGGAATCCTCCCCCCGCTGGAATCAGGGCTTTTAGGGCCCCTTTACAGCGCTTTACTTTTTAAAGGTCAAAGGTAAGTGAGGGTGAGGACCTCACCCTCAGTCTGTCTCTCCTTTCACACTCAGAACATGTTTAGTGAGCGTCCTGAACCTTCTTGTCACTTTTTACTTGTGCTTGTGGTAGAGGGGCAAGACAGAAGAGTGCTGAAATGTACTTGTTTGCGCCACTAATCTAGCATGTGGGCATAAAACTACCCACAGTCTCTAGCACCATTTTTCTAGCACAGTTCTAGCATGCCCTGCCCACACTGAATAGAGAAATTATAATAAGTTCTGTCAACAAGCATGTTTAAACCAGAGTTGTTAGCCCAATTCCAGACTCTGTCAACCGAGCCTGGATAAGGTACCTTATGTAATACTATACTAAGGGGCTCCATGTATGTTATCATCATCCAAGGCACTGCAGACATTGCCATTTATTAAAAATCACTGCCATATAAATTAACTAAAGCAATAACAAAGCAAAATAAAGTGTATTTTATTAACAGTAAAGAGGTTTCCTTTCTCCAAATGTAAGAAATTAAGGATAGTTTCCCTTAAAACTATCCTTAGTAACCATTTGAAACATGCTCTGATCAAAATTATAATATTGGCACTGTTTAGCTACTTAAGACATGACTGCAGAACTATCCCTGAGGAGATTTTAAGTAGAAATGTCATATTGATATTATGGTCTTTACTATATATTATTTTATCATTTTGCTCAGTTTTTATTTATAACTAAGGGACTCTGACTCAGGGGATAAGTAATGGGTTCCAGAGCCTTTCACCTCCAGATCTACAGTTCTAATCAAGGCTAGATTGGCAATGTCTATAAATTGTTACCATCTGATGTCTGTTTGGTCACCTATGTTAATAAAGTTGGTGATTTCGTTCAGTTTTCTAGCAGATGGATGTCTGCCTCACAACTGGCACCTGTGAGCAAAGAGGTCAAGGACAATGTTCCCTCTAATTTTTGACAGGCTGTGTGCGCACAAAATGTCTTCTATGCAACTTGTTGCGCTTCTGTGCAAATTTTTGTGCGCGCGGTGTTTCGCCGTGTGCGCAGGGTTTAGGATCTGTGTGCGCACGCACATGCGCACAGCTTCGCGGGAACAGTGGTCAAGGATTACATGAGCGGTGCCTCTCCCATAGATAGATGAGGCACTTTAATGTAAGGCTCTGTCAGGGGATTGAAGTCTGAACCTGGCAACATCACCCAGTGGCAAGAGTCAATGGCCAGGAGTAGGGGAACCCAGGCCCTCCCTGCTCCACCGGGTTCTGACCTTGGGCCGTGTAGTAGTTTAACTGTGCGGCCAGGTGGGTGGCTGCCCCCATGCCTGCTCCCTGGGCCATTTCCTACCCTGGCTTCAGATCCTCCACTGGCGCCACTGGACTACATTTGGATTCCCCCTGGAGCCCTCTCTGTTCATGCTCTGGAGGATTTTCCTCTAACAGCCTGTCAGTCCTGGTCCCCAGGGGTGAAGGGCCTGTGGCAGCAGGACCTGGTCCCAGCCGTGTGGAGCCCTGGCAGTTTCTCTGCAGAAGCTTGCAGCACACAACTGCTCCCCTACTCTGTCCACCTTCTCTGAGCTGCTCCCTTTTGAGCTCAGCCTCCAATATGAGCATGCCCAGTAGGGGCGACTGGGCAGGGCCTTCTGGACCCAGGGCTACTTATTAACCCATAGTTCACCAGTGTGGGGCTTGTGCACCCCCTCACAGGCTCTCCGTAGGATGCTTTTCATGGCCACCGCATTCACATTTTTTAAAAAAGATTCTTCTTATTGCCTAATCTTTGTAGTTCTTTGCACTGCATGACAGGCATTGTCCAGGGTACCTACACATGACTCAGTACGCTTTGTCTGAAATCAATTGTAAGTGTAGTTGTCAGGGTTCCCTCCCCACTATGAACTCTGGGGTACAGATGTGGGGACCCGCATGAAAGACCCTCTAAGCTTATTTCTACCAGCTTAGGTTAAAAACTTCCCCAAGGCACAAATCCTTTCCTTGTCCTTGGACGGTATTGCTGCCACCACCAAGTGATTTAGACAAAAATTCAGGAAAAGGGCCACTTGGAGTCCCTATTTCCCCAAAATATTCCCTCAAGTCCCTTCACCCCTGTTGAGATGAGTTCCTGTCTGCTTCCTGTAAAACTTGCCCATACCGGTATTGCCCTGGCCTCTTCTTTTGTCATTCAGTGTGGCACGCATTCTAAAGCAATATGCATTTCCTCACTTTTTGGGGGCGAAGCCAGACATTGAGGCACCTGCTCCCCCCTTGGTGTTAACTTTGCTTGTGCCAATCAGAAACGAACACAAACAGGTTTTGGGCCCCGTCCCCATGACACTTCTATGATGTCATAGTTGGTACTTTAGGGGCCTGCCTGCCAGGTGCAGGCAGGGAGAGGAGAAAGAAAAACGAATCCTGTGTATCCCGTGTACACCCGTAACCGAGCCTGATCACCTCGAAGCCTCTCTCTCAGCTCACGTGTTTCAAACAGAGTTTCTACGTTTGCCGGTCGTTATGCGTTGGTTTGTATTTGTGAGTATCAGTTATTACTAAATGCTGCATCTTTGTTTATAAATATTGTTAGTAGATATTTTAGTCATTGTGTGTTTTAAGTTTCTTTAACTCTATTAGATAATCTAACGCTGCTCCCTTACCCCTTGTAATTATCCCCAATAAAACTTTAAATTGATTAATTTTAGTTGTGTGTGTGCGTGTCTGCAGTTTGCAGCGTGACCCATATTCTCCTTGCATCCCTTACCAATATAGTCTATTGCCACGTGCAGCCTAGTAAATAACAGGCCTGCATTTTCTTTCACCCCTGCGTGCCCGTGGCAATCCACATGGCGTCACGAACAGGATGCAAGGGAGTTGGGCCATGCCCGTGGCATGCTGCAGACCGCGCAGATGATGAAACTGAACAGTTCCAACATTTGCAGTTTCACCTTTTTACTAGCCAAAATTCGACTGATCCAAAAATAGAATGGATCTGTTCCCTTGGCTTGGGTAAAACTCTAAAAGGCTATACTGTACCATTAACCCTGGCAGATACGGGATGCCTCCTTCGGTGCCACCCGAGCTTTAGGTGTCAGCCAGCCGATTGTTCCCTACAGCCTCAGTGCACGGAGACTGTGGAGAACCTCAGTGCTGCAAATCCCTCTCAGCTTTGGAGAGAGTGTAGCCACATTGTTAGAAAATCCGGAGGTACCGTTTCCAAATTGATTCCCCCACCTCGGGTAATACCTGCTGATCCAGCACACAAATTATTATGCCAGATGATAAAAGAATTAGATTTAATTAAGAAAACCAAAAAATTGCGACCCGATGAATATAAATCTGAGGATGTTTCCACCATCCTGTTTAGCATGATATGCAAGGCCCTCGATCTGTGCTCTGTCCTCCACGGGGGCACAATGTTTGCAGCTAACCAGGCAGCCCCAGGCTCTCCTAAAGATGATAATGAGGAGAAGACAGAAAAGGTAGAGCCCATCACTACCTCCCCCGCCTCCTGCTCCGCACAAGAATGCGAAGTGCAGGGCGTTCTTTTAGCTGCCCAGCATGTTGCTAATGCCCACTCTGCCAACAAGCAAGTTGTTTTAGGTATCGATTCTCAATTTTGTTTAGATATTTTGATTGAGCAAGCCTCTCCCTCAGCTTTTGTTAAAATGTGGGACCAAATTTTTACCCTAATTCGTAAATTCTCTCACCCTTGGTTCGTTACGCACTGCCCCTCTCATCGACCAGACTCTAACCCCCTGCATTCCAGTCTTGATCAAAGAATGAGAGAGGTCTCCCAAGTTCATATGGCAAATCCCGCCCCACAGGCTGACCCGCTGCTGCGCTGGCTCCACGAAGAATGGGGACACTTACCACCCACAAAATTGTACGGCCTGTTATCTGGCTTTTCTGACCAAAAGCCTGACGTTAGCCGCAGTCAGTGCGAGCTCATTGTTCAGTCCTGCTTGCAGTGTGTGCAGATAAAAACTATGAATCGTCCCCGATATGAGCGCTCTGCATACGCTGCAGAACACTTTGCCCCAGGTAGTACGTGACAAATTGACTTAATAGGACCCCTGCCAGGTGCTTATCGTTTTCCAAAAGCCTTGGTTACTGTCGATCTGGGGTCTCGGCAAACTTTTTGTGTCCCTCTTACTAAAACCAATGCTGCTTCTGTCGCTGTAGCTCTTAGGCAAACAGCAGCTGCCTGGGGCACTCCCACTGAAGTCCAAGCAGATGGTGGGCCACCCTTTACCAGCAAAAGCATTGAACAGCTCATTTTTGGATGGGGGGCTTCCCTTCACATCCATACTAAATATCATCCTCAAAGCAATGGTGTGGTGGAGCGAAAAATCGCAGTCCTTAAGACTATGCTGCGAACAGCAAACCCCAACCCTGATTTTAAAAACTGGAGCTCATTTTTACCCCAGGTACTTATCGCACTCAACAAAAGTTACTCTCGCTGGCCTCACATTTCACCTACACCTAAGCCGCCTTGGTCCCCCGTGTTTAACACCGGCCAACTGGTTTGGCTTACAGAACCCCAAGCCTCTGGCCTTCGAGAACCTATAAAAGCCACCATTCTCCGGGCTGGCAAGTACCCTAACACCTACTTAGTGGCTACAAGTACCCCCGGTGACAAGCTAGTTCATCATAACTGGCTCAGCAAATGTAGTTCTTAATAAACAAACTAATGCCCCTGAGCAGGGCTCGTATTATTCTGTTTTACAGGTTATGCTGCTCTCCCTCACAACATCTTTGCGCACGGAGCCCTTAGGAGAAGGTGGACTACAAACCTGGTTCGCCGCCTACTGGGTGCAGGAGGTCAGCGGAAACCAGTCCCTGTCAGCGCTGAGTCCAGAAGATTGTCTCGTTTGCTCTGCTCAGTTCTCACCTAAATATCCATTACCCTTTCAATTTGTACCAATAGTTTATAATTTTTCTTCATTTAATATTTCTAGTGTGAATTGTTCTTCCCCCTATGTGCAGTGGGCTGCTTCTAGTGTTTGGAATAATTGTTCCTCACAATTTAATTCTTATGTGTTTCCAGTTCTTAATGCTTCAGGTCGAAGTGATCATAGCTTTCCTTTAATTGAGAGTATTAGAGTTCCAGCATCTCATTGTTGGGTTTTTGTTGGTAATAGTTTAACCCCAGCCCCTACTTGGGTTGGTACTTATTCTAATTGTTCTATGTGGAGTTTCTCTTATGCTAATACCTCCCTAACTAAACCCACTCTTAATTTTACCTATCCCCCTCCCATTAATTGTTCTTATCGTCTTAATTATGATATTTTTTTTGGAACCTTCTATACCTCCATAACACATACATATCTGTTTCATGCCCAGCATATGCATCATGCTGAGGCTGCATGTGTCAATCGTGCATTCAGCTTTTATTCTGTAACCAATAATGGGTGGAGCCATACCACAGTTTCTTCCTTAAGACCCGGTCATTTTTGGATTTGCGGTAATGTTGCATTTGCTGTGCTTCCTCCCAATCCCCAGGGTATATGCACCATTGGCACCCTGTATCTACAAGGCGGAGGTATCTATACCTTGCCATCTAGCCACCGACACCATCGTAGTACCCACTCTGTTTGGACTCGTTTGCAAACAGCAGCGTCCTCCCTCGCCTCCTCTATTGTTAGTTTTAACCCTGTTGGTTATATGATGTTACGTGATCAAGTGCTGTTTCAATCCCTTGCTATTGAAATGCTTGCTAATACTACGGGCAAGGGCCTCTCCTTAATTAATCAGCAGTTAAATTCCCTTGTTCAGTATAGTATTCAAAATAGATTAATGACTCAATATTTGTTACAATCTTCCTCATTTTGTACTAAATTTGCTGAAGTATATCCCGACTTTGCTGATAAATGCTGCGTTTCTTTGCCTTCTATTTCTCCTAATTTGTCCTCAATTGTTAAAGACCTGTGAAAAAGACTTTTTTTTCAATATGCAGCATAATATACATTTGCAAGGAGCTGCTGCATGCTCAATACCTTTGAAAATCAATTCAACCTGGCTGCTTAAATGTGGGTTTAGGATCCTAAAATTAAGCACACGGGTTTGAAAATCTTGGATGCTCTCTTTAACATGAAGGTGGTTTGGGCAAAAATGACAGTTACTGGTATGTGAAGTTCCATCCTAATTTGAGTGGAGAATTCTTTACTTTGTGGTATTAACTTTGAACCTGTCATAGCAAAAAACTATACTAATGATAGTACGGAGTATGGAGGCAGGCTGGATCAAGATGGAGCACGGCAGGCTTCTTTGCGTCATTTCCACACACGGCACTGTGCACTTGAACCTATTGTCTATGTAGCCCAGGTTGGGCAAAACCTGTGCCCCTGTACTCAGGGGCTGCAGCTGGGACAATGTGAATGAGCGAGAAACACTGTATGACTGTAATGTCTAACTGGAACATTGTGAAATTCTCCCTCCTGAGAGAAGACAGAACCCATGACAAACAATCACCTCAGAATGAATCCCACAGGAGGTGATCCTATCACTTGCCCAACAGGGTGGCAACTGGTCTGTGGCCAATTCCCATTCCCTATTGAGAAAGGCTGGGAAGAGGCAGGCCTATTGTAATGACTAGGCAGAGCACCAATGAGGTTTACCATTATTTATTTCTTATTTCCTTTAATAACACGTATTCAAAACATTAAATATCTTCAAACCAGTAAGTTCTGCATAGTTTCTTTGGTAACTTCTTACTTTAGTCACCATTAACCTCCTCTTCCCTGCCCAATTCCCATTTGATTTTTTGTTGTTGTTCTTGTCTCATAACGTGGTGTTTTTCATAAAGCCCCAGCTCCTGGATACTTGCTGTAAACTCCCAGCTTTTTTTTTTTTTTTTTTTTTTTTTAAATGTAAAGTTTTTTATTCTCATGGTTTCAGAGAAAGTCTTGAAAATGTGATTTTTTTAAAAATGTAATAAATGTTAAATAAATAATACATTGTGTGTTCTTTTTATTTGCCTTGTTTTTTTGAGCCTTTATTGTTCACTTGTCACACTTTATACTTTTCTTTGTAATCACGAGGGCTAGAAACTTACTTTTTTAATGAAAGTAGAGTCTTGCATAATCACACTTGTCTCCAGGAACATAGGGCTTTAATTAAGCAAGACTGATAATAAAACCACCGGAGCTGGGAATCCTGTTGCCTCAAAAACCAGAAGACAGGAAGAATACAAAGGCCAAGATCCTCTAAGGTATTTAAGCACCTAATTCCTTCTGAAATAATTGGATTTAGGCACTTAAATGCCTGTGAGGATCTGGGCCAAAATGTATTATTTTTTAAAATCTTGTTACTTAAGACAAACTCATGATTTTTTTAATCTGACATATGATATGTTAGAATGGGAACAGATACTGAGAAGGGCAGCAAAAATGATGAGGGGTATGGAACAGCTTCCATACAAGGAGACATTAAAAAGAGTGGGACTATTTAGCTTAGAGACCACTAAGAGGGGATGGTATGGAGAATAGGGAAGTGTTACTTAGCCCTTCACATAAGAACTAGGGGTTACCCTATGAAATTAATAAACCTCAGATTTAAAACAAACATAAGAAAGTACTTCACACAATGTGGAAGGTGGGAACTCAATGCTGGGGATCTAGTAAAGGCCCAAAGTGTAACTGGGTTCAAAAAATAATTAATTAAAATAACAGAAGATAGGTCCATTAATGGCTTAGCCAAGATAGTCAAAGAGACAAACCCCATGCTCCAGGTGTCCTTGAATTTTCAACTGCCAGACGCTGTGATTGGACGACCGGCGATGGGATGCTTCACTCAAAATTGCCGTTCTTTACATTCCTTTGAAGCACCTGGACCATTGGTCTGATGCATGATGTCCATGCTTATGATTTTAGAATGCTGATCATGGGCAATTTTATTCCCTCACATGGAGGTTCTTGTACCCGGCCTCATCACTGTAGTATCTGAGCACCATCCAGTAACCCACTAAGCAGTGAGACTAATGGCTATTGCATTTGGTTCATTTGCTCTCTCATCCGCTTGCATACTCCCCCCGCCCTCGTGTTTGATTATAAGCACCATTATTGCAACTGAATCCATATGGGCCCACCCTAATGCCCAGGGCTCCTTGCAGATAGTCCCGCCTGCGCTAGGGTGACCAGATGTCCCGATTTTTGGATCTTTTTCTTATATAGGTTCCTATTACCCCCTACCTCCTGTCCTGATTTTTCACACTTGCTGTCTGGTCACCCTAGCCTGCGCCCAACCAGTTATAGGATTAGGACGTTAGATTCAAAGACCTTTGGGGGCAGGATCTGCCCCTGACTTGGAGTCTGGGCACCCTTCCACCCCAATGAGGTGCCAGGCTAGGGCCGGCGAGCACAGCAGTATGATGCAGAATACTGGTTATAATGGTGGGTTCCCAACCCCACCCAAGAGTGGGGGAGCCTGGTCAGAGAGCAAACCTCCAAGCCGCCTGGGGGGAGGCCGCAGGGAGAGTGACACACTCCCGCCCGGAGGGACGGGGAGAGGGGGAGGTCGCTGAGAGAAACTCCCCAGCAGGCCTGTGTGACACCCCCTCCCCCCTCGTCTGGGGCGGGCTCAGGCGCATCCTGTGGGGGCAGCAGCAGCAGCGGCTGCAGTAACCGGAAGTTCCCCCTCTCCTTCAGGAAGTGACGTTGGCTCCCCCTCTCCGGCGGCGGCGGCGGCGGCTCTAGACCCGGGCGCGGCGGGCGGTGGAGGTGGCGGCGGCGGCCCGAGGAGCGGGCGGGACCATGGCGGACGGCGTGGACCACATAGACATCTACGCCGACGTAGGCGAGGAGTTCAACCAGGTACGCGCGGGCGGGAGCGGTCCCTGCGCCGCCTGCAGGGCCGCGCGGCGGGGAGGAGCCGCCGCCATTGTTGGTGTAGGCGCCCGGCCGTGAGTTTCCCGCGGAACGCTAGGCCGCTAGCGCAGGCCGCATGCGCGGGGCCCGGCAGCAGGGGGTCGGGCCTGGGGGAGAGGAGCGGTCGCGCCGCTAACTCCGAAGGGGGTAACGGGCCTCAGCTCGGAGAGCGAGAGCGGCCTGCACCGGCCCGACCCGCTCCCTCATGGCGCCGCCCCCTCCGCCTTCTGGGTGCGTGTGCGGGGGAGAGACCGTAACGCACCAGCAACAACCCCCCATCTCCGCGTCCCCCTCCCTGAGAGACCCTAACGCACCAGCAACGACCCCCCATCTCCGCATCCCGCTCCCCGAGAGACCGTAACGCACCAGCGACAACCCCCCATCACCGTGTCCCCCTCCCCGAGAGACCGTAACGCACCAGCAACACCCCCCATCTCCGCATCCCCCTCCCCGAGAGATTGTAATGCACCAACAACAACCCCCCATCTCCGCGTCCCCCTCCCCGAGAGACCTGTAACGCACCAGCGACAACCCCCCATCTCCGCATCCCCCTCCCCGAGAGGCCGTAACGCACCAGCGACACACCCCCATCTCCGCATCCCCCTCCCCGAGAGACCCTAACACACCAGTGACGCGTCCCCCTCCCTGAGAGACCGTAACACACCAGCAACAATCTCCCCATCTCTGCGTCCCCCTCCCCGAGAGACCGTAACGCACCAGCGACACCCCCCCATTTCCACATTCCCCTCCCCGAGAGACCCTAACGCACCAGCGACACCTCCCCATCTCCACATCACCCTCCCCGAGAGACCGTAACGCACCAGCGACAACCCCCCCATCTCCGCGTCCCCCTCCCCAAGAGACCGTAACGCACCAGCGACAACCCCCCCATCTCCTCAGCCCCCTCCTCGAGAGACCGTAACACCAGCAACAACCCCACATCCCCCTCCCCGAGAGACCGTAACGCACCAGCAACACCCCCCATCTCCGCATCCCCCTCCCCGAGAGATTGTAATGCACCAGCAACAACCCCCCATCTCCGCATCCCCCCCGAGAGACTAACGCACCCAGCAACACCACCCTCATCTCCATATCCCCCCTGAGAAACTGTATTACACAACCAGCAACACGCCCCCATCTCTGTATCCCCCCCCGAGAGACTGTACTATACACCCAGTAACAACCCCTCATCTCTACAGCCCCTGAGAGAGTAACACACACATAGCAACTGTTCCATATCCCTAAAGAGAGAGGCTGTATTATACACCCAGCAACAATCCTCCCCCCTCCCAATCCCTACATCCGCCGAGACACTAACCCATACACAGCAACTGGGGCGGTGGGGCTTGGGCTTTGGCCCCCTGGGATGGTGGGGCTTTGGCTTTGGCCCCCCTGCTTGGGGTGGTGGGGCTTGGACAGGCTCAGGCTTCAGCCGCCCCCCCCCACCCCCCCCCTCCTGGGGTTGTGTAGTTTTTTTTGTTGTCAGAAGGGTGTCATGGTGCAATGAAGTTTGAGAACCCCTGCTCTAGAGCAATATCCAACTCCTCATGGAAAGAGAGCAGCTTTAACACAGATACAGAACAATGTCCCCTCTTATCCCCATAGAGAGAGAGGTTCACACACACACACAATGCCGCCTGCATCGCGCCGCTTCCCGCAGCTCCCATTGGCCAGAAATGGCGAACCGCGGCCGCTGGGAGCTGCAAGTGGCCGTACCTGCGGACCCTCAGGTAAACAAAGCGTCTCACGGCCCGCCAGGGCTTATTCTGAACAAGCCGCGAACCAAGTTTGGGAACCCCTGCTGTAGAGTGATTGTAACACAGAGCAACAGCCCCCTGGGTTATTCAGAGAGCAACTGTAACACATACATATAGCAATAATCCCTTTAGAAAAAGCAACTGTAACACACAGACCAATACCCCCCATCTCAGTAGAGAGAGAGGCTGTAACAGACAGCAACACCCCCCCACCAATTTATAACCTGAGAGAGACTAATACACATAGCAACAACTCCCACCTCCATATCCCCAGAGAGAGCGGGGGACACAGAGTAATAACCCATCCCCAGAGAAACACTAACACATAGCAAAATCTCTCCCATCTCCATACTGGAAATCCCCATATCCATTGAAAGTCTAAAATACATGATTCCCACCAGTACCAAAGAGGGGGTAGAGATACTGTAACATATGCATGAAAATGCTTAGTCTACAGATGGATAAAGAAACCATAAAGCAAGCACAATTTCTTGCCTTATCCAAGGTCTCCTAGTAGGAGAGACTAAAATGTGGCAAATTTATCATCCAGAGGGAAGGAAACTGTAAAATATGCACTGCATTTTCTTGCACACTGCAAAAATTAATAAATATTAGGAGAGAGACTTGGTCTGAGCAAAATTTGTCCAGTGAGTCTCTGGAAGGTGAGAGTTGGACCAGTCCTGAGACACTTTGGGTATATATTTTAACAACCCTTTTTGCCTCCTAATGATAGAACTTTGTGGAAACACATCTACCTTTTTTCCTGTATTACAGCCAGTTGATTTTCAGCTGTTTACTCTTATAGTTCTTGCTTTTTCTCCTTTTTCGTTCATCTCAAAAAGTCTACTTGCCCTTAACAAAATTCATGTTCTTCTCAGGTTTTCTGTAACCTAGTTACCATCTGTATTTACGTCAAATGGGCTCTGCATTGCCCTAGGTCATCATACCCCAGATTGTATCGTTTCTGCCCCAGAGCATGAGAAATTAAATAAAGCGGCCACCCTCCTGCAGATACTTCCAGACCTGCAGAGATACTAATGCTCTGCAGTTGGCACTTGAGCACATCTTTTAGTAGGGGGAGGTTGATTTGTATCAGAGAGAGAAATAGAGGAAATGGGGGCTGATGGGGCGAGAAGGAAATAGGTGATTGTGTGGGGAAAAGTTATATTTTATTTGGGTGTGGATAGAAAAGGAACAGAAGAGTGATTATCACAAAACATTTGCTATTTCTTTAAATTAATCAATTAGTAATTTTGGTGAGACTACATATTACACGGGAGTGACATACTATAAAGTAAGCAGGCAATGGAGAAAACTGATTTGTTCTCTTAGGCCTTGTCTACGTGGAAAAGTTGCACAGATATAACATAAGGTGTGAATTTAAACTGATACTATGAAATTGGTGTAGACTTTTATAGAAACACTCCTATTCCAGCATAAGAGTGCTTTCTTTGGTGTAGTTTAAGTTGGTTGGGAACTGGTTTAAATTAAGCTGAAATACTTTTATGCCAAAATAAGGGTTCACACAGGGTGTTTGCACTTAGTTAACTAAATCAATTTAATTAAACCAGTGCAAGTTTGTGTGTAGAGAAGCCCTTAAAGTGGGAACACTGTGGCTCCAAATGTGGTGCAGATATCTAGTCCCTTCACTTCCTTCTTGAAGCCATTGTTGCAAACATGGCTGCCAAAGAGACGATTGAGAATATGCTGTCTCTTGCGATATGTCATTGTGATCCAGGGCTACCCAATGCTGGGCATTCTCTACAATCATTTTGGTTGTCAGGACAGTGGCACCAAAGAATATTTGTTCAAGCTTCTTGTTTAGATATCAGTTTGCAATATTGCGTTTGTTAGACCTTGTCTATACTAGAAAGAGTTTGCCAGTATAGCCATATGGGCATAGCTGTATCAGCAAACCTTCCTAGTGAAGACATAGCTCATACCAGCAACAGTTCTTTTGCTGAGACCACTTAGACTAGTTCCCCAAACAAAATAAGCTATAACATCAAAAGGACTTTTTTGTTGGTGTAACTCAGTGGTCTCCAAACTTTTTGGCTCACGCACTCCCAGGGTGAAGAGCAGAAGACCTACTGCAGATGTGCCGCCGACTGAAGAAGACAACTGCTGCTGGGGAAGAACCTTCCGCTGAAACAGCGGCAGCACATTGAGCTGCCGCCGACATCCCACGGCTGTCTTCGGCGGCAGCTCAATCGTTGTCGTTATGCCCCGCGGCATTTTGGCGGCGGTCCTTCTTCGGCGGCAGCTGTCTTACGGAAGACGTGCAGAGCTGCCGCCAAAGAAAAATAATGCACACCCCCTGGGATCATCTCGCGCACCCCAGTTTGGAGACCACTGGTGTAACTGCTTCTACAGTAGTCCTTTTGCCAGCATGGGTTGGGACTCCCCCACCTCCTACTACCACCACTGATGTAGCTATGCTAGCGAAACTTTTAAGGGTAGACTAGGTATTAGTTTTGACTGTCATCTTTCTCTGGCAGATTTTTTTTCTTCCTTGCTGTAAAATGCTCTTTTCCAAGTGGTTTTACCCCTGATGATGGTGTTTCAAAACCTCTCTAGAAAAACACTTGAAGTTTGTGACATTGTATGTAACGTTTCAGTGAAGAACTGCATGGAAAGCAGTCATGAAACTTACCGAGCAGTTTCCACTGTGTGCTTCTGATCCCAATAAAGTGGCAAATGTCTAGAATGTCGTTTGATTTTATTCCGTTTTTTTCTGGATAGTACATATCCTCTCTTACATTAGGAAAAGATTACATACTTAATTGTGTCCTACCTCTCTTTCTACACTATTGAGTCAACAGTACACTAATAGTCACTAGCTACAAACCCTGCCAAATGAAAAGCAAAGTATTAAAAAACAAAACAACCTTCTCTGTTAAGGCTGAGTTTTTTTTTTCAATGTGGTAGTAATGCTGAAAATTTCTGCTGTGACTAGATGTGGCTCTCAGACTCCTGGCAAGCTGCCACATGGCCCCGGTTGTCTGCTTTTCTCTTTGCTCCAAAAATGCACACGAGATTTCTGCGCAATTGCTCATGGGCCTACAGTAAATTCCAGAGATGTAGTGGGGTTCAGGTTGTTAACTCACAGCTGCCAAAAGAAGGTCCCACAGCACTCAACTCCCATAGCCAAATGATAATCCTGTTAAGGATAAAGATCTGGTAAGCAGATAAAATTGAGATAATAAGGAGGTTCTCCCCAACAATGTTTAGTCATTTTGTCTTATATATTGACTACTTAGCATAAACACACTCCAGAATACTATACCTTTCAATTGTCTTCTTTGTGTAATTTTTCTCTGATCCCCATTTTTGGGGCTTTGTTCATCTCATTACAACTTTTAATTAATTCTTGTTTGCATTTTTTGACCTTGTCACAGTGCTCATTTTACTTCCTCAGACTTCGCTTATTTTTTTTTTTTTTACCTTTTAGACTGCTTTTCTTATAAGGTGGGCAGTGGCAGTAGAACAGTAATATTTTAAAATGGAAAGCTGCCAAGGAAAATTCTGATCACCATCTTATTCACTTTTCCATTTCAGTTCTTCCAGGTGTGAAGTACTTCTGATTATCATTCTTCCTTCTTCTACAATAGTGCCTAGGTTGTCCTAATTGGGATTGTGACCTCATTGTGCTAGGTGCTGTAGAAATTTATGAGATGGTCTCTGACCCAAAAATCGTACGAGTGGAGTGTTCAGGGCGATGACTAGAAAATCTGTTGTAACCTTAAAGTGATTAGCATTAGTCAATTCTCCTCTGTAGCAAGCATTTTACACAGGAGCCAACTGCAAAGGGAACAGCTTGCTGTTGTATAAAGTGCTATGCTGCTGCTGTTGGTTTAGATCACCCCAGTGCTACAGGAACGCCTAGTTTAGGATGGGGAACTGAGGAATCCTGAAAGGTTTGCGAATCCTTTAAGTAAAGGGCAACTCTTCTTATACCCAAGTTATTTCATTACATACCTCTCATTTGTATCCGTGACATTCCAAAACAGGTCTTTTAAGACTTCTGTTATGGTGAGCCACCATCACTTTCCCTTGTCCTCAGCTTCAGGATTCCATACCGCTCCCCCCCATGCTGGTTGTCAGATCTCCTCTTCACCCTAGGCTGCTTCCGTTCTACATATACACTACAGTACAACTGCCAGAATCCTTGTCCAGATTTTCATTGTTTTGATTGAGAGAGCCCTCTTGAGTGTATCTTCACTGGGGAAAAAGTTGTGTTCTTAACTAGTGTTAGCTAACACATAATAACTAACGTAGTAAAATCCTAGTGAAGATAAAATAGTTGGTAGTTTTCACACAAGTTGGCAGGTTGAGGTAAAGACTATGTGGGAGTCCTGGGTTTATCTTGACCTGCTACCTTTTGTTAAAACTACAAACTGCCTTGTTTTCAATAGGATTTTGCCTCAGTTTCCAGGTGTTAGCCAACAAGAGTTACGAACACATCTTTTTCCCTAGTGAAAATAAGGCCCTTTAACTTTTACTCTGCCCCCTTTCATTCTAGTAGAACTCACTCTTCAGTTCCACCTGCTGCTTGAATTATTTTCAGTTTCTCTCAAATCCATTTATTACCTTACCTTTGCTATATATGCATCATACTCAAACTCCCTGCCCTTGTATTTAAGGCCCTTCCCAATATATTTTTTATGATTTCTATTATCACACCTAGGAGTCCCCTAGGACCCAATAGTGCCAGGTACTGTTCAAACCCAGAAGGAAAAGACAGTCGCTGCCCCCAAATTGCTTAAAGTCTAAATATAAAACAAGAGACAGCAGATGGAAACAGACCAATTGTGGGGGACAACAAGGAAACGATGAAGATAATATTGATCAGTATGATAGGCTGTGATCTAGCTCCAATCAGTTTTTCTGCTCTTCTCTCCTTTCACTCGGCCAAAACTGCCTACACGTTATTTTGTTCAACTCAGCACATCTTCTTAAATGTCAACCTCTATGCCTGACTCCATCCACCTTCAGGTTTCTCTTGAAAATGAATTTCTTCAAGAAGGCTTATAAACCTAGCCTTTGCCTCTAAATTAAAAATAAAAAGTAATCCACAAGAAGCACGCATTCACTTAATAAAGGCTCTAACAAAGTCATGAATTTTTGTTGTTCAGAAGTTGTGGTCACAGTTTAAGTTGCGGTTTTGATGCTGTCAGTTCAAGTACCATAATAAAACAAACCGGAAGAATGAAGAATAAAGACCTCCCATCTGAATACCCCCACAGGGAGTCCAGTCCTTGGTGTACACCCGCACACAAGCTCCAGGCACGTTTGAATGAGTGGCTTTGCCACCTGTTGCATAAGGTTGCAACATCACTCAAATTTGGCCCTACTGCTTCTCCGTCATGATGGGCAGATGTGGGTGTTTGTAGAGGTGTTCTCAAGGTAGCGTATAGTGGGGTTGGAGGGTAAGGGTGCCATCAGGACTGAGTTGTTAGTAGTGTCCTTTACTCTCCAACATAGGTTGGATACCCCCTCCCCCCCAACCCTTCAGTCCAGGGTGTGTATGGAGCCTGAGCCTCTTTGCCCTGAACTGGCCCCAACTTGGAGACCCTTGGAAGCCCTGTGAGGGGGCTGGCACTGCTGGGGCTCCCCTATCCTGACATTGATCTCTTTGGGAGGCATAAGCTCCCACTTAGCCCCATTTACTGGGGCCTCCCCAAACTGGTTCCCCAGCACAGTTGTGCTGCTGAACCAGGCAAAGTCCTTGAGGTTATCTTCCTCGTGCATGACCATAGCCCCATCTCATGCACTAGGTTGCATTGCTACTCACACAAATTTTTCTTGGTTGCCAACCAAGGTCACAATGGAGGGTCACTTAAATTTGCCTTGGCCACCCCTCCATCATGATGGAGGAGGGGCACTAAAAGTTGCAGTGAGTATTAAAAGTTACAGTTTCTGCAACACAGTCACAGCCCACAATTTTCTTCTAGTCAGCCTTGTCTCTGACCTTCCGCTTTCCTGCAAACCTGTGGTTCGCTACCTTCTCTTGATGTTAAAAAAACTTGATGTTAAAAAACTGGCCATAGAGAGAGACCTGCACTGTTAGTGAGAACTGTGTTAATGTTCTTTCCTGCAAAATTCAGGTATATTTTGGGGAGTGAAGGGACTTCTTTTGAGTGTACACGTGCTTTATTTTTTTATTTTTTCATTTTTGTGTATACAGTAGAACCTCAGAGTTATGAACACCAGAGTTATGAACTGACTGGTCAACCACACACCTCATTTGTACCTGGAAGTTCACAATCAGGCAGCAGCGGGAGGAGGAGGCAGGCAAATACAGTACTGTTTTAAACGTAAACTGCTAAAAAAAAAGGGGGGGGGGCGGGAGATTAAAAAAAGATTTGAGAAAGTAAGGAAACTGTTTCTTTGCTTGTTTCATTTAAACTGATGGTTAAAAGCAGCATTTTTCTTCTGCAGAGTAGTTTCAAAGCTGTATTAAGTCAATTTTCAGGTGTGAACTTTTTAAAAGAACAGCCATAACATTTTGTTCAGAGTTACGAACATTTGAGTTACGAACAACCTCCATTTCCAACTTGTTTGTAACTCTGAGGTTCTACTGTACATGGACAATGCTGCTATCATCATAACCTTTTTGGTAAAATCTCCTCTAATAAGCTTTGGGTAGCCTTACTAGAATGCCACCACTTTGCCTTCATGGTACTCAATTCAGACTCTTTCCTGGCAGCTTTGGAAAACAAGTACACACTCATTTATACTTTCTGACATTCTTTACTATCCAATATTATAATACTATAATATCCAGTCAGAGTTGCATATTTACTAAATAAAAAATGTTTTACAATGCCAGCTAACATATCTGGTAAACTTTGCTGTTGGTGTGAACATCGTTTAAAATTTTCTTGCTAAGCTATGACTACAGTGTGCACATGGTAGTTTCTTTATGCTCTCAGTAGGTTAAATTCATTTTTGTTCTTATTCAGCTGACATTTTTCCAAAAGCTGAATTATGAAATTAAATAAGGAAGCTGAGCTTCATCTTTAGGAGAGGAAGTTATGGTCCTTCCTATAGTAGAGATGAGATTTCCAGGTAAGCTGGAGAGCGTGAGGGTGAGATTGTCTTTGTGTGCTTTAGTGCCTCAAATTGGAGGAACTGCTAAGGGGAAAGGAAAGGGGAGAAAACCTCAGTAGTCTGTGTTCTCATTTTCTCTTTGACCTTGATTCTGCAGTGTCTGGGTTGGTGGATGCAGCAGGTCTGTCAGGGTTCCCTCCCCACTCTAAACTCTAGGGTGAAGACGTGGAGACCCTCATTCAGAGCCCCTAAGCTTATTTTTACCAGCTTAGGTTAAATCCCCCAAGGTACAAAATTCCCTGCACCCTGAGAAATGCTTCTTTCGCTGCCACCATCAAGTATCTAACAGGAATCCAGGAAAGGAATCACTTGAACTTCCCTCCCCCCCAAAATACCCCCTCAAGCCGTACACCCCCTTTCCTGGGGAAGCTTGAGAACAATCTCCCAACCAATTGGTTACACAGTGATCTAAAAACCCACCCCCTGGGTTTTAACACCATAGAAAACAGTCAGCTTCTTAAAAGAAGGATTTTATTAAAAATAAAGAAGGTAAAATCATCTCTGTAAAATCAGGATGGTAACTATTTTACAGGACACTATATTTCCAAACTCAGAGAGATTTCCCCCTCTGGACAAAACCTTAAAGTTCCAGAAAACCATGAATAACCCCCCCCCCCCCCCCTTGCCCCTTCTAACACAGGGGATACACCAAGCAAAATTAAACAGAAATCTGTACGCTATGCTATCTAAACTTACTTCAGAAAAGGGAGGTTTGATTTTCTGTAGGTTCCTTCTGTCTTCCAAGATCACTGTCTCTCAGACAAAGACACACACTAAAACCTTCCCCCCTCCCAAAGTTTGAAAGTATCTTGTCCCCTTATTGGTCAGATGCCAGCCAGGTCAGGTGTCAGTCTGGCTACCTGCATTTCTTAACCCTTTACTGGAAAGAGGATTTTATAGCACTGCATCAGACCCTCTCCCCCTTCCCTTCATATTTATGACACGCCCCCCAAATCACCGATAGTGTGAAACACTGGCTGTGATTTCTTCCTGGAGCTCTAAAAGAAAACAAAGTAATAAGACACATGAATCTCCAAATATACTAATAACTGCATAAAGACTAAACAATATTGTCCACATTGCAAGGACGATTTTAACCAGTTGGTTCGGGGAAACTTTCACGGGAGAGTGCATCAGCCACTTTGTTAGAAGCTCCTGAAATGTGTTGTATTTCAAAATCAAAATCTTGGAGAGCCAAACTCCATCGAAGGAGTTTTTTGTTATTTCCCTTGGCGGTATTAAGCCACTGTAGTGCAGCATGGTCGGTTTGCAGGTGGAAACGCCGTCCCCAAACGTATGGGCGTAGCTTTTCCAGAGCGTAGACAATGGCGTAACATTCCTTCTCACTGATTGACCAGTGGTTTTCCCTCTCAGACAGCTTCTTGCTGAGAAACACGACAGGATGGAATTCTTGATCTGGTCCTTCCTGCATTAAGACTGCTCCCACACCACGCTTGGACGCATCTGTGGTTACTAGGAACGGTTTATCAAAGTCCGGGGCCCTTAGCACAGGGTCAGACATGAGTGTTGCTTTAAGCTGGTTAAAGGCCTTCCGACACTCATCAGTCCACTGAACTGCATTTGGCTGGTTCTTTCTGGTTAGGTCAGTTAGAGGGGCGGCGATTTGGCTGTAGTGCGGTACAAATCGCCTGTAATATCCGGCCAAGCCTAAGAAAGATTGGACCTGTTTCTTTGACTTTGGGACAGGCCACTTTTGGATAGCCTCCACCTTGGCCTGTAGGGGGTTAATAGTTCCTTGACCCACCTGGTGTCCAAGGTAAGTCACTCTGTTGAGGCCTATTTGACACTTTTTAGCCTTAACAGTTAGTCCTGCCTCTCGTATGCACTCGAAGACCTTCTGGAGATGCTCCAGGTGTTCGGCCCATGAGTCAGAAAATATGGCCACATCGTCAAGATAGGCAACTGCCGATTCTCCCAATCCCGCTAGGAGACTATCTACCAGATTCTGGAATGTGGCAGGTGCATTCCGCAGCCCGAAAGGGAGCACATTAAATTCATACAGCCCGACATGGGTGATGAAGGCTGACTTTTCCTTGGCGGATTCATCTAGCGGCACCTGCCAGTACCCCTTGGTTAAGTCTAAGGTGGAGATGAACTGGGCACGTCCCAGTTTCTCCAATAGTTCATCTGTGCGAGGCATTGGATAGTTGTCTGGGCAAGTCACAGCATTTAGCGTACGGTAGTCCACGCAAAAGCGTATTTCCCCATCTGGTTTGGGGACTAGAACCACGGGAGAGGCCCATGCACTGCTAGAGGGACGGATTATACCCATCTGTAGCATGTCTTGAACCTCCCGTTCTATAGCAGTTTTGGCGTGAGGAGCCACTCGGTAAGGTCGGGCTCTAATTGGGTGGGCATTACCTGTGTCAATGGAGTGGTATGCCTGTTCGGTCAGTCCTGGGGTGGCTGAGAACATAGGTGCGAATTTAGCGCACAGCTCCTGGATTTGCTGGCGCTGCATACGTCCGAGGGTCATTGAGAGGTTCACCTCTTCCACGCCACCGTCATTTTTCCCTTCATAGTAGACACCTTCAGGCCACTCAGCGTCTTCTGCTCCCTGGGCAGTAAACTGACACACCTTCAATTCTCGGGGGAAAAAAGGCTTTAGAGAATTAACATGGTACACTTTAGGCTTGAGAGTTGTGGTGGGGAATGCTATGAGATAGTTCACAGCTCCCAGGCGTTCTTGGACCGTAAATGGCCCTTCTCATGACGCTTCCATTTTATGGGCCCGGAGCGCCTTCAAGACCATGACTTGGTCCCCTACTTTAAAGGAACGCTCTCTGGCATGTTTATCATACCAGGCCTTTTGCTCTTCCTGAGCCCCTTTTAGGTTTTCTCTAGCAAGGGCTAAAGAGTCTCGGAGGGTGTTTTGTAGGTTGCTTACAAAGTCCAGAATGTTAGTTCCTGAAGAAGGCATAAACCCCTCCCATTGCTGTTTCACCAGCTGTAATGGCCCTTTAACCTCGCGGCCATACACAAGTTCAAATGGTGAAAACCCTAAACTGGGATGTGGTACAGCCCTGTAGGCAAAGAGCAACTGCTGTAACACTAGGTCCCAATCGTTGGAGTGCTGGTTTACGAATTTACGTATCATGGCTCCCAAAGTTCCATTAAACTTCTCCACCAGACCATTTGTTTGATGGTGGTAAGGGCTGGCAACCAAGTGGTTCACCCCATGAGCTTCCCACAGGCTTTTCATGCTCCTTGCCAGGAAATTGGTTCCTGAATCAGTAAGGATGTCGGCGGGCCAACCTACCCTGGCAAAAATCTCTGTTAATGCCTGGCATACACTTTTAGCCCGGGTGTTGCTCAGAGCTACTGCTTCTGGCCATCGGGTGGCAAAATCCATGAAAGTCAGTATGTACTGCTTTCCTCTGGGTGTCTTTTTCGGAAAAGGACCCAGAATATCCACAGCTACCCGCTGAAATGGAACTTCAATTATGGGGAGTGGCTGGAGAGGGGCTTTGACCTGGTCTTGGGGTTTTCCCACTCTTTGGCACACCTCACAAGACCGGACATAGGTAGAAACATCCTTGCCCATTCCCTCCCAGTGGAATGACCTCCCCAAATGGTCTTTGGTTCTGTTCACCCCAGCATGACCACTAGGATGATCATGGGCTAAGCTCAAGAGCTTTAGCCGGTACTTAGTCGGAACCACCAACTGTCTCTGAGGACGCTAGTCTTCCTGGTGTCCACCAGAAAGAGTCTCCTTATATAGAAGTCCTTTTTCTATAACAAACCGGGATCGATTAGAAGAGCTGAGAGGCAGTGGGGTGCTCCGTCCCACTGTCCAAGCTCTCTGTAGGCTTTCATCTGCTTCCTGCTCGGCTTGGAACTGTTCCCTAGATGCTGGAGACATCAGTTCCTCACTGGGTTGTGGACCTGGGCTGGGTCCCTCTGGGAGCGATGCAGGTGATGGGTTTGTTTCCGTTGACTGTGAACCGCTCTCCGCTGGTGCACAATGTGGTAATTCAGGCTCTGGCTGAGCCTCTTGTATTGAGTTATCGGCTGCTGCTGCCATTGCAGGCTCGGTGGTGCCCTCGGGTGTTGGCACTGTAGATGGGGTTGCAAGCGCTGGACTCAGTGCTGGCAATGGTTCTGGTGCTGGTTGCTTTGCCAGTTCCGGTTCCGAGACTGGCTTGGGTTGGGTTTCTGTGATTGGATCTATGACGGCTGTTGCAGTCGTTGGCAGGGTATCCGGTTCCAGCACCTCTATCCGGGTCTCTGGTAGTACAGATGGGGTTCTGGTGGAAGTCTCAGGAACAGAGCTAGGTGTGACAGCTTGCTTAGCCTGGCTGCGGGTGACCATTCCCACCCTCTTGGCTAGCTTCACACAATTGGTCAAGTCTTCCCCCAGCAACATGGGAATGGGATAATCATCATAGACTGCAAAAGTCCAATTTCCTGACCAGCCCTTGTACTGGACAGGCAACACGGCTGTAGGTAAATCAAAAGAGTTGGACTTGAAGGGTTGAATTGTCACTTGCACCTCTGGGTTGATTAAGCTGGGGTCCACTAAGGATTTGTGGATAGCCGACACTTGTGCTCCGGTGTCCCTCCACGCTGTAACCTTTTTTCCGCCCACACTCACCGTTTCCCTTCATTCCAAGGGTATCTGGGAGGCATCTGGGCCTGAGGACCTTTGGTGTGACCCCGGTGCAATGAACTGTATTCTGTTGGGGTTCTTGGGGCAGTTGGCCTTCACATGCCCCAATTCGTTACATTTGAAACATCGCGCAGCTGACTGGTCAGTGGGGCGAGGTGGGTTGCTGGAGAATGGGGTGGTGGGGCAATAAGGGGTCTGGGTTTTTCCTTGTGGGGCCTTGGGCTGCTCCTGGTGAGGGGGTGTGGTCTCGGGTTTTCCTTTCTGGTATCTCCCCAAACTGTGACCAGGGTTGTTCCTCTCTGCTTCCTGCACCCCTTGTGTGCCAAATTTCCCTGCCCCTCTGCTGATCTGGGACTGTTCGTATTGATCAGTATAAGCAGCAAGGCTGTCTGCTGAGTCCATTTTCTTATCCCATAAACACTGTCTTATATCATCCTTGGACATATTCAGGAATTGTTCCTGAGCCATCAAATCACACACTCCTTCAAAGCTAGTAACATTCCTTCCCTTGACCCATTTTTTTAACAGTTCCTTTATCCGGTTTACATAAGCTACATTACTTAGTCCAGGCCCTCGGATAAGGGTTCGAAATTTTACTTGGTAAGTTTCAGGTGTAACTTGTAATTGTTTTAAAACCAAATCCTTGAATTTCTCAAGTTTAATAGCTGCTTCACTGGCAGTCATCTTAGCCTTTCTGTTTTTAATCTGTCTTAACCCGATAGAGTTAGAAAAGAAAAAAAAACTTGCTTGGGTATACCCTGTAGGGGTTAACTACCTGCTTTCATATGTAGATACTCTAGCTCCTAGCAGCTTAACCCCTCCCGCCTCCCTGCTTCCAGCAGCACAGGGAAGAGTCAGAGAGAAGAAAAAAAAATTCTAAACTCCCTGTGTCTGGTTCAAAAAAAATCTCTGGTTCAATATATCCCACCGCTCTGCCACCATGTCAGGGTTCCCTCCCCACTCTAAACTCTAGGGTGAAGACGTGGGGACCCTCATTCAGAGCCCCAAGCTTATTTTTACCAGCTTAGGTTAAATCCCCCAAGGTACAAAATTCCCTGCACCCTGAGAAATGCTTCTTTCGCTGCCACCATCAAGTATCTAACAGGAATCCAGGAAAGGAATCACTTGAACTTCCCTCCCCCCCAAAATACCCCCTCAAGCCGTACACCCCCTTTCCTGGGGAAGCTTGAGAACAATCTCCCAACCAATTGGTTACACAGTGATCTAAAAACCCACCCCCTGGGTTTTAACACCATAGAAAACAGTCAGCTTCTTAAAAGAAGGATTTTATTAAAAATAAGGTAAAATCATCTCTGTAAAATCAGGATGGTAACTATTTTACAGGACACTATATTTCCAAACTCAGAGAGATTTCCCCCTCTGGACAAAACCTTAAAGTTCCAGAAAACCATGAATAACTCCCCGCCCCCCCACCCCCCTTGCCCCTTCTAACACAGGGGATACACCAAGCAAAATTAAACAGAAATCTGTACGCTATGCTATCTAAACTTACTTCAGAAAAGGGAGGTTTGATTTTCTGTAGGTTCCTTCTGTCTTCCAAGATCACTGTCTCTCAGACAAAGACACACACTAAAACCTTCCCCCCTCCCAAAGTTTGAAAGTATCTTGTCCCCTTATTGGTCAGATGCCAGCCAGGTCAGGTGTCAGTCTGGCTACCTGCATTTCTTAACCCTTTACTGGAAAGAGGATTTTATAGCACTGCATCAGACCCTCTCCCCCTTCCCTTCATATTTATGACAAAGTCACTATCAGTTTTTTCTACAGCAAAGCCTGATGGCATATGTACAGTTACATTGTGAATATGTACTATTTTTGCATTTTGTATCTGAACATATACTGATGACTCTAGTCTTTTACAGAAGTCATTAGAAGATAAACTTGAAAACAAGAAATAGTTTTGAGACATATACACACAGTTGAATAATAAAAGTAATTAGACAGGGTAGCCAACTTATGCTAACCATACAAGAGACTACTATAGTGTTATGAAGTAGGTGTTGAGCCAGCTGGTATTTAAATAGTCCCGGGCCCCTTGTAGTTATGTAGTCCATGGGAACATAAACTTTTTAAAAGAAAAAACTCCCTAATCTCTTCTGAAATCTGTTGGCTATCACCTGACAGCACAGTATAGCTTTGCCTAGCACCCTGCTGCAAATTTTTGGACGCACTGGTTATCTTTCGAATTTCCTCCAGAGAGCACAATGGAAACTGAAATAGAGAAAATGAATGGGGTAAATTCTGTACACTTTTTAAGGATTTAGATTGGTTTACAGGTAAAGATGTTTGCTTTAATATTAAGATAAGGCTGTGTAAATCAAATATGGCTTATTGAAAAATGTCTTTGAATTTGGAGGGCAGTTCACCATGTTATTAAGGTTTTGCCCTTGCTTGTAAGTTCTTGGGCGAAGGCTGCCTGTTACTGAGTGTATGTACAGCACCTATTACAATGGGGCCTGCGTCCCTGTTGGGCCATCTAGAATAGAAGCTTCCATAATAAAAACAATAAAATAATATTCACATATGCTCTTAGCTACATGTGGATTTTTCTTAGTTATTCCACTGGTACATAATTTGGCCACTTTCTCAATTTTGTAAGGTAATATTCTGCATATATACTAATGTGAGCTGAAATAGTTGGATGTGTGATGTAAACTGCAAGAACCTACAAGTCTTGCAGGAGCCACAAAATCTTGTCCACCATCTTGAATGCTTCTCCTTGAGGAGGGAGTCATTAACTACTGTATTTAGTAGCATCAAAAGGCCTTTTCTTTTGTTAAAGCTTATTTGAGTGTATATACGCCAGTTTTAAGTACATGAAGCTATTTCAGAAGCTTTAACATCTGAGGATTCCTTCCTTCCCCTGAAAAAAGATTGATGACACTGTATTTGTTGTATAGGACTATACAGATCTTTTTATTTGTGATCTTTCAGGACCCGCAAATCCTTTCCATAAAGTAACAACATTATGTGTGCATCAATAGTTTGTATACACAGTAGGATGAGTTAGAAGAAACAAAAACAGTAGTGGAAACTTAGATATTTGCCTCTGTTCTTTTCCCCTCATGAGTCTTTTGTGTAGTCAGTGAGTTTATCTCTACCTTTCCTGTAAATAGAGAGACAAGGTGAGTGACATAATATTGAACCAACTTCTGTTTGTGAGAGAGACAAGCTTTAGTAGTTACTATCCAGTAGTTGTTTTTTTTGTGTTGTTTTATTTGTTTTTTTTAGTAATTAATCTTTGATGCTAGAGACTGGTGGCATGTAGTGCTCACTGGGCTTTTAGCACTGCCTGTTGTGTGAGTTGTCTGTCCTGATGACAACCTCCACATGGGTTGTCTTTTGTGTCTCAGCAAGAGACACATTAAGAAAAGCAGTATCTGCCATTCTTTTAAGAAAAGAATGCAGATTTCCAGAGATCTGCAACTCAGGTTACCCATGGAGCAGGCGATGAGGCCTATCTCAGCCTCCGAGCCCTCGACCAAACACTCTGCCACCTGCCTGCAGTTTGCTGCCGAAGCTGCAGTGGTCTCTGGATTCAGATTATTCTCCACAAAGAAAGAGGGTTGGTCTTGCTCTCCAGAGCTTCCCTGAAAGGAGATATGTAAGACAGACTGGAGCTACTTGAAGTTGAAAAAAGACTCCTCTTCTTCAAAGGACATGGAACATCACTGGGACTCTTCAGGTACTCAAGGTAGGGTTGGCCATTGACCTGTCTCCCAGCACAGTACTGGAGAGAAGATATCGGTACTGTACCATCAACTCCGCTCCTGTTTCATAGAATCATAGAATATCAGGGTGGGAAGGGACCTTAGAAGGTCATCTAGCCCAACCGCCTGCTGAAAGCAGGACCAATCCCCAATTTTTGCCCCAGATCCCTAAATGGCCCCCTTAAGGATTGAACTCACAACCTTGGGTTTAACAGGCCAATGCTCAAACCACTGAGCTATCCCTCCCCCCTGTTTGTGGAACAGCCATTGAGCCTAATACCAATGGATTATATTTTGGCGCCAACATTATTGATACCGATGACCCCACAAGCTTATGAGGCAGCAAACAACAGTTACGAAAGGTAGGTAACTGTTTTTTCAAAGTCCTCCAGCACTTTGCCATCCCCTCCTAGGCACAGTTTGTTTAGAAAGACTTTTAGTCTGCCCCCAAAAGGAGAGCGCCAGTACTAGGAGTGGAATTGATTATACAGCAAAGAAAGCTTGTGGGGTACCTACTGGCTGCCCATGCCTTATGCTTTCCCGCAGTGGCATTTTTGGAACATGTATCCCTATCCCCCATGTCTCAATCACTGGCCCAGTTGAAAGGAACGTAGACATACCATACAGCAAAGCAGCTTCCAGAGCCACCTTGGTTGAAAGCTGGGCACTGAACAGCTACTGCTGCAGGAGGAATTGATTCAGGAACAGTGGGTTTTACCTCAGGAGGATCCATCAGCTCCTGTTAACCTGTCTTCTTTTTCACTTGATGACTCAATGATTCTGGACTCTTCTTCTCTCGTTCCAGAAGATTTTACGTCTTACACCAAGTCCTGTTGAGAATTCCTTTAGTCATACAAGTTGATCTAGTACAATTGAACACTCGTAGGCTTTTGGATTTTCTCGAGATGACTGCGCTGGGGAGGGATGCCCTCCCAATTAATGACAATCTTTTAGAACTGGGAAACGCTTTATGGTACATGCTAGTCTCCTTAGCCCCTACAGCTAAGCGTACAAATAAACATCATATACCAATACACTGGTTCAAGTGCTTTTATTCCCATCCAGCCCTAAACTCCCTTGTAGTTATGGCTGCCAATGAGAGAGCATGTCGGGAGCTTTAAATCAGCTCCCAAAGAAAAAGAGCCCAAGAGATTTGAGTTGTTTGAGAGAGAAATGTCCTATAGCTCTTCTATCCAGATGTGTATAGCAAACTAACAGGCACTGTTAGCTGATTATGACTTTGTAAATGGGAGTTAATGTCCAGGTTTACTGACAAACTACCAAAGGATGCAAGGGAGGACGAGACCTCACCAGCCTGCTCCTGGCGTCATGGGCCCTTCTTCTAGGGTGATGGCTTCTGCAATAACAATGAGACCTCTTCCAAGGCTATGTAGGTGGCATGTTATGTACAGGAGGTCCCTTCTGGCCTTAAACTCTTGACTCTCCGATTGTACTACATTGTCCAATTAGTTCAAAGTGAAACAGCTTACCTACTTAATAACATGGGGTGATATGTTATTAACCTAACGTTCTGCTCATTTCACCATCTACCCACTGAACCGAGTCAAACTTGGGGTTTCAATACTGATCCTCAAAGCCCCTCATGATATTGACATGAGCTGGTTTAAAAGCATCTTCTCAGTAATTATAAACTCCCATGTCAGCTACATTGCTCGGGAACTGTGGAACTACTAAAACATGTGAAGGCTTATAAATGCAGGTGACAGAACTGAAAGCTTCTGGCCTAGAAGTGTGAAACTTGTTTCTGCAGAAAATTGAAATGATCTTCAACCTAATTTTCAGAACAAAGTGCAAAATTCACCACTTTGATTTAGCTTTCCTGCAATTTAAAATAGCAATCAGGAGGGAAAGAAACAGAGACTCTTTGACTTTTAGAATTTGTAAGACCGTTGAATACTGTGGTGATGCGTGTGGCCTTCATATATTTATTGACTCCGTTAGTTTGTGGGTGAAATAGATATTTAAAAACAAAAGTTAAGATACAACAGAATTTTATATAGTAGAAAGGGGTTTATGGGGGGGAGATCTTGCTGTAAAATACAGAACTTTGGTAGATGGAGATTCGTTCTGCCAAGAAAATTTTGGAGGTTCATTTCACAAGGGAGAATATGGGTGTTATAATTCGGTATTTTTAGTAGTTGTGCAACTGATTCCTTTACAGAGCATCTGGAAACACTCTCCTCTTATGAAGAGTATGCAACCAGCTTTTTCTGCCCTGTGGTCTGAATTCCTGAAGTGGGGGAAAGCATCATGGAGAGTGGTTTAAGGGGGACGGACCTGTTATGCGAGGGTCTGAGGGCAGTTTGTTATGGCAGGGCCCTAAGATAGTGGTCTAGTCCCTTTAAAATAATAATAATTGTAACACAGGTAATGCCAGGCATTGTCACTCTGATTTTGTGGGTGAAGGACCAGTAAGACACATGCTAACTTCATTTGCCAGGTTGTCCATTTATACGAATGTAAGTGGAGATTAAAAAATGTAAATGGCTGCATCAAGAGCAGTCTTCAATTTAGAGAAGATACTCTGGGTTAAATCTTTTCATGAATTTATTACTAGAGCTATCGCTAGGAAAAATTTTTATATGATGCTTGCTAATTGCAAAGAAGAGTATGTTGCCCATTGTTTTGTTAAAATGTCTAAATTTTAAAAATAATGTGGGCTGATAACTCAATTAAAAATTGATTTGGTTTTGCTCCTGTCTTAGTCATTTCCCATTCCAACTCATATGTGATGACACGGTGATACCAGAAAGTGGGATATAGCTTTCTTTGGAAACAGTCAGTATTTCTCCTTTATATTAAGTGGGATCATTAGAGTATGAAGTGCTCCCTTCTTGGCCCTTTATTGGAGAATCAGGGATCAAGTTTAGGATCCAATCTCTGAAAAGTTTAGCTGCATGTTATGTTCCTTGCCAGGACTCTCATAAAAGCTCAAACCACTTTCCCTACCAATTTCTTCTAATATAGGAAAATATTTACTTGTTTTTGCATAAGAGCTGAAGTTAACATGCAGCTATTTTACAAGTTGAAACCAGAAGGCAGTAACATAAGATTTATATATATTTGAATGTAGATCAAATTGGGACGTAAACTGTTTCACAAGGGAGGGATATATTGTTGCACGTCAGGCCCAAATTTGTCTGTCTTACCTCGTGTGATAAGAGTATTTTAGGTAATATGTAATCTACAGCATATTTTTTTGTATTTTAGGAAGCTGAATATGGTGGACATGATCAGATAGATTTGTATGATGATGTTATCTCTCCATCTGCAAATAATGGCGATGCCCCAGAGGACCGTGATTATATGGACTCTCTCCCACCATCAGTTGGAGATGACGTAGGTAAAGGAGCAGCACCAAATGTTGTCTATACATATACTGGAAAGAGAATTGCATTGTACATTGGAAATCTTACTTGGGTAAGTGTTGGAATTCAGCTACACACATGCTTTTTTATTATGGGCAGTAATCTTACACTGATCAAATATACTCATTGTAGTTGACAGAATTTTACTAAAATATTTAACTTTTTGGCACATAATACAAGAAAAATAATTTACTGATATCTTAGAACAGAGAAGCAGGTTTTCCAAACATTTTAGTGAAAATCTTGGGGGAAGAATACAGTCCTGAGATGTTCATTAAAATGGAGGATATTTACAATATAAAGGTTCAGTTGTGTCTTACTTGTAGAATAAGTTAAAGGTGTAAGGGGAAGCTTTCCTGGAAAGCATGGTAGGTTTGCCACCCTATTGGGGCTTTGGGGAAACTCCGAAGAGAAGGACCAGAATAAATTAATACTATCTAGTGCCTTATGCCTATAAACTGATCTATTTTGAATAATCCCTTGTTGAAGCTTTTACTTTTAAAAGAGAACTGTAATGTTATTTGAGGTTTCTCTGAGAATTCATCCTCAAAGACTGTGCCTTGCAGTGATTTTTCCAGGCAAAACTGTTCCAAGCATCTGTCTTAAGAGTAGTGTCTGCAGTATTTTCAGGTAGTGCAGGTCTAGGAACCAAAATACAACCAGGGAAATACATTTTGTTGTTGGCACTAATTGTTGACCTTCAGTATGCTTTTTAAAAATAAAAATGTGTAAGATGCTAAATCAGTAACTGAAGTAATTAGCCTTTACTATGACATTTAATCTGAAAACCAATTTCTCACCCCCTTCCATGCAAAATTCTGAGTTCATGGTTGCTTACTCTGCTAAAATTTATACTAGTGCCAGGCATGCAGGAAAATGCTTCATACTTTGTTTTAAGTGTTTTGTGTCGTTAAGTATTGCAGTATCCTGATTTCAGGCACTTTCCAGGTAAGTAAAGGAAATCTCGATTTATCAAAGACTTAATTTAAAAACTTATTTCTAGAGATGGGATTTTCAAAACGCAGTGTTGGCCTAACTCTGCTTCCATTGAAGTCAATGGCCAATTGGCCAATTCTGAGTGTTTTTGAAAGTCTATATGTAACTTTTAAATCCGTATCGTTACTACTGACGTGGCATCTTAAACAGAACTATCTACAAAATTTTGTGTTTACCTTCTTACGGATTGTCAAGTTTTTCTTTTTTAAGTGGCATGAGATTCAGCAATGTAGTTTGCTTGCTGTGAGCCAGAAGGGTGTTGAGGGTTCTGTGCTAGAGCTGGTGTGGGTGGGGTGGATGGTATATAACGAGTTTTAAAACTTGCACACCCAGTTCCCACTCTCTCCTGAAATTTAGGGGGGTTCTGGAGTTAAAGGTTTTCTTCTTACTCCAACTCCTTCAGTACCAGTGCACACTTACGATCAGGGTGAAAGTGTTTACCTTCAGAAATGGATAATGTTTGACTTAGACGTTTGCTTATAGCACAGTCAGTTAGATGTTGGATGTCACATACCCAGGGCCACTGAAATGGCTGATAAACTCTGCTTTTCTTACTCTTTTTCTGTTTTTTTTCCTCTGCCATCAGTAAGTAAAACAATACTTCTTAGGCCAAGGCTACACTTGCAGCTGTACAGCGCTGTGAGTTAAACCCGTCTTTGTACAGCTGAGTAGGGAAAGCGCTGCAGCCTGTCCACACTGGCAGCTGCCCGCGCACTGACGTGGCTACATTTGCGGCACTTGCAGCGGCTTTGGGAGTGGTGCATTATGGGCAGGTATCCCACAGAACACCTCTTTGCATTCTGGCGCCGTGGGTTGTGGGAAGGGGGCGTGGGGTATGGTGCATTCTGGGTCCTGTCCCAACGCCCTGTGATGCATTGCTTTACATCCCAGCAATCCCTGTGTTTCCGTCCACAATTGGCGCCATCTTTCAATGGTTTCTTTGTAGCGCGATCTGTGCTCCGTTTCGGTCAGTGGGAAATGAACCCCGAACTGTTGAGGAAAATACTGACGAGTCTTGCCAGCACGTCATGTTTGGCAGTCGAGCTCTTCCTTAAGATCCACAGTGACAGCGAGGAGTCCGACGATGAAATCGACTCACGTAACGCGTACGACACGAACTTGCTTGTGGCATTCACGGACATGCTATGCACCGTGGAACGCCGCTTTTGGGCTCGGGAAACCAGCACAGAGTGGTGGGATCACATTGTCATGCAAGTCTGGGATGACGAGCAGTGGGTGCAGAACTTTCGGATGAGAAAAGCTACTTTCATGGGACTGTGTGAGGAGCTTGCCCCCGCCCTGCGGCGCAAGAACACGAGATTGAGAGCTGCCCTGATGGTGGAGAAGAGGGTGGCTATTGCAATCTGGAAGCTTGCAACTCCAGACTGCTATCGATCGGTATCGAACCAGTTTGGAGTGGGAAAGTCAACCGTTGGAATCGTGCTGATGCAAGTTTGCAAGGCCATTAATCGCATCCTGCTCAGAAGAACTGTGACTCCGGGTAACGTGCAGGACATTGTGGCTGGCTTTGAACAGATGGGTTTCCCTAACTGCGGAGGGGCGATAGATGGGGCGCATATTCCTATTCTGGCACCACCCCACCTAGCATCCGAGTACATTAATCGGAAGGGGTATTTCTCCATGGTTCTCCAGGCGCTTGTGGATCACCGTGGGTGTTTCATTGACAGTAACGCAGGCTGGCCCAGAAAGGTGCATGACGCACACATCTTTCGGAACATTGCCCTGTTCCGGAAGATGCAGTCCGGCACTTTTTTCCGAGACCAGAAGATCATGGTAGGGGAAATTGAAATGCCCACTGTGATCCTTGGAGACCCCGCGTACCCTTTAATGCCCTTGCTCATGAAACCCTACACAGGGAGCCTTGACACCAGCAAGGAACGGTTCAACTACAGGCTGAGCCGGTGCCGAATGACTGTGGAGTGTGCTTTTGGCCGTTTGAAGGGCCACTGGCGATCTCTATATGGGAAGCTGGACTTGGCCGAACATAGCATCCCCACGGTTATATCTGCGTGCTGTACCCTCCATAATATTTGTGAAGGGAAGGGTGAAATGTTCACTCAGGCGTGGACCTCAGAGGTTCAACACCTGGAGGCTAAATTTGCACAGTCAGAGAGCAGGGCTATTAGAGGGGCCCAGCGTGGGGCTGCAAGGAATAGGGGTGCCTTGAGGGAGCAATTTGAGGCTGAAAACCACCAGTAATGTCTGCTGCCCTGCATGGCCCTGAAGTGAAGTGGTTCCAATGTTATCAATAATCTGTCTTTGCTAAACTGATTTGTGTTTGCTCAGCTGACTTGCGTTGCCTGTTTCTTTCCTGGGCTAAGGTATCTTTTACTTTATGCAATAATAAAGACTGTTTTCACATCCATTTATTAAAAAGAAAATACATGTATTAAAAAGAAACACAGCTGCTTGTGAGACACAAAGGGCAAGGGGGTGGTGGGTGGTCTGGGGAATGGTTCAATCACAGGTTATGGTATTTCCTGCTCTCATAGTCGGCCTTCCTGTCTGGAGTGCTGAGCAGTGACTGCTGCACTTCAGGATGTCTATAATTCGGGATGAGGGTTGAGTGCAGTGCGTAAGGGGGGGTCATAGTTTCCAGGGCTGGGTGGTGAAGCTACAGGTGTTGGAGGCAGCCGGTGTGGGCGATAAGAACCTGGATGTTGGGTGAAGTGGGCAGGAGGTGACATGGGGGCACAAGGCAAAGAGTTTTGGGACAATGGCTGCAGGGGGGTGCGGGCGTGGTACTCTGCATGGCGACGAGCGCCTGGATAGAGTCCTCTTGGCGCGCCATGATGCTAATCAGTTCCTTTGTGCTTTCCTGCCGGAGCTGCATGCTTTGCCGCCGGTGCAAAGTGTTTTCCTGGCGGACCCTGCTTTTTGTTCTCCCTCCACTCCCATGCCTTTTGATTCTCTTTAAGAGATTGGTTCATAACTTCCTGCAGCATGTCTTCTTTCATTCTTCTGGGCCTCTTCCTGAGCCTTTGCAGTCTCTCAGCCGGTGATAAGAAGGATGGCGGAGATTTGAAGGCAAAATGCAACACTTAACAGAGGCATCATTGTTTTATGCCAGACAGAGCAATGATTCCCCCACACTTAAGGAGGGCACACACAGTCTCCAAAACAGCACAATTTCCCTGTCCCAAACAGAGCGCACAGAACCCACGGGAGCCCCAAAATGGTGAGTAAGCACAGGGTAAAGGGGGACTGATTGTTTCACGGATGTACTGTCCGGCGGGTTTCTGTGCCTTGGGGAGAGCCAACAGCTGCAAGGGGGACCTACACTGAACACTGTCCCCACATTTTCCACAGGAGTTCGTCCTGGAAGATATCTTGCTGCTGAGGGTGACTGGGGAAGCAAGGGAGGGTCTTCTACTACAATGCGGATTCTGCCCTGGCCCATATGCAGCTTGCCTGTGTGCAGCAATGGTCCCCCCGCCCCTCGCGGCACAGTGGCGCGGACACATTAGCCTGACTGGGACAAGGACCACGGCGGCTCTCCCAGTAAAACTGCGCAAGCGCATTGCCTAAGCTCTGGCTGAGACTTTCTATGAGATTACAGTGGCCGATTTCCACGATGTGATAGCCCACATCAATGCGCTCTTTCGCATCTAGGCATTCATGCAGCCCAAACCCTCCTCGCCCAAGGACCCCGCACTGACAAAACTCCTTCCCGAAAAAAAAACCTGCTTACCGCGAGCCTGCTCTTCTCTTTCTCCTCCACCGCGTACCGGCCACTGCGACTGGCTCCCTTCCTCCTGGCTTCAGAAGAGCTCCTGGCTGCATGCCCCCAGGGAGTCAGGGGTGTCTCCCCCAGCCACAGCACCCTCGCTCCTGGTTTCTTCAAGCTCCTCCTCCTCTTCCTCCTCCTTCTCCTGCTCTCCCGTGTCCACGGTGGTGCTCGGAATGGAGGTGGGGTCACCCCCAAGTATTGCGTCCAGCTCTTTGTAGAATCGGCAGGTTGTGGGGGGAGCACCCGAGCGGCTGTTTGCCTCACGGGCTTTGCGGTACGCACTCCGCAGCTCCTTCACTTTTATCCTGCATTGCATTGCGTCCCGGTCATGGCCCCTTTCTATCATGGCCCTTGATATCTGGCTGAAAGTATCGAAATTCCTCCGGCTGGAGCACATCTGGGACTGGACAGCTTCCTCCCCACAAAGAGCAATGAAGTCCAGCAACTCGGTATTGTGCCATACTGGGGCTCGTCTGGCACGTGGAGGCATGGTTACCTGGAAAGATGCGCTGAGAGCACTCCATGCCTGGCTGAGCAAACAGGAAGGGGATATTTAAAATTCCAAGGGAATTTAAAGGGTGGGACTGGCGGTTGGTCACCTGAGGCCAGGGCAGTAGAGTTCTAATTGATGACCAGAGTGGCTAGAACAGGCATTGTGGGATACTTCCGAATACTTGTGGAGGCCAATAAGAGCGCATTGGGTGGCCACACTGGAGCCGCAGTGCACCAGCGGCAGCGCAACAAACATTATTCCTCTCAGGGAGGTGGAGTGGAGTACCAGCAGCGCTGTACCTGCGGAGATGCAGCACTGTACGTGCCTTGCGAGTGTAGATGGTTAGTGAGTTACAGCGCTGCAGGCAGTTTTATTGCGCTGTAACTCATGAGTGTAGCCAAGGCCTTAGAATTTTGCTGTAAAGCTTCAAAAAAAACAGCAGTTCATGGTTCGGGATTTTAGTAAATTAAATTTCACTTGGGCCAGTTTTGGCACTGGTATAGAGCACCATGGATAAGGGATGTAAGTGTGCTAACACATCTGAAAGGGAAGCACACTATTGGAATGGTCTCGAAATCTGACCTTGTTCAGAGACGTAAGATTTTGGGCTAATAGAAACTGAGTCATAATCTGTTTTAAATAGGAAAAATTTGCAATCCTTGAGGTATAAAACAAACAAAAAGAAGTGACTATTGAAATTGGTCAGATTAAGCCTTGCAGCCTTGAAAGTATGTTTTTGTTTTTCATAAAAACAAAACTTCTCAAACGTAGCTTTCTTTAAGATAGTGCATTATGTAGTAAGGATGGTAATGCATGTCAGGTGCTGTTAGTGCCATATGTGTTGTATTACACATCATTTGTCTGTTCGTATATTTTAGCAATGATCTTTTTGAGAAGTAACTGTAAATATTTTCTGGCCTTTTCTGCAAACTGCCACAGAAAACATCCAGTGAAATGCACTACGACTTAATCATTTTCACAATAAAGTAAAAAGCAATAGTACAAACGTACAGGGTTAGACTGCTGTATTCATAGTGAAAATTGGCATCTTAATGTGTTTTGACATTTGAATATAAAAATATTTTGCAGTGGACAACAGATGAAGACTTAACTGAAGCAGTGCATTCACTGGGAGTAAATGATATTTTGGAGATAAAATTTTTTGAAAACCGTGCTAATGGCCAGTCAAAGGGGTAAGAATTTGTAATCCATGTTTTCTTCTATTAGTCATTGATCTGCTACAGTGAGGGTGAATGGTTCGTGTTTTCCGCAGCTAGCAATGAGATGTTTACGTTTGTTGGACAGCTAACATCTAGCTAGAGTTTTGTACCCTATTGTTTTACATTGATGACTAATTCAGTCACAGAAATAAGTTCTAAAGACAATACTATAGGTTTCACTACTCCGTGAATAGGACTGTGATATTGGCATTCCTTATACATTCATTTTCCTAAATTTCAGACTGTGTACTCTTAATTTTTTTAACCTCTCATCAGTGTGAATGCTTTCTTATTCTACCTTTTGTCAAATTCCTTTTTCAAAACTTGATTTGTTAGCCTTTTATTTCTCCATTTTTATTTTGCGTAGCTCTGCCAGTGCCTCTCAGTCCCTACTAATAACACATCTCAGAATCCAGTAAATGGTTTTTTGTTTACTGTAAATTGTCAATTGTTTGAGTTTTGTGAGGTGGACAAACTGGCTATTTCAATTGTGATTTAAACTATATTTGATTTAAGGTCTTCGTGAGTGCCAGGTTAACAAAACACCTCCCTTCCTTTTTGGCGTGGGGGGCGTGGGTGGGGGGTGAGAACTATACTAACATTCACAGTACAGTTTTGATTAATCTATAATAGAAAAGAAGAATCAGTTGCCAGTTTTATCAACTACAGCTCAATGGTGGACGATCACGTCCTTTGGTAAAATACGGATTTAAAAAAAAATCCTTTAGTTATCCAAAACCTAAAATAAGTTTCCTTAAGAAATCCTAATTTGTAGAAGAGGAAATATTCATTCTTTACCTTTGAGCTGCTTTGAAGGTTTCTATGAGAGAGACAGCTTTCCTTAATCCATTTAAGTTTATCTCTGCATTGATTCTTTCCTTAATGAGGCTTTTTAGTCACTAGAAATGTGTTCAAAAATTGGAAATTGAAGTAAAGGGTCTAAATTTTGCGGACATGCCAGTTAAACAGGTGCATACTGTATGGTTGAGCAGAAGAAAAGTTACTTTCCCATCTCCATTCTTTTCATGGGCATTTCAGATTGAATGGTGGGAAAATTGTAATTCTTAAGTTCATATTTACATTTAGCGTTCTTTTCTCATATCTTTAGAGTTTGCTTTCTGATTTTTCAAGTAGCTTTAAGACTGAATTAACCAAGTTTGTGGGTAGGTTTTTTGTCAGATGTTCTTTTGCTTGCCATGTATTTATTCTTTCTCTGGAAGGCCATCAGATTTTTCTGGTGCAAGAAATTGATGCAGCTTTTCCCCCTTTTTTTTAGGTTTGCCCTTGTAGGTGTGGGATCTGAAGCATCCTCCAAAAAGTTGATGGATCTCTTGCCTAAAAGAGAATTGCATGGGCAAAATCCTGTTGTAACTCCATGCAATAAGCAGTTCCTGAGTCAGTTTGAAATGCAGTCAAGGAAAAGTAAGTCTTCTCTTCTTAGTTGCATTGTAACTTTAAAAAACAAAGGTCCATTTCAGGAAAGGTATTGCAGGTGCACTCAGCCCATGATAACGTGTATGTCTCCAAATAGTTATGAAATGTTTACAGTTAGGGAAACTTATCAAAAGGTGTCCGGGGCTAATACCTTTATGGATCTTTTCCTATAGTTCTTTGAAAAATACTATGTGCATGAAAACATTCATACAACCAGATTGAACAAAATGAATACATTAACAACTTGGACATTTGCAGACAAATTGGACTAGATCCTGATATCTGACTGAGCTCTGCTTGTTGCAGGACCTGGAATGAGATGGATTTCACTGCTCTGTCCTTCGCATAGCAGTTGGGACATGGCATAGCTTTGAGCTGCCTGCGGGCTAGTATAACTGGCTTCTGAATGCAGTGGGCCCAAGGTGCTCTTCCATAGCATGAAATACGTTTTTGTTCTAGCCAAACCCCTTTCCTCTGTGAATTCCCTGTGATGGAAAATGGGGAAAAAAGAAGGTTTGATGTGCAGCTGGCTATGCCAGTCTGATCACACCAGGGGAATTCTTGAATAAGTGAGCTTTGCTGAGGCTTTGTTCTGGTGGACCAATGTAATGCAACCAGAGCAGGGGCCAGGATTTGACCCATTAAATCCACTTCACTCCTTTTGAAAGGAAAGAAATTATCAAGAAATAAAAACTGCACAGTGGGAAACACATTTTTACATGAAACAAAAAAATTCTAAAAAAATCATCAATGAACTTCTGATGTGAGTAAAAATATTCATGAACCTTTTGTATCATATTCTTTATTCAGATTCTATGCTTGGTTCCCTTCTCCACATGCAGGAAGAAAGGGGCAAAGGAACTAAGTATAGAGGCAAAATAAAAACAGCTATGATTCACTCCCTGGACTTCTGGTTTGTACATGCCTCTCACTGGTGGCTGACAGCTCAAATCCACTTGTGGCTCTGGCCCATGGCTTCTGTTTTCTCTTCTCCTTTATTATGTAGCAGCGAGTCCCTAAAAGAGTTAGTTAGGCAGGCGCCTCCATGTTTCCAGGTCCTTTTGCAGGCTTCCAGGCTCTTTCTTCTTCTTCTTCCCTTTCTATCTATTTAGTGAAGAACCTAGATATCTGTTGTAGAAGCAGCTCGACATAAGAAAAGCACCATGTGATCATCCACCTTTCTATCTGTGGACCCCTAGTTGTCTGCAGACCACATTTAAGAATCTTTGGTTTAGTGGCCTCAGCATGGGACCGGTGGTTAAGAGATTGAAATACAGTTGCCAACTGTTCCACTGATTTGCTGAAAAAATTTGGACTAGTCACTTAACTTCCCTGTGACTCTGTTTCCCTGTCTCTAAAATAGGGAGAAAAGGATGCTTTAAAATGCACTTTGAGAACTGTGCATGAAAAGTTCTATATAAATACGAAGGGTTAGTACTCAGCATTACTTCAGTAACTATTGAAGAGCGCACAGCAGTGTTCCCCCCCTCCCCCAAACCAAACAAAAATGAACTCGCTCGGTCGTGAATTGGAAAAAAACCCAAAAACCTTCATGTTATGGAATGATAATATACTTTTGCTTCCCCATTGCAGCTACACAATCAGGCCAGATGTCTGGAGAAGGTAAAGCTGGTCCTCCAGGAGGTGGCTCACGTGCAGCATTTCCACCAAATAACAGAGGACGAGGCCGTTTTCCAGGTGGCATTCCAGGTGGGGACAGATTCCCTGGACCTGCAGGACCAGGAGGACCACCGCCTCCTTTCCCAGGTAAAGACACTAAAACCTTTGTTTAATTTCCTAGCTTACCACTTTCAGTTTTTAATATAGCCAAATATTAATATAGCACACTTTTTCTAATTTGTTTTGGGAATTACAAAGACCCAGCGAATTGGACTTGTTTACAATAAGTCTTCACTTTGTCACTGGAATGTAGGATTCTATGGGAGCTCTGTGTCACGGTTCAGCATAGGGAAATCCAACTTCTGATATCAAAGGGGTGTTTTCAGGCTCCAGAGAAGTGGAAGCATGAGTATAAACAAACTTGATAACAGTATTGTAACAAAAATCCTTAAAGTGATAGATAATTTTATTTAGTGTCACAATGTATATTTTAAAACAAGTTACCCTGGCTCACCACTCTGAGCAGGCTTGTCCTCGCTGATATGTTAGTTCAAGATATCCAGTTAGCCTAGTTTGAGTGAGAGCAGTTACTGCAAAACAACACTCAAGCAGCACAGAGCGACTGTATTAGCAGCACAGTGTAGCTGTGTTCTTCGAGTGCTTGCTCATGTGCTTTCCATGTTAGGTGTGTGCACACTGCATGCACCATTGCTGGAGATTTTTCCCTCAGTGGTATCCTTCAGGCCGGCTCTAGCGCCCTCCGGAGCTGTGTGCTTATATGCCAGTATAAGGGGCACCACTGCCATACACCCTCTCAGTCCCTTCTTACCACTTGTGATGGTTGCTGGAACGACCGCTTTCTTCCCTGTGGTTTTTGGACTCTAACTTCCTTCTTAGTTATCATAGTTCAGTGTGTATATATAGTTTTTGTAATTAGTGTTGGTGTACATAGTGTAAATAGATAGTTCCTGTCACTGAGGGCCTCCTTTGCCCCAGGGGTTGGTCATGCCCTGGTCCCCAGACTTCAAACCTTGTGTCTCCTGTGGTAAAAACCTATGCCTGTGAGTGACCTGCACTCCAGCTGCTTGAAGTGCTTGAGGGAGACTCATGTGAAGGACAATTGCCAGATTTGTCGTGACTTCAGACTCCACACTAAAAAAGACAGAGACGTTAGGCTGAAGGCTTGGACGTGTCAGACCTAGGGTAGGGAGCCCACCTCAACAACCTCAGAACTCAGGGCCTCTGGTCCCAAGAACTCTCCTTGCATATAAATATCAGGCTGCTCAGGGCAATATGCTTAGCATGCCAAGTGTTCCTTCCCCAGATCTCAGGTGAGATGCTGCAAGTCCTGACAGACAGTACCGTGGCCATGTTCTATATCAATAAACAGGGAGGGGCCTGATCTTTGGCCCTGTGTCAGGATCCCATCTGTCTGTGGGACTTCTGCACGAAGCACTCTATTCATCTCGAGATGTCACATCTCCCTGGAGCCTGGAATGTACTGGCAGATTCCCTTCAGCATATCCTTTTTCTCTCACAAATGGTCCCTTCGCCCAGAGGTAATCGGGTTCATCTTCCAAAGGTGGGAGCTCCCCAGGTGGACCTGTTCACTACCAGGCAGAACAGGAAGTGCCATCAGTTTTGTTTCCTGCCCAGGCTCCCTCTCTGACACTTTCCTGCTCCTGTGGACAGATCTCCTACTTTATGCCTTTCCCCCGATCCCCATGGTTCACAAGGTCCTCCTAAAAATCAAACGGGACAAGGTGAGAGTTATTCTGATAGTCCAGTGTGGCCACATCAACACTTGTTTGGCATGCTCCTGGATCTGTCGATAGCGACTCCACTCTCGCTCCTACTCCATTTGGACCTAATTTCAGAAGACGAACGGACGGTTGCCTCATCCAAACCTCACCTGCCTGCACTGAACTGCATGGATGCTTCATGGCTGAACCCAGAGGAACAGGCTTGCTTGGAACAGGTCCGGCAGATCTTGCTAGATAGCCTACCACCAGGGCTACCTACCTGGCCAAGTGGAAGTGCTTCTCAATTTGGGCTTCTCAGCGTATGCTCTCTCCATCTCGATCTTCCCTCCAGTCTGTCTTGGACTATTTGTTCCATATAATGCAGCAGGACTTGGCCCTCGCGTCTATCAAGGTGAACTTAGCAGCCATCTCTACCCTCCGGTGAACCCCAGGTTATGGTTCTCCCACTAAATGATAGTACTGTTTCTCCAGGGGCTGGAGAGGCTCTATCCTCAGCCCTGAACCAACCCATCCCTTCCCTCCCCCCCGGGACTTAAACCTGGTTCTGTCAAGTCTCCCGGTTCCCCTCTTTGCTCTTTTAGCATCATGCCCCGTGCTATTTCTCTCTTGGAAGGTCGCCTTCCTGGTGGCGATCACCTTAGCCAGAGGGATCTCTGAAATCAAGGCCTTTACGTCAGAACCGTGATGTTCTTTAAGGACAAGGTCCAACTGCGCTCCCATCCAACCTTCCTACCAAAGGTGGTGTCACAATTCAATAACAACCAAGCCATTTTCCTACCAGTCGTCTTCCCGAAACTTCACAAGAACTCTGAGGAATGACGGCTTCACTTGTTGGACCTTGGATGTGTCCTCCCTTTTTATGTTGAGAGGACTAAACCCTTCCGCAAGTCCACACAACTCTTTGTTGCAATAGTGGAAAGGATGAGAGGGCTTCCTGTGTCAGCTCCGAGGATCTCATCCTGTATGTATAACCACCTGTATTTGGGCTTGCTCTGGCCACCTTAAACGTTCACTCTACAAGAGCCCAGGCTTCGTAAGTAGCGTTTCTCGTGCAGGTCCCAATCCAGGACATCTGCAGAGCCGCAGCCTGCTCGTCGATACATATCTTCGCATCCCACTACACCATCACCCAACAGGCCTGAGATGATACTAGTTTCAGAACAGCAGTGTTGCAGTCAGTACGTCCATGAACTCCGAGCCCATCTCCTTGGGTACTGCTTGTGAGTTATCTAACATGGAATGGACATGAGCAAGCACTCGAAGAAAAAATGGTTACTAACCTTTCGTAACTGTTCTTCAAGATGTGTTGCTTGTGTCCATTCCATGATCCACCCCCTTATCCCTCTGTTGGAGTTAACCTGCAAGAAGGAACTCAGAGGGGTGTGGCCGGTGGCACCCCTTATTACCGGTGCATAAGCTCGTGGCTCTTGAAGGCGTTTGAACCAGCCCACCAGATACCATTGATGGAAAAATCTCCGGCAATGGTGTACGCATCACACGCACACCTAACATGAAATGGACATGAGCAACACATCTCGAAGAACAACAGTAACGAAAAGTTCATAACTGTTTTTTCCTATTACATTATTAACTTGAACATCACAGCACTCGAGCTTTAACTCATGCCCTCTGACAGTCCAGCTAGCTCGAGTTTAAAGGACCTCTTCACTTGAGCTAGAGAGTTTTGTGTGTGGACGGGAGTCAAGTTCTGGGGCAACACTAAAGTTATACCTCGAGCTGATACTGCATTGAAGAGAAACCCTCTGCGTGTTGTGGGGCAAGTTTAAGTATCTCTAATAGGTATGATCGTGCAGCAAAATGTGTTGTCAGTAACATTCAGATTTAAATGAACACTCAAACTGAAAATCATTAATTTAAAAAAGAGCTGAAAGCAGATTTGGGTGCTACACCCGGCCTTAGTTTTCCTTAACAATACTTGTGGCTTTACAATCACTTTTCTGTATTTAAATACATATATTTTCTTTCTCCGTGAAAGACCCACACAAACAGCAAGGTTAAGCTTTTCCAGTACTAGTAGCATTTGGTGTTACTTGTATCAATAATAAGTGCCAGATTTTCAGACAGCAATGTGACTTTAACAAAATATTAATGGTGTCCCTTTAAATGTTAGTAGTCAAATACTTGTTTGAACTTTCTCAAATGATAATTTGCTTTTTCCAAAAGTGGGAATGCATAATGTCTCTTGCACATCAAAATTGTTCAGTAAGACTTGCAAAAGTTTGGTTAAACTGATTTAATTATGGAAATAACTTTATTTTCCCATTTTTCTTTCAGCTGGACAAACTCCACCACGTCCACCTCTAGGTCCTCCTGGTCCACCAGGCCCACCAGGTCCTCCACCTCCTGGTCAAGTTCTTCCTCCTCCATTAGCTGGGCCTCCTAATCGTGGTGACCGTCCACCACCACCAGTTCTGTTTCCTGGACAGCCCTTTGGTCAGCCTCCGCTGGGTCCACTTCCTCCTGGTCCTCCACCTCCAGTTCCAGGCTATGGCCCCCCTCCAGGTCCACCACCACCACAGCAGGGTCCACCTCCGCCTCCCGGTCCTTTTCCCCCTCGTCCACCTGGTCCACTTGGGCCTCCCCTGACACTTGCTCCTCCTCCACATCTTCCTGGGCCACCTCCAGGTGCTCCCCCACCTGCTCCACACGTGAATCCAGCTTTCTTCCCCCCACCAACCAATAGTGGCATACCTACTTCAGACAGTCGTGGTCCACCACCAACAGATCCATATGGCCGACCTCCACCTTATGACAGGGGTGACTATGGGCCACCTGGCAGGTGAGTGCTTTTAGTGTAGTGTCCTTGGTAGCACATTTATTCCATGTAGGAGGCATCAGATTCTTTTTTGGCTTTTAAGTAGCTTCTTTTCCACTTTCTTCACTAAAAACATCTGTCAGAATGTGTTTCTAGGTGTGGAAGCATCCTCAGATGCAGTGTCCATCTCCTCCTCTTTTTCCCTCTTCAACTCAGACCTCTTTCTGCCTTCACTTTTTGTAATTTTGGTGTCATCACTGACCGTCTCCAACATTTTCTGTTTCTATCTGGCATTGCCTCTGCAGTGGTTTATTTATGCTTTTGCCTCAGCTCTACCTCTAGAAATCTTCACCTTCATCTTCTCTTACTCTGATTGTTTGGCAACTGTCTTCTCATGGCCTTTCCAAATCCCAGCTCTGCAGACTCCATCCTGTGCAAAATGCTGTTCTTTTACTTAACATTTATATAGTGCAGTATTTGTAAGTACAGTATAGTACAAAGAACCATGACTATATCGCCCTCATCTTCATGCAATGCCACTGGCCCCCATTCTTGTCAGGATTGGTATCCTTGTCACAAAAACCCTCCATGGATTTTCTCCGCCTCTGGGACTTTTACCTTTCTTTCTCTCCCACCTCCATCTGCTTATCTAGTACTAATCTTGCCATAGTTGGTGCAAAATCCTTCTCTGCAACTCCTGCTATCTGGAACAGCCTTCCTGATTCTCAAATCTTATCTGAAATATGTCTTCTCCTTTGTCTATACCTCTTAATTTCTTTATACCTCCACTGTTGTTTATTATCCATTGTATTTGTGTTAAACTCTGTAAAGCATTTGGGGACAGTATGTAAGAAAGGCACTGTACAAAATGAAGTTTTATTGTATTTACATGTAGATCTTATGAGTTATATTGGTCATGCTTCCAGTGTGAGGAAGACATGTGTATTCTGTCCTTTAATATTAATTTTATTTTTTCTGTTTCTGTTTGGACATTGGTTCTGGTTCTTCTAATTATGGAATTCAAAAGTAAAAATCAATTATTTATAAATGTAATGTTCATATAGAAATTGTATGGAAATTTAGAGCATTTGGCATAATTACCTTATATATAATCATCATAAACACCAGGTCTTTTCTGGTATCCAAGATTGAGGTTGTCCACAGTTTGTAGAAGGATGGGGGAGGAAAAGGGTGGGAGAACAGGACAGAACCACTGCACTTGCTGTCCAGTATTTTCATTATAATAATTTCAAAATTACAATCCATAACTATTTAAATTGTCATTAATTATATATCATAGGCGTTTCACTGGAAATAACATGTCCATAAGAGAACAATTACATATTCCATTGTATTGGAGGCATACGAAAAATAATACTCAAAACTCAGGGAGGTATGAATTTTTAGACATTTCCTCTTATGCTAAACTGGCTATAGGATCTTGTTCCACTTCTTGCTCTTAAGAGGATAGCATTGCTTATCATTCTGCATTTTCTTTCTACCAGAATAACTAACACTATTTTAGTAATATTATCCAGCAGTGAGCCAGTTTAACAGTCTCATTAACATCATCCTCCAGATATTCTGTATAACAGAGACTGGCTGATAGAACACTACAGAATTGGATGGGAAATTTTTTATCCCCGTTTTGTATAGGTTAATTTCCATTTCTATAGAAACCAAATACATGTGATCAATAAAATATTATTTACAGCATTCAGCGAGAATACAAGAATTCCCTTTTACAACCCTAAGTGTAAGCTTGACACTTTCTCCTTAAGATTTCTTGCTAAAACAGTAAATTGGAGCACCCTTGAATATGACCAGAAAAATATTGGAAATTAAAGCAGAAGTAAAATCTTTGAAATGTTATTCAGGAGGTGGAGCATTAATAATGCTAGACCATATTTACTTCATCTTCTGCATAACTTAAAGTCCTGATGTGATAGTTAGAGCAGGGGACTGGGAGCCACGAACTTATGAGTTCTAATCCATTTTTGATATAAATTCCATCTCTGACTGGGCAAATCACCTGACTCCCCTGCCTCAGTTTCCCCATCTATACAATAGGGATAATACCTGCTGGTGTTATAGGGATGTTGTGAAGATTAGTTAAAATTTTGTAAAGCATTTTGAAGATGGAAAGCACAATATAACTGCTTCTAAATCTTCAGTATAAATGGATGATCAAAGATAACTTAAGCACATTTACACAGCAGATGTTTTAATGGTATTGTACTTTTTTTGGCTGCAAGTTTTGTACCATAAAACTTTTTTTAAAACGAAAACAAACCAAAAAACCAAAAATCTGCTTTCTGTCCTGTTTGTCACTTTGCTTAAAGTTGCAAACTTGAGTTGTTAACCGCAATGCTATCTTCACAAGCTTTGGGTTACTTTTTTAAACTTTAGTTTTATTAATTGCAGAGAAATGGATGCTGCAAGAACACCTTTAAGTGAAGCAGAGTTTGAAGAAATCATGAATAGAAATAGGGCCATCTCAAGCAGTGCCATTTCAAGAGCTGTGTCAGATGCCAGTGCTGGTCAGTAAATCTTTAGTGTCCCTCCTGTTCCATCCCACTAAAAGCAATTTTATATAATTTCCCCATGGGAATCTTGGAGATGTGAAGCCACTTTGATTGTTTAAAAAAAAGAGTGCTGTCCTGATTGTAGATTTTCTTGTGACTGACTTGAACTATACTCAAATTAGATTTATGTGGACATTTGCTGGGTACAAATATGTACCATGTTTTTAATAGTTGGTCCACAGAAGTGGCTTCAATGGCTGTTGTAGAGAAGACCAGCTGTCAAAGGATAATAGTTTTACAGATAGATTTTTATTACATTTTAATCTCTTTAATCCACTAACATCAAATTTACTTTCTTCTTTTCAGGGGACTATGGAAGTGCTATAGAGACCTTAGTAACTGCTATTTCCTTAATTAAACAATCCAAAGTATCTGCTGATGATCGTTGTAAAGTACTTATTAGCTCTCTGCAGGATTGCCTTCATGGAATTGAGTCCAAGTCTTATGGTTCTGGATCAAGGTAAAGCTTTCCTGTTTCATTCACTAGCTGCACTCTAAATAAACAAGACCTATAAAGGATACAAGAAAGGTGTTTTATCCTCATTTTACAGATGGGAAACTGAGGCACAGAGTAATTAAGTGACTTGCGTAAAGTCACACAGGAATTCTGTGGTAGAGCTAGAAATTGATCCTAGATCTCCTGAAACCCAGTCGATTGTCCTAAAGACAAGGCCATCCTTCCTCCCCAAACTGACCTCTGTAGCCTCATTTTTAATGTAATTTTAATTAGAATTATATTTCTTTACATGCTGCAATAATAGCATGTAAACATCAAACAATGAATTACAAACTTGTGAACAGATTGATGGATAATCATGGTTATGAATGTAGTTGTCAAAATTAATTACTCTTATTCTAAATTATACAAAATCTGTTTTCATTTTTATGATAGTTGGCTGTATTCTTGTCTAGATAATTATGAATTTTAAATGGCAAGAAAATTGGATAATATTCTTCCGTTATCATTATAATTATGTGTAAAGGCTATTAAGAGAAGACATGGGGGAGAAAGGCAGATTGAAGTCCATCAGGCTTTACCCAATACTAACCGGAAATATTCATATTTCTTCTAGAATTAACTCCACACGGAATTTGGACAGATATTCAGTTTGTAGTCAGTCCAGATACTGTACTAATAGTGTAACTTACTGATATTCATAGTCAAACAAATTCAATACCACTGTCCCTACAAACTTTCAATACCTAAAATGGCTGCCACAGTTGCAGCAGCCATTTTAGGTTGGATGCATTCCCATGAGCAACTGTCTTGTCATCCTCTCCTCAGTTTTCTCTACCTCCTTCCTTTCTCCTTTCAGTCTCCAGTACTAGCACATCTTCTCAAATGGTAAGAGCAGGAAATAGATAATGTTGTGCTGGGTCTGCTGCTGGAATCCTCAAAAGTGAAGAAGAAATGGGTTAATTTGGAAGCGTGGGAGTAGGGTACATACTCAGAATTCTCAGAATACCAAGTCTGCGCTATTAAGTATTTGGTGGCTGCTTGAAATAAAAAAAACAGATTTACCCCCTCTGTGCACTATACACACACGCATCTCTGTATCAAAACAAACATGTCTCTTTTTTTTTTTTCTTCTCAGCATTCTTGTTTGAGCATTTTCATTTTATTAAACAGGCAGAACTTAACACATCTTAATTTTCTGGTGTTGTGTGTGTATTTTGAGTAAAAATTAATGAAGTAATTTCTTTTAGAAGACGTGAACGGTCAAGAGAAAGGGACCACAGCAGGTCAAGAGAAAAAAGCAGGCGTCACAAGTCCCGTAGCAGAGATCGCCATGATGACTATTATCGGGAAAGAAGCCGTGAACGAGAGCGACATCGTGATCGTGACAGAGATCGTGATAGAGAACGTGACAGAGAACGAGAGTATCGCCATCGTTAGAGAAGGTGGGCATTTCAGTTTTATGTTGTGTAGGGTTGATGGTTACTTGAATTAACAGTAACTGCTTTGGCCTTGGGATTATTTATACAGTAAATGTGTACACTTAATTGTGGTCCAGCAGTATGTATTGAATCCTTTCCTTCTTGTAGAATCTGAAGAGAACTTTGGTAAGTAATGACAGGTAACTATCTTGACTTGATGTGGGTTTTTTTTTCTTTTGCTAATTGCATGAATATGTAATTTCTGTGGTGTGGTGTTAATCTTTTCAGTTTTTATGGATGGGAGGATTAAATATGTTACTGAAAAGGCAATAGTAAATCAAACTAATCAAAAGGAGTCTGTTCTTGCTTATATAAACTCTGAAGATTAGGATACCCACAACTCTTAATCACATTTTGCAGTTTCATTTAAAGATTTAGAAATGTTTAAATTGTGATTATTTCACTGTAGGCAGTCCTTGCATATATAAAATCTGAAGGCCTAAGTCCTACAGAGCTAGCTAAGTTCTTATACAGGTGAATTTTCTGTTGGTTGCAATGAAAGTTTTGGTCGAGTAAGGACTGAAACAGGATGTGGCTCTTTATTTTATAAAATGTGACCTCTTAATATTTCCTTGTCCGTGAACTAAATTCAGGTGTTGTCCCCTTTCAGTTTTCTGTGCTGCACAATTGGTGATAGAATTTCTGCTTATAATCTAAAGATTGGTGAACAAATGTACAACACCGGGAATGAGTTCTTTTTAGGTTATTTTACACTCACTAAATGTTTCAGACATTCACAGTCCTTTTATGGATTAAACTTTATTTAAAAAAACAAAACAAAAAAACCCCCATGTAATTAGCTGTAGAGTAGCACTTTTGGGTAGACACTTGAACTCTGGCTAGCCACTGAAAAAATGTCAGTGTAAATAGTCATTGCATATGTAACTTAGTTATATACACAGTTTGAGGATCTTGAATTGAAATTGCTTGATTTTTCTTGAATTTGACAATTGAAACCAAAACCTCTCTGTCTCTGTCATTTGGAAGTCATAATTTTTTCCTATCCTTGCGTATTTAGAACAGTTCCTTAATATACTATGTTAAAAGTCACACTTGGAAGAAATGTCTCCTGACAGTACTTTATTCTTATGTTTACCTTACAAATTTGAGAAACGAAGTTTTAATGTGGCATTTAGTCATAGAAATTCATTCAAAAGAGATTAATATAGTTGGAGCAAAACTATTTTGGGAATCATGAAAATCTTAGTAAGCCTTAAGTAAAAGGAGTTATATAAACCACTTAAAGTGAATGTCAGTTTTTCTTGGCACGCCTTGTAGCATTTCTATGCACTAGAGACCCAAGTCTGACCTTCAAACGTCTGATCCCTCTTAATATTGGGACAATATGTATTGTCCTTGGTTCATGCATTCCTTAGTGGCTGATCCATACAGTAATGGCCTATGGAAGGGGAATCAAAGGCATACCTTAATCGCTTAAGTGACAGTGGCCACTGTTTTACTTTGTACTGTGTAGTATTTTAGTACAAACATGCCTGGAATTGTAGAAAAATTATTCACCATGCTTGCTAAGCATAAAATGTCGGAACAGAAAGTTTCAAATTTACATGATTAAATGTGGTTTCTTTCATTAAAGTGGATTTTTCTTAGCTACCACGAATTTGTTTTTAAATGTACAGTAGAACCTCAGAGTTACGAACACCTTTGAAATGGAGGTTGTTTGTAACTCTGAACAAAAACATTGTGGTTGTTCGTCCAGAAATTTAAAACTGAACATTGAGTTAATACAGCTTTGAAACTTTATTATGCAGAAAAAAATGCTGCTTCCCCTTTATTCTTTTTAGTAGTTTTTGTTTAACACAATACTGTACTGTATTTGCTGCTGCTGCTGCTTTTTTGGTGTGGTCTCTGCTGCTGTCTCTGGTACTTCTGGTTCCAAATAAAGTGTGTGGTTAACTGGTCAGTTTGTAACTCTGGTGTTCATAACTCTGAGGTTCTGCTGTATTTAAGTGCTACACGTAGGTAGTATTGTGTAGGAGGTAACCCAGTTGAGCGGAATGATAGTTGCATTTCCAAGGCTTTCACTTCTTTAGTGGAAGATGAGTAAATGACATTAAATACTGTTAATTTGAAATTCCCTAAATTAAAATTAAGGTGGGAAGGTACTTTGGATGCACTTCATTATTGAAGCTTTATATTTTCATGTATTCAGACCAGGTGTCTGTATCGTGGAACTTCTATACTAAGTATAGATATATTTTCTCCCACAAAGTGTCTGAGGGAACATGGTTGCATTTAGTATTTACCATAACACTGTTTTTATTTATTTATTTATTCGTTTGTTTATATGCTCACACATTTTAAGCATGCTGTGTGAGATTATCTGAATTATTATTTATTCAACTCTCAGTACACGTGGGATTTACATATGCAACCTCTGTTTAAATTTGTATGTTGTGCAACAGGACTCTCATTAGGATTAAGAGTAGTTGAGTAGATAAATTCCCCTTCATCAAGAGGAAAATAGACTGCAATAACTTTATTTAAAAGACAGATTTAGTGAACTACATGCAAATGAGAAATTGGTCTTTTAACAGATAAATTGTAAACAGTTTGTCTTATTGTCCTTTTAAAGAATGGCTTTATTTTTGTAGTTTTTGTAAATTACTTAATTTCAGTAATCTTCTGGTGTGTGTTTCATTTTCACCAGGATATATGTTTTCATACTTTTTTTGGGGGGGAAAGGGCAGATGCATTAGATTTGTTTATGAACAATAACCAAAGGTTCCCAGGCACTTACTAAAATAATAGAAATACTGAGAGGAACATTTTTTTCATCCTTTATGCCAGTGTTTTGTCAGATAATGCGAGTTTCTGTGCCTAAAAGATATGAATGACAGGGGTTTTCCTCTCTTTATTCCCATGTAAATTTAGTAGTGCTGTGATACCCTTACTGGCATATTTTAACAACAATGTTAAACATGCTCATTTTGGAAGGGTTTTAAAAGTTCATTGTAAAGTTTTGTATGCTGTGAAACATTAATCAGTTTTTTATTACTCATTTTGTCATTTGTATCTACTTGCATTCATATAGCTGGATTAAATTTGAATAATTTAATGTTTTATAAAATTTTATTGAAAAAAAACTCAAATGTACCATATCAAATTTTCACACTTCTGTTTGTACATTTAGTGGTCAAAAACTAAGTTGTTGAGTTGACTTATGCGCTTCAGTTGGGCAGTTGGTCCTTACGTGCATTGCCAGTGTAATCTTGGCAAATAGTTATTTAATTTGAATGTTTTCCTGAAGTCTGTAACTTTTGCTAGCATAGTGGTATAATTATTAATGTAAAAGTGCAGAACGGTGGTTGATTTTAAAAAAGTACAACTTTCTGATGTAAAGTAATCTAGAAAATCAAGAACCTATGCGTTAATAATCAGAGGAATCCGATTTAGAGGAGGAGTAACACCAAAATGAACATATACAAACAGAAAAGTAATGTAATTTCAACATTAGCCCCTGATTTTTAGAAAGGTTTTAGTTTAACTGGTGGTTCAGTTATGTATTTCAGCTATTACTGTTCCATCTTAATCTCACTGTCTGGATTTTAATAACTTCTGAATGTTACACATTATTTCATTTTATGTTTTTGTTATTGGGACAGCTGTTTTCTAATTGTATAATTTTTTTGCACAATTAAACTGAATTTGGAATGAATTGCAAAGAGAAAAGTACACGAACATTGTAATATTCAATATGTATGTAGACTTTGTGCTCCATTTTTCATAATTTATTTCTCTTCCTGTTCTCATACCACTGTAAGCAAAATCCTTAAGCTTTCTAGTGTACTTCTGGAGTATACAGTCCCAAAATAAAGTACTTGTGTCCATCTGTAGTAAAATAATCTTGAGCAGGGGTTCTCAAACTTCATTGTACTGTGACCCCCTTCTGACAACAAAAGTTACTACATGACTCAGGAGGGGGACCAAAGCCTGAGCCTACCGGGAGCCTACAGGCAGGAGGTCAAAGCCAAAGCTCAAGGGTTTTAGCCTCAGGCCGGGGCCTATAACCTGAGCCTCCCCATCCAGGGCTGAAGCCCTTGGGCTTTGGCTTTGGCCCTAGGCGGTGGGGCTTGGGCTTCGGCCTTGGGCCCTAGCAAATCTAATGCAAGCCCTGGCGACCCCATTAAAAAGGGGTTGCGACTCACTTTGGGGTCGCGACCCACAGTTTGAGAACCGCTGATCTTGAGTATTAGTGACGTTTAAAAAAAATAATCACACAACTTGTCCTTTCTGTGTCTGTAGCTGAACGTTGTACTTGATAATACATTGTTAAAGGTAGATTCCTGTTTTCCATGGAAAATAAAGTTGAATGCTCATAAGACTGACAAGCACTTCACTTGTTAAATGTCAGATAAATGAGCCTGTTTTTTGAGAACTTGCAATTAATGGAAAAATGTTTATTTTGCAGATTGTTTTATTATTAAAACAAATAACTATTAACGTATCTCAAATAAACAATATAGTAGTACTGATCAGTGCCTAACTGTACTAAGCTCTTTGGCATTGTTTCAGTGATAGTTAATTTTGGAGATATTGCTACTATTTTTCTCAGATTCACCGTAGTCTCTTATTTTAAAAAATATTGTACTTGGGGAAACATGATGTTAATTTGGAAACTGAAAAAGATGGCAACAGCTATAGAATGTGCAATATTATGTCTTTCTCTTTCCTTATACTATGAAAACTCTTTACTTCTGTCAAATTAATAAATAGGCTCTTTTTTATAGAGCTAGCATTCCTCATAAGAGGTATCATGCTTTTTGTACTTTTGGTTGAATTCATGAAACTCATTCTGTAGGAGAGAGTGTAAAAGAGAAGCTGTACCTCAGTGGCATGCTCTTCCTTTTTTGCTGTATAAAATTTATTTTGTATTATTTGCGACTGCCTCAGTGCTTTATGGAATCAGGTAGTCTATCGTTTAATAGTTTACAGTGCCTTTGCACAATTTCTGCACTTTCATCATCTCCTTCATGGGGTGCTCTGATAAAATCCATGTTTGATTTTTTTTTTTTTAAGCAAAATTAAAATCTTGCCTTTTAACTCTTTTCAAATGTATAATTGTATACTGTTTCTTAATCCTATTGGTATCTGATATCTTTTTTGTCTGCACACATTACTGTTATTTTCCTGCCAATCTTATGCCTACTAATGGGACTGGGACTAGTTGCCTACCCCTGGGACTGGGATTCATTATAGTTCCATATTCCCTACAGGTTGCATTCTCTCTTTTTCACTCAGTTGTACAGTCAGTATCTATGACTGAAATTTGCATTGTGAAGTAGTTCCACAAGAAATGTATCTTTAAAGGTGGCTGCTTTACATTTGAAAATTGTCAAAGGTTTGGCTGGATACAGTATTGTCCAGTGAATTAATAAATTGGGTTAGGTTGTTTCCTTTTGCTTACTGTGGTTTGAGAACTAAGTTGTTTGTTTAAAAAATCCAGCATATATTTCCCTTTTTATGTTTCTCTGTGGCAGTTTTATCTGCCTTTCTGTGTCTTCCTCATACCTGAATGTGAAAGATACTTGCCTAACAGCTTTTTAATTTGTAAACTAAAACCTAGTTTCTTCTTTTCAAAGAGAGAAATTGCATTTTATTTTTTTAATGAATCCGTATGAAAATTTTCTGTGTTCTGTGAAAGGGTATATATTTCAGTATATTGATGTCATATTTTTAGTAGTCTGTTCTATTGTGGGTAAAACACTGCAATATTAAAAATATAATTTGTTAGGCAAATTGGTTAGAAAATGCAAATCTCTCTGCTGAACACATTTATGAACTAAGTTACCAGTTATTTTCAAAGAATAGACAAGCTGGGATAATAGAAAAGGTTTATAGTGACATGAAACTGGAGTTTGGGAATATTTATTCCTTTCATCATAGTTATTTTTGTGGGGTAATGGTGGTTTTGGTGTCAACCTTAAAGTATGCATTAAGGTTGAGCAAAGGTGTAAGGTAAGTACAGTAGTAATAGGTGAAGAAGCATAATATGTAAAAGAGTAGTGAAAGAATAGTATCATTTACACTCACCTCTTAAGGTGAACTGAATTCATACAATATTTTCTGACTTAAATACAGAAGAGCAAATGAATTTAGAGTCATGGTTGAAACTGTTCTCTGCTCACCCTGTCACATGTAAGTGTTACTGAAAAATATAATCACACTTTTGGGAGGTATGTAATATTATGGACTCTAGGTTGAGTTGAGGAATGAATTTCAGCCTTGAAACTGAATTTTTGTAAGATTTGACCTTTGTGTATTACTTCATTTTTTTTTGTTTGTGTATAAAATAAGAGAAAAGGAGAATTTTATTGTAGTACATGAACACGTTAGGAGCTATTCGTATGTGGAATAAATCTGTATTTTTACGCTCCCCCCACTCCCCAAAATGTGAATATACTGTGATAGACTGTAATTGTTCCTTGAAATGGATACATTTGTTTAGGGTATTGCATTTATTTAAAGAGCATATGCACATAAAACCTTTTAAATATAATGATAGAAGAAAGTTGTCAGATTTTCATTTCACAGATGTTAAAATACTTATATGGAGATGCAGAAGTTTTTTTTAAAAAAATGCTCCACACACACAAAAAATAATAAAAAGGACCTGTTGATCCACATTAAAAAAATGTATATTAGAAAATGAAGATAATCTTACTTTGTATATGAAAAACAAAAAAATGCCCAACACTGTCAAATTAAATAATTAAATAAATATACCTTAAGAGGTGAGCAAAGTGTTTGAGATTAAGATATTTAAAATATGAGAGAGTCAGTTTTATTAACAGGAACACTGGAAAACTCTTTACTGTATGGAAATAAGCAGTTCTTAGACAAGGAAAGAAGTGGTATTGCCAAAAGGCAGCGACTAAAAAAAATAAATTTTAATATGTAACCTTTTGCATTTTACCCTTTTTATAAGCTGTTTTGTACTTCAGTATTCTACAAAGTAGAATGTTGAAAATGTTAATGCATACAGATTTATTATTTCCCACTATAGGAAGCATTAAATCTAAGTTTGCTAATTAGCCAGAATATATTGTTTGGGTTTTTTTAATGAGAATTTATAACAGGTTGGGGAATTTTAATGTTTTATGTTTTGTAATTTGTAATTTAGCTTCAGTATAATCTTGACAGTCTCTTAAAATCTGCATAGTGCCCTAAATTAAAAAGTGGTGATCCTGTACAGGTTCTTCAAAAGTACCTGTGATTCTTTATGAACTCTAGAAAATCTAGCAAACTCTCTCATTGGGCTCAAACTTTTTATGCTAGTATTGTAAATCAAATTTATGCTTTTGGATCTGTTAACTGTCACTGTAACAGTGCTGAAAGATCCACTATTCCTGCACAGCATTGTATTGCAAGAGCAGCAAATTCTGACATGCAGTCTCGCAGCTGTCATTTATTTATTTGCTCCTCTGAAACATTGAGATCCCTTGTTTGCATTAATAACTTGGCTTTCAATTGCAAATGTTTGTTTTGCATGCAGGTGACACTTCAGTACTACTTTGCTATTGAAAAATCAAGTTTTAAAAGCAGCCGTGGGGATCTGGTCTCTTTTGGAGGAGAGAATCCCCAAAGGAAGTCACTAGTTAATACATTTGTCACTTGATAGCAAAGTTTGTGAATTTGAAAAGGTCTTCCAGGCACTAGTTCAAATTTCAGTGATTCTGCAGTATGCAGACTGTAGCATATAGATAATAAACTCTTTTGTTTTTGATATTTTTAAAAATCAAACACTACCAGTCGTGGGGGAAAGAAGGACAACTAATTATCATCTATACAATACAAGTTTGCTTCCTAATTATCTTGAACCATTTTAGTAGTACAAGAATCCTTATGACAGCTGTGCATTGGTGTGTGTTCATGAAATTGCTTCTCTAAATGTCTGATTTTTTAAATGACCAATTAATGTGTTGGGTTCTTTTAAGCAACTTGATTTAAATTCTTATGAAGTTGTTGAATGTGGAAATTGTGACCTACTGATAACATACATTTAACTAGTTGTGTTTTGTAATGGAATTTAAATGAAGCATCGGTGAATGGAATTATACCATCCAAGTATTATGTGAGCGCTACAATTATATTTAAATGAGTTGTTTTGGTTCCTTTATTAAATAAATTGATTGCTGAAATAATTAGTCTAACTAGGACATAGGGTGTTTTGTTTTGTTTTTGTGTGGGGAAACCTTAATTCTCATCTGTATTGTATTTTTTTAAACAAAGTGGGTTTTTGTAGTTTTGTGACAGTACTTTTTAAAAAAAAAATCTGGAGCCCCTATTAATTTGTTAGTTTCCAAATTTTGTAACATTGGCATCAAGCTGATAAATTGCAGAAAATATTGTGCACTGTTAAATATATTACTAATCTGTAAAACACCCACTTCATTAAACATTTAGTGCAGTATTTAATTGTGAAAGAGCTAGTTTAGAATTGCTGTAAATGGGTGGGTAAAAATGTAAAGAACAAATCTGGTTGTAGCAGCATCATCCAAGTACTTATTGACTCTTGCAGTATGAATACTTCAGGAAATGTTCTATATAAATGTTTCCATCATTCACCGAAACAGTAGCTATTTGTTTCTTGTGGTTTGGTACATAAATTTTTAAATTGCATTTTTCCAACTTTCTTGTACAACTATTAACATTTATTAAAAATAGATTTTATAGAACAATTGCACTTTGAGAATTCTCAGATAAACAAGTAGCTACTGCTTCAATATCTTCTATTTGTGTTAGATTACATTATGGTGAAGTAGGTGCACGACTTGTGTATGTATAGTTAAGCCAACATTTTTCTGTGCATTATGGGGACTAGCAAAATCTACATCACAAATTTTGACACATTACAGCTGAAGGAAGAGGAACACCTTGCAAAGACAAGAAACATTCTTCATGGAAAGATGCTTGTCCAGCGGTTTGCTTCTTGTGATTGAACTGAGCCTGTAAGGATTCATGGATAAAATGAACAGGAATAGATCTGAATAAAGCAAATCTGCATACATGGTAACCAGTAGCTCTTTTACTTTTTTATGTTGCTTAACTGTTTTATTTGAGGGAAACCTGTGTGATTTAAAACTTATAGCTTTTGCAACTTTATTACTGGTTATATACATTTGGCAATTATAATGTGCAAGCAATTGGAAAAAAAGTCAAGTAAATCCTTGTTTTTATAGTAGTTTGTTCTTGTTAAAAATGTTCATATGATAATGTCTGTACACAGCACCACTTTGATTACAGTAGATGTAGTGTTGTAATAAACTCTTTAATGGGGCTGATGTGTAAAGCTGTTCAAGTTATTTGATGTTTACACCTCAGGGAAAGTCTTGTGTTCAGCAATATTTAAAGATAATGATTCTATGAAAACATTTATACTGTCTTTAAAAAGCATTGCAATAGAATTTTTTGCATATGCATCAACCTAATCTTGCATTCAGTGACTTAAAAAATACTAATGCCACTCTTTCACACTTGATTTTGATATACAAATAGGTGATTACACAAAGGCTTTAATAATTTGCTTTTCTAGCAATTTTTACATAGATGGCCTGTGAATTTGCTGAAAGGCATGTAAAATTGTAAAAACTGCAGTTTGATTGACATTCTGTGATCCACATAGTCTGTCATTGTTTTGGGGAGAGGAAATCCTAGGTTGATGATTTTAGTAAACTGAAAACTGTCTCCTACAACATGCAGCTGGACTAAGATACTACAGTTTACATTATTTTCATTTAAACTGTTAATGTTGGGAAAATGCTGGCCTTTTTGAAATACAGCTGCAGTTGTTTACGGTTTTATGTTAATAATGCTTGTGTTTGTTTAGGTTTTTCCAAGGCCATAGGCGATCTGTACATAGCTGTATATTAGAAAAATGTGACCGATGAAACCAGTCATGATGTTTCCACTTTTTCAGATAATATGGATTCCAGTGGGCTTGGTATTTTCTTAACACTGGGGTTTATCCACACATCTGTGTAAAAGGGATAAGGTACTCTTGTACATCCCTTGTGCACTGGTGGGGAATACTTTACTGCCTTAACAAAAAGTGAAGTAGATTTAGTCATGAGGTTTTGCAAACTTGTCTAAAACAATTTATTGGAAGTTGGAATGCAAACATTTTAATATCAGAGCATAAACTAAAGAATGAAAGCAAATTTCAAATGACTAGAATTTGTTCTAAATTTTATGATGGATAAAAATTAGAATAATAGGAAGTGTATATAACACTTGCAAATTTACAATTTGCTTTTGCAGACTGGTGTGGATGTTCATTCTTAAAATATACTTTGAGTCACTTTAATAGATTAGTCTGAGAAGTTTTCACTTCTTATATAGATAGCTTGCAGGGAATGTTTTAAGCTAAGTTTCAAGACCTCAGTGGCTTCAAAAGGTAATCTTTAAAACAAACCATTTGTTTGTTTTATAACTTAATTTTATGTTAAGTATTAAGGTCCTATTCAGGAAAACACATGCTTATGTGCTTTATTGAACTGGGGCCTATATCCTGTGCAACTGCAAAAGCTTTACATAACACTGAGACTCTTAATTTAATTTTTGTCATCTACCATCACACTAGATTTTCTGCAGATAGGCTGATACTATTGGACTTGCCCACATGCCGCTGCACATTTTTATTTCTTAAATTCTGTACCTCAGGTTCTCATACATGGGATTATTGGTGTTTGTCAAACTACTTGTTTTTGAATTTCAGATGTTTAACCCTGTTTAAAAATGAAAATTGACTTTTAAAACTTTGTATACTAAACATTGTATCAAACAAGTCACATGACTTTTTCCTGTTTTTGTGACTAGGTGTTGATTTTAACTAGTTCTGATGTAACTTCTTAGCTTTCTTAACAAACATTGTTTATTTACTGTTACTTGTAATAAGTTTAAGGAAAGAAATAACCTGCATGTACCTATTACATGGGAAATAGCTAATACTGAAGCTGCAGCAGGTAAGTAATGTGTCCACATGGCTAGAAAGCTTAAACCCAGAAAAGAAGTATTTTTTAATTTCATGACTAAAATTAAAAAAATTTAAGCAGGAACCAAGATTTTGCTTAATTTAGTTATTTGAAATTGATGAATGATACTATTACTCTTTCCACATTGGGTATCATTTCTTTCCCTTCCTCATCCTTCTGTAGAGACTTCCATTGCTAGCAGTGGAGGCACCAAAATATCTAACATAAGAATTAAACTTTTAATAGAAATCTGTCTGGCTTGTTGGTGAGGTCCTAATATATGAGGCCCCTAATTTCTACCTAGTCTCAGTATGTATATAGTTTGAGTGGTTAGATAGTGCTTTGATATGTCTTGTGATTAGATGGATTATCTCTTCATTGTGGGTTTACTTTTGTAAAATCTGTTTTGATTTAAAGTGAAAAGATCATGTGTGTATAAAAATAATCCAAAAACCCTTACAGACACCAAAAAGGAATATGTCCCATTATACGTTTCATGTGTGTAATTAGATCTGCAATGGAATTTGTATCATGCTTCAGTTTATTAAGCAGTACTGAAAATGTTCTGTGCCCTCTCAGGAGACAGTTTGTTAGTTTACCAGCAGGTGATGCTGCACCTAGATGATGCGTTAATTGGTATTGAAGTGTTCTTTGGTATCCAATTGTATTTAATCTTCTTCTGTTTGTGAAAGGACAAAATAGTCTGTTAGGAAGTTCTTGATATTTTGTATGTGGGCATTCATAAGTAACGTTTTAAATTAACATCATATGGCTCTTGTCCAAAGGATTAAACAGTTACCTGAAATAATGGATTTTTTTTAAAGCAACAAAAATAAGATTACTTTATAGTCAGGTTAGCTAAGAAAGTTAGTCTGCTTTCGAAAAAGGTGTTTTTATAGACTGAAAAACAGTGGAATATATTGGGGAAACATGCACCTTTTGGTCTCGTTCCCTCTCTGTTCTTTAATGTGCCAACAACCTAAATTCAGATTGTATTACACGAGACAGGCATTTGTCAGTTTTTTAAAAAAAATTACATATAATTCGTCTCTCAAATGGCTATTGCATTTGGATGTGTAAGACAAAAGATACCTTATTACATTTAGGCTTTAACTTGATTATGAGTGGATGTTCTGATTTGGTTTTTTTGTTGAGAGTATTGAGGTTTTGGGGTTTTTTTAATGCTGTATTTTTTTCAATCTGATTATGCTTAGTTGCATACCTAAATCCTTGTAAATGTTTTTCCTAGCTGCATGTGGTTAATTGCAGATTTAAATATTGTATATAGTTGTCATTTGTGTTTCTAGTAAAAATACATGGCATTCTTTTTAGAAATACCTTATTTCTTTTTTCCTTTCCTTACTCATACTTTTGTCAATGTACAGTTTACTGACTTTTTTTTAACTAATTTTATTTATGGAATCTTATGCCCCTTGCATAAACTGTTTATCAGTGTGTTTTGTGTAAACTAGGTTATGGCCTTAAAATCCTAGCTTTATGCTAGTTAAGGTACACTGTGTCATATAGCATTATATATAAAAAATGTATGTTTAATATTTCATGTACACTTGAAAGACTTAAGACCCTAAATTCCTTTGCATTGAAATTCAGAAATAAAAACTTCATATTCCCATAGAAGAAAAATAGTGATCAGAATATACAGATTTCCTGTAGCAAGCAGCCCTCCTTATAATACATGTCTTTTGACTTTGGAAAGAAGCAGCATTATTTTTTAGGATGATCGAACTTATTCAGGTAGTGGGTGATATTATATGTCTTTAGTGTAGTGAAATGATTTTAGCATACAAGACCAGACTGATAGTCTCCTACAATTTAGGTTTTTTTACAGTGGGATAACTCGTGGTGAAAAGTTCCGTATTAAAAGATTCTATAATGTTTACAATATTGATAAAATAGCATCTTTTTAAAATAGGGATGGTCTAAAGGGTCATCTTAGATCCAGATCAGTTTTAGACTCTGATTAGAGCCTGAACAAAAGCTAAGGGTGTTTTTTTCATGGAAATATCCATGGTCATAGGTTCTCTCAGGATTTTTCCTGTGTTGGATCAGACACAATAAAGGGCCCCTCTAGGCTTGAACCTTTGAGGCCTGTTGAGATTTGGAGATTTGAGTCCTTCCCTTACCCCCAGTTATTAAGTATGGATATTGTGTTCTGGTGTAGATCCATCTATGTTTTAAAGTCTCTCTAACCATCTTTTGAAACAACTAGTTTTGTTACAGGTGCTAACTTGAAGGTAGTCAAATTTATAGTTTATCTCATTGAAATAAGGAGAAATTTAATTTGAAATTTCCTAACCAAATACGATGGTGACATAAAATAATCTTAAATGTATAAAATTCATCATTAATAGAATTGTAATATAACCAATTAATAGAGCTTGTTGACACCACAGCCGCTTGTTTAATTTATTTTGTGTAGAGAAGATTTTGACCTGTTCATATTGTTGCCACATGTTGTGTTATTAAATATACATTCCCATGACATCCTATAAAGCTGAGAAAATAAGGGATATGCATTCTGAATACAAGTGATGTCAAATTCAGTTTGCTTACTATTATTGATGTCTTGAAAAAAATAGGTAGTGTTTGAAAGGAGAATAAATTCCTTTTTGGGAAATTTACATAAGGTAACTAGCACTGATGACAGGTTATATGGTCTTCCTGTATTCTCCCCGATCTCCATTCTACTCAAAGGTGCAATTGTTCATGACATAATTTTAAAGTGTGACCATGGAAATCTTTGTATTAATAGAAATGCAGAATTATTACATTGCAAATTGTAAACTGATTGGTGTCTGTATGAATGCCTGACTCAAAAAGGGTTTTTATGAATAGTAACAGCTTCCTAATACCAGCAGGCCAAAGAGTGTCATAAGGTATTGAGTTTCTGGAGACCTAGATTTCTCAGCAAGGTAAGGTGCATTTCTGAATACATTTTCAATTGAGGCACCTAGGATTCTAAATTAACTTTATTAAGACTCATTCCTTTTTCATGTTATGCTTGAAATTTTGCATTAATTTTCATTTTTCATTGGTTTTCTTTAATTACCTTTCTTCCAGCCTTTAGAAGACTATTTAGCAATTTGCTGTCCAACCTTTTTGTTGGTCTTAAACTGCAATACTAGTTTACCTTGTAATGAAGAAATAAAATTCAATTTTTATTTAAAAAAAAACGAACCCTTTGTTGTGTCACTTTTTTTTTTTTTTTTGGTCTAACATTCTTACAGCATTCAGCATGTCAAATTCTATCCAACTGAGATATTCAGACAAATATAAAAGTAATATTGTGTGCGGAAATAGTTGACTAAATTCTCTTTTAGAAATATTTTCATTCCTTGGCCAACAGTTGCCCTTTTAATTTTGTCATCTTATTTTTAAAATACCAAACACTTTTCTGCTCAGCTTTGGAAGAAGGAAAAGTGTGAGAGAAATTCATTAGCCTAAGGAGGACAATTTGATATTGGTAATTTCTAATACTGGAAGGCACCCATTTTCTCACCATTTAAAAAACCTGTGGTTCACTGCATTTCAGACTATAAAGAAAGGATAACTTTAAAGATTTGCATAGCTTGCTTTGTTGTCAGAGTGTTCATTTTCTTCCTTAAATTAGTCTATATTATTCAAAAGCAAAAATTTGTGTATGCCATATACTGTAGTTTGGCGCAAAAAACCTCTGCTACCTGGCATACACTAAACAAACTAAACCCTATCCTTTGTAATGCTGAGGATCTGTTCACCAGTTTGTCAAACGAGGAAAGCTTGAAAGGGGAAGAATTGCTGTTCCCTGTGTATAGTTTTGCTGTTGGACAGTAAAGCTGTTGTCATTACAATTGAGATTTTGAGTCTATTGCTTGCAGTGGTTGCTCTGAAAGTGATGTGTTTGACATGGTTCAATTAATATAGCACTGTCCTAAAGTTGCACTTTGCAGTGTTGCCAACTGTCATGATTTTATTTTAAGTCTCGTGATACCTGGTATTTTTTCTTAAAGCCCCATCTCCTGCAGTCATATGTGAGAATCTCAGCTTTCATTTAGAAAAAACAAAAATTCCAGCTCTCATGGTTACAGAGAAAAGGTTAAAAATGTGACCTGAATTCACCCCAAAGGCGCAGAAGGCAAATATAATGAGCCCCAAGGTTTTTTTTTTTAATTGAATGCCTGAGGTTGGCAATTCTGTGATGCCATGTACAGGAAAGAAACATTTAGAAACACATGAGTTACTTGTTCATGCTTACAGCTCCACATATGTAATAATGAAACGAATGAACATAACCCTTCTGACTGCAGAGGTCCAAGTATAATGGGTCATATAGTCACTCACAAGAGACAAACTGAAACGTTTAAGCTTGCTCTGCTAGGAACAGGCTTGTGCTACTTCTGTCTGATGTATGTAAGCAAATCCAGTGGGAGGCAAGCAGTTCCAGGAGGATGTTTCTCCACTTAAGCTGCAACTAGAGAAACAATTAGTTTAAACCAGAAGTGTCAAACGTAGGGGCCACAAGATCTTTTCCTCCTGCCTCCAGCTTCCTCCTCCTCCTTCTCTAAGGCATCCAGCCTGCGGGTGCTACACTTTAAAAGGGCCAGAGCCTGGGAGGACTGAGATTGCTCCTGACTGGTCACAGTCAACTGAGCTCTCAGCAGATCTCGAACAGGAGATTCCTTCCCAACTTCTCTCCACTTGCTGCAGCTGTTGCCATGAGCTCAGCCTTGGGGAAGAGAGCTGCCTCCAGTGCTGGGTGTGTGTGTGTGGGGTGGGGTGGGGGGGGGAGTGTCTCCCGCAGTTAATTCTCTCCCATCTAAACCAATCCTGTCCCCCCCAACCCTGCCATCAGTTCTGCCCCCGGTCCCAGCCTTGTCTCTACAGCTCCTGGGGTTCTAACCTCTCTGGTCTATTTTTGGAGTGGGGGAGGGGGCTGCAGCAGGTATCCGCTCTCCCCCTTCTCAGCCCAGTGTTGCGGGGAAAGAATACATCCCTGCCATTGCTCACAAGAGGGGAGGAGGAGGAAGTAGAGCAGCTGCCCTGAGTTGCTGGGCTCTTTCTGCTCCCTCCTGCCATGAGATTGATGTGAGCTCCTGAGAGGCAGGAGGGAGAGCAGCGCTGTCTCTGCAGCTGTCCTGATTGGCTGCTCTTTCCAAGGAGGAAGGCAAGTGGTAAAAGCAGCCAATCAGAGGGAGTTTTCCTTGAGGCAGTACTAACAATGTGTGCCTCAGCAACGTGGCTAGCCTAGAAATTGGGTCTGTGAAGAAGAGCTGTGTGGCTCAAAAGCTTGGCTCTCACCAATAGAGGTTGGTCCAATTAAAGATGCTGCTTCACCCACCTTATTTCTCTTATCTATGGAATCCAACCAAAAGGGTACATGGCCCTCACCACAGAATAAATTTGACACCCCTGGTTTAAACCATGCATCTTTAACCATCAGCAGTGTTACGCATGGAGTATTGTGGAACGAAGTTCACACAGCAACATTGTGAGCATGAATTGCTGTATAATCACATTTGCATTCAGGAATTGATAGTACTGATATCTTCTGCTTGTGTGTAATGAGATTTTTAACAACAAGGATGAACTGGATAAAGAGAGATTCCAAATACAACTTTAAGCAGGGAAGGGAGGAGCCCTGTAGTTTCCTTAGGTCTTTTTTCAGTGGTGCGTAGATAGGGCTTTACCCTTAAGATTTGGCATGGGACAGAGCCATGAAAGGGGGACAGAGGACAGCTGTTGCATGACTGCAGTAAGGTTAAAACTTCACATAACTAATGTAGTTCAGAATCCGTTAATTTCACAGTTAAAGGCAGAATAATACCTTCAGCAGCTCTGGGCTGCCACCCAATTGGCTTCTGTAACTAAAATGCAGATCTTTCTCTGACACCGCCGCATAGTGGTGGTGTCAGACGGCTACCGGTGTGGTGCTCTGCTCTGTTCAATGTTGATCTCAGTCGGCTGCATGCTTGTGTTCCCTCTGTGTGCTGCCCCAGCTCTGCGTAGATAGCTGACACAGCAGACCCGAGAGAACCCCCCCAATGACCACAGACTCTAGTAAGGTACGAAGGCACGTCGGCCAGGTTTATTGTTGAAGAGAAACACAATCTCTGGCTCCCCGGATTATAAATTATAACTCTACAGTTTGCTGCTAGTCCCTCTGTGCACCCTGGCAATGGACACAGCTGTACATATCCCCACTGAGCTAAAGTAATGGTCAAGACTTTGCTAACATAAAGCAAAGTTAAGCTGTACGCCAAAGGCAGGCCCTGCTTACAGAAGTTGGCAAAGAAAGGGCTGATGTTGCAAAAGTACACAAACCTAAAAGGTACCAGAACACTTGTACATTCCACACATAACAAGGAACAGGCTGGCCCATCCTAAAGACAGGGGCAAAAGGGTAATATGATGGCTAGAGTTGTTTTGTTCTAACCAACATGTACAAGGTGGGAGGCGGCACCTTACTGCGTAGAGGGGTTGTACCTTGTTATGTAGAAGGGTTGCTCCTCAATACGTCAGGAGTGATGTGTAATTTGTACCTGTGTATAAGAGACAACTCCTCGGGGGTGAATTTTGTCTGGCCTAGGGGGCAGTGGAAAATCCTGCCACTGACTGTGCCGGTCCATTGCCAGGGGGCACATATTTCATAGTATGTCTGGTAGAGTCTACAAGAAACTATTACTGTGCTTCATTTGACAATAAACCTGGCCGACGTGCCTTCGTACCTTACTAGAGTCTGTGGTCTTTGGGGGTTCTCTCGGGTCTGCTGTGTTAGCTATCTGCGCAGAGCTGGGGCAGCACACAGAGGGAACACAAGCACGCAGCTGACTGAGATCAACATTGAGCAGAGCCGAGCACCACACCGGAAGCCGTCTGACAACAGGTGGAATTACTCATAGACTTTGAGGTCAGAAGGGACCATCTTGATCATTTAGTCTGACTTTCTGTACATTGCAGGCCACAGAGCCTCACCCGCCCACTCATGTAATAGACCCCTAACCTCTGAGTTACTGGAATCCTCAAATCATGATTTAAAGACTTCAAGTTAACGGAGAATCCACCATTTACACTAGTTTAAATCTGCAAGTGACCTATCCCCATGCTCCTGAGGAAGGCAAAAAAAAAACCCAAGGTCTCTGTCAATCTGCCCTGGGGCAAAATTCCTTCCCGACTCCAAATATAACAATCATTTGAACCCTGAACATGTGGGCAAGATCCACCAGATAGACACCTGGGAAAGAATTCTCTAGTAACTCTAAGCCCTCCCCATCTAGTGTTCCATCACTGGCCATTGGAGATCAGCTATACCATTGTAGGCAGTTTCATCATACTATCCGCCTCATAAATTTATCAAGCTCAGTCTTGAAGCCAGTTAGGTTTTTTGCCCCCACTGCTCCCCTTAAAAAGCTGTTTCAGAGGGAATTGAAGGCCTTTCAGGCAAAAGCAGAACTGAGAGAGAAAGCCCCTGGTTTTCTGATTGAATTAAAGCTTTGCTGGACATGAAGAAATTTAACTTTTACATTTCTGTACTGAATCTCACGGTTGTAATTATTACTAGGATATTATCACTACACCAATTTAACCATACAGTCCTTTATTTAATCTAAAGGCTGAACGGTATACAGTTGTGCTAAACATGTCTCAAAGCTTAAATAATAAACAGTTACTACCTCCATAAAGTAACAAACATTGATAAGTATTTGATCACTGCTTAGACCCAGGGGTGCTCAAAGCCATGTTGGCTGGCTCCAGCTTGGTGAAGCAGGTAGTAGTAATGAACTCTTTCAGAGTGTGCATGTTTATACCTTTTAACAAACAAGCGTTGTCATTGCCATTAGCTAAGAATCAGTTTGGGGAAGTTTAAGCCTGGACCCTTTTCTTAGGCCTGGAGTACACCTGGGCTCCCTTTCTGCAAGGCTTTTTATCTTATCAGTTACCTTCCATGTCCAGTTTTTACAGTTAAGCCACATTCTACAACAGGGGTGGGCAAACTTTTTGGCCCAAGGGCTATATCTGGGTATGGAAATTGTATGGTGGGCCATGAATGCTCAAGAAAATGGAGGTTGGGGTCCAGGAGGGGATGAGGGCTCCGGGGTAGGGCCAAAAATGAGAAGTTCAGGGTCCAGGAGGGGGCTCTGGGCTGGAGTGGGGTGGGGTGAGGGCTTGGGGTTGGGGGGTGCAGAAGGGGGCTCTGGGCTGGGATCAAGGGGTTCGGAGGGCAGGAGGGGGGATCAGGGCAGGGAATTGGGGCACAGGAGGGCGTCGGGTGCAGGCTCCAGGCAGTGCTTACCTTAGGCAGCTCCCAGAAGCAGTGGCATATTCTTCCTCCAGCTCCTACGCAGAGGGGCAGCCAAGTGGTTCTGCGTGCTGTCCCGTCCACAGGCACCACCCCTGTGGCTCCCATTGGCCACGGTTCCAGGCCAATGGGAGCTGTGGGGGCAGTACTTGGGGCAGGGGCAACATGTGGAGCCCCCTGGCTGCCCCTATGCGTAGGAGCCAGAGTGGGGACATGCCGCTGCTTCCGGGAGCCACGCAGCGCCACAGCATGTACACGGGAGGGGGGCAAGACCCTGCTCCCCAGCTGGAGCACTGGAGCAGGGCAAGCCCCAGACCCTGCTCCCCAGTGTGATCTTGAGGGCCGGATTAAAACATCTGAAGGGCCGGATGTGGCCCCCGGGCTGTAGTTTGCCCACCTTTGTTCTATAAGGCCTTTCCACAACTGCTAACAGAATGTTCACTTTACACAAACGGCAAGGCATATTTTTTTGTTACCCAAGCTATTTAACCCTTCATGTACCTATCTAATCCTCTATTTGCTTTTCTAGAAAAAGGGAACTCAGTGCAGAAAAGAAGGGCTTCAAGAGGGATGATGGGACTCTTACTTCCTTTTAAAGTGAGAAAACTCCCTTACCCGACTTTAGTAGTTCTCTTAGCAGCAATGGCTGTCGGAAGCTGGCTACTGTTGAAGACAGGATGCTGGAGTGGATGAACCATTTACCAGTATACTGTAACAATTTATATGCTCTTGTGAAGATGATCTGTCACTCTGTCTTCTAGCACAAATATAAGAGCAGTGGGCCCCCCACAAATCCTCTGGCAGTCTGTGTGCAGATGCAAAATCATCCCCCATCCTCCTGATGACCTCAGGGTCAGCTTCAATGAAACCACTTTGAGCTCCCTCTTCCAGAGCTGCTATCCTCCTGCCTCACTTGTCACTGGAAAAGCAGTGGAGGGAAGTCAGAGGGAGCCTCAAAACCCACTTCATAGAAGCAGGCCCTAGTTTTTGTCAGAAGTTCCCTTACCTGCACCCTCTGGTGCATATGAGAGAAGCTCCCCATCAGCAGGGTTTGTCTACTTTACAGAGAATGACCCATTGCGAATGGTGGATGTTAACAATGGGTGTAGCTGAACCTATGCTGAGGACTGTTTAGCAGCAACTGTAGAGACAGTCAAACCATGTGCAGCACCATTTCCAAAAACTGTTTGTCTTCTGCTATGCTAAGCACCAGGTCATTTTTTGTAACAAAGATAATCCCCTAATATTCTTCAGAATAAAAGAAAATGCAATCCAAATATTCCACACACTTTTAGACTATTTAAAAATAACAGCCTCCTGCTGCCATCTAGTGGCTAAAATGGTTTGTTTTTAAAGAACAATAAATAGCTCTACACCGAAACTGACACTTGCTTTTATAGAACTAATATCACTGAGAGTTGCAGAGGGGGAGCATTGAGTTTGTGCCCCCCATTTCCTCTAATGCACTCCCCTTATTTTTCTTGGGTTTCTATTATGTAGAAAGGAGACATGATTTTTTGAAAACCTGCATTTTTACACTTAATTCAAGTCTTTTCTGCTTTAAAAGCCATTATATTGATGAGATGAGTGAAAATGTGGCTTCAGAAGAGACTTAAAGTTGAGTGCTGAGAGGGAAGTGATTTTTAATTGGACTATTTTAAATTTTTAAACACTGTCAGACTTTAGTCAGTGTGTTGGAGAAATGTTGTCATTGTTACACGTTTGACACCCATCTGTAAGGTCCCAAGAGCTACTCCAGCAAAAACCAGTCTTGGACGTGGTCTATACTTAAAAATTAGGTTGACATAGCTACCATGCTCAGAGGTGTGAGAAATTCACCACCCTGAGCACTGTAGTTAAGCTGATTTAGATACCGCTAGGTCAACTAAAGAATTCTTCCATTGACCTAGCTACTGTGACTTGTGGATGTGGATTACCTACAGCAGTGGAACAATCCCATTTCTTGCTGTAGGAAGCGCCTACTCTAAGGCACTACAGTGGTATAGCTGCAGTGCTGTAACTGTACCGCTGGACTGCCCATGGTGGAGGCGTGGCCTTGGTACTCCTGATCTATCCCAGTTTTAAGAAGTTAACCTGACCGTCACCTCCTCTTCTCTTTCCTTCCCACTCTCCTTAGAAAACCCAAACAAATACCAGCTAAACCTTTTCATGCCTTTATACGTCATACTAAGTTCTTATTTCTTAGCCTACATTGTAAAAAGGCAGCTGTCACCTTTTGAGCACTATGCTCATTCAGGTTTATCTGCATAATGTTTTAGAGTATGTTTATAATAGTATCTTTCATGTTGAAATGATAGGCAAACTAGATACATAATTTGCCCCTGAAATACGCTTTCCAAGGTACAGAACTGTATAGACAGCAGGAAATGAAATTTTGGCTAAGGCTACTGTGGCAAACACTTTCTTTTACAGAAGATGACATGGGATTGGTAGACGTGTGTAGAGGAGACAGTACTTCTGTTTGGCCCTTTAAGGATACATACTTGTGGTTCCAGAGAGTCTATATATTTCAAACCCGATGCTTAGAACACTGAGACATCCCGTTTCTTTGTTTACCGTCTGCTCACGAGTGACAGAAACAGAACTAGCTACCATCGTCCTTTACAAATTTCAGCGAATAAGAAGCTGTGGGGGCCATGCCTGGGGACAGCAGCGCGGAGGCCTCCCGCCCCGTCCCGCCTTGGAGCCCCAGGTAAGCGCTGCACCCCTGACCCCCTCCCAGAGCCTGCACCCCCTCCCCCTTTCCACACAACCCCAGCCCCCAAACTCCCTCCCAGAACCTTAACCCCAATCCCCTACCCCAAACTCCCTCCCAGAGCCTTAGGCAGGTGGGGGCGGAGTTTTGAGGGGTGGGTTCTGGGTGGCATGAGTGACATTATTGGCCCGCTGGGAGGATTTGAGGACTGGCCCCTGCTGTATGTGATTAAAACTGTAGTCTCGCTTTTGTAAATCGTTCTTCCTGGAATCTTTACAACACATGAGTTGACAGCTACCCATTCATTTCAAAAGCATGTACTGTAAAGGTAACAAAAAGGGTGATCAAGTTAAAACAGCCAACTTAGTGTCTTAGAATAAACTTTTGGAAATAACGTGAACTAATGTTTTTTGAAGTCCTTATCCTTGCATGAAAGGATAAGAAATGCAAATGTCTTATTACTGGCATAAAAATAAATGGAATCTCCCATATATACCAATTTTCTCTATGAACAAAGTTCTATCTTTTCCTTCTGGAGCTGGAAGCATTCCTGCTATGGATTGGCAATAATTGTGCTGTATTTTGGAGACCAGAGAAAATCATATTGTGTATGACTGATCCCCAGTATGAGCCCCTACTTTTAACCCCCATTTAATGAAGTTACTTGAAAAACTAATTATGCTTTTTATTCCAAATGAATCTGGAAATATAACTGAGTTACTTCCAGGTTGTTGTTTTAATTCAGCATTTATGGTCATAATACTATTAATCAGTTTGGCTTAGTATTTGTGAGCGGCTCTGATACCTCATTGAAGAGCCAGGCAAGGCTTAGGTAAAATGGCTTTATTTAAAGAGAGACAGTTGGCATGGCACCAACACAAAAAGCCCTCCCATCCCTAATTAAAGTAGGAGGCTGTGATACATTTTAGCAGATTATCAGGAAAACTGGCAGCCTAAAGTTCAGTCCTGGAGCCATACTTGTGATGTCTCTAGCTGTGCCTAAGCCTTGCTTTGAGAGGGCCCTAGGCCTGTTCCGATTGGTTCTCTTTCTGTGGCCCTGATCCTGCAGTGAGCTCTGCAGGGGTCTGCCCACATGGCGCTCATCATGCAAGACCAACACCTGGGAAATTATTCATAATCCCCCCACACAAATGAATTAAAATCTTCCTCCTTTATTTAAAAAAACAACTCCAATTACCTCCTATTAAGCAAGTACACTTGAGTTAATGTAAAAATAATTCTGAAACCCACAGTCTTCAGTTTTCCTATTCATAAGCGAAGATGCAACAAAATGATAGGCCAACTCCTGAACATCAGAACCCAACAAGTGTAGGGTTAGGGTGGAGATTGCCTCCTTAGGTGTAGAACATTTCAGCCTCTGTCTGCGTCTCTGTTACAGGGAGCTCCTAAACACAAGGAGGCCTGCCAGAGCAAAAAACAATTGTCCTAGCTCTCAAGGGCCATGCTGTGACACAAACATTCAGTCATTGTATAACAAACAACACAATACGTAGCTTTTAATAATCAATCTGTAGTTCACCACCCCTTGCTGGATTGTATCTAGTGCATAATTGACCTCTTCATATTTACTTTTCCCTAGAAATAAGCCTTTCATATTCAAAATTCCCTTTATGAGTACAGAGCTTTAAAATTATCCCTCTTTCGCCACTGCAGTCCCTGTCTCAGGGTAGGATTTGCGTGTTTCATTGTTACCCTGCGTCACAGCAAACAAAGAGTGTATTGGACAACAAACAAACAGAGCCACCCACACGTTCCTACTAGTACACCAAGCAGACTAGACTTGTCCAGGAGAATTGCCCATTGTGATGACAGGTATCAGTAACTGAGCAACTGAACTGCTGCTGAACACGGTTTAACTGCACTGTTTAACAGAGACCTGTGTGCTTCCTGTTCCATGTATCTCTACTGCTCTCCCCTGGGAGTCATTGAGCATGTTATTTACACTATACCTTTAAATCAAACACAAAATACCAAACCACTTGCCGGTTTGTACCTCATACTTGCTTTATACACAGAAAGGCCTATTTGATCATTAAAATCAAGGCTGGGGGGCCTTGGTTTTGGCATTTAACAAATAAATGTAGATGGATGATTTCACTCAGACTATTTGCAGATCTTAGTGTTTCTTCTAAATTAGCTGCTAGGGGCTGGACTGTGCCTAACTGCTGTACAAGGGTGGGAGATCATGTGTAGCAGCCCAGAAGGGGCTCAGAGGAAACAAGTCCATTGGCCTGTTTTCTCCTGCCCTTCCCCCTGCCTGCTGATACTCTTTCTGCAGCTGGGTAGATTAGTTTATGCCAGGGGTCTCAAACACGCAGCCCACGGGCCACATGCGGCCCGCGGAGCTCTTCCCTGCGGCCCACCGGGCTCCCCGCACCCCCCCCCCCCATTTTATTTTTTTTACCCCCAGGCAGTTCCCACCGCCAAAAATATGGGGGGGTGGGGGGGAGCACGGGGAGCCTGGCGGGCCGCAGGGAAGAGCTCCGCGGGCTGCATGGGAAGAGCTTTGCGGTTTCTGGGATGGAGGGGGGAGGAGCGGGAAGCAGTGTGAACAGGGGAGGAGGTAGAGAAGGGGCGGGGCCTAATGGAAGGGTGGAGTGGGGGCAGGGTGGGGAGCAGCGAGGGGGAGGGGTCAGAGATGCAGCACTCGGGACAATGCACTAGTCCTCATGCAGCCCTCGTGGTAATTTGAGTTTGAGACCCCTGGTTTATGCCAATCCTGCCTGTGGAGTGGGGCATATATCCCCATCCATGCTAGGGAGGCCAATAGGATTGCCAACTTTGGTTGGATGAATTCCTGGATATTTCATCACATGACATTATCTTTAATTAAAGATTAATATTTAATTCCTGGAAACTCCAGGACAATCCTGGAGGGTTGGCAACACTAGAGGCCAACCACCACCTGCCATTCTCCCTGGTGCAGTGCTGCTCTGTCCTACCTCCCACCATGGAGCTGTGCATAGGAGACACAATCTGGTCCATAGCGGTTACAGAATCACATCCTGCCGCAACATGCACCAGCCAGCAGCACTTTTCAGTCTGATTATGCAGAAGTTCCATTGAATTATGGCCTTGTTTCTCTACAGAGTCCTTTTTTTCCTCACTCTTTTCATCTGCCCAATGCTAGTATCTCCATCAGTCCCTGACACTTATTGCTGAGCGGTCTGTCGTTTTCCATGTGGTCGTGCCATTTTTAATCCCAGCCTGTACTGAACATGCATGGGTCAAATACGACATTCCAGGAGCTTTCACACTGGAGGTAGCATGATTTGGGGAAATGACTGATCTGTGCACTGAAGCATGCATGAAGCCCCCTTCGCTCACAGCTATGCATGAGGAACTGCAAGGAGAAGTGGTGCACCTTTTAACGGAAGTCTTAAATTCCTGTGCCTACCCGGAGTAGCCATGCCATGCCATGCCATGCCATGCCATATGCACTGGCAATTGTGGGGAGAAATTCTCTCTCTGCTGCTCAGTAGCAACTACTGCAGGTCAATGGCTGGAGGAGCCTCCCCTGCCTTTATATTCTCCTTGTCCTTGTTGTGGGGAGGATCCTATGATCCACACGGCAGTGGATGCTGTGGTCCTATCTCTGCAGAGCAGGGCTTTGCACTGTGCATGAAGTGACCCCTCAAATCCCCTTCCTTCCCATGCAGTTGAACTGCATCAGTTCTGCTGCCAGAGGATCCTTCCATTGCCAGAGAAGCTGGGATTGTCCTGGAGTCTGCAAAACATGGTCTATGGACAAACCTGCTGTAATACACCACATTAACCCTGTGGTTCAAGAATCGCCTATGGATCCGGGGTGGCTGAGGAATTTACGTACCACTCAGCTTACTCAACAGATTTAATCTGTTACTGGGGTTATTCTGAAATTGTACGTGCACATTAAGACATTCTACGGAATGCTGCTGCAGTTCCCCCTGGGGCTGACTGTCCTCCACAAAGCTGACCAAAGCGGGTTCGCTCCCATATAGATTCTTAATGGTGTGACAGTTGGTACATGTGGGCCATTGTGAGATGAATTGGTCTTACATCTTTCTTCCAGTCAATAAATGAGATCACCTGGTAGCTGAGTGGCAACATTTTTGGCACTAAGCAACAGGGAGGTGGGGTGAGCATGATGTTATTTAGACTAGGCAAGCCAGAGCAAAGAGCAGTAACTTCCAGCAAATGATCTCCGGGGCAGACTCGGGTATTAGTGAAAATTATAGGGGAAAATGGAACCACAGCTCCAGCAGCAGTTTGGTGTGATGCTGCTGCTCCTTCTGTTGGGCCAGCAGAGCAATAGCCATACTTGCACTGATGCAGCTTTTGCTCTGAAGTATGGTGTAGTGTCCACCTGGAGTCTTTTCATGAGGACTAAGTTTGGTTGCCACTCCTTATCGGTGTGCGCCGGTCTATCATGGTCACCATGGGGGGTGAGCATATTTATGTGCAGATGAATTAACATGTCAGAAGAATCCTTCTTTCTCAATTTGAAAGAAAGCATCTTTTATGTGCACCACCAGCTCCACCTTCTGGTTCGGAGAGCCTCCCAGATGCTTGGTCTTCCTATTAAGTTAGGTAAATTACACCTATATCTGTGGGCAGCCACACCCTGAGGTCTGGATGCGGAATGGCCACACTGGAAGGGAAGCAATGCTGAGGAATTTACCCTATAGCCCCCCCTAAGCCAAGCCTTCTGGCTCTGGTCCTTCGGTGATAGTGCTCAGACAGAGGCACATTCTTCTTTTGGGACTGTAGAATTGTCCTTGCTGCTCTTCACTTTCTTCATGTTATGAGGAATGTTTCTCATGCCACATCAGATCAAGAGAGACCTTTTCAGGAGGTCGTGTCTCTCTCCCCTCTCCTCACCCCCCCACCCCCCATTGGACATAATAATCAATGTGAGTGACCAATAAATAGAAAAAGAAGTGTGAAAATTCTACAGGGCAGTAGCCTCAAGGCCATACAGAGAGCAACTATGCCTATGATATGAGGCTTCTTTAGAATCTCAACTGCTGGGGAGGAAAAAGCTGCTCCCAGGCCATGAAATTACAATCTACAATCTCAAAACATGGGAGACGAATAGGAACTAATTATTTTCTGACTATTTCAGAGAGAGAAATGAAATGCAGTCTCCTTCCAGAGAAATGTGAATTGAAATGGCTCTGATCCATACAAGGGGTAGCTGAGGAAATACCATCTGACTATTGCCAACCAATCCACTTAAGGGGGAAGAAAAGTGCCTTGAAATGTTTGTTGCTAGCAAACACTTCAAGAAATTCACATGCTCAACTTTGACATTAAAACATTTTGTGTATACAGAAGCTGCAGCTTAGCTTGAAAAAAAGATGTTTCCAGTATTATTATTTTTTTGAGTGTGATACTTGGTAAAACTCTATAGAAAACTCAAGGTGACACGTGGAGATTAGCCTGTTTCCTCGGGGGGTCATTTATTCTTTTTGGTCTGCTTGGCTATAGCCATATTTGTTATTTCTAATCCACACCTTGCTGCAGAACGATGTGTCAAAATCCTGACCTTTCAGAAAATAACCAAGAAAAACAACCAAAAAAACGAACAGCAACCCCTTTTCTAGCTTTCATAGCAGTAAAAATACCTTAAAAGTATGCGCAGTGGGAATCAGTTTAGTGGTGCCTTCCGGAATCTGCACACAACCAGAAACAATAGCTCAGAGGGGTATGAACATCTCCATTGTTCTAAATAGAATGTTAATTCTCAAGCCTTAAGATGACATTTAAAGTATTAACATTGTAAATTATTTTAATGATCATTTTAATAGAAATCTCCAGCCTATTTCCTTACCCCCCGTTTCCACCTACTACTGCCCAAGCTGCAAAAAGCACCCAGCTGCCCATCCCTCCAGTTCTCTCCTGCCCGAACCTCCTGTTTCCCTCTTGACAATTTCTACAATGCAATTGTGATGAGCAGGAGGCGATCTGCAGGGGCTTGTGGGATCTCTTTGTTAAAAGCAGGTGGCTTTTCAGATCCAGGAAGGGGAATTTTGTCTTTCGTTTAAAATAAAAAGTGAGTCTTTAGCCCTTCTAATTGCACAGATAACCTGGAGACTATACAGTAATTGCTAGGGTAGCAAGGATGTACAATAATTGCTAGGGTAGAAAGGAATAAACACCGTGGTTCATCTCTGAAGATCCTCTCCTGTCCCCCATACACACACTTTACTGATGTAAAATGAATACATTAAGTATAAGTGGGTGGATGGATTGGGTGTACCTGAATGGTCATCTTACTAATACTTCCCAAAATCCTTACATCATCCCTGCTGGTGTGCTCATAATGAAGATAACTCAGTGACCCGGGAGGGCATTTATTTCACTGGTCCTCCTCCAGAATGATACGGCTGCTTGTTAAAATGTTTAGCCCCCTTTGTAGCTAGGAGCAAGCCAGCTGATTGATGATACTCACTCAGGAAGTTGGGTGACTTTTTGGCCAAAACTTTTTTCAGGGGAAAATGCGGATTCAGTGACACCAAAGTGTTTTGCGAATTCGTGTGGATTTCACCAAATTGTTCATTTTGAATAAAAACAAACAAGCAAAAAATCCAAAAGACTCTAAATGTTTCATTTTCTCATTTTCAAAAGGCAACTTTGATTTTTCGGCTTGCAATGGCTTTTTGTTTCAAAAATTCCTTTCATTTTATCTAAAAAAGTCAAGAACATTTTAAAAGGGTTAAAATCAAAACAAAACATTTTGTTTGATCAAAAATGAATTTTGTTTTACTTTTTCGTTTGCTGGAAATTTTCATTTTCTGTCCGACCCCAAACCAACTTTTTTTTTCCACTTTTCAAAATTGGCAACAAACCAAAAAATCCATTATTTACCCTGTGCTAGCCCCACTCAAATGCCTGGTGTAAGCACTGTTCGGGGGGATTCCCCTTCCGCATCCTCCAGCATTTTGCTAAATCCTCGCATCCCCCAATCCTCGCATACCCCACTCCCTGGTGCACCAGGGTGGGAGGTAAACTAGTGCGGCTGCACAGCATGGGAACCTAGAAACCCTCCCCTCTCCCCCGGATGCCTGCCTCCCCAGCCCCAGCTCAGAATAGGAAGAGCTGGTATGGGAAGGGCCTGGTGCCCTACTCCCTTCCATCACCACACAAAGAACATCCACTCTGTAATCTGACTCCCACCACAGGCAGGACCTTCCTGACCTCAATCAGCCACTGGAGACCCACTCCCACACCTACCCCCCCCCCCCCCCCCATGTCAGAGAAGAACCAACTACTTTAAGAAACAAAGGGGACTCAGTTCCCAACCAACCATCAACACAGAAGGGACAACTCCCAGGCTGCAGGACATCACCCCCCACCTACCAGAATTGCTGTCATCAGAGGCCACAGGACAGCCTCCTGCCATCATTGCTACATCTGTCAAGCTGCGAGGTAGGGGAACCACCTCCGGGAGCCTTCTGTGAAATGGCGGGTGGGGGGAAAAAACATAGTGAGTCAAGAGGTGGTGGGCCAGGAAAAGGGTGGTGGTGGGGTTTTCTGTCGATGAGGATTGGTTGTTGGGGGAAAGGGTGTAGAATTGAAGTTTTATGTTTGAGGGAATGGGGAGGGTAAGTGGCAGTATTTTACCCAGGGAATGGCACACTTTTGAGGGAGCCCATCGTTAAAATATTGGCAGCACAGCTCTGCTTCTGAAGACCTAGGAAGAGTTAGCAGTAATGGTTTAAACTCCAGTCAGGTTCCAGTGGGGTGACTCCATTCTGGCTATCTACGTTCGGCTAGAACTCGCAATGGACACAGAATTCTTCACTGTTGTGCTGCTGTGCAGTGTTTAAAGGTTTTCAGTGCCAGCGGTGGCTGCATTCAACGGTGGATGCAGCATTCTCTGATTACACAGTTTTATAGCTAGTCTGGCGCTTTGGCTTTTTGGAGAAAAACACTATATAAATGTCTGTTACGTACAAAGACTCAAAGGTCATATTATAAATACCCCCAAATCAACATTTAAAATGACAGGCTTGGGGAATTATCTTCACTACATTGCCATGGTTGACATTTTTCATGCTTCATGAAGTAAGGAATTCCTGAACAACACTATTTAGGGCTCTCCTGGCTGGCCATACAGTGTATGGAAAAGAACTCTTCAACTTTGGGCCAGGTCCTCAGCACATGTAAATTGGTGTAGCTCCATTGAAGTCACTGATTTGTTCCAGCTGAGGGTCTGGCCCTTGGTCTTCAGTGTTTTGGCCAGCCTGGGAAAGGAATAGCACTGGATAGCAATGCTGTGCAGAACGTGCACTTAGCCCCCACTGACAGAGACTTGAGGAAAGGTGAAGCATCTTGTATCTTGCACTGGTGCTGGTGGCCTCTGGGGAGAGGCCCCATAGATATCAATGGGAGTTAAGCACCTAAATACCTTACAGGATCTGGGCCTAGGACTCCAAAGTCTTTAGAATAGTAGGTAGAGGAAAAAATGTGAAAGGAAAGATCTTGTTGGTCAAAAAATGGCTTGAAGGATCCTGTCCTCTCCCCATCCAGGAATAACCTGTGATTTATACTGGAGACAGTATTGGACCTGATATTAGACTGGCACAAATGGGACTAGAGACATATATTTTTACACCCAGCTTAGGGAACTTCTGCAGTGCTCTGTTAAAATCAAACTGTTGACAGATGAATGAGGAAATGAAACAATGCATGTTTTTCTTTCTTTCTTTAAAAGGAGTTAAAAATACTAATTTAGGATTTCCCAACAGGGCTTTCTTCATAGTGCGGTTCTCTTCCCTTCCTGTGTTTGCACAATTCTCCTGATTAAGATGAAAAACAATACAGTTGTGTTCTGGGGTGGGTTTTGTTTTCCTATCATCTCTAAATTGCATCTATAGTAAGGTACAAATCTAGGCCTGAAGGCTAAGAATGGAGCATCTTAGCTGTATTTGTTATGTGGAAACTGAGGCCCATAGCACATATAATCTATCTATGGCATTTAAATGGCTCCCATCATCAAAGTGTGTGAGCATTGCATGCCATCTCCATGAGGTAGGGAGCGAAAGCACACAGAGACCAAACGACAGAGGAAATCTGTAGCAGAAGGGGGTATTGCATGTTAATAATATTTTCTTTAGAAAGGTGTTTCTATCTCTATAGCATTTTACCCCAAAACACTGGTGTTTCCTTCAAAGATATAGGCCCCATGCAGTGTTCAGATGACAATCAAAAGTTTTATATGTAGAATGGTTTTTCTTACTCTTCATATTTAATAAGGATTGTGAATCTCATCAGAATAAAAGGAAGAAAAGCTGGCTGTGTGTACTTTGTATTAAATAATCATTTGCATCATCTACAAACAGGTGATATGGGGTGTTTAGATCCATATTTCTGTAAAATATCAAGTTATGAGGAGTTTTTATCAGCAGAGAAAATACATCAGTCTGTGTGTGGTGGTTTTTTTTTTTAAATGGAACCTTCACAGGGGTGTGCACAGCAAGATACGAGAGCAACTTTAACACACGTGCCATGCATTATAACAAACCTTCCAGAAGCACTGATTATGGGATTTTACAAATCAACAGCTGCTGGTGGTGCAATGACGGCAAGACAACAAGAGCCAAGAACGCATGTGGAATCCAGTGTCATGGTAGGTGCAAAATAATGTGCTTGACACCATCACATTGTTCACTCTGTTTGTGTGTTATCTCCCTTTCTCCCACCGTGGGTCTGTCTCTCTATGGTATTGGAAGCACTTCAAAACAAGGACCATCTGCTACTCTGTGCTTGGACAGTGCCTAACGCCACAGGCCCCATTCTTGGTTGGTCCTTAGATGCCACAGTAATAAATTTGATTGATTAATAAATAATAAGAAGAACTAATTTCTGTATCAGTTTTAAGATGACTGATTCAAAAAAATGTAGAGGAAAATGTTGATTTTTTTTTCTCCCACTATTTTTACCACTATATTTCTGCTGCAAGTAAGGCTAAAAAAGACATTATGGCGCGTGTAAACTGTGCAAAGAGAATTGTTCGCGCTTCCAATGGCATGAGGGCATGGTATGTTTAAAACTATTACAAGAACTAATAACAGTGCCATACTTGTATGTGTCTGTGTAAACTTAGGGGGAGACTACTTAGAGAGATGTATTTCTTGAGCATCTGAGGTTCCCAGGAGTTCAAATCCCAGTTCAAACACCAATGTAACAAATCCATAACTACCAAGAGCTTCAAGATTATGTCGCACAGCAGGGGGGAGAGAACTTACATCACCTTAGCCCCCTCCAGCTGGAGCTAAAAGGGAATGTGCATTAGTTCTATTTAGCAGGATAGAGAGTCCAAGGAGACGCTTTGCCTAGCGGCACTATCAGGGTAGAGTCGCTTCGTGGCGAGCAGGGGAGGTTAGGGGATCCCAGGCCTCCCCTACTCCACTGAGTTCCAACCGAGGGCCCTTCAAAACAAGGTACATTGACACAGGGTTCAGGTCCCGATACCCCCAAGCGAGTTTCCTGGGTCGCTTCCTACCCTTGTCCCAGTCACTCCAGCATCATCCCCAGGGTTGGACATGTGGGGTTCCTTTTGTGTCGCTTCTGCTCCGTCTCGGGCAGCTCCTCTGCTGGCAACAGCAAGTTGTCCCTTTCGGTTCTTGCAGTGCAACTAGGAGTCTTGACTCCAGTGGCTTGGAGGCACAGCGGCTTCCCAGCAAGAGGCTGCTGCACACAGCTGCTCTCCTCAGTAAGCTCAGACTGAGCTGAGCTGCTGCTCTTCGAATGCTCCCTCCACTGGGAGCATGCCCAGCAGGGGTGAGGGGGCATTGTCTTGGGCCAAGAACTGCTCTTTAACCTCTACTTTGCCAGTTTGGGATTGGTATACCCCGTCACACTTGGGTTAGGACCTGGCAGTTGTTTTTCCCCCCTGTTCCCTTCTGCTCATGAGATGAAATCAGCATTAGCGTGTGCCTTCCCTGGGCAGTGGTGTTCTTGAAAGTCCTATGGCTGGAGGGAGAGATACCACCACGTGGTCTGGGCATTGGTGTCTTTCATCAAATTAAACCATCGGAGGGGAGCCTGGCCTGAAATGAGCTGAAAGGGATTCCCTAGCAGATAATATTGTAGAGCTTCCACTGCCCACTTCACCACCAGCGCTTCCTTCTCAATTGTCAAGTACTTGGTTTCCCAAGGAAACAGCTTTCTCCTCAGGTATAGCACTGGGTGTTCCTTGCCCTCCACCACCTGGGACAGTATGGCCCCGAGGTCAACTTCAGAGGCATCCATCTGTAGGATGAATGTCTTTGCAAAATTAGAGTGAAAGAGGACTGGCCCCCCAACTTAGTCGGGCTTTCAAGGTCTGGAAGGCCCTTTCACAGCCTTCCGTCCACTGCACTTTCCACGGTTTGGTACCTTTTATGAAGGCGTGGGGCCGGGGGGTGGCGCTAGCAGAGCAAAGACAGGCACAAAGCACCTATACTAGTCCACTAGCCCCAGAAACTGCTTCATTTGTTTCTTGGTCAAGGGGGCTAGGCAGTCACTCAATGCTTGTACCTTGTCCATCAGGGGATGTAGCTGGCCCCACTCCATGGTATACCTAAGGTACACTGCCTCCCTTTGTCCCAAGCGACATTTGGCAAGATTCCCAGTTAATCCCGCATCCTCGAGGGTTTGGATCACTGCAGTGAGATGGTGCCGGTGGTCCCCCAATCTGGTGCAGTAGAGAACTATGTTGTTGATGTAAGTGGCAGCATACTGGTCATGGGGTCATAGCAGGTGATCCATTAGCTGAATGGCATGGTGACAAACTGATACAGGCCATTTTCTCCCTGAATGTCCTGGTAAGGGGAATTTGCCAATACCCTTTTGTCAGGTCCACAGTGGAAATATATTCTGCGTTCCCTAGCCTCTCCAATAGCTCATCCACCTGTGGTCCAGGGAAGGCTTTGAAGTGGGATATGGCGTTGGCTTTTCTGAAATCGATGCAAAACCTCATTGACCCATCTGATTTTGGTACTAAGACTATGGGGCTCCTAAATTCAGTCTGTGAGTCTTCCACAACCCCCTGCACTACCTGGCCTCAAGTGCCTCATAGACTTTCCTGGACGAGGGGCGATGCTGGTCCTGTGCCTTCTGTCCTGGCATGATGGCTGTGATGGAGTTCCCGGGGTGCAAGCTGGAACTAGGGTACCTCTGACATACCCGTCTGGGCCCCCTCTCACATTGTGAGGTTGTAACAAGCTGCAGACCACTCCCGGTCCTGCACTCAGACACACCCAGCTGCAAGTACATGAAGGCATCTCCGCAGCCACTCATGAACTAACTATAGTGATATTCCAACTAGCTCACCTGCCTGGGACCCCAGCACTATACCATCTTGCCCTGGGCAAAAGCCTGACCAGTATAGGTTTGTTACTCAGTCTGCTCCCCCGCCCCCAGCCCCCCACCCCCCTGCTCGAAGTGGAGAGGACAATGCACCAATTTTTGTTCCTGAGCAGATGCCCCAAGCACTTCTAGCAAAACACACTCTTGTAGGTAAAAAATATAAAACAAATGTATTAACTACAGAAAGATTTTAAGTGATTATAAATAGTGATTACCTAAGAAATAAAACAAAAATGCAACCTAAGCTTTATAAACTAGATAGGATTTGAATCAAGCAGTGTCTCGCCCTGCGAGCAAGTACAAGCAGGTTACACTGGCACAAATGGGACTAGAGACATATATTTATACCTCCCATTTTGTAAACTTCTGCAGTGCTTTGTTAAAATCAAACTGTTGCCAGATGAATGAGGAAATGAAACAATGAATGTTTTTCTTTCAGTAACAGAAAACCACATGTTTCTTTGCAAGGAGTTAGAAATTCTAATTTGGGATTTCCCAAAAGGGCTTTCTTCATAGTGCTGTTCTCTTTCCTGCCTGTATTTGCACAATTCTCCTGATTAAAATAAAAATCAATACAGTAGTGTTCTAGGGTGGGTTTTTTTTCCTTAACATATATAAATTGCATGTGTAGTAAGGTAAAAATCTAGGCCTGGAGACCAAAAATGGAGCATTTTAGCTGTATTTGTTATGGAAAAACAGAGGCCCATAGCAGAGTCCATTTATGGCATTTAAATGGTTCCCACCGTCGAAGTGTGTGAGCGCTGCATGCCACCTCCATGAGGTAGGGAGCGAACACACACCGAGACCAAACGACAGAGGAAATCTGTGGCAGAAGAGGGAATTGCGTCCCCAAGCCAATGCTCTAGCCACTGGGCCAGCCTCGCTTTCATAATAATAAAGAACAGGGTGTGGGCTCTGGGAGGGAGTTTGGGTGTAGGAGAGGGTGCGGGGTCAGACTCTGGGAGGGAGTTTGTGTGCGGGAGGGTGTGCGGGGTGCAGGCTCTGGGAGGGAGTTTGGGTGCACGGTGTGGGCTCTAGGCTGGGGCAGGGGCTTAGGGTGCAGGAGGGGGTCGGCACTTATTTTGGGTGGCTCCCGAAAGTGACCGGCACACCCTTCTGGCAGTGGCTCCTAGGCAGGGACCCAGGGGGTCTCCGGGCGCCACTGCCCACAGGCACCGCCCCCGCAGCTCCCATTGGCCACAGTTCCCAGTCAATTGGATCTGTGGAGTTGGTGCTGGGGGTGGGGGCAACACACGGAGACCCCTTTCCCCCCTGGGGCCATAGGGCAATTCTGGCCACTTCCGGGAGTGGCGTGGAGTGAGAGCGGGCAGGAAGCCTGCCTTACCTCTGTTGTGCTACCGGTAGGGTGATCAGCTGTCCCGATTTTATAGGGACAGTCCCAATTTTGGGGTCTTTTTCTTATATAGGCTTCTATTACTCCCCCCCACCCCGTGTCCTGATTTTTCACACTTGCTGTCTGGTCACCCTAGCTCCCGGTGTTGGCGGCTGGGGGCCCCCGGGCCCTTTTAAATTGCCCGGGGCCCTGGGCAATTGGCCCCTTCTCCTCCCTCCCCCCGCGTGCATCGGTGGGCCTGGATAAACTCGAATAATTCAGGGAAACTCATGCACTGGAAAGTTTGGAAAGACAATGTTAAGGTGCCCAAACTAGATTCAACTCTGGGCCAACAGGCTAGCACACAGATGTACTCAGTAACCTAAATGTGATCTCTCATCACGTTATTTTACTACAGAGTGACAAATATATACACACCCTCCCCGCCCCGCACTCCCCCCCGCCCCAGGAATGTTTGTTTCTGAACTTCTGCCCTTAGGGTATCCAATTCATTTCAGGCTTTTTAGTAAAGGTTTCCCTCTGCCTCAGGCCTCTCCTACCAGATTTGAAGCTGACATTCCTGTGGTTGGGCATTTTAGATGGCGTAGCCCAAATCAGGCTTGTAATAGAAACTCAGTCACAACATTAACTACAGAGCGACTATTGTCATTCTACAGTGTTAGAGAAACAGAAATCTCAGGGGCTGACCTTGTAGTTTTTACAAAGACAAACTTCACATTCACATTAATTTTTTTAAATTTACACATCAAAGGGGAAGTAACATGTTGGTCTGCAAAGTACTACTGCAATTTTCGGTCTGATGAGCAGGTCCTGTTGGTATAAGTGTAGATAGAGCCAGGGCCCTAACTTAGCACGCATCCCTGTTATAAAGGTGTTCTCCCACCACTGGAGAAAACGATAGAGTATAAACAGTTCTCTTAGGGTATGGAAAGCCAGCCATTACTGAGACTTATTAGTGTAAGTTACAAAATAGTACTTGATCAGAATAATAATATCTAGCAATTATACAGAGCATATAGGCCACAAGAGAGGTATCATTATCCCTTTTCTGCATATGGGGGAAGGGGTTGGAATGTGAGCAGGGAGGGGGGGCCGAGTTGGGGTGGGGACGGGGTTGGAATGGGGGCGGGGAAGGGGTGCGAAGAGGCGGAGGAGGTGTGGGGGGCCTCATGGAAGGGGTGGAATGGGGGCGGAGGCAGCTAGTTGAGGGGTGTCAATGATGCGGCCTTCGGGCCAATGCACTAGTCCTCGTGGCCCTTGTGGTCATTTGAGTTTGAGATCCCTGGACTAGACTGTAGGTCTTCTGGATCCCAGTCCAGTGTTCTGTCCATTAGGGCACACTGCATCTCCAAAGATATAGCACAACTTACAGATGCCACAGTGAACTAGACAATCTTTTAACCTACCTACCAAAGTATTTGCAGTTTATCATTCAAAGCAGGGAGCTGTGGGGGGTGGGTGGGTGGGTGGGTGGGGAGGCTGCTGCTTTAGCTGCCCAGCGTGGGAGGAGGAGCAGCTGAGAATTGAAAGGAGGGGCCGCTGCTTTCCGGGAAGGGTGTGACTTGAGCTGCTCCCGGTTGTTCTTCCCCAATATTAGCAGGCACATGTCGTCTCTAGTCTCAGTGGTAGGAGTCTGGGTTTGCTACGCTGCCAGTATGAAGGCTTTGCTGATCCTGGGGCTTATCCTCCTGCCCCTGGCTGCTCATGGGAAGATCTATGAAAGGTGTGAGCTGGCAAGAGCAATGAAAAGGCTTGGGCTGGATGGATACCGGGGCTACAGCCTGGGACACTGTAAGTCTGCTGCCTCGGAGATGTCTATTGGTTCAGGGGATGGGGAGGGAAAGGGGATAAGTTGCCAGGTGCCGGTTTTCGACTGGAAAGTCCGGTGAAAAAGGGGACCTGGCAGTGTCCATTCAGATGTACTGACTGGAGACCAAAACTCCACTTACCACAGGGCATGGAGGTGTGAGGGGAGGTGCTGGGTCATCAACCTTCGACAGCCCCTGCTCAAACAGGGTCGCCTTCTATCTGCACACAAGCGGGCAGTAGGCTCTGAGTCATACTGCAGCTCCTGTCCCAGCTCTGAAGCAGAGGGAGCCCAGCTGGTATGGAAGGGAGGATGGGACAATCCAGTGACAGGCAGGGAGGAGAGCAGTGAGTGATGGAGGGGAGGGTGAGAGAAGAGTGATTGGGGTGCAGGGCTTTGGGGGAAGAGGTGGGGCCTCAGGAGTTTGATTTTCAGTAATTAGAAAGTTTGCAATCCTATACCCCAAAACACTCACCGGTGTTTCCTTCAGAGATATAGGCCTCATGCAGTGTTCATATGACAATCAAAAGTATTACATGTAGAATGTTTTTTTTCTTACTATTCATATTTAATAAGGAGTGTGAATCTGATCAGATTAACAGGAAGCAAAACTGCCTGTGTGTACTTTGTATTAAATAATCATTTGCATCATCTATAAACAGGTGATACAGGGGCATTTAAATCCCTATTTCTATAAATTTTCAGCCTATGAGGAGTTTTTATCACCAGAGAAAATACATCCATCTGTGCCAGGGTTCCCTCCCCACTCTGAACTCTAGGGTACAGTCGTGGGGACCCGCATGCAAGATCCCCTAAGCTTATTTCTACCAGCTTAGGTTAAAAACTCCCGAAGGTACAAAATCTCCTCTGTACCCTGAGAAAAGGTAATCGCTGCCCCACCAAGTGATTTAAACAAAGAACCAGAGAAAAGGACCACTTGGAGTTCCCCTTCCCCAAAAATATCCCTTCAAGCCCTTACACCCCTTTTCCTGGGGAGGCTTGAGAATAATCTCCTGACCAATTAGTTACGAATGATCACAAACCCAAACCCCTGGATCTTAGAACAATGGAAAAATCAGTCAGGTTCTTAAAAGAAGGATTTTATTTAAAAAAAAGAAGGTAAAAACCATCTCTGTAAAATTAGGATGGAAGATACTTTACAGGGTACTCAGCTTCAAAACACAGAGGCTTCCCCTCTAGGCAAAACCTTAAAGTTACAAAAAGAAAACCCAGGAATACACCTTCCTCTCAGCACAGGGAAGGTTCACAAGCTAAAACAAAAATAAGCTAACGCATTTCTGATTAGTACTTACTAATTCTAATGGAGCTGTGTTGATTGTTTCTTGCTCTGTCTCCAGCAAGCACATAGAACAGACAGACAAAGCCTCCTCTCCCCTGCCCCCCCCGCCCCGATTTGAAAGTATCTTGTCCCCTTATTGGTCCTTTTTTGGTCAGGTGCCAGCCCAGTTACCTGAGCTTCTTAACCCTTTACCCGTAAGGAGGACTCTTAACCCCTTAGCTGTATGTTTATGACAATCTCTGAGTGTTTTTTTTAAACGGAACCTTCACAGGGGTGTGCACAGCAAGATACGAGAGCAACTTTAACACAGATGCCACGAACTACAACCCAGGTGACCAAAGCACTGACTATGGGATTTTACAAATCAACAGCCACTGGTGGTGCAATGATGGCAAGACTCCAAGAGCCAAGAACGCATGTAGAATCCAGTGTAGTGGTAGGTGCAATATAATATTCCTATTGATAACACTATGAACGGCAAATTCTGCCTTTTTGTGTGAGCCCATAGCATTGCAAAGTTATAACTGAGGCCATGTTTTGCCCCTAGTATCCCTACTTTAAAAAAACAACCCCTTATTCTATTTATGGAAGGGCGGGGTTGCAATGTGTGGGGAGGCATATGTGCTATAACAGGGGAGTTCCCAAAGGATTTTTTAAAAAGGAATTGTGTTCCTTCTTTTCAGACTTTCTTTTTTATGTTTATTTAGTAAAAACAATTCCCTTTTCGAGAAGCACTTATTACTTACCAGTTATGTTGATTTGACTACACTTAACTTTGTTCTCAGAGGATGAAGTTCACCGCTGTGCAGAAGGCCAAAACAAAGGCCAGTTCCTGATCATGCTTCATTATAAAAATAAACATTTTAAAGTTTCTAATGTAAAGAGACACAATCAACTTGAAATCGAGTCCATTTGAAGAAAGAATTAACAATAGTTTCAAGTACTACAATATCCCTTCACTCCCCTTGCCAGTTTTTGTATTTTTACAATCACTATTTTTTTTTTTTTGGACTTGTCTCCTCTGTGGCTGTGTGAGAGACCCACACAAACAACATAGGAAACTGTCTGTCTGACTATACACAAAACTAGCAAAATAGCTATTCACAAAGAGTAAAACCAACCCTTATGGAGAGGGTTAGCACAGAACTTATGGTCTCACCTATGACATATTACACCAAAAGCTGTCAAGAGGATGGAAAAAATACCAAACAATATTTTTCTCCCATTTCTTTCAATTTCTAGTGGTGCTTAGGTGCTATGTGTGGTAATAGTTGGTTTAAAATGTTCAGACAAGTGTGTTATATTGAAGCAGATGGTGTGGTATCCCTTTATAGTACTAGAAGACATCTGCTTTGAAATAAAATCATTATATAAAATTCAGCAAAGAAAGTCTAATAGAAACAGAAAGAAACTATAAAGAGAGGAACATAGCAATTGCCATACTGGATTAGACCAGTGGTCCTTCTAGTCCAATACAATGTCTTCAATAGCCTCTTTACTCCTGGGGGAATTCTACACTAAAAATTAAAAATTCTTCACATAATATTTTAAAATTCTGCAAATTTTATTTGTCAAAATAACATAAAATCACACCTGTTTCCATCATTTTGGTAATTTATTTTGAAATACCTGTCAGCAAGTATGTCTGTAACAATACAGACAACAAAAAAGATTCAGCAAATGTTTTTTGACAAATAGATTCCTTACTAGGCATATTAATACAGGACTCTGAGTAATAATTCATTTAAACTATAATACAGAACCATATTTCCCACACCTCTCAGAAGCAGTGCAAAGGCTTGGGGGAGTCAGGGGTAATGGAGGATCTGAGGGAGAGGGAAGTAATTGCTGGGAAGGAGCCTGGGTGTGAACTTGGAGGGTTGTTGGGTATGGGTGGGAAAAGTATGGAACAGGTTTTTTTGTGGGGGTAGGTAGGGATTGTTAGGGAGCTTTCCCCATGCAGACCCTGGCTGACCCCTAGCCTCTCCCATTCAGTCAGGCACATATGCCCCTGTCCATTTGTGTCCCTCCACCCCCACTTAGCCAGGTCCCTCCCCCCATCCCAATGTGTCCCTGTACCCCCTCCCCTCTGTCCACATGTGGCCCTGAACCCCCTCAGCCAGCCACCTCCCTCCATCCCCATGTGGCCCTACACCCCCTGCCCCATCTCCATGTGGCCCTGCAACTCACTCCCCCCTGTGGCCCAGCGCCTCCACTCCCATTCAGCCCTGCCCCAGTCTGTCCTCCCCCATTAGCCCTTATGAGCCCCTGTCTGTGACCCCACCCCCAGCAGCCCCACGCTGTATGTCTCCCCATATCCCCTGTCTCCTGACCTGGCCCGACAGGCACTGTGAAGAAGGCATTACAGGCTCTTTCTCTTCCTTAGTTGGCTGGGAGTGACTGCTTTGTTCTAGTGCCACAGCACCCTCTGGTGGGTAAAAGGTGAAACTGTAGCACGTTTCTGGCAGAAGCTATTTCCTGCAAAAAACAACAACCCTAAAAATATGCATAGCACATTAATTATGCATGCACACAGTGACACAGAATTCCCCCAGGAGTATATAATAGCAGGAACCATTATCACATGTGCCAGAGGAAGATGCAAGACAACTTACAGAAGTTAGTTATGCTATAACTAGCCCACAGACTGACAGCATTCTAAAGCTAGGACCAAATTGTGGACCTAACATGATGCTTGACACCACCACATTGCTTACTCTGTTTGTGTGGTATATCCCTTTCCTCTATCCTGGGTCTGTCTTTCTATTTAGATTCTAAGATCTTCAGAACACGGACATCTATTATTCTATATGTGTGGAGTGCCTATCATCACAGGGTCCTGTTCTTGGTTGGTCCTTAGATGTTACTGTAATCAACTTGATTAATAAATAATAATAAATAAAATATAATTTCAGCATCAATTTTAAAATGACAGATTCAACAAAACAAAGAGGGAAATGTTTTTTATCCCTCCTCTTACCACTCTATTTCTTTTTTAGAGTTACGGAGCGCAGACATTACAGCAAGTGTAAATTGTGCAAAGAGAGTTGTTCGCGATCCCAACGGCATGGGTGCATGGTACGTTTGAAATGTTTATAAAAACTAATAACAGTGACATACTTGTGTGTATAGTTAGGGGCAGGCTAGTTAAAAGAGAGAGACTACAATCTTCTTTTGGATAAACAAGATTGTATAGAAGCAATAAGCAGGTAGCTAATATTTGCATGCTTAATTATTAATATATTTGAACTCAGAACTTGTATACTACGGGTTCACAGCACAATACAGTTATGGACATTGAGGATTCTCAGTTGTAGCTGTGATACACATCAAGGCCACTTGGACCTTTACAGCTGCAGTGGAGGTAACACTCAGATCTTCCTCCTCCAAAATCTCCTTCACTTGGACTAAAAATGACTCTCTATTAGTTATTAAAGGTGTAGGGTCTATGACATACAGTTGACCAGTTTTGATTCCATCCAGTATTGAGCACTGGCACTGTGAATGGGAGTCTTTCCCATCTGCTCTAAACAACAGTCCAGGTACCCTCTCTATGGTCACAACTCACATACTTCTGGGATTTGACTTTTCTAATGACCAATAAAACAGCACTAAGTCTGATCTAAACCTTCTCCATGGACCTGGCTGACCTGACAGTTCCTAGCTCAGCACTACTCAGCCCACCCCTTAGGTCCTCTCGGTCTCAGACCCAAGATCCCTCTGTTAGGAGGCTGGCTCTGAAGCCTTCTTCCTCCCTTTTAATTCCCTTTAGACTTGTTACTTCTGGCAGGTGAAATGGCACCGGCTTTAGCTGCTGTCTTCTGGACAGATAATTAACCCCTTCCTGCTCAGGTTCGCCCTGCTCGTCCACCACATCACCAAGCACACACACTCTTCTACTTAGAGAAATGTATTTGGTGAGCATCTGAGGTTCCCAGGAATTCAAACACCAATGTAACTAATCCAGAACTACCAAGGACCTCAAGATTACATCTATGGTACACACCAGGGCCACTTGATCCTTCAAATGGCAGGGGGGATGGAACTTAAATCACCCTTCTCCAGAAGTTTAGTGCCCTCTAGCTGGACATAAAAGGGAATGTGCTTTAGTTCTGTTTAGCAGGATAGCGCTTATGGCACAAAACTGAACAAATTTGATTCTATCCAGTAGAGAGCAGTTCACAGGTGCCAGCTTCCAACTTTCCCAAGGGTGCTCAAACCCTGCTCAGACCCAGGCCCCTCCCCCACTCCACCCCTTCCTCCTAGCCCGCACCCCACCTCTTCTTGCTCCCACGTCACCCCGACCCCACCTCCATTCCACCCCATTCCCCAAAGCACCACCCCACCCATCTCTTCCCACCCCTGCTCAGCCCCCTCCCCGCCTCATTCTGCCCTCCTCTCTGAGCATGCCCTGTCCCCACTCCTCCTCCTCCTTCCAAGCATCTCCTGCACGCCACAGAACAGCTGATCCATAGTAGGCAGGAGGCACTGGGAGAGAGGGGGAGGAGTTGATCGGCAGGGCCGCTGGTGGACAGGAGGCACTGGAAAGAGTGCGGGAGCTTGGCTGTCAGTGGGTGCCTATGAGCAGTGTCACAATCACCACATTTATACGGCAGGAATAGCAGCTGGTACGTGGACCTTTTGACAACCATTTGACAACCTTTTAGGAACTGTTGGTAGACACAGGATTTATTCAGGCATGCATAGCTCCAGGATCCAGCTGGGCCATTCAGACTAGGCAGGTGCTCTGCTGGGATTGGACCAGTAGCAAATTATTTGTTATATTAGCTTGGCTCTCTGCAGAAAAGTTAATCGTACAAAAATGTCATTGGTTGTTTTTTTCTTGGGCGGCTTTGCACTAATTGATGTGATTGCCATAATCAACTAATGTGATTTTTAATTCAAACAGGGTGGCATGGACAAAGAACTGCAAAGGACGAGATGTCTCCCCATGGGTCAGTGGCTGCGGGCTATAAAGTGATGGGGTTTATCCCAGCTTGGTTCCCTTATAAATAAGGAGCTTTTCACATAGAGCAAAATATTCCCTTTGCTTGCTTCCCTTTTACAGTTAATCATGTTCAAAATAAAACAAATTCAGGAGAAAGGTTTTCAGGGCGACAGACTGGTAAAATGCAAATATTTTACTCCTTGCTGTGGATCGTTCCATGTGCCCAGCTGCAGTAACTTATTTTGTGTTCTACACAGTTTTAAAGATCCCCTCTTACCTCTATATTATATATACACATCAGAATAAGCCAGATCTGTTTTTCCTGTGAGATCCTGCTACTACTTTGTTCTGCTAATTAGTAATATTATGTCATCTTGCTTGCGAGCTCACATGCAATACACTCAATAAAATTACTTACTTTGCACATAATTTTTGTGATTCTTGGTTAATATACAAAAGAAACTGAATATGAGATTATGAAGTTGGGCCCAAGTCTTCAAACGTATTTAGGTTCCTAACTTCCATTGATGTTCATTCAATGGCAGCTAAGAGCCTAAATACCTTTGAAGAACGGGGCCTTGCACGATGAGATAAAGATTGTGGGAGAAGCGCATAATTAGGGAGACCTACATGTTTTATATTGACTATCATAGTTTGTAAAAACATGGTGTGGAATTGTAATCTGTTATATATAATTATGTTCCAAAAACACAAATGTGGGTTTAAAAAAATCTGTTAAGGTTGTAGCAACTGCACTAATGTCACTCATCACATCATTTACACAACCCAAGCACTTAAAAGCAAAGAAATGAATAGTTAAGAACACTGGACCTCTTACACTGGCGACATGACAAACACACACGCTGGTCCCAGTTTAACAAGGTATTGAAGCACATGAGTCATCCACTGAGGTCAGTGGAAGAGGAGAGGTAATCCCACCACTCCTGCAAACCCCAACTAGCAGATGCTCCCTTAGAGACCATTGCCAGCTGGCAGAGTTAACTGTTCACTGTGTTGCCAGAATTCTGGTCAGCGTTTTGTGGTGGGATCCTCACTGACCACATGATGGAACCCTCTGCCACTGTTAGGACCCTGGGCTGGGACCTGATGGAGTAGGGTGGCCCAGATCCCTCATCCCCTGCAGCCAGCCTGCCCCTGGGGTGGCAACCATCCCACCTTAGGCCAAGAGGCCTGCGTTTGTCGGCCGTCTCCCTGAGCCAGGACGTCAGGCGCTAGACTGCTTCCTGCTCCTGTTATACCAATAAAATAAAAACCAGCAGGATCTTATTAAAGGGGATAAGACAAAATGTCACATTTATTGTGAATACAAAAAGAATCATAGTAAGCAGTCAGTTATAGCTATAACATTTCATTCAGTTTCACATTCATTCACACACACACACAGGTTCTGCATAGATGTCATAGTTACCAGCCTAGACATTGCTCATGCCAAGTTACTGGCCAGGTAACCTGGGCATGAGGGTGGAGCCGAGTCCTTGTCAGATTCATCTGAAGCTCCTGGAGGTTGGCAGCAGAACCAGAGACTCAAAGTCCTCAGTTTGTAGAAGCCATTCTTATAGGAATTATTTCCTATGTTAGTCTATGGGAACTGTTTCATCTTGCTGTTGCTGAATCAATCAGCAGATGGCACATTCCTGATGGCTCCGTGCTGTCAAATGTTATCTTGTTTTTCCCATCCTTTGAGATGATCGGGTGGATCCCAGTTTACCCTCCGGGGGTTGTCTGGTCATTCCCACTGAATGCCGCCTTCAGTCAATGGTCACTGAATTCCTAGGCTGGCACCTCCCTGATCATTCATTATCTACACCAAGCATCCATCCACCTACATACTGTCTCCACCACTTTCGGGGTGTGTACTAATTTATTTGAGACTCCCAGCCCTTTAATCAAAGAGGGTGGGGGTCTTTCTATGCTGTTTCTAGGTACAAAGCATGCATAAAGAACAAAGTCAAATAACTTGTTTGTAAGTTTTACATAGTAAAAGTATCTTTCAAAAGACAGATGCAATCAATGGTTTACACAGACAGTAACTTACAAGTTTTAACAGGAGACTCGAGATCTTTTTACTTGGTGAAGCTGTTGGATTTTAGACAAGTTTTGGGGGGTCACTTTCACTTGGGGAAATCACTGTCCGTACCTTCTTTAATATCCCTACACTCCGCCCTGCCCAGAGGACCAGAGCCCTTAGACTGCTGGCTGCTCTGCCCTGCCCAGAGCCCCTAGATATTGGCTGCTTCGCCCTGCCTGAGGGCCTGAGTCCTGGATTACTTGCTGCCTGGCCCCTGCCTGGGTGACCAGGACAGTGGAGACTGCTAATCCCCCTCTAAGCCGGTCTCCAGAAACGCAGAGCTAGGGGCCTGGCCTCCCTCCGAGCCTGACAGGGAGGGACAGTCGCAACCTCCTGCATCTCTGGTGAGAGGAACCTCCAGCCCCATATATTTCAATGGGAGTTAGGCGCCGAAATACCTTACAGGATCCGGGCCTAGGACTCCCAAGTCGTTAGAATAGTAGGTAGAGAAGAAAATAGGGAAGTAGGAAGGATCTTGTGGCTCCAAAAATGGCTTGAAGGATTCCCTCCCCTCCCCATCAAGGAAAAACCTGTGATTTATAATGGAGACCCTGCTGGACCTGGTATTACACTGGCACAAAAGGCACTAGAGTGGCAAACTTCGGCAGTGCTCTGTTTAAATCAAACTGTAGATGATGAATGAGGAAATGAAACAATGTATGTTTTTCTTTCTTTCTTTACTAATTAGGGATTTCCCAAGAGGGCTTTCTTCATAGTGCTGTTCTCTTCCCTGCCTGTATTTGCACGATTCTACTGATTAAGAGTGAAAATCAATAGTGTTCTGGGGTCGGTTTTGTTTTTAACATCTATAAATTGCATCTGTAGTAAGGTACAAATCTAACTCTGGAGGCTAAGAATGGAGCATTTAAGCTGTGTTTGTTATGGTGAAACAAGCCGACGCCACATACAATCCATCTATGACATTTATATGGCTCTCACCGTGGAAGTGTGTGAGCATTGCATGCCATCTCCATGAAGTAGGGAGCAAAGGCACACAGAGACCAAACAAGAGCCTCTGCTTGGTGAGGTTCGCCTCCTATCTGCAGATAGACGGGGGCGGCAGCCTCCGAGTCAGACTGCAGCTCGTCTCCCAGCCCTGGAGAGCAGAGGAAGCCCAGCTGGTGGGGGAGGGAGGATGAAAAAGACAGGGAGAGGGGATAGCAGCCAGCAATGAGGGGAGTGGGAGAGAGGAGTGAGTGGGGGGCAGGACTTTGGGGGACTATGTGAGGCAGGGGTGAGGCCTCAGGACTCCGGTTTTCAGCAATTAGAAAGTTGGCACCCCTACCCCAAAACACTGGTGTTTCCTTCAAAGATATAGGCCCCATGTGGTGTTCGTATGACAATCAAAAGTTTTATATGTAGAATATGTTTTCTCACTATGCATATTTAATATGGATTGTGACTCTGATCAGATTAAAAGGAAGCAAAACTGCCTGTGTGTACTTTGTATTAAATTATCATTTGTAACATCTACAAACAAGTGATACAGGGACATTTAGATCCATATTTTTGTAAAATATCAACCTATGAGGAGTTTTTACCAGCAGAGAAAATACATCAATCTGTGTGGGGTTATTTTTTTTAAACGGAACCTTCACAGGAGTGCGTACAGCAAGATACGAGAGCAACTTCATGTGCCATGAACTATAACCCAGATGACAAAAGCACTGACATGTGGGATTTTACAAATCAACAGCCACTGGTGGTGCAATGTTAAAACTGAAGGCAGATTTTGACCACAGTTGCCAACTTTCACGCGGTAAATAAGCCCCCTGACTTTCACACTAAGCCAAAAAACAAGCTAATCCCATTTCAAAACAAGCCAGTCCCTAAGAACCCCAACACTCTATGTGACTAGATCCCTCTGGTGTGCAGTCTTGGACTGTGGTGCACACGCTGTGCACCCCTGACTCTCTCCCCCGCTTGCCCCTGCATGCCCCTTGCCCCTGCTTGCCCCCCTTGCCAGGAGCTGATCAAAAAAAAAGAAGCTACAAGCCAACAAGCAACGCACAAGCCAATTAAACCAAAAACAAGCCCAATTTCTCCATTTTTTCACAGGTTTGGCATGTCTGGTTTTGACCCTAGTAGCCCTACATTGAAAAACCAACCCCTTATTCTACAGACAGAGGGGCGGGGTTGCAATTGTGGGGATGCACATGTGCTATAAAAGGAGGTTCCTAAAAGATTTTTTAAAAAGGAATTGTGTTCCTTGTTTTTCAGACTTTCTTTATCAGGTTTCTTTAGTAAAACAATTCTCTTTTTGAGAAGCACTTATTACTTACCAGTTACGTTGATTTTAAGGACACTTAACTTTGTTCTCAGAGGATGAAATTTACTGCTGTGCAAAAGGCCAGCACAAATGCCAATTCCTGACCTTGCTTCATTTTAAAAATAAGCATTTTAATGGTTATAATTTAAAGAGACACAATCAACTTGAAATCTAGTCCATTTTAAGAAACAATTAAAAGTAGTTTCAAGTACTGCGATTACCCCTCATTCGCCCTACCAATTTTTGTATTTTTACAATCAGCATTCTTTTTTATGGACTTGTCTCCTCTGTTCCTATTAGAGATACCCACACAAAACACACAGGAATCTGTCTGTCTGACTAGACACAAAACCAGCAAAATGGCTATTCACAAAGGGTAAAACCAACCCTTATGGAGGGGGTTAACACAGGAATTATGGTTTCACTTAAGACATATTTCATCCAAAGAGCTGTCAAAGGCACCAAGTAAAGAAGATGCCAAACAATATTTTCTCTTGTTTCTTTAAATTTCTAGTGGCTCTTTGGTGCTACTGGTTGGTTTAAAATATTCAGACAAGCATGTGACATAGAACGGGATAGTGTGGTATCCCTTTACAGTACTAGAACAAAATTTGCTTTGAAAGAAGGTAATTATATATAAAATACAGCAAAGAACATCTAATAGAAACAGATAGAAACTATAAAGAGAGGAACATAGAAATTGGCATATAGGATCAGGTCCTTCTAGTCCAATACAATATCTCCAATAGCAGTGGCCAGTGTCACATACTTCAGAGGAAAGTGCAAGACACCTTACAGTAGTTGGTTACGGTATAACTAGCCCACAGACTGACAGCATTCTAAAGCTAGGACCAAAGTGTGGAACTAACATGATGCTTGACACCACCACATTGTACACTCTGCTTGTGTGTTATATCCCTTTCCCCTACCCTGGGCCCAGGGCCGGCTCCAGGCACCAGCTTTCCAAGCTGGTGCTTGGGGCAGCAGGTGAGAATGTGGCGGCAGTCCGAGTCCCGCGGCGGCGATTCGGCGGCACGTCCGCTCTTCCCGCCATCGAATTGCCGCCGCGGGACTCGGACTGCCGCCCCATTCTCGCCTGCCGCGGCGGCAATGGGGCGGCAGGTCCGCCGCTTTCCCCTTGCCGCTGCGGACTGGGACTGCCTGTGTCGGGGGCGGGGCCCTGCCCCCAACGCAGGCAGACATAGTGGGGCCCCGCCCCCGACACAAGCAGATGCAGCGGGGCCCCGCCCCCGATGCAGGCAAGCGTCGGGGGCGGGGCCGCCACCCCAAAATTGTGAGAGCCGCCCCTGCCTGGGCCTGTCTTTCTATTTAAATTCTAAGCTCTTCAGAACAAGGACCACCTGCTATTCTATGTTTGTACAGTGTATAACATCATGGGGCCCTATTCTTGGTTGGTCATTAAATACTACTGTAATCAACTTGATTAATAAATAATAATAAATAACATATAATTTCAGCAACAGCTTTAAGATGACTAATTCAAAAAAAATGAAGAAGAAAATGGCTTTTTTTTCTCCCTCCTGTTACCACTCTATTTCTCTTTTAGAGTTGCTGACAGCAGACATTACAGCGAGTGTAAATTGTGCAAAGAGATCTGTTTGCGATCCCAATGGCATGGGTGCACGGAGCATTTAAACAGTGTATAGTTAGGGGGAGGCTAGTTAAAAGAGAGAGACTACAATCTTCTTTTGGATAAACAAGCTTGTATAGAAGCAACAAGCAGGTTGCTAATATCTGCATGCTTAATTATTAACATGTTTGAACTCAGAACATATACACTAAGGGTTCACAGCACAATACATTTATGGACATTGAGGATTCTCAGTTGTAGCTCTGATACACATCAAGGCCACTTGGACCTTTACAGCAGCAGTGGAGATAACACTCAGATCTTCCTTCTCCAAAAACTCCCACTACTTGGACTGAAAAAGACTCTCTATTAGTTGTTAAAGCTATAGGGTCTATGACATGCAGTTGACCAGTTTTGATTCCATCCAGTATTGAGCACTGGCACTGTGAATGGGAGTCTTTCCCATCTGCTCTAAGCAACAGTCCAGGTGCCCTTTCCAGGTTCACAGCTCACCTACTTCTGGGGTTTGACTTTTCCAATGAACAGTAAGACAGCACAAAGGCCGGTCTAAACCTTCTCCGCTGACCTGGAAGTTCCTAGCTCAGGACTGCTCAGCCCACCCCTTAGGTCCTCTTGGCTTCAGACCCAAGATCCCTCTGTTAGGAGGCTGGCTTTGAAGTCTGCTTCCTCCCTTTTCATTGCCTCCAGATTTGTTACTGCTGGCAGGTTAAATGGAACCAGCTTCAGCTGCTGTATTCAGGACAGACAATTAACCCCTTCCTGCCCACGTTCAGTGGGGCACTTGTCCACCACATCACAAGCACACACACTCTTCTACTTAGAGAAATGTATTTGGTGCGCATCTGAGGTTCCCAGGAGTTCAAACACCAATGTGACAAATCCAGAACCACTACCGACATCAAGATTACGTCCATGCTACACACCAGGGCCGCTTGATCCTTCATGTGGCAGTGGGGACAAAACTTAAATCATCTTTCTCCAGAAGCCTAGCCACCTTCAGCTGGAACTAAAAGGGAATGAACAGTAGTTCTGCTTAGCGAGACAGAGCTTATAGCACAAAACAGAGCAAATTTGATTCCATCCAGTAGAGCACAGTTGTGCAAATACACTAATCTTCTGTGGCAGGAATAGCAGCTGGTAAGTGGGCCTTTTGACAATCATTGTGGCAATAATTTAGAAAGTGTTGGTAGATTCCGGATTTATTCAGGCAGGATCCAGGATGCAGGAGCTAGCTGTGCCTTGCAGAGTAGGCAGGCGCTGTGCCAGGATTGGGTCAGTGGCAAATTATTTGTTATATTAATTTTGCTCTCTGCAGAAATATTAACCACGTACATACATTTAATGTGTTGGGTTTTTAAGCCTTTGCACTAATTGATGAGTTTGCCATAATCAATTAACATGATTTTTAACTCACACATGGTGGCGTGGAAAAAGTACTCAGAGGACGAGATGTCTCCCAGTGGATCAGGGGCTGCAAGCTGTAAAGTGTTGGGGTTTATCCCAGCTTGATTCCTTTGCAAATTAGCAGGGATTCGCGTAGAGCAAAATGTTCCCTCCACTTGCTTCCCTTTTACAATTAATCATGCTCAAAATAAAACAAACTCAAGAGAAAGGTTTAGTGCGACTGACTGGTGTTGGGAGTTAGGCACCTAAACACCTTACAGGATCTGGGCCTAGGACTCCCAAGTCGTTAGAATTGGCTGTGTAATAAGGTACGAATCAAGCTCTGGAGGCCAAGAATGGAGCATTTTAGCTGTGTTTGTTATGGAGAAAGTGAAGCCCATACCACATAACAATCCATCTATGGCATTTAAATGGCTTCCACCCTCAAAGTGTGTGAACACTGCATGCCTCCTCCACGAGGAAGGGAACAAAAGCACACAAACGACACAGGAAATATGTGACAGAATGGGGAGTTGAAACTGGTCTCCCCAAGCCAATGCCCTAACCACTTGGCCAGCCTTGCGTTCATAATAATAAAGAACAAACCCTAAGTGAAGGAGTCTCTAGTCCATTTTAATATAGTTTTAGCTTTAGGTGTTGGGATGTTACAACATCTGATCAGACTCCATAATCTCCTCATCCGAAAGGATTATTCCAGGGGGGAAAAATTGTTGAGGTGAAGTTATGCTGAAAGTACATATCAGCAACTCCAGTGCAATAAATCCCTACAAGCACCTTGTCACTAGCCAAAAGAAATAGATAAACTCAGGAAGTTCAGGGAAACTCATACACTGGGAAGTGTGGAAAGTCAATGTTAAGGTGCCCAAACTAGATTCAACTCTGGGCTGTAGGCTAGCACACAGATGTATTTAGCAACCTAAATGTGATCTCTCTTCACGTGATGTTACTAGAGTGACAAATATAAATATACACCCCAAGAAGAATGTTTGTTTCGGAACTTCTGTGCTTTGGGTGTCCAATTAATTTTAGGTTTTTTAATAATTTCTTCACTCTCTGCCAGGCCTGTCCTACCAGTTTTGAAGCTGACATTCCTGTGGTTGGGCATTTTAGAGGGAGTGGCCCAAATCAGGCTTGGAATGGAAACTCAGTCATAACATTAACTATAGAGTGGCTAATGTCATTCTGCAGTGATACAGAGACAGAAATCATAGGGTCTGAGCCTGTGGTTTTTACACCGACAATATTCACATTCACATTAATTTTTTTTTAAATGTACAGATAACAGGGGAAGTAACATGTCAGGGTCTGCAAAGTGCTATTGCAATTTTAGGTCTGATGAGCAGGTCCTGTTGGTATCGGTGTAGCAAGTGTCAAGGCCCTAATTTAGCACACATCCCTGTAATAAATGTGTTCTTCCACCACTGGAGAAAAATATAAACTGCTTCCTTAGGTTGTAGAAAGCCAATCATTAGTGAGAATTCTTACTGTAAGTTACAAAATAGCACTTGATCAGAATAATAATACCTACCAGTCATAGAATGCATATAGGTCACAAGAGAGGTATCATTATTCCCTTTCTGCATATGGGGAAACTTGAGGCAGGGGTGAAGTAACTTGTCCAAGGTCACCCTGCAACCCAGTGGCAAAGCTTGGACAAGAATGTAGGTCTACTGGATCCCAGTCCAGTGCTCTTTCCTTTAGGGCACACTGCATCTCCAAAGACATGACAAAAACTTAGAGATGCCACAGTGAACTAGACAACGTTTTAACCCACCTACCAAAGTATTTGCAGTTTATCATTCAAAGCTGGGAGCTGCAGGAAGGGGCTGTTGCTTTTACTGCCGGGAGTGGCAGGAGGAAAAGCTGGGAGCTACAGGGAAGGGCCGCTGCTTTCTGGGAGGGGCATGACTCGAGCTGTTCTGGGTTGTGCATCCCCACTATTAGCAGGCACACACGTCCGTCGTCTCTAGTCTCCTGGGTTTGCTACGCTGCCAGCATGAAGGCTTTGCTAATCCTGGGGCTTTTCCTCCTGCCCCTGGCTGCTCATGGGAAGATCTATGAAAGGTGTGAGCTGGCAAGAGCAATGAAAAGGCTTGGGCTGGATGGATACCGGGGCTACAGCCTGGGACACTGTAAGTCTGCTGCCTCGGAGGAGATGTCCAGGTGGTTCAGGGGGCAGAGAGGGAAAGGGGATAAGTTGTCAGGTGCTGGCTTTCGACTGGAAAATCCGGTCAAAAAGGGGACCTGGCAGTGTCCATGCAGATGTACTGACTGGAGACCAAAACTCTGGTGGGAGGGAGGTGCCAGGTGATCAATCCTTGCCAGCCCCTGCTCAGCCAGCGTCACCTCCTATCTGTAGATAGGCAGGCAGCAAGCTCCGAGTCCGACTGCAGATCCTGTCCCAGACCCAGAGCAGAGGGAGCCAAGCTGGTGAGGGAGGGAGGATGAGACAATCCAGTGACATGGAGTGGGGAGAGCAGTGAGCAATAGGGGGAGGAGGAGAGAGGAATGAGTGGGGGTCAGGGCTTTGGGGGGAAGAGGCAGGGCAGGGGCGGGGTCTCAGTAGGGTCCATGTTGTGTTCATATGACAAGAAAAAGTTTTACGTATAGAACCTTCTTTCTTACTATTCATATTTAATAAGGATTGTGATTCTGATCAGAATGGAGTAGAATGAGGATAATCAATGGGACACAGTAATACCAGGGTACAAAATATATTGGAAGGACAGAACAGGTTGTGCTGGTGGGGGAGTGGCATTATACGTGAAAGAAAGCGTAGACTCAAATGAAGTAAAAATCTTAAACGAACCAAACTGTACCATAGAATCTCTATGGATAGTAATTCCAGGCTCTAATAATAACAATATTGCAGTAGGGATATATTACCGACCACCTGACCAGGATGGTGATAGTGACTGTGAAATGCTCAGGGAGATTAGAGAGGTTATTAAAATAAAAAACTCAATAATAATGCGGGATTTCAGCTATTCCCATATTGACTTGGTACATGTCCCCTCAGGACAGGATGCAGAAATAAAGTTTCTTGATACCTTAAATGACTGTTTCTTGGAGCAGCTAGTCCTGGAACCCACAAGAGGAGAGGCAATTCTTGATTTAGTCCTAAGTGAAGCACAGGATCTGGTCCAAGAGGTGAATATAGCTGCACCACTTGGTAATAGTGACCATAATATAATTAAATTTACCATCCCTGTGGTGAGGAAAACACCACAGCAGACCAACACTGTAGCATTTAATTTCAGAAAGGGGGACTACACAAAAATGAGGACATTAGTTAAATAGAAATTAAAAAGTATAGTGCCAAAAGTGAAATCCCTGCAAGCTGCATGGAAACTTTTTAAAGATACCATAATTGAGGCTCATTTTAATATATACCCCAAATTAAAAAACATAGTAAGAGAACCAAAAAAGTGCCACTGTGGTTAAACAACAAAGTAAAAGAAGCAGTGAGAGGCAAAAAGGCATCCTTTAAAAAGTGGAAGTTAAATCCTAGTGAGGAAAATAGAAAGGAGCATAAACTCTGGCAAATAGAAGTGTAAAAATATAATTAGGAAGGCCAAAAAAGAATTTGAAGAACAGCTAGCCGAAGACTCAAAAAGCAATAGTTATGGGATAAGAGGGAAGGTTCTGTCATGGATTGTTAACTGGTTAAAAGATAAGAAACAAAGGGTAGGAATAAATGGTCAGTTTTGAGAATGGAGAGAGATAAATAGTGGTGTGCCCCAGGGGTCTGTACTGAGACCAGGCCTATTCAACATATTCATAAATGATCTGGAAAAAGGGGTAAACAGTTGTGAATGGGCGACAGGGGATGGATCACTTGATGATTACCCGTTCTGTTCATTCTCTCTGGGGCACCTGGCATTGGCCACTGTCGGAAGACAGGATACTGGGCTATATGGACCTTTGGTCTGACCCAGTATGGCCGTTCTTATGTTCTTATTAACAGGAAGCAAAACTGCCTATGTATACTTTGTATTAAATAATCATTTGCATCATCTACAAACCGGTGATATAGGGGTATTTAGACCCATGTTTCTGTAAAATATCAACCTACGAGGAGTTTTTAATCACCAGAAAAAATTAATCAATCTGTGTTTGGTTATTTTTTTAAAACGGAACCTTCACAGGGGTGTGCACAGCAAGATACGAGAGCAACTTTAACACAGGTGCCACGAACTACAACCCAGGTGACCATAGCACTGACTATGGGATTTTACAAATCAACAGCCGCTGGTGGTGCAATGATGGCAAGACTCCAGGAGCCAAGAACGCATGTAGAATCCAGTGTAGTGGTAGGTGCAAAATATTCCTACAGGTAACACTATGAGGGGGCAATTCTGCCCTTTTACACCAGTGTGAGCCTATGGCGTTTCAAAATTATAACTGAGGGCAGGTTTTGTCCCTAGTAGCCCTACATTAAAAAAACAACCTCTTATTCTACAGACAGAAGGGCAAGATTACAATGTGTGGGGATGCATGTGTGCTATAAAAGGGGGGTTCCCAAAGGATTTTTCCAAAAGGAATTTTGTTCCTTGTTTTCAGTCTCTTTTTTAGGTTTCTTCAGTAAAAACAATTCCCTTTTGGAGATGCATTTATTACTTTATTATTTCAGGACACTTAACTTTGTTCTTAGAGGATGAAATTCACTGCTATGTGGAATGCCAGCACAAATGATCAGTTCCTGATCTTGCTTGGTTTTAAAAATGCACATTTTAATGTTTGTAATTTAAAGAGACAACAATCAATTTGAAATCTAGTCCGTTTGAAGAAAGAATTAAAAGTAATTTCAAGTACTGCAATTTCCCTTCACACACACCCTACCAGTTTTTGAACTTTTACAATCACTACTTTTTTTTAAATTGTATTATTTTGGACTAGTCTCCTCTGTTGCTGTGTGAGACACCCACACAAACAACATAGGAACTGTCTGTCTGACTATACACAAAACCAGCAAAATAGCTATTCACAAAGGGTAAAACCAACCCTTTTCGAGAGAGTTAGCACAGGATATATGGTCTCACCTAAGACATATTTCACCCAAAGAGCTATCAAGGGCACCCATTAAAGAAGATGGAAAAAATACCAAACAATATTTTTCTTCATTTCTTTGAATTTCTAGTGGCTCTTAAGTGCTACTTGTAGTAATATTTGGTTTTAAATGTTCAGACAAGGGTGTGATATTGAAGCAGATGGTGTGGTATCCCTTTATAGTACTAGAACAAAATTTGCTTTGAAATATCATTATATATAAAATACAGCAAAGAAAGCCAAATGAGAATAGAACTAGATAGAAACTATAAAGAGAGGAACAGAGTAATTGCTATATGGATCAGACCAGTGGTCCTCTCGTCCAATACAATGCCTCCAATTGCAGTGGCCAGTACCACATGCTTCAGAGGAAGGTACAAGACACCTTGCAGTAGCTGGCTATGGTATAACTAGCCTACAGACTGACAAGGACCAAATTGTGAAATAACATGATGCTTGCCACCATCACATTTTTCACTCTGCTTGTGTGTTCTATCCCTTTCTGCCACCCTGAGTCTGTCTTTCCAGTCAGATTGTAAACTCTTCAGAACAAGAACATCTGGTATTCTATGCTTGTACAGTGCCTAACACCACTGGGCCCCATTCTTGGTTGGACTTTAGATGCTACTGTAATCAATAAAATCTAATTTCAGTATCAATTTAGGATGACTGATTCAAAAAAATGAAGAGGAAAATGTTGATTTTTCTTCTCCGTCCTGTTACCACTATATTTCTTTTTTAGAGTTGCTGACAGCAGACATTACAGCGAGTGTAAATTGTGCAAAGAGAGTTGTTCGTGATCCCAATGGCATGGGTGCATGGTACGTTTAAAACTCTTATAAGAACTAATAACAGTGACATACTTGCATGTATACTTAGGGGGAGGCTAATTAAAAGAGAGACTACACTCTTCTTTTGAATAAGCTAGCTTGTATAGAAGCAACAAGAAGGTTGATAATATATTCGTGCATATTTATTAACGTGTTTGAACTCAGAACTTGTAAACTAAGAGTTCACAGCACAATAAATGTATGGACATTCAGTATTCCCAGTTGTAGCTATGATCAAGGTCATCTGGATCTTTAGAGCAGCAGTGGAAGTAACACTCAGATCTTCCTCCTCCAAAAATTCCTACCACTTGAACTGAAAAAAACTCTATTATATGTTAAAGATATAGGGCTTATGACATAGTTTACCAGTTTTGATTCCATCCAGTATAGGGCAGTGTCACCGTGAATGGGAGACTTTCCAATCTGCTCTAAACAACAGTCCAGGTGAAATGGGACCGGCTTCAGCTGCTGTCCTCAGGACAGACAATTAACCCCTTCCTGCCCAAGTTCAGCAGGCAACTTGTCCACAACATTAAAAGCACACACACGCTTCTACTTAGAGAAATGCATTTGGTGAGCATCTGAGGTTCCCAGGAATTCAAACACCAATGTGACAAATCCAGAACCACCAAGGACTTCAAGATTATGTCTATGCTACACACCAGGGCCGCTTGATCCTTCATATGACAGTGGGGATAGAACTTAAATCAACTTTCTCCAGAAGCTTAGCTCCCTTTAGCTGAAGCTAAAAGGCAATGAGCAGTAGTTCTTCTTATTGGTGCAAATACACCAATCTTCTGTGGCAGGAATAGCAGCTGATAAGTGGGCCTTTTGACAATCATTAGGGCAATATTTTAGAAAGTGTTGGTAGACTCGAGATTTATTCAGGCATGATCCAGGATGCAGGATCCAGCTGGCCCATGCAGAGTAGGCAGGCGCTGTGCCAGAATTGGGCCAGTGGCAAATTACTTGTTATATTATTTTCGCTCTCTGCACAAATATTAACCACGTACATGCATTTAAAGTGGTTGGCATTTTTCCTGGGAGCCTTTTCGCTAATTTATGAGTTTTCCATAATCAATTAACATTATTTTTAACTCACACAGGGTGGCGTGGACAAAGCACTGCAAAGGACAAGACGTCTCCACGTGGATCAGAGGCTGCAAGCTGTAAACTGTTGGGGTTTATCCCAGCTTGGATCCCTTGCAAATTAGCAGGGATTCGCATAGAGCAAAATATTTCCTTCACTTGCTTCCCTTTTACAATTAATCATGTTCAAAATAAAACAAAATCATGAGAACGGTTTAGGGCAATTGTCTGGTGAAATGCAAATATTTTACTCCTTGCTGGTAAGTCTGTGGATCTTTCCATGTGACCAGCTGCAGTAACTTATTTTGTGTTCTACATGGTGTAAAAGATCTGTTATCAGCTCTATATTATATAAACACATCAAGATAAGTCAAATCTGTTTTTCCTGTGAGATCCTGCTATTTTGTTCTGCTAATTATAGTAATATATCATCTTGCTTGCGAGCTTACATTCATTACAATCAATAAAATTACTTACTTTGCACAGTTTTTGTGATTATTGCTTAATGTCGAAGAGAAACTGAATATGAGATTATGAACTTGGGCCCACTGAAGTCAATGGAATTTAGGAGCCTAAATACCTTTGAAGAGCTGGGCCTAGCACTATGAGATGAAGTGTGTGAGAGAAGTTCATCATTAGGGAGACCTAAATATTTTATCTCAACTATCGTAGTTTGTAAAAACATGGTGCAGAATTGTAATCTGTTATATATAATTATGTTCCAAAACCATGAATTTGGGTTTAAAAAATCTGTTTAGGTTCTTACTCAAATACGCTGATGTCACTCATCACATCATTTACAACAACCCAAGCACTTAAAAGCAAAGAAATGAATAGCTAACAACACTGGACCTCTTACACTGGCCACATGACAAACACACACGCTGGTCCCAGTTTAACAAGGTATTGAAGCACATGAGTCATCCACGGAGGTCGGGGGAAGAGGAGAGGTACTCCCAGCACTCCTGCAAACCCCAGCTAGCAGATGCTCCCTTGGAGACTGTTGCCAGTTGGCCGAGTTAACTGTCCACTGTGTTGCCAGAATTCTGGTCAGCGTTTTGTGGTCCAGGTCCCCCATCCCCTGCTGTCAACCCTGCCCCTTGGGTGGCAGCCTCCCCACCTTAGGCCAAGAGGCCTGCGTTTGTCGGCCGTCTCCCTGAGCCAGGACGCCAGGCGCTAGACTGCTTCCTGCTCTGCCCTGCCCAGAGGACCAGAGCCCTTAGACTGAGGGCTGCTCTGCACTGCCCAGAGCCCCTAGATGTTGGCTGCTCCGCCCTGCCTGAGGGCCTGAGTCCTGGATTACTTACTGCCTGGCCCCTGCCTGGGTGAGCAGGACCATGGAGACTGCTAATCCCCCTTTAAGCCGGTCTCCAGAAACCAGTGGCGTAGCCAGGTTCTAACACCAGGGGGAGCGAACACATAAAAAAAGGCGCCACCGTCCCTGTAAGGCATGAGTGTAAGTGCAAGTTTAAATGAGTCCTGTGTGTCTCTCAGACCGCAGCCAGCCTGGGTTCTTTCACCCAGGCCAGCAGCGCTGCGGGCTCTTGGTGGGGCCAGCGGCTGGACCCCTGTTGGCAGGAGCCCGCGGGGGGAATCCCAGAGCGGCGGCTGGCTGAGCCGCTCAGCCCGCCCCGCTCTGGGATTCCCCCCGCAGGCTCCTGCCATCCGGGGTCTCTCAGCCCGCTGCCAGTCTGGGTTCTTTCACCCAGGCCAGCAGCGGGACCCCTGCATTATTTTGTCGCTCCACCTCCGTCCACTCCGTCTCCACCCTTTCAAAAATTAAAAAGGCGCCACTTTTGGAAAATGTGCTGAGGGGGAGTGGCTGCTCCCCCTGCTCCCCCCCTAGCTATGCTACTGCCAGAAACGCAGAGTTAGGGGCCTGGCCTCCCTCTGAGCCTGACGGGGAGGGACAGCCTCGTGCACCTCTGGTGAGATCAACCTCCAGCCCCATAGATTTCAATGGGAGTTAGGCGCCTAAATAGCTTACAGGATCTGGGCCTAGGACTCCCAAGTCTTTAGAATAGTAGGTAGAGAAGAAAATGAGAAAGTAGGAAAGATCTTGTGGCTCCAAAAATGGCTTGAAGGATTCCCTCCCCTCCCCATCAAGAAAAAAACCTCTGATTTATAATGGAGACAGTGCTGGCCCTGGTATTACACTTGCACAAATGGCACTAGTCACTTACATTAATACACACAAGATTGGCAAACTTCTGCAGTGCTCTGTTTAAATCAAACTGTAGACCGATGAATGGGAAATGAAACAATGTATGTTTTTCTTTCTTTATGAAGCGTTAGAAATACTAATTAGGGATTTCCCAAGAGGGCTGTCTTCATAGTGCTGTTCTCTTCCCTGCCTGTATTTGCACAATTCTACTGATTAGATGAAAATCAATAGAGTAGTGTTCTGGGGTGGGTTTTGTTTTTAACATCTATAAATTGCATCTGTAGTGAGGTACAAATCTAACTCTGGAGGCTAAGAATGGAGCATTTAAGTTGTGTTTGTTATGGTGAAACAAGCCCACGCCAGCCACATACAATCCATCTATGACATTTATATGGCTCCCACCATCGAAGTGTGTGAGTGCTGCATGCCACCTCCATGAGGTAGGGAGCGAAGGCACACAGAGACCAAACAACAGAGGAAATCTGTGGCAGAAGGGGGTATTGTGTCCCCAAGCCGATGCCCTAGCCACTGAGCCAGCCTTGCTTTCATAATAATAAAGAACAAACCCTACGTGAAGGAGTCTTTAGTCCATTTGAATATAGTTTTAGCTTTAGGTGTTGGGATGTTACAACATCTGATCAGAGTTCAAAATCCCCTCCTTCGAAAGGATTATTCCAGGGGAAAAAGTTGTTCTAGTGAAGTTAATGCTGACTGTACATTTCAGCAGCTCCAGTGCAATAAATCCCTACAAGAACCTTATCACTAGACATAAGAAATAGATACACTCAGGAAATTCAAGGAAACTCATACACTGGGAAGTGTGGAAAGTCAGTGTTAAGGTGCCCAAATTAGATTCAACTCTGGGCTGTAGGCTAGCACACAGATGTACTCAGTAACCTAAATGTGATCTCTCATCACGTTATTTTACTACAGAGTGACAAATATATACACACCATCCCCCCCACACCCCGCAAGAGGAATGTTTGTTTCTGAACTTCTGCGCTTAGGGTATCCAATTCATCTCAGGTTTTTTAGTAAAGGTTTCCCTCTGCCTCAGGCCTCTTCTACCCATTTTGAAGCTGACATTCCTATGGTTGGGCATTTTAGATGGAGTGGCCCAAATCAGGCTTGTAATGGAAACTCAGTCACAACATTAACTACAGAGCGACTATTGTCATTCTACAGTGTTACAGAAACAGAAATCTTAGGGTATGTCTACACTACGAGAGTAGTTCGATTTTTCTTAAACTGAACTTGTGAAACCGATATTACAAAGTCGAGCGTGTGAATCCACACCAAGGACATTAATTCGAGTTTGTGAGTCCACACTAACGGGGCAAGCGTCGACATTGCAAGAGGTGCACTGTGGGTAGCTATCCCATAGTTCCCGCAGTCCCCGCTGCCCATTGGAATTCTGGGTCTAGCCCCCAATGCCTGCTGGGGCCAAAAATGTGTCGAGGGTGGTTTTGGGTAAATGTCGTCATTCGACCCACACTCCCGCCCTCCCTCTGCGAAAGCGCTGGTGGGCAATTAATTCTCGCCCTTTTCTGGTGATTGACAGCGTGGACGCCACAGGACAGCGAGCATGGAGCCCTCTGTGATTATCGCTGCTGTTCTGTCTATTGTCAACACCTCGCGCCTTATCGTCCACCTTTTCCAGAGGCAGATGCTGAGAAATAGGGCGAGGAGGCAACGGAAGCGCCGTGAGGACATGAACTCTGAGAGGGGCACAGACCTCTCGCAAAGCACGGGACCCCGGCCCCTAGACATCATGGTGGCAATGGGTCACGTTGATCCTGTGGAACGGCGATTCTGGGCAAGGGAAACAAGCACTGACTGGTGGGACTGCATAGTGCTGCAGGTCTGGGATGAATCCCAGTGGCTGAGAAACTTTCGGCTGTGTAAGGGCACTTTCCTGGAACTTTGTGAGTTGCTGTCCCCTGTCCTGAAGCGCCAGGACACCCGAATGAGAGCAGCCCTGACTATCCAGAAGCAAGTGGCCATAGCCCTCTGGAAGCTTGCAACGCCTGACAGCTACCGGTCAGTCACGAATCAATTTGGAGTGGGCAAATCTACCGTGGGGGTTGCTGTGATGCAAGTAGCCCATGCAATCGTTGACCTGCTGCTCTCAAAGGTAGTGACCCTGGGAGACGTGCAGGTGATCATAGATGGCTTTGCTGCTATGGGATTCCCAAACTGCAGTGGGGCTATTGATGGAACTCACATCCCTATCCTGGGACCAGACCACCAGGGCAGCCAGTACATTAACCAAAAGGGCTACTTTTCTATGGTGCTGCAAGCACTGGTGGACCATAAAGGACGTTTTACCAACATCAATGTCGGATGGCCGGGCAAGGTTCATGACGCTCGCGTTTTCAGGAACTCTGGTCTGTTTAGATGGCTGCAGGAAGGTATTTACTTCCCGGACCACAAAAGAATTGTTGGGGATGTGGAGATGCCTATAGTGATCCTCGGGGACCCAGCCTACCCACTAATGCCCTGGCTCATGAAGCCGTACACAGGCGCCCTGGACAGTGATAAGGAGCTCTTCAATTACCGGCTGAGCAAGTGCAGAATGGTGGTGGAGTGTGCTTTTGGACGTCTGAAGGGGAGATGGAGAAGCTTACTGACTCGCTCTGATCTCAGCGAAACCAATATCCCCATTGTTATTGCAGCTTGCTGTGTACTCCACAATCTCTGTGAGAGCAAGGGGGAGACGTTTATGGTGGGGTGGGAGGTTGAGGCAAATCGCCTGGCTGCTGATTACGCGCAGCCAGACACCCAGGCGATTACAAGAGCCCAGCGGGACACGCTGCGCATCCGGGAAGCTTTGAAAGCTAGCTTCCAGAGCGAGCAGGGTAACCTGTGACTATTACCTTTCTGTAAGCAGAACCGGAACCTGCCTATGTTTCTTTACCCAGTTAATGTTGCCTATCCTCTCCAATTACCAACCTCCTTCCCCCCCTTCACACACACCTTTAAAAAGAAAATAAAGGAAACATTGTTTAAGAAAACTGTCTTTTTCATTAAGGACTTCACGGTAAAGGTTTGAAACTGGGATGCAGGATACGGTGGGGTGCAGGTGGAGTGATGGAAAGGACGCTTCTAAACTCGGGGAATGACAGGCTCCTGCTCCTAGAGCAGTCTGCAGTGGTGGACTGCTTGTTTCTACGGAGCCTGCCACCCCCTCCTTTTTGGGACTCTGTGTGTGGGGGCTATGTGACTTGTGGCGGGGGAGGGCGTTTACAGATCCCCTGAAGCTTGGCTCTGTCATCCTGGCTCCGGACCGCTGCAGAAGATCTGTAACCGCCCTCCCCCGCCACAAAGTCACATAGCCCCCCCCCCCCCCACAGAACATGAAAATTACCTCCCAGACTCACCAGGGTGCCTAGTGACTGCAATGTATGTATAAGCTTCTGGTGAACCTGCCCCCGTGTCTGTACCCTGGTAAAGGTGCCTATCCTCGCCAATTACCAACCCCCTTCCCCCCCTTCAAACACACCGTCCTTTAAAAGAAAATGAGGGAAACAGTACTTAACAGAAAAGTATTTTTTATTAAAGACTACACAGTTATGGGACAAAACTGGGACGGGGGCTAGGGTGGGTTGCGGTTGGAGGGAAGGAAAGGAAGCATCAAATCTTGGGGAATGAGAGCATTCTGCAACTTGAGCAGTCCGCAGGGGTGGAGTGATTGTTTACACGGCCCCTGCCGCCCTTCCTTCTTGGGACTTTGGGTGAGGGGGGAATGGGACTTTGTGGCGGGGGAGGGCGGTTAGAGATACAATGCAGCCTCCTGCCTCCGGTCCTGCAGAACATCTACAAGGCACCGGAGTGTGTCCATTTGCTCCCGCATTAGCCCAAGCAGTGTCTGAGTCGCCCACTGGTCTTCCTTCCGCCACCTGTCCTCCCGCGCTTCCATCCTCTCCTCCTGTTCGCTGAATGCTTGCGACATGTTTTCTCTCCACTGAGTCAGCTGTGCCGACTCAGTTCGGGAAGAGATCATAAGTTCGGAGAACATCTCGTCCCGTGTTCTCTTTTTTCGCCGCCTGATCTGAGCCAGCCTCTGGGAGGGAGATGCCGGGGTAGGCTGGGAGACACTCGCAGCTGGGGGATGGAAATAAGGGAGTGAATTCCTCACAAAGATACATTTTTGCGAACAATGAATATAGTCTTTCCCTGTGAACGGGACCATGCACACTACCTATCACATGTGCACTCAGTACAAGGTTGATGTTTCTATCTTAACATTGAGTGCCTGGGGTCTTGGTGTACAGATCACACAAGTGGGGCCGGACAACGGAATTCGGCTAGCAGGCGGCCATGGTAAGCCGTAGACTTTTGGCCGCTGAAAGCTTAATTTACAGCAGTGCCCTCATTCCACATTCCAAGCACAGCTCCTGGCGTTGGCCACTTCCTGCTGCCGGCGATCCGGCCAGCATGAACTCTCCCCCTGTCCCCCCCCCGCCCACCCCCGGCGTGGCTGTCCCCGGGAACAGTCCCTGCATTCTGCCGGCGAATCGCTCAGCATGAGCGGTCCGCCTCCCCGCCCCCACCGCGTGGCTGGTCTCGGGAAAGGTCCCTGCAAGCTGGCGGTGAACCGCCAAGCAGGAACGTTTCACCTCCTCGCCCCCACTGCGTGGCTGGGAACCGCCAGGTAGATTTCTTTAAAGGGAAAGGCAACCAGTCCCCATACTAAAATTTACCTAATTCAAAGCAGGTCACCATGACTGATATCACTCTGATGAGGATTACGGAGACAGAGAAAGACCGTATGCTGCGTGAATGCCAGCAAACACCGGGGCCGTATGCCGCCATACTTTGCCATGCAATGATACCGGCGTACCTGCTACTAGCCTGGCGCGGAAAAGTTTCCTACCATGGAGGACGCAATAAGGCCGCTCTCCCCAGAAACCTGATGCAAAGGCTTTCACTGTACCTCCAGGAGAGCTTCATGGAGATGTCCCAGGAGGATTTCTGCTCTATCCCCAGACATGTTAACAGACTTTTCCAGTAGCTGCACTAGCAACAACTAAAAACTAAAGCGCCTAGGGCAAACTGATCATTAAAAACCCATTGCTAACGTAGCATGCCTATTCTATTGAAAATAAATGTTTAAAACACTCACCTACTGATCCTTCCCCTGATTCACGGTCTGGGTTACCGCCTTGGGAGGGTTGGTAGGGGATCTCCATCAGGGTAACAAAGAGATCCTGGCTGTCGGGGAAATCAGCGTTGAAAGCGCTGTCGACTGCCTCGTCCTCCTCATTTCCTTCCTCATCTTCACCATCCGCGAAAACCTCAGAGGAAGCGGCCGTTGATAATACCCCATCGTCGGAGTCCACGGACACTGGTGAGGTAGTGGTGGCGGCCCCACCTAGAATTGCATGCAGTGCCTCGTAGAAACGGCATGTTTGGGGCTGGGATCCGGAGTGTCCGTTTGACTGTTTGGTCTTCTGGTACACTTGTCTCAGCTCCTTGATTTTCACGCGGCACTGCGTTGCATCCCGGCTGTATCCTCTCTCCGTCATGGCTTTTGAGATCTTCTCGTAGATCTTCGCATTCCGTCTTTTCGATCGCAGCTCCGAAAGCACGGACTCATCGCCCCACACAGTGATCAGATCCAAGACTTCCCAATCAGTCCATGCTGGGGCCCTCTTTCTATTCTGGGATTGCATGGTCACCTCTGCTGGAGAGCTCTGCATCGTTGCCAGTGCTGCTGAGCTCGCCACGATGTCCAAACAGGACATGAGATTCAAACTGGCCAGACAGGAAAAGGAATTCAAATTGTCCCGGGTCTTTTCCTGTGTGGCTGGTCAGAGCATCCGAGCTCGGACTGCTGTCCAGAGTGTCCACAGAGTGGTGCACTGTGGGATAGCTCCCGGAGCTATTAGCATCGAATTCCGTCCACAGTAACACGAATTCGACATGGCCATATCGAATTTAGTGCTACTCCCCTCATCGGGGAGGAGTACAGAAATCGATTTAAAGAGCCCTTTATGTTGAAATAAATAGCTTCGTTGTGTGGACGGGTGCAGGGTTAATTCGAGTTAACGCTGCTAAATTCGACATAAACTCCTAGTGTAGACCAGGCCTTAGGAAAAAATATGCAGAATGAACTGATTCAAATCCTAGCAAATCCCATTAAAAAGAAAATTGTAGAAGCTGCCCATTCTGCAAAATACTTTTCAATAATACTGAACTGTACACCAGATGTGAGTCATGTTGAACAAATGACGATGAACATTCATTTTGTGGATATGGAAAAATCTGCAGATGAAGCTAATGTTGAAGTGCTCATAAAGGAACATTTTTGGGGTTTCGTACCACTGAAGGAGATGACTGGAGCATTTATGACTAAAACTATTCTACAAGAGCTTGAAACAATGTCATTATCTGTTGAAAACTTACATGGCCAAGACTATGATAATGGGAGTAATATGAAGAGTAAAGGCAATCGTGTGCAATGGAGAATGATGGAAATCAATCCTAGGGCCTTTTTCATTCCTTGCAGTGCGCATTCTCTGAATTTGGTTGTCAATGATGCTGCTAGATGCTGTTTGGAGGCAAGCAGTTTCTTTGACCTGGTGCAACATGTTTATGTGTTTTTCTCAGGCTCAACATGCCGGTGGGAGATTCTGATTCGCCATGTGAATTCTCTAACTGTGAAACCACTTAGTCAGACAAGATGGGAGAGTTGCATTGATGCTTTGAAGCCTCTTTGCTATGAACTTGGAAACATTTATGATGCCCTAATTGAAGTTTCTGATGATACTACCTTTACTGGATCATCTGGCAATCAGGGCCGGCTCCAGGCACCAGCTTTCCAAGCTGGTGCTTGGGGCGGCATCCAGCATGGGGCGGCAGTCCGTGTCCCGGGGCGGCAATTCAGTGGCAGCTCCGCCGCTCTGCGGAGTTAAAATTGATAAAAACATCTGCGTTCAACAATGGTGCAAGAGAGACTTGTTGGACTTGCCACAATGTCAAGAGAGCATGAAATAGCTGGAAAACTGGATCTAAAAGAAAACTGGATCTAAAAGTGACTGAACTTTCAAAACTTAAAGCAAGAAAAGTCATGTTTTAAGAGCACAGTGTTTTTTATTCAGAGTGTTTTGTAAATACAGGTTAAAGTTCATTGAAGAGTTTTCTTATTTCTTTTTATATTGGATGTGGTGGTAATGGCAGTTAAAGCAGGACAGCATAATGGATGATTTTGGATTTGTAATAATAAAAATTATAATTAATGTTTTTATTGAAATCAGACTGAAATATCACAGAATATCAGGGTTAGAAGGAACCTTAGGAGGTCATCTAGTCTAACCCGCTGCTCAAAGCAGGACCAATCCCCAATTTTCCCCCCAGATCCCTAAACGGCCCCCTCAAGGATTGAACTCACAATTCTGGGTTTAGCAGGCCAATGCTCAAACCACTGAGCTATCCCTCCCCTCATCTAGCTGTCATGTACAAATCTATTCTGAACATTTCATGTCTCTATTTTATCTGATATCAGAAACATTGGTTGGACAGATGGACGGACAAACCAAATAATTAAGCCTCTGTTTAAAAAAAAAAACGCTTACAAAACATTAAAAGGAAAAAAGGGGCAAAATGTTTCCGTTTACCAAAAACCTCAGCCTAGATCTGCCTTTGGGGTTTGGGGGTGGGAGGCGCCGATATCATGGTTCGCCTAGGGCGCCAGTTGCTGGCAGCTAGTCTAGGGCTGCCCCTGCCTCCGGGAGGTGTCCCACAATGCCTGTTCTCACCTCTCTGGTCATCGGTTTGAACTCTACTGCCCTGCCCTCAGGTGACCAACCGTCATCCCCACCCTATACATTCCTTTGCAAATTTTAAAGTCCCCTCCCTGTTTGCTCGGTGATGCGTGCAGTGGTCTCAGCGCATCTTTCCAGGTGGCCATGCCTGCTCCACGCACCAGGCGATCCCCCACTTGGAGCAATGCCGAGCTGATGGACCTCATCGGCATTTGGGGAGAGGAGGCTGTGCAGTCGCAGTTGCGCTCCAGCCGTAGGAATTATGATACCTACGGACAGATTTCACAATACATGACAGAAAGGGGCCATGACTGGGACACATTGTAGTGTAGGGTAAAAATGAAGGAGCTGCGGAACACCTATCACAAGGCACGTGCTGCGCCCACGAGCTGCCGGTTCTCCGAAGAGCTGGACACAATACTCGGCGGCGACCCCACCACCCTGCGAAGGCCCCTGGCTCGCGTGCTAGTCAAGAGTGGACTGAGCCAAAAGGAGGAAATCTTGGACGAGGATGGGGAGGGGGACCCAGAGGCAGAGGATGGCTTGGAGGCCAGAGATGAATGCAGTCAGGGACCCTTTTCTACCCCGGAGGAGCCTAGCCAGTCACAGCAGTCGGATCTTGGCGAAGCGCAAACAGGAGAGGAGGCCCCTGATAAGTGGATCTGATTTTGGGAATTGCTGAAGCGATTTGCTGGGGGCAGGAGGGTTGCAGAAATCAGGCTTGTCTCCCACCACATGCCTATTCTGAGCGGTGGAACAGGCTGTTGATGGACTCCCTCACTTCAAGGGAATCTCCCTCAGAGATCTCCCAGAAACTCTCGTGGAGATACTGGGCAATCCGCTGCCGCAGGTTCCTCGGCAGAGCTGCTTTGTTTCTTGCCCCATTAACGGTAACTTTCCCTCACCACTGTGCCATCACCGGGAGGGTGGCATTGTTGCACACAGGCAAGCCGCATAGGGGCCAGGAGGGAAGCCACAGGCTTGGAGAAGACCGTCCCTTGAGTCTCTGCTCACTCTCAGCAGCAAGGTATCTTCCAGAATGATCACATCCTGTTCCTGTGGAAAGTGTGGGAACAGGAATTATTATCAAGCCCCCCCCTACAGTGCTAGCTCGCCCCAAGAGCCACGTGCCCAGTGTACAGCAGGGACCGGGAAGAGTGATTCACCCTGCCCCTGCAGCTACTCACCATTCTGGGGGTCTTGAGGCTCGTGTGTGCTTGCCTGGGGTCAGCCAGTTAATGACAGGTGTGTGACTACTGGCTGTGTTTTAAAGCACTGAATCAGTGTTGTCTGTGTTGCAAACAATACTGCTTCTGTAAAATGTTGCATTTACATTTCACAGAGATGACCTTGGGAGACCAGCCTCCCTTATCGGTAGCAGAATGGCTGCGCAGAATTAGAAAGTGGCCACGAAGAACTAAGGAGGACTTTCTCCGTGAGGTTATGATGCAGTCCACTGCTGAGAAACAGGAACTGAAGGAGTGGCAGGACAGCGAGAAGAGGGACCGAAAGGAGAATGAGGCACACCAGAAGGAAGCCATGGAGCGGCTCTTAAATGTTATGGAGCGCCAGGGGTCAGGGTGAACACGTTTCAGGGGACACTAGCTCTTCAAACCGAGCAGCTCGGTGCCCACCCTCCCTGGCAGCTGCTGTCACAAAACTCTTTCCCATGCACTCCCCCACACCGCCAACACACTGTTATCAACCTCCTGGCTCCACTCTCTACCCGCAGCATTCCACTCCTCCCTCCTCACAGTCCAGCACTGTGGACTCCCACTACTCACTGCACTCAACACCCCTCCCTCTGCAGTTTGGCCCTGCTGAAGTAGAACCCGCTGCATTGTACTACAAAGGAGAAGGTGGGTATGATCCCTGGACATACACAAATCTGTACCCGTCCCGGGACCCCCCCTCCTCTTGGGACCTTCCCTTCCCCCATCCCGCTCCCTGCCGATGAATTTTTTCGTTTGACTCTCTCCTCTGGTTGTTGTCTTTTAATAAAAGAATAGTGTTTGTTTGAAAGCAATCTTTATTCTATTAAGTGAAAGCAAAAAAAGCACTGCAAAGCAACATACAATTATGTTAAGGCCCCTTCTTGCATCATGTGCACCGATCACCTCCTAGCATTACAAGCACTGCAATCCCGAGCATAGCAACAAATATTAGTGGCTTTCATCCTCAAATTGCTGCCTCAAGGCATCCCTGATCCTTATTGCCCCGCGCCATGCCCCTCTGATAGCTCTGGTCTCTGGCTATTCAAACTCAGCCTCCAGGCACTGAGCCTCTGCGGTCCAGCCCTGAGTGAAGCTTTCACCCTTCCCTTCACAAATGTTATGGAGCGTACAGCATGTGGCTATAAGCATAGGAATATTGTCATCGGCCATGTCCAGCTTCCCATACAGGCATTGCCAGCGGGCTTTTAAATGGCCAAATGCACACTCAACAGTCATTCTGCACTTGCTCAGCCTGCTGTTGAACCACTCCTTGCTGCTGTCAAGTTGCCCCGTGTACGGCTTCATAAGCCACAGCATTAAGGGGTAGGTGGGATCTCCAAGGATCACAATGGGCATTTCGACTTCCTGTACGGTGATCTTCTGGTCCGGGAAGAAAGTCCCAGCTTGCAGCTTCTTGAACAGGCCAATATTCCGAAAGATGCGTGCATCATGCACCTTTCCGGACCAGCCTGTGTTAACGTCCGTGAAACATCCACGGTGATCCACAAGCACCTGGAGAACCATTGAGAAATATCGTTTGCAATTAACGTACTCGGTGGCTGAATTGGAATGTGCGTGCCATCTATCGCCCCTCTGCAGTTAGGGAAGCCCATTTGTGCAAAGCCATCCACAATGTCACGCATGTTGCCCAGAGTCACGGTCCTTTGGAGAAGGATGCGATTAATGGCCCTGAACACTTCCATCAAAATGACTCCAACGGTCAACTTTCCCACTCCGAACTGGTTAGCGACTGATCAGTAGCAGTCTGGAGTAGCCAGCTTCCACAGTGCAATCGCCACGCACTTCTCCAACGACAGGTCAGCTCTCATTCTCGTGTCCTTGCACTGCAGGGCTGGGGCAAGCTCATCACACAGTCTCATGAATGTGGCTTTCCTCATGCAAAAGTTCTGCAGCCACTGCTCATCATCCCAGACATGCATCACGATGTGATCCACCACTCATTGCTTGTTTCCTGAGCAGTGGCGTAGCCAGGTTTAGAGCACAGGGGGAGCGGCGCTATAAAAAGGTGCCTCCCTGCTCCCCCTGTACTCACCCGGCGGCACTTTAAAGGGCCCGGGGCTCCAGCCGCTGCAGAGCCCCCGGGCCCTTTAAAGCGCCGCCGGAGCTCCGGGGCTCCGGCGGCGCTTTAAAAGGCCCGTGGCTCCCTGCAGCTGCAGGAGCCGCGGGCCTTTTAAAGTGCCCCCCCCCCCCCCCGCCCCGGCCCGGCTTTGGCAGCGGGGCTCGGGTGGGGATTTAAAAGGCCTGCGGCTCTTGCAGCCCCGGGGAGCCGCGGGCCTTTTAAATCCCGCCCAAGCCCAGCTCCGGCAGTGGGGCTTGGGGGGGGGCACTTTAAAAGGCCCGTGGCTCCTGCCGCTGCAGGGAGCCGCAGGCCTTTTAAAGCGCCCCCCGCCCCCAGCCTGGCTCTGGCAGCGGGGCTCGGGCGGGGATTTAAAAGGCCTGCGGCTCTTGCAGCCTCAGGGAGCCGCGGGCCTTTTAAATACCCACCCGAGCCTGGCTCCGGCAGCCGGGCTGAGGGGGGAGGCGCACTTTAAAGGGCCCGCGGCTCCCCGCAGCAGCAGGAGCCGCGGGCATTTTAAAGTGCCCCCCGAGCCCGGGGCTCGGGCGGTGCTTTTTAAGGCGCCACTTCTCCTCACAGGGGGAGCGGCTGCTCCCCCTGCTCCCCCCATGGCTACATTACTGTTCCTGAGTCCAAAAGCGGCGTTCCACTCTGGTTAGCACCTCTGTGAAAGCCACAAGCAATCTCGTGTCATAGCTACTACACGTGGCGAGATCAACATCGCACTCCTCTTGACTTTGTAGTTTAAGGAATAACTCCACTGCCACTCGAGACGTGTTAGTGAGAGCGAGCAGCATATTGGTCAGCAGTTCAGGATCCATTCCTGCAGCCTGAAAGAGGCAGGGTGCGCAATACACAAACCGTTGAAAGATGGCACCAAATGCGGACAGAAGCACAAGGTTTGTTGGGCTGTGAAGCAATGCATCACGGGGCATTGGGACTGGACCCAGGATGCCCCGCGACCCCCTCCGCCAGCCCACAAGTCTTAGTGGCAAAAGAGAAAGAGGTGCTCTGTGCGATAGTTGCCCAGAGTGCACCGCTCCAAATAGCACTGCAAGTGGCGCAAGTGTGAACACCCTATTGCGCAGGCAGCTGTCAGTGTGAACACAACAGCGGTTTTCCTTCTGCGCTCTCTGAGCGGCGCTGTAACTGCTGGCGCTGTAACTTTGCCAGTGTAGACGTGCCCCAAGTGTGGCAACAACTACCACCACAACCGCCTTGCTCATATGGGGAGGCATACTTCACATTTTCAAACCCAGTCATCTTCCCTAGAGCTAGAACATGCTGCTTCACAGAGGCAGGGTCTGGAGGCAAAATCCACAGCCCCCAGCTATGGATTAAACCCTCAGAATCCACAATAAACTTTGGTCTCTGTCCCCCTGGGCTGGCCAGAGGGCAGACAAAAACCTGCTAAAACACACAAAATCCTGAAATTAACCCCACAACAAACCAAAAGCCCATTTCCCAACAAATAGAAATGCAGAGAGAACAGCAAACCACACACACTCTCAGCCTCCCTCCCAAACATTCCACCCCAACAATCCGCTCAGAGAGAGACAGACTGAAGGAACAGCTGAAAGCATGCCGTGGCTGACTCTGGAAGAAACCTAGGGGTGGTTCTTGAATCAAAGGTGCAGAGTCCTCTTGGCGCTGTAGGCAAAAGAATCTGTTTCTTGCTATTTGATTTCTTCTGCATTTGAAGATACAGGGCTTTGTACATTTTTTGTAAATAAACTGCCTCAGAGAAATACCTGACTTTCCAATTTTTGCCCAACTAGAACACTGACAGGGCCCGAGACTTTGACTACCTGCTTGGGTCAAAAGGGGAAACAATATGTACAGATGATTTTCAATGATCCCCCTATAGTTGCACATATGTACATTTTAAACTGTTACAATATGAAAAAAGTAGTGGCATACAATGACTATTTTTCCTACAACATTTGGCCAATTTTCATGAAAATTTAAACAAAATACAGACACACTAATTTCAAGCATTTCCTATTATGCTGTGAACATTTCACCCACTGCTAATATACAGCCCTCTTGATTATAGAAACTATAGGTGAAATCCTGGCCCTATTGAAGTCAATAGGAGTTTGCTATTGATGTCAGTAGAAATGGGATTTCATCCTGTGGAATTAATTCAGGCCTGCCAGTGTAAGCCAGGGCACAGGATCCCTCATGTGAGAAAATCCTGGGGTTGGAGTTGCAGCTACACAAGGCATATGCAACTTGAAACATAGTGACAAGCCCTGGCTATGCAGAATTGAAAAATACATTATCCCCTTTCCACCATCAATGCCATATCTATTCCAGCCTTCTTGATCCTAAGGAGAGTTACAGTATGTCTACACAGCATTTAAACACCTGTGAGTGGTTTGTGTCAGGTAACTTGAGCTTGTAGGACTCAGGCTATGGGGCTGTAAAATTGCTGTGTAGAAGTTCAGACATGGGCTCCAGCCAAAGCCCAAATGTCTTCACTGCAATTTTACAGCTCCGCATCCTGAATTCCATGAGCCTGAGTTAGCTGACATGGTCCAGCCATGCAGACATAACCTTAGATTTTATGTGGAAGAGGGACATATGCTCACTTTATGTTCTGGACATGCACGGTTACTATGGAAAAGAGAAGGGAGCTTTGCTGCTTGCAAAGTTGGTAAGGCATTTGATATGCTCAGTGTCATACACAACATCATCCCCCAAGACATAGGTGGTGTAAATGTATGGACTTCACAGCTGAACAGTTAGTAAAGTGGGGTTAGATTGGAACAAGGTGCTGTCACAACACAAATAAATAATAATAATAAATAAAGCATCAGCGATTCAGAATTGCAGAGAAAGAGATTTGTTTTAAAGGGGAGAATCGAACAGTATTGTTTAGTTCCTTAAAGAAAGCAAGTTGAAACATTGCAACATTTTGCTAAGTACATCTCACTTAACTATTTTGTAAGGCAGGAGTGTTAAACAGACTTGCCTACAAATCAACAAGACAAATATTTAGCAATCACACTGTTTCACCAGCTCTGTGGTTAGGTGCATATTTCTAGAACTGATACATATGATATTAGGACTTGATGGTAAAACTGATTCATCCCCTTTCAAGTATGATATTAAAATTGCCAATCCACCCAATGACACCAGTTTTTATTTGTTCATTAGAGCAGGGTTTGGCATCACTCTCAGTTGTTTCACATGAACAAGGACAGGCTTGACTTTCCATGCTTATTTTCAAGTGAACTTTGGAGTTCTACTGTAAGAAAAGGACTTTAGTAAGTTTTGATTGTTATCATGAACAGCTTTTCTTTTAGTTTGATTACTTCATGTGGACAATATTGCCAAGTTAGCTATTTTATAATTGAGTATGAATATACATCAAGAGTAATAATTACTGTGAAACGTTTTGCGACCATCAATGGCACAAGTATATATTGGCTGCCTATCAGAGGCCGGTTTAATGAAAGGGCAAACAATATTGGACTATAAATCTTTAACATATTCTGAAGCAGTCACTCACAGTAGGTAATTCTTAGAGCATCTTTCACTTTATTTATTTATCTAATTGAGGGGTTAACATGCCAGTGGTTCATTTTATTCTGTAACCTATCATTTTATGGTATGTGTGTGAACATTTTCCACAGATCCTTAACAACTGGTTGTCTCGAAGGGCCATGCAAATTGCTGAAAATTATCTTTGTTCTCCTATCCCTGCTCTTGCATCATCAGCTTGCACAATACAAAAAAATCTTCCTTTATTCTGAGTAAAGAAACTAGACATTTCCTTTTCTGCACATTTTGGGCTGCCTGTGAGTCTGTTCAATTGCTATTACATCTCAGTGTCACTTTTCAGTTGTGAGGGGGGAAAGAAATAAGCGCATACCCCATCTCCCCAAAAACCACACACAGTCCATTCATTCTATACAAAACTAAAAAGAAAAAATCCTGCAGGTTCCCAACATAGAGTGTTCTCCTCTCTCCCAACTTGGCTGCATGATAGGAAGTTGGGTTATCCCTTCTGCATTTGAGAGGGGGCTCTCTTTCTCTTCATTTGTAAGGCACAAAGATGCATGTGGTTTTTTTCTGTGCCTTTGAAAGGAGTCAGAAGAGAGAAGCACCCTGTGCTTGGCACTTAGATTGCACTAAAACCAGGAAAATTGCTAATTACTGGTGCTGAAGTAGCATACCTGTGGCCTGGGAGCAGCATATGCAGCACTGCCAGATAAGGGAGCATGTAAAAATGGGGAATGATAGCTATGCATGCACTTAATGGGACTTTTGTTAGAGTTGCCCTATCTTCTATCAACAAAAGATCATTGGAGTCCACACTCCTGCTTCTTTGTGTATGCAGGCAATATAGGTGACCTGAAGAAGAACTCTGTGTACGCTCTCTCACCAACAGAAGTTGGTCCAATAAAAAATATTATTTCATCCACCTTGTCTATCTGTGCAGGCAATGGTAGCTAAAGTCCAGTGTCATTGCATCATCAGGCACCAGGATACTGCAACATGATGCTCCCTAGTTATTTTGGGTCCTGCTAATCTCCTACGTCTGATCAAAAACTCATTGAAAACTTATTTGTTGGCTGTCCTGTGAGATGTATCAAATAATGAGCTATTAATAAGCAACAGATAAAATCAAAAGGTTTTCAAGGATCATCTAGTGCAGGGGTTGTCAACCTTTTTCTTTCTAGGTCCCCCCAAACATGCTATAAAAACTCCATGGCCCACCTGTGCCACAACAACTGGTTTTCTGCATATAAAAGCCAGGGCCAGCGTTAAGGGGTAGCAAGCAGGGCAATTGCCCAGGACCCCATGCCACAGGGGCACCGTGAAGCTAAGTTGCTCAAGGCTGCAGACTTCAGCCCCATGCAGTGGGACTTTGGCTTTCTGCCCTGGGCCACAGCAAATCTAACACTGGTCCTGCTTGGCGGACCCCCTGAAACCTTCTCACGGCCCCGTAGAGGGTCCTGGACCTGTGGTTGAGAACCACTGATCTAGTGTGCCACCGTGTGTGATTTTTGTATCCTGAATGACATGTGTTGAGTCTTACAAAGCAGCCTATCCTGTATTATTCAAACACTTTGTTCATTATTTCCTGGACATGTCTGTTTTATTCTAAATAGGTTTTTATTTTGCACTCATCGCCATACTATCTAAGCACCTTCTAGTAGTGCACTAAGCAACACGACTAGCATTTCATGTTTGTTCCCTCGTCCTCCTCATAGGGGTAGAAATGTGTGCCATGGAGTATTTTGTTTCTGATTTTGTTTAATGTATGTGGAAACCTATACCCCCATAAAAATCTATTTATATTAGAGATGGCAGGTCAAAGAAATGCACTTTGCACTTAGAGCCAAAGGTGGTGAGGTTTACTCTGGTCCTTAGTTTCTGGGGGAATTTACTGCACAGCCTTGGGCCAGCCCCTGAGAAAGCTCTGTCTCCTGCACAAGCGAGTTTTACCCTTATTGTAGAAAGTTTCATTGTGCCAGAAGAATGAAGACATTCACCATGGTCTTCATCCTGAAGCTGTCCCTACCCCAACCCAGACTACAGCACACATGAGCACCTCCAAATCTGGGGTGTGGAGAAACAGCAGAATGGCTGCATATGGCTACCAAAACCAATCCTACCCAGGCAGTTTCCTTGCCAAAACCTGCACTACCCCGAGGGTGGCCACTCATACATTCCCAGAACATGGGACTTTCTGGTACTTCTGGGAACGGCATGGGCCTGCCCTATGGCATGACCTTCCATGCATCACACTGCATGGACGCTATTTTGAAGAGCATATGCCACTGCACCCACTGACAGGTGGGTGAGGCACACAGGGCCGTCCCTAGACATATGCAGAATACGCAGCTGCACAGGACACCATGAAATTTGGGGCACCAAATTGCCCCAAATTTCATGGTGCCCTAGGCAGCTGTGTCCTGCATACGCGGCAGCACCAGCTCTGGCAGCCAGCCCTATCCCCTGGCTGGCCCACCCGTGGGTTACACCCACTGCAAGGGGAAGGGCTGTCCCTAGGAGGGTGTGGGGCCCAGGACAGTTCCCTCTGCCCTACCTTAGTCTTCCCCCATGCTCCACCCCCATTCCACCCAGGGGCGGCTCTATGCATTTCACCACCCCAAGCACGCCACTCAGGCTGCCTTCGGCGGCGTTTCTGCAGGAGATCCCAGGTCCCGTGAAACCTGCGGACCTCCCGCAGAAATGCCGCCGAAGGCCACCTGACTGCCGCCCCCCGCGGCTTGCGCCCCAGGCATGCGCTTTCCGCGCTGGTGCCTGGAGCCGGCCCTGATTCCACCTCTCCCCTCTAAGCCTCTTCCCCCAACAATGGACCCATCCCGGAGGATTAGCAGGGGGCCTGCGTCAGCAGCAGGGGCCCCCGCACTCAGCAGCAGGATGTGAAGCAACCCGGCTGCAGCTCGCTCCACTCCGCCAGCTCCCAGCCGCGTCGCTCCGCTTCCCAGTGAGTGTGGAGGGCGGTCCTTCCCCATGCGACAGGGCTGGGAAAGCGGAGCGGGCTGGGGCGGAGTCACTCCACTTCCCGCTACCGGTGAGTGCGGTAGGCGGTCCTTTCCCCAACCCCCCAAACCCAAGCGACACGGCTGGGGCTGGGTCGCTCCGCTTCCTGCTGCCAATGCCAGGCTCCCTGCTAATCCCCCAGGCTGCTCCGGGCCTGTGGGCCCCCCCACACAGCTCCTGCCTCTGTAGCCCCACAGGCCTTGAGCACAGCCCAGACCCCGCGGGGAGGGGGGATGGAACAGGTGCCTGGGCTGTGCAGGGCACCGTAATTGGTGGGGACGGGCTTGCAGGCACACGCTTTGAAACGGCTTCCCCCGGCCGACACTGGACAACACCGAGTCTGGCACAGCCTCAGGCCTGGACGGGGGCAAGCCACACACAACCAGGGCCCCGGGGTTTAAATCAGACTCACTGACCCGCTCTGCCCTTCCCCCACGCCCCGCGCGCAGCCGCTTCTACTGCCCCTCCCCCTGTCACCGTGTATGACCCCGCAGCAGTGTTCGCTCACCGCCCGGCCCTTACTCCCCGTCCCCGCTCCGCCCCTTTCTCCGAGTGGGTGGGGCAAGGTGACATCACAGCCCCCGTGACACATGGCTCGTGTTGGCCGCGGCTTCTTGCCAGAGGGAGGCGGGGTGACCCCGCGCTGCACGCGGGCTGCCTGCGTGGTGACGCAGAAGCGTCAGCGTCACCCGGCACGGGCCGGGGTCGGGCGAGCGGGTGACCCACGCCCACCCGATCTGGCGGCGGGGAAGGAAGGAGCCAGCCGTGGCCGGAGCTGCGCGCGGGCCCGGCCTCGCTGCCGCGGAGCAGGGGGCTGAGCGCGAGCGGCCGGCGCGGCCCCGGGCGGTTCCCCGCGGTGCAATATGTTCAAGAGAATGGCTGAGTTCGGGCCTGACTCCGGGGGAAGAGTGAAGGTGCCGCCCGCGGGCGGGGGCGGGGCTCGGGGGCGGGTTCCTGTCTCTGCCGCGGGGGGCGCGCCTGTCCCCACCTCCACCGGGCGCGCTCGGCTTTCTGGGGGCTCCGCGCCGGGAGGGGCTGTGTCGCTCCGCTCTGCCCGCGGGCAGCCCCCAGTGCAGCGCTCAGTGCCCGCCGGGGGGTGCAGGCAGCCGCGGGGGGTGGCGGCCCCGGCCCGGCCACCGCTTAGCGGCCCCGCGCCTCCCGCTCAAAGGGCCAGCGCAGCAGCGCGGGCAAAGCCGTTGTCCGCACCAGAGCCGGCCAGGGTGAGCAGCCGCCGGGCCTCGGGGGCCGGAGGGAGCCGCTCTCGCAGCACGCGGTGATAGAGACCGGCCTCAGCCCCTGGGGATCGAGCCTGCTCTGCGGGGGGAGGGCTTCGCTCTCCGGGGCTGGGCGGCTTGAGCTGGAGGGTAACTCGGTCTCCCAACTTTCTCTTGGCTTCTGCTGAGGGGAAAGGAGATTGGTTCGGCAGACTGCACACTCCTCATAGCCGCTATGCTGGTGGAGGGACATACATCTTTCACTCCTTATCTTTTCCCCTTACCACCGGTAGCCTCCATACTGAAAGGTTATTTATGCAGCTCAGAAACGTTAATTTCTCTGTCAGATGGAGTCTCAGGGATCTCATAATGATAAAATACATGGGAAAATACCAGTTTTAAACATAAGCAAATATAAATGGCAGAGTAACTTAAACTGAAGTAAAAATAGCAACTGTTATATATCTCCTTCTCAACATGAATAGTTTTCAGTTATAATTAATAAGATGCTGATCATTTTTCTTTTTTTAAAGGGTGTTACTATTGTGAAACCTATAGTTTATGGAAATGTTGCGCGTTATTTTGGAAAGAAGAGAGAGGAAGATGGACACACACATCAGTGGACAGTTTATGTAAAGCCTTACAGAAATGAGGTAGGCAAAAAGTTGCTTATTGACCAAAAGATGTAACTGAAATAGAAATGTTTACAGTAATTTGTCATCTGTCTAGATATAGGTCTTAATTCTGCAAACACATTCATATTTAACTTTAAGCATGTTAGTGGTCCCATTGACTTCAAAGTTAAGCACATGCATAATTGCAAGATTGGGGCCTTACCTGTTAAAATATAGCAAACTTAATTAAAATGTCACTCGAGAAATGTCGGAAAGGTCCTTAGCATTATGTTGGCATCAAAAGAAAATATAGGCACAATTAAAATAGCTTCTTCATCTCTAGTATAACACATTAGAAAGAATTAATTATTTGTACAAATATAGAGCTGGCATTAGGGAAAAGATGCAGATAAGTGTTTGGCAAACAGTGAGTTATATAGACTGGCAGTTAAAAATAATCTATATTTCTGCAAGGATCATATAGAAAATAAATTTGATGTCATCAGAGAGAAATGTAGCAAGAGATTATGTGGATTTTTTTTAATCCCAGAGGTTAGCCTGGTTTTGGCAGATAGTTAAAGTTTGACACATTAGTAAACATGATAGGTATGTGGAGGGGAAGAAACAATGAGAGAAACTGTTCAGTATGCTTTAATATCTGGAAATAATTAGCTACAGTGTTTACATTTTAGGATATGTCTGCTTATGTGAAGAAAATTCAATTTAAACTACATGAAAGCTATGGTAATCCTTTAAGAGGTAAGCTTCTTTGTCTGTTTTTATGGTTTGTACACTTATTCTCATTATGTGGAAGCTAAGTCATCTGTATTCCTGCCGCTGTTTTTCCACTGCAGTTGTTACCAAACCACCATATGAAATCACTGAAACGGGTTGGGGTGAATTTGAAATCATCATTAAGATATTTTTTATTGATCCCAATGAAAGACCTGTAAGTACATTTTTTGTCTTTTAATAAAACTTTATTTATGTGTAGTGTATTGTGCATTTATAAAACTTTGACATGGGATGCAGCTGTCCAGAAGACGTTCTAGTACTAAGTCTCAGCATGTTTAATGTCTCAGTACTATATGCCTAACCTTCATTTTTGGATGCATCTTGAAGATAATGTGTATTATTACTCAGCTTTTGTGGTCATTTTTCATAATGCATTGAATCCCAGTGCATAGCTGGCTCTCGCACTTTTAAACTAAGTTTAGATAGGGAAAGCATGTGTCAAGTAGCAGTGTGGTGCCTGAAGGTGGGAAGGGAATGCCTACTTGTTGAAAACAGAGCTCATAAATTACCATGATCACAAGTGCTTAGTTCTTTCTCCTTGTCCAAAACTCTCAAAAAGCTCTTCATGCTTTCCTTGACCTGATTAACACTAAGGAGGAATATGATAGGTTACACACTTTTGAATGGTGTTGAAGGTAGGAAAAGAACTGTAAGGTGTTCCAAAGAGGTATCAGGAGTAATAGGATCAAAGTAGATAAAATGGCCTTGCTTTGTCTCTCTTCCCTCCATTATGTACAGTTCTTCCAGCTGAAAGCAGGGATCAGCCATCACTATGGCACTTAACAGGTTTGCTTAAGGGAAGGAGTGGAAAGGGCAGAGTTGTTGGGATTTGTTGATTAGAGCCAGAGCTATTGTGAATCCATGTTGCCTCCACATGGATGGGCCCTGGCCTCCCATGAATAACCAGGGTTTGTAGGTAGGCTCACATCCTATTCCATTACCTATCACCTCCCACAGAATAATAGAAAAGGAGAAGAATTTCATGGAAGGGTGATTTAGATCTAGATTAGTATTGAGAAGCACTTCCTAACTGTGTTTTGTTAGGCATCAGTATGCATAGGGTTCCACGTGAACCAAGTGATCTTTTCTGTGCTCAGAGCTTGTCTACATGGTGAGCTGGTGCACAGAAAGCTAGCATGTGAATCTATACCCGGCTGCATCATGCTTGCAAAGTTCTGTAGTGTGCTTTGATTTACTGCTGTTAGAGCTGTAATTGTGTCCACACAGGATGTTATTGTGTGGGTAGCTAGTGTTCTGCAGATGCACTTCCTGGTTTGTTGTGCACCAACTCATTGAATGTTTTAAAAAAAGGTAATTATTATAATAGCATTTATAGATCAGTCTTAGTTTATCTTGTATTCTATTTTACTTTCCGGATACCCTTTCCAAATCCAGCCAAACATTTGGCTTCAGGATGCTAAAGTTGTTTAACAGTTAATATTAAATTCATTTATTCTGTTGAAGTTTAAACAGTATCAGAAGATGGGTTTAGTTTTGTATTCTTACAGGTTTTTAAAAATCCTATATACTTGCACAGCAAAAAGAGTAATAAAGGTTTTAATTTCATTCAGATGTAGCACTTACTGTATTTTTTCTTAAAGTGGTCATATTATGTTTATTCAGGTCTATCTGTTTTCCTTGCACAGGTAACTTTGTATCATTTGCTGAAGCTGTTTCAGTCTGACACCAATGCAATACTGGGAAAGAAAACAGTAGTATCCGAGTTTTATGATGAGATGGTAAGAAAAGAGAACATGTTAAAGGTTTTGTTTTTAAATAGTGAGATTGATAACAGCTATGTATTTTTTCTCCTCTATTAGATATTTCAAGATCCTACTGCTATGATGCAGCAGCTTTTGACAACATCTCGTCAGCTAACGCTAGGAGCTTATAAGCATGAAACAGAGTGTAAGTGCCAACTGATAATTCTAATGTTACACATTAATTTTAGAAGTTAAGATTAACCATTAATGTTTTTTAATTATCCTTGTCTGCTGCTGTGAAGTGAAATTTGTATGTGGAAAGAGCACTATATGTTTTTTAAAAACATCTTTGTATCTCTACAGGCATATCTATTAATGTGCAAGAGTATTATACTAATTTTAAGATCTAAAGATTTGATTGGTACGTTTTTCACAATTATTGTTTACTTCTGAATAATTCTGTATGAAGGCTGATAGAAATATTTATCCTTCATGTAATTCCAGTGAAGTCAGAGAGTAACACAAAGAATGGAGTTGCCCAATAGATTTGAGGTGTGAACTTTCCCCAAACTATAAAAATGTTCATCTAAATAGGATATTAACTGAACTCAGAGATGAAACTTGAAATATTAACATTAAATATTGCAATGCTAACACCTTTACCTGAAGCCAGCAGCTATTTTGGGATGGAGTGAATAGTTACAATTACTTGTTTTCTAAATGAAGTTCTCAAACTTGCATGCTGTAGGCCATTTCTTAAGAGAACAGACTTTTATGAGTCACCTCCCTATCCAACCTCTTTCCTAATTCTTTGTTTCCTTTGCAACTATAATGCTTTCTTTATGTGAACTAAGTGTTGAGGGCATTGAGGAGATAAAATGAAAATAAACTTTATTAATATTGACTGATGTGGCTGTTTGGCTCATATCCCCTCCTTCAGATTTTGAATCAGCTTTCTGATTTCCTATACCCAGAGCATAGATTTAATATATATTCATTCAAAATCTCGCCTTGCTGTCTACAACTCTACTGCTCTAATCTCTCCAGGCAATTTACACTTTGGTTCTGTCCTCCTGTCTGTATGTTGCTCCTCTCATTTAAGTATTGTTAGCAAATTATATTACTTAAGATACTTCTGAGATATCTAAAGCTGGGGACTAAGGGAGCACATATAGCTTTGAAAGACAGAAAACACTGGATTCTAATCTTAGTGTTGCTACTGTAGTGCTGTCGACTTTGGTAAATCACTTGACTTTTCTGCCTTAGTTTTATCGTCTGTGCAGTGGAAATAATGTCTATCAGTTTTCTCATTTGTAAAATACTTCTCACAAAAGTACTGAGGATTATTTTTTGTATTTGTAACTTGTTACTTTGTTAATTGGACAATAGAAAATGTTTTATGACTTTTGAGCATGTCAAATTTTTACATTTTAACTAAAAAATGGCTACATGTTTCTACTAGGCATGCATAGAAGTGATTTTATTGCTCTACAGCCAAAGTATTAGAGGTGTTTCCTTATTTGCGTTTCTCATAAATATGCTTGTAGAAGCAGATATAGAGTAGGACCTTCCTGGAGCATGGGACGGGAGGGATGATGTGTTCTATTCAGATTTCTGTTGCCCTGCCAGCCCAAAAAGGGAGAAGTGGGGAAAGTAACAGTCTCACAGTGTTTTTGTGCATAAGCTAAAAAGCTGGAATTTATGGTATTTCAATACTGCAGTTTCTGTAGAATACTTAGTGGCACAGAATCTCTTTGCATCTCTGAGACATGTAGAATAACTATTGTGGTAAGGCATAGAGGAGAGGGCAAGGTGCTTTTTTTTGCACCTGGTAGGGAATAGGAGCCCAACTTCCAGCCATGCAAACTCCAAAATGGGATCTGAAGGTCCTTCTGGATTCTTTTAGGGCCCATGCATTACTAGTAGTGAAGATTCTGTGAAACAGATTCTGCCCTCCATTACCTCTTTTAAAATTTTTGAATATTATATTGAGTAATTGCAGTCTTACAGTGCACTAAAAGTATTTTTTTTTCTTTGTCACCATCCCAGTTGCAGATCTTGAAGTAAAAACCAGGGAAAAGCTGGAAGCTGCCAAAAAGAAAACCAGTTTTGAAATTGCTGATCTTAAAGAGAGATTGAAAGCAAGTCGTGAAACTATCAACTGTTTAAAGAGTGAAATCAGGAAACTTGAAGAAGATGACCAGTCTAAAGATATCTAATAAGTATCAATTTGATAGAGACTTAGCTGTAAATAAAGGGACTTGAATCATGGAACTTAGTCCCTCAAATTTCGTAGAGGGGACTGGACTATGTACAGTTTCATCCATGAATTTCATTTCAAAAGATTGTTGTCTGTGAGGCCAGCTTTATAGGTGAAAAATGTCCAGTGTTTAAACTATAGAAGTATGTGCAATTTTTATTTTTCTGTCATTTTAAAGAATGTCATTCTTTGAGATCAGACTTTTTAAAAATTACATTGAGTGCAGCATGGTAACTTTGTAATAAATCCCTGGTTACTATGATTTACAAAATGTAATCAGTTTTCATACTCCATTTACTCTTTTTCTAAATGATTGTTTGGAGACAAATCTTTAAAACTGAACATTAAAATAGTAGTAGCTTTTTCATGTTAGGAATCTGAAACTACTCTGCTTAGTTGTTGGTTTCACATCCAGTATGATGAGTAAACTTGAAGGGAGAAGTTTAAAATCTTTGGTATACAGGTAGATTAAGTCTGGCAGTTTAAAATTACATCTACACTTCTGTTTTCTGGTATTGGTATTAGGAAAAAGTGAGCTGGTAGAGATTCAGGAAGATGATTCTTTTAACTAGCAGTTCTACTTTACAAATGGTACAGAGCCAAACTATAAAAATGTATATCAGACTTATAGAAATGCAGCAACCGCATTACTTCTATTCCGTGTTCTATTATCATGTTTTGCAACTTTTTGTTGTCCTAATATATTAGCATTACGTACTGTATTATTTGTTACCAACTCTAGCATACATCCTTACTGAAAAAGCAGTACATGTTTCCCTTGACAGCTCTGACTTTATTCATAGGAATAGAAGAGCCTGGCAATGATGGAGCTTGGGATAAAAAGGGTTATCTTCCCTGCTATTTTTTAAATTACCACTTTACAATAAAATCACCTGTTAAATACAATTCCTGGGGTTTGTGTGTGTTTGAGGTTATGAAGACTCGAAGCATTGGGATTGCTTTAAATTTGAGATGAATATGAACCGCCTGTTGACCATAACTTTAGTAAACTAAATACGTTTAAAACAGTTTCATAGAAGTAAGGTACTTCAAATAATGCAGGTTTTTTATATCTGCACTTAATATAGAATTGGAAGGATTTTTCCTTTATTCTTTGGCCCCACAATGCAGCCAAGATACATGGGAATCAAATGAGAAGGCACAAGCCAAGACCCTTTGTTAAAAGGCATTTAAAAGAGTTACAATTTTCCCATGGAACCAACTACTATCCGATGTTCAAATAAAGCTGGCTGACTCTAAAAGATGGTCCAAGTGGCTGCCTTGGACAAATTGATGCTGGTCTGATGCCTTGCAAGACTTGAGAGGAGAACAGGAGTGGAAATGTACTAAATTGACAGGGAAGTAAAATAGATGTCTGTATTCTAGAACAGCAGCTCCTCTGACTCCTTGCAGCTGCTAATCTGGGCTTGAGGGGGCTCAAGTTAGAGGGATAGGGTTTATATAGAGGCCAATGGCTTACCCAAGACCCACCAGCTCAGATGATGCCTTGTCACTTTCCCAACCTCTGAGTGAGGCGTGACCCTTAAGAGCCACTATCCAGAGGAAGGATGGTCCAGGGGTTAGGGAACTAGTTTAGGATTGGGGAGACTATGGTTCTGTTTCTTGCTGTCCCACAGTGTGTGACCTTGAACAAGTCACTTAGCCTCTCTGTACCTCAGTATCCCTTGTGAAATGGGGATAATAGTACACCCCTACCTCATTAAGGATTATGAGATGGTCAGCTACTACAGTGATGTGGACCATATAAGCACCCTAGGTAACTCCTTTTTCCTGACAGTGATTGTAGAGGGTTCTTGGAGCTACTTACTAGATTTGAACCCATGAGGTGTCACTAGAATTTCAGGAGTACCATCACACAATATTTAGGGGAAATCACATTCCATTTCCTGAGGTAGCTTTTAAGATCCTGGAATTTTTTCTATTTTGGGAATAGGATGTAGATGGGGAGGTAAAGGAAACCTGGGAATTTGCAGTAGTGGTGGGACAAAAATGGGTCTAGAACACACATTGTACCAGTACTTACTCGTGCACAGCCCTGCAACACGAGATTGTGGGGGAATGAGGAAATCATCTCAATTTTTTTTAATCTTCACACTGAGCCAACATATATGACATCTCCTGGTTTGGGAGTTGAAGTTGTGAATCCTAATTCTAGAGTACATGAGTCAAAATAAGGAGACTAATATGAATGAGTAACATACAATCAGAATTCTAGAGCCTCCTAAGTGTTGAAACAGATCTTGAAAGGCTGTATCAAAATAGCCTAGCAGAATTTGATTTTTATTTTTTATAATTTTAATATATCTAGTTTTAAGCATTTTAAAAATTTTTATTAACTTAAATTTTCAGTTGCAGGAAATTGGGGTGGGGGAAAAAGGGTCAGGCAATAGGTGAGATCAGACCATAATTCTTTAATGACAGTAGATGTTGAGATTTCAAAAAGTTGAAGCTTTATCGCCATTAAAACACAAATTGTCCTATTCACGTCAAAATATACAAAATAAATGTTAAATCAAGCTCTTCTCAAGCAGCATGTTTCTTATTTTGCCTATCTGTAAACTTTGGTTATTATAGATGTAAATTTTTGTTAATGTTTATGTATGATGAAATGAACATTTACTGTCACTTAAACATGTGTTGCAAAGTCAAGCATTCAAAAGTTAGGAAATGCCAGTTCTAAGATCGCCCATACAACCTTATTCCTGGGGGAATTCTGTTGGGGAGTTGGGAAGCCTTCCCCATACAGACCCTGACTGACCCCAAGCCTCTCCCATTCAGTCAGGCACATCTACCCCTGTCCCAACAACCCCCATCCCCATAGGTCTCTGCAGTCTTCTCCCCCATTCCCAGGCTCAAGGCTGTCACCCGACTAGCTCCTGAGCCCATGCTCCAGTCTGTCCCCACCCACCCACTAGCCATTCTGAACCCCAGTCTGAGACATGCCCCCAGCAGTCCTGTGTGCCCCACTCTGTCCTAACCTGGGCAGAGTGCTGTGATGAACTTCTACTCCTGGGGGAATTCTGCAGCACTGGGCATGCATAGAAATTCCCTCCCCCGCATCCCACGCGAAAATACGATCTTCCCCAGAAGTGCTGCAGTTCTGCCTTTTGCCCACAAGAGGCCGCTGTGGTGCCAGAACAGCCTGCTACATTCATGCAGCTGTCTGTTCTTGCCCCACAGCAGCCTCTGATGGGCAAAAGGTGGGACTGCACCACTTATTGGGTAGAATGTATTTGACGTGGGAAAAAACAAAATTATGCGGGACAGATGAATTCTGCACATCTACAGATGTGCGGAATTTCCCCAGGAGTAACAATCTCGGTTCTGACCCCTGTGCGTATGGCATTATGGCAGAGTCTTCAGTTTCATTATCATATACTATTTTTCAAGGAAAAAGAACAGGATTACTTGTGGCACCTCAGAGACTAACGAATTTATTTCAGCATAAGCTTTCGTGGGCTACAGCTCACTTCATCAGATGCTGTCGCCCACGAAAGCTTATGCTGAAATAAATTTGTTAGTCTCTAAGGTGCCACAAGTAATCCTGTTCTTTTTGCTGACACAGACTAACATGGCTGCTACTCTGAAACCTATTTTTCAAGAGGAGTTCTTGCTCTTTCAGTGCACAGGATGGACTGCTAAAGGAATGAATCAGGGTTGTTAGTGAATGAGGCTGTTTGTAGGATCTCTGCCTCATTTGCTCTAGAATGTGGAAGATGTACAGTGAGCAGGCAGGGGATTGCAGAGAGAATATGAGCTCCCAATGTGATGTTGTAGCTAACAGGGTGAATGCAATCCTTGAATGTATGAAGAATATCTGGTAGGAACAAGGAGATGGTGTTATCTCTGTATACAGCATTAATGAGACTGTTACTGAACTACTATGTCCAGTTCTGTTCATACTTGAAAAAAGATGTTGAAAATTTGGAAAGGGTTCAGAAAAGTGCTACACGAATGATTAGAGATCAAAAACCATGCCTTATACCGACAAGCTAAAACAACTCAATCTGTTTAGTTTAGCGAATAGAAGGTTAAGAGGTAACTTTTTCACAGTCTATAAGTACTTACAGAGAGAAGAGACTTCTGCTAGTTGTGGTCTCTTTCATCTAGCATAAAAAGGCATAATGACATCGAGGGTTTGGATGCTGAAACCAGACAAAATGCAGGCTAAAAATAGGGTTGGTGAAGGTAATTAACCATTGCAACAACTTTCCTAGGGATGTGGTAGATTCTCCATCATGTGCAATCTTTAAGACAAGAGTGGAAATCTTTCTAGAAGATACGCTGTAGCTCAAGTAGAAGTTATGGGCTTGATGTAAAAAACATTCATGAGGCTCGATGGCCTGTGTTTATGGAGGTCAGACGAGATCGGGGTCAGCAACCTGCAGCTCTGGAGCTGCATGCGGCTCTTTGGCTGCCCCCTTGTGGGCAGCTGTTTTTTGAGGGCCTGCGAGGTGGAGGCTCTGGCCGGGAGGAGCTTACCACAGGTCAGCGATGCAGCAGGGCTCAGCAGGCTGCCTGCTTGCCCTGGCCCCACACCACTCTCAGAAACGGCTGGCTGCTGGAACGTCTCTGCGTGCCCCTTGTGGGGAGGGGAGCAGTGGGTCTCCAGGTGCTGCCTGCGCCTGCAAGCACCGTCCCCGCAGCTGTGAGGACGGTGCTGGAGGTGGGGGCAGCGGAGGAGCCACCTCCCCCCCCCCCCCACCCCGCCAGGGGCGCACAGAGACGTGTCAGACATGAACATATGTTTAATTTTAATATGTTCAATTATTAGTTGATACATTCTAACTCTACAAGTAGCTTTGTGTGTGATGCGGCTCTCGAAATATTTTGGTCAAGGTTGCTGACCCCTGGACTACATGATCATAATAGTTCCTTTGTAATCTATGAGCAAAGATGTCCTTGTAGTTAAGGAAGGTGAATAATACAGTACAAAGGAAGATTCAGATCTATCTCTGCCACAGCCTTCATATACAATGCAGAGCAAGTCAGTTAAACCAAAATTTTGCAAGGTGACCACTAATTGTATATTTCTAATTTTCTGTGTGTGCAACTTGACACAATGGGGGCCCGATGTGCAGAAATGCTGAGCACTTACAGCTGCAATAGAACTTAGTGCTGCCACAGATGCTCAGCACCTCTGCCAACAAGACTTTGTTTTCACTGACACAAAGGTGTGGGGGTTTTTACAGCAAGATAACAAACATGCAATGGTTCTCCTGCTGTAAAAGCCTAAGAGAGTTGCAGTGTTTGCTGTGAGGTACCTAGCTGAGGTCAGCATTATATACCTGTGTTTGATCTTGATAAACACTACGAGTGTCTTTTCTCCACTATGGTAAAGCAGGATAGTTAATGTGGTTAGGTATCCCAGGGTAAAAACATACCCTTTTGTCAGTGACATCATAGTATGAGAGCTTGGTGTGGAGGCAGGAGCACAGGCTTGGGAATCTCATGGTGCTGAGCTCTAATTCTAGCTCTGCCACTGTGTTCCTGCAGAGAAGTCTTTGTCTATTTTTCCCATCTATAAAATGAGGATAATACTCTTATCTTGCAGTGGAGATATGGAGATAAATTCATTGATGTGTGTGAAGCACTCAGACATTACAGTGATGAGTGCCCTAGAAAAGACCATAAGAAAATGACTAATTATGTATTCATTGCATGGTATACACTAAATAAGGCAGAGGACACTATGTACATTGAGGATAAAAATATTAAACAGCAGCTTCATTCTCTGAACCGTTCATTTTTTAAACAGGTTTACAAATCCTTGCCATGTAAATATCAGAGACAAAACAATCAGTACAACAGTGAGCTTTTGATTAGTGACACAGTATACAGTAATATAATCCTCAAATCTCTCTAAGCAGGCTGTTACCATGTGACAGAGTGAGCATCTTTACACTACTCGTGACATACCATTTCTAGTGATTTTGTTAAATTGAGTGAAATCTTTGATTACACATATTTAACAAGCCAGGCATGTCTATCAAATGCTAATATTCAAAAAGATTGGACAGGTGTGCCGAGAGGTTTTTTGCAGGTGAATGTGCTTTTGTTTGAGTACTGAGTGTATAGTAACCAAATATCTAAGTATCTATTTGTCCTCTGTCTTTTATGCTGAGCGTGTAACTGGTGCATTAATTTTTCCATAACAACCTCTCATATTTTGTGAACCATTCCTCTAGAGTTGGACCATTTTTCTTTTTCCAATGAGAGGCTATCAGTACCCGAGCAGCTACTAGCAGATGACAGATTAATTCTTCATTTCCTTTTGTGTGACCATTTCTGACAGGAAGCCCAGGAGGATTGCCAAAGGATCATTTAGTAATAAATATCCAACAATTTGTGATAAATTATTATTAATTATGTCCCTGTACTTTCTAATGACTGAACATGTCCACCCTATATGCGTAAAATCTCCTCATTCACCACAGTTTCTCCAATATTTATCCCCATTAAATTGCTATATATATATTTTAACCTGACTGGCATGAGATACTATAGTAAATAATTTTTCTTTTATCATGCTACAGACTGAGGTTAGTGGTCCTCTTCTACCATATCAACCCTCATTCCTCTGGGGTAATTTGTTTATCCCAATCCTTTTCCCAGCATGTCATATATGGACTTCTTTGGTTAGGAAAGTTGTCTGCAACGATTGATGTAAATTAGTTATAATTTTTTGTTTCCTAACTGACCGGATGCTATCGCTTCTATTAAAGTCAGCTTTTTGTATAAAACAACTTTTCTAGAAAGTTGGGCAACATAATTTGAAAAGTACCAGTATCAGGGGAGAGTGGGCCAGTTAAGGTTTGTTTTGATCTCTACATAAGTTAGAAAATTGTCTTTACTGAATAGCTGGGAAATGATTTGTATTCCATAGCTCTCCCAGTCTTTAAAACTCTCTGGTTCATGATTTGGGTTAAGAACTGGATTATTTGAAATGGGTGTCATTAGTGAGGGGAAAGCACTTATTTTTATCTCTAGTTCTATCCTAAACCCATGGAGTAGCCTTTGCTAAGGATGTATATACAGGGCCGGCTCCAGGCACCAGCTCAGGAAGCGCGTGCCTGGGGCGGCAAGCCACAGGGGGGCAGCCGGCCCTAGTTGCAAAGGCGGCAGTCAGGCAGCCTTTGGCGGTGTTTCTGCGGGAGGTCCGCCGGTCCCGTGGATTCGGCGGCAATTCGGCGGCGGGAACGCCGACAGCACAGGACCAGCAGAGCACCCACAGGAACACCGCCTAATCCGTGGGACCGGCGACCTCCCGCAGAAACGCCAACGACAACTGCCTGACTGCTGTGCTTGGGGTGGCACAAAACATAGAGCCGCCCCTGTGTATATACGTTTCTGGAGGGCACGTGCAACCTACATTCTGGCATTTTCTAACTTTTGAGAGCTTGACTTTGCAACCTTAATAATGTTCTTTTAACACAGTGGTTTGTATGTAGTGTGTGTTCATGAATGATTGTGTGCACAGGCATGCACCCGGGCACGACACACGTGTGTGTGTTATGCACAGTTCTGAGACCCTGCAGTTCCAAAGTACAGCAGGGTGAAATAAGGACAGAATGGCAACTTTAACTTGGAATTTCCTTGCTTTTGTCAGTTTAATTCAGACCCTGAATGTTATTGCAACATACTGAAACTTTTTGTATTTAATTAGATTTACATCCCACTCAGTTACCACAGGCTGGTTGGAAACAGACGTGTGTGTACTTTCCTATGGTCAGCACATTGATGCTGCTACTGGAAAATAGCCAACAAGAAGTTATAAAGAGAGGACTGCATGTGGCAGCCCCTGTTAGGGGAGTGAAAATAGTTGAATTTGGTTAAGCATAACGTTCATTTGTGAGGCCAGCTGAGCTTGAATATGGTTTTGGAGGCCTCAGAAAAAGCTTCATTTGTAATGATGTTTTCAGTCTTTCATCATTAATGTGTCTGAAAGATTGAAAAAAAACAGAGCATGACTATCTCAGCAGGCTCAGAATCATTTTATAACACTAAATCGGTCTTCTTTGACCTCATGAGCGTTAATTTACATTTTCAGTTGTTTTCTCATTGTCATTGTGTGTTCAAGTCTTACAGCTGAAATACCACTGTGCCAGGAGCCTTAAAAATACTATAACAAACAGTACATTGTTTGTATGCAGCAGGTAGATCTTTTCAACAATTCCATTGCTCACAGTTCAATATGTATAAGGCCCTTTACTTATTAGGCAACCCAATTCAAATATTCCCAGTATGGGCATCTACCTCAAGGTCCCCTAATGATATGAGTACAGTTCTGTTCCACCTTTCTCAGAAAGCCACATCCATTAAAAGCAACTGATTTATCACTCTCAAGCAGTCACTTAAGACAAGTTTTACTATGTAAATAAAAATAATCTGTCATGATGTAAGAAATACATTAATTTAATATTGATTTGGAACTTTTTACATACACAGTGGCAACTGCGCTAATGATTACAATATTCAGTGATACAGTAGACCAATGGTTTAAGACCAGGGCCCAATCTGTATTCCTTACTCAGACAGAAATCCTATTGACTTCAGTAGGACCTTTTTCCAAATTAAGAATTGCAGGGTCAGGTGCTAGGTGCCTGTAGCATAGCATCCACTATCTGGGAGGGTTTTGTTCAACTGTGGAGAACAAAAACTTCTTGAACCTTGATACACAAAGGCTCATTCTACTGAGCATACCCACCATGAGGGCAGGCGGACTGACCTTATACTGTTCAAGTAGCACACTAAGTACAACTCACTCTCTCTGTAAACCGGTCTTCAAGCTTCTGAAAGGTTTGCTATAGACTCAGAAATGCGTGTTTTAAAAGTTGTATTTGTTAGTGTCAAATGGCAGTTGGAGACGGACACAGAGAAATTATACTAGAGGCAGACTCCTACAGTAGAGAGAGGGAGATCTTCTGTATCAAATTTCAGCCAAGTAGTACTTTTAATGGCTGAGTCATACACACTGCAAAACACAGTTCATAACAGTAACAGAAATGCAACATTGACAGCATACTCATCTATAGCTGTGCTACCAAGCACTACTCTAATAAATGCAATAATAATAAAGGCCTATCTTAAACAACAGTGATTGCAAAGTTTAAAAAAAGTGCAGAGTAATGTAAATTTAGAAGATTAGAAACAAGAGAAATTAACTTTTTAAATTTAATTTAAAATGTCTCCTCAGCCTAGCATAAAAGACTAGCTTTAGGTCTTAATCTGAATCTTTAAACAATGTGTAAATAAGTCTTGCATTGTGTGACAGGATGTACCAACCCCCCCCGCACTGGGTCAACGAGGCCTGACCAATCACTGTGGGCCTAGGAGACAATGCCCCAACACTCCTGCTGCACATGCTCCAGGTGGAAGGGACAGATAAAAGGAGGCAGCCCAGTTCAGTGGGGGCTGGCTGAGGAGGAGGAAGGATGTGTGCTGCAGGTTCCTGCGGAGGAACCTTCGACTCTCCAGGCTGTTGAGACCATGGACTCAGACTACACTGTGGATGATCAGATGACCATGGAGACTGACTGGGACGCTGAGCCCCTGCCAGTAGAGGAGATGCCCTAGATGGGCCTTATGGTAGGAAGTACCCAGGGAACGTGTTAGGGTTTCAAGCATCAGCTTCTAATAGGGAATTTACCTTTCCATCAAAGTTCTTTTTCTTGGCAAACACATTAAGCGTAAGGTTGTCCAAATTAGCAGTGCTCTCTTCTTAATAACCTTAGGCCCCAATCCTACATATATACTTAACTTCATGCACTTTGAACAGAATTCAGTAGGACTACTTACAGTGTATTCAGTTAAGCAGGTGTGTTACACTCAGTGCAACTCATTCTTGCACCAAAATTCAGAGCGATACCCTCTGGCTATTCTCACTAAAAATAAGAGAGAATATTTGGTACAAACTCAATGTCAGAAGGGCTAGGAAAGATATTGTCACCTTCCCCCTGCCCACTTTGCAGGCCCTATGCAATGACCGCCCAGGCAATTATATTCCCTATGTTTGGGGCGGGGGGGAATAAGGACTGCTCCCTCTTTGCACTTCTGGGGTGGCAAGTGGCGGGATCTATGAAGATACTTGGGTACCCAAATCCTGTTTTTAGACACCACTGAAATCCACAAAACTCCCACTTGGCTGCTGGCTAACCCTGTAGGCACCTATGTATTTTCCTCTTGGCATGTACAGTACATGCATACTGCAGCTTCACTATAGTCACTGTAGTAGAATAAGAACATAAGAACAGCTCTACTGGGTCAGACCAAAGGTCCATCTAGCACAGTATCCTGTCTTCCGACAGTGACCAGTAACAGGTGCCCCAGAGGGAATGAACAGAACAGGCGATCATCAAATGATCCATCCCCTGGCGCTCGTTCCCAGCTTCTGGCAAACAGCGGCTAGGGACACCATTCCTGCCCATACTGGCTAATAGCCATTGATGGACCTATCCTACATGAATTTATCTAGTTCTTTTATGAACCCTGTTATGATCTTGGCCTTCACAACATCCTCTGGCAAGGAGTTCCACAGGTTGGCTGTGCGTTGTGTGAAGAAAAACTTCCTTTTATTTGTTTTATTGGATGTTAAATGCTACATGTTGATGTTAAAAGTCAGATAGTGTTAAGTGAATGGTTACATTGTTATGTTATATAGTCTGTCTTTTATTTGCTGAGTCGCTATATTTGAAACTGTAATTCTATTATGTTTTATCATGCTTTACTCATTTCTTCTTGTTTTTCTGTAATTACCTAATTCCTTCAATAAACAATTATTTCTGTTTTCGAAGAATTACTGTTTGTGTGTCCATTCCTGAGCGGAAGGCTGTATCCATGTCCTTTCAGGGGTTAACAAAACTAGCTTGCTCGGGGGAGCCCTCTGCAGCTCAGAGACAAGCCCTCTGGTAATATTCTGGCAATTCCTTTAGGGCAGGCCACAACTTTGTTTACCCTTTTTATTACATTTAAAAAATTGTAGGTAATTTAATTAGCTTCTAAATTTTAGGGTAACAGTGTGGGGGAAAGAGCTTACGAACACTTTTACAACAGATGATGCTCAATTAGAGAACTGCCGGGCCTAGAACCTGGTGACTGTGTCTGTGTTCAGTTGGATGGAGAAAAAGGATGGATAACTCCAGCAGTCATAAAGAAAAAGAATTTGCCAACCAGATCGTATGTGATCAAGACCAACAGTAGAGAGTTCAACAGAAACTGTTAATATCTACTTTGTGCCTCAGAAAGAACAATCAACAGAACAAACTCTATATATGGCAGATGATGACTCAAGGATTCCAAACTGATCACAGGCAGTTGTTGCAACTAATGGATAGCCAGATGATCAAGTTTTTACATGTTTGGGTTGTGTAGTGAGAAAACCAATCCGATTCAGATACATTTGACAGACTAGGAATGTAGAACTTTTCAGGGGAGAAGTAATGGAATGGCAATTTGTATTACACTGTACAGCCGCAAGGTGGCACCATGTGTAACATACCTTATTTAAGCTAACCTCAGCCATACTTGGCAGAGCATTAAAGGATCTTATAGTGAACACATCTGGTGTACAGTAACTCCTCACTTAAAGTCGTCCCGGTTAATGTTGTTTCGTTGTTACATTGCTGATCAATTAGGGAATATGCTCGTTTAAAGTTGTGTAATGCTCCCTTCTAACGTTGTTTGGCAGCCGCCTGCTTTGTCCATGGCTTGCAGGAAGAGCAGCCCGTTGCAGCTAACTGGTGGGTGGTTGGAACCAGGGTGGATCGGCAGCCCCCTAGCAGCTCCCTGCTCCCCTAAATTCCCTGTGCTGCAGCTGCCCAGTAGGCTATCAATTGCCGGCAGTTCAGCTGTCCCTCCCCGCACTGCCATGTGCTGCTCCTGCCCTCTGTCTTGGAGCTGCTCCCCAAAACTCCTGCTTGCTGTGTTGGGGGAGGAGGAGAAGAAGAGGGGGGCTAATGTCAGGGTGTCCCCCTCCCCCCTGCTCCTGCAGCCTGCTTACCCCATCTTCCATAGAGTAGTGGGGACACACGACAGAGGGAGCTTCCAGGCAGCTGCAGTCCGGTCTCAGCTTGTTGGTCTAATTAACAAGGCAGTGTACTTCAGACCCCACTCTTGATACCTAAAGGGGAAATGCACATCTCTCTCTCTCTCTCACACACACACATACAGGGTGTGTGTCTCTGTCTCTGTCTGCCCTCCCTCCTTTCCTGCTGCCTTGTAGAGTGTGAGAGTTAACCTTTGAGGGCTCAGCCAATTGCTAGTTCATCATTTAGCAGTAAGGCATTTCCTGGGAAATATCCCACCCTCTGACTCCTCCACCTCAACCAAGCTTCACAATCATCATCACTGTGTACCAGTATTAAATTGTTTGTTTAAAACTTATACTGTGTGTGTATATGTATGTATATATATATAAAATATAGTCTTTTGTCTGGTGAAAAAAAATTCCCTGGAACCTAACCCCCTCGTTTACATTAATTCTTATGGGGGAAATTGGATTCGCTTAACATCATTTCGCTTAAAGTCGCATTTTTCATGAACATAACTACAACGTTAAGTGAGGAGTTACTGTATAGCTCTAAGGGAAGGAAGCTCTGTAGCCAGTCCATATCTGATATAGAAGCCTGATCTGCTAGTAGCAGCCCTGCAACCTACTGTATATGAGGTATACATGACAGGCAGCCAAGCCCCTGTTTCCTGCCTAAGCATGCATTGTACTGTTTCATGATAGATGCCTGGATGCCTATCTCCCATCTAAGCTGAGAGCGATTGTCAAACCAGGAAAGATACGCATTTGGCTGCCCAAGTTGCATGTGAGGGCGCGGTCAGGTATGTGGTCTCTGAGCACACCTACTGGACTGGGTCCCTCAGGTGAGTTCACACAAAATAGCTGTGGGGAGGCCAGCAACCTCCCTTATCTTTAGCCTAGTGGCTTGAGTATTCACACAGGATATGGGAAACCCCCAGGTCAAGTACCCCCTCCTCGTGTAGGAGAAGGGATTTGAAATGTGATCAGCCACTTCTCAGGAGAGTGTCCAAACCACTAAGCAATGGAACAGTCTGATGTGGGGGCTCCCTCAGACTCTCCTGTTGAAGTTGTTCCACTCCAATTAAACAGTAGAATACTGAAATGTTCATGGTATCAAAAAAAGAATTCAAATAATTCTGTAGTCTAGTGGTTAGGCACTCCCACTCAGGAGGAGGAGAAACTGCAATTGGGGGTCTCCTACATCTTGGGTGAATACACTAGGCTAAAGGTTATAAAGGAGGTCCTCCTCCTCCTTCTTCTCCCCCACTCCCCGACTGTTTTGTTTTGAGTTCTACACCAGATAGGTGCCTCTGTGCTGCCCAGATTTAGGCACCTGTCTCTGAGAGAGGGGCAGAGCTTAGCACACACCCCTCTAGTCGACATGTCCCATTGACTAGCTTAGGTGGCTCCCCACCTAGCGTACCAGCTTTGAAGATTGTTTTCTAAGCTATCTATCCCCATTCATTGTATAGGAGCCTAGCTGTCTAACTCGGCTTTATGGATCACAGTGTTGTTCCTGTGATTTTTTTTTTCTAGGCACCTAAAAGTTAGGAGCCATGTGATGCTCAGCATTGCAACACTAAAGTCCGGTTGTGGGTCTCACCCTAGGTGCCCTGCTTCTTTCCTTCACTCCCAAAGGCCTGCAAAGCAAGTCAGATGCACTGGCAGAGCAGGCTGCATGCAACATTGTGCAGTCTGCTCACTCTCATGTGCACTGTGGAGCTGAGAGGAACTGGTTTTGTTGTTTTTTTCCTAGGCGCAGTTTCACACCTCCTGCTCAGGCCAGTGTCTGAATGGGTGAGATTGTGCCAAACACTCTTTTATCAAAAGCTGCAGCCTTTTCACTGAGAAATTTAGAAATGGTTCCTTCTGTGCTTTAAATAAATGAATCGTATTTCTCGTCCCAAACATTCTTTTGCATGACACTGCTGTTACAAGGTCTACCCAAAATGCTTTTATACTTAATATTCTCTATCCTTTCAGTAGAAGGGATTTACAGGTATGAGAACAAACTATACAGTAAAAGGAAAACGTTCAGAAGTCCTTGGTATTCCTTCACCTCTCCCACTCCTCCTCCCACTTTGAGTTTCACTCTCTGGAATCCCTAAGCAAACAAACAGAAGGAAACTGCAGGAAACCCCATTCTCTGGCATGCAGTTCTCAGAGATTCCCTTCTTCCTCAGACCCCAGACAAGAATTGGGGAAGGAAGAGGGAACAATTTTTTAATCAGATATAAATCCCACTGTTATAAAACCCTATATACTGCTTGACTGCTCTCTTGAGTGCATGATTAGCTACTTGCTAAAACAATATGTTGCAGGTGAAAATGTTTAGTCCACCAAGTAAATCTAATTTCCATCACAATACCACCACACAATGGCAGTCCCTTCTCATGATTCTAAAGGACTGGAATAACAGGGGCATGGCAGATCAGGATTGAGATGCTTTGAGAGCAGGGCCGGCTCTAACATTTTTGTCGCCCCAAGCAAAAAAAACAACAAAAACCCAAGCGCTGCCCCACCGAAACAAAAAAACAACACCCCCCCCAGCGCCCACGGAAACAACCCCCCCCCCCAGTGTTGCGCCGCAACCCCCCCCCCCCCCCCCCCCCGCGCGCCTCTCCCGGCCGCAAGAGTGCTGCGGGGAGGGCGGCATGCCCACCCGCGGCCCCGCTCTCCCCTGGCCGGAGGAGCGCTGCGGGGAGGGCGGCATGCTCGCGGCCCCACTGCCCCGGCTGGGGCGCCAGCGGGGAAGAGCACCGCCCCCCCGCGGCTTGCCGCCCCAAGCACGCGCTTGCTGCGCTGGTGCCTGGAGCCGCCCCTGTTTGAGAGAGCAAGATTCAGATACTTAGATAGTACCCACCTGCAGTATACCTGGCTCTTCCAATATTATTAGCTCTTCAAAGAGCAAAACATGAAAATATATCTTTAGTTCAGAAGAAAAAATAACTTTTAAAGAAACAAACAGGTGGCACACCACAAACTGATAGCTGGCGTATAGATTCATTGTCAGTAAAGTACTTAATTCTCAATTGTAATAAAATCCAGCACATAAATACAATATTTAATAGAACAAGCTGGCCATAAATCAGAGAGAGAGCAGTGAAGTTGTGTGACGACTCCAGTTACCTCAGAAAAGTCATCATGGTTGCTGGATGTGCTAAAGCGTTCAGAAAATTTGTTTACCTCGACATTCTTTTCATGCTCCCAAAATATTCTGAGTGATTAACACAGAGGCTATTAGCTAAAAGCTCATAACTACAATAAGATTAAGCAGTGAAAGTCTTTAAATGAAAAAAATGGTTAGTTTTAATGCCTTAGGCTCTATTCTTGCAAAGACTTACATACATGCTTTACTTTATGCACATGAAGAGTACGACTGAACACTTAGGTAAATCTTTGCAGGCTCAGAGTCTAAGAGGCATTAGAATAAATCACAGCCTTTTTAATGTAAAGACTTATAATGTTTGTTCTTACTCTGTAGTTTATGTATGTATCAGTTTGTAGAGGGGCAGTCACCCCGCTCCAGCTCAGAAAGGGTTAAAAGCTAGCCCTTGGTGTGGGCTGGGTCTGAGAGCCAATAAGAAAAGGCTAGGCTGATTGGGGAAGCTGGGGCCACCCCTCAATCAGGCCACAGCTGGCCCTATAAAAGGGCTGTGAGCTAAAAACTAAGTCAGTCTCTCTAGTGAGAAGGACCTGGCTGCCTGGGAGAGGAGGGTACTTGAGGCAGAGCAGTGCTGGGGGAAGGGAGGAGGAGCTGGGGAGCTCCAGCTTGGCAATTCCCCAGGCTGCAGGCCTTGATAGAGGCCAATGCAGGTATGGGGGCTGGGAGGAGCAGCCTGGGGTGAGGCAGAGGCAGCTGGTCCAACTTCCTTGCCAATGATGACTGGCTATGGCAGAGTGCAGTTTGCCCCAGTGAGTGGGGGCTAGATGATGACTGGCAGTAGCCACTGAGGCAAGGTGGAGATTGAGGGTTGGGGGTTCCCCTGGGAGAGGAGACCCAGAGTGTGGGGGCCCTGCCAGGGGGCAGTACCCCAAGGTAAAGGGGCACTGGGGTCCAGGAGGGATATGTGGGGCCAGGGGCAGGTGAGACACTGGCCAGGAGGAGGTGCTCTGTACACTAGAGAGCTAATTCCTGAGGTAACCAGCAGGAGGTGCCATGTCGGTGAGTCTCGCTTGGCTACACAGTTTACGTGCAGAATGAATGGGATTGCTCGCGTATGTAAAGTTAAGGACATGCATAGGTGTGACAGGTTGTACCTGCACTGGTTTTGCAGGGGTTAATCCTTCTCTGTGGGCTGATAAGTCACCCCGCCCCCGCTTGCTGAGCATGCTCCATCTGGAAACAGGCTATAAAAGGGAGCAACTCTGCTCAGTGTGGGCTGACTGCTGAAGGGAGTGGAGGTGTGCTGTAGATGACCCACAACCCCCAGGCTCCTGACACCACAGAGGGAGGAGAGACCATGGGAACCCCAAGATGCCAAACTGCAGAGTACCAGGTAGGTAGCAACTCAGGGGAACTTTGCAGGAAATCGGTCGTAGAACCAGAGATTAGATTAGTGTGTTTTACTTGCCAAGCTGGTGGCGGGCAACCCTGCCAGGGCCCTGGGTTGGGACCCAGTGGAGTAGGGAGGACCTCAGTCCCCCTACCCTGGCCACTGCCCACCCTGGGGTGGCAGCCCACCTCTTCAATTCTATTGACTCTGGCTGCTAGACCACACAGCCTGGCATAGGAGGACCACCTTGATAAGCCCCAAACATTAGGCCACACTTCCCTGAAACTAGGGGTGGTCATTCAAACTCAGCCGCAAGGCCATAACGCCCCTTCACCTCTCCCCCAGGACAACTGGTTTTTAAAGTATTGGGGCTTAGAATAGCTAAGTAGATAGCTGATAACATGTTTTTAAAATTTTAAAACTCCTTTTTCAGAAATGTTTTTTGTTGTTGTTGAATTGCTTTGGCCAAATGCAGCACCAAACTTCCAATAAACATCACTAGAATTGTAACCATGAGGCTGCAGTTTATTTCTGTCATGAGGGAATGAGTATATTGGCAACTGAATGGTTCTGGCATGTGTTAATGGGATGGGAGGTGCCATTCTGCTGTTGTCAGTACTTGATCGCATGAAATTCTGTCTGCTGATGTGTAAGTCTCTCTGACAAAAATTGCTGTGCAGCATATGATTGTATAAATGGAACTGGAGACTTTCACATTTATTTTAACACAAGTTAATTTTTTTACCCAAAATAGAATTGGATTACATTCAATTATTTTTCATACTAAACCAATTTTAACCAACTTGTTTCCAGTAACTAATACAATTTACCTTAAAACATCTGTGAGAAGAGCCTCACTGATAACAGATAAACAAGATTGCAACTTCTTGTTTCTTTAGAAATCTTTTTTATATGTAATTACTTGTACATATTTTTACAATTGGATAAAGTAACTGTAAAATATTTTAACTAAACTCTGTTCATTTTTAAAATGGCATCTTATCCTTTCTATACTATCAATAGCTTGTGTGCAGTTTTCTAGTGAATAGCGAAACTACTGATTTTTAAGCATGCAGGACTGGGCACATGATTTGAGGAGACAGTGATTTCTTTCTTTTTTGTCAGGTACAATACATAAACACTTAGTGCTGTGGAAATCTATTTAAGGTGTCAAGATGTCTACACATTAAAATTGTGGTCAATTGGTACCCACGATTTACAGTCCTTTCTTTCTGGCTGTTACCAAATTCAACCCTAATGTTTGTGAAAAATGTAATAAAAGGAGGGGTATTGTATAACTATCTCGCTGAAGGAATGAAAAAGTGGATAACGTATGTGTACAATGGCAAATGTTTGATATATAGCTTTGGATTCTAGAATCAGTCATTGGACTTTTTTCCACTACTTATTTATTAGTCCATTATGGAAACATACTAGTTAACATACTAAGAGCTTTATGTATCTGGTAACTTAGTGCATAAGCTTATTTGCTTTTGTACAGGCAATCAAATGCTATTTCAAAGGGCAAATTAGAGTAATTAGTTTATTAGCATTACACATCATCCAAAGCTCTACAGGCTCCTAGGGAAAATGAATGGGAGACCTGGCCAAAACAAAACTTAAAGAATGTTCAGCACATCTGCCAAGACAATTTCTCCGTGACCACAGAGCAAAAATCCTACAGTTACACACATTTATGCATACTTTTAGTGCAATCTCAAGAAAGAAGGGAACATAACATTATGATGAAAGTTGGAAGAAACCTCATTGAAGTTGGTGAGAGCTGCTCTTCATTCAGGATAAACAGAAGTAGTAAGCTCCCTTTTGGATATGATAGCTGAAACAATGGGAGCTACTGCCCAAAACACAGACCACGTGCAAGGCCAGTCAGTTACAGAGCTAGGTGGGTGGAGGGATTTTGCTGGGGGCTGAATGCAAACACAGGGAGCTGGATATTGTTGTTTGTCGGTGTTAGCAGCCAGATCAAGACGTAATAAGCAGCAAGAAAGCCAAGGAGACAGTGAGAGAAATACTTGTAGAGTGGCCCTGAGAGAGAGAGAGACACAGATTTTTGGGCAGAGCGCTGGCTGGAATGAGGCTTGGAAGTGCGGGCACCTAATGGTAGCGCCGGCCCTGGCCACATCTGAGGTGGAAGTCAAACTCAAACAGTTCAATGGGAGAAAACTGGGGGACCCGGGTAATTTCCATCAAAGAATATTGAAGTAATTTCATGTGGCAGTTCCAAATCCAGCAGCAAGGATGTTTAATGAATCTCTAAATTTGGTGGTGGTGGTACCCTCTGACTGGAGAATTGCAAGTATAGTATCTACATTTAAGAAAAGGGAGGGGGGGAAGTGATCTGGGAAACTACAGGTGTGTTAGTTTGACATCAGTTGTATGCAAGGTTTTAGGACAAATTTTGAAAGGATAATTAAAGATATAAACAGTAGGATAAAATACAACATGGTTGTATAAAAGGCAGGCAGACAAACCTGATCTTTCGTTGAAAAAATAACTGATTTTTGTAAACAAAGGAAATGCAGTACATCTAATTTGCCTGGATTTCAATAAAGCATTACTAATGTATTTGATATAGTTCCACATGGGGGGGGAAAAGGGAGAAATGAGGATTAATAGAATGGAAAGATGGGCAAGGAACTGGTTAAAGGGGAGATTACAGCAGGTCATCCTGAAAGGTGACCTGCCAGGCTGTCTTGAGACCCATCTTATTTAACATTTTCGTTAGAGACCTTTGCACAAAATGTGGGCATGTGATAGTAATATTTATAGCAGACACAAAGTTGTGAGTGCCAGTTCAGAGGAGGACTGCAATATCATACAAGATTTAGATGGCCTTAAACTGGAATAATAGAAATGGAATGAAATTTAATAATACAAAGTGCAAGAGCTTATGGAATAGCAAAAACTCTTGCTGTTGGAAGATGGGGATTTACTAGTTAGAAACACCACAGGAGGAGAGAGAGCTGGGTGTATTGGTCAATTACAGGAGGATGATTATGAGCCATCAGCAAGTTTAGACTTGGAATTAAATGGTTTCTAACCATCAGAAGAGTGAAGTTCTGGAACAGCCCTCCAAGGGGAGTACTAGGGGCAAAAAACTAGCTTGTTTTAAGACTCAGCTTGGTAAATTTCTACAATGACATATGGCCTATCTGTGTCTGGTGTTAACAAATATCTCCAACGGCCAGCTATGGGACACTAGATGGGGAGGGCTTGAAGTTGCTGCAGAAAATTCTTTTGCAGGTGTCTAGCTAGTAGGTCTTGCCCACATGCTCAGGGTCTAACTAATCTCTGCATTTGAAGTCAAGAAGGAATTTTCCTCCAGCTCCGTAGGTGCTGACTCCGTGGGTGCTCCAGGACTGGAGCACCCATGGAAAAAAACTAGTGGGTGCTTAGCGCCCACTGGCTGGCAGCCAGCTCACCCCCTCCCCCCAGCGCCTCCTGTTTGCCAGTGCCCCGCCGATCGACTCCTCCCCCTCCCTCCCAGCACCTCCTGCCTGTTGTGATCAGCTGTTCCGCAGTGTGCAGGAGGTACTAGGGGCAGAAGGACAAGCAGGGATGGGGCATGCTCAGAGGAGGGGGTGGAATGGGTGGGAAGAGGCAGGGCAGGGACTTTGGGGAAGGGGTCAGGTGGGGGCAGGCCCTGGGGTAGAGCAGGGGGTTAAGCAGTGATCCTAGGATTTTTTTCCCATCTTCCTCTGCAACATGGGGCACAGATCATTTGATGGTTTGAACTAGAGGAAATGGTGGATTCTCTGTAACTTGAAGTCTTTAAATCAAGAATTGAGGACTTCAGTAACACAGCCAGGGGTTATGGGCCTGCAGCAAGTGTAACACCGACAGACCTTGGTTGGCGGTGGGCGGGCTTGAACCTGGGACCTCTAGAGCTAAATGCGTGAGTCTCTACTGCATGAGCTAAAAGTCATGTAGCTGTTAGCTAAGGCTGTAGCAGACTCATTCATCTCTAAGTGGTCTCTGTGCCACTAGAGGGGACAGAATACCACACCCAGGAACAGGGGTGGCAGGCTTGGACCCATTTTGGACACCAAAAATTATACAAGTTCTGCCTCCCCCCACCCGTCTAAGGCTCTGGGAGGGAATTTGGGAGCAGGAGGGGAGTTTGGGTGTGGGCTCTGGGGTGCAGGGGGCAGGCTCTGGGAGGGAGCTAGGGTGCAGGATCTGGGCTAGGACAGGGGTACGGGAGAGGGTGAGTGGTGCAGTGCTTATTTTGGGCAGCTCCCAAAAGCGACCCGCACCCCCCTCTGGCAGCAACTCCTAGGTGGTGGGCCGGAGGGGGTCTCCATGTGCTGATCCCTGCAGGCACCATCCTCGCTGCTCCCACTGGCTGCAGCTTGGGGGGGGGGGGGGGGCTCTGTGTGGAGACATGCCCCTTTCCACCCCCACCCCCCCCCGGGGCTGCAGGAACATGCTGGCTGCTTCTGGAAGTGAAGTGGGGGAAGGAGGGAGAAGCCGCCTTAGTCCCATTACACTGGTGGTGGTGGTGGTGGTGGTGGTGGCAGGGGCCCTGGGCCCTTTTAAATTGCCCGGAGGAGGCAGGCAGGGCCAGGGCGGGTGCTCCCAGGGAGGCACGTAGAGTGGCAGGCCAGGGGAGGGACCTGGCCCCGAACTTTGGTGAAGCTGGGCCCCCCGCTCGCCTACTCGTGGAGTATGGGCACCATAGGTCCATACAACTTGCCACCCCTGCTCAGGAGGTGTGTGGGTTTTAAATGGTGGTGGTGTGCACTTTGCCTGTGACTCTTTTGTGTATGTCTATACTGCAATTAAAAACCCATGGCTGGCTCGTGCAGGCTTAGGCTAAGGGACTGTTTAATTGCAGTGTTTGGGCTGGCACCAGGGCTCTAGGACCCTGTGAGGTGGGAGAGTCTTAGAGCTCAGGCTGAAGCCAGAGCTGGAACTGCTCTACACCTGTAGTTCTCAACCGTTTGTCTACTGTACCCCTTTCAGAAGCCTGATTTGTCTTGCATACTCTTAAGTTTCACCTCACTTAAACTGCTTGAAGATGGTATAGTGCTTACAAAAGCTTTTATTTTAAGCTGGCAAGTCTGGAATTCAAAGCTTTCTTTGAAGAAAATCTACTGGCTTATCCACATACATAGGTTGTTTTGTCTTCAAATGTCATTGCAAATGCACCAGCTTCATACTGTTTGACAGTTTCTTTGCAAAGGAAACACAAAGCTTGAAGTGGCTTGCTATTTGTAGATGTGAATCCAAAAGCAATAGATTCCTTGCAGAAGGAATTTTTTTTTTTCCCCAGTCATTTTCAATTTCTTACTATTTCCAGTGTGGCCACTACTGCTGCTTCCAGCTCGTTTTAAAAAATTCTATCCATGTTTACACTGAAGCTGCCATTGAGTGTATGCAGTTGCAATCTCATTAATGAGCTTGCATACATAAGTAAATGACATAGAACAGTCTAATACAGTGCATATGGCTGTTACTGTACCATATAATATAGTATATAGAGCAGCATAAACAAGTCACTATCTGAAATTTTAGTTTGTACTGACTTCGCTGGTGCTTTTTATGTAGCCTGTTGTAAATCTAGGCAAAAACCTAGATGAGTTGACATACTGCCTAGAGGACCTCTGCATACCCCCAGCCTACCCCAAGTGAGAACCACTGCTCTACACCACAATTAAACAGCCCTGAAGCGAGCTGAGGGTGTCTACTGCACTGTAGCCATACCCATTGTTTCTATTTTCCTCATTCCTCCTTTTTCCATCTTCTTTTGTAAACGATATTGCTCCCGCTTTATAATTTTATATACATCAACTTTTAAAAAAAAGAACATGAAGGTACACTTTTACAGTGTTTTAGGATTAATAAAACAACATCTAAACACTCCAGAAACCAACTTCTTAGTGCCCATTCACAAGCAATGAAAAAGCAAATTAAAACCCTTGTGCCTCATCTTCTCAAACTTGCAAAATCAGTGAGTTTCTACAAGGAAACTTGCGGCAGCCCTTCTCAGGCATGGGCCTGGCAACACACTTCTCTGGTGCCCAGCAGAAAACAGTAACTGACACACACAAATTGTTCTTCCTCCCCGGCCGCTTAGCTGTTTTCTTTAGCGATTTCTTTGAGGCATGGCCTGCGGCTTGTTACCCTATCGAAGCCACTGTCCGCTCTTAATACGCCGCGAGGATCAGTCTCCCCTGGGGCGGCTCCTGCATGAGATGACCCAGGACACTTTCGCACAGGCACAGCCCAAGCGCCTCCCTGCATTTTGCACCGAGAGTCAGGCTGCGCCAGCAGGGCACGGACACGCCGGCTCCCGGAGCCGGTCTGACCCCAGGGGGGGGGACGCTCAGCCCCGCACGACGGCCGGTGCACTGGACTTCAGGGTTACGTAGGAATATGTAAATTAGCTCAGGCCGGCAGCCTTTGGGATAAGCTGTTAGCGTGAGAGCGAGGCCCCAGCTACCCAAGCACGCGCGCGCTCCCAGCGAGCGGCTCCTCCCGCCGCGCGTGAGCCCCTGGCTCTCCCTCAGAGACGCCCCCGGCCCCTTCCCAGACTCACACCCCCTCCCTGGCCCCGGAAGAAGTTGTGGGGCTTGCCCCGGAAGTTGTTCCGGGCAGAGTCCGGCCCAGAGCGAGGCCCTGCTGCTGCTGCTATCGAGAGTGGCAGTTGTTCCTGGGGCTGTGGAAGGACCCAGCGCCGCAATCTCCCCGCCCCGGCGGCTCGGCCCGGTCCCGCCCCTGCCGGTTTCGCGGCCAGTCCTGGCCCCATGGAGAATGTAAGTGCTGGGCAGGGCCCGGCTCCGCGCCCGACACCTTCCCCCGGGTGTCCGCAGCCGGCTTCTGGGGGCGGGGGGCGCAGCGTCCTGGGGCCTGGCCCGGCCCTTCCTGGCGGTGACTGGTGCCAGCGAGAGAGTCCTGGGCTGCGGGAGCCGCTGCTCCCTATTGGCCCTGCTCTGGGCGTCCCTTGGGGAGAGACGTGCCGCTGGGAGAGGGGGGCTGGGCTGGGGACGTGTTTCTGTCAGTGCGGGAAGGGGGAGCTGCTGGGACCTGCCACCGTGGTTGGGGGGCCGGCAAGTCGCTGATGTGAGCGTAGGGCTCAGGTGTCGGGTTTGGTTTGCGGGGGCGCTAACCTGCCGTTGCGTGTGTTGCCAGTGGGGATGGAGTGTGTGTGTGTGGAGAGGTGAGAAATGACTGTAAAAACAAAGGTGAGCCCTAAAATCTGTCTTGACTGTGGGCTTACTGGAGACAGCTCCTGTATGGTGTGGTCCCTGAGCTTGCTGACCATTCACCAGCTGATTTGCCTGCTGGGTCAGCCTTCTCCTGTGTGTCCTGTCAAGGTTCCCTCTGTAGCTATTACTGCTTCTATCATGTAGAAGCGACAAAGGGTCCTGTGGCACCTTATAGGCTAACAGACTATAGACTCTGTTAACAGACTATATAACTCTGTTAGTCTATAAGGTGCCACAGGACCCTTTGTCGCTTCTACAGATCGAGACTAACACGGCTACCCCTCTGATACTTGCTTCTATCATGTGCATTTTAGGGCTAGTATATTTGCTATTGCGTGTCCCTGATTGTGGTGTATTAAATCCAGGACACCCAGTAGTCCTGGAACTTTAAAGGTGCTAGTCGTGACTCTCAGAACTAATTCTGAGTTTGGCTAGATTGAGCTAGTGCCAAAATAGCAAAAGTGTCAGATATATGTGGGTGGGGAGGGGATTCTGAAAATTTACCCAAAAATGATCCTCTGTGAGTGAAAATATATTAAAAGTTATACCTAACAGAATATATTTCAAGTAGAAAATTCCCTTTTTGTTATCTCCTGCTAGGATTAGTTTGGTGGGGATTGTCCTCAGAAAGTTAAACCGTGCAAATGGTGCCTCACATCCTAGTTAATTATAGTGGACCACCAGGTCTGCTATAGCTAAGGTTTAGACCAGCTTTTTGTTTAAATCAGTTCTATGACAGTTTTGCAACTTTCTAAGTGCTGTGTCTGCAATACTGAGTTTTAACATTTTGAGAAAATTCTTAGCTAATTTTAATCTTCCTTTCATTGGCAATCCATAGAAAGCAATGATCATATTTGGGTATCACTTAAAATTTTATTTGACTCTTAGTCATAGAATGATATACCTTTCAGTTGTGGTGCATGTAAATAATAGAAGTCAGGCTTAATATTGGGAAGAGTTTTGTATTTCTCACTGTCTCTGGTGTAACAACAATATTTTGTATTGGTAGTTTTTTCTGATGATTTCATTTCCTAATGAGTCTCTTGTAAATATATTCCTCTAAAACTTCTTAACTCTTTTGACTGAACATTAATACGTAAGTGACATCTAGCATAATGTGCATATAGTTTTTCTGAATAACTTATTTTGGTCTTAAACAGCCTTAAAATATTCATAGCCATTCTACATTAAAATACCACTTTTATGATCTGATAACTATGTGGTCATTTTTTCATTTTGGGAGATGATGAGCTGTATATATTATTGCATGTTTTTGTGGTGCATTTGTGATGCTCTGGTATTAAGACATGTGGGTTCAGATCCAGTAAATGCCCTGTATTCCTACTGAAGTCAGCAAGAATTTTGCAAGTTGACTCTGTTGTATATTTTCCTCTGTTAAATACTGCACTGAAAACATACAGTGCTTTATAAATGTACAGTATTTGCTGGTTTTTTGGTTGAAAGGAAATATGTGTTTATATTGGATTAAATTTACCAGTCCAATACTAATATTAATAAATTTAGTTCCCTTCCTTATTTGACTCCAATTTGGATGTCGCTCCTTAACTAACAACCCCTTAGTTCATATGATTCTGTGTCAAGAAAAATTGAAGCTGCTTATATATGTCTAGCTAAACTTCTTTCCATGATTTTTGCTTACTTTCATGCTTTGTTTGTTTTAAACACAAGTTGATCAATTTGGTTGTTTAAGATTATACTGCAGTTTTTCTGTGGACCATCTCCTTATAAGGTTGTCAAGACTTCAGATTTGAAATGAGTGTGTGGTGGAAAGAAGTTTAATTTAATTTTACCTTTGCTGTATTTGGTGGAATTATGTATGCTCAGAGTAGCAAGGCTAATTAGAGGACATTAGAGGACAGCCTGATCCTTCCCGGTGTCATCCCTCTGCAGAGCTGCCGCAAGCACTACTTTGAGACTGAAAGTAATTCAGCACTCAGACTGATAAGTGACAAATAACAGTCATCTGAGGTAGGTAGGTGGGGAGGGGATTTTCAAGATGTACCAAAAAGTAATCCTGTATGTACACATGTATGAAAAGACATATATTTATAGTGGCAAACTCCCCGTCTGTTTATTAAGTAGTCTATAAATAGTATTAGCTTGTTTTGACTTACTGTGTTCAACGACTTCATTTCTTTGTCTTCATAGGTACTCTACTACTGATTCATGTTTGCCATTTTGCCATCTTTTAACATTAAAAATAACTCAAAAAAATAAATAAGTGCTGATCCTATCTATTGTCAGTCATTTTTGTTAGGAAAAATAAAATATTTGACACTTAATGTACATTAACATTTTTGTTAGTATAATCTGTCCTGCAAACACTTTTATATATGTGCTTAATTTTGCACGTTAGTTCCTTTAAAGTCAGTTGGGCTATTTGGGTACGTAAAATTAAGCATGTAAATTTGCAGGACTTTGTCTGCTTGAATTGATATGATTATACATGTCTATTCTGTGTTCTGTACTGTTAGTGCTCGGTCAGTAAACTACCTGGAAATTATACCCTCCTAAATCTAATGCTCTAAAAATAATAGTTACTTTTTGTAACATAATTTAATCTTTCTTTCTGTATATATTCTTTATTATTCAGTACTCTTAGAGACTTCCTGGTGGTTCCAAACGAATTATGAATGCAATTACATCGATTTCACTGTGTCCAGTTCAGAACCTGTTGAAATCAGTTCATTCCCATTGACTGCAGTGAGCAATGGATCAGGCCTTATACTTTAAAGAATGCAGCTCTTAAGATAGTGAATGAAATTTATGCCTTATTAGAGGGGCTAGTTAACAGGGCACTTCCTAAGGCAACATTTAAATCCCGTATAACTTTAATTTGGAGTTGAAGTGGGCATAAATGGTGCATAGGGCCTTGTGTGGATGTTCGTCATGTTAAAAAAACTGCAGCCAGTTTGAGCGGTGACTCCTTGGATTTCTCAGTTAGCGGTATAATTGTTAACTCAACACTTACGCTGCTGCTGTTTTTTGCATTTTATTCAACATGGAGAGTGAAACTAAAACAGTGAAGTTGATCAGTTTGTAGATATCATCATTTTCTGGGTTTTGCACACCAGCAGCTGTTCTTAAGTTTCCAAATATTTAGGACAACACTTAAACTTTAATTGGAAAAAAAATGTTTTAACTTACTAAAATCATGAATAGAGCTCTATTTGTGTTAGGTTTTAATAAACTTTTTAGCAACCTTAGACTGAAAAATACTACCACTCTTTAATTCTGGGGTGTCAAACTCATTTGGCTCAGAGGGCTGAATTGCATGTTAAATTATGGTTCATGGTCTGGGGCATAAATAGAGGACTTCAGACTCCTCTCGATCCAGAGCAGTCTGACATTGATGTCACTGGGAGCTTTGCAGTGAGATCAAGGGAAGGATCTGGTCTTTGTGTAGTAACTAAACGTAGGTATTCTTTATTTAGTACCTTATTGTCACATTCAGCAGCATTCAGTGGGAAAAATATGCCCCCCTTTTAGAGCCACTGTTATTTCTGACCTCTGTTTTTTTTCACAATCTCCTTTCTTTCTCTCTCCATATTCCCTGTTTACTCTGTTTTTCCCTCTGCTTTTCCTTACCTGAAGCAACTCCCAGTTCCCACCTCCTTGTAAGCTTACCTCCCACACCCCCTTCCCCATTCTATCCATGAAAATGATCAGCTGAAAATAGCTGATGTTGACACTGAAATGTTGTCGCTGGATTTTAGATCTGTGACACCAGGCTCCCCGCCATGAGATTAATAGGAAGAAGGGGAGTTCATGCTCCTCAGTCACTGTTTCCAGCTGTCTGCAGACTCAGGCACCCCTCATTGCAGCATAGCTAAATTCACATTTACAAACTTTTTATTTTTTAACCATTAGGTTAGGAACTTATTTAAAGAAGAAAAAAAGAGCTGAAATTCTACACAGTTTGAACATGTAGTGTGGGAAACGTAAATACATCAAGCAGACCATATCCAGCCCATGGGCAGTATGTTTAACAAACCAGCTTTAATCAGTTCAACTGAGAAACTCTTGGTGGCAAGGTTGAATATGTGCATGTTCTTAAAGGCATGAAGAATCACAACATCCCTACCCCCTAAATTAATAAGAGGCTTCAGTATAAGTTGACCTTTTTAGTGTGTTGCTACATTTGTTATAATTTTCTATGTATTTACATTAGTGTGGCTTAATATTTTGGCAGTGATCATTCATAGTGCAAATAGGTTCCTGAAACAATGACTCTTAGTTTAGCTTTTATGGCAGATGCAGCAGTGAATTAAAACGTCTACCAAGAAAATGGTAAGACTCTACAATGTGGTAAAGGGGTGTGTGTGTGCTCTCTCTCTCTCCCTCTAAGTAAAACTGATCACATTGACGTCTTCAAAATAATTGAAATGTTTTTTATCACCTTAACTCTTTCATGTACACAGAAAAACGATGGTCAACAATGGTCAAATTTCTTGGTGTAGACAGATTAATATTCTGATTGTGTGGATGTTGAAATACAGCAGGTCTAAACCCTTCCACTATAAGTGTTTAAGGGGGATGGGTTTTAAATTTTCTGCTAATAGACTTTTTCTGTAGTAATCAGTGTGTACAAAGTCATTCTCTTTATTCTTGGATCTGTGATGTATTCTCTGGCATACCACCATCTTCTGCCCTTACCACTTCATTGCTTCTAGCTGAGTTGCAAAACGAAAGTTTCTAGTTGTCATGGTTGGGGAGAACAGTTTGAAAATATGAATGCTAATGACTCAAAAACCCAAGGGTAACTAAAAAAACCCTACATTTATTTATTTTTAAAAATCTCATGATCTGTTTGGGGGCTTGGCTAATGATTTTGGTGTGGTTGGCCTTGACAATATTCTGCACACTGCTTGATGAGGACAGAGTGGTGCTCCTGCATTGTTGTGACCAGCTTCTGCCTTTCTGTCCAGGACATCACATCTGTTACCCGCACAACTTGTTTTACCTTTACCCAAGGTGCTGTCAAATCCATGAGCATGGTTCAATGGTTGGAGCCAAGAATTGGGTGTTAAGACCTGGCTTCTGTTCCCATATGTCACTGATTTGCTTTGTGTTATTGGACTGTGCCTTTCTGTGCCTGATTCCCAGTCTGCAAAATAGAGGTGGGACCCATCTTTGTAGTAACACAAAGGATCTCAAGGATCTAACAAAGTGGTGGTGGCATTGCAAAATATTGCAGCTTCAGCACTAGTATTGCCCATAATTTGGAGCAAATTTTTGGTAAGAGTCTGAAGTTGCATTAATTTTCCTTTCCATTTACCCAAATAGCAGCGTGCATTTAAGTTAGGGATGCCTGGTTTGTGTGGAACCAGTCCTATTACAGTACACTTCTGAATCAAGGTCTCAAGTACATTTTTAGGTTTTATCTACATTCTCTTTCACACTATGTAGTAAGTCAAAGAGGAAATATTCTCTATTGCAAGTGAATTAGTTTGTTGGATGTAAACTTCATTTTTTAAGCTTATGTTCAATAAGCATTTGGCTTTTTTTCAGGTATTCAGATTTCTTTGTGTATATTTGACTTTGACTTCAGGAAAATGTGTGCTTCAGAACCATTACTTTTTTGAAACATCTATACCTATAATAAAAGCCAAGTACTGTATGGCAGTTGGCATATTTGTAATACTGCAAGTTTTTTTGGATGACTACTCAAATTCAAGAGGGGTTTGATCATCACATTTTTAGTTCCTAAGAGAAGACCTTCTTTTTCCTTGACTCCTCTCCGTTGGTTTTTCTTCATGGTGGTATTGGTACTGGCAGAGCTGAGATGCTGCTGCAGTCATTCATATAGCAGATGACGATTAGTGTAAACCACTGATCCATTACTGTATGTTGGCTCAATGGTGAAAAGTTGCTGTAATTTCCTGCCTCTCTTTCAAAGAGTAAATGGACCCTCTATCCTGGTATGCTGGAAGCTGGAATTCTGTAATTTGCAACAGTTAATCAAAGTTCTTTAACCTGTCTTCAGAGCTGGAATTTAAATCATGTTGCCTTGCGGATAATTCTGGTGATAAGTTTGTTGGGCCATACCATAGTAAGGTCATACCACAGACCTATTTGCCAGATTGCTTATTCTTGATTGATCCTGTAACTGCAAACATTATTTTTCAAGCAAGTTGGCCTGTAAACACTTCGGGGAAGAGGCAATGCCTTCCAGCATATTTGTACAGCATCTAGCACAATGTCATCCCACTCTAGATGGAGACATTTCAGCATTACCACTATACGATTAGCAATAATGATCATAATTAATTGCTTAAACATTTGGATGATTAGTATCAGAGGGGTAGCTGTGTTAGTCTGGATCTGCAGAAGCGACAAAGGGTCCTGTGGCACCTTATAGACTAACAGAGGTATTGATTTGGATGATTGTATTCAAATGTTAAAATATGGATGTCAGTAATCAATATAATACTAGTTAAGAACCTGACAATTGTACTTTCGTCTTCATGCTTAGTCTAGTTGACAACATTTCCTTAATTTTACAAGTATTCCTAGTATGGAATGGCTTTATTTTATTTTTTGTGTGGTGGAACAAGAGTTCTAGAGGAAATCTTGAGTGTGATGGAGAGTTGGCTGTTTTTGCTATGTCTTTAGAAACTAGTGACACCTTTGCCCCACATAGAGACATTGAAGTAATAATTTTAGGGGAACTCCCACTATACTTCACAGAAATGCAAACTACAGTTTTATATATAAACTGTTTCAAGTGAAGAATGAATGATCTAGTGTTTGCTATATTCCAGTTCAGTACAAATGCATCGTACGCTGAGCTTACTTGAAGTGACAGCAATAGTTCTTTATTTAGTTGCGTAGCAGAGCAAAACAGAGCTGACTATACAGCAGTTGTCTTTCAGACATGTCTAAATTTTTCAGTCTATTTATGACTATCAACAAACACTTTGTATATAGTTTTGCCATGAATTGAATGCTTCTATTTTCCTTTAATTTAGCTTAAAACTAGTAATGGAATTCCTGAGGTTTTGAAAGGAATAGTTCTTGGCAAGCCTACAGTTTTGAAACCAAAGGCAAATTAAGATACCAAGCAACACAGAGAGGACTAGGACTACTTCAGAGAAAAATGTTAAAATTCTTCTGACATTTTAGAGACAGCTGTATTTATGTAAAAAAAGCCTTTTCTTTTTTTAAATAAGTGTTTAAAAGTGCAAATGTAAATATTATAAAAATTGATTTTAAAAAACAAAAAATCTTCTAGCTCTACTCAGTGTCACTTAGATGTTAGGTCTTTTCAGGCATGCATTAACGCTACAGAGTATTTCACACTTTTGAGGTTTTTTCTCTGATGGACTGTATTAAATATTATTTCAAATATTGATTTGCAGATGTAATTATTTCCTTAATCTGTAGTATGATATTGCTTTTAAATTACAGCAAAAATGGTAACTGAAAAATAAATCTAATCCTCCTCAGTAGTAAGAACTGTAAACGATCAGAGGGGTAGCCTTGTTAGTCTGTATCCACAAAAACAATAAGGAGTCCGGTAGCACCTTAAAGACTAACAGATTTATTTGGGTATAAGCTTTCGTGGGTAGAAAACCCACTTCTTCAGATGCATAGAGTGAAAATTACAGATGCAGGCATGAATATACTGACACATGAAGAATCATAGAATCATAGAATCTCAGGGTTGGAAGGGACCTCAGGAGGTCATCTAGTCCAACCCCCTGCTCAAAGCAGGACCAAACCCAATTAGATCATCCCAGCCAGGGCTTTGTCAAGCCTGACCTTAAAAACATCTAAGGAAGGAGATTCCACCACCTCCCTAGGTAACCCATTCCAGTGCTTCACCACCCTACTAGTGAAAAAGTTTTTCCTAATATCCAACCTAAACCTCCCCCTCTGCAACTTGAGACCATTACTCCTTGTTCTGTCATCTTCTACCACTGAGAACAGTCTAGATCCATCCTCTTTGGAACCCCCTTTCAGGTAGTTGAAAGCAGCTATCAAATCCCCCCTCATTCTTCTCTTCTGCAGGCTAAACAATCCCAGTTCCCTCAGCCTCTCCTCATAAGTCATGTGCTCGAGCCCCCTAATCATTTTTGTTGCCCTCCGTTGGACTCTTTCCAATTTATCCACATCCTTCTTGTAGCGTGGGGCCCAAAACTGGACACAGTACTCCAAATGAGGCCTCACCAGTGCCGAATAGAGGGGAATAATCACGTCCCTCGATCTGCTGGAAATGCCCCTACTTATACAGCCCAAAATGCCGTTAGCCTTCTTAGCAACAAGGGCACACTGTTGACTCATATTCAGCTTTTCGTCCACCGTAACCCCTAGGTCCTTTTCTGCAGAACTGCTGCCCAGCCATTCGGTCCCTAGTCTGTAGCAGTGCATGGGATTCTTGCGTCCTAAGTGCAGGACTCTGCACTTGTCCTTGTTGAACCTCATCAGATTTCTTTTGGCCCAATCCTCTAATTTGTCTAGGTCCCTCTGTATCCTGTCCCTACCCTCCAGCGTATCAACCACTCCTCCCAGTTTAGTGTCATCTGCAAACTTGCTAAGGGTGCAGTCCACACCATCCTCCAGATCGTTGATGAAGATATTGAACAAAACCGGCCCCAGCACCGACCCTTGGGGCACTCCACTTGATACCGGCTGCCAACTAGACATGGAGCCATTGATCACTACCCGTTGGGCACGACCATCCAGCCAGTTTTCTATCCACCTTACCGTGCATTCATCCAGCCCATACTTCCTTAACTTGCTGGCAAGAACACTGTGGGAGACTGTATCAAAAGCTTTGCTAAAGTCAAGAAATAGCACATCCACTGCTTTCCCCTCATCCACAGAGCCAGTTATCTCATCATAGAAGGCAATTAGGTTAGTCTAGAGAAGGGAGAAGGGAGTTATCTTACAAGTGGAGAACTAGTGTTGACAGGGCCAATTCAGTCAAGGTGGATGTGGTCCACTCCCAATAACTGATGAGGTGTCAATACCAAGAGAGGGAAAATTTGCTTTTGTAGTGAACCAGCCCCTCCCAGTCCCTATTCAAGCCCAAATTAATGGTGTTAAATTTGCAAATGAATTGTAGCTCTGCAGTTTCTCTTTGAAGTCTGTTTCTGAAGTTTTTTTGTTGAAGTATGGCTATTTTAAAATCATTTTTCAATCTCCCTGGACATTCTATGTGTTCGCCTACTGACTTTGTATGTAACCATTCCTGATGTCTGATTTGTGTCCATTTATTCTTTTACGTAGAGACTGTCCAGTATGGCCAATATACATGGCAGAAGGGCATTGCTGGCACATATCACATTAATAGATGTGCAGGTGAATGGGCCCCTGATGGTGTGGCTCATGTGGTTGGGTCTTCTGATGGTGTCACTAGAGTAGATATGGGGACAGAGTAGGCAACGGGATTTATTATAGGGATTGGTTCTTGGGTTAGTGTTTCTGTGGTGTGGTATGTAGTTGCTGGTGAGTATTTGCTTCCGGTTAGGGGGCTGTCTGTAAGCGAGGACAGGCCTGCCTCCCAAGGTCTGTGAGAGTGAGGGATAGTTTTCCAGGATAGGTTGTAGATTGTTGATGACGTGCTGGAGAGGTTTTAGCTGAGGGCTGTACGTGATGGCCAGTGGTGTTCTGTTATTTTTCCTTGTTGGACCAGTTCTGTAGTAGTTGACTTTTGGGTACCCATCTCACTCTGTCAATCTTTCCTCACTTCCCCAGGTGGATATTGTACAGTTATCAAGCATTCTTAAAACTACAACTATTCATCAGTGCAATACGCCAGTCCAAAATATATTTAAAATAGTTAAAATGCACTCCTAATCTGTAAAGTATAGGGCCAGGAGTCCTATCAGTGGGTGAGAAACACCGGACTGCCCCTCTACACACCACTTCATGCACCATTTCTATGAATCACTTTCGCAGTACTCAGGCTTTTTTGGTGACTGCATCTTCTCAGACAGCTTCAACTCTTATTTGTGTGCCACCATCCAGTCTTGCATCTCCTGTTCGATTTCTTGCAGTCATTTTAAGACTAATGTGGCCTAAACTGAAGTTCTCTTCCCTTCCAATCTCTGCTCATTCCCTCACCATTTTCAATCACTGCTGACAAATACCACCATCCTCCTGGTCACTCAGGCCAATAATCTGGGAGTCGTCTTTGCTTACATCCTCTCCCTGGACCTGCACATCCATGTTTTTTGTCCAAATACAGCTGCCTCTTTCTCCAAAATGTTTCCAAGATGAGTCCTTTCTTTTTATCTTCACAGCTAAAGCTCTCGTTCAGGCCCTTATGTGATGTGAGGTGTCAGGGTAGCCCACACTGAAAATGCCAAGGTCAGGGCAGGCTGCAAAAAGGAGAGCAGATTCTCCCCAAACTGGTGGCTAACACTAGTTAGTCACCAGTCAGTCACAAACTGAGCTCCTGATCCCTCATACTGGTTATCAAGAAGCTTTTAAAAAAAAAAAGGAAAAAAAGAAATCACACAGCCCCCTTTATTGCATTCTATTCTCTGGCTCCCAATCCGCAAATAGGTCCAATAAAGTGAGAAGTTATTTAAAACTCTAGACGCTACAAAATGTTCTTCTGATCCCAGAAGGCCAGACACAGTACCAGATCAAGATTAGTCTGAATCTTACCCAAAATACCACACTGCCAGCCAATCCTTTAGTATCTAAAACTAAAGGTCTTATTGTAAACAAAAAGAAAGAAGAGAGTTGTTAAATGGTCAATACAATCAGATACATATATATGACTTCAGAGTCCATATTTCAGGTGGACTTAGCAGCATTGGTGAGTTTGCTGTCTTGTAAAGTCCCTTTGGAACACATACAAAGTTTGGATGGGTCTATCAGTCCTTTGTTCAAAGCTTCAGTTTGTAGGGAAGTTACTCTAAGGTGAGAAGCATGTTTGAAGACAAAATGGAGAAGATGCAGCTGCCTTTTTATATCCTTTGCTATGTGGCTTGTACGTCATCTGTCCTAAACACAAGCTCTCAGCATGTGGAAAAGCACTTGGGAGTCCTCTGTCCACAGGCATGTCCAATGGGTTCATTGTACATTTGATTGCCCTTGATGGGCCGTTAAACAGGCTGGATAGTGCTGATGCCAATCTGTTTTGGTGTGTCACCCAGATCCTCAGCACATATTTGAGATATCAATATATCACATACACTTAAACTCGCGATACAAAGATGATATATATAAATAAGCTTATTTAGCAAATCATAACTTTTCCACTGATACCTTATGTAGCACCTATTGTAAGATTCATTGCGGTCACCCATATTCCATACAACATCACACCTTATTTACTACCTTGACTACTGTAAGTGCCTCTTCCCCAGCCTTCTTGACATCCATATTGCTGCAGTCCACACAGAAGGAAGATGCTAAGAATTACTTCTGTAGTTGCTAGGTCCCCCTTGTGTACTGAATCAAGTTAGAGCTCTTTTTCCTTACTGTGACAGCACTGTTAAATTCTTATCCTCCCTCCTTCTCTGCCCTTGTCCTTTTGTGCATAAACCCAACCCCACTCCTCTGCCACTGATGTCACTCACCACCCTATATGTCTGTTTCCTTTCCTTCCATGCCAGATTTTATACCTTCAGAATAGGGGCTATCATTGGTGACACTGACAATGCCATATAATAAATGTTTTATGGGAGGGGAAGATGGCTTTTTATAACCATAAGTAAATGGTTGCAAACAGTGATTTCTTGCATGTGGTTGGTCTCTAAAACAGTTCTGAGCCCAGGGTATATGGTCTGGTGAAAAAAGTAACACAGTAGGTTGTCATCACTAATGTGCTGACCCTAGGTGAAAATGACCTAAATATTTGACTGAAACTTGAACAAAATTAATATTAAATAGGTTGTCCTTAAAATGGTCTTACTACAGAATTAATGAGGGAAACACATTTTTGAAAATGGGAAGGCCAAGTGGATATTTTGGTCACAATGTTGCCAACTCTCATAATTTCGTTGCAAGTCTTGGAATATTTGGTATTTTCTTCTTAAAGCCCTGAGCTCTCAGAGCTAAATGATTTGTATAACTCTTTTTGTCTTTTCTTTCTTAAAAAATAAATAAATAAAAAAAATTCCTAGACCTCACATTTGTGGAGAAAAGCTTAAACATGAACCCTAAAGGCTCAAAAACTAAAAGGTAAATAAAAACATCAGAATCTTTTTTAAAGTTTAAAATCCATTCCACTTACTGTAAAGAGTTTGAGGCCTTCATGTTTTGAATGTTTAGTCAGTCTATAAGGTGCCACAGGACCCTTTGTTGCTTCTACATGTTTTGAGTGTTTGCGGTTCACTGACAGTGAAAAGATGAATTTATTTTTAAGCTGTCAGTTGAAACATAGTTACAGTTTCTAAATTCATTTTTAAAAGCAGTTTGGTTCCCTCTACAGTAGGAAATCAAACTGTTAGAAATAAGACCTACTTTTAAATCAAATTAAAGTCTGTTAAAGGCCCTCTGTTAGGGGTATAAACAAGATAGACAAATGCTACAAAAGTTATTCCATCAGTAGCTTTTGAAGATGTCCTCTTGTTGCCTCTTTCTTCAGGAATTTTCACTTTGTTGACATTCAGATTGGTTGGGGTCTAGATTCATCATTACATTTGACAAACTTTAGCTATTGTATCTACCTTTTTATAACTAGTAGAATTTTAGAACTTAAAGGGGTAGATCCTAATCTGCTGTTTTGGCCCAAAGTGTTTGCCTTTTGGGTGCTTAAAACCTTTAATCAATTAGGATAGCACTTAATATCTTAGCTTTTATTATGCAGCATTTAGGCTAGTTTGGGAGTTTATATTGGGAGAGAATAAATTGCAAAACTATAAGATATTGGTCATTTGAGTATTAATTTTCTTTTTATACACAAAACATGACCAAAAAAATCTAACTGGGTTAATATGGTAAACTGGATGGTCCTCATCACCCTACACGATACTTATATTAGTACAATGGATTATAGTTAAAACAAGTAATTATTCTTTAACCTCTGCTTTAAATTTTTAAAAAGTATTTAATGAGGCATGGTTGGTCTGAGAGGATGCCAGCTTTTAGTGCATTCTGGGACCTTCCCATTATAACTGACTGCAGTTTTTCTTCATTCACTGTGGTTTTTTTTTTTTTTTTTTAGAAGTTATGGTATCCCAGTTCCTGATTTTTTTTCCCTTTGAAGTTGGAGTTTTGGTGGAACAGATAATACTGCATGAGCCTTATAGTTAATGAGGAGAGTGGAGTTATAGACACTTCAGATATTAAATAAGAGAGTCAGTTTAATTTTAATCTTAAACTGGGATTTTAAAGTAGAGATGTTTAGGTCTAGGTAGGTGGTGGTTTTAGGGTATTTGCGGGTCCCACTTCTGGAATGAGTTGAAGCATTGCCCATCTCTGTACCAAACCTGTATGTCATGGATAACCTGATTTTGGAAGATACTTCGTATTCTACAATAAGGAAAGGAGTTGCATTAAAACTGGGGATTGACAAGGACAGGATCCGTTTATACTAATAAATGGAGTGACATTAACCAAATTCTATTACAACATACAGAAGGCATAACAAAGTGCTTTTCTGTTAATTATATAAGGTGAATGGATGAAATGGAATTCTACAGATCAACTGGCTTCTATACTGATTTAAAGTCAGAATAAGACTGAGTGTAATACTTCTCTGAAATGTTAAATCCTAGGCATAAGTTACTAAAATTCAAATGAATGCAATAGTGTATGTATAAAGCAAGTAGTTATATTCTTCAATAAGAATGTCTTCTGCTTTATGAAAATTCCGAAAGTTATTTTTGTTCCATTTGCTATATCTTTAGGTGCTGCAGTGTTTGACAACCATATACAGTTGCATAGTTCCTTTCTTAAAATAACAGTCAGCGTTTTATTCCAAAACCTCTACTCTGTTCTTCATGCTAGAAAATCTAGAATGGATGTTCATTTTTACTTGCAGTCTCAAATATTCTACATAAAAGCTTGTGGCTTTTTTTTAGAGATACTTTATTCTAGTTATGAAAGGTAATTCAGTCTTTATGTAGATTTATATCTAAAATTATGGTTTTGTAAAAAGAGGCAATTTGCTACAAGTTAGATGACAAATTATCTTCTCTTCTTGATAATGCTGATTGTTTACTTTTTCTGTAAAACAGATTTTCAGCTTTCTCTGTTTCATCATATGGGTGCATTCAGGCTTAAATAAATTCAGCTCTTCCATTACTAGAGCATACAAATGCTAGTCATTCAAAATGTCAAAATTTGGATGTAACCCAGGAGCTGAAAAGAATGTAAGCTTTTATGTATTGAGAGATATTAAGCCTTCCTAGTGGGGAGGGATAAGTGAGATACTGTATTTATGAGGTTATTTAAACAGTTAGGCTTTAGAGTTGTTGTGTGCCAAATGTCTTTCTGAAGTGTATGGCATACTGTACCAATTAAAGAAATGTAGCTGCAGAGTCCTTCAATATTGACTTTTTCTTGAGTTTTTAAGATTTAATCATGGAAACATAGCAGAATACTTTGAAAGAATGATGGAACACTGAAAACTAGCAATTTATGGTGAAAAGTCGGGAGTATTTCTGTGTCTCTGCCACTAACAGTAAACATTCTGGGCTGTCAGTTGGAGTGCTTTGAGAATGAACTTTTTACTTACGACTACAAATGTTTGATATGAATCAACTCTAGCACCAAACAAAGCATTAGTGGATTTTTCAGTCAGACTACCTTCCATGAACGTTCTACTTGAGGTAGCTAGTTAGGTACGAAACTTCAAATTATAAAGTGACCATGTTTAACATTGTGGCATTTAGGAAGATTATAGTAATGGAAGGAGTGAGAAGATGTCTTGTTTTGCTCATAAACCTATCGTTGCTGTAAATAAAACTGTAGCAAAGACTGTTAGTAAAAAGTATGGTGTTCAATTCTTTTACATCAAAGGAAGACTCCTGCTAGGTGCCTCATAATTTAACCCTATAGACAAATGTAAATTAACTCTCTTCTTGCAAACTCTAATTCTGGATTGGTTGGTTCCTTTTTCCCCAGTCTAGATTGACAGGGAGCAGAGACTGGTAATCTCAGGAGTTTTGGCTCACTTTCAGTCTGTTTTCCAGTGCCTCAGGAGATGGTGGTACTGCACTGCTGCCCCTTCACATTTAATTTCAGCATGAAGAGAAAAGCATCATATTTAGTCTTGAGACAAGAAGGCTGGGGTGGGGGGAGGAGTTAACACATTTCAAATAGGGCTGTTAGAATGAGGATTATAATTCATTGATCTCCACTGAAGGTAGGATGGGAAGTAAGGGCTCAATCTGCAGCAAGAGAGTTAGAAAGTTTTTCCTAATACCTAATCTAACTATAAGGGTAGTTAAATTCTGGAATAGGCTTCCAAGGGGGGTTGTGGAAATCCTCTTCATTGGAGATTTTTTAGAACAAGGTGGACAAACTCCAGTCAGGGATGGTCTCGGTTTACTTGGTCCTGCCTCAGTGTAGGAAGATGGACTTGATGACTTCTCAAGGTCCCTTCCAGCCTTCCATTTCTATGATTCTATGATAAAATTGTCTCAATCTGAGTTTTCATCAGAACAGTTTACAGTTCTAGAATTTGGGACTCTGCTTTTAGTGCAGGAGCCCAAGTTAGAACTGAACTTTGAGATTTCCTAGCTTTTCAGAGGAAACTGTGAAAGCTGCCGTTTGAATTGCCTGGTTGTGTATGTTCGACTGCATCTTCTGTAGAGAATTGAATGAGTGGAGTATGTGGTACTATATGTACCATGGTAGCCCTGCCATTTTAAGTGCAGTTTTTTTTCTGAGTCTGCACTTTCACTTAATTACTCCATTGCAGTGGCATTGTTTTTTTGGGTACCTATGCCATAATTTCTGGAACAGGTCTCTGAAGCAGTGATCTGAGAGAGATTTTGAAAGGCTTTTGGGGAGTCGTGTAGAATTGTGGAAGATGTCAACCTCCCATGATTCCAAGGAAACTTCTGTAATTTCATGGCCACTCTGTAACATTCACCTCTGCTAGTTGCACTGACAACCAGTCTTAAACCAAAATGATCCAAGTGACTAAATTCAGGTGGGCCTGGATCTCCTAAGTCCCTTGATAGTCAGCAGTTCCAGTGTGTCTGCCATAGGCCAACTGACAGTGGTTCTCAAACTTGTGTACTGGTGACCCCTTTCACATAGCAAGCCGCTGAGTGCGACCCCCCCTCCCTTAAATATATTTTAAAAGTGCTTTTAATTTATAACACCATTATACATGGTGGAGGCAAAGCAGGGTTTGTGGTGGAGGCTGACAGCTCGTGACCCCCCATGTAATAACCTTGCGAACCCCCAACCCCCAGTTTGAGAACCTCTGCAGTACCCTAAATAGGAAGGCTGAGATGTGCTATAGATTGAAGCAGAACAAAATCTAATGCAGCTGAAGAAATCAGCCACTCCTTAAATAGTGCATAAATGAATTCCATAGTGTTTGTAGAATTAATTTGTACAGGGAAATGTCTTCTACCTAACTCAGTCCCCGTGTAGTGGAATGTAGAAACTAGACCACAGACCACCTTAACAATGTGGGGTAAATACATGTGTGGTAAGGTGGTGGGAGGGTTATTTTATGCCATTGGTGTCCATCCAGACTGGCTGTACGCTGGTGGACATTGGTATGGTTGAGGATTATATGCTTATTAGTCTTGCTTGAAGAAAGTCTAAATCAGAATAGTGGTGTGACTGCCTGTCTGCTGTTGGAGTATTTTATGTGAATGAATGGAGCCAGATCCTTAGCTAGTGTAGACTGGCATAACTCCATTTACTTTAATGGAGTGACAACAGTTTACACCAGCCCAAGATCTTGTCCAGGTGGTGTTACGGGTGTGCTATAGGAACCACTTGCTGATTGTCATGCTAAGTTTTTGTAGGATAGACTCAGATTTAGGTTTCTTGCTTGAAAAGTGACTTTTCTGTTAGTCCTATTGTTATAGAATGATAGTTAGGTACTTTATCATATAGATTACAATTTATAGTTTTATCACTGGTAGGAGGACATGGTGTAAACCTTCTGGGAATTTGACTGTTTGAAACTCCAAGATATTGCTCTTCAGAGTTTCAGCAGTCATTGTACTGTAATCCTGAAGGTAGTCATTTAGAATACTTTTAATTGCAGTACCTCGGTGCCTTTCAGAATTCCTATTAACTGAACACATAATATTAATAATACTGCTGTTCAGGGACTGTAGATGCTATCATGCTACTGGACAGGCCCATGGAGTTTGGAGATTGCAAATCAGTACTGGGATAGAGAGTGACCTTGCTGTCTGGCCAGGGGTATCTGTGGGATGGGATGCCAACCTTGATTTGTTGGTGTGGAAGAAGCAAACTGGTAGTGATGGGCAGCTTGTATGCTTTCTGTTTGTATGGAGTAGGATGAATACAAATCATGATTTTTTTTTTTTAAAGAAATCAAAATTTTTATTTTTTTTAGTTTAAATTTACTAGTTCTTTTCTTCTCATTTTATTGTCTTAAATTGCTAATGCGGATTTCTTGTTCCTTTAGTTTTCTAATATTCAGATTTTACTTTGAAACCTTTTAGTAGAAAAAATATCTAACTTAAAATGTTCATCTATGCTGAAAAAGATGAATCCAGAAATTCAACCCCCATTTTCCAAAATATTGAGCCATCACAATTCAGGAAAACCAAAATGCTTTGATCAGGCTCCACTCCTGCATCATGGTTTGCATTTTGAAGTCAATTAAATTTGTGCTCCTAAATCACTTGTGATTTTGAAAATCCCACTATTGGGTACCTAAATATGAGTTCAGGGGCCTCACTTTAGGCTCCTGTATTTGTTAACTTTGGGTTGTGCATATACAAATCATTGTACAGCAGATCTAAGTAACTTGAGCAGTTTTGATTTGAAGTGACAAAGATTTTTATGCCACTCAGAAGTTTTTAATAAAAATACTTCACTTTCTGATGCTGGAAGCACTTATTTGATTATTGTACTTTAAGTATTTAAATAATCCCATTGGAATCCACAGGGCTGTACATGTGAGTAAAGTTACATTCTTGTTTGTGTTTGTGGCATCAAGGCCTTCATTTTCAATATAGTGTGTTTTGCTTTTGGCCTATAGCAGTTTTTGTAAAATTCAAATAAGAGACGCTATCAGTATTGGCATTTAAAAAAACCTCAGCAATATAATTGATCATACCTATTAATCTAAAGTTGGTATAGCAAAGTTTTCAATATAGTTTTACGAAGCCCCAATCTGATTTAAATCAGTCACTTCAATTGCTCCACCCTGTTATGGATACTGAAAGTTTTAACAGCAAACTGCCAAAACCATCATGACACACTACTAAATCAGTTGAAGACATCTCCATTGAGCAGAACTACTGTCCCGTGCCAAATATATCAGGATATGTGAGGAAACCTTTGCTGAAGGAGTTACATCTTCTAACATCCTAAAAGCCCATTTCACTGTTTGTTCTTTATATATTTTAATACAGTATCCTTCTGAGCGCTAACTCTGGTAGCAAATTAAACACCCAGCAAAGATCAATAGTCAGAATTCAGTAACAATACATATGCAAGGACATATGGTCTACATAATAGTGTGGTTGCAGGACAAGCAGCAATGATCATGGAACAAAGAACCCATATGTAATGTACCTGTTGCAAGGTTAGTGAGCCTTTCAGATGGTTCACGTCCCAGCTTTCACCTGTGCTTAGGTTCCTCCCAGATCATGTGACTGTTGGCTTCAGCAAGGCCTGGACTGGACTAGAAAATATTTCCCTCTTCTTATTGTTAGTACTCTTGTAGCAAGGGGTCTGGAGCCAAGACTGGTGTCGTTCCATGCTGAGAGAGAGCTGTAGAGGGAGCCATAGAGGTCTACATTTAAGACACCTAGGAAGGGACTGAGGAGCAGGTCTAAGAGGAGACAAGCAGATGTTTGAAGTGGCCCTGGGGAAGAGTCAAGTAAAGCAGTTTGGAGTGAACAATCACTTAATGGTTTTGGGTCCTAAGGCCATAGATCAGGGGTAGGCAACCTATGGCATGCATGCCAAAGGCAGCACGCGAGCTGATTTTCAGTGGCACTCACACTACCTGGGTCCTGGCCACCGGTCTGGGGGGCTCTGCATTTTATTTTAATTTTAAATGAAGCTTATTAAACATTTTAAAAACCTTATTTACTTTCTATACAACAATAGTTTAGTTATATATTATAGACTTATAGAAAGAGACCTTCTAAAAACATTAAAATGTATTACTGGCACGCGAAACCTTAAATTAGAGTGAATAAATGAAGACTCGTCACACCACTTCTGAAAGGTTGCTGACTCCTGCCATAGATAGTGGAAGAGAGAAACTCCTCTGTAGTGCCACATGTAGGTTGTATGAAAACCCCTACAGTTTAGGGGAAGGACTTGGAGGAAGCTGTGGCCCATGACAGCAAAGTACTTATTTGTGAAAGGGTTTGTTGTGTTTTTGGTCTTTTGTTTATTCCAGAAAGGAACTTTTTGGTTTGGCTGCAGTCACAGGGAGCCCAGGACTGGTGGGGAAACCAACACATGGTCATCAGGCTCAGACAAGGTAAGCAATATCCTCATGGTGCCCAAATAAAGTGAAACAGACCTCTAGAAATAAGGCATCATACAATCATTCCAAATCTCTCATTGTATACTTCTTAGGAAAGCCTAGAAGAATAGATATGTCTTGCATCATGCCTGGGAAGTTAACAGACTTAGGGGTCTCTTGGAGCAACAGGAGAATTGAGTTCCAGAGTCAAGAACACATTCTCAGTTGTAATTAACTTTTAAAATGAAGTGGCTGTGAGCTTGGTTGCCTCTGATTGCAGCTGCTGGAGCAATGCACAAGGAGAGATGTGATCCTTTAGGTAGTCTGGGCCCAAGCATTTGGCAGGGATTTTCAAAAGAGCATATATGGGAGTTAGGAACCCAAAACTCATTGAAATTTGGGCATATGGCTAACTTACGTATGGTTTACAAGTCATAACTTAGATTCCCTCTGGAGATTAATTCAGTGGTTCCCAAACTTTAACAACCTGTGAACCCCTTTCACTAAAATGTCAAGTCTCGCAAACCCCCTCCTAAAAATGAACATTTCCAAGGATTTTCTCCTTTACCTGAGTATAAATTATAAAAGCAGCGATCTTGGAAATATAAGATTTGTTTTTATGACATGCTTATTACACACTATTTATTATTAATTATTTATCATTACAGTATTTTTATTACATTATGAAAACGGCAACACTCTTCCAAGATCTCACTTTCGTAGCGTGTATCCCTTTGAATAAGCCTGTTATAAGACCAGGCTCCTAGGTTTCATCAAGGAATATCAGATATGAAACAGCATGAAGATATTTAAGAAGCCAACTCAAAGAGTTCCTCCTACACAAGCATTCAGGTCTTGAGCAGTCCAGGCAAACAACACATGTTACAACAAAGCTTAAACTTGTTCTTCATAATAATTTTAAAAACAACACTAGCTGCCTATTTAATTTTAAAAACAGCAAAAAATATCCACCTCCTTTTCCATTTCTTATTAGGAGTCTTGAAGTTGAAATCTCCTCAGTGTGATATATATGCTTGCTTTGATCTGCTTAGCTCTTGGAAGTCCAGGGGCTCTGGGCTGCTGGCCCCGTGCTGTCCGGAGTTCTTGGGACAGCTCTTTCCGCCATTAGGGAATTTTTTCCCGAGAACCCCCTGTAACATTTTGCAAACCCCCAGGGGTTCACGAACCCCAGTTTGGGAACCACTGGACTAATTTGAAGCCTGTGCAGCTCTGGGGGCATGCTAATGTACTGTCTGTATAAAGCATTGCTCGTTTGTTTTTTGCAATTTTAATATCACCTCAGTCTTCACTGAGTCTCGGCTGGGACTGAGTCCCATCCCTCAGTCTCATAAATTAGGTAAGTAACTCAGCTGCTTCAGAAAGTTCAGATGAGATTGAGAAATAAGGCTGGGGTTTAGTGTACTAAATCTGCTGTAGCTCATACTATCTCACTAATTCTCCTAGCAGCCTCTCATACACGCTGAACATGATCAGCTGAGAATCCTGTAGCATTGTAAATGAAAAAACTATGGGGAGCGGAGTTATTGCTCAGCATAATCAAAGTGACTCCATCACACACTGCTAGTGACTCCAGGCATGTGACCAAAATCTCATGATCAGTAGTAACAAAGGCAGTAAGCACCTAAAAGAATCTGCTTGCATACTTGATTGTAATCCATCACCAGCAGGTGATTTACCAACAAATCCATTGCAGCGACTATTATCTCGGCTTGAAACCAGGGTCACATGGATCAAGGATATTTGAGGATCCCAGATATAGAAATGCTGTCTGTCGTCTTCTCCCAAAAATATTTCTGTACTTCCTCCATATTACCTTTCCCCAATGGTAGACCTATGAGTTGTGCCTAGAGGGATCTGGAAATACCTGAAGTGAATTTAAAGGTACTTTACCATATGAGAAGAGAGTAGCCCACTCTTCAATTCAGAATTGTTAAGATGAAATAATCAAACAGGTAGAATTTTCCTTTTTGTACTTTGCATTCACTAATCTGGTACCATATTTCTGTGTTGAGGGTTTTTTGGACAGGGTGGAAGGAAGGAAGTGTACGTTTTTGTATATTTTTCTATAATTTTTTGTGAAGGAAGGTTTTATGTGAACTTCCTCATAGTTTACATTTATTCCTGAGTTTGATAGCTATTTCTTAAGTATACTGTGAAAGCTGCAATTTCAGATGCCTAGTGAAGGCAGGAGTGAAAGTTCCTAGGGTATATGAGAACCTTTCCTAGGCACTGGTTTTGCTACCTTTCAGTGTAGATGATAAATGCTCAGCTGACTAGTTTTAGACTGGTATTTGAGATGCAAATGGGACAACATTCTACTGGTTCTCCTCTAACAGCAGTTGGCCACCATATTTTTATAGTTGGTGTTCTAAACTACTTTTTAAACTTCTTTAATATTGTTATGTACTGTTAAATGGCTGCTGTGCTCCATTTTGGAGGTAGCTGTTTTCCAGTAGTGGGCAAAATAATCACAATATAATTTTGTAAAGCATCTTTGGGATCTATTTGGATGAAAGGTGGTGTGTAAATAAGGTGTGAAATAACTTCTCTGAAAATAAAGTACAGTACAATGGTACATCAGGTGTTTAAAATAAGAAATTCTTATGAATGCTGAATGAAAGGGTGAAAAGTTGTCAACAGTATATATATACTGCTCGTGGTGACTATGAACTATAGAGCTTTCTAGTCCTGTTTCTAGTCCTGTTTCAGAGCTTTATGTCAAGATCTATTCTTGTAGAATTTGCCTCCATTCAAGTGCAGTCCTATTAGGGGGAAAATTCTTTTTAATCCATTGAATGTTTTAAGAAAAAATAGTTACCTTTTTCCTCTATAAAAATGTGCTTGCTTGCTATTGTGAAGTATCTGAAATGTGTGGTTTTAGTACTAAGGCTAAAGTTCCTCTGTGAAGAATAACACTGAGAGCTTCATGTTGTTTGCTTGAGAGAAGGGAGAGCGGAGTGTTGAAAATCTTCCCAATGTTTCTAACCACCTTCGTGTTGGCCATAATTGGACAGACGTAACAAATACAGAATTTCCAAAGGGACAGACTGTTCATTAATGTCAAGTTTTACATAAATGCAATTTTTAATGAGTCAAGTCAACATTTTTGAAGGCAGCCCTTTAAAGGTTTGGCCTTAATTTCAAAGCTGCTGAGCACCCACAGTTCCCATTGACTTTTTAATGATGCTGGGAGTGCACAGCGTGTCTGAAAATCAGGCCAGTAGTTTCATTTTGATGGGCAAAGGTTTGACTCAAACTTCCTGTGCATTCAGGTGAGAATACACCTCTTACTTCAAAGAAATAATAGTTTGGAACATTTAGCTTTATGTTATAAACTTCTCCTTGCTAGTTAAGTGGGCTATGCTCTAATTCCTACATATTTGGAATTTTGTGTTGGAGCTGTCACTTTTGCACGGTATATGGTTTTTGATGCTTCTAATGCAACATAAATATAAGTTAAAATATAGACAGTGACAATTTGAAGGGCACCATGCTGTTCACATATGTCTAGATTTGCCAAGTTTTAAAAAATGTATAAATGCCATTTCTGATTGATATAAGCCCTATTTTTCAGGAGTTTATAAATGGTGTTTCAATATTTTTTTGAACTGAAACTTTGCTTATGTGATTGTAGATTTTTGTGCAAACGTCATAGACAAATCTTATTAAGCAAACCTAACAAACTGGCTTTATTTTATTTTATTTTTATTTTTGCTGTAAGCTTAATGTATTTTGGTCAAACTCTATTTGAAAAGTCTAAATTGCAGAAAGTACCAGTCTTCCTTAAATTTGATTAGATGCCTCTTGGTATCTTTCTAAACAGTGTAGTGATTTGCTAGTTTTGTTTTTCTTTAAACAAAATGAGCTATTGAACATGCATAGTAACTTTTAAAAATAACTGCTTTGGGGGGAAAAATAAAGCCTTGATTTTATTCTTCTTGGCAGTTGATCAGCAATAGATTATTCATCAACACAAAACATTTTAACAGATCTTTTAGAACTGTTAAGATATGTCACCTTGGGTCTGCTTAATAACATCCCTATATTATAGTCCAAGGTGCTTTTGTGTGTGTGTGTGTGTGTGTGTACTCTGTTCCATATAACTGTCTTAAGAAAGAAACTACAAAACCTGTTTTAAAATATTTAAGGTTTCTGACACAAATCCAAAGCAAGCTATTTCAAAAGCTCCAGCCTTCTTTCTAGGATGCAGTAAAAACAGTATGTAAAATCATACATTTTTAGCAGGTCCATGCAATACCTTTAAAAAAAAAACACACCTCATAATGAGATTAAGGAAAGAGATCCTTAATGTAGAATTTCCTGATTTAAGATTTTGACTTGAGTGTTTAGCATTTTAACATTTATTTTCATTCAACCCTTTTATATCCTTAACCTGACCTTTTCTATATGGTTGGAGTATCAGAACCCCCACCTCCACAACCTCGGTTACAGATTTGTTATAAATTTAATTTATATTACCATAGGACTAGAAGAGTTTACCTTTTGATATGTACATACTGATAATTACTGAAGCTTGTATAACTTATAAAAGTTTAAATAATTTTTTGGTATACTGACATTCCCTAAATGTCAATGCTGACCCAAAAAAACCCAACCCCAGCAAGTTGTCTAGGTGTGATTAAAGTATGTAAATGTTAATCCTGAGTCACTTGGATTTCTTTTGAAGTATTGAAGATCATAGCAGGAAAACTACTCTGAAGTTAAGGTAGAAAAAAGAGCTGGTAGTATAATAGCTTGCTCAGTAGCCCTCTGCAATATTTAGTCTGTGAGCTGTATTGAGTCTTTTGTCTTTTATAAAATGCAGTTGTTGGGTTGTTTCTGGATATTCACAGTATTTTGGCTTGGTTAGAATTGCCTTTATAACATATTTTCAACTTAAAATATAGTACTGGTGTTGCTTTTGTTGAGTAATATCAACTGCTCTTGTTGAAGTACACAGATTATACAGTAATGGGTGTGATAAAAGAATAGCATATAACTAAATTTCCATTACAAACCTGATTTTGGTCCCTTCCTCATTCCTCCTTGCCTTCAAACCACCATCATCACCACACATTCTTCAAAATGGCCAGATTTAAGGTAGTCTGGCTTCCTTAACTGTGAATTTCCATATTTTCAAAGGTTTGAGTTTCGTGTATGTTTTGAACACTGAATTTATGGGAATTTAACTTTTTTGCTAGCACTAACATTTTTGAAATACAATATATGCTTTGCAACATTAACTTCACTTGAACAAAACCTTTTTGTGGTAGGGGTATAACATGTGCAAGCTGCTCAGCTAAATTGTGTACAAGAGCAAAAGAAACTTGTTTCTGTAAGTCTTTGGTATTCCTCTCCCTCTCACCCCAAAATGATGACTTGTTCCTATGGATAAACTTTGGGTGCCTGTGCAAACTAGATGTTGTTCTGCCCTAAAGTGTGAGAGATTATATAGCCTGTAATTAAGTTTCCCTGTCTTTTAAGACTTCCCTTTGTTAGCAGAGGTCAAGGTTGCATTGCGTGGTCTCCGCTCACTCATCTTGTGAATATAGACAATTAAATTTTTTTGAGGGGATGCACCTATTAGTGAACCAGGCAGAGTGATCCTTATGTCAGATGGGCATAATGGTGGAGGCCCAATCAAATCCCAGTTCAGTCCAAGGAATAGGTACCAGAGAGAGAGAGAGAGTGTGTGTGTGTGCAGCATCCACCAGCTGGAGTACTGTGTCCAGTTCTGGGCACCACACTTTGGGAAAGATGTAAACAAATTGGAGAGAGACTAGACGAGAGCCACAAAAATCATTAAGGTTCTAGCAGATACAATCTATGAGGGGAGATTGAAAAAAAAAAATTGGGTTTGTTTCATCTGGAGAAGAGATGAATGAAAGGGGACAAAACCTTTTATGTACTTGAAGACTTGTTATAACAAGGATGGTGATAAATTGTTTTCCTTATCCATTGAGGACAGGGCAACAAGCAATGGGCAAATTGCAGTAAGGGAGATTAAGGCTAGGCATTAGGAGAAACTTCCTATCTGTAAGGGTAGTTAAGCCCTGGAGCAAATTACCTAAGGAGTTTGTGGAATCTCATTGGAGGCTTTTAAGAACAGGTTAGACAAACACTGTCGGGGATGATCTAATCTAGATAATACTTAGTCCTATCTCAGTGCAGGGGACTGGATTAGATGATTTATCGAGGTCCCTTCCAGTCCTACATTTCTATGAGTATATGATTGGAGGTTTGCAAGCACTTTTCCTTCCATGGATATAATGGAGTTGGTCTGGTTGTGGCAGTCAAAATGGTTGGTGCGGTTTTCATAAATCAGCTAGGAAAAACATGATTGGCCCGACTCCACAGAAAGTGTCAACTCTGCTCTGCCCAGGACAGAAGTTTCCTTTCTCTGTGTACACTACCCCTCAAAAGAGACATGGAACACAAAGGCTTATGTAAATCAATTTGATAGGCTGATAATTGACTTCTTTGCTTCTAGAGACAGCAGTGAAGTGCCCTGTGGTCTCTTCATATGTCAGGACCTGAGATGTGAGGAATTGAATGAACTGTTCTAAAACTGGGCGATGTCTCTGTCTTACCACCTCTTCCGTTAATCCTCAGGACCATACATGCATAGTAAGGAGAGAGCAGCAGTCATACTGTTTACTTTTCTGGCTATAGAATTTATGGCTCTCTAGCCTTATGAATTTATGGCTCTCTAGTCTACTGTGACAGTTTGGAATCTCTGTGTGAATTCATGAATTCCAGTTAGATTTTATGAACTTCGTTTATTTCCTGCCTAATGAATTTCCTGGCTGTCTTACAATAAATATGATGCAAGGGATATAGTGAAATAAAAGGAGGGTATTGGCACCTGGTGCCTGTTCCTGAATGGGACAGTGGTGAAGGACCATCAGCAAATTAAAACTTTGCTGAAGACCTGAGGAAGAGCTCTGTGTAACTCAAAAGCTCGTCTCTCTCACCAGGAGAAGTTGGTCCGATAAAAGATACTCTCTCGCTAACCTTGTCTTTCTAATTTGACATAGGACAGATAGTGAATGCTCAGTGTAACCTGTTCTTCCAGGTAAGCTGGGTAATCAAGCAATGGATCACTTGAGGGATTGGGAGTCACTGAAAGTGGTCACCTGACAAATGGAACTGCAGCTTTTTAAAGGGAGGCCTTCTAACTGGACACTTTAGAGAGAGAGAAGTGAGCAGATCAGGACCCGAAGCAGGCAAGGTGAGTAGGAGTAGAGGAAGAATCCTGCTCCCCACAAAAGGCAATACCGTATCCCAAAGTGCTCTTGGAATTGTTAAGAAATTGAGGCAGGGTTGTTTTTTGTTTTTCCCCCCTTCCCCATAGATCTGTATATCTCTTGTATTTTCTCCAAGTGCATTCACTGTCACATTCCCTGAACAGAGGGAGAGTAAACTGGAATGCAGCAGCTGCTTGTCAGGTTTGGGAGAGGTGGTGCCAGTTTCAGGGCCTAGGCAACTGGACTATAAGATCTCTCCAGCCAAGAGGAGTGTCACTCACAGGTTCTGCATCTAGTGAGTGTTCCTAGAGGCACAGAGCTAGAGAGATGGTGTCTAAACTCTGCCAAGTCCTAGCAATCCAAGGGCATGTGGGATCACGGTTCCACCAGTAAACAAGTAAAACATAACCTTGAGTTTTTCTAGGAGGGTCTTAATGTAGTTATGAGTGTCCAGGAAAAAGTCAGATCTCCATAGTGTATTATCAGCATGTTCAAGAAAAAGTAGTTTTGTACAAATCCCATCCTTAAATGCTTTATTTGGGCAATGATCCTTATTCCAGCCCCATAGGGTCATACAGAACGGCCTTGGAACCTGGTTCTGCTCCTTACAGTGCTGCTCAGATTGAGTTCCTGCAGGAGGTGTCATATTTCCTATGCATTATGCAAGACCTCCCGATTGACACTATCTCCAATCATGAGGTGTGGGGTTTTTGGTGGATTCTTTTTTTGTTAGGAGCTTTCTTGGATAAAACCCAGTATTGTACTTCTAATTCCAATCAGTAGTCCTTTCAACTGTCATAACATTAATTTGCAGAGTAAATCAAGAAATATTCTTCCTTTGGCTAAGCATCAAAGTCCAGTCCTTTGGAGCACTGAATCTCGGAGAAGAATAGTCATGTCTCCTGTATTGAGAACTCCAAGTGGCCACCTGGCCGTGAATACAGAAGTTCACCTAATTCTATACATCTGTCATCTAGTCTTTAACCAATGCCATTTGTTGGCATAAATCACTCCACATCTTAATGCCAAGTGGAAGATAAGGGGATGTATAAGCCTTATGTGCCTTGGTTACTCCATTTGTAAAATGGGGATAATGCTACTGACCGCCTTTGTAAAGTGCTTTGAGATCTCTGGATGAAAAGCACTATATAAGAGTTAGGTGTTATGTATTATTATAATATACTTCATTTTGGATTTCCATATTTAAATGATGATCCTGCTTTCCATCCTGGAGATGTGCTGCTGTGAGAATCACATTGTAACAAATCTGTTGACTTCAGCATGATGAATAGGAGAATATATCTCTGCTTATCTGAAAATTTTCTTCAAGTATTAAGGTCCACAGATCTGGGCCACCTGGAGACAAATGGAGCATTCAGAATAGAGATGGAAGTTGACATCCAAATTTTGAGACAGTTTTCCACACTCTACAGTAGATGAAATTATTGTGATTTTTCCTAAAAGTATACTTAACACAATTTGTAAATTAGGAAATGAGAATTGAATTAATCAGATTGTGGAAGTTCACAGCTGTAAGGAACCTTAGTGGTGGAACACTTTTGTTTCTAGTGATTGACAGTCCTGGTGCTGTTCCAGGAAGTACCTATTGCATTGGTTCTCAAACTTTTGTATTGGTGACCCCTTTTACATAGCAAGCCTCTGAGTGTGACCCCCATCCCCCATATAAATTAAAAACACTTTTAAAATATATTTAACACTATTATAAATGCTGGAGGTGAAGCAGGGTTTGGCGGTGGAGGCTCACAGTGTGCAACCCCGACCCTAACGTAATAACCTTGCGACCCTCTGAGGAGTCACAGCCCCCAGTTTGAGAACCTCTGACCTATTGTAACAGATTTGTGGATTTCATTATTCAAAGGAAGGAAGTTTTCAGATAAGAACAGATACATTTCCCTATTTGGTGTACATTTTTATGTTTATGTGAATTAATGTTGCACAGTAATTCTCTCTCTTCTTGCTCAATTGGAGCAAGTGATTTTATTTTCCCTAGATGAGGAGTTTGGTTTTTAATGAGTTTTCCCCCTGCAGCTGGGTGGATTGATTTAAATCAAAGCTATTTAAGCCATCAATTGTAATCATGATTTAAATCAGCAAGCAGGAAATCTTGATTTAAATAAACGATTTTAATCACGTTTTGCAGTAGTACTTTTTTAGTTTTTTTCCCTAAGGAAAGGTTTATTCTCATTGGTTGTTAACCATTAAAACATGTTAAGTTTTTGCAACTAATTACAGTTTTTACTCTAAATTTGGTGCTGCTTTTTACTAACCAGGAGGATACATTATATCTATACGCTTGTATAGTTTAACACACATTCATGCACATTCTTAATTTTTATATTGTTAAAAAGTGGTGAATGATGCATTTCTTTAATTTTTTATTCGTGGATTATGTCAAGCTCTGGGTGGAAATTCAAATTCAATAAATGCACAAAACAGACTCTTTAAATAGTTAAATAAAACAACATTAAATGTGCTGGATACATTAAATACGTTTTTATGAAAACATGTTTTGCATTTAAATGGATTTATTAAACAAAGGAAGTATTGTCTGTAGTTGGTGAATGGAACTAATTGTTTCTGGTCACTTGTCTGTCAAGATTTTAGAACTACTAGATCTCATCCTTTCACACCTACTTTTTACTCATAGCTTGGAAGGGGAAAAAAAAACTGATTTTTTTTTTAACTCCCATTGTTTTCTTAACTTTGAACAAGCTAGTTTAAAAAAATGGAAGAAAATATTCCTTCTGCATCAGCAGAAGAGTCTGCTGCTGTAAAGTGGTTTAATATGTCAACAAGCTCTGGTTACATGGTACTTAGCCAAAGTTTTTTTACCAGATCAGTGGTTTGACTTTCTTTAAAATTTTAACAGCAAACGTGTACTTCTTTAATATAATTTTTTATATAATTTAATAGATTATAGTTAGTTCAGGCCTTAACATAAATTGTTTTAATTTCAAATACAACTGTAAATAGGTTTATTTTTAAAAATCCGATTTAAATAAATCCAATTATTCTTTTTTAAGTAATCTCCCCCTCCCCTGCAATCCACCTAGCCAGGCAGTAATTACTCAGATTTGTTTGTTCTGGACTAGAATGTGTGACAATAGCAACATTCACCATATTAGTTGAAAATATATGTTTAAACATTTTTTTTTTTTACACTCCTATCATATCTTTGCACCCACAGAGGTATACTTTATTGAGTGATAGTCATGCCATTATTTTATCATACTTAAGCCAGTATGTCATGAACCTGAAGTCAAAGCTAGTAGTCATCAATCATTAATGGAAGGTAATCTCATGTTTTTAATTATACTGTACATATACATAGAATTTTCGTGACTGTGTCATGCTTAACAAATATATAATAAGAGTCTTTCCCCAATAAATCTAGTTTTATATTGTTCAGGCCCCCACCGCCACAAAAATAATGTTGTTAGAAGAACATTTATGAAGGTTGAAAAGTCAAGGATTTAGAAGTTTGCCAGAATTTTGTCTTATTGATTTTACTCAAAACCTACAAGTGGTGTGGGTGCGCACACACATATGTCGCAAGTCTGTCTCTCTAACTACATTTCTGTTGCTGGTACCTTGTCTTCCTCCTGCATCCTTTGACTGTACAAAGAGGGTCCTCTGCCATTGCTTTTTATTTCATTGTCTGCTTTGCAACTGTGGCCATTTAAATTAAAGGGAGAAAAAATTGAGACTATTGTCAACTCACAGGTTACTGGAACAATACAGTATAGATACAGATCTTCAAAAGTTGAGACTAAAGTGAATTCAGTGACTCTAGTTGTACCAGTTACCTAAGTCCTTTTTTCTCTAAATTCATCAGCTATGCATTTGGCACTTTTAGAATTGTGGTCGTCAATGGTTTTTATGTGCATACTATATAATTTAATATCTGGGTCAACTGTTTATCTGTAGAATTGCACATAAAATCTCCTCAGTGCTGCAATTTCAACTTAAGGTGAACTTCCAGAAGTGTGATCAACTTAATAAATGGAACCCTTTCTAACATCAGTGGAAGTTACAGCCTGCTTAACAGCAGCTGTTGCATACAGCAAACTTTTACTGTCTGGGTAGTCAAAGCCAACAGGTTACTCCTGTTGTGAGGAGAGTGCAGTAAAATGGGCCAGCCCAGTTAAACAGACCTAGATTGATGGAAAGCGCTGCTCCTTAGGGAGCTAGATTTTCAGGGAATTTTGCCTGTTGACACAGCTCATCGACCAAAATAGTCAACAGTCTAATGCACGTTACCCCATTGATTTGCTGAAACCTCCATTTGTTATAGGGGAGCCAGTTGCTGCTGCCAGGTATCACTCAGCTGAATCGGAAATTTCCTTAGGAGAAGGAACAGTGAGTGTGTTTTCTCTTTTGAGAAAAGACAGAGGAAAAAATATATAGATAGAGAGGGCAAGGGTAAGAGAAGAAAATTGAAGAGATTACTGTTCTCCATATTATATTATACCCATATAAGCCATATTATAGCTTAGCTGGAATATGCACTCTTTGAAACTGTTTTCTTATTTGCAATTACAGTGAGTCTTAATTTTTATTTATTACTGTCTGTACACACTGTAATTGGCAAATTTGAAAATACAGGCTTGGGCATGCAGAGTATATATTTAACTTTTATAACCTTGCTGCTTAGTGAACATTTTTTATGTATGAAATCTGTCTAAAATATATCTTTGGTACTCTTTCAGGATACATATACTTACTTACACTCACGCTAACATGGTCTTCCCCCATGCTGACAGTTAAAAGTGACTACTGGACGACCAAATTAATGTTTAGTCAGTCTGAGAAGTTTGACAGTGGGATATTCCAAATCTTATTTAACAGAACAACATATAAGGTAATTTAATGTTGCAATGCAGTCACAGACTATTCAACCTTGCAAGGTAAAATTTGAAAGATAGCTTTTACTTTTATGCGTCAGAATTCTTTAAAAAGCCTGTGTGTAGAAGTTCAGTAGTATTTTTGTCTTATGGTCTTTAAACATTTTGAAGCACAATAATGAAGTACAACTGAAGTTTCAATAATGTAGACTGTGTGTCAGATTCAGAAGGTTTAAGGTCAGAAAGGGTTATTAGATAATATAGTCTGACCTCCTGGTTATCATAGGCTATTGCATTTCATCCGTTACCCCTTTATGGAGCTAAAACAGGGATGGGGAACTTTACCTACGGCTGGCGGGCCGAATCCAGCCCATTGGTTAATGTCATCCGGTCCATGGCGGACCCCTCCCCTTGCCCCACAGGGCTGGAGCCGTGAGCGCCTGCTCGCCCCACCGTGAGGTGAGGGTGGGGAAAGCCCTGAGTCTCTGCTCTCCTCCCCCTCCCCCCCGGGGTCTGGAGCCACGAGCGCCAGCTGGCCCTGCTGCAGGGGGAAGCCGCGAGCCTCTGCGCCACCCCGAGCCGGTAAGTGGTCCGCGATTGATTTCCCCAAATATGTTCTCCCTGAATTCTTAATTACCAGATACTTGGACTGTTCCTCTCTGTTTCATCACCTCCTAAAGGTGTGAAACCAGTCCCCAGTTATCGGTTCACTTTGGGATATACTCTCCACACAGTTTGCACATCAGAGACCTGCTTAGGATAAAATTAAACAAAAACCTAATTTAATAGAAAAACCACAGATTCAGACATGAAATAATGAGGAAAAGCAAACATACAATTATGCATGAAGTCAACGTTCAAGATGCAACCTCCGACTTTACACTTTCATATTAGATAAAATCCCTTTTCTAAGAAGAGTTACCTATTGCCTTAAAGTAGTTTCATAGCATAATCCTAGTTATAAGAGGGATCCAGTGTTCATGGACAACCTTCTGCCTTGAGACTGTCCCCCAAGTTCTGGATACTCTTTAGTTCAAACCCCTTCAATTTTAAAAGGCTTTACATTTTTTTGCCCTTCAGTCATTATAGACTGGGGGTTTCTTTTCAGTTTCAAGCTGTTCCTGTTTGCTTTGGTGGTTCCTCACTCTTCTTTTCTGCTCTGGACAATGTCTTGGTGCTTGAGGCTAGTCTCATTGGGTTGGAGAGGTAGCTCCTCCCTGTCTGATTGCTTCCCAGCATTGTTTTGAGATGAGGCTGAAGTTGCATCACGGTTAACCATTACAGGTGTGTGTGTGTGTGGGGGGGGGGGGGATACACATACATTCACATATATCTGTATACATATCTCATAATGACTGTTAAGTTCCGTGCATTACAAGCTTTCATAAAAGAGCTTACTTGATGTACTTTTACAGTGAAGTAAAGTAGTTGGTTTAACTGCTTACTTTTGGAGATTTAAACCTTCTATCTCCCCTTGGTGTCTGTACCCTGATTGTCATAGTGGTCTTTTTAGAAAACATAGTGATTTGGTTTTTAGTTATTTGTGTTTTTAAAAGATGCTTACTCTTCAAGATGCTACCATGATGCCATGGGGTGTACTCAAAGGAGCAGCCCAGTCTCCATTTCTAACACATTTGAATGCTTGGGGTTGGCAGTACTGTCTAGATTTTTAAATCTAGAAATCTATTGCCAAAGCTTATTTAGGGCTCATTTGCTCATACCAGTGACAATCACATGGGCTATAATATCCTACATCTCCTGTGAAGACATTAGAAATCATTATTGCCCTCCTTCACAAAATAATACAAAACCAATGTACATTTCTCCCCATGTGCATTTCTCACCTGACAATGTTCAGCTGGAAAAGGCTACATGCAGTGGTTCCCCAATAATTGCTGTTAGATTAGTGTACTTAGTTACTAAAGATAGCTAATTATTCCAGTTAAAATCGCCATCTGTATTTTGAATGCTGTTGATTAAATTTGATTTTAGGATCTCTGAACCTATATTTGCTGATGAATGGTAAAACATGTTACCTAAATTGTACTTCCTTCTAGTAGATGGACTGCTAGATCTGGGTACCTCTATCAAAAGCAGAGAGAGAAATCTAGTCAACTGTCTATTTTGAGTTTAGAGTTTTCCTGTCTCTTCATTAGAGCCCTCTGTTTACAAACAAAACCAGTTAAATCTGTTAAATGTTAAATGATTAATCTGTCATAAAACATAAGATATACTAGCTTTGACAGTTGTTGCACTGAGTCATCAATGAGTAAGGCTTAGCACAATGCTAGTAGCCTACAGATATAGGTCTCCCTCGAGAGCTACCTAAAGTAGTGTCTGTAAACCTGCCTACTAGAAGAAAGGGATTTTTGAGATAAGTAAACACATTTTCCTATTCTAATTAGCACATTGTCAATAAACTGATGGAAAGTATCACCATGGATCTTCTATTTCTAACTTGATTACTTTGATCAGAATCTCCCCATCAAAAACAAACAATGCATTAAAAGAGGAAAAACCCTTCCTGGTTTCTCATGGTCTTAGTTATATTTAATTTCACTGGCTTTCCCGGTGGACTGAAAAATGTTCTGGAGTATGAAAAGGTGTGGATATTAAAATGACAAGAAATTACTTTTAATTGAATCAGTTTTAGTTTAACTGTACAGCTTTATTTTAGAAATGGTAATAAAGAAGGAAGCTACGGGCTTGTCTACACTAGCGAGCTTACAGCAGAGCGGCTCTGCTGCTGTAAGATGGCTCGTAGCCGCTCTAAGCCGATGGGAGAGAGCTCTCCCGTCGACATAACACATCTCCACAAGCCATGGTAGCTATGTTGGCAGGAGAAGCTCTCCTGCCGACGTAACTGTCCACCCCTGCGCTTCTGTTGGTGTAATTTATGTTGCTCGGGGGGAGGAGGGGGGAAAAGGGGTGTTTTTTCACAGAGGGGTAGTGTAGACACGCCCTAAGTCAATGAGTGAGTCTACTTTTGATTGTAAACTCTTGAGGCAGGGGCAGTCTTTGTTCTGTTTGTATAATGCCTAGCATAGTGTGGTCCTGGTCCATGACTAGGACTCCTAGGTGCTACAGCAATACATACAATAACCATCAACCTAAGGTTAAACAGAGACTGGGAATGGCTGGGTCATTACACTCATTGAATCTATTTCCCCAAAGTTAAGTATCCTCACACCTTCTTGTCAACTGTCTGATATAGGCCGTCTTGATTATCACTACAAAAGTTTTTTTTTTCTCCTGCTGATAATAGCTCATCTAAATTAAATAGCCTCTTAGAATTGGCATGGCAGCTTCCAAGTTTTCTGTGTGTATATATACATTTTCTGTGTTCCCTTCTATGCATCTGATGAAGTGGGCTATAGCGTACGAAAGCTTATGCTGAAATAAATTTGTTAGTCTCTACAGTGCCACAAGTACTCCTGTTCTTTTTTCATAATATATGCTTCCTGCTGCGATAGTTTCTCACCTAGAATAGTGTATATATAGAATAAAATTACTCTTGAACTTCTAAATTGAAGTCAGAATTTTGTCTAAATTTGACTTGATTTAGGTTAAACATTATTTTGGATCTGATCTTTGTATATTTCTTTACTTGAATCAATGTATAGCTAACTGAATTCTAGTATAATTTTTGGACCATGTCATCTAGTTTTAATTTTTTTTTAAAAAAATGCTGGTATTAAATGGGTGTGTTCTTAATATTAGGTACATTTGAACTTGTTTCTTTGAGCAGGCTGTAGTGCAAACACTTATTTCTTAATGTATATGTATGCAGGCTTATGCGTTTTAAAAAAAATGTTTACTACTAAAAATATTTTAAACCAGTTGTGTTAGGTCTTGAGTTGATTAAAAAAACAAAAGTCTGACATCGGCTTTGCTCCAAACCCTTTGCCTTCAGCCATACGATCACATTGCTGAAGCTGTGGGAGCTGTGAAAAATCTATTTTGTGTGGAACTAGAGGCTGCTTTTAATACGTAACTGACTTATTCAAAAATGCTTAAGTTTAACTGGAAACCTCTAAATTTTCTAGAAAGTGACTGTCATGAAAGAAAATTTCACCCACTTTGTTCATTCCAGTGGCTTAAAATTCAAAAGATGAAAGGATCATTATGAACGAAGTGTGAAACTTGTTTGAGAATAAGTTTAAATATAAATTCTATTCCCCTTTTCATCAATGCAGCAACCAAAAATAGCGAAGCATTTGTCACACTTGCATTATTAGGAGAAGGCATATGAGCAGTTGAAGCGAATAAGGTTTGGGCCTCGACAGTGGAGTGTACTTTTGCCAACTTTTGCAATATTTGATATTTTTCTTAAAGCCCCAACTCCTGGAATCATGTGATTGATTACCTGAAAATCTCAACATACATTTAAAAGAAAAGATAAGTATCTAGCTCTCCTGATTGCTGAGGAAAAACTTGAAAATGTGACTGTAAAGGCTTAAAAAACAGATAGTAAGTACAAAGACCCCAAATTTTATTATGTTTTAAACCAATCTCATAACTGTTGGGAGACCTAACTCGTGATTTTTAGTGCCTTTTGGAACTGGGAATATGATGTGTGAAGCTTCAATTTGATGCAAAAGACCAGGGGATTTGAAGAGGCAAATTAGTGTATTGACTATATCAATCCTGCATAAATAGGGCCCTACCAAATTCACGGTCCACTTTGGTCAATGTCAGTCCTAAGACTTAAAAATAGTAAATTTCATGATTTCAGCTATTTAAATCTGAAATTTCATGGTTTTGTAATTGTAGGGGTCCTGACCCAAAAAGGAGTTGTGGAGGGTGGGGGGTCGCAAGGTTATTGTAAAGGGGGCTGCAGTATTGCTACCCTTACTTCTGCACTGCTGCTGGCGGCCGTGCTGCCTTCAGAGCTGAGCAGCAGCAGCTGGCTGGGAGCCCAGCTCTGAAGGCAGAGCTGCTGCCAGCAGCAGCATAGAAGTAAGGATTGCGTGGTATGGTATTTCCATCCTTACTTCTTCTATGCTGCTGCCTGACCGCCGAGCTCTGAAAGGCAGCGCCAAAGTAAGAGTGCCAATACTACAACACCCCTAAAATAACCTTGTGACCTGCCTCCCCCACAACTCCCTTTTGGATCAGCACCCCCAATTTGAGAAATGCTGGTCACGCGTGTGAAATCTGTATAGTATAGTGTAAAAGCACACACACGACCAGATTTCATGATCTGTGACACGTTTTTCATGGCCGTGAATTTGGTAGGGTTCTATGCATAAATCCATGCAAATGATTTTGATATTTAAATTTATTTTAAGATTTTTTTTTCTTCTGGTTAACTGGGCCCATCTCTTCTCCCAGCACCCTCTGGGCCCAGAATTATATTGAAGAGACCCCCACATACTGTGGTGGCTCTAGGACCCAGGTGGTGCCTCCCCTTCACCCCGCCATCGAGATTGGAGGGGAGGGGTTGTAGAGAGGAGCCAGCTAGAGACTCCATATGGTAGGATAAGGAGCAGCTAAGCTCTTTGGGGCAGGGACTGTCTTCTAGTACTACAGTGCCTAGCACCATGGTGCCCCATTCTTGGGTGCTCCTTAGGGAGTACTGTAATAAACACAATAATTTATTATTAACCCAGAATTATGTAATGTTGGAATCTGGCCTACATTTTGATTCTGGGCTTCCACACCACCAGACATATGAATGATGTCACCTCTTAGCCATAGAGTTGCTCTGAGTAGTGGCTTAAGAAATGCCAGTTATAATTAAAGCTTTATTTTTCAAAGTAACTTCAGTTTGTTCATGCAGAACTTTTCTTACCTTTTGAACTTTCAAACTGCTGGACTGAGCAAAATGAGCATGATTTTCTTTTATGCTTGGGACTATAAAAGGATTCTTCAAGCCTTCTATGCAACCTAAATTGGCTGCATAGTTGAGTATGTTTAAAGGCTATTTTGGTGTCCTAATCATATTTAAATAAGCTGTTTTTAGCCAATTGCAATCTAATTAGATGTTCCTTGCATTGAATATGAAAATAAGTGCTGTTCTAACTAGAAAACTGTACTTCTTTGTTTTTCTTAGTGTTGCCTGTCCCATGATCCAGTTTTTTTCAGACTAGTTTTTTGTTAGAAACCATGCAAATCCAAGAACAGCTACTCTGTATACAAGTAAATATTTAGTCCAACAATTCTTCTCTTATGGGCTTACATTTCAACTTGTAAATGTTTTCATGAATCAGGAATTGCAGTGGAAAAGGTTGTCACATTCTCTCCACCTCCGCCCCCCCCCCCCCCGAGTTTCCTTACTGGTTCTGCACCACCTGTCTCTCGTGTCATTATGAACGGGTTTTCATTGTAGTATAAGATGGTGTGATGGCATCTTCGATACATCTTTATTATGTATGGTGGTTGGAATAATCCTATTGTGATATTGTCCAGTGGAGGGCATTTGTTTATGGTACTCCTTAGAACGAACATAATGGTATTGTTTCTTTATTTTATGCCTGGATGTTGTAAGTGTAAGCCAGGAAGGAACAAATTCATTCTGAGTTGTGCTTACAGAATGTTTTGGTCAGGTACTTGAGAATTATTTGCATAGCCCTTTTGGCTATAAGATATTAGGTTTAATTGGGGCTTGGGTTTCAACAAGCTGGCTGGGAGTCAGTCCTAATAAGACTGAGGTGATGCTGGTTGTTTGAGAGAAGTAGTGAGTAGGTATGAATGGTGACTGCCTTCATGATTGAGGCATCTTGCCTGTTTCTAGTCAATGACGAGCAAAATTTCAGGGTATTACTGGATCCCTGTTATTTCCTAGAATTCCAAGTGGCTTTGGTAGCCGGAAGTGCCTCTATTGGTGTCTGCAGTAACTAATTATCTGATGTGGACCGTGCTGTAAGCATCCTTGCTTTTGTAACCTCCAAACGAATGCATTCTACCTACAGCTACCATATGAAAATATCTTCGATATTACAGCTGGCACAGAATGCAATGTGTTGTCTCTTTGCTTACTTGTATTAAGTGAATATAACACAAACTTGAAGGCTGTCTGTATTATTTAGCTGGTGCTTTGTAAACTAATTTTTGTACTATTGTAGCATGTCCTCTCTGGCTGGCTGCCAGGGGCTGACAGCCTGGTGGGAGAACAAATGCTAAATAGCAGCCATGAAACTGACGAGAATGACAATTTCACTGCTGGTAGGCTCCCTGCTGTGAGGCTGAGCCCTGCCTCACACTGGGTTCACAGATTAGGCTGTCAGCAAGGGGGCGGCTCCCACTTTGAACCCTGCTGCCAGGGCAGGGAGCCTGGCTCGGGCTTTCTCCCATTCCTCACTGGGAGGTGGCAGCGGGGCTCCAGGCTGCTAGCCAACGGGCGATATAAGTAACACCGTGTCTACACAGATGCTGCGTTGCCCTAACTACGTGGACCTAAGCACTACGCTTCTTGAAGAGATGGAGTTATTAGATTGATGTAGTGGGCAGCTTACATCGGCGGGAGCACCATTCTGGTGTAGACACTTACATAATTAGGCTGAGTAAGCTGACTTATGTCAACCGAACTCTGGAATGTAGACCAGGCCTGAGTATCTTTCCCAGACCCGAAGAAGAGCTGTGTAGTTCAAAAGCTTGTCTTTCATCAATAGAATTAGGTCCAATAAAAGATATTGCCTCCCTCACCATGTCTCTCTAAAGTTACTATTTGGCAACTTGACAATATTTTGTTCATTACATTACATTACTATCTTTGATCAATTTTTCATCTGTTTTAATTTTGGCATATGAATTCTATACAATAGTTCTGTATGGGATAAAACATGGTTTTTAAACTGCTTAATAAACAAATTGGATGAGACACAGAACTAAATTCCTTATTTTTAATAATAAAGGCAGAAGAGTGAAATGAGAGGGCTTGAGACCTTGAATTATTTCGGAAGTATTTTGCAGACTTTTAACACCGACTACCAAATGTAATTTTTATCCACATGGAACGTTTTTGTTAGAAAAACGAGCTTTTTTCTATTCACCTGCAGAGCAGTGAATTATTATGCACCCCCTTAAAAATAGCAAATATGGAAATCCATCTTGCCAAGAATAAAATTAGGTCAGTTAGAATAGCAAGGTTTTCAGTTCAAGATTATAGCATGTGTCCAAGTTAATTTGCAGTTTTCGACATATTCCCCCTCCCCTCCCCCCGGACCTCTACCAGCTAAGAACTGGAAACCTTTGCATCTCATAGTAATATGTATTGGACTGATATGGCCTGTGCAGCAACCTTCTTGGAATGTTGGACTGTCCAGCCAATGAAAGATATTGTGTGTGTACACCTCCCCCACCCCCCTTCCTCAACCCTGAACTGCTTTATTTCTTTAGTAACTCGTGGTGATGCACACTAGTGCTAAGGTCTACAGCTCTGTTATAATAGGTGTTGCACTTGTATGCAGCTTAGGGTCAGAACCAAATCTGTCAGAATTGACAGCAGTGAATGTCCTGCCCCAGAAGTTCACTACAGTTTTATTTGCCTCCACAGTGACAGGCACAAACAAGCAGATCTCTCTGCTTCAGCACTTTTTCCAAGGAAAATGCTAAACTTTATTTCAAATTTCTGAATGTTTGGCTCAATAATTTGATTGATTGATTCCCAGCTGTCTGCCAAGGCTGAATTTCCCTTTTCTCATAATGCAATTGGGTGGATAATTCTCAGCACCTGGTTACATTGTTCACCTTCATGGAGTGTAACATGGAATATTAATGCAGAAAAGTCCAGTTTATAGATATGTTGATTTCTGTGGCGTATGTGCATATACACATACATAGGAAAATTCTTCCTTTGAGGAGGATGGCCAGCAGAGTACTGTTTTAACCACGATCAGGAGGTCTGCACCTGTCCTAAACAATAGTTTATATACCCCTCCTCATTTTCTCTAGTAAAACATAATAGAGGGGTGTGTGTGTGTGTGTGTGTGTGTGTGGGGGGCACGCGGGAATATTGGGCTGTCATCACCTGCCGTTCTCTGGGTTGCCATGGGCTAACTACTGGGCTGTCATTTCCAACTGAAACTGTGGGTCACCACACTTTAATGTCCAGGATATTGTCCTCAGCTTCTGCCTTCCCTTCCAACCTGCAAGCAGCTGGCCATGAAGTAATGAGAAGGCCAGTAACCCAGATGTGGAAGAACAAGCAGGCAGTAGGAGGCCCACCATTTATCTTTCTAGTCCCACTGTACACCATTTTATTAGGCCAGAAGATTCCTTTGTGTGCACCAATCCATATTCAGCATAGTATCACTAGTGGAATTAAACATGGCTATCTTTCCTGGTGACCAGGGTTCAACATTTCTAAGTGGGGGAGACTTTCTGTTGAAAGTCTGCTGTACAGGCCCTTCACAGGCAGCCAAGACCAGGCAGACATCACCTCAGCCCTCTCCTTTGGCTATGAAAGCTCTGAGGTGGCATCATACCAACCCAATAAAAAGGAAAATATTCTGAACGGCTATCTGACACTGTAAGTGCCTCCACATGCTTTCACAAGGAGGGATAGTATTGCAGGTATGGTCCCTCTCAACCTAAAGATCTTATGGCCTAACTGGGTTCTCCCTGGGAAACGGTGTGGGTTACGAATCTGTTCCATACAAATATATGGGGCTTTGAACCTTGAGATTAGGCACTCAGGCAAATGAGTTTCCAAGTCTTAGTGCTACAATGGGAAGCTTCATGGAAAGCTGAGGCTACTCATAGTAATTGGAAATGTCTGCTTACAATTTTTGGCTCCTGCCAGACACCATAGAAAGAAATACATGTCATATAGCTAATTGAAATAGTCTCTGAAGTACACAAGAGGAAAGACCACTCTGCAAGTTGTAACTAGAATAAGTACAGGGTGCTGAGGTAAAGTTGGCAGTGGCTCTCAATTGGCAGACAAAGAAGGGGGAACCAATGGATGGAAGGAAAGAGAAGGGTAACATGCTGAAAGAATTCACATAAATATTGGTGGGTTTTTTTAATAGTACATATCAAACTTACACTGCCTTATTTTTGGTAAATTCTGCTGCATTTACTGACTCTTATAATAAGAAGATAGAACTAACATTTAAAAAACCAAAGATCTACTGTGGCTTTAAAAGACTGTGCAGACTCTATGCTCAAAAAATTAAAACAAAGTTTAAAGAATCTTTATAAAAATGTTTGGATGAGTAATATTCAGCCATTAAAATATTTAAAAAATAAAATTCATGCCACTTTTATTATGAGATTTGGCACTCAAGTGGCATTGGAGAATCTGCATGGGCTGTGGGCTCAGGTTTGGGAGGCATTTGTCATAAAAGTATTGGAGAGCTAATTCACTATTTAAGTCTTTGCAGGCCATGCTTTTTCTCTCTTCCCTCCCCCCCCCCCCCAATAAGTAATTTAGGCTCCATTGTTTTGCCTTGATTAGTGTAACCTACTCCATTCTCCCTACTTCTTTGCCTCTCCTCCCTCACAATTTACCTAAAATGAGGCTTCTGAAGTATAATATGCTGCTTCCTTTTCTCCAGCCATGTTGCTCACTACTTGAATCCCATCACTGCCTCTCTCTTACTGCAGAATATTCATGCTCCTTGTCTTCACCTAAACCTCCACTATAAATTCCTCCTCCCTGTACTCTCCTCACTGCTTCCTTCTTTTCTTTCTACCACTCCTTTGGTTTTATGGACTCATTTCTGCTACTCCTATACTTGGAACAGTCTGCCAAATGCCTCTTTTCCCTATCCCTTCTTAAACCTTACTTCTTCCAGGAAGTCGTCATTTGTCAGCCCTCATCTACGCCGGAAGGTGTTTTTTTTCCCCCCCTATGACCTAAGGTTTGAATTTAAACTGATATACTGGTATAATCCTCTGTGTGGATAATCTTCTTCTGGCATATGGGTGGCTTTTTTCAGTTTAGTTGTTTGCTTGGGAAAGGGCTTAAGCTAAACTGAAAAGGGAAGTTCTGATACCAGTATAATAGTGTCCACATGGGGACACAAGCTATTTAACTGCATTTGTTTTTCCTGGTAAAATTTTCCTGTGTAAGGAAGGTCTTAATTTTCTCACTAGCATTCTCTGTTGATTGACCTTTAGCTGGATGGTTGTGCTATATTTAGGATTAAATCTTTCTCTGCAGATGGGGGAAATGAAAAAAAAATTCTGAGGTCATAAAAATACCAAGGTAGCTTGAATTAGCCAGTAGATTACTTCAGCATGTACATAGTTCTTTGATTCTTTAAGATATCCACCTAAACCAGCCACAGTCCCCTGATACATGAGCTCCAAGGAGAAAATTGTTGCACACTACGTATAAATTATCACGTTATATTTGAAGAGGACCAAGAATTTCCTAAACGAAAATAATTTTAATGGTGCTTCCTTGTTCAAACAAACCTCAAAAGCCAACGTTGAGGTTTCTGTTCTGGTCTCTTCTTTCAGAAAGATATAGTTAAACTGACAATAATTCAGAGGAGACTAATCCAGTGATTAAGGGTCTGGAGGGATTGTTCTATGAAGAAAGATTAAATAATTTACACAGGTATGGATTGGCTAAATAATTGTATCAGATGGGGGTGGACATGGACATATCAGTCTATAAGTATCTTGAAGATGTGAACACCAAGGAAGAAAGAGTAAATTGTTCAGAGTGGCACAAAGGAGTGGAACAGGGCATAGTGTGACTAAATTAAGCAAAGGAAAATTTAGACAGAATAGTAGGAAAAACCTTCCTAACAGAAAGATGCATTTGATTATGGAAGTCTCTCCCAAGATAAGTTGTGGAAAGATCATTGAGACCGTTAAAACTAGACATACAGAGGACTGAAAAGCAAAATGTATGGCACACTTCTACGCTACAAAGGAGGGATGGGCTACATGACCTATTGGATCTCTTCTGTGTCTAACTACTGGGACAATAGTGTGGCTTAGACAGCTCAAAATCCTCTTGGAGTTGATGTTACCTGACTCGCATAGAGGATGGACCAGTCCAGCAGCCTACAATGGTGTAATCAAATTACAGGAAAGAATTGATATTTTATAAATTGTGTTGTGCGTATTCCCCCAGTTCTCACAACAAATTTGTCTTTAAGGTTAAATTAGATTTCTTCCTCCATATCTAGGATTTATTTTAATTATTTCTATTTTTATCCCATTTTATTTTTATTATTTGTATTGTGGTACCATCCAGAAACTGCATTCAGGATCAGGATCTCGCTGTGTTCTGTTTTTTGTAAAGCACCTGACTCCAACCTGCAAGTAGTTAGTTCCCCAGTCCTGCAGACAGGACTGAGGAAGTAAATGGGGACTCCACATGTGATCTCTGGGTGTATATATGTGAGTAGCAGTAGGGTACTCTGTCCAGTTTTGGTGTTTACATTTTAAAAAGGATGTGAAAAATAGAGGGTGCAGAAAAGAGCTAGAAAAATTATTTGAGGGCTGGGCTTTACAGTGAGATGCTTTTTGTATAGTCTTTTTTTAATGAGTTTTTAATTCTTGACCCGTCTTAGTATTTGCCTTGCCATTTTCTACTTTTATATTTAATCTTAGCCTTATCTAGCTGTTTGAAGGATACCCTTTTTAATGTAACCCTTGCCTTTTACTATTGCATATTTTACCCAAGTCTTTTCTATTTTTAAATTTGTTTTGAACTCTTGCCTATTTTCAAGGTGGATGACAGATGAATGATGGAAAGTTTGTTGTTGCTGCTGAAGGTGTTTGAATTGCTGCTGAACTTGATAGAATGCAAGGTAAATCAGAAGAGTAGATTAATAGTCCAGAATCAAGGTGCTATGCCACTGGGGAAGCCGTGGTCTTTGAAGATTGTCCTGTAGTATATTGCGTATGTTGTACTGAAGTATGATGGAATAAATGAGTGATTGCTATCATCTGAGGACTTTAATAGAAACACTGTGTATTTAAGTAAAATTTTAAACAAATGGAATGGTGAAGATTGAAAATTATGTTTAACATACAGGAACTTCTGCATTGCTATTGAATAGAATAATTCATACCCAATTCTCTCCTCAAATCCTTGGAATTCTGAAATGAAAAGTATTTTACCACCTGAAGATATGCCAGAATGTATATATCTTACTTGATATATATTCCGAGTTGTAGAATTAAGGGAGTAAATGACACGCTTTGAGCGGAAAAAAGAATGAGAGATCTTTTGAAAGAGATGTCATATATTTTGGTAGGTTCAGCAGTGCATAAATCTTGGTCTTTATTAATCCTTAAATATTTTGAGATTAATCTTAAATTTTGTCATCAATGGCCAGTTCTCCACACTCTCCTATACTAACCCCTTGAGACTCTTCCCCCGCCCCCCCCCCTTTTTAACAAGAATATAAGAGCACAAAGGCGTCCTCAGAGTGATTGCCCTTGCATGGTTTAAGTGTGTGTTTGTAAATCGCCATTAGTCAGGAATAGTTACGGAACAAAAATTTAGGTAGCTTCTCGCAGTTTACTAAAATTATTCTCAGTTTTGAGAAAAATGTTTTGCTTTTGAAATCGAGAGAAGTGAGCTTTGTAGAATGGGTGTTTGCAGTTTTACAATTTAATATACCGGCACATCAAGATTTTCAGTTTATTTTTACAGTAGGGTCTTCAGAGATCTTTCCTTACAGCTTAGTCTGTTCTCTTTCCTTCCCTCCCCCAAATATTTTCTCAAACTGTTTTGTTTTATGTACTGTGACATTTACTTTGATTAACAATGTTTGAAAAATACATAGGAAACAGCTCCTACATAGGAAATAGCTCCTCAGTTTTTTTTAGCCCAAATAAATTGAAATGCTGCACAAATCTCTGCAACAGAACAAAAGTGTTGATCAAGTTTCAAAATTTTAAATCAACCCCTGTGATTAGTAGTTTGGGAATTAAGAGGACAAACTCTTCTGAATTTGAGGGAACAACCATTTTAGTTGCCAACTAGGGCTGACTTTAAATGGACCAGCTGTCCATATTAGGAGCAGAGGGTTGCTAAGGTTACGGTGGCTGTTTGAAGAAGAATGCAGCTGAGAGGGCAAGTTCTTGATGTGTGAGCTGAGGGAAGGAATTTAGTGTGATCATGCATCAGCCCTCCTAATCACATGTTCAAAAAGTGCTGTGTGGGCGGTATGTAGAAACTACAATTCTGTGTGCTGGCTCTTGTGTGTGGTTACAGTAATTTTGTTTTTCTAGGTGTAAGATTTATTAGTTTTATCATGAAAATGTTATGCTTTTGTTTTGGGCAAGAGGTAGAGAGAAGAGCAGTCTAAATTCAACATAATTTGAATAATTATTCTGTGAATATATTTAATTTAAAAAAAATGCTTATCCTTAACCACTTATTATCATAGACAAAGAAAAAAAGTGTACTTTATATAATACCTTCAGCTCCACCATTCAGGATTTTAGATTTTATTCACCTTTCATAATCAGGCCACAGCACCAATCAAAACAATTTCCCAGTACCTTTACTTCCCACTTGCATCTCCTTCACTGTAGTTTTGGGACTGTTTTAGTTTGATATTAGCGACACTACTTTTTTTCCTCAAGTACTTGTTCTCTTTTTGTTATGACTGATGCCAGACAGATGAAATTGCAGGATTATGCTCAGTGACCCCACTCATCTTTCTCAACTGTTAAAATACCCCTACTGTCTCTCAAATAGACAAAATGGGAAGCTAGTTGCTGTTAGATCTTCATTTGCCAGAGAATGCAAGGCAAGGACTCAGCAGGACATCTTGAAGGAACAGTTAATTTGAAGAAAGGCTGCATTCACGGGGATGTATGGGAAAGAACATCATGACCCTTCTGAATCTTCTTTCAAGGGTTTCTGCCTTTTTAGACATCCAACTGCCCCTTTAAACTACTCTCTTTCCATGGGAGAAGTTTCCTCCTCTGAAACCTATCGCTTTTTCTCTGTTCTATTTCCAAACTCCTAGTGAATTTTCCAGTCTAGGCTAATAAGCACAAATCTGGTTTTTCCTCAAATAACTCTTAAGAAGTTCACCCCTGTGGGCGGAAGGGATAGCTCAGTGGTTTGAGCATTGGCCTGCTAAACCCAGGGTTGTGAGTTCAATCCTTGAGGGGGCCATTTAGGGATCTGGGGCAAAAATTGGGGATTGGTCCTGCTTTGAGCGTTGGGTTGAGTATGTGATGCCTTATCCCAGGATAACCTCATAGCAGCAACACATGCTCTCATGACCGTAAACTCAGTTGCAGTCCCCTTTCCACAGGGCTTCTCCAGAGCTTGCAGCTTGTGCAGTATGTGACAGCACTTACTTATTTTCAGCATTTTATACAAATCCTGCCTTCTTTATATTGCCCCAAAGTGGTGAATGGAATATAAATTGATACATTTTCAAACTTACACCACAAACTGGTGTAATCTAAAGGATTTGGCATCATTCTAGGAAGACACTCTAGCCAGAAAAAAGGCAAAGGTCAAAGTAAGAACTGCTTAAGTCTAAATAGGATACCAGGCTTAATAGGATTTGCCACATCTGAGCAACCAATGGTCCCTCTTTTGGTCTTTGTATTCTACCACAGTGTCCACTACTAAATTATTCAGATGAAGCCTAGAGAAAGAATATAGTGCCAACGAGTAAGATAGCCATCAACTAAGTTCAGAAGGTTGACTGCATTGTCACCTTATGCTCGTTATTTTCTGGAGGGAATAAGGTGGTTCTTAAGGATGGTCCCTTTTGTTTTATTCAATAACATTTTTTTCTATATGGTAGGTTTCCCATCTGTTTCTGTCTATCCAATTGCTGACACTAACTTAGGGCTGGTCCACACTAGGGGGGGAGATTGATCTAAGATGCACAACTTCAGCTACATGAATAATGTAGTTGAAGTCCAATATCTTAGATCGATTTCAAAAGGTACGTACCCCGGTCCACACCGCAGCAGGCAGGCTCCCTTGTCGACAGCGCTTCCTCCGCTCGCGGAGCTGGAGTTCCGGTGTCGACGGGGAGCGGCTCTGGGATCGATTTATCGCGTCTAGATGAGACGCGATAAATCGATCCCAGAACATCGATAGCTACCCGCCAAATAGGGCGGGTAGTGTAGACGTAGCCTTAGTGTCTGGAGGACTTTCCAGTTCTATCTGAACACACATCTGTGTTCTGTATAGGCCACCCAAAGACGTCAGCAGTCAGAGTACTAGTTTCTTGCCCAGAGAATTGAGTGGATTCCCATGCAGCCTATCTGTTGCATTATATAGCAGGATTCTGACATAATGTCATCACACAGTACAGCCTGTCATTTTGAAGACTTTCTTTGAGGTGTCAGTATTTCAGTGGAAACCCTGCATTTTGCTGAATATTGATAAATGCCACAGTGGAACAGTGATTTTGGTGGGAGTCAGAAAAATTACAAGATTTGTTTTTAAATTACATAGAAGCCTGGCTGTATTTTCTCCAGAGACTACAGAGTTAGCACTTTTTTCATTGGGCTGTTTTTGGTAATAAGGTCCTTAAAGCACATGCACTCTGGGTATAAATCTGTCCCATCTAGGTTTCATAAAATTGAAGTTCCAAGTAAAGACAATGTTATTAACCACTATCATAATCAAACAAATAAAAAGCAAATAAGGCAATTAAAAAAAGGTATTGGAGGGAAAGGAATGAGAGAAATATAACAGATAGGGGACCAACTGTGATTGTTGTTTTCTAAGGGACGAGGTGACAACTTACACTCTTTGCAGGCAGATAAAAATATTTTATCAGAGGGGTAGCTGTGTCAGTCTGGATCTGCAAGAGCGACAAAGAGTCTTGTGGCACCTTATAGACTAAAATATATATATTGGAGCATAAGTTTTTGTGGGTGAAGACCCACTTCGTCAGATGCATGTTCACACCTCCAGATCAGCTGCTAGCAGTGGACCTCATCCTCCCTGATTGTATTAACCTTGTTATCTCAAACCTGATTCTTGCCTACATATTTATACCTGCCTCTGGAAATTTCCACCACATGTGTCTGACGAAGTGGGTCTTCACCTACGAAGGCTTATGCGCCAGTATATCTGTTAGTCTGTAAGGTGCCACAAGACTCTGTCGGTCTTAAAAATATTTTAGGCACTTTTAAAAAAATTGTGAAATAAGTACTGGGATCAATTTCAGGATATAGTAGATTCCATGATCTGGAACCCTCCTCAGTAAAGGCATATTTTACCAACCCGAGATTCAAAGATGGCTTGCTGAAAGGCTGTTGGTGTATGACTGCAGACAAAATGAGGCCTCAGCGTCTAACATAGCTTGGGCCTATAGCATTAAAAGTTTGAAAAACCAGCAGTCTCAGTTTATAGTCCATCCGTCAATTTAGGGCAATGTAAAGAAGAAGGCAGGACTGGTGTAAAATACTGAAAATAAATGTGTGCTGTTGCATACTGAGTAAACTGGAAGCTCTGGAGAAGCCCTATGGACAGGGAATTGCAATTGAGTTTATGGTCATGAGATCATGTGTTGCTGCTACAAGGCTACCCTGGGATAAAGAAAGATATAGTCTGTGCAAATTGTGCAACTGTGAATTTGTTCTATGTATAATATGGCAACTGTTGTGGCAAACTAAATGTTCCTTAAAAGGGGAAATGTTTGAAATGAGGATTTCATAACTCATGAACTCAATCCTTTAAAAACACATTTTTTCCTTAACTCTGTGAGAGCACCCAGTACTCAAGTATTTTTCATGAAGTATGTAGGTTGATTTATAAAATACACTCCTTATGTGCTGAATCCAAAACCAAAACAAGCCTCTTGTTCTCAGATTTAATGACTGTGTTGTAGGAAGAAGTCAGCTAGTGGTGATTTGAATCAGTAAATGCTGCTGTTAGTGATGTGACATTCCATATTCTAGAGATCAGAGCTAGTTTACTGTTAGAAAACCAATTTTAGAAGTATATGAGAAGCTCGTTAAGGTGGGACAACAGTGGGGATTTCACTCTCCAAAGTCAATCATCCAAGCTCGGTAGCAGTGTATTTTTTGTCATCTTGGATGTGCTGCTTCTGCTATCAGATATCTTGTGAAAACTCTTAGGTTGTAGACATGATAGCTGTCCTAGACAAGCGGCAGTGATAGTGGTTGAACTGAAGATATATTCCAGTGGTTCCGAACCTGCGGCCTAATCAGCACACAGCTGTGGCCCATGTGACCTCCTCAGAGCCAAACAAGTAGTATTGGGTGAGGCCCACAGTGGTAAATGGATTGAGAACCACTGATGTAGTCTGTGGGCCAGATGAATCACTACTTGAAAATAAGCATCCTGAAGGTCAAGAGCAGAAAATCAATTCTGTGCTTTTAAAGAGTTGATTATGGAAGCTAGTGTCACCATTCTGAATTTGAGCTGGTGTATGAATTTTAATTCTGAGGTCTAGAATATGATGCACTCGCACGTGCACGCACACACGTTTGTTTTTAATAGGGAAGTAGTGTGAATAGAAATCTTTTCCTCTAAATTCTTGAGTTGATACTTGTATTGCTTCCTAGTTGAAATAAGGAATCCACTTTCATCCCTCATTTTTTTTCCATGGAAGATTGGTTCTTGAAGAGGAATGGGGAAGGGGACTTAAAAGAGGGCAAAGACTAGAATGTAATGTTATAGTTATTCATGCATAGATATCTACATTTTAAGAATATTTTATGCTGGAATTGTTTGGCAGAGAATAAGCCCTTTCTTCAACATACTGCTCTTTAAAAGAGTTCTACAAAAGGCAGTGTCCAAGCAGCAATAGCATTGTCATTTTTAGAGCTATGCTAATTTGAGTTCTCATTAATACAGAGTTAAATATTAAGTATTAAAAATGGTTCATTCTGGGGGCCCCTCCATGTCATTTAAAAAGTGGATGTTCACCATCTCCATGACAACTAGAGCTAGATGACATCTTTGCTCTAAGGCTGAGCTCCAGAGTTCTCTGCCTACAAGCTGCGTGCACACAAGATTATTGCAGGAGCTTCTGCAGAATTCTTAAAAGATTATCAACTAAGTTTGACTCAAATTCTTCATTGGCTCTGAGGTTTTTCCTCAAAATGACTAAACTTAAAAAAATTAGGTTGGCTTCCTGAGGAGAACAGCACCTCGCCTCCTCACCCTCTCCAGAAATGGCAGACAGCAGGTCAGAGGAATTCAGCTCCCAGCCAGCACGTGGGCAAGGTCCATGTTGAGACAGTTGAGCAGACTGCATGGAAGCTTCTTTCATGGAGACCAGGCCAGCAGTGTAATTACACTGGGGCTAGGTTTTTCCCCTTCCCCAAAATATGGGATCCCTTTTCTTTTCTGCTTGTTCTGAAAGCTCTGAGTTTTCACTGGAGCCTCCTGAATCTTGGGGTAAGGCATGGTCTCACCCCATGACAACCAGGAGGAAGAAATTCCGGTTTCGAGCCAGTTAGTAGGTATGGACTGTGCCGAGATGGCTGAGAAGGCTACAAAGCATCCTCCCTTTCCCACAAGCTATTTTACCTGCAAGGCCACAGCTGTGTCATTGCCTGTGACCTCTCTGATACCAATGGGTCACTTGTCTCCAGTGGCTCCAGCTCACACCTCATTCTGTGCAGTCGGTTCTTGCTCAACTTCGACCCAGCAGCAAGGAGCATGAGGTAAAATGATTTGAATCCCCTCCTTGGGAGATGAGCCTACTACATCTCCCCTTCTATCCTCCGGAATTCACACAGGAGGTCATAAAGAGGCTACTCTTTTCCTGGTAGAGAAATGAAGGATATATGCTTGCAGACTGTCCTTTCAATCTCTCTGGTAATGCACTTTCCCCCTCAGAGGGCTCCTTCCCATGTCTCTCGAAGATTTGATCCAAGGACTGGTGAAGAGAGGTTTTAAGAGTTTGCGAGAAACATTCAAGAGTGTCCCATCTAGGTCCACTAGGAGAAATCTCTGAAGTTGAGGCTTTTGAGCAAGATGCTCAGACTGTTGACTAAGGTCTCCATAGTTAAGCACAAATTGCAGAGGGAGAGAGTCTAACTTCACAGGTGCTTATGGATTTTTAGAAAATGAAACCCAAACAAAACAACTTGCAAAGTTGAAGAAGAGCTGTGTTATTCATCACCTAATTTATGAGGGTGAGAGTTTAAAATGGAGTGGCAATTCCCTACCTAAAGTCTTTATTAGTCTGCCTAAGGTTAAGCCTGTTGTGACCTCCTTGTTAAAGGGCATAGTCATACCAGTTGAAGGGTGTAATCTTGCTAAACCCACAGATGAGAATAAAATCACTCAGACTAAATTTGGCTGAGTACTCTCAGCCTGAGCATTTGGGTGCAGTCTTATTGTGAAGGTCTCTGCTTAACTGTTAGCAGCTTGTGAGCATGCAGGGAGGAAAAGAAAAACAATCTACTCTAAACTAGATTTCTTTAGTAGCTTTTTTAGGACTGATGCGTCACCTGATTCTGACTTGCTGTATGTAGTATTGTAGCTATGTTGGTCCCAGGATATTAGAGAGAGACGGTAGGTGAGGTAATATCTTTTTATTGGTCTGAAGTTCTGTGTAAGCTCGAAAGTTTGTCTCTCACCCACAGAAGTTGGTCCAATGAAAGAGATTACCTCATCCACCTTGCTGAACATTCAAAGCTTCCAAAGTTGTGTCCCGGGGGCAGCTATAGATGCACTTGAAGAAACTGGAATTACAGGCTAAACTCTGATATCCTTCCAAATATCTTGTTGTAAGCATTTTGAGAGCATAGAAGCAAAGCAGATGCTGAGACGTTGGACAAGGGAATAAATCCTTCCCAGTGAGAGACTCTTCAAATTACCTTATCTCAGCAGGTATTTCCTTTGAAGCCAATCCTCCTCCAGATTCCAGCATAGCTATTACAAATTGGAAAGCGGCCATTCTCTCTTGTGGACTTAGAAAACCAAGACTGGGATTCTCTGGAAAACCATCTAGCCTTGCAAGCTTCTCTTATTTTTTGGGTTTCCCAAGTTTGGGAAGAACTCCCTCCCCTGAGCAGGGATGCTTCAGGGTGGACCCGGATCTAGAAGTGAATCACCTCCAGAGAATAGGAGCTTGGGATAATCAGGGAAGGATATTCAGTAGAACTCACTTATTGTCCCAGGGAGAAGTTTATCCTTTACACACAGTAAATTAAATCTGCACTATCAGCAAGAACCTTTGTAGCATCAGAAGATGAAGCGTGCAATAGTCCATCTCCCACACATTGAAACAATAAGAACCAGTTCTGTGAGAGACGAATATTTTGGAAGAGGCAAAAGATTCTTTGTGGTACAAATTTTAGATCTCTGATCCCTCAAAGTCCAGAAGGCGATCATATATTCCAGTTAGAAATACTGAAATCCATCATTGCAGCATTTTTTTCCCCAAGACTTTGGAATATGAAAATAAACCTCCCAGAGATCTACTGAAGATGTGATTGGGGAGACTCGCCCGGAGATACTTTAGTCTCTGCTACAACAAAGTATTCCCTTTTTGGATTCGTAACTTCTACATGGATATTCACAAATGCCATTTCATCCCTTCCTTCAAGTGAACGGGATACATGTTTACCCTTGTCTGGACAGCCTTCTCGTCATATTACACTGGACCCAGTAGCCATTGCTAACAAGGCTTCAGAAACATGGCTTTGAGCAAACAGGTTTGAAGAGCCAATTACAGTCCTCGCAAAATTTCAGCATCTAAGTTATTGTCTGGAACAATCTCTTTATTTGGGGGCGGCAGGAGGGAGAGAAAAGAAAATAGTGTCTTATTTGCCAAACATGAGCCACATCTCTCTGGAAAAATCTGACTCAGCTCCTGGGCTAGTTGGTCTTGTGTGTATGCCTGGCACAATTCTTGCTTTGCTTCCAGCCATCCGTTGCAACAAAATAGTATATGAAGTGCTTGGTCCAGATCCAGTATTGGTATCTCAATGAACTCATTCTTAATATTATATAACAGCTGCCTGATGTTGGGTCTGGAGGAACTAGTCATCTGCACAGATACCAGACCCCACGTAAGGGGGACAGAGCTGGACTCCTCGTTGAGTTGGGAGAGGGATATAGCCCAAAGACAAGACATGGAGTATAACCTGTCTCGTTCTGTGGGCCGTCAAGCTTACTCCTGCATTTCCAGCATTTTTGTTTCTTTGGAAACATAGTCTGTATGTGCCTGTGAAGGCTGAAGATCTTCCGCCCTGCAGGGAGAAGTACGTCTGTGCCCTCGGCAGAAACATGCATGTATGCTCACTTGCTCTCCCTCCCTCCCCCCATGGTTCTACACAAAGAAGGAAAGTCGGCATCTGAAGATGTACTTAGAACCAAAGGAATGCAGTTTAGATCAGCTAGCCTTTCTGTGCCTCACAGGTCAGGCTTAAAGCCCATTTGTGAACCCATTTGCATCCAACTCCAGTTGGAAAGCCGAGATGTACCATGTGAGATGCACACTCAGAAGCGGCGGCTGTGGGCCCCATATCTTTGAAAGTGGGCTAAAAGTCTCCTTTTTTTGTTTCCTTCCTATCTCCAACTCTCTGCAGCCACTGAGGATCAAAATAGTAACACAGATTGTGAAGGAGCAGACTACAGTGATTACACCTCATTAACCCTCATGGCTTGGTCCTTAGACCTGACCCATTGGAACCTTGTCTCAGACCCCATCCCTGCTTCTCGTGCCCCCCGTCCCTCCTACCCAATACTGCAACAGAGACCCATCTTGAACCAATATCCAGTGCTGCCTAATCAGTCAGCTGGGAAGCAGATAGGAAAAAATTACAGATGCTCATTCTAAGAAGTTGATAAATATTCTCCTAGAAAGATAAGGTGGGTAAGGTAATATCTTTTATTGGATCAACATCTGTTGGTGAAAGAGACAAGGTTTCAAGCTACACAGAGCTCTTCAGGTCACATTCTGGGGTGAAATCCAGCCCAGTGAGGGGTTGTCACTGTGTGCCCTGTAAGTGCCTCAAAATGCCTTCCTGCTTCTCAGCTCCTCAGAGCTAAGATCAAGCGTAAGTAGTCTCTCGGCCTGTCAAAGGCTATGTTCAAGTGTCTTGATGTTTTTGGTCTTTTGGCCCCGAGATGAAAACCTTGTCTGTGTCTCTTGAACCGCGAAGTACAAATATTATCTTCTAAGCTAATATCTGTTCTTATCAGTTTAATATCTGCTGTAGCTCTCTTGACGGAGTGTTTCCAGCCAGCATACAAGCACGCACTGATTAGCTGTGTTAAGGAGCTCGGGTTCAGCACTCTGATCCCTGTAGCCTGCTTGTTATACCACTGTCACTCTCTGGCTTCCATCAGCCTTGATTACACCTGGGAAGATGACCTGAAGAAGAGCTTTCTGTAGCTCAGAAGTTTCTTTTTCACAACAAAAGTTAGCCCAATAAAAGATGATACATCATCTACTTTGTGTTTCTAATGTCCTGGAACCAGTGTGGCTACAACAGCAGTACAAAAAACCATTCTCCTAGCATCTGTGGAGGAAATTCACAAATGATGTCTATGTATCACGTGATGTTTTTATATTGGTGTTACAAGGAATACATATCAAGGAAAGTCAGATGACGCAAAGGACACAGCGGTGTTGGGGTTTTTTTGCAAGACACCCTGACCATGGATGTCAAGGTCAACACTTCTTTGTTTTAAAACAGTGGTCCCCAAACTTTTCATGGTTGCCTCCCTGACCCCTGTTGGCCTTCCCCTCTCTCCCCCCCCCAACCGAGGCCAGAAGCGGGGCCACTGCTCGGGGGGGGGGGGGGGGCGCAGACAAGGTTAAGGGGGGCAGCGGCTGGGGTCAGGAGCGGAGCCAGGATTGGGGAGCTGCGGTGGTTGGAGGCCAGGATTGGGGATGAAGAGGGGTTGGGTGGCACTCCCTCCCTGCCCCCTCTGGGGGCTGGCCCCAGACCCCACTGTGACTCCTGAATGTTCCTCCATGCCATTCTAGCGGGGCGAGCCCTACAGTTTGGGGACCACTGTTTTAGAAAGATAAGTCAGTTTCTGTTGGCATATTGCACTGTAAGAAATGCATAAGAATCTCTCATTATTGCCATATAATAGATTCCTAACAACCGCCACTCTTCGTCCTCTGGCAATATGCAGGCTCTTGGCATGATCTTGATCTATGTTATACAAGTTCTAATAGAACTACCTTTCAGTATTGCAGGTGGGTAGGTGTCTTTCCCTTCTCACTGAAAGTATCTTGCTTATTCATGACTTTCTTGTCCAAGAGTTTGTTTTTGGCAGGCTCTCTATGAAACCTGACTTATACGTTCTCTCAAACATGATAGTTCTGTGAATTAGCCAGCCCTTCATCTCCAAGGTTACTACAATCTTTCTTATATAATAGGAAATGTTTGGATTCACCCAGTAGGGCAACACGACATCCTAAGGAAGTAGAAATGCATAAGTTAGATGAGAAGAAAGCCTAAAGATAAAGATGTTCATAGCAGAGGCATTCAAAGCTCTTCTCCTTTTGTTTCTATGCACTCTGTGAAAAGAGCAGTGACTTTTTTGTGGATAGAAATCTTAAAAGGAAATCCGTAAGGCTACTAAAGGGTTTTCCATCCACTTTTTCAGACACTAGAGTTGACATCCTAAAGCATTTGGTAGAAGGGTGTTAAGGATTACTAGGATACCCTGTTCTGTAAATTCCTTTTCAGTTCTACAGGAGTAAATGAAATCCTCCCTCCCTAGGGATGATTTACCGCTTCCCACTGTGAAGACTCTGACATGGAGGGGACTGAAAGGGAAAAATCTGTCTTATCCATGAATTTTCATTCGAGGAACCTCCATGTTGCAGTCTGACCCTTCCTCAGAGAATTGATTAATGTCCAGTTCTCTTCCCCCCCCCCCCCCACTATTGTTTACTTTCTTAAGAAGTTTGAAACAGAAGAGGGTATTCCTCCAGGAAATGCCTAAATTTCTTGTCAAGGCTCTGCTGCAAATGGTTTGTGTTGACTAGCACTTACAAACTTTTATACAGCTTCCAAAGCTGGAAAAAAAATACTCTCCAGAATGATCGTTAGTTCTTCCTGAGCTGCACTGAAGCCCATGCTCAGGGAAGGGATTTAGTATGCTTCCCTTTGCCATAGAGATGGGGACTGCCCTACTACGAAGACTATCTGACATGGAGGGTTCTAGAAAGAAAACTTACAGGTAAGACAGAATTTTCCCTTTCCAGTGACGGGACTTGAAATACTGTACACTAAATTTGAAGTCTGAACAGGTTGCAGACTCAAAAGCTTGTTTTTTCTTAATTATAGAATTTAGAAAAAATAATCAGTCACTTTTGTTTTTTCCCCTCACATAATTCAGTGCTGGTGTTACCACTGGTATTTTCAGCAGAATGCTTCTGTTAAATAATTGACAACAGTGTGTTTTGTCACATACTTGCCCAGGATTATAAAATGATTTTTCAGTTTTAAAAGTCAAGTTCTGATTTTACCAAGAAGAATCTGAAAGCAGAAAAATGTTTAGTCATCTGCTTTGTGATGGTCTTCCAGTAGCATACTTAATTTAACCTGAAAAGTGAGCAAACCAGACACTTAATAAAAATGTGATTAAATGGCAGAGTTTACTCTGTAGCTAAAAGAGCAGTTTTGTAAAGTGAGTTTGAAAATTATTTGAGGGATTGTTATATTTCAGTTTAAGTAGAAGTAACTGTCCAGCAGGCAGTGACTTGAATTCACTGCCCAGAGGGGACGCCATGAAATAGAATTCTTCCCAGGTTCAATCCACATCACAAACATAACATGTTTTTCCAGTTATTCAACTTTCCTCCTTCAAAATCTCAAGGATTTATCCTGAAGCTTCAAATGCAACTAATTTCCAATTTTTTTTAATAAGCTGGCCCTAGAATTAAACTATGGCGTTTAAGTGGGGGACAAACAGAAATTGGACTTACTGATGGTGAAACCTTTAATGTTTCTGTCATTTTAAGAATGTCTTCATTAAGTTCCAAATTGAATGTAGCCCTTTTCTTGTTTTGACAGCAGGCAGTTGTGAAAACCCAGTTAAGTATTTGTGAAGCCTTTGACCATGGTAGTACTACTGCAACTGAAAATTCTTAATTGTAACATTCAGGGAGTGCTTGTAAGCTTTTTTTGGTATTGCATGTTAAATATTTGCTTTCAACTCTGGTGCAAACGTATTATATTAAATTAATTGTTGGCTAACTAGTTTAGAGTTTAGACAGATGATTACTTTCATTTTACTGTTTTAATATGATACTTATTTTGAGAAATAATATTTAGGAATGGGAAGAATTAAAACTGTTTGAGGATTTGATCCTTGTTCTGTTACATTTGTATTTTCTTGGGTTTTAGTACCCAGGTATCCCAGCATTAGTTATATTATTAAAACATGTACTGTAAAGTAAATTAGTGATCTCAAAAACATTCTGTTTATCCAGTATCTCAAATTAACTGTTAAAAAAATTCACATAGTGGAAAAAATAGTTTGTTAGCTTCATTCTCTTTACTCTTTGGCCACAAATTTACAGTCCTAATGGAGTTCCTAAGTTTAAAAACCAACAAACAAAAAACCTCACACATCACACACAGCTTTAAGCTAAAGATGAATGAATGCACCTCAAGAACAATGGAATAACTTCATTGTTTACATTTATTTCTGTCCTAGTTGTTCTGCTTTTTGGTGCTAGATAAGTCAGTGTTCAAAACCACTTTAATTTGACTATCCTTTATCTTCTCTACCTTTAAAAATCAAATATATGATATGTAATGTTAGAATTTAAGGTAAGCATTAAAATAAAAGCACAGCAGTTCTGTGTTCTAGTTTCAGGACTCAGGGTTAAGCCTCTTCTTAAAGAAGAAAAATATCATAGTAGAAAGCTAGATTGATATTGTGCGTGTGTATACGTACATGTGTATAAATGCATGTATTTTTAAAAAGGCTAGACTTCTTTGTGGTAAAAGAATGTGCTAGAGAAGGAAAGGTATCTTACAACGTCTTGACTGAAATAATATTTTATAAACGTGTTTTGCAATGCAAGAACTTAAAATTGAGTTATTGGACAAAGTGGGTATGATCACAGGACTACTCATTGCTCAGTCAGAACTGGAAGCTATGAGCAGATGGACCTAGCCATGTTGTAGCTATTGGATTTGAAGAGCCATACTCTCCTTAATCAACTCCTAGATGACAGGAGAGCTTGCAAAGGGATGAGGGCTAGAGAAAGAAAACTCCTTTTCTTTCCCTTCCCACACTAATCACTCAATTTTTTTTAACTTGGATGATTGCACACTTTATATCTTTTATCACATACAACCTCCCCAATATTAACAGGTTGCAAAGTCAAGTAATCAAAAATTAGGAATTGCCAGTTTTAAGGTTGCTCATTTAACTTTAACTCTGCCCCCTTGTGTATCGAATAAGGTGGGGGTCTTGTGGAAAAATGTGATTGTGTAATTTAAAACTGTATCATAATGCATGAATGCAAGGGGGCTGGATGAAACTATATTAAGGTTGGAAGATGAGACTCATGGGGGGCAGAGGTAGTGAAGTTTATATAGTCTAGTAAAGAAGTTTGTGAGGAGGACATGAGTTTACAAATAACTAAGTTACAGTAAAAGCTAGAGTAGGCAAACTTCAGGTTGGGTGTTAGGCAGTTGTCCCTGAAAGAGCAATGTGATTGGAAAATTTAATGCTGCAAGGATTTGACATTGACTACTACATGTCTTTGAGGCAACAACATAGCCATGTTAACCATGTTTGCACTATATACATTCCTTTCAGTGTGTGGTGTGTGTGTGTGTGTGTGTGTGTATATGTGTATATACACACCTAAATGTACAGCATATGAACAATGATCATCCTACATCTCTGCATAACTCAAATTTTATTGAAGGTCAGCAAAGCTTGTGCAGTTTTGTATGTAATTGTAGTGTCTTAAATGTGATCAGTCAAGTTTTTGTTATAGTCTAATGAAAAACATAAGCAGTGTTGTGATAGTCTGCTTTTGAATGTCCGCTGTGGCTACTTTACTTTTATATAATTTAAAGATGGGTCATCCATACTATCCCTAATGATTAATTTGTATTACTGTGGCACCTAGGAGCCTTGCCATGGATCCAGAACCCTGTTGTCCTAGGCACTGTAAAAATACAGGACAAAAAGACAGTCCATGCCCTAAAGAGCTTACAATCTAAGTATAAGACAGCAGATGTCTAAAGATATATAAATGAGTACAAGGGAACAATGAGACCGCATTGGTCAGCTTGATAAACAGTGCCACCAACAGCCTAACCATTGTCAAGTGTTTATAGGCATCACATCAAAGGAGAGTTTCAAGGAGGGAGTTGAAGGTAGTTAATGGGGTAGCTTTACAGATGTTCCCAGGGGGTACCTCCCAAGAGTGAAGGACAACATATGGGAGAAAGCACAAAGGTGCTTGTTTGAAAACAGGTGGGCACTGGAAGTTGGCATCATGGCCCTACTGAAGGCGGGAATCAACCTTTCAATAGTAAGTGAGATAATTCATGAAGGGTCTTGTAAGTGGAAAACAAACAGCTTATGTTGTGATAGAGAAGGAGAAGCCAGTGAAGGGTTGCAAAGAGGGTTGACATGCTAAGACTACCCATTGATACTATCCTACATGTTCTGTAGGACAAGGAATAAGAGACATACATGCTCCTCTGTGCAGCCTACCCAATGTCTGTTAGCTCCTGCTATACCCCACCGTGTCTGTGTATCTGGTACTTCCCTTCTCTCAGGTAGGTGGGGTATGGATAGAGAGTGGGCATAGTCCCCCATTGCAATGGTTCTCAACCTTTCGGACTATTGTACTCCTTTCTGGACTCTGAATCTCAAACCCCACCGCCTGGGGCTGAAACATGTAACTTAACTTTGCGGGGCCCCCTGTGGCATGAGGCCCCAGGCAGTTTCCATGCTTGCCACCCCCTAATGCCAGCCATACACTTTTAATACCCCCCTACACCTCTCCAGTGATCCCCCCCCCCCCCCGGGGCTCATGACTCCCAGGTTGAAAAACACTGATCTAGATGAATTGATGTAACCCCTGGAAGACCTCTGCATACCCTGTTTGAGAACCACTGCTCCAGTGCACCAGTATTAGCAGATTTCTTCTCCCTGCAAACAAGATGGGAGCAGGAAATGTATTGTGACTCTGAGACCCGGGGGTCCTTCTGGGGCGGCACCATTGTGCAAAGATTTGCCTCTTACACAAAACTGTACTTAAAGCAGTCTATACCTATAGAGTGCCTCGAGAATACACTGTTGGCTATGTATAAGTGCACATTAATAGCAAGTTTTTGCTGAAGGAAAGTATGTATAAAGACAAATTGTTCAACTCCCCCCCCCCCACTTATATTTTTAGTTCAAGTGGATGCTAATGTGAGAAGACAACATGCCATTTTGAAGTATGACAGAAGTCCTGATGCTGCAGCAGAGGCTAGGAATATTAATGGCCAAATCTAGGTGAGTGAATTTAGTTAAGTTCCACCAGTTCTCAAACTTCCATACTGTGGGCCTTTTAACCTCAATTCCACATTGTCCCTGAAACAGCTTTAAGTGCTCTGTGTCCTATAGGGTGACCAGATGTCCCAATTTTGTAGGGATGGTCCTTATTTTGGGGGTTTTTTTCTTTATATAGGCTCCTATGAGCCCCTGACCCCTTGTCCCAATTTTTCACATTTGCTGTCTGGTCACCCTAGTGTCCTAAAACATTAAGGAGGCAAAACCATAAACTCCTCTGGCTATTGGATTATATTTCCCTTCTCCCTTTTTGTATCTCTATTTCCTCTTCTTGGGAGATAATGTTGAAATTTAAGTACCAGATCTCTTCACTTCATCTGCAACTCCCATTGTTCTATATCTGCAAGCTACTTGGCAGCTTGGTTTTGTTGTCCTTCGAAATAGCTCGTGCTGGCATCCAAGTTCTGCCATTTACAGCTTTGATTGATGTAATTTTTACACCAAAGAAAGACACTGAGTGAGTGTATCACTGCTGCTTAGTTCTGTTGTCAGTTTGCCAAAAAGGTTAAAGGAAGCCCTAAGACTGGACATACGTAGCTACAGCATCTCTGTTTGAAGACTGACAAACACTTCCCCATTGTAACAGAAACAGCTCTGCATCCATCTGGAAGTGCTCTGTGGATCACAGAGCGAGAACTTCTGTTGTAAATGTGTTTATTTGTATTAACTTTAATATCTAGCTGCATTATAGCTACCTTTCATAATTAATGTTTTCAAGAATACTTCCTCAAAATAAATGAGCAGCATCAATAGACTACAGGACCCCTGCCCCCCCAGTTCCAGCATCCCTGAACGAGATTCTGTGCTATGTCTCCAAGGGCACTCCCAATACTGGGTTGCTTTGGAGGTTGGAGAGGTCCCTGATGTGGCTCAGACAATCCTGGGGTCTGCCTAAGGGACTTCTTGTGCTGCCTGCTGGGACCCTGTCCTGGCACATACTCCTTATTACTGGAGTTTGTGTAAGGATCCATAGGCTGTCTCCACAGTGCCTGTGCTGGGGAAATTCTCCCTGAGCCAGAACTGGGGTTTTAGAGCCTTTTGGCCCAGTGTGAAGAGTTTGGAGAGGGGTGAGGGTCTCGCCAAGAAACGTTTCCAAATGTCATGGAAATTCAATTCACAGCTCAAATGAGACTATTTGGTTACTGCAAGTTTAACTTATGGCAGGATTCTCATAACTTTGTATGGACATGCTTTTTTTTTCAGTCAAATTGTTAGAAAATAAAATTTTAAAAAATGGAATGTTGTAATATTTTAATATTTTTATAACAGCTTGTGTGACTGCTGCAAAATAAGTCAGACATTTGTCATCTCAAGGAGAAATATTCGTGCATTTGGTTTTGTTGTGTCAATGACACAAATATGGTTAGTGGATGTTATTGGGGTGTCTGACAATTAATTTTAAGCTTAAAAAGGGATTTATTTAAAACTAAATAGGTATATTTTTAAAAAAAAGAAATATATTTAAAATTGACAACCTATCCTAAACTTACTAAAATCTATTAATCATTTAATTTTTTTAAAAAAATCAAGCAGTACATATTAGATGCTGAGGTTTAAAAGAGAGAACACTGACTTGGAGAAAGTCACTGATTGAGTACCTAGACCCAAAGTGTATTGAAATGTGAAACCAACTCTTGCTCGCAGTAGTCTCTTCTGCAGATAGAGAAAATATTTTCTCTAAATCAGTTTACTCAACTAGTTTTAGGTCAGTGGCACGTTCTTTCAAAGTTAAGAAACTGATTGGGAATCAAAAAAGCAGAAAAACTTGTTTTCCTCTTCCAATCTATGAATAAAAATAAGATCGACTAGTTTTAAAATCTTGAAAGACATGGTGACCAGAAACTATTAGTTCAATTCACTAACTACAGGTACTTATTTTGTTTAATAATCAAATTTAAATACAAAACATATTATGGTAAACTTACTTTTCCCCTTCGATATCTATCCTATTTAAGGTGGTTTTATTTAATTAAAAACAGAATTTTAAAATTATTTTATTGAATTTCAATTTCCATATAAATTCAACTTGACTCAAATCATGAGTAAAATATTAATCTAGTAAATAAATTAATCATTAACTATTTTCTAACATAATGTAAAAATTAGTAATCTGAAATGTTAAGTTATATAATTGTTTAAATAAATATGAACAGATATAATGTATACTCCTGATTAGTAACAAGTACCAAATTTAGTGTAAGGGCTATATTTAGTAGTTGCAGATGAACGTGTTTTTAATGATTATATCAACCAGTAAGAATCATCTTTGTTAGGAAAATAAAAAGAACAAATGCAAAAAACAATGACTTTAAATCAAGGTTTCCTGCTTGATGATTTAAATCACGATTAGAATTGTTGATGTAAATGTCTGATTTAAATCAATCCACCGTGATTATTCTTGGGTTTCCTTTCCCCAAGTAAGTTACCACTTTTTTTTTTCCTTTTTTTTGGGGTTCTAGAGATTACATGGTCTTCTAAAGAAGCCATGGGTAGCTGTTGTAGCTGTCCAGATAAAGAGACTGTCCCAGACAACCATCGAAACAAGTTTAAGGTAAGCAGTTGATTTTTTGTGTTGCAAACTATTTTGTCATTCCCTTGCAAAATAGAATCCAGACATAAGAGTTGTAATGAAGAAAGTGTTTGTAATGTTTATGAAAATCAAGACATCAGAGACTTACCAGTTTGTATGGCTATACATTCTTCTTTATCCCTAAGGAGCCCTATATTAGATCCAGTAAAAGGAATATTTTAAACAGGTCTGGTTTTGAGTAGTGTTGGATATTCATAGACCTTTGGTCTTCTGTAAGGTGAAAAGCCATGTGTCTTGGGCAATTCTTGGGTAGTGTATCTCCATTTAAACAGAAGGTCAGTATTAATGTAGCATTTTTGAGAAAACTTGCTTTACTTGAAGAAGAAGTGGTATTTACAAGTCCTTGTTGTCACATGCAAAGAATTCCTAGGAGTTTTAGGCCTGGAGATACTTTTATGCATGTGCTTAACCTTAACCATAAGTAGTTCTATTGACTGCAATGGCCTCATTTTTCCCAGTTACACAAGATTGATATTTGATTTTCTGTCCCAGTCTGTCTCACCGAGATCCCAGAAGAATGAGGGCGAGTGGCTGTGCTTTCCATCATGAACAGTGACTCTTGCAGACAACTTAAGGGGATGCGGTTATCTTAAATACCATATTTATGTCTGGACATTTTTACATAGTTTTGTTACAAATAGCACCTAATAACCAAAAGATCAGAGACTTTATTTCTATTTTTCAATTTGTGCTTTGACAGCATTTTGTTTGGCAGTCAATTTCTCTTTTTCCCCTATACAGTTAACTCCCCTGTTGTTTGTGTGAGTCTTTTACTTAAAAACCAGGGAGAGAAAAAAGAGACTATTTGCGAAACCACTGAAAATGTCAGGAGCCTGAGTGGCAGGTGAAACTACTTCTCCTCTTTTAAAATTGACTAGATTTCAGTTTGGCTATCTCTTTTTTTTAAGAAGAAAATTAATTGTAACCAGTCTTTCTGTTGAGTAAGGAGTGGTTGAGACAAAAGGCACTGAAACAGGGGCTGTTAGTGTGAATAAATGTGGGAGTTATCCAAGCTCTATCAGGGATATAGAGGGTGCAGTGATAGTTTTAATGCATATATTACATATAAAAATACAGACTCTCTTAGATTTATTGGACTTGCCCTTTCTGCTTCAAACTTCTGTAGTGTTGAGGTAACAAGTTACAGTAATGATTTGCGCCTTTTGATACACACTGCTTTAGACATGCACTTTTTTAAAAAAAAATTGCGAATTACTCTCATCTAGAGAATTAGCACTTCCTGACTTGCTCTTATACAAAAATGTTTTGTTTTCAAAAATAGTTAAACCTGTAATGTTTTGTATCTCACCAGCAGCGATATATTTTTCAAATTTGTATTTGATGGGTCAGATGCTGCATGTTAATGAAATGTCCAAGAAGATTATATAATGGTATATAACTCTTATTTTAAAGGTCATTAATGTAGATGATGATGGTAATGAACTGGGTTCTGGCGTAATGGAACTTACAGATACAGAACTAATTTTATACACCCGTAAACGGGATTCCGTAAAATGGCACTACCTCTGTCTCCGTCGCTACGGCTATGATTCAAATCTCTTTTCTTTTGAAAGTGGTCGAAGATGTCAAACTGGACAAGGTAGGTAGCATCTATATGTGTGTATATATAAGTATTTTAGCAACCTGTTTCACAAGTCTGTAAATGAAATACAGCTCACTCAGTTTTGCCTCCTTGAGAGCAAGAATGGAAAGAGTGGGCTTTTTCTCCTTGAATGTAGGCAGCACAGAAGAGTTCTGGTTAAATGGCCAGCATTTAAATAGGGTGGGCCTGAGTGCTCTGGAGCAGTTTGTCTGCACTATTTGAAAGAAGATCTGGGAGACTTCTAGTTTCTGAAATCACCAAAGACTTGGAATATTTTGTACTTCTTTGCAGTGACATCACTAATCAGTTTCGGAGCTGATTTAATGGGTTTTGTAGAGGATTGCATCCAACTCTCCTGGCTTGAAGTGTTGACTTTCCTGATGTTTCTCCCTTTGGGGAAGGAGAAATGTAAAAATGAAGATTTCAGAGAAGCCTTTCTGAAAACTGACAGATTATTTTAGCTGAATCCATCACTACACCTGTTATGAGGGCAGCAAATGGGGGGGGGGGGGGGGGGAGTATAAATATAACCTGAGCACTTGCATGATCAGGTCTGTCTGTCTTGTTTATTTTTAAACATAGTATTTAAAACACATACTTTCATCTTTTATCCTTCTCCCTAAAAAAAAAAGTACAAATATTTTTTTATAGAAGCCAAAACATCAGTGAAATCACTTTTTCCTAAATTCTGTTTTTATTTTAAATATGAAGCACTTAATTTCAGCACATTTGAGAAGAATGAGGGAAAGGTGGCTCCTACTATTTCATTCCCTGAGCTGACTGGGGAGTAAAAATGTCTCCCAGTTGAAGGGCCGAACAGCTACACTAAGTTACACCCACTGCAGCAGTCCCTGTGCGATAGTTGCACTGGCCAAGGAACAGGTGAAGTACCGGGTGCTCCATGACACCCTTTCTATTCTTCCCTACCCCTGACACCCTACCTTCATAAAGGTATTGGGGTGGTGGTTACCCCGTCTCTGTGTCGAGGGGAATCTGTGACTGCCTGTTCATTGCAGCTTCCTGCAGCGCAGTGCAGCCAGTGCAGTGCAGCCAGACTGGGGCTGGAGATCTGGCTTGAAGTGTTGATTAACTTTACCTTTTAAAAATCAACCACTATTTAAAGCAGGTAAGAGTAGTTGGAGTCACCCATTTTTACTATTTTGTTAGATTAAGTTGCATTCTTAATTGCCCTTAACATAGTTTACTCACTATTTTTTTTTTTATTATGAGGCTGGGGAAAAAAAAAACAACCTCCACACCCCTGAGCGACATAGTTATACCAACTGAACTCCTGCTGTAGACAGCGCTATGTCGACGGGAGATCATCTTCCATAAACATAGCTGCAGCTTCTCGGGGAGTTGGAGTACCTATGCTGACAGGAGAAGTTCTCCAGCCAGCACCGGTAGCGTCTTCACTAAGTGCTATAGCAGCACAGCTGCACCACTATATGTGTAGACAAGAACCATATTATTTGTTGTCTTTCTAAACTTGAAGCCCACTTCAGAACTTCACTGACCACACAACATTGTTTCTGTGTTGGTAAACTTGGTATAGTAGTACATGATATGAAAAAACCCATGGCATCCTAGCTAACTTGAGTGGGGGAGGGAGTTGCCTTTTCATAGTTTGGCTTAGCCACAGGTAGTTTGGCTTTTAATATGAAAATATTTAAGAAATTGCTGCAGTAAAAAGTCTTGATTTTTGATTTACTTTCTATATATACAATTTAAGTGTACCTCATGTTCCGAAGAACTAACAATTTGGGAACAGAACACATTTTATTCTTCCTTTTTAATAGAAGGGAAAGTTTGAATTTCTCAAGAGTACACAGTTATTTTCTGAAGTATTAATACTATATCAGGCAAAATGTCAAATAAAAAATTCTGGAGAGGTTTCACAGAAATTGTTTAGTCCTAGAGTACAGTACCTCTTGTAAGCTTCTACCTTTGGTGCATTTTTTTTTATGATTAACACCAAAGTATAGTCAATATGTTAGATCGAAACTTGTTTCATGGTATTCAAATAAATCAAAAGCTTGTAGATAACAAGAAGGGAATGTCATGATATATAAACATAATTGCATTGTCAAAATGTAGTAGGATATAGGTATCTTAAAATAAAGATACTTTTTAGATGTAATCCAGTCTTCTTAAAAACAAAACCACATACACACTCTTCTTTTAACAAGAATATGTCAACTTTAAATTAATGCTTTCAATGGGAAGAATAATCCAAAGCTGCGACTTCACTGCTTGTCTCTTTGCTTGGGATGGTAAGTTGGGCTCCCTCTACTGTTCAAAGACAAAGTGGCTCAATACTTGGGCAATATATATAGTATTGCTGCCAACTTTGTATTTCGTGTCTATGCCTAAGGCAGAAAAAAAAATTAGTTTGTTGCTGTTTGTTTCACACAATCTGTCTTCTAGCCCTTCATTTTAACCTTCTTTAAGAACCTGGACTTTTACCCTGTGTCAAAACCCTTCTTCCCTGTTGTGCAGGTATTGTATTTTTTATGGTAACTCAGTATAAACCTGATAAACACATAACCTTGCAGCACCAAAGTTCTATTCTTTTTACAGGTCTACTTATCAGGTTATTCATTTTAAAACTTTGCTGTTTCATGAAGTGTTTTTCCTCATTTAGCACCCAAAAATTTTGACAGATTTTTCTCTTATTGGGTCTGTTTTATTTTCCAATCTTTCCTTTGGTGCATTGGAAGCTTATTCATTTATCAGGTACTCATTTAAAAGGGTCTCACTGTATATTTTTGTTTTGGTTGGTGCACAAAAAATATAATAGTTCAGTTCCTTTAACAGGTATTCGTTAAGTGGACTCCCGTTAGTTACTTAAAAATTAATTACATAACTGTTTTTAGAAGCAGTTCTTGTTTTCACTTAAAGGGATCTAAAACAATTTGTTGTGTGTTTATAGGAATCTTTGCCTTTAAGTGTGCTCGGGCAGAAGAACTATTTAATATGCTACAAGAGATCATGCAGAACAATAGCATAAATGTGGTAGAAGAACCAGTAGTAGAAAGGAATCATCATCAAACTGAGTTGGAAGTTCCAAGAACCCCTCGAACACCCACCAGTAAGCATGGTTCTGCTGTCAAAGTATAATTTCTGTGTGTAACATGATACCTTGTTTTAAATTTGATTTAGCTCTTCTTTAGCAGCATGCAAGTAATTAGGTTAAAGAATAAATACTGATTTAAATGCTATTGCCAGCTAAAGTGTTTGCAGTAGGTTTCTACCCCCCCCCCCCCCCCCTTTAAATAACATCACAGAATTCTCACTTCTGGATCTCCTTGCTCTGGGGCAGGACTGGCTAGAACTCCCAAAGCTGAAGAATTTAGCTAGGCTCTATTGGGACCTAACATCAGTGCACAAAACTACCACTTTAGTATGTGCACATATGATCGCTTTATGAGATCTTGTCTAAGGATTGCCTGATTGCAACCACATAAAATTATACGAAAATTTTAAACGTCAGAATCATTGTCCAAAATGTTCATGCTTTAAGTGTCAGTGGGCACTGAGGGGCTGAATGAAGGTAGAACAGCAGAGTTCTTCCTATCAGCTAAACAAGAAATTACTGACCTTTTCTTTATAGGGAAGGCTCCTGTAAGCATTTCCACCACTCTGTAGCAGCAAAGGTTGTGGCAAAGTTTGAATCTTCTTCGAGTATTGTCCCTTTGACTGGAGGTTTTCAGTAACAGTGCCCATTTGGCTTGCGCATGCATTCCAGACATCCTCATGCCCGTACCAAGGATATATAGAGCTGCATAGGCAAAATGCCCTCTGTTCCTTTTCAACTGCCCTTTCCCCTGAGACTGAGCATCAAGCATGCCTCACTCACTTTCGATGTAGTTTTAGCTTGGTTTGTTGTTTTGTTAGTTTTCTTAAATTTAATCTAGTTCTTAGTATTTAATTTTGGGGGTTCTGTCCCCTCTCTTCTTTCCCCACTTGGGTTATTTTGGAGATCAGCACTTCTGGGGCACATCAGGATCCCTAGGCTTCAAGCACTCACTCTCCTTCCAGGAAGTAATCTGTCAGTGACTGCTAGTCTCAGTGCCTCCGTTGTTTGGAAGACCAAGTGTAAGATCTGCACGTCTTTTAAAAGCAGAACTCATTAAGAATAGAGTGAGAGAGTTTATATTGCTTATGATGGAACAAGCCCTAAGACTGGCCTCTGATCCAGGCTCAGAGAACCCCACTGTACACTGGCCTCCGAGCATACTTAATGACTCCATCTATCTCTGGGTTCAGGTCACCAAGAGCCTCATGGAACAAGACTGGGTGCCAACAAGAGGATGAGGAGTACTAAATTTCCTACCCGAGAGTCTCTTTTTTTTTTTTTTTTTTTTTTTTTTTTTTTTTAAAGAAACCTCGATCACTGGTTTATAATTAATGTTCTGGAGACCTCTCCCAAAGGGAGTACCATTGAGGCGTCGAGTGGCTCCAGTACTGAGAGGTCATCTCTAAGACATCATCTAAAAGCCCTGTCCAGTAGTGACACCGCCCTTGACATCAGGTGGTCATGTCCGTTCCAGGAGACATTGTACTTTGAAGCAGTCAGTGCCATTAAACTCCTGCATACCTCCTCTGAGACTTTATACCAGTGTTCCAGTCTACTTCATTGGTATCATCTGAGTCTACTAGATGTATTCATTCAACGTGTTCCATGTCCTCAGTACTGGCATATTCTAGACGAGCACCTATCCTGGTGCTGATGACAGTTTCTGCAGAATCCTATTCAACTTCTGCTCGCATTCCATTGGTACCACAGGAATTCAGCTAGTCAAGGGATCTTTTTGTCTCAGACAAGCCGGTCTCTACTATTTATTGGTACCGTACAATTGCCTGTACTGAGATCTTCTGAGTCACCAACACCCCATCTCTTTCCCAGATCTCCTACCTCTCTGATACCTACTGTTCAGGCTGAGCAGTTATCACCGCCACTGGATTATGTTGAGTATGAGTCCGATTCCCAGATTTCTGTCCAGGGATCCCCTCTCTATTCCACAAGACATTTACTCTCTTGCCACCTACACTGAGGGGGGGAGAGATGGGGGTTTGAGGATGGGGAAATGACCTTGACCCCCATTCCATCGGTGCGGCGGATAGATGCCTCCTCCCATGCCCCATGGGCCTCCTTGGTGGCAACATCAAGATTCCTTAGAGGACTGATGAGTCTTTTTTCCCCCTCAGATTAAACCCCAATATGGGACTTGAACTTCATTCTTAATTGCTTTACAAAACATCTCTGAGCCATTAACCACTTGTTCTTTATTTCTCCATGAAAATGGCTTTTTTTGGTTGCCCTTACTTCTGCTCGAAGGGTCGGAGAACTGGGATCTTTAATGGTAGATCAACCCTTTAGTGTTTTTTCAAAAAAAAGGTTTTGTTATGGCCACACCCTAAATTTATCCCTAAAGTATCTTCTGAATTTCAGATTAACCAGGTCACTTATCTCCCAGTTTTTCCCTCAAACTACATCAGACCAGGGATGTCTTCCATACCTTGGATGTCAGAAGGGCATTAGCCTTCCATCTGGATGAAACTATACCATTTAGAACGTCTCCCAGACTGTTTCAGTTGCAGACAGATCCAAAGGGCCCACAGTCTCCTCCCAAAGACTCTCAATGTGGATCTTTAGGGGTATTATTTCATGTTATGAGTTTGTCAAATCCAACCTCCTTCCAGGATGCCTACCTACTTCTGTGGCATTACTGAAGCCTGTTCTGGCTATTGAAATCAGCAAGCCTGCAACCTGGATCTCGCTACATGCTTTGCTTCATGCCTATAGATCAGATGCTGGAGTTGGTAATGCCGTTTTGTCTTCACTATTAGACTTGGCTCTGAAGCTCCCTCCTCTGAGTGAGGATACTGCTTGGGAGTCATCTGAAGTAGAGAACTTGTTACAGGGAAACTACTCAATGAAGGATGGGTCTCAACTTGTGCGTAACTGGAGTTGTTTAAGATGTGTCCCTGAGGGTGCTCTGCTACAAGCCCTCCTTTCGTTCTGTTTCGGAGCTTTCTTTCATGGAACTTTGTGGTAGAGAAGAAACTGAGGGCGGTTTGCCTGTGCAGCTCTCTGTATCCCCAGTACAGGGAGCAAGGATGTTTAGAGAACATACATGGGCCAAATGGGCACTGCTACTGAACATCTCCGGTCAAAGGCTCATGGGGCCACGTGCACTTCAAGTGGAGCAACCATAGGGACACATACCTTGAAGAACTCCAGCCACTGCACAGTTGAGTTACCTCTCCTTTTCCAATATCCCCATATTAGCCAAGACTGTGTTGTTTTTTGACTTTATAAATATCTAAGATTTGTTTTTTTCAGGCTCAGAGTGTGGCTTTGGATGACTGCTCAGAACTCCTGTGACCTTGTTCCATCCCAAATTGAGCTCTCCTCTGCCACTTTTGTTTTTGACAGGATGTAGTTCTGAGGGCATGGCATGTATAGCTGAACAAATGACTTGAGTTCTGGCTTTTTGGACGACCTTTACCTCACAGATGATGTGCATCTGGCTTGCAGTCAGATGTCTGCATCGTGGCTTGCAGTCAGTTTCCATCTCTCACGTCTGCAGAACATATTTCATAGTAGGGGAACCCAAACTCTCCCATCCCTATGAGTTTTGTTTCTCAGGTATCTTTATCTGGATATATTTGTGGATAATTCTTGCTTATTGAGCGCTCATCCTCAAATCCTTCTGCATTGATGCTTCTTGGTTAGCAGAAGGTGACTCCTCCCTTTCATTAAAGTAAAAAGAGCTGCTTTGCATCTTCCCTGAGGTACATGCTAATCACTGCCTGATGCAGTGCCTTTTGTTTTATTTTGAAACATCGCATCCCTTTAGCTACGTACTCACCAAGAGTGAGAATTCCATAATGATGGTATCTTTAAAGAAGAGAAAATTCTTTCTACATCTTTGAAGATATCTCACATGATTCTCACTCGTGCATCTCCTTTCAGAGTCTAGCAGTTCTGCCTATGAAGAGGTGTGCTCTGCCTTGTGGTGATTGTGTATTTGTGCGTATTTATATACAAAAAATAACATTGTCTGCTGGATGTGTTTTTTATATGAACTCACCCTTTATCCCTGCAGAGTTAATGATATGTTGGTACAGTTCCAGCCTTTCCACCAAAAAAAAAAAAGGAATTGGCATTTAAGTTGTACCTTTCGTGCTGCAGGGTTGGAATGTTTCTTCTGCTGATGTGGGGAGGGTGTGTGTGAAGCTCTCCAAAACTCTGTTGTTGGGGGTTCTGGCCACTATCAGGCTGGAGGCTTGAGATCTAACAGTGGGGATCCTGTGATGATGATGCTTTAAAAAAGTAGAATTACAGGCAAGTAATTTCTTTTCCTTAAGGACAGAGCTTCATGTTACTATTGGCAATATTGAAAAGAAGCTTGATAAGAACTAAGTTCTGTCAGAGGGTTATGGTTCATCCTCCAACTAGATCTAAAAATGTAAACTTCTTGTTTCAGTGTTGTCTATACATTCACTTCTGATAATAACCTAGAACTGTAAAACTGTGAATTTGAAAAGTGGTGGAATGAAGTTCTCAAAAGTAGACACTCTTGTGACTAGTGATGTTACAGGAATATCTCTTGTGACAATCTTATATACTTAACTGGAAAACCGCATTAAAATTTGGCTGTGTGTGAAGAAAAACTGAAATTGTCCAGAAAATCCATTGTCTTAACCATTTTTTTTGATTAAATACTTGTAACCAATTAAACTAACTTATTTTCCCATTGTATATTTAGCTTGGCCTTTGTTGAATAAAGTAAACGAGTTTGCAATCATTGCTATCATTCTGTATCATAAGTATACTGACAAACAATGCAATTTTTCAATAGCATTCATATCTAATATACATTCCCGTAGACTGTTTTCTTGTTTATGCATGCAGAGAAGGCTGACGTTAAGAAAATGAATGTTGATGCCAATTCCACTTTGTTACTCAGTGGTAGTTGCTTTTCATATTTTCTTGAGGGGATTACAATTTTTGACATGTGGTTTGTCAGTTAAATATTGAGGAGATCCAATCTAGATCTTTTTTTTAGGCACATATCTGGCCCATGAGCATTTGGCATTTGTTAAATATATTTATTTTGATAGTGCCCACAATGTACAATGCATTTTCCAAAGACAAAAGAAAGCTGCTGAATGATGCAGAAGGGGTCACTTTGGATATCTTTTTAATGCATCTTTTCTTAAATTGAATTAGCTCCTGGGTTCGGTGCACAAAGTTTACCTAATGGGTATCCCAGATATCCCTCCTTTGGAGATGCTTCATCACATCCTTCCAGCAGACATCCCTCTGTAGGAAGTGCACGGCTTCCTTCAGTAGGTGAAGAGTCAACGCATCCATTGCTTGTAGCAGAGGAACAAGTAAGCAGTGTTTTTATTTTCACATATTTTGGGTTCAGCATTAATTCTACTGCTCTTGTACTGATCCTGTAGATTTGTATTTGCATTTCTTTTCCTAGCTCTGTTTCCATGATGGAAAAACGTGGGGTTTTTTCTGATCTTGGCTGTGCATATCTGAATAGTATGTTGTATTGCTATAGAATGTTTGCATGTGGTACCATTTTAGGATGATTAAGGCTAAGATTTTGTCATGGGTATTTTTAGTAAAAGTCAGGGACAGGTCATGGGCAATAAAGAAAAAATCACGGAAGCCCGTGACCTGTCCCTGACTTTTACTAAAAATATCCATGATAAAATAGGAAGGTATTGGGCAGCTGCAGGGTAGCTGGGAGCTCTGGGAGCATCCGTGGGGGCTCAGAGCTCCATGGTCCCCCTGCCACCAACGGTGGAGGGAAGCTGCGAGAATCCCCCTTCCCCAGCCACAGGGAGCTACGGGTGTCCCCTTGCCCAGCCACGGCCGTAGCTGGGAGCTGCAGGGAACCCACACTGCCCATGGCGTCTGAGAGCTTGGGGGCCCACTGCCTCAGAGTGGCGGGGGTACCTCACAGCTCCTACCACCAGGGCTGAAGTCACGGGGGTCTTTGGAAGTCACGGAGTCCATGACCTCTGTGACAAAACCGTAGCCTTGATGATGATGTATATGGTGTGTATCTGGTGAAAGAACAACTTTTTGTTTTCTTAGCTACTTGATCTAAAATAAACATTATTATGCATTTATTTGTATTGTTATAGTGTCAGGAGTTCCCAGTCATGAATTTAAGTCCGTGTGTGATAAGTGCTGTGCACACACACGACAGTTCCTTCCCCATGATAATCTTAACATGTGATAAGAAACAGTGCTGAAAGGAAAATGAGTCAAAGTACCAGGAAAACAAATTTTAGTGTAATAAGGACAAGAGGGTAAGAGTCATATGGGGAGTCAGCATGGAAAAGTCACTGAGGATGATGATGAAAGACTGGGCGGAGAAAAAGAGGCAGAGCCAAAAGTCAGAGAGGAAGATAGATGGAGATGAGTGAAGTGAGCACCTGCAGGACGGGAAGAGGAGAGAACAAATGGTTGGAGTGTTTGAAGAAGAATGAATTAGGTGGGGGAAGGAGAACATGGGTTGAAAGCAACTGGAATAGGAGAGAAGCTGAGTGCCTCACCATGGCTTTTTGAGCATGTCACTGGGTAAGTGTGGGAGAAATTACATCTTTGTATTTGATTCTCAGCAATGCTCTTTGGTAGAAGCAAATAACTTGAAAAATTAATACACACATGACTGTTGATGTGTGAGGCAACCCAGAAAAGTAATAGTTGTGACCATCTACTAGTGTGCCCTACACGCACTCAGCAGGCAAATCCTGGCAGAGATCTGCAGAGTGTGGAGCGTAGAAGGGAGTTGTTCTCAAGCAGTACCTTTGCCCTCCAAGTTTCCAGATCCAGGAGTGGTATAGGGGATGAGAGAATTCCATCTATCCATTCCCTTCAAAGCAAGGGGATGGGAACACTGAAGGGATAAAGTGTGAAGCTAGTGGTGCGCTTTTAACTCGCCCAAAGCGCATCTGCTACCAACACCCTGATTGACACTTTTAATTCTGTAAATGTACAATTTAACATACCAGTTTGACCTCTTCAATTTTTATTCCTGAAACAGTTTTATAATTTGACAATTAATTGGCTATATGCTCTTCGGTGGAAGTGCTGTCACTTTACTATGGGACAGATTTTCTGGCATGATCCAGCACTTTCCACCATTCAGTTGGCACAACAGGTTGGATTCAGGCTTAGTGGCCAGCAGAGAAATTTTCCTTGCAGAGGGGAACTCTGCTCATGTAAACTTAGCAAAGGCAACTTCTGCACCACATTCCCCTGGCATGGAGTGTGTGTGAGTGTGTGAGTGTGAGTGAGTGATCTGCTACCCTGACCCTCCAAGTATACCAGTGGCTTTACTCAGAGCAGGCCTAAGGCTGTTCTGACCAATGTTGGGGCTAGCATGGCACTGAATCAGGGAGCTGTAACCTCAGCAGAGCTCAGACATAAGGTAGAATTGAGCATATTATTACGTTTAATAGTAGAAATAGATTCTCATTAGTTAGTCTGGGCACCTTTGACATTATTTAAAACAACACTGCAAAAATAAGATGAGTAGCAAAGCTCCACGCTCAACACAACCCAACAGGCTGGACTTTTACCACAAAACTCTGTCCCCCAAAAACAGTTTCCTTCACTCTTCAGACACAGGCAAAAAGATTGCAAGTCTTTAAGGGAAGGGAAGGAGTACGGAGATTAAGAAAAAGTGCAACTAATGTTTTAATTTGTTCTCTACAGGTGCACACCTATGTTAACACTACTGGTGTACAAGAGGAAAGAAAAAATAGATCAAGTGTGCATGTACCGCTGGAATTAAGGCTTTCTAATGTTGAAACGAGCAAGACAACAGAAGATCAGAATTGCACTGATGACAGAGATGCTCAGGTTCTTCTGGAGCCTGAAGGAGTCAAATTTGTTTTAGGACCAACACCTGTTCAAAGACAATTAATGGAAAGAGAGCAACTGGAGCAACTTGGGAGAGACCAAGTTAGTGGCAGCAGTACAAACAACTCTGAATGGGACACTGGGTACGACAGTGATGAACGTAAAGAAACACCTTCTGGTAATAAACTAGTGTATGAAAATCTAAATAGGTTATCAATCCCTAGTGCCTCAGGAGTCAGGAGAGGTCGTCTGACATCAACAAGTACCTCAGATACCCAGAATATTAACAACTCTGCTCAAAGGAGAACTGCATTGTTAAACTATGAAAACTTGCCATCTTTGCCTCCTGTTTGGGAAGCCCGCAAGCTAAGTAGAGATGAAGATGACAATTTAGGACCAAAGACCCCATCTCTGAATGGCTACCACAATAACCTAGATCCAATGCACAATTACGTAAATACAGAGAATGTAACTGTGCCAGCAAGTGCTCATAAAGTAGAATTTACACGACGTCGGGACTGTACACCAACAGTCTTTAACTTTGATATTAGACGTCCAAGTTTAGAACACAGGCAGCTCAATTATATACAGGTTGACTTGGAAGGTGGCAGTGACTCCGACAACCCTCAGACTCCAAAAACTCCTACCACTCCACTTCCACAAACTCCAACCAGGCGCACAGAGCTGTATGCTGTGATAGACATTGAAAGAACTGCTGCTATGTCAAGTTTGCAGAAAGCACTGCCACGAGATGATGGTACGTCTAGAAAAACTAGACATAACAGTACTGACCTGCCTATGTGAGCCCGGGAAGCATTAAATCATTTGCACCTTTTGTGAAGTTTATAAAATTGAAGATGCAAATACTTCATTTGCATTTCTTAACACTAATGCTTTTTATAGAGTAATAGACTTTTTTCTGAATACTTCATGTGCTTGTCTAACAAAAAGGGAAATAATGTAGAGCAGGTACTCATTAAATGACACCATTTTATTCTACAGTAATAGTAATTGCTGTGTAGAAGCATTGCCACTTTTCACAGTGCCTCTTTACTTGGTTAGAGTTGGAGTGACTGCCAGTTCTGAAGTTATCAATATTCTGGCCATGTGCCTATAATCATTAATGTTATAACATTTTTTTAAAGCCTCTTGATGTGCATTACTAGCTGATAGCCCTAATCATGCAAGGTTGATATTTGTACCTTCACTCTCTTCATTCATGTGGCCTCTTCCAATATGAGAGGTGTGAGTAATTCATTATTCAATCAGTTTGACTTACATGATATGTTTTGACTCATGTGAAGGGGTATAAACACCACGCTTCCTCGTATATATGTCAGTTCATTTTTTTTGAAGTCATTTGGACAAACTTCAGATTCTTGAAGGTTTTTTAAATTTCTGTAACATTGAGGGGTTACATCAAGTTCACTTGATCAGAGCTAGAGTTGGGTCTGAAATAAGCCATAAGTCATTTCCACTAGAAAAGATATTTCCAAGTGGTAGTATCAAGCTTCCTGAACAGTTTTACAGAATTTTAATCTGAGTTTTCTGAAGGAATATAAAGGTTGGTTATATCTGTGATTTTAAGGTGTTCTTTAATTTCACAGTTCTGCTCACCTTTCCATCTTCATGTGTGGGATGTCTTCTTTGACCTATTCTGTATTGTCTGTAGATTAAGAACAGTTAAGTTTTTGTGCATAACTTTAATTATTGTTTAGGGTTTTTATGTGTGTTGCTCCTATTCAGTCTGCACATTGTCAAAGAGAAATCTCTTGAAGGTCCAGTGGGAACTTTTTTTACTTAACAGGGTTGCCTTTGTCCAGTGTTTTATTGTTTTACTTTTTATGTCTGACAGAAACACCCCAAAAGTGTTAGTGTCAAGCAGCATACAGCATTGCACAGGTGGAAAGGTGTATTATGCATTTTTGTCTTCCTCTGAAGCATCAAATATAGGCCACCATGGGAAGCAAGGTACTGTAGTTGGTAGTTCAGTGTGACAAATCTTAAATTCTAACTGTGTGGATTTGTAGATGATGTACTTGGATTTAGAGAGAATTAGTTACAATATGTAGAGAATTTTCTGAAGGTAATATCTATGGGCATACATATTTTCCTTTTGCAGCTAGTTAAGTCAGTTACTCTAACTGACTGCTCGATGTTATGGTATATCCAAGTAGAATGCATCTGCTGAACATGCCAGGTATGCCCTTGACAGTCCTTTGTTCTATACTGAATATTAATAGAATTGGTAGCAGTACAGCAGGTGCAGTGCAGGACCAGAAAGAAAACAGATTAAGCTTGAACCTATGATTTCAAAGGAACTGACTGCTATGTGAACTGGTGTGACGTATAATAATCCTTGAGCTGTGGATGAGAAAAATCATGTGCAAGAAACCATGAGAGTGGGAGGGGGTTCTGAAAAAATGCTTAGGGTCCTCATGTAATATTTAAATTGAGTTTTCATTTAAAACAAAACACAATTTCCAGTCCTTTGAATTGTGTGAAGGGTGTTCCTGTTTCCCTATTAAATTTTCCTTTTGTCTTCAGCCAGATAAATAGTAGGAAAAGTGATAGCTGAAATACATTTTTCCTGTTCACACCAGTGAGATAATGACAGCCTCATTTATATAGGTCAGGCCTTTTTTATCCTGAAGGATTTCCAGTGTTCTTTACAAACTTTATAATACTGAAATGCATCCAGGCGCACAATCAGTACACTTCACAGTAATAAGGAAACAGGACTCTTAGTTGGGACAATTGTAAGAAAACGTCACTGAGATCAAGAGACTTTTCCATAATCATTTCACTATTAGTCTATGCACTTGTATACATATTTTTGTGATTTAGGTGCTCAAAAAGGTGAGGGACTAGTAGCATTCACTAGAACCAGAGGTGGTGCAGATATATGGTGCTATAAGTGTCCCTTGCTCCGCCCTGACATTGCACCTCTCTCGTGATTTGCAACACACCATGCATATACTAATCCTGGGTCTGTCTTGAAGCATGATTGCCAATTGTTGCAAACTGGGTGGTGGATATGTGAAGTGGGCTGGGAACTAGAATCAGACCAACAAACTCACTAATTTGTAAACTAAGACAAGATTTCAAGACATATTTCAAGCAGTTAAAAGGCTAGAACACGTAACTCACTAGCTAGCTTATCTAGAGACTTATATGGCTCTCATCACCATAATATCTGAGTGTCTCAATCCATTAATGGTTTTTATCCTCAAACACCCCTGTAGAGTAAGGAAGTACTGTCCCTAATTTACAGATGGGGGAACTGAGGCCCAGGTAAACTATACATGACTTGCTGAAGGTCTCACAGAAAGTCTGTGGTTGAGCCAGGAATTCAACCCAGCTCTCCTGAGTTTTAGTCCAGTGCCCTATCCACTAGATCATCCTTCCTATCCAAGACCTACCATGGACCATACAGAATAACATTGTTGCCAACTCTTGCAATTTTATGAGTGTTTGTTTTTCTTAAAGCCGTAGATTCTGGAGTCATGTGAATACTGCAAAATCTCACTATTTCCTTTTTTTTTTTTTTTCTCCGCTTCCCTCCCGCCTCCCCCAAATAAAGCTAAATTTCTTGCCCTTGGGGAGAAAAGCTTGAAAATGTGATCCTTAAAGGATCAAAAACCAGAAGGCATCTAAAAAGAAGCCAAATCCAATCTCGTGATTTTTTTTTGATCTGATTCATGATTTTTGAATGCTTGGCGTTGGTAATACTTTTAATATGGCAAATGCAAAATACATCATGCTGCACCTAAAGGGAGGAGTATCTCTAACATACAGAGTGCATTTTAGCATTAAAGATGTTAAGCGCGGTGTTTAGGTTCAGGCTGATACCTCCCCCCACATATTTTCCAAGAATGTCCCTGAACCTTTTCCATTTCCCTAAGCAGATAATGCCATTGATTAAGCAGGTAAGAGAGAGAAACTACTCAGTTCATCTATGGCATTGTTTTTATTTAATTTTCCCATAAAGTAGTTGCACTTTACCCTTGGAGACCTGGTTGTATCTCAGTCTCTTTAGAGTTGTGATGTTAGATTCACTATCTGCAGATCTGGGGTTCAGTTTTTAGCTGAAATTTCTCAACTGTATTTTTAAGCATATTTATTTTGGACCCGCAGGTGTACAGAGCAAGATGCTACAAATATGTAACAGTTTATTGGAAAATAAGTGGCATAATATGTGAAGATTACCTAACCAATGCCCACAAAAAGTGGCAAAATTTCTTTGAATTCTGTTATTTATCCACAGTGTGCAGCTGGCCCCTACCTTTCAGGCACATGACATATTCTACACTACTAATCCTCCAAAATGTAAAGCCTTTAAGCTAGAAATCACTCCCTCCGATACCATGACTAGTAAAAGGTGCGGTGTGTTCATATATTATACTACTTTTCAGGTAACTGCTCTAACCAATTCTTATTCACAGTATATAAAATAATATGAGGAGGCACTGTCCAAGACTCCATTGTTAATGTTGCTTTGAAAATGCAGTTAAAGTGGGAATTTAATCCATTGGTTACACAAGGAAAAACAAGTATTTCCTTCCCAAATTCATACTGCATACTTAAGAGGTCCAAAATTATATTTTGTGAAAGTTTTCTTTCAGTGATTCTATCAAATACATTTTAAAATGACCAATTCTGAAAATTTTGACTGACTTTATAACGTTCTTTTGGTTTCTCCTCAGTGAAGTGTCTAAATTTTAAAAATAAATAAAATGTACTCCTGTACTGATAATGTATTTAGTATATGGCAGGTGTTGAATATAACAAGTTACACAATAAGGCCCTAATCTTGCTCTCATTTAAATCAGTAACAAAACTATTATCTTTAGTAGTGCAGTATCAGGCCCCCAAGTATTTATCTTTACATTTTGCACTTAAATGCTGAGACATTTGACTAACAGTGTGTTCAAATCTCTGACACGGAAAGCATTTTACTGCAACATAGAATGCAGTTAGTCTGGGCCACAGCTACGATATACAGGGCCCAGGTCAAGATTTCAAAGCAGAGCCACTCTGTGGCCCAGTTCCCTGCAACAGCCGCATGAGTAGCTACCCAATATTGTTCCTTGGAGTCTCATTTCCTCCTTTTCAAGGGCTAGTCTCACCCTCCTTACTAGTGTTTGATAATCCATCACCCTTCACCCAGTCAGGCTTTCATATTCACTCAGAGCCCAGACAGGCACTGAAAGAAATGGAGGCATCTACACTCAATTCATTTAACTTAAGGTAAATTAAATAGTACTTTCATGGGCATGACAACCTGAAAGTATTATCTAAGTGTGAGAGAGACAGATCTCCTTGTTTGAGTAGCAGCCTTGTTAGTCTGTATCCCTAAAAAGAACAGGAGTACTTGTAGCACCTTAGAGACTAACAAATTTATTTCAGCTTAAGCTTTCGTAGGCTATAGCCCACTTCATCGGGTGCATAGAATGGAACACACAGAAGCAAGATGTGTGTGTATATATACATACAGAAAAGGTGGAATTTGCCATACCAATTGGTTTCAGTGGAGTTATGCCAACATACATCCACTGAAAATCCAGCCCAGAATATTCATGTTGATATCTGGGGTAGTTCCATTTTGCCCAGGATGAGGCAGTATCAATAGAGGACAGATTGCCTTTGCCATCTTTCACTTCAATTAAGAGTAGGGCTGTCAAGCAATTAAAAAAAATTAATTGTGATTTAAACAATAATAGGATATCATTTATGTAAATTTTTTTGGATGTTTTCTACATTTTCAAATATATTGATTTCAGTTACAACAGAACACAGGACAGTGCTCACTTTATATTTATTTTTGATTACAAATATTTGTGTTGTAAAAATTATAAACAAAATAAATAGTATTTTTCAATTCACCTTATACAAGTACTGTAATACAATCTCTTTATCATGAAAGTTGAACTTACAAATGTAGAATTATGTATAAAAAATAACTGGATTCAAAAATAAAACAATGTAAAACTTTAGAGCCTACAAGTCCACTCAGTCCTACTTGTTCAGCCAGTCACTCAGACAAACAAGTTTTTTTATATTCGCAGGAGATAATGCTGCCTGCTTCTTGTTCAGTGTCACCTGAAAGTGAAAACAGGTGTTCCCATAGCACTGTTGTAACCAGCAACACAAGATATTTATGTGCCAGATGCGCTAAGGATTCATATGTCCCTTCATGCTTCAACCACCATTCCAGAGGACACGCGTCCATGCTGATGACGAGTTCTGCTCGATAATGATCCAAAGCCGTGCAGACCGACGCATGTTCATTTTTATCATCTGAGTCAGATGCTACCAGCAGAAGATTGATTTTCTTTTTTGGTGGTTTGGGTTCTGTAGTTTCTGCATTGGAGTGTTGCTCTTTTAAGACTTCTGAAAGCGTGCTCCACACCTCGACCCCTTCAGATTCTTAAACCTTGGGTCAAGTGCTGTAGCTATCTTTAGCAATCTCACATTGATACCTTCTTTGCATTTTGTCAAATCAGCAGTGAAAGCATTCTGAAAACTAACACGTGCTGAGTCATCATCCAAGACTGCTATAACATGAAATATATAGAGAACGTGAAACAGAGCAGGAGACATACTATTCTCCATTTCTCCCCCAAGGAGTTCAGTCAAAATTTAAGTAACGCATTTTTTTTTAACAAGCGTCACCAGCATGGAAACATGGCCTCTAGAATGGTGGCTGAAGCATGAAATGGCATACGAATGTTTAGCATATCTAGCACATAAATACCTTGTAATGCCAGCTACAAAAGTGCCATGCAAACACCTGTTCTCACTTTCAGGTGACATTGTAAATAACAAGCCAGTAACATTATCTCCTGTAAATGTAAACAAACCTGTTGGTCTTAGCTGAACAAGAAGTAGGACTAAGTGGACTTGTAGGCTATAAAGGTTTACATCGTTTTGTTTTTGAGTGCAGCTATGTAACAAAAAAAATCTACATTTGTAAGTTGCACTTTCACTATAAAGAGAGTGCATTACAGTACTTGTATGAGGTGAATTGAAAAATACAATTTCTTTTGTTTTTGCAGTACAAATATTTGTAATAAAAATAATATAAAGTGAGCACTGTACACTTTGTATTCTGTATTGTAATTGGAATCAATGTATTTGAAAATATAGAAAAACATCCAAAAAGATTTAATAAATTTCAATTGGTATTCTGTTTAACAGTGCGATTAAAACTGCGATTAATCGTGATTGATTTTTTTTATTTAATCGCGTGAGTTAACTGATTAATCGAGAGCCCGAATTAAGAGTGAACAAGTTTTCATTGAGTTGTTACTACATTGTGTGTCATGCTGCATCCCTGATGTGGAGCTCTGTTTCTTAACAAAACTGCCTGCTTCATATAAGGTGGAATCTGTAGTAGAACTCCATATCTGCACTGTACTGTGTTATTTATGGCTGCAAATAAAGATGAATTTGAGGAAATATACTGTAGAAACTGGTAGTGGATCTATTTGGTTTCTAAGAGGAAAATGTATTTTCTCTCGACAGTCACTAGAAGATGCCAAGAAAAGTTTGAGCCTGCTTGTTGGCTGATGGAAATTGATTTGGGCATTTAAATGTAGGTTTTTTCCATGAATAACAATTCAGGCATTCAAATTTGACAGTATTTACTTCATAAAAATATTTAATCAAACTCATGTAAGATGTGTTCATGTTGAATTCTACAGTTAAATTCTCAAAAAAGAAAGCAAGCCCAGGGAAAATTCCAGCACAAAAAACTGCGTTAACGTGGAGTTAAGGTTGCTGATGTCCATTCCTAAATAGTACTCATTAAAAAGATAGGAAATCTTGAGTTAAGGTTCTTTCACAATCTTAGGAAATATTTCCTCTTCCAGGCAACACATAAGATGATAGGAAATTAAAATTTACATAGCAGACTTAACTCTGAACATGCATATGTTAGTTTCTTGTAATTGTGCTTTAAGTGTGACTTAAGACATTTGTCAGATGTATTATTAGGATATTATCCTAACGTTGTTTACTCCAGTTTAACGCAGTATTTTGTGTGGAAATATGTAGGTATCTAGGTGGAAATATGTCTGAGATATCTTTAAAAGTCATGAAACAAGTATTGGACATTTTTATATTTTTATATATATTTACAAAGGGCATTTAAAAATTTTCTTGCAGTTTTAGTAATTATCTAGTGTGATAATACACATATTGTGACAAAGTTTTCTGATATATCCATTACCTTGGTGTATTTCTATTTAATGTAGCAAATATGTATATATACAAATGAGATGATGCAAAAATATAATTAAGAATTAGATTGTATGCTCCTTGGGGCAGGGACTAAGTCTTCCTTTGTGTTTTGTAAAGCACCCAGCACAATGGGACCCCAATGCTGACTGGTGTCTGAGAATTACAGTAATAAAAATAAGAGATGAAGATGCAGGGCCAGAACTTCACCTTTAGTTGAGAAGCATGAGTACTAAGGTGCCATGAAGCTCACCTTTCCACTCCCTGATTCTGGGGGCCACTGTGTGCCTGGCTATTTCCCAGGCACATTACCCCCACTAGCTGCAAACCAGCCCAAAATCACAGCAGGTGAATGATAGAGAGTAGGGGTATATCACCCATGCTTCTATTCCTCTAATCACATCCTCTGTGCTGGCAGCAGAGGTGAGGGTGTGAGGTAGGAGCCTCTCTGTGGATTACCTTTGTACTGGGGTGATCTTGAGCTGGACACACGGTCTCTGGGCCCATTGAAGCCAACAGAAAGATTTCTGTTGATTTCCGTGTCTGTTGGACCAGGTGCTACCTGATCAGATTCTGCTGGCAATGAGTGCAAAAAGGCTGCACTACACCAGAAGAGCTGGCTGATCAAGCTATTCAGGAATGGCCTAAAAATACTGTAAAAATATAAATATATTTAATTACCTGTACTAAAAAAATTCCTATTTGTGGTGGCCAGAGTTAAAATTACTATATACATTTTTATTTTAGTCATACATAAGTGTATATTGATTGAGCTGTTATGTATGAAAGAGGAAGTGATTCTAAAGAGTGTGAAAGAAACAGCTCAGGGTTGCTTGTACTTTTAATGCTAGGAATGGACATCAACAGCCTTGACTCCAAATTAATGCAGATTTTGGCATTGGATTGTGTAAGGGTGTGTGTGTGTGTACACACACCTAAAATATACTATATATTTGGTACTAACTTTGTACTTTCCCTGAAATTGCCAAATCTTTAACACAGACATTCTCACTTGTAAGATATTGGTACTTAATTACTGAATGTATAGGATATGCTTCTGATTTGAAAAGGAAAAGTAGTGTTGTATGGTATCCCACAATACAGTGTGTCCCAACTGTAAACGTTGCCTTTGCATGTAACACCTCTTTCTGTTGTATCACCTAGGACTATTACTTCTGAACCATTGTTGGTCTGCATCTTAACTAAACTGCAAATTTGCAATTACAGTACAACTGAATACAGCTCTAGCATGAAAGCTGACTGGTAGTAATAGTACAGCAGTCACCAGTGTGCCACAAATGCATTTATTAAATGCAGAAATATATATTTCTATAAAGGCCAAAATCATGTTTTTATGTTCCTTTATTGTCATTACATTGTATGATATTGTAAGATTATTTTATGTTCTAATTTGCATTATAAAATGTTTTTTCCTACTTAAAGGCATAAATATAACAACTTTGTATAAAGGTAGCTTTCTAGATTTTTATTTCTTGTATAAAAAGTCTAAATAGTGGGAGTACCATTGCCAAATTGTTTATAAAATTTCCATGAACTTTGCCCTGTTTGGTTAATCTTTTACAGACATTCCATGTTTCTTTTTATGAGAAAATTGACACTTTAGTACAGTATTTTATGCTGTTCCAAATCAGCATATTAGAATTTTAATTTAATTTTGGTTTGCATTTTCATTACTGGTAGCTTACCAAATGTTCATTTTAAAAAAATGTATTATGTAATGTTGACAACATTGTCCTTCTCCCTCATCAGTGCCAACTTCATTTTTAAAAAAATTGTAGCATGGCAATAAAAATGATTTTACATTGTAGGGAGCATGTGAATTTCTTGTTTCAGACTGGGTTATGATTTTCATTATTGGGTGTGTTGTACCTTCAATCCAATGGAAAAGATTTGTCCTTTTTCACCATTGTCCCTGGCATACCCATAGCCTTATTAGCTGTCGTGTATTCACTTAATTTTCTGAATCTCATGTATCACAAAGATGCCTCTATTCTATTTCCTTTGTATTACTAGGATGTATTACTAGGATACATATTTTTTTAAGTTTGGAAATTTTCTGTGGAAGTATCTCTGTGGATTTTTTTTTGAGTGGTGTTCAGGCCTTACATCTTTGTAATACAGTATATAGAAAAATGTTGCTTTTTCAGTGTGGTGCCATTTAAATTGATACATACCCCATATTTCTTGAAGTAAATAATCAGCTCTATAGAAAATGAACTAAAAGTCTTGTTGAAGGCAGATAGCAAAATTAGGTCAAGAGTCATCCCCTTAATCACAAGAAGTTAATATGTAATAACTGAATTAACAGCACCAGTAAACATATTAACAGTGTTGTAAAATCACAGTGGCAAGGACTATAAATTTTAATCTGCAATAGCTCAGCATACAAAACTGAACTACTGGTTCAGCGGTAAGCATAGGACCCAAGACTGTATTGATGAAGCCCCGCTGATAGAGTAATTTATGCTCTGACTCAACCATCCATCCTCGCAGCTAAGCACTTAGCCTGTGCTTAACTCTAAGCCGTTACTTATGTTCCACTGACTTCAGAGAAATATAGGGCTGGAAGGACCTCAAGAGATCATCTAGTCCACCCCCACCCCCTATTCTGAGGCACAGTTGAGTATGCTTAGACCATCCCTGACAGATGTTTCTCTAACCTGTTCTTAAAAACCTCCAAGGATGAGTATTCCACAATCTCCCTAGATAACGTGATACTTAACTTAAATCTCCATTGCTGCAAACTAAGTGGATTACTTTTTATTCTACCCTCAGTAGACATGGAGAACAATTGATCACCATCCTCTTTATATTAACCTTTTACATATTTGAAGATTGTTGTCTCCCCTCTGTCACCTTCTCTCTAGAGCAAACGTGCCTTGTTCCTTTAATCTTTTCTCATAAGTCATATTTCCTAAGCCTCTTATCATTTTTGTTGTTCAGCTCTGGATTGTCTCTAATTTTTTTACATTTCTTAAAATGTGGTGCCCTAAACTGGACTCAGTACTCCAGATGAGGCCTTGCCAGTGCAGAGTATGCCGAAACAATTATCTCCTGTGTCCTACATATGACACTCCTGTTACTACATCTCAGAATTACATTTACCTTTTCCACAATACCATCACACTGACTCATATCAGTTGGTGATCTATTATAACCTTGGGATCCTTTTTCTGCAGTACTACTGCCTAGCGTGTTGTTCCCATTTTTATTTGTGCATTTGATTTTTCTTTCCTCTGCAGGTACTTTGTATTTGTCTTCATTGAATTGCACAGTTATTTTGAATTCTAATACACTGAAGGAAAGTATTTGCAACCCCTCCTTGCTTGGTGTCATCCACAGATTTTATAAGCATACTCTCCATCATCCAATTCATTAAAAATACTGAATAGTACCGGACCAAGACAAATCCCTGCGAGATACGCTCCTCCCAATGTGACAGTGACCCATTAATAACTATTCTTTGAGTACAGTTTTTCAACCAGTTTTACCTCCACCTTTTAGTATTTTCATCTAGACCACAATTCCCTAGTTTGCTTATGAGAATGTCAGGTGGGACTGTCATATCTTGATTTTTAGTAAGGCTTTTATCTACTGCTTCACCTCTGTCCACTAGGCCAGTAACCGTGTCAGTGATAGAAATTCAGTTAGTTTGGTATGATTTTTTTGTTGACAAATCTATGTTGGTCATTCCTTATAGCCTTATTCTCTAAGTGTTTACACATTGATTAATAACTTCCAATATCTTTCCAGGAATCAAAATTAGGCTGACTAATCTATAATTCCATGGGACCTTTTTCTTTTTAAATGTAGGTACTATGTTTGCCCTTTTCCAGTTCTCTGGGATCTCACCCATCCTCCCTGAGTTCTCAAAAATAATGGATAACGGTTCTGAGATTGCTTGAGACAGTTCCTTAAGTACACGAGGATGAAGTTCATCAGGCCCTGCTGACTTGAGTACATCTGATTTAAATATTTAACTGTTCTTTCCCTATTTTGTCTTGCATTCCTCCCCCCTTGTTGTTAATATTAATTGTGTTATGTGGTCACCATTAACCTTTTTAGTGAAGACTGAAGCAAAATAGGCATTAAATATTGTCAGCCTTGTTGTCATTTGTTAGCTCTTTCCCCGCTAAGTAGAGAACCTACACTTTCCTTAGTGTGTCTCTTGCTCCTACTGTATTTAAAGAACCTCTTCTTGCCTTTTATATCGCTTGCTAGGTGTTACTCATTTTGTGCCTTAGCCTTTCTGATTTTATCTCTACGTGCTTGTGCTATTTTTTTTTAACTCCTTCTTAGCAATTTGTCCATGTTTCCACCTTTTGTAGGATTCCTTCTTGATGTTCAGGTCATTATAGCTCCTGATAGTCATATTGGCCTCTTACTTTTCTTCCTATGTGTTCTTCACGGTGGGACAGGTTGCAGTTTGTGCCTTTCATATTGTCCCCTTAAGAAACTGCTGGCTCTCCTGAACTCCTTTATCCCTTAGATTTTCTTCCCATGGGACCTGACCTACCAGGTCTCTGATATTGTTGGTTTGCTATTCTGAAGAATGTAATGTAGGATTATCAAAAATGTCAAGATAATCACATCTACTGCTTTTCTCTATTCACTAGATTGGTACCGTGTTAAAGAAGAAAATTATCTGGGTTTGGCATTTGTTCTCAATAAATCCATGTTGGCTGTTACTTATCCTCTAAGTCAGAGCAAATTGATTTTGTTTAGTTCAGTATCTTTCCATCTATTGATGCTAGTCTGATTAGTCTATACTTCCCCACCTCCTCCTTTTCCCCCTTTCTAAATATAGGTACTATGTTTGTCCTCCTGTCCTCTGGCGTCTTACCCTTCCTCTGAGTTCTTGAAGATAGTGGCTAATGATTCAGTGATGGCTTTGGCCAGTTCCTTAAATACTCTAGGGTGATTTTAATCCGGTCCTGCCAACTTGAATACATTTTAAGTTATTTAAATATTCTTTAACCTATTCTTTGTCTATTTCTATCCTGTTCTTTAAACACTCCAACTTCTCTCTTGATGGCTGCTGCACAATGCATAGATGTTTTCATTAAGCTGGCCAAAATGATGCCTCAGCTATTTTAAAAAGTGTTTAAAGTTATCAATTTAAAAATAACTACAACTTTTAATAAGAGATTTCTCAAAACCTTATATTTTCCTCTCCTCCTACCTTCAATTATTGGTAACTTCCAAATCTTCAGTTAGTAGTAGTTGGCTTAAATATTCTATTACAAGGCAAAAGGCTTGTAATAGAAGGCAACTCTCCTGCTTTCATCAAAATGCCTACCACCTGGGTACAAAAATTCTTAGGCCAGATCTACACTACAAACTTAACATCGATATAGCTATTTTGGCCTGGGGTATGAAAAATCCTCAGCCCTGAGCAATGCCGTTGTACTGACCCTAACCTCCAGTGTACACAGCTCTATGTCATCGGCAGAGCTTCTCCCGTTGACATAGCTACCACCTCTTGTGGAGGTAGATTAACTCTGCCAATGAGAGAAGATCTCCCATGGGTGTAGTAGCATCTTCACTAAAGTGCTACAGTGCACTTTTTAAGTGTCTTACCCATAGTCTCTTACAAAGAAAGCTGCAAAGCAGCCATCTGCCCCTATATTTTCCAGACTGTAAACTAGGTGTCCAAGCGATGGCCTGATGCCATTTTTGGCACACAAAAATAAATGCTGAAATAAATTTGTTAGTCTCTAAGGTGCTACAAGTTTTTCTTTATTTTCGTTTAACAAACCACACTATCTCACTAACCCTTTACTATTCATGTACCTCTTTGTGAATACTCAACTGCTTAAAACTTCATCCTCGTATGTTTTACTACCTTTAAAGCCTGTATTAGGTATAACTGGTTGCTCTATGAGGTAGAAAGAAAAATGTGAGCAGCTGCTGCTGCCTTTCTTTCAATTGTCAATGCTCATCATTCCTCTTCCCCTTCTCCCCGTTTGAATTCGATATTTATGAAACTTTCATAGGCTCTAAGAACTGTTTTATAGGCTCTGTGGAGAAGTAGTCTGGGAAAATAAAATATTCAGACATGCTTATTACTGCACATTTGAATATTCTAGTTTTCAGGTTTTTGAAGCTGTCTCAAATGTGGAGTTACTGGAATTACAACTCTGATCCTGCCTTGTGTACTGGATAGGCGTATCATAGGAAAGGTAAGCCTGAATGCTGAAATTAATTCAGTTAAAACCCATTTTCCTTTTCTCAGAGGGGTAGCCATGTTAGTCTGTATCCACAAAAACGACGAGTCCAGTGGCACCTTAAAGACTAACATTTATTTGGGCATAAGCTTTTGTGGGGCTTTTGCCCAATAAGTCTGTTGTTTAATAATTCCTTGTATTTTTCCTTTTCTTGTCTTATAATCTAGCTGTTGAAAAGTGCACCGTCTACTACATAAAAAGAAAGCTCCTCCCTAGCTTCCCCCCCGACCCCCAAATACTGATTTGTGTATAGGAACCTCAGCTCTCCACTCCAGGCTAAAGCCTGCTGATGCAAGATGAGGGCTACTATTAGCCTAAATAAACTTACTGTTCCACCTATGTGCTGGTAAAATGCCTATATAAACAATTCTTAACAATAGTGAATAGTGGGGAAGCAGTATGTTGCATTTGCTAATGCAGCATGTAGCTGCAGGAGCCAAAGACTAATGCTATAGTTCCAGTGGCATGTAGAGTACATTTGCTCTTTGCATGGGTATAAATAGCAGTGTGGAGACAGTGAGGCACTACTTAGGTGAGTAAAGAGACACAAGTCTTAGCCTATGTACACTGCATGCCTGAGCACTGCCTTCCCTCTCTATGCTATTTTTAGTACTGAGCCGGTCTCGCTGCCTCCCCTTGCCAGAGCCTGTCCCTCTACAGGGAAAGGTTCTAGAAACCCCCGATGCCTCCCCCTGCCAGAGGCTTTCACTGCCACGTCTAGCTCCACTTGGCAGCGTAGATGCAGTGGCTAGCTACCTCCAGAGCCCCTACAGGCTGCCCTAAGTGTAGATAAGGCCAAATGCCCCATCTCCATTATCATACTGCTGCTACTCCTCCGACAAGCTTTTGGGAAAGGTGCTGGGGCAGGGCTGGGCCTGCTGTGTGGGCCAGGCTTGATGCGGGGAAGAGGGGTCATTGCTGCTGCGTGGGTTATGCTGGGTTGGAGGTAGTCCCCACCCGTGTGGGCACAAGAGCCACCAGCTCTTAGTGTGGCAGTGGGCCGTGCTGTTTAAGCACTCAAAAGGAGTCAAAAATGTCACTAAACAAAATTTCCAGAGAATTTAACAGAATTTTTATTTTTATATGAAGGCCAGGTGAGTATAGTCATAAAATAATTCACAAGCAGTTCAATTGTGTTCATAAAATCCCTTCCATGCTCTTCTTGCTACATTCTGTTGTACGCCAAGTCAATGTCATTGTCTTAATTGAGCATGTCCCCAGAAGGAATCTCATTCCAGGGTTTCTTGGGCTGAGATCACTATAATCTGCAGGTGAGGAAAAGAAGTCAGTGGACGGGGCAGCAGGTTTGTATAATGTTTGGTGGTTCCTAGAATGGGTCCAAGGGCCGCTGCCCCCCTCCCTACCTTCCTAAAGCTCTGGGAGGGAGTTTGGGTGCGGGAGGGGGTTTGGAGTTGCAGGCTCAGGGAGCAAGTGTGGGTACGGCAGGGGTGTGGACTCTGGGAGGAAATTTAGGTGCTGGGTGTGGGCTCGGAGCTGGAATAGGGGGTTGGGGTGTAGGAAGGCGGGGGAGGGGGGCTGGGGCTGGGCTGGGGATGAGGAATTTAGGGTGCAGCAGGCAGGCTGCTGCAGGGCTGGGCCCCCCCACCTGACACTCACCCAAGCCCCCCCCCCCAGGCTGCTGCTCGGGATGTCCAGCCAGGAAAAGTCTCCTGTGCTCCCCTTGGAGTCGCCTGCTGGGGGCGGGAGAGAGCTGCCACGTGCCTCCTCCCCTCCTCAGGTGCAGCAGCTGCCTCAGCCTGCCCCTGGCGCTGCTCTGTTGCAGCCGGGAGAAGCTGGCGAGAGAGCGCGGAGCAGCAGGGCAGCCACCTGCTGCCCAAGGCAGACAGGGACACTCAGGGGAGGCGTACGGGGGCGGCACGTGGGGCTGGGGGAGAGACCTGGCCCTGAACATTAGTGGCGCTGGGCCCACCGGGCCCTGATTTTGCTGGAGCCGGGGCACCACGGGCCCATACAAATTGCTGCCCCTGTCGGTAGAGGCTAATTAAATACTTTGCTAAGGCCAGGTGCACTGGGGAGAGAGCAGCACATTAACCAGGGCTTCTTTTTACCCACGTGTTCTTTCTTGCTGCTCTGTAGTAGGTAGCGAACCCTGTGATGGAGGGAAAGCTGGCTAATGAAGCAGGTAGGGTGACCAGACAGCAAGTGTGAAAAAACGGGACGGGGGCGGGGGGTAATAGGAGCCTATATAAGAAAAAGACCCAAAAATCGGGACTGTCCTTATAAAATTAGGACATCTGGTCACCCTCAGGGCAGGGGACGCAGGTTAGCTGGGGAGGAGAGCTGCAGCGATGGAAGGTGCCATGATCCAGGGCCATCTGCCCCAATGGGGAAGGGGACACGGTGCTTCCACGGATGAAGCCCTTACTATACGATCAAAGGTGGAGTTACCTTGATTTTAGCTCCCAGATTGTTTCTTAAATCTACTTTTTTGGCTCCCTGCAGGGCCGCGCTCAGGCCAGGCGAACGCCCCTTTTCCCTCTGGCTCTGCGCTCTCCCTTTCATTAACGGGGTGGCTCAGAGCCAGACTGCAAGCAAGGGAGGCTCGGCGGAAATTAACCAGCGTGGCTGACGTAGGCTGCTTTTCCTCGCCTGCAGATTACAGTGCGCTCAGCCCCAGCAGCCTTGGCAGGTGATTCCTTCTGCGGCCATGCGCCGGGGAGCGGCAATGACAGCGCCGGGGTCCGGGTGTGTGCACCAGCACGGAGGCAGACGCGCCGGGACCGGGTTTTACGCGCACGCCTGAGCCGCTTCTGCCGCTAGGGGCTGGTGACGTCATGCGCCGACTGTCACTGTAGTCGCCAGTGAAAGGCGCTAGATTTGTCACTGCTCACTGTGGCACTCATTTTCTGGCTAAGGAAACCGAAAACTCACTAAATCTGGTGACAAAGTAGCTAAATTGGCTCCGCCCCCACCGCCCAGAGCAGACCGCGCCCCCGCCCAGTACAGCCCCCGCCTCACCCTCGGGGGCTCCGCTTGGCCGGCGTCAGACTACAACTCCCAGAATGCAATATTCAATAGGGCTGACGTGCCAGACCGAGGCAGCTTTTCTGCTTCCTGCCGACAGAGCGGCCGCGACGCAACTTCCGGTGTCTGCTGTGAGGGTAGCTCGTGTGCGGGGGCGGCTCGCGCGGCAGTGACTGTGAGCGGGCGCGAGGCGGTCGGCAGGACGCTGGGAGCAGATTCACCGTCACCATGGTAAGGCTGCGGGCCCGGCTCGGCGGGCCTCGGGAAGCGAGCGGCGGGGCGAGGCGGGCTTGTGCCTGCGCCTGCTCCACATGGTCCGCGAGGAGCTGTGGCTTTCTGCCGCCCGCGGCTCCGGGCCCGCCCCCGCCTTTGTGCGGCGGCGGCGCCAGTCACGGGGGAGCTGGCCCCTGCCGCGCCCGGCGAGCGGAGCCCCGGCCTAGAAGTTTCTAGAGCGGCTTCCCGCTGGGGGCAGCAGCGCCCGCAGCGCTGGGGCTGGCTCGCCATGCGGGGCCGCTGCTCGGCCTGCGTCACTCTGGGGCCCATCGCCGGGGGGCCGCCGCCGCCCCATCTCCCGGGCCCGGCCGGGCTCTGATGCTGTCGGGTTTGGGGCCGATGTCCCACGTGCCTGGTGGTGAGCGGGGCAGTGACAGCTCGGCAGCCGCTCTCCCACGGGGCGCCAGGGGATGTGGCGGAGGCAGGCGGCCCTTGGCAGACTCGAGGTTAGGATTGACCTGGGTAACAGGATCATCCACCTCAAACAAGGTAAACTATGTTTAAGGGAGCTTAAGTCTTTGTGTTTCTGCACATAAGGCTACTAGTAACTGACGGGGGTTTGGGAAGAAACTTACTCGAGAAAACTATTCCAGCAATGGCCCAGCCCTATATCAGAACAGTCCACTGTGTTAAAAGTTTGCAGCGGTGTAAAGTGGAATATACTGTAAATATCCAAACACCCTAATACCACTGAATCACTTGTATTCCCTTTCATCTGGTTCTGAGTTGATTTTAAGCTGCTGATGAATCCCCAGTTTGCTTCAGAATGCAGCATTGGTTGGTGTACAACTTAGTTCTAGTTTGCTGCTGATTTCATGGGGGCCTTGATTAAGTTTAGATTTCTAATTTTAATGGGCTAAAAGATACTGACCGTTATGGTGTAATTGACATGGGAAAGGCAAGGAAGTAAAATTGTGATAACTTAAAAACATTGTCATCTAACAACTTTTAAGTTTTTATATTTGTTTTCAGTAATTCCACAAAACTTTGAAATGAGTGGCTCCAAATTTCTGCTGGGTGCAGCAGAGCTGTGGAGAAACAAAGGTTCTGGTTTTCTAATTTTCTGGTGGGTTCACCTCTGCCCTGGTGTAATTAAGAGTTGGCTCCTTTAAACTACGCCAATTGGTAATGCTCCTCCAGGGCTGTTAGCTAGTAGAGAATAGCTGCATTCACTCCAGGAATAAGGGTAGCAGAAAGCTAGTTCACTGCCAGCACAGATGAAATCTCAGCCAGGGAGATCTGGTTAGTTTCCAGGCAAATCTCTGTGTCACCTGTGTTCTGTGGGGCAGAACAGGGCAGGAAATCGTATATTTGCTCTGTTAGTTCATCTCAGCAAAGTTGGAGACAGCATTTGAGTTCTTTGGTGCCCCTGAGGTAACAAATGTCTTTCTAAATTAAGAGGCTTTATAATGTCGGAGTGAAGATTAAAAAAAAAAAAAGATTTAGCTAAAACGTGTGTGAAAGATCCATGTATTAAAATATACCTGGGAATAGGGGATATTAAGTATTGTAATTCAACAATAACAGAAACATTATTTAGTTTCAACTTATGTATGTCAGGTGTTTTGAAAATGAAGTGATAAAGCTAAATTACGTTATGATCACTATTATTTCAGGCATCCCTTTCCCTAGCACCTGTGAATATTTTCAAGGCAGGAGCAGATGAAGAAAAAGCAGAGACAGCTCGGTTGGTGAGTTTATTTAAATATCAGCAGAACTGCTAACACCTTCTATAGTTAAGGTTGCCTGACAGTTTCCATTATAAGTAAGGCCCTGTGTAAATCACACTGTCACGGAGGGCATGGAAACCATGAAATTGCCTCCTCTTATCCAAAATGGCGATCTTTTAAATACTTATTTAAAAAAAAAAAGAGAATGTTTACAAGTCTTCAATACAAAACATTACTTTTACTTGCAGTGGTGTGTGTATCCAGAAGAATAGAGTGCTCTGTGCGTGCAAAGGAATAAGACTGCTGTGTGCATGTGTGTGGAAGAAATTGACTAACTTATAAAATTCATTCAGTTCTTGAAATCAGCTAAAGTTACCTGTAAAATTAATTCCATGGAAACCTCCTGAAAAGCAATACTTTGCCATTTACACAGTTGAGAATTTTCTTTAAAAAAAAATAAAATTACAATTTACACCGAGCCCTAAGTACAAGACCCTGTTTTCAGTTGCCTATAACAAGTTTAAGCGAAAATGGCGGAACCATTTTTAAGAATGAGATTTGGGGTGGGGGAGTGTGTGTACACTCATATTCACAAAATATTAAAAGGTGTCTGTTTTGTTGAGGTCTGCTCCTTTCATGTTTTGGACCGAGGATTTGAAATTTGGGAGTGGGATTTCTTTTGCCATTCACGTGAAAAACTGCCACATTTGACCACATTGAATTTTTTTAAAAAAATTGTTTGCATTTGTTCAATAGTAGAGACTTACTGAAGTATAATTCTTTGACGATTTCATCTGTACTGAGAATGCTCCAGCCTAAATTTGTAGGGATTGAGCTGGAGTTTCCATGGAGTTTCTGCTCCCAGCTGCTGTGGGGTGCTGGGTACATGAACTGACAATGGGCAGACAGAGCATCATCTCATCTCATCTCTTGTGCTTTGAGTGGCTCCTCTACTGGCACCAAGCTTATGAGGAGAAGGAAGCTGCCTGACTTCAGAGCTGGACCGGGGGGGGAGTAGATATGGGCAAGTAGTTGTAATTCCTGACACTGTCATGGTTTAATCTTCAGCTCTTATAAAATAAATGATGAATCCTTGTCTGATGCTTGTTCACTTTTATTCCAGTCATCCTTCATTGGTGCTATTGCCATTGGAGACCTGGTTAAGAGCACTCTGGGACCTAAAGGCATGGTAAGATATCTTCAGACTCTCAGATACCGTAGTTTTAACTGACTTTGCAACTGTTAACACTATGAAGTACATGTTCAAGCAGTATCCTAAATCTTGCATCCTGTAGGACAAGATTCTTCTAAGTACTGGAAGAGATGGCACAGTGACAGTAACCAATGATGGTGCAACCATCTTAAAATCTATTGGAGTTGACAACCCAGCTGCCAAAGTTTTGGTTGGTGAGTTTGACTAGATGTTTGTCATTGCAATATTTGAAATCTCCTTGTGGGTCAATTATTAAAAAGCATTTACTTTAGCAAACAAACAACATCCTCTGTGCAAGTTTCTTTTGCTATGTAGCAAGTTGATAATATGCTCAGTTATTGCAATTAATCCTGCCCCTATGTAGTTTTTTAAAAACCCTGATTTTGATTTCCAAACTAGTGTGTATCCATAATATATAATGTTTGTCATTTGTACTGAGCAGCACAGAATATTTGAATAAATTAACATAGTGGTATTCTCTCTTAGACATGTCGATGGTTCAAGATGATGAAGTTGGTGATGGAACTACATCTGTAACTGTGCTGGCAGCTGAATTACTTAGGGTAATGAAACTTTTGTTTTTAAACATTTTCTACTGTATCTGGCATTTGAGTGCTCTGATACCATAGACGGCATAGGGTGCCACCAAGAGAGTTAAGCATTAGTGTATCACTTATCAAATTGTTAGAAACAGGAACAAAACTTAAATGCTGTCTGTGCTGCTTGGGAGTATCCACTGTTGTGAAGCACCTTGCTACCTCCTACCTTTAATGTAAGGAAGTCTTGTCTGTGTCTGCTGTGTATTAGTTCCTTGACTTCACCAGCCTCTGGCAACGCAAGTACTACCTTCCAGGCCTTTGCCAGCCTCACTCTCTGTACAGGCTAGCAATAGGCACTCACCAACGCCCAAGTCCTCCAACCATCCCTCTGGAATGCCCACCCCCGTCTCACTGAACACTCGGAGAACTCTGATTTGCTATTCCCAAAGGAGGAATTATTCACCAGCTTACAAGATTCAACTCAGGATCACCACCTTACTTTACACATAGCACTTGGGGGAGTGTGGGGGAGATAGTGAAAACAAGAATAAATTTATCAAAAAACAGAGATTCAAGTGATAGAAAGTAAGAATATTGGTAACAAATGGTTACATATAAAACAATCATAACATGCATTCTAGAGCCTAAACTTAACTCACAAGGCCTCTGTGTCCTACGTGATAGCTTGCCCCAAGTCCTTTGTCCAGTGTTTCAACCAAATTGGCTGAGATTTCTGCTTCATAAGATCAAGCCCACTGGTGGCTTGTCTTCACAAATTAAAGGATAACTGGGGGTTCATCTGCACAGGTTGCCAGGAAAACCACCCCAAAACAAGTCTGGTTCGTCCAAACCACAAAAAGACCCTACCAAAAAAATAGCAAGGTGCTAGCGGTTTGTGCATGATGCTGAATGGGGCACAGTTCAACGGGGAAAAAAGCGGTCCCAGAAATGAGCGGGCGGGGGAAGGACTGTGGGTACAACTTCATGAAAATGGCCTCCCGACTGCACAAAAAGAAACCCAAAGCTGTTTATTATATGCTGTTTACTCCTAAACCTTTGCTGTGTTTTTCTGCAGTCCCCCCAATCTATTGAGTAACATTTTGCTCAGACTGTAAATGGGCATCCGTTGTGAGCCATACAACACTCAGTGCACATGACCAGGCACACACAGATAAGCATCTCGTCCTTCCTGCCTGACAGGAGCATGTGGATCATCTTCTGATGGCCTACCTTAACTCTGAGACCTAGAGAACTTAACTTTTTCTCACACATTTTCTGTACATACATCTCACAGTTATGACCAGTGTGACACAGGCTATCATAAGAGACCTTGTATGATATTCTTTGGTTGACTGATACGTAGACACCAGACCCAGAGGATCTCTGAAACCCGTATGTACCCCTGTTCCCTATGCCAGTTGGCGTTAAGAGGTCCTTGTGTCACACTTCTGTTAATATCTATAGTATTTTAAACAACTGCATTCCTTATCTATTACTAATAACCCCTTGAATTATTGCAATCGAAAGGATTTTTAAAATAAACGTAACCATTTATGTTGTCTTCCTCACCCAACTGATATGCAAAAAGTAAAAAGGCAATTTCATTATTTATCATATAATCAGTTTCACTTTCTGGCTCTGCAGTTAGCAGAATGGTACAGTGTTTGATTGCAAACACTTCAGGAAAATATTCTTTTTAAATCTTTTTTCCCAGTGAATTAAGAAAAAGGAAACATTTTTGAGAGGCTTTGTAAATGGTTGTTTTTGCAAGACCTAAATTGATTTGGTAGTGCCCATTTAACCAGCTAAATGTCATCCTGTGTACTCTGAAGGCTACTGAGTTTTGACTCTGAGCTACTCGTGGAGGGAGCTTCAGAGGCAAGGACCTCCTGCTAACAAAGCTCTTCAACAAGGCTAGAGATTTTTTGCTCCAGGAACTGACGACATGAGCACCTGCTGATCTTAACTGAAATGGCAGGGCTTAAGGTGAGAGATGATCTCTTGGGTTGCTGACTTCCAGGCCAACCAGGGCTTTGAAGATTTCTCACCAGCCCCCTGAGTTGCACCCGTAAGTGAACAGGAAGCCAATGCAGAGCTTCGAGTAGATGGTACATTTTTAGAATAACTTGCTTGCCTGTTCAAAATATAGCTAAGGCTTGCACTAGACAAAGCTTCCAGATGATCTTCAAGGGCCACTGTGAATAAAGCACGTTAGTTGCTTAGGTAAGAAATACTAGCAGCATGAATGGCCACACCTGTATTTGTAGTATTAGAGGGTAAATTATATATTTCTTAAATTATTCACATTAAGATTATTCTGATAGTTTTGGCTGTCAGGTGGATTAAAAGTCTCCTTTTGGTGTTGAAAAGATTCTAAATTATCTTACTGAATAAATTGCCTTCCTTGCTTCAAATTTGATGTTGAAGTAAATTAATTTATATGTTTTATGTTAATAGGAGGCAGAAGCATTAGTTGCAAAGAAGATTCATCCTCAAACCATCATTGCAGGTTGGAGAGAAGCTACAAAAGCAGCAAGAGAGGCCCTCTTGAAATCTGCAGTGGATCATGGGTTAGTAAATATCTTACATTTGCACTAGTAATCTGGTTGTTCTGGTTAATTTCTATGTAAACTGTCACAGATGGGTAGGACAAACGGATGAGAATTGTTCAGCAGGAGGAAAACGGTTTGATTTTCTTCATTTTTGTACTTTAGAATATAATATATCTAAGCAATATTTTTGAATAGATGTTATCACAATTTTCTTTAGCTAAACTATAAAGGCTTTTAAAAATATAGACAAATTATCTTAAAATACTAAAAGATGTAGCTGTTTAACTAGAATATAATTTGCCTTAAAATATAATTTTCCCCTTCAACAAAATTTGCAATTTGTTCAGATTTTTCAGTGTGTAGTATAGACTTCTAGTTTCACTTCCAGATTCTCTACATCCATAAACCCAGATCCAAGTTATTTCAATCTTAGATGGACACAGTTGACTTTAAATCTATTTAAAAAATTAAAATTTCAGGAACTATACTACTCCTGAGGGCATTCTGCGCTAAAAAATTAAAAATTCTGCTCACAATATTTTAGAATTCTGCAAGTTTTATTTGTCAATAAATAAATGCAGAGGCTCCAGCATGGCAGTGGGGAGCACAGGCCACTGGCTGCAAGAAGTGGAAACTCACCCTGCAGCCTCCCCACCTCCAGCACATGGACTCAGTGGTGAGGCTGCACCCCACCCTGACACAGCACACGGCCTGGGCCTGCCCAGAAACACACTGGGGCCATGCCCCTGTGCACCAGGTGTGGGGCAGGTAGGCTCAACCAGGCAGAATCCAAGTGTGGAGGGCCTCAGTATGGGGGGATCCAGGTGTGTGGTGAGAGGGTTCTGTGTGGGACAGTCTGGGGGCAGGCAGCTCAGTGGGAGGGTCGAGTTGTGGGGGGATCTGGATACACAGAGGCTCGTTGGGGGGTGCAGGGGCAATGGGACTCTGCAGGGGCTTCTAGGTGAAGGTTGTTGGGGCTCAGCGGAAGGGTCTGGGTGTGGGGGGTCTCAGCGGTGGGGGGTCTGGATGCTGGGGGAGTGGGGCTTGGTGGGCTGGGGGTCTGGGTACAGCTAGTTGGGGGTCTGGATATGGGGGCTCAGGGTGGTGCAGGTGTGGGGCTCATCAGGATCAGGTTTGAGTGCAGGGAGCTCAGTGGGGGTTGGGCTGGATGCAGAGGTGGGGGTCCGGAGGCAGAGGGTCTGGGTGCAGGGGGGCTCCAGATGCAGGGGTTGAGGTTCAGTGGGGTGGGGGTTGGGTATGGAGGGCTAAGGGGGTTCTGGTGAGCCTTGGCAGGGGTGTCTGCATATGGGAGGTCCAGATGCACAGGGGTTGGGTGGATGGGGGAGCAGCTCCCCATACAGTAGCCCCTCCCCCACACAGCTGAGGAGTGGGCAGGAAGCAGGGGAGGATGCTGAACTTCCTGCAGCTGGGGGAAGTTTCTAGGGGTGGCTCTGACACAGCACCAGCCACTCCTTGCAGGGGAAGAGGAAGTCCTGTCCTCTCCTGCCTCCAGCCCAGCCGGGACTAGCAGCTGATCCCGGCTCAGGGTAGGAGCCAGTGGCTGGGGTGTCCCCAGCCCCACGGTGATTTACCTCTCTTCCGGCTGCTCTGGGGTACCTGAAACGTTGTACCTGCGCTGCTAGGGAGTGGTGCGTGACTGCTCTTGCAGCTTCCCTTTACTTCCCTGTCAAAGTCATTTTTCTGCAGGGAAGCAAAGAAATCTGTGGGGGACATGAAAGCGCAGAATTCCCCCAGGAGTATTTTACCTAGTCCTCAGTTCAAATTATCTCGCCTAATACAAATGAAAAAAAGGCACCTCTGGCCAGTATTGCTACCTAGGGATTCAGAAGCCAATAGGGATTTCAGATCTGTGTGACGGAAGAGTAAGGTTGTTACCTTTAGCAGGCGGAAACCACCCAGCCACCTTTTCCAAATTTCTCTAGCTTTGCAACATCATGTCTGTATTGACTAGAAAAAGCTCCAAACTGTTTACTTTGATTCAAACCAAATCTTCAACAGGTACTGGGAAAATAGTTGCTGTACAATCTATACCTGAGGATAATGTGTCGTTACGTCATGCACGTTCTCCTGGGCTTGGGGAGTTGGGCAAGAGATGTGGACAAAGGTAGCGTTGGGCCTCCTTTGTGCTCACTGTATTCTGGAGCCTTCCTGACATAAATTAGAACCTCAGGGCACCTCCAGTTTATCTTGCTTCTCATGGCTCCCATGTCTCTGGGAAGTAGAGAATAGTCATCATACAGTACACTTCAGCCATCCCCTTGAAACCTCCACTGTCCACTTCTGTGCTGTAGGCTGTGAACAGGGCCAAAATAGAGTACTTGCCATTGCTAGAGATCTACGCGGGGGGCATTCTTTGGGCCACTTGAAACCCCTTTACTTTGCCAAGGTGATGTTACGAGGCCTTAGTGTAACTGAGAATTGAGCTCAGTAACTCTGCTCAAATGGTCTGTCCTTGTAAGACTCCTATAAAGAAGCAGTTCCTCTTATTTGGCCCAAATGACCTATGCAGTTTCTTGTTCTGCCAATGGGCAATATAGATATGAAATGCTCCTTTACCAGTTTTCATAGCCAGATACCTGAATGAAGCAGCTTCTTAGAATATGAGTTGAAGGTACAACAGGCCCTCTGATACCACACCTGTCATCATGGTATCGGATCATAATTAGAAAGGTGTGACAGCTCATTCCAGTAATCTGAATAATTCACGTTCCTTTATTTGGCATATAGCAAAGATATGTTGAGTTGTTTAGATGCAAAAGTAGGGGGATGGATGCAGGATACATCACAGATCCAAAGTCATATAGTAAAACTTCCTTATATTAATTTCTACCAGCACTAGTTCCTAACTATATGTTGCATCTTACACTTCATGATTGACTTGTTTACTTTTCAGGAACCAATCCCTGTACAGGATGCACTGTTCATGCATAATCTGATTTTCAACTTTTCTTACATTTATGCTTGTTTGCTAATATCAGGATATTCCTACTGACCTTAACTAGCCATCCTGACTCCAGCATGCTGTTTGTTATGAGAACTTAACCTTCCATACACCTTCCCAATCACGCCCATTAAGAAATGAGGCAAGTTGCTTATGTCAGGTCTACATACTGTCATACTGTTTCTATCTGAAAAATGGGGATGATGATTCTTACCCACTGTTGTGTTTTGAAATGTATAGGTGTGAAAGCACTATGTAAGTGCGAAGTATCAATAATATATGTATGCAGTAATGCAACAGGCCATATGTGGTTTGTTACCATTGAGCACCAACTCCTTTTCAAAAGGTGCTTTTATTCAAATTCATATCCTAAGTAGAGTGCCTCATGTAGTGAGGTATACAATGAAATATTTGCAAAGTGCAACTATTTTACAACTGCACATCACTTCAAAAATGTTGAGGAAAAATATTTAACAATATATGTAAATCTGAATGTAGTGGTTGTCAGTCAGTTGAATTGCTTCTTCAGTCCTGTCCGTTTAATTTTATTCACTTGGTTACATTGTGTTTGTTTTAGTGATGATGAAATAAAGTTCCGTGAAGACTTAATGAACATTGCAGGGACCACGCTGTCCTCAAAACTACTTACTCATCATAAAGATCACTTTACTAAACTAGCAGTGGAAGCTGTTCTTAGACTGAAAGGATCTGGTAATTTGGAAGCTATCCATATTATCAAGAAACTAGGTGGAAGTCTGGTAGACTCTTACTTAGATGAAGGTATGTTTTTATTCAGAGACCGTGTATTTGAGTATTGAAATTAATACTATATGTGAGTTTTATGCATATGTCTGTATGTGCTTCAGGAAACTTGCTATGGTATTGGTAGGTGAATCTACACATTTTGGACACATTTTAGAATAATAGTTCTTTTCCCATTTTAAGGCATGCTGAGTTTTTGCTACTTTCTCTTTCACGACAGGCTTTCTGCTAGATAAAAAAATTGGCGTCAACCAGCCAAAAAGAATTGAAAATGCAAAGATACTTATTGCAAACACTGGCATGGATACAGATAAAATTAAGGTAGGTGATTAATATAATAGAAGCCTTCTTTATAAATTGAGTTAATTTTCAAATAAATCTTACATCTTTGTTTTTAATTTAGATTTTTGGCTCTCGTGTAAGAGTGGATTCGACAGCAAAGGTAGCAGAAATAGAACAAGCAGAAAAAGAAAAAATGAAAGAGAAGGTTGAACGTATTCTTAAGCATGGAATAAACTGCTTTATTAACAGGTATGTGTTTACTGTGGAAGAAATAAGGTATGTGACTATGCCCCACTCGTTCTATATTACTGAAAGCCTGCTGCTTCATAACTTTTTAAAGATCCAGCTCTCTCTACCCACACACATAAGATTCATCCAGCTGTTTATCGTTAGACTTATTTATTGTAACATCTTCACTGAGTCCAATATCACTCCTTACCCACCTCGTTCCACTCCATGGAAAACACAATTGCTAAGTAGTTCTGCCATTCCAACTATCAACAGCGCTAAGGGTCTTCAACTGCTTGGCTGTGGTAATGGAAGCTCATGTGAAAAAGTAAGGAATTATTTGAGTGAAATGAACACATGAAAGTGACTCCATTCACCTGATTCTTCAGCTGTTCACTACCCTGGGACTTGATCAATAAAAAAGTTGATTCTGTTGTCAACCCAGAAGGGAGACTTCATAGGGGCATTGCTAGTTTCGATAACACCAAAGGCTTATCTGCTTTAGGACATATTTAGTACCATAGTGGATCTCATCAACCGGCTGCAGGCTCATCCTTAAACATGAATAAGAACATAGGGGCCGTGTGAGCCAGAAGTCACATGGCCCCTTGGATATATGTCACAAAGCATGCCGGACTTCACCTATGCTCTATGCAAAAATCTGTGCATCTGCCCAGTAAATGTCACATAAATGTTAAAGTGCAAGTCCTACAGAAGTCCTACAGTAACTGGTTTAAAAAAAAAAAAAATCTCAATGTAAAAGGAGGTACCCTTTCTTACTGTTGCCATCCAGTACACTAATGACACATGCTTGAACTCACCTAGATCATCTCCAAATCCAAGGCCTCTGGACTCCAGAGGATGCTTGCCTTCACATAAATGTACTGGGGTTGAAAGCAATTAATTGGACATGCACAGCATTCCTTCCCATATTGAGAGGATTGATGGTCTAGATATAACAGATAACATGACAGCAATGTCTTGTATAAACAGGCAGGAAGGAGCACAATCATTTCCCTTTTGTCAATAAACTGTCCAACTCAACAGTTGGTGTGTGCCACAAAGTCATTCCGGTTGCCCTTCATTTACTAGGCTTACGGGATGTCCTGGCAGACTGCCTCAGAAGGCAGTTCACAAATGATCATGAATGATCTTTTAAAAACACCATCACACAAGACATTAACAACTGGTCACTTAGCCATTGACTTATCTCAAATGAGAACAAGAAGTGTGTCAGGGGGGTCTGAGTCTGGGCTCCCTATCAGATGCCTTCCTCATTCCCTTGACATCAGGAAAAAAGTACACCCCCTACCCACCAATCCCATTAATACCAATGGTCTTAAGTGAGTTCAGACAGTGCTCAGCTGTAGTAATCATGCTGACTCCAGCTTGGCCAATGAAGTTTTCGTTAGCAGACCTGCAGAATCTATCCAGTCATCCTCTGATACTTACCTCTTCCAGACATAATCTCATAGGCTTTAAGGTCCGAAGGGACCATTATGATCATCTAGTCTGACCTCCTGCACAATGTAGGTCACAGAATCTCACCCACCCACTCCTGCAATAATCCTCTCACCTATGTCTCAGTTATTGAAGTCCTCAAATCATGGTTTAAAGACTTCAAGATGCAGAGAACCAGGGACATATTCCAGCTTTGTTATCCCTGACAGTGTGGATACTGACTGGCTAACCATGACTTAAGAGGAGCTGTTCTGCTGAGATCCAGAATATAGTAGGAAAGACTGCTACATTTACTCATTCAGCCAAGTGGAAAATATTCTCTATTTGGGCCCAACAATGCCAATTCTCTCCCTTATAGAGACTCAGATACTGCTATTTTGGACTACCTTTTTATTGCTGAAGAACTCAGGGCTGTCTTATCAGCTCAGTAAGAGTCCACTTGGCAGCATTATCAGCCAGCCATCTGTTCCATGCAGGGTCATGTGGTGTTCTCCAACCTGATGATAGCTAGATTCCTTAAGGCTTTATGTGGATGTGTTTCCCCTCAGTCAGGGAGTCTCCTCCTCCTCCTTGAGACCTTAATATAGTGGATGTGGGATTGATATGATGGCTCTACCGTTTGAGACTGACCTGCTCACTTTACCATTTGTCCAAGAACACAGCCTTCTTGGTGGCAATATGTGACTAAACGGTAGGAGAAATTCAGGCACTTATGGCTAATCTACTGTGTACACTACATTCCATAAGGACATAGTGACCCGTAGGTGTTATCTGAAATTCTTGCGGAAAGTAGATTCAAGCAAAGTGATCCATCTGCCTGTCTTTTTTTTCCAAAACCCCACTCCAACCAAGGACAAGCCAAGCTACACTCCCTAGATGTACTTAAGGCACTGTTGTTCTGTCTAGACACAACTAAACTTTTCAAGAATTCCCCAGACTAAGTGTACATTTGCAGATAGGATGAAGGGTAAAGGCAGTATTTGCCCAGAGGTTATCTAACTGGATTCACAGTTGCACTAGGTCATGCTATGAAACAGCCAGACAACATCTACCAGTAAAGATTGGAGCCCATGCCAGGTCCCAGGCAGCTACTGTGTACCAACCTGAGACCTGTAGGGCAGCTGCATGTGTTTGGTACACATTTATACAACATTACTCCCTTGTAGAAGCATCAAGAACTGATGTGTGCTCTGGCAGACCTGTTCTGTGGTAGGTGTTCAGATACTTAGATCACCCACCTCCTATGCTCCAGGTCACTGCTCTTGAGTCACCAGAAGTGGAATACATACAACCTGCTCTCCTTTCATGCTACTACAGAACCTTATGCAAATTGGATTCTGTATTGAGAAAAGAACTCGGGGCATTTGGGACCACTCTTCCCTTTATTCCCTTGGGTTGGGGGTCATAAGGACAACTACAGTGCAGGTGCAGCCCCAACAGAGAGCCAAAATAATTTGAATTTGAGTCTTTTTGGTGTGTGTGCACCAGAAGTGGAATATATCTGGATAACCCATTTTAAAGAACCACAGTTAGAGAAACAAGTTACTTTACAGTGTCTTAGTTTCCAGTGATGCCCCTAGAATTTGTGGCACCTTAGAGACTAACAAATTTATTTCAGCATGAGCTTTCGTGGACTACAGTCCGCTTCGTCGGATGCATAGAATGGAACATACAGTGAGAGGATATTTATACATTCAGGGAAACATGAAAAGGTGGAAGTAACCATACCAACTGTAAAAGGCTAATTAATTGAAAGGAACAAATTTAATTAGCCTTTTATAGTTGGTATGGTTACTTCCACCTTTTCATGTTTCCCTGAATGTATAAATATCCTCTCACTGTATGTTCCATTCTATGCATCCGACGAAGCGGACTGTAGTCCACGAAAGCTTATGCTGAAATAAATTTTAGTCTCTAAGGTGCCACTAGTATTCCTTTCTTATTTTCTTTTTGCTGACACAGACTAACACGGCTACTACACTGAAACCTAGAATTTGTCTGACTTCATGCTGTGTGCTCTTTGTACAGGGACATTTTCTCCATGTTTGGGAAGTGCCTTGCCCCCTGAGTGCTTTTGCAATCTAAAATATAAATAATTATTCCATTCAAAATCCATTTCTGTTCATGTTGAGAAGCAGGTTTACTTCTGTTGTTATCATGTAATTTTGATGAAAGATGCAGTCTTTCGATAGCATAAATATGTGTGTGTGCTTCAATTGTAGGCAACTGATTTATAACTACCCCGAACAGCTGTTTGGTACTGCTGGTGTTATGGCTATTGAACATGCAGACTTTGCAGGCGTAGAACGTCTGGCTCTTGTTACAGGTATAGAGAAGAATGTTGCATCATAGCAGTATGTCCTGGGTGTTGACATATCAGTATTTCATTTTCTGCTAAATGTTAATGCGTGATTCCATAGTTAATACAACTTGGCTTTAACTTTTCATTTTAAGAAAAGCAGTTAATGTAAAAAGTGGTGGAGTAATATGAAAATAATTTACTTGGGAGGGTGGGGTGTGGGGGAGTTAAATACGAAAAAAAACCCGAGGATCTTTCTCTCAAGGTAAAATCTACCCAAAAGTAATTACTATTTATCAGGGATGAAACCTTGTGCTCTTGGTGTCCCTAAACCTCTGTCTGCCAGAAGCTGGAACTGGACAATGGGATGGATCACTCAATAATTGCCCTGTTCTGTTTGTTCCCTCTGAAGCATCTGGCACCTGGCCACTGTCAGAAGGGAGGATACTGAGGTAGATGAAGCATTGTTCTGACCCAGTATGGCCATTCTTATGTTCTTGATGGCTTTTGGCCTCTGTAAAATAAATTATTTTGCTAATGGACAGCTATCTATGTCCCAGTTAGTACTATTGTCAGCAGGGAAGAGATGGAAACTGAGCTGAACTATCTTCAATTTACTCTGCTTTAAATTTAAACTTACTGTTGTCATTTGGCACCAGCTCATGAGCCCTGCATTATCATAGCATGCTGATAAATATACTTTTTTAGGCTTTTCAGATTTGATGGGAATCAGACTGTATTGTAAAGGTTACCTGTAAATAACTAAAAAAATATATATTTCAGAATTATGAAATATGGTACCCTAAGTAACCAATATAGAAAGTTTGAAAGAAAAATGGGATAGGCCTGCTGCAGATAAGCCTTCCTAGGTATAGCATTGTTTGGTTTTTGGGAAGTATAAGTGTTCTAGCTACAGTAGTATGTAAAACAAATTAAATATCCCAACAGAAGTATGATTTTTAAGATTGTATTGTTTAAAGATCATATAGGTTTGTATGTAGTGATCATACTGTAGCTCTATATCACTCACTTAGCATTCTATAAAACAGTGGCCCTACAGTCTAAAAGGAGTTATACTCATGGTAGTCAAGCATTAAATGAGAGAGAGTTGGGTACTGTATATGTTTTTCATGTAGCAGATGATCTCCATAATCAAATAATTGGATTTAATTCAAAATTTAAAGTAATACAGTTGTGTCTTTATCAGATCTCAGACTGCTTTGCAGAGGTGAAACAAACATATACTTCTAGGCTCTGTTCTTAATATTTTGGTGCCAGGAGTTTGGAGTTTCACAATATATACTGTTGAATTTCCCAAACTCTTGAAAGCTGAGCCTCCACTTCAGGAAAATGAAACCAGTTGCATCCTACCATCTAATGATAAAGTTTTATGTTTTAATGTATACATCTTCCCGACTCCTGTGCCCTCCACATGCTTTGGGAAGTGGTGGAAACGTTGTCACCTTTCTTACATGGTTTGAGCAGTGAAATACTTCAAATATCAACATTAATTGTCATCATTGACATCTGAGTTAGCACCCATTGAAAAGGATGGAACAGTCCAAGCCTTGGAGGTATTGTTTCCGGCTGTCTGTAAACTCAAACTTCTTTGCATTGGTTTCAGTTGTTTAACAGTTTGGCATTGTTGTTACTAAAGCGAAAAGGTGTATTCTCAGCCCAAGATAGCTGACTAGTTATCTAACGAGACGAAATCCTAGTGAAGACAAGACAGTTTGTAGCTTTCACGTGAGTTAGTAGGTCAAGTTAGAGATTATGGGGAGCTTAGTTTTTAAGTTGTCCACCTAATTTGTATGTAAAAACTACAAACTGTCTTGTCTTCACTAGGATTTTACATCATGTTAGGTAACTCCAGTTAGACCACACACACCCCCCCGCCACCTTTTGTTTTCCTTAGTGGAAAAAAACACACCCTTTTAAAGACTTACTTTGTGACCATAAAATAAGTCTAGCTTTTTTTTAAAACATGAAAGTGGAGACTCTGGGAATCAGCTGAGATGTACGGTCCTGCCACCAATTTTAGGAAACACTGGTGTAGTGTTACTATTGGTAGCTAAAGGAAGCTTTAGATTTTCCAAGTCTTGACCTAGACTGTAACCAAACAAGTAGTTTAACATTAACTTACATTCATAGGTGGTGAAATTGCCTCAACCTTTGATCACCCAGAGCTGGTAAAACTAGGAAGTTGCAAGCTTATAGAAGAAGTTATGATTGGAGAAGATAAGCTCATTCATTTCTCTGGTGTAGCTATGGGTAAGTGTTTTACCATTAACCAACCATTATAATTTCATTCATTTATCACTAGGGCCCTACCAAATTCACAGCCATGAAAAACGTGTCACAGACTGTGAAATCTGGTCTCTGGTGTGCTTTTACCCTATACTATACAGATTTTCAGGGGAGACCAACGTTTCTCAAACTGGAGGTCCTGACCCAAAACGGGGTTGCGGTGGGGAGGGGGTTGCAAGGTTATTGTAGGAGAGTCGCGGTATTACTACCCTTACGTCTGTGCTGCCTTCAGTGTTGAGTGGCTAGAGAGTGCTGGCTGCTGGCCAGGCATCAAGCTCTGAAGACAGAGCCCCGCCAGCAGCAGTGCAGAAGTAAGGGTGGCAATTCCATACTATGTCATCCTTACTTCTGTGCTGTTGCCTTCAGAGCTGGGTGGCCGGCAAGTAGCAGCTGCTGGCGAAGGACCCAGTTCTGAAGGCAGCCGTGCAGAAGTAAGGGTGGCAATACCATACCATGCCATCCTTCCTTCTGCGCTGCTGCTGGCAGTGGTATTGTCTTCAGAGCTGGACTCCCAGCCAGCAGCAAAAGTAAAGGTGGCAATACCGCAGCCCCCCTACAATAACCTTGCAATCCCCTTTTGGGTCACCATTCCTACAGTTACACTGGGAAATTTCAGATTTAAATATTTGAAATCATTAAATTTACAGTTTTAAAAATCCTATGACTGAAGTTGACCAAAATGGCATGTGAATTTGGTAGGGCCCTATTTATCGCTAACCATTATATTTAAACTGTTAATTAAATGATTGTCATTAGAATAGATACTTTAGATGCACCGTGTGACAAATAACATTTTGTCTTAAAAGCTTGGCCAACACTAAGGCCCTTGTCCTTAAGATACGTCCGTAGGTTTAATTTTACTGTGTTGTGTTACGTACATTCATAAGTGTTTGCAATATTGGGACCTAAGACTTTGCGTCCCATCCCCCCACCCCCTTTTTGGTAAATGAAACAGCGGTGAGGCAAGTGGCAACCTGTTACTGAAATCTATTCTAGAAGATTCCTGCTAACTTTCATTAACCAGGAAGTGCCAATACTTCTGTTCTATATGTAGTTTATCAAATTATTGCTTTGATATCTGATGCTTCTAAGTTAACTATTTAATTTGCGAAGAAATACAGCATATTCTGTAGTAGGACATGGATGAAAATGGCATGGTTGATGAAGTTCATTAGAAATTTTCATTTGTACTGTGAAATGCCAACTGCTGCATTTTTTCCTAATAGTTTAAACTTGTCCATGGTGATGTCAATAAAACTAGCATAAATGCTTTTGAGACTGTCTTTGCTTTTCATTCTGTCAAAGCTATTCTGTTAAAATGTTGTTGATGTTCTGTTGGCTATGTTCTTAGCTCTTTGTTTTTGCTATTTTTGACCTTAGGTGAAGCTTGCACCATAGTGCTGCGTGGAGCAACACAGCAGATTATAGATGAAGCCGAAAGATCTCTGCATGATGCTCTGTGTGTTCTTGCCCAAACTGTGAAAGATACTAGAACTGTTTATGGTGGAGGTGACTATTAAAGTTATCTTTTCATTTTCTTTTCAACACTATGTGTGAGTTCTTGTCAGTCAAGGCAGGTTGTAAGGTACTTACATTCTTTTAATATACAGGTTGCTCAGAGATGCTGATGGCTAATGCTGTCTCAGAGGTTGCCAACAAAACACCAGGCAAAGAATCTGTTGCAATGGAGTCTTTTGCGAAGGCCTTGAGAATGGTAAGTTAATGTTCTTCAAATAGTGTCCCTATGGGTGCTCCACTGTAGGTGCACTTGTGTCCCTGCGCTGCCAATTGGAGAACTTTGGTAGCAGTGTCTGTTTGGCCAGCACATGCACTGTACCCCATCCTCGTGCATTCCTCCTCCCTTCTTCCTGCCCCCGTCCATGCTCGGTTTGGAGCCCAGGCTCTGGGACTTGAGGCTGGAAGTCTACACAGAAATGAAACAGACTTGCAGCCCAGACCCCACAAGCTGGAATCAGCTGGCATGGGCCAGCTGTGAGTTTTTCTTTAGCTGTGTAGACATATACCCTAAGGCTAAAGGCAGAAGAGAGCAGTAGAACAGGCAGCACACATTGGTTCCAGCTGATTTAGGTGGCTGGTTCAGGGAGATAACAGTAATACTTATATTCCAATAATTTGGAAATATCTCTAGCACTGTCTGAACTTCCCTATATAAAATCTTAGAAAATATTTGCTTCATCTTGTGAAAAATGAGACACCACCAGAGAAAAGTGAATACAATACACATTAAATGCTAACTTTGCTTATATTGGAACACAGAGTTGGGAAAGCCTGACTTTCAGTAGCAACATTTTAAACTAGAAAAAACTTTTTCAGAAAGTCAAGTAATGTTTAATTTAGAGAATACTGTCTCTTTAATGACCTTACACAGTTTGCTCTAACATCACTTAAACTGACATGCGTTGAGTAAAAGAATGTTTTGTTGATAAATGCTCATCAGCAAGTTTACATTCTTAAAATGGAGCAAGTGCCACAAGACCAGTTTGAAATGATTAATGAGAAAATGTACTCTTATGTTCATGTGTTAATTTGAAGGAAAAACCTACTAAAATATCGTAGCTAGCATTCCCTTTAGTACTGCTTACAAAAGTCTCAAGCCTGAGGGAATAGCATTCTCATAATAAATGTTTTGGTCTATTTTTTCCAATTTCTTTCTTACTGAAATATGTACCTTTAACACAAATTAATAGGATTTTTTTGAAGAGCTGCTTAATATCTGTTTCAGCATTAAGGTTGCAGTTTTGGACCTTTTCTAAGCTATATTTTCAACTAATCTCAGCACCTCCTTTTGGCCTGCAAATTTGCATGTGTATTCTCAGTGTAGAGAATTATTTTACACAGATCACAGGAAATCACTGCAAACCATTTTAATTGCAGATAAATATTTTGTTTCAAATGATCATAGTATAACGTTTTGTGTACCTATAAATTAATGAAAAACATTTGTTGACAACCTCAGCTGGGGAACTTCTGCGTATATGTTTTTTGTGACTATGCCTTTCTCTTTCACAGCTGTTTTTGTAACTGAAGACTAAATAAGCAACCTTAAGTTTGTATAGAGTTGTTGCAGTATAGTTGTTTTTGTTTTTGTTTTTTATTTGCTTGAGAATTTAAAACATCCTCTGATCTGTTGTCATTCATATTTATTCTTTTAGATCCCAACCATTATAGCTGATAATGCTGGCTATGACAGTGCAGATCTAGTGTCTCAGCTCAGAGCTGCTCACAGTGGAGGGAAAACAACTTATGGACTTGGTGAGAAATTTGATAGCATGTGAATTGTGTTGAATTTTTTGTCCTTTTTTATGGTATGGAATGTATGCCTTTGCATTGTTGTGACTTCCTGGGTGCAAACTTGACTTTTTGATAAAGTCAAGGCAAGAGTTTATTTAATCACAAACAAAATAATTAGGATTTAAAGTATAATCTTAACACCGTAGCATGAAAAGTAGTCACACCTATTTGTATCAATAGATGTCCAATTGGATAGACGTGAATCATGGTTTCATATGATGAATGAAAGTACTAGCTTTTTCCTGTACTGTCTTAACATGTAATTGTCCCGGTCCTCTAAGATTATTAGCTAGAAGACAAGTTCATGATTTATATTGACCATTTGGACTAGAGATGGCTGTTTGGCTATAAGCTGTTCTTTTACCTTCCTGGTTAAAGTATTAGCATCATATCAGTGACTGTTAATGCTGTGATTCAACCAAGATTGAGTAGCAGCATTAGGAAGTGACACTAAATAGATGAAGAATTTGTAACAAAGTGATAAGTGACATAAGGTTGAAAAGCTCCACTTTGACATGGTTGTAATAGAAAGGATGGTTATAATAAAGAACTTGCTGCTTTAAGTTCAAATATAGAAGACTACACCTATTCAATAATATGTAAATGGTATCTTCAAGTTCTTAGTTAATAGTGCAAAAAAGTTCTCAATATATCCTGAAAATTAAACAGATTAATATTTTCATGCATGTGTGTGCATATCAAATACATACACATGCATAGAAAGAAAACATGGTATTCATGATGATGTGATGTAAGTTTTATTGGCTTGAGTTTGGGATGATTGGTTCAATGTGGATGCCCCACTTTGAAACGGGGGCAAATCAAAGCGCACTGTGAAACTTTTAGTGTGAAGGGTCCCATAGACAGTTAGTATGTGGCAGTCTAGTGTGAGGTAGGCTTACACCCCAGCTTGTCACAAACTAACTATTCAAATACACAAGCCCTCAATAACAGCTTGTATGTACTTAATATATCATGACCTTAAGACCACCATATTGCAGCTTTGTAGGGCATTTCATAATGGAAGCTTCATACCATTGGAAAGGGGATATTCACAGCTTCCCAAGGGATCCTAGCACTCTCTTCTAGCCCAGGAACATCCCAAGATGGTGAATTTTGGAGTTGACATTTCTGTATGTAGGAAATCTATTTTAGGTCACATGTGGAGATATTTTACATTATCTCCCTTTTAGCCCTGCATAGTTGGACTCCTAGTCATTAAAGCACCTGGCTTTACAGGTGGAGGGATAAAGGTAATAAGTATTAACCCTTTTCTTTAAAATACTTTCTAAATTAGTTTTTCTGTAGAATCTATGACATATGGATAATACATGGTTGAGATGTAATGTTTTTATCTGCACTTGATTTAGATAACCTGCATTATGCACAAAGCTGTTAGCAAGCTTTTCCTTTAAAAAAACAAACAAAAAAAACCCCTTTCTGGCTAAGTATTTTTCTTTTTAAAGATATGAAGGATGGTGTCATTGGAGACATGGCAACCTTGGGAATAACTGAAAGCTTCCAAGTCAAGAGACAAGTTCTGCTGAGTGCAGCTGAAGCAGCAGAAATGATTCTTCGTGTGGATGACATTATTAAAGCAGCACCAAGGTATCCTAAACTCTGAATCTAAGTTTGGTGTTCTAATTATACTATTAGATATAACCCTTCATTTCAAGCTAAATATTTTATCTCTCTTTTTCCTGGTAACAAAGCTATTTTTTGGTTCTACTCTAGCATTTTAGTATTCCCACAATTAGTTTGCAATAGCAGAAACAATTGACCCTCCAAAGTCATTGTAATGTTTACATTTAAGTATGCTCAAGCACTGCCTAGTTAATGAAAATTCTTAGTTGTGACGCAGCGTTTGATCAGAGCGTGTAGAACTAAACTCTGAGTTCATTGGAAAAATCTGTTGTTTGTGGAGAAAAATGGGGACAGTTTTTGATTCTCTCCATTAAGAAACCCCAAAAGCTAAAATTGTAACTGGATGCCCAAAATGTATCTGAAATGGAATCTGCTAATGCTTGTTTACTGTCTGTTTACTATTGTTTTGTCTATGGTGGCTGATTGGTGTGCTAGGAGTAAAGTTCATCTACCAGTCATAGAATATCAGGGTTGGAAGGGACCTTAGGAGGTCATCTAGTCCAACCCCCTGCTCAAAGCAGGACCAATCCCCAATTTTTGCACCAGATCCCTAAATGGCCCCCTCAAGGATTGAACTCACAACCCTGGGTTTATCAAGCCAATGCTCAAACCACTGAGCTATTCCCACCCCCACCCCCAATGTGGGTTACACATTAAGACACAATCTTAATGTGTAACCCACATTTCTTTGTCAATGCCCGCATGGATTCCACTCTTGGGGCACATGCAAACCAAGAGTGGAATCTATGTGGATGACATGTCTCTAAGAACTACAGTTACTGTAAATTAAGTAACACCATTCTTTGAATGATTCAAGAGGCTGCAACTTAGAGCATGTTGACATCTGTGTAGCTGGAAATATTCTACAATTTTGTATATAGTTCGTGGAAGAGTTCTTTCCCCGGTTAAATCAAGTCCTGCACTGGAGGAATTTATTGGAAATAAAATGACTGCTAATGAAGAATCCCTCATTGTTCCTTATCAGTAAAATTCATCCCTGTGGCAACAGCCTTGCAATACTAATTTGGTGTTACCTAAAAAGTTTTGGTGACACACAGGGCTTATGTAAGCCCTCATCACATTGGTGAATTTCAGCCTTAATTTTAACTTTGTAAAAACAGATGTTAGAAAATGTTAGCGGATTGTCATGGGAAAAATTAATAGTGGGGTGCCACACATCTCTACTAGAACTGTTGTGTGTTAATGATGTGGAAAAGGGAGTGAACAGGGAGGTGGCAAAATTTTCAGATAACACAATTTGCAGTTGTTAGCCAAGTCCATTGAGGATTCTGAGAAACTTCAGAAGGAAATAACCAAAGTTAGGTGAATTGGCAACATGAATGTTGATAAATATAAATAATGCATCTTGGAGGAGAAAATGTGAACAATTTTATGTACCCTACTGAATTTTAAATTAGCCGTCAGCTGGGAAAGATTTAAAAAGTTGAAATTTTTTATGTACATAACAAATATCCAGTTACATTAGTAAAATTACTACTTAAAGTTTTATAAGGGGTATAAAATCTAATGCTTTGGGTCTCAACTGAGTTTCTAACTATTAAGAGAGGACTCTTACTGGACAGATTATCCCTAACAGCTTATCATTAGGTTGCTTGCACCGTCTCAGGAAGCATGTGGTGCTGGGTACTGTCAGAGACAAGATACTGGATTTGAGGGGCCAGGGACACATCCAGATGGGCAGCTCATACGTTCCATACTTATGGAAATAATTGGCATTGAATTTACAGTAGTGTGGAAAACTTTAGTTTTAAAAATGTCTGCTGGACTTTAAGGAGAAGATACCATTCTAAATCATGTTATTTTCTTTCAGGAAACGTGTACCAGACCATCGCCCATGTTAACTGTTCAACCCATAAGGATGTGTGGACCAGATCTCGCCAAGTACTTAAACAAACAAAACCTCCTGAGAGGTTATGGAACAGAAACTTAAATTAAAAGAGTGTATTCATTACTGGCACGTCGTCATTACATTTTTCTGCAGATTTAACTTATTTTGTTTTTGTGCTTTAAAAATGGCATTTTACATTCAAATAAAACATGGGTTGTATGAAACATCTATATTCCTTCTGTTCCTTTCCTAGTTCCCTCAATAGATCCTTGAAATAAAGTTTGAAATTAATATTTGAGAGTTTTCTTCTTGGTAAAGAATGAGTAAGTGTAATCTTGATATAGACAGAGAATTGCAATGGACTTTCTCAGCATCTGGAGCTGAGAAATATTTAATATTGTGACCAAGCAAGTGGATACAAATGACTGTCCTCTCACAGTGGAAGATTTACATTACTACTTTAGCTTGAAAATGATATTTTTGTGCCCATTAACTCAATACATGCTGTGCAGGCTGTGTATTTCCAGCTGTGGGTTTTGCTTTATAACGAATACTGGATAGGCAATGCATTTTTCGGCAATTAAAAAAGACAGGGTTTAACTTGGATGTTGAAAAAAATCTATTGCTGTTAAGCTTTTTTTATTATTCTCTTAGCACTGAAATTTACAATATGCCATGGAAGGAAATGCAATGACAAGTTGCAGCAAGATTTCTCTGCCTATTGGGAGGTTCTTGGATAAAATCCATATTTTTATACTGAAAGATTTTAATTTAGTAGAGCTGCTGCTTTTTTCATAATTATGCGTAGTAGTATAATTATTTTTTAGGATGACTAAACATTGGGGGAAGAGATAACTCCTTACAGACTTGAATGATCTTTAAAATTATTTGTATGTAGCCAATCAAGTGAGTGGATAAAGTTATTAAGACAGCTTCATGTGACAAAAGCAGACTGATGTTAATGGGTTGAAAGGTGGGATTGTCTGAATAACCTTTTTCGTATTCTTTCTCCTAAGATACATTAACTGTTTTTGCAGTTAGTAGTGCACTTAACCCCCTGAATGCCACAGACATAAGAGGTATGTCTTTTATTTTGAGCGGTAAAACCTTCCATACTTGGCTGTATTTTGCCATGTTCCCCCACTCCCAAATTTAAATGACTCAAGTAATGCTACTCTGTCTGGTCCCCTCATTGGCCTTGTCTAGACTAGGATTTAAAGATGTGATGACAGCACATTTAACATTATTCCAGTGGAGACAAATCATCCTGCCTTTAACACATACTAAAGAGTTCAGTATGTGTTAGGCAGTGTGTTTTCTTTACACTAAAATTTTAGAACATTACCTTTAGATATGTGCTGTTGCGTACATTGAAATCCTATTCTAAGTGAGGGCACTAGCACATTTGCATATTTTAACAAAATTCCTAGCACAACATTTCTCCCACTTCTCATTCCATTTCCTTCTATGATTGTATAACAAATGTGAATTATGTCCCCATATAAAGCAGGGCTTGTCTAAATTTCCTTTGCTATGTCTCTTTGAATTGATAAGCAACAGAATGAGAACTGCTTCTAGATACAATAAGCAATGTTTCTGCTTGCCCACAAAGACCTTGCTTTAATTATAGGCAATTCTTTGCCTGGGAGTTCCAGCTCACTCTCTCATATATCCTGTTTGGTAGGTGACAATTTGATCTAGCAGGAGTAAACTACTTGCAAGGTCTGACGCTGCTTGAGTTAAGTGAGATGATGGTTAAGAATACACGTATGGTTAATCGTGTCTGGCACTAGTATTGGTGTATGTAACTTGGGTCATTCTGCATTTATCTAAACATTCAGATAGTTTAAATATTGGCACTGTTGGAAGTAGTCCTATTGGGATCCGGGAAGTGGGCAGGCAAAGTGGGCAAAGCCTGCCCACTGCTAAAGGATCCCCCCTCCAGCCTAAGGGGAGGGATCCACAGGACCTGGATACCAAGTGATCTGTTGGAAGTAGTGGTAGGAAGAGGTTCTTAGCTCTTGGCATTAGGGAGGATCTGAAGTTAACTGAGTTGCAAATGCAATGTTGTGTATATGTAAACAGTGCTTACACAAAAGAAATCTTATTCTCCTTCAAGTGATTGTGTGCATACATATTACACTGTAGATGGGTGTATTTGTGACAGTGCACTAAGTCAGAGACTTTTGCCAGCAGAACCACTAGGTGGTGCATGTGCCCCTCCTCTCTAGCTCTCAGGCAGGGCATAAAAGGGACATATTTGCCGCCTGTCAGTTCCTTCTTACTGCCTGTGGAGACAATGGGAGCTCCATATAGCATTTGCTTCTGTTAGCCAGCATTCCATAGCTTTAGTATATAGATATAGTTAGTATTTAGTAGTTCAGATAGTTATTAAAAAGTTTAGCAGTTTCCTGGAGGATTTTATTATGGAAAACGTCTTTGGATTTTAAACAGTGTGCCACATGCTTGGCTGTTTTCTCTGTCACAGATAGTTTGATCTGTCTTCGTGAGGGACAGATGCTCTATTTGTACCTCCTTCCCTACCAGGACTAAAAAACAGACAGTCATCTTAAGATTCACTTTATGAAAGAGGCAATGTGACTTTCACCTGAGCTGGGCCGGAGTTGTGACACAGGGAACTCTAAATCTAGCATGCTTTGTCTTCTGTGTCAGCTTCGAAACGTTCCAGATATTCTGACTAACGAAACCTGTAAGTTTTGGTTTTCTCCCAGAAAACCTTCTGCTAAGTCCTCCGGTTTGAGACCTCCCACCAGTCCTTTCTGAGGCAGCATCATTGATTCCATCTCCATCGGGATCATTGAGACCAGTGTTTTCACCCAGGCTGGGTCCTTCTTCCCCTTGGCTGATTCAGTGTGCTTTGGCTCCACTGGCACCATCAGTGCCAATACACTTACCCGAGATGCTTTCTGGTTGGCAAGGGAGCTTCTTTGTCTTTCCTTACCTGACACTCATTTGCTGTAGCCAACTCCAGTGTTAGCTCCACTGTCAACATATTTGCCACCATTGTGGCATCTGACTTCAACGATGCTCCCAGTGCTGTCAGTGCATCCAGCACCATAAATGTGCTCTGTGGTTATGCCGGTGCCAATCAATTCATTGACATTTGGAGTCTCGTGTGTCTAATACCCAGACCACCTAGAACCCCAATGAGAACTGTTCCTATTCTGAAGCGGCTTATGTTTCATCTTTGGACTTCTTTCAGATCACCCTACAGGTCTTCCACTACTAGTCCTAAATAGCAGGACTGGTTTCCCTACAGAGAGACTCCAGCTTGGGGTCCCCTGCCCTGGATGACAGTCTGTACCATATCCTCCATGATTGTACTGGTCTTGGGCTGTCCCAAGCGACTCTAGATCTCTTTCATTCACTTTCTAGGAGAAAGTTGTCCTGCGCCCTTAGTATGAATCTTCTCAGCATCCTGCTACCATACATAAACCTGCTGTGCTGGATCCCATGGAGGAGGGAGAATTGTTGGAGGAAACACTACACATTCCCGCCTCTCTCCATTTCTTCATCTTCATGGAACAAAGCAGTTAATCCAGGGCTGACACCCCACTCAATGATTTGAGTTTTCCAGGACCTCAAGAGGAGGGAGGCTACTTCCATAGGTGTGCAGGCAGAGAATCTGCACAGCCTTCTGGGTATTGTACAGACTCCTTCTCCAGGAAGCGTTGCCCTTCCTATCAATGAGAACTTACTAGAGCCAATGAAAACTCTGGCAGTCCCCTCTATACCTCTTACAGCTAAACAAGTGGACAGACGATACCAAGTTCCTCAACAAGATTTTGGCTATTTCATTACCCTTCTAGTTCCTGACTCCTTAGTGGTCACATAATCAATCTCATCAATCCCAAATTAAGGCCACTCCCAAGGATAAGAAATTTGAGATTGGATTTATATGGTCATAAGGTTTGTTCCACTGCCACACTTCAGATGAGAGCCACCAATTATCACACTCTTCTTTCAAAATACAATCAAGTTATTGTCAAAATAAATCTTATTAACTTTGCTGATAAGTTGTCAGGAATATAAAGACCAGTTTCTAGCTTTGTTTTCTGCTGGTCATCTTACAGCTCGTACATCCCTTCCAGCAGCAATAGATGCCATTGATAGCACCTCGCTTTCTGTGGCCACTGCAGTCTCCGTGCAGCACTCTACCTGGCTGCAGTCTTTTGGCATTTCAAAGTTGCTGCATGATACAATAGTAGATTTACCATTTAAGTGGTCTAAATTGTTTTCTGCCAAAACAGATGATGCTATATGGACACAGACTCTTGTGCAATAATTAATTAGGAGTTTATACTTCAGATGTGAAAAGGAAACAGTTTAGATCACAAAATTACTCCAGTTCTTCCTTCCATCAGAGGTCTCAGTATGCTCCTAACAGAAGGTCAGGATTGCCTTGACATCACCAGCCATCTTTGGCTGCAGCAGGCCCTTCTCACCAGAGTACTGCAACCTCGAAGCAATCATTTTGACTTTTCAATTGAGGACAGCATACTGATGGTATCTCCTTTCAGATCAGGCCTGTCTCTCTTTCTGTTTGGGAAAACATCACATCGGACATTCAGCACAGTAAAGGAGGGGATAAGTTGTCTAATTCATCTCCCTCCCCTTTCCCAACCCACCTTCCTCGTCCCTTGTCAGACAGTGACCCCTCTCTCATGATAACATGTTACTTCAAGAATTATGGTTTCTGTGACGGGGTCTGACTCACCCCCGCGGCACCTCCTGCTGGTTTCTTCTGGGAATTAGCTCACTAGCCTCTGGAGTGCCCTCTGCAGGCCGGTGACCCGCCTGACTGCTCTGGCCCCGTGTCCCTCCCAGGACCCGGTACCCCTTTAACTGGGGTGGCTGCCCCCTGGCAGTACCCCCCAGATCTGGGTCTCCCCTCCCCAGAGGAACCCCCAACCCACTATCCCCTCCTTGCCTCAGTCGTAGGCTACTGCCAGTCTCCAGCTAGCCCCCGCGCCCTGGGGCAGAGTGCGGTATAAGCTACTCATCACAGGCAAAGGGGGTTTGGACCTGCTGCCTCAGCCTACCCATGGCTGCCCCCTGCAACTCCTGTACCCAGTCGGCCACAGCCTGGGTTTTTCTCAGGCCGGAGCTCCCCAGCTCCCTTAGCCTTTCCCCAGCCCTGCTCCACTCAAGGTACCCTGCTTAGCCCTTGCAGCCAAGCCCTTCTCCCTCTAAAGGCAGAGAGAGAGTGTCTCTTCTGCTCCAGGCCCCCTGCCCTCTTATAAGGGCCAGCTGGGCCCTGATTCAACTGGCCACAGCTGTGGCTGCTTTGCCAATCAGCTTGGCTTCTCAGCCTTCAAGTCTCCCAGGGCTGTTTCTAGCCCCTCGGGGCAGGAGCGGGTATCCACCCCGCCACACCCCCCCCCCATCTCAAGATCCCCCCCACGGGGGGGCGGGGGTTGTCCCTAGCGCACCAGCATAGCTCACAGCTGGGCTCGCAAGGAATCCCTCTCATGCTGCAGGCCCTCCATTGTTTGGAGCCACCTGCTTCCCTCTTCTAGGGGCGGGGTTCCCACCGTAGACCTCTCCGGTCCTACGTGGGTTCCCCCTCGGTTTGGTTTCCCACCGTAGCCCTCCTGGCTCTAGTGTGGGTTCCCTGGTTTATCTGGGGCTTCTCTGCCCCAGACAATCCCCTCTCAAGGGCCCTGGTCATCGCCACCCCCTCCTTCGGGGCAGTCTCGGACTGAGCCTGATCCTCTGGCCTCACCCTCCTTCTCTGGGGGCAAGGCCTCTTGCTCTGGCCCCCTTTGTGGCACAGGAAGCATAGCCAGTGACTTCCCTTGGCCCCCTCTGGGTGGGCCTGGGCCCTGCGAGTCCTCCGAGGGCACTCCCTCTTCCGATGCCCTGGTTCCCCACAGGCCCAACAAGTCTGGAGCCCCCCTGTTGGCTTCACAGGAGGCGCTCTCGCAGTTCCATTCTGTTCTGGGGGGAGCCTCTTTGCTCCAGTCTGGTAGGGGCACTCCCTTCGCAAGTGTCCCAGTCGCCTGCAGGCGAAACAGTCTTTGCGTCTAGGCACTGGTCTCTCGCCTCTGGCGCCTGGCCTCTCAGGGTCTGGGTGCCCACTGCCGCAGCAGCCAGAGCAACCCCGTCTGCCGCTCGGCTAGATGGGCTACCCAGTCCCTCCAATATGAGCTTTTCTCCACCATCAGTTTCTCCACTCTTTACTTCGGGCAATAGTCCCACAGTCCTTTGCCCTGCCCCTTGTATCAAGGGCGCACCGTCATTGCCCACATTCTCCACCACGTGTGACAGGGTTGGGCTCACCCCTGCAGCGCCTCCTGCTGGTTTCTCCAGGAATTAGCTCATCCAGCCTCTAGGGCGCCCTCTGCAGGCCGGTGATCCGCCTGACCACTCTGGCCATGTGTCCCTCCCAGGACCCGGTACCGCTATAACTGGGGTGGCTGCCCCCTGGCAGTACCCCCCAGATCTGGGTCTCCCCTCCCCAGGGGAACCCCCAACCCACTATCCCTACCTCGCCTCAGTCGTAGGCTACTGCCAGTCTCCAGCTAGCCCCCGTGCCCTGGGGCAGACTGCAGTATAAGCCACTCATCACAGGCAAAGGGGGTTTGGACCTGCTGCCTCAGCCTACCCGTGGGCTGCCCCCTGCAACTCCTGTACCCAGTTGGCCACAGCCTGGGTTTTTCTCAGGCCGGAGCTCCCCAGCTCCCTTAGCCTTTCCCCAGCCCTGCTCCACTCAAGGTACCTGCCTAGCCCTTGCAGCCAGGCCCTTCTCCCTCTAAAGGCAGAGAGAGAGTGTGTCTTCTGCTCCAGGCCCACTGCTCTCTTATAAGGGGCTTTGCCAATCAACCTGGCTTCTCAGCCTCAGCCCTCTCCCAGGGCTGTTTCCAGCCCCTCAGGGCAGGCGCGGGTATCCACCCCGCCACAGTCTCCTATAGAACTGAGGGCGATAGAAGAAGTTCCTTACCGACATAGAGGCGAAGGCTTCTATTCCTGGTACTTCCTAGGCCAAAGAAAACTGGTAGCCGCTGTCCCATTCTAGATCTAAGAAAGCTGAACCATTTCATCAAGAAAGTCAAGCTCAAGATGGTCACTCTCGCTTCTGTTATCGCTTCCTGGAAGATTGGTTGCTGCCCTCAGTTTACAGGATGCATACTTCCATGTGGGGATACATCCCTGCCACAGAGATTTGTAGTAGGCACCAACCATTACCAGTACACTGTGCTTCCCTTTGGTCTGTCATCAGTCTGAGGGTCTTCATAAAGTGCATGGCAGTGGTAGCATGGTAGCAACCTCTGCAACCGAGCAACCTGTGCTCCTATTTTCTTACCTGGACGATGTCTTCAAGCAACCAGGTCCAAAATAGCATTCTAGTAACACTGCTCTACAGCCAAAATGCTTCTGAAATAAATGTAGTCAAACTTTACTAATTCTGGGTCACTGAGAATGAAAATGATGCTTAGAATTGTTGATTGGCTCTAGTTTTCAAGACATGCTATTGGGTCAGTATATACGACCCTTGACTTGGGAATGGCGGAGGATAAGTGAGTTATAAAGGGAAGGGATCTCAATTTAAACCAGAAATGACTAAAATACATCTTTGACTGGATCTATGAATAAATCTATGACTGGGTTTGGACAGTACTTGCTTTTTAGGCAAAACAATGAATGATGCAATCTGAAGCTGGTATTGCGTCATACATGAGATGAATTGCATCATGTTATTCCTAGAAGTCATGGATGATGCAATCATAACGAAGCTTACATCACTCTGCTGAACAAATTGCCCTATATCAGCTCTAGAAATCATACAGTGTCGTGCTCTTATTTGTCAGTGTTTGATTTTGCAAAGGGACACATTTCTGTTTAGCCAAAGTGAGCAGAGATGCCTCGTACTTGTGTGAACAGTGCCGATAACTTCTGCTATGTTTGTGGTGAAGTGACTTGCATCCCAAAAGCGCAGTATAACCACTATGGTTAAGAGAGCCTATCACCTTTATTTTGGCTGCAAAATTGGAGATCAGGACAAGAGGTGGGCCCCACACATATGCTGCAACACTTGTGCAACAAATCTTCGCCAGTGGTTGAACAGGACAAGGAAATCTATGCCTTTTGCAGTGCCAATGATTTGGAGAGAGCCAACAGATCATACCAGCAATTGTTACTTCTGCATGGTGCCTCCAGTTGGGAAAGGTGTGTCAAAGAAGAAAAAGTGGACTGTGCATTATCCAAACATTCCATCAGCTATACGCCCAGTACCCCACGGAGAAGGACTGCCGGTTCCTGATGCACCAGAATCACTCTCACTTGAGTCAGATGAGGAAGAGGATGAAACTTCTGGTCCTGAACCATCAATGTCACAGGACCCACATTTTCTCCCATCCTCCACCTCTGAACCACACCTCATAACACAAGGTGAACTGAATGACCTTGTCAGGGATTTGGAACTACCCCAGAGTAAGGCAGAGCTTTTGGGCTCCAGACTATAGCAGTGGAATCTCCTGGCAGGTGATGTTAGGGTTTCCATGTTCCGTGACCGTCAAAAGGATCTTGTCCCATTCTTTTTCATGGAAGGTGATCTTGTAGCCTGCAACAACATCGATGGTGTGATGGCAGCCCTCAACATCGTTCACGATCCAGATGAGTGGAGACTGTTCATTGATTCATTGAAGACGAGTCTTAAAGCTGTTTTACTGCATAATGGCAATGTTTTGCCATCAATTCCAGTTGGTCATGCAGTCCATATGAAGGAAACCTATGACAACATGAAACAACTTTTGAGGTGCATAAACTATGACCAACATCAGTGGCAGCTTTGTGGCGATTTGAAGGTTGTTGCTTTCTTGCTTGGTCTGCAGACTGGATACACAAAGTACTGCTGTTTTCTCTGCGAATGGGATAGCCGTGCAAGAGATTCCCACTACATCAAGAAAGACTGGCCACTCCGACAGTCATTGGAGCCTGGGAGGAAAAGTGTTCAGCATCCACCACTTTTTGAATCAAGGAAGATTTTGTTACCACCCTTACACATCAAGCTGGGTCTGATGAAGAACTTTGTCAAGGCCATTGACAAAACACAAGCAGCTTTCAAGTACCTCCGTGGAAAATTTCCAAGGTTAAGTGAAGCTAAGATAAAGGAAGGTGTCTTTGTTGGTCCTCAGATTCATGAACTTCTTCGAGATGATGCATTTGACCAGGCACTGCGTGGCAAGGAAAAAAAAGGCATGGAAAGCCTTCCAGTTAGTGGCAATAAATTTTCTCGGAAATAACAAGGCAGACAACTACAGGTTATTGGTGGAAAACCTCCTCAAGGCATACAAAAGCCTTGGTTGCAACATGTCACTAAAGATACATTTTTTGTACTCTCATCTAGATTTTTTTCCACCGAACTGCGGAGCAGTGAGCGACGAGGACGGCGAGCGATTTCACCAGGACATTGCAACAATGGAGAAACACTATCAGGGCAAATGGAGCCCATCAATGCTTGCAGACTATTGCTGGACAGTGACAAGAGATGCTCCATTTAATGAATACAAGAGACAAGCCAAGAAGCGCCGAGTAGACACTGAATAGGACTAAACTATGTACATAATAGTTTGCCTTTTGTTTCATAATACATTTTATTTATATAACCCCTTTGCTGATTTTTAGTGTTACATAAACAGGACAGGTGAAATAGTATCATGTAAAGCAACCATAAACACATGAAAAGACCTAGGTTTACAATTTATGATTAAAACTATCTACACCATATACATAGACATAAAATGTAAAAACTTAAATATCTTAGAAACAGTAGCCAGTTGTTTTAATTGTCATATTTGAATTCAGCACATCAAAATACATACTAAATAGCACATTTTATCTCTGAAGCTGACGACTTCTCAAAAATTGTAGACCAGTGATAATCAGACCAATGTTTTCCTATCTAGGCCTGAAATTAAATTTGGGCAAATCACAGTTATAACCAACATACTGCATAACTTTCATAGGAGTAGACCATGATGCCAGAACAGCCATAGTTTATTTTCCAAAGGTGAGGTATCAACCTATAGCATTTCTTTCCAAAAGCCTCACGTCCATCCCAATGACAACAGTGTGTGCCTGCCTGCCTTTAGCTCCTGGGTCATATGACCTCGTGCACATACTACATAACTTCCGACGTCACCTTTGCTGTTGCAGGCCTGGCTCCGTTCAACGTATGATCCTTCCAGGCACCCTCTGGAAATGCAAATTTGAGTACCTGAACAAGTGCTTCCATCTCAGTTGGTGGTTGCATCCTTCCTCTGTGTATAGAGGAGTTGTTTTTGTCCCTAGAATTATGACTCTGTAACAGATGCATTAACCTGAGGTGGGGAGCCCCTCTCTGCCAACTCCTGACACAAGCTCTTTGGTTACCCCAGGAAGTTTCACTGCACATAAATGCATTGGAGCTCAGAGCTCTTAGTCTGACCTGTGAGAGATTTTGCCCACCATTGAGAACCACATGTTACAAATTCTTACAGACAACATTACTACCATGTGTTACCTGAACAAAGAGGGAGGTGCAAGATCACCTCAACTTTGCCAGGAGTCTGTCATCCTATGTAATTTGTGTGTTTGTCCCAAAGTTTCCAGAAGGTCTTTCACCTTCCAGGAGTGAGCAACACGGAAGTGGATATCCTCAGCAGGGTTTTCCTAGACCAGGAATCGGCAACCTTTCGCATGTGGCCTGCCAGGGTAAGCCCCCTGGCGGGCCGGGCCAATTTGTTTACCTGCCGCGTCCACAGGTTCGGCCGATCAAGGCTCCCACTGGCTGTGGTTCGCCAATCGGTTCACGGGCCACGTGCCAGAGGTTGCCAATCCCTGTCATAGACTAACAGGAGCAGGCAATTAGGAAGCATCTTCTCCAGATTTTTTCCATTGCTGGGGGTACCTAGTATTAGACTTGATCAACCTGAGCAACAAGTGCATGAGATTTTACTCCCGGGCAGGCTGCAGCCCACATTCCATCACAGATGCCTTTCTTCTTCCATTGCCCAGTCATCTCCTATGTTCATTTTTTCAGTTCTTCTAGTTCTGAGGGAGCTCAAGGAGCTGAAACACAGCCACTCACGATTAATCTTTACTGCAATGGTGTGGCCAAGACAGTACCGGTTCATGGACCTCCATCAGTTTTCCCTCCAGTCACCCATAACGTTATTGCTAGTCAAAGATCTTCTATACCAAAATCAAGGAAAGTCTCTGCATCCCAACCTGAAGGTTCTCCACTTTATGGCATGGATGATCTCTGGTTGAATATTTGCAAAAAAAATAGTCTGAACTTCTCAGGAGCACAATCTTGGTAAGCAGTAGAAAGGAGTCCTCTAGAGCCACATACACAGTGAAGTAGAAGAGATTTTTGATTTAGTTGCAATCCCAGCATTTCTCAATCCATCACATGGAGATTACACGTGCTGGACTATATTTTACACCTGAAATCGTTAGGCATTTCAGTTAGTTCTGTGAGTTCAGCTTGGTTTTGTTTTTTTGTACTACATCTGCCAATAGATGAATTTTCCATTTTCTCTTATCTGTTCATTTCTCTATTTTTGAAATCAATGTTTACCATCCTGTGTCTGCCCCTGTACCTGTATGGGATTTAAATCTAGTTCTCTCCAAATTCATAGATGGCCCCCTTTTTGACCCCATGGCTACAACTTAATTCTCTATTGTCTAAGACAACAAGCGTTTTTTGTGACAATCACTTCTGCAAGGAGAGTTTTAGAACATAAGGTTCTAGCTGACCTTCCTTTCACAGTCTTCCATAAGAATAAGGTTTCCCTTAGGATGTGGCCTAAGTTTGTCTAAGGTTAGTGTCAGCTTTCTTTCTAAACCAAACATTTCATTTTTTGGTGTTTTTCCCCAAACCCCATTCATCTAAAGCTGAGAATGTTCTTTATACTTGGGATGTTCAGAGGGCTCAGGTATTCTACTTAACCTGCACTGGAACTTTCAGGACTTCCCCCAGGCTTTGTGTAGTCTATTCTGGGAGAAATAAGGGTCAATCAGTGTCCTTTTAGCAAATCTCACACTGGATTTTTGACTGCATTAAGATCTGATACAATCTTGCTAAAGTCTCTCCTACCCCGAGAATAACTGCTGCACGGGGCTGTACACTTCATTAGCTTTTCTGAGCAAAGTTCCAGCAGATGGTGTACTCAAGGCAGCAATATGGCTGGCTGTGTGTACCTTTTCCACTCGTTATGCCATTGTGATGGATTTCCCTGGGGTACACCCTGGAACTGGGGTACTGCTGTGCCCTCTGGCATACCAATCTGGACCCCTCTCACACTGTGAAGCTGTGGCAAGCTGCAGACTGCTCCTAGTTCTGCACTCTCTCAAAAATTTACGCAGGCCGGGACACACCCAGCTCCAGTTACATTAATGTTTCTCAGCCACTCATGCACTAACAATAGAGAGACTCCAGCCAGCCCCTCCTCACTCCCGCTCCACAGCCTGGGACTCCAGAGCTTGCCCTAGTCAAAAGCCTGACCAGTGTAAGTTTATTACCCAGGCTGCCCCTCAATGCACCACAGGACAATGCACCAGTTTTTGTTCCTGAGCAGATTCCCCAAGCGCTTCTAGCAAAACACACTGTTTTCCGTAAAAAATATAAAATAAATTTATGAACTACAGAAAGATAGATTTTAAGTGATAAGTAATAGCATACACATCAAAGTTGGTTACCTAACAAGTAAACAAAGTTGCAATCTAAATTCTATAAACTAGACAGGATTTGAATCAAGCAGTGTCTCACCCTGATGGTACGAACAGTCCACCCATTTTCCATACACAGGCAGGGCTTTCTACTTTCCCACCTGGACCCTCTTCCCCGGTTCAGTCTTTGTTCCTATGGTGTTTCCAGGTGTTGAGATGTTAGGGGAGTGAGGCCAGTTGGTGGTGGTACTTCCCCCTTTTATGGCTTCTTCCAGGTGGAGGGAAGTTCATTGTCCCAAGCAAAGTCCCCAGCACAGTTAGTGGAAAAATACAGGCACAAGATGGAGTCCAGTATCACATGATCTAGTCACCTGCCCTTGCATGCTTTGATAAGTTATAGCAGCCATTACTTATACATTGGCTGAAGCACCAACAGGAAAGTTCAGCGGGTGAGGCTAAGCTTTTCTCATGGCCCATTGTTTTCACTCAAGGGCCATTACCTTGAATAGACCCTGGCTAGATTGGATGTAAACTAAGTTGTGGGAGTTACCCAAGAACAAGCACATTTGAAATATAGATGCATAGTGTGGCAAATTGCCGGCACTACTATGATGGGTCCCGCACTTTCTCTTCTTGTGGGGGGGGTTTCAGGGTGCCATTTCTTGCCCCTGAACTGGGGTAACAGCTATCCTACTAGTATCCCAGGGAAGGGGAGTGGAGAGGGAGGGACCCAGGCCCGCCCTCTACTCTGGGTCCCAGCCCAGGGGCCCTATGATAGCAGGTGAACCACCTGTACCAGTGATTCTTTCCCCTGGGCTACTTCCCTCTCCTACCTTCAGCTTGTGGGGCTTCCTGCCTTCCCTCTGCACAAGCCAGGTGTCCCTTTACCTAGGATCTTGGTCTTCTTAGCCCACTGCAGCACTTCTCAAAACTCTCCTCCGAACTGCTCTTTGTTCCACCACCAATCCACTCTGCTCCTCCAAACTGCTCCCTACTCCACCACCAAACCACTCTGCTCCAACTCCTCCTCTGGCTGATTGAAGCAGGGGGATTTTATCAGGTGACTGGTTTCAGGTGCTCTAATTGGTTTCAGGTGCTTTTAATTAATCTACAGGGAGTAAGGCTTCTCCTCACCCTAGATCACTCTCCTGCTGCCTTCTGGCCATGCTGTATCACATAAGTCAATATTCATAACTCCAGATATAAAAATGATACATTCATACAAATAGGATAATTCATACGTAGAAAACCATAACTTTCCCCTTGATACCTCACATGACATATTTTGTACAAGATGCATCATAATTATATCATAATCATATCACTGTGGTGATTATGGGGTGAGGAGTGCCATAGCCATCTCATGACTGGAGATCCTATAAATCAGTTTGCCATGGAAAAACAGAATTTGCATTTTTATAGAGAATCTTTAGTTTTACATTTTGTGGAAAAAATAAAAACCTATACAGTAGAACCCTGTTTATCCGAGCCTCCATTATTTGGCTCTCTGTATTAACTGAACTGGGGTTGACAGCAGAAACACCACCTCTCGGGGTTGAAGCTCTCCAGATTATCCGAATTTTTGATTATCCAATCTGGCCTTGGTCCCAATTAGATTGGATATTTGGGGTTCCACTGTATCAATAAAACATTTTGTTCAACTGATACCTATATAGTGGCTAGGGAAACTGAAGTTCAACGTTTCATTTTAATTTCAGAAAAATGTGGATTTTTATGGGGGGGGGGGGTTTATTGGAGAATTTTGTTTTTATCATGGAAAACTAGGATCCCTGCTCGTGAAGCACCAACTTTGGCAAGTTGGTGTTAGTCGCTGTTCAGATAATTCAAAGCCCCCCCACCTATAAGGGAACTGCTGATGAGTCACCTACAGTGGAATGCACAGTCACTTGAAGGAGAGAAAACGGTTACCTGTACAGTAACTGTTGTTCTTCAAGCTATGTTGTGCAGATATGTTCCATGACTCTCCCACTTTCTCGGTACTTCAGACATTACGTATAGTGGTGCGAAGGAACAGAGAGGGAGGCAGTGGCCCCTTTTATGCCCTCACCATACATCAGGGGCATGTGCACCACCTAGTTGTACTGCTGGCAAAAGACTCCAATTTGAATGCACTGGGCACACACACACTCACAGTGGAAGATATTTGTGCACAACACATCTTGAAGAACAACAGTTTCTGTACAGGTAAGTACCCCCCCCCCTTTTTTTTTTAAAAAAAAAATCTTTGTCATAGGCAGAACTAAATACTTTATTTAAGAGAATGATTTGTTAGGACAGGAAGTAGACTAAATTATTTATGGACACTTTTAGCAGTACTAAAGTCTCCCTGAATTGGCACCATTGATCCAGTCTCAAGACTGTGGGCCAGGTTCTAGATGCAGGAAGGGCAATATTGTAGTGGTTCTTCTCAGTTCTGTCTTCAAGGTTTTCTTCACAAATGTGTGTCCTAGACAAATGGAAAACTGAAAGTGTGTTTTGTACAGCAAGGGAAGGGGCCTAAGGAAATTGTGCAATACAGGGCCTTATTGGTTAATAACTTGGTTCGTAGTTCTGAACGCAGGCACTAGATTACAGTAACTAGAGCAGTGACCTTTAACAAGGAGCTGCTGCTGCTTGAGTGCTGAAGGGAGCCTTCCTGTTGGCCCAGGGAGGAGCGGGGGAATGGTTTGCTCAGAAGCTGCTGTAATCTGGGAACAGGAGGAATTAGCATCACAAATAAGTGGAACTATATGTTATTTTTAGGCCTCCTGTCAGGGATATCTTGATACATCCCCCTGGGCCCTCTTCACCTTCCTAGAAGCAGTCAGAGACCTTCCCTCCCATTGCCATTCCTGTTGAACACTTTCATAGACATGGTTTTATTTTTTTTCCATTTCAGTGACTAGTTCCTAGTTTTGTAATTTTCCTTGTTCTTATGAAGGTTATTCATGATCAAAACTCTGAGGTTGTGCTCTTCATCACGTGGTTACATTTGGCCTGAAAAAGTTATTCTTGCCAACTACAAGACAGAAATGTTGATGTTTCATACAAAAGGACACCTTGGAACCAGTTCAAAATAATCTTGCCCAGAGACTTGTGTGTTCTCATCCATTTCAGGGACAGGTGTTTAAAATAGAGCAGTGTTTAGCTGAAATTTACAAATCTTCTGATATGTATATATTGCACTGGAGTTCTAACAACATCCTCTGGAAAGATGTGATAGATCAATAGGAAGAATCTTAGAATTTTTTAAATATACTGAACTAGGTTATTTACTATCTGTTACAGATACATCATTTTCAAATATTGTAAATACTCTCTCTGTGATGACATTCATGTGGTACTTGCATTTATCGTGCACTTTTGACTGTGGCATTTGTACTCTGCCCCTTACTCAAGCTCCACTGCGAGCTGTCTGATCTTTCAAACACTGCAGATCTTCTAACAGTTTACTAAATAAATATTTATTCCCCCATAGGTGATATTTTCCTGCACAGTTACATGGGGAATACTCAGTCTTGGAGTAGTGACACAGGGTTAAGATCTGGTAGTGCAGCTAGAAAGAAAAATAATGCTTGTGACATTTTAAAAACTCATATTTCTATAATAGTTGACCCGCTTTATCTGTAATGTCTGCTCAATTCTCACTCTAAATTTAAGACTGGTACCGAAAGGTAGCACACGTGGTCCTCTGACCACCTTCATTTTCACTGCTGAGCTGCAGGCTACCAAACTAAGAGTAGAATCCCAGCCAGCTAGCTTAAGCTGTAGCATCCTCAAACTTGTCTCTCTCAGATCTATCTGGAAACTAATGATGATGATGGAATCTATTTTATTCAAATGAGGGCCTGATGCTGCTTGCTTTTTTATATCTGTCAGAGCAGGATGCTGCCTTCTGCTCTCTTCCATATGAAACTGAACTGATCCAAGAGGCTACTCCTCTCTTCAAATCTCTCAGACCCACCTGTATTGTAGCCTATACCATTTCAGCCTACCCTGCTTGGGGCTTCTAGCTGCTACTATAATATGAATAAATACAAATTATATAGATTTCCCACTGTTTAGAAATCTGCATCGATTTGGCTTATTCTACTCTGAGAAAAATAATGAAGTGAAACTAAATGCTCAAGTGCAAGGCTGTGTGTTTGTGCCTTAATTTTTTAAATATGTATACAGTACTATTAACTTCGTAGAGTTGCCATTGTTACTGCCTACAACCAGCTTTGCACTTTCTTACCTGTAAGGACTTTTATAGGAAAAAATGGCTCACCATTTAGTATAGAATACCCTTATGTAATTGTAAGCGGGGGAATAGTCCCGCTCTTGTGGGGAACTTTCCTCGTCTCTGCACTACCCCGGTGAAATGGGCTAGCGGAAGGATCTGAGTCCTCGCTCCCACCTCCTTTACCCAGAGGCCTCCCTGCCCTCGAGGACTCCCCTTGCACTCTCCTGTCTGGCAGAGTCCTCGTAACCCCAACAAGGCTGGGCCCAGGATTCCTGGGGGGCTCAACCCCCAACCTTGCTGTGGTCACCTAGGTCAGGGGCTAGGGTGTCCCCACTCCGGGGTGTACTCTCTAAACAGGATGCTTCCCTGACCCACTGATCACTGCATACAATTCAAAGCAAAGGCAAATTATTTAATTAACAATTAATTTGTAACAGGAATAAGGAAAAATGGGAAAGGCTAATGAAAACACATCGCCCCGCTCTGTGGCAGGGAACATCTCAACAGTGTCTCTGCAATGTCAGGGCAGTTCAGTCTGTTCCTGTGTAAGTCCCAGGCTCCTTCTCAGGCCCTGGCTGTGCTGCAGGGACGCTGTGGCTTGGACACTTGCTCCGGCGGTGGCCACACGCTCGCAGGCTCTGGGTGGCAGGACCCTTCTTCCCAGCGTTGCCCCCGCCCCGTCGGGGTTACGATCCCCCTGCAAGTCTGGCCTGCAGGGCCCCTTGGCTGAGGCGTCTCCCTGCGCTGGGCCCACTGCCCAGGGTCCCCCTCGCTCTCCCCAGCTGCTCACCGCACCCGGCTCCGGACTGCTCCAGCCCCAGCTCCACCGCTCTGCCTCAGCTCCAGCTCCTCTGCCTCAGCACGGCTGCTGCTGCTGCTCTGCCTCCAGCTGCCTGGGCTGCTGCCCTGGCCCCTCTGGCTGCTGCAGCTTCTCCCCCCAGGGCAGGTCTGTCTCTGGGCTGCAGCTCTGCTCCCAGGGCAGGTCTGTGTCTCTGGGCTGCTTTTCTGGCCCCTCCAGATCTGGCCCAGCTCAGCTCTGGCCTGTCCTTAGCTCGGCCCCACTCACTCTGACTCAGGCAACTTCAGCTCACACGGAGGACGGGATTCACCCTGACCTCCTGACTCCCTGATTTGCCTGCCCGCCCTGTCAATCAGGCTGACCTGGAGCATTGGCCTCTCCCCATTGCCCCTGGGGACTGTCAGTCCCATCGACCCTTCCCCTTTTGGTACTGGGAGCTCTGAATGTTAGTAAGGGGATAACAGTCCCCTTACATAATGACTGAAGCTGTAAAGCTTGGCTTGAGTCCAGTCTTCCTAATGTGTTCACTTTGTGTGAATTTATCAGCATATCGAAAGATGATAGTAAAATAAGTGGCTGACTATTGGGTTGTGGCTCTAATAACTTTACATGACTATCTGAAGTCCCATTTGCTGATGTCTGTATCAAACCCGCCAATCTATTTACAATACAGCATTTCAAAACGTTAAATTGGTCAAAATCCAGACACGACTTTCACCGGCAGTGACTGGTGAGTGTTTGCAGTAACAATCAATGTCACCAAAGCCCCACTGCAGCTATTTGTACATGCAGTGATTGTGGTCATTTTGGATGGGAATCATAAACATAGTTAAGGATCTAACACCTATAAATAGCTCTTGTGAATCCCAGCCTTAATGTCCAACTCTGTCAGTCACAGCACCAAACATCAAGGGGCCACAACCAGGACTGTGAGGCACAGATGTAATCCTGTATTGTTCAAAAATTGCAAGGGGCGTGGCAAGAGGAGGCAGAAATGTAGCCTTGTGATGGGGCTGATTTAAATCCTTCCATGTTTTTTTTAAGTTATGGGGTATGGCTTAGGGAACATACTTTCAATTCACAAATAATTTTCAGTCACCCTCAAGGCCACAAGTTTGACACCACTGATCTAAATGATGTCAAAAGGGCAATGATGCCCAAGACTGAATGAAAATATTTCAACGGCGCTTCCTAGGGCAACTAGTGAAAGGGCTGTTATAGAATGCTATAGTAGACAATCAGTACTGCCTGGGCTTATTTTAATGTTACACAGATACACAACACAAAAAAGTTGCTGTTTCTTGCCCAGCAATAAGATTTCATGTGTGTAGCAAAGGAAAGATGCCCCCATTAGACCACACAGGAAAGAGTCACATTACTTCTAATTGAAACAAGAAGCAGGCATGCGTCTTCGTATATAAAATCCAAATATTATTCCCTTTATTTCACTAAAGAATTATTGTTAGTTTGACCGAACAAGATTTGGCAAAGGCTTTGAGAAAAGTAATCCAGTTAATTCCAGAGCAATACAGTTTCCCTCTGCTAAAGGCACTTGAGTACAACTGCAATTCATTTAGTTTAATAAATAAGAAGCACACTAGGTGGGTACTAGCCAGATCCAAATCCAGATTTAATTTTAATTAGGCAGCCAGTACTAACTGATTTTCTACTTTCCAAATATTCTTTTAAGAATGTAAATGACATTAAACAGTCACTAAATCAAACCTTTTATGGAAAATTAACTCTCATTTTTGTGTATTGTGCTGTTAAGATGATCAAGACTGGTAGCTGTTCGGGTCCAGTGAAACCCCATTAACATGTCAAGTTTGGTGCTGAGTATAAAAAAATACTATAAATCAAAAGAACAGTCTCACCAAGTATAACTTAGTAGACATAACTTCAACCCATTCTGAGTCAGTCATCGTTACCCAGGGTACATTAGCGCAAAACATGCAATTTAGTAAATTTCCAAGTGTAGTGGCAGAAGTAGAGGCCTCAGTTGTGCAAACATTAGCAGGGGAGTTGTCCCATTGAAGGAGGGGGCTAGCTCTAGCTAAGCATAGGTGTGTTTGCAGATTTGGGGCCATAGTTAGGTATTACACCTGTAAGTCGTTCTGCCAGTTTTTGTAGTTTTACAATCAGATCTTCCTTTAAAAAGACAAAACCAACTCCTATTGCAGGTGTGAAAACCCACCCCACTGAATGGAGAAATGACTCTGCATAAAGTGCTGGCAAAGGCACATAGTAAAACAAAAACCTTCTTCTCTCTCCGGCTTAGTCTAGTCATTTTAGGTGTTAGTTGGGGACAGTCGAATGATGTTTGCTACAACCTCTTTCCAGGCAGAGGAAGGGGTCTTGACAAGCTGCTGAGATCCCTTTCATCATTTGCATGAGAAACACTTCTTTTGATACATCAGGCTACATCAGGGGTACGGCGGCTAGTGCTCACTTACGAGTGCTACAGCGTGATCAGGGGAATGAAAAACTCACTCAGTCATGCTTCCTGAGGCGGCATTTGGAATAAAAGGGATTTTGCTAGATGCAAATCCGTTCTGTCACTTCAAAGGGTCGGCTTTATACACTACTTTTCACCTGCTCATCCTACAAAGGAAGTGCTGGGTTTTAGCCCTAAGTTAGGAGGCTTTCGGGGTAAGAGGGAGAAATTTGATGGCACATCTATTTAAGTAGCTGCACCTACTAACTGAGATCATACAGGTCTCTAAAATACTGTTGTGAAGAACAGTCTAGGCACAACCGTGTGCATTTAACAGCTGAGGTACCAGGAGGTGAAGAAATGCTCTATTTAAAAGGTATTTGTGTTGTAACCAGCCGGAGGCACACAAATCCCGCGCAGCCAGAGGAGAAGGGTGCAGATGACCATTTGCCAGCTGCTCATGGCAGCACCAGCAAGAGCGGCCTGGCTGATCCTTAGCAGGGCTGCGGCTGCTTGTCAGGGGGAAGTGGCAGTTCCTTGTCTTCGGTCTCCTCCTCCCTGCCCAGCTCGGAGCGCTTCCTGGGCTCGGGGGTCTCCTCCGCCCACCTCCCCACTCTGCGCACCCCCTTGGCCACCTTGGGCGCGTTCCTGCAGGGGTTGTGGTCGTAGATCACCAGCTTGAGGCCGGGGAGGTGAGCCAGGCTGGGGAAGCACCTGATGGCGTTGCGGTCCACGTCGATCACCTCCAGGAAGGGCATGTGCAGCAGCACCGGGGGGAAGTCAGCCAGCAGGTTGCCGGAGAGCCAGATGGTGCGCAGCTCCTGCAGGCACCGCAGCCCGGCGGGCAGCGTGCACAGCGCGTTGGAGCCAGCGTGCAGGGTCTTGAGGAGGCTCAGCTCACACACCACCTCGGGCAGGTGGCTCAGGCAGTTGGACTCGAGCCACAAGGTTTTGAGATTCTGCAGGAGGCTGAGCTCCTGGGGCAGGTCGCAGAGCTTGTTGTTGCCCAGGTAGAGGATGCACAGCTGCTTCAGGGTGCACACCACCAGGGGCAGCGCTTTGAAGTTGTTGAAATCTAATGCCAAGATCTGGAGGTTCTGCAGCTGTTCTAGCTCTGGGGGCAGCTGATGCAGGTTATTGTCGCTCAGGTACAGCTTGACGAGCTCCCTGAAGGAACAAACATGCGAGGGAAATCTCCTCAGCTGCCTGCTGCTCAGATCCACCATTCTGTCAATTGGCATCTCTTCAAGGTCTCCCAGGAGGTATTTCTGGCAGTCATCAGAAGGGATGAAGGCAATGATTGCTCTCAGCGTGTTGCCCATACTGAAACGGCATTGAAAATCACTGCTCCCACGTGGAACCCCGGAGCATCAGGAGCTCTCCCTGGTTTCTACTTTGTGCACTGTCCTGCTGGTATTTCCTTCTTCCCATTATAATACACAGTTTACATGGCAACAGTCATTAATCTCAAGAGCTCTGAAATGTTGCTGATAACCGACTGAGTGCTTGGTGATGGGAAGTGCAGACAGCCTGACTTTCGGAGACCAGGTCTCTCTCTCTCACACAGAAAAGAGGCCATCTTCCCTGTGAAGACTGTAAAAGTTCTAAAATTGCAGTACACTTGACCAAAAATAGTTTCTCAAATGCTCCCTGCCTCCCTGTAGATACAGCCACACTGTCTGCGCGGCTGGTACCAACTCTGGGGATTGGCTAAGGAAAGTAAACATTGCTGAAGAGTGAATTTTTAAACTTAATTTAAACTAAACATTTAATCTTGCAGCAGACTGAGTGGGAATGTCAGATGTAATCTGATTCCTGTTTAGAATACCTGTCAAGACTCAACTAACTTTCCAGACCAGTGGCACTTTTATGGAGTTACTTCGTGAAGTGCCAAATACACATTTTAACAGTGCGACCTGCCACCCAATACTTATTGCATACATTAAACACAAATACTTGGCAAAGTGTCTTTAGCTGCCTTAGTATTTACTTTCTTAATTTAACTGCGTTTACTAAAGCTGCTGGGACTTTTAGCTGTGCGCAGTCTTTTCGCTAAATTGCATTTTGCTTATACTGTCTGAATCCCATATACAACATATTCACCGTCACAACATGCCAAGGTTAACCTCCTCCATTCTTCTACCTCCTGCCACTGACTCCCAGTGTCTAGCTGCAATTATGTCTGCCCAAAGACTTTCTAATTAAATCAATGGCAATGTTTTCTCTCATTTAAATGTAACCAGTTATGGAATGATTTATACTCAGTAAAACCTGCCTTAGAGACCACCTCTGAAGAGAGATCACCTGTCACGAGTGACTGCTTGCAGAGGCCCCAGAACCACCACCACTCTGCCGTGCAAACCTTTGAAGAGAGACCATCTCTTACAAGCGACAACTTTTGCTAGCGCCGATGAGTGGTCGCTCTTGGCAGGTTTTACTGAGGTACGTTCACTGTTGTTGCTAATTTAGATGCTGTTCCCAACAACAGCTGTGATATTCAGTCTGCAAACTTTGGTGCATAGCGTCCATTCATTTGTAGAGGGCTTCCAGTCTTTAGAGGGCAGCTCTATAGATGCTTTGACCTCTTGGGTGATTCTTTCTACAGCACTTTTGCAAATCTTCACATCAGAGGTTTGGAAGAACTTTGATTTTTGAAAGAGCATTTCTAACAGATGGAGTTGGATGTTTGGTTTGATTTCAGTACACACATCAAATAGCAGAGTTTAACTCTTTATCTGCATCAGCTGTGATGGAGGAAGGCTATTTTCTTTAGAGTGTGTACAGCTACTTTCCAGGAGCACCTTCAGTGTGCTAGGTGCTGTACAAACACAAAAGAAGTCATGGTTGCTGCCTTGAACAGTTACACTTAGTGGCGGTGGTGAGGAAAGACAGAACAAACAGAAGATAGGGAAAAGGGGAACAGCAAACTGTTAAAGTGGCCTCATGGCAAATGTCTACATCCTGATCACACAAATTTGCATTGATACTGTTTGTTTTTAAATGTACTGTACTGGCAATTCCAAATTATCCTACAACCATGCCAATATAGTTACTTGTGCATGCGTCATAGTAGAAGTTGGTCTGTAGCAAGGATTTGAATGAGGAGAGGGCAGTGATGTGAGGGACCTGGTCTTGAGGTGAGTTTCATGCAGAAAGGGGGCTATGAAAGAGGGCCTGAAGACATTGACGGGAGAGACCGATAAGTGGCATGCTGAGGCTGGATTTACTGGCAGAGCAGAGTGGATGCTGGAGGATCACGGTGACCTGAAATGAAATTCAGGCTGATAAGCAGGAATGGTCAGAGTTATCAGGATCTTGAAGGCAAGGCTAGCTATTGTAAGTGTCTGTGGGCTTCCTGTAAGGACCAGTATTTAAAACATTGTCTTGAATTAGTACATTGGACAATGGCAAAACAAGTGATGTACCATACATAAGGCAGTACCACAGTAACAGTGAAGTTTCCACTGAGTAACCTTCACATGGTTGTTGCTGCATTTTTTTATAATGCAATACTGTGCAGTATTTCAGCGAAACTGTGTAAATAGCATGTCAGCACTGTACTTTCATAATCTCTCCCTTTCTAAGCAATTATCATGGAAAATTTAGATACTTTGATTTTATGAAATCCCTTTAATCTGAAGTACTTTGATGTACCCCAGCCTAGCATTTGTATTTTAATCTATTTTATGAACCCCTCAATTTTTATGAAAGCTTTGAGGCTTTCAAAACCCCCCAAAATGTACCTGATTGTGCCTATCAAAACAAAGAAAGAATAGACACTATATTGCTATGGTTGGCAGACATCACTTTTTATTGGTGTGAGCTACTGATAGCTGAATGATAGAGATATTTCCATAGTAATATAAAGGATTCAGATACTGTGGTGACCAGTGTGGTACAAAAACCTAGCTAATAACTTTTTAGTTATTAATATAGTTTGTTTGAAGTGTAATTGTCCTTTATCAGTGTAGTATGGAGAAAAGAAAAAAATATATCTACTTCTTTGTCTTATCAGCTTGGCATTTGTATATGAGAGTATATGTTTATATATTTCTAGAGCATATTTCAGGAAGGTTTTTTTTCTTTTAGTTTTTAACTAAATATATGTTAGGAAAACTCTGGGTTATAGTTTAATCATTGTTATAGCTTATCAAAAAAAGTCAGAATGACCTTTCGTTGCTGCATTTTGTGCTTTTGTTGGCAAAGTTAAAGTCTGTTTGGAACACGCTAGTGAAATCAGAGTATTTGGGGGAAAAAAAGGCAACTCAACAATAGAAGAATGGGCTTTTGAGGGGACATTAGAAATATAATAAAAAGCCCTGATTCATTTAAGCAGTAATGATAATCAGGAAGGGCATTTCTTGGCAGCTAATGATTGAAGCTGAGGGTGGGAGGCAAGTTAACAAATACTCAGCCGGTCAGGAAATGCCCAACATACTTATGCCTAATGTAAGATATTGAAGTCACTTTTCATACCTTGATAGTTAGTCTTATTGGCCCTGATATTTCAGTGGGGCTCCACCATATTACAGGGGCCCACCCCCTCGGACCTCATTACAGGACTGAGCTCATTGTCATTGTTATGGTTCTGTTGAGTTCTTTATTTTTGTATAATCAGGTGAGTCTGTCCCACAAAAATAAAAATATTAAGAAACAAAGTTAACCATACCATATATTATCATGCATCTGGTGTTCTGCTGCTCCTAGCAGTTAATTCCTACAACTGGTTCGATTGAACTTGGTGGGAAAACCCCCTTTCACAAATAAGAAATCAGAACTTCATTCTCATTTATTTCCCTAGGTTTATTAAAAAAGCGATAAGATCCAATGAGAATATATTTTTATTACTGCACACTACAGAAGGTGGTGCTGGCTTCTGACTTCAGTTATTTGAGAAGAGCAAAGGAACTGTCCAGAAGAGGTTAATTCTTACTGTACAATGAGAAATACAGATCAGTGAGGAAAACATGAGATTCATGGTTATTATTGGATTTAGCTGTCTGAGAAATCACTTCTTTCTCTGTGACTGACCTCCTACAATAACTACCTCCTACTAGAATGCGAGAAAGTCCACAACTAGTGCCTGTGAGCGCAGGAGACAGAACTTCATGGGAGCTGGACCAAGATAATAGCACACACTCACACATGAGATAAAAATCACCACGGACCCTGCCGAGTTCAAAAATAAATACCAAACTCATCTCTTCAACTTAGCTTTACCTGGAGGAAATCTATACACCTACAACTAAACTAATCAAGCTATTTTTTCTATGGAATGGGGTGGAAGAGAGAGAGACTATTTTTTATTCTAATTTGAAATATTTTGCAGGTACTATGGTGACCAGGGCCAAACCTAGATAGGCAGGCAGATAGATTCATGGCATTTTAAGAGCCTAAGCCAACACCCCCTGAAATCAGTGAAAGGATTCACATTGAATACAATGGACATTGGATCAGGCCTAAATGTAGTAATGGACAATACTCATGGAATTGCTCTTTGAACACACACGGGAGTGTTCTCTTTACCATCTGTCTCTCAAAGTTACATCCATAGGTCTGGCCTATCCACACTTTTTGTACCGATTTAACTATATTTGTTAACAAGTATAGTTACACTGGTGCAAACCTCTAGTGTGGATGCAGGTATATTGATATAAACACCTTGATACTGGCAGAGTTTATTCTGGTCACTTTACTTAAATGTAAAGCGTATAACTGCATCCACGCTAGAGGCTGCACCAGTGTAACTATATCTATTTCTAAACCAACATAGTTAAATCAGTACAAAACCTGTGTGTAGATATGTCCTTAGTGGCCATTATATCACCTGTGGCAAGTGGGAGCCAAACACTTATGGCGGATCTTCCTTTCATGATTTTACATAAAAATACGGTTCTGCTGCTCTCGCTCTCCAAATTCTTCCTGAAGGTGGTCTCTGAATTTCATCTTAACCCATCCATCAACCACCCAGTCTTCTTCCCGGTATCCCCCAACGTACCTAGAAAAGATAGACTTTCTGAATTGGACATCAAAAGAGTATTGATGTGAGTAGAGCAAAATATGTCACGAATCTTGAAAGGTGTTTGTGGTTTTGGAGGATAAGTCCAAGGGAGAATCAGTCTGAGTTCAGAGGTTGTCTTGCGATCACTAAACTGGTGGTGGTGTACAAGAAGACCCAAGGCCCATTCTGCTAGGCGTAAGGCAGTTTCAGATGGATTCTTTAGAAACATTCTATATCTGAAGCATCAGGGGGTAGCCGTGTTAGTCTGGATCTGTAGAAGCGACACAGGGTCCTGTGGCACCTTATAGACTAACAGACATATTGGAGCATAAGCTTTCGTGGGTGAATACCCACTTCGTCGGATGCAAGCAGTGGAAATCTGTAAAGTTACCAGATTTACTACTTTATTCAGACCTTTACTCAATACTATTCTCTCAACTTTAGAGCTAAATTGGTTGCTTGTTTCAGGAGAGCATTCCTTTGATCTTTATTTAAACTAATTTGAAAAGTGGCTTTGTAAATATGGCAACAAAGGGCTCCATGTTTATTATATCTAACTCTTCTAGATCAGGTATGCTCAGTTTATAACAAAAAGCCTTTTTTTCCCCTAATGCCAGCCCTGCAAACTCTACCTGGGATCTGAAAGTCAAGCTGGTTTCTTTTCTTCTAGCAAATCACTATCAGTAATAAAAATAATACAGACCGATGACCTTCAGTGGGACTGGATGTGCTCAGTAGCCTTGTAACGAGGTTAGAAAAAAATTCTGTTTGTTCTGAGCAAGAAGGAGTAGAATTCATTGCATTCCCTACTGGCTGTGTTGGCTCCACAGTATTAAAGGGACAAAGAAGCAGAAAAACTTTAGATAGCTGATAACACACCAAGAGTCACATCCTGTCCCATTGAAATCAATGGTGAAACTCCCATTGTCCCTTTGGGGCAGGGACTATCTCTTTTGCTCTGTGTTTGTTCAGTGCCTAGTACCACTGGGTCTTGGTGCATGAGTAGGGCTCATAGGTGCTAGGTAATATAAATAATAATTTTACTTTAATGGGCCTAGGATTTCACCTAGAGAACAGATCTGTTAGTACCATGTTTATGTAATAATTTTTCAGAATAGAAGCACACTTTAAGTTCTCCTCGGCCTTCTTCCAGGGCAGTTATTATTGCTAGTCTGTCTCCCAAGAGTGGATATCTGCAGAGGTGATTTTTGAGGATAAAAGGAAGATTACTCACCTAGACCATAACTACTGTGAATATATTGCCTCTGCAGAACCACACTCAATTTCCTTCGTTATAGTCAACTGCCCACTCTCCTTTCCTACTTCTTTGGAGCCCTTTGTTGAAATTTTGAATAACTGAAAGTGGCTACCTTCCTTTATATGGCCTTGCACCAAGTGTTTGGAACTGTGAGAGGGTGTGAATGCAGCCCAACTGGTCATTGCTTTCTAGATGGTTCCATGACTCCTGGCAGCGAGGTACACCTTGTCAAGACTCAAATGTGGAATTTAATGTGTGCCAAAGACCCAGTATGAGGGGGACACAAAAATATTAATGCAGGACATAAAAAGTGCAATGGGATTCATTCCCTTGTTATAACCTCAGCTTCATAATTGTTTATTTCTGATGTAAATAATTTTCAGTAATAAAAGTGAGGGAATGCCACATTTATGGGGAGTGTAGGCAACTTTGAGACTAAAATGAGTGAAGTCCTTTGGAATGAGGTATACCAGAGAGGTGCGGATTTACAGAGGGCTTATACTCAGAGAACTCCAGATCCAGGTGAGTACACCTTCCTTATCTATCATCTATCTCCCATCACTGTATTTCTGAGTGTATATGAGGTTCTGATATTATGTGCTGTTTATTCCATCAAGAATAGAATCAGATTTGTATCTACTTCTGAATAACTCCTTGCTAACCTTTACATACCTCTGAAGAAAGAATCATTCCTCTTATTAGAGTACATCATATCAATAGAAGTGAGCATTACATAAATTACTGCATTTCACAGAGGTGGAGGAAGAGTTGGTGCTAAATTAGTTAGCCCATGGTATAGTCCAGGAGACCATTAAATCCTGAACTCAGGTACACAGTCCAAAAGGGGATTTAAGGCCATAGAGTTCACAATGGTGCCTGGTGAGTGTGATTGCTGGGCAGCAGCTGATAGCTTGTTGCTCCTAGGCACAAAACAGCTAAGCCAAGGGGGAACATTAATTTCTTTCATACGTACAAGCAACCAAAAGTCTTTTAAACATTTTTTAAAATGCCACAAACCACAGAAAGTCTGCAAACGTCTCAATACTCCTGTATGTTAAATATACCACAATGTTGCCAACTCTTGCAATTTTATTATTTAGGAGTCTTAAAATTTGCTGTTTTCATAAAGCCTAGACCCTGGAGTAAAGTGTGAACACCACATTTATTTTCACTACAACTTTCATTTAAAAAAAAAGTTAAGTTTGTCGCCCTTTTGGATTTGGAGAAAAGATTAAAAACATGAGCAATAAAGTCAGAAGGTAAATAACGAGACTTCCAAATGTATTATTTTAAGGATTTCGTGTTTTTTAAGCCAATCTCATGACTTTGAGGGGGCCTTACACATGACTGTGTATGTTTGGGGTTGGCAATACAGATGACAGTTTATTTTAAACGTGGTACCATATAAGTACTCTATATTTTTGATAAGTGAGTGACAGATGTATAGTATTCACTATTTTCCACAACACACATGCTGTAACTTTTTCATTTTTTGTTGTTGAAATATAAAGATAATCTACAGCTGTACCATGTTTCCAAACATTCATTCTTTGTGATTTAATTTCTTATGTCTGTCCAAAGGTGGTTTGTTTATTTAGTGTAAATTCACCTTCATGCTGATATCAACCTGTTCTTTAGCTTGTTTTGAATTCTAGGAAAGTGTGGAAAAATACATTTCCCTCACCTTCTAACCACATTCTTTTGAACAAGATATGGCAAAAATGGCTGATATTTGAAAGTTCGCCATAGTGTAGTTCACCCTGAGGAGTATGCACTTTCCTACATTTTTTGTGGAGGAAAGATTCAAAATAAAACAAGTAATAAGTAATTGAAACATCACTTCTGAGCACGCTCAATAGACATCTGCTAGGATCTTTAGCAGTCTAATGAAGCAGAGTCCCCTTATGACAACATTTTACATTTTCCTTGTTTGGTCCATCCGTAGGCCTCGGGCATGGATGGTGGCTTCTATCTTCAGGATAGTCATAGGAAAAAATTACAAATGAGAAATTATAAATGTCTTGTTGAAACCACAGCAAAATCTCCATTTAAAAACTGCCTTGACAATGTGTGCCAGGAAAAAAATCCTAGGCTATTTCTTGCATTACTTTGCATGCCACCATCTCTTTTGACTGATGACCTTTTTTGGATGACAGTCCATTTATTTTATTTGAAATACAGCTCCCACATAAACAGCACACATAGCTTAGCTTTAGATAGGGCATTTATCTCCAGTTGTTAGGGGGAGTGACTTGTCACAACACACTTGGACACCTAGGTGTTAGATCCTCCTGTAGCAAGCTCCATATAAAAAACTAAGCTATTGGATATTAAATCCTACCTAACTATCTTAGTCACCTTAGAAATACCTGACATCTATGCTGACTTTCCAGCTTCTTTGTACATCGAGGTAGCCAGAAAATTCCTTATGTTGCTTTGTGTTTTGCTTTCTCTCTCTTGCTCTCCTACAGCAGGGGCTGAATTTTGCCTATATATATAACGTTAACATGTATCTTTTCATAGAGACCATGCCCTTGCTCAATGTGCATTAATATCTTCAGGAGATGTCAATATTTACACAAACCAATGAGGGTTCTGCCAAACCACTGACCTCCTGGAATTGATTGACCTGGCTAACAGCCCTTTGTTGTCCAATGAAGTATAAAAGACAGTACTAAGCGTATGAATGTCATTTAGATTCCCAACCACCTGAAACCATGAGGGTGCTTTTAGTGGCTCTGGTTTATATTCCATTCATTTTAGCTATAGAAAGGTAAGAAAGCATTTCAAGTATCACAAAATGGTCCTTATAGTGCATTTTGTTCTCAGCTGATTTCCTGGAATGATCTCTGTGTGTTACTACAAAAGCCATTTAAAAAAAACATTGGCATTTGAGTTATAGAGAAAGGAAGTCCAATTAAAATGGTTTGTATTTATTTGATTTTCTTAGGATCCCTTTAGTTCGATTTAAATCCGCCAAGAGGCAACTTCGAGAAAAGGGAGAACTGGACGAATTTTTGAAAAAGCATCAGCTTGACATTTTTGCTCGGAGATATCTGCATTGCTTCCCTTCAGATATTTTTCTATCAGCTGGATCTGCTTCAGAAAGGCTATATGATTACATGAATGTGAGTATGTTCTTGTGTAATGGAATTTAAAGAGTTATTTATTGTACTGAAGGCAGGTTTTGTTCAGCACATTAGTTCTATTCTCTTGTATACAGTTTTGCAAGTTGAGATGAATTATGTATCTGTTTAAACTAGATTCTTTGCATCCTTATAAATGAGCTTGCCAGTTTGCAAAAGACTGATCAAGTAACATAAGTAAAATTAGGATAGACATGGGACTTACCTAGAATTTCCCTCTAGTTTAGAAACTATGGCCCTGCAAGAGTCACATGAACCCCTATTGATTTCACTGGGGCTCACATCTATGTGGGAGGCCCAGCATATTACAAAATAAACCAAAATCTCATCTTGTTTGAACATTAGGTCGTAAATAAATTCTTGTAAAAATCTGTATTAATAAAGACATGTAGGTAACATGAATGGAGTCTTTGCTATTGTTATTTATCGTGCCCAAAGTGCAAGAGACACTTCAGAGATAAAAATGTCAGGCCTCACTTAGCCCTGAAGAATTTCCCATCTAAACAGATCACAGATTTGAGGGACTGGGGTTGTTTGGGATATTATATCACACAAGTGATTTGAGCTTGTGAACACCATGTTTCTTGGTTTAGAGTTTTGTTTGGTTTTCTAATTGATTGGTTATTTTGTTAACATTTATCAAAGGAGAGGACTTGGTTATACAGGCTTCTTGGAGGAGATTGTGTTTGTATGCAAGAAGGTGGAAGCATGGTAGAGGGGATTCCAAGATAGGGGGCCACAAGGAAAAAGGCCCAGAGGTGAGCATGGAAGAAGAACATGAAGGGTTAAAAACAACTTCCTTTAGAACTAAAGCTAGCCAGAATTTTCCAAATTTAGAATGTCTGGAAAGATTTTTGTTGACTGTTCTAATTTTGACAGAAAACGTCCTGAAAATTTTTGTTGAGAAGATTTTGTTGGTTTTTTTAAACTAGCAGTTGACCTGGTCAATAAAACCAATAACAAGAGTTGAAAAATGTCTGAAACCTTTTACTAGTGTTTTGACCAGCTGTCCTTATAACCAGTCGGCAACACCCGCACTCTAGCCAGAGGGAAGTGTATGTAGGTAGTGACCGGAGTAACCCTGAGGTGAGCCCTGCCCTGGGAGGAGATAACAAGAGGTGTATCCCTGTGAGCAGGGCCCTAGCCTGGCCTGAGGGGAGGTGGAAGTGGGGGTGGCCTTGAGGAAAGCCCTTCCTGGGCCTAAGGGGGATGGGCAGAACTGAGGCCACCCTGTGAATTGCTCAATCTTTTTCTCTCATCTTTCAGTTTAAAAAATGGAAATGATCAATAATTTAGGTTTTTCCAAAGTGGCAAATGCATGAGTTGACCGTTCCAAGCTCCCACCACGACTGGCAATTTGACTATGAGCACAGCTGAGCAGATTCTATCTATAATCCAGCTCTCCCACCAGTGACCAGGCCCAGAGGTGGTGCTAGCCCATTGGGAGTCTTGAGCAGGAATATTTTTGCCCCCCTAATACATAATAAAAAGTGAATAAGGGGTCCCGTTGAGCTGCTGGGGCCCTAAGCAATTGCTTATGCCTAGCGCCGGCTCTGAACAGGCCACTGCCCTAAAATGAATTTCATATAGTGGATGGGATCCCACGCACTCTTCCACCCATCAATAAAATTAAAAACCCCTAAACAATAACATTTCTGGTTTTGCTTCCTGAATCTTAACTGATAAGCATTTTGTGAAGATACGAATAGTAGAAAACCAGCTGCCAGTAGAATGATTTATATCCTTACTATTTCACTTGTAAGTAGCTGGAGTACTTAATTTAAACAAATCTTCCCTGCTTATGAATTATGATCCCTCTGCCTCTCCAGCTTTGCATAATGATATATCTGTATCTAGTAGCAAGGGACCACAAGGGGGCCTGGGATGGGCACACTTTTCATTTTGTAGCATATAATAAATAAATAATACTATTACCCAGTTAGGATAAAGTAGGATCCCACTTCCACCTGTTCTGATGAGGGGAAAGCTAGAGAATTGGAAATGGTGATCCTCAGGGTGAAGTTAAAAGAACAGAAGCCTAGGGGACAATCTAGATAGGGTGCGTTGTGGTGAATCTTAACTTTAGTTTACTATAGAAAAAATTCTTCAATCTTAATCCACTCACTGAGCATGTAGTTGGAAGGGCTTGCTTAGCTCTGACTGAGTGCTTGTCGTTGTATCTAGAGAAAGTTATGGATCATGCCCGAAAGGGATTTTCAGTTTTAAAAATACAGGCAATAACATACTTTCCACAAATAACACACTAGTTAATTAATCTCAAAATGTTGCCAGTTTCTCCATTTAACCGTATTATTTATTATTATTAATGTGCTAGGTGCTGTACAGAAACGGATACAAAGGTAAGGTCCCTGCTCTCAAGTGCTTACAATCTAATTTTACAGATGATGCACATAGAATCATAGAATCATAGAATATCAGGGTTGGAAGGGACCTTAGTAGGTCATCTAGTCCAACCCCCTACTCAAAGCAGGACCAATCCCCAATTTTTGCCCCAGATCCCCAAATGGCCCCCTCAAGGATTGAACTCACAACCCTGGGTTTAGAAGGCGATAAACAATAGTGGCGGAAGACAAGGGTTATGGTAATAAATTAAATCATGCTGCGACATAGTTGAGGCATGGGCTCATCTAGGTGTTCTATTACACATAACTCGTGCTGCTGTTTGTACTGACTTGTCTAATTTAGAATGTAAGTTCTTGGGGCAGAGGCCACGTTCCATTCAGTGCTGAGCACATTAATATCAGTTAATACATTCATAATAAACATTCAAATATTTGCATCAATACAGAATATTTTGGCACTGGATAGGCTTTTCTATTTGCATTGGATGCCAGAAATGCCTATTCCTAAAAATAGGTCTCCTAATGCTACAGTGCTATTCCATAGGCAGATATGGGCACTAAGCACTTGGAGCCTGAAAGTTGATAAGCTACTTCAGAGTTCACATGTTCACAGATTATCTCCATCTGCCTTTTATACAAAAGAGCCTTCTGTATTTTCTATATTCGTCTGATAGGTTTTCTATGGTGCATCTCTTAAGCAAAGACTGAATCTGATCAGCTTGTTTTAACTGACTAATTGCTACTGACTACAATACATTCAAACAAAAATATACAGCTGTGTGCCCCAGTGAGGTGATAGTTGCATTGCCAGTTGAGTTAATATTCCGAGCTTTCTAAAATCAATAGGGCTACATCTTGCATTTTGTACTAGGATGAAGCTCCCAGACCTTCCTGTTGCCTTCAATAGGAATTTTGCTGGAATTTACTGCAGGATTTTGCCTATCATTTGTAAGAGTTTGGGGCTTGATTTTGCTTCCATTTAAGTCAATGGAAAAACTCCCGGACTGGCTTCTTGAAGTGCGTAAAAGCTATGCCACATCCTGAAATCTGCCTTAAAAGTGGCCACTCATGGGACTGGAAAGAATTGGTTGCCTGGTAGAGGTAGCATTTAATTAAAAGTCAAATCAAATTGGATTGAAACACTGAGGATATTTTATGTTGTACCTTTGTCTGTCTTTTCTTCAAGGATAGTCTGCGTTGATATAGCACTAAACTGAGTATATTTTTTTCCCCAGGCCCAGTACTATGGGGTGATAAGTGTTGGCACCCCACCTCAGAAATTCACAGTGGTGTTCGACACAGGATCGTCCAATTTTTGGGTCCCTTCAGCTTATTGCATCAGCGAAGCCTGTAGTAAGAGACGTTATGTTCCTTTGAGCTTCTAATGGTTTAATTCACCTTTTAAAGTAGTTCCCCTGCAATGAATGCACTTTGTTGGAAAATGTATTTAACAGAAAACCAAACACATTTCTTCAGTGTTCAGCAGAGTCTCACATACCTTCATGTCACACCCCTATTTTACAACAAATATACTGAGAGACTCACTTGCAGTTTTATTCATGTTGTACAACAGTGGAGGGAGTCGATACTCTCCCATTATATTCAGATTAATTCCAGTTCTGCACGCTCTGGAATTTGTCATTGCTAGTTAGATACAACAGGGACGAGAGAACGTGGGAGGCATTTCCACTATACTGGCAAGGTGGGTAAGAAAAAGGAGTCACTAGAAAGAATGTCTGTGTTGCTTATCTCAGTTAGCTGCTGAGCTACACTAATATGTCCGTTTTACCTCACACAACTTGTGTTGTAGTGGATAAGCCTCAGAAATAGCATTCAAACTTCATGTTGCCGGAGACATCTGAGGCAAGAGAAGACAGAGAGAAAATCTCAGAGTGGAGTACTGGAATCTAAAGGCTATAGATGTGCCCATTAGGGAGAAATGAACAGGTTAATATTTCAGTGGAATCTGTATTTAGGGGCACAAGCAGCTGAATAATATTCATAACCTCAGATATGGCTCTCAATCCAATCGGAGTATCCAGCTGCCTCCCTCCCCATCCCTCAGTAGGTCTGGGTGCTCTCTGAGTTGGTGCAATCTTCTAGGAGAAGATTTTTGCTCTTGCAACAACTCTTTCCCCTTCCTGACATCTTCAGATGGCAACCAGCTCATGTGTTCATCCTGCTACTAAAGATGGTGGGGGAGGAGGTACTGCATGCATGGTCTTATTTACATCAATGTTGAGACAAAGTGCTCTCAGGAACCTTGACCATGATGTCCAAACCTGAGTGTCTTTTCCTGGGGTGGGCATCTTCTCTGTGTTATGCGGCAGTGGAAGTGGAAAGGCTTCTCAGAGTTCATGGGCTGAAGGAAAATGTGAAGGGATTTGTGGAAGGAGTAGACAGACTTTGCTGTGCATCCCCTAAAGAAACAGGATGTGTAGAGCAGAAGAGGGAGAAGGTGAGATTCTGCCCTCTGAATATGTCAGGAAGATGGCAGGGAAGGATAGGTTTGACTGTCATATTACTATTGGCACTGTCGTATTACTATTTTAAATTCCATTCCTCCTATGCCTCACTGTAGCCGTGATATGCACCTTCTGTTGCTGCAACAGCTGCTAATTGACAATCAAATACTATGAAAAATTGGAGGCAAAAGAAACATGAGAAAGTTAAAAAAAATCTGTGGAAATAGCTGGATTTAAAAACCATTATTTTTGACACAGAAAGGAAATCAATCAATCACGGAGATATTTTCAGAATAGGGAGAAAACTGCAGGGCTTATGGGATGCAGGGACTCTTCATGTATTATTTTGCTTCTCCAAACAATGTGTTTTGTTTGCCTATCAGCTAGTCCTGTGTCTCAGAAATCTGGTACATTCCCGATAACCGTATCTTCGGTGGTAAGGCTGAGGTTTATTTTCACAGGGATGCATCAAAAATTCAAATCATTTCTATCAAACTCCTATCAGCATGGAGGGCAGGCCTTTGCTCTACAGTATGGTACTGGGCAGCTTCTAGGCATTGCTGGCAAAGACACATTACGGGTGAGTGGAACCCTAACATCATCATCATTATCATCGCTCTCTGTGTTGGTTGTTTATGGCTTTCCAGGTGGTTAAGATGTTAGTATTGGCCTACTAAGACCTGAGTAGTTTGGGGCCTGCCTAACATGGGGAGAGAGACAGTGAGTCATGTCATATTGCCACAGATGCTATCAGTGTAGATGCTTGAGCGGAAGCCCCTCAGGAACAGAGTGGGGAGTGGGAAGTAGAGAGCCCTCAGCATAGTGTTCTCTGTGAGAATCCCTTGGCTTCAGAAGTTCCTTTCTTCATGGTCCAAAACAGCACAAATCTGCTGACTGTGAGCAAGGCCTCACTGTATGCCCAGGGTTTTGAGGACAAGGTTGGTATTGCCTGGGTTTGACTTTATCTTTGGCTTTGGGGTGAGGAGCAAGCTGCTAGTTCAAGCTGGCTGACTGTATTGTCAGTTTACAGCAAATGTGCCTAGAGCCTAGAAAAGGCACCTTTTCATGTATTATTGATTAAATGCCTCAAAACTTCGTTAACGCCGAGTTGTTTGGTGATGGTGTCCCGTAGCCTTCCTGAGCGTTGTGTTCAGCAAAATACCAACCTCTGAAACCCAGGAAATACAAAGTTAAGGTCCAGGCCACTCCTGCAATGCAACCGTAACTCTGCCCCCTGGAGCTAGCAATAGCCGTTGGGAATGGTTCACAAATGGGATGCCATAATAAGTAGCCGGCAGGAAATTCTAAGAGGCTGTACCATTATTTGTGTTGTGTTCCACAGATTTCAATTCCAGCATTTATCTGCATTCATGTCAGCTGCGTTCACTGTGTTAGGTGTAGTTGTACTGAATGGTGGAGGGCTTACACTGGAGCAAGTTGGTACAGTTGTTACTATGGGCATGGCTACACTAGAGAGTTTACAGCTGTGCTGCTGCAAACTGTCTAATGTAGCCACTCTAAGTCGAAGGAGAAAGCTCTCCCCTCAGCTTATCTACTCCAGCCCCTGTGAGCAGCGGCAGCTATGTTGGCAGGAACACTTCTGTCCACACCAGGGCTTATGTCGGTGTACTTTATGTCAGTCGGGGGGTAATTGATTCACCCCCCTGAACAACATGATATACCAACATAAGATGTAGTGTAGACATAGTCTGTGGTATGACAAGAGGTGCATGAGTAGATCAGAGGCTCACAAGTGCCTCATTTAAGTGCTGACTTCTGTAGATTGCATTAGTGTCGATGCATGGGGTGATCTTGTCATCTGGGTTGTCAGCAGCATGGTGGCACACTGGGGGCTGGTAAGGGGTTAGGGAAGGCAATGCCTCAGAAGGAATGCTCAGGCTGGGGTGAAGGGGAGGTAACATTTAGTTAGTTTGGGGTGGTTTGTGTGGAATTGGCTCAGTGTTTGAGCATAGACCAGGTGTAAGTAGCTCCTGTTTGCTACATCAGACCTAACCTGAGTTTTGCCTTAGCTAAGACTTTGTCCTACAGTGCTCTTGTGCTCTGATCCCAGAATATTCTATAACATCTGTAGAGTGCTAGTATGTGGTGCTGGCATGTTGAGGCATTGCTCAAAAAGGGCAGAGCTAAGGTTGGATTGCCAGGGAGGAGAGTGTTGACTTTAACTCTGTAGTTCCTGGTTTTTAGCAGTTTGGGTGCAGCTGAACTCAAGGTTCTGAAAGGGCATGCGAGTCAACCAGGGAACCTTAACTCGGTTAACAAAGCTTTTGGGCACTTCCTTGGGTTTTTTAAAATAATTTTTCAGTATCCTCCTGCATTGCAGCCCAGCTCTCCCCCTCCACTGCTGCTAGATCCCTGGCAATGATTACCCTGGCCACAGAATGCACAGGCTGCATGTGAGTCCCTTCACTGTCCCTGTGTCATCTTCTCATCTCCTCGCCTGTCCAACTCAGCCCACCTCCCCACAGAGAGGTGAGTGTTGGAATGGAACCCGCTGGTGGGGGAACTGGGGAGAAGATGCAGGAACAATGGAGGGACTAGCATGGAGTCAGTGGGGATGTTTTTTGAAAGGGAGGCAGACATAGGAGGTGGAAATGGATGTGGGGATTTTTGGGGGGCAGATGTGAAGCCCCCCAGCATCCTCCAATGCATAGCTCTGACCCCTCCTTTCCACTCCTCTCTTCCCTGCATTGTTCCAACCCTCTCCCCACCATAGCTCACTGCTCTTAACCACCATGTTCCCCTACCACTGCTCCAACAGCTCCAGCATTCCCTCCATCTCACCCATTGTTCTGACCACCCAAATACGCATAATGCTCAGAGCCCACCCTCTTGCACACCAGTTCCACCATCCTCCTTCCCACTCCATGCCCCGGGGTAAGCTTGGAAGGGCCATGGGAAAGTGGGGAGTGGCGGGGTTGTGAGGAAGGCATGTATCAGCTGGAGGCAGGAAGGGGCAGGAAAGTGTAGATGCAAAGTCTCTACTCCAGATGTGGGCCTAGTATATGGGTAAAGCCCCTTCGTTTTCAGTTCAAACCGATTTTTACCAAAAAATTCCCAGATTTTACAAAAAGTATTCAGGTTTTTTTCCTGATTTTCACCCTACTTTTGTATCATTCAAATATATATGTAAAAATAACTTGTTTTTTTAGGAAACTACAATACATTGCATGAGATATATGTATTATGATAATACATTAGTCTGTGTGTATATGCAAAGCTGTCTGTTGAAGTAAGGCTACGTATCAGTCTAGATAGAAGATACAAACAATAAATGAACAGGCACACAGAGAAGCTCTGAAGTGCATGCGCAGCTGAACGTACCGATGAATCTCATATCCACCACGTAAACATTTAAAGCTGCTGGATAACGGTTTAAAAATTTGACACACTAAAATGGGAAGAAAATGAAAATCTGCATCAGAATACATTTCAGAACAGAAGGAAGTATTCAAAAGTTCAAAAAAAAACAAAAGAAAAGGATGAAGTTGAGTGTATGCACTGCAAATGGCATGGCCCAATTATTAAATGTAAATATTTATAGGCTAATAGTTCTAAGTCTACAACATTAAACTGTTTATTCAAATGGAAAGTTTTATTTAGGGTAAGGTTGTCGATTAATCGCAGTTAACTCACACGATTAAAAAAAATGAATTGCAATTAAAAAAATTAATTTCGATTAATTGCACTTTTAATCACACTGTTAAACAATAGAATACCCATTGAAATTTATTAAATATTTTTGGATGTTTTTCTACATTTTCAAATATACTAATTTCAATTACAACAAAGAATACAAAGTGTTCAGTGCTCACTTTATATTATTATTTTTATTACAAAAATTTGCATTGTAAAAATGATAAAAGAAATAGTACGTTTCAGTTCACCTCATACAAGTACTGTAGTGCAATCTCTTTATCATGAAAATGCAAATTACAAATATAGATTTTTGTTGTTGTTACATAACTGAACTCAAAATCAAAACAATGTATAACTTTAGTGTCTATAAATCTACTCAGTCCTACTTCTTGTTCAGTCAATTGCTAAACAAACAAGTTTGTTTACATTTACAGGAGATAATGCTGCCCGCTTCTTATTTACAATGTCACCTGAAGGTGAGAACAGGTGTTCATATGGCACTTTTGTAGCTGCCGTTGCAAGGTATTTATGTGTCAGATATGCCAAACATTCGTATGCCCCTTCATGCTTTGGCCACCATTCCAGAAGACATGCTTCCATGCTGATGATGCTTGTTTAAAATTTTTGTTAATTAAATTAGTGACTCAACTCCTTGGGGGAGAATTGTATGTCTGCTGCTCTGTTTTACCTGCATTCTGCTATATATTTCGTATTATAGCAGTCTCGAATGATGACCCAGCACATGTTAGTTTTAAGAACACTTCCACTTCAGATTTGACAAAACGCAAAGAAGGTACAATGTGAGATTTCTAAAGATAGCTACAGCACTTGACCCAAGGTTTAAGAATCTGAAGTGCCTTCCAAAATCTGAAAGGGATGAGGTATGGAATATGCTTTCAGAAGTCTTAAAAGAGCAACACTCCGATGTGGAAACTACAGAACCCAAATCACTAAAAAAGAAAATCAGCCTTCTGCTGGTGGTATCTGACTAAGATGATGAAAATGGACATGCGTTGGTCTGCACTACTTTGGATTGTTATTGAGCAGAACCCATCGTCAGCATGGATTCATGCCCTCTGAAAAGGTGGTTGAAGAATGAAGAGACATATGAATCTTGAACACATCTGGCATGTAAATATCTTGCGACGCCGGCTACAACAGTGCCATGAGAATGCTTGTTCTCACTTTCAGGTGGCATTGTAAACAAGAAGCGGGCAGTATTATCTCCTGTAAATGTAAACAAACTTGTTTGTCTGAGAGATTGGCTGAACAAGTAGGCAATGAAGTTTTACATTGTTTTGTTTTTGAATGCAGTTATTTTTTTGTACATAATTCTACATTTGTAAGTTGAACTTTCATGATAAAGAGATTGCACTATAGTACTTGTATTAGGTGAATTGAAAAATACTATTTCTTGTTTTTTACAGTGGAAATATTTGTAATAAAAAATAAATATAAAGTGAGCACTGTACACTTTGTATTCTGTGTTGTAATTGAAATCAATATATTTGAAAATGTAGAAAACATCCCAAAATATTTAAATAAATGTTATTCTATTGTTATTTAACATCACGATTAATTGTGATTAATTTTTTTAATCACTTGACAGCTGTAATTTGTGGATTAAAGATATATTGTATTCTTAAACTCAGAGGTGGCATTGTGTTTTGAGTTCTGTTTTAATTCTGCAGCAAACCATATTGATGAACAGAATTCAAAGCATTAATTTACCGAATACTTTTCCCCCTTGTCTTTCCGTCCACCAAAATAAACCCCAGTATTTACCCAGAATTATTTATACTTTTTTGCACTGATTTTCACCTGTTTTTGTTGTTTTGGTAATAAATACTGATAAATTCCCGGGAAAAATTAAATGAAATAAAAATGGAAAATGAAGGGCCCCTACAATTACAACACCATGAAATTTCAGATTTAAATATCTTAAACTATTACATTTACGATTTTTAAAATCCTACGACCATGAAATTGACCAAAATGGACTGTGAATTTGGTAGGGTCCTAGGTGTGCAGGGGCTTGGGGGGACACAGCTGAAGCCCCTGCTACATCCCCCACTGCACAGCTCTGACCCCTTTCTTTCCTCCCCCTGCTCCTCTGCATCACCCCTTCCCCCACAGAAGCAGCTGCACTGAGGGAAAGAGTGAGCCTGGGCTCCTTCCCCACTGCTAGAGGCCGCATAGGGAAGCTGGATGGCTCTGTTGTCCCCTCATACTAGGGTGACCAAATGTCCCGCTTTTAACAGGACAGTCCTGTATTTAAACCCTCCTGCAGGTGTCCTGACTTTTTTTAAAAATTGGCAAATTGTCCCGTGTTTTCTGCCGCCTCCCCTCATCAGTACTGGTGGGTCCTGCTGCTGGCTGGATCCCTGCTCACGAGCTGCCTGCCCACCAGCGGTGACTGGGAAGGTCCAAAGGCCAACGATGGGGGTAGGTGTGCAAAGCCGGTGGTGGGGCAAAGCTGCAGCATGCAGGGCCAGGCCTCTCCCCCTGCTGGTCCGTCAGTGCAGCCCCCACTGTGTGCAGGCTCTGGAGTGTGGGGGGAAGTGATTTCCAGCCTGTTCTTCCCCCCCGCCCCCCTCAATCTGCTGGCTCCACAGCAGCCAGGCTTAACACCCTCTTCACCAGCCCCGCTCCAACCCTGGTCCTGCCCCCAGGAAGCGTGGGGCTGCTCCATCCCCAGGCACCCTCCTCTGCGGAGCCACCTCTCTGGCTGGGTTAGCTGAAGCCCCTGCAGTCAGGTTCCCTGGGCCTTGGTGCACAATGCAACCTTAGGGCTTATCCCCTTCCTGTCTGAGCTGTAGGCGGGGGAAGGGGGGAGGAATGGGACAGGAGGCAGCTGGGTTATGTCAGTGACCAGCAGCAGCCTGGAGGTGTTAGCTGGCTTTCAACACTGTGTGGGCAGGAAGGGACAAGCTGCTTCCAGCCATGGGGCAGGGAGAAGAAGAGATGAGCTCTGCAAAGACATGGGCCAGGTCATTCCGCCCCTCCCGCCCTTCCCTGCAGCTGGAAGTAGCTCCCGTCCCTTCCCTCCCGCACAGTGCCGATAGGCTGCTGCTGGCCACATTCTGGCGTGAACCCTGGCAGAAATCTGGGCAGGGGGCCATGTGATCCTGTGTTCCTCTCCACACCAAGTGTTGCCTTGGGAAGACGTGGCACCAGGTACTGGGAGAGGCGGGTCCGTCCTGGGGGCCCAGCCAGGCATGGAGGGTGGAGAGCACCAGGCAGGGAGAGTCAGTCACCCCTCCCTGTGTGAGAGAGGTACGTGTGTGTGTCACCTCTCCCCGTGTGTGTGGGGGAGGAGTAGGGGTGTGTGTATCACCCCTCCCTGTGTGAACCTTAAAGCCTTAAAGATAAGAAGGTAAATAAAAAGAATCCAGCTACACAGTATTTCTTTTTAACGGGGGCTCAGTCAACTTAATGTTAATCTGAATGTTTGTACTGCATAGGTCTGACTGATTGCCATTGAACTCACTTGAATACAAGTAATTTTACCAGGTGTCCCGTATTCAGCATAGGGAAATATGGTCATTCTGCCTCAAACCCAGCTCACATTGGGGCAGAAAGTCGGGCTTAGAGCCCCATTGGATGCTGGCTGACATGGTGGGAGGTAGGAAGAGGAGCACAGACCTCCCTGGAGGGACAGGGTCTCCCCGGTCCTGCCTTACTCACAGGGGTTCAGAACGAGAGGCCAGACCCCTGCCCCGGAGAGGAGTAAAGCCTCCCAAATCAGTGAAGAGGGAAAGGGAGAAGGGTTTGGACCCACATTGGGGCAGGGCCCTCCGGATCCCAACTCACACATGGAGGACCCCAGCCCTCCTTAGGTTTCAGGATTATTACTGCCCTATTCTCCCACACCCTTGGCGTGTGGGATGTCCCCCACCCCAGTCCATGGCCATTGCCCGGAGGGATGGGAAGCATCTCCACCTATTCCCCAACCACTTAGCCTGGGCAGCTTGAGGAGAGTGGGGGAGGAGCAGGAGAGGCCGTGGTGGTGGCTTCAAAGAGGTGGGGGGAAAGTGGGGTTGACAGGCTGCCACTTCTCCTGTCCCCCACCCCTACTGCCCATCCCCACTTATCCTGCCTCAGTTTGCGGAAGATCAGACCCATAGTTTGAGCCCCAAGTGTGGGCAAGAAAGAAGAACCAAGAAATTTTGTAAATAGCTGTTTTTTCAGGGGCGCTGTTTCTTGGGAACCTGTGGCTCAAATTACTTCAAATATGGACCCATAACCCTATCCCACATTCCCATAAGGCACAGGAAATTTCAAGACAATCCGAGATAGCAAATAGATTTTAGAGCACTTAGAATTGTTATCTTTTAAACAGTGATTCAACCTTAACTATAGCAAAGCTGCTGGTTCACACTAGCAGAGCTGCCAGTCCACTAAAAATAAATATAAAAACATAATTTTGAAATTAGAAAAGGATACATTATTGTCTAGTGTTAGACTCCTTCCTGAGAGCACAGTAACATACAGCACTGTGGCAATCTGAGATCAAGAGAAATGCATGACCTGTGTAGTCCTGGAACAATTGCATCTTGTTCCACCATGGCCCTTCATGTCTCCTGTTTGAGAAGGCCTATGGATTGACTAGAATTAGGGCAGACATCTTTCACCTTGCCTTTCCCTTTTGACTGTGGTTTTCTGGCATGAGTTTATGAACAAATGACAGCAGAATTAGGCCATTAGAGGGGAATTGCTTTCTAAAATGTAACTGTCTTCAGTGCGTGATGCCTGCTAATATTAATGCAGATAACACAATTACCAGAAAGCTCTGTACATTACATTTGATAAAACGAATAAATCTAAAAACCTGATGCGTATATAAATTATGGTTATTTCTGTAATCTGCTCAGACTTTACTTTTCATTTGTTCCCTTTTGTAATAACAACCAGATTAGCAACATTTCCATCCATGGACAGGACTTTGGAGAGTCTATCTTTGAGCCCGGCATGACTTTTGCTCTTGCACATTTTGATGGAGTGCTGGGTTTAGGATACCCTTCTTTAGCAGTTGGCAGTGCTCTTCCAGTATTTGACAGCATAATCAACCAACGTCTGGTAGAGAAGCCCATGTTTTCCTTCCACTTGAACAGGTCAGTTTTTAACGCTGAATAAAGGGACGCTGTCAAAAGAAGCAAATTGTAGATTAAGAAAACCATCCATTTGTATATGTTTCATCTCCAGAAAGGACATTTTCAGGAGTAGGCTTTCTAGACAGAAGCACCAATGGGGAGCATAGTAACTAAAATCATATTTACAGAAATGCTATTAAACTTGTATCTTTAAAATAAACACTTGTAGATGCACTGTATAATACACAATTAATACGCAAACCACTGAGAACTCCAAAGAAGTGTCTTGATCTATTAATCTGATGAATGGTCCATGTTTGACCTATTTTTAAAATGAAAAATTGACTTTTTAAAAAAATAAGATGCCAAAGGAAACTTTTCATTGTTTTGAAAATTTCCAATTATTGGATTATCTTTTTTTTTTAAAATCCACTTTTTTGTTTGAAACAACAACAACAAAAAAGTCAGTTTAATATTATTTTAGGCTGTTTTTTCATTTTTACACCCCCTCCTTTCCTGTTTTGCATTTTGTCACTGAAAAAGCGGGTGAAAGGAAAAAAGAGAAAACTAATTTATTTTGTTGAATCAGAAAATTTAGAAAATGTTTACAAAGCATATTTACCAGCTTTTGATCAGTGCTAATAAGAACAGTTACATCTGACTTTCTTACAGTGTCTTGGGCACTCAGAGAGTTGTTTCATCAGCTAGTAGGAGATGAACAGAACTGCAGCATTGCAGTCGAGCAACACTATTTCAGAAGAAAAGGGGCTATGTTCTAACCTCAGTCACACCTAGAGTAATTCCATTTCAATCTATAGATTTACCCTGGATTTATACTGGGGTAAACAAGACCATAAACTGGCCTAAGGCACTTGCTTCTAATCTCACTTCTAAACCCTCTACAACCCCTAACGTTTTCAGTAAGGGGTTTAGATTGGAGGCTCTGATTTGTGGTCATCTCTAGGTATAATTATAAAATTAGAAGTTTTAGACTTCCATTGTAACATACACATATGAAATAGACGTGAAAGGGTTGGAATTGAAAGCTGATTTCTCCCCCCTACCACCATGTCCCACTTAAATTGTATGTCATCCAGTTTACATATTTTTTTTTTTTACATTTTTAGAGGAGACGACCTTGAAAATGGTGGTGAATTGATACTGGGGGGTATAGACCATTCCCTCTACAAAGGTTCAATTAACTGGGTTCCAGTTACTGAGAAAAGCTACTGGCAAATCCATGTTAACAAGTACGTATGCATGTCTATAAATCTGATGAAACTGTGCCTCTTGGTGTAAGCCCATTAAAATCCCAGAACATCTGCGCTACAATGGCCCCCCTGGATGTACTGCCTCCCAAAAACAGTGCTTCTGGGAAAGATCTGAAGATAATTAGTGTATCCTGTGCTGCAATAATATTTCTGGAAGCACTACTTTTGGTGGCTGGTACTCGGAGGAGTGGCGTTTATTAGCAGATCACACTAAGGGCCTAATGGAAATCCGTGGGAATTGTGGGAATCCTTACCCTCCTGGGTAAGGGATATTCGCATGATCTGGAGGCACTGAGTTCAATTCCTGGCTTGCCACAGCCTTCCTGTGTGACAGCGGTCTAGTCACTTAGGCCATGTCTACACTAGAGAGTTTACAGTAGCGCAGCTGGGTCGCAGTAAGCTCTCTTGTGTAGCTGCTTTGTGCCGATGGGAGAGAGCTCTCCCGTCGACATAATTACTCCTCCCCCAATGAGCGGCAGTAGCTGTGTTAGCGAGAGAAGCTCTCCCACAAACATAGCGCTTTCCACACTGGCACTTATGTTGGTGTAACTTATGTCACTCGGGGGGAGGGGATGTTTTTTCACACCCCTGAGCGGCGCAAGTTATACTGATATCAGTGGTAGTGTAGCCATGGCCTTAGCCTTGCTATGCCTCAGTTCCTACTATTTAAAATGATTGTAATAATAATAGTGCCCAACCCTGAATACATTCATCGATGTTTGTGAGATGCTCAGAGAATATATTGGTTGGGGTCAGATCAGTGTTAGACCTTATCCTCGTACACGTTCAGAAGACCAAATGATACACACATGAATTATTTCCAAAGTTCTCTTGCCCTAGTTTTCTGGGAACACTATCCTTCTTTTGGAATCAGGACACCTCTAAAGTTAGTATAAATTTTGAATCAGATGCTTGTATTTTAACTGGCAGCATAGCCTTGCTTAAATTCCCTGCTAACTGTGTCATCACTCTTAGTGTATCTGCACTCTCTGTTTAAAGTGTATGTGTTTTGGTTTTTCCACATGCAGCGTGAAAATCCAGGGACGGGTTGCTCTTTGCTTCCATGGTTGTGAAGCCATTGTTGATTCAGGCACTTCTCTTATTACCGGCCCCTCTTTACAAATAAGACAACTACAGCAACATATCGGGGCCAGTCCAACGCAAACTGGAGAGGTAAAAAACAGAGCGGGACAAAAAACTCAGAGGAAGTGAAGTAATGATTTGATACAAATGCTGATGTGAGGTGGGCAGGGAAAGAGATAAAATGATTAAAATTAGGCACAAAGTAGGGCCTAGGAGAAAAGCTTGCTGCCTTTACAGAGCTGAAATCAGGGCAAGATATTTGATTTGTATTGTTTTTATCCTTCCCCGCCACTTCTGTTTCCAAGATATCTCTTCCCTCATTAATGACACGTGGATCTAGTAGAAGCATCTGTTTAAGGAAATGTTCTGTTAAAGTTGCTCCGATGATCATGACATCATATGACAGATCTACTACCTTGTAAAACAAGAGAAAATTACCTTTCCTAGGTCATATGGCATGCCTTAACTCCTTAAAGTCCACAGCAGTTCCAGGCTGACTGACAGTCAGAATCCGGAAATTAAGATAAAAAGATACCGGAATGACAGACATGTAATAATTCCATCGAAGGGCTCAGGTGTCAGCTGAGTTTCTGAGAGCTAACATTCTTGTCACCAGAGCCCCTAGAGGGGGACACAGTTCTACCATTCAAAATATTCGGGTTCGTTTGAATGTAACATATGGATCTGAGAGCCAGATCTGTCCCCATCCCTGTCTTCCATCCCCCTTCTCTCCGTCTTCTGCACAGTCCCATTCCCTGTTACCTCTCTCATTCCCCTCTCTCTTCCCTGCTCTACTGCTCCTCCCATTTTCTTCTTCCCCTCCGTTTTTCCTTTTCTCCTCCCTGCTGCTGCATCTTCACCTTCTACAGCATCCTGCTGCCGTCTCCTCCATGCGCCGAGTCTCCTTTCCTCTCAATCTCTTTCTATCTACTCCCTGCCACCTCCTGCTTACCATATGCTGCTCGCTCTCGCATATCTCCCTGCTTCTGTTCCACTCCCCACTGTGCCACTCCCTCCCAGCTGCTGCCACTCTCATCCTCTGATGTTTTCTAGGGTTGCCAACTTTCCAATTTCTGGAAACTAGACACCCCTGCTCCGCCCCCTCCTCTGAGGCCCGCCCCCTGCTCCACCCTCTCTCCCAAGGTCCCGCCCTCTGCTCACTCCTCTCCTCCCCAGCCCTTCACTCAGTCCAGGGACTGTACTCTCCCCATCCCACCAGTTACCTGCGGATCCCTCCTACCGTTGCACCTGCCCCCTGGCACATTCGGCCCCTGTCCCCAGTAGCTGGGCCTGGTGGGGGTTGGGCCACCGCCTCCCACAGCCAGGCTCTATCTGAGGCAGCCCAGCTGCCGCACTGAGTGGCTGAGCTCTCACACCAACCCACTGCAGGGCAGCTGGCAGGAGAAGTGGATGGTCCTGTCCCTTCTGCTCCCCGGCACGTTTCCGGCTCACTCAGCCTCTGACCCTGACAGCCAGGCTCGGGCGGGGAGTGGAAGGGCCGGGACCACCTACAGTACTTCTCCCGCCAGCTGCTCCGCTCTGGGTCGGTGTGAGAGCCTAGCTGCCTGCGAGAGAGACAGCCTGGCTGCGAGAGGTGGCGGCGGTGGCAGTGGGTGAAGGACAGAGCCCCTTTCCCTACCCCGGCAGGCCAATTTTTTTTGGGGGGGGCACTTACCCCCCCATGTCCCTCCTACGCGTCACCCCTGCCCCTGCAGGCGGCAACCAGACTTTTGGTGTCTGGTCAGTGTTTCCGACCAGGCACTTTCAGATGCCGTTTTCAACTGGACTTTCCAGTCAAAAACTGGACACCTGGCAACCCTGATGCTTTCACGCCTATGTTTACTCAGGGAGCACCATCTCCTTCAGGGACCTCTCCTTTGATGTCCAAACAGCTTTGCTTCTTCACTTCCTGGCTTGTCAGTCTGCCTGTTTGCAGCCATATTGATTCCTATATGCATTTAAATGGTAGTCCCCCATAGTCTGGGAGCATGTGTAATTCCATGGGCAAATTAATGATAGAAAGGCAAGGGAGATGTCATTTGATTCGTAAAAATCTACAGAATCTTAATTTCAGTGGCATCACCCTCGGCACTGATTAGGGGGACTTGCTGCCCCCCGCAGCTCCAGGTCCTCTAGTTGATAGATTTATTATACACGAAGATGGCTGAGTCTTTGCTGCTCTTTATTTGATCTGTCAGGACAGCTAATTGGAATTTGCACCTCACAGCACTGAAAGACTTTGTGAAATACTTTTTTGCTTAAGATTTAACCAACTATTCTGTGATGATTGCCTGGTACCTCAATGAAATAAGAGGTGTAGAAAAGTCTGACACTGACATATGGGAAGCATTTTGAAAAGGGAATTGGGTTGTTAAGAGATCACCAGTTCCCTTCTGTGGACTTGGTTCTGACAAAGCCCTAGAACATGAAAACAGAGCAATGAAAGTAACGGGAGGGATTGCTGGGCATAACACAACATCCAAATGCTCTTTCCCAGTTTTTCCTGACAATCCCCACACTCTGCTGAATTTTGAACGAAATATTAAGCAAGGCTGGGATGACTTCCCCAGAAGTAACCAAGCACCATCTGGACTCATTACATGGTGTTAAATGCCAAGAAGGGGTAATTTTAAGCTACTGGGTGATCTTAGTTTACCAAAAATACCTGGTATTGCCCCTGTCCAATACAAAGTCACTGACTCCACGAACATCTCCAATGTCATAATGAAGAAGCTACTGTCTCGTATCCCCATGAAGGATGAGCTAACCTCATACTTTGCAGGAAAAATACTCCAGCGTGCAAAGAATTGTTCAAAGAATTTCATGGTCATGTGGCATAATGAAGCAGCTGCCTCACACTGTTCAGTGGAGTTTCTTCATAGTTCCCATGAGGAGTCTGACACTAAAATTACCTTGCATGCCATCAGTGCCACAGAGAGCGGTGCTACTAAACTCTAGGTTTGTGCACAAGACACAGATGTTCTAGTGTTCTCCATGAGATGCTACCCAAGGCTTCCACAAGATCCTGGTTTTGCACCTGCTGCTAGGAAACAGAATTGCGGTGTATCCTTCAGAGCTGTGTTCCTATCACGCAGACCATTGAAAGCTGCAGCACTGCTAGGTTTCCATGCCCTTTCAGGTTATGACACTACTGGCAGATGGGCTGGAAAGACCAAATTATCGTACTGGAAGGCATTTGATTCAGCCTCCGAAGACTTTCTCCTCGCTCTGAAGGTGTTCAGAATGGCTGACGCAGTCACTGATGAGGTCATAAATGCACTGGAGCCATTCATATGCCAAGTTTACCATTTGAAGACCAACATTATGACAATTGCAGAGTGACATAGGTGGATGTTTTCCAAGAAGCAAACAGGAAAATTGCTACTGCCAAGGGGTGCATTTATATCTGCTAACAAGAGGGTGAATTATCAAGCAATGGAATGGTTTTAGGATGATTGAGCATGTCCAAAACTACTTTCCCTTATATGGCATGGATGGGTCTTGGAGGAGGAACTGATAACACCGGTTATGTGTAAAATACCATGTGCTCCCAAATCAGTCCTTCAGCTAATCAAATACTTGTGTGCAAAGAACAGAGGTTCATTATCCTGCAAATGTTTGGCCAGCAGCCTGCCTTGCACGGAGAGGTGCAAGTGTCGCACGAACGAGGATCAGTGTGACAATGTATCTAGCAGTGGAGTAGATGGAGATAACACTGATGATGACTTTGATGAATAAATGTTTTCAGTCCTACTTCCCTAGGATTACCAAAGGTCAATTTATGTTAAAGTATAATTTAAAAAGCATTGATTTTTAGACAGACAGACAGACACACACACACACACACACACGTTCTAGGTTTGTCATGTTTGGTACTATTATGTTTGTGGGGAGAAAGGGCTTTCGAAATATACCCAACTCTAACCTTTTCCAATGACCTTGTATTATCAAAATTTCCACCAACTGGAGGACCTGGGGCTGGAGGTCAGGGAGACCCCTCTACCCCGGTGCAGAAGGTGACATCATTGAAATTATGATGCTGTAGATTTTATGAACCAAATAACATTCCTTTATCTTTTAATCACTAACTTGCCCACAGAATGAGATTTTACTACATTGTGTTCCCAAACTAATATTGCTGAACTGTCATGCACAGAGTGGTATATGAAAACACTGCCACCTTTTATAAATAGACTACAATGCCAACAAATTGATTATAACACAAGTCCATTTCAGTGCTTCAACTTCTCTCTCTGCTGTTTCACATTTCCCATGTACTTCATGGGTAAAAAAACCAACAACCTCTGAGCTCACATGGCCTGAACTTGTTGTAGACACATTTGTGGTGTAAATGGAGCTACATTATGGCTTGAGCTGGGAGAAATTTTTTTCTGTAAAAATAAAAATAAAAATTGAGATTCAGCCACATCAAAAGGTTTTGCGAATTTGTGTTGGTTTCGCTGAATTCTTCATGTTGAGGGGAAAAGTTTCTAAAAATGTCAAACTGAAGCATTTTGTTTTTTTCAATTGAAAAGACTCTTTGTTAGGAAATTGCCTTCAATTTTATTTTATTTTATTTTAAAATCTAAAACATTAAAAACACTCAAAATTGAAATGAAACATTTTGGGTCAAATGAAATGTTCTGTTCGACCCAAAACACATTTTTTTGACTTTTCAACAAAAAATGAAAAAAAATATGGTTTGGTATTGTTTTGCAATTGGCAGTGAACTGAAAAATCTGTTACTTGCCCAGCTCTAATTTATGACCCTCATAGCCCACTATACATGATCTTGGCTCTGTTATATTATATATATCCCACAATATACTCTGCAGCTCTATTTGGCTCTTATTTCCCAGAATGCACTCAACAGACATACAAAATACTTGGGGAATATATTTTCATAAACTAGATTTAAAAAAATATTCCTCCTGTTGTAAAACAATAAGCCAAAACACTACAGTTTACAACAAATCACCCAGAGGGTATTAGACCATCCTCCAGAATGGTCCAAAGTTCTTTTCATTTTTTTAATGAATGGAGCAACTGGAGAGGCAGTAAATAAATAAAATACAACAACAACAACAACAAAACAAACCCCACACAAACACACAACAAAACTCCCTCTCATATATTCACTGTGAATTAGTGTAATATTTACAGCAATGAATGGGCATTTCAGGTTGTGATCTATCAGCTGTTCTTGGAATTCCATTTTAGTGTAGTATAATATAGCACACAATATGCCTCATAGACCTTCTGGATGGATTCCCTCCATCTGAAAACATGGTGTTACTGTACAGTATGGGGAAAGGTTGTGGCTGTAAGCCACTCCCTGTGGAGGCTGTGAGGAGAGACGACATACTGGAGGTAGCTCCCAGGACCGTGCCTGTGGCAGGCTTCTGGGAGCATTGGAATTGTGCACTTAGCAGTGCCCATTACAAGAGGCAATGAGAACTCATGCTGGAGCCTGGGTTTGCTTGCGTATGTGGAAGGAGGAGGATCCACGTCCTCAGAGACCTCTCCATTTTGGGCATCACTAGCCTTGCTGTCAGCTCTAGATTCCATTGGTCCTTGGGTGCTGAGAGTCTGAGAAGTCTGTGTTCCACTCTGTATTAGCTCAAAGAGCAGGAGGCCTCCTTATACATTCCCACCACTTGCACTCCTGTGCAGGGCCATAATATAATCTTGTATGTTGACTATTAGGTCTGAAAAAAATATGACAATGCCAAACCAGACTGCAAAGGTTGGTATTCTGGTTGCTAGGTTGATAGACTGATTATCATTTTGAATAAAAAGGCAATGTAAAAAACCCCAACAAACAAGCCCCAAGTCAACCAGTATATTGTGTTATAGTTTGTTGTAGACTGCAGGAGACTGTCAAGCCTGCCACATATAAGTTTCACCATTGGACACAGAGAATACACGTTAACAGCAAAAGACTATATAATAAAGGTATGTATATACATTCTAAGAAATGGTATCTACAAAATTATGAGATGATAATATGTAATTCTACATAGAAATGTGTTTTTAATTTCAGGAAACCATAGAAGAAAAAACCGTGTGCATCAGTGGCTTTCAGTCTCTGGATATTGCCACTCATTCTGGCCAGCTATGGATTTTAGGAGATGTATTCATGTCTGCGTTTTACTGTGTTTTTGACCGTGGAAATGATAGAGTGGGATTTGCAAAAACCTCTCATAGAAGGGAGCATTTCTGAGGTCTTAATGGTGTCAGTTCTGCCTTAAACACATGTAATTACAGGGATATGAGATGAGCCTGAACTAAAATCCTGGATCTGAATATTGCTCCCAAAAAATTTCACATAGGGTTAGGGTGGGTTTGAAATTGAATTCTGAATGCAAATTTTGTAGCTAGGTTCCCTTTCTGTACATTTGCAACAGACACATTCCCTGACTAAATATTTTCTTTTTATCATTTAATTGTTGCTTTTCTTTTTCTCATTATTTGCTGGGATTTGTTCCATCCTTTCTCCCTCTGTTCTTTATAGATACTCTTTATGTGCACCAAGCCTCAATCCTAACTCTTTTTACTACCATCACTTAAATGTGATTTCCTGCTCCTTACTTATTCTCTCTGACTTGTCTTTTTCCTCAGGTACATTCTCTTTTTCTACACTTTCTTTTTCCTTATTTGGTTAGTGTTTTGCAATTATTGGGTCTTCAGTCAGCATAGATGCTGGAACTAGGGGTGCAGCACCCCCTGGCTTGAAGTAGTTTCCATCATATACAGGGTTTACAGTTTGGTTCAATGGCTCTCAGCACCCCCACTATAAAAATTGTTCTAGCACCCCTGTCAGTCAGATGCTGTCTTTAGTGCCTGACATCTCCACACCTTGATGGATTGAAACAGCTGGGATTGGCATCCACTTGCATGACAAGAAATCGAACAGTGAAGCTTGTATTGCACAATCGCTGCAAAGAGAGAGACTATTATGTGGGAATGACACTATAGTATCACCTTGTTCTATGAAAGATACAAAACTAGGATCCCAGCACAGACCTGTGCTGTTCCTCATTTTGAGAGACATCATTAGCAGCAGTTTTGACTGAGATGCAAAATAGTTCTGAGCCACGGGTAGCCAAGCTGTCCTCTGTTGTGTAATTGATTGAACAATAATGAATTCATCTGGTTTATACCTATTTGAATATTCATCTTGCTTGTTAGATCTGATTCTAGCTATTAACATACAAATGAATACAATTTGATCAAGAAAAACTGGTTTGAGTTGGTGCTTTTTTCATTTCATTTTACATTTTTTTTCAATGGAAAATAAGTTAACTAGGGCCATGTTAACGAAAAAAAAGAAGGGAAAATCCCAAAGACACCAAAAGGGAGGAGAGGAAAGCACACAGCCAAGCAACATGCTCCAAATGGCTCTTCCTCTCCCCAAGAGCCATTGAATGTCCATTTGTGGCAATGCCACATGCTCAGGAGTCTGCTGGGGATGATCTGGACTCGGGGGGGACAGGTTGTAGGGCGGGACAGCTGTTGTAGGTAGCATATTGCTCACGCAAGCAGCAGGATACCTGGCCCCAAATTGATTTTCAAGGATTACATAAATCCCTCAGTCTCTTTCTGCCTGCAGCGTGTGCCCAGGAAAAGCTTTGTGACTTTAGTTTCCCGATATGCAATCTAACTGTTGGTCTAGAAGATTAAGTATTGTGAAGGGCTGATTTATGTTGGTTCTAAATGTGCCATGGCTCCCAGTTGAACAGGAAGCATGGAGTAGTCTCATACGTTGACTGCTCTTTCGTGGTTGCCACCTGACATGATCAGGGCAGCTTCTCTGTGGTTGCTGCACCCACTAGTATCACACCCTGTGTGGGAAGCATTCTGCAGAGAGGTGGCCCAGCAGCTGCAGGCAGAGGCAGATTAAGATTCATTGGAGCCCAAGTCACAAAGAACAGTTTGGACTCCCAGACCCCAGGGGGAATCGGAACTGGGGGGCGGGGCAGTGGGACATGACCCGCCCACTTTTTAACATGGGCATAGTTGCCTTGGGCAGGCGTGGTGGCGGTGACAGAGGCTGCACTTCACAGTGGGGGAGCTGATCAGGTGATTAGCTCCCCCGTTGTGAAGCACAGCCCCTGCTAGTTTTTCCGGTGGGGGGCTGAGATGGGCCTAAGCCCCCGCCTCACTATGGGACCCCTTCCCCTCCTCCCCCCCCCTCCGACCCAACCCCCTGGCCAGTGCGGAACTGGAGCCAGGCAGTAGTAAGAGCTGCCCAGGGAGCCCTGGACCCTGCACCTGCCATGGGCTGCACTCCCCGGGGGGTGGGGACATGGACCGGGGGCTGCTCTTAGGCACCCCAGCTCCCTGACCAGGGCAGGTGGAAGGTCCGAGCTCCCTAGGCAGCTCTTACCATGGCATGGCTCCAGTTTCTGGCCTGGCCAGGGGGCAGGGCCCCAGGGGGCAGAGGAGGAACAGTGGAGGGGCTACAGTTCCAGTGCATGTGGCCCCTCTACTTCCACACAGATTCTGGTGCTCCTGTGGGGGCCCCCAAATTGGCCAGGGCCCCTGGGCACAGACTCTGTGGGCTTGTGCGTTAATCCACCCCAGGCTGCCGGCAGTGTAAGCAGGTACCGTTCCTCTGGGCAGGCAGGGGGTAAAATGGGTCCCAGCTGGAGCCATCTTTTCCACCCCCAGAGCCTCCTGGCCCCAGAACTATATTAACCTCTTGCTCTGGGGGACTAGTACCATGTGGTGTGTGTCCCTCTCCCCACAGACATGTGGCAGGGTGGAGCCAGCCAGAGACTTGAAGGCAACAGAGCAGCGGCTGGATGTGTTTGTGCAGGGACTGATGATATCAGGAGACTGCTTTCTGCAGTTCTCATTCTGACCACGCTCTGCCCTGTGCTGATTGGCTGTTTGCACCAACTCTCTCCCTTCATTTGTCTTTCCAGATAGCTACTCCCCACGTAACATCACCCCACTGAGAAGATTTAAATACGCAAATACATAAATAAGCAAAATTCATGGAAGTAACATGACATTTGCCATTGTCAGGTTGCTCACTCGGCTTATGTGTTCTACCCTTTTCCTGCCTGGTCTGTCTTGTTTATTTACACTGTAGGCTCTTCAGTGCAGGGACTGTCTCTCCGAGTGTGTCTACACTGCAATGGAAGGTGTGACTGCAGCTTGGCTCAAAATATCCACACTATAGCTTTAATCTACCTAGCACATCGTGGGCTCTACAAGCCTGCCTGGTCCCCCGGCTCCAGATTCGGCCTGCTAGCCCGAACTGAAGCCCATGCCACTGCGTCTTCGCGCTGGTTTTAACTCCAAGGCTATGCCTACCTGCACTGCAATCACACCTGCCATAGCAATGTGGACATACCCTGATTCTGTGTTTGTACAGTGCTTAGCATATCACTTGGTCCCCTGGGCACTTCCATGATAAATACGTGTTTGAAATGACAGACACAGTCATTTACAAATGAGACTTTATGCCGTCACTTCTGACACTCGCTTTAAGCTCTGGAATGCAAAAGCGATCAGCTGTATTCAAAGGAGACTTCTGGAGCTATGGAAAGGGACAGGTATTATAGCAAGCTTCCTTAAATCTCCTTCCACTACTGTCTCGAATGACAGGATTATGTGATCGGTGTGTTCCTTCTGATAACTATGTTCTGATCAGTCAGAACTGAATTATCTGGGCTAATGTTTAGAAGATTCTGCCAGATGAAACCTACTATGCAGGCTAGTGCATAGGATGCCTAGATATCCAATCCTATAGAATAGAAATTCTGAGGTTGTAGGGGTTGATATGTGAGGCACCTAGCCCACATCAAAGTGAGCGGGTCCAATTGTTAACAATATGCTTTAAAATAATCTCCATGTTTAAGGACATATTCTTGGGGCAGCCATATTCCTACTCAAGGCTTGGTTTCAATAAACTGATTGCCGTTAGATGCAATACTCCAGACCAGTTACCAGATATGGGAGCACAGCATGTAGTTTCCCTTTTATGGAAACCAATCCTTTAAGAAGAGCACTGGACCCAACAAATATGGAACAGCGTCAACTGAGAAACTTGATAATGCTGTACTTCAGGACAAGCTTAACGGTTCTGAACAAATATAAGACCCATTTCTGGCATTGACAAAGTTTGACACATGGACTTTTAGACTTGAAGCTTTTGTTGTTATAGACCTAGAAAGCCTATGCATAGATATCTCTGGAATATTGGTCTTGATTTCTAATGTGTACTATAGTATGTATTTATAGTTCCCAGCATTATAACGTCATGGCTCTGTACTCATCAGTAAAGGACTATACCTCATATATTTGATCTGACAGGCTATGTCCCAGACCACAAGACACAGTTGTCATTGAGCAGTTTTTGCAGAATAGGGTAAGCTATACAAATATGATTTACGCCACGTCTATTTTGTGTATATGCTTTTTCCTCAATTTTATTTTTAAAGTGTGCAGTGCTCATAAGCAAACTTTTCTGTCTAGATAAACTTCATTTATTTGGTCCTAAAATAAGACATTATAAAGCTGTCTCATTTATTTAGCAGCAGCCTGGATATTTTTGCTTCCTTAGACAAGTAGTTGAATTACATTTTGTACATTTCCATTATATAGATATACATACAATTATTATTCTAACAGAAAATTACAGTCAACTCACATTTCTGTTATATATGAATGAGGGTTGCCAGAAAGTTCCATAAAATGTGAACATTCTGGGTTCTTGAATTCTGACTTAGAATGTGAACACCTAGAAAGTTGCAGTATTGGTCGGCTCATCATACCACAGACATTATGGTCATATATCCCACCTTGTCCAAGATTAACCCCAGGAGATGGTAACAAACTGTTGCTTTGGCATATGCCTCTGTTTTACCCTTGTTTTCGCCCCAGTCTTTTCCAGCTTCACAAACATCTGTAGCTCCTGCCCTCTAATGTTCTTGTTCTCCAAAATGGCCTACACTATTGGTCAGGTCCTTGTTGGGACATTTGACATAGCTTAATACAGCCAAAGCAACCTCATTATTTTAAACAGCGTTTTTTTATGTAATAAATCGCTTATATTGTTTATACTGGTAAACGTAAACCATAATTTGTTGGGGCTGCTAGTGTTATAATTAGTCAATTGACTAAACTAATGTTAAAAAAATTGTAGCAAGAGGCACTTAGGTGACCAATTTGGTCCAAAAGATAATTCAGCACCCAGATGAATGCAATAGTGGGCTCACAGACAGACTAACTAACAAAAGGAAATTTTGAAAATGGCCATAACTAAGTCCCATTCTGTACAAGTAATGGACAAAATATTTATATTTATTCCTTAATTACCGTATATACTCGTTCATAAGCTGCATATTTTTGGTAAAAAAGTGAAGAGTGGGGGTCGGCTTATAAACGGGTCAACACCAACATTTGATGATTTTAAACTCTATGGAATTATTGAATTGAATATCTAATACATTGTCATTTTGTTTACCTGGAGCACCTGCAGGCATGGAGCCCCTCAGCTCCCTGTGGCTACGGTTCGCCATTCTCCGCCAGTGGGAGCTGCAGGAAGTGGCGCCACTGGCTGGGAACGGCAAACCGCGGTCACTGGGAGCTGAGGGGCTCTGTGCCTGAAAACGCTCCACGTAAACAAAACGTCCCGACCTGCCAGTGGCTTACCCTGATGGGCCGGGAGCCAAAGTTTGCCAACCCCTGAAATATAGGGTCGGCTTATGAAAGGGTCATACAGTTTTTGCTATTTTTACCTATCCATCTTGTGGGGTCGGCTTATAAACGAATGGGCTAATGAATGAGTATATACGGTAGTTGCTATTTGTGAAATACCTGTAAGTATTTTCCCATTGGACTGTATCCTTTTCCAGTGTTATGAGACCCTGTGAGAGGACGCTAATCTCTTACACTGCTGGTCCAGGTTTGGTGCATGGCTACATGTAATGGAAGCATGAATGAAACATTAACGGAAGCCGGCCTACTACACGGCTATAGCCTACTACATGGCTATAAAGCGGGCCTACGCAGCTACAAATGAGAGGGGAGAGAATGACAACTCTGTCCAGCCAACCAGCTGGATGCAGTAGCTGGTCTTGAGGTTAGCCGAACAGGTGTGAAAGAAAGAGGAGGCCAAGCATCTAAATCATTGGTCAGCGGTTATGTGATCAAGCACTGATGTAAAAGGTGTGGTGTGGAGCCTACTAGAGAGGCAGGCAATGGAAGATAAACACAGTTAAACAGTGGGGAAAATATACTTAGTTTTGTTTCAGCTGAGTACCGTGGGGGAGGGAGGCATAGGCGCCGACTTTTGTCGGTGCCAGTGGGAGCTCGCACCCCACCCCCAGCTCACCTCTCGGAGGCTGAGCCAGATGCGAAGCGGCAGCCCACCGCTTTTCTTGGCTCCCTCTCCAGCTGGTTGGGGGGGGGGGTATGGGGTGGAAGCGGAGGGCCTGGCTCCGCCTCCTCCCCATACCCCCCCACCAGCTGGAGAGGGAGCCAAGAAAAGCGGCGGGCTGCCGCTTCACATCTGGCTCAGCCTCCCAGTCTGAGAGGTGGAGGTGAGCTGGGCCGCTGAGCGCGTGGCAGGGGGGCTGGCGGGGAGCTGCCGGAGGGGGCTCACGCCCCCGGCCCCGCCTCTTCCCCTGGCCCCGGGCGCGCTGCATCCCCCGCCGGCTTGCAAGCCCGGAGGGGTGGGGGGAAGCAGCAGAGCACCCACCGGGCCCTGCAGCTCCCTGCCAGCCCCACCCTTGCGCCCAGCTCACCTCCTCCTGGGCTTGCCTCCCCAGGCGCCCCGGGCGGGGGAGGGCTGGCAGGGAGCTGCCAGTGGGTGTCCCTGCCTCCTCCCCTGGCCCCAGGTGTGCTGCATCCCCACCCCCCACGGCTTGCAAGCTGGCGGGGGGAAGCAGCATAGCATCCACTGGGCCCTGCAGCTCCCCGCCAGCCCCGTGCCCGGCTTCTCACCACCTTCTCGGCTTCCCCAGGTAGGCGCCCCGGCAGCCAGAGGCTGAGTGGCTTTTTCGCCGCTCACGGAGGCTCCTCCCTCCGGCTCCAGCTGATTAGCGGCAGCATGCGGGGGGTGGGGGAAAGCGTAGGGGCGGCACCTCCCCACCGCTGATCAGCTGGAGCCGGAGGGAGGAGCCTGCGTGAGCGGTGAAAAAGTCGCTTAGCCTCTGGCTGCCGGTGCGCCTGCTTGGGGAAGCCGAGGAGGAGGTGAACAGCCAGGCGCAGGGGCAGGGCTGGCGGGGAGCTGCCGGTGGGTGCTCAGCACCCACCAATTTTTTCCCGTGGGTGCTCCAGCCTCGGAGCACCGACGGAGTCGGCGCCTATGGTCAGGGAGGGCCAACTGAAGTCTGGGACGGACAACTATGAGCCTGTTGGAAGCAGAGAGAAAGGAGGTTGAGGATGGTGGCAAGATGGTGATTGGACCCTGGAGGCAGATTAGGTGAGATCTCTGCGATCAGAAAAGACAGAGAGAAAAGAGACAAAAGAAACAGTGGCCTGGAATCCCTGGCTCAAATCCTCTCCCCTGAGAGACTCCCATTTCCTCAGGCTTGTGTTCTGTCGGGGGCTGGCTATGGAATCCTCTTACCCAAATGGTGGAACTGCTTTGTGGCTGCTGATACATGCCCTCCTGCAGCTACGGCCATCCTTCTTTTCATGCAGGACCGTGGGGGAGTTTGGCCAGTGAACCTACATAGCTGTGGATCCACTGGTCAGACCCAACACTTCTCAGGCCTTCCTATGCTACCATAGAGCAAGCCACAGAGCAGTGCTTCAGGCACATGGGAGCTGGGCACTCCCAGGGAGGGTGCTCTGCCTCCTGCCATGAGTAGAATAACTGCATTAGTTCCATTGCCTTTGGAGCCATCCACACCCTTGGATGGTGGAGGAGGGATATGTTGTTAATGAATTGTACTGGAATGACATCAGTATGATTCCTTAACACTTACCCTTGCTATTTCGTGACATTTGAATAAGACTTGAAGGGGAAATAATTACTTGGCTGTGTTTATAAAAGCAATTTGATTTGCAAAAGGATGGATTCCAAGAGCGAAGGGCTGGGCGTGTATGTGCTGGAGAGAAATCTCCTTTCCCACTGCTGAAAGAGAGGGAAAACACCCCTTTCCATCATGGCCATAGACAGCATAAGCTTCCTTTCCCAAGCCATGTTCAAAGGTGGAGTCCGTGCTGAGAGAAAGGCCGAAGAACACTGCCAAAGCTGGGTACTGGCTGGTGAGCTCTATCCAGGGAACGGGGCTCCTGGCTGGCTGAGATTTTTTTTTAATTTAAATTTAATATTGCCTTTCCAGAATCCTTACTGAAAGAGGAAAGGTTTGACATAGCAATCTGAGTGATTTCCCTTGGGAATAAGATCAGCCGTACGACGTACTATATGTCTGGTCTGAGCAGTGTGTTTGTATTTCTGTATTTTCAGAAAATCTGAATAAAAACAGGTTTCAAAAGAGACAAAGTTCCAATTGTTTTGCAAAATGAAAGTGTTCTGTGTTTGGGGAACCCCCGAATGGCTGCAGGGGCTCTTAAACATTTCCCCCCACTGTAAATAATAGAATAGAATTGGAATCTAGAAGATTCTGACTACCTTGTCAGAGATTTCCTTCATTCTTCTCATTAATGAATTCTAGTATAGCTGTTTCTTTAGCATCCAGATGTTCCAATAAGTGACGCATAACAACTGTATCTCTACCAGCAGAGGTAGCAGCAATGTTACTTTCACCACTTAAGGTGCTTTGTCCAGAGGGTGTTCCAGAATCCAATAAAAGAGGCGCAGCATCTGTATGCAATGTAATACTGAGCATATGGAAGTCTGGGGAACATTTTTCAGAGCTCCTGAGTTGATCTTTGCTATCACCTGCTGTCATACTTTTGTGTAAATCATGTTTTGCTTCCTCTGTTACAACAGTGGATGATTTATGCTGCCCAGAATCCGTAAAAGACATAGCCATTTCTGAATGAGGTTGTGGCACATTCACAGGATCAGAATGTGGCTCAGTTGGACTGCCTAGGGGCTCTTGTTCTGTTGGCATATTTGTGGAGGTGTCTGTCAGTAAAGTCTGGCTGTCTGATGTGTTGGGTGTTCTGTCCTCAGTTGCAGCGACAACTGCTTCGGGGACTGGCAAAGCTATCTTAGTTGTTGTGTCAGTGTCACTAGATTGGTAGCTCTCTAAAATGTTGGTTCTGCTAGTTTCACTAATAGTTGCTAGATCTATGCTAGCATGCAGTCGGGGATTCCTGTCAGCCAGCTCATGTTTCTTCTTGACCTTTGAGGCAAAATGTCTCCCTCTAGAATGCATTTCTTGCAAACTGCTGATGTGACCCTTTTCATGCGCAGGGAAAAACACCGAGTTCTCACTTGTCTGTCTGCTGTAGCGCCTCCTGGTTGGGGACGGAGAGCTTTCATGGACACTCAGAAATCGCTTAACTCTTCTCAGCACTGAGGGCCGTCGCCTGTATTTCTCATCATCCCAGGGCCAGTTTTCCCCCCGGAGGAACTCTGTATCGGACAGCCTGTAAGATAAAGCGATGCAGCGTGTGTCACTCTGTAGTGTTTGCAGTAAGGTTTCATGTTAAATGGAAAATATGGTTTATATAATGATCCATTTTCTGTCTGCCTGTCATTAGCGGAACAGAGCTACGTTAACAGTGAGTGTTGAGAGTCAGAGAACTAAATGAACAAATGTGTTCCTAATAAAGGGCCTCCATGAGGTATAGGAGGAGCAAATAAGAGCAAAGTGGGGCTGAAAATCTTCAGATGCACTGAAAGGGGTGAGGAGCACAGGCAATGCTGGTTTGTTCTCCCTCCTGTCTCAAAACAGTGGAACGCGCCTCGATGGCAGCTCCACATGATCAGAGCTTTGCGGGGGCAGGAGGAGAACAATTGCTCTGTGCAGCATATTCCTCATTCTATCAGGAAGAGTCTCAGGCAAAAGTTAATGGAAGTGTGGACAGTGTTTAATTTGTGCCAGGAGCCCTAGCACTTCTAGACTTGGCAGTTCATAGCGCCAGCACCGCTGGGCTTGGTCGTTCATAGCTCCAGCACTGCTGGGTTTGCCACTTCAGTTATGAAAGTAAAAAAACTGCTTGAGCTCCAGCACCTAATTGCTTGAACCCCGACCCCTCTCACATTACAAATTAAGCACTGAGCATGGGGTAGGATTTTCGAAAGTGCCTACGTGATTTAGGAGCAGAAGTGCCATTGAAAGTCAATGGGCCTTGTGCTCCAAGTCTCTTGGGTCCTTTTGAAAATCCCACCCATTAGCTTCTGCTTTTCTGCCTGGCTTCTGAGGTTAATGATGAGTTACTGCAGCCACACCATTTGGTGAGTGGAGCACATTTAGTACTTGCCATGGGGTGTAAAGACAATGGGAGGGCACTCTAGAAGAAGGGTCACAGTTGACTGTCCTGAGAGCAGGGATTTCCGGTATGGGCATGGCAACTTTGATGGATTGATTAATTCCTTCCAGTACTTATAAATGGGATGCTCTGTGACAGCAGAGGATTTAGTTTGGCAGAGAGCACCAGGGAGGATAGACTTGTCCCTAGGAAGAGGGCTAGAATGAAGGAGGAGAGTGGTGAATCTTCTTCCTCTCTGGAATTTGGCTGACGTGAGCCATGCTTTAGATATTTGTTTTGGACTTGGCTGAAACAAGCTATATCTTTAGACCTTGGTTTTGAACTCTGGCTGAAGGACGCCTTGTTATATTTGTTACAGCTGGTTGGGGAAAAAATGGAGAAATGGTTTGGGGAAAAATACAGAATTACAAAGTTGTTACCATTTTGAAGGATTTAAAATGAAACAATTTATATATATATTTTATTTTTTTCATGAAATTTTTTTTATAAATTGTCAGAAGTTTGGATTTTGGGTCCCCCCTTTCCTCTTTTTTTCTCCTCCCCCTTTCTCTTCACGGAATGCAATAAATCAAATGATGGCCAAGGCGTGGTTTTTCCCTTCATTTTTCCTTTTGCTACTCTGTAACTTTTCCAAAGTTGAAGAACTTTGGAAAAGTTACTGTGTGGCAAAAGGAAAAGTAGGAAAAAACATCCTGAACATCATTCTTTTTGTTGTATTTTGTGGCAAAAAAGTGGGTGGAGAGAGAAAGAGGATTAAGGAGAAAAACTAACCCCTCCAAAAATTTCAACCTTTCTGGGTTCAGTGAAAAACTGGAACATTTTGGAAAAAAGAGAGAAAGTTTTAGGTTTTGAAAAAGCCACTTTTGGGTTTTTTTAAAATTTTCAAATGAAAAATTTCTACCAGCTTTAGTATTTGTTTGGTTCTTAACGGAACAGGATATTCTTCATGTTCACTGATCTGTTTTACACTAGAGCACATCATACGCGTTTTAACTCAGCCTTTCTGCTTGACCTGTCACCTTATTTTATGAGGTTACATCTATACTGCATGTTTCTTTTGGCAGCGTGTAGTTTACATACTGCTCAGAATAGGTATAACTAGCAGTGATGGAGGGACACGGCTTAGGTGAGTAAAGTATAAACACTCCTGAAGGGTGTGTATGTGAATATATACCCTACACAGCTTTCTACTCACCCAATACCAGTGTAGTGTCCTATTGCCAGAGCCTTTCTCCATTGCAGGAAAAGACTCTGCCAGAGGGGAAAAGGTCTGGCAGGAGGGAAAACAGCTTTTCCGCGCTGCCTCCCCTCTGCCAGAGCCTCGCTGATACGTGTAGCTACAAATGGCAGTGCGGACACAGCCTGATTTTCACTGTGGCGGGTAGCTACGCGTACACTACACACCTCCGCCAGTGGTGTAGACTCAGAGTGCCAGAACAACGAGCAATGTCACATACTCTGGCTGGTTCTTTGCAGTAGGGTTGGTATACATGCAAGAAAACAATTCTGGATTATTATTAATTGAAAAGTCATAAGACCATTTCTATAGTTTGTCTCCCAAAGGTCTGGAATGATCTTACCCAGCAAGAAGAAAGGGAGTGTCTGTATAAGGAACAAGCAAATAAAAGGGTATTGTGCTAATTGTTGTATCATGTACACAGAGGATTTAGTATCTTGAAAATTTCTATGAAAAACCTTGCTGCTTCTTTGGTTTATCCCGTTTTATACAGCTACAATACCACAAAAAAACAAAGGGCTAAGTTTGTGTCACTCTCCTAAAAGGATCATTTAAATCACTAGTTTTCTAATGGTCACTGAAACTTTCCCAGGTGTTGAATTTGTACACTTCTGTGCATATGAAAAGAAACCATCACATATTTTAAACCTGTTTATTTTTAAATGTTGAACTTCAACTTTGAAGTCACATTTAGGCATGATATACATTTAAAGATCCACAAGCCATTAAGATGATTGGATACATATTTTTGTAGCCTTAATGACATCATGAAAAGATGGCAGCTTTACCTACCCCATTTCAATAGTTGATCCAAGGAAAGATGGTATACAGTAATCGGCAGCTGCCAGTGTGTATGGTGGCTGAGCAGCTGAATCATCCCAGTAAATATCTTTATCCATCTTTGGTAAATTCATGTGCATTTCATCCACAGCCAGAAGTGAGACCTGGGATCATAGTTGTAATTACACTACTTTCAATATGGTTTTGTGTATAATATACTATTTCCTGCTATATGGGAAATATTCTTTAGGAAATACGTTTTATGAAATTATGATGTAAGATGTACATAGTGGCTACAGGCCTGATCCATCTTAATAGGCACTACATGAAAAAGCTAAAATAGATTATTTCTGTTCCCACAACGGCAACAAATTTAATTGACTCTAATTAGAATGGGATAGAGCCCCATATGTTTGCAAAACATTTCCCTTCATATTACATCACATTTAATCACAAATGATAAAGTATTAACTTTTCCAGCAAGCATTCTTATTAACTGGATTACTGAGCTAAATGGTCATGTGATTCTCTGATGTGCCATGTTTTCAGGAAATATATGAGGACTATTATTGTGCTATTTGTAGAGATGTTTCTTATGCAGAAGTTCACATAGAGGAACCTTTAAGCAAACTTTGTCCATATTTCTAAAAACATATTCCTAACAGAGCACATGAACAGCCATGTACCATTGACTTACATATATAAAAATAAAGGGCTCAGCTGTGACTTTGTGACAAGTTGTATTTAGCTGCATTCCCCCAGGAATGGCCAAGACTGTGACTCAGAGCCCTATATCAGGTGCAGATACTTCTCTGATGACGCTGGCTCAGCTGAGCTGCCCAGCACACTGTGAGGGGTGGAGCCAAGGTTGCCCTTACTCCCTGTGCTTCCTCCCTCCGCCCCAACTCTCTACACACCTGCTGTGGAGTGGTGACCCCATGGAGACTGGTCGTCTTCCTGTTCTGCTACCTGCAATGTGAGTTGCCCATGCAGGGAAGTAATGGAGCTCTTCATGTGTCCTTACTCTCCTGGGTGGTAGGGTCACAATTGTGCCATAAGATGTAGGAATAATTTCGACAGCAAGATTTGGCAGTGCTGACGTCTCCTGTAAATTATTTACCTGTTCTATAGAAATATAGGGCCAAAATCTGCTACCCGTTACACTGGTGCAACCTCGTTGACTTGAGTGAGTTTGCAAAGGTGTCAATGAGAACGGGTTCAGAGTAGTCTTTCCAGGATCTCCTATGTGGCTGAACTGGTGAGTACAGGCAGGGTTACATGAAATGAGCGGGTGGGTAGAGGGCAGCTCAGGTGTCTTCACTTTGCATCCTTTCCCCAGCAGACAAGGCACATGAAATGGTGAATTAATAATATATTGACTCTAAAAACAAAACATGGAGGATTCTGGAGATATGATCCTCTTGGGTAAAGAATCGTTTTGTATAACTCTCAGTCCCACTAGCTAGTGTCTCAGATCTATAAGGAATACATTTATAATATATTGCAGTAAAGCAGAAGAGAGGAAAGTAGAGACAAAAATACTCACCTGCAAATTTCTATCAATGCACCAATTTGTTTCAAAATCATCATCGTCTTCCCCAAATGGATTAATAAGCTGCTCAGCAACCTACAATTAAATCACAGACTGAATAAATGCCAATACGCAAAGCTTAATGCTGTTGCCTTAAAATGGCTTAGAAGAGACTGACTGTTAAGATTAAATTTTTGCTTTCTCCCATGCCCCTTGTTTCCCCCAACATGAATTCCATTGTGATGTTTTGCCAGTCTAGCTGCACTGCGTAAGTTGTATAGGTACTTTGGCATTTTAGGGAATGTCAGCATATTAATTTTGATCCCTCTTTGGTTTGGTCACAGGTAATACAGATCTTAATGTATATGGAATTGCAGTGATAGAATTAACATATTTCAGGCTTCTGCACCAAATAACTAGCAAAGTTATTCCTAAGGGGCAGCAGAGTCGGCCCTAAGGCACTAAACCTTCAGGAGGTACCTCTAAGAAAATCAGTGTTTGTATTTCATAAAGGTAGGCCTGAACCAAAACAGATCTTTACTCCTCTGAACACAGGGAATGTTCAGCTCTGGGTCCCAGCTTTGAATTTAGCAGTCATGAAAGCTGTTTGATTGACTGTCCTGGATCATGAAATGTTGTAGCTGTGTCAGTCCCGGGATATTAGAGAGACCAGGTGAGTGAGGTAATATCTTTTATTGGACCGACTTCCGTTGGTGAGAAAGACAAGCTTTCAAGCTTACTTACTTCAGGACCTGAAGAAGAGCTCTGTGTAAGCTCAAAAGCTTGTCTCTCTCACCAACAGAAGTTGGTCCAATAAAAGATATTACCTCACCCACCTTGTCTTGCTGGATAATGAAGTCATCTGTATATCTGCAGAATAAGTACACAGTACCTAGGCAGTGCTAGTGGACACTTTCCCCACACTGCCCAACAAATGTATCTCAAATTGATCTGGGGGACCACATTTAGAGATCAGATTGAGCTATCCTCTCCTTGCGATACTGTCAGGGTGGTTCTAAAGGGGACACCAATTCCCTAGGAACCAAACTGAGACCACCTGTTCATTCCATGTAGGTCTTTGTGATAAGTTGGGCCTCTCTCTAGGGTCACAGTCAGGCCATTATAGAATCTCTTTCTCTTTAAAAGTCCTTTCCCCACTTGGGAGCTTTATTCCAGCCTTTTTGGGTTCCCATTTAAGGGGGTGTTCAGTCTCTTGGTTTCCTTATAAAGGTCTGGTTTGTCCTTGTGGGCAGCTGTTTCCCCTCTCAGTGACCCTGGAACAAGCATCAGCTTGCTGGGGCACAGCAGCTTTTCCCACGGGTTGCACTTCTTCCTGTGACAAGCGCTCCTTTTAAACTTGCTTCCTCCAGCTGGTGCAGACCCTGCAGGTGTGCCTATCTGATAGCAGGTGAGCTCAGAGGGGCTTGTTAGCTTTCTCCAGACTGGGGTGTGGGAGTGCCCCAACACCATCACCCAACACCCACATGATTGCAATAACATTTGATTAGTGGTGACCTGGACTGGATTTGAATTGAGGATTTTGCAGCTAAAGGCTTTGCATCCCATTACTGGCTTTCTCAAGGGGAGGAGGGTGGCAACCTTCACGCAGTCCTCCCTGCACAATCAATGCCATCAACGTGGCGACTAAATGCTGATCCATGGCCTGACGGTCTAAAAAGCAACTCAGGGGATCAGCCCTCTGAACTGTCTACAATAGTCTTTTACCCTGCTCAAAACAACACTGCTGGAATCTGCTGGAAATCAGTCACATCACCTTTCCATTCTTAAGTCTGGTTAGCGTGATGGGATAGCGATTGTTGAGCTCGCAGCCACACCACAGTTATACTGAGTGTTTCTCTCTAGCCAGGTGTTAGTCGAGAAAAGCACACCGCCTTAAAAATGGAATGCAATGAAAGCCAGGGTGTCCTCGTACCTTGCTTATTGCAAACAGGAAACAGACTCTACATTTTGTTTTTATTCAGACTGCATTATTTTAAATTTTATTTTGAAATCATTTAAGTTGAGAAGGAGGCTCGGCCTTCAGGGAAGCAGGGGGCTCCCGTTCTGTAGTGACGGTAACTGGGCAGTGTGAGGCTGGGGGCTGGGACAAGGTCTTTGCAATAGGGCTGGTAAAGGAACACGCCTGAGCTGGCAATAGCCTTCTCCATTTTTTTCTGACAAATGGGGGACATGGTCACAGGGAGAGGAAGAGATCTCTGGAGACGGTTTGAAATTTGTGGGAAACTCAGACTGTTCTCTGGGTTTAGGGCCTGAGACTGAAGTTTCAAGAATAGGATGGGTTGGAACTTGCCCTAAAGCTGAGGGTGTTTCCAGCCAGCCCTCTCCCTCAACAGCCCAGGAAAGCAAGGCTGACTCTTGTAGCCCACGGGAAAGTCAGGATTGCAGTACAGGGCTATGGACAGCTTTGCTGGGAAGACGACTGGACACATATAGAAGCAACAAAGAGTTCTGTGGCACCTTATAGACTAACAGAGGTATTGGAGCATAAGCTTTCGTGGGTGAATACCCACTTCTTCGGATGCATCCGAAGAAGTGGGTATTCACCCACGAAAGCTTATGCTCCAGTACGTCTGTTAGTCTATAAGGTGCCACAGAACTCTTTGTTGCTTCTACAGATTCAGACTAACACGGCTACCCCTCTGATACTGGACACATATAATGCTTCCTTCCCTCAGAGCAGGGAGAGAACCAGAGGGGTTTCGCCTAGAGAAAGGGGCAAATGACACACCTTTTCGCCCTTATGTTTGCTCTTTCTTTTCAAACATCTGGCTTTAATTTGGCAAAGCCTTTGTGAACAATCCCTGGGGGAAGTCGTACCAATTCCAGAAAGCCCCGGGAAGGGGCAGGTTTTGTATTAAGTTTGGAAAGAATTCCACAGTGTGGCCTTTGTTTTCTTTGGAATGCTCCACTTACAAAGAAGGGCTGTATACATAAGAACGGGCCGGCCATACTGGGTCAGACCAATGGTCCATCTAGCCCAGTATCCCATCTTCCGACTGTGGCCAATGCCAGGTGTGTCAGAGGGGACGAACAGAACAGGTATGTTTATCTATAGTCTATGTTTATCATAGGGGGCACTCTGGTGTTTCAGCTGTTCTGTATGGGGGAGCACTGGATGTGTTAGTGACTGGGAGTCATTCTTTAGGGATTTAGGTGTCATAAATGAACCAGGAGGCTCTCCAATCGTCTTCGTTACTCTTCCAAATCTTGCTTGCTTGGGCTGGGTGGAGAAGGCTCCTCCCCATTTCAACCTCTCCACTTATTCTGTGCTATAACAGTATATGAGAGTCTTGTGGTTAAGGTCCTGCCCTCAACCCAGGAGATTGGGAGTCAATTCCCAAATCTGCCACAGACTTCATTTGACTTTGGGCAAGTCACTTAATTTTCTGGGCCTCAGTTCCCCATCTGTAAAATGGAGAGACAAACACTTATTTTCTCCCACTGTTTGTCTGTCATGTCTAATTAGATCTCAATCCTGCAATTTACAACCTGGGGGTGAATTGCTGGGCCCACCCAGAGCCCCTTAGAAGTCAATGGGTTTCTGTGTGGGTGCAGCACTCAACCTGTACATCGTAAAGTGCAAGAGTTAGGGCTTAGATTGGAAGCTTTTTTGGGGAAAGGGTCTCTTCCTAAGTGTTTGTACAGCCTCCATTCAGTGGGGCTCTAATCGGTAGGGGCTCCCATAATACAAACAACTAACAATAGTAATAAGAATCACTTCCTGTGTATTTGCGATATATTAAAGATTTTTCTACATCATGCCATTCAGTATTCACAGGAAAACTGTAGCTGGGTCTCATTCACTAGCTAGGGGAAGATGAGAATTAAAATCCCAGACTCAGATAGGGAGGAGGGGAGAGATGCCTTTGGTATGCGGCATTAACATTGCAAGTATAACTATGTTGCTGTTTGGATAGAAATAAACCAGAGAACAAGCTGTCTCGTGGCTTCTAAGTGGAGCCACTTCCTCAGCTAGCTCTAAGTCAGCGACCCCACAGCACGCATGGCACCTAACTAAAGCTGATAGGCACACTCAGGTGCAGTGGCAGGGAAAACCTCAGCTGTAGCCTTTTGACTGGCTGACCTGCCACCATGAGATCATCCTCTGAAAATGAATGCAGTGCAGTCCAGCGAAGATCTATTTTTGGATTGCTGGCTATCACAACCGAATGGATTACAAATTCGTCTGGGACAAGCATCTCATGTGATGGGAAACCTTGTCCTGTGTACCGTATGTGTAACAAATCAGACACACAGCCTAAGAATGGATACCAGTTTAGCCACGTTTATGTTATTGAACTGCAAAATAGTGGTTCGAGACTCTATCTGCAATCCTGCATGAAGGCCCTGTGGACTTTGTGGCAAATGGGATTTATATTTGGCCAAACTCCTGGATTCTATGGCACTCTTGGAGCAGCAGACTGGAAATTCAGTGGCAGCTTTGTTTAAATTGTAAAAGCAATCCAGCGGCCCCTCTTTTTGTTTATTCTGTTATTAAATTAAGTTTATGCAGACTGACACTGCATTTTTGGGTTTTGATATAAAGTGATTTTTATAATGAAAATTATATCTGAATTTGCCAGGGCCAAGCTGGTAGAGATCTTGAGCCCAACTAGAAAAGGTGCCATAGATGGACTTTGGTATAGATTAAGGGAAAGAACATTCCAAAACTGAAGGGCCCATCTCTCATCTTCTATGATTACATTGTTGGATGGACAATCAAGAGGTCCAACTCCACTGTTCACAAGTCGCAATTAGAGGCAGTGCAGCAGACTCAGGAAGACTGGCCCAGTCTAGCTTTGTATACTAACAATAAAACCTTTGTATATTAACAATAGTATACAACATACTACAAAACCTTATATACTAACAATATACTAACTAACATTGGTATACTATCAAGAAAATCTTGAAGAACACTCAGTAGAGAATAAGTTCCAAAAATGCATTTAACAAGGTGAGTTTCTGCACCTTCAAAAAACGCCTGTGTTTCTACTCCTAAGTGTGTACTATAACATATATACACAACTATTTATACCTTTGAAAACAAAAGGTACCTGATTCTTCCACTGCAGGATCAGACTAACTGTCATTGATTTTTCCCAAGGTAAGAGAATGAAGTCCACGCTTTTGATAACTTACAATGAACGGTTTTATTCTTTTTTTTAACAAATATATTTTAAAGGAAATAAGGAGCATAAATACCATCCCAGTCATTACATTTAAAGTAACACTAAGCTCATGGCATAAACCAGTAATAAGCCTCCCCAAAACTCACTGTTTGGCCATTTCTTCTGAGAATGAATGTAAGACTTAATTCTGAATTTTCAGAGTTTTGCTGAGTTGTGTCATAACATGTGGTTTTTTTGTATTTAATATTATTACATTGCAGCTCGGTATATGTGTTAGCACAGAATTGCACAAAACATGCATGACAGAGAGTGAAACTGTAAATACTTGGCTTGGTTTGGTTACAAACGGTTTGCGAACTTTTGGAGTGAACCTGGGATGATTTATGGAAAGATTCAGTCTCACATGGTTTCAACATGAAACCAGGTACAATGTGGCAATTCTGACTGATTTTGACTCTGTGTTTCAGGGTCCTTCTGAACCTGATACATAGGCATGGGCCTACCTGCATGAACCAAAACCAAAGAAAATGCTTGCAGACTAAAGGACTGACCCTGCACTCTCTCCATTTACAAAACTCCCCCAGAGGGCTTCCCATATTAGGCCCTAAAACTGGCTGGTTTTGCACAATTTTTATCGTTGTGCTAATGTCAACTAGCTTTTCAAAGCTTACAGTAATGATTTAATGAGGCAAGAGTCAGATTTTCATGACTGTTGGGCTTAATATATGAATTTGCTTAATACTGCCTGGTTGAGTTTTCATTTCATTTTTTCCCTTTGAATTAATCTAGTTTGTTATTAATTACAGGGGCAAGAATCAATAGGGAGAATATTGCTTAATTGTTTAATTACACACCTGAAGAGGAGATGTTAACTGATCTGTTAAAAAACAAAACAATGGCCATAAAAAAATCCAAAGTCTTTTGCAACTCCGCTCTTTAATGAACTGCTTCATGTGGTGCTAGTAGTGTAGTCAATATTAGCTGTCACTATTTCATTGCCATCTGAAAGTGGGTAACTCCATTTGGCTTCTACAAGGCAGGCTGACTTTGAGCATAAGCAAAACAAGTGGTTTGCAGCTCTGCGCTCCGTTCCACCTCTGCAACACCATCTCCCCAACTGGACACAAAATTAGAGAGGGAGGAAATTCATGGCCTAAATTTTCACCCTTCTTTGGCCATCTTATTGTCCAACTCCCAGATCCTGATTCTGCAAGGATAATAGGCCCATATCCACAAAGGTACGTAGAAACCTAATCCCCAGATTTAGGCACCTAGGCCCAGATCCTCAGAGTATTTAGACACCTAATTCTCATTGATTTCAGTGGCACCTAGGACCCTAAATATTTCTGTGGATCTGGGCACCATTGTTATCCAGAAAAACCCTGGTTGGCTGCTGGTGAACGCTGAAGGTGCCTAAATTCACTCAATGCCTACATTTTTGGGGTAAAAGTTCCCTTGATGCTGAAGTTTCTGCCTCTGGACAGGTGCGCTGATGCCTCCTTCTAGGTATTTGGACACCCGTCTCCCACCTAAGCACCAGAGAGACCCATGAACTGAGAGCAGCTAGGTACTGCTTCGCCTATCTTGCCCATGGGAACTGACCTTGTAACTGTGCTCAGAGGCCATCTACCGGATCATGCCCATTCAAAATCTTCTGCTGCTCCCACCACCACCCTTATTACTGTTAGCCCAGTGGTTAGCGCACTCACCTGTGATGTGAGAGATCCAGGTCTCCTACCTTTCAGGAGCATGCACTAACCACCGAGCTATGGAATATTCTGATCTGGGCTCCCTCAGTCTTTCCTGTGGAAGTTGTTCTAATTTGGATTCATACTTAAATAGTCATTGGGTCAGAAAGAGACAGAGAGCGAGAGAATGACTGCAGTCCAGTGGTTAGGGCACAAACCTGGGAGGTGGGAGACCCTGTGGCCAGTCGCCTGGCCCCAATTACTCTGTCATTATTTAGCCACAGTGGAACAGCTTTGACAGATGAGATTGAGAGAACCCCACATCAGAATAGCTCAGTGGTTAGAGCACTCTTTTGACTCCTCTATAAATCCTTTCTCCCCCTGAGGCTGACATCCCAGCTGAGTACTCTAACCACTGGGCTAAAACTTATGTCAGCATCAGCACCACCTCCTCCTCAGGCTGTTTTATTGGAGCAAGGCAGGTGCCTAATGTATTTCCACAAGAAATGTCTCAGGCATCTAAGATGCCTGACTCTGGGAGAGGAGCTCCCAGCTGTGGATTGCTAGCCGGGGGAGACACTTCCCTGCAACCTGGACTTAGGCGTGTAACTCCATGAGAGGGGCTGGGCTTATGGACACACCCCTCTTGCCAGCATCTTCCATTGGCTAGCTTAGTAGGGATTCACTTAACATGATGGTTTTGTGGGTAGCATTCTTAGGTACCTATTGGGGAGGGGGAGGTCAGTGGTTTGAGCATTGGCCTGCTAAACCCAGGGTTGTGAGTTCAATCCTTGAGGGGGCCATTGAGGGATCTGGGGTAAAAAAATCTGTCAGGGGTCAGTACTTGGTCCTGCTAGTGAAGGCAGGGGACTGGACTCAATGACCTTTCAAGGTCCTTCCAGTTCTAGGAGATAGGCATATCTCCATATATTATTATTATATTATTTATCTCTTCCCATTCATTGTACAGGGAGCTGAGGCACCTCACTTAGACTTTGTGGATCACGTTGTTGTGCCTGTGATTTTCTAAGTGCCTAAAAGTGAGCATTGCAATACCTATGTCTCTTTGTGGATCCAGGCCTCACTTCATTGGGAGTTTTCAGTGCTCACCTCCTCTCAGGAGGTACTTTCAGGATCCTGACTCTTTCTTGCAACCACACTTAATGTAAGACCCGCCTTGGGTGGATTGAAAATGTAATGGATGATTTTCTAAGCTCTTCCTGAAGATCAGCCACTGGACACCTTTGTGCTAAATTTATCCTTTTGTGTAATACCATTAAGCTTCAATGAATTTACAACAAATTTGAATCTGGCCCCTTGACTTGAGCTGACTTGGAGGGGATTTCACCTACTACCTTTCCCCAAAGATGTAGCCAAATCAACACCAAATAATTTGTTGTTGTAGCTGACAAATATAGCTTACCTTGAGCCATCCTGCGTAGAAGAAGAATTGTAACAGGGTGAAGACTGGAATGTAAAGATCCAAGTCATGTCCTACATAGCCTTGCTCAGGATCCAAAAACTGACGTCCTATCAGACATGCAAAGAAGAAGGTATAGACCGCAAGAGTGACAACCTGCAACAAATAAAAGCTACATTAAAATAATATAATAACAATTCTTTATGTATAAGGCACCACATTCCCAAAGGCTGCTGGGTGCCTAACACAATAGTATTTTAAATATTATAGATAGACATTACAAATAAAATGGTAACATGATCTATTGCTAGCCAGGGAATGGGTTTAAGAAACACAAAACAAGAATTCATAACCCACCCACACCCAACTTATCAAACCTCCGAGTACCTTCCCAGCCTCCCCAACCACCCGGCAACTTCACATCAAACATAGCTTAAAATATCTGGCCAGATGATCATCCTAGAGATCATGTCCAAGATGGTAGCTGCAGAGTTCGCAGCATCTCTGAGAATCAGGTCACGTATGTGGGTGCCTAAATATGGACTTAGGAGTCTAACATTAGGCCCCTCTTTTTGAAAAGCTTGGTCCAAATTTTGGGTATGGTAATATCTCAGTACCTGTGTGTAGACCAGTGGAATTCCAACCCAGTTATAACCAAATAGAAGACTACACCAAGACCGGTACTTATTCATTTCCTAAATAGGAAACAAAACAAAATGTGTGACATTCGCTCCAAAATAATAATGGGGTTGTCACAATTCATTTCACAGAAACAAAAGGCTGTCAAATAGTATACTCTGCACCAAATTTAATGAATTAGAAACTGATATGATAAATAATATTCTGTAGATCATCAACACATTTAAAAATTCAGTTGTACAATAGATTTAGGAAGCTTGGTGTAATGTTTAGCTTCTTAACAAATGATCTTTTGTTCCAGTATTTCAAATTTGTATGCTGTCCAGGGATATTGGCAGGAGGATACGTTTTACATTACAAAAAAGGGTTATGGATTGCTTCATGATATATTTGGGCAGACTGTTTTCCTTAAAATAAATAAAATTAAATTAAAATAATAAGCCCCCTAAAGATAAACAACTTCCCCATCTTTTGGGTTTTTTTTTTTTAACTACAGTGGAATTACTCTGTTTATAGCAATGAAAGTGAGAACAGAATTTTGCTCACTGATTTGGTGTTTCAGTCAATTCTCTCTCATTTATATAAATACTGTCACATTAAGCACTTGGTGGTGGAGTTGGTTTTGTGCATAGTATGTGCGTAGAGAAACACACTTGGTATAAATCTAGAGTAAGTCCACTGAGGTGGGGAGGAAAAGATTGGAAAGTTGCATGTAACAGATAAAATTATATAGGTAAACAGACAATGCATAGTGATTTCAGTATCTGTTTCTGTAGATTTATTTTTCCTACTTACATTCATCAGTGTCTGCAGGTCTACACTGTCTCTAATTCTACCCTCTTTTCGTGCCTTAGACGCTAGATTTCCAAACCAGACAAATGGAATCCAGTATTTAAGATGAGGAGACTTAAGATGATCAAAGTTTTTTCTTTCATCTACTGTCATAAAACCTGTTTACAAAGGAAAAATAGCTGGTTTATAATGTCCCAAGGTGCAGTTAGTTTGCAAATTATTGGTTCCTAAGTTGAGAGCTCACGTACTGAAATAGATTTTTATGGAACATTAATTTCCAGGCACCAGAATGATTCTGAACTCTCTCTCTCGCTCTCTCTTTGTGTGTGTGTGTGTGTGTGTGTGTGTGTGATATTTATATAAAACTATACTGAACTCTACTCATAGCTTTCCCCATTAGTTTCCTTTCTCCATTCTTCTCTGTACTTCCCAATATAGAGCATCAGCCTCCTTGCAACATCTACCTAAATATAATTCCAGGTTTATATAGAAAGCTAGACCGCTCAGATAATATACATTAGTCTAAAAATAATGTGTTTTCTTATATGCTGCTGCTGATATACTGCAGTTATACGAGGTATTACACAAATCACTCTGATTTAATATTCTATTTTTAGGCAAGAAGAAACTAAATAATATCAAAAGGTTATCATTCAACAGTAATTGCTTGTTGTGGTGTCTTAAAACTTGTTAAAAGTTATACTGGGGTCACAGGAGCGTCTGACTGATAAATTTTCACAAAAAATTTCAAAGGAGTGAATGGGCAACAATGAATAAAAGTGTGTTTAGTAAACCAAGTTAAACGGAGAAGGGAATTACCGCCCTTAAAATGCTTCTCCATAGGATTTTGTTTCTTCTGGTTTATTCAGTAGTGTTAAGAGAGGGAAAGAGAACTCTGCTCAGAAATCCCAAATCTCTGGGTTCACTTTACATACAAACCCCTCCCCCACCAATTAGAAGGGAATTGGGATTCCAGGGGCAGAAGGAGGTGGAGCCAGGGTTGTCTCTAGCAGCATAGCTTCACTGGAGCAACATTGTGCATATAGTGGAAGTGGGAGCAGTGTAGCCCCAGAGCTGTGGATACTCTGGGTTAGGGAGGTGACCTCTCCATGCCTGTTCCACTGTCCTCTCTCCACTTCTACCTACTCAATTAATGGTCTGGGAACCTCACATTTTCCCCCTGTAGTGGGGTGATCTGGCCCTGGTCGCTGTCAGGTAAAAGCTGGTCCCAAAGGTAGATTTGGGGAAAACAATTTTTTACTAATCCTAAAAACAATAGAATTGTTTCCATTAATTTACAATTATAAACCGTTTTTATACCAGTAAACATCTCCCTGCAGCATTTGTAACCTCCTCATCCCTGCACTGTGCTACTGCCTGAGAACCAGAAGGTGAAATTTACTAGAAACTGACAGTAAACAAAAGTGAACTACAAACATTTGAAGAGTTTCAGAAAACAACTAGGAAATGATTGGTTCCTAGGTTCCTTCATGCCTGAGTTATTTCTCACCCTGACTATTGCAATCTTCCCGCTTTCTAGCTCTCACCTTTCCATTCTGTTCAAAATGCTGCAGCTAAAATAGTCTTACTAAGTATCCAAAAAGGGTGGTGGTTATTTTAAATATTTGTGTGATGGTAATGCTTAGAGGTCCCAACTGCTATCTGCAACTCTATTGTGCTAGTGACTATACAAACACATAGACTCCAGTCTTACAATTACACACACATGTTTAACTTTACTACTGGGAGTCAAGTTAAGCACATGCTTAAGTGTTTGCAGAATTGGGGCCTAAATAGACCAGACAGAGAAGGATAGAGGGGGAAACAGAGGCAGAGAGGTGAATGGCTTGAACTGATTATTAGGACATTCTCCATGTGTACAAGATAACAGCACCATTTAAGGCAGGGATCTCAAACTCAAATCACCACGAAGGCCACATGAGAACTATTAAATTGGCCCGAGGGCCGCATCACTGAAACCTTTTCATACAATGATACAAAAGTATAGTCAAAAATGAAAAAAATGAAGAATAATATAGTATTCTATTAAAAGTCAATGTATTAACTTTTTAAAAACTGTAATGCAAAGAGGGGTTTTAATAAAATATAAACACTCAGTAATGTTTGGAGCTTGGCTGCCAGTGGAGTTGGCGCCTTTGGCGGGCTGCAGGAAATAACTCCACTGGCTGCCACGTTTGAGACCCCTGATTTAAGGTATCCCAGGATTAACGTGTCACTATATTTTTGGAACAGGGTGAACAGATTTTTCTGTGTCCCTAGGAGGAGGCCACATCAGGCCAGACAGCAGCTGGGACTGAGGTGGAAGGGGGTTTAATTCCCAGCCAGGCTTCAGAGTCAATTTAAGAAGGTATGCCATGTGGAGGCTAATTAGGTAAAGATGGGATTATTTAGGATGAGCACTTTAAACAAGGTGGCTGGGGAAACATTGGAGCGGCTCAGTTTGGGTTGTATTGTTTGTTTGAGTTTACTGCTCGTGAAGATGTATGGAAGGGATACTGTGAGATACGTTTGCCATGTTTGTGTCAATTTCGGTTAAATCAGGACGCCTGTTTTAAAGCTCTATGCTGAGAGGGTAATTTGTGCTCAAACATGAGAGCTTTTCGTAAACTCTCTTTTGTTGTTCTGACCCAGACTCTAAGACAATCACTAATAGGACAGGCAGCATTTGGTAACCTGGAAATACAGGAGATAACAAAGAGCTGTGCCCTAGTCTATAAGTCATGTGATTACAGTATTTTAGATAAACTTATAAATATAACTGGTAATTTGGCAATCTTAAAATGCAGAGATATTTGAAAGAGTGACTGGCTAAATATGCCATCATGAGCTTTATTGTTTCTCAGTGATTTCCATATAAAATCTTCTCAGTTGAAATCAAAATGATGGTTTTTCAGAATTAAGTGCTGCAAATTAAATCTGGAATTTGAAAATCAAGCTGTATTTTTTTTTTTTACTTTCACTAGTAATACAATCAGACCTTCATTTCCAATTTTCCTAATGGTACATGAGTCAACACAGAATAAAAAGAAATGCGATATTAAAAACTTAGTTATGTATGTAAAGTAAGGTAAGATAGGAGTAGCTGTGTTGAATAAGAACATGACATTTTAAAGTAGAGTTTTGCTGGGGGCATAACTGCACGTTAAGCTGCTTTTACAGTTACAGTAATAAAATGCAAAGAACAGTAATATTGCAGCTATGTATTGAAAAGGTGGCTAGAACACGTGCTACTGATTTTGATGAGTAAAAAGAAGTATCCGATATCCTCAAGTGAGGCAACAAAGTGAGAGTTCAACAGAAAGATACAGCACTTTTGAAGTGTTCTGCCAGTTAACAACAGAATACAGTGAGACTTTTAAAAAGTGTCTGTGCAGTTCTGCTGCCAGCTTTAGTGATCATAATAATAAAAAAGCAGTGGTAGCCAAAAAAATCTGATGGCACAATCATGGAACCTACTGTAACGTTTTATAGCGCTTTTGATTTTCTGCTGGCCCTACTTACTGCTACAAGACAATGAAAATGATATTTCAATCAGTAGAGATAGAAACTAGCATATAGACCCATAGAGTTTAAGGTCAGAAGGGAACAGTGTGATCATCTAGGCTGACCTCCTGTATATCACAGGCTACCTACACCACCCAGCACTCACACACGAAACCCAACAACCGCAATTAGACCACAGTGTTACAGACCACTGGAGACTAGGTTATTATGTGCCACAGCCATTATTTTTAAACTTAAGATATTTATGCTTATATCTATTAATGATTAAACAGTTTCTCTGAGGGACATTAATGGCAGGGGGCATTGTCCTTATCGCTGAATGCACTGGATTGCTACAGTATGAGCATGTTTAATCATTGATGAAGGTTATGGTGAAACAAGCCTCCAAGTGGTCCCGAACTAGTTATTTTCATTGCAGTGATAAAGGAAATACTTTCTGTTCAATCAATAACTAGGGAGGGTGTAAAACAGCAACTATTAAAGGTAACCATTTTTAAATTGGCAGGACTAGGTAACTTGCACCCAAGAGTATTAAAAGAACTGGCCGAGGAGCTCATGAACCATTAATGCTGATTTTTAGCAAATCTTGGAACACTTGGACAGTTCCAGAAGACTGGAAAAAAACTAATGTTGTGCCAATATTTTAAGGGGTAAACAGGATGACCCAGGTAACTTTAGGCCAGTTAGCCTGATATTAGGGTTGCCAATAGTTCGGTATTATAAGGGATATTCCTTATTTAAATCAAAAATTGCCTTCCCCTACTACTAAATCAGTATGGGACACCTTTTATCCCATATTTCAAACAGGGAAGTAGTGCCGCTGGAGTGGTCTGGAGCGTCACTCTGGCCCTGAAATCCAGGATGGAGTGGCGCTCCAACTTGACCTGGTGCATGGGGTCACAACGCCACTCAAATTTAGCCCAGTTGCCCCTTTGTCTCTGGAGCCCCACTGACAACTGCCCCTCCCATTGAAATCTGAAATAGTGCCCCTGCTGGCTGCAATGAAGCCTCCTTCTGCTGCTGCCTTCCTCCAGTCCATACCCTTCATGCAGCCCCCAACCCCCGGCAGTGTACAGCACTGCTTCAGGCAGAGGCCAACAACTGCAGCCTCTGACTCAGCTCCTGGCACCCACATGGAACATGAATAGGAGCCGTAGTGGCTCCCTGGCCTAGCGTGTCCTGGGTTCTCTGCAGCACCCAGAGCTGGAGAGCCCGAGCTCCAGCCCAAGCCCAGAAATCTACACAGCAATGAAACAGCCCCACAGCCCGAGCCCCATAAGCCTGAGTCAGCTGGCATGGGCCAGCCCTGGGTGTCTAGTTGCTATGTGGACATGCCCTCAGAGGCCCTAGGAAGGATGGGGAGGAGAAGAGACTTGCCCCAAAGGCTCAATTCAAGACTGGGACGTCCGAGGTCTGTCCCGTATTTTTGAAGTACAGTGTTGGCATCAATAGCAATCCTAGGTAAAAGCATGGAAAGGTGTATGTGATGCAATCAGCAAAGAATTAAAGGATGATAGCACAATTAATGTCACTCAACATGGTATTATGGAGAATAGTTTTTTTCAGATAAACAGTGGAATTTTTTGAGAAGAAGATAAGTTTGGTTGATAAAGGTAACTGTATTGATACCATAGACTTCCGTAAGGCATTTGACTTAGTCTTGTGTGACATTTTATTGAAAAATTAGGAAAATCATGGGTGGTGCGTGAACCCCCAATTTGAGGAGGCTATTCCCTTGCCCTGTTCCTTCTGCCCAAGGACATTTCAGGAATGTCTGTGTCCATGTCCTCCTCACAATCGTCCTCGTGCTGGTGTCTCCTAGCCAGGTTCTGCAGATACTGCAGGATAATGCACGAAGTGTTTACAATGCTCACAACAGCAGCGGTGAGCTGAGCGGGCTCCATGCTTGCCGTGCTATGGCGTCTGCATGGGTAACCCAGGAAAAAAGGCGCGTAACGATTGTCTGCCATTGCTTTCACAGAGGGAGGCGAAACTGACGACATGTACCCAAACCACCCGCGACAATGTTTTTTACCCCATCAGGCATTGGGAGCTTAACCCAGAATTCCAATGGGCAGCGGAGACTGCGAGGACTTTGGGATAGCTACCCACAGTGCATCACTCCGTGAGTCGATGCTAGCCATGGTATTGAGGACGTACTCTGCCGACTTAATGCACTTAGTGGGGACATACACAATCTAAAGATCGACTTCTATAAAATCGACCTAATTTCGTAGTGTAGCCATACCCTTTGTAGTTTATCCAAGAGAAGGTAACTTACACAGCAGTCTACAAGCACCTCAGTGGGGGAGGGATTTCTTTGGCTCTTTACTTGAGCAGAAAAAGGCATAATGTGAACCAATGGCTGGAAGCTGAAGTTAGACAAATTCAGACTAGAAATAAGATGCACATTTTTATAAGTGAGGGTGACTAAGCATTGGAACAATTTACTTAGGAACATGGAGGATTCTTCATCACTTGCAGTCTTTAGATCTTTCTATAAGGTACACTAGAGCTCAAACAGAAGTTATGGGCTTGAGGCAGGAATCACTGGATGAGATTCTATGGCCTGTGTTATGTAGGAGGTCAGAGTAGATGATCATAATGGTCCCTTCTGGCTTTAAAATCTAATCTATGAATTAATTAAATACATTTGCAGGAAAAGCAAATGTGTAGCAATATTTTTGCTTTAACAATTTTCAGTTTCACAGTGAGGTGAAAAATTGGCACAAGTGGCTTCAATAATTACTGATGTTCTTTAAGGGTCAGATTCTGCCACCATCGCTTATACTGAATGCAAGATCAACAAGTAGTCTGTTCCATAAAACCATAGCTAACTATGAATGGGACTAATTGTGGAGTATTGAATTACTCAACATGAGAAAGATTAGCAGAACCTGGCCTCAAGTATTCAGTACTATAGCTGTGAAATATTTGTGGTACAAGATATATTCAGATATATAGTGTTGATTATATTGTCATGACTTGTTCAGGGACACTGTGCTAGAATATTTTCTCCACCTGTTAAGAAACACTAGATATATTTCTTTTCCAGTCTACAGCAATGTATGTACAGTACTCATACACGGTATCTTTAAGAACAGGCTGTCTTTAGCACAGAGAGGCAGAGGTGGGTTAGCTTGCAGGAATTGCTGTAATTTTCCTGTGTGTATTGTGGCAAATTGCTGGCACTACTATGAAGGTCCCGCACTTTCTCTTCTTGTGGGGGGTTTTCAGGGCACCATTTCTTGCCCCTGAACTGGGGTATCAGCTGTCCCACTAGTATCCAAGAGAAGGGGAATGGAGAGGGAGGGACCCAGGCCCGCTCTCTACTCCGGGTCCCAGCCCAGGGGCCCTAGGTTAGTGGGTAAACCACTTGTACTAGTGATACTTTCCCCTGGGCTCCTTCCCTCTCCTGCTTGTGGGGCTTCCTGCCTTCCCTCTGCACAAGCCAGGTGTCCCTTTACCTAGGGTCTTGGTCTTCTTAGCCCGCCACAGCACTTCTCCAAACTCTCCTCTGCTTTCCTCCAAACTGCTCTCTGCTCCGCCACCAAACCACTCTGCTCTAACTCCTTCCTCCTCCTCTCCTGTCTGCCTGAAGCAGGGGGTTTTATTAGGTTCCTGAGAGGCCTTAATTGACTGCAGGTGCTCCAATTAACCTGTAGCCACCCTCCCTAGTCTCCAGGGAACCACGCCTTAATTAGCCTAGGGCTTATATATTTCCCCTCTCACACTCTACTACTGCTGCTCCCTGGCCCTCCTGTATCACATATCCCCCTCCCCTCCTCAACACCATGGGGTTGGGCTACTTGGGACGACAGACAGTGTTGTCGTGACAGGCTGTCCGCGTTGCCGTGTTGGCTTCCGGCTCTATGCTGTATCCGGAAGTGGAAAGGTTGTAGTGATAGAAACCATCTAGTCACTCGTGCATTTCTTTCCTTGTTTGTGTGCGTCCATTGGAGTGGGGCGTGGTCTGTCACAAGGGTAAACTTCCACCCAAGCAGGTAGTACCGTAGAATCTCCATGGCCCATTTAACCGCTAGGCATTGCTTTTCTACTACGGCGTACCATTGCTCCCTGGGCAGGAGCTTTCGGCTAAAGTAAAGGATAGGGTGCTCCTCATCCCCCACCATCTGTGAAAGGACGGCCCCAAGTCCTACCTCTGAGGCATCTGTTTGTAGGATGAATTCCTTTTTGAAATCTGGGGCTATGAGCACCGGATGGCTGCAAAGGGCTGTCCTTAGGTCTGTGAAAGCTTCCTCTGCCGCCTCAGTCCATTTAACTATCTCCGGCCCCCGAGCTCTTATCAGGTCTGTCAGAGGCACTGCCCTCGTGGCAAAGTGAGGGATGAACCGGCGATAGTACCCCACTATCCCTAAGAAGGATCTGACTTGCTTCTTGCGGATCGGGCGAGGCCATTCCTGTATTGCCTTCACTTTGTTCCATTGGGGCTGCACCAGGCCCCTTCCGACTACATACCCGAGGTATCTGGCCTTGGCTAACCCTATTGCACATTTGGACGGGTTAGCGGTGAGGCCAGCCTGCCTAAGAGTATCCAGTACTGCTTCTACTTTCCCCAGGTGCGTCTCCCAGTCAGGGCTATGGATTACCACATCATCTAAATAGGCGGCAGCATACTTGGCATGGGGTCGAAGTAATCTGTCCATTAAACACTGGAAAGTCGCGGGGGCCCCATGGAGCCCAAAAGGGAGGACGGTATATTGGAAAAGGCCATCGGGTGTGGAGAAAGCTGTTTTTTCCTTGGCATCCTCAGCCAATGGGATCTGCCAGTAGCCTTTTGTCAAGTCCAAGGTGGTCAAGTATCGGGCCTTGCCTAACTGATCCACCAGCTCATCAATACGTGGTATTGGGTAGGCATCGAATTGGGATACCTCGTTTAACTTCCGGAAGTCATTACAAAATCTTAGGCTGCCATCAGGCTTCGGGACCAATACAATAGGGCTGGACCCCTGGCTGTGTGATTCCTCAATCACCCCAATTTCCAGCATCTTCCTTACTTCTGCCCTAATTTCTTCTCTTTTTGCCTCTGGTATACGATATGGTTTTATCGTCACTCTTGCTCCAGGACAGGTGACGATGTGGTGTTGGATCAGCGTCGTACGGCCTGGTTGTATAGAGAACACGTCTTGGTTCCGCTGGATCATTTCAATGACCTCTGTTCGTTGTTCTGGGGCTAATTCGGGGGATATCTTTACCTGCCCTTGTGGGCCATCTGCCTGGGATGGAGCCGGCAGGACGGCCAGGCATGTCTCCCGATTGAACCAGGGTTTCAGTAAGTTAACATGATAGATCTGCTCTGGCCTTCGGCAGCCTGGCTGCTTCACCTTATAATTCACCTCCCCAATGGCTTCCACGATCTCATAGGGTCCACGGCAACTGGCCAGGAGCTTACTTTCTGTTGTTGGTACCAATACCAGCACCCGTTCTCCTGGTTGAAATTTCCGTGTTTTTGCCCGACGATTGTAGTAGGTTCATTGGGCCTCTTGTGCTTTCTCCAAATGCTCTCGTACTATGGGAGTCACTTGGGCTATTCGTTCTCTCATCTGGGCTACGTGTGCAATGACGTTCTTCCCTGGGTTAGGTTGTTCCTCCCATTCCTCCTTCGCGATGTCTAATATGCCACGTGGGTGGCATCCATACAGTAGCTCGAAGGGGGAGAAACCAGTAGATGCTTGGGGAACTTCTCGTACTGCAAACATCAGGTATGGTAGGAAGGTATCCCAGTCTTTTCCGTCTTGGGCCACCACCTTTCGGATCATGCTCTTGAGAGTGCGGTTAAATCGCTCAACCAGACCATCTGTTTGCGGATGATAGACCGAGGTCTGCAAGGCTTGGATGCGGAGCAGGGTACATAAGTCTTTCATTACTCTTGACATAAAGGGAGTCCCTTGGTCTGTCAGGATCTCCTTAGGGATGCCTACCCTAGCAAAAACCTGCACCAGTTCTTTTGCAATTGCCTTGGACATGGGGTTTCTTAAAGGAATGGCTTCGGGGTACCGTGTAGCGTAGTCCAGGATTACAAGTATACTTCGGTGGCCCCGGGCTGTTCTTTCTAGTGGGCCCACTAGATCCATTGCTATCCTTTCAAAAGGGACTTCAATTATTGGCAAGGGTACCAATGGGGCCCTTAACTGAGGTCGGGGGCTATGCAGCTGGCACTCTGGGCAAGAGGTGCAATAGCGCTGGACTTCTGCCCGTACTCCCGGCCAGTAGAACCTCCTTAGGACTCTATCCAGGGTCTTGTCTGCTCCTAAATGTCCCCCAAACAGATGACTGTGAGCTAATTCTAATACAGCCTTTGTGTGCTTCCGTGGCACCAAGAGCTGTTCTACTACTTCCCCCTGTATTGGCACTACCCGGTACAACAGATCCTGCTTGAGTATATAGTATGGCCCTGGGCCTTTGGTTTTCCCTTCTACTGGCACACCATTTACCTCTACGACCTCCTCCCTCACATTCGCATACAGTGGGTCATTGGCTTGGTCCTGCCCAAAATATTCACGTGCGGGACCGATCTGGCCTGATTCTATTGGATTGGGCTCCCCTCCTTCTCTAGGGGTGCTTCTGCTTGTGCTGGGAGCTGTCTCTGGGTCTCCACGGGACCTCCTCCCAACCAGGGCAGCTCTCTGGTTTGCCGCCAAAATCCTGGTTCATAATCTTTTGTCTGCCCTCCTTTCTCGTTTGGATTTCCGGGACTTCCCAGGGCTTGAAAATAACTCTGGGGAAAACCCAGCAAAAATTGTGGTAGGGTCCTCCATGGGCACCTCAAACTCTGCTCGGGGTTTACTTCCCTCACCTAACCTGATGTGGGGGAGTAGGCTCTCGAACCCAGGAAAGTCCATGCCAATTAAGACCGGGTAGGGGAGCTTGGGGACCACCTCTGCAGTCATCTTTGTAGTGTTTCCCTGGATCTCAATCCATATTGGAATTGTGGGGTAGAAATTTACTGTGCCGTGGACACATGTCACTCCCGTACTCTTGGCCCGGCTCAGTTGGTCTTGCCCTACTAACTTCTCTGAGACTAATGTGACAGCACTCCCAGAGTCCACCAAAGCTATGGTCTGGATGCCATTCATCTTTACCGGCCTGGTGTACTCATGTGGGTCCATCACGACCCCCACCAGGCTGATTAGGCCACATTGGTCTCCGGGATCCCCCAGATTACATTGCATGGGCTCCTCCCTGTTGGGGCACTGTGCTGCTATATGCCCCAACTCCCCACATTCATAACAGCGATACCTCATTCCGGAGATTGCCCTCTGTCTTGGGCCCTCTAACTCGCTCCTCCAACCCTCTCCCCCAGGACCCATAGGTCCCTTTGGGGCCTCAGGCCGCTCCTTGGTGCCTGTTCTTCCAGCTATGGCTTTCCTGGAGTTCTCGATGATCCGGGTCCTCGGGGTTGGGACTGGTTTCCTGAAACGCCATGTTCCATCTCCCGGGGTTTCAGACAGTTCACGGGCTGCCAGTTGTCTCTCCACAAGGGTGACCAGTTCGTCATAGGTGGAGGGGTCATTCTGGCCTATCCAGGCTTGGAGGCCTGAGGGTAGTGCCCTTGTATAGTGGTCCAGCACCAGGAGCTCTGAGCTGAGAGCCTCCGGGCGTAACCACTTCCGGGCTAGGTGAATTAGGTCAAATAGTTGTGATCGTGGTGTCTTGTCTTCACAGAACTGCCAATCATGGAACCTCCGGGCTCGCAAGGCCGTCGTTACCCCTGCCCTGGTCAGGATTTCCGCCTTCAGTCAGGGGTAATCTGCCGCCTCCTCTGCGGTCATATCATAGTAGGCCTTCTGAGCCTCCCCACACAAAAATGGGGCGAGGATGCCTGACCACTGATCTCGGGGCCAAGCCTCCCGCAGGGCTGTCCTCTCGAAGGCAAGGAGATATGCCTCCACATCATCCTCCCGGGTCATTTTCTGCAGACAGTAGCTGGCCCGTATGGTCCGTGTCCCGTCATACCCGCGGCTCAGCTCCGTAAGGGCCTTCACCTGGTTCACTAGTTCCTGCAGTGTGGCCCGATCTTGGGCAGCCTGGGTCATCAGCAGGCGATTGGTCTCTTGCTGTAGCCGCATGGCCTCCTGTTGGGTAGCTGCCTGGACCCGGGTAGCCTCCTGCTGAGCGGCGGTGGCTTGTATTAGGGCCTTGATCACGTCGTCCATCTTAAGGACTGGATTGTTTTGGCTAACCCTGGTTTAAGTCCCCAGCGCGGTAATCCCACCCCTGACACCACGTGTGGCAAATTGCTGGCACTACTATGAGGGTCCCGCACTTTCTCTTCTTGTGGGGGGTTTTCAGGGTGCCATTTCTTGCCCCTGAACTGGGGTATCAGCTGTCCCACTAGTATCCAAGAGAAGGGGAATGGAGAGGAAGGGACCCAGGCCCGCCCTCTACTCCGGGTCCCAGCCCAGGGGCCCTAGGTTAGTGGGTAAACCACTTGTACTAGTGATACTTTCCCCTGGGCTCCTTCCCTCTCCTGCTTGTGGGGCTTCCTGCCTTCCCTCTGCACAAGCCAGGTGTCCCTTTACCTAGGGTCTTGGTCTTCTTAGCCCGCCACAGCACTTCTCCAAACGCTCCTCTGCTTTCCTCCAAACTGCTCTCTGCTCCGCCACCAAACCACTCTGCTCCAACTCCTTCCTCCTCCTCTCCTGTCTGCCTGAAGCAGGGGGTTTTATTAGGTTCCTGAGAGGCCTTAATTGACTGCAGGTGCTCCAATTAACCTGTAGCCACCCTCCCTAGTCTCCAGGGAACCATGCCTTAATTAGCCTAGGGCTTATATATTTCCCCTCTCACACTCTACTACTGCTGTTCTCTGGCCCTCCTGTATCACAGTATTAAGAGCAGTTGGCTGGGAAGAATGACAAAAGCTTCACTGACCTCTTGGGCTCAGGTAAACAACTTGCTGTTGAAAAATTCTAGGAAAAGGATTTCAAAATTCAACATAATTTTGGAAAAAGGACCTGAGCTGGTTCTGCCAATAAGAAAGATGCAGTCATCTGGGAGTTTTTTCTTAAATATTCTAAAACTCTCGTGTATATATACACCATATTTTAACAGAGCATAACATCAATAACTTACTGTTGTTTCCCAAAATAATAGTTTACAAGACACCATAGAAGGAACACAGGAGTTACCCTGTCGGAACAGACCAATCATCATCTAGTCTGGTATCCTGTCTCTGACAACAGCCAATTCCAAATACTTCAGAAGACGGTATAAGACCACACCATGCACTTAACTGTGCAGCTGGGAGGTTGGAAAGGGAATTTATTTTGGCTTAGTTAGCGACCAGCTTCTGCCCTGAAGCATGTGTATGCTCCTTGGTAGACATTAGGATAGTACATGTTCTTAGGGTGTTGGGGGAACCCATTTCTTATGAGGTGTAGTGGTGGTCATGGGAACTAAGTCACCGGAACATTGGAAAAGAGCATTTCCTAAGAGAAGGGATAAAAGGTGCCATCTCATTATTCTGTGCACCTTACAAAAATGACAATACCTATTGGGCTGGCCTGTTTGCTTAAATGATGTTGTATGCTGCCAGGCAACAGATCCAGGTACCATTCCCAAACTCAGCTTCCAGGGTGGATTGAATTAAATCAAACAGACTAAAATCATGGTTTAAACCAGGGGTCTCAAACTCAAATGACCACGAGGGCCACATGAGGATTAGTACATTGGCCCGAGGGCCGCATTACTGACACCTACCCCCCACCCCCGCAGCCCTTGGCTTCGCCCCCACTCCACCACTTCCATAAGGCCCCGCCCCTTCCCCAAAATTCCCACCCCAACTCTGCCCCCTCCCTGCCCCCAGGGGGTACAGGAGGGGTGTGGGGTGTGGTGGGGGCTCAGGGCAGGGAATTGGGGTGTGGGGAGCAGGAGGGGTGCGGGGCACGGCAGGGGGTCAGGGTGCAGCAGGGGGCTCAGGGCAGGGGGGTTGGGGTGCAGGAGGAGTGTGGGGTGCAGCAGGGTCTCAGGGCAGGGGGTCAGGGTGCAGGAGGGGTGCAGGGTGCAACAGGGGGCTCAGGGCAGGGGGTTGGAGTGCAGGGTGTGGCAGGGAGCTCAGGGCAGGGGGTCAGGGTGCAGGAGGGGTGCGGGGTGTGGCAGGGGGCTCAGGGCAGGGGGTCAGGGTGCAGGAAGGGTGCGGGGTGCGGCAGGGGGCACAGGGCAGGGGGTCAGGGTGCAGGAGGGGTGCGGGGTGCGGCAGGGGGCTCAGGGTGGGGGGTCAGGGTGCAGGAGGTGTGCAGGGTGTGGCAGGGGGCTCAGGGCAGGGGGTCAGGGTGCAGGAGGGGCGTGGGGTGCAGCAGGGGGCACAGGGCAGGGGGTCAGGGTGCAGGAGGGGTGTGGGGTGTGGCAGGGGGCTCAGGTCAGGGGGTCGGGGTGCAGGAGGGGTGCAGGGTGTGGCAGGGGGCTCAGGGCAGGGGGTCAGGGTGCAGGAGGGGCGTGGGGTGCGGCAGGGGGCTCAGGGCAGGGGGTCGGGGTGCAGGAGGGGTATAGCAGGGGGCTCAGGGTGCAGGGTGTGGCAGGGAGCTCAGGGCAGGGGGTCGGGGTACAGGGTGCGGCAGGGGGCTCAGGGGAGGGGGTCAGGGTGCAGGAGGGGTGCAGGTCTGGTCCGGTATGCACTGGGGGCTGGTTCCCTGCCTGCCTGCCTGCCTGTCCTGCCCTGCCCCCGCGCCACTCCGGCAAGCTCCTGGAACCTGGGGGAGGAGGGGCACAGGGGTCTGTGTCACTGTTGTGTCCAGGCACTGCCCCCAGCAGCTCCCATTGGCCGCGGTTCCCCATTCCTGGCCAATGGGAGCTTCTGGGGGCGGTGCGGACCGCGGGCCGCAGAAAACAACCCCGTGGGCCGCATGTGGCCCGCGTGCCGCATGTTTGAGACCCCTGGTTTAAACCATCATTTTAATCTTGTTTAGCATTTGGAATTTTTAGTTATTTTCCTAAAGAAGGGTTAATTCTCACTGGTTGGTAACCATTAAATTGTGCTGATTTGCAATTAAATATAGCATTTACAACAAATGTGGTACTTCTTTTTGCTAAAGAGGAGAATACACTATATCTGTACACATTTATTATTTTTTTATGATAGAAAATGGCGAATGATGCATTTTTTATTTATTGGATGATTGTTTACTCATGATTTGTGTCAATCTCTATTTGGATGGATATTAGAATTAACATTTTTTGGGTTAGTTAAATAAAACTGCTTTAAATGTGCTGGATACATAAGGAAAAAAAGGTTTATCAAAACATATTTTACATTTAAAACTAACTAATTCAGTGACATGAACTGATCGTTTATGGTCACCATGTCCTTCAAGATTTTAGAACTAGTAGATCTCCTCCTCTCACACCTCATTTTTAATCATAGATTGGAAGAGAAAATCAAGCTTTCCTGCTATTTTGACTCCCAACCGGTTCCTTAATGTTGAATGAACTAGTTAATCAACAGTACTAGTTGAATAAACTGAAATGAAGCTGTCAAAAGCTTTAGCAGTTCAACCAACTCAGGTTGCAGGTGCTTAGCCAGTGACTTCCACCACTTCAGTGTTTTGACTTTCTTTGAATCTTTGGCAGCAAGCATGTAATATTTAATATTATTAATTTAATTGAATTTAAATGATTTTTTTTAGATTATAGTATGTTTAGGCCTTAATGTAGGTTGTCAGAATTTCAAATTTAATTTTAAATTGGGTTGTTTTGAAAATAAACTCATATTTAATTTAAATAAAAAAAATTTTGTTTTTAAATTCACTCTGTCATCCTCTCACTCCCCTGGCTGAGAAAGGCTGAATGCAAAGGAGATGTAGCATGCTTAGTCATAAGGGCCTCATCTTGTTCTAAAATGGACCTAGATAAAGAATTTAGCAATGGTGGACTCTTAAGGGCATTTTATCTAATCCTTCTCTGCCGGTGGGTGACATTGACATGGGGTGGTATGACAGGGATAAGGGGTTAAAGAGAAGAAAATACAAGGCAGATCTCCAACATCTCCATCTGTAGGAGAAAGGGAAGAACTTATTGGGGAAAGGAAATTGACAATACCTGCTTCTACCACATGGTCCATGGTTGGAAATCTTTTGTATACAGCTGTGCTCACTGAGCGGAAGATGATCAGGGAAGTTAAATTCACATAGCGCATTAGAGTCCTCCTAAGTAAGCGCCCGTATTCATCTCTTCCCTGAATGCTGCTAGAGATCAAGAACATAAGTCTGTCTGGCCACGGCAGATTCACAAACTGGTTCCACCAGCGGTTCACCACCAAAGTAACGTAGAATCCTGCATGTTAAAAAAGTATATCAACATCACTGTTCTTGCTGCAAAACTGACATACACTCAGGTCCTCTAAGTTTTAGTTCATTCTGTAGGATGTTATCTAGGCTGCAAGGTAACTTCATTTGCCAGAATAATTGTTATAAAATATGCACAATATGATACAGTTAAAGCCTATTATTCAGTAGGTATTACATTCCAAAGGCCGAATCCTGCAAGGTTCTAAGTGCCTCATGCAAGATGTTGAGCACCCACAACTCCCATTCACTGAAATGGGAGTGAAGGGTACTCACTTCACAGGCTCAGGCTCAGATAGTTATTTAAACAAACGCAGTTAATGAATAAAAACTTAAATCTTCCAATAGTAAAGTAGTAATTCAAGCATATGTCATGTTGACTTGACAAAAGCAATTTGACTTTAAGGCAACCTTAGTGGATGGCGGTGGTTTTATTGTAAAACAGATTTCCAACATGCCTTTCAGCTCTGAAATACTTCCATGCATTGCCATTTGTGACATCCTAATGGAGGCAGCTTTGTGGAGTCTGTCCACAGGTACGCTGTACTTACCAAGCACAAAGGTGACTGGGATTTGTTCAGCATATTTGTCACAGTAAATTGATAATTTTTCAAAGAACCGTTTTTGGCTTCCTGTAAGAAAAAATCTGTAGCAAAAATAAAATGTATATATCCCTTTGTAATACCGCTGCACACCTTGGATATAAAGTGAAGACAATTAAATATAAATAACCAGATAACTGAAACTAGGAATGATCTTGGCTAATGTGCACAGATGAATCTTTAAGGAGTTAAATTGATGAACATTTAGGGTGTTAATATTTGTAGCATGTAATAAGGGAGCTGACAGGTGGAGGAATATTATTCGCTAGTCATAAAATGACAAAGAGTCCTGTGGCACCTTATAGACTAACAGACATATTGGAGCATAAGCTGAGGAAGAAGTGGGTATTCACCCACGAAAGCTTATGCTCCAATACGTCTGTTAGTCTATAAGGTGCCACAGGACTCTTTGTCGCTTCTACAGATCCAGACTAACACAGCTACCCCTCTGATACTAGTCATAAAACGTTTTTCATTACTGAAGTGACAAAATCCACTTGTGCTATTCACCTGTAGTATGCCACCTAATACAAATCAATGGTCTTGGTGCAAACTACTTCAGCAAATGTATTTTTCTCCTATTTTTCAACTGGACTACTTAATAAAAGTGATCTGATCAGATCTTCTAAAACTGGAAAGGGGCACTAATCTGTACTTGTTGTTACGTGAAAACTCTACTCTTTCCACATCAGGGGGTATGTCTCATTTACTACTAAGAAATTTGTCTTGGCCATTAGTTAAAATGCGCACAAAAATCAAATATATTTAAACTAAGGCAACTATAAGCCCTATGGCAGAAAAACGAATGGAGCACAGTGACTGATTCCCATGTAGAATGATAGCTAATGAAATACAACATTCTTAAACATAAGCAATTATTTTATTTATATATAAAATCTTACAGTTATCTTATCCCATATAAAAGATATACATGGCAAATATTTGGGGTTGTTTTACATTTGTAAAATAAAATCTGCTGTTCATATAGAATGCTTTCCACAGTGTACACTGAATAAAGAGGAGAGTTTTTATTTACCGTTTTAAAGTAAGAATAGATTTTTTTTAATTAAAGGTTTTTGTTGTTGTTGTTTCTTTACATGCCAATGATTTAGTCTTGCTACCATGTAGACAAAGTAAGTCCAAAGAACTTGTTTTACACCAAAAAGAAAAATGTCGAGCTCCAATTATATTTCTAAAGAGATACTGAAAAATAATTTGAAGTCCTCCCACTTATTTTATCAGTGAAAGTCTTCATTTCATTAGAAATCTTGGCTTCACCACGGTGAAATTCACCATGCACAGACTAGCATGAGACAAACACTCCGCTTAAGTCACACTTGAGGAATTAATTGGGACTTAAGTGTCACATAGGTCTTGTGCTGGCCTTTTGCACAGGAATAAATTTCACCCTGACTTACACACTGATCCTGCAAAGTGCTGCTGTTGAGCCTCTTCTCTGAGGTAGTGAGGGAGGAATCCAAAAAATAACTTAGGTGCCTAAATCCCAGACTTAGGGCTTGTCTACACTTACGGTGCTTCAGTGGTGCTGCTGCGCTGCTGTAGTGGTTAGTGAAGACGCAACCTATGCCAATGGGAGAGCATCTCCTGTCGGTGTAGGTACTCCACCTCCCAGAGAGGTATGTCAATGGGAGAAGCTGTCTATGCCTGGGATTAGGACGGAATTACTATGTCACTCAGGGGTGCGGCAGCATCACCAACTCCTTCTTCATCTGTTTTGTGTAGAGCGAGGTAGGTGCCTCACTCATTCCCTTCAAGAAATGGCTTAAGTTAGGCACCTAAGCTGTCCTACTGCAGGGGGCAGATGCCCATTTGTGAATCGCTAAGCAGAGATAGGCACTTCCCTGCAGCCTAGGTGCCTACCTTCAGGAGATGGGCAGGACTTAGCACACACCCCTTTTATCAGCATTTCCCATTGGCTAGCTCAGGCAGCTCCTGGCCTAGTATGTGAGCTTTTGTGGATCACATTCTTAAGCACCTCTCTCTTTCCATTTATTGTATAGGGATCCTGGTCGCTTAATTCGGCTTTGTGGATCAGAGTGATGCTCCTGGATTTTCAAGGTGCCTAAAAGTTAGGTCCCGTGGCACTCAGCATTGCAATACCTACGTCTCTTAATGGATCCTGACTTGAGTGCCTCCAATTTCTACTGAGTAGATGCTTGGCACCTTGTGTGATTGGGAAAACTATGGGCTCTTATTTCAGTCCTTACTCAGGCAAAACTCTGCTTTCCATTTCCTGAGAAAGGACTACATAACTGGACCATAAGATAATCACCTTTCAGCATTTCCTATTAAATTGCCATCTATTAACTGGTGATGACACAGGCGCATAAGTATGACAATATGTCTAGACTTTGCAGTTCAGAACAGGTCATTTAGTCAGTGCAGAGTTAGAGTGGCAAAAACCATGTAATGACATAGGAGTCCTGCAGATGTTTATATGGCATAACATTTTTGGAACATGACATACACACAACAATCATCAGCTAGCAGGTGGCTGAGATTAGAATCACTTGAAGATGATGGTTAAACAGTAATTTAACATTCCAAAAATCATGTGAGATATAAATAAAGGACATTAAAAAAGGTCTAAGCAAAAGGTTATGTTATTTAGTACAAAATCAGTCATCAGCCAAAGGATGTGAAGTGTGAGACTATTCCTTTTACATAGCATTTGATTCTGATTAAGACGGAGACATGAATATGTCACATGGAAACAGATGTACCTGTACAACACACTTATTGCTGTGTAAAGACTAGCAAAGGCAATAAATTCCCTGTACAGCAGTTTGTAGATGCTGCCTTTCCACTTGAGGAGTAATCTGTGAAATCCAAAGAAGGTGGCATTTGCTACTTTACTGGAGTAAGTGACTGTCATTGTCTTGGCAGGTTGTTTCTAGAAAAGTAAAAACAAGCAGGAAATTGACAGTGTTTCAGAGTGTATCTTAACTTTAATAGACCCATATATAGCTATAGTTAGCAGTGTCTTTGTGACCTGCAGATGAGATTACTGCAAAGCTATCTATGTGAAGTAACTCTTGAAGACCATCCAGAAGCTCCAGCTGGGGCAGATGTGCCTGCCTGCCTACCTGCTTGGCAGTGTCCTCTACCTAGAGCATACAACACGTATTCTTCAAAGATTCTACCAGCTTCCAACTTGCTCTGAGCTTCAGTTCAAGTGACTGACTAGGACTGCATGACATTTTTCAAAATTTGCAATGTTGTTGAATTTTTTGTTTAAAATCATGAATTTCCCTGCCCCATTTTCAGCCAGTTCTGGTATGATCTATACACCTCAATGTGATCTAGGGACTGCCTCTCCCATTTTATGTCATTGCAGCAAGTGAGATCACCTTGGGGGCTCTTCTAACAGCCCTGATATTTGAGTGGCTGGTGGTAGGACAGTCTTGTTGGTGGGTCCTCATGCCTTCTTCTACTCCAACAGTGCAGTGCCCAAGTTAGGTCACAGTCCAAGACCTAGCTATTTTCTCAGGTCTTCACCAGAGCACATTGTAGGTTTCCCAACCCTCCAGGCTTGTGCTGGAGTCTCCAGGAATTAAAGATTAATCTTTAATTAAAGATTATGTCATTTGATTAAACCTCCAGGAATATGTCCCGCCAAAATTGATAACCCTAGCAGGCTGAGTGGAGGGCTAGGAATTTAGCTTATATTTGGTGGTGGTAAGAATGCTTTCTCGTTGACTTTGTCAAAGTGTTGTATAGCTCTTTTTGTTGCTTATGCACCTAGGGATATTGGTGAGAAGTAATATGGAGATATGGAGAGGAGAACTTTGCACAGCATTTTAGGAAGGAAGTGGATAAGACACAGTAGCAGTAATCTCCAGTTAATGATTGCATAAAGTCACTTGTGTTGCTCTAGCATAAATGCCACTCTTGCATGTTTTTCTTTATGCCATTGTAGGCTATTTACTTTAATTTAAAAAAGAAACTATCAAACCATAAGGGCTGCCTGATAGTGGACAACTTCGCTAGGCCTCTGATGCTGAGCATAAAAATAAGTCATGAAAATTTAGCTGTAAAATTGCTAATTTCTTCTTTTATTCATAGGGAGAGTAAACGGGGAAGGGACACCCATAAGACTTCCATTTCCGACCGATGGTCTCTCCTGAGAGTTCTGATTTGTGTGGACAATGGCCTGGCAGTTTATAAAATCCTGGAATATATGGTTATTATTCCTTGCCTTCTAAATGATAGATGTGCTATTGCTGATTTATTTTCTACATCCGTTTTTCGATTGAAGTCTGATAAGTGCAACTAAGGGGTCACATCCTTGGCTGATCAGTGAGCAGAGGTGACGTCTTGCATGCCAGAATGCCTGGGGTCAGCATGGGGAGTGTAGATTAAAAGTCAAAAGCCTCAATTCTTGATCCCAGCCAACCAAGTGGTTATGATGAGAAAAGAGCTGGTATGAATGGGGCAACAAATCTTTCTAATGGGAACCTCCAGTTAAATTCTATTGGAATTGTGAAAGCCAAGTTAGCACACCTATAGCCCTAGCTAGGACTGAAACTATGAGTACTCCCAGGAGGATTTGTACTGCAGGTGCCACAATAAATTCAGGGATATTATCTAAAAAGCACTATCACATAATTTTTATATTAGTAAAACAAGTATAATTGCTTTTAGACCAGTGGAGAGCGAATGATCACAGTATATCTATTTTCTTTTGCTTCATATGGAAATAAATGTTTCACAACACAAGCAGCACAGATTTGGTACTATACTTGTGTTTTTCTCTGGGAACATGTTCATAGTCTCCATTATACTTTTTTAATATATAAAATACAATAAAAAGCAATGGGAAGACATGGTATAAATAAGACCTATATTCATGGTTCATGGATTTACTCTTGCAGATACTAGGCACTAGATACTATGGTGATTGGTGCTATAAAATACCTTATATAGATTATTTTATTATTATTTACCTCATTAGCAGATATAGGGCAAAATTATCTTCTGGTGTAAATTGGCACAGTTCCATTGATATCACTGCAGCTGCACCAATTTACATCAGCAGAGAATTTGACCCATACCTGTAATCCTGCTTTTCCTTCCCTTCAGTATTAGTTACCTCTCTGGAATTTACTCTGTTACTGTGACTTATATTTTATTTTACTTTTGCTAAGGCAACCAGGAGTCCTTTGGCATTGGTGCCTAAAAATAAAAGAATATTGTTGTTCTATTAACATTACTCCCAAAGTTAATGGGAGTTTTGGCCAGGTACGGTCTTCAGGATTGGAAGCTTTACAATTAAAATAGAACCCACTGTAGAAAAGGATGGCAATTAATAACACTGTAGGTACATTACAGTATATACAAATATATAATGCCTACGTGCACAATTAACCATCAAATTTCTATAATTTTATTTCCTCTTTTATATTATGGTGGCAAGAGGGATTCAAATATACAGAATAAGTCCAATAAAAAAAACTAAGCACGTTCTGTGTACACTAACCTGCTATTCTGATGTGGCAGCCCAACCATGAAGGAAAATCCCAGACCCTTTCTTTTCCTCAAATGTCCCCAGTGAAGAAGCCTTCAAGTATGAAATAGTGTCTTTGCTCCTTCTTCACCTTAGGAATATAAGCTATTGGGGATTTGCTTACTACTGAGACCCTGGAGGAGTGGACTGACAAGCACAGGGGTTAAAATGTCTTTCCACTTCTGGAAGCCTGTTTTTGCCAAGTCCCTCACTGCTGTCAGTTACAGCAGGGAACAGACGCAAGCAACAGCAGCTGCTGATCTTGCTGTTTTCTAGTCTATAATTATAACTCCACTTGCCTCCAAAGGACCCCTTTGAGTTGTATGAAGAGTCTCTGTAATGGTTTGGATGGCACCAAAACCTTCAACCTCTTTCCTTCTGTCCCCCCAAAATGGAACAAATAAGAGGGAAGCATTTTTCTCTGAGATTCAGAAAAGAGGATCAGTCTTGCCTCAATCCTGCAAAGTCTTATGAACATGTTTTGTATTACTCCCATGAGTCGTTCCACTGCTCTCGATGGATCGACTCATGGCGATGAAGTTAAATCTTTGCATGATTGGAGCTTCTCTCCCCACTCCTAAGGTCAGATGAACCCTGTCTTTCAGGAATCATGGTGTTAACAGGAAGCTGTAAAATGTGACAATGAGAGACTAGGAAGATGCCATTCAGTGCTCCATGATTCTTCATAGAATCTTTCACAAAAAGAATGAAGCAAGATGATTGCAAGTGAAATAAAATAGAGCAGAGGGAGAGAGAAATAAGATGCTGTGTAGACCAGTGGGGAAAGCTATATTTTCTGATGAGAGATTTTTCTTGTCTGAGTCCCGTCATTATGTACAAAGTGATTCAGGAGCATGTTTTGTTAATTCAACTTGTCTCTGAAGGAAATGATTTGTGATCATCATCTGCTTTTTCCTCTTTGACAATAGCAGACAGAAGACACTTAGATGTCAAAACACAAAAGACATTACTGCATGGCGTGTGTGTTTTGTGGGCAGGCAGTGGGCTATGGTGAAATATAATAAAGGATTTTAACAGTAAATGGTCTGGCATGGAAAAAACATACAGCCCGATCCTATTATAGTGACCGCTTTTCATAGGAGAGCTCCTAACAATGAGGATATTATAAGATCACCATTTATAATAATTACGTAGGCCTAAGTTTGCTGGAGAAACAGGCCGGTTAGCAGATTCTTTGAGCACAAGCAGTGCTTAATTTGTGCCAGGGCTTGCCAGGTCTGAGATCCGGCACCTCTAGGCTTGGAGTTCATAGCCCCAGGACCTCTGGGCTTGCTGCATCAGTTATGCATGTAAGAAAGTGCTTGAGCCCCGGCACCTCTTTCATTACAAATTAAGCACTGAGTACAAATGACACTACTTAAATAACTAATAAGGGACAGGTGGTGTCGGATGGTTTTCCAGGGCGCGCTCCAATATTTTCATATAATGAGATGAGCAGCTGAGACTGCTCCTATTAGCTTTGTGCAGTTTTTCAGAAGACACAGACTTAGAACTTTACAATTTTGGAGGCAGAAATAAAATAAAGTTTCCATAGTGCGGATTTGCTGAAACTGCCATGGAGAGCTGTAAAGTACATTGCCCTGTACCACTGAGGTTTGCTATATCGGGGGAGGATGCATCCCAAAGACAGGAGGTGTTTTCATTATTGCTCTCCCTCAGGGGTACCCTCCCCCCACCCCGCTCCTGGAGGGAGGGAGGCAAAAAGAGCTCTGCAGAAACCCTGCTAGCAGAGGCTGCTGAGGGAATACAGTGATTCAGTGCATCCTCTGACCAAGTTGACCATACCCTTTCCCAGACACTACTACTCACATTTTAGGCAGGGTTGATCCCCTAAGCCCTTCCTGGTTCATGGGAGGTTGTGCCTCTCCAAAATCCCTACCTAGTGAGTGTGACCTTACCACAGTTGGGGGCCTCTCCACCAGAAGCAAGCACAGACCCTTCATGATTTTAGCCCCATTATGCTAAATTTTAAAATATCTTCGTATTTGGATACAACTTTTCTGCTTTAGATTTATCTCAGTGTTTCATACTCATGTCATTAACAGAAGATTTCAGGTGCTCACTAAAAGCTCACACACTATAGCAGAGCTGTGAAAGCAATCACAGCACCATGACGATCCATCTGACCCTGTTCCCACCAAAGACTTGTTATAGACGTTCACCAAAAGCATTTTTAATACAATGTTAGGAAATGCCTTCAGCTTTCAATGGGCGTTTTGCCTGAATAAGAGTAAAGGTGCCACTCATTCAGTGAAAACAGTGCTGAGCCCACATAAGGATGCAGAACATAGTGGTTTGTTTCTGGGTGGACTGTGAATAGTATCTGTAGTGATTTATCTATGCCCTCAGGTTTGCAAGCAAGAAAAGGTGAAATTTCTGCAAGGGTTTTTCTTTTTGTTTTCTCATCTCTGATATGTGAATACCAGATTCCATGGTGTGACGGGGCTTTCCTGCCCCGCACTAGCCCAGGCAATGTCAGGCCTGTGGGATTGGCTGCGGAAGTCCCGCCTCCCCAGCAGGACTGGGCATGCTTCAAATGCTCTGAGAGTATAAAAGGGAGAAGCCCAGCTCATTCTGGGCAGGCAGCCATGGAAGGAGGACCTGTCTGGGAAGCTCCTGTGGAGCACCAGCCACAGCCCCTGACTGCGCCGGGAATCATAGAATCTCAGGGTTGGAAGGGACCTCAGGAGGTCATCTAGTCCAACCCCCTGCTCAAAGCAGGACCAACCCCAATTAGATCATCCCAGCCAGGGCTTTGTCAAGCCTGACCTTAAAAACCTCTAAGGAAGGAGATTCCACCACCTCCCTAGGTAACCCATTCCAGTGCTTCACCACCCTACTAGTGAAAAAGTTTTTCCTAATATCCAACCTAAACCTCCCCCTCTGCAACTTGAGACCATTACTCCTTGTTCTGTCATCTTCTACCACTGAGAACAGTCTAGATCCATCCTCTTTGGAACCCCCTTTTAGGTAGTTGAAAGCAGCTATCAAATCCCCCCTCATTCTTCTCTTCTGCAGGCTAAACAATCCCAGTTCCCTCAGCCTCTCCTCATAAGTCATGTGCTCCAGCCCCCTAATCAGAGCCTCCCCAAGCCCCCAGGAACCTCGGTGACTGGAGGAGTCAGAGGAGGCGGCCGGCTCAACTACCCACAGGGAGCCTGAAGGTTCGTGGGAGACCCCGATGCAGAGGCAGATAGGAAGTGACACAGGGAGGGTGACGGAGTGGTATCTCCCACCCGGGAAACCTCAGCGTGTTTCGGTAGGACCCCCCCGCTGAGTCAGTGGCAAGGTGCTACGCCACTGTCAGGGCCCGGTAGAGTTGGGTGGGTCTGGGCCCCCCTACTGGGGCCGCCACACCCCTTGGTGGGCGCTCGCCCTTCTCCCCCATTGGACTGGCCGCTAGGCCACACTGCCCTGTACTGCAGGGCTGCTTTATGGACTTTGGCCGCTAGGCCACGCTGCCCTGTACTGCAGGGCTGCTTTATGGACTTTGGCCGCTAGGCCAGGCTGCCCTGTACCGAGGGGCTGCTTTATAGACTGTGACCATTAGGCCGTGCTGCCCTGGCCCCGGGGGCGAAAGCCCTCACACATGGTAAGACACAAGGGTAGTCACAATTTTATTAGGTTAAACCAAGTTTTATAGTAAACTCTCAAAATCCCACAATAGGGGACAAGGACCTGCAAACTACTGCCCTCTACACTGTGACACAACGCTATAATATAAATACTTTTGCCTTAGTATCTAAGGACTGAAATAAATGTCTCCGTTATCATCAGCAGAATACCTTGTAGCTGATTTAAAACCTGTAGTTTTATTATTAGAGAACATTAGTTCAAATAAATGCAACATCAGGACATGGACAGATTTGGTAATACTTTGCTTAAGGTATTTACACCTCAGTATCACACTCAGTTATTTGTATAAGATGTCAGTGTCCAGATAGGAATCAGGAATTCTATTTATACACATTATACTCCTGAAAGAGTAAATAAAAAGGATAGATTTTGCGAAGTATATAAATTATTTCACATTTGCAATGAATATTTTAACTATATCACTTTGTCCAGTCTCTGATATCCCTCGATAGACCTCCTCAGCTGTTATAATTGCAATGATACCCTGGAGTGCGCAGTGTAAGCACTTCCTTTCTCGTGAGCTTATAAATGAGAGAAGTCCCACAGAGGTCTCATCTGCGTAATCCTCCTCCTATTGCACTGCCCTAAGGGCAGCTCGGCTTGTAATAGCATCACTAGTGTACAGGACGTGGAGATTTTACCATCAAGTGCTCTAACCTGCTCTGAACAAATCTAGACAACGCAGTGGTAAAAATGCCTGAGCCCATACAAGCATGGTCACTATTGTTACCAATGGGGGAGGTAAGAGAGGCACTGTGGCCCAGTGCATAGGGCACTAAACTGGGACCCTGAAGAGCTATGATCTCTTCCTGGCTCTGCCATATGCCAGCTGTTGTGATCTCCTTTTACTGTCTTCCTCTTAAGTGCTTTGGGGCAGTAACTAATTTTTACTCTGTGTTTGTACAAAGCACAGTGGGGCCCCACTGAGTCTTGAACTGTGAATGTAATACAAATAAGGCATAATAATAATGTCCAAATTCATTCCAGTGTAAACAAGGCCAGTGGGTTTCTAAGTATCGAGGTTTGCGAAACCTGAAAGAGTTTTCTCACTGAAAAGGAAAATAAATGACTCAAATGTTGGGCAAATTGCAGTAGCAGAGAACAGCAGCTGCTATTGATTTTTCTCTGAATAAAACATTTGGTTTTTTTTTCACATACAGTCACTTGCCATTGGGATTACCGGCTTTATAGAACTCTTAAACAAATTAACATAGGCGAGCTGTATAATTAAGCTGCCCACTGACCCTTTAAAATGAATATGTAAAGAGCTGCCATGAAGTATAGTTGTCTCTTCAGTGAAAGGGATTGAAATAATTAAAAGTAATTCCAGTAAGAGAGAGACCGCTGTGCTTAGCACCACTCACTGTGGGTGGTAGAATATACTTTAAAGTAGGCTGCTTTATCTCCAGCAGTCATATGGTAAAATATGTCAGAGGATCACAAATGCACCCTGTATGCAGGATAAAGCCTGCTGCCTCAACAGATTAATTGCTAGGGTACTGTAACTCCACATGAAGAAACACTTTGATATGTGATGCCCTTTTAACAAAATACGCTTCATTTTCTAGTCACCGGTACTGTCTTTGGTGCCTTGATAAACATTATGCTTTTAGCCGATAGGGCTGTTGTCCATCATGACCATGCCTTTATTGCCCTAGAACACCCACATGGGAACTGCTAAGCAGGCGCAAGAAGCTGACATATGGAATGTGATACCAGAGAGGCTCCTTCTGTCTCTCTCTGATTTACCCCAGCAGAAGGCAGGTGGGGAGCTGGAGTGAAGAGAGTCATCCAGCTGACTCAAAGCACTATGGGCTGACATCAGAGAAAGCAGTGGCTCCCTCTGTGCCAGCAGGAAGGGCAGGGTGCTTTGTCTGACTGCTGGGGAGAGACTGACTGGCTCCAAGACACTTCTGTGTCAGCTGAAAGCTCCTAAATGAAATATTTTCTGGGGAGAGGACAGCATCCCTTTGGACTGAAGTTTGCCTCTGGGCTATTGTCCTCTGTAACTCCCAGGTGGCCAAGGTCCCACTAGGCCCTCTCTTGGCATACAATTACTGCTTTGGAGCTGTGAGATGGTAGTGTGTGTGAGGCTACATGGGATTATTCAATTTACTCATTGCCTCCATACCTAAGCGGAAAACCTGGCCCCATTAACGTCAAATAGGCATTTTGATTTTGACTTCAATGGGGCCCGAATTTCACTGCTGGTGCTTCCTCTCACCAGGCACATCTGTCTTCAGGATTGACCGAGTCTGTGCGAAATCAATGTAAGCAGGAATAAAGGAGCAACATGCCCCATATGCCCACCCAATATTTTCCACATGGTGTGGAAATATTTTACTTCTACTAAAATTCTTATATCGATTAATGGATCTCATTAGTGAGGATTTTTACTTCTGGTGAGTATGACCCCACCTTTGGTACACTCACTGTCTGTTCCCCTTTAACGTCTCCTTTTGTTATGGTCCCTAGGGGTCCAGCAAGGCAAAGATGGTTTGTCAGGGTGCACAGGTAGACACTGACTCAGCTGGTCTGTCTCAACTGTTTACACTGTAATTGTTTGCAGGGCTGTCCCCAGGAGCCTCATGATGGAAGCAGGAGAGAATGTTTGATTTTGAAGAGAAAGTGGTGGGCATCCAGCCAGTCAAAGTAACAGCTTTACCATCTGCACCAGAGTCATACATCATAATGATCTTTCAAGGTCGATCTTGCATCTAAACAAAATAAATGAGGACCCTGGGGGGAAATCCTGGTCCCAGTGAAGACAATGGCTAAACTCCCCTTGACTTCAATAGGGCCAGGATTTCAGCCTAAGTTTTCTGAGAACATCCAAAATTCTATTAACAATGCTTAGTTGGGCACCGACAGAAATAACATAAGCCCACCTGCTTGTGGCAATGAAAAACATCAGGAACAGCAGACACAAGCTCCAGATGACACTTACCTGTAAGGTCTTGTCTAGACCTGGATTTAAAGGTGTGATGTGAGCACATTAGCTAATTCGTGCTAACATGCTTTAAGTCTAGTGTAGAGAAGACACACTACGGTCACATGGGCGACATTGGTCAAGTTAAAGTGCAGGTAGCCGAAGCGTAGACTTTAATGTGTCCACTTTAGCATGTTTATATTTTATCTTGTCTACATTACACTTTGACCATGTTAGATACCTCAGATGTGCTAACAACACACCTCTTATTCTGCTCTGAACAAAGCCTACAATACCCAACAGGCCACTGCAGAAGGAACTGTTTTGAATCAGTTCCTTGATTCTGCTTTCAGCAGAAACTAAAGTGTTAGCAATTATCAACTCCTTCAAAAGAAGCAAAGCATGATACATTTATAGGTTCTGCCAAACAGTATCAGACCAGTGCTCCATCTAGTTCATAGCCTGTCTCCAAGAGTGCTCAGTACCAGATACTTCAGAGGAATGTGCAAGAAACTCCATGGTGGACAATTGTGAAATAACCTGCTCAGAGAAAGTTTCTTTCTAATCCTTGTCATCCATGATGTCTTGTGTCAATGAGCTCTATAAGTTAATTATGCATTGTGCAAAAAGTATTTCCCTTCATCAGCTTAAAATTTGTTGCTCTTCAAGTCTTAACATTTTGTTATAAACACATGAGATTCCATTACTGGGCTAGACTGGGACAGACCTGTCACTTTTCTGAGACCATTTTACGTTTCATTTCTTATGATGATTCCAAATATTATTAATGGAATAATTGTTTAACAGAACAAAAGAGTGAGAATGAAATATGGATTCTGTTCCTGGTTCTGCCACAGTCTTGCTGTATGCCTTGTGCAAGTCACTAAAGTCATTTTTATGTAAGCAGAGTCAGGATGAGCTCTACCCTGACATCTGGTGGTGAATTGTGGAAAGGGATGTCAGGGGCTAATCTTGTTTGCATGGACACACCCACCCTGCAAAGCATGATGGACCGCTTGCCCAAATGGTCACTTTGGCTGCTGTGGGATCCCCAGTTTCTCTGTTATTGGGGCAGGAAGAATAAAGTGTTGTTACCCTGATTATGTGAATCAAGGACAGTGGGCTTTTGTTATGATGGAGGGACTTGCCATCAACTAAGCAGCACTTGCTAGGCGAGGGACATGGGTTCCAAAATCCAGTGAGTTGAGAGAGGTTGGGGGCAGGTTTCTTGATTGGGCCTTTTGGCTATAGATTAAGCATAGTACCTGGTAGTATGGCCCCCCCCCGTGAGGGTTGGCAACACTGATTGCACTTTCTCCTTCTCTCTCCACTGTGGAATATCAGAGCTAATGTTGAACTTATTGGGAGTCTGGTTTCAGGCTGCTGAGTTGAAATCACTCTGGGCTAAGGGTGCAAATGAGCACTAAGGCTCCCCTAACTACAAGCTGAAATCACTGAGCAGTCTGTTAAGTAGTGCAGGAGCCTGAAGATCTGTGGCTGGTGGCACGGCGCTGCTAGTGGAGCAGTTTGTGGGGACAGTCGGAGCAGCTTGCAGGATGGCTGGCGGAGCGGAGCAGTTCGTGGGGATAGCTGTAGCGGCTTGCGGGACAGCTGGCGGAGCAGAGCGAAGCCCCATGGAGGGGTGAGGCAATCATCTTCACGCCATGTAAGGTGCCCCTTACCTCTCCCCTCCCCATTTCTGCCCAGACTGATGAAGTTTTGACCTTTGGGACTGGACTTTTGGGTTCTGGGACTTTGGGTGATTTCTGGGTTGCTGGACTCAAGAACCAAAGGGACAGGACATGGCCCAATTGGCTGGGGTGGGTCTTGCTCACAGTTTGGTTTATGAATCCTAGTTGCGGTGTTTTCCCAATTTAATGCTGGTGTCGTTTACCTGCTGTTATTGAAGATTTTCTGTTACACCGAGGCCCTGTGCTTGCGAGAGGGGAAGTATTGCCTCTTTGAGGTGCCCGGGGTGTGTGTGTAAAGATTTTCCCAGGTTACTGGGTGGGGGCTCGAGCCGGTTTTACATTATTGTTGAAAAGGGAACCCCTATGTACTGAACCCAGCCCTTGCTGCTGTCAACTAGTCCTGGCAGAAGGGTTACATTTATATTGGAGAAATTTACAACAACAACAAATCTCCACTGGTTCTAACATTAATTCAGCTGAATTAGTAGACGTGATGGTGGGAGCCCCAGTTTAAATAAGGTTCCCATAGCTGGATGCCCATTTTTACCAATGCTTCAATTAGCATTAGCTGTCAACTGGCTTAACTAAAATGATGGTGAAAACATGTCCAGTTGCAGGAGCCTTGTCTATAGTAGGGTTCCATTATTGCTAACATGAGTTAAATTGAACCCGTAGGATTATTTTTTAAATTTCCCCAGTGTAGACATGGCCTTAAATTCTCTGTGGATCAGTTTTATCATCTGTATAAAAGAAGCCAAATACTTATGTACTTTACTACTGTGTTGAAATTCACTGATGTCTGTAAAATTGTTTGAGATCCTTTGATGAAAGGCATTAAGCATTCATATGCTCACTTAAAGTCGTCCCGATTACCGTTGTTTCATTGTTATATTGCTGATCAATTAGAGAACATGCTCGTTTAAAGTTGCGCAATGCTCCCTTATAACATTGTTTGGCAGCCGCCTGCTTTGTCCACTGCTTGCAGAAAGAGCAGCCCGTTGCAGCTAGCTGGTGGGGGCTTGGAACCAGGGTGGACCAGCAGTGCCCCTATCAGCTCCCCGCTCCCCTAAATTCCCTGTGCGGTAGCCTCCCAGCAGGCTATCAATTGTCGGGCAGTTCAGCTGTCCATCCCCTCACTGCCGTGTGCTGCTCCTGCCCTTTGCCTTGGAGCTGCTTCTGGGAGCGTCCTGCTTGCTGTACAAGGGAGGGGGAAGAAGGGCTAATGTCAGGGTGTTCCCCTCCCCCCTGTACCTTCCCCCCACTTACCTCATCTCCATAGAGCGGGGTGGCGGGGGGACACACGACAGGGCTCAGGATGGAGGGAGCATGCTGGCTGTAGCTGCTGTTTCAACTTGCTGAGCTACTTAAAAAGACAATTTACGTAGAATGGGGTCAGCCTACTTAAAGGGGCAATGTGTGTGTCTCTCTCACACACACAGGGTGTGTGTCTCTGTCTGCCATGCTGTCTCCCCTCCTTCTATTTGTGCTGCCTTGTAGAGTGTGAGGCTACATTAATAACAATAAGAACATAAGAATGGCCATACTGGGTCAGACCAAAGGTCCACCCAGCCCAGGATCCTGTCTACCGACAGTGGCCAATGCCAGGTGCCCCAGAGGGAGTGAACCTAACAGGTAATGATCAAGTGATCTCTCTCCTGCCATCCATCAGCCCCCTCTGACAAACAGAGCCTAGGGACACTATGCCTTACCCATCCTGGCTAATAGCCATTAATGGACTTAACCTCCATGAATTTATCCAGTTCTCTTTTAAACCCTGTTATAGTCCTAACCTTCACAACCTCCTCAGGCAAGGAGTTCCACAGGATGACTGCATGCTGTGTGAAGAACTTCCTTTTATTTGTTTTAAACCTGCTGCCCATTAATTTCATTTGGTGGCCCCTAGTTCTTATATTATGGGAACAAGTAAATAACTTTTCCTTATTCACTTTCCCCACACCACTCATGATTTTATATACCTCTATCATATCCCTCCTTACTCTCCTCTTTTCCAAGCTGAAAAGTCCTAGCCTCTTTAATCTCTCCTTATATGGGACCCGTTCCAAACCCCTAATCATTTTAGTTGCCCTTCTCTGAACCTTTCCTAATGCCAGTATATCTTTTTTGAGATGAGGAGACCACACCTGTACGCAGTATTCAAGATGTGGGCATACCATGGATTTATATAAGGGAAATAAGATATTCTCCATCTTATTCTCTATCCCTTTTTAAATGATTCCTAACATCCTGTTGCTTTTTTGACTGCTGCTGCACACTGCATGGATGTCTTCAGAGAATTATCCACGATGACTCTAAGATCTTTTTCCTGATTAGTTGTAGTTAAATTAGCCCCCATCATATTGTATGTATAGTTGGGGTTATTTTTTCCAATATGCATTACTTTACATTTATCCACATTACATTTCATTTGCTGTTTTGTTGCCCAATCACTTAGTTTTTTGAGATCTTTTTGAAGTTCTTCAGTCTGCTTTGGTCTTAACTATCTTGAGCAGTTTAGTATCATCTGCAAACTTTGCCACCTCACTGTTTACCCCTTTCTCCAGATCATTTATGAATAAATTGAATAGGATCAGTCCTAGGACTGACCCTTGGGGAACACCACTAGTTACCCCTCTCCATTCTGAAAATTTACCATTTATTCCTACCCTTTGTTCCCTGTCTTTTAACCAGCTCTCAGTCCATGAAAGGATCTTCCCTCTTATCTCATGACAACTTATTTTACATAAGAGCCTTTGGTGAGGTATCTTGTCAAAGGCTTTCTGGAAATCTAAGTACATTTTGTCCACTGGATCCCCCTTGCCCACATGCTTGTTCAAACAACTTCAAAGAACTCTAATAGATTAGTAAGACATGATTTCTCTTTACAGAAACCATGTTGACTTTTGCCCAACAATTTATGTTAATAACTGATAATCAGGTCTAAGTGCTGAAGCCTTAGACCTGGTGTGGGACAGCATTTCTATGGAAGAGACTGCCCAGCCTGCACTAGCAGTGAGGTTCCCCCACTAGCTGCTGAAATCATTGAGCAGAACCTCAAGAGAGTGACTCACAGAGGTCACAGTAGAGAAGCAGGTGGCAGCAGAAGGTGATGGGGCAGGGCTGTCTGCGGTGGAGTAGATGACGCTACTGGTGCTGGAACTATGGTCCCACTCTCTGCTCCTCCACTTCCCCTGGGGCCCTGCCCCCTGGGAAGGCCAGAAGCTGGAGCTGGCCATGGTAAGAGCTGCCCTGGGAGCCCAGGTTGCTGTGGGGAGCCCTGGGCAGATGGCTGTGGTGCCCAGAGCAGCCCCCAGCCCATGTCTCTGCCCCCTGTGGCGCGCTGCCTAGGGCAGGTGGAGGGTCCGGGGCTCCCCAGGTGGCTCTTACCACAGCCCGGCTCCAGCTTCCAGCCTGGCCAGGGGTCAGGGCCTCCAGAAAACGAGGAGGAGCAGGGGGTGGAGTCCCATGGCAAGGGGGGGCTAAGACCCACCTCAGCCCCCAACTGGGAAGAGGCTGGCACTGCTGGCAGGGGCTGCACTTCACCTGATCAGCTCCCCAGCTGTGAAGTGCAGCCCCTGCCGCCACCCTCTGCACCTGCCCAAGGCTACTATGCCCATGCTAAACAGTGGGCAGGTCATGGCCACCCTGGTTCTGGAACCTCCACCTTCACTTCACCTCCCTGCCCCCGGGTGGGAGGTGAACTCATGTGAATGCACCTGTGAACTCTGGGTCTTCAATGACCAAGAACAGCAGTGGTGAGTGGGGTGTGGTGGAGGGAGAGGGGAGTGGCATGTTAAAGGGACATTTGTTTGTTGGACTTTCACACTGCAAGGTGAGAAATGGAGGCAAAGGACACTGCCCGATGTACTCTGGGTTGGGAGTTTTGCTCATGGTGAGATGTGTTGGAATCACGATTGTGGTGTTTTTCCAAATTAATGCCAGGTTCCTTTCCACTTTTTTATTAAAAGTTTTCTCTGCTATACACAGACTCAGTGCTTGCGAGAGGGGAAGTATGGCCTCTTAGAGGCACCCAGGAATGGTGTTTAATTTTCCCAGATTACTGGGTGGGGGCTCGAGCCAGTTCTGTGTTGTACTGGTAAGAGGGACCCCTAGATTTTGAACCTCGCATTTGTTGCTGCTAACTCCACCTGGCAGAAGGGTTACAGGAGTAATGCAATTTGTGGGGAAAAACCCAGATTTTAAGGGTTGTGCAATTTTGTTGGGTGGTGCTGTGAGGCTACACATATTGTTACAGAGCCCACAATCAGGGAATACACCAGTCCAAGGTATATTGATAAACTGGTTCCTGTCAAGGATGTTAGCTGCACCATCATTTTACTAGCAGCAGCAACTTTGCTGATTTCTGTTTACAATGAAATGTGTTTTTTAATGAACTTTCATCTTTCTGATTGTGCCTGAGACAAAGCCTACAACAAAATCATGTGTCACATAAGAGTTCTGTTTTTAAATAGATGTTTAAAAAGTTAATTTATTTTAATTTGATAATGCATCAAGAAATGTATTCTTAGTAGTTTCAACTTTAACACATTCATTACCTACTATGCAATATGTAACTGTCTGTTTCTGAGGTGTGCATAGATAGCAAAATATGAGAGGTTATTTTGACAAAATAATTGTTAGTGATTGATTTTTGCTCAGCCAAATGTCTTTGGAACTGGATTGTTTTTTATTCTGTTTGCAAGCTAATTAATCTGGCTCAGACTGCAGATTGTGGTGCCAATTATAGACCTTTCAAAGGATTAAGGACTATAGGATTACCTCTAGTGACAGTGAATAGATGAGAATGTATAAGTAAGAGGTGACTTGTACTTTCTGCTAAGTATTCTGCTTCCACTTGTAACATCTGTTATACAATCATGTTTTTTTAAATCAACTTTTCCCCTAATGTGTCCTCTATCTTGGCTGACCTATGTTCAGGCAGCATTGATTGGATACTGTTCCAATTCATTAATACCAGTGAATGAGACTACTTGGTGAGGGTTTGCAGAATCAAGGCCATGTACTTGTACTCTTAAAATCCAGTATCTTTCTCTAAGGCCCACCTTTTTGTGACCCTTACAGCCCTTTGAAATCTATGGCCTAGCAAATACATGTCTCCCGCCTTGCAGGATTTCAATAATTTGTAGATTAGAAAAGCTTGAGAACGTGACCCAAGTAGAGCCTAAAGACTCAGAAAATACAGGGCAAATAAAGGCACCCTGCCACCATTTTATTTTTTTTTAATTCAATGTGTGCAGGTTGGCAGCGCACCTTCGGCACTGGGTCGCCCTGGGAGTCCAGGGAGCTTTGACTCTTTAGTCTGTAAGGGTATGTCTACATTGCAATTTAAGCCCGGGCTCAGTCTCAAGCTTGAACCCAGAGACCCCTTCTGTCTACACACAGGGTATGTCTCCACTGCAGTGCAAGCCCAGGGTTAGTAGAACTCAAGTTAGCAGCCCCTACATTTGTTAATTTAGGGCTTGGCCGTCCACAGTAATTTGTAACCCCGGGTTAGGAATTGTTGAACCCTGGGTTCCAACCTGCGGCTCCAGCATCTACACTGCATTATGAGGGACTGAGTCCAACCACCCATATTCCAGACTTCCTAGTGTCCTCCCAAAATGTGGCCACTCTGCACCACGAACAAAGTATGGGAAAACTTGACTGACCAGATGACATAGCAAGTCATCCCATGGGATTGTGGGATACTTTGGCAGACTCCCAGAGCAGGAGTCCAGTGGGGCTGCATCTACCCTGCAAAGCAATAGGGCTTGAACCCTCAGTCCTAGGTTGACTCAGGCTCAGACCATCCAGCCCCATGGGGTCCTGGGATTCTGGATCCAAGTGCTGGGTTAGCATGATTTGTGTGTAGACAGAAGGGGAGTTAGGCTGGGCTTACATTGCAGTGTAGATATACTCACAAATATTTCAGACTGGGGCTCAGACCTAGGGTCCTACCTAGGACCCTGCAGGGCGGGAGGGTCCAAGCCCAAGTAAAGCCACGATCCAGAGTTCAAGCTCTATTGCTTTGCAGTGTGGACACAACCTGCCCCACTCTGACTTGGGTCCTGAAAGTCCGTCAAAAGTAGCCCACAATCCTGTGGGTCAACTTTCTTTGTCCTCTATGTCCCCACAATCTCCAGTTAACTCCAGTGAAAACAGAAGCAACCTGCTCTGGGCATTCAGCAGCAGCTCGGTGAGTCAGCGTGAACCCTTCCATTGACTTCTGACCACTAAGTTGCAAATACACCATCCGAGAGCCTTCGGTGTTGGCAATGGAGACTGAACAGAAGAAGCCTCTTGCAAAGTGCACTGCTTCATGGTCATGGGAGCACAACCAGATTTTGGTAAATGTATGGCATGAGGCCAGCAAAACTGTGGATTTTAGTAAGAACACCAGCAATGACCATGCATACCAGCAGATAGTGAAGAAGTTGTCAACATTGCAAATTTACTGGACTGGTGATCAGCGCAGGGAGTAAATTAAGCAGCTCAAGAGTGAGCGCAGAAAAATCAGGGACCAGAGCTGCACACTGGGCAACTCGCCAACATTATGCCGATTTTATGAGGAGTTTGACTGGGTGCTGGGCACTGCTGGGCAAGCCAAGAGTGGTGCAGGATGACCTGGTCACCTGGGATGGGGCCTTGCTTGGGGACTGATGGGAGCCAGCAGTAGGCATTAAATGAGGACAATGAAGTCACTCAGTTGCTGAAACAAGTCCTGGAGTAGGCTTTGGAGCAGGAGCAGAAGCAGCAGTACATTCTGGGTTCATACTCAGAGGAGCTATTTGATGCCCCCTCACCCACTTCTCCCTAAGGAGCAGCCTGCAGTGGAGCCTGCGGCAGACAGAGAAGAGACAAAAGCTGCCCCTGAGCCCAGTAAGTTTCTGGCTCCATTTTAATGTTTATTAATTCAGTAATAGGAGAAATTTCTGCTCTGTGAACCAATGCAAAATTTATGAGAAACCCCAGCTTAGCAGCATGTATCCGCTAATGGCAGTTTGTATGCCAGCACCTCCCTCTCCATCCCCCACCGCACATGAAGTTCAAAATGGTGACTTGGAAATGCAAACAGTTAAGAACACCGTGAAAGTGTATTTTTACTGGAAAGGCACAGAGTTTACGTAAGGCCATTCCTGTTTCTTAAAAATAATAACCTTGCATTGCCATGCCTGTGAGTATGTTGCTCTGTAACCACTAAACGGTCTATCGAGCTGCCTGGAAACAGTGAACCATGTGGGGAAGTAGAAATGTGTTCCATTTACAAATCTAGTCCACTTCAGATAGAGGTAGTCCATAGGTGACAAAATAATTTGTGTTAAATATGACTGGGGTTTGAAATCTTGTCCAGAAATGTGCCAGGGGGCAAGAGGAAGGCTGTGGAGTTCTGCCTGTTTGCTTGCAGCCATAACAAGGTAAGCCATGTGGAAGCTAATGCAGCATCCTCTTGATTCTCATGAAATCTGACCCAATCCTGGGTGCTAATAGCTTCCAGAAGCAAGAACTTCAGATAGGTAGCTACATTTCAGGAAAGGGTGTATTTTCCAGGGCTACCACCTCGGTCACTGACCAGCCCTCTCCACTTGTAGATATGCTGATCTATGTTTGAATACTTTGGTTGCATAAACTGCAAGTTTCCCACCAGCAGCTTGGAAGAACATCTCTCTTTGCCAATTGAGCACCACAAGAACTGCTATGTCCTCCAAAATGTGGAAGGCCTGAAATGATAGAATCAGCTTTTGTAGCCTGATGGATGTCAACACCCATTGCCCCACCCCAAACCCAAGTAATTCTGCAATTTTCTAAAGTTAACCCCCCCGCCCCCCAGCTTTGCATTTTTAACTTACTGTTGCTTCTTTCACTGCGATTAACCAGGCTGCATCTAGGGGGCTTCTGTGGTCTGACCCATCCCTCTCACAATATACTGAAGTTCAGTATGTAAAAGTATCATTTTATCTCCTTGAAATTCCACAGGGATTTTTTCTGTACTCCTGCACTGAGGTATTTGAGACAATAACTCTCTGTATCTTGTCCTGTTCGGGTCCCTTGACCTCTGCTGGCTCCAGTACCTCCACGGCTTGCCCACACTGCAGCACAAGTCTGGGCCAAGGTACCTTCATGGATCATTACAAGAAGCAGCATTTCCTTGATGGACTTATGGTTGAAGTTCTGGGGAGTGCAAACAAGCAGGTCCAGTTCCAAAGTCAGAGGGGCTTGAGGCTAGGAAAGGCATGGTGTGAGAGGCAAGAGGCAAGGCTCCGGCTATTTGTACAGCTTGAGGACAGAGTTTCAGCACAGGAGCAAGCACTTGCTTCACAGTTCCTGGAACAGTGGCTATGGGAGGAGGATAGAGCTCAGCAGAAAGAACTGTCTGAGTAGCTCATATCACTAATGACTCCAAGGGTATGTCTACACTACAGAATTAGGTCGAAATTATAGAAGTCGATATTTTAAAACCCGAATTTATGGAATCGATTTGTGTGTGTCCCCACTAAAGAGCATTAAGACCATGAGGTCGACGGACTGTGTCCACAGTAGCGGGGCTAGCGCCAACTTTCGGAGCGTTGCATTGCGGGTAGCTATCCCACAGTTCCTGCAGTCTCTGCCACCCATTGGAATTCTGGGTTGCGATCCCAAAGCCTGATGGGGCAGAAAACATTGTCGCTGGTGGTTCTAGGTACATGTCGTCAAGCCATCAAACGTCCCTCCCTCCCTCCCTCCGTGAAAGCAATCTTTTTCGCGCCTTTTTTCCGGGGTTTCCAGGTTTGCTATGGAAGCCTGCTCAGCTCACAATTACCATACATCTCCAGCGTACGCCTGGACATTAGGTCTAGTGGGGATTCAGTCATGCTGTAATACGGGCAGAGGGATAGCTCAGCGTTCTGAGCGTTGGCCTGCTAAACCCGGGGTTGCAAGTTCAATCCTTGAGGGGGCCATTCCGCCTGAGGCTGGTAGTCGCGGGACTACACAGCATAAGCTCCTTGCCTTCTAGCTGCAGATGGTGCAATAGGCCATAAATGATCGTAGTCGCGGGACTACACAGCTGCAGATTGTACAATATGCTTGAAATTCGTGTGCTCCTGGCTGGCGGCCTATGGTGTGGCTGGCTGGGGGCGCTTGGACATAAATGGGAGTGACCAGAATGACTCTGGTCATTCTCTTTTTTACGTTTTGTTTAAGGGAGTTTCAGTACTGCCTGGAACACGGGCAGAGGGATAGCTCAGCGGTCTGAGTGTTGGCGTGCTAAACCTGGGGTTGCGAGTTAAATCCTTTAGGGGGCCAGGAGATGATGATGGCTATCAAGCCTATTGAACCATCTGCTGCTAGAAGGGAAGGCGCCTAACCCTTGCTTCCCGGCATATTGCACCATCTGCTGTTAGAAGGAAAGAAGCCTAACCCTTGCTCCCCCCTCCCTCCGAGAAAGCAGCGGAGGGGGGAGCCCAAAATCCTTTCACGCCTTTTTTCATGCGGGCACCATATTGCTGACACCATTGTTATCCACCCGCCACTTCTGCTCCCACTCTGCTGTCCTGCAGACACCATACCAGGGAAAGCATGGAGCCCGATCAGATCACCGCGGCTGTTATCGCCGTTATGAACACCACGCGCATTGTCCAGGAGTATATGGAGAACGAGAACCAGGAGCTACTACAGCTACAGCAGGCGAGGAGGTGATGGCAGCGCCCTGAGGACAGTGATGAGGACATGGACACAGACCTCTCTCAAAAAAGGCTCCCCCGCAAGGTGGACATCATGCTGGTAATGGGGCTTGTTGATACAGTGGAATGCCGATTCTGGGCCCGGGAAACAAGCACAGACTGGTGGGACCACATAGTGCTGCAGGTCTGGGATGAATCCCAGTGGCTGCGAAACTTTCGCATGCGTAAGGGCACTTTCATGGAACTTTGTGAGTTGCTTTCCCCTGCCCTGAAGTGCCAGAACACCAAGATAAGAGCAGCCCTCACAGTACAGAAGCGACTGGCAATAGCCCTGTGGAAGCTTGCAACGCCAGACAGCTACCGGTCAGTCGCGAATCAATTCGGAGTGGGAAAATCTACAGTGGGGGCTGTTGTGATGCAAGTAGCCAGGGCGATCACCGAGCTGCTGGTACCAAGGATTGTGAGTCTGGGAAATGTGCAGCTCATACTGGATGGCTTTGCAGCAATGGTGGGGTGACAGGGATATGGGTTCCGTCTATCTTGGCACCGGACCACCAAGCCAGCGAGTACATAAACCGAAAGGGTTACTTTTCAATAGTGCTGCAAGCACTGGTGGATCATAAGGGACGTTTCACCAACATCAACGTGGGATGGCTGGGAAAGGTACATGACGCTCGCATCTTCAGGAACTCTGGTCTGTTTCAGCTGCTGCAGCAAGGGACTTTCTTCCCAGACCAGAAAATAACCGTTGGGGATGTTGAGATGCCTATAGTTATCCTTGGGGACCCAGCCTACCCCTTAATGCCATGGCTCATGAAGCCATACACAGGTAGCCTGGATAGTAGTCAGGACCTTTTCAACTATAGGCTGAGCAAGTGCAGAATGGTGGTGGAATGTGCATTTGGACGTTTAAAGGCTCGCTGGCGAAGTTTATTGACTAGGTTAGATCTCAGCGAAACCAATGTTCCCATTATTATTACTGCTTGCTGTGTGCTCCACAATATCTGTGAGAGTAAGGGGGAGACGTTTATGGCGGGGTGGGAGGTTGAGGCAAATCACCTGGCCACTGGTTATGCGCAGCCAGACACCAGGGCGATTACAAGAGTACAGCAGGGTGCGTTGCGCACCAGGGAAGCTTTGAAAACCAGTTTCATGAATGGCCAGGATGCTGTGTGAAAGTTCTGTTTTTTCCCATTAATGAAAAGCCCCGCCCCTTGAATCACTCTACTTCCCTTTAACCAAACCGCCCTGCCCTCCCCCCCTCGGTCACCGCTTGCAGAGACAATAAAGTCATTGTTGCTTAAAAATCATGCATTCTTTATTAATTTGTCAAACAAATAGGGGGAAATATGGGGGTAACTGCCACGGTCGCCCGGGATGGGTGGTGGAGGAAGGGAAGCACCAGGATGGGTGGTGGAGGAGGGGATGAGGGAAGGACAAGGACACACAGCACTTTAAAACTTATTAAATGCCAGCCTTTTGTTGCTTGGACTGTTCTCTTGGCTTGAGTGGTTGGGTGCACGGAGGCCGCCCAAACGCGTTCTTGGGCATCTCAGTGATGAGGTTATGGGACTCGGGGAGGAGGGCTGTTGGTTACACAGGGGCTGTAGCGGCAGTCTGGGCTCAGGCGGCCTTTCCTGAACCATACGACTTTCCTCAGCCATAAGCCGGAGGATTTCCGTTTGATCCTCCAGTAGCCTCAGAATTGCATCCTGCCTGCTCTCAGCATGCTGACGCCACCTACTCTCTTCAGCACGCCCCCTCTCCTCGCGATCAAATTGTGCCTTTCTGGACTCTGACAGTATCTGCCTCCACGCATTCTGCTGGGCAGTTTCAGTGTGGGAGGATTGCATGAGCTCTGAGAAAATATCGTCTTGTTTTTTTTGTTTTTTTTTACTTCTAATCTTCGCTAGCCTCTGGGACAGTGATCAAAGGGGTAGCGTTGAAACATTTGCAGCTGCGGGAGGAAACAAACGGGAGAGGAGTAGTTTAAAAGACACCTATTTAGAGAACAATGCTCCAAACATTACATAGCACATGTGCATTTGGTCCAAGGTTGCACTTTGCCTTTTATATTGAGGGTCTGCCGGTTTGGTGTGAGAGATCACACAAGCAGGTCCGGCAGGCAACAGAATTCGGCTTGCAGGCAGCCATGGTAAGCCATAGTCTATAGGCTTCTTTAACCTTCATAACATGTAGGATTGTTTTCAAACAGCAACCCCCTCATTTCCCATAACAAACAGCCATTGGGTTGGCCTTTTAAAATGGGTTGGCAATTGAAAAGGGAGGGGCGGCGGTTTTCAGGTTAACGTGCAGCGCGAACTTAATGGACACCCCCCCCCCCACACACACATCCAAGATGTTCGCTGTTCCCCCTCCCCCCACCGCGTGGGTCACAGCGGGGAAGATTTCCGTTCAGCCACAGGCAAACAGCCCAGCAGGGACGGACCCCTCTGAATGCCCCCTTAATAAAATTCCCCTATTTCAACCAGGTGACCATGAATGATATCACTCTTCTGAGGATAACACAGAGAGATAAAGAACAGATGTTGCTTGAATGCCAGCAAACACCGGGACCATACGCTGCCATGCTTTGCAATGCCATGATTCCAGACTACGTGCTACTGGCCTGGCGTGGTAGAGTGTGTTACCACGGAGCACAGGATAAGGCTGCCCTCCCCAGAAACCTTTTGCACAGGCTTTGGGAGTACATCCAGGAGATCTTTCGGGAGATGTCCCCGGAGGATTTCCGCTCCATCCCCGAACATGTTAACAGACTTTTCCAGTAGCTGTAGCTGTACTGGCCGCAAATTAATCATTAAACACGCTTGCTTATAAAACATGTATTAATTTCACAGAGGTACACTCACCAGAGGTCCCTTCTCCGGCATCAAGCACGCCTTGGGTGGGTTCGTAGGGTACTGGCTCCAGGGTGACAAAGAGTTCCTGGCTGTCGGGGAAAAGGGCTTCTCCGCTTCCTTGCTGTGTCTGTGCGCTATTTTCAGCATCATTATCATCATCTTCCTCTTCCCAAACATGCTCCTCGGTGGTTTCTGATGATCCACATACAGAGTCATACCACATGGGTGGGTCAGTGCTGGCTGCACCCCCTAGAATTGCATGCAGCTCATCACAGAAGCAGCATGTCTAGGGCTCTGACCCAGAGCGGCTGTTTGCATCTCTGGTTTTTTGGTAGGCTTGCCTGAGCTCCTTAATTTTAACACGGCACTGTTGCGCGTCCCTGTTGTAGCCTCTGTCCTGCATGCCCTTGGAGACTTTGGCAAATGTATTGGCGTTTCTTCTTTTGGACCGTAGCTCTGCTAGCACGGTTTTGTCTCCCTATACAGCGATCAGATCGCGTACCTCACGCTCGGTCCATGCTGGAGCTCATCTTCGGTTCTGGGACTCCATCATGGTCACCTCTGCTGATGAGATCTGCGCTCACCTGCAGCTCACCACGCTGGCCAAACAGGAAATGAAATTAAAAAGTTCGCGGGGCTTTTCCTGTGTACCTGGGCAGAGCATTCGAGCTCAGACTGCTGTCCAGAGCGGTCAAATGTTGCACTGTGGGATAGATCCAGGAGGCCAATACCGTCGAATTGCGTCCACACTAAGCCTAGTTCGATTCTGCAATATCACTTTAAGCGCTAATCCCCTCGTTGGGGGTGGAATGGCGAGATCGATTTTAAGAGCCCTGGAAGTCGATGTTAATGGCTTCATCATGTGGACGGGTGCACGGATCAATCGATATAATGCTAATAAATTCAATCTAAACTCGTAGTGTAGACCAGGGCCAAGAGTAGTGGCTCCTGCTGCTTCACCCACACCACGGCCTGAGTCCCTGCACACCACCCTGTCCTGCAGTCCAGAAGCAGCTTGGAAGACTCCATCGGTGGGTGGCCCCTGGTGAGCCCCTGAGTAGCTGGGCAGGGCAACCTTGCCCCATGCAGCTCTCCATATTGACTCCCTTCTCTGTGGACACCTCCACTCCTCCTCCCACAGCACCAAAGAAGTGGCAATCAGGGAAAGGAGAATGGTGGCCAGGAGACATGCCAGGGTAGGGGGTTTCTGTCTTGTACATGGTTTCACTGTTTGCATTTGTTCATGCACTTTGGTGTTGTTTTTTCTTTTCTGTAAAGTTCTGTTATTGGTGTATTGGTATTATTGGCAGCCTGCCTGCCTGGGAATGGGTGATTGCTGTACTTGGTTATAAATACAGTTTATTTAATCAAGAAAGTGTATTGCTATCACTGCTTCATATCATACAGTGTATTCAAGATAAACACATGATCAGGGACAACTAGGAATTAGTATGCAAAGATTCTCTCTCAATACAGTAATCTATAGCAGTTCATACTTCAATCACTTCCTTACCTGAATCCATATTGTGAATAACCACCACCCTCCTTTGATAATTGGTCATGTCATTCATAAGTACATTTCATGGCACTAAACCCCGCCCCCCCAGCACTGAAACTCCCACAACCAGTGAGCCCCTCCCTCCCACAAGCACATTCATAAAGGTACCATTCTCCCTCTTCCATCAGGCCATGTAAGTCCATAATGTGGGCGCACAAAGCATCCCTGACTTCTTTCCCCTTGGTGCATCCAGCTCCAGCTGTGGTTCGTGCACTTTCTGGCTAACAGTACAGATTCAGCAGCTCCTTGCTGTCTAGGTCCATTCAGGGGGAAATTGCTCACTTCTGACTTCACAAAGATTGGGAAGAGCACACCAACCCACAATAAGGCGGACAGCATTGATGATTCTGGCATCCACATAGGTCTGTAAACATCTCCAGTGGGATTTCAAGCTGCTAAAAGCAAATTCAACAACCACTGAACAACTGCTGAGTGTAAATAAACTGTCTTTTACCTGGGCCTACTAGATGAGGGTACAGTTTCATAAGCAAGGCAAAAGTTGGTATGTGGGGTCCCCCAGAATAACAGTGGGGATAAATACAATGTCATTTGGTGGGAATAGTGTCCCAGTCTATCCATGAATGTAGACTCCTGATCAGAGAAAAACCCTGGCATCATCTTTCCTAGTGCAGCCCATGTTGATGTTCAGGAATCGACCTCTGTGGTCCATGAAGGCCTGCATAACAATGGAGTAGTACCCTTTGCGGTTTATATACTCCTTGAGGAGGGCAAACTATGGGTACATGAGTCCCATCAGTGTCTCCAGCACAGTTTGAAAACCCCATTCTCTCAAAGCCAACAATTACTTCAGGAATAAATTTTATGCCAGCCACTTGGGATAAAACCACACTCCTGATTGCCTCAGAAACCTCTGCCACTACTTTTCCCACAGTTGACTTCCCAACCCCAAACTGGCTGGCAACAGATTTGCACAGTTTGAGATAGCCAGCTTCCAAACAGCTATAGCAACACACTTCTGGACTGGCGAGGGTGGCCTCCTGCAGGTGTTTTTACACTGGAGAGTGGAGGCAATCTACCTACAAAGTTCAGAAATGTGGCTTTCTTCGTGAGAAAGTTCTGGACACACTGCTGGCTATCCCAAGTCCACATGATGATGTGATCCCACTACTCTGTGCTTGTGGACCCACACCAGTCTATGTAGGGGCCAAAGGTGGCTATACCAAATATCATGAGCAGCATCAGGAAATGCAAGTCTGCCATGTCAGGGGGTTCTCCTCTTCCTGCTCCATCGCAAGCTCTGTCAGGTGCCTTCAGTGGGTCAGAAAATGCCCCAAAATGTCCACCAGTGCATCTCATGCCTGTTTCCTGACAGGAATGAAAGCAGAAGTAAGAGAAGTTCTTCAAAAGGTACCTCCTCCATGTTGCTGGCTCTAGTAGCTGGAAGCACACAGACCAAAATGACTGTGTAGCAGGATGTATTGGCGGCTGTTCAAACTTCCTGTCACATGCAAGGTGGACAGTCAAGTTCTTGCACAGTTCACCACAAAGGGCTAGAGCAGCCACATTTCAGGAGGGCTCTAGGGCAGGGGTGGGCAAACTATGGCCTGCGGGCCACAGCCGGCTCGCCAGCTGACTTTATCCAGCCCTCGAGCTCCTGCTGGGGAGTGGGGTCTGGGGGTTGCCCTGCTCCTGCGCTCCAGCTGGGGTCTGGGGCTGCTTCACATGCCATGGCTCTGCGCGGTTCCTGGAAGCAGCGGCATTCCCCCCTCCGGCTCCTAGGCATAGGGGCAGCAAGGGGGCTCTGCACGCTCCAAGCACCACCCCCACCGCTCCTATTGGCCGGGAACTGTGGCCAATGGGAGCTGCAGGGGTGGCACCTGTGGACAGGGGAGCACATACTGCGCAGAGCCACCTGGCCGTGCCTCCACGTGGGAGCTGGAGGGTGGACATGCTTCTGCTTCCAGGAGCTGCTTGAGGTAAGCACTGCCCAGAGCCTGCACCCCTGAGCCCCTCTGCCCTCCTTGATCCCATCCCAGAGCACCCTCCTGCCCCCAAACCCCTCATCCCCAACCCCACCCCAGAGCCTGAACCCCCAGCTGGAGCCCTCCCCCTCCTGCCCCAGCCCTCTGAACCCCTCGGTCCCAGCCTGGAGCACCCTCCTACACCCCAACCCCCTCATCCCCCCCAGACCCACCCCTGGGCCCGCACCTCCAGCTGGAGCCCTCACGCGCCCACCCCCCGCACCACTGCCCCAGCCCGGAGCCCCCTCCCGCACTCTGAACTCCTAATTTCTGGCCCACTCCAGAGCCCGCACCCCCAGCCAGAGCCCTCACCCCCTCCTGCACCCCAACCCCAATTTCATGAGCATTCGTGGCCTGCCATACAAGTTCCATACCCAGATGTAACCCTCAGGGCAAAAAGTTTGCCCACCCCTGCAGAGCTGTAACTAGGTATTTCAGTGCCCGAGGCAAGGACCCTCGCCGCCGAAAAGGGCAGCGTTTGTGCTGCCGCCGAAATGCCGCCGGCTCGGGTTTTTCTGCGCTCCTAAGCTTGTGTGCCCGAGGCAAGTGCCTCACTCGCCTCGCCCTTGTTACGCCACTGCACCCCTGCTCTAGGGAGTCTGGGGTATGAGTTTTGACTGATTTGATTCAGGTCTGAATGCTGCAATGTGGTCGCCAGGCAGGGGTGCTGGAAGGACTGCAAGAGCGGGGAGACAAAGCCACTCCCCGCCCCCAACAGCCCAACTCTCCCAGAGCCCCAGACACCATCTCCAGTCCTACCCTCCAGATCCCCTGCCCCTCCCAGCCCCGAGCCTACTCCCTCCCACCAGCCCCATCCTCCTGGAGCTAGGGTGACCAGACAGCAAGTGTGAAAAATCGGGATGGGGGGGGGGGGGGGGTAATAGGAGCCTATATAAGAAAAAGCCCCAAATATCAGGACTGTCCCTATAAAATCGGGACAACTGGTCACCCTACCTGGAGTCCCCGCCTTGCTGCCCAGTCCAAAGCCCTCCGGTGACGGATCGTTCCTGCTTCCCAGACCTCGCAAGTCCTAGGCACCAAGAGGAGCCTCCGCTGCAGTTTTGGTGGGTGACCCGTGAGGGCCCAGCTGCCAGCATGTGGCTCAGGGCAGAATGGGACCCCGGTGCCAGCCAGCGGGGCCAAGTCCCAGCAGCGCCCGCGCGCGCTCCCTCGGAGCCAGGTGTTAAAGGGCGGACGGACAATGGCCCTACGGGCGCCAGGACCTTTGTAGACGCGCGTGTGGGGGGCGGGGGAAGGTCAAAGTGGCAGACGAATGAATAGTTAAATGTCCCGCAGCGTGTGCATGGTGCTGCCGGCCGGAGCCCCAGATCGAAAATGCTCAATGTGGGGTTAAACATCAGTGTAGCGGCGCCACCCCAGGTTCCCTAACAGGCTGCGGGGGACTCGGCCCCGCCAGCCCTGGCCCTGCCTGGCAGAACAGACAGACCCTCGGGCACCACCCGGCCTGGCCCAGGCAGGGCCATAACGTCACCGGGGGCGGCACTACTATGGCGCTGTGGGCTGATCCCCGCCCCGCGCACCTGGCCCGCCCCACGGGGGCGTGGGTGTGCGCGCGCGCGCGCGTGTGGGAGGAGGAGGAGCAGGGGGGAAACGGGGACTCTGCGCGCATGCGCCCTCCGCGCGGACGTGGCGGAGCCCCGCCCCGCGCCAGCCGCTCGCCGTGGGGAAGCTGCGGCGCTGAGGAGCCTCCCGCGGCGCCTGCCAACGGCCTGGCGGGGCTCGGCAGGTAAGAGGCGGGGGTGGCCGGTCCCTGTGCGCGGGCTCAGAGGGAACCGTCTCCCTTCCCCACCGCCTCCCGCAGCCACCCACAGCCCCTTGCGCCGCACAGCCCCCCTCGGGCACCCAGCGTCTGCCCCCTGCCCAGCCCCCACCTCCTGCACAGCCTCCCCCAGCACCAACCGCACAGCCCACCCAGCACCCACCTTCTGCATCCCCCAGACACTCACCCTCGCCCGCACAGCCCCCCTCGGGCACCCAGCGTCCGCCCCCCGCACAGCCCCCACCTCCTGCACAGCCCTCCCCAACCCCCACCTCCTGCACAGCCTCCCCCAGCACCAACCGCACAGCCACCCCAGCACCCACCTTCTGCATCCCCCAGACACTCACCCTCGCCCGCACAGCCCCCCTCGGGCACCCAGCGTCCGCCCCCCGCACAGCCCCCACCTCCTGCACAGCGCCCCCAGCACCAACCCGCACAGCCCACCCAGCACCCACCTTCTGCATCCCCCAGACACCCACCCTCGCCCGCACAGCCCCCCTCGGGCACCCAGCGTCCGCCCCCCGCCTCCCGCACAGCCCCCACCCGCGCAGCCCTCCCCAACCCCCACCTCCTGCACAGCCTCCCCCAGCACCAACCCGCACAGCCACCCCAGCACCCATCTTCTGCATCCCCAGACACCCAGCCTTGCCTGCACAGCCCCCCCAGCACCCACCCAGACACCCACCCACACATCCCCCCAGCACCCACCTCCTACATCCCCCAGACACCCACACATGCCCACACAGCGCCCCCCTCCCCCCCCCCCAGGTGCCCTGCCCCCCCCTTGCATCCTCCAGATACTTATCTCCCACCATCCCCCTAGACACCCAACACTTACCATCCCTTCAGCCACTGGCATCCCCTAGACAACCAGTGCCCTGAACCCCCTGCATTGCCCACCTCTCCCAGATACCCAGTGCCCATTTCCTCCTAGTCCCCTGTGTCCCTCAGACACCCAGCAAGGGCCAGCTCTCCTTAGGCAGTGATGGCCCATAGCCCTTAACACAACTCCTGGCACTACCCCCTTAGCCGACCCATAACCCTGGCTCCTATGCAGAGTCTCCAGCATGTACCCCACCCATCTACCACCCAGAATGCCTCTACAGAGCTTTGTCCAAACCCACCCCGCCCCAATTCTTGACTCCTACAGAGCTGCTTGCACAGAGTCCCACTGCGCCCTGTCCCAGGCACCCAGCAACCATAGCTCCAGAGCTTCCTGCAGTCCCCATTAGCCTGGCCATCGCACTCAGCCCCTCACCCGCACCCTGGGCCCAGCATCAGCACTACAACCAAAGCCCTGTACCTGTATAGATCCCGCCTACACACCCAAGCAACTCAGCCTCAGCACCTATACAGAGCCCCTGCATGCAGAGAGAACTAAGTGCTTGTACTGAGTGCCCTGTCTTCCGCCCGTCAGTACCCATGACTTCTCCCCCAGCAGCATACGTGTGTCTAACCCAAGCCTCCTTTCTGAGACCCCATTTAGGCTCCTGTGCAGTAACTCCTCACTTAAAGTCATCCCGGTTAACCTTGTTTCATTGTTAAACTGCTGATCAGTTAGGGAACATGCTTGTTTAAAGTTGTGCAATGCTCCCTTATAACATCTTTTGGCAGCCACCTGCTTTGTCAGCTGCTTTCAGGAAGAGCAGCCCGTTGCAGCTAGCTGGTGGGGGCTTGGAACCAGGGTGGACCGGCAGCCCCCCTATCGGCTCCCCACTCCTCTAAGTTCCCTGTGCAGCAGTTGCCCAGCAGGCTGTGCTGCTCCTGCCCTCTGCCTTGGAGCTTCTCCCCGAGCCTCCTGCTTGCTGTGCGGGGGGTAGGGGGGGAAGAGGGGAGCTAATGTCAGGGTGTTCCCCTCCCCCCTGGACCCCGCTTATCCCATCTTCCATAGAGCAGTGGGGACACAGGACAATCCTGCAGGGAGCTTCCTGGTCTCAGTTTGCTGATCTAATTAACAAGGCAGTGTACTTAAAGGGGAAATGTGCACACTCACACTCACTCTGTCTCTGTCTCTGTCTGCCTTTCCTGCTGCCTTGTAGAGTGTGAGAGTTAACCCTCGAGGGCTCAGCCAATTGCTAGTTCATCATTTAGCAGTATGACATTCATTGGGAAATATCCCACTATATATATATATACACACACACACACACACATATATATACACACACTCTTGTCTGGTGAAAAAATTTTCCCTGGAACCTAACACCCTCCCCCCTCCATTTACATTAATTCTTACGGGAAAATTGGATTTGCTTAACATCGTTCTCTTAGTCACATTTTTCAGGAACATAACTACAACGTTAAGTGAGGAGTTCCTGTACCTTATTCTCTCCCTATGACCCAAACAGACCCTTTCATTTTCTTCTTCCTAAGCAACTCCTTGCAGACTCAACACTCACTTGATACCAGCAACAACAGAGGCCTCTTTCTGCCCATGAACACTGACTGCTTCTGTGCAGAAAACTGCAGTTCATACAAACACCTTTCCCCACCCCCCCACCCCCTCAATTGGAATGTTTCATATATGCCTCTATTGTACCATCAGTTATTCAGAAGAATTTCCTACTGGAAATCTGTGGGGATGGCTGCTTTAATACTGATTGCATGATATAGCCCATAGGTCCGGTCTTGCAATGAAATGGTTTTTTGTGTGTGTGTGTGTGTGTGTGTGTGTGTGTGTTTGGGGTGGGGAAGGATAACTATTCTCTAAAGAAACATATTATTTGCCTCTTTGCATCCCTCTTTCCTGTCCTCTGGGTCTTTGCTGACAAGTTAGTTGATGAGTAAAGAGAGATTGTCAACTGGAAATCAGTTTTAAAAAAAAATTAAAAATAGTTTCAGGTACCACCCCTGAAACTGTCTGTTACAATCCTGTTGTATAAAAGATCAAACAAACAGGGAAAACTCAATCTGACTACAGAAAGAACTGTCAAATGCACAAAGTAAATAACCTGAAAAAATGAATGTTTTTCTCTAATATTAAAGTAATCATGCTACATTTAGCATGAAACCAACCAGCCAGTTGTTTTTAAGTCGATGGTGTTCCTTTAAATTCCTGCATATTGTTTAACATTCCAGCAGAACAACAAAATCAAGACATTGGGGAAACTGAGTGAAATTAGAGGCTTAATTTTTGTTGTTTTAAAGGTTGATGAGATATACATATAGTAGTAATTCTGCTGAAATTGTTCTCAAGCATTAATTTCCTCAACTACATCTGGCATTAAAGCCAATATAGAAAGAGATGCTGTTATATAAAGTGAAAATCAGGCTTGTTACTGTTCTGTTTGATACTGAAACTTTGTCCTTGAAATTCTGGTCTGAAGCAGCTCCTGGCTTGAAGTGGCAATCCTGAGATATTTAAAAAAGTGCATATCTGCTTTCTTAATATTTTCATTGTGTGTTGTGAGAAAGGTTGTTGAGTTGTTTACAAAGTGTTTTTGTTTGCAGAAGAGAATAGCTGCATGTGATACAGAAGTTAATACCATGTCACTGTAAAATCCCATCGCTATTTAGTGAGGATTTCAGTTAACTGCATTATGAAATTGAGGTTAAGTTGGAGCAAGAACAACAAGGGACAGATTTTGGTTATAACTTTTGTGTAGCTGACCACTTGCAATCAGATATTACAGTAAACCTTTCTAAACACTTTTCTGATACTGTACTAGTTTCATAAGAATTATGACAGATATTCATTGGCAAACAAGCTGAAAGGGCAAAATCCTGAACAGTTCTGTAGACATAAAATACACAACTACAATAACATTTTTCTCAGTTTCAAAGCACTGTCATTTTGTTTAGTTCGCTGTTGGCACGTTTTTGTTCACTTACCTTTTCTTTGTATTGTTTGATTTGTTTACTCTAGTCACATGAATGTGTCTCTTTACAGTCTTAAGGATAGTGGCCTAAATGGCTAAAGCGGCTCTAGAAATTGCTGTAATGATGAAATTAGTAATCAGCCTCTTTTTAGAATCAGAAGTAAACTTCGTTGTTTTTTATTTAGAAGTTTGTATTGACAGATGTCATCTGCTCAATTGTATCCATATTCCTTGGGAAAGTGGGAGATTGGGAATATGGGGAAAAAACTGAAGCCTGATTAAGCATTAATACCCTGTTAATACTATGTTGCATTTTATTACATGATACATACTGAAGTGTAGGTATTCTGAGTGTGGCCACATCATGCCTTTCATGTTTTTGTCTCATTTCGCAAGGTTATGTTTCCATTGCACTAGGTTAATGTTACCTTGTGAGCAAAGTAGACTAAATTTACCATTGTCATTATGCTTTTATTAAATAATGTGCAAACACCCTCCAGCTGACACCATAATACCCAGCATTCTTAAAATCTTGTTACAATATATTAAAGGATATGTCTACACTGCCCATGTTACAGCGCAGCACTGTGATGTGGGCAGTATAGACATGGTTTATGGACGGGAGAGCTCTCCCTGCAATTTTAAAAAAACCCAACCCCACCCCAAACTAGCGGTGGTAGCTTTATTGCTGGAAGCGCAGCTCCTTGTAAGAACTGTGCATATTCCAGATATTCCAGGCAAGAAGTTTGGCTTATAGTTTGACTTATATTTGCTTGTTAGGTGAAAGAATATGGGGTAAACTATTTGTAAATCTGAGACAGTGTGGCTGAGTGGAATAGATTTGGACTTTATTTCAGTCTGTGTCGAGACTGACCCTAGTAGGGGAAAACTGGCTAATTTATTTTGGAGGGGTGATGTTTGGAAGGGGAGTTGGGCTTGTTTGCTATGCAATGTAAGTCTGAATGACATGATGAACAATGAATTTGGTTGGAGGGGGCACAATGGCTGTAGAGGTGGAATTTATTGAAATGTGAATTGCTGTGAACCCTAAATAGAGGAATATTATTTGCTTACTAATACTTAATTGCTCCTGAACATGTTTTTTAGTTTTATTACCTCAAATCATGATTGTATAACGTGATGCAGTGGTAGCAATACATTTTCTTGGCATCATAACATGCCTTCTTTGTAAACATGTCTTAAAACAGTAAACCACTTCATCACGGAAATGCTTCCTCTTGGAACATTCTGTGAAGGTACATGGGGCCAGGGTTTGAGTTCCTGAAGAACAGCAGGCAATATAGATTGAGGGTCCTGAAACAGGACAAGAAACAGAGGGTCATTGTCTAAAGTAGCTCAGTGGAGCAGGACAGAATTATTGTGAAATTTCCAGGACATAAATTGTAACCGTTCTAAAGTGAACCAACACACATTGTGAAGGGGATGCGTCAGTTCTCTCACTGTCTCTGCACACAGCCTTGTTAACTGCAGTTACAGAAGGGCAGAGACAATGGTAATTTTAGAATTAAAACCTTTATTCTGTTTCATAAAAGTTTCATAACTAATTACCATTTGGAGTGTGTGTGTATAGTGCCCTTGCTGCCAAAGGCTTTTTCTCTCATTTCAGGCCTTTCATATTTTGGAAGACATAACTGTTCTTGTGGTGCCCCTTTGGCAGTGGGAGATGTTATTCGAAGCTGCTGGAGGGAAACTTGTGTGTATGCAGCTGAAGTATTCAAATGAATAGTAACTGAACAGCACATTTGAGTGGAGTGGGCTAGTCAGCTATATGGGGGGGCCTGAAAAATACACACCACTCTGCAATGTGACTATCTATCTGGAGTTCCTGCTTCAAGAAAAGTTTGCAGCTATCAGCAGCCAGGATTGGGTCAGAATCCATGAGGGAATTAACATGAATTATCCTGTTATTGCTGCATACAAATGCACTGAAATCTGCAACTTTGCTCCATCCCTCACCCAGCACAGTTCTGGGGAAAAACTGCCATCACACTTGTACTTTGGAGAAATGATTTTGTGACAAGTTGCCTGAGGTGCAGTTCTTGTCCCTGGTCTTCTGGTACTCGCTCTTCAGCCTTTTAATATGCTCCCTGCACTGATCACCTGTCCAGAAAATCTTGGAGAGCTGGCAGTTTTTAGCTATCTGCTAGTATGTGTGATAGTAGTTCCTTCATGTTAAAGTTCTCCATACTTGAGGAAATGGGAGTCACGGAGCAAGGGGATTGACGTACAGAGGAACTGGCAGGATTGTTGCTCCCATTTTGCTTCCTAGGCCATATTCTCCACTTGTCTGCCAGTTGGGCAAGTAAAAGGCATGTCATTCAGGCAATGGTTCTTCCTTTCAGTCATGCAGAGGACTTGTCCCCCTGGTTTTTCTGCTCATTGAAGAAATTGGGATGCAAAGGAGAAGTGGGGAGGCAGAGAGTGAGAATGTGATTGTGGAAAGTTTAGATTGGCTTATTGAGGAAAGGGGGAGCTGAACTGTGAAGTGTTGGGTAGGAGAAATTGAATTGACTTATCAGGGTGGGAGGCAGTGGCTTTGGGTATGTTGTGGACATTTTTCAACTGGTCTAGTAAGTTCCTTTGTATAGGTGCAGAGGCAGTTTTTTAGTCCCTATGTTTTTTAACATTTTTAAAATGTTAAAAAAAAAATCCACTTTCACTCTAGTAATTGCAGTAGACGGGAAGCTGAAAACATATTGTTGAAGTTTAACCTTGAAGAAATGGTCTGTACTTTTGTAAGCCTGCTCCCACCCATCTTTTCATTTGTTAATCTAACAGGCTTTACTCTCAAAAGTACATTATTGGAATATTTTATGATAGTTAAGCACAGGTATAGAAAAAATAAGATTCTCTTGCCAAAGAAATTGCTTACATGGAAACTTAAAAATAAGCTGCTCATGTTTGTGGTACAGTAGAGAAGCTGTAGATTTAGAGTTTACTCTGCTTACGAAAGAAACACTGTGCAAGTGGAGGCGATACTACTGTTGTAAGTAGTTCTAAATAACACATTTCTGCAGAAAACAGGAACGAGAAGAGGTCCCTTTTAAGCCATACATGGTCCTTACTGTGCATTGTGTCTGGGATTTCCTGCAAGACATTTCTGTGAAGTAGCAAGAGCATACTTAACACAGAAACTGCACAGTGAAGTTATTGTGTTCAGGTGCAGGAACATTTTAGGGTGGTTTTTTTTTTTTAAAAAAACCTTACCTGGCAGTGTATTTAAATAGCTAGTCAGTTAGGAAATAATGTATCCAGTACAAATACAATACTGGAGGTAGAAAACAGTTAATTTTGAATGAAGTTTTCAGTTTTTCTGTAGCATGTGAAGTCCTCGCCCCCCAACCCCTTAACTCTCTTTTTATTAAATGGACCAAAAAGTGATGCGGTTACTAAATTACTGCAAATGCGAATTGCTGCTCTCCACCCTGTCCCTATATTATAATAAGTATTTTAAAAAATTCACAAACTGGCTGCAAATGTAATAGTAAGTATATCACATGATCTTTTGACAGTTATAAACCTCATCTCTGCATACCTCCTCTCTTGTACCACCCTTTGTCATCATTTGTGGTGTTATGTCTTTTTAAATTATAAGCTCAGGGCAGATTTTTGTCTGTAAAATGCCATACATGTCTGTTTAAATGCTATAATTCTTTCCCATGGTACTATGCAGCTACATGAAGAGACATACTTTATATTTATATTGCATTTATTTATACTTATAAACAATGGAAAAACCTGTTTGCATTGCTGCCATTTTCAGAGGTGGTCATGTAAGTACTTGGTACTTAGTTTTCCCCTCAAGTCTCCAAATTGAACCCTGAAATGTAGAACCCTGACTTCTTTACAAAGGGTTTGGATGCCTTGTGAAATTTCTGTAAAATTGGAGTTACCTGCTTGTAAAGGGCACATAGTCTCCCTGATTTTATGCTGAAAACAAAGAAATTGTGTTAGAACCTTTTCAATTCAAAATAGTGAATTTTCACCTTATGGTGAATGTGGGGAAAATGCAGAGATTTGTGCATGGCAGTTTTATTAGCATTTTACTACTTCATAGTATTACTATTTTGTATATCTTTGGGTTGATATAATACGCAAATGATAGACATTTAAGGACTCATTTGTCTGAGTAGTCCCATTGACTGCTGGTTTTTGCCACTTGAGTGAGCTATATCAGGAACAGGCCTGTAGTTTAACAAACCATGGAACTTTGGGAGACTTATTTACAGATACACTGATTGGAAATACTTCACACACTGGAATATGAGCTTTCTTATGTTCTTTTCTGTGTGTCTATTTTATTGAGATCAAAAGATTACTGATCTAGGGTAGGTTTCAGTGTAGTAGCCGTGTTAGTCTGTGTCAGCAAAAAGAAAACAAGAAAAATACCTGTGGCACCTTAGAGACTAACACATTTATTTCATGTTTCTCTGAATGTATAAATATCTGATTACTGTATGTTCCATTCCATGCATCCGATGAAGTGGGTTCTTAACCCACGAAAGCTTATGCTGAAATAAATTTGTTCGTCTCTAAGGTGCCACAGGTATTTTTCTTGTTTTCTTTTTGATCTAGGGTAGAAGAGCAGTTTTACCTAAAGCTTCCATTTTTCTCCTGTAACTTCTGTTCCCTACTCCACTACACACAACCCATGTGTTCGGCACATTTGTGTAGCTTTACAAGACACGTGTAATCTAGAGCAAGCTGACTTCATTGTATAAAACAGACCACACATTCATCACAATTCATTCAGTTCCCATCACTCTGGTAAGCAGGCACCTAAAGCTTACTCCTAATACCTGCTGCATCAGCCATGCTGTTCAGTGTTTGAGTAAGAATGGGTTGCTTGCATTTGAAGTTAATAATGTAATATATAAATGTATTCTTTACTAATCATTCTAATCATTTGCTTATTTAATTCAGGGTTTCATATGATGAGGCTTTTATTATGGCCAGTGACCCATTGGAAGGCTTTCATGAAGTGAACCTAGCTTCTCCCACTACACCAGATCTTCTTGGAGTGTATGAGCCAGGGACTCAGGAACCAACTACCTCACCCAGTGTAATCTACCGCCCACATCCTTCGGCTGTGTGCTCTACGCCTATCCAACCCAATGCATTAAATGTTTTTGACCTCCCCACACAACCTGTTTATTCATCTCCAAGGCACCTAAATTGTGGGGAAACATCAGGCAACAAGTAGGTTATTGATGATGACTAACATATCTGATTTATTTAAATGCAAATCTTGTTTATTTATTTAAGTGGTTTACATAGCATGTCTTTAGTAAAAGCATTATGAATATCTTTAACATCCTGTGTTAAATTATGCTTATAGTGGCACATTTAACAGCAAAATTGACATTTCTAAAAGTATTATTCCTCTTAGTGTGTGTTCTTTTTAAATAAAGAAATGTCATTTCGTTCCAGCATCAATGTTACAGACACGGTTCCTTGTTCTACCTCTGGACCCCAGAGTGGGTCATCCAAACACAGTAATTCCAGAAAGGAGAGCAATAATGCAGAGAGAGAGTTTTTGCAGGGTGCTACACTAACGGATGTTTCCAAAGGGAATGAAGATATTTTTGGGCTGAGTACAGACAGTCTGTCTCACTTACGGAGCCCATCTGTACTGGAAGTAAGAGAGAAAGGCTATGAGAGATTGAAAGAAGAACTTGCAAAAGCTCAGAGGGTAAGATTTGTTTTATTGTATTCTCTAATAATTTCTGCTTGCAGAATAGAGAGATTTGTACTGCCATGAATTTATAGATGGGTCAGAAGTCAAACAGACTGGGTCTCCCATGTTTTTCAGGATTATCACTACATCGTCATATTATGTAACCTGATCCCAAATATCTGCAGTGATAATGATTCAAACCTCCTCTGGTAGAGTTTTCCAGTATTGATTCTTCTTGTTAAGAAAACCTTTTTCTGTAATGTCTAAATTTAAAACATTTTCTTTCCTTAAACTTAGGCCATTCCTCCCTTCTGAGAATAATTCCCTTCTGTTCTAATGTTACCTTGTAGATATTTATAGACACTGATAATGTACCTCTTGAGGCTTCTCTCTCTCACATTACATAAATGTAGCAGATGCCATAGAAAATAGAAATATTTTAGAATACATATTTTCACATAACGAAAATAAGAAAGAAAAACTTGTAGCACCTTAGAGACTAACAAATTTATTCACATACTACAATGATGTATCATAGGGAATGCATGTATATGAAAGAAGAAATAAGAACATCAGTGGCACTCTTCACAGTACCATTATGCCATAGTTCGAATGGAATGCTGTCTTCTGTTAGATAGAATAGCCTTGTTGTTAAAGCGCGTGACTGGGAACCAGAACATCTGGTTTTATTTCTTGTTCTTGCTGCAAACTGACATGTAACCCAGAGCAAGTCCCTTAAACTCTGCTTCTGTTCCTTATCTGTAAAATGGAAGTAATACTTTTTTACCATGCAATGTGCAGAGGTGTAATTCATTAGTATTTGTAAAGCGCTTTGCCTTCCTTGGATGGAAGATGTGCTATATAAATGCAAAGCATTATTATTTATTGTGTTAACACCACTTTGTCTTTCTTAGAATTGCTAGTTTCCTGGTGGATGTTACCCAGTTTGTAGCTGTGCTGTCTTTTCCCTCTCTCCACATTTATTTGTATTTAACTCCATCTTGCCACATGTTCGGATCAGTCTTCCTGAATGCTTCCCCTCCTCCCACCCCCAGTATTGGATGTTGTCATTAATTCTGTCATGGCTGAATTTACCCCCTCATTATGATTGTTAATGTAAATTTTAAATATGGGTTCTCATATTGTTCCTGATATTGATATTTTTCCACTAAATAATCACTCTTAGCCAACTTTCAAGTCTTTGCTATGGTGTTTTATTTTGTTGGAATTTGGCAAACAAAACAAAACCAAAAAACAACCGCGGTTAAGTTTTTGGGGAAAGTCGATCACTGTCACCAACCAATTCATTGAAGTTTTCTGAGTTTAAAGTTCCACTTTACAGAAAACCTCCAAACACTTCAAAGTACACAGATGCATAGCTAGAGTTACCTAAACAACTTCAACGTAGCCCTGGTATTGTCACCATGAGAACAACTAGAAAATCTGAGAGAGCCTTATCTGGGAAGTTTGAAATTGGGAAACTAATGTCAACGTAACTGCCTAATGGGGCTCAATATTCATGTATGTATTCGAATATGCCTTCTCTCTCATCTTCTGAGAACTTTGTCCAGCAGTGTATTAGAGGGAACAGGGCATGTACAATACTGATAGTGTTTCTGGACGTAGAAAATCTGTTATGCTAATCATTTGGATGGTGGTGGAAAACCCACTTCTTCCCTCATAGAGGCCAGACATTTTAGTCACTTCTCAAGATGTTTGGCACCATCAGCAAGATTGCAAAAAGGAAATACCCTAGAATTTCTGGGGGTCTCAGTGACAGGTATGCTTACTCTGCTTCAGTCTAGATGAGCCACCACATCCAAAGCTGCTTATAAGATTGCGGGAAAGTTTGGGTCTGACATAAGAGCCAGGGTTGCATTCAACTTTATTCTAGACATTTCTTGAATTCAGAAATCCTAAAGCATTCTCCTGTCCACTGAATTTCCCTCTTGCAAACTTAATTTTGTCTGAGCTCTTTGTGAACCTCCTTTTGAACTTATTCCTGCTGTTTCCACTTTCTCTTTCTAATCCTTAATCTTATTCCTAGTGGCTATCTCCAGATAAGAGTGTTGGAGTTGGTAGGAAGTTGATTAAAGCTCTCTAGTAATTTATTGGAACTAGACTGTATCTTTCTTTAGATTTAAATGTCTCTGGCACCAATTTAGTGCTACGAGTGTGCATTCCATAAATAAAAAATACATATAACATAGCAATATAAAGGACTGCCCATCCCACCATGACAGATAAACAGTCACCAGCAAGTATAATAAGAATTATATAAACCTCAAACCCACCCCTTCCCAAAAGCCTTCTTAAAATATAAAATAAATAATCATTTTGCAGCATATCCAGAAGGTTAGCCAAGACAGGCTCAGGTGGACCAATGCAAAAAAGCAATCTTGTAGTGAGAAAACTTGAGTTGACTCTGTCTCATCAACTTCATACTGAAAATAACAGGGACCCGGGGTCAGTCAGTGCAAGTAAACTTTCACTTCAACCCACGATGGCGTCTTGTGTGGGCTGTTCAAGTTTGCAACTCATCAGCTGTATTCCTTCATTAAAGCAAATATCAAGAAACTCAGATGATGGTTAGCCAAGCATGGTCATTTTAAGACTCATTTCACTGACTCAGTATACTTGTACCTAAGACCTTTTCCACTCATGTCTTTATGCACTTATATTATTTTATCTGCCAACCTCAGATTGAGGTGTTTGTGAAAAGTGGTTATGAAAAATAAGACAACCACATTTAGATGTCATCCAGACGAGTAGTGACCATGTCTTGATGTACAGCATTCCGTGACCTGTTGGAGCGTGCCAGAGAATGGCTTCAAGGGAGTTCCTTTTGTTTGTTCCCCATCTTAAGTGATTGGCATCTCAGAATTGTCTTTTGTTGAGAGCTTATCTGGAATATCTGATTATGCTGTAGCATTTCAAGGAAAATCAGACTTCCCATAAACAGAAGTGCTGAGAGCAAGCCTCTTGGTCCTTAAGCAATTAAAGGTGAAGTGCAGATCCTGGCGGACCATGCTGACATACTTTATCAGTTGTATATATGTGGCACTATATTAACACTTTGTTCTTGAGGATCTAGTCGGGTAATAAAAGCACTACCATTGCTATCTATCTGCACAGGGAGACTATTTTTGACTTTTGTTTTTGCATGCAGGTTAAAAGTTTGGGTGAAATAATTCCATAGTAATTTTGTGAGTTTTCAGGTTTAAAATAATTTATTTTTTTCCAAGTAGCTTAACCTTTTTTGAAGTAGCCAGGTGGGGAGTGCCACTAAACCAGCTGTCTCAGCTTGTGCTTTTGATTTCTCATTACTCACAGCTGAGTTTAGCTAAGTCTTCAGTAACAGCTTCAGACATAAGAGAAAGCTTTAAGCATCTGTCTAGATATCTTTACTTTTAAAGCACATCAACCCAAAATATTTAGCTTGTTTGACAATGTAATATATAGTATATTATGTTTCTCCTAAATAGCCTGGAAACCTGCCCAACAGGATTTAAGATTTGACATGTCTAGCCAAACTTCTAAGAGCAATAGGCTATGTATGGTGTCCTCTGCTTTTTTGTTACGTTTCAGTAGCCAAAACTAAACTCCTGCTTGGACAATTTTATTGTTAAGACTAGTAGTGTAAACTTATTTAATTACTTTGGCAGCCTACACTGAATCTTAAAAAGGCAGTCTTTCCAATCACCACAAGCTGAACAGTTAAAAAAAAAAAAATCCGTGTCTAAACCACAATATTTTATATGTGAATTCTGTCACTTTAAAGGTTTAAAAGTGGGCAAAACTAGTTTTACCTTTCAATGTGACTTGAAGATAATGCTTGACCTAATATTATTTTAACTTCCTTTTGACTGATGCATGTAATGTTTCCTTTACAAACCGTGAAGTTGAAAACTAAGTGCTGGTATGTTCCCTCTCCATTGTAGAAACATACGGGGCCTGAATATTCACCACTCCTGGATCAAAACCTGCCTTTTCCCTTCTTCAACTCCCCTACTTTTTCCTCAAGAAATACAGTTAAACAAAAAGGAACATGAGTAAATATAAACTTGCTGACCTTCAGTGTTGTCTTCCCTTGGGTTTATTTTTCTGTTTAATTCCTTTATTGTACTTTGTTTCTCTCCTTTTATTTCCATGGTCTTCCTCTTCTTTTTCCTCTTTCTTTCTGTTCTCCCACCACAAGATATGCATCTGTCTCCCTCCCTAGCCTCTTTCATTTTTCTACAGCATTCTCTTTGGGAAAGCTAGCTGCTTGTGTATGGAATAATATATATTAAGTTGGGAGATGTACCTTAATTGCTGTGCCTTTGCATACATAGTACCTCTCGAAATACAGTCTTTCAAAAGAATTAAAAGGCTGCAGATCGTAAAAGCAAAAAACAAAACTTTCACACAAACCCAAAATAAACACAACTCCCAAATTAAATAAAAAATCTACAAATTCCAAGGTAGGTGGTCCTATAACTGTGCCCTGAGGCTTGTCAAACTTTAGTTGTCCAAAAGCAGGATATTAGAAAATTTTGCTGCCAGTGTTATCCTAGGAATTGAGACTAAGAGCTCAATTTGGTGCTATGAAGTGAGATGTGGTTTCTCATGACTACGTCCTAGGGTGTTTAAGCTTTTGAAGACAATTGGGAACACCTTCAGTTGCATCCAGAACTGTATAGGAAGCCAATGCAGAGATTTGGGCATTGGTTCTATGTCTTCATAGTGATTTCCTCCCCCAAGGGAGTGCGAGGTTGGGTGGGTGGGCAGCTGAATATTCTGCGTGATTTTCAAGGGAAGTCTTAAGTAGAATGTATTAGAGTACTCTATTGTGGCAGTGGCAAAATTGTGAATGACTGAGTTCTACATCACAGTGCAGTGGCTGTAGCCTCATGTCCCACTCTGGGGAATGTAGGGTGCTAAGACCTAAAGTTGTAACCTGAGAATTCAGAAACAGTGATGGCTTCAAGAATATCCCCATTTTAAAATATCTAAAAAACCCACATTACTGGGTATTCAGTGGTGCTATTTTATTGCTTTCATTGAGTGCAAGCCCCACCAAAAATGTGTCTCACGTGTAATGTGATGTATTGTGGAGTGCAGTGTTACATGCTGCCATTTGGAGACGTAGTGGGAACGTAGAGGCTTCAGTAAAAGTGGCTGCCAATGAAGTAGACTAGCTCTATGTAACTAGAGGGCAGCAGATGGAGGTGGTGTTAAGTAGGGAATACAGGCATCAGTGGAGCTGTTTCAGATCACATGCACACCTTCCCTGCTACTTCTTTTGCTTTTCCAGACCCATCAACAAGTGGATTGGAAGGATTTCTGAGCCTGGTGGTGGATGTCAAGTAGAAGGGAAAAGAGTTCTGAACCTGGAGTCTTGGATAGGAGAGAGCTTAGAGCTGAGGTGGGAGGTAGTTCTGAGCTATTGCAGGTTAAGTAGGAAGATGAGGGCTTCTTGACTATGGAGATAAATTATTGTGTGGGGGTGTATGTGGAGGTGCTTCTGAGTTGGTAGGAGTTGGTTTGGTGGGAGCTGATGTAGTCTGACAGGCTGTGAGCTGGAAGGGGGATGAGTTTGGTTGGCTCAGATGAGTGCAAGGGGAATTGAGAGTCAATTGGTTAATGAGTTGGTGTACATGAGGAATGGTAGATAAGAATGAGATTGAAAGAGGGGAGGTTGTGACAAAGGCAACACCAAAGGCATTAAAGTGGCATATATACTGTTTTCTCCCACCCTGCCCTTTCAAAATGAAAACCTGGGACCTTTTACAAGAAAGGGCCAAGCAGTGGGGGAAGGATGACAGTGCCCCCCCTTTTTTTCTTCCCACTTCCTCACCAACCTCCCTTATACCTGTCAAAAAACTCCAAACTCCAGTGTTTCAGTTTTTCACCTTGAAAACATGATCGACCTGGGCACTGTGGGAGGTTGCCACCTGCAGCACTATCACTTGTTTTGGGCTCCAGCTGCCGCTGTTCCTGACTGTATGCAGCATTCTAATGTCAGGAAAGACTGGCAATAGGAAGGAAGACTCTTCTGAGCTTTTCCTTCCATTTATAAAGTATATTCAAGAAATCTTGAACCATATTATCATTTACACCAAGACTTCTTTACATTGCTGTCTGCTCAGTGGTAAGACCTTAAAGTGGGAATAAATGTAATTTATGCCCACTTTACAATGTTCTGGCAGTGTAAAGGGGCCTGATAGGGGTCTTAGTGTAAATGAGATTAAGCCTCCCACTTGCCAAGTTTTAATGATATAGTAGACAGTTATAAGTAGAGTTAAACTGATTTGATTTAACTGCATATTTCTGCCTTTACAAGAAGCAGTGATATAACTAGACTGCTGTTTTGGAGTTAGCTAGAGCTGTACTGTAAGGAGGCTCAGTGGAGACAAAACTTTATTAAAAATATATTTAAAAGATTCTGAGAGAACTGGGACTCTTTTTCAGACAAATGTTTTTCTTTTAAAGGTAAAGAAAATAAAACCTTATTTCTTTAACATAAAATTAAAAATTTGAAAGATGTATATTGGCTATATGGCTATATCAAGCACTAGTGAAAGCAGTACTCATATTGTCACAATACAAAACTTATGAAATTACCCAACTTCTGGAATTCTTTTATATATTCTCCTTTTGGTTTCTATATTCTGTTTCTGTGAATGTAGTTTTCTATATTTCAGGAAAGAAGCTTTTTGTACTTCAGAGAATTTTGGAAACACATTTAGCTTAGTTGTATTTTTAGATCAGCCTGATAGGTTGCTATATAGAGGGAAGAACTAGGTATACCTATACAGCATTAATGTTATTGCCACTAGTGTTAAGATCAATGCTTTGAAAGGTTTTATTTAGAAAAGATTATCTGTTCCACTGATTTACTTGTGGCAGAGCTTTAAAAGCCCACAAACTACTACATTAAGTTAGAATAAATAATTTTCAATTTTCCATAGGAGCTGAAATTAAAAGATGAAGAATGTGAAAGACTTTCTAAAGTGCGAGATCAACTTGGACAGGAATTGGAAGAACTTACAGCTAGTCTGTTTGAGGTTTGTTTGAGTCATTGCTGAGATGTAATTAAAGGAGTCTGGGCAAGGTGTGTTATGTAGCATCAGTACATTGTACTCTGATACAGAAAAATCAAGCTTGTAAAAGAATTTGTGGTCTCAAGGCATGGGCCTGTTGAAGTGGAGACTTGAGAGCAAGAAATCATATAGCTTTACATGTATATGAGCGAGCGAGACCTCATTAGCCTTGTTAGTCTGCCTACAGCACCCAAAATGAGGGATGTAAGAAAAAATAGACCAGAAAGCTTAAAATGTATCATTCTTCTCTTTTGTATAACCATTTTCTGTCAAAGCCAGATTATCGGTCTGGAAGATTGCATTAAAAAGTAGTAAATTTGGGGCCACAATGAGGGGAACAGAAAAATGCATAACTCATCATGCTTCCAGCTTTTAGATTTGAGGCCAGGTGCATTGCTCCCCAAAACTTTGAAATATATCTATTAAATATACACAGTTATTTATGTGCATTTATGTAACCAGTCAATATAGAACCTGGTTGCACAATCAGAAGCATAGATATCAAAGGGGATCTCTAAAGTTCAGATAAGGACAGTGGTGCCATCATAAAGAGAATGAATTTGTGCCATCTCAGGAAACCATTCTAAAGATCTATTTATACTTAAAGAAGGCAGCAGCCAGATGACTAGTATCATTTAAAAAAAATTGAGTTCAGAGGCATATAATTGGAAAAGAATGAATAGAAGACTAGAAAGAGTAAGGTAGAAATGTATGTGTGATGGTAAACAAGAGAAAGGAGAGGGGGAAATGAGAGAAATTGGGTAAGTATTTCACATTAAAAATAAATATACCTCTAAAACATTAAATTGATGCCATGTCACAGCATCATGAAAAAGTGTATTTAATCTGCATTTGATATGCAAAACATGAAATATAGGGTATTTAGTAACTATTCTGAAATGTGTTTAAGCTTTCAACACTCCCAAATGTTAACATACCACTGAAGCTTTACTTCTGTGATTACTTCACTAGGGCCTTGGGCCCTGATCCTGCATTGGGATCCACAAGCCTGGACCTTTGTGTCTATGCAGAGTCTCATTGGCTTCCTTGGGTCATTGAATGGGCACAGGGGCTTGTACTAGTGTAACCTGTGTAGAGGGGAGGTAAGTCAATCTACTTACCAATTCTGTGCTATGGAGTTCCTCTCTCTGACTTAAAGTATTTATACAGACCATGAATTCCTATCATCGCGAGAGACTACAGCCGGATTTTCTATAGGAACCATCTAAATACTAAAAGTGGAAATTATAATAAGATTCACTTTTTCTCATCTTGGGAATCCAGTGCCAGTCTTTACCATCAACCAGTTATGCGCGTGCATACAATTCATAATTTAAAATTCCTTTTTATGAATAACACTCCAAAGATAAACTGTTACAGCACAGCATTACAATGCACCCTAGCTAGATGAATATCTCTAAAGATTTTGTTGTTTTCTTTGAAATGAAGAATATAACAAAGGACCTAAACCTGAAGCTACATATATATGTATATAATTCCTTACAAAATAAATACAGGAATTGGGATTCTGACAATTGGAGATCTTCTTCCTTCACATAGGCTCACCCTGAGTATTATATTGAAAAGTAGGTAAAACGTTTAGTTATACTATACAACCAACTATTTCAGCATCCACGCTATTGCGCACATAAACTTCAAATAAGAAAGAAAAGAAAACTTGATAATTACCACAGCTGTTAGGCTCACACGCTGTCTTTGGTTCAGTGATATAGTACACCTCCTGAAGACATTCGGCATCCAATCTGCAATTCTTTCTTAATGGTGTTTCCCGATCTAACTCTTATTGACTTCTGTAAAATTACAGGAAATGGCACTAAGATTCAACTCAGAGATTTAGTCTGGGTTACCCCGACAGCTCTATCTTCTCCCTGCAGGACTGGGTGGGATCTGACTGGTCCTCCAAATGGCTGCCAGTTTTGTAACCCTGACAGAACTCACTACTGATTGGCTTGCCACCTTGTCTGGGAATGTTTCCATATCAACTAAGAGCAAGTAGAAACAGCAGCTGTAATTACAGCAATGAGAGTGTTTGACTGAACACCATGATGTAAGAAAAAGAAATAGGGGTTACACTAGCATATCCCAGTGCAGGATCCAGGATTTATTTTGTATAGTTTGCTGTGTGTTTTACATCCCAAATACTTAAATTGTAGTAATATGACACACTTTGTTTTGTGAGATGCATCCCTGCTTGAAAACTGCATGGTCAATGTTAAATGTACCTGTACAAATTGTATAAACACGTGTTCTTATTCCTGCATGTATCTGTTGTGATTGAAGGTAATCTTATAAACCCATAATCTAGAGCTCTCATGTAAGGCAAGGGGAGCGAAGTCATTCTTGCTTTAATGATTTATTATTTTTTCTTTTATTTATATAGCATCCAAAAATGTGCTAGGCGCTCTACCGATATAAGATAGGTCTGTGTCCCAAATAATTTATAGTCTCATCCTTTGTGTTGACTTCCCTTGGCACCAGCCAGTCACAGCAGTTTACCCATGTCCAATAAGTTGCTGAATCAAGGCTTAAATAGACATAACACATACAGACAAAACGATGGGAGGAATAGAGGAGAAGGATGTTGTTTTTGGCTTTTTTAAATCGTAACCCCCTTAGCTCTCTTCTGTTTCCCTTTATTAGCTGAATCTTGCTTCCTTACTTGGATTGTTTTTAACATGTTACTATTTACATTTTTAAAATGTAATTTATTAATCTCTAGCCTAATATATTTGTTTGGTTTTTACATTGCCTATTTTCCTGTGTAATTTATTTTTACTGTTAAGTATTAGACTTCATATATTCATTTAATGAGCCTTCTTCATGCACAAATTAAGATTATTGAGGTTGGTTCTGCTGGCAACAGGGGAGCAGAAGCAGGCTCCTTTCTTTGAGTATGGAAGTGTGCCATGTTGCTTTTCCTGCTACTGGTTGTCTCTTTCTCAAGCGAGGAGGGGGGTCTTCAGTTGGCAGCCACCAGAGCTTGATTGGAGTTTGGAGGTCCTGCCAGCCATGGTGCTTAAGGGTTGGTTGCTAGGGATTTCAGTTGCCCAGTGTCTCTGATCAGGGCCAATGATACAGGGGCCCGCTGATCCCCTTTGTTTTGCCATTGCAAAAGTAATAGGTTTGTAGATCTTTTAAGTTAATAACTATTTTATTTCAATTCCAAGAGACATCACAAATCTTACTCTTTTTATATGTAATCTTAATGAAGAAAGGAGTTGTCATTTATTTTTAAAGGTTTTTTTTCCCCTGGTTTTATAGGGTGGCTATTTTATGTGAAACATGTACACTACAAAAACATTTGTTTTATAGGAAGCACACAAAATGGTGAGAGAAGCTAATGTCAAACAAGCTACTGCAGAAAAACAATTAAAAGAAGCACAGGGAAAGGTGAGGTTTTTTCCCAAACTTATTTTCTGTGTATTTTCTATTTTATTAGTGTTTAAATCCAGAATTGTTCGTGGGTGAAAAATATAAAGAGGATCCTCACTTGTGTAAACCTATGCTAATAATTACTGAATTGTTCTGTGCCATCTACATATACTGTCTATAAATGCTTTTGAGCGTGGCATTGGATTTTTCCAGCACAATGTTGAATAGTTGGTAGTGGGCACAGCAAAACAGCAGTGCTACTGTATATAGTGCTTTAAAGGTATACATGTTGCTGTTCTTTATGCAAATCAAGACAATTACATTCACTATCCATATTTGAAAAGTATCTAACAGTGTTGCCAATTAACATTTATATCATGCCATAATGTGTGCCTGGGCTGCAAGTACTTAATTGTATTTTTTCATTTTCAAGATTGATGTCCTTCAGGCTGAAGTAGCAGCTTTGAAAACACTAGTACTGTCCACTTCACCAACATCACCAACTAAGGAGCTTCAGTCTAGTGGAAAAGCTCCATTTAAAAAAGGACATGCAAGAAACAAAAGTACAAGTAGTGCTATTAGTGGCAGTCATCAAGACCTCACCACAGTGCAGCCAATTGTGAAAGACTGCAAAGAGGTAACAGTTCAAAGATTGTGTTCTTTTTGGCTAGTGGGATGTCATTAATGTTTACTGAATTAAAAGCAATTTTATTTTCATTCCCTATAAAATTGTGTGTGGCTATGCATGTGTGTGTAAAATCTTCGTGTAGCACTGATTGCTTTCAGAGATTTTTCTGTTAACTTCTGTTTCATCTTGGAGTTCCATATCAATAGCTGGTGAATTTCTGAATCTTCCTGTTTACCTTTAAATGCTTTCTTTGGAGGAGAAGATTCTAAATATTTGAAATATTGTAAGATAGTTACCTCGAGCATTTTCTGCAAGAGTTTTTAGACTCAGCTTTTTTTTTATATATTTGGAAAATGTGTGAGACTTGGTTAATTTCAGGCCTTTCTGTACTATTGGGCATAGAACTCGGAACAGACAGACTAACACATAGTAAAGTCAAACTATAACTCTGAAATCTAGTTAATCTAAAAAAAAAAATTAAAACTAGCTTCCTACACCTGCTTCTTAGTCTATTTGCCAATTTTAATTGTTTTGCAATTACATTAAAAATGTTTTTCTTTTCCTTGTTGCTGTGCAAGGGAAACAAACACAAAGGAAACTGACTGTATAGAGGAAACCAGGAAACTAATTATATACAAAATGCTGTTACTGCACCATTATTTTTTAAAGGACTGTAATATAATTCTCTAATCTTTCATATATTAGTAGTCTTAGCTGCTGTTTGTAAAGATGGAAAAAATATTCAGACAGAAGTGTAATTTAAATTGATCGTATCCCTTTTAAAATGTTGTTCCATTATAATTCACTGCTGACCTGATGAGGGAAAGAGTGGGGATAGAGAGATACACATTCAGCAACTAGAAAGAAAACGAATAGGACACTAAAAGTACAAAGCAGAAAGCCAAATAAAAAGAACCAAGTCAGGAGCAATAAGGAGCGCTTTTCATGTAGACTTGGTTTCTTTTAAATATTGGATGAAGAGGGAAACTGAGCAAAATACAAAAAATAAATGCAGTGTAAATAATGACTATTAAATTTCTAAAATTTTGAGTAAACACATACAAAAATTATTCCTTTAAAAAATATATATTTTTTTCCCCTGTGGGTGACTCTTTAAGGTATTGATAAACCATTCATTCTCTCATGCCTGAGAATTTTCTTTTGATTGAGGCTAAAGGGAATGTTCCTTTAGGAAACAGAATACACTTATTGGGTTTCATTTGCACAATGAGAGTGGTGGCTTAGCAACAAGGGAATTTACTACCTGGTTTAATTGAGAGAGCTGACTTGATTATACCTAGGTGAAAGTCAAGTGAATCTAACGGAAAATAAATTGGCCTGCCTAAATTCTGTTGTTTTTTTTAAAAAATGGATTATAGAAAAACGGTAACATGCTTAAAGATCAAGGAAAACTCTGACACAAATGGATAGACTAGAATAGTATACAGGAGGTTAATATACATAAACTGATCTTTTGAGTTTAGTCAAGCAGGATTGTTCTAGTGTGAATTATTTTTCCTCTGCAGTGCCTCATTTACATAGACTATTTTAAAATAAGGTTTAAATTAAGGTTTAAAATCATATTTGCTTTCTAGCAAGCATACCATAAAATAAGCATCATTAAATTCTCAGTTGGGTGTGTCTGCTTGTTGAACGTTACTTTCCTCTAGATTATGCTATTAAAAGTCAATGTATTAACGTTTTAAAAACTGTAATGCGAAGAAGGGTTATAATAAAATATAAACACTCGTAACTATTCCTTATGTGGTCAGTAACGCTGATGATGATCTACACCAGGGGTCTCAAACATGCTGCCCGTGGAGTTATTTCCTGCAGCCCGCCATAGGCGCTGACTCTCTCCTGCACTGCGTAACCCTTTCCGCCCTCGCTCCCTCCCCCCGGTCACATCGCAAAGTCGAGAGGGAAACTGAGGCTCGCCTAGGAATTATAAAAATGTTACAGAAAATTTCCATTTTGTCACAGACATTGTCCAGTGTCCCAACAGAGAGACCCCTGGGCAATGGGGGGGGGGAACCTCTGGGCACCCAGCACCCCTAACAGACACCCCTGTGCTGGGGGATAGTGCCCGGTGCCCCTAACTAACAGTCTATCTGACGGGGGTCTCAAACACGTGGCCTCGCCTCTTCCCACCCCTTCCCAACCCCTTCCCCAAAGTCCCCACCCATGCCCTGCCTCTTCTCCGCCTCCTCTCCTGAGTGCGTGGCATCCCCACTTCTCCCCCTTCCCTCCTGGAAAGTCCTAAGCTCCACCTAACAGCTGTTTGGCGGCGGGAAGCGCTTGGAGGTAGGCGGAGGAGCGGGGACGCAGTGCGCTGGGTGGGAGCTTGGCTTCCAGTGGAGTCGGCGTCTGTGGCAGGTCGCAGGAAATAACTCCGCGGGCCTCATCTGACCTGTGGGCCACGTGTTTGAGACTCCTGCTTTAGATGACCACATCTTCCCCATCTCTTTTATTTAAATGGTTTTCACCCTTCCTCACCTTACAATCTCGACCCTCTTCAGCTTTCATGCTGTTGACCTACCTATCCAACTCTTTCCCTCCTGCTTCCCTCACACATACCTCCTAATTTAACAGATCACTTAGGTTTGGTTGCCTTACAAAACTTTTCAAATTCAGAAAATCATGCAGTGGACAAACTGAAAGAATGTAACAGGTGCACAGATGTAAACGAATTACTAACTTCTTCCAGTTAAACAGTTGCTCTTGTCTGGGTATGCCAAGGGTATCCTGACTTCAAGACTTCAGTGACTTGCCAATTTCCTCTCTTATCTCTCTTTTTAAAAAAATATTTCAGTGCCCTAATACTGCAATAAGTTCAAGGTGTACATGAAACGAAACAACTTAAATTGCTTATTTTTGTAAACTTAGGCAAAATAGAGATTTTTTTTAAAAAAAGTATGGTTAATGTGCAGCTGCTGGAGCTTTAGAATAATATTTAATAGTGGTATTGGTTCTAATGCTTTTTGATTGAAATGCAGGTATTATAAACTGTTCAGTTTTAGCACAATTGCTGTAATCCATAAAATTGTAACTAGAATATAACTTTTTTTTGTTTAAAGAGTATCTTTCTGGGTTTGTTTGTTAGGCTGACTTATCTCTGTATAATGAATTCAGATCCTGGAAGGATGAGCCGACTATGGACAGAACATGCCCTTTCTTAGATAAAATCTATCAGGAAGATATCGTCCCATGTTTAACCTTCTCAAAAAGTGAGGTAATGTATTTATTCTGTCTAAATGTTGATGCGGTCGTCTTTATGTAATGTACATAGGTACTTATGGAACAGTTGTTTCCACATGTTTTACTCAGTACCTGAAGGCTGTAAAAATTATTTCTTCACATAGTTACATAATATTTAGTTATTTGCCGCATTATAAAAAAAAATAGCACTAGTCAAAGTGAAGGTCTGAAGCCTAACTTAGAGTGGTGAGATGTTGTACAGCAGTGATCACCAGCCGGTAGATCGCGATCGACTGGTTGATCCTGGAGCTTCTGACAGTCCATCGTAATCTCCAGCCGCTAAAAGTTCAACGGCGCAGCGGGGCTAATGCAGGCTTCCTGTGGCAGAGCAGCCCGGAGGAGGGAGGGGGGCAGGGATTCTCCGCACACTGCTCCTGTTTGCAGGCATCGCCCCTGCAGCTCCCGTTAGCTGGGAATGGGGAACTGCGGCCAATGGGAGCTGCGGGGATGGTGCCTGCAGAGAGGGGCAGCGCACGGAGCCATCCCCTGCTCCAGGCACCGCCAGGACGTGCTGGCCGCTTCCGGGAGCGGCATGGGGCTGGGGGCAGGCAGGGAGCCTGCCTTAGCACTGCTGCGCCACCACCCAAAACCACCTCCTGAACCCCTATCCTAGCCCTGAGCCTCCTCTTGGAGCTAGCACCCCATACCCCCTCCTGCATCCCAGCACTCTGCTCCTGCCCGGACCTGCCCTCTCCTGCATCCAAACTCCCTCCCAGAGCTTGAACCACTCAGCCCCAGCCCAGAGCCCACACCCCCTCCCACACCCCAGTGAAAGCCCAGTGAAAGTGAGTGAGGGTGTGGGAGAGCGAGCAACGGAGGGAGGGGGATGGAGTGAGCGGGGTGGGGCCTCGGGGACGGGGCAGGGTAGATCCTGGGTTGCATTTAAATTCAAAAAGTAATCTTTTGTGTAAAAAGGTTGGAGACCACTGTTCAGATTTTCCCTTCCCTAACTCTGTCACTGTATCCAGTACTAACTTGCAGTTCTCTTGCTATTCCAGACATGACTCTTTCAAGTAGAGACTTTCTTCTTCTGTCGCTCCTTCAAACTCTGGTGTCCTCAGGAATTGGGGATTGTGTACTTCCTCTTATCTTACCAGCTACCGTTTAGGAGTGACATTGTCCATTTACTGTCTCTCTTACTTATGCATTTATGTAGATGGCCATAAAGGCCACAACACCCTTTACTCAGCAGACACACATCTTCTCCTCTCCCAATCTATCAGAGCAGCAGATAAAGTCAGGCTTTGGAGCAGGCAACCAGGGCTGTGGTGCATTCTACTTTCTTTGCGGAGGGAAGCCTTAGACAGAAGGGCTAAGCTCAGAGAAAAGTGAAAGGGTTGGGAACATAATTGATTTTGGATTCAAACAGTTGTGTGAATTTCACCTTCATTGTTTTGTTTTTTCCCCTGCATTTTGAATTTTCATTTGTTGCTGTAAATATTTTCCTAGCCTGTCGCTTTGATCATGTCATCCCTCCACTGGCACCCTCTTCTCTATCCTATCAAACCTAGGCTACTTGTCAGCAATTTCAAGGCCCTTCATGGCCTATCCCTACCCTATCTATTATCATTCACTACCAAGCTGTTGATACTTACCTCTGATTGGCCCATGATGCCAGCCTTTATAGCTCACTTGTTACATTTTCAAACAAGCACTTTTGTGCTTTCTCCCTTCCTGCCCCGTATGCTTGGGATGTGCTCCCCGTAAACGTGTGTAAAGCCATTTTACTGTTCTTGTTCAAATCATTCCTTAAAACGTTCCGCTGTGGTGGTACCTATATTTGAGCAAGGCTGGGCTAGGCTGCTGTTGTGCTGCCACAGCCTACCATCCTGACCAATATTGTCTCGTTTCCTTGTACTCTCCTGTTGGTTGGTCTGTGTTCGTTTGTTATCTCCTGTCTTATACCTAGTTTGTAAGCTCTTTGGCAATGTCTTTGTGCTGTTTGTGTACTGCACCTCACACAGTGGGGGCCTGATCAATGACTGGGGCTCCTAGGTACTGCAATAATTTAAGTAGAAAAGTTACCTTTTTTTATCATGCAAACCATTTTTATTTTTCATCCACCAGATAATCTGTAAAAAGAAAATAAGAAAGAAATAAATACTTGTGGCACCTTAGAGACTAGAACTGATAGCTTGCTCTTCCCTTCGGTCAAACTGGGCTTTGCTGATCATGGCCAGATATATTTTCTCAGTGCCTTTTCTCTGGTTTCCACCTATTATAACTTATTCCATCTAGAAGCCCCTTGTACAGTTTAATTAAAAATATTGTTAGTCAATTAACTGGACAGAGGAGACTATACAAGGATAAAATACGCAATCCCCCCTGCCCCAAGCCTTGCCTATCAATTTTATAGAAAGATGGAGATGCAAATAGTTCCAAATGAGTGTGGTGAGAGCCAGAGTTAAAAGGGAAAAAAAAAAAAAAGGTAAGAATTCTCATGTTTCAAGTAGGAGAGGTATTACTGTCCCATGAAAGGGGACATTCATTTTGATTCCTAACCTCCTCCTCCTCCCCATACCCCAAAGAAAGAAACACAACCTTTTACAGTAAATTGTAAATGAGATCAAGGCCTCAGTTGGGACAAAAGGGATGGAAAGCTGTTGTAGCCGGTAAGCAGCCAGTTGTATATTTGCTGTCATGGGGAAATCTAAGGCTGGTTCTACACCACTCCTGGACCCCATCCCCAGGTTTGCCAGTGATGCTGTGGGGTCTGGAAGAGGTGTGGTTGGCGCATGCTGCACTTCTAGGATCACTATCAGCATGAGAGCTCATTACATACCTTCATTGTTTAGAGCAGCCCTAAGAGTGTCCTAAGCTATGCTGGAGAAAGCACAGAACTGGCCCTGGTCATTCCTTCTTTGCGAGTTTGCCCCGTCACCTGCACACAGCACTTACAGGTTACAGTAGAAGATTCAGCCCTAAGAGTAAAATAAATTTATTCTTGGATCTTCCTAAAATACAAGAGGCAAGATTGATCTTTTCAGCTTAGAGAGATTCATTTGTTTGACAGCCTCTCCTGGCACAGTGCTAAATTTTCCTCCTTCATACAACAGTCTCATGCCTTCAGTTGATTGGTGTATCACTCTATCATAATTCATCCAATTCTCTTTGAAATGACCATTGGCACGCTCTGGGTAGCTATTTGCATATTGGTTCGTTTTCAATCCATGTAGAGCAGTACATTAACTTCTTTCAGTACAGTGTTTTATCTGTATGCTCCAGTAGTTCGTATATGCGTCTCTAATTTAAATAACTAGGCCATCTTACTGTTTTTTCCCCCTGTAGCCCTCTCATTCTGTTAATTGCTACTGTAGACTTATATGTTGCCTGAAAAAGCCAGAATGCAGCTACTAGCACTTGTCTGTGCATAAATGACACTGTACATGGAGTGACCAACTTTTATTTTCCTTTAAGTATAACCAGAATAACTGAATGTGTAAACTAAATGGTAACTAGATTAAGTTGTGATGTCTGCTTATTTGATTAATTGAAAATTGCACTTACTTGAATAGTTGATGTGTTATATAAATTCTGTATAAATATGCTGTGAATGTGAACTATTTTATTTCTTGGGGGAGGGGCAAACAAAGAATATTCTGTTTAAACTAATTTAATACTGTATTCTGTGTGTTGATTTGTAAAATATCCAAAGCAGAATGACACCATATACGCGGTAGCAAAGAACATTGGTACAGAGTAGTTTTAATAATACAATTAGGAGTTTAGTGGAAACCATTGAAGAATAACCCTTCACAGGACTATATTAGCCAAATAGAACTGTTGAGTCTATTTAAACAGTCTGGGCTGATATTGAGTCACATCCAGCTTAGTTAGCATATCTCCAATATGTAAAAGCACTTTAAAACAATGAATCAGGAAAATGAGAGTTAGGGAAAGGGGTATTTTAATTGCTGCTCTTATATTTCCAGAGAAAAATATTATCAAGCCTACTTTGATAACATTGATGATGATCTATTGTTTTTTAGGTATGCTATAAATTAATCACTTTATTCCTTCCTGAAAATCTTTTAAATAATAATTGGCTTTAAAAAAATGTTGTCAGTGTCCAGATACTTGGACTGAAACACTCCTTGCTTAAGAGCATGTTTGATTTCAGCTTAAGAAGAATAGTTTCACTATTAGTCAATGCTTAAAAAGAAAACAAACTAGACTTTTTGTTTTTGTTGTTCTAAATGCAGTTACCTCACATCTTGGAGTTCAGGGTTATTTGGAGAGGAGCCTAGGAGTTAGGACCTTTTGCTTTTATTTACATTGATATACAGGGCAAATTTTTAACCCATCTATAATTCAGTTTACCTGTCTGGGGAGTTGAATTTGCATGTGTAGACTTTGCTTTGATTAAATGATATTTCTATAGATATAAACCTCATATTACTTCAGTGCAATGGATAATGCCAAACTGCTTCAAATTACTTTCTTTGCTATCCTCTTGTAGTTGGCTTCAGCTGTTCTGGAGGCTGTTGAAAACAACACTCTGAGCATTGAACCAGTTGGCCTGCAACCTGTTCGATTTGTGAAAGCTTCTGCAGTTGAATGTGGGGGACCAAAGTACGTTAAACCAAATACTGTAGTCATATGAGAGGCACAATATTTTTCATCTAGCATTTGAATGGTTCTTGTGTTTGATAGAACTGTTGTAACTGTTACATGACCCTAGTAAAATGGATATATCTTAATCTTTTATTTATGGCCTCTGCATCTAGAATATTAGAATACTATGCTGAACTTTGTTAGGGGAAAATAAATGAGGACAGGGACCATCTTTTTGTTCTGTTTGTACAATGTCTAACATAATGGTGTCCTGGTCCATGATTAAGTTTCCTAGGTACTATGGTGGTGGTAAATAATAATAATAATCACATATGTAAAACACAGGCAGAATAACGCTGCAGAAAAAGCCTGAGGAATTAAATAATCTTTTGGTGCTTCACTTAAGACAGACACATAAGGAAGAGTAATATTTAATTCATTAAAACGATCCAGTCCTTGACTTAAGGCTTCAATTTTCTCTGCTGCTCTTTTGTGTTCTAAAGCACCATCTATACTTAAACAAAAATAAACCTTCACAAGGTCTCTTTCCTAAAGAGTGTTTGATCTAACATCAGATAGCTAAGTTACATGCAGTAAGTTAAATTGCAAGAGCCTGTGAATGTGGACACCATCTGAGGGGACACTATCCATTGAAAGGCTTCATGAAAGAAGTAGGTATGAAGAAATAGAGAGTGCAGAACGGAATGAGTAATATTCCCAGAACAGGGAAGGAGTGAGGGGAATTAAGACAATGATGGAGGGAGGTTCTTGTCATATAGAGGATATTGAGTAGAACCTCTGCTGTGCCCCAACCAGGGCTGCAATAAAGAGGGAGACGGCTTGATTACCCCCACAGGATTCAGATAATTATTCCCACAAAGTACTGAGAACTAAGCAGCATGTATTCTATGCCATATGGCACTGAAGTAAATATCATACCAGCAACTAACCTGGTGTAGTGGGACCTAATGATTTGTGCGCATGTCTTGTGAGTCCTGGTAGTAATGATACAGTTATGGCTGTGGGATTAAGTTGATGTTTAAGAATATGCAAACCCTTTAATGATATTTGGGGTTCTGCATGGTTCAAAAATAGTAAGTTTGTGACTTTTCTCATTAGACAGCTTCTTTGAAGGAAGATTTAGAATTTTTTTTTAAGGTATGTCAAAATATTTTCCTTTTCCCCACTTTTTTTTTCTGCGTATGTTTTACATGTGTGGTGATGGTGGTGGTGGTTGTTAGCACCATAATACCTAGGAAACTTAATCATGGACCAGGACACTGTTATGTTAGGCCTTGTACAAACAGAACAAAAAGATGGTCCCTGTCTTAATTTTTCCTCTAACAAAGTTCAGTTCCCCATCCCGCAGGTAGTCACTGAATAAAATGTTTCAAATTGACTTCTGTGTTATTACACATTTAACACTTTACATACGTATTTAATATTTTGGAACCAAAACAGATTTTGAAGTGCTGGAATTTCTCATGAGATATAAATTCCATTTTATGATCAGTTGTGTGTTTAATAACACTTTTGTCATGGAGCGCTTCCTAGCAGGTTATGATTTAAATAGCTAACCCAGGCTGGTTACCTGTAGGCAATACCCTAGACTGAGGATTTTGTCATTGTTAGAAAAAAAAAAATTAGCTTATAGTTTTTTGTTGGTTTTTTTTAAAGTAGGTCATTAATATTCAAATGCTATTGGAGCACCACCTTCCGAGCTGGGCGCCTGGCCAACAGCTGGGCCGCTCTCCAGCCACCCAGCTCTGAAGGCAATACTGCGACCTGCCCTGCAACTCCTTTTTGGGTCAGGACCCCCAATTTGAGAAACACTGGTCTCCCCCATGAAATCTGTGTAGTATAGGGTAAAAGCACACAAAAGACCAGATTTCACAGCGGGAGACCAAATTTCACAGTCTGATGCATTTTTCATGACCATTAATTTGGTAGGGCCCTATTTATTAGTTTTAAATGAATTGTAGTGAACTGCTCTTCTCTCTCATGTGACTTGATGTGTTTTATCACCATCACGGGCTGTCTCCTATTTAAATCAATGGGATACATGTCACAGTGGTTTCTTTGTTCTAAAGCATTGGTTTGAGCTTCTAAATTATTTTTAGCATATTAAAAGGACTTGTATAACCATAAGAACCTAGCAGGAGAAATTTTCTAGCTTGCTATCCTCTCCCCAAAAGCTTTGCCAAAATTGAGATCAGCTAGTCTGATGAACACTGAATGTATACTTTTTATATAAACACAACAGAATATTTTAGCTATTGTGCTTTTAGTTGCTTTTGTTTCATTTTTGAAAAGTGTGGGGTTCTTATACCTCCTGATTTTGGATTATGTAGAATGGAAGGGAGAAGAGCAAAACACTTCTCAAGTCCACTACTCACCTTGCCATAGGAACCTAATTTACCTGTGAAATGTGCAATTACTATGCTGGTGGATGCTTCAGAAAAATCTAAAACTTTTTTCTAGTTATATATATCAAGCTTTTATTGTAGCAACAGTTTTTTCCATTAGATAAAGCCGAAGATGAATTATTCCAAATTGTAAATACCCCCTTTTCTGCTGCTAAGGAATGTAGGTGAAAATCCCTTTAAACTTAGTGCCTTCCCTTAATTGTTTAGCTGGATCACCAATGGCTAACATGGCCCTTCCCCTGGGACTCAATGCGTTATATCTGCCAGCATGCTTATATTCAGATGCACACAAACAGTGGTGGTGGTAGAGGGGAATGGACCTGGTCATTTAACCCTAGTTTTCAATAAGGCAACCCAAAACATTACTGTCAGGCTTTCACTTCAGTCCCTCTATTCAGGATTTTTATAGTACCTTGAATACAAAGTGCAATATAAACTTCAGCATAAGAGCAAAATTGATTTTATAAAAATACATCTTACACAAATGTTTCAGGCTTGAGCAGTGTAACAACATAAAATATCAGTGCTTTAGGACAAATAAATGTAATATCAAGCACAATTCTTTAACTGCTTTTTAAATAATTGACATTAACTCAAAATATAATAGCATATTCCACAGATGAGGAGCTCTATTGGACAAATCCCTAGCTCATTGTTTCAAGTTATATTCAACCAACTTGAAATGTAATGAATGAGGGAATATATTACTAAGAATGATCAAGTTTTCTCAGCTTCTGCCTTAAGGGTCTTGAAGATGATGTTAAAATTAGTGAAATTTAATGGGGCACGAATGTTAAAATAGAATAGGCATTGTAAACCATAATAGTTGACAACCTAGAGTAGTAATTGAAAACTACAAATCAAGAGGCTAGAAGGGGAATTCAAGCAGCTATTTACTACGTATTTTTGTATAAAACAACTAAAATAGCATCTTATGTCCTAAAACTTGCAAGTGGTTGAGTTTCCAAAATGCCATTTAAAGCAAAATAAGGAAATTTTATATTTTACAGGAAATGTGCTCTCAGTGGACAAAGTAAATCATGCAAGCATAGAATCAAGTTAGGGGACTCAAGCAGCTATTACTATATTTCTCCTTTTTGCCGATACAGGGTAAGCATTTACCTTTATCTTGATTTCATTTTGAGCTCACATTGTGTTTCCATACAGATATATGTAATTCATGAGAATAACCGTTTTTTTCTTTCCCCCCCATTCGTTTAGATCACTTCTGTGTGTAACTTCTTTACATACATTCGGTATATCCAACAAGGACTTGTGAAGCAGCAGGATGGTAAGTGGAGAACTGTAGTTTGGTACAGATGTAAATATCCAGTTAAATGGTGCATCTGTGTCTAAACATACCAAATACTCACTTACGCACAGCAATAGTGACATATTACAGAAAGGTCCTGTGCTGATACCTGTATACTAGTCATTACATTAGGTGTTCTCATACAGTATTTACATGAACAATGGTAGTTCTGAGCTTGGGGTGTAAAAATATGCAGGCGAAGAAGATTGCAATCTCTTAGCCAAATGCAGGTGGAAAATATGCTTTTAGCCGCTGCTATTAGGACATCATGAAGCAGACTGCTTAGACCCCCAGTTTACAATGTGAATGACAAACAATGGGTGAATTTTCCAGTAAAGGGAACCAATGATATTGCTGCCATTTCCTCAGGCTGTTTCTTTGACCTGCCAACTTCATTCTTGTCTGGACTGAGCTTTGGACAGCTAGCTCTATCCAAGCTCCTATCTAGGTTAGTAATTAGGAAAGCAGCTCAGCTGAACTGTTCAGTTCAAGGAAAATGGATACATAGAACTGGCTATGAAGACACTGCAGCCCACAATTTAGATTTATAAAATTTTAGAGATTTTGCAAACTTACTGCTTTTTGGAGTAGGCTTTGAGCTTCATTTTTTAAGTGCATTAAGCTTGCAAAGTTTCATGGTTTTTTTTTGTTTTGTTTTGTTTTGTTTTTTTTTTTTTTTCAAAGTCAGGAGGGACAGTTATGATTATCTAATCTGGCTTGCATAGCATAGGTGTCACAAAATATCATCCAGCAATACTTGCCTCCAGACCAATAATTTGATTGAATTAGAGGATATCACTTACAATAGCGGTCCCCAAACTGCTGGGCACGCCCCCCTAAAGGGATGCAGAGGAACATTTAGGGGTGTGTGGCGGGGCCTGGGCCAGCTTCTACAGGGGGTGGGGAGGGAGCTCCACCCAGCCCCACTCCGCCCCTAGCCCCACTCCATCCCCAGCTGCAGGTCTGGCCATGGCAACCGGCTCCCGACCCGGACTGGTCCTGTCCTTGGCCGCTGCCTCTGACCATGGTCCCACTCCTGGCCAACGCCCCAGCTGCAGTGCTGGCCCTGTTCTCAGCCTTGGTGCCTGACTGTGGCTCCCGGGAGTGCACAGGCCAAGTGGGGAGGGGCGCAGACAAAAAAATTTGGGGACTGCGGCCTTAGAAAGACATAGAGACTTTATTTAAACACGTCAGGTGATGGAGAATGTACTATATATCCCTTAGTAAGTTCCAATGATTGATTATCCTCATTTAAAAATTTGCCCTCACTGTTAAGTTTTGCCAACATGTTTGAGGCAAATGAATACTTTTTATAAAAGAGTAAAATAATGTTGTCACGGTTCAGGACTATCTGCACCTTTGACCCCCCTCTGTCTCTGAGGGCACCCCTTCAGGAGACAGGCCTCTTGCCTTCCCCACTCGCAGGGTGGAATCCTGCAATTCTCCTATCTTCAGACTTGTTTCTGGGGCACAGTATCCTCTGTGATTCCTCAGCAGCCTGAGTGGGTTTGAGCCCTAGTGATCTTCCTTTTGGGAGCTATGACTAGTTTGAAAATACACAAAACAGCCTGTTCAAAACAAAGTACTGTTTAATCTGAAGAGCAGGAACGAGGCATAATAAGGGTTTTCAAGTGAAGTCTACATGCATCTGTCTTACCTAAAGCCTAAGTAGACCTACCTTATTCAGACACCCCCACCACTGCTCTACACCCCTGCAGTCTCTGTCTCCCTCTCTCCTGAACTTCAGGGGCTCAAGGTTTGTAACCACTCCCAAGTTCTTTGTTTCTCTTTCTCACTTGGCCCAGGGCTACACTAGGGGAGGGGGTCGATCTACGATACGCAACTTCAGCTACGGGAATAGCGTAGCTGAAGTCGGCGTATCGTAATCGGCTTACCTGGCGATGAGGACGGCGGCGAGTCGATTGCTGCCGCTCCCCCGTCGACTCCGCTTCCGCCTCTCGATGAGGTGGATTGCCGGCGCCGACGGGGAGCGCGATCGGGGATCGATTAATCGCGTCTTAACGAGACGCGAAAAATCGATCCCCGATAGATCGATTGCTACCCGCCGATCCGGCGGGTAGTGAAGACCTGCCCTTGGAGTCTCCCAGAGGTTTCAAGCTGAAACCTTCCCCACCAGCCAGACTGCTGATCTCAGCATGGTGGAGGTAAAACTTCAGAGGAATTGACACCTGCATTGTCTTTTTAAGTATCAGTGAATAGAGGGGTTATCAGAAATGTTTGTCTGCTTTCCTGTCTAGGTACAAACTAACCTATACCTAAATTAATCCTTAGTAATCATATTGCAAACACAATAACAATCATATCCATAGACGGAATGTATAATAATTATAAAATATTACAGGCAGCTTCCACATCCTTCACAATCCATTGATTTTCTTTATCAGAGTAAACTTTGCCTTGTGCTTCAGCTGCTAAATTTTCATAGCTAATAATATAGATGCTTTTCAAGAAATTCCCATAATTGCTTGTTTCCATTCTTATCTCTAGAACTTCAGTAATGTTGATTGCCACTTCAGTATATTGGCAACAATATGTGTTCAATGTGTAAATTGTGTCACTTCTTGTTTACAATGTCACCTGAAAGTGAGAACAGGTGTTCTCATGGCACTGTTGTAGCCGGCATCGCAAAATATTTACTTGCCAGATGCGCTAAAGATTCTTATGTCCCTTCATTCTTCACCCACCATTCCTGGGGACGTGTCCATGCTAATGATGGGTTCTGCTCAATAACAATCCAAAGCAGTGTGGACTGACACATGCTCATTTTCATTATCTGAGTCAGATGCCACCAGCAGAAGGTTGATTTTCTTTTTTGGTGGTTCAGATTCTGTAGTTTCTGCATTGGAGTGTTGCTCATTTAGGACTTCTGAGAGCATGCTCCACACCTCATCCCTCAGATTTTGGAAGGCACTTTATTTTCTTAAACCTTGGGTTGAGTGCTGTAGCTATCTTTAGAAATCTCACATTGGTACCTTCTTTGCGTTTTGTGAAATGTGTGGTGAAAGTGTTCTTAAAGTGAACAATATGTGCTGGGTCATCATCCGAGGCTGCTATAACAGGAAATATATGGCAGAATGCGGGGAAAAAGAGAGCAGGGGACATACAATTCTCCCCCAAGGAGTTCAGTCACAAATTTAACGAATGCATTATTTTTTTAATGAGTGTCTTTAGCATGGAAGCATGTTCTCTGGAATGGTGGCCAAAGCGTGAAGGGACATTCAAATGTTTAGCATATCTGGCATGTAAATACCTTGCAATACCAGCAAAAGTGCCATGCAAATGCCTGTTATCACTTTCTGGTGACATTGTAAATAAGAAGAGGGCAGCATTGTCTCCTGTAAATGTAAACAAACTTGTTTGCCTGAGCGATTGGCTGAACAAGAAATAGGACCAAGTGGACTTGTAGGCTCTGAAGTTTTACATTGTTTTGTTTTTGAGTGCAGTAAGTTGAACTTTCATGATAGTGATTGCACTACAGTACTTGTATGAGGTGAATTGAAAAATACTATTTCTTTTGTCTATCATTTTTACAGTGCAAATATTTGTAGTAAAAATATGCACTTTGATTTCAAATTACAACACAGAATATAGAAAAACATCCAAAATATGTAATAAATTTCAATTGGCATTCTATTGTTTAACAGTGTGATTAAAACTGCAATTAATCGTGATTAATTTTTTAAATTGCAATACATTTTTTGAGTTAATCGCTTGAGTTAACAGCGATTAATCAACAGCCCTAATAAATTTACATGAATACAGCCTACTTCTGAGGCTGTGGCTACCACTAGAGAGCTTACAGCAGCCTTGCTGTAAGCTCTCTAGTGTAGCCATTCTAAGCCAACAGCAGAGAGCTCACCAGTCGACTTAATTAATCCACCCTCAATGAGCGGCAGTAGTTATGTTGGCAGTAGAAGATCAACATAGTGCTTCCTACACCGGTGCTTAGGGCAGTGTAACTTATGTCACTTGGGGGTGACTTATTCACACCCCTCAGTGACATAAGTTACACTGACGTAAGTGGTAGTGTAGACATAGCCTAAGTATTGAAGAGGTTCAGTGCAAATATATGTAATGCATATGTCACAGGTTTCTGCTAATAATAATTTAAGGAAATTGCAGGAAGTACACTTGGAAAATAACTGACCTTAATTTTAAAGCGATTGAATTTAAGAGGAGGATATTGTTCTGACCAAAAAAGCTTATATTTATCCCAGTTTGTGATATAATGCTTGCCACAATACTGTGAAGATTAAAAGACTGAAAACTCTTTGAAGGGGAAAGATTATAATAGGTAACATTGGAAACATTTTCCTATTTACCAGAATTGTTAATGTTTAACAACAATTCTCTGAACTCTGTATTTTGGCTTGATGTTTCAGCTACATCACACTTTTAGGAAAAAATATTTTTTAATATAAATTGGGCCTGTTGCTTTATGCAAATATTTTCTCAGATAATTTATACTATGAGTTAAGGGAATATAGGCTTTTATGATGGCCATCCACATACTGTATCGTATGCTTCTTTGCACTGGTGCTATCTTCTTTTATTTTAGATAGAGCTATATCTTAGATTTCTTCAAGAATTTCTGAAAGCTGATGGGGGAAAATATTTTACTTAGTTTTTACTTTTAATTTGAGCAATATCCTTACGTTTACTTAGAGCCAGGACTATGATCCTAAGCAAAATGATGATGTAAGAGTGATGTCTGTTGTCTTATTTGTTTAACCATGTAATTCATTATGATTATGATTTGTATTACTGTAGCGTGTAGGAGCCCTAGTCATTTACTGTACCGTCTTGTGTTGGGGGCTATACAAACACAGAACAAAGAGTGTCTCATTTGCTAACATTTTTCATACATAAAATCATGATTTTTTGATGTTGCTAGATTACTGTTTACATCCAGTAGAACTGGTTGAAAAAGTGTGTGGTAACCAAGTGTGTGGTGGGGCTGAGGGCGGGGCGGGGGGGAAGGGAAGAGGAAGTTAGTTTAGTTTTCATTCCCAGGTTTTGAAAAGGAACATTTTTTTTCATTATCCAAAAACTTTGGGTTTCCTTCTTCCCTTCTGTTTCTCCACCTTCCTTTTTTTCCATTTTGCCACTAAAAAAGATCCCCTCTTTCAGAAGAAATAAGAGAGATGAAATTGATTAAACTGAAAAAAGCAGCTCAGTTTTTGTTCCACAATTTGTTTTTTAAAAGGGGGGGGGGAGACAACCCCCCCATTTTAATGGAAATTTCTGTTTTAAAAGCCATTTTTAGTGTAAAGATATTTTAATAATACAATTAGGAGTTTAGTGGAAACCATTGAAGAATAACCCTTCACAGGACTATATTAGCCAAATAGAACTCTTGAGTCTATTTAAACAGTCTGGGCTGATATTGAGTCACATCCAGCTTAGTTAGCATATTTTTTATTGGACCAACTTCTGTTGGTGGAAGACGGAGACAAATTTTGAGCTACACAGAGCTCTTCTTCAGCTCTGCGTAGCTGGAAAGCTTGTCTCTCTCTTCCACCCATGGCTCATATCATGGGACCAACACAGCTACAACATTGCAAACAATATCCAGTAAAGTGACTAACAAATACATGTATGACTGCCAAACTTCCATGTTTTTACAGTCTGGTTAAGTACAGCGATGTCAGCAAGGCTGCTATGAGATTTTGTTTTAAAACTGTTCATAAGGATTCCCCAGAAGGAAAACCATTTCTGGCAGCAGGCACACCAGCAATCAAGGATGTAGAGGGGTTAATAGTTTAAGCCCTTTATGTGGGGATTCAAGGTTTCCTTAATGTATTAGTACTGCACATAATGGCAAGGCCTCTGGACTAAATATTGCCAGTAGATGTTTTAAATTCTTGCATTTTTTACATCTCAGGATTCCAAAGGTCACTTAAAAGAGCTCTAAAAATGCCTTGTTTTCAGGCTGACAGTGTGTCTCAGATCTGCAGTTATAAGGTGAATAGAAAGCCCACTCCTGACTGGGATGACTTCTATCTGTTGAAGGGATGTTTTAAAAAAAAAAAAAATCATGAAAAACATTGCATGTTCCTTTGCGAAAAATAAAAGGATGGGATTTTGTAATTGGTGAAATTAGCTTTGAAATCATACCACTTTGTAAAATGTTTCTAAAGGTGAAACTACTGTTTGAATGAGGTAGCCTACATATCTCAGTTAAAAACCCTGAATAAATGAGGATAGAGATTTTGTTTCAGTAACTTGTCTATACTTTTTCTATTTTGTACAGCGGATCAGATGTTTTGGGAAGTTATGCAGCTGAGAAAAGAGATGTCATTGGCAAAACTTGGATATTACAAGGAAGAGCTCTAATTCTTTACAATCTGGCGCATGCGTCAACTTCGATATGGATAAACGCTAAAATGGCTGAAATTTTTTGTCACTTGATATTTATTTCCAACAAGTGGGTCCAGGATCTTTTCTCCTTTTTGCAAATTGCACTAAGTACTGTGATTGTTTTAAACTCTCCTATGCTGTGTGTGCTTAGATATGATACTTCAGTTGAACAAAATGTGTCAAGTACTAGTTATTGTAATTTACAATTGAAAACAAAACCTCTGATTAAATAAATGTTAGACTGAAGATATGTGTTTATTGTCTCTTCTACATAGTTTATAATGCAGAATGGGATGTGAACCACCACCCCCCCACCACCACCACCACCGTCACTCTAAACTGTAATCTGTATGGTACTGACCCTTAGAAAATAGTTGGTTTGAAGTACATCTCAGAATTTTATGAATAGGTGGGAGTAAATGTCTCTTTTAAACACTTCTAACGTTCCCATCACTGCAGTATCTGGGCACTTGATCATCATCAGTACAGAAGGAAATATCTAGAGGATTTGGGGTTCTCTGAAATATTTTTTTAATGTCCCCCTCTCCCTACATTTCTCATTTATAGACTTGTAGAGTTTAAGGTCAGGAAGGACCATTAGATCATCTGGTCTGACCTGTGTATAACAGGCCCTTAGATTTCACCCAGTTACCCCTATATTGAGCCAACTAACTTGTTGATTAAATCGTAACTTGTATTTTTGCTAAAGCAAATCTTCCAGAAAGGCATCCAGTCTTGATATGAAGACAATAGAGATTATGCGTTCTCTCCTACACTCAAGAGACCTTTACTACCCAGTATTTATTTCTTGAGAAGGTACTTAAACATTGTAATCAAGTCACCTCGCAATCTACTTTTTGATAAACTAAACAGATTGAGTTCTTTAAGTCTCCCACAGAAGGCATTTATTCAGTGCTCAAATTATTTTTGAGGTTCTCTTCTGCACCCTCCTCAATTTTTCACCTCCTTTTAAAAATATGGACACCAGGACTGTATGCAGTATTCTATGATCTGTCTCCCTAATACTATATACAAAGGTAAAATCAACTCCCTTCTACTCACTACTTCCCTTTTTATACATCCAAGGATCACATTACCCCTTTTTGCCACAGCATTGCACTGGGAGCTCATACATGTTGAGTTACTTGTTCTTAAGACTAGTTGAGATAGAAAAACAATTGTACTGTGTAGTATTCTAATGGGGGATATGTTCAGGTAGCTCACCTCTAAACTTTTGTGTACCACACAATTCTGTTCAGAGACAATGCTAAGGTTATCCGTGTTAGAACACTGCTTTGATTTCTAATCTTTGGCCTACTCATAGCCACCTTCTGGTTATGCATCCTTTTTCCCACCCTGTCCTTCATTCTCTCTGCATTTATCTGTTTTCTTTTTCCTTGCATCTTTTTCCCCCTATATTAAGACCATCCAATCAGTAATTCTTTACACATCAGTTTCTGTCAACTACCATTGCACATGTAAATCATTTCTGCACTGGAAAATTAAGATAAGCAAATTTCTTTCTGTTAATCTCCTCACATGTAGAACTGCTTGCAAAGGGAAACTGAAGAAAGATGATCATGGCTTCTTAAGAAAAATGCTTCTTTGCTCAAGTGCCACTTTGCCTGCTTTTGTGACAAAGTGGCACTTTGCCTGCGCCAGCGGCAGACAGCTGATCAGGATGCATGGAACATGGCCAGCGCTATATCGCAGACTTACCACACATAAGCACTCTGGGAAAAACAGTGGCTTGTTTTTCATCCTGACAGCAGCTCTTCATTTACAAATATAAGATTATTGGTGGGTAAATTGATTATCAAATTAAAATGTAGAGACAAAAGCTTATTTGGTTGCTCTAATTCTAATAGCGCATAAGTAGTAAACGGATGTTTCATTTATTATTATGAAAGATTCCAAACATACATAGTTTCCAAGTGATTTATTTTAACCACTAAATATATACTTGCAAAAGTCTCATTTTTGCACAAAGTAAATCGAATGAGCTGCAAGATTTAATGGAATAAATGTGCATAACACAGTATTTCAGGAAGGCGTGTGTGGAGGGGGATTTGATATAGTCATTCCAATAGTAAAATACCATTTTTTTTCCCCAATCACTTTCCATTGCCAGCAACATATTGAAACCATTGGTGAAAGGATTCTTTTTTTAAATCCTACCACTGGTTCAGTGATTTCCACTGTAGCAAGTTGGATGAATTTTAACATTCAATGTCAAAAAGTTAATAATATTCTGTTAAGGCAATAATAGCCTAAAGGTCTATTTAATTCAATTGGTATTTTCAGTAGAAAACATGACTTATATGTTCATGGTTATCTTTCTGTGATATACACAGCAATGCTAACTAAAGATCTTAAATTATCATTATTTCTTATTTTGAGTATTTGAAAAATTAAACTTTTCTGTTGAAATCAGATCATTTTCAGAATTACTTTATTCTGTAACCGAATGATACCTGATACCTAAAAATCTACAATTTACAAACTGATTACAAACAGTTTTTTATACAAAATGCTCATCACAGCAGAAAAGTTGTTTTTGGTATCTGGTACTGTTTAGGCACAAGGTTTTTTTTAATATCTGGAAGTTTATCATGCACACTTTTTTTGTAGCCAAGGACTACAAAGATATACCCAATGGGTTCTGGCTTCCATGAGGCAGTGACCCTGGCTATTAGTCTGGTCTCAATAAATTACCATCCTGTAACAGTGATCTGCTATTCTCTTGTCTTCTTTCTCTCCCCCGCCCCTTAAATCCTATTTCCTCTCTATGCAGCTGTTATATTGTAGTGTAAACTTTATGATTAAGAGACCAGCCTCTTAGGAGAAACTATGCAGCTCTGTGACTGGATGCAAAAGGATACATAACAGCAATTATACAATTGCTGCCTCTGCAGTGACTTTAACTTCTCTGTATCGGGCCTTCTTGCAGGTTTCTTGAGTTTGCATTCAAACCTTGATATTCCAAGCCAAATGCCTCTTGGAGTTACCCACCATACATAGATATTGTTGATTTTCAATTTAGTCTTTGGGGTGAGAGGGAGCGAACTACTTGGAGTGCATACAGTATGTTTCTATGTACATCAAATAAATGAGGAAAGATAGACTGGTGGTAATGCCCTGGATTCAGGAGATCTTGGTTCAGTTCCCAGTTCTGCTGCAGACTTCATCTGACCTTGGGCATGTTGCTTAATTTCTGTGCTTTAGTTTCATGACTGTAAAATGGGGATACATTATGTATCCTTGTTATGTATCCATATGTTATGTATCCTTTTGCACTACTTCCCACAGGCATATTATGAGGTTAAATTCATGTTTGTGAAACACTCAAATATAATGCAGGGAGCCATAATAAAAACCCAGATAATGCACAATTATGGTAATCAGTTACATTTGATCATATCAATTTTCATCTATAGTACTTACTCATTTACACATAAATACACTAGTGTGGAAGAACAAATACAAGATAAGTAATTTTTATTGCTTTCGTGCTTGCGCATGTGTAGCTAAGGGCATTACTGGGGGCAAAGGTCCTTGAAACAAGGAAGAAATTAGACTAGTTTTACATGAAGTAAAGAAAATATGCTTTCTACAATTTTCCTCCTAAAGTCTTGCCAAGTTCTTCCCTGCATGCGGTAGAAGCTTTGAGTCCATTGCTTGGCATTAGTTTTGAAATAATCAACTTCCCTGGGGCAAAGACAATCCACTCAGGACATGTTCTTTAGCAGCAGAATGACATGATTATGAACATGTTCAAAAATATATCAGCTGGAAAAGAGAAGACAGTTGCACTGTTTCACAGTCTGCTGTCCCTAAACTTGTGAAGAAAAAAATAGCTTCTACCTTCTTGTCATGGATGTGGTGGGAGAAAATGAGGCTCTGCAGCAGTTCTTTGAAGGTAAGAATACAGTTTCTAAAGTAGTTCAACAATTTCTGAAAGAGAAACTATTTCAGATGGTATGTGCGTCTTAAGACATATTTGGTATTAATTTTTTTTAATTGAATTTTTAGTTTGGGGGAAAAAATATGAGGAAACACGAAGTATTCTGATATTTACACAGAAGTTCCATGTAATGAGGACTAATGACATAAGAGCACTGGAAGGATTCCTTTATGTTCTCCTTTATATAGCAGAGATAGGAATAAAGGAAACGATCCCCAGGAGTTCTTAGTCATGAATGACAGGGAGGAAAGTACCAGGGAATGGCTGGATCTCCTAGTAAATGTCCAGAGCTCTTTAAAGAAAATCCTCAGGATATGGCAATATCCATGGAGCTTGAGAACCAGTCCTCCCCACCACAGAGTGGGAGCCAAACCCTGCTCAGCATGACGTTATTCTATTGAAGCTGACTGAACATCATTTTCTTTGTCTTTAGTCCTCTCCCTTGGACGTTTTTGAGAGGCTGTAATCTGACCTTCAAGGTTATCTAATTTTTTTTCAGTAAAAAATTCTTGGCAGATGTCACACTGATTTCATCAGCCAGACCCCACTACAATCGCCACCTTTCTTCTTCTCCATCACAATTAATATGCATTTTTATATGGCCAAATGTAAATATATACCTCTAGGATCAAAGAACGCAGGCCATACTTATAGGATGGCGGACTCTATCTGGGAATGCGGTGACCCTGAAAAAGATTTGGGGGTCATGGTAGCTAATCAACTGAACATGTACTCCCAGTGCAATGCTGTGGCCAAAAGGGCTAATGTGATCCTGGGATGCCTAACCACAGGTAAAGCACAAAAAGGAGCAAGTATGTTATCTGGATTTTGCTTCAATTTAAGGTAGTTGTCACATTCACTACATATGATGTCAACTACTATTCTATTATTTGTAGGTATCTGTACTGCAACCATCACCATAGTATTTGAGATAATTTCAGTAGTGCAAAGAGACTACACGTCTATCACGTGTTTTGTTCTCTCTTGCTCTCCCCAAAGAGAGAAATGTATGGAGTGGAATGTCTTGTTTTGGTAGTTTGTTTTTTTTAATTTTAATTGTTAAATGTATCTGTTGCTATGTGTTTGTTAGAGAAGGCAAGGTCAAAGAAATACACCTTTCACTTGGCAAGGAAGATGGTGAGGTTTGTGATGGTCCTTAGTTCCTAGGGCAGTTCATTGCTCAGACCACCTCCAGAGAAGGTCCTGTCTCCCTCAGACAGCTTTACTCTTATTGTTGAGAGTTCCATTGTGCCAGAGCAACTGCTGAATTGACCACAATCTTTGTCCAGGAGTTTTAGGTGATGTTTTCAAGCCCAGGCCATGGAGCACTTTGAAGCTATGGACCGAGACTGTAAACTGGATTTGAAATTCTATGGGAAGCCAGTAGAGAGAGCAGAGGACAGGTCTGATGTATTCACAGTGGCCTGTGTTGCTCAAAAGAGTGCTGCAGCATTTTGACTAGTTGGAGTTTCCCCATGAGGGCAGGGGGCTGGACTCGATGACCTCTCGAGGGCCCTTCCAGCCCTAGAATCTATGAATCTAAGAATCTATGAATAAGTGCTGAAGGTTTCATGCCCAAGCATTTCACATTGCTGTTGTCCAGCCGAGAGGTACAGAAGGCACAAATGGAAGCTTGGTCTTCATCTGCCAGAATGGGTCTGACTTCTGCCTGAGCAGGGCTGTGGGCATGGCCGGCTCTAACTTTTTTGCTGACCCAAGCAAAATAAACAACCCCAAGCGCTGCCCCGCCGCAACAAAAAAAACAACCCCCCCACCCCAGTGCCTCTCCCACCCGCCGCCCCGCTCCCCCAGCCAGAGTACCAGCGGGGAGGGCGGCATGCCCGCACCACCCTGATACAACAACCCCCACCCCGAGCCTGCTGCAACAACCCTCCCCGAGCGCCGCAACACCTCCCCCAGCGCCCAGCCGAAATAAAGTCACCCCTCCCAAGAGCGCTGCCCCACCGATGTGTGTTTTTAAAAAAAAAATGCTGAGCGCCACCCCAAGATTGGCCACCCAAAGGTGCTGCCCCAAGCACGTGCTTGGTCAGCTGGTGCCTGGAGCCGGCCTTGGCTGTGGGGTTTGGAACACATGTTAATAACATCATCAAGGGGGAATCTTAGAACTTCACATACAAGTTGCCACACAAATTTTATCAGGACAATACTGACCAGCAAAATATGAGTTTTCAAATGATACTTTACAAGGCATACTTTGAACAAAGATTATTACAATGGCATGTAGGGTGTGAACACATGTATTCCATCAAATACAAACTTTTTTGTCATTAATGTAAGCAGATATTATTCCAAACACCTATGAAGTATGTGTGTGCACGCACACCATTTTTAGGTCTCTTCGGATCAGTGCTGTTTCTAGATTGCTGCAAGGGCAGAGTGGCAGGCATTTTAACACAATTTTTGCTAGGCACAAGTTTAAAGAAAAAATATTTCAGTCTTCACAGGTGGAAATAAAGAGCAATTTCTACTCCGATGAGAGATCGGAAAATGAAAAAACAAAAGGATGACTGAGGCAAATCTTTCCTCTAAATAGGAAAGTCTTATTTGGGACATATTAGAAAAGGGAGATATCAAGTTCACCCTCTGAGAAAACACAATGAGGGTACAGTAAGTCTGGGAACAGGCACCTTAAAGACCATGTCTGTCCTTTTAAAATGTTCGTGTTTAACCTGTACAATGAAGTGGTTGTAAAAGTTTTTTGTTCTTTGAGTGCTTGCTCATGTCGATTCCATTCTAGGTGTGTGCGCGCCCACATGCACAGTTGTCAGAGACTTTTGCCTGAGTGGTATCCATAGGGCAATCTGTGGCGCCCCCTGGAGTGCCACTCTCATGCGTCGACATGTTCGGTGCCAACCCTATGCCCTCTCAGTTCCTTCTTACCGGCCGTGATGGTTGGTTGGAGTGTCTCGTCTTGCCATTTGCAAGAGCATTAGCAGTTCTTCATAGACATTTGTTCTACCTAATCTGTACATAGTCTTTGTAGTGTTAAGTTAGAGTACTTAGAGTCCCGGCTGGAACTTCGTCCCCAAGTGGAGCATGCCCTGTTTCAAGTCATGTGCATCATGCAGCAGGCCGATGCTGATCAGTGACCCCCACGACAGCTGTCTGAAGTGTTTGGGGGAAGCCTGTAGGAAGGACAAGTGTCGTATTTGTAAAAACTTTTGTCCTCACACACCTTGGAACCGCCCTATAAGGCCTTTGACAAGGTCCAGCTGAGACCACACCTGGCTTTCCTGCCCAAGGTGGTGGCTCAGTTTCATTCAAGCCAGGACAATTACTTACCAATCTTCTTTCCAAAGCTGCATAAGTCAGAGGAGGAGCGTAGACTGCATGTCTTGGTCAGTAGCCATCTATATCGATGGAACCAAGCCATTCCGTAAGTCTATGCAATCACAGTGACTGACAGGATGAAAGGTCACCCTGTATCCACCCAAAGCACCCATTTGCTGCTGCTATGATCAAGCGAAGGTGCCGCCCCCGGCAATTGTCACCATCCACTTGACCAGAGCGCAGGCCTCTTCAGCGGCTTTTCTGGCCCAGGTGCCTATCCAGGACTTCTGTAGGGCGGCCACCTGGTTGTCCATCCATACATTTATGTCCCACTATGCACTTACCCAGCAGGCCTGGGATGATGCTGGCTTCGGTAGGGTAGTACTGCAAGCCGCTAAACTCTGCACTCTGAGCCCACTTCTGTAGATACTGCTTGAGAGTCACCTAGAATGGAATCGACATGAGTAAGCACTCGAAGAGAAAAAAAGAAAATCCTATTTTTTGTAACGCTTGTTCTTCGAGATGTGTTGCTCATGTCCATTCCATTACCCGCCCTCCTACCCCTCTGTCGGAGTTGCTGGCAAGAAGGAACTGAGAGGACGTACGCTCAGCGGCGCCTAATATACCGACACGTGAGCGTGGAACTCAAGGGGGCGCCACAGCCGACCCTACGGATACCGATAAGGCAAAAGTCTCTGACTGTGCACATGGCCGCGTACACACCTAGAATGGAATGGACATGAGCAACACATCTTGAAGAACAACAGTTACAAAAGGTAGGTAACCATTTTTTCTGTGTGTTTACCATACTTGAAATGTTAATTCCTACTAGGTTTTGCTTTTTAAAATTTGACTGTGGTGAAAGAGGGAATGTTGATCACACCTCCTCAAACTATTCAAACTCTTCCCTATTACCTGTTGTGCTGAGGACAGTAAAGCTGGGATTCTGTAGAAAACAGAAGTAACTCCATTTTGGTAATGAGCGAGTGATTCCTAAAAACACATTTCATAAATTGCTTTGTGATCACAGAACATAGTAGTAGTTGGAAGTAATGCTACAGCTAGGCACTGGCAGGTACATAGAAGGGAGTTGTGTAAACTGAGAGATGCAGATTTGGGTGTTTGCAGTTAAATGATGTCCAGAGTTACTAGCAGAAGTCATCTCAGGTTGAGAAGAGAAAAAAGTAGAGCAGAATGGAACTTAATAGCATAGCCATTTACACATGCAGATGCCTAACAGTGTTGTCCATGCAGCCTTATTTATACTATATTTATTATGAACCTAGAAAGGCCACAAAGTATTTTAAAAAGTAAGATTGTTTATCTTTCTAGGGAGATCCAGCTGACTTCTGAAAAAGTCCTTGTTAATGCTATAGACCTTATAATCATAAAATCCATTTATAGCCTTCAGTTACTAAGCAACGAAGGACAAAGTACTGAACCTTTCCACTCATTACTAAATTCTATATGTTAGTGCTCTGGTTTTGTAGGGAAAATACCAGGAAGACAACACCTAGCATCATCAGATTTCTGATATTTTGTTCTGTTCTAAAGTTAAACCAGTGCAAAGGCAAGTGGATTTTTTGTGTTTCAAAGTGTTTCAAAAACAGTTTGACAGCCCAAGTCTAGTAAATGGAGTAAAATATTAGAACCCCTGACTTACAAACTAGTTGCTTTGTACTGATCCCAGCAAGCAGATGACTATGAAATGAAAGTCTTCAATACCAGCATTTTAGGGTGCAAAATATGGACCTACATCTACCTACCTTACGCTTATGTTTCATTGAATGATGTATGTGTAAGGGGACTGTTATCCCCTTACTAACATTCAGAGCTCCCAGTACCAAAAGGGGAAGGGTCGATGGGACTGACAGTCCCCAGGGGCAATGGGGAGAGGCCAATGCTCCAGGTCAGCCTGATTGACAGGGCGGGCAGGCGAATCAGGGAGTCAGGAGGTCAGGGGTGAATCCCGTCCTCCGTGTGAGCTGAAGGTGCCTGAGTCTGAGTGAGTGGGGCTGAGCTAAGGAGAGGCCAGAGCTGAGCTGGGCCAGATCTGGAGGGGCCAGGAAAGCAGCCCAGAGACACAGACCTGCCCTGGGAGCAGAGCTGCAGCCCAGAGACAGACCTGCCCTGGGGGGAGAAGCTGCAGCCCAGAGACAGACCTGCCCTGGGGGGAGAAGCTGCAGCAGCCAGAGGGGCCAGGGCAGCAGCCCAGGCAGCTGGAGGCAGAGCAGCAGCAGCAGCCGTGCTGAGGCAGAGGAGCTGGAGCAGAGGCAGAGCGGTGGAGCTGGGGCTGGAGCAGTCCGGAGCCGGGTGCGGTGAGCAGCTGGGGAGAGCGAGGGGAACCCTGGGCAGTGGGCCCAGCGCAGGGAGACGCCTCAGCCAAGGGGCCCTGCAGGCCAGACTTGCAGGGGGATCGTAACCCCGACGGGGCGGGGGCGACGCTGGGAAGAAGTGTCCTGCCACCCAGAGCCTGCGAGCGTGTGGCCACCGCCAGAACAAGTGTCCAAGCCACAGCGTCCCTGCAGCACAGCCAGGGCCTGAGAAGGAGCCTGGGACTTGCAAAGGAACAGACTGAACTGCCCTGACATTGCAGAGACACTGTTGGGATGTTCCCTGCCACAGAGCGGGGCGATGTGTTTTCATTAGTCTTTCCCATTTTTCCTTATTCCTGTTACAAATTAATTGTTAATTAAATAATTTGCCTTTGCTTTGAATTGTATGCAGTGATCAGTGGGTCAGGGAAGCATCCTGTTTAGAGAGTACACCCCGGAGTGGGGACACCCTAGCCCCTGACCTAGGTGACCACAGCAAGGTTGGGGGTTGAGCCCCCCAGGAATCCTGGGCCCAGCCTTGTTGGGGTTTCGAGGACTCTGCCAGACAGGAGAGTGCAAGGGGAGTCCTCGAGGGCAGGGAGGCCTCTGGGTAAAGGAGGTGGGAGCGAGGACTCAGATCCTTCCGCTAGCCCATTTCACCGGGGTAGTGCAGAGACGAGGAAAGTTCCCCACAAGAGCGGGACTATTCCCCCGCTTACATAAGCAAACGATGGTTGTCAAAGTGTGATGTGAAGAAAACTTCTCATGTCTAGAGCTGCTCTGTCATCTCCCACTACCTCTTCCATGCTGCCCACTGCTTTCTACATTTCCCATCCCTCCTTTCATACTGGTGCTAGATTTCCACATGCAAGTGTGGCCCTCCTATCATGTGCAGGAGGGTTTTGTCTGAAGGCAGGGGCGATGCAGTTGTCTTTTGTACACATGAGAAAGTGGGCTACAGCATTCTGCATGTGCTAGAGTCTGGAGTATTAGGATCTGAGGGAACCATGGACTGAATGTCAATCTTTCTTTGTTTTTAATTGAAGGCCAAGATGTGCATGGAGCCCTGGAGAATGCTATGGTGGATACAAGTATTTTGGAAGAATTCCTTGGCAGTGACTTGGAATTTGGGGCCTTGTAAGTATTAGCAATGAGAACTGAACTTGTTAGCGCATTTCTTGGGTTCTGTAATCACAACGTTGCTACCATCTGAACACAGCAATCACACTTCAAGTCCCATTCAAATCTGTGTTCTACAGAAAGTAACTTGATCGAACAGGAGCCCAGATCCTTTCTTGAAGCTATGTGGCTTGAAAAAAGAGAGGGAGATGGCAATTGAAGCATAATTTTCTTATAAGGTACAGTAGGGTTAAAGGTGTGGATGATGCTGAAGGATAGCCTCATTGATAACTTTCACATTCGTTATTGTGGTAAATTTAAAGGTGTCAACATTACTTTTTTGTGGATAAGAACTGCTGCTTCCATACTAATGTCCCGTTCATAATTAAGAAATGACTCATTGATCTCTTTAAAAAATAATTTGTAAATTACAATGATACACCCTCCAATAGAGCATAATCAAGGACAATTTACTATGGACCACAAATCCATCAGACCTTAAAACACAGATAATTCATCCTAACTGCCAGATGACTGTCATTAAATACGAAAGATTATTATTCAAAGCCAGAAACCTTCCAACACCTGGTCAAAGAATGTTTGTGGGGGGCAGGGTAAAACCTCATGTCATTTCTCATTCTGGACATACACATACACGTGTACTGCACAGATTTACTGTGGCTAAGTAGGCTATTACTGACCCTTTTTCATTCATCAATTATTAATAAACTTTATCTCAGTTTGCAGGCAGAGAAAAAATAAGAATATAAGGAATGCTTTACTTGGATACTTGTGGTCTTAGTTTTTAGTATCACTAAGCATATAGAAAGAATCAGATTACAGATTATTAAACCTTCTTTAAAACGAGACTTCACTTCTCATGACCATATTGTATTGCCAGTTAACAGGTTAAATAGGAAAAGTCTACTACTCCATATCTACTATCACTATGAATCTACAGTAGATATAATATATATACCTGTAGATAACTGCTGTATAATAATGTAACTCTTACATGCATGTGTGTGTGTGTATGCAAAATATCAAATTTATCAAAATAAAATGTATTTTGGGGCTTAACTGATTTTTAACGATAATGAAGTATAGTAACATTTTATTAATTATTATATTAACAGTTCAACTATTCTTGTCAAATTTCTGTAACTAAAATTACAATTCTCTGCACTGAAGCATAAGAAACAAAAACAAAAATAAAGTCTTATGGAGAAATCCACATAAAGAGCCCTGGCATATTTAAAATACAGATAAAAGAACATTATACATAATTCCATTAAGGATAAAAGTATATTAATAAAACTTTTTCTGTTTTTTTTAAAAGAAGATACTCATATTATTAAGAAGGAGCAAGGATACAACACTGATATAAAGACAATGCATGGTGCAGTGAATATAAAAACTGTCCCAAATAAGTTTTTGGACTTACATTTTGAAATGATCTTTAGGAACAATGCATACTATGTTGCAGGCACAAACAGAGTAGAATCTCACTGAGTTGCTATTATATGCTTTTTACAAATTGTGAGTGCCATGAAATACGTCATTTGCACTTCTCTCCTTTTGCACAGTGAAGCTGAAGCAATATGTGGTTTTCCCCACCTTTTTCCATAGTAAAGGCAAAAAGTGAGGGGCAAATGAGAAGTAAAACATTGAATTTTTGTTTCCTAAGTGGATACTTAATGTATGTACCAAGTTTGTGATTCAAGTTCACTTCAAACATATTTTTTCTTAAAACACAAAACAATGGTATTTTTTCCAACTTGAATCTACAGTAGTTTCCGTTCTCTTTCAATGACTGTTTACTTTTCTTCCTCTAGTAATGTTTAAAATATGTTGTTGAGTTTTCGTTAGAAATATTTTAATCTAAAACAGAAATTAGGTGGGTACCTGAGGCAGTGTTTGAAACCAGGAAACATGCATACAGTATATGGAAAGGAAGTTGCAGGCTTTTATAGATTTACAGTACAAATTTTATGAGGCAAATGAGTTTCCTAACTCTAGTTTGTTAAAAGTTAGAAAACAATGTTTAAATATTAAACAGTTTTTAAAAGCTCTAGAAATATCTCCTTACTCTGAAGAAAACTTTAAATGTTATTCATACACTCACTTCTTAAAGGACATTCACCAAGTCAAATCTGGCCCAAAATGTAGGTTTTATGTCTGTGACATTTTATAAAACCAAGAGCAATAGAAGGTTGAAATGCACCAAAACATGTAAGTGAAATGGACTGCAAACAAAAGTGAAACTGACTTGTCTTTCACAGTGTGCAAACTAAGACATACAAATTAAACAGTATAAATAGTAGAATGTAAACTAGATCACTGAAACTCTATTTTAATCATAAAAGTGTTTGCAATAGAGGTAAGGGCATTTTTGTGTTCATATTTTTAACTTAACAGCATCCCTTTAAATAATTGCTTTCTATTTAACCTCATAGCGGGGCAGCGGGTGTTGTACAAGCAGATAGTGCTCCTCTTCCCCCCCACCCCCAAAAGTTCCTTTGCAATTAGCTTTCTTTTATTAACCTGTCTGTTTATAAATCCTAAGCATCAATTTCTCAGGCAGCGTTTCAAAGTAGAGATTGAGGCTGAAATTTACAAAAGAGCCTATGGGAGTTAAGCACCCAACTCTGACTGAATTTCCATTTCCATTTAAACAATTCCTACCTTTAACTGAGGGTCTCTTCCAGTTCTGGGCAAATGATGATGTTAGTGCATAGGCAATTCCCTGCCTTGGGCTCCTTTGAAAATTCCAGCCGGAGACTGTGTAAGAGCTGCCTCTTGGCCAACATCAGGAATTGAATGGAGGGGAGGGGGGCTCTGCAGCTTGAAATGAAGAGTCAACCTCAAGCTGAGAGCTGTAACAGACCTCATGTTGACTAGGCACACAGGGGACACACAATACACTGGCCAGTGGGTTACACATGCAGCTCTTATCTTTACAGGCCATTTTAATGTAGTGTGATGTCAGAGACTGGCTTACATGGTTATGAGCTTAACAAAAACATCATTTGTTATGTATTTTAATTCATTCAGATTTCTAAAATGCAAGCATAGGCACCAAGACTGCTCTGGGCAGCTACCCCTGATGTTGAACAAAGTGTGTGGGGGTTTAATACATGGTATGAATAGCTGGTCTGAAATGATAAGTTACACCGGCTTTTGTGGTTTTGCCTCAGCTGCGCTCTGTGCATTGAAAATAAAATAATCTACCAATCCTCTGTATTCCTGAGCATTTGGGGAGTTAGCTATGAAAAATACAAATATTGGCCACCTGTTAAGGTCTTCCAAACTGAGCTGAAAAATTACGTGGGGATGAAAAATGAGTCAAAATAGATTGCCTGGGGGTGCTGAGCAAAGCCATCTTGCCTGGAAACCCCGAACTCCCTCTTTCCCAGTGAGCTTGCAGGGGCCTAGCTCTAGTTTTTATTTTAATCAGACAAATGCAAATTCAATCCCCTTCCATTGTGTCCCATGCCCTCTCCTCTCTACTATTCCCATTTTGCATCTCTTAATTTCCACAGCGCTGAAGTTCTGGAGGCCAAAGCATAAGCCAGAACAAATTGTCTAAAGCTGATACCTTCTGCTGATGAAGATACTGGGCATCTCCCATCCAGAGCCTAGAGAGAAAGGGAATTTTAAATTTTTATAGGCAGGCCAGGCCTTTAAGGCTACCAGGTCCATATGTTATGAATTACTCATGTGGTTTGAGGTAGTTAAAGATTGGCTTATGTTATTATGCGTTTCTTTTCATAGTGAAATAAAAATGTCCTTTTCATCTCCAGGCAAAGCCAGTTACCAGAGTCCCCGCCAGATTCAGGATCAGAACCGTATTCTCCGCCACAGCTGAAGGGTGGGTTGTACGAGTTCTAATCTTACTGTACTATTAGCATTCTTTCTGTTCTCTTTATAATTGAAATGTTTCATTTGTTATTCCTTGCAGCTTTACATTATGATGCTTCAGGGCCCACTGGACTGCGGCCGTCACTTTCCTTCCCTTCTGCGGGGGCACCCGATATGTTTCCTTGTAGATACCCTGACAGTTTCTCTGACGTGAGCACCAATGGACATCCCTGCGGTGTCCCCCAAGACTGCTGTCTCAAGACACATAATGCTGTCTCTCCCTGGAATACTGCTATATCCTCCAGCAGTCTGGGTTTAAATTATTCCTACCTTCAGCCAAGGGCCTCTCATAGTTCTGGGTAAGATATGATTCTATTATGAAGGAAGGAAGGCAGATACAGAAAAGAGAAGGTGGCAGCTGCTTTTAAGGAACTATATGTAGAAAAATACCAGTGGGTGCAAGTTTCTCCACATGGTGGCTCTGTTTAGACATTTATGGGATCCTTATTGGCTATTGTTCTTTAAACACCATATTTTATAGATTAAAAATCAGATTAAAACCAAAAGCAATTCGATTCAATAAAAAGTGACAAGTTAGGGAAAGATTGTAAGCTAATGAGTAGCTGGGATGGCAGAAATATCTGTGGTATTTTACAACACCCATTTAAGGGATTTTATTTTCCTAATTAACATTCCCCCCGGAGTTAACATTCTGACATGAGGCATGAGAAAAACCACTCGTGTGATAAAACCGAATACTCATTATATACTTGATATAGTTTTCAACCACCAAAATGTGTTGGGTTCTTAATAATAAAACAAATAAAGATTAAGGCAAAACCCCTTTCCCTCAGTGCCTAATCAATATACTTTGGCAGGCAGAGAGAAAGGGTAACCATCTTCCAGGTTGTGGACTGGAACCTCTTTTGGCTTATAGCCCTCGCTCCTACACCTATCTGGGTGGCAAATAAAAGGTCTCAAGAATCCGTATAGTGGCAGATCCTCCAGCCCTGTCTCTTCCCCCATGTGGAACTAGACTCCATGCTGCACAAAAGGTGCATCATATCCCTTCCTCCTCCTATAGCAGAACCACTGTAAATGGCCTTTTTTCTTATCCACAGAGGAGGGAATAGAGTTTGCCCGTCTGACTAACCCCATTCAAGAATAAGGCTGGGATTTTAGTACAACTGGCCCAAAACAAATGCAATCTCTAATGTGCTGTGTGTGTAAAACTTGCTTTAAAAGGGGTGAATTCCTTGGTCACATGGAATAAAAAGGATGCTGGTATTTAAGACTGAAAAGCATAAGTCACTTAATTCAGTAAAAATAAAACAATCAGAACTTGAGTGAAAATTCTGTTAGAAATCAGGTACTTGGGTGTTATCTTATAGCTTTAGTTATTCTGTGGAGTACTAATGTACAATATTTTTTTTTTTAAAGGAATGCCCTGGCATCAGCTAAAAAGAGAAGGCACTCACAATTGTTAGAAGATGCCATTGATTCTCCACCATGGACTAACAACTCCCAGCAGGGTAAGTGTTTCATATTGTTGACCACTAGGACATTTTCACAGTCATGCTAGCGCTGGCTCAGAAAAGATAACCGTATTAAACCTGTCAGGACAGGCTCCTTCAAACAAGTCTCTTCACTGTTTTTTCAAAAGCAAGGAACTATCTGTTTTTGCAGGTTACAGATGAAACTTTAAATGTTCACACTCACTGAGTGCACTCTTCAGCCAAAGGGTTCTGGCCTTCTTACATGCATGAGCCTGTGAAACATAGGGGATTCTGTACTCTGTTGACCTAGTCGACACAAAGTTGACTAGGGCGTGGAAATCATGTTGGATCAGCTTAACAAGTAATTAATGTGGGGGGCGGAAGGAAGAGAATGCATTTCAGCTTCACTCGCCATTTGATTTGACAGCTCCCTTTCTTCTATAAAATTTATCCATATGGGGTCTGATAAAATCTCTTTAATGTTGCGGGGGGGGGGGGAACAATAATGTAATTCAGGGTTTTATCATGATGAAAATGCTGAATCTATAGTAGTCCATATCTACCAAAAGACTCATTGGGCTTCTACAGGAATGGATCAACTCTGGCATATGAGATTGTATGTGACCGAATAGTTAGTTCACAATGAACAATTTATCTGATGAATTGAAGCCTTTCAGGGAGAAGCTCATATTTAGCTGCAACACTCTTCGTACATTTCCCAAACCTGAAGAAGAGCTCTGCGTAGCTTGAAAACTTGTCTCTCACCAACAGAAGTCAGTCCACTAAAAGATATTATTACCTCACCCACCTTATCTCTCTAATATCCTGGGGCTGACACAGCTACAACAACACTTCATAGTCAGAAGCCTGTCACTCGTTCAGACTTACAAGATATTTGAAATTATTCAATCAATTTTTGTGGTGGTTTCTTTTATCCACTAGTATATGGATTGATCAGTAACCTTTCTTTAAGCATCTGTTATTTGAGCCGTGTTGGTCAATTGTGATTGGTCAGATGAGTCGCACGGTATTGCTACTGTTCCTAATGCAATGGATAAACAAGCAGTTGTGGATGCTTGCATATGTGAATTTAAAATGTTGGGTTTTAATAATGGCGATACAGCTTTGAAATTTGCCCTGGGCAAACATTTATGTCAGTAAAACTCAGTGGCTCAATTTTAGTGGACTGTGAACACGCAAGGGGCTCAAACATGGCAGAAAGAAATTAGTTTAAAAATCGAAATGAGTAACCAGAGAACATTGTTTGTAGTATTCACCCAGCTGTCTGTCAGAAACAGTTATTGCAGCTCGGGGCTATGGGCTGCAATTATTTCAACAGTGTGTACTCTTTCTGTCACACCATGCCGCCTCAGGCCACATATGGATTCTTAGATTGCTTGCTCTCTGTAGTGTACTCTGTATTCCGGACTGCACTCCATTTATTTGTCTCCCACATGAAGTGCTCCTCTGCCTTCATGACATGTGGAGTATCTCAAGCATCAGCGTTGACCCTGGCTGCTTCAAGCTGATGTAATCAGCAGTCTGGGATGTTTCTCGTTATAAAGCATTAAACAGTGATTGGCCAGCCAGTTTGAATGGCTGACTGTTGCTTTTTTTTTTTTTTTTTTTTTTTTTTTTTTTGCTATGGAACTAAATACTTGTTAGTTTGGACTGGTGGATTGTTTTATTTTAAGCTTATTGCAAGGGGATAATTGACAATTCTGGTATTCTTTCTTTTTTTGCTAGATCTTGTCACAAAATGATTATTTCAAAAATTAAAATGCTTAGCTGGCACGGTTTTTTGCCATGTAAAAGTTACCTTTTTTTTGTAGAAGAATTAAAAGCAGTGCTACCTGAGTGATATCTTAGAGCATGAAAAGTTTTTTTTTTTTTTTTTTTTTTTTTTTAAAAAGCTCTGACAATAAAATAAGGCAGGAAAATATTTTTGGAATAGCTACAAAGGAAAACCATTTTTTTATTTGCTGGTCTTCTGTAGTGTTACTGGCTAGCCCTGGCATGTAGCAAATGAACTGTCGCTTTTGTCTCTTCACAGTAACAGTAAAGGACTGTGGCACTGAAGTGCAAGACTATGACAGTGATGGACAGAATGTAGCAGCTGTGGACAAATTTTATCAGGCTCTAACGTGGCAGCCGTATCAAACGTCTCACTGGAGCGGCTTATTTAACTATAGTTACGAAAAACTGTAAGCACAGATGTTTACACCTGGATTTATTTTTGTTTGTTTGCATTGAGCTGCTGCAATGGTACATGTAGTTTTAAAGAGATGTGTAAGGCATTGTTAGTCAGTGCACTAGAAATGGCCTCGTGTCATGGCTGGCTGCTTTCATAATACACGTACAGGGCATTAGCCCTCCAATGTTTTATGTGCATGATTAGCCTTTTTCACGTGAGCAACTTTACTGACACCAGTTGGACAATTGTGCATAAACCTTTACATGGCCTGGGCCTGCAATCCTGCAATCCCTCTGACCACGGAACTGATACCGACTTCAGTGGCAACTCCACATGTGGAGGGCTTGAAGGATTGGGGCTCTCAGTCTGTGATTTAACTCTGTGGATCAGATTACATCTCCCCCTAGATGAGTGGGAAGAAAGGTATGAGAGAGCATTTCTCTTCCCCTCCCATACCCCTTGGGCCACTGCATGGAGTCCACACAGAGTCCCTCCCAGTGCTGTGAAAGAAATACTGTTGGGTTTGCCAGCAACCCAGGCAGAGGTGTGCTGATGTTGAGTGGGTGAGCATGGCCTAGACCCCTCCCCTCCTCTCCTGTATTCTAGGAGAGTTGCACTGGAGGGGCACTGTCAACATTACAGAGGCATAGACAAGTGAAGCATGCTGTCTTCTCATGCCAGCACTCCAGCAGTCTGCTGCCTCCTCCCCAACCGCACCATGGCTCACAGACTCATAAGAAACATAACTGAGCAGTAGTTAGGCAAAGGAAAAGGCTGAGCACCCTCAAATCCCAGTAAAACTCCTTGTAAAATCAGGCCTAGCTACTCCATGTGTTTCTTAACTGCATTATGAAGATGTACCTGAGTACAGTAGGTAAGAATCCAAACATGACAGTACTCTTCAGACGAACCTTCAATCCAAATCATTCCTCTTGGGGAAGGAAGAGCTGTACTTCTATTTCTTGACCTGTGTGTCTGCATTTAAGCAAATGTTCAGAAATTGCTTTAAATCGTCATCTTATAAATTGGCATTGCCCTTACCTAGAAGATATTTCAAAATTTATATAGAGGCTTAAAGAGTTTCTTCAGCGATGATGCTTTTAAGATCTGATATACTCATTAGGACTTGCATTAAAAAATAAGTGAATTCAGAAGCAATATGGTAGTCTATGATGCCTTTTTAGCTTGCTCTCTATGCCAGAAAATCCATGATTAAAGTTTGTTCAAAAGATAATAAAGTCTTTATAAATCATTTGTAAAATCTTTATATTAAATCCTTCCAACCTATAATGAGCAAATGAATGGACTAGTCTCGAAAAGCTATCATTAATGGCTTTGCTAATGAGGGGTTCCATAGTGGAATTTGATCATTATCATCAAATCTGTCATTAATGAGGAAAGTCATTCTTCGTATCAGGAAATTTTGCCATGTAGTCCTGTTACTTCAAGATTATCAATCACTTACGTCAGCAGACTGCAACCATTGTCTGGACGGCTAATTCACTGGCTCTTTCTGGAAGATCTTTTGACCCCTTTGCCTGATGTGCTCTGAATCAGGGAATATAAGGACAGAGAACTTCTCTCTCTAGCTGATAAATTATCCCTTCCAATAAGTAGAATAGGGTTCCATTACTTTGTGGATGAGGAACAGCACTATAAAACAGTGCTTTATAGAGATCTTTCCAGAGTGCATGTGTCAACAGTTGTATGTTTGGCATGAGTAAAACACTACTCTACTTTAAAAGCTACTGTGAAAGTGTTTGGTTGTAGGAATTCCGGAACAAAGCAAGATGTCTACTTGGCTGATTGGCATGTCAATAAACACAATGCATTTTCAGCTCAGTTACTTATAGTGGTGCTTTTTGAGCTTTGGGAATAAATTGATATGGTTTGGGGGTGTGCTTTTCTATGTGATTTATAAGCGAGAATTGTGTAAACTTCCCCCACTCTTAACCGCCATATATGTAAGGTGCCAAAGTAGAATTACAAGTCAATTTTAAAAGAATTCCTATTTCTACTCCTATGAAGATAAAAGCAGAACACATGTAGATCTGTTGTTTGAGATTACATATAATCCCACTTTCATTTCATCAGTAGGAATCAGTGTAACACTTGCAAAAAGAGCGAACATCATTCTGGGATGTATTAGCAGGAGTGTTGTAAGGAAGACACAAGAAGTAGTTCTTCCTCTCTACTCTGCACTGAGTAGGCCTCAACTGGAGTAATGTCACATTTCAGGAGAGATATGGACAAATTGAAGAAAGTCTAGAGAAGAGTGACAAAAATGATTAAAGGTCTAGAAAACATGAGCTATGAGAGGAGATTGAAAAATTGGGTTTGTTTAGTCTGGAAAAGAGAAGACTGAGAGGGGACATAAGTTTTCAAGTACATAAAAGGTTGTTACAAGGAGGGAGAAAAATTGTTGCTCTTAATCTCTGAGGATAGGACAAGAAGCAGTGGGCTTAAATTGCAGCAAGGGAGGTTTAGGTGTTGGACATTAGGAAAAACTTTCTAACTGTCAGGATGGTTAAGCACAGGAATAAATTGCCTAAGGAGGTTGAGGAATCTCCATCATTAGAGATTTTTAAGAGCAGGTTAGATAAACACCTGCCAGGAATGGTCTAGATAATACTCGTCCTGCCATGAGTGCAGGGGACTGGACTAGATGACCTCTCAAGGTCCCTTCCAGTCCTATGATTTTATTATTTATTTAACTCTACCCAAAGGAACATGAGCAGGGTTTGTCACTGAAATGTACATTTGCTTACTGCAGCTGTCCTTTATTCCTGTTTTCATAGCCTTGATGTAGGATACCACATTGTCACAGACAAAGGATTTAATTTTTCAACAGCAGATGATGCTTTTGTATGCCAGAAGAAAAATCATTTCCAGATCACAGTCCACATTAGTGTTGTTGGGAATCCAAAATATGTCAAAACCCAGCTGGGGTTGAAACCTATTGAAAAGTTTTACTTGAAAACTTATGGAATTAAGGTAAATCTCCCTGTGCTTTTAATTTCTCCTCTTTATAAGTATGTGATTATAAAGTGTGATTATATATATGTGATTATAGCAGAAGGAATAGTGCAAAAAGCATTTGCAATAATTTATTTGAATAAAAAACAGAATTCATTTAATTACTGATGACCCTTTTTGTTAGTTTTTTTGGTGACTAATAGAATGAGCAACATTTTGTTCATCGGGATGTGTTCAGATAGTGAGATTCTTGTGCATACTTGTGCAGATGTGTGCTGAAGGGTGTAATGTTTGTACAGCTATCATGATAACACTGATTTCCCTCCAGGGAATTCAGATGGTACCATGTGACTTAGGTGGACAATCACATACCATGAATAAGGACTAATTGAAAAAATGGTAAAAATCAAATTCTATTCCCAGACAATCCAGAAACAGAAAAAGGGCTAAATTGGTCATTATGAACAATTCAGCCAGCTCAATTTATCAGGCTTACTGTATACATAAACAGTGCAGGGATGGGAGGAGGGTACCTGGTTTGGGTGTGGAATAATAATTTAGAGGGGAATTTCTGCAAAACAAAAGTGGGAGGTCATCTTTGGTTTATGGCAGATGTCTGAATCTATTAAATTTAACCAAGCGCTCTCCAGCCAGTCAAGTGGGACCCAAAATTTCATCTCTCATCCTCAGATGCCTTCTGTGTACAGCAATGCTCTTGTATTCAAGTTCCCTTCTGTCTGAAAGATTTGCCGTAGGTTTTATTTACCAGAAGAGGGTAGTGGTTTGAAATATTTATATAGGTATTTTTACAGCATAGTCAATAACTTTGCTTTGCTTCATGCTTCTTAGAACTCTAATGCATAGTTAACTGGTGGAACTCACTGCCACATGGTATTATTGAAAAAAGAGCTTGACAGGATTGGGGAAAGGTTTAGACATGTCTAAAAAGAATTTCTGGAATCATAAGAGATCCATACTCCTGCTTCAGGACATAAACCAACCATTAACATCTTGGGATCAGGAAGAAACTTTCCCCTTGACATATTATTGCATAGTTGTCCGTGATGGAGGCTTTACACCTTCCTTTGAAATGTCTATTACTTACTGGCTACGGTGGGATCCATGAATCTGGACTAGTGAAACACTGCTCTGAACAGGTGGTAATTCCTATGTCACTATATATGTGGTTCCACAACAATTGAGAGAGTTTGGTTTTCTAATTAATTTGCATATTGACTTTTGGTCTCTTCTCACTACAACCCTTTACTTTTAGTTGTGAGAAAATTAACCTTTTAAAAGTGTAACTGGTCACACTTTCAAATTTGTACTTGAAAAGGTTATTTCCTTTTAACTATAGGTGGACGCCCCAAATCAGATAATCGTCATTGAACAGTCTCAGTCGGATCGAAGAAAAAAATCTTTCAATCCTGTTAAGTAAGGATTTTTTCCCCCCTCCCTATTCTCCTCACCAGGCATTGTTGTTTCATGGCAAATAGATGGTAATTCTAGACCTGGCCCTGCAGTCTTTATTCAAGCAAAACTCTAATTGTCTTCACTGAGTCAAAGTGTGGAGTGCATGTCAGCCCTGGGGTGGGGCGGGGGTGGTGGTGGGGGAGGCTCCGGCTGTGAGCTCTGCCTGAGACTGACAAGGGGAGCCAGAGACAAAATGTGAAATAGCAGCAGCAGTGAAACTGACAAGAATGTCAATTCATTGCTGGTAGGCTTCCTCCTGTGAAACTGAGCCCTGGACCGGGCTCTCAGCTCAGGCCGTCAGCCCTGGTGGGTGGGAGAGCTCCAGCTATGAGCCCAGCATGACTGTCAGTGCCCCACAATGACCCACTACAATTTGTGCAAGTGCTCCTGGTGAAGACGCGTACCACCAGCAGAAGGAGGGCAGTGTGGACACCAACAGCTGATTTAATTACTGCTGTGGCTGACCTAACTTAACTCGACCTAATACTGTAGCGTAGACAAGCCCTGAGTCAAACTTACTGAAAACCTTTTGTACTTCCTCATACTTCCTTTTCCTCTCACTGCTGATTGTCAGGCTATTTGTGTCAATATCAGATATCTCCTTTCTAAACCTGCTTCCCCTGATTTATTGCCTGATATCATCCAGTGTTGCAATATCATAGCCATTCTCCAGAACTGTTAATGTCTCGGTTTATGTAAAAAGGCCCTTGTCTCTGTGAAACACAAGAAATACTTTGGGAGAGGGTGGGGGGCTTTGTTTTTGGTAAAACATGTTTGCTAGAGGATTCTTTGAATGTTGATGACATATGTCTTTATTGTAGCAGGTGCTCAATGATTGTGTAGAAATGCACATTCCCCTTCACACCAGCAACCAATCCAACAAAAAGCAAAGAGACCTGAGACTTTTAATTTATATGCAGAGCTCCTCAACACTTCGGAATTATACCAGAACAACAGTGTTTAGAGGAGTCCCTGGCAGCATGATTCCATTAGAACCCCAGAGAACTAGAGAGCCAGAAGCAGAAGAGGAGGCACTGGAGTTGATTTGGAGATGTAGGGCACAGACGGCCCAGAAATCTCCAGCGATCTACAAGATCTGTATGTTCCAAGCACTCAGAACTTCCTGTTCCATGTGAAGTGCAGGGGGATGGTTAAGGAAAAGGGCAAGGGGAAGTGTACATGCCAAACCCTAGTCCTAATGCGGGAGAAGTTCTGCAAGGATTTCCTCTCCGGCTCCCTCCTGTGTGCCCCATTATTTTTTGTAATGAAAGGCAGGAAGAGCTGGTCCCATAATATTAATCTAATAATATATAGATCTAGTGGATACAGAGTCTACTTTATTTTTCAGTTCAAATCCTATTGTTTGAGTTTACTTAAAATCTGTCCTTCTCTGTGTCAGATGGATTACTAAAAAAAAGTATGTACATTTTTGAAAAAGTAAAAAAAACGCAAAAAAGCCCTTTTAGCCCCAGAAGCAAAATATAATGTACAGCAGAACAAAACAAAAAAATTCTATAGGGGAGTAGTTTCTGTCTAGAAACCATTGCCCAGGGATCAGGGTGTTTATATCACATGATATCTTAGTAGTTTGGCCTCTGTTAAACACTTCCCTTTTGTTACTAGTATAAATATTTCAGTTGCAATCATGGACTGGAATTGACTGCGTCCTATGACTCAACATTTGCTTGTGGTGGTAGAAATTTTGATGAAAACAACTTTCACACAGCAGTGTGATTTATAGGTAAACTCATACCATTTTTGTACATGGATAGAAACAGCTGACCAAAAACATTTTGGATGTACAACATGCCAAGAGAAAAGCAGCAAAATTCCATAATATAGAAGATCTCTGTGTGGCTCAAAATCTTTTCTCTCTTACCAACAGAAATTGGTCCAGTAAAAAATATTACCTCACCCACTTTTTCTCTCTAATAGCATCAGACCGACATGGCTACAAAAACACTGCACGTCATATAGATATGACAGAGAGAAAAACTGCCCACATTATGTTTCAGAAAAGGTTAAATCTCCTTTCAAAAATCCACAGAGGTGAACTCTGAATTGGGAAGTGGAGGACAGATTAGCCCATAGCCTTTTCTGCCATGGTTCTTTTTCTAGCTACCAAGGGATAGATTCTCAACTGGTGTGACTTGATGTAGCGCCACTGACATGAAGGAGTAACATTGATTTACACCAGATGAAAAGTGAGTAGTTGGACTGTTGTCCATGAAAAAATGTTTGATCAGATCATCATTACATGCAATAGTGGACACGAAAATGCAAATTAGATATAGGTAAAAACAAACAGGAGAGAAATTATGGTTTAGTTAATATGTTACTGTAGGTTGAATGATATATGGTAGTGCCCTAAATTAGCACCGAATACCCCTGTATGTCAATGGGCCTACTATGTGCAGCTATGTATGGCTCTTGGTGCAGAGATACTTAGTATATTGAATGTTACTAAGAACCCAAATATTCCCACTCTTGGTTGGATACCGTATATGATTGACTACATTCACCCCCTTACTGAACTACCTGAGAGGATGTTGTGATCGATTGGTTAATGAGAGGCTGACGTGCTTTGGCATCTAAGTTGAAAGGTGCCATAAAGAAGAGAATGTGACATTTTTATAAGTGGGGGAGCATTCCACATGTACTGAGGTGCCTCTGCTGTCAGCTCAGTATGTAAAATCAGAAAAATGAAGCATATTAATCAGCTTGAGCAAACCTGCAGGACAATCAGAAGTGGTCCAGGTGGAGGGTGGTGGTTTGCCCCTTAACTTGTTTCCTTTTTCTGTTTTAGACTTGATCTACCAGCAGACCAGGTAACCAAAGTGACACTGGGAAGGTTACATTTCAGTGAAACAACTGCAAATAACATGAGAAAAAAGGGGAAACCTAATCCTGACCAAAGGTAGCGTGATGGTCCTCTGGGGGCGGGGGTGTAAAGGGGGAGTGACCTGGCTTACAATGAGGCAGATACACTGAAGTCAGTGAAAGTTTGTGTTGCCAGCTCTCATGATTTTATCCTGAGTTTTATTGTCTTTGGTGTCTTTCTTAAAGACCCAGCTCCTGAAGTTTTAGAGTTGTGAGAGTCTGGTTTCATTTTACTACCCGAAAAAAGGGAAGAAAAGAAAAGTTTCTAGTCCTCATGGTTGCAGCACAAAGCTGGAAAATATCACCCAAGTTATACCTTAACGGCTCAGAAACCAGAATGCAAATAAAAAGAAAACTAGATATAGAGTTTAAGAGCTTATTTACTTGTAGCCAATCTCATGAGTGTTGGGGGGCCTGATTCATGATTTCTTGGATGGTTGGCTTTGGCAATACCAAAGTCTTTCTATTGACTTCAGTGAGCTTTGGGTCCAGAGTATTTAACAGAAAATGAACAAAACAGAGTAAGAAGTGTTAATTTTCCTCCCATAGTGCAAAATACGTTATGTTTAAAATACAAGATTTAAAATACAACTACTATTGTTGGTATGAATAATTTGGCCAGAAAAATAGTGACACAGTCAGATTCTAGATCCCACGGGGAGGGGAAACATGAGACTGGAAGAGTTGTAGGAGTAACCAGGCTGATGGAAGCCAGGGTGAGATCTTTTGTGTTGGTGGACTGGCTACTGTTATCAGAGCTCTGAGCTATGGCAGCATAGTATTAAGACACCCAAAATTATAAGGCAGGGAGTGACAGAAGCCCTTACTGGTCAGGGTGGTCCCCTCCTAGAGTTATAGATATGTTATGCCTGAGAGATTATTTCAGCTTTCTTGTTAAATCATTGATATTAATTTCATATTAGATACTTCATGCTGGTGGTTGGACTATATGCTGTCAGTCAGGACCAGTCCTATTTATTGGCTGCACATGTCTCTGAAAGGATCATTGTGAGGGTAGGTACAAGTTTATTTGAACCACATTCTTATTTTCTTTTCACAAGGGAGAATTTTTTGGTTATTGTTGGGCAGCGTGCATTTTATAATTGTTTGTAGTACACATAATGATTTAGGGATCTTAATATTTTTGAGGGCTTATTGTGAGGCTATAAATAGTTCTGTATATCTGTGTGCGCATGTGTGAAAGATGGACACGTTTTAAGAGAAGCACATGTTGAGAAGGGAGTGAGAGGACATACAAAAATATGGGGAATTTTAGAAAGCTCTTGGATTGTTTTTAAATTATGCACAGTTTGTAATCTACAATAGGCACCTGATACTTTTGAACAACTAATTTTTGAAAAAGCGTGTGTGTGTGTGTATGTATGTATTCATTTAGGAAAAGGAATTTAGAGTAAGCTACGTCTTTTTTGCTCTGTCCTTTGAATACAACATTTAGGGCAGATCCAATTGGACCCAATTCTGCTCATTTTTACACATGCAAGGAATCCTTCTAAATAGGACAACCCATGTGAGAAATGTCTACAGGATTGGGCCCACGAGGGGTAGTCTCCCCATGATTTTTAGAGTGCAGTTCTATTTTCTGAAAAGTAACTCAAAACGGCATCCTGAAGTTCCATATTTACTATCTCTTGATTATTTTTGTATCAATTGTGCTCAGTTTACAAATAAGTTGTTCTAACTTCCAGGCCTGCAAACTGTCTGAGCTTGGGAGTCAAAAACTTCCCAGTCCATGCCTCATCACCCATGTCAAATATTCTGCAGGCTAATTTATGCCCTTCATGACACCGGTGCAGTCCCATTGCTTTCAGCGGGCTTAGTACTGGAACTTAGTAAACAACTGTGTTGATGAGGTGCAAGGCAGGATAGAACCCACAGCTCATGCTGTTGTAATTGTGTTGACTCTGCAGGGTTAAAAGGAGGGAAACAGTGAACTTTTATTTTTCTCATTGTAGTAAAATACATTTGACTCATATACATTTGAATACACAAAAGGAATAGATATGCTAATTAAAAAGAAGCTATTTTTTATAATCGCCTTTGGACTGCACTTTAAAAGGAAAAGTTCATGTTCTTTTTTGTAGAAATATTGAGAATTAAATAAGATGAAAGAGAACTAACTTGTAGAACTGAAAAAATAATAGATTTTGCAGTTCACTGTCAATGCCAACAAAACAAAAACAACAAAAATTGGTTTCGGTTGAACTGGAAATTATTTATTTTTTAAGTTTTTGGTGAATTAAAAAAAATTCTGGTTGAACAGAACATTTTGTTTTGATTTTGAGCATTTGTGAACATTTTTACAAATTTTAAAATAAAATTAAAGGTAATTTCAAACCAAAGTGATTTCAGACAGGAAAAACTGAATCCTTTAGTTTAAAAAAATGTCAAAGTGAAACATTTGATTTTTTTCCTCAATTTTTTTCAAAATGGATAACTTAGCAAAATCGATGTGAATTTTGCAAAATGTTTGTTTCACTGGATCTGCATTTTTCACTGAAAAAAAGTTTTCACTGACAAATTTCACCCAGCTTTAATTACATGTGCCACTGACCTATTATCAGAAACATTTCATGTTTTTCTTTTTAATAACATACCTACTTCTTATATAATGCGTTTCATCAGTAGATCTCAAAGAGCTGTAGAAATGAGATCATATACACAGCTACTATAGTATTTTTGCTGTGTGATAGATGTACTTCATAACACTTTAATAGTTTGTAATAACTAGGCCTAGGTCCTCCTCTTACACACTAAACTTTAGGGGGTGGGTGGGGCGGGGGGGAAGGTAATTGCTGGAGTCTGTTCATGTTTGTTATAAATCACCTGGATCACCTGGATCGATCGGACTTCAGCTGTTGTTAAGACTGCGCTGATCACAACACGTCTGCCATTCTTCTCGCACTCTTGCCTTTCTTCTCCACGTTCGTCCGAAACGTTTAACGATGTCATCTTCCCATATTCTTGGAGGCCAACCGGGGGGGTCTTTTCTGTTCTCGCGGGTACCACTCAGCAATGATTGCGGTCCACCTGTTATCCGTGAGCCGTGCTGTGTGGCCCGCCCATCGCATCTTATGTCTGCTTTCCACGACAATATCTTTCACACCGCTGCATTCTCTGATGATTTCATTTGGTATACGATCCAGAAGGGAGATTCCCAACATAGCTCGTTCCATTACCCTTTCAGCTACCAACAGCCGTTGCTCTTCTCTCTTCATCAGTGCCCACGTTTCACTGCCATACAGCATGGCTGGCAGCACTGCTGAATTGAAAATATTTTTACGTGTGGTCTTGTCAATTTTTCCTTTGAGGACATCCTTGATGGAATTAAACGCACACCATCCTGCCCGAATCCTTCGCAAGAGTTCTCCGTTCAGGTCTTGGCGCATATTAACTTCTTGGCCCAAATATATGTACTGTTCCACTTCTTCGATGTCTTCTCCTGTTACCGTTATTCGGGCTTTTCGTAAGACGTCTGATCGCATATATTTCGTTTTGCAGCGGTTCATTTTCAGGCCAACCTGACTGCTTTTCTTGTTGAGTCTTCGTAGCATGCTCTGCAGTTTGTACTAACTACCGAAAGCACCAACCATGTCGTCTGAAAATCTGAGATGAGATAATCTCTCTCCGTTTATGTTAACACCACTCCTCCAATTGATCTTGTTCATAACCATTTCGAGGCAGGTGGTGAATAGTTTGTTCATAACCATTTCGAGGCAGGGTTTCGAAGAAATTTCAGTACAATCGACCATATATTTACCCTTAGCCAGCTCCTAGAAAGAGCGAGGGAATACAAACTCCCGCTGTGCATTGCTTTTGTCGACTATGAAAAGGCCTTCGATAGCGTTGAGTTTAACAGAATATTAAAGGTGCTCGCAGAGCAGGGCATTAACACGCAGTACATTAGTTTGTTGAAGGAAGCGAATACTGGATGTACAACAGACATTACTCTCCTTGAAACTCCCCTCCGCATCCCAATCGAGAGAGGCGTAAAGCAAGGAGATACAATTTGTTATAAATATTTTTTTTAAATTGCCCAGGAGCTGAGAGCTTGGGCTGGGTGCTTGTTTGTGCGTGGATGTAGTATACATTTCTATAACTCAACTAATGAGGTCTGTGCTACTTTATCTCTCCTGTAGCCTCCATTTTCAGTGCTCTGCTCCCATGTATAACTCCAGTGCCTGCCTCTGCTACTGCTCATAGTTCTTCCAAGCATGAAACTGAACTGAGCCTCGGCAGTTTTTCTGTTGCCCAGACTATTTTGAATAGCAGCAGTAAAACTGACCCCAGTACTGCAATTTCGCTTTGCTGCTGCTTGGTAAAGCAGAGCTGTTGGAGCTGTCTGTTTGCAGGTTCAGGAAGACAGATGCATTTTTGTATCCAATTCACATTTGGATCATTATCTTATGAACCATAAGGGCTAGTAACTTAATTTTTGCTTTAAATGAAAGCTTGTGTTCTGCAGATGTTCATGGTTAGGCTCCCACACCCACCAGGAGAAGCATATCAGATGGCACTAGTGAGTGAGAGTAGATTTTTTTTTAGCACTTGTGCCTATGGTGTCAGTCAAATAAATAAAGGATTGAATGGGCAAAAGTAGAGGACTGAGAATCTAAACAGTGGCAATATCAGTAAAAGGGACTATAGCAGTGTTCTGGTCTGATATGTTTGGAATGGAAGGCAGGGTCATGTATATAAAAACATCGCTTACTGCAGTGTGGCAAAACTTACTGAATGCATTGTGATGGGAAAAGCATACACTCTGGTCCGCCATACTGCAGAGTTAAAGATTAAAGAACTACAGACTGAGTAGTGGTTAACAGGCACATCAGATCATGCTCTAATTGTAACAGTTAGAAGTGCACAATTCTCTGTATCACAGATGGTGTAGCCTTTCAAAAACACAAGGCCTTATAAATGAGTGCTGAGTTTTTGGCACATTGGTATTTTGTTTAGATCCACATTTTAATGCCTAAATTCAGTGTTAATTTTTTATTCTTAATAAGGAAATAAACAAAAAAAGCATTAGGATTTTTGTTCATTGAGTTTTTTTTCTCTGAGATCAATATTACTTTTATTTGATGTGTCTAATGTAAAGTAATAGAGTTCAGACAAGGGGTAGTATTTTGTAGAATGTGTGGACGTGCTTATTTAGGGATCCCTCGTTGAAAATGCCAGCTGACTTATGAGTGCAAAAGTTGCATGTATTATAGATGGTGACTTCTCCAGGAACTGCTGTTTTTAAACCTTGCATGTCTCCGGACCTATGCAAATATGTTTGAATATGATGGAAATTTCCATGTCTCAGTTGATAAATGAAAGTGGAATTCATCTAGTAGCTTTGATTTGTTGCAACTGCTGTTACAAAGTCAATTTATCTATGTCCACTTTAGTCAGCAATGTCATTATCCATTAAAAAAAAAAAGTTAAACCGTTAGGGGTAGGAAACCTATGGCACGGGTGCCAAAGGCGGCACGCGAGCTGATTTTCAGTGGCACTCATGCTGCCCGGGTCCTGGCCACCAGTTGGGTGCTGGGCTGGGGGTGGGGGGGGGGCTCTACATTTTAATTTAATTTTAAATGAAGCTTCTTAAACATTTTAAAAACCTTATTTACTTAATATATAACTAAACTATTGTTGTAAGTAGAAGACTTATAGAAAGAGACCTTCTGAAAACGTTAACATGTATTACTGGCAAGCAAAACCTTTAATTTGAGTGAATAAATGAACACTCGGCACACCACTCCTGAAAGGTTGCTGACCCCCGAAAATGTCATTGTTCTATTCTTTTCCTGAGGCATCTTAATAAGGTTTAGGTTGTTCAAAGCACATAGGGGTCTTGGATTCAATACATTGCTTAATTGTTGTTTTTTTGTTTCTGGAAACACCCACAAGATGCTAAGTGCTTTTCAGACATAAAAGAAGGCCGAGTCTCATAGAATCATAGAATCTCAGGGTTGGAAGGGACCTCAGGAGGTCATCTAGTCCAACCCCCTGCTCAAAGCAGGACCAACCCCAACTAAATCATCCCAGCCAGGGCTTTGTCAAGCCTGACCTTAAAAACATCGAAGGAAGGAGATTCCACCACCTCCCTAGTTCTTCCTAGTTCACCTCCATTCCAGTTCTTCACCACCCTACTAGTGAAAAAGGTTTTCCTAATATCCAACCTAAACCTCCCCCTCTGCAACTTGAGACCATTACTCCTTGTTCTGACATCTTCTGCCACTGAGAACAGTCTAGATCCATCCTCTTTGGAACCCCCTTTCAGGTAGTTGAAAGCAGCTATCAAATCCCCCCTCATTCTTCTCTTCTGCAGGCTAAACAATCCCAGTTCCCTCAGCCTCTCCTCATAAGTCATGTGCTCCAGCCCCCTAATCATTTTTGTTGCCCTCCACTGAACTTTTTCCAATTTATCCACATCCTTCTTGTAGTGTGGGGCCCAAAACTGGACACACTACTCCAAATGAGGCCTCACCAGTGCCGAATAGAGGGGAATGATCACGTCCCTCGATCTGCTGGAAATGCCCCTACTTATACAACCCAAAATGCCATTAGCCTTCTTGGCAACAAGGGCACACTGTTGACTCATATTCAGCTTGTCGTCCACCGTAACCCCTAGGTCCTTTTCTGCAGAACTGCTGCCCAACCATTCGGTCCCTAGTCTGTAGCAGTGCATGGGATTCTTCTGTCCTAAGTGCAGGACTCTGCACTTGTCCTTGTTGAACCTCATCATATTTCTTTTGGCCCAATCCTCTAATTTGTCTAGGTCCCTCTGTATCCTATCCCTACCCTCCAGCGTATCAACCACTCCTCCCAGTTTAGTGTCATCTGCAAACTTGCTAAGGGTGCAGTCCACACCATCCTCCAGATCATTAATGAAGATATTGAACAAAACCGGCCCCAGCACCGACCCTTGGGGCACTCCACTTGATACCGGCTGCCAACTAGACATGGAGCCATTGATCACTACCCGTTGAGCCTGACCATCTAGCTAGTTTTCTATCCACCGTACAGTCTCGGTCACAATCAGGCAAAGGGAAGAGGAAATTGGTACAATATTGTTGTTAAAGTAGCACTTCAGAGCCCTAGTCCTGGACCTGGACCCCATTGTGTTGGATGCTGGACAAATACAGAACAAAAAGATAGTTCTTGCCCCAAACAGCTTACAATAAAGGAGTGGTAATCAGCCACTTCAAGTAATATAGTTGTGGCATAGTTTTGTAAATATTGAAGTTATTCCTAGGTACCCACAATGTGGACAACAATGAACCTTCAGTCTGCTTTACAGTCCAGAGTGTGTGCATGTTGGGAATGCAGTATGCATGAATTCAAGCCCAAACCCACCTCTTATCTGTTCAGCGTAGGCCTCGGACAATATACAAGGAGAGTGTCTGAAAACGGGTATAAAAAAACCCCAGATAAATCTGTATGTTCAATGGGTTTCTTTAGGGAATGGGGAATCTTTCGAGTCAGATGTGTTAAAATCTGCCTTTCTTTCTCTTTTCCAATGTCCAGTCCTTAGTGAGCTAGTAGGCCAGAAGACAGTTTGTTGGCAAATCAGAAATGATTCTGAGGTCTGATCGCAAACCAAGTTACTTGAAAAGCTTTGAAGTTGACCATCTTCCTTAACATTATAGTAGAATATAATACAAGAAAAGGCTTTGTGGGCACTGAAAATGTTCTAGGTGGGAAACATTTCTTTAGAGGTTATCCATTTTGATGTGTCAAAAAAGTTCAAAAATGTAGTTTAAATGTGGAAGAGTTGTATGACATTTCATATTCCTTTAGTAAATTGGATAAAGCAATAGTAAATCTGTGCTACTGTGTCTATGACTGTAACAAATTTTTTCAGGCATCTAACCCTGGGCAGTTTGAGAATGACAGTGATGCATTGTGGCAGCGAGGACATGTTCCAGAGACCGTAGTCTGTTATGGTCGAGTAGGAATTAACACAGATGCACCAGATGAAGCACTGGTTGTCTGTGGAAATGTGAAAGTGATGGGGACAGTCATGCATCCATCTGACAGTCGAGCAAAACAGAATATCCAGGAGGTGAGTGCTGTGGAGCTTTTAGGGCATTTACATTTACACCACAGTGCATGTATGAATTATCATTCTGACACACATGAAGTAGATTCTGTTATCCTAGACACGTCGGAATGTTGGCCTTAGGAAAATGAATGCACTGCTGTGCTTTGTGGAGCCATCCTGTTTGAACTGGGGGGACTTTGAACTTGGATGAGGATGTGTGTCTGTAAATGAAGTGGTTTGACTGAAATGTAACTGGGAATACAAGTAAAAATAACAGCTGGTTAATGATGAATAGGGAGATTTTTGATGGCAGCTGTGTCATGCTTCTCAATATGATAGTTAAACCCTTTTGACGTGACTGATCCGTAATATTGGAACATGTGAAACCTGGTCTTTGTGCAATTAGGTTGACACAACTGAGCAGCTGAGAAGAATAGCACAAATGAGGCTGGTTGAGTATGACTACAAGCCTGAATTTGCATCTGTAATGGGAATAAACAATACCCATGAAACAGGTATTCAATCAACTCTTCTTCTGTTCTAGTGTCTGTCATTTTATATTTGTATGTTGTATCATAATGATTAATTCCCTGGAATTTCAACCTCATTTTTAGGGTCCTAAGGCCTTTTGCAGTGTTTTTCTTTTAAAACTGATGCATATGAGAGTATGTGGGTATCTGATTGTGTGCATAAGTCTCCATTTTAGTAGGTTCAATCAGCTGATATTTTCCATGCTTGGTCTCAGCCCAGAGGTGATGCATCTTTTTTAAAGCTTTAGCCAAATTGGTTCAACTATTTTTTGTGTATTTGAGCATTTAAAACATAAATCCATATTATTATTTACCTGTATTACCATGGTACCAATGAGCCCTCATCATGGACCAGGATCTCATTGTACTACATGCTGCCTTACACATGTGGACTGAAAATTTGCACTTACAACAAAACAAAAATGTCTATTGAGTGTATTGAGACTTAGCTTCTTCTGTAAATCTTGTGGAGATCTAAGGTCCAAGACAGGTTGAATACCTTCATGTCTCTTTTCCTGTCTGTAAGTGATAAGTAACAGTCAGCATGGATTTGTCAAGAACAAATCATGTCAAATCAACATAATAGCTTTCTTTGACAGGGTAACAAGTCTTGTGGATGTGGGTGGGGGTGTGTGAAAGTGGTAGATGTGGCATATCTTGACTTTAGTAAGGCTTTTGATATTGACTTGCATGACCTTCTTATAAACTAGCGAAATACAACCTAGATGGAGCTACTATAAGGTAGGTGCATAACTGCTTGGAAAATCATTACGTAAGAATGACCATACTGGGTCAGACCAAAGGTCCATCTAGTCCAGTATCCTGTCTTCCTACAGTTGCCAATGCCAGGTGCCCCAGAGGGAATGAACAGAAGAGGAAATCAAGTGATCCATCCCCTGTTGCCCATTCCCAGCTTCTGGCAAAGTTTGCAGATGATACCAATCTGGGAGGGGTTGTGAGTGGTTTGGAGGATATGATTAAAATTCAAAATGATCTGGACAAACTGGAGAAGTGGTCTGTAGTAAACAGGGTGAAATTCAATAAGGACAAATGCAAAGTATTCCACATAGGAAGGAGCAATCAGTTGCACACATACAAAATGGGAAATGACTGCCTAGGAAGGAGTCCTGCAGAAAGGGATCTGGGGGTCATAGTGGATCACAAGCTAAATATGCATCAACGGTGTAACACTGTTGCCAAAAAAAAAATAAAAAAATAAAAAGCAAACCTCATTCTGGGTTATATCAGCAGGAGTGTTGTAAGCAAGACATGAGAAGTAATTCTTCTGCTCTACTTCGCACTGAGTAGGCCTCAACTGGAGTATTGTGTCCAGTTCTGAGCACCACATTTCAGGAAAGATGTGGACAAATTGGAGAGAGTTCAGAGAAGAGCGACAAAAATTATTAAAGGTCTAGAAAACATGACCTATGAGGGAAGATTGAAAAAATTGGGTTTATTTAGTTTGGAGAAGAGAAGAATAAGGGGGGTCACGACAACAGTTTTCAAGTACATAAAAGGTTGTTACAAGGAGGAGGGAGAAAAAATTTTCTCCTTAACCTCTGAGGATAGGACAAGAAGCAATGGGCTTAAATTGCAGCAATGGTGGTTTAGGTTGGACCAGGAAAAACTTCCTGTCAAGGTGATTAAGCACTGGAATAAATTGCCTAGGGAGGTTGTGGAATCTCCATCATTGGAGATTTTTAAGAGCAGGTTAGACAAACGCCTGTCAGGGATGGTCTAGATAATACTCAGTCCTGCCATGAGTGCAGGGGACTGGACTAGATGACCTCTCGAGGTCCCTTCCAGTTCTATGATTCCATGATATGACTTCTACTTGGTTATTTTTTCTTTAGTATTTGTAATTGTTTTTTCTATTCTCTTCCTCTTCCTTTTCATGTTGTTTTCTCCCTTCTTCCTCAATGTTCACTTTGAATCTGTAGCTTATATTTTTATCCCTGTAACCTCTGTTTGCTATTCCTTCCTTCCCATCCACTCCGTCCATCAGCATCTCTCCACTTCCCACAGTATATGGATCCAAATGGGAAGAGAAATGTTTCACTCATCACTGTCTTCTCCCTGCCTTTTACATGTTCTTCAACTTAGGTGTAGCAAATAACAAATTCCAAAGAGCAGATAATTTGTAATTATTATTTGTATTGCAGGAGCACATGCAGACCTCAAACAGAATCAGGATCCATTGTGCTAGGGACTGTCCAAAACATATAGTAAATTACATCCCCTGCTCCAAATGGCTTGCAAATCTATATGACAAGAAAGAAACAAGTTGAAGGAGAAGGAGCTTCCTCATAGCCAGAAGGGTGTTACCTATTACTCCTTCTCATAATACAAGAACAAGGAGATAGTCAATGAATTGGAAGGGCAGCAAATCTGCATGATCATCTGGTGGTGATGAGTTCCATAAGCTATTGTAGAGGCCAAGAGTTTGGCAATTTTATAAAGGATTAGACATCTATATGGACAACTAGAACATTACATTGGATGAGATTAAAAAATAAGGATAAAAGCCCTCTTGTTTCAGGGAATAAGCCAGCCTCTAACTGAAGGGGAGGTTAGGAAAAAACTTCTCTTAAAAGCAGGTTATTCCAAAATTGTCAGTTCTGGGGTGTCTTGTACTTCCCCTTAAGCATCAGATTATGGCCAATGTCAGAAACACAGGAAATTGGGCTTGGGATCCACTATATACCAGAGTATATAGAATATACTCTGTCCCTATAGAGTAAATTCTATATTTTTAATTGAGCCATCCAGTAAATAATATATATAGGTAGAAGCAGATAGTAGTTCTAGATAAGGGAGTGTGTGGTTTAGAATGGTGAAGACTAAAATGATAAAAGCCTGTAACTAGAGCTGCTTGAAAATTTTCCAAGGGAATGTTTCTCCATCAGAAAAATGCTATTTTGTCAAAATTGAAACGTTTTGTTGAAACAATCCTAGATATGGGAAAAACAAGCAAACCAGAATGAAGCATTCTGATAAAGATTCTTTTTCTTTCAATTTTTTAATTTTATATTTAGGTAATATAAAATACAAAGTCAAAACAGGAATGGAACATTTAGGTTTTATCAAATGTTTTGATTGACCTGTAATTATAGTAATAATAATTAATAATACATTTTGAATTTTGGTTCTCAGGAAATTTGTTTTGTTCCTTTTTGGAATGGAAAAAAATCAAAATTGCAGAGTTTCTGCACAGCTCGACTTCTAACTTTAGGATGGCCACATTAGGGAGAATACAAATTACAATCTGAGAGTAAATTATGTTGGGTTTTTTTACACTAGTTTTTCATTATTTTGCAAACAGGAATAATAGCCCAGGAGGTTAAAGAGCTTTTACCGACAGCTGTAAAAGAAGTTGGAGATATTACCTGTGAAAATGGAGAAAAAGTAGATAACTTCCTCATGGTTGATAAGGTATATTATTGGTTTACTGCCATTCCTTTTATACTGTGCTATGGTACTGGACAGGACATTCCTTTTATACTGTGCTATGGTACTGGACAGGAAACAAAGACTTTAAGACAATGCATTTTTGAAAAAACGCAGTAGCAAATGCAAGTGCTTTTTTGCCCAGAATCTGCCACATAGGCTTTGGCATTCAGAACTAATTTGCTTTTTTTTTTTCCTTTGGGGAAACGAAGCTCTGCTCTTGAACCATATTTTATTTTATTAGTCCAGCTGTAGGACTTGGTGAAGATCCTGGCTATCTAGTAAATCTGTCTGTTTAATTTTTTGCTGACCAACAAAAATTAATTTCCTTGTACTTAATAATTTGGTAATGTGCTGCAGAAACAATTTTAAGGGTCTTGAGGCAAAATGCATTGAAACGGAAATTACAGTTAAAGTGAGTTGCAAGTAAATAGGTATTTAAAGAATCCAGAACTATCTGTGTTGGTCTCTGTTGGTCTCCAGTGTCTGATTCAAAATGGCTGCCTTCAGGTCTCATTAAGGAGACATGTAAAGAGGTCTATGTGGACAGTAAGGGCCTGATTGTGCATGATGTTGCATGCTTGTGGACCCCTGCCCCCATGTGGAGCCCCATTGAAGTCAGTGGGGTTCAACATAGGCGCAGGAGTCTGCCCACATGGAGCTAATATTCAAGCCAGAGCCTAATATGCTCCTGGCAGTCAAGGATATCTTAGTCATCCAAGAGTGTGAAATCTCATCACACTAACTTGATCACTAATTATTAAGGCTCAAAAATAGGTAAGAAACTTCTGCTGGGCCACATATTTTGTTTTTGTCAAGATGCAAATGTAAGTCTTTCAAATTTGAATTTGTCTCCGCCCTGTAAGTCTTTGACTAAGAGTTTTTTTTTAAATTAATTGAAATCTCAATATAGTAGTATTTTAATTGAGAGATACTTAAAATGAAGTGTTGCCACATAAAATTTGGATAGAGATGTCTTAAGATTGGCTGCTCTAGCTCTGCCAATATTACCACAGAAGTCTTTTGCATTGGAAAGTTTGAATGAATCTAATGGTTCCTAAGAAGAATTAAGCACTTGTGGTATTTTACTTCACAAACTGGTAACTTTCTTTTTCTAATCCTATTGCTTTACACAAAATGTAAAAGCTAATTCTGTGTGTGGTGTGTGAAATTTCTCTATCTTAGACCATTATCATAACTTCAAAATCCTACAGTATGAAATGTGTATGATACACAGAGAAATTAACATGCTTTAATGATGAAGATAATGTTGTTAGGTTTGTATTGTAAAGTGTCCTGCTATGTTCTGATTTGTTGTTTCATAAATGTGTAGTCATAAACTGAATGTTGAATAGTCACAGAACAGTCACCCTTAGAAATCAAAGTGTCATCTCTTCTAGCCTCTAGAGTGACTATCAAAAAGCAGATCTTACTGTGGAAGGTGCTTATGTTATCATAGATAAAGATTATAGATTTGTTTGCATAAACCTGGGATTTGAGCAAAACTTGATTTAACAGGAAAAATTCTGCCAAAGGGAAATGAAAATTAGTTGGGGGAAGAGAACACACAGGAGGTAGTTATATTTGGTCTGAACGACAGCATGGCTATTATCCCATATTCATTGTTAACTATGTCATTTCAACTGATTTTTTGTTCTGTATTTTACTGAAACCTCAGATTGTGTCTGGAATCCTTCCTACCATTAATCAAACCCACCCAGCTCATATGAAAGATCCATCAGGAGTATGAAATATTCAGTATTACACTTCACCTATATGGATCATATTAAGAAATAAGTTTACAAAGACAAACTTGAAAACAAGCTTTCTTGTCTATGCTGTAGTCCATATAGATGAAGCATCTGTCAAACTAGTAGAATAAAAGTGTTGTGATAGTGGTCCCTGTATGCTCTTTATCTATATTCATAAATCATGCTGTACAAAATTGTTAGTCTGAAATAGATTTTCAGTGAAAAATGTGGATTCAGTGAAACTGAAACCTTTAGCGAATTTGTCAGTTTTACAAAATTCTTTCTATCTACTCATGAGCACTTGAGTTTTCAAAAGGACCATGGAAAGAGGAGGCAAGAGGCAGAAAACTCTGATTCCTATTAATTGTGGCTTAGGGTTCTTATGTTCCTTCCTCATAGTGGTGATGGAAACTGTAAGAAGTTTCATTCCTTCCTTAACTGTGTTTGTAAAGTTAAGGGCAGTTGTCCTGTGTGATGAGCAAGCTGGCAAATTCAGACCACTCAATACTCTCCCCTCCGTAACAGGCTAGAGCATATTCCACTGTTCCATTCCATTTGCCACTTGAAGAGTATTCAATTTATTTTGCAGAATAAAATTGGATCTGAACTAGTTTGCCTGCTTCTGTGGAAGCAACAAGAAGATGAACATACCATCTTCACTGGTGGAGTTTCAACTAGTTTGGTGTTCAGGTGAAGCTGTGGGCTATGACCTTATACCGGTGAAAACTGGGAGGGGAAGTTCTAGGTTTACTATCGAAAGGAATTGTTAATGCATTTGCTCTATTAGTTCAAGATGCCAATGACTTGTGAGTGATTGGTTGGCCCTTGGTCAAAAGCCATTGTTTAATGTTAGTGATGGTACCAATGTAACTACTGCCCCATACCAAATGTTCCTATTTTAGCAATGTTCACGGCAAGGCAGCTGCATCTTCAGCTGGTTTTTCTAACTTCCTAGATTCCTAACCATCTGGGTTACAGCTGTGTCACAGACCTGGCTGGATGCTCCTTTCCAGCCACCAGCTGGACTCCTGTAAGGGGAATCTATATGCCTCTGTGTCCCGAATCCCCAGGTGGTCTAAGTCTGACGTGAACAGAGTCCAGCGACTGCCCTAATCTTTGGGTCCCTAGGCACATCTCCAAGTACAGACCTGTAGTCTAATGCTCCCTCCTGAGAGCTGGAATGCTCTGGCAGGCTGCCTAGCCCTCCTGGGTGCAGGGCCAACCCTTCAGACTCACCCGTACTTAAACACACCCTCTCCCAGATATCCATACCAGGGGTTTGAAGCTTCCGGTTTACAGTTTAACCCCCTTTGGAGACGTGAAGTATTTGTGAAGCAGTTAACATGCAGAAATCCCTTGACCCTGCCTGCATCTCTGCAGTCTTCTCATGTCTAGTTTCTTCCCATCTCTCTGTCTCTAGCGCCCTCTCTTTCCCTCTGGTCTCTGCACTATCACTGTCCCTCCCCTGTGTCTTCCCCATTGTTCTGCCCTCTCTGCTAATCTCTTGAGCTCCAAACTGTTTTCCTTCTGCTCTATTTTTCTCTCTGGGTTTTTCCTCTCCCTAATGTTTCCTCTCTGGCCTTCATCCTTTCCACCATCCTACTTAGGTCTCTCACTACACACACAACCTCCCCTGAGTGTCTCCTTGAGTTCTTCTTCTATCTGAGGGGCACCCCTAAAACTCTTCCTGTCCCCTGTTTTTCTCAGGGTTTCTCTTCCTATAGAACTAGCTAAGTTCATGGAGGATAGGTCCATCAATGGCTATTAGCCAGGGTGGACAGGGATGGTGTCCCTAGCCTCTGTTTGCCAGAAGCTGGGAATGGGCAACAGGATGGATCACTTGATTACCTGTTCTGTTCCTTCCCTCTGGGGCACCTGGCATTGGCCGCTGTTGGAAGACAGGATACTGGGCTACATGGACCTTTGGTCTGACCCAGTATAGCCGTTCTTATGTTTCTATGCTGTCCTCTTCCAGCCCCTCAGTCCCATGTTCACTATTCTCTTCCATTCCAAATCATCTCCTTACCAGGTCCCCTTTCTGCTCCTCCCCAACCCCCAGTCTGGTCTCTGATTCCTACTCATAGGATTTTCCCCTCCTATATTTCCAGCCCAGCACACTTTCTGCTGTCTCCCCTTCAGCCTAAGTCAAGACAAGCTGAGAGAATGCTTCAGAAGTGGTTGCAACATTTGTACAAATAAAAATAACTTTTACTCCAATGGCATGCATGACTTCTTTTATTCTCTTTCTGCAAACATTAATAGGAACATAAGTGAAAATGTATTTGTACAGATTTCAGTGACTTTAATAGGAGATGGGGGTCTAAGAATGCAATGTAACATTTTGAAGGTGTATTAAAATAAGAGCTTTGGGGTTTTTTGTGGGACCTTGAGACTCAGTACCTCATCTTCAGTGAGGCACTAAAACTCTCATCTTTTCTTCCAAAGAAAACATTCCTTTATTTTGCCAAGTGAGTCATTTTTCTCAGCTTCTTGAAGCTACCTAGGAGAGAGTCATGCATGATTTGAAGAGAACAGAAAAATCAGCCACTTCTTATCACTGATATATGGACAAGTGATCACATTGATTTCATGGTTCCAAGCACATAATACTGTTTTGAAGTCACTTGTCAATAAACATACTATAGTAATAGTTCAGTGTGTGACTTACCATCTCTACCCTAGCTCTGGTACATGGTATTTTCAATGAAAAAGATGCATCTATGCATGTGTCTCATTTCTGCATGGCTTGAACATACTGGAGCAACTCACCAACCTTTGGCAGAATAATTGTTTCATCCAAGTCTTAACGGGAACATTCAGATTATACGTTAGCATGAGAAGGCATGTTTTTTTCAAACACACCAACAAAAAGCATGCTGTCATCCCGCTCTTAGCACAGATCAATGAAAATTTCAGCTGGTGAAATATGTGCTACACAGATGAAGGTGGCGCTAACCTTCCTAACAGAACTTTGGTACCGATGATGATGTATTCCTAGTGCTGGAATAAAATAAACAGGGTGTTAGAACTGCTGGGTTGGGCCATGAGCCATCTGAGAGTTTACAAGAAGGTCATGGGAGGCCTTCTGCCAGGGTCTATGTAGTGCCATTTATCCCATCATAGCTAAATACTTTCCTAGCCCTGGTCCTAGAAGAGCACCAGGGACTCTTTCCCATCTCTCTCTCTCTCGGAAGTTCATGTTTGGTTCACAGGATAGGCATCTGAGCTAGTTAGCCCTTCCCATAGCTAAAAAAGCCAATGAGTATGTAAATCCTGGAGACAGCGTTAAGCTGCAATGGCATCAATCAAAATGTAGATGCTTGCCATGACACTTCCAGTGCCTACATTTCACCACAGTGTTAATTCAAGAAAAATTTTAGACTCGGGTCGGCACAGTTCTTCAGCTCATTCACTATCTATCTTATACAAGTGCTCATATCCAATTTACTGCAAATCGAACACAAGCACTTTCTCAACATAGCTAGCAATCCAGCAAAAGGATTTTATAGTCCCAAGCGGCCTCCCATTTATTTTGAATTAATTTGTGTTTGTATCTTAAATGCCGAAACCATCTTTGGATGGGTGAATTTTGTACACATCCTTGGTTGTGACATCTCATTGATTAATACAGTACATATCTCTCTCTCTCTCCCCCTTTTTTTTTCTTTCACTCCTCAGGATCAAATATTTATGGAGAACGTTGGTGCAGTTAAGCAGCTTTGTAAACTAACTAACAACCTTGAAATTAGGATAGAAGAATTGGAAGTGTGGAATAGAAAACTGGCCAAGCTGAAACGGATAAGCAGTTTGAAGTCAACAGTCAGTGAAAAGAGCACGTTCAGGTATCCCAGGATCAATTTGGGAGAATTGTCTGATGGTTCTGATACGGGAGATGATAAAACAGCCTGGGTGATAAAAGTTAGAACTAATTTAGTCTGGTGGGGGTTTCCGTTCATTTCCAGATACTCTTACTTCTGAATTTTGTAATTATTTTTAAATTCAAATCGTGTGCAATCAATACAAAGCTTTCCTATTTCTTAAGTCACTTCTTTTTTCAAAATTTAATATCTCCATGTTTGAAAAGCAGCAGCTCAGTAGCAAAAGACTTCTGGAAGCTCTTCAGTCTAATAAAATAAGGCCTGAATGACTCCGGTTATAGGCATGTAATAGCAATTTCCAAATTAAGGGAAATCCACAAAAACCTCTTTGATGAAAAAAAATCTTCCTTACAATTTGTGTGAAATTGATGAGCATTTTATATTCCTAAATCTTTTTCAATTTTTCTTTGAAAATAAATGTAGCATTTAATAGCATGTACCTGAGCAAGTTGACTTAGTGCCCTTTGTTCTTAAAAACAAAGCTATGGCCCCTCTGACTTTTTTTGTTCTTTTAAAATGTTGCTATCACAAAGGCATATAACATTAAAATCCTACTCAGAAAACATCCCTTTTCCATTTATTACTGCTGAAACACTTGAATGGTAATGAGTTTCTTGTATTTTACAGCAAATTTAGTCGAGCTGATAGTCTTTTGCCACCAAGAAAACCAGTCCCTATACAACGCAGTAAGGTGAGTGAAATGTAATGTGTGGGTGTGCGTGTGTGTGTATGTGAGAAAGAGAAAAAGTTCTTTACGAGGCTTACGCCTGGTCTATACTACAGAGTTAGGCTGATGTGTAAGGCAGCTTATGTTGACCTGACTCTGTAAGCAGATACATTGGTAAGAGTCATATTTTAGTGTAACTCACCCACAAGTGCTACGTCTCTTGTGGAGATAAAGTCGATGTAGTGAGGTTGATGCAGTGTCAGTGTAGACACTTTGTTGCTTATATCAACTCTTGCTGCCTTTCAGAAAGCATCCCATAATGCCCAACACTGGCAGTTAAATTGGTGCAAGCGCTCCTGGTGAGGGTGCACACTGCCAACAGAAGGAGTGTAGTATGGATGTGTAAAACCAATTCAAATACTGCAGTGGTTGTACCTCAATGTAACCTGGATAGACTTAATTTTGTAGTATAGCCTTGCCCTTAGACATAAGTGCTATAAGATTTGGTGGAAACGGTTTTTTTCGACATATGTTAAACCCCGTTGAAATGCATTTTTTCGGATTGCATGAAAAATGGTATTCATGCCTCTAAAATAGAATGACATGCGATCAGAATTCCACTACCATGTTTGTTTAGTGCAATATGAATTGCTTATAACTAGGACAAAGTGCTGCAGAAGAGCACGAGAACAAATCTAAGGGAATGTATGTATCAATGTAACAAAACAGTTAATTTTTTGGGAAAAAACTGTGCCACTTAAAAATCAGGAATAGTTCACCAAAGCAAGCAAGACATGAAGGAAGTTCCTCCTGGAATCTGAAATTTGTGGCTCTAATAAGAAGGAAGTGTGTATGAAGTCTTGTAATACAACCTGCCAATATATTTGAGCCTTAGTCTATCATTTTTGTTTGTGATGCCTACTTACCATTTCTCTGTGGCTCAGTGGTTGCACCGCCTGTATTGTACGATGTTTCCTCCTTCAGATTCCAAAGCTACTGTGGTGAAAAAGTTAGAACATGCAAAGTGTGCAACAGGAAGTCTCAGATATGGCCATGGGGACTCCCTCTGTGACAGCAGTGTTCACTGTATTCTGATACAGAAAAGAAACTTCCATTGCACAGGCACTGAAAGAGTTAAAGGGCATATGCTGAACTACTTTGGCATATTTTTCTCAGTCTGATATCTCTAGTCCTGCCATTTCATATCACCCATCGCTATTGCTGGTGCCAATGTGCGCGCTCAGGTGATGGGACAAAGTACTCTGTATCCAGTAATGACGATCCTCAATCTCTCCATATTCTGAGACCATTTTTCCTCTTGCCCCAAATGTGCTTTCTTTCTGTATTTATATCAGATTCGGTTAAGCCTCGTCCTGGGCACATACTGGAGGTCTCTCCTCTCGTAGATGTGGTCACCAATTAATTTCTTTGGTTTTAAAAAGGGATTTTATAGGCGTTTCCTCCAGGGGTGAAGATAGCAGCCAAAGAAAGCAGCATTTTCTGTGATTACCAATGCTAATCCATTTTGAGGACAACATTCTTTCCCTTTCCCCCATCTTTCCATTTCCCTGAACTACTGACTTCTGTGATATTCCTGCTACCAGTCCATCAGGAGACGTGGGACCCCATTTTAGGGAAAATTACCTTTATTAGTTCTCAACTGACAATTCATCAGCTACATATTACTAGGTATTTCATGTCAACTGAAAGCTTCTTTTCCTAGGTTTGTTTTTCTGAGAAAAAACAGTCGTGGTCCAACAGGATTTTCCAGATCACTGTAATAGCTTTGGTTGCTGTTATGGCACTATGGTAAGAAATATATTATCCACACATGTTGTTTTTTCTCTTGCCCCCACCTCTTATCCCTTCAGAAATCAGATTCTGGTTGTCCATAAACATTGTCTCAAAAGAAACATTTTAAATTAGAATTTGGAGCTCCTTGCAGTAACAGTTGCAAAAAATGAGCGTAGTGTTTTCTCTTCACTACTAATACTCAGTGTATGGAATATGCTCAATTTAATAACTTGATAATACGGTATGCCCCTAAATGTGTCAGTCAGAATATTTGTTCCTCATATAAGGGTTGCCTGTTCTGTTTTTTTATTCTAAAAATATTCTGATTGTACACCCCTAGAAAAGTGACAAGAATATTATTACTGCAGTGTCTTCAGCTAATGCTATAGTACTTTCGATAAGGGGAAGTTGAGCGTATTTTCTACTGTATTTACAAATGTACTGTTGCTGTTACCTCAGAGGAGCTCTCTTCCCACAATACAATACTTCAACCCATACTCAGAAAGGAACACATCAAAAACTGCTGGGTCCCTTACAGGGCCGGCTTTAGCGGGTGCGGGGCCCCACGTGAATAACGACGGCGGGGCTCCGCCGACTTTGTAGAACCAAAAAAAACCTCCCGCTGCGGAGGAGCAAAAAAAAAAACAACAAAAAAACAACCGCCGGAGCAGGGCCCGATTCCAGGGAATCGCCGGAATTGGCTTAAAGCCGGCCCTGGTCCCTTATGCCAACTAAAGGCCTGATCTAAATTGAGTCAATGAGAATCTTTCTATTAATGTCAATGGGCTTTGGAAGAGGGTTGTGCTTGCTGTTGAGATCCTATTAATACTTTGTGTGCATCAGATGATGGGTATGAATCTACTGACTAATTATCTTTTTACAGTGCCTTGACAATATCCACCCTTTACATACTTAGCATAGAAGAGCAAGACATTAGTCAAAATCCCATTCACAGGCAAGTAGTAAAACAATTGTGACTTCTGTTTCTATAAACAACTTCTGTAGACGTTTTGTAACTAATCATTTTTCTTCTCCTTCACCAGCAATGCTACAAGTTCCATTACGCAGCCTCCCTACACCACCCTGGCAGGTACAGTATCTGTTACTCTTCCATATGATATGACTTCAATTTCTGTGCTGCTGCAAAAAGTGGAGACAAACAGCACTATTAAGGAGTTTGTTGTTCTTTGTAGCACTCAGTGACAGCACAGCTTCTCCAACCATGACACCCAGCATTAAAATCCCCGAAGTGAATTTCTGTGACCTCTTGCCTTGTGACAAGACCTATTGCTGTTCAATTCATCAAACACAAAGAAAATCTCCAAGATACCAGACAATGATGCCAAAGAAGGAGAGTAAGTTGAAACATGAATTCCTATTACTGTTAGAGCTGAGCAGGAAATGATTTTTTCCTTCCTGGAAAATTTTTTGAGATTTCAAAATCAGTTTCCTGTTGTGCCTCAGGACAAAATTGAGACCCTTTGAAAGTTTTCATAAAAACAGAGAGACACACACACACCTCAGAATAGCCAGTAGCCCAGTTGCACTCGTATGGGATGCAGGAGACGCAGGTTCAAGTCCGTACTCTGAATCAAATAGAACAGGGGCTTAAACCTAGGTACCCCCTATCCCAGGTGAACGCCCTATTCACCAGGCTATCCTGTGGTGGGTAAAAGTTTTATTGAGAATAAGCACTTAGGATCAAATTTCTAAAGATATTTTGGCACCTAAAGATGCAGATAGGCACCTAGTGGAATTTTCAAATGTGATTAGGTCATTTGAAAATCCCAGTGGTCACCTATCTGCATCTTTAGGCATTAGTCTATAACATCAAGCTGGGAGCACTTCTTACTAGCCAGTTTTACTTAGTTAATGACCCAAGGTGAAGCTGAGGACAGCTAAATCCTTTAATAAACCATCAGATACTTTTGACAATGAATTGACTGGATGTGGTGGAGGGTGAAGTAACTCGTGTTAAAAAGTCATTAACCTGGTACAGTTCCAATGTGATATTTTCTCAGGATGCACATAGTAATTTCACTGCCACAAAAGTGAAATGTAAAGTAATAAAAAGGAAGAGCTTTCTCACCAGGTCGGGTTTTCCAAGCACTCTGATCTAAGAGATGGCATTCTGAGACACTGCACTGTACAATAAAATAATACTTGTTACTAAAATACATTTCTTCATCAAACGGCATGACTTTCACAATGTCAAGGCAGGGCTAGTGCTGCATGTCACACTGGCCCTGAGAGACCCATACAAGATCTTTACGGTACTTCACAAGGGAATTCAGTCAGGAGAAAAGAAGATTCTGAGCCCTGAAGTAAGGAGAGTCTTGTATTTGTAATGATCCAAAAGGAGCAGCCAGCACTGAAGTCCAGGACCCAGATCTGCAAAGGCCCTGGGTAGGCAGTAGGCCTTGACTCTTCCTGGCACCTGGCAGAGAGACCTGGTAAAGGGGTATTTAAGTTGTCTATATTCGCCACGATCCTGGTTCAACTTTTATGGATGGGATCTGAAAATCTTGCAACTCAATATACAATTTCAGAGGTGGTGACTCCTTGACCAGTATTTGTATCATAAAGTGCTGTCCTTTATTGTTTTCTAGGGCTGTCAATTAATCACAGTTAACTCACGCGATTAACTCAAAACAAATGAACTCGATTAAAAAAATTAATCTCGATTAATCGCAGTTTTAATCATACTGTTGTTAATAGAATACCCATTTACATTTATTATAAATATTTTGGATGTTTTTCTACATTTTCAAATAAATCGACTTAAATTACAACACAGAATACAAAGTGTACAGTGCTCACTTTATATTATTTTTTACAAATATTTGCATTATAAAAAAGAAACAAGAAATAGTATTTTTCAATTCACTCATACAAGTACTGTAGTGCAATCTCTTTATTGTGAAAGTGCAATTTACAAATGTAGATTATTTTTGTTATAAAACTGCACTCAAAACCAAAACAATGTAAAACTTTAGAGCCTACAAGTCTACCCAGTCCTATTCTTGTTCAGCCAATTACTAAGACAAACAAGTATTTTACATTTACAGGAGTTAATGCTGTCCGCTTCTTATTTACAATATCACCTTAAGTGAGAACAGGTGTTTATATGGCACTTTTGTAGCCAGTATTGCAAGGTGTTTACAGGCCAGATATGCTAAACATTATCTCCCATAAATGTAAACAAACTAGTTTGTCTTAGCAATTGGCTGAACAAAAAGTAGGACTGAGTGGCTCTAAAATTTTACATTTTATTTTTGAGTGCAGTTATGTAAAAAATGAATAAATAGTAGCTCTTTCATGATTAAGAGCTTGCAGTACAGTAAATATTTGTAATTACATTACTTTTTTAAGTGAGCACTGTACACTTTGTATTCTGTGTTGTAACTGAACTCAGTATATTTGAAAATGTAGAAAACATCCAAAAATAGTTAAATAAATGGTATTCTATTGTTTAACAGTGCGATTAAAACTGATTAATTGTGATCTTTTCAATCTTGTGATTAATCGACATTAATTTTTAAAATCATTTGACAGCCCTATTATTTTCAAATCATTTCTGTTAGTAAGTGGTGATGCTTATGATTCTAGCTGAACTAAGCCCTGTAAAAGTCGTAGCTCAACACAATACGTTAAAAAGGACAGCCCTGAGTGATTTGTTTTACTCTGAAGCTTGAATGAGTATCAAGATTTCCTTAATGAAAAATACACTAATCTAATTTAAAAATGAGAGAACTTGCGGAAAAAGAAAAAGCTGTCATCCCCATCTGGGTATCTTTCGTATTAGATGATGAGAGCACATTCCTACAGCAGGGAAAAGCAGATGCACAGAGCAATACCTACCGTTGGAATCTCATGCTCTAAATAGCATGAAGTGTGGATCCAAGAGTGAAAATCTGCTCAGCACACAAGCTACTGAAATATCTCAAATCAACAGCAAGCTTAATGAGGCTGAATAGATCTCCCAAACGGATGGTGGTAATGTCAATAATCAATCCAATTGCAGAGAAAATCAACAAGCAGCTTAATGTCGCTGTATCCAAAACAAATGAGAAGAGGTTGAACAGACTAAAAAGCTGAAAACTAAACATGGGGAAATAATCAGGACAAACGTGTATTTTAAGGAGTCCGTTCAAGCAAATAGTCACTGAAGGTTACAGCTGTTTGCAAATACAGTGGAACTGAATGCAAAATCCAGAGTGCATTTCAGTGGGGCTTTTCCCTGATCCCCAGGCACACCCACACTTTGTGGGTGCCAACAGCAGTGCATACACTCCTGGGTGCACAAGTGCTTTCAGTGCGGATCCTATCTATGTCCATCTCAGATTTGCTTAAAATGAACAGTTGTGCTAGTGAGACTCAATTGCTTGAATGTTCAAGGACAGCAGAAACAAAAGCATGTCCAAGCAAGGCCAAAGCAATTCTTAAAAAATGTCAGCAGATTTTCACAGATTACATTTTATAGCATTTGCCTCACTCTAGTTGAACATTGTCCATTTTCCCACACATTATTTCCTCAAATAGGGCTATAGTTCTATATTGTTTCCAGCCTAGCAGCCACTATGGCATATCTATTCATGCTAACTGTCCCTGAGGAGGACTGTCCTTATTTTTTATGATTTTCCCCACAAAATCATTGCTCCTCACAGAGCCCAATGAGGGCTAAAGGTGCATTACAATTTTTAACTGTATGTGTCCCTATTCGTTTCTTTCAAATGTTGTCATTTATGGATTTGTAACAATGTGCACTCATTAGATCAACATAACATGAGGTTATGATCATATTCAGTGTCCTTCATAGAAATGGATGCTTTGGATATTTCAGTGAATACCACTGCACTTGGTAATTTCTGATCCTCTGGAATGATGTTCTGTGCCTCCAAACAAAAAGGACTTGAACTAGAATTCTTTTTCCTTCATTTCATTTTGATCCCACCAACAGACAGGATAAAGCAGTAATTTGGATGGATGAGGTAATTTTTTTTAATTGGACCAACTTCTGTTGGTGACAGACACAAGTTTTTGAGCTCCATGGAGCCCTTTCTCAGGTCTGTATATAACTTGGGTGGATCAGAGGAAAACTAGAAGACATGGATACTCAACCCCATGCTCTGCCCCCCTCAAATAGTGAAATCTAAGTTAAATAAATTTAGCTTCGTCCTAATTCTGTGCATCATTCACAGCTTAACTGAAAAGCCTAACGCTTCCCTTATCTTCCATCTAAAGAATCCATGGTGGAACTGCTCCAGTGTTCCAGCCCATGTACTGAATTTTCCAGCAGAGCGCCCTAAAGTAGAAGTAGCAAGACTACAGGGAGAATATTTGCTTTTCAGTGAGCAGTCTGTCAGCTCCAGCAGAGGTCTGAGGACCACTTTCAGAAGTACTCTTAATGAGCACACATGCTGCCAGGGAAGTTTGCAATGCACTATCTAAAATTTTGATCTAGATTTTCCTCTGCAAAGAACATCCGAGAGGAAAGAACAGGAAGGGAGGGGGCTGGGAGAGGAGACCCTACAGAAAGTTTGTACATTTAAAAGAATGAATGAGCAAATAGGAATAAGGTGATTGTGGTGGGAGGCAAAACTGGCCACATATGAATTATTCAAAACAAAACACCTCTCGAAATTCAAGTTTTTTTCTTGCATTTCATTTCTGTCATCTTGGGTCCTTAAACTTAGCTCTTTAGACTTGTCCTGTGCTGTGGGTTTGCCACAGCCAGCATGTCAACTGCACCTCAGTGGACAGATTGTCTGTCTGTGCCTTAGACTAAAAGCATGGCAATGGTTTTGTATCTTTTCTGCAGAGGCTGAGGGATCCTTTGCCTGTCTTCAGGATGGACAATGTAGTGATTATACTGTAACCTCTGTTAATTTCAAGTGTCTTTATTAGAAAACAGACATAAAGTTAGCAAAACATACCTAGAATTCCTTAGTCTGGTGCTGATAGAGTCAAACCCTTGAACTTACAGAACAGTGATGAGTAAATACAATGATCACATTTCTAGATTTCTCTCTGTTTCTCTAGGCTGAAGTCTCAGGCCTGATCCATACTACAGAGCTAGGTCAGTGTACATCGACCTAACTCTGTAAGCATCTACACTAAAATGTAGCTCCCATTGCTGTAACTTGCCCACTACACCGATTTAATAACTACAGCTCCGCAAGAGACGTAGCACTTACGTCGATGTCGTTAGGTCGACACACTGTCAGTGTAGACACTGTGTTGCTTCCATCGACTGTTACTGCCTTTCAGAAACCATCCCACAATGGCCCACACTGGCTGTTAAATCGGTGCTAGCGCTCCAGATGAGGACGCGCACCACCGACACAAGGAGCGTGGTGTGGACATATAAAACTGATGCGATTACTGTGGTGGCTATACGTTGACGTAAGTTAGCTCAACTTAATTTTGTAGTGTAGACTTACCCTCGTCCCTCTGTCCCTGACATACTGCATCTTAGGTCAGTCCTTGTTGTCCTATTCCTTATGTTCAGAGGCCTTAGATATTCCCCTTGCCTATTTTTATGTAGCCAGGTATCCATTTAATCATTGCCATACTAGCCAGGAGGACATACTTGCTAATGACATCTTTACAGTCAGATGTATGCAGGTGCACTGTGTTAACATATTAATATCTATTTCTTTCCCTTGTACAACAGCCAAATATATTCCATGCTTACTGGGGAAAATCCTTTCTATTTGGTTATTTTTAATTTTTTTTCTTATATACTGTAGCATTTCAAAAGCTTATTTGATTCTCTTGTCCACAGTTCTCTTTCCTTTGTATGCCCCTTGGTCTGAATGAAGCTGGTTTGCATTTTAAATGAGTCCATCATTTGTGGTACATGTGCCTTGATGGTCTGTCATTTGGGATAGAACATTTTGCTATCTGTCTTGTGTTGATGTTTTTCTGTCCAGTTTTAACATTAGAATAGTTTGTACAGGGAGATCAATAATATTGTCCCCTCCCACAGGAAACAAAAATAAAGTGCGACAAGAGAGGAGATTGATGGAAAAACCTGATCTTGGAATTGACTGTAAGTCCTCCATTTAAAAGAAATACTTTAAATACATCATTTATAACTTTTGACTACTTTCGTTTGAATTCTTGATGGCCTGGTTTGGGGAAATTGCCTTTATAACTGGTGGTTATAGGAAATTGGAGTTCTGGAATCTGTTAAACACCTGTGGGCCACTATAATTTTCTTGTAGAATTAAATTGCATAGAAGGGTTCTTTAGACTTTTACAGATCTGCCTGCAACCCTCTCTAATGATTTCTTTGTCTTAGCCCTGGGGATGATTTGCATAAAGGTAGGACCACATATGTTGAACTCATCTCAGCTGAACTTCTCTGGCACTTGTTTTCTCAGGCTACTTATTGAGTCAAAGGACTTGACTTCAAGTCAAATTAATGGAAAGTGTGTTATATACAGTTGTTTTCCCCTCCACCTGGCCAAGATAAATGACCGCTCTCAACAGACGCTGAGCACTCTGGGCTCAATCCAGCAATGAGCTTAAGCCACTGAATAAGCTTAATAGCAGCAAAGGGACCACTCATGTGCTTAAAGTTAAACACATGCTGAAGTGTAGGTGAGCTGGGTTTTCTGCCGTTTGATGGCCCATCTGCTCTAGGGATTCCAACACTGGTGGAGACTAACTTTTGTGTTAGAAAGAGTGGGAATTTTTGCAAAACTTCCTGGTTCAGATAATGCCTGGGCTCTTAATTTAACTGAAGGCTTCCCTCTTTATAGGTTGCACAACACTATCAGATCCATTCTGGATGAACGAATCACTGTGCTTGTAGCTCATGGTTGCAGATAATATGAGAGTACACTCTGGCATTGCTGAAGCATGAAGAGCATCAGCGCTTGTATTTAAATAAGATGGTGTTTTGTTTCTAGCAGCAGCTTGTTTAAATAGGAGTCAGTGTGATTCACTAGAAAGGGCACTGGCATTCAAGTCAGGAGACCTGGGTTCTATTTCCTGCTCCGCCCTGGACTAGCTGTGTGACTTTGGCAAATCCCGCACCATTCTGAGGTCTGTTACCCTCCCAACCTATGGCTTGGCTGCTTAGTAGCAAGTTCTTTGGGGGTACAGACAGTCTCTTATGTGTATGTACAGCGCCTAACACAATGAGGCCCTGATCTTGGTTAAGGCCTTCAGCACTGTTGAAATACAAATCATAATAACGCAAGGTTGTCATGAAGGGAAGGTTACTAATATACTAGTTCTTTAAGGGTACGTCTATACTACAGAATTAGGTCGAATTTATAGAAGTCGATATTTTAAAACCCGAATTTATGGAATCGATTGTGTGTGTCCCCACACAAAGAGCGTTAAGACCATGAGGTCGATTGACTGTGTCCACAGTAGCGGGGCTAGCATCGACTTTCGGAGCATTGCATTGCGGGTAGCTATCCCACAGTTCCCGCAGTCTCCGCCGCCCATTGGAATTCTGGGTTGCGATCCCAAAGCCTGATGGGGCAGAAAACATTGTCGCTGGTGGTTCTGGGTACATGTCATCCCTCCCTCCCTCCCTCCGTGAAAGCAATATTTTTCACGCCTTTTTTCCGGGGTTTCCGTTTTTGCTACGGAAGCCTGCTCAGCTCACAATTACCGTACATCTCCAGCGTACGCCTGGACATTAGGTCTAGTGGGGATTCAGTCACACTATAATACAGGCAGAGGGATAGCTCAGCGTTCTGAGCGTTGGCCCGCTAAACCCGGGGCTGCGAGTTCAATCCTTGAGGGAGCCATTCCGCCTGAGGCTGGTAGTCGCGGGACAACACAGCAGAAGCTCCTTGCCTTCTCGCAGCATATTGTACAATATGATTGGTATTCGTGTGCTCCTGGCCGGCGGCCTATGGTGTGGCTGGCCGGGGGCGCTTGGACATAAATGGGAGTGACCAGAGTGACTCTGGTCATTCTCTTTTTTACGTTTTGTTTAAGGGAGATTCAGTACTGCCTGGAACACGGGCGGAGGGATAGCTCAGCGGTCTGAGCGTTGGCCCGCTAAACCCGGGGTTGCGAGTTCAATCCTTGAGGGGGCCAGGAGCTGATGATGGATATCAAGCATATTGTACCATCTGCTGCTAGAAGGGAAGGCGCCTCCTTGCTCACCGCATATTGTACCATCTGCAGCTAGAAGGAAATGAGCCTAACCCTTGCTCCCCCCTCCCTCCATGAAAGCAACTGAGGGGGGAGCAAAAAATCCTTTCGCGCCTTTTTTCATATGGGCGCCATATTGCTAACTCCATTGTTATCCACCCGCCGCTTCTGCTGCCACTCTGCTGTCCTGCAAACAGCATACCAGGGAAAGCATGGAGCACGATCAGATCACCGCGGCTGTTCTCGCCGTTATGAACACCACGCGCATTGTCCAGGAGTATATGGAGAACGAGAACCAGGAGCTGCTACAGCTACAGCAGGCGAGGAGGCGACAGCAGCGCCCTGAGGACAGTGATGAGGACATGGACACAGACCTCTCTCAAAAAAGGCCCCCCCGCAAGGTGGACATCATGGTGTTAATGGGGCTTGTTGATACAGTGGAACGCCGATTCTGGGCCCGGGAAACAAGCACAGACTGGTGGGACCACATAGTGCTGCAGGTCTGGGATGAATCCCAGTGGCTGCGAAACTTTCACATGCGTAAGGGCACTTTCATGGAACTTTGTGAGTTGCTTTCCCCTGCCCTGAAGCGCAAGAACACCAAGATGAGAGCAGCCCTCACAGTACAGAAGCGACTGGCGATAGCCCTGTGGAAGCTTGCAACGCCAGACAGCTACCGGTCAGTCGCGAATCAATTCGGAGTGGGAAAATCTACAGTGGGGGCTGTTGTGATGGAAGTAGCCAGGGCGATCACCAAGCTGCTGGTACCAAGGGTTGTGAGTCTGGGAAATGTGCAGCTCATACTGGATGGCTTTGCAGCAATGGGGTTCCCGAACTGTGGTGGGGCGATAGACGGAACCCATATCCCTATCTTGGCACCGGACCACCAAGCCAGCGAGTACATAAACCGAAAGGGTTACTTTTCAATAGTGCTGCAAGCACTGGTGGATCACAAGGGACGTTTCGCCAACATCAACGTGGGATGGCCGGGAAAGGTACATGACGCTCGCATCTTCAGGAACTCTGGTCTGTTTCGGCTGCTGCAGCAAGGGACTTTCTTCCCAGACCAGAAAATAACCGTTGGGGATGTTGAGATGCCTATAGTTATCCTTGGGGACCCAGCCTACCCCTTAATGCCATGGCTCATGAAGCCATACACAGGTAGCCTGGACAGTAGTCAGGACCTTTTCAACTATAGGCTGAGCAAGTGCAGAATGGTGGTGGAATGTGCATTTGGTCGTTTAAAAGCTCGCTGGCGAAGTTTATTGACTAGGTTAGATCTCAGCGAAACCAATGTTCCCATTATTATTACTGCTTGCTGTGTGCTCCACAATATCTGTGAGAGTAAGGGGGAGACGTTTATGGCGGGGTGGGAGGTTGAGGCAAATCGCCTGGCCACTGGTTATGCGCAGCCAGACACCAGGGCTATTACAAGAGTACAGCAGGGTGCGTTGCGCATCAGGGAAGCTTTGAAAACCAGTTTCATGAATGGCCAGGATGCTGTGTGAAAGTTCTGTTTTTCCCCTGTAATGAAAAGCCCCGCCCCTTCATTCACTCTACTTCCCTTTACCCAAACCGCCCTGCCCTCCCCCCCGCGATCACCGCTCGCAGAGGAAATAGTCATTGTTGCTTAAAAATCATGCATTCTTTATTAATTCGTAAAACAAAGAGGGGGACCTATGGGGGTAACTGCCACAGTCTCCCGGGATAGCTGGTGGAGGAAGGGAAGCACCAGGATGGGTGGTGGAGGAGGGGATGAGGGAAGGACAAGGACACACAGCACTTTAAAACTTATTGAATGCCAGCCCTTTCTTGCTTGGACTGTTCTCTTGGCTTGAGTGGTTGGGTGCACGGAGGCCGCCCAAACGCGTTCTTGGGCGTCTCGGGGATGAGGTTATGGGACTCGGGAAGGAGGGCTGTTGGTTACACAGGGGCTGTAGCGGCGGTCTGGGCTCAGGCGGCCTTTCCTGAACCCTACGCCTTTCCTCAGCCATAAGCCGGAGGATTTCCGTTTGATCCTCCAGTAGCCTCAGAATTGCATCCTGCCTTCTCTCTGCACGCTGACGCCACCTACTCTCTTCATCACGCCACCTGTCCGCGCGATCAAAATCTGCCTTCCTGGACTCCGACAGTGTCTGCCTCCACGCATTCTGCTGGGCAGCTTCAGTGTGGGAGGATTCCATGAGTTCTGAGAACATTTCATCTCAATTCCTTTTTTTTTTTACTTCTAATCTTCGCTAGCCTCTGGGACGGTGATGAAGGGGGTGGCGTTGAAACATTTGCAGCTGCGGGAGGAAACAAACGGGAGAGGAGTAGTTTAAAAGACACACATTAGAGAACAATGCTCCAAACATTACATATCACATGTGCATTTGGTCCAAGGTTGCACTTTGCCTGTTATATTGAGGGTCTGCCGGTTTGGTGTGAGAGATCACACAAGCAGGTCCGGCGGGCAACAGAATTCGGCTTGCACACAGCCATGGTAAGCCACAGTCTATAGGCTTCTTTAACCTTCATAACGTGGGAATGTTTTCAAACAGCAACCCCCTCATTTCCCATAACAAACAGCCTTTGGGCTGGCAATTTAAAACTGGTTGGCAATTGAAAAGGGAGGGGCGGCAGTTTTTGGGTTAACGTGCAGCGCGAACCTAATCGACACCCCCACACACACACAGACACACATCCAAGATGTTCGCTGTTCCCCCTCCCCCCACCACGTGGGTCACAGCGGGGAAGATTTCTGTTCAGCCACAGGCAAACAGCCCAGCAGGGACGGAGCCCCTCTGAATACCCCCTTAATAAAATTCCCCTATTTCAACCAGGTGACCATGAATGATATCACTCTTCTGAGGATAACACAGACAGATAAAGAACGGATGTTGCTTGAATGCCAGCAAACACCGGGACCATACGCCGCCATGCTTTGCAATGCCATGATTCCAGACTACGTGCTACTGGCCTGGCGTGGTAGAGTGTGTTACCACGGAGCACAGGATAAGGCTGCCCTCCCCAGAAACCTTTTGCACAGGCTTTGGGAGTACATCCAGGAGATCTTTCTGGAGATGTCCCCGGAGGATTTCTGCTCCATCCCCGAACATGTTAACAGACTTTTCCAGTAGCTGTAGCTGTACTGGCCGCGAATTGATCATTAAACACGCTTGCTTATAAAACATGTATTAATTAACAGAGGTACACTCACCAGAGGCACCAGAGGTCCCTTCTCCTGCATCAAGCACGCCTTGGGTGGGTTCGTAGGGTACTGGCTCCAGGGTGACAAAGAGTTCCTGGCTGTCGGGGAAAAGGGCTTCTCCGCTTCCTTGCTGTGTCTGGGCGCTATTTTCAGCATCATTATCATCATCATGCTCCTCTGTGGTTTCTGATGATCCACATACGGAGTCATACCACATGGGTGGGTCAGTGCTGGCTGCACCTCCTAGAATGGCATGCAGCTCATCATAGAAGCGGCATGTCTGGGGCTCTGACCCAGAGCGTTTGTTTGCATCTCTGGTTTTTTGGTAGGCTTGCCTGAGCTCCTTAATTTTCACGCGGCACTGTTGCGCGTCCCTGTTGTAGCCTCTGTCCTGCATGCCCTTGGAGACTTTGGCATATGTATTGGCATTTCTTCTTTTGGACCATAGCTCTGCTAGCACGGTTTCGTCTCCCCATACAGCGATCAGATCGCGTACTTCACCATCGGTTCATGCTGGAGCTCGTCTTCGGTTCTGGGACTCCATCATGGTCACCTCTGCTGATGAGATCTGCGCTCACCTGCAGCTCACCACGCTGGCCAAACAGGAAATGAAATTCAAAAGTTCGCGGGGCTTTTCCTGTCTACCTGGGTGGAGCATTGGAGCTCAGACTGCTGTCCAGAGCGGTCAAATGTTGCACTGTGGGATAGATCCAGGAGGCCAATACCGTCGAATTGCGTCCTCACTAAGCCTACATCGATTCGGCAATATCGTTTTAAGCGCTAATCCCCTCGTTGGGGGTGGAGTGGCGAGATCGATTTTAAGAGCCCTAGAAGTCGATGTTAAGGGCTTCGTCGTGTGGACGGGTGCACGGATCAATCGAAATAACGCTAATAAATTCGACCTAAACTCGTAGTGTAGACCAGGGCTAAGAGACAACCATGGTCAATCTAGCGAAGTTACTTATACCATCTCTTGCCATGGTATCTGAGCACCTCACGATCTTTAATCCTTATGACACTCCTGTGAGGTAGGGAAGTACTATTATCTCCATCCCACAGGTGGTGAGCGGAGGCACTACGACGCTAAATGACTAGCCTGATGTCATACAGGAACCCTACGGTGGAGCAGGGAACTGAGCCCATGTCTCCCAAGTCCCAGGCTAGTGGCCTAACCACTGACCTTGCTTCCAGTCTGGTAACAGCTTCCTTCCTCATCCTTTCTGGTAGTCATTACTGTCACAGTTCAGCGCAACTGCACCCGTCTTCCCACCCCCTCCATGGACCCGCAAGGGCACCCACTCTAGGCTCCAGGATCCTCAGGCTTCACCTCTCTTGAGTGGAGACCTACGTGTCTCTCGCTCCTGCTCAGGGTATTTCCAGGCTGCACAGTTCCCTGCCTATACTGTAAACTCCCCAACATAGTCAGGCTGCCTAAGCCAGCCTGCTTTCCTTTTCTCCAGAGAGGCAGTAAACAGTGTAATTGCCACAGTTATAAGCTACCCACAGTAATAAGAGAGTGTTTTATTCTTATAGTAAAAGCATCACTGAGAGAACTTTTTAAAAACAATAAAAGGACCTACACACATGCCAATAAGCTTACCAGAAATCACCCCCCACTCCAGTAGTTCTCAAACTTTTGTACTGGTGACCCCTTTCACATAGCAACCCTCTGAGCGTGACTTCCCCCCCCCTCGCTTTATAAATGAAAAACACTTTATCTATCTAATCTATCTAAACACCATTATAAATGCTGGAGGCAGAGCAGGGTCTTGGATGGGGACTGACAGCTTGAGACCCCCCATGTAATAACCTCATGACCCCCTGAGGGGTCTTAGCCCCAGTTGGAGAACCCCTGCCCTACTCCAAAAGGGGCTCTGGGAGACGATTAGTCATTCAAACCCCACCCAGGGGGTTTTCCTGTGCTCACCAGTTCATAAGAGCTTTCACTCAGGACTTAGCTCCCCTATGAGTTGGCGAGAGCCTCCTTTATCCAGCTGGGGCCTTTGAAGAGACCATGAATAGGTAATGAGCCAGACAACAGGTTTTTCTTCAAGGCACAACTTCAAAAAGATGGCTCTGAAAGTGAGTAATTTGTACGCGCCTCTTTCCCAAGTATTTTCTAGGAACCCCACTCAACTAAAAATTCAGACTTGACTTGTCCATTGTTTTAAAAGAGTTCTTGGAAGCACATAACACTTCCCAATGTCTACGTTAGTCCTGTCACCCCTAAAATATGAAATTCAGATATAGAATCTGAACCAAGTTCAAACTTCCCCAAAGTCTGGGGAGGTGGGTTTGACCTGGTTTTTGAGTTCAACACATTGTAAAGAGAAGGAAGAGTCACAAAGCTGAGATTTGAATTTCCCAAAATCTCAGGAGCTAGAGGTGGAGAGGGGGTTGATCTAGTGTTCTGGTTTGTCCTAATTCTAGATTTTAGCTGATCTATTTCTAGAACCACAGTTTAATTGGTATGTAAGTGCATATGTACCCATGTTGTATCAAATAGGTTACATATAGAATCAAATACTTGTACAGAATGAAACATTTTCTGCAGGGATTCTTAAAGTAATTCCATTCCATTCTGAATAGTTTCTCTAGGAAAAGGCAATGATTTTCAAATTAAGGGCTGGTGTCTCTCAGGTGTATCTGTGCATGAGCAGTCCCTGTTAAGGAAAATAAATATGCAGATGCACTCAGCAACTCTACCTGAGATGCTCTGTTCTAGGAAAATGTTTTAATATCAGGTGCCCAATATGTTGCCCATGGAATTCTGACACGCGACTTTTAGTTTCCATCTCCCCTTTAACTGAAGAATGAAGATAAAGCTCATTAGCTGAAGGTTTCTATTGCTGCTGACTTTAGACTTGCAGCAGCTTCTACCATAGATAATAAGGGTCTGGGAACTACGGTGTTAACTGCAGTGTTATTACTGTCTTACCCCAAACTCCTGAAGTAATCCAGAAAAAAATTGTTTCTAATATTTGTAGGGATTGATACAACAATCAGTTCCATGCAGATTTTGGAAACGCAGCAAAAAATTGACCGTCGCTATTGTAGTAAAGGTCTACAGTGCAGGTGAGTGAAATATTGTGTGATGAGGTATGAATGCCATTAAGGTGGCATTGGTGCTTGCCTGTCCTCTCATGTGTTTTGATAAATGTCCATTCCATTTTCCAAAGTTAATTGCAAATTTTATAGTTTAAATGAGACTTTTTACAGCACAATCTATTAAATGTGTTTTCTTAATCCAGATATAATTTTCATACTCATGCAGACAACTTCATGAACTCTTTGGTGTTAATGTTGTCCCTTTATTGTTGCCAACATTTAGGTCTGGAAATTACAGCTATGTTATTCCTGTTAACAAGTACACGCCCATCAATGTAATACTCTCATTGGAAATCAAGTAAGTACAGTCAATGCAAGTGTGTCTATAGAAAAAATGTGCTCTGGGCTTTATAATGAAATTGCTTCTGCCTGATTTTTCTGGACCCCAGATGAAACTCATGTCCTGGCCCTCTGCACAGGATATGTCTAGGCATAACTTAAGTCTTTGAAATAGCTCTGCAGTGGGTTGTAATGCATCAGGCTAGTGCCAGCACTCTGCACAAGGATACATTTCACCCACTGAGATAGATGTTAAAATAGTCTTAGGCCCAAATCCTATAGATACTTAAGCCCATATATAACTTTAGTCACTGCGCATAAGCATTTGAAGGATTGGGGCCTTCGTTTATTATGATTTTTTTTTTAATATAGAAAATTTTAGTTCAGAGTCTAGAAAATAGTTCCTGTCCTTACTTATGCCATGGGGCAGAGCTAACCAACAGCAAAGCTCTTAGTCAGCAAAGGCTTCTTGTTTTGAACATGGGTCTGGTTCCATTCTGTTCTCTCAGAAGTAACCGGTTCTTCTGCTCCTCTTCTCCTCCAGTGGAGGCTGATACCACTCAAAATAGTTGTTGAATTGGGAATATTTAGTTCTGCCTCATGACATTTCATTACTCTGATCTCTCAGAATTCCAAGGCAGAGTTTTATGAAGCTAATGTAACACGCTTTAAAGGCAATCTACTGACCTCACATATTAACATTCTTGCTTTTAAGATTAGTGTGAACATAACAGGACTCCTACTGAAGTGGCTGTGCATCATCTGAAGCAGTAGAAAGAAACCTTTAGTTTAAGCATGTGCCTTTATAAACAAATGTTGAAGCCCTCATGTACGGCTATGAATGTGTCGTGCTCATAGTTTCAGAAAATAGGATGCTGATTTTATTTTAGATGCTCCAATTGTGTTCTCAGGCTTCTTTGCTATAAATGTCTTTCAGTTAACTTTCACTTAAAAAACCAAACAAACCAGAAATCCACAAACAATCCACATTTAATTGAGTTTATTCTATCCAAATCCTATGCTCTTATTTCCACTAAATAAATCGAGAAGCCAACATACACCATTGCAACCTATCTAGGGCACAGTATGTGGAGTGTGTATTATACACTTGTACAATTGCTGTGTTGTACAAATGTCTAATTAAAGCTCTACAACCATGCTTGCCTGGCAAGCTCTTTTCCTCCTCCCAGAAAAAAAAAACCTCTACATTTTCATGCCACTTTGCTGCTTCCACTTTTCTGCCACCTGTTGCCTCATCCAGCTTCTTCTGGGTCTTTGATTTTTTTCTGGCCCTCAAGTCCTATCACAGCTGCCCAGGCTGGCAGGATTGGAATGGCATGACCATCTTTATATACTATTGGAAGAGGAGGGGGACAGGGTCTTTTCTGTTGAAGGATTCTGACTGGAATTCTCTCCCTGGGCCAATGTTGACCTGTGACCTCAATCAGGGCAAAGCGCAGGACTTGCTTGTTCCCTTTTTAATTGTGTGCATGTTTGTGCACAGTGGGATTGTGGTTGTTTGTGACGGTTCCTATTCTAATGTGTGTTTTGGGCTTGTCTTCCATAAAGTTTTGTTTCCTGTCTTGTTCTGGTGCCCAAAGGTTTTCTGGCCCTGGGGAATGATAAACTAAAGCATTTAGTTATTGTTATTTTGGAGAGATTGGAATATACCAAAGCCTTCGGTAGGAACATCCTTAAGTGCTGGAGAAGTTTGTATGCAGACATGGATTTGGCTTTGCTGTTAGATGGGCTGAACCAAAACTGCAGATGCAAACCTCCCAGGAAAGAGTGCAGATCATGATTAGCGTTTGAGGCTTAGAAATGCTAATTTCCTTTATTTTGGCCACTAGGGGCATGTCTACATTGCAGCTGGGGGCGTGAATGGCAGCTCGTGCGGACATGCCCACACTAGCTGTACTCTGGCTAGCTCACTAATGATAAAAGTGAGGTTGCCCTGGCGTGGGCTGCACAAGTGAGTGTATACTCAGGGGAGTGAGATGGGCTTGTGCAGCCTGGGCTGCCCCATGTCCTTACTTCTGTGGGTAGTGCTCTAGCTAAAGGACAGCTAGTTTGGGCATGTCCACACGAGCTGCCATTCACACCCCCAGCTGCAATGAAGACACTACCCTTAAGAACTTGTTTTAGTTTTTTTCCATTGCATCTATCAGTTCCATTGTTTATATTTCAGGGGCGGGAGGTTACCTTGAAAAACAGCAAAGTAGAACCTCAGATTCTTTTTCTTTTTCTTGAAGCACTACGGAGCCGTTAATCATCTTTCAATGCAAAGTCACTTTTGGAAATATGTGTTCCCATCAGCCACGAAACAGAAACAAAAAGGAGGCTTTCCAGGAAACTACCCAGGTAACACTTTTCTGAATTGCAAAGCTAAAATGAAAATCGAGGCAAACCCAGGAATACATGTTCAATGTTCCCATGAACATGACCCTGAGAGGTATTAAGCAAAGAAATAATTTGTAACTAGTCTTGCCCTCTGTCAAATCATTTGGCACTTCTTAAACACATCCCTGCATCCATCTTTCTGAGACAACCCTGATACCTAAATCGCATGGGACTGTGGGTCTCAGTGATGCATTTTGGGATGTCTTTAGGAAGTGCCAGTATAGGTTATAGATGAGATGATAAAACTTTGAAAAGGTTAGTCATAACTCATGTATCTGCTGAATGTTCCTCCCCAGTACAGGAGGTGGAGACATTTGGGTTGTAATTCTGTGAAGCTGTGGGTGCTTAGCTCCTTTCTTCAGCAGAAGGCTATCCCAGGGTGATCAAAGCACGGAGATGTGTTGGGGGCAGGGGACAGAAGAGCCTACCCTCAGGAACTCCAAGCACATGCAAGGGCAGCAAATGCGAGCCAACAAATCTCTAGGCTCAGTCAATTCCGCACTTGTGGGTGCTTGAAAAATATCAATGAAAAACCGATACAAGATTAACACCCTCAAGTTATTTTGGCAAACACATTAGGCCAAATTCTGCTCACAGTTTAATGGTGAAAATCCAGACTAAAATACAAATCTTATAGAGTTAGTCTGCATTTCCACTGGTGTAAATGAGAGTAGAACTTAACCCTTTAGTGCGAATCAGTTTGCTACTGCATATTGCAAAAACTAAATTAATGATGCGTTAAGGCTCCCATTGGGCTCTTGGGAGGGTGGCTTTTTCCGGTCTTCATTTCTCCTCTGGCCTCTGTAGACTCACTCAAATATAAAATTCATGTTCCATTACCACTTGGGGGGCATGGACCCTCACAAGCTTCAGAGTTGGAACTCACCCACTGGTGCAGCTCCACTGATGGTAGATACCTATGAAGGAAGATATAACCTGATAGGACTCTGGAGTGTTTGCCACTGTGACCACATGGTGATGAAGTCCCCCACCCCCAAGCCCCTGTCCATGCTACTGCTTCCACTGCTAGTGAATTATGACTTTAAGGTGAAATCCTGGCTCCATTGAAAACAAAGGTAAAACTGCTATTTAGTTCAGTGAGGCCAGGATTTCACCTATAAAGCAATATAGAGAGAAGCTCACTGTGTGTAGGTGAGAATTATTTTCATGTATTCTCTGGGATGTCTTGAGGGGGAAGAGAAGTTGTCCCAAACACCTGAGCTTTTCCCACCATCCAAGCCAGTTGGAGGTCTGATCCTGCCAGGTTCTGGGCACTTACCTCCAGCAAAGAGATAAGTGCCCTGAACTCCTATTAACTTCAATAAGAATTGAGGCAGCTCAGTACAGCCACAGAAATGGGTTTTTAGTCTTCATTATACCTGCCTGGAAGTGTGTCTGCTAGTTTAAAAAAAGGGTGAGGGTGGGGAATAAAAGTGGTAGAAAACTTGAAAACAAAATTCTAGGGCAAACCTATATGTCATAAACATTTGGGAGTTGTGTTTGGCCCACTAGACACGTGATTTTAGCCTGTGGAACATACATGCTCCTCCCACCCTGCATTCTTAAGTGTTATTAAATTACTTGCTGCTGTGCTGATCAGCTGGAGCCCTGAATTCCTCCTCCTGCCCAAGATGACTTTCAAATGTCATTGAAAAAGGTGTAGGTTGCTGTGACTACAGCAAAATTATCCGGTACAAGCAAATGAAGATCCTGGGAGCTCTGACCTCCAGCTATAATTCCAGCAACCCCTGAAGCTCTGAGTCAAATACAGAAAGTCTCTGTATCTGCCCACGTAGGGATGTCATTGAGGCTGACTGCCAGCAAAGCTAGTCAGGCTTCGTGTGTCAACTTGAAATTCACATCCAAGGACTAAAGCTATCTAGTTTGACCCACAGATAAGAAACTGCTTCCAGCAGCTTCAACAGTGAGTCATTCAAGGTTGGCATGAGTCGGAATAAAAATGCTGCTATTGAAAGTATTTGTTTTCAAGCTTATTTTCCTGAGCGTAGCGAGATTTATTCACCAGTGGTTAGTAGCCCAGCAGTCAGCTGGCCTCTGATCAATTTCTGCCTGAAATTTATAATGTGCATAATACCTATTGCTCCAGGGCGAGAGGGGTAGCTGAGACTTTATTGATATTTGTGATGTCTGTCACGTCCTTGAATGAAATGTGAGTGCCAAGTCAAACCATAATCCTGTTCTTTTTGCTGACACAGACTAACACGGCTGCTACTCTGAAACCTGTCGTCATAACATTGTTCTTCCTGGAAACGGTGGGGTTGAATTATCCCTGTACAATCTCAGGGAAAGGTGTCAGAGCCAAAATACATTAATTGCATTTGTATGTGGTGGAGTGTTGCATCACCTGTAAAACCAAATCTTGTGTGCAGTGCGTACATCTTCTTGCAACCGTCCTGGAGTGAAGACGCTGCATTATGCCTCGGAATACATAGAAGCCTGTGCACACCCAGGGTATTAGTCCTGCTGTGGCTTGTTAATCAGCTGAATCACAATGCTTACCATTATTGCACTTTAAACTTTACAGAGCACTTTGGCACATCTGGAACAATTCTAGCTTCCTAAAGGAGTCTAGAGGGAGCTCAGTTATTCACAGCCAGCCTAGAATGCTGGGAGCCAGATGTCTGTCGATTCCTGAGCTGATCAGAACAAAACCCATTCAGAATATTTAAAGTCAGCACTTTCCTTTTGTCTTTAAGTGTGCTGACTTCTCTCACTGTAGCTATCAAGTCTTGTTATCACAATGACTCGTACTGCATTTGGCAGTGAAATGCTTTCACAGCCTATCCTTCTCTCCAATTGAATGTAAAATGAGATTATCAAATTGATCTCTTTCTATAATTTATTATCTAGGGATGTCAGCATATTTGGATTCTCCCTGTAACTTGGTGGTATGACAGCGCATACCATTTCCGCGTAGCTGCACCGGTAAGCCTTTTTCAAATGGGAAATAGACCAAAAGAAAAATGACATTTTAGCTGTGATTAGTTTCTACATTAATTGCCTTTATGTTTCTCCTGCAGGATCTTGCAGACTGTTCAACAGATCCAAATTATGCTGGGATATTTTTTACTGATTACTACTTCTACTTCTATCGACAGTGTAACTAAAATATTGCTGATCATTCTGCTTATTGGGGGGAAAAAGATAATACTCATGGTACTGAAAAGACTATTGTCTTAGTAAAAGTTTGCAAATGAAATGAGATGTGCAGAATGTTTCCTAGTTTTTGTTTAACCATTAACTTTTAGAGACAAGTGAGCAAAAATAAATTATTTGACTGTAGTCCAGGCTCTGCATGTCGAGTCATTACTTGTGAAAGGACGTGATTTCTGAAAATCAGTGGAGAGCTTGATGTGTAGATATTAAAGGGCTCCACTGCTCTTAGCAATGCCATAAAATACAGTAGATGGGGAAAAATAGTGGCATTCTAATATGCTTCAGACTGTTCAGAAGACTTTGGCATAATAAAAATATCAATTGCAGCTGAGACTTGTTTTTGTCCTACAAGCATCTACCTTCCATTATTGTCTGCCTTCTTTATATTATATATGATTTCTACCAAACAAAAGCTTTGTTATAGTAGAGGTTGTCCAAGTACAAAATCTCATTGATGTAATAGTGACAAGTTTAGGAAACTTGATTCCACAGAGCATGTAATTATTTCTCTGCGTCATGTGGGCCAACACACCCCTGCTAACATCACACTCAGCAACAAACGTGCAACTTTAACACCAGTGATGTTGATGCTAGAATGAAGTGTATGTTTCAAATATGATCTTTTGTTTGATCTGTGCAGAAGAATATAGCCTTGGATATTTTTTGGAGTGTGTCACAGATCCACAAGATCTGTGCTATGCCCCAGCTTTTAAACAGTCTCTTGGAGAAACCACTTCAGTGGGCCAACGCCTCTCCTCCCCCATCCCCCCACAAGTTTTTCCCCTCTTTTACAGTGGCTGGCCATGCAGCCACAATTCTTCTGAGACTGAGCCGCTAGGCTCACACCATGAGCTCTGGCCAGCGAATCCAACTGAGAAAGACTCAATGTTCAGAGACTTTTTGCCCTCATCAGGGATCAATGCACATAAGCAAGTATTTGAAGTGACACCAGGCAGCCTTTTCAAAACGGAGTAGGGTTTGTTAGTCAACTGGCATACAGCATTGGGAAGTCTTTAGGTTAGCCTAGAGAAGCAAAGGTTAAGACATAGTCCATACTGGCTAAAGCCTGGGCTTCCTTGAGCCATGCTGTTCTAGAAACCATCTTGGATTCCTTTCTCTCTACGTCCCTCTGTCAGTCCCAGGTTAGACCTGCTGTGTATCTCCAAGGCCAGCTGCTGGTCCCCTGCTGAGTTCACATGTTCTCCCTGCCAGAGTTTCCCATTGTTAGATATTAATTGTTTAGTGTTGTAGTTACCATTGTCTTTCTTCCATTGATATGGGTCAGGTTCAGCTAGTCATTGGTGACCTGTTCATACCACCCATTTAATCCTTCTGTACCAAATGGGTAATAATCCTTAGTCAAGTAAGTCACTTTCATGCACATCATTCATTAAAAAGTTACAGAAAATTCCCACTTTGTTACAATGTGTAAGGACATGCGTCCCTGTGCTAGAAGAGTGAGAGAACAGGAAAACGATAATGGGATGCTGTGCATAGTTTTGTAAAATGGACATGTGTACTTGGTGGTATCTACATTCTTCTGTGTTTAGGGAAATTGTTTTTTAAAGATGATAGGGTGATTGTCACTTAAGTTGTACATTTGATGTTGAGATAGAGGAAGTACATTGATTATGAGCAGTGGATGCTGTCAGTAAGTGGGTCTAAGTAAAATTATTTGTATTGGGGAGAGAGGAGACAAAGGAATATAATGGTGATATTCTAGATTTTGGGAATTGATGAGCTGTACATGTGAGCAATTGTAATCATAAATTAAATCTATTTGTTTTTTGGGAAATTTCTCTGGTTTCTAAATAAACATAACAATGCTAATATATATTCAGATGTTTAGCCATGAGGGGAAAAGCTATGAAGAAAATCTTGCCTCTAAAAATCAGATTACTTTAATCTTTGACCGCAAACACTAAAATGTCTTAATCATAATTGTATGACTACTGCCTGACACCACTATAGGGCAGAGTTAAGGTTGTCTGGGTGCCTTAAGTTTGTATTTCTTTAATGTAATCCTTAACTCTGAACTTCCTGGGTTTATAGAGGTTTGGGGATAATTGCAACCCCCCTGAAAATTTTTTACCCCCAAGGGACTAGTAGAAACTCTCAACCTTGACTCCATCTTAATCTAGTTTTTTGCCTGGGAATATGTAATATAGATGACATATTCTATAATAGCCTGGGAATGGGCTTGATATGGAAGTCTGAATCCAAAAGGATCCAGAATCTGGACAAAGCCAACTTCTGCTTTTAAGCTTTAGATGAGAATGTCTTACATTGATGGTTGTCTCTTAAAAATTACACATGCTCGCCATCAAACACATGTCAATACACATGCATTTTTAACAAAATTGTAGATCAGTAGGCCTACCTGCTTTTCATTGGATATTGCTCTTGGTAGATATATTGTTCTAACTGACCTGTAGCACTGCAGTGGGAGAACATGGGTTTTCTACAATTTAACTTCATCAAAACAAAACCTTTGGCTAATGCTAGTGGAAACCCCCCAACATTTTTGTGAAACATTTTCATGGTATATTTTGTACAAATTGAATTTTTGACAAATTTAGTTGAAAATTCTGTACTTTTCAACTAGTTCCACCAATGGCACATTTATCTAGCAACTCTCGTAGGACTTGATGCAGGTTCAAAGAAATGGCTGTTGTGCAGAGGCCCACGTTCTAGTTGTCCAACGCAACAAAAGTCCAACTTTTGTTGATTATTTATGAAGTCTAAGCAAAAGTTGGAAACTGACTAGTACAAATTGGATAGTTTAAGTTAAAATAATTGTGATAATGGGTCTTCACAGCTTCTGGGAAAGTCTCAGCTCAGTGTGACAAGGTGAGATTCTAGAAAGGGGAGGAAATGTTTATAGTTAAATAACCATGTCTTTTGGTTGGTTACTTGTAAATGGGATGAGGCTGTCACTGACACCTTCTTGAGCTTACATTGAAATGTAGATAAACAGTCTCAGGCTGAAGCCTAACCCCCTTCCCACTTCATCCGTCCATGTAAGCCCTTAGGACCCGGGCCTCAGGATCTGGTGGAGGATAAGTCCAAGCCTAAATCCCTCTGGGACTTGGGTCCAAACGTTATCATTTTGCAGTGTGGATGGTACGTGGGCCTGGGTCCTCAAGACTCATGTCCTTCGAGACCACGAACACTGTCCCATAATCCCACGGGCCAGTGCTCCTAACTTTTCCATCCCAAAAGTAGCCTATTGACTCCCAGGAAGCAACCCCTCTGGTTCAAGTACAGCTGCTTGGCATTTAACCCTTCCGTTTGATTCTGACCAGCTGCAGACAGAGATAACTGTCTCCTGAATTAGGTATGGCCACTGACAGGAAGAAGTCCTTTGACAAAAGTGCAGCTACCTATCCACTGAACCACAGTCAGATACCGGTAAATCTCTGGTGTGAGATGAGCATGACGTTCAACTTCAGTCAGAGTCCCAGAAATGACTACCAGGAAGTAGTGAACATGTTGACAGTGTTGGAGATTGACTGGACCTATGACCAGTGCAGGGAGCAAGTTAAGCAACTCGAGAGAGTGCTGGAAAGTCAGGGATGAGAACAGCACCTCTGAGAGCTCACCATCATCCTGCCTCTTTTACGAGGACTGTGACTGGTTGCTGGATACTATGCCAAACACTGATCCCGCAGCAATTCCGGATAGCCTGATCAGCCGGGATGGCGAGCTTCGGACTCCCAAATCCAATATAGCACTGGAGGTGTCATAAATATAAAGGGAGAGGGTCTGATGCAGATAAAATCCTCTTACCAGTAAAGGGTTAAGAAATGCAGGTAACCAGACCGACACCTGACCTGGCCGGCATCTGACCAATAAGGGGACAAGATACTTTCAAATCTTGGGAGGGGGAAAGCTTTGTGTGTGGGTCTTTGTCAGACTCAGAGTGATCTTGGAGTCAGAAGGAACCAGTCATCTTTTCATCAAATCCTCACTTTTCTAAAGTAAGTTTAGATAGCATAGCAAGTAGATTTCTGTTTTTTTTTGCTTGGTACATTCCCTGTGTGAGAGGGAGGGGTTATTCCTTTTTTTTTCTGTAACTTTAAGGGTTTGTCCAGGGGGGGAATCCCTCTGAGTTTGGAAATTGAGTATCCTGTAAAATAGTTACCATCCTGATTTTACAGAGCTGATTTTACCTTCTTTGTTTTAATAAAATCCTTCTTTTAAGAAGCTGACTGTTTTCTATGGTTTTTAAAAACCCAGGGGGTGGGTTTTTAGATCACTGTGTAACCAACTGGTTAGGAGATTATTCTCAAGCTTCCCAGGAAAGGTGGGGTACGGGCTTGAGAGGGTATTTTGGGAGGAAAGATAAACTTCAAGTGGTTTCCTTTCCTGGATTCCTGTTTAAAACACTTGATGGTGGCAGTGGGAGAAGCATTTCTCAGGGTGCAGGGAATTTTGTACCTTGGGGGTTTTAACCTAAGCTGGTAAAAATAAGCTTAGGAGCTCTTCATGCGGGTCCCCACATCTTTACCCTAGAGTTTAGAGTGGGGAGGGAACCCTGACAGGAGGGGAGCCAGCAAACTGGATCAGGCTAGCAAAGTGACTCTGATGCTCATACCAGTCCCCAAGGAGGTTTTGCCAATGGAGCAGCTACAGCATGTCCTGGATCCAAACTTGGAGGGGGACTGTTTGATGACCCCCAGGAGGAGCAGCTGGTCACAGAACAGGCAGCAGAAACAAGAGGCAGAAGTAGACCCGGAGCCTGTTAATTTTCTGGCTCTATTGTTGTTAATGTACACATGGGGCTGATTTCCAGTTTGAGCCAACACCATTTTTATTACAAGCCCTGGGTAGCAGCGTGTATTTGGTAATAGAGGAGACTGCACACCAGCCCCATGGCATCATCCCCCACACCACAACGTGGAATTCAAAATGAAGACCAGGAAGTGAAAAACCAGTTAAGCAGTTCACGTTAAATTTTTACCAGATACGCACACATTCTTACAAAGACGTGCTGGGGTGTTCAGAGTAAGAATCTTCTATTGCCTTCCTTTTCTGAGTACACAGCATTTTTGAGCCTTGACATTCCAAAGGCACTTTTCTCTCAGGGTGTTCTGAACCTTTTTTGAAGTGCTGAGAATAATGCACTGTGATATGTCTGCTTTCAGGCCCTTCTACCTTTGCAGCTTGGTCTCAGTCCCGCAGGAGCCTTGTTTTTCAAACTGTCAGAGAGTGGTCCAAGAGGAAGCGTTTCCTCAATTATCTTAGGGTTGACATCCTGGACACGGCCAATAAACTAGTCTAATACCAAAGGGAAAAGGATTCACGACAAATGGAAACACCCAGGCAGGCTGTAGAGCACGAGGAGAACCCGGCAGTGCACGAGGAAAGACTTGCAGTGCAGCTTCTGGCACAGGAACGTCACTTGAGGGAGGAAGACAGAGCACAGCAGCAAGACCTGTTTGAGAGGCTGCTTGCACTAATGGCTCCTGCTCCAACTGCACCATGTCCTGAGTCCCCTCCATGGTATCAGGTCCTCCAGACCAGGAATGCATTGGACAATACCAGCGTTGGGTGGCCCATGCAATCACAACTGAATGGCAGTTAGACATGGAAAACGTACCCCCTGCAGTTCTTCACTCCTTTGCAGTGACACCAAGTGTGTGCTAAACATGGTAGAAACAGAAAGGAGAATGGTAAACCAGGGGGCACACACAAGTAGAGGGTTTAATTATTTGCAGGGACAAAACATACCTGAAGATGTGTGGTGCTGTGTATAACAAAGGTGACCATTTATATCACTGTTGCACCATTTCCACAAATCTTATACAAAGTGTATCATGTAAGGTGTCAATGGAAAAGTTATGATTATCCTGTTTATATGCATATATCCTCTTTGTATCTGAAATTATGAATATTAGCTATGTAGTCGTATCTTACATGTGTGTTGTATTTCTGGGTGACATTCTCCAGATAGAAGTTGCATCAAGGCTAGACAGCTGTGTATTGATGGCCTTGCCCATCAAGGACAGTCATCTCTCACAATGGGCCACTGAAGAAACTCATCCTGTCCAGATGGCTCTTCCTGAGGATACCTCAGACAGGGAGGGGCCAATGGCCGCTGCCTGTGAGTCACAAGCCATGTAAGAACATGTGATATGCTCATGTGACCCTGGATTCCATCTTGGGCCCATAACTTTCCAAAAACAGGGGCTGTTAGGGTGACCAGACAGCAAGTGTGAAAAATTGGGTTGGGGGGTAATTAGGAGCCTATATAAGAAACCCAAAAACCGGGACTGTCCCCATAAAATCAGGACATCTGGTCACCCTAGGGGCTGTGGGCTTTGTTTGGGACAGTAAACTTCCACGCACAGGGCAGAGGATATAAAAAGGCATGTGAGGCATCTTCATTTCTCTGGACTGGATTTCTAACAAGGAAGCTCTAAACAAGGACTGATGACTCCCACTCTGGGTGATTCCAGAGAGACTTTTGCGAGATAGACTAACAGATATATTGGCGCATAAGCTTTCGTGGGCGAAGACCCACTTAGTCAGACGCCCACCAAAGCTTATGCTCCAATATATCTGTTAGTCTATAAGGTGCCACAAGACTCTTTGTCACTCTTGCAGATCCAGACTGACATGGCTACCCCTCTGATATTTTGCAAGATAGCAGTTTTTTCCATCACTACTACAAACCTGATGTAAGAACTTTGAAACCACTTGTATGTATATGATTCCTTAACCATTCAATAACTCCTCTTTTCTTTCTTTTTTATATTAAACCTTTAGTTTTTACTTACTAAAGGATTGGCATCAGCATGATTATTGGGTAAGATCTGAGTTGTATATCGACCTGGCTAAATGGCTGATCCCTTGGGATTAGAAGGACCTTATAGCTGATGACATTGGTTTTCACTAACCATTCTTCATAAGTCCAGTGGGTGGGTGGGTGGTGAGCCAAAGGCTGGAAAGCCTAAGGAGACTGCATCTCTGACTTCTTGTTAACCAGTGTGGTGAGACAGAAGTTCACTTTTGTTCCTGGCTTGGTATAATCTAATGATTGAGGTGAATCTGCCCTGTTTCTCAGCAGTCTGTCCTGAATTTGGCATTCTCAGCTGTGACCCACTGAGGCATGGTGACAAGATATACTTACAGCGAGCGTTCAAAGGCTACAGCAGGCGCTTTGTCAGTGCATAATCACCTTGCATGGCATGGAAGGAGGCAAGGAGAGGTGGTGCGCATTAGTCCGTGAGCACAGAAGTGGCACAAGAATGTCCACGTGGCATGATAATTCTCTCTGCTTCATTCATTTGTCCCTCATACGTAAAGGAAAAAGATGTGCATGAGTCCAGTGAGGGAGCCAAGCAGTTGGCTGACATGTCCTCAGTTCTGGCCCCTCTACTCAAGTGTGGAGAGTGAGAAGAAGTAAACCAAAGCAAGAGTATCTGAAGTTACTCACATGAGAGAGCAGATAGGATTGGATAGGAGAGTAGCTTTGTCTAGTGCCCAGAGGTGAGTAACGTTCCCTGCCACATTTGCACATCAGGCCTCTGGTTTTTCACTCTGGTTGTGGGAGCCATGGTGATTTACAATAATTGCTACCCTGTTCTTCTGCTGTGAGGTGTTATACGGCTATTTGCTGAAAACATTGTTTCTTACATACTTCTCGTGTTTCTCTCATGCTTCATGCATTTGGCTCTATGGACTTCCCTATGCACACAGTGTGCAGTCAGTGCTTTTTTGTTAGCTGTGCTATTATCATTGGAATACAGTAAGTTTTTCCGAAAAACTATAGCACAATTGTCACCTGAATACCTAATCTATATTGTTTTTGTTGTGTCCTTATTGAACTATGTATTTATTTGTGTAACTTAAAAACATGTCCGTACAGTAGCTGTACTCTGTACAGTAGCTGCTTCTTCAAGGTACACAGCAAAATCATATGAGATCAGAACTGAGTTTTGTATGTGACGCAAGATTTTTCAGGCTGAATTTCAGGGTGTTTCCTTATATGAAGACCTCATTCTTGTTAAACATAGTGCCCTGTGCTTATGAAGCAGCAGTACAGACATACCACGAAAACTCACATTATAGAAACTGCGAAGTCTCTTACTGATTATGATCTTCATCTTGGACTAGCTCCATTGAATGGCACGTATGCAGCTAGCTGCACTGGAAACATGTTGTAACAAAAGCCAAACTCTTCTAGCTTCCAACAGGATCAAGGGAGGCTTGCTACTGAGAAAAGAATCCAAAATGGGGATTGTAACTACAGAAGATGCAGCAAAACCCTGCTGTTCGCCCTGTATTGTCGTGTAGTTTTGTCCCACCTGCTGATTGGCAGCACTAATGCAGTTTGTTGTGCTTTTTAAGGTCTCCTGTAAAGCTGCTTCCAGGTATTGTGGAAAAATGTATTTTCAAAAAATTTCTAAAGTCTACCCAGCAGACCATTTGCTCAGTCCTTTCTCCTCTTCTTGTTCAGATCACCAGGAATAGCCACACTCTGTTTGAAACTAGGATTTTGGAGCAACCGAAGTAAAGGTAGCCCTGATTGATCTATCCCAGCTTTTACACAAGACCCAGGGCCTTCTCAGACAGGATATTTGGGGCAGATTTAGTCTGTGCTATGCAGGTATGCAGCCAGGATGGATGGTTTACATTTAAAAAACTGAAAACTCTTATCTTAAGTGGTAAGTGTGTGAGAGAATGAATCTCAGGGCTGCCAGTGAAGTCAGTGATAGCTGCCAGTGCTTAGCCCTTATCAAAATTAGCCCCCCTTCTATTTAGTAGCCTATACGTGAATTCAGGTGCCTAATTTTAGACCCCAGGTTTGAACATTTTGGTCTTAACTCAAGTCGCTCATTAATTAAGATGCAGCTACCTACTATGTAAACGCACATTTAGAATATATGCAGTAAAAATCGTTCTGAACAGTGGTTATCAAGCAATTTAAAGAACCCCTTTCCACTGCTAAATATCTCAGTTGGTTAGCAGCCCTCTCTCTCTCTCTGCCCATCTGTCTCCCTCATGCATGCTCACACACAACCAGACAGCAAATCATCACCATGTTATGGATTTGTTTCTTGATGATTTTTTTAAGCTGATATTAGTGGTTTTGAGTTCTGAGTGGATTACTTGTTAAAATGATATATTTATAAATATCCCAGTCTACTCTCACACAGTTACAGTAATGGAATACAACTCAAGGGCACTAAAATCAAGCTACCAAAACAGTGGTGCTTCTTAAGAATAGGATATATAAGGCATCCACTTTATGCTTACATACGTACATATCTGTCTTCAAGACTAAGCTTGATAAATTTATGGAGGGGATGGTATGATGGGATAGCCTAATTTTGGCAATTAATTGATCTTTGACTATTAGCGGTAAATATGCCCAATGACCTGTGATGGGATGTTAGATGGGGTGGGATCTGAGTTACTGCAGAGAATTCTTTCATGAGTGTCTGGTGAGTCTTGCCCACATGCTCAGGGTTTAGCTGATCGCTATATTTGGGGTCGGGAAGGAATTTTCCTCCAGGGTAGATTGGCAGAGGCCCTGGTGGGTTTTCGCCTTCCTCTGCAGCGTGGGGCATGGGTCACTTGCTGGAGGATTCTCTGCACCTTGAAGTCTTTAAACCATGATTTGAGGACTTCAATAGCTCAGACATAGGTTAAAGGTTTATTACAGGAATGGGTGGGTGAGATTCTGTGACCAGCATTGTGCAGGAGGTCCGACTAAGGTCAGAAGGGACCATTATGATCATCTAAAGTCTATGACTCTTTAAACACACAGATAAATGTTGCTGTTGCTTCTCAAATCAAGCAACAGGGAATTCCAAAAATCTTTCATTATTAGCACTCAAATCACTGGCAGTCTGCTTGACTCCATACAAGACATTCAGGGCATCATGGTCCCAGCCTTGATGAGTTTACACTCTAAATATACAGACACAAATTGTACTAGTGGCTGACTAAAAGATGAGTCTTTAATAGATGCCAGAAGATGTCAACAGGTCACTGGGTAATGTGTGACCAGATTGGCAGAGAGTTTTAAAATGTCGACAAGACAGTATAGTATGAAATAAGTACATTTGGTATGGATTCAATATAGGCACAACCATTTTTAATGCTCTCACATAGCTTAAAATAGTCAAACTGCCTTTTACAAATTTAATTTCTCCTTTTCCTCCCCACCACCCCGGTTCCCAAATAGCTTGTTTTACTGGCCTTAGATTTCTTTGCCCAAATTTCATAAAAAATTGAATTTTCAGTCAAAGTACAAGCTGCTGCTTTAAAATAGGTTTTATAATGGAAATCGTGACCCAGTTTTAATCTTCCTTGCCATATTCCTGGAACAGGCTGGGGAGTCTACCCAGGGTCAGTCAATGTGGTAGTGGAACAGAAGCCTTTTATTACTATTTGGCCTGAATTCAGAGAGCCTGTTTTCCCCAACAGCTGACCACAGCCACAGTGCTGGAGAGGAGCAGAACTGAGGTTGCGTCCTCACTTGGCTCTTCTTGGATCAGGCACCTTTATTTGGCTTCTGCTATTCCAATCAGGGGTGCTGGCACAATTTTTATAGTGGGGGTGCTCAGAGCCATTGAACCAAACTGTTAACCCTGTATATAATAGAAACTTCTTCAAGCCAGGGGATGTGGCAGCTCCCCCCCATACCCTGAATTCCAGCACGTATGAGTCCTGCCAGCCCTATTCTCCTGAAACCCACCCCCCCTCCTCTGGATTATTTGTCTTTATGTAGGAAAGGCCCTCACCTGCTGGCTTCCTACTTCAGGGCCTTAATTGACTATACTCCCTCTGGCCTGACAGATCCTTTCCTAGTCATCCTGGGCTCCTGCTTTCTTTTCCAAAGAAGGGAATTGTTACAATACTTTTAAATGATGAGATTTAAAAGCGGTTATTTTAGTAATGGGAATAAGGAAAGCTGCTTTTATGAATGGAATTTGGGACAAAACTCATTTTGTTAAGGGGCAGATTCTCTAATTTCCAGCTGATGTAAAATATATTGCATCAGTGTTGGTGCACAGTACTACAAGCACAGAATTTACAAATTCAAGTTTCATGTCAATTTCACTTGCAGGAATATTCAGCTGGGTTACACCATTGCTTTGCATTTCTCATCCAATCTTAATGTTACACTTTCCTCTCCACAACATAATCTAAATGATAGACCAGTTGGCTGTATTGATTTAAATCCTTATTCTGCTTTTTTATTATTCTTCATGGTCCTGTCCTAGAATTATGAGGTGGACAGGGTCTATCAGAAAAGAAATCTGTAGGAGCAAATTGCAATATTTACTAGTCAAGGATTCTGCCTAAAGCATATTGCTGATTCCTAAAATAAGTTGATTTGTGAACACACTGTTATATCCACAAAGCATTATACGTGTCTGGGATAAAGCTTTTTCAGACTAGATTACTTCTAAATGATTTGCATGTACTTTGCTGACACACTGGTTGGCATTTTTCTCCATATACCTTGGTGAAAACATAGATTAAGAAACACCATTAGGAGCTAGACATAATCTCATTCTCTGGACTATGTGCCAAATCCTTCCAATCTCACCCAGGAGGAATGGTCATGTCAATTCTCTGCACGGACAGTCATCTTAAACCCTCCTGCAATGTCAGCATGGAAGGGGTCACGATGATGAGCAGACTCAGATGCCCCAAATTCCTAAATGATGTATATTTGGAGGCACTAGATGTTGTTCTAGTGCACAAGTGCAATAGCCGTCCAAAGGAGCGGTGCTTAAGTCCCATGAGCTGTCAAAGGGCTGAGGAAAGAGTTCCATCCTCCTACCTCGGCCACGTGCCCTGCACAAAGTCAGTTTGTACAGGCAGGGTGAAATTCACCCAAACTGAATGATTCTCCTGAGCATCTTTGCAGTATCAATACTGTCATGTTTTAGCAAAACCCCATCATATCATGGTGATTTGATTTCATCTCTAACTTGATGTGATAAGCAATCATTTTAGTGTATATTTTTCCAGTTACAAAATATGGCATTAAATAAACATAACTATATTTTCATGGTGTCTCATCAAGGATGATTTAGATCCCAGACCTTTTTCTGATACTCGTTTAGAGTCTTAGACCTCTTTTAAATGTTTGGACTAACAGGGATCATTAGCATAAATAACATTCTGTAGTTATGCCACCTCTATTTTGGCCTAAGGTTCTGATTCTGCTCTCATTGAATGGTGAAACTCCTGCTGCTTTCAGTGGAAGAATTATTGAGCCCTAAGACTGTCTCACATGTTCTTACTATGGCCATGTAACTACATGTAATTGTTTCCCTCACCCTTCTTCTCTCCTTCTCTTCTATTGTTTCACACTCACATGTTGAGTGTACAGTCTAATTTAAGACAAGACACTTTGGAGCAGGGACTGTGCTAGGTGCTGAAGACAGTGGGACCACAATTATGATTGGGACGTTGGGCGCTCCTACAATATAGATACTAATAAATAATTATTACGGGAGTTTGGGAGCCAGATCTGGCCCTTCTTTTAACTGTTGTTGCATTAATCTGAAATTTCCATTTTCTCTCTTTCATTAGTTAACATAAATGGTTGTACTGATTGTGGATCCTTGAAGACTTTTTGAAATTCCAGGAATAACCCTGAGTTTTGTCAGGTGAAGAGTCCTGGGCCATAGATTTTTTTTTTCTAGCATTTTCTCTCGTTGCAAGGAGCTTGGTAGTTTGAAGTGTCTTTAAGCAGTCTGTCTGCAATAGTGTTCAGTCTTTCCCTGGAAGGGTGGCAGAGGAGTAGGGATGGGCCACAGGTCCATGCTTCCTGGAAAACTTGAATGCTACCCTGATTAGAACTGAATTTCTTGTCAAATGCCTGCTCTGGCAATTTGGAAATGTAATATTCTGGAGACAGAATTACTTTGTGGCCATCTGCTTCCAGAGCCAGCGCCCTAGGTTGCTGTAGTATGTTCTGTAGGTCAGTGCTTCTCAAACTTTTTGATACCAGGGACCAGCCTGCTGCCTTCCTAAACTGTGTCAGGGAGATCTCAGGGACTTGCACTGGTCCACAGACTGGCCATTGAGAAACACCGCTCTAAGGCATATGTCTCATTTTCTAGAATGATTTGGAATCTGTTGCATCTTAGTTATTCCACCCATGTTATCTTCCAAAATCCCCATTCTTTCTCCCATTTCAGGAAGTCTTGGGCCCAGAGAAGTCACTTCTGGCTTCCTTTTGCCAGTTCTGTTGTTTCAGCTGTAGCAGTATCCATAATCATTTTGGAAAGATTTAATTTCTTTAGGCACAGAAGCCTGCATTATCTGGGTTGCCATGGTAACCATCTCGCTGGATGGTGTGTGTCGACTGGATCCCACAGGAGCATCAGTACCCCTTTCATTAACAAAAAAATGTTACTAGATACCAAGTTTTAATTTGTGCCTCACTGTTTTTGCTCAGGCTGTCAGTAGTAGTGAGCTCTTGAGCTATGCATCCATTACTTTAAATGATGTAACATCTCAGATGATTTATGTGTGCATCAGCATACCCACTATATTCGGGATCACAATCTGGCCCACGGGATATAAAATTACCCAGAAGTGCATGCAATGGAGAACCCCTGTGGCCCTCCTAATTCCCAGCTTGTTTCCCTGTAGTCCATCAAGAGCATGGCAATTCAAACCATGTTCTCTGCTATAGTTCCTGCGGAATCCATTTGACATGTGTTCACACCCATTTGAATCGTTCTTCTAGCTCCTTGTTTTCTCCCAAACCAAGTTCAGGAATTTTGTCCTCTTGAAGACTGTACAGCCGTGCCCCTGCCTGTATTTCTGCTCTTGTCTCAACACATCCTCACCCTCTTTGGCAGCTCTTGTTAGCCCCTTAACTCACTTTTATCCGTGCCTTCATTCAGCCCACCACTTTTCCAGGAGGCCAGCCTCCTCCATTCTCCATGTGAATTCCTCTGAAATCCCACTACTTCCCTGAGGCGCGCCCCCCCCCCACACACACACAACCCACATCAATATTAAGCCATTAAATGCTAAGCTAACCCCCGGGTCTCCAACTGGGTTTACACCTGATTTTTTTGTTTTTGGAGCCTAATCCCACAATTGCACCTGTGCGAGTCGGCTCCTATGCCCGTGTGGAGGCCTATTGACTTCTCTGAGGCTCCAATATGACAATAGGGGCCTCCCTTAAGATGCAATTGCAGAATCTGGGCCTAAGCTGTAAAGCCCAAATCCTCAAAGGCTTTTAGGTGCCTAACTCCCATTGATTTCAATTTCACGGGAGTTAGATGCTTAAATATCTTTGAGGATCTGGGTCGAAATTCCTCTGGGCTAGGTCTGTCCATACGTGCGTATTGCACAGCACCAACAACACCTGTAACACTCAGCAAATAATAGAAGTTCACTGAGGCAGCGTGAGGCAAAGGATGCAGATCTAACTTGGAATTTTGGGGCAGAGGCTTTTGCCAGTTTACAGCAGCATAATGTCATTCGGGGGGGCTGGAACAATTCGTACGGAGGGGTGCTGAGAGCCATTGAACCAAACTGCAAACCCTGTATAGGATGGAAACCATATCAAGCCAGGGGGTGCTGCAGCACTCCATACCCGCCCACAGGCGCCACCTTCCGGCAGCGCCGGTGGGTGCGGTCACCCGGCGTCGGGGGCGGGGCCCCACCCCCGACGCCGGGCAAAGTTGCGGGGCCCCACCGCCGACGCAATGTCACCCGGCGTCGGGGGTGGGGCCCCGCAACATCGCCGGTGCTGAGGTGAGCTGGGCGCGGGCCCCGGGGCTGGCGGGGAGCTGGGTGCGGGCCCTGGGGTTGGCAGGGAGCTGCCGGTGGGTGCTGAGCACCCACCAATTTTTCCCCGTGGGTGTTCCAGCCCCGGAGCACCCACGGAGTCAGCGCCTATGTACCTGCCTAGCTCCAGCACCTAGTATGTCATTTTAATGTGTCTTTTTTTTTTATATATGTATGAAAAAATAATTGGAAGTGCTCACCAACACAACAAAAGCATTTGGGATTTGCAGATCTCCCTTAATTCTTCTGTATAGAAAAGAGGGATCATTTGTTTTAATATAGTTTGCACCTTTAAGCACTTCAGTACTGTGCTGCTTCTGTCTGTGTAGGTTCCGAGAGTCATTTCCCCTTGGTTTTAATTATTTGAATTGGTTTAGATAGACTTGTTCTACAAGTCGGAATAGAAGCTGCATGGATACGTGTGCAAAGAATGATTGATTGTCAGTCTAGGTTAAATGCATATATAGAATTGTTCCAGCCCACAGGATTAGCAAAAAGCATTTCAAAGTCAATTGCATCAAACTAGATGGCTCAGACCCACATACTGTACATAGTACACTGCTTCCTTCCTCCTCTGTGTCTGTCATTTGGAAGATGAAAAATTATAAGGGCTGAAGCTGAAAGCATCATTAAATGTTAATCTGCTGGGGCTTCCTTAGTGCTACTGAGGTCAGTTTCTGTTTCTGAATATAGTGACAGATGGAGTGTCCTCTGTGAAATAACGCAGCTTTGCCAAAAGCCATCAGGACATGAGCTGTCTGTCATCTTGCACGTGCTCCCACCATGCGCCCTATTAACAATGAATGTGAGCTGTGTGTGTGTTTGTTTAAGATGGATATGTTCAGAAGGGAGCATAGGGGGATGTGAATTCTCACTAAGAATACATAGGTAGAAACACACAGGCACGAATATTATGTATTGACAATAAATTAGGGAGGATAGGCTTTAAAGAAGAGCCATTCATGAGCTTTTGGCCGCTGTAGGTACATCTACATTGTGTTTTAAAGGCAGCGAGTCTCAGAGCCCAGGTGTTCAGACTCAGGCTTGTGGCGCTTGCGCTAAGACACTTAGAAACAGCTGGGTAGATGTTTGGGCTCGGGCTTTGAATCTCTCACATCCTGCGGCCTTCAAATGCATTTTTAAATTGGTTTGTGCAGAAACATTAGGGTCTTTAAAAGGTTGCTAAAGGCAATTTCCCTCAAGTTGGAGGGCACCATGACTTTGCCACATTTGATTCAGGAATCAACCCTTGGAGGTTTACCTGTTAGTACAAAATGATGTTTGAAGTCACTAGTTGACAGTCTTGGGAGTTTTACCTTAAAAAAGGAGAGCTACATTGCTGTTCAGTTGGCTGAAATGTAAGAAAGGTGAATGGTCTTGCTTTGGTCTCTAGATACACCTGTTTTCTGGTGTCTGGCTGGATTGCGATAGCTTTTGCAGCATTCCTTTGTAATGTACTGCGGGGAGGCTGCAATGTGAAACCAATACGGGTCCTCTCCACCCACCACTACACAGCCTATTATTAGCAACCCTGAGCGCAATTACTGCTTCAGTCGCCACTTTGTGATACTTGTTTGCCACACTGAATGAGCTATGGCTGACGAGCTAAGGTATTGCTCAGCAACTCCGGGCAGAGTTGCTAGCACTGTGACTTAAAGCCTGCCTATTGGCGGCTGAGACGATGGAGAAATGAGTACTGTTAGAGCACTATGTGACTCCCTAGGGCCTAGGCCAAAAGAAGTCCTGCTATTTCACACAGTTATGTTGGATAGCCTGCACACCTGCTGGTTTCAGTATGTAAAGGGTGCTGTTCCTAATGCCCCTGTGGAGTGCAGGAAAATTCCTCTGCTGCTTTAGATGGATAAGAGACTTCCTTCCCTTCCTGTCTCTAAACTCTTGTGTACCATTGCCAGTGCTGTTGTAATGGCCACTCCCAATCCACTCTTGACCTGGCTGTGTTTTGATGGTGGGTGAAGGGTTACATGCATCATTCTACAGAGTATTCTGAGGCTAGCGCAAAAAAGGACTATATACATCAACAAATAATAAAATTCCTTGAGTTTGCCACCCCGAGAGGACAGGCACACTCTGCTGAACTGATAAATAAGCCCAGCTGTTTCAACTCTGCCTGACCTTACTTAACTTCACTATCCTGCAGAGTATGCAATTCAGGGCTGTGGTTATATTTGATAGCTTAATTGGGCACGTCATTCTCTGGGCTTGATTTTCTTTTAAGGGCACAAAATGCTTCAGTGCTTGTATAATTGTGTACTTAAGTCAGCAAATCCGTCCAGAATGAACCTCTTTACTCTTAAATTGGTAAAGTTTTATAGAAAGCATTTTTCCATGCCAATAAGAGTGAGCCTTCATATTCAGCCTCTTGTCTCCACTGACCTGAATAGCATCCTGTCTGAAACAAATGGACTACTGAGCTGCACTTATGTACAAAGTCAGACTCCGAATAGATATGGCCTTTCCCCAACAGAAGCAGAGACTTGACTCTGAGAGGGAGGCTGTGTTGCGGAAGCTGCAAAAGCGGTAACAAAATTATTGAAATTCTAGAACACACTGACTTCTAGGAACTGGAATTACAAAGAAAGCCAGATTGTGTGTAGCCAATGATGCTTATTGAGGCTGTTCTGTTTTCTCTCTATCTTGGTACGTATGCAGCCCCAGTTACTGTTGTATCTGAGTCTCTCACAACCAGTAATAGAATTCATGCTCACAACTCTGTGAGTAGACAGGAAGAACTATTATTCTCATTGTACAGATGGGAAACTGAGATACAGAAAGACAAACTAGGCCAAGCTCACACAGGAAGTCGGTGGTAGTGGACGGAAACCAAGACTTCTCAATCCCAGGGAAGCCTGGCACCTAAACCACTGGATCATCTTTCCTCCCATATAGACACAGCTCTATTAGGATTGTGTGAGCCTTGCAGGGACTGGTTTATGACCTGTACTGTGCAGTTCAGTTTTCAGGAGATCGAAATGAGCCAACTGAAACACGCTGCTGGGGAAATCTAGAGCTGTGAGCCACTGTGATGCATCTCTGCTTCTTCAAGAGTGAGCATAGCTGGTGATTAGACTGTGTCAGCTCCCTGCCACACCAGTCTGTCACCTCACCAGCAAACTCCTCAGCACTCTACCCGTCTTCACCTTGCCTAGCAGGTAATAATCAGTGAGCTCTCAATTTTAATTGTAAGCCTGGGGGGGGCGGGGAGCTGGAATGATTCAATGGGAAGGGGTTTGCTGGGGCCCCCTCCATACTGTTGGGGTGCAAGCTCCTCAGACTTTGTAAGGGGTGTATTTTGAGTCTCAAACAATTTTTGCCAAAAATATATGTTTTGTTCAAAAATAGCCACCCAGCTGGGGGTGTAGTGCTGATGCTGTGGATCCGTGACAACATCTCAACCGATCTGCTTATTCTTTGAAATATACAGCATATAGTTGCCCTTTTTTTTCTTCACTGAAAATATCTGTAGTTATGCAACTTATCATGAAATTTGTTGGATCTTTTAAAAATCCCTACACCATATTAATGTAATCTGAGAAGTTAATCCAACAGGCTGACTCTTTGTATGATTTAATTATACATTTATCCAAATTATATATCACCAGCTTTTGTGCTGACCAGTTTGTTTAAATCAAACTGCAGTTTCTCACAGTCTTCTATAGCTTTTACTAACAACTCGGGGCTTGTCTGCATGGCAAGTTACTGCACGGCAAGCCAGGGCATGAATCTACAGAGCCCAGGGGCGGTCCTAGACTAGCTGCCAGCAACTGGCACCTTAGGCGAACCATGCAATCGGTGCCTCCAAACCCCAAGGGCAGATCTAGGCTGAGGTTTTTGGTAAACCGGGAAACATTTTGCCCCTTTTTTCCTTTTAATGTTTAAGCGTTTTTTTTAAAAACAGAGGCTTAATTATTCAGTTTGTCCATCCGTCTGTCCAACCAATGTTTCTGAGATCAGATAAAATAGAGACACGAAATTTTCATAATAGATTTGTACACGACAGCTAGATATTTCAGAACGATTTTCAAATAAAATGCATTAAAAACGTTAATTATAATTTTTATTACTACAAATCCAAAATCATCCATTGCGCTGTCCTGCTTTAACTGCCATTACCACCACATCCAATATAGAAAGAAATAAGAAAACTCTTCAATGAACTTTAACCTATATTTACAAAACACTCTGGGGGAAAAAAACACTCTGTGCTCTTAAAACATGACTTTTCTTGCTTTAAGTTTTGAAAATTCAGTCACTAGTTCTTTTAGATACAGTTTTTCAGCTATTTCATGCTCTATTGACATTGTGGCAAGTCCAACAAGTCTTTCTTGCACCATTGTTGAACGCAGATATGTTTTTATCAAATTTAACTTTGAGAAGCTACGTTCCCCACTAGCTACGGAAACTGGCAAAGTTAAAAGAATGCGTAGAGTTATAAAAATGTTTGGAAAACTGAGAGTTTGGAAAACTGTCTGAGAGTTTATTTTCACAAATAAACTTCAGTACTTCTTCAGGAGTGGAATGTTTAAGTCATCTTGAAAAAGCCTGAAGCTCGCTACACAAATCTGTAGCATCAATGTCTTTTGAATTTTCATGAGTCAATGCCGACTCCAGTTTTATACAAAATTCTCTTATCTGTTTTGCTGTTTTCTTTTGCAAGCTGTGGACATCATATAGAAAGCCAAATACTTGCTTTAGCTGCTGCATCTGTTGAAATCTTTAGTCAACCGAGTGATTAGCAGTATTAAGGACTGCAAAGTAGAAATTCACTTTGAACTTTTGTTTTGGTTCTGAATGGGTGTCTCTCGTCCTTCATACGAAAACTGCTGCTTCTTTTGCTGAATGCAAACGGGCTCTGGTTCAAATTCTGTCGGAAAGTCTATTTCTTCAGCAAGCTCAAGAGAATCTACCAGTGTTCTTTCGAACCCTTCCCCACTTCTGAATTCCTCCAGAATATTTTGTTTGCTGCAGTTTTTGAATAGCAGAATGTATGTTCAAGTTCTTTTCCTGAAGCTGCTTATTAGTGAGGTTAATCTCAAATAGGATATTATACCAAAAAATGAGCAAAGACAAATTTGAACTTGGAAAGGCCATTTGCAAGAGCTTCTGCATCTGAACATGCCATATTGCCAGATGATCCAGTAAAGGTAGTATCAGAAATTTCAATTAGGGCATCATAAATGTTTCCAAGTTCATAGCGAAGAGGCTTCAAAGCATCAATGCGACTCTCCTATCTTGTCTGACTAAGTGGTTTCACAGTTAGAGAATTCACATGGTGAGTCAGAATCTCCCAAAGGCGTGTTGAGCCTGAGAAAAACACATAAACATGTTGCACCAGGTCAAAGAAACTGCTTGCCTCCAAACTGCATCTAGCAGCATCACTGACAACCAAATTCAGAGAATGCGCACTGCAAGGAATGAAAAAGGCCCAAGGATTGATTTCCATCTTTCTCCTTTGCATACCATTGTCTTTACCCTTCAAATTCCTCCCATTATCATAGCCTTGGCCACTTAAGTTTTCAACAGATGACATTGTTTCAAGCTCTTGTAGAATAGTTTCAGTCATAAATGCTCCAGCCGTCTCCTTCAGTGGTACGAAACCCAAAAAATGTTCCTTTGAGCACTTCAACATTATCTTCATCTGCAGACTTTTCCATACCCACAAAACAAATGATAGTCATTTGTTCAACATGACTCACATCTGGTGTACAGTCCAGTATTATTGAAAAGTATTTTGCAGAATGGGCAGCCTCTACAATTTTCTTTTTAATGGCATTTGCTAGGATTTGAATCAGTTCATTTTGCATATTCTTTCCTAAGTAATGAACCAGTGTTTCACGATAAGTTATTTTACGTAGATATTATGACTGGATCAAACAAAGCTAGGTATTCAACAAATTTTAAAAAGCTTCCATTACCTGGAGTGTATAATTTTTCATTTCTACCGTGACCGCGGAATGCTAAATTTTGCCCACCAAGAACTCTAACTAAAGCAATCAGATGCTCTAATATTTGTTGCCAATATTCTTTTTTTCTTGATCTCACGTAAATTTTCTTCATCGATAGTTTTTCCTTTTTTCCATCGTAATTCAAGTTCTTTCCAATTTTGAAAACATTTCAAATGTTCTGTACTACTTGCATATGAAGAGAGAATTGAAGATATTTTTCCAGTCCTTCGAACCATTTTCAGTAACTGATGTACCAATTGCTTGATTTCTAAACAACTTAAAGCAAAACAGAGTCCTTCGACACTGAATATTGTAACCCATTAATGAGTTTCCTCTTGTAATGCTGAGCAGAGAATTTTCTTTTATTTCCATCCTTAAGGAAGGGAAATTCATGAACTTGTTCAGGTCCATGTTCCACGAGAATTTGCTGCACACTGTCATCACATCTGGGCCATGAAGCTGGGTCCCCATACTGTAACTTGTTTGTAACTTCCTCATCTTTTCTTCCTTCTACTTCATTTACTTCAAATTCTGCATGTCTCTCTGAAAGTGAATAAATTTTCTCCACTTCCATATCAGTCTGATGCTGTGAGCTGCCTTCATCTAGAAGGAAGTTTCCATCATCTTGAGTTTCCAAACTGCTTTTTTGTGGATGTGAGCTATCCTCATCTCGAAGTAATATACCTTCATCTTGATGTTCCAAACTGCTTCCATGCGGGTGTGAGCTAACCTCCTCTCCAAGTAAAATTCCTTCATCTGGATGCTGTGAACTGCTTCCATCTTAATTTGGATTAAAGAGAAGATATTTCAGGAAGGATTCCTGCTGTTTTGTTTGGTCCTTTTCCTTCTCAGCCTTTCGTTTATGATACTCAGCTCCTGAAGTTTTTCTTTTTCCTCTTTCTGCCATGGGGCATTTGAATATTGTTTTGTATTAACTGTGCTCCTGACTGCAAGCATTATAGCATTAAGGATGGCTGACGCACCACATGGTTGGCAATTTAAACCACATTGCAGCCATCCCAACACGTCTTTTCACTGCTTAAAGGTTCAAAGATCAGTAACATACTCTCACTTGCCTATTAAAACAGTTAGTTACAGCGTTTACACGGAAACAAAATGACCTGTTTCGACATTATAACCTGACACCAGTTGTTTGGAAAATAATCCCCTTCCTCATGGTTACCTACTTGGAGTGTGACATCACTTTCATAGTCTATTAAGCGTTAACGCTGTTACTTTTCTTTTATGGACCGTATGTATTACATGTGAACCAGTTATAACAAAGAAAAGTTCATAATTCTACAGCCCGATGATAAGGCTAAGGTTTAATAATGCTTAGATACTCACATTTTGAATTTATAATGCTGAAAGACATATTTCTGTATTCTTTGGCACCAAGAAACACAATTTTTCACAGTATTCACTCGTTTCTTAACAGTCTACCTGTGACGTGTGTTAAAATGATCATTTGACACATATCAACTCATGATATCTCTGCTCTACATGAATTTCCAGCTATGCGACCTTGATTTATATTTGAGTTAAGTGTCACTAGCATTGCAGCTCTTGCCGCTGGCGGATGTGTTTAATTGTGGCTGAGTTATTGCTTATCAAAATTGCACAGTGGGTCATCCTGACCCTACGTCACAAATTGGAAAAAAAAATCGCTAAAATATTATTTATTTTTGCAGTAAATGAGATTTGACATATTAATAAATACTCAGAAATGTAGAGAAATGAATTATATTATAATTCATATTCCCTCCGTACGTGCACGGGAATTGAAATAATGACATCTTTATTTTATTTTGTGTATTTTCATCTTTTTCATTTTATTTTTTTAAATTTGATTTTTTTCCTCGAATTTGGCGCCCCATTTAACTTGGCACCCTAGGTGACCGCCTAGTTCACCTATATGGACGGGCCACCCCTGACAGTGCCCCAGCTTGCTATGCAGTAATGTCCCATGTGGACCCTGCATAGGGTGACCAGATAGCAAGTGTGAAAAATCAGGACAGAAGATGGGGGGGTAATTGGCACCTATATATAAGAAAAAGCCCCGAATATTGGGACTGTCCCTATAAAATTGGGACATCTGGTTACCCTAACCCTGCGAGAGCACAGTGGAAGTCCCAGAGTGTGACTGGGCTTACTAGTACTTGCACAGTGTGCTAGGCTGCTCTCCAGGATGTCCAGTGCACTGTGGCAGTGTCCACATGGAATGGTACTCCATAGATTAATAGTTACCCTGGCTTGCTGAAAAAGTAACTCTTCGGTAGAGAAGCCCTGCTGTTTGTCAACAAATTTCTTATCAGTTGATCTGCTTTTAATCTAGAACAAGAGTTTGTGCTTAACCTGCAGCTACTGATTTTCCTCAATAACCTCCTATAAAGAACTTTATTTAAAAATAAAGGGTTTGAAAAATCTATCTGAATATGTAGAGAGTGCAAAGTCAAAAACACACACACATGCTTTTGCAGGATCAAGGTCCAAAATGACAAAGGTAGGAAAAGGGATGCAACATATAAGCACAGTAAATTGGATAATGATTGGCTCATGTCTTGTTTGCTCTCTAACATTTAAAAGTGTGTTATTAGAATGTCCTCAGTTGATCCTTTATACAGCTATTACTAGCTGTTACTTTTCAAAGACATAGTGGTAGGATTGGGCTTTGAAGATGGATTTGAGTGTGAAGAGAGTGTGGCAGAATGGATTATTATAGTATTCTACTATTTCACCTACATATATCTAATCTATTTTTATTGTCATTTGGATTATAGTTTCCAGGTATCCAAAATGACCAACATAACGACAGCTACACTTTAAAAATAAATCAGTGCATCCCTATTGGTGTCCCCTACATGACAATAAAATCATGGCAGGATGTGCTATTAAAATTCATATGGAAACATAAAAGACAAAGGGTGAGTTCTAAAGTTCTGTATAAGCCTACAAAGTGGGGTAGAATAGCTTTCCCTAATTTGAGTTGTTGTGATGTATCACAATTAAGAAATGTGACTAACTGGGTTAACAATCGACCATCCAAACACTGGGTAAAACTTGAACAAGACTGGAGCCAAAATATAGCTATTTATAGTCATTGTTGGGCTAAAAAGACCAAGAGATATACAATAATGTAAATAATATAAAGATCCTGTATTTTCCAAATTTACAAATCAAACATTTTATTGTGAAATCTGGATACAAGACAATTCTATCCAGACCTTTAACCACACTGGAGGAGTTGACCCTGGAACAAAAGGTTTAATTTCTTCTTTTATTTATATATGTATATATATTATTCTAATTGAAAAAAAGAGTTAAGAAAACAACCCAGATGAAAAGAGGGGAGAGGGATTTGAACAAAGAAGTTGATCTGGATGAGTGGGTTTCTATATGAGAGAGGGGATATTCATCTTCAGTCTGTGTAGCTCATAAAAACAATTGTTATAAGTTATTGTATAGATCAGGGGTCTCAAAAGCAAATTACCACGAGGGCCGCATGAGGACTAGTGCATTGGCCTGAGGGCCGCATCACTGACCCCGCCCCCTCGCTGTCCCTGGACCCGCCCCCACCCCACCCCTTCCATTAGGCCCCGCCCCTTCTCCACCTCCTCCCCTGTTCGCACGGCTTCCCGCTCCTCCCCCCTCCCTCCCAGAAACCGCGAAGCTCTTCCCATGCGGCCTGTGGGCCGCGTGTTTGAGACCCCTGGTATAGATGGCATTTGACTCCAGTTAAGTCTCATCATATTTTTGTTACTAGGGAGGCACTCCATTGGAAGGGTTGCAGAGAAAGGAGAACATATTTTCACTTATGGTGGTTATGTCCAGGAATTACACAATTTTGGGAGGAAATTATTAAAGAGATTCATCTTATAACAAAATGCCAGCTTCCTACAGATCTCCTAAACTGCTCACTTAATGCTCCGGTGAAGGATCTAGATTTTAAACAGAACAACAAATTAATTTATTTTTTATTGTTAGCAGTAAGACTTTGTATTGTGCATTATTAGAAAAATCTGTCTTGTCGTCGTCTTATAGAATTGTGGTATAGTCAAATATGGACTGTCCTAAAATAAAACATTCACCCCAAGTATGTACATAAGAGAAGTGCCAGAAAGAGGATAGGTATTTAGAAAGTTGGTCACCCAACAAAAAACAAACTAGGTTACATTTTATAGCAACTTTGCCTTAATAAAAAGTGTTAACCTCCCCCCCAATAATAATAATAATTAATAAATAAAAACCCATTAGTACAGAATCAGGGATCTAGATGTTGGAAGAAAAAATATGGGCTTTCGTTACCTCAGATGCAAGCTAGATGGTGCTAAAGCATACTAATACGATGTTTAGTTTTTTGTATGGCTTTGCATATAACTTTTGACCTGATTGAATAACAGTAGGTCCTGGCTCCCTAATCCTGTTAAAAAATCCTATCAGGTATGTTTATTTACTGAAAAATTTGTTGAGACTCTCATTTATAACAGATTTACAGGGATGCTCCTGCTCCAACATGATTCTCAATAAGGTACATTTATTTTTTCATTTATAATAAAATACAAACATTTTTCAACGTTGATTCTTCAGTCTCTAACTGCCCTAGTATAGCATAGGAAAACAAGGCTGCATAGTGGTAATGGCTATTGTAGCCATTGCAGAAGTCTGCAGGATAAGAAGGTAGGGCGAGGAGGGATGGGAACCTGGACTTCTTAGGCATGGGCAGCACCTCCTTTAGCCAACGAATAAAGGGGTGTTCAGTTTACTCAGATTCTGTGTAGGTTTAAAGGGGGTGATTTTAAAAACTTTTAAGTGACTGAAGAGTACAAGTCCTATTTAAAGACTATGGAACTTCTACTTCAAAATCTCTTAGATTTTGAAAAGCTTCCCCTGAGAGTAGTTGGTTATATTTTTAGCACAGTACTTCCACACTATGTAGTCCTAATAAAATGTAAATCTTTGACTGTAAATTCTCTCAACAAACATTTTAAGTCCAAACTAATAAAACAAGACACCCACCTGTCTTTTGGTGTTTTTTTTCCTTCCTTTTTGGGATGTGCCTTTTTAGAGGTGCTAGATTCGAACAGTTAATTTTTTTTTTTTAACAAATTCTCAAGGGCTGCATCACATGGCAGAATTATTTTCAAACAAGAATCTTTCTTTGCATACTCCAGGCTTCAATATATGTAAAGTACCGTTTTACTTATTTAATGTCCTTTGAAAAAAAAGTGATTAAAGGAGAAAAGCATTTTCTAAAACCCCAGAATTTAGCAAATCCCTGAATTTAATTGTTTACAATTTTTTCACAGAACTCAAAATTCCATCTGATTCTCCCATCCTTAGGAAAGAACTAAACCTGTGTTTAGAGTGTAACTTTACCCCTGTGAACAGTCCCATTGAGCATGAGCACCAGGTGTGTATAATTTTTGGTGGTGCCCAGAACAGGTCCAAGCCGAGCTGTCCTGTCCATAGAGCGGACTGGGGCAACCACCCCGGGCCCTGCGCTTTAGGAGGCTTCTGTACTTCAGGGGGTTGCGGGGTCATGGGGTCCTTGGGGGTTAGCAGGGGGCCTGGCCCGCTCCACTCCGCCCTGCCGGCTCCTGGCGTCTCTCTGGGGAGGGGACGGAAGCTGGAAAGGGGCGAGGGTGGGGGCTTGGGGGAAGGGGTGGAATGGGAGTGGAGCAGGGTGGGCTGGGGCCAGGTCGCTCACTGCTGCCAGCACCAGGCCCCCCCACTAACTCCCCAGGCCGCTCTGGACCCCACGTCCCCCTGAAGCGCTGGGCCCAGGGTAGTTGCCCCGGTCTGTCCTATGGACGGGACAGCTCTGAAAATATAAGCCCAAACATTGGTGAAGCCAGGCCCACGTTCCTGAATATTGGTGAAGCACGGGCAAATGAGCCGCCTATGCCATTGAGGGAATGAGACCACTAACTTCAGTAAAATCATGCATGCGCTTAAGTCTGCAAGTTCAGGGCCTTTGTCTGAACTCAGACAACTCTTATCTATCAGATTAGAGCAGGTACTTAAATTTTCCCTTTAGCTCCCTATAATGAAATGTAGTCCAGTGGAGAGAGCCCTGGACTGTGAATCAGGGCTTGTCCTCACTACCTACATCGGCGCAGCTGCGCTGATGTAGCGCATCTGGTGAAGACACACTTTGTCGACAGGAGAGCGCTCTCCCATCAACATAATTACTCCACCTCAAATAATTTTGCATTTGTAAGTTGCACTTTCATGATCAAGATCACACTACAGTATTTGTATGAGGTGAATTGAAAAATACGATTTCTTTTATCTTTTTTTACAGTGCAGATATTTGTAATAAAAAATAATATAAAGTGAGCACTGTACACTTTGTATTCTGTGTTGAAATTGAATTCAATATATTTGAAAATGTAGAAAAACATCCAAAAGTATTTATAATAAATGGTATGCTATTTAACAGTGCAATTAAAACTGCGATTAATTGAAATTAATTTTTTTAATAGTTTGCTGGCCCTGGAGGTAAATATTATTAAATATACATAAGGGGTTTAAAAATAACATTGTGGAAAAATAGCATTGTGGAAAGCTCTGTACATACAAAGTATTTAAATATGCCTAAAAGTTAATGGTTTAACTGGCACAGAGCCCTATATTTATGTACAAGTCTGTTTCCTGGAGCTCCTACTTTATCAGTCTTACTGGCCTGCTGTTGCACATAGGAAGATTGCATCTCTAGTTGTCTGAGACACTATGCTCCATCTTATACACTCTCCATAACATCCTGTACAGTTCAGCCTGAACTGAAAGAAAAACATTTCCCTTCAGCAAATCTATCTGAAGACTAGACTTCAATGTAGTGACACCGACTTGCATGGGCTTTTGGCTCCAGTCTAGACTAAACCCTCAGAGGTACAAAAGCTGCTCCCTCTTGCAATCTGTGAATGTGACTGACAAGCATAGCTGAAAATGGCTACAATTAACAGAGGTGGGAGCTACTGCTATGCATGCTCACTCAAATGTATTTTCAGTTGAACACTGAAAGGAGTTATACAGGCATGAAAAGTACATTTGGGTTGGTAATTCCATGGAGAACATTATCTTAATGGAATGTTAAGGCTGTACTGTTAACTCAACAGTCAGAAAATGGAACAGTTACAGGTGTACATACAACTTTAATTCTGCCCATTTGCTTGTATTACAATAGTTATTAACTGCACAGTCACATACAATTTCTCACATCGTACAGTTCAATATACAGATTATATGCCATGTGTAACATCTTGTGATATTTTTGTTTCTTGTCTACTTGCACACGTTACCTACCATGGTAATCCAGCATATTTTCACAGACTTAAATCTTCACAATAAATTCTCTTCTCTTGAAGGGGTATATTTTAATAACTCTTTGTCAGCACTCATGCACTATGCATTTTCTTTCAACCAGCAGCAGAGCTAGCCTCACGTACAATTCAGGGAAGGAAAGTAGTTAACTATGAAGTTAAATTAACTGTGCATGTACATTGAGTCTGATCCTACACAAAAAGGAAGTTACTGGGAGTTTTGCCACTAACTTGAATGGGAGAGGGGAACTTCAGGGGATGTTGTGACATTATCTGATTAAACTATGACCATGTAAATCATTGTTGCTACCACTGTTATATAATTGCAACAAATCTTGTACAAAGGTTGTCAATTAAGGTGTCTATGGAAAGGTTATGATTTGCTGAATATGATTATGCTATCTGTATGCATGTATCATTTTTGTATTTGAAGTTATACCTGGCGCTATACCTGGATTTTAAATGTTTGCTCCTCGGGCAATGCCCACCAGGTATTTAGCCTGCACATCTTGGGGGGGCTATTAAGGTTAAGTGGCTCATCAAGGAACACTTAACTCACAATGGACCATGGAAGACGCCTATCTACACTGAATGGAATTTCCTGTCAAGACTAAGCGAAGTCATGCATGGACATGTGACTCCAAACTCCATCCTTTACCTGTAATTTTCCACTAGCTGTGCTAAGGACTTTGTTTGAAACAATTGGATTCCCTCTACATGGCAGAGGCTATAAAAGGCGCTGGCTGGAAACACCTCCATTTTGCCTCCTTCTTGCTCAAACCTCCGGACTATGAACTTATACGGAGCATCCTAACCAAGGGACTGAGGTCCTTCCAATGGTTTGGAAGCAACAAGAGACTTAAGCCAGCCATTTATTCCATCACTGCTACAAGCCTGAACCAAGAACTCTGCAATTACTGTATGTATTTGATTCCTTTAACCAATTTTAACTCTCACCTTTCTTTTTATAAATAAACTTTTAGATTTTAGATACTAAAGGATTGGCAACAGAGTGATTATTGGGTAAGATCTGAGTTGTATATTGACCTGGGTGTGTGGCTGATCCTTTGGAATCAGAAGAACCTTTCATTTGATGAAATTGGTTGTAAAGAACCACTCATCTTAAAGTCTAGTGTGTTTGGTGGTGATTCAAGGACTGGAATGCCTAAGGAAACTGCTGTTCTGACTTCTTGTTAGCCAGGGTGGTGAAACAGAAGTTTATTTTTGTTGTTGGATTGGTATATTTTAAGGGAGAATACACCCCAAAATTGGCAGTTATCTGCCCTATTTCTCGGCAGTTTGTCCTTAATTTGGTATTCTCAGTTGTGATCTACAAAGGCATGGTTACAGATGTTTACAGCTTTCTTCATTGCCCTATCTCGGATCCCGAGATCTGCAGCAGCAGGGTCACACCTTCCTACGAACCTCATGCAGACTGAGAAAGGACTGGTTGAGGCGAGAGGGTTTGGGTAGTGTGAAGGTATATGGAAAGGGACACCATTCCTCTAGGGTCGGAGGCCTGCAGCTGACTGATTAGCCCCACCTGCTGCATCTGAGAAAACATCTGGAACTTAATTAGCTGACCCTCATAAAAGAGGGCAGCAGGAAATGGAGGGTGGAGATGGCAACACTGTCCAGAAAGCTGAGGTGTCAGGAGCAGGGCCGGCTTTACGGGCAGGCGACCCAGGTGACCCCTTGGGTGCTGGGCTCCGGGGTGCTGCTTTTGTTGGTAGTGAGAAAAAGGAAAATAGAGCGTTTGAAGTAAAATGTTTCAGATATTCCGTATGTGGATTCATTTTTCACTAACTTCCTAGAATGTTCTGGACCTTTGTAGAATCTCATGGAACCTTCTAGACTTTCTGAGCACTATTTTTCTCCATTTTCCTCGAACCTTCTAGAATGTTGTCAGCCATCCCTTGTGAGTATATGAGGGGCAGGGTATCACCAGTCAGTCACTGAACCAAAGTGAAGTGAGAGCCCAACTGCTGCAATATTGTGAAGTTATATATATATTGTGCGATATTCAAAAGTTTAACAAATAGAGGGAAGGGGAAGCGTGTGCCGAAGATGTTTCTCGCCTGGGGGTGCCATTTGGTCTAGGGCTGGCCCTGGCCAGGAGCCACGCTCTCAATAGACTGCTACCGGAGCTACTGCTGAGAGGAATTGCTCCAGAAGCCTAATGGACAGAAGGGAGACACTGTGATGTCCTTTGTGGCTGAGGCTCTGAGGTAAGAGCCAGGAAGTTTTGGGTTGCTAAAGTTACTGGTGTGAGGGACAGACTTGGGGAAGGGACTACTCTGCCTGCACCGGCTTTTGAGGGATGAGTCTGCATGGTTTTAAAAAAAAAAAGATTAAAAGAAAACAACTAACCCCACTAGAAACTGCTTCCCTGGATTCCTTGAGTGAACTCAGGCAGATCTGCCCAAGGGAGTGAACTGGCTCAGCAAGAGCTAAACCTGGTCCAATGGGAGGAGTGTGCTATAAGACAGGCCCCAGTCCTTTACAGGTGGGAAGAGAGCTTGTCCTTCTCTTTCCTATAAACTGTTAGAGCATTTCAGGAAGGGAGAGTTCCCTCCTGAACCTTTGGATGGAAAAAATATTTTTTCTATTGGTGAGCCCCCTGGCAATCAGTTTTTATTTTAAACTCAGTCCTCGCATGGAAAGGGACTGGTGTTTTACTTTTAAGAGAGCTTACAACTTCATAAATTCTTTGATGTCCAACACCAAGATCATCAGAGCTTATTACTCGTGTTACTAACAAAAATGTTGTTAATGTTTGTAATTCCATATTAATCAACTTATGTTTGGGTCTGGGCTCTAGCTCCTGGCTAGGATGGAATCCAGCAAAGTTGTTTTTATCCCTCCCTTCCATTCTGGGTTTTATTGTTAATCTTTAAGGTGCCACTGGACTCCTTGATATTTTAACTCTGTTGCAGTACAAATTTCCCCTGGACTTACAAAACTTTTTGGGTGTTTGTGAAGTAGGAAAAATATCAACATGTCTCAAAAACCTGCTCAGTAAACTGACAATTTCTGGCTATGCAGTAAAGGAATAAAAGTTGAGGGGGGAAATTAGTTTGGAAGGTGATGGGTTGTTTGCCTGAAATTTAATTCCCTGTGTTTGATTTGCCAGGGATCAGCTACATGTTGCCAGTAAATCAACAAGAAATATTATACCAGTTGAACCCACTAGTAATTCAACTGCATACTACAACTGCAAGAAACTTTGGGCACAAAATCATACTAGGTTTGCAACTGACCTGAGTTCAAGAATCTCATTTTATGCTCATGAAAGTTCAGGGAATATGGACAAAAAAAATTCATATAGATGTAAAGCTGGCAAACCTCCCTCATCACTGTTGGCCTCCTTTGTTTCATCCCCATGAACACTTGTAAGATGACGACATACTGCATAAAGGGAAATTGAGGCTATGGGGATAAGAGCTGGTGGTTGTGAGTTCCCACTTGTTGCCTAAACTTGAACCTCAAAGTGAAGTTGCGGGATGGGGTTCACTGTCAACCTTTGCAAATCAAGTGCAGGGTCTAGTTTCTGAACAGAACCATGTGAGACTCTCACGGGGCTACTCCATATGTTTGCTTTACCACAAATCCTATTGCTTTGTGTTATCACAATTAGGGTATTCATGGGCATTCATTTCCTGCCAGGAATGATAAGTATTTGTTCTACAAGGACTTTTCAGCCCAATGTTAGTTCTGTCTAGGACTGGGTTATGTCTGTGCTGACAAAAACTGAACCTGATACTATTGCCATGAAGGATTTTTCTTTGGGGAATTTAAATTTTGTCCAGCCTGGTAATTCAACACTCATCATGTTCCTGCCAAAAATCATATGTTTGGTCCCCTGAAGCTGTATCTTGTCTGTATCTGTCCCTGTCTTTATTAAATCTCAGTGTTTTCTCCATTATATTTGTCCTGCTACTCAATGACTCTGTAAACAGTCACATAGATTTGCTGTATATGAACATCCATTCTCTAAATCCTGCCAGGAATAATTTAGTTTTGTTCACTTGGAATTCAAAACAAGGTTTTCCCTCTTATGAATTACATGCATGTCCTGCCAGGAACTGCATATGGTAAGTATATCTGGCTAAGATCCAAGCCATTCTGTATGTTTGTGCTGTCAAGAGGAGGCCATGTGGTCTAGCTCAAAGGACTCAGGGGTCCCAAAGGATTCTGGGTACTAATCTACACTGAGATATTTGCACACTGAGTGACCTTAAGTAAACGTCTGACTTGTGCCTCAAGTCAACCCTGCTGGAAAACTGCGAGTGGGGTGATAGGGCCTGCTGGATTAAGTGTGTGTGTGTGTGTATGTTATGTATTTAACTAACAAAATGATTCATGGATATTTGCCCTGCTGTGAAGTCAATTCCATATGTATCCTACCAGAGACACTTATGTTAGATTTATCTTGATAAGAGATCAATACTTTGTTTCTCAAAATCATATACGGTACTGGTATTCTATTAGAAAATCAACCTCCACTCGCATGTCTGCCCTTTCAGACATATGGATTCCATATTATTCATCTTTTCTCCTTTTAGAATTCCTGGGAGGACAATTTAACTTATTTTTCTACTCTGAAATTCAACACTTAAAATACTATTCTTTATTATTATTATTTATTATTGTTAAAACATATGATGCCTTTTTAAAAGTAATCTGATTTAACGATTGGTTTAAAAATTCAATGAGCTTTAACAAACCTTTTTGTGGGATGGTGTAGTTAAATTTACAGATGGCTTAACTGAGCGTGATTTGCCCAAGGTAACCGGTCTATGGTAGAAGTTGGAATAAAACCCAGTAGCCCTTCCTGTCGTTTGCTGTAGCCACTATATAATATTGCCTCAGTGATTAATTTTTACCACTAATCATATATCTTTTTGTTACTAAGAATTTAGCCCCAGAGTTTGTCCTATCTGAAGTTTAACAGAATTCTTTTTTCCCCCTTTCTGAAATCATATGCTATACTACTGGGTTCTTATCTGAAATGTATAATCCTCTATCGTTTTCAGCCAGCAACCATACCTAATTGTCCTCTGAGGAATTAATTTTATGTCCCTGCTAAAATGTCTATATGTACTGGTAAGGATGAAGTGTATAGGGTTGGCCGGCCAGGATTGAAGATGTGGTAATAGTCTGGTAACGTTATTGTAGATTTTTCCTATGCATGACTGAAGGACTTATTCTCCTATGAAAATTTGATATACTGATCCCTATTGGAACTACATTGTTTCCTTTTTTTAGTCTATATTTCAGGCATAAAAGATTAAATTTTTATTAGCACAGTTTAGATTAATGGTGTTATGCTAGGAGGTAAAACAAAAATGTATTGCCAATATGACTCTTACTCACTTATTGTTCTTAGTTGAATGTATAGAATTTGCTGGCAGGAGTTCCTGGTTACCAGAGTTCTGAGAGTTGCAAATGTCAGAATAACTTAGAGAAAGCTCCTCCCACTCTTCTCCTAGAGCTTAAAGGAGAACCCACAAGATTCTCCTTGCACCAGTCCTGAGCTTATGGAACCAGGTCAAAAGGGTGGTTTCTGGTGCCAGTCAAAACAGTGTTCAATGTGAGGGAATAGAAGCAGCAGTTTTCTTCTGAGCCAAACTGTAAAATATGACAGAGTATTTGTTTGAGGGTGATGACTGTTGGGCTACCTGGGCCTTAAAATGTACCCTACTTCTGAGCTCAACTGTAAGGAGTGAGGGTAAATCATAAGGTGTCACAGTAGCCAATAACAACAAATGTTATTGAGAAGTTGCTAAAGGGAGACAGACTAAATTAGTTCAAACAAAAAAGCCTGCTGATGTACTTCAAGGACTGTGTTAAGATCATGTCTGCTAGACAAGAGAAGTGTGGAATCAGAAATAAGTGAATCAAAATTGGTGTCAGAAATGGGGCCTAATTGGTGGACAAAATAATGAAGGGATGGGTTATTCTGCCCATTACTCCCTTTTGGGTCCTTAAAGAAAACTTTGGGGGTGTGGGGAGGAATTGGCTACTGGAGTGAAATTTACCATCATGGCTGCTACCCACACTCTCCTGGGACACTGGCCTTCGTCATCCTAATCCTGAGAGAGGTCCTGATCAGACCAGGCCAGAGAGAGAGAGAGAGACCTAGATAACACCACCATGTCTACTGGCTCTGGCTGACTCCCAGTCTTTCTCTCCCAGCCCTGACATGTTCACCACCTTATTCCTTCTCTTTCCTATCCCTCTCCTCTTTCCTTCTGTCTAGTAAGAGTCTGGCTTAGCTGACCATTTTGCAACTCTGATGTAGGCTGGTGACCAGGAAGAATAAACTCAAAGCAATGCCTCAAAGAACCCCTTGCTGGTATAAGTTTTCCAGGTCTCGGAGTGGCTGATAAGAACGTGTGCTCTGCCTGTGTTTCCCCAGCAGCAAGATTGCAAGTGAGAATCTTCACCAGAGATCGAAGCGGCATTTTCTATCTTTTCTCTCCCCTTTTGTGTGTGTTTCTCTGGATTTGTCTTCTAGGAAATGAAACTGGACTTTAACATCAGCAACAATGATGTTTCCAGCCCAGCTCTACTAACTTCTCTTTTCCTCCCAAAAGCACAGTTATTACCATCTGTAATGCCATCTAAAAGACTGTTAAACAAGGAGGGGGGCAGTTTCCTTCTAAAAACTCTCCATCTAAAGAAGGCGGGAACAAGGGATGTTAAAATGAAAACCTTACTTTACATTTCAAAAGTTTTAACTGTTTGTCCTTCTTTTCTGTATTTTTTTAATAGACTAAAAGCATGTTTAATGGTGTGTTTGTGATACTAAGAAGGTCTCTGTATACCAAACCTCGGTATACTTGTTTAAAGCTGTTTAATGTTGGACAATGACTGGGATATGTTAGTACCTTTTGACCCATATATTCCATCTAAATTAATAGAACAAAACTCAGTCCCAAAATTCTTGGAGAAAGTACAAAGGATAATTGCATGGACAAGTCTCCACAACCATTGCGAAAGATCTGTGTATGCTTCACAATCAGTGCTAACTGGCTTTAGGTTTAGCTTTGATGTGGGAATTATATTTGAATTTCAGCCTGGTTGTGCTAACATAATACTGCCAGGTGAGATTTATCCAGTGTGTTTAGAATTTCATTAGAAGTAATTCATTTTGTCCTATGGGCACAAACTAGCTACTGACTAACCTGAACTTTTTCCTTTTAATTCACGTGCTAGGGCTAGTCTGCTGAAAATAAAGATAATGCCTTCACTCTCCGGTGATACCACCTCATCCTTCTCTTTTTGTTTCTTTATCCTTTTCCAATTTATGGGGCTAATCTTCCACTTGGGGAAGTCAATGGCAAAGGTCCCATCAAAAGTGCAGGATCAGATCATTTAGGTCATCTTTCATGCTGACTCATGCCTGGAACAAATTGCTTATAAAAGTGCACCAGTTTCCCGCTCTATTAATCCTTCCTGAAAATCCATTCAGCTATGAAGCCCATAAAAATTAGCATATATCACTGTAATGTCATCAAAACTAATGTAGTGTGTGTATATATGAAATATTAAATAAATGTTATAACTATTTTCTGAGTTCTCTAGTCTTGTCTGATTTTTGGAAATACATTTCGAGCACCAATCCTGGAATTGACTGTTCATGGGTGGACTGTTAATTGAAGGATTGGATGTTTGGATTGTAAACTACTGATCCTGCATACATTTACTCATGCTCAAATTTAAATTTATGCATAAGTCTTTATAGGACTGGGGCCCATGTTTTGTTTGCACTTTGTACAGCAGGAAGCATACTGTTAGTGTTTCACTAATAATAAATAATCCCCCAAATGTAGTCAGATTTCAATTAAGATACATTTGTTGGAATCATTGTTAAATATATATGGCTTGCTGAATCCTGTTTTATAGCGTTTACAAGAAACTCTAACTCATAATTTTATAAGTTAAAATACTCGAGATAAATATTTTAAATTAAATTTAAAAATCTGCCTAAATTGTCAGTAGCTTTATTTATAAGACAGCAATAAACCTAAAATGAAGTAGGAAAAAAAAATTAAAGTCAAGCGAGAGAGCATGTTCTCTTTTTTGCATATTCCAGGGACATCAAGGAATAAAAGTCATGTGGGATGACATTTCTGAGAGTGTCCCTTTATTATGGCTAGTGCTTTATCAGGCTGGATATTTCTGTCACATCAGTGCTTAGGTAAGTACTGTAGTTTACACCAGGCATGAAATGAAACTGATACATACTTAAACTGGGTAATCCTGAACATTTATCAAAAACTGCAATTCCAAGGATCTAGCTGTAGAAGTTCTGCGGGATTCTTTGGTTCAGATGCCACAAAAGCCTGAAACTGAAATTCAGTGATAAAAATTATGTTTGTATTAGGCTCTTAACTTTGCGGACAGCCTTGGACTCTTGTGAAAGATGAAGCCCGTATGGGTAAATATGGAAAGTGTTTCAGACAATATGAGGGCTACATGAACAAACAATGAGGAGAAAGGGTATGTAGAGGCAGACTGATGACAGCCCTGCAGCCAGCAGCTCTAAGCAGGAAACGCATGACCTTCTGCAAATGCCTGTCATGGTTCTGCTAGTATATATCCTGGTTATGAGGGTAACAGAAGGTTGTCTTCCTACTTCTGCTCCATTATCTGGTTGAATCTAAAAGCAAGTTGCTTTATCTTCCCGCCCTAACCTTTATCAATATTTCAGAAGACCACAGCATAGGTAAAAGGTATGGTTCTCAAGTCTGATTATATATTCTGAGTGGCTTTCTCCAGTAAAAGAACATTGTTGACAAGCTGCGGGGTTATGAGCCTTTGGCTCTTTGCCTAGTTCTCAGGGTAAGTGTACAGCTTTTTTCCCCCCTCCATCCATCAACATACTAACACTGTCGGTCTGCAATTGACTTGCCTTCTTACAGGAAATACAAGTAGTACTTGAAGCGCATATTGTCACTTTCACAGCCCATATGTTCTTAGCACGTTTCTCAGGTGCCTAGTGCACTGTAAAGAAAGGCTATTCACTAGTAACTGTAGTTACTGCTGCTCAGGAGGACTGTGAAGAAGAAGAATCATCCAGCCCCAAGACTGGAGCGTATTAACCCATGATTGCTAATTGGCAAGATCACTGAAATAGGAGAGAGAGAAAAATTAATTTCCCTGACAATATAGGAAATGATTTGTAAAATTAATAGATTTTAATGCCAGAAGGGACCACTAGACCATCTAGTCTGACTTGCTGCATAGCACATCCCATAAACTTTCACCCAGTTATTCCTATATTGGGGCTGGTGGTCCACAGAAGAGGGCAATGAGGTGTTCCAGTGAAAGCTTTTCAGCCTCTTAGCACTGTTCTGTTTGGGGAAATGCCTTTACAAGTGGAGTGTTGGAATAAAACTGGTCTAGGAGACTGGCTGAATTTCTGCCAAATCTAAAAAAAAAAATTTATTTATTTTTTAAAAAGCAATATGTCAAATTAATCCAGGCATATCTCCATTGAAATCAATAACAAATACTTCTATAAAAGGCTCTTACTATCAACTCTATGTTAAAAATATTATCAGAATGACAGGCCAAATATCCAGAGAAATCCAGTTTAATTCCCTAGTTCTGGTAGAGCTAGTCCAAGACATTATCATCTCTCCAGCCCAAAGGTTTGTCTTCCAAAGGTTCTTTGGCATTGACTTAGTCTTGTAACATATCTCACTTCTTTTTAATTTTTGTGATTTGTCTATCAATTTGATATTTAATAGAAGTACCTACTTGAATCATATTGTAAATAAAACAGACAACTCATGATAAACATAATCGGGACAGGGTAGACCACCAAATACTTCCCCAGGCTGAATAATATCCAATGAAATCAATAGGGGATTTAAATAATTTAAGAATCGGGGAGATAATGTGGTAGTTTTTAATTTTACTTTTAAAGTGGAATTTTCAAAAATGACTTGAAAGTCAAAGTCCCGGTGACTTTCAATAAAAGTTAGGTTTCTAAGTGCCCAAGTCACTTGAAAATGGGGCTTAGGCTCCTAAGTCACTTGGCTGCTTTTTGAAAATTTTACCCAAAATGTACAGTGTTTGCTTTTTGAGAATGAAATGCAAATCTATGTAGCTTGATTTGAGGATAGCATTTGTTGGTTTTGCCATAGCTCCTGTTTTTTGTAAGTTGAACTCCAATGTAGAGTTTAGAAACTATTTTAACTTAGGCCACATCCCCCCAAAACTTAGGCACAATCATATCTTCACTCATTTAGGTAGTTCCACTGAATTTCATGGGCTACTCATTGGAAGTAAACTTCAGGACATGTTTAAGTGTTTAGTAGATTGGGACCTCGAAGGCTCAAGAAGCAGCACATGAAATGCATAGTAGAGCTCTACCAATGTAGAAGAAAACCAGATTATTTCCCATAGTGTAATAGATCTTATTCTTGGACACTGAAACCACACATTTTATTCTTGCGTATGAGAGATTCTGGCAAAATAGTAATAATACTTTGCACTTCATCCAAGGTGTGGCACTCTGTACCTCAAAGCAGCCCCCTGGAACCTCCATATTCACCCTGTCATATAATTATGATATATTTCATACAAAGAATCCCATGTAAGATGTCATCTGAAGGGTCATGATTTGCTGAAACCCATTGTTCTGTCCAAATATGTACATCATTTGTTTGTGTATGAAGTTGAGATTTGCTGTATGGTGGTTACTGAAATATGTTGCAAGTTTGAGAGTCTCTAATACTACGTGGTGATCCACTCACAGGAGGATGTTAAGCGACCATTAATCAGCAGGGGAGTTGTAGACAAGGGATTTGCAATACTGTAAGAGGGCTGCAGAAGCACCTCAGAATGGGGAATTGCTCAACTCCGTGACTCAGCAAAGCCCACCAGGACAGTGTTTTCTAGGCACAAGGACTGAGGATATAAAATAGGTGACAGTGGCATATGCTTTGGCCGTTCTCCTCCCCCACCTACTCTGAAAGCTACAAGAACGCTGAGAAGACTGGTCCCAGGCTTATAGGGGAAGCCTGTGTATTAAGAACTATAACCTTCCTGCAACATCCAGTGGGGTGAGAAAACTGCTTGATCCAAATACTGCCTAGTGTAATAATGTTTAGGATTTAGATTGTGTGCTTACCTTTTATTTTCTTTGGTAACTATCTTTGCCCTTTTGTGCCTACCTCTTATCACTTAAAATCTATCTTTCTGCAGTTAATAGATCTGTTTTATACTTTACCTAAAACAGTGTGTTTTGGTTGAAGTGCTTGGGAAAACCTAGCTCAGTTTACAAAGGCTAGTGTGTGTCCTCTCCACATCGAGGGAGGGGTGGACTGTGTAATAAACTTACACTGGTCAGGCTTCTGACCAGGGCATGATGGTGTAGTTCTGGGGTGCAAGGCTGGGAAGCTGCGGGGGGAAAGGAATTGGCTGGTGCCTTTCTCTGTGTGATTTGTGAGTGGCTTAGGGACCATTCATGCAATTTGGCTCGGTGTGGGGCTCCACATGCTGTTGTACTGAGTGATAACAGCGCCCAGAGGGGTTTGTTGTTTTTCACTGGCAAAGCATTGTAAGAGAGAGGCCAGGCTGGAGAGCTAAGAGGACACAGCTGTACCCCAGTTCCTGAATGTACCCAGGGGTCTAAAAAAACTTTAGAAATGTTAAGACTCACAATGCTCCTGAGAGGAAGCCAAGTATTACACCTATTTTATAAATGAAGAAAATGTCAGAAAGATTGATTTTCCCCAGTGTCACTTAAGGTTAGTCGAGGTGAGGAAAGCAGGTCAAGGTTACATCCTGGTTAGCTGATATGTATCCTTAGCCTAACCATGACCTTTCCATAATATGTGGACATAATCTGAACTGTGTTGGAGAAAAGGTTGGGGTTAGCTAACCAAAACTTAACCTCAATTTTTCTTTCTAATCTAGACAGTATCCATGACAGAGCTGGAAATAGAATTCAACTGTCCTCTGCTCTAACAACTAAACAATGGAAACCTTCAGATGACGAAATCCATGTCATACCATACTTGAAAAGACTAAGATCTGGGCCTCAATAGTTAAGGTAAACTAATCAAGTTAGGTACAAAATGTAATTCCATTCTATCCTGATGTACAGAATCTGAGCAAGCTTTCTGCCCCCAATGTATTTAGTGGTGATCCAGGTCATCTGCATGTGCCACCAGTATATTTTGTTATAACCAGAGGTGTAAAACCATAAAATGTATAGATACAACAAAAGCTGGCTCTTGTCCAAGGTATACATGCTGTACTTGCCTTTATTAAGTCTTTGTGCTGGGTATTTCTTTTGTGTTTCAAGCTCACATATTATTTGCTTTGTGCTGGGTTTGAACTGTATTTGACCAGTTGCTTGGTTTTGTTTGGACAATGATCAGGGTTTTCCTTTATATTTAAAGTTATACTATGGCTATTTTTTCAGAAAAGTATCAAGGCATCAAACTCTAGAATATGAATGCCAGGAAGTAGCAGTGGAATTAAAATGAAGACTGTACCAATTTTGCTGCTTATCAGTTATTTATTTTACTATTTTTTATTATTATTTTGTGCTCAAAGGTATGCTGGGCAGTCCTTAGAAGGCTAGAGACGCATTCTCTAGTCGGGGGGAGGGATAGCTCAGTGGTTTGAGTGTTGGCTGCTAAACCCAGCGTTGTGAGTTCAATCCTTGAGGGGGGGCCATTTAGGGATCTGGGGCAAAAATTGGGGATTGGTCCTGCTTTGAGCAGGGGGTTGGACTAGATGACCTCCTAAGGTCCCTTCCAACCCTGATATTCTATGATTCCATGATTCCTTGCCAGAAAGAGTTTACAATCCTATAAAAATGTATACAACTCTTATGATATTTCTTACACAACTCTTTTGATATTTGATAGTTTTCTTAAAGTCCCAGATGCTGGAATAATGTGATTTTCATGGGAATCTCATGTTTCATTTAAAAAAAGAAAAGTTCCTAGCAGTTGTGGTTAAAGAGAGAAGCTTGAAACATGATCAAAATGCACCTGAAAGGCTCAGGAGCCATAAGGCAAATAAAAAGAACCAAAAATATTGCTTTAAAAAAAAATGTAAGCTAATTTCATGATTTTGCATAAGCCTGACTCAGGATGTTTGAACACTCAAGAGTGGTAATGCTGCACATGGGTAGCCCTATTGACCTCAATGAGTTATTCCAGGGATTGGCAACCTTTGGCCCGCGGCCCGCCAAGGTAAGCCCCCTAGTGGGCCGGGCCAGTTGGTTTACCTACTGAGTCTGCAAGTTCAGCCGATCGCGGCTCCCACTGGCCGCAGTTTGCCGTTCCAGGCCAATGGGGGCTGCGGGAAGTGACGTGGGCCAAGGGATGTGCTGGCCGCCACTTCCTGCAGCCCCCATTGGCCTGGAACAGCAAACCATGGCCAGTGGGAGCTGCGATCGGCTGAACCTGCGGACACAGCAGGTAAACAAACTGGCCTGGCCCGCCAGGGGGCTTGGCCTGGCCCGCCAGGGGGCCGCATGCCCAAAGGTTGCCGATCCCTGGGTTATCCACATGCGTAAAGTTAAACCCATCAATAAGTCTGTGCAAGATTGAGGCCTACATTTTAGATAGGAGACATGAGTTACAAACAGTAGTGGATGGATAGGGTGAAGAAGGATGAGTGAAATAGCAATGCCATAACATGGTTACCCAATTGGGCATATGCACAGCATGGTACTTCAGTTAAGGGTTTGTTTTTTAGGAAAAAATGTTACCTTTCTTAATATAGACAGTGAATGTTAATGATTCACTTACTCTGGGCATCCTGGAAGAGATGAGTTTTTGGGAGTGATTGATTTAAAACGAGGAGAATGTGGTGTCATGCTGGACTAGAGTAGGGAGGGCATCCTCGTTGTGTGTAGGCTGAAAGACCTTGTAGTTTAAAGATCATATGGTTTCAACCAGATCTGTAAACCTTCCCAGCTGATCTCCTTGGCCCATCCTACTCTCAAATGGGTCATGACTGGCCTGAAGATAGACACCATGAGGTCTGGGCAAGGCAAGAAATGAGGCCCCAAGGCTCTTGGTACACATACAGGAAAGAGTCATTCCTGTGTGCAATGAGAAGTCCCTTCTTCCATAGCTCAAAGACAGTCAAGGAGGTGGGTCTAAAGCAGTGATGAGCTGCCAAAATTTTAGCAGGTTCCCTCTTCACCCCATGAGGGAGTCGCACCCCCCGGCCCTGCCCCCACCCCCACTGCACCCCTGGCCTCGCCCCCATTCCACCCCTTCCCCAAATCCCCACCTCCTGCCCTGGGCGTGCTGCATTTCTCCTCCACCCCTCCCCCAGGCTTGCAAGCCTGGGAGGGAGGGGAGAGAAGCAGAGCAGCTCCCCGCCGGCCCCCCCGCCCCAGCCCAGCTCACCTCCGCCTCCTTCCCTGAGGCACCCGCTACTCCGCTTCTGCTGCACTCCCTCTCTCCCTCCCAGGCTTGCCGCTCACCAAACAGCTGATTCTGGCAAGCCTGGAAGGAGCAGGGAGAAGCGGTTCCTCTGCCCCCCCTTCCATCTTTATTGTTCTTGTGACCATTTCTGACTTTTATGCCTCATTACTTGTACTCACTTAAAATCTATCTTTTTGTAGTTAAACTTGTTTTATCTAATCCACTGTGTTCAAATTGAAGTGTCTGGGTAACTCCATTTGGGGTTGTCATAAACATACAGCTAAGGGGTTAAGAGTCCTCCTTACCTGTAAAGGGTTTAGAAGCTCAAATAACCTGGCTGGCACCTAACCCAAGAGGACCAATGAGGAAAGAAGATACTTTCAAATCTTGGGAGGGGGGAAGGTTTTGTTTGTGCTCTGCTTTGGGTTTGTGTTCTCTCTTGGGACTAAGAGAGGGATAGGGCAGAAAATCCATCTCCTCCAACTCATCCTCAAACAAATTTCCAATATTATAACAAGTAAGGTAGGCATTGTTAGGTTTTCTTTTGTTTTGCTTGTGAGTTTCTTTGTATTAAAAGGGAGGTTTATTCCTGTTTTCTGTAGCTTGAATTTTCTCTGTGTTAAAGGGAGGTGTTCTTGGTTTTCTGGTTTCTTTTGTTTCAGAGGGGAGGACCCTCTGAGTTTTAAAATTGAGTACCCTGTAAAGTTATTTACAGAGATGATTTTTACCTTTCTTTTTTAATAAAATCCTTATTTTAAGAACCTGACTGAATTTTCCATTGTTCTAAGACCCAGGGGGGTGGGTCTCTGATCACTTTGTAACCAATTGGTTAGGAGATTATTCTCAAGCCTCCTCAGGAAAAGGGGTGTAAGGGCTTGAGGGGAAGGGGAACTCTAAGTGGTCCTTTCCCCTGGTTCTTGTTTTAATCACTTGGTGGTGGCAGTGGTTACCTTTTTTCTTTTCAAGGTACAAGGTAGAGTTTGTACCTTGGGGAGTTTTTAACCTAAGATGGTAGAGCTAAGCTTAGGGGGGTCTTTCATGCAGGTCCCCACGACTGTACCCTAGAATCCAGAGTGGGGAGGGAACCTTGATAGGGGTATCAAGTTGTAACCATATTATTTCCTTAAAGAAATAATGGACTCAATATACGTTGTGACAGACCCAGACAAGTGGGATACAGAAATCTCATAGAAGGCAAATATACTGGCCATTGGATTAATAGTTTTCTGTTCCCTGAGTGACCAGAGCAGGGGCTGCACTAGAACAAGCAGGAACTTTCTGGAACCAATTTAAGGCAGGCTAATTAGGACACCTGGAGCCAATTAAGAAGAACCTGCTAGAATCAATTAAGACAGGCAGGCTAATCAGGGCACCTGGGTTTAAAAAGGAGCTCACTTTAGTTTGTGGTGTGGCGGGCGAGGAGCTGGGAGCAAGAGGCACACAAGGAGTTGAGAGTAAGAAGAGTTGAAGGACTGAGGAGTACAAGCATCAGCAGACCATCAGGAAGAAGGTCCTGCAGTAAGCATAAAGAAGGTGTTGGGAGGAGGCCGTGGGGAAGTAGCCCAGGGAGTTGTAGCTGTCACGCAGCTGTTACAGGAAACCCTATAGACAACTGCAATCCACAGGGCCCTGGGCTGGAACCCGGAGTAGAGGGCGGGCCTGGGTTCCCCCCAAACCTCCCAACTCCTGATCAGACATAGGAGGAATTTGACTGTGGGTTCTACCAGAGGGGAAGATCTCTGAGGCGATCAAAATCCGCTAATAAGCGCGGGACTCACCAAGGTAGAGGAGGAACTTTGTCACAACGTGTACTGTCCAGAGAAGGCTGGGTAGTACAGGATATGTTTCTGGGGGGGAAATCTAAGACTGGTGGTGTGTTGGGGTCACCCTGAAACATAACCAAGGTTGGTATGAGCCAAGGTGTGGCTGGCTGGCTGAAGCACACATAGACATAGCTGGGAGTCACTTACATGCTGGAGGCTGTTTCGTGAGCAGTCCAGGCTGACGGCTACAGCAGCAAGGCATTGTAAATGGCACTCCAGGTTAGAGAGCAAGGGTGACACAGCTACTCATTAGTCTGGATTGTACCCTGGTATGTCATGACTTCCCAAGTGGTACGACTCTAAAACGTTGCATAAAAAGTAAAGGCTTGTTGCACCACAGCCAGAAAAAACCCAGTTTACAAGGAGCTAGCCACATCATGACTGCATGGGAGAAGTTTAGTAGTGACACAAGTTTCTTGTAAACTGTGCTCTGCCAGGGGACCCACATTCAACCAGCATAGTCCTTGGTGTTGGTGGGATTGGGGGAGAAACATGGTCAGGTGCTGTGGAAAGCTCTAATTCATAATATTCTTCCAGATAGCCCCTCACAGCGGCTTGTTTGGCGCTCCAACCACAATATAAATCTGCCCTCTCAATGAACCTGAGGAGGGGAGGCAGAAGGCAGCACTGTAAACACCATATGCCCTCCCTCAGGCGTTAATCTTCTCAGAACACACTGACGCCTACTGACTGATGCAGGGCCCTCTAGACGGGTGAACTTCCCTGGATAAGACATATGTTGAGGTGGTATTTATTTATATTGCTGTAGCACCTGAGAGACCCAGTCACGGACCTGGGCCATATTGTGCTAGCTGCTGGACAAACAGAATGAAGAGACTGTTCCTGCCCCAGAGACTTATTGGAACTCCTCTGTGGTTCTGTGTGTACTAAGTTGCAATGGAAACGGCACTTTATATGTGTTTCTTTGAGTTTTGACCTGTGGTCTGTGTAAGTCACTGTCACTCACAGGATTGATTATTTACACACTTTCACACTACACATACATTTGCAACACAGTCCATGGGTTAAATATGCATGTCCACGTGCCTTTTGCCAGGACAGTTACAAATGGTGTGGGTACCCCCAAAAGATAGAGAACATCAAAGTAGTAACACTCCTTTCTGTGCGACAGACACTCCAGAAATGATTTTAAAGAAATGTTGTTCCTGTGATTTCGGCTCATTAAGGTGGCCTTTTCCAGATCCAGTCTTAGGTATTTTGTTGCTTTAATAATACTAAAGTTAGTGTCCCCACTTAGTTGAAATGAGTCTCCTCTTAGTTGAAAGGGAAAGTGTCAGCATAATTTTGTGACACACAAATTCTCTAGTCTCCATCTGAGATCTTTTCCCTCCATATTTGTGTGGGCCTAATCCATGATTAAGCCTTTTAGTTGCTACCATATTAATTTATGTAATCCCTTTCTGCCTCCCATTGTTTCTATTTTTGTTATTTTCTCCCCTCTATTTCATCTGTTTCTTTTTCTCTCCACCTGGGTCTTCTCCCTATAGCTGAGTCTTTCAGATCAGTCATTTGTACCATAAGGAAGGTAACTTTGATTTTCATCTCTTTGCTGTTATGCTATTTTTCTCTCTTGAGAAAAATAAAATGTATAGAAAGCATATGCATACCATGTCCAATATGTTATAAATGTGGGGGCGGGGGAGGAGTTGACAATAAATTGGAAAACCCAGTGAGTGAAATTAACTAATGCCAGGAACAGTGGATGGCCCAAGGAATTGGAAACTGGATATGATGCACTTCACCTCCAATCCACTGTTTACCATCTGAGGATATTTGGTCACTTATATTCTAATGCAGGGGAGGGCAAACTTTTTGGCCTAAGGGCCACATCGGGTTTCTGAAATTGTATGGAGGGCCGGTTAGGGGAGGCTTCCCCTCCGCAAACAGCCAGATGTGGCCTGGCCCCCACCCCCATCCAACCCACCCCTGCTTCTCGCCCCCTGATTTCCCCCCCCCCCCCCCCCCGCCCTTGTGCTTAGCTGGCTGGTTCTTGCTCACATGCTCAGTCTGTCTAATCACTGTATGTGGGGTTGGGAAGGCATTTTTCCCCAAGTCAGACTGACAGTGACGTTGTGGGGGTTTCACCCTCCTCCGCATCATGAGGTTCAGGTCATTTGCTGGGATTATGTGGGTATTTGTTAGTCTCTCTGCTGCCATTGCAGGGGCATTGGTACATCTCAGTCCTGTGGTCCTGACTTAGGTTGCTGGGTTTAGTGTGTAGGTGCTGGGTGGCCTGTGATACACAGGAGGTCAGACTAGATGAGCTGGTTGTCCCTTCTGGCCTTAAATCCAATGAAAAAACATATATGACTCTCAGACGGATGGCCTGCAGAGTGTAGTCCTATCAAGGAGAAGGGAGTGGAGGGACTTGTCTTGACTCCCAGGTAGAAGTAGAATCCTGTAGTGAGTAGATAGGCTCTTGATGAACACCTTGGGTCAAGGAGAAGAGACATGATTGATTGTGTTGAACTTGTTGTTTTGAAGAAATAACACTGAATTCCTGCAGAGAAAAGGACAGGAATCCTGTGGCTGGAGACTGTTCTTTGGTGCATGGGCTGGTAAGTTATCCCACTGGCTTTATACAAGATAATGCACTTTAGAAGGATTAATGTGAACCATTCGTACACCTTACTGGATTCTAAATTAGCTCTAACCACTTGAGGAAAAACCTGGGCATTACTGTGAATAGTTCATTGAAAACTTCTGCCCAATGTGCGGTAGTGGTTTAAAAAAAACAAACCAACCAACCAATCAAAGTGAAAGGATGCATAAGGAACAAGATGACAAAATAATATTGAAAATATTTCAACGCCATTGTATGAGTGCACCCTAACCTAGAATGCTGCACTCTGTTCTGGTCACCCCTTCTCAAAAAAAGATGTGGCAGAAATAGAGAGAATTCAGGGATGGGCAATGAAAATTATTAGAGGCATGGAAAGACCTCCATATGTTGAGTAGCAGCAAAGATATGCAGTATTTAGTTTAAAGAGGAGATGAATAAAAGGGGACATGGTAGAAGGATACAAAATAATGAATGATATAGAGAGGGTCTCATAAGTACCTTTCTTCCAATACAAGAACAAGTGGAGATTCTATTAAATTGAAAGGCAATTTCAAACTGAAAAAGGAAATACTTTTTTTTTTTTACACTAGGAACAGTTTACCTATGAAATTCAGTACCAAAAGATGTTGAGGTCAAGGGCTTAGTAGAATAATTCAAAGGAAGATTAGACATTTATATGGCTATTGAGATCAGCCACTAACTGATCACAAAGAAATTTCTCCTTTTTTTTTATAGTCAGGAGTTAGTTGTCCACTACAGATTTCTTGGATCATTGTCAGAAGCTTTGGGTACTGACCACTATCAGAGACAGGATACTGGGTTAGATGGACTGTTGATCTGACCTAGCATTACAATTCCTCTACTACAATTAGAGCTGGGTAACATTTTTCTGCATAAATAATTCAGCTGCCAAAAAAATGCAGTTTTGGATCAACTGAAACTATTCATGAATTTGGGTCAAACTTGGCAAATAGTTTTGGCTGAAACAACAAAACATTTCAACTTTTCATTTCAAAATGACACTTTGTTTAGACATTTAGCTTGATTTATTTAAAATCTGGATGGTAGTACTGCTGAAGAGAATCCTGGGGGTTAGACTGGATCACAAATTGAATCTGAGCCTGCAATGCAATGCAGTTGCAAAAAAGGGTAAAGGGTAATATCATTCTGGAGTGTTTATCATGTGGTCAATTCACCACTAGGGCACCTCCTTCTAGTTGATCTAGGGATTAGCTATTCTCAGGTCTGCCCCATCTCTTTCTGTCAGTTCCTCTCCCCATGGTCTCTGTCTTCCTCTGGGACTCGGGGTGCTCCTTCATGTGTCAGCCCTTCTGCCAGATCACTATAGTCCTCCCCTTCTGGGGTATCAAAGTCCCTCTATAAAAAATCCCAGTTTTCCCTTCATTGCCCTGACTGTGCCACTTCTCCAGTAGCTGGTAGGGGAACCTAGGCCCTCCCTGTTCTCAGGGTTCCATCCAGGGTGTGTGGATGTCTAGCAATGGTGTCCTGCTCCCTCCCATATCATGGTACTCTTCTCCTGGATCCCTTCCTACTTCTGGTTCCACGCCTCTTTGGGTTTACCAGAGCAAATGCCTTCCTTTCAGGCAGTAACTGCAAGCTATCTGGTGCTGTAGCCCCAAACACACCTCCCTTCTCCCAGGAAGTGACTGCAGATTCTTTCTCTTGCAGCCCCTTTCTGTTGTCAACTTCCTGTCTTTATACTAATCCCTCCCTTGCCATTCCTTCTCAGCTGAGCTCCATTTCCAGTCAGTCTTTCCAGCCCTGGCTCTCCCTCAGGTGCAGCTTTTCAAGTTAATTGACCCCCTTCCCATCCTCATTAACCCTTTCAAGGTTGGTGGCGCGGGGTGGACACCATGTCACGGGTGTATTAACGTGAGTGTGTTTGTAAGACATGGAAGGTAATTGTCTCACTCTGCTCGTCACTAGTGAAGCCTCAGCTGGAGTACTGTGTCCAGTTTTGGGCACCACACTTTGGGCATCACACTTTAAGAAAGATGTGGACAGAAGCTGGGAATGGGTGATAGGGGATGGATCACTTGATTACCTGTTCTGTTCATTCCTTCTGGGGCACCTGGCATTGGCCACTGTCAGAAGACAGGATATTGGGCTGGATGACCTTTGGTCTGACCCAGTATGGACGTTCTTATGACAAATTGAAGAGAGTCCAATGGAGAGGAGAGCAATTAAAATACTAAAAGGTTTAGTAAACCTGTTCTATGAGGAAAGAAAAGAAAACTGATCATCTTCGGACTTGAGTCAAGAAGACTAGGGAAAGAACACTCTTCAAATATGTTGAGGGCTCTTATAAAGATGACATTGATCAATTGTTCTCCATGTCCACGGAAGGTAGAACAAGAAATAATTGGCTTTATCTGCAGCAAGGGAGATTTAGGTTATGTATTAGGGGAAACTTTCTAACTACAAGGGCAGTTAAACTCTGGAATGGGTTACCAAGGGAGATTGCAGAATCCCCATTATTGCAGGTTTTTAAGAACAGGTTGGACAAACACCTGTCAGGGATGGTCTATGTTTACTTAGTCCTGCTTCAGCATAGGGGGCTGGACTAGATAACTTCCACGTCTCTTCCACCTGTATATTTTTGTTGTTCTATGAGTCATTAGACCCAAAGCAAACAAAGAATAAGTTTTTCATTTTGGTGATAAAAACAAAACAAATTCAATTTTGAGTCCACCCAAAACAAACATTTTGGAGGGGGTTTTAGATCAGCCACCAAACCAAAAACATCAATTATTCATTCAGCTCTAATTATGATTGTTGGGCGGGGGGGGGATGAGGGGGAGAGAGAGGCTTGTTCTGAGCACAGGATTGAGAACTAGGAACCCTAGTGTTCTAATCTTTGTGCAGAAGCTACTCCTTCCTCTGCAACCTTATGCGACTTCACCTCTCTGCCTCCTTTGTTCCGTGCATGTAAAATGGGCACAGTAAAGTAGTTATTTACCAGTGTACTCTGAGGGGCACTCTGAAGCTGAAACAGACTATCTCTGTTTGTAGTGGAAGTATTATCACAATTTCGGCAGTCTTACTGAAATGCAAAATAATGACGCAACTCAAAAGCTCTGGGTCAATCCAAATATTGAGTGTCTTAAAACATCCTCATTGCAGTGCTATGTAATGGTTACTATAACAAAAGGTGAAAATTGTATTGTTGTTTTATTAAAAATCGCATTTAAATGCAGAATTTTTTTACAAATATTAATTCTAACAAAGAATATGGTGATTTCCGAGTCTGCCTAATCTTGGAAATTCTGAGGCCGCTTTTTAATCATTTTGTTTTGCACTTATGTGACTGGATGTAACTGCTAAACGGTTCAAGAGATGAACATTCTGCAGAGTTTTGTAGCCTGCTAGCTTATAAGAGACACAGGCATAGAATAACACAGAGAAGGCATTTTGACCAAAATGCATGTTGTTGTTTATTCACTTGGTGAAATTCACCTCTTCTTTTATGATTCCCAAACAAATTACCTTTTATGAAGGGCACTAGTGGGGGACAGAATTGACCCACACAACCAGACTACAGTGGAGACCCTCCAAGGTTGCTCCTCCGGCCTGTGGGCTTTGGACCTTTGGGTCTACATGAGTGGAGATCACGTGGCCCAAGTCTAGGCTATTCAGCTGGCACAGTAAACGTCTCTGTGGAACCCAGTGAGAAGAGAGGCAGGGTGGCTCTGATTGGCAGTCTCACTGTGTGGGAGTAAATGGTGTGGAAGGCTTTGCACAGGTTCTGTACTGCTAGGTAAATTGTACATGGATGCACAGTGTGGTGCCAATATCCTTATTCCATTTAAATGGGTCTTTATCCTGCACTAGGATAAATTAGCACTAGATAGATGTAGAAACCCCCAAACCCCACCTATTATGCTGTAAGGGACCAAGCTGAATTTCATTAACAAGCACTTGGAAAACCAGCTCCTCGTGCCTATGAATACAAGTTTAAATTATCTGGTTTGAGCCTGCTGCACTGTTACGTAATGCATGATTCCTAACTACTTATACTATGACTAAACTGCACAATGACCCATTAGTAATTTTCAAGTTCATGTTAAACCAAACTCGAAAAGCCTTGAAATCATCAGGTGTTGGGTTAATTCATTTCTGTGCTGCAAGTTTATAATATGCTTAAATTTGCTGTTAATAGTGATAGAATACTAAACTGTATGTATTTAGAATGATCCCTGTGTATTGGGCCAGTTACAAGCTATGCTCAGTGCAAGCCTGGAGGAAGTAAAAAGGTGGCTTAAACCTCCTTCACTTTCCCAAAATCCTGGGGTTGCCAGATATTGACCTAGTCCCTAGTGCAAGACAAAACCGCCTTCAAGCTGCTCTATCTTTTGTCAGCTGTGAACACTTCCAAGGGCTGTGTCACTGGCAGAGGATCAGCCAGCTGCAGTGGTACCATATTCGAGCCCTGTCCACTGGGAACTGGGAGAGTATGATGGCCAGATCTGAAGGCTTTAGCGTACCTTTGCATCATAAAGCAAGCCAGAAGCAAAGAAATCAATGTCGTTGTTTGTGTACTGTAATTATGTTATTAAATATTGACATGTTTTGTCAATAGTATGTTGCATTGATTTAATTTGTAGATGTTTATTAATTTCCCTTTAGCCCAGTCTTCTGTACTGTATGCAATTTCATAATTGACTTTAACCATTCCAAGAGTAAATTTACTAGAAGTATAGAGCCAATGTAAAAATGTCTTGGTGGCAATATTTATTAAAATACTGTGTGTATAATCCTTTCACTAATGATTTATTTAATTATATGTCCTGGAATCATAGTGCTATGTTTGGAATGGGTTCCATGTTTTGTAGCTATGCTAGAGCTTGACTACACTTGAAAATTAATCCAGAATCAGATAAAGTGTGAATTTAAAGCAGATTAACTATTCCTGATTAACTCCATATGTGGGTGCTGTTATTCCGGAATAAGGGTACTTTATTCTGAATTAAGATATGGAGTTAATCAGGAATAGTTAATCTGCTTTAAATTCACACCCTACCTTATTTTCTTTATCCAAATTATACTGAAATCATTTTGGATTAGATGTTTATTAGGTATCTGGGTGAATGTGGATCTGAGAGACCAATTCATGCACCAGAAAGGTGGGCCAGATCTAATTAAAGATGAAGCCCGTGTCCCATTTTTAAGACCTCCTGCAATTGTCCTGAATTTTTCTGAAAAATGGGCAAATTGTCCCGTATTTTCTGTCTCCCCCACCATCCGTACTGGCGGGTCCTGCTGCTGGCTGGATCCCTGCTCACCTGCCACCCGCCCACCAGCGGTGAGTGGGAGGGTCAAGTGGCTGACGATGGGGGTGGATGTTCAAGGCTGGGGGTGGGGCAAAGCTAGTGCTGTCTACACCAGGAGTTTGGAAAGCTTAACTATGTAGCTCAGGGGTGTGGATTTTTCCTCACACTTATGTGACATAGCTGGGTCGATCTAGCTTTTTAGTATAGACCTGGCCTAAAATAACCAATTGATCAAAAGCAATTAGAGAGAGGAGCATTACAACCTTCACTTAACTGAAACAAGGACTGAATTATGGAATAACTAACACGTTCATCAAACATTATAGCTGGGGAGGCAGGAGGTATTTTGCAGTAATGCGATATACGATTTGTAAGAGATTCTTTTTTATATATTTTGATTTTATTTTTAGGAGTACTGTATAGCTTTAACTTTCCAAAATGAATACTGGGAAAGCTTTTTTAAAAAAAATTTTAATAGACCCGACTGCTCTCATACTGGTATAGATGTGGAGTAAATCTATTGAAGACAGTGGAGTTACACTGGTTTAAAATTTGTCTGACCAGCTGGCTCATGCTGAATCTTGCTCCTTTTCATACATTAGTATGGTCTCTTACATTTTCTTTCTCCCTAATACCAAGCTTAATCTGAGCAGACAAAATAGAAGTTTTTTGGGGTGATTTTTTTTTTCTTCTGGAAGAATGTCTCATTTGAATAAGGAATGATACTAAAGCACGTTGAATACTGTAACTAAATAAAGCTGTGGAGCAGTAAGAAATAATTACCATCACTAACAAGTGTAGAAGTAAAATAAACAAACCATTATCTTCCACTCCTTAAATTATCTGGGTGTTTTGTCTCATTTAGATGCTTGTTCTAAACAGAGCTATAGAGAGCTTTCTAATAATAGGACAAGGATATAAGCCACTGTTCTAAAATAACAATAGCAACAAATTAGGTTCCTTGTTTTATCTTGTTAATGGATTCATCACTTTTCCTGAATCAGTGATTACTTTAATGAACCTCTTATCTTTTTATGGTAATTATGGGTATGCAGTGCTGTCTTCTTCCCATGGGAAAGGCTTTGGAGAATATAGGTTGTTCAGAATGTGGACATTTTTGGTATTTATAACTATCACATTTCATAGGCAATAATTTTCAAAGTTATTCAGGCACAACATATGTCAAACTTCAGGTAGTGGGAATGCTCATCTGAAAGTCCCCAAATGCTCTTCAGTTTCATGTACTCAGGCAAACTCCTCTAATTTGTAACACTATCCACTCTGCGGGTGTCACATAAAGACAGGTAGTTAGAGAGGAAACCTGACCATTTTTGTAGAGGGAATGAGGATGAAACCAGGCACTGGAAACACTTTAAACCTTTGTGTGGGGACCCTACCATGTTATCTAGGCCTAACAAGTTCTTTAAGCCTTCTCCTGCCTTCCTGGTTTCCACCCCTCTCTGGACTCACCAGCCTCCCAATTCCCTCCTCTCAGGGAGTAACTGTGGGCTAGCCTTTAGCCCCTAACGTACCTCCTTGCTCCCAGGGAGGGACTGCAGCCTACTTCGCTGCAGCCCTTTTCTGTGGCCCGCTCCTGGGCTTTATGCAGGCCCCTCCTGTTCCTGTCCAGCTGAGCCTGCTCTCAATCAATTCCCTGCTTAAGGTGTCTTTTTCAGGCTACCAATCACATATATCTCTAAATAATGAACTTGTTAATAAACAACAATGAAACTCCTTAAACATTAGTCTGAAAATGCACGGCTAAAGTTTGCAGCCACTTCCCCTCAATTAAAGTAAATGCAACAAAGGGCTCTGTCTCTAGATCATCCCCAGAGGCTGAGAATCAATTAGGCCTGGTCCACACTGGGCAGGGGAGGGGTCGATCTAAGATACGCAACTTCAGCTACATGAATAACGTAGCTGAAGTCGAATATCTTAGATCGATTTTTAAAAGTGCTTACCGCGGTCCACACAGCAGCAGGCAGGTTCCCCCGTCGACTCCGCTTACTCCTCGCGCAGAGCTGGAGTTCCGGTGTCGACGGGGAGCGCTTCTGGGATTGATTTATCGCGTCTAGATGAGACGCGATAAATCGATCCCAGAACATCGATCGCTACCCGCCGAATCGGGCTGGTAGTGTGGCTGTAGCCTTAGATGTCTACACTATAGTGGCATAGCTACAGCACTGCAGCTATTCTTCTGTAGCACCTAGTGTAGACGCTTCCTCCATTGACAGACGGGGGTTTTCTGTCAATCTAGTTAATCCACATCTCCAAGAGGTGGTTACCAGATCAACAGAAGAATTGTTCCATTGATCTAACTGCATCTAAACACAAAGTTAGGTCAACCTAATTACACTGCGCAGGGCATGAAATTTTTCACAGCCCTGAGCAACATAGCTAGTTAGATCTAACTTTTAAGTCTAGACCAGACCTTAGTCTTTGAAGACCTTAATAGTAAAATTCAGACAGAGTCAAGCATGTCAGGCATCAGCTATGAAGGTCAGAAATGTGGAGTTTCAAGGAGAGCAGTCTATAAGCCCCGTCGTTTTTTGTGGTTTCTGTCATACGTAGTGGCTGGCTAGGCCCAGGTACCAAGTCTCTCCCCCACCCCACAAAATAGAAAATTCCCCTAACTGAACTAAAAATGTGGTTTTTTTTAATTTAAAACTCACTAATATAACTATATTACAATCACTGCTCTTCACTAAAGATCAGGATGGCAATGGCCAAAACGCTACACGAAATGGAGGGAGTTCTGACTTGCGGATCAGTGGCTAGAAGAAACTGAGGGTATGTGGTGGCCATGTCTCCTTACATAACTTTGCATGGGTTGTTCCATGGCTTGAGGCAGAGTCCAGGTGATCCCCAAGGGTCAGAATCTTTTAGAAGTTTCTTGACTTTGTGTGATGTGAGCAAGCACATCCCTATAAGGTGGGATCTGTACTGACTGACCATACTTGAATGGGAAGAAATAATACAGCTCCTGGCAGAAGTATCCTTTGTGTAGAGACCTTCATCCCTGGGCTGTCCCTAGGAAACTAAGCCTAGGAGAGGCCCTAGTAGTGCAGCTCCTTTGGTGTCACTTTGCAGGGAATGGAATAGTAGGGCTGGATGGCCAGAATATGTGCAGCTACATCATTCACTGAACCCCAGTCATCCTCTGCAATGAATGAGGCAGGGGTCCTCTGGAAAAACTAGTATGTAGTCGTATAATATGGCATTCTGTCCTATAATGCATAAGCAATGCTTAATTTGTAATGAAAGAGATGCTGGGGATCAAGTAATTGTTTTACATTCATAACTAGTGCAGCAAGCCCAGAAGTGTCAGGGCTCAGTCCTGGCAAGCCCTGGCACAAATTAATCACTGTGCATAAGGGGTTGGAATTCAGGTTGGCTCAGGCAGGTTGTCTGGAGATCTGTTGGGCTGTAGTGGGTAGAAATGTGAATCAGTCTTGTATGGGCAGCCTTGCTGTCCATGGAGTAATCTAAAAGAAATGCAATAGGGAATTCCTTACAGTTTTTCTGCCCATTTCTTAGTGTGGAGGAGGTTAATCAGGGCCCTAGAAATGTAACTTAGGTTTGCAATATGCTCCTTTAAAGATCTGAGCCTATTTTCAGTGTAATCAATGGTAGTTTTGCTATTAACTTTATTTGAACAGGATTAAGTACTGTGACAAAGTTCCTCCTCTACCTTGGTGAGTCCTGCGCTTATTGGCGGATTTTGATCGCCTCAGAGATCTTCCCCTCTGGTAGAACCCACAGTCAAATTCCTCCTGTGTCTGATCAGGAGTTGGGAGGTTTGGGGGGAGCCCGGGCCCGCCCTCTACTCCGGGTTCCAGCCCAGGGCCCTGTGGATTGCAGTTGTCTATAGGGTTTCCTGTAACAGCTGCGTGACAGCTACAACTCCCTGGGCTACTTCCCCACAGCCTCCTCCCAACACCTTCTTTACGCTTACTGCAGGACCTTCCTCCTGATGGTCTGCTGATGCTTGTACTCCTCAGTCCTTCAACTCTTCTCCCTCTCAACTCCTTGTGCCTCTTGCTCCCAACTCCTCACCCACCACACCACAAACTAAAGTGAGCTCCTTTTTAAACCCAGGTGCCCTGATTAGCCTGCCTGTCTTAATTGATTCTAGCAGGTTCTTCTTAATTGGCTCCAGGTGTCCTAATTAGCCTACCTGCCTTAAATTGGTTCCAGAAAGTTCCTGCTTGTTCTAGTGCAGCCCCTGCTCTGGTCACTCAGGGAACAGAAAACTATTAATCCAATGGCAAGTATATTTGCCTTCTATGAGATTTCTGTATCCCACTTGTCTGGGTCTGTCACAGTACTGAGAGAGGTATTGTTAAATTGGCTTCTCATCTACGCAATGAAACATCCAGAAGATTAAACCCTGATCCTATCTTTGCCTCTTATGCCATTCCAGACAAATACACACACAGTCTTAATTCTTTCCAGCCACTTCTTCACCTTCCCATTTTTGAACGTTCAGTTAAGCGCATAGAATTCATTACATATTTTTATAGTTTTTACTTATTTATTCTTAAACTTATCTATTACTCACCATGTGTGTTTTAAGTTAATATGTTAATGAGACCCAGCAAAAAGCTTTGCAATAGTGAAAAACTGATACACAGATTATTAGGTCTGGCTGCTTGCTACTTATTTTTGCAATTATTATTTCCAAATAAAACTGGTCAATCTAGCCCCTTTTTAGATATATATAACTACTGCTTGACTGGCTAATAAGATCTGGTTTAGAACCAGCAAATGGGGAATCCTCATTTTTTAGACACAAGAGAAACACTGTTTTTGTAGTTCTTTTGCAGAATTTGGGTCCGGTTTAAATAAATAAGAAAACTGCTGGCTGTCGCCTTTAGAAAAGTATAAATGGTTGCCCCTCAAATTGAAACATTCAGCGTTATTTTTATGCCTTTCATATTGTGAAAACATACTGCTTTACTGTAGACGGATATAAACTCTAGTGGGACCACTCTAATGGAAAACAGTGAACTAGTGAGATATTTAAAAAAATATTGAATATTATTTTACAGTAACATTTTGAAATATAACTTGGGGGAAAACTTTCTTCCATTGTGGATAGGTATGAGTCAGAAATACTGGGATATTTTGATGGCAGAGAGGGCTAGATTTAACTAGGTGCAGTGATCCAGGGGTCTGATGTCTCTTATGCGGTTTGCTATTTTTGACTCATGGTTAGGGCTCCGTGTCTGTCACGGAGGTCATGGAAGTCATGGATTCTATGACTTTCCGCGACCTCCGTGACTTCTGCAGCGGCCAGTGTGGCTGACCAGAGGGCTCAGGAAGCCCTGGGGACAGCTGCTCAGGCAGCCCCAGGGACAGCCACACCAGCCACTGCTGGAACAGCTCTGCAGCCAGACGCTTGCGCGGTCCCGCAGCCAGCCGCACCGGCTGCTGCTGGAGTGGCCCCGAGGCCAGCCACTACTGGGGTGGCCAGAGGCAGCTGGCCCGGGGGGGCACCTGAGCAGTGGCCGGTGTGGCAGGTCCTAAGGGAAGCAGGAGCAGCAGCAGGTGGGCGACCCTTCCGGCAGCCAGGAGCAGCTGCTGCTTGGCAGCCCCCAGCAGCTAGTGTCACTGGTCCCAGCCTCCCTCCCCTCCCCCCCATGGGGTTTCCTCCGAGCAGCAGCCCCGCCCCCAGCTAAGATTTAGTCAGAGGTATTTATAGCACGAGTCATGGATAGGTCATGGGCCCATGAATTTTTTTTATTGCCTGTGACCTGTCCATGCCTTTTACTAAAAATACCCATGTGACTATTATACCCATGTCACAATATGACACTAGTGTATAGTGTCCATGCTGATGTAATTGAAGGCTGAATTCTGATTTGGTAGCATTTTAAACCCACTTTGGCTAGGTGTGAATAATTATGCAATGTGCAAGGCAGTGAAAAATAAGGCTCTAATTGCGTAAAAACTTTTCGGATGAATGACACTATATACATGTAAACAATTATTATAAATACTGGAAAAAATAAAATATAGTACAATGCAATTGACTCCGTGTAATCAAGTGATTAGCAACAAATAAAGACTCAAGGAACTGCATAAAAATGTTGGACTAACATCAGCCATTTATACCCTGTAAAAACCAAGTGTTAGCAAATAAACTACCAATTTGTTAATCTCAAATCCTGTCATTATCCCAGTTTGTTTGAAAACCTCCAGGTATTAAGCCTGTTAATTATGATAATAGATGCAGTGGCAGTTGAGAGACTGGACTTTAATTTTCAGTGTAGGTGCAAAACCAGCAAAATTCTGTAATTAGCAATGATTTTCTGAACTTTTATACTTACTGACAACAGTAGTCAATTAAGTAGCCAGCGCTGCTTGGGCACACACAATGGCATCAGTGCCTGATATGAAGTGAGGGAGATGTATTGCTGTGCCATGAACATAGTTAGTTAAGGTAACCCAGGCTGCAAACAGAAAGTCAGTGTGCAAAGGAACAGTAAAAATACTAAAAAGAATTCCTGCTTTTGCATTGCTAATTGATACAAAATATCAGAGGGGTAGCCGTGTTAGTCTGGATCTGTAGAAGCTACAGAGTCCTGTGGCACCTTATAGACTAACAGACGTATTGGAGCATAAGCTTTCATGGCATGCATCCAACAAAGTGGGTATTCACCCACGAAACTTTATGCTCCAATACGTCTGTTAGTCTATAAGGTGCCACAGGACTCTTTGTAGCTGATACAAAATACTACTTGAAAAATGAATTCAATTTGGTGTGGATCAAGGAGTTCATGCCCACAAGGTGTGTAATTTTAAGAGCTACCATCCTACTTATATATAGGAAACACCTATTGACCATGGATGAGAAAGAGCTTAAGGATCCAAAGGTGACACTTATACAGTATCTTATTAAGCTACTGCTGAGATACCTATGTTCCACGGTAATGTCCATTCAGATGCATTCATGGCAGGGAGCAAGTGCAAGAACTTAAGGAAGAGAATGAGAGGAAAAGTAAAGATGAAAATATGCGGTCATTCAAGAGGTGCAGAGAGGGAATTCAGTGGAACCTTGTTCATTAATGACTGGGAGTCCTGCGGAGGATAACTGAGCACTGCAAATTAAGCAAACAAATACTATTAAAAACATAATTACATTGCTTCACAAAAAGTACTTTGTTCATTTATTCTGTGGAGTGTAGTTTAGTTTTAATTAATGATATCTTATGCTGTATAAGTAAATGTACTACAGAACATTTTGTAAAAATAATGAGCCATCATTAATGAATCTTCTGGCTTGTTCCCACTGCAGAGCTAACTTTTATAACTCTCTCGCACCAGCTAGGTTAACTCATTGCTACAGCAATATATATCTTTCCAGTCTAGACCTATCTATAGACCAGGGGTCCCCAAACTGTGGGGCATGCCCCTCTAGGGGGGCATGCAGGAATGTTTGGAAGGGTGCAAGGGGCCAAGGCCAGGCCCCATGGGGAGCTGGGAGGAAGCACCACCCAGTTCTGCTCCTCTCCCAGCTCTACTCTGGCCCCCAGCCGTGGCACCGTCCCAGCCCCCAGCCTTGGCCCCTGGCCACAGCTCCATTCCTGGCCTTGGCCTCAGACCCACCCCCAGATGCGGCCCCAACCCCCTTACCTCTGTCCGCCACCCCCACACCAGGGAGCCGTGACCCTGCTCCCAGCCTGGCTCCCCGTCAGGGGGGAACGGACAGAGGTAATGGGGGGGGTTCCAACCCTGAAAAGTTTGGGGACCACTGCTATAGACACTCATACCAGTGCAAACATTTAGAATATGTAGCTAATCATATCTTATAAGGGTTTTACATTAATGTTAACTAGGTTAATGGCTTTAGAGGAATCACTATGTAATAACTATTGTAGGAGAATCAGACTTGGGAAGTGACCTTGGAATTCTAGTTTCCTTGTCTGAGTTCCACATAAGAACGGCAATACTGGGTCAGATCAATGGTCCATCTAGCCCAGTATCCTGTCTTCAGACTGTTATTAATGCCGGAGGCTTCAAAAGGAATGAACAGACCAGGGAAAATATCAAGTGATCCATCCCCTGTCGTCCAGTCCCAGCATCTGGCAATCAGAAGTTTAGGTGACACCCCGAGCATGCGGTTGCATCTTCGCTAATTGCCATGGATAATCATGGATCTGTCGTCCATGAACTTATGTAATTCTTTTTTGAATTCGGTTATGCTTTTGGCTTTCACAACATCCCCTGGCAATGAGTACCACAAGTTGACTGTGCATTGTATGAAGAAGTATTTCCTTTCTTTTGTTTTAAACCTGCTATCTATTAATTTCATTGGGTGGCCCCTGTTTCATTTGTTATGTAAAGGAATAAATAACACTTTTTCTCATAATTGTATAGACCTCTATCCTATCCCCTTTACTAGTCTCTTTTCCAAGCTGAACGGTCCATCTTTTTAATCTCTTCTCATAGGGAAGCTGTTTCATACCCTTAATCATTTTTGTTGCCCTTCTCTGTACCTTTTCCAATTCTAATTTTTTGACATGGGGCAAACAGAACTGCATTCTGGTGTATTCAAGGTGTGGGCGTGCCAGGAATGCATGTAGTGGCATTATATTTTCTGTCTTATTATCTATCCTTTTCCTAATGGTTTCTAACATTGTTAGCTTTTTTGACTGCTGCTGCACAGTTCATGTTTTCAGAGAACGATCCACAATGACTTTAAGATCTCTTTCTTGAGTGTTAACAGCTAATTTAGACCCCATTGTTTTGTATGTATATTTGGGATTATGTTTTCCAATATGCATGACTTTTTGCATTTAGCAACAATGAATTTCATCTGCCGTTATGTTGCCCAGTCACCCAGGTTTGTGAGATCCCATTGTAACTCTCTGAAGTCTGCTTTGGTTTTAACTATCTTGAGTTATTTTGTATAATCTGTAAGGCCCTACTTAATTTGCAACATTGCAGAAATTGCAGATCCCACAATATTAGGCTTCTACTGCAATTTTGATTTTAATTAGCTTACTTTGCCCAGTCCACAATTTTGCATACATTTTGAGGTTTGCAACAGAGACTTCCCCCGCCCCCGCCCCCCCATTAGTACAGTAGAATCCCATTTATCCGAGCTGATAGCAGCTGGGACTTGGGCTGTCAGCCTCATGCACAGCAGGGCTCCTGCTGTCAGCCCCGCACATTAATGACTGCAATTTAGTTGCAGCAAAATGTCTGGTTATCAAAAAAATTAGCAAGCATAACATAATGCTTGAGCAAAATTTTCTCAAACAGGTCTTCTCTGGCTTTTCCAAATTACCGCAGTTAATAAAGGTCCATTATTACTTTTCTGTGATTTTTTCCATGTCTTGTCTGCAACTCAGCTGCAATTATTTGACAATCATCCCATAATTCAAGCAGAGCCTTAATCATCTGCAAATTTTGCCACCTCACTGTTTATCCCTTTTTCCAGATCATTTATGAATCTGTATTATAACACTGGTCCCAGTACGATCCCTGGGGGACACCACTATTTACTTCTCTCTATTCTGAAAAGTGAACATTTATTCCTGTCTCTTAACCAGTTACTGATCAATGAGAGGACCTTCCCTCTTATCCCATGACTGCTTAGTTTATTTAAGAGCCATATCTGAGTTCCTTCAGAACTCTTGGGTGAATATCATCTGGTCCTGGTGACTTACTATTGTTTAATTTATCAGTTTGTTCCAAAGCCGCCTCTGTTGACACTCAATCTGGGACATTTCCTCAGATTTGTCTCCTAAACAGAATGGCTCAGATGTGGGATTCTCTCTCACATCCTCTGCAGTGAAGACTAATGCAAAGAATTCATTTAGCTTCTCCACAATGGCCTTGTCTTCCTTGAGTGCTCCTTTAGCACTTTGATCACCCAGATGCCCAACTGATTGTTTGTTTGGCTGCCTTTCTGCTTCTGATGTACTTAAAAACAAAAAAAAATTCTGTTCATTTGTGTCTTTTGCTAGTTGCTTCAAATTCTTTTTCGGCCTGCCTAATTATACTTTTACACTTGCGTTGCCAGAGTTTATGTTCCTTTCTATTTTCCTCAGTAAGATTTGACTTCCAATTTTTAAAAGATATCTTTTTCTGCCTCTTTTACTCTGTGTAACCATGGTGGCATTTTTTGGTCCTCTTACCTTTATTTTTATTTTTATATGGGGAATACCTGTCATTATGATGATTTTATAGTTTCCATGCAGCTTCCAGGCATTTCACTACTGACTGTTCCTTTTAATTTCTGTTTCACTAGCCTCCTTATTTTTGAGTAGTTTACCTTTTTGAAGTTAAATGCTACTGTGGTGTGATTATTTGGTATTTTTCCCTCCTACAAGGATGTTAAATTTAATTACATTATGGTTGCTATTACTGAGTGATTCAGTTGTATTCACATCTTGAACCAGATCCTGTGCTCCACTGAGAACTAAACCAAGAATTGCCTCTCCTCTTGTGGGTTCCAGGACTAGTTGTTCCAAGAAGCAGTCATTAATGATGTCTAGAAATTTTATCTCTGCATCCTGTCCTGTGGTGACATGTTCCCAGTCAATCTCGGGATAGTTGAAATCCCCCATTATTATTGGTTTTTCTGTTGTTATGGCCCCTCTAATCTCCCTGAGCATTTCACAATCACCATCCTGGTCAGGTGGTTGGTAGTATATTCCTACTTCTATACACTTATTAATCAAGCATGGAATTTCCATCCACAGAGATTCTAGGTATTGTTTGAGTCATTTAAGATTTTCACTATATTTGACTCTATGCCAGTAGTTCTCAAACTTTTGTACTGGTGACCCCTTTCACTTAGCAAGCCTCTGAGTGCAACCCCCCCCCTTATAAATTAAAAACACTTTTTAATATATTTAACATCATTTATTAATGCTGGAGGCAAAACAGGGTTTGGGGTGGAGGCTGACAGCTTGCGACCCCCCATGTAATAACCTTGTGACCCCCTGAGGGGTCCTGACCCCCAGTTTGAGAACCCCTGCTCTGCTTTCTTTCACATATCGTACCACTCCCCCATCAGCACCACCTACTGTCATTCCCATATATTTTGTACCCTGTATTATCATGTCCCATTTCACCAAGTTTCTGTGATGACTATTATATCAATATCCTCGTTTGATACTAGATACTCAAGTTCACCCCGCTAATTATTTAGACTTCTTGCATTTGTATACAAGCACTTATAACATTTGTCAATATTTCGTTGTCTTCTGTCATGTGATTGAACGGGATTCTTTTTCACTTGACTGTTTCTCTTCAGTTCCTGCCTGTACTTTATCAACTTTCCTTTTTATCTGGATATAGAGTATCCCCTTTAATCAATATTCCCTTAAGGGATGTGTCTGTCCGAACTATGTGCTCCTCTGCACCTGTCAGCTTTCCCCCAGCCCTTAGTTTAAAAACTCTTTAATTTTACGTGCCAGTAGTCTAGTTCCATTTTGGTTTAGGAGGAGCCCATCCTTCCTGTATAGGTCACTCCTTTTCCCCAAAAGACTCCCAGTTCCTAATAAACCTAAATCCCTCCTCTGAACACCATTTCAATCTGTCAGGATCCCAACAAAGGCATTCGGGATCAAAGATCACAGCAGGAGCAACCCTGAGGTGGGGAGTAGCAGAGGAATGCGTAGTCAGGTTCCAGGCCAGGGTCAATACAAAGGGTTAGAGTCTGAGTCAAGTTTCAGGATCCGAGTCAGGAGGCGAAGTCCAAATCAAGCCAAGTTGAAGCCAGGAGTTAAGCAGCGAGTGGTCATGGTAGCTACAGGAGACCCACGCTGGTTACAGCTGCCACTGAGAGGCAGAATAGAAATGCCAGCCGCCTGCCAGTGTTGCTGGCCTGGGTTCTAAACCTGTGGGGCCTTACACATCCACGCGTTGAGGCTCCTCAATTCTGCCTGTCCAACTGGCCCTGCAGTGGAGCTGGAAGACTGCACCAAGTGCATACAAATACCATCTGCCCACAAGGCATGTAATCATACGTGCTGCATTAAGTGCAATAAAGTGGATAACGGGGCGCCCCTCCTCCCCCCCAACCTCTGGTGCTGGGCTTCTGCCTGCATTATTTTTGTTGTTGCAGGGGTCTCTTCGTTTGTTCTTTGTGTGGTTTTACTGGGAAAACTATAAAGGTAGGTGGGATTCTGAGAGAAAAACAATGCTCAAACCATTCTACTAATACTTTCTGTTGTCTGATGGAACAGCAGAGATATCCAAGTTTTAAAATATAAATGCCTTTTTTTTTTTTTTTTTGGGCGGAGGGTGGAAGTTAAAGGCAGAGGATTTAACCCTTTGATTTCTCTGGTTGGTGAGCCCTCTGGACCTAACCGGTTTACTGAGACACTGAAACTCCAGGGGACCATGTGCATATTCTGCATAGTGCATAGGGCCATGAAGGGGCCACTCATTTGGTGATGTGTTGAATGTTTTTCAGGATACCGTATTAGTAAACCTAAAAGTAGTCATTGGTTTCCTTTTGAGTTATATTTAGAACCAAGATTTATATTCAGTTTATCAAACATTTCCACTCTCATGCACACTGATATGGTCTTCATGATGGGGTGTATTACCTGATAGGGGATGGGACTGTCTAGATTGTGGATGGGTGAGAGAGTGCCAGGGGGGTTCAGTGGGAAGGCAAGGTTAACAGTGACCTGGGAAGGGATGCTAGTTGTTGTTGGCTACTGAGAGTAGGAAAGCAGTCCTGCATGGCTGGACTGGGGAAAAGTGTTCCTTAAGAGGAAAACACTACTAACTATAACAAGTAATAATGCTTGATTTATAGCTTGTCTGGAAAGGCTTTAATCTGAAGAGCAGCGAAAACACCAGAAACTGTTTTTGAAGCAGCCTGCTTCCAAGCCTTGCTTGTTTGGGGGGGAGAAAAGGAACTCCAAAGACTGTCTTTGCTAGCAGCTTGCTCACAAGACTTACTTTGTTCTGGAAACAAGAAGAAACTCCAAGACTTCATTTGTTTACAGCCTGGCTGTGTTTCCTTTGCTCTGCTCTGAAGTGGGAAGGAATCCTTAGGGCTACTTATAGCCCTCACTTTACTTTGCACTGAGAGAGAGGTGGGGACAATAGGAGGGCATTTGGGAAGCTAGCCCAGCCTTCTTCCTTGTCTGTTCCCAGGTGCTTTTCTCTCCTCATATCACTGAGGCTTTGTCTACACTGCGCTTTCATCGTTATAACTTTTGTCGCTCAGGGGTGTGAAAAAACAACACCCGAATGACAAAAGTTTTAATGATGAATAGCACTGGTGTGGACAGCACTTCATCAGCGAGAGACCCGCTCCCGGCAATGAAGCTACCACCCCTCATTGGGGGGTAGTTTTCTTTTGTTGCCAGAAAAGTGGCTACGCTGCACCGCTTACAATGGCGTGGCTGCAGGGGCGTGGCTGTGCCGTTGTAAGGTGTGCAGTATAGACATAGCTTTAGAAACTGCTGTCGGAACTGCTCAGTACAGTCATCATCAGCATCCTGATCAACATGCCTCTCATACGTAGGTTACAACTTGCCCATTACTCATATAGCGTTGTCAGCTCTCTTGATCTTACCATGAGTCTTATGACATTTGATATAATAGCTCCAGTTCCAGGAGTTGATTGATTGTGAGAATCTCAGCTTTGTTTCTTTTCTTTTTTCCTTAAGTTTCTAGCTCTCCTGGTTGTGGAGAAAATTTTGAAAACATTACTCTATTATAAAGGCTCAGAAACCAGAATGCAAAGAAAAAGAACCCCCACTTTTTTTCTTTTTTTTTAAACTCCTGATTTCTAAGCCAGTTTTATGGCTGGAAGTTGAAGCTAGACCAATTCAGAATGGAAATAAGGTGTATATTTTCAACAGTGAGGATAATTAATAGGGCTGTTGATTATCCACAGTTAACTCATTATTCACTCAAAAAAATTAATCATTAAAAAATTAATTGTGATTAATCACAGTTTTAATTGCACTGTTAAACAATAGAATATCAATTGAAATTTATTAAATATTTTGGATGTTTTTCTACATTTTCAAATATATTGATTCCAATTACAACATAGAATACAAAGTGTACAGTGCTCACTTTATATTATTATTTGCCCCGTAAAATGATAAAAGAAATAGTATTTTTCAATTCACCTCATACAAGTACTGTAGTGCAATCTCTTTATTGTGAAAGTGCCTCTTACAAATGTAGATTTTTTTATATATATAACTGCACTCAAAAATCAAACAATGTAAAACTTTAGAATCTCCAAGTCCACTCAGTCCTACTTCTTGTTCAGCCAACCACTAAGACAAACAAGATTGTTTACATTTACGGGAGATAATGCTGCCTGCTTCCTATTTACAATGTTACCAGAAAGTGTGAACAGGCATTCAAATGGCACTTTTATAGCTGGCATTGCAAGGTATTTACATTCCAGATATGCTAAACATTTGTATGCCCCTTCATGCTTTGGCCACTATTCCGACGCTGGCTACACTAGTGCAATGCAAAAACCTGTTCTGACCTTCAGGTGACACTGTAAACAAGAAGAGGGCAGCATTATCTCCTGCAAATGTAAGCAAACATCTGTCTGACCGATTAGCTGAACAAGAAGTAGTACTGAGTGGACATGCTTCCATGCTGATTATGCTAAAAAATAATGCGTTAATTAAATTTGTGACTGAATTCCTTGGGGGAGAATTGTATGTCTCCTGCTCTGTTTTACCCGTATTCTGCCATATATTTCATGTTATAGCAGTCTCGGATGATGACCCAGCATGTTGTTCATTTTAAAAATACTTTCACTGCAGATTTGACAAAATGCAGAGAAGGTACCAATGTGAGATTTCTAAAGATAGCTACAGCACTCAATCCAAGGTTTAAGAGTCTGAAGTGCCTTCCAAAATCTGAGAGATGAGGTGTGGAGCATGGCTTTCAGAAGTCTTAAAAGAGCAAAACTCCGATGCAGAAACTGCAGAACCACCAAAAAAGAAAATCGACCTTCTGCTGGTGGCATCTGACTCATGATGATGAAAATGAACATGCGTCGAGCAGCACTGCTTTGGATCGTTATCGAGCAGAATCCATCATCAGCATGGACACATCCTCTGGAATGGTGGTTGAAGCATGAAGGGACATATGAATCTTTAGTGCATCTGGCACGTAAATATCTTGTGATGCTGGCTACAACAGGGCCATGCAAAAACCTGTTCTCACTTTCAGGTGACATTGTAAACAAGAAGCAGGCAGCATTACCTCCTGCAAATGTAAACAAAACATGTTTGTCTGAGCGATTGGCTGAACAAGAAGTAGGACTGAGTGGACTTTGTTTTATTTTTGAATGCAGGATTTTTTTTACATAATTCTATATTTGTAAGTTCCACTTTCATGATAGAGATTGCACTACAGTACTATATTAGGTGAATTGAAAAATACTATTTCTTTTGTTTTTTACAGTGCAAAGATTTGTAATAAAAATAACTATAAAGTAAGCACTGTACACTTTGTATTCTGTGTTGTAATTGAAATCAATATATTTGAAAATGTAGAAAACATCCAAAAATATTTAAATAAATGGCATTCTATTATTGTTTAATGGTGCGATTAATCACAATTAATTGTTTTAATCGCTTGACAGCCCTAGTAATTAACCATAAGGCCAATTAACCAAGGAGTGTGGTGGATTTTTTATTACTGACAATTTTAAAATCAACCGTGAATGTTTTTTCTAAAAGCTCTGCTGTAGGAATTATTATGGGGAAGTTCTATGGCCTGTGTTATACGGAGGTTAGACTACATGATCACAGTGGTCCCTTCTGGCCTTGGAATCTATGATTTTTTTTTTATTTTATTTTTTTTACCACAGACATGATTCTTTAACACTTAAAGCCAGCTAAGCAGAGCACGTTGTCCAAAATTCCATAAGAACAGTACAAAAAAATGAGCACATTCTTGGGAAGAATTACCTTTAGATTGTAGGGCATGTCCATACCATGCCTCAATACCTCTTGGAGTGAAGTTAGCACCCATTTAGTCCCCTTATTCTCTAGTGAACAGTTGGGGAAATGTTAAAACCACTGATATTTAACATAAGGATCATTGAACCAAACAAAAACCTATCTACTATGCATCCATGCATCCGATGAAGTGGGTTCTAACCCACGAAAGCTTATGCTGAAATAAATTTGTTAGTCTCTAAGGTGCCACAAGTATTTCTTTCTTTCTTATTTTCTTTTTGCTGACACAGACTAACACGGCTACTACACTGTAACCTATCTACTATTGGTACAGAGCATCCCCTGAGTAGGTATTTAACATTAAGCTATAATTATAAATTATATACAGAACTCTACACTTTATATACCCTTATTAATGTTCTAGGAATATATTTCAAACCCACTGTGTTTATTTTAAAAAAATGAATAACTAATTATATGAACAAATAGTACAAACTATGAAAATTTTCAATTTCCCAAAGCTCAGAAGAAGGGAGGCTTAATCCCAGCTGTCCTGGCTAATCAATCATATGATAGTTAATATGTCGCCCTAAATGCTGGCTCCTGCTTCTTTTATTTAATCTTGGTTTGAGATAATTACTGGCAAATGGGCAACTTCAGCTGAGCCAAAAATGGGTGGATGTAGTTTCTTGAATACAAAGTATACTCAGAATCTGCTGCAGTGGAAATACTTTTCCATGTCCATTCCAGAGCTTGGAATATGTTAACTGAATATAATGTCTTCTTGACGCTGAAATCTTAAATCTGTGATCTCCAAGAGATTTTTTTAAATTCTTTCAGTCTGAATTACTGAGTACTAACCTGCAAAGAACTACACTGCTGGATTATTATGGTTACAGAACAGCATTTGACATGTTCCTTCCCAAAAATATGATCAGAAGTGGTTCTCTTCATTTCTGTGGTGTCTTTCTGTAACTGTCACTTTTAAATGAGTGTATGACTCATACCAGATGTCATGTCTGGGATGCACTCAGGAGAAAGTTTCTATTTAGAAAGTTAGATCAGTACAATGGCAAGAAGAAAAAATACGTACTAAGTAATTGTGAAAGCAGATGTCAAAATCAGGTTTAGCTCTGCTAGCATATCATCCAAAATAACTGCGTTTGCAATCTGAATTTTGATACCTTTTGGATGTTCCAACCCGTTCAGACAAAATAAAGACTAATAATGGTATCTAGGTGGTAGTATCAACACAGTATATACTTTAGGTAAACTATTTCCAGAATTAAGGATTGTCTTATATTTAATATTAGCATAGTCTGTTGGGTGGCTTAGAAAACCTCATATAAACTGCTATTGATGGAATATATACAGTGTGCATATACTAAACAATGCCAACTCTAGAAAGAATGTACAATTATTAGTGAAAGAATCCTTAGACAAATGACTGCAGATGTAAACAAACATAGAGGTTCTTTCAGCATCAGTATTTTGCTTCTATATGAACCAATTAAAGGTGAAATCTTGTCCCCACTGATATCAATGGGAGTTTTGCCTTTGAATTCAGTAGAGCAAGGATTGCACCTCAGAACTTTAATCTGTATACACATTGGAAGGTTAGGGTTCATTTAGTGCTGCTGAACATGTTTATGTTGCATCTAGAGGCCTCAATTCTGCCCTCAGTTATGTGTGTAACTCCTTTAGATCCCAGTGAGAACTACTCCCATGTAAGTGTGGAAGAAGTAAGATTGACATGTACAATCACAGACAGATCATCTGTTATCATTAATAGGAATTATAGTAGTTGGAACCAAAATTAGTGATCAGATAGTTTAAAGCAATATCTCCTGTGAATAATTCAAAGGGGCTTGGATGCAGATACAAAAATATCACTCGGAGTTCTGGGAATTATTCTGAACATAACAGCAAACTAGTAAGGGATCTTTGATGTTTTTTCCTACGGAAAGGGCTGCAGCTGGATAAAAATAAAACACAAAAGAAGCTCCCATTTATTTGTAAAGAATCTGGATGTCCTTTAGCAGATTATATTTCTGGATGCCATGATGGCAAGTTTAGTGGGTGTCTGTAAAATGTATGTACACTATCAGCTACTGACTAATGGGAATCAGATGCTATCCAACAAAACTGACAAGTGTACATGTAATTTATGCTTTTTGGCCCAGATCCTCCATGATATCAAGGTGCCTCACTGTCATTCATTTGAACGGGAGATAGGTGCCTACCTTTGAGAATCTAAGCCAAGGTTACTGCACAAAGGTTGATGCATCTGTAGCTGAAAGAACCTGCACGTTCATAGTTAGAGAAAGAAGCCAATTATATCGTGGCAGTTCTTTATTAATGTCCCTGTCACGTTGTCTGGAGTGACTCATGACCATGAGTGCCTACCTCTGAGCAGACTGTCAAAAACAGGGCAGACACCCCAAACCGGTGCTATGTTCTGTAATTAGATTTCACCAACCTGGTACCAAATGTGAACTCCCAAAGTACTGCAGTAGTCTTATAATGGATTCACAGACAGTCCCCTTAGACACTCCTGTCTATCTTGCCACCCAGGCAGGCCTGCCTATGTGGTAAATAGTCGCACCAAAAATCACAAATATTCCAGGTTACGCTCAGTCTCAAGAGACCAGTCACTTACCCGGGTCGAGTTGCATCCTAGATCTCACACCAGAGACAACGCTGGTAGCCAATTCTGTAGTAAACTACCTAATGGTTTAATAGCTAAGAAAAAGAAATGAGTTATTGAGAAGTTAGAGCAGGCAAAGTGTATGTACAGGTGAGGCATGGCGTATAGTTCCAAATGGTAGCAGAGATGTAGCAATCTGCCAGGTTCCAAAAAGTCTTTTAGGGCTACGCAGAATAACTCTGGTGATCTCCATCTTCTCATTCAGTTATTCTGCCCTGTTAAAATCCAGACAGTCTGGAGATGAAGGGTTTTCTTTGGTATCCATATTTATATTCATTCTCTTAGAACAATCTGACAGGACAGCTATCAAGTGGTTTCTTCTTTGATGGCCAGGAGAGAGGGATGCTTTTAGAGACTTTGAATGCCCTACACAGTGACCACTCACTTTGAAGTGCCCAAGATGCATTACCTTTCTGATAAGAGTCCTTCATTTGCATTACACAAGGCTTCTTTCATGTTTGGAGGGTCATATACAATGCACTATATTAACAAGATACAGATAAGTGGGGGGGGGGGAAATCTAATTCATTATATAAACTTTAAACACCAAACACATTTACATAGTCTCTTTTGATCTTCTGATAATACACAAGTGAATTGGCCTGTGAAGTTTTATCAGTTTTCAGCTAAATCTACAGATTTGATCAGAGCTGGCATCAGTGTCCCAGTCCCATATGGGATTTTTGAGTTAAGACATGTTCATTCCTTCAACAAACAACTTTTTATTTTATTTCAATAAAAGTTGTTGCCAGTACTTTGTCTTCAAAATTAGAAGTGGGTCACAGTCTGGAACCTCACAGGTAGTTACAAGAGTCAATAACTTCAAGCTCAATCCTCCTGTGAAGAGCTGAGTGCCTTCTTCACTGTCTTCAGTGAGCCATGATTGTGAGTGCTCTGCACCCTGGAGGATTGGACCCTGATATTGAAATGGTGAAAGATTATTAAATACAGCTATGACATGATGTTTTTTACCAGATTATTATACATGGCATGGCTTGTGGCATCTTGCATTGTATCATATTCCATGACAATGGGACACTGCCAGTTTGAAATGGTGATAGAGCATCAATGAAGAAACCTAAAGAAACTTGGGTTATGCCTACACTGCCTACAGTGAGCCTCCCAGCCCAGGGACAATAGATACATGCTAGTTCCTCTTGAGCTACTGTGCTAAAAAAAGCAGTGTGGCCATTGCTGCGTGGGTGGCAGCTTGCTGTCTTAAGCCCATCCAGCTCCCTGGGCCTGAGCTCAAGTGGCTAGCCCGAGTGTCTGCTGGAGCCACAACGACTATAATGCTATTTTTAGCATGCTAGCTACAGAGAAGCTAGTATGAGTCTGTCTATCCAGGCCGGAGGACTCACTCCCAGCTGCCTTTTAGACATACCCTGGGTGGCCTATTCGCCAATCAGGTTACTAAGGAAACTACCATCAACAATTAACCTCTTTCTGATACAGACAAGTGTGTCTATATGTCACATCTTAGGGGAGGAGGGAAGGACTAGGCCACCTGCTGTACATTTTCACTGGAATTCATCCCCAAAACAATGTAACAGGTTCTCATTGACCTACACACCAGAAATACTTGGCGTGGGTGATGCACATGAACCAAATATTTATTTCCATATTAAATTTATATTGGGTAAATAACCTTCCCAGTATTGCGTCGCATTGAGTGCTGCAAATTCCTCTGATATTCAGCTGATATTTTTGTTCTTAAGAAAATGTTGAGTCTTCTATTTTGAATCTTTCTGAACTGAAATTGACCAGTCAGTTCAGGTCCTTTTCTGTTGCTTATGCTCACTGTTCTGCATTGATTGTTAATGCTGTATTTAAGTGTAGGAAATGTGATTGCTGGCTCACTTGGGACCCTCACAAACATGAGAAGTGTATTTTATGAAGTTACCTCAGTGAACACAAAAATTATATGATAGCAAAATGAAGAGAAAATAGGTTAACAATAGCAGAAATTCTGTTCAGCAGCTTGTTTAATTTCAGTGACAAAATGTAATTTTCACAAATTTCCATTGAATTTGTTTAACCATTGTAATCTTGCAGTATAATGGCATCATGGGGAAGTCTTTTTATGAATATACAAGATCCCATTACATGTATGCTAGAATCTTTCTGCCATTGCAATGACACAGTGATGGGTATTTTTCTAGGACTTGGGAAATGTAAACAAATGGAAAGAAGATTGGAAGGGGCGAAGAACTGGGCAGTGATCCAGAATATCCATTGTTGAGTGAGTCCAGGCTGCACCAGATTTTCCCAGCCATAGTGGAACTGATTTCCTCTCATTTTATCCCAAATATGTAATGTGGGTTTTAAAATACAGAATTAATGGAGAAGCACAACAGAAAACCCAAAAGCTGATACAGTGAGAAAAGAGAAAAATCAAAAAAGGATTAACAGGTCTATTGGATCTTAATGATTGGGAGCAGATTTTAACAGCTGCCAGAACAAAGTCATTTCTGTTTTTTAAGTGTATGGTTCTCTTCTAGGCATCAGCTCTGTTATTCAGAGCCTCAGGGCTTGTCCATGAACAGAAGTTATACTGATATACCAGTGCAGTGCAATTGAAACAACTCTTTCGGTGGAGTGCGTTCACATTGTGTCACTTGCCCTAGAGCATGTTGCTATGCACACAGCAGCACACTGTACTGATAACAGCATGGCGCATGGTGGGTAGTAGATATTCCCATGTCCTGTGCACTGTCTGCAGGCTCCCTGCCGTGTGGGCAATTTTTTCATGTGTTTCAAACAAAACAGAAAAAACTTTATTAAGAGAACCTGCCTATATGGACCCTTTGGCTGCTTTGAGCCACTCTGGCAGTGCAAAGCAGCCATTAAAAATGCCTTTAACCAGCCCCTTCCAGAATTCCCTGGAATTAGGGAGTCCCTGGGTGACACTGAGCAGCCATAGTAGTTCCTACATCACCCCCTTTGTAGGTGTGATGCAGAGGGTGTGGATAGGAATTCATTGCTATGCTTCAGCGGTTCACCATTGCTGGAATATCCCCTTGGGAGCTGTGGGCAACTCGTATCTGGGGTCCAGCCAGCACAGATTGGCACCAGGATCCAGGGTCAGCAAAGATGGCATAAACCCCTGTTTTGCTACAGTCTCTGATCTTTTCTGTCCCAAATCTCTAATAAATTGTTACAATGTTGTCTTGTAAGCTGCCAATTGTATCAAATTAGGCAGCATGGCTAAAATATTCAAACTGGGGCGCCTAAAGTCACGCACCTATAAACATGCAAGTTTGAAAATCTTGTGCTGTTACTAAATTTCTTCCTGACACCATAAACTATACAGGCTGAACTTGGTTAATATACCTAAAAGCACCTAAAGCTTTCCTAGGTTGTTGGTGCTATCTGGAGCAGACCTGAAGTTAGCAGTTGTAACATGGTACCATTTCTTCCTATGCATGTACGGCATGTAGCACAAGAGGTGCCAAGCCAGATCTGGGTGTCTGTGTGCTAATTCCCTGTTCTGCGTTCTCTGCTTGGTAAGCCCTGTGTGTCATGTTTTCCTGCAATCTGAATTCTAGGTTCATTTGTAAAGCACTATGAGATGTACTGATGAAAAGCAGTATAGAATCATAGAAATATAGGACTCAAAGGGACCTTGATAGGTCATCTAATCCAGTCCCCTTCACTGAGGCAGTACTAAGTATTATCTAGAACATCCCTGTCAGGTTAGAGAATCACCTGACAGGGATGTTCTAGATAATACTTAACCTGTATTAAAAACCTCCAATGAGAAGAGATTCCACAACCTCCCTTGATCATTTGTTCCAGTGCTTAACTACCCTGACACTTAGGACGTTTTTCCTAATGTCTAACCTAAATCTCCCTTGCTGCAATTTTAGTCCATTACTTCTTATCCTGTCCTCAGTGGCTCAGGAGAACACTTTATCACCGTCCTCTTTGGAACAACCTTTTACAAACTTGAAGACTCTTATGTCCCCCTCAGTCTTCTCTTCTCCAACCTAAACAAACCCAGTTTTTTCAATCTTTCCTCATAGGTCATGTTTTCTAGACCTTTAATCATTGTTGTTGCTCTCCTCTGGACTTTCTCCAGTTTGTCCACATCTTTCCCAAGGTGTGATGCCCAGAACTGGACATAGTAATCCAGCAGAGGCCTTATCAGTGCTGAGTAGAATGGAAGAATTACTTCTTGAGTCTTGCTTACAACACTCTTGCTAATACATCCCAGAATAATGTTTTTTGCAACAGTATTACATTGTTGACTCATATTTAGTTAGTGATCCACTATAACCCCCAGATCCTTTTCTGCAGCACTCCTTCCTAGGCAGTCATTTCCCATTTTGTATTTGTGCAATTGATTATTCCTTCCTTCTAGATCATTTTGAATGCTAATCCTGTCCTCCAAAGCACTTGCAACCCCTCCCAACTTGATATCATCTGAAAATTGTATCAGTGTACTCTCTATGCCATTATCCAAATCATTTATGAAGATATTGAAGAAAACCAGGGCCAGGACACATCCTTGCGTAACTCCACTTGATATGCCCTTCCGGCTTGGCTGTGAACCATTGATAACTACTCTCTGGGTACAGTTTTCTAACCATTTTTGCACTCACCTTATAGTAGTTTTGTCTAGGCTATATTTCCCTATTTGTTTAGGAAGTTATGTGAGACAGTATGAAAAACCTTCTAAAGTCAAGAGAGAGCACATTGGCTGCTTCCCCCACCCTCCATCCACAAAGCTTGTTACCCTGTCAAAGAAAGATATTAGGTTGATTTGACATGATTAGTTCTTGACAAGAAGAGCTAGGTATTATTATTTAATAAAAATAGGAAAATAATTCTTAAAGTATTAAAATAAATCCATCACAGTTGGTAATACTATCATAAAATATAATTTTTGAAATACAGCATATTCCAAAGGGATAATACCGAGAGGGAAAAAAATTAAATATAGCTACTTGGTACTAGTGTATTTTAATTCAGTTGTCATGCCTTCAAAATTCAATTGGAGGGAGGATGCCCCTATAAATGTTACATGTGAATGTGCTAGTAAGATTATACACTTAGATCATCAGCCACAGGAAAGCTGATTTTTTTTTTGAGGTTTCATCTCTCTCTTGACAAGCTCACAAAGGTCTTTTAGAGTTAATTATGTTGTGTGTTTTTCCTAACCAGCCAGTAATGAATCATGAGGCTAGTTTGCAAAGTATTGTTGCCCCTTTTTTGACCCGAGCAGCTAGTTAAAATTTGGAGCCCTGGAGATGTTCCAGTTGGGAGTAGAAATTGACGCTGAAGACTGTATTCTCTTTGATGCAATGTTGTTTTCTTTATAAGGAATGTACAAAGTTTTGCTTCTCTCAATGCAGAAAGAACCAAATACCGAGGATAGCTTCTTTGTTTAAAGCTCCAAGCTTCTTTAGCCAGCATCCAAAAAACTCTCTGTAGCTTTTTTCAGGGTCACACTATGCTTATAGGCTGTAGCTTGGCTTTCTAGATCTCCTTGGAGTCTCACCCACTTTCTTCTCTGGCCCTACAACAAGATTTTTTTCACAGAGAGACACTCACCCAGTCAGAATAATAAGCAGTGGGACCTTGCACCCCCTCTCCACCCATGCTAGTTTCCAATCTGGGCAGACTCTATTATGCCTTGTTTTAGATATGGCCCCTTAACTGTCTCTTACAACTATCTTAAGTGAAGGGTGAGCACACACCCCCATTTCAATGTGGTTTTAACTCAAAGCTTTCCAACGTCTAACCCAGCTCATAACAGTACTTTGACATGTAACTCAGGGAATGAATGTGAAGACTTCTTCCCTGTTAGTTTTTCTGTCAATTCCAGATTTATTTAAAGTATGCTTTCACAACATGTTCAGGGAGAAGATTTTTTTTGAGCCTGCAACACACTATCCTAGCTTCTGTGTTGAGGTGCAGAGTTACTCTATTGATGGATTAATCTGGACAGCAGCCAAGTCCAGGTGTTTCATTAGCTCCCCACTCATCTGATATACAAGGCTGAGAGCTTCCCTAAAGAAGAAAACGAGAGGCACAGACAACCTTGCTATAGGAAAGCTTTCACAAGAGGCATTTTAGGAGAGATTATGGGTCAAGTTTATGTTGATCTCTTTCAAAGCACGTCCTGCCTCAGGACTTCATTGTTGAATTAAATCACAGAGAGCTGAATAAGGGAAACCACCTAAAAGAAGGTGAGTTACATTTAAAAAAGACTTATCCTTATGTATAAAACTGTGACTGCATGCTCCATTGATAACCCAAAACACTGCAGGGTCACTACTGTCCAGAAATCTTCATATATATATATATATATATATATATATATATATATAAAGCACACGGTCAAACTGACAAACTGTCCCCGCAACAGACACTCAGATACTCACCAACACAGCCCCCCTAATGCAGCACTTAGGGTACCTCCTTCTCTGACAGATCCCAGTCAAACTCCCTTTGTTAGCCTCTCTTCATATATATATATACTATTATATAAAGGCAGCCAGATGCGAACCAGCTGAGCAGCGAACAGTGGAGAGGCTAACAGAGGGAGTTTGACTGGGAGCTCACCTGAGGAGAGCGCACTGAGGCTTTCATCCTGCAGGCTTCTCTGAGTAGTTACTGCAACAGCTGAGGAAGCTCTTAGAAGGAAGGTAATATGGATGGTGAGCGATCAGCTGTTGTGACCTGCACAGGATGTGTCATGTTTGTCTTTCTTCCACAGGACAGAAGCGACTTGGTACAAAGTGCAAGCTGGTCTCCATATTGAAAGAGAAGGTTCAAGGTCTGGAGAAACAAGTATCAACCCTGCATTGCATAAGAGAAAATGAAGATTTCCTGGACAGACGTCAGGATATGCTTCTGTGGGCACAACATTCTGAAGAATCAGAGCAGGCTGTGCAGCTGGGACAGAAGGACTGTGATGAAAATTGGCAGCATGTGACCTCCAGAAGAAGAAAGAGGAGTACCCATGTACCAGCAATGCAGATACGGGTGAGCAACCGTTTTCATGTTTTCTCAACAGGTACTAATGTGGAAAGTGGACTAGATGATACATCTGAGCGAAGGGAGCAGAGGGAGACTCCATCGATTGGAAGGCATGAGATGCACTGTCCTAGGGATGGGGGTTCCACGACCGCCACTCCCAAGAGAAAGAGGCGGGTGGTGGTGGTTGGAGACTCCCTCCTAAGGGGGACTGAGTCATCTATCTGCCGTCCCGACCAGGAAAACTGAGAAGCGTGCTGCTTGCCAGGAGCTAGGATTCACGATGTGACGGAGAGATTGCCAAGACTCATCATTCCCTCGGATCGCTACCCCTTCCTGCTTCTCCATGTGGGCACCAATGATACTGCCAAGAATGACCTTGAGCAAATCATTGCAGACTACGTGGTTCTGGGAAGAAGGATAAAGGAGTTGGAGGCGCAAGTGGTGTTCTCGTCCATCCTCCCTGTGGAAGGAAAAGGCCCAGATAGAGACCGTAGAATCGTGGAAGTCAACAAATGGCTAAGCAGGTGGTGTCAGAGAGGCTTTGGATTCTTTGACCATGGGATGGTGTTCCAAGAAGAAGGATTTCTAGGCAGAGATGGGCTCCACCTAACGAAGACAGGGAAGAGCATCTTCACAAGCAGGCTGGCTAACCTAGTGAGGGCTTTAAACTAAACTAGGTTCACCGGGGGAAGAAGACCACAGCCATGAGGTAAGTGGGATACCAGGAGGAATCACGAGCAGGAGAGCACAAGTCGGGAGGACTCCTGCCTCATATGAGAAAGCAGGACGATCAGCGAGTTATCTTAAGTGCCTAGACACAAATGCAAGAAGCCTGGGAAACATGTAGGGAGAACTGGAAGTCCTGGCACAGTCAAGGAATTCTGATGTGATCTGGAATAACAGACTCACATGACTGGAGTACTATCATGGATGGATATAAACTGTTCAGGAAGGACAGGCAGGGCACAAAAAGTGGGGGAGTTACATTGTATGTGAGAGCAATATGACTGCTCAGAGCTCCAGTATAAAACTGAAGAAAAACCTGAGAGTCTCTGAATTAAGTTTAGAAGTGTGAGCAACAAGGGTGATGTCATGGTGGGAGTCTGCTATAGACCACCAGACCAAGGGGATGAGGTGGACAAGGCTTTCTTCAGGCAACTAACAGAAGTTACTAGATCACAGGCCCTGGTTCTCATGGGGGACTTCAAACACCCCGATATCTGCTGGGAGAGCAATATAGCAGTGCACAGACAATCCAGGAAGTTTTTGGAAAGTGTAGGGGACAATTTCCTGGTGCAAGTGCTGGAGGAACCAAGTAGGGGCAGAGCTCTTCTTGACATGCTGCTCACAAACAGGGAAAAAATAATAAGGGAAGCAAAAGTGGATGGAAACCTGGGAGGCAGTGACCATGAGATAGTCGAGTTCAGGATCCTGACACAAGGAAGAAAGGAGAGCAGCAGAATACGGACCTTGGACTTCAAAAAAGCAGACTTTGACTCCCTCAGGGAACTGATGGGCACGGTCCCCTGGGAGAATAACATGAAGGGGAAATAAGTCCAGGAGAGCTGGCTGTATTTTAAAGAATCCTTATTCAGGTTGCAGGAACATACCATCCCGATGGTTAGAAAGAATAGTAAATATGGCAGGCAACCAGCTTGGCTTAACAGTGAAATCCTTGCTGATCTTAAACACAAAAAAGAAGCTTACAAGAAGTGGAAGATTGGACAAATGACCAGGGAGGAGTATAAAAATATTGCTCAGGCATGCAGGAGTGAAATCAGGAAGGCCAAATCACACTTGGAGTTGCAGCTAGCAAGAGATGTTAAGAGTAACAAGAAGGGTTTCTTCAGGTATGTTAGCAACAAGAAGGTGGTCAAGGAAAGTGTGGGCCCCTTACTGAATGAGGGAAGCAACCTAGTGACAGAGGATGTGGAAAAAGCTAATGTACTCAGTGCTTTTTTTTGCCTCTGTCTTCACAGACAAGGTCAGCTCCCAGACTACTGCACTGGCCAGCACAGCATGGAGAGGAGGTGACCAGCCCTCTCTGGAGAAAGAAGTGGTTCAGGACTATTTAAAAAAGCTGGATGAGCACAAGTCCATGGGGCCGGATGCACTGCATCCGAGGGTGCTAAAGGAGTTGGCGGATGTGATTGCAGAGTCATTGGCCATTATCTTTGAAAACTCATGGCGACCGGGGGAGGTCCCAGATGACTGCAAAAAAAGCTGATGTAGTGCCCATCTTTAAAAAAGGGAAGGAGGAGGATCCGGGGAACTACAGGCCAGTCCGCCTCACCTCAGTCCCTAGAAAAATCATGGAGCAGGTCCTCAAGGAATCAATTCTGAAGCATTTAGAGGAGAGGAAATTGATCAGGAACAGTCAGCATGGATTCACCAAGGGCAGGTCATGTTTGACTAACCTAGTTGCCTTCTATGGCGAGATAACTGGCCCTGTGGATGAGGGGAAAGCAATGGATATGTTATTCCTTGACTTTAGCAAAGCTTTTGATACGGTCTCCCACGGTATTCTTGCCAGCAAGTTAAAGAAGTATGGGCTGGATGAATGGACTATAAGGTGGATAGAAAGCTGGCTAGATCGTTGGGCTCAATGGGTAGTGATCAATGGCTCCATGTCTAGTTGACAGCCGGTATCAAGTGGAGTGCTCCAAGGGTTGGTCCTGGGGCCGTTTTTGTTCAATATCTTCATTAATGATCTAGAGGATGACATGGATTGCACCCTCAGCACGTTTGCAGATGACACTAAACTGGGAGGAGTGGTAGATACGCTGGAGGGTAGGGATAGGACACTGAGGGACCTAGACAAATTAGAGGACTGAGCCAAAAGAAATCTGATGCAGTTCAGCAAGGACAAGTGCAGAGTTCTGCACTTAGGACAGAAGAATCCCATGCACGGCTACAGAATAGGGACCAAGCGACTAGGCAGCAATTCTGCAGAAAAGGACCTAGGGGTTACAGTGGATGAGAAGTTGGCTATGAGTCAACAGTGTGCCCTTGTTGCCAAGAAGGCTAACGGCATTTTGGGCTGTATAAGTAGGAGCATTGCCAGCAGATTGAGGGATGTGATCATTCGCTGCTATTCGGCATTGGTGAGGCCTCATCTGGAGTACTGTGTCCAGTTTTGGGCCCCACACTACAAGAAGGATGTGGAAAAATTGGGAAGAGTCCAGTGGAGGGCAACAAAAATGATTAGGGGGCTGGAGCACATGATTTATTAGGAGAGGCTGAGGGGACTGGGATTCTTTAGTCTGCAGAAGAGAAGAATGAGGGGGGATTTGATAGCTGTTTTCAACTACTCGAAAGGAGGTTCTAAAGAGGATGGATCTAGACTGTTCTCAGTGGTACCAGATGACAGAACAAGGAGTAATGGTCTCAAGTTGCAGTGGGGGAGGTTTAGGTTGGATATTAAGGAAAACTTTTTCACTAGGAGGGTGGTGAAGCACCGGAATGGATTACCTAGGGAGATGGTGGAATCTCCTTCCTTAGAGGTTTTTAAGGACAGGCTTGACAAAGCCCTGGCTAGGATGATCTAATTGGGTTTGGTCCTGCTTTGAGCAGGGGGTTGGACTAGATGACCTCCTGAGGTTCTTTCCAATCCTGATATTCTATACTAGAAGCAGTAGGATTTGGATAAATACTGGAGATTATTCTGGTACACTTTTTAAAAATAAGAACTGGGTGTGTTTGAAGTGAGAAACTGGGAGATAAGATACAGTAGAATCTCAAAAGCAAACTATGGAAATGAGACATTTGCTTCTATGTTCAAAATATAAAAATACAGTGCATGGCAAAAATAGCCATATGGTGTGTTACAGACAGATTTTGCTCTCATTAATTTAGTAGCAAAAGTCTTATTGACTTAAGTGGGAGCAAGATCAGGCACCCAGATATTGTAACATACTCTATAGGGCCATTTCTGCCATGCACTTCCTTTTCTTCCAGAGTTATACAATTTCTCTCCCTGCTTTTTTAGTCTTACTATTCCTGGTAGTCTGTGAAGTATCACTGTCACTGTCTATCAGCCCTCACAGAGAGAGCGCCGATTACAACACGTCAGATGTGTTGTTCTAGCCAGTCCTCCAACTACCTGCTGGCCAGGCTGTCAGTAGCACCGGAAACCCGACTGACATAGCGTACAGTAGCCTAGAACTCCTGAGCGATCCACCAACCGCATTCTCCCAAGTACCTGGGATTACAGATACGCGCCACCACACCGGGCCGTTGTGAAGTATTACTCTTGTATTTTTATATTTTGAACATATAAGAAAATGTCTCAGTTCTGAGTTTGGGTTTGGGTTTCCACTGAACCGCATGTCTTCCAGTTTCCAATTTACTTAAAATGAGCTAGTCTCCATGAGAAGACAACTACTGAAGGGTAACTTATGCCAGTGACTTTGACTTATCTGATGATACGATAGTTACTATAGAAGAAAGAGAATTTGTGCTCCAGTTAAGGATTGGCTGAGAAACTGTAGATTCATCTCAATGCATTATTTAGTAATGTGGTTGCACATAAGACTCAGCTACATCAGAAAGCAAGTGTAGATACTGTCTGCAGAGAGAGTAGATGAAAGCAACAAACACTTCATTACATGACAGGAAGAAAAGGACTTTAGGAAGAATAAAGAGGGGAAAAGAAAAAATGAAAACTGAGAAGGTAAAATCCTGATAGCATAGTTTTTTAATTTGGGAATAATAAAAATGATGGTCATATTATGCTGGTTGTGAGCTGCTGATGTCCTGAGAAGTTTGTCAGCATGGCATTTTGGGTTTAACAAATAGATGAGTAAATGAAAAGAAAAAATCAAATTGGCATACTATTAAAAGCTGATTAATGATGAATCAGCTGTTACATCTTTAAAAATTATTTTCTGTACTGCAGATATAACAATCCCATTGATTTGGTAACAAAGAAAAGGTAATAAAATGTTGAAATTGTTTTTCATCTCAGCAAAAAGCTAAATATTGCTGTAGGACTATCTGGTTTTCTGACCACTGTTTTTATACTACACTATCTAATATTTGGATGCTGTAAGTGTACTTATTTCCTCTGGAAAAAGGATTTACATTTTACATAAAATGATTTACATTTTACATAAAATCCATCTGCATCTTTGCTTTCTGGAGGTTTAATTTTCACAATGTGTGTGTTATGATCCCTGTTCTTAAGAATTTATAGTCAGGGTAATGTAACCAATTAATATTGCAACAGCTATGACTACAGTAACATTTGTGTATTTCTCAGCACTTCTTCACAAATGCAGATAATTTTTTCATTGTTTATAATGAATTATTGTTGTGTCAAAAACAGCAGAGAGGAAAACTGGTGTTTCTTCCAAACATATCATTATACACACTAAAGGAATGAAGACTCTTATCAGATATTTTTAGATAATTTTTTGTCAGCAGAAATAGCAGCCCTTTAGAATAAATTGGAAATCATTATCACTTCCATTAGGAATCACTGTGATAACACTAAATATGATGAATTCATATGGTATTCATGCAGTTACAAATAATTAATTTCATAGAAATTCATTATAGATCTCCGTGGTCTAAATTGTCCCCCTGCCCTGGAGAAACCCACAGGATGAACCAGAGCATTAAAAATTTGGTCTTTCAGATATTCTAGATTATCATTTCCTCAATTATGATTTGTTTGGGGGAGCACAAAAGAGGCAAGGAGTAAAATGTTGGCCCTCTGAAGTCAATGGCAAAACTTCCATTGTCTTTGATGGAGCCAGGATATCGCCCCAGGTATACAGTCTCCTACTTCTATGGATCTTGGGTGCTGTTGGAAAGAGAGGAAGGGTGGTCAAGTGGTTAGAGCATTAGCCTGGGACTCTGAAGACCTGATTTTAATTCCCTTCTCTGGCACAGATTTCCTGTGTGACCTTAGGCAGTCACTGAGGGCTTGTGTACATTGGACACACAGGAAAATTAATCTGAAGTACTAGAGGTGTGAATTTAAAGCACATTGGTTTAAAAACTGCATTAAACCCCAGTGCAGACAATCTCAGAACTAAAGTGGCCTAAACCTGAAATAAGCTAAAACAAATTAAAACCATTTTAACTCTGAATTAGTTTCTACACAGGGATTTCATTCAGTATAATTAATGTGCTTTAAATATACACATTTAGTTAAATGGATTAACTTTCTGAGTGTCCCCATGTCAACAAGTCCTGAGTCTCTGTGCCTCAGTTCCCCATAGCACTCCTCTCCCTCATGGGAAGTTACTTAGGGTACGTCCATACTTACCGGCTGGTTCGGCGGCAAGCAATCGATCTTCTGGGATCGATTTATCGCGTCTTGTCTAGACGCGATAAATTGATCCCGGAATTGCTCGCCGTTGACGCCAGTAATCCTGCTCTGCGAGAGGAGTAGGCAAAGTCGACGGGGGAGCCTGCCTGCCACGTCTGGACCCGCGGTAAGTACCTTTTAGTTCGAACTAAGATACTTCGACTTCAGCTACGTTACTAACGTAGCTGAAGTTGCGTATCTTAGTTCGAACTGGGGGCTTAGTGTGGACCAAGCCTTAGTCCTGCCACGAGTGCAGGGGACTGGACTAGAGGACCTCTCGAAGTCCCTAGCAGTTCTAGAATTCTATGTTGTGAGGATAAACACATTAAAGATTGTGAGGTGCTCAGATACTATGGCAATTGGGCCATAAAGTACTTGCTGGTACCTAAATTGATAGAAAGGGAACATGTCGCAACGTGTCTCCAGACGGCACATTTTGGTGGTGCAGCAGGATTAACTCCCATTTATTCCTTTTCATGTGGAAATTCAGCTGATATGTTGCTCCACGTCTTTCCTCCTTCACTGTCCCCAAAGTTTCACTGGACTCAAGAAGATCAAACAGAGGAGCATCCATGGGTTTCCAAGCACACTTCCTCTACTTCTCTTCCTAAGTCCCTTCCATTTATATGTTTTTTTAAATTTATCCTGAAATGTATCCACTTTGTAGCAGAATAAAAAAAGTATTAACATAAATTGAATTTCTGCCTCTCCCCACTTTTTCGAGATAAAGGAGTATTTTATAATAGATTCGTGATGGCTGGATGAGCAATAGAAATGATCAAAGGTATGTTTATTTCATGGAAATTTTTCTTGAATGAAATGGAATTTTGAGTTAAAGATTTTCTGTTAAATGTTTTGTTTTGCCATGACGATATTGAAAACAAAAGTTTTATTTTTTTTTCAACTGGAAAAAATTGAAAGTGTTTTCCCCACTGAAATGAAACAATTTTTTAATAAAAAAAAATATTTTTGCCAACAAATGAAATTTTTTTTACCCAAAATGAAATTGTTGTTGTTTTCACACAAAAAATTCACGGACGATTTTAGTATCAACATTTTAATGGAAATTTTTTAACCAGCTTTAAAGAATAGCCAATTTGTGTAGTCTCTGAGGAAGCTCAAGAGGTCACCCTTCAAAATTGATGTGGTAATTTTAAACAATTGGAAATCAATTGAAAAGTAGAAATATAATTCAATTTAAAACATTTCTTTATCGAGAGATAGCAAGATTAACATTATTTTCTGAGTGTGACTGCTATTTTTCAATTACAAAATGGTAACACTTTTTTTGATGTAGGTGGTATTCTTTTTTAAACCTTTGTAAACATTACAAATGTCTAACTGGGCTCATCATTTATTTAGACTAAATACCTTGGCATTCATTGAACCCAACAGCTCAGAGATATTTATTCCATTTGTACCACAGCCTTAGACTTTATCCATTTTAGGAGTTTAATGGACTGAGATGAAAACAATAAAAAACTGTTAGGCTTCATTCAGTGCTTAAAAGGCAATTCTGAGCATTACAGCATATAAAGAGTACAACATGTGCTAAATGAGTCCTGAGAAAAAATGATTCTTCAATTTGAATAAATAGCAATTAAACAATAGCAAAGAGAAAAATGGAACATGTCAAAATTAACTTTTTTCAGTACTGACTTTGTTTTACACACATACATTTTCATCCTACAAAATGCCAAGTTGTTTAAAGTACTATGAAGTCATCAAAAGGAAATGTGTCATGAATAAAAACTCAGCTACTGTCATTTAGATGCCTGTATTCTAAATGGAATGGTAATTGCAAATATGTGCATGTTTAGTAATTGCTTCCTTTTTTATATTACTTAGGACCAAGACATGATGTACCTGACTGAAGATACTAGTGTAAATAACTTCAAGTCTACTGAGAGAATACAGGGGTCATATTGCAGGATATGAGAGCAATCAGAAAATGAGGATAGATTTCATTACTGTAGACAATGGTCACAGAAGTAAACTGAGCTGCTACTGATACAGCTTAACCTGACACACCAGATTAATTTTATAAATGATTCATTTTGTTGTCCATTGAATAACCCCTCCCTCCTCCACCACTATTAAAGTTCAACATTCAGAAGCTCTGGAGACTCCAGCAGGTGCCAGTTTGCTCACTAGAGACCCAGACCTGCTCTCATGGAAGTAAAGGGCAAAATTCCAATGAACTGTACAGGATTAAGTCTTCTGAAAGTTGCGACCATATTATGGAAACTATAAGAATTAACTGAGATTTAAACTAGATTTACACTTTCCCTCTTAATTCAGCAGTTATACCCTTAATACCATATATTCCTTCACTTTGTTCACTCATGGTTCCAACGGTAGCACACTCATTACTTGGCTAGAGAGTTGAAAGTTAAATTTCCTCACCAGGATTTAGGCCCTTACCTAAAGCTGACACTGTTCTCTCCAGTAGGTTAGCATTTAGATACTACCATGATCAATGCTCTAGAAACACCTGCATAGGGAGTCTAAAAATGAGGTTTTGTTTAAGCACTGTGTAGTTTTGTTCATATTCCATAGGATTAGGCAGAATGGCTAATCTTCCATGAGAATCAGCCAGTTCTCCCTAATGAAAGTCCACACCAAGCCAGGAGAACTTGAAGAAAGACCAACAGCTTATGGATGCAGGTAGGAATCAACTTGGACATAATAAATATTATAAATTATCACAGTTGTATAGCTTTTAGGTACACTGACTCCTGATGATTTCCATGTACATTGTGATGTAAAAGCTCTGTGCAAAGGTTTGAAATGTAGAGAAGTGTGTCTCTCACTAAAGTGATTTTGAGCAAATAATAATAATACTGTCCCTATTGAAGAAAAGTGTGTGTTTTGATTCAAAGAAAAACATCTTTTTTGTCTTCCTTTTATTTATCTTGGGTGGGATTTTCAAAAGCTTGAATGTTTTCAGTGGAACTTTCAAGCATGACTTTCATTGGGATTTGTGCTCCTAAATCACATTAGTACTTTTGAAAATCCCACCCTTAGGGCTTGACATCTAAAGCACACTAATGTGTTTGCGCATTAATTGGTCTGTGTAGACCCTGCTGGTGCATATTAAATGGTCTCTAGTGTGTTTTAACTTAGTATTAAAGCGCACTAGGGAATATTAGTGCACACCAGTAGGGTCTGCATGGACCAATTAATGTGCAACACGTTAGTGCACTTTAGAAATCACAGCGCTTGTAGTGTGGATTACCTCATTATGTAGACAAGCCCTTAGTCTTTACATCTGGTTGTTTCACTAGGAGACATGGAGAATCAGTATAAATAATAATGGTAGCATAATGATCCATCTCATTGTCCATGACTCTCAAAGCTGCTGTACTCCATAGGGATGCTGCAGCTGGAGACAAAGTACTCAGTTCTTGGTGTCTGGTGGAGCTACCATAAAAGATGCTAATCAGTGCCATTTGCAATATAGACACTTATTCATGATAAACTAGATTGAGACCATAAAGCCTCTCACATAGGCCCAACTGAATAAGTGTTAGATTATAACAGTTTTTACTAATTATTCATCTGGGGTGATATAGAACCAGTGATCGAGACATAAAAGAACATTGCCAATTCTTTCAGTATCCACATGGCTCCACTCACAGTATCTAATTATTTTCTGGCTTCAGAAATGCACAATATTCATGCAAAAATTAGAACAAAGTGAATTTAATTGTAAATTGAATATTATGTTCCTAATAACAGCACAAATAATACACACTATTCGACCACATCCATATTCGAAGAATATGCATATAATACAATAAATTAAAAGGAACAACCCTCAAATAAGTATCCAGTATTGAGGTATTCCCAGCATTTAATGAAGCTTTCTCTCCTTCTCCACTGGTATGGGTTGTTCCATAAGGGGAAACTTAGATGAAAACAATGTTGGTCATTAAAAAGCCATTTACAAGCATCAGGGCAGGTGATAAGGAATGAAAAATGGAGAAGCTTTAAAGGGAATAAGGTAAATGAGGTAGGAAATTCTGGAGACTTATTCCTTTAAAATATATGAATTTAATACGCAATTTTGACTCTTCATTCAGAAGTACTCAGGAGGCCAATGACTCTTCTTCCCTGCCCCTGGTAAAATAAGAGACTATTTAGCACTACCCTTATTTAATCTGATACATTCCACTGTTTTTTTCTGAGCTATTCTGTCAGTGAAAACCATGGCCCTCTTAACAAATGTCTCCTATCCAGGAATCTTGTATATCCACATTTAGCTAAAAATATTTAGAAATGTACAGCTTTGGTGTACATACACCGTCTAAATCTCTTAGCCCTCCAAGTAGTGGAGTCGTAGTCCAAAAGGACCTTTGATAGAAAGACTATCTGTAAAAGACAATATGTCAGAAGAACCATGTGAGTAAACTCCTGGCCCCATTGACACCAATAGGAGTTTTGCCATTTACTTTGATGGGGCCAGGACTATATGCTCTCGTCTCTTTATACTGCTTTCATACATTGTTTGTCTGATGAGTTTATCTGCAACACTAATTTTCTCTTAATTTTTTGAGCATCCATTGACTCTTCTTCCATTTATTATAAGTTTTGTTGGCATTTGCTACTCAACTTTTTGCTCTTGTGTAGCACCTGAAGATCTCCAAAGTGCTTTAAAGCATTAATGTTCTTTGGGGCAGGAACCTGTTCTGTGCTTGTACAGTGCCTACTACCCTGGGGTCCTGGTCAGTGGCTGGGACTCTTAGGTGCTACAGTAATATAACAAATAATGACAAACAGTAATGATTTAAGCCTCATAACATCCTTGTGAGGTACTGTAGGGAGTATGATCATCTCCATTTTAAATAGAGAGAGACTGAGCCATAGATATATTAAGTGACCTGTTCAAGGTCTTGCAGATGGTCATTGGCACAGCCAGGTATAAATCTTAGGAGCCCTGACTCCTCACCTTCTATTCTAACTTTCAGAATGCTGTGTCCCCTCTATTACATGCACCATACTTCTCTGGATAGATATGGCAATGTAGAATCGTATTAATTTGTAGATCCCTAGGCCCAGCTTCTCAGCTGGTGTAAATCAGCACAGATCCACTGACTTCAATGGAGATACACCAATTAATGCCAGATCTAGCCCTTAGCCTGTAGATTGAATTGAAATGTTGTTCTCCAGTTTATGTAGCTTAGTAATGTATGTACAAAAACCATGCAACTTGGTTTTGTTAGCTTGATGCAATAAGAGTGCTACCATTCACAACAAATGGACCCGTCTCGCTCAGCTAAAGCTATTGCTGTATTTTCTTTTCTCCCAACCCCTGTTCAGAACAGAAGAAAAACAGGGAGGTCTGCGACCCTTAGAGGAGCAAAGGCAGCAAGAAGAATACAGTTTGTTAATGGAGGTATAAGAGAAATGTAAATTACACCTTTTCATTTTGTTAAGTACTAATTAAGGCTTGCAAATCTGACGTTCTGCCACCAGACCTGGAGCCCTGTGTTGTGCCATGAAAGCAGCTACCAGGACGTGTCTGGAGGTTGATTGCTATCCTGTGATTATATTGAATCTGATCATGGTCTTTTTCTTCTGTGACTAATGCTGTCATTTGAATAATAGATCACGAGTACATCGCAGTTGGATAATCTATTATTCAAAAGAAGTTATTGTCCAAGGAAGATTTGATGCTGCCTCACAGAGCAGAGTCAGTTTAATCCAGGCGACAGGAAAGAGCACCAAAGTACTGTACAGAAATAAACTTTGTAACCCTACGTCAATGTCTGGCTATTGTGGGGGACGGAAGGTGGTGAAGTGGAATGGAAATATCACGACCCAGAGGAAAGAGTGCTTGACAGGCCAAAGGAGGTAGCAGGAATGAGATAATCTGTTGTACTGTTAGACATTTTCTCCTTTACCCTAAAAGGGGGCTGCTATTTCTGGATATGATACTGTGCATCTTGGAGCAGCTTCCAGTGCAGTGCATGAGTTTATTTGAATCCTCTTCAGCCAGAATATGCAGCAAAATGGTATGGCCAAAATTAACAGATATGACAGCACTAAAACTATAGTAATCTAACTGTATGCACAAAATAAAATGTTAGCAACAAGTGGATTTGAGGTAAAGGAGGTAAACAATCAGCCATTTTAATGGTAAAATACTATCTTTAAAAGTCACAGACACATTAGCAAGGGATTGGCAGGGAAGGGGAAACTGCATCTGCAGCTGTTCTCAGAGGCATTCTGCAAAAAGTTGCCAAGAACCCTGGGGGAGCACACAGGGGAGTGGCAACAACCTTTTTCAAGTGAACCTTGAACCAGTGGCCTTATCTACACTTGCCTCCACTTGCAGCAGCATATAGGGTATGTGTAGCTACATGTGGCATACTCATTGTGGTGCATAGCAGTGAAAGGCTCTGGCAGGAAGGAAGCAGCAGGGAAAGGATCTGGCAGGGTGGAACGGCCAGAGTTTTTTTCCCTACAGCCAGTGTCTTTCACTGTGGCCAGGAAAGGCTCCAGCAGTGGGACACTACACTGCTAAAAATAGCAGTGAAGAAGTGGGAGGCACTGCTTGGGCATGGATGGCACTAAGCTGCAGGAGAGGTAGATAGGCTGGAGGGTAGGGATAGGGTCCAGAGTGACCTAGACAAATTGGAGGCTTGGGCCAAAAGAAATCTGATGAGGTTCAACAAGGACAAGTGCAGAGTCCTGCACTTAGGACAGAAGAATCCCATGCATTGCCACAGGCTGGGAACCAACTGGCTAAGTGGCAGTTCTGCAGAAAAGGACCTGGGGATTACAGTGGACGAGAAGCTGGATATGAGTCAACAATGTGCCTTTGTTGCCAAGAAGGCTAATGGCATATTGGGCTGCATTAGTAGGAGCATTGCCAGCAAATAGAGGGATGTGATTATTCCCCTCTATTCGGCACTGGTGAGGTCACATCTGGAGTATTGCATCCAGTTTTGGGCCCCCCACTACAGAAAAGATGTGGACAAATTGGAGAGAGTCCAGCAAAGGGCAATGAAAATGATTAGGGGGTTGTGGCACATGACTTATGAGGAGAGGCTGAGGGAACTAGACTTATTTAGTCTGCAGAAGAGAAGAGTGAGGGGGGATTTGATAGCAGCCTTCAACTACCTGAAGGGGGGTTCCAAAGAGGATGGAGCTAGGCTGTTTTCAGTGGTGGCAGATGACTGAACAAGGAGCATTGGTCTCAAGTTGCAGTGAGGGAGGTCTAGGTTGGATATTAGGAAAAACTATTTCACTAGGAGGATGTTGAAGCACTGGAATGGGTTACCTAGGGAGGTGGTGGAATTTCCATCCTTAGAGGTTTTTAAGGCCCAGCTTGACAAAGCCCTGGCTGGGATGATTTAGTTGGGGTTGGTCCTGCTTTGAGCTGGGGGTTGAACTAGATGACCTCTTGAGGTCCCTTCCAACCCTAATCTTCTATGAAGATTTTCCTCTTTCCTCCCCCACCCAAAGATCCAGAATTCTTACTGCCCCTGCACCAGTTCACAAAAGCAGGGAAACCAGAATCTGACCCTATGCATCTCTGCATTGTGTCAAAGTCTTAAATTGTTGAAATTGGGGGGTAAGGTAAAATTAAGGGAATTTTAATTCATAAACAGATTAGGTAGAATTGAGGAGAGGTCTAGTAAAAGAAATGATGGGCAATGTTTGTTTGGACTGAGAGAATTGTTGATTAGGTATTCCCAAGGCTTTTGGGGAGGTGACAAATTTGTTATAGCAACAACACAGAATGCTAAAATGAGAAGACTTGACTGTGTATGCATTATTAGAAGTTTGTCTGGGGCACTATTGATGTCACAAGATTGCCACCCCTTTTGGACATTTTTTTTCTGGGGAGCACTTACCTATTGATGGGTGGAAGAGTGGCAGGGAACTTTGGGCAGCAGCATCTTCATCACATGAATCTGCATTGACACTCTGGTTGCCACTATCACCACCAAAGATGGACAAATTTACATTTACACCACTGGGCTTTATTTTTCCTAATCCTGTAAAATGTTCCCACCAAACCAGATGAGGAAAGGGACTTGGACAACCTCACCATCTCCATGGCTGGGTCCTGAGCAATGCTTTCCCCTTATTCCTCTCGCCTTCTTTCTGTCTTTTTTGCCTTTAGTCTAATGAAAGTCCAGCTTAACCAGCTGGAGTTTATCTAATCTTGCAATAAAATCTTTTCTGCCCACACTCTGGGCAGAAGAAAATAAGAATAACACAACCAAAGCTTTTCTAGTGTCAGGGGAGTAAAGCTGAGATCTAGGGGTGACTTAAGGGTCATATGCCATGTGATCTGCAAGCATTAGAGACAGAAGCTATTTTTTCTTATCTTTTGCTGTTCTTTTCTCTCTCTCTCTCTCATATGGGGATAGTTGTCTTGCTTGGTCATAAAAAGGAAGTCTGATCAAACAATAAATGAGAGTTGCCAGCTAGCGCTAACTCTAAGGGCTAGTCTACACTAGCAGCTGCACCACTGTAGCACGTCTGACATAGTACTGTCCTCACAAGCGCTTAGGTTGGTGTAACTTGCGTCGCTTGCGGGGCGGCTTTTTCACACCCCTGAGCGACAAGTTATATCGACATAAGCAGTAGTGTAGACCTGTCCTCACAGCTGATTCTATTTAACAGAATTTCAAATTATTTCAGTTGCCTTCAATTCATTAGAGAAATAGAGAGAAGAAATAAAGAAGTTAGCTCAAATGCACACTGAGCTATTTATCTTTAAAATATTTTGATTTTCCCACCTGTATTGATAAATATTAAAAAGAATGTCTTGCTTGGTGGTTTACAACAAGCAAAATTAACTTCACAGCAACAGAATCCAAAACCTAAATTATTTTTAATGCTATTGTAACATGAAAGAATTGTAACATGCTAAAAACCCTCTATGGGTCTCACGCCTGGGGAAATGGCTTACCAGGAATTCAAAGCACAGAAACAATATCAATATAAATTTAAAATATTTTGGGGTGGGGTGGGGGGGGGTCGGAATTGCGTCTCCATGAACGTAAATAAGTTGTGTTCATCCACAGGGCCGGCGCACCCACTAGGCGACCCTAGGCGGTCACCTAGGGAGCCGGGGGGCGGCTGGCCGCGGTTGCCTCCCGCCCTCCTGGGGGGAGGCGGGGTGCCTGGCCGCAGCTGCAGCCCACCCTCCTGGCTCCCGGCTCAGCCACCCAGCTCTGCAGCTAAGCTGGGAGCTGGGGGGGTGCCTGGCCGCGGCTCCCGCCCAGCTCTGCACCTGAGCTGGGAGGCGGCTGGCTGCGGCCACCACCCACCGGCCAGCTCCGCGGCTGAGCCGGGAGCCGCGGGGGTGCCTGGCCACAGCTGCCGCCCTCTGCCGGGCTCTGCGGCTGAGCCGGGAGCAGGGGGCGCGGCTGGCTGCAGCTGCCGGGGGGCGCCACGGGCAGAGGGCGACTGCCGGGCGGGGGGCTGAGCTGCGGGGTGGGGTGGTGTTATCTGGGCAGGGGGGGTCGCAAGGGGGTTGATTGGTGTGGGGGGGGGTGCTCAGGGCCGGTGCAAGGAAGTTTCGCCTAGGGCGCGAAACTTCCTTGCACCGGCCCTGTTCATCCATCTGTTTCAAAGTGTACAGTCACATGCTTTTTTTTCTTGCTTCAAATGATGAAGATATTATTTGTGCCCTCGTGTAAATAATACCTTCCTACTTGATCTATTTGTTTAATATACCGATTGCTTTTTTTTGTGGACCAGAGCAAAATTGCCTGCTCACACACATTTACCAAAGCTTGTAATTGAGGTTTTATTGAGGAATTATGAATTTAATTGTCCAAGAGACACTTGCCTCTTGAATAATGAGTGCATCTCTGGTACAGCTTTTTCACTTTGAATCAGAAATCCAGGAAAGGAGAAGGAAACAATGGGATCAGCAGAAAGAACAAGCAAAGCTGCAAAAGGAAGAAAACAGAGACAGATGGAGGAATCTGTGTTACATCACACAGAACCAGCGCTTCAGCAAGTAAGGATATTAATTGCTCAGTACATATACACAATGACAAACAGCAGATTATTCAGAGTAAAGATGGACTGTTTCCCTAATGTGTCCTGTATGATGGCTACAGATTGCACTCCTAGCTGCCGCTATTCTGTTTGAGCTCTGCTGACCAAACCTCTTTAGGGTTGCGTGAAAAATGAGAGATTAACCCTTTATTTTCCCATCACGTTGGCTTCCAAGCACCTAATCTTAAAATATCACCTGTCTCTGCCTCCAGCTCAGGCTGTCCCAGACACTCTACCACCTGACAAGGTTCTCTCTTCCCCTGAGCAGGAAGTTTTAGGATTTAGGATCCTTTTTTTTTTTTTTTAAAGAGACTTACTAAGGAAGATCATCTTAGAGAGAACCTCGATATGAGGACTGAACCTAAAAATAAAGATTTTATTTAGGAAGGCTGAGATTTTGTCTGCTCCCACTTAGGCATTACCATCTGCCCGAGCGTACTCCTTGAATGATGCTCTGAGCCTCTGAATCAGGGAGACCATACTTAGACTTATAGCATACATATAATCAGAAATTATTGTTCTACAGAACCTTGAGTCACCTCTTACGTACACCAATTCTATACCTGCTGTGGCAAATTGCCGGCACTACTATGATGGGTCCCGCACTTTCTCTTCTTGTGGTGGGGTTTCAGGGTGCCATTTCTTGCCCCTGAACTGGGGTAACAGCTATCCTACTAGTATCCCAGGGAAGGGGAGTGGAGAGGGAGGGACCCAGGCCCGCCCTCTACTCTGGGTCCCAGCCCAGGGGCCCTATGATAGTAGGTGAACCACTTGTACCAGTGATTCTTTCCCCTGGGCTACTTCCCTCTCCTGACCTTCAGCTTGTGGGGCTTTCTGCCTTCCCTCTGCACAAGCCAGGTGTACCTTTACCTAGGATCTTGGTCTTCTTAGCCCGCTGCAGCACTTCTCAAAACTCTCCTCCACTTTCCTTCGAACTGCTCTTTGTTCCACCACCAATTCACTCTGCTTCACTCCTCCAAACTGCTCTCTGCTCCACCACCAAACCACTCTGCTCCAGCTCCTCACTCTGCTCCAGCTCCTCCTCTGGCCTAGATCACTCTCCTGCTGCCTTCTGGCCATGCTGTATCACACTGTGTAACTCCATTATCTTCAGTGGAGCTACAATAGGGTAAATAAGGAGACAATCAGACCCTAGATGTCTTCAATAAAATCATTATTGTGAGATAGGACCCTAAAGTTGTTGTAAACCGCAGCATCCACTATTTCAGTACTTAAATTATTCTTCCAAGTCCAGAAACTTCTTCTGAGAAAAAAGGAGGCACTTCTCCAGAGAGTGTAGAGCAGTGGCAGGCAACCTGCGGCCCACAGGCCGCATGCGGCCCATCAGGGTAATCTGATTGTGGACCATGAGACATTTTGCTGATGGTTACCGTCCACATGCACAGCCCCCCGCAACTCCCAGTGGCAGTGGTTCGCCGTTCCCGGCCAATGGGAGCTGCGGGAAGCGGCGGGCCACAGGGACGTGCTGGACTATCTGTTGCATTAAAAATGTAAATATCAAAAGGGGGCAAACTAGGGAAATATGGCCTAGATGAAATTACTCTAGGTGGGTGCACAACTGGTTGAAAGACGGTACTCAAAGAGTAATTATCAATGGTTAGCTGTCAAACTGGGAGGGTGTATCTAGTGGGGTATTGCAGCGGTCAATTCTGGGTCTGATACTATTCAATATTTTCATTAATGACTTGGATAATAGAGTGGAGAGTATGCTTATAAAATTTGCCAATGACATCACACTGGGAAGGGTTGCAAGGACTTTTAAGGACAGAATTAGAATTCAAAATGACCTTAAATTGGAGAATTGGTCTGAAATCGACAAGATGAAATTCAATAAAGACAAGTACAAAGTACTAAACTTAGGAAAGAAAAATTAAATGCACAACTACAAAATTGGATATAACTGTCTAGGCAGTCATACTGCTGAAATAGACCTGGGGCTTATAGTGGATCATAAACAGGACTGGCTCCAGGCACCAGCTTTCTAAGCTGGTGCTTGGGGCAGCATCCAGCATGGGGCAGCAGTCCATGTCCAGCGGCGGCAATTCGGCAGCAGCTCCGCCGCTCTCCCCTCCGCGGTGGCAATTCGGCGGCAGCTGCTTGGGGCAGCCAAATTGGTAGAGCCGCCCCGATCATGAATTGAATATGATTCAACAATGTGATGCAGTTGGAAAAAAAGGCTGATATCATTCTGGGGTGTATTAAAAGGAGTGTTGTATGTAAGACACCGGAAGTAATTGTCCCATTCTGCTCAGCACTGGTATGGCCTCAGCTGGGGTATTCTGTCCAGTTCTGGGCACTACAATACAGGAAAGATGTGGACAACTTGGAGAGAGTCCAGAGGAGAGCAATAAAAAATGATGATAGGTTTAGAAAACCTGACCTATGAGAAAAGTTTTTAAAAATTGGGCATGTTTAGTCTTGAGGAAAGAAGACTGAGGGGAGATCTGATAAGTCTTCAAATATAGTAAGGGCTGTTACAAAGAGGATGAAGATCAATTGTTGTCTGTGTCCACTGAAGGTAGGACAAGAAGTAAGGGGTTTAATCTGCATCAAGGGAGATTAAAGTTAGATATTAGGGAAAACTTTTTAGCTATAAGGGTAGTTAAGCTCTGGAATAAGCTTCCAAGGGAGGATGTGGCATCCCCATCATTGAAGATTTTTAAGAACAGGTTGGACAAACAACTGTCAGGGATGGTTTATGTTTACTTGGTCCTGCCTCAGTGCAGGGGACTTGATGATCTCTCAAGATCCCTTCCAGCCCTAAATTTCTAGGATTCTTTGCCCAAAGTTATATAGGATCACCACAGAAGAAAAGAAAGGGTGAATTTCTTGAATGATTTGTCATGTACTTGTGAAGAAATCAATGATCTACAGCTTTTCCCCTTGAATTTAGCCACTGGCACAACATTATTTTTATTTTAAACAAGATCAGGAAATATCACTGGTAGGGAGATTAAACCATTGTTGCAACTAATCTAATACTCTTCGGTATGCCGGCAAAGCTGTTTGCTTTGATTTTAATCTGAACCTACATGACTTGCAGAATATTTGGAATGACTATATGTCTCATTATTTTAATTTATCTATAGTTGCTTATCCAACAAATAAGCAAAGGATAAGAATCTGTGTTTATCTTCCTATATTGCAGATTGTAATTGTGATTGGGTATAGACCATCTGACTGTAGGTTACTTGCTCTTAATGTAACTGGATGAAAGGCCATAGACAGTTATGGGTTCTGCTTTTCTAGTACAGTCTTGCAGGGGTTTAGGGTACTGCTTGGTGTTAGAAAACATACTGAAAACAAGATGGTAGTGTGTAGGTCTTAGCACTATTCTTGGAAGACTGGAGATATCAAAAGATAATTTAATAACACACTTGAAGGCAATATTTTGGACCTTTTAACTTGATAGCCAGGAATGATCAAAACAATTAGGTAGGAGTAGAAAGAACAGATCACGAGTGAGAAACTTCCATGTAAAGCAGACATTATGTAAACAAGAAAAATGAAAAGTGAACTGTTCTGTAAATGACTATTTAAAAATATATTAATGTAAAAAAGTGCTTTGTTTACCCTCAGCTAAGAAATTACTGTACCTCTGAGGCTACTGTACTATGGCACTCCTGCTGCATCAAAGTCCTGTCTAAACATGAGCTTTACAATAAGTGGCTTGCTATAATGTGTACATTCCTTGACTCCAAAGAACAGCTTTCCTACTAGTCTTTATTAAAGGTGGGCGATTGGCAGTGCTTGGAAAAAGAAGTGCTCTATATACCCACCCCAGAAACAGCACAGTAGTGACAAGGCAAGCTTCCCCGCATCTACCTGCCAACATGCCTCATTCTTGTTCGGTGACATCCATTTCAGATTCAGTATTGATATCCCTCCCATGCCTTGGCCTCTGTGCTGAGACAAACAAGGTGCCAATTAGTGATACGCGAGGTTGGTACTCTTGTAACAGACTGCTCTTCACTAGGAACTGGAATGAAAGCGCCATTTCCTTTTGCATAGACTGCCAAGTATCTGAGAGAGGGTAACTGTATTCCGTCATTACCAATCTAGGCTGGATTTAAATGGTGACCTAGAAGTGAAAAACTATTTATTTCAAGATCTTGAAAAAATCCAGTTTCAGGATCTGAGCCTAGTGAATGAATGCATTCTAGGGAATTGCTCTATGAATTAGTTCTAGTACTTTTTGAGTATTATGTGATATAGTTCTCTGAAGCTCCTGCATGAATATCAATCCTTTCCCATTCATCTCACACTTTAAAAATATGCTAAGCTTTTACAACTTTGCAGCACCATCTCAGCAGGTCAGATATTTCTCAAGGTTGTGCCTTTTCAAATAAACACCTCTAGGCAAGTGAAAGAGATTGCTACAATTAAGTAAAATAATGAAAATATCATGAATAAAATGGATCATGTAAAGTGTTTGATATTCTAAAAATTGAGGTTAAAAATGTAGGTTTTAAAAACTAAATAAATAACACATTTGTATAATTTATAAAAACATACACTCATGCAAAAAAAAAATTTGTACAGGTGTATCGTCCATTCATTAAAATCTTTCTGGTTTTTGAAAAGCCTCTAAAACTATCTAGCTATTCATATTGCTATCCATTCTGCACTCATTTCCATAGTAGCTGCAGTCAAACTAGAAATAGTTGAAAACATTTTGCAACATTTTTTCCTATTTTCAATTGAAATAAACTTTCATCAACATTTTGAATTTCAAAAAAAGTCAATTACATACAACTTTATTTTTATCTTGATCCCTTATTAATTTGATGAAGTGTTTTACAGATAGACACCACAAGAAAGGTCTCCTTTGTCTTCGAATCAAAAGATAAAGGAATGCATATACCGAGATGAAATCTTTTAACTGTGTTTTTCCCCCTCACAGGCCTTGGGTGTCCAGTTATTTTAAAAATATCCCCATGTACATCTACTGCCAGCCAATAGTGCAAGCCAGTCAAAGAGTGAAAAACAGAAAAATATAAGAAAATGGCAATGTCAGGAAGAAATAAAAGTTCTTTTAAAATGTTTATTTTTGTACCGGGCCACTATCGCGTGTTTTAAATAAAAAAATTTCGTTCCCTTTGATCATATTCACGATGCGCTGGGATTTAATATCTTTCATGGAAAATAAATCCACCACAAACAGTCCACTGTGCTTTTTTCCTCAGACTTTTAGAATAACAATACAATGATCTGATACTTGGAGATTCAAGAATACTCATATCTGAAATGCTCGTTAACGTTAATGGAAGCTACAATCACATGAAGGTGCGAATGCATCATATTCATAAGCTTAAAGATGAACTTCTGTAGACAATTGCAGTTTTTTACAAGAAGTTATAAATTGGTCTAGCACATATGGGGTCAAATCCTGCTTGCCCAGCGCATGTGCATACTGTTCCTACACTGCAGAAAATGTCAATCCCAGTATTGCCTGCCTCAGAAACCTATGGGGAAGTTGATTGCAGACACCCCTTTCTCCCTGTACACCCTTCCCACAGACAGCATGCCAGGAAATGCAAGGGGCATATTGGCACTGGTTTATGGATCTGGGTAAGATCCACATGTTTGAGCATGAGCTCCAAGATTTGGCAATGGTCTTTATAGTTTATCTGTAAGGAGAGAGTCCTATTCATCGTGTGCTGCTGACCAGAATGTACCAGCCTGTAGAGAGGTTAGCTGGGGCTCGTCTCTCTCCGGGGCGGCGGGGAACCACACCGCCTCACTACACTCAGGAAGATGTCTTGTGGGGAATTACTTCGGCCGCGAGAGTCTTCCTCGGCGGCCGTTGTGAGGGCAGAAACAAGCACAGTAAGCCCAGGCCCTAGGTCAGGGCGGGGCAAGGGTGAGTCAAGCACTCAGGCCTCCAGGCCAGGGCTGAGCAGTAACAGTATAAACAGTGAGCCCAGGCCCTAGGTTCCAAGGGCCTGGGAGAGGGGGAGGCTGCCACTCGCGAGGTGGGTGGCAGGGGGGGACGCAGGCCCTCACACTCCACTGCATCCCAGCCCAAGGCCCTAGCAGCCGCGACGACCAGCTGCTGCGTCAGTGGGGATCCTGGCTGCAACACACTGACATTGGCTCTGGCAGAGTTACAGCCAGACTAGGGTCAGCTGCCCCCGGGGTTACTTCCAGACTGCCCCTCTTGAGGTACCTGGATTGGGGTGGTGCCCTCAGGGGGGTCCAGCATCATGGGTTCCTCGGAATAGCTGGCCCGGAGCAGACTCGGCAACTCCTCCGGGTAGCTGGCGTGGGGCAGGTTGGGCCAGTCCTCGGGTTTACCGCGGGCCGCTGAGGTTTCCCAATCGCGAGCTAGGCTGGGGGCGTCTGGCCTCCCCGGCGGCTGCTCTCCCAGTGAGCTCTGAGGTCGGGCCTTTATACTTCCGGGGCAATGGCTGACCCTCTTGGGGGCAGGCTCAGAGCTCCCTGGCTCTGCCCACTCTGGTGTCCGGAGGGACTCCTCTCTCTCCGGGGCAGCGGGGAACCACACTGCCTCACTACACAGCCTATTTGGAGATGGTACCACCACATCCCTTGCACTGACCAGATTTTGGCCCATGAAAATCTCTACAACAAGGTAAAACCCCAAGAGGGCAAATTGACACATACTGGTAGGGTCACAGAAGCACTTAACTTTTTGAACGTTACCATGGAGTGAGGAGTTATATAAACAAGTGCCACATCTTTTCTTTTGCAATATTTCTACAAGAGTAAACTGTGCTTGATTTTCAGTTGACATAGTATCCCTAGACTATCTAGTTCAGAGGATAGGTAATGAGATATAGAAACTTCCATCCCCAAGTCAGCTATCTGAATGCAGTCCAGGTCAGTGGTGCTGAAAATGATTTATCATCTGACTGCTATTAGATGGCCTGTCATAGATGAAATGAGATGGTAGTCTTAGTTAGACAGATAGTCACAGCAATACAAACCTACCAGCACAGTTTGCACTAAATGGCACTTCAGTTTGTAGTTTCAGCAAACAGGTGAAAGACTGTGTGAACTGGTGTTTTCCCAGCTAGCTCTAAACCAAATTCACATGCTGTGTAGTCAAAGAACAACCCCCTCCTTGGGTTTGAACTTAGATGGTTAAAAAAAAATTTCCAAGAAGACAATGAAAATTGCAACTAAGATTTCTCCTCAGATTTGGCTGCTCCTAACGTTCCTACCTCAGGGCTGACCAGCCCCCCATCTAACTCCTGTACCCCAAGAGCACCACTCTCACCTCCCTCTTATCCAGGTGAGTTAACAAGCCACTTGTTTGGATGAGCTTTCAGTTCCAGGCTGATTATGTACCATATGCATACAGACCTATCATACCATCTCCTCTCTAGACAATCGAGAATCCAGAGAATCAAACCATCTCCTCAACAGGGAATTCAGAATCTAGAGGAGGTGGCCACAGAACAGAGTTAAGAAAACCCCTAGTCAGGGCAGGAATGTTTGCACTGCTGATGCTTTACTTATTATGAGGGGAGAGTACTTCAACTTCTAGAATGTTAACTTGGCACCTTTCATGAGCACTAATTTCCATTTAAAAAAAAATGTAATGTACTTGTTGATCAGATCAACAGCCTGCAGAGTTGAACCAAACCCATTGAGGGCTGGATTGTGACACTTGTACTGTAGAACCACTTACACAAGCAGTCCCATAGCCTCTCACAATGAGATTTGCCAACATGGATTACACAGTTCTAGCCCAAATTGCAGATAACTGGCTCAGCTGCCAAAATGGCAACCTTGTCAATATATGAGGCCCATAATCTTCTAAAAATGGAATGAAGCTATAACTCAGCAATGTCATGCTTTGGGTCTAAGCAGGGCCGGCGCACTCACTAGGCGACCCTAGGCAGTTGCCTAGGGCGCCGGGAGCCAGGGGGCAGCTGGCCGCAGCTGCCTCCCTCCCTCCCGGCTCCCCTCCCGTCTCTGCGGCTGAACCGGGAGCCGGGGGGGGGCGGCTCACCGCGGCTGCCGCCCACCCTCCCGGCTCTGCAACTGAGCCGGGAGCTGGGGGGGCGCCGCGGGCAGGGGGAGGCTGAGCTACTGGCGGGGGAGGGGGAGCTGCCGCGGAGGGACGGGGGACTGGCTGCAGGGGGGCGGGGTTAGCTGGGGAGGCACAGGGCCGGTGCAAGAAAGTTTCGCCTAGGGCGCGAAACTTCCTTGCACTGGCCCTGGGTCTAAGCAATATTCCCATCGTCAGTTATTGGCTAATTGATAGTATTGTTGCTTTTGAATTATTTGGAGGTTATTTTGAGGCAGACAAGATAAAAGACATGGGCTTAGACACATCAAATGTATTCAGCATGTAAGAGTATGTCGGCACTGCCCTAAGCCTGGGCCCTGACTCTGGTGTGAAGCCAAGCCCCCTTCTGTCCACATGCAAATCAGACTAACTTGTGTCAGAAATCACTCAGGTCCTAAGCCCCTGCTAAGGGGGTGAGTCAGAGGGTAGAGCCTGAGTCCTGCTGTGACTTAGATCTAAGCCCTGTCATTTTGGAGTGGGGATGCAGCTCAAGCCAAAGACCTGAATCAGAAGGGTTATGTAGTGCAGTAGGACACATCCCCACAGCTGTGAGACTTGGGTCCAGAAACTGTAAGACCAGGTTTACAGTGGAGTGTGGATGCTCAAGGGTCAGCTTGGAAACACCAAGTTCAGAAGCCCAAGTCCCACACATGTGGGTTTACAAAGCACTTGTAGACATACCCTCAGTTTTTCATATAGCATACGTTAATTTTTATTGAACAAAAGCTAACATCTGATTGGTGTCCACCCCGTGGATTCCATTCAGGGGTCAGTGTGGTCAATGGATAGGGCCCCAGACAAAGAGTCAGGAGACCTGGTTTGTGTTCCTCGCTCTACTACTGACTCATTGTGTGAAACTGTGTGAGCCACTGAGTCCCATATTTGCAACAAATGTTAAATGGAAGCTGCAGATGCCCAACCCCTCTTAAAATCAAGCTATAGGAATCTCCGGTTTGGCAAACAAAATTAGTGGCCACTTTTGAAAAAGTCACCTCTAATTTCTCTGTACCTCAATTTTCCCATCTATAAAGTTAGGATAATGATGTTTAGACTCGTTTCTAAAGCACTTTGAGATCTACAGATGAAAAGCACTATAAAAGTGGATTATAAGAAGCAAGCTTTAGATATTATAAGTGTCTAACTCTCTGAATAACGATATCCCCTCCCCAGACAGCTCATTATGCCAGTCCAGTGTTTTCAATTTCCTTCCTTGTTCAGCACTTGCTTGTATTTGACATTTTTCCACCTCACTCGAGCGGGGTGAGAAAAGAGGAGAGAAGGCTTGTCAGTGAATTATTTAGAAGTATTTTTAATAATTTGAATTCCCTCAGCCCAGCTCTCTCCCCTTTTTAGTTATCCTCTACTGCAACCCCAGGACCTTTGGGGCTGTTGGAACGTGATCCCATATTAGCTGCTTGCGAGTGGCCTGCACCTTCCCCTTTTGGTGTCCTCTACTGCTTCTTAACACTGTTAAGATTGTATGAGCCAGGCTCTGAGCTGCCTAGATTTTCTACTGCTGGCATTTTGTTTTCAAAGGACCATTGCTGTGGCCATTCAAGTCTCTGCAAGCAGTGAAAAGACTCTGAAAGCCTTTGAAATTTATGAGGCTCCACAGCATGGTCAGAGTAATGATGAGCATGAAAGAAAAGCTTGGATTTGTTTAAAATGTTGGTAGACACTATATAATTAAAAAGATGAGAAGACTGGGGTTTTGGTTTTTTTTTAAATGCAGGTTATTCTGAATCACTGATTTCCACTCTGCTACACATTGGGCCTAATTCATCCTTGATTGTTATCCAATGACTTCACTGTTATTACATGCAGGATAAATCTGGCCCTTGTGTCTCAGCACACTCAAGGCATGTGTATATTAAATGATGAATGCTGAGTCTGATGTACGTATTCACTTACTTACATTATAAAGTACCTTAATACAAGGGCCACATAATTACTGGGGTCAAGAAACTTTTCAGTTGATATAAAAATGTTGACAGGTAATATACAAACGAAGTGGACGTGTCTTGCCTGGAAGAGCTTACTACCATTTTACAGAGGGGGAAAAACCAACACTGGGCTGTAGGAGTACATGATAAAATGTTAGCAGACTTGGACAGAAGCTACAAACACAGACTATATTCTAGGGGACAGTTACTTTTTCATTCTGGTAATAATGTTGCTGCTTATATTATATCACTCCAGCTTCTCAAAAATGGAAGCAGCCATTTGAATCTGCCTCTGGCATTAGGGGACGATGGGCAACAGAGCCTCTTTGACAAGTGATTCAAACAGCTGAAGCATTTCCTGAGACTGGGCCTCAGCCTCACAGGTTAACAGCAGTCCCATAGTTCTCGGGGGGAATAGCAAAAAGCATCTAGGGTTTAGGTCATTCTGCCCTACTCGGGAGCAGACTCCTCAATACTGCAGGCTGGAGGTAACCACATGGTACTGCAAGAGGTGAATGGCTTCCAAAAAAGAGTCACAGGACACAGGCAGTACCACAACAAATGATGAGTTACTTCCAGGGTCCAATGTGAACAGTGGAGGGGGAAAGTGGATCCTACACAGATACGATTCCAAACCGTGACGTTCAGGTCTTACTCCCAGTCTGAACTTCCCCAAAATTCAAGGGAGTTTGAGCTGGGTCTTTTGTTTGGGCCCATCTGTAGTCACAAGAAGCTTGGATCAGAATGGGGGAAAGTGCATTCCCCACAAGCAGTGTCTCTTTCGTGCAAGGGGCAGAACAAATGCAGGTGAACCAAGAAGGAGTCAAGAGTATAGTTGCAGCTCTGTGGTGCTACTCAAAGCAGTAGCCTGTGGAGAAGGAGCAGCAGCCTCAGCAGCACAGGAATGTGGTGCTGTTCAGAGCAGTGACCAGCAAGGAGTACTGCAAGTTGGTAAGATAACAGCAAGACATCGTGTCAATGACAATGATGGTTTTCAACATGTACCTGGGAAAGAAAAAGGCCAAGAATAAAATATTGCCCAATACTGTAAAGGAAATAGAACAATGAAATGACCTGATCCATGTCTCCTAACCTATCAAACGTTCAGTTGTTTTATTAGATAACATAGATAGAATCAGGTTTATTAGCCCCTTTCATAAACTAGATAGGTTTAGACATGTTTAATTTATTAAAGTAATAATCTGTTATTATACTAATATGATAATTTTGGGAAGATAATTTGTGTTAGATTTCTGGGCAGCTGTTATTTGGTGAAAAATCTGAAAATCCAAGTATTGTGAAATCAATGAAACAAGAAAAGATTATTAAAGTATAATTATATGGAAGCATTTGAGGAATTACAAAGGAGTTCACAGTATCAAAATGAACATTTTCATAGAGCTACTGAATTGCTTATGTCATACCTCATGTCAAAATTTATCCAGGGAAGAAAGTTGATTGGATAGATATATTAAAAACAGAGGAAGAAAAGTACTTGAGATTTTACACAATTTGGAATTAAGCAAAAGTTGAAATGACTTTAACCCAGGTTAACGAAAAAAATACTGGAGTGGTTAGTTTTAAATACCATAAGGCTTGTTCAGAGAGGAGAAGATTGTGGAGTGTGCCAATTCTAGAAGCCCATGTCTGCTTGCTCCATAGCAGCTTCAGTATCCAGAGGAACGATGAGCTGGCTGCGCAAGACCACACACCTGCTCAATAGTAAGAAGGTGCTGAACAGCTCAGGGGTTGGTAGCAGAGCCTTGAGCCTGAGTTGGGCTGAGAGGAATATGGGATTTGATTGCAAAAGGCTGAAAGGGCCATTACATGGCTGCTTCTGAGGGAAAAATACCCTTTGAAAATAACAGTTGTGTGTACAGCTCTGATCAGCAGCAGCTCTTGTGGTGAATTTGTGCTGGACAGGACCCATAATCTGTGATCAAGGAAGTGTTTGATATCACATGGTTGTAAAACTTTAACAAGTTTTAATTAGAATTTAACTATTTACCAGTGTCAAGGCAGACAGGTAATATACAAGATAGATTGACAGGAATCTAGCACAGCCTGAAAAGTGTGTAGTGTTAAACAGGGCGGGGTATGGCCAGGGTGGACTGGGGATGAGTGGATTAAGGTGCTGATACTCTTCCTATTTAAATCAATGCCCAAATGCTCAGCACTGTGATGGAACAGGGTTGTGCCCTATGTGCATTCCCACTGCATTTTCTATCAGTAGAAATCCAGTATTATGTTTGCTGCCTCCAAAAAGCTGCGTATACATCAGCCCACTAGGTTAGCTGAGGACACACTCTATATACTTCAATATAACAGCACTTATATGGTTTATAGTAAAATTAAGAATGAGCTTATTAACAAAGTACAGAGATTTAAGTGATACTGAGCAAAAGAAAAGGACACAGGTATGGTTACAAACAAAACATGCTTCCTAGAGACTAAAAATTAATTTTAGCAAGTTACAATCTTTGCTGATGCTGTTTGTTCACTTACATCAAGTTACCAGCATCTCTAGCCCTTTAGGTCAGGGGATTCAACCTTCAGAGAATCAGGATCATTTGTTCCCTAAATGATGGATAACTAGAATGTCTTTTTGCTCCCCCTTAGATTTTTCCAAAGTCCATTGTCTTCATCTCAAGAGCCAGGAAAACTTCCTGGGTGGGTCAGGGGATGCAGATTCCGAATCTTCATGTGCTCTGTAAATTGATTCCTCTACCACTTATTAGCTTAATTGTTTTGTTTACCTTATATGTAAATGTCCTTTCATTGTCCTCTGCCTGTAAGCAAGCTGGTCTGACAGGTAAATCCACATTCCTTTGTCCAGGGTAGACTTGATTTATTCACAGCCTCAAAACACATTTTCAAAACACAATTTCAGATCACATCCATAATTCCTTATACACAACCCTTACATACACCATGCAATGATTTTCGGGACCAGTCTGTACCTTACATAACCTTATATACCTTACATACCATCTCTTAGATACATATGATAACTTTGTATTGAGTATGGTGACCACATGAGGTCTGATATGAGTTACGGTATAGTGACCCTTTTAGCTTTGAAGAACTCTTAGGGTCACAAAAGTCTAATATACTGATTGTATGCTCAGATTGTTTTATGCTTTCACAAAGCTATCAGTAGCTTCTCACTAATGTGACAGAGCTACATAATTAACTGTATTTCCACGCATTACTAACCTGAAAAACCATTCTGGTACTATTGTGCTTCAAGTCAGCTCATCTATGCTAATGTACTCCACCAAATCAACATCCCCCAGGGCTATAGTTTGAGCACTGTATAGAATAATTATATAATGGGTTGGAGAAGGATGTTTGTGCAGTAGTCATTCTGGATATCCAGCTGTATTGTTAGTACTGTTCCTCTATACATGTAGCATACATATTTTTATAATGTTAAAGAGTAGCATGTGAAAATGTTGGTGTTTTATTCTTCAGTGTCACATATTTAAATGTTCATTAAACATGCAAGTAAAACCCTATGTAGTGTAGTGTGAAATGAATGCATAATTTAGAGAAATTTTTATGTGTTTTGTGGGTTATTTGCTACCATTCCTTTCTACGTTTTATTAAATCAAATTTGCTAACGCAACCAGACATGCTTAAAATTGAGGGTGTAAAATCTGCATTTATAGATTTAAAAAAAAATACTGATAATATATTAATAAAACTTTCTGGAGAATTTAGCAGGTTGCTAAGATCCAGCTAAATTTTATGTTTTTTAAAAAGTCTAAAAAGTATAATTTTTGGCAGGTAATTTCCTACATTATATATTCAGCAGGTCAGAGTAAATGCAACAAATGAAGACTGTCTGCCCAGATGTATGTAAAGTACGAAGCTAGTTATATGAATCACAGAGCTCGCTTTCAGATTTCAAAGGTTATCTTGGGAGATTCCATACTAAATCTCTTCATTCCTCAAAGTTCCATTACCTTCTGTCCCCCATAAAACACAGCAAGCAGCAGCAGATTCATGTTAAATTTGATACCATCACACAAATTGTGCTCCTCGTATGAATTGCCCCCGCAACACAAAAAAAACCAATTCTGCTGAAACAGGAGTTTTATTAGATAAGTTGGGAATTAACTTTATCTTGAAATGTGTATGTTGTTAATGGAAAAGGTAACAGTTTCTCAATATTAATATAATATTTTATATAATCACAGGGTTCGACACTGTATTGATAATGGAAATGCAGATTCACACCATAAAGCTTCTACTTTCACAAAGCTCAATGAAGTAGAAAATCATTTTGTGGTTAAGCCAATGATCACCAACTCAAACCCTTAATCTGAATCTCTAGATTTTAAATGCACCAAGAGTCATGAATGATTTAGTCATGCAATTCACTGTGGTTTGCAAAGCACTGAGAATAACACGGTTGAAAATGTGTAATGGTTCAGAGACTTGCATTTTTAGCTTATTGTTTCTTTCTAAACAGACAATGGTGTGTGTGTGTGTGTGTGTGTGTGTGTGTGTGTGTGTGTAGCCTTACCAATATTTTGATTTTATTCTAGCATTTCAATTACGTTTTCATTTGTTAGAAACTCATTTTATAACTACAAGTGCCATGCTGATTTCTATAGTAATGTATTCTTCATCTGTGGAGAAATTACTGCATTCAGTGCTTTTATAGCTTTATCATGCTGTAGCTGTGGGCAGGTGGGGCTCGTTAGTCCTGGAAGGCAGCCCACCTACGAGAAGGAAAACTCTGATTTAAAACCTCCGCTGCCTTGTGGCAATACCCACTCATGGGAAAGGCTAAGGGAGTCAACCCTGAAACCAAATCCGGTGTCGGAGTCCCGATGGCGGTCTGACATTGTCCTCAACGTCATTCTGGCAACTCCTGTGACGCCACTGGTGCCAAGTTGTATCGACATTGTTTTTCCCTTGGATCCATCAGTTGGGTGGAGAGGGGGGTTCTGCTGCATGGGCAACAGCTGTTCCTCCATATCACCCTGCCCTGGCTTGCACCCTGGAGAGGACACTCCAGCTTCGCCTCACAGCGTCGACACAACACGGGAAGCAACAGTTCATTCCCCATGGGCGCATATCCATCATCTCTCGAGACTAACGGATGCCAACAGCTGTGGGATGAACTACTTTATTTAAACTAATCTATGTTACAAGGCTCACTAAACATTTGGGACAGAGATTTTTATACAAGCTTAAAAATTGGGCTGGTTGAAACTTTTTTGATGAAATGTTTCACTGGAAAAAGGGAGGAAAGTCTAAAATAAGACAGAAAGTGAAGAAAAAACATCTTCTCACATTGTTTATTTTTTTCCCACTGAAAAAAAAGTTGGAATAAAGTAAAGTGAGTGATAGTAATGGAGAAAAACTCACTTTTTTTATTACTTTCTGCTGGAAAAGTTTTTAAAAGTCCCCTCTCCCCACACGCAGACTTTCTTTCACTATTTACTTTGCCCCTTTATTTCACATGAAGGAAAAAAGGGGGGAATAAATGAGAGAAGGGGGAAATAAAATGCAAAATTAAAAATTTTGTTTTGAAAAATCTTATTTTGAAATTTTTTGTTAAAAAGTGAAAAAATTCACATGAAATGACGTTTTCTTTTGAATTTTTTTACAGAAAGGAAAACCCAACATTTCAACCAGCTCGAGTGCAAAAAAAAGTTCTCTTGAATTGTTTGCTTGAAATATGGGTTAACGGTGTGTATAGCTGTAAAGGTACAGGTACAATACTACAGTATATAACTGTTCTTTATGTATGTTCTGTATGTAGAATTATTTATAACACTTACAATTACATAAAAGTCTATACACATCTCAGTTAAGGGTTTTATGGACTTGTAAAAATTAGTTCAAGCATGAAATTAATGCCAGAAAAAGTGTTTGGTTTTCTGTAATATATGTATTTTAATTAATAGAATTGTTAACTTGGAGATGTATAATATTGTTAAGTGCAGATAGTTTGCTTCGTGCTGTACAAGATTCAAAATACAATGTCCTCACATCAAGTCTCTATCCACTCACCAACACACACCTGGACAGTGTATAGAAACTCAGGGTGTATAGGGGAAATAGTGCTGTGGAGAGGGCTGAGCCCCATGGCTGCATGGAAGACTCACTTGACCCCCCCACCCCAAGCACAGATATATTGGGGCACAATATTGCCCATTATAAATGTTATGGACTACTTTCTTGTAGGAAGGAGTCTTTAGAGGGGATTTGAATGAAGAGGGGGTAATGGCTTGGCAGACAGGAATAGAGAGGGCATATGGGAAAAGGCACAAAGACAGCCAAGAGAGAAATAAGCTTATTTTAAAAAATACCCATCTTGTTCACCATCTGAACTTATCATATTAAAGAGACATCAGCAAAGGAGAAAATGTTTATCTGTCCAATGGTTCTACACAGAGCCTACCTCTGTGGTATCTTTAGGAATGTAAATAATATGTCTTTAGGATAAATGGTATTAAAATTCATGGCATCACTGAGAGGTTTTGGGTAGTAACATGGAGGGGGAATTTGTGTAGGAAGATAAGAAAAGACCCAAGAAGGTGAAACTGGCTTAGGGCTCGGAGAAGAGCTCAGGAAGCAGAAAGGGGGATGTTCAAATATAGATACATAGAAACATTAAAGAATGTACTTCTCAAACAATCATAAGCAGGCTATTACTGGTGACATGAACAAACCACTCATGCTTATCTCTCGTGACATGTGGTCAGAATCTCTGTTTGGAATGAGAGCTTTGTTTTGTTCAGCTGGGCAGCAAGAGTGGGGGAATACATCACTCCTTATAAAGACACACATTTATATTCATATTATTCAGCATTGCTCTCAGAAAAAATAATGCCAGAAAGGTACATACTATTACAAATGTAATTCAAATCTTATTGTATACTTTTTTGAAATGTAAATAGTCTGAAATATGATATTATCCAGATAGGGGCCAAACGTCTGGGACTAAAAGGACAGAATGGAAAAGCACAAGAAGGCTGAAAGGAGGTCAGAAGACTTAGGGATAAATCCTAGTCTTGGAGGTGCTGCTACTGAAAACAACATAAGAAAACCATAAACTAACTTGGAACCTGTGTAATGTGGATGGATTAGAGAGCATTCTACATTGGCACACGTGTGCCCTAGCAGTATGCTCAGCTAATGTGATGAGGGATACATTGCATCCAAAGATATGTGGGATGTCCACAATCCAGCAAAAAATGTGGCTATCTGCAGCAAGATCTAACAGGCAGCAGATATAGGAAGAAAACTCTCCCTGGTGAAAGGAGGAGTAAAAAGGACCTCACAGAGCTTGTGTGGGCCTGTAATGAGAGATACTGCCCTGCTGTTATATTCTTGGTTTGATACATGTGCAGTCATATGACACTACTGCCACTGATCAAAGTGAGGATTTAGGTCCAGATTTTTAAGTGCCTAAATACCTTTAAATATCTGTCCCTTAGCCTACAAACTGAAGGAGTAGATTTTAGCACAGTGGGTGTTTTGTATTTAAAATATACCACAGTGTAAGTAAAGGCTGTAATTCCAGATCGGAGTCTGATAACAACCATTGGCTTTTACTTGCCAGGTTTATTCTGTCACCAAAACACCTTAATTGAAATTACTACCTTGTTAGTAAAACTGGTGATACATTATTCCTGATATGACACTTGAAGATCCTTTTAATTGGAACTATACTAAAACCATAGCTTCATGTCATGTTTTTATGAAGAGATAAAGCTATAGGTCGAGATTGTCCCTTCCTTTATCAGCCCCTCCCACAGAGAAACCCACAGGACATTCCATGCAGATCCATTTTGTAGAGTTTCCAGACAAGCATTCCTTCGGGCAGGAGGGCTGATAAAAGAGGCAGGGTCTCCCAACACTGCCATCATGGGATCCATGTTGAAAGGAAGCCTCAATGGCACAAATGCAGAGGTGTCTGCTGTGCTATGGCTTCTTCAGGATGAATTCCTCAGTGCTATGCACTAGAAGCCACAAAGAAGACCAGCAGAAGTTAACGGTGCATCCACAGGGTCAGCAATACAGCAAACAGCACCTGGTCCCTGGCATCATCCCTTCCAACCCTTTACACTCCCCCCGAAAATAACACACAGGCCCAGGAATTGGGTGTGGGGGGAAGAGCTAATGTTGTAGAGTGCAGACTCTCCCTCTTTCCATGTCTGAAGAGATCTGCTGCATCTCAGTCCCCTCTACTTATAGAAGCAGAGGGAAGTGGGGGGTGATCTAGCCCATGTTTTCCACTCTCACCAGACATTCAGAAACTTGATTTTTAATGGTATGTCATGCTCATTGCAATTTACCTGGAGTCTGATGAGTTAAAGGTGAAGAACTCAATAGTGAAGACTTTCTACTTCTATCACAGTGGCAACTCGTGGCTCGGTTAACCAGTACTATATGTCCTAACGTGGCAGCTGGACCCTTAAATCAGACATGACAGAGGACATTTTCAATTTTCATACTTTTATGCTGTACTTCATCTTTGTTGAACCTTCATTGATCTCTTGAATGCTGAATAATCATAGGTCTCTTCCTAGCAACAAGAGGTAGTTTTGTTGCTATTCTCTGCTGTCTATAAACTATATGTGAGCTTGATGGATTAAACAATGTTTATCTAGCGATGTTCACTCTAACAGTGTATAGATTCAGCTTTCCCACACTATAATATGAACAGTTGTCGACTTTAAATGGGAAGCACCTATCTCATGGTGGCAGCTATATGCATGAGGGAGCAAAGAGGAGAAGTAGGAAGGGCCTGAGCTCTAAAGAGTCAGGATTCAGATGTCAGAAATTACCACAAACACTTCTCTACGCATAATGGTGTGACCGTGGTGGACAGGAGCTATTTATAGCTGGCAGGGTGGGGAGCAGCAAAAAACTGATTTAGAGGCACATGCAAAAGTCCTGGCTCTGGTGTGGCGATTTATATAATAGAAATATAATAGAAAACCAAATAATTATTCTGACTCTTGTTCTTCAGCCTCAAACAGGTCAATTTGGGCTAATTCAGAGCTTTTTCTGGAGACTGCTATCTTGTGCTCTTAGATTCTGAGGGGAATGAAGGAGCCTAAAACCAGTGTCAGGCCCCCTTTCCCTTGTATTCATCATCCCTTACTGCCATTGCCTACTACTGGCTGCTCTTTCCTGTTTGGGATGCAGCACAAAGGAAAGCAGAGAGGTGGCCTAGATGCCCACTCAGCAGATGCCACAGCAGTCCTTGGCAGCCTGGAGGAGCAAATGCCTGCAGCTCAGTTAGATACCTGAGAATCCTCCTGAGATACGAGCAGACATGCCAGGGGGCTGCAGACCAGAGTACCACGCAGGATGCATGACTCTATGCAGTTCTGGATAGAGGTGAGCAATGTTAAAAACATGAGTTGGGATGCACTATGTGTTCTGTCTTTTGCTCTTTACACAATGTGCGTAATATGAAGGAACCACACAGGCTTTTCCTTGTATATACAGATGGTATCTGGACCCCACTGAGCCTAACTACATATACACTGCCACTATGGCAGAGTTCTGTTGGCTTCTGGAATAGAGTGACGACCACCGGAGGGCTCACAAACTATTAAAAGGGATACTACCCAATTCTTATATACCACAATATGGAACTCAGCCTTAACTATAGCCTGAATTACTATGGAAAAAGTTTGATTAATCAATGTATTTGATAGCATGTCAGATATCCAAGCATACTCACAAACGTAGGAGCCTACAGTCGAACAAAAGTTCAAAGCAAATAATAATAGAGAACTGTCTGAATTCCAGAGTACCGCCCACTAATTATTTCACTTCTGGACTTTTCAGCCAGTCCCCACCCCCACCCCCACCCCACTTACTTGATGAAATCCACACTGCTGGGGTGGGAAGCTTGACAATACAGTATATACCTAACATGCTGAACATGTAGGGAAAATATTTAATGAGTTAATCCTATACTGCAAATGAAATTCATTTAACTGCATATCTGCAATTCCAGCATATGGAATAAAAAGACAAACTGCTATACAAGCTGAAATTATTTCATCCTGTGATCTTTTCAGGAAGAATGATTGTACAACTAAAAAACAACACACCCAGTCCTGCAATACTTTTAACATTTGTTGTACAGAGTTGGTCAAAAAATGTTCAAGGGAACAGTTTTCTGTTAGAAAATGCAGCTTTTTTGAAATTGAAATGTTTCACAGGAACATGTTGAATCTTTGAAATTCTCTATAGAAGTTTTTTTCAATGTTTTGTCTTGATAATATTGAAACATTTTGATTAGATAAAAATGTTTCTTTTATATTATATTACAATATTTTTGTTTTATTATATTATATAACACATTTAATATTTTAATGTACTATAAAGTCAAAAATTATTTTAATTTTAGGTGCCTAAACTTGAGACTTAGTACCTAAGTACCTTTGTGGATCTGGGCCTATATTACCTAAGCTGATCCTTCTACTCTAATTTCACCTTTAGTTACCATAGTTACTGCTTAATAGCAATTGTTGCACTTTGGAGCTCAATTTCTTCAACATCAGATGAGATCATCAGTATCACAGATAACTGCACTGTATTCCCCATTCTCAGCTCCTTTCCTGCTGAAGTTTGCCAGAAGATTGCAAATCAAGCTTACCATATATTACTGACAAAGCTTCCATGGTAAAGAACCACAAATTATAGGTACAGAGAACTTATTTCACACCTCATTGGAATTAAGCCTTGCAGAAGGTATCACCTGTTTAGTAGTATTTAACAACCTAATAATTTAAGATCAGAATTAAAGCATTTTGTATTCAATTGAAAACCGCAGGGAGGGATCTCAGTAAACTGAGCCTCGTTGCCCCAATTGGCATTGGAGGTAGGATGCTGAGTAGAGCTAGTAGAAAAACAAATTTGTCCCTATTAATGAAGAATTTTGAATTTTTTCAATATACTCTAACCCTTAGGTTCTCCCTCCCGCCACTCTTACAAATAAGTGCAATAGGATATTATTGTCTACAAATGGTTAAATTTTATTTTCAGTTTCAGGAGCCAGAGCCACTCTCTAACAGTGAAGTGCCTCCTTGCATTGATTCATCAATGACTCAGAAGGAAGAGTATCCACTCATGAATCACCACATGTGTTTTATAACTGGAGTGTTCCATCTGAGTACTGACCAGGCCCCACTTTGCAGAACTTGTGAGCACTGATGAGATCACAGGAAAAGGTGATGCAGCTATCAGCTAGAAATATAGTCAGAGATTTTTCAGCTCCTTTGAAGTTTTGACTTCAAAAGTACTTTGTACGCTACATTTTTGGTTTTGATAACTAAAAGTAATTTTTAAGTGCCGGTGTGAGTTTGTGAGGCTTGAAAGGTTATGCTGATAAAACACCTATTTATATTGCATCAGAATAATTATCTTGATACTAACTAGGAAAGGGGTTATAATCTTGGGAGATTTACAAAAACTGTATTAGTTAGACCTGGGGGTAAAAAACTGTGGTCCATAATTCTTTAGAAAACCGGAAGGTCTCATGGTACAGTTTCTTCTTCTGGAATATCCTCTGTAATATCAAGAGAAATTTCTCAGTGGCCTTTGCCTTTTAGTATCATGTTAGATTTTCTCTGTACAGAACTGTTATTTACCCATTCTCATAACACAAGAACCAGGGGCCACCAAATGACATTAATAGGCAGCAGGTTTAAAACAAACAAAAGGAAGTATTTTTTTCACACAATGCACAGTCAACCTGTGGAACCCCTTGCCAGAGCATGTTGTGCCGGCCAAGACTATAACAGGGTTCAAAAAAGAACTAGATAAATTCATGGAGGATAGGTCCATCAATGGCTATTAGCCAGGATGGGCAGGGATGGTGTCTCTAGCCTCTGTTTGCCAGAAGCTGGGAATGGACTACAGGGGATGAATTATTTGATGATTACTTGTTCTGTTCATTCCCTCTGGGGCACCTGGCATTGGCCACTGTCGGAAGACAGGATACTGGGCTAGATGGTCTGACCCAGTATGGCCATTCTTATGTTCCTCCTTACTTCCAGTTGCTTCTACAGGCATCCAAACTTTGCAAAGAAGAACAAAGGCACCTATTAAAACAACTGGAAATGAGGAAGAGCTAACACAGCTGCCACCTCTAAGGGCCACTTCTACATAGGAGCAGGGGAGGAAACAGGAACTGCCTTTAGGGAGCTGCTTCTAGCTAGCCTCACCTTGCCTGTGAGAGGACTTTATTCTATCAAAACCCTGTCCTCCATTTTGTATCTCTTCCCTAAACAAATGTTCCTGGTGTAGATAAACAGTTTTAGTTTTAGTGAGGGTCAGATTCTCTGACTCTGCTTTCTTAGTAAGAAAGGATAAAAAAGCAGCAGGAAATAGATGATTCTAAACTAGAATTTTTTTGCTTACTAATTTGAAATAGGGAACAAGGAAAAGAAGAATTGCTGGGAGGTGACAGGAGAGAGAGTTGTGTCACCATGATTTAGCCTTTATCCAACCTCAACTCTCTCAGTTTGGAATGGAAAAGAAGAACAGAAGTGGGGAAAGGGAGGCAGAACCTTTACTCTTACCAGTGCCTCTCCAATGAGAATGAGAACTTCTAGGAAAACTCTATTCCTTCGACACTCTCTTGCCTGAGCTATCCTCTGGAATATCAAGAGGAATTTCTCAGTGGCCCCTGCCTTTTAGTAACCTCTTGTGCTTTCCCAATGGAAGAGATCTCTAAGGGAAATTTTGAGACCAAGGTCATTATCAAGGGATCATTTTTTTCTGTTGTCATGTAACTTCACATAGCTTATCTGCAGTTTAAAATATACCCTTATAATCGAAGGCTCACATTATGGAAGGATGTGAAATAGTGAAACCACAGCAGTTTTATGGCCTAAGCTTTCATGAGAGAGACCATCAACAAAAAATTAACTATCTAAAGGCTTTTGATTCTCTGATTAAAAGGGCTACTGTATCTTGATTCCCCATATCTTGAATTGTTAGAACTGATTCGTAAAAGTTGATTAGTAAAAGATATACAGGATTAAAGCTTTAGCTGATGGTAATTGACTCTTTGAATTATTCATTGCAAATAAATTGTCTGAAAATTAGCCCTCTTTTTTGGGCTACTGAACCAATCACAAATTGGCCCTAATTAATATGATTTCATAACTAGTCTGTAAATTAAGCCTGAATATTTGCCAAACAATATGAAAGAATAATTTCCAGCATACAAGTCAGTAAGCAAACTGTTCACATTGATAATGCATTGAGCCATTAGGGATGTTGGCATCACTTTTAACTTGAGGCTGCATTAACTTAACAGAGTGGCCCCTTCCATCCTGGGGAACCTGCCTTCCAGCAGAAGGATTGCAGAAACAACCAATTTCTGGAGAAGTCCTGGCAGGGTGGTTCCAATAGAGCAATGCTGTAGGAAACCATGATGTTCACTAAAATCTTATTGCCTCTGTTTGATTCTTGGTTATTGTGACGGGGTGTACTCGCCCTGCACTGGCCCTGCAGGGGTTAACCCTTTCAGCTGGTCACCGACCACACACACCTCCAGTGGCTCAATAGCATGAAGGATAGCAACACATGGATTATGAGGTGGTACCTTTCCCTCCAGCCTCATGACTTCTGTGTATCATGTTGGCCAGGCAGGACCCACATGAATGCAGATTTCTTCTCCTGAATGGGTGGGAAAGATGGATATAGAGAGCCACCACTTGACCCTATCTCAAGGGTGCAGGGGAGTTTGTGACGGCGTGTACTTACCCCCACACTGGCCCTGCGGAGGTTAACCATATCCTATGGGACAAGGGGACCACACCCCCTCGTCCTTGCTGGGCATACTTCAACTGGAGGCAGGGGCATCAGAACAGGGGGGGGCAATGGGGCATGACCCCATCACTTTTAAAAGTGGGAGGGCTATGCCCTCCCATTTTTTCTGACATAAAGGCAAGTGACAGGGGAGAGGGGGTGGAGAGGAGCAAGGCGGAGCCTTGGGGGGAGGGGTGGTGCGGGGGCAGGGCCATGATTGCGCACTGGTAGCCCCTCCACTTTTAGGGAGCTTCTGTCACTCTTGACTGGAGGCAGACTATAGAAGATGGTAGTTCAGTTCAGTCTGGGATGACCAGAGAGGAGAGTGGACATGTGTTGAAGGCTCCTGCCCAGAAGCAGTCAGAGCCCCAGGTAGCAGAGACCAGCCATGCCAAGACCTTAGAGAGTACCTGGTTGTCCACTGAGGCCCACAGTGGGTAGGAGTTGCCAGAAACCTCGCTCACCCACCAAGTACCTCAAGGAAAAGGAGGACCTGCAGACTATGGCGCAGGAAGACAGGGTAGGAAGAAGTCCAGGAGAACCAAATGTTGGTCCAGTTATGGTACTGGGAATGGAATCAGCATGTTTCAGTGGAACTCCCGCTGACCCAGTGGCAGGACCACTCACCATTGATAGGGCCCTGGACTGGGACCCATTGGATCAGGAGGGCCCGGGTCCCCATACCCCTGGCCACCAGCCCCACCACTGGGTGGAAGCCTGTTCCCCTTTGGCTGCAAGACCCGAGCTTGTTGCTGACTTATCCCAGCCAGGAGGCTGTGGAACCCTAGATGGTGGGGACTGCCTTCCCAACCCTATTGGCTCTGGCCACTAGGCCACCCTGCCTTGCCCTAAAGTGTAGCCCTACTAACTCTGGCTGCTAGGCCACGTTACCCCACATCAAAGGGTGGCCCTATTGACTACAGGAGGGTAGCCACCTTGATGTTGATCCAACACCCTGTGATGAGGTGTACTTACAACACAACAGTTATTTACTAAAACAATCTGGACTTTGGATGTTTGGGTGTGCCTGATTCTTCTAGGTTACAGGTAAGAGTTATTGTATTGATTCTCTCAATAGGCATTTGGCTTTCAAAATATTAATTCTAGTAGTGTTTTTCTTTAAAAGTTAGAAGTGGAATAGATGTATTTTAATAATTCTATTGTAGAATTTAAAATTGAAAATGGTATATTCTGTGGGGTGGGCATGTGGATTTTGAGGGGTTTTACTATACTTTTTTATGAGGGGGAAATCAAATATACTGATTTTATGCTGTGTCTAATGCTTTAATCTATCTCATGACTTTGTGTATTTTGTTAACAAGATACAAAAAGCTTTTAGGCTGACTATTTTCAAAGGGAAAAAAGTATTTAACAGTGCTGATAAATAGATTATTAAAAGATTATTAAAACTGACATAATTTCAAAAATGTAGCTTTCACCCGTTATGTGGACCATTTACTTTTTGCATTGATCCTACATAGGTGGACTCCTATAATTGCAAGTTGCAAGATTGGGGCTTTTGTTTCATTTTCAGCTTCTTATGCATTATCACCAGGCTGCAAAGTTAGGGTTGCTAATGCTGCCGCAAGCTATTTAAATCCATCAAACTGTTTTACTAAAATAAAAAAAATATTAACATTTTGTGTTGGGCCTTAACTTCCTGACATTGTCCCTTTTAAAATTTCTGTCTATCTTAATTTTTTTTTCCTACAGTGCCCCTCGTAGTATCTGAGCTCTGTTTGTCATTTATAAAAGAAAGAGCTGCGTAATTATGTACAGTTACGTTGCGATGCCACCTAAGTGATTGAACTAAGATTTTTTAAATTTGTACAGATTTATCTGTGGAGTAATAGCAGGGATCTAGCTGTTTTCTATATGTTCAGTTTAACCACATAATGGCCAGAATACAACACAGAATGTTACCAGGTAAGAGCCATATACATCTAAATCCTTTTTGGTTTGACACATATGATTTGTTAAAACTAGCATGCAACCTTCTCAATGGGCGTAATGCCACTCTGATAGATGAAAATTAATGTAGGCTTCCCAGAGAATTGATGGGCCAAATTCATTTCAGGAATAAACCCACTAACAGCAATGGAATTGCACCAATTAGCAGGTAGCTCCAGTATGTTCAACAAAAAAATTTAGAACAGCAGGACTCCTAGAAGAGTTTTCATGCCACGTGGCTATAAGACTAAGCTATTGCAACTTCAGGCCAGAAATGGATTATGTTTAAAATAAAAAATGGTTTCTGTGGATGCCTAAGGCAAAAATTTGGATCAGATATAATGAGTTACATTTTTAGCACAAGAGAAGGGGGAGCAATTACTTGCAAAATTGCTTTTTGCTCCTCAGATCCTCCAAACTAGCTTTTTTGAGTGGATTCCTCACTCTGGAGAATGACCAATCAGCCAGACCTTTGACAGTTGATCTTGGAGTTTTTGGTGTTTTCTAACCAGAGCTACTCTAAGCACTTGTTTTTCCAAGTAAATAAGTTACATAACTGATTCATAAATAGAAACATATTTCAGGAAAGCAATATCTTTACCTTTTGAAAACTAAGAGCCATTCTCTAAGCATCTAGGAGGGTCATAATAGATTAAAGCTAAGATATTTCCGACATATTTCCAGGAAAAATGTTATCTTAAGCAAGACTGTAATTACTTAGACTAAAGCCTCCTGCCATGGTTCTGTTGCATGGAGGAGGGGTTAAGCGGTAAAGTGGCTGTGCAGAGAAGTTTCAGTGTAGTAGCCGTGTTAGTCTGTGTCAGAAAAACGAAAATAAGAAAGAAAAACTTGTAGCACCTTAGAGACTAACAAATTTATTTCAGCATAAGCTTTCGTGGGTTGATACCCACTTCATCGGATGCATGGAATGAAACATACAGTAGACAGATATTTATAGTCAGAGAAACATGATAAGGTCGAGGTGCATAGACCAACCTTAAGAGGCTAATTAGTTGAGAGGAACCATAACAGCAGGGGAAGAAAAACCTTTGAAGTGATAAACAAGATGGTCACACAGGTGTGAATGAGGATCGTTAACTTAAGGGAAATAGATTCAATTAACGTAATGGCCGAGCCATTCCAAATCTCTATTTAATCCGGAGGCAATGCAACCTAGTTTGCATATCAATTCGAGTTCAATAGTTTCTCTTTGAAGTCTGCTTTTGGAGTTAATCTGTCGCAACACTGCTACCCTCAAGTCTGTCACTGAGTGAGGTGCTACAAGTTTTTCTTTCTTATTTTCGTTGTGCAGAGAAGCTTTACAGCCCCCTGTCCATCATGGACCCAATTTCTTTGTTTCTCCTCCCATGTCTCCCTCTCTGTCTGCACCATATATGTAGGGATGAGAAGTGTTGTAGAAGGGCTGGGGAATAGTTTGAGATGGCCACTGGGTCTCTAAATTACATGGATCCACTGGTCCCAAGCCATGTCTTTTGTGTGCGAGAAAGGGGCATAGCAGGTTGTAGCTGCTACTATGAATCATGAGCTAGTCTAGATCTTTGTCCATGCTAGCATTTTTCAGGAAATCTACTATTGCGGTACCACTGGTGCAACTTTTTGTTGACAACAATGGTAAGATCACTACAGTAAACAGATCAAAGGCATTTTTATTACTGTGCCATCTAACCCTCCTTGGAGCTCAGACTCTCAGAGCAGGGCTAGATAACTTGATGATAAACCATTTACACTAGTGCTTCAACCATTGTTCCTACCAAAGGTAATGCAATGATGGGGAGATTTCATGAAAAATGTGATTGTGGCCACTTCTTGACTGTCAAGGGGACCTATGCTATCCTTCCGGAGACAGGAACTATCTAACTCCAACCTCTGCGGAATTCCCACAGGCAATATTTCCTTACTCAGGCTTTTCACTCAGCTCCAGAATTTCATCCAAGAAGATAGGATTAAAATAAAAAGAAAGCATTGTGTATGTGGTCTGAAACATATTGGCTAACCAAGAGTGTCCCCTTACATGCTTTGAAGATAAAATTACTGCATGTGATGCACGTGAATGGAGAAAATATCCCGGATGTTCCTAATCCAACTACTAAAACAGCATTATATCTATATCTAAAACAGATTTGTTCATATCACAAATGGGAGATATGAACATTTGTGATATTTGTGCTCCTCAATGTTATGACATTTTTATGTATTCCTGTAGCGAGAGGGTGTGGTCTCCTGCCCTGACGGACGGGAAGAGAGCCACGACTGCCCCCTGGCAGGCATAACCGGGATACCTGTGGCCACCCCACCGGAAGCAAAGGGGCGGGGCAGGAACAGGAACTATAAAAGGCTGGCCTCTAGCTCAGTTGGGGCAGAGCTGCCAGAGGAGCAGGACGTCTCTCCCCCGCTGCTGGAGCCCAGACCTGATGGAGGCTGCTCTTGTGCCAGAGACCCGGAAGGACTGCCGGAGCTGCCAGAAACCAGGGACACCGAGGAGCTGTTGGGGCTGCCACTCACCATTTACCTGAGCGAGACCGACGACAACCCCGGAACCCAGGTACCCCTGGACTGAGAGTGTAGGAAGGAACCCAGGGAAGCTGAATAGGGTTCGGCTGTGTGACTGATTGCAAGCCAGCCAGCGTGTTGCAGTCGTATTTCCCTGCTGACTCAGTGGCGGACCACTCCCCCACTGTTAGGGCCCTGGGCTGGGACACAGTGGAGGAGGTGGGCCTGCTTCCCCATGCCACCCCACTTTGTGTTCAGGAGGCCTGGATTGGTCTGGCACCTGCCTGAACTAGGACACTGGATGGTTTGCTGACTCTCCCACCAGAGAGCTAATCTCCCCTAGACTGCACTGTTGCTCTGCCTGACAGCAGGCCAGAGCCCCATACCTGAACTGATTGCTGCCCTGCCCTGAGTGAGGGCCCAGGCGAGTAGACTCTTTACTGCTCTACCTAACTGACTGTAGGTCAGAGCCCCTGCTGTATTACTGGCCCACCCTGACTGGTGGCTGTGACGTTATTAATATGAACTGTGACTGTATAGATCATTGTTGCAACCAAGGTCCTATAGTGTATAGTCCTCTTGTACAAAGGAGGTCAAGTAATGTGTCTATGAAAAGGTTGTAATTTTCTGGTTATGATTATGCTGTCTGTATATGTGTTGTTTTTGTATTTGAAGTTATGAATATTGGCTATGTACTTGTACCTTAATGTGTTTGATTCTAAGTAGCATCAGTGAAGCATTTGGTCAGCTTCTTGAGAAAGGACTATTCTGAGTAAGTGCCCCATCAAGAAACACTTAACTGACAATGGACCTTGGGAGACACCAATCCACATCTGAGGAGCCTTCCTGGAACGTTCAAGGTAGCATGGGAGTAGTGGCTGCCTCTGCAAACTGAGTCATGCGTGGACATGTGACTTGCCCATGTGACTCCAAACTCCATCTTGCTGCTGTGATTTTCCACAGTAAGAACAAAGCAGAGGATATAAAAGGCTCTGGAAACCCCTCCATTTTGTCTTCAGTCCTGCTTCTTACCTCTGGAGGAACTTTGCTACACTGAAGCTCTGAACAAAGGACTGAATGACTCATCCAAGCTGTGGATGTACTCCAGAGACTTTATTTGAACCTGCAGTTTATTCCATCACTGCTACAAGCCTGAACTAAGAACTTTGCCATTACTGTATGTAATTGATTCCATTTAACCAGTTCTAGCTCTCATCTATATTTCTTTCTTTTTATGAATAACCCTTTAGATTTTAGATTCTAAAGGATTGGCAACAGCATGATTTGTGGGTAAGATCTAACTGGTATATTGACCTGGGTCTGGGGCTTGGTCCTTTGGGATCAGGAGAATTTATTTTCCTTTACCGGGGTATTGGTTTTCATAACTATTCATCCCCATACCCAGTATCACCACCAGCACCACTCGTTAACTGGAGTGTCTGAGGGAATTGCTTGTATGACTTCTGGTTAGCCAGTAAACCAAAGTCCCCTCTGTTTAGCTGGTTTGGTGTGCCTTAGAGCCCAAAGCGGAGTGTCCTTTATTACTAACTTTCCCTGCTCTAAGCAATTTGTCCTGAATTGATACTCTCAGTTGTGTCCCCCCAGAGGCCGCATCGTTACAGTGGCGTGGTCGGCAGGATCCACAGAACCAGGTCAATTAAGCTTTGGATCACAACCCCACACTATCCAAATTTGAGTTTTGGTATTGAGAGTTTTGTTGGCTAAATATCAGTGACCATGAGCCAGAAAGCATCAGCAGAAGCAATGAAACTGCAAGTCCTAAGAGAGAACCTGCAATTTGAACATAATCAAAAACTGGCAGAAATTTGAATGAGAGAGAAGCAAGCCTTGGCCCAGCTACAAAAGGAAGCTGCTGAAAGACAAAAGGAAGCTGCTGAAAGAGAGAAAAGGGCTCGTAGGGGGCATATTTAAGTACTGACTGCTGAGGAGAGGGTTTGCCAAATGCAACAAACTGCCAGACTTAAGCCCCAAGTCAAAAAAGCAATGGAAGAACAGCAGAAACTGTATCATCTTGAAAGTCCAGTTTATAACAATGTTGGTACTGTATGTTCTATTACTCTGAGAAGTTTTCTGTGTTTAACCTATTCTGTGTTTAACCAGGGGGTGGGGGGGTCTCTAACCTGATGGGAAATAGCTGTCTGTGCAAAAAAGCAGTTTGTCTGTGAATGAAGATTCTGAATGTCTGTCTAATGTCTCCGAAGTAAATCTGGAATTAGATAAAGCACAGAAAGAACTCATTGGTCAGGAAAATGTTTCTCAGGATTAAAATGGTCAGGTTAAAGCCCTAACTAAGGAAGAAAAGGGTAGATTTTTGATGGGTGATGGACTGTTGGCTAATACAGCTTGTAAAAATAAACCTGAAAAGGGTAACTGTGATTTGCTGGAAGTAGCTCAGTTTAGTGAAAAGAGCAGCAGTTTATCTCTTGGGAGTGGCAATGTGCCTGGTAAGGAAGCTGACCCACTCTCCTCCCAGTATTTGTCTCTAACCAGCCCTGTGTGCTGGGACAAGGGAGTTGTGTCCCACCAGAGGCCGCATCATTACAATGGTCGAGGCAGATAGACTCATTGCGGCTCTCACAGACACTGGCCAGAGCCATTAACTGTGTCGCCCCGCCCTGATTGAGGGCTCCAGGCCTATAAATTTATCACTGCTCGGCCTGCCTGCAGGCCTGGGAAACTAACTGTGAGCTGATTATTCCCCTGAACTGAAGCATGCAAGAAGTGTCGTAGTGAAGGGGGCGTGGGTTCCCACCCTTGCGGACGGAAGAGAGCTGCAACCACCTTACAATTAATTATCTGTAAGAACTGGATTTTACTCTTTTTTTGAAATTATGATTTGGCACAGCTCGGATATTTTTTCTCGTAGATTTTAACATACAGTTACTGGGATGTGTCCTCTCTGGTAAACTCTCAAAACTGTAAAAAGAAACTGAGGGTTTGTCTACACTAACTGGGGGATCGACGAATGGCGATCAATGCATCAGCAGTTGATTTAGCCGGTCTAGTGAAGACCTGCTAAATCGACTGCAGATCGCTCTTCTCTGGACTCCTGGACTCCATCAGATCGAGAAGAGTAGGGGGAGCTGACAGGATAGTGTCTCCCATCGACATCGCATACTGTGGACACCGCGGTAAGTAGATCTAAACTACGTCGACTTGAGTTACGCTATTCATATAACTCAAATTGCGTAGCTTAGATCGACTTTTTCCTTTAGTGTAGACGCAAAGCCTTATATTTGGGCTGGAGGAGTAATTCTGTTAATGGCTGAATGCTTTTTAAGTTTTTGGATACACTTGAACAGACAAGAGACCCTAGAGTGCATTCATTTAACACTTTACAAAATTTTGGTTTTAATTACAATTCGCCTTAATTTAAAAATGTTTTTGGAGGGAAATATATGCACAAGAGGCATTGTTAGCAACCTCTTCTTCTCCTCATAAGGCAAGCAAACAAACAAAGACCTTATATGATATATTGAGAGACAGATGACCACTGGGTTTTTCATCTCATGAGTGATTTAGAAAATAGGAACCAAAACCGATCTATGCCTCACCACAGAAAGCATAACACTACAGTATTCACACGTACATATAACATAACCTTTAAAATCAATTGTTGGTTAATATAGTTGCTGTGGGTGGGTTTGACACCAGTGCTCATTAAATGTGTATTAGAAAGGAGAAGTGTAAGATTGGTTGCCTAGTCTAGAGAATACAAAGGAGGAATTATTCTGGCCTAATCTAATAGTTTTTCTTTCCAAACTGTCATAAAATGTAAAATGCTGAGTGATGGTTTAAAGCAAAACTTATTGCTTGCAGTTTTTCAAGTTAATATGTACATGTCACCAGCCGTATTGTAGGTGAGCATCACATGTGACTTTTAACTACAATTTACAAGTTACAAATCCTCTAACTTGTTCGGTGTGATTAAGCTGTATAGAAATAAGAGGCAGTGTTAAACAGTTATCAGTGAACTTACCAACAAAAGACATTTTAACAGTATGGTTGCATTTAACAATATGGTTTAACAATAGGGTTGTGTCCTTCTTTCCAGCATAATTTTCATCAGCAGCATCTTCTACTGAAACCAGTACTAAACTAAGACATTGGCATAGTTTTGCAATAGACAGAAATGAAAACTTTTGTTCCCTTAACGGGGAGTTAAGGTTTTGGTGACATTGTACATTTTTTATTAGTACAACAATGGCTAGTGGAGCACAAAGTTGAGTCTTGCTCCTGGATATCCGATTCCCATAGGAGAAATTATAAATAAAGCTGTTTCAGATTGCATTTAAAACTGAGACCCAGCTTGTACAGTGGATGCATATTTAGACTGTAAGCTCTTCAGGGCAGGGACTATCCTTTTTTCTGTTTCTACAATGTTTAACACAACAGGGCCCAGACCTTGGTTGGGACCTAATGTCCCACCACAATGTATGTAATACTAAGAGTAAGAAGACACCCCTAAAATTCTGCCCATGGATGCCAATGGAAGCATCCAGTGACTGGAACGGGAACCACCCATGTGCACCAGAGTTTGGCCCTGAAGTATTAAATCTGCAGTAATTAGTTTCTAAAAATCCAGAATGAAAACTGTTTCATTTGCTGCTCAGAACTATGAATTTTGACAAGATTTGTCCTGCATTGTGTTTTCTGCTCTTACTCTAACAGCCATTGTTACATAACTTTTCAGGTTACTTTCAGTTATTGTAAGAGAAACCTGTACTTCCTTTAATGCACTCGGAGGTCAGCTGAAGGGAGAATTAAAAAAACCCTCGGTATAAGAACAAATACACTGCAGGCTTGTAAATCCCATGACAATATTTGATTTCTTAATAATAGAGTGTTTACCCCCTCCCCCAAGAAGATGGTGAAGACTAATAAAAGCTAAACTTCATATTTTTAAAATCACAACAGACTAGTGCACTATCCTTTCACCCTTCAGAGACTTGAGTTCAAATCCTCTTTTTGAGTTAAGAAGGATGGTAATTCCCCATCTCTGGGCACCACAAAAACTGCCTGTTTGGCACAGTAGGAAGTAGCCCAAACATGTTCCAAGTCCAGATTGAGGTACATTGACAGAGCTGGGTGAAGAAGTTTGCACAATATCAGGGTCTGCTTTGACTGATGAAAACCAAGGATGAACTCCTGATCCCAATAAAGTCAATAGGAGTTTTACCATTGACGTCAGTAGGGTCAGGGTTTCATCACAGGAGTTTTAATCCTTTTTTTATATGGTCACTAGACTCACTCATATTTGTCATTTAAAAAGAATCCTAGCCACAAGGCTCCAATTAGTATTACATTTGGACATTAGTATGTGTATGCTATTACTATGGTAACATTCAAATAATTTTAAAATCTTAACTCTTTGGGCAACAAATTTTTATTCAAAATATTCCATATTTGATCTTAAATACTAATATATTGTATTCAATTTTTCCTTAGTGAAAAAAAATTATTTGAACAGTAAGGACCAAGTTAAGCAGAGATAAAGGTACTATGGTCTAATGGATATGACATTGGCCTGGGACTCAGGGCACTTGGGTGCTATTTCCAGCCATGCCACTAACTTGCTGTGCGACCTTGAGAAAATCACCTCACATCTCTGCTCTTCTACTGCCACTCCTGCCGGTTGTCCGTCTTGCCTATTTACGTGGAATGTTCTCATGGCAGGGACTGTCTCTTGGGAATGGGCATGGGATGGCTCACTTGGTGATTACCTGTTCTGTTCATTCCCTCTGGGGCACCTGGCATTGGCCACTGTCAGAAGACAGGATACTGGGCTAGCTGGACCTTTGGTCTGACCCAGTATGGATATTCTTATGTCTGTACAATTCCTTTCACAGGGGGGCCCTGATCTCATTTAGAGCCCTTAGATACTATTGTAATGTAAACCATCAATTCTTTATATTGATGAATTTGAGATAAACATAAAATACCATCTGGCTAACAAAAGACATAATCAGTCAAAAAACATATTAGAAATATTACAATAAGATATTTCTGGTAAGAAACTGTTTTTATTTTCTAACCTAAAACATCTGAATGTCTCCTTTTATAGCTGTATGTGTGCTTCCTTCTATTCTGGCTACATTATTATTTGTTCACCAACACCATACACCTCATGGTCCCTGCCTCAAAGAGCTCACAATTTCAGATGCATATAAGGACTATATGCATACTCTAGTGTCATTGTATTTAAAAAAGTCTCCTTTAGGTATGAATTCCTCCCCTTCTCCTATGCCACAGTGATATTTAATATACAGCTTTGTTGTCTAGTCTGCAAAATGATCTGCTGTGGAATATATAAAGCCATTTCTCTGCCTTAACTCGAAAGCTGATATGCTGTAGCATACTTTTCTAAAATAAGGCCCTGATCTCGCAAACATGTATGCATGTGCATAACTTTACTCATACAAACAGTCCAATCATGCATGTGCAAGTTTGCAGGATTGGGACCCAAGGCTTGAAGATATACTATACTCTAGCCTAAATTTGGCAGCTGAACAGTCTCTTGTGTTTTTAAAATGCACCTTCAATAAGTGCAGGTCACAAACTATTCAAGACTCCCACTTGCATAAATAAAACGTATAATTTAGTAATCAAGCTTACATAACTTAAAAAAACAAAAACATCATCTAAAAAACAACGTATTTGCTTATGAAATATACGGGATCTTGACAGTACATGATACTGTATCTATATAGTTAAAATAGGAAATGCAATTCACTGTTACACTAAATCTTTCTTTGGTTTAGTTACAGGTGGAAATGAGCATCCTGTAAACTCTTACAATGAATATACTTTAAAGAATGAAAATTAGATTTAAACATTCTATGGGCCTAATTATAATTCAGGCAAAACTTGGGGATTCTGGTTTAGAAAATGCAGAACTTGGCATCTAATCCTTTAACTGCAGCTAATACGGTAAATTTAAATATGGAAATGTCTTGGATGTTAAAGCAACATTATAAGTTTTGTACAATGTAACACTGGAATGATGAGAAACAGGTTTAATGTGTCAGCTAAGGTATTGATCCTGCAATGAACTCTACAGTGGCAGATGAGGCTCTACAAAAGGCACAGAGGTCAGTCAGACCACAGAGAACCTTGCAGTATCAAAGTATAGTTACAAAAGTTGTGTTCTCTTGATCTCTGTGTAAACCTCTCAGCAACTCCCACAGTGCAGGGCTGGCTTTACCATGAGGCGAACTGAGTTGCCAGACTGGGGGAGGAAGGTGCCACTAGGACCCAGAGTGTAGAAAATGGAGTCTGCTGCTGATGCATATGTATTCTCTCTGCTCTAGATGCACAGAGATGGTGGAGTGCTGTGCTGGAGGAAGGAGGGCACAAGAGACATAATAGGCAGGCAGGAGAAAAGGTGAAAGGGAATAACAGAAAGCAGCAGGAGCTGCAGGGAGAGAGAGGAGGAGACTCTTATGTACCTCTCTAGCACCCCCGGGAGCCTGGACTGATTAACACCAGCTTCTCAGGGAGCTTCCTGTTTCCTGCTGCTTCCCTGAACCCACTTGAGGAGAACAGGCAGCCAACTGAAGTAGTAGGAGCCAGCCCTTAAGATGCTGATACCATCCCTCATTCAGGCCCTGCTACCAGCCTGCTTATTTGTCCCCTTCAACTGTGTGTTGAGAGCCACTACAGCTGGCACAGAACAGCAGTCATGAGTGAAAGAAGAAAATGCCCCTCTGGGGCAGCATTCAGAGCAAGAAAGAAAGCAAAGGAAGCTTTTCTATCAAAGCAGGAAGGAGCTCTCCTGAGATACATAGACACAAGTGGCCCCAGTGAGGATGTGAGTGGTGAGGAGATGCCTGATCTTCTAGTTAGTCAGAGTGCAGGTGACCTGGCAGCTACTGCAGCATCCTTATCTCCATCTCAAGTGGATGTAACCATGCACATTCCTGAAGAAAAGTGTAGATCAGAGAAGAGTGTGGTGGAGGCGCAAGAAACAGCTGCTCCTGATTTTAGTTCCTTAAGTCTAGATGATCCAAGACTGTGGACCCACTTGAGCAGTAGCCTGAGGGACTTCCTTGTACTGCATGGGCCACAGCAAGTGAAAAACTTCATGTTCCCCAAAGACAATGAAAATAGAAGTTTCCATCTAACACATTACTGGCGTGAAATCCCCAATGGTGACAAAATGGAGAGGCCATGGCTTACGTAGTCAAAAACCCAGAATGCTGCATACTGTTTTTGTTGCAAACTCTTCCAGTCTAATGTTCCAGCCACATTGGGTTCTACAGGAACAAAGGACTGGAAAAATCTGTCTAGAAATCTGGCATGCCATGAGAAGGCAGCAAATCACCAGAGAGCATTCCATAGGTGGAAAGAGCTTGAGATGAGACTAAGGTTAAAGGCCACCATAGATGATCAACATCAAGAGAAGATTGCATCAGAGTCTCTTTACTGGCAAAATGTTCTGAAAAGGCTCATTGCCATTGTGAGAATGCTTGCTACCCAAAACCTAGCACTGCATGGCACTTCAGATCAGCTGTATGTGCCAAACAATGGAAACTTCCCTCAAATTGTGGAGCTGATGGCTGAGTTTGATGCTGTACTCCAGGAGCATCTAAGAATCTAAGCATCTAAGAGACCAAAGCCCCGAGGTAAGTGGGGAAGTGGGATACCGGGAGGAAGCACAAGTAGGTGAGTGCAAGAGGGGAGGGCTCCTGCCCCACACTGGGACAGCAGGACGATCGGTGAGTTATCTTAAATGCCTATACACAAATGCAAGAAGCCTGGGGAACAAGCAGGGAGAACTGGAAGTCCTGGCACAGTCAAGGAATTATGATGTAATTGGAATAACAGAGACTTGGTGGGATAACTCACATGATTGGAGTACTGTCATGGATGGATATAAACTGTTCAGGAAGGATAGGCAGGGCAGAAAAGGTGGGGGAGTTGCGTTGTATGTAAGAGAGCAGTATGACTGCTCAGAGCTCCAGTATGAAACTGCAGAAAAACCTGAGAGTCTCTGGATTCAATTTAGAAGTGGGAGCAACATGGGTAATGTCGTGGTGGGAGTCTGCTACAGACCACCAGACCAGGGGGATGAGGTGGATGAGGCTTTCTTCCAGCAACTAACAGAAGTTACTAGATCACAGGCCCTGGTTCTCATGGGTGACTTTAATCACCCCGATATCTGCTGGGAGAGCAATACAGCGGTCCACAGACAATCCAGGAAGTTTTTGGAAAGTGTAGGGGACAATTTCCTGGTGCAAGTGCTGGAGGAACCAACTAGGGGAAAAGCTCTTCTTGACCTGCTGCTCACAAACAGGGAGGAAATAGTAGAGGAAGCAATAGTGGATGGGAACCTGGGAGGCAGTGACCATGAGATGGTTGAGTTCAGGATCCTGACACAAGGAAGAAAGGAGAGCAGTAGAACAGAGACCCTGGACTTCAGAAAAGCAGACTTTGACTCCCTCAGGGAACTGATGGGCAAGGTCCCCTGGGAGAATAACATGAGGGGGAAAGGAGTCGAGGAAAGCTGGCTGTATTTTAAAGACTCCTTATTGAGGTTGCAGGAACAAACCATCCCGAGGTGTAGAAAGAAAAGTAAATATGGCAGGCGACCAGCTTGGCTTAACAGTGAAATCCTTGCTCGTCTTAAACACAAAAAAGCAGCTTACAAGAAGTGGAAGATTGGACAAATGACCAGGGAGGAGTATATAAATATTGTTCAGGCATGCAGGAGTGAAATTAGGAAGGCCAAATCACACTTGGAGTTGCAGCTAGCCGGAGATGTTAGGAGTAACAAGAAGGGTTTCTTCAGGTATGTGAGCAACAAGAAGAAAGTCAAGGAAAGTGTGGGCCCCTTGCTGAATGAGGGAGGGAACCTAGTGACAGAGGATGTGGAGAAAGCTAGTGTACTCAATGCCTTTTTTGCCTCTGTCTTCACAGACAAGGTCAGCTCCCAGGCGGCTGCACTCCGCAGCACGGTATGGGGAGGAGGTGACCAGCCCTCTGTGGAGAAAGAAGTAGTTCGGGACTATTTAGAAAAGCTGGACGAACACAAGTCCATGGGGCCGGATGCACTGCATCCGAGGGTGCTAAAGGAGTTGGCCGATGTGATTGCAGAGCCATTGGCCATTATCTTTGACAAATCATGGCCATCGGGGGAGGTCCCGGATGACTGGAAAAAAGCTAATGTAGTGCCCATCTTTAAAAAAGGGAAGAAGGAAGATCCGGGGAACTACAGGCTAGTCAGTCTCACCTCAGTCCCTGGAAAAATCATGGAACAGGTCCTCAAGGAATCAATTCTGAACCACTTAAAGGAGGGGAAAGTGATCAGGAACAGTCAGCATGGCTTCACCAAGGGCAAGTCATGCCTGACTAACCTAATTGCCTTCTATGATGAGATAACTGGCTCTGTGGATGAGGGGAAAGCAGTGTATGTGCTATTTCTTGACTTTAGCAAAGCTTTTGATACAGTCTCCCACAGTGTTCTTGCCAGCAAGTTAAGGAAGTATGGGCTGGATGAATGGACGGTAAGGTGGATAGAAAACTGGCTGGATGGTCATGCTCAACGGGTAGTGATCAATGGCTCCATGTCTAGTTGGCAGCCGGTATCAAGTGGAGTGCCCCAAGGGTCGGTGCTGGGGCCGGTTTTGTTCAATATCTTCATCAACGATCTGGAGGATGGTGTGGACTGCACCCTTAGCAAGTTTGCAGATGACACTAAACTGGGAGGAGTGGTTGATACGCTGGAGGGTAGGGACAGGATACAGAGGGACCTAGACAAATTAGAGGATTGGGCCAAAAGAAATCTGATGAGGTTCAACAAGGACAAGTGCAGAGTCCTGCACTTAGGACGGAAGAATCCCATGCACTGCTACAGACTAGGGACCGAATGGCTGGGCAGCAGTTCTGCAGAAAAGGACCTAGGGGTTACGGTGGACGAAAAGCTGAATATGAGTCAACAGTGTGCCCTTGTTGCCAAGAAGGCTAACGGCATTTTGGGCTGTATAAGTAGGGGCATTTCCAGCAGATCGAGGGACGTGATTATTCCCCTCTATTCGGCACTGGTGAGGCCTCATTTGGAGTACTGTGTCCAGTTTTGGGCCCCACGCTACAAGAAGGATGTGGATAAATTGGAAAGAGTCCAACGGAGGGCAACAAAAATGATTAGGGGGCTCGAGCACATGACTTATGAGGAGAGGCTGAGGGAACTGGGATTGTTTAGCCTGCAGAAGAGAAGAATGAGGGGGGATTTGATAGCTGCTTTCAACTACCTGAAAGGGGGTTCCAAAGAGGATGGATCTAGACTGTTCTCAGTGGTAGAAGATGACAGAACAAGGAGTAATGGTCTCAAGTTGCAGAGGGGGAGGTTTAGGTTGGATATTAGGAAAAACTTTTTCACTAGTAGGGTGGTGAAGCACTGGAATGGGTTACCTAGGGAGGTGGTGGAATCTCCTTCCTTAGATGTTTTTAAGGTCAGGCTTGACAAAGCCCTGGCTGGGATGATCTAATTGGGTTTGGTCCTGCTTTGAGCAGGGGGTTGGACTAGATGACCTCCTGAGGTCCCTTCCAACCCTGAGATCCTATGATTCTATGATTCTATGAAGAAGAGTCACCACCCAAGAAATGTACACACACTACTACCTTGGAAAAACAGTTAAAAATTTGATCATACAGTTACTGGCAACAAAAGTCAAACAGAAGATTGTGGCAGATCTGAAGTCAGCAAGATATTACTCTGTTATTCTGGACTGCACACCTGACATCAGCCATATGGAACAAATGACTTTAATGGTGCATTTTGTAACAACAGAACCTAGTGAAAATGTCCCTGCAATGGTGACTGTCCGAGAGCATTTTCTAGAATTTATTGACATTGATGATACTACTGGAGCTGGTATGACAAATGTGCTTCTTAAAAAGCTGGAAGATACGGGAATTGCGATAGTTGACAGAGGTCAGGGCTACGATAATGGTGCCAACATGAGAGGAAAGAACAGAGGACTGCAGACACAGATCCGAGAGTTAAACCCTCGAGCTTTTTTTGTCCCGTGCGGTTCTCATTCATTGAACTTGGTGGTCAGTGATGCAGTATCAGCTTCTAGTGAGGCTGCTGAATTTTTTAATGTAATTCAAAGCATCTATGTATTTTTCTCTCCATCAACTCATCGATGGAAAATTTTGAAGCAACATCTGGGAACATCCTCTCTGACACTGAAACCACTGAGTGCCACACAATGGGAAAGTCAAGTGGAGATGATAAAGCCTATGAAACACCAAATTGGGAAGATAGATGATGCCATAGTTGCCATTATGGAGGATAATGCTATGACAGAAACTGTTTGTGGGAGAAAAGTGGCAGAGGGAAATGGAATCACAAGAAACATACATAACTTCAAATTTCTGTGTAGCTTATTGTTGTGGCATGACATACTGTTTGAAATAAATGTAAGCAAGAGACTCCAAGGTGTTGACCTTGATATATCTGGAGCAATGGAAGAACTGGACAAAGCAGTCATAGCTACAGTCTTACCAGTCAGATGAGGGATTTCAAAACGTTCTGAAGAATGCACAGATGTTGGCAGAGGAACTTCACATTGAAGCTATTTTCCCACCCATTCAAGAATACAAGAGTCACCGAAGAAGAAGACATTTTGATTATGAGGCACGGGATAATCCCATAAGAGACCCCAAACAACAATTCAAAGTTGAATTCTTTAACCAGGTGCTAGATTGTGCAATAAAGTCAGTTGAACGTTCATGCAGCTCAAGGAATGCAGTAGTATATTTGGGGAGTTATATGATATTCCAAAACTCCTCACTATACCTGAAGACCTACACCAGCAATGCAGGGCACTAGAGACAGTGCTGACACATGATGACATGCGTGATATTGATGTGAGTGATTTAGGTGATGAACTGAAAGCCCTTTCAAGATACATTTCAGCAGGATCAACTCCAAAGGCTGTTCTGAAATATATGTGCACAAATAAGATGACCACCCTCTTTCCAAATGCTTTTGTTGCTCTGTGCATACTTCTAACACTTCCTGTAATAGTTGCTAGTGGAGAACGCAGCTTCTCCAAGCTGAAGTTAATAAAAACACATGTACGCTCCACAATGACACAGGAGAGGCTGGTCAGCCTTGCAACCATCTCAATAGAGCATGAGCTGGCCCAGACTTTGGACCTTCAGGAAGCAGAAGCAGTGCAAATCTTTACAACCAAGAAGGCATGGAAAGCACCACTTTGATTATTCAAACAGATAAAAATGCCAGTGTTTACTATGCAGACAAGAAAAGTTACATTTGCTGTTCAGGAGTTTGAAAGTTAAGTGTTACTTAAAATTTTTGAACAAGGCATTTTAAGTTATTAGTTCTTCTTTATTGGGGTAGGTAGCAGAGCAGTACCATGAGAGGAGTAGAACAGGAAGAAGGCAGAATTGAGACCTTTCAAAGTTTTGGCCCAAGCAAGGAGGCATGGGGGCGTCATTTGAGCTCCCAGCCTCAGGTGCAAAAAATGTTGTGGGCCGGCCCTGCCACAGTGGACTGAGTGAAGGATGAAGTCTGAATTTATATTCCAGCTTGCAGACCATAATTTAGTATGGAACCTGGCCCTTTCCTCTGAATGAGTTTGCTGTTGCTAACTCTCAGGATTTTATCGTAAGTCTCATGATGTTGGGTGTTTTTCTTAAAGTCCAGCTCCTTGCACGTTGTGAATACATGAGAAACTCAACTTTTTTTTTTTTTTTTTAAGGGACGTTTCCAGGCCTCATGGTTGTGGAGAAAAGGTTCAGCTTGTGACACAAGTTCATCTGAAAGGAACAAAATCTAAAGAGTAAATAAAAAGATCCTTTTTTTAATCTTGTGCTTTTGAAGAACGTGACTCATGATTTTTGAATGCTTGAGACTGCCAGTAGTGAATCTGACACCCTGATCTTAAAAAGTTTAAAGTTAGTGCTTAATTAGATTCCAGAATCTACACTTAGCAAAATTATTTGAACTTTACACTGGGAAATATTCAGTTCTCATTTAATCTGTTGTATGTAAAGGCATTTAAAATATTACATACAAATGTGTTTATTTTCTTAAGTTGATAAGATTGGTGGTATGCGACTATTAAATACAAAAGATAGTATATTATTATGTAGTGTCTTATTATATATAATCAGTAGGGTTGTCAAGCAATTAAAAAAATTAACCGCAATTGCACTATTAATAATAGAATACCATTTATTTAAATATTTTTGGTGTTTTCTACATTTTCAGATATATTGATTTCAATTACAACAGAATATAAAGTGTACAGTGCTTCATCCATCCATCCATCAGCCATTGTTGTTAAAGATCTCGGAGCAGATTTCTGGTTCTTTGGCGGTTCTGGTGGAGGTGTCCCTGTAGCTCTGACTATAGCATTGTCAGGAGAGCTGCCCATGCCTGATTAAGAAAAACAGAGATGTTCCAATTGAGCATCAAATAAACATTTTACAAAACTTAACTTTACCATCTCTCTCACCCACACCTATGTATTTACTTAAAATACAAAACGGCATAAAATAACCAAACCAATAAGCAAAATATATTTATTGGGCTTCATCTATCCATCAGCCGTTGATGCTGATGGATTTTCCTTTTCAGCTGTCTCTTTCCTTTTTCTTTTGAGCTTGTTTACCTTCATGGAGAAGCTGTGAGATTATTCCCACAAAATGACAATGTTATAAATGGAGCAACTGTCCCTATTATAATTCTAAAAACCCCTGTTGACATGGATTATGAAACCATTTCCTGATTCAGAGGACCTGTCAACAAAAGGTTCAGCTACACAGTAGCTGTATGAAGGTGGTGGAATGTGCATTTGGCAGATTGAAAGCCTGCTGGAACAGCCTTCAAAACCAATTGGAAGCCAGTGTCATTAATGAAGTCAACATTATTGAGGATTGCTGTGCCCTACACAATGTTTGCAAAGAGAAGGGGAAACCTTTTCATCAGGAGTGGACTCAGGACACTGCTGACATCTGAACCAGTACACACAACCAGACAGTGCCCCTCCTGTTACTCACACAATGGAAATCTGAGATCCTTTGTGTGCCCATAATATAATGGGTATGCCTGGTCCCATCCATGAGGGGGAATGAAATGGTATTTGAGGTGGTTGTGTGTGTGATCCTTCTTGTAAATGTGTAAGTATTGTATATCATGAATTCTTTGATAATGTATGTTATGCATGTTATCCATACTGGCAATGTGCTGCCATTTACAGGTTATGAATTACTGTGATGGCGGTTTATATATGTTTATTATGAAACTTTGAGATTAATGAATGTCATCAAATACCTAAAGTCTGTGTCACTTTTACCACTACCTATAATAAAATTTGTTACTGTTGCCTTCTGTGCAAATCCAACATTCTATTTCACATAGGTATTTACAAGCTGCAACAACCAGTAATGCAGACCAGCTGACCTCTCTCCATGAATTTATCTGCCAGTCTCTCCTCGTGCTGTGCAGCCTCTGTGTCTCTTTCTTCCCTGCAAATATCCTTATCCTTTTGGTAGTTGAGTTGGAACCTGGAATTTGTTTAATCAAGCAGGTCTCCCATTAGCTCATCCTAGACTCTCTTTCCCCACAGTAAGGTGGTACAGGCACCTAGGCTTCAGGTGCCATGAATTATCCTGTGGCGGTGGAAGGCCCTTGAAAAGAGAGAAACAGAGAACATTATTGCCTGAGCATGGTAAAAAAATACATTGGAAACAAATGGTTACATATAAAATAAAATCGTAATTCAGAATCAACAATACTCTTATGTCTAATAAAGTATTGTTCACCCAAACTCCCTGCAATGCTTTACAACCAGACTGCCTGTGATCCTTCCTAAACGAGACATACACAATCAACTAGCCTCCTAGGTGAAAGATTTGGGTGTCTCTGTGATGATCCACAGGGCTAGGACCTAGATCAGATAGTCCCTGAGCATCTGCTGTATCCACACCACCACCCAACAACTTTGACAGAGCAGCAGCTGACGGACTGTGAGTCCTGTGGGACCAAGCACCACTGAACCACAGAGATCCTGACTGGCAGAGCCTACTGCATTCATTAATTAGCTGAAACATAATAGTTAAAGCCTAAGAGAAACTTTAGGCTTTCTGTGAAAGCAGGCAAATGCCCAGCTTCCTGCTACAAACAGATCCAATGCACTCCTGACACATTGTATTGCTCCTGTTTTCTGGCCCCAATCCTGCTCCTGATACCTAGTCTGGCTTCTGGTTCCTGGTCCTCTGCTCCTGCATTCTCACCCTGCCTCTGTTTCACTAACCCTACTTCGGCTGACTCACATGGCTCTGACCTGGTGTGGCTTGACTTGACTCCTACCTGATTGTATGGCTTGACACTAATACAGACTGCTGCTTCGGGCTTTGACCCTCTAGACTGAACTGGGACAATGTCCCCACAAATCCAGGTCCCAGCCTTGACCTGGGCCCTGTAGCGAGGGTCCCAACAATCTCTTTGCACTCCAAGATACACCAGAACATTCCTTTGTCTTTATTCATAAAGAAGACACCCCCTTGCTATTTGTTTCACCTTGTAGATTTCCTCTCTTGTAGATTTCACAATGTCTCAGTGGGCACCTGGCTCAGTATGCACACAGACACAAAGTCTGAGGCATACAGTACACAAATGGCCAGATAGGGAAACAGGTGTCAGTTACCGCCTGCCTGAGGGGAACATCTCTAAGGTATGTCACCTCCTGGTGACCTGCCTTAACTCCAAAACTTTAAGAGCATAATTTTCAGTATAGACACACAACTCCTTAAATAGTATCCAAACATTTTGCAATGACTATGATGACGAGAGGACTACTGGCTCTAGGTAGAGATTTCACAAGCCACCTTTAAATGAACTATTACGCAGATATCTGACCCAGGGGATCCTGTAAAACTCTGTGCACCCCCTGTGCCCTCTGCCAGTTGGCACCAAGGGGTCCCTGGGTCACAGTATTGCATTGCTGTAGTCCAGCCAAGAGGTATGAAGGCATGAATAACTGAGGCCAAGTCTTTGTCTGCCAGGAGGCAATGGTATCTCCTAGCCAACAGGAGGAGATGGTAGAAAGCATTACTTGTGGCTGTTGTGATGTGAGAGCACATCACCACCAAGGGATCCAAGAGTATTACTCGGTGATCACATGCCTCCAAATCAGCATTTAGGCTTGTGGCCTAAAATAATGATAAAATTCTGAGACCACACAAAAAGCTTTCTTTGGGTTGTATGCTGCCAGTCTTGTATGTCGATTTGCTGGCCTCTGAAGTTAGTCACAGTAAGATTAGAATGCTGTTTTAAAAGGCTACCAAACTGCATCTCACAGTCAGAAGATGTGAATGCTGCATGCTTCAATGTTGATTTTGGGATGGACTAGCAACTGAATATGTTTATGGATGTTTGCATGATTATATGCAATTCATTGGCACAAAGAAGTCTATGAAGTGTCCACCACCTTAGCATTGCTCAGCATTTATTTTGACATTCAGCAGAAGGGAAGCCAGAGTGCACAACCTTGGGAGATGATTGCCCATAACTAGCACAAATATTTATTGATATCAACATTATAAAAATAGGGTGAGATATGTAACAAAATATAAATACAATATTAATCCCAGTCTTCTCTTTTTTGCTGTTGCCAGTGTAGACTAACTACTTGCTCTGGTCTTTCCTGAAATGTTTGGTCTGATCTTGAACCCTTTGCTTTATAGAGAAGTTTTTAAAGTTGATAGTTGGATGGCAACCCATCCTCTACCCCGCTATTGGCTCCTGAATACCTCTGAGCAAAAATCAATGCCTTTAGTATATGAAGTAAGCCACATAATACTGACAGTTGGTGAGGACTGAAGTATCCAGGGTAGGTTTGTTCAGTGTTGATTGAACTATTGCGTGTTTAAAGGTGAAAGGGAAGATTCTCTGAACAAGGCATTGGCTATTTCTGTTAGAAGTCACAGTCACACCAGTTGTTCATGACTCACAAACCAGGAAGGGCCTAGGTCGGATTCACAAGTCTTGGGTTGGGACTCCTTTAGGCTGTCCAGAACATTTTGACTAGTGAATGTATGACCAAGCAGATCTCCAAAGACCATGAGCAAGACAATAATCATAGACGTATGATTCTTCCTAAGGTTCCCGTACCTTCTTTACCCCCACTTTCACAATTCTAGGATGGATCCCATCTAGTCTCTGTGTCTAACCAACCAATCTTTGAAATGCCATTATCACCTCTTTCTGTGTGAGCTTGAACATTTCTAATACTTTCTCTCCTTGGAAAATTTGTCTGCACCCTCAGCCTTCTATTTTCCCTTGAGAAATAATATAATCTGTCTACAGTCCTAATTTTCTATAACAGATATTATTTTAAAGGCCTTGTTTTGCTGACCTCTTTTTCTTTATTCAGTGTATCTGAAGCATATTATTTCTTTTAAAATCTTTCATTTTATTTTAGGTCCTATTATTTTTCACAATGGACAGAGTTCCATTTATTTGACATGTGTCCTGATGAATTGACTTACTTTACACTAAGTCAGACGCTGAAGAGAAGTAATAGACAAATACGTATATACTGGGGTTTTTTAATACTAATAAGGTGATGGGATCACACCCTCTTCTCGGATGACATTTGGGGAGAAGGAAAAAACACCTTTACCAATTCCCTTGTGGAAAATACAGGTCCACTGAAAACCATGGGCATCTGGGTGGGGACCTTATCTATATTTTAGTTCAACTTCAGGACAGAGGGGATCTTGAGAAAAAAGGTCACTAACACACTTTTGACATGCTCCAAAAACTTGTTTTTTGGAGAGACTGTAAAATTTAGTAGACAATGTTTATAATGAGAAAATTCTTTTGCTGAATGTTTTCTTCTAGGTGTGAATAAAGTTTAACACATTATAAGCAAATGAACTATTTGTTTTTTCCTGACAGATGCTGGGATAATCTGCAGGCAGGAAAGTGAAAAGGCCCCCTCTACCCTACATCTGTTAACTGACGCCCGATCTACATTACAGAGTTAGGTTGCCACAAGGCAGTTTACGTCGACCTAACTACATAAGGGCAAGTCTACACTTAAAACACTGCATTGGCACAGGTGCGCTCATGCAGCTGCGCCGCTGTAACGCTTTAATGAAGATGCTCTAAACTGACAGGAGAGAGCTCTCCCATAGGTGTAGTTAACTGCTGCCTCTCAGGATGGTGGATTATGTTGATGGGAGAAGCTCTCCTGCCGACACAGCACTGCTTATAAGGGGGGGTTAAGTCAGTATAACTATGTTGCTCAGGGGTGTGGATTTTTCACACCCCCAAGCAACATAGTTATACCACTATGGGTTTGTAGTGTAGACCAGACCTAAGTGTCGACTAACATTTCATTCCCCCCGATATAACTGCCCCGCTAAGATGACTTAATAACTCCACCTCCACGAGAGGCGTAGAGTCAACGTCAATGTAGTTAGGTCGACCCAGTGTCAGTGCAGACACTTTGTTACTTACATCAACTGTTACTGGCTTTCAGAAGCTGTCCCACGATGCCCCACACTGACCGTACAGTTGGTACAAGTGCTCCTGGTGAGCATGCGCACTGCTGACACAAGGAGCATAGTGTGGGTACACAAAAGCAATTTAATTATTGCAGTGGCTGTATGCCGACGTAACTTAGGTTGACATAATTTTGTAGTGTGGACATGCCCCGAGTTTGTTGGCTCTTGTTAACAAATGGTTTTTAGGTCTGGCAGCCAACAACGACACTGCTTCCCTCCCCAGACCTGAAGAGCTCGGTATAGCTCGAAAACTTGTACTTTCCACCAACAGAAGTTAATCCAATAAAAAGATATTACCTCACCGACCTTGTCTCTGTCATATCCTGGGACCAACATGGCTACAACACTGCAGCCAACGTTTCACTTTTGTTTATGACCTAGGATGGCAAATGATAGTCCTCTGTTGCTGGTCTTGCTGGTTTTCTTGCAGAGTAAATCTGATTCCCCAACGGTGCCTTTGTAACTAGTTTGGGCAATTCTTCCTCCTAGCTCTCTATGCAGAAGTATATGCCAGTAGTATATGCCAGATTGTATTATTCACATGCTACTGGTGCCACTTTTTGTGCATTACCAGTCACTCAGGCCTGATCTACACTGAAAAGTTATATTGGCATCACTCTGTTGGTCAGGGGTGTGAAAAAACCCCCACACCTGTGACTGATGTAGCTATGCCGATATAACTCCCAGTGTAGACACAGCTATGTTGACAAAAGAGAGCTTTTATTAACATAGCTAACTTTGTTTGTGGGGGTGATGTTTCTACACCAACAGAAAACCCCCTTCCATTGGTGAAGGCTGCATCTACATTACAGGGCTATGCTGGCACAGCTATGCTTGTATAGTAGGAGTAGGCAACCTATGGCATGCGTGCCAAAGGCAGCATGCTAGCTGATTTTCAGTGGGACGCACACTACTCGGGTCCTGGCCACCGGTCCGGGGGGCTTTGCATTTTAATTTAATTTTAAATGAAGCTTCTTAAACACTTTAAAAACCTTATTTACTTTACATACAACAATAGTTTAGTTATATATTAAAGACATATAGAAAGAGACCTTCTAAAAACGTTAAAATGTATTACTGGCACGCGAAACCTTAAATTAGAGTGAATAAATGAAGACTCGGCACACCATTTCTGAAAGGTTGCCGACCCCTGTTGTACAGTCTCTGGGCTTGTCTACACTTACAGCGCTGCACCACTGTAGCACTTAGTGAAGATGCTACCTATGCCAATGGGAGAGCTTCTCCCACTGGCATAGGTACTCCTCCGCTCTGTGAGGTGGTAGCTATGTCGACGATAGAAGCCCTCTTGTCTACATAGTGCTGTTTACGCTGGCGGTTAGGTGAGTATACCTACATCACTTTCCACATCCCTGAGGCCTGATCTACACTTGGGGGAGAAGGGGGAATCGATCTAAGTTACGCAACTTCAGCTACATGGATAACGTAGCTGAAGTTGACGTACTTAAATCCACTTACTACGGCGTCTTCACTGTGGTGAGTCGACTGCTGCTGCTCCCCCACCGACTCCACCTGCGCCTCTCGCATCAGTGGAGTACAGGAGTCGATGGGAGAGCCCTCGGGGGTTGATTTATTGCGTCTAGACTAGACACGATAAATCGACCCCCACTGGATCGATCGCTGCCTGCAGATCCGGCGGGTAGTGTAGACATACCGAGTGACATAGTTATACTGACATACGTTGGTAGTGTAGACCAGCCTCTCTCGTATAGACACACTCTTATATTGATTTAAAATTGGCTTATATCAGTTTAGATTGTGAAATAAGCCACTCTGAAACCGAAAGAAGACTGTCTACATACAAACTTGTATCAGTCTAGCTAAAATAGGTTTACAAACACACTTTTAGCCAAATCAGTGCAAGTTTGTATGTTGACAAAGCCTTACAGCTGCAAGCTGAACTGATATATGCCAGGTTTAAATTGAAGTAAGAGAGTCCACACAGGGTTTTGCAGCAATTTAACTTAATTGGTTTTAAATACCCTTTTATTAAAGTGGTACAGTTTAGTGTGCAGAACAGGCCTCATCCTTGCAGAAAAATGTACTCAGCCAATAACAGGAGCAAAGGTGTGAACTCACCCCATTCATCACAGTAAATTGTGGACTATTTATCAACTTCAGAGTTTATTACAAACCATTAAAATGCTAACAACTTTCCTTTTCTTTAAGAAAACAAACAAGGAAGTCAAATACACAAAAGCTATGTACTTGTAATGTTAATGTACTACAGTTAAACACACAAAGCAAGGGAATACAGCAGTTAAGGTTCTTGAATTAACATTAACTTGCCCACATTGTGCATACAGATTTGTGATTACTGGTTAGGCTACTAAATACACATTATGTGCAAAACAGAGTTCATGTTTCTGTGAGAACACTACTTTTTGCATTCCTTGACTTTGTTCAAATATGTAACGTTTCACTAATCTAATTTTTTTTGCTAAAGCCCCAATCCTGCAATCTGACCAAGTCTCCTCATTGTGTGTCAGACTTGCTGCCCCATTCACCCTCATTCTTTCTTCCAAATGTATTTAACAGAGCAGCTGCCCTCCTACCCTCACCAACTCCTACAGGGTGTGTGGGTGTCTACACTGGGATAAAAAAACTGTGGCTGGTCCAGGTCAGTTGACGCAGGGTCACAGGGCTCAGGGGCTAAAAAATAGCTGTGTACATGCTCAGGCTGGAGCCCGAGTTCTGGGACCCTCCATCCCCACATGGTCCCAGAGTTCTGGCTGGAGCCCAAGCCTGAACCTCTACACAGCCATTTTTAGCCCCACAACCTGAGCCAGGCAAGCCCAAGTCAGCTGACCTGGACTGGCCATGGGTCTTTTATCCCTATGTAGATGTACCCTAAGAACTTCTGTCCTCCCGCCCGCACCTATTGCTTCATATGGGGTGTGTGTCTCAGGGCTTGTCTATACAGCAGTGCAGCTGCACTGTTGTAGTGTTAAGAAGCCTGGTCCACACTACAAAGTTAGCAAGGCAGTTTATGTCCTTACTGTGCTTACATTAAAATTTTGCTCCCGCCGACGTAACTGCCCTGCTATGGCGACTTACCTCCATGTGAGGTGTAGAGTCAATATTGATGTAGTTGTAGCGAAGCAGTGTCAGTGTAAACACTGCATTGCTTACACTGACTGTTACTGGCTTTCAGAAGCCGTACCACAATGCCCCACAGCGACAGTACAATCTGTACAAGTGCTCCTGGTGAGGACACACACCATCAACACAAGGAGCAAAGTGTAGACATGCACAAGTGACGTAATTACTGTTGCCGCTGTATGCCGCCATAAATTAGGTCGACTTAATTTTGTAGCATTGACATGCCCTCACTGTAGACATACCTATGCCAATAGAGGGGGTTCTCCCATCTGCATAGATAATCCACCTCCCTGAGAGGCTGTAGCTAGGTAGACAGAAAAATTCTTCCATCTCCCTAGTCCCGACTACACAGGGACTTAGACCAGTTTAGCTGTCACGCAGGGGTGTGGATTCCCCTCCCAGTGATGTAGCTGGGCCCATCTAATTTTCTAGCGTAGAGCAGGAGCCCTCCCAGCTGCTGCCCTGCTATCCCCTCTATGTGTGTGTGTGTCTGTAACACAGCTGCTGCGCCCCAGTCTCCCTGGGGAGGGGAAGTGGGTGGAAGGGTAACACTCCTAACATCCCCCCCATTCTCTGCCAGGGAGCGGGTGTTTAACGGAGCTGCTCCCCCCGCCCCACGGGAGTATCAGACCCAATACCCGCCCCCTCCTGTGCAGGGGTGTGTGACCGGGCTGCTGCCCCCTCACGTTGGGGGAATCACAGCACTAATTAGGGCCCCGCTGTCTCCAGTGGGGAGCGTGTGGCAGGGCTCCCGCTCCCCTCCGCTCTCTCGCACGGGGGGAGGCCGCTGCCTGGGGCAGGCCCGGCTCCCTGCAGCAGCAGCGCCCTGGCCTCCCGCCGGGGTTAAGCGCGGAGAGAGCGAGGCCCAGGAGCCGGGCTGGCCCGAGGGGAAGGAAGGAGCGAGGCGGCAGCGGCGCCTATCGCGGGGCCGAGCCTCCCCCGGGAGGCGGAGGGAGCCGAGCGAGCCGCTCTCACCGCCTCGCCCTGGTTCCGGTTGCCAGGCCGGGCGGCGGCGGGGTCGCGGCGGCGGCGGCGGGCGGGTCAGAGGGTAAAGGTCGCTCCCCCAGCATCCTCCGTGCTGGATACTCAGCCATCTTGGATCCGCGGGACAAGAAAATTCATGCGGTGAGTTCGGCCCCCATTATTTTCTGGCCCCCTCCCCGCGGCGCGCTCCGCCCGCTGCCTCCCAACCGGGCCCGCAGGCGCTGGCGGTGGGGTCCCCGGCGGCCCGGGCCCGGCTCCGGGGTCCCTGGGCCCGGCCGCAGCCAGCCGGGTTCCCGTTTGCTTTTGTCTCCGAGGGAGAGAGAGAGGGGGGGACGCGCAACGTCTGAGTCGGGAGCGGAGCCCTTAGGCCCAGCCCAGGCAGCGGCCCCGGCCTCCTCCGCCATCTCCGGCCGCGGCGGCGGCGCCCGAGCCCCGCTCTGCGGGGAGGGCAAGGCCGGCACTGCGGGAGGCGGCAGAGCCCGGGGCCCGCACCCTGGGGCCTCCTCATCCTCTGCGGCCGCCTTCACATAGCCCCGGCTTCCCTTCCTGCTGCGCCGCTCGCCGCCCCTTGCCCTGGCCGCTGCCTCCCCGTCCACCCGCGATGTCCGCCCCCTGCCTCTCCTCCTCCCCGCTCCCGCCTGTGTACTAGTGTCTCTTCCCCCAAGCGCTTGGCCTAGTTGTGGTTCCTGAGACCCCGCAGCCCCATCGTACATTCGGCTTGCTTAGGTGTGTGAGGATATAAGTTGGTGTTAATGTCCCCCCTCCCGTGCCTTTTGGCTCCGGGTTAAGAAGCCGATGGAGCGAAATCTGCCACCCACCGACTCTGCTGCTACTGGCTTTTCCTTATAGGCGATGCTGGGGTTTTGCTGTTCACCAGTGTGGCCTTGTGGCCTGTTACACGAGTCCCCTGGATGAAGAGAGGGAGAGGGTGAAATAGGGCTAATTATTTTTTTTGGTGTACTCTCCACAGCCTTTCTGAGGGAGGCGGAGATGATGTTGGAACAGGTTCTGAGCCTCCCTCAGAAATGTTTGTTAAACAAACTTGAAGCAAACTGAACCACTTCCTCTGAGTACTGTCTGTGTCAGATGATGTCTTGTCTTCCTGTGTGTGGTGGTGTTTCTGTTTTGAAGCAGCTTTCAGTGTGAACCCGTGCTAATGGGAACATGCAGATGCAGTAAGGGAGAGTTAATTTGTGTGTTTACAATTGTAGCTATGTTCACATATTCCTGATATTTGCAAACCAAAAAATGATGCATCTGTTCTTAAACGTTTATTGTAATTCAAGTTACACGTAACTTTAGTTTAGATATTTTGTAGTACTCTGTCCAAAACCCACCACACAATTATGTCATTGTGGATCAGCAGTGTTTACTTTGTAAAAAATCCATTTTGGTAGAGAAACTTACTGCCAAAACTGTGGTGTTATATTGGCTTTTTATTTCATATATAAAATGTAGAGATCTCCTGTTTGATTCTTGGGTGGGGAGTGAATTAAGTCCATGAAGGAATGAAACATTCATATTGGCCTGTACAGCAGTAACATCTGGTGGAAGTGATTGGCTGCTGGGCTTAACTCAGCAATAGGGGAGCTTAAAGTTTATCAAACTTGCTGACACCAGTCAGTAGACATTAGGTTTCTGGAAACATGAATGCAGTTCAAACTATTAAGACATACGCAGAGCAGAACAATCAAATATAATTATTTAGGTTTTCATTGCAAAGATTCCTTTATTTGGACCTGAGGGTGGATTTACATACGCACTAATATCCTTTGATTTCTTTTTCCTATGAGTATTTTTCAGTGTAGTCTATTGTTGATCAAAGCATGCCTGATCCAGTTCTTGAGGACTGCACTATTTTATAACATCATAACTGTTTGTGTGGAGAATTCCAGCAGACACATGGTAGACTTCCAAATTTCAACATGCTAGATCCTTTTGGTATTATAAAGTTATAAACTATGAAGGAATTTGAGTACAAGAACTGGCATACCATTCATTAGAAGGCAGTATTTCACTCTCTCTTCTCCCCCCTCCTGGAAGCTGATAATAAGGCTAACATTAAGGTGTCAGTCCGGGCTCTCTCTCTCTCCCTCCCTCTCTCTCTCCCCCCCCCCCCCCCCCATCTGTATTGTTTTGTTGTAATTTCTTTCTGAGATTTGTCTAATGCCTTTGGCTAAGAATTTAAAAAGTGACTAGCATTTTTGGGCACTTCAGTTTCTAAATGCCGAACTGGAGATGCTTTTTTTTTTTTTTTTTTTTTTTTAAAGAGGGTGTGTATTTAGTACTTCTTGAAAATCAGGCCCATTAATGTTTTTCCAATTGGGCAGACAAAAGGTCTCAGAAATCACTCTTGACTTTTGAAAATCTTGGCCTTTGTCTCTAGCTTGTGCTAAGAGTTAGGTATGCCATTTAAGCAGGTACTTGACATTAGATCTGAAATCAGAAACTTGCATTCTTAGATTCAGTTTTACACAGTTTGTATGGGTGCAGGATACTCTGTATGTCAGTTCATTGTATCATCATAGTCTTAATTTTTATAGGTATTTTTGTATTTGAAAAATATACTTTTCACATCACTCAACTTTAATCTGTTCAAGAATTCTGTAACTTTTTCGATTTACCTGCCTTCAGGGTTGAATAAGTAGGTATCAGTCACTAAACTGACAATGTACTGTTGCTTTCATTTTACCTTTAACCTGCATCAGACATTCTGATTTGATCTAAAATATTAAGCCTAATATTAATTGTAGTTAGATTGTTCTGTCAAAAATGCATGTGCAAATCTCACTGAAATCTATAGGAATTGTGCACAAGTATTCAAGGACAGAATTTGCCCTTAAGCACTGCAGAATTCCTGTTGTTTTAAAGTGCTGTTTAAATAAATCTATAATCCAACCTGTTAGTAGTTTGTAAAGATCTGGGTGGTAATTAAAGAATATATGGTAGTTCTTACTTTTCTTTAATTGTTGGTAAACCACTTATCACATTTAGAAATATACAAAACAAATATTAGTCTAGACAGAGGGAGAAATTTTCAGTGCTCCGGCCTAAGCCCATATAGAAGTGATGTGCTATGTGCTATTTCGTTGGGGAGAAGGGGGGGAGGAGGGGAAGCCCCCCCCCCCCCAAAAAGCAGTTTATCATCAGATATACAGCTTTAGTCAATCATTTTCATGATTAATGCAGAAAACACACAGTTTGATACATATTGACAAAACCCAAGAAATTCAAACTTAACTTAAACTTGCATCTTCTGGCCTTCATTAGCGTATGTCAGAATCTTAATGTATTTTTAAAATAGTGTTAGGAATTTGATAAAATCGTTAATGAAATTTTACAGATGCATTTGTAGTTGAAAACTCTTCTGATGTTTCAGATATACTGTATTCAGAGACTCAGACTAGCTTGTTTTGGTTCCAGTTTCCTAGGTAGAGGTCGAAGTATTATTGTATACCATAAATAAGACTACTACTAAAATCAAGGGTGCTATATTGGTCTGTTCATGATGGCTCTGATCCTGCAAACGCTTATGCGTCTGCTTAACTTTAAGTGTGCAAGTAGCCGCGCTGACTTATTTAAGTCTATGAATTTGCATGTGTTTGCAGAATTGGGATCTAGATATGTACTGATGATGATCTGAAAACCTAAAAAAATATATTGTGTAGATAGATCAAAGTTAGTATCATTGAGCTTTATTATAACATTAAAAGATCTGCGTTTTTTAAAAAGTGGAATTATTGCAGAGACTATTTTAAAATGCTAATAACCCTTTACTGTGGGGAATATAAGAGGGAGAGTTGACATCCAAAGAGCCATGTGTATGTTGAATTAGTTATTACAATTAATTTTGTATGTAAACTATTTTTGAGATTCAGTATTGCTGAAATAAAAGTACTATTTTGTTTGTACACCTTTGAAGTAAAATCCAACTTAAAATATCTTTTGAATTTAAGGAAAAATTAATATTTTTGTAAAGAAGGATCCCAAAATGCATTACAAGCATGTACAGGTTGCCAGGTTTTAGGCTTAGGCAGATAAGAGACTAGGTGGTATCCTATGAAAATAAAATTTTAATGACAAAAGTGCTTATGATGCCTAATTTACACTAGAAAAATTTGTCGCTATAGCTGTATCCTCCTTGTGTAGATGCAGCTTAAGCTAGCAAAAGATTGTTTTTGCTGGGATAGGTTATACTAGTTCCCTGAAAGAAGTAACCTACACTGGAAAAGGCACCTTCTCTGATATAACTGCATCTAAAATAAAGCTTTTGTTGGTACAGAAATGCCTTAAAAAAATTACACCCTCTCACTGACAAAATTACCAGCAAAAGTGTCTAATGTAGACCTGTCCCTATGCCTCTCATATGAACAATTTTAATGGGCAGTTGTCTCAAGCTTTAGTAGAGAGAGAACTGCTGACAGAATATCAGGCGGTAGCTTGAAGACTTGTGCTGCTTGTAACAATGTACAAACATGAATTACACATCATTACTGAGTATGTGCAGTATCACGCCATTAGCCTATTATTGCTGTGGAGTATATCAACGGCTGCTAATTTTTAAAAAAATCCTTCACTCTCCTAATAAATTTTGTCATGTTGGTCTGAATTTCATCTCTAACTAATACATTTTAGGAATTTCTAGTTTTATTAATATTAGCAAGCTATAATTTTATAAGTTGCTTAGTACAGTACACAAAAATAAAGATAATTCCTACCCTACAGTTCTTAAAATAAAAAAATGTACAGCTGCATAAGTAAAAGGACACCATTTTCTTTCATAGTTTTTTACCTCTACGTTGTTTTGGAATACCTTCTACAAACTTGAAAATAACCTGGTGGTGGTGATTGTTACTGGTATTATGGTAGTACCTATGTGTTCAGGTCATGGACCAGGACCCCACTACTTGGCACTGTCCAAACAGAACAAAAAGATGATCTCAGGCCCAAAGAGCCTACTGGTTTTTGTTTTCCATTTTGTAAATGTTTCCCTTCTGTTCCCTTGCCCTGCTCCCTTATTTCTTTGGAGCATAGTTCATCAAACCTTTGTCTACTATTAGCTCCTTGATTGTTTTTTTCATTACTTATCAATGGTGCTTTGAAAATAAGATTTTTGTACTTAAACTTCACCTCTTCTGCCGTATGGGTGTGTTGTTTAATTTCACAATCATGGATTGGAAGATTTAAAAACATAAAAATCCATAGGGCATTCCCCACCAGATTATATTTATAGGTTAAAATTTGGGACTAAGCCATTTGAGAAACCTTTTAAAATAATTAAGCGTTGTGATCTTTTCAGTCACTTCCCTTTGCTGATTTATTTGCTCTAACAGTCCAAGAGTAATTAATCTGAAATTAATTCAAGTCTTTCAGGTTCTCATTTCCATTTGTTTGTTTTTTGTTTTGGGGTAGGGTTGTTTTTTTTTTCCCCTCTCAATGCATCCCAAATTTCTGGTGGTTTATATTTGCTGACGTTGCATCAGAAAGTCTGGTCATGGACATTAGTTTGTGTACTTGAGACATTTTGAGAGCTCTGGTACCAGTTGACTGGAGCACATGAAACTGATTGCTGAAGTCAAGTTATTTGTTAAAAGCTATAGTTTTCTTACTAACACAATTAGTGCAAAACACTTACACTCTCTTGGGTAGTGAAATGGAAAATATTACTTTGCATGTTACTGTAATTGCGGGGGCAGTCGTCCAGACATGGGAACGGGAGTAAGAAAACCTGAGCTCTATTCCTGGCCCTTCTGCTGACTTGTTGTGTGACCTTGTGTAAGTCACTTAACTAATTTGTACCTCAGTTTTCCCATGTGTAATATTGGGGTAATACTTGCCCATCTTTGTAGCTTTATGGATGGAAAGTTCTATAGAAATGCATAGTACTATTATTTCATTAGTTACCAGTAATGGTAAATCGTCAACAGTTGAAAACTAGCACTTAAAAAACTGTCTTGTACACTGTCAGTAGGTGACTGTTCTGTTGTTTGCACCTGGTTGTTTTGTAGTAGAGTTGCTAAAACACTTTCTACTGCAATATAAATATGCATGTTTGTTTGGAACCATTAACAAGGAGTTTTTCACTTAAGTATCTGGTTGAAATAGATTGACTAATTATGTATAGCAACTGAGTTTATTTCAAGATATGGACTGTTAGTCTGAATTTTTAGGTCATTCCTTGGCAAAGAAGTTTTCCTAATGCTGTCCAAATTGTACATAATGTCATTTCTTTGTCAAGTTTCTGCATCTGCTTGTCACATGAAGCTATTCAAAATGTTCTTCTAATTAATTAGTGTTCCCCCTTTTCAGTCCATACATTTAATAGATTACATGAAATGGGAAATATTTCCTTGTAACTAATTTCTTCCTTTGTAGCTGTTTACCTTGTAGTTGTAAAAAATGTTTTCTCACAAATTACAAGTAATTCCACAGAATGGCTAGTTACCAAGTGTATATTCAAATAAGATCCGTAGTCATTAAAGTAACAGGAACAAGGTTGGTACACTTTCCTTTTCATTGTTATAATTGTGTGGTAGCACTTAATTTGTGAGAACACACTTTTTACAAGTACAATGTAAAAGGTGCACAGCCAGAAATAGTTACAAAGAATGTTCTTCCACTTCATATAAATTGTATAGACTGAAAACAAAAAAACCCTGTTTCATTAGAGTCAGAAGAGAACAGTATAAACAGCTTTATGTGACAAATAGGTGCTGAAAGCTCACTAAGGACTTTGCTATTGCTATTGATTTTATATGGAAGGCAGTCAGGTATGATGGTGATGGGCAGCAGTATAAAACCTCTAAGATAGAAATCCGACAGATAAAGAAATGGCAATGTGTACAATTTTGACAGCATTAGGAAAATGTTTACTAAAGAAACTTCCTACAAATCTAGAGTTTAACAGTCCATATCTTGAAACAAACTATTTTATATACATGGTCATTCTGTTTTATTCATATACTGAAATGAGAAGTTCATTATTAATGCTTCTAAACCAGTGGCTTTCAGCCTGTGGTCCACAGACCCCTGTGGGTTCGCAGACTGTGTCTAAGATTTTCAAAGGGGTCTGCACCTCTGTTTGAAATGTTTTAGGGGTCCACAAATCAAAAAAGATTCAAAACCACCGTTCTAAACATATCTTACAATACCACCTTGTTTTTGTTACTTACCTGAATAATGACTTATTTGAGTAAGCACTAGATAATTTTAGTTATGATCATAGAGTAAAATGGTTACTTATATTGGAATTGTAATATGTTTACTTTATAAAGTAAGTTCACTTTGTACACCCCGACTTCTGAGAAGTATAAGTTTTCAGACATGGCTGGTTAAGTTTTAACACCATGCATCAAATTAAACTCGCATCTCATATGTTATTGGTTAAAGGTAAAACTGAAGTAAGCAGTTTTTATGCTAATCCTCTGTGTTATGATGTGGAGGCTCTTGGCTGAGAACTTAGATTTAATTTTTTTAAATGTTCTTTTTGTTCCCTCTAGGAAATTATCCTGGCACTTCACTTAAGGTATCCCAGAATACATTATTCTGACACGTACTAAACACGTATTTCATGGGTTGAAAGGTGATTTCAGATGTGTCTGATAAATTCTGGTGTGCCTTCAGTGAACCAGAAAATACCAAAAGAATTTCTTGAATGGGCAAAATAGTTAAAATTTAATGCTCTTCTGAATGCATCTACATCCTAGTTAGTGTGGGGATTCAGCATGTATACCTGTGCTTAATCCCATGTCTTTTCTTTTTTTCAGTTCATCTTTAATTTGTAACACATAAGACATCAGTTAAACTATCTAGCAGTGTCGTGTTGTTTCTTCAACTTTATATTGTTAAAATTCATATACTTTTAATGATAGTGAAGATTTTTAAAGTTTATTAAGAATTCCAGATGCATCACCATATTTATTTTTTGGCCTAGTCACATGTAAGATCTGATGTTTTTACATCCAGTAATACATTTTTAAGAGAAAAATATAGTTTAAAAATAGATATGAATGGTAGGTAATATTTTTATAACAGCTTGTATATTCACAAGTTAGTTATATTGGTCAAGATTTTTTTTTTTTTTAAAGTGCCTAAGGTCACTTATTTAGGAGCCTAACTTGACTTTCACTGCATCCGGCAGCTCCCATTCAAATCAAAGCCTAAGAGCCCATCTTTAGGAACCCATTTTTTTTCATTTTTATAACAATGTGTGTCTTGAGAGCAGGGATGCCCAAATTTTGACCCAGCTGGCACTCTTGCATGAAATGACTCACTGAGGACATTTCCATCTTAATTATTGAGTCAGTCAGTGTGTATATTTCCCAGCATGCAGTGCTCTATTTTGAGCCAACCTAGTACCCACTGGGCTTAAAGTGGAACAGTGTTTGCTGGGCTCTGTAGTTGGGGAATGTGTGGGAGGGGGTGTGTGTGTTTGATTTTTTTAAGTATAGTAAAAGCTGTCTGTGAATCTTCTTGTAGAGCTCTGTGGTTGAGCTTAGTCCACAGGTCCCACAGTAGCCATCCTTTGCAAAGAGTTTGCAGTGAATTACCCAAGCTGCAAGTTACGAAGCGAACAGATGCTAGAATCTCTGTTAAAAGCAGAATCTGTTTCATGGACTGTTTAATTGCTGTGAAGGTATTGAGTGTTTGTGTATCTAACCCATCTGTAACAAACATAGGAGTAATGTTGATGGATTCATATGAGAGTTTTGCCATTTCTTCCTACCATAACACATAATCTTGAAATTAGTTGGGGCGATTTTAAATTGGGTAAAAATTCAAGGAATAGAGAAAATATTAGATGGCAAGAGAGTGCAGAGTTCAATCTTTTCCTGGAAGTGCATGTTAGGTTCACACTGCAGTGTGAACAGTGTAAAGCTGACCTAGAAGACAGTTGGAGGAATAATTTTTTTAAAAGGACTCAGACTAACTTTGTGAAACCAAAACAACTTTGTTAATTACATGTATCAGGAGGAAACTGTTCTTAATGGCTTCTGGAAACTTCAGAATCTTGTCTGTCTGGAATAGGATATTCCAATGCTGAAATCTCTCAAACATTTTAGTATGAGGGACATGGGTAGAAACCCAACTCTAATCTTAATCTAGTATGCTGTTTTTGTCAGTGTCCTCTTCCAGATGTTGAAGAGGAAGGTGAAACTCTCCATTAATAATCTTGGGCAACTGTGCTTTGCATACATCAATGTAACTGGCCATGGCTTTGCGACATATCCAGTGCAGCACTTAATTTTCTAGAATGTTCTTCTAAAGCAGTGGTTCTCAACTGTGGTCCACTGTTTCTTCAGGGAAAGCCCCTGGCACGCCGGGCAGGTTTGTTGACCTGCCGCGTCCGCAGGTTCGGCCGGTCGCGGCTCCCACTGGCCGTGGTTCGCTGCTCCAGGCCAATGGGGGCTGCAGGATGCAGCGGACAGCACATCCCTTGGTCTGTGCTGCGTCCCGCAGCTCCCATTGACCTGGAGTGGTGAACCGCGGCCAGTGGGAGCCGTGACCGGCCGAACCTGTGGACGTGGCAGGTCAGCAAACTGGCCCGGCGTGCCAGGGGCTTTCCCTGAAGAAGCGGTGCGCCACAGTTGAGAACCACCGTTCTAAAGTAATAGTGTGAGCATATAGTCTGTGTTCTGTAATTTATTATTGCTGATTTTCTTTTTGTATTGCTCCTTGTGCTAGGAAGCATACAATTAGAAATATAGTGTAGGATGTATTTGTAATTATTTCCTCATTTCCTCTATTAACAAATATAACTGCATTTTATAAATACCAAATGCTTTATCTGTACTATTAGTTGAGTTGCTGTTTCCATATACAAAATCCTGCAGTAACATTCTTGCAAAGTCTAAGAAGACCAACAGTTTGAAAGTATTGTCTTGCACATTTGGAACTGCTCATGCAGTTTAAAAACTACAGTGTATTTCTGTTTACATGTATGTGCACTACAGATTTGGTAGATATAATTTGATAAGTGTAACTTTGCTGTTATGACTTAGCAAACCAGAGTTGTTAAAATATATAAAACATTTATATTAAAACCCAGCTTCAGGGAAAATTCATGGTCAAATTATACTTAAGATTTTTGGCTTTTCCATGCTTATAGCAATGCTCTTACTGGCACTCTGAGAATATCTTTGACATGATATTCCCAAATCCTTGCTTTGTGTGCTACTGCTCAATTATAGATTATGAATTAACCTGAGGGTTTAGCAGTTTGTCGCTGTATTAAGTGATGGAGTGCATCATATATCTCATTTATTGGATCACAAAGTCAAAACAAAAAAATATAAATAACTTGAGGGTTGGAGCAGTGTAACTTTAACTTATTGAGATTAATTTTTTAATTGAGAGTAATTTGGTTTTCATCTTCCCTTTTGCCTCATGAAGTTGGTGCAGTATGAAAAAAGTAGCGTTTAGAATATACCCTACTCATGTCTGCACCACTGTTAAACATCCAGAGCTGGCCTGTGTTAGCTGACGTGGGTTTGTGGGTCTTGGGCTGCGGGGTTATTAAATTGCTGTTTAGATGTCCAGGCTCGAGCTGGAGCCATGAGGGGGAAGGGTCCCAGAACCTGGATGTCTATACTGCAGTTTTATAGCCCCTCAGCCTGAGACTCGCAAACCCAAATCAGCTGACATAGGCCAGCCATGGATGTTTAATTGCAGTGTAGATATACCCATAGGGAGGGTCTACACTGCCAGTCAAGCTGGGCTCCTTACATGGATTTTAGCCTTAACATCTCTTCTCCCTCCCCTACCTCTTCCCTACCCCCCACCATACACAAAAACAAGCCCCTGGCCTGAGTTTGGAGGTGTTTTAAAACCCAGCTAGATTACCTGATTCAAGGTGTGGATTAGAACCGTTCTCCACTTTAATTTGGGCTGGAATTTGCCCACTTTACAGTGAGGTCCCTAGAATCTCAGCAGAAAGAACCATGGATATGGTCCAGACATGCTCACAAGTGAATGCAGAAACAGTGAGGAGCAGTAACAAGGAGAGGGATTTGCAGATGGCACACACACTGGGCTAGGCTAATCCAGGTGCCCAGATTCAGATGACAATCACCTAGTTTAACTGTGCAGTGTAGACATAGACTTTGAGATCAGCTGCAACTGCACAGCAGGGGAGCAAAGATCTGGAGTACTCTTAAATACTAGGAAGTGTCTCCTCTAATTTAGCCTCTCTATAATCTCTATTTCTTCCACTATCCTTATTAAAAACAAGTGTGCACTAATGTTTAATAGTTCATAAATGCTTCATTTTATTTTTATTTTTATTTATATATATGTATGTGATCAATTTTGTATATTTTGACTTTTCCTGCTTTTTCTCAAACACTGAATTATTTTTATTTATTATTACTATTTTGTTAAATATAATTATCTTAATGCCACTTGTCCTGAAGAAGTTTGCAGGTCAATGCATCTTAAAGTAAAATGAATTAGCAAACAAACCTGTAGTCATGAAGAAAGATTTATAAAAACACTCAGTGAACCTTCTTTGTACTGTTATTTCTTCATATATAAGGGATTTCTTAGGTGTTTTATTGGTGATTGTACTAGCCAGGCAATTGAAATAGTTCAGCCATCTTTCTAGCAGTTCCTAGAGTGTCCGTTAATGTTGCATTTTGATAGGAAAAATGAAATGTTGAAGATGCTTTGACAATAAAAGTGCATCTGTATCTTTGCCAGATTTTGTTGTTACTTCACTTTTTAAAAGAGTACATAGTACAGTAACTCCTCACTTAACGTTGTAGTTATGTTCCTGAAAAATGCGACTTTAAGCGAAATGGTGTTAAACGAATCCAATTTCCCCATAAGAATTAATGTAAATGAGGGGGTTAGGTTCCAGGGAAATTTTTTTTCACCAGACAAAAGACTGTATTACCCACACCCACCCACCAATTGAATACTGGTACACAAGTGATGATAGTGAAGTTTGGTTGAGGTGGAGGAGTCAGAGCGTGGGATATTTCCCAGGGAATGCCTTACTGCTAAATGAACTAAGCAGTTGGCTGAGCCCTCAAGGGTTAACTCTCACACTCTACAAGCCAGCAGGAAAGGAGGGAGGGCAGATGTGTTTCAGAGATAGAGATGCCCATTTCTCCTTTAAGTATCAAGAGTGTGGTCAGAAGTACACTGCCTTGTTGATTAGATCAGCCTAAGGCAGCATCTCCCTCCCTCATGTGTCCCCCCTGCTCTATGGAAGATGTGGTAAGCAAGGTGCAGGAGCAGGGGGACATTAGCCCCCCTCTTCTTTCCCTCTTCTCCTCCTCCTCCCCCCCCACCCCCCCGCAAGCAGGCGGGAGTCTCGGGAAGCAGCACATGGCAGTGGGGGAAGGGACAGCTGAACAATTGATAGCCTGCAAACGACATTAGAGGGGAGCATTTCACAACTTTAAACGAGCATGTTCCCTAATTGATCAGCAACTTAACAATGAAACAACGTTAACTGGGGCGACTTTAAGTGAGGAGTTACTGTATGAGCAACTCAGCACAGATATAACATTAATAGTTTGAATAGATCAAGGTTTTTTGGGTGTAAAAGTACAATGAAGAAATGTATATTGAATTACAACAATACGCCTTTTATGCCTTGTCTTCATTAGACCTTTTCTTAAACTTTTCCTGCTGTGGCTACTGTTGGTGCAGCTCTGTCTGCTGGTGTAAGTTCTAGTGTAGAGAAGGCACTGGTGACTGTAGGGATTTTAATTATTGTGTCATCTTGACCTGCTTTGAGCAGGATTGGGTAACAGTGATTAAAGTGTTGGCAACTAATGCACACTCTTTGTCTCTAGCATTGGTGGTAGCAACATTGGGCTATTGAGAGAGAGAGAGTCTTGTGAAACACAACCAATTAATTTTATTAGTAAACAAAATATTACCGAGGAAAGTTGAACACATGTGTAACTGGAGTCAAGTTAACACCCAGAAAATGTATTATGTAGAATAATTATGCTTCAAAAAATTGCAAGTGCAAAGGCCTAGAAATGAACAGCTAAGGGATGTAGTCACTTATATTGTATTACTTCACCTATTCAGTACACACACTGTTTTTTTTTAGTTGAAATATATTGATTAATACAAAGATAACTACATGTAATCAGCATAATTTTTACTCTTAATTTTTACATACAATTAAAGAAAGATACAACTACTGATGGTAGCCATTACCAAGCTCTCAATTTTTTTTCTTTCACTTTTATGGAAAGCAGTTATTTTTATTTCTACTAACTATATTTAATAGAATTATTAAATCATCTTTCAGGTTTTGTGTGTTTTATGAATTATATTGTAACTGACTGTTTTTAGTCGTAATGTAGTCACATGATTATATTTTGTCATAGTTCTTTTGGTTGCGAACATATCTCGAGTAATTACTGGGACATAAATATTTTTAAATTGGGGAGGGAGGAAAACAAGTAAGCAAAAACACATTGCACACAGAGTACACAAGACAAGAGGATTACAAATAAAATTGAAAAGAGCTTAGCTTTTGTCTTGCAAACAAATAGACCCATTACGAGTATTTTTAAAAATATCATTTTAAAACTTTCTGCTCTAGTATTGCTAAGTGTGGACAGACTCCTCCCCTCCCCCCCCCAAACTCTAAAACACAGTCCATATGCTGTATAGAGTAAAAAATTGCTACCTTCATGCCGTTTGACTTATTAACAGTAACAATGTTCATTTGAAGTCTTTTTCCCAGATTTGGCTATTACTACTTTCAGACTGGTCTTTAGGTCCTCTCACCCTGGAGAGCCATTCTCACTACCCTTGTATCTGAGTGAGATAATGAATCACATATTTCAGAGAGGACCTAATGTCTTCCATTTGCTGCCGTTAGGGTGGATTTCATAGGAGAATACTTTCAGTGTGGAGATCCAGCTAGTTCCTCAGTGCCATATACTTCTACCTCTCACTAACAATCTGACCTACATTGCCCACTCAAATTTAACAGTGTCTCAATAAAATTTGCAAAGATGAAAATAACAGATTACTAGGATATTATTGGAAAGAGGTCCCTTCAATAAGAGATGTGACTTTATGATCTCCTAGTAACTTCTTTTGACTTTTATATAAAAGTGTACAAATTTTAAGAGGAGGTAATATTCAATTTGAGTGGCTACTGATAGTACTACATGGGTCTTCAGCATTCACTATTGAGATAGTTGCATCCTTTACCGGTTCACATCAATCCTTCCCTAATGTTTGGGTTTTTTAAAATAACAATTTCCATTTAAAAAAGTGTAACTATTTTGATTGTGTTGGACTCTGAAGTATACTTGCAAACTTAATTCCTAAAGTTTTTGTTAAGAAATATTTTTAATTTTTAAAGACTTGCCAAAGATTTTAAATTGTGTCGGTGTATAAGATCTTCAGGAAGGGAGCTGTGCTCCAACAGATCTTATGAGGCCTACCAGAGCAGGACTCTACTCCAGATATTAGTAAGTGCATTGATGGTGAATGCATATGATGCTGGGAGTTCAACTGTGTTGGATACAGTGGGTAGTGAATGGTAGAGAAGACAAGGTTGTCTTTGTCCAGACGCAAAACTTCTTATCCAGTCTGCATTTTCCTGCCTCCTGAGGCTCCCTGTACCGCTGTTCTGTGCCCCATAATCTTCTGGCTTCTCTTGTACCTTTTTTACCCATTTGTCCCTCTCCCCCGCTCTATGCCAGTGTCTGGTGTCTTTACTCAGAGCCCTGCTTTCTGCTATCTTTACATGTCTCTCTTGTTCCTCTACTCACTCACTCTCTGTGCTCCCATTCCATATCCCTTCCCACACTTCTCTCTGGTCTTTAAATCCCTATTTTTTGGCTCAGGAGTGGAAAAGTCAGTTTATAAACATTTAAATGTTTATATTAAGTAAAAAAAAACTATTAAAAGAACATTAATGTTGCAAAGTCAAAGCACTCAAAAGTTAGGAAATGCCAGAATTAAGATTCCCCATGAAACCTTAATTCCAACCCTCTTTTGTATATGCTTTATGATATGGTGTCTAATTACATGATTGTATGTTATTTTTTTTTCATACTGCCTTGTTTCATTCAGTGCATGGGATGGGTCCTGTTCATTGAATGGGTAGCTATTCAATATTTCTTTTTATCTTCATGGTTTGATGCATAGTCCCATGCATTATTTACTGCCCAGCATCCAAAGCCTGCATTGATTGCACAATTAATTTCCTCGTGAAGTTTTCTAGGATGTTCTCAGTAAATCTTAAATTCATTAATCTTTGTAAAGATGTATTTTCACAACACCTCTGTAAGGTATCATCCCCATTGTATAGATGGGAAAGTGAAGAGTAGAGATTAAAGCCCAGTGTCAGCTACACTTTGCTGTATTTGAGAAGCCTTACTTAGTATTTTACAACACCTTATATTCAGAGCCGAGCTCCCCTTGACCACAGTTGAAGTTGAATGTTCAGCATTTCTGCACATCAGGCCCCAGGTGCCTTAAGTTGAATGCACAGAAGATGAGGAACACATAGTAGCCACCTGTAAAAATGGTCCTTGTGCCTTGCCCAGTATCTCACAGGAACTCTGTGTTGAGGCAGGGATAGAATCAAATTCACTAGGTTAGCATTCATCTGCCTTAACCAGAAGACCATTTTTTCACTTGCTGCAGCCCCCTGCCTCATTCATCACACACCTTTCTACTTTTGCAGTAAATGACATAGGGGTTCTACGGACGAGCCTCATTCTGTACACAACACTGACTAATATCCAGAGCACAGTCTGTCTGTCCTGAGCACTGAATGAGTTGGGGTTCTATGCAAAAAATAGTATGTAATCATGCAATTAAAGGCTATATCATTATGCTTATCAAACAGGGACTGAATTAAGGTTGTCTGTGCACCCTTAATTCTGGCATTTCCTTATTTTTCAGTGTTTGACTTTGCAACATTAACATGCTTTTAACATAGTTTTTGGGGTGTAATTTCTTAAGTTTTTAAAAACCTTTAACTTTGAAAATACAGAAATTCCATCATGTGCAATTATATTCACACACCCCTCTCCCCCAAATGGATCATCAGCAAGGTTGGCACCTTTAGATCTACAACACAGTCCTCTACCACTGGAGTGGATGGAGTAACTGTTAGTAGTAGAAGGCTATTTTGTGGACCTGCCCACTAGAGGGAGATGGAGACACACTTTGCCAGTGGGTTTCACAGCTGCTTGCTAGACTGCAAAGGAATGTTGAGATCTAAGAATAATCGGTTCAATTTCAGGTTCTGGAAGGGAATTGGCTCTAGCGGTTAGATTCTTTTGTCTCTGTCCCCCTTTACTACTATCCCCCTAGATCCTTGCCCCTGTTCACCTCTCCACCCATTTGCTTCTATTTTTCCCCTTCCACAGCTCCTGTCCCACTCTGCTCCTGACGCTGGTTCCTCACCCCTGTGCGTTCAAATCAAGATGCTTCCTCCTCCATACTGCCTGGGTGCCAGCAAGGGGAAGCACAGGAGAATTAGGTTCCTTGCTCTTAGTTCTGGTGCCCAGCACTACAGTGGGAATTGGCTGATGAGAGGAACAATTTCAGGACTCATCCTCAGCTGCAGCTGCCCTAGGATGGAACATGTGCACTTTTCTATAGGAATGCCACATGTGCAGTCCAGTCACAAGCGGGAGCTGTTTGGGGATGGATCATGCTTGGTGCAGATGGATTTGTAGAATTTAGCTGTCAAATTCTTAAGTCTCTCCACAGCATCTGATAAGAGTGAATCTTCAGAAGCTTATCATTTGGCCCAATATGGGTGAGTTTTCACAAGGATGACAAAAGGCATGCTCCTGACATGGAGACTCCCTGCCAAATTTCAAGTCCCTGCTCCAAAGCATGGATGTGCTAAAGCTTCTCAATGAAACAGTTGTAAGAATATTTTTTTAACATGATCAAAAGCTGTTTTTCCCTAATAGCTGTTGGAAATGATTGACCCATTTTTCTGTGGTGCTGCCTATAATAAAAGTTGCTCTTCAAATACTTAAAACCAATTCTATAAATTTTCATAACCTCCCTCTCAAAGTAACACATTTAAAAAACTTAAAGGCACTTATTGACAAGGCCTTCAAAAATCTTCATTTCTAGGCTATTCCACTTTTATAGAGATGATTAGCCCAGAAGTGATAGAATAAACGATAAGTAGACTACAGTATCCTTTTCAGAGTACCATAACTTTAAAACTTTTTAGGTTACATTTTCAAAAGTGCGTAAGTCCCTTTTTCAGAAGTGACTCAGGCCTGGTTTATACCTAAAACTTAGGTCGACCTAGCTAGATCACTCGGGTGTGAAAAATTCACACCTCTGATGCACATAGTTAAGTTGACATAAGCCCCATTATAAACATCACTAGGTCAACAGAAGCATTCTTCCATCAACCTAGCAACCTGCCTCTATGGGGTGGATTAACTATAGCGCTGGGAAAAAAGTCTTCTGTCACTGTAGCAAGTGTCTATTCTACAGTGCTACAAAGGCACAAGTGTCATGCTGTAGGTGTACTTCTGGAGCGTAATCTTGTAGGATTTGTCTACATGACCTGGGTTGCACTTTGAAAATGGAATTTTAGGATTGGTCTGCACATAAAAGGTAGGTTGACATTGCTACAGTGGTCGGGGTGTGAAAAAGTCACACACTTGACTGTCTCAGCTGTGCTGACCTAACCCCCAGTGTAGATGCTGTGTCTATGGAAGCTACATCAATGAAAGCATTCTAACTTTGTTAGGGGAAATGGTGATCCTACACCAACAGAAAAATCCTTTCCTTTGGCTTAGACTGTGTCTGTGCTATGGGGTTATGCCAGCATAGCTACATTGACATAGCTGTGCTGGTATAGTCTCAGTACTGTACACATCCCCATAAACTCATATGTCACTTAGGACTAGGGGTGGGGGGGTGGGGGGTCTACATTTTGTATGGTACCAAGCACAGAGGCACTCCCATCTTGGTGTTCTATAGGTGGTACTATAATATAAATAATAATTTTGGAGGTCAGGAGGGAAGTTATACTCCACTGCACTGGGTTATACCATGTTCATATTTAGAAAGGTCATAATGGACCACCTGAACTAAAATGATTATGAAAAGCTTTATGCCAAACTTTAGGGAAAGCATTTTATCATATTAGCAGACATCTTGGATTTCATAATTTTTAACTTTAAAAAATTTTATTGGAAACTATTTTGATAATATTTTCTTTCAGTGTGTTGCATAAACAACTGTAGGCTTAGTAGCAGCAGTTTCCTACTATGAAACATGTTGTTCACCTTTCAGAACTCTGCTTGTAGTTATCCAACATAGAACTCACTTTTGTTTGGCAGAACAATAGTGCAAATTCTGTGAAATTCAAAGGCTTCCTTGGGATTGCTCACTTCCAGGTGCATTTAACTGCATGGTAGTAATTGTAATATTTCCATAGGCATACACAGCAGCTTCAGCCAGAAGGAAAGAAATCACATTGAATATTGCTATATAAACTACATACATGCTGGCTTCATGAAACTATACATTTCCATCATTCCGTTTACTCATATGGTGAGAGTGGTTTCCAAGGCCAAAGTTCAGGTCGCTGTGTCTTGCTTTGTTCATAGCACTAGGTTCTCAACTAGAGTGTACAAGACTGAAAAGTAAAGAATGACATCAAAGTTGTATTGTCTGTTGCAAGTTTACCATTATCCATTTTTAAGTGGAAGTTTTCCATTAGGATTAGCAATAGTAGCAGTTAATTTAATATTCAGTGAGATGTTCTATCTTTCTCACCAACCATCTTCTAATTTACTATTTGAAGTAAAGTACAGTTCTTTATAAGATAGTTCTTCAACTTGAGGTGCATTTAGCTGGTCCTGTACTTTTATACATGAAATAGTATGCAGACTATCAGGATCTATAATTTTCTTATTTATGTGGATAGCAGTTCCCTATTTAATTTTCTTTGTCAGACGTTGATAATGTAGCAATGAACTTTAGCTAGAGTATCTAAAGACTTGACTTACTGTTCAATGTAATAACTTATTCTAGGGGACCATTCACCTTGAACTATCTGTTCAACCTTGTATTTAGCTTTGGCAATCTGTGATACCTTGGAACAGCTCTGTGTAGCTCAAAAGCTTGTTTGTCTAACCAACAGAAGTTGTTGGTCCAATAAAAGATTACCTCACTCATCTTGTCTCTTTAATATCCTGGGACTGACACAGCTATAACAACATTTCATACTTTCTTGAACATGTCGCTTAGTTGTAGATTTTTCTTGCTACAGTTTGTACACTTACTGTTTATATGCTAAATCTTTTACTTGTATTACTAGTAAATTGGCAGTTGCATATCGGAGTGAATTTTAAAACTTTTCCTAATGTTTAAAATGAACGCCACTTCAGTTGACAAGGTTACACAAAAAATGCTTTAAGTTTTTAAAACTAGCACCTTTACTTGGCTGGAAGAAAAGTTTTATATGAATTTAACAAAGTTCTGATAGTTCAAAACCTATGTATTAAACATATGCAATAGTGAACTTTGTAATATTTATATTTACGTGGTTAGAGAGATGTTCCTAGCTAAGATTTTTTTCCCTTGAAAAGACCAAAGAAATTAATTGCAAAAGCTATACTAATGCAATGTTGAGGTTACATAGTTCAACTTTAAGTAATGAATTATGTAAGTGTAAAGTGAAACAACTCTGCTTCCTTGTGAGAGATGCATTACAGTAATCTGTGATCATGTAGGTAGACTCTAGATTCACGTGTGTATATATATCAAAATAGCTTGTGATCACAACTAGTGTAGTGTATGTGTGCAAAAAATTGAGGATGTACATTGTATTTTAACTCTAGCATTTCTTGACTTGAGTGCCTACCTGCAGTCTTAAGTTTTGACATAACTTAGCTTTTACAAATATTAACTTATTTTTGCATGGTTAAGTGCTACTCTGATTATATATAATTCAGTTGTTAAAATCAAATCCAGCAAATTTATACCATATTTTTATTTGCCATACTTTTCCTGCCTCAGAGTTAGAACAATCCCTTTTCCAGGCAATAGCAGCATCCAGGCTACAACAGATTAGAATCCAACCTCAGGATAGACTCCACCTTTCCATTTATCTTGGAAATTAATACCAATTACTCTTTTAGCCTGGCACCAACAAACTCGCTCAGCCCCCATGTCTCCTTACTCTCAAGTGAAGGACCATTCCTTCACTGTATATAAAACTTGCTGGATTCTTACATAGTATCTAGCTTCCTGCGGTTGCTGACGTCTTAACTCCTTTTTCCCTTCAGCATAGTATGCACGATGCTACAAAAAGATGTCTTAATAAATTTACATTAGTACTAAATACAATTAAAATCTTATGTCTGCTTTACAATGCCTGTTTTTAAATACATTATCTGACTATATAATTTTCAATGAAGTCTTTTCCTGACTGATTTGCAGCAGGTCTTTCCACAGTAACTATCAGACACTCTGCGGCTAGCAAGGATAATACTAATTTTTTCTCAAGAAAACCTTTGAATCTGACCATTCTGGTACTTGGAAACTGCCTCACCTTTATAATGAAGCTGGGGGAAATGTACAGAGGCACCCCAAGGAAAACTGAACTTTTTTATAGACTAAAAACATTGTGGTAGAAGAATTACACAGGACAGATCTAATAATTGTAAGAGTATCCCTAGTATACTATTTCATCTTATATAATTACATGTGAAAGGAAATAACATAATAAACTTATGTTGCCTGCTGGTTGCGGAGGCCGGGGGTGAACCTAGGTTTTTAAAGGTCTGGTATTTTTAGACCTGTGGATAGATAGTTCACTGCTGCTTTGAAGCTAGCATTAAAGTGCTTCTCCTACAAAGCCAGCTGTTGAGAGATTTGGAATTAGTTGGTCTCTTAGGTATCATTGTTTTGCCTAAATCCCTTAAAAAAGTGATACCATAAAATGATTAGCACTGACTCTGTTACAACAAACTTTTTGCTTTGTCCTTGACTGACCCTGTGTTGTGGCTCTCTTTTATTATTTTAATGTATTATGCAATTATGTAATCTTGCTATCCATCCGTTTTAAGTTTGTTCTCTCTCTCTCTCTCTCTCAAAACAAACTGCTGTGTGTGTGTGAGAAATATAAATAAAATAGATACATGAGGCGATTAATCTAATTTTTGTGTGTTCTGGGGCCTGGGGGGGAGAGAAGGCTAAATATGTGTCACCTGTTCCTTCCTCCCACAGTAGCTCTTCTTGTGGACTAGCAGACTGAAACCACCGATGTCAGTTTGACTGATGCTGCTTGCACTGGCAACCTTTGCAAGTGCTTTGTGCAGTAACAGGAGAACAACAGATCCAGTGTTTTTCTTCCCAGTTGTGATTCTCTTGCATAAGATTATTAAGTATTTATGTTTTCTGGGACACACAGAATGTAGAGATGGCAGTGTGGTATCCCATGATTCATGAGAAATTCAGATCTTCTCTCCAAATGTCTTTTTCTGTTTATGAAAATTATCAAGAGAATATACTTATGTACTTCAAATTCTTTAAAGGTGTCAGAAAATACCCATACACTTCTTGAAGTACTAACTGTAGATATTTCTCAAACCAACCAAGTTTTCCAATTATAGTATCCAATCAAACTCATTGACTTTGGGAGTGGGACAGGGGCTGGATTATGTACGCACGGTTAGAAGATAGTTTAAAAAATACAAAGAAATAACCACATACATAAACATACGTACATAAACTACAAACATAACCACATTCTTCTTATTTAACTTACACCCAAATTACACATAAGAGAGAACTTGTGTATGAAATTGCTGAACATACTGTGTGTGTTGCAAATGTACTCTTCTTGTACCAACCATACAACATAGAACTTTATGGTTCATTGATTTAAAGGTTACGTGCATTTTAAAATACCATGACAAGACTATGGGGGTGGAGGAAGGAATAGACATCCAAAAATAGAACTGTATGAATACTCCAAAATATTAACATTAAAAAGACCCAAAAACGCACCCCACAAGCAAGCAAACAATAATACCACAATAAAAAGAATAGTTACTTATGAAGTACTAACATTTAATTGGGAGGTAGAAAAGCTTCCCTGAAAACTCTATCTGCTATTACAAAGTAATCTATAAAATAAATCAATCAGTGATTAGTGAAAAGGATTTTGTTTTCCCATTTACTTTGTGCATTTGACAGCACTCTGTGTACATCCAGTGTAACTGTGTTGCTGACACAGTTGTATTATTCGTCCCCAGATCAGCATATAAGGGTGTGATGTGCATACCCTTCTTCAGGCTCAGCAAGGAAGTGGTGTTTGCTGCTCATACTGAAAAGTCAGGGAGACAAAGGAGAGGCAGTGAATAACTATGGTAGTGTTGCTTTCTTACCTGCCTTTACAAATGAGGCAAAGAACAGAAAAAGCCCATAACTTTTTAAAAGTAAGTGTGTGTGTGTGTGTGTGTCTCTCCATGTGTGCGTGCTCTCTCTGTGTGAATATCCCTTAATACATAAGAAAATTGATTTTAAATTAGTCAATATATAAAAATATAGATTAAGCTGGGTCCCTTTCAACTTTAACATGCACACATCAGAAAACGTGCTAATACCAAAAATAAAGCTTTGTTTACTCTAAATGGATGAACTTAAATGAACAGAATAAGTTACATGGTCTATGGTACTGTGTACTATGAGTGATACCAACACCGTAGGATGTAGTGCACCATTTCCTCATTCCTGTATTATGAAGCTATGGCAATTTTATTATTCTACTCTGTTATCATTTATTCCCTATTTACCATTTTAATAATTTATTCAGTGAACTTGTATTGTGGGATGGTGTATAATTTGATACAAATAATGGATAAACAAGATAGAATTAATAGGATGGACTTGTATTGGTTTATTGTGACAGTGTAAACCACCAGAGTGGAGCTCTTCTACTTTATCAGATGGAATCTTCTTATTAAGCAAATTAATGTTATTATTTTGTGTTTTGGTTTTGAATATCTCTAACAGGGTTTTGGAAAAGTCTTTAGACTAAATGGTGATAGTAATGCTTTGATTTGTATTGTAGATATGTTTAATATCACTGATGATTAGAATATTGAATGTAAACAAATATTTCAGACCTTTCAAATCTAAAACAAATCAATAAATATGAAACAGTGTATCGTATAATAATCCTATTGGAGTTCTGGTGATGTTCCTTGGGCACCGCTCTTGAGTTAGTGGTACTAATTGCCTTATTGGTATTACTGTTTTGTAATGGATAGTAACTATATTTTAACATGTGTTCAGATCTGTCTCTGACTTCCTACCTTCTTCCTTCAGTCCACGTTAGGCATGCATTGTGGCCAGTGACATTGAAGTAAAGAACTGGTTTGGAGCTGTTGGTATTGAGCAACTGGGCATTTTATTTGCTGTTTGTGTATGCTTCAGACAGTGCCTCTGAATGCTTTGGTCCTTCCCTTTACATGCTCCAATCTGGGCATACCGTCTGTGAAGTGTGTTTTGAATTTTCTAGGTTAAAGGGTGCAATATAAATGAAATATTGATTAGTGTGGAGTTTCCTATTCGTTTTAGTTTGTTCTGCAAACATTAAGTTGGATTTTTCATACTTTTTAAAAAAATTATTTTTCATGTATTCATATACAAAATCTGCAGCCTTACCAACGTTGGCTGTGATCTGAAAGCTATAAACTGGAGTAGGCATACGTATTTGGAATGCAAAACTCCAGTGAAAACATTGTACAGTAAGTGATGTTCGTGATTCAATAGATGATGCTCTTGCTTTTTTTGAGTCAGTACGGGACCAGCAAACTAACATAATGTAGGGAGGTGTAAAATTAAGGTTCTGACCTTGTTTATTAAAGATCCTAGGATGTCTTTGGCAAGATCCCTGGCATTAACCTCTGTCAGGGTTCCCTCCCCACTCTGAACTCTAGGGTACAGACGTGGGGACCCACATGAAAGATCCCCTAAGCTTATTCTACCAGCTTAGGTTAAACCTCCCCAAGGTACAAATCTCTCCTGCACCCTGAGAAACGCTTCTTGCTGCCACCATCAAGTGATTTAAACAGGAACCAGGGAAAGGGACCACTTGAAATTCCCCTTCCCCCCCAAAATATCCTCTCAAGCCCATACACCCCCTTTCCTGGGGGAGCTTGAGGATAATCTCCTAACCAATTGGTTACACAGTGATCCAAAAACCCACCCCTGGGGGTCTTAGAACAATAGAAAACAGTCAGCTTCTTAAAAGAAGGATTTTATGAAAACAAGAAAGGTAAAAATCATCTTTGTAAAATCAGGATGGTATATCTTTTACAGGTTACTCAATTTCCTAACTCAGAGGGATTCCTCCCTCTTCCCCCCGCCCCCCGGGGGGCAAAACCTTCCAGTTACAGAAAAATGCAACAAAACCAGGAATACATATTCCCTCCAGCACAGCAAATTACCCAAGCTAAAACAATAGAAAAAAAACCTAAACACATTAGCTAAATACTCACTAACTCCATAGAAGATGGATGGTATGGCTTGAGCTCTCTCCCACGGAGAGAATCACACGGACAAAGAGACAAACAAAAACTTTCTCCCCCCTCAGATTTGAAAGTATCTTTTCTTTTCATTGGTTCTGATGGTTAGGGGTTAGCCTGGCTACCTTTTCTTAACCCTTTACCAGTAAGAGGATTTTATGGTATTGTCTCAGAGCCTTTCAATCCCTTCATATTTATGACAACTTCCGTTTCCTAACTAAATTAAGCGATAGTATTTTCTCTCTACAATTTCTTTTGTTTTAATTGATTACTGTTGTCTCAACTTCCCATCCAAAACTAACAGTGCACAGCAGTATTACACAATAAACAGCTACCACATTCCATTTCAGAAATGGCTGATTTTAGTGGTTAGTGAATTGATTTTTATAGTTTTGTTTAGTGTTTAAAAGAAAACCAAGGTTCTCTTAACAGTTTGTCAAACTTTGGTTTAAAAAATCAGTTTGAGTTTATGAATGTAGAAAGGTGCCTGAAATTGATATTCGTGAAGGGCCAGAATATAGCCCAGCATTCCCTCAGGGCCTCTTTTGACACTTCAGACTCTGTTACCAGAGCATTGGCATCTGTTGTGACCATCAGGAGGAATGCATGGTTTTGTTTTTCCTCCCTGACTCTAGACACACAGATTAAGTTGGAGGATCTCCCCTTTTCAGGGAAGGGCCTTTTCAGTGAAAAGACAGATTGGAAAAATTAAAGGACATAAGGTTGCAGCCTTCTCGCTAAAGTCTGACTTCCTCTCTGCTAGGAGGAGATGACCTACTTTGTTTTTCCAGTACCGGAGCCTCTACCCCCAGTGGTCGTCTTCTTATTTTTCATCGTCAGAGACAGGGCTTTGGAGTGGAGCCTGTGGAGCAGCTCCGGAGCAGTGGAGCTGCAGGTTTTGCCTGGAGCTGGAGCAGAGCCGGAGCACAGCTCCAAAGCCCTGGTCAGAGAAGCCAACGGTATCAGCAGCCTTCCAGAGCCAAAATAGTAAGAGGCCCTTAAAACTGAGGTCTAAGCCTAAATAACCTGCTTCTTTGTCAAGGAAAGCAAGCCTCAGTTTTGGCGAGACTATCAAGAATTGAGAATCAGCCAGTCTGCCCCCTTCTTTGGAGAGAAGCTAGCTCATTTTAGCATGCATGGAGACTAATTATGTCAAAACAATGGGTTATAGAGACCATAGAAAGGGGCTATGTACAGTTCGAAAGATGGCCCACCTCCCATTTCCCTACACTTCCCTCTTCAAGAATCCCTCTCATGAGACTATTCTCTTGCAGAAGTAGAAAAATTGCTCCTGATAGAAGCAGTCAAAGAAGTCCCTGAAACCCTGTGGTGTCGTGGCTTTTATTCCTGTTACAGAAGGAAGACGGTCTATGTTTGTCCAATACTAGACTTAAGGGACATGAACATGTAAATTTGGAAGTCCTGGTTCCATATATTGACTTTGGCCTCCATAATCCCTTTGCTATTGATCATGGGATGATTCGTGACTTGATTTAAAGGATGTGTATTTTCATATTTCAATTTGTAATGCTTGTCACCAGTACTTCCATATTTTGGTGGCTGGATGCCATTTCCAATATAACCTGCTTCCATTTGGCTCCTCCACACACCCAGAATGTTTACAAAATGCCTTTCTGTGGTAGCAGCTCATTTGAGAAATCAGGGTATTTTCGTTTACCCTTGGCTATTGAAGGCCACTGTACGTGAGGACCTGTTAAGCCATTTTGTTTTTTACAACTAATTTCTTTTCAGGTCAATTATCTGTCCTACTCAATGGATTCCCTTTATAGGTTCTATACTGGACTTTGTGGAAGGCAGAGCTTTTCTGTCAGATGATAGGTTTCTCAAGATGAGCTATTATCTATTAAAGATTAAATAGGGTTCCACTCAGTGTGAAATACTTCTAGGGTCTGATGGCAGCCGTTACTTACGTGACACCATTTACTTGTCAGAGAATGAGATCTAGGAAGCGTTAGATATCTCAGCTCAACAGAACAAGTCAGGACAACATCCATATGTTGATCACCATACCTCAGAACATCATAGCCTACCTGAAATGGTGGTCAGTAAGAACAAATTTGCCCAGAGATTTACAGTTAACCCCAGGACCTGTCTCTGATGTTAATGTTGGATGCATCAAACAAGGGTTAGTGGGGGCTTATCTGAATCAGTTGACACTTCAAGGGCATTGGTCCTATCAAGAGACCCTGCAAATAAATGTGTTGCAGCTGAAAGCTGTTCATTTGACCCTCAAGTCATTCCTTCATCACCTACAACGGAGGGTTGTGCAGGTGATGGCAGACAATATATTGGCAATGTATTATATCAACAAGCAGGGGAGTGCTCATTCTGCTCTCCTGTGTGCAGGGGCTATAAATCTGTGGGATTGTTGTATCCTTCATGGCGCTGCAGCTGGTAGTGGGAAACAATGTAGTTGCAGACTGGTTCAGCAGAGAGAGCTCTCAGTGCATTAATGGCCCCTAAAGGATCCGTTGGTTCAGACTATATTCTCCGGCTGGGATGGACCACAATGAGGCCCAACAAAAAGTATCCCCTCTTCTGTTCCAGAGCTGGCAGGGACTAACAATTGAATGGTTTATACATTTTTCCCCCCCAGATTATATCTTTATGGATTAAACAATGTATTGCTGAACATTACATGCTAGAAAAAGGTTCTGTGCCTGCTTTGTTTTGACCACTTTGCACAAGAGTGGTGACGATTTACTTTGCTTGTTTTAGGCAGATACCAGTTGTTGCAATTTGCAGGGCTGCAACCTGAATTTAGGTGCACACTTTCACGAAGTGCTATTGTTTGGATCTGGCCTCTAGAGCAGACACTGGATTTGGTAAAGTGGTGCTGCAGTGTCTATTCAATTAGGGCTCTGTTTCTGACTCTAGGTCACTTTTCTGCACTAATCATCAGTCTGTCTCATAAGTGGGAATATACAGAGCCTCTCAAAGAAGAAATGTAACTGAGATTCTTCGAAGTAGCTCTTCATATTTGCACTTCCTACCCATCTTCCCCACTCTGAGCCCTTGTTTATTCTGTCTCTCTGGCTTTGCACTGGAAGGAACTGAGGTGGGGAGGGTGCTCCTCCTCCTCCTTTATAGCCTTACCTTTAGTACATCAGTGATACAGAGGGGAAGGAGGGGGACGAGAGTGCTCCAGTTTAAACCGCTAGAAGAAGGTTCTATGCAAGGCACCATAAGGTGGTGCAGTACTCATAAGTGAATATGCAGCGCTATCTCGAAGAATCTCGGTTAGAAGTAACCTTCATTTATGAAGAGACCCTCCATCCATAAAACTTGTTATAAAATTACAACTGCCATAAGTGGCTAGTACAAAAGCAATATTCTTTGGACCCTCCATATCCAAAAGTCTTACAAAGGGGAATTCCTTCTAGTGGAAGGCAAATAAGGTCTTTTCTCCTTTTCCTTTCTACAATTAAAGCAGTTGATATAACTTCCTCAAAGATAACGCTTATGTCAGATTTCAGTGTAGTAGCCGTGTTAGTCTGTGTCGGCAAAAAGAAAATAAGAAAGGAATACTTGTGGCAGTTCCATTCTATGCATCCGACGAAGTGGACTGTAGTCCACGAAAGCTTATGCTGAAATAAATTTGTTAGTCTCTAAGGTGCCACAAGTATTCCTTTCTTATTTTCTTTTTACTTATGTCAGACACTCTCTCTAGTTTCCTACCTGAGGTAACAGAGAGGTGCAAAGACTTAGAATATTCACCAAGAAACCATGATAGTCAAGTCAGCAGAGGCAAATTCACAATTCAATAAAAGCAGTGGGCGAAATTGCGGTGTTGTGTTTTAAACATAACTTTTTGTTAGTTTCCATGGTGAGTTCAACTTAATTGATTACATGATATGGCCTGGATGCTTTTAAAGGCTTTCCTAAAAGCCAAAGGCATATTGGCCTATCAGAAAAATCTAATGAAATAAGAAGTTGAATTGAAAATTGGAAATACTTATCATAATCCTAGACTACAATCTATTAACATAATAAGAGTTTTGAAGAAGAGTTTTACTAATCAGTGGAATATGACCCAAAAATTCTAGCATGGGAAGTGATAGAAATAGAATATGCTGGTTTTTAGATTCCTATATTGTTGACTGTTTTATTATTTAAAAAATAAATCAACCCCCCCAACCCTAAAGTTCCCCTTATTGTACTGAACAAATTAACTTACGCCTTGTTACTGTAACTTCATAAAAATGCCAGTACAGAATCTAATATTGAATGCAATAGCTTCTTTATACATATTTTATTATAAATTCGAATGAATATCCTGGCCTGTCTACAGGACTGGCAGTCAATCTACAATCTAGCAACTCTAAATTTGATGGTTTGTTTTTGAATAACCACTACTAAAGAGAGTCAGTACACTGGGAAAGGCTGCACACCCGAGTAGATGACAAAGTTCTTAGCAGTAAGTAGAGATCCTATAGGGAATGGAAAGGAAAAAAGGAGTGTTAGCAAAAAATGCTGCATCTTGGCAGTTAAATGTATGAGTAAAACGAGAATGGCTAAAAATCAAGCTGAATTAACTCTTGCCAAGGAAATTAAATAATGAGGTTTTTGTTGTTATAAGTAAAAGGAAAATGAGGAAGGATGAGATTGAGCCAGTGCAGTGTAGATGGGAGAGGAGATTTAAAGATGATTTAGGTATGGCCCCAAAACTAAATTAATACTTTGCCTCAGTTTTCAATAACAACGGAACATGGGCATGAAGGCAGGTTGGTTGATGGAAATAAGTGTAGAGAAATGGAAATTTCCATACCTGAGATGAAAGAAAATCTTAGCTTAGGCCATGTCTACCCTACAAAGTAGGAGTGGGGTAATGACATTTGCTGCAGATACAGTTGGGGGGCATCGTCAGTACACAGTAGAATTGTGTTATACGGAAAGATCTGGATAACCATGAAGACCGGAGTAACAAATTAGGAAGAAATTCAGTAGTACAAAATGCAAGATCATGCACTTGATCTTGTCTAATAATAAGAATTTCTACTGTAAACTGGGGGCTCATTGGTTGGAAATGAGAGGAGGAGAGACATGGCTGTGTTTGCAATCAGAAGATAAGTGTGAGCCACCAATGTGATGCCACTATGCAAAAGGCAAAGGTGATCCCGGAATGTATCCGGCAAGGTGTTTTCCGTAGAGAGGGAAGTATTAATGCCATTCTACAAGGCGCTAGATCTAGAATATTGTGTACAATTTTGGTCACTCGTTCAAGGAAGATGAATTCAAACTGGAACAGGTACAAAGAAGAGCTGTTACGAAGAGCAGGGGAATGGAAGGCCTATCTTATGAGAGGAGACTGGAAGTGCTTGGCTTGTTTAGCCTAGCAAAATGAAGGCTGAGAGCGCATATGAGTGCTCTCTCTACATGCATCAGAGGGGTAAACACTGGAGAGGGTGAAGAGCTATTTAAGCTAAAGGACAATGTTGACACAAGAACAAAGGAGTATAAACTAATTCAGGCTGGGAATTAGAAGAAGGTTTCTAACCATCAGAGGAGTGAGGCTTTGGAATGGCTTCCCAGGAAGAGTAGTGGAGGCAACTTCTTATTAGTTTTGAGAGAACTGGACAGATTTATGAATGGGATTGTATGCCAGGGTTGCTTGTGATGGTGGGGGACAGGGCTCGGCAGCCTTGGGGATCTCTTCTGGTTAATGTCTTTTGTTCCTAAAAATCTCATTCCTTAGGGCTTCAGCAGTCACCAGTAGGGGTCAGGAAGGAATTCTCTTCCCTCCCTTGCTCCCATGTGGGAGTTTTGTCTCTTTCCTCTGAAGCATCATGGATGGCCTAAGATGGAGATGGGACAGCTGGATGGGGTGGACTCTTAGGTGGCACCAAGCACGCACACGCACACAGTTTCAGTTGCATGGCTGGTTGGTTCTTCCTCATAGGCTATGGGTCTGATCGCTGAAGGAATTTCTCCCCAGGACAGATTGACAGTGACCTTGGTGTTTTTGTTTTGTTTTTTGCCTTCCTCTGCAGTGTGTGTGGTGTGGGTCACTTGATGGGATTATCTGGGTATATCTCAATCAGTTCTCTACTATTGCAGGGAGCTCTGACATTGGTGCCCCTCAGTCCCTCCTGTTTTCTGCCTGTGGCAGAATAGTCTAGTCTCCTGGAGGCTGTAAATTTGGTTGTTGAATTTAGTGTGTGGGTGGTGGTTGGTGGCTTGTGATATACAGGACTAGATGCTGGTGCTCCCTTCTAGCTTTAAACTTTCTCTGACTCTAAAATGGCATAAGATTGAAGCTGCATTAAATTTGAAAATGTATTTCTGAACTAGATAATTTAGTCCACAGCTTTTTCCCCCTTTTTTTTTAATTAGTCAGTTGAAAGGCTTGTTACATCTGAATTTTATAAAACAAAAGTTCTTATTCCACCATAGAGTATTAGATCTTGGGAGAGGAGAGCTTGGTGGAATTAAAATGTGCCTCTATGAAGGAGAGGTGGTAAAGCAACAACACGATCCAACTGGTGTGTGTTCTATAAACACACACAAAATAGTCAACAATATGCAGATTTACAGAGTGGATCAGGCCAAGGCAGTACATACACACATCATTCCTTATAGGCAAGGAAGAATACATAGAACACTTAAGAGAAACATTTTAACATCAGTTTGGACAAAGTGTTTTGCCTTCATGTAGCGGGGAAACAAAGTATCATTTTGGTATGTACCATGACTTAGTTAACAGCTGATTTAACACATCAGTGAAAACAGTGCACTGTCTACACTGGCGCTTTACAGCACTGTTTTTTCACACCCCTGAACGAGAAAGTTGGTCCTGTAAATTGCCAGTGTAGACAAGCCCTCAGAAGGGATACCATGTTAAAACCCATTAGCCTATGAATAAAGTGTGATCATAATAAGGCCTGCAACCTCACCCAGCATTAAGAGCACAATTCAAGGTTGCTGTTCCTGGAGTGTGTGACTATTTTCTTTGTCTTATTGTGAGGGTAGATACTAAATTCTGTTTTCATTCTGAGATTGAAGGAGAATGTGGAGACTTCTCGTATTTCTTAAAATGTTAGATACTTTCAGAGCTAATCACGAAAGGATTCATTTCAGTCTTCTCTCAGAAGTTATTTTTATTTCCCTGATTCAATTCTCTCTGAACTTGAAAACTGAACGTGCTGTTAAAGCCATGTTCAGTTTGGTTCCCTGCCCAATCAAGATTTTGTCTCCAGAGAAAGTAGATGCCCAAACTAATGTTTATTAACAGTAGTTAAATGCTGTCTGTTACCCATTTATCCAAGGGAGAAAAAATATGAAATAGGAATTTCTCTGAGAGATGACGCTTGGAAACAATCTGTCAGAATCTAGGATATTGGGCACACTTCCTCTTTATCCAATGAATGTCTAATTCAAAACATTTTAAGACTTTGCTGAACCAATCAGATGACAGTGGATGAGCATTGTGGACAGTGTAAATGCTAGATACGCATCCATTCACATCTCAGTATTAAACATCTTTTGCCCCCCATCATGTGACTGCTGACACTTGGACAGTTATCTGCAAACAAATCTCAGAAAGATTACCTCATTACTACCTCATTACTGCTGTTAAATTCTACCTCCTCAGCCTTGATGACCTTATAAAATCCTAGCTTTAAAAATTACTTGACCGCTTTTAGCTTTATGCAAATTATTTATGGAGACATAAGCACTTACAATTAGATTGCTTACCTTGAATTACGCGTTTTGGAGGGAGTGTCCTGCATGCTGTGCTAGAATTTTTATTTTATTTAATATGATTTTTATTTCATCCAGTTTTTTTACTTAATCATTTTCCTGTTGTGAGGATATGCTTTTGAAAGAGAGATTAGAACGTCCTCTAGTAATGTCTTCTCAAAGATCGCCGCAACCAGTCTGACTCTACTTTAACTGATAAGGAAAGAAGGGAATTTTCATGATTATAGTTAAGTTTAAAAAAAATAATGTTCTATTATATTTTAGGGCAAAGCCTCAGTATGCAAGTTTAACTGTGGAAATAATCTTCTGGCAATGAGTTGAAATGGTGTGTCCTACTTGAGGCTCAGCCCATGGTTGTAAGGTCTTATGACCATTTCAGCTGAGCTAGACAAAAATCAGTAGTGAGGACATTGGTGAACTTGGTCGCTTAGGGGGAAAAAAAATCAGATAAGACAAATTTCCCTTTCCTTGGACTATGCAGTCATCCACTGATGATGGATGCATGCATACAGAGATTTTGTTGTAAGGCTCTATGTACACGTCAGCTGTGTTCAAAATAAATACCAACATATTTTTGTCAAACAGAATAGAAGAAAATCAGAGAATTGTTGATGCTGACTTTAGGGAGGTGTTCAAATTGATTAACAATACAATTATCCATTTTTTTATTAACTTGTAAATAAAGTGAAAATAGTTCCTTTTTTTCTCTGTAGATGGTGAATATTTCAGAATGGAGAACAAGTTTCTTACTGAATTTACACTCTTGCAATTTAGACGAAATATAAAAAAATTAATTTTAAATCTTAAAATGACTAAAAAGAGAGACTTCTGATAGCAAGTAAGTTCAGATTGCTTTCCCTTCTTGAGCTTCCTTTTGTGTACAATTTGGATCCGCAGGATGCCAATTTTAATATCCCAGTGTGCCCCTGCCATCTAGAATGAATGCTAGTGAACCTATATCTGTAGTACCGGATGTTCCAGTTTGGGCTACTGTCTCCTTTTCTGAAGGTTCTTCATGATTATAGCAGAAGTTGCAGCAACCTTTAATAACAAGCTAGCCATAAATATGCTACTTCGAGGCTAGTTATTTTGGCTCCTTCCTAGATTCCAAAAATACAAGCAGTTTTCTAAATCATTTTAGTTCCAAAATCTGATCAGTTGTGTCCTAGTTTAAGGACCAAATGTTACTTCCCGACTACTGATAACTTAGAGCCCTTCTAGACTATTGTATAATGCAGGGAAAACAGAATGTGTCTGAGGGTACTGAATAAATGTGAGCACTGTCATTGGAGATATCTGCCTTTTTCATAATCTGAGATTGACCTAGGATGAATGTGATTAAAACTGACTTATTGCATTATTACACTTCTCTGTGACTAGTAGAAACTCTGGTATTCGCTCTAAATCTAGGCCCTAAATTTCTTTTTGTCTAGGCCAAAATTTAGATCCTCCGAACATCTTTGTTCTATTCTGTGAGGTCAAGGGTCTTTAAAGAATGATCAGCAACTTTATTATGTATCTCTGAGTCTTAGAATCGAAGAGGTACTCTTTTCCCCCTTCATTGCTGAGCCTGTTCCTTAAATATTACTATGCTGGGTGGAAAGGTTTCAAGTGGTGTAATATGTAGGATAGCATTGTGGTCGTCCTACTTTCTTGCATAAACTGTGTAAATTGATGTTCCTCACCATGACATCTGTTCCTTTCTAGATTCTGCCCCTTTCTCTCAGAGCTTGTTTTGGTGAACTGGGAGTAAAATAACTTACTACTTGCACAGATGCTTCTTTACTTTCTTATATTCCCAGCTGCCTATTCTGATCTGCATTTTTGTGTATAAACAGTTCATCCTTGATCTATGTGCTATAACAATAGTTATTTGTTGAGGCTATCTATTAATCATCGACAAATTTTTGTGTTGGCAACTGCAGAAGTCTCTGTTAGGGCTGAGAAGTACATGAGCATGACTGAATGGGAAGGAAGATGCCAGAAATGAAAGTTCTGTGATTCACTGCTGCTTGCTCTCAGAACAGAAGAAACAATCCATCAGTCTGGATTGATGGATGAGGATGCAGAAAAAAAGGCCTTTTGAAAGAGATACTTTTGGAGGGGATATTTAAATATTCTTATTCTGTATTAAAAATGCAGATGTCAACATTGCATTGATGCATAAGTGAAACTGACCCTTTCATTAAATCTCAATGAAGAGCAAAAAGAGGAAAATTGGCACAAATAATGAAAAACATTAAAAACATTTTTGAAATATAAGATGGTGACATAATGTAGTTTTACCCCCCCCCCCCCACCACCAATATTTATATTGACATGACTTTATTCTATAGATGCTAAAATACTTTACAGTTGTCTTTATCATATATGGAACCTTAGGATTCAGCATCTGATTCATCTTTTGTATTTTGTCTTACTGTATATTTGACTCTAATAGAAGCTATTGCAACCACTTACTCTGTTCAAGTTGCTTTTCTGAGGACCAGGATGACTTATTTTCTAAGGCTATGTCTGCACTACAGACCTTGCAGCTGTACCGCTGCAGCTGCAATGCTGTAAGGTCTCCTGTAAAACCGCTCTGCTGGTATGAGAGTGCTCTCCTGCTGGTATAATTAAACCAACCCCAATGAGCCCTGCTAGCTATGTCTGTGGGAGACTTCTCCTGCCAACATAGCATTGTCTACACCAGAGCTTTTTGTTGGTGAAACTTTTGTCAGTCAGAGGTGTGGGTTTTTTTCCACACCCCTGACCAACAAAAGAGTTGCTAACAAAAGTGCTAGTGTAGACATAGCCTAAGTCTCCAAATTTCCACTATGTTATTCAACAATATTCTCTTCTGTTAGCTCATGTTAAACTAGGATAAGGCTAGGAACAACCACTAGGCCAATCATATCTCCTCAGCATTGCAATTTAGAGTATTTCAAGGATCTCTTTTGGGCAACTGTAATATTCCTGAAGTGGTTCTGTCAGAAATTTGTACAAAAAAAAGAAAGATGCTATTACTAACATGTAAGTAAAATCTTCATATATTTTTGTAACAAATATTTTTGGAAAATTGAAATATTTTTAAATGCATTTTTCAAGGAGGAATGGCCAGGTTAAAATCACTTTTTAAAAAGTGTAAATATATTTTTAAAATTTCAGTTTTAAACTACATTTTGCTGTACTGTCTTTGTTTACATTTCTCACATATTAAACAATGCAAATAGATTAGCAAATTTCACTTTTGTTTATACTCCGTATCCAAACTTTTTCATTTTCTTACATTCGAACACTGTGTTGCATTGTTTGATTGAAGACACCAAATTATTGTTGAAACTGTGCATAAATAAAATTGAAACACTTAGCAAAATTAGCTTTACAAAATTTACACGATAGACCAAATTTGACCTCAAAATGTTTCTGAAATTAAGCTGAAGGTAATAAATTAGTAATAAAACTATTGGAAAAAAGTTCAGATTATTTTTACAGACAGTTGGAAGTAGATTTGAAGTACTGTTTCAGCATAGAATGTTTTAATTTTTTCTTGTAAAATGGATTAGTATTCACATATGCTATTCTTTTCATTGATTCATATAATTTAATTTGCTGATACCTTAGTGAAACCATGTTTTAAAATTCAAGTAAAAATTGGTTCCATTGGCAAAATAGAAGCTCTTTTTTATTGAAATGTTTCAACAGAATAGTGTATTTGTTTCGTTTTTTGATTAGAGGAACTGTGATATGCTTTACTAGAGTTTTTTTCTTTTTTTAATTGTGTGGTGGGGTGAGAAGGGGCTTTGTCTTTATACCTGTTAGAGCTTGGTCTTGCTACTACATTGAGTTCTCATTCCTGCTCCATCTGAGCATGACTAGATCGGAGTGCCTTAGAGGATCATCAGTACTGTTTTTTAATCGATGAAAGAGGGTCATAATATAGTGGCACAAGGCATTTTTCCACCACCAGAACTGAAAGTGATGCCTCTTCAGTGCAGTCAGTTTATACTTTTAGGAAGTGAGAGAATAGAGCAGGGATGGCCAAACCATGGCTCTTTTACCATTAAAGTGCGGCTTGCAGAGCCCACCCATGCGTCTTTCCCGCCCGCCTCCATTCTCCACCAACCAGACTGTGGAAGGTGGGGAAGCTCAGGACCTCTGCCTTGCAGCAGGGTGGTGGGGGTAGGGTTAGGAGGGGGGTCTCGAGGCTTCAGCCCTGTCTGGCGCACCTGCCGGGGTTTAGGGCTTCAGCAGGAGCGGGGCTGAAACCCCAACCCTCGGCAGGCGCCTTCCGTGAGCCTGAAGCACCGAGCCCTGGCAGGTGTGGCCCGGCTCTCGAACTTCTGAAGATTGTCGTATGTGGCTCGGAGAATCAGTAAATTTGGCCACCCCTGGATTAGAGGAACTGAATCTGGGTCATTTGCATGGCATTGCAGAACATTGCCCCTGTAGGCAACTCAACTGACTCAAGGAATTGTCTTTTTACATGCAAGAGAAAATGGTAATCTGGTGAAGTGAAATGGAATTAGAGTACTACATTAGCTGAATGAATATACTTTAGTTCTCTTCGCTAAAAAAATACACTGTTGCTTTTGTTCTTTGGACTGGTCAGGACAGGAGTAATGCAGAGAGAGTGCACACTCAGCCCTTAAGAAGAGGGAGTATATCTTGTTCGTTTCTACAGTAACCTCCTCTGAGTGTTTTAAATAGCAGCATCAACAGGCTGCAAAGGAAAGTTTCTTCTATTTCTCTCCCAGATGATGATGGCTGTAATTTGTAGCATTGTGGTCTGAATCTGTAAAAGTAAGTGGGAATGGGGAAGGAATCCTATGGATTTTAGCAGCAATGAAGATAATTCCTGAACAACCAAATTAAACATTCTCAAACATTAACATCTATTCACAGGATTATAGATTATTTTAGAAGAGGCACACAGTGTTTTAGTGAATATGATAGTTATTGCCTATCATGGAAAAACTTAGATTTGTAAAGAATTTTTGTATGTGGCCATTTTGATTAATTACTTACACCTATTAAAAAGTGTGGTGAACGCTCCCACAAAAAAACCTGTGCCAGTTACAGAGGCAACAGCCATTTAAACCCAGAGATAAATTGGAATGGAACAGTGTAATTTATAATTAAATCTTTGATACAGCCTCAACATTAGCAGCATTAAAGAGCAAATCTGTAATGCGCATTTTAGTTACAAACTGTGGAATGTTTTGTTCTGAATTTCCTCAAGTAATCCTACAATTTACAGCTTTAGTTCCAGTAGGTTTTGGGGTGGTGTATTCTCAAAATTTGAGTCACAGCTGCAATGGAATCTTTACTTAGTAGAATATCTAGATGTGTTGTCTTTTTTCCCACCTTTATGGAAATATGACCCCAAGTATCTGAAACTGTATACACTTCTTGTTCGAGACTAAAAAATTTACACATGTGGATTTAGGTTTTTGTGATCATTGGATGCAGGTAATTATGTGAAAAGTCAAAGTTCAATACATTTTTTTAAAAAAATGGCAGCTTTGTAGCAGTACTTTACACAGATAGTACATTTCTTAACATGGTTTCTAACTCAGTTGCTAAATGATATTGCCATCAGGCCTGGGTCCAACAATGCTCCAGCTATCCTGGGTCCCACGGGGTAAAGGTCAAACCAACCTCTCTCACTACTTGCTTTAACTATCTTCATTAGACAAACACTTAGTGTGTGTATCTTGCATTCTTATCAAGACTTCATGGTATAATAGTATTATGTTTTTATTGCACCTTTCAGTCCAAAAGGATCTTAAGTTACAGAATAAATGTATAAGGTTTACTTTAACATTTCTGTGGTGGAAATTATGTAGCCCTTCTGAGAACAACCTTATATAGGTATTTGTAGCAGGGAAAGTGAAGAATAACTTTGAGAATTTTGTTATACAGCACAGTTTACCTTTGCTGCGATGGCTACCTCCCAGCTTGGGTAACACTTTAACTTTATGAAAAGTGCCATGTACTCTTCCATGCAAAACCTGTGACTTTTACATCTCATCCAGAAGATAGTCCTTTGTCAGCACAATGCCCTAGAACAGTGGTCTCCAAAGTGGGGTGCGCGCACCCCATGGGTGCGCCAGAGGATCCCAGGGGGTCCGCAGCAGGAGGAGCGCCACCGGATGGCACGCCAATGTTTTTTTTTCTTCGGCGGCAGCTATGCACGCCTGCTGCAGGTCTTCCCAACTTCGTTCTTCAGCGGCACACCTGTGGTAGGTGTTCCCCTCTTCTTTCTTTGGCGGCACGCTGGGGGTGCGCAATCCAAAAACTTTGGAGACCACTGCCCTAGAATACCATACTGAGTCACAGATAAGGGTGGATCCTACTATGTCAGTACCACATCCTGCACCACTTGGGTTTTCCATGGATGTGTCCAATTCAAGTACTGACAACGTTTACAAAATCCAAAGAGATTACAATCCAAGAGGGTCCCTTTCCCTCCTAATATTTCATGCTGTAATTTTAAAAAAAATCTTTCTCTATTGGCTCTGGTTTTCCTTCCATGAACTCATTCAGTCAAACAAAGCTGATTTGGAGGCCTGCTCCTCTTTCCAGTCCCCTTGGATCTAGAAGCGCAGTTTGACTTCTGCTGTCTTCACTGACTTTTTTTTATCCTGTGTATTATCTCTAAAAACTATTATTATTGATACATGATAAGCCTAACATTTGCTTGCATGCTGCTTGGAATCACTTTATTCCATCAGCTGAGGATGCCAAATATCCTCTAAGGCACAATAACAGTGAAAGCCTGGCCTGTAAGGTGCAGTAATAGAAAGAGAGTGGGTAGGAGAGAGTAGAAGCCTCCCAGAAGAAGACAGTAGAAGCAAAAAATAATACAATGCATTATAAATATCAAATCTATTGTTTTCTTATGGCTTAGTACTAGATTTTATTTCCAGTATGTATTTTTTCCAGAAAAAGGCTCACTTAGTTTTTCTTTAGGTTCAAGAATATTTACTAGTATTGTGTAAAAGACCTGTTTTGATAAAGTTTTGACAGGCTTTGTTTCTTACTCTATAAAATGTTAAAATTTGTACATTTAAGAAAGTCTTAGCAAAAAATTAATATACCGTAGTTAATGCTTTTATTGCATTTAGTTCTTTAGTTTTAAAAACTAGTAATGCACCCTTTTTTCCCACCCAAGAAACTGAATAGGCATGTAAAAATGTGAACTAAGAATGTGATTTTTTTTTTTTTTTTAAACTTACAGAACAATGAACTGTCTTACTTGTTCAGGTTCTCAATGTATCCTTACTAATAACTTTATTAATCTACTTCATTTACAGGAAGTGTTCTTCAGTCAAAGTTTGCTTACCTCAGCAGAGACAAAAATTTAATGGGCAAAAGTACAGTGTTTAGGTAGGTAGATATTTTCATGGTGTGCTCAAGGTTCTTCTAGGAAGGACTTCCATTGTAATGGAATAGGTTTCGGAATGAAAGATATTGTGCTTTAAAAGTACTGTATGATGGATTCCATAATGAAATGATGAGGAAGATTTATCTGAAGTGTATTAATGTTGTCAATTAGCTACTCTTCAAATTTATATTTGTTAAATGAGTCTATAGAAAGTTCTTCAGAATGTTGTGTGTGTGATTAATTTATTTCCTGTGTACCTTTTAACTTGGCAAATATTTTTATTTTATACTTGTACAGAAAAGACTCTCTTCTTTTTGACTTTCTAGCATTTGAAATCTAGAATGTGAATTTCCTAATAAGTTATGATAGGAATAGACTTCCTTGACTTATCAGATATTTTTCTGTGTTTAGGGTAAGCTGAATGTAGTGGGCTTCATTTAAATAATAAAAGCTTTATTTTCCAGTTTGTCATAATTGACTCTGTAATACTCTTTATTGCTAATAAAAATTACTGTTAAGAAACCACCAATCTGGTTATGAACAGCAGTATGCACAGAAGATAGATGAGCCTTACATTCCTTTTTAAAGATGTTTTCTTACCCTCTTCCACAACCAACCCAAAACATGAACTAAAGCTTTTTCAAATTAATATTGTCTAGTTTTGCAAATATTTATTGGATTCCTTTGCATTTCTTCAGATCAAACAAATCTTGCAGGTTAGTAATAGTCCCTGAAAAGAGTTTTCATTTAATGCTCATTAAGAAAGAAAGAAAAAGACAAAGACTGAAAACATATTTCTTTATAATTATATAGGGTATTTCTTAAGTGGCATTACATTTAATTTAAATAAAAAGCCTTAGGGCTCTACTGTTAAAAGTGGAAAGTTTGTTTTGTGAAATGTATGTTAACTTTATACAGTGTTTTCAAAACATTGCAGAGTTTAATACCACTGTTTTTACACCATGTATCCAATGTAATAATACAATTCAGCATTAATCAGATTATACCTTGACCTAGAGGAAAGGACTCTATTAAATAAAAAATGAGCTGGCACTTGCAAATAGAAATTTAAAACTAAATTTTGTAATAAAATAATTACTATTATAATATTAGAATGTAGGAACCTCAATAGATAACCACACACAAGGAACAGGATTTCATATAGGAGCCTACAGAAAAGTAAAATGTCAAATGGTAGGAGAAAATGATCATGTTCATCAAAAGCTGTTAAAACAAATTGAACATGGAAATAACAGAGCTGGTGATAAGAACAAGTCAGAACATGTCTTAACTGAATAAGAATCTTAAACAAGACAGCTATATGAAAGAGCTTCCAAATATCAGGAATAACTTGCCTGTTGTAATATTTTTTTTGTTTTACTTGACACTTTTTGATGAATACTTCTTTAGTTTTAATTGTTGAACAGTTTCAGAAAGTGCTAAAATTATTTTTCTTTGACTTGCTATCAATACTGTGATGTAGCCTATTGTGCTTAAGTTGTAGCTACTAAAATATGAAGGTGACTCTTTCTCTTGTATACTCCTATTTTTCCAGTCCTTGTTATGGGGGTTTCTAGTACCCTGGTGGGAGAATGCCAGACCTGGCATGGGGTGGTCTCCCCCGATGTAGCTTACCAAAAAAATTCTGCCTCTAAAAGTAGTGTCTAAACTGATCTTTTCCTCAAAGCAAAACTGGACAATACACCTATTTCCCACCGAGAGACTAATTCTCATGAACACTTTGCTCTTTGTATTTTAATGAACTATCTGTTCCTGAGGCATTGTAGACTTACCTTCGGTCCCCAACACAGTGCATAAACGAAGTTGAAGGCCAGCATGGCATTTCCATTTCCATTTGTCTCTTCTGCTCTCAGTTAGCCATCATTCAAAACATAACAGTGAATGAATATGTGCTGCTGCCAGCAAATTCAGCAGTGGCCAACTGCAATCCCTAGAAGCTGTGGCACAGTCCAGTGTCCATAGTCTGAAGACAAGACCTATGCTGAGTTAAGGACTGTGACCAGAGGCAGATTGCTATTTTTGCTGATGTACTGATTTAATCTGAACCAGGCAATAGGAGCAGCTATGTGAGTCAGAAGCTCTACACACTTTTTGGGAAGAAAGACACTTTTTAAAACAATAAGGTCAGAATTTGTGAGGTGGCAAGAGATTAAAGGCTGGCCAGCACAGCTGAGTAGTAGGTGAAATTATCCCTCTACATTGGCAATAGTCTTTACTTCTCTTCCGCTTGAAGTGTTAAAATGGCTTTGTTCCACAAGGTAGACATGCAGGGATTATGCAGACTGATTTCCAGACTGCTCTTTTTCCTCCTCCTCCCTCCAGTTTCTCAGGAAGGCCAGTCTGCTCTAAAGTGAAATCTGAGCAAATATGGAGGAAGGCAAGCCACAGACACTAACCTCTATATAAAATGAGAAGCTATTACTAAAGAGCGAGTAGATGTTCTACAAAGAAACTGAAGAGCCCTTATAAAGATCAGTTCTCAATATGCGTTTCTTCCATCATTAGGAATAAGTACAAAGACCAAGCAAAAGTTCTATTAATAAGAAATAAATCCAGGAAATCCTACAGATCCTCCACCTCTCAAAGGGACTTGAATCTAAAAAAGTTGTTCAGGAAAAATGAGGGAACAAGAACTTAATTTCAGCTCATCTTTCACCAAAGAGAGATTCAGATAGTCCACTTTATTAGTAACTGAGATTTAGTGTGTGTTCCCTCTGGAGTTCTTCAAAACTATGGTAAGAAGAATAAGTTAGTAAAGTAGTGCATAATCAGAGAGCAAAATAGAGAAGATGACAATTCATGAACATATTTTCCCATAAATTTAAAGAATAATTCTGCATTTCTCTTTAGTCTTCTCTTGAAGACATCTGTTCAGAGTGGGAACATCCCAACATGTCAAGAAAAATCAGCTGTCAGATATGTATGTTCTAAACTTTTCCAACAGATACAGTGGACTGTCACGCTCTCCATGGTTGATGCTGCTGTGATGTCATTAGATATAGTTATACCTTTAATTATTTTATTCCAGAAGAACCTAGAAACAGAAATAACCATTGATTTCAGGACTGTTGACAATTGCAGTTCCTCATTTTTCTTTTTCTATCTGTTTTACTAGAGACTTGCTTCTAGTTTCTTCTCTTGCATCCTGTTATCTTGCAGATAATGGCCTTTAACATGATTTCCAGATGGCACATCTGGCTGAGAACTGAAAACAGATCATGAGCAGAGTAGCTGACATTGTCCAATTACTTCAGAGGGAAATTTACAAGAACTCCTAAATGCCTGTAGCAGAAATGTCCCCTTCCTCCAGCTTTGTTATGTAGACAGAAAAAAAAGCCATATGATTTTTACCTTGGTATAAAACTAGGGCTGTCGATTTAATCACAGTTAACTCATGCGATTAACTCAAAACTAATCGCAATTTTAAAAATTGTGATTAATTGCAGTTTTAATCACACTGTTAAACAATAGAATACCAATTTAAATTTATTAAATATTTTTGGATGTTTTTCTACTTTTTCAAATATTTTGATTTCAGTTACTACAGAGAGTACAGTGCTCACTTTATATTTTTCTTACAAATATTTGCACTGTAAAAATGATAAATATTATTTTTCAGTTCACGTCATACAAGTAATATACTGCAATCTCTTTATCATGAAAGTGCAACTTACAAATGTAGATTATTATTTTTTTTGGTTACATAACTTCACTCAAAAAACAAACCAACCATGCAGAACTTTAGAGTCTACAGGTCCACTCAGTCCTACTTGTTAAGCCGATTGCTAAGACAAACAAGTTTTATTTACATTTACGGGAGATAATACTGCCCACTTCTTATTTACAGTGTCACTAGAAAGTGAGAACAGACATTTGCATGGGACTTTTGTAGCCAGCATTGCAAGGTATTTATGTGCCAGATATACTAAACGTTCGTGTGCACCTTTATACTTTGGCCACCATTCCAGAGGACATGTTCCCATGCTGATGCTTGTTTTAAAAATAAAAATAAAAATTAAATTTGACTGAACTCCTTGGGGGAGAATTGTATGTCTCCTGCTCTGTTTTACCCGCATTCTGCCATATATTTCATGTTACAGCAGTCTCAGATGATGACCCAGCACATGTTCATTTTAAGAACACTTTCACTGCTGATTTGACAAAACGCAAAGAAGGTACCAATGTGAGATTTCTAAAGATAGCTACAGCACTCCACCCAAGGTTTAAGAATATGAAGTGCTTTCCAAAATCTGAGAAGGAAGAGGTGTGGAGCTTACTTTCAGAAGTCTTAAAAGAGCAACACACTCTGATGCAGAAACTACAGAACTGAACCACCAAAAAAGAAAACCTGCTGGTGATATCTAACTCAGATGAAAATGAACATGCGTCAGTTGGCATTGCTTTGGATTGTTATCAGGCAGAACCTGTCATCAGCATGGACGCATGTCCCCTGGAATGGTGGTTGAATGGAATGGTGGTTGAAGCATGAAGGGACATATACATCTTTAGCGCATTTGACATGTAAATGTTTTGCGACACACCAGCTACAACAGTGCCATGTGAACACCTGTTATCACTTTCAGGTGACGTGAACAAGAAGTGGGCACCATTATCTCCTACAAATATAAACAAACTTGTTTGTCTGAGCAATTGGCTGAACAAGAAATAGGACTGAGTGGACTTTTAGGCTCTGAAGTTTTACATTGTTTTATTTTTGAATGCAGTTATTTTTTGTACATAATTCTCCATTTGTAAGTTCAATTTTCTTGATAAAGAGATTGCACTACAGTACTTGTTTTAAGTGAATTGAAAAATACTGTTTCTTTGCTAAAGTGCAAATATTTGTAATAAAAATACAAAAGCACTATACTTTGTATTGTTGAAATTGAAAATGGAGAAAACATGCAAAATATTTAAATAAGTGGTATTCTGTTATTGTGTAACAGCGGGATTAATTGTGATTTTTTTTTTAATCGCTTGATAGACCAATATAAAACCAATTGTCTTTTTTTATGACAGGAGATTGGGAACCTAGAAAGAAATCAGGATATTCTAGGTGTAAATAAAAAAGGATAATAGAGGAGGAAATTCCTGAGCAGACTTCAATAACCGCTATTGTCAAACTTGAAAAATACTGCATAGCAACCAACTTTACTTGTCCAAAGATCCCATTCCTTTGGAAGGAAAATTGTGAATTGCTTCTAAGAACTATGGTCAAAAATGACTTCTGAATTCTTAAAAGTAGCTATCACAAAAAATTTTGTTATGGATTATTTGTTAAAGTCCAGAAAGCCAGGAAAATGTTTAAACTTTCATATTGTGTGGAATTCCTGGAAACTACAGATTATACAGAAACCCATAAAATGTCTGAATTACGAGTCAATTAGGTGAGGTTCTACAGAGATGAATTTTTTGTATTTAATTATTTTATTATGTATTTGATCACTTGTGCAGTACCAAGGTGACTAGGTGGACCTGAGTACTCTTACAAATCAAACTTCTGATTGAAATTCAGAATGGAAACCCTCAAAAAAATCCTCTTGGCCATCTGTGAGAGTACAAGACTGATACCAAGGAGGGGTGGGGGTGTGTGTGTGTGTGTATGTGTATGTGTATGTATATGTATGTATGTATGTAATATATAATCTGCCAGTAAAAGACTGCCACAGAAATTTGTTTTGAGATTTGCATACAACCATAAATATTGAATGTAGTCCCTAACCTTTGGTCTAGTGGTGTCACCAAAGGCTCTAATGAAATTCCTCTGTGATAATCATCCCACTGAGGAAAATAGCATATGTATCTACCCATTTGTGAACTACCTTAATCAGAGTGAACTAAGAAATGAAAAGGTGGTGCCAATACTAGTATCTCTTGAATTAATTCATATCCACAGAGGAAGAGAGCTATTTAATACTAATTTAATGCAGAGTTTAAGGGTACCAATAAATTATCCTATTTAGATGTTTATCTTCAATAAGAGACAATCCAAGAGTAAGTAACTGTGAATCTTGTACTGTATAGCAGTCAGATCCCAGTAAGGATATGTCCACACTCATTGAAATGGTATTGTCATGTAGACATTCCACCAGCACAAATTTTCATATGATGCCTCTCCAAATGTTTCTACTTTAATGAAGGTGCCTGTGATTCAGGGTCTACTCAAAAAGATAAGGGCTACGTGACATGATACTATCATCCCTAAATAGGTGGACAGTGAAACAAAGCCTTGGCTAGGGATATTGTATCTCAGAAGCATAGAGAACACTGGTCATAGAATCATAGAAAATTAGGGTTGGAAGAGACCTCAGGAGGTCATCTAGTCCAACCCCATCTAGTCCATCCCAGCCAGGGCTTTAAGTCAGGCCTCAAAAACCTCGAAGGATGGAGATTCCACCACCTCCCTGGGTAACCCATTCCAGTGCTTCACCACCCTCCTAATGAAATAGTTTTTCCTGATATCCAATCTAGACCTCCCCCACTGCTCCTTTTTCTGTCATCTGCCACCACTGAGAACAGCCTAGCTCCATCCTCTTTGGAACCCCCCTTCAGGTAGTTGAAGGCTGCTTCAAATCCCCGCTCACTCTTCTGCAGACTAAATAAGCCCAATTCCTTCAGCCTCTCCTCATAAATTGTGCCCCAGCCCCCTAATAATTTGGTCACCCGATATATACTCTGTGTATTCCAAATTTCTCAAAGATAATGGACTACTTGAGCACATACTGATCAATGAGGGAAATCTAACACTCTAAAACTTGGCAGGCTTAAAGGATGGAAGTGCTGGCTGTCATCGGTGTATGCAAATTGGCAAAGTAGTAACAGAGCTGGCAGCCTTCTCCAAGATGGTTCTGTTTTAAATTGGGCAAAAATAACTCTATCAATGTGTGCTTCTGGTAGCCGGAACAAAGAATATATATACTTGGCAGAAGGAGGACTCCATTTGCAAGTGGTCAGAGCCTTATGTATCCACAGCAGGCCTGTTCACAGGAGATTGATTTTATTCTGTAATTTTCAACTGCCCATGTTTTACTCTTAGGCTCACTTGCACTGCAGCAGGCTGGACTTAAATTTTACAGCAGGATTCCTGAATTCTGCTACATGTCCATCTAATGCAACAATCTGGTGCAGCAGACTGGAAATTCTGGGGCAGCTACATCTAATTTTTTTTTTAAAACCTGAGGTTTTAAAGTGTTAAAAATGAAAATGATTAATTTAGCTATTTTGTTTTGATATTAAATTCAGTTTAATGTACTTTTGGACCATACGTTCAGATTTTACATTCACAGATTTTTGTAATCATAAATATCTAAATGCAGCAAGAAGTTAGACAAGGTAAGTGAGGAAATACCTTTTATTAGAGCAACTGCTGTTGATGAAAGGGACAAGTTGGTCCAATAAAAATATTTTTCTTCCCTAACCTGGCTCATATGCTGGGACCAACACAACTACAGTAACATTGCAGTCATAGAAGTTGTCAGGAGGAAGCTGGAGGTTTTGGTGTCTGGGTAGGGGACCTCTGGGAGCTTTCTGGATATATGGGGAATATTATTGGATAAACACAGCTGAACGTTTCTGCAAAAATTACCAGGAGTAAAACAGTTAATGTTGATATTTTAAAGATAATTTGGGACCTGATTGAAGAGAATGAGGATGATGATGATGATGATCACATTGTTAGAACTAAAGCTTAGATTCTCATTACGTCCTGTCTTTTCCTGAAGGAGAAGAAGTTAGAAGGTAAGGAGGAAAAGAACAGTATCTCTGATACTTGTTTCCTCTTGTTGGCTAAAGAGGTGGTGTTTCAGGTCTTCTAAATAAAGGATTCTCAAGTTGTTTGACACCTGCTTATCCCCCCCCCCCCCCCCCCAATGGCTAGTCCTAGAATGCCTTATGTTTCAGCCCCAAATCCCAAAATGCTGCACTGTTACAGTTCACCTGCTATACATGGCCAGTAGAGACATTGATGGTTTGAATTCTAGATTCAAAGATCAGAAGGGACCATGTAACCATCTAGTCTGAGCTTCATCACAGGCCATAGAACTTTCATAAAGGCCATAAATTTGATATTTTTTTAAATGTGAAAAGTATCCTTTTAAAAAGGTTATTGAACTATGATTTCCCCAGTCAGTCTAATAGCTGCAGCTGTTAACAGTTGTGACATTATTTTCTCAACGAGGCTGTCTATGCATTGATCACTGCAATTCTAGGAAAGCTTTTAAAATGAAAACTTAGTCAATAATAAGTATTGTGACCCCGAAAATAACCTTGGGACCCATGTCGTGGATTTTAACCCAAAAGATTTAAAATCAATGTGTAGACCTCACAGAGCTGCTTGATCCCTTCTGTTGCTAAGACCAAAACCGATCAGTTGGCATCCAGCCCTATAATCCACGTGTTAGATACCTAAACATGATAGCATGAAAACTGAGTGCCAGCAGTTGTTAGAGGCTGCTCGTTGTGAGTATAAATACCAGTCACAATTCTGTCATGTTATTCATTTATTGATGGCTGACAACAGCTTTACTGTTCATAATTAAATGTGGATATAGAGAGTCAAATAGTGGATCCTTCCAGTTACAGTGAATATGATGCAGCAGAGTTCCTTGCTTTACCCTGATCTCTGTTGTACCTGAAGTTTTCTATTTGAAACCTTAGTAAGCATTCCTCTTAAGCTTATTGAGTCATGTGATTATTTTAACCTCAATGTGGTAAGATCTAAAACATTATTCCTTTTGCCGCAAGTCCTCAAAAATGTTTTTCTAGACTTCTCCATAGTGTTTTTATCCATAAGCTCTGAGAAGAATTTACTTACGTTCTAGTCTCTAATATTACATGACTCCTGCTGCAGTCTTCAATTATATCCCAGTATTTTAGTACTTTTGTAGTTGTGGTTCACTGTCACTTTTATAATGTAAATTGGGGATTGAAGGCATTCAAATATGACATTTCAACCCATCATTAAAGCTACTTTCTACCAACCATCCATTGTATTTCTGTTTTCTCATTTCAGAATCTCTTATCACATTTTCACTTTCAGAGAAAGGTTACCTTAATGAGGATTCTTAAATCTGTTTGACTTTTCTTTAGTTATCTAGATAAGGTGGTCCACAAAGCAGCCCTAGACCCTGCCCAGTTTAGAACATGAACTCAATTCTAAATAGGTCAATAATATGTAAGTAAAATAAACTAAGTAGGTTGACTTGTTGTGCTTGATAAAACCTTAAATCTCTGATAAGTTTTTTGTATTGTGGGGCCATGCCATCCTTCTTGCATCCTTAAAAATGTTTTCCAGAATTGATTAATCTGTAGGCCTGCTTTCCCTCAATCCAAATAAATACTCTTAGAGATAACACTTCTTACCCGTTCTTCATTTAATCAGTGCATGGGGGGATGGGGGGTTCCTACATCCTGTGACAAACTTTTCTATCTCTGTGGCAGAACTCACCCCAAAATGCTGAGATTGTGTACCTTCTGTCCCAAACAGTTCTGTTGTTTAGCAATTCTGAATTTTTCAATTCGTAGAACTTAAATTTGGTGCCTCAAATCCAGCAATTTGGACTACACTGCTTTCTGTATTGAATGTGTAGATAGTATTTTCCCCCCCACACACCCCTTTTTTTTAATAACTTAAAAAACTTGGGGATATGGGTGAATTTCCAGACATGGGTTTGGGTATCTTGTTTTTCTTTGGATGTGTGCAAGTAAGAAAGATTTGTAATATATAAACATAATAGCTTGACAGTTTTTTGTTACTTTTAAAATATTTCTTCATTTTTTGCATGCATTCCATGCAGTGATTAACAAAGCACTAGAAACATAAAGATACAGTTTTGCATATGTTTAGGTTTTGTAGTTAACTTTTAAATACTGTGAAGTGTTCCTGCATAGAATGTTTGCATGTGCATCATATGACAGAACACTGTATTTTGCCATAGATCAATAAATTTTCTATTAAATAGGTTTTTGTTGTTGGCAAGAAAGGGTTAATGGCAGAAATATGTTAATTGAACAGTTCAGTCAGAAACATATTGCAATATAGATAAGTAAAAACTATTTTAAAACCTTATTATAGTGAAGCAAAGAATCCAAGCACTCAGTGTCTTCAGCATTTGTAAATGTTTTTTCCAATTTAATTTCTCATTGGAAAGCTATGTATTTGTACATAGATTGAGAAACTGAATTGCATCATATAGATATTTTCTAAAATTGACAGTTTTTTATATTGTATGCATACACCAGGTGAAGGTGATAGAGGTATTGATAAATTGCAGAGCCCTGTGATAAATACTTTTTACTATGCATCTTTCACCAGCTCATCTGTCCCTCTGCTCACTAAGGGCTTTTCTACACATGAAAGCGAATTTAGATTAAGGGAGGGAGCAAATTTAAAGTGTAACAGTTGTTATTCCTGAATAACTGCATGTCCAGATGCTTTTCTTCTGGAATAAGTGCGTCCACACTTGAAGATACTGAGAAATCCTTATTTCAGAATAGCTATTCTGGAATAAAACCATGTGTAGACAAGTCTTAATACATCTCCCCTGAGTCTACTTTAGCATTCTGAAAATGTGCCAGAGAAATTTTTCTTCCTCTATCCAAAACTACACTTCCTTAGGCAGGATTTACTGCTGGAGCTACTGCTTTTCTTTATCCCAAAATGTCACAATTTTGAAGAATATCTCATGGTCTTGCCGGGTGAGAAACAGGTGCACTGTATCTTTAGGAAGGGGAGTTTTTCCAGCACTCATTTCTAGCCCCAGAAAGACCTGAGAAAAAGCCCTTCAAATCTGTGGATATCCACAGACCATGTTTGTGGATCGGATGCAGATACAAATTTTGCCTTGCTGCAGGGCTCTGAGAGAATCTGACTTTAAGGGTGGAGTGACTTAAATTTAATTTGCTTAATTTTTTTAAATTTAAATCGCTGATATAAATCAGGTTGACACTTTGTAAAATTAATTTGAACACCTGCACTATTGAAACTTTAAAAATGCATTTATAATTTAATTTCGTACACATTTTCATCTAAAGTGCCACTATTGGTAAGGTGGTGTATTTTAATTTTACAAAACAGCTGTAGGCAAACTAATATTAAAGGCCTTGAGCCTGCAAACTCTAAAGCAGTTTATTCACATGGATAATTCCTTTGACTTCAATGGGACTATTCATGTGCTTTAAAGCACATGCATAAGTATTTACAGCATCAAGGGTAAAATTGTATTTTTATTAAAAATGTTTTCTTAGTGGCTTAAAATCATTGTTCAAAACAAAATGGCTTCAGAGTGAACAATGACAAGTTATTTAGACTTTTAGTATATTAACAGAGTTATTGTGAACTTTTATCATTCAGAGGCCAACATTTTCAAATGCAGGAGCCTAAAGTTAGGTACCTAAATATGGGTCTGGGAGCTTAACTGAGGAATTTTCAAAGCACCTAAGTGATTTAGGAGTAGACATCTTTAGGAGCAGACATCTTATTCACTTCAAACTGCAAACGCTGATAGAGTATAGCTTGGTTAAAGAATTCATATAATCTTTCTTGATTTATGGACATTCAGTATATTGGACAAGAGTGTTGGTTGATAATGTAGCACAGGCTATTTGCCTATCAATATTGTGTTTGAATTGTGGTGTTCTCACATTAAAGATGTTAGTGATGCCCTGACATGGCTTTATTCATTATAGAGGAGAATTTAAGTGTGAAACTTCTTGGTAGAAAATAAAATGTAAAAGTCTGAAATTCAATTAATAATTAGCAAACTAATTTTAAATAGTACAAAACAAATTGCTCATGAGAGTAAGACTATATTAAACTAACATTGCTTAAATTTAAATTCCAGTTTATTTTTAAGGTATTTTTTATCCACATTGCTTTAGATGTGGAAAAGCTATTTTATCTCATCTTTATTTTATGGCTCCTGCTGAGCCCTGTACAGTTGAAATCAAAACTAAGGCAGCCTAGCTTTACAGGCAGGAGGTTACAATAAGTAATCCCAAGACTGTTTATAAAACTCTAAAGCACCCTCAAATATCTCTCCTGTAAAATGTGAAAAAAGTTGCACATTTTGTGAAGCAGTTTCCAAAATGCTATAAAATGTATACGCATGTTAGTATTTGTGTTGGCTACATGTAATTACTGCAGGGCTGTAATAATAAAGCTAGATGTGCAATATTAAGGCTTAGCCAAAGCGGATGGGATCACAGACCCTTTGAAAGTAAATAATTAATTTTGAGGTAAATTAATCCAAGTAAAATTTCAGGATGGGGACTCTTAATGGTGGTAGCATAGGAAAGCAGTGATTGCTGTTTGAAGGTATTACACTGTAGCAATGAACTAGTTTAATTTTTTTCAAATGTGCAAGAGAGAATGTACAACAAATGCAGGAAGCTCAATTCTTCCCTTTACCTACAATCCATTTATGTACAGACACTCCCCGATTTACGGAAATCCGAGTTACGGAAAAAGCTCCGTAAACTAAAAATAGGTGATGGTGTTTTGTTTTTTGTTTTGTTTTGTTTTTGTGTCATGGTCGAAGATACATCTCCGACTTGCGTGAATTCCGGAATGGAACACTTGTGTAAGTCAGGGAGCGTCTGTATGTCATGCTGAGATCTTCCTTTTTGTAAATCACTAAGGGCCTGATCCTGAAACTAATTTGGTGTGGGCACAGGGGTCTGCTGACTGTCAGCTACAGGATCAGTACACCAACTGGTTTGATCAGGAATATGAAATGTAAAGAAAAACCTTGAACTCAAACTTCTGTGCTGATCATTTACTTTTCTTAAATAATTAACTGGTTTTTGCTTAAAATTATCGCCATGCATGCGCTTGTGAGAGAGATTTAAGATTATAGAAATATTCCTGTTTTGTTGTTACTAGAAGAAAATAAGGAATTAAAAGTATTTAAAAGGAGATCAAATATGCACATTTTTTGCCACTAACGCAGACTGTTGGGTGTTCCTCCCTTCTGCCTGGAAAGTTATAGTCAACCATGCTCTTTGCTTTTCTGCAAGCCCCTAGCTCAGTGGTCCCCAAACTGTGAGGAAGATTTGGGTGTGGCGGGGGCTAGGCCAGTGCCCCAGCCCCGCCCCACTATTTTAGTAATGAAATCTAAGCAAGTGCAGAAGACAACTCAAACAAAGACAATTGCTATTAAGGAAGAAAATGTTGGTGTTTGTTTTTATGGCAACATCTTTACAATTTTGGATCCTTTTACTTCAACTGAGATTAGTTTCTGTTCCCATAACTGGTATAAGCATAAGCCACATGGGATTCTTTGACTTGTCCAGTTAATCATATCCTGGACAATATCCTGAGCCAGTCAGTTTGGGAACCAGAAGTTTCAAATAATGTATTTTGAACTGGTAAAAACACACTTTTTCATCTTTAAATGATGTTTGATTTTTTTAAAAAAGTTAAAAGTTAAGGTTTCTTATGAACTAGTATATTTTTCCACTAATTATCCTGAACATCACACTTATCCTGACTGGGAAAGAAGTATCTAATATTTTGGGGTTCCCCATATAAGAATCTGTCTTGAATGTTTTACACACAACAAATCCTGCATCTTGGCAGGGGGTTAGACTAGATGACCCTTGCTTAACTGCAAATATGCCATTGTACGATAGCCTAGAGAATAATTTTGCTAATTGTGGTGCTGAGGCAATATAAACATTGGATAAAGGTTTTATCACAGTTACAACAGCAACTCAATGTCCTGGGTCTTTATCTTATCAATGTACATCCTATTTAAGTGTGCGCTTGCAGGCTGTCATACAGAGTAGTCCAGTATGACAACTCCAAGAGATAATCTCTGCAGAATTCAGTAACATGAGGCATTGTGAAAACAGGAACCTATGCGTTTTTTGTGGCGTCACTTAAATGTTAATGTGGTGGATAAAAATCAATGATTTTTTTTTAAATTGAGTCTTCCTGACTAGTGATTTAAATCAATGTGACTTAAATCAAATCCACCCTGTGGTAGATATTGGATGATATTATCAAGGGGTAGTCTTGTATTCAGGAACAGACAATCAGTCTGTCAGGCTTTTGCAGGGTGGATTTGATTTAAATCAAATTGATTTAAATCACTAGTAAGGAAGACTCAATTTAATCTTGGATTTCTACATAAAAGTGCATTCTTGTTGGTTGTTATAACCTTAATACATATTCTTCACAACTCAGAGATAGATGTAGGTTTCATTTTTAGAAGGTACACACTATACATTTTTAAAGGGATTTATTTTGAGAACTTTTCAGGTTAGTTTGGAAAGCACAACCCAAAATAAGTACTTATTTTGGATGAAACAATACATAAGCATCCTTATCCTCAAGAAAAGAGGCACTACCCTAACTTCTTGCAGGATTTGAGACATCCTCACAGTGTTGTTTGTATAGAGCCCAAGGTTGCTCAGCTGAGAGAGCCACCATTCTAGTTACTCAAGAATTCTTTATAGAATTATGATGCTCTGGCCTTGACTCACTCACTCAGGGCTAGTCTACTAAGTGGGTAGGTGTTTCTGCATTCTTAAAAGCAGTCTCCTAAATTAGACCAAGCTAAATCCTCAGTGGATCCTTTGGTCTCATCCTGGTTCTCAGGGACCTTTGTGACTTCTTGCCTTTTAATTTTTATTTTTATTTTTATTTTTTTTAAGAATTCTGTTCCACAAGGAACTTTCCTAGTAGCTATTGCTCTTCCCAGACAAGTGACTGAACTGCAGGGGTTTTCACATTTGATGCATATTTACTTTTCCACTACGAGTTGTCTGTGCTGCCTTCATGTCCACCCCCCCAACACTTTATCTACACTGAGAAATGAGGCTTTCCAAATTTCTGAGACACCTTAAAGTTGAAAGGGAGCTTGTCACGGTCTCTAAGTACGCAATGATCTCTCTGTCTGCATAGAACAGATAAAAATACAGAACTCAAAAGTTACATGTTTTATTACTACGGTTTGAAGGAATCAGCCATATCCTGAGGCATTTTGATTTGCACTAGTAATGTGCATACACCTCCTTATATTAAGGTGTTATATAAAGTTACAGAAATTCTATGCCATGGAAAGAAAATTGCTCACTATGAAGTTTGTGGGCTCATTTTGAACTGAGATATGAGAAACCTCAGAGCAGTATCACAAATTTGTTCACCTGGTGATCTGTTAACACTTTCCAGCCACTGGGCATTGCAACATTGGCCTGGAGAAATTGGCAAAAGAGTGCATTATGATGGTTCATTAAACCAGTGCATATTTTTATAAGGAAAATAGGTTGTTGAGTTCATACCCTGTTCATCATTCAGCACATTTTCCCCTTTCCTATCTTAGCAGCCATCTCTGTAACCTCTTCCACCCCCCCCATACTATTTATAGAGAAAGAGCAACAACTAGTCAGAAACGCTGTCTGTATTGCTTGCTACTCAGTTACAGAATAACATATTTCCTATGTGTTAATTATTCCCTGGGCTTTGGTTATAGATATCAGTACAAATGCTCTCACAGGTATATATTGTAGGATGCTGAGTGCTGTTGAATTTGTAGGATTAACAGCTGTAGGCTAACAGATATTTTTTCAGATGTGGAAAGGGCACTCCTGAAGGCTATTGTGAGTAGGAGAAAGTGATACATGAAGAAGTTTTGAGCTGTGATTAGCTTCAGTCTACATTAATGACTGATGAAGGATTGCTTCTCCTATTGCGCTGGTGTAATGAGGTTACAGAAAATTCATTGGTGGTAGACTTGTTTTTTAGTGATCTTAAAAGTGAGTTTAATCTCTGGAATGCAAGACTCTGGCTAACACTTTACAGTTTGGCTCGGAGTTGTTCATTCTGTAGGTAAAGGTAAAGTCTTGTTTAGATCAGTGTAGTGCTGCCAGAAATGTTAATGAGACAAGCACTTAAATGGCAATACAATCCAGATTTACCTTTTTTCCTGAAACAAAAATCTTATGTAAATAGCCTTCTTGTTCCAAAACTTGTCAGTGTTCATGTGTCTGGAAACAGACTGTTTAAAGCAATAGATTACTCCTGATTTATGAAGAATTTATTGCCCTATACAGTTTTTTGCAAGAAAAGACAATCTTGTATCTGAACATAACAATAAAATATAGTTGTATTTCATTATATATAACAGCCTATATTTAAAAAAAATTATAAATTCCTCATCTTGATGCTTTGTTGAAAAATATGTGGACAATTACACCATTACAAAAAAAATTCATAGACGCATCTCAGTTCAACTTTGAGAATTGCACCTTTTCTAGTTTGTATACAAACAAATCGCTTTTTATTTTTAGTGTCTTTGACACTATTTCATGGTCAACAGATAATGTTTCATTTTCCCATCAGAGTTCTTTTATTATTTTTATTTTTTTCTTTCATTCGTTCTGTATCTAATTCTGTAGACTTGACCAAATTCAATTTTTATTTTTTTATCATTTTGCTGGATGGTAGTTTATTTTTAACCATTTTTTCAGTTTTATTCAATTTCAGTTTTCACAACTGTAGGAAATTATGGAGGGGTCAGACAATTACAGGTGTGCCGCATCTTACGTGCATTTAACATGCACGGATTCAGTTTTGCGCGGTCGGCGAAAAAAGAGAAAAATAACAATTTTTAAACTGTATCTGTAGTGCGGGCGATTCCGCCCGCCATTCAACTCAATGAACATTTGACTATATGCAGTTTTCGCTTTACGCACTGACTGCAGAACATAACCCCAGCATAAGATGAGACTCGCCTGTATTTAATTTTAAAAGTTCAAGCTTTATAACAGTTAAAACACACATTGTCAACATCACATGTCAAAATGCACTCAATAAATATCCTTTAAATAAAATTTAGTTCTCAAGCAAAATTTTTCTTTTTACCCATCTGTAAACTTTGATGGACATTTTTTTCATCAGTTTATGTATGTATGGTGAAATCAACGTTTACCAATAAAATTCTGATGCTTCCAACCCTAACTATATGGTTTCTCTTTGCAGGTTGGTTTTGAGTAAAAAAGCAAAAACTTGCATTTCAACAGATAAGACAGACAATGAAAAATAAAACCAGAATCTCTTGAAAATATTTTTTTAAGCTCTGTTCATTATATTTAGCATTCTCTGTGTGCATTTTTTGGAGAAGACCGTCTTTCTAACACACTACGTGTACAAAGTGAAACTTTCATTCAGATTACTCTGAGCCATACATGTGAGAATAATGTATTACTAGAATAATTTTAAATATTAAAAATTAGCATTATGTTTCTGAGGAACTGTTAACTTACGTGCAATGCAAAAATAACAGGTAGGCAATTAACCAATATAATTTTTTCTATCTTTAAATATTTCTAACAGATTGATGTCTTATTTTAAAGTACACCCAATAATATCTGTGCATATATAATATTTACCATATACAAAATTGTGGCATGTTATATCTTCTCCCTCCCTCTCTTTGTCTATCTCCTCCGCCCCCAAAGCATCACAAAACTAACACGAACACCCCACACTCTTCTGGGAAAAGCCCAGGAATGGAAACAGGCCTGGCACTGTTCCCAAAAGTTGTCAAACTCTGGCTGTCAGACCAGTGAAATTCCAGGTTTGATCCTCCACTAATTGTGCCCTGGCTAATCTCATGTACCTTAGTGATGCTTGGAAGATAGGTAGTCTCCCAGTAAGTCGGGACCCAAGCCACGTAGGACTTTTATAGATCAGTCAAACCTCTTAAATTGTATCCAGAAGAAGAAAGTAATAGGAAGCCATTGCAGTTGTTGTCTAAGAAATTGTGCAATATGCACAAGGGCAGGGATGTTGTCCCTAGCCTCTGTTTGCCAGAAGCTGGGAATGAGCGACAGGGGATGGATCACTCGATGATTACCTGTTCTGTTCGTTCCCACTGTCGGAAGACAGGATACTGGGCTAGATGGACCTTTGGTGTGACCCAGTATGACTGTTCTTATGCTTCCTATGACTAATGCTGTCAAATAAACAGCCAGTTGTGTTCTGTACTAGCTGTAACCTCAAAGTGGTCTTGAAGGTGTAGTCCCCTTTAGAACCAACTTAGAAAGCACAAAGGCATGAATTAGTTTGACAAGGTCCTGGTCTGGGAGAAATGGTGGTTATTCCCTTATCCAGATGTAAATGAAAAATTGTGCCTTGGGACTCCAATGCCAGGTGACGGAGAACAAATTGGGAATGAAAAGAACCTCTGTAATTTAAATTTCTCAAGCAGTGGACAGTTCTCCTAATTGTGGGCAATCATAAATAGCGGGAGCAGGAACCAGTCCTGCAGTATTCTCAGGTTCCTTTCTGCCAGTTCACTAGCGTCATCTCTGGTTTATAGTAAACAAGGTCGTAAACAGTATGTGCAATGATAGTGAAGGACAATGTCTGTAGCCTAATAGGGACAGAACTGGCATACTCTCCTTAATGAAGGGGTTAACAAAACATCCATTATACAGCACTGTATAAGGCTTGGCATATTACAGAAATATATATCCCCAGTTCTAGAGTTTTAAGATAAGTCAGTCAACACAAATAGATTTTTGTCAACAGTTGAGATAATAGGGAATAAAGGAATTGCTGACAAGGTAGGAAAAATTGCTTAAAGTGTGATTTAAAGTAGGGACTTCAGAGAAAGAGAGCCAGAAGGTGCTTGGCATTGATGAAAACAGAGAAATTGTTCTAGCCATGGGGGCAGCATGGTAGAAGGGGCGAAGACGGGGAATGGCAAAAGAATTGAGAAGAGGTGCCTTCCTCCAGTACATACCAAATGTAGCTTGCTCATTGAAGTGACCATGTCACCTCCCTCCCGTTTTGATTCCCTCCATTGAATCCCTCTCCTCTACCACATGTGAATTTAATAACATTTCTGCCCCTACCAATAAGGCTCCTAGATTTTGTCTTTTCCTGCTCATCGACTCCTCTTTTAGCATTGTCCTCTGCTCTGTCAAAATTGCCATCTTCTGGCTTTCTTCCATGTTGGCCCTGTGCATGAGCTGTTTTTCAAGACTACTGCCGATTTCCTTACTCAGACCCCTCCTCAATTCAGATTCTACTGGCACACCCACAGGAACCTACACAACTAATAATGGATAGGTGTAGGGATAGTCGGACACCGTTTTTACATATAATAAAAATGTAAAAATCACACGAAATGAACGAGATGTGTACCAGTCATCATTTTGACCACTTTGTATAGTGTATCCCATATTTGTTTTTTGGTTTTTTTAAGGCTAATTTTAATTGAACTGAAGTATACCAATTATGACATTTATACTGTATTCAGTTGGCTAGCAGGTGTTTGGACTAGTCAATCCATACTCAAACTTAAAACTAATGATTTGTGGATTTATACATACATTTGTATGTATAGTTTGCTGTTCTCTAGCATTTAAAATAAACCCTTCTCCCAATATATAAATTATTCCCTCCCATTTAATTAATCTTAGTAGGGCTTTTGACTCAGAAGATAGCTATTAACTGTTTAATGTCAATACTATCCACTAGTTAATGACATACCAGTTACAGTGAGCACTGTTTAAAAAGAGAACAACTATTGTATCACTATTTTTTTATATTTAGAATTTATACTGAAATGGGTTATTTATAGGCTCCTCTAAGGAACTCAATAGCATAATATATGAGCACCTCAGAAAGCTTCAGTGTAGTAATCACAATACCTTTATGATATCAGGAACTATGATCCCTACTTTACAAATGGGGATCTGGAGCAAAGAGATTAGCCAACTTGCCCCACAGTCACCGAGGAAGTCTGTAGTATTTCTAGGAATATAACCAAGATCTCTTACATTTGTCTGGTGCCTTGACCACAAAACTATCATCCTTTCTAGCAGGAAGTTGAAGACAAATTTGGGGCTTGTTTCTGGTCTGATATGTTGATGAGGAAGTAGTTCAGCATAATATTGGGATATCTCACATCCCAGGCAAGTTCTCTAACATTTTTTTCCTTTATGCCACTTTTCCTGGTGAGGGGTGCAGCAGCAGCATGGAGAGTAGGGAGGGGACCAGTCCTCCTTTTCTTCCGCAACAGGTTGCATCTTCTCCTGGGGGATTCCCCAGCATTCCCAGGCCGGCTGGGAGATATAATCCCTCCAGTGTATCCTGGGTTGGCCTTGGGACCTCCGCCCAGTGGAACATGCACGGTAGAGTTCCGACGGAAGCTTCCCAGTGGGCATCCTTATCAGGTGCCGGAACCACCTCAACTGGCTCCTCTCGATCCGGTCTACTCCAAGTCCCTCCTGAATAGCTGAGCTCCTCACCCTAACCACTGAACCAAAAGTTATAAGGTGGCTGCCAGTGTCGCCATCACCTCCACCATCACCTCTGCCACCACCACCGTCATCATTTTGCATGGGACCTGATCTGGTAGGCAGCCTCAGATCACCTCTACTGGATTGGGCCCTGCATATAACTTAGGCAGCCAAACACCTGTCTTCCCCTGATTTGTGAATTGCTCTGTGGCTTAGCCTGTTGGGAGCAGTAGTGCACATGCCCAGCAACAGGAACATAATTGCCTAGGGAACTTTTGCTCTGAAAAACTTAAGGGCTAGGTACCTACAGGGTTCAGCAGGAGTTTTGTGGATTGTGAAGGAGCTAAAACTGGTTACTTTGTTAGGTCAGAAATAGCTGTGTATTTAACAGATGGTGCAAAGTTAGTATTGTTTCTAGTTGATGAAAGGCCATTTATAGACCTTGCGTCCTCCTTCCCTCCCCTGGTAATTTACATTACCAAGTATTCACCAAATACTCTGGTGCTTCTTTTGGTAGACCAATTAGTTTAAATTTTGATACCATGTCAGAATGTTGACCTGAACCATAAAGCTCTTTAAACAGCTTAATGAAGCAGTGATATTCACTCTAACCCTAATGAGTCTTGTGAAACACCACAAAAGTGTTTGTCAGCAGTATATTTCTTAATTTGCTTTGTCCTTTTTCCTTTTCTGCTACTAATCAATTTGTGCTGCTTTACTTTGCATATGTAGAGTAAATCTTAATTAATTGACAAAATGATAATTGACTTTTTTCCTGATACAATTTTTTCCCAATAAATCTAACATTGCTTTCTAAACTATCTGATCTGTTCTTGATACTAACCGTTTTAGCAGAATCCATAATATTGCTTCTTGTGGTAATTTATTACACTGAGCAATTACTTTTTGAAGGTTTTTAATATTTGAGAATTTGGAGGGAGTAATATTTTTATCTTTCCATAACTGTGTGTATGGTAGTGTTTTAGTGCCTTTAATATTTGTAGCACATGAGATGCTCTTCAATATTTTGTTGTTGTTTCACTTACTGGTTGCATTTGCCTTAGAAGTGTTCTAATTAGCATTAATATAGATTTTTGGGTTGGGAGGAGCGCTTTTTCTGCCCTGCCTTTCGCTTTGTGTGTAGTCATTTTATATTTGTGCATAGTAGATGTAAAATGATACCAGATCAGAATGGAAGTGTTGTACAAGAATGAATGTAGAAGTATTGCATGACTACATAAAGTGCCAGGCGTTAGTTAGAAAATCAGTGAGATGTATGTGCTTCCATGTCTGCATGTTGGCTCTACTCAGTTCTTTGTTTGCTTTAATCAAGGCTGGCATTGAAGTTTCCTTGGCGAACAGCAGGAGACTGGCAAATACTAAATCCGCACATAGTTGACTTTAACCACACAGAAACTATAGCTTATTTGCATTATCTTGTTGCACAGTTGTGAAGGACAACAAAATCAGATTTTTAGAAGACATGAAATACACCCCTTGTAGAAGATCTTAGGTTGAAGTGACACTTGTTTTACTTTGTTTCATACCTTAGATTCTATAGTAACTAAATACACTCCTCTTGTAAACATGCATTTCCTAAGTTCAGTAAAATGACATGTACTCCCCAATTTTTGAATCTCTATATTTGTTTGCATTGTAATGCAAGATGATTGATTCTCCTGAGCTTACTTTTTATATAATTTTGGGAAAGCTTCAACTATTTTTTCAATAAAAGTTTTGATTCAGTCTTTGATAGCATGTTCAGTTATACACTTCTCTGTCTGTAGAGCTTTGCCATAGGGACTTATGTAGCTCTTGTACTGGATCCATGTAGCTGCTATGTATGATTATGACACTGAAAGCCGTTATTGTACATACAGAAAACTTGCTTTTCTGTGTTGTTTTTACAAAGACTTGGTAAACACCATATAATGCACTTTGGAGTAATGACTTACAAATATTCATTTTTGAGAGCATGAAAGGAAAACATGTTTCGAAATTACTAATTTCTGTGCTCTTCTCAACTACTAGATGTTTTCTTAATTTTTAAATATCTCCTGAGTAATGAGTATTGTAATTCAAATTTCAGTCTGGAGTGATGATATGTAGAAGTTTCAAGGTACTTAAGCTGTCATACTTATTTCTCTAAAGGAAACACAATGTAGTGTTATAGGAGAGAGGTTATATCTTGAGACTCAAAGTACTTTGAACTTGCATCAAGTTTTGTTTAATCTGGGAACTGAATAGCTTGCTTCTGATTGTCTAGTTATTTTAAAAGGGTTTTGTGAATTTGAAAAACAATCCTTTTATAAAAGCGCACAACACTATACTGTAAGATTATTCTAAAGGTGACCAACCTTCCAAATTTCTTGACAGATTTGCTGCTGATAGATAGATATATTGTCAGTCTCCTGTTTAGTCTTTGTAGTTTTGAATTTTTAACTTGCACAGGCTTTTTCAGGTTTAAAGAAAGTAAAGCAAATGGTGAAGACATTGACAAACCCCACAATTCGTTATTGTATTCATGGCAAGAATACTAATCTGTTTCAGTGCTAAGCTGCCATGGGGGAGAGAATTATTTGGTTAAAATATTGAAACATAAATGCCTTCTGGGATATTTCACAGCAGGGACCATGTCTTAGTGCTACACAGGACAGAGTGAGCACACTGCAATTAAATCATAATGGGAAATAACTTTATTCTTAATTCCACATAACATTTATATTGGAAATGGTTTGAAATGAATATTATCAATTGTCACCAGTTTATTATTACATCACTAAACTAAATTATCTCGAATTATGCTTCTGTGTTCAGAGCCAATGTTTATCTTTTTTTCTTTACTACTGTGAGGAGAATCCATGAAATGAACCTGTCAGCCACATGTAGATTGAATATTCTAATGTATGTTATATAGGTAAAAGTGCCTTAGAAGAATGTTATCGTATAAGCATATCATTTTAATACTATTATAAAATTACTGAGAGTCAGAATATTTACCAAGGGAATGTTAATTGTAGAAACAGTCTACATGCTGGTCACCTGGAAAAGTGGACTGTTTTTTCTAAAAACTGATGGCATATCACTGACTTAAAAGATTTTTTAAATTGTAAGCTTTATCATTGCTTTAACCATCTATTACATGCAATGTAAAATATATAGAACATGTTGATATATGCAAAGTAATGCACATTGGAAAACAAATTTCAAATATACATACACAATGATGGGGTCTAAATTAGCTGTTATCACTCAAGACAGAGATCTTGGTGTCGTGGATAATTCTCTGAAAACATCTACTCAGTGTTCAGCTGCAGTCAAAAAAAATCTAACCATGTTAGGAACCATTAGGAAAGGGATAGATGATAAGACAGTAAATATTACAATGCCATAATGCCCTATATAAGGACATGGTATAAGAACATAACGGCCATGCTGGGTCAGACCAAAGGTCCATCTAGCCCAGTATCCTGTCTTCCAACAGTGGCCAATGCCAGGTGCCTTAGGGGGAATTAACAAAACAGGTAATCATCAAGTGATCCATACCCTGTTGCCCATTTCCAGCTTCTGGCAAACAGAAACAAGGGACACCATCCCTGCCCATCATGGCTAGTAGCCCATCCTCAATGAACTTATCTAGTTCTTTTTTTAACCCTGCTATATAGTCTTGGCCTTCACAACATCCTCTGGCAAGAAATTCCACAGGTTGTTTGTGTGTTGTGTGGGGAAAAATTCCTTTTGTTTGTTTTTAAACCAGCTGCTTATTAATTTTGTTTGGTGACCCCTAGTTCTTGTGTTATGAGAAGGAGTAAATAATGTTTCCTTCTGTACTTTCTCCACACTAGTCATGATTTTATAGACCTCTATCATATCCCCCCTTATTCGTCTCTTTTCCAAGATGAAAAGTCTGTCTTACTAATCTCTCCTCATATGGAAGCCGTTCCATACCCCTAATGATTTTGTTTCCCTTTTCTGAACCTTTTTCAATTCCAATATATCTTTTTTGAGATGGGACAACAACATCCACATGCAGTATTCAAGATGTGGGCGTGCCATGGATTTATATAGAGGCAATATGATATTTTCAGTCTTATTATCTATCCCTTTTTTAATGATTCCCAAATTCTGTTCGCTTTTTTGACTGCCGCTGCATATTGAGTCAATGTTTTCAAAAAAACTATCCACAATGGGCTTGTCTACACTGTGATGTTGTCAACAAAACTTTTGTCTTTCACGGGTACTTAAAAAAAGCCCCCGCCGTGAAAGACAAAAGTTTTGCCAAAGTTTTGCCGACGCAAGTGGCAGTGTGAACGCGGGTTTGTCGGCAGGAGCGCTCTCCTGTTGACAAAGCTAACGCTGCTCGTGGGGCTGGAAGTATTTTTTTTGGCTGAGAAAATATTGACAGAGTGTTTACACACTGACAACACAGCCTTGTCACTAAAAGCTGCGTACTGTAGACAAGCCCAGTGACTCCAAGATCTATTTCTTGGGTGGTAACAGCTAATTTTAGGCCCCATCAGTTTATATGTATAGTTGGGATTATGTTTTCAATGTCCTTTACTTTGCGAATATCAACATTGAATTTAATCTGCCGTTTTGTTGCCCAGTTCACCCAGCTTTGAGAGATCCTTTGTAGCTCTTCACCATCTGCTTGGGACTTCACTATCTTGAGTAGTTTTGTATCATTTGCACATTTTGCCACCTCACTGTTTACCCCTTTTTCCAGATCATTTATGGATATGTTGAATAGGACTGGACCCAGTACAGACCCCTGGGGAACACCACTATTTACCTCTCTCCATTCTGTAAACTGACCATTTATTCCTACCCTTTGTTTCCTATCTTTTAACCCGTTACCAATCCAAGAGAGGGGCCTCCCCTCTTATCCCATGACAGCTTACTTTGCTTAAGAGCCTTTTGTGAGGGACCCTGTCCAAAACCACCTCTAATATCACCTCAGTCTGGGACAGTGCCTCAGATTTATCACCTAAAAAGAATGGCTCGTGTTTGGAAATCTCCCTCACATCCTCAGCCATGAAGACAGATGCAGAGAATTTATTTAGTTTCTCCGCAATGGCCTTATGCCCGCACCTTGAATACTGTGTGCAGTTTTGGTCGCTCAATCTTTTTAAAAAAATAATAAAATAAAAAAATTTCAGATAGATTATTCTAAAATATATATTGCTATTTTCAGTTAGTTTTGATAATGTATTAAAACAGTTTTGTTTAGAATGGTGTGTACTCCTTGTACACACCTTTTTGATATGGTGAAATCATAAGAATTGCATCACAATACTTCTCACAACAATCAAGTGAATACATAATTACAGAGCTATGACATCATTGCTGGATTAATAAGAAAGATATGCTGGACTGAGAGGTTTTATTTAAAAACAAAGACGTTGAGTAATAGTGGAGGAAACCGAAAAATGAAGTCAAGCAATTCTTTTTTAATATTAAAGTTTACTCTTTTTTAAATTTTCCTTCAGTATGAAAATTTTTCTGTTCTCAGCTTTTCTCCCCAACCCCCATAATCAAACACTCGAAAGGGAAGATCAGTGTTATCCCATAAATTGTTTTAAAGACTGTTTTTTGTAATGTATTTGATTTAGAGTTGCTTCTGCATTTTCATGTGGAATTAGGCAAATGGTGCATGATATGAAAATGTTTTAATCTGAAGAGTGCTTTTTAAAGGTAGTTGCCATCTCATGGAAAAATTGGAAGCTTCAGTTTTAGGATGTGTGTGTGTATGTGTGTGTGTGTGAGACTGTAAACTAGACAGTTGGCCTTTGGTGGAGGCATATTTCAGTGGAAGTATTGTGCATTCCTAAATTACTGGTATATTCACTAGAAAGCCATGAGCCACAAAGTGCTATTGGGACCAGGGGTGAAATTCTGACCCTATTTAAGTCAATGGCAAAATTTGTGGACCCAGGATTTCACCCGTGTTCCTTCTCCTGCACTAATGTAGCCATTGATATTGGAAGTGAGTCATAGTGTGGATATATATGAGTACTTATTACAGGCTAATTATCCATACTGCTCTGAAGAACTGTAGTAAAGAATGGGTTTAGAGAAACTGACAAAACTACACCTAAGTAATTCTCTGGCTATAAACTATTTTTCCTTTCCTAATATGCAATTAATTTTTACTAACTTCATGATGAAGAGCAGTTACAGGATATTCTTGAAAACTTTTGTCCCATTCTACAGCAAATAGTTACAGTTAAACCTCAGGTTTAGACTAGTATAGAAAATGAAAAAGTGGTAATTTATGGATTAGTTAAAAACTTCACCCTTTTATGCCTAATAAAAATTACTGTATTAAATAACCTTAATTTTTTTCTGGAATTTATTATTAAATGAAAATATCTGGTCTTCTATTCTACTAAAATCAATAAGGAAATACCCCCAGAACTGCATTTACACTGATTAGAAGTGTTAGCTGAACCTACTAATCTACAAAGTAAATGCATGTATTTACTTTTACATAACTTATATTTTATTCTAGTCATTCTTTGTTGTTTCTTTTCATAGACTTTTTTATGCACGTATGTGTTTATTATAACCTATGCTAGAAAACTCAGAATGTGAAAAGAGGTTTTTATATGTTCAATTTAATTTATATTGTATGGTATTTGCTGTTGACTTGCATCAGATTCGATTTATCTTTGGCACTGAGAAATGAGATGATCAACCACAATTTTATTTACTTAAAATAGAAATTATTTATGTGGGGTGGTAAAAGTGGCTTCCAATGCATTTGCAAATGCTATGTTCTGACTTGACTTGGTCCCTGATTCAGTGGCTTTTTAACTTCATAAATTGGGCTCATACATATTTGTATTATTTCATTGTAATTCACTAAGCAAACACTTCTATAAGAATTTTTTTGTTTTTGTTTTATAAAGACAAGTTAATGTTTCCAGCAGAAAGGAAAAGTAGAATAAATTTTAACTTGCTAGCTAGATCATTTCTACTGAACAAAACTCACTGGTTTTGACTAGTAGGAAGTTTTTGATGGAAAATTAGGCAGTTCCAGAGAGCGGTAATTATCTTGACTTATTGCCACTACTTCAGACAGCACCTTTTGGCAAATGCCGTTGTCTTTGTGAGAGACCAGATAGAACAAAATGATATCCCCTCTTCCTTCTTTAAACCCTTAGTCCAGACCAAGAAGGAAAAACATACGTACCATTGAATACAAGTTTTTGGATCTGTTAAGGGGTAAAGAAGAATTTAATCAATTTTAACATAAATAATGTAGAAATTTTCTGCTTTACCGAAAGATTTTTAAATCATCAATTCTACAAGAAGATTTCTTAATATCTTAGTGTCTTAATGTCTTAGTGTACTGTTGAGTCCAATAAAATGATAAACCAAATCTCCCTTGGTGATACCTACAATAATATTGAAAAACTAAAATTTAATAAAGAGAATTAGTTTTAGTATTCTAAACCCGTTACTTATTTGCTTCAGGGTGCTAAACTCTAATATAATTTAATTTAATCTACATCTGTATGAGAAATCTTAAATCACTGATGATTAGGGAAGAGATCTTTTTGAAATTTGTGAAGACAGAAGTTTATAGAAACGTTTATCACAAAGATCAAACTCTGTGCTAGCAAGGCATTTGCTGGTTATTGACCCAAGTGTTCACATTCAGCAGCATATTTTGTTGCACAAAACACTCACTGATAACATATTTATTTTCCCTATGCATGAGAGGGATTATTGGTTTGCTCTGAAATGTTCCCCTTTTTTCCACACACTCTCACAACCCCACTCAACTCACCCCTTGTCTTTTGGTTGTGTTGCTGTGGCATTCACCTTTCAGATGAATTGAGTGAAGCGTGTGCAAATGACTGTTGATTGGAATACCTCAAGCTTGTAATATCTGTACAATGCTTTGTGTCCACACATGATGGTTCATTTTATTCAGCACGGACAGGAAGTCTCAAGCACTTCGGCTTCACTAGTTTAACTAGTCCTCCTAACTTCCTCCCACAATGTAGTGTTTCAAGTTTTACGGTCCTCCTTTTGTCACCCCACCTCTGCCCCTGGTGCCTCAGATATCCCATGTGGCAATTCTTCATTTAATAAGGGCCAGTATTTTGCATGATATATAATGCTGAGCATTATTCACTCAGCGCTGACAATATGCTCAGCTGTATACAGAAGATAAGACAAGGATTTTACTTTAAGACTACAGACAATGGTCAAAATATCTCACACTTTGGGGGCAGAGACCATTTGTGCGTGTGTGTGAGTGTGTGTATTTTGCACAGTGCCTATCACAGTGGGCTCCTGATCCATGTCTGGAGTTTTTAGGTGCTACTGCATTATAAATAGTAGTGCAGATATTTTTTTAATGCACCTATAATAGCACCACTTGTGGAGGGGTATGGCTGCACTTTCCAAGTGAATTGTGTTTTGAGGCAGTATTTAAGAGGAAAGGATGGATGTTTGTTACATGGGGTAGGGAGGGCAGCCTAGTTATAGGGGACGGATTAGAGAAAGATACAGGAGTGAGAATGGAAAGAGTTGATGAGTGCACTTTACGACAATTAAACTGCAAAGAGCTGAAGCAAACGTACTTTTATAAGCTGGTGGTACTCTAGTGTTAGCTATCCACATCTTTTTTTTTTTTTTTCTTTGTTGAATGTCTATTCTAGTGAAAACCTTTTGGAGCTGTATATTGGCCTGTCATTGAACCTGCTCAGGATCTAGTGATGAGATGATCTGAATGAAGCTCACCACCTAAGCTTACAGCCAACAGGTCTACACTAGGCTTACTGAATTGAGTATTGAATGCAACACTAAGTGATGCTATGACAATATTGAGGGGGCGAATATGATACAATAATGTCTAGTATAATACTTTATCTCAGGGCCACCTGAATCACTCTCCACTTGAATCAGGAGTTGAACTCAGTCCTGATGAGCAAGCTATTCAGAAGGCCAGTCTGAATTATTGACAGTTACTGGGAGGCCAAACATGCAGAAAACCCATAGGATCATGTCCTGGAGACAGGATGATTACAACTTATTTTTAATCTTGCTAATTATCTCTTGACAACGCCTACATTTTACTTCAGAAGAATTATCTATTTTCATTACTGAGTCCATTCACTCACTTCTTTCCTATAACTTGCTTTTATTTTAGGCATGTTTTGTCAGAAAAATTATACACTGATTATTGGTAATCTCTAACTACTGGTCAACTGTTCGTTGTTGAGCAGTATTGATCAGGTTTCACATTTACAACAGCTAGAATGAGAAAGAACTGCCTAGTGCATTTAGTATTTAAAAACTGAAAAGTAAGGTGAGCTAGCCAGTTTCATATGGAACCTTGTTCTGGCTGTTCTCCAGAAATTCCTAAATCCTAGAAAGCCAAGCTCCCTAATTGATCACAACTCCTCCAACTTTCCTATTCTACATGTAGCACTTGCCACACCTCTTTCACTTCAGTCACCAGTGTCTTCACTCATTCTCCTGTAGGCTTCTAGACAGTTTTATAACTTTTTTTTTTTTTTTAAACTGTCGCCCAGCAGCCAGGACAAGAACCTTGATGTTTTTATCACTTCCCTTTTAACTTTTAGAATACTTACTTTTTCATTCACAGGCTGAAATTAGCATCCTAATGTCAACTTGCAAATTGAAATATTTACGTCATCAATAAAATCTGAGTGACCCTGAAAATATTCAGACAAAACAAATAAATGTGTGGTGGTGGTTATGGTGTTTTTAATTTATAGTAGGGCTGTCAAGCAATTCAAAAAATTAATCGCTTTGTTAAACAATAATAGAATATCATTTATTTAAATATTTGTGGGTGTTTTCTACATTTTCAAATATATTGATTTAAATTATAACACAGAATACAAAGTGTACAATGCTCACTTTATATTTATTTTTGATTACAAGTATTTGCACTGTAAGAAAAGAGAAAAAATAGTATTTTTCAATTCACCTAATACAAGTACTGTAGTGCAATCTCTTTATCAGGAAAGTAGAATTTTGTAAAAAAACAAAAAAAACCTGCAGGCTGTAAAATTTTAACATTTTATTTTTGACTGCAAGTCCACTCAGTCCTACTTCTTGTTCAACCAGTCGCTCAGACAAACAAGTTTGTTTACTTTTGCAGGAAGTAATGCCGCCCACTTCTTGTTTACAATGTCACCTGAAAGTGAAAACAGGCGTTCTCATGGTACTGTTGTAGTCGGCGTAGCAAGATATTTACGTGCCAGATGCGCTAAAGATTCATATGTCCCTTCATGCTTCAACCACCATTCCAGAGGACATGCGTCCAGGCTGATGATGGATTCTGCTCGATAACAATCCAAAGCAGTGCCAACCGATGCATGTTCATTTTCATCATCTGTGTCAGATGCCACCAGCAGAAGGCTGATTTTCTTTTTTGGTGGTTCGGGTTCTTTAGTTTCTGCATCGGGGTGTTGCTCTTTTAAGACTTCTGAAAGCATGCTCAACACCTCATACCTCTCAGATTTTGGAAGGCACTTCAGACTCTTAAACCTTGGATTGAGTGCTGTAGCTATCTTTAGAAATCTCACATTAGTACCTTCTTTGTGTTTTATCAAATCTGCAGTGAAAGTGTTCTTAAACACTTAACATGATGTGCTGGGTCATCATCCAAGACTGCTATAACATGAATTCTATGGCAGAATGCGGATAAAACAGAGCTGGAGACATACCATTCTCCCGCAAGGAGTTCAGTCACAAATTTACTTACTGCATTATTTTTTTAACAAGCGTCATCAGCATGGAAGCATGTCCTGTGGAATGGTGGCCAAAGCATGAAGGGCCATACGAATGTTTAGCATATCTGGCACGTAAATACCTTGCAATGCCGGCTACAAAAGTCCCATGTGAACCCCTATTCTCACTTTCTGGTAACATTTTAAATAAGAAGTGGGCCACATTATCTCCCGCAAATTTAAACAAACTTGTTTGTCTTAGTGATTGGCTGAGTGAGAAGTAGGACTGAGTGGACTTGTAGGCTCAAAAATTTTACATTATTTTCAGTGCAGTTATGTAACAAAAATCTACATTTGTAAGTTGCACTTTCACGATAAAGAGATTGCACTATAGTATTTGTAGGAGATAAAAGAAATAGTATTTTTCAGTTCTCTTCATTTTTACAGTGCAAATATTTGTAATAAATAATATACACTTTGATTTCGATTACTACACAGAATATGATATATATGAAAATGTAGAAAAACATCCAAAATATTTAATAAACAATAGAATACCAATTGAAATTTAACAGTGCGATTAAAACTGCGATTAATCACGATTAATTTTTTTGAGTTAATCGCGTGTGTTAACTGAGATTAATCGACAGCCCTAATGTATAGGTTGAATGATTTGTTTCTAGTAAGTCCACCCCCTCAAAGTCCTTTACTTACTGTATCTCATAGACTTTAAGACCAGAAGGAACTATCATGATCATCTAGTCTGACCCCCTGCACGGTGCAAGCCACAGAACCTTGGCTACCCACTCCTGCATAGATCCGTTACCTCTGGCTGAGTTACTGAAGTCCTCAAATCATGATTTAAAGACTTTAAGTTACTGAGAATCCTCCATTTTCTTCTAGTTCAGAGGTTCTCAAACTTCATTGTACCACGATCCCCTTCTGACAACAAATATTAATACACGACCTCAAGAGGGGAGACTAAAGCCTGAGCCCGTCCAATCCCTGCCACCCCGGGCAGGGGGAGACAAAGCCCGAGCCCCACTGCCCTAGGGTGGTGGTGGGGCCAAAGCCCAAGGACTTCATCCCCAGGCAGAATCTGTAACCTGAGCCTCGCTACCCAGGGCTGAAGCCCTTGGGCTTTGACTTCACCCCCGGGCGATGGGGCTTGGGCTTCAGCCCCGGACCCCAACAAGTCTAACACCAGCCGTGGCGACCCCATTAAAATGGAGTTGCAAACCACTTTGGGGTCCCAACCTACAGTTTGAGAAATGCCGCTCTAATTTAAACCTACAAGTGACCCATGCCCCAGGCTGCAGAGGAAGATGGAAAAACCCCCAGGGTCTCTGCCAATCTGACCTGGGGAAAAATTCCTTCCCAACATCAAATATGGCAGTAATTTGGACCCTGAGCATGTCAGATGCAACAGCCAGACATGTGGGAAAGAATTGTCTGTAGTAACTCAGAACCCTTACCATCACTTGCCATTGGGGATATTTGCTACTATTTTGTTTCTCAGTTTAGCTGCTCATTCGTGTTGAATGGAGGTTTCAAATTTTGGAAAAGAAGGTTTGTAAAACTTGGAACTGAAGCTGGGAATTGGTATGGGGGAACACTGAAGTTTATGGGAAGAGGGTACTTTTGGTGTATAACTAGAAGTGAGCTAACATGAAACATGTAACAGATAAGAAGATATGTGCCAATTACTACTATGATCACTCAGATTGTATGTTGTGTCTCTACCCTTTTTTGTATTTCTGTTTCGATTGCATTTTCTTTTGGACAAGGACTTTGTCATCTTCCATGTTTGGAAGGAAAAGCAGATTTGTTTAGAGAGAGGCACTTCATTATATTATAAATGCCTTTAATTGGACCTGTCCTTAGTAGCTTTGTGTGTGTGTGGGGGGGGGGGGGGGGGGGGCCTAGAAAACAATTTTTTGACCACCACAATTCACCCTGTCAAAAAAAACAAACCCCAACACCCACGTACCCAGAATTGGCTTTCATCCTCCATAATTGCACTACAGAGCTCCCTAAGGATTTTGGGGAGGGTAAACAAGAAGATTCCTTAAAATAAACTGAAAACTTAGCTGATACAAATTAGATACAAAGTATACATGGAGGGATGGGATGTTCTAGATAGCCAGCCACCCCAGCTGTACAAGGAGAGCCTAGCACAGGGGTTCTCAAAACAAATTTTTGGGTGGCCTCGGAGTGTGGCCACCAGCTCTTGCTGGCGGCTGCTCTGACAATTTTTCCTAAAATACTTTGTTTTTTCCTAAAACTAACATGCACATATACATGTCCATAGCATTGTAATTTATTTATGTAGGATTTTTTTTTTTTCAAACTCAATAATAAAAAATAATGCACAGTTGTCTCAATTCTTTGCTGGACTGAAACAGTTTTCTTTTTGCTTTTGCTTTTGCCTTTTGCTTTTTGGGTAAAAGGTGGATGTCTGTACCATAATTTTACCTGGACTTTGCTTGTTCTTGTGCGCTGTGTGTGTCATGAAGTAGGAGCCCCTCACTCTGCCAGGAGCTGCCAAACCCTGCAGCAGGTCAGAGCCGTAGAGCTGCTGCGGTAACTACAGCAACTGTAAACAGCAAGTGCGGCCCCAGGCGGGGGAAGCACCTATTTATCTCTCTGTCTCTGTCTCCTATGGCCCTTCAGCAAAAGCCTGCCCCAGGGAAAGTGGGTCGGGAACTCACCGGCTGCCTGTGGAGTCCCAGACTCCCTGTGCTGGGCGACCGAATGCCACCTCTGCCTCCACTGACAAGCCACCTCCAGTGCTGCACACACCAGCCCCACGTATCTCCAGAGGTTCTGCCTGGAGACCTCATGGTGCAGGGCGCTGATCCCTGCTGGCAGCGTCAGCACAAACACCAAGGTGGCGCATCTTCTTGCCCTTAGTAACAGCTATTCAGGAGTAACAGCTGGGTGCTTGAATGTTTTTGTTAACATATTTCTATATTTTTTTGGGTTAGGCCTAAACTTGTGACAAATTCTTACTCTTTTTATAATGTTGATATTTTCTCTTGTAAAAATTTGTGTTCATATATTTTGATACCCAAAACTTTAATCTTGCCAGAATTTGACTTCTTCAATGGGACCACTCATGAGTCAAGTTACTCATGTGCATAAATGAGCGGGCCCAACAAAAGATTTTACATTATTGACATAAAACATTTTTAAATAAATTTTTTTTTAAATCCTATACTGTAGTTCTAATTTTAGTTGTGCATGTTTCACCTTTTCATTGTGCATTTCAGTGGTGCTTGGTTTCTGTCATACCTGATGTATTTTTACTGTAAGGTTTTTTAAACCTATAGTAATTACACTGTTTGAGAGAGAAAATATCTATTAGTGTGTGTTTTGATGACCAATGTTCTCAGAAGGTATTTTTATTGTAATTAATTGCAGAATTCCACGGTAATAGGAGAAGGGCCTATCTGGCTAAAGGTTTTCCTTTTTATTCTCTCATGCATCTGCAAGGGGTACTGGAAAATGGGAACTCTAGATGGGCCTCTTAGGGTATGTCTACACTGCAATTAAAACCTGTGGCTGGCCCATGCCAGTTGACTTGGGCTTGCAGGAGGGTCCCAGAGCTTGGGCTGCAAGCCAAGCCCAAACATCTATTCCACAGTGAAACAGCCCATTAGCCCTAGTCCTGCGAGCCCAAATCAGCTGGCATAGGCCATCTGCGTGTTTTTAATTGCAGTGTAGACATACCCTCAGAGGCTATATATTCACTCCCTCACAAGAGAAGTAGTTGGTTGATAGGCCTAGTTCCTCTTTGTCCCTTGCTTTAGGCATAGCTTCAGCAAAAGATTCCTGTACCCTACCCACACAGGGTGTAAAGCAACTTATTTTCTCTCATCCTCTCAACCAGAGAAAAGGAGGGGAGAATTCCCTTAGCCTGTTAAATGCTCCATTTCATCTGGTAGATGACAATTGCATTCTGAGATGATTTAGCACAGTTGGGATATGCTTATAGTTGAGTTTTTCAGAGTCTGGACTGTCTTATGTGCTTGAAAATATCATGTAAAGTTAAGGGACTATACAAGCGTTTGATAAATGCTATATGTGGATTCCATGTTAACAAAGAGAACCACTCTCCTTTCATATACAGGAAGCAGCAAAATGACGTTAATTGTAATGGGGAATGAGCTACTGCTAGTACAACATTAGTAATGAGTTATTTACAGTTTCTATGGGGTTTCAGCCAATAAAGCTGAAATTTACTGAACTACATATTGCCTGCACTCTAAGGAGTATAAAAATCATGGTTTCAATAAGAGTAGTAGGAATATGTGCAAATAAGTTGGTATTGGGATCAGCAGCAATAAATACTTTTGATTAGCTGAACTGCAAGTGTGGGTTAGGAGCTTGTATACAAATAAGTTAGTGGAGTTAAAATATTTCAATTATTTTATTATTTGTTTGGTTATGCATGCTCTGATATGGGAAACCAAGCCTTATGATTCAGGGCATTTGGTAAGTTGACTGCCTAATGGGATGAGTGAAGAACCCCTCTCGTCCTCTCCCTTATATTTCTTTGTACACCTGGCCAGATGGCGTATTTTCTGCTTTGCTCTGAAGCCTCACTAGTGCAGAATTGTTCCCATCCAGCCAAAGCTCACCATTCCATTATTCAAATAACTCCCATAGCAATGTTGCACTAACCACATTGCTGCTTAGCGAAAGTTCACAGCATTTTTGATGATGCAACTTCCTACCACTTCACATTTTATGTCAAAGATGTAGAATGATGCAAATTAAAGCCAGTGATTGAACATTCAAAAGGTGATATCAGGAGTCATGCTCCAGAGTTAGGAGTGTCATTTATTTTCTAGATGTTTTTCCAAATTCTTTTTTGATATTTCAAGAAGTTAGAGTTGTTTTAAAGATGCATATTACATGCAGAGAGACAATAGTTGAGATTGTAACTAACATCCCATCCTTTTAAATTTTAGGACAACTTTGACCAAGCCAGTCTTTTTACACAATAGGCTTATCCACAGTAGGTTGGAAAAGGTGTATTTTCACACTTTAGTTGATTATGTGAACCCTGGCTGTGTGGAGGGAAGTCTGTTAGCTAGCTGAAGTGAACTCTACCAACCACCAATGTACCAGTGTAAGGTACATCTCAACTAGCTAGCATCTGTTAAAAAAAAACTTGGCCTGTCTGCACTATGGTTTTAAAAATTAAAATAAAAAGATGTGTGTACACAAGCACTGTATAGCTGTATATATTGTTTGGCTCAGAGATTTTACAGATTTTTACAGATTTTGCAAAGCGTTGCCTCAGTTCCTTTTTTAGTTAAGCGTATTAATGTTTTAATGTATCTGGTTTTATAGCAGAACATTTTGATGATAAAAGCCCAAGGGGGCTGCACTGTGAGATGTTCAGTTACTTCCTTTTCTTAATTTTATTAATACAAAAACTACATTAAAGAATACTGTTTAGATTTGGTAGTCAAGCACTCAAAACTTATGAATGTACAGTTGGTTGGTTGCCTGTGCAATCTTGGTTTGCCCACTCATGAATCCATTCTGTGCACTGAATGAGGTAGGGTTCCTGGGGAAAATAGTGTGTGATTCTGCAATTTAAGACTGCATAATTAGAGCCCTATCAAATTTATGGTCCATTTTGGTCAATTTCACAGTCATAGGATTTTAAAAATAATAAATTTCATGATTTTACACGTTTAAATCTGAAATTTCATGGTGGTGTAACTGTAGGGGTCCTGACCCAACTCTCAAGGCAGGAGCACAGAGGGGTGGTATGGTATGGTATTGCCACCTTTTCTTCTGGGGTGGAGTACTGCCTTCAGAGCTGGGTGCCTCGCCAGCAGCTGTCACTCTCTGGCTACCCAGTTCTGAAGGCAGCGCAGAAGTAAGGGTGGCAATACTGTGACACCCCCCCCCCACACACACACACAAACACGTACAACCCTCTTTTGTGTCAGGACCCCCAGTTTGATTAAGACTGGTCTTTCCTGTGAAATCTGTATAGTATGGGGTAAAAGTACACAAAAGATCACATTTCACGGGGGAGACCAGATTTCACGGTCCGTGACATGTTTTTCATGGCTGTGAATTTGGTAGCGTCCTATGTATAATAATGTGGGGCCAAATTAAGGTTAAAAGGGCAACTGTAAATCTGGCATTTCCTAACAAATGCTTTAGTTTGAAACCCAAATAACATCCTTAACTTTTTTGTATGTAATTTCCTAGGGGTTTGGTTTTTTTTTTTGTTTTTTTTTTGGTTAGGTCTTTTTATTTTTTTTTATTTTTTTAAGGACAAAAGTAAAATTAGGTATCTGACTGTTGTGTGACTCTGACAATCTCCCCATCGTGCATCATCAGCAGAATTTGAAGCCTGAGCCTTTGGCACAGACTTCACCACTTGAGCTATAGGTGTAACTACAGTAGCTGGCAGAAGGAGGATTTTTATCCCAATGTGTGGGGGAATGAGACACTTCAGTGAAGGGGAATGAAGACATGTTCTGGGCCTGGGTGTGTCTAGCCTAGTTTGTTCCCGCATGCGATCCCCAAAAGGTCAGGGAGCTCCTGTGCACTTTGGGCAGTGGGAGGGATTGGCATGGGAAGCCAAACGCAGCGCTCTCAAAATCAACTCTACCCTGCCTCTTACCGCACTGGCTCTGGCAGCTCCCAGATATTGCCAGTAAAGTGTGGTTATGGTGCTGCTGCTCTGGCAGTGGCTTGAGCCGGACTTTTTAGAACGGTCAGTAGTTTTGAGAGGCTACCAACATTTTCCAGAGGTCGAAGGAAAGCAAGGGAGAGGAAATGACGACAACTAAATGCTTTTTTGGCAATTTTGCTAAATCTGAATGGAATCTTATGAGATAAAGAAAAAAGGCATTTCTACAGTCTGAGAGGTTCCCCCTCCCCCACCCCCCTACGGTGAATATTGAAGACTGACTGCAAGCATGTATGTGTTAATGCTTCTCAAAGAAAATGGTGCAAAAATCCTTTAGAATGGAAAGTGTTAAACGACCTAAATATAAGGGTTCCTACTAGCTCCCCCAATAAAGTGTGGCTTTGTAATCTTTTATTTTATGTCATAACTATTTTGGAGTTCCTAGAACCAGGAATCAAAATGACTACTACAGAATGTCAGAAATATCTGAGAATGAGGCACTGAAGTTCACATTTCTAACCAGGCTTTTTTCATTCTATAGAAATTTCCACGTTAGCAGGTATAATTTGTTGTTGTTTTTTTATCATTGCACTGAAAAAATGCTTTCCTGGCATTCTGAAATTTTGCTGAAAGCAAACAAAAACTTTATATGCAGAAGTACACTGATCTAAAAGAAAATCTCCCCACGTTCCACAATGTAATGTATGCTTTTGCGCCTCTGCTCTGGAGCTCTGTTAATGTAAAATTTATGTAATGCTTTTGCTTTCGGGTTTTAAGGGACCTTAAAATATCATAGTAATCCAGTAAGAGGGATGACAGTATTTCCTTATTTATTTAGGTGTTTATCAAAACTTATTTTTTTAGTAATAGAATATTCCCATGAAATGTTTATGCCATTCTGTACTACAAAGTATTTCTCTAGCATAACAGTGCCTGCATAACAGCATAAAAATATGTAGTAACACACACCGTATATTTTTTAAAGTGAGCATTAATATACAAATTGCCTTATCCCTTTTACTTCTTTGGAAAGCTACTGTGTATAGAGTGTAATCATTTTTCTTATCATTTAGGTGACAAACAGCATGTTTGGTGCTTCAAGAAAGAAGTTTGTAGAGGGGGTCGACAGTGACTACCACGATGAAAACATGTACTACAGCCAGTCTTCAATGTTCCCACATCGGTCGGAAAAAGATGTAAGCTGAGCATTTTGCCCTTTAATAATGGAGTAATCTAATAACAAGATGTATGAAATTGAAATAAGGACAGAATGTCCTGTACTCAAGGGTATTTCTTTAAGCTGTAGCCTATGTAAGTTAGTTGGTGTGTGGGCCTCGCAGGTAGTTCAAATGAACTGCTTCAGTGCCCTACTCATAGTTTCTCAGCTAGAGATAAAAGTAGTTTAGTTCCCAGAGAAGTCCTAGATGGATGGCCTGGATCTACTTTTCAAATTCAGCTATTTGAGAAGGATTAGGAGCATGTCCAGCCCTGGCCATTACACGAGAACATTCCCTTTTTTTATTTTTTTTTTATTTTTTTTTTATTTTTTGTCCCTGACATTGTGTTTCTGGCCCATTGTTGAGGCATTGCTTATTCTCTAAATAAAAGCTACTCCTTCTTCTTTCACAGGGAGTGCTACCATACACCTGACTTCTTCGTGGCCAAATATGTATAGGACTCGCTAGTTTCTGTCTCCGTTAAGATTGAGAATTAAATTGAGGAATATGATGCGAAAAACATTCCTCAAATCTACTGGAAAAAATAAACTATATTATTCCTCCTTCCTACCCCTCCCCAAGACGGGGAGTCTTATAGTTCAGAAGCATGCAGAAGGACAAAGTTCTTCTAGAACACTCAAAATTGAGGACTTAGTATGATTATGCAAAACATAAGGGTCTATAGTAGTTTGTTAGAACACTTTTCCCATGATTGCCTCCTGTTCCAGCAAGGTATATCCTTTTGAGAGGGTAACATTACGAGATGGAATATTCTAGCCTTTTTACTCCTTTAAGGAATTATTTGACTTGACACTTTTGCAGCATTGTCACTATATATTTCCTTTCAACAGCCAGGCCCTTTAGTATTTTTTTCCAAGTGGTAAACGGAGAGCTTTTTCCCCATTACATTTTAGTAAAGGAAGGGTTTCAGACCCTTTTTAAAACGCATACTCTAGATGCAAAACTGTATTTTCTGCCTCTAGCTAACAGTTTATATAGCACCTGTCAATATAGTGTTGTTCTGGTTTGCCATTTTAGCTAGCTTCAACACTAAGGCCTGGTCCACACTGGGGGGGAGGGCGGGATTGAACTAAGATATGCAACTTCAGCTATGAGAATAGCGTAGCTGAAGTCGACGTATCTTAGATCGAATTAAAATTACTTACTGTGGGTCCACGCGGCGCAGGCTCGCTCGCTCCCCTGTCGACTCTGCTTACTTCTCGCGCCGAGCTGGAGTTCTGGAGTCGATGGGGAGTGCTTCTGGGATCGATTTATCGCGTCTACATGAGACGCGATAAATCGATCCCAGAAAATCGATCGCTACCCACCGAATCGGGCGGGTAGTGTAGACGTACCCTAAGACTTTACCAAGGTGAAAGGAGCAAAACTAAGGGGAGGGCACCTGAAGTCTTGTCTTATAATTGGATGACTTAATGCAAGTGGCTGGGCAACAAACAGCACAACAAATAGATCAAGAGATTCTAAGAGTATTCGAGAGCCTTGGTGTAGGCCTTGCCTATGCTACAAAGTTTTATCGACGCAAGTTATGCCAACAATCAAAAACTGGTATAATTATGTCACTTGTGCATGTTCACACAACACTCCTTCTGTTGGCGGAGTGTCCACAATTGATGCTCTAGCATTGATAGTGAGAGCAGTGCACTGTAGTTAGCTATCCCACTGTGCTACTCGCCACCTTACTGATGCTAGGATTTGTAGGAAGGTGGAGTGGATTGCAGGGCATCATGGGTGTTGGCTCAGCGTCGAATTATGCAGAATTTTCCGTCCCATCATTCCATGGGCTTCTGACTGCGTTTTGCGGCATTTTTCAATGCCCCCTGTTTACTGTGCGCCCTCCATCTCTGTCTGGAAGGATGGATCTTGCACTACTCTCTACTGTTGTGGTCACTGTTATGAACAGATCATGGCTGGTCATCCAGTATATCATGAGCATCCAATCTGAACAGGAATCAGAGGTGCCTGACCTGTTGCGTACCACGGAAAGAAGCAACACCAGATTACTTTTGGCATTCACAGAACAGCTGCACATGGTGCACTATTGCTTTTGGGCTCCAGAAATAAGCACTGAGTGGTGGGATTGCATCGTTATGCAGGTCTGGGATGACGAGCAGTGGCTGCAGAACTTTCAAATGCAGAAAGCCACCTTCCTGGAACTGCGTGCAGAGCTTGCCCTCTCAGTGGAGAAGCGCGTGGTGATTGCTGTGTGGAAGCTGTCAACTTCAGACTGCTGCTGGTCAGTCGTGAATCAGTTTGGAGTCGGGAAGTCCACCGTTGGGACTGCATTAACACGAGTGTGCAGGGCCACTAATCACACCCTGCTACAAAAGGACTGTGACTCTTGACAACGTGTGTGAAATAGTGGATGGCTTTGTGGCAATGGGATTCCATGACTGTGGCGGGGCAATAAATGGCAGGCATATCCCAATTTTGGCCCCAGACCATCTTGCGACAGAGGATATTAATAGAAAGGGGTACTTCTCAATGGTATTGCGGGTGTTTGTGGATTACCGTGGGTGTTTCACTGACATCAAAGCAGGGTGGTCCAGGAAGGTGCTTGATGCACGCATCTTCAGGAACACTGGAGTGTACCAAAAACTGCAAGCAGGGATTTTCTTTCCAGACCACAAGATTCCAATGGGGGTTGTTGAAATGCCCATAGTGATCCTGAGAGACCCAGCATACCCCTTACTCCCATGACTCATGAAGCTTTACATGGGAAACCTGGAAAGCAGCAAGGAGCGCTTCAAAAATAGGCTGTGCAGGTGCAGAATGACCATAGAAGGTGCCTTTGGCAGACTAAAAAACATGCTGGCCCTGTCTTTATGGCAGATTAGATTTAAATGAGGAAAATATTCCCATGTCCATAGTAACCTACTGTGTGCTCTGTAATCTTTGTGAGGCTAAGGGTGAAAAGTTTCCTCCGGAGTGGAGCGTGGAGGTTGATTGCCTGGCAACTGATTTTGAGCAGCTAGATACCAGGGCTATTAGAGGGGCACAAAGGGGCACTATTTGAATCATGGAGGCTTTGAGGCACCATTTTGACAATGAGCAACAGTAATGTGTCTTTCTATACAGCACTCTGCCATGCTTTGGTAACTTGCCACCTTGCATGAAAATTTTGATGATTCCTGACCTGATGATTCCTGTAGTCAGCATATGATCAAATTGCCATTGTATTAATTCCAGCAGCAACTGCCATGTGTAGGAGACAAATAAAGATTGGTTATCTTTCAGAGAGTGTGTGTTTTATTAAATACCAATTAACACACAAAAGGCTTGGTGAGAAGGGAGATAACAATGAAAGGCAGTATAGGCTCTTATAGCTGTGTGTAAGTCCAGCTATCATTTTGGAAGCTGTCCGAAGGGGTGACATGAATGGGGTACTGAGACGTTCTAGGAAGTTGCAAGGAATGTGTGGGAGGAGTTTGGGGAGGGCTTGAAAAGCAGTTCTGTGTCCGCTTCGGGGGGGAGGGAGGGAAAGGGGAGCATGCATGTATTCTGTCTGCAGCATGGTTAGTGACTTCAACATCTCCGTTTGCTCCTCTATCACTTTGATCATCTGCACCTGCCCCATTAAAATTCACTCCTGGCTCTCCTTTCTGTCCTGCCTGTCTGTTATATAGTTTTCTTTTAAAGTCTCTCTCCATGCCCGGTGTTTTTTTTTTTCGGCCTCTGAGGGTTGGAGCACCTCTCGCAACATGTCCTCCTTGCGCCTCCTTGGTCACTTCCTTATCTGCCGGTGTGTAGGGAGGTTCTCCTGAAGGCCACATCTGCAGATGCACAAGAAACAATAAACAGAATCATGATTGTTAGTGCACGCCCAGCATCGAATCATTGTACTAAAATGCACATCTTTTTAAATGTTTAAATGAATCAGTTTCTTACTCTCCCTTAGCAAGCACACAGCTCGGCCGAATGCCCTAAACATGGTGAGTTCAGCCTGGGAGGAGGAAAAGGGGTATTCAAGATGGGGCAAAGGTGGTTTTTTACGGGGATCACTGCAGGCAACTGGGAACAATATTGTAAATTCTGCCAGTATTGTAAATTTTCCACAGATGGGGGGCCATTGAAGCTGATATCTTACTCCAGATGGTAAGCAAGGATGCATCTTCTCAATGCATGCAGCTTCAGACCGGGTCCCTAAGCTGCTCGCCTATGTGCCGCTTTGGTCCCTGCACAAGTCATTGCCGATTGGCACGGGAAAGTTTCCTACAACAGGGGAAGGAACAAAGCAGCTCTGACATGGAAGCTTCGGCAGAGGGTTGGCAAGTACCTGCAGAAAAGTTTTTTGTAGAGATCTCTCTGCAGGATTCCTGTGAAATCTCGGTGTGCATTAACACACTGTTCCGCTGCACTGTTTAGCTGCACAGGGGGGAATGTGAAGCACACACAAACAGCTAGTCATTTACATTTCTATCCCTTCACCCACTTCAAGAATATGCAAAGCAAAGGACAACTCTACCTCATATAACTGAGCAGCATCAACTCAACTGATCTGAGCTCTCCTCTCCTGCGTCATGTGTGCCAGAGATGGACTGCTGGGACTGTGAGATCCCTCCGGAGTGGAAAAGAAGTCCTGACTTGCCACAGCACTGGACAGTCCTGCTGTATGCTTCACATTGTCCTCCAACTCGACCTCCTTGTCCATGACTTCGTCCTTGGGGTTGAGTCCACTGACTCTAGCCCTGCCAAGGTATCCACCGAGCTCGTGGTGGTGGCGGTGGGGTCTCCACCGAGGATGGCGTCCAGCTCTTTATAGAAGTGACAGGTCTTTGGTGCAGCATCAGGGCGACAGTTTGACTCTCTTGCTTTCTGGTACCCCTGCCTCAGCTATTTTATCTGTGCACGGCACTGCTGCATGTCCCGTGCATAGCCTTTATCCAATATGCCACGAGATATCTGACCATAGGTATTGAAGTTCCTATGGCTGAAGCGGAGCTGGGACTGCACAGTTTCTTCTCCCCACAGTGCCAGCAGATCCAACAACTCAGGTGTGCTCCACGCCTGAGAGCGTTTGCTGTGTGGAGCCACCCTGGTCAGCTGGCAAGATGCGATGTGAGCTGTCCACTCCGAGCAAACAAGAAGTGGAATTTCAAAAATTCCCAAGCCATTAAAGGAGGAAGTGCAGGGCAGCGGAGTTCGAACTGCTGACCAGAGCGGTCAGGCTGGGCATTGTGGGACACCTCCTGGAGGCCATTTATTGGAACATAACCAAGCATGGTGTCTACACTCAGTTTGTTGATATAACTTTGCCGCAAAAAGTTCTATGCCTTTTGTCAAGATGGTTTTATTTTGTCAGCAAAGCAGGAGAGTTTGTTGGTGGAAGGAGCATTGCAGTGTGTACACTTCCTTTGTTGACAAAACTCTGTAGTATATAGAGAGGATATATCAGAGTCTACCTAGATTCTCACTAGGAAGTTCAGTTCTAGATTACCAGAGTTGAGATCTTCTGTTGTGGAAGAATTCCATATGTAGTTCAAAACGAAAATAAGAGAGAGAGAAATACTTGTGGCACCTTAGAGACTAACAAATTTATTTCAGCATAAGCTTTTGTGGGTTAGAACCCACTTCATCGGATGCATGGAATGGAACATACAGTGGACAGATATTTATACAGTCAGAGAAACATGATAAGGTGAAAGTGCCTATGCTAATTAATTGAGAGGAACCATAACACCTGCCCACCCAGAACCTGGACAGTCTCTTAATTCACTGGGTTTGTTTACTTCATGAATAGTGCAGTGGTTTCTTAGATTAGACTCCACTCCACTCATCTAATCCTTCTTTTCTTCCATATTGGGTGCTCATTGCTTGGAGTCAGATCTTCACTCATTTCACCTGTCATCAGCAACCCTCCTGTGCTTTTGAGGTGAATGGAATGGCTAAGGGTAAAACACCCATAAATGCTATTGCTATGGATTGCACTGGACAAGAGCCACATGTGACTCAAGGTAGAAGGTTGTCTTTGGCAAAGGAATTGAATATACACTTTATAGAGCTTCAAGCATCTTGATCTTCTTTTAACAACTCAGAATTTTCTTCTGAGCCCTATTCTCCGAGAAGAAAAAATACATTGGCTGATGTTCTAATTACATGTTGGCTCACAGAAGAGAGTGGTTCAAGTTGTCACCTCTAATCCTCAGTGCCTCAGTGCTTTGCTACTGTAGCTCTCTGCCTGCGACACCCACAAAATCATGGCATTGTGATGCACTCGGGGTTACAGGGTAAACAGTGATACAACTTTTTACTGGTCTGGATTGCATCCAATAACAACCATTCAACCACAAATAATTTCACTTCTCACAGACAAATCTATTTCTGTCAGTTTGCATGAAAAAGAAAGACCTTCATGTTTTGTGAAATAGTTTTTGCAGTAAATGCTTTCTCCATGATTTGGTGTTCATTTTCTCTCCCAGTCCTTTGATAAAAAAGGCTACAGGACAAAAAAAAAATCAGTAACATCAGCATAATCTTTGGATTAGTTCACTAATTTTGTCTTGCCTGGAAAATCTGAATTCTTCTATAGTTTCCAGGCTTCATCTTCTCAAGGCTTGATGTTTTGTTCTGACCATCAAATTCATTCTTTCAAAAGGTGACTCATGAGAAAGTGACTCTTATTTTGCATGGGGATAGGAGCTGCATTACAGAAGGAAGGAGAGTGGGGAAGCCACATCTGGCATACAACATCTGATAAGGAAAAATTTCTTGCTGATGTGGTAGTATGAGTCTCAAAGCCTTGAAAATGTTCCCTACCCCACACTTTTAGGTTGTTGCAAGCTGGCTTAGAAAGATTTTGAACTGTAAATTCCTTTGATTGGAAGCTTTTGTTTGTAATATCTTGAGAGGCAAAATGGTATTTGAGGTTGTCATCACACCACCTGATCATGTAGAATTGCTGTCATTTAAAGATATGAGATCAACCCGTCCATTTTGGATTGCTATATTTTGGATGTTGAAAGATGTATACAACAGAAGTCTGCTTTTTCTTCTTTTATTGAGTTTTTTAATACCCTTCATATGCATTTGCTTTTATTTTTGTGTTTTGCCTTCTGCTTTGAGATCAAAAGACAATGTTTGGTTGGGAACAGGATGGTTTGGGGGTGATTTTTTTTTTTTACTCTTGGTATTGCAGGGGCACTTACAGACCCCGTTCAGGGTCTCCATTATTACAAATTGGGGCTCCATATTTGTAATAATGACTATCACTTATAGATGTTTATGCTTTCAAAGCTCTTTTATAAATATTTATCTTAGTAATTTTTAATTCCTTATCTTCCATTTGTTAATGCTTTTATTTTGTAGCTATATACAGTACTTTAACACAAGTTATTTTGATATTTTAGAGTTTTATCCATTACAAATATTAGGTCTCGTTTGGAGATAGAAACTCCTACTGGCTTTTGTGTAGTATATTTTCAGGAGACAGGTTTTTTTCAGGCTGCTGAATATAGTTTCTAGCCTTAGAGTTTGACATCTCTGCATTCTGCTGCTACTGAAACTTGCTGGGATAATGAATAAAATGACAGTATTTTGTTTCCCTGAGAAAATTTTGCTTAAATGCCTTTAGTTAATGTTTGAGAGACTTTTAGCTCTCCCAGTGTCTGGCAAACAGAGGCTAGGGACACTTGGGGCATGGTATTGCATCCCTGTCCATCCTAACTACAATAGCCATTGATGGACCTATCTGCCAGGAACTTGCCTGGTTCTTTTTTAAACCCTGTTCTAGTTTTGGCCTTCACAACATCCCCTGTCAATGCGTTCCACAGGTTGACTGTGTGTTGTGTGAAGAAGTAGTACTTCCTTTTGTTTGTTTTAAACTTGCTGCCTGTTAATTTCATTGGGTGGCCCCTAGTTTCTTGTGTTACGTGAAGAAGTAAATAACATTTCCTTATTCACTTTCTCTACACCAGTCAAGATTTTATAGACCTCTATCAGACCTCCCCCATCATCTCTGAAAAGTCCCAGTCTTTTTTTAATCTCTCCTCATATGGATGCTGTTCTATACTCATCATCATTTTTGTTGTCCTCTCTGTACCTTTTCCAATCCCAGTATATATTTTTTGAGATGAGACGACCAGATCTGTATGCAGTATTCAAGGTGTGGGCGTACCATGGGTTTATATAGCGGCATTATGGTATTTTCAGCCCTATCTATCACTTTCCTAATGGTTCCTAACATTGTTACCTTTTTTGACTATCGCTCAACATTGTGCGGATGTTATCAGAGAACTATCCACAATGACTCCAAGATCTCTTTAAGTGGTAACAGGTAGTTTAGAACTCATCATTTTGTATGTATAGTTGGGATTATGTTTTCCAATGTGCATTACTTTGCATTTATCAATATTAAATTTCATCTGCTGTGTTGTTGCCCAGTCACCCAGTTTTGTGAGATCCCTTTGTAACTCTTTGCAGTCTGCTTTGGACTTAACTATCTTGACTAAATATAAACATCCATTGTATAATGTTAAAAACATGTGGCAACATTGTAACAATTTATAGTATGTTTATCAAACAGTTGCTACCACTTAAAAAATAATTGCTTTCATGATACACTGCATGATGGGAGAGCCAAGTGTTTGGAATTTATACTGTATTACTTATATTTATTACCTATAAGATATCTAATTTGGGCATGTAAACATAAACCAGTGTTACTTGGCTAGAGAGGAAAACAGGTATTCATGTTTTGTACTTTATATTGTCCTTCAGTTTGCAGAGAGGGAGGAAGTAAAATGCATCTCTGAGTCACATTTTAAGAAATTACAGGTAAATTTTTTTTTTTTTTTTACACAAACTGGAATGTATATAGTAAAGGAAATAGTTATAATTCTACCATGAGAAACTGATTTTTCTCTATCATTAAGAATTTTTGTTTAACATAGGCTATAAGTAGGCTTGGAAGGATTAGATTTTTATCGGTAAAGGTCTTTCACTGTAAACACACAAACCAATGAAAAAATCTTTCCATCCATAAGAATAGAAATATACAGATAGGCAAATTAAGGATATTTACTTTGTATATTTTGACATGTGATGTTGGCAATTAATTTTAAAACCATTGAAACACAATCTTTTTGAATTGCAAATATCTACTGTCATAAATAATATCTACTATTAAATAATTATTGTCTAACTCCCCCCACAATTTCCCACAATTGTGAAAATTTAAATGGATAAAAATAGAAGAAAAAAGTTTAACCCATGGTTCTGCATAACTGTGAACATCTACTTGATAAAAATCTAAAAAAGGTTCATAGAAACCTCAGTATATCTGTTGAAATCATAGAAAGATAAAAATTGAATTCTGCCAAGCCTAATTACAAGAGAGTTAAGTCATTATGCAAGTCTTTTAATATACTACAAAACTGTTTCTATTCTTTACTATAAAGCTATGTCTAACACACCTATTTTTAAACCAACAGTATAAGATAATTGGTGAATGCAAATGAGTCCTAAAATTTCAAGTGGTTCTTTGGACCAGACTCCATTGCATGCATGCAATCATGCTCCTCTTCCATGCTCCTGTATTATAAATTGGCTCATTGAGTTTATAGTGAATGAATTGCATTGTGTTAGTAATGTATTTACTTGTTAGTGTTCATTCTTTCACCTTCAGTATTCATCTATTAATGAATTACAGCCAGTCTTTTAATCTGATTAAAATGTCTGCTTTATCATCTTAGTCTTAATCACTCATGGCATCTTCCATAATACCAAATTACAAATTTTCCAGTAATCTCTTGTCTGATTAATATCTCATGTTGTATACCTTAATATTGTATATGAGTTTTAAAGAGATGCTAAACTTCTTTTAAAAAATAACAAACTTGTTGATATCACTTACACCTCAAATTATTAAAACTGAAAGAATTATAAAAATCAGTTTGTTTTTCACTATTTAGGCAGTTTATTTCTTACGTTTCCTCAAGTTAAATAATGAAGTTGATAGTTATTTTCACTTCAAATTCTCAGTGCTTATAAATATTTTGGATATTGCAAATACTTCACTGTAAATGTTAAACTCTTCATTGGAATTTTAATAACTTAGAGAAATGGTTTTATTGGTCTAACATTTTGTAAATGCTTGTTATAAAACCTAATTTTGGGGAAATTTTTTTTGCAGTGGTCTACTTTAAATTACATTTAAGATAAAAGGAGAATTATTTAAAAAATGAAAGATAAACCAGAAGAATATGGTAGATCTAGTTTATTTGTGTTAATTATCTGTTGGCTTGACTTCTAATTTTGTTAAATGGTCAACATAGTGCTGTCTCCCTTTTAAAACTGTGATTCATCTACTTATGTCATTCAAATGGTACCTGTTGTGCTGTATAAATAACAGAAACAAAGTAACACAGATACAGAATGATTGTCCTGTGTTGGTGTACATATCTGACTAAGACGATAATTATCAATCTTTCTCATATGTTTTGTTATCCATTGGTCTGGATATTATTTGAGGATTTAAATGTATTCGTTCTACCAGATTTGAAGCAGTTTAGGCTCTTTTTTCCTACTTCTTCCTCTGAGTTTAGGTTCACTGTACTGGACTGATGCAGCACTTCACTGACCACAGCTTACACTGGGCAAGTCTACACTACAGCGCTACATCTGGTGAAGATGCGCTATGCCAACAGGAGACCGCTCTTCAGTCGGCATAATTACTCCATTTCGAGGAGAAGCATAAACTATGTTGGTGGGAGAGTGTCTCCTGCCGACATAGCGCCAGTGTGGTCCACACAAAACTTTTGTCGCTCAGGGGTGTGAAAAAGGGCACTCCTCTCCACCTCCCCCAGCAATGCAAGTTAGATCAACTTAACCGGTAGTGTAGACCTTCCCACTCCTTTCATCTAGGAAAACAGCTTCAGCTTTGCTGCTTTGCTCAGGGAGCTCTAGAGCATGATTATTTCACAAACTTAGGAGGAACTTCAAATGAATGTGGATTCAACTTTTTCAGGGCTGATGTTATCAAGCCTAGATAAATTGCATTGCAATAAACCAGTCTGGAGGAAATGAAGGCATATATAATAGAAACCAGTTCAGTTACCTAATCAGTTGTTTGTTGTTAGAATGTGTTTATTGCAGTTCCTTCTTAAGTCTAGAATCAGTGAGGAGTGTCTTGGACCTCACAACTGTTTTGCGGTGATAAGAGTTTTGTGTGATAAGACTTGCACTGTGGCCACTTAAGATTTGCAACTCCTTACCCAAGCAATACAAGATTGACTTTCTCACCTCAGTTGTTGCAGCCTTTGGTCCTGTTGCCTTTTATTTTAAATTTTGCAAACAATAAAATTAAAGTATCTGAATTAGGTCAACTGTCTATTTTTGTCAATTGCTATAAGAGAAAAGTAGCCTTGTATTTGATATTTTTCCTAGGAATTTGCTCTTCCATCAGGTCAATCACCCACTTTTCCAGTCACCCACAGTATGCAGACCAGTGAACCCCTATCTATACAAGAGAAAATTAGTTTATTTGTACTCTTTTATTTTCTCTGAATTATTCCAAGGCATTCCACAAAGTAATCCATGACAGTAAACAGGTTGGCTGTACTATTGCCTGTTCTTTGCTACTTTTTAAAAAAAAACTATTATTATTATTATTATTTATTTTATTTATTATTAAACAGAGCGCCTGGAACAATAGCTTCCTGATCGGGATCTCAAGCTGTTACTATAATACAGATGATAATCCTTCAGCCTAAGGTTAAATATTGCTGTAAAATGCAAATGAGTTTAACAACAAAATCAAATACATTAGATAGCCAATGTGCCCTTCATGATAAACTAATAAATGACGCCTCATGTGCCTTTCCAGCTTTCCTGAAATTTAGGTAAAATACAGAGTATTACGCCTCTTGTATTTCCTAATAGTACATACTTGGAATGCCATATTAAACAATCTTTGACTCCTACTGTTTTTTTAAAAATTGCTATAATCTCCTGACCATCAATATATAGTGGCTGTCATTAAATTTTAACATTTGCAAGTGGTTACCACCCAATTTTCCTTATACTTAAACCACACATTACCATTTTCTTCTTTTGTTATTGTGTAGGCACTGTTTTTAGATGTTGGCTTTTTAATGGCAATCAGTGTAGGTACATAAACAGTTCAAAATTAAATCACAGTAGACACGTAAAGAATTGTATTAGCTAGGACTGAGACTTGAAGTCTACATTAGAAATACAGTGTTTGATTCTTTAATGTGCTATGGAACCATTTTGCCTGTTCAGTAGTGCACAGGGGCTTTAAATTAATTGGCTCTGATCACCAGTGTGTTCCTCCAGTACTGTATATAAATACCTGAGTGGTGTAGAGATCTACACCACTCATTACCACATCCCTAGCAAAAGAAGTAGGGATGATGGAAAGGTGGTGTGGTGTGGTCAGACCATCTCTGTGCTCCAGCTGCTCTTAGCTACTGGAACCAGTCCTTCATGGCCACAAGTAATTAGGGCTGCTTTAACTTACATATGGGGCCCAGGCAAGGCCTTAGCTGGCCCAAGAATAAAGTAGTCACAAATATGACTTAATACCATCTTCACCCATCTTCCTGGCCACACTCTCATTGTCCCATTTCTACTTCATGCATAGCTTGGTCAAAAACGCCACACTATCAGAGTTCTCTTTACCATGCAGGTGTACCAAGTTTCTCTCACTAGCAAACGCCATCACTTCAGAATTTCTAATAAAATTTACTGTTTACATCCTTCTCAGAGGGTCAGTAATAGACAGATGAAAAAAACTTGTCCAACATAACAGTATTTGCACACACAAAACTCTTCCTCTTTTAAAGCATCACTGGTACATAATCTAGGAAAATTTTCTCCTTGAGTATCCAGGATACCAGAAGTCCTTTCAGTCTCTTTATTTTAGGATGCTTCAGCAAGATATCTGATATCTTTGAGATTCTCTCCATATATAAGAGGGGTAGCCATGTTCATCTGTATCCACAAAAACAACGAGGAGTCCGGTGGCACCTTAAAGACTAACAGATTTATTTGGGCATAAGCTTTCATGGGTAAAAAACCCACTTCTTCAGATGCATGGCGTGAAAATTACTGATACAGGCATAAATATATACACTGGCACATGAAGAGAAGGGAGTTACCTTACAAGTGGAGAACCAGTGCTGACAAGGCCAATTCAGTCAGGGTGGAGATGTGGTCCACTCCCACTAATTGATGAGGTGTCAATACCAAGAGAGGAAAATTGTTTTTGTAGTGAGCCAGCTACTCCCAGTCCCTATTCAAGCCCAAATTAATGGTGTTAAATTTGCAAATGAATTGTAGCTCTGCAGTTTCTCTTTGAAGTCAGTTTTTTAAGGTTTTTTTTGTTGTTGAAGGATGGCTACTTTTAAATCTGTTATTGAATGTCCAGGGAGATTGAAGTGTTCTCCTACTAGCTTTTGTATGTTACCGTTCCTGATGTCTGATTTGTGTTCATTTATTCTTTTACGTAGAGACTGTCTGGTTTGGCCAATGTACATGGCAGAGGGGCATTGCTGCACATGATGGCATATATCACATTAGTAGATATGCAGGTGAATGAGCCCCTGATGGTGTGGCTGATGTAGTTGGGTCCTCTGATGGTGTCACTCGAGTAGATGTGGGGACAGAGTAGGCAGCGGGGTTTGTTACAGGGATTGGTTCCTGGGTTAGTGTTTCTGTTGCGTGGTGTTTAGTTGCTGGTGAGTATTTGCTTCAGATTGCGGGGGCTGTCTGTAAGCGAGGACTGGCCTGCCTTCCAAGGTCTGTGAGAGTAAGGGATTGTTTTCCAGGATAAATTGTAGATTGTTGATGATGTGCTGGAGAGGTTTTAGCTGGGGGCTGAATGTGATGGCCAATGGTGTTGTGTTATTTTCCTTGTTGGGCCTGTCCTGTAGTAGGTGACTTCTGGGTACCTGTCTCACTCTGTCAGTCTGTTTCCTCACTTCCCCAGGTGGGTATTGTAGTTTTAAGAATGCTTGATAAAGCTCTTGTAGGTGTTTGACTCTGTCTGAGGGATTGAAGCAAATGGCTTAGCTGTAGGCAATGGATCATGTGATGTATCCTGGATGGAAGCTGGAGGCATGTAAGTAAGTATAACGGTCAGTAGGTTTCCAGTATAGGGTTGTGTTTATTTGACCATGACTTATTTGCACTGTAGTGTCTAGGAAGTGGATCTCTTGTGTGGACTGGTCCAGGCTGAGGTTGATGGTGGGATGGAAATTGTTGAAATCCAGGTGGAATTCTTCAAGGGACTCCTTCCCGTGGGTCCATATGATGAAAATGTCATCAATGTAGCACAAGTAGAGGGGGGCGCTAGGGGTTTTTTACCCATGAAAGCTTATGCCCAAATAAATCTGTTAGTCTTTAAGGTGCCACCGGACTACTTGTTGTTTTTCTCCATGCATATACCCTTTCAAAACCAGAAAGAGTATGTGTATTGTTTGTATACTCTGTTGGACTTTAAACATTGTTGAAATCACAGTAATAGTAGATTGAGACACATTTTTTCTGTATTAGCAACTCTTAGTTGTTGTTTCCAAGGCATCCTTATTACCAGAAAATTCTCTTACTATTTTTCTCTCAGCGAATTATGAATGATTTAAGTAATAAATGATTTGCCCTCCATATTGAATCCAGATCAAATAGTCTCTGACTCAGAGATCAGCTAGAAGCAGATGAGTTCTCAGTTACCACAAGGAAAACAAAAAGAGAAGGAAATAATAAAAGCTAGGGTAGTGTATACTCTCCATCCAGTTTACTCACTTTCCAAAGAACAAAATGGATATGCCAAAAACAGCTAATTTATCTTGGATGAGGTCATTGAGGTTTCTTTGTTGCATGTACCTTAACAGAGATGAGTAGTTTACAACAAAGTAGTGATATTCTTATATTCCATTGTTTTGGTTAATGAAGGCTTGGGGCTAAGCAATCCTTCATGTTTAAGAACGTAAACCACTTCTTCGAGTGATTGCTCATGTATATTCCAATAAGTGTGCGCGCGCCACATGCACGATCGTTGGAAAGTTTTTCCCCTAGCGGTACCCATCGGGTTGGCTGTGGAGACCCCTGGAGTGGTGCATTCATGGCAGTGTATATAGGACCCTGCCGACCCACCGCCTTCTCAGTTCCTTCTTACTGCCATTGATGGTCGTTGGAGCAGCTCAGTCTCTTGCATTCACAAGTGCCTACCTAGTGGTTCCCTTTTCTTAGTTGTAAATAGTTTAGTTAGTTTATATAGTAGTTTGTAGTTAGCCCCCCAAAGTAAGCCCAACTATCCCCCCACCTTAGTTTCCCCAGGCACCGGGGCATGCCTTGGTCACAGGGGTTTAAGGCATGCGAGAGGTGTGCGAAACCTATGCCCACAGGCGATCCACACGCTGCTTGTCTCAAATGCTTAGGGGAGGGCCATCAGACAGATAAGTGCCCAATTTGCAGGAGCTTTAGACCCAGGACTACAAGAGAGCGGGACTATCGTTTGAAGCTCCTCTTGAGGGAGTCAGCCCTCTGCTCCCAGCCAGCACCGGCATCATTGGTGCGCAGTGCCCCGGACTTTGTGCGGAATGTCCCGGCACCGAGAAAGGATTCCTCCAAGGAGCACCGGCGCCGCTCCCTGCCTGGTAAGGCTAGTGCTACCAGGCGGCACTGCTCACAGTCCCCAGTGCTGCATAAGAAAAAGAAGGCGGACAGGGGTCATTCCCCCATTAAGAAGCCGCAAGGGGATTTCAGCAGGGTGCATCCTCTGGCGGGACACCCACGGTCTGGACCTCAAGACCCAGCACCGTTGACTCCAATGGGAGGCCCATTGGTGCTGGTGAACTCCCCGACTCGGGAGGATTTGGAGGAAGAGCTTGACCTCCCCTCTACACTGAATACCTACAAGGCAGCGCAGGACCTCATTGCCATGACAGTGCAGTCCCCAGCCCCGCAGGTGCAAGCTCCGGCACTGCAAGGCCAGACACTGTCAGCAGCACCGAAGACGGCACCGGCTGCAGTGTCTATTCCCGTCCCACATATGGCTCCGGCACCCTTGGCGGCACCGCCCCTGGTTCATTGTTGTGGCAAGCCCACGATGTTACAGCGCCGCTCACCATCACCCCGGCACCGTCGGGCTCCGCCCCCCGTGGTCTGGCACAGACTACTCGTCTCGATGCAGCCAGTACCGCTCCTGGCACTGCAGACCAGTGGACTCGTCGGCACCAGTGATCGCCTGGCCGGCCTAGTACAATGGCCCTTTTGGACTCCTTGGGCCTACCATCAGGCTCAGGGTCAAGGCTCCAGGCCAGCATCGGTGGCATCTGCACCCCGTGCCCCCCCTCAGCAACGTTGCTGGCTCGTCACACCCCCAGGGCTCCTTAGGACCCTGCACAAGATAGGGACTCTGGGCTCTCAAGCTCAGGCGCAGCACCTGAACCAGTGCCAACAGCGACACTGGAGCCACCTGCAGTCACGGGGGGCTCTGAAGTACCTGACCCAGCCTCCAGAGAGCCAGAAGGGCAGAAAGACCCTGTCCCACATGTCTCCTCACCAGACGAGGTAGTGGCGGGCACCATTACCACCCTTCTGGCGATGGATACCAGGACCTTCTTAGAAGGGTGGCCCTAAACCTCAATCTCCAGGTAGAGGAGGTCACGGATGAGTCGGACCCGATGGTTGACATCCTTGTCCCGGAGGGTCCATCTAGGGTGGCTTTGCCCCTTATAAGAACGATCCAGAACACCACTAAGGTGCTCTGGCAGATTCCGGCCTCGATACCACCCATCGCTAAAGGGGTGGAAAGATGCTATTTTGTGCCGCAGAAAGGCTACGAACACCTTTTCACTCACCCCCAACCAGGGACTCTGGTAGTCGATGCGGCGAATCATAAGGAGTGGCAAGGGCAGCCAGGTCCCGCACCTCAGTCATGAGATGCTAAGAAGCTGGACCTTTTAGGCCAAAAGGTCTACTTGACCGAGGGGCTCCAGCTTCGAGTGGCCAACCAGCAAGCGGTACTCATCCGCTATGCTTTCAATTCTTGGAGCTCGTTGGCAAAGTTCCAGGAGTTGCTCCTGGCTGACTTGTGCAAGGAGTTTAGCACGCTCCTTGAGGAGGGCAGAGTGGTCTCGAGAGCCTCCCTCCAGGCTGCGTTAGACGCAGCGGACTCGGCGGCTTGGACTATGGTCACCGCCACTACAATGAGGCGTAGTGCATGACTGCAGGTGTCGGGGATACCACCTGAGGTCCATAACACAATTCAGGACCTCCCCTTTGACTGTGTAGCCTGTTCGCTCAAAATATGGACTGTTGCCTGCGCAGCCTTAATGACTCGTGGGCGACTTTGAAGTCTTTCAGGCTCCACACCCCTGCACCCCAAAGAAAGCCTTTTAAGCCTCAGCCCCCATCCCGTTTCTACTCTGGGCCTCCCAGGCGAGACTTGTCCAAGAGACTGGGCAGAAATAATAAGAGGTGCCCGCCACAGTCCTCCTCAGGCCAAGGCCAGGGTTCGGCCAAACAGCCCCCAGGCCTGAAGTCAATCTTTTGAAGATGCACCTGAGGGGGCAAAGTATCAGTACCGATCTCGGATCCTTACCCCCCCATTTGTGAATCGACTCTCCCACTTCTACCATGCTTGGTCCCAGATCACGTCAGATCCCTGGGTCCTGAGCACAGTAGGGGTGGAATATTCTATTCAATTCTGTTCCCTCCCACCCCCTTTCCCATTCCTCTTCAGGGACCCTTCTCATGAACAACTCTTCTTGCAGGAGGTGCAATTGCTGCTCGCTCTAGGGGCAATAGAGGCGGTTCCTCAGGAGTTCAGGGGCAAGGGGTTTGACTCCTGCTATTTCCTCATCCCCAAGGCCAAGGGTGGGCTCCAACCTATCCTGGATCTGCAAGACCTTAACACATTCATAAGGAAAGTGAAGTTTTGCATGATCTCTCTGACCGCCATCATTCCTTCCCTGGATCTGGGGTACTGGTACGTTGCCCTCGACTTGAAAGATGCCTACTTCCATATATCCATTATCCCAGCCCACAGACGTTTCCTTCGCTTCATGGTCAGTGGCCAACACTACCAGTTCAGGGTGCTCCCGTATGGGCTCTCGACGGCCCCCCGGGTATTCATCAAGTGTATGGTGGTCATGGCAGCCTTCCTCCGCAAATGTCAGATGCAAGCGTTCCCGTACCTGGACAACTGGCTCATCAAGGCCGAGTCGCATTCACAGGCTGTAGAGCATGTGTCTCTGGCCCAAGCCACATTCCACAGGCTGGGCCTCATACTGAACGTGCCTAAATCCACACTAGCCCCGACGCAGAGAATAGAATTAATAGGGGCTCTCTTGACTCCATGCAGGCCAGGGCGTTCCTGCCCGAGCTGTGCTTCCAAACACGGACATTATCGAAAACTTTCGCCGATTCCCCACAACCACGGCCAGAAATTGCATGGAACTGTTGGGGGATATGGCAGCCTGCACATACGTGGTCCAGCACGCCGGGTTACGCCTTTTGCCCTTGTTGGGGTGGGTGCACAGGCCAGGCAGGGATCCACTGAACATGATAGTTACCTCCCCTCTTGCATTCTCAAGTCTCTCCACTGGTGGCTGCAGCCACAAGTGGTCTGTGTGGGAGTACCCTTTGCCAAACCCCAACCTACGCTATCCCTCGTCACGGATGCCTCAGTGCTTGGTTGGGAAGCGCACCTGGGCAATATCAGAACTCAAGGCCTATGGTCCCATACAGAACTATTTCTGCATATCAACGTAAGGGAGCTGAGGGCGGTTCGTTGGGCATGCCAAGCATTCCAGGCCCGCCTTCGGAGCGCATGTGTGTCGGTACTGACAGACAACACTGCAGTGATGTTTTGTATAAACAAACAGTGGTGCTCGCTCCTCTCCCCTGTGCCAGGAAGCCCTCGAGCTGTGGGACTTTTGCATCACCCACTCGATACACCTGGAGGCGTTGCACCTTCTGGGAGTGTACAACAAGCTACCGATCGCCTCAGCTGCTCATTTCACGGTCACGAATGGTCCCTCAGGCCAGACATCGCACACTCTATTTTCCAGAGGTGGGGATTTCCCCACATAGACATGTTCGCGATGCAGAGCAACAGGAAGTGCCAGCGGTTCTGCTCTTTCCTGAACCATAGGCCAGGCTCCATCCCGGACGCCTTTCATCTTTCATGGACGAGTCACCTGCTGTACGTGTTCCCGCCCTTCTTTCTCATACACAAAGTCCTCCTCAAGACTCGCCGGAACGGGGCTTCCTTGATCCTCATAACGCCAGCATGGCCCCGCCAGCACTGGTTTACCATGTTGTTGAACCTCTCAGTGAACAGACCAGTAGCCCTTCCTGTGTGCCCGACCTTCATCACACAGGACCATGGCCGTCTACAACACCCCAACCTGGAGTCCCTCTACCTCATGGTGTGGAAACTCCATGGCTGAACCCTCTTGAGCTTCAGTGTTCGGACCCAGTGAGGGAGGTCCTGCTGGGAAGTAGGAAACTCTCCACTCGTGCCACGTACCTGGCAAAGTGGAAGCACTTTTCCATCTGGTCTCTGCAGAGGGGTACCAAACCGCAGCTAGTGCCAATTCCCCCTGTTTTGGGCTACCTGTTATACCTCAAGCAGCCAGGGGTTGGCAATATCATATCTCAGGGTACGCCTGGCTGCCATTTCAGCCTTCCACCCAGTGGCAGCGGGTAATTCAGTCTTCGGCAATCCCATGGTGGGCCGGTTTCTCAAGGGCGTGGACAGACTTTATCCCGAGGTATGGCGGCCCGTTCCCCAGTGGGAACTCAACTTGGTCCTGTCCGCGCTCGTGGGGCCCCCTATCGAGCCCATGGCAACCTGCCCTCTGTCCTACCTTTCCTGGAAGGTTCCCTTTCTGGTGGCCATAACCTTGGCCAGAAGGGTATCCGAGCTCAGAGAACTGACTTCCAAGCCCCCCCTACACGGTCTTTTATAAAGACAAGTTGCAGATACGCCCTCACCCTGCATTTCTGCCAAAGGTAGTCTCCCAGTTTCATGTGAACCAAGACACATTTTTACCTGTGTTCTTCCCTAAGCCTCATGCCAGTAACAGAGACTGCATGTTCTATTCCCTGGACGTTAGGCGTGCCCTAGCATTCTACATTGAGCGCACAAAGCCATTTTGTAAGTCTCCACAGCTCTTTATTGCAATCGCAGAAAGGATGAAGGGGCTCCCGATCTCATCCCAGCGCATTTCATCATGGATTATGACCCGTATCGGGACGTGCTACGACCTGGCTAAAATTCCAGCCCCTCCACTTACGGTGCACTCCACGAGAGTGCAGGCATCATCAGCTGCATTCCTGGCGCAGGTCCCTATCTAAGACATTTGCAAGGCAGCAATGTGGTCTTCCATCCACACCTTCACGTCACACTACACCATTATCCAACAGGCAAGGGATGATGCAGCCTTTGGAAGGGCGGTCCTGCACTCAGCAACCAGGTGAACTCCGACCCCTCCCCCAGAGAAAATGCTTGGAAGTCACCTATTGGAATGCACATGAGCAATCACTCGAAGAAGAAAAAACGGTTACCTATTTCTTGTAAGTGTTATTCTTCGAGATGTGTTGCTCATGTCTACTCTAAATCCCACCCGTCTCCCCTCTGTCGGAGTATTCCGTCAAGAAGGAACTGATCAGGCAGTGGCTTGGCAGGGACCTATATATACCACCTTGAAGGCACCACTCCAGGGATCTCCACAGCCGACCAGATGGGTACCGCCAGGGGAAAAACCTTCCGACGATCATGCACGCAGCGCGCGCACACCTATTGGAATGGACATGAGCAACACATCATGAAGAACAACAGTTACGAGAGGTAGGTAACCATTTTTTCTGCTTTTCCTTCCTTGAGGTATTCATCCATTTAGCTATGACCTGAGGACATGTTCATTAAATTGAGACCATGCAGACCATAAGGACCTATGAACAACTTTTCTGAGTTTCCTGTACACATGTTTGATTAAATTTGCCTTTGTGGGAAGAAATACAAACGCCTTATTTGCCTTTTAGGCCATAAATACCAAATATCCTACTTCAATGTGTGTAATGTGGCCCCTCTAATTTTTTCACCTCAAGAAAACCGTATTGAGATAACCTTGTCATTCAGATAGACACATCTTAGGGATGCTTTGGGGCTCTGTCCTTACTGATGTTTTGAGAACCACAAAATTTAGTCTTGTCTTAACCCATCCATTTTCAATAACCAGAGTTATTGAAAGGATTTTCCCTACCCTTATTAAGTTAGCAGTTTCTTCAAAAATAGAGCCCAAGTTCAGCAGCATACTTCAGCATGTGCCAACAATTAATTGACTTAACGGGGATTGTTCACATGTTCAAACTTAAGTGTGTGCTTACATACCTTGCTGAATCAGGGCCCTGATCTCTAACTTAATGCCTCTAGGTTAAATTGACCTTTATATCTAGAATTCAGGAAGGAATCCGTTTTAATATTATTTGTTATTTTCTTATTAAATCTTCTGTAACTTCTTTGCTAAACCAAGTTCAAGCGACGTATGAAGCAAATCAGAAGCCATAATTATGAATAAACAAGTCATTCTAAGAAGCCAGTGTACATTAAGTGCCAGGACTGAGCGGAATGTTTCAATGTTGATCTGAAAGATGAAAAGATGGCAAAAAATAAGACAAGATTGTAGGCATCTGTTAATAGGAATGTCAGATAGAAACATTTGTCATTGTGAAAAGTTCCTAATGGCATGGGAATAAATTATACCAGCATCACAGAGTAAACCAGAGACTAAACAAGAAGCACCTTCATAGCCTATAAGTGTTTCTGTCTACATAAGTGTACAGTACTACTATACAAAATACCCAAACTGTAGTATGCACTACCTTCTTGTGACATTTATCCAAGAAATACTACCTCTGTTCAGTCTGAAACAGGCTTATGGAAAACCATTTGAATTCTCTTCTCCCCTCCCCACCCCCCGCTTTTTGCGGGGTGGATGGGGTAAGTTTTGGAAGATCAATTAAGTCAGATATCTTTTGGGAGAGCTTGATATCTCATGTTCTCAGTAAGAATGTTGTATCTACTCATAGTTAGTTCAGCTAGACTTCCCCAACTGAGTACATTGCTATTGGATCAATGGCCATTTTTATAGTGTTTCCACCTTGTTCTCAGGCTAAGACAATTTGAATGATCTTTTCAAATAACAGTTCATGACACAATAAATGTGATTATTTTTGTAATTCCTCAGAACACAAACATTGTCTTCTAAGATTTATTCTTTATTAAGCCATGCTGTTAGTTATGGTTCTGTTATCCTCTACTATAATTTTTTTTCCTTAATCTTTGTTCCAATATTTTACTGGCTGTAGAAATGTCCAGTGCTAATTGTCCAGTACCCCTCAAGTTCTCTGATATTTTCAAAACATAATTGTAAGTGCTACAAGTAGTTTGATAGCTAATTACTTTATGTATATCAGTTACCACCTATTAATGTTCATATTTTCTTAATATTCAGTCACCTACTCTTAACCAACAGATTTTCTGGAATCTCCCTTTCAGCTTAATTGTTCAACTCCTCTTCACCATGAATACTTGTAAATGCTGTCTTGAGTCCTAATCTTCTGGGCTAGCTCTAATTCATACTATTTTTCTGTTGCCTCTTCTAGACATCACTGTGACTTTTCATTTGGATGCTTCACTCATAAACAAATTCCACGACAGGTTTTTCTTTTAACTTCATGTCTTTGTCTCATGAATTCACAATAGCTGGTTTTTGTTCCTTGTATTTTTCTTTTTCTGAGGAATTGTGATTTGTCATGCCTCACTTATGTCATATTCTTGGATTTTACAATTTTTATACGCTGGTGGATTTTAATAGATATCTTATTTCCCCCCAGATTTGCTTTCCAAAAACGACTGCACTGTTCTGTGAACCTATCCCTTTCTATACTGAATTCAGGTAGCTTATGGTCACTGGTTCCAAGCTTCCTTAACATTTTCCTATTCTAAATCAGTTCTTCATTATTAGTAAAGTGTAGGTGCAGAGTAGCTTTTCCTCTGGCTAGAGTCTTTTTACTTTGAGTCATTAAATTGTCCTCTGTATACCTTGAACAAATCTCTGTAGTGATGTGTATGTGGTTGTATTTATTGTTCCATAAGCAACTGAGTGGGATGTTTGAGACCATTGAAAGTGAAGTCTGATATTAACATCAGTATGATATTACAAACTTTAGGTATCATTTTTTAGAGCAATAAAGTATCTATCTTTCTTTGTCCTTTTGGTAACAACTCTTGTTTGTTTTGTTTGTGTTTTTTTTAAATATAGATGCTGGCATCACCATCAACATCAGGTCAGCTGTCTCAGTTTGGGGCAAGTTTATATGGGCAACAAAGTAAGTACTCTGTTTATTATTGATATGTTTCTTTTATGATGTATGGATGTGTCATTTTTACATCTTGAGGGAGAATATGCATATTGTTTTTTCTGTTAATTACATACGAGAGGTTGCATGTTTTTTTGTGTGTGTGATCTGTGCCAGATACATTTTAGGTCTGGGTTAGTAGTTTTTTATGCATTTGCCGTGATTTGATGCTCTACAGTTGCTAAATAAATATCACCTAAAATATTCTATAGTTAAACACGGTATAAAGAATAGCTGTGGCTTAGCCATGACTTTTAAAAAGAAAACTAAAATAATAGGCTGAAATAAACGTAGTTTTCTGAATAATAGATACAGAATCAAGTGAATAGCTTGATTTGTAATTTGGTATTGTATACCCACAAAAGGCAAATTGATCCACTTCTAAAAGTTGGTCATTCTTAATTCTGTCTGTAAAATGTGAGGTAGTAAAGCTGGGGAAAATATTTGAGGTTAATAGTTATTTTTCCACCCTCCATTTCTTCCTTTTCTCCCTGCATCTGTTAAAAGTTTAAACTAGCAGCTGCAGAAAGACTAGTTATGTGCTCTACAGAAGGCTTTTAAGTATTTTACCACCTCCAGAGTAGACTTGATTTGGAATTTTCTAGTCAATTTCCATTGGCAGTAGACACTGTATATAAAGTATCTTCTAGGGTATTTTAGCAAGTGATTTTTTTAGCTGGACAGGGCAAGAGTATTGTCTCCTAGAAGATGCAGTCTTTCTGATACAGTATTTAATTTTCCTTTGAATAACATTCAAGCTCTTAATAGCAAGAGTGATTGCCCCATAGACTTTGATGAGTAACAGTGTTAGACCTACAAGTACATTCATTCCAATGGCGAATTTTCTTTAAATCCATTTCTTGGCAATCTGAGAGTGAAACTTCATGCTCTTTTTGGGGGCCTTAATCTATCATTGTTGAGCCCTTTTAGTCTCTACTATCTTTATAGCTTGGGGCTGTAGCTATTTTTGTACTTTTTTTATCCATTGCAATTGTATTCATTATGCCATTAAGTCACCCAGATGATCCAATACATTTTTCTTAACAACCTAATATTTCAATCAGTTCTGGCCGTGATGCCTAAAGTGCAATCTTAGCTTAAGTGTAATCATGTTTACAGTAGAAACTAGAAGGTCATTCTAGAACAGGCTTCTGTTTCTTCCCGAAGTCTGGAATGCCATGCTTGGGACCAGATGATGATTAACCATTAAGTTGTTGTTTGGAAGAATAAAATTGAACACGCCAACATACTTAGAATTGTAGTAGTGGCATCTGCTTCATTATCCATCTGTGTATGTGCCTTGTTCTGGAATGGGATGACCAGATCCAGATTATTGTAAATCTGAGTTAAAGAAACCCAATTTCCCAGGCACAAAATTAGCTTTTTATTCGATGGTCAACCAAAGTCATTGCCTATTAGAAGAATTAACAAGGGAAAGTGAAAGAGAAATAGATTTCAGCTGTCCATCCACAAATTTACAATGAGACTTGGAGGATCAAACTCCATCTGTTTTACATATATTCAGATATAAAAAAATATAGCTGGCAATTGCGGAGAGTTCGAATATTCACTGTGCGGGCCAGCTGAAATCTATTTTATTCTCTCTCTCACTTTCCACAGAGAATGCTTCCTATGTTTTGCACTGTGAGGTCAACTTCTAAATTAGTTCCTTAGAGATCTAGTTTACCACCGTGCTGCCAAACCAATGGACCAGTTATGAGGAATATTTTTTTAGCTGCACTGTTATATATGCTAGTTTTGTTTCCCCAAATATATTGCATGAAATTTCCTTTTTATTGTATTTGGACATAATTCTGAATTTTTTTCAAATTTAAATAGAAAAATTGATTTGTGAATCAGGAGAAAGTCATACACAACATTTGAAAATGTCCTCAGAAAACAAAAGAGAGCATTTCTCCACAGAGTAATTTTTTTGTCCTAATTGTTTTAAATAATGTGAATTTCCATTTTATTTGTCTTTCACGCTGAAATGCTTTCTTTCTTTGCTGTATACACCCACACATTTATGGTGAAGCATTTGTGTTGAGCACAATGATACAGTATTGAACATGTAGTATGTCATTCACAATGATTTTTATTATATTAGTGGACAGTTGAAATCTCACTTTTCTCTTATTCAGAACATTAGACTTAAATTAATTACAAATACTGAATTTCTATGGTCAAGAAGAAGCACTTTATACTTGACAGAAAACAATTCTAAAAAGCATACTATTGAAAACTAAATTACTAATATTTGTATTAAAGAAGGTTGTATTGTTTTGCATGAGATGAAATAGTGTTTTCAACACAGGCCAAGTGTGTATCCGCTTATACTTTCTGAAAATGTATCTACTTTAAATGAAACTTTACATCAATTTAAATGTACTATATTTAGTATAAAATAATTCTGAATTGTGTAAGTAGCCTATTCTAGAAATAGCATTTGTCTTCTGTTGGGGGAGGGGGAGTTCAGTTACAATTATTACTCTTTGCCAAATACATATTTTTCTATTTAATTATTATTTTAAAAAATGAGTCTGATTTTTCCTACTTTCATTTTAAAAATGTTCTTATGAAGTGTGTGCGGATTCAGCCAAATATGTATTGTTTTTAATGCTTACATAAAATGCTGTTTGACTTGACTTTTTTTAGAAGATAAACATGATGCCAACATGACAAAAAAACAAAAATTCTTAAAAACAAGATTGTGAGACACTTTAAAGAAGAACATTAAGGCTTGCTTATCACTTGTATAATTAAAGTTTTCAAAATACAGAATGAGAGTCAGGACACACTTTTATAGTATTCCTTCAGTTTTAAAGCTATATTTCAGTACTGAGTCTAACAAACCAGTCGGAACATAAAACCTTAAAATTACTGATATAAAATTAAACCTATAACACTTACTGTAGAATGCAAATATCAATGGAAATGCAATTTTGTAGTGCTTGTCAAATACAAAAAGCTTTCAAATAAAAAGCCTCTTTTTCTGAAAATTACAAAAAGACAGCATATTTGAAATAACTGAGTTTAGATCATGTAAATAAGGACTTAATTTTTTCACTGCATTTTCTTGCAGCATTACACTAATTTTTTTTAGATTGTCAAATTAGATTAAGTTCCCATCTACACCAGATGGATAACACTTTGTTCCTGATTGCTACATATTTCCACCCCTCTGAATTTGTTTTCAATAGGTGCACTAGGCCTTCCAATGAGGGGAATGAGCAACAATACCCCTCAGTTAAATCGCAGCTTATCACAAGGCACTCAGTTACCGAGCCACGTAACGCCAACAACAGGGGTACCAACAATGTCACTTCATACGCCTCCATCTCCGAGCAGGTATTTATTGGTAGCTGATATTTCTGCAATTGCGTTTTTCTGCAGAGCAGTTTTAAAGCATATTTTACCTAAACTACTTTACATTATAGTTAATAAAAAATAAAAAAAATTCCTTTTATGGATCACTGCCTGTGTTGAGGAAAATGATATTTGTAATGCGCTGTTTGTATGTGTAAGGATAGTGTTCACTTGCAAATTCTGTTGCGGGAACACAAGACATCATTTGACTGCTTTGGTAAATGTGTGGTTAAAATTATATGCATGTTATACAGCATTCAGAATATTAAGAGGGTAGTACAGGAGCACTAATATTAACAAAAGATTTTATATATCCATTGATTTAGCTATATGATGTTTTCACTTCAAATATTTTTATAAGTATTCTACACTAGACCTGACCAAGGATTTGTCTAGTCTCATTGTATAAAGGAGCATATGACCTTTCTGAAGAAACCTAAAACTCTGTACCATTTACTGAGAAGTAATTGCCTAAATGATGTGCCATATTGAAATATTCATAAATCTAGCTTTACAGCCTAAAAAATTGATTTTTCGTTTCATTTCTATACTGAAGTTGAACGATGTTGTATAGGTTTTGGATGTTTTATCTCTTTCAGGGGTATATTGCCTATGAATCCTAGGAATCTGATGAACCACTCCCAGGTTGGTCAGGGCATTGGAATTCCCAGCAGGACAAACAGCATGAGCAGTTCAGGGTTAGGTAGCCCCAACAGAAGCTCGCCTAGCATAATATGTATGCCAAAGCAGCAACCCTCTCGACAACCTTTTACTGTGAACAGGTAAGCCTGATTTGGTCAAGCTATATACATGAAGGTATAGGCATGTTCAGCAGCATTCCTGAAATAAAAATCTAGTTTTATCCATTATTTTCAAGTTTGAAGTGGTGAATTCTTACTGCCAGGTGATTGTTTATCTACTTTGAAATGTACATAACACTCTCTTGATTGAAGTCTTCAGACTAAATTTTGCCTGGTCATCCACTACTGTTCCTGCAAAAATGCATATTTAAACAGTCGTTTTTAAAGTGCAAGTTGGCTTTTTTTGCACATTTTAACGTTAGTGCTGGCTATAAGTTACAGTACATTAAATGCACTTGGAAAAAAGTAAGGCAAGAATTAAAAATATAATAGTAGTTCTTTGAGAATTGCCTCTGTAGATTCACATGCTTTAGGAGTCTTGCACCTCCGTGCTGCAAGCCATGCAACCATTTGGAAGGCAGTGACTTGCTCTCCTGTAGAGCTGAGCATTCGTTGCAAACAGCCTCTGTTCCTTTCCTTCCACTGTAGGCGTAGGCCTCAGAATCATCAATAACTTAACAGTAACACAACATAAGAAAAGTATGTTTGGTTTATATTGATTTTGAAGTTATCTGTTTATATAAACAATTAAAAAGAATCACTACTGTAGTTTGGTTATAACTGCTTTACTACACCTTATGGGTAGTATGTCCACCCAATGGCAATGTTCCCAATCCCCACCTTTTCTTCATTTACATCTCTCTGTACTGTTCGCAAACTAACTCATGTCAGTCATATGCCTTCTCCAACCCAACATTATGTAAAAGAAGAATGAGAGGCAGAGAAATTTTAAGATAATGTTTTTAATCTCTTAGTTTGTGCAATTCCTATCCACTTCAAGAAAAGAAGATCTTGATGATCTCCTCAGCTAGCCACAGTAGGTATCTGGCAGCAGTAGTTCAAATCTCTGCCTTGTGGCATGAGAGGGGTCTTTTGGTCCTGTCTATAGGCTACCTCAGCATGTTTGCTGATATTCATTACAGCAAAGTAAAGGAGCAAATAAATTAGTGTTGTGTTTTGTTTAGTTTTTTTTTAAAAGCTCATTAACATTAATTGAGATGCCCCTTTTCTTAGTTTTCAGCAGTAATTCAGAGATAATGAAATCCCAGTCTGCAGTAGCTTTTGAATTATTGTCTTCATCTTTTATACATCATATGTTTTCTTCTTGCGTCCCTCTTCCATTTAGGAAGGGATGATCACTAGTTTCCAGGCTGCTATTTTTTATTGAAGATATTTCCAGTGTGGGGTTATTCACTTTAAAAGCAAATATATACATACAAGTCTGTAAATACATATGTTAAATTATACTACAAATGCCACTGTTAACACTACATTTACAGACATCAGTACTATTGTGGATAAAGTTAAAAACTTCATGAAGATTTTATGAATTTTCTTGATGGTAACATAATTGATCACTTCCATAAAATATTCTCTAAACATTTTTCCCAATTTGAACAGTGTGTTGGCTATTTCAAAATTTATAGAATATTTAACTTTCTCCTCATCAGCTACCTCCATTTTCCTAAAGAGGCAGCACTATGTATTCATATAAAGTTGTATAACACACGTAACAAATAACTGTGGGGCAATTTTTTCTCCTGCTGTCTGACCTCTTGTATCTCTCTGAAATCCCTAATCTGAGGGCTCTTTTAATTGCTGGATTTTATTTGTTGAGATGTATTGTGTGAAAAGTACTATGTATCAGCAGGCTATACTGCATGCCCTTACTAACTACATCAAGATTGACTGTCTTAGTGCTCTTACCTCATTTAGAATTCCGGAAGATGCCAGAAATCTGTTTCTTCAGGTGGCTGATAGATAGAAGTCAAAGGGTTTGATGTATTCCAAATACACCACCTTGCTGAAGCCAAGCTGAACAGGGTCATTCTGCACTTATTGTTTCCCTACTCAATCTCTTGAACTGTGTTAGGGGAACTGAAAGCAGTTTCTCTTTCCCCTCCTAGGGTGATTATGGCTGCTAGTAGGCAAAACAAGTTGTCTAGTTCCCTGATTGATGTGTGCCCACATATGGGAAACCGTAAGCACAAAAGGTTAAGGGGGTTAGCCTTTTTTACTTTTTCTTTTTTTAGACCTTGGCCTAATTGCTTTTTTAAAGCATGAGAGAAAATAAGAGTTAGCGTGGACGGATCAAGCCGAGATTATCTTGTCAAAATACCATCTTGACTTTATTGTATCATATACCTTAGCAAAGTCAAGATGGTGTCTACTGTATTCTATTTATCCATAGATATATCAACTTTGTCATGATTCACTTATGAACTTATGTTATTTTAATGCCTATGGCTCTGTTATTCTTAAGTCTCAGAGCATTTTTCTTAATAGTCTATTGTTAGACATTTATAATAAAATTGTTTTGATTAATTGCCCCATTGTTTATACAGATTTGACAAATGCAAAGTATAAAACAGTGAAAACTAAATTTGAAAGATGAATGCGGGTTTCTTAGCCTGTAGTAACTCAGGTGAGGTGTCAATGAAGTCTCTTCGTTTTCCTTTCTTGTCCTGTCTTCTCTCACTCAGTTGAAGTTAGAAAGTGTTTATTTCTTGTATCTGAATTTTTGTTTTTGTGCACAGTATGTCTGGATTTGGAATGAACAGGAATCAGGCATTTGGAATGAATAACTCCTTATCAAGTAACATTTTTAATGGAACAGGTGAGTTTCCTTGAAATAGGTAGAGTATGAAGTATAATAGGACGTATGTATGTTAGCTGGTTTAAACCCCAAATTGTTAAAGATATTTGTATCTCTAATTGTGATTTTTTTGTAATTATGCTTAATGACTTTATACAGAATTATTCTCATTACTTAAGAATATGCACAAAATTGGAACACTGACATTAATATATGACAAATGTGTAATTCAGTTTTTAAGATCATAAGTAAAATACAAAATACATTTAGGTAGTAGCAAATGGCATAAAAATAGCACTTCTGAAATTATACTAGAAATTAATATTTATATTACTTTTAAAGACAAAGTAGAAAAACTTACTGAAAAACAAACTGAAAATAGTTTGTTTTGCATGGATTTTTTTTTAAAATATACACACATTCATAACAGCCATTCAGTTTCAAAGTCAAAAATAATTTAGAGATCCAGGGACAACAAAGGGATGATCCTGTTAAATGTTCATTAATCTGTGGTGGGGGCGGGGAGAGTATCAGTTTAGTATGAAAATATTATGGTGAACAACTTTTTAAACTATTTTTAGAAATCTTCCCTTATTTCCAGCTCCTCTTAGACAGATATAAAAAATGATCCTTTTAAATCAGTAGTCCTGGTTGTAACTGTTTCTAGGAATTCCAGACTGTTCATTTGTATTAAGAAAACTATATATAAAACCATCCAGAAAAATGCTCTACTTTAGATATGTATGGCTATACTAAGCTTTCTGTATATAAATACAAGGTTATAATTACATCTTAAAAGTACTGATGATGTCATAAAGTAAAAGGGGTAATGCCCAAGAGGTTTGTGTAGTCACTAGAACCCTGTGATGGCATTATAAACCTGTAATTCAGAATTGGTATATGCTCTACCAGTTGCAAATCGGAATTCATGCCTTACCCTGGGTTTTACTACGTGTCTTCTGCAATTGCTTCATTATTCTGCCTTATCCTGAGTTAGTAGCGATTAAAGGGCTCCTACAACGCTGCCACTGATACTACAACTTCCCCTCTCCAAGCCCTTCTCTTGCTAGCTCCCTATTGTCAGTGCAGTCTCTTTCCCACTATGGAACCACTGATAACTTCAGTCCTGTAATTTACAGGTACAGTGTCACATTCATGACTCTTAGCATATATTATTGAGTAGCTATTTTAAAAACAAAAAGTGCTCTATAGCCTAGCCTTGTCATCTAGGCACTTTTTATTTATTTATTTATTTTTTTGATTTATACAGAATACTGATAGAAACATGAAATGAAAATGAAGTGTTCTCCTACCTTTTAGTGGTAGGATTTTATTTCTTCAGCATATCATCTATTACTAGCACTGTAAACCATGGAAATCACATCTTGGTGACAGGAGGTGGTGTGCGTTTGAACATTTTAACAAAATCAGTTTGTTTGAATGTACCTGTTTGTGAAAAGAAAATGTTTCTGATCCTTTTCTTGTTTTATGAAGAAAAAATTGATTTCATGTATTGTAGTTCCTGTGTAAAAAATTTCAAGGGGGTTAAAAAACTGAGTACTTTTTATTTTAGATGGAAGTGAAAATGTGACAGGACTGGACCTTTCAGATTTTCCAGCACTAGCAGACAGAAATAGAAGGGAAGGAAGTGGCAACCCAACTCCATTAATAAACCCATTAGCTGGAAGGGCTCCCTATGGTAAGAATGTACTTCTGAAAACTTTGTTGAATAAAATAAATGTTTACTTGCCTGATTCACCTATGGCTGTTAGTAATATGTTATGAGACAGTGGGTAACATTTTCAAAAGTGCCTGAGCCCCATTGACCGTCAATAAGACTTAGGCTTTTAAGCCATATTTTCAAAAGTGACTGAGACACTTACAATCGGGTCATTTTGTGATGCTTTTGAAAACATTACCCCAACATCTCTGCAGTTGGAAGTTGACCTCAAACATGTTGCAAGTTATTATAACTCAGCTGTTTAAATTCACCTTTGATTGAAAACTGGCAATTTTTTCAGTCTGGATATGCATATTTTTAAATAGCTTCAGTTTTTTGTTTCCTTTCAAATTGATTGCCTGTCTTTTAGATGCCTGTTGGTCAAATTGTTGCAGTGTAACTTTATAAATAGTTGATTTTAGAAATAAAATTTGACTGGTACAGTTATTAACATTAAAAAGTCAGCATTTGCTAAGAGATGTGACATCATATCAGAGATGCTATAGTTTCCTCCTATACTGTGCTACCTGTTGACTTTTTAATAGTGAACACAGTACTTGATGCTTATCGATTTATTTTTTTAACGTACTAAATAGACAGATACCAATCTTTATGCAATAGAGCTACTTGTAAAATAGTTAAAAATTATCTTTGCTCATGTGATTTCTAGTATAAGTCATCAGGGTAGCTTAGCCTCGAAGTACAACTTTTTCTTCCTTAATATATGTTTATACTGCATATCACTTGGGCATATAACTTGCTGTTATATAAATTATCATTGGGTACTACAAGAAAGAGGGTATTAAGTTCTTTTTAGCTCATTCTCCAAATTTTTGACAGAAAAAGCTCTGTTACCTTTAGAATATCAATCAGCATTTTTCTAAAAGATCTTATTTGCTTCTGTAAATGCCAGAATCCATTTATTCAGAAGAAAGAAGAAACAGGATTCAGTCAACCTATTTCCTAAATTGGAAAAAAGGGAGCTTTGATCTTTTCTTGACCTCAGAACACTGGAAAATGTCTGTCAACTTGTATCGATACACTTTAGCTCATCTACACCTATCCAGAACCGCTGGAAAATGAGTTCTAGGTTTCCTTCTATCTGAACTTACCCTGCATCAGAGGTCTGAGGAGTAATTTACAGCCAGATTACTATATTATTTCTGGATGTCTGAGCAAGAGGTTGACCCCTGGAGTCTTTTTTTTTTTTTTTTCTATTGGTACAATAAATAATGCTGCTCTTCAGTCCCTGGATCCAATCTTCCAGTATGAATGACCTACTTTTCTGAAATTAGGGTCAGAGCATTGAGGTCAGCTGATATCTGTAGACTTTGCATTTTTCCTACTGTTTAAGTCACTGGCAAGTATAACCATAGTGATGTTCTATTGCAAATTACCTGCATGTCTACTTAAAATATATAAGCCTAACCAAATTTTCAGAAAACATTTTCAGAATTTAAAGGAAAACAGATTTCAATTAAAAAAAATCTGTACTATCAAAACACTATTTCCTTCCTTTTATCAAATTGCTTTAATATTTTAAAAACTCCTCTCAAGGTTCTGCTTATTCAGATGTTGTGTAAGATGTTCAGTGTTAATAACAGTAAAACTATTGGGCCTAATTAATTCTTAGTGTAACATCAATAAAAACAGTGCAGTTGTGCTAGTTATGAATTTGGTCCCAGAGTTTTCTACTACATCTAATTTAAATAAGAGACCTAAGTCAGTGACGTAGGGTTCCAGTAAACCAACACACTTTCATTTTTTCATATTTCCTGTTCTTTTAAAGTCTGTTGCACTGTACCACTCGCTCATAAAAACAGCAGCAGAAAAATGTTTTCATAATAGTTATTAATATTGTATTTGCTCTCATTTGGATCATAGTCGGAATGGTAACAAAACCAGCAAGTGAGCAATCCCAGGACTTCTCAATACACAATGAAGATTTTCCAGCATTACCAGGCTCCAGTTACAAAGATCCAACATCAAGTAATGATGACAGTAAATCTGTAAGTAAACGCTAAAACTTTATTTTTTCCCTCCAGTGATGGTTTGTTTTTCAACAACTTAGTTTAAAATTGGCAGTAAAGCAATTTGAGCACACTTGTAATTCCAGGTGACAAATTTTAAGAGGTCTTCTATAAACTACTCAGTAATTGAAATATCACTATATGTACTATGCAGATTGGCTCTCCTGAGGAATCACTTGTCTTCTGACCATGAAAATTACCTTGATAACAGATTATTTGGGGTGGGGGGAAATCAAATACTTTCTCAGTTTCAAAAAGTCTTGTGTACTTTTATATACACTTCTGGAGCTAGAAAACCTGAGTTTAATTGTTTCTTTCAGGTATATGTCTCAAAGTTTGCTTCTAGAATCAAGATAGAATTGTTCTAAAATTCCCTGTGCTGCGTTTTAACATAAGAGAAATACTTCCAGTTCAGCTCCCTCTTCTTAGCTAGATTCACGTTACTTTCTCCAATAATAATAATACTTTCCACACTACAGTACTTTCCACTGAGTTTCTTAAAATTCTTTGCAAACTTAATGAGTTAAGTCTCACAATGTCCCTGAGAGCTTGGTAAATATTATTCTCCCCCCCCCCCCTTTTTTTTTTTTTAATAGATAGGTAAATAATGCCACAGGGATAAAGTGATCTTAACCAAATATCACACAGGAAATCTGCATCATAGTCAGGAATTAAGATTTCTAACTCCTAATACCTTGTCTTAACCACAAGACTATTCTGCATCCTTTTAGTTATTACATATTTACATGTATAAGTTTATTGATTCTGAAAGTTTGGTAATACTGGTATCTATCAGCAATGTGAATATTAATAGTGTAATTGCATGCTTTGGGGTTTTGTCCTCAGCTATCCATATTCCAGTGTAGTTTGATTTATAGCAAGGTTTGGCAAATATTGGTGGGTTTTTTGTGATTCTAGTTTGTCACTCATATTGTTACATATACAGTATATACAGCGGACATGAAACATTTAAATAAGAATAAACTTGTAAAAATATTTTTTCCTCTTCAGTTAATGTGGCAAGCCATGAGTGGCAGAGGTATTAAAGTAGGAAGTGTTTAATTCAACTCAAGTTCTTTGATCTTAGATTTCAATAATAAACTGCAGTAACTCCTCACTTAGTCGTCCCGGTTAACATTGTTTCGTTGTTACTTGCTGATAAATTAGGGAACATGCTGATCAATTAGGGAACATTCTCATTTAAATTTGTGCAATGCTCCCTTATAACGTTGTTTGGCAGCCGCCTGCTTTGTCCACTGCTTGCAGGAAGAGCAGCCCGTTGCAGCTAGCTGGGGCTTGGAACCAGGGTGGACGGACAGCGCCCCATCAGCTCCCCACTCCCCTAAGTTCCCTGTGTGGCAGCTGCCCAGCAAGCTATCAATTGCTGTCAGTTCAGCTGTCCCTTCCCCCACTGCCATGGCTGCTCCTGCCCTCTGCCTTGGAGCTGCTCCCGGGAGCCTCCTGCTTGCTGTGCAGGAGAGGGAGAGGGGGGCTAATGTCAGGATGTCCCCCTTCCCCCCTGCTCCTGCCCTCCACTTACCCCATCCATAGAGCAAGGGGGAGACATGACAGGGCTCAGGATGGAGGGAGCTTGCTGACTGCAACTGCTCTCTCAACTTCTTGATTTATTTAAAAAGGCAGTATACTTGGTGTGGGGTCAGCGTACTTAAATGGACAATGTGTCTCTCTCACACACACACAGGGTGTCTCTCTCTGTCTCTGTCTGCCATGCTCTCTCCCCTCCCTCCATTTGCCTTGTAGAGTGTGAGGCTACATTAACATGTTAACCCTTGAGGGCTCAGCCGAGTGCTAGTTTATCATTTAGCAGTGAGGCATTCACTGGGAAATATCTCACCTCTTCCACCCTCTGACTTCACCACCTCAACCAAGCTTCACAATCATCATTGCTGTGTACAGTATTAAATTGTTTGTTTAAAACTTATACTATGTGTATATATATAAAATATAGTTTGTCAGGTTCCAGGGAAATTTTTTTCACTAAACACCCCCTATATACATTAATTCTTATAGGGAAATTGGATTTGCTTAACATCGTTTTGCTTAAAGTCGCATTTTTCAGGAACATAACTACAACATTAAGCGAGCAGTTACTGTATAGGTAGTATGTAGTGTTCCATGGAAACCATAAAAATTAAATTAAGGGGATTTACAAGTAAGACGGAGAGTGTAACTATCTCACCAGTTAAAACCACAGTTCTGGTGCATGTGAAATCATGGAGCTGATTTGATAATACAAATCAGACTAGCAAAATGGCTAATGTAAAAAAATCCTAGATTCTGTACTTTAATGGACATTTGAGTGGTTGATCTCAACTATGTACAACCAGTTTTGGGTTAATGATTAACTTATTGAACTTGGATGATTCACAGAATTTCCCACCTCTGCAAAGAAACTGCCAAAAGGGGAAATATCCTAGAACTGTACTAGCATCATATACCATTTGGAATTTTTCAGTGAAGTATCATGTATCGCTGTAACCATGGGAGATTCAGCCATTCAGATTGCCAAAATTAGCATTTATCCACATTACACGCTTGGTTTTTTGAAGTAGTATAAAGCCTTTGCAGCATCCAAGAGGCTGTTGAAAGATACGGGAGTGAAGTCACTTCGTTGCATGCAGTCCTGCTATCTGTGGAGGTCAAATTCTTCATTTTTCATTCCCTGGAGGAAGCTGTTAAGGTTTGCCAGTACTGAAAAACAGGAGGTAGAAGCAGACTCAGAGAGGGATTTGATAAAAATTGAACAGATACTATGTGATTCTATAAAAAGTTGTCCTGTCAGAAAGTCTCAGTACTGTGCAGGCAGTATGTCCTGATACATTGATGTTCTGACGTTTGAAACGGCAGTACATCAGTGCATACTAGAAAACTGTTAGTGTGCAGCAGCAAGATCCATGTGGGCAGTTAAGATGCAGCATGCTGAAGCACTATAGATTTACACCTGAACTTGCTGTGCACCAAACGGCCTTTTAGACATGTCTTTAATTTCTTTTATTGTCCCTTCCTGTGATGTCTTCTCTAGACATTGAGCTCTTCAAAGTAGTATTCTCTCAGTGTGGCACCATGCATACTGTAGACATAGTAAATAGAAATGACAGAAAAACAATTTGTGGCAGTAGAGAGCAAACATTTTTACAGTTTTCTTGTCAAATATAGTGTTATACCTCTTTCCTAACTGGTGAGTGTCAACTGTAGTTTGCTTGCTTCTGTAATTGGTCCCGTGATTATATCCAGTGTCAGCCACTGCAGCTCAGAGGGGCTCCCTATGTGGAGACAAGACTGTTGGCAGGCATGTGAAGCGAAGGGCCCACGAGCACCTCCTGTGCCATGCACTCATTTAGAAATGCAGCAGTTTACACTTCCTGTTCATATTCTGCTCCAAGTGTATACAAAATATTTAAATATCCTGACCTTTTAAATTTGAGATTATAGATTTGGGAGTAGTTCTTATTGTAGGGATTGTAAAAATGATGAAGGCGTTAATCATACCTACAGATTGGTAACCGAACACGAGGCCTTCAACTGACAAACAGAGCCGTGGTTTACATTTTGCTCATAAGTAAGCCCTGAAAAGTGTGGAAAACTACATCTTTGTTTTTAATTCCTTTATATACAAATACCAGGTGTTTTGTTTTTGTTTTTCAAAACTTAAAACTGAATTACCTTGTAGTGTGGCAGGACACTTCATTTCTTTTGGGATACAAATAATTGAACAGACTTCAGCCTCGCAAAACGTACATGGTCCTGTCGATGGCTTTTGAAGAGCGCTTAATTCAGAAGGGCTGCTTAGCCAAGTTTTCCATGTTGGTTTGTTTTCTGTCATTCTAACTTGCACAAATTACTTGTTTCTTAATAGAATTTGAGTACATCAGGCAAAACATCTTCTAGTGCAGATGGACCCAAATTCCCTGGAGATAAAAGTTCAACAACGCAAAACAACAACCAGCAGAAAAAAGGGATCCAGGTGCTACCTGATGGTATGCTTGAGCCTTTTTTGCTAAATCACTTGAAAATACTTTCAGATGATCTTGTTGATTCCTCCACTTTTTGAAAGGAGAAAATTAATTTGTTGTTCTTGCCCAGGTCGGGTTACCAACATTCCTCAAGGGATGGTGACGGACCAGTTTGGAATGATTGGCTTGTTAACATTCATCAGGGCAGCAGAGACGGACCCGGGAATGGTACATCTTGCATTAGGAAGTGACTTAACAACACTAGGTCTCAATCTCAACTCTCCTGAGTAAGTTCTGTTTTCAATACTGTCATCAGTTTTGTGTTTATTATGCTGCTGTTCAGAATATTGGGTTCATTTAGTTCACATGAATATAAAAAACTGCAGATACTTTGCATTTTCAAATTTAATTTGTCAATGACAGTAAAGTAAAGCCTTCATTAATACGATAACTGTGCTTCAAGGCATATTGAGGTCTTGTTTTGCAAGCTTTCAGTAAGCTAGGAGGCTCTCCTGACGCCCTTAACTTGTTAAAGATTTTTGTCAGGGAAGCTTTAGTGCGTTGTTACTAAATTTCATGCATAAATTATTTGTTAAATGTAAATATCCTCAAGGAAAATTTTTCTTTAAAAATCAGGCAGCATTTTTATTGTAAATTAAACTTACACTGATGTAATAACAAACAGTACACCTTCATATTTGTGTTGTATAGTTGTATTGTTATCTTCAAGAGCAGTATATCTTTGAAGTTAACTTCTAGTCTGTTAGCTATTTTATATTCTCCATGCACATAATTGTGAGCCCTCCACCAATGATATCACAGGGCAGTAAGAGATTTTAAAGAATTTCTTACACCTCTGTGTGGACTACCCACGTCACCAGAGCCTGTGTTGGGAGGCATGAGGGGAACAGCTACTGGCATGCTGCTATTTCCCCTTCCATACATGTGGGAAGTGAGCAGAGTATTGGCTCCGCCCCCCAACACATCTGCCCTCATACTTGAGCTGCTGTAGAGTGGGAAGTCATTTGGAGCAAGGGATAAGAAGAAACAGAGGTGACTCTGTTTTCTGATCTTGCTTCTGGGGCAGTTCAGCGGCCCACTATCTCTTACTCCGGCTGAATTGCAGAATTACAGTCCTGCCTCATCTCTTGAGATACATGGGCAAACTTGGGACAGGGAGTCCTAAAGATTTTGTTTACTCTGCATAACCTGATAAATAAACTATGAAGTTCAGCAAGGTTCTTCTGTAGGTGGGTCATGCATCAAACACCTTTTAGATTAATTATGTACTAAAAACATAATTAATCTAAAAAGTACTTGATGCATGACCCACCTACAGAAGAACCTTGCTGAACTTCAGTTTATTTTCTCTCAAAAAAAAATTTAAGGACCCCCCCCCCCCCTTTTTTTTTTCCCCCCCATCAAAGATGTGTACTATGTTTATTGAAATTTTATGAATGCACACAATAAACCAACCAGCAAAACCAGATTGGAATGGTACATATAGATGAAAGGAATTCTTTGCACTTCACATTTCTCAGATTAATACACATGAAATAGGTATGTATTTGAGTTCAAGAAGGATTGGGGGGAGAGAGAGAGAGAGAGAGAGAGAGAGAAGAAAAAAGTGGCATTCTGGAATCTGCACACCTTATACAGTAATTGGCACTAATTTATATATATCCCTCATGTAAATTGATTATTTTCAGGAATTACTCCATAGTGCATTTCTCAACATTTTTTCAGAACATTGTTCCATTAGAGAGACAAGGTGGGTGAGGTAATATCTTTTTTATTGGACCAACTTCTGTTGGTGAGAGAGACATGCTTTCAAGCTTACACAGAGTGCCATTGGTGTTCTCAGAACTACACTTGTGCACCATAACCACTCTTCTAATACGAATGGATTTGGAATCTGCAGAATGAAAAATATACATAGTAATTTCTTCAGACTTAGTGCTCTCTTACAGATCATGTCTTGTTTGAGCGTGATGGATTTTTTCTACTTCACTGAGAACATGAGTTTTAAATAGCTATACTAAAAAATAACTCTTCTCACTACTAGCTCCATAATTTGTAGCATTGATTTAATTTTGACTGTCTGTGTAGGTGCATCTCCAGGAGGTGCACAATATCAGAGCTGTTTGATATTTCCAATACAGATTGTTCTCAGAAAGGCTATGTTTGAACAATGTGCTTAGAGCAAAGTACGTCTGAATTCAGTATTTTAAGGTAGATTTAAGTGTAATTTAGCACATGTTGCTGAAAATTTGAGTTTTTGTTACAATTTTGTCCTGTTTGCTAGTAAAACTAGCATTTAAAATTCTTTCATCTAAATTTCAGGTTATTTATTTTTAGCTTTGGTTATAGTCAGTGTAAGACTGTGCTATAAAGCTAGTTTTTATTTGGTACTTTTGAAGTGCTGAAAAGTAGTAATGGTTTAGAATGACATTTTTCATAGTGGCGCTATCCGAAATTAAAGGTACTTTATTGTGGTGGTTTATTGGTATGCTATGCATCTCCTCAATTTGCTAAAAGTCCTAATTGTTAATATACATAGCTATGCAGGATAGTACCAATTTGTTGCCATGATTTCTGGTAACTAGTTAACTGGATTTTTTTAGTTTTTAATAGGGAATCGTTTCATACAGAGTATTTACTATCTTCCTTGGATGCATATTATTCAAGTGACAACATTTGATCCCTGTATGTGTGTATGTGTATGTGCATTGTAATACCTGCTTTTAGTCTGGTTTTGGAGCTTTTACAGTTGATGATACAGATAAAAGATTTGCTATTTTATTTTACTGCCCTCAAAGTCAGTGATACGTTTTTGCCTAGTGTGACAGACAGTTATCACTGTGCTTTAAATCAGCGGTTCTCAACGGGGGGTCTTTGAACCCTTTCCGGGAGGCCGGGATCCTGCAGCTAAAACCCAGAGCCCGAGCCCCAGCACCTCCTGTGGGGCTGAAGCCAGTACCCACGGGGTTGAAGCCCCGATGTCTGGCGCCCACTGCAGGGCTGAAGCCGGGAGCAGCGGGGCTGAATCCTGGAGCCCCGAGGCCTGGTCCTCCCCACAGGGCAGAAGCCCTGAGCCCATGGGCAGAGTTGGGAGGCATGGAGGTGTTGCCTCTTCCCCTGTGGAACTCATTGCCATGGGATGTTGTGGAGGCCAAAAGCGTAACTGCGTTTTTAAAAAAATAGAGACGTTTACAGAGCACAGGTCCATCAATGGCTATCAGCCGAGATGGTCAGGGAGACAACCCCATTCTCTGGGTGTCCATAATCTCTGACTGCCAGAAGCTGGGACTGGACAACGGGATGGATCACTCAATAGTTGCCCTATTCTGTTCATTCCCTCTGAAGCATCTCGCATTGGCCACTGTCAGAAGACAGGATAGTGGGCTAAATGGACCCATTGGTGTGACCCAGTATGTCCATTCTTATGTTCTTGTTTAGTGTGAAAGTCTCCTAAATATTCATCAAATAATTTGTATACTGCCCAGAAGTACAGTAGAACCGCAGAGTTACGAACATGTTCAGAATAGAGGTTGTTCATAACTCTGAAATGTTCGTAACTCTGAACAAAAACATTACGGTGGTTCTTTCAAAAGTTTACAACTGAACATTGACTTAATACACTTTTGAAACTTTACTCTGCAGAAAATAAATGCTGCTTATAACCATCTTAATTTAAATGAAAGAAGCACAGAAACAGTTTTCTTACCTTGTCAATTTTTTTTAACTTTCCCTTTATTTTTTTAGTAGTTTGTTTAATAAGGTACTGTACTCTGTAGTATCTCCTTTTTTGGGGCGGGGGTGTCTCTGCTGCCTGATTGCGTACTTCTGGTACCAAATGAGGTGTGTGGTTGACCAGTCAGTTTATAACTCTGAAGTTCTACTGTATCCATTAATAAGAGTGTTATCTGCTTAATACAGTGCTTTATGCTTTTCTGTGCCAGTATGAATTCTTTTTATCCCTGGATCTTGCCTTATTCCAAAAGCTGGAAATTCAAAATATAGAGCAAATGTTATGTTCCGTGAGCCAAAATACTGCTTCAGACAGTTATCCATTACTTATGTTTTTAGCACACTCTATACTCTACCAAATTTTTAAGGCTACAGTAAAATCTTTTTAAACTCTTCCAAAACTTAGCAGACATCGCAACAAAAGTGATCCACCTTCTTTACGGAATATAGTCAATAAGTCAGGCTTCACATATAGTGTACAGGGGATGATCTCTTTAAAAACCTTACCTATGATAGGCAGATAACATTAGGAAGAAGGGTCTTTACCCATTGATATTTTTGCAAAGATATTCACATTATGCTGATTAAATAAATAGCATTTTGTGGTCTTTAAGGCAGTGTTTAGATGGGTGAGTGAGCCTTTATATTCCAACTCTTGAGAAGTACTACACAGTTGCAAAGATTTCTCCCAGCAGAAGAAAGGTCTTGGTCGTTTCCACAGATGCTGCCTCCTGTGATCCCTGCAGTCAGGATATATGAGGATATAAACTGTGGTCAGCCGTGGGTTAAAGGTGGCCTATGGTGCTGGATTGGCACCCTTTGGTCTGGAAACATTTTTCTTTAGAACTTGGTTGGGAATTGGTTTTCTCCTGGTAATTTCCCAGGCTTCAAAGATTTTATAGCACTCTTATGCCTTCCTCCTAGAAGGTGCAAAGATTTAATAGGTTAATAGACTGAAGTCTCATTTGCAAAATATGTCACAATACTATATTATCACAAACAATTAAAACAAAAGTGCAGCTGCCAGAAAAGTACATCTTGTGATTCGCTGTCCTTTTTTGTTCCTCTACCTGCTAATTACCAAACTTCAGCAGTTCTCAGTGGATCACTAAGTCATTGGTTCAAATTAGCAAAGTTCTGCAGTGTTTAATTAGTAATCTAAAGGCTCCATGTTTTTCTTCTTGATGTATTATCAAATCAGTGGTTCTCAAGCTTTTGTACTGGTGACCTCTTTCACACAGCAAGCCTCGGAGTGCGATCCTCCTTATAAATTAAAAACACATTTTTTTTAATATTTAACACATATAAATGCTGGAGGCAAAGCAGGGTTTGTGGTGGAGACTGACCGCTCGTGACCCCCATGTAATAACCTCAGGACCCCCTCAGGGGTCATGACCACCCCCAGTTTGAAAACCCCTGAATTAAGTGAAAATCAGAACATTTATATTTTTCATGTTTTTTCATGTTCCAGTGAAGTGGTGAAATCGGTTCTTTGTCAGCATAGAGTAGAATTTAAAGGAAGGGTACAATCCTTATCGGTGGGAGAAACTAGGCCTGCAGCTATAAGCCTTTTGCCTCTTTTAATTATGGGCTCAGATTTATTAGCTCATCAGACTCCTGAGAGGTGTTACACAATACCTCCATTCTGCCGAGAACGTTTGGGCTTCTCAAAGGAGTTGGAGCCAAAGGCACTTAGTTTACAAGCACAACTGAGAATTGTGCCCTTTTGAATTCACTGAAGGGGAGGGTTGCCATTGAAGTCAGTGGTGCCAGAATTTCACCCTAAAAGTTAATGAAGTAACTAAATATGATGGTTTTGGAGGAGGGGAGGGATGGGGGGTTTGGATGTCTCCTTCAAATTCTTGCTTTTTAATTCGAGTATGTTTTTTCTTGTTCAGAAATCTCTACCCCAAATTTGCATCACCTTGGGCATCTTCGCCTTGTCGACCTCAAGACATAGGTAGGGAAAATAAGTTGTGTTGAATTCTGTGTTGATATTTATAAATGAGAATCAATGACATGGTTTAACAATTAAGTCAATTCTGATTCCTTTATCTAGACTTCCATGTTCCATCTGAATACTTAACGAACATTCACATTAGGGATAAGGTGAGTGTGCTTTCTTGTCCCCTGTAATAAAATATGTAGATAAGAGGCTGCTTGGGTTATAGAATTCTTTTCAAGATAACCTGACAAGTAATTTTTCGCAGATGGATATCTCTCATCAAATCCAGTGTTTTTTAGAAAGTCTTAAATTCTTTAAAACAGAGGCGCATGGAATGCACTAGGAATGATACATACCCTTTCCAACATTACAAGACCAAAAATAACATATATATATAAAAACAAAACCCTGCATCTGTTCCCAGTTTTGTTTTCCTTTAAGTTCTTGGATGCTAAAAATAGTTTGCGTTAGGTTTTGGGGAATATGAGAATGGGTTTGGGAAAGGACCAGCAGAAATCATTAGAACCATAGTCACATGTAATGAAAGCAGTAGTCAGTCTAGACCAATATCTTATCTCTGAAAGTGTCAGATCCTTCAGACCAAAGCATCAAACCCTTATAATTCACATACCATAGTATATCAACACTATACAGTACAGAGAGATTTTTTTTTATTCCATCTGATCAGCTTATAACCTGAAGCTTAAAAATTAATAGCTCTTATTCCTTTCTTCCCTAGTTAATAGAAATGAAATAGGAATTTTAAGCTTCATATATTTAAAAAGAAATCCTAAATATTGTGTGGTGTTCAGATCATTCAATAATGTTTAAAAAATTAATATGTAAGGGATTGTTGTACTAATGTAGCTATATAATGAAATTAGTAAATGAACTAATACATGTAAAAGTAAAGCTAGTTGATCAGAAAATACACAAAGAAAAATGATTCCCCCCCCGCCCCCTTTTCAGGTTTGTTACTTACATTAACTGTCCTGCTGTTTATATAATAGGAAAATTGGAAAGCTTAATTTAAACTGGAGAAAAATTGAGTTTTTGATTAGTATATTACACTGCTATATATCTAGTCTAACTTTTGCAACATACTTAATGTAAGGGAAACAGTTTGACTATATTTTCTTGTTACGTTTAAATGGTATTAGCTGTCATTTATTTTATTTACCTTTTTTTGGTTTTTAATCTTAATTTTTTTGTATTTTGCAGCTGGCTGCAATAAAACTTGGCCGATATGGAGAAGATCTACTGTTTTATCTCTATTACATGAATGGAGGAGATGTATTACAGCTATTAGCAGCAGTAGAGCTGTATGTTCAAAATATTTTGGCCAATTTGGTAATATAATAGAATGACAATTTACTGTAGTAATCACGTAGTAAATCTAAAACTCTGTTTTCTAGTTTACTTCTAAAAGCTAGGAAAGTTATTTTAACCCCTAAAAATAGAGTCATGGTCTGTGCACAGGGCTGTAACCTTGGAGCTTCTGAATTCTAATACTTACTCTGGTACTGGTTCCTTTCTGTAGTCACTCCATTTGTAATAAAATGCACCTGCCTCATATGGGTTTCGTGTTGCTTTTAAAGCAGCCTGGAGACAAAAAGTGTTACATAAATGCCAACAGTTGTTAAAATTAATGGTGTGGAAAAAGTGAATAGGGAAGTGTTATTTACCCTTTCACATAACACAAGAACCAGGGGTCACTCAATGAAATTAATGCGCAGCAGGTTTAAAGCAAACAAAAGGAAGTATTTCTTCACACAGTGCATAATCAGCCTGTGGAACTCGTTGCCAGGGGATGTTGTGAAGCCCAAAGTAGAACTGGGTTCAAAAAACAATTAGATAAATTCATGGAGGATAGGCCCATCAATGACCAACAGCTAAGATGGTCACATGTACAACCCCATGGGATGTTGTGAAGGTCAAAAGTGTAACTGGGTTTAAAAAAAATAGAGACGTTTACGGAGACAGGTCCATCAATGGCTATCAACCGAGATGGTCAGGGACACAACCCCATTCTCTGAGTGTCCATAATCTCTTGACTGCCAGATGCTGGGACTGAATGACAGGGAGTGGATCACTCAATAATTGCCCTGTTCACTCCCTCTGAAGCATCTGGCATTGATGACTGTCAAAAGACCAGATACTGGGCTAGATAGACCCGTTGGTCTGACCCAGTATGGCCATTCTTATGTAACCATCTAAAAACAAAACAACAAAATGGAGGACAATAAACATTCAGAAAATGGTTTACTGCTGGAATAGGCCAACTTCTTACCGAGGATGGCCAAGGTTTTGGGACTACCATTAGGACTGTATTTAATAAATGGTTATATGGAGCAGATAAGTAGGTGTTTTATGGACTTGATTTTATGTCTTAAGAGGTTTTTTTTTAATAGTGTAAACCAATGTCTGTTTGAACGGGTGTGTTTTTTGTATTCTGAAATCAAAGCAACTAACATCAAAAATTCTTTTTCCTCCCAATTAAAAATGAAAGATTTAACCGCGATTGGAGATACCACAAAGAAGAACGAGTATGGATCACCAGGGCACCAGGCATGGAGCCAACAATGAAAACCAATACATATGAGAGGGGAACATATTACTTCTTTGACTGTCTTAACTGGAGGAAAGTAGCTAAGGTATTTTTTCTTCCACTGTGCAGATTTTTAAATCTATCAACCATGTATTTTTAAAAATCTTTTTTAAAAATCCCCTTTTCTACTGTATGTATGTGTGTGTGTAAAATATTCATTCTGTACCCCACACACTGGCTTTCTGACTTGAATTCAGATGTAGGAGGGAATAAGGATTTCCTGAAAATACTGGTTCATTACTGGGGGGGGAAGGAACTGTCCTCTCACTCTTCAAGAGGTAGAAAAATGCAGAATATTATTTTCCAATAGTTCTAGTTAAAATCCAATTACTTTGTTCTGATTACTGAACTATGGAGTAATTATTTCTTGCCATTTAGAAGTTGGGCATGCAAATACTGTACTTCTGTTTTAGAACATTAAAAACAGAGCACAAACTTTTTATTTTCAAATTAAACCATTTCTCCTTCATGGTATAGATGTGCATTGTAGGAGATTCATGCTTTGTCACTTGAATCACAGAATCCTTTCATATTAGGAAATAAGCTTTGGCTTATGCCCCAAATATTCTTGGCCATAGGAGGGTGTTCAACACAAACAATATCCCCACTTCTATTCATCTTGCTTTGTTCCTCTTTGGCAGACAGTGCAGTCTCAAAATCCAGCCTCGCTGTGTACAGGATCAATGTCAAGATTTTATAGAATTCTATTTTTCTCCAAAAATTTAGTTATCGGTGTGTTAGTAGTTTCCTTAGCATAATTTTAAGATCTTTTTATAGGAGTTTTTTTCCTCACTAGAATTTGACTAGAAGCAGCGAAGATTCTCACATGCAATACTATGGCAATATGTTTACTTGAACACTAAGGGAAGAACTGACTTCCATTGTTATGAGATGCTGAGTGCTTTTATGGAATGATATATTCAGAACAAGATGATGTCTTCAGAGCTACCTCTGGCAAGAGCTTAACAAAAAACAAAAAAAACCACCCAAGAACCTTACACTAAATACAGTACAATTTATTGGATCCAGTGGTCCCTCAAGAATTCACAGAGAAGTTTTATTTTGTCATAGGGTCATCTGGATATTTCATGGGTTTGCAATGTTTGAATTTAAATGTCTGATCTGCTACAGAGTAGATATTTGTTTGAAATTCCACATTTCTTATGCATCGAGGAAAGGGGAAAATATATGCCTTTCTCCCATTTCCTCTGTTTCAAAGTTGATAGGTCAGGGCCACAGTGATCTTGATATCTTTAGCTCAGCAGACGTGGTTCTTGGATATTAGCCCTTTTCAAGAATCTACCCGTTACTGTTCCCTATAACCTATTCTCAGATCCTTTATCTCAAGAAAGAGGGCAAATATTTCATCCAACTTGAGATTCCTTTAACCTGAAAGCCTAATTGCAGGATTGTTTGTTGGTGAGTCATTGCACTTCTCTGTGTAAATGACATCTCAGCTGTTTGGAATCATGAACATATTCTTCTAAGCAGTTATATGCCTGTAGGTGAAAGTATTTTCAGGTTTAACCACAGTCTGAAGGGTGTAGTTCCATTTTGCGCTCCCCTCCTTCCCGTAACAGTTACCTTGATTTTTCTGTTAACACAGCGGACTCAGGTTTGTCTTCATCTACAGATAGTGTATATATAATAGATCATCTCTGACTACCATATTAATGTACAGGAGTATTCAGTATTTTCAAATCCCTCAATAAAATGGCTTACTGGTCTGGTGAATGTGAGAACATCTAGTTCTCACAAAGTTTATGGAATCTTTTTTTGACTTCTTGATACGTTACTTTTTGCATCTGTAGTTAGGTTTTGGTTTTGGGTTTTTTTGACTGACTAACACGAGCATTTCCACACTTCAGGTTTTAATGGCAAAACTGCCTTATACAATTTTTCATAAGGGCAAGATAATTTTAAGGCCTCAAACAAACAAAATTGGCCTAGATGAACTTGGATTTTTAACTGAATTGGCTGACTTCTTTATCAATTTTTTTTCTTAGTCTTAGGTATGCTGTCAGTAATGTTATCCTACATCCCTGAGATGTTCAGAGAGGTATTACCTTAATAGTGGGGAAAAGGCCCTATTGGAAATCTACAAGGTTGTTTCTCGCTTTTGACGAAAAGTGAAGGCCAAACCCTTTGAGTTTTGAGTCTGTATAAATGGATCATATTATGTATTCAGACATCCTATGAGCTTCAATCGCTGTACCAGAAAGAATAAGTGCCCACTCCGCCACTGAGGTAGCAGCCTGCATAGCTGCTATTTACTATATGCCTGTAGTAGAAATTGTAAAGTTGCTACTTGGAGCTTGATTATTCCTACTTTTAGAAAGCAGTATTCTCTTTGCAGAATGTAGATTGGATGCTGTATTCAGGAGATCGGAACTTCAGTCTTTTTGACTAGTGTACTCCTCGTCCCTCTTCCGGGGATAGGTGGTCTACAGCAATGTCAATGAAGAAAGATTGACATCTTTTACCAATAGCTGTTGCTCTCACAAATATATTGTCTCTGCAGATCCATACAGCTTCTCCTGCCTCCTTCAACTTCACAAATTGATGATAATTGTCCAAAATTAGGGAGGAACTGAGGTCTAGTTAGGGCAAGAGGGGAAGCTTTTATACCTTTTTTAGAATTCTGGATCCAAGGAACATGCAAGCGCTAGCGTCTTAACAACTTATTAATTTCTTGTTAGTTTGGATCAAAATATACCAGGCAAGCTAAATATTGGTTGAAGGGGAGCTATGGAGGACTATAGGGAAATTTTGCTTTTTTGAGCAATGGAAAAATGATTAGGCTAGCTCTTACTATCTATGTGTAAAACTCATCTAAGACAAGTGGGAATTTCAAGCACAGATGGAGGGCAAGTATATGGCCTTAAGTCTGTGTAGTAAAAATGCTATCTCTAATATTAACCTTTGGAGTCAAAATTTCCTAAGAGTTGTAGGATAATAAGGACATGATTAAATTTAAATGCTGTTTTAATATGAAGAGTTAGTTGTCTAAGGGACTATACTTGTAAATCTCATTTGAAAAATTAAATTCCAGGGCAGTACAAATATGAAATACCATGGAGAACATATCCTGATCAGTTGCAACCACATGGAGACATTTTTAAAACATATTTTCCTTGTACTTTATTTTACTGTAACACATACATTATTACCTAATATTGAGATTATCAGTTTGCCAGAAGAACATATTAATAACTGCTACTTAATTGGCCCATGGATGTTGCTTTACTGCAGTCAGGTTAGAATTATCTGCAATAAATTACCATCACTTACATCTGTACTTTAAATAAATTATTTTTCTAGGTGCTTTGTAATCTTTCCTCTTGTTTGAATGTACATATGCATTCTTTGGATAATATTACTAAAAGCACCGGACTGTTGGTTTTTTTTAAATCTAGACTATATTTGCAATTTAATAAAACTCTAACAATATCCTAGACTGATTTTAACAAGCTAATAAAATAGATTATACATAATCCTACTCAGTGAAATAGCAAATAACGTTAATTTAATAAAGAATTAGTTTTACTTTCACCTCCGGTAACAGACTGAAAAAGGAAATGAGTGAAAATTGAGTAAGCATTGAGAGCTTCCTAGATTGTTTTGAAATTCAAATTTAAATGAATTCTCCATAAACATTTAGTCAAATAGCCCAAGAACTTGAATAATGAAGAATTTTATTTCCTATTCACCGTAAACAGAAATATTAAGGAAATGTTGATCACAACTATGATATGCTTATGGCTTTTCATCCTATTCCATGTAGAAAGTACAATATGGTTAGAGAAATTTTGATTTTATACTGAGCAGGTAAAACGAGAATACTCACTGTATAGCTTCCTCTGTTGAAGCTGCTGAGGCGATGCTGAAAGGCTCAGCAACAAGAGAAAGGAAAGTGGAGACAATGAGACCAAGCAATGCCACCAATGATCACACATTACTAAAAGAAAATTCTCTTAACTAAAATTTTATAATTTCTCTCTTCAAAAATGAGGAAAGGAGATCCCTGTTAAGAAACAAAATTTAAACCCTTGTTTTATTTTTCCTTCCTAGAAGCTTGGATTCTTTATGGTAGAGAAATGTACACATCAGAAAACTTATTCTTTTCTTTGAAAGGATATTTAATATAGGCAGCATCCGTTTCTAATATTTAAATATATTTTAAATTATTAATAGAATAACATTTAACTTAATGACAAAGACATGCTATAAAGTAGTAGGTTCTAGTTCCTAATTTCTGTTTGGGTCTTTTGTGTCCATTTTACAGCTAATGCAAGTATTGTTTCCAGTCTAATTGAAAACTACGTCTAGTAATGGGGCTTCCACGGTTTCCCTTGGTAGACTGATTCATAGTCCAGTAGACTTCATTGTTTTTCCTACATTTAGCCTGTTTAGCCTACATTTGCCTTTGCTCTCTTATTCCATTAATCCTCTTTAAATAATTCTCTTCCATATTTGGTGTTCACACCTACTAAATATTTTGTATAAATACATTGATTGCTGTGACATAACTCACTCTTTGTGACTGTAATCAGAATGACATATGAAAAATAAGATTCATTTCACAGAAAATTTATTTAGCGTTGGATATGCTTTGTGGGATTTCCCCCCCTAAGTATGGAATCCCTATTCTTGGTTAATTCAAGGTATTTAAAAAAATCATTGTTTCCATATGAAAAATAAAAGCAATTAATTTAACCAATGTTTGCTTAATAGAGAGCTGGAGTTTTTTTTCCATTTCTTTGTATCTAATAAATACAGAAATGATCAATGCTATTGTTCATATCCAAATCTATGATGCCCACTACTAACTAAAGTGAAACGTAAAATAACATGTATGAAAGTATTTTTCTATGTGCAATAAATACACTACTTTTTGGTTTTCAAAAATATTTGGTCGGTGAATTATTTTCCCCTATATTGTTAAATATAACTTTTAAGTGTAATTACACACTCTGAATGTGGGATCTTTTAATACTTCAGCATACCTTGAAGCAGCAATAAAATGACTGATGAACACTGTTTTAATGCTTACAAAACTTGCATCCTGTAGGTGTTAATATTTACTAAAAAAATCTGTCACAGTAACAAATCTCAATCCATATGGTTCTAAAGGAACCCTCATGACCCAGTAAGATTCCTTCGTTTAGACTCCACTCATTAATTCAAGTGGCCGTTCTCTACATGTAGTCTTGAATGCACTCCAGAATATGTGAGGATTTGAGGTAACTGATCTTAGCATTTATCTGTTTTCTTGCTTAATAAATTTTGTTAAAGTAGCAATTCCCCAACTGTGGTCCATAGACTGGTAATGATCTGCAGAGCCTTTTCTGCTCATCTGCAGAACATACTCTGAGAATCATGAACTGGAAGGTTGGAGAGAAGGGGCATTTTTCTTATTTCAAAGTGAGACAGGAGAATTACAGAGTTAGACTGTATCTTAAGTTATACCCCCAAGAACCATGTGTGGAAGCGTTTTCCACACACTGGTATCCCTTGTTCCCCCTCCTCCCACCCCCAAAAGAGGGCTTATGTGCCTGTGCATTACCCCACCCTATCCATGGATGTGTATGGGGTTGTGGGGTGGAATTTACCCCCCAGCATTAATACAGTGGCATGCTATATTAACTAATTTCCACCTCAGGGTCCCCAGGAGCTGCCTCAGCCAGGAAGCTGGGGTGGAGGATGGAATGAATGTGGGGGCCAGAGCCGCAGTAGGGAGACAAGGCTTTCATGCACGTGGCCATGGCCTTGTAGATGCTGCTGGGATTCTCAAGGTTTGTGGAGATCTTTATTTGGGGGATGCAGATTCAATTAATTCTTAGCATGATTCTCTAAATTCCCTCATTACCATGGTGAATTTTTTCTCTATGCCAGAAAAACTGTTTCCCCTTAAAGATCAGAGGCCTGGGACTCAGGACTCTTGAACTCTAGTCTGAACTCTTGCATTGATTTGTTCTCGAATTCAGCTTACCCATCTGTAATAGAAATAATATTATATGGGTGTTGTGAGGCTTTATTATTAATTTTTTTTTTCAATGCTTTGAGTGTGTTCCTCAGTAAGAGTTGACATAATCCCTGCCCAGATAAGTTTAGAATCTATAGGAGGTTTGTTGTTTGAGATCGTAAGCTCAATACATTACAAAGCTGAAGGCAAAAGTGTTTATTTAGCCCGGGATGATTATTACTGAGTTAACTGAAAATTTAGTACAGTACTTTCTATTAAACATTCACTTTTTGAATGAAAATGCAATGAAAGGGGCTTGGGGAGCTGTCAAACTACTAAAAGGTTAAAAAATGATTTTTTTTAAGGCCCAGTTTTATGTATATTTTTGTGTCTACCCAAGTTGTATGCCGAAGATGCCAATGTGAGTACACAAATTGGTGATCACAATTCAAGATCATGCAGTGGAATTGTAATAAAAGCAGAGCACTGCATATTCATAGCAGAGTTGTCGAGAGGTATTTAAATGGTAGGTATCCCAGCAATCTGATTCATAATCGTTGCTAGCCATTCAGAATATATTCACATACTTGAGTGGCTGGAATATTTTTATAATTAGTAAGCAAATCAAATGCCCACATAGTGCAAGGGATTGTATAAATGAGAGAGAAACTGCATTTATGAATTAGTAGCTGTAAGAGCCTCATACACTGGCTGAGCATATTAATATTCAGTATAATAGTTTATAAAGTGCTTTGAGGTCTTTAGATGAAAGCCACTATTGAAGTGTTGTGTTAGTAGTAAAGGGCTTATATCTGTGCCTCAGCAAACCTAAAGGAAAGATGGATACACCTGAAGTTTAACACTTCACCCAGGTATAAAAGGTAGTGGAATGCTTTGTTACGTCTGTGATTCTTAAGTCGATTTAAATCTCTTTACATGGTTGTTTGTTCTTCTTACATTTCATATCATGAAGAAGAAACCTGGCCTCTTGGTATTTCTGACTAATTTGCCTTCCACTAACAGTTGGCATGGTGATATGCCACAAAATACCTTGGAACTCTGTTGTGGAATCTAAAGTAAATCTTTGAAAAGATCTTTTGAATTGCTGAAAAATAGCTTTACTAAAAGTTTAGTAAATGACTTACCTGCACATTTGTGTCTTGTCTGTATGTTTAATAGTTTAAGTGCTCACAACTAAGTTTCTGAAGCAACTTACCGTTTAAAAAATGGGTAAGACGGTGCTATTGCCGACACTGCACTGTATTGTATTGTATTTTTTTTAAATAATGAACTAGGATCACAAAAAATGTATTTATTTTTTGTTTGGCCTCATTTATAAAATAAGAGTTAAATCAAGCTATTTCTAAAAGCATCATATTACTTAAAGAGAAGAAGTTGCTCGTCCTGGATACAGACATTTAAATATGTACGGGAAATATCAACAATTAAATAATCCTTTTTGTTTAATTGTAGGAGTTCCATCTGGAATATGACAAATTAGAAGAAAGGCCTCATCTGCCATCAACCTTCAACTACAACCCTGCTCAGCAAGCCTTCTAAAGACTTCCCTTTTCTTGGGGTATGGCTGTCTCAGCACAATACTCAACATAACTGCAGAACTGATGTGGCTCAGGCATCCTGGTTTTAATTCCTTGAGGATCTGGCAATTGGCTCATGCAAAGGGTCACCATTTGAGGTCCTGCCTTACTAATTATGTGCTGCCCAACAACTAAATTTGTAATTTGTTTTTCTTTAGTTTGAGCAGGGTCTGAATTTGTTTTTGTTTATTTTATTTTATTTTTTGCCAGCAGACAAGCTTGGGTCTAAAGACAAGCGAATACACTGTCAAAAGTTTACCACTTAGTTTCCAAAATGTAAAAAAAAAAAAAAGCAAAAAGACAAAATTAGACAATTTGCATTGTTCATTGTAGCACTATTGGTAATAAAAAATGTTTGTGCATTTTTATGTGAAGATCCTTCTCGTATTTCATTTGGAAAGATGAGCAAGGTCTGCTTCCTTCATTTTACTTCCCCTTATGTTTTTGAAAGGCAGTTTTCGCCAAGCTTAATGCAAGAATATCTGACTGTTTAGAAGAAAGATATTGCCACAACCTCTGGTTAGTTTCCAGAGTTGTGTATTACTGAGCTTCATCTTTCCAGAATGAGCAAAACACTGTCCAGTCTTTGTTACAATTTTGTAATAAATGTGTACATTTTTTTTAAATTTTTGGACATCACATGAATAAAGGTATGTATGTACGAATGTGTATATATTATATATATGACATCTATTTTGGAAAATGTTTGCCCTGCTGTACCTCATTTTTAGGAGGTGTGCATGGATGCAATATATGAAAACGGGACATTCTGGAACTGCTGGTCAGGGGACTGCTTTGTCGCCCTGTGCACTAAAGGGCCAGATTTTCAGCAGCCAAGGACATCCATACCCAAGTGAATGTGATGGGACTTAAAGAAGTGAACTGAGACAATTCACTCTGGCTGTTTGAACAGCAGCGTTTCATAGGAAGAGAAAAAAAAAATCAATCTTGTATTTTCTGACCACATAAAGGCTTCTTCTCTTTGTAATAAAGTAGAAAAGCTCTCCTCACTGCAGTGTTGACTTTGATTTGAGATTGTGAAATCATTTCTTCAACAATGAAAAATGAAAATAACTGTTGAAGTATTAAAAATATCAAGCTGTACAGTGGTTAAGACACTTACATTGAAGAGTCTTTTAGCTGCTGACAAATAATTTAAGAGATTATATACCTTTCCTCAGTAGGCCAAAAATTATGGTCAATCTTGTTTTCACATTAAACAAACTAATACAAAATAGAAAATTATTGTTTACAAATGGGGTTGGGTAACATTTGAAATGATAGGCTCATATTAAAATACTTTTCTTTTTGTGATGGGTTTGTTGGTTTAGAATTAAAATATCCTAACTCGTCACAGCTTTACTTCCAAGCTGATATTTTACAACTTCAAACAGAGAAGTATGTTTCATTTGATGCATATGACTTCCTGAGGCTCAGACCTCAATAAACAAAATCTGAGTACACCATTTCTGGAAAGTACTGTAATTGTTCTCTAGACTAAAGGAAAAAAAAAAAACAACCTGGGTAGTGTGTGTCCCTTATTTTAATGTGACAGCTATTTTACATTCAACGACTTGTGAACTATATTACATCTGATGATGCAAACTATGTTTTAAAAAAACCTGCGGTTACCAAAGCAAGAAAAGACAGCAAAACAATGTCAGAGAATCTTGATTTTTTTTATTTTAGTTTTTAACCTATTTTTCTATGTAGTACAAAACAGTTTGTTGGCATTTATCATATAATGTTTGGAAATTGACCAATAATGACATTGCTGTGTTTCTGTATCAGGTGTATAGCAACTTTAAATTCTACATTTTTATATGTATTTTGGGATAAGAGAGACATAAAAATATAAAACTACTTATATATCATCTTTTTATTATTTAAAGCAAACAACTTTCTCAAGCTGAAAGGAAAGTGATGGTCATAATTTAAATGGTTATAAACACTGATGAAAAAAATTGCCTATGATTTTTCCCTAGCTCAGAAAAGAATCAAGCATTTAACTATTAAGAAACAAAAACTATAAACAGAGGTATGATGTATTGAAAAAAATCACAACTGTTTAATGCTCCCTCATGGTAAATGTTTCTAATTTTAAAAGGCCTGCTTGGACTTCAAGATTTAGGTTTTAATAAGTATCTCAAGAATAGATATAACTTTAATTTAGATGTGATTATTTGTGGTCTAATATATTTTTTCCTGCACAATATCAGTCTTGGTGAAATGAACAAAGGTAGAAGGGGCAAGACAGTGAAATAAACAAAACAAAACCCTATATGCTGCGAAGTACGTGATGACATTTTAAAATCAATTAATCTGTAATTGGGAATGTAACTGCATCTTCCAAACGGTGACTTTTATAAAGAATTTGCATTCAGTTACACTAATTCAGAAGTTTGATGTACTTAAAATTAATATCAAATGCAATGCACAAGTGTCAGTGCAGGAGCTGATGACTGATCCTTACCAAGGGTATAAATGACTTCTTGGTGATTAAATAAGGAGGTACAGAGATTTGTAACTCCTGGGTTATTTTAGTTTTGTATCATGTTGTGCCAAAGTAGGAGAAGGAGCTTTCAATACAAAACAAAAGATATAAAACTTGAAGTATTCCATGAACAATTACAGGTCTCCATAATAAAAAGCAGAACACTTCAAAAAAACCTTACTGAAAACATTTTAAATCACCAACCATATTTTGGTGACTGAATTGTTAGGATACTATGGTTACATCTACATTTCAATAAAAGACCTGTGGAACAGCTATGGCTGGCCCAGGTCAGCTGACTCGGGCTCATGAGGTTCAGGCTATGGGGCTATAAAATTGCAGTGTAGACGTTTGTGTTTGGGCTGGAGCCCACACTCTGAGACCCCGCGAGATGGGTGGGTCTCAAAGCCCAGGCTCCAGCCTGAGCCTGAACATCTATCCTACTATTTTTAGCCCCGCAGCCTGAGTCAGCTGCCCCAGATTCTGAGACTTGGTGCTGAGGATTTTTTTTATTACGCTGTAGACCTATCCTATGGGTATGTCTACACTCCAGTGTAAGCCCAGGGTTCGAATTCAGGCTAACCCAAGATTCTAAGGGGGGTGGAGGATCCAAGCCTGAGTCAAGCCAGGATTCAAGCCCCAATTGCTTTGCAGTATAGATGCAGCCCCACTGGACTCATGCTCTGGGAATCTGTCAAAAGTATCCCACTGGCCAACTTTCTTTGTTCTCCAGCCGTCAAGTTTTGGTGGACAGTCAAGTTTTCCCACACTGCACTGTGAACAAAGGCTAGAGCAGCCAGATTTTGGGAGGGGCCAGCATAGTGTGGTGTAGATGCTGAAGCCCCAGGTGGAGACCGATGGTTTATGAATTCCTAACCTGAGGTTACAAATGTGTAGATGCTCAAACCCTAGGTTAACAAACCCAGGGTCTGCTAACTTGAGTTCTAACCCGGGGCTTAGGCTGCAGTGTAGACACATCCTATGCTACAACACTGGTTTGTTGTATATCCTGTGGCAGCTAATGTACAAAAAACTTTGGAGGTGATTTTATATTCACTATAACATTATTATTCTTGGCACCTTAGAAACTAACAAATTTATTTCAGCATAAGTTTATGCTGAAATAAATTTGTTAGTCTCTAAGGTGCCACAAGTAATCCTGTTCTTTTTGCTGACACAGACTAACACGGCTGCTACTCTGAAACCTGTCATTATTATTCTTGGAGTAAAAAGATTACTATTCTTCAACTGTTTTCATTTAAGTCTTTTTCTGTAATTACATGTAGTCCTCTGTGGACCGTACGCAAGGTAAGTTTTGAGTAGCAATATAAAACTGGCTTTCTCAAAACAGTTGAAAATATTTAGATCTTTGAAATGTTTCAAAGACATTTCTAGAGTTGTGGTTTTCTTAAGGCTTGTTATAAAGCCCTCTTCACTGACACATTGAAACAGAAGAAGAATTATTCCAGTTTATTTGGATAATCACTTTTCTGTTGGGGAAAAAAAATTAAATGGACAGTACGCACTTGTCTACAAATAGTACTGAAGGGAATATTCAGTTAGACAACTATTCCAGCCTTATCTCAGACCACTGGGCCTTTTCCATAACTGAGTTTAAAAACAAGCAATCTTAGCATTCAATTCCATGTCTGAGTTTTTATTACAGCGATGGGTCCTGATGCTGCAGATATTTACACATGAGTAACTTTATGCACTTGAGTCTCACTGAACACACACGTAGTCCCACTGAACATGTGAGGCTACTCGTGCACAGTTACTAATGTACAATATTTTGGCCTTAGATGCCAAAGCTGTCTGCCCTATGTATTTTAGTATTAGTGACTGACAGATTGCTGATTGACACAGTAAGTATTACCCAGCACAGGAACTTATAGTCCTGCTGCTATTTTACCGTTATTATGTGCAATCTTGTATCTTTAGATCAGTGCAATTGTTTTGAATTTTTATAGTTTATTACAGTAGATAATCTTATTTCAAATCAACCATTGACTCTCAATTTTCAGAAGATTTTGCTTAAAATAAGCTAAGAGTCATATACTGTAGTTAGTATTTAACTGAAGTTCTAAAATGTGCTGCATTTCAGCAGCAGGAGCCACTAACTTTAAATTATAATTTTTTTGTAATGACCCAGAGGCAATGCTGAAAGTAACTCTGGAAATCTTCAATACTTTTGTTTCTGTAAGTCTGTTTAGCAGACAACTAGATCCTGGCATTGATATCTAGTTGGTAATGACTCAACGATTCGAACAGGTTAGTCAATTTCTAAATAAAATTGTTTTAAATATATTAAACGATACTGGACACATTTAAAATTTATTTTTTAGTAATCTCCCAATAACTTTAATTAAAACTACTTCCATAGGACTGTGTATTTATACTGACTGAAATTGAATGCAAACTTCATTGGCAGTCTACCTTATTCAAGAAGGGGAATTGTGATGCTAATTAATGAATGAGCTGCATAGTTTTGTATTCAAACTAACTAAATATATTAAAATTGCATAGGTTAAAATAGTTAAATGTTTCAGAATAAGCTTATTCTTTGGATACCATGCTTCCCCCTCACATTTTTCTTATAGAGGATACTCTCAAAATTATGGTAATGGGAGTTTGGGTTGGGTACAGGCTACTGTACAGTAACTTTTTTTCTCCTGAATTCTCACTTGAGACTCTTCACATAGGGTGAGAATTTTGGGGATTTGGCTATTTGTTTCCCGCCCTCAGCATTTTGGGGGCATCAAAAGAGTTTACATTTAGTCATTTGAATAATAATAAAGTTAAATTTTACAGATTAATTTTTAAATTGGTTTGAATAACCTCAGTAGATTTAATTTTCCCTTTAAGAACAGTCTACTATTGGAGTTACTTTTCAGCTTTTTTAAAGTAAAGTTAGATTTAGCTGACAATTTTTTCTTGAATGTTATGAAGTCAACTGACTGAAATGAAGTACTACAAGTTGGATAAATAAAACATTTCAACTTGAACTTGTTAGATTTTTATATGCCCAAGTTTCCTATTTTTTCACATACGTTTTATCTGTGAAGATGTCAAAGTGCATTTCAAAAAATGTTGTATACAGCTGTTAAAAAGTCTGTCCACTGTATAAGCAAACTAGCAACTGTCATATTATATGCCTCATCTTTCATATGCCTGTGCATTGTTGCTGACCAAGAGCTAATGAAAATCTGGGCACTTGTGCTGACATGTTTGTGAGAAGAAGGGGAAAGGGATGCCTCCTTTTGTTCCTGAGCCCTGATGGTCACTTTTTTCTTTGAAGGTATGGGATGAAATCTATACATCTCATGTTTACAAATAAACAGCTTATGGTATCATAAGCATTGCTTTCTCAATAGCCTTGCTTCATTAAGCTTATCTACGTGCTCCTAAAAATTGTATTTAAAGATTTCAAGAAAAATGGCAAGAGAAGGAGCTTTCAATACAAAACAAAAGATATAAAACTTGAAGTATTCCATGAACAATTACAGGTCTCCATAATAAAAAGCAGAACACTTCAATTCAACACTAGTCAATCTAGTATTGCAGAAATACTTTTATAAATTACTAGTCCAGGCACTGTCTATAAAAGCTTCTATAAAAGATTAAACAATGTTTACTATTTTCATATTCAAGATTTGATTTAAACACCGAGACACTTGTTAATGAAATTGTCCTCTCTCGCTTTAGGATATATGGTAAAAAAGAGTATACATAGAGGACCACTTTTTTCTGTGGCACTGCTTTGGATGAAGAGCAAGACCTTTTATTTGCCATTTACCTTCATAAGCATCTATCTGTGATTTGCCTCCCCTGAAGTCAAAGTTCAGTTTCTCAGATGAACCAATCAATAACTGTCTACATAAGTAAGATGCCCATTTCAGTTTGGCTTATACAAAAGATTGTATTGGTCGTTGTATAGAAATACAACAGAAGTAAGATGGCTACACTAAATACACACTTTTTGACAAATATTACAGGAACCGTCCTGCTGCTACTATCACAGAGAATTACAGGAAACCACACAAAGGAATACAGGTTGCTTAACAGAGCTCATTCTAGCCAGTTGCCCATAGTTGTAGATTGTCTCAAACAGCCTTCAGATGCCAGAAAAGTGCACTCTACTTTTCATATGAAGATTTTTCTGTAGTATGCAGTCTGTCCACAAATTAACAAGACAAAATGTATCTGAAACCGATGAGTAGTTAATGCTATGTGAGATTTTCCAGTTGTCAACATACATGGCCATTTCAGTAGATTATCAATTGGAAATATTCAGTTCCTCCATTTTTTTGCAAACATGTCGATTGGCTTCTCCTTAATACTCTTAATAAATGCAAACATCTTGAGGCATATTTGAATTAACACATTTACTGGGCATTTCCAGCTCTTTTTCCAGTACCAAAAGTAAAAAAATATATAATGTAGTTAGACATCTAAAGGATTAAAAACCTGCACAAATTAGATATACATCTCATAGTTAATGTTTATCTTTGAACATTTTAATCTACTTATGACTAGTGGTCCATTATTAATACTTACTCATCTATTTTCAAAGTGCTGTATAAATGTTAACCTTCAACACTGATTTGATTTGAACCAGTTGGACAAGATTACCTGTGCTACCACTCAGGCAACTGTCCTGCAATCATCATCTGTGCAGGTGCACCTTCAGCCCTTCAGAGGGACTGCAGAGGTGCTGGGTCCTGCCCACGCAGAGCCCCATTGAAGGTACAGAGCTCTAACCAATGACAAATCCTATTCTGTGATTGGGGCATTAATGATAGCATATGTAACTTTTTCTGACCCAAATAAAATGTATGGAATGTAAATATTTGTACAGCCCTTTGTAAAGGTAAAGAGCCTGGTAAGTGTTCAGCATTATACTCCATCCTCATTTCACCACCTTCTGTCAGCACATTTGTTCAGGGAGCTAAAGAGTTGTCTTGTAAGTACTACAAAACCACTTATAGATAAGAAAGTGTTCTTTCATGAGCAGGTTAACCAGTTTAATGGTGACATGTAAGAAAAAAGGCTTCAAGATGAAGAATTGATTAAATGTCTGGAAGTTAGTTTTATGTGTTTAGCAGGGGGGTGAACCGAGGAATGTATGTAGTTTTGGTACAATGAAAAGGATGGTGAATCTCAGAAAGTTAATGTCCCCTTTACATGCAAAGACCTCTTGTCTTATAATGACTGAGTACAGAACACATGGATGGGTATTGATACTGGAAGGGAGATGGGGAGGGTACAAAATTGAGTATCAAATGTGAAAAGACTCCTCTTGCTAATTGTTTGAAAGGGGAAGACTAATGAGGGAGGGTTAGTCATACCTTACCTCATTACACTGTGGTGTTATATGAATCAGGAGGCTGAGGAACAAAGACTTTGTCAGCATCAGAGCTGTCCTTTTGGAAGGTAGACATGACAGGTAATAAACCTATGTGGTAAAAAATGAGTTGGTAGAGACCAGAGGGCTAGATGTAGATCACATAGGTTTAGAATCATTGTAAGAAGTTTTCGTATTTTACTTACACACGCGTGCGTGCAAAGAGCAGCAATGTGGCTCACAAGAGAGCACCATCCCCAAAAATGCTAACAGTGCAGAATGATTGCAGGGGACAGATGATAAAAAACTGGCCAAAATGAGTGTTAGAAATATAAAAATAGATGGCAGCAGATAGTATGACGAACTAAAGACACCAAGCCACACACCTAAGATTGGAGTAATTTTCCTGAAAAAGATTGGATTATAAACATGTATTTGATATACAGGAGTGAACCTCTGGATAAAGAGTGCAGTGGTGCAACTGGGGATAATATTCAAAAGCATTTATATTCATATCACAAAAGTAGAGTTTTGATAGCCTTCATGCCAAATATTGCTGAATATAACATTTGAAGAACTTACGGATCAACTTATTTGTAAAGGTTTGACACTGAGCATCGCCGCATGAGAGTAGTGACAGTAAACAGTGACACTGTTTCATATTTATTCTCTTATTACTTCTGTATTTTGTCCAATGTACATGTCACCTGAAGAATTGCAAGCTCAGCTTCTGCTCTGGAATTACTACTGCTCTGTTTGTATATAAGTGCCTACACTACAGGCGATGGAATCAGAACAGGTGAGGTAGGAGACAATTGAGCATGCTTTTCATAGCTGTATCTTTAGGCAATGCTTGGTCAGTGTAAATTTGTTAGTGAGCTATTCAATAGGTCTCTGAAAACACCCAATGCCTTTTGCAAACAGATCAATACTTACGTTGGGGAGGGCAGTCTATAGGGCCACCTTTAAATGTGCAATCCCCCCTGCCCCTCAAAAACTCTGGTGTTTGCATGCAAATAATTGTCATTTATCACCGTCTACTCTTCCATAGTCTACATAAGTGATTGAAATGCTCCTGAAGAACACATTTCAAACAGCTGATCTGTCAACAACATAGACCCTTGAATTGGATTTCAGACCAGATACAGCACTGAGATTGGTGCTGATCATGACCACAAACCTCATGGTTGACTGGGTGACCTGGTAGGGTAGAAAGAATCACACTGTGCTGGCCCTGATCGTTAGTCTCGTGTTGTAACCCACTCAAGGGGATACCCAAAGCTGTGAACCACTGTATTGCCTCTGTGCCTCATCAAGTGAGAGATCTGTCGAAGACTAGAGTGTGTTAGCTCCTTGCAACCCAGTCTGTCCACCTCCCCAGCAAGGCTCTCTCAGCACAAACCTTGCCTACCAAGTAACAATCAGTGAACTCCATCCAGCCCCACGCTCAGATGTTTCTCTGCAATACACAGACTACCCCTGTGCACTCACAGAAGATACTAAGTTTGCTGCTCTGATGAAGAGTCAGTAGATCAGTTTCTTAATTTAACTGAGGTAAATACACATGACCCTTTAAACACAGCACTGAGCCAGTTAATAGTAAAAGTAAAAGTTTATCAATTAAAAAAACATGGATTACATGATACCAAGCAAAAGAGAGGAAGGCAGAGATGGTTACAACCAAATACAAGTGAAAACACACATCTAAAAGACTACAACTTAACCTAGCAAGATGCAGTCTTTATTCAAGCAGATTTTTCTCACCCACTAGTCTCCTTTCCTGCTTTTCACTGGCCAGGATGCATCACAGAGATCAAATTGCTTGGTTTCTTTGTCTCCTGAGATGAAAGATAAAGATGGAATCTCTCTCCATTCCTTATATCCCCAAAGGAATGTCTTTGTTTTACAAGTCAGGAAGGCCTCGCCATGTTAATTCTGTCTCTGAAGTTCAGGATCATGAGAGCCCTTGTCAGTTCAGCTCAATGGTTTTATTTACTGCTAATACGTAAATTGAGGTAAAGCCACATTCCTTTGTCTAGGGTAGACCTGTTTATCACCTTTACCTAGGCTAAGCTGCTGTCTTGTCTTAGCCATGTTTTTGTAATATAAGAATGTCTATACTGGATCAGACCAATAATGTATCTAGCCCAGTATCCTGTCTTCTGACACTGGCTGGTGCCAGATGCTTCACAGGGAATGAACAGAACAGGGTAATTGTAGAGTAATCCTCGCCTGGCATCCAGTCCAAGCTTCTGGCAGTCAGAAGTTTAAGGATACCCAGATCATGGGGTTGCATCCCTGACCATCTTTGCTAGTAGATGGACCTATCCTCCATGAGGTTATCTAATTTTTTTAACTCCGTTCTACTTTTTGCCATCACAACATCTTCTGGTGGTAAATTCCATAGGTAGACTGTGTGTGTGTGAAGAAGTGCTTCCTTTGGTTAGTTTTAAACCTGCTACCTATTAATCTCATCAGGTGAGCCCTGGTTCGTGGGTTACAGGGAGGGGTAAATAACACTTCCCTATTCACTTTCTCCACACCGTTCATGATTTTGTAGACTTTTATCTTATCCCCACCTTAGTTGTCTCTTTTCTAAAATGCACAATCTCAGTCTTTTTAATCTTTCCTCATATGGCATTTGTTCTATAACCCTAATGATTTTTCTTGCCCTTCTCTGTACCTTTTCCAATTCTAATATATCTTTTTTGAGGTGGGGCAAGAAGAACTGCATGTAGTATTCTAGGTGTGGGTGTACCATGGATTCATACAGTGGCATTATGATGTTTTCTAACCTATCCCTTTCCTAATGGTTCCTAAAATTGTTAGCTTTTTTTTTGACTGCTGCTGCACATTGCACAGCTGTTTTCAGGGAACTATCCACAACGCTACCAAGATCTTTCTTGAGTGGTAACAGCTAAATTAGAACCCATTATTTTGTATGCATAGTTAGGAATATTTTTTCCAATCTGCATTACTTTGCACTTATCTACCTGGAATTTCATCTGCTGTTTTGTTGCCCAGTCATCCAGTTTTCTGGGAACCCTTTGTAATTCTTTGCAGTCAGCTTTGAACTTAACTATCTTGAGTAATTTAGTATCATCTTCCAACGTTACCACCTCACTGTTAACCCCCCTTTCCAGATCATTTGAGAGTATGTTGAACAGCACTAGTCCCAGTACAAATCCTTGGGGGACCCTACTATTTACATCTCTCCATGAAAACTGACCATTTATTCATACCCGTTTCTCTATCTTTTAACCAGTTATTGATTCATGAGAGGACCTTTCCTCTTATCCCATGACTGCTTACTTTGCTTAAGAGCCTTTGGCGTGGAACTTGTTAAAGGCTTTCTGAAAGTTCAGGTACACTGGATCGCCCTTGTCCACATGCTTGTTGACACCCTCAAAGAATTCTTCTAGACTGGTGAGGCATGATTTTCCTTTACAAAAGCCATGTTGATTCTTCCCCAACATATCATGTTCATCTATGTGTCTGATCTATTTTTACTATACTTTGAACCAATTTACCTGGTACTGAAGTTAGGCTTACTGACTTGTAAGTGCCAGGATCGCCTCTGGACCCTTTTTTAAAAATTGGCACTAATTTAGCTACCCTCTAGTCATCTGCTACAGAGGCTGATTTAAGTGATAGGTTACATGCCACAGTCAGTAGTTCTGCAATTTCATATTTGAGTTCCTTCAGAACTCTTGATAGTGAATACCATCTGGCTTTGGAGACTTATTACTATTTAATTTATCAGTTTGTTCCAAAACCTCCTCTACTGACATCTCAATCGGGGACATTTCTTCAGATTTGTCACCTAAAATGAATGACTCAAGTGTGGGAATCTCCCTCACATTCTCTGCAGTGAAGACCAATGCAAAGAATTCATTTAGCTTCTTTGCAACGGGCTTGTCTTCCTTGTGTGCTCCTTTAGCACCTTGATCACCTAGTGCCCCCACTGATCATACCAAGGGAATTCATAGCTTTCACATATGTTAACACATGCATTTTACAATTATATTAATAACCAGCATGGCGTTAGCTTTTATGTCACCTCACAAGGCATATTTTGTATAGATACTATTGTAGTAGTGTGTAGGGTGTGAATACAGAGGTGCCTAGGGCCACATATACCATAGAGGTTTGTGATGACTGCTACTTCCTCACCTCAAGAGCATCCACTCCTAGTGTCCTGTAATCACCCCTGTTCTTCCTATTCAACATCTATATTTAATCCCGTAGAATAAGCTTGTATGTACTTCTGCATATTGCTGGTACTGATGATGTAACTTCACATCAGGCATGGCCCCGTTACTCAACACTGCCAGTGCCTGAGTAACAGTAAAACCCATATTAGTTAAATCCAGTGAAGACATAGGAGGTGATAGTGGAAAGAGGAAAGTGTTTTCAAGTACTGGCCCTAATCATAACATTACCCTTCTTCAAAGGTGTCTGTTCTCTGAGCACCAGTGTGGATGGAGTCTTGGGGGTCCTGAAGGACTCCTTAGTGGCACCAGTAACTAGAAGCGCCTTTCAATACCTGCAGCCAGGCATGAGACTGCCCTTTTTCTGCTATGGACCTAGCCACAGTAGTCCATATATTTGTCACTTCCAGGATCAACTACCACAATAAATTGTATGGGGATGAAAGCGAATGCCAAGAACAAGCAGCGGCCAGTGAGACAGGGTAATGAACTTGCTACCCTGGATACCTCACTATTAGCAGGCTGTATTTAACAGCTGGATCTTCAGTGTGGTTGGACCCATCTGGGGCAGGCTACTTTTCTCTGTGACCATAAAGCTACATTAATCCAAAATACTACATCTGACTGCACTTAGAATGAAATTTGCATATGTACCCCATGACTACTCTTTTTGTTGGTCTGCATGCACCCATAACCACCCAGAAAATGTTTTACCAAGCAGTCACTTAAGATACTGCACAAGGAAGGCACAGAGTTTGACACTGGCAGACCAGGTGCCAGCTCATGCCAAGGTCTGTAGGCCTCACTTAACACTGATAAAGTCGTAGCTGGAAACCATCTGGCTCAACTGTGTGTTAGCATTGATAAAATAGGTATTAGATTTATAGACATCTGTTTGGACCTTATGAAATGTTTGAGGAGCTGCTACATGCATCAATCTCACTTATAATATCTGTATACCATGTTATAAGGTAATAATTAAATGTTTTGCTCTGTAACTATATACGTGTTTGCTATGAAAATGGAAACCCCCTCAGTCAGGAGAGAAGTAATACCAAGTGTGAAATACTAGTTTATCACAAGAGGAGTCATTTCCTGCTCAACAAAAGAAGCCCTACAGACACCTGATGAACCAGTGTGGAAAATCAGTGGACAAAGGACTTTGTTTATTGCTCCCCACACACTCATGAAGAGGGGATGTGCACAAACCCTGGTCCTATCATAGTTTGACCCGGGGAAAGGGAATAAAAATCCCTGTCAAGAAGAAATTATCCTTGTGCTGCTCGGACTTCAGGCAGAGGGCAAGACTTCTAAGCATAAGCAAGGGCTCCCTAGCTGTTTAGCCCTAAAGGTCATATAGAGCTTGTACATTACAGTTGCTTCTATTACATTCTGAAACCTAAGACTGTAACTCATTTGTGTGTATGGTTATCTGCTTTAATCTTGTAAATAACTCCCATTTTTTCCTAGTTAATAAACCTTTAGTTAATTATAGGATTGACTACAAACATGGTCTGGTGAGATCTAGGGTGCACTTGCCCTGGGGTAATTGATTGGTCCTTTGGGACTGAGAGTAAACTGAATATTGTTGTGATGTTTGGTATAAGAAGGGATCATCTATCACAAAGGCAATTTATTTTTGCATAATAGTGCAGCAAAACAGCAAACATTTATCTTCTTGACATCATTCTCTGTGTCAAGTTGTCTGGAGTTGCCAGGGGGCAAGATAGACTGGGACTGTCTGGGTCTCCAGGGTAAAGCTGTTGCAGTGCTTGAGAAGTTCACACTTGATACTTGGTTAGGTTAGTTAAATCTAAATATAGAACACACCACCAGTTTGTGGTCTCTGCCCCTACTTCTTGGCACTTTACCCCGAGGTTGTCACTCACGGTTGTTTGCAACTCCAGACAACTTGACACAGAGAATGATGTCAAGAAGATAAATGTTTGCTGTTTTGCTGCATTATTATGCAAAAATAAATTGATTTTTAAAATTCCACTTCTAGCCACTCAAATGCACGCTGCTGCTAAAATTTTCTGTAGCAGTACTTTCTCTCGCAGGAGTTGGCTTTTCCCAGTCTTTGTGGGCCTTGCTGCCAGTGAATTTATTTCATGGTTGTCCTTGACTTACCAGGCTTCTGGACTGCCATTTTTTTGGCAGGGTACAATCTATGTTTAACGCTGGTTGCTAGGTTTTCCTGTAGAGTACATGCTGGACTAGAACAGATTTTCAAATAGAAATGTTTCTCCTGCTGACTTCACATTGACTCAGCGGGATTTTTTTTAAAACTTAATTGAATAAGACTTTGCTTTTACAATCCCTTTCTGATGCAAAGGACATAATTAATCTCACAAATTGGAGTAAAGCTGAAGCCTGGTTACTGGAAAACAGTAACTGCTACTTCTACCAGTTACATCAGGCAATCTGCTCTGCAGTGGAGTTGCTGTGGGTGACAGAAGGTGAACGGAATGACAGACATTCAAAAATTGTCTAAATTGTTGTTCTATCATTCCTGCAGTTGTGCTCTGAGCACATCTTTGTAAAAGATTTTAATTTCTGAAGATGAGTTTGGGCTGTTAGAAAATCAAACCAATGCCCATGTACCTGTGAGAGAGGAAAAAAACCCACTTTAGCAGCTCTGATCTCTCCCCAGCTCCATGTTGAGTGAGGGAAGGTGAAGGGCAGTAGGCACATCCACAATTGTGTGGGTATTTCTCCCCTAACAGAGGGTAGATCCTTTTGCTGCTGAATCAGCAGAGGAACACGGTGGGAGCGGGCCTGTGTACTGATCCCTCTGCCCAGCAAGGAGTGCTACCACTAGAGTTGCCACGCCTCCAGGATGGGCCTGGAGTCTCCAAGAATTAAAGATGATGCCATGTGATGAAACCTCCAGGAATATGCCAAGCCAAAGTTGGCAACCCTAGCCACCACCCAGAGGCTCTGCCAGCGGGGGCTGTTCTCCTGGGCAAACGCTATGTACCAAACCCTGCTTCTGGCTGTGATGCCAGCCCTCAGCCTCCTGCTAAAACCCCGTGTGCAAAGGCCGCGGGGCGCCCGACGTGCTTCGGGGCCATAGAGCTCAGCGCCCTCAGCCACCTCCGGGGGTCGGCTTATGTAGCTGGCCGCTTTCCCGCCCGTGCGCTCCACTGAGGTTAGGCGCCAGGTTCAGTGTCTTCCCGGCGCCCGGGGGGAGACATTCTCGTACCCACGCTTGCCTGACAAGGCCAAGACGAGGTAGGACTGAATCCCGCCCCCCGAGCTCCGGGGTGCTGGTTTCTGGGCCCGGGCTCTGAGGATCAGCGCAAGCTGCCGCCGCGGCGCCGTTCCCGCGCTAGGCTGAGCGCCGCGAGGGCTGCGCAGGGGGCCGGGGTCAGGCCCCGCAGCTGTGAGCGCCGGGCCGGGATTGGAAGCCGGGTCCCTCTCCAGGGGCAGCGCTCGGCACACGTGCGGCTGGCGCTGGGCGGGGCTTTGGGTCGTCGCCGAGCGTCTCGGCTGAGTCGGCTCCCCACCGGCCCCTCCCGGCTGGGGGGCAAGCGAGTTACCCACACACGTGCGGCGCTGATCCCGCCGTGTCCGCTCCCCTCCCCCGGGTGGGGCTGGCGTCCCCCCACCCCCCCGCTCAGGATGGCATTCCTCTCCTTTCGATGGCATTAATCCGGAGCATAATCAGGCGCTTCCTGGAACACGTCTCCGGGGGCCGATAATCCCGGGCCAAGCTGTCCCTAGAGGAGATTGCCGCGCTCGGGGGCGGGATCAGCCGGCTGCCGCGGATCAGCGGGGTCACTTCTGAGCGGGCGAGTGTCCCAGCCATGAGGGGCTGCTGGGGGAGCAGCGAGCTCGCTCCCGCTAAGCGGCTTAGCTCCCGGCAGATGTGGTCAGGCTCCCAGCCGGCTCCAATCATTGGCGGAGGGAGAGGCCGAGAGGCCCGGGGAACAGGAGACCCCTCTAGCTCGTGGGGAAGAGGAGGGGGCTTGCACTGGTGATTGGCACCCTCCGCCTTGCACCATGCGGGGGGAGTGAAGAGTTGCACGGCGGCGTCTCGCCTCAGCAGGGGAGCTCCGGACCCCAGCTGAGGGGAGCTTGGCAGCTGGAGTGGAGGGAGTTTGTCTCTGATCGCCCCCTTCCTCCTCCTCCCTTCACACCCTCTGCTGCTCTTGCTGCCAGGCTGGGGCAGCGCTTGCCGGTGGTCTAGGGGGAGATGGCGAAAATCAGGGTGTCCTACGAGTACACAGAAGCCGAAGACAAAAGCATCCGGCTCGGCTTGTTCCTGATCGTCTCCGGCATCGTGTCGCTCTTCATCCTGGGTTTCTGCTGGCTCAACCCCGCTTTGCAGGATTTGCAAGGCAAAGCTGCCAACTGCACGGTGCTGTCGGTGCAACAGATCGGGGAGATGTTTGAATGCACGTTCACGTGTGGCACGGATTGCAAGGGCACCTCGCTGTACCCCTGCCTCCAGATCTACGTCAACAACTCGGAGTCCAACTCCAGGGCGCTGCTGCACCAGGACGAGCACCAGCTCATCACCAACCCTAAGGTAAACTTGTGCCGGGGAGAGAAGGGCAGGGGGAGGCCCCGGGGCCCCTGTAACGTCCCAGCTGCGGAAACAGAGAAGCCAGCTGGTGCTTTGGGGTTTGTCTCCATATCGTGGGGGTGGGGAACTCACGGACACTGGATCTAATGGCCTGAATAGCAAAAGCAGATCAGCCACTCGCGTCCTACTGCCCCCTCTTCGCTCCGGCGGTGCCGCCGCCTGTTGCTAGAGCCCCGCGCTGCCGCCCGCTGTCAGTAGCTCACTGAGGCGCTGCAGCCTTTGGAGCCGCTTCGCACCCGCCTCCCGTAGGACGGCAACGTTTTACCTCCAGAGTTAACTTCTTTCGTGGATAAACTCGGCCTCTGGCCGCTCCTCTTCCCCGCCCCGGCATGGACCGACCTGCTCACAGGTTCTCTGAAAGTGATCACAGGGCTAATGAGAAGAAGAGTCTGGAGTCCCCCCCCCCCCTTTTTTTTTAATGTTAATCGTGTCCAGTAAAAGAGCCAATAATTGATGGGAGCTTGAAGCCGCGGGATCCATCAGGCTGCGGGGATAGCAACCCCAGGCTTGTGGCTGAGACCCGATCTACCAGGACGTCCACACTCGGCCAGAGAGAAACACCATTGACAACGGATTGCGACCTCCCCTCGGTGCAATCTATCCCCCGGCTGCTCGGAGAGAGAGGGGCAGGGGTCCGGAGAGGAGGCGCGCTGCGGACGGCAAAAGAATCGCACGCAGTCAGCTGCGTTTGCGTTTCATTCGCGGTTATTGCGGATTGATGTTTAGATCCGAGGTTCTTCCTTCCAAACCCGGCTGCTCCGTATTGATCCCTGCAAGGAAATCCCCGTTCCAGGGAAACGATCGTAAAGTTACAAATCCAGCAATATGAGGGAGAGCCAGTCGGAAAAGAAGTCCACTCCAGCAACTAGCAATTAAACAAGCAAAATTATGTGGAAGGGAAGGCCAGTGTATTCTTTGCTTTGAGCATATGCCAGGAAGATTCCACCTTTGCAACCCCTTCATTAAACCAACCAAACAAAAAACCTTTCTCCTGGGATATGAGGTGTGTTGCTGTGTTTGTAAAATACGATCCCTGCCCTTCCAGTTTACCCTAAGTGTAGTAGCTAGCAAAGGAGTTGAGCACTTTTTTCTAAGTTGGCACACAGTTAATATAAGCAAGTGGAAGGAAGGGTAAAAAACCCACAGCTGTTGCAGTGAGGTAAGCATTGAGTGTGTATTTATGCTATGAGAATTACTATCCCCTTTTTATATTTCAAGTGCTACAAAAGCAAATGCTTGTCTTCATGTTTTTGCTTTAAAGTTTTTTTGTCTCTTACATTTGGCTCCTACTTGAAAGTTCCTGATTTAGATTAGCTGGCAGGCTATAGTATGGTGTGATTCATAGCTGTGTCTCAAAGCTGCAAGTCTCCAATGCATTGTTGTGCATAACAATACCATTGTGGATGAACAAGGGAGTGCCAAATATTCAGGGGGGATATAGTTACAGGCATTTATGAATGGGTACACAACTCTGAGCATGGAAACCTGAAAGTTAAATTCTAAATGTAGAACACTTAGACGAGAAACGAAGGTGGTGCATGAAGAATTAAGTACATAAGGGAGAGCGTGAATGAAGTGTGCCTACTCCACTCCCTGAAAGTCTACACTGTGTCAGTTACAAAACAGGAAAAAAACTTCAGTGCTAACAAAAGCATTTTAGGATAATCCCGGATTCAGCTATACATCAAGGGAAACGTAAGGAATCTTGAAGAAAATCTGGAAAAAGTCACATTCATGAGCATGAAATTAGGGAGCTCTGTCGATATGCTTTTAATGTTTCTCTTCATAATGTGGCTTAATCCAGAGTTTTGTAATATGTGCAAGATGGGATACTTTCAGCAATCAACCTGTTTGTCTTCTGTGTCTCGGAGCAAACGCAAGAAGTCATGCTTGACTACTCTTAAGCAATGGCCAAGAGATTAGAATGTCTGACGCACTCCGCAAAGGACATCTACTTAGTGTGTTCAAGAATTCTTCAGACCAGGAGAGCTGCAGCAGATATGAAATTTCTGGAAACACCATTGATGAACTAAAGGTAATATAATATAGTACTGCCATAAGTGAGGTAAGTACCTCATTTTCTCAGTACTAAATTAGTTGCAGACAGAAGCTTTGAGGAACTAACCTGAATGAAAGATACAAGAAATTATGCAGAGAAGATTCAGGAGACTAAAGATTTATTACACCTGTACTGCATGGGCAGTATTCTGGGAGCTCCATTTAGGGATCCAAAGTTACGATTTGAGTTAAGTGAACATTAATAGAATTCAAGTTTGTTCTGCAATAATGGTCTCTGCATCAGCTAGGAAAACTCACTGAAGCCACAATATTCATTTTAGAAGTGGTTATGCACCATTACTTGGCAAAAGTGTGTGTTTTCCTGACATTGCTATGGATCCAAGTGTGTGTTTGAGAGATAAAGATTTTAAAATTTCTGAAACACCTACTTGGAATCTTTCATCTTCCAGATGGATTCTAGGATGGCACCATGGTAGATCTCAGCACGGCTTGATCAGTGCAGCTAACCAGAAAATAGGAAATTAACTTAAACACAGTTTTCCTGTATATCTATTATTTTTTTAGTGGCAAATGGTTTTTAGGCAATTTTTGCTTGTATGGTCATAAATAACTTGAGCTCATAAATAATGAGCTTTTATATCAAATCTGAACAAAATTATAAAAATGAGCTTCTGCTATGACTTAACATCACAATTATCAATTATTATTACTGTTATGTATTTATTTTTATAATGCCCAAAAGTGCAAGGTACTTTACAGAACAGAATCATTAGCATCTTGCCTCAAAGAGCTTATAGTTTTAAGACATCAGAAAATGTTTTTAAGCAAGCATTCCTCAGCACTGTTTGCATTCTAAATATTGCAGCAGAGAACTTGAAAGTGAAACTGACTGAATAAAAACATAATTGACGTTTAATATTTCACTCTTTTAAATTTAGTAAACTAAGATATTGAGGTATTGTTTAGGTAAAACGGGGAAGGAAATTTGTTTGGAATGTGATTTGACATTGACCCTTCCATTTTTTGTACATTTTTTTTTAAAGCCCTTCTTAATGAGTAAGACAATTTTCCAGCATTCTGATTGGCTGGAGGAAATTTTGTTCAGTATAATGTATATTTACAAAAGGGAGAAAGTTCCTGAAAATCTGACAAAAACAACAAGGAGTCCGGTGGCACCTTTAAAGACTAACACATTTATTTGGGCATAAGCTTTCATGGGTAAAAAACCCACTTCTTCAGATGCATGGAGTGAAAATTACAGATGCAGGCATTATTATACTGACACATGATGAGAAGGGAGTTACCTTACAAGTGGAGAACCAGTGTTGACAGGGCCAATTCAGTCAGGTTGGATGTGGTCCACTCCTAGTAATTGATGAGGAGGTGTCAATACCAATACCAGGACCTCCACACACGGCCAGAGAGAAACACCATTGACAATGGATTGCGACCTCCCCTTGGACCTCCCCTTGGTGCAATCTATCCCTGGGCTGAGAGAGGGAAAGTTGCTTTTGTAGTAATGCCCAAGCCAGCCACTCCCAGTCCCTATTCAAAATATAAAAATGATTCCTTGTTGTTTTTGTGGATATAGACTAGCAGAGCTACCCCCCTGATACTTGAAAATCTGACCAAATTAGTTTGCTAAAAGAATGAGAAGTTAAAGTGCAGAAAACTTAAAAGGGCTTCAGTAAAACTTGTGATATGGCTCAGCACAAAAGAGTAAACTAGGATCACAGTAGGGATGGTACAAGGGTGAACTACTTCAGTGGATGAGGAGCTTGAGAGAGAGAGCGAGCGAGAGAATTTCCAAGGCTACCCAACAAGTCAATCTTCTTGGTCTTTCTCTATTTAATAAATGGGAACAGTAATATTTAATTAGCTCACAGGAGTGTTGTGAAGATTAGTTAATGTTCATTCAGAGCTTGCAAGATAAAAGACCTAAGTATTTAATCATCCTAGGACAATGATGGAGGGAAGTAATTTGAAGGAAGGCATTAGAACACTCATGTTTTGTGCCAGTTTTTGTTTGTGCCCTGAAAGAAGAAACATGTACTAAGGTCTTTTTATTCCTTCCCCCCCACCCACCCCCATCCCGAGACAAAACTTATGAGCAAGGAGAAAGAGGTGGGGAGAGGGCAGAAGTCAGTACCGGGGAAAGTAGGGCACTGAAATCTAATAGGAATTGGATGAAGGAGTAGGGAAAGATAAGTAGCTCATTGCTATGAGCTTGATCCTGTACCCATTGAAGTCACTGCTAAACCTCCTATTGACTTCAGTGGGGCAGGATAACACCCTAAATCATGGAGTGAGACATTAAACCATAAGCTTCTTGCCGCCCTGCCAGGCTGGTTTATAGACCGACACACATTTTGTTTAGAATAGACATTGGTGTGAGTCATTTGGCAAGGAACAAAAATGTACCATGTGTACCTCAAACTGTTCCAACCACCCTGCTTTACTTCCTTTACAGTAGGGATGTTGGTAGTCAGTAGAGCTGTGTGAATATTGGATTTTTCTGGTTCACTGTCATTTCTGAAAAATGAAAATGTCAGTTTCCAGGAGAACTGAAAACATGTTTTTTTTTTCAAAATTTGTGATGAATCATACATTTGAAAGAAAATTTAGTTTGGGTTGAACAAAATGTTTTGTTTAGATTTTGAGCAATTAATTTTTTAAATCTTTAATGTTTTTAATTAAACCATTTCTAGACAAAATAATTTTGAATAATAAAACTAAAACATTTCATTTTGAAATGCTTGAAATGAAATTTTGAATTGGAGGGGAGGGAGGGGGGTTTAAATTTTTTTTTTTTTTTTTTTTTTTTACCAAAACAGTGCGGCAAAATCAACATGAATTTGTGAAATGTGTGACTGTCACCAAATCTGCTTTTTTCACGTCAAAAAAAAAAAGTTTAGGTTGAAAAATTTAACCCAGCTCTAGCTGTGAGTAACATGATGGGCAAAAGAAGGACCTAGGCAAAGCCCCTGAGTTATAGTTAGGGCCCTACCAAATTCACAGTCCATTTTGGTCAATGTCACAGTCATAGGATTTTAAAAATAGTAAATTTCATGATTTCAGCTACTTAAATCTGAAATTTCATGGTGGTGTAATTGTAGGGGTCCTGACCCAAAAAGGAGCTGGGAGGGTGTCGCAAGGTTCTTGTAGGGGGAGTTGCGGTACTGCCTCCCCTACTTCTGTGCTGCTGCTGGTGGCGGCGCTGCCTTCAGAGCTGGAGAGCTGCGGCTGCTGGCTGGGACCCCAGCTCTGAAGGCAGAGCTGCTGCCTGCGGAGCTGCGCCCTCAGTCAGCAGCCACCACTCTCCAGCTGGCCAGCTCTGAAGGCAGCAACGCAGAAGTAAGGGTAGGGTGGCATGATACGGTATTGTCACCTTTACTTCTGCGCTGCTCCTGATGGGGCGCTGCCTTCAGAGCTGGGCGCCTGGCCAACAGCCACTGTTCTCCAGCCGCTCAGCTCTGAAGGCAGTGCAGAAGTAACCTTGCAACCCCCCTGCAACTCTCTTTTGGGTTATCAATTTGATAAATGCTGGTCGCCCCTGTGAAATCTGTATAGTATAGGGTAAAAGCACACAAAAGACCAGATTTCACTGAGGGAGACCAGATTTCATGGTCTGTGATGCGTTTTCCGTGGCTGTGAATTTGGTAGGGCCCTAGTTCTATTACATTGCAGAATACTGACTTTGCTCAAGCGTCCACAGAGGACAGCATTTTCCAGGCCCCTTTACTTGAGATGCTTTTTCGATGTTACTCATTAGATAAGCAGCCCCCAAAAGGGAAAAAAGGCTTGATCCAAAGCCCCAGCAAGCAGAGGCTGCTTTCATATTACAGCTACTGTTGAAATCAGCAATCTTAGTCTATCAGTGCACTGATTTGTTAACCTTTGGTAAGACACTCTTTTTCCTCTGCTCTCCAAGGCTGTTGAGGAGGCGGTTGGCTGAGGTGTATGTTGATGGGCAACTCATTATTTGGTTGGTGATTTTTAGTTTATGGGGATAGGCAGGCAGAACATTGTATGGGCACCTGTACATAAATGTAGTTTAGAAACTTGAGGAAACAAATAAATATACATCTACATATTGCTGTTTACTTTAAAAGCAGCGACATATATGGGTTGTATCCATAGCAATTTTTTTTTTAAGTTTAATGTCTTTGTCTTAGGCAATAGTGTTCTTTTTAGTTTTGTCATCAAATCTCATAGGCTTTAAAAGCTTTCCAAATGTTATGCTAATATAGAATAGCCATATTAACAGATTATAAATGTGGTTTGGTTTAGTTAAGTGATTTTAGTCAAGAATATTTTATGAATGAACAATCGGACAGCTGTGTCAACCCCAAATGTTTTTATCCAAGTTATGGCTTGCAGCAGTAGACATGCAGTATGTTAATCGACTGAGTATACTCTTATTAACCATAGCAAAAATCCTGAACAATTTGTTTTTAATGGTCTTAAAGTTTATTAAAAGACCCTTTATTTTCCATACCCTGGTTTAATTATTCACTAGGGTATCTGTATCTTCTGTGTGAATCAGTAGTGTGAAAAATGTGTGCTTTGGTCTCATTACAAACTTTCTACACAACAAAACCGAATTAGTGGCAACCTAGCCCTTCCAAAAACAGTGCTTTTGGACTGTGAAAATATTTTCTAAATTCTATAGTTTAGCATTCCACCTTAGATTAGTAAATTCAGGTATCTATATTGCCATGCTAGCAAGTATTTTACATTTCGAACAGAGATCTCAAATTTTCTTCCACTAGTATGTAATAAAGTAAAAGTTGTATTGCAGGGAATAATCATACAATTGCACAATTCTAGATTCATTTTGATTCTTAAAAGATTAGGCAGCTGGGTCAGAGTAAATCCAGAAATTTGAATGTAAAATACTATATAGGATTACAGCAATTTAAATGTTTGTTTTCAGGGTGCTTGATTTGTGGATGATGGGTTTTTCAGATTAAATTAATTAAAATACTTATCGTAAACTTTCCTTAGTTGCTCCAATAGCAGTAACCATTTTCATGCCAAAGTTTAACAGCTTGGGGCGTTGGAGACCCTCCATATGAAGTACAAGTACAAAAATATCAAGACTTATGCCTTGTGTACCATTAATCAAGCAGAATAGATTAACTATGGAGCCAGCATCCAGTACCAATTATGCTGCTGCTAATCCCAAACTCTGAATTTATTGCTAATACATAAAGCGCAGAGTGCCAAAAAATATATTTAGTTGTGTAAATTTACAATGGAATATGTCAGCTTGCAGCTAAAAAAGAAATTGACATCTGCCTCCTTACTCGTTTGTTTAGAATCATTTTTTTCTCTTTATGCCTGCAACTGAGCATGATGCAAAAAATAACTTGTCTGATTTATACTTATTTTAGAAAAGACCTATGTGAATGAATACGTGTGTATCTTTAGCTATGTATAAAAAATTGTGTGTGTGTGTGTGTGTGTGTGTAATTGGCTAGATTCTCCCTGGCCATGAAGATGGGGGTGCCGTGAGTGGCTGGAAAGAAGTAAATGGCATGCCTTGCCCATATAATGGCTGGATAGAATTGCTCAAGAGAGCTCAAGGATAGCTCACTACTTATTCCCCCATGTGTACAATGTTCCAGAAGGGGATCAGGTGAAGGATTAGCCTTAGCCATGACTCAGATACTGGGGTGGGGAGAGGATGGAGTATGCTGCACCTCCCTAATATTGGGCTATACCAACTCACACAACTATCTAGGGCATAGTGTATATTACATCACATACAAAAAACTGCACTGAAAACATTAAGGTTGCAAAAGTCAAGCACTCCAAAATTAGGAAATGCTAGAATTAAGGTTGCCTGTGCAACCTTAACTTGGCCCCCTTCTGTATATGCATTATGGTACAGTCTGTAATTGTATGATCACATACTGTTTGTTTTACACAGGGCCCCTGCCTCATTCAGTGCACAGGATGGACTGTGCGCAGAGAATGAAGCAGCTGTTTTGTTTTCTTTATATTCATTATTCAGTTTGTGGCCCCAGGCCATACTGAGTGCACACATCCAAACCTTGCACTGGATACAGAATTATTAATTTCCTCATGGGCTTTTCACCACAGTAGCTGAACCTAACAGCCATTAATGAATTTGTCTTCTCCAGACCCTTGTGACCCTTGTAGTGTTTTTACATATGGGGAACTGAGACACAGTGAGATTAAGTCTATTAATTTTAGGTGTTTTAGTGGTTGCATGCCCAGCTTGATACATCTAGGGCTTGATGTTTCAGCGTACTTAACAGCACTTGATATGTCCAAAGCACTGTATGGACATTGGCACACCCCTGTTAGGCATGGAAGTAGCCTCTCCTCCCAGTCCTTGCAAGCATACTATCACAGTCTCCCCTATCCCTTGACTCGTCCAACCTTCCCCTGCACTTCTGTCTTGACCACTGAGGGTATGTCTATGCTGCCTTTGGGAGCAAGCCTCCCAGGCTGGGTAGACAGACTCATGCTAGTGGGGTTTGAGCTAGCACACTTAAAATAGCAGCATGGGCATTGCAGCTCGAGCAGAGACTTGGGCTAGCCACCTGAGCTCAGACCCATGGCATAGGGTGGTCTTGAGAGCCTGAACAGTGTCCACAGTGCTATTTGTAGCATGCTAGCTCAAGCTCTGCTAGTGTGAGTCTGTTTACCCGGCCTAGGAAGCTTGCTTCCAGCTGCAATGTAGGAATATCCTGAGCTGCTCTGTGACCATGGGCAAGTCACTTCACCTCTCTGTTCATCCTCTCTGCCTGCCTTGACCATTTAGAGTAAGGATGGTCCAGTGGTCAGCATGCTAGCCAGGGAGTTTAGAGATGTGAGTTCAGTTCCTTGCTCTGTAACAGATTCCCCTGTCTGACCCTGGGCAAGTTGCTTGGTTTCTGTGCCTTCATTCCCCAGCAGTAAAATGGGGATAACAGCACGTTCCTACCTCACAGAGGTGTGGAGAGGATAAATACATTAAAGATTGTGAGGTGCTCAGATACCATGATGAGGGTCATATAGGTATGTAAAACATCTAGGGTAGGTCCACACTACCCGCCCGATTCGGCGGGTAGAGATCGATCTTCTGGGATCGATTTATCGCGTCTCATCTGGACGCGATAAATCGATCCCAGAAGCGCTCCCCCGTCAACTGCGAAACTCCTGCTCGCCGAGAGGAGGAAGCGCTGTCGATGGGGGAGCCTGCCTGCGCTGCGTGGACCCGCAGTAAGTAAATTTAGTTCGATCTAGGAAACGTCGACTTCAGCTACGCTATTCTTTTGTAGCTGAACATTAAAACATAAATACTGAGGAATTAATGATCAAGGGATGTTCATCTAACTTTTTGTTCCCTTCTGTTTGAAGACTTGCATCCATAGGTTCAGTCTTTATCACTGTGTGTGAATTTGGTGAGGAAAATCCAGAGAGAATGATGCCTTGTATTGTTGAGTACAGAAATAATTCCATTTTGGAACCTGTTTTGACAGTGTTCATACATCCCTCCCTGTGAAAGAGAAAATCAGAAGAATTCTGAAATTGTCACACACTGGCAGGAATACTGGAAAGTGGAAGTGGGTTCACAGCCATTTACGTGTTATTTTAACGAGCATCTAAGGTAAGTCACTGCCTACATTTGCATAGCTAGAAATATTTACACAACCTTTCCATCTTCTGCTCTCCATTGGTCTTGTTTGAAGCAAACTGAAGACATTCCATTTTGATGGTAAAAAATGTGAGAGAGAATTCTCATTGCTGGTGAACAAAGTATTTTTAGTTTTTTGCTGTTGAATTTTTTTTTTTTTGTGACACCGAAAGGCAGTTGCCCCAGAAAAAGTTTCACTACATTGCAAAAGCTGACTTTGTTTTGCTACCAAAACTGACAAAATCCTTACTTGTAACAAATTTCTTCCCCAAAGAGGAAGGAATTCTACCATTTTCACTGTGAGGAGTTGTGTTCATGGAGGAAATGAGCCTTAGATTTTATTAATATGTGTTCACACAACTATCACTTTGCATTCTTTCATACTTACAAAGTGGAGAGTTGTGGCTTTAGGCAACTCTACCTAGGGAATTCTTCTTCTTTTTGGGTGTCTTGTGTATTTCCCATTAGCAGTAATTGGACTTACACATGTATCAAGGGATAGATAGCTCTCTTAGTTTAAAGCAGCCAACTTACCTTCGCATATATTTTCCCTTCTCAGGTACATGCATTGATTATTGTTGTTCTCTTTTCCTGTTTGTCTGTATCTTTCTGGTCATGATGTGTCCAGGAGTAAGTATTATACATCGTTGGTGAGACTGCCTCTGTAAAACTGCACCGTGTCATTACCAGAAATGTACAGCCAGATTTCTCTTCCCTGAATTCCCTCCAATGAAAAATGACTATATATATCTGCTGGGATGGGCATAAGAAAAGATTTAAAAAACAAACAAACAACACCCTGAACCTGGAAGTGCTTAACCCATCGTCTTATCTTTACTCCCATTGGCATCAATGGGGTTATTCACGGGAGTCAAGTTAAGGATTTGCATAAGTGTTTGTAGGACCAGAGCCTAAGGGAAGAGGGGGACCCAGTTCCATAAATATTTGAAGGGTGTAAACAGCAAGAAGAAAGATGGATGGATTAAAGCAGGATCTGTGGATTCAGTTCATGGCCTGGGAATGGGGATCTTGGTCTCAGAAAAGTTGAATCTGTTGGGGAGAGGGAGTTGGTGGCAAAGAGAGCAAGAGATTGTTTTGGCAAGGTAGCGAGCCAGGGATGGTATTAATTTTTTGATGGGTTTGATTCCAACACTGGCTGTGATTGCCATGACACTTCTTATCAGATAACAGATGCAACTAGAATGTGCGGAGTGACATTATGTTGTCTATGTGGCCAAGTTTATCTGAAACTTTCCTCAGAGGGTAACTGCTGCTGGTCAGTATCAAAGGCCTTCCAGCTGATTCTCTGAGCTGAAGGCTGACCTCAGACTGGAGTGTGCACTGAAGCTCCAGAGTGCCGGTGCACAAACACCATCGTACTGTGCTATCTCACTACATTGACTTCCATTACTTTCACTATTGTTCAGCACTAGGGTGCTGCTTCTTAAGATGACTGTTTTATATTAGGTTAAACTTTATTGGCAAGTACCAGGGATGCATTTTAGTTTTTTTCCTTTGACATTGCTCTTCTTATTGATCATACGGCAGAAAGAGTGTGTGATGGGTTCCACCCAGGGTGCCACCTGGAACTGGGGTACCACTGAGCCCTCTGACCCACCAGCCTGGGCTCTGTCTCACACTGTGCTGCTGTGACAAGCTGCAAGGCCCTCCAAGCTTGCACTTTCACCAGCATTCACAGAGCTAAAGACACACCCAGCTGCAATCACATGGAGGCTCTCTAACCACCAGCCTAGGACCCCAGAGCAGTACTGTCCTGCCCTGGTCAAATCTGGCCAGTATATGGGTTTAATACTCAGTCTGCCTCTCCCTCAAAGTGAAAAGGACCATGCACATTTGTGATAACCAAACTGAGATTTTCCCCAGACACCTTAATCAAACGCACACTGGTTTGGATTAAAACAAAATAAGTTTATTAGCTACAAAAAGATAGATTTTAAGTGATACCAAACAGATCAAAGCAGATTACCTAGTAAATAAACAACATCGCAAAGTGATCGTAACATACTAGATAGGTAGGATATGAATTAGCAGATTCTCACCCTGAATGATAAACAGGCTGGCAGATTCTTAAGGCACAAGCTGTCTTTGCTTCACAGTTTGGGTTTCCCAGGTTTTCATACACAAGCTAGAAATCCCTTTAGCCTGAGACCATCACTTCCCCCAGTTCAGTCATTGTTCCTCAGGTGTTTACAGGTATGGTGCTGTAGGGAGAGTGAGGTACCATCATGATGTCATTTCCCTCTTTTATATCTTCTTCCTATTTCCCACAGTTCCTGAGGTAATCTTTGTGCTTGTGTGTGGTTCCTCAATAAGCCATTAACATTGTTTGGCCTTTTCACTGTTGTACCTGAAAGGCTGCTTGTGGGTGTTTTCAACCTCACAACATTTTTCAGTAACACATACATAGCCAAACTTCATAACTTCACATACAATGATAGCACATACAATCCAACAAGATACTAATGTCTAGCAGATCAAGACTTTTAGAACGATACCTCACAAGGCATACTTTGTGCAAAGCATATCCTTATTACATGACAGTGGAGAATAAGGGGGTACCAGGGTATATCAGAGAGGTTCACAACAAAGTGGTATAGAGATGTTCAAAGCGCAAATAAACTCACTAATACAGCATTGATCTGATCGCATATCTTTTCATTTAGAGACAGGAATGAGTTTTGAAAAGTCAAATATGTAGAAAGGGAAATGCTTGATTGGGTATATTATTTTTAGGTTTTATTTATGTAAATTAATAAGCAGAAAAACACATGAAGAACAAAAAGAAAAACATAGTTCTTGATTTTAAAAGGGGAATGCGTGCAATTTTTGTTAGTGTCCCGTCCCCGTCCCCCCCCTCCGCCCATGGAAGAGCTGTTATATGTTGTATGTACATAATACGTGTAAGTACATAGATATTGTGGTGGTAGGTGTAGAAAACACTATACATTTGTTTGTGAGATTCTATACCCCTACACTTTCAACTAAGGTGTGAGAACTTGCAGACCCTCCAAGAGGCCTTCCCATGGAAACCTGATAAGATAAGACTTGACATCTTCATTTTTCTAATTTTAAAACCAAGCAGAATGCCTGGCACACCTCTCTAAAAAATCTAGTCTTCTTTGCACATCCTAAAGAAACAAAAAGGACACAAGCCCATATTGTGGATTTTTCTTTTTAAATCCTATATAGATCTGCTTTAAAATATTGCTAGTGTGTGTTCACACGGATGCAGAGCTGCATGACATAATCAGGTATTGTAGAAGCAGCAGCAAGCAGCACACAGTAACATTACATTGCAACTCCTGAAAATAAATTCAGACTTTTTTTTTTTTTTAATTGTCCTGCAAGCCAATTTTGCAAGATGTGGGACTGCTGCACAAAAATAAGCATTGTCTTGCACATTGGAAGACTAGTGGCAAAGCTGGAGCTAGTGTGATCATATCAAAATAATAGCGACAGACGAAGGAGGAAGATTGTTTATAAGTGTGAAAATAGGGTGCTTAGAAATTCATAAGATGTTCCCTTCTCACAATTTGCTTCATTAACAACATAATGATGCTCATTAACCATGATGTACTTTTCCATTTCAAACAAAAAAAGCCAACTACAATAAACCAATGATCTCTCTTTATTTTTTTATTTTTTTACTGCTACTAACAAGTCCTGAAGGGTGTCTGTCACCTGTCATAATGTATTGCAATGACCAGTCCTTGTGCCTGGTCCAGTTGGTAGCACCAGTCAGAATTTGGTACCTACTGTGCCGAGGAGACAACTGGTGAAAGTAGCAAACAGGTGGATGAGTGAAACTGATCAGGATTTAAACCAGCGAGGATAGCCAGAAGAACAGTCGTCCCACACAAGGAAATAATAGAATAGTGTTTGGGGTTATGTATGTGGGCAACTGAGATATCTACTATGTGGGTGATTTTACTATCCCACCTACATATTTAAAGATCTGGAATTAGGAGGGGGCAGTTATTTATCATTCTCTTGCTGAAGAGGAACACCACTATGAGTGAAGGAAGAGATCACCCAGCAAACGAGAGAGAGCTGTGTGTGTGGGCCACAAACTAAATAGCATGACACAATCAAGACTAACAAGAATCTAATTTCCTCTGTCCTGTTTGGTCTCTCCCTGTGCTCCCTCAACCTCCCACTACCATGTAAGCATAACACTCTTCCTTCTCTTCCCATTATAGTCATTCACACCTTATGTATGTCTTTCTGCCCCCACTGCTACCCCTTCCTGTTTAAGAACAAAAGAAACACTAGAATGGACATACTGGGTTAGACTAACGGTCCATCTAACCCAGTATCCTGTCTTCCGACAGTGACTGGTGCCAGATGCTTCAGAGGGAATGAATAGAACAGGGCAATTATGGAGTGATCCATCCCCTGTTAAGCAGTCCCAGCTTCTGGCAATCAAGGTTTAGGGACACCTAGGGCGTGGGGTTGCATCCCTGACCATCTTGGCTAATTGCCATTGATGGACCTGTTCTCCATGAACTTATCTAACTCTTTTTTCAACCTAGTTCTACTTTTGGCCTTCACAAGATCCACTGGCAATAAGTTCCACAGGTAAACTGTGCATTGTGTTTCCTTATGTTTATTGGGTCTTATGTTATGTGAAGGAGTAAATAACACTTCCTTATTCACTTTCCCTACATCATTCATCATTTTATAGACCTCTATCATATCCCCTGCCCCTTATTCATCCCTTTGCTAAGCTGAATAGTGCCAGTATTTTTAATTGCTCATATTGAAGTTGTTCCACACCCCTAATCATTTTTGTTGCCCTTCTCTGTACTTTTTCCAATTCTAATGTATCTTTTTTGAGAGGTGGATGGCCAGTACTTCACGCAGTATTCCAAGTATGGGTGTGCCTTGAATTTATATAGTGGCATCATGATATTTTCTTATCTTATTATCTGTCCCTTTCCTAATGGTTCCTAACATTTTGTTAGCTTTTTTGATGGCTGCTGCACATTGAGCAGATGTTTTCAGAGAACTATCCACGATGACTCCAAGATCTCCTTCATGAGTGGTAATAACTAATTTAAACCCCATCATTTTTTATATATACTTGGGATTATGGTTTCCAATGTGCATTACTTTGCATTTATCAACATTGAATTTCATCTGCCATTTTCTTGCCCAGTAATCCAGTTTTGTGAGATCTTTTTGTAGCTCTTTGCAGTTTGCTTTGGACTTAAGTATCTTGAGTAGTTTAGTATTGTCTTCAGACTTTGCCACCTCATTATTAACACCCTTTTTCCAGATCATTTATGAATATGTTGAACAGTACTGGTCCAAGTACAGATCCTTGGGAAACTCTGCTATTTACCTCTTTCCTCCATGAAAACTGACCTCCTACTTTTTGTTTTCTATCTTTTAACCAGCTACTGATCCATGAGAGGACCTTCCCTCTTATCCCATGACTGCTTACTTTGCTTAAGAGCCTTTGATGTGGGTCATTATCAAAGGCTTTCTGAAAGTCCAAGTACACTATATCCACTGGATCACCCTTGTCCACATGCTTGTTGACTCTCTCAAGGAATTCTAATAGATTGGTGAGGCATGACTTCCCTTTACCAAAGTCATGTTGACTCTTTCCCAACATATTGTGTTCGTCTATGTGTCTGATCATTCTGTTCTTTACTATTGTTTCAACCAATTTGCCTGGTACTGAAGTTAGGCTTACCAGCCTGTAATTGCCAGGATCTCCTCTGGAGTCTTTTTCAAAAATCGGTGTTTTCTCTGCCCAACTCTACCTGCAGTTCTTTTACTTTCTCTGTTCCCTTCCCCTAGTTGTGTGGCTCCTTTACACCTTCCTAAGCTCATATTTCTGCTCTCTTGGGGGAAATTATTGAACTTGAAGGGGATTTAATGACAGCTTCTGACACCACTGCTTCCCCTTTTCCATAGGAAAGGTTTCTGGGTAGCTGCTTTATTTTTCTAATATATACAGGCGAGTCTCATCTTATGCTGGGGTTATGTTCTGCAGTCAGTGCGTAAAGCGAAAACCGCATATAGTCAAACGCTCATTGAGTTGAATGGTGGGCGGAATCACCCGCACTACAGATAGTTTTTAAATTGTTATTTTTCTCTTTTTTTGCCAACTGCACAAAGCTGAATTTGCGCATGTTAAATGCGCATAAGATGCGATACACCTGTACATGCAAATGCTTCATGCATGGTTTGTTAGTAACTAAAATGCACATTCTGTTGGGGAGCCAGTTATCATAACAGGCCTCTGAACTTTTGAGCCTTGTTCATTGCAACTACCGCACAGTTGTACACGGACATATATGGGAATGTGCTTCCATTACTGAACACGGCTTTATATTTGTCTGTATCTAACCTACCATATGATACCTATGTCTACGTATCCCATGACCAACTCCATAAGTGTGTAATTTTTTTTCATGATGTTCTAATGGGTAGTTGCTTTTATCCTAGCGATACCTGTCTCCTCTCTGGGACCCCAGTGAGGTAGAGAAGCATTACTGTCCCAATTTTACAGAAGGGGAGCTGGGGCACAGAGAGCCTAAGTGGCTTTCTCCGGGTCACACATGAAGTCCATGGCTGAGCAAAGAATCAAGCCTAGGTCTCTCTTGTCCCAGACTAATGCCCTGACCTCCAGGCCATCATTCTTCCCCTACTGTGGTATTGAAACACAGAAAAAATTGCATAAGAAAATGAATAGTTTAAAGCAGTGTTTCCCAAACTTGGGATGCCGCTTGTCCAGGGAAAGCCCCTGGCGCGCCCGGCCAGTGTGTTTACCTGCCGCGTCCGGCCGGTTTGGCCGATCGTGGTTCCCACTGGCCGCGGCTCGCTGTGCCTGGCCAATGGGGGCTGCGGGACGCGGTGCGGGCCGAGGGATGTGCTGTCCGCTGCGTCCCGCAGCCCCCATTGGCCAGGCACAGCGAGCCACGGCCAGTGGGAGCCGCGATCGGCCGAACACGGCTGGTAAACAAACCGGCCGGGCGTGCCAGGGGCTTTCCCTGGACAAGCGGTGTCCCAAGTTTGGGAAACACTGGTTTAAAGGATCAAATCATCAGTCAGTGGAGGGGCACTTTGAACATTTTTTCCCCTCCCTATGACATCTTTTGTCTGTTTTTGTGTAGCTAGGGAAGCACATGGGTGCGTGTGTACATGTACATATGCAGGCACATCACTGTCCTGTCAATGCTCTCCCATCAGCATTTTTCCCACTGCACATGCCGTAGAGCCAAAATTTAGGATTTTATGCCAACGTAAAAGAAGTGAGTCAACTCTTGCTGAACCCTACAGTGAGTTAGTGCAGTACTGGGAGTGTTCAGTTCTAATAATTGGTACAACCATAAGTGCTGCCAGTGGAAACCACTGTAATAAAGCACTGTAGCAAATTGGCTCTATCCCCCAAGCCAGGCAGGATTGTGAAGTCAGGAGTGGCATTATGAATGTTTTCCCCAAGTAGAGTTTATTACTTATTCTTTTACGTTTATTACAGAATCTCCTATAAGAGGCCCCAGGGATTGTAAACATTTTACTTTCCTCAATCTGCATATGTATTACAAATTTATTAAAACAAACCCCCCAAGTCCTTTGTACACACAGCAGATTTATTCAGAGAGTGATAACAGGAACATCTCTGTGTGATAATTAAATAGCCTTTCTTCAAGATGAGTCTCATCCCAGGCTGATTCTGTGGCCCAAGGATAACCAAAAACACAGAAGAGGTGAAATTCTACTTTCATGGACAAACCTCAGAACAAATCACTAATGACATTTTGATACTGGATTAATTTGTTTGATTAATTCTGATTGATTCAGATTTTCTTTCTGAACATTGTTGCTTTTTCCCTTATTTGTTTTCCTCTTTTTTTAAAAATCATATTTTTAGGCTTCAATTATTATGTTTTACTTAAAAATGCAATTTGTTAACAAAAGTCACGGTTGGAGTAGAGCTCCTAAAAGCATGACTCCAGCTTCAAGTTAAATCTTAGCCAGCTGGTTCCATAGGGCCAAGTTGTGATAGCCTTACCCACACTGAGAAGAACCTTGCTCCAGGAGTAGCCCAATTTGATTTTAGTGGGGCAAAGTATTACTTGGTGTGAGGAAGGCTATTCAAGTTTGTCCCTTAGTGATCAGTTAGCTTGGTCAGTTGGCTCAGTGTTTTCAGGGTAGGGATCACTAATCCAAGTTTTCAAGTCTGAGGGTATGTCTTCACTACCCGCCAGATCGGCGGGTAGTGATCGATCTATCGGCGATCGATTTTTCGCGTCTCATTTAGACGCGATTAATCGATCCCCGATCGCGCTCCCCGTCGGCTCTGGAAATCCACCTCATCGAAAGGCGGAAGCGGAGTCGACGTGGGAGCGGCAGCGATCGACTCGCCGCCATCCTCACGGCCAGGTAAGTCGATTACGATACGCCGACTTCAGCTACGCTATTCGCGTAGCTGAAGCTGCGTATCGTAGATTGACACCACCACACCCCCCCCCCCCCCGCAGTGTAGCCCTGGGCTAAGGTGCACAGTTTGTAAAATCGTTCTGTTCTCATTAGTTGCAACATTTCCTTTGTAATGGAAACTCCATTCCTTTACAGCCACTTTTCAAGATGCTCTTCCCAGCTGACTTGCAAATTCGGCATAATTCTTGTTACTCTTTTCATAAAATTAAGGTACACCCCCCTCCCAAAGGCCTTCGGGAAAACATTTACATCCCCGTTCCTGTATTTGAGGACCAATTTGTAATCCCTCTTATATAATGAATTGATGTTTGGTTTCCCATCTCCACTCACTGAGATGCTGGCAACACAGTCTCTCTTGATTTCCCAGCTTGTGCCAGCACCATTTCTTCTTATACAGAAGCTAATTCTCACATGCTGTATGCTCCTTCTGACACTTGGCAAATTTCTCTCTCTGCAGTTATGTTCTCTTTTCTCCAGCTGGAGCATATCTCACACCAGGTTCCAGCATTCCTGGATGGTTCCCGTCTGCTTCTTTAGTGGTTGTGAATACTCCATTCATTGCCTGTTTCTTTCGTCAGGTTCTTCCTGTTGCTCATCAGCTTCCTGCTCAGTTGTTTGGATCCACTTGGTTTTCTGGTCAATAAGTCCATTCCTCTCCTTAATCCCTGATTTTGGAGTATTTAGTGGTCCCAGCTGTACCTGATTGGTGACCTTCAAAGTGTGATGGAATGCACCCCTGTATTCACACTCTCCAAATCATTGTAATAACCTTTGTACAAAATATTCCTCATAAGGTATCATTTGAAAACGAATAACTTGCTGGTCAGTAATATAATGGTGAAATGGGCATATCAACATTATATATAAAGTTATGAACATAAGATGAAATCATGACTGAAGTGTGTTTACTAGACAAGTCTGAGGGGTGGGTAAACCTGTTTTTTAGAGACTAAGGACAAGCTGACCCTTCTAGCCAGGTGTCATCAGAACTGATGGGCAGTCACCTGTCAAGTGGCCATTCTTTGGCAAGGAAGGGGGGCAGGAACAAAGATCTGCATCTTAGCAAACAGCAGCATGGAACCTCTTTCACAACTAGACTCCTTTACACCAACCTCACAGCAGGAGTGAACTTTATCTAGGGTAACCCTCAGGAAAATACATTTCAAAGGGTGACTGAACTATAAAAGTAAGGGGCAAAACCACTCCAAGGTATCTTTCCCCCACACACACACCTAGGGGTTTCCTTGTAGTTAGATAAACTTGTTTTATTCTGTAATCAAAACTAATCCAGTGCTGTGAACTGTGTGAGTAACTCCATTTAGGGTAACACACTGTTGTATATTGATCCCCTTAGAAGGCCGACTGACCTAATGTACCTGGACTGTCCAGGAGAGGGGTGGACAGTGCAGAACACACATTTTGGGGGAAAATTCAAGAGTGGGACTGTGTTGGGGTCACCCTGCAGGTAGTAACCCAGGCTGGTGGAAGCCAGAGTGTGGCTGGTGTGTTGCTGACAGGCTGCTGGGGTCAGCATTGCTGGACCAGCACTGCAGCTATACACAGACACTCAGGGTGTGACCTGCATGCTGTTTGGCTGTTTGTGTGTGGCCTGCTTGGGAGCTACACCAGAAAAGCATTGTGAAGTACCTCAGGTTGCAGGGCAAGGGTGACACAGCCCCTCACTGGTCTGGATGGCACCCTGGCATGTCATACAACACGTCTCGCATTTGCAGCTCACAGTCCCATTGACAGAGTGCCTCTGTCAGCTTCTCTTTGTTTAGGTTTTTATGCTGTGATTGAGATTTCTTGCTCTGCTTAGATCTATGAGCTGTTGCTCCTTTTTAAAGTCGTCTTTTGCCCTCCTCTTAGTCTTACCCTGGAAAGAAAGAAAAAGGGGGTTTCTCTTTCATTCCGTGCCCCCCACCCCCACCAGTGTCAGAACATATAAGTGTCAGTACAGCTGTATCTCTCTGTGAGCCAACACAGTCACCTTGTGCCCACCATTTCCCATGCGTTACGACTGCAGCCTGACAGGGCCACAGCTTCTGGGAGTACGCTGTAGTCTGGACCCCTTTTGACCAAGAATCCCAAGCAGCGTAGGCATCGGGCATTCTTCCTTCACTGCCCCTTCATGAAGGCTGAAGGTGGCCTGAGCTCTTTGAGGCAGTCTGAGTGAGATCTCCAAGCAGCCTCAAACAAGGGTGGTAGTAAAACCAGAGCTTTTTGAGACGGGGAAGTCAAATTAAAACCAAAGAAATGGCATTCACAACATATCTGGTTGTACACCACAAACCCTGTTCTTACGTGCGTTATAGGAAAATAAGCGAGGTCTTACCTTTCTGGAGGGGGTTCTACCTCCCCTGATACCCTTTTGCAGGCAGCATGTCAGAAGCTATGTCTACACTGCAAAACGCTAGCAATCCAAATACATACCCACGATCCCCAGAGGGCTTGTCCTCAGATTAGTAGCCCAAGCTGAAGCCTGCGTCCCCACATCTACACTGCTACTGTTACCCGTGCTAGCTAGACAACAGCTATGCCTACCTGTGCTACAATCATCTTCACTCTGCAACGCAGAGTACCCAGACAGACAGTAATTCTTATATAATTCTCAGTGTTCATTTTCCTCTTTATCAAATATAAAATGATAGATTCATGTATAAAAATATGATGATATCCCTTTAAATAATTTGTGAGCCCTTTAATGGTGCTCTCTATAGTCTGTATTTTAGGACCTTCCAAAAATCTAGTCAGAGCAGCAGTAGCATGTACTTAGGCCTGGCATGTCAGTTTACATGTAGTAAACATGTTAACGTATCATGTCATGTACACAGAAAATTATACAGTAAAAACAACACAAATTTTAAAAATAGGACCTTTACTGAGTACTCCAATATCTGATACGTTGCACAGGTATTTGGGATTGAAGAAAATGCTTAGCATGCCTTTGGCTCTCTTCCTGTGTAGAAAACTTTTAAAAGATCAAGTATAAGACTTAAATATCTATCTATAATGAATGTTACAATTCATCACTTGTGTAATTTGTACAGATGCGTTCCAAATTCTCTGATAGGACACAACTGAAAGGAAGTCTGGCTCTCTCTAATTACACCTTCATTGCCCTAATTGAATCCAATTTTCAAGTTTTCTTGCTCACTGTTTTATTTATCTTATTCTTTGATTAGTACCCACTTTTAAAAAAAAATACTTAGTCTTAACTCACCTTGCAAGTTGAGAACCGAGAATGGGGATGCTCTTTGTTAACCATTCATTGTCAAATTTCACTCTGTTAGTCAAAGATTAGGTACAAAATATGACAAACACAGCATAGGATTTTCTGAGAAAATACTTTACATTTGTATGTTACCATTCAAATACCAAATCTTGTGTGGGGGGTGGGGATTATAGTTCTAGTAACTATTTTACTGTCTCAGTATGCTCCAGGAACACCCAGTAGAGTGCACTTCACTTGCTGTTCTCCTGAATATGCCAAGTTCTTTTGCTGCTGTTTACTTTTTATATTGCGCTAGTGCCCAGAGATGGAATCAGGGCCCCATTGTTCTAGGCACTGTGTAAATGTATAGTGACATAGACCCTACTATCATCAATTTAAAATCCAAAGGGCTAATATTCAATGAACTAACCATCTCCCACTGATTTCAATGGGATGTCCATACACTCTAGGGGTTGCCATATCAATACAGACTATCCATCATTTAGCCTGGAATTCTCTCTTTCCTGGTGGCTGGGATGTTTCGGGGAAGAAAAAAAAGCCATAATATATTTAATGAATCCCACAGCGAGGTATGTGGGGAAGAGGCAAAAGAGTTTCGTCCCTACTCTCCTGAGCCTGAAGTATGAGGTTTATTTGTCTTATAATAATCAGAAAGCGACAGTATACCTGGAAATCAGAGGATCAGCAGCTGATGAGTAGGATTGTAATCACTGGGTCAGGATCTCCTCTCATTTCCATCAGTGTCCATCAGTATAATTCAGTGAGGGTGCTTCTGATTGAAACCACTGAGAGGAGAACCGTGCCAGCTGTATTCAACTCATTGGGCTTAATAACACCAACATGCAAGTTATTGGTTAGTATTTTAAGCAGAACAGTTTATGGGAAGACAAGCATCAGGTGGCACTGGTGCAGAGGGGTAATGTTTGAGATGTCCAGATAAAGTCAGAACCAACATCAACGCAAATCCTTTTCTGAGGTTTGAAAACTTTCTGTGCCCCTCTGATGGTAATTTTATGTGTGTTTCTGCACTTTGTGGCTCTGATTGCAAAAATAATAGAACTGTCCATGTATCATGAGGCTGATTTAACGTTATTACCATCATTATAGTGGGAGCAGAAAGAGGTGGAAATGAGAGAACTTGTCCATAAGATTTCCAGACCAAGTTTTCAGACTTGGGAGGTGCAGATAAACAGCTGATATTTCAGGCGCTTTATCCAAACTGAGTTGCTAAACCTTTTGAGATTCCCCTATTGGAAATTAACAAACCCACTACAGACCTGAATACTAAAATGAATTGGTCACTAGGGAAATGGAATTGGACTCCGCCTAGGGTAATATTTTCAATAGCGCCTAAGTTCCCATGACTTTCGAGGGGATTTAGGCATGTTTGAAAAGTTTACTCGTCGTTTCCCTTGGGAGTTGTTTTGTTTTCTCTAGCAAACCACAGATTGACGCTACTCAGTATGACTGATAGAGTCTGACTCAGTATGACTGATAGTACTAGGCGATTGTAGCAGTTTAGGAATGAGAAGAAGGCCGTGTCTGTATTAGGAATTTGCCTCTATTCTAGCAATTGATGGCAATCCACAGAGGTAGTTAGGCTGTAGCAAACCCCTAATGCAGACAAGTGGCAGAACTGTGGGGAAAGGGGTGGCACTGGCACAGGCCCTGCCTATGTTATATTTGACTGTTACCAATACTTTATTTCAAGCATTATAATTCTCTCCACATCGCCATGCCCAATGTGGTCAAAGCTAAAAGTTAATGTTAGAATGTTTAAATTATATTTTAAAGTAATTACCCCATTTTGATGCAATTTGACACCTACATATTAGAGTACTGATGTTTTGTATTAAATGATCGTTTTACTGCTTTTCGTAAATCACGCTCCAACGTTGTTACATTGTGCTATCTTTCACTGTTTTATATGATAACCTAAAATCCCAGACCATTTTTACCTGAATGGGTTTTTCTCTGCAAAATACTTCAGATAAAACACTCTGGCAGAATGCCATGAATGTTGATCATACATTTGCAAATTAAAGTGGTGGATGAAATGGAATGATCCACTTAATCATTTTCTACCACTGTTACAAATAAAATGCCATTATTGTTTCCAGGTCAAATGCCTTCCATTGAAAGATGAATTGATGCCGGTTTGATATATATAATTTATTCCTCCTCTCTTTCCTCCCTCCTTTACAGACCAGATGATGTGCTGCTTAGGCGTACCCACGATGAGACGGTCCTCTTGCATTGCTTTCTCTGGCCTCTGGTTACTTTCCTGGTAGGAGTCCTAATTGTGGTCCTGACAATCTGTGCAAAGAGCTTGGCCGTTAAAGCCGAGGCAATAAAAAAGAGGAAACACTCATAAATGGAAAAGTCACTGAAGGAAAAGGAAAAAGTTTTAAGAAAGTCGAAAGTGGCAAATTCGACACACCTGCACCTCAAGTGCACCCAGACATGCCCATTGCCAGGGTCTTGTCAGGCTTTGGTATTGCTGATGCCGGAGGATTATTCTTGGGGGACAGCTTTATGAAATGTCAACTAATTGCTTCTGCTGCTATGACAGTGAACAAGAATATTCCGCCAAAAGATTCTAAACTGCACCAAATATGCTGTACTGTATTAGACTAAACTTGAACAATGGCTAATTTATCCAGGTCTTAGCTGTACTGAGAGACGATATCAGAAAAGGTGGTGAATTTCATCTTTGCAAAACAATCTTTGTTGTTAGTATTTGGTATTAAATATTTAAAGTATTATTTACTTTATCATAGACTGTATTTCTGAAATAATAAAGGATGGTGGTTTTGGTTTTTATCTCCAATTTGTTTTTTTTAATTTAAAGTTCTAAAGTAACATGTTCCACTGATTTTGTTTTTTTTCACTGTACTGGAGAGTTTCATTTTGAAATTGACACTTTACCTTGGGTCTAGACAAAATTCTTCTTTCATTCTCCGTTGTTTATCTTGCAAAATATTAAGATCCTTGAGGAATGTTTCTCTTGTAATTGGAAAACAAATACTGATTTTTATTTGAAAGAGGAAAACAATGCTGGGAATAATCTTGACTCAGTAGCATTCAGTCCTTAGCAGTTCTATAGTATTCTGTGAGTTTTCCTATTAGCGTTATCAGCTTCACAAAGTGGTGATATAAACCATACACACTTCGTTTTGTAGTAGAGATCCCACTAAGATGCTGTGTGACACTTCTAATCACATACTTAAATTAGAAAGTTCTATGAGCCATGGAGTCACTTTACATCATCTATGAGCCATGGAGTCACTTTACATCATTTTGTTCAAGTGATAATTAAAAGAATAAGATCTCAACTTTTTACAGGCCTTTAGTGCATCTAACTAAACTACCATTGTCACAATCACTCCATTGCTGTGTGCAGCGTAAACAGTCTCAGCAAAAGGATGTTTTTCAACATCAACAATAAGATGTACTAGTAACTGAATAACTCAGTATCTACTTTCCATATCTTACCCCTGCCATTTCCGACTTTCAGCATTGTAAACCTGAGGGATATTTATCCTAGTCGGGTTAGAGAATAAACGTAGGAGGCACATTTTAGTTCAATGCAAAGCTGTCTCTACCTTTGTCACAAGTCTTATTAATGAGATCCCACTTTTCAGTATGTTTCTGATGTACATCATATAATATATTTTTAACCTTCATTAACAAGTCTGCAACTCTAAACCTGCTTTTTATTTTTTTAATCTCTGCCATTCTTAGTGTTGATTTAAATACAGATATCTAATTTGTTGCTTCCAGGCTCATTTGACAATTATCTGTGAAAATGTTTCCATAAGAAAAAGCAAACTGGACTTTAAAGCCTAGGAAACGTTCTGATGTCATAAAGTGATTTCCGTTGTCTATTATCCTTTCAGTAGTTATTGTACAGATAACAATCAAATATTCAAATGCTTTAATAGCTTTTTATTTTGGAAATTAGCATACAAGGGGGACAGCATGGGGTAGGACCCAGGGCTGTGATTTAGGAGGCCTGCAGTCTATTCCTAGTTCTGCCACTCCCCTGCTGTATGACCTCTAGGATGTCACTTAATTTTTTTGTGTCTCAATTTCCCCGTCTGTCAAATAGGGATAATGTTACACTTCTCAATAAAGTGCTTTGAAAGCTAGGAATGAAAAGTGCTGTATAAATGGTGTATACAAAATTCTCTGCTTAAAAGCTCATTCACAGGGAAGTATACCTTTTATCATTTTCCTCCTTTAGGTACGGTCTGAGTCTGAGGGGGAAAACATTGCCATGATGAATGGAGGTTGTGATTTTTTTCAAACTGCCTATGGAAGTTTGGCACCTTTTGAAAATACAAACCTGCTAGTTATTCAGCGACTGTCTAGATTCCACAACCTCTGTTTCATGTGCTGCAATCCTGTTGCCTTAGCAACACACTACCTTAGCAACAAACTGAGCTATTCCATGGGTTTTATTGTCAAACTGCAAATCAAAGAAAATTGCTGTCTTTGGGCAGTTTTGCCATTTGAGTGAAATAGTGGCAAGCCCACTTTATATATGTTTCCATTGACACCCCCTAGGCACGATTCACTACAGGCAGTCTGTATAATCTTTATTCGATGCACATTAAAATATCTTGGTTTTTTTTCAAAGGAGATAGAAAAATGTGGTGAGATTCATCCAGAGTTTGAGGTAGCAGCTTGGTTCTCATAAATCCAGATTAACTAAATCCTCTCTATTTTTGCTGTAAAAGCTCTTGTGACTGAATTGTGTGGCTGATTCCCTGAGCAAAGGTAAGGAGTGAATTGAATCTCTATAGTCAAATTTAAGTTTGTTCGAACATCACAGCTGTAAACCTGCTAGAATTGTGATTTGTGGACACCACTGGGAGTAAATCACAGTTATCAGGATGATACGAAATCACCTTTCGTCTTGCAGAGCAGTTGCAGCATGAGTAGAGACAGAGAATTCAATTGGAAAGCAAAGAAAGACAGTAAGTATCTTTCCAGCATGCTCTACAGGCTGTGGAACAAAACAGACATTTGGATACTCCTACCTTGGACCTTCAGAGAGCTGGTTAATTCTTTTGGTGAGAATTAGACTCCATAAAGATGACGTGACTGGATTTTTCTCAGTTTCTAATGCTGTAAAAGCATAATGGAATTTTTAAGCTGCTCTCACCTCTTTTATCCTCTTGTAGTCCTTTGCCTCAGCTCCAGACATACAGAAACTATCCTTCCAGTACTGTATATGTATACCTACAACTGTTAAGCATATCAAACAAATCTCTGCTTTTGGTACAACAAAGGGTCTATATAGCTTGCTTATCCTCAAGTGTCTAGATGACAGAGCAAAAGGAAAGATCTTGGTTTAATAAGGGAGATGCCAAAGGGAAAAATAGGTTAAAAGTCTTTAAATCCCTAGCAAATGGACCATTCTTTACAGCGATTAAATAAACTTCAAGAAGTGCAAATCCCTGGCAGCAAGAGATGTAATTCCTATTCATGACACACAGAGTAATGGATGTATATTAAATGTATACCAGTGAGGGAATAATATAGATGCTGGGATAGTGTGGACTGCATGTTTATAAAAGACGTGGATTGCTAAAGGATCCTTTGTCACTATTGCAAATACATTTTTTGAATAACAAATATCCATTTTTGCAAACTTTTACCTGTCTACAAATATGCGAGGGACCAAGGTGAAACAGAAGGAATTCTCTAGAATGGTGCAAAAAGCATCAGGGAGGGGTTTATAATAAGTAACCTATTAGACTGTGGAATAGTTTCTCAAGAGAAGCGACGGGAGCTTCATTGCTGAAGTCATCTAAAACATGGAGTAGGTTTGCTTCCATATTTAATTTCCATGAAAATCAGCAGTCCCTTTCCTCAGCATGGAGCAGCTGCCAAGCCTCTATTAAACTTAAAACAAAAACATCCAGAGAAGTTGTTAAGATGATAAGTCAGACTAACTATCATCTGTACCAATGGAAAGCATAAAAAACATGAGCAAGAAAACCTTGGAAAGAATGATTGTGCAATCAATCAAACTGTCTTGGAAGATCACAGCCTTGCTGAATGGCTCAGACTGAATGTTTACAACTAACTGGTAGAGGGTAGGGAGTGTACCATGTGAACCGATGTTCTGATACAAAAGTGATTGCCTACATGTGCAGTGTTTAATTCACAGTTTAGCATTCGAATGGAGGTTTGCAATCTCATAGTCCAGAAAACCACTTTCTATTCATTATGCATACATCCTGTAGATTTAAAAAGCTAATGAGAAAAGTAAATAGAATGACTCATCATACTGTATAACTGTATGTGAAATAAACATTTTAAAAATGCACAACCTATTTCCAAAGAGTCTGTAATGCATAGATTAATCATCCTGAAAATAAATTTCCCAGAAAGGCCAGGAGGCTGACTACTAGAAGCTTCTCTGGTGCTGTTTATATAAAAGGTGATTTGCTGGGGAAGATTCTTTAATTTAATAATATACAGCAGTATAAAATATATGCCAAGCTCTTTCATAGCTTTTTGGCTCATTCTGGCTTTGAGTTTAATTTATTGCTCTCTAGAAATAGTATAGGAAAATCAGTTCTCACAAGCTGATTCGATGTTGCATACTAGCTAGGGTGACCAGATGTCCCGATTTTATAGGGACAGTCCCGATTTTAGGGTCTTTTTCTTCTATAGGCTCCTATTACCCCCCACCCCCGTCCCGATTTTTCACACTTGCTGTCTGGTCACCCTAATACTAGCTTTCACCAATTGACATGTTTCCTAGGCAAAGCAGTTTACATTGACAGAATTCTTATGGTTTGAAGAGAGTCTCAGAAGGACCAGTTCTCAAAGGAAGTTAGTACCTTCATTTTGTTCTCAAAGTCCAGGAGTGCCAAAGCAGGGCTGTTCAGAGACCCGTGAAGTTTCCCTCTCTTTGTAACTGAAGCCTGAGGACAAATCCAGACTGGGTGGTGTTCTTGCTGGTGGGCTGAAATAAGAAGCAATTTCTAGTCCTTTTTTAGGGAATAAGCAAATATTATAGATTTTGTGTTTTTTAAAACGTGTATATATATAAATTCATATGCAACCTTCTGGCTCTTGACAAGAGGCTAATATGCAAAGCCTGGGCCCCTCTGCAGGCAGTTTGTGGGGCTGCAAGCTGAGTTTTGAAGATAAGCCGTTTTAACTCATGGCTATGACTTTGTTTGATTTTGCAGGATAGTATTTGCCAGCTCAGCCAAGCTTATTGGTGCCATTGTGAAATTCGCAAGTTAATTTTTGTAACTGCAGGCCGTGGGAGCAGTACCGTTTATATTGCATACCAAAGAGAGATTTGATGTAACAGTGGTGGATTATTGAGTCCTGGGATAAAAGACTGGAAGATGGGATTGAAGTAGATGATCTCAGAGATCTTTCCAGTGCCAATTGTGAGTGAAAAAGGAAAAACTGATAGTTGAGACCAAACAAAGACCGAGGAAGATTTTGGCATCACTGAGCACTGGAATGTCTGCTTTGATGAGAGGAGACTTAAAATTGGAGAGCAACCTCAAGTTCAAAATTGACTATGCTTGTTAAATGATCCCGGAAGGGACTAGAGCACGAGCTTTCTCTTAACTCCAAAATATCTGACAATTACTTCTAGTTGAATAATAACAAAGGAGACTGATACTGCGAAGCAAAGAGTGAGTAAGGATAAAAAAGAAACACTAATGAACTGAAGTGTTGTCACGGAACAAACTGACGCTGCTCATTTTCTGGCCAGAGACTGTAATTGATGTAACCCCCTGTGAACCCTATAGCCCTAGAATGATAAAGCCTAAAAGCAGTTAACCAAAGTCAGGCCAAGAAATAACTGATGTAGGCTAGAACCTTGCTGAATTTTGTTTTGAAAAACTAGGCTTCTGCTGATAGGAATGCGTCCTCATGAGAGAGCAATCCGAGGGCTTAGGGTAAAAGAGAACCCCATACTAGAAATGGAGGAGAAGGATGGAGCTAAATGAGAATGCAGTTAAGACTTGGGGGCATCAGGACAGCAAAAAAGGTAGACTCACTGCTAGCCCAAAAGCCTAACGAACGTACAGAGGACTTTTAGATCGGGGAGAAAAGAAATGCTAGATAGGATGTGAGCCTATTAATAAATGAAGGTGATGAAATCCTGAATGACATTAAAGTGGCTGAGCTATTGAACTGATCCTTTAAATCAGTCTGTTTAAGAAAACAGGCCTGGACAGTCAGGAGTTAATGAAAACCTTGTCAACAAAGCTGTTTATAAGCAGCAGAGAAGACAATTGAATATATACCAGTCAGTGAGTCAGATGATATGCATCCCAGATTGTAAAGATTTCCTAATAAATATACTGAACACTTGACCATCGGTTTTGAAAAGTCATGAAAAATTGGTATCAGAAGAAAGGAAAAATGAAAATGCAGTACCAACATTAAATCAATCCATCCAGATCTAGGAAATCTAGCGTCAATCCTTCTTAAAATGATGGGCCATGTACAATTAATCTGAAAATACCTCGAGGATAACAGAATCACAACCAGCAAATGGCATGGATTTATTAAGAACAAATAGTGTCCAATAAACCCGCTTACATTTTTTACGGCCAACCTAGAGAATAATGGGACTATACATGAAGTAAAACAACCAGCATTTTATACTGTGGCTCAAAATCTCATTTGAAAAATTAATGCAAATCGGGTTGGCTATGAGCAATGAAAGACAGAGTTCTGGCTGAAGAACTGTCAACACAAAGCAATAATAAATGGCTGTACATCAGCTGCATTAAGGTGTGTGGTGAAGTGCCTCAGCAGCTTTTCTTTATTATATGAAAGGCAACAGAAAGAGCCAATTAATTGCATTTTAAAAATATACAGAATCTGGAGGAGTTATGAACATCAAAGTGATAGACAATGCAAAGGAGACCACAACAGGTTAGAAAGAGGAGCAGGAGATAAAATGCTTTTTATATCGTGAAAAATATAAGCTAATAAATTAGAAGTGGTGGAGGAGGGATACAGCAAATACAGACGCAGTGGGAGGAAGCTACTTGGAAGGCAGAGATGCTAAAAGAAGAGCCATGACTGATAGTAGACAGCAGAGTGGCTATGGCACAAAGCTAATTATACATGGTTTTGATGTAGAAGAATTGGTGTCTAGGACTGAAACCACCCACTTGTTGGGAAACCAAGTCGCCTTTCCAATATATCTGCATATTTTATTAACACCTTAACTCTGGGGTGCGGTTGTGTATCAATTTTGGCATGTTTTTCTTTAAAGTGATACTGTTAAATGGGAGAAGGCAGTTACCAGAGCTATCAGTTGACAGGTTAGTTTTAGAATATTTCTGCATCTGGAGTTTAGTCAGGAAAGGGGTGCATGGTTATCAGGATATGATAAAAAGATGTTGGCTTGCATTTGCAGCTGATCAGCTTGTGTCTTTAACTGGCATTGATACTTCACTTGCATCTGTACAGGTGGCAGAGCCCCATGACTTTGGTGTGGTTCCCTGGCTTGCAGGGATCCAGCTGCAAGATTAAGGGGATAAGGTTTCTTTTTGAAAAGGGTTTTGCATGTCTATATAGATATTACGCATGGCTGCATGGCATTTATTTTTTACATTTCCCTGGGGCTTTTACTCAGTTTAATCAAAGAGCTCAGAACACCTTACAATTGACTATGTGGTTTAACACTTACAAATTTGAAAAGATTTGGATTTTTCTCTTCTTTTTATGTGTAATATGAGAAGGACTCAACATCAGCCTTATAATGCGACCATGGAAGCAACTTTAACTCCATAATCAAATAGCATATGCCTGCAGAGTCAGGCCTGGAATCTTGGTCTTCTAGCAACCAAATCAAAGGTTCTTCTTACCCCTTGCATTTAAGGCAGATCTCTGTTAACTGTCACCTGTAGAAGTGCTCTGAATTTGTTTCTAATCTGCAACAAGCCACTAGAGGACAACATATTTATGTAGATGTGAAATTCACCATGTGCAGAGGGCTAGCACAAGGCTTACATCCCACTTAAGCCCTGCTTACACTTTTAAACAGAGAATAAAGTGGGAATAAGTGATGCATAGACTTCGTACTGGCCCTTTGCACAGCAGTGAATTTCATCCATAATGATTGCTCCTGCTCCGATTGAACTCAATGGCAGAAAACTCCCAACTGACATCCATGGACTGGGTCTCTAGGTCCCATTGAAATCAGTTGGGCTCAAAACCATTCACAAAAATAAATCATTAATACGTTTGTTTGATTATAACCTATTTTCTTCATTTACAGTAGGTGCAGGAGTTGTCAAGGAGTTTTCACTCTATGGGAAGTTTGAGCAGTAACGAGCCATTTTTGAGCAAAACTGAAACAAAGAAAAGTTAGACAAAAGTCAGCAGCTCCAATCAGGGTTATGTTGAATGACCAATTACTCAAAAATGGTTTGTTCCTGCAAAGTTTTAAGAAAGTTTCTCTCTTTTTATCTTCAGAGTACCTTTAGAGCCCAAACTGATACGTGTGCCAACATAGGACTTTATAATGGAAGCTGGTTGCAACTTTAACTATGTCTCTTAATTATATGGATCAAGAAGAGTCTCATTTCCTTCCTTCCTTCCTTTGTAATGCACATAGTATCCCCTTTCACTGTATTGTTTCTTTCTTAATCATACTGATGACACTCACACACTGAATGGTGTGGCAAAGATTTACCAAACTTCTCATCATTCTACATTCATCTATATCAGGGGTCTCCAAACTACGGCCCAAGGGCCGGATCCGGCCCGCGGCTTCAATTTGTCCAGCCCCCCAACCAATTGCTGTCGCTACCTCGGCGGCACCTCAAACGCTGCTGCTGCCTCGGCAGTATTTTGGCGGCAGGGCCCCGTCGAAATCGGGCCCCGCACTCCCTAAAGCCGGCCCGCGAAGCTCCTTCAAAAATCTAATGTGGCCCTCGTCTCCTAAAGTTTGGAGACCCCTGATCTATATTGAGCTCTGTCTGTCTTGATAATTAGCTGTTAATCATCTAATGGCTGGTCTTCACTATGGGGAGATCAACGCTGCTCAGCAGGGATCGACGTAGTGGGTCTAGTGAAGACCCACTAAATCGATGGCAGAGTGCTCTCCGGTCAACCCTGTACTCTAGCTCTTGGAGAAGGGTAAGGGAAGTCGACCAGAGAGCGTCTCCCGTCAACGCAACACAGTGAAGACACCAAGGTAAATTGATCTAAGCTTGTACGTTGACTCCTGCTACTTTATTCATGAAACTGGAGTAGCATAACTTAGGTCGACTTACCCCGTAGTGAAGACAAGCACTAAGACATTCTGTACCAAGTTGCATTCCTCCTCATTGGATTGCTCCTCTATCAGCCATGTCTGTCTAATAATCCTCTTCCCTTAGGTTATGTTTTCTAGGTTGGTTATCAAGATGGCTGAGATTTTAGTGATATCTCGGGGGGGGAAATCAAACATCAAATGAGTGATTCTTTTTTTTAATTTGCAAAAAAAATCTATTTTAACTGATCCATTTAAAATGCTATGCAAGCGTTGTGCTTCCCTGGCTTGCAGCGTTCTCAGACTGAGTCAAATGATGGCATTGGTAATATCAATTACTGTATCACAAAGAAATTCTGATAATTTGGCTCCCTTTAAAAAAAACACCTAATCTCGATTTCAAGAGGCTGTGTTACTACGGTGTGACACTTCCCTGGGGTACCCAGGTTTGCAAGGCATCTTGCTACAGCCTGCCTTTAGCGTGAGGAAGCTTTGTGTGTGTGTCAGCCTCCCAACTCCGTCAGCCACAGGCAACACAAGCACATGCTGGCTGAGCTGTCCTTCTGCAGCTTAGCAACTGGCACACCCCAACCCCTGAGCCCTCCAAGTGTCACCGTGGAGTGTCCAGCCCATTCCACTGGACGCCTGCACTATTCACAGATGTGCTGCTCCCAAAGGAGCAGAACACCCCAGCTTACCAGTTTCACCTTAGAGCACAACTCCATCTAACACAGCATTTTAGATAGTATGTGGCTTTGACTTTGAAACAGCAGTGTTCATAACACTAGCCAGTGGGGCACTTGCAGTCTCATAGGGAAAGAAGACAGCATGCTCCGCTTGCTTTTGTTTTATTCCCTTCTTACCATTCGGTCTAATGCTGCCTTTGCTTTTTTTGTCTAATGATGTTTGTTACATGCACTGTATGACTCACACATTTGTCTGTTATCCCTTTTCTAAACATCTGCTGTTATTTAGCTTAGCTGTTAAACTCTCTCTGCGTATGAGCCTCTCTGAGCCTGAAGTCAGCTTAGCTCCATCTATGCTAGGAAATTGACCTGCTGGTGATAATGGTTGTCAATAGTGGGTCCCACCTAACTCACTGACATTGTTTTAACTACTGGTGTAGAGGGCAGAGAACAGCTTACAGCACCATTTCAGACAGTGTGACTGAGACTTGTGCAAATTGGTGGACTGCAGTGGTGCGGAAAAGAGCTTTGGCCCATCTATATTCTCAACCCTGATTCTGGAAGACCTGGTGCTGACAATTCATGTCAGCAATGGGTCCGTTTCCTAGGCTGTGAATCTAGTAGACTTTTTTCTTTAATTTCCCACCAGTGCCGCCACTGTTGCAGCCCCATTAGTGGTGGAAGCCTGGCTGTCTCACCAGCATTTTAATCTTCGTGCTTAGGTCTAGCTGACAAGGTGTTTTAATGCTGGCAGATATGGGCAACTGGTTTACGCTGGCTCACCTGCTGTTGCTCTCCCCAGTGGAATTACTCCAGTGCTCATACATGTACAGAAAATCAGTCTAATGTCAAGAAGAGCTTAGAATGGGGGTGGGGGGCTTGTTTGTATGCAATATGTGGTACCAGTATTTAGAGGTCTATAGGCCTTCTCTATGCACAGAGGAAAACAAATGATAAAAGAGCAGTTACCATATATATTTATGAATTTATTCCTAATAAATTTCAGCTTCAGAATTTAAAAGCCAATGGAGCACCCAAGGAAGGGCTCACGAATTTACTGTCTCACCTTGATATCTGTACTGTAGCTTCTCCCACTTCATATTGTTTGTCCTCACTTGCTGGGCCTTTCCCTGGCTTTCCAGACTTGCACGTGGTTTGTCCTTTGGCTCAGTGATCTCTTGCTTTGAGAACCAATTTCCCTCTTTGTCATGACATCTGCCATGCCTTGGATGTCAGCATCGACTTCAAGCTTGGATCCTTGTCCTGTGCGGTCAGAACAAGATTTGAAACAGTACTCTGAAATTTGTGATTGATTATTCAGTTCTGAATATCAAGTTGGAGGCTAACGGGCTATTAATTTTCTCTAGCAGACAACAATCACACAAGCGGCCTTTAATAAGCAATTCATTCTGGGGCCATATACCAACCAGATTGGAGTGTGTGGTCTGCAATAAAACTTTAAAATACAACATTACTTTGTATAGCATCTTGCATACCATCTGGTTTCCAAAACACTTTCCTGAGTTGCATAATTTAATTATACAGTTAAGTAATAGTGAAGGAAAGAAAATGAGGAGGTGTAGGTAAGGGTGTGTGTGTGTGTGGGTGTGTGTGTGTAACATTGTGAGTCAAGTTCTTCTCTTGGATGTTCATGCAAACAGATTTGAACTGGTGATCAAAATAGGCCACCGCCCATTTATAATCCTCTGAGCGATCCAGTCCCCACAAAAATATAGTTTCTAAGCCACAGTTTAAAATATCTTGGGTCAGATTCCCAGATGTGTCAGCGTGTGGCTTGGTGCATTTGGAGTTGAGGGGCATAGATGGCTTCACAACACCCTTTGGCCTCCCCAGTCCTTCTCCTTCCCCAATTTTCTTAGCCTCTCATATATGGTGTTCTGGCTTGCAGTTCACAAGACAGCTGCATATTCTTTCCATAACCAGTTGTCACTTGTATGCAATACCTTGCAATTCCTCACTGCTTCACAGTCACTGTTCTGATTAGCAAATACATGCAAATTAATGTGAAATCACTGCTCTTTTATTCTACTTGTATTTTTAAAATCTGCTATTTTCATTCTTTGCAGAAGGGGACAGTTTTTCCCCCTCCTCTTTGTTCATTTGCCCTCATGTATTTATTATACCCTTGTATGTTCTGTCTCTTTCCCCACTTTATGTCCATCTTGCCTGTTTAAATTGTAAGCTGTTCAGGGCAGGGACCCTCTCTCACTTTCTGTTTGTACATTGGCTACCACAGTGGGGCCCCAATCTTTTTTTTGGAGCCTACCATGCTACAGATAATAATATGTATGTGCACAGTAGTTCTATACCATAGGGGACTTCTACTGAAAAAAACTAGTTTCCCCCATTTTCTGGTTACCAATTGAGGGCCCGCTCCTGCACCCACTGAAGCCAATGGCAGTTTTGCCATTCACTTCAATGGGAGGAGAATCAGAGCTCGATTGCATATAGTCATTGGGGTTTTTTGGTAATGCCAAAATCACAGCCAGTGCTGAGATTTCAGTAAGAATGCATTCTCCTTGGCCTTGGGTTGTGTGTCACATATTATTTTTAGTTGTTCATGCTCTTAGTTTAACTGTTTTTGTTATGTTGTATTGATTGGTGAAGAAATCTTAATCAAAATGTCAATTTAAATATTGTTAGTGGAGTTGCTTTGGGGCTTTACCCTTTGTCCTTTACTTGCCTAACCTCTCCCATCCATCCCTGTAGTTCACAGCTGTCTTTAGTCTCACTGAGCTCCAAATAAAGTATTTCTAACCATGAATAAGGGTGGCAGAATTAGGCCCAAAATGTCCTGATTGCTGCACTTTTCCTCACGTGGTCCCTGATTCAACAAATCATTTAAGCCTCGTCCCACTGAGGCAAATAGAAATACTCACGTTTAAGAACTTGTTAAAACAAGGCTGTGATGGGTTTTGTACTTTTCCTATTGCTGTTTCCAACACTGTAAAGAGTGACTATTGTTCCGTCCAAGTTAGGCCAGATGTTGAGAAATGCTGCTCATCCTCATTCTCATTTAAAAGTCAAGGGGAGTTGAGAGAACTCAACATCTGCTTCCAGAAAACAAGGTTTTTTCCCAACCAAAAAATTGATAAGGGTGAGGCTGCTGCTGTGCTGAGACCGCAGGCTATCCTGCTGACCAATTGTTTCCATGTACTCCCCAGTTGGTCTGTCTATATCCATCTGTTGTCACTTATAGTTAGATTGTAAGCGCTTTGCGGCAGGGCCTGTCCTTTGTACAACACCTAACACAATGGGGTTGAGGTCCATGACTGGGCTCCTAGACACTATGATAATATAAATCATAACACCGTCTGGCTGTAGCAGGCCCCAGGTTTGGCATTACAGCTGATTTGAATTTTTTGCCAGTTTGGTTGGTGAAAATGTTGACACTTTTAATGGAAATTTTCCAACCGCCTAGAGAAGTGCGGGGCAAATAGGAGGGGGGGAAATAACGCACAAGAATTTGTCACATGGTCTAACCAACTCTAAGGGGAATGATGTGCTATTATAACACCGACAGACCACTGTCGAGATTGAACCTGGGACCTCTGGAGCTTAGTGCATGAGCCTCTACCACATGAGCTAAAAGTCAACTGGCTGTTAGCTAAGGCTGTAGAGCAGACTCATGAACCTCTCTAAGTGGTTTCGGTGCTACTAGATGGGACAGAACACACCCAGGAGGTGTGTGGGTTACACTATAGCAGGGTCCTTTGATATTTTTAGTTCTCCCCGACCTCCCTTGCATGGATTCAATTTCTTTTAGCTCATTTGCTAAATGTCTCAAACTCAAAAGATCTTCTTTCTTTTGACCCCAGGCATCTTTCAGACACAGTGGTAAGCTAACAGGATGGTTGCATTTGTCACATCTTGAGCCTATATTCTCTCATATTGTTTGATGCTTTCCACATTGAATAACATTCTTTGTTACCTCTGTGTTTCTTTATTTTTGCTTAGTCTAAAATAACTATAGTGAAATCACTGTGACAGGCAATTAAAATGCCCCCAATTAACCTGTGAACTTGTTTGTCTCTCTCCCTTGTTTGCATTACATTTTCCTTTCCTAGCAGTGTGCGGCATTTGAGAAATTTTATTTTATTTTTCTGCATTTAATTATTTTTTAGTAATTACTTCTATAGTATAGCTCAGCTTACACTGAGCTGTATTCTGGTACCATTACTGCACAGTATATGACATGTGTTTGTTTCTTCAGGAAGATGTTCACTTTCCCCTCTAGTGCTACTAATGCCCTTGCTCTTTTCATATTTCCCTACTCGCAGTAGGATAGGAAATAAAACCAAATTGCTTTTTCTGGCCTCAATCCTGTTCCTATTACAGTCAATGGATGTTTTGCCACAGGGCCCTGTGCTGCTCCCCCGGCGTCTGTTTATAAAAGCTCTTTGGAAGATCTTCATATTTTCAATCTATCAAAATGTTCAAAAGGAATTCTGCTATTGTAGCCCTACACCACAGCCCCCAGCTCTGTGAAAATGCATGCAACTGCCACTGAAATAGCAGCCATATGCATTCTCCACTTGCTCCTTTTCGGATAGTCTCTCACACTGGCTTGCTCTTAAAGCCACTGATTTTTGTTTCCTTTTGATCTCCTCCTGCAGGCGGGGACTTCCGAACACCTAGCTCACTTTTTTGAGCCTTCATCGTCTTGCACTGCTCCCACATGTGTCGAAACTCTTTGTTGCTTGCCATCTGCAAGTGGGGGGAGGGATAGCTCAGTGGTTTGAGCATTGGCCTGCTAAACCCAGGGTTGTGAGTTCAATCCTTGAGAGGGCGATCTGGGGCAAAAATTGGGGATTGGTCCTGCTTTGAGCAGGGGGTTGGACTAGATGACCTCCTAAGGTCCCTTCCAACCCTGATATTCTGTGATAAGGATGGCCAAGTAGCTAGGCTGGTGTGGACTAGGCTTGCAGGGGAACTAGGTTCAGTTCCTGTGCCAGCAGCTGACCAGCTGTCCTGACTTTATAGGGACAGTCCAGATAGTCAGGCTTTGTCATATATAGGTGTTACCCGGGGTTCTTTCAACCCAAAGCTCTTGGTAACTTTTACTCTGTGCGAGGTGGTGTCAGGAAATAAATCAGGGGAGACACGGCCGTCCGACCGATAGATGGCTGGCACAAACAGGACAACACAAGAGTGCTTTCACTTAAAGCTAAACTTTACTTAGGCTCAAGCACTTACACACGTCCACAACAGGTTAGTAAAACGCCCCCAACCCTCGATAATTACCGAAGCTGAGTGTGGCTCTCGACTGTCAGAGCAGCAGCCCATCTGCTGCTGGGGACTGCAAGGTGTATCCAGAGGGAGAGTCCAGAAAAAGTCCAACTACCTCAAACTTTCCCCCCTTATTTATACATTAGTAATAGAATGACATATCCCTTAAAGAAAACTTGTTACAAGCAGTTTCAATGGTCCAGCAAGAGGTTCCTTCTGATTATTGATTAACCAGGTGTGGGCAGGGGCGGCTCTAATGTTTTTGCCACCCCAAACAAAAAAAAACAACCACCCCCGCCCAACGCCTGCCAAAACAACCCCTCCAATGCCTGCCAAAACAACGTTCCCCCCCCCCCCCACCTGGAATGCCGGCGAGGAGGATGTTGCGCCTGCGGCCCCGCTGCCCCAGCCAAGGAGCACGGCGCGCCCGCGGAAGGCCTCACTGCCCCGGCTGGGGCGCGATGCACAGGCGGCGAGCCCGTGGCAGGCCCCGCTGCCCCGGCCGGGGTGTGGGGCGCGGCGGGGGGGAGGGCACCGAGCCCGGCCGCGGCCCCGCTCTCCCAGAGCGCCATGGGGCGCAATATGTTTTTTAAAAAAATCCCTAAGCACCGCCTCCCCTCCAGGTGCCGCCCCAAGCACATTCTTGGTAGGCTGGTGCCTGGAGGCAGCCCTGGGTGTGGGTTTTTCCAGAGTTTGCAGCCTTGAGGCCTGCAATAGACACTCCTGGGGCACATCCTGCGCTTCTAAAATGCATGTATCAGCAATTTCAGCACAATTCTTATCAGGACGGACACGGGGTCAAGCTGCCCTCTCTGTAGCACCAAAGCCCCGTCCTGCCTTGGTCAAGCTGAGGCTGTGACTTGGCCAATTTACAGCCTGCTGGCTTGGCTGCTTTTAGCAATAAGCCACAGTGGTTTCAGGCACTTTACTGGTTTGCTGACATCCCCCCCCGTACATAGGCATCTATTACCCCAGCCCCAGTTTTTCACACTTGCTGTCTGGTTACCCGTGATCAGCCGCAGATTTCTCATGCGAGTTTGAGTAAATCCCTTAACCAGCTCGGTGTTGAGCTACTGTAGAGCTATTGTGCAGGGAGGGGCAGGCTGCAGAGCGACAGCACGGGGAGCTCCTGTGTGCTGCAGAGCACAGAGCCATGGCAACTGCCATCGCACCTGGGAGAAGATGGAGGGCTTCTGGAACGGGTCATTGTTTGGGTGTGGGGCTGTAACTAAGGGGCACAGTGGGCTCACTAACCCTACACAGAAGGGCTCTGCGCTCTAGCTATGCTGGGATTTAGGCATCTCAATCCAACATTTAGAGCCTTAAAACCCCGATAAGCTGGTACCTAACTGTAGGTGCCTACAAACTCTGCCAGCCAAATACCCCAGGTGTTTAAATTTCTGAGTGGGTATGTGCACCCAGCTGCCTGAATCCTGACACCTGCCTCGCCCACACATGATCCAGCAGGAGCCTACAGCTAGGTAAACCCCAGGAGGTAGGCCTGCTCAGAGCATCTCTACTTGGGGGGGGGCAGCGTCAAACATAGACAATTTGTGCCTCCCACTAGTGTGTGTGTGTGTGTGAGGCACAATCTAGGGAAGACGTGCGACCACGTCTCCTCTGCCCAGCGACCCCCCCCTGCCCCCCGCACCCAGCCTGGGGCTGCCATGCTCATCCCGCTGTACGTTACCTGCAGGTGGTGAAGCCGGGGGGGGGGGCTCTTCCCCCAGCATGTGGGGCCAGTCTCCCTGGCAGCTGGGCCTGGGCGGGGAGCAGGACGGAGCGCCTTCTCAAGCAGCTGATGCTGGCCATGCTGCGGCACAGCAGCTGCCTGAGAGAGAGCTCTGCTGGGGTAGCAGCTTGCTCCGCCCCCCCCGGCCCGGCTTCCGGGGACAGGGGCCAAAAGAGCCAGAAACATGCTGGGGGGGAGGAAGGGGTGGAGGGAGACTCTGACTCACTCAGCCCCTGTCCCTGGTAGCCTGGCTCAGGTGGGGTGGGCCTGCTGCTGCCTCGCCAGCCTGGCTCTCTCAGGCAGCCACACTGCACAGGTGTGAGAAGTGACTGGTCCTGCCCTGCCTGCTTCCAGCCTGGGCCCAGTTGCCAGGAACAGGGGTTGGGTGGGGGCCTCTCCCGTCCCCTCCCACCTGGTGGGCCAAGCAGAAAACGGGGGTGGGACCACATAACCCTGTAAGCCCTCCCCACATGTCGTCGCTAGGTTCAAATCCCTACTCTGCCTGAGCTGGAGCAAGGGGCTTGAAGCCATGTTGGTCACCTCCTAGGTAAGTCCCCTAACCACTGGGATATGGGGTGCTGAGAGCCACTGAACCAAACTGTGAACCTTGTATATGATGGAAACCACGTCAAGCGGGAAGGGGGGGGGAGCACCCCTAGTTCCAGCACCTATGCTGGGCTATTCAGTTCATCGGGCTTGGCCCAATGCCTATTTGAGTATTTTATACAATGTGATTTATCTTCAACAGGCAAAAATGAGAAAGCTCACGTCCAACCCAGGTTATCATCTAGCCAGGGGTGGCCAACCTGTGGCTCTGGAGCCACATGCGGCTTGTCAGAAATTAATAAGCAGCTCCTTGGATAGGCACCGACTCCGGGACTGGAGCTACAGGCGCCAACTTTCCAATGTGCCGGGGGGCTCACTGCTCAACCCCTGGCTCTGCCCCCACTCCACCCCCCCCTCCCCTGAGCCTGCCATGCCCTCGCTCCTCCCACCCCCGGCAGAGCCTCTGCACGCCACGAAACAGCTGATGGGGAGGTGCTGATTGGTGGGGCTCCTGGTGGGTGGGAGGTGCTGGGAGCGGAGGGGGCGCTGATGAGGGGCTGCTGATGTATTACTGTGGCTCTTTGGCAATGTACATTGGTAAATCCTGGCGCCTTCTCAGGCTCAGGTTGGCCACCCCTGAGCTAGCCCAATGGTTAGCACACTCAGCTGGAAGCCCTGAGTGTATGTCCCTGCTCCACATCAGACAGCGTTAGGATTTGAATGGTGGTCTTGCATATCATTGATGGGCACTCTAACCACAGGGCTCTGGGGCAGGGGAGGCATTGGTCACTGGAACAGCAGGGGTTTTGCCATAAGGTAAAGTATGTAGACGTAGTTTAAATGAGGGCATTATAAAGGCTTCATTAGTAACAGCTGACTCGCTTCACTATGCTGGTTGCTGACATATTGGCTTTGCCATGAAGAAGAGCAAGAAACAAGGTGTGTGACTGCTCCCCATCCCCCCTGCGGCGGCAGCCCCCCCCCCGCCCACGGCAGCTCAGCCCCCCCGCCCACGGCGGCCCCCACCCCCCCACAGTGGCTAACCCCCGCACTCGCGGCAGGTCAGGCCCACAGCAACTTCCCCAGCTCCCGGAGCCGGGAGGCAGGAGGCAGCCGCGGCGAGCCGCCCCCTGCCTCCCGGCTCCACATTCAGCTGCTGAGCGTGGAGCCGGGAGGCAGGAGGCAGCCGTCCACTTCCTCGCGAAGCCCTGCTGTGGCGAGGGCTGTTGCCGTGCAGCTGGGGCAGCTGGGGCTGCCTAGGGTCTCTGGGCTAGGGGTGCTGGGCATAGCGGTGTATCTAGGAGGAGGGTTGCGGGGGAGGGGGTGCTGTGGGTCTCAACCTGCAGCCCACAATGATTAATAGGTTGAGACCCACTGATCTAGAGCAAGGTTAATCTTTATTCCTTTCTGCTACATTAGTAACGTTTGCCAAGCTATGGAACATATTGCCTTTTCCCAGTGCCTCAGTGCTAGTGTTTTGTAGATGTGTGGGGGTCAGCACAGAGTGTTACTGAGACATGCCCTTTATAGCATGCACAGAGGTTATAGCTGACTTTTAGTCCTCACCACACATCACCTACGGCTACTGCTACACTTGGAGCTCGGGGGTGCAACTCCCATCTCACACAGACAGGCTCATGCTAGTGCTCACTCTTAAAAATAGATGTTTAGCTGCAATAGCAGACATAGCGGCGGCATGGGCTAGCCCCCATGACTGCATGCCCATAGGGGGGTCCAGGTGGGTTTGTACATGGGGCCGCTAGCCCATGAAGCCGCTGCCTATGCTAGTGCGGCCATAGTGCTATTTTTAATGAACTAGCTCAATGAGAGCGAGTACAAGTCTGCCTACGAAAGCAGGAAATCACACCCCCTGCTTCGCGTGTAGCAGTAGCTTTAGAGGCACTGGTGAATACCAAATGGTAGAGAAATGTCACTATTCCCTTCAAATAAACAGAACGGCCTGTTCTTAACAGCCAATTGCAAATACAGGCCAACACAGTTAAACTACTTGTTTGACTTACTTAGTAATATTAGGCCTGCAAGCAAAATAATGTCTTTAAAGGCAAAAAAGCTAGTTGTTAACGAGCCTGGTTCAAATCTTGGTGTAAACTTATGTTGCTCCACTGCAGTCAATGGGGTGATGCCCATTTACATTAGCTGAGGATCTGTCATAATGGGTACTGGTACCTTGCGCTATGTCTATGAAAGAGCAGGAGCTCAAGCGCCTGAGCTACACTACAGCTGAAAATGAACTTTGGATAAGAGATTGCACATTGGTTACTAAAGGCCAAGAGAAAAGTATTTGGGAGGAAAAAGCAAACATGGTGTGTGCACTTCTCTTGTTCACGCAGAGTCGAGCAGAAAAAGCTTAAGGCACCAGTCATTGATGAAGTTAATATTCTCTGAAGACGGTCTCATTTAAAAAGCAAACTCACAACCTTTTCCCTAAACAGCAGGACAACACAAATCCATAATGCAAAAGCAGTCAAATAGGACATGAGTTTAAATGAACTGTTTTATTCATGAACGCTGTGTAAAATACACTCAAATATATTTGCTTTGTAGACTGGAGTTAAAAATATAAAAGTATACCTTACAAATACATAAATTAAATAAACAATAGTAGCGTAGTTCTGTGCTCACCTAGTGTTTGTTAGAAACACAAATATGAATAATTATATTATAAGCATAAGAAAATAGAATATTTTCTGCAACCATTTTTTCTGAAACTTTACCCACGCACAGAATTTATGACTAGCCATCTTTAAAAAAATTGTTTAGCAATGTAAACTAGTGTGCCATTTGAGAACACTATACAGTCAGCTACTTGACTTGACTTACTGTATGGTTTTTAGCTTTCAAATTAAACAAACAAGCCAACCTGCAAATTACTCACCCAGCATTACTGATACTGTATACCACAACTCCACACTAGTCCATAGTCAGATGTATTTTCTGCTACAGTCATTCAACAAGACCAATCTTATCTAATTCATTTCATTGATCTGCAAGGTCATGAGTAATAAGCTGCTTTACTTTGGGCACAGGAGTGTCACTACACCAGGGAGAATGGGGATGGTCACAGGACGACAGGCCACAGGAAGCCTGCTAGCGCAAACTTATCTTTCATTCAGAGATGCACCCTCCAGGGACCAGAATGCAACGCTCAGAAGGTTGAGGCTGAGTCATCACAAAAATGACTGTCATCTTATGCTTCAGCCTATTCACACAATTGAATGTCCTTGAAGCATTGCCAGACAGGCAACTAATTGTATGCAATTGTGAGCCATGCTAGTTATGGCTAGTGCATTGTGTACAAGGACATGCAGTTGCCGTCGGCCATACCTCAGTATTACACATGAATAGCTACAATCTATGGCTCTTGGCGAAGTCACCGCAGATCGCTCCCCCTTTTCCCAGACGATAACTCTCAGGCCATTACAATAGTATACTTTGAATTGTACTTGGGCTCACTTTGCTGTCTATTGTTTCGGCATGTTGCTTTCCAAGGCACAGCAGCAACGCCATGGCATACTATGTAAGCTGAACACAAAGCCGCTCTTAGGTCTTTATGGGCACGAGAGCTGAAGGGAAATTCTTTATGTAGCGGCCTGTGACGGGGCAGACTGGCCCCGCACTGGCCATGAGAGGGTTAACCCTTCTCTGCTGGCAGAGGAAGCCACGCCCCTGAGGCCCTGCTGGGCATGCTTCAGCAGGGGGCCAGGTATAAAAGCCTGCAGAGCTGCTCAGTCAGGGCTGGCTGCTGAGGAGGAAGGATGCCCAGCAGAGGCTCCAGCCCAGGAGCTAGGGCTGCCCTTACCAGAGAGAGCTAAAGAGCCCAAGACCGGGACTGGAGGCCAGCCGCTACCGGAACCCCAGGAAGTTCAGGCAATTGAGGAGCCTGGGGGCTCAGAAAGCACATGGACTACTGCATCAAAAGAGCCGGTAGGAAGTGACCCGGGGGGGGTGCGGGAGTGGTACCTCCCACCCCAGTGAGGGCAGCGTGTTTCGGTGGGATTCCCCGCTGACCCTGGCGGCCTGTGTTACCCACTGTTAAGGCCCTGGGTTGGGCCCCAGGTCCCCTACCGAGGACCACCGCCCTTGCGGGGACGGGCCCCAAGCTCAGAACTCAAGACTGCCTTACCTGACTGGGAAGGCACACTGAAGTAACTCAGGCCCTTAGGCCGTGCTATCCCTTCAGGGGAAGAGACTAAGGGGGACTCTGGCCATTGAGTCCCGCTGGATGGGCTGCCAGGAGTGGCATAAATTCGGACTGGGAACTAGACAGGCAGGGTACCTCCTAGCCCCCTGCGTCTCAGGGGGGCGACGGAGTACGAACCCCGCCACAAGGCCTAAAGAGTACTTTTGTTGGCAGGCATTTATCAAGCACACGTAAGCCACATAAATAACTATAGCAGCAGATACAATTTATAAAGTTGCACTTTCATGACATCTTCACAGTGTGTCTATTGCAATCATTTATTTTAATGACCTAGTTGTAATACAAAAAACCCCCTCGTCTCTAAATCTCTAGCTACGTTATGTGAACGTTTGTGCTAAGATAGGGAGTACGCCTTGCATTGGTATTGCACAGACTAAAACAATTCATCACAATTTTTATTAAATACCTTTCAGTCAAAAAAACTGTTAACTAAGGGCCCAGTCCTGCAAATGATGCTGTACATAAGTGTCATTGCTCATGTAAATAGTGCCATTGCTATTAATTGGACTACTCACATGAGAAAAGGTGTGTGTGTGGGGGGTGTTTTTACAAGATTGAGCCCTAAGTGTGCAAATCCTAGCTCAAGGGAAAACAACATTGAGTGGTGCTTTTTAACCTTACAATTGGAAAACATCAAGAAGGGGATTCTTAGCTACACAGTATATAAAAAGCTTCAGTTGAGGATTATGTTCCTTAACAGCTATCCTTCTTCAGCACTGAAGTTCCTTATAGTCCAGAATTTTTGCTTTAACAGTTCCCCATCGGTTCTGGCATTCTACTTCAAGGCACAATAAATACAATTAATTATACTAACTGGTGGCTTACACCAAAAATATTACAGCGCTTCTGACATTTATTTGTTCTCAGTATAATTATACTGGCTCCATCTGAATATGTCAGCTTATTAGCCAGCACACAGAACCTGTCACACTGTGTGTGTGTGCAATGTCACATATCTAGGGAGAAATGTGAAGCTGTTCAAGAGCACTGTACGAGAGTGTTTAGGGCTGCTCATCATTTTATTAAATGACCGGAGGAAAAAGTTCATGACCTACAGGTACTGCTAGCATCAAGAAATGATGAAAACAGACTTTGGTTAGGACATCACGTTTTGGCTGCTGATTTGTGCACTTTGAAGGCACAGGGGCGGGAAAACAACTTTTAAAATAAAAAGAGGAATATGCTTTGTAGGCTTTTGAAAATGAACTACATCTATACACCATTTACAAACATGGACTCGTGCCCTCCAAGTGCACATTACTGAACAGGTTTCATTTCCTTAGCAGAAAAAAAATGACACGGTACTAGCTAGTGCAGAATAATGTATATGGTAAATTTGATATTCCTTCAAAGTGTCATTATACTGATGGGAACTAACCACATGCTTCAGTCACTGCTGCAAAGAGCAGGAGTGAGTGAGTGTGTTTTCCATTTCCTTTATGGATAAACTCTGTGTGTCTGTCTGGGGTTCACCTGTAGACCCCTTGCTCCACAGGCCTTCTCTCTTCCTGGAACCTGGGCCAAAGTTCCTTCTTCTTAACCCTAATACATTATTTTATTTTAATTCTGTGGACCAGGAATGTTTTCTCCCCACAGCTGGGGCTGTCCTGAAGTGCTGGCTGGGACAGTATTAAACTCTATGGGCCATATAGCCTGGAGTGGGGTACCAACATGCCAAAGAACAGGGAATTTACAGCATCAGAGGCTCATTTGAACAAGTTCTCCTGCAAACAGCTCTGCCCCTTCCTCTCAACAAAAATATTCTAAGTTTTTGTCTTGTGGCAGGCCAAGCTTTCACCAGAAAACCTGTGTGGGAGGAGATCAGAAGGCAGGCCAAACTACCAAGCCTTTCCTTTCTCCTTTGGAAAGGATTGTTCTTTAAACAAAGTTTTCATTATATTTTAATAGTGAACAGTCCCTTTCCTGTTAATTCAAAGTGAGTTTTTTTAAACACAAAGAAACAAATACTATTGATTGGAGTGCTCAGATTACAGTATCTTCAAGGGAAAAGTGATCTCCAATAAAAAGCAATGGCAGCTTAAATGCCACTATTACTGTGAAAACTGTTTCCATCTTTGGCATCTGTAAATCTGTATATTCCTGGGTGGGATGGGGAGGCTATATTGATGTTATCCAGCCCAGCCTACTCTTTAAACTCTCTTGATAATGACTTTTGTTTTAAAGAGGAATAAAAATTGCCAGGATTTGCATCCTCATGGAAGTAAGTCTCTGCATGTCAGTCAGGGTGAATGCATGTGTAGTTTATTTATTGTCTTTGGCTGCTGTATGCATTCATTTATGTAGTCATGCAGGTCAAATCAAAATCTGACCTCCCATCAGAGTAAAAGAAGAGTTCTATTCAACTTCAAGGCAACACATGTTAATATTTTTCCACTAACGTTCAGATTACAGTGAAACAGTTGCTCAAAGTGAAGTGGATGGTTTTTTATTTGGCTGTTAATGAGTTTTTGGTAAATGGTACATTGCAGTGCCCTGGCATTGCGGATTTCATCCATTCTGATCAAATCACAAGCAATCAGCAAGCAATTTAAAGTTTAGAATTCCTATGTGGGACTACTATCCTTTACCTAACACGTATCTTATTTCATCTTGTGAACACTGAGTCAGCTAAAAAGGCTGGCTATCCTTAATGGATTTTTCTTGTATATTAAGTGCCAATACATAACCTACTCCAAACTCAGCAGTTCTTTTTGACACACAGTTTAAAATAGTTTATGTAGAAAAGTTCCTAAAAACTTTAGTATGGAAAAATAGTATTATCTGAAGCTTAATATTAATATAAACATTATAGAAAAAAATACATATTTACATAACACCAAAATACAATTATATACAATAATATCTATTACGCTTAAATTATATATCTTTAAAAATATCACCAGACCAATAAATTATACACAGCATCAATAGAAATGTCTGGCACCTCTCTAGTGCATGAAACACAAACACACACACACACTCACTCACACAAAGTTAACAGATCTGATCACAAAAGCAGGTGTCTGTTACATTCTTAGTGTCTCGAATAAACAGCATCTGAAAGCAAGGAAAACAGATTAGAAAAATCACCAGTCTGTTTTATTTTCATCTTTAGCAGATTAATATGATGTGGAGAAGTGGCGGAGCACTAGCACTGTCTAGAGATTGGTATGACAAGAGGGAGGCACTGAGCAAGTTCCCACTCACAGCTCGGCCATTACACTTCTGTCATGAGTTGAACAACTCCTGATTTTTCAATCTTTGGCCTTTCACATGTGGAGGTGGGAGTCAGATCACCAAATTCTTTTCCACTTGAGAAAGGAGCCAGGCTTTAAAGATAGGTCATCAACAATGGAAAGCAAATGTCACTTATTACTGTTAAAAATCACTTGTGTTGCACTGGAAATATACATGGTGTTTCGCGAACAGAAAACATGTTCTCTCTCCCAACAAGCTTATAAGTAAAATGGACCAGACAAATGTGAGATGTGAGGCAAGAATATGCAAGGGAAACCAGGAAGAGACAGTTGGTGAAGTGAAGGAGGAAGAAAATATTTCTGGGCGGAGTGAGTTTTAATGAGGAGGAGAGAGGCTTGGAGACTGTTCCTATCATAGGGGACAGCTTAATAGTTTGAGATAGCAAGAATGTGAAAGAAAGCTAAAGGGAGTAGTAAGGTGACGGCACTGGGAGGTGTATAAGGTGTGAGTGAGTGGTGTAGGAGGAAATGAGATCAGAGACATAGGTGTGGAGGTGAAGCTGAGATTTAATGGGGAAGCCAATGGAGAGGCGAATGAGATGGCCAGAGTGACAAGAAAGGAAGACAACTATAGCACCAGCATTTTGGATAGAGTGGAAGAGAGAAAGTCTGACAGGAGGTTATAATAACCCAGGCAAGAGATAATGCAATATGTCCCTGGCTATTAAATTGTGACTCAAACTCTTTATAATTCAATAACTTTGTCATTACCTCTGTGATACTCTGGATTCACATTTTCATATATTGGAAACAAGGGATTTTCTTGTTCACTGCGTAGCTTTCTTGCTCTTAACACGTCTCTCACACACTGATGTAAATAGACATACTGACACTAGAAAAGAGGGAGGGAGGTATCAGAAATGAGTGAAATCTGCAACCGAGTAAGAGACTCTTACACTCAGATGCCATTGAATGGTAAAACATGGAGTGTTTTTCAACACCTTTGTTCCAAGGGAGATAAAAAGTCTTGTCAGTTGTTATGGGAATGTGATCTTTTTCATAAGATTTTTATTTGAGCGGGTTTGGAAAATTCTCCAATGAAAATTTTTTCCATTGGAAAATGGCATTTTGTTGAAACTGAAAATTCCTGTAGGATCATGTCGCTATCAACAACGTTTCTTTTGGAAAATAAATTTTAAAAAAAGTTTCAAAAAAATGTCAAATGTTCTGTTTTGACGTATTTGGAACAGAATGTTTCAGGTTTTCCCCCCAAATCAAAATGGACTTTTAGTTTTGAAATAGCTTTTATTTCAGACTCTTAAAATACTGAAAAAATTAAAATACTGAAATCCAAATGAAATGTTTTCATTGACCTAAAACATGAAATTTTTTCAAAATGTTTGTTTCATGGGAAATTTCAGAATTATTTATTTTCATTCTGATTCAGCACTACACAAATTTTGAAATGGCAGAAATTCCTGTGCCATGGAAATTCTGGGTTCTGCACAACTCTGATCTTTATAGCAGCTTTCCAGTTTTCCCATGCAAAACATTACACCTCATGTGACATAATGAAGTAAGCCCTAGTCAAGTATGTCTTTCTACCTTCCTGATGACAAGAGTAGGATGTGCTCAGGGCTACTTCCATGCTGGGCAGGGAAGTGCAGTTAGGCCCTGTTTATACTGGACAAGGAAAGCCTGTGGGATCCTTTTCTAACAAATGATATTTAAATATGGATGGTTTTTACCAGAAAGAGTCAATGTTCTTTCCCTTGCCAGTGCTGACAGGACTTACATGTGCTATAAACGGGTTTATTAGACTCTGATATTGACTATGACTTCCCTGGTTTTCCAGCAAGGTTAGCCTTTGTCTATGCAGGCCAAGTGAACTGTGTTGTCTCCTTTCTAAGGATACTAGAATCGTTTGAATCGTTTACTAGAAAGGAGCTAAGATGTTGTTTTGACCAGTGTGACAGGACCTAGCTGATATGATCTGCTATTCACCCAGGTTGCCTTTGCTTATGCATAAAATGCTAATTCCCCATGCCTTGCCATTCTCTCAGAGCAATGACCACAGGAACATTACATGACAAATGTATTATAGTACTGACAGACCGATAGACATTAGCGAACACCTCCTCGTACTAAGGCTCTTGCTTTTATTTTACTTTGTCTTAAAGGTATCATTTCCCCAGGGAACACAATTTTTTTCCCAACAATTTCTCTTGATTTGCATAACAAGTGTAATTGTTGCTCTGTACTTTTTTCTCTACTGTCCTCTCTCTCTCTCTGGGAAAAGTACGAAACCTGCTGTCATGCACATAAGGCTGCTGTCTCCGGGGAACAGAATTCTACACCCCACCCACCTATTCAGTGGAAATCTGGCCAGGGCACAGCATCGTCAGTTAGCAGATACTGCTAAGGGCTCATGCTGTGAGTGAAATGGGGCAGCGATTCCCTGCCAGCTAGGCAGCTGTGGAGACCGCTCCCTATCGTGCTAACCAATATTATTTCATTGTTTTCTTGTGCTCTCCTGTTGCCTCTTGTCTGGAAGAGTTTACAATCTGTCTCAGGAAGGGCCTGTCTTTTCATTCTGGGTCCGTACAGTGTGAAGCACAATGGGACCCTGCTCCACGTCTGGGGCTCCGAGCTGCGGGGAGAGGGCTGGGAGGACTGTGGAGCCCCCCTCTCTGGCCCCAGCCCTGGGGCAACCTGCCTGCACCCCAAACTCCTCATCCCCAGACCCACCCCACCCCAGAGCCTGCAACCCCAGCAAGAGCCCTCACCCCCCGGCACCACAACCCTCTGCCCCAGCCCTGAGGCTCCTCCGGCACTGTGAACCCCTCATCCCCAGCCCTCACCCCCCACACTCCAACCCTCTGCCCTAGCCCTGAGCCCCATCCAACACCCCAAAACCCTCATCCCCAGCCCCACCCCAGAACCCTCACCCCCAGACCCTCAGACCTCCCCCACATTGTGCAATAGAGGGAAACTGTTAAACGCTTATTGTTTCCAGGCCATTTTTACATTATTTAAAAAATATATATATTGGCTTACGAGGCATGTGTGGGGGGGGTGGGGGGCAAGCAGGACTTGGACCCATTCTAGGCACCACCAAAACGTATACAAACCTATCACCCCTGCCGAGGTGCTACTTCAATACAAAGAATAGAGTGTCCACTTCCCTCTGCTCATCCTCCCCATCCTCGGCTCTCCCAAATTAACAGGTGAAAATAAAACCTTCTTTTTACACAAATACAGAAGTGGATTTTGGAAGTTCTTCTAATGAAGCCATGAGTCATGAATCTGGTTCATGCCAGATACCTCAAGTTCAGTGGAGCCTAGAACTCCAGCACTTCCCAAAAATAGTTTGCTAAACACAAACCCTTGTAGTAGTTACCTCCACCACAGAATTATGGGATACCTTCAATACAAGGAGAAACACCAAGAGAAGGAGAAAATCATTTAGAAAAAGTTTGTTAAAACTTTTTTCTGTGCTGGAAGCACTCCCTAGACTGGGAAGGGAAGGGATCAGAATATTAATCTGGGCTCAATTCAGTTTTCATTTTTGCTACGATTTTACCCCTGGGATTGTTCTGGGGATTTTCACTGTTTGCTGTATTGAGGCTGTCTACTCCAGGGGCTCGAGCTATCACTGCAAGGGTTCGGGATAAGATGGAAGAGGTGGTGGTAACTGTGGTGGGTTGTTTCCACAGCATAGTTATAGTATATGAGTTCTCCACACTCCTGCGGGACATTTTACCGGGGTATGGCATCTGATTGGGACCTTATGCCAGGCTGATACCGAGGATCCACAACCAGGTCTGGGAAACTCTGACTTTGTACTAACTAGAGCTCTTTAGTGATTAAGATAGCATTGAAATAAAATTCAGTATCTCCTCATGCCCATGTGCGGCTTTTGCAGCCATCAGCAAACTTATCCACCCATAACATAACCTCCAAATTGCAACAAAGAGCTACATTGATATCAGGCTGCACAGCCCAGTAAAACCACTCCAATTTCTCTATTAACACGTTCCAGAGACAATGTACAAGCTGCCTCCATTGCTCTCTGTTATTAAATTAGTCCCTAGGTGTTTAGCCACCGTTCTCTGAAAGTGATTTTCTTGCACTTTTAAAAGCAGAAAAGACTTGCTTAGCCTGTGCTAACAGAATAGATTCAGTCCCTTCTGCATAATATGTTAGGAATAGATTGATCGTCCTTCCCAGTAGCATAATGAAAGATGGACACGTCAGCCCAGTAAGTACAAGGACACCACACAGCTGCAAGGTCAGAGTGCTACAGTTTTAAAATAATAAACACTTGAGTAATTATCTCCATCCGCCATTGTTTCCTCCCTTGATGTCTGCCTGTCTATCCATCTTAGTGCCCAGCCCCAGTGTACTTAAATGCTTACGTTCCTTCCCCCGGTATATTTGTCTAACTCAGTAACTCCAGTGCAATGTGCTGTTAAAGGTCTGCTGCATTACATTCCTGGGGATGACTGCAGTTCAGTGGTGGGTGAGGTGATCCCTAGAAGTCTGTCTAAGGTGTTTCTAAGATGTGTATGGAACTTGATATGTAAGGGCTTGATGCAGCTCCATGGAAGGCAATGGAAAAATACCCCACAAGCATCAGTAGGAATTAGATCAGGTTCTAAGTGGTACAGTACCTGTAAACTATCTTAGAGTGGTGATTTATGAACAGTTGTGAAGTGCTTTGAGATCCCTCAGATGAAACACTCTGTGTTCACACTATTGTTCGTATATTAATGATGAAGATGTGCCGTTCTGTGCCATATCCAAAGCTTACCTCTGTTTGAACCATGTGAACCCTGTGAAGCCGTAGATCATGCACCGCTGCATAAATATCCACTGAGTCCTTAGAGTCTAGTTGCTGAAGGATTCGATCCAGTGCAATGAATGTGCCTGTCCTACCAACACCAGCACTGAAAAGAGATGGAAAATACAAACCCCCGGGTCAAAGCTCTTGCCATCTTTACATTTCCCTCAGGCCAGGAACAGATTTGCATTGCTATAGATCCATCGTGGTCTTTGGGTTAACAGCACTATACAAGTGGCAGCTCCAGGATTTCAGAGGGTAACAGTTTACAGTGGAGCTAGATTTTTCGGTTGGAGTCATAGAAGAGCTATCTCCTGTCCCTGTTTGTCACTATGGATCAAGTTAGGTTGACAGTTCAATATATACAAATCTCTTTGTAAGGAGCCTTTAAAGCTGTTTTCTTTCTAGAGATGAACCGGCAGATTCAGACTATGACCCTGAATATGGACTCAAATGTTGTAGTTAACCCACAAAGCTTTAAATTTTTGGGTTTAGGTTCTTTGCCCTGTGTTATGCAGGAGGTCAGACTAGATGGTCACAATGGTCCCTTCTCGCCTTAAACATCTATGAAGATCTGGACACACATTTGCAGCTCAGATTTACCCCTAGTTATGCCTCACTTTTTCTTAATTAAAAAGGGGTAATGAGACTTTGGGCCAGAGCCAGCAGTGCAAAGGAGACTTAAAAATCTGCCAGAAGACAGCAGCTGAGGGTCCCCCTGGAATAGCAGATGAGCCAGGGACAGTGCTCTAGTGATCATACCTGGAGGCATGACCTCCTGAGAACTGTTATTCACTGCCCCTAGTTGGGCACCCAGTATCTCCTAGGATGAGGGCATGTGTGTCAAACACTGCTCTGGACCACCTAGCCCATAGTCTGTCTATTAAAGCCTGTGGCTGTTCCATAGAAATGTAAGCAAAAGTTACCCCCTGACAGACACTAACATTAGAGATCTTTCAAATATATTTTATAAAACTCCTGAACCAATGACACCCTGCTTTCATTTATACCTGCAGTGCAGAATGGTTGGTCCGGTGTCTGGAGTCCTGTTGATATAATCCCTTACAGTTCTTACAAACTGGATCAGGGACTGGGTGGTCTCTGGAACTCCATGGTCTGGCCATACTGTGTAATGAAAGTGACGAATGAGCCTCTTTGAGTCAAGCTGCTCTTCCTGTCAGATCACAGAAACGTGGATAATCAGAACAGTTAAGAGGCAGATGTTCTAACACACCACGTCTTTGTAGTGAACATCATGTTCTGTTACAGCTGCCACTAGGGAGTAGGTCACTGGAGAGCAATCAGGATGTGTGAGGTTTAACCATTCTAAATATTCCTAACAGGTTTTTTAAAAATAAAATAAAATAAATGAACATACACTACAAATTTTAAACTCCCTTATTGTCCATTCCGGAAGCACTGACTCAGACAGCATCTCAACTATCAGGTCTCCGTAATACAAGGAATCCTGGTCCAGGGGCCAATAATGATCACACTTCACCTGTATGGACAAAGAAAAGAGTGTTTCAATAATAACAACAGCTGGAGCCAACCTGTCATATTTAAACAACTTATCAGCTCAATTTTTGCAAGAAGCAGTCACGCACCTGTAGATGGACCATTAAGGCAGCTAAAATAATCCATATGCACATGTAGTCAACAAAGGACCTAAACACATGCTTAACTAAGTATGCAAAAGGTCCCATTGAGTTGGGCATTAGTACTTTGCTATGTCAGGGCCTAAACAGCAAAAAGCATTTCTACATACAGTTATGATTGCTTGCACTCTTTAGACTATGGTTAAAGCAGAGGTTAATCTGGGCTGATTTGGTGAACCAATACTTTTTCCTGGAGTGTGCTAGAATCTGAACTTTTATTTAAAAAAAAAAAAATCTCTAGCTTTTTTAGTTGCTAACGACAACCTTACCACCATACATGATCAGAGTATGAATCAATTCAATTATATCTACTTGAGTCTGAAGACAGCCTGAAACAACAGCTCTGAAAGAAGCATGCACTGTCTTATTCATGACAAGGGTATCTTAATTATAAAGCCTAATGTTTGCAGTTTAAATGTCAATGTTGTTAACTACTTTACTGTTGATCAAAGCACATGAAAAGAGGAGGGATGATCATATTAAGAAGATCAGCTGTGAGTAGACTCTTGTTTTGACAACTCAAGAAGATGGAGCTTGGACCACTACTTCCCACGCCTCCGCCCAATTCAGTCTCTGGTTTAAAGAGTGATTGGGAATTCAGGGAGGCTGCTCTGGCTTTTTTTAAAAACCCAATGCAATGGACTTGGATGTAACCATTACCTGTGTGTGTCTATATGGGGGCATCATGGAAGGAAAGAATATTTACAGTTTCCACAGTTTAGTCACTTGCCTCTGTACCATACACAGAAGATGTTTTTATGGTGGCTCATATTCTGATTACAGCACCATAAGTTTTATGAGGTTGTCATGGACAGTGAAATAAGTAAGTGTAAGGCCCAGAGAAGTTTCATAATTGTAATATACTAACCTGAAATAAATAGACCATGAAGTACATGTAATGCATGGCACTTATCTCATGATCTTTATTGATTTCTACCTTTGTCCTCCCATATCCCAACCCTTTGTACATTGTCATCTCTTGCAACATTATGTCTACCCACTGGTGTTGAGAAGCCCTTATATAAATAGTCACACTGAAGCCACTCTCTGTGATTACAGTTGCAGAATTAGGCCCTTAGAGATTGCAACGTCTTTGGGTAATTGTTATATTTACCCCTTAAGTGCCATGCATGCTTAGGATACGGTGTTTGTGCCGTGGGTTCTATTCTTAGCTCTCTCACTGACCCGCTATGTGACCTTGGATTAGTCACTTCACTTCTTTCTGCCTCTGTTTCCCCATGTATCCTTTTTCTGTCTTGTCTATTTAAACTGCAAGGGCCAGATGTTTAAAGGCATGCAGGCACCTAACTCCTACTGCAATCAAAGAGATTTAGGTGCCTAAATAGCTTCAAAAACCTGGTTCTAAGCTTGTAGGTGCAGGCATTGTCTCTTACTATGTCACTGCCTAGCATAATGGGACTTTGATCTCAGCCGATGTCTGTGGGTGTTAGTGTCATACAAATAATAAATACAAAAATTTAAAAATAGTAATGAATAAGCAAGAAACTTCGCTACTCACTCGGCCCTTCTCGACACACTGGGTTACCATGACAATATTGTGAACGTTCTGTTCCCATGCCATCTTCCAGAAATCATCTTTGGTGCCAGGCAAAGGGCCCTGAGTCGCAATGTATTCCCTGCGAAAATTATTACCCTACAAATCCAGGAAATTCCAATTAGTTTCTATAATGCCAGAGAAACAGACCTTATAGCAACTGCAAACAAACCACCACTGTTGTGGCATCAACATTTTCACTGCAGCCACAGCTTGAAAACTAAAGGACGCCCTAAACTCTGGAAGCAGAAGGCTGGTGGGAGCAGGGAGGAGGAAGAGAAAGTGCCAGTGTATTTAAATATTGCTGGAAGGTATTTATTAGCATTAGTCAGAGATTTTTCATCTTTCTATTGTGTTCAGCACTGCCCTAAGCATTTTAAACCACTGGGTTTTTGTTTTGTTTTGCTGTGTGCCATTAATTAACTGAGATCTGGATTGAAATCTGGATCGTTAGGGCTCTGCTATTATCAATCATAATTCCCTGGCAAAGGGCCCAATTGTACTCTCAGCCAATTTCACCATAGTACAAGGTGCAAACACTTTCAGGATGAAATACAAATCGGGAAGTATGATCTCAGTGATAGCTGTGCTTATTGCAGAAATTGTATAAAAACAGTGACCTTTCAGAAGTTGTCCTTGGCCAATTATAACAGCAATCTTATAGGACTATAGCAATCCAGGGAAGCGGTTTTAAGAGCTGACTGAATCCATCTCAGTTAACTGTATGGCAATCAGACGTGGCCTTTCAGCACACACACAAAAACAGTTCTCAGACTTTTAATTAAAACCAATGAACATATGAAAGGAGGGAGCCCGAAGAATCTAGCTACATGTTAAGTTTCATAAGAAGGTGAAATTACCATTGGAGAGACAAGGACTATAAATAACACCATTGAGCGACTTACTGGTATGTAGCTTGCATTAATATAATCTGAGCAAGGATCATCATCTACGTTGGAAAGCTTCACTCTCGATGTATCATCTGGGAAGAAATGGATTACAAGAGGTTTTACCTAGGTCTTGATTTTTCGTCCCTTTCACATACATGGAAATGTGCCCATGTAAAGATACCCACTGCACTTTCACGGTCAGAGTTGGCAGGTTTGTTTGCAAACGATAGCCACACACATTTGCACAACACCTTTCACCAGGGGGGTTCCAAAGCGCATTGCGGCCAATGAGCGAGATTGTATGCAAGGAGCTAGAACCACAAAGGTCCGTAGCCTCGTTTGGCACCTCAGTCCACAATGTAGGTGCCACTGACATGCTCAAAACTAATTCTAGGTTCCTGCCTACCCACCTCTGGATAAAACATGGCAACTAACCATGGCACATGGCAATACTACATGGCAAGTTAGGACTGGAAATCAAGCTGACTGCTACCATAGCCCATTGAAATTGCAGGGGGCTATTTATGATGGGCTATTTACCTCCTATAGGCATTTCCCAGGGCTATCCCCATTCTCACGTACCGTCAGGATCTTAGTCTTGTATGAAAGAGGACTCCTTCAAGATTATCGCCATGCGCCATGAGGGGGGCACTGTGCTACCGAAGGCTCATTATTAACTCTGAAGGAAGCAACTGTCACATGTCAATGTCAAATACGTGATTTATGGCTACTAGACAGTTTTGAACTGGCAATATCTGAATGACCAGGGAGAAAGTAGCCCTGCTGCTATCTGGTGCTGATCACGCAAAACACATGTGACAAGGTTTCTATTATTCCTACTATCCACCCTGACAGAACAGCTGAAAAGCTAGAACAGCTGAATCCTTTTAGAAACAGAATGACCACTAGTCATTACGCCTCTGGTGGGAAGTGAAATTTCATGAGAGCTGCTGTTTTAAAGCCGCTCATGGCCATACACCGTCAGCATCAAAGCACCGAGACTTGGCTTGGCAATGCTATTTCATCTCCGACAAGGCGAAACAAGGAAAGGGATACGCTACATGCCCCATCCCATTTGGAAAAGAAGTGAAAAATAGCTGGTGTGATGTAATATTATATACCCAACCATAAAACTTACAGGGCAATATATTATTGTATCGATTTTTCCCTCTGTTCTCCGGCAAAAGTGCTATGTCACACGATTGGTTTCGACCCACATCTTTTAAGTCCTGTAAAAGGCCAAAATGAATGTGAGGTGAAAATAACCAAAGGATGCTACAACATGGAACGTACAGCATGCCAGGCCAAGGAAAGGAAATGGTTTTTCTTAGACTGAAATTAGAGAATTGGTGCCTTGAGCCAGGCACACTGCTGGTAGGCCCTGTTCAAGATTTGCCACACAGCTCTGCTCACACAACTCAGTCCTGACCTTCAGCACATCCTGGTGGTCCTGTGCTGGGCCTCTGATGAACAGAGGCTGCCAACTGGATCAAGCTGAGCCTAATTAAGTTGTGATTTTGGCAGCAGGACAAACAGGGTCTCAGCTGGGACTGTCAGACTGGTTTTTACTTGTGTGAAGAAGACCAGGGAATGCATGTCTCTGGGGCTGAGGGGTTAGTGAGCCAGAGTTAGCACCCAACCAGTCCGTTCAATAAAGAAATGGTTCGACTGGATTGGATTCATACCTCATACTCCTTGGACAGGAGGTAGTTGGAATCTGCTTGGAGTTTGGTGAAGTGCGCTTCAAACTGATTTACTTTTATTGGACTAAAACATTTGACAGAAGAAAAAAGACAAAAAAAAACAAAAAGATCCAGTTACCCCAGGAGAGAACAAGGACATTATTCATCTAATTCATTATGAAGGAAGATGTTTTAAATGAAGAAATATTTGCTTTTACCTGGAAATTCTCCGGCTCCTAGAAATAATTTCAAAAGAAAAGAAACAATTTGTCAGTGAGTGACTGGAGAGACTGTGTCATCTATGATGCCATGTTAAAACAGTTTTCTCTTAGAAACAAACTTTGAGATTACCCTCTCTGCCCCAAGTTCAGATGGACGGACAACGGCCTGTCCCTGCGAATGCTCAGCCTTGCTGTAGGTCGTTCATGGCCATTACTGCAATACAAAAGAAGCTATTCTTACTTTGGTTTTAGTACTATGTTCAAATGTCAATGTGAGTTGGGCAACAAAAAGAGATGGCTTTCATTTGCTACTCTGAAATGGATCTTTGCAGCGGCACAGTTTTCCTGTACCTTAGTTTGCTGCAATAGGATAATAATTTTATATCATATATAGAAAAAATGGTGCAAAACAGTAATGGCCTGCTTTTACCGTAAGAGAGACAGCCCAAACTACCACCAAAGTGGGTACAAGAACTAGTCAGAAATTTTTTGACTGACATGCTGATTCATCAAAACAGAAACTTTTAATGGAAAACCTTTTGTCAGGAAGGTTTCTGAGGTCCAGGAGGGAATTTCCAGTGAGAGAGAGAAGCACCAACCCCAGCATAACCAATAGATTATGACCAGGGTGCTCACCTGGTATGTCAGAGACCCAGGTTCCAGTCTAGAAGTGTCTAGAAAAAACTGCTAGAGAATAATTTCATGCAGACTAAGAATTAGAGCTGTCTGGAAAACAATTTCCAACATTTCAAAGAAAAATTCCATTCCAACTCCAGGAAAAATGTTGCATTTTCAAAATTTCCCACAGAATAGAAATTCCAATTTTTTTTGACTCAGATATATCAAAAAATTTCATTTCAACATTGTTAAACATTTTGTTTCAATAAAGGTAAATTTTTCATTTTTATAATGTTAAAATATTACATTTAATATTTATATACATTTACATTAAGTAATATATAGAGAGATGATATAAAATTAATAGTATAGATTAAAAGTCAGTGCAAAATGAAATGGAACAATAAAGTCAAAACTAAGCTTTTTTGACATTATTGAAAGAAAATGTTTCAATGTTTCCAAAATGAGAGGGTCAAAATGAATTGTTTCAAAGTTTTCCCATCAAAAATGTCATTGAAATCAACAAGTTCTCATGAAAGGTTTCAATGAAGCCACATTTTATGGCAGAAAACTGCTCCAGTGAAAATGTGTTGACCAACTCTACTAAGAACCAAAGGTCACATTGCAGCCTTGATCATGCAACTCCTGTTAATCAGTGGAAATCCTGTTCCTTAATCAAGGATAAGATGGGGCTTCTTAGTTCAATATTTTCAATTTGTAAATTTTTCAATTTCTTTTGAAATGGTGAGGGAAATGGAATTAAGTTTTTGCTTTCCTAAATACAATTTAAAGTTTTCATCCAATTTTACACCTTCTTCAGTGTCTCAGATAGAAAATCATGTTTAATTTCATCAGACCTTGGGAAACAAATTTTTTTTTTAAAAATTTCTACTTACCTAACTTTTTGTCTGTAGACAAATAAAGCAGTGACAACCACAACCATCATAATGAGAAACAAACCAGCACTCACGCCTTCTGTAACTCCAAACATGGGCTCTAAGATAGATACATACACACACATATACACACACACAGCAAAGGAATTAGATACATACAATGTTATCAGTTAAAGACACTGAAATAAATACAAAGGAACTTCAACTGCATATATTTTGGAGGACTGGGCTTTGATATTACTTCCTTAGTTTTTCAAGAACTTACACGGTACATCAGGTGGGCAAGAAATAGGTAGAAGAGAAAAATGTTCTCTCCTTCCATAGAATTAGGGAGTGAAAGAAACAGCCAGATTTTCCAGGAGTCCAGGTCTCCTCCCCAGGCTATAGTAGTTCACTGGATTTTTCAAACTGAGTCTAGGATAATTCACTGATTCAGTCCCATTTTGAGACCATTTACACTGGATGACAAAACCATTTCATTCTCACATCCAGAAAGTCACTGTTGCTTGGATTCAAGGGGTTTTTGAGGCTAAATCAGTGTATGTAAATCATAACCTACGGGCTCATTGCCCCACCACAGCTGAGATGGGGGAACATAGGGGGCTGGTTGTGGCTCCCTGATCCTGTGCTGCTTGGCCACGGCATAAGTTAGAGTTGCTGAGGAGCAAGTATAACTCATGCCACTGGCATAAAGTCCCTAGGTGACCTTACACCGTGAAGGATCAGCACAGTTCCGCCACACCTCCCTCCCACCTCTGACATCTCCCCTACATCCTGGACACATGGGACAGCTGGTGCAGGAGGTGGTTACACCCTCTCTGTCAGTTTTACACCAGAAGAGAGCTCCCCTGCACCAAGGGAAATTTCCACTCGCCATTTCTGTCCACTTTGAGCGGCCTGAGCGGCAGAAAGCAGACTGGAGAATCTAGCCCTACGTATTATTTCTATCCCGAAAGATGCTGCACAGTCCTTGCTCTCTCTCTTGCTCCCTTTTAAAGCAAATGCCTATAATTTGTAGGAAGTTTTGTACTTCTGAAGGAAATCATGGATGGAAGGGGAAGCATCACAGCTATTGTTTTAACTGACAGTGCTGAATACCGAATATGAACTGGCGGAGAGCTGAATCTCAAAGTCACTCAGTTCAACAACAAGGTCCTTGCTGCTCTCTCCTACCCACTCCAACACCAATGGGTGTGATACCCACGTAACCGGTACAGTTAGTAGAGAATAAAGGAGAAACTCACCTGACTCAGTAGTGATTGGTAAAGAGAAAAAGGTATCTGAGAAGAGTGGCTCAGTGAATTCCCTCAGATCTTCACTAAAGAGCTGGGTGAAAGCTCGTATGCTGATCCTGGAAAAGCAGAAGGGTTTATTAGATCTGTTTGGGAGTTGGTATCAAATAGGAGAAAACTAAAGGTTAGCACAGAAATAGCAAAATCACAAAACAGGGCTTCCAGACAACATTTACTAAGTACATTTCCTGTGTCTTTTAACTACTATGATTGTTATACCTTTTGTTGTTCAGCTTCTGCTTTAGTGAGAGTTTCAAAGCCAATATTTTTAGCACCTCAGCAGTTCATTCCATTTTTTAGTATCTTTTGCTCAGCAATATGTGGGGAAAATGAAAGAAGGACTAGATACAAGATGACACTTACAACTTATTAAACTTGAGGGGGAAAAAATTCTGCTTAACTGTGTGATCAGCGGGAAGGCTTATATATCACAGTGTGTTCTTTGTATAGGGCTGCAGTAAGCCAAAAAAGCTACTGACTAGCCGCTGTATGGATATGATAACTGCCCTCAATACTATCATATGGGGTCTTGGATTTGGATTACATTCTATGCTCCTGATCCTGCACACACCTTTGTATGTGAATAGTCATATTCTGGACCTACTTCCATCTCTCCTGATATTAGTCCTGTAAATGGACTACTTATGTGCATAAATGTTTTCAGGATTGGGGCTTTATTACCTTAGGCTACCAGGGATCATGAAAGTAGTCCCATGAGCTGGACAAGCAAGTGAGGGGTGTCTTTGTTGGATTTAGGTCTTGCTATTTTCACAAGCTCCTGATTGCCAAAAATTTGTCACTGAAAATTAACCAACAAATCCGTTCACATGAACACATTGATTTGATTGGACACATGGTAAGCTTCTGTTCTTTGACTGGATGAACATAGTTCTTAAGGAGGTTTCTGATACAGAGACGCACAATTAACAAAATCGAAAATTCTGCAACATTCAATTGAAATTCACTGTTTAACTCCATGACTTTTCCTCTCAGCAAACTCGTTTCTAAGAGCATTCACAAAAAGCAAAAGGAGCTCAAATCAAGCCCAAGCAAACTCATTAAAAAAGCTGAAATGAGTATCTGTGAATGGTTTGTTGAGCTAGTCACACTCAGCTCTCATTGTGGCTTTGGTGACCTATGGTGGAGGTTCCTGCTGGCCAGCTGATAGAATTTAGAATCAAAGAAGTTAAGAGGTAGAAATCCTTACTCACAGTAGGTCTTATTCTGAGTAGGGGAGAAATGGGCATAATTTCCACTGAACCCAGCTAGAGCCCACTTGAAAGCTGCTTTCACTTCAATTGCACAATTGCCCCAACAAGTTTTTAATAGTCCACATTTAGTAGCTAAGCTTGATTTAATGCTGCAGGGAAAAGTAATTACATTTAATGTGAAACTGCAGCTTCTAAATAAACATACATGGGCTCCAGTTTGTCTGAAATACAAATCATAATTGTTTGGGGATATTACTTCAAATACTCTAGTTTTTGGCTAAAATCTAAGGCCTAGATGCTGGGTCACACTGCAGCTGCTTTCTGCTGTTCCCTAGGTGCAAAGTGGCCTTAAGGTAATTGGATTCAGCCCTTGGAGGTTCATGCCAGTGTAGAGGAAGCAACAAGATGTGCACAGGTGCTCTAGCAGCTCCCACACCACGCCCGAGTGTGGCTAAATCTTCCCTTTGTCCTGGTGAGCCTCAGCTGCTGTTCAGACTTCCTGAGTCTGTTGAAAGCTGGCATGGGGTATAATAGCCTTTGGATTTCTCTAATCTGCACCATCAGATTGGCCTGGTGCAGCCTGTCCACAGAATTAAAGGAACACAAAACCACCTTTGCATCTCCTGCTCTCCCCTTTTAGCTATCCCGAATGCTCCCCTGACTCAGCTACTGATCCAGCCCTTAAGTCTCTCCACAGAGAAATTAGCAACTGTAGCAAAGTTCCCCATCAAAGTAAAAGAGATAAAGAGGCCTTTTCACTGCACGGAGTTTTGCACATAATGAACTGTAGCATTCCCAGGCTGGTGAAGGAACTGTTTATACATTACCTGTGAGATGGGGCAGGGACAAAGCTTTTATAAATTGCACAATACAACACAGAACACCATGTAACACAGGTTATTAATCTGCAGCAGCTCAAGTACATCAGGCATCAAGATAGCATAGTATCTAATAATACAGCACATCTCACACAGCAAAATTACCACAATAAATCTAACCTGTAGGCAGTCCTGGGCTTCAGTGGCCCGTCACAGAATTTCTGCTGATTGGGATCACATTTTCCTCCCAGACTTTCCATCTCAGCTCCAAGCTTAATGTCAAAGCTCTTATAGTTGCTGTCAAGGTTTTCAGCACATTTGCTTGCGAAGTAGTTTGTCTGATAGACACGTATGGAATTGTTATGTTTGTATTCCAAGTAGGAAGGTAACGGATGCTGCTGATCTGGCTTCAGCTCTTCACTGCCTAGGGGAAAAAAATGGTAAAAAAAAAATTGCACATCATATGTCACAGCTCTCGTGCTATTAGTGCAGTAAATATCTAAGGCCCAGGGCATCATAGACATATTTAACACTTGATAAACTTCTGTACTTTGTCTGGGAGGTAGCATGGTCTAGTGAATAGAGCATGGGACGGGGAGTTAGCTACCTGGGATCTACTTCCTGCCCTGACTCTAAACTGTAGTATGACCATAGGCAAGTCACTTCCCTCTGAGCTTCCGTTTTCCCATCTGCCAAATTACCTTCCTTTGTAATGCAGTTGAAGGTCTATGGAAGAAACACACTATATACAAACTGTTATTATTAACCTTAACTGCAGGGGTCATTAGTAGCTATGTTATCTTTAAAAACAACAGCTGGTCTGGTGTAGTAATCTGATCCCCAGGCGAAGAAGCAGAATACAGCAGACTCCTACAGCAAACAGCAAATTCCTACAGATAGGAAATTACGTGTTTCAAAGCAACCTGGCTCTGTGGTTTTAAAAGCTTCTTACAGTCTGATAGACTGTGCTATACGGTGTTCAAAATTGTTAAGCCACATGAAAGCCACCTTCTTTACATATCAGAGGGGTAGCTGTGTTAGTCTGGATCTGTAGAAACGACAAAGGGTCCTGTGGCACCTTATAGACTAACTTTCTTTACAGAAACCACTACAGACTCAAATTACTGAGTGTCCTAAAGAAATTCTCTGCGCTTTTCTTAAGTGAGTGACGCTCCACACACTGCTGACTTGTGGCACAATTCCTTAAATTAAGTCTTTGGGTACGTCTACACAGCAGCTGGAGGTGTCATTCCCAGCTAGGATAGACATGCCCATGCCAGCTCTGGTCAATCTAGTGTGCTGAAAACAACAGCAGAGCTGCAGCTGCACATTGGGTGTCAGATGGGAACCACCATTTGCTCCACTTGTTAGTGTGCTGTCTCAATCAGGGCTAGCATGGGTATGTCTCCCTGAGCTGGGAATTACACCTCCAGCCCCAATGTAGACATACCCTTAGTATTTTTGGACTGAGCCTAGCTCAGGGTGTTCCAAGCACACTGTCTTTCTATTTGAACCCACACTGCATGTTGGTCTATGGGGACATTTTTGGATCGATGCTGGCTTGCCTGGCTAGATAACTCAGGGCAGGTTGCTATATCTCTTCTAGATCCCATTCTAGAACAGTGTGCACAGGGAGGGTCTGATGCCTTGAGAAGGTTGTGTGAATCACCTCTGCTGCGTAATTCTGCCTCCCCGTGCCCCCGCCATCAGCCTCCTTCCACAGGGGGTAAAAAAAAGAAAAAGAAAAAAAGTAGCCAGTGGGTACAGAGAATAGTTGCAATAGGAAACAACTGTAGTCCCCTGAAATGAATCCTGATTTTGTATTATTTATGATAGTGCCTAAGAGGGTCAGCTATGCTAGGCACTGTACCAATATATAGTGAGAAACAGTCCCTGTCCTCAAAGAGCTTACACTCTGAATACACAAGAACGACACAGGGTGGGAGAAAAAAAAGGATTATATTTACATGGGAACAGAGGCACAGCAGAATGGTTTGACTTACACAAGGTTAAAAGGGAGCTTGTGGCAATTATTTAACTGTCAAGAATTAAACTCAGATCTCCTGAGTCCTAGTTTAGGGCTTTAACTGCAAGGCCACTCTTCTCCACAGGAAAGCACAAGGAAGGAAATATATATGCACTATATGGGAACATTTTCTGCTTCGATTTACACTGGTGTATGGGAGAGCAATTTGCCTCATGAAATAAACAACATGTGAATCATTTTATTCAGACTGTAAGCTAACTTTGTTTTCTAATAATGGCTTATCAAGCAACACTGAAGGCAACAGAAACTGAAGCTGAGATACACTCCTACCTGCTTCAAGTTAGTGTCTAAGCTACCTTATTGAATCAGTGCATAGCAAGACAATCTGTCCCATTTCTATTCTCTGAGACGTTTGCTTTGAGTTCTCTCATCTTCTAAGTAAGGAAACTGTCCAAACATGTAGATGGTAACATCCCAGAGAATGAAGTAAAACTCTGTCCTTAACTATGGTGATGCATGCATCTGACAAAGTGGGTATTCACCCATGAAAGCTTATGCTCCAATACATCTGTTAGTCTATAAGGTGCCACAGGACTCTGTCGCTTCTACAGATCCAGACTAACATGGCTACCCCTCTGATATATGGTGCCAGTGGGGGCCAGACCTCTGGATCTAAAAGCCTCTCCCTGCTGAATTAAAGGACCAGCTTCATTGGCTTGGATGCAGAAGCAGATCCATACACCTCTTCTGAAATCTGGCCAGTAGATGAGGACAAATACCCTCCTTGTGTTAATACGGGTTACAGAAAGAAACCTATTAATTCATGAAAACTTACCATCGGCCTCTCTCACAACCACAGTAAAGTATTTCACAGCTCCATTGGTGTCACTGAACCAGCTGCAGTTGAAAGTAAAGTTGATGGAAGATTTGGTAATGAGTGCATCCTTTTTGTTCACTCGGATGTGGAGAGGTGGAGGAGGTGGGCCTGGGAAAGAAGAGAGAGAAGGGGGGAAATAAAGTACATCACCATCTATATATTTTTAATTACATAATAACAGCAAGTGAGGTGCAAATCTCAACAAAACTCAACTATTTAGACCCAATGTCTCTCATATTATGCTCTTTGCAGTCACAAAGTGTATCCCTCTCCAGCAGAGAAGCTGCCAGAAGACGCAACAGACCAGCAGTGTTTTAAACATAATGATTTACAGTGGGATTTCTTGCAGAAGCTGCCCAGGATTGCATTAAAGTCTCATTAAATCCATGCAGTCTTAAATTATAGCCGCTAAAATAGCATTTTCAGAGGTGGGTCCAATCCAGGTACTTTGAGACCATTGAGGCTGCAGATAGACATTTGCGTTGAAACACCTAGATTTCCCCCTCTCACACCAAATGGAACAAAAAACAATGTCCAAGGAACAATGCACGACACTGAATCAGTTAAGCAAAGCATTTATATATAGACACTCTGATATCAGATTTATAGTACGGCTTCCATAGGGAACTGGCATTTGTATCAGCCATATGTCTAAACAAGCTATATGTTGAACAGTGATACATCAGGAACTAAATGGAAAAGGAAAAAGAGGGAGGGGGAAATAAAGTACATCTGATGCAAGCCTCACAATGGAACACTACGGCACTGTAATAGAGATCGCAGCTAAATGTTTTCAATAACCTATACAGCCACATATACTGTATCAGTATCTACTGTTTAATAGTCATGGCCAAATTTAAAGGGTTTCAGTGTGGATAAGGAACCAATAGTTCACATGCTTATTTGAAGCCTAGCCAGATATCTTTGATCTGTAAGACCAGTTTGAATTCTTGGGAGAGCTGGCTCCCTCATGGTATTTAAACAGTCCTGCTTCCAGGGTCAACCAGAACCTGATAGTGCAGAACTGTCTAAAAATGAAAATAATGGAGAACAGTTAAGCCTTCAAAGAGGTTCTGTTGCTGTTTCTGGTGATGCCCAGGTTAGCTCTGATTTTATCTGAACTCATAGCATCTCTTGTAGTAGAGAAGAGAGAGGGCTTGGTTGTAATTCATGTGAAGCGTGGGTGTGTTACCACATTCTTTTTTCCCAGGCTCTGGGCAGGGCCCCAGCACTCATTGGGGTCACAGCTCTGGAATATCTGGGTGGTTTTCCCACTCCCAGTTCCAGTCCTAAGAGGCCCAGTCCACTGGCTGGGCCCCAGATAGCCTGCCCCTTCCAGGGTTGTCAATCAACAGAAGAAAGGGGAATTGACACAAATGAATGGTCCCAAAAATGGGTTAAGGCTCTCTTCCTTCAGAGGGCACTCATCAGGGTGTGGCCCTAATCCGAATTCACCAACACACAGAGAGGAATAGTCTCCTTTCAAGGTGAGTCAGCATCAGGTCCTCCCTTCCTTCAGGGAGGGGCCATTGGGCAGTGGCTGCCCAATGGGGCTCCTACATTCAGCCATCCCTTTTTCCAAGATCTGCTCTCCTCCCTTATCTGTCATCAACTGAGCTGGGTTTCTCCCTTTTAAGTTCCTCCCTCCAATTCTGACATCTCTCAGCTGAGTCCCCATTAGCTCATTAACCCCTTGTTGCCCAGTGTAGGATTTGTATACCCCATCACAGAGGGGGGGTTTTCAGTGACTGGACTCTGCAGTTCTCCTTGGTTCTACGCAGCCAAGCGGGGACTGGTGACCAGACCTCTCAATCACACTATACTTCATGGAACTTTTGGCCTTGGGCGGCAATTAAGGCTCTCTGTCACACTGTACCACCCAGACTGGAGGTGACCCATGGATTGCCACAACTGGAGTGTCAGCAGCAGCTGCTGACCAGCCAAGGTGCAGGAGGGAGGAGGAAATTCCCGTGAGTGGCTTGTGCACGGTGGAGAGAGAGACATCACCATGCACAGGGCAGTACCATGTGGGCTGGCAGTACCTCCCTCCTTGTGTATGTTGTTGAGGAGCTGCAAGCTGCCATTTGCCACCCACCTGCAGCCCAAGGGAGGAGCCACAGGGGAGTTTGGGAGGACTCTGCAGAGCAGTGCTCCTCCTTCATCTCCACTGCCTGAGGCAAGCTCAACATCTGAGAGAAGAGGGAGTAAAGCCTGAAGAAGAGCCACTGCCCCTTCCTGAAGGCTCTAGGTAGCTTCCCAGTATTTTGACTTGGCGATGGGATTTGGTGAGAGGAAAGGGCCAGTGGGCAGCAAAGAGGCAAGCTCAGGGGAGAACAAAGGGGCAGTTGTAGGCTGCATGTTGTGCCATGACTGACAGATTATAAAACTTGTTTTTAAATTTGTTCTCACTGCATGAGTCAAATAAACCAGCTTTAAAATATGATTCACACAGTGATAAAACATCCTTTAAAGCACGTTTTATAGTTCAAATGCCTTATAATCTGGCACAGCATGCAACTAAACACAGGTGTTCCCCATTTTGGTCACTGGTCACACATTTCGGTGGCTGGTGTGACACAACAGGCAGGTCTGGAGGTCGAAAAGTTCGCTGACTAACCAACAGGACCAGATGATTAGATTATTCCTGTTCACCGTCTCCCCCCATGCCACTGTACCTATGCATTTGGTACAGCAAGGACTTACGGTCTATCATAGTGATGGTGCTGTCTTCAACTACCTCACTGGTCATGTCTGCAGACTGCACTTTGATGGACACCAAGTATCTCTTGTGGGGTACTAGCATCATGATGTTTTGCAAAGATCTTTCTTTCTCTATCCTTTTGGAAAACTCAACTTCTCCAGTGTCCATTTTTTTGCACTCAATGCTATATCCATCGAAATCAGAGTCAGGCGGGGTCCAGGAACATGCAATGGCAGTAGAGTTTTGTGGCCGGCAGTGAAGGTTTTGTATTCTGTCTGGTCCTAAAGATGGAGGAGAGGTTGAAAAGTTGAACTGTAATGTAACAGAGGACATGCATTATACATTTTGTGCTCACTCTATGGCTTGGCCATCATTCTTAGCACTCGAGTCTAAATTAATAATGTAATTAAAGCAAAAGGACTAAGAGTCTGGATTCCTAGCTCTACCGCACACTTGCTGAAAGATTTTAGGCAAGTCACTTGACTTCATTTTATTTATGTGTAAACTGAATTCATGCCATCAACCTCCAAAGAACTGAGACTCGTCAGTAATTAATTGTAAAAAAACCTTTTCAGACCTTCCGAAGGAAGGTGCAATAGGAATCCAACATATTATTATGTACAACTGGAGCTTAAATCTAGTTAAAAAACCCCCTCATCATACAGCGTAATTGAAATGCATACTTCTTACAATGAAATGCCCGTATCATATAGCACACACTCTACAGTAAAGGCACAAATGTTTAACTTGCTATTTATAAATTTCTCTTTTTCCTTACAGTCTTATTTTCCACAATTGTTCAAAAAAATAAATTATAGCTGAAGAACCAAGTTCTGTACAATTCAAAAGAGGGAGCTAAAATAGCAGGAATTAGTAGTAAATTACCCCTCAGCTCCTTGTAGCAAAAATACAAGGTTACTACATAATAAGATCATTTAAAAAGTTCTAATTAAAGGAACACATTTTGACACAGCACAAAAATGAAATTAAATCAAGGTATGATTGTCAAACTCTAACTTTCAAGGTGAAAAACTAGACATGCATGTTAAAAACAAACAAACCCCAAACCAAAAACCCAACCAACTAAAAACATTCGGATAATACTTGGAAAAAGGTCTAACCCAGTGATCGGCAACCTTCGGCACGCAGCCCATCAGGGTAATCTGCTGGCGGGCCGCAAGACATTTTGTTTTCGTTAACCATCCGCAGGCACGGCCCCCCGCAGCTCCCATTAAAATCATAGAATCATAGAAAATTAGGGTTGGAAGAGACCTCAGGAGGTCATCTAGTCCAATCCCCTGCTCAAAGCAGGACCAACACCCACTAAATCATCCCAGCCAGGGCTTTGTCAAGCCGGGCCTTAAAAACCTCTAAGGATGGAGATTTCACCACCTCCCTAGGTAACTCATTCCAGTGCTTCACCAGTCTCCTAGTGAAACAGTGTTTCCTAATATCCAACCTAGACCTCCCTCACTGCAACTTGAGACCATTGCTCCTTGTTTGGTCATCTGCCACCACTGAGAACAGCCTAGCTCCATCCTCTTTGGAACCCCCCTTCTGGTAGTTGAAGGCTGCTATCAAATCTCCCCTCACTCTTCTCTTCTGTAGACTAAATGACCCCAGTTCCCTCAGCCTCTCCTCGTAAGTCACGTGCCCCAGCCTACTAATAATTTTCGTTGCCCTCCGCTGGACTCTCTCTAATTTGTCCACATCTCTTCCGTAGTGGGGGAACCAAAACTGGACGCAATACTCCAGGTGTAGCCTCACCAGTGCCGAGCAGAGGGGAATAATCACTTCCCTCGATCTGCTGGCAATGCTCCTACTAATACAGCCGAGCCGCCTGCCGCCGCGACAGGCGGGGGACCGAGCCGCCTGCCCCCACGGGCGGGAGGGGGGCCAAGCCCACGGCTGGCGGGCGAGTGGGCAGACAGCCGGGCGGCCAAGCCTCCTGCCGCCGCGGGCGGGGGGCCGAGCCTCTTGCTGCCGCGGGCAGGCGGAGGGCTGAACCGCCTGCCCCCGCGACCGTGGGGGTTGGGGAGCTGCGGGGGGGGGAGCTGGCTGCCGCGGGGTGGGGGAGTGGGGGGCGCGTTAGACGGGGGGGCGCAGGGTTGGTGCAAGGAAGTTTCGCCTAGGGCACGAAACTTCCTTGCACGGCCCTGTGTGTGAATCTGGTTTGCTGTGTAACATAATGCCCATCTCAACAGGGCACCTCTATGAAGTATGTATTTCACTGTGCAAAATATGTGTTTTAGTTACACCATGTGAGGTACAACATATGACCCAAAGTACAAATTACTGTACATTTCAAATAGTTCCCCAGAGTTTAGCTATTATGACCACTTCAGGGCAGACTTCTCACCAGACTGCTAATGAGATCAGCTGGACTCAGATAAATATGGGTGGAAGCCACAAACATTGACAAATGGCTATTGGGAGGAAAGGAACTCTTTGACTTTACTTTTTCAAATCAACTATACCCAAGTACTTCTTGTGCCCCAGGAACACACTTCCTTTTTGATTGCTCAAAATATCTTGACGGATCAACTCCAAATTTCAGAATCTAAATAATCCTGAACTTCAAAGAAGTTTGGATCTGAATCAGAGACAGGCCAGAGCAGAGCAGCAAAAATTGACAAAAGGCTTAGAAAACCTGACCTTTGAGGAAGTTAAAAAAAAACTGGGCATGTTTAGTCTTCAGAAAAGAAGACTGAGCAGGGACCTGATAACAGTCTTCAACTATGGTAAGGGCTGTTATAAAGGGGACAGTGATCAATTGCTCTCCATGTCCACTGGAGATAGAACAGGAGGTAATGGGCTTAATTGGCATCAAGGGAGATTTAGGTTAGATATTAGAAAAAACTTTCTAACCATAAATTTAGATAAACTTTGGAATAGGCTTCCAAGGGAGGGTGTGAAATCCTCATCCTTGGAGATTTTTAAGAACAGGTTAGACAAACACCTGTCAGAGATGGTCTAGGTTTACTTAGTTCTACCTCAGTGCAGGGGGTTGAACTTGATGTCTTCTTGAGGTCCCTTTCAGCCCTACATTTCTCTGATTCTATGATAAAATCGAAACCGGGAACCAAATAGTCCAGAATTTCAGGAATGTTTTGATCTGGATCTGAATTTTGCAGCTTGTGTTCATTTCTAATCTTTAAATACTTGCTGTAGGGCAGGACAAAGGAACATTTTGATTTCCACTTGAATCCATATCCAGACATTCTTGAGTCAACTAGTAGAAATTAATAAATGCTTAACTGGGATGGGAAAGATTTAACTCATTGGCTGCACTGCTTCAGCATCATCTGCAGATTAGCACTAAGGGTTCAATAAAAAAATGGGTTCCTACTTGTTCTCACAGTTCCAGACAGTGATTGACTGTATGTCTTCCAGCTGTTGCCGCTGACGCTCCTGACACTGAAATTATAGAGCCGCCCTGGTCGAAGGCCATACATGATGCGTCCCTTTGATCTGCTGTTGCTGTACGGGTTGAAGACTGTAAGGGGATCTCTCGGGAACCATTGCAACTCAAAGTCATCATAATCCGTCCAGTCTGGGGGACCCAGCCAGGTGATTGACAAGGAGGTGTTTGCAACATCAACAAATGATACAGCACTAGGAGGACTGGGTGCTAGACACAAGGGGCAAAATGAAAAGAAAAAAAAAAGTCTCATGACATTTGCACAAAGGATGGGTGTGTGAGACAAAACAGCCATTATCGTAGACTTCTTCATTTCTCTTCAGCCTCTGCACAGTAACATTGATAAGAAACAGGACTCCGAACAAACCAGTCGGACTCTGATTTATTTCCTGCCATTAATGTAATAGCATTTATGATTGTCTTACTTGTACTTTTCTATGCCTTTAATAATTCATGCAATAAAAATCTTATCTCAGAATAAATCCATCACATATCAATGAACTGCTGTAAATTCTGACAATTGGGGGCAAAAAGCCACTGCAGTTCTTTACCTGTTCTTCCCTCAGTCTTTGCTGTATTGGTCAGGTCACCGCTGTGGGTCACTACAACCAGGGTGTACTTTCTGCCAGGAACTAGGCCCGGGAAATGACACTCTTTCAGGTCTTTCCCACGCCGTGTTTCCTTCTGTGTGCCATTTGGGTTATAAAGATTCAGTTCATAATAATCTACATCTCCTGATGCCAGTCCCCAGGTGAACCACAGACTGTCCATCACGTTTCTGTTGGAGCCGTTGAGATTAATAACTGGGGCTGGAACTGAAAGAGGGGGTACACAGTTACTGCACGCTGAATGTTTTGGGGAAGAATAGTGCTACGGTGGTGCTGTGATAGTGGCCGTATAAAGAACTAGATACATAGCACAGGTGGCCAAAAACCAGAAAACAAATTTCAGGAATTTCAGTGTGTGTGTGTCAGGGGACGAGTAGTGGGAGATTAGAGGAGGTTTTGGGGAGCAACATAGCTCTTACAAATGCCTATAACACCCTGCCATCTGGCAGTGGGTAAACAAATGGTAAGCTGAAACTAGTGCTGACCATGAAAAACTTTTTTCATTTCACTGTTAACTACCTTGTCTACCCTCTTCCCCATTTGTTTTGCCCACTTGTTGCATCTTATCATAAACCAGTGTTGTAAGCTCTTTGGGGCAGAGGGCTGTCTTTTTATTTATACCTATATAGTGCCTAGCACAGTGAGGCTACTGCCCTTGATTGGGACACCTAGGTACCACTGGGCCGCAGATAATAAATGAGGACAGTAATTTATTTATTTATTATCTGAAAACAGTTGTCACATAATTTAGAATTTAGCTTCCTTTTAGATAATGCCTTTGATGTATAAAGACAGTTTGGATACTTCTAGCAGCTTTACTAGACCCTGGTACTAGCTTTTGGCTATTAGACTAGCTCACCAATGCCCTTAAGGAAGATTGAACTGGGGATGGATTATCCTGCTAGATGCTCCTACCTGTTCTTCCAAATACGGATGACTCGTTTGTGAGCTCTCCACTGTGGGTAACAATCACCATTTTATACATTCTGCCTTGCCGCAAGTTCTGGAAAGAACATTGCTGGAGGTTCTGGTCCCCTGAAATTCTGTCTTGGAGGGATTTGTCTGGATTGTACAGAAAGATATTATAGGAGTCCAGCTCTCCCTGGGACGTAGTCCAGCTGAATGATAGGCGTCCATTGGTGTTTTCTGTGACCTTCAGATTTGTGACAGCGGCTGGGACTGGAAACAGGGAGAAATACAGGAGAAAATGTCAGAGTTTCTAGTAACTAAGCTAAATCTCAGTAAAATGGCACTTATGACTAGAAGAAGTTTCTATTAAGCCATTAAGAATTACATTCATATAACGTAAATGCACAAAAACAGGGACGTCCAGAAACAAGATGAAAACTTTTGTAAGTTATAGATGCCAGTTAGCAACACATATGTAATATGTATGATACCCAACGGGCTCAATCCTCCAGTCTAGACTCACACAAAACTTCCCTTTAACATCAATGTGAAGTTTTGCCTGAGAAAAGGTTGGCAACACCTGCAGTATATTTGTATTCAACTTGGGGCTAGGATCCTATATAAGCCAAGTGAATTTAAGGATAGACAATAGAAAGAGTTAACATGGCTATATAACGGACATGCTGAGAGATCATTAACTATAGCAATACTCCTCAACTCTCTGTGGCAATATACAATGCACTACAACAGGGATCGGCAACCTTTGGCAGGCGGCCTGTCAGGGTAAGCCCCTGGCGGGCCGGGCCAGTTTGTTTACCTGCCGATCGCAGCTCCCACTGGCCGCGGTTCGCCGCTCCAGGCCAATGGGGGCCACGGGAAGTGGCACAGGCCAAGGGATGTGCTGGCCGCCCTTCCCGCATGCCAAAAGTTTGCCGATCCCTGCACTACAACCTGGAAAATCCACACCACTTTGTAAGCAATTTTCAATTTTTTACATTAAACATATGCCAGAAAAACAATGCATTGATACCAGGAGACTGGTTCCTATTGGAGCTTTTTGGATAACTAGATATTTGGATGAATCATTATATTCATACCATACTTACTGCAGATACGGTAAATAAGGCTGAAATGCTCTAACTACCTGTTCGGCCTTCGGTTTCTGCTCGGCTGCTGAAGAGCCCACCGCTGACTGTCAACATTTGCACTTTATACTTCTTGCCTGGTATTAAATCTTCAAATTTGTGCTGTTTAGCAGTTGTTGGCTCCGATTTATTGCTCAGAAGGATACCCTGCTCAGTCAAGAGCAGGATGTCATATCTCTCAGCAACTCCAGGAGCACTGTGCCAGATCACTAACAAGGAATGACTGCTGTAGGCATGATCTGCAAATAATCCCTGGACAGAGGCAGGAACTGGGAACAATTAAAGAGATTATGAGGTTAATTTTGTATCACTTAATATATGTTTGCGGATTAGCATAATTAACTATGAAAAATATTTATGTATGTCGGCACATACAGATGCATGTGGTGTATGTATGTGTGTGTGTGTGTGTGTGTATTTGCAAGTGCACGCACACAATTCCTACACAAAAACTACTTTCAGTAATTTAGGGTACGATGTATTACAGGGATCTTGTAATTATCTCCAAACCAAGCATTACACATCCTGGACATTCAGAGTGAAGGTTAAACTTAAAAAAAAAAGTATGAATGTTTATCTATGGAAATGCATCAGCCGGGCACCCAAACAACCTTAACTCTGCACCAACTACCATGCAATAATTACATGATTATGGTTAAGGCATTTTAGAATTTGTAGATTAGATTAAACGGATTTTTAAAGAGACAGATTTTTTTGTTCTACCAACAGTGGTGAATTGAAGTCATTTCTATTAAACTCTACTTCATAAAACTGGCTAAACTGAGCTGACAAGGCAGCTGGCAACCTGACCGGGGACACTTGTACTCAAGGACGTACAGGCCTTTTTTGAAATTCTGGCAACACTGGAAGTTAAACTGGAAGGACAGCACACGGGAGACTAGATGGAACGTGAGCCGTTGTGGTCCTGATTTCTGAACATTTTGGCTGCACATCTCGCTTTCATAGTTTGTATACAACACTCCAACATCATTCGAAAAGTTGTCTGTTATGCACATCTCTGTTCATTGTGTCTGCCCTATATAAAATTACATACATTTAAAAAATTAAAATAAATATATTTGGGGAGAGTATAGAGCATGGAATGCAATGTTGGAAGGCTGGCTAACCCATTAAATGATACAGTTTTATAGCTTTGTGAAATATGATGCAGCCATCTCTCCATGAGCTCCCCTTGAAACCAGGAGAGACTGATTTAAAGTTCGAATGCAAGGGGGAAGTTTTTCTACCCCACTCTTTCCCTCCGAGCAGTGCAAAGAGAATGGAAATCATCTGCATCTCCCTAACTTTGAATTTCCCCAGCATGGGAGAGACCCCAGCAGGCAGAAAGTGCTCTGTGCTCTGGCTACCCGCAGCTGGCAAACAGCCCCTTGGGAATGAATTAGAGAACTGTAATCAACACCGTGGAGACTCCTCCTCTCCCCCGTTCTCTGCTTCATGGAGAATAAATTCACAAAGCAGACTCCAGCCCACGGCTATTCAATGTTGTTCTAACAGAAGTTGCAGACTTGTTTATATAGTCATATCTAAGAAATAATATAAGATAATATGAAAGCTGGGGCCAAAGTAGTGACTAGGCTGCCTACTCTCCAATATTGTATTCTCACCCTCTTGTTATAGCAGTCATTGTCCATGGCTGAGACACTCAGAACTCATCCCTTGGCCTCAGGTTACATTCCTTTTTCCTCCAGTGTGTGTAAAGTAGCTAAAGCACACCAAGGCCAAGGTGGGGTTGGGGAAGCGATGGAAAGGGGAGGTATGGGGGGGGTGTGTGTTTCCAGAGAGTCATGGCACTTGGGACAGCAGAGAAAGGGATGGTCAGGGGAGAGTTATTTTAAAAAAAATTGAATGACCTGGAAGAGAGAGAATTTATTTAGTCTTTATAACTACAGTGTGTGTGTGTGTGTGTGTGTGTGTAAATAGTTGAAAAATTATCACACGTTTCAAAAGAATATAACAAGTATTAAAATGCATAGAAACAACAAAACTATCAAAATAATAGGCAAGATCTCAGTCAAGGGCTATTCCCCCTAAAAGCCCAATCCCAAAGCAAAACACATGCGCACACAAAAAGAGGAAGAGGATTTAAATCACGATATTGAGTTGCATCTCTTCCCTACCCTATACAGGGTCTATATATTGTCTGGGAGGCCCTGATCATGCAGTGAGCTCTGCTAGCACACACCTTATGTCTGTGTGGAGTCCCACTGGGATACCAGGCAGGCATAAGAGGCTGCATTAGCAGATCCCATGGCAGAGTTTGGACTGGAGGGCCCAGTCTCACAAACATTTACCCAAGTAAAGTTGCTCATATGAGAAGTCCCATTGACACCAATGTGACTATTCACACTAGCAAAATTACTACCATGTAGGTCTGCAAGATCAAGCCTTCAAACTCTTTGTGACAGAGACAGGACCGGCTCTAGGCACCAGCAAAACAAGCAGGTGCTAGGGGCGGCACATTTCTAGGGGCGGCATTCTGGCGCCAGCCATGCCGCCCCTAGAAATGTGCCCCCGCCGCCCCAGCTCACCTCCGCTCTGCCTCCGCCTGCTCCCCTGAGCGGGCCGCCGGTGCTTGGCTTCTCCCCTTACCTACCTCCCAGGCTTGCTGCGTAAGAAATAGCTGTTTTGCACAACGCTGCCGCTCGGCTTCTCCCCCTCTCTTCCAGGCACCCGGCAAGGGAGTGGGGAGGCGAGGGAGTGGGGAGAAGTGGAGCGGCAGCATGTTCAGGGGAGCAGGCAGAGCGGAAGTGAGCTAGGGCGTGGAGTTGCGGGGGGGCCCAAAGGAAGCAATGGGGTGGGGGAAATGCAACACGTGCAGGGGAGGAGGTGGGGCTGGGGATTTGAGGAAGGGGTTGGGAAGGGGCGGAGTTGAGGCAGGGCCGGGGGGAGCAAGAAAAAAAAAAGTGGGGGGGGGGGAGGGCAGCCAAAAATGTTTTTGCTTGGGGCGGCAAAAATCCTAGCGTTGGCCCTGGACAGAGACCCATCTCCTTACACATCTGAGTCTCCCCAGACACTTTGGGACACCATATAGACAAATAATAGAATACTGTTACAAAATAGTACTAATCTGATGGGAATGTATGACACTTTTTGCGCTTTTCCCATGAAGAAACATACTTGTACGTCCGAGAGCTGTTAAACTGTTGTGCAGGGTGCCACTGTTAGACTGTACCACGACCCGGTACTGCTCCCCTGCTTCTAACTTGCTGAAGGTATGCTCGTAGACAGGCTTAGAGACAGTCTGGGAATCAACCTGATCGTTCTGACGGAATAGTGTCACTGTGTAGGAATCAACATCTCCTCCTCCAGGAGTCCAGTTTACTTTCAAGCTGTTTGTCATCCCATTGGCTGAAACATGAATGTTTTTGACAGCACTTGGAGCTGGGGAAAAAAACAGAGAGATGGAAACCCCAGCTAAGAAATTTCCATTCCATTCAAATATTTCAAATACTGGTATGTCTGTCGCTGCAGCAAATGGAATTCTGAAGTCTACATCAGGAATAAGTACAAAAGGAAGAGAGACTATTGTACTCACGAGGGGCCTAATTTTGCAACTACTTACATGTATGTGTAACTTTACTCTTGTAAGTAGTCCCACTACTTGTGTGAGTGAAGCTGCAGATGTGTGTAAGTATTTGCAGGATTGTGCCCTAGCAATGTACAACACTGTACCCTTCTCTTTCTCTTTATTCATAAGAAGAATGATATATCTTTCCAGAGACAATAAAGAAAATGAAAGAATACTGTTACAGTTGCTTTGTCTAGATTTCTTTATATTCTGCAGATAATATTACACAAGGATCTTTCTTCTGAGAATCTCAAAATTCTTTACAGATGTTAATGCATCAAACGTCACAAAACCTGCTTGTAGTTATGTAATAATATCCTTATTTTACAGATGGGTAAATTGGGGAGCTGACTGAGATGTTAAGTGATTTCACCAAGGTCACAAAGAAAACCAGTGGCAGAGCTGGGCATAAAAGAAACCTGGAGTCTTCACTCCCAATGCCCCCCTCTAACCACGAAATCACACTACAATCCAACACTTATATGATAGTAGGTGGTTGTGACATTTGTTTATTAAGGGAAGCTCAGTTTAGCTGAAGTATTGATGTGGCTTTCAGTGAGATCTTGCATTTCTCTGACGGTATTACAGCTAGGTTCATTGTAGACAGAGGAGCTCAAGTAAGAGTGTGATGCAGTCTGGATTTTCTGAACTCCCAGTTTTTTGCTCTCTGGAACGAAGAAGTCCCAAATCATGTTTTAAAAGCTGTTTTCTCTTACCTGTCAGTCCTTCTATGAAAGTGGCACGATGTGTGTCTCCACTGATTGTCAAGACAAGAATTTTGTACAGGCGCCCTGGGGTTAAAGCTGTGAACCGATACTCCTCAATGGTGTTTCCAAGGAAAATGGGTGGAAAGACCTTCATATCATTGAAAAGTAGCTGAATCTCATACTTATCGACATCCCCCTCAGCTTTTGACCAGGTAACTTGCAGGTCTTCGGTGCTTCTGTTACTAAGAGTCAATTCCTTCACTGACTCCGGCACTGAAAACACAATAGAAAAGAATAGCAGATAAACTCTTCAGGTCATCATTAGTCTGATCATTGCTAAGGAACATGACTTCAAATACCTCTTGTGATGTAAACCTTAGCATGCAAAATGTTATTGAAACTAATGGAACCGTCTTTTTGTTCTGTGTTTGTACAGAGCCTAGCACAATGGTGCATGATTAGGGCTTCTAGGAGCTACCACAATACAAAACACAGAATAACAAATAAATGAATAAAAGCATAGATAACTCTCTTTCTGCACCTCCAGTCTGTCACATGAAAAACCCTTTTGAAAAAGAGAGATTCTATATGTGTTGTCATTGCTTTTTAAAACATAAATAACGGGTTGACAAGGCAAAACCGTAAAACTTTGATTTTAAATACACCGGACCCTCGCTATAACACGCCTCTATATAACGCAAATTCGGTTATAAAGCGGTCGCGGCCATGGATACCAAATTTAATTACCACCCAGGGCAGGCGCCATTGCCTGGGGACAAGAAGCCACCCCCAGACCGCCTCCCCAAGAGAAAAGCAGTAACAGCTTTTCACTCAATGACCCTGGAGGTTTGGTTTGTGAGCCGGAGGCACCCGTGAAATGCCAGCCCCTTGTGTGCACTGGGGAAGTTAATCCGAAAACCCCAAACCTGCGATCTTTCCTGGGGGGTTTCCCTGCCAGCTGCTCCGACGAGCTGCTCCGTGCGAGCACTTTCCCATTCGGAGACCATCCCCGCATGGCCACCCCTGAAATCCCAAATGCGGCTCAGGCTTGCCGGGAAAGGCACCGCTCTGAGCGGGATACTCAGCTCCTTGTGTGCACTGAGGCAGAGCCGTAACTAGGAATTTCTGCGCCCGAGGCAGGGGCGCAGAAATTCCTAGTCCTCCCCTCTGCTGAATTGCCGCCGAAGCCGCGGGACCGGCGGACCTCCCGCAGGCAAGCAGAAGCGGCTTCGGCGGCAGTTTGGCGGAGGGTATTTTTAGCAGCCGCCAAAGCCGCTTCCGCTTACCTGCAGGAGGTCCACCGGTCTGTCTGCAGAGGGCCCCTTCCGCTGAATTGCCACCGAAGCTGCGGGACCAGCGGACCTCCCGCAGGCAAGCGGCTTCGGCAGCAGGGCAGAAGTGCTGCTAATAATACCCTCTGCCGAAGCTGCGGACCTCCCGCAGGCAAGCGGAAGCGGTTTCGGCAGAGGGTATTATTAGCAGCACTTTCGCACTGCCGCCGAAGCCTCCGCTTACCTGCGGGAGGTCCGCCGGTCCCGCGGCTTCGGCGGAGGGGGCCCTCTGCAGACAGACCTGCGGACCTCCCGCAGGTAAGCTGGGGTGGCTTCGGTGGCGGGGAAATGTAATTTCATTTTAACGCGGTCCCCACTATAATGCGGTACTTATATTTATCTCAGAGTTTACAACCCTATATATCGTTATTTTTTTAAAAAATTTCTGCATGTCTTTGACTTAGACATCCACTGTAACCTAGCTGCCTCCTTTGATTTTTAGAGCAACACACGTTTGAAGAGCCAAGCTATCAGCATCAGATGGTAAAACAAGATTACCTTTTTACCTGTGTACTGTAAATAAAAATGCCCTCACTCCAATCAGAACTCTCTCAGGATGTTATCCAGGGTATTTACTCACTTGTTCTGCCATTGACCCTTTTACTAGTCTCATATTTTCCACTCCGTGTGCTAACAGTGACACTGTATTGCCTCCCCGGGACCAGTTTAGTGAACACACATTCATTTTCATCCTTGGGGACACTTTTTGTTTGGTTGAAGTCATTGTTGTTCTTGATGATCACTTCATAATTATCAAAATCTCCAGTGGCATGCAACCAGGACACCTTTAAATAGTCACTTCGTGCTGAATTGCTAACAGTAAGTCCCTGCACGGTTGAAGGTACTGGGGGGAAGGAGGGGGAGGAGGAAGAACACAGGCAAAGAATTAGAGATTCTGAAACAATAAATGTGTCACACAGAATATCCCGAGAAAGGTAACAGAGCACAGACACTGCCATAGCAGATTAGCTCAGAGGTCAAGTATCAGATACTTCAGAGAGAAGTGCAAAAACCCTTGCAGCCGGCAGTTATTGAATAGCTGGCCCATTGGGAAAATTTCTTCCAAACTCCCATTAATTAGGGCTTGGCTTATGCTGTGAAACATGAGGGCTGATCCCTTCCAACAGTGGGTTTTGTTTGTTTTAATTCTTGCTATTGTAACTCTGGCTGTTCTTGTTATCCACATACAAGTCCAATCCTTTTTGGAATCCTGCTACGCGCTTTGCTTTAATGCTATCATATAGCAATGAGTTTCATAGGCTAACTCTGCAGTGTATGAAAGAGTATTTTCTTTTATTAATGCTAAATTTGCTACCTTTCTATTTCACTGACTGTCCCCTTGTTGTTCTATTAAGAGAAAGGGAGTTATTTGGCATATCTCTATCTTGTCCCCCCTTATTCGTCTGCTCTCTCAGATAAACAGTCCTTATATTTTAAATTTCTCTTCAGATGGAAGTTTTTCCATACCTCAGATCATTTTTGTCACCCATCTCTGGCTCCCCTCTATTCCTGTTATATCCTTTTTGAGATAGCATGTCCAGAAATAAAGGTGGGAGTTCACTTATATTATGGCATTATATTATTTCCAGTATCACTTTCCATTCCATTCTATTTGTATCTGAACATTTTATTTGCCTTTTTGGACCACTGCTGCAGAGGATAGTACATGAAGTGCCAACTTACAGGGTCTGGCGAACAAAGTGCTTGAGTCAAAACTGTCATTTGATCTCAGCTCACCATGAGGGCTGCCAAATTTCTACTAGATTTTGCCCTTTCACAGAAGCAAAAGCTCCTTATCCCCTCACTTACTTTGGGGTCAAAACTACTGCCCTGGTGAAGAGCACAAATTATTCTAGCTATGGATGGCCTTCCTATGCACTCACATTTTTCACTCCCAATCCTCCTTTGGTTATGATACAGTGAGACTTTGGGACAGATCCTCTTCACATTGAAGTTAATTGAGGTTTTGTCACTGACTGCAATGTGAGGAAGATCAGAGGGTCTGATTCTCATTTATGCTAAGGTCACTTTACATTGTCAGTGTGGTGTAAAGTAGCCCTACAATCATAAATGAAAAGCAGGCCCTAAATCTTAAGCACTGTAGTTTTAGGACTTGACCTTCCAATCTAGCTCCTGTTTTGGTTAGCCATTACTGCTAGCACAGATCATCGCAAAGGATTGAAAATGGGAGCTGTGCCTGTGTGTGACTGAATCCACACAGAGCCCCCTTTCTTTCTCAAGTATCAGAGGGGTAGCCGTGTTAGTCTGGATCTGTAGAAGTGACAAAGGGTCCTGTGGCACCTTATAGACTAACAGATAGACTAACTATAAGGTGCCACAGGACCCTTTGTCACCCTTTCTTTCTGTCCCCTTTACCTGTTCGCTCCCAGCTGAAGGAATGATTTTCATACTTCCCACTCTTAGTGGTTATCGTCACATTGTAGAGCCTGCCGGGAACCAGGCTGCTGAAAGAACATTCACTGAGGGCTTTGGAAATGGTTAGAGTCTGAACCGTCTGGCTGTCATGAGAGAGTGTTACCAAATAATTATCCACATCTCCAGTAGCTGGTAGCCAGGAAATACTGAGGTAGTCGCTCCGTCCTGAATTATTCACCGTTACTCCGCTCACACTGGCAGGAACTGCGCAACAAAAAGAAAAAGCAGCAAAGTTTTAAATAGCTTATTCTGATTGTTAAGGGCAGCAGGAATGCATGGAATGTGACCGAGCAAAACAAAACAGGAGAGGAGTCTTATTTAGCATTAGAAAGCCTTGTGCTTCAAGTGAGTAGCAAACATCTGAGTTTCTGAGCAAAGAGAGTGAAGTTATTGTCTAGGGTGGTGAGGTCAAGGGTCTGATGACACGTCTAATATCCTAGAGTGTTAGCTATCCTCCCAAAGTGCTATTCCTCACCAATAAAAATAACCACAAATCCCTTTACCATTTTGAGGCCAATGCAAAGATTTATTTCCAATTATCAAGAGTTTTCTACCCCCTAGTGGCCAAAAATAGGTACAAAATTGATCTGGTTCTTTTCAGTGATGCAAGATGTGCAGGTGGGTTTGACCCTGCCAGAACTGGTGACATTTTAGGTAATGATCAGGAGTATGCTGGAGTTAAATAACCTTATTATGACAGATCCTTACTGGCACAAAATTGGCATAACTCCACTGAAGTCCCCTGCAGTTAAGCTAATTTACACCAGGGGAGGATCTGACCCATTTTCTTCCATGGTCACTATTGATTAGGAAACATTAAGAAACTTTTTCAGCTTCCCAACTTTTCAGTGCTATTTTCTCACTGGTTAGTTTTTTCATGATTTTACCTGAAAATATCACTAGTTGTTTTCATGAAAAATATTTGGGTCAAATCACAGAATGTTGGGGTTTTGCCAAATTCACAAAACGTGGTGCAATTTTTTCCCCACACAGCTCGATATCCGAGAAACTGTTGTTCTTTATTGCTCATGAAAGACTCAGAATTCTATGGCTTCCATCACTGGAGTATCTAATGACCAAGAAACATTTTTTCCTCGCAACAACCCTGTGAGGCTAGGGAACGGAGGCATGACCTGTGCAAGGCCACGCATGGGAGTCTGGCACAGAACTTCCAAATCTTAGTCCATTGACTTAACCATGAGACCATCCTTCCAAATGAGTTCAGCTTGTGGGAGTTTACATAGATATGGTGGAACACTTCCTTCCTCTTCCTTACCTGTCCTCCCTTCTGCAATCGTCTGCCTGGACGATATCCCTCCACTAACTGTGGTAACGACCACAGAATAGAGTCCTCCGGCTTTCAGGGAGTGGAAGTGGTATCTACTGGTCTCACTGGAAACACTCTCATTTTTAATGACAACATTTTCGTGAATCAGCAGCACTTGGTACGAGTCTACATCTCCCAGCGCCCTCGTCCAGTTGGTGAACAAACTGTTGGTTGCCCCCTGGTTTGTCACATGCAGGCTAGTCACCTGAGCTGGCACTATAATAGAAGAATGTCACGGGGTAAGTAAACAGAAACAAACAAATCTCCCAAACAGAGTTTAGTCACACTTAGGAAGTGCATCAGAAAAGCAGACTCAACTGGACTAAAAATAAACTAACGGTGGACTCCCAGACCTGCTTCCTGTCTGATGGACTGTGGTTTGTTGGAAACCATAAAGGCTTCCCAGTTTTAGCGCTACACAGAAAGGTCTCCCAGGCTTTGCTTTCCTCAGTCAGCCCAAAATGATTCAACAGAGGAGGGCTGGAAGGGACCTCATTTTGTAAATGTCATTCAGAGAAAAACAAATGATTTAGAAATCATTTGTGTTTGTGATGACTACTGAACTTGCACAGAGTTCATCCCATTCCTAGCCAGTGGCAAACCAATTAGTACAAAGAAAGCGACAAGTCATTATTGCTGGATTGATAGTTTGTTACCTGTTCTTCCCTCTACTGAAGTCCAGTTGCTTAAATCCCCACTAATGCTAGTGACCGTAGCTGTGTATTTCCGTCCAGGTACCAAATCACTGAAAGTGTATTCTTTAGCTTCTTTCACAAGAGCCTTGTTTATGACGGTAAGATCCCTGTCTCCCAGTGAAACCACGTAACTGTCCCATTCTGCAACAGGGGTCATCCACATGACACTAAGCGAAGATTCATTAGCATGCTTTACCCGGAGCTGAAGAACAGGCTGTGGAGCTAAGGGAAGAAGATGAGTAGAGCAATGAGCAAAGGACTTTGCAATGGACACACATGCCACATCTTGACCGCGCTGCTGTCAGGAGCTAGGCTAGCAATAAGAGAGTAACAGAAATTTTACTACCAATGGGGAATGGCTTTGCCTGAGGCTGGGGAGTAAATCTCACAAAATATCTCTCTGATGGTCAGGGGCTATAAACAGGGACATAAAACAGTCATACTGGAAAATAGACATAGGGCAAATGTAGCTGTGACAAACAGTCATGTCAGTTACATGTCTGGGGCCACATTCTGTTTACTCTGCTATACTTCTGGAGTAATTCTACTGAAGTTAATGGAGTGACTCTGAATTTATAATGGTATATAAGAGCAGAATTTGGCCCTGAGTGTGTATTGATAAATTGATGTGTGCGGGGAGGTGGGTGCTGGCAAGGATGCCGTTGGTGAGGCACCAAAAGGGACCATTTGCCATGGGTCCCCCATTTGAGAGGGCTCCCAACTGAGTGGCATTGCAATCTGGCATAGAGGGTTGCAGCAGTACTCACTGAAATATGGCCTTGCAGCCCCTCCATCAGAATGGAGGAGCTGCCGGGCCAAACCTGAGTGACCTGTAACCTCACGCATGAGGTTGCAATGCCTGGAGCAGGCAATTGGGCCCAGCCCCCTGGGACAGGTGCTGAGCCACCTCCGTGGGGTAAGCAGAATTCAGGCTCGCTCTCCACGCCCGCTCTCCTCCTTGGGGGCTTTCTCCTTAGTGGTAATTTATTTTGGAAGGATGGGGGAGGGGCCTCAGCTTCAGATTTTGCCTCAGGTGCCCCAAAACCTCTGTGTGGCCCTAGGTGCTGGGCATTCATAACTGCATTTGAGCTTATGGGCCAGATTCTGGTCTCTGCTACTCTGAATTTATACCAGTGTTAATCCATTGACTTCAAAGGAGTTACTGCAGGTTTGCACCAGAGAAAGAGAAATCAGAATCAGAACGCCTTTGACTTAAATTACTCTGGATTTACATCGGTGTGAGATCAGAATCTGGCTTGCTGAGTTAAGTTGGTCAGAAAACAGTAGAGAATGCTAAATTAATAGAACGTGCACTGATCTGACATACTGTGGCTGTGCAAAATGAGTGCAGTTTATACACCCAGGAAGTGAAAGATGAGGGTGTAACAGGAAAAGCACTCAATCCGGCACACCCTGCCTTATCTTACACCCTCCTGTTGATTTCTTTTCCTATTACACCCTCCCTCATGCCCTTCTCAGTGTGTCAATTACACTTATTTTCAGGTACAGAATAAAATCCTACCTATTACACATGAAACAAGTGTCAATTAAGACACAGAAACCAAATTCCGATTTAACTTATTCCAGTGTGTGACTCCAGAGTAACACCATAAAACTCACTGCACTTACTCTGGATTTGGATTGGTGTAACAGAGTAGAATTGACCCATTGTATATGCTTGCTGGAGCACATAAACGGGAGGTGCAATCCTTACTCCGGAACCAGCCCTAGTTCAAATCAGTGATACTAGCTAGCTAGTAAGGCTGACAGGGAAGCCAGCCCACACATTGCACACACAAACATCCACTGCAGGAACGGCAGTATCACACTCATTATAGGAATGTCGGATGTGCCTCCAGGAGCATCAGTCAAAAAAAAAAAGCAGCACTGAACTCTTGGAAACCTTGTATCAGGCCTTGGTTCTGATAGATGGGTAATGCCACACCTGTTTCTGATGCAAGCTGCACACATTTGATTCCTAAGAGGGCCACTAACTAATCTATATATTTGCTACGACCATCTGTGGTGTGCAGAGGCTGGTGTTTTCTGTGCTGTTTCTGTGTTCACACCCACCTGCTTTTTGTTTTCATCACATTCTCATGCAGCCTGCTGAGCTGGTGGACACTTGCTTCTGCAGTGTTGTTCATTGCCCTTAGCTGCTTCCTTATAGTGAGCCACCTGCCCCTTTGTTCCTGTACCTAGCACACTTATCTTAGAAAGGACTGCTTCTGTGATGCAGGTGGATCTTAGGGCAGAGAAGAGGCTACTCTGACTTAAACCCATGAGACATCCTTAGATAAAATTAGGCACCCTTTTATCATTTACACCACTATAGGATGCATATAAGTGTATTTTGAAAATGAGGTACTCCTCTCTTCTTCAGCCTGATATGCCCTTAGACCAGATGTGGGCAAACATTTTGGCCTGAGGGCCACATCGGGGTTCCCAAACTGTATGGAGGGCTGGCTAGGGAAGGCTGTGCCTCCCCAAACAGACAGGCCCCCAGACCCTATCCACCCCCTCCCACTTCCCGCTCCCAACTGCCCCCCTCAGAATCCCCGACCCATCCAACCCGCCCTGCTCCTTGTCCCCTGACCGCCCCCTCCCGGGACCCCCTGCCCCTAACCTCCCCCCCCCCCGAGACCTCACCCCCTATCTAACACCCCCTGCTCCCTGTCCCCTGATTGCCCCAACCCCTATCCACACCCCCTCCTCCTGACAGGCCTATCTAATCCCCCATATTCCCCATCCCCTGATCATCCCCGCCCCGCCGAACCTCCACCCCATCCAACCGCCCCCTGCTCCCTGTCCCTTGACTGCTCCCAGGAACCCCCTGCTCCTTACCCAACTCCCCGCCCCTTTATCATGCCGCTCAGAGCAGCAGCACTGGCAGCCGCGCCGCCCAGCCAGAACCAGCCATGCCACCGCGCTTCCCGGCAGGAGCTCACAGCCCCACCTCCCAGAGTGAGCTGAGGCTGTGGGGCAGGGGGGCGACAGCAGGGGAGGGGCCGGGGGCTAGCTTCCCTGGCCGGGAGCTCAAGGGTGGGCAGGGTGGTCCCGCGGGCCAGATGTGGCCCGCAGGCCGTAATTTGCCCACCTGTGCCTTAGACTATTCTGATCTCAGTTATACCAGTGCAAATGCAGATTATCTCCACTGATGTCAGTAGAGTTAGATTTATGGTGACAAAGTCTGGCACCTACTCTCACATACGACCATTTACACACCACAGGATGGCCCACTGTCTTAATGTGTACATCACTCAATTACACCTCATGGATCTGATTCTGCTTTCATGTGCAAGGTAAAACTGGAGTTACTTTCTGGAAGTCAATGGAGTTATCCCAGTGTAATAGTGGTGTGAGATCCAGATCAGGTCTCTCATGCCTGAATGAATGCAAAACCAATCCAAATCACTGCGCTTTCCCATTTACCTCTTTTTTTCTGACCACCTGAAATTTGATGCGCAATTTATAACACTATTCACACCTTCAACTGAATTTGGTCCCATCTCTTTTAAAGAGAAGAGTCACCATTTTAAATATTAAATTGTGGCTAATCAAAGGGATAAAACTCCTGAGCAAAATCTGAATGAGGAATTCAGGATTTGGCCCAATAATAAATTAAGCAAACAAACAAATAATAAGAATCTAGAAATTTGCTCTTTCATTTACAGTTATTATGAAGATGACCACAAATGTTTCGAGTTAAAATTGTTATCTATGTTCATGTGAAAGTATTTTCCTAGTGAATCAGTAAAATACACACCACGTTTTTTTTTTCCAGCTACCAAAAATAGGCAACTTGAAAGTTTTGAAGTTTCATGCTATCAGTATAATGAGATTGCTGACCTGTTCTGCCTTTGCAGCGAGCCGTGTTCTGTAAGCCTCCACTCTCCACTATGACTGCCACCTCATATTGTCTTCCTGGGATGAGTCCTATATCCTGGATGACATATTCTCTTCTGTCTTTCTTTAATGTAGTGTTCAGCAGCACAGTGGAGAGGTTGAACAACACAATGTAGTATCTCTCCCAGTCTCCAGCAGGGGGAAGCCAGCTCACTGTCAGAGACCTCAGCCAACCACCACTGCTAGCTTTCAGCTCTGAAACTTTCTGAGGAACTGAAATACAGACACAGGTGAGTAATTTTGTGTTTTTTCTGGGGAAACATAACTGGACAGCAATGAAACCTGGCTCACAGCTCAGACATTGCTGAAGTGCTTTGATCAGTTATAGTAACATCAAGGCCCAGATTTTTCACCTGTCAATGGGAATTAGATTCTTAAGAGGTTAAATCACTTTTGAAAATGAGATTTATGGTCCTAAGTCAGTTAGGCATTGCAACATGCAGCAATGCCTAAATACCTTTAAAAATCTGTGCCAAAGTACGTTTTGACAAGGTGTAGCACTCATCTGAGAAATTTACCCTCTCCCACACAAAGAACTCACTGTTTGTCAGTTACTGACATCAGAAATGCTGAACCCTAAATCAGAGGTTAGCGAAAACCTTATGCATCTTCAGAATGAAACGCGCAGCATTTTAAGTTATTTTTCCTGCTGTTTTCTGTAGTTGTTTAACTCAGATGGACTCCATTAACGATTTTTGGATGTCCTGCACATACTCTTCGCCCACTTGAAAACTTTTCCAATCTAAATTCTACCAATTGCCAAGAGGTGTAGGATGGAAGTAATGTGGACTCGTGGTTAATAGTAGTGTGTGGGCGGGGAGAACTTTGGCAGGCTTTTCAGTTTGATCAATCAGATAAGATGAAAAATAACTATACAACTAAAATAAATAAGTAACCCAACACCACAAAGACTGCCATGTGCCTTAGTCAGTGCTGTGGGCAGTCAAAATGGCTTAGATTTAATGAGTTATGCCTAGAACCAGGATCTTGCTTATGACCAAATTACATAGCATATCAAATGCTTGGGATCTTAACATTGATGAGTCAGTTCCAAAATATATAAACAAACTCTAGAACTTTTGTGATTGAGACCGAAGACTTGAACATGTCTGACTGGTGAGTGTTTTTCTATCCACAGATATATGACCATATTGGGGCAACAGGAGCGTAGCCAGAGGGGGAGCAGGGGGAGCGGCCGCTCCTCCTGTGAGCAGAAGCGGCGGAAGCGGCGCCTTTTTTTAGCAGCACTAAAAAAAGGCGCCGCTTCTTTTTAAGCGCCGCTTCTTGCACTCACCTAGCGATGCTCCAGGTCTTCGGCGGCGGGTGCCACCAAAGACCCAGAGTGAGTGAGGACCCGCCACCGAAGTGCCGCCGAAGACCCGCAGCGCCGCCGGGTGAGTACGGGGGGAGGCGCCTTTTTATAGCGCCGCTCCCCCTGCGCTCCGGACCTGGCTGCGCTACTGTGGGGCAATGTTGTTATACTTTGTTGATAGTTTTAAATAATTTCACAGTATCTTACATGCACACTTCCATTTACTGTAGCCCCATTTTCTCTCTCTCTGGAGTCTGTTCAAAATAATAAAATTGGGCAAAAGCTATTGAATGTACAGGTGCTGAATAGTTTTGCTACAGGCTCAACCAGCTACTGATTTCTATCTACAGCATATACCACCGCTTCCTTCTGACAGGTCAGCCCTGTAGCTTTGACTACTGGCTGCAAGGTTGCTGTAAGCAGACTGGCCAGTAAGGAGTACTGTAAGATCAGCCCAACAATTTTTACGTCACAAAATCATAGAGTTTAAGGCCAGAAGGGGCCACTAGATAATCTACTCTGACCTCCTGTACATCACAGGCCACCAACACCAGCCAGCACCGGCACACTACACCCAGCAACCAAACCTCAGCAACCTTCTATTGCCTAGCAACCAAACCCTCTTCTCTTCCAACATGATCTTCCACATGGCAGTGTATTCAATGGGATAGATCAAAGTGGCTTTGATTACAAATGTACTTACTGATGCACAAGACTTACCTGTCCTGCCAGTTGCCATCTTATCAGTGAATAATTCACCACTGATTGTGCTGACAGTGACCTGATAAAGACTTCCTGGAATCAACTTGTCAAACTGAGCCTCTGTGACCTGGGGCTGTAAAGTTTTGATTTTTTTAATGGATCCAAGATGAGACAGAGTGATATTGTAGAAATCTAGGTTTCCTAGAGGTCTTTTCCATGTAACTTTTAATGTATCCAAGCTGCCATCACTCGTCACCATCAAATCTGAGACTTCTGCTGGGGCTAAAAAAACATAACGAGAAAGAAAACAAAATATTTCACCCACAGAGTACACAAACTCCCTTATTACACACAGCCCCCCTATAATACAGAAACATGGCATGTAGTTTGATATTTTTAATCTATATTTAAGACCATTTATACCCAAAGTGGCTCTACTAACATTGCTTATTGTAACATTGCTGGATGATCAGATACACGAGTCACCTCCTTATTTTCATTGATTCTGCCTGTTGAATGTAAAGGCTGATAATGGCACATGCTGCTCAAGGTTACTGATAGCCGGAGAGGTGTTAGCACAATAAACGCTGTAGTTTGACTGGTTGACACCGGTGTAAGTGGGATCAAAATATGACTCTTTGTATTTTGATATTTGACCAGAAGAAAAGCAAACCAACAACTTTTACCTTGTTTTCTGCTAGGGTTGTTCTTAAACATATCAAAAGTTACGAAGGTTCTTTTCTTCCTCTTTAGTTTTTCTAAAGTGACCGCTTTGGCCCATGCTATTCCATGCAGATTTAAATAGTGGATCACAATCTACAGTCATGCCATGTGCATAATTCCCAGTGAAGTCAACAGGAGTTTTTAGTGAGTCTCAAAGTCAGGATTTCTAACCCCCCAAAAAGAAACTACAGAAATATTTACATCCAACTTTTCAGAAAACCACTAAGCTCTGCAACCCACATCATTAAAGTCAGTGAGGCTCATGAAGTTAAATCCCATACAATGTTATGAAAGAATGGGGCTGTATGCTGCCCAGATTCAGGCGTGCAACACTCAACTGGGGTCAGCTGGAGCTCTGCCACCCAGAGGGCAGAATTATGAACCTTAGTGTTCAGTTTAGGCCAGACCAAACAATCCCACTTATTATTTTGAAATGCGCCGTATTGCAGCCTCACAGTTTTACTATGAGTTATTTAAGATATCATACCTGTCCTAACCAGTTTAAAGTTGTAGCTCTCTAGTCCTGCAGCTTCAGCTATGATAGTGAGATTATACAGGTGTCCTGCTGTAAGTCCACGAAAAGGGTAGGCGAGTAAGTGTTCCTCATGGTTGATCTCACGAACTGGTCCTTCTTTATCCAGTAATAGCAGCCTGTATCGATCCACATAACCAGAGCCAGGTAACCATGAAACGTGGATAGTGTCTGTCTTGACACTGATCTGAATGTTTTGCACTGGGGATGGCACTGATGAAATAAAAAGCGTATGTTTTACAGGTAGTGGTTTTCTTCACTATCTGAGCAAGATTGAACTGTTCAACTTTGCAAAGACTTTGAGTGTTTAGGGTTTGCCAAAAGCAAAACCAAAATGGACCTGCCAACATTTCTTCATACTTAGAAGACGTCTCTTAAAATTAGTTAGAAATTCTTTGTTTACTTCTATTTATAACCAACACTAACCATTTGTTAGGTTAATGACGACTGATTACATATGCAACTTGCTATCTAGGAGAAATGTATATCTATACCCTTTTTGAAACGCATAACCTCAAAATGTGTGTAAAAATGCTCAGTAGGCTTATTTAGATGCACTACAGTAAAACAGGTCTCACCAGTAGATCCACTGATATGAATTGCTGGGGCGCTTTTATTTCCAGCAACTGCAGTGATGATAACATTGTATTTGCTCCCAGGGGTGAGATTGGAAAAGGTCTCTTCTCTTCTTGAAATACCTCCTTGTATTGAGACATTCTGTATCTTTTTATTATTATGATCAGATAACTGTAGCTCATACCAGTCCACCTTTCCTAAGGATGGGCTCCACGAGACCTGCAAGCTTGTGGAAGTAGTTTTTTCCTTATTAATTTCAAATTTAGTTGGTGGTAAGGGATCTGTAATTACAAATAATAGCAAAAATATTAATTTAGTTGGGTTTTAGAAGAATTTTACAGGTTAGCTCAATTAACTCCAACAATTTCCCAGTTTTTCATCATTCCACTGCAAATCTTTATTGAAAATTCTTTATTCCATTCCCAAACACCATATTCACTGAAAACACAACTAATCTTCCTATAAATTGGCCCTGGAGAACCCAGATATATGTATACTATAGAAAAGCGCATGCTTCAGTGTGTGTAAATAAAGAGTTTCAAAATCTGTTGACAACAAAACTACGGCATCACTATATCAGAAACAGCCCTGCAGTCATAATGACTCAGGATAATGTAGCCTATAAATATTAGAGCATCAGTGATTAACTTTCAGGTGCTTATGCCAGATTATGAGGGTTTTTTTAGTTGGATGCACAATACCAACACCACAAATAAATGCACAACATATTTCAGCATTCCGTGGCAGTTAAGTTGGACACAAAAGTGTGTATATTTAAAGTTCGTCAAGATAAAAGTACAATTTTAATTATGATAGTGTTTTGGTTTTTGCTATTGTCTTCAATCAGAAATAAGCACCTTCTGACAATACATATTCACTCTTCTACTGGAAGGGTCTCCAATACCAGAAGTATTGTCCTGCACATCATATCTAAAACAACAACAACAAAAAACCCAACTGTATATAAGCTTTTAGAATGTATACTTTAAAGGACTTTTCTTTGAGAACATATTACATTAATTAAGTAATCATCTTGGGCAAAACTGCTTGAGAGAAAATTTAAACTCCAAAAATGATAGCAAGTATACTCCAAAATTTACAGACTTTTGATTCTTTTATAGTTTTCTGTAATTAACAGAAGTCATTATACACGGATGCACTAAAGCTCTCCTTTGTATTTGGTAACGTAGTTATGTTATAATGTACAAAAAAGTACTAAAGTTGCAGAGTTAAGGACTCAAAGGTTAGGAAGTGACTGAATTTAGTGCCCGTGCTGCCTTAATACAGCCTCCTTGTTCATATGCCTTGCCCAACGTAACACACAAAGAGTGTGGCAGAGCCAGGCAGAGATCCCAGCTGTGCAGGATAACAGCACAGTATCTTAACACCCTCAAAATCCATCCTTTTCCTTCTTTCAACCCACTGCTTCATTCACTGTGCACCCTGAGTAAGGCATGGGGCCCTATAAAACAAATGGGCAACTTTGATTCAGGCATTTCCTAACTTTTGAGTGCCTGACTTTGCAAACTTAATATTCTTTTAATGTAATTTCTTGTCCGTAAACTTCTAGGTTTTTTTTAAAAAAACCAACCCCCTCCCCCGCATAAATTCCATCCAAACCACACTGACCCTTCCATAGGGGTCCACTTCAGACTTCAAATTATGCCCTTTCACTGGCACACAGGGTACAATGTGGGGGGGTGTGTGTGGCCCTGAGGAGATTTCCTTACAGCAAGAATATCCTATTGCTAGCATACCTGGCCCTGTGGTGCTGTCTGGCATAGGGTAGGGCTAGGGCCGGGGCCAGATGGGGGCATGATAGGTAGCGGCCAAAGCGTTCTGCACACAGGAAAGTCTGGGCTGTGGAGAAGCCTGGAGGCAGCCTGGTAAGGCTGCTGTGAGTTAGAGCATCCTCCAGGGCTGCTCTTACTGGGGGGACACACAGGCTGCTACAGCAGGTTATAATCTGGGAGGCACAAAGGTGGTTTACAGTCACCTTCGCCCTCTCCGCTGGGCTGTACGTTTTAGTGCAGCACAGAATGTGGCCCTGGATTTGATTTTCAACCTCTTCTGAAGTGACCTTGTGCAACCTCTCAGTTACCCTATCTGTAAAATGGGAGGAAATGGTACTTGCTTGCCTCCTAAGGCGGGGGTGTGAGGCCTTGCTCAGTAATTAGGGCTGCGAAGAGCTGAGACTAGAACTCATGGTCTCTATTTTGGTGCCCAGCACAACAGTTCTTGCTAGGCCAAAGTGATGGTGGCAGCTGCTGCTTTCCTGCCCCCTCCCCATTTGGAACTCTGTACCTGGGAGCGTGCTCAGGGGCATTTGCCTGTGAGGAAGCTCTTTGGGACTGGAGCATGCTCAGTGCAGATGGACTGTTGAGAAATTTTAACCACTCGCCTCTAAAAAGTTCTGCTGAGCATGTGCAAATGGTGATTTTCCAAGGTTTACATGTCAGTCCGATATGATAGGAATTTCAGAGGAAAGCACAAGGCAAATCTCTGAACTGAGGACTCTGCCGAATTTCAAGTTCCTGCTTCAAACCACAGAGGCACTAGAGCGCTTCAAATAACAGATGGAAGAAAACTGAAATGGACCGAACTACCTATCTTTCTCTTAACCTTTTGGTTACAATGAACTGATTCTGCTGAATTTTTTTTTTTTTAAATCCACCTGAGGCAAAGTGCAAACATAGGAAGTCTCAGGCCAAACAGTTAAAAGCTTGAAATGGAAAGGGTCAGGCAACCTTAATTATAAGACTTTGCTACCAGCTCCACCTATAATATATAATAATCCATTAAAGACTATTATCCAGCAAATAGCAAGAATATACAATTATTCTTTGAAGGTGATTGGTCGAATTAGAAAAAGTCACCCTTTAGGAGTCAAACAAATACTAGCATTGTGTAAGGTAAGAGATGCTGGAAATTCTTAAGTGGAGAAGAACCATAGGTGATAGATGGAAGGATCTTTCATTCTTGCTGAAACAACAGAATTAGGATTAGCTGACTGATTGCAAAAGTAATCAACACTGTAATCATGTCTCTTATCGAATCATATAAAAGATAATAGCTTTTTATTATTTTACATGCTACAGTTTCTTCATAATGTACACTGTGCTGGGTGTGGAATTTAATTTCCAAGGTGTATTTTTAAAAAAAGTTGCGTGCCTAGAAGGTGAAGTTCAGAAATTCAAACTTTATCTAATCTATCTGGCCCAGAAAACAAAACACTCAGTCCTTTGTACATCCGTTAGAACAAAGGAACAATGAGATTGGGAAATGCCTGGGCTGAAAGAGCTCTGGCTGGAAACAAACACTTAAAAAACCATTTACATTGTTATAAAATTCTCTTCTGGCAACTGTCCCACACTGATATACCACAGAAATAAAACATTTTCATGAAGATATTTTTATACTCCTCTATAATGAACAAATGCCTTTGAATATATAAAATAAATAAATCTGGGGGTTTAATTTTTTAAAAAATTCTAATGCACTAATATCTTAGTTGTTGTAAAATTTTTTAGTAAGAGTACTTATTGGACATGCATAGCCCTTGTTTGTACATTTGATTAACAGACTAGTTATGATTACAGCTTCAGAGTCCCAAAGACATGATGGATTGTAATTATGGAAACATAATATATTATCCATGAGAAAGATATAATCTAGGATGTGAGCACTGGACTGAGAGCTGAGAACTCTCAAATTCCAATCTCAACTCTTTGTGGCCTTCAGCAAACCACTTAAGCTCTCTCTGTTTCCGTTTCTATAAATCAGAGATAACACTTACCTACCACACAAGAATTTTGTGAAGATTAGTTAATGGGCCTGATCCTACAGTCCTTAAATGATCAATTTCTCTGGGATGAGCTTCATAACGTTTTGCTTCTTGTGAGGAATGAAGCCCAAATTCATGATGATAAAACCTTTATATCACGCTACACCATCATGTAGTCTCTATTCATAATCTGTCTCTTGAGAGGATTATTATTATTTAAAATTTGTAATGATTACAGGCCTTAATATGTCAGGGCCCCATTATGCTCAATGCTGTACAAGATACAGTAAATGACATTTGTCCCAAAGATCTCACTATTTATAGAATTACAAGGGTGGCCCATCAACATCTGTGGAGTTTATAAAGCCACAGAAAAAAATAAAGGGGTTTAGTTTTATCTCCAAATTGGCTTGGAGTCTGACAGAGTTTATGAACTCTCTTGGTATATTACCAGGGTGATAGAATTTTTACTTTATTCAGTTCAAATACTTAACCTCAAAGTGGTTGCTTGCACAGGTGCCTGTATTTATCAGTGGAACCAGTCTGAGTCAAGGCAGTAACAGTATCTACCAGTGTAGTATTTTAGGAGAATACCATAGAATCACAGAACTGGAAGGGACCTCGAGAGGTCATCTAGTCCAGTCCCCTGCACTCAAGGCAGGACTAAGTATTATGTAAACCTTCCCTGACAGGTGTTTGTCCAACCTGCTCTTAAAAATCCCCAGTGATGGAGATTCCACAACCTCCCTAGGCGATTTATTCCAGTGTTTATGTAACCCACACACCTCCTGGGTGTGGTGTTCTGTCCCATCTAGTGGCACTGAGACCACTTAAAGAGAGAGATAAAATGAGTCTGCTCTACAGCCTTGACTAACAGGCAGTTGGGTTTTAGCTCATGCTGTAGAGGCTCATGCACGAAACTCCAAAGGTCCCCAGTTCAATCCCGCCTGCTGCTGTCCAGGGTCTGTCAATATTACACTTAACTACCCTGACAGTTAGGAATTTTTTCCTAATGTCCAACCTAAACCACCCTTGCTGCAATTTAAGCCCATTGCTTCTTGTCCTATCTTCAGAGGTTAAGAACAACTTTTCTCCCTCCTCCTTGTAACAACCTTTTATGTACTTGAAAACTGTTATGTCCCCTCTTAGTCTTCTCTTTTCCAGACTAAACAAACCCAATTTTTTCAATCTTCCCTCATAGGTCATGTTTTCTAGACCTTTAATCATTTGTGTTGCTCCTCTCTGGACTTTCTTCAATTTGTCCACATCTTTCCTGAAATGTGGCACCCAGAACTGGACATAATACTCCAGTTGAGGCCTAATACCATGTTCTACAACGTATTAAAACCCCATCTAATTATAGCTAAACCCACTGTCCCTATGAATGAAAATATAAGAGTCAACAGTAAGTTTTAAATAATTTATTCAAAAACTAAGGAAATGCCCAAATAAAAATTTCATTAAGATACCTTCAAGGTACTAAAGACCAATGAATTACTTCTGGATTTTAAAATATGTATTTTCCCACAAATTTAACCATAATGTAGAACTAATGTAAAAGTGTTTTTTAAATAAGGGCTGGATTCACAAAGGGACTTAGGCAACTAACTGCTACATATAACGCCTAAATCCCAGAATCAGGCCCCAATGGGATTCACAAGCCCCCTGCTCAGCCACAGCTGAACCCTGTAGGCTTAAGATCACTCAACACCTAAATTTTTGCAGTAAAAGTTTCACGGGTGCCTATGTTTCTGCCAGTGTGCAGAAAAGTTTCTGCTGCTTCCCTTTTGGTGTTCAGATGCCTAAGCCCCAGTGCGATGCACAAATCAGAAGAAGATAGGTGTTTCTCCATCTAACTCGCCTATGGAGCCCAATGCAGTTATCATGTGAATCTGGCCCTAATGTTCTAATTAATGCTTTGAAGTCATTCAGAGGGACTACTCAGATGTAAAAAGTTAAACACGTGCATAAGTGTTTGCAGAATCAGGGCCTAAGGTTTTTTGTCTGAAAACATATAAAATCCAATCCTACCACCTTTATTCATACAGTGGTCCTTATTCACATTTGAATAAGGGTTACAAGACAGCCCCCTTAGACACCTATTTTGTCATCACAGATTTTAAAATATCAGTAATATTGTCCAGAATATATATATGTAAATATATATCTTGTATACTAGTTTATATATTTTAAATACTACAGAACTGCCAATATAAATACTAAAATATGCCAAAGGCACAAACTTGATGCCTAATCACATCTGTAATTTTAGGTATACAGTGCAGAATTTATCTGTAGAGCTCAGTTCTGATAAATTATCAGCATTTCCCCTCTCATTTTCTGCTCTCCAAAAATAGCACTACTATCAAAATGAAACAGCAATATATATAATATTTATGCCACATTTTTGGGGAGTGAAGACCAGTTGTAGAGGTTCAGATATTGTCTTTTCTAATTAACGATCTGTAGACTAAAGATTCTTCAGTAAACATCGCCATGACAGACTTCACCTCAATGAACCTCTGTGGTGTATTGGATCAATGTTCTACAAATTAATAGTCTTCAGTTATCAAATTAAATGGCAATTTAGGTAAACTCTTTTTTCTTGTTTAGAAAAAGCCCTGTCTTTTAACGTATACAGTTTTTCTTTTAATACATTAAATTATTAAATTACAGTATCTTAAAGTAATTTAAGAGTCTGAATTATACTCACAAAACCAAATCAAATTAATTTCCTCAATTTAAACCTTTTGCTTAGGAATTGCAGCACGTGTGGTATTTACTACGCATTGATCTCACCTTAAATACCAAAGCAAAATGGAGCAAAATAAAGAATGATTTAAAAATTTTTTTTTAGGAGTTTCAGTTAAACTTCAACATTATTTTAACTACCCTACCACTTCATATTGTAAGTGTGAACATTTGACATTAAGGTACAGCATTAAGCAAATCATCATGGGCAAAATGTGAACTCGGCATGAGAACCAGCCTATAAAAGCATTAGCTGCACTGAATGTTCACAAGAAGTTATGTATGTGGTCTATATAACACAGATGATTTTATACATATCTATATACACACTGGGCCTGATTCTGCTCCTATTAAAGTCAATGGGAGTTTTGTCTTTCAGTATAATCTGCCCCAAAAGGTCCCCTCACACAAACACACTCATAGGTTAGTTTCCAAGAATGAATGCCTTTATAGATTCAATTTCCATAACTTAGTTCACAAAAGTACTGACACTAGAAGTCAGTGAGAAAAAAGTGAGGCAGTCTTCCAGAAAACTAGAGTAAAATGTTGCCCCTAGTGGAAATGAAGGAATAGCCTCTTTGAAAACTGTATATTACTATATATTAAAATGTACTGTATTTTACTGTATGTATTCCTTTGTCTTGTTAAACCTAAACAAATTAAAGACATTAATTAAAACATTGTAAATAGTTACAGTTGGCAGATAATTGTGTATTTCTATACATAATCCAAATTATGTAAATGACTTGACTACATTCAGGTGCTGGGTGATATTGCAAAGTAAATATTGCAAAGAAAGCCACCTGAGTAGCTGCTTCCATAGGCAATTTTCACAATCTCCTTGAGAGATATGTATAAAAAAAACCCTCTCTCCTTCTTGCTAACCTCTCTGCTATCCAAACCCAAACCTCACCTAGATCAAGGTAAACTAATTTGGAGGATTTCACCTGTAAACTTTTGTCAGTCTTGTTACTTTGTATCCAACAGACGTGATAATACAAATATTGTACACAGATCTGTTTCAATCATTCTGTGAAAGGCTGTTTACCAAGATGGAAATCTGTCAAAAATGATATATATATAAACCATTGTCTAAATTAAATATTATAACATAATCAAAACACTTTCCACTTATATAATATATAATCTGCTGTCTATGTTGTTACCTTTTGCTCATCTTCTAGTCAATGGCTATATAAAAAACCTTTACCATTCCACAAAGATTTTGATAGATACCTGCTACTTAGATAAGTTACTTTGTTATTTTTGCTTTTAAAGTATGACTCATCAATATTAAAAACAGTTAGAGCAATGAATGATATAGATTTAAATTGCTGTTACTGTGGAAACTATTAGTTCTACCAAGCCATACTAAAAATATTTCTAGTGTTGAATATATGCCTATCACACTGGATTTGACTACACTAGACTGTTTTACCTTGAGTTAATTGATTGCCAGTTAACTGAGGTTAGTTAACATTATTTGGAGAAGAGGCACAGTAATTGTGATACAAAACAATGAGGATTAGAGAGGGTCACTTCTAAGTATTCATCTACTATCACCTTCAGACATAAACAAAGACTACATTTAAAAATTGCAATGCCTCTCTGTAGCTATGATTTCAGGAAAGGATAAAGGAAGGCATCAGATGATAGAGCCTTCTACATTTTTTTAACAACTCTGGTTTTTGTCTTGTATTAGCAACTAGCAGAAGGCTGTCAAATATATTTCAGCAGCTTTAAAAATATATATATATATAAAAACACCGGTATATGTAAGAAAGGGTCCAATCTTTCTGCCACTGAAATCAATAGTTCGGTGCAGTTCTTTGTTTTAAAGCTGTTAATTGTTTGTACATAAGAAACCAATGACATTGCATTTGCAGAATATGGATAGAAAATATTTGAGTATATTTATAGCCAATTATGTTTCCAATACAATAAACCTATTGAAAACAACCAGCCCTTATGTAATATCATATGTAATCCCATGATTTGTATTTGTAGGACATGTTATACATACATTTTTATTTTAACTATAATCACAAGCAGTTTTATTTTAGGAAAAGGTATTAGCTTTGAACAGCTACCTGTCAGCTTTCATGGGCTGAAATTGGTCAAACTTATTTCCAGTAAAGTTATGGAGAGTAAAACAGTCAGTTATCCACTCTCTTGATAGGTTCAGTTAGTTTATAATGGAAAATAGTTGTGTTTTAAATGCAAGCAAATATGCTATGAAGGGAGAATCTGTAACATCTTTGAAGAGCGCAAGCATGTTTTATGCTGCTATTTCAGAATAGATCTTCTGCTTTGTATTATAATCGTTTGAAATCTATTTTTTTAACAAAACAAACCCTTAAACAGATCTAGACTATTCACAGTAAAATCTCCCTGCAAGCCTAGAGTGCTACTTTTCAGCAGCACTTACTGACAGCAACTGGGAAGGAGTTAAAGCAAGGGAATTCTACAGTCAGCCTGCTACAAACCATATAGATTTAAAATGCCTTTGGAAACAGCGTCAATAATCCTTTGGGACAGCATCTGCCTTCTATTTTCCATCATCAAAGCAAGGCCAGGAAAATCAGCCTCGAAATAAGGGGGCGGGGGGAACAAACCACCCCAAGCCCCCTTTCCTACGCTGCCAAAAAAAAGTTTGCAGCACTTCTGCACCTGTCGCCCTTACCTGTTTGCAAGGAGATGTTGCTCGTTTCTGTGCCGGAGAGAGAGAAAATCCTGAGATGATACAAAGTCCCTGCTTCTAAGCCACTGTAGCTGCATTCGTAGGACTCGTTCGTCTTCTGGCCTGGATGACACTCCGTGTGCGAGGCGTTGTCAGAGCTGCGCGTCAGGGTGAAGTTGCAGAGGTTCCCCCAGCTGCTCCACCTGAGATAGACCGACTGGCTGGAGACCCTCCACTCCGTCAGGTTGCGGGCGCATTTCGCAGGCTCCCCATGCGCCTTCTGGAGAGGACAACACAGACCGCCGATTAGCCACAGCGTGCCTCGACTCCGGCAGCACTCACCTGATTCCCGGGGCCACTGGGGTCGCTCACCAGGTGGGGAGACTTGCAAAGTGAGTCAAGAAGAGGAGACATTGGCCCCGCTGCCCCTGGTTTGGGCGGGGGGGGGGGGGTGAGGGCGTTGCTGCTGGTGAAGGCGGCGATGGAAATTCACCTGTGGGAGAGGTGGGCGAGTGGCAGGGGGAGTCTCTGAGCAGCAGGAAAGGGGGGGGTGCAGGTGAGTTGCCCTGGGATGGACTCAATGAAGATGAAATGATGGGGGGGGGGTTCCCCCTGGCAGCTCACCTTGATGAGGGCCAGTGCCAGGCACAAGGAGACCCCGGCTGCCGAGCGCAGCATGGCCACCAGTGTTTTATTTGCAATAATCCTCGTGGGGGGAGGGATAAAGAAGCGAAGTTGCTAAAAATGGGTCCCGGGTCGCGCCCCCCTCCCCCCCAGGCTGGCGCGCGAGCAGCAGCCCTGTGCGGGGCAGGGCACTTGTTGCATGCGCTCAGGGGGGGCCCCGGGCGCCCTGAGGTTGCCTTCGGGCAGGGGGTGCGCAGGGGCTGCCCGCGGCCGGCTGCAGGCTCCGAGCGGAGGAGGAGGAGGCAGCTCGCCGCAGCACTTCCCACGCTGCCATGCTGACCCCGGCTGACTCTGCCTCAGCCCTGGCCGCCGACTTCCGCAATCAAAAGGCAATTTCCTCGCGTCCCTCTCCAGAGGCACAATGGGGGGGGCGGGCAGGAGCCAATGTCTGCGGCCGGCTGGGCGCCCAGGCCGGGCTGCCCCCTGTGCCCCCCTCAGCCTGCTCCAAGACTTTCACTTTCCTCCGCTCCTTCCTGCTGGTGCTGGGCCCCGCGCCTCTCGCTTCCCCCCCCCCCCCTTCACTTTCCTCTCCCCCAGCCCTCTTCCTTCCTATCTTCCTCCCTCATCTGCTTTCTCCCGGGGCTCCGCTCCCATCCCCGGGCTATTTCTGACTCTGGAGCGACCAGATGCGGATTGCCCTGGGCTCCTCTCCCCCTCCCCACACCCATCGGAATCTCTTCTGTAAACCGGCTCGTTTCACACTTGCCTCACCCCGGGTCCCATCCAGTTCACTTTCCCAGCCACGCTCTCCTTTGCCAGCCTGGGCTTTACACTGATTGTTTTCAAACCTCCTTTCCCATCTCTCTAGCGACTGGTGGTGTCTCTGCAAAGTCATCATCTGGAGAGTGCTGTTTTCTGGCTCAGTTTCCCAGCCCCTCCTTCATTCTCTCTCTGCCCCACCGTGTCATTTCAGCAGTGTCCAAGATTAAATAACCAGCAATCAACATACTCATTCCTTATTTTTCTAGCATATTCAAGCCAGTCTAATCTCTACATGTAAGAACACAAAAAAGACTTTTAAGGCTTTGTATGCCCTGGTATTTAATTTCTCCACAACTCCATGGATGGAGGAGTAACCAGTACATCAAAGAGGGCCAAGTTATCTCCACTCCCCCGCTCAACTTTTGTCCGTGAAACAATCTCCTTCCCAGTCCCAGAATAGCTCTGAAACTAAAAATACACACCACAGAAAGCAAGAAAGTCTCCAGATTCTCAGGGAACAAAGAAAATGAATTTCATACACTAAAGAAGAAAGAGCAATAGCAGAACACCACTTCTCCTATTTACTCCCATTTCCTTTCATTTACATTTCAAGCCATAGCAAACAGGAGGTGGGGCTGGGGAATGTACCTAGAATTGTTTCACATCTTCAGTATCAGGATAGATAAGCTAGAAGCAGATTGGGTAAATTTGGGGTTGAATAGAGAAGAAAGGTAGGATTTTTTCCCCCTTTACACAGGATATATTCTATTTCTGCATTTTCAGTACTATATAATGTACAAGGGTTTTAACTTTCATGATCAACAATTAAGCATGTTTGTCAGCAGCATTGGTACATTTTCTTCTGTGGGTACTGACATGAAAAAAATGCCTTGAGTTAAAAATAGCTGTTTGTTAATCCTCTTGGAGGAACGGGGCTGCTGGATATTTCTGTCTATTGTTAGAAATAAGTGATCAGTCTGATAAGCAAGATCCAACAGTATGAAAAGGCCAAACTTCTAACAGTTTTACTCATGCTGAATAGTATTGGGGGTAGCCGTGTTAGTCTCTAGCCACAAAAACAACAAGGAGTCCGGTGGCACCTTAAAGAGTAACAGATTTATTTAGGCATAAGCTTTCGTGGGTAAAAAAACCACTTCTTCAGATGCATGGAGTGAAAATTACAGATGCAGGCATTGTAATACTGTCCATATGATGAAGATGTCATCAGTTTAGTGCAAGTAGAGGAGGGGCACTAGAGGACGAGAGCTGAGGAAGTGTTGTTCTAAATCAGCCATAAAAATGTTGGCATAGTGGGGCCATGCGAGTACCCATAGCAGTGCTGCTGACTTGAAGGTATAAGTTGTCCCCAAATCTGAAATGGTTGTGGGTGAGGACAGTCACAAAGCTCAGCCACCAGGTGTGCTGTGGCCTCATGAGGGATACTGTTCTTGCCAGTTTGTAATCCATCCTCATGTGGAATATTGGTGTAAAGAGCTTCTGCATCCATGGTGGCCAGGATGGTGTTTTCAGGAAGATCACCAATGCATTGTAGTTTCCTCAGGAAATTCTCATCCCCTAGCGCCCCTCCTCTACTCTAGAGACACCATCAGAGGACCCAACCACATCAGCCACACCATCAGGGACTCATTCACCTGCACATCTAGTAATGTGATATATGCCATCATGTGCCAGCAATGCCCCGCTGCCATGTACATTGGCCAAACCGGACAGTCTCTACGTAAAAGAATAAATGGACACAAAACGGTAACATACAAAAGCCAGTAGGAGAACACTTCAATCTTCCTGGACATTCTATAACAGATTTAAAAGTAGCCGTACTTGAACAAAAAAACTTCAGAGAAAAACTGCAGAACTAAAATTCATTTGCAAATTTAACACCATTAATTTGGGCTTGAATAGGGACTGGGAGTGGCTGGCTCATTACAGAAACAACTTTTCCTCTCCTGGAATTGACACCTCCTCATCAATTATTGGGAGTGAACTACACCCACCCTGATTGTATTGGCCCTGTCACCACTGGTTCTCCACTTGTGAGGTAACTCCCTTCTCTTCATGTGTCAGTATAACAATGCCTGTATCTGTAATTTTCACTCCATGCATCTGAAGAAGTGTGGGTTTTTTTACCCACGAAAGCTTATGCCCAAATAAATCTGTTAGTCTTTAAGGTGCCACTGGACTCCTTGTTGTTTTCATGCTGAATAGTATCTTGGTCTCTGAGCTCAGACTGAGCTTTCTGAGTGTGGATTCCCACACCTGTGCAACTCTCCATTGATTTCAGTAGGACTGTGTGAAGAGGTCCACTGATGCAAAGCTAGGTATTACGATCAACGCTTTGTTCTGCACATAGTCCCATTGCAACAAATGTGGCAGAATCTGGCTCAAAATGAGGGACATAAACAATAAATTGAGCACAAACCAAACACAATATCATGCTGGATCAATTTCAGTGACTTGTGTAAAATTTTTCTGTAATCACAACTATGTGATTCATAAGCTGTAGTGATAATATTAGTAGTATTTGTATGTATTATTTGTATTATGGTAGTTCTAGGAACATCAGTCACTGACCAGGACCCTATGGTGCTAGGCACTGTACAAACATGGTACAAAATGATGGTCTCTGCCCCAAAGAGCTATTCTAAAGTGATAAACAGTAGTGTGATAGGTAACACATGGCATGTGTGTTAGAACAAAATAAATGTTGAGCTGAAATGATAGAGGTATCTTGTTAAAATAAATTCAAGTTGAGTGATATCTGTTGCTGCACTCCCCACTCAGACTTTCTGATATTACAAGATCATTTTTAGAAACAGTGAGGAGATAGTGCTTTCAAGAATGACAAAACATTATCAATATTGTCACCTTACCAGGGAACAGCAAGCTTCAGAGACCTATAAGCATAACATATCTGAAAAAAAACTGTAAGTCCCTATTTCAACATGTGCATGTTTAAAAGCACCTGCCTTTTTTGAATTTGTGTAGATCATACATAGGTCCTTCTGTAAATGCAACATGTTCAGAATCTTAAATTATAGCAGATGTACTTTAAAAATACATAAACTAAATATACATTTGGCGTGAAAGAAGAAAAATCTGTGTTTGAGGAACATGGCAAACTTTTTTTGTTCAAATTTGCAGGTACGTTTCTTGACAATCAGCCCAATTGCCCTTTCCTTTACCAATTGGTCTTAATGAAATCAGGGGAAGCGTCAGAGCTTCAACCAAATGTTGAATTTTACCTAGAAGGATTGAATTCTCCTGAAGATGTTGTTTCCAACCAGAATAATTCAATTGTATTGTGCTATATGGGAAAAGAGAGCCACATTTCAAAATTTCATCCTGGGGGATTCACAAGTAAGAGGATGCTGCTGCTTTTTCTGTGTTGGCCTTAAATTGAGAAGCAGTTACTTTTTTATTGATTGACTGATTGATTGATTGTTACTCCTGCAATCGAAAAGGCTTTAAAAGCTTCACCCTTCCTGTATTTTCATCGGAAAATAAATAACGGTTTGTGGACTTCGAGGAATCCTTCTGTATATTGCAGAGGACAGTGACACTCAAGAGTAAGGATTGCCAGAGCTGTCTATCCCAACACCGGAATAAGGGATAGGATAGGCCATTGATGGTAATATATTTTAACAGAATAAACAGCATAATGCCAAATAATTAATTCTAAGTTGGTACTGAATAGACACACTCTTAGTAAATTAGTAAGCATGGCCTTTAGCAGTTACTGAATCAGTCTGCTCGCCAAGAATTTTTTTTATTTTTAAAAAAAAAGCTGGAAGTGAGTTTTGGGAGTGCCCGGATGTGTGTCTAATAGCAGGCTCCAGTCTTTTTCAGACACTTTCCCAAGGTTTCCTGGCTTTTTTTTTTTTTTAAAACAGCAACTGTGCTCTCTCTCTTCTTTTAATCAGAAGGAAACGGGCTTTGCATAGCTTTTGTCACAGCTTTGCAAGTGCAAGCTGCAGATTTACTTGCAACCCAAAACTGCTCTAAACTAAACATTTTGTTTGATTCAAGTGCCGCCATTGTCCCCCCAAAATGCGTTTGTTCACAGCCAAACAACGTCAAGGCTTTTATTCTGTAAGCCATGGAGACTGGCCTATGTTGGTACTGTTCACAGACTGCATTGTGTTCCTAACAATGATACTACGTACTTACAGAGCTCTTTCTATTTTCAAAGCATTGTACAAACATTAAACAATCCTTTAAACACCCATGGCAAGTGGACAAATACATGTTTTAACTCCATTTTACAGACAGGGAAACTGAAACACCAGCAGTTTAAGGCCAAAAATGTTAAGCTTGTATGTCTAAAGTGAAGCACCTAAATTAAAGTGGCTTGATGTTGCTGGGAGCTGCAGGTGCTCAATACCTCTGAAAATTAGATCACTTTTATGTAAATGCTTAATATGGATTTAAGTGCTTCACTTTAGGCATCTAGGCTTGAAAAATTTGACCTATGTGATTTGCTGAAGTCCACTGATGTGAATCAGTGGCAAAACCAGGACTAGAATTTAGGAATTCCTAGTTCACTAGATCATGATGTAGCCTGATTTTTCCAAAACTTTGATGGGGGTACTTTGTGGCACTGTGGGGAGGCAGAGTGTGTAAGTTTGCTATTAACAACAGAAGATTTTGTGTAACATTTCCATTCAGAGTGAAGTTACCAGTAGGCCCTTAGCATTCTAGTTGGAGTGCATGTATCTTAACAGTGTGTCCGAGACAGCTAGCTTGATGTATTTTGAATGCAAATCCTATAGGGTAACATCTAATTTACTTGCATGAAGCCTGAAAAATCAAATCATACCTGGGTGCAATGCAAAATCCTCCCTCAGCTCAGCACCAGACTTGGGAGTTGCAGTGCAGCAACTTTACCTCTTGCTACAGTTGCTCCCGCCTATGTGCTGGGATAGCAGCTACAGCCTCTCTGGACCTTTTGTGCAGGGTGTTCGGATTCTGGATCTGTATAGTCTTGGGTCACATTGCTCCCCCTGTCTACCTCCAGTGCTGCCCTCCACACTAGCTTATGCAGAATGGGTGCAGAGATGCTCTTTGTGGCAAACCAGGGATGTGGTTCGAAGCGAGGCCTCTCCGTCCACAGTCCATCCATTCCTCCCCTTCCCCTCTCCCCCAGCAAAGCCTAAGTGGTGCTGACGTCCTTGGGCAGGCCCACTGAATCAGGGTGAATTTCACCTTTACAGTGAAGAACATTGAATAAACATAAAACTGTTATAGAGCACTCCAAATAGCTGCATGCTAGTTAGTTCTACTGGAATACACACAAAACTGGGCAGATACAAATCACATTTCCCAGTCTCATCCAAAGTAATGCTGTCACCTAAAGTAATGACTAAACACTTTTATTTGCCCATTCCAACTTTTTAGCACAGAAAATACCCCATGGCAATAGAAGCAACATGGAATTGAAGGGATTTGAAACATCAGTATATCTGTAGCAGTGATATAACAAATTACAAATCACATTCTTTAAACCAGGCCTGCACAACTCGTAAAGCGGCGAGGGCCATATTACTCCAAAGAAAACAGCTGAGGGCCGAAACCCCTCAGTCCCCCGCCAGCACCGCCCGCCCCGCGGAAACACCCCCTCCTTCCCCTGCGCTGGGGTGTGGAAGCCTGTAGAGGGGGAAAGAAACAGCGCGCATGGGGTGACCAGATCACAGCAGTAAAATAGGACCTGGCCCCTCCCCGCTCGGCCCCACCATCATACCCCTCTTCACCCCGCCAGGGGTCACTATATTACTGCACACAACAATCAATCAATGCAGTTGTAGATAAATCTCTGCATTATGCATTTTTGTATAACTTTTATATGACTTTGCATTGAACCTTGGTAATATATTATAGCGGGCCCCTAGGGTAGTATAATTAAGGTCAAAGAAAAATGTCTTTTTGCAAGAAGTAGAATAAGATCTTCCCCCCACTTTGTATTCAATTGCCCTGTTGAATGAATGAGGTGTGAATGAGGAAGGCGTGGAATGCAGACACCTCCAGACAGCTGCAACCCTTGGAAAGGGGATGGGAACCAGACCAAGGACAATCAAACTTGTCAAGTGGGCTGACTAGAGAAGAGCAGACATACTGACGGCCTCGGGGAAGCAAGCACCTTCCTTTGGGAGCACCCTCTTTGCGGCATTGGGACAACCCCCAGCCCAGAGACAAGCAGCAAAAAGGACCAACGGACACAGTCCCAGATTTTGAATCTGGGAGATTTGCCCCCCTCCAGCCACCGACTCGCCGCTCACCTCCTCACCCTGCCCCCCCCAGTATAAAGCCTCACCGTCACTGCCCGCCCGCTTGGCTCATCATCCCCCCACCCTCCCGGCTCACCTCCTCAGCACCCCCGCCACCCGCTCACCTCCCCCCCCCTCCTCAGCACCTCCCTGCAGCTGGCTCACGTGCCGCCCTGCCACTGCCCGCCCACTCGGCTCGTCGTCCCCCATCCTGCCCAGCTCGCCTCCTCAGCCCCCCGCTGGCTCACCAGCTCCCCCCCGCCGCCAGCTCACCTGCCTGCCCACTGCTGGCCTATTACCTTCTGCCACTGCCCCCGCCTCCTGCCGCTGGCTCACCTTCACTCCCCAGCCTGCCACTGGACTCTTCACCAGCCCGCCCACCCGCCGGCCGTTGGCTTGCCTCACCCCACAGCTTGCCTACTCACCCCCCCGCGAGCTGCACAGTGAGCCCACCTACTCACTTCCCCACGGGCTGCACAGTGAGCCCACACGGGTCGCATGCGGCCCCGGGGCCACATGTTGTACAGGCCTGCTTTAAACCTTACTGCCTGCACATAGCCAGATTTTTACAGATGATCTGTGTTTTTGCATCCACACACGTCACGTGCAAAAAACGGAGGGTGCAGTTTTTCTCCTACAATGCTTGACTGTACCTTGCAGAGATGCACACAGAGGGAATGCTGGAAGGCATCCTATAGAGTCTTCATGTGCACTGCTACATCCTTTTACAGGGTGCAATTTAGTACTCTTTGCTGTTTTTCTGCCTCCTTCCCATCTCCGCCCTCACTCTGTGGGTGAGTGAGCCCTAAGTGAAGCCCGGAGAGAGCAACCTGTGTGGTTCCCTGAGTGCAGGGCTTGTAGTTTTGCCTGACCCTTATGAAAGGTGGCAGTGAAAAAGCTCTTTACACCGTCTCCCCACTGCATATCTCCCACATAAGAGCCAGGCTGAATCTAGCTCATAATTATTTAAGTAATTCAGACATCACCCGCTAATACCTGCAAACCATGTATTTAACCAAAGTACCTAAATTGCACATAGGATTACTTGCACCTGCAAAACAGCTGAAAATCAGGCTCATAAGGTTGGAATGGCACTTCTGTTTTCAATAGAGATGGAACCACAGCTCACACAAAATGCCAATTGGAGAATCAGAAATAGCACCCTGTCCTCTGCCTGCTCAGTTGGACTGCACTTACTCTGAATATGTCCCCTGGTATGTTCAAGGTACTTCTCAATGCGTTTGACACAGATATGGAATGACTGAAAACCAGGCCCAATATATTCCAATTAACTTGTCTGCCTTACCTCTTCTGGGGTACTGAAGTAATGATAGGTAGTTGTTGGACTCCAGGATTTCTCTGTTACTGCAGACAACTTCAGGTTCAGATGGAGTTTTTCATTAATGTTTTTACTGTAGTTTTCTGTAATGTTTCTGATGAAGATCTCTTTGCTACTCCTAAGGAAATTCCCAGGACTAGCTGTAATAGCATTAAAGGGAGAGGAGGTACTTCTACTGTTCTCCAAGATGCAGAAAATCCAGTGCAGATCTAAGATGAATAAAGGACAATAACTAAAATTAGCTTCATATTTGCCCATCATCCGTTCTTTCAATGGTAAAGACCCTGGAACGTGTTATACTGTAAGTAGCTTAGCTTTAAGTGTACCTGTCAGTTCTGTAGCCTTTTATTTTCAGTGGAAACAGATGTTTTATAGACCTTTTGCTTACATGATCAGAATATTTGTGAAAACCATAGTAAAATAAAATTACTGGATCATTTAAACCATCAATTTTAAACAATTCCCCATTGATTTTGGGTAGGGGGATAGTGCTTTAATATTGATGGCATGATATGGCTCACAGAATTTTGCACTTATTTGAATCTATTGAATATCAAAAGATTCCAATTTCCTAGGGGACACGAATTATTTGCATAACAGTCCAGGTTAGAGTCCAATCTCATTTACAGTGGTGTAAATGCAAAGGGACATCATTCAAGCTAATGGAGTTACTTTAGTGTAAATGCAGTCTAAATCTGGCCCTCTGTATCACAAGTATGATGCTTGCATTTCACTTTTAATTCTTGCTTGAAAATAGTAGATCAAAGAATTCAAAACAACCTTGACAATTTGGAGAAGTGTTCTGATTTAGACAAGATGAAATTCAATAAAGATAAGTGCAAAGTACTTCACTTACTAAGGAAAAATCAAATGCACAACTACAAATTGGAGAATAACTAACTAGGTGGTAGTACAGTTGAAAAGGATCTGGGGGTGATGGTGGATCAAAAACTGAACATGAGCCAACAATGTGATGCAGTTGCAAAAAAGGCTGAGATCATTCTGAGGTGTATTAACAGGAGTGTTATTTGTAAGACGTGGGAAGTAATTGTCCCGCTCTACTCAGAACTGGTGAGGCATCAGCTGGACTCAGGGCCATCCCTAGGGGGGTGCGGGGCCCGGGACACCCCCCCCACCATCTGTAGCAGGCCCTGCCCCCATTCCACCCCTTCCCCCAAGCCCCCGCCTTGCCTCTTCCTGCCCCTGCTCCATCCCACCCCCATTCCACCCCTTCCTCCAAGCTCCCACCCTGCCTCTTTCTGGCTTCCTCCCCCTCCTCTGAGTGACATCGGGAGCCGGCAGGGTGGGCTGGGGCCAGGTCGCTCACTGCTGCTGGCACCAGGCCCCCCACTATCTCCCCAGGCTGCCCTGGACTCCATGTCCCCCTGAAGCGCAGGGCCCCCCAAAGCACAGGACCCAGGGCAGTTGCCCCGGTCCATCCTATGGACGGGACAGCTCTAGCTGGAGTACTGTGTCTAGTTCTGGGCAGCACACTTTAGGAATGATGTGGACAAATTGGAGACATGCCAGAGCAGAGCAACAAAAATTACAAAAAGTTTAGAAAAACCTCACCTCTGAGGAAAGGTTAAAAAAGCTGGGCATGTTTAGTCTTCAGAAAAGAAGACTGAGGGGGGACCTGATAACAGTCTTCAAATATGTTAAGGGCTGTTACAAAGAGGATGGTGATCAATTGTTCTGTATCAAGGGAGATTTAGGTTTGATATCAGGAAACGTTTTCTTAACTATAAGGTTAGTTAAGTTCTGGAATAGGCTTCAAAGGGATGTAGTGGAATTCCCATCATTGGAGGTTTTTAAGAACAGGTTGGACAAACGCCTGTCAGGGATGGTTTAGGTTTACTTGATTCTGCTTCAGTGCAGGGGGCTGGACTTGATGACCTCTCAAGGTCCTTTCCAGCTTCACATTTCAAAGTTTCGATGATCATTTAAAACATTTCCATGTGTACTATTATGCCAGTTCTGTCCAAAGAGCAAACTACCCCTGGTTGCTGTTTTTTCAAGGTTCTGATAACAAGTATATGAGTTAGCTGAATCATTTGCAAATTTGTACCACTGGTTTGTGTTTTTAGTCACGTATCCTTTAGAGAATGCCAACGTTGCAATTAGAGTGCAGGAAAGATTTTACTGCACATTTTTCCTCCACATTTTCATGTCTCTTCCTCCCCACTGATATGTATTTAATATCCTTTCTCTGTGGCCAGTAGGGCAGGGTTCAATCTGTGGTGGACTCTCCATCTGGGAGCACCACATTTAGGCTGGGCACTTGGAACTGCTCACTGTCTTCTCCCAGAGAACTGAACCACCATGTCTAGCCTTTACTAGCCTAAAGCCTATGCTACTTTGCTTGTCTTTGAACCAGGGTCTTGCACGTGACAAAACTTTGTTTTGGTGCTGCACCACTGGGCTGATTGCCACTTAGAACAATTTTAGCTCACAGGCCTTCTAAAAAGATTTAATGACTGGGTTAGATGTAGCAGAAAACTTCCAGTATGATTACTTAGCATGTAATTATGATGACTTAGCATGCCAACCTATGATTACTCCTGGTTGGTGAACTTTCATCCTTAAATGAATATAACTTTTTTCTCATATGTTAACTTGCCTATTTAATGCACCTGATAAACTTAAACTTTGCATGCTCTTATTTACATCCAGGAATGTAACCAAAATATACAAGACATATGTTTTTGTAAGTTATACTTTAATGAACGTGTTTCCTCATCCGAACAACACAGTATGTTAGTGCAGCATGTATCTTCTGAGCCTGTTTAGAGGTATTTTTCAGATGAATATATAACCATACTATGCATTTCCCCCTTTTTATCTAATTTTGCTCTTCTATGAACAAAAATTTCTAAGTCTCTATTAAAACTCAAAAATGTGGATCAAATATTTTACAAAATCTAGGTGCTAAGGCCAATACTGCAGATTTAATTTTGCTCTCTCTTACACTGGTATTAGGCTGGATTAACTCCACTGAAATTGCTGGTATAACTGGGAGAGCAGCATTTAACCTAAAGTCTGCTCCAGTGGTGCAAAACAGCTTCCTACAGCCCCCCAGTGGCTTGGAATGGCGAACCGTGGCCAGTGGGAGCTGCAATTGCCTGAGCCTGCGGACGCGGCAGGCAAACAAACCAGCCCGGCCCGCCAGGGGGCTTACATGCCAAAGGTTGCCGATCCCTGGGCTAGAGCATCACTGTGCTCCCATTGTCCTTAGTTGCAAGGAGTGCCCCTTGGGGCCTTAGAAATGTAGCATTTCTCTGAAACTTCTCTGAGTTACACCAAAGACTAGGCTAGCTGGCAAAAAGGTTGCTTAAAGACAGTGGGAGCTACCAGGTGCTCAACAGTACTTTTGAAAATCAGGCCACTTGATTTGGTGCTTAAATATGGATTTAGAAGCCTAACTTTAAGCACCCATTTTTGAAAATCTTGCCTCAGCCAAGTCACATATAGCTAAATAGCAATGATTGCAGCAGGAAATGGTTTGCACTGCATTACCAGCTGGGTTTTAGCTAAGCTTCAGCTTCACAAAAGGGTAGGCCCTGACACTTGAGCCACACATCCAGCATTCAGCAGTCCAGGGGCCAGTAGCTGCTACCATGCAGAGGAGACATAACTTGATAGACAGTCTGTCAGAACGGACTGTAGAGCAAGTGTTTCGCAGAAACACTCCCTCACCTCTGCAAGAAGTTAAATTGAACACACATATGATAGTCATGCTAGAGGTCAAGGTCAGTACTACTGTGGGTTTCTAGCCAAAGGATCCTTCTAGTCAACATAAATTGACCACAGGAGCCAGTGAGTTACCTTTCACTATATAAATCAGTGTCTTGTTCTATTTTCAGGAGTACTGCTCAATATAGACCTGCTCCGCCTCACATTGAAATTGATGGTAGCTTTGCATTGACTTCAATAAAAGCAGAATCAGACCTAATATTATTTTTCCAAGGAAGCAGCACCACTGTCCTGATATAAGGATTCCTGGTCCATCTTAAACATAAGGTATTTATTAAAGACAACTACCCATCACAGATGTCCACGCAGCTTGAGTTCCAGCGTTGTATCTCTTTTTAACCAGGTATAATCCACCTGCTTAGAAATCTATACAGCACACAGAGAGCTCTAGGGTAGGCTTTCCAAAAGTGTTCAGCATTGTTCTAATTCACTGGTTCTCAAACTTTTGTACTGGTGACCCCTTTCACAGAGTAAGCCTCTGAATGCGACCCCCCCCCCTTATAAATTAAAAACACTTTTTTATATATTTAACACTATTATAAATGCTGGAGGCAAAGCGGGGTTTGGGGTGGAGGCTGACAGCTCGTGACCCCCCCATGCAATAACCTCGTGACCCCCTGAGGGGTCCCGACCCCCAGTTTGAGAACCCCTGTTCTAATTGCTCCCATTGAAATCAATGGAAAAACTCTCACTGACTTCAATGGGAACAATTAGGCCAACGGGGAGTAATTTTTTAAAGATGACCTCTTGTGGCTGAATGACATACTGCTGTAAACATACTACAACCATCAGTAACAAAGCATGAGAGAACGTTATGAAAAGGCACAGATTACACCTATCTTGCAAACTGCATATACACATTCCTCTTTTGCCACCTCAGCAAAATAAGGCCATTTACAAGAACATGAAATCCATCAGTTTTGGGAATATGATGGTAGTGTGCAATACAAAATTACATTGCTGATTTAGTTGCCAAGTATCCTAGTATCCTATCATGACTCTTAAATACCCAGACAAGCTGGTCTGGCCCAGCTTTTTGGAACTTCTCAGATCTTGTAACGTTGACTACCGGGGGTAAGCAGAAACAGTTTCAAATAACTGATGTTAACTTATAACTGAAACGTGCGTGAATCAGACCCCTGTTATGGAGTTTAAGGGAAGCTATTATATAAAATCGGTTCTAAGCAATTATTTAAAATAGAAGGGCAATGTTTTAAAAGGGTCTGTATGTTTTGCAGGAAAAAATGAATGTTGGATTTAACTTCCACTTTTTAAAGGATGCTTTTTTGCCTCTCACTGCTTCTTTTACTTTGTTGTTTAGCCACGGTGGCACTTTTTTGGTTCTCTTACTGTATTTTTTAATTTGGGGTATACATTTGAGTTGAGCCTCTATTATAGTGTCTTTAAAAAATTCAGATATTTTAGATAAGCATCCACACTTTTGGATACTGCTCCAAAGAAAACCTTTTCAGATTTACTCTTTGCCAATAATTATTTATTGATACTATAATTGTAAACTCCACGTAGGAGGGCTTAGAATTCAAAGACTGACAGACTGAAGCTATAGTCTCAGTACTGGTGCTGTTAATATCTTTAAGAAATTTCTCTATATCGTTATCCTCCCAGGAAGTTCTTCAGGCTCTAAGTGTCCCTGCAGTCCTCCCTTTCCTGTTCCTGAATCTCAGTGGGCTCTTTCCTTTGGATGGTGTTGGATGTGTTTGTGTCCATGGTCTCTCAACTAATGTGTCAAGGACTTTCCATTGCTATTCCCTGATCATCACCGATATCATAGAGGTCATTGTGTGTCAGGGGACACACTGGTCCCCATCAGCAGCAGGTTAGGGGAGGCACTTCGTCTCTCTCTTGCCTCCCTGTGATGGGCTCAACACTAGTGTCATGATGAATTTGGGCCTTAATCTCCCCTTTGCTCGGCAAATAGGTCAGAGGGTTTTTAGTGGAACAACACAAAGTGATCCTTTCTGCTAGGGCTGACAGTGCAGCCTCCATGGTGCTGCCACCATTTAACAACTGTGCAGAGAAGAATAAAGTTCCAGTTGCACTCAAGAGCCATGTCAGTGCTAGATTACTAGCCAACCAGTATAGATGACATTGTTTACTGCTAGATTTACAATTGAGAATTTACATTTTAACTCCTCATTTATTAGAAATTAAACCTTCTAGGATGATGGGAGTAGGCTATGTGAGTTTTTCACTTCCAAGAGATTCATTACAATCAGGGCCGGCTCCAGGCACCAGCTTTCCAAGCTGCTACTTGGGGCGGCATCGAGAATGGGGCAGCAGTCTGAGTCCCGCGGCGGCAATTCGGTGGCAGGTCCACTCTTCCTGCCACCGAATTGCTGCCGTGGGACTTGGACTGCCGCCCCATTCTCGTCCACCGTCACGGCAATTCAGTGGCAGGTCCACCGCTCTTCCCTTGCAGCCGCGGGACTCGGACTGCCTGCGTCGGGGGCCCCACAACGTCTGCCTGCATCGGGGGCGGGGCCACGGTGACTGCTTGGGGCAGCAAAATTGTTAGAGCCACTCCTGATTACAATTAAGACCAGTCAGTAGTAACAAAAAGGCAGTACTACACAGAAGCTGTTCAGAGGCTTATGTGAAATGAATTGGTGGTCTCAATTCAGTTCCTACTGGGCAAATATCCACATCACAAAAATTACTAGTATATTTGTCAGCAGTTGGCACCTTTGTTTGCAGTCTCAACAGGGAGATTAACTAACAAACTAACTAAATCTTAGTTCTAAGAGACATGGTTGTGACATATTGGCCAGATTGTCTGAGGAGGGCAACTTGCATGCTCACTGCCTGTTCTATGGGTTAAGAGGTGATTTCACTTTACAAGCCTTTGGATATTGCAGTAGCATTAAATTCACTGCATTGAACTAGAAAAACACAACTGGATTATGGAATATCTATTGATTTTTTTCCAGAAAAACTATTTTGGTGTAAATGAAGGGAAAATGGTTTGGGAGAAGGGGAAAAAAGGAATAAAAAGGGAAGCTGAGAAGAAGACAACAATAGATAGAAGAGAGACAAGCCAGTAGGCCAGGCCTGCACAACTCGTAAAGCGGTGAGGGCCACATTACTCCAAAGAAAAAAGCCGAGGGCCGGATGCGAGGAAAGTTGTTGAGCAAAAATTTTTTTTTTTTTTAGCCAGCCTCCCGCGGGCCGCACAGAGAGCCTCTGCGGGCCGCATGCGGCCTGCAGGCCGTATGTTGTGCAGGCCTGCAGTAGGCCTTGACTTGGGTGAAAGTGATTGAGGGTAAAAGCCTGGCTGTTGAACGGGTGGGAATGAGGAGGAACTTGGTTGAGAGGGGCTCCATATGTGTGTATAGAAAGTATTTCCATACAGAGAAGGGCACAAATCAAAAAGTCTAGAGAGCAGCCCAAGCCGGGGGGGGGGGGGGGGGAGAAGAGGGGTTATCCAAAACTTTCCAATTTCAGGGCCTTCTGCTGTTTGCTCATTATTAGTTTGAATCCCGGTTCTGAGACCAAAGGTGATTGCATTAAATGAGTGCACCCAGTCCCTGGGTAATCACTCTCTTTAGGTCACTTTTACTTATCTTTTCAGTCTGAGTACTTAGTTCAATCTTGTTTCTGTGACTTATCAGTCAGACTCCTCGTTCTGCCAACTTTTCAGGAAGAAGAGGCATTTACCTCTTCTGGTATCTTTTCATTCCATGAACACAGTGTATAGGAAAATAAAAATACAAAGTAATATCCTTTGCTTCTATTCTGCTATTAGCTCTAAGTTAATATTTAGACAGTGTCTAAACTATTAGAATGGACTTAGTTTGGATATCTACTGCTGGTTCCACAGGTAACTGCATTTGATCAGGAGAGACAGTTTGTTTATAGATTTTCTAGTTAGAACTTGTATGTAATGTAGAATTGAAAGACATTAAGGGGGAGATATTTCAAAGACACAAAGGGATATCTAAGCCCAGCTCCCACTGAAAGTCAATGGGAATTGGAGACCTAATTCCCAACTATGCCTTTAAAGATCTCCCCCATGAAATAACAGATGCACTTCTGTTTGTCAATATGGACTCAGACACGAATTTGTCGGTGTATGGTCAAGTACAATGCAGTCCAGAGGAGATTGAAGTACAAGGAGTTTTCAACAGGTGCAGCACCGCAGTCACATTCATCTCCTCTGTATCTTCTCTATGCTTTTTTGGCTGCTCATACTTTGCAAAATTTTCCCCTTGTGAGCAAGCACAGTTGTGCTCAGTCGCCTCTTTTTTGTGTGTTTCTATGGATTGTAGCTCGTTGCAAGTTCAAAAAACACATAAAAATAAAGGGCCAAAACTTCAGTGAAGATGTTACCATTTCTTTTTACAAAACTGAAATATCACATTTATCCTTGGGTTCCTATTACTATAGCATGGAATTATAACCAAGTCTTTATAATTGGGTCTATAGCTAAAGTTTTATTTATTCCTGTGGGAGAAATACATACAGGATTTAGACAAAAAAGACAACAAAATTGTGGGCCTATTCCTGAAGTCACTATATACATAGTATTTGTCGATGGGAGTTCAGGAGAGACCTAGAGGTTTTAGGATCATCATAAAGATGGGCAATAGTTTCTTTAGAAGTGCACATATATAATGTAAGTACTATTTACTTAAGCAGTGAGACATGAGAAGCAGCATATTTTTAGGTGATTATAGTGTATCTTGGGTAGTCTTAAAATGCACTAAGATGAAAGCCACTACTTTAGCCATCCAAAATATGTAGTAATTGTTCTGAAAATACTCTGCCCTTAATGCTCTTATGGAGGGATGGTGGTTGATTTTATTTATTTTATTTTAAGAACTCAGGTTAAACAAAAAGCAAGTCAAATAATGCAGTGTTCTTTAGTTGGAAATCATAGTTTTTAGAATGAAAATGTGCAGGGTATTTTTTTAAGCTTTTATGTAAAAAACGTATAATTTTATACTAAAGATTATACATTTTTCTAAATATCTTAAAAATACTTTTCTAATTCAAACCAATTGTCAGACACCATTTGTTTCATGTTCAGCGCATGTTGCATCATATTGCTTCGTTAAAGGCATACGCTGAAGCTGGTTGAAATTCTCTGACATTTTGACAAAAATATTATGTGAAAACTTCTGAATTTTTGTGTGTGTGTAAAAATGTTTCATCATTTTTTTGACCAGCTCTAACATATACTAATTTGTAAACCAAAAAATGTATATGCTACAGTCAGGTTAGAGGGGGAACTCCTTTAGCTCCTCACTTGTGCTGACCAGGAGCTCCAACTGCTGGTCAGCACAAGGTGGATGGTAAGTAGCTTATAGACAGTGGTGAAAGTCTGAGCCACTGGAATTTTGACGGACCAGAAAAGCATTGTTCTAATAACCTCGGCAAGAAGGTGGCTGGCACACGGAAAAATGCTTTCTATCACTTCTATTTTCAGTTTAACCTACATTTTAAACCAACAAAAAACCTTGGGATGAGGCTTACCTCCATTTGGAAGAGAAATAGCTGGAGCTATCGAGACTCCAAGAAGGAGGCAGGAGAATCTAAGAAGGTCCTGCTCACAATAAACCCTACACATTAGATGTTGGGGATTATTGAGTGCTTCTTCTGGTTAGCTGGCTACTTTATGCCTGATCTTGCCCCACTGAAGTTAATGTGAGGTTTACCATTGACTTTAAAGGGCACAGGATCAAGTCCTTTTGGCTTTAGTCTCCCCATGATGTAACCCTCCAAGACTCAGTCCAATGTTTGAGATAGGAAAAGAGGATAGGCACACAAGAGGTGTGCAGAAGGGTACTGTTTTAGAGGGGAGGATCTGGATGAAGGACAGATGGTGAAAAGGAGCTGATAAAGTGGAAGGGAATGAAGAAAATGGAAACGAGATTTTGGCACTAACTGGCTGAATGTCAAAGTTTACAGTGTAATGGGGTTTAGTAAACCCCATACTGAGCAAAGGCAGAAGGGAGAGGAGAGTGTCCCCCTACTTACAAGAAATCAGGCTGATCACGCCCCCTGAGTAGCTGCCAGAACTTCCCATCAAAGAGACCAGGACCCACAGCTGTGACCAATAAGGAAAACAAGCCCATCTATAAGTGAGGGCGAACAGAGACGGAAAGGGAGGTAGAAAAGCCTGGGATAGCAGAGGGTCAGCTCGCTCCAATTCAGGCTGCGTCTAAGAAACCTACAAGGAGACAAAAGGAGATGGCAAGCTCTGGAGTTTACGGGCTGATAGACTCAATTTAAGCTAAGAATTTATGGACTGGTTGAATTGAAGGGGATTAATTAGGAAAAGCTGGATCCCTTAGACAGACTGCACCAAGAGCAGCTGACAATGAGTCATTTTGCTTATTTGTTATATCCTCTGTTTTGTCTAGCTGAAGTTGCAGACTAAACAGACAGAGGATATAATGATGTTGTATTTGATGCACATTCCCCGCCCTCTTGTTCTGTGCCTTTGAGGAGCTGAGCACACTAAGGCCGGGGTTCTCTCAATAAAATTTTTGGTGGCCTCAGAGTACGGCCATCAACTCTTGCTGGTGACCGCTGTGACCATTTCCCCTAAAAAACTTAACTAACTTTAGGAAAAACAAAATAAATATGCACAGATACATGTCCAAATCATTGTAATGTATCTACGTAGGATTCTTTTTGCAGACTCAATAATAAAAACCGTGTACAGTTGTCTCTATTCTTTAGGGGATCTAAACAGAATAGAACACAAATAAGGTGCTTTGAACATTCTTGTCTTTTTCTTATTGTTTCTTTTGCTTTTTTTGGTTGCCTTTTTTTTTTTTTAGACTTGCTAGCTACTAAGTGTGCTGTGAAAAGTGATACTAACAAACACACAAATATCACTTTTCACAGCAGACTCACTTAGCCCCAGCAAGCCCGGGGACAAATTAAGCCCTGGATGGGGAGGTGGGTACAGAGGCAGCAGGGGCCAAGGGCAATGGGGCACTGGGGGAGGCAGCAGGGGGGCAGAGGTGATGGGGAGGGGGTGAACTTGGGGCCCAGAGTCCATCACCACGCAGCCAGGGAATGGAGCCCGAAGCCCGTGCTCAGGGGACAGGGCTAGGGGACAGAGCCCAAAGGCCCGTGGCTGGAGCCTGCCATCTGAGGGCTGAAGCCGAACCCCACTGACTCTGGGAAGGTGGGGAACCCACTGGCTGCCTGCTTCTCCAGCTTGTCTCTCTCCAGAGGGGGCAGGGCCCAACCACTCCTGGTGGCCCCTGGGGAGAGGCCGCTGCTTTGCGCCCCCCCACCCCATCACTGCCCAGGAGGCTGTGGCCGCAAGAAAAGCCCCAGTGGCTGCATTTGTGTAACGCTGCACTAAGGTACTCAATACATGATACATCCATTTTATCTTTATGGTGTAAGTCCTTTATTTAGATCGGGCTCAGACCTGAAGTTTTTACTCCTAGGAAAAACATGGGAGTGTTTGCTGCAGTAAGAACAGCAGGATAGGTCTATATCAATACGCTAGAGGAGGGTAATGCAATATTACTGACTTCTGAACCAGAATATAGGCTACATGGTGATTACTAGAGATGAGTGAATAATCACAAATCATTTGACCAGTTTACCATTCTTTTCTCATTTGCCAACTGTCCACAGATCACAATGGTACTGGCCCTGCAATTATCTGTGGACAATTATTTCAGCTATTTCCTCTGTGGTAGTAATGACCTTTCACCTTTTTCACTTAACAGCTACCAGATCTTGTAACTACCAAATCATCTACAGGACATAAAGTTTTGGTGCAATTCTATAATAGTGCCACTTGAAAATCATGTACAGGGCTGTTGTGGAGCCAGAGTGTGAGCTTTTGTGAATCCCTCAGTCTCCCGTATTTCCATTTGTAAGTCATGCAAGACTCAGGAGACCCAGCAACATTGTAGTCTGGTTCCAAGTAGATTAGTGATAGACAAATTTCAAAATGCTCTATGATTCAGTGTAACTGAATAGATCCCCTGAAACATATACACTTAAACCAAACATTTGAGATCTTCTCTTGCTGTCCCCCACTTCTGCATATGTTATATTTACTCTCCATATTAAGGCTAGCTGGAAAAGAACTCCATTTCCGGAAGGTCAGGATCAGTTTGGATAAGTATCCCATACCTAACCAGTCAGAAGTGACTTCTTAATCCAACACAGGCCTTTCCTTCCTTTGCCATCTCACAAAATCCATGATTGAGTTTCAGAGACTCTGGCAGTTGGTTGGACCAAATTCCATCATCAAGAGGCCAATCTTGCAAGGTGCTGTTTGTCCCCAGGAGGTGCTGAGTATCTTAAACTCCCACTGAAGTCAGTAAGAGTTGAGGACACTCAACCCCTTGCAGGATGGACCTCAAATCTCTAAGGTCTTCTTCTCATGGTCAAAAACAGAATTCTGGGGCACACTGATCCATGGAAGGCTCACATGATTGTGAAATTTCAAGACAGCTTCCAGTGTTGTTAGATCTACTGAGTCTACACCATGGACTTGGGATAAAATTAGCCAAGTGGATACGGGAAACTAGCAGCCTGTTGGATTCAGAACAGCACTAGAACTAGGAGCCAGGAAGAGTAGGGGAGTGTGTGAAAAGGCCCAAAAACAGAGAGAATGATCAGGAAAGGGATTGCACTTGAAGGAATAGAGGCTAGGAAGCATGATCAGGGAGCAAATTGGGGGATTTGGGAGGAAGGGAAAGATGGCGTTAGGAGTAGGATCTGTTTGTGTGAAACAAAAACTGCTCTTGGAAATGCAAAGAGTAATTATATTAAAATAGAGCATTACCAGAGTAGAATAATTTGCATCTATTCCAATTCTGAAGACATTATGCAGTCCTTACTGTGTAATTTTACCTGAATAAAGACTAAAGCCAACATTTTCCAATTTGAGTCCCTAAAGCTATCATTCTATGTCTATATTTAGACATCTAAACAAATGAAAGCTGCTGATCATGCACAGCTCCCATTGTTGTCAATGTCAGATGCAGGTGCTAAGCACCTCTGACAATCGGACCATTTGTTTAGGTGCCTAAATAGGGAGCCTAACTTTAGGCATCCAAGTTGAAAAATTTTGGCCAGAAATAGACTTTATGAGTGGGACAAATAGGGTTATGATTTTTTTCTATAGTATTCCGTGTTCTATACTTTTATGAAGAAAGTTGCAGCATTCTGCGCTTAAGTCTACTCCTTTACAGTCTTTGACATGATATTATAAACACATGGTATTAGTGCCTGTTGCAGGCTTGGAAATTTTTAGTCATCTGATGAAAATGATAACTGAGACATATTGTACTACTGATTTTTCAGCAGAACTCCACAAAGAAGTCAATGAAGACATCTGCTTAAAAATGGAAGGCACAACCGAACCCCCAAAATGGATTTCAGTGTCATATATTGTACTTCAAATATGCTTGTAGTTTTTTTAAAGAGATGCTTATGAAATACGGTTTCAAAGCTGGTATGTGGACTCAAATGACAACATCAAATTACCCATCAGCCAACCCCTTTTCCTTCTACTATCTTGGCTCCCATATGCATTCCATAGACACTCACAACAATATACTACATGTCCTCTTGATCTATTTTCCATTTTGACTGTAGCCCTGATTCCATAAGTATTCATCTTCATGACATACTCAGGTGAGCAGTCCCACTGCTTTGAGTAAATTTATGTAAATTGTCGTAGGATTAGGCCTAATCTTATTAAAAATGGTAAATCAGATGTGAATCAGGCCCAAAACATGTAATGTAAAATAGATTACAAAAATAACAATAATTGACAAAAAAGTCTCATAACAACTCACTCATTTTGTTTTAAACTTCCTAAAAAACGTCAGATGGTCATATCACGCATTCATGTATATATTTTAAAGCACTTTTTTTAAAGGATGGAATAAATCACATGTGATGCAGCTTATTGTCTTTGGAATAAAGAGCTAGCTAGCTAGGTCATTATGATTTACTTTAGTGCACTGCTAAATCATAGCACAGGACAATACTGAAAAGTGCTACTGTGAACTCTAACAAATAAACAACAACGCAAGAGCTGTTGACTTAGATTATTAAACAACATTCAGACCCTTTCTAGCCACATTTTATGTCATAGCTGTATATAAACACATACCCCATACAGAGGTACACACACAGACATATACATCTTAAAACCTTATAACCAGTGTTTCCATAGGTTTGGGTTCAGTTCATTATACTGAGGATTTTGTGTTTGTTACAGGGAATATTCCCCATATTGGTATAGTGATCCTGCTGCATAAGCAATAGAACGTGTGGGCTCTTTGTTCATTGGGAACAAGCATTCAGGTTATCAGTGAGGTTGTACTCTATCCTATTTTTCAGATGACTTTGCCCCTTTTGGTAGATTTTTGAAATGTGCATATCTATGATAAAGTGGATGAGGAGGAGGATCTGAATAATTTCACATTGGTATAAACTACATGAAAGCAGCACCAAAAATTATATTCTTCTTTTGTGGGGGAAGTAAATAGCATGAGAGTCTGGTGGATTAAGCCTATACATAAAGCCCAAAAATGAAACAGAAAAGGGAACACCCAATCTGAAAATATCACCCAGACTATCATGTTAGAAAGGCAGCTATCATGGCTGTCTTAAAGCTAGTCTTTTTAAGGCACTCTGATTTTGGATTCTGAACAATCCTTTAAATTAACCTCCCATGAGTAATGTCATAGTCCTTAAAATGTGAGTGGGTGCAACAGAGACAGGATTGTTACCATAACTCCCAGGACACTGCCTGAAAGGATAAGCTCACCTTTGTGTGGGCACAGATTTTCATAGGCAGTTTTCCCCTTGTCGTCAACATCTATTTGCTTCCAGCTATGGGGGTATTTCCTACCCATCTTGATCATTACCCTTGGGCCTTGTTTTGTGAGAAAGAGAGAGCTGTTTGCCACCTGGAGGAGCCCTTCTGTGTTGTGGAAGATCCAGCTGGGTGCCTGAGGGCAGTCTATGAAGATGCTGCGGGATGATGCAGCAGAGGACTTGGAGATGCCCAAACACTGGCCAGATCTAACATGGAGCAGCTTCTCATCCTCTGTCCACCTCCACTGCTGGTTTGGATCAGTCAGATTGCACTTGCCCACAAATGCTGTTTTGCCTCCAACAAGACATTGCCGTTTCTGGACATGGATAATCAGAAACCCTTCTGGAAGATGAAAAACCCATAAAAATACAACAATTCATATGTGGCCTTTAAAAAATAAATCCCAATGACCTAAAAATAAACCTCTTTTTTTCTGTCTCTCTCTTTCGGTATATCTCAGTTTTTATGACCTGAACCAGCAGAAATGATTTTAAAAGCCACCAAATCACAATTGTTTGGTCTGGGAACTGCAAAGGGCAAGAATGCCACAAACCCTTTTTGGTAAAGTTCACCTTGACCTTCTACATAAAAACCAAAGAAATCAAACTTGAATTGAAAGGATATCGAGGGAGCTATTGACGTTAAGCTCACTTCTGAAAAACCCTCTTCCTCCTCTTCAAATACACAGAGATCCATTTGCCTTCCTTACTGTAACCACAAGTTAAATCCACTGCACATTGATTTTTTTTTTTAAAGGAAATCATCGTATTTGGAGGGGGAAGGAGGGAGAGAAAAGGGGACTTTCCAAAATCTATTTGCCTCTCCAGGGCTATGTTTCATTTATCTTTTACAAAGGATGGGGGCTTCTGACTGATATGAACTCCGTGTATCTTACACTTCTAAATACATTGACTCCCCTTGTTGTTATTTTGTAACCATCCCACTACAGATCAGATTGATTCTTTTATCATCCCAGACCGCCTAGTGCTGTAAGTAGTTATGCTAGATTCACATACATCCAACATTGAAATGAACAGAAGAAAAATCATTCACTGAAATCAAACTCCCCCAACCCCAAATTCCCCATTGTTACAGAGAACAGAATCGGATGGTTCAAAATCAATCTCAGTATCACTTTCAATTTTTTTAAAAAAGTCAGTTATTTAGTGAAGCTTCAGGCTCCACTAGATAAACAAAACCATTTAAAAACAATACATATGATTTCCTTTATTTATTCCCCCTTTCTTATGGTGCGGGACATACGATCGTGTTCTAAGTAAGTGCCCCAAGAAGCTTCTGCTTTTGTAAGTTTCAAAAAGCCTTAATAAGTAATCTGAATCTCTCCTCAAAGAAACCTGGCTCAGAGCTCAGCCATTGGATTGTCTAGTCAGAGATCTTTTTTAAAAAATGATGTGTATATACAACATTCAAGGAGAGAGAGTTTATTTTCCTTTGGAGAGAAATCTAAACAGTATTGGCTTTGTTGGCCCTGCCCTTCCCCCTCCCCTCCCTGATCCCTCTTGTATAAACTCAGGCTGAGAAGTGGCTCTATTTTCACAACATTGAATAAGTTTCAAGCAACCCCTGGGAGCCCTGGTTAGTGACAGAATGAGAACTGGAATGGAGGGGGGAACCCGGGAGCTGCACTTACCTGAGATCTTGAAGGCCAGGCAGGTGAAAATCAGGACATGAAATAAAGGATCCATTTTCCATCTAACAACTCCCCTTGCTTCTCTTTAAAAAAAACACAAAAACCACACACACACACACACACACACACACACAAAATCACCACCTCAGATAAGTGAAGCGAAGGCTAGGAAGGAAATGTGCCTTCACAGGGGGAAAAGTCAGTGACGAGCACTTCCTTCTATTCAATAGTTTTGGGGAACTTTATACCACTTTGTCCTTTCATATGATTCTTCAGAGTTTACTGACTCTGATTTATTTTGGAAAAATCAAAGCAAAGGAGGGATAGATTTAGAAACTACCAAGCCTCACACACACACAAAAAAGTGTTTCAACATCTGAACAATGTACTGGACTAAAAATATAAGGAAAAGGGATTGTAATTTCATGTAATTGACTGTTCATGAAACATTACACATCTGCAGGTGATTTGGATTGTGCTGAATAAACACATACCATGCTATCCAGTAAACACCATACACAGTTTCTGTAATGAAATGGTGTGAGTCCATCAAGAAAAATCACATTATTAAATACGACTTCCAACCCCTCTTTATGAGTTCTGAAAATCAAACATGGGGGGAGTGCAAATCTCTGAGTTCTTTACTAAGTCCTCACTCATGTACACTCCCATTATGGGATCAAGTGATGTTGACTTTGCCTCAACATCATCTGATCCATTTTGCCTACATACAGTGAGAAATGCCTTAACTAAAACCAGAATAAAGGTCTCAATGATTTGACCCTCCAAATGGTCAGAAGACAGCATGAAATTAACTAGAGCAGATTAGGCTACATTTGCCTTATTGTGGTATTATAATCATAGTAATGGTTAATTACTGTACGCAAAAAAACTCCAGATTCACTAACTATTTTGTATCAAGTGTAGTTTATTGTCAGTATGAAGCAAAGTCAACATCATTGAATTAAAAACTGATTTTATCCTGGGTGCAGACCTCCTAGTGCTATAAGTAGTTATGCTAGATTCACATTTCTTTTAAAGAACAAATCCGTGCAGAAATATAAGGAAACATTCATAGCAGCATTTTTTGTACAACCTCCTGTTACAGAACAGTTCATATTTCCAAAGGCATCCATCTCTTAACAGAAGAGATACAACATGTAGACAACATATTCAAAAAATCCCCTTAGTAAAAGACAGACAAATATTTAAAATCCTTACCATTTAATATATGCTACAAAGTTTCTTTTAAAAGTAAAATGACTTATACAATATACAAATACACTGGATTCAGGTCAGGAGCAGAAGCAGCTTCTAACAGTATAGAGTACAATCAACAGTATAGAGTAAATAAATACATATACACTGAATAACAGAGGTTGTGCTCTGTAACTGCTTTATAGGACCTACTGTAAATACACATTAAATAGCTAATAGTATGAAGAACAGATATTTCCATATAAAAGATATAACTGTTTTTGAGCAGTTTCAAAAACAAAAGGACTTTCTTCCCCTTAAATCCATAATTGATCACTTGCAACTTTAGCAGCAAGAGTCTTATGTGGCCAAGAAATAAGATCACCACATAATATGTAATAGCACTTAACAGGTACAGTTTAACAGCTGACAGTCCATTCACAAGACAGAATTGGCAAATGTTAAAGCATTTATACACAGAAAAACATTTCTTCTGTAGAAGTTCCAGTTTCCATCTGACTGCAGCAGTAGTACATACATACATTCTGTAGAGCAGATATTGTTATTACAGAAATAAATCCACCTTTTAGCTATATATACGTGAAATCCACATGTAGCATCAGTACAGTACCTTCTTTAAAAATCATTTTTTGGGACGCTTACAATACATTCATATATAGTAAGGGTCTGGCAATCTTTATATTTTTGCCAAACGATCCACAATCCTTTCACAAGTTGGCTTCAAAGCATCCACTGCAGTAAACTCCTTGGAGAAGTTGCTGGTAGGTAATGAAACAAATTACCTCAAGAGATTGACATTCTGGTCACCCTTCATTGTTTCACTGGACAGCTTCTGCAGAAAGTCTGCTTTCATACAGAATCAGTGCATGGTGCACAAATTCATATTGTTCACTGGTCTGAACCATTCCACCTCTGAAAAGAAAGTGCAATAGAATGAAACCTTATTTCTTAAAAATCAAACAATCTGCTCTGCTGCTAAGAACCAGAGGACATGCTTCCATGCTGATGACACTTGTTAAAAAAATAATGCATTAAATAATAATTGAACTCCTTGGGGGAGAATTGTATGTCTCCTTCTCTGTTTTACCTGCATTCTAGCATATATTTCATGTTATAGCAGTCTTGGATGATGACCCAGCTCATGTTGTTCATTTGAAGAACACTTTCACTGCAGATTTGGTAAAACGCAAAGAAGGTACCAATGTGAGATTTCTAAAGATAGCTACAATACTCGACCCAAGGTTTAAGAATCTGAAGTACCTTCCAAAATCCGAGAGGGATGAGGTGTGGAGCTTGCCTTCAGAAGTCTTAAAAGAGCAACACTCCAATGCGGAAACTACAGAACCCGAACCACCTAAAAAGAAAATCAATCCTCTGCTGGTGGCATCTGACTCAGATGATAAAAATGAACATGCATTGGGCTGCACTGCTTTGGATTGTTATCGAGCAGAACTTGCCATCAGCATGGACACATGTCCTCTGGAATGGTGGTTGAAGAATGAAGGGACACATGAATCTTTAGTGCATTTGGCATGTAAATATCCTGTGATGGCTACAACAGTGCCATGCGAATGCCTGTTCTCACTTTCAAGTGACATTGTAAACAAGAAGTGGGCAGCATTATCTCCTGCTAAGGTAAACAAACTTGTTTGTCTTAGCGACTGGCTGAACAAGAAGTAGGACTGAGTGGATTTGTAGGCTCTAATGTTTTAAATTGTTTTATTTTTGAATGCAGTTATTTTTTGTACATAATTCTACATTTGTAAGTTCAACTTTCATGAAAAAGAGATTACACTACAGTACTTGTATTAGGTGAATTGAAAAATATGATTTATTTTGTTTTTTACAGTAAATATTTGTAATAAAAATAAATATAAAGTGAGCACTGTACACTTTGTATCCTGTGTTGTAATTGAAATCAATATATTTGAAAATGTAGAAAACATCAACAAATATTTAAATAAATGGTATTCTATTATTTAACAGTGCGATTAATCGCACAATTAATCGTGATTAATTTTTTTAATCATGCAATTAATCACGATTCATGTTTTAATCGCTTGACAGCCCTACTTGTTATTACATCACGAATATCCAATACTGACACAACAGGTGTAAGAACTATAGGGAACCATATAGCCAGCAGCTAAGCTGTTCAAATCCAAATTTCAAACCCAACACAATTATGGGGAATCTCTCTTTATACGCTATATTTTAAGCACAACTAAGATTAGATATGTCATAAAAAACTCAGGCACTTGGGGCAGATTCTAATACCTTTTATACATGCTGAGTTCCGCTCTCCCAGAGCAATCCTATTGATTTTATTGGGGCTGTTGGAAGAGTGAGGTACTACTCAGCATGAGTAAGGGCAAGAGAACCTGGACCGTAGCGTACACAGATTTCATTCTTCTTCATATCCTAAAAATGTAACCTATGGTGACCCTTAGACCACATGTACTGAGAGCAGCTCTTCCTCTCCTCTTTCTAACGCCTACAATGCATCCTGTCTAAACAACAGACACGGAAGAAATTTTACAGCAGTGACTCATTTCAGCGCCAACAATGCAACTTAGTTAAACTTGACCATAAAAAAGTGTTCAGTGCAGTCTGTTTGGATCAGTTACCTACACCTAATACAGCTGTGTGATAACTCAGCTGGTAGCACTGGTTTCAGGCCAGATGTTGGGATGAAGTCCCACAGTAGGACCTAAGCTCATATCCAGTGTTGAAAGTGAGTCCAGTAGTAAAGGGGGTGCTGTGTTAGTGTAGTACTAGGCTAGCTGAGGCTGTACTGCATTACCAGTGTTGTCTTTCACACAGAAAATGAAACCGAGGCTCTTTCTGTTACCCCTGAGGTCAATCGGCCAGCGCCCTTCACACAGTTGGGACTCAGAAGCAATAGGGGTTATTATTGCAACTTCAGGGTGTTAAAAGCAACTGCAACTTGGCCATTACAGCCACACCCTCACTTCCCTTCCCAAGCTTGCACCACGCCAGCTACTTGGAGTTGATAAGTGTGTCTGTCTGGAAGGGAGGATATGGCCTGGGGGAAAGGAATATACATCGTGACATACACTTTAAACTGCTTTTGCCAACCCTTCGTTGAATTAGTTGATTTCAGTGAGAGATTTGCATCACATGGAGTGCAGGATCCGGCCTCTCTTAATACAAGGCCTGTTAGGCCACAGAAACTATCAGGTTAACACATTTTCTATCATTTTTCTAACCAAAAAAAAAAGACAGCTGATAGGCAGAGATGGGCAAAGAAATTGTAAAACAATTTGTTCAACAAATACCTTCTCTTATTTAGATCTCTTTGCTCGTTTACAACTTTGAGGTCCTTTTGGTTTCCCCATTGTTACTGGATGGCCAAATAGCCAGCTGCAACTGGCAAGAAGACTCAGCTCCTTAACAGGCTCAGGCGTGGCCACTGTGAGCCACACATTTGTGACCTCCAACATTAATTATTGCTATCCATTATTCCTAGTAATGAAGCCACGTAGCCTGAAAAGCTCTAGCACAGGGGTAGGCAACCTATGGCACGCATGCTGAAGGCGGCATGCAAGCTGATTTTCAGCGGCACTCACACTGCCCGGGTCCTGGCCACCGGTCCGGGGGGGGGCTCTGCATTTTAACGTAATTTAAAATGAAGCTTCTTAAACATTTTGAAAACCTTATTCACTTTACATACAACAATGGTTTAGTTATATATTAAAGACTTATAGAAAGGGACCTTCTAAAAACGTTAAAATGTATTACTGGCACGCGAAACCTTAAATTAGAGTGAATAAATGAAGACTCGGCACACCACTTCTGAAAGGTTGCCGACCCCTGCTCTAGCTGGTACAAAATGCAGCAGCCCACTTGCTTAGCAATAGAGACTGCTGTAAGTACACCACCCTAAGGCTTCTGTCTGTGCACTGGCTCCCCACTGAATGTAGAGCACATTTCAAGGCACATTCTAAGCCCTCCATTGACCCTAGCTACTTATGTGATCACCTCTTCCTTAGTGACCAATGACCATGAACTCCCACAACAACTACGTTCCACTGGACTCATGATGCTGCTTTCCAGTAGGGGGACGCTTGTAAGTGGGAGAGAGAATTTTCATAAGAGCTGGCCCTAGACTATGGAACTCACTCCCACAAGAGCTAAGAATGACCATATGCCTCACATACACCACACATAAACACAGTCCTACTAATCCCTAATGGAGATTGGTCCTGCTTTGAGCAGGGGGTTGGACTAGATGACCTCCTAAGGTCCCTTCAACCCTGATATTCTATGATCAAGCTACTTCTCCGACAGGCTGGAGTAGAAGAAAGAGAGATTGCTATTGTTTCTTTTTGACTTGGGAGCCACTGAGATACTACAGTGATACGACAGTATCTGTATAATTATCTAGCTTAAGAGACTCATTTTTCTGTTTGTGAATTATTTGCACCCAATTAGTGAAATTCCCAGCTTTACTGATTATTGAAAAACTATCCATAGATTTCTTCAGCAAGTAACTCCTGGTATGCAGATCATTTACAAACAGTACATTGAGAATATTTACCATTCCTGCTTTGTCTCTGTGTGTGGGAGCTATGTGTATTATGTGGCATTATTCCAAGTTCTCTGATTGGATGATTTATGTAACTAACCCAAGTGTTGAGTATCTTTCAAATTGCATATTTGGGTGTAAAAAAAATAATCACAATTTATTGTTTTAAATTCCAAAACGGCGGTAGTATTGGTTCATTCTGCAGTTACATTTGTTTTCAGAGAATATATACGCTTAACATTTGATGATTTTTTTTTGGCCAATGTTCTTGAAAATAAAGCTTGTTCCACTGGAATAGTTACCGAATGGTGGCACAACTACAGTTGAAGTGAGTCTGCTTGTTTAAAAATGCAAATGGAATATCATGGAAAAGAATATTTTGCTGTACTCTCCCAGGGCTGTACACACGGCGCTGTGTCCCCCCTTGCCACAAAGCCCTGCCCCCTGCGCCTCCTCCTCTCCCCCACCCAGCGAGGGTTGCAGCTGCTCCTCAGCTCCCCAGTGCCCTTCGACTGCTTGCAGCTGGTAACAGCCATCAGGGTCGAGGGACTTGGCTTCAGGGCCGGCAGAGACCTTGGGGAGCAGCGACTGTGGGGGCAGGACCAGGAGCAGTCCGGGCAGCTGTGGGGAGTCCCAGACCCTCCAACCTGCCCTGGGCAGTGCGCCCCAGCAAGTGGTGACACAGGCCGGGGGTGCTCTTGGGCTCCCCGGCTCCCCATCTGGGCTTACTCCTGCGCTGCTGCTGGCAGTGGCACGGCCACCTTCAGAGCTGGGTGCCCAGCCAGCAGCCACCGCTGTCTCCGCTCTGCCTCCAGAGCTGGGTGGCTGGAGAAAGGTGGCTGCTACGGGATGGCTACAGCAAATTTTGGGGTAGCTATAGTCTCCTCCCCACACCAGCGCTGACCCTGGCTCTACACCACCAGAGGATCCTCCTACCCTTGGGGAATCTTCTGGGTAGCATTATGCCAGTTTAAGGGCCTCTTTGCACCAACTCCGCAACATAAAACAGCCACAGGATATGAGAGAATCTGCCCATAAAACTTGTTAAAATTCTGAAATTATCAACACAATACAAATGTTGCCATAAAATTACAAACACATTGTTAACAATAATATCTGAAAACTATTTTGTTTACCTTTCTGCTAGGACCTGAATTCAGGGAGAAGACACATAGTAGCAAGACAGGTTTCAGAGTGGTAGCCCTGTTAGTCTGAATCAGCAAAAACAACGAGGAGTCCTTGTGGCACCTTAGAAACTAAACATTTATTTGGGCGTAAGTTTTTGTGGGCTAAAACCTTTATTTGGGCATAAGCTTTCGTGGGCTAAAACCCACAGGTTTTAGCCCACGAAAGTTTATGCCCAAATAAATTTGTTAGTCTCTAAGGTGCCACAAGGACTCCTCAGTTGTTGTTTTTTTGATAGTACCAAGAGTTGATTACAGTACTAACACCTAAAGCAGCTGTGGTCTTTATCATTAGCACCTAACACAGGTTAGCACCTAACATAGTTTAACACTCGGCTTTTGATGTTAGTGATGTAGGAAACTCTTGTAAGAGAAACACAGAACCCCAAATTCAGGTCCTGACAGAAAAGTAAAAAAGAAAAGAACTTTTCAAAATATTCTGGTTAAAAATGTAGGGTGGGATTTTCAGAAGCATTCAGTGTTAGTCTAACTGTGCTCCCATTGAAGTCCATAGAAAAACTCACTTTGGCATCAGTAGGAGGAGAATTAGGCAACTCTGAGTGCTTCTGAAAATCTCTCACACAGTTTTCCATAATTTTTAAATCGTCCCATGTGTTATGTTAATAATTTAGTAATTTAAACGCTTCAATTCACCTTTAAGAATGGTGAATCTTTGAAAGTCCTGATATTTGTATATTTCTTACCCAACTGTGACCTTTTTTTAGACAGAGTGTAGGATGCAGGACATATCCTACAAGGAAGCAGAGTATTTCTGTTCTGTGAGGTTAACAGATAAATATATCAGATTGGAATGTGGCAAACCAGGATTGAAAATGCCACATTGTGTTCTTTGTCTGACTTACAGTTCCACTGCAACTCACCTATCAACTCGTAGCTGGCAGACAATGCTTAGTGCATCTACAACGCCTTCTTCCTTCAACTGGTGACAACCAATGGCAGTGGCAATAAAACATCCAGTTCTTCCTATACCAGCACTGAAAGTAAAATTACAACAAAGATGAACAGAACTGACAGATACCAACCTGCATCGTTCAAAGAAGTTGAATGTTGGATATAATGGACCTCAAAATACTCAACATGCAGAAGAGAGACTCATCAGTGGTTAGGTGCATGACTAACTCACCTTTTCTGCTAGAAAATGAATGCTCACAGAGCTGCAGCAGATAAATAGTTGTGGGTTAGTTTGTGAGGCGCATATGTTTTCACTTTGCACAAAAGTGCCCGGAGGGGGCAATGTAAATGCAAAACCTCTACAGCTCCAATGGATCTAAGTATTCTTTGCTCCAGTTCAAGGGGAGATGTGGAGTGACCAGAGGAATCTGCCCCCGAAAGGCAGCAGAGGTTGGGGATCTGTATTGCAAGCCCCATCTCCATGGATCTTGCTCATTTGGAGAGATTCTGTCACAGTTCTCTCCACACTAGCCATGGCTGTATACAAGACCAGTAACCATGCTGCCACTCTCTATCAGCCTCCTGTAGTGCTCTGCAATTCTGCAGCAGAGAGAGGGAGTGAGTGCTGCAACTTTCCATGTTCTGTTCCTTGTTTGCCATGTGTAGGAGGGATGGATAAAGTGAGGCACTAAGTAGTTAAATGATTGTCTGCCTCACTTTATCCATCTGTTTAATGGGTATAATACCAGCTATGTACCTCAGAGGAGTGCTGTGAGGCTTAATTCCATTAGTGTCTGTAAAGTGTTTTGCGTGTCTTGGATGAAAGGTTGCAGTATGAGTGTTATTAGGATTATATTTATGCAGTGCAGAGGAACCTGATCTCAGACTCCTAACTATGGAATTAAAGATGGGAGTGTATCTGAGACTCAGGAACCCCACGAGTCAGCAATAGTAAACATATAAGGATGCTAAGCCAAACAGTGAGGGGATAGTGAGAAGCAAAACTGGCAGTCAGAAAAGACTGATATCCTGGGATGAGTGTGAGATCCATAGCTGACAGCCTATATCCTTGAATGCCAATACCATCTGGGTAAATGTGTCCAAAATGGGATAGAGATATTTTATACACAGGGGAAGGCAGAGAAACTAGCCTAACAAGCAAGTTACTGCACACACATTATCCTCTTCAAAATATTGTGAAATCCTTTAAAAATAAGGTGCATAAGTTAAAACTACCAATAGGTCAGCACTTTCACAGCAGATCCCCGTACCGCTAAGATCCTGGTCGTATTAAAGGATTTATATTTTCCCATGGATTAACTGTTCTTGGATAAATTCTCCAGTGTAGTTGACAAAGGCAAGTTCCCATCTCCCCAGCATCAGGCAAATGTAGGTCATATCTTTTTACCTGACTTTACTGCAGACTATGCAAGCTAAATCTGACACTCATAGACTTTAAGGTCAGAGGGGACCATCAAAATCATCTAGTCTGACCTCCTGCATATCTCAGGTCACAGAATCTCACCCACCCACTCCTGTAATAGACCCTGTACACTCTGGCTGAGTCACTGACATTCTCAAATCTTGACTTAAAGACTGCAAGTTACAGAGAATCTGTTACTTGCCCTATATCCCTCTCCCAAAATATCAGGGCAATTTTGTGATCTACTTATGTAGGTATTTTTAAGACACCTATCACTGCACCCCTGTGGCAGTACATTATGATTGTCTGTATTGCTGTATTGTTTGTTTGTTTTGGCTCTAATACCATAGAGCAGTGTTTATTGCTTTTTGAGAATAATAATTTCAAGGCTTAAATTCTCAGCGACTATTTCCCAGAGCCCTCCATACCCCCTTCCCCTCTGCCCCCACCCCCCGCCCGCCATTTAGGGCTCTAGGCTTCAGCTGCAGGACGGGAGTCTCAGGGACTCCAGCCTCACGGGGCGGGAGGCGCCAGGGTGGGGGCTTCAGCTCCTGTGGAAGGGGAGATGCCGGGGCTGGGGGCTTCTGTATTGGCTGCAAAGGGAGTGAATGCAGCATTTTTCAACACCCAAAATGTCAGCGTCAGGTTCATCAGCATGGGTAGAGGTAGTTTTATTACCCAGGCAGTTCCTGCACCTTATATGTTAATTTGTTGTTTCTTCTGGGAGCAGAGGATATCTTTTGTGTAATATGTCTATTGCACATTATGGGCCAGATTCTCAGTTGGCATAAATCAGCATAGTTTCATTGACTTAAATGGAGCTAAATCAATTTATGCCATCTGAGAATCTAGCCCTATGCCTCTATTTTTTCCTTATTTGGTCAATAAAAAAAATCTCTTATTTTGTATTTGAAGTCTGTTCATTCAAATATTCATTCGGTCCAAGACCACCTAGAGGCCAAAACACACTAGCTTATTTGAATGTACTATGCTACACATACAAAAGATGGTGGGTGAATCTAGTATAAGATATGGATGGGCACTTCAAATAACGGAGGAAACGTCTGTACCTTTAAAGTGCAATACTACTCTGAAAACTGGCTGTATAAAACAAACTTTCTTACTTGGTGGATTTGCTCCCTCCGTGTATTCAGAGTCACATCTGCTGATTTAAATGACAAAAATAAACGTGTACTCATTTTTCTCCTCTTAGCAATACAGAAATAACTCTGCTGCTGGAGGGTGAGATGGATTATATTCTTTCTTACACATAATGCCCTGAATGGACATACTATTGAAGCATATGGGACAGCAGCCAGCATTTGTAGTTTATTTTTTTCCATTTTACTTTTCAAATGTATTTTTTTTTTTTGCAATTTTGATAATAATTTAAGAACGTAAAAGATTTTTATAGCCTTTCTGCGCCAGGTTGAGGGTCATGTTTTCTCCTCAGGTGAGCATGCAGTGCTGCCGCTGAAATAAATGAGCATTGGGCAGCATTTGGCTCACTATGATGTGTGGGGTAACACTATTTATGGTTTGTGAATAGTCAGCCAACGGCCAAGCAGTTGTGAAAATGTTCACAAACCCCAGAATGATCATGAATGTTAGTACGAATGTGTATTCATCTGAAAAATTTTACCTCGAGTTTGTGATTCATTATTCTCCCGTTTAAAAAAGTTTCAGGCATCCAATCATGGGGCAGAACATGTGACTAATCACACATTACCTAATTCATTAGCAGAAATCATGATTGGTTCAGGAACTATTCACTACCAAGATATGGCTAAATTTCTAAAAAATATCAATGCAAACTAACAGTTCAACCAGAATTTAGTAAAAGCATTGTGGAACTTTCACTTCCAGAACGACCCTATTTGAATAGGAAAGGGCCTTGTGATCTGAGGGCCTTTTCTGTATCCAGAGGTGCTGGAGCAATTTTTATAGTGGGGGTGCTGAAGGTGGAAACCATGTATTTGGGTTGTTATTACTACTTTAAGCCAGAGGGTGCAGCAGCACCCAATGCTCCCCTAGTTCCAGCACTTGTGTCTGTAGCCCTACTATAAGAATTCCAAGCCATTGAGTTTGCAGTAATTCTTTTAAGAAAACTGTAGTAGTTTACCTGCAGTGCACAATTACAGGCCCTCTGCCAGCTGATGCCATCCTGTCCTGTTCCACATCCAGCATAAGCTGCAAAAGAGGCTGAGCACTATCTGGGGTTTTGTGGTCCGGCCAGGATGTGTACCAATAGTGTTTCACATTTTGGGTCTGACTCCCTTGCTGGAAATAATGGAAAGATATCACTTATACACTTGTGAAGAACAATTCTGCAATTAATTTTATTTCTCTCAATATGATAAACTTTGGACACATGCATGAATGAAGGCAGAATTTGGCCCATTTACATACCTTATCAAAACAAATACAGTGATTATTTGGGGAATCCAACAGCTGATAAATCGCATACCTTGATATGGGGAAACAAGATACTCAGGCCCAGATTCTCTTCTGCTCCTATTTACACCAGATGACTAGGGTAACCATGGGTCCTTAACATCAGCTGGGGATTGCCAGAGTGTAATGCACTCTAGCCAGACCTCCTCTCTGCCCTCTGCACTGTGGGATGTGAACAGAGGGACTGGCATAGAAGGAGGAGTGCAGCAATGAGAGTGGAGTAAGGCCAGAGAATATGGCCTTTAAATTGTATTCATATTCATGACATTGCTTAATTTGTCCACTATCTGCTAAAAAACCTTATCATGAATACTGAAGCAGGTCTTACATTAGAACTACAATATCCTAGGTATATGAACACAGGAACGACCTTTTATTGGATCAGACTAGTAGCCCATCTTGTCCAGCATTCTGTTTCTAAGGCCTGGTCTATACTGTGGGGGGATCAATCTAAGTTACACAACTTCAGCTATGTGAATAATGTAGCTGAAGTTGACTTAGATCTACTTACCGTGGTGTCTTCACTGCGGTAGGTCGACTGCTGATGCTCCCTCGTCGACTCCGCCTACGCTTCTTGCTCTGGTGGAGTACCGGAGTCGATGGGAGAGTGCTCAGCGGTCAATTTATCGTGTCTTCACTAGACGCGATAAATCGACCCCCGCTAGATCGATTGCTCCGGTGGTAAGTGTAGACATGCCCTAACAGTGGCTACCAGCAGATTCTTCAGAAGCAGATGAAGGAACCTTATTGTGAACAATTATGGAATAACTTGCTCATAGGGGGAGTTTCTTCCTAACTCCAGACAGGCTTATGCCCTGAAGCATCAAGTTTATATCGCTTATATTTTTATCTTATCTAATGAACTGTGGGTGTTCTCATCATCCATATAAATATCTAATCCGTCTCTGAATCCTGTTAAATTCTAGGGCCCCAACTCTCACTTAAACTAAATTCCCTTTACATTGCTCTTAGGGTTGCCAGATGCCCAGTTTTCGACTGGAAAGTCCGGTCAAAAGGGGGATCTGGCAGTGTCCACTCAGATGTACTGACTGGACACCAAAAGCCCAATTACTGCAGGGCAGGGGTGCTGGGTCATTAAACCGCACCAGTTCCTGCTCAGCTGCAGCTGCCTCCTACCTGCCGGCAGGCTCTTTGTCAGGCTGCAGTAGCTCCTGTCCCAGCCCCAAGCAGAGGGAGCCCAGCTGGGAGTGGGGGCAGGGAGGTGGAGACGATTCAGCTAGCGACAGGAGGGGGGGGGGAAGAGGAGTGAGTGTTGGGGGCGGGGCCTTGGGGAAGAGGTGGGGTAGGGGTGCGGCCTCAAGTGAAGTGGCAGGGAAGGGGCAGGGCCTCAAGGGAAGAGGCAGAGAAGGGGTGAGTCCTCAAGGGTCCGGGTACCAGCAATTAGAAAGGTGACAACCCTAATTGCTCTGACAGTGTAAAGGGGCCTTAAAGTGAGTTTAACTTAAGTGGGTATAACTTTAAGGCCCCTTTACACTGCCAGAGTGATGTAAAATGGCCTTAGTATAAATGCTTTAGGTCCTAGGTCTCAATTATACCTTGTGGCAGTGAGTTCCATAGGTTAGTTATGAATAGTGGAAAAACGTGCCCTTTTTCAGTTTTAAATGTATTGCCTTTCAATTTCATTGAACATTCGACAGTGAAGTATTACGGATATTGGAAGGACATTTCCTCATAACAGCCGTAGATCATTACCTTTAATGTAAGGTTGCGGACAGTGTAGTTCTCACACTCTTGCACATTGTTAACGAGGACTTCAACTTTCCCATAGATCCCTCTCTTTTCTGGCCAATAGAGCACACATTTCTGAAAAGGAAACATCAGTGTGAATCCAGATACTAATTACTCGATGCATGGGCGGGCGGGTGAAGCTTCCCCTTGGGGAGGCTAGCCCCCTGCCCACCTCTTCTGGCCGAGGCCCCGCCCAGGGCCGGTGCAAGGAAGTTTCGTGCCCTAGGCAAAAGTTTTGCCCCCCCACAATCAGCCCCCCACTGCCAGCTCCCCCGCCCGTGGGATCTCAGCCTCCCCCACCACAATGCCGCCCCCCCAGCCAGCTCCCCCGCCCACGGGAGCTCAGCCTCCCCCCACCCACCCGTGACCCGCAGGCTGCAGAAGCTCCCAGCTGCGGGGCGGCTCGCGGCGGCTTCCCCGTGGCTCCCTGCTCAGCGCCAGAGTGGGGAGGTGGCGGGGCGGCTCGTGGCGGCTGCCCTGCGGCTCCCCGCTCAGCGGCTGAGCGGGGAGCCGGGAGGCATCCGCCCGCTGCCCCCCAAATCTTGGCGCCCTAGGCGACTGCCTAGGGTCACCTAGTGGGCGCGCTGGCCCTGGCCCCGCCCTCACACGCTGCTCTCAAGCTCCCCCCTCCCCCATGGCCCTGACCAGGGCAGGGGGCTGAGGTTGGCCCCTCTCCCTGCCATGGCCCCGGGGTGTGGGGAGGTCTGAGAGCTCGATTGGTGTTACGCGGGGTGGGGGAGCTGAGAGCTCAGCCCCAGCCAGGGTCAAGCTCTCATCCTTGACTGGGACTGTGGCAGAGCTCTAGGCCCTGGCTGGAGTCCCGAGCCCCTCCCCCATTCCGCCCCTTCTGCCTGCGGCCTTGCCCATGGCCCCACCCCATTCCACTCCTTCCCGTGGCCCCGCCCTGTTTCACGCATGGCCCCAGCCCCATTCCATCCCCACGCCACATCTTTCCCCACTGAAACTCCACTTACCCCCTGCTCGCTCCTCCTCCCCCGCCACACCGAGACCGGAAAAGCTCTGTGCCCCTGCTGCAGCTCAGAAGCTGCGGCGGTGAGTGAGAGCTCCTCCAGCCCGGGGGGCATGGCGGGGGAGATTTTTCAGGGGCCCCCAAATCTGCCATGCCTCCCCCCCTCAGCAGCATGAGGTTGGGGGAGGCTTAGTCTCCTCTGGCCTCCATTATATGCCGCCTATGACTTGATGATACTGATATCAGATTCTTATCAGAACAGTATCTGTCTGAAAAGCACACACTGAAGCAATCAAGGTGATATTCACATATTGTGAATGTTAGAAACATTCATGAGTAACAGGTTGCAGGCATCCTGATGAATGTTTTAGGGTCTAATTTTTAGAATAAGCTGAGCAGCCACAAATTCAGTTGACGCATCTGTGTAAATCAGGCCCAACCTGTCTGAAGTTGGGCATCCAAAAATAGAAGTATCCAAAATGAGAGGCTACTTTTGAAAACTAGCCTTTAAAATCTTAATCCATTATACTGAACACTTTGAATAGTATTTTATGCTTAAAAGTTCAACTAAGTTTGAAGAAAAATATTTTGCACAAAAGATAAATTCAAAATCCAAGTTGGATTTTTGCAGGTACATTTTTATAAATGTACAGAGTGAAATCCTGAAGCCATTACTTAGTTTCTCTTCAGGCAAAAGTCCTAAATGGAACTTTTGCCTGTGTGAGGACTGAAACTGAGTAAAGGACTCAGAATTTCTCCCACTCCCACATAAGAATTGTATCCCTGTTTACTATCTAGGGCTCTGATGCACCAAAGCACCTAAACACAGACTTAAATCCATGCTTAAGCGCTTTGATAAACTGAAGCCTAAGAAAGAAGTGTCTATTCAATTTCTGAGCTGCAAAGAAGATAAAAAGGTTATTCTCTTGCCTAAAATGCTTGAGTAAACCTATAAATATAGAGCATTCTTACTGAACTAGTAAAGTGATATACTCTTCCAGAAATGTACTTGCCAAGCATCTGTTCAAAGGCAGATACAGAAACAGATAGTACTAACAAATCAAACTCTCAGGTGGAATACCATGTTTACCTGCAGCATAGCTACTATTCATTTCAAACACAGATCACATGAAATTTACAAAAAACACTTTAGTATCCAATACACAGAAAAAACCCTGAACCATAGAACCAACTATCCTACACCCATAGAAACCCACATGAGGGACTTTTTCTACTGTCACCAGCAACTCCTGATTCAAAGAACAATGCATATTCAGATAGCTGCTACTTAACAGCCCTCATTGCACAGCAAAACAAAATCATTGCTTTAATGTCATTCACTACCATGAACCACAATTTCTAGTATATACTGCTAAAACTGGAAAAAAAATCAGTATAGTTCAGTTTAAACATTACAGTGAAATGCAAGACTTGACCATCAGGCAAGATCTTTAAATTTCTGGTGTACCTTGTAACTCAATAGCTCATTGAGCTGAATGGAAACACTCTGGAGCATAAACATTCTTCTAAAAAGAAATGCTCATTACCTTAATAATGTGAGATGTGTGGAAGACACATTTTTTGTAACTGAAATTGCACTGACCAATTTGACTGGTTTCATTCAAAGAAGAGTCATCAGTTGCACTGTAAGACTTGCAGAGCTACCATACCTCTTACACGCTCTGTCTCTCTGAAGATACCAAGAATGGCAAGAAAACACCCTAATAAATTTATAAGAAAAAAGCGTTCAAAAGTTCAGCAGCCACACCATGTGACATATGGCCACTATCAACTATGCGATCTGAAAGGCATGCCCCTCCCTGGGAGTTTAGTTTTCATTGTTAATATGGGAAATGAAAAGTCTAAATATGCAGTTGCACCCTGACTATCAACAATGGTGCAGTCAGCTTCTGAACCTTCTGATAAATGGGAATACTGTGCGCTGCTCTCCAAAGACTTCAGAACCTCCTTCTAAGTGTTTTTCTTGACTCTTTACCAGCACAGTAATTGGCAGCTTGCACTGTGTGCACAATGCAATTGGATTGTTAATTAAAACAATTCTCAGTTAATATCTCATCTACATTTAATAAAATACAATAGCTTAATTTTATCAGTCTCCATGTTGGTTTTGAAAATACCATGGCGGTAACAAAAAAGAAGACCTGAAAACAGAGCTAGGGACAAATGATTCAGGCACTTCAAAAAGTCAGATTCCAGGGAAATGATCATATTTTGGAATGTACTGCAACAAATGTATGATATATAAAACAAATGGGGACAGAGATTGTCTTCAGACAATCTTGCAGAAACTCCACAGGTATACAAACATGAAAGAAGGAAATTGCCCAATACCTACAATTGCACATGGCAAGAAAAGTGGACCACAAGTTTTCATAGTACTCATCTTTTAGAACAGGTATTTTTGAAAGCTGTTCAAAAACCACCCAGTGGGTCATTCAAACAACTTCATAATCTTATTTCCGTACTGAGAAAACTCTTAATGTATTGGATACGGCTACTGTGTTTGTGTATGGGGAGAGAGAGGAGTTCTCTGGTGCTTAATTGAGTTATAAAACCCTATGGAGCCCATCACTTTTCCTAGCGATACTATATCTGCTCCATGCCATTCATATTGTGGTTCCTTGGCCTCTTTTTAATTTTCCTTTATAGGCGCCCACCTATTTAAATGCTTTCTAAACATGTGCCTGGGAATGAGCGGGTCTTGCAGTCATCACATTCATAATTACAGGTGAGATTTTCAAAAGTATCTAAGATTACTAGAAACACAAGTGCCATTGACTTTCCATGGGACTGGTGCTCCTAATTCTCTTAGGCACTTCTGAAAAATTTCCCCTATTTTCAGTCCACTTCTGCAGTACCTATACATGGTGGGAGACTCCAAGCTTTAAAACTAGCTCTATATCTTTCCTCCTTTCCCTACCCCCTCCCTCACAACCTTTATACATATTTCTGATAGCAGCAGCTTCTTAAAACCAACTTAAATTGTGATAAACACAAAAGGTGCAACAAATACATAATGAGTAATATGGGGCAAATTATCTGCTGGAATAACTGCACTGAAGTCAATGGTGGCATGATAACAGCAGAAAATTTGTCCCTATATTATTAAGTGTGGGCCTGATTCTGCCTCTGTTACACATGTAAAGTAGCACCTTATGCCACAAGTTGTCCCAGGGAGTGAGGTCACATGAGTAAATCTGACAGAAACTGGCCCTAAGGAAGCATGGGTTGGCTGTACATGGTATGTAGTGGGAGAAAAAAACTTCATTGACAGAACAAACAGTTCTTAACAAAACCCCACATTTGTACTATATATGCATAGCCTGGAACACCCACCACAAGCAGTAATGAAGACTCCTGAAAGCTTCTGAGCCCTGACTTTTCACAGCAGAAATGTTCACGTTCAGCATAATGTTATTCAGCACTGGGAGGAATGGGGCCTACATACAAGATTTGTGTATTGGAAGGTTGAAAGAGATGGGGGATGCTGCTTTTGAACATCTGTGTGTTTTATGAACAATCCTCCCTGAAAATGATGGGTATGCTGCAGAAAACAAAGGGGCAAAAAATTACAATGCTATTTTGCCGGATAGCAGCTATTTTGTTATCTTTGCAGGCAGTAAATATTTTACTAAAAAAATTAATATATTGTTTTCTTCTCTGTAGTAAGTAAAATCCCGAACAATTCAGCTTACAAGCATCAGGCAGTTCTTAACACTTCTTCCCAGAGTTGTTCATTAGAATGTCAGAACAGTTCATGTAAACACAGACCTTCTCTAAGTAGCCTGGGAACACTAAAGATGTCTCACCCTCTTTTATTAGGAGGAAATTACCACTGTCAGTCTACAACAATGCTGATAAACACTAGCGTGGCAGGCCTGAGCAATTCAGGTAAACACAGGGTTTCCTGATATGTTGGAAACCATTGGACATTTCTTTCAAGTCATTCTTCTCACACAGTGTTAGAAGTAAGTGTTTAAAAGTTCAGTATTTCCTTAGTCAAATATTTGTTATTCTGTTATTGGGGCAAGTTTTCAAAAATATTCCGATAATGAAAGTTACCCAGACATTGGTTTGGCTGGTCTACCATATCAAAATGGGGCCTAGTGAGGAAACGTGGGATATTTACAGCACAGACCTATGTTATATAGCTTTCCTGTTTGATATGTAATAAACACTGTATGCTCGACTCCAAACTCAGAGAGAAAAAGGGCCAGATTGGGGGGGTACATGTAGAAGGGAAGGTATAATTAGCCTTCTGCCCACCTGTAACCCCTCAACCAGAGACCAGCCACAATTAAAGGCCCTGCACTCTCAGGGTGAAATTCACTCCATACAGAAGGCCTGTGCACCACTTATGTCTCATTTAACATTTTAAAATAGGATTAAATAGGACTTAAATGATGCATACACTTTGTGCTGGTCCTGTGCACAAAGGTGATTTTCACCCTCAGTGCCTTGGGCAGTTGATTTGTGTTCTTGTACCATAATGGAGAACCTGGCATCAATTTGTACAAGTATAAAATAAAGCTAATAAAATAGGTAGGTGGGAGTCTGTCCAAAAGTCACAGAAAATATAACAGGCCTTATCTGGCCTTAGCAATTAATGAGCAATGGTCACATATTCTCAGTGTTAACGTAAGGAACTATATATTTCCATAGTGGCTAGATGTGACCCTACTACTGACGAAATGCTCCCAACATGTATTTCTCAACATGAACTAGGTTGTTTTGTAAAACCTGGGATGGATTCTTTAGGAGTTGTCTTTGTTTGTTCCAAAGTGCAGGTCTGGAATATAGAGGTGGAATCTTCCCTGGACATTACAGCATCCAAAAGAAGAAAATATTCTATATATATAATAAAAATTAACAGGTAATGATCCCAAATGTACAAGTGCTACCTAGCAATCTATGGAGTGTTTCTCATAACTGTCATCCCTCAGCCTCCATGAATATGCTGGGATATGCTCTATACATCTCTTGAGATTGCTATATAATGCTATATCTAATTATCTATCTTGGGTTTTTCCATAATGACCATCAACATAATATTTAAGAGCTGGTTATCTGCTGGTATCATATCTACTATGAGGTTCTTTCTACAAAGGACGTTATATACTGTGAGATGTATAGCCAGTCTCATTTACAATACAACCACTGGAATAATGTCTTGATTTAGCCAGTTGATATCATACCTCATTTTTTTCTTTCAGCTTTGTGATCATAACAATGACAGGGCTGTCTTCCTGCCAAACCATCTGCCAAAAATCATTCACGGTATTTATCATGGGACCCTGTGTTGCAATGAAGGACTTCTCCTTGCCACCGTAACCCTGGTTTAGAAACACACACAGAAGTATTTGATTTAAAGTCATGCCATGGTGAAAGTTCCAAAGAAAGAAATGGGAATCTACACCACAAGATAAATTAAAACTGAACGCCTGCGTGACCTGATACAGCTGGTCAAAAATAGTCCAGTGGAACAGTTTTCTGCTGGAAAATTCTTTAATTTGATGTAACCCAAATATTCCATTGTAATGTGCTGATTTTGTTGAAACTTCCCTGCCTGCCTGGTTTCCTGCCAGCCCGCCCAGCTCCCTGGTTTCCTGGCCTGCTTGCTTGGCTGACCAGCTTGTCAAGCTCCTTGTTTGGTGGGCAGGTGGGCTTCCTGGCTCCCTGGTAGCTGGCTCTCCATCTGTCCAACTTGTTGGCTCCCTGCCTGGTAGCTGGGCTGCCTCTCTTTGCTTGGCTCCCTAGATGGCTGGCTTCCTGGTTGCCTGACTCCCTGGCTGCCCAACTCCCAGACTGCTTGGTCACCTTGCTGGGCAAATGGCGAGCTGGCAAGGCAGCCGGCTTCCCTGTTGTCCAGTGCCAAAATGGATTGTTCCATTTCACATGAAATTCCTCAATGTCAATATTTTGTGCGGATGCAGAATGAAACAAAATGAAATATTGACACTGCAGAATTTCCCACAAAATGGAAATTCCTTTTTCTGGCCAGCTCTACCTGTTAGTTAGTATTTCTGCTGTATTCAAAGGATGATTTTGTTAGCAACAGGCTATAAAAAACAAATGAGAGAGAACAGAATACCATGAAGATTTATGAAGGGAAAAGAGATTTTGACTACATAAATCCTTACAGATTCAGACGCTCCAATTTATACTTGCTAAGTAGAAAATGCCTCTGAGACCTTATATGTGGGACATTCTGTCAGGATAGCGTGAACCTTGGGACACACTGAAAATTATAAGCAAGCAAAGGAAAGAAGGAGTGAGTGGGGAAATGAATGAGTCATGTCTGTATTCATCTTCATCATGTGAAATGGAAAACTTGTGAACTTGTACACTGAACTTGGGTCTTGCACTAAAGAAGGAATTCTTTTAAGCCTTGTTAGCCAGAGAAGGTGGCGGCAACCTCAAAAAGGAATGAATTATTAAAGAATAAAATGATTGGCAGAGCTAGAGATTGTAACTTTGCTTCTCTCTTCAGTGAAACCATTTTCACAACCGCAGGGACAATGGAACAATCCACTGACTTACCCATTACACAGAAAAATGGGGCAGATCCTCAGCTGGTATGAATTATCGTAGCTGTATTGAGTGATATGCCCCAACATCTCTTGTCAATGACAGGTGTGTCAGAATGTTCAGACAGTCGAGAATACTGAAGAAGCGACAAAGAGTGCTGTGGCACCTTATAGACTAACAGACGTATTGGAGCATAAGCTTTCCTGGGTGAATACCCACTTCGTCGGATGCATGCACACCCACGAAAGCTTATGCTCCAATACGTCTGTTAGTCTATAAGGTTCCACAGGACTCTTTGTCGCTTCTACAGATCCAGACTAACACGGCTACCCGTCTGATACTTGAGAATACTGAAGTGTCTAAGGTGCTTTACAATATTCTGTAACTTCATGTGAAATTTAATTTACTCACTGTTACATTTTTTTGAAATCATTGACAATGTTATCAGTGTCAGCAATATGAAACACCATGGTACTTCAGCCCCTGGAGGGAAGGAATATCTCACATGATTCAATACATGGCCTAATTTCTCTCGCTGATTTAAAAGCACTATTAATGCTCTTTAAATAGAATCATTCTCCTTAACGAAAATGATGTCTGTGATGCAAAGCCTTGACAGTACAGATGTAAAGTGAGGAAGGGGGTGAGGGGACTGTGTGTGTATATGTGTATATATTTATGTATTGCTATTTTAAAAAAGCAGAATGACTTCCTTTGTGGAGTGGAATGGAGTGAGGTTCTGGAACAGCTTCCCATTAGGAGTACTGGGGGCAAACAACCAAACTAGTTTTAAGATAGAGCTTGATGCTAAGTTTATGAATGGGATTATATACTGGGGCTGGCTGCGACAGGAGTGGGCTGGACTTGATGATAGGAGGTCCCTTCCAGAGCTATGTCATACGTGACCATAGATTAAATATGTACATAACTCGTGGGCGCTTTATTATAAACACCCCATCGGGACCACTTTATCTCACCAATAGTGAGAGAAAGGTAGGGTAGACTTTATCCTTATATCATACGAGGTGAGGTTGACAGAAATAAAAGGAGAGTGGAGCCCTAACGGAATCAACTCTTCAGCTGGAAAACAGAATACTGTCTCAGGAGCACACAAAGAACGTGTGTTTACTTACCCTAATGTAGTTAGCATTTATGTAGGTGCTCAAGGAGTCAGCCGGATTCTTTGGTTTCAAACACACTCTGCTTAGCGGATCTAAGAGGTCAGAAAAGATGGAAATTGAAAAGAAAATCACAAAGAGAAGATTTCTATTGAGAATCGCAGAAGTGAATCAAAGACTAGTTGGAGCAAAATAATCTACTATTATCTCAGTGCTGCATTTTGCATTTTTGGTGAAATTCACTCCTAGACAGAGGGTTTATAAAAGGCCTAAACACCATGTAAGTCCCATTGACACCTGTGTTCTGAGGGCTTAAGTGAGCCTTAAATCAGGCAAAGGCATTGTGTTGATCCTTCTGCGCAGGGTGAATTGTCTTTTTGTATAGAAGGAATGTTCACTGTAACTCAACATACAAACATTTCATTTCAATAGGTGTCTTCTATCTGGAGAAATGTATAGCCAAACTATAAGAACATTTTCCTTCAATTGCTTATTATTTTGGGGCAGCTCCTATTCCCAGCTTCCTCCAGGGCCTTGGAGGGTCCTAGCTGGACTGGGACAGAAGCAATTCTGTTGAGCACAGGGCTGATGGGATGCTAAATCCCTATACAGGGGGATCTCTTGTGCATCATGGAGCTGTGTTCATGGGGAATCTCTTCACCCTAGGGGGTTTGAACGGGGCCAGAAGTTTCTCACCAGTTACATAGATCTACTCAACAGTCCTCTCACAAAAAGACACAGGGAGGAGGGCGCATAGGAGCCCACACTGTAACTGCCTAGCAGTTACTACTTTACCCTCCTCCACTCATTTTCTGCACAAATGTAGTCCCTTCAACAAAATCAAACGGAAACCGTGTTCTCTCACATCTGGGGTGAAAAAAAGGAGACCTTTCTCTGGCAGATTGCTTAGACAAATAACATAAAAGTAGCAGCTGTTTGAAGTTACCATATCTACTCTGGTGGAAACAGTCCCTGGATAGATGATTAGTGGGTGGAATCCAAGCAAGGTGTAAAAAGGTGTATGCATGTTGAATTGTGGAACCAGCATATATATGTTATTTTATCTGTTGGTAAAATCTAGTATTCTCACAGCATTGCATTTGGAGTTCTAGGCTATATCTTCGTATAGAACAAAAGGGATAGTGGGCCTGATCCTTTACATGCGATATGCTTAACTCCAACTGAAATCAACGGGAGTCCATTGCTTGGAGCCACAGCAGGGTTTAGGACCATGTTTTATAAAAGATACTTCTCAGAATATGAAACTGCATTTATGTCCTTCAGTTCAGGCTACATACAGTACAAGCAGGAAGGCTTTCTCATTTCATATGTTCGGAGAGAGTAAAATGAACCCTAGTTAGCCTGTGTTAAAAATGTCTCTGTTTGCCTTCCCAAACCTCTTCACGTAGAGATTTTTTTTTTCTTTCCCTTAACCACATGAGGACAGGAAACCTCTCATTCCTTTTCAGTACAGAGTGATTATTAGCCATTTCCACAAACGCCTTAGGCTATATGGCCTTGGAAAAACACCCACTTCCTTTAGCTTTCACAATGCCTATGATCCTGATGTAGCCTGACCTCTACCCCAAAAATGCTCTTAAGCAGAAGACTCAACCTCCAGGCTGTTTAAATATTTTTCATGCTGAATTTCCCCAGATATTAATGGATCGCTAAATATTTTATTAAGATCTTTTTTATTATTCCAATCAACTAAGTGACCACTATTTGAAAATCATAATGTTGCATACATTAACAATCACTCCCAGATATTGATTGTTTAGAAAATGGATATATGGTATCTATGCAACTTTGTTTAAGGAGCAGTGGGCATTACTCTGTTATTCACAAGTGGGAGTAGATAAATTACCCATGTTAGTGATCTTTTAGACAAGAATGGTAAAGACTCAGGATCTGGTGTGAGGACAGCAGATGTATCTCACGGGGTGGTTGTGATGCTAAATTCATTAACGTTTGTAAAACACTTTGAGATACAGAAGACGCTATGAAAGTGCTGAGTATTATAATTATGAATGCCTGCAGGTGGAAGTGGCATTTAAACAAAGGACCCCATCTTGTACTCTTTACAGAGGTAAAATTACCATTGACTTCTTTCATGTTCCCCAGTAACATATGGGAAGCTCCCACTTTCTCCATCTTTAAGAAATGACTAATATCCCATTTTTGTCATGAAGCATGCAAGCTTCAAAGGTCATATCCCACCTATATATGTCCTGGCTTGTATGCTCTTTTTTCTCCCTGCTCTTTTTTTGTATACCTTTAGACTGTAAACCCTCTGGGTATCAGGCTATATTATCATTTACAATATACTTCACATGATTACTAATAATAAATCATTCATTAATATTGTCCCCAGTCCTGGCTCCCTTACTCAACAGATGTTCTTAAATGTGCGAAAGGCTGTTTTCATGGTACTGATCTTTAGGAGCCAAAAAAGAGAAATTTGTTCACATATTTGCTTAATTCTGCAGACTGAGGAGTCTCACAAAACTTTCGATAGACATCTAACCTTTTAAGTCATCTATCCCTAATTATTTGGCTAATAATTTGACTAATTATTTGGCTAATATTATAAGGTGGAATTTGAAAATATTGTATGAGTTGTGGATCTTTATTCATGCAGCAAATTTCATAATTGGTTCAAAATTCCAGTTGTATAAAACACCTTTAAACCATGCATAATCTTTTATCACATCTGAATCACTTTTCAAACTACCAACATATTGCCCACTGGAAAAATATCTCATTGATTCAAGGTATGTAAATATATGCATATATTATAGCCTATTTCAGTGCTATAAAGTAAAGATTCAATTATATTCCACATGTAAAAGTGATCATTTCTACCTGCTCAAAAATAATGCTACCCTCATATGCATTTAGGTTATATATTGATACAACTTTAGGTTTGCCAGTTTTGGTTGGATGTATTCCTGGAGGTTTCATCATATGACATAATCTTTAATTAAAGATTAATTTTTAATTCCTGGGGACTCCAGGACAATCCTGGAGCGTTGGCTTAAATATCAGGGTATGGTTGACTGTACCCAGATTCATTTATTGATTCAGGTGAACATAAAAAACTACCTTGATGCATCTGTGCTGAAATGTTTTTTCCTCCCACTAAAAAAATTAAGACTCTTTTAGAGCCTGCTCACCATCCTATTGACTTTAAAAGGGAGCAGGATCGGAGAAATAATGATAGAACACAATCAATGTCAGAAATGTAGTAATAGCTCAAGGGAGATTGAGGATTTTCAGCTTCAAAAGAATTGTTTCATGGCATCCAGAGACGACCCATGCCTGACGATAGGGGTGTGTTTGTGTGGGGCGGGGGGGGCAGAGTGAGGGAAGCCAACTTCAGCAGTGTTAGTAAGCATGCTCAATCCGTGTGAGCATGCTCAGTACAAGCCAGGCAGCAAATCTGGGGGTCACATGACCTCAGATGCCCTCCCCCATGTGTCACCTGATGGCATCTGTTTATAAACTGGCACAAGGAAGCACTTTGTTCACTTGATTTAAATTTAAGTTTAAAAAAATTATTGTCTTTGAACTTGGGGATACTTTACCATATCATTGTTAAACTCCTAGCACAGGGGTGGCCAGCTTGAGCCTGAGAAGGAGCCAGAATTTACCAATGTACATTGCCAAAGAGCCACAGTAATATGTCAGCAGCCCCCGCCATCAGCTTCCCCCCATCTCCCAGTGCCTCCCGCCCACCTGCAGCCCCACCAATCAGCGCCTCTCCCTCCCTCCCCACACCTCCTGATCACCTGTTTCGTGGCGTGCAGGAAGCTCTGGGGGGAGGGGAAGGAGCGAGTGAACGGCAGGCTCAGGGGAGAGGGCGGGGCCTGTGGCAGAGCCAGGGGTTGAGCAGTGAGCACCCCCTGGAACAGTGGAAAGTTGGTGCCTGTAGCTCCAGTCCCGGAGTCGGTGCCTATACAAGGAGTCGCATATTAACTTCTGAAGAGCCACATGTGGCTCCGGAACCACAGGTTGGCCACCCTGTCTAACATTTTCTAGGTATCTTACAGTGAAATTCCAGTGTTTGTCTAGAAGCACAGAGTATTTTATTCTGCAATTGAAAAATCTTTCGTTAAAAGTATTTTGAATCAGCTATAATTACAATTTTCTATTAAGAAATAAATTTCATTAGGTATTCATTACCCTCCATATTAAAGAATAGGACAAAATAGTGTTTATTCATGCCAACCTGCCCCAATACAGTTTGTCACTTAACAGCTTGACAGCATTATTTCTTAGAAAATGAGAAACTTTTCAGCAGCACAAAGGGTGGAGTGCCAGAACATGGACATTTTCAGGAGAAAATTAATTATTTCAAACATCACTTGTCACTACAGGTGCCCTAGTTCAAGAGACGCACCCAGTGCTTGGAATGGAAAAGCTGACACAAGAGTACTGAGCAGGAAACTGGGAAGGCTGTTCTATTAAACCATTCAAATAATTTCCAATCCCTTGGGGTCTGGGAGTGGAGCATTTGTGTATTTATCAGAATGTGCCTAGATCCCAAAAACATCTTCTGTAGAAGAGCACAAGGCATTTCTTTTGAACTAATACATGACCGATCTGTTATCCTCATTTTCTCTTGATTTCTGTAAAAGGCAATTACAAAATATCTGTCTGAGACTCTAGCTGTTATGCAGTGCATGTCAACGAAAAGTGCATCCAGAAGTTAATGACACCTTTTCCAATTACAATGAAAGTGAAAATACAAAGGCATTCCGATTCTTAAGAGTCATTGACTACTGCTACACTGTAGCTACCCAATTCAAATACAAACAAACTAGAGTGTAATTTAATGCACTGTATCTACAGGGTACATTCTGTGGGTGTATATACAATGGTAGCAGCAGGAGATTTAACACTCAGAATTATATGAAGAGAGAATGCATTATTTTGTTAAGGGGCTGGCATATCAGCAGATTGGAGGCATTGGATGAAATTCTGGCCCAAATGAAGTCAATAGGAGTTTAGTGTATATCCTTTTTATATTGGGCTAAATTCAGGGCGTAGTCTTCTGGACTTTCATTATGTAAGTTACACCAATTTAGACTCATTTACCAATGTGTAACTTACATCCTTGTATACAGTACCTCTGTATGTGGCCCACCGACCATAATGGGTGAAATGCTGGTCCTCTTGAGGTTAATGAGGGTTTTGCCATTGACTTCAGGGGGCTCAGAATTTCACCCAACGTGTTTCGTTTCCAATAATATATCAGATCCCTAATAAAATAATACTTTTGACGGCCAACATCCTTCGTTAATTTGCCTGCAAATCCCTTTTACAGTGTGATCAAACTATAATTCAGTTAGGTGCACAGAGAACATTCTTACTATTTAGAATGTGTGAAATGCATAGAATATACTTTGCTCAGGATTACCTCACTGAGCAAAGTGTATGACTGCACATAACTGCAAGGACATTATTGCTAGAGCTGGTTGGAAAACAGAATTTCAGTTTCATGGGAAATGTCAACATTTTGAATTTTGTTTTCATTTTGAATCGTAACAAAAAGCTGGAATTTAGAAATTTCCCATGGAACAGAAATTCTGGTGGATTCTGAGTCAGAGCCATAGAAACATTTCATTTCAAACTGTTATATATAATTAAAAAGTATAATAAAATTAATGTAGTGTAATAAAAAAGTCAAAATGAAATTAAATAAAAGAAAAGTAAAACATTCCAACATCACAGAAATTAAATGAGAAAGTCAAAACAAATCATTTTTACTTTCTTCCAGCAAAAATGTCATCGAAAATTATATGTTCCCACAAAATTCTTCTATGTCAATGGAACTGTATTTTTGATGAAAAACTTCCATCAGAAAATGCTGACTAGCTCAATTTATAATGAAGTAATTTTTACAATTATGGGAAATGCATCACTAGATCAATGAAAACACAGAAGCAATACAAGAAATTAACAACAATAATGTTAACAGCAACTCTGAGATAGTAGTATAAGGGTAGTTATCTCGCTAAAAGAGATGGATTCCAACAATGTCACACACCAGTAGGAGAAGAAAAGGAGCAAGAGAAGAACCAGTATAAATGAATGACTACTAGAGAAGATTTGAGGGCACATTGGTTTATTTAGTCTGAATCACTCAGTATCAGACAGTAAAGGATTTGCAATAAGGTTCTCTTACTCATTCAGGGTCCAGTCTTGCAGTCACAGAAGTTGACTAGACAGAACTCAGTGGGAGTTCTAGAGTCATAGAGTTTAAGGCCAGAAGGGATCCTTAGATCATCTAATCTGGTCTCCTGCATATCACAAGCCACCAACATCACCGAGCACTCACACACTTACCCAACAATTGAAATGAGACCAAAGTATTACAGCCCACAGGAGACTAGATTATTATGTGTCATAGGCAGAGAATAGGCGGGACCAAGGTGCAACACTGCCCAAGGTCCCCTCAAGGCCACAGTTCTGCATGTGTAAGGCTGGCAGGATTGGTCCCTCACTGTAGATAGAATACAGATAAGTTATTTAAATTAGGGCTGTCAAGCGATTAAAAAAATTAATCGCGATTAATCACGTGATTAATTGTGCTGTTAAACAATAATAGAATACCATTTATTTAAATATTTTGGGATGTTTTCTACATTTTCAAATATATTGATTTCTATTACAACACAGAATACAAAGTGTACAGTGCTCACTTTATAATTTTAATTACAAATATTTGCACTGTAAAAAAAAAAGAAATAGTATTTTCAATTCCCCCATTACAAGTACTGTAGTGCAATCCCTTTATCACGAAAGTTGAATGTACAAATATAGAATTATGTACAAAAATAATTGCATTCAAAAACAAAACAATGTAAAACTGTAGAGCCTACAAGTCCACTCAGTCTTACTTCTTGTTCAGCCAATTGCTCAGACAAACAAGTTTGTTTACATTTGCAGGAGGTAATGCTGCCTGCTTCTTGTTTACAATGTCACCTGAAAGTGAGAACAGGTGTTGGCATGGCATTATTGTAGCCAGCGTTGCAAGATATTTACATGCCAGATGTGCTAAAGATTCATATGTCCCTTCATGCTTCAACCACCATTCCAGAGGACCTGTCCATGCCGATGACGGGTTCTGCTCGATAACGATCCAAAGCAGTGCGGACCGACACATGTTCATTTTCATCATCTGAGTCAGATGCCACCAGCGGAAGGTTGATTTTCTTTTTTGGTGGTTCGGGTTCTGTAGTTTCCGCATCAGAGTGTTGCTCATTTAAGACTTCTGAGTGTACTTGTAGGTTCTAAAGTGTTACATTGTTTTGTTTTTGAGTGCAGTTAGGTAACAAAAAAAATCTACATTTGTAAGACACACTTTCATGATAAAAAGAACAGGATTACTTGTGGCACCTTAGAGACTAACAAATTTATTTCAGCATAAGCTTTCGTGGGCTACAGCTCACTTCATCAGATGCACAGAATGGAACACAGAGTAAGCAGATATTTATATATTCAGAGAAACATGAAAAGGTGGAAATACCTATACCAACTCTAAGAGGCTAATTAATTAAGAGGAACTATATCAGCAGGGGGAAAAAACTTTTGAAGTGATAATCAAGATGGCCCATTTCGGACAGTTGACACAAAGGTGTGAGTGAGAATAGTTAACTAGGGGAAATAGATTCATTACGTTAATTGAATAACTGATATAGTTCCTCTTAATTAATTAGCCTCTTAGAGTTGGTATAGGTACTTCCACTTTTTCATGTTTCTCTGAATGTATAAATATCTGCTTACTGTGTGTTCCATTCTATGTATCTGATGAAGTGAGCTGTAGCCCACGAAAGCTTATGCTGAAATAAATTTGTTAGTCTCTAAGGTGCCACAAGTAATCTTGTTCTTTTTGCTGACAGACTAACACGGCTGCTACCATGAAACCTTTCACGATAAAGAGAATGCTCTACAGTATTTGTATGAGGTGAATTGAAAAATACTATTTATTTTATCGTTTTTACACTGCAAACATTTGTAATAAAAATAATAATATAAAGTGAGCATTGTACACTTCGTATTCTGTGTTGTAATTGAAATCAATATATTTGAAAAGGTAGAAAAACATCCAAAAATGTTTAATACATTTAAATTGGTATTCTATTGTTTAACAGTGCAATTAAAGCTGCGATTAATTGCAATTTTAAAAAAAATCATGATTAATTTTTTGAGTTAATCACATGAGTTAACTGCGATTAATCGACAGCCCTAATTTAAATATGTACAAAATGTCCCCCATTAAAAAAAAAAGACCATTAGGCTTCCTACAAATCTACAAGCAGAGTTATATTAATAAAATGGGACTAAATTTCACACTAAAAAGCATTGTTTAAATACACTTACTTGGCAAAATTGTTTTATAACGGTTTTTAGTTCCATGACTTGGGATGGCAATTTCTTTGGGATCCACAAAATTCATTGGTATTTCCTATAGAAATAAATTAGATCAGATTGGTGTTTCTAAAGAAGGCATGCAGGAAATTATCACTAGAATGCCATCTGCTGCTTCACAACTATCTGTTGACATCAAAGTATTAACAAAAAAACTAGTTCCCACCTCCAGCCTGTCAACACCCTTCCTTTAATAAACACAAGAGCTGCACATTGAAGGGCTGACTTCCGAGGAACAGTTCTGATGAATTATTAAAAGCAAAGTTTTTTATGAGGTTATAAAATAGGTCAAACACAACAGTTTAATAAGAAGGGGGTTGAAAATTTGCTACAGTGGAAAAGAGCAAGGATTTACAAACTGTAGCTAAAAACTACGTTGTGTGAGAATGCCCTCAAGATTTCTACATAGTAATGCTTAACATTCACATCAAACTTTTGATGTGTAGATTGCAAATCCCTTAACAAGGGTGGGTTAAGCACCTTATCCCCATTTTACAGACACGGAAGCTAAGGCATAGAATTAAGTGACTTACCCAATGACACACAGTGAATTGGGGGACTGTCAAAAACTGAACTTAAATCTCCTGCCTCCAAATCTGGTGCCCTAACCAGTGAACCTTTCAGCCTCCTTTAAAACCTCCTTCTGGAGGCTGGAATTTGACCTTCAGAAAATTCAAATTATTTTGATGTGAAACCATTAGCGTTACTAGAGGGTCTCACACTTCCTTGCTTATCTAGGCCGAGCTGTACAACCAATGAAAGAGAGCAGAATATTAAACTGCTGCCTGTGAGGTGTATAGGCAGCAGCAGAGGGCAGCAGAGAGATTCCTCAGCCTGCTGTGCCAAACGGGCACTCCATAGCACAGATTTTCCTCATGCTTGCAGTGTTGCAAATCAGGCTTTTCTGATTTTCACCACCATCAGTAGGGCTCAGCCCACTGATGCCCAGAACAGCCTCTGAAATTCTGGTTTCGGTGCCACACGCCACAGCTTATGTGAGTGCTAAGGCAGCGGCAGAATTGTCTGTTGCAAGCAGGGTAGTGGGAGGGGTAGGAACACAGTCTCTGTCCCTGAACCCAAGTGCCCTGCCCCTCCTAGAGCACTGCTTATCTGAGGCTCTCAAAGTGCTTCCCAGACCTGAGGGAATTCACTCTCCCTCCCCGCTGTGCCAACAGGAGCAAAGGAAAATAAGATTAATTACAGTCAGTTCTGCTGCCGTGATTTCCTCCGGCTCCCCACTCTGTTCCTGACCTCCCCACCAGCCACGCTTGCAACCTTCATGTTAATGTTTTTACTCCCCCCCAACACACAGACTCCCACTGAATCCTTTCTGATCTCCATTCTTGCCTCTTCCCCACCTCCACCACTAAACCTTGCTCCCTGCCTTGATTTTCTCTCTCCTTGGCTCCTACAGCCTCCTCCTCTCTGATATTGCTGCCTCTCCCCTTGTTCTCCCTCAGCCCAGACAAAGTGCAACTGCTAAAATCAAATCCCTCCCCTGCCGCTCTGCTCATGTCACTCACTTGAAATCCCTACACCACCCTCCCTGTGCCTCCTGAATCAAGGGCAGACTTCTCTTCATGTGCAAGTCCTACCCAACTTCACTTCCGCCTCCTTCTTCTTTTGCTCTCCCATGCTCAGCTGCAGCCTCTTCCTCACCAACCCACGGAAACCTCCCCATCACCTGTACGCTGCCTTCCATGCCCCTTCCCCTTCTGCATGGAACAGTCTCTCCCACGTCTCATGTGTCACATGACCTCCTGCTCCTTCTTCACATCTCTCCCCAGAGCTCACTCCTCCTTACAGTGACCTTGCGAGGTCCCTGCATACAGCCCCTGATGTACTCTGGACCTGAACTATTCCAACAGAGTCTGGACTGGATTGTGAGTTCCTTGGGGCAGGTACTGTTTTCTTTTATGTTAGCTATAGCTTCTCTGGTGCAGTTCTGCACTGTTGGTACAAACATCTCTGGCACTTTGAAACTGAAAAAACACTGTACTGCTTATGCAGGTCAAGTTGTACAGTCAACGAGAGAGAGCAGTGTATTTAGATGCTGCCTGTGATATGTGTAGGCAGGAGAGAGCGCCAGAGAGATTCCTCAGCCTACAGCCCCAAATAGGCTCTGTGGACCTGAGTAGTGGAAATCAAATCAAGGTTTTCCAGTTTTCAACAGGATTCTGTCCATTGAGGCCTAGAACATTCCCTGAAATTTTGGAATTTGTCAGATACAGCATTCAGAAGTTATCACATTATAGACAGACACAGAAATGCCATCAAGTTGAACATAGAGCCTTGCTTTTCTGGTCCAGTTAATCACTTGAGACCTATAAACGCTTACTACTGGTTGTGGGGTTTACTCAGTGGGACTACTCCCAGGGGTAAGTGTTTGTATGTAGGGCCAAGACCATAAACAGCTCTCTAAATTTACACGGTGCTCTACAAATATAGATATGGCACTTAATCTTTATGCTTATCTATAAAAGGCAAGAGAAGACAAAGGACTAAGAGTTTAAGTAAGAGATTATGTGGGGATAACGTACCTGCTAACCCGTGCAATCCAAAATGCAACAGATTTCAAATGAGCATTAATTTACACACATTTGCATATATTTGCATACTGTTGTGTTTCTTGCATTTGCTACCAGAAAATAAATCAATGAAAAATTCTTTAGCTGCTCTTGTTTTTATTGAATTCTCTCTGGCCCATTTCACTCATTCACATTCACTCTGCTCTCGCCCATATTCAAATTCACTAAGGCTAGGTCTTCACTACCCGCCGGATCGGAGGGTAGAGATCGATCCCCAAAAGCACTCCCCGTCGACTCCGGTACTCCAGCTTGTGAGAGGCGCAAGCGGAGTCGACGGGGGAGCAGCAGTGGTCAACTCCCCGGCGTGAGGACGGCCAGGTAAGTCGATCTAAGATACGCCGACTTCAGCTACACTATTCGCGTAGCTGAAGTTGCGTATTTTAGATCGACCCGCCCCCCGCTAGTGTAGACCAGGGCTAAGTCTGCACACTTCATACAATATCATCTGCACTCCACATGTGCTCATCCACACGTTCAATCACATGCATCTACCCTGACCTCATCCATATGCATCCATACTCTGCACCCACATCATCCCCTACCACAAGCATACTTTACACATACAATTTATTCACTCTGCATTCATTCATTTCCTTCCCCTGGCACAACAGCAGTGAAAGCAGGTGCAGAACAGGAATTCCTCCACCCACCTAGGCAAAGGTAGCTCAAACATAGGACTTGCCTTATACAGCATTTTCCTGGGCTGAGTTTCTGCCCAGATTTGAGGCTTCTTCACTACAACAAAACTCTCTCCATTTGGCGTGGGGTTGTCCTTGGCCCTGTGTGATGGGGTGTACTCCCCACACTGGCCCTGCAATAGCTGAATTAAGCCAAGTAGGCCCAACCAGCCAATTGAGCTGCAAACAGGGGAGATTTAGGCTGTGTGATGTGAGTTAATTAGGAGGAAGCTCACCTTTGAGGGAACAGGCAGGGCTTCTATAAAGCCAGGAGGCTGGCAGGGAGAAGTCTGCAGTCCCTCTCTCTGAGGGACGGGAGAAGAAACATGGTAGGAAGGAGTCCAGGGGTGAGAACATTAAGGTTGGTATAAATGCAGACTGACTGTTCAATTCAGGGCCCTGGACTGGAACCCAGAGTAGAGGGTGGGCCTGAGTTCCCCTACCAACCATGGCAAATATTTAAAATTCTTTCAATTTAAACGACCTGGCACACTGTTGGTAAAATAAACATGGGATTTTTTTGAAGCAGATGACTTGCTTCATAAACCGTGTCTTGTTAAAGATGAAATTTAAAGATTTTACTGATCTGAGATCATTTATAATAAAAACTATTTTGGGTCCAAGATAACATCATCTCTTTTATTGACTTATGTATGCAGAATTCAAAAGAGAGAAAAGCCCACTAAACCACATGCCCTAGCATGTTTAATAAAAATGAGATTGTTCATATTCATTTGTTATACCTCACACATACTCAAGAGGGCTGTATACATCTTCTCATTCCCATTTGCCCTGGTAGTGTACACATTTCTTGCATTTATTAGACTAGCACTATTAAAATTGCCTTAAAATATTAAATATATGGAGATATGCCTATCTCATAGAACTGGAAGGACCTTGAAAGATCATTGAGTCCAGTCCCCTGCCTTCACTAGCAGAACCAAGTACTGTCCCTGACAGATTTTTGCCCCAGATCCCTAAATGGCCCCCTCAAGGATTGAACTCACAACCCTGGGTTTAGCAGGCCAATACTCAAACCACTGAGCTATCCCTCCCCCTTGCCTTGCAAGGTTTGTTTTGTTTTGCTTTTTTCCCCAATGAAAAATGGGCTCACCATGAATTCTGTTTGAAGCAAATGAGAGCATCTGACGGTATCTCGCAGCTGCTGTCTTGTCAGGACCCGACTAGCTGACTGTAGATATTCCATTGCTACTTTTTCTCGTGGGGTAGGCACAGCGACAAAAGGTTCGACATTTCCCAAACTGCTCATGTCCAAAGTCAGGGAGACGTTGGAGCCTCGCCTATAGTGAAAAATAACAATACATTTATATTAGCTCCCTATCTAATAGTTATAAAATTGTATAATAACTCTATGCTCCTGAACCTGAATTACTTACGCACTTTAAACTTCCATGGTAGCCATTGGGAGTTTTAGGTATGCACAGAATGCAAAATTGGCTTCAGTGGAAGTTTTCGGTAGGCTAAGAAGCCATAGCATGGCAGATAATTCTGGACCTGATCTTTCAATCACTCATACATGTGAGTGATCCCACTGAATGGTACTCACAGTTTGTAAATCATACACGTAAGTATTTACAGGATCAGAGCCTCTGTTTGTGGTACATTTGACTGGAAGGATATAAAAAGAGAACAGCATTAAGTAACCATTTCTACATGATGGGCACATCAAACTGCAAAAGCCAGATTCTTAATAGTAAATGAATAATTTAGGCACCGAGGAAGAGAAGTAGGTTTGAGGGGAAAGAGAAACTTTAGAATATTTCTTGTAAGGGGTCGGGGGAGCCAGAATCTAAATCCTATTTACTAAAGTTCACAGATTTTGAAAAATAATATGACACTTTTATGCCCGGTCATGACTAGAGCAAGGCCCAAAACAAAACCTTGGGTTTGAAGACATGAAATTTGAGAACTTTCTGAATTCCAAAGTTCTGAACTTTGTGGCTTAGGCCCAACTCTAATAACAATTTGTGAAAATAAGGGAAAACAAGTGACAATTTAGCAAAAACAGATAATTTTTAACCTATTCTGAAGAAACTGTATTCAATGTTATATTTTATATCTGTAGAGAAGAAGACTACTGTGTAAGAACTTGAATATTGGGGACTTATCTGCTGTTGATATCAATGTAAAATTCCTTTGGCATATTCTCTTTTGACATATTAATATTGTAATATGCTGACTTGACTTGCATAGTCAGCTGAACATGCAAGATTTTATGCAGTATAGATAAACTGTGCACTTAAGGCCTGTTCAAAGTCCATTGAAGTCAATGGAAATCTTTCCACTGCGTTCAATGGGCTTTGGATCAGGCCTATAATAAAAGTGGTGTTAAACAGAATATTCTGTTTAACAAAAATATTATCTATAAAAGGTCTCAAATTAAAATGCAATGTTAATAATGTAAATTACTCAGAAACTCCCCACAAGGTAGAGACATCATGCAAAGCAAAAAGCAACAAGAAAATTCCCCATCTGGCCACTTATTCAATATCTCAAAAATGTTTGAATTTAGTGCTTGTGAAATGTGTGAAGTGATAACTCTAGAGAATACAATAAATCAGGTACAGTGTGGGCAGTGGTGGTGAAAACTATAAAACCTCACTTTGCCTATTGACAATATGCCTCAACTCTGATATGAAAGGGATGTTTAATCTTGATTCCCATTCAATTGATGGCTTCTCTTCTAAAATTACCAACAAAGATGCCAGGTAGTGCCAGTTGTAATGGTGTTTTGTTGTAATGTAGAAACTTGCCCACTTAGAACTGGTCTGAAACCATCAACTCACTTTAGACTGGCCTCCAACATCAAATACATTAACTAGATACATCTGAGCTGATGACCTACAGATGAAATCCTCTGAATCCATCCTCTCAACACTTTTACACCGTCACCAAATAAGGTATTTAGGGATTCTTTGAATGCTGTCATGTAACCTTTAGTATTTTAAACAAACAGTACGACATTAAGTAAGTTTGATGGCAAGCTCTAAAAAAGCAGGGACCTCTGAAAGAAAAGTGTGTGTGTGTGTGTCGGGGTGGGGGGGTGAGGCGGGGCAGGGGGAAATTATGAAACCACCTAAATTATTCTAAATCATATTCTAGAATATAAACTACTCCATATGATCCATTAAATCCTCATGAATCTGAAATGCTAAAAGCAACCAGTCAGTGATATCAGTAAGAGTGGATGTTCCAGATAAGGAAAAAAGTAATTGTTACCTAAATGATGTAAGTTACCCCATTTACAGCTCATGGAAATCAAATAAAGAGTAGACTGCCTGTAACTTTAACAATCTCCTCCGATGTGAAAGATGTCTAATGTATAGCACAGAGGAAGGGGGAGATTATAATATTAGCAGACAAAAAGACAATGTATTTGTATGGTAGTATGTGGCTTATGGAAATAAATCTGTAGTAATTGTGACGGTGTCCCCCATAAAACTTTATGGGGAGATGTTTATAAATGTATATATGATGTAACTGAAATATGTTTTATGCTACATGTGCCATGTAACATATCTCTGTAAAAGTTATGATCTACTGAATCTATTCCTCCTGTTTGTATGCACGTATCATTGTTGTAGTTGAAGTTATGAATATTGATTGTACATTTGCTGGTTTTATACATAGCCTTTGTAAGAGCATGGGAGAGAGGAATGTGCAGATAAAGAGGCCAATCAAGAAACACTTAACAGACAATAGAGCTTGGAGACACCAATCCACATCTGAGCTTTGCCAGGGATGTGGCTTGGCTGGTAAAGAACTGAGTTGTGCATGGACATGTGACTTGCCCAGGTGATCCCAAAACTCCAGGGTAACATGATGCTACACAGGGAGTGGGGAGAAAATCTATTTAAACCCTTGGAAGACCCCTCCATTTTGTCTTCAGATGGCTAAAGAGAGAGGCTCTCTTTCCCCCCAAGAACACACCTGAAAGAGACTGAACAAAGGACAAAGACAATAGAGGGTGTGAGCGATTGCTGGACCCAGGCTAGGAAGACCATAGCCTGTGAAAGAAAGAGACTGGAACTGGTGAGGTTTTTATCTGTGTTGAGTTTGATTAGACATAGACATGCGTGTTTTATTTTATTTTACTTAGTAATTCACTTTGTTCTGTCTGTTACTACTTGGAATCACTTAAATCCTACTTTCTGTACTTATTAAAATCACTTCTTACTTATTAAGTTACCTGGAGTACGTGTTAGTACCTGGAGGGGGCAAACAGCTGTGCATATCTTTCTATCTTTGAAATAGAAGGCGAACTATTTATGAGTTTACCCTGTATAAGCTTTATACAGGGTAAAATGGATTTATTCAGGGTTTGAACCCCATTAGGAGTTGGGCACCTGGGTGTCAAAGGCAAGGGCACATCCTGAGCTGATTCAAGGCAGGCCTACAGCTGTTACGGGACGTGGCTCGGACCTGGGTCTGTGTTTGCAGCAGATCAGCGGATCTGGCTCAAAACAGACAGGATTCTGGAGTCCCAAGCTGGAAAAGGCAGAGAAGCATGGGCAGAAGTTGCCTTGGCACACCAGGTGGCAGCTCCAAGGGGGTTTCTGTGATACCAACCCACCACAGTAATACATTGCTTATTAAGAGGCCTTATTGATACAGTCCCACACTGTGAGGAATGTGGAGTCACCATCCCATTGGAAGTTTCAGCAGGCCAGCATTAGATTCAGAAACCTGCTCGCAGCCCCCGCAAGGGGCCTCGGACCCCTGGTCAAGAACTACTGGGCTAGGCTGCTTCACTTGGGAGGATGATAAGGCCCTCAGGAGTGGGAGGAAGATAAGAGTCTATCTGGGAACTGACATTTCCAGGACTTAGAAGAAAAGGATGGAGTTTGCTAGGGTAGTGAAGTCGAATGCATGGCACACGACATGTGCTTGTACCAGCCATTGCCAAACAATCCATTGCCAAACTTTTGCAGAACCTAATATTTTTGGAAAGTAGGCAGCTGTGGACTAGAGACTCAGTGGGAGAAGCTTGTAGCAGATAGGAGTGGCTAACAGCTCCTGCATGTGGGCAGTTACAGGTATATATACCAGTCTCTTGCAGCTTGCCCAATGCTCCCTAGATTTAGAGTCCCCATCAACAGAGCACTATAGCTCAGATATAGAGCAATAGAAATGCAGCGTAGAAGTGCAATGACAGATAGGCACTTCACTCAGCAGCTGTCATTCAGCAGTGAGACACAAAAATCAACCATCTCTGAGGCAGTGGCTGCCCCCGCTCTTCAGAGCAGACACAGGGAATAGGTGGAATATAGATAAATTACTAGCTAAAACCACAGCAACATTTGATCTAATTAAAACTATATAACTGAGCACACAGTTGACAATCTAAAGGGATGTTGTACACAGAATAGTGTACTGCTAGGCCTAGGTCAATGGTTCTCAACCACGGGTACTCAAACCTCTGATGGTACGCAGAGCTCTTGAAGGGGGTACGGCAACTCATCTAGATCAGTGTTTCTCAACCTGGGGGTTGCGACACCCCTGGGACAAGCTTGGGGGAGGGGTCACAAGTGCAGGGCTGGCGTTAGGAAGTGGCAAGCAGGTCAGCTGCCCGGGGCCTCACACCACAGGAGGCCCCATGAGGATAATTTACATGCTTCAGTCCTGGGCCGTGGGGCTTGAGTTTGAACACTGGGAGGTGGGGCTCGGGCTTCAGACTCCTGAAACGGATACAGTAGTCTGTCTGGAAAGGTTGAGAACCACTGGCATAGATCATCTGACACTAAATTGTTGTGTATTTGGTTGTTGTGGTAATAGCACCTTGTTGTTGCTATGGCAACTGAGTTAGATTATTAGGGGATAGCCCAGCCAGTTTTGGCTGGTTTTGGTTAGTTCAGTGTGTGAAAATAAAGGGCTGCTTTCATGGCTCAGAGCTCTCTGTGTCTCCAGTGATTTCTTCCTAAACCTGCTGCCCCAAGGATACAACAAAGTGGCGACGAGGATGGGATCCCTGTGCTGCCCCAGCAACAGAAGGAAGTAGAAGTCAAGGTAAAAAAAAAAAAAGAGAGAAAGAAGATAAAAAAAAACCCTACCAAAATCTTTTAGCTGTTGGAAGGGGGTGAGAACTGGCTTATTGGCACTGACTGTGAAACCTGAAACTAAAACCATGACTACACTTACAGGGCCACTGGAACCTTTTGAAGAGAATATAGTGCAATGGCATGTGTATACTGAGCGTTTTGAGCTTTTTCGTTGTTGCAAATGACATTACAGAAGAGAAGAAGGTGCCAATATTCTTAAGTGTTGGGGGGCTAAAACCTACTCCCTGCTACGCAGCTTACTACACCCTGTTAAGCCTGAGACCAAATCTTACAGTGACATTGTGGAAATCCTGGGGTCCCATTTTCCCCCCCAAACCACTGGTAATTGCTGAAAGATATAGGTTCCACAAAAGAGACCAAAAAGAAAATGAAACAGTTGTACAATTTGTAGCAACTTTAAAAAGGCTAGCAGAACACTATGAATTTAAGGAGATGTTAAATGATGCCCTGCGTGACAGGTTAGTGTGTGGCCTGCACAGTGAAGCTATATGGAAGTGTCTATTGACAGAGGCTCAGCTTACCTTACAGAAGGCAGTTGATATTGCAGTCTCCATGGAACTGGCTACAAAGGAGGCGCAATATATCGGTGCATCCCCTAGGGTGCATAAGGTGTCACAAGAACCTACCCACAAAACTGTGCAGAGTCAGGAATGTTACCGCTGTGGTAAGCCGGGTCACTAGGCATCAGAATGCTGGTGTAAGGACTTGGTGTGTCGACACTGTGGCAAAAAGGGACACATTGAGTGTGCCTGTAAACAAAAGAAAAAGAGGCCTGTGGTCTGGCCAACCAAAAAGGGAAACCCTGCATACCCTAGAGCAGACCCAGGATGACCAAGGTGACGCCTCATCACAAGAAGAAGTGCCACTGCATGTTTTGTCTTTGGCAGTGGGCTCACATGGATACTGGGTAACCCCATTGTTGGAGGGCAAACCTATACGCATGGAACTGGACACCGGTGCAGCTGTCTCGCTGGTCTCCGAGACTGTGTATGAAGAAAAGCTACAGCATCTTCTGCTTAAGGCGACAAAAACTGTTCTGAAGACGTATACGGGAGAAGCTGTGCCCATGTTGGGCACTACTGATGTTAAGGTGGAGCTCAATGGACAGGCTGCTAAATTGCCACTGTTTGTGGTGAGAGGTAACTACCCAGCCTTAATGGGTAGGTCTTGGCTTGGGAAGATTCAGCTGAACTGGGCAGAAGTGCACCAGTCTGAAGACCACTATACTAGAAGAAACCAGTCTGGCCACTATACTAAGGAAACATGCTGCTGTTTTTGGAGAGGATCTGGGAATTATGAAGGGAATCACTGTGACATTGAACATTAAACCTGACAGTCAACCAAAATATCTGAAAGCCCGAACTGTGCCATATGCCATCAGGCCGAAAGTTGAAGCAGACCTGGAGCACCTGGTCACCAATGGAGTCCTAATACCAGTTACCCATAGCCCATGGGCCACTCCTATCTTTCCAATAGTGAAGAAAGATGGCTTCCTCTGGATTTGTGGTGATTTTAAAGTCACTGTCAACCCGGTGTTGTGTGCAGAGCAATACCCACTTCCCCGCATCGATGACCTCTTCGCGGGCCTGGCTGGAGGACAAAAGTTCAATAAGATTGATCTGTGTCAAGCATATTTACAGCTGCACGTCGATGAAAAGTCCCAAGAGCTGTTGACTATTGTGACTCATAAGGGGCTATATTGATACTGTCGCCTACCCTTTGGAATAATGTCTGCTCCCGCCCTGTTCCAGAGGGCTATGGACCAGATCTTGTGTGGCTTGCTAGGAGTTCAGTGCTATCTGGACGACATCCTGGTCACTGGAAGGAATGAAGGGGATCACCTAAAGAATGTAGAGGCTACCCTACAAAGACTGGAAGAGTATGGTCTACGAGTCCACAAAGACAAGTGTGAATTCTTCCAGCCCTCTGTTGAATATTTGGGACACATCATTGATACTGCGGGTCTTCATCAGGCCCCTGCAAAAGTTAAGGCTATTGTTGAGGCTCCCCCACCTCGAAATGTTAGCCAGCTGCGCTCGTTTCTAGGACTATTGAACTATTATAGGAAGTTCATCTCACAGTTTGCCACACTGCTAAAACCACTTCATGAACGCCTTGGGCAGGACAAGACCTGGAAGTGGACTGAAGCCTGTAATGTTGCATTTAACAAGGCTAAGGATGCACTGCTAAATTCTGAAGTTCTAACGCACTTTGATCCATCCTTACCCCTACAATTGGCCTGCGATGCCTCCCCTTATTGAGTGGGAGCAATCGTGTCACACATTATGCCTTCGGGAGAAGAGAGACCTATTGCTTTTGCTTCATGCACTCTAAGCAAAGCAGAAACAAACTATGCCCAAATCGAACGTGAGGCATTGGGGATTGTTTTGGAATTCGGAAGTTTCATCAGTACCTGTTTGGGCGAAAGTTTACTCTTCTTACAGACCATCGACCTCTGATATCAATTTTTGGACCCTACACAGGCATTCCCCCATTAGCTGCTAGTCGTATTCAATGTTGGGTATTGTTACTTTCAGCGCACACGTATGAAATCAAATATCGGAAATCCACTCTGCATGGCAATGCAGATGGTCTCTCAAGGTTGCCTTTGCCAGTCAAACATCAAGATACTGCCCAAAAGGAAATCTTCTACTTTGAACACATAGAGAATACACCCATCACTGCTACTCGGATAAAGAAGGCAACTCGTGTTGACCCAGTATTGTCCCAAGTTATGGACTTGGTGATGCACGGAAAATCTTGACAAACCTCTCTGGTCTCACCTGACTTTGTTACCTACATGTCCAGGAGGACGGAGTTATCGATCCAATCTGGTTGTTTGTTGTGGGGGAGACGTGTCATTATCCCACCACCACTGAGATCACAGATGTTAGAACAGCTATATTCCGGTCACTGTGGAATAGTGCGCATGAAGGAAATTGCACTAAGCTATTTTTGGTGGCCTGGATTGGACAGTGCTATTGAAGAGAAGGCAAGAGCTTGTATGTCATGACTGGGTGTCAGGAATGCACCCGTGTGGGCACCCCTACATCCATGGGACTGGCCTGAAAACGTGGCAACGTATTCATGTTGACTTCGCTGGCCCCCTTGAAGGAAGCATGTTCTTGGTGGTGGTAGATGCCCATTCTAAATGGCCAGAAGTCTCTATAATGCAGTCCACTACTGCAGAGAGTACTGCAGAGAGTACTCTATAATGCAGTCCACTACTGCAGAGAGTACCCAAAAACTACGGGGACTCTTTAGTCGTTTCGGTCTGCCAGAACAACTTGTGAGCGACAACGGACCGCAGTTCGTCTCTCAGGAGTTTCAAAATTTTATGAAGGCAAATGGGATACACCACATCACTTCAGCACCATATCATCCATCCACCAACGGATTAGCTGAAAGATTTGTGCAGACAATGAAACAAGCTTTGAAATCAGCAAGGGGACAACACCTCATTCAAAAGTGTCTGGACACCTTCTTACTTTCCTACAGAAACACACCTCATGCTACGACCAAGGCATCCCCAGCCTTTCTAATGATGGAACGACAGCTGCGCACTTGCTTTGATCTGCTGAAACCTTCTGAACCCAGACAAATTGTGCAACGTCAGCAGCAATATCAAGTCATCAGACTTGCACCCAGAGCAAAAGACCAAACGTTTAGCTCGGGACAGCTGGTTTTGGCTCAGAATTATACTTCTGGAGCTAAATGGGTCCCTGCCATGATCATCACTCAAACAGGACCTGTTTCCTACACAGTCCGGACTGCAGAGAATCTCACCTGGCGGCGACATGTAGATCAGCTGTTGCCAGGTCATGCCAGTCCTCAGGACACATCTTCAGTTGAGTTGTCTGACTTCATCTCTTCTGGCGAGACACCGAATCAAGAATCACCTGTTCCTGACTGTTCTCCTCCATTACTGCCAGTGGCTGAGATACCCCCTTGCCTGGAACAAGCTGATACCACCTCCTCACCCGTTCATGCTACGAACCCTGAGCCCATTGTCAGGCCTGCGCCCAAGATACTTTCAGGTGCAACAACACCAGAAGTTCACCGCAATCCACCTAGAGACAGAAGACCTCCTCAATGGCTGGATCTTTAGCTAGGGCGAACCCACGGTTATGGGGCAAAATAATCCCCGGGGTTTAGCCGGGAATGGAGGCAGTCTACCCTCCTTCTCTAGTTTAGTGTTTGTTTTATTTAGGGGATGTTCTTATTAAGGAGGAATATGTTGTGTATTTGGTTGTCGTGGTAATAGCACCTTGTTGTTGCTATGGCAACTGAGTTAGATTATTAGGGGATAGCTCAGCCAGTTTTGGCTGGTTTTGGTTAGTTCAGTGTGTGAAAATAAAGGGCTGTTTTCATGGCTCAGAGCTCTCTGTGTCTCCAGTGATTTCTTTCTAAACCTGCTGCCCCAAGGATACAACACTAACCTCCCACCTGTGACTATTCCCAAAACTGCCACAGTCTGGACCATCAGTAAATGAGATCACACACATTCAGCCTTTTTCACAGGACTACAATTTGCCGTGCTCCAGTATACCTTGTGATGGGTGGTTCTAAACAGGAAATTGTGCAGCTAGAATCAGATACAACGCTGTCAGTGTTCATTGCCCACAAGCCCTGGGAGGTGCAATTTGCTGTGAGGCTCAGTGTGAAACATCTTTTAATCATTTTGTACCAGGGACACTTGTTGCCAGGGCCTGTGAATAAGCATTTTAATGTTACTCCTCCAGCCCAGAGGCACAGCGACTGCTGTGTAAAAAATGAGGTGGAAGGGTGAGAGGGGGGAAATGCCTTCCAGCACCCCTTTTTTCTTACAATTAGAGGGCATGGAAAGGCTGAGTAACTAGTCTGTGAATGTGCAGCGACTTTGACTCCACTCAGTCAAGCTATTTTATTTATTTAGATTAATATAGAGTGTAATAAAAGAGCACCCATCCAACTCAATGGGTGCCATTGATAATATTAAAAAGATACACTTAACTAAACAGATCTGTCAGTATCCCCAGATCAACTTAAAGACACAGAAACATCAGAAGAGACTGAAATTAACTGACCCCACACGTACTCCCGTGTTTCATACCGAGGCCTGCCTAACACCCATTTCCTCACCGGCCAAGAAGAAAAGGTTGGCCTTACAGAATGCCCTGTAAGTTGACAAACCCAGGCTGCTATAGACCTGTGGAGGAAGTGAGTTCAGAACACCCTAGCAGGCTCCTCCCTGCTTATAACAAAGGGGCTTCAGCAAGGCACCTATCCTGACTGCAACAGTGATGGATATCATGGGGGGAGAGAGAGTCTCTTAGAGGGGTGGGTTCCAGGCTATTTCGGCCTTTATAGACCAAAACCAACCTCTTAAATCAATCTGGAAATCAATACTACAAGAAGAGGTGTGCAATGAGCCTGCTTAACCTTATCTGCACTGTTCTTGGCTGAGAAAATATGTACCAAATTGGGCCCAATCATAACCCTTTGAAAGGCCCCACTGATTTCTGCTGGTTAAAAAAAAAAGAAAAGAAAATATTCATATTGTTTTGTAACAAAGTGCAGCTAAAATGTTAATATTTTCCTTGGCTTTTACATTGTTATATCTGGCAGTCATGGTGAAAGGGCTACTTCCTTTCTAACAAAAAGAAATATACCTGATCTAATTATAACTTTGAATTTATAGCTTTTTCCATTTCATGGGCTCTTTCAAGAAAATTGGTGTTGAGAACCAAATTACTTACTATAAAGTATAGAATTATTTTCTTAAGTCCTAACTTAACTCACTTAAAGTTCTGCAGTAGAGCAAAGACAGAAGGGGCCAGTTGCTAATTTAGCCAATAAAGCATTTTTAAAAGAGCGCAGTAGAAGATGCACAATAAGGCAGACAATCGCCTTAGAGGACAATAATTCCATTAAAACAGTAATCTGAAACTACACTTTGAAGAAATGAGGTAGGAGATTTAATAAGCATTACACTAAACTTAGAGACATTGATTAACTCGTCAACACAAATATCCAACACATGGACCTACTTACTGCTCCATACATCAGGCTAGACTGTGCTCTTTCTCTGAGTGGGTTTGCAAAGGTATAGGGATCAAGGAGGTTCCTCATCTTGGACCCTCACGTGGGGCAGAGCAGAAGACCAGTCACTGAGCTCACCTGAATGCAAGAATTGCATGAGGGTGGCAGTGCAAGGACAACAGGTAGAAAGGCTACCATAAGAATGACTATATAGAGCCTGATCCAAAGTGCATTGAAACTGCTGGGAGACTTTCCATTGACTTCAATAGATTTTAGCTCAAGACCATAGGAATTGCTATAATAGGTAAGACCAGTGGCTTAGTCCAGTGACCTGTCTTTGACTGGCTAAACTCCCTTTGCATGTCAGAGAATACTGGGAGACATAGGGGCTCTCTGAGACACAATTCATCCTGGAGTCCCAGCTCTTGGGATACCACACTCCCACCATTTTAGGAGTCATGCAGCCTATAATACACATTAATCCCAGCTAGAATGAAACAGTTCTTTAAATCCCATTTCTACCACTTCCGAATAACTATGAACCTTTCAGTCCTAGTGAATAAGGTTAACATTCCATTGATCTAGTATTTATTCTGAGACAAATGGGGAGGTAAATGAGTCCTTTGCTTGAGAAAGGTGAGCAGGACTTGGTCCTCTGCGGCCAAAATCACTCCTCTTGCAATTCCCCTGAGATTGTCTCCTGATGTGAATTATCATTACGTGAGGAATTGGTGGAATTTTAAACATTTGGTACATTAGCACGTTCACTGCAAGTAAGCTTGGGTCTAACTCTTTGGTTGGTATTGAGTATGTGAAGGAAGTTACACCAGGAAGTTACCCACGTATAGGTACTGTCTGGTGCCTATTATGGGGGTATAGGACATACCCAGGGCCATATCTTTAGATGGTGTAATGATTGTAGAGCCACTGAGTCAACCCATGTTAGTATCTTTTAAAAGTTACATTTATAGAACAAATGTTAGCGGTAACTATGGTGGAAAAAATGATTAATGCAACGTTTACTTGAAAAGCCCCTAAAGGAAGCTCCACCTGTACATCTCAATGGCCCCTCAGGTTAGCAAATGCTATAAATCATTAGCTAGGTCATTTCCAGGTCCACCTGTACCCTAAAATTAATCCACCGTTTGTGATTATGAAAATCCAGTTACCCAACAAGTTCTTTCGATTGTTTATTTAAACTTAGTAATTTCTTTAAATACACGCTCCAATGTTTATTCAGCACTCTTTAAAAATGCAACGCCCAGAGTCCCAGTCCTCAGCTTTTCATTCTCTTTAATGGTTTGGGAATCAACTGCGGCTGGTTGCTGCCCTCCAGAAGTCACTGCCCTGTGACCTTGGAATTTCAGACAAGGGAGTTGCTTCCTTTGTGATCTCAGTGCCCCATCCCTTTGCTGAGTTTCTCTGTTGCTGAGGGGTAGCTGTTGAACTGTGCAGGTGGAAGGAAGACATTAATTAGCTGGAAGAGCATTGATGTCTGTGACTGCAGAGGTGGGAGCTAGGTTTGAGTTCTAAGAGCACATACATAGCAGTGCAAACTCAACAGTGCTATTGTCTGTGGATCTTACTGCAGAGACAAGTGAAAAAAGAACTTGCAATAGCCTTCCTACACTGAATTTTTATTTCTGTTAATTCATACTATTGGTATTACTCGTGTGATGCCAGGGGCCAGCTCTTGCCAAGGCTGTAGGCATCAGCTGAGCACTGACAAATTCATAGCTGGAGACCAGACCAGCTAACTTGTATGCTACTATTGTTCAAGATACGTATTAGACTTGTAAGGATGTGTTTAGTGTTTAGACTCTATCAAATGCTTGTAAGTTGTTGGATACATTAATCTGATTTGTAATGTCTGTATCCCATTCTTTAAGGTCATATGTAAGTTTTGCTCATGGGCGGCGGGTGTCAAAGGCCAGGGCAAGCTAAGCCTCCCCGGACCCAGGCCACGGCCCCACCCATGTTCTGCCAGGAAGCCCCGCTCTCCCTCCCCCTCTATCCTGAAGCCAGCAGCGGCTCAGCTCCAGCTGGAGGCTTGGAGCTCAGACTTGCCGGTGGCCAGGGGCAGCTCCAGGTGGCGCTCAGGCTGGCCCAGGGCAGGGTTGGCCCATGGTTTTGCTTTCTAACTGTAAAGATGCCTGCTCTGAACTTGTGAACCCAGGCAGAAGGAGTGGTTTTCCTGCACATCAAGCAGGATTATCAAAACTAAACGGGCCATTGTGGAACATCAGGATACAAAGACTGGGTTAATGGTCCTCTCACACCCATGAAGGTGCTACATGCAAGAAAGCTCATCCCATCAGTCTGAATTCTGGAAAAGGGAAACAAAGAGAGCTGACATAAAAATGTTTCATCTCTTTGCTGCTTGCACTCTCACAGGGCTGGAGCAAGGAAACAAAAGCAGAGATTCCCAGGGTCAGCCTGTGTTAGCCAAAGAGACATGCGGTGCTGACAGATTATTACAACTCTGTCACCTTTTGGAATCATAGACTGTAACTCAGTTGTGTATATATGTTGCCTCCTTTAATCTGTAAATAACTCTCTCATTTCTTTTTCCTAGTTAATAAATCCTTAGTTAGTTTACTAGAGTAAACTAGAATAGAGTTTACAAGTGTAGTCTTTGGGGTGAGATCTGAGGTACAAATTGACCTGCGGTAAGTGACTGGTCTTTTGGGACTGCGAGTGACCTAATATGTTGTGATCTTTGGCATAAGTGACCATTATCACTAAGTCCAGCTTGCTTGCATGGGGACAGTGTGTGACTCCATGGTAGGACTGTTATAGAGCTTTAGGAACTCACATTTGATACTGGGTTGGTGAAATCTAATTGTAGAAAATATCACCAATTTGGGGTGTCTGTCCTGCTTTTTGACAGTCTACCCTGATGTTGGCACTCATGATCATGAGCCACTCCAGACTACATGGCAACTAGTATTAGATATGGGGCCTGAGCCTCTTCTCAGATTGGCATAAATCAGAAGGAACTGCATTAAATTAAATTGAGTTATACCATTGTAAAACCTGCATAATTGAGAGCGCAGAATCAGGTCCATGGACTCTTATGTTTAAAATATTACTGGTGAGCCTAGAATTTGATTTCCAGTGTCAAATTAAGAACTGACTTAAAAAACCCTACTCTAATTATTTTCCCATTTCAGTAGTATACATCACAGCTTTGTAAAGAGGACAACTGAGAAAATATAGAAGATTTTGCTTTCCCAAATATTAAAAAATTGCTAAGAAGAAATATGTTTAAGTGGCTGACAAAACATGATAGTTAAAGGGGAGGGAAGGGTAAACAAAAAACCAGAGAGAGAGTTATAGTGGTCACAATTAAGTTCCATATTTTGGTACAAAAATAAAATAAAGATAGGGTCTGATTTTCTGCTCCTATTGACGTCATCTGGAGTTGTGGGAACTCAGCATTTCTGAAAAATCAGTCCATGGTGGTATTTTCAGAGTGGCAAAGTAGACAACTGGTGAAGTAGAGGGGATCTCTGGAAAGTGTCTAATGTGCCACCATTTTCTTTCAGCCATGGACAAGTGGTAAAATTATGCCTTCTAATATGTTATTTAGATATGCTTTGTTTCACACTCAGATTCATAACATACATTATCATCAGCAGGGCCTAAAGAACACTTTATTTTGAAAGATTGGTGGCTTTGGCAAATATTATTTAAAATCATCATTATGTCATTAATCACTTCTAGTCAACATAAGAGTAACTCTTGATATGTTTAAAGGTCACGGATGCCTCAGTATTGTGCCTCTTCTCTATGATACAGCCTGAAACATTCATAGGCATCTAGCCTACATGCCTCTGGGACAATCTTGCCTCCTTATCTACAAATGATTAAAGTTCTGTGACTCATTATGGGTGGTGCTCATTGTCTACTGTGTCAAAACCGCACTTCAACTCAGATGTGATTTCGAGCCCAACAAATATTTCTCTGAATGTTAACACACGTCATTCCATAGCAAGCCCTGCATTTTAACAAAGTTTCCCTTCTGCAGGATAAAGAGCACTGTCCTGCTTCCACTGAAGTCAATGGCAAAACTCCTATTGACTTCCAGGTTGAACTTTAACTGGTTCTTAAAATGTGTTACAAAAGGCTCAGAATGAAGGACAACTGAAATTATGCGGATTCATTTCTTTTACAGGTCCACATTTTCTGTTTTAAGGGCATAGCTATTGATGTTTATTTTTCAGATATGCTATTAGACAATACTCTATTGGTCAGAAAAAACACACCCTGATAATATGCAACAGACATTAATATAAGCCTCCTCTTATTCAATATCACCAGGATAAATCTGAGGCAATCATGAATAACACCACTGTGCTAATAATTAAAAAAATAATGCTTAGCATTCATTTTAAATAATGTTTTTCATCCTTAGATCTCAAAACACTTTACAAAGCATCATTAACCTTAATTTTTTATAGCTGAGGCACACAGAGATGAAAGCCCACACTTTCAAAAAGACCTCTGAGTTTGGTTGCCTAAATTCTGGGCCCCCAAATTAAGACATTTTGGGCGTCAATTTCACTGGTGTTTCCGCTGCTGTGACTTGCATTTAGAATTGTGGGTGCTCAGCATTTTCTGAAAAACAGGCCTAAATTGTTTGGAGTTGGCCATCCTGACACTGAAGCACGTAAAAATCAGAGGCCACACGCAGCGTGCCTAAAAACCATACAGTGAGTCCGTCGCAGAAACAGGAACAGAACTCAGGTGTCCTGATTTGTGATGTTGAGCAAGCTGGTTTCCGTCAGTTTTAGGTCAGTCATTGTAAGTAGTTCTGACTGACTTGTGGGACTAAAAAGAAAGATGCTAATTTCAAGATTCAGCATTTTTTATGTCAGTAACTGGTAGTAACAGTGGCATAAGAGTAGGTTTGAAGGTACAGAAGTACATATGGCTGTTAAATGAATGATTTACCTTTTAATCAAGATTCTATGTGCTATGTTGCACATCAGACCTAATAAGAAAAGTCTTCACATTTATATGGCACTGTACCCCAATGACCGGTTCTACTCAGAGCCTGTACTGGTCCATTGCTCTGTCCTTGGTTCATTCCCATTTAAGTCCATAAAGACCAGGGGACCATGGAGAGACCAAAGAGAGGCCTCTTTTCAGCACTGTGGTGTGAGGAATAGGCTGTATATGGTTAGAGATCCAAATGCCTGCCTGATCTTCCCATCTCCCTGCACACCAAAGCTGCTTTAAACACAAAGTATTACATATTGAGCTCCTAACGTGAAAAACAGCGGGGCTGTCTTTATCTTTTTGTCCCCCCAATCTCATTCCCCAAAGCCCCCTTTTAGGCACAGGTTCGCACCTCTCCTGTGGATCTTCTAAGAAAGACAAACCATTATCAGCGTGATGGTTCTGACTTGAGGAGTGAAGTAACTAATAACGTTGATACTTATAGTGTTGTTATGCTCCAGAGTCAACACCAGTGGAGATGAATTATGTAGTAAGCCATTTTTGTGATAGCATAATCTCATTAATCATGGGGCCCTATTTACAGTGCAGGGTGGGGGTGTTGGAGCTAATCTGTAACCCTGGGAATCCTCGGGAGGGGTATGTGTCCTGAAGGGCTATATGTGTTCTGTGTTGTGTGTTTGGTTGTTGTAGTAATAGAATCTTGTTGTTGCTATGGCAACTGAGTTAGATTATTAGGGGATAGCCCAGACGGTTTTGGCTGGTTGTTGGTTAGTTCAGTGTGTGGCAATAAATGGCTGCTTTTCAAGGTCTACAGCTCTCTGCATCTCAAGTGATTTCTTCCTAAAACTGCTGCCCCCCCAAGGATACAACATTCTGAACTGAGGCACTGGAGATGAGTATATTCCGCTTTTGTTCCTCCTCACAGGAATTCTGCTGTTCCTATTCCTGCTTCCTTTACCAGATGAAGCTCCTCCCAACTCCTAGTGTTCCATTACTGGTTCTTTTTCATCTTTTGCCGGAATAGTTTGTGCTTCCTGCCTCCCAGCTTGAGGAAGGGGCCAGGAAGTAGCAACAAGAGGCGGCCGTGCCCATACCAAAAGAAGAAGGGGAATCCCAGAAGAGGAGACGTGTGACTCATTCTAGGCAAGACTTCCAACCCACCTCAACTTCCTAGTGACTAGAAACCCTCAGGCCTCCCACAGCAGCCCCCCGTCCCTAGCAGCTCCCACTTAGTCTGTAGAAACTAACCTGTACCCTCAAGGTGTAAGTGTTAAATGAGTGTTCAGTAAATACATCCTATGTACCAACTACAGGGCCTGTTCTTGCTTCCAGTGGTGTGAATGACAGCAGGCCAATAACTCCAGCACTAAAGTCCACACTCCAAACCATTTTAAAATGTACTCCAACCTCCGCATGTCAAAACGAACTAAGGAAACCATTTTGACAAGTATTTCTGGACCAAGTTTTAAGCAATCAGTATCAGGTTAGGACAGGAATCACTCAATATCCTGTGGAGGAAAACAGCTGACATGAGGGTAGTTTCAGCTTTCCCTCTTTTAATCATGCTTTCTAATGTACTGCCAATTCACTCCTGTTCTGCTCTCGATAAGGCTGCACTGTACAGCTACGGGAACTGACTTTTCAAAATGCAAAGCTTAGACAGTCTCCCATCTTTTCCTGCAGATTATTTCTACAATCAAATTACATTTTATCATGTAAACCTCACTTGGAGATGAAATTTTAATAGTGCCCCAAAGATCTAATTGCTATTTATGCCTATATATGGTGTTTCAGTATGGATGAAAGCTTGTTGCAATATTCAGAGTTAAAACCAAGATCATAATTCTTTGCACTTATTTATTTGGTGGTGTTTCAAAGTGCTGCATCAATGTTTATTAATTTATGGTTAATTTGCTTCAGACAATGAGATACTAAGTGCAAACAGTCAAGTGTATTCTTAATTATTAGTAGTATTTGTGCTGCAGTAGCATTTACCTGAAGATTAGAAGACCCATTGCATAAAGACACAAAAGGACAGAATCCTTGCTCCAAAGAGCTTACAAATCTAATTTTAAACAAGAGGCAATGAATATAATAAAGAGGAGGGTGAAGTTAGGGAAAGGGAAGGGAAGGGGAGGATAACAATAAGATCATGTAGTCTATATAGATAATCTATAATAAGAAAATAATTTTTTTAAATGAACAATAGCTGGTTGCAAAAATATTTCTGCCCGCCCTCCTCCCTATGGAAAATTTTAGCTGAAAATGGAAAATTTCAGTTTCATCTATATTTTTCATAGATTGTTTTTTTTCATGAAAAATCAAACCCCAAAAGCTTTTGATTAGGAAATGCCACTGTGGTGCCTCATAGGAGTTGTAGTTCAGGTGCTTCATGTCCTGTCCTTTTCTGTGGGCTTGTCTCTCAAGGCAGACTACATCTCTCATGATGGACCACCCACTCCTCTCTTGCTGAGCACTATAGTGCATCATGGGAGTTCCTGGGTGCAGTGCCTAAAGGGAGATGTAGTCCAGCTGAGGGAATGGAGGCTGTAGGAGACAATGGGGCCATGATCTGAGCCATGAACTACCTGAACTACAACTCCCATGAGGCACCACAGCAGCATTGCTGAATTGAAATTTTACAGTTTTTGAGTATTGGCTTTTCAATGAAAAGTCCAAATTTTCCATGGAAAGCAGACACTTTTAATGAAAAATGTTATTTAAATGAAAACCCAATTTTCCATAGAAAGCCAGTTTTCAACCTGCTCTAAAGTAAACAAATAAATGTTATAAGCTATCCAGACTTCTGTACAAAACAGCTGCTTTCTAGCAGGCATCCCAGCAGAAATGAGTCTTTATGTCATTGAAATTACACCAGAGACAAATTTGGCTTCCAGTATATAACGTTAATGCCTTAGCTAAAGGACAGCACCTTAAAGCACAATCTCTACTTTCAAACGGCACTAGGAATTTATAATTGGACACGCCCATATTGCTCAGCTATAGTGTAGAATCTATATCCTTCCAATCCAAGCAAAGAAATATAACCTAGTCATGCACTGATGTCCCTTAGAAGTTCAACCAGATCAAGTAGACTTGAAAAAAGCACTGTCAGAAGCATTGTCTATTTAATTGGGCAGCTAGTGCTATGCATACAGTATTAGTAAGAGAAAATTATATTTTATTGTTGCTTGAAGAATAATCAGTGTAATGAATTCTTTCCTGGTAGGGTTGCCATTAGGAAAAGACAGGAAGGAACATCTTGAAAGGAGGTGCTTACAACACCCTGTCAACCTTAAGATAATAAAAAAGCACATTCCTTCCTTGTTTATTTGACTTGGTCTTCATATCTTTAAACAACTGCAAGTGTCACATAGAGGATTTCTAAACACAGACAAATGAATTGTTAGCACCCTTTGAACAAATTACTGAACGATAGCAGTTCCTGACAAATACTGAGCCTTCAAACCCAGGCCATTGTTTAAAAAAGCTTCATCATCTATAGACCAGATTATAGTCATCTCAAATTTGTAAAGGTATTGAGGCGTTACTCCATTCACTGTTGCAAGTTACTAAGCCATCTAAGTCCCCTTTTCAAAAGTGACTTGGACACTTAGGCTCCAAAGTCTCACTGAGGGACTGCACTTCTGATTGGCCCCTGAGTAGGGAGCATGGGATAGGCTGAAGCTTTATTGTGCTCTGCCTGTCCCTGGCACTCTCTCTTAACTACTTGGTACAAACTTCTTTTCATGTTTTATGGATTAGACTGGAATAATCACAACAAAGAGTGTCCATGTTATTTACTTTAGTAAGAATACGATCAACATGAAGAAGCTTAAATAAATTATTCAATTACAGGAAGGTACAGATAAGAGATATGGCAGGAACGGGGTCTTTCCAAAGGTATGTTCTTCTACATTTCCAGTAAACAAACAAACATATTGTGTGGGGGAGAAAAAGCTAATTCCAAAAGGCAAACAAACAGCATCCCCTCACCCTCAAACAAAGTCCCATCAAAATGTAAGGCTCCATGCTGCAGCTAGCACTGCAAGCTAACTTCAATAAGTATTGCAGAAAGAGGTGATGACAACACAATGGTGCTAATGTAACAGAAAATGCTATGCAGTGTTCCAACCTATCTGCACAACTCAAATGAAATGCATGTAGACTGGAGAGTCATTTGGGGGATAATTTCAAACCCAGCTTTTTGTTTTTTTCACAGTATCTTTAAATGCTCTGTTTATCTAGCCACTGTTTACTTCAATTCTGTTCAGCAATGTGTGTCCAGTGGGCCAAATTCTGCTCTCAGTTACTTGTGCAAATCATCTGAAGTCAATAGGGATGCATAGGTCTACAGTGAGAGAAGACTATGACAACATTATATGTTTATTAGCCCTTGTGTGAAGTATTGTAGCTCTGCTTGTGTTCTTTTTTCCTATGTCCCTAAGAGCATATTGTTGTGTCCCACTGCCAAATCCAGGGGAGAGGAACATAAAGCCCAGGAAATGATCTGTTTGCTACAAATGCAGAAGGGGTTTGTGGGGTCTTAGTGGAGGTAGGAGATGCAGCCTCCACACCCACAGATGTCAGGAGAGCTATGGGAATAGAGAGCTTCAACCCTGTGGAGATGTGGCCCTTCAGCCAATGCCAGACAGCACCATAATCTCCCATTGGCTGCACAGCTCTCTCAGGAGTTGTCATTGACCAGACAGCATTCCCGTGAGGAAGTTTGCTTGAGAAATTTTAAAGTTAATGACATTTTGGGGTGTTGCAATTATATACAATACTTGCCCTTTTGATGGCTAGCCACATGTTTAGGGGCCATTTTAAACTGTTTCAGATTTTTCTCCTGTTTTGCCCCTGATGTCAAGTTGCAGTGTTATCCTGAGGGCTAATATGATAACATTTAAACTACCACTAATGAATTATTAATACTATTACTATTTATTAAGCCCCAGCAATGTATTGCTTAAGACAAATAAAGACATTCCGTGTCCTGGGGAGAAAGTGTAACTAGATAATATTAACAAAATGTACAGCTTCTCAGAGATGATCCCAGTCAGTGTACTCTAACCGCAGAGAGGCATTGAACGTTCACCTCTCTTTATTGTTCTTAGACATAGCATGGTCAAGTGGTAAAGCACAGAACCCGGAGACCTAGGTTCTGTACCCAGCTCTGACAACAACTTCTGTGTCATTTTGGGCTAGTCACTTAACCACTTCATGTGATTCCCCAGATAGAAAATGGAAATAATTACAAATTGGCTAAGGAGGTTGTATTCAAGTTTGGTTCAGGTTCAAAGTCAAATCAGGGCTAGAGTTCAGCTTTGGCTTTGATGGCACCAAAAATCATACAAACTGTCCTTGTTGAATTTGCCGCACATGGCAAAATTATGACAAATTAGCTGCCGTATCAGGATGGAATTTCATGAGACGAGCCATTCTCACAAGATTTTGACCACATCACAACTAGAGCTGGGAAACAGGTTGTCACAGGGTGGGATTACCTTTTAAGGGAGGCGGGTTTAGCTCTATCTTTGATTACTTAGCTGCCTTCCAAGTGATAGGTTTGATGTCTTTTATTGATACTTGCACAACCATTACATCACAAAGGCACTGACAACAGATACAAAATTTACTACAACTGGACAGGAGAGAAAGGAACCCTAGCCCAGATGTTTACAGATTAACTGAAAATATAAAGCTAAAAACCAAAACATTCTGAACTGCAAAGACAACCACAACAAATAACAGAATCTGCACAGCTGATGCCAGTGCTATCCTGTACTGTGTTATCAAATGGAGAGGTGGCCCTTTAAGGAATCTGCACAGTTGATGCCAGTGCTATCCTGTACTGTGTTATCAAATGGAGAGGTGGCCCTTTAAGGAATCTTTAGTTCTACTTATGACTAATTGCCACTAATGGCCTGTCAGGTGATGGGACTGAGGTCAAGGATCAGATGACAGCCTTCAGGCCACTTGGTCCTCAGAAAAAAGGCCAGCAGGTGACATAAGTAGGAGAAGTCACCTATAGGGTGCAGAAAAGCTCCTGCAGGGGACCCAGGGTGAGGGAAGGATCTGCATAAGGTTAGTAGGGGCCAAGAAGCAGGAGCTGGCTAATTTGTTTTGATTTGTGATGGACTGTTTTGATTTTGAGAAATAAACCCATACCTGGAGGAAGGGACTGAAATTCTGCTGCTGTTGGGAGATTTATTTGATGCGTAGCTCAGTGAGTTGGTCCAACAGCTTGCATTGGCTCCTTCTGATTTTGAATCTAACCAGTAAGAAAACTGATTCAGATCAGAGATTTTAAATCCTTATATTCTGAAGAGGATCAATTTGAAGTCCTTGTTGACCAAATTCACTTACTCTACCTACCTCATCTTCCCAGATGGCCACCAATCCACAATGACCTCAGGCCAGCTGGCAGCACACCCATAGGAAGCCCAGCCTGAGACTTGCTATCCATATAAGCAAGACAAATTTGAAGTCATTTCTGAAAAAACTGATTGCTGGATAGCATGCAGATGAGCTCTATGGTGTGTGCATTTGTAGAGATAAATGGCTTTGTCAGCTTGACCCCCATGCAGTGTAGTGGTGTATAAGTAAAGCTAATAAAACATCTAAAGAGTGACCAGTACACTCTGTGGAATTGTAATGGGGACACTATAGGCATATTTGGAGCTGTTATGTCAGCGATCCCTTTAGCACTGGTGCTGCACCAGTGGAGAATTGCATGGTGGAGGATCACACAGTGGTTATTAGCCTTACTGGAAGCAAGTCTTTTTCCAAATGAACACCTGTGTCCCACCGAAATCACTTTCCTCTGTGGGTGTGAGGTGCGTTGCAGACATGCTACTGGAAGCAAACAGTGGCCAGAAAGCCAAATTTCTCTCCTGTAGATAAGACTATAGATTACTCATAATTACCGATATCACTCATTCCGTCAGAAATCAGTGCATGATTCTAGGCCTCTAGAAAGGTTTTAGTCCTACCACTGATACTTCCCCTCAGTTTGTTATACTACTTATTACTTTTTAACAGGTCAGCTGGACAATTAACTGACAAACCACCAAAACTGTCTGCCAGATGGAGGCCAATGATTAATTTGTCTTAACTTCAGCCAAAAAGGAAGAAAATGTGATGGGTGGAGCAGTAAAGACAAGCACAATCAACATCCGACCAAATAGGGTTTCCTGTCACCTTGGGAACTAAATTGATTGGCACTGCAGTTTCCTGTGTACAAGCTAAAACCAGTAGCAACTAGAGTAACAAGAATAAACGCAAGATAAGAGAACTGGCAATAGAGTAAAAGTATGTTAAAAATTCCTGGCTAAGAAAGTGTAAAAAGGCAAATACAAATTCTACCATAGGCATTTGTGTCTTGCAGCTAGACTGAACACTTACTTCTCTTCTTTCAATAGAATCTGAAGTTGCAATCGGTGAAACTGTTCTGAATATTAGGTGGGCTAATTTGCCTGGACTGTCTGGTCCCAGAAACAAATGCCACCAGCTATGAAAATTTCCTACTTTTCAGGAAAGATGGAGGAAATCTGGGATAGTACCACCTGCCTAAGGAACACCAGAGTTAGGGAGGGGAAATGCACTATCTATTCTAGCTGAGTTTGGACCAATCTGGCAAGAAGCATTCAAGACAATGGGAGAAAGTCCATGAGGCTCTCAGGTGTTGTATGTGGTCTAAAGACCTAGATTATGATAGGTAAATGTAATTGCAAACAATAGATCCACCGCTCATGGAATAGTCTTATAGAATGGAACATAGATGAAGCCATCAAGGTTCGATAATAACTATTATAAAAATCTATATAACTTAAATACTATGAAAAGGGGCAGGGGAATATACATATCTAGACAAATAAATTACTCTTGTCTTCCAAAACAAAAAAAAATCCTTTCCCACTTCCATGAAATCTTTCATTCTTCACTAAGGATTTCCTCCCAAGGAATTTTCAATCACCTAGATCTTCTCTCTTCCATTTCAGACTCTTATACAAAGAACTAACCTAAATCAACTATCCAACAGAGCTGTTATTTACATCTCTCAATAATGTTTCAGATAGCTTCAACCACAGTGAAAACACTCCACATATGCTGGATGCCTCTATTGAAATAATCAGCAGAGAAATAGTAAAAATTGATATTTAAATGGTCATCCTTAGGTTGGCATCTAAGTTGATGTCCCATTGAGATAAATGGAACAGTTCAGACTCATTTAAATTCTTAAGTATCAGAGGGGTAGCCGTGTTAGTCTGGATCTGTAGAAGCGACAAAGGGTCCTGTGGCACCTTATAGACTAACAGAGGTATTGAAGCATAAGCTTTCGTGGGTGAATACCCACTTCTTCGGATGCAAGCAGTGGAAATGTCCAGAGGCAGATATAAAAGTGCTGGGAAGATTCAGGCTAGAGATAACGAGGTAAGCTTAATCAGGGAGGGTGAGGCCCTCTTCTAGCAGTTGAGGTGTGAACACCAAGGGAGGAGAAACTGCTTTTGTAGTTGGCTATCCATTCATAGTCTTTGTTTAGTCCTGAGCTGATGGTGTCAAATTTGCAAATGAACTGAAGCTCTACAGTTTCTCTTTGGAGTCTGGTCCTGAAGTTTTTTTGCTGCAGGATGGCTACCTTTAGATCTGCAATTGTGTGTCCAGGGAGGTTGAAGTGTTCCCCTACAGGCTTTTGTATATTGCCATTCCTTATATCTGATTTGTGTCCATTTATCCTTTTGCGTAAGGACTGTCCAGTCTGACCGATGTACATAGCAGAGGGGCATTGCTGGCATATTATGGCATATATTACATTGGTGGATGTGCAGGTGAATGAACCGGTGATGGTGTGGCTGATCTGGTTAGGTCCTGTGATGGAGTTCCTGGTGTAGATATGTGGGCAAAGTTGGCATCGAGGTTTGTTGCATGGATTGGTTCCTGAGTTAGAGTTATTATGGTGTGGTGTGTAGTTGCTGGTGAGAACATGCTTCAGGTTGGCGGGCTGTCTGTGGGCGAGGACTGGCCTGCCTCCCAAGGCCTGTGAAAGTGAGGGATCATTGTTCAGGATGGGTTGTAGATCACTGATGATCCGTTGGAGAGGTTTTAGCTGAAGACTGTAAGTGATGGCCAGAGGAGTTCTGTTGGTTTCTTTCTTTGGTTTGTCTTGCAGCAGGAGGCTTCTGGGTACACGTCTGGCCCTGTTGATCTGTTTTCTTATTTCGTCATGTGGGTAGCGTAGTTTTGAGAATGCTTGGTGAAGATCTTGTAGGTGTTGGTCTCTGTCAAAGGGGTTGGAGCAAATACGGTTGTACCTCAGTGCTTGGCTGTAGACAATGGATCGTGTGGTGTGTCCGGGATGGAAGCTGGAGGCATGTAGGTAGGCATAGCGGTCAGTGGGTTTTCGGTATAGGGTGGTGTTAATGTGACCATCGCTTATTTGCACCGTGGTGTCTAGGAAGTGGACTTCCCGTGTAGAATGGTCCAGGCTAAGGTTGATGGTGGGGTGGAAGCTGTTGAAATCGTGGTGGAATTCTTCCAGAGTTTCTTTCCCATGGGTCCAGAAACTGACCCATGGGAAACTTTGTCGCTTCATTTAAATTCTTGTCCTCTCCATAAAGTCCAAGTAAACAGGCTTTGCAAAAGGATTTGGAGTGGACAGAATTTTCTTTTCAGCCTGAAGCCAAAGGTTAGGAGATCTGCACAGCTATTCCTTGGCCGGACTGAAGGCCCTGTACTCAGCTAGAGCATGATCCAAAGTCCACTGAAAGTCATGGGAGTCTTTCCAATGGGCTTTAGATTAAGCCCCCAGTGATTCTTGAGCAGCCAGATGTATTCATGCCTGCCCACAATTTAAACCTAGATTGCTACTGATACATTATTTAAAATCTATGGTCTTTCAGACCAACAACTGGCAAACAAACTATGGCCCAGCTGCTGCAAGGAGATCCATGTAAAGCAGACCCCTGTGTCTGCTTGGGAGCTCTATTAAAGTCAATGGGGCTCTGCATGGGGAAACCTGAAAACACCCCATTGCTGGATTGGGGCTTAAAGTGCTAAATGCCCCTTGTTTGAAAGATGCCATGCAGCAGTTCTACACAGTTCACTAATGAAGGAATACAGCAAATAACACATTTTGGAGGCACTATCGAATCATGAGCCTATGTCCTAAACAGGAAAATGAATTTAAGCTTTTTTGGGGAAAATCTTGCACACTCCTTTAGTTATACACATACACAATAATAATTCTTGGCACCTGTATAATACTTTACAAACATTCTTATTTTAATCCCTGCAATACTCCTACGAGGTAGGCATGCCTACAAATAGTAACATGGAAATAGAGAGTTTATATGGCTTGTCTGAGGCTACACAGTGAGTCAGTGGCAGAGATGGGATTGGAAATCAGGATTTTCTGGCTCCCATCTCAAACTCAGTTTACTAGTCCTTGCTGCTTCTCTAATTCCTTTTGACAGGGCAAGGTGTCATTTCTATATCTCTTCAAACATGTTCTCCAGCTAATTCCTTTGGGTTGCCACATAGTTCTGCTTTGACATCGACATTTTCCTGGAAACAATCCCTGAGAGTTAAATTAAGAATGTCAAAAGCATATTCAGCTCAACACAATAGAGTAAATTTATCCTCCAAATCTATGCAAAGCAAGTATATTTTGGCCAGGAAATTCAAGGCCCCTTCCTGTAAATATATTAAGTTCTCATACGTATGTCAGAAATGACAAACATTGGCATGTTTACAATATTCCAACTGCAAGGTGCTACCCACAAAGTATTGCTTTAAGTGATTACTCACAATAGAATATTTCATTTAATGGCAGAAAATCTCAGCAACATCTTTAGCCATAATGAGATTATGTAATAGAACAATTATACCTACAGCACCTGAGTTCTAATTCAAAAATCAGAACAGGACCAGAGAGAATTGCTGGATAACATTTCTTGCCTTATTAAACAGAGATTTTCTCAAACAGTGACACTTTATTTGACTTTTATTATATTAATGTAGCAAACAAAAGCATCAATTTTTTTACCCTCCCTTAAGTGTTTCTAACTACTGGGTCACAATAGTTACTAGTTAATATATAAGGTCAATTTGGTGTACAGTATCACTAATGTATTGATTCTTTGAAAGGAGGCTGCTCTTCAAGTTCCAGAATACCTGCCAGGACTATATGTAAAACAAGTACCAGCTTGTACAACTAATGCTTATCACCCACAAGATGGCTGCCAAGGGGGAGATAATGAATAAGGATGGTCAGATACTGTAATTTCATTTTTGTACCTATCTAAAATAACTGAAAAAGAGCAGATCTGTCAAAATTAACACAGGAATTGCCTTAGCAGATCAGACGAGTGGTCCATCTAGTTCAGTAGCCTCTCTCTGACAGCAATAAGTACCAGACATTTCAGAGGAAGGTGCAAAAAAACAACCCTGCAGTGGGCAATTATGGAATAACTTGCCCCCCAGGGAAAATTTTTTACTAAGCCCACCAGTTTATGCTCTAAATCATGAAGGCTGTAACACCCAGCCCTAATGGAGCTCCCCTTGGCTGGACACTCACCAGAATGCTGTGTCTGGGACTCACACACTGGGCCTGTGAGTACTTAGTCTGTGTAGGCTGCTGTCCTGTCTCTCCCCTTGGCCTCTCTGGCACATTTCCTGTGCACAGGAACACTGTTACCTCTTCATGGAAATGTGGCCCTGTGGCCTGAGGTCCCCAGGACCAGTGCTGATCCTCCCAGACTTCCCAATGGCTTAAGCACACCCTTTACCAGAGCTCCAATCTTGTGGGAACTCTAGGTTTACAGTTCTCTTTTCAGGGACACATACTAGTTAGGCAAATGGACACAGATGCTGTATAAAGGTTTGTAAACTTAACCACTCTTTACTTTAGCTAACACAAAAATATACAGATCTAAATAAAACAATAAAAAACACCTATACCTAGTTCCCTGCCTCAGTTTCCTCACCACCCTTGAGCTTTCTTTGGGCTTAGGTCAGATTCCTCTGAGATGTCCAGGATCTCTCTCTCTGGCTTCTCTTCCAAATCACTAGTCTCTCTCTCTCTCCTGTGCAGCCAGTTTCTTTCTTCCTTAGCTGGTCAAATAGTTAAAAGGTCAACAATCCTCTCTTCTAGAAAAGCTTGGCAACTCTCTACCGGCCCAGGCTTCCTGTGTGTCAATGAGTCCCTCTGAGTTCCCTCTCACGGTATGTCTTCACTGCTCAGTTAACGCGGGCTCTTACCCAGGTTTTAGCCCAAATCCCCTTACCAGCCACACAGAAAAACTTTTTACCTATGTTCCTGGAGATGTGGGTTAGAACTCGAGGTACAATTTGAACTTGGGCTCGAATCTACCCATTTTGCAGTGATAAATCGCTTGAGTGATGATCGTCCTCCAATGATTTCCCACAAGTCGCCCTCAAAGGACAGACAAGTTCTCCCATAATGGACACAATTGACTGGGTAAGAATCCTTGAACGTCTCCGCACAAGGAACCATGGACTATCCCACCAGGCACACCCAGGTGCATGCAGAAACAGTGAGGACACAGTAATGAGTAAGGCTAACCCGGGCTAATCATCTGGGTTAACTCCGTAGTGGAGACATATCCTCAGGCTCCATGGCGTTTAAGACCCAGAATTAACAACTGATTTCTTTGTTCTCCCATTTGGGGATTTTTCACTCTCCAAACCCTGCAGAGGAACTTGGAATAGCTTCCCCAGGCTTCTGCCATCCCACTGTACCAAGGTGTTCCCACTTGAATGGGAGCCATCAAAGTTTAATGACCCCCATTGTCCCTGGTGTGGGGGATATGTAACACAGCCCTGACAGCACATGGCTCACTCCATGTACACTGAGATGGTCAATGATAGAGAAATTTCATAAGATCAATCAGAATTCATAAGTTGTACATAGACTCCCCAAATCATCACAAAGGCGTATATTGTATATTTATCCCCAACAATATAATCCTTTCTAATATAAGTGTACTTGTTCTCATTATCCACATATGTCAAGTCCTCTTTTGTATCTTACTGTTCTTTTGCCCTCAAGTTTATCTTGTGGCAGTAAGTTCTGCCACAAATTAATTATAAATTGTATGAAAAAGCAGTTTCCTTTAAAATATGCTGCCTTTCAATTCCATCACAATATCCCCTTATTTTTGTATTATGAGAAAAGGTGAACAGAGGTGCCCACCCTGTTCTTTATCCCACTCATTATTTTAATCACCATTTAAATAGGTAACCACCATCTCCTCCACTGACCATATGCCAAATATAGAAATATATGTATTTGTTCAATCTGGAGAAGAGAGTACACCTATTACGTTACAGGGACTGTCATAATGATGATGACAGCCATGAGAATTTCTTAATGGTTCAAGGCCTGTCGTTCATGACATGCTGTTTTATCTTATTGCTCTGATCGCTGGCACAAGCTTAACATCACACAAGGTTTTTCTCCACAATCAGCGTTCAGCCCAGCATTCTGCTCAAGTTCACCATACCCACACGTTATGTTATGTGGGGTTCTATTTGATGCAGTTTTAGATGTCATCTTTCCTCCTCTTAGCTCTTCTCTTGTAGTTTACTTTTTCTTATAGTACTTGCCATTCTGGTGCTTGCTGTGATTTTCACTGGAGATGACAGACTGAGATGACACATGGGCTTCTTTGTAGTGCCCAGTGGCTCTTTTAACGAGGTTTTCATAGTGCAGGGTTCATAGAATCATAGAATCATAGAATATCAGGGTTGGAAGGGACCTCAGGAGGTCATCTAGTCCAACCCCCTGCTCAAAGCAGGACCAATCCCCAATTTTTGCCCCAGATCCCTAAATGGCCCCCTCAAGGATTGAACTCACAACCCTGGGTTTAGCAGGCCAATGCTCAAACCACTGAGCTATCCCCCCCGCATATAAAGTCCATTGGGTTCAGCATATAAAGTCCATTGGAAGTCCTCTCCCCTTTGCAGTGGATTCTTTTGCAGTGGATTCTAACTGGCTTGTCTTAATTTAGCATATGTTTGAACCCTAGCAATGATTCCTCACAGTTACAGCTAGAGGTAATTATTGATGTTTCGATTCACTGGCAGTTTCAAAAAATTGGAAAGAAAAACTGGTTTGTATTGAACTGAACCCAAAAATTCCTCCCTCCCCCATTTCAGCAAATCAAAAAAGCGCGTTCAGGGTTGAACAAAACATGTAATTTGACTGGAAACATTTTGTTTCCAGGCACTTTTAAAGGACTAGATTTACAAAATGGCCAGAGGAAGGGGATGGCGGTGCCATCCACCTCACAACTTTTAGCCTAGTGGCTAGGACACTTAATTGGGGTGGGGGACAGCCAGGTTTAAATCCGCACTCTGATGCCGGCATCTGAACCCAGGTGTCCCCCATCCCAGGCGTTAGGCTATTTTGGGGTACATCTCTCTCAATCTCTCCTGTTGAAGCTGTTCCACTTTATATCAATAATGAAATATTAATTGAAGCAGGGACTTGAATTTGGGTCTCCCCCTCCCAGGTGAATGTCCTATTACCAGGCCATAGAGTCATTCTCACACTCTCTGGCCCAATGTCTATTCAAGTATTTTATGCAAAGTGGAACAGCATCATTAGGAGAGATGGAGTGAGACCCACCCAGTAAACCCTATAATCCAGTGCTTGCGGAACTCTCCTGGGGAGGAGGAGACCTGGGTTTAAATCCCTGCACCAGAGCAGGGATTCAAACCAGGGTCTCCCACATCCCAGGTGAGTGTCCTAACCACTGGGCTAAGTTACAAGTCAGATCCTCCTCCTTATACAGCCATTTTGTGACTCCAGCCCAAAATTTATTTTCTGGCGGAAACTATTTGGGTCGACCAAAACTGCATTTTTCAGCAAATAAACTATTCATCCAATTTTTTTTTTGCCTACCTCTAGTTACAGCATGCGAAGGGACATGCCCTCGCTCTGGTGCGGAGGAGACTAATGAGCTCTTCTGGGCCTGTTCAGCACTAATGAGGCACACCTGCATGGCTTGTTTTGCCTGGAGGGGGACGAGCGTAAAAAGGGAAACCTGCCACAGGAAGAAGCGGTGAACAGGAAGAGGGATGCTCCACTTCAGAGGCTGCTGACAACAGAGACAGGGCAGCCACAGGCCACATTGCTCACAAAGCTGTGCTGACTGGTAGCAAAGCAGTATACCCCAAAAGGAGGGACAGAAGGTAGGCCTCATTAAGGGGTAATAGACTCTGATAGACCATGCTCATAGACCTCAGTCCTGAAAGACTACCTGAGAGACAGGCCACCTTTGCCTTTATTTCTTTTCAGCCAGATTCTCCTCTCTCATACAGGAAAGAGAAGGGAGAGGAACTTTCTTTTGCCTGTTTGATTCAGAGAACTCCCTCGTGTGTTGCGAACTAAGGGGAAAGAGAGTATAAATGATGGACAGTGGGGCCGGGTGGGTTGGGGATCAAGGTAACCCTTACCCCTGCACAGCAAATTCTAAATTCTCATTTTTACTCTTCATTTCACATACCTGTCGTACGTTCCCTCAATTCATTGGCCTGTATTCTCCCTTGCACTGCATCTTGTTGTATTCATTTGCACTTGAGAAAAGTACGTGTAAAGTGGGTCAAAAATACTACCAGCTCAGAATGGTGGTGCTTTACAACCGCTTTGCACGTAAGAAAATGGCTGCACAAACTGCAGAGTGGTGGAGGATCTAGCCTGTATTGTTTCCAAAGCAATAATCACAATGGAGATTGCATGTGGATGTCATTGTTTAGAATGGTCACAGCATTAGTAGGTGGAAAGTCTTTGTAGCTATTTTGGTGCTGGAATATAAGTGCACGAAGAGACTTTAGAAATAATAATGTGCAGATTCTACAACACTTCTTAGTGTAATACATCAGGACCATTATTTCTATCTTTCCCAGCATTTGTGTGTGCGAAATATTTAACTGAATTTGATTGAACAAATCCAGGTTATCCCTATAATACCCGTGTTATTTAGCTTAGATGCCACATTACAAAAACTTGGAATGATAATCGTAATAATAATTGGAGTTTCCCACATCTGAGCCATTCTTTTTAAGTGACAAATCTGAGGAACTGTCCCAGATTGAGGTGTTAATACACGAGGTTTTGGAACAAATTGATGCATTAAAAAAACAGTAATAAGTCAGTAGGACCAGATGGTATTCGCCCAAGAGTTCTGAAGGAACTTTAATATGAAATTGCAGAACTACTAACTGTGGTACGTAACCTATCACTAAATCAGTTTCTTTATCAAATGACTTGAGGATAGCTAATGTGATGTCAATTTTTTTAAAAAGGGTCGAGAGGCGATCCTGGCATTTACAACTTTAGTACCGGCAAACTGATTGGAACTATAGTAAAAACAGAATTATCAGACACATAGATGAACATGATTTGTTGGGAAAGAGTCAACACAGCTTTTGTAAAGGGAAATCATGCCTCACCAATGCACTTGAATTCTTTGAGAGGGTCCACAAACTTGTGGACAAGGGTGATGTAATGGATATAGTGTACTTGGACTTTCAGAAAGCCCTTGACAAGGTTCCTCACCAAAGGCTCTTAAGCAAAGTAAGCAGTCATGGGATACTAGGGAAGGTCTGCTCATGGATCAGTAACTGGTTAAAAGTCAGGGAAAAAAGGGTAGGAATAAATTATCAGTTTCCACAATGGAGAGAGGTAAATAGTGGTGTCCCCCAGGGATCTGTACTGGGACCAGCACTGTTCAATATATTCATAAATTATCTCTAAAAAGGGGTAAACAATGATCTGGCAAAATTTGCAGACAATACAAAATTACTCAAGATAATTAAGTCCAAAGAAGACTGTGGAGCGTTACAAAGAGATCTCACAAAACTTGGGTCACTGGACCAGAAAACGGCAGATGAAATTCAATGTTGATAAATGCAAAGTAATGCACATGGGAAAACATAATCCCAACTATACATACAAAATGATGGAGTCTAAATTAGCTGTTACCACTCACAAAAGAGTCTTGGAGTCCTCGTGGAAAGTTCGCTAAAAACATCTATTCAGCAGCAGCAGCAGCAGCAGCAGCAACAGCAAAGAAAGCTAACAGAATGTCAGGAACCATTAGGAAAGGGATAGATAAAAAGACAGAAAATATCATAATGCCACTATGTGAATTCATGGCATGCCCATATCTTGAATACTGCATGAAGTGCTCTTCACCAAATCTCAAAAAAGATATTTTAGAATTGGAAAAAGTACAGACAATGGCAACAAAAATTCTTCTTCGAGTAGTGTCCCTATGGGTGCTCCACTATACGTGTATGTGTGCCCCTGCACCTCTAATCAGAGATTTTTGGTAGCAGTTTTCCATTGAGCCCATGCATGTGCCCTCCCTCCCTCATGGTCTGCCTCGAGGCTATGTAGCACTGCACGGGGGAACCCACCTCACTTCCTTCTCTACCGCCTTTGGCCTCAGACGGAATGAGCAGTCGTCCCTTCCTTATTTGTGTTGGGGTGGCTTTTTTTGGCTACACCTCTCTAAATTGCCCAAAGAGCTACAGACTTCCAGTTTGAAGGGCCAAACTCCTTTTGGAGAAGAAGGATTCTCAGACCATGTTACACTCCTTAGAAATCTACACTGTGGGACAGAAGAGAAAATATACCTCTCAACCACACCAAAGGTCACAATCTTCTCAATACCCACCATCTCAGTGCTGTTATGAGCCACAGTGTAAGAGGACCAGGGCTCAAAAGTGGGAACAGTTTGCACCACAGTCCGTGACCTCTCAAACTGCCTCTTATAAGCATTTTTGATGAGCTGGTCGAGGGCCTGAACAATGATACTTTACAGCATCAGCTGCCATCTATACACCTGTCACGTCACTCAGAAGTCACCATGCCCTACTTCACAGCAGTTAGGACCAGCTTTAAAGCAAGGAGATTGATTTCTAGCCCTGAACCTACAGGGTGCCTACTTCCATATCTCAATACAACCATCGTACAGGAGATTTCCTACTGCTTACCTTTGGGGCAGGATCATTATTAGTACAGACTGCTCCACACAGGGTATTTTCCAAGGTTCTCTTCATTGTAGCAGCATACTAACCCCGGTACAGTGACTGGACTTTATCAGCACCAACCTTGATGCAGTACAAGCGAGAGCGTTCCTCTCGCCCACATTCACCACCCTGGGACACAGGTCTCCCTAATACGCTGGGGAGATCACCTACACAACCACAAGGTTCAGGACAAATGGCCTTCTACAGAAATGACCTTCCATATCACTCTTTTGGGGCTAAGGGCTGTCAGGAGTGCCTTGCACACTTTCTGCCTTTCGTAAAAAACAACACACAAAGGTCATGATGGACCTAATGTGACCTGTATGTTTTGTATAAACCGCCAAGGAGCTGCCAGATCTCCCTCCCTCTACAAGACAGCACTCAAACTTTGGAATTGATGTACCCATCACAATGTGCTCATCTCAGCTATCTATCTACCAGGGATACAGAACATGACAGCCGACAGTCTCAGTTGGAATTTTCTCACGACAATGAGTGTGTACTGAATTCAGAGGTGCTTCAAGATATATCCGCCCTTTGGGGAACCCTGACTATGGATCTCTTCACTACTTAATGGAACAAGAAAGGTCCTTGTTACTGCTCCAGGGCCGGCCTGGGGAAACATTCACTGGCGGTTGCCCTCATCTTCCCATGGGACAGAGCCCACATTTATGTCTTTTCCCAGTTCCCTACTCTATCCAAGATTCTGTTGAAAATTCAGTGAGACAAAGCGAGAGTTATTCTGATTGCCCCTCTTGACCATGACAAGTCTGGTTCCCTTACCTGACACAGATGGCAATATACCCTCCTGTTTCTCTTCAGCCCATCCCTCACCCACTCTCTCAAAACAATGGGCTGACTCTTCACCCCAACCCGCAGGTCCTCCACCTCCAGGTTTGGCTCCTTCTTAGTTTCAAGGCTTAGATGCAGAATGCTCTGACAAGCTGAAAGACGTGTTGCAACGTGTTGCAAAAGTTGATCACTTGACATACTTATCTACAAAATGGAAATGATTCCAAGTTTGTGTCATTCCAAACACATACCCAACCTCATCTTTCCTTCCTCTGATTTTGCACTACATTTGAAACTCTCACTCAGCTACCTTGAGGTACATCTCGAGGTGAAAACAGCTTCCCATTTGGTGTTTGCTCACCCACTAATGCGTAGATTCTTTAAGGGCATTGGGAATCTCTTCCCGCATGTGACACCACCCGCTCCAGCCTGGGACTTTAACCTAGTTCTCGGGACTTTGACTAGACCTCCCTCCAAGTCCAGGGAAACTTGTTCTCTTTTACACCTGTCCATGAAGACAGCATTTCTAATTGGCATCACCTCAGCTAGGCACATAGGAGAAATAGCGGCCCTGATGGCACATCCATCATTCACTGCCTTTTCTTTTTAAAGACAAAGTAACTAAGGCCATATCCCAAGTTTCTCCCTACTTTCTCTGCACTTTCCATATGAATCAACAGATCCATCTCTCTGTTTTCCCCCAAAACCACATTGTGATAACTGGGAGACAATTGTGCATATGCTAGATATTAGAAGGACATTAGCATTCTACTTGGACAGGACTAAGGACTTCAGGAAATCCCCTAAACTCTTCCTTTTGTTCACAGAAAGATCCCAAAGCTCTGTGATATCGGCTCAAAGACTATCCAGATGAGTCTCTAGTTGCATTAATCACTTATCAAGGGCGCAACTTGCTTCCGTCCAGAGTCCATATGCACTCCACAAGGTCAGTTTCTACCTCAATCACATTCCGTAGGGATACCCCTATCTCAGCAATCTATACAGTAATGACTTGGGCCTCTGCCCATACTTTCGCAGAACATTATGTGATCACTGAAGATTTGGCCACTGACACCAAAAGAGCCATCTCTTGTGCACGGTTCTGGAAAAACATCTAGTTTGTGACTAGGACGTGAAAAGAAGTGCTTTACTAGTCAGACTACAATGTAAAATACCAAATCACTATCAATCAGATTAGGGCCGGTGCGAGGAAGTTTCGTACCCTAGGCAAAACTTCCTTGCACCAGCCCTGCGCTCCCCCCAGCTAACGCTGCCCCCCCTGCGGCAGCCAGCTACCCCCCGCCCCCCGCGGCTCCCCACCCCCTGGCTCAGGGTCGCCTAGTGGGCGCGCCGCCCTGCATCAGATTCTGATTTTGGTTACAGTGTGTAAATCAGATTAACTCTGGACCAGCTGAGATCAAAATTAGGCTTGACCCTTTTGTCGGAAAAATATTGGTTTGCAGGCCAATTCATAAGAGTTTAAATAGAAAAATAAATGATCATGCAGTATGCAATATTACAGAAGAGAAAGTGTAAGCCCCAAGGAACTATTGCAGTGCCTCACAGGAGACATAGACTGGAGAACATTAGTTCTCCTGCTTGTTGGGTCAGTAATGGGACCAGGCATGCTGCCAGTATAATAGGTCTTTGTCACTTAGGGAAACAGGGGAATGCCAGCAAACAGCAATTTTCAAGCACCCTCTGCTGAGTAATTTACAAGATTCCAGAAGGCCTTGAAGAAGGCCCTTCACCTTTCCTAGCCAAGAATCACTAAATAACCAGAATGAAAAAAGGGATCAAGAAACATAGCTTAGACGTAGCCAGTCTATCATCTCTATGCCATTCACGTATGTCTTTAACCACCATCTCTTCCATGGGGCAAACATTTACTTTTTGCCAAATATGGAAGGACATCTTTTTATTAATACTAGAGAAAAGAATTCACCTACTGAGTTATGGTCATGATAGCATTGCCATGCTGCCTTTCCTCAAAACCAGAACAAGCGTTGAAATGGAACGCTTTAGCTAACATTCCACTGAATGAGTATTTCAAGATCCCACTTTCAGGGAGCTGCTCAAAGGGACACTTGAAAACCTTCAACTAAAAGTGATCCAGGACAAGAACCCAAAGCCGGGCAACTTAAAAGGGCTGCAAAAAGAAACTTGCCCATCTTTCCAGCGGAATCAATCTTTTCTTTTTCCTACTCAGGAATGAAACCCAAGATACATTGCGATCTTTTCTCCCTCCTCTAGATGTCACTCTCCCATTGTCCAACAACTTGACTGCGACACTGAGCCCTGATCACTGCAGCACAAAGCCCCTAGTTTAGATGTAAGTAACTCCCGTATCACACAAGTTTTGATCTTTCTTTAAAATGAGCTCTGTTACAAAGGATTCCTAATAAACAATGGTAGTTTCAGGATATATAGTTGGTAATGAAGGCTGAGGTTTGGTGTGATTTTGATAAATTCCGTTAGCAGGAAATAAAGCCTTGTTCTCCCCCGCCCCCCAAATTAGTCATGCAAGTATTTCATCTCTCTTCTCTATTCTACCACTACTGCTACAGATGGATCAACGATTTGGGATCATGATGGTATCAGGAAGGCAATCATGCTTCTTCTCAACTGCCTTAATCATGGTATTACAGTCCCAGACTATGTGTTGCATATATTTTATTAGAGACATTAAATACGTCTGATAAATGCAAATGTTAGCTGCATAGCCTATTGGGAAAACCCTTTATTATATAAAATGGTAAGCAAGATTTTTGCTGGAGAAAGAGGCAGCAAAAGATGTGCAAAGAATCTACTGAATTATTCATAAACAAAATATATTTTAAGAAGCTGGACAAACCACATCAACAGCCGTAACTGTGAACAGTGTTTGCTTCTGTACTAAACATCTCCATTCTTGTTAAAATAAGAGAGATTAGAGAGCCAAACCCTGACCTGGCACAGTTCTGCAGTCCAGCTGGAACACCCAGGTAGGGCTGGGTAGGAAAAGGTTTTCCCATCCAGTGAGAATTTTTGAGATTTCTAAAATTTTGCCTGTCCCAGATCTTGACAAAAAGTCAAAATCTTGATGGGGGAGGGATTAAACAGTTCATGTGACTGATGATCAAATGATGTGTGACAGGGTGCGAGGGAAAAGAAGTGTTGCTGCTTTGGTCGATTATTCATATTCTCCAACGTTCCTGTGTTTTAAAACACATGTCAAAGGCACTCACTGTGTTGGATGGGCACCTTTTAGTGCTTCCCTTTCGGAGGAGGTGCACATCAAACTATGCTTCGAGATCTTAAAATGAGACAGGAAATATTGAGTGTGCTGGGGCATAATCCTACCTTTCTTGAAGGCCCACAGGTTTCATTTTGAAAGGCGATGGACTGGCAGAGAGTGGAGGTTTGATCTCAGGAACAAAATGGCCTTGAGGGTCTACTATGACATTAACAACTTTAGGAGCCTGTTCAGGTTGGACCATTCTGTTTGCTGTCTTGTACTCAGACCGAGTTGTCTGCAGGGGAATGGGTGAAAGGTGGATCTCCTGTTTTTTCTCCTTATCTTGTTGCAGTGAGAACTGAATTTTTTCTTTTAATCTGTACAGAACCTATAGAAACAGAAAGGAAAGAGTAGCAATTTTTATCTCAACTACTGTGTAAACAAAGTAAAAGAAGAATTAAAAAATTTATTGGATTGATCTATATAATATCAATGATTTCTAGGAGGATTCCACAACTCATGGGCTGAAGTGTTTCCAACAAAAAGGATGAATATTTCTATTATATAAACCATGACTGGCACACAAGTAGGAGGTTTTAGAAGTTCTCATTGCTAACTAATAATTATTTTTAATACAGTTACTGCAGTTGTATTATTAAAGAGATAAATAAAACATAATGGGAGATAGTTGTCACAAAATCATTGTATGGAAAGAAATACTGGTAAACAAAGTAATTATAGAAAAGTTTCACAAAATATTAGCACCAAAAATACAATAGTGCAATATATCTTCTGATGCTTATGATACATGCAGACTCATCTCTCTCTAACTAATGTCCTAAATTTGTTTTAGAGTCTCAAAATACTTGTTGTTTACTCATTGCACAAAGAGCTGTTACTAGAATAGAATAATTTTACAAGGTCACCTTTGTAACACTATTGTGCTATTATTTCAGCACTTCAGGTTTATAATACTTCAAAAAATCACTCCGGGATTCATTTTGACTCAAAATGTTTCAGAAATGTCAAATGTTTTTGTTTGTTTCCTTGGGGAAGGTAGACAGTAGATTTCTTGTAGATTGAGAGATTTTTTAAAATCTTCTCTACCAAGAAATACACAATGATCCTTAATAAAATCCAACATATGCACAATAGGTTCAGCTGATTGTGGACTGGTGCCATTTCAAAATTTAAAACTTGTGTTTTTACAATAGCCCAAACGTTAACATCTAAAAACTCCATCTAACCTGGATTCCACTATCCACTCATTGCCCCCTAAACTTGGGTATCAGCTATCCGTAGTAACTATTTTTCATAATGTCAGATTAATTCTCGATTCAGCTCTGCTGACCTCAGTGGAGTTCCATGTCAAAAATACACTGGCTTGGCAGTGACTGTGAAGCTAACATGGGCCCCAGCACGCTGCGTCCCCGCTCCTCTGCCTACCTCCAGGCGCTTCCTGCCGCCAAACAGCTGTTGGTGGCGCTTAGAGCTTTCCAGGAGGGAGGGAGGGAGGAGGAGCACGCTCAGGGGAGGAGACAGAGAAGAGGTGGGGCAGGGGTGGGGATTTGGGAAAGGGGTTGGAATAGGGGCAGGGACGGGGTGGAGTTGGGGTGGGGCCTCATGGAAGGGGTGGAGTGGGGGTGGGGCCGGAGGCAACGGGGGTGGGGGGACTTTTGTACCTTTATATGAAAAAAGGTGTCAGTGATGCGGTCCTCGGAACAATGTACTAGTCCTCATGTGGCCCTCGTGGTGATTTGAGTTTGAGATCCCTGCTTTAGATGATCCCTTCTAGCATTAAAAAAAAATCTATGAAACTGACAATGAGGGAAGCACTATCATGTCTCTGTAACAACTAGGACTGTCAAGCGATTAAAAAATTAATTGCGATTAATTGTGCTGTTATACAATAATAGAATACCATTTATTTAAATATTTTTGGATGTTTTCTACATTTTCAAATATATTGATTTCAGTTACAACACAGAATACAAAGTATACAGTGCTCGCTTTATATTTTTGATTACAAATATTTGCACTGTAAAAAAAAAGAAATAGTATTTTTCAATTCACCTCATACAAGTACTCTAGTGCAATCTCTTTATCATGGAAGTTGAACATACAGATGTAGAATTATGTACAAAAAACTGCACTCAAAACCAAAACAATGCAACATTTTAGAGCCTTCAAGTCCACTCAGTCCTATTTCTTGTTCAGCCCAGCCACTCAGACAAACATGTCTGTTTACATTTGTAGGAGATAATGCTGCCCGTTTCTTGTTTACAATGTCACCTGAAAGTGAAAATAGGCGTTCACATGGCCCTATTGTAGCAGGCGTCACAAGATATTTACATGCCAGATGCGCTAAAGAATCATATGTCCCTTCATGCTTCAACCACCATTCCAGAGGACATGCGTTCATGCTGATGACGTGTTCTGCTCGATAATCCAAAGCAATGCCGACTGACGCATGTTCATTTTCATCATCTGAGTCAGATGCCACCAGAAGATGGTTGATTTTCTTTTTTGGTGGTTCGGGTTCTATAGTTTCCGCATCGGAGTGTTGCTCTTCTCAGACTTCTGAAAGCATGCTCCACTTCTTGTCCCTCTCAGATTTTGGAAGGCACCTCAGACTCTTAAACCTTGGGTTGAGTGCTGTAGCTATCTTTAGAAATCTCACATTGGTACCTTCTTTGCGTTTTGTCAAATCTGCAGTGAATGTGTTCTTAAAATGAACAACATGTGCTGGATCATCATCTGAGACTACTATAACATGAAATATATGGCAGAATGCAGGTAAAACAGAGCCGGAGACATACAATTCTCCCCCAAGGAGTCACAAATTAATTAACACATTATTGTTTTAACAAGCGTCATTAGCATGGAAGCATGTCCTCTGGAATGGTGGCCGAAGCATTAAGGGGCATTCAAATGTTTAGCATATCTGGCACGTAAATACTTTGCAGTGCCGGCTACAAAAGTGCCATATAAACGCCTGTTCTCACTGTCTGGTGACACTGTAAGTAAGACGTGGGCAGCATTATTTCCCACAAATGTCAACAAACCTGTTTGTCTTAGCAATTGGCTGAACAAGAAGTAGGACTGAGTGGACTTGTAGGCTCTAAAATTTTGCTTTGTTTTGTTTTTGAATGCAGTTATGTAACCAAAAATATCTACCTTTGTAAGCGGCACTTTCATGATAAAGAGATTGCACTACAGTGCTTGTATGAGATTAATTGAAAAATACTATTTCTTGTTTATCATTTTTATAGTGCAAATATTTGTAATAAAAATAATGTGAAGTGAGCGCTGTACACTTCGTATTCTGTGTTGTAATTGAAATCAATATATTTGAAAATGTAGAAAAACATCCAAAATATTTAATACATTTCAATTGATATTCTATGGTTGAACAGTGTGATGAAAACTATGATTAATCGCGATTAATTTTTTTTGAGTTAATTGCATGAGTTAACTGTGATTAATCGACAGTCCTAGTAACAACCATACTATATTTCTTTTCCAGGTGCTATAAATAATTTAAAGCAAGTTCTACTATCAGCAGACAAAATAACTCTATTTTTGCACTGTCCAACTCAGTGTCTTTTTCATCCACTCAGACCTTAGGAGATCCCTCTGGCCTGCAGTGTCTACAGGGGATTCCACAAGCTCCTGAGTAATCGAGGAACATAAGATGTTGCTTCTACTTCCCTTTGCCACAAATACAGGAACTTTTATGGTGCTTCCACTCAGTGAGGCTCCGTGAGTACTCTCACTCAAGCCCCTGTGTCAGGGCCTGTCACTGCCTAGCCCTATGTGTGTGACTGGATATAACTCGTGCATCAGTAGCGGGGGGGGGGGCCTCTGGTGGTGCTTAAAAAGGCCAGCGGCTCCCCACAGCTGCAGGAGCTGCGGGCCTTTTAAAGTGCTGCCCGAGCCCTGGCGGCGCTTTAAAGGGCCAGGGGCTCCCCGCAGCGGCTGGAGCCCCGGGCCCTTTAAATCACCGCCGGGGAAGCCGGTACGGTCCGGCACGGCGCTGGCTCTTGCCAGTACGCCATACCGGACCGGACTGCCGGAGGTGCCCCCGGGTGAGTACAGGGGGGACGGGGAGGCACCTTTTTATAGTGCCACTCCCCCTGTGCTCCGGACCTGCCTACGCTACTGTCGTGCATCCATTTTCATGGTAATATTCAAAGATTAATATTTCAGTGTCAGCTTGGAATTGTCCCATTTATGAGCAATTCACCCATTAGGCAGGCCTCAGTAACATATGTAAACACTATATTCATTGAATTGAGTCAGGGAATAAATCACATCAGTAAAGTGAGCAAGATTTGGTCCTTCTCACTTTGGAGGAAAATACCCCTAATTATATTACAAAAGCCAACAGGTATATTGGATAAATAAATACAGGTGTTTGAGCTATTCTCACCATTTTCCTCCTACAGATCATTTTGGGCTTCTCTGCTTTCAGATAACTCCTAGATACTTGATTATGGGAATATCACTCTGCCATTCATGGGACAACATTTTAAATCACATATTTACATTGCTTTCTTTCAATGTGATGTCTCATTTGGAGGCACAGTCAGTTAGGTCTTTGGGGTTCATCTAGACTAGCATAATTTCCTACCTCTCTCCAATACTCTGCTATTTGAGCATAGAAAAAACAACCCAGTAAATTTAGATCCCACCCATAACAGGCTGTGAAATGAGTTAATGAACCATGTTTGGTCTTCATTTAGACATGGTTTCAGCTAACAGTTTGCCCAAACAGTGTGGATGGGGAAAAATCATATCAAAGACATGTTTAAAAAGGCATTCTGGTTTTTTTTAAATGGTTTTAAAAACAGTTTGGCTCTAACAACAATAGCCAACAAAACTATGCAAGTAACCAATTTAGTCACAGCCATGTTTAAAGAAAGCTTAGACTCAGTTCAAGGCTGAGCATGAAGAAGGTCTTCATGGCATAAGGTGTCTGACCCTGTTATAGCACACAAGAGCTAAGGAAAGGCAGTTCTCTACAGCCACCTCAGAACACTAGGATAAATGGTACACACTAACACAGAGATATAGGATGACTGAAAAATATGAAGAAAAATCCCGAATCTTTAAAGAGCTGCTTTCTAGGACACAGTGGGACATCTTTACATTTTGCATATATGGGGGCCCTGGTGTAGACTCACAGCTCAATGGGAATGCAACTCCTCTTCCTGTTGCCTCCTTGCTTGGGTCCACACGGAGTGATGAGTAGGCCTAATCTACATACACTGAAGTTCACACCTTCTGTTCTGCCCAGAATACCTCAAAAGAGAGCCTAACTTTCACAGGCAAATTGAATTTTAACTCGTATCTTTTGTTATTTCAGTGCCTGAATGTGTGTGGATACTCTTACTTCAGAATAAAAGTATATTGTTTTGATTTTGCTTAAGTCACTCAATAAAGCTTACTTAAGAAAAATTGAACGAGGCCTCCTAGAAAGAGAAACGAACCCTTGGACTGGCTAGAAATCCTTAGTTAATCTCCTACTATTCTCTCAGCAATTCTACTAAGCATTGAACATAAGAGCTGATGCACTATTTTTAAAATTAATCTCATGTTTTCAAGAATAAAAAGGCCAACTTTGGTTTTATTTGATGTATGGGGTCATAAATTATTTGTGTACATTCCTACAATCATAGTGTTTTTGAATATTCTGAAAATTTTGTGAAGTCTAAAAGTTGCACAAACTTTAGAACAAATGATCAGTTGTGAAATTTTTTACAGGACAAATGAATTTCCTGTTATTCAATATTCTCCTGATTAAAGTGTTTCTAAAATTCAATCAAGTGGCAGAAAATCCCCCCACATGGTTTTGGTAAGAACCACCCTGTAAAAATAATGAATGACAAATTACATTTTATAAACAACTAGGGCCAGTCAAAAAAGGTTGAATCTCACAACTTACACAAAAAAGAGTCAAATTTTTCTTGTCTTTTCTTTTTTGTATGTGAAAAAAGTCATTCTGTTTTTCACATTTTAGAATTTGAAAACTTTTGACAAGAAAAAGGGACACTATTTTTAAAATAAAAAATTATCCCATTTGTTAACGGGATAAGTAACCTGTAGTTTAATAATTACCTATTTAGTACCCATTTATGAATAAAACGCACAAAGAAATCTGGATCATTTTTGAAATATTTCAGAACAAAAAAGGGCTGAATTCATAAGAAATATTCAAAATGAATAGTTCAACCTGCTCTATCAAATATTGTATTATTTATGAAAATTGTTAGTGTAATAACAAACCATTATCTATTACAAATAAAAATCACAGAGAGACCTGTTCTCCTTAGAATAGCATTGTTAAATAGTTACACTTAATTAGACTGTTGCTTAATAGGTTATAAATGATGTATGGAGCTCCCAGAAGAAATTAGTCCATAGTCTGGACTGCAGAAGAGGACCACTGGTGGTGAAACCCTTCTGAGACACAAAGAGCACAGTTATTCTGGTGATGGGAGGGGAGGGGGACACAGAAATAAATGGGTGGCCTGGGAGGAACAATTTACTGGTCTGAATTTAGCTCATGTAGTACTGTATTACTGTATATAGCTACATGATAAAATACAGGCTTGATATTTTCTTATTGCAGTTCATTAATAAAATTCCAGAGAAATTAAAAATAAAATATGTAAAGACTTTTAATGCACAGTCTTCTATCAGTGTAAAAACTGTGCAGTTAAATATCATGATTTGTAAAACCCAATTAAGAGAAAAGGCTGCACTGTTTTACAATTTCCATAATAATTTTGTAGAACAAAGGATTAACATAGACAATTCAACTAGCTTGCACTAACCACTATTGCGCACCCATCTAATTAGTTTCCACTACACATTTTAAGGACACTTCCAAGTAATCAAGATCCAGATTTGGCCAACAGCACCTTTGACACTCCCAGGAATAAGCATTTAGGGATAAATATGCAACTGCAGTATAATTCCAATATGACCATTTTGGGTACCCTATTAAAGGCCCAAAATTTTGTAGCCTGCAGAATTTGTGAGTGCATTCATTTTATGTGTGTTAAACTTATGCACTCAGAGATTATGTAGATAAAAGGAGGAAGGCAGAATAGGTGTCCAAGGTGTTGTACTCTGCTTCCACAAAGTGAACAGCTAGGCAGCAGAGACAGAAAAAGTTATCACATCCTGTTTCCAGAGTTACAGTGACATCTTTGATGATGCAATATGTATTATTCTCCATAAGAAATGAGGGGCGAGGAGGGGAAGAGGGAGGACTAATGTTTGTCAGATGGAAAAAAACAAGAATCCATCCCCCCTTCCCCAACTTCAGAGAGGCTTTACCAGCTTAAGTAAGATTTTGTCATTAAAAATCTATAATTTACAGACCAACCTAGAAATCTTCATCTCAAATGTTATTTCCATCTTAACATATGGATGTAAAAGCTGCAAATCCACCAAAGGTATATAGACAGACATCTAAATGCCCTTGAAAGCAAATATGTTTGAAAAGTACTGGGTATTAAATGGAATGAATAGTGCCAAGATTAATCAGAGTTCAACAATCTCTCATATGTAAAGTTATCCAGAAAAGAAGATGGAAATATTTGGGACATGTGTTAAGAATGAACACATTCTTGAGCAGCTGGAGGAACATGAAAGTGGGACAAACCAAAAGAATCCCTCCACGGAACACTACTCAGAGAGAGAAAACTTATGGAACTTAACAACATAGAAGACATGCAAAGAATGGCCCTGGAGGCCCAGGGATGGTGGAGCCTTGCTTGTGCCCTAACAGTGTGGGAACGATTCAGATTCTGAAGCTATAACTGACAGTTTCATTTTTTTTTTTACAAAATCAAATTGAAAAAGATTTCAGTGTCCCTTTAATACCTCCAGTGTCAACATGCACTCAGGGCCCTTTAAATTTTTTTGAGTTTCATTCATTGGAGAGTTCATTCACAGGCAAGGATGTTCACTGGACATCCAGTGGCTAGACACCTGGCCACCAGACATACACTGCATCACATGTTAGACATTATGTTAAAAGGGCAGTAAAATAACACACTTATCCCTAGCTACATTTTTGAATAGTGGTAATATCAATATTTTCAATGTCAAATTCATATTTTATTGTAATTATATTGTTACACGGTGCTAATACCACATTACCATGTATAAAATGTATGATGTCAATGTTGTGTTTTTTATTACCACATAATATAAGAAATAAAATACACTAGAAATCTGTAGTGACATTCAGGGCTTCTGTGACCTCCATAAACCACTCACTTAGGCTTCACTCTCATGGTTTATCATGTTACTAGAAGCCCTCAAATAAATTACTGCATGGTTATTGTGCATGGTTAAATGTCCATTATTTCTGAAGCTTACATTAGTGGTATTTTATATCAGATAGAAAACATTCTAAACATAATAAGTATTTCTATTACTCATCAGGCTTTGGCCTCCCAACACTATCAGAGTTACTTACTGTTACTTAGAGGCTGAGCTTCTGACTATTTTATGAAAACCCTCTTGGAATAAAGGAGGCAGGACTCTGTCTTTCAGACTGATGTAAGCAATAAATAAATGAAAACAGAAAGAAGGTAAAGCAACAGACTTACCATTAAACATGTTGCTACAATGACAAAGATGCTGAGAAATATGACAACTGCATAAAATCCTTCTTTGCTCCAGATTTTGTCCACCTCATGCTGGCCTTGCAAAACATTTTTCTTTATTAAAAAAAAAAAAAAAAGAGGTTGAAATTCTACAATAGCATGTGCAGATTAAAGAGTTCTTATCAGGCACTATGCATTATTTCAGATTTGTTGTACTACACATTCTATAGTATATGGCTCTGACCGCTGCCAGTTCCATATTTACCTAAAATAAGCAAACCGGCTGAATTATATGAGTTTGCCACAATAATCTTAACACACCCAAAGATGACTTAAGATCTTCTTAGTGACTGTTGAAGTAATCTTCCCACAGACGCAATGGACTAGTCTTAGGCTAAGTAAACAAGACTCATTCTTTCTTGGAAACTACCTGGCCCATCAGGTAAGAGGGTAGTACTCATATGTGTGCTGAGGAAATCGCTCTTGCTGGCTCATTTTGCTGCGTCTCCTCCCACAACACCTACACACTCGCCTACGTACTATCTACACCTTACTCAGAAGTGAAAACAGGTGCAAACAGAATCTCATGATGTATTAATAAGGTGAAAAGCCCTGACATTCTAACCTAAAGAAAAACCCAAAACAAGCCCTCCTCCCTATATTAATTCTGATTGTACTTAAAGCAATCTCCTAACTTTAGGGACTCCCAATGATATTACATTTCTAAAGCAGCTCTGTATGCTGAAAAATGCAGAGCTGTTGGGGAATATAACATAAAAAACAAAGAATGTTTATTCTGTCTTTATTGCAGTGAGAAAGCCTGGTTGGAATATGAAATTATAAGATTTTGACTACATTTTCAAACGGAAAAAAGCTTAATTGAAACTTGGTTCTAATAGAATCCTCAGTCCAACTGTAATACATTATTCAGAATATGATGTATATACTTGCAGCAAATGCAATCTTCACTTGTGTGTTTCAAAGGGAAAAAGATTACATACAAATAGACTTGAAAGAAATTAAGTTGTACATATTAAAACAGAAAGTCACACTCCTAATCTCAGTCTATTTCTTTATTGTATTTCTTGAATAAAATGTCAAGTTGAGAAAAAAGAAGGTATTTAAATCCTTCAATATACATTTCCGAAGTCTTGATGCTCCCCTTTCACAGAAAAGCCCTGTCGGGAGCCTAGTCTGTAACTTAACCTGCTAATTCACGTGAAAACTAAAAATTGCCTTGTCTTCCTTATGATTTTCCTCAATTTAATCAACTTGATTAAAGAACAAACTTTCTTTCTTAGGCCTTGTCTACAGTTGTGCAGCGTGTAGCCACACACCGCAGTGAAGGGGAAGCTCCGTCCACACTCACTGCGATGTGTAGCTACACGTGGCTGTGAAAAAACTCCCCCCCTGGGGAACATAGCGGGGAAAGGATCTGGCAGCAGGGAGCTTCTGGAGCATTTCCCTGCCACCTCCCTCTGGTCAGAGCCTTTCCCTGCTGCTGGAGACTTTCACTGCGGCAGGGAAAGGCATTAGCAGTGCCCCTCTAGTTGTAGAGAGGGATTGAAGCATTCAGTGCCTAGTCTGTGTAATTCACAGAATGTAGCTTTATAGAATACAGCACACACAGATAAGTATTTGATAGGATGGTTAATTTAGGGGTGCTTATTTTTATTTTAAAATTATTCTCTATTGACTTATAATTAGAAAACCTCCATTAACAAGAATATTCTTTTGTTGCGATGCCAGTCTGTCACAGCACTGGAGGCCAGATGGCAACATGAAACTCACACAATACACCCACTAAAACCAATGAGAGTACTTGGGTGGGAAACTGCTCTTTCACAACCTGGCCCTGAGGGCTCTGTATGTGTCCACAGGTTGAAAACGAATCATAAATCACCTTCTTGCAGTGACCCACTCAAAAAACTGAAGTGTTTTCAATAGTACGCTGGCATACTAGCCAATTATTTCTGCTGAAATTGTTCTTAACCATATTTCAACAATAAGTTCACTGCTTTCACTATTTGTTTTGTAGTGTTTCGTGCAATTCAGTTACCTCAACGCAGTGAGGCGGTTATTTCATCTAATGTTTACAGGATAGGCCTGGGCCTTCATGCTGGCTTAAGGCCCAACGTTGCAGCTGCCCTGCATTTTGAACTCCCATTGACAGCCATGGGAATTCCGTGTTCAGAGCAGCTGCAGCATTGGCCCATAAGCTAGAAACTAACTGTTTGACCTTGGGGAGGTTACCTGACAACCTTCCTGCGTTTCAGACATCCCACGTGGAAAACTGGATTAAAAGCAGGAGCTCACTGAGCATCAGCTGAGCTGCCCTTTCATAAGTAAATAAATGTTGCCCTGTACCTCCCCATCTAAAGATCAAAGAAACTAGAGAGTTGACTAGCTAACATAATTTTTGAACTACTGGCTGAGGGACTTTAATTACTTTATTTTTAGTACATTAATGGAACAGTAGAGCTTTTTTTTTAATGGTAGAACTTATTATATAAGTAATCGAGTCTACCGTAATTCTTCTCCATTACAAATGCAAGGCACCTTTTCTCCTGATATTGTTTTGCTCAAAGTCAGATCTAAACCATTTTGAAACGTTGGGTAATTGTCTATAAAAAGTCAAAAATTACACACCACAGCTCTAACACTGACTCACACGCCATTTTGGAACACTGAAATACTATGTTAGCCTAACAAAAGAAGTCTGTTCCCTTGACTCTAATGTAGAGTAGGAAGGACAGCAAAACTCTCGCTTAAACTCTTCTGTAATTATGATAGCAGGGGTTCTGGACTATTGTAGCTGAGTCACTTCATGTCTATGGTAAGAAAATAATTTGTGAGACAGTGTCAATTGTTCAGGACTATTTGTTCCGAGGTCCAGGAAAACTGATAAGACAGGGCTATAAACAATTAAGTTAATCTAAAACAGCTTAGTTGTTAAGCTCCTAGAGACAAAAGCTTTGCTGGTAGAGTCCTCCTTATGGAAAGCAGAAAGTCAGAGATGGTAAGAAAACAAAAAAGCCTGTCAGCAGAGACAGACACTGAAACTTAAAGATGCCAGGGTGTGCTGATTAAATGAACTGAAACTATAACATATGTCACTAGCTAAGTGGCGGTTCCCCAGGCCTTAGACTAGGTATAATGTAATGCTTTGATTTTCTCACAGGGCTTGTCTACACACACACTTGCACCAATTTAGTTTAACTGTGGACACTCTTAAGTCTGTTTAGAAAGAGTTTGTATCAATATAGCTTTAGTTAGTATGGAATCAATTTAAGCTAAATTGATATAAACTATTTCTAAATGGATTTAAGAATGTCTACGTAAGGGTCTGCTCTGGTTTATCTAAACTGGTGCAAGCTAGTGTGCAGAGACGCCCTCGGTGTTTTTATAAAATGTTTTTTTTTTCCTCTACGATAACTTTGGACCTACGCTGTTATCAAGGCACCTCCTGTGGACCATTCTCAGGGACAAAGAGAATGAATGCCTGGCCTCTGGTAATGGAGAGAGGCGGGAGAGGAGAAGCACTAGACCAGTAGCACTCTGTGCAAGGCATGGGCAGAAAGTTGCCCAGTCTCAAAAGATGCTTCCAACGCACTGGCTGCAGTCAGTAAGGAGCATGAGGAAAGCCTGGAGACTGCAGAAATTGCTGTGACTCTGGGTTATAGCCCCTTATTTCCTCTGCCCTGTAAACATTTGTTCTTTGGGTGGATTTAGGGATACGTGAAAAATGGGTCAGTTAACATGGCTGGGAGGTGAAGATTAAATGTAGCTGTCTTTTAGGCCTTGATTTCTACCAAGACTTACACATGAGTAGTTCCACTGAAGTCAGTGGGACTAGTTACGCATGTAAATATAAGCATGTGCAGGATCAGGGCCTTATTTATGTTATCTGTTAAAAATTGAATAAAGACATTCAAATAATGCTCTTGTCTTCCCAATAGCATTAAACCCACCTGACTTTGTGAGCTATTTTGTATGAAGAATTCTAGAGAAAACTCCATGAAACCTTTAACTTTGTATTGGCTACATTTATCTGATTGACAGACAGAGAATTCAAATACCTAGTAGTTTTAGACTATTGAAACTGAGGAATGACAATTTACTATTTCATGTAACATAGGTGAGATTTCGGAGTCAGCACTTTGTTTTTTCAGACAGTCCCGCCTAGCTTGAAATCATTTCTCCATCCATAAGGAGTTATTCACATATGCTTTCTTCCCATGTCTATTTGAATTGTTATTTGTAATTGAAGTATTTGGAACAGATAATCATCTCTCTCAAATTCATACACTTCAGCACTAAAGTAAATCCTCATTTAAAGAAAGTATTTTAGGGCTGCAGGCTGGGTAGCTGATTGGAGTTGTAAAGAACAGATCTGACATTAGGATAGGACTGCTTAACTTCACTTTGTGATCCTATAACTCAGTGTCCTATAACCTCAGTATCAGCACTGTGAAAACCCTTTCATTTCCATAGTTTACCTGCTGTAGGAAACACATATGACTTTGCTCATTATAACTTGCTTTTTATATTGCACTTTTCATACTGAAAATATATCGCAGCACTTTACACTGAATGAGAACTTACAAATGAGGTAGAAAAATGGTAGTGCAGCAACTATGTAGGCTAGTGTAGCACCCACTATGCACTCAGCAATGGCTCGCACACAGGCCTGGACATAAAGGCCCTGATCCTTTGCTTGGCATAGGAATCAACGGGACTGAGGCGGGGACGGGAGACTGGAGCTGGTCAAAGTTTTTCGTTCAGAATGTTTTTTTGACCAAAAACTGCTCTCTCGTCAAAATGGAAATTTGCACAGGAAAATCTGTTTTTGATTAACTGTTTCGAGATTGTTCATGAAATTGACCTCACCCAGAGTCCACGGGGCTTTATGTGTAATTATGGGCTTCCAAGCACCAAACAAGATCCAAAGTGATTTGATTATAGCCTGATGTGTGTGTGAACTCAGTGGCTTCCTTTCCTTTTTTCTTTAATTATTATTTCCTTTGGTGTCATGAGGTAAACCCAAAGTCAAATATATGTCCAAATGTAATGTCTGCAGTGCACTGCCGATGTGGCAGTGCTGGTCCTGTTTTGAAACAGATTATCTTTAAAAATAAAAGTAATAATAAAAAATAACAAGATGTTTTAAGGGCTCTCTCTTTTTTGGGCTAGGTAAAAAAATAAAGTGGGCAAACTTTCAAATCTCTCACTCTCCTAGAAAACAAAGTCAGCAATAGATAAAATAAACAAATACAATGCTCCCAAAGCCATTCAAGGCACAGTTTAACCCTGAATGGACCAAGCGGGAGGTTGGACCACCTTGAAGTAGAGAATTATCTCAAAATCTGAATTCTATTTGTGTCTTCACAGAAGTCTTCAGACCAGCCAACTCACATAAAAAAGACTAAAGTTTCTTAGCCCATGTCTACATGTACAGTGGTGCTGTGGCGCAGATGTACCAATACAGTGAAGATGCTGGTGAAGATGCTCTATGCCAACAGGAGAGAGCTCTCCCATCAGCATTATAAAACCACCTCTGCGTGTGGCAGAAGCTATGTCGGTAGGAGACACTCTCCCACCAACATAGTGCTGAGCACATGAGTGCTTATGTTGGTGTAACTTATGTCGCTCGGGGTGTGTGTGGTTTTTTCACACTTCTGAGCAACATAAATTATGTCAACATAAGTTGTAGTGTAGCCATAGCCTTAGTGATTATATGATCCATTCAAGCTTTATTTAAATAATTTAACAGGATTATTTTTTATTATTGCCTTGTAATAATAATAAAAACAACTTTTATTAGCCATACATGTGCCTCAGTATCAGTATCTTAGCCTAAGAACTAACACAGGCCTTAATAATTATATTTAGAGTTGACTAATTTACAGTAACTCTAATGTGATATACACATGATAACCTACCTCTGGGGAAACTTCTGTAATTCCAAACTGGGATAAACTTTGATGCAGAACATTGATATTAAGTGAACGCAACACCGCTTCAGATGGAAGCGCGTCAGAAATTCCTGGTTTTCGATTTATTGGAGACACGAACAGCTCAACACAGTTCTTCTTCCCCTAGATAACACAAATCATATAAAAATATTTGATTCTGAATCATTTCTGGCAGCTAAATTTTAATCCTATTTTAAAAAATGAAAAATATAGTATAAGGAGGATTGCAACTGCTCACTTGCTCTCTTTCTCTACTCACACTCCATTTTGAGCAATTTAAACGTCACAGGATGGATGATAAAAAATATAGTATATGCTGTGTTTTTTCTCTCTCACTCCCTATTAGATTATCCTTACCTTAAAGTCACCATCTTTAGATGTTTGTTCTTCAGCGAAACTTCTTTGCATAGTGACATGTTGGTGTTTTGTTGTTACTTTGCAATCCAATGTCAACACACTGCAACTTTATGTAATGATGAGGCACAATATTCTCATTGCAATGTTGTCAGGGTTGCCTCCCCACTCTGAACTGTGGGGGTACAGATGTAGGGACCCACATGAAAGACCCCCTAAACTTATATTCCACCAGCATAGGTTAAAAACTTCCCGAAGGTACAAATTCATTTCCTTGTCCTTGGACGGTATTGCTGTCACCACCAAGTGATTTAAACAAACATTCAGGGAGAGGCCACTTGGAGCCCTATCTCCCACAAAATATCTCCCCATCCCCCTTCACTCCCTTTCCTGGGGAGGCTTGAGAATAATATACTAACCAATTGGTTACAAAGTACAAATCAAACCCCTGGGTCTTTAGGACACTGGAAATCAATCAGGTTCTTAAAAGAATTGTATTTTTTTAAAAAAGGTAAAAGAATCACACCTATAAAATCAGGATGGAAGGTAACTTTACAGGGCAAATAAAAAGATTTAAAACACAGAGGATTCCCCTCTAGGCTTAGCTTCAACGTTACAAAAAACAGGAATAAAACTCCCTCTTAGCATAGGGAAAATTCACAAGCTAAAACAAAAGATAATCTAATGCATTTCCTTGCTATCACTTACAATTTCTGTAACTTTAGACATATCATTTCACTGTCTTGTTAGGAGATGTTTTTTTCCTGCCCTGGTCTCTCTCTCTGTCCGAGAGAGAACACCCGAAGAGAGCGCAAACAAAACCTTCCCCCACACCAGATTTGAAAGTATCTTCTTTCTCCATTGGTCCTTCTGGTCAGGTGCCAACTAGGTTAACTGAACTGATTAACCCCTTACAGGTAAGTGATTCTGTACCTCTGGCCAGAGGGATTTTATATTACTGCATACATAAAGGTTGCTACCCTTCCTTTTATATTTATGACATATTTCATGCTATTAGATGTCACAGCAATGTGACAGGACCCTAAAAGTCTGCCTGGAAGTTGTGTTGACTCCATAGAAAAGCCTGCTTGCATTTCTGGTATCTTGCAATTTATTGTTACAGGATGGGGATAAATTAATTAAAACTGGAATAATCTTGGGGGTTTCTCGGGAAGTGTATTCCCTTAGGTAGGCTCTCCTTTGCTTACAGAAAGGACTTTATACCTTCTGTTAACATTGGGCTTTGCTCACAAGCAGCGTTGTATCGAGGGAACTGCTGTCTATTTGTAAGAGCAAGAGGAATGGGAGTAAGGATGTTTCAGTTACACTATTAATGCTTGTGACTACTGACTCGCTATGTGAACTTGGCCAAATTATATAACCTCTTTGTGCCCCATTTTATCCATATAGAAAATGGGTAGATTGATACCTTCCTCACCATGGGTGTTGAGCAGACTAATATTAAATAATGTTTCTAATGTGTTTTGGGCTAGGTATAAGGGCAAAATGTTAATATGTCTACCCTCAAACCACAAATTAAAAAAGAAAGTAAGAAACCATGGAGTCAATGGGAAAACACAATATGCTGCTTGCTTTCAATTACCCAGGCTCCTCAGAGCACATTTGGAAAGCTGCTATATGACATATTATGCTAGAGTATTTTAGGACCCATAAGGAAAGTTCCTCTTTTAATTGCACTTTTCACTGTGTATGCCTTATAACTTTAACATTTTGGTTAATGTGGGGGACAAGAAGATTAAGCACTCCCTGCCATGAATGACGTTCCTAAAGAAAATGAAAAGAATGTCATTGCATTGCTATTGATCTTTCCTTTTGTACAGCTTGTCTGATCCTCTCACAAAGACATTATTTGAAAGGTGTTTTTGATCCCTTTTGGCATATAAAACCCTATCATACTAGGAAATACATTTATATCGAACCTGTCAATCCTCCTCACTGGTATTCAGCCCACACTGCGCCTGAAAAAAAGCCACCCTCACTTTGAACAATAAAGGAATGCTAGCAACACACAGATTGTATGGCTTTTCTGTTTAATGGCAAAATGCCCCGTGGAAAACAACAGTTATAGATTCCTACTGTGAGCCATTAACATTAACCTTTAAGTACTTTACATAGTATAGTATTGTGACACTCTATACCTCGGGGGAGTGCCCTGTAACCCCCATATTCATCATTTGTGTAATACTGTGATATTGCATATAAATCATGCCATATAAGGTATCATGGGAAAGGTTATGATCTGCTGAAACCCATCATTCTATCTAAATATGTATATCATTAGTGCATATGAAATTATGAGATTGTGTTGTATGGTTGTCACTAAAATATGTGTGAGTTTGGGAATTGCCCAGGTATTAGCTCCCCAGAGACAACAACAAGGGAGGTAACCAATGCTCGAGTGGCTGTCGAACAACCATCAATTGCCGTTGTCCTGCAAGGGAGTTACAATTCAATGTCTCACTTGCACAAGGCCACACCAGGGGAATTGCTCAACCTAGCCTGGGGACTCAGCAATGCCCATCAGACATGCCTGGACTTGTGTTCTCCAAGCCCATGGAATGAGGATATAGACTAGAAGACAGAGGCTGCATGGTTTGTCCTGTCTCTTCCCCCACCTATGCCTATGAAGGCAACAAGAACACTGGAGCTGAGGAGACTGGTCCCCAGGCTCACAGGGAGAGCTCATATATGAAAGACTAACCAACCTGCAGTATCCAGTAGGGTGAGAAAAACTGCTTAGTCCAGATATTGCCTAGTCTAATAAGATTGAGAATTTAGACTGAGTACTGATCTTTTATTGTCCTTGGTAGCTACTCTGACTTTTGCCTATCACTTATAATTAAGGCTGAGAGTTTGTCACAGAGGTCACATAAGTCACGGATTCTGTGACTTTCTGGGACCTGCTGTAGTGGCCGGTGCAGCTGGCCCAGGGGCCTCCTGAAGAGCTCAGGCAGCCCCTGGACCAGCTGCACCGGCCGCTGCTGGGGCAGTCTCAGGCCACCACCTTCTCTCCCTCCCAGCAGCAGCATCAGAAGTTTGTGTGTGTGGGGGAGGAGGCTCAGGGCTGGCGGTTGGGGCACCGGAGATGGTGAGGGCTCTGGGTGGTGCTTACCTTGGGGATAGGGTGACCAGACAGCAAATGTGAAAAAGCAGGACAGAGAGTGGGGGGTAATAGAAGCCTATATAAGCAAAAGTCCCAAAAATTTAGACTGTCCCTATAAAATCGGGACATCTGGTCACCCTACTTGGAGGGCTCCCCGGAAACAGCAACATTTCCCTCCCTCTCAGCTCCTAGCTCCACACACTGCCTCTGCCCAATGGCACCACCCCAACGGCTCCCACGGGCTGCAGTTCCCAGCCTATGGGAGCTGCAGAGCCAGCATTTGGGGCAGGGGCAGCGTGCGGAGCTAGGAGCTGAGGGAAGAATGTGTCGCTGCTTCCAGGGAGCTGGGTAGGGAGCCTGCCAGCCCTGCCAATCCTTCTTGGATTGTGGACAACAGAACTTGACACTACAATATTACAGTAGTGGTTACACGAGTGCCAAATACAGAGGTAATATAACCTGCCTTTTGTTCAATATTCCTATGTTTATACATCCATGGATAGAGCCCCACACGGATACAAAATTCATATCCGCAGATATGGATATCCATGGATATAAATTGGTATCTGCGGAGCTGCAGGGCTCTACCAGGAACTGCAGCAACGAAACCAGTAGCACGTTCAGCCTCATCTCCCAGGAGCCAGTACCCTGCGCCGGCAGCTCCTCCGACATGGATATACCACCCCCAGCCCTGCCCTGGTCTTGCTAGTGTGTGCAAGTGTCTCACACGCTCCCAGACAGGAGATGCAGATCGCTGCATGGAAAAGACTCCTGTCCAGAAGCGTGCGAGCCATTTGCACACACTGGCATGACCATGGACAGCTCTATCCATGGATCGCATTAGGCCTGTTAGCCAGTGCATGACATTGCGAGCTCATATTAAGCTGATTATCCATCATGATCCTCAAGTCTTTTCCAGAGAGTCACTGATTCCCAAGATAGAGCCTCCTGTCCTGTACCTATGAACATCCTCTGCTCCTAGGTGTATGACCTTACATCAAAATGTATATTGTTTGCCTGTGCCCAGTTTACCAACCCATATAGATGTCTCTGCATCAGTGACCTGTCCTCTTCATTATTTACCACTCCCTCAATCTTTGTGACATCTGCAAACTGTATTAGTGACAATTTTATGTCTCTCTTACCCCCACCCCAAGTCATTGATCAAAATGTTAAACAGCATAGGGCCAAGAAAGAACCTATCCCTGTGGGACCCCCCTAGAAACACATCTTAATGATGACTCCCCATTTATAATACATTTTGAGATCTCTCATTTAACCAGTTCTTATTTAATTTAATGTGTGCCATGTTGATTTTGTTTCATTCTAGTTTATTGATCAAGATTTTGTGGGGTACCAAGTCTAATGCCTTACAGAAGTCTAAGTATATTACATCAAAATTATAACATTTATCAGTCAAATTTGTATTCTCATCAGAAATATCAAGTTAATTTGACAGGATCTATTTTCCATAAACCTGTGCTGACTGGCATGAAATATATTACTCTCCTTACAGTGTTTATTCATCAAGTCCCAGATCACCTATTCTATTATTTTACCAGGGATCAATGTCAGACTGAGAGGACTATAATCTGGATCATCCAGTTTACTTTTTTAAAATATTGGTGCAACATTCACTTTCCTCCAGACCTCTGTGACGTTCCCAGTGTTACAAGATTTATTGAAAAAAAAATCAACTTTTCCAGTCAAGAGAGCTCCTCAGCCAGTTCTTTTAAAACCCTTGGATGAAACAAAGAGAGTTCTATAGAATTTACTCTAGAAATAATTCTAGAATTATGCTAGAATTTAATAGACAATTCCTTTCCATACGTTTTACCATTTGATAACAGGGATATAATTTTCTATTATGCTCTGTAGCATGGTTAAAAAAACTATAGAAAGGGAATCTTTTTTCAATTAGAGTCTATTGGACTTTTCCATAATGGCAGGAAAGCTAATTTAATTTAACTGAAATTACCTGGTAATTTTCTTATACAAAAATCTTGGTACTTACAATGAGTCGGTTGATATGAATTTGCTGTGGTAACAGTCCTAAAGCTGCAGCCACTCCTTGGCGAAATATCCGAAGCAATGTGATATTCAGCTTGTTTACATCCATTTGCAGTGCCTGAAAAACAAAACCAAATTAGTTCCATGCTCAGCACACACAGTTCTCGACTAATGACTGACCTCTATGAATCTTACTAATTGTTTTCTCAAGATGATCATCTGTGAAATTGATTTGCATTTTTAATAAGGAAAAAACTACAAGGGAAGTATGTTAAATATTGTCAGTTGAAAAAAGTCTTTACCAATGAAAAACTTCCTTTGAAGTCAACGGAATTTTACCTGAGTAAGAACTGAAGTAAAGATCATCCCCCAAGAATCCACATGTAACAGCAGCCCTGTGCATGTAGCTCTCTCCCTTTACAGATGGAAGGTGGTGAGGGAGAGCTGCACACATAACACTTCACCCCTCCCTTGCTCCTTTCTGGATACTATGTGAGGGTGAAGGCAGGAAGGAGGAAAGGAAATGTCACGCTGAGTGGCACTATCTGGCATTTCTACAGGAGGGGCTAACCTGGAACTGAGTAAGACCTTTAAAGAGGTCTAACCCAAACCAAATTGAACTGGTTGATTTAACTGAATGAAAATGATTTTTCATGTAAGAATTTCACCGTTCTATTTAAAGCCATCAGTGTGGTTGAGTGAGTTGCTCAAGGTCCCAGAACACGTGAGGGTCGATCTGGGAGAAGCTTTCATTCAGCTCTAAGTACCCTAGGATGGCTTCCCCCTTCCCAGATAGACCTGTGTGAGCAAGATTAACTAGCAGTGGGCAAGACATCAAACTGAGACTGTGCTTGATAAAGAAAGAACTATTTTCTTAAAGAAATCTCCATCTTGGTGACACAGGATTTTCAGTCACAAAATTTGCCTGCAATAGTTTTTGATTATGTATAAACCAGGAAAATATAAAACTCCAAGAAAAATATGTGAAAAAGGAGAGGCAGAGGAAAGGGAAAAGAGAGAGAAAACAAATCTCTAAATATATGTTCGTGGGAGTAGAGCTCCTTTTTAATATCGTTATGCCACTCTGATATTACTGTAACTTGGTGCCTAGATACTATGATTGGTATTCTGTAAATATGATAGAGTACACATATTAGGCTAGACAGATTAGATTAGAAGAATTAGATAGGTCTAATATGCCTAGACTAAGTAAACTGGGATAAAAGAGAAACATGTCTGGAGTCCAAGCCTTTCTGATCCACTGGAAATCACAAAATTATTAAGCTAACAGTACTGTTATGGAGCATATACATTGTGGGCATTAACATATGGCAGATCAATATAACAAAATGTTAGCATACATTTTAAAATTATTTCTTACTCAGTTACTGCTGCTGCTCCTTTTGCTTTGGAAAAGGAAAGAGTGAAACATCCACTGTTAGACAACACTAATTAATCATTTACTCTTTGCTGATCAGCAGTGTTTATCATGTATTGCACCTGCTCTCTAAGGAGTATACAATTTTGAATCTGCTACCCATCCTCATTTCCCAGAGCAATTATTAATCTGGCTATTGCAAGTGTAGCGACAGTTTCTAGGTTTATATGCTCCAGGCAAAACAGGTGAGTTGAGGGGAAAGAGTTCTTGCCTGCAATAAATAAAATGCCTGGAAAGAGATATTTCCAAAATGAAAATTCAGAACAGAAAACCAAAGAAATATTTAACACTGGGATTCCTTAGGCGCCTCACTCAGTACATGGATTTTCATCCTGAGGGACTGAAATTGTGCACAACGGAATTTATTTCAAATATGGAGTAATGTCTTTTCTCTATTATAATAATTTATTGAGTCAAGTGCAAGATTTGTTACTCAGGCAAAAATCAAATAAAGCGTCTCTCTTTTCCCCTTTATTCTCCTTCCCAACATCATCCTTTTGCTGCTCTGATTTCTCTGCCTGTCTGCCTCTCAAACATACCACTGCTCTTCATTATTCTGGTTCCTCCTCTAGGAACTCCAGTAACTGCCCACCTGCCCCTACCTTCTGCTACTAATTTCTCTCCCACCACCTACCACTGGTTAGTCAGAATATATATTTCAGGGCTAAAAAGGGTTAAGATGTGAGTCTTCAAAAGGGTCTTTTTCAATTTATTTTTGTTTTGTTTAAAAAAATAGGGATCAGAAAATTGAAAACCATAAAACAGGTCATGTGCAAAAAGAAAACTCATAAATAGATTGCTTTATTTGCATTGCTATCCACTTATATATATATATATATATATATATATATATATATATATATATATATATATATATATATATATATATATATCAGGTCACTAACAAACGTTAATTGATCTATAGTGAATGCCAGAAAGTTGCTGTATGACACACAGAATGAAGAATAAAAAGTTCCAACAACCTTAACAGGCACGATTTTTTGTGGCACTTGTTTGATTCAAGATTGGAGGAGTGAAAATGCCCCCTCAAGAAGTTCTAGTGATTATTTTGTCTTTGTTATTTGTGTGAATGGAAGACGGCTCCGCATGGGAAGATTAAGGGATTGATGACTTGGGCAGCAATGTTAGCAGTCTCTATTAGGATTTTAAAATGGCTTACTAAGATTCATTGTGACTACAGTTTTGGTTGGGTAGTGACAGATCTGTTATGAATAAACATATGCCATTCATGATTCTCCTTTTGAGTGTTGTCTGGATCTGTCATAAATCAGAGAGATCTGGCTTGGTGCACTGAGCCAGCTTATTTGCACAACTCTGCACTAGTTTACGCTCTAACTTTTCGCAGAACAAAGAGGAGGGGTGAGTAGTGTATTGTTTTCATTCTGCTTGCAAGGCTTGAGGTGGCCAGATACAGAGACTAGATTATTTGGCTCCTGTCATTTCCTGTACACCTGAGGACTGATGTAGATTTGTGATTTTGTTGGCTTATATACCATCAGGTTGAATGGAAAATGTCAGAGCTAAACTCTCTAAAATAGTGTTGGTGCAACATTTGGAGTCCTTATGTATTATTATCTTTGATGACTACCATGTGCATGCATATGTCAGTGCAGATGTTTCTGGAAATTATGGACTCTTTTGGTTTTATCCAGAGGCTTTTTCCACAGAGCCAGCCACATTCTCAGGCTTGCCTTTGTGTCTATTTGGAATATTTCAGATACATGGGTCAGCCTTTCTGGCTCTTGTCCAAACCCGAATCAGCGCATGAGATTTTCTGTGTATAATTGTGTATCAACATCATTCTGATAATATTCTATCCCATGTCTAGAAATGAACTCACATGCAGAGAGAGAGGGATTGAAATTTTTTGACAGCCAGCTTTTCCTGTCATGAAATGTGGCTTAGTTGAAATCAATATTTTCCTATTGATTTTGACACAATTTTCCTATTGGAAAATTGTAAAACATTTTCCCTGAATGTACATTTCAAAACACATTTTTTTGTTATGACTTTAAATGTTGTATTTGGAAACTGTAACATTTTGACTTGGGAATTTTGGGGACGCTCCCCCTGACTCTTCTTAAACTTCTCCTCTATTGTCACCAACAGGGAAAACAGGAAACATTTTGAGTTTTTGACCAGCCCAATATTTTTATAATATAATATAAAGTCCATGCTGAATTATAATTGTGGCTTATGATAACAAAATTGCAGAGCCAAAATTCTATTTTACCTGCAATTTGCATTCATTTTTCTGAATATCAGTAACTCTTTTGATGATTAATGAATGATCCAAATCAGGGATGTCATGGCTTCGGGTATGAGCAATTACGTAGAGCTACTTATGCAAACTGCCACACATACTTTTCTACTAGGAACACAATGTGAATAGAAATCAAAACAGAAGCACTTCCTGGGAACTTTATACTCTTCCAAGGCCATCAGGTAATGACTGAAAATGTTGGGGGGAATCTTAGGGCAAGACTTAAAAATTACAGAAAAAAAATCACCTCTAATTGCAGAGAAAATTATGACATCTGTTGTTTGAGGTAATTAGAACCAGACAAAGTATAGGCAAATGCTGTACACACTTCCCTGTCTATATAATTCAGTTGTGACCTGGAATACACCTCTATTTCAGGCATGCAATTTTCCTATGAGGAGACTGGTGAATGAATGTATGGGGACTGAGATCAAACAGTTCGTATTTACTTGAAACCTGTGAACATTTGGGATAACTTGTCCAAAGAATGTTTTTGTGATCAAGAAGTTAACTCAACATATAGATTGCAGATTGGTTAAGGGTTAGGAATTGGCATTTAGATTGCTGCAGCTCCGTTCATTCAAACCAAATTTTGCGTATTCAGATGGACACATCGCATAAGTTCACAGAAATGTTTGCTGTGAGGCAAAGTCAAAATTTTAGGTAAAAATTAATGCTTCTTAATTTTATGAATTTGTAAGATAATAAAGAACATATATTTCTGGCACTTGATATATTCATATAGTGCAATGAAAAATAATGTATACACACATACTATGAGCTCTCAAAAGGAAATCAAGACTAGAAGTAATACTAGTGGGAAGTGTAGGGATAATCTAATTAGTTAGCATGACAATTGACACAGTGGACACTGTGTTCTCCATGTTTTCCCCTAGGGGACACTGACAAATTGAAATGTGGGAAATACAATATGAATAAAAGGAAATACTTTTTTGCAGTGTGTAATTAAACTGTAGAACTCACTGTTCAGACCAAGAATTTAAGGTGCTAAAAGGGACTGAACATTTATATGGATAGGAAGAATATCCAGAGTTATCATAATTAATGATAACACAAATTTTGTGGAAGTGATATTAAACATCATGCTTCAGGGCTTAAGGCAAACTCTTCACTATTAGAGACCAGGATGAGACCTAATGTGGGGTACAGAGTAACTCATATCTGCCTACTGAAGGGTTCTTACAATTTCCTCTGAAGCATCTGGTACTGGCCGGTCAGAAACAGGACATTGGAAATACTCTGTCTGTAGTGCCTAGCGTTCACCTAGATTCACTCATTGAGGTTTTAGGTATGCTTGGAGCACTATAGTCAGGCATCTGTAGAAAGGACCCATACCCTTCATGGTTATTAAAACATGTAGACACACGTTTGGCTCATTATTTACGAGGACCGTTAACGTCTCTCTTCAAGAGGGCATTCAGGGACATCTGACATTTTGCCAAGTTTCCAGCCGTGCTCTGACTATATGTTTAAACTGTTACTCAGCAAACCAACATTGAATATTAACCACCTCACCAATTATTGTCTGACCTCAAACTTTCCTTTTTCAGGAAAGTCTATTGAAAAGATAGTGACGAACCAGCTCCAGTTGCACTTTGATTCTACAGAATACTTCGATTCCTATCTCCTTGATTATCACATGTCATGGGGGGTGGGGGGAGTGGGAAAGAAAATTCATTAGTCTATTCACTGTATTCTATGTCCATCTCATAACTCCACATAAGAGCCTCTGTAAGGGCCCTGATCCAAAGCCCACTAAAGTCAATGGGAGTTTTTCTTCGGAAGTCAATGGGCTATGGATTGCACTGTAAGAGCTCAGTGGGTTTCAGGTGCCAGAGTTTTAAAGGGGTAGGACAGGGAGAAGGGATGTCCACTCTCCAGGGCACTGTACCCCACAGATCTTCAGGACTCTTGAAATGAAGCTAATGCTGATTGTGGAAGCATTGTCTGAGTCTTTGTTACCCTCTGGTATTATGAAAACCACTTCGGGGAGGGTAAGGAAAGGTTCTGGAGGCAGCAGGAATGCAATGGGCCTGTGCCAATCCATAAGGATTGTAGGATCTTCTGGGGATGACAACTGAACCCCTTGGGTTCCATAAGGAGACGGGAGATTTCTCCTGCACTACACAACGGCACTTTAATAAAGAAGAAACCCATTGAATAAAACAAACATGCATGGAAATATAGAACTCCCTTTAAAAAAAGCTATCAATGTGATATTGCATCTATTTTAAGTTGAAATCTAGTTTTTCCCATTGATTCAGTATTAACTATCAGAAAGTATAGCCTGGCAATAACAAAAGGAAGGCTGGAAAAGTGGGTAATGTGCTAGCCTGTGACTTGGAAGATTTGGGTTCAATTTCCTGCTCCACCATAGACTTCTAGTGTGACCTCATCTCTGCCTCATTTTGCCATCTGTAAAATGGTGATAGTAGCACTTCCCACCTCACAGGGACATTGTGAGGTTAGATACACTAAAGATTCTGAGGTGCTCAGATACCGTAGTAATGGTGGCCATATACATATCTAAGATAGATAGACGTTTACAACTTGTTTCAGAGCCATCCTTGACTTTGCCTTGAAAAGTTAGTTTTTGCCCTTCCTTAATTTGGTTCTGCATTTCCCCAAGGCCTGGGTTTTAAATGAGAATGAAATGATGTCAGGCTTGTTAAAAGGATCAGTAGGGGTGTATTTCAAAGCCACTGGAACAATAGATTTCTCAGCCCTTTCTGACTCTTTTTTCTCTCGTTACCTCTGAGTTATATGCCAGAGAGTTGACAGGAATGATCTGCTGCAAGAGCAAAAGACAATACACAGACAGATGAAAACATGGGGGGGGGTGGGGGAGAGACAGAGGTTCAGTTGAACCATTTTAACCCTCTTATTCTTTGAGAAATATGTGATGATTAGCGCATAAAATTGTCCAAACTGTCCTTATTAAATGTACAGAAACCAAAGACTTCCCTCTGTTATAAGAGAAAGAAAGGGTGCTATTATCTACAGTACAATTTTTATGCCCAGCATGACTGCAGCAATCATATAACATTTCAACCTCCCAAAGCTTACCTGTAATACTCAGAGTAATGGACTCTTTAGAGCATGTTCAGTACAGCACTTTGTAATACATTCTTTTTTTCCTCTCTGATTATGGAGTCTCTAGGTACTGTTTGTGTAAAGTTTGAAGCATGAGGGAACATGTACTGTCTTTCCCTGCTTCTTTGGTAAGAGATGTATTATAAGTTTTTGCAGCTAGTTTCACCTCCCTCAAATGACCCTCAGCTACTGACATTTAAATTCCTGTTGTAGTTTTGTGAAATGGCTTAAAGAATATAGAAATTATTTCCAGGAAGCTGTCAGGAGGAGCAATGACATTTTTATCCAGAATTATAAACTAGTACATGACAGAAAATAGATGATCATTTTTTCTTTTATGTACGGGTCAAGACCAAAACTATAGCTTACTTTTAGCCACAAGACACTCTTTGACTTTTATCGGAGTCACACTACCAAAGCCCTTCACATGGCTTAGAAAGTTTAAAGGTAAGAATTCAACACTATTGACTTGCTATATTGCTTGCATGTTTATTTTCACAGACAATTTTGCCATTAAAGATGAGTAAAACATTCTGGTTAAACTAGAAATCTTCCTGAACCTTCGCTCAAACGGAACCTTTTTGCGGAGATACAGAACACTTTTTTATTTTCATGCCCTTCTGTCCCTCCAGAGGACTAGAGCTACGGGAATAATTGATGTTTCAGTTTCATGGCAGTTCTGAAAAAAATCAGTTTGGGTTGAACCGAATCTGAACGTTTTCAGAATTTTTGGTGAATCAAAAAAGTGTGTTTTGCGTCTGTTCTAGGGGGATTTGAACCTAGATCTCCCATGTCCTTGATGAGTGCCCTAGCCATTGGGCTGAAGGTTAAAAGGGGGGAAAGCAGATACATCATCATCAGCACCTTTTCCTCCAGCCATTTTTTGAATGGCCAAAATAATTTGTCTCAAATTCATGACTAGTTTTGGGTCACCCAAGATTGCATGAAGGAGAAGAGCTGAAATACTACCAAAAAAGGTATTCTTGCACTATTTCTGGGCCAGCTGGAAGCAGGATATGCATGAGAAAGCCTCTTTTATGTGTTTTCCAAACTTACCTTGCAGTACAAAAAGATCTGGTATGTTTAGACAAACATCATGGCCAAGATTTTCAGAAGTGACAGGTAATTTTGCTGCTTCAAGTTTTGGATGACCAGCTTGAGTTTCTCTGACAGAGCCTGATTTTCAGAAGGGGGGTCAGTGACAGACTGACAGTATCCTGTAATATCCTGAACAAATCTTGTGGAATTAAGATAAACTCTACTGAATTAAGTTAAACCTTATAGAATTAGGGTTAGTACCTCTGGGGTTCAGTGCATTAAAATGTAATTTTATATGTCTTATTGTGGCACTATATGTACTTTCTCCAGTAGGGAGGGGATGCTAATGAACTTCCTCTGTTATCATCCCTTTAAAGCTGCCCCCTGGAGAGGTTCACATATACTGGTTCAAATTGGATTTTCCATGGACCAACATACAAAAAGTATTTTTTTGATAAATATCCTGGACTCAGGGCCTTCTTCCTAATCTAGCAAATGGACAGGACCCTTGGTCCACAGAGGGCCCCAATCCTTTGAGAAAGGTTGGAAAGACTGGTACTGTGGCCCCTTAAGACCATGCACTTGTTCTGAGCTGAAGCTGTGATGAACTTGTGATATCAAAGGAAACCCTGGGGGATGGGCCGCTGAAGGACTGCTCCTACCAGAGCCCATGTTAGAGTGGGGATGGTGTCTGGTAAGGTTATTAGCATGCATGCAGGTAGGTTATTTTATTGTTTTAAATATATTTTCTCTGTAGTGTTTTTACCCTCAGAATACAGTAGGCTTGAATAGAAAGAATGATGTGCTACTTATAAATGTTGACAATCAAGCTGGCTATGTCAACACTACCCACCACTGGTGGCAGCAGGTAGTGTACATGTAGCTATGTGCCACAGCGAAAAGCAGGTTACATCCACTGTGGTGTGTAGCTACATGTGCCAGTGAAAGGCTCTGGCTGAGGGGATGTAGTGGGGAAAGGCTTCAGCAGCTCCCTGCTGCCGGAGCCTTTCGCTGTGGGGAAAGGCGCCAACAACAGGGAGATTTCAGAGCCTTTTCCAGTCTTGGAGTCTTTCCCTGTGGTGAAGAAGGGCTCCAACAATGGGGAGCTAGCAGCCATTCCCTGCTGGGGGAGTTTTTTTTCTGTGGATGGGAAAGACTCCAGCAGCGGGATGACAGCAGGCCACTATCTTGCTAAAAATAGCAGTGTGGATGGGGAAGTATGGGTTGGGTGAGTAGACAGTGTGCTGGGTATGCACTCAAGTACATACCCGCACCCTTCAGGTACGTCCTTACTCCAGTTGCCTAAGTAGTGCCTCACCAGCTACACTGCTATTTATACCCGTGCTATGGGGGCTATGCAAGTATGTGCTCCACACGCTGCTGACAGAAGAGTGCAGTGTACATCCACTTCAGGAGCTTTTCGGTATCCATGTCAGGGTGGTGCAGGGCTCTCGTTGCCTGATTCCCCTCTCTTCTGGACCTTTTAGCAAGTCCCGTCATTGCCCTAATTCTCCACCCATTTATTGTGGAGTAGGTCACAGGGGTGCCCGGTCACGTGGTCACCAGAAAGGGAAGAGGCTGTACTGGAACGGGTTAGGTCCTCTGCAAATGACACTTACTATGGAACCTGGTCAATACAGAAGCCCCTTACACTCAGGGTAGTGTGGCTCAATGGCCGGAGTTAATAAAGCCACCCTCGCAGTCGGGGCAGTGTGGCCTAACGGCCAGAGTCAATAAAGTCGCACCCCTCTGTGGGATTTGTGTGGCCTATTGGCCCATTGGGGTGCCACTCAGGAAGGTGTGATACCCCAGGTAGGGGAACTTGGGCCCTCCCTGCTCCTCTGAGCCCCAGCCCAGGGCCCTGGCAATGGCGAGGTTACTCGCCACTGAGCCAGCAGGGATCCTCCCGAAACATGCTGATTAGTTCCCTGGTTCACCTAGCAGAGCAAAGTCTAAGTCCCCGGGGCTGTCTTCGCCAGCGAGGTTCCCATGGGTCTCTGGGGTCCTCAGGGTGTGTAGCTCCTGATGGCAGGGCCTCCTCTTTGGGTTGGTCAGGCAGCCTGGAATCCGACTGGGGCTCAGTGTGCCTTGATTCTGAAGTTGGGTCCTGTAGCAGCTTCCTGGAGAGATCCTGCAGCTGGCATCCTCTCCCTTCAGCAACCCGTCCTCTCCCTTCAGCAACCTGCCCAGACTGAGCTGGGCTGCTTCCTTTTATACCTTGCCTCCAGGCTGAGCATGCTCAGCAGAAGCGAAGGGGCATGGCTTCCTCAGCCGGCAATGCACAGTTAACCCTTGCAGAGCCAGGGCAGAGTAGGTGCACCCCGTCACACCTGGTCAGACGTGAGTGAGACATGGGTCTCCATCCAAGAAAGGCAACAGCTGGGGATCTGGAGGCCTGACAGTAAATGTCTTTGCTGGCCCACTAAGGGGAAACACAGGTGCAATTGCCCTCAAGTGTTCCAGAGTGCTCAGTACTTTCTGAAAACCAGGCCTTTTAAAGATGTCTCAAGGTGACCCATGGTTGTTAGGTGCTGAACTACACTGAACCTCTCAACCCTTCGAGCTTTGTCCAATACTACTGTCATCACCGAGATATGGGAACAAAAGATATGGGAACAGCAGCTGTATTATTATTGTTTAAATAAAACAGACTTGTGAACTAAAGACAATCTCATGATTTTTGAACTCTTGGAGTTGGCAATACCAAATGCATCATATCAATACAGACTGAGGTGCAAATTTCTCTTCTCTTGAGCAGCTGAATGGATAGATACTGATGTACTACTGAAGACCAAAACTATAGTTTACATTTTAGCAGAAATACTAACACTTAATATTCTAAGACTCATACAGGATTTTAACTGCACGACTCTCACAGACATAAATGACAGTTTGGTATTTTAGGTCTCCCTCTCCAGTCTAGGCCGCTAATACTGCCCATGTTGGATTCTTGAGAATGATGTTGGATACTAGATGTTGCAAATTGGGACAAGTTTTTCATGTGTTGACTAAAGACTGTGGAATAAACTTAAAGAGGCCACAGCCCAATTCTTTAATGAGGGTTCCATTTGGGAAGTCAAACAGCACGAGCAAGAAAGTGCCCCCCCCTTTTTTTTGACACTACTGCCAACTCTTTAATGATTGGAAGCCAGGGACCTTCAGTGTGTGTGTGTTGGTCAGGGGTTGTGGGGGAGGAAGGATAACACTGTCTCTACCATTCCAATAGGCAGGGCATCCCTCCCAGCTAATATTTTGTAAACAGATAACCCAGTTTTCCTAGTAAATTTTAGAAAGAGATCGATAGCAATGTAAAAGGTAGTTCATTCTTTATGTATTCAGATTTGTTTGCCATGCCTGTCCCAGGCTCTAGGTGTTAAAACAAGCCATTCAAGAAAGTCTACACTCATAAATCATGCAAAGAAAACCCCCACAGTCCTCCAATAACATCTTCCCATCCTTAAACATCTCTTCATTTTTAGGATACATTTTATTTATGTGTTTTTCATATTGTAAAAACATCCTTACTTTCCCAAAAGGAATTTACTCAACAAGAGTAAATACTTAGCAATTTGGAATGCATAGAGTTTATTACCACTATCACTTCTTTATGTTTTATTTTTGTTACACGTATTCCAAATTCAACTATCACAGCTGCACTGTCACCACTTACCATTGTGAACCCTCTTTGCCCTTCCTGCTTTATAAGCATATAACACTAGTCAGGACTTGTTCAAGGCTTAAATCTTGGAAGTACTGAGCAAACATTAACTGATTAACTGCTTGCTTTATACTTGTACTTTGCTCATCTTACACTTCGCCCTTTTGCTTGCATTGCATTTGCTGCATTGGATCCAGGGTAGAAAAGTGAGATGAAACTCCCTGAAGATACTTATGTGGGTGACCTCAGTATTTCCCTGGGTCTGGCCTTGAAGTCTTGCTGACTATGTCTACACCAGGGATCTCAAACTCAAATCATCAGGAGGGCCACATGAGAACTAGTAAATGGGCCCGAGGGCCGCATCACTGAAACCTTTTCATACAATGATACAAAAGAATAGTCAAAAATGAAAAAAATGAAGAGTAATATAGGATTCTATTAAAAGTCAATGTATTAACTTTTTAAAAACTGTAATGCAAAGAGGGGTTTTAATAAAATATAAACACTCAGTAATGTTTGGAGCTTGGCTGCCAGTGGAGTCGGCACCTATGGCGGGCCGCAGGAAATAACACCGGAGGCCGCATGTGGCCCGCGGGCCGCGTGTTTGAGACCCCTGGTCTACACTCTGAGATGGGATTACAGAGAAATACTGGCGCTAGCTCTCATCCAGCTAGGGAGTGAAACACAGAGTGTAGCTGTGGCGGGATGTGCAAGCCATCTCAAATACATGCCTAGGGTTTCAGACGGATATGTGCTGCGGACAGCCAGCCAATCCCTTTACTTAGCCAGCAAAGTAAATTTACTCTCAGGCCTCCAGTTCCCCAGCTGTTGCCTTTCTTGGATGGAGACCCATGTCTCACTCACGTCTGACCAGGTGTGACTGGGTGCACCTACGCACTGCTGCAGTTACGCTCTGTGTTTAGCTCGCTTGCTCAACGAGAGCTAGCACGAGTACGTCTCCTCAAGCTGGGAATTACACCCCCAGTTCAAAGTGTATACCTACCCTCTCTTTTTTCACATTTACAGTCGGAAAAGAATTTTATTGGGCTTCAAGTCTTTGTACCCTCCCTTGTTTTTCCCTGTTTGTTGCTCTTTCCATTTGTTTTTTATGGAATTTTTCCTTTTCTGTTTTTCCTCACCTCCAGTTCTTCAGCATCTCCCCTCCACATCACCTTACTTTTCCACAGAACAACACAGGCAAGAAGAAACTTGAGCACTGCCAATTGCATCCGTGCAATTCAATGTCAGATAAGGGATGCAGCAAGACAAATGTACCTGTGGTCACTTGCATTTCCCCTTCCCTTATACCACACAAACTCAAGGAGGAGACTGCTAAGCACTAGAATAATACAAAGAAATAATAATAATCTATACAATGAAAAAGTGACTGTTCAGTTATCAACAACTAGTGGAAAAGATATGTATTCATTTGCTTTACGGGTGAAGTTCACACACCTGGGCATTTGCAGGAGCCAACATAACATCTCTGAGGCTAATGCTCCATTTTAGGGATAAGAATAGCAGTCCCTGCCTCTCTGAATCCACATTGTGAGAGTCTGTCGCTTCTGGGTGTATATATGGCTCAAAGGAGAGCAAAAAGCCCAAATGGCACATTCATCATATCTAAAGCCCAATCCCATAGGGGATTGCATGTGGGTGTGCTCTGTTGCTGTGCTTAGATGGAGCCCCATTGACTTCTGAAAAACATGTGACATCTGCCTTATTACAAGGAAAATCAGCAATCATGTAAAGAGATACTGTGTTAGAAGTTATTTCTATTAGCAAAAGGTTCCGGTTGCCTTTTTTTTTTTTAAATTGGAATCTAACTGAATCTAGCTTGATTGGAATCTAACTGAAAATCAGGGGCCAAATTCAACAGTGGGGCTACGCCTGTCTATACATGTGCTGAATTTGGTTCTACATGTTTAAGCCTGAATTTTTAAAATACTGTAGAAAATTTCAGGAGAAGGTGCTTTAAATGATATATTAGATGCTTATATTGTATGTATATACTATGTATGACAGTACCATGCAGAGAAAGGAATTTCATATGAGATTGTGGTTGTTTTATTTTTAATCCATAACACTAAGTAGAAGCCATTGATTTTAATATTATTCTGACAAATTAACTCCTATTATTTACAAGCCTAATAACTATGATAAGGCAAAAACTAAGTTAGTTAAGGGTCCAATCCTGCAAACATTTACTCACGAGTCATTCCAATCCACACAAATGATTCCATTGAAATCAATAGGCTTACTTGCATGAATAAAGGCTGCTTCTGTTGCAAGACTGGTGACATGAGAGCTCAATGTAGACATCTCTGATCTTTATACCAAATAATCTATGGGTTAATGGTTCCAAGCACTCTCCTAGACTAGAACTAACTTTCCTGACAATCGTAAACATTAGATTGTACGCAAATCTTCTAAAGTGATGGGGGAAGCTGACTTAATTGGGACCAAAGCAGTCAAAAATATAATAGAACAGCCCTACAGTGGGTATGGAGACAGTGTTGATGAACTAAATGGCTCATTTCCCTGCCTTTTTTCTAGGATTTTATGACCTCTCTTGACAAGTAAAAAACCTCCACAAAAGATCTTCAGACAGATATTGCATACTTAAAATAATTACCTCTCTTAGGGGAAAAAGGGAAAACGAGAAAAAAAAAGTTTAAATTAAAAATGCAGATTTAAAAAAAATCTTTGTGTTTGTTGAGCAAAACAAACAGCAAGAACAAGCAAAATATTTTTTTAAGTTAATCGTAATTTATTTTTTTTTGCTCATACGCAGTGTTCTCTGTCCCTGTGACAAAAAGGCTTTGGAAATATAATACCTTTCACAAATTGTTACAGCAATAATTAATAAAAACAATTCAATGGAGTTGCATGGCTATAAATGAGCCCATAGTTGATAGTTTATTTTGCATGTCTTCCTTGTGTTAAAGATACAGCCCCATGACAACAATATGAAGATCTGTTTTGGGGTTACTATGAAAAACAAATGAATTCGCTACAGTTTCCTGTTCACCATACAAAAAATACAAGACCAAAAATACTACAGTGCATACAATCCAACATTTCCCGTGCACGATAAGTGTCATCTACTCACTATATCAATGTGCTATATTAAGCAGACCTATATCACACTGATGGAGTCTCTTACTTTTCCAAAAGCCGTTCAGGTGCTGCTGCTGTGTCCACATCCATGTGCAAGATTCTGTGCATCTCATTTTCACATCAGTAATCAGCCCTAATCATGCAGGTTTCTAAGTCAACAGAGAAAGAAAAGCAAATCCCATTCAGCCTCTAGAAAGTGACTGCCTGGTGTTATTGCTAGGGACATAACTGGTCCCAGAACTGCTGAGGTGTGCTCCCTGGGGAGACACCACAGGTACTTGCTGTTTCTGCAGTTTACCAGAACTGGAATGTACAGAGAGGATGCTTCTCGTAGTAATTAGCAAATCTGAACAGAGAGGTCTAGAAGGTGTGTTATGTAAGTTAGTCATCCATCGGGTATCAACAAGAAGATCCCATATCCAGAATGAGTAGCCCTATAGAAATACTGTATTCAAATAGCTTCTTTCTACTGGTTCCACCGTGCAGCTACCTGTGAGCAACCTGACTCTGAACACAGAGAGGGATTTTAGCCCATTGAAATATTAATCTCAAATGATAAACATCAGGTTTCCAACAGTCTGTGTTATTATTGATTGGATTGACATTGTGTACCTAGTGACCTTTACTCCCTCTTTGCATAGATTTTTCTTCCTGGAGCAAATTTTGCTCCCTATTACAACACCAATATAATAAACAACAGAATTTGGTCCCATGGCTGTTAACTTCAGAACAGCTTTTGTAGTCAAAATAAAGAAGTTTAATCACAAGCTGAGTGTTGATTCACTGTGTATCTCAGCGGGACACAAAATATCGCAAACAAACAATGAAGCTTTCAATAATAAATAATAATAATTCTAAGCTCACATATAGAACTCTTTTCATTTATGGGTCTCAAAACATTTTACAATGGCGAAAAAGTAGCAGAAGTGTGAAGTGACTTGCTTACAGTCATGCAACAGGTCAGTGACAAAGCTGTGACTAAAACCCAGGTCTCCAGATGCCCAGTCCAGCATCCTATCCACTACACCATAGTATTTCCCTTTCCACATTTTTGGTTTGTCATATTACACTGTATGTAAAATATTTTAGTATAAAATTTGATTAATACTGAGCCATAATCACATTTAAAACTCCTCTGGTAAACACATTCTAAAGTACAGAAAGAAGGTATTACATGTATATTTTATTTGTGATGGTGTAGAAGATTGACAGAACCTTTGGATCTGGATTTTTTTAACCTATTTCACTACATATGTTCCTTTTTTATGTTTGCATACTGTAGCATAAGCCATAAGGTCCTGCTAGACATTAAGATCTGTTTTTTAGGTACTTATATGACCTCCATCACAGTAATATCCGGGGCCCAGATCTTTAAAAGTATTTAGGTGTTGCAACACCTAACTGATTAAGGAAGCTAAATCTCATTTTCAAAAGTGTTTTATACATTTAGGAGTCTAAATCCCATTGACTGTCAGTGGGACTTAACTAAGATACACAGTTTTCCTTGTGAAATATTAAAGAACATTGTTATTTGTTTGGATGACCTGGAAAAAGATTAGAAATTGACCTTGACAAAACATGTACTTTCATTCTTTTACTTAATGTGGTTTGAAAACACATTATGACTCATAAGTCTTTTAAAGTACAATGTGTTATAAGAGATTCTAAATTGTCATCCTGAAATTAAGTTAAATTCCCAAGATTTCATTGGTGTTATTCTGTTGTTTCTCTTCTTTTTATTAACCCTCTCTTTTCTTGTATGCCAAAAATACACATACAGAGAACAGATCATAGAGTTGTTCAAAAACAGGAAAACAATTCTGCAAAAAGTTACAAAAATTTCTTGTTTATATTTTACAGAGTTCAAAATAGACACGTCACATTTTAATTAAATGTATCATTAAAAGTTTTGAACCCAATTTTTATCAAAATCATATTTTATATTTGTTATTTACCAAAACCTGGTGAATTTTGAAAATTTTGAAAATGATTTTGGTAAAAAATATTTTAAAAATTGAGAAAGTTGACAATTTTCCACAAAAAAAATGTTGTTGAAAACAAGTTTGGTTGTTTTTTTTTAACCAGCTCTTGAAAAAAAGGGTTGCCTGGCTCTAATAGAACATTCTTACACATAATAGACACATACATATACTAAGAAATATTTGTAGAGTTTTAATCATGAACAAAACATATAGATGCACACTGTAGGATGGTGGGAAGAGCAGAAGCTGGAGGATCATATTGGGAATTTAGAAGAGAAGCAGCAGTGCCAGGAAAGACAGAAACAGGAATGGTATACAGGAGCAACCAGGGACTGGCTTAGAGAATTAGAAGAGCAGAAGTAGAGAACTGGCAATTGGATTAAATTTATAAATCCAATTTGCTTCCACTGATGGGAATTTTACATTCATGGTTTTGCTAAATTCAAAATGTGCTAACTCAGTTTGATGAATGGGGTAATTTTGCACTGTAGGCACTGTTGTTCACACCTATTTGGATGCTATTATTTCATTCTTCTGGCTGCAGCCTCAAAAAGGCTATTTCATATTGTCAAAGCTATAGTGTCTACACAGCATGGGGAAGAGAGCCTCCTAGCCTGGGTCAACAGACTCAGGGTGGCAGGGCAAGCACTGTAAAAATAGCTGTGCAAACAGAGCCTTGGAGCTGCAGCTCAGGCTGGACCTTGAGTTCGCAAGACTAGTGAAGGGGGTGGGTGTCAGAGCCCAAGCCACAACTTCAAGGTGCTGCCTATTCAGCTATTTTTATAGCACTAGCGTGAGCCCCACTAGCCCATGTCTGTTCACCTGAGCTAGGAGGCTCGCTTCCATGGGCTGTGTAGATATACCCAAAAAGGTTAGAAAATGTACAGTTTTCCTTTTAATAAAAAGGGGTTTGCTTCTGAAGAAAACTGCAGATCCGCTGAAAAGACTAATTCTGTGAATCCATTTACATTTCTATCACAATACAGAATTACAGGATGACGGACTGTGTTTTGGAAAGCAGTGACTCTGAATGGAACATAGGGATCATGGTAGAGAACTAGTGGAGCATGATTTCCCAGTGCAATGCAGTGTCTAAGAGCTAATGTAATCCTTAGATGTACAAGGGATACAGGAGAATATCAAGTAGTAGGCGTGAGGTATTCACCACCACTATCTACAGCATTATTCTTTCTTCCTTATCCTCCCACATCCTCAGGTACATAAAGTATCCACCAATTTCCACCATTTATTTCAGTCTTGTGCTAGTCTGTTTAGACTTCTGAGTGTTATGCTGATGGATTTGGCTTCTTTGTTGTTTTGCATAATTCTTCTCTAGGTCGTCCTTTTTTCTCTTTCCAGAATTATCACTTGCCATGGAAGTCAAATGTTGGTGGCATCCTTAAACCATTTTTATATATGTCCATGATCATCCTCTTACCATACTTGATGATTTAGATTTGTTTTCTCTACTTAGAATTTCTGATATTGGAAGAAACTCTTTCCAATGGACTCTGAAGATATTTCGCAGGCCTTTACTTTGGATGGAGTTGATCTTATCCATTTCTGTTTTAGATTTCCATGACTCTGCTCCATAAAGGAGCATGATGCCAATGTTAAAAAAATGTTTTTTTGTGTGTCAGTGCCACTCATGCTACTTTTCCAAATATTTTTAAGTTTATGAAAGTAGTTTGCTGCTTTTGATATTTGTTGCTTGACATCTAGCATAATGTCCCCATTACTGCACATTTCACTCTCTAGACAGGTAAAATGACTTACTATTTCTAGTGTTTCTTCTCCGACTCTAATGGTTACTTTTGGGACATTTATTGCCAAATATTTTGTCTTCTCATTGTTGATGAACAAACCAAACTGTTTTGTTGTATCTGGCCAAAGTCTTCTTTTTCATTAAACAGGACAATGTCATTAGCAAAAATGAGATTATCCAATTGTGCTTTATCATTCATCCACAAAATTCCTCAGTTGCCTTCTGCGGTTAATTTCCTCATGACATAGTCAATAACTAGTGCAAACAATAGTGGGGCCATAATACATCCTTATTTTACTCCATTCTCACTGCAAATGACTGGCTGATGTTGTCACCATATCTGACTGCACGTATCTTGATTATTCTAATTATTTTTGCTGGTATTTCATAATGTGCCATAATTCTCCAAAGATTATCATTAGCTTTCTGGAAATCTATATAATTTATCAAAAGAGGTGCATAACAGCATCAATAAGACCATTACTGGAATACTCTGTCTAGTTCTGGTGTCCCCACTTCAAAAATGATGCTGACAAATTGGAAAGGCTTCAGAAATGAGCTACAAGAATGATTTGAGCTTTGGAAATCATGCTTTATAGAGAAAGACTAAAGAACTCAATCTATTTAGTTTATCCAAGAGAAGCTTAAGAGGTGACTTGTTCATGATCTAAAAGTGCCTACGTAAGGAGAAGATTTCCGATAGCATAGGGTTCCTTACTCTAGCCAACAGTGGCATAACACGATCCAATGCTTGGAAGCTGAAGCTAGACACATTCAAACTAGAAATAAGGTGTACATTTTTTTGTATAGTGAGGGTACTTAACAATTGGAACAACTTACCTATGGATGTGGTCGATTCTATATCATTAAAAGTCTTTAAATAAAAACTGGATATCTTTCTAAAAAGATATGCTTCATACAGAAGTTATGGGCTTGATGCAGAAATAATTAGGTGAGCTTTTATGGCCTGTGCTATACACACACATAGCCTGTGCTATACAGACTAGATTATCAAAATGGTCCCTTCTGGCTTTATGCATCTGTGAATGGCCCATATGTTTTATCTGCATGCTGTTCTCTCAGAGATTGCTAACAGTTAATTTAACTGATCTGTTGAATTTAAAATTACACACACACACACAAACACACACAAAACAGCTTTAATTCAATGTTATTTCATTAAAATCACACACACACCACACACATAGATTCAGCAGTACATGGTGAATTTGATATTCCAGCTGCTTCTAGCTTTGTAAGCACATAATGACTTTATTACAGCTACTGAGCTGAATCTTACCAGGTGACACACAGCACCTGAGGGGTGACTTGAACAGACTACAGTTTACTCTTGGTTCCTGCATGTGTTATTTAAATTAGCAACATCAGTTTTGAATGCCATATACGCTGCTCACTGAAAACACAGGCAATTCCTAACAGGCAGCCAGCCTTCTTTTCTCAATTACATTTGAAGAAAAACTAAGATTTGCTTCACACTGTAAAAAAAGGAAAACATTTTTCATGCTGTGTGTCACTCGGATAAGCCTAACAATTCCACACATGAACAGATATTTTCTGCTACTATTTTGGGGCAGTGGACAGAAATAAGATGCTAATAAAAAGTGTGCCCCTCAGCAAAGTTTCCCAGAAAGATTTTGCCTAAACAATATTAGGGTGCCAAACAAAACCAAAAGCCAACCAACTCAGCAAAACCCTACTCATTTTCCTGAGTGAACCAAGGGCGAGAAGGGCCAGTGCGAAGACTTCTGTATTGCTTTAGTCTCCCATTGTGGCTGGTCAGGCAGCGTGCGCTTGCAGAAAGGGGCACTTCACAGAGGATTCTACAGTTCTTGTGCCAGAGGGAGTCTCTGCATTGACCCTGCATAGGTTGGCACCCAGAATGGCAAGCAGGGCGGGATGTAGGTTTACAGAGGTTGCATGGCCCTACCATAGCATGCAAGTGGTGTGGAGGGAGACGAAGCAGTTGCTATGGTGGGGCTGTACTGTGTAGGGGTGGAGGTCCCTTTCTCCACCCCTGCACTTCAGCCACATGAAGACTGATTATTCAGACATTTCTCCCTTCCATGCACAGCCCCGTTTCCAGCTGCTGTCCATATTTTTGCTCTCCTCTGCACCATGCTGCATGGAGCTTTTGTAACTAGAGCCCTCCTCAGCATTTTGGAAGTGAAGTAACTGCTTGCTGCCTTTTATTAGTGCTCAGAGTTAAATAAAACCCATGAGAAAACTGTAAAAATCAAACCAAGAAAATGATAAACTCTCAAAACGGAAGCCCATCTCATTGGCCCTATAGCTGTAATGCCCAAAGCCATCCATCCAGCACATTGGCACACAGATTACATGCACGCTTCAGCTAATTTTATGTTCCTGCCACTCTGTGAGACATAGGTACGTAATGCATTTGTTTATTATCTGTCCATTATGATTTTAGAGCACTGACTCAATACCTCAAGGGTACTGAGGGACGCTGCTGCTGTAACATTACACACATTAAAATCGACTTTATAAAAGATTAATCACAACACTAAAATGAATGCCTAGATCCCATCTGATTACACTTACATGTGTCTGGATAAATATTATACACTTAAAATAAATCAAGCTATGACATGGAAATTAATAATTGGCCAGAGACAGTGGCCCTGTGCCACAGAAGGCACCTTGAGATCTGTGGGCTTTGGAAACACAGAACCCCCCACTTTCCCTCCTGAAGGAAGGAAGTAATTCCATGAGGGGAAACCTCACTGAGTTTCCCTTGTCCCCCTTCAATGGGAAACCTGCGGGAAGGAACTATCTGGCACTTGGTTAACTATTCTGTGGATAATGCCACAGAAAAGAAAAGAATTGAAGTCACTTTCCTAGAGTTGTGATGTTTTTTCAGTAATAACATTATGTAAGACTTGCTTTTGCCACTAAAATTACCAACTATGACTCTGAATGTACATAAGGACAGACCTGCCAAGCTAGTAAGTGGCATTTTACAGTCATTTTTCAGAACAGAGGCAGTTCTGGTCCCAATTGGGCACATGAGTAGTCCTATTAACTTCCACAGTACAACTCACCCACGTTTGGTTATGCATGCACTTATAGCTGCCTTGCTGGATTTGGGCCTCTGAAGTTTTATACATCTTACTTAGTGAGATAAAAGAAAATAAACTTGATCTATGACTGCATTTCTCAGCATTCATTGTTCCATTGTTTTTCATTCTTATCATGTGATGGTTTCATGAGCATCATATCATCATATTACTTACAGGACCCAATATTTTCCAAATATTTGTTGTAATTCACAGTCAAGACATCTAAAAATACCTGCCATGAAATAAAATTAAGATATTACATGAAAAGTCAATATTTATGATATTTACAATATATGATCTGGTGTTAGATGCTGTACATAGTAGAATGTATTTCAAGCACATTTTTCTTTGCATGGTTTATATTAAAGTATCACAACAATTGACCAGCACTGAAATAATTTACAGATTCATTTGATATATTTTCCTTTATTCTTCATGTTTATGTCTAAACATAATAAAAACATACTGTACCATGAAAGAGATCTATTATTTCCTGTGGAGATGATCGATTCTAGCATTTCTTTCAGAAAGGAGTTTTGGTAGCTGTAGCATGCTCTTCTCTGCCCCCGCACCATCTGTTGTAATCCTTCTGTATGTAAAACGCATCCAAACCACTTCATATGTATAAAACAATCTGAGTTAAAAATGGAACTATTCAACCATAAGATGATGATGTGCTATCCAGAAAAACACCCACTTTAGTCATTCAACTGATCAAGTTAAACCACACGCTATTAGGATTAGATGGGCAACCACTTTAGGTTGGCAAACTCACAACTAGGAGACCTCTAGGGAGGGGACTCTCTCTTAATGTGTTTTGTTTCCCCAGAGTACATCAATGGGCATTTCTTTTAATTTAATAATGTCTGTTTCGAGATACTTACTACTTTCAAAGCAACACGATGAAAGGTAGGATGTAGGGCTAGGAGAATGCGGCAAACATTTTCAAGTTAAGAGTGCCTAAATCTGTATTTGTACGCATAAATCAAGGCTGAGCATCTGCATCTGCAATAGAAGTCAATGGGAGGGCTGAAAACTTGCCAGCATATAGAGGCCATTCTGGTTCATGAATGCAAAGACCAAAAATATTTTGCTACAGAGTTCAAAGTCCTAAAGATGATGAGCAAAGGGGAAAAAAACAGAGTTTGTTCCCATTCATGTTTCTTTATGATGTATCTAGAAGGTCTGAAAATGGTTTATTTTGTTCGTTTGTTTCTTTGAAAGAGTGGAGGGGTCTGCCTGTTTTTTACACTAGAAACTTAGACTGGGGCCATGTCTACACGAGCGAACTTATAGCTCCAAAGCTGTACTGATGCAGCTGCGCTGCTGTGAGATCGCTCGTGTAGCTGCTCTCTGCTGACAGGAGAGAGCTCGCCCATCGACATAATAAAACCACATCCACGAGCGGAAGTAGCTATGTCAGTTGGAGAAGCTCTCCCGCCGACATAGCACTGTCTACACTACCACTTACGCCAGCAAAACGTATGTCGCTTGGGGGGGAATTTCACATCTCTGAGCAACATACATTTTGCCAACATAAGTGGTAGTGTAGACATGGCCTGAGTCTACACTTGAAAGTTATATCAGCATAGCTACATCGGTCAGAGGTGTGAAAAAACACACCTCTGACCAACGTAGTTATGTCATCTGTAACTCTGAGTGTAGACGCAGCTAGCTATGTTGACAGAAGAATGCTTCCATCAACTTAGCTATTGTTATTCGGAGAAGTGGTGTTCCTACACAGATGGAAAACCCCTTCTGTTGGTGTAGGCTCCACCTACTATGGGGTATGCTGGCATAGCTATGCCTGTAAAGACTCCATAGCATACACATACCCTTGGGGTTTGTCTGTCTTGGAAGACTAGGATGACTGGATAACTAGTGAAGTGATGACGTCCACAAGAGTGCAATGAATGAGAACTGAACAAATGAGAGGGGAAAGGAATTTTAGTCACACTCTTGGGTTTTGTTAACACCTGTTTAATTTCTGTGACTAACATTTTAGACAAAGGAAGCTTTTGTGAAAGATTCAACCTCCCACCCTTTCATTTAAGGCATGAAAGTCATAGGGCTTTTCTACACAAACATTTTGTTCGTGGCAAGCTGGGATGTGAAGGACCGGACCATCATTAGCCTGCCATGCACTAACAGTTCATATGGACCTTACCGATGTGCACTAATAGGTCCTTGGTGTACTGTAAGATAGTCCCATTTCAAAGGGGTAGATCAAGTTGCACTAAGGAACTATTAGCATACATCAGCAGGTCCACATGGACACAATGAGTCGCAGGTGAGTGCAGGGTAGACTTATATCCCAGCCTGCTGAAAACTAAACGTTCTTGTAGACAACCCCATAGTAAACATGCTCTGAGAGAACTAGCAGGTCCTCCAGCTAAATCAAGGCAGACTGGACTTGACATTCTTAGTATTTTTTAAGGTAAAACAAATAGATTTTTAAAAAAGCACAATCCCATTTAAGATCATTCGCAGATCACCTTGAATGGATATTTTGGGATATGGAGGCACAGAATGCAGATACTATAGTGATGAGCACAGCATAAGAACCTATATAGAATGGAATAAAATTGATAAGATTCAAAGCCCAATATCTTCATGCAACATTTAATTAAAAACAGGTCTAATAGGCTCCACTCTGTTTTGCTTCTTGCAAACGAGCTGCTCACCTATTTCATTAACTGCAGGACATTTTTGAATGGTAAAGATAATTAAGTCCCCCATCCTGCAAAGACTTAATGCATGTGCTTAACTTAATGCATGTGCTTAGCTTTACTACACAGATTCATAAACTACTTGCAGGATCAAAGCCTTAGTACTAAAAATGTTGCGATCCATTTCACATAGAGAAAAAATACATTAATTATTTTTAAAAAAACCCAACCATTCAATGATTTCCATTCACTAATACTGAAACCTAAGACGGAAGCTTTTTCCATTAGGATACACCATATTTGATTAACAGGAATTTATTAGTGATATTTTGATCACTGGAGGAAGGCTCCATAGTTCCTTAAATGCAATAGAAACATACTAAAAATTAAATTTCCTTTGCAAAATGTAATACAAAGTCTCTAAAATTCAATCCAAATTATTCAGAACAATATCAACAAGCTTGATAATGGCAGGAAAATCAAACTTAAATTTAGTTTCGTTTCTTCAACAAAAATGAAGAAGGGGGAGAAGAATTTCTCCATGTGGTTGTATACTGTACAGCTCTCTATAGGAGGGCATATAGTTATCACAAATCTCTGTGACAAAATTGAGACCATTAACTCCTACTGTTCAGCTGCTTTGGTGTAGACGGAACAACTATCAACGAATTCATCTCGAGCACAAATGAGTTTTTCCATCTGCTGATATCACTGTGCGAGGATATGAAGAATTCACAGAGTCACACTTCAGAAACTTCTGGTCAGGAGTGTTTAATCAAAGGCTTTCATTCTAGCATCCAAATACAAAATGAGCTCTCCTACTCATTTCAGCCCTAAAACTACAAACATCTTTCTAGCCTGCATTAGCTGAAGTACATTTATATTTCCACTGAAAGCTATGCAACAGATAACCTGAAAGATTATGCCACAGTTCTGGTCAATGGATTCTTACAATACCATATGTGATAAACATGGCCGTGATCAGTAACTCCTGTCATAATTTCTCCATTCAAAGGTATTTACTCTCACCAAGGAATTAGAAAGAAAGTAGCAGGATCTGCTTGGTTGTGTCATATGGCATGCATTTCACTGTATTATGTCCTGCAGCATGCCTGATTTTCAGCTATGGTACATCAATGACTATACCACCACTAACTGCCAGAATACTATCATCTCCTGGTATTCCACAAATAGGTGTGAGCCATCCTCCCCATTTTAACAGTAGTCATACTATATGCCATTTCATGCTGTAGCCCTCTGTGACACTTCCTGTGAGTATTTTTTATTTAGTTTCATCCTCTTCATAGATTATTATTCATAATGTGCTGTGGAAAAGCCTGTCCATTTCTAATGTGTCTGATCTCTGATTGCTCCAGGAAGATGGCATATTTTTCTTTAGATTTGAATTAAATTTAAATCCATGATGAGTGTTTGCTATTGTAGATTTCTGAGTGCTGGTCTGTATCATACAGGTAGTGCCTCTTTAGATGGTTAACACATGCAGAAGTTAGAATATATGGGGCGGGCACAGGTTCTTGTAATGGAACAAAATACATTAAGGAAGTACATGATGATCTTGGTTGTATTTTTGCACTGAAACATAAATTTCCTTCAAACAAATGTGGTCAGCCAACTCCCAGCAGAGAAGGGCATGGAGGGAGAATCATTCCACCTAAGGTGCAAAACACTTGCGGTTCTGAAATGGACTGCAGTTGAGGGATTTTCAACCAAAAATAGTGTTCCATTGTACTAAAACAAATATATCATCCCAAAACAGACCTCCACACTTTTCAGAGATAAGTACTTACACATCAAAGTCTAACAGGAGAATTTTGCCCTTGTTTCACTCGAGAGAGAGAAAACAAGATATTTCATTGCATGAGGCTGTACCTCAGGGAACACAATGTAACTTGATAGATGTCCACCTGCAGTATGATACAGAATTAACATATGTAGGAAAATCACAAATCACAAGAGGTGATTATCTAAATGTATCCAAATAAAATAAATTGTTTCTACCGATCTCTACCTAGCTGGATTTCCCAACATACATTTAAAAGATTCATTATTGTTTTTGGTATATGAGTGCTAGAACATCTATCAAAGCAACTATTTTCTGTTGGCAAAAAAAACCCCTCCATTTCTAATGAATACCTGAGCTACTAAGTAAGTTTGAAAAAGATCCATAGCCAGTGTCCACAGCTGATATTAATTTATTCTAGCAATTAATTACTTTGGACTCTTGATTGAGGCACAAAATATTAATTGGAGAGGGAGAGGAGTTAAGATGTTTAATTTTTTTTATTAGCAATTGAGCAATTGTAGAGTCCTTCCTTTATTTAAGTCAACATGATTGATGCAGGATGAGAAAAAAAGACATGAGAATTTATTAAAAAAAGGCGATAAAGATTTGGTTTAGTGATATGAAAAAATAACTAATGATTTCCACAGAAGCCTCGGTTTTGTAGAACACCAAGGCCTAGGATGAAAATGATTTTTGGCATGCAGTTTTAGCTCTTCCTATGTCTTCTGACAACAGAAGAGTTTTTGATTCCTAAAAGTGGCAATTCTTCAATAAAAAAACTTCAAAAACAGACTACAATGAGAAACTGCTGAACTGGAATTAAGTTGCAAACTGGATACCATTAAATTAGGCCTGAATAAAGACTGGGAGTGGCTAGGTCACTACACAAATTGATATCTACTTCCCCATGCTAAGTTTCCCCCTGCTGTTGCTCACACCTTCTTGTCAACTGTTTGAAATGGGCCATCCTGATTATCACTACAAAATATTTTTTTCTCCTGCTGATAATAGTTCACCTTAATTGATCAGTCTCTTGGAGTTGATATGGCAACCCCCATCTTTTCATGTTCTTTGTGTGTATATATGTATCTTCCTACTGTGTGTTCCACTCCATGCATCTGATGAAGTGGGTTCTAGCCCACAAAAGCTTATTCCCAAATAAATGTGTTAGTCTCTAAGGTGCCACAAGTACTCCTCGTTCTTTTTGCGGATAGACTAACACGGCTACCACTCTGAAACAGTTAATGGTGAGCACCATTCCTCAAGAAGGATAGCAAAGCACAATACAAACTGATTTACAGAATATAGCAGTATTAATTATATTATATAGATTATTGCTATCAATATCACTGAGATGCAGCTGCCACGGCAGTGAAAGATGATAACCCTAACAGCAAAATCGCACTCTAATTTAGGTCAGGAAGTAAAGAACGCCAGTGTTTACAGCACACAGTGTTGTTGTAGCTATGTTGGTCCCAGGATACTACACAGACATGGTGAGTGAGGTAATATCTTTTATTGGGCCAACTTCTGTTGGTGAGAGAGAGACAAGGTTTTGAGCTTACACAGAGCTCTTCTTCACAAATGATGTGTGTTTCAATAGCATTCTTAAGTGGATGAACCTATTTTTCAGATGTAAATGTGTTTCTAGTGAATAGTGTCCTGTAAGAAAACAAGATTGTGTGGTTTCTATAGGATGGAGCTCAGTAGTTTTGCAGCTGCCTTCTTTTCTGAAATGTGAAGGATAACACATGGCACAGTGTATGTCATGTCCTCCTCTAACATTTTCTACTATACAATAATAATGGACTACTACCACCACCACCACCTAACAATGTTACTCTTTTAGCACAAGTGGGACAGGTCTGTAGTTCGGAGCTAGACAGCCCAGATTCAGACTCTGCTGCCAACCTGTTCTTAAAGTCATTATATTAATTTAAAAAATCTATTCAAAAGAAGATGATTTCTTCACAAACATTGGACCCGCTCCTCAGTTTTTTACACCAGCTAATTATCTGCCCCATTTTGTTGTCATTTGTCCAACTGATATTTTAAAAACTCAGAGGAAATAGAGTAATACAAAGTCTGATACATTTTGTGCAACAAAATTTCTCTCAGTTTGTTTTACTTTGCAAATCCATTACTCGCTCTCTTTAATAGAGCCCTTCTGGAATCCACTGGTCGAGAAACATGTTTCCTTTACTAAACTGGAGTAACAGCCATTTGTTTAAATACTCTATCCAGTAGCAAGGATATTTTAAATTAATATCAACTGAACTTGCCCTAAAAATGAAAGGTTTGCATTTCGAAACAGACTCTTTTGCCATGAGTTTCCAACTCCAATTCGGACAAACTCTAACTGGCATATTTCCAAAAGGTTAAACCTGAGAAGCATGAGATGCCTGTGATTAAAATGTGAACATGAATTATTGAGCTCTGCACTATTATTTGGGCTTCAGAGTTAATTGTTCTACTAATATCGCAGCAAGTAACATTCTTTTTTATGTGTATGCTGCTCTTATCTTTTACGTTTAACTGGCTAGCTAGCACATATTCATTACCAGACAGAGGAATACTGGGGAACTTGGCAGATAGGCTCTTAAACAGTAAAAGTGGTAAGAGTTATGAAGGTTTCTTCAGATGAACCTGCAATAAACTACTTCCTGCAAATATGCTATCTTAACTTCTCAGAGGCATCAGCAATTCTTTACAGCTGGGTTCTGGCTCTCTGGATATTTTCAAACTACATTCGCTAATATCTCCCTTTGCAGTGACACAGTATTTTGTTTTGTTTTAAAGAAAATTACATTTCTAGACTTTTATAATTGACAAGGAAACTTTGCGAGCATAAATTGACTACAAATGGTGATGTGTTGTCTGCCCAAGTCTGCAGACAGTCTGAAACTATAGCTCTGAGGTGTGAACTAGTATATTTATCTCAATGGGCTATTCACTATGAATTATGTATGTTTCATTGTCAATATTTTTAACCACTACTGATCATTTTAATGTCTTGCTAATGTATTTATCCCACAATCCCAAAGTTCTACACTCACTTTGCTACGTGCCAGAATCCTCATATGTCCCCTATTTTACTGCAAAACCTCCACATATCGACTTCTATAAAAGTCATGCATTTGCCACTGCATAAATCTGGAGAACAATTACTTTTTATAAAAATGAACTGAATACCAAACAACACAGAATTTACTGTAGTTATCATTCATTTTTATATTAATTCAAGAACAAAACTTTTTTTAAAAAAAGTATCAGAAGCTGCTGCAGAATCTCAATGTGTTCTTTTGGAGTGCTGCAAAATTCTGTGCTCTTGCTGGGTGTGACGGGGCACACTGGCCCCGCACTGGCCGTGAGAGGGTTAACCCTTCTCTGCTGGCAGAGGAAGTCACACCCCTGAGGCCCCGCTGGGCATGCTTCAGCAGGGGGCCAAGTATAAAAGCCTGCAGAGCTTCTCAGTCAGGGCTGGCTGCTGAGGAGGAAGGATGCCCAGCAGAGGCTCCAGCCCAGGAGCTAGGGCAGCCCTTACCAGAGAGAGCTAAAGAGCCCAAGACCGGGACTAGAGGCCAGCCGCTACTGGAACCCCAGGAAGTTCATGGAACTGAGGAGCCTGGAGACCCAGAAAGTACATGGACTGCTGTAACAAAGGAGCCGGTAGGAAGTGACCGGGGGGGGTGCAGGAGTGGTACCTCCCACCCCGGTGAGGGCAGCATGTTTTGGTGGGATTTCCCGCTGACCCGTGGTGGGCTGTGTTACCTGCTGTTAGGGCCCTGGGTTGGGGCCCGGTGGAGTCAGGTGGGCCTGGGCCCCCCTACTGAGGGCCGCCGCCCTTGTGGGATGGCCCTCAAGCTCAGAACTCCAGACTGCCTTACCTGACTGACAAAGGCACGCTGAAGTAACTCAGGCCACTAGGCCATGCTATCCCATTAGGGGAAGAGACTAAGGGGGACTCTGGCCATTGAGTCATGCGGGACGGTCTGCCGGGAGTGGCATAGAAAACTGACTGGGACCTAGACAGGCGGGGTACCTCCTAGCCCCTCTTTGACTCAGAGGGGCGATGGAGTACAAACCCCCCCACACTGGGTAAGTCAAGTTTGCCACATGGTATACAGAGCTTTGGCTATACTGAGTTTGAAGGAGGAAGAAAAGGTAAATTCATTCCTTTTGGAATTGTTTCTTCTGACATGAATATTTAACACTAATAGCTTTGGGTCAGATCCTTAATTGGCATACTTCAATACAGGTCCACTGAACTGAAATAGAAGCTATGCAGATTTACACTGGCTTTGATCTGGCCTCTATCTTCTCCTTGCCATCTTTAGAGAAGATTGGCAGGATCACTGAACATATCAATAGCTAGGGAAGAGACAACATTGTTCTGCTTCTCTCTTTTACTCCAGTATCCATTGACTAGCTTTAGGAGGATGGTGGTCAAATGACTGATGGAAGTTTCTTTTATTTTTGTTTCAGACGTCTTCATAATCAAATCCATTACTATGGGCTTAGCAAAAAGTAGTAGCAAAGAGGGAGAAGTGGAGACATAAAAACAAGGGAAAGATTTGACGGGTATGACAAGTTCAAGCACATAACCTCCAAGAACTGATTTCCATGACAATCTTTCTGCCCCAAAGACAGAAAATAAGAGTATTTTACTGGAGTTTGCTAAGGTTAAATGTACAACACAGCAGAGAATTCTGAAGGTCAGTGGTGGATGGCAAGTGCAGGAGATAGAGGGGTTCACTTCTGAGTGATAAATGAAAAAGACAGAAGGCAAACTTGGTACAGTAAAGACCAATTTAAGAGCCTGATCCAAAGCCTACCGCAGTCAATTGGAGCCTTGCCTTTGACTTCAGTGGTTTCTGAATCAGGTTCATAGGCCTAGATCTGAAAAGGGGCCTAAGCACCTAACTCCCATTGGCATCAATGTGTGCCTAAACATATCTTTGAGGAACTGGTCTGTAATGACTAGCGCCCTACCAAATTCACGGTCCATTTTGGTCAATTTCACGGTCATAGGATTTTAAAAAAAGTAAATTTCATTATTTTAGCTATTTAAATCTGAAATTTCACAGTGTTGTATTCTAGGGTTCCTGACCCAAAAAGGAGTTTTGTGTGTGGGGGGAGGGTTTGCAAGGATATTGTAGGAGGGGTTGTGATACTGCTACCCTTACTTCTGTGTTGCTGCTGGTGGTGGCGCTGCCTTCAGGGCTGGGCAGCTGGAGAGCGGCGGCTGCTGACAGGGAGCCCAGCTCTGAAGGCAGAGCCACCGCCAGCAGCAGCGCAGAAGTAAGGATGGCATGGTATGGTATTGCCACCTTTACTTCTGCGCTGCTGCCTGCAGAGCTGGGCCCTCAGTCAGCAGCTGCCACTCTCCAGTTGCCCAACTCTGAAGGCAGCAGTGCAGAAGGGTGGCATGGCATGGTATTGCCAGCCTTACTTCTGCACTGCTGCTGGTGGGGCGCTGCCTTCAGAGCTAGGTGCCCAGCAAATAGCCATCACTCTCCAGCCACCAGCCACCGCTCTCTGGCCACCCAGCTCTGAAGGCAGTGCAGAGGGGTGGCAACTGGCAATACCATGGCCCCCTTAAAATAACCTTGTAACCCCCCACAACTCCCTTTTGGGTCAGGACCCCCAATCTGGGAAACACTGGTCTCCCCCATGAAATCTGTATAGTATAGGGTAAAAGCACACACCAGAGATCAGACTTCACGGGGGGCAAGTGGAGGAGGACCAGATTTCATGGTCTGTGACACGTTTCTCATGGCCGTGAATTTGGTAGGGCCCTAGTACTGACTATCTGTATGGGATGTGAAAGTATGGGGAGTAGTTTGGGATTTGAAAAACTAATATTGCTTTGCCCCTGCTTTTTGAAGCTAGTGCCAATAATGTGACTTGTAAGGAGTCGTTTCCCTCCCACTGGGTCATTCCCCTTTGGTATCCACTTAATAGCTCTACACATGGCTGCTCCTTTGCCCTGCAGGCCCCGCTGCAACTTGCCACCTCGGCGGGTCACTCCTCAGGGGGAAACTTTGGCTTATTGACTGGTGTAATGTTAGGATTTAGTTCCTGTTGCAAGAACCTGTCAAAATCAGTTAATTCATGAACTATGGACTAATTGAATGAGTGAGGCCCTTTTGGTGAGCAATTTTATTTAATGCGGCCGTATTTAAATCAACAGCAGTGGAATTTATGCGATAGTTTGATATACAACAGATATATAAACAAACTTCTGAGAGGAAATGGCAAGAGGGATATTTTTAGATTCCCCCTTTTAATTCCCTAATGAACAATCTAATTGAAAACAGTCTTTCCAAGCAAAAACAAAAGCACTAGTTTCCATGTAACAGAGAAACTCTCAGAATAGTTGCTGGATCACAGGCTCCCCCTAAAACTCCACACATGCCTCCATTGTAAATGGGATATCTATCATCCAGGTTGAATCTCTTGAGAGAATGGGAGCAAAAACAGGATAATACCTTTTCAATTAGAGGCTTTCTAGGGGCAGAAAGGAATCAAATATGCTCAATAAAAGAGGCCATGAAAAGGCAAACACTAGCAGCAGCAATGTGAATACAGCTGTACCTTTCAAATACGTCATCGGGTCGAGACTCATCCCTGGTGTAACTCCACTGAAGTCAATGGCATTACGCCAGCCTTGAATTTCACGCATTATGTGATTGAATATGGCTCCATTTTAGGAACATGCAACACATCATGCGGTCGGGTGAGCATCTGGCATATTTGTAAACCAGAAGATCTACTCCACAGCTATTTTTAGTGATTTTTTTTTTCCAATCAGAAAATATCTTCAGGAATAATAAACAAATGTGGTAGCTGATGAAGCATTTTCTTTTGTTGAAGCAGTATTGAAATAGCTAGAGACATTAGCACAGTATGCCATACAGTACAAATTCTACTTAGCACTTTCCATAACCCTAGATGATAGTGGCAATGCATGAAAGGAATATGTCTCTCCATAGTCCTGAAGGTAAATATATTGAAAAGTTAGCAGAGACATTCATCTAAGTAGTTACCTTCCACTGAAATAGAGACATTTGTTTAAAAAAGCCATTGTTTACTTTTTATATTAAAATAACATTTTTGAAAGGAACAATTCATGCCTAAGAATTAATTTACTTCTTTACAATATTAAAATAAAAACTCTTTGTGCTTCCTGTGTACGTCTTTCAAAGGGCTTATTATTGAGGGGAATAATGGTACTGTTAGATGCATTGTTACCACAAGAAACCAAACAGGTTTACAATAAACCCATTTTGTTTGTGATCCTGGACTTAATAAAGATCTTCAGATATAAAAATACCAGAGAATATCTTCTTCTTGGCCTTTTGGCTAAGACTGTGTAGAATCAATTAATATCTGATATGGCCCAATGGGACACTGTATCATGCCTTTGCACAGGGAGAGTCTGCAATCTAACCACTCCCCTTTCCCTATCTCTAACTGCTATGATCCCCACTCCTCCAGATGTGACTAACATTTTAATGACAGCAGAAATGTCTTTGCCCTGTGTACTCCCTCTCCCCAGCCTCCTGCATAATTATGTCTTTGCTTACATTAGGAGGACAAAAGCACTCTGCGCCAATTAGCTTTTAAGACCTTTTTTAGGTAGGGAAATCAAACCTAATTGAAATGCACTGCGACGGTTCCATTGCTGCAAGTCATGTCAACATTAAAGAGGATCTGATTTAACTGATTACTTTTCCAAAGGGCAGTGCACATTATTGAACATGCAGAGACATCTTTAAACGTACAGCTGTGACACTGGTGAAGTGCTGTGATAAACACATCAGTACACAGAACCTCACCTTAGTTCTCTCAAAATCGGTAAAGTGTCTGCTCTTTATTAGAAATGGTAAAATAGAGCAGTGCATTTATTTGTACAGAAAATTTCACCCTAGTTAAGAGAAAACCAAACCAACAAACATCTTAACAGTTTTAACCTCAGTGGATTAGTTGTATTTCTAGATGGCAGATGTGAATAGCTAAAGACAGATAACTACTGTTATGTTGTATTGTAATATCTTCCTCTAAAATTATTTAAATGCTATGCTGTACCTGTCTGAGAAAATCAGTGGGTCATGTTTTTCATGTTTTTGTAGTGTACTGGGAAATAAGTTAAAAATATGAATAGTCCTGTAAGTGTAAGAAAGGATTCAGTGTTCAAACTGACCGGTTTAAAAAAGTGTGTTCTCACAGCTCTTGCCTTATTCAAGTTCCTGAGATCCTGAAAAGATTTTTATTCTTCATCAAGCTCTCAATGGAAATCAGATTTAGCATCTACCCTTAGAATGACAATCACCTGTTCAAGGAATGGTCGTCTAGACTGCGTCTCTAAGATATGGAAGATATTACAAGCCACAATCACATCATAACAGCATTTCTCATTGACATATCTTTGATGTCAATTGCCTCAAACTCAGCATGATACAACCAAGATCATGTACTTCCTTCATACCACCTGTTCTTTCCTCTTAAATGTCCTCCATTCTCCTTTACTGATGGCAATCATGCCTCTAACTGAAGGATATTGGATCATAGTGGATCAGACCAGTATTCCATCTAATCGGCTATCCTGGTCTAGTGGGAATAATGGTCAGTACTAGATGCTCCAAAGGAAGGTGCAGTAAACACTGAGGTGTCTGGATGTGTAACAACTTGACTACTAAAGGAGTTTCTCCCTAAGAGAACCATAGAATATCAGGGTTGGAAGGGACCTTAGGAGGTCATCTAGTCCAACCCGCTGCTCAAAGCAGGACCAATCCCCAATTTTTACCCCAGATCCCTAAATGGCCCCCTCAAGGACTGAACTCACAACCCTCAGTTTAGCAGGCCAATGCTCAAACCACTGAGCTATCCCTCCCCCCTTAGTTGCAGTGTGGATTATGCACTGGATTATGAGAGTTCATGCCCCTTCCAAACATCTTCCTTTTTTCATCTTACCCAATGTAACTGTGGAAATTCTCATTATCCATATATAAATTCCACAATACTTGAGTTACTGACATTTTTCTACATGCCAGGCTTATTGAGTTTATGTTGAACCAGGCCTATCTCTCTGTCTTCTGAGATGTGGGGTAAATATAAATTTCACTTTTATCTCCACCAACAGCTGCACCCCTCTTATTGCTATCTACTTCTTGTCTGGGCAGGTGAGAGGGTCATCCCAGTCTCACTGGACACTGATATAAATCTCATCATGAATTCAGTTTCTCCCCAGAGACACAGTCCTGCAATAAGTGAAAAAAGAGAATTAATTTACTAATGCAGAAAGCATTAGCATGGGTAGCTATATGATCTACAACACAGACTGAACGTCATTGACACAGCCAATACTAACCTTTTAAAGAACATGAGAGCTCTCTTTTATGAAGCATTAGCATTGATTTCTCTTCCCAGATGTACTCCGTTACAGGTTTTTGGCTAACTTAAGCATTTTGTGAGAGGAAGAAAAAACTCAGTAGGTTTTATTCCTCTAAGGACCACATTTATTTACAACATTATTATTCTGGATAATATCAGAGCACTTGTGGGGAAAGAAGAATGGTTTGTCCAGTATATGTCTCCAATGTAAGAAACAATGCAATAACAATTAACTATTAATGAGAGCAAAGAAGCAAGGTTTTTTCCTCTCTCTGTCTAAAATATCATGTTAAATGCAGCAGGATAGAGAGCAGCTCAATTCATTCATACATTAAAAAGTACTGTGAAATCAAGAATTTTATACCCAAATGTAGATTTCTAAACTCCAGAAAGTGGGTAGTCTTGTGAGTAATGTGTTGGTTTTTTTTTTTCCTTTTCAGGAAGCACTGTAACAAAAATATATGGACAGTACTCCTATTACAAGAAATACAAAGATTTGGTCTTACTGCTAGCAAACCTGGACAGTTTTTTTAAATTGACGTAATAGATTTTGTTCTGTTAAAGCATACAGGATTCTATTCAACAAATGTTATGTGCCCATTACCTCTTTCCTTTCCCCCAGACATAACAACTCCCTAACATTTCAGCTGTTTAAGAGAAATTAAGCCATTTTGCAGCATCATTTTTGTAGCTCCTGGGGAACTGAGTAGGAGAGCTTGACAAAAAAGACTATTCCTAACAAGCATATTTGATGCCCCATGCATGACTTCTTGACTGACTACATTCATGTAAACATTACAATGTACTCCTGCCTAATGAAAGGAAGAGAAAGAAGGAAAGAATTTCCTGTGACTGATGATAGTCACATTGCTTAGCCCATTAGTGGAAGGTACTCAGATACTGTCCATGGTCTTGTGTAATGTACAAGAACCCGAACAGAACAGTACAGACATATGTTAGGCAAAAAAGGATTTAAAGATAAAGGCCTTGTTGGCAGATGAACTGGGGAGGAGGCTAATGTGATATATGTAAAATCTCGACAGGTAGGTGTTAATAGTTCCCAGTCAGCTTCGAAGAGAGCATACCATACAGTTTCTTAGTAAAACAGCCATTCAACGCACACATAAAACATTATAAATGTGCAGTACTAGGAATAACTTTTAAACAAAAGCTGTTACACAGTAAATCTACTGGTGTTCTTTATACAGACCTCTGCCTTTTGTTGCTGTTACATATTTAAATGTAATGCAATGTTTCAACATAAAATCTGCTCTTCTATACTTTAGCACACACAAACACATTCCCTTCTGATGTTCTTTCAGAGATGATCTCTCAGTCTTTATAGAGTGATCATAAATATGTAATGTGTGTCACCTGGACTCTTCAGAGCTTGAGCAGAAAGGGAGCATCTTAGTCCTTTCAAACATGTCAGAACCTTGACAGCAATTCTGGGGATCTCCACCATCCCTCGGGCTAATAGTTAACTAGTCCTCAATTGCTGGTGAAACAGAAATCTGTAGCCTATATCCAAAGTGAAACAGATATTGGGATCAGCATATAAAACGTCCACTCCTTGGATCTGTATAAGGCTCACTCCATAGGGCACTACCTTCCCCTTTATAAACCCAGCTAACTCAGGTAAGAATACACAAACCTTCACCTCACTCAGCACTGCCCATGTTCTCTCTTTAATGAAGACAGAATCCCAGTTAAAGCAGTTAAATGTACGTTCCCTAGGCTCTGCAGCCTTTAACGGTGACAAAAGCTCTTCTCCCAGCTCTCTTTCTAGGGCCACAAAAACATGCTGTCGGGCACCAAACATTAAGCCTAATGCAGGTCTTTCCTAGTAAGTGAAGTTGGAATAGCATTCACCTGTATTCAAAGTGGTACAAGTATTGGGACCCAACACCCACAGAAGACACATCTTGATCCTATATGGATCAACTGCTGAGTCCAGCTTTAACTCGGATACTGATAACCTTTCCCTGATCCCTCCCCCCACCACGTTCTCTGATTGGGTCAGCTCTCAGAGGGTGATTAGCTGCGACCTGCCAAGTAGCTTGCGCACAATTAAAACTTCCTACATAGCTTCAGAAACATCTACTAAGCACAGCCGCCAACTTCCTGTTTCGCCAGTGGGTGCTGACACCCAGCGTCAGGGGCGGGGCCCCCCCGCCCCCGACGCCGGGCGACGTGGTGGGGCCCCGCCCCCAACGCAACATTGCCCAGCGTCAGGGGCGGGGCCCCGCAACGTCTCCCGGTGCTCCGGTGAGTTTGCCACGGGTCCGGGGCGGGCGGGGAGTTGCCGGTGGGTGCGGAGTACCCACCAATTTTTCCCCGTGGGTGCTCCAGCACCGGAGCACCCACGAAGTCGGCGCCTATGCTACTAAGCATGTCTAGTAACTGCCACACCCTATTTATGATCTTTCTGGGCCCTTTTATGTCTCCTCCCCACTGCCGCTCTCCCTTTCCTTGGGCCAAATAAATACATACATAAAAATGCTGCAGTATAAAGCATGTGGGTTACCGATATAGTTTATAGCAAAGAGACTTTAGCCCTGATCCTGCATCATTAAAGTCAATACCAGCTTTGCCATTAACTTCAGTGAATTCAGACCAAGCCTCATAAGAATTAGATTTGCTAACATGGCTCTTGGAGAGTAGTCTGACACACGTAATGGGAAAACTACATTTTTGGCAGATTTATAGTAATGGATTTTTAGTGTGACCTCGTGCTGCCTGTCTCTTTACATTACAGCCATCACTCATTTGCTGCTAATTTGGATCAGCTTGACTCTCCTGAGCAATATCCTCCTAATGTATTATGAAAGACTAGGTGGATGGCTCAACTCTCTTCAAAATAGCTTTTTAAAAAGTCATATCTTTGATTCATCATTTCGTATCCTGCCAAACAATCAAATGTTGCCTGTAGCTGTTTATCTAAGATTTTATTGCAAGTAAGGAAGGTAACAACCAGCTTGATATGCACAAATATTTACAAGCAGCAATTGCTGTACAAGAACAAATGATCACTACCAGGAAAATAAGTGACCTTTAAACAGGTGAAGGCATAATATTACAGATTATATATTAATAAAACTAAATTACTGAACAGGTGGTAAATTTGATTCAGAGGTATTGCCTGACATATCCTAAGTGCATTTTAAGCATCAGTGATCAAAATATTTGCATCAAAAGATTTTTTCAAAAGAAAATATAACCCTTTGTTCCCCTAAAAGGTAATGTTCATGATAAAATAGACAAGTTTTTCCAACAAAAACAAAAAAAGTTTTCTATTTTCTCCTTATGTCCCTCTATCTTTTTTCTTTTCCATTTTTCCATGGGAAAAAGGGGGATAAATCCAAAAAACAAATATCATGAGATTTTTAAAAAAATGATTTTTCTAGAATTTCCCACAAAAAGCAATTGGCTTTGTTTAACTAGCTCTATTTTTTAAATTTGTGTCAGAAACATATACTTTTAAAAGAATAATATTGATCACAAATTGTTCAGGGCCAGGGCCAGTGCTGGACACTATGTCTAAAATATTAGGTCCACAGCTGGCAAACCAATTGAGCACCAAACCTGGCCATACATCACGAGATTTTGTTCTAGCTTTGACCACTAAGGATACTAGTAATAGTGATCTGAAGAGGATAAATAGATCTGGTCAAAAAATTTCTGATGGAACATTTTTCTATTGGAAAATGCTAATTCAATTAAATAGAAACATTTCACAGGAATGTATTGACTACCAAAATTTTTGTAGGAAATTATCAAAATGTTTAATTCCCATAAGGTCAAAACTTTGTTTCTATGTGATCATTTTGACTATTATTCTATAGTCTATAATAGTCAAAATTATATTCTATAATAGTCAAAATGCTTCATCCAAGCTTTTATATTCTAAATTTCCACGCAATATAAAAAGTAAACAAGTACAAATTAAACATTCTGACCTCACTGAAACAAACTGTTTTGATAAGGTTGAAACAAAATATTTTCTGAATGTTTTGTTTTGTGAAAAATTCCGAGATTTCAACTCTTCATCATGATTCAGGATGAAACCAAATTTTGTTGCATCAGAATTTCCCATGGGATGGAAATTGTTTCACCAAGCTCTAGAGATGAAAAGTTTGTTAATGAGTTTGCCTTCCCTTGGTGGTCTGTTGAGAGCCCTAATTTATCTATTTTTATATAGCGCTTTGAGATCCATAGATGCAAGAATGGCAAAATATTATCTTTCTGTCAAGTTCTACAGAGTTTTTCCTTTATAGTCATATAAATTTAAGAGATTTCCGGGCTGCCAGGAATTATATGTATTATCTCTACCAGCTCTGTCTGCAAGGGCAGAATATTTGCTGCACAAAGGATGAAATTCACCCCAGGAGGTCCAGCAAAAGACCTATGCACTCCTTTTTGATATTCTGTCCTTACCATCGATGTTCTTGCCAGCTCTGGGTAATGTGTGTGGTGGGGATATTGTGGTTCAACAGCCCTACTTCAACGCCATCATATTTCAGGTTATTTTGTTCCTCTCCACATGATTTAATGCACAGAAGAGAACATAAGGGCCTTGGGGAACTATTCTATCTCCTCAGTGCTTATGTGCAACTTACTCTAGTGCTAATGGGACTTACATGTGTGCATCCAGAGAAGAAAACATTATAGTTCTTAATGTGATAAACAAAGAACACTGCTTAGTTTTACATGTCAGTCAAAAACCACAGCACAGAAGCCTTCATAGATTCTGAACATTTAGGGCTGTGTTACAGATTTTGCTGTATTTACCTAAATCTTCATCTTCATGAAAAATATCAAACCATCTAGCACTTGTAGTTATGAATACTAGACTGAGATTTGATGCTAGACTGAAATTTGAACTGTGACACACGCAGTTGACTGGTGACAATGACTTGAAATTCCTTAGAATATAGAAATACACAAATTTCCATAGTTAATTATGCAATAAATTCTGTACTGGTAGAAAAAAAAAAGCACATGCAAAATACAGAATTAGTTTAATGCTGAATAAATTTCTGAGTGCAATTATCTTTCTGTTCAATTTCAGAATTCACAACTGTTATTATGACCTCAAAAGACTGAAATAAACAGTCATAGCATCATAGAAGATTAGGGTTGGAAGAGACCTCAAGAGGTCATCTAGTCCAACCCCCTGCTCAAAGCAGGACCAACACCAACTAAATCATCCCATCCAGGGCTTTTATCATCTTTATTTACTGGGATCATGGAGGGTACACACAGCAGTGGCATATTATGAGAGAAGTAGAACCAGAGCCTGAAATTAAAGTGAACACGAACATTGGGAATTTTACATATGTAACTCCACCATGCAATTAGAAATGTACTTTTCCCCCCCAATTAATTGACACATTTTAAGTAATCTATCTAGTAATGATGCAAACATGTTTTAATGCACAGTGGAAAAAAACAGAATTTAAAGGAAATGCAATTTTAAAAAAATGCGTTTTGGACACACTGTAGGCTGTGGAACCCATCAATAAAAAAAGTAGAGCTTTGATCCAATAAAAATTATCCAGTTACCATAGCAAGGCCATGGGGCAACAAGATAAATTGACTTCAATTTTTCAGGGAATTCTTTTCTATGGAAGACACAAACATTTTTTAATTGAATCCAGCTTTAAATTTTTAACATAGCAGTAATAAAGCTGCAACAGGATCAAGAGACCAAAAAGAAAAGGTCCTTCAAAAACAAAATAACCATGCCTGCTAATCTAAAAAGCCTGAGTAGCAGACATTTTTCACTAGAATCAAACTCATATTTCCATTAAAGATTCTGACTCAAGAGATAAACCCACGTGTATCATTCATTTGAAATTGCATTTTGAAGCTGTTCCCAAAATGATTCCCACGTGCATGGATTTGACAGCCAGCACGTTGCTCTGTTAGGGCCATATGCTCTCCTTCATATGTAGAAACTGCATATTGCCCTGTCTTACATATAAAACCCCAAAGTTACACTGACTTCTTCTCCTATGAATTTTCCCCATTGGAGGTGGAGTTGATCACATAGCAGAAGAGTCAGGAGAGAAGGATAATGTTTCTAGGGAAAAATAGAGATCTCTAGGAACGACAGGATTTTGCTTCTCAGACCCGTTTTAAGAGGTCTCTGCAACCTGAATTGTATTTTAGTGTTTTGTCTGGAAACTGTCTTAGTTTTTCTAGTAAGGATTTGAAATATGTGAAAACTTATTCTAGGTTGTTACAGTTTTTCCAATAGAGAGATTATATTTTTCTGTAATTATGCGTGTTGTGAAAATACGCCATTCAGTTAAACATAAATCAATGTACAGCAGTATTTAGATTAATATTTTACCAGCAGAGTTTGTAAAAATGGATCATGGAGCTTAGATTTCTCCTTCAGGTCTCAAGGAAAAGTTTATAAGAAGAGAAGCAGTCAGTTCTGATGGCGATTGTAACCATCTTGAATCCAAGCGGCTCGACCAATGAAGTTTGCATATTCCTTGTACCCAGCTTGATTAGCTGGTTGAGTTCCTGAACTCTAGGCTTCACTTTGTGGAGAGTTTGTAACCTCCTGGAACCACAGCACTTTACAAATGCTTCTGGGATTGCTGTCCACCAGGCAGTTTCTAAGTTGTGCCAGACCATGATTATAAACCCAGAAAAGCGGAAAGGTAGTCAGCCAAGTAGAGCTGGATGTTTTTAAACTGAAAACTTTTCCCACCAAACAATGGCGTGTTAGGAAAAAATAAGTTTTTTTGCAGGAAAATGTTATTTTTGATTTTAAAAAATAATTGATGGAAAATTTTGAAATATAAGAAGTTTGTGTTGATTTCTAATTGAAGTTTTTGCTTTGGTTTTTGAAAACCCAAACACATTTCTGAAATCAAAATGTTTGTTTTTTTTCTTCTTCCTCCTTTTTCCACACCGTATTTGCCTTTGAATTGAATGGAATGATGTCTGTGGCTTGGGGGGTGGGGTTTTGTTTTTGGTTTGGCTTCCCATCTTTTGTTTTTGTTTGGTTGGTTTTGGTTTCCCCTTCCCTCCCATCCCCCCTCACACATTCTGTAACTTGTCAAAACTTCTCCAACTTTTGAAAAGTTAGACAGCAAAAAGGAAAAAAAATGTGAAAAAACATTAGATGTCATTCTACTGGATTAAGTGACAATAAATGAAAAAGGGGGAAAATAGGAAAATAAAAGTAAAAAAAAATCAGATTTTGAAATTCTTTTGGTTTCTGGAAACTGAAATGAAAAATTTCAATTCTAATTTTTTTTCCTATAAAAGTTTTAAAAAATGTGAACAAAAAATTTAAATTAAAAATTTCACATGAAAATTTTATGTGAGGAAAGAAACCCCAATGTTTCTGATCAGCTCTCCAACGAAATCTATACTCAATACCCTTTGTGAGGTACCAAGTGGAGTTTATAAACACTATCATTTCCTTGCACTGCTTCTCCAAGTTCAAATATTCAGTCGTTATTTTCAAAATTAACCACCAGCCTTCTAAAAATATTCAAAGACACACAATAATGTAATCGTGTCCCCATCGCTGATCTCTGTCTTGACGGTCATCTCTTTTCCCTTTCTTTTTATCAAGAACACATGCTTCAGATGAAATATTAGCACATCTTTCTGTAACTGAGACAGGAAAGATGGACAAAGCAATTCACTTGCCTCCTGCAGACTATGACAGCAAAGGTTTGACCCTCCCAAGTCAGACTTGTCTTCTACAGTTGAATATTCTGTCTGTCATTCCAAAAGCTTCAAAATAGAGCATCCCACATGAACAATGAATTTTGATTTTGACTGACAGTACTGAAGAATGAACTAGCTAAAGACAGATGGCAGGCTGTAATTTCATGCCCTGCTTTTCACTCACCTGCAGTAGCCACATTCAGTACTTCCTTTACAAATAAAGCCTTTCACTCCAAAAATCATATTTACAGTAACGGACTCATTACCATGATTTTTACTAACAGTTTCCTTAAAATGTTTTCCTTATATTTGTTGGAGGAATATGTAGATTTGCTCCTACTTAAAGCATCTCTTATCATGGAAGATTCCTTGAGGTTAGACTACAGTAATGTTCCTTATTATGGGGCACTAAAAAGACTCATTCATCATCTGCAGGTAGGGCAAGTTCTCAGACACCATGATGGTGGGTGTGGTGCATGAAAGATAGACAGGTTAATCAATATATTTGTGTCTGCTACAACCCTGGGAGTATAGATTCCCCTTGCTGCTGATGTGAGAGACCACTTTACAAGCACCTTTTAAAATAAATGTGTACATTGCTTTGAAGATATTTGTTCATTTGCAAGCATTTCTACAGTCATCACCATTGTATCGGAGTATCTCATTAACATTAACAAATTTATCTTATCAGCCCCCCATCTCTGAGGGAGGGTCAATATCCCAGTCTTATAGACGGGGAGCTGAGACAACACAGGAAGTCTGTGCCAGAGATGATAATCAAACCCAGATCACCAGAGTCCCAGTCTAGAGTGTAATACTGGTCTCAGTATTACTTAAAATGACCTTTGCCACACCATATGTGATTGTGTGTGTGGTTTCATAGACCATCTTTCTTACCTTCGTTATGTGTGTGTGTCTATTCCAATCTTGCAAAAAAAGGAAATTTACCTGTCTAGGCACAAAATCTATTAGCCTGCCTTTTACTATAAATGACAATGATGATAATGAAACAACATAGCTGCCAGCAGCAAGGGTGCGGGTGTGTGCTTACCCATTTGAGTAGAATTTTGCAATATGTTTTAAGGCCAGTCCTGCAAACTCTTACCTCCTGCTTGGCTTCACACATGTGAATAATTCCATTTACTTCAGCTGGACTATTCACATGATAAAACTGTGCATATACATAAGTGCTTATATGATTGGGGCTATAATATGTTTGCAAGATGTCATGAGATTTTTGTTGATTGTGCTTTATAAATGATATATATGCTGGTATCAGATGTTAGTGTCACAACTAATAATGAACAAATCCTCCTCTATTAAACAGTAACCATACAAATGCAAAATATACTCAAAGTGCTCATAAAGCACAAATGAAGAAACATTTTCCACTGTGCATCTTATTTCCATTGATGCTGACATATCTGAACAGAATTTTGTTCTGTCTTTTAATGTTTAATAAAATTTAGAGAATTAAAATGCATTTGCCTCTTTAAAATCACCATTATTAACAGCATAATCTGTTTAGCATTTAGACAGCATGTTACATCTTCAAAGCCCTTTACAAACCTTGGCCCTGAGACAGCAAGCTGTTTTTTATGTCTGCACCTACAAGGAACTTCTTTGAAGCCAATGAGGTTCAGCACGCCATGCAGAACAGCTTGCAGGGAAGGGGCTGTAGGGTCACAAGTCCCGCTTCCTGTGGGCTATATGCCCCAATATTCCACAAATTAGTGACATGGACATTGTCTCCTCAGGATAGAGTTTGGGCCAGCTTGTAAGGGTATGGAAGTGTGATGTTTGAAGGGATTGGATTTTCAAGGCACTCATCCCATCTCTGCCTCTCCATTCTAGTTTATTCAGCCTACCTTTTCCTGTCAACATGGCTCAGATGGCCATCAGCAGGGTGATCCCTTTAGGCACACATGCACAGATTGTAATTTATTGTAAGCTGTAACTTCAGAAGAGATTCGTATTTAAAAATTCACCTGGTGCAGGCTCCAGAGAGCAGCTGCTCCCCTGGTCTGCCACCTTCCAAACACAACTCCTTCCAGCTACACAGAGCTGAAGCAGATGGAGCCCCTTGATGCCTGGGATTGGCAAAGTATGCAACTGAGCCACAGCTCCCCCCCTTTACACTTGTCAGTGGGCACTTCTGCCACAGTTTGCTCTTCTCTACTACATGCAGAAGTAGGGAGCATGTAGCTTAGAGGGCCCGCTTGTTGCGCAATCAAAATACATGGGAGTTTAGCCTAAGAAAGGGTTGCAGGATTAGGCACAGCCACTTTATTTGGTTTCTTTAGCGTTTTCTATATGGTATGACAATTCACAGAATGTAAAAAGACAAAACAGAAAAATAAGGGGAGAACCAGGAAAATATCATTACTTCATTTCAATATATAGTTCATATATTGATAAAAGAAAGATTCTTTTGGTTCTCTGCTTATTGCAAACATATAGTACCTCTCTTTGTCCTAGACTGCTGTCCAAATGTTAAGTTACCAAAAAAGGCTACTAATATGCCAAAGTATAACCTCAGTCTTTCACATTTTGTAAATATCTTCTTCCAACCACTGATCTGTAAAATGAATGCTTAAATGGTATGAAATACCACCATGCTATTTAATACATTTAATCTAGGTTGTCATTGATGAAGCAATACTAAATGTAAACAAATTAACATTTGTGTGTGCATGAAGCAGTAGATGTTAGGTTTGCCCTCAGAAAAGGATCTCTTCAGTGCTGTTAACCCTTACAGGAAGAAAGATAATGCTAGATGCCAAATGAAGGGGTGTTATTAATATTGAGTTCTATTCAACTGTAGTGATCTGGGGACTGTGGAAGTTAGCTCCACATTAAGCCAGCAGAAAGGCAGGTTGACCTATTATGTGCTTCAAGTACAGCCCTATCCATTGTCCAGAAAGACATAACTTCCTCAATCCCGTTTACAAAAATCTGTAACTTTAAATGTAGTGTGTTCATGGATGAGAATTGCAAGTGGGCTACCACAATCACAGTAAAACAAGAAACACTGATTTAAAAACTACTGATAGGCTTCATCTTACATTACTGATTCACTTGCAGCCTTGTAGCATGCACCGTTCATTTTTATACACGTTAAGGCCTCAGTCCTGCAAAGAGATGCATGTTGGAATCACCTTTGACTTCAGTTTCTCTTCCTTTCTATAATCATGCTAAAAATTATTTTTTTTTCTTCTGTGGAACTATTTACATAAGGACAACTCACTGAGAATGAGTGTTTGCATAATTCGATCTTTTGCCCCAATCTTTCAATCAGAGGCATTCAGATGATCCCCCAGTGCCTGAATGGATTCCCATGGAGAGAAACTAGACACTGGCTAGATTTTGGCACTGGACTATATTCTGCCCCAGCATTGGACTGACGACTTGTGGCAATGTTTTTCATACACCACAGGTTCTAATCCCCATTTGTTTAACATGAGCATTTATAGGCATGCACATATAGCATTAATTAGTGAAGACGGTCAAATTATTCAATGTTGGCCTTTTCTTTGAGAATATTATTTGTGAATATTTCCCCCCTTATACAACCTATGGGTAGCCCAACATTCAGACATTAAATTATTCACCCATTTTTCCTGACTATAATTGAATAAATGTGCATGTAAATTGTTATTTAAACTAGTTCCTCTTTTCTTTTACTGTGAACCCACTGTTAGCTCTCATCATAAACCTCTGCTTGATGTAATTCTCATCAGTCAGTCACTGCACTGGGCTTTTTAACTGCTGTAAGAGATTATTTATATAAGCAAGTTGTCAAGAAAATGAATGAATGAATTCAGCTGAATCTACTGAGGGTGATTTGTGTTTACATGGTATACACTGTGTAAGATGAGAACAGTTACTTTAATATTTCAGTTCAACATAACTGACCACATTTTTTTATTGGAATAATTAGTTGCTCTCTAAATCTAATGGGCCTCCATGAACAGTACAAGCTACAATGGGTATTTGCAGGTACCTGCATCATAGAACAGCTAACCATGCATCCTTTTGAGATATTTGCCATTCAGTGCAAAATGCTATATACTGCAATTCCAATTCAAACAAGCCCACTGCAGAATTAGTTCTATACTACTGAACACAATGCTAAGCAACTCCTTGGCTCTTAGAATGCCTTTTTATATTTAAACAAAAAAGCTTGTTCAAAATTACAATTACTTACATAATCACACTTCATTACAGGATGTATATGTAGCTGGTGCATACTACTACTTTCAAATTATGAAAGTTGTGAATGAATTTTTGCAGTCTCTCTCTCTTTTCCTGTCAATGGCTTTCCCCGATGCATGCATGCAGTTTAAGAAACATGGCACTTTATGAGATTACAGAGCTAGAGATAATCCAGGAAGCTGCAAATAAATTAACAGGATTAAAATATATAATTAGCTCACTGGATTGAAATTAAATTTAGTTCACACTATTACACTAAAACAAACTAATGTGAAAGCTTTTATCTCCATTAAACCCTACCTTCCCTAAAAGCTCCTTTATATCAATATTGATGCATATCGTGAATTCAAACCACCTTAAAGTTTTTAGAAAATTTAGTGCCAAAGAGCCTTGTTTAAAAATTACATGACTTTTGTATTATTATATGAACTAGAACTCGCAGGCCACCACCTAATGTACTAGACCTTGAAAAATTATTCACAGCTTCTTCTATTGTGCCTTTGCAGCTAACATTTCCTTTCATCACTTTATGATCCAGTGCTGTCTCTCCTGCCCACCTGTCTCCTGGAGAGGAAGACAACTCTACAACTAAAATGTTAAAAATCAAAGTTTACATGCAACATAACATTTAGCAACTATTTCACCCACACACAAACACACACACTCAGTGGACAGATTGGTGGTGATTGCAACTGAAAATCTTATTTTTAGTTCAGATCTAAAGCTATGACAGATAAACTCTAAGCATGCTCACATATTCCAAGGAAGACAGAGATGTCTGGTTTTCCCGAGTGCTTTAATTTCTGCAAATTAGTAGAGATGTTTATTTGTTGGAAGAGAACAATTAGTTCAAAAATTTTTAAAAAAATATTGCCAAGGGCTCAGTCTCACAATATACTCAGCACCCTCAACCCCCACTAATTTCACCTTATTGGATCAAGCCAGTAGTACTTATACAGCACAATCCTGTAATCTTATTCAGAAAAACACCTTCTGAAGGATCAATCCATATATATCTTTGGGACCAATCCTGAAAACGTATTCGGATGAGTAAATCTGCTCACATACATTTCCAGGATTAGATTCATAGACACACACTAACAATATAAATGTTAAACAATGATAATTATCACGTTATCATCATCATAAAGTCTAATTTTTCAACAGAAGTTTGTCAAAAGCACTACTAGCAGGTGTTAAGTACCTGCGAGATTGGACCTTGTGTGTATTGTATTTGTCTCATGAGGAAGTTTTCTCATGACATATAAAAATGTTTTATACAAATTCAAAAACCTACAGAAATACTGAAGTAAAAATCTTCATTACCAATACATTTGTTAAGTTGTACAAATACAATTTGTCTACAGTCATAAAAAGACTTCAGTTCAATAAACAAAAACATTAAAGATTGTAACTAAAACATCCAAATGTCTGAAAGCCTAGAAATTTATATTTAGGGTGACCGCCCATCCATACATTTCAAAGTCAGTCGATCCATAAATAGGGTTCTACAATCCCCAAATCTTGACCCTATATCTCCCCTCTTTGTCCACAAATTTAATATTAGCCTGTCAGGATTCAAATGTAGGGCCTGTTCCTGTGCACACTTACATGTAGACTATGTCTACACGTGTAGCTTCCCTGCGTACTCATCCACATACTGTTAGCATGTGTACCTTATAGTTGCACTGAGTGTCCACATATGCTGTTCTGGGTATAGATACACACCATGCACAGAGATATATCTGTATCCACACTGCCCCTTTTTGGTATGCAACAGTAGTGCTAGAATTTCAGGGATGGTATCCCAGAGTCCTTTGCATCTCAGGAGATGCTTTGGGAATCGTTTTGCTATGTGTTGCTGGTACTGTATGCCACCTTCAGACATATGGTGATGACAGCTCCCAGTCATCTCTTCCTTCTGTCAATATGCATTGAAAACATGGAGCAAGTCCATGATGATGGGATTGTGCTCCTGCTACTGCTCACTGGATACTGGACAGAATGGGGCCATAAAAAATTGAGACACTAAAGACAGGTGACTGAAAGAGCAAATGAAAATCCACTGGGATCCCATGTTGAGTGCTGAAGTTGAAATATTATGCCCATGGGTGGACCGCTGCTTCTGGTCCCAGAGAACCTGCATGGTGCGGTGGGACCACATTGTCTTGGAAACCTGGGATGATGACCAGTGTCTGCAGGACTTCCAAATGAAGAAGCAGACCTTCATGGAGTTGTGCAAGCAGCTTGCAGCAACCCTTCAGTGCCAGATCAATTGTTTTCCAAACAGTACAGAAGCAGGTGGTTATTACCCTTTGGAAGTGGCTACACCTGACAACTACCAGTCAGATGCAAACCAGTTCCAGGTTGGGAAGTCAACAGTTGGAGTTGTGGTTGTACAGGTTTGCCATGCAATCTATCTGAGTGGTTTCCATAATCCAAGTCCTTGAAATTATAGTGGGATTTCAAAGGATGGGGTTGCTGAACCGTGCAGGGGCTATCAACGGAACACACATCCCAACACTTTGCCCACTGAAAGGGGTCAGTGAATACATGAAAGAGAGGTTACTATCTGCTCATTCTCCAAGGCTTAGTGGACCAGAGTGGTCAGTTCATGAGCACCAACATTGGACACACAGGAAAGGTCCATAATGCCAGGGCACTCAGGAGATCAGGATTGTACTGGGGGGGGGGGGGGAGAGAAGGGAATTTATGCCCCAGATGGGGGGGGGGGAGAGAAGGGAATTTATGCCCCAGAAATGACATGGTTTGGTCCTCACAGTTATTTTAGGGGACCTCACCTACCTACTCCTCACATGGCTCAAAGCTGTACCCCGACATTGCTAACCCCATGAAAAGGGAATTCAACTATTGACTGAGTAGCTGCAGAATGGTGGTGGAGTGTACCTTTGGGGAACTAAAAGCTTGTTGGTGATGCCTATGGACCTGTCAGGATGCCAGCATAGCCAACAGGGTTTGCATTATCATAGCATGCTATGCCTTGCAAAACATATGCGAGGCTAAAGTGGAATACTTCCAGAGTGAGTAGGCACAGGACAGATCTGGTTTTCAAAGCCTACACAGGCAGCCAGATCCTACCCATGTCCATACTGCTCCTGGTAGGCAAAGGAAATTCATGATGAAATATTGCAGTTCAGTGTGGAGACGGAAGATAACTTGGGACTGTACCAAGGAACACTATTGTGACACTATGGTGCTGCTGGAAAAGCATTGTCAAAGATTTGTGTTGTGACATGCCATGGTGAGTTTTGATCGCCTGCAGCTGACAATGTACTAACTGAAAGGGTCCTCAAAGTTAACACCTTTGGGTTTGTGCTGTGCAGAGTGTATATGCACTTTCATGCCATCATTAAGCAATGTTTTTGTTGCAAGTTAGCAGCTCTGTTTCAGGGAGCTTTTTGGGGAACACTTAAGCATAGTTAAAGGTAATTTAAAAACAGTTCTTTAAGGTTTTGGTACAAACATCAAACATTCCTTCTTCACAATGTTTTCTGACACCGTTGTCCACAAATACTTGACAGGTACTATACATGAGTATTCCTATAGTTGAAAGTGGTGACTGTTTGGTGGGGGTGAGGGTTAAGAAAGCACTCTTCAGTGTCAGATATCTTCTTTGGTAAGTTAGTTTTATTTCTTTTGCCCATATTGTCACTTAAATATTAACAAAACTTTTCGTTGGTTTTTCATTCTGGTGCCCTCAACAGCAATAGTTATTTCAGAGCTTAGATCATTATCATGACCCCTGTTATTCTGCCCCTTGACAGTAGGAAATTCTTGGGGGGCGGGGAGGGACAAAACTCATTACATTTCTTTGGCACCACATTTACAGAAATCACAGTTGTACTGTGCATACTGCTGGCCCATCCCAAACACGTGAGAAACATCCTGCTGATCTGACTTGGAAAGCAAGATGTACACACAAGTGACATGAAGAGTAGCTTTTACATCCAGACACACACACAGTTTTAGCTCTGTTTGTTGTAACAGAAACAAATGAACAAAAACCCCAGTCAAATTCCCTGAGAGGTGGGCAAACAGTACTATCTGTGGCCACGTTTCCCTGCCCTTCTCCTCCCCCTTCTCCTGACAAAGGGGGATTGGCTGCAGAATATTGGGGGGGACCAAATGAGGACATGAGGCTTTGTGGTCAAATAAGTTTGATTTAAGGAGGTGATTAATGAATAGATGGAGCAATATTTGATACAAGATCAAAGTTCAGGTTGATTTAGGGAATCCACAGTTCCAAACGTATTTGTATAACTACAACTTACATTAAAATATGGTGACTAGATGTCCCGATAACATCGGGACTGTCACGATATTTAACCCTTTGTCCCACATCCCGATCAATGTACGATCGGGATGCCAATTGTCCCAATATTCAGGTAAGGAGGCGGCGAGCGGAACGGAGGCGCCGACTCCGTGGGTGCTCCGGGGCTGCCAAGTACCCACCGGCAGCCAAGCTCCCCGCTCCTCGCCTCCTTCTCCACCCCCAGCGCGCCACATCCCTGCTTCTCCCCCTCCCTCCCAGCGCTTCCCGCCGCCTAACAGCTGTTTGGCGTGGTTTGGACTTTCTGGGAGGGAGAGGGAGGAGTGGGGATGCGACACGCTCAGGGGAGGAGGTGGAGAAGAGGCAGGGCAGGGGCAGCAACTTGGGGGGAAGAGGGTGAATGGGGGCAGGGCAAGGGTGGTGCAGGGGCGAGCGAGCACCCACCCGGCAGAGGGGAAGTCGGCACCGTAGGCAACTGGCGGTGTGTGTGTGTGTGTGTGTGTGTGTGTGTGTGTGTGTGTGTGTGTGTGTGTGTGTGTGTGTGTGTGTGTGTGTGTGTGTGTGTGTGTGAAAAGGCAAGTGGTGGGCAGGGAGGGTGAAGAGGTGAGAGTTGGGTGGGGGACTGAGGAGGGACGCAGAAAGCCAGCAGCAGGCTGGGGGATGAGGAAGGGCGTGGTGACGGGGGGGTGATTGGGGGGAGCAGGACCTGGGGTAGAGTGGGGGCAGAGCGAGGGAGGAGCAGGGGGTGGACTGTGGGCGGGGCTGACGGCACCCCAATGTGTCCCGATATTTCAGTGTTGTGATCTGGTCACCCTACATTAAAACAATATTATCTGAAACTCTTATTTATTTACAGCTTTACTTATATTTAACAAAGGGTTTGGTCTGGGAATGTAGTGATTAACACTGGTACTGTAAGTATACAGTTGGTGTGTAAATTTGCCTTTAAAAAGCAATTAGGTGATTGCATAAAAACTATCACACTGTTTGTGAGTACAGGGACATCTGGTGGATGAAACTAGCATTATTAAACTTTTTCCCCCTATATATTTTTTGTTTTTTCTTTCTTGAAATCAATTACAGTGTACAATTCTAACCTACACAGCAGCTCAACTTTAAGAAAGACTTTACAGAGGGAATTTTTAGCATTACAAAATTGACCACAGATACAAGCAACTGATAAATTAATCCTATGTCCGTACTGCTTCAGCAGAGAGGACTTTTTTTCTTTGAATTCCTCTAGTTTCTTTTATTTAGTAATCCAGCAGTAACTCAAACTATGTTTTTCTGAGCAAAAATATGTTCTCATTTAACTCATTATTGAATTACGTGAGCTTGCATCCTGAAAATCAAGGTACATTTTGGCTTTGATTTTACAAGATTTTCAGAAGCCATTGCCCATATTTTTGTCGGTTTTTTTTTTAAATCATGGGTGTTAATCCCAAACCAACAGCGCCCGCACTGCTTGAAGTCCATAAGACCAGAGGAGCCTGCAGCAGCCAGCCATTATTGCCACAAGAGAAGAGTCTGCACTCTTCCATATCTCTTACTGGCCTTGTGGAGAGGGACCGGGGGAGGAAGAGGTGCCAGAATGAGAGAGAGGCAGCAGGGATGGAGGGCAGCCACTTGCCTAGGGAAGAAGTAGCAGACAACGGCTTACCAACAACAGAGTTGCCATCTCTCACCACATTCTTGTGAGTCTTGTGATTTAGGGGTCGGTTTAGGCTGCTCATGCAATCAGAAGAAAATGACTACCTTGTCCCATTTTTCTCAGAGGGATTGGACCCAGTCTGCCTTCAGTGAGGATGACTCTCTCCATACACCCCGTGTAGCTCAGAGAGGAGATAAGGGGTGGGGTGAATGTGGGAGTCAGGGGACTGCGGCTGGCAGAGAAGGAAACTTTGAAGGGGATCAGGGAGGGACCTTGCAAGACCAAGGGAATTTGGGGGACAGGCAAGGAGAAGGTTGAGACACATGAAATGTTGGGAGGGCAGAAAGATTGCAAGCAGAGGAGCAGGCGACTAAGGAGAATGGAAGGGGCAGGAGAATGAATGGGAGCAAGAATACTAGGCAGACCAGGGTAGTTGATTGGGGTGGGGAGGATTCTGAGACAGAGAAGAGTGTGGTCAGTATACGGTGAGAAGAGTAGCTGAGTGGTTAGAAGAGAGATGGGGAGAGGGAGTGGCCATTAGGAAGAAGTGAGTGGAGTCCCACTCCAAGCAGCCAGGTAGGGGTGGCCATTCAACCTGAAATGACATCACACATCAATAGGGGGTGGGAACTTCCCGTTAGAAGGGGGAAAAGACAAATATTTTTTCAAAATTTCAATATCTTATTATATTTTGGGTCTTACTAAGTGTTGGAGCTCAGAGTTGGCAATGCTGGAATCACCAAAGTAAGTGGACAGAGAAACCAATAGGCAAGTCAGGAAAGGGGCAAGGACACCAAAGGCTTGGAGTGTGGATGGGAGAGGGGTGGTAAGTTAACATTCAGAGTCACCAGGCTCATGGGGGGAAAGAATGGGGAAAGGAACATATCCACCACTAGGGATTTGGGGTGGGAGTTCTGGAGATGAGGAATTCTAGCAAAGCTACCAGGGATATGGGAGGGGGCAGAGGGAGGAGAGGGTGGCATGAGTTAGGGGAAATTCTCTGAGTGAGTGGCACTGGGGAAAAAGAATGGAAAGCAATGGCATTTCCAAGTTATGTCAAGGTGCCTCTGAATGCATTACATCCCTGCTTAAATATAGAGAAATGCAGTTTCTACAGTGGGCAAAATAAGACATGTCAAATAGGACTTTAATTCTCAAATTTCACATGACTTCACATCAGTAGTATAATAGCATAAGTCCCAGTAGAAAGTATAATTCAAGAAAGAATGAACAATGAAAAAGCAATTTAGTGCAAGTCTGGCTGAAACTATTGTCTGGTTGACATAAATGCTTGACTAAAATGACTACCCATTATACGTGGAGGATTTTTAAAAGATTTTCCTTGGATGAATAAGTGAGCTATCCAAACACAGAACATGAGAGTGGGCTAGATACACCACGCTTCAGTTTCACTCACTGCCTGTCAGCCTATGTAGTCACTCTGGTATTAACTACTGAGTAGGTAACTTTCTCCCTTCCTGTCCCCATTAGATATAGCACAATACAATACATTTTGGACTACATGTGGGCTAATCCCATGTACAGGACAAGAATTCCTTCTGTGCTGGGGAGGACTTCCACACTGCAGAGAGATAAAGTATTATTTTAACCGATAAAGTTCCATGGGTTGGGAAAGCACACTGCCATGGAGTGTAGCTGGACCCTTACCTTATGCCGAGCAGGTTTCTCAGGTCCAGCATTTATGGTCCAAACCAGAGACCGAGCACATGCACAAGCAGGGATTCAGAGCAGAGACCTGAACCAAGATCTCCCACATTCCCAGTGAGTGCCCTAACCACAAGGCTATTGACTATTCTGCTGTGGGTATCTGTCTCTCATTTTTTCATGAAAAATTTCAAAAGGTCTTGGCTTCACTCTGATGTAAAGCAAAAACAAAACCAGATTTTGAAGCCTTGAAACTTTTCATAAAATGTAGTTCTTGTTTGTCAGCCAGCCCTACCCTCAAGTCCTGACTCCCACTTGCAGTGCAGAGACCAATCATTAGGAGGACATGATAGTCTCCTCAGAAATTGACAATCAAACCAAGTGGAGAGGTGGTAAACAGAGAAATGAGAGAACACCAAAGGAAATGTAGAGTTGCATGTAGTCTGCCAAAAATATGATTTAAAGGGAGAATTTAGCAATGAGATCTCCTAGAGATAAGATAGATGGAGAGGAAAGAAGGAGCCAAGGGCAGAGCAGAAGGGAAGTAAAATTTATTCCTGGTGAAGGTCTTAAGAGGTCCTGGATATTGATTATATATGCAAAGAAGGAAAGCCAAGAGAACAAGCTACTGGCCAGAAGAACCAGACAAGGGCTTGTCTACATGGTGAGGTAATGTGCTCTATGTGGGTGTGATTTTTAAAGTGCACTAACATGTTGATCATGGTCAGGTGTATACTCTGCCGGTGCACTTTAATGTAGTGCTGTTCAAACTGTACTATGTTTGAGTGCACTAGGGAATCTATTGTGTACACCAGTAGGGTCTCCCCAGAGCAATTAATGCACAACATGTTGGTGTACTTTAGAAATCACACCCCTACAGAGCACATTACCTCACTGTGTAGACAAACCCTAAAACCTTCCTTCAGTTAACGGAGTGGTGGGCAACCTTTTTGGCCTGAGGGCCACATCTGGGTATGGAAATTGTATGTCAGGCCATGAATGCTCACAAAATTGGGGGTTGGGGTGCAGGGCCAGAAATGAGGAGTTCAGGGTGCAGGAGGGCTGGGGCAGGGGATTCGGGTGCGGGGGAGGAGGGAAGGCTCCGGGATGGGGATGAGGCGCTTGGGGTACAGAAGGGTGCTCCAGGCTGGGACCGAGGGGTTTGGAGGGCAGGATGGGGATCAGGGCTGGGGTTTGGGGTGCGAGAGGAGGTCAGGGGTGCAGGCTCCGGGCGGCACTTACCTCAAGCAGCTCCCGGAAGCAGTGGCATGTTCCGCCTCCAGCTCCTATGTGGAGGCATGGTCAGGCGGCTATGCACGCTGCCCCGTCTGCAGGCGCTGCTCCTACAGCTCCCACTGGCCGCAGTTCCCAGCCAATGGAAGCTGCAGAGCCAGCACTTGGGGCGGGGGCAGCGGGCAGAGCCCCCTGCCTGCCCTTACATGTAGGAGCTGGAGGGGGGACATGCCGCTGCTTCTGGGAGCCGTGTGGAGTGGGGCAAGCCCCCGACCCCGCTCTCCAGCTGGAGCGCCAGAGCGGGGCAAGCCCCTGACCCCACTCCCAGGCGGGAGCTCGAGGGCTATATTAAAAGGTCTGCTGGGCCAGACGGGGCCCGCAGGCCGTAGTTTGCCCACCCGTGAGTTAAGGGAATCTTCAAAACTGAAGAAACTACAGAGGTAATAATATGGTCAAACTGGCAATGAGAAGTCAAAGATAAAACAGAACAGAAGAGCAATGGACAGAACAGAAAAATTACAAAGTAAATAAAGACAAAGAGAAAAATAAGTCTTTGCCAAACTCGGACAATCATATCTGGCCAAAGGTAAGTAGGATTGGTGGCACAGAATAAATTATCGAGGCCAGGACAGATTAGATGTTCTTTTCAAGTTTAGTAGCAGATACATATTTTTACATTTAGTTTTTCCAAAGGTCAAAGAGCTGTGTACTCAGAGTACCAGAGGTACTGTGGATTCCTCTCTTTCATTATTTTACATTTAACAAACAAACAAAGTCATTGTATTCCACACATATAAAAGGTCTTATTGGAATAAGCCCTAACTATAGCCGGGTATACTATTCACATGGAATAATATATTTGGCAAACTTAACTTATAAAAAAGATAAAATGCTATCAGCAAACAGATAACAATATCCACCAATTAATTCGTTTGTTCAAAAATTGTCTGAAAATTTTATGGAAACACCTCAAAAACTAGTTTGGCTATTGCTTTGAATATTCCAAATTTGAGTTGTTTCCACTGGTTTGCTAAGTGGGCCCTACCAAATTCATGGTCCATTTTGGTCAATTTCACGGTCATAGGATTTTAAATATCATAAATTTCATGATTTCAGCTAGTAGCGGTGCCCCCCTAAGCGGCGCCTCTGGGAGAAGCTGCCGCCGAAATGCCACCGGGGACCTCGGCGACCGAAGAAGCTGCCGCTGAAATGCCGCCTAAGTCCCCAGTGGCAGAAGAAGGTGCCGCCGAGGTCCCCGGCGGCATTTCGGCAGCAGCTTTTTCAGCCAGGGACCTTGGCGGCATTTCGGTGGCAGCTTCTCCCAGAGAAAGAAAAACCATCGCCGGAATCCTGGCGCCCTAGGCAACCACCTAGGGTCGCCTACTGGTAGTGCCGGCCCTGATGTCAGCTATTTAAATCTGAAATTTCAGTGTTGTAATTGTAGGATCCTGACCCAAAAAGGAGTTGGGGGGAGTCACAAGGTTATTTTAGGGGGGGTGTCACGGTATTGCCACCCTTATTTCTGAGCTGCCTTCAGGGCTGGGCAGCTGGAGAGTGGTGGCTGCTGGCTGGGAGCCCAGCTCTGAAGGCAGAAGTAAGGATGACATGGTATGGAATTGCCACCTTTTCTTCTGCACTGGGACCTCAGTCAGCAGTTGCCACTCTCCATCTGCCCAGCTCTGAAGGCAGCAATGCAGAAGTAAGGGTGGCATGGTATGGTGTTGCCACCCTTATTTCTCTGCTGCTTCTGGTGGGGTTCTGCCTAAAGAGCTGGGCACCTGGCCAACAGCCACCACTCTCCAGCTGCCCAGCTCTGAAGGCAGAACAGAAAGAAGGATGGCAATACTGTGACCCCCCACTAAAATAATCTTGCGACACCCCCCTGCAACTCCCTTTTGGATCAGGACCCCCAATTTGAGAAACTCTGGTCTCCCCCGTGAAATGGGGGAGAGACCAGATTTCACGGTCCATGACGCATTTTTCAGGGCCATGAATTTGGTAGGGCCCTACTGATAATGTTTCTAATCCCTGATTGGTGGAGTGAAATGTCTAGAATCAGACGTCCCATGAAAAATATTTGTGATTACAAATTCATCATTGTTTGCGTTGTGAATATTCTACAATATTTGCATAAAATGCACTGTTTTGGTTATTCCTCCCAATGGACTGAGATTCAAAGAAGGTAAACAGTGAAGTAGTGAGTTTCTTTAAAAGCTAAAACAAGCTTTACTTTTCTTCCTTTTGTGTGTGCACGCATGCGCGCACACACACATGCAGCATTCACCCATTTCTACTTAGATTTTAAGGCCAGGAAACCATGATGATTGATGATTGGGTCTGATCTGCATAAACACAGGTGGTTATCTTCACCCTTCCACATCTCTATTTCAAAAAGAACAACTGATCATAGTAATAGCAATTGTTCTTTTTATTACCCTACATGGAATATTTGGAAGCTCTTTTGTTATACAGCATTTTGCTCACTAAAACCGATATCATACCACAATAGCTGTTATAAGTAAAATGTGAATAATTTTCACTGACCAGATGAAGACAATGAAAATAAAAGTCCACAACTAAACTAGCAATGCTTTGCATATATTTTTAGTATATTGCACCCGTAGCCGTCTAAAATTAATTAGTGCTTAAATGAAAGTTGCTTGATAGACTACCACACTCACTTTTTCTAATATCCACCCTGGCTTTCAATTAAGAATCAAAGAGCCAAGAACTGATGAGCAGGGATGTCATAAATGATTTATGGACATCCTACTTTTATGTAGGGTACATTTGTTATTCCACTTTATGCATCCATGTGTTTTCTAATTCATTAATTATTGAAAGACTCATGTTGCAGTTATTTCATAAAGGTTATATCCATTTTCAGAGTTTCTCAGCAATTACATTTGAAAGCTAAACATTCAATGACTACTTACATTTAGCATATGGATTTCTAATATATCATGTATTATAATATTACAAGTCTGTGCTTTTTAGTAAGATAAATCTAAAAACAAAAAAAAAAAGAACAAAACCAGATAAGTAAACTTATTTCTTTCTATTTCTGAACATGGTGGTGTATTGTATTTTCAAGTGAATGTTCCCTTGTCCAAAACAGAGGTAGGGATAGTAGGTGCAAGAGATGTTCCTAATGCTGCCCATCCATTTGCTAACTATTTATATTACAGCAATTGCTAGCTACCCCAACCAAAATTGCAGCCCTATTTTAATAGGTACTGTGCAAATATATAGTAAGAGACAGCTCTTGGCCAAAGAGCTTACAACCTAAATAGGCAAGATGGACGCAGGGAAGCTAGGGAAAAAAAAAGAAAAAATGTTAAATAGATTATTAATTTGCCATTTAATTTGATTGCTTCTCTTTCCCACACCTGTACTGACCATCACTGAGACTAAATAGGTAGATTCACATCTACTTACAGCACCATTCCCGAGTCAGCCTGTGAGAGGGTACGAGAGAACACTGTATGCTTTGTGTTCTGTTTGCACATCACCTTCACCTTGAGACAAAGACTTTCTGTTCTATACTGTTTCCAGGCTTAGTTTAATAGATGAATGAAAGGTCCCTAAAAGAGACGCAGTAGTTTAGGCCATTCTGCTGTTGGCCCTAAATACCCATATTTTTCATGGCCTGTCAACTAAGAGCATCAGATAAACATACATTGTGTAATACCTACATTTGAAGCATCATTACCATGTGTGTATAGCAGGGGTAGGCAAACTACGGCCTACGGGCCACATCCGGTCCGCGGGACCCTCCTGCCCCGGGAGGCTACCTCCAGCCCCATCCCTGCTGTTCCCCCTCCCCTGTAGCCTCAGCATGCGCCGCTGCCGGCACAATGCTCAGGGCAGCGGGGCTGGGAGCTCCTGGGGCAGTGTAGCTTCAGAGCCCGGGTTGACCCAGTGCTCTGTGCTGCGTGGTGGCGGCAGCGTGGCCCAGCTCCAGCCAGGCAGCGCGGCTGTAGCGTCGCCAGCCACCGGTGCTCCAGGCAGCATGGTAAGGGGGCAGGGAGCAGGGGGGGTTGGATAAAGGGTAAGGGAGTTCGGGGTGGTGGTCAGGGGATGGGGGTGTGGACAGGGGTTGGGGCAGTCAGAGGGCGGGGACCAGGGGGGTTGGATGGGAGCAGTCAGGAATGAGAGGACGGGTTGGATGGGGCGGCGGGCGGCAGTCAGGTGCAGGGGTTCCAGGGGCAGTCAAGGGATAGGGAGAAGGGGTGATTGGATGGGGCAGGGGTCCTGGGGGGGCATCAGGAATGAGAGGAGGGGTTGGATGGGGCGGCAGGGGGCAGTGGGGCGGGGGTTCCAGGGGCGGTCACGGGACAGGGAACGGGGGTTTAGATGGGGCAGGAGCCCTGCGGAAGGGGGTGGATAGGAGGTGGGGGCGGGGCCACGACCCACCCCCCTAACCAGCCCTCCATACAATTTCCAAAACCCGATGCGGCCCTCAGGCCAAAAAATTTGCCCGCCCCGGTGTATAGGTAATTATTAGCATCCAGAACTGTGTTCTCATTTAGCCACTCTGTTAGATCCAGCATAAAATAAGGCACATTGTTTGGCCAATTTGCTAATAATGCATAACTGTATGAACACCACAGCACTACCGACCATAATAAAAATGTTCATTATTTCCGTGAAAGCGGGTTTTTAAATGAAGAACATTATTAATGTAATTAGCCCAACAAAGGGCTAACCCCTTATTTTCAGCCACCAACACATGCTAGTAGAAACAGGAAAATGGGCAATCAGTGAAAAGAAATCCAGTAAATGACATTGTGTAAATCAAACAAAAGAGTTTAGCACATCATAGATGTTAAAATCTTTGTATTGTTTGTGATTAGTCCTCCAGTGATGTACATGACCATTACCAAAGAAAATACACATGTTCAGCTAAAGCTGCATGAAGTAGGTATTCCAATATTCTTCTCCAACAGCTAATAAAGGCTGAAAGTGTAAAGTCTGTTTCAATTTTAATTTAAATAAACACAGTTATACTATACAATAAACAGCCAGCCCCTACACTTTCTAATGCTTTTATATTATTATAAATGCTTCATGTGTAGCCGCAATATTTTCATGATGCTTTTACCACATACAGGACTAGAAGAATTTTATCAACTTGGTCCCAGACTCCCAAAGTATTTTCCGCTAGCTTATTATGGAGCAGAGCCAAATGAGAATTAGCTCCATTACAGACTGTCAGTCATGAATGACCTTCAAAGGAAGGGCAGCAGAAGGGTAAAATAACATTGCTTAAGCACTTATAGGAACGAAATAAAGACAAAGGTTCAGTACCTCTATGCATACCTCCCCTGGGAGATCCATTCCTTTAACCATCACACTCCTGCAGGGCTTTCAAAAAAGGTTTCAATGTGATACCCATGTGATAGCTTTTAAACTCATTCAAGCTGTCCCTCTCAGCTGTGCTGAATTTCAGAATTCAGTATTGTTCATTTAAACACACTTTGGCCACATACAGTTTGGTCACTCTCCATTATGCCGAAGTGCATGAATATTTGATCTTTAAGGAGGTTCATCCTCAAGATCCTCTTCTACCTCCTAATCTTTGGGTTCTACAACTCAAAATAGCACCATATTTTAAAATAAAATATTGTAGGTTGACAGCTCCATAATAAAGTGAGTACATGGGATATTTTCTTTTTTAAAAAGCCATGCTAAAATTGTTACATTATTAATCTTTAAAAGATGACTAATTTGTCTGTGTGTGTATAGATCAATCATACAGTCATCTGTTTAGGGCCCTAGAGAAAACTATCTAAAGTGAAGAAACCAAGGGAATAGTGTAAGGGATCAACTGCCAGATCCAAGAAAATGTTTGCTGATAAGGAAACACGTGTTGTCTCGTCATCTGAGTGCCCTTTCTCTGCCTTTTAAGTGGTGGTGTAAGGGAATTTGGGTTTTCACAAAGACAGTTCTCTAAAGGCTCTTAACAGAGGTGAATAAAAAGCTCTCTCTCTTTCTGCTTCCTCACTCTTCATTCCTCAAGTAGACCAGTGTGCTGTATATTTTTATTCAAGACAGATGGTAACCTTTTTTGGGGGGGTGGGGGAGATCTCATTCATTTGTGAGTTAGGATTGTTGGGCACCTGTAGTGTGGATATAACAATTTGGAACCTGATACAACACAATGCTGCCTCCCTTACTCTGTTTTAGGGGGTAATAGGGTCATCAGCTCTTACAGGAGAAACACTGAACTCAGATGGTGGCAGATATAAGACCATTTGGAATATGCATTTGATTTATTCACCAAGGGTAAAAATCTGTCGCCACTGCCATGCAAGGTCCCCTTTTACAGGGAAGAAGTGTGGTTTCAATCCACAAGGGATTTGGGGGACCGGAGGCGCGGACCACACTAGACTAAGGCTCCTTAGGTAAGGGAACAGACAAGGCCAAGGGAGGGGACAAGAAGACCTACCTCTTGTATTTACTCTTACAGCCAAATCTTCATCCTCAACCGAAATAGCTAGGGTAGGCACTAGGTAGATGCACAGGTGCAGGAGGAAAGGCAATCTATTTCCCCTACCCTCCCAAACACTGCTGAAGCCATAGGCGCTGACTCCGTGGGTGCTCCGGGGCTGGAGCACCCACGGGGAAAAATTGGTGGGTGCAGAGCACCCACCAGCAGCTCCCTGCCATTCCCGGGGCCTGTGGACAGCTCCCCGCCAGTCCCGGGACCTTACCTCAGCACCGGGAGATGTTGCGGGGCCCCACTCCCGATGCTGGGCGACGTTGCGTCGGTGTCGGGGGCGGGGCCCCGCCACATCGCCCAGCGTCGGGGGTGCGGCGTCGGGGGCGGGGCCCAGCCACGTCGCCCGGCGTCGGGGGCGGGGCCCGGCATCAGCCCCCACTGGCGCCACAGGAAGTCGGCGCCTATGACTGAAGCCCAATGGCTAAAATGGCTCTCTATACCACTTATATGCCCTGGCCATGAGTGCTAAGGAAAATGGCCCTGAAGTGCTAAACAGCAGATCCTCTGTCCCCTCCCTTGGCCTTGTCTGGCCCCTACAAAGCTGCACACGGGGAGCCCCAGTGCAGTGTGGGTCCATGATGCCCACCCCCTTTATGGATTGAGACCAACCTGCCCCCACTATATATACACATATGGCTAGTAATTACAATCTAAACATCTATTTGTTGTTTTTTTTACAGATCACCTTTAAGAAAAAATGAAAAGGCAAAATTCAAAAGACAACCAGGGGCCCAATCTTGAAGTCCTTACTGAGTTTCCATTTAATTCATATTCATGAAAATCTCCAAGTAACTTCAACTGGAGTTTCCCTTAGTATGAAATGAAGGAAAAGTGAGGAAGAATTTGGCAATTTCACACAAGACGCCGAGCTGGGCATTTATAAAGAAAGAGATTACCACCACTGTTGTTTCAAATTGAGTTTTGCACAGAACAAACAGAAAATATACTTGGATTATTATGGGTGACCCTTTTCAGACTCCCAGCACTAAGCTAATCAGTCCAGAACACAAAATTCTTTAACTATCCACCACCAGCCTTCTATTAACATTTTCCAAGGAAGATGACAAAATAAAAATAAATGTGCCCTGTGGAGGTTTTAGTGCACATTACTGCCTCAGAATCTTTCCGGACATCTTCCACAAAGACTGACAGCAAACACAATGCCATGATAATGGTTCAGCATGCAATTATCCCTGCTGAAGCACTCAGAAGGAAGCAGAAAGCAAATGAGGACAACAAATGCAGATTCTCCAAACTTCTTTGTGCAAATAAAATCCAGAAGGACAGAGCTGGACAGGAGCTGGAGGCTATTAAGGGCTACTTGTAAAGCATTCTGCAGATATGTTATGCCTAGTACAATTACTCGAGAAAAGGATAAGTAATGGGGAACATTACTCTTTTATTAGAGGGTGGACTTAGGGTTTGAGGGCAAAATGTTTTGTAGGTTTGATGAGAGAGAAAATATTCAGGCCCAAGGCAGAAAGACGTAAGTGGACACACCAGGGAAGTGGTTACAATCACATGAATGGACGTGATTGATAAAATTGTCCTCATTCTTACTGTATGACTAACATGTCCTGCTCATTAGCAATTCAGCAGTGTAATAATGAAGAGGTCTCAGAACTTCACTATGTATCTGTGCAATACTTGTCTGACACATTAAACAAACAAACAAACGACAAGAACATGATCTAAGAAATGAAAGACCCATTTTCCTCAGATGGACCCATCTAATTTCTTTCAGGGTTCACACATTTGAGTCCTCAAAAGGCCTCTTCAAGAAGTAATTGTTGAGATGCAATATTTTATTTAATACCCCTTCACTCTTCATGGTGCCACTTCTCTTAAGCTTGCAATATCAGGACTCAGATGTTAAATGACGTCTGACTTTCTGTCATGCTTCACAGGCTACAGTTTAGCTTCTTGCCCCACAGTTGGCCAAGCTGCCAGTTTATGGAAGACTAGTTCTCCTGAGCATCATTGCATTTTACCTTCTTTTTCATTCTACATATTAATAGGTTTTAACCTCTGAGGAAAGTTCTGCCCTTTCTTTAGAAGGTCAGTGGACTTGGTGCACTTTGCTGAAAAGGGGTGCAGGATATGGGGAGCTCCCCAGCCTGGGGGGAAGGGTGGGGAAGAAGAGTGCCCTCCAAGCAGCCAGGAGAAACAGTACTGTAGTGTTGCCAGCTCTCATGATTTGATTGTGAGTCAAAGGATTTTGCTACCTGCCGGAGGAGCTGTCACAATGATGCAAAAAGCTCCTCTGATCCTGTGATTTTCAAGGCTGGGCAGAGCTCTGTGTGAAAGCCTCAGGGCTAAGGACACAGACCTGCCCTGCCGCTGAGTTCTGCCTTCACATATGGCCCTACAGCAGAGAGAGGGCCTTGGAGGACCTGGAGGCAGGGAGTAAGGGAATTGGTGTTGCTGGGTTCCAAGCAGAGAAGTCTTAGAGCAGCAGGAGGAAGAGAAATGTTGCTGCTGAGTCAAGACAGTAATAGGAAATGGATGGCATTTCCCCTATCCTAGGGATGAGAAGATAGTAAATGGAGTCTCCAGTTGAGCAACCTGGGGAAGGTGGTGCATTAAAAGTTGACCTTTCAACCTGGAATTATCACATACACATTGGCAGAGAATTAGAGGTGAGTTAAAGTCAAAAGAAACTAAAAACAAATTGATTTTTATAAAATCATGATGGGAGGGGGAACCTCAACTTCTGAGGGTCTGACTCATGATTTTTGATCTCTTCAGGTCGGCAATATGGTGCATATTGCAGTTGCACTCAAAATGCCCAGCTGGAATCAGGATCTGATTGTGCAAGGTGCTGTACACACACACAAAGACACTATTACTGCCTTAAAGAGATTACAGTCTAATTTAGGATGAGATGTGACAAGGGACTGGGACAAACATGGAGCAGGAAGAGGGGAAGGAGGGTGTCAGGAACCATCTCCATATTTTCACACATTCTGTAATAAACATGCTGGCTCATTATTTGGTACCTTCCCTCATCCCTGAACCAGCTGGAGGGAAAGGGATTGACTAGCTCGGTGTTAACCAGTTCCACATCTTTCCAGGAGAGAACCTCACAATGCCTAGAGGGCTGCAAAAGGAAGTAGCAAAGGGAATTAGGATGGGGAGAGAGAGACAGATATTGCTTATGAGACGCAGCAGCAGGCTGGAGGCCAGGGGCCCAACAGTAGCAGGAGAATACTGGGGAGCAGCCTGCAAGCAGGAGACAGAAGGGTCTAGGACAGCCAAAAGATGCTGGAGCAGCCTGTTGGCAGAAGCCATTATTGGAGTACTTTACTGGGACACATCAAGGTGTTAGAACCTGTAGGGCCTAGCAGCTGAAACACTTGCAATTCTAGCCCTTGGATAACAGTACACCTGCCGCAATACCACAAACTTGGAGCTGCTTGGGGAAAAGTGGTGTTTTCTGGTAACATTTAAAAATAAAAAGCCTTTTTTTAAAATTTCATAGAAATTATCTCAGTTTTTTTATGGGAAAAGTTCACTCTCAATTAAATTTTTCCACAAAAAATGTTTCGGGGGGGGAGGGAGGGGAGGAAAGGCCTTTTAAAAAAATAAATAAATAAAGTTTTTACGAAATGTTTTCAGCCAGCTCTACACATAGTATATCAGAACAAATGCTTGTTAATACATCACTCCAGCAGCCCCACTGATTGGGGACAATTACAGGTCCAAATTATTAACAAATATTGTTGCTGGGCTCCTCCCGGACCTAACCCCTATTTGGTTGGCTGATTTCCTGTGGGTATACCAGCAAAAGTGGGACTCAAGATGGTATTTGAAGAAGGAGAGTGTAGTAGCCTTACAGACTAGTTCAGAGGGAGCATTCCATGTAGAAGGCATGACTTGGAAGAAGGGATGAAGAGTTAGAAAAGCAGGCATCAGCAGCAGAGCGGATGTGGTGGGGCAATGCGATAAGACACAAGAGCATATAAGTAGGGAGGAGCAGAGCTGTAAAGAGCCTTGAAGGTGAGGGTAAGAAGCTTGAGCTTGATGCAGTGGGAAATGAGGAACCAGTAGAAGCATTCAGAGGGTGCATGTGCTTATGAGGTCTGGGCAGATCAACAAGCAAGGAAAGAAGATTTCAACAACTGAATTTTGTATGCATTGACATGGGGGCAACATGGGTATCGGGGTGACCAGATGGGAGGCGGTGACAGTAATTGTGAGAGGAGGCCGGAGTAATGGTGACAGCGCAGCTCCACAGCTTCATAGAAGGATTCCATCTCCAACCTCCCACCTACGGGAGCTGTGCACTGTGGAGAGGATATCCAGATTTCCACAGCCACCTCAAACGTTTGGCCAGACCACAGCTCTTCCTGGTTTTCAGATGCCCTAAGAGGTAGGAGACTCAACTGCTGATGACAAAACACACTTGATGGCATGGAAGAGCTACAGCACAAGGAGTTTAATTCTTTCAGCCCAGCACCAAAAACTATGGCTTGAGGCAGAGATCCTCTCTCACCAGTCATAGGGGTTGCCATGTTGCTGTAGAACTATTCCAGACTATAAGCAGCTGGCAAACCCAAATGGCCTTCAATTTATTCCAGTATCCAGCACACTCCATAGAGAGTTAGCAGCATTTTTCCTCAGTGAGGATTAAGCACACCTGCAATGGATTTCAGAGCCAGTGAGATGAGGACAAAGCGAACAGTGCTCTAGGCTCCTGTACTGACTTGAGTCCAGTCACACAAAAGGAATTCTTGGACACATAATTGGAACTTTGAGCCGCTGCCTGTGAGTCTTCAAAATGCAAGTGACACATACACACACACAAACACACTGCTCTGCCTTTTTCTTGGAAGTGTGGGGAGAAGCATGAGAACAGGAGATAAGGAAATTCCCAGCAATTTTACTTGCACCTGTGTAACCCACACACCTTCTGGGTGTGGTGTGGTGTTGTGTCCCATCTAGTGGCACTGAGACCACTTAGAGAGAGTTAAATGAGTCTGCTCTACAGCCTTAGCTAACAGCCAGTTGCCTTTTAGCTCATGCACTAAGCTCCAGAGGCCCCAGGTTCGATCCCACCCACTGACGACCGGGGTCTGTCGGCGTTACACCTGCAAAGACAAAAAGAAAGGGAAACTAAAGTCTACGGGTAAGTCACTGATACGAAGGCTGATTTTTATCTAGCACTGGTGTTAATTGGGAATAACTCCAATAAAGTCAGTGAAGGTGAGTTATACTGATGTAAAATGAATGCAATTAAGAGGAGATTCATGCTCATTGAATCTATTATTTTGTAAGGTACATGACTTTACAGTGATGAGCATGGTACAAATTAAGGGTCAGGCAGATTTTGGCATATGTGAATAAGGTGTGCAAGAGATGAAGGAGGAAAGGAAAGAGTGAATGCAATGACCAAATGCATTAGCTTTTCACCTCCTGAAACCTGAAGGCAAAACACTTTGTAGGTAACAAGTGAAAATGCGTCTGATAGTCTCAGCTCAATCTCTAGTGGACCTTTATCGGCATCACAAAACCAATCAAATACCACAATGCATTTGTTAGTCAGTCTGGGAGAGACTTAGGACTGAATAAGCAATTGCCCTTTCAAGTTGAGGAACCAACAACGTATCTAAAGGCTGGAACAAAAAAGGTCAGCAAGTGTAATACAGCAAATGTTTCTGTTTGCCCTAAATGATCAAAGCCCAAAATACACAACAAGCAGCAAATGCTGGTTATAGACAGAAAGGGAATGATAGAGTTAACAAGCTTTGGCACAACTCTGAGAAGACACCTGTAGGCCCCCAGCTAACCTGACTAATCAATGCTATTAGTCCTTCACTTTTTCTTCCAAGTTCCCCCCAAACAGGGTTTAAGTTACTCAAAAGTGTGCCAGACAGCCACATCTTTAATAATAAATAAGTGTTTATCCATGTACTATTTCTGCCTTCTGTGTATTGCATTGACCCTGGTGGCACTCACCCTGAGCATATACTTTACACATGCAAAACTCTGAATAACTGCATCTCAGTTTGGAGAATCAAGAGTGAAATGAACAAACTCTCACACAAACCCTGAAAATATGCATTTTTAAAAAATAAATAAATAGCTTTTCCAGTTACAAAACAAACCCTGGTGAATAGGGCACTTAAAATATAGTCCTATGAGAAACAAGTAATCCCTTACATAAAACCATCAATCAGCTGTTCTCATGTGTTTTCTGGTATTGCTTAAAGGAACATACGGCCTAATAGTCAGACTGAGTCTGTAAGGCATAGTTATACAACAGCCAAAGCCCCTGTAAAAGCTCTTGTTTTGCCCCTATTGTTCCTTAAAAACAAACAAAAACACTAGAAGCATAAGATAAGGCAAGCATTTTCCTGTGATAGAAAGCCTCAAGTTATATAACATTTACCCCTGGAAAATAGATGCCTCCTCTTCCTTCCCCAGATAAACATGCACAGCAATTTCCCCAGGTTCATTACAAAGATAACTCATGAATGCAACTCCTTTATTGAAGGAGTCCTAAAACAATTCTTTTGCACACAGAATTCTTGGTTTGACTACATGCTTCAAGGAATCAGCTGTATGTGGGTAAAACTTTGTTTGTTAGATGGTCTTTTTCTAACATAGAATTTCACCGTCTAATAATTCTACATTCCTGGTACAGTCACTCTTCTTCTCTGCCCCTACTATGCAGAAAATCGAATTTAAACTGCTGAAATTTGACTGAATTGTGTTCCTTCTCCTCTGCAATAAACTGTGACCGTACCGATTTAGTTAAAAAATAAACCCCCCTTCCTACCTTTCCTACTAAATCACAACATGCATTAGACAAGTAACTGGATTACAGGAAGCATTAACACTAGCAATTGCCCTTTCAAGTTGAGGAACCAACAACACAGCTAAAGGCTGGAACAAAAAAGGTCAGTAAGTGCTACAGCAAATGTTTCTGTTTGCCCTAAACGATCAAAACCCAAAAGACACAACAAGGAGCAAATGCTGGTTATAGACAGAAAGGGACTGCCATAAATGCATTCAAAACAAACCAAATCCTTTGCAAATGTCATTAACACAGAAATTTATTTAGCATTAAATTCACAGGAGAAAACTCAGATGTGAAAAACCCTGCAAATAGCGGATGTCTGATTGAATTCCAGCAGGCACTTTGCAATGGAAGCGCTGCCCGATGGTGGAAGACATCCGCCAGGAAAATTCTTACAGTACGATTAAGCTCATTTGGATGTTGAATCTCTCAGCACTTCTACAGAAAGAGATATACTGTTCTGACTGTCCTCACGCTAAAAGACAATATTAAAATAACAGTCTCAGACACACCCACAGAAAGCTTAGTGAAGGCTTCGTGGCAAAGGCTGCTCAGATCACACTGTTGTGCCTAGAGCACAAATGGTTCTCGGTCAGGACAGAAGGTCTCAGAACAGTGGTAGATTCTTCATAGCACAAATGCATCAGCAAGGCTCTGGACTAAGGTCACTTAATGTACATTTAATAGGACAGTTATATAAGAACAGCCAACTGAAAACCTGTGTTATTCAGGTTTTAAAGTGACTAGGAAGCCATCCATTTGAAAGCATAGGGGGTCCCTCTGATCATTTTGTGTGGTCTCTCCATCCTGTCGTGAGACTTGTACATCTCCCAGAATTCATACAAGTTCCCTGTGAGGTTCTATCACCTTTTAAGATGAATGGTACTATACATACCATGTATATGGGGTTTAATTTGCTTACACCTGCATGGGCAGCTGTATCCATGTGGGGGATCCACTTTCAGAGGACGACAAGCAGTGCTGCCAGGCATCTGCTGGTTTTGGGGGGGAAGGGGAAAGAAGCCTTAATTCACAGCTAGACTTTATGGGAAATCTGCTGGCTGAGGACACACTGAAACAATGTATCCATCAGCTGGCCTAGCTACTCCTCCTACCTGACCAGCACCACTCCCTATTGGAAATGCACTAACAGTTGACATTCCTCCAGTGAAGTGAAGTTGTCAGCACCTTAAGCTGCTCTAGCCCACTTTTATGTGCAAAGTGGCATAACCCCAGGCTGACTCTTGTCCACTGCATATGTTACATACCTAGCACCAAACTGGAGTTGCATAGGATGCAAATCAGCACAGAATCTGGCCCTTAGATGCTAATTGTCTGGAAATATATTAATAGCAATTAGTAGTTTAAAATCTAAAACTCTTCATAAATCCAAATTAGCCCTTCTAGTTCTCTTCTTCAACTTCTGTGATTCCAGCCGCTATCTGCATTCCATTTACCTCAACCAAATATGAGCAAATACTTGGTACATTCATCAGCAAAACAACCTAGATGCACCTGGAATGCCTAGCAGGAGTCCAAAAGCCATGGCCTAGCCAGGAATCTTCATTCTGAAACATTCTCTGTGCTAAGATGCCAACATACTGTACAACAAGGTGACTTAAAATACTTGTGTTTTTTAATCTAGCATCTTTCATAAAAGAGTATTGCAAAACCATTTACAGAATTAGTCACATACCGGTTGTTACCATTAGTCATACAGTTATAGCCAAATCTTATTAATTCACACTAATGACCAGGAGACCCACTGTGAACTGCTGAATTTTGTAAATTAGAAAATAAAGTGAAAATCTAGTCGCATCCTCCTTGGTCAGACGGGGGATCTGTGCCCTAGGTCTCATTCAGTTCTAACGTGGTGGGGGTAGGGGGGGCAGAATGGTGATAGTACCTGCAGAATGTGTGTAGCCCCTGTGTACGCCATGGAAGACAGCTCCACAAAGAGTATTTCCACACCTAAAATGGAGCGGGAGGGGAGGAGTGGGGTGAACCTGGTGGATCAGTGACTACATGGCTCCACTAGCTGTATGGCAGGGAGCAGCAGTTTAGGGACTATTCCAGCCTGTGACAGTCACTGAGCTGTTTCATTAGCACTTTGTTATCTAAGGCTTCTTTCTCCCCAGCCTAGCTCCCGCGGAAATCCCCAGCAGATGGCTCAGTAATCCAGAGAAAAAGATTGCTAATTTGCCACTGAGAAAAGTTTTCCACAGCTCCTATCACTTTGCCAGGGGAAGGAGTTTCTTTTTAGCTCACCTAGTAAAGCTGCTGCCTGTCAAGGGTTGCATGCTTGGGTCTCAAATTAAGCAGTGCATGCTGCTTCATCTACAGGACAGAGGACTACCCCAGTTAAATGCTTCTCAGGAGCTCCTGAGTGCCACATAGGAGACATGAGTGTTCTAAAATAGCTGCTCTACCATAATTATGGAATTATGCAACACATCACAGAAGTGATGGAAAAGACCTGTTAGATCATTCATCCATCTCCCTGACTATGAAGGATTATTCCTTAAAGTACATTTTTAGTGCTTTTTTCACATTAATTTTAAAACCCATCCAGCAATGGGGGTTCTACCACTTTGCTTTGCAGCACAGAGAAAGATATTCAAGATACCTGAAGCAAAGACAAATTCCCTACCTAGGGCCAAATTCTGCCTGTCTGGTTATCTGCCTATCACACACATCATGGCAGGGCTTACTGAACGGGAGTGCCATGGAGCACTCTCTCAGCTACCCGGTATGTTGTGCTGCCTAGCCTGTTTCTATTTCCTCACAGCCATTAACATACCAAGGATGCTCTCCTTTCCCCAGGCGTATTTTTTGTTCCTCCACTCTTTTACCCACAGAACGTAACACAGGCATCTCAGAGTGGGAGCATTCCATACAGCCTCCCTCTTCAACACAGCTCACCTTCTGAGCTCCTCCTAGCTTCCTGTTATGACTACTTATATCGTCCCAATTACATCATTAGCCCAGTAATTACCACTTCGGTGCTCATAATGCCCCAACAGAAAGTGCTTACTTGATGCTGCAGCAAGGTCATTGATCCGGGTGCTGTTGCTACCACTCTGTCACAGGGAGTTTTACTTGACTGAGAAGGACAAAATGAGGGCTGCAAGCGCCGTAGCTCATGCAGTAGAAATATGAATTTTGGATACCTCAGATAAAAATGCACATGAAGCAATAGCAAGACCTAGAGAAAGGCACTTACCACAACAATCACATTGGTTGCTGGAATCGGGAGATTTTCCACTTCCGGCTCTTGACCAGTCATAGCTAATAGATTGAGGGACGGGTCAAAAGCGGGTCTAGGGAACGTTGATTTAACAATTATCGCAGGGTGCAGCTTGCTTATTTTTGAATGGGAAGAGGAATGGAAATTGTGTTTATAGATCTTCTGGCTGTTTGTATCCAAACTTTTCTCGACACTTTGGACATGGTGATAAATAAATACAGGTTTCCCACTCTTTTGCTGATGAATTGCCAAGAAGTGATCATTGTCTCCTGAAAAGCACCCTGTTGAAAGAAGAGAGAACATCAGTGACTTAAATGAAAATACAGTCTCATTCAGCCATTCAGATTTACAGAGCCATCTGCTGAACTGAGTTGCATAGATCCTAGGAGGAATTATTTATGGAATATGGAATGATGATTTTAAAGCCTGCTGGGCACTTTTCAACAATTGTAGGTGATCAACACTATTGCATTGACATAGATTCCATTCTTGACATGGTGCTCATGACACATTTTCTTTTACCTGCTGGCAAATGGTCATGCTTACATTTTGAAGACTACACAGAATTTGCTCCAGTGTGTGCTTCCTCTATCTATCTTATTTACTTATATGGCCCCCAGCACCACACTATTTGAGCACACTACCGTCTTTAATGTATTTGCTCTCACAATTCACCAAGGAGGTGAAGAAGTATATTATCCCATTTTCCAGATAAGGAATTAAGGATAGCAGAGACTAAGTGACTTGCCCAAGGTCGCACAGGAAGTTTGTGGCAGAGCAGAGAATTGACCCCCCTTGTATCCCAAATCCCAAACGAATGCCCTAATTATTGGATCATCCTTCCTCTGCTGGAAGAAAGTAGGTTGCACAAGTGTAACCACGTTACTACATTAGGATGTGTACCTAGCACAATGGAGAACTGATCCCAGATTAGGGCCTCTACAAATAAGAAATTATGATGTGTTGTATTTCTATCAGCCTATCTTACTTACATTTATAATTTTACTCTCCTCTTCACAATATATCTGTTGTAGCCGCATTGAAGACAAACTCCCACTGTCCCCTCCCCACTTTGGAAATGATCACACAGTTTGTTCCTTGTATGTAACCTATATGTAAAGATAACGCTTTTGTTCTTAATCAGAACAGCTCAGTCATCTTGTCTCATGGTAACTTATTTCTCGTGTGTAATAAACACAGATGCTTGTGGACAATTTAAAAACAACAAACTGGGATTCTCAAAGCAACATATAACAATGGTAAGGATATAGAAAAAGTGAGAGATACTTCAGAGCAATGAATGATATGTGAAATGTCAAAGCTGGCAGGTGCTTTGTTTTGAATCGTGTGAAATCATACCATCACTGCTCTTCCTGCCTGTATCGTGTTTGTGAGAAGATGGAGGTCACTAAAGATCCCATGGCACTTTTCAGAAGAGTTAAGATGTCAAACCCAGTGCCCTTCAGAGATTCCAGTTTAGGTAATTACATTCTGTTGACCTAATTTCCTCATGAAATTTCAATGAACCAGACTGCAAATCAAGAACAGTATCCTATCTGTCGTCTACTGTTACTGCTACCCAGAGATGGGTGAATTTCAATGGCGGGTTAAGCAATTCATGTATATGCAGAAATATTATATGTAATCCAGGGAGTATTCTGCACCAAAAAAATTAAAATTCTGCACTAAAAAATTTAAAATTCTGCACACAATATTTTTTAATTCTGCAAAATTCTGCAAATGTTATTTGTCAGAATAACACTACATAATCACGCCAGTTTCAATTATTTTGAAAATTTATTTCAAAATACCTGTCAGCAAGTATGTCTGTAATAATACAGACACACAACAAAATTCCCCCAGGAGTAGAGAGTTAAAGAAACCCCTATGACAACCCAGTTCCTGCTTCTGTGCTCCCTCCCCCGGAGAGCCTAGCCAGGGGGGCAGACACTCACACCCCTCCTCCCCAGAGGCCAGCCACAGCCCCGCTCCACCCCAGACCCCAGCTGTAGGCCCTCTCCCCTGGTTCAGACACTCACACTGACTACTCCCCACAGCCCATCCACGGACCCCCCCCGCCCACCTCAGACACTCACACCCCCATCCCTACCTTTCTTCTTCAGAGCCTGTCAACCAGTAGAGAAGCTGGGATTGTATCAGTGCAGTAGCCCTTGTTTTTGTGGGCAGGTGGATTTGGAGCACAAGAAGAAAAGTAAGATATAGGGTGCACCTTTAAGACAGATGGATGTTGGGTTCTGTTAAACTTCCATGAGCCCCATTAAGCTATTTTGGGTTTGATTCTACTGGTGGCACCCAGACTGCTACCCCCTACCAGCAAAAAGCCACCCATACCTCCTGCTCAGCCAAGAGAGCTGGTGTAGTCCAGAAAGCATGGGGGCTGGCCAGCAAAAGGAGACAAGTTTAGCCTTTCTCACAAGCAAACCGAAAATGTTCAGTTGGGTCGTTCAGCCACTGACCTGTGTTGGTGGCATTGCGGAAATACATCACTATGGTACGAGTTCCAGGAGGCAATGCCTCAGCTCTCTGGCACAGAGTCAATATAGGCACACTGATATGCTCGTTAGGAGACTGCAGCACGCCATCTCCTCTGCTGGTCAGTGCAGGGTGCAAGACCATGGCCCTATACCTCACCTCCCCATTTGTAGTGTCTAGCATCCTGGGCACACAAGCAGGGAGCTACACAGATGCAGGGGAGGGAATGGAAACGCCTTACAACTTCTACACCCTTGCACACCTGCACATGGGCCAGCCATGATCTGGCTTAATGTAAACAGCATTATTGAGTAATGACTTACTCCACATATAAATTTGCATTTCATGGCTTGAAAGGGGCACAGGAGAATCATGCAAGTCAGTTCTGCTGTGTAATTTACATGAAACTTGTGGTTCCCCACCACAACATTGAATTTTCCCCTCTGGTAAGTAGAGGGAAAGGTAGGGGAACAGGATTATGTGAAAACGCACAACAGAAAACAGTTCCTGTCATCTTTGAATTCTTTTTAAACAATCCAATTCAAAGCAAGAGTAACCAAAGTCACTGCCATTTCATGGCTCTTATATGTGTACAAGCTCAGTCTATGTCCACAGCATGGGTCTTGAACCCCAGTCCAGAAGGTGCTTAGGGTACAGTATGTGATAATCCACTACTCAGTCCCTGTTAACAGTTGCCCTAACTCAAACTCAACAATGGCAGAAGACTCCAGTCCTGTGATCTGACCGGCCAAATTCCAGGAGTTTGGATTGATTCTCTGCCTCTATTTAAACCAAGCAGAGGAACAGGAAGTTGTCTGTGCAACTGGGTTTCCCCTGGCTTAGGACTGCATCCCCTGCACTTGCTCCCTGACTCTGACCTCTTGATCCAGCCCATCTCCTGGCATCTGACTCTCAGTCTGCCCTTTCCAGGTTCTGACCCAGCCTGACCTCTAGCTCCTGACTCCTGCTCTGACCATTAAGTCAGACCACCCAAATCCTAATCATGAGAGTCTAATCCTGAATAGACAGGTTCACACATCACAGGAATCAGAGCTGGCACATGGATCTGTCCATATAACACATACATACACATATTGACACGCACTCACTACATATGTAGCGGAGATCCTATATGATAAATTGTAAAACCATGTGATAAATGAATGGGCCATGCACTTTTGACTGTCAGCTGCCCCCTGTTTACTAATCCTTCTCCCCAGGATGTATTTTACCATTCCAAATCCATGAGCAGCTTCAAACAGCAGCCATTTTATTTAAAACAACCTATCAGGAAAATGTTTCATCCTTCACTTCCCAAAAAATTAACCTTGCCCAGCTTTCAAGAAAGGCAAGATTCAGTTCAGAATCAGTAACAGCTTTAAGACTTAAAATGTCAAACTTTAAAGTCTGTTATCTTATATCCCCTAGGCCTGGAAAACAGATCTTTTTACCACTGGAAAAGGGAGATTCCCAATGGGACCTCACACTCACTTCTAGCCCTGAAAGGACCCAAGATAATGGATTCTGAAAGTTTTTACATCTGTGAGTCTAGAAAAGCTATTCCCAATCATTTTCAGAAGTATTTTAAAATTAGCTTTAATTGTTTCTCTTTCTGAGCCAAGAGAAGTTAGAATCATGGTAAAGCAGCTCTCTCAAACATTCCTAAGTTGTTTTTTCTGGAACATATATGGCACTCATATGTATATATCATACCACTTGTGAACAATGCAGTCATCCAAAATTCATACTGATAAAACCTTTATTCCATACGCCAACATTATGTAACACACACACACGGACATGTCAAAAATCACACCTTTTAACTGAGGTACACTTTTTGAAGTCTCAGCTTTTCCATGGCTGTGGGCATCTTAGTTTATTTCAGAGTCTGCCACTTTCTGACTAACAAGCCAGAAATTGGAGAAATGAGGAGAGGAAGAAATTAATTTTACAAGGAAAAAACAGAGAAACTTGATTGGCGATTTATATATAGTCTATATATTCAAAGGAGATTTAAAGCATTTTTCCAGGTAAATTACACGTGTTGCAATTTAACTTTCATTTCTTAATTTTATTCCCAGTAATGTGTGTGATTTTCAGAAAACAGATTAACTGAACCTTGTTACTTAAGAAATAGTATGTCTCTGATCTTCACATCTCTTCCTAGTCTCCAATGCAGTACTCTCAAACCTGAGCGTTTCCCCACACCATCTGCCCTCCCATTCTGCAGCACTAGACGCTCACCTGGATCCTGATTTAAAGTCCAGTGACGTCAACAGGAGTCTTCTCATTGACTTCAATGGGCTTTGGAGTGGAGCCCTACCCACTATCACTAGATTCCAGTGGAAATGTCCTCCCACTTATACTGGCTTAAACTCAACCACTTTATCAAGGGGCAGTGGCTGCGGTGTTGGATTCTGCATGGAGTCTAATGCCAAAATCAGAATGCTGAGTGAAAGGATGGATAGTGTGGGCAGTGTCCAAAGCCATGAGATTTTCTAACTGATTTTTTGTTCAGTGAGACTAAATCAGGCCCTACACTGGCTTTCTCCTGGAGAATTCTGCACCAAAAAAATTAAAAATTTTGCACACGATATTTTAAAATTCTGCAAATTTTATTTGTCAAAATCACACTATATAATCATGCCAGTTTCAATTATTTTGGTAATTTATTTCAAAATACTTGTCCGCAAGTATATTTTGTAACAATACAGACATACACAAAAATTCCCCCAGGAGTAAAGAATTAAATAAACCCCCATGACAACCCAGTTCCTGCTTCTCTGCCGCCGCTCCCTCCAGAGCCCAGCCAGGGGGCCAGACACTCACCCCGCCTCCCTCACAGAGCCACTAGCCGTGGAGCCCCCCCACCTCAGCCGACACACTCACACTCCCTACCCCCAGAGCTCAGCTGTGGGACCGTCCTGGCCCAGAGACTCAGAGACACTAACCTTCTAGAGCCCAGGGATCCAGAGGGAGAAACAGCCTGATGCTGGGTCCCAGGCTTGCATGGAGTTTCCTGCACGCCACTGCCTCCTTTCTTCAGGGAGGAAGCTGGGAACTGCAGCTGCTGGTTCCCTCCCCCTCCAATACCCTCCCCCTTTTCCCCAGCCTTGCCTTCTGTTTACGAGCCGGGCTCTGCCAGGTCCAGCAGCCTGTAGTGGTGGCCAAAATCTCTGCAGCCCATTTCTGTGTGGGGAAAAGGAAATTCTGCACACCCAACATTAATTTCTACAAAATTCTGCATTGCGCAGTGGCACAGAATTCCCCCAGGAGTAACTGGCTTGAGAGAGAGAGGAGAAAAAGATAGAGCTGGTCTAAATTTTTCCCTTGAAACTGCTATGACAGAAAACTGGGTTTTTAACTAAATGAAATGTTTCATGAAAGTGTCTGCTTTCTGCAGAAAATTTCAATTTTTCATCAGAAACCAAGTTCCCCAAAGCAGAAATATTTAGATTTGGATATCCGCTGTGGTGTCTCATGGGAGTTATAGTTCAGTTTCTTCGTGTTCACACTCTCCTCTATAGGCTAGGCTTCTCAGCAGGATTACTTCTCCCATCATGCACAATGGCCAGGGACTCCCAGGATGCAACTACCTCCCAACACCATATGGGAAGACTGCAGTGTATTGTGAGAGATGTGATCCAACCAGGGATCCAAGCCTACAAAGGAAAATGAGCCTCCCAAACTACAACTCCCATGATGCACCATGGTAGCATTTGTGAATCAAAAAGTTCAGTTTTCAGAGATAATATTTTGGGTTTGGGATTTTTTTTGATGAAACATCAAAATTATCCACGGGGATAAAAAAAATCCATTTTCTGAAGGGCTTAAATAAAGGCCCTGATTTTTCACTACATCTGAGCTACATCCACAGGGAGCCAATTGCAGCTTCCTGACCTTCAGCTAACCAGCCGTGACAGAAGCTAGAACAGTGGACTGGAGTATCAGGCCCAAGTCAATTTTTCCCCATTGCCTTCTCTCCAAAGATGAAATCAACCCATTTTTTTTAGGAATCATGGCCAATTAATACCCCAGACTAATGATGTCTGAAGTTGTCATTTCAGGGCCCATTAAGGGGCTTATTTATGGAGTAAGGCACTACTCAGCTTGAATACAAATGGCAGAATGTGGCCCTTAACTGCCACTGACCTCAATGTCCCACAGAAAGTACACGCTTTGGTAACATCATTAGTGGCTTATTGGGTCTCATTATAACTACTGGGGGAGCAGAAAACACGTGCTTGGGGCGGCACCTTTGGGGGGGCGGCGCTCAGGTGTGTGGGGTTTTTTTTAAAAAAAAAACATGCTGCGGGGTTGTTGGGGCAGGCGGCCAGCCGGGAGAGCGGGGCCGCGGCCGGGCTCACCGCCCTGCCCCCGGCGCTCTGGTCGGCCGGGAGAGCGGGGCCACGACTGGGCTCACCGCCCTGCCCCCGGCGCTCTGGTCGGCCGGGAGAGCGGGGCTGCGGCTGGGCTCGCCGCCCTGCCCCCGGCGCTCTGGTCGGCCGGGAGAGTGGGGCCACGGCCGGGCTTGCCACCCGCCCCGCGGCGCTCTGGCAGGGAGAGGCGGGGGGGGGGGGATTGCTGCGGCGCAACACTGGGGGTGGGTTCCGTGGGCGCTGGTGGGGGTGTTGTTTTTTTTGTTTCGGCGGGGCAGCACTTGTGGTTTTTTTGTTTGTTTGTTTGGGGCGGCAAAAACGTTAGAGCCGGCCCTGTGGAGGGGTGGCCTGACCAAACCTGACTGGTATTTCAATCAGATATGCCAAGTCACAATCTCCAGAGCTAGGAGCCAGGCCCAGCCCTGAATGACAGGAGCTGCCACTGCATGGCGACTGTGTGGTGGGCTCGCTCTCCAAACACCCCTATACCCGGGGGGCCTCCCCTCCACACTAGGCTCAGATTAGAGTTGTGGTGAGGGTGCATAGATGTAAGAGTCAGTTGGAAAAAAAATCCAACAGACTAAATGCAGTTGGTAGTTCACTTTAGTAAAAAGTTTGGAAACCACTGGGTTACAGAACTAGATGGGCTTTGGTCTGCTCCCATATGATCATCGTTCTGTTCCTATAAGCGTAGGTGAGCTGAGGCCATAGCCTGCTTCCTCCCTGCTCCCTTTGGACAAAACAATTCCTGCATTCCACTGAGAATGGGGAATGCAATTCTGACCAGTCCTTACACCTTGCACCCCTCTGTGTACCTCCATAAGGTGGAAAATCTGGCCTATAGTGGGGGGAATATTACCTTTGTCTCTTTTAAAATATTTATATTGTGGTATGAGTTTATTAGTCTTGGTCCAGTTCCCAGGAGTCCAAATTACAAATATCTAATGCTACATTTGTCATTGACAGCTTTGCTGGTAATTGCTAGAGCAGGGATTCTCAAACTGGGGGGTTGAGACCCCTCAGGGGGTCGCAAGGTTATTACATGGGGGTGGGGGGCACGAGCTGTCAGCCTCAACCCCAAGCCCCACTTTGCATCCAGCATTTATAATGGTGCTAAATATATAAAGAAGTGTTTTTAATTTATAATGGGGGGTTGCACTCAGAGGCTTGCTATGTGAAAGGGGTCACCAGTACAAAGGTTTGAGAACCACTGTGCTAGAGAGAGGCCAAGAGCTGAATAGGTGAAGGAGATTGCACTACACTCTCACCTCAAGAGGGGGTTCTTTCAGGTCAAGGTTGAGGCATATTGAGGAAACTTGCACTACCACTGGTACTTCACCAATCAAAACAATTTGCATTTTCAGACCTAGGTAGTTGCCACATATCACCTTGGTCAACTTGATCGATCGGTCCTTCAGCCCTCATAGAGATTGCTGCAATCACAACACGTCTTCCATTCTTCTCTTATCCTGGCCTTCTTTTTCCATGTGCGACCATGCCGCACAAGGCATAGCCCCATATATTAATCAATAACTCAAGAAGCATTTTGGCTCTAGATTACTCTTTCCTCTCAGAAAACCAAGCAAATCACTGATATTTTAAAGCTTAAGAAAAACAACAACAATAACAACGAGGAATGTGAGTTCTAAATACAAATACCAGATTCATCTCTCCATGTTTCATTTGTTCTACTCAAAAACATTTTAACACATCAAGAGTACTCAACATTACTGGTAGAAAAATGCTTTATATAATCAGGAAAGATCAGATGAAAACAAAAGCTGTTTGGAGACAAAATGCCTCGCATTTGTAATGTCTACTTAACAGTATGCCTTAATGGCAGCAAAACAGCATGTCAATCAAGTCAGACTAAATCTCATTAGTGTAGGTTATGTAGCTCTAGCTGTACACACACTAATGTTTATCTTTAGCAGCTAAAATCAAGAATTATTACCAGTAAATCCAGATAGATTTTTAAAACAGTGACACAAATATTTGGATTTGCGGTTAATAAAATGAATAGAACATGCTTTGCAAAAGGTATGTTCTTAAGTTAATTAGACTGACTTTAAGAGAAAAAAAATCTGGATGCTGCTTTACTAGTCTGTGGATGAGGCAGTGTGTAAGAAACTCCTGGACTGGCAAAAAACAACTTTGTCTGAAAAATATTTCACTACACATAACATTTTCCAAGGTATAGGGGTTTTAATTAAACATCAAACAAATGCACAACAAAGCAGAACACAAAGTGGTCAGAATACACCCAATATATGATTAAGTGCACCAGTAGTATTTTGAAAGTGAGGCTTTGCATCTCATCATCTTCTATATTACGGGTATGTTGCCTGATATATTGAAAATGGAACCTGTTAGTATGGCCCATTGATTTCAGTAGGTCTACTCATGTGAGTTAAGAGATAAAGCACTGGTCCCTAAGGCACTTACTATTCTGACATATTCAGACACATAATATTGATGTATTGATCTTGTCTCATATTTGCCTAATTTTCAGAAGGTGCCACATCAATTTGCTATATTTGGCATTACTGTAGTTTTCCAAGTGAAGACTGAGTTAAATTCTGTTCTGTGTTACAAAGAGGTAAATCCATAGTAACTCCAGTGAAATCAGTATTTCCTATAATGGAAAGCAGAATTTGAGCCTATGGAGTTCTGGTACAGCTAATGTGGCTCTGAGAAATCAGTGCTTTTCATGAGTTCTTAGGATACATAACTGGCTGGCCTTACCAAGTATTTGATTCAGAGCTGTATTGGAAACCTGACAGGACAGCTACATTGGCCCACAGTATAAACTTCCTTCAAAGAAGATGGACTTTGGCCCATTGCCACAGCATTTAAGCATGATTGTCTTTGATGCCACAATACTTCAGCAACCATCAGCTTTGTGATTGACAAGTATACTCAACGCTAGATTGTGGCATTTCTGCCACAATCCTGAGAGGAAGTCAATGTGGGCAACCCTGCCCAGGAGCAACAATGGGAGACTGGGCGTGTCTGAGGCACAATCTTTCTGGGGGCTTCTCTGTGCACATCAGGGCTAAGCCCCTTCCCCCAACCATTAGGCTGGCATAGATTTCTCCCCACTTCTATGCACCAGACCTACTCCATGTCACCACCTCTTCCCCATCCCTCGTTTTAATATCATGCTCCCTAAATGCAGAGTCTCTATTTTCTCCTAAGCATGGGACTGTTACTGTAGAAAGGGCTTTTAAAGCCTAGCAAATGAAAGCATGATGTAGAGGGATGGGGAGGGCTTCTTGCATGTCCTTCTATCCCGGCACACCCACACAAATCTGCTCACAATCTGGTTTTCAGTGAATTCTTAAATTGGCTGGCTCTGATCTTATATCTAGAGTAAGCCTATAATTACCGTTTTTACATTCCAATTTCCTTCCTCAAATCATGTTCCCAGACTCAAGAGAGTGAGTTACAACGTTTACTCATTTCATCTTGAAAAGAACATTCAAATTAAAATCTCTGATAAATTAGAGAGTTCTAACGTGAATCTCAAAAAAATCTATTGGCCATAACTCCCACTGGAACTACAGTGATTTGCACCAGTGGAGAGTCCTCATGTTGTCTCTGGTGTATTTGCAGTCCCACCAGCTCAACGTGATACACACATTCCTTTGCAGGAGACATGGTTAGTATTGAAGTATGGATAGTTGGTTACAGTTGGCAGGAACTGGTTTTCCAAATTTAACATTAAACATTATGTGTTCTAGTTACCCCTCAATATGACACGTGGCGTTATGAAGGCATTCCAAGGGAGAATACACCTCAATATTTTTGACTAGATATGCCTGCACAGAAACTTCCATTTTGAAAGACACTTTCCATTACAAACTAGCAGGGAGGAGTAGATGCTCAATCCAAGTCTATTTTCATATGCATTGCACACAATCTAGCACTTTTCCTTTAAGTTTCTCCAACCCTGCAAAATTCCACTGAGAAAGATTTTCATGTTACTTTGCAGTTACAACTGTTTGGATCAGGACTGAGCAGTATCTCAAGAGGATACATGCCAGTCTTCTCTACTAGAGTTTCAGATGAGCTTTTGGAGGCGCTGGGGTCTCTTTTGGCAAATGACCTTTGTCTTTCCTGGTTGCTGAAGTACTGGTCCCATGTTTGAGATTATCAATGTGTTCCTTCATGGGAGGGAATAATAACAGTGGCCCTGAAGAAAGATGCTCTAAGACCTTTGCTCAGGAAACCATGTCTTAATGATGACAATCCTACCAAGTCTTGAGTACAATTGTTTGACTCCTTGGGCCTCCAGTACCAGAATTTGTTAACCTTTAGGACTTTCTGCAAAAATCACTTTCTCTCTCAAGATTTTGATAAAAGACATATGGATGGTTGATATGGAGGTTATTATTTGAGTAGGTTTTATTCCAGTCTAGGTGGTTTTGCTTGGGACATTTACAGGGACTGTATATTTTATTCTTTGTTTGTATATTTTAAGCCGGTTCATGGAATTCATGAAAAGACAATGAAGCTAAATAGTTAATTAGTTCAGTAACCTAGGTAACACCAATGGTTCACAAGCATAGATGCTAGAACTAGGGCTGCTACCTCACCCCCTGGCTTGAAGTGGTTTCCATCATATACAGGGTTTACAGTTTGATTCAATGGCGTTCAGTGCCACCACTATAAAAATTGGTCCAGAACCACTGTTCACTAGTTCTAATTATAAGCTTATTTTGGTGCATCACTATGTGTTCTCACTACCACCTACCATTCTTTCACCAAAATAACAATGGTTTCTGGTAGTCTTGAGAGATACTAACTTTTTGTTGCAAAACTGTACACTATATCATACCTACTAGCATAGGTGCCAACTTTTGCGGCACCGGTGGGTGCTCGCGCCCTCGGCCCCCCCCCACTCCACCCCCGGCCCTGCCCCAACTCCACCCCCGGCCCCGCCCCTTCCCCGAATCCCCGCCTCCTCCCCCCCCCTGGAAAAAATTGGTGGGTGCTGAGCACTCACCAGCAGCTCCCCACCAGCCCACCCCCCCACGCATCCCCAATAATCATAATGTGAGATTATTTCAAGAAAAAAAATGAAATTTTCAATCATCTCAACTATTTTTCATATAAAGGTTAATTATTGAGAAAAGACAACTTTTAATTGTAAAAGATTTCATAAAAATATTCACCGGATCTAATAAGAATTAGATACCTCTACCTTAGAAATATTTGAATAGATTTCATTCTGTAAATTATCTGAGTAAAGCATGCCAGTGTAAACCCCACTTTGCACTAGAGCAGCTTGCACCAATGCAAGTAGCTACATCAATGTAGTCTGTGCTCCATGTGATTTAAATTGCATGGTGTTTCTTTCCGGGTTACATTTTGGTGTTTCCTTTACTGTACCTGTTACAGTTTGCTATTCCAAGCGAATAACTGTAGATTTAGTAACCTCTAGATTTTGGCCTCAGTGTAACAGGGTTCACTGACCACTAGGGTGCCTCCTCCTAGCTGCTGTGGGGATTAGTGCCTCAGGCCTCTGGCATGTACGGATTAACCCCGTAATGCTGTAAGGTGGCCGCATTGGGCTGCCCAGCGGTGCCTGCAAGCGCTCAAAGGGGCCGTGTGGTGTGTGCGATGCAGCCCGCAGGAGGGGGTGTGCGCTGCTCTGCCACCCACTCACACTGCCAGCCAGAGCTGCGGAGCGCGCCTGGCTCCCGCGGCACACAGCTGGGCAGCCGCAGCGGTGCTCAGGAGAGCTGGGGAAGGGGCTGGCTCTGCCTCCTCTCGCTCACCTCTGCCCTCTGGAGCGGCCAGCCCGTGGCCTGAGCCGGCGCCACGCTGCAGCCCTCGGCTCCTGCGGTGGACCCGGGGGAGAGGAGGCACCCCGGGGCCGGGGGAGGAGCAGCAGCAGCAGCCGTGGAGACCCTCCCCCGAGGCGCTGCCCTGCTGCGCTTCCCCCGCACCTCTCCCCCCGGCCGCACAGCCTCTCAGTGCGTTTAAAAAAAGCGCCTTGGCGGGAGGCGCCTCTGGACACGCAAGGAACCCGGAAGGTAGGTTGGTGGGCGGGCGCGCGCACAGGCTGGCGGGGAGCTGCCGGTGGGTGCTCAGCACCCACCAATTTTTCCCCGTGGGTGCTCCAGCCCCAGCGCACCCACGGAGTCGGTGCCTATGCCTACTAGCAAATAACCTATGCCATTACTCTATCTTGCACTTTTCTTCAAAGCATAATAGCAGCTAAAGGTTCATAGTGATTTGTAATCAGTTAGTACAAACGTAGGCCCTACTCCAGTTCTGACAGCTCTGTGCAAGCAGATTTCTGCTCTTGCACATTGCCCAATGCAGCACTGAGGCCATAAAGGGCCTAATTCTATATTGACTTCAGTGGAAATTGCAGAGGTGTATCTGAGAGCATAACTAATTTGCTTTATACACAGCTGTAATGTTTTATTGACAACAGCATCTAAACTGAATTCAATTGATCTTTTTAAAAAAATGTAGAAATTTGAGATCATTTTATGGTGAAAAAATGTCAGCTTCTTCGCAAATACATATCCTGATATTGGGGCACAATGGTAATGGAACAGCCTTTCCATGGCAAACCCATTTCTCCAATATGCAGTGTAAGACCTTTCAATTACAAAGAATTGCTTTAAGCACATTAGGGGATCAATACCTCCTTGTTGTAGTAATATCTCAATTAAATACAAAATCATATTTTTTCTAAAACCTATTAACATCAACTGATATTAGGGAAAATATTGTTAGTGCATCTGCCAATGGATATCTTAGCATCCTCCCACATAGAAGTCGGCTTCATGTATTTTGAACTTTGGAACAAAGCCATATATGAAAAGCCAGGTAGTTTCCACCACAGAGCAAAAGAAAATGACACACAACATGCAACATGACCAATCAGTAATGGTACGTGAAATACATTTTTATGTTACCAGATGAATCCTTATCACAAAATCACCATTCATAATTCACAACTGTAGACTGTGCTCCATAGAAAGCTCCAGAATGAACCAAATGACTAATTCATCTTTCGCTTCAAGTGAAAGTGAGAGAGCTCTTAATTGCTTAAGGTTAAGTTTACTATGATAGTAAAAGTCAGGAAGCTCAGTAGTGCAGTGTCTTGAATGACACAAGAATAGTAACAGAAAACTCCATGCAGCACTGGCTGGAGCAGGCATAACTCTCATCTTTGATGGGAGCTGTGCACATTATAAGACTGAATATGTCTCTTTTAAAATTTTAATGCTAATTTTTCTAATAAAGTGATTATTCACCAAAATTGCATGGGAAACTAGATAGTAATATATGGGTCTGTGTTGTTTTCTCCATGTTTGTGATTATTGGAGATTTTTAGATTAAAGGCTAACTTTCATATACAAACATTCCAATTAACTTAATAAAACAAGATAAACTTACCAAGGCAATTGTACATTTTAGTTAAACCAGTTTCCATTAATATGATGGAAAGACTAAGCAAGGCAGTCTGTGCAATTTAGAATTAATAGTGGTTATATGAAGATTTAGAAGGCATGTTATGCCAAATAAAGGTTGTACACTAATTTTATACGGATGATCATTTTAATATATGTTTTTGTAAAAGGACAACCTAAAAGAAGCTTAAGGATTTTCATAAAATGGATTTCAAAATGCTCCTTATCCTTTAGTCTGTAATCTCTGTCACACACATTGTGTAAAATAGCAATACATGACTCTCCTAAGCAATCATAAATACAAAGGAATAAGACATGGTAGAAATCTTGTCAAAGACAGTCTGATTTACCATAAGAGTAAAGTACTAATAACTGAAGGTAACAATTTCTTGTGACTAGATTAAACAAGATGATGTCATGCCCATATATCTAGCATATTAAATAATGTATACAACTATTATCATAACCTGAAAACCATGAATTATTTATTACCATGTTACATTTCTAGTGGTATTACTTAACCCTGATATGCTTCTAAAACCTTTCATCCCATAATAAAACAGTTCAAGTTAATGGAATACTGAAATGCTCTCCAAAAAGATGGTTTGTGGCAGCAAAAGACGGTATATGTACTCACATATTCATAGTCATTCATAGATTGCCAGGCTAGAAGGTACCATTGTGATCATCTAGTCTGACCTTCTGTATGACACAGGCCATAGAACTTCCCCAAAATAATTCCTAGAACAGATCTTTTAGAAAAAACATCCAATTGATTTAAAAATTGTCAATGATGGAGAAACCACCACAACCCTTGGTAAATTGTCCCAATGGTGAATTACTCTCACTGTTAAAAATGTATGCCTTATTTGCAGACAGAATTTGTTTAGCTTCAACTTTCAGCCATTGTATTTTGTTATACCTTTCTCTATATACAAAAGGGAGGTTGTAATGGACTTATGTTAAGTTATAAGCAGGGTGCAACAGCCATTTTCTATGTCAGAAGTAGATACAGCACTATTTTGCAAACACAGAAACACTTCAGTTATATTAATTACAAACGACATTTAATTATACCTTCAGCACCAATTTTCTTTCCTTCTAAAAGAGTGAGAATTTAGGTTAACATGATGGGAAGTGGGGAAAAGGACTCAGGAAAAAGGGCAATTTTTACACCGATTAAGCCATATCCTTCTTTTACTGAAGAAATACAGCAAATGATTATCAAAGTGAAACTGACGCTTGAACTGAAAAGCTCTGTGTAATATAGTTCTTCGTTAGCCACATTTCTGAATGATGCCCACATTTTGCTAGCTAAGCAGTGAGAGGATTTACTAAGGTAGCTATAGGACTACTGCACAAATGACTGCTGTTGCAGCTGAAATTTTGCTGTCTAAAACCGTTTCCACGTTTGAATTTAGGTGTCAAATTTAAAAGATGCTAAATGTTTTTTTAAAAAAAACCTTCCATCATTCCAAATATTTAGAAACCTACGTGGCTAGTGCTCCAAATCCCAGAGCAATAGTGACCGAGAATAATAGGTAGTATCTGTACGCGTTAGAGTACCTGAAGTGGCAACAACTGAGGGCTTGCACGCGGTGCCATTTAACTGTGCTTTTATTTTTAATGATTAGCAACGCTGCTGAGGATACCTACTACTGCGACCGAATCCACCTCAGTGACGTTTGGCCTCGGAACAACGCTCCAGCTTTGCAGTTGTGTTTATTCCGGCGGTTGCTGACCATGGTGCCGAAAGACACGCGCGGTGCTGAAACACTCCCGCCCCCTCCCTCGCTCCCAAACCTGCGCTGCTCTATTGGCGGAGGGCACTTCATGGACAAGGGAACTGGCCAACGAGGCGGCGGAATCGCTCCAGCTACCTGCTCAGAGCCATTAGTTCGGCCCTTTGCCTGCCGCTCAAAGGCATCGGTGGAGCATCCGCTTGAACCCCCAGCCGCACAGAGGGAAGAAGCCTCCCGTAGCTAATGGTTGCAGGCGTTAGATTAACCATTGCTCCCTCCCCTCCCCCCCCCGTGCTTTAGTGCGTGCAAAGCTACATCCATGTTAACGCATGGGCTGGGGGGGGGGGGGGCTCCCTGTTTAGACTAACGCAAGTATCGCTGTTACCGGCAGCAAGGCTCTTACACTGCCGCGCCAATGCACGTGGGATGGGCGCATTTAGCCCCGACCCCTTGCCAGTGTCCGGCAACAACAACAGGTGCTTTAGCAGCTCCATCCGCGGGTGCTGGCTTGGCACACGCAGGTCTCCCCGCGCTCAGATGACCGGGATGCTCCTCGGAGCTCCTGTCCCCTGCGTAGCGCGGCGGCGGCAGCATCTGCCGCGCCTGCCCGGGCAGCACCGCCCAGCCTGGCCGCTTACCTGCCGCCTGGAGCTGGAGCAGCAGGCACGCGACGGGGAAGCAGGCGGCTGTCCTCCGCATGGTGCTGGCCGGCAGCTGGGGCAGCCGCGATCCGCCGGCCGTGTCAGATTCCCCGCCCCATCGGATTTTGAGCATGCCTGGGAGCTGAGCGGAGCATGCGCACGCGGGCGGCTGCCCTCACCTGCCCCTGGAATCGGCTCCCGCGGCGCAGCAGCGGCGGGGGCTTAGAAACGGCGCGAGGGGCGCGGACGCAGGGGGAGGGGCAGCACTGGGGCGGGGGGCAGAGGAGCAAAACCCGGGCAGCGGGAGGAGGATGGGGAGAAAAAAAAGGGGGAGGGGCAGGCGGGGAGTGAAGGGGAGCACGAGCAGGCAGCGAAGGGGGCAATGGATGGGCTCGGGGGAGGTTTCTCTCCCTTGGTGGGAGAGGCAATTGTCCATAAGGGGAGGGTGCAAAAGTGAAGAGGTGAAGGAAGAAGGGGAGAGCCCTTCAAATCCTGCCCATTTAGCACAGTTCCAGGAAAGAGCGAGAGGAGAAAGCTGCAGAGAGAGCGAAGCTGCAGCGTTTGCTTCTAAATCTGCAGAGATGTTCAAATCTACCCAGTACTAAAGCGCTCAGCTGGACGTGTTTGCTGCTTCACATGACTTAGCGTGTCCGCAGGCTCTTCAACTAGGTGTATTTTTATGAATACAGTTACATCAAACGCCCCCTTGCAAATTATGTAAAACCCCGCCCAAAATAAACAGTTGAAAGTATGTGACAGAGGTCATGACTGACAGGAAATAAAACAATGTTTGGGATCCAGTCAGCTCTGTGTACTGATTTAAACATGTTCACATTGTCAACAGAGCCTATTAAAATACATGTATTCTGGTGGCCAACCCAATTTGCCAATCTTGATATCTAACCTTCCCAGAAGAAGCCATAGAATTTGATTACATGAAAAAAGGCTAATTTTCAAAGGGTGATAGGACACCCAAGATAAAACAGCCCCACAGCAAGGTCCCATTTAAAAGGTCAGTATATATATATATATATATATATATATATATATATATATATATATATATATATATATATATATATATATATATATATATATATAAAGTTTATGCTTATATATAGAGAGAGAGAGAGAGAAAGAGAGAGAGAGACTGTGAGACTCCTAAACCAGGCTAATCACGGCAAGAAATGGAAGATGCTTCACCCCTGCAAATGGTCTGTCCATTGACCATCGTTTGATATAGGGGAAGGTATGTTTCTGTGATCCGTTCTGCAATTAAAGCCATACATTGCAGGGTTTCTACAGTGGACAACTTTGAGAAGAGTGGGATGGGTGAAGGGATTCCCAGTGTTACTTTTCCTTGGTTGGTTTAAACTGAGCATCAACATTTTTTGTAAAGATTTTCCTCACATAACGGTGAGAAGAATCGAAGAATTCCTGTAGATACTATTGTTTTTTTGTCTGTATCAATCCTAACTTAGCTTCCTTGGCAACCCCCACAGTGCTGTTCATACATGTATCAGGCAGTTCCCTCATTTTCTTTATATCATCGTATATGGTAGAAAAAGTCTGAAATGTTAAAGGTGATAGGCAAAGAAAGACTAAATGGTTTTGCACCTCCTTTTTTGCTTCCTTTTAACTAATAAAGAAGGCCAGAGATTCATTTTGTTTACTCATTTTGTTCCCCATTTTTATATACTTTGTATTTCTAAAAAAATTCTATGGACAACTGGAGAACTAGGCAGTAAGGAGAGTGGTCATTATTAGCTTGAATGGAAGACAGTTTCACAGCCACTGGGCAACGGTCAAGAAGGGTTTGGCCATAGCATTGCCTGTTTCATTGTAATAAGGATTGCAGCTGTTGCAGATTGTATGGGTCAGACAAAGAAAGAAAATCTCCACAATAATTTTCAAAGCACTTATGAAATGGGCCCAGCTTAATACCAGGATGTCAAACTTGATCTGAGATTCAATAGAAAGCTGAATGATTGGCGTGATGGGCTCTTGTTGGTCTATGCTGGCTAGAAGATGAGCTATTGTATCAAGCATCAGCTTGTGTTCATTAGTGTCTGTGGTTTTGTTTCCAAATATAGCATTTGACACTAATCATCTCTGGAAAAGTGTGAGAGCCTCAGATGGTATATAGCTTCATGCCCAGCTGAAGATGAGAGTATGCATGTTATTCTGCTTCTACTATTTGGGTATCCTGGATCATTGAGGATTCCAGGACAACTCTTTCACTGAGTACTTGTGACGTTCCCCTCTGGTGTTATCTGGACTGGTGATCTGCTAGGTCACTCCAAACCTTGACTCTGGAAGCCAGCCTTAACCTGCTCTGTTGTGAGAACCTCCACTCCTGGGCTGTTCACACACAGTCTCTGGCATGTAAGCTGCTCCCAGCTACTTGCAACTGAATGACACTAGCCAATATCTCCGGTCCCAGATACAACCCTAGGAACCTGAGTCTTGCAGTGTCCAGTTATGTCTGCTGGACACTGCAAACTCATATGAGTTCGTCAATTTAACAAAGAAATTTATATGTACCAGGCTTGTTATCCCAAGAAGAGTCTCTGACACTTTTCAAACCAAACACACTGCTTCAGGTAGAAAAAACAAACAAATTTAACTACAAAGATAGATTTTAAAGTGATTATAAGTCAAAGCATAACAAGGCAGATTTGGTCAAATGAAATAAAAGCAAAACGCAGTCTAAGCCGATCTTAACACTTTCAATGCCGTTACAAACGTAGATGCTTCTCACTATAGGCTGGCTGGTTGCCCTTCAGCCAGGCTCTCCCCTTTGATCAGCGCTTCAGTCACCTGATGGTGGTGTCTGTAGGTGGAGGTGGAAGAGAGAGGAAGAGCATGGCAAATGTCTCTCCCTTTTATCAGGCTCTTTCTTCCCTCTTGGCTTTGCCTCCCCCCGCCCTTCAGAGTCAGGTGAGCATTACCTCATCGCAGTCCCAAACTTACCAAAGGAAGGGTGGTGACTCACTTGAGAGTCCAACAGGTCCTTTGTTGTAGCTTAGGCCAGTATCCTTTGTTCCTGTGAGGCTGGGCTGGGTTTGTCTCATACATGCCCTGATGAGGTATGAACTGCCCCTCTGCTCTTGGAGAGTTTTTGCCTGGGCTTAGTTTAAGCCACGAGGACACATTCTCAGCCTCATAACTATACACATGAAATTACAACCTATAACATTACTATAACAACGATTACTATAAAGTTTCTATAACAACAATTACTATAACATTACTATAACAACCATGCTCTGCATCATGAGCCTTCCAAAGACACCCGACATGACAAATTTGCATTGGATATCACACAATCATTTTACAAGGATGAACATGAGGGTGCTGGGTGTTCCCCCGAGGTACGAGCATCACAGTACTATTTTGACAAATGCTTTCTATTGAGGTAGAGATTATGGTATTGGCTAATTCTTCACAATGATTCCTCCTACCCACTAGCGTCACCTCCTGCTAGTCTGGTGTGTCTGATCGGTTACATTCTGCTGAGAAGTCATATTTGATATTGATTAGAATAAAGGTAGTATACTCCTAATGTTGAAGAGATCTTACATTTATAATTTGCCACCCCAGCAAGATTGTCTTTCTTGGCTAGGAATCATTTTGTATATAAACAAGGCTTCCATTGACAACAAGGATCCTTGACCTAGAAAGACAGTCCAGGTCAAGATGATGAATGGAAAAGAATATTAACCAGAGATGAGAGCATCACACGTCTGGCTAGGACAAGGAACATTTACATGGTTTCTTGGACTAGATTCAGCAGGCTATAGAAACACCGTGTGGGAATAATGAGAGAGAACTTGTATAGAGGAAAGTAAGTAGGTGAATGTACATGCGGAGGCAAAGGATCATTTGAGATGCTAGGAGAGTCGAATGAGAATTGAAGAAATAACTATTTCTCTGGAATGGAATTGGTTTTGATTATTTTTTAAATAAACGTGGCATAGAAAGGCAACCATTCTAGGGAAAGGGACAGGGATTAATTTGGGTCCCAGAAATCACACCAAGGCAAATATATAGCCTCTATCAGAACAGAACAGCTACGGCAGTAATATGACTCCATAGCTGGGGGCTGAACAATAACTGCAAATGCATCATACAACTGAGTAAGGCAGTAAAGGATCACAACATTTCTAAGTTACTTCTAAGATTCCCCAATGTATATTTGACAGGACCTTCTAAGATAGGAGTGGGTGAAAACAACACTTACTCAGTGATCTCTGCTATGCCCGAGAGCCTCTGAAATGCTGCATTGTTAAGAGATGCACAAAGACTCCAACAGAATGGGAGACAGACAGAATGTAACATTCTTTTATTCTCTGAATTACTTACCTGTGTCTATACGTATGTGCTGATATTACTAGGCTGTTACCCAAATTTATACAAGATGTGATTTTATGCTGTAACGTTTGATGTGATTTTCTTTACTTTTTCTAATTAACTTTGCTATACACTGTTTGGAAGTAATTCACTCCAGTCTGACCAGGAAAGGAAAGGAGAATGGATTACGTGGTACCTGACTCAGAGCACTCTGTCACAGGCATAAGGCAAAGAACTGTCCATCCCCCAGAGGTGTTGCCAAGATTATGACTGAGTTCAGAATGGTGCAGGGAGAAAGCCAGGTAACTACAAAGGGTGAGAGGATGGAGAACAAACAAATGGGTTTAACTTTATTCAATTGCTCTTCTTTCAGGAGCTGAGTTCATTCATGCATTGGGATAGCTTACCATTTGATGTCAAGGCATATAACTGAAAATCATTTGCTTAACATTGCAATTTAAATCTATGGCATCTTATGATCTTCCCAGGAGCTTGCCATAAGTGTTGAAGAAAAGAGAGGAGAAATGGAGCCTTGGAGCATGAGGCACAATTGGGAGTATTGAGAGTATTTGTTGAATACTAGATCAGAACTATGCATTTTAAGGCGGCTAATAAACAGCCCTCTTGGAGGGAAGCACTGACAAATCTGTGTTAATAGAGGGGCCAAGTATTTTTATCTTTCACCAGTCAAGATGGGCATGGGTCAGACTCACAGGTAGTGGCTTAGATTTTCTTCAGTCTATCTACCATTTAATCATCTAGATCAGAGGTTCTCAAACTGTGTTCCACGGACAACCAGTGGTCCATGAGCTCCATTCAGGTGGTCCGCAGATAGTTCCCTCTAAGGTGCATGCCTGGGCGGCCGCACACGAGACAATGAAGGGCCACCCACCTAATTAGTGGAGCCACGCAGGTGTGCCTGGACCCTGGAAAAGATGCACATGTAAGGTGAGGTGGTGGCCTTGTGGGGAATAGGGGGTAGGTGAGAGGGGGCAGTGGGGTGAGAAAAGGGGGTGGGGGAAACTTGGGATGTACAGGACTGCGGTGGCCAGAGAAAGTGGTGACTTTCCCCAGCCCCAAGACTGCGGCTGCCGGGAAGAGATGGCCCTCCTTCCCAGCCTCAGCTCGGGGGCTGCCACGGCGGGGGAGAGAGGACACATCCATCGGATTAGAAAGGTAAGACTACTGATATTAAAATATGAGTTGTGTGCTTTTATCTGTAGAACAAAAAAGTTTATTATTATTAAGGGTTTTTTCATATAGCTCTTTTATCCAAAGTGCTTTACAATAGTTAGCTAATGGTACGAACAACATTTGGAAAGATCATTAAGTGGTTCGCCAAGACTCTTAGCAATTTTCAAGTTGTCCATGAACAAAAGTTTGAGAACCACTGATCTAGATTAAGCCTAGATTGCATTTTCTTTGAGATCAGTCTCTTCTCTACTTTAAACTGTTCACACCAGCAGCCAGTAAAAAACTTCTCCCCTGCAATGATCCACTGGTGGCAGTAAGATTTATAAAGTCAGATTAGCTTGTTGCAGTTATAATATAGCCAGGAAAAATATAAGAAGATTCAGAATGTTCTTAAAAGACCTTAAGTGAATAATACAGCGAAGAACAAATATTTAAAACTATACATGTTTGTTCATCCATTTATATTACATCAGGATAATTTAATGTGGTAGGTCATTTTATAGGAGTTTCATAAGAAAAAAATATATAAAGTGTGCTTTTAAAGATTATATTTTAATTTATGGTTACCATGCAGCATTTCTCTAAATAAAGCAGCCAAAGTTAAGATTTAAAATAAATAGGCACAATACATTCATAACTCTGGATCCTAACCTCCAATAGTAGGGGGAATTTTACTTTTGGATCCAAAATTCATGATGTGGGCTTCTGTCCACAATGAGTCAAACCAAATCCAAGCAACGCCTCTGCTAATCCAGAGCTAGCATTTAGGAACGTTTGGATTCAGATCCGATTACAGATACAAACTTTGTGACTCAGGCTGATGTCTAATTTGTGTGTCAGCCTCCCACAAACCACTTTAAAAATATATTCCAAAATGTCTAGCACAATATTATAAATAAATATACATATGAATCAAAATGGCCAGGAACTTACTAATAGGTGGATATAATGTATTCTAAAGCAGATGTTTTTCTTTTTTTATCCAACAGATAAGAGCTAATGACATTTTAAAAAGACCACCTCTCTGAGATTGGTTTAACATTCATTAGTTTTTTTACTGTATAACAACAAAACTTGCTTTTAATAAGAACTTGCTTGATTTGACTGGAAGAAATCACTCTAAAGAGATGTTCTATTTGTCTTTTGAATAATTTAATTAACATGCATTTGAGACAGACAATCAGTTCCAGAGACACTGAGTTCCCATTCAAAAATTTCAATATACTGGTGTGCATGAAAGGCCAACAAGGACAGGAACTCCTAAATTGCCAAAATCAGGCAGCAGAAGCTTTTAGCATATGAGGAGGAAACAAACTTGTACATTCAAATTTATCCTGACACTATTCAGAGGCTCAGGGAGCAACGATATTCTTCTTCATTTTATTATTCTTTCTTCATTTGACTAGTATTGGATTAATCATATGAAACATTATAGAATGTAGAGACCTTCAAATTTATCTTAAAATAATTGCCCTAGATAGACCATTGTTGGGCCTGTATTCTCCCCTGCTCCCAGGATAGACTTCTTCACTGGCTAAAGTTACAGCTACATTAACATTCACTAACTATAAACTTTATACCAAAGGGGAAGAGGCTGCAGATTGCCCTTCTGGCAGTAGATTATAATTGGGAAGGGTGAAATTATGGTAAAGACAATGATCAAATTAACAATCATCTAAATCCTCACATTAATTTACAAAGAGAGAGGGAGTTTAGATCAGGCATAACATCCTATGTGACATCACCTTACCTACAGGAAATCTTTCTATGCATGCATTCAAGGGCTGGACTCCACTGGATTTTGGTGTGGAGGTTGGAGCTGGGGACTCATTGGTTTCCATGGCATTATCCAAGCTGGTCTCAAGGATATCCACGCACACATCCCATCCAATAAACTCCCACCTAAAATTATTTGAAAATAAAGAACAAAGTTAGAAGAAAGAGGCCACAGATAATGTCTTTCCAAATAGAGAAGAAGATATTACTCTTAACATCCTCTTCAGGCACATTCCATATGGAAACAAACAACAGCATATGTATTAATATCTTGTATACAACCTGGGTCCATTTCCCTCTTTTTTGCTGTTTTACAGAGAGCAGCCAAAGCCTGGAAGCACATCAGACGCATACAAATGTGATTACAACTTTATGGAACAATTCACTTCATTGGAATAAACAGAATAGTTCACCCAAGAAGTGTCAGTATTTTATACTTCCATATAAGGAGTCACTCACCCTCTGGAGAGAACCAAATTCCATTTTTAATTATGGTCCATGGGCTAATCTATAACTTTAGGATTCCATATTCCCCATAGTCCACAGCAATGATGTCAATTGCTGTGGACAGGGGGGTTTGTACAAAGATCCAGGGTAGAATCTGGTCTTTATAAATGTTGGAATTATTAATATTTGAAATTATTAATATTGACATTGGAAACCACCAAACATTAATTTAATATTAAATTCCTTTATTATATCCAAAGGCCAAATGGTATTTATACAATTGCTCTAAATATGCCTAAAAAGCCTAAATAATAGCAATTTACTACATCCAAACAATAACAAAATAGTTACAAACATTTGATCAAGATACTTACAAACAGGTTAAATCTAGGAGTGCTTAGATGTATATCGGTTGGCTCCAACATGGTCAGGAAGGTATTATCAATGAACCTTTTAAGATTTTACTTTTTATATCCGTTAACAAACAAGCAATGTCATTGCCAATTACTGACTCAGCTAAAACGCAATTGGAAACAATTTACCCTTATTTCCAATATTAATCCACATAGGCTTTACAACCTTCTTTCTTCCTTTTCTTCTCCCCTCCACTTCTTGCTTACTAGCAGAACAGCGGGAAGATTTGGGATTGTTTCTTTGAGTCTTGTTTGTATTGTGTCTTGTTACTGCAGCTCTTTATTTTATTAGTTACTTTTGAAACCATATATCCTTCCCACACTACAAGTAATAGTAATTATTCTGGCAGTCTTCTTCCTACAACACACACACACACACACACACACACACACACACACACACACCTTTAATGTTATACTTAGCCTACAATATAGTAACAAACTCAGTGAGGAAATACGGTCCCTTTTTGGACACTGCTATTCCTGTCCCTTGCTTATCTTCCTTCCCCATTTTCCTCTCTCTGGTTCTCTCTTTTCCTTGTCTTTGTGTGACTCCTCTGTTCTTTCTTCTGTATTTCCTTCCTTGCTGCAAACTACTAGTTCCTAATCTCTCACCCGGTTCCAGCCACTAAAACAATCAGCAATTAAATAGTGCTTAGAGTGAAGTGTTATCAACAGGCTTTCGAGCTGATACGTCAGTGAAATTAATGTGGGTTGGGGGAGTTCACACGTTTTAGGGTAACTATTTCAGGCTGGCTGCAGACTCAGAAAGACAACATTGCATCGATTACATTCCGTTCATATTTGGATGGTTTCCTTCAAAACTGTTAAGGATAGAGTCTTACTCCTTATTCTTTAAAAATGAAATCTTAGATTCTGCAGAAACTGAATTTTTATGGAGGCCACATATGTACATCAAGTGAGCTGGACTCAGGTCATAGCCTGAGGTGAGATCCTGTTCCACTGAAATCAAATGGGAGTTTTGCCTTAAATGGATGCAGAGTTTCACCCCAGGTGTTTGCCATCCCTGCTTTGCATGATAGTAAAGATCCTTAATACAGATTGGTGTATGTGATACTGAAAAGCTATGATCTGTAATAGTTATGAAAAAGCATGATCTTTCATGGATCAAATGTATTCTCAGTGTAACTCATAAGTTCATTATTACATTATACTTGGATTAACTATTAACACAAAGAATGTTATCCATTTTACACCTGTCACAGATGACAAAAAATGCATATATGGGCAATGAAAGCCATTCATTGATTTCTGAAACCCAACTACTCCAGGGAGCATTACAAGTCCATGTGCTGTTGCTTTTCATTTCATGTTTAGCTCTGTGTGTGTGTGTGTGTGTATACAAACACATATTTCCATCCTGTTTTGTTGTAACCCTGAAGCTCTGTTGTGACCCACAATTGAAATGGAATTTCCCTAGGGAAGAGTCAATTGGCACAATAGAACCTTTCCAGGCATTAGAAAGTCTTAAGCATGCCCGCTGGCAGCACGCTCAAAGAATGGTAGAAATGTGGGGCTAGAAGGGACCTTGAGAGGTTAGCCCCCCATGTGGAGACAGGACCAAGAATACCTAGATCATCCTTGACAGATGTTTGTCTAACCTGTTTTTAAACATCTCTAATGATGGAGATTCCTCAACCTCCCTTGGTAACCTATTCCAGTACTTAACTATCCATACAGTTAGGAAGTTTCTCCCAATATCTATCAATCTCCTTTGCTGCAGATTAAGCCCATTACTTCTTGTTCTCTTCTTGTGCACAGTAGGTAGGACAATTGATCACCATCCTCTTTGTAACAGTCAACAATATTTGAAGATTATCAGGTCCCCCCTCCATCTTTTTTTCTTAAAACTAAACATACCCAGTTTAAAAAAAAAATCTTTCCTCATAGGTCAGGTTTTCTAAACCTTTTGTCATTTTTGTTGCTCTCCTCTGGACTCTTTCCATCTATCCACATCTTTCTTAAAAGGTGGCACCCATAACTGAACCCAATACCTCAGCTGAGGCCTCAAATGGAGCAAAATAATTACCTCCAGTGTTTTACATACAACACTCCTGTTAGTGCACTCCAGAATAATAGTTGCCCTTTTCACAACTGCATCATGTTGTTGGCTCATATTCAGTTTGTGATGCACTATAGCCACCACATCCTTCTGCAGTTAAGGTTTCCTAACATTCTTCATTATGAGACCCTGTTTTCAGATGTTCCTAACTTTACTGAACTTAAATGTTGATCTTGAAATTAGGCAGAAGAGTCATCCTAATGTCAGGATGTGTCTTTTTCTATTGCTGTGAAAATCCACCCAACCGTGGCCAAATTATAAGCCTCCAAAAACTTCCATTTGCTTATGTTCAGAAGAGAGGCTTTTTAAGAGAATGGCAGCTAAATTATCTGAAGAGCCCATCTACACTGAGAATGTTCCATCACCACATAGACCCCACTTGCTGAGTGGAATGAACATGCACCATTCCCTCAAAGCAATGGAGTATGTTCCATCCTGCAGCTGCGGGGGCTGGGCAGGACTTTACCTGCAATTTCTCCTCCCAGCTGCTAGGGACCGTTGTGGCACCAGAATTCCCATATGTTCTAAATAGTTCCCTGCTGGTCCACAGGCAGCGTGTAGGAGAAAAAGGTAGCACCCTGACTCACTCAAAAGCAGAGTGATGCTGCATGGAGAGAGGAGGACAGGCTCAACATGGGACAGGTGGGGCAGGATAGGGGGTGCACAATGAGTGGCAATGTAAGCAGAAAAAATCAAGGATAGGTGTGGGCAGATAGAAGCAGAAGGGGGAAAATATAGGTTCTGGGAGATAGAGGGACAGAAGGATCTGTAACCATTACAACACACTCCCCTACATAATCTGGAAAAGAACCAGAATTCCCAACTCCCAACACTCCTCTGCTTTTAGAAAACAGCTGTTAAACCCATTGGCAAAGTACGCATTTAATTCCACTCTAGTGGCTAATCCACAGAGAGGATAAATAGCCTGCTACTGCTACCAGTTACCCTGTTAACTTGACTGGTAGAGGTCTGCACTGTAGATCAAAAGATTCCACCACTGCTGATGAGCACCAGGGAGAGTCCAATGTGGGTCCAAATTATTGATTTTTTCTCCAGTTTACTTTTTATGAAACTTAGGAAGTTACATTTAAAAAACTATGTTTGTTTGTTACAATCTGACCTAATGCCCCAGTGTAGAGGCACCAGAGTTCAGCTGGTTCTGTGTTGAGTCCAGTCACTGTATCTAGGTCTGGTGCCTGAGGACACAGTCCTGGGCACTGACTACTTTCCTGACTCCCTTCCTTGGAACATGGGTTGCTGCCACCCAACCCCCCACTCTCTGAGACCCCACAACCCATCCTCAGTCACTTATGCACACTTCCTCAGAGCTCCACCTAGCCTGTGGGCTCTCTGGGCCTCTAGTTTAACCTCCTCAGAGACAATGTGGCAGGAAAGCAAGGAACACAGGCTTAGCAAAAGAATTTCTTCACTACAGACAATTTACTCTTAAAGCACTTGAGAGTTACAAATTTGAAAGCAACAAAAGTCCTGAGACATGCTTCTTCTAGGCTGAACTCACTCCTGTGAGTCTGAGGTTTGTCAGCATTTCAGGCTGGATTGAGTCCCTCTTGCAAGTCCTTCTTCTGGGTGGTTATGGTCGAACCCCTGCACAGAGCAGCACCCACTCATGTAGAATCTTTATCTTCTGTACCATGTGCTTTACTGACACACTCCAGTCCCCTCCCCCAGTTATGCTTGCCCCACCTGCAGGCCCAGGTCTAGAAAAAACATGGTTTCATGAGGTGGACCAGCAGCTGGGAGACAAACAAAGTTGATTGCTTCTCAGTGATAGTTCTTCAGTGAGCCCCTTGCCTTGGGGAAAACCTCAAGGGAAAACCTACCTGACAGGGTTAAATTCACCCACTCCGAGAGCTAGCACAAGGGGCACTGTGTACCACTTAAGATCTGCTGAAGTCCTGTTTTTAGGATTTAAGTGGTGTTAGTGCTCATATTTAATGTATCTATCTTGAATTTTACCCTACAGTCCATTAGCTCACATTACTATTAGTGAAGGAGCTGAAGGTCTTCTGAATCTGATAGAAGAAAATGCTGTTTTTCTGTTTTCTAGCCCCTCCTTCTTTTGTGGTAGTTTAAATGCAAAAGCATTCTGGTCTGTTACACTGCTGTAAATACAATGCACAACCATTGACTCCAGACTTATATCACTTTATCCAATAGCAGAATTTTGGACCTGTATCTGTAAACACATTAATAAAATATACATAGTTTGTATAACACATACATTGTTAAATCCTGGGCTGACAAGGTTGAAAACAAGAGTTGTGTGTAACACAACTCTCCATTTTAAAAAAAGTAACTGCTAACCAGGTGCCCATCTGTAGTATGTTGTGAGTGAACTTTGTTGGGGTAAAGAAGATTTCCAGGTTGAAATCTGGACTTTGATTCCTCAGAAGCTTTTCTGAACCCCATGCCCATCATTCACATTGACATCATGTGCTAGAGAGTTGTTTCTTTTGAGCACCACATCAATTCTCCAGTTCTCATCTATGGCATGGCATGGCATTCTAGTATCACAAGAGCTGGTTGGGATTTTATTTCACTGGGAAATGCCAATTTGTCAAAACTTCTCAAGGGAACATACCAGTTTTTAATTTTAATCGGGAAAGGTTTCTCAGGTCCAGGATGAAATTTCTCATCAAAATGTCAGTGATCCAATAGGCCAGTGCTTAGGGCACTCAGCTGAGATGTGGGAGATCCAGCATCAAGTCCCTGCTCTGCTACTCTCTCACATCCCAGGTGAGTGCTCTAACCACTGGGCTATTTGCTATTCTGGAGTGGGTCTCTCTCTAACCAGAAATTCCACCCTGGACCTGACACCTCTTCCAATAAAAGTGTCATCAAAGCTGATATGTTTCTGAAAATGGTTTCCATTTTGATGAATTAGTATTTTTCAACAAAAAAAATGTTTTGTTGAAAAATTCTTGACCAGCTCTACTATAAACTCTGACAGGGACTGCACAGAAGTGCAGCAGCAGAAACTGTATCAAATCTATGCATGCTGCCCTCAGCCACTTGGGGTATGCCTACAGTGCAATTGGGAGCATACCTGCAAGAACAGTTAGACAGGTACATAGAATCATAGACTATCAGGGTTGGAAGGGACCTTAGGAGGTCATCTAGTCCAACCCCCTGCTCAAAGCAGGACCAATCCCCAATTTTTGCCCCAGATCCCTAAGTGGCCCCCTCAAGGTTTGAACTCACAACCCTGGGTTTAGCAGGCCAGTGCTCAAATCACTGAGCTCTCTCTCCCCGCAACATGCTAGCTGTGGACGAGGTAGTATGTTAAAAATAGCCATGTGGCAGCATGCGTGGCAGCATGGGATAGCCACCCAAGTACAACTCTGCCTGACCCCCTGGGTCCAAACTCAGGTGCTTAGACCTTGCCGCTGTCTAAGTCATGCTGCTATTTTTAGCATGCTAGCCCAAGGAGATCTAGTGCAAGTCTGTCTGCCCAGGCTAGTGCATGTCTGTGCTCCCAGCTGCGGTGTAGATATACCCTTGGTTGTCTGGGTTGGCAGGATTGGCATGTGCCTGATGCCTTGTGCTGCAACACCCCTGCCTCCTAGGCAAACTTTCTGCCACTGCAGGTCGTCTGCCGTGGTCTGTACAAATCAAAACTCAAGCAGACGCTGCAGTGAATCTGTCTGCATATTACTTTGTTTCTACATCTTATTTAAACACATTTTAAATGTCTCTCCCCAATTCACACAATTCCCCCAAACCACAGGTATTTTAACTCTGTATCATATCTACTTGTCCACCTATATCAGTACACACTGTCAGAAATCCGCAGCATGAACAGCTGAGACGCAAGTGAATTCTGACTTCAGAACTAGGTAGTGAAACGTATTAAGGAAATCCCTAGGGAATACTTGTTACTAGCCTGAGTGATCACTAGATGTCACTGTTCTACAGAAATAAAAGTGTGATAACTTTTTTCTGGCTGTAAATATGGTGGGCTTTAAAACAGCATTTCAGAAACTCACATTTTCAGGGGTTGGACTTGTCTGAAGTTTCACATAGTTCATCATAAAATGTGACTAACTCCAAATAATTTACTTTACGTTAATATAACATTAAGTTGGATTGCTTGCTTCTCCTCTTACTTACCACTGAAGGCAGCAAAGTGATGCTAGTGTATGGTGAGGGATTAATCGAGCCATATATTCAAACTCAAAAGCACAGTCTACTCTTTCTCCTTATATGCATACATTATGAGAGCGTATTTAATTACAAGTATCAGAGGGGTAGCCGTGTTTGTCGCTTCTACAGATCCAGACTAAGGGTCCTGTGGCACCTTATAGACTAACAGAGGTATTGGAGCGTAAGCTTTCGTGAGTGAATACCCACTTTGTCGGACATTTCCACTGCTTGCATCCGACGAAGTGGGTATTCACCCACGAAAGCTTATGCTTCAATACCTCTGTTAGTCTATAAGGTGCCACAGGACCCTTTGTCGCTTTTAATTACAAGGTTACATCAAAATGAGCAATGCAGCACACTGTAATACGTGGCAATACTTTCTCCCCTTCCCCATTTTTCAGATGAAAAAACCTGGCTGATGCCACCATTTGTGTCCAGTTTTAACTTGGGAGCTATGCTAGTTGTAAACAAGTGAAATGTGACACTGGAGACACTTATCTAATCTCTGTTGTCAGTTTTAAGTATTTCATCTCCACTTCTTGAAATACTCCATTTAAGTTCTATCTATGCTTAACTAGGCTGTGTTTAAAAATACATACATAATTTTAAATGTTTATAAAAAAGCTACAGATAATATTGTTTATGGGACCAACTTCTGTTGGTGAGAGAGACAAGCTTTCAAACTACACAGAATTTTTCAGGTCTTGGAAAGGTGCTAAGAGTATTTCTACACTGCAAGTAGACACCAGTGGCTGCCTATGCCAGCTGACTTGGGCTCATGGGGCTTGGGCTGTGGGGCTGTTTAATTGTGGTGTCGATGTTCGGGCTTGGGCTGCAACCCGAGCTCTCAGACTCCCCCACCTTCCAGCCTGAGCCCAAATGTCTGCACTGCAATTAAACAACCCCGTAAACTCAAGCCCGACAAGCCCAAGTCAACTGGCATGGGCCAGCCACAGGTTTTTAATTCCAGTATAGACATACACTAAAAGTGTCACAGTTATATACAACATCAAACAGATGGTTTAGCATACTCTAAGGAACCATTCCCAGAGAGTAGTTATCAATGATTCACACTCAAGCTGGAAGGGCATATCACATAGGGTCCCACAAGGATCTGTCCTGGTCCAATTCTGTTCAATATCTTCATCAATGATTTAGATAATGGCATAGAGAGTACACATACAATTTTGAACAATACCAAGCTGGGAGGGGTTGCAAGTGCTTTGGAGGATACGATTAAAATTCAAAATGATTTGGACAAACTGGAGAAATGGTCTGAAATAAATAGGATGAAATTCAATGAAGACAAATGCAAAGTACTTCACTTAGGAACGAACAATCAGTTGCACACATACAAAATGGGAAATGATTGCCTAGGAAGGAGTACTGAAGAAAGGGATCTGGGGGGTTTAGTGGATCACAAGCTAAATATAAGTCAACAGTTTAACACTGTTGCAAAAAAAAAAAAAAAAAAAAAAAAAGCAAACATCATTCTAGGATGTATTACCAGGAGTGGTGTAAGCAAGACACAAGAAGTAATGCTTCCGCTCTACTCCACACTGATAAGGCCTCAACTGGAGTATTGTGTCCAGTTCTGGGCACCACATTTCAGGAAAGATGTGGACAAACTGGACAGAGTCCAGAGGAGAGAAACAAAAACAATTAAAAGTCTAGAAAACATGTCCTATGAGGAAAGACTGAAAAAAAATGGGTTTGTTTAGTCTGGAGAAGAGAAGACTGAAAGGAGAAATGATAAGTTTTCAAGTACATAAAAGGTTGTTACAAGGAGAAGAGTGAAAAATTGTTCTCCTTGATCTCCAAGGATAAGACAAGAAGCAATGGGCTTAAATTGCAGCAATTTAAGGGAGGGTTTTAGGTTAACATCAGGAAAATCTTCTTGTCAGGGTGGTTATGCACTGGAACAAATTGCCTAGGGAGGTTGTGCAACTGGAGGTTTTTAAGAACATGCCACTCATTTAAGCACAGGTTAGCCAAACACCTGTCAGGAATGGTCTAGTTATTTTGTAATGCTGCCTTGAGTGCAGGGGACTGGACTAGATGACCTATTGAGGTCCCTTCCAGTCCTACACTTTTATGATTCTATGATAAGTCCAGTGTCTTTATTGAGACCATGATTTTTAGTGTCTAGCAAAGTTATGAATTAAAGCTCCGAGGCTGATCTTTTGAAAGCGTTGTGCAGGTTTCCTTTGAGAATGAGGACTGATAGGTCAGATATAGAGTGATTGCTCTGTGAAAAGTGTTCACCCACAGGTGATAACAGTGTTTTTGTCTGTTATTTTCCTGTGTGAGTTCATTCAAGGGCACAGTGATTGCCTGGTTTTACCCACATAGTTGTTCCTGGGCAGTTAGTGCTTTGGATGAGGTATACCACACGTTGTGACAGGCATAAGTAGGACCCATGGATCTTGAAAGGTGTGTTGTGGGGGGGTGTTGATCATTGTAGCCATGGGCAGTGGGTATAAGAGGCTTGAGGAGGCTAAGTCTCCCCAAATGGGATAAGAAATGCCAGGTGTAGTGGCCCACTACCTTTGGAGCGCTGCTGCTGGAAGCTCCTGAGAAGGGTGTGGGCACTGGCTCCCACTCAGCTTTCCCCCCGCTAGGCCTCCTGCACCTCCCCCTTCCCAGAGGCCCCCCCCCTTAAGGGTGAGCGATGGTGATAGGGGACGGAGAGGAGAGAATGATGGGCAGGGGGATCTTGGGGGAGGGGGCAGAGGCATGAGCGGCAGGCGGGGGGCGCAAGGCGCAGGGAAAGGGGTGGAGAGGCACGAACGATGGGCATGTGGGGCCTCATGGGAGTGGGTGGAGAGGAGCTAGTGGTGGTGGGGGGACCTCAGGTGAAGAGGCAGAGCAGGGGTGGGGAGAGGCAAGTGAGAGCAGGGCCTCGGGGTGGTGCGTGTGTGGGGCCTTGGGGGAGGAGGCCAAGCGGGGGCAGGGCCTTGGGGTGGAGTGGGGATGGAGACTCTGCAGGACCTTGGTGGGAGGAGGCTGAGTGTGGCAGAGCCGAGGACAGGGCCACAGTTCTGGTGCCAGTGGCGCCCCCCGTTTCTAGGGAGCTTCTGGCACTTGCACCCCCAGTCTCCCCAAATGCAAGAGTCACACACTGCCTATTGTTGTAGCAGTGGAGATATATCTGCAGGTTTTGCATCTGTTGTCCTGGCAGGGTCTGGTGCCACTTTGAGTTGGGTGTGCCCTGTTCTGCGGGGAGCTTGCTTGTGTTGTGATGAGTTTGGAGAGGTTGAGGGGTTGTTTGAAGGTGAGAAGTGGGAATTCAGGAAAGATTCAGAATGAGGCCCCATCAAGTATGGATTGTAGTTGTTTGATGATACCCTGTTTGGGTTCCAATGTGGGGTGGTAAGTGACAACTAGGGATATGAGGTCAGTGGGGGGTTTATTTCTGTATTGAAGCAGACTTCTTGGTGTGTTTGAGGTAGCTACTGGATCTATGAAGGTAGATATGGTGATCTGTAGTTTTCTTGTATGTAGTTATCTGTAAGGTTCCATTGTTGAAGCTGATCGTGGTGTCCAGGAAGTTCATGCTAGTGGGGGAGTGTTCCAGAGAGAGTTTAATGGACGGATGGTGGCTGTTTAAGTTGTGGTGGAGTTTAAGTCATCTGTGCAGAGACTGACATGGCTACAAGAACACTGTGTAAAAAGCTACAACATAGACTTAACTGCCATATTTATCACCATATTCTTTGTGTCTATCAAATCAATAAATGGCATAAAATAATCAAACCCTCCACATCCAATATTATTTTTGAACAATAAAAGCCTCCTACATGTAAAAAATACATATCAGATCATGGCCACCATCTCTGATGGTGCAAATTGGAAGGAGATCTGCCCTTACAGGGCAGTTTGGGATTCACCCCGTGCAAAGGAGAATCCTGGGGTGGTGTAAAGCAAACATAGCTGGCTCCATGCCACTCATTTACACGCCCTGACCCGGCAGGGGGTGTTTCTGGGTGGGCTGAGAGCATGGTTGAGGTGCAGTAAAGGACAGAACCTGGAGTGCAATGCTCTGCTCTAAATTATGCTTTTAGGTTGCTCAAAATTACGCTTGGGGCAGTTTGGCTCACAGTCAGGCTGTGGATTATGGGAGCAGGAAGGTGGTTTAGAGATGCTACCTTTTCACCCTTCATCCTATCCAAGCACAGCTTAGACAGCCCCAGGAATCTGGCCCTACAGTTTTTAAATCAGGCACAGCAATTAATCTTCATTAACAGCTTGCCAAATTTAATTTTAAAAGATCAATCTGTTTTCCAGTTATACGAGTGAAATTAAAAACATCAATCTCATGTTTAAACTATCAAATTTATGTTAACAAATTTAACTAATGGCTTTGTTATTTTGGTGGGAGATTACCATCTGCATTAGCTATAATCAGAGTCATTACAATTTAACTCGGATAGTTCTCTCCTCTCATTTTGTCCAGAAACTGTATGTTGCTCCAAACACCACATCAGAATGTTTCACTGATGGTCTTTTGCAGTACATAGTGCCAGATAGTATGGAGATTCATTCCTCACACTGCTGAAAGCAGCTAGGAGAAGACAAAAATTAAGTCTTTTATCAAGCCTGTGGCATCCAGAAACTTATGTGAACTGAAATTCCTGTCATGTAGAAATTTCTTCTAAAGATTCAAAGATGTCATTGAAATTATTGAGGATGAAGCTAACATCTCTATCTTTAAATATGTCTAGACAAGGCCAGGTCAACTATCTCTTGGTTTGATTTGGCAAGATATCTATTTTCTTGGATTCAGGAACACACACTCAAATCACTAACACTACCGAAAGAATCCATATTTTTGATATGCTGGACACTATATTCAGTCCACACTTCTGTATTATTTTAAATTGTCCCATTGGAATATGTTTGGTTGCATTAGCTGTTAGGATATGTACAAGTTTATTCAGAACAGCAATTCTCAAGCTGTTGTCCATGGAGCACTTACCAATGGTCTGTGGAGAGCTGGCTGGTCACATGATGCTGGTTCAGCTGCTTGTTCCCACCTACTAAATTGCATTACTGCTACTTTTTCCACGTAGGCAATTGCTATATTCACCATTCAGATATTGTTCCATTACCAGAGAGAGGAAAGGCAGGAGTGGAGGTCTATGAGACATTATCCCAAAGTTGGGTCCACATTATGAAGAAATTGAGAATCTCTGATTTAGAACATGCTCTATATGCAATAGTAAATTTGCAAACAAGTTAAAATGTATGAAAGCAGGATTTTTTGTAAGGCCATTTTGATCTAGTCTGACCTCCTGTGTAACACAGACCATAGACGTTTACCCAGTAATTCCTGCATCAAACCCAGTAGCTTCTACTTGAACTAGAGCAGGGAACGACAACCTTTGGCATGCAGCCTGCCAGGGTAAGCCCCTGGCGGGCTGGGCTGTGTACCTGCCAAATCAGCAGGTTCATCTGATTGCCGCTCCCACTGGCTGCGGTTCGCCGTCCCAGGACAATGGGGGCTGCAGGAAACAGCGCAGGCCGAGGGATGTGCTGGCCGCCCTTCCCACAGCCCCCATTGGCCTGGGACGGCGAACCACGGCCAGTGGGAGCTGCGATCAGCCAAAACTGTGGACATGGCAGGTAAACAAACCAGCTCGGCCCACCAGGGGCTTACCCTGGCTGGCTGCATGCCAAAGGTTGCCAATCCCTGAACGAGAGTCTCTCTTTTAGAATGACATCCAGTCTCATTCAGCTCCAATGGCACAATATTTCTGAAGATTTGTACATTTATGTTTAAAAACTATTTTGTTAAACTTCTGTTGATTTACAACTGTTTCTCCTAGTTACCTTCCTTGTTATGCAATTCAGACTCTGTTTTATCATTAAGGAAAATATTACAGACAATGTTTGGGTTTACAGAGGTCGCTTTATGTTTCTTTTATAGAGAATATAAATGCCAATTCCAGAAAATTAGTAGGGACAAAACTGGAAAACTTAAAATTGTTTTCTCTGTCCAAATCTACCTCATTTCATCCACCAGCCTTGTCTGTCTCTTCTGCAGAAACAAGTGGATATTTGAGATCCATTTGGAGAAACACAACTTTTAGCAAAAAAATGTTATACACTTCTACAAAATACTCAGGGCTTGTCTTCACTACTGGGGAGATCGACACTGCTGCAATCGATGTAGCGGGTGTCGATTTATCAGGCGTAGTGAAGACTTGCTAAATCGATGGCAGAGTGCTCTCCAGTCAACTCCCGTACTCCAGCTCCCCGAAAAGAGTAAGAGAAATCGACCAGAGAGCGTCTCCTGCCAATGCAGCGCAATGAAGACACCATGGTAAGTCGACCTAAGCTACATCAACTCCAGCTACGTTATTCACATAGCTGGAGTAAGGTTTCAGAGTAGCAGCCATGTTAGTCTGTGTCAGCAAAAAGAACAGGATTACTTGTGGCACCTTAGGGTACGTCTATACTTACCTCCTAGTTCGGCGGCAAGCAATCGATCTTCTGGGATCGATTTATCGCGTCTTATCTAGATGCAATAAATCGATCCTGGAAGTGCTCGCCGTCGACACCGGTACTCCTGCTCCGCGAGAGGAGTACGTGGAGTCGACAGGGGAGCCTGCCTGCTGCGTCTGGACCTGCGGTAAGTACCTTTTAGTTTGAACTAAGATACTTCGACTTCAGCTACGTTATTCACGTAGCTGAAGCTGCGTATCTTAGTTCGAACTGGCGGGTTAGTGTGGACCAGCCCTTAGAGACTAACACATTTATTTCAGCATAAACTTTCGCGAGCTTACGCTGAAATAAATTTGTTAGTCTCTTAGGCCTGGTCCACACTGGGGGCAGGGGGGGGAAATCGATCTAAGATACGCAACTTCAGCTACGTGAATACTGTAGCTGAAGTCGAAGTATCTTAGATCGAATTACAAAGTACTTACTGCGGGTCCACGTGGCGCAGGCAGGCTCCCCCCTCGACTCCGCTTACTCCTCGCGCTGAGCTGGAGTTCTGGTGTCGACGGGGAGCACTTCTGGGATCGATTTATCGCATCTACATGAGACGCGATAAATCGATCCCAGAACATCGATCGCTACCCGCCGAATCAGGCGGGTAGTGTGGACATACCCTAAGGTGCCACAAGTACTCCTGTTCTTATAGCTGGAGTAGCGTAACTTAGGTCAACTTACCCCGGTAGTGAAGACAAGCCCTCAGAAGCAAGTAATGGGGTCCATGTAAGGACTTAGACAAATCATTTTGCTTTTTTTGACTTCTTTTATTTGGTTTCTATAATTTTCCAGTCTCTCTCTATATATGTATTTTAACAAGAGCCATGCAGAGATGATCTGACTGGTTGAGGAGGCCAAATAATTTACTACACCTTCTATACATTCATGTTTTTCATCATCCTATGAGCTGTGCTGACCAGCAGCTTCTTGAGCCCTGTCAAGTGCAGTTTGTCAAAGCTTTTTCAAGAAGCCTTTCATGTCATATATATTCCAACATGAAGTTACAAGCTTTCATGTTTGTTCCCCCCACTCTTGGTATGATGTTGCTTCATATCACTGACCATTTACTGCCCAATATGGATCTTTCCTGTTCTTTGAAGTCTGAGTATGCAACTGCAGCTCCAAAGATGAATTCAGTCACTAATATTCATCTTGATTTGGTTTCTCACTTCTGAGTGGATATAGAATCAGAGCTCACTCTTCCCTAAGAAATCAGATTTATGTCTTTTGCTACAATTGTGAAATGATTACTGAACAAAAAAAGAGCCTACTAAACTCAGGGGTAAAGTTTCACTGTTTCAACTTCTCAGGAATGATCTTATTTTTAAGTATTAACAATATGTTCATATGGGGCCAATATGGAGCTTTTTGATAGCTAAAATGGTTAATAATAATTAGGGTGACCGTCCCGATTTTTGGGTCTTTTTCTTATATAGGCTCCTATTACCCCCCACCCCCTGTCCTGATTTTTCACACTTGCTGTCTGGTCACCCTAATAATAATTCAAAATATCATTGCAAAAAATGCAATAGAAATATAAGGTAAAGGTAACATTAAAGCAAGAAAGAAATATACAAAAAGAATGTAAGTACTGCAACTAAATTCCTTGTGTGCCATACCATGGCAACCCTTAAGTGCCTGCATCCCCACCATGTTTCAGACCATGCTCTGCCTTGTTGAATACACACTTACAAAAACATTCTTTTCAGAAGATGAGCAGATTTAATGCAACATACACAACTTGGCTGTGCAGCAGCTACAGCTCATCAGCAAAAGAGTGTCTTTTTTTTTTTCAGCTTGTCATATCTTGTGCAGTTCAGGAAGTTCAGAGATTGTTACTGACGCTGCTTTGATCAAAAGATCACTTAGGACAACTCTTGAAAGTTTCATCGTGTGCCAAAAACACTAACTCCTTACTTCACAAGATCTGTAGACACAGGAATGATTTCAGCAAGATTGTGGGGAAAATTGTTGTTTCCACACTTTTGATCTCAGTCTCTTGAGAGGCCACTGAAACAGTTTAAGGCCATCAGCATAGTTCGTGTTGAGACTTATCCATCTTGTCTATCAAAAATTTCATCATGTTCATACATTTGCTATGAGTTCCTGAAATTATTTTAGTTATTACTCACTCCAGTATTCATGAACTATAGCTACAGAACTTTTAGTAAACGTGACTTCATTAAGGGCCCAGTCTTGCATGTGAGTAATCCTCACTTAAGCCTTGTTCATGCGAGTAATCCTTACTTGAGTGAATAGTCAGTCCATTGGCCTTAATAAAAATGGTTGTGTTAGTAAGAGTTGCAGGATTGGGTTCTAAAACTTTATAAATATCTCCAGTGTTGGCAGGGGATGCTTCCATAGAAATGGGAGTGAAGGAGAAGGAAGAAAGCAAATGGTTACTTAAGAAATATTTTCAAGGATATTTATTAGCACTGGTCAGAAAATGAGTTCTTCCCAGTGGAAGAAATTGACTTTTTAACAAAAAATTGAAAACTGGAATATTTCTATTTAGAAATGGCCCTGCAGTGCCTCATGGAAGTTGTAATTTGGGAGCCTCATGCTTTCATTTTCCTCTGGAGATCAAGCTCCCTGGTCATTCTATAATTGCCTTGATGCCCCATGGTCTCTTCTTTGGATCAAAAGGGGAAATGCATTACAGGAGTCCTATGGCTGAAATGCATTCTGGGATGTGAAGTCTAGCTGGGAAGCCTGGCCCATTGAGGAGAATGGGGACATGAAGTAACCAAACTACAACAGCATCTCAGAATTGACATATTTTATCTTTTGGCCAAAACCAAACACTTTTGTTTTCGGGCATTTGCTTTTAAAAAAAAAATCAAAATTTTCAAGGAAAAGCAGAAACATATCACAATCCCCGCCAAATTTCTGTCAAAAACCAATTCTGATGGAACAGTTTTTGGCTAGCCCTCCTATATGTTAGTATTATATTATTTTAGTAAATGTGACTTCATTAAGAGCCCAGTCTTGCATGTGAGTAATCCTTGTTTGAGTGAACAGTCAGTCCATTGGCCTTAATAAAAATGGTTATACTATAGCAGTGTACATGACAGTTGGATAGTCACCGTGACCACTAGGATTTTTAATCCAATATGACTCTTCAGTCTTGCCATTCAGTATTTCTATTATGCTGATTTTATTTGACAATATTTCTTTGTATTACAGTACCACTTAGGGGCCCCAACATGCTAGGCACTGCGCAGACACACAATGTCTGCCCCAAAGAGTTTATAAAATAGACAAGTATTATAATCCCCATTTTACAGATAGGACACTGAGGCACAGAGAGGGTAAGTGACTCACCCAAGGTTACATAAGTAGTCTATGGCAGGGCCAGAATTTATTCCAGATCTTCTGAGTCCCAGTCCAGCACTTTAACCACAAGAACATATATTCCTCTCTAAAGCTTTTATGACTTGTTCTGTTTTAATCTCATATTACTTAAACAGAAGGTACTGAAAGCTGCTCAGTTTATTGGGACTAATGTAATTTGAAATGCCTGCATTTGACAGACAAGGTGGCTGAGGTAATATCTTTTATTGGACCAACTTCTGTTGGTGAAAGAGACAAGCTTTCGAGTTACACAGAGCTTCGGACTTCAGACTCTTCGAACTTCTGACAGACTAAGTTAGTCTCTTCTAGCAACATCAGCTATCACTTCTGGTATTTTGTGGGGGTTTGCAGTCTTTGAAAGAATTGTGGTACCATTGCACAATGGACCAAAGGTTTCCCTTTTTCGGCACTCATTGCATGATTTCTGGACATGATCGATTAGAAGAGATAATCATTTAATAAAACACTTTTAATTATGAAAATATTCACCATAGAGTCTCAGGGTGTGGGGGCGGGGGAGATGGAAGAAAGGTATTGACAAAGATGATTTGTTTGGCAAATCAGCAATTTCTCTATACCGTGAATTTCTTCTCCCAATCCCAGATGCCTTTGAAACAGTGCTTTCACAACACCACAGCTTTCACAGTGTATGGCTACTTCAGGCTTTACCTTCCCATATAGACATCCATGTCTATTGGTCTAACTAAACTAACTGCTGGCCCAAACACTGCTCCCAGGAGCAGCTCATTCTCCAATGTTCCTTCTGGCAACAGATGATGCCGCCTTCTCACAGAAAGAATGACTAATTCCACCCTGAGAGAGTTGGAGACAGTACAGCATGCATCTACTGTACTTCTTATTTTGGAAGGCAGACGTGCCCACATTTTTGTTCTTGGAACAAACATTCTGACATTTTCTGGTAGGTGTGAATACTGTCCAGGGGAGGGGGAGGAGTGTTTTCAAAATGACAGTTTGTAAGCTGTCCGATTTGCAATAAATTGATAGTTGGCAGTTGCCTTTGTAAAATTCCAAACCCTAGCCAGATCCCGATTGAAACCTACCACTTGAAGTCAGATTCTGGTCCTAGTTGTCTCCCTGAAGACTGGAATGAACATACTCCAGATTTCAGTGGGGCCTACCTGCTCTTCTCAACTAAATCCAAAGAACAGGGAAGCCATTAGACAGCCATATCATACATGTGAATTTTAAACCTCAGCTCAATTCCAGCCAAATACCTTGCCAACAACCTGACAAGAGTAGGTCTAATGTAGAAGTGAAAGCATGCAGAATCCCTTCTCAAATGCCTTTGAACTGTTGTCTCGTCAAAACCGCAAGGAGTCACTACTATAGCAGCTCTGATCTGAAGGAGCACTAGCCAAAATTGTTCTATTTGAGATCAGTGGAGCTTAGCATAAAGCATTGCTAAAATAAAACTGACACATGGTCAACAACTTACGGTTTCGCATCATATAATAAACCTAATTTGAATTCTAAAATATTGGTGCAATCATTTTAGCACTAGAACATCCACTAACAAAACATGGGCTTGCCTCTGGAAAATTTGGCTTTTAGTATCCAGAGTTAAAGGATATGCAGAAGAAGCCATTAAGAACTACAGAACTTCATATATCTCCTGTTCTAAAAATACTACCGTTTGTTCTCTAATCACAGATAATGCTGTGTTGTTATTCTTGGCAACTATTGACTATTTTAAAGGCAACCTCTCTATATCCTAATAATTTTGCAAGTGTTTCTTTGATTTTTGATTGAGAGGAAAATCTGGTATCACTTAAACCCCCAAATCAACTAGAACAGAGACCCAACAGAAACATGGGACCAAAATAGGGAGATTTTATAAGAATCAGAGTGCCTAGTAGCCCTAGACCAATGAAAACATGTTCTCCTCCTACAGCTGATATATACAAACTGTACTGACATCTATACCTTCCATTCCCATTTACATTGTGTTTTTGAAATCACAACTTAGGAAGAAATTCATCTCTACCAATCTTGAGAGTATGGGAGAGTGAGTAGTACCTGTTCATTCTGGACTAACACACACGGACCTCTCTGTATAAATAAGATGGATAAACCTTTCTAAAGGTACTGAATGAAGAAAGCACCGTCAGTTGCTGTCCTCAGTGCTTTAACAGTGACAAAACCCTCAAGAACAGAAAACACCTTTCGCTCTCAAGACAGGCTGCATCATCTAAAGGAAAGAGCACGCCTTGGGGAATCAGGCAACCTGGGTTCTATGCTCAGCTCTGGCACTGATGTTCTGTGAGATCTCTGACAAGTCACTTCACTTCTCTGTACCTCAGTTTCCCCATTTTTATACTGGCGGTAATGACACTTTCTTTTCCTTTGGAAAGCCCTTCCAGATCTATGGGTAAAGAGTGATATAACTGTCATAAAATATTTCAGAATCAGGGCCAGGACTGGCCAAGTTATTAATTGAGACTAAAGTACCTTATGGATTTAGACATTTCTTTTGTTCACAAAACTTTTATAAGTGTATTCAGGTGTCTGCAAATTTATGTGTTATTTATAAATATTTGAATAGCTTGGAGAAACAATTTTAAATGTATGGGATATTCAAAGTGTTCGCTTCAACTCCTCACTATTCATTGTGTGATTGGGCTCACCCAAGACATCTGATATCATTTTTGCTTCCTGACAAACTATTTGAACAGGAAAAACAACATATAACCAAGAGTGAATAGCTAAGACTAAGAACAGATATGGCCTTTGTGCATTAATGTCTTGTTCTCAGGCAAATTAAATATTCATATAGAGAACACCCATTCTTCCAACTTTCACGTTAACAAAAAATATTTGCACAAGTATTTGTGAATAGAGGCACAAACGTCGCTCAATGGAAAAAAGTGTTCAAAATTTGAATGAATGCAGCATTTTGAACCCCTGGTGTTTAAAAAACTGAGCGAGGCCACCAAAAATTCATGAGATTGGCTTTTTTTAAATGCCAAGATTAAGAAATAATAAATGTGGGACTCTTTATTTGCCTTATAGTTCTTGAGCCTATAAGCTTCATGTTCTCCAGCTTTTCTCCACAACTGGAGCTGGTCAGAAAATGGAATTTCCTTTCCACAGGAAATTCCGACATTTCAAATTTTTGTTTTGTTCCTAATCAGAAAAAAAAGTCAAAATGTTGAGTTATTTGTGGAATAGAAAATCTGACACATTTGGATTTGGAAACATCTATGGTTTGTTTCAATAACATCAAAATAATACTAAATATAGATTTTACATAATTACTATAAAAGTCAAAATGAAAAATTTCAACATTATCAAAACAAGAAAGCTAAAACAGTTTATTTTAACATTTTTCTGGCAGAACTTTTGTCAAAATTGACAAAACATTTCAATTGTGACTAAATGACATTTTCTGACGGCAAACTGTTCTGTCAAAAAAAAATTCAGCCAATTCTATTCATATCCATGAAAGTTAGAAACTTTGAAGAAAGAAAAAAGAAGGAAAGCTGTGATTCACACATAATCACATGATTCTAGGAGCCAGGACTCTCAAACAAACACCCCAAGTAGCAAGAGTTGCAGTAAAATCTCAAGAATTGACAAAACCATATCCTGTTTTAGAACTATTCCTCCAGCTCTACATTAGACTATTATGTTGAGAAGAAATATAGTCATGTAATTAAAGCACTTTCCTGGGCTTCAGGAGATTGGCAGTGGCACAAATTTACTGCCAGACACTTGATTGTGTGTAACCTTGGCCATTCGTTTTCTCTGTTCCTCAGTTCCCCGTATAAAATGGAGATAATGCTTTTTTTCTCCCATCCTGTTCAGATTCTAAGATCATCAGAGCAAGGACTGTCTCTTACTAAGTCTACATACAACACATAAAAGAATGGGACCCTGATCTCAGCTGGTGTATTACTCTAGGCATTACTGTTATAGCCATAAGAATAATGCATCCACTTTGGAAACTATAAACAATGAAAATAGAGCAGCAGCAGTGTTTTCCCAGAAACATGTTATGCCCCAAGCAGATCTTATTGAACACTGTAAAGAAAACAGTTATACTGGCTTCACAGCTGTGTCTGACTGGGGTTGTGTATTGGTTATGTCCACTACAGCCAAAATCTAAATGAAACAAAAAAAATTGATAACTTAATATTTCTTCATATACTAGGTCCTTCAAAATAGATATTAAGTCTAAACCTTTTTGTACTACTAGAGAGAACAAATAAATCAAATGAATTAATTTGGAATGCCACAAAGCGCTCTCATTTCAGCCTTCTAAAAACATCCCGCAAATAATTAAACATTCATGTAACAGAGGCAACCTGATAAAATGATGAGTCTCGGAGGCACCAGCAGTGGCATTGGCTAAAAGCCAGCAGCAGCCGCCAAGCATTTTAAACTTTGTATAAAGTCTATGACCCTGCAGTAGATAAAGTAAGGAAGAACTCCCCTTTGAAGGCTATACTCGATTTGCCATCAGCTCTAAGTTAAATGCTCATTTATCTGTTGGTTTCATACTTCGGCTCAGAAGTTCAGATGAGCAGCCAGCTTTGTGGGTCTAGAACAATCATGTCCAGACACTCCAGGGAGTGAAGGGGGGGTGAACCCCCAAAATAGGCAGTTGTATCAACTGGTTGTATACAATGTTAAGGTGTTATAAATATATGTCGAGTAAGGTCTTATGGAGGCTTGTAATGTTCAGACCGGATGGTTATTATTAGCTATGTATACAGACTGTGGCTAGGTATTTATTTATGTATATAGAATACTATGCTCATGATCTGTTCTACAATTTAAAATGCGCCTCACACCAAAGAAAGACTCCTCCCAACCCATATGTTTACACAAAAAGTGGCTTATGTTGGACCATTAAAGTTAATGGGAAGACATTGAAACTGAACAGAAAACCCCAGTCCTGGAAAACTTCCCTCGCTTTGAATAGCCATGAGTCATTATGACAGGGGAAAGAAAAAAGGGGTGAAAAACTTTTAAAAGCAGGCTTATGTCTGAGGATTTTTATACAGAAACTGAGGGTCAACATCTAGGCAGGGTGCTGTCCATGAAATGCTGCCTCCTCTGTATGACATGGAGCATGCTGGCAACTGTTGAAAGGCAATAGGTAATTAGAAAGAGGAATTTATCTAATGGTGTAATGAAATTGTGTCTTTCCGTTTATTTTCTGTGTAACTTGTACAGGTTTGCTTCCCTTGCTATTTCATCTTTGAGTCTGATTTTTCTATTAAATAAACATTTTTTGTTTATTTTTACCCCACACAGGTCTCTGGTGTGCAGACTGTGTGGAGTGGATGTGCCAAAGTGAACTGATAACTGGTGGCAGGTTTCACTGTTCTAAGGGTGATGGAACAGAGGGGAAAAGTCAGAGTGTCTGGTAACTAAGAACTCAGGGTAGATGGATTTGGGGAGACTTGGGACTGGAAGGGAATAACTAGACTGGTGAAACTTTTATGCTTGTAGGATGGCTACCGGTGTCAAAGCTCTGAGCCATAGCAGTGTAGCATTAAGGCACCCAAAGTTATAAGGCAGACAGTGACAGGACCCCTTATGGTCTGGGTGATCCCCAAACCATCACAGGGTCCTTGTGCAGCTGAAATAAACCAAACTTGTCAGGGTCAATTCTCGTTGTACCACTCCAGTAGCATAAAGAAACAGAAAGTTGTCCTAATACGATAGCTGGGGGTTCCTTTGACATACCAGTAGGAAAAACCTCTAGGTGGCATAACTCTATATTACCTGATCCCCTGGCCCCCAGGAATAGGATACACTATGAGATATGGCGGGGGGCAAGAGAGATCCATGGCCAGCAGAGTGGTCTCTGGGGAACTCTCTAGCCAACATAAATTAGAGTAGCCTTTAGGCTGCTCCAAGTAATGCTGTGGGTTGGTTTAGCCCTCAATCAGGCTAAGAATCAATGAGTAGTTGAGTGGCTTCAAGCAACCTGTACAGACAGAAGATCTGGCCCTTGGGGCCCAGTTACATTTTAGGGATTAGAAGAGTCCAATACCCTTTACATTAGATCTACAATCACAAACTTCCTGATAAATGCAATAAGCAGAAAAGACCTCCAAAATTATCCCCACAGGCAAAACTACTGCTAGTTTGTGATGCTTGCTCAGAGCATCCAGAACTGTGGTTATCATGTTACCACCCTAACTCAGCGAGAAAGACTTGCTGGTGCTAAAATGTGTGGGAGCTCCCTGCCCCCTGTCTGTTAGCCACCCGAGACAAATGTCTCAGGACTATGCCAACCCATACTTTGCCTTGCACATTAACACTCAGTGTACCCCAGTTCCTGAACTTCCCAAGAGTGCCCTCCTCAGGAACACTGGTATCCAGCCCCTATCACTGGACACTCACAGTAATTACCAAGTCTGCTGCCTCCAAAGAGACAGTGTACAGACCAGCTTACTTGATTCAACTGAGAAGATACCCTGTCCTTAATATCATAGCACTGAGATGACGTTATAGTAAAAGGAGAATAAGTTTATTAACGATGAACGGAGATTCACAGATGCAAATGAGTATTGAGTAAGAATAATGGAAACAATGACACTTACAAATAAAACAAGAACGTGTTTCTAAGACACCAATCACAACTTTTAACAGGCTAAGACCTGTATTTAAGATAAGTTTCTCACCTAAAGCAACCTCTCGTCATTGTCAGCTCCAGGCCAGGATCCAACTTTCATGGATGCAAAAAGAACTGTCCCTTTTGCTCCCTCAGTGGGATAACCAAGGAATTCTTTTTCCTTCTTATTCTCCAGCAAACTTTTGAAATGCATCTCCACATAAGATCCTCCTTCCCTGCTACTTGCGTTCCAATATGCTTACATCATGCTGCTTTCTCATCCTCCTGTTGACTTTTTCTTCCTGTTAACCTCAAATGCAAATGAACTCCCATTGTATTTGGCTAATCCTGCCTAATTTACATCAGAGATCTAGGTAGACAAGTAAATAAACACTTGTCTGGGAAAAATTTGTTCATCAGCCCTGCCTGATTAAACTATGTAAACAGATTTTAGTAAATACATACAATTTTTTGAATAGCACTCATGCATACATCTCAATGATTATGATGACCACTATGCTATAGGCTTTCATTTGATATCTTACACCACCTTCTTTACAGACAAATACCATGACAGCAATGTGTTAGGTGTAGTTTGTCAGGCCTTGGCAGGAGTTGCTGACAGAATAATGAACTCCCAATGGGCCTCTGTGTCACACAGTTAGAGTGTCTGAAGCAGGACAAGACCATTAATTGATACAGAAAGCAGAAAGAACAGAAGAGGTGGCAGTGGTGGAAAATTCTTTAACCCTGACCTGCATGGATCATCCACCCTCAGGAAAATCAGTCTTTAAAAATGTGTCTTGATTAGGCACCGAAAATCAATAGATTTTAAAAAAATCTTCGCCCACATTTGTAGGTAGAATTGGATACTTTAATCCACAAAATATTCAGTGCAATTAGTCTTCATTAAGGGCTTGTCAGTTTTAATTTTCAAACATTTTCATCCATCCAATTTAAAACTCTAAGATGTGAGATGAAGTGTAAACGTCTTGTGACTCTCAGCCTTTCCTTCTCTGCTCTTAAATGAGTCCTCTCCCACTTTCTCTGCCTTCTCCTGATGAGTGACAGAAGAGATCCCCTTACTCCAGTGGGTGGAACATAGCTCAGATAATTTTTTTTTCTCCACTGAGAGTCTGCTGACTCATCCATAGGGGATGTTAGTGCAGAGGAAGTGATAGCAGAGAATACTACATTGTTCACGGGCTTCTGTCCAGATATAGATGGAGAAGGGAGTCGGAAAAACAACTGGGTTTGTTGAAAGTAGCAGTTCATCTACTTCATGTAAAAGTTGCCTAAAATCTTTGGCCACAAAGTATGGGAAATGCAGCAAATTTTTATGCATGTGAAAGTAAGGAGTCGGAAACAGTTGCTAGAACCTGTTACAGCATAGGCAGGTGCTAGTCCAAGCTTCTAGTCACATCCCTGCCTATGCCTCTGAATATAGATGGACAACATCTTCAGATGAATACCGATAAGCTTGAAAAAAAATTGTGGGGGGATTTGGTGATCCAGACAAGGTGCAGAAAAGACTTCCAAATGCCGGAACCCATGTTTTCAGATGAAATGCTACTGAGCTAACCCACCATTCCACAGGACCGCTTTCATAGCCTCTTTCTTTTCTCTAACAAAAAGGGGGTTTCCCTTCTAATTTCTTGATCTCTGATTTAAACACACACACACCATACTCTGCCTCTGTTGCAGGACAATGGCTTTGTATACATTTTGGGATGCAACTGCTCCATATTTTCAAGTTACCATTTGGTGTGTTTCCGTACTTTGTTATTTAACAAGCAGATAGAGTATTTTGGCATGGCTGCTATTTTCTTGTGTCTTAGGGCAGGTCTTCACTACCCGCCGGATCGGCGGGTAGCAATCGATCTATCGGGTATCGATTTTTCGCGTCTCGTTAAGACGCGATTAATCGATCCCCGATCGCGCTCCCCGTCGGCGCCGGCAATCCACCGCATCGAAAGGCGGAAGCGGAGTCGACGGGGGAGCTGCAGCAATCGACTCGCCGCCGTCCTCATCGCCAGGTAAGCCGATTACGATACGCCGACTTCAGCTACGCTATTCCCGTAGCTGAAGTTGCGTATCGTAGATCGACCCTTAGGAAGGCATTTTATGCTCTTGTCAGCACTTACTCAGTTACAATGAGCTGGATCCCTCAGTTGCAGCAGTGAGTACTAAACAGGAGTAGCTGCACTCCTGTGAATGAGTGCTCACCAACACAAGTAAGGGCTACATGATCTGGCCTTTTGTAACTGAGCCATTCATGACCAGTAGTGTGGGATCAAGTCCTACTCCAGTTGAAGTAAATGGCAGAATTGCCATGCTCTTCCACTGAAGCAGGATCAGCTTCCTGCTGCTTTCCAAATCTCACTGCTCAAAGAACAATATGTTATAGTACAGATGGCCTTGACCTGCAGAGATAGATCTAAAATTAACTTCACCTACTCTCCCCCCACAAAAAAAAAAAAAAATCTGACACAATGCTAGAAGACAGCAGAAACTTACCACTGAAGCAGCATCTTCCCCATTTTCTACTGTAGCTGCAATTTGCCACAGAATAATCTATACAGAACTGATTGCTGGGAGTTCATAATTTGTATTTAAAGATGTGCTATTGTTGACCGGCTTCTTGCATGATCTGTTATCTCAAATACATGGGAACAGGCTGCTAAGCTGTTTGGCAAATTTTAGCAAGCCATTCCTTATAAACCAGAATACAGGTTCTCTCTCAGAATGCGATCTTCCAACAAGCTGTTGATTTTAGCTATATATGAGCACTGTAATTGCAACTTGTAGGCCAGATATCATCATAGATGCTAGAACTAGGGGTGTGGGGGTTGCTGCCTTCAGCACCCCCACTACAATTATTATTCCAGCACCACTGGGTGTCATCTGGCTCAGATGTAGGATTTCACTGTAAACCCAAATGGTAATTATTACAGGAAGTAATTTGCTGTTCAGGTAAATGCTGAGCTATTGTGGTAGCATTTTCTTTAAGTTCTGCCAGTTGTAAAGTCTCCCATAAAAGTGAATTATGTTTGTTTCAATATACAATAAAACAGAATAGCAAATTATACCCATGACTCCAGATAACGTGTTTGTTGTTGTGGGAGTTCAATATTTGAAGAAAGAAAACATTGTGGACGATAAAGTGCACTTGAAAGAGCTGAATAAAACTAAGCAGCTACTAGTTTTGCAACAAATGTTATTTCATAAATAATGTGTGATATTTTTATACAGAGTGTGATACAGCATGCCCAGAAGACAGCAGGAGAGTGAGCTAGGATGAGGAGAAGCCTTATTCCCTGTAGATTAATTAAAAGCACCTGAAACCAATTAGAGCACCTGAAGCCAGTCACCTGATAAAATCCCCCTGCTTCAATCAGCCAGGGGAGGAGCTGGAGCAGAGAGCAGTTTGGAGGAGCTGAAGCAGAGTGGATTGGTGGTGGAACAAAGAGCAGTTTGAAGGAAAGTGGAGGAGAGTTTTGAGAAGTGCTGTGGTGGGCTAAGAAGACCAAGATCCTAGGTAAAGGGACAACTGGCTTGTGCAGAGGGAAGGCAGGAAGCCCCACAAGCTGAAGGTCAGGAGAGGGAAGTAGCCCAGGGGAAAGAATCACTGGTACAAGTGGTTCACCTGCTATCATAGGGCCCCTGGGCTGGGACCCGGAGTAGAGGGTGGGCCTGGGTCCCTCCCTTTCCACTCCCCTTCCCTGGGATACTAGTAGGATAGCTGTTACCCCAGTTCAGGGGCAAGAAATGGCACCCTGAAACCCCTCCACAAGAAGAGAAAGTGCGGAACCCATCATAGTAGTGCCGGCAATTTGCCACAAGAGTAATATCACCAGGTAATACACACACACACACACACACACTAATTTCATTAGCAGCTCGTTGCTTTTTTAAATAATGTATTTGTTTTTACTTAGTGCCCACATACATCCTCTCATATAATAGTTAAACTGCAGTACTGTTTTTTTGAAGTGATAATTTCTATAAAAATGCCAGGTACCAACATCTAATGCCAGGTACCAACATCCTTTAACACATTTTTTTAGGTCAAAAGGACTGACAAATATCAATAGAAGTGATGGTATTTCTGTTTATTGTACTGATTTTGAGTTACTTTGCCAAGCCCAACCAATTTTAAGTTACCACTTTGATATCCTACCATTCCCTCTGTTTGACATGTGGTTTTCTCCAACATATGGAGGTAATATTTCATATTCCACTTAGTACCTCTTGTTAAATCCCCAATTTTACTGCAGTTCTTGGTTCTTTCAGCCTCTATTTAGTTTGCTAAATCCAATTTGACTCTTTTATGGGATGCCCAGGTCCGTCATAGCAACTGCTTCTAAAGCCACATTTTCAAAAAAGATTAGCTACATGAATATCCACTGCTTTCCAGTGGGGTTACCATCAAAAAATAAAATACGGTATCCTGAGCTTCCGTCGCTAAGTCTGGTAGGTACCACTGCTATGAAATATGACAGCTTCCAGATGTTATATTGCACAGGAATTCTCAGATTAAGACAATTCTGTGACAGTTTAAGTGACCAAATCATCCAGAATAGTGATTTTTATGTATTTTCTTGTGACAATGCTTCCAGGGCCTGATCCCGAAAGATGCTGAGCATCTCATACGAGGTGCTGAGTGCCCTCAAGTCCTTTCAAAAGTCAGATGTTTCAAATGAGATTTAGAAACTTGTATCTAAGATACTTGATCCCTGATTTTTAAGGCCACAAGAATTTAAGCTCTGGGGCATTGGTAACTGAAGATACTCTACGTTTAGAGATGTGTTAGCCATAGGCACAGCAGTTGAGGAAATTAGTATACTTAGGATGGGAAATCCCTTTAATACCCACACTAATTAGATCAGAATTGTCTTTGAGGAGAAATATAGCTAATGTAGAGAACATATTGGTTTCCAATAGTCTTCATGCCTGAGCAGAAACATCTGCTAAGAAAACTAATCATACTGAAGTGAAGATTTTAATTAGAGATCCAACTGAGATTCAGAAGATTAAAATATGAAGTAAGGAACCCAACCCCTCTATATTAATTGGAAGTATAAAAGGGGTCTCAAGACACAGCTTTTAAGTGCTGTACTGATGATTCTGCACCCTTAAGATAAATAGTTTTCCATAAATCTCTGTGGAAATAGGATCAGGCCCTAAGCATTCAACCTACTACTAAATTACATGAAAGTCTTTGAACAGTGATGGCTGCTCCCACTGTCTCATTTTGGTGGTATACCTTTGACTAAGGGTATTATTTCCTCACCAGCTAAGTTGTGGCTTCCATGTATATTACTTAAAGACATCCAAGAGCTTAGCTGTGTGCTAAGATTTATTTTGGGCAGGAAAGTTTTCACCTGTTGTTTCAAAGAGACTGATGCTGCCTATTGATCTTCTGGGAGCCAGTTTTCCATACTTCAGACCCTTTCCCAAATTCTTCATGCAGTTCATTAGCTATATTATGTATTTTAAGAAATTTAAATATATTCCCATTGAGCAAAGAGTGACTGGCAGCCTTCCTATGTCTTCCCTCCCATTTAAACATAACTCCTTCCAACTTGGTATTTGTTCTAACCCATTGTTTGCTGCCTCCCCAGTAAAGTCATCTTACATTGCCCATTACACACTTTCTCTATTAACTACTAAAAAACATTCCAGACTTTTCACCATGGCTTATTCTTTTTATATTTTATTTTGGGCATTTCATTATTTTCTTAGTGGACAGTTCTTGTTTAATGCCCTTTGCTTTATTATTAATTTTTATTGTTGTAGCACCTAGCAGCCCAAAAATGCAGGATCTTGTGCTAGGCACTTGACCAACACAAAACAAAGACAGCCCCTGCCCCAAAGAGCTTACAATTTTAGGCACTAGTTTTGGGAACCCCCAGTTTTCCTCCATCCCTCCTCCCCCATTTGCAAGGTTCCCATTTTCTGAAATTATATCTTATGAGAGACTGGATTCTACTTTTGTCTACGCCAGTGTTTCCCAAACTTGGGACGCCGCTTGTCCAGGGAAAGCCCCTGGTGCGCCCGGCCGGTGTGTTTACCTGCCCCGTCCAGCCGATCGCGGCTCCCACTGGCCGCGGTTCACTGTGCCTGGCCAATGGGGGCTGCGGGACGTGGCGCAGGCCGAGGGATCCTGCAGCCCCCATTGGCCAGGCACAGCGAACTGCAGCCAGTGGGAGCCGCGATTGGCCGAACCAGCGGGACGCGGCAGGTCAACACACCAGCCGGGCGCGCCAGGGGCTTTCCCTGAACAAGCGGTGTCCCCAATTTGGGAAACACTGGTCTACACTATTAATTATACAAGCTTCTCAAACTAATTATCTAATCACAAGTTTATGAAAAGCCTTGATTGCCCCATTCGGTGTCCTAACTAGGAAGGATCCCTGGATTAGAGCAGGAACAGAGTTTGGGTTTTTCTTGATTACCTCAGATTTGTAGGGAAGTGTTCAGATCTATTCTGTCAATTTCCACCTCCAGTATTATGGAAACAATATATTGTGTGTCTAGGACTTTAATTCCTCCATTTTAGATATGCAAGGAAAGATCTTGGGGCTTTTAGAAAGGCATGTTACATTTCAAAAATATTTCAGGCTGCAATTTAGACAGAAGTACAATATTATTATTCATGGGCCTGCAGTTGTGCCTCAGCTCTCTGGCTGCACATCTGTGATTTTTTTGTGAATGGCATTCAAGCATGAAAGCCTGTTGACCCATTTATTTTTCTCCTTGAGGAATACTGGCAGCTGAATAAATAGCCTAGGTGGTTTCCATCATACAATTTATTTATAGTTCACAAAGCTAAACTTCTTTATAAGACTTAAATCTATCCTGACATTATACTTTTTGATCTTTACATTATGTACATTTTTGATCATAACATAACATTCTGTTGCTTTCAATGTTATTCATTGGACCAGTTTCACATGAAGACTCAAAGTGTGAAACTCCATCACTGAACTTTACCAGAGGAACTCATCTATTCTACTGGTCAAAGACTGGACTTTTAGGACAGATTACTTGATCACAATAAAACAAAGTTTATTGTGCTCTGATTTTTTTTAAGATACATTTTTTAAGAAGACAGGAGGAAGAAAAGGAGGAGCTGCTCTACAACACTGGAGAAATGGAGATTGAATTGCAACTGAAGGATGGAGAGGCAAAGCTGTAAAATTAACAAGAAAGCCTAGTGAAACATGCAACAAGATGAGAATACCCCCGACAAGTGTGGAACCATCTTCCAGCACAGATCTTCAGTATATGCTACTGATGGGAACCAAGCCGACAAGACCTTGCAGCAGTAATTTGGGCACAAGAGGTGATTAATTTAGTGGTGTATAATCAGCTTCCTATTTAATCGAATGTGTCAGACTTGTCCCTCTGCGTCAGCTTCTTCTAGCAACGTGGAAAGGCTGCTTGGCTAACTCTATGAGAACTTAAGGGGTCTGTTTTTGAGGCTTACAGTTGTCACCAAGACTCCTTCAGGGTGTCACTGAACGGGGGGGACAATAAACTTGTGGTGCTGCAAGCTTGGAGTCAAGTCTAACGTGCACTGCAAAACTAGCCTTTGGTGGGTTCCCACTGCAGACCCCTACTGGGTTGCTCTTGCTCCCCAAGGGTAGTAGAGTCACTTCTTTCTCTCCTCAGGGGCTTAATCAAAGAGCTATTTTTTGTAAAAAAAAAAAAAAAAAAAATCAACTAGCTCTACCTATGGCACAGTCTGTTTTCCTGGTGATTTAAAAACAAAAACCCACAAGAAATGGAAGCCTGCAGGTTCATTTCATTTTACCATGGTTTGTGTAGCATATCTATAAGGACCAATGCAAAGATATGAACTATCACGAGCTCCAAAGACAAGGTAGGTGAGGTAATGTCTTTATATTAAGACCATATTTTTTAGTGTGTAGTAAAGTTATGAATTTAAGCTCCCAGCTCATCTTTTGAAAGTGTTGTGCAGGTTTCCTTTGAGGATGAGAACCGATTGTTCACAAAGTGATCACTCTGTAGTTGAACTATGCTCACCCACAGGTGATATGTATTTTTGTCTTTTATCTTTTTCCTGTGTGAGTTCATTCGAGAGCGTAGTGATTGGTTTCATTCACATAGTTATTATTGGGAAATTTAGTGCACTGAATGAGGAACACCACATGTTGTGATCGGCATGTGTAGGACATATGGTATCAAACAACTACAGCACATACTTGATGGGAACCCCATCCTGAAAGAAATTTTTTTCTGAACCTCTTCTTCTGGACTTCGAACCACCCCCGAATCTCTCCAAGCTCATCAGAAGCAAGCTCCCCACAGACCAGGACACACCAACTCGAAGCAGCACCAGATGCTGCCAGGACAACAGCTGCAAAACCTGCAGACATAGCTCCACTGCCACAGTAATCAATACCGCCCACACCACATCATTCAAGATCCATGGGTCCTACACATGCCTATCACATGTGGTGTACATCAACCAGAGTACTAAATGCCCAACAACAACTATGTGGGTGAAAGCAGACAATCACTAAGCTCTCAAATGAATTCACACAGGAAAATGATAGACAAAAACACCCTCTCACCTGTGGGTGAGCACTTTTCCCAGAGCAATCACTTTATAGCTGACCTATCAGTCCTCATCCTCAAAGGAAACCTGCACAACACTTTCAAAAGATGAGCCTGGGAGCTTAAATTCATAACTTTGCTTGACCTCAAAAATAATGGTCTTAATAAAGACACTGGACTTACAACTTATTGCAACAATCTTCTGCTACGTTATCTGTTCGACCTTGTACTTAGTTGTGATCCCCTGAATACCTTTCCCAGACCTGAAGAGCTCTGTGTAGCTCAAAAGCTTGTCTCTCTCTCCAACACATGTTGGCCCAATAAATATATTACCTCACCCAGCCTGTCTCTCTAATATCCTGGAGCTGACAAAGCTACATCAACACTACATATGAACTCCAAAAATCAGTTCTGTGTCTGACAAGGAAAATTATATATGTAGAAATATTGCTCTGTCCATAGTTGATGGCAAACCCCCTATTTCCAAACAGATCAGCGAGAGATATATTAGCCTGAGGCATCTCGTTTGTTAAGTCACCTACATTCTTCACCTCTTCCATTTGCAGAAGATACAACCCAGACATAAGCACAAGCTCTGTGGCTACTGATGGCAGTAAGTCCATTATGGAGTTAAATTTCAGTGTGTTAACATTATACCATGAAGTGAACACTATGTAGTCAACCATATACAGTCTGTTTGGAAATGCATAGTTAGGTCTCCAATGGGAGCACAATTTCTTTCACTTATATAAGTTTATACAATCAGCTAAATATAGGACAACTCCTTTAGAACAACTTCAGTACTGGAGATACTCGGTCACTGAAGTGTACCTCATCCAATTAGAGATCATCATTGAAAGTGGTCACCAAGCAAAAAGCCAGCTATGGCAAGTGGGAGCAAGTTACATTATTTTCTACCCAAGTTAACCACATGCTTAACTGTGAATGAATAGTTAATGCCGCTGATGGCGTCTGTCTTCTGTAGTACAGGCAATGGAAAACATCTCCTTTTAATCAGAGTGAAGCTGGATTGGTTCCTTGCTTATGCTGTCCCTTTGTAGAGGCTTCAGAAGACAAGGCCAAAGAAAGATTAAAACTTAGTCTGTATAACAATGGTGGGGGAGCCAGAAAGTGCTGAGAAAAATAGCTGCTGGCACTGTATATAAGAGCCGCATGTCTGTGACATGTCTGATCTTGACTAGAGATACTGTACGGGAGGCTGGAAGGACGAGGACCACAATAAGAGAATATTTTTATTGTTACTGATTTCCTGTTTTCTATCCCTTCTCCTGCATGCTTGGCATTCAGTCACATAAATTGAGTACTAGGTCAATCACCATAAAATATGTTTAACATTCTTTGGTAATGTTTTTTCTGCCAATAGCAAACTATTGTTTCAGGCTGAATAGCATGCCCATGACCCCGATTTTGGCAGGTGGGTTGTGGCTTTGATGCCCTACCAAATTTGTAATGTTTGTTGATAGAAGGAGGAAGTAAAGTGGTATCCACATCACAAACCATGAAGATCTGTTAGTCGGTAGGATAAGCAGCAGAGTAAAACATTATTCCACAGTCATTTTGACTGGAAATAAAATTTTGGTTGATTGTTTGCTTGTGGGGTATAGCTTCCTATATGGTGAGTGAGAAACACAGCCAGTGACCACACAGACTGCAAAAAGACTTGTGGTATATGCAGAACTACTCTGTAGTCAGATGTCAAGTCTCCCAAGGGTCTCCTTAAGCAACTGAACACACAGCACTGTAATCCAAGTAGCAGAGGTTGTTTCAATGGGTAGAATAGTCGGGGTCTCGGATTATCAGCCCTGTATTCTCCACATTGGTCTCTGCCAGAATGCAATCATCCAAGGTTACCAATTCCAAAACAGGCACAGCGTCAGCATTTCAGGGTCTGCACAACAGAATAGGATATTTGGGACTTTACAGGTCTAAGTAGCCTGTAATGACAGTTCTGGATTGTGCCTGTTCATCCAGATTTACTGTAAGCATTGCTAGTTTGTGGTTGAGAGGAGCAGCTGGGCACCAGGCAGCAAAAAATGTGGGGTCATCCAGCCAGACCAATGATCACACCTGATGGCTCAACACCAAAATGTACTCAGATCTCTGGTGCTTAATTCCCTACACAGCTCAGCCACATAGGGCTTTCCAGCATTTCAAATAATTGGTTATTCTAAGAATGGCATGGCTGGTATTTTCAGAGAGTCATAGATTCCAAGGCCAGAAGTGACCACTGTTTACCATCTACTCTGACCTCCTGTACAACACAGATCATGAACATTCCCAAAGTAACTCCTAGAGCAGATCTTTTAGAAAAAACACCCAATCTTGAATTAAAAATTGTCAGTGATGGAGAATCCACCACAATGCTTAGTAAATAGTTCCCATGGCTAACAACTCTCACTGTTAAAACTTTATGTCTTATTTCCAGTATAAATATTTCTAGTATCAACTTGCAGTCACTGGATCATGTTATACCTTTCTCTTCTAGATTGAAAAGACCATTATCAAATATTTGTTCTCTGTGTAGGTACTTACAGACTTAACCTTCTCTTTGTTGAGCTCCAAGTGTCTATCACTATAAGACATGGTTTTTTTAATCCTTTAATTGTTCTCATGGCTCTTCTCTGAACTTTCTCCAATTTATCAACACCCTTCTTGAATTGTGAACACCAGAACTGGACACAGTATTCCAGCAGTGGCCATGTCAGTGCCAAATACAGAGTTAAAATGGCCTCTCTACTCCTGATTGAAATTCTCCTGTTTATGCATCCCAGGACTGCATGCATATAAAATGATGGGCTCTAAATTAGCTGTTACCATTCAAGAAAGATCTTGGAGTATGTGACATACTGGGACACAATCCAGACTAGTGAAGGGCTGTGTCACCCCTGCCCTGCAACCTTGAGTGCCTTACAATGCCTTTCTGTAGTATCATAGAATCATAGAAGATTAGGGTTGGAAGAGACCTTAGGAGGTCATCTAATCCAACCCCCTATTCAAAGCAGAACCAACCCCAACTAAATCATCCCAGTCAGGGCTTTGTCATGCCGGGCCTTAGTTAGCACCTGGGTGTTACAAAGCAGACTTCCAGCATGCAGCCACATCCCGAGTGTCTGTGTATAACTGCAGTCTGCCAGCTATACCCTGGCTCTCACCAGCCTTGGTTATACCAAGGGTGACCCCAGCATATTCCCAGGCCCAAATCTTCTCCCAGAAATGTATGTCCTGTACTGCCCACCCTCTCTTGGACAGTGTACATATATTAAGTCTGTTATTCCTTTAAGGGAATAATAGGCCATGTCATTACCTTAAATAGTTACCGAGACACTTCAATTTAAACACACTGGATTAGATAAAACAGTAAAACAAGTTTGTTAACTACAAAGAGAGATTTTAATTGAATAGAAGTAACACGGCATAAAAGTCAGAAATGGTTACAAGAAAAATAAAGATAAAAAACTTGCTGGTATGTACTTAAGAAACTACCTTAGTTGCAAAGCAAACTTTCTCACCACATGCTCCAGAAGATCATTTACCAAACTCTTCAGGTCAGAACCCTTCCCGCAGAGTCTAATGGTTGTTTGCTCTCATCTTCTCAGGTGCAGAGAATGCAGTGGGCAGGGAAAGAGAAAAAGGATCTCTTGGGGTGTTTGTCCCTCCTTTTAATAGTTTCAGTGCCCCCTTCAAAAAACATTTCCAGCTGAGAACCAGGAGACAAAGAATCTATGTGGAAGGATGCTCCCTACTGGTTTTGTTCACCTGTTTGAAATTCCTTGATTTTTCCTTTGTGCTTGATGACTCTGTTTACGGCTTAAATGCAAATTAAGGCATGCACACATTCCACGTCTGCTTGGACAGGGTGGTGGGGCTTGGAACATGTGTTCATAACATCATACAGGGAAATCTAATAGCTTCACATACAATATTGCCACTTATATTTTATCAGGACAATACTGACCAGCAAATTATGAGTTTTCAAACAATACCTTACAAGGCATACTTTGTACAAAGACTATTACAATGGCATGAAGGGTGTATTCTGTCACAGAATCATTGTGGATAGTTCTCTGAAAACATCTGCCCAATGTGCAGCTGCAGTCAAAAAGCTAACAGAATTTTAGGAACCATTAAGGAGATGGATAATAAGACAGAAAATATAATGCTAGTATATAAATTCATGGTATGCCCAAACCTTGAGTATTGCATTCAGTTCTGATCGCCCCACCTCAAAAAAGATATTTTAGAATTGGAAAAGATACAGAGAAGGGCAACAAAAATGATCAGGGCTATGAAACAGCTTCCATATGAGGAGAGATTACAAAGACTGGGACTGTTCAATTTAGAAAAGAGATGACTAAGGGGGGATATGATAGAGGTCTATAAAATCATGAATGGTGGAGAAAATGAATAGGGAGATATTTATTTACCCCGTCACAACACTAGAACTAGGGGCCACCCAATGAAATTAATAGGCAGTAGGTTTAAAACAAACATAAGGAAGTACTCCTTCACACAGCGCACAGTCAGCCTGTAGAACTCATTGCCAGGGGATGCTATCAAAGCCAAAAGCATAACAGGGTTAAAAAAATTGATAACGTCATGGAGCATAGGTTCATCAATAGCTATTAGCCAAATGCTCAGGTACACAACCCCATGCTCTGGGTGTCTCTAAACCTCTGAATGCCAGAAGCTGGGGCTGGACAACAGGGGATGGATGGATCACTCAATAAAATGCCCTGTATCATTTATTCCCTCTGAAGCATCTGGCACCAGCCAATGTTGGAAGACAGGATAGTGGGCTAAATTGACCATTGGTCTGACCCAGTATGGCCTTTCTTATGTTCTTATTAGCTCTTTTGGCCATAGCATTGCACTGGGAGTTTATGTCCAGTTGATTATCCTCCACAACCCCCCAACCTTTTTCAAAGTCACTGTTTCCAAAGATAGAGTACTCCATCCTGAAAGTCCATCTTATGTTCTTTGTTCCTAGTTGTATATGTTCATATTTAGTCATATTATTACTTCCACATCTCTTTTTCCTTCCAACAATTTCCAGTAAAATGGGACATCAACTCAAGACTTTCCAAAGCTAAATAAATTATCAAGATAGGGGAATTAAATTACTTCACTGAGGAGCCCTATAAGTCATGAAAATCTAAGTAACAGATTCACCTGAGGCAGAGACAGGGATATAGAGTCTGTTTTATTATTAATTATTATTATTGTGTGTGGAGCTGGAGACTCGGGGCTCAGGAAGAGAAGGTATGCAGAGCATACAAATGAAGTTGTATTTTACTGAAAGTATATTGATTCTAGATGTAACCTAAAACAGACATGTTCAGATAAGCCCATATTCTCCTCCTACAGCATTAATATACTACTGTGGTGGTCATTAGGAAAATACATTAATAAAAGCTCCTATCTGAAAATGCTGAACTACAGAGGCTCCTGGAATTTCATATTTAGATCATAAATGCCTTGGGGGCAGGAACCATCTTTTTATTCTGTGTTTGTACAGTACCTACCATAGTGTGGTGCTGCTCCATGACTAGGGCTCCTAGACACTACAGTAATACAACTGTTAATCATTTATTTAATAATAATAATCATCATTGTCTATTTGGGGATATATTCCTAGAAGTGATAAGAGCCCAAAATAGTGGCATTCCACAGTTACAGGGGTAGGAATTTCTCTCTCTCACTCCTCCCTTTCCCTCTCCACTCCCCCACCACCCAGCCCCGGAGCACCCACAGAGTCAGCACCTATGACTGTGTGACAGGGTCAGACTCACCCAGCAGCGCCTCCTGCTGGTATCTTCGGGAATTAGCTCATCCAGCCTTTGGAGTGCCCTCTGTTGGCCAGGGATCTGGCTGCCCACTCTCTGGCCCGTGTCCCTCCCAGGACCCGGTGCCCTTTTAACTGGGGTGCTGCCCCCTGGCAGTACCCCTAGATCTGGGTCTCCCCTCCCCAGGGGAACCTCCAACCCACTATCCCCACTTCACCTCAGTCATAGGCTACTGCCAGTCACCAGCTAGCCCCCATGCCCTGGGGCAGACTGCAGTATAAGCCACTCATCACAGGCAAAGGGGGTTTGGACCTGCTGCCTCAGCCTACCCGTGGGCTGCCCCCACAATCCCAGTACCTAGTGGGGCCTAACCCTAGGCCACAGCCTGGGGTTTTCTCAGGCCGGAGCTCCCCAGCTCCTATTGGTATCCCCAGGAGGTGGGCGGGCACAAGCCCGCCCACTGCTAAAAGCCCCTCCCCCAGCCTAGCGGGAGGGACCACTAGACCCAGGGGCCAAGTAAATCCGGGGGACAACTAATGAAAAAACAGGGATCAAGTGAGGGTCAAAGGTTCAAAACAAGGAGACCGGAGGGGGAGACCGAGCAGAGAACCCCGGACAGCGCCCACTGCTCCTCAAAGCTGTCGAGGGAGCCAGCGGACGCTGCCCAGTGGAACTCTGCCCGGATCCGTGACACGAGGGAGGATCGGAAATAGGCCCCACAGTCACAGAGCTCCCCCTTGTCTAGCATCCTCCTCCTGGTCTTGTAGATGGACACTTTAGCTAGGGCCAGGAGGAGGTTGACGAGGAGGTCTCGCGACTTTGTGGGGCCACGGACAGGGTGTGCGAACAGGAACAAGTGCGGGGAAAAGTGCAGCCAGAACCTCAGCAAGAGGTTCTGGAGGAGCCGGAATAGGGGCTGCAACCTGGCGCACTCGAGGTAGGCGTGCGCCAGGTCTTCCCTCACGCCGCAGAAAGGGCAGGCTTCGGGGATTGGGGTGAACCGCGCCAGGTGTACGCCCGTGCTCACGGCTCCGTGAAGGAGCCTCCAGCCAATATCCCCGGCGGGCCGTGGAACCAGGGTGGAATACAGGCTGGCCCACCGGGGCTCCTCACCCTCCTTAGGTGGCAGATAGTCCCGCCATTTGGTATCGAGGCGGGACGCGAGGGTGAGGAAATGCAACGTGTGAAGCACGAGCGTGCACAGATGGGCCCTGGGCGCGGTTCGGAACCGGACCGGCTGCAGAGTGTGCAGCCGGCTCGGCGCATGGGTGCGGGGGTGCCGGGGGGGCTCGTGGAAACGGGGCCCTAAAAAAATATCCGGAGGGCCCGGGGTGAGGGGCGGGCGGGGGGCGCCCTCTCGCAGGGCTCGCCGCAGGAAATCGAGAGACCTGGGTAACAGGGCGGCCTTCACCTCCCGGAGTACGCGCCGGGGGGTCCGAGGGGTGGCGAGCCCCATGCGCCGTGCGAGCGCCCGGGGAGCCACCCAGTCCCCCGTGCCGTAGTCCAGGAGGTCTCCGACCCTGGTGGCATCTGCCAGGACCAACCTCCGGCGCACCGAGGGAGACTCCGCCACCTGCACATGTAGGTTGGGATTGTGTAGCAGGGGCTCCGCGAGGAGATCCGCCCCCTCGGTGGCCACAAAGGACCTGGTCGCTGAAAAGAGCTTCCAGGTGCGGAGGAGGTCCTGGTAGAAGACCGGCAGCTCGGAGAGGTCTCGCGGAAGACCGCTCGGGTGGAGAAAGAGGAGCTGCCGGTCGTATCGGAGCCCTCGGAGGCGGCGGAGGAAGGCGTGCGCCAACGTGCTCCACGCCGGACTACCTGCACCATAAAGGAGCCTCTGCAGGGCCTGGAGGCGGAAGACATGGACCTGGCTGCACAGGCAGACCAGGCCCTGTCCCCCCTCCTACAGGGGAAGACTCAGGACCCCTGCAGAGACCCAGTGCAGCCCCGGCCAGAAAAACTCCAGGGCGAGCCTCTGGAGACTGGCAAGGAACCCCGGGGCCGGGCTCAGGGTGTTGAGTCGGTGCCAGAGCATGGACAGGACTAGTTGATTGAGTACCAGTGCCCTCCCTCGAAGGGAGAGGCACTGGAGTAGTCCTGTCCATTTCCGGAGCCGCTCCGACACCCTGCCCTGTAAACCGTGCCAGTTCTCCGGCGGAGACGGATGCGTGGCGGAAAGGTAAACGCCCAGATAGAGCAGCGGACCCGCGCTCCACCTGATGGCCTGAAGCGCGGGTGGGAGGGAGCTCGCCCGCCACCTGTCCCCGACCACCAGGCCAGAGCTCTTGACCCAGTTGACCCGGGCGGAGGAGGCCGCCGAATACACCGTCTGGCAAGCCTCCACCCGCACCAAGTCGCCCGGGTCCTGGACCACGAGGAGCACATCGTCGGCGTACGCCGACAGGACCAGCCGCAGCCCCGGGTCACGAAGCACCAACCCCGTCAGCCTCCGGCGGAGGAGACAGAGGAAGGGCTCGATCGCCAGAGCATACAGCTGACCCGAGAGGGGACACCCCTGCCGCACTCCCCGCCCGAAGCTGACCGGCTCGGTCAGGGTCCAGTTGAGCCTGACCAGACACTCCGCGGCAGCGTACAGCACCTGGAGAAAGCCCACAAACTGGGGCCCGAAGCCAAACGCCCGCAGGGTGCCCAGGAGATACCCGTGGTCCACCCTGTCGAACGCCTTCTCCTGGTCCAGGGACAGGAGGGCGAACGACAGACCATCCCTACGCCCCAGCTCTAAAAGGTCCCGGACCAGATACAGGTCGTCGAAGATGGTCCGGCCCGGGACGGTGTAGGTCTGGTCGGGGTGGACCACGTCCGCCAGCACGGACCCCAGCCGCAGCGAGATGGCCTTCGCTACGACCTTATAGTCCGTGCTGAGGAGCGAGACGGGACGCCAATTCCGTAAGTCGCGGAGGTCCCCCTTTTTCAGCAATAAGGCGAGCACGGCTCGCCTGCACGAAAAAGGGAGGACCCCGCTTTGCAAGGACTCGGCCCAGACAGCGACAAGGTCCGGGCCGAGGACGTCCCAGAACGCGCGGTAGAACTCCACGGTCAGCCCGTCCATGCCCGGAGACTTGTTGGTGGGCATGCGGCGGAGGGCTTCCGAGAACTCGGCTAGAGAGAGAGGCAGCTCCAGCCGGTCCCGGTCACCCGTGCTGACCGTCGGGAGCTCGGTCCAGAGCACCCGGCAGGCTGCGGCGTCGGTCGGATCCGGGGAGAAAAGATGAGCGTAGAAGGCCCTGGCCCTTCCCCGCATCTCCTCCGGATCCGTGAGGGGGGTGCCGTCCTCCGCCAAGAGGCAGGTGACGTGCTGTTTAACCCCCCTCCGTTTCTCCAGGGCATAGAAGAAGCGGGAGCCGCGATCCATCTCCCGAAGGAGACGGACGCGGGATCGAACAAAAGCGCCCCGGGCCCGGTGGTCCTCCAGGGTCCGGAGCTCCTCCCGCTTCCCCCAGTACGCTACGCGGAGGGGTGGATCCTCGGGGCCGGAGGCCAGACGCCTCTCTAGCTCCAAGACCTCCCGCTCCAGCTGCCCTAGCGCCGCATCCCTCCGCCGGCTGGCGCCCCGGGTGTAGTCGCGGCAGAAGAGCCGTGCGCGCACCTTCCCCACATCCCACCATCGCCGCGCCGAGGGAAAGGCGCGCCGCTGCTCCCGCCAGGCCAGCCAGAACTCCCGGAAGGACGCGACGAAGCCCACGTCCTCCAGCAAACTGTTGTTGAAGTGCCAATAGGCCGGCCCCGGCCTCTCCGAACAGAGGGAGGCCGTCACGGACACCAAGTGGTGATCCGAGAACGGGGCCGGCCGGACGCCGGAGGCGTGGGCTCGTGCCAGATGGAAGCGAGAAAAATAGATCCGGTCCAACCGGGAGCGGCACGACCCATCCTCCCCCACCCGGACATAGGTGAAGGTGACGGCATCGTCCGGGTGGTGGTCGCGCCAGACGTCCACCAGGGAGTGATGGTCTACGATCTCCCTGAGGACGCCTGCGGCTGCCTGGGACGTCTCGAGTCCTGCGCGGTCCCGGTCCTCGAGGGTGGTGTTGAAATCCCCGCCCAGGACCAGGCACTCGTGAGGATCCAGGGTGCCGAGGAAGGCCGCCGCCTGCTGATAGAAGCACACTCGGTCCGGGCCCGCATTTGGGGCGTAAACATTGATCAAATTGAGGGCAAGCCCCTCTACGCGGGCCCGGACGTGCAGCAGGCGGCCCGGCACAACCTCGGCTACCCCCAGCACCTCGGGCCGTAGCTCGGGGGAGAACAGGGTAGCCACCCCGGCCGAACGGGCGCTGAGGTGGCTGAAATAGACCTCGTCCCCCCACTCCAGCCGCCAGCGAGCCTCGACGGCTGGAACCGTGTGGGTCTCCTGCAGGAAAATGACAGAGTACCCCCCCTCCCGAAGGAAGGAGAGCACCTGGTTCCTGCGGAGACCCACGCTACAGCCCCTGGTGTTGAGCGATGCAAAGTTGGTGCCTAGCATTGGGAGGGCTGGGGTGAATCCTCACGGGCAGGGGGATCGACGGCTCCCAGCGGGCCCCGCAACAGCCCACGTTCCACCCCAAGGGCGGTCAGGACGTCGCGGAAGTTGCGGGCTCGCCGGTAGGCCGCGAGGCCCTGCCTCCCGGTCCCCCTCCCCTCCCCCAAAAGGGCCCTCACGGCCCGGAGGACGAGGTGGAAATCCCCCCCATCGCTGGAGGGCGAGCTGCACCTTGCTCTTGGAGCCCCTGGTGTCACGGAGGAAGCGGCGCAGCTCTTCCTTCAGCGCAGAGGGGGACGCGGCAGCCATTGTGCTGCCGTCCTCCGGCGGGTCCCCTAGAAGGTCCTCGCGGCCTGCGGGGACGGGCAAGCAAGGGGCGGAGCCCCGGCGCGGTTGCGCCGGGCAACCCGTCCCCAGCCCCGGCACAGGTGGGGGTGGCGGGGGGAACAAAGCAGCCCCTAACACTGTTGGGAAAGGGGACACGAAAACCACCCCCTGGGGGTCGTCCGCAGGTAGCGGGAACGAGACGACCCCGGGGGCGGCAGTAACAGGGGAGGCAGTGGGGGCGGGGGCCAAGACAGGGATCGAGGCAAGGGAGGGGGCGGGAGCAGGAATGGGGGCTGTACAGGGAACAGGATCAGAAGAGAGGTCAGGAGCAGGGGAAGGGGCAGGGGCAGGGACCGAGGCGGGATCGATAACCCCAGCAGCTAGGCCGCCGGGGTGCGGCTCCTCTCGACCAGGGGGTGGGGCCAAGGGGGCAGGGACCGGAGGGGGGCCTGCACTGACGCCGGGTACGGGAGCGACAGCAAGCAGATCCCCCGTAGCCACGGCGCCAGGCGCGATGGACATTTCTTCAGAGCCCCCCTCCGAAGGAGAAACCGCCCGCTCTGGCCAGGCGGTAAAGGGTGCGCCCAAAGGGTCGGAGCCCGACCGGTCGGCACCGGCCGCCGCCCCTAGGGGCCCGGCGGCCTCGGGCAAAGCGCCATCCTCGGCCGGGCAAACAGGTAGGTCTAAGGGCGCCCCAAGGACCAGAGCGGGGGTAACGGGTGGGGGCGAGGGGCAGGTAGAGGGGGACAGATCGAGGCCCGCTGGCGGAGGGACGTCCTCCCCCTGGGTGACCGGGGTCAGACCCAGGGCCTCGATCTCATCAAAAATGGAGGTGACGCCAGTCCCCACGGCCTCGGCGGCCTCCCCGCCGGTCGCGGGGGCCAGAAGCGCACCCACAGCAGCGACGGCGGGGGGCGCAGGTGGCATAGGGGCCGCGGGAACCGATGCAGACACCTCCTCAAACAGGGAATCAACTGAGGGGACGGGGGCATCACCGTCCGCTGCCATGGCCACAATGGCTAATGTCCCCGGCGGGGCTCCGTCCGGGGGCGCGGCAGGGGGTGAAACGGCTCTAGCCCCCCGCAGGACCTTCCGGGGGGCCTCCTCTCCCTCCTCATCAGAGGGGAGGGATCGGGTCCGCGACTTGCGAGCGCCGCGCTTCCCCCGGACGAGCGCCCAGCCCTCCGAGGTGGAGGTGGAGGGCCGGTCAACAGGGGCAGGGCCAGGGGGCAAGGGGCCCGGAGCACGAGGTGGCAGGGGCGGGACAGTGGGAGGAGGGGGATCTCCCCCCTGGGGCCGGCCCTCTCTCGCAGCTGGCAAAGGTAACATCGCCCTCCCCCCTGTAGACGGGGGGGCAGCGGCAGCGGTGGCAGGGCTGCTAGGGTCGCCGGCGGTGACAGGGCCGGCGCCCGCTCGGGTCCCGGGGGTCCCGGGCTCCCCTCCGAGCCGGGCCAGGGGACAGTCCCTCCGGACATGGCCCGTCGCCCGGCAGAGGAAGCACCGGGCCTCCCCCGTGGAATAATGGACCCGGTACTGGGCCCCCTGGTAGGGCACCAGGAAGGACCCCTCGAGCGCCACGCCGCCACGCCCCGCCGGCGGCACTTGGAGCTGTACCTGCCGGCGGAAAGACAGAATGTGGCGGAGGGCGGGGTCCTTGCAGCCCAGCGAGAGAGGGCTGAGGACGGAGATCGGTTTCCCCAGGGCGGAGAGGGCAGGCAAAAGGGCAGCGTTGGGCAGGAAGGGCGGGACGGAGGTCAGCACCACCCGTACGCCCAGATCCTCCAAAGGTTCGAGGGGGACATACACGCCCCCCACCGCTAGGCCCTTCTCCACCGCCTCCTGAGCGGCGGCCTCCGAGGCAAGGAAGAATACCGCCTTGCCGTACATCTTGGAGGCCGCCACAATGGCCGTGGGCCCCACCACCCTCGCCAACGCCTGCACATAGGTCTCGATGTGAGGCGAGGCGGGCACCAGGAGGCAGCGGATGCCATGCCTCCTGGTCAGCGAGGGGAAGGGACCCCGGCCTCCAGGGATGGTAGCGGAGGCGGCAGTCCGGGCAGATGGAACGGCGGCTCGCGGGGGGGCGGCAGCCACCTGGGCGTACGCTCTGGGGACCATGGGTGGAACGCCCCCAGAGCTGGTGGAGGGAACAGCTGGGAGGGACGGGGCCGATGTCGGGGCCGCGGCAGGGAGGGCAGCCCCGCCGGTGGGAGGTTGTGACTTCCGGGCGGGGCCTTTGCCCTTCTTGTTCCCCTGGCCCTTTTTGCCCGTGGGGGGGGCAGCCATGGCAGTGGCGGGACCTGGACCGGAGGTGGCCGAGAGGACAGCCGCTGGGGCGGGCAGTGGCAAGGGAGGGGTCACGGGAACAGCAGAGGCAGGGATGGGGGCAGGAACAGGGCCCCCCTCCATGGTGGCAAGAGACTAGAGGAAGCCCCAAGCCGGGGGGGGGGTTACAGTGGGGAGCCGCTCCTCCCCGCTAAATGATGCGCAGGGGAGGAGGGTCCAATGGGAAGGGCAGGGGTGGGGTGGGGGAAGGGGCTAACCACTCCCCCCTGATAAGTGGCAGGCAGGGAAGGAGGGCGCCCCTGGGAGGAGGGGGGAGGGGGGGGAAGGCGACCACTCCTCCCCGCTAGGCTGTAGGCAGGGGAGGAGGGCGGCAAGCATCGGGGGACGTAGGGGCAAAAAGGGGTGGGGCACACAGGGGCTAAGTAGGGCTACGGCTCCTCCGGCTGCACTGGGGGAGGGGGGGCTACAACAGCAATTGGGGGGGGTCAGTGAACAGTGACAGGGGCAACAGAAAGGGGGGGGGGGGGCACAAGCGCTCAAGCAAAGGGCATGGGTGCCCAGGTAGGGGACTGGGCTCGGGGCAAGGGGGGGGGCAAGGGAGGCTAGGCAATCACAAATGGGAACAGGTCTGGGGCGGGGCAGATAACTATCACGGACACAAAGTTTGGGGTGGGGCAGGCAACAAACTCAACAGGACTGGGGCGGGGCGTGGAAACCAACAGGAGGGGGAACCCAAACGGGTCAAGGCAAGCGGTGGACGGGGCAGGCTGCTAGCGGGGGGGGGGGGGACAAACTAACACTGGGGGGGGGGGGGGAGAACACAGCAGGGAGGGCCCCCACCAGCCAAATGCTGCTGGGGGGGGGAAAGTCCAAGGCAGGGAGACACAGATGCCCACGAGCACTCGTGCAAAAGTCAGGCTTTGGCTGGTCGCCGCTTCCACTGGCCCCAGATGACAAAGGGGCGGGGGGCAGGCAGCCACGTCGAGGGGCGAGGAACGGGTCCAGGTGGTAAACTGGGCGGTGGTGGAGGGGGCGACAGCAACGGTGGGGGTGGGGGGGAGCAGATGGGCAAGGGGGAGGGCTCCGCGCCTCTCCCCCTCGCTCCCCTCAGCAGCAAAACAGTCACCAGCACCCCAGAGTATAGATGGCAAAGGTCACTCAGTCTATCGACAAACCCCCTCCATAATGTCCTCAGCAGCAGACCTCCTCTTCCTCCTCAACGAAGGCAGCAGCCCTGGTGCAGCAGAGCAGCAAGCAGCAGGCAGCTGGCCAGGCAGGAGGGACCCCAGATGGTAGTGGTGGTGGTGGTGGTGGTGGAGGTAGCGGGGTCCTGGCTCCACCTCCCAGAGATGTGTGGGGGGGGCAGGGGGCAGGCCGGCAAGGCCCCCCCCCTCACTCAGCAGCAGGGGCCTAACCCTAGGCCGCAGCCTGGGGTTTTCTTAGGCTGGAGCTCCCCAGCTCCTCTGGCCTTCCCCAGCCCTGCTCCACCCTAGGTACCTGGTCAGGTCCCTGCAGCCAGGCCCTTCTCCCTCTCCAGTCAGAGAGAGAGTATGCTTGCTCCAGGCCCACTGCCCTCTTATAAGGGCCAGCTGGGCCCTGATTAAACTGGCCCCAGCTGTGGCTGCTTTGAATCAGCCCAGCTTTCAGCCTCAGCCCTCTCCCAGGGCTCTTTCCAACCCCTCAGGGCAGGAGCGAGTATCCACCCCGCTACAGACTGGCATTAGAAAAGGTTCAGAGAAGGGCAACTAAAATGATTAGGGGTTTGGAACGGGTCCCATAGGAGGAGAGATTAAAGAGGCTAGGACTTTTCAGCTTGGAAAAGAGGAGACTAAGAGGTATATAAAATCATGAGTGGTGTGGAGAAAGTGAATAAGGAAAAGTTATTTACTTGTTCCCATAATATAAGAACTAAGGGCCACCAAATGAAATTAATGGGCAGCAGATTTAAAACAAATAAAAGGAAGTTCTTCTTCACACAGAGCACAGTCACCCTGTGGAACTCCTTGCCTAAGGAGGTTGTGAAGGCTAGGATTATAATAGGGTTTAAAAGAGAACTGGATAAATTCATGGAGGTTAAGTCCATTAATGGCTATTAGCCAGGATGGGTAAGGAATTGTGTCCCTAGACTCTGTTTGTCAGAGGGTGGAAATGGATGGTAGGAGAGAGATCACTTAATCATTACTTGTTAGGTTCACTCCTTCTGGAGCACCTTGCATTGGCCACTGTCGGTAGACAGGATACTGGGCTGGATGGACCTTTGGTCTGACCCAGTATGGCCATTCTTATGTTCTTAAGAGTTACTTATCATTTGTGTGCTGAAAATATTCAAAAGCAATGTTTGAAAACTTGGTATCAACCCATAGCAAATTCCTGCCGATAACAGTTCCTAACTCTACCAGAACAGAAGACCTGCGAGAAGGGACACATGTTTTTAATTTAATAAGATAAAAGTCAACTGCCTTTAAGTGCCATTGTTCACCTAGCAAATCAAGAGCTGAAAAAAACCTGACCCTACAGGACCTCCTGGATTATTTGTAGATCTTGAGGCAAGCCCAATCTCTTTATATTCAGAGTTTATGTACAAAAGCATATTTTGCTGCCTCTTGTAAATTATAAATCTTTGAAGATTTATATGTTTTTGAAATCTCATTCTTCTGCTTATTTTGTGCAAGAAATGAGTTACTAATAAAAGTGCTTTTGACTGAGCCAACATGGCAGTGCAATAGTGGCTGGTGCACTGCCAGCTAAGGCCTAGGTTGCCTGGTATGCAGTCAATGCAGGTGAAGTAGATTAAAGGGATAGCATGTTTAATGTTGGTGGGAGATGGTCATGCTGAGAGTTTCTCTCTCTCTCTCTCTCTCTGTCTCTTTTTTTTTTTTAAGAACCTCATCCACAGTTGGTAAAATATATAGGTTTCAAAAGGGAAATCCAGAGATTACATGGGAGAACCTTAGGTCCCTCCCACACACCCACACCAACTCCACTATCCAAAACTGTATATATATGGGGCCTTATCTGCACTTTGGAGCAGCCCCCATTCAGTATTTGGTGTACACTCTGGTGTTCATAACTCTGAGGTTCTACTGTAGTTGCACCAGTGCTGATACCTACAAGTGCGCAAGGACAAGTCAGTTTGCACCAATTGAACAATGTGAAATTTGCCAGTTTCAAATCCCAATTAGCTTAAACCCCAGCTTGTTCTTATGTACACTTATGGGATTCAGCCTCAGAAGAGATTGGTTGGTTTTCAGACACCAAGAATCCAGGTTAAGCAAACCTTTACGCACAGGCTTCAATCCATCCCTATTCAACTTCAAGCATGTGTTTAATTCCACTGAAGTCAATGGTACTTAAAAACATACCCACTGTTAAATGCTGTGCTTTGCTAAATAGGGGTGGACTGCAGAATGAGGGCTACTCCTGAGTTCAGGCAAAGGTAATGAACAGTAACCTTAAATGGTTATTGACTACTGTAAGCGGGTCGGGAGCACCGACCAAGTGGTGCAGCCTACACCTGACCAGGCTGGAGAGACAGAGAAGGCAGGGACCCCAAGCAAGGGATGGTTGGGGGCAGAGATGCCGCAGACTAACCAGGGAACCCACATGAGAGTCAGGAGGGCTACAGTGGGAGCCCAGATGGTGAGGGGAACCTATGGGGGAGCTGAGCAGGCTACAGTGGGAACCCAGACCATGGAAGAGGGGTGCAGGTTGCTCCAGTTGGTGGAGAGCCTGCGACAAGAAAGGGATTCCGTTCAGGCCCAGCTGAGAGGGATGCTGGGGCGGTAGGGATCCCCACCCCCCGGTGGATGGGATCTTGAGGTGGGGGGTGCATAGCGGGGTGGCTACCCTGCTCCTGTCCTGAGGGGCTTAAAGCAGCCTGGGAGAGGGCTGCAACTGGGAAAGCTGGGCTGATTGGCAAAGGAGCCACAGCTGTGGCCAGTTAATCAGGGCCCAGCTGGCCCTTATAAGAGGGCAGTGGGCCTAGAGCAGATAGTCTTCCTCTGCCTGTAGAGGGAGAAGGGCCTGGCTGCAGGGACCCGAGCAGGTACCGAGAGTGGAGCAGGGCTGGGGAAAGGCCAGAGGAGCTGAGGTGCTCCGGCCTGAGAAAACCCCCAGCCTGTGGCCTAGGCTTAGGCCAACTGGGTACAGGGTCTGCAGGGGGCAGCCCCCAGGTAGGCCAAGGCAGCAGGTCCAAACCCCCCTTGCCTGTGATGAGTGGCTAATACATTGCAGTCTGGCCCGGTGCATGGGGCTAAGTGGTGACTGGCAGTAGCCTATACTGATGCAATGTGCAGTAGCGCAGCCAGGTCCGGAGCACAGGGAGAGCGGCGCTATAAAAGGCGCCTCCCCCTGTACTCACCCAGTGGCACTCCGGGTCTTTGGCGGCACGCTCTGGGTCTTTGGTGGTACCCCGTGCCAAAATGCCACCGAAGACCCAGAGCGCCGCTGGGTGAGTGCAAGAAGCGGCGCTTAAAAAGAAGCGGCGCCTTTTTTTAGTGCTGCTAAAAAAAGGCGCTGCTTTTGCTCAAGGGGGAGCGGCCGCTCCCCCCCAGGCTACGCTACTGGCAAGGTGGGGATAGTGGGTGAGGGTTCCCCGGGGAGGGGAGACCCAGATGGGTGGGATAATGTGAGGGGGAAGCACCCCAGTTAAATGGGCACTGGGTCCTGGGATGGACTCTGATTAACTGGCCACAGCTGTGGCTCTTTTGCCAATCAGCCTAGCTTTCCCAGTTGCAGCCCTCTCCCAGGCTGCTTTAAGCCCCTCAGGACAGGAGCAGGGTACCCACCACACTATACTACAGTTGGTCAAGAAAATCCTGACTTTAGATTTTGATTAAAAAAAAAGTTCTGCAGAGACTCTTTGATTTCAATAAAGTTCTTCCAGAAGCAAGGCCGGAGTTCAATAGAACACTGCTTGGTTTCCTGACAGCTCTTCCACCTGGCTTCTTGGCAGACCCACCTGGCTTCAGTGCCTCAGAGTCGGAGATCTCAGACCTTCCAGGGTCCAGCAGGTGGACTGCCCTGGGACCAGGGCTCTATTCCCTTTTGCAGAGAATTTAAAAGGATTTTTGTCCTTTGTTTTTTCCTTGTTTTTGTTCCAAATCAGAATGAAACCAAATTTTTAAATATCAAAATCCTCCAGAAAATGGGATTATCTTTCTCCACACCATTCTAGTAATGACTTTCTACTATGACTTGAATATAATATAATTACATTTTATTAAACTAAAGGGCATCTCTTACCAAGTCCAGGAGGTCAAAACATCAGAGGTCTTGCTTCATGCTGTCCAAATGTGTAATAAAATGCAATTATATCCCTTTTAGAGTGTTGTGATAATTTTTCACTTAAGTGGGATCCTATTACACATTCTTTGAATATGCTGAGCAAGAGCAATCCTTTATGGGATATCCCTAGCATTAGTTCCAGGAAAGCTCACAGTCACTTGTAACATATAGTATCTCTCTCACCTTTAGCTCAAAAACTCTATATTAATTATCTCTTGATTTAGAGAGATCAGCACTCCCTACCCAAAAAATACCCCTAAATTTATTAAATATGTTAGGAATTGGCAGTGAATCCAGTACTGTTTATTTTGGTGAGGATGACTGAGTATTGGTGATGCAGATATGCAGACTATGCAGAAGTACTAACTATATATAGGCTAAGTATTATGGCCAGCCCACTTGACACTCTTCTTGTCCTTGAGTGTTAGTTGATCAGTTATACCATAAATGCAACGGCTTCAGTCACTTGCGCACTCATCAGAGTTACTTTAAATATCATACATCAGAAGAAGACATCACTCAGATTAGCAACATGCATATACTTCATCCTTTCACAGTAAAGGTTTTGTCCCAAGGATCCAGGATCCCACCAATCAGTGTGTTCCATTGCTTGTGTTTCCTCTAATTTTTGAAGCAATGAATTCCAGCCTCTGTAATTGATACTGTTATTATGAATTGTCCACCAGTCTTCTAGATTTCTCTGAGGTACAGCACCTCTAAACAGATGTGAGGCACCAGCAATATTTTAGAATTTCTCTTGATCAAGTACTGTTGAAGCCTGATAAAGTCTTTCCATTCATGCTCATGCAGCCCATGATGGGTGACCTTCCTACAAACTATTACAGAACTCTCTTGACATGTACCAACCCATTATTAAAACAAAACAGATACTAAAAGATACTCTGAACCCTTTTCTGTACCTCAAAGTTGCACTGGCTTAACTAATTCATTAAAAAAAACAATCTATTTAAACCAGTGGCAACCCCTCATGTGGGCACTCAAGTCGATTTACAGCTGGCTTATGTTGATTTCGTTTATGTTGTAATTTAGGAAAAGGACAGATGGAAGAAAGAGCTGTCCTGGAATCTTTACACTTCAAGATCTGCTCAGACAGCTGAGCCCTACACCAGCAGAAGATTCCTGGGGACTAGAAGATTTTAAATTGTATAGCATGGAAATGTAGGGCTGGAAGGGACAGTCTCCTTACTACGAAAACCCAGAAATGTGTGCAGGCAGCCAGCATTTAGCATAGGTGCTCCCTGCTTCTTGTCCACATTTGCAGACTTCTACATTTGTCTGTAGATGGTAACATTAAAGTTACAGGCCTTCTCATGTTGAGAATGATTTATGACTTACATTGTGAGTTTGGCATCAGTTGTGTGCAGCACTAAGCTATGACCTTCACATTTTTCTGCTAGACTAATTTATGAATGAAGGCACAAGAATAATATAACGGCAGTTCAGTTCCTGATTAGCTGATTATTAGCTACTAAAAGTGTGTAAATAGGATTCCGGACAGATTATGAGATATGAATATACATGGATTCTTATCAAAATATTCTTGTTCAGCCTCATAATTCAAATGAGCGGGTTGGAAAGCATTTTCTAGGTCATCTCGTCTCTCACTCCCACTACAGTAAGGCAGAATTGTCCTATGTATAATTTACCCTTTATTCAGGCTGTGCCCAGAGTATCTCCATGAAAACATGTGCGGGGTGGGGGCAGAGAGAGAGTAGTAGGCATTATCGCAGTAGGCGGCTAATACTAAGCCCTAATGCATTCCCCTCTGCTGTGGGGCAGTGAGGATCCTCTGGCACCACATTTCCCCAAGTCCTGCTTGTTGTGCTATGGCCCACAGAGATTTGCCACAGAGCTGAGTCTCAGGCCACACAGAACTGCATAGGTACTGTGAATTCCACTCCCTCAAATCCTGTCCCCCCTTACACAGTAGAACCATGCTGGTTCTATTGCCAGGAGACTCAGCACATCTACAGAGCAGGGGCAAGATTTGTCCTTAAATGCATAACTGCACAACCTTGCTTTTGAGATCAGTTTCACTGACTTCAATAGGAGTGGAACTGGGTTGTGAGGATTGCATCTATTCTATTGCTGACTGCCTCTAGTAATGGTATCTCCATGAGCTTCCTTTAGCAAGTTGTACCGTTGTCTAATATAATCGATAATATTTCTGGAACTCTGATTTAAATTCCCTCTTCTCTAGCTTACAGCCCTTCCACCTTATTATTCCACACACAGTTTAAGTAATTCCTCCCCCTCTCAGGTGATATCACAGCATCCTTCACATTAAAACATTTACATCCCTTCCTTTATTTGCTTTCTCAGCTGTCTATATTAAATTCTAACAAACTGCCTCCTTTAGTCATGTGCTCTCATTTTTACCAGCTTTTTAGCACTTCTTTGGATGCTTTTTTGCTACTAATGTATTGACTGTTTAAAAATAGAGGTAAGCCTAAAAGTGCAGACAGTCCTCCCAAGAGCGACTTTACTGAGCCCGTGCACAAGAAGAATGACAATTAAGCGTACATACCAGCATATATTTAATTATTCATCAGCCTCACTCATTAGGCATAAGTTTGTAGCGTGATTTGATGTTAGTCCCAGATTCGTCTCTTCTCTACTCCTCTCTCTGAACACTCATCCATTGTGCTTTTAACCAGAGGTTAGTACTAGAACCAATAATGTCCCCAAAACTGGCATTTCCTCAGCCATAGCAGCATGGACTAGTGGGTAAGGCACATAGCTCAGTTTCATAAGATGAAGGTTTTATTTGTGGCTCTACCACGAATCTTGGGCAAATGACTGCTCTTATCTGTGTCTCTGCTTCCTTCCCAGTCTCCTTAGACAAAGTTCCTTGGGTCAGGCACCGTCTCTTATTATGTCTTCATATAACACCCGGATCTTGGTTGGAACCTCGAGGCACTATTGCAATGCAAATAATAATAAACAAACATTTATTTTGATATAAAGATTCTTTACAGCCTTTTGATATAAAGATTTTAGCAGGATGGACAGGGAGAGGTAGCAGAGACTAAGAGCCTTCAGTGGCCAAAAAAACCAACAAAAAAACCCAAATTATTTTAGGAAATAGGTAATTTCTCTGTCATCCTTGACCATTTCCACCTATGTTTCACAAAACAAAGAAGCATAAAGTTGCTAGTTTATTTTGCATTTACATTACTAAACTGGTCTTAGTCCTGCTTTTTTCATCTTGGGAAAGGTCAGTGTTTCCCCTAGAAGGCTATCCTTATACTTAGAGAAAGACACAATGTATATCTTGTCTTTGAATTCAGTCTCACTTTGTCAACAGTGCCCATTGCTGAAAAGAATTTTATTCGGCAAATTTGCAGCCGCTGCAGGGCTCACCTGCTCCAGCTTCTTATAAAGGCTAATCCTGAATGTGCAATATATCCAGTAGGGTTTCTCTTACTAAGGTTCCTAGCAAACTCTTTCCTGTACTCAATTCCTTTTGGGATCCATGGGCAACTAAACCTAAATTCTTCAGCAAAGCCCCAAATTCTGTGGAATACCACCGTAGCAACCGAGAAGTACTGGAGCAGCTTCATTTAAATAAATCTATAGAGGTTTTTTTAAAAAGTGACATATTAAAATGAATAGCACTGTGTTATACAAAACTGGACATACTGAATTTCTGACAGTCCCCATATTGCCAGTTTATAATATGCTGCAGATATTTTTTTAAACGATAAAGCATAACTGCATTGCAGAAGTTGTAAGAGGAAATCTGAAAGTTTTGGAAGCTGGTTAGGGGGATAGTTGGGTGTTTGGCAGCCAGAGAGGTAGTTTGGACTTGTGAGATAAGTACATTAGCTAAATGTTTGAACAAACAAACTAAGTGGAATAGTTATTTTAATAGTTTTCTATAGGTTTCAGATAACACACAGATGAACAGGGCAGATCTGCTATCAGAACCATTGTTTCAGGTGATCTGCAGCTTCACAAAGACCACATGGCATTAGTTCATATTTTCTAGTTAAATGTAAACTATCTTCATGATCATGAAGACTAGAAATTTTTTTTAAAAAAAGTTTAGACTGTAGAAAAATCTTTTTTTTTTTCTCAGCGAGTTACCAAAAAGCAGATTCCATGACTACAGGATGTAGAAGGCCTGTTTTATGAGAAAAATGGCCTGCAATTGATTAATGGAGCATGCTGTGACAAAGTTCCTCCTCTACCTTGGTGAGTCCTGCGCTTATTGGCAGATTTTGATCGCCTCAGAGATCTTCCCCTCTGGTAGAACCCACAGTCAAATTCCTCCTGTGTCTGATCAGGAGTTGGGAGGTTTGTGGAGGAACCCGGGCCCGCCCTCTACTCCGGGTTCCAGCCCAGGGCCCTGTGGATTGCAGTTGTCTATAGGGTTTCCTGTAACAGCTGCGTGACAGCTACAACTCCCTGGGCTACTTCCCCACGGCCTCCTCCCAACACCTTCTTTACGCTTACTGCAGGACCTTCCTCCTGATGGTCTGCTGATGCTTGTACTCCCCAGTCCTTCACCTCTTCTCCCTCTCAACTCCTTGTGTGCCTCTTGCTCCCAGCTCCTCGCACGCAACACCACAAACTGAAGGGAGCTCCTTTTTAAACCCAGGTGCCCTGATTAGCCTGCCTGTCTTAATTGATTCTAGCAGGTTCTTCTTAATTGGCTCCAGGTGTCCTAATTAGCCTGCCTACCTTAAATTGGTTCCAGAAAGTTCCTGCTTGTTCTAGTGCAGCCCCTGCTCTGGTCACTCAGGGAACAGAAAACTATTCATCCAATGGCCAGTATATTTGCCTTCTATCAGACTTCTGTACCCCACTTGTCTGGGTCTGTCACATATCCCTCCCCCCTGCTCAACACCAAGGGGTTGGGAAGCTTGGGACGCCAGATAGTGCACACGTGACAAGCCATCGACATTGCCATGACGGCTCCCTGCTCTGTGTTGCACATGGAACTGGAAAGGTTGGAGGGATAAGAACCACCTGGTCACCCTAGTGTTCTTCTCCTTGTTCCGCTGCATCCATTGAAGAGGGGCATGGTCGGTCACAAGGACAAATCTGCGCCCGAGCAGGTAGTAGCGCAGCGTTTCCATGGCCCATTTTACAGCAAGGCACTCTCTCCACCACGGCATATTTTTGTTCCCTCGGAAGGTGCTTCCTACTGAGGTAGAGAATTGGATGTTCCTCTTCCCCAACCATCTGTGATAGAACGGCCCCTAACCCTACTTCCAATGCATCCGTCTGCAGGATAAATTATTTGGTGAAATCTGGGGCTATCAGTACGGGGTTACTGCAGAGGGCAGTCCGTAGGTCTGTGAACGCTCTGTCAGCTCCGTCAGACCATCTCACCAGATCAGGTCCACGGGCTTTCACTAGGTCTGTCAGGGGGCTAGCCCTTGTGGCAAAGTGGGGGATAAATCGTCGGTAATACCCCACCACACCTAGGAATGCCCGGACTTGCTTCTTGCGACGTGGTCGGGGCCAATTTTGGATGGCCTCTAACTTGTTCAGTTGGGGTTTTACCAGACCTTTTCCCACAATATAGCCAAGATATTTGGCCTCTATAAACCCTACAGCACACTTAGCAGGGTTAGCTGTAAGGCCAGCTCGCCTGAAGGTATCGAGGCCTGCCTCCACCTTCTCGAGGTGGGTTTCCCAGTCTGGGGTATGAATGACCACATCATCCAGGTAGGCAACCGCATAATGATTATGGGGGCGTAATAGCTTATCTATGAGGCGCTGGAAGGTAGCTGGGGCCCCATGTAGTCCAAAAGGGAGGACAGTATATTGAAAAAGACCCTCTGGTGTAGAGAACGCAGTCTTTTCCTTTGCGTCTTTGGCAAGGGGAATTTGCCAGTACCCCTTTGTCAAGTCTAGGGTAGTCAAGTACCAGGCATTGCCCAGACGGTCCACTAACTCATCTATGCGAGGTATGGGGTACGCGTCGAATTGGGATACCTCGTTTAGTCGCCGGAAGTCATTGCAAAACCTTGCAGTGCCATCAGGTTTGGGCACCAGTACGATTGGGCTGGACCACTGACTGTGGGATTCTTCGATGATCCCCAACTCCAGCATCTTTTTTACTTCTGCTTTTATTTCCTCCCTTTTGGCCACTGGCACCCTGTAGGGCCTCATTGTTACTCTGGCCCCAGGGTTTGTGACGATGTGGTGATATGTCTCGGTTGTTCGACCTGGTTTTGTGGAGAACACATCTTGGTTCCGGAAGATCATCTCAGACACCTCATTCTTCTGGTCTGGTGTTAAATCGGGAGACACTCTCACTTGTTTGGAAGGTTTGTTTTCCTGGGGCAGGTCTTTTCGGACAGCTGCACATGCTTCTTGTGCATGCCAGGGTTTCAGAAGGTTGATGTGATATATTTGTTCTTGTTTCCGATGTCCTGGCTGCCGCACCTTGTAGGTTACTTCCCCCACGGGTTCAACCACCTCATAGGGCCCCTGCCATTGGGCCAGAAGCTTGCTTTCTGCCGTGGGTACCAACACCATCACCCGATCCCCTGGTTGGAACTGTCGGACTTTTGCCTGGCGATTGTAGTGGGTTCGCTGGGCCTCCTGTGCCTTTTCCAAATGTTCCCGTACAATAGGGGTGACCCGGGCTATCCGGTCTCGCATCTGCAATACATGCTCTATTATATTTCTCCCCTCACTGGGTTCCTCTTCCCAGATCTCTTTGGCGATATCTAGTATGCCACGGGGGTGGCGCCCGTATAATAATTCGAAGGGGGGAAACCCAGTTGAGGCCTGAGGTACCCCCCGGATAGCGAACATAAGGTAAGGTAGTAGGGCGTCCCAGTCCTTCCCATCCCAGCTTACCACCTTCCTTATCATAGCCTTGAGGGTTCGGTTAAACCTTTCTACCAGCCCATCAGTTTGCGGATGATAGACTGAAGTTCTCAGGGTATGTATATGGAGCAGCATGCAGAGGTCCTTCATTAGCTTCGACATAAATGGAGTCCCTTGATCTGTTAATATCTCCTTTGGTAGCCCTACTCGGGCAAAGATCCCCACCAGTTCTTTGGCTATTGTTTTAGAGGCTGTGTTCCGCAGGGGGACGGCTTCTGGGTAGCGAGTAGCATAGTCCAAAACAACAAGTATATATTGGTGACCCCGAGCCGTCTTCTCCAGGGGTCCCACTAGGTCCATGGCTATTCGCTCGAAGGGGACTTCTATGATGGGAAGGGGTACTAAAGGTGCCCTCAAATGGGGACGGGGACTGTGCAGCTGACACTCTGGGCAGGACGCACAGTACCTCCTCACTTCTTCATGTACTCCAGGCCAGAAAAATCGTCGTAGGACCCGTGCCAGGGTCTTTTCTACCCCCAAATGCCCCCCAAAAAGATGACTATGGGTAAGGCTTAATACAGCATTCTGGGGTTTTTGAGGTACTAGGATCTGCTGTACCTTCTGCCCCTGTACTGGGGCGACCCGGTATAAGAGATCCTTCTTCATTATGAAGTAGGGTCCGGGTTCTTGGGTTTTTCCTTCCACGGGAACCCCATCTATTTCGGTCACTTCTTTCCTAATGTTGTCATACCTTGGGTCTTCAGCCTGGTCCCGTCCAAAATTTCCTCTCCCTGAGCTAATCTGCCCGAGATCTAGGGGGCCGGTCTCTGTTGCTTCTACTGGTTCAGAGGCGTTAGGGTGGGGATCAGACTCAGATGCTTCTCTCTCCTGGGCGCCCTCCTGTTCAGCTGCTCGGGTCCGCCTACCTATGAGAGCAACCCTCTGGCTTTGGGTCAGTATCTGGGTTCCCAAGGCCTTAGCTGCCCTTCTTTCCCTTTTCATCTTTCTACCCTGTCTGGGAGTAGAGAACAAATCTGGGGATATTTCAGAGAAGATTGGAGGTTGACAGTCCACTGTGGATGCCTCACTAATTTCAGGGTTCCCCTCTTTCTCCAATCCCCCTACTGGGAGTAAGTCTCCAAACCCTGGGAAGTCCCTCCCTATGAGCACCAGGTATGGGAGTTTAGGGACTACACCTGCTGCTACCTCAGTAGTGTTTCCTTGGATCTCAATTTTTACTGGTATGGTAGGGTAGTAACTAACTGCCCCATGGACACAGGTTATCCCCGTACGTTTAGCCTGCAGCAACTGACTACGCTTCACGAGCCTCCCTGAGATAAGCGTGATAGCACTCCCCGAATCAACCAGTGCCGTGGTCTGTACCCCATTTAGTTTCACTGGTCTGGTGTACATATGTGGGGTTAGTGAGACCCCCACAAGGTGGATTAGGGAGCATGGGTCTGCCCAATTTCCCAGGTTACACTGCATAGGCTCCTCGGCATTGGGACACTGTGCAGCTATGTGTCCCCACTCTCCGCAGGCATAACATCTGTATGGAACCCTAGGTGTTCCCCGGTCTCTTGGTTTGGGCAGTCTAATATCACGATCTTCTTCCCCCTCTGTGCTCCGACTCTTTGTGGCCTCTGGTGGGCCTTCAGCCCCTCTCTTTTTCCACCTGGGCTCTCCTGGTGGCCCAGTCACTCGAGCTCTTGGGTTTGGTGCTGCTAGTTTAACCCGGGGTTCCGCTTCCTTAACTGGTCTGGTCAGCTCCCTTGCCATCCTTTGCCTCTCTACCAGTGCAACAATCTCGTCATAGGTGGAGGGTTCATTCTGGCTTACCCATCTGCGAAGGTCTGGCGGTAGTCCCCTCATGTATCGGTCGATGACCAGAACCTCTAGTATCTCTTCTGGACCCCGGGACTCAGTTCGCAACCACTTTCGTGCAAGATGGATGAGGTCATACAATTGGGACCGTGGGGTTTTGTCTTCCTGGTACCGCCACCCGTGATACCACTGGGCCCGCACTGTGGTCGTTACCCCAGATCTGGCCAGGATCTCTGCTTTCAGCTGTGGGTAGTCTGCTGCAGCCTCTTCAGGCAGATCATAGTAGGCCTTCTGGGCCTCCCCGCACAGAAATGGGGCGAGGATGCCAGACCACTGATCTCGAGGCCAGGCCTCCCGTAGGGCTGTCCTCTCAAAGGCCAGGAGATATGCCTCTATGTCATCCTTCCCCGTCATTTTCTGCAGGCAATTGCTGGCCCGTATCTTCCGCATCTCATCATGGCCATTGTTCATCTCCGTAAGGGCCTTCACTTGGTTTACTAATTCCCGCAACATAGTCCAGTCTTGAGCGGCCTGGTCCATCAACAGGCGATTGGTCTCCTGCTGCAGCCGCACTGCCTCCTGTTGGGCAACTGCCTGGACATGGGTAGCTTCCTGCTGGGCAGCTGTGGCTTGTATCAGTGCCCGTACTACCTCTTCCATTGTGGTGAAGAAAAAAAATAAACCCGCTCCCTTTTTTTTTAAACACCCCTCTTCTTCCGCCACGCTGTGCACACCACAATCCCACGCCTGACACCAGTTGTGACAAAGTTCCTCCTCTACCTTGGTGAGTCCTGTGCTTATTGGCAGATTTTGATCGCCTCAGAGATCTTCCCCTCTGGTAGAACCCACAGTCAAATTCCTCCTGTGTCTGATCAGGAGTTGGGAGGTTTGTGGAGGAACCCGGGCCCGCCCTCTACTCCGGGTTCCAGCCCAGGGCCCTGTGGATTGCAGTTGTCTATAGGGTTTCCTGTAACAGCTGCGTGACAGCTACAACTCCCTGGGCTACTTCCCCACGGCCTCCTCCCAACACCTTCTTTACGCTTACTGCAGGACCTTCCTCCTGATGGTCTGCTGATGCTTGTACTCCCCAGTCCTTCACCTCTTCTCCCTCTCAACTCCTTGTGTGCCTCTTGCTCCCAGCTCCTCGCACGCAACACCACAAACTGAAGGGAGCTCCTTTTTAAACCCAGGTGCCCTGATTAGCCTGCCTGTCTTAATTGATTCTAGCAGGTTCTTCTTAATTGGCTCCAGGTGTCCTAATTAGCCTGCCTGCCTTAAATTGGTTCCAGAAAGTTCCTGCTTGTTCTAGTGCAGCCCCTGCTCTGGTCACTCAGGGAACAGAAAACTATTCATCCAATGGCCAGTATATTTGCCTTCTATCAGACTTCTGTACCCCACTTGTCTGGGTCTGTCACAATGCTTAGAGCCACTCGTGTAAAGAGGCAACCTGTCAGCAATCCTGCACTAAGCAGGTTACATCTGTAATTTGACAGTACTACCTGCCAGTGTTCCCACATTAGGAACATTCTCCTAAGGGAAGCCTGAAGTTTGAAATATTGGATTGGAAAAAGCACCGATAAACGACCAATGATTAATAATCCTACATTGACAGAGAGATGGACTTTATCCCAGTAGGTCTTTTCCCATCAACAGTATCTAGGATTCTAAGTAAGTCCAGCAAGAAGGTTCTGTGGCCAGGTCCAATACTTCAGTCAATTTTCCCAGGGTAGAAGACGGCGGAAATTTTGCACTGAATAGAGCGCAATATATCTATTTTCATTTGACAATGTATGGAATGTTATTTTCCATTACTAAACATAAACTCAGTTCTGGTGCCTTAATAGTTTACATATTAAAGTTATATATGCACAACAACAATGCTGGAACAGGCTGCCCTGGTTGACTTTGGAATGCATGGTTAAAAAGGGGAATAATAGTAACAATAGCACTAGGCCAAACCGCAGTGTTCAGTCTATTTACCCCCAGAGTCTTTAAGAGATGCAAAACACTCTGTGATGCAAATTTGAAACATCTCTTCCTCTAGTGCACCCTAAAATTTCTAAAGAATAATTTCTAGTGACTTCCAATGTACAAATTGCCTGTGACAGATACACCTTCCCAACAGAGTTCATAGAACAGTCTTCAAAGGACACCTAGATTTGATCATAGCATAACGTAACAAGCTTTAAGAATACAGAGCTCTTCTGCTGCGTCACACTAACGTCATTTCTAGAACCCTGCGGTCCTTGCATCACTTCCCCCCCCCTCCCCCCCGCCATTGTAAGCATGTAGAATACCTGGCACAATGGGGACCTGATCGTTGACTGGGACCTCTACACTGTATTGCAATACAAACAATTTTTTAAAATGCAAAATTATTTTTGATAAGTTATGTTTGCTGGTGAGTTGTATTATCTCTAGGCCAAGATACAATAGGAGTTGGAGCATCTCTCTGCATCAACTCAGGAGAAAGCTGGGTTGAAACTTGTTTATTTTTTATGTAATTAAATAAAGTCGAACACCAGGGGGTAAGTTTAGACTATACCTACAGTGCATACATTGGCCTCAGTCCTGCAAATGCTTATGGACTGAAATCAATGGGACTATTCATGGTAGTGAAGTTAAACACATGTATAAGTGTTTGCAGGAGAAGATGTCCACATGCTTACATATAGTATGTATGTTTTGTCACAGTTTCAAGTAGTTTCCATTTATGCAGTCTTTCAATCATTTGTTGAGTTCACAGTGCTAATGGGGATTATGCATATCAGTCTCTGTATACAGCTATGATGATCTTTTGTTTATATAGCACCCTTTATCCAGATGGATCCCAAAGAAGTTTACAAAATTCTGTTTGTGTATATATACAATTTGACCCAGCACAGAATTGGAGCTCTCCCAGGAATGGTACAGAGCAGCTGTCTAAACAGTACATAACAATTCACAACAGTTCAGAGAGGAAGAATACATTATCTAACTGAAATTGGAAAGGTAATTTAGATTCAGGATACAATAACCCTGCTTAGAATTTGGCCAAGACATGGGGGCTAACACTTTAGTACTTGATAGAAAAAAGTTACTGTAGGTTCTAGAATGAACACAAGTGTTTGGTGCTTCTGGTCTACATCAGCAAAAACACAGTCCTCTCCATCAGCACAGCATTCCTATAACACGCTGGGGTATGGGTTCAGTCAGACTTAGAAGTCTGACACCTATTGAATCATCAAAAACACTTTCTGCAGCATTGTCAGGTTTCCTTGTAAATCTCTCATGCTACTGACCATGCCTAACATTGCTTCACAACACCTAATAGAGAATCTTGGAGTATCTGAACAGAAAAGCAGAAACACCTGCCTGGGCTGAAAATACAGTTATATATATCTAAGCATGCAGTTGTACTGCCAACTATGAGCCCATCCTAGGGTTGTCAACTTTCTACTCGCACAAATCCGAACATCCTTGCCTCAGACCTCTACCCCGCCGGTCCTCTGAAGCCCTGCCCCCTGCTCACTCCATTCCCCCCACACCCCGTCGCTCACGCTACCTACCTACACTCACTCGCTCATTTTCACCAGGCTGGCTCAGGGGGTTGGAGTGCAGGAGGGGGTGAGGGCTCCAGCTGAGGGTGCAGGCTCAGGGGTGGGGCCAGAAATTAGAAGTTGAGGGTGCAGGAGGGGGCTCCAGGCTGAGGCAGTGAGTTGGGATGCAGGAGCAGGTGAGGGCTCTGGCTGGGGGTGTGGGCTCTGAGGTGGAGCTGGGGTACAGGAGGGTGCTCTGGGCTGGGATCAAGGGGTTCAGAGGGCAGGAGGGGGATCAGGGCTGGGTATGGGGGGTGGAGTGCAGGAGGGGGTCAGGGGTGCAGAGGCTCCGGTCGGCGCTTACCTCAAGCAGCTCCCAGAAGCAGCAGCATGTCCCCCCTTCAGCTCCTACGCGGAGGCATGGCCAGGGAGCTCTGCGCGCTGCCTTGTCCACAGGCACCACCTCCGCAGCTCTCATTGGCCGCAGTTCCTGGCCAATGGGAGCTGTGGAGCTGGCGCTTGGGGCAGGGGCAGTATGCGGAGCCCCCGGCTGTCCCTATGCATAGGAGCCAGGCGGGGCGGGGAGGGGGGCGGACATGCTGCTGCTTCTAGGAGCCGTGCGGAGCTACAGCAGGCAGGGAGCCTGTCTTAGCCCTGCTGTGCTGCCAACCAGACTTTTAATGGCCTGGTCAGCAGTGCTGACCGGAGCCACCAGGGCCCCTTTTTGACCGGGTGTTCCGGTCAAAAACTGGACACCTGGCAACTCTAGCCCACTCCTTCAACCCTTGCTCATACATGCTGGAATCAATAGAGCTACTCATTGATTAGATCAGTCCCTATTATGGGTTGTCTAGGGCAGGTCTTCACTACCCGCCGGATCGGCGGGTAGCAATCGATCTATCGGGGATCGATTTTTCGCGTCTCGTTAAGACGCGATTAATCGATCCCCGATCGCGCTCCCCGTCGGCTCCGGAAATCCACCTCATCAAAAGGCGGAAGCGGAGTCGACGTGGGAGCGGCAGCGATCGACTCGCCGCCGTCCTCATGGCCAGATAAGTCGATTACGATACGCCGACTTCAGCTACGCTATTCACGTAGCTGAAGTTGCGTATCGTAGATCGACCCCCTCCCCTAGTGTAGCCCAGGGCCAAGTATTCATTCAAATAAAGGCCCCAGGTCTGAAAGCTATTCAATGAAATTAAGAGGGCTTTGCTGAGGCCCACATTAGCAGGATTGGGGCCTCAGTTATTGACTTTTCATTAAAAGAAAAAGCAGATAAATTGAGAATACAACCTTTTTTTTATTATGTAAAAAAACCTACAATAATGTGCCAGAAATACAAGACAAAGAATACAGCAGAGCTGTGGCAGTATATATATATATAATAGGTTTACAGTATGTATAATTTTTATAACTATATACATTTTTTCCAATCAATCTTACTTGGCCCATCTTTCTTGAAATAATTTGGTTATTAATCACACAAATATAGGTCCCTTGGGACCAATTCATATAGTTATAGCAAAGCACACGGAAGCAGGGCCGGCTCCAGGTTTTCTGCTGCCCCAAGCAAAAAAAAAAAAAAAGCCGTGGCAGCGCGGTCGTGCCGCTCCACTCTTTGGCGGCAATTCGGCAGCAGGTCCTTTGCTCCGAGAGGGACTGAGGGACCTGACGCTGAATTGCCGCAGAAGACCCAGATGTGCTGCCCCAATAGCAGACGGCGTGCCACCCCTTGGTATTGGCCGCCCCAAGCACCTGCTTCTTTAGCTGGTGCCTGAAGCCGACCCTGCATGGAAGTCTTTGCAGGTCTGGGTCCTCAGCTGACAAACAGTCTACAATGCCTTTTTCTCCCTACAAACCAAATGATCAAGGAGTTGATCTAATCATTTTGAAAATGTTTTCCTTTTATAACCTCTTCTGCTCCCCTCCCCTCAACAGAAAGAAAGCCAGAGATAATTTTCTTTTCCTCCTGTCAGTAGCAGATACCAGCAGGACTGTTGTTTTTAAATCTCACCGAGGAGCAGCTGTGTCAAGGAGGTATAGATCTAAAACTGTTGAATGAACTTGGCTGTTGTTCTTTTAATGTTGAAATTGCAAATGTAAATCTGTAAGAGTCAGGAAATGCAGAAGCTAAGGTTCAGGTGGACTAGACTATTGCACTCACAAAAGCCCACTGAAGACAATGGGGATCTGTGCGGGCACCGTCCAGTCACACACACACAAGAAGTCCCAGGACTGAGGTCCAGGACTGAAAGAAACAGCTCTGCCTTTTGAAGTCTTAGGCCCCAACCCTGGGAATGGTTAACTTTACTATTGTGACTAGTTCAGTGGGACTATTTACCATAGTGAAGTTAAGCACATGCAGGATTGGGGCTGTAGAAAGTTTCATTATTAGAACAAATTTTTATCTCTTTTAATTAAGTGTAATAACAACTCCTGCTGCTGCTGAAAAGGAGTGAAGACAAGCTCCCCTCTTCAGTACCTCTTAGCACACCTCATGCTCTGATTTTTTTCCCCTGATCCCTAACATCCAGGGAAGCACAGTGAATTGAGAAACCTCAGTGCCAGCCTGTCTCACATCTCTACAGGAACAAAAACTATCTCCCCAAGTCTCAGCACTATAATACCTTTACCATTACAGTAGCTCTTGGATTTGTCTTGCTGCAGAACCCCACCCCCTATCTCTGCTATGAAACTCTGTCCCACTATTTCAGGAGTTTTCCCCTCACCTACCTGGAGCAGTCTTCTGAAGCCTACCAGGCTACTAGCTTTTATTCCCTTAATCTCTCACATCTTTGTGATCTGTGCTTGCCTTCTGGCTATCCTCCCACCTCATTGTAGTGGAAAGACCTGCAACATCCATCTTGCTGATTGGGAATGCTATTGGCACTACACTGGTGTTTTAACATTCTCTGGAGTCAAGAGGGCACTATGGTACATTTGGGCCTATAGGAAAACCTTACCATTAACCCAGGGACCTTGAGAGAACCTCAGGCCCGGAGGCCATTAAAGGGCTAGTGCAGTGAAAGTTAGAGGAATATCTATAAATACTTTAGGATGAAAGGCGGGCAGGCCTCTCATGTTTCCCTTTGGGGCATCAAATCAGATTGGCGAAGGGGATAGAGATTTACCAGAAGAGCAGTGAACAATTTGACATTTCCCCTCAGTTACAGCCTCTTCATACACTTTATTAAAGACCTGGAGCTTGTTGAGTGCACTAATCCTGACATTCATGCTCTGGCCAATCAACAGAAGGGTCAAGTACCAGAATCTAGGGCCCTCTGAAAAAAAAAATGCTGCCTTAGAAGTTAAGTCTCAGGAATGCCTCAGATGATCTGAGATATCCATTTTATTATCGACTAAACAAAAAAGTGTTCTGAATTCCACTCCTCTCCTCATGGGGGAAGTGCTTAATTCCTCACAGCTGATCCAGCTCTTCTGTCTACCCACCCATCCCCCAATCTCTGGGCTAACCTTACAGCATGCACCTATGGTCTTTGGCTCTGCTCAGGGCAAGCATGTGAATCTTTGCCCTGGAAGTCCCTGAACTGGTTATTATATACCTGCCTTCACATTCATCTGAGCTGAGACAAAAGCAGATGGACGGTATTTAGTTTAGAACAAACCCCAGTAGAAAACAGTACAAGATGCTGCAAGGTCAGTTACTGCACCACAAACTTGTGATCAGATAATGAAAGAGAATTAAGCTGGTGACTGAGAAGAGGCATGGTAAGAACTATTCTGAGTTCATTTGTTTCTTTGAATTTCTGCTCTTCAAGATCTTTCAGGCAAAAGCTTTTGCTTCTGTTACATTATGTATTTGTTTTTTTGGCGGGTTGTTTTAAGCTGTTCTGAAACATGTACCAAAAAAAGCCAGCCAACCCTCTGCTGGCACTTTTACGATTGAAAAAGGAAGAAGATGGACCCCTGGAAATGCTGATATTTCTGAAAACAAAACTTATCCATTTCAAGTACAAATAGGATATTGGCACACAAAAGGACACTGAACCACGAGGAATGTTGAGAAACTTAAGACACAAGGCCTGTGATGAGCATTCACCAACAAATAGATACTGTAGTGCAGCTGAGTACCACAACTGACTTGTGATATACATCCCAGCTGTTTGAGACCTTGACAGACACTGGTGCATAACATGTGCATGATTTCAACCCTTCTCCTGAGGATCCCTGAACACATGATAACAGCGGGGTTGCACTGACCAGCTCCCAATCTGAGGTTGACTGTTGTAAGCCAAGAATAACTCCATTGTCTTCTGTGGAGCTTCTCTGGATTTATGCCTCATGACAAAATGAGAATCTTGGGGTTTAACCTCTCATTTTCCTGGTGAACTGTTTAACAGCTGGGAGGCAGATTGTTCCCTTCAGCCATGTTTCAAGTTTTAATGTGAATGTCTATTAACAGCTATTTGTTATACAGGAGGACCTTGTTGTGCACAGTGAGCTATGCTATACTGCCATGTTATATACATTTGGAATAAATAAGAGAGGAGGCAACTCCCAGGGATACTGATGATATTAACCTTAACCCATATGTTGCTTCTGTTTCTCAGGATAGAACATTTAATATTTTAATTTGAAGCTTAATCTTTCTTGATGCCCTATATGTTTGGGACAGCCTTCTAGTCTCTATTCATCAAGCACTTTCCCTAAACTCGCTTCCTTCATGAAGCCCTTTTATGCTAATCTCCTCTCCAAAGGGGTCTGCACATCTTCCTGCATCTGAACTGGTGTCTGATATCCTCTGTATCGGCGCTGAAAGGTTTATAAGATGTTCAAGAAAGGCATTTCATTTTTACGCAGTAAGGGTCTGTATAGAACTATAGATCGACAGTAGAAGCGACAAAGGGTCCTGTGGCACCTTATAGACTAACAGATATATTGGAGCATAAGCTTTCATGGGTGAATACCCACTTCGTCATGCATCCGACGAAGTGGGTATTCACCCACAAAAGCTTATGCTCCAATATGTCTGTTAGTCTATAAGGTGCCACAGGACCCTTTGTCGCTTCTACAGATCCAGACTAACACGGCTACCCCTCTGATAGATCGACAGTACTCTCATAATTCTAAAGAGCCATAAAAAGTATGATGAAACCTTTTAGAATCTGAATACACATCTAATAAAGCCCAAACTTTGTAAGGTTTGGGCATACGCACTCCAAACAGAAGACAATTTGGAATGAGTTGTGTCCTTATACTCATATAATGTGTGTGTATATATAAAATATTACTTTAAAAAGTAAAACCAAATTAAAAATAAAATAAATAGGAGAAAAAATCCGCAACCCTCAAATGGTGAGTGTTTCTGTACCCTAACATGTTACTTTTGTTAATGTTTTCCCTCCCTCTTCTTTTGTGGGTAATTTTTTCTAATATAAAACTCAAGGAAGTCCACACTGCATGAGTTTTTCATATATTAGTGAATAACAAAACACAAAATAATAAAAAATTAAGGCCCCTGCAAATACTTCCATTATGGCACCTCTCATCTGCCTAAATTGACTTTAGTGCCACTGTTCTCAGTGCATAAAGTTAACATACGAACAAGTCTTTTCAAGATTAGGACTTAGGTGTGTCACACAAGGGAAGTTATTTTCACTTAATTAAAAGGGCAAATACATAATTTCCCATTTGATAAGACATCAGAGGGAACCAACGACCTACTAGAAATAAATGTTTTAAAATTATCTGCTTTGTAAATCTATTTTTCCCAAGTCAGGTAAATGCCCTTTCATCTGTTTCTCTCTGGAGCATAGTAACCACAGTCCCCTGTTCATTCTACAGGAGACTATATTTTATCTTGGGTTAAAATGTAGTCATCTCTATGGATCTGAATTATCTGCCAAGGTTGGCATGCCTTTGGTCTGATGGCTGTAACTGGAAATACATTTCAATTGTGACTTGAAAGATAGTATTATAATAGAAAAGAGTGTTAGACTGAAGAAATAACATTAGTTGTATAATTTGGCAGAAAAACAGGCCATCAAAACAATGGGTTTTGCATTTATGGAAAAATAATTTTAGCTTTGTGCCAACAATGTCTGGAACAAGCAGAAATATGATTTACACCTTTATAATTCCCTGAATCCATTGCCAACAATATGTAAGAAAAATCAAAACCCTGAAATTCCAACTAAATTTCTTCGTCTGCTATTTCAAATGAGCAAGTTTGATAAATAAAAAACTTAATTTTTACATCTGCCATGGATTCTGGCATATGATTAATAGCTAGAACCCTGTGGCTAGTAGCCAATGTATGTATGTGATTACAACAACTTTAAATAAAGTTCATTTTGAATAAATATGCCAAAAAGTTTATTAAAAAAAACACTGCATGCATGCTTGGAAAAAATCTTGTCACTGGGTCAAACATTAAATCCTTATGAAAGTTACATACCACAGGCATCGTTAGGCAGAATAAGAGAAGCATGGGGTGCCACTGGCACCAACTCAGCTTTGGAGGCTCAATCACTGAAACACCATTTTTGTTCATTTTGTTTTCGACATTTTTTTTTCTGCTGATCTCCTACACGTTAGTTTTTTTTAAAAAAAAAACCAAACCCTTAGACTGCTAAATGTTCCATAGTTAACTGGTTGTCTTTCACAGTCACTTGCCAACAAAAGTACTGGATTTTTCTCTTCCCTTAAACAATATATTTGTTAATTGCAATGTTGCTGTATCCATGTTGGTCCCAGGATATGAGAGATGCAAGGCAAGTGAGGTAATATCTTTTATTGGACTAACTTCTCTTGGTCTAAGACAACAATATTGAAAGCTTGTCTCTTTCACCAACAGGAATTGGTCCAATAAAAGATATTGCCTCACCCACTTTGTCTTTCTCATCTTCTGTTAACTCATACATGATCACCTACATTATTATATTCTACTCTCTTCATAGAGTTCCCATCTGTGGTAAAACAAATAGGAGGGCAATAGAGAGCTCATGTTCACCTCATGGAGTTACTGATGCAATGCTCCCTTTGTGAAAGAGACATTAGGGGTTTCAGAGGAACCACAAGATACATCTTTCAAATCTCATAGATCTGCAGGGAATGGGAGCTTTGACCACCTCCACTGTGTTACAGGGTCTTAATTTCCCTCTGGAACCACTTCTGCTTCAGGAATCATGTTACCATTGGCTCTTCCATCAGTGCCTACACAACACTCCCTTCGCTGCTGGGGGTTAGAGATCTGTAGTAGAAGCGGATGATGCAAGGAAGTAATTTTGCAGTGTATCTGAACCAGGAAAAAGCATCATAGATGAGTTTCGGGGATTTTTTTAAAGAAAGTTTAGGTTTCTAGCCGTCATGTGACTCTCTAAAGTAAGCTTGTCTGAGCCAATGAGCCATTCTAACTTTATTATTTACCATACAATCTTAACAGCTTAAAATGTGAATTGAATCAATTCATCATCTTTGGTCCTGTGCACTATATCACAGCTAGATGAGTCCTGCAAATGAAGTATGAGCTGTGCCTTTCTGTACAAACAGAGAAAAGCATTAGAAGACATTTTGAACACTGGGGAACTTCTGTTTTTAGAATGCCATAATTCCAGAGCCCTTTGTCTAATTCATTTCAATTTGGCATAAAAATTATATCTTCATCTCTGATGTAACCTGCTAGTTTTGAGGCTGATATTCCTCTGTGGATTCTGGAGAGAGAGGGGCAAAGATCAGGCTTATAATGGAAACTTAGGGCTGGTCTTCACTATGGGGAGATTGATGCTGCTGTGACCGATGCAGCAGGGATCGATTTAGTGGGTCTAGTGAAGACCCGCTAAATCAACAGCAGAGAGCTCTCCGGATGACCCTGGTATGCCAGCTCTCTGAGAAGAGTAAGGGAAGTCGACCGGAGAGCGTCTCCCCTCGACACAGTGCAGTGAAGACATGTAGATTCATGTAGCTGGAGTAGCGTACCATTGGTCGACTTACCTCCGTAGTGAAGAAAAGCCCTTAGTCACAACCTTAACTATGGTTGCATGGGGAGTGGCAGGCATGACATCCTGGCCTTACTGAAGTCAGTGTAACACTCCCACTAATAGGGTGACCAGATGTCCCGATTTTATAGGGACAGTCCCGATTTTTGGGTCTTTTTCTTATATAGGCTCCTACTACCCCCGACCCCCCCGTCCCGATTTTTCACACTTGCTCTCTGGTCACCCTACCCACTAAGTGCAAGAGGACCAGAATTTCACCTGGCGTGGCAACAGCCACTATATAACTCATAGTGTTAAAAGAGTCAGGGTAAAGCACATTCTTTAAAAGCATAGGCTTCTTCCTGCTTTAGCAATGAATTCAGAGCCAATGTTTGTGTTAAGCAGTATTGACATCCAGTGGAGAATTAGAATAATTACAGGCATACCAATAGTTTAGTGCTATAGTCCAGACTGCATTGCTAGTTCAACTGTTTATCCCAGATTGAAACGGATAGTTATTAATTTCCTCTCATGCAAATTTTATCTTTCTATAAAATGTGCCTACTAATGCAATTTATTTCCATTGTTAGCAAAAGCTGGAATATATATAAATGCAAAATGCCCTATTTTCTCTAAAGAGCTTGTTTTTGTGCGGTTTTCTTATTTCACATATTTTTTTAAAAAATTGTGCTTGTTCATAAGTAGTGAGCAGCAGGCATTGATTTTTTTTAAAAGAAAAAGTATTGAAGCACGATTATAGGCTTTTCAAGGCATAAAAGCATATCTCTCTTTGCAAAGAGAATTACAGTAAGGTTTAAAACCAGTTGAGCAAATCTGGTGTCTCAAACTTGATAGTGTTCATTGGGAGATAGATTAGAGAGCACTGACTCACACCAGCAGCCCTATCAACTGTTCATCATTGTATGTATGGATTTCACAATCTAGCTCCTACTATAGAAAATTTGTGTATCTATTATAGAAATAAAAAACTGATAATAATTCTATGATCCTTTCTCATTTTAATAGATTTATCTGCTTATGAAATAAAACTGGTCAGAAACAAAATTCCTGTGAAAATTGTGACTTTTCATTGAAAAACTGAAAAGATTTTGGTTTTCAGCAGCCAAAAACTTAACATTTTCAGCCAAAAACTGAAAAAAATCAGCTGAAAACTAAGAAGAACTGAGGGGAAATGGTTAACAATGTGCTTCTCATTACTGTATTTTTAGTCTTTCTATAGACAACACCCTTTCTTTCAAAATCGTAATAAAAGTCCTTCTGGAGGAAGTTGGATCTCTCAGGACATGGACAATGGGAAATGGAGCCTTCATCTATAGGCACCAGTTCAAAAAGTTGCCATTTGACAGTAATTTATATCTTCATATAAGCTATGAATTGGTAGTGCCCAGTGTCACCAGGGAATGAGGACTCACAAAACAGAAAAGACCATCCAAACGGGCAAAGGTTTAAATTAACTTACCGGGGTAAATCCAGCCCTGAGGTACTTGCGTAAACTCCAGAACTAGTCTCTCGGGGTTACACATGGCCACTCCAGGATTTAGCTGAGTTAATATAGATGCAGTTTATAGGGAAGTTGTATCAGTTTGGTGGATAAAGAGAAGACCTCAGTTGTAAAAATAAGGCATATAGCTTAGTCTAAAGGCAGCTGTCAAGCTGCTGTAGGGTGACCATGATTTGGAACTGGCCCAGTAATTCAGAATGCTCCAGATTATGGTAGCTTTAAAAGAACAATACATCAAACTGCAAAATACTGTTCTTCTGTGAAACCAGAAGAAATGGGGCTTCTGTACATAGCAGTGTATAATGTGCTACATAATTCTAGCACAAATATAGTATTAATCTGTTAACTCAGAACACGAAATAAATAATTTGGTTTTGTTACCTCCCAAATTGATCTCATTTGCATAGTTTAACTTTTGTAACTGCTATTTGCCTCCTGATTTTTCTTTCCAGTACAAAAGAAAACTAATTGATCCCCATTTTAAATTATACATACACCCTGAGGAGAACTGAAGAATTCATGGGTTTGGTTTTTTTCCCAATACACAGGGCCATCTGCTGGCTGAAAATAGTTAGAGCATAATAATGCTCTGTCCACACACCTCTGCCCCTGGCAAGAAAAGTGATGATGGAGGAGCTGGCTCTGTGCAAAGCACCCACAGCATGCCAGAGAATCTGGTTCATTATATCTCATTGGAAGGTTGGATAATTGTTCACATGATAAAAACCATGATCATATGTGACATCAGTGCCAACATTTCAACAGAAAGTCCCCCCCCCAAAAAAAAAAGAGAGAGAGGGGGCATTGAAACCCAGCTGCCCTCTTGCTCCTTCAGATGGTCCCTGAGGCATACAAATTCTGCTGTCTGATTCTGACTCGCTTTAAAGATTAAAAGGGAAAAATCTAGCCTCTTCCCCATACCCACCTAAAGAAGTTTTTTTTTTCATTCCACAGCTGATTCATTGCACTCAGGGTAAGACACAGAGATTCAGAACCGGCATGCTCTACTTGAATCTAATTACCTGTAAGGTTTTTTTTCAGTGTTCAGTTTTGCATGCCATGAACTACATTTGGTGACTTACATGAAGAAAGTGCTCTTCATGCTTTGGTGATGCATTACACTTGCATAGCTGTTGATTTCCGTGTTGTGAAAAATGGAGCCCTCTTCTTTGAATCAACCCTTTTGCTGATTTCAACACATGTAGAGAATTAACTCATGTGTTTAAGCTCTGTCTCCCTGTCACGGGTCACACTGTGCACAGTAGAATCTTGTGCCAGTAAATTCAGGAATACGTTCATTCATTGTTTTCATTTGTATTACGGTAGTGCCCAGAGACTTAAACCAAGTTCAGGGTCCCATTGTGCCTGGCACTGTACAAATACATAGCAAGAGGCAGTCTTTGCCCAAAATATTTTACAGTCAAAACAGATAAAACAAGGGGAAGGGAAAAAGAGGGCCAGAGATATTTAATGACTTGCCCAGTATCACACAGCAGGTCAGTGGCAGAATTGAAAACAGAATACAACAGGGAAATCCTGGCCCTCTTGAAGGCAATGGCAAAACTACTATATACATTTTGGGTCTTTTTATTTGACTTTTGGTTTTTGAACCTTTAAGGTTTGCATTTTCAATCTTTTCTCCACAATCAAACTCATTTCACAAAGTGAAAGCGGAAATTCTCACATAATCACATAAGAAAAAGTTTAAAGAAAAACAGCATTATAATGAGATTTATAATAAAATTGCAAGGGCTGGAAACACTAAAATAACTTTGCATACAATGGCATGCTGAAGTATTTAGAATTGCAGTCTTGTCCTTTGTTAAAAGTATATTTTAAAATAGATTTGTTTAAAAAAAGAAAAGAAAAAAGACAAACTAAATGTAGTGGTTTGTTTCATATTGTGGAATAGAAAGACCCTCCACTGTATACATTAGCAGCCTTGGAAGGATTAGACTTTTATTGGTAAATGTCAATTTCACTACACATGCACAAACCAACAAAAAAAATTCCATCAATAAATGAAATATACAGATGCGCAAAGTAAGAAAAATGCTGCTTGAGAACTTATTCAAGTTTGATTTAAGAATATTTACTTTGTATATTTTGACATGTGATGTTGACAATTTATATTTTAATGATTTGACTTTTGAATCTCAGCATCTACTGTTATTAAATAATTGTCTGACCGTCCACAATTTCCTACAACTGTGAACATTTAAATTGATAAAAATTGAAAAAACACTCAATAGTTTAAATAAAACCCATAATTTTGTGAAATGTGAATGTTTAAAATCAATAAAACATTTTAAAAATGCTTAAAGATAAACATCGATGTTATCTGTCAAAATTATTTTAAAAATAAAATTCGAATTCTGCCAAGGCAAATATCTGATTAGGAAATATAAAGGTAAAGATGCCAAGGGGGTAGTTTAGATACTTAGATAGGGAATTCTATAGTTGCTGTATATCAGGAATAGAAATTCCACGCTCCTAGATGGACTAGACTGTATTGTATCTCCACTGTGTCATTATTACAGGAAGAGCAACTACTGCATAGGGACAAGTGATAAAGGACTGTAAACATGTTAACTCTCCAGTTGCTTTATTGTATTCATATTGTGATAACTGTATTAGGATGCATAATAAAGAAGGCACGTGGCTTGCTGGGAAGAGACTGGTCTTTATTCCATGGCATCAGTCATAAGGCATAGGTCAGGATTACCAAAAGGCTATATACCCTTATCACATGGTCAGTATCTGACTCCTGTGCCTGCTTTTACATGGTGGTTTTATATTGGACACTTACGTTGATCCTTTGGTATCAATATGACTTTAATATTCATTAACAACAGATTTATTATGGAATGTTACCAGTTGTTCTAAGACAAGTACCTATTTCATAGAGTGGGAACATGTACTGACATGAGTTACCTTGGCAGTTACCCAGAAGGCTGTAAGGCATATTAATATATCATAAGTTGCTGTAACATGACTGCTTAGAGTCCAGTACTAGCTGTGAGTTAGGAGCTCCTGGGATAATTGTTTCTCCTTTATTTTAGCTAGAGTAGTAACTACTCACAGAACACATAACCAGCTAGAACTAATTAGAACTAGTTGACAAAAATTGAAATTAATCAAGAAGGGAACAGATTTTTAATGAAAATGTTCCCAAAATATTCATCTTGCACTTGATCAGTTTCACCACTAAATCTCCTGGGAAGGGACCTTTGAGTTATCATGGAGCCCACAGAATGATTATTAGAGTAACCTAGAAGAGCAGCAAATCTGGACCACTGTGGCAAAGTCCACATCCAAAAGCTTTCTAGTGTTTCAAAGATGGAAAAAAGGCACATCTGCTGAAATCTGGGCTTCCAGGTGCTATCTCCACCAACAAGTAAAAGAGCGTCTCCCAAAATAAATGTCAGTGTAAGAGATCACATCTATATAAGACAAAAATCTGACAACTCTTTAATAATGGTGAAATTGTTCCCTTGGTTGGTCAAGGTCTGACATTCTGTAACATTATGATCTTGCTCTGGTTGCTTGCTCAAAGTAACCTCCTGATTTATCAAAACAAGTACAGTGAGCAATAAAACTCCTTGTATACCCCTGTGGAGGTTGTTTAGAACAAAGGGACTTCTGTATTTTTCATATGTGGAACACCTTGTTAAAATTCTTTTCCAGAAATACAACTATTATTAATTAAACTTCCTCACCATCAAAGTGGTCACATAAATGAGCACCACATTAATGGGCCATATTTTAATCTCCCTGTGAGAAAATACGTTATCAAACCTTTTAAATACACTTTAATGAAGTACCATTTAAACATAAAATAAAAGCTCCAAGGTTTTATTCCCTCTAGTCAAATACAAAACAAACCGCTATTTGAAAGGTGACTTTTCTACATTTACGTCTGTAGATTTTGTTGAACCTGCAGTCTTGGCCAATGTATGTGGCACAATCTTGTAGCAAAGAGGTGGGCATACGCCCAAGATGTCACAAATGGGGCACAAACTGAATCATTGACTGTACTGACACCTTCACCTACCAGTAAGGCTAATGCCATGTTTCCAAATGTCACATTCAGGTGTGATACGCATGTGAGAGAGTATATGCTAGAATGACTTTTGCAGCTCGGGAAACACATGCTCAGCTTATGCCCCTTGACCACTTTCTTTCCCCATCCTATTAGTCTTCTGCCCACCTCATTTTGTAATTTTCTTCATAATCACTGAATGCCAGCGTGATGTTGCTTTTCCACTCCACCTCTTTACACCCTTTTTCTGACCCACTTACACCCACATGAAATTTACACCACTGTTTATCATCACTAAATTTGGCCTAAAGTTGTCCATGGGAGCTGCACCTGGCTATACTAGGCCTGAATTTGGCCATTAAGCACCCACAGGTTCCCACTGGATATGGTATTCTTCACTGTCTGTCTGAATTAAAGTATAGTATTGATGTCCGCTTGTAACAGGGACCCCACACATTGGGAAAGTAGCAGTGTCAGAGGAAACTGATAGTCTCTGCTTTGCCAGTAGGATTTTCCCTAGCTCTGGTTTAAGGGTCTATGACCAGAGTTCCATCCTTAGGGTGGGCTGGGCCTTCTTTTTCTTGTCACGGTCCCCACCTGCATGCTTCCCTGGTCTAGTTGTTTGGCTGTAGGAAATGCAAAGTTTCTTTATTTTCCCCCCTCCCCATATTTACTTCTGAGTGGTCCTGAGGTTCCAATCCTCTGGGGGGTAAATGGGTCAGAGAAGGGAGGTAGTGGTCAAAATTACTCAGAGGAAGAGATGATATTGTCCAGACCTGGACATAGGACATCTTGGCAGCTGCCCTTCTAAATTACGGGGAAGGGACGAGCTCCCAGCCTCCCTTTGTGTAAAACACTGACCTTGCCAAGCAGATGGAGAAATATAGAGCGAAATTCTCCAGTTGTGTAAACTGGCACAGCTCTACTAGGTTCAATCCTAGCCCCAATTAAATCAATGGGGCTAGATTTCTTCAGTTGACTTCAATGCAGCAGAGAAGTGGGCCCATTGTCTCAGCTGGGAATTGGCCATTTTTGCAGGCTGGCTCATGCTGGGGAAAAAAGGAAGAACTTGGAGTCCATTAGTCAAATCAAATATCCCTCATGCTTATCAGGATGGATCAGGCAGGAAGAGAAAGAAGGATGCTGCTATTCAGAAGATGTTGGTATCTATTGGTGCATACCTAGACTGGATATTTTAACATAAAATCCAGTCCTCTTATTCAAAGTGTAATTTACGTTAGCTTGTTTTTGAGGTGAGGGATTGGACAGCACGGAATAATAACTGACAGCAGTGCTGAAATCAGCACCAACCATTTCTGAAAGAAAAACAAACTTGTGAAATGACAGATGTAACAGGGAAAAAATGAAGTTGCTCCCCACCCACCCAGCATCTGCAACTATAAAATAAACCAAAGAACAAAACCAAAACAAATTGACTGCTTGCACTGTAGGAGTTTTCTTTTAACTGGCGCCAACTAAAAGACCCCCACAAAACCCAAAAGGTTGTTTATAGCTTTTAAAATACTTTCCCCATTTTTATTTTATATTGCACACAAATGATTTTTTTTTGAAAAAATAAAAAAGATTAACTGAGCTGAGCTACAAAATCAAACAAACTATAGCAGCAAGGAAAGGATTTCCCAAGAAATATAACAGTAGTTACTTAAAGTCTTCCATCGCAACTATTTCTGTAACAAAACAAGAGCCAAAGCCACAAGATTTCCACAGCCTGTCTGTACCCTAAAGCCATTGGGGTGAGTGAATCTGAAAGTGTGTCTACCTCGCTCTGAAGTGGGCTGGGTGGTGCCCATACAACTATGGAACCCCATCCTTCCCTTAGAGGCACAGTCTGGGACTCCGCCCAGCCTGATGACCACACATGGCAGCGAGTCAATGCGGCCAAGGAGCAGTGCTTCTCCAACAGCCCAAGCAGTGCCAGCTAAATGATAGCAAGAGAGACTAAGTAGACAGAGCACACTTAGCTGATGGCTCAAAAGCAAGTAGTTTTCATAGCGTGCAAGAGCATAATCTTACACCTCTATCATTTTCTTGGCTGAACTTTAACCAGTTGCTTCATAACCAGGGCCCCACCGCTCCAACTATCAGAGTCAAGGGGAGTTTTGCAGTCTTGGTCTACTAGCAGCAATAGCACCAGCAAATTAAATATACTCCTCCACTGCTAATCCCCAAGGCTCCATGTATTCAGTGGCAAGATTCTGTGGCAATTTCCCTGGATTCTGTTATACTTGAATATGGCAGATGGGCAATACAGCAGCAGCATTAGTTCAATTTTAAAAACTGAGGTTTTAAATGAATTAAATAGGAACATCAGCAAGACAATCAGTGTAGTAGAGCTTGTGTTTAATTTATTATGCTGCACCCTCACTTTTAGTTTTCTATATGCTGTGTACATTTGTATTACTTCATACAGCTGCATCAAAGAAGTTGTTGGGGGAAGCTGTCTGGTTTTGCTTTGAATAGGGGACAGTTGGATTGTTTCACATTCAGAGAAGAATAGAAAATCGTTTAAAACAGTGGGATTAGCACATCAGCTGGACCATTCTGTTAAAGTGTTGAACATTGAAATAGTTAAGCGTTAACATTTAAATTGGCTTCATTAGAATTCAGAGTCAATAATGTAGGGAGATGGAGGGGCAGTTCACATCCCTGAGATATTTCAGGCTGTTGTAGACCTGGGAAGGTAACACTGAATCAGTTACACTGACCTGTTCACATTCTCAAGATTTTCTTCATATCCATGAGGGCTAGAAAAAAATAAACAAATGGAAGCTTAGATTCAGGAACACAATTCTGCAGCAAGAGGTGGATTCCACTGCAAATATCTCAGCCACGATACCACAAAATACACAGGCCCAACTACCAAACAATGTTTCTGAAACTTCTCAGATTCCTGTTCAGCTGCTCAGATTGAGACTCCGGCAAATGGGGGAGGCAAACAAACAGAATGACTACATGAGACAAGATATATGACTGCTTTCTCAAGGAAGAACAATCAGGAGGATCATAAAAGGCTTGGAATATGTCTGCTTCTTTCATGTCTTTTATGAAATTCTAAACAGATACTGGTGAAGAACCCAGGTATAGTTGCTAGTAGCTGCCTCACTGGGAACAGATTTGGATTATTTATATTAACAGAAGGCCCCCTTCAGAATCACTCACCCAAAGTTTTCTGCCTGTTGATGCCTCTCATGTTTTCATTTACACATCGTAGATAGTTTGGGCTGCAAGTGATGCATGCAAGGCCTCTGTTTCCAGTGACTTGCAATGTCTGGAGATTGGACAATGATACCAGAAGGTCATGATGTGCTGTGACAACGTGACTTCTTTCGGAAAAAAAACCGCCTAGTTTTGGCAACAAAAAACTTCCATGCCCACAAGAGACTTTTGTCTTTTCCCCTCCCTTTATTGTCAACAAAAAGCCAGTGCAGAAACCACAGCTTTTCTTCTCCACTCCGGCCCCTCCCGATTTTATTGGCCTCCAGAAAGTGTCCCACAAATCCCATGCTGCCGCTCTGGTCAGAGGTTTGAACTCTGCTGCCCTGTAGCCAACCCACCCCTCCCCCTTACAAGCCCTGGGAATTTTAAATTTCATTTCCTGCTTCATGGCTTCTCAGAGGAGCTTCCCAAGTGGCTTCCCAGGTCAGCATGGCTGGCTATCACACCAAACGCACTCCCGTTTGGACCACCGCTGAGTTGTTGGATCTGATCAGCAGATAGAGAGAGGAATCTGTTCAGTTGCAGCTGAAAGTAACCCGTAGGAATCAGGACACCTATGGGCAAATTTCTCGAGGCTTGTGCGAAAAGGGCTATCATCAGGACATGCAGCAGTTCACAGCAAAGATAAAGGAGCTGAGACAGGCATACCATAAGGTGCGGGAGGTGAACCATCGCTCCGGTGGTGCACCTAAGACCTGCCACTTCTATAAGGAGCTCAATGTTATCCTCGGTGGTGACCCCACCTTCATTGCTGATAGCCTCATGGATACATCACAGACAGCAGAAAGGGGGTAACCTGGTAACTTGGAGGCCGAAATTCTGGATGAAGAAGTCGAGCTAGCAGAGGATGTGGTGCTCTCAGCGGGGTCGCCCGGTGAGGCAGGCAGCCAGGAACTTTTCTCCACTCCAGAAGTTCTCAACGGGGAGCAGGAAGCAGATGAAACACCGGGTAAGTTGCTGTGGCTTGTATAGAGAATCAAAAAGTAGGAGGCAGGTGGTGTTTTCTGTGAGCTGGACATTGCCCTGTGTAGCTAATCTGCATGGCCAAGAAGGGTGTCGATGGACATCGAGACCTGCAGGGAATCCTCCAGAGAGATGCTCTAGAAAGTTTCCAAGAGGTACTTGTTAATCCTCTGCCGCAGATTCAAAGGGATTGCAGCCTTGTTAGTTTCCCCCATTGTAGGAAACTGTACAATGCCACTTAGCAATCACTGGAGCTGGGACCAAAGCAGCACATAGCTGAGCTGCATATAGACTGGGGTGAAAGCTGCAAGTATTCAACAGTTGTGCCCTGGTTTCCCTGGTAACCCGCAGCAGCAAGATGTCAGCCAGCAGGTTGGCCGCCTGCGAAAAAGTGTGTGATAATTTTAGAATCATTCCCCTGCAAAGCTGCCCTGCAAGCCGTGACTGTTTTGTCCATATGCACAACTGCCTTCCCCCCTCCCCACTCCTGACACTCACCATGATTGGGGTGCTCGTGGAGCTGTGTGCCTGCCTAAAGTCTCAGAGAGAAAGTAATTTCTACTAGCAAAAGGCCCTTGTTACTAAAATGTTTCAATCACTTGCTGGAATGTAACAATGCCTCTTCTGTTCAGCACTGAGCTAGAGGAACACACCATGCACCACCACAAACCAGCTTCAGCAGATAAGGAGGAACCACAGGCGTAGCAAAGACGATATGTTCCAGGAGGTGCTGCAGTACAATGAGAGACAGACCGGGAAATGCAAAGAATGCTGGGAAGCTGAAAGGCAGGACAGAAAAGAGAATGCTGCATTTGCTAGGCAAGCAACAGAGTGGATGATAAAAGTTATGGAGGATCAGACAGAGATGCTCAAGTCTTTGATACAGCTGCAGACTGAGCAGATCCGTGGTTGACCCCCACTGCAGCACATGCAGATGCACAATTCTTTGCTAACCCCACCCCCCTCTAGGCCCCACATTCCACTTCATGGCACTCCTGAGTTTCCCCATTACTCCACCCCCTCTCACAGCTTGCACAATGATAGCTGGAGCTACACACAGTTGTGAGGTTTTACCCTTTTTAACAATAAATACATGCTATGGGTATTTAATGGTACAGCGTTTTTATTCTGTGTTCTACAAAAGTATATAACAATCAATTCACTCTCGGGAACAGGCTTCTAAGGCCTTTTTGTTGCATGGATCTTGGGCCCCAAAATTGTACATGGATGCACCAGGGAAGCAACTCCAAAGCAGACATGTGTTACTGCCCCTCATTGTCAAAGTGGTTCCTCAAAGCCTCTCTGATGTTAATAGCAGCCCTCTGGGCTCCTCTGACAGCGCTAGCATCTGGCTGTTCAAACTGTGCAGCCAAGTGCTCTGCCTCAGTGCTCCACACCTGAGCAAACATTTCACCCTTAGATTCACACAGATTATGCAACGCGCAGCACGCGGCTATGACCACAGGAACATTATTCTCGGTAAGGTCTAGCCTGCCACTGAGACACCTCCAGCGAGCTTTTAAACAGCCAAAGGCACATTCAACTACCATGTGGCACCTGCTCAGCCTGTTGTTAAAACTCTCCTTGCTGCTGTCCAGGTGCCCTGTGTAAGGTTTCATGAGCCAGGGCTGTAAGCAGTGGTGTAGCCATGTTTAAAGCACAGGGGGAGCGGAGCTAAAAACAGGCGCCTCCCCTTGTACTCGCCCGGCGGTGCGCTCCAGCTGTTCGGCGCGGCACTTTGGCAGCAGGTCCAGTCCCTTCACTCACTCCGGGTCTTTGGTGGTACCCGCTGCCGAAGTGCCACCGAAGACCCGAGCGAGTGAAGGACCTGCCGCCGAAGTGCTGCCGAACAGCTGGAGCGCTGGTGAGCGAGTACTTTTTTTAGCTCCGCTCCCCCAGTAGCGCCGGAGCAAAAGGCGCCGGAGGAAAAAAAAAAAAAAAAGACGCCGCTTCTGCTCAGTGGGGGAGCGGCCACTCCCCCCGCTCACTCCCAGCTACGCTACTGGCTGTAAGGGGTAAGCCGGGTCTCCCAGATTACTGTGGGCATTTCCACATCCCCACTATGATCTTGTGGTTTGGAAAGAAAGTCCCCGCCTGCAGCTTTCTGTACAGGCCACTGTTCCTGAAGATGCACACGTCATGCACCTTTCCAAACCAGCCTGCATTGATGTCCGTGATACATCCCCAGTGATCCATAAGCACCTGCAACAGCATAGAGAAGTATCCCTTCCTATTGATGTGTTCAGAGGCAACGTAGTCTGGCGCTAAATTTGACATGTGTGTGCCATCAATCGCCCTGCCACAGTTAGGGAAACTTGTCTCTGCAAAGCCATCCACTATTTCATGCACATTTCCCAGAGTCACAGTCCTCCGCAGCAGGAAGTGATTATTGCCCTGCACACTTGGAGTAATACAGCACCAACAGTGGACTTTCCTACTCCAAACTGATTTGCAACTGACCGGTAGCAGTCTGGATTTGCCAGCTTCCACACAGCGATTGCAACACGCTTCTCTACCGAAAGGGCAGCTCTCAATCTGGTGTCCTTGTACCGCAGGTGGGGGACAGCTCAGCACATAGCTCCATGAAGGTTGCTTTACGCATCCTAAAGTTCTGTACCCACTGGTCGTTATCCCACACCCGCATGACAATGCGATCCCACCAATCAGTGCTTGTTTCTGATGGTCTACTGTATGCAGCTGCTCTGTGAATACACAAAGCACTGATAAGTTGCTGCCATCCATATCATACTCGGGTGCCTGCGATTCATCTTCTGTCAGTAACTCTGCAAGTAACTGTGCTGTCAGGCGCGATGTCCTCACGACAGCTAACAGTGCATAGGAGAGAAGTGGGGGATCCCTCCTCTCTCACTACAGATGCTGGCATGCACTACAAAAGAATGACAGTTGGAAAAATGGCACGAAAAGAAACCAGAAACCATTGGAGGGCTGGGACACAAAGCGGTGCACGACGGTACATTTTGCACATCCCAGGATGTGCCGCGCTCCGTTTCTGCATTCCCACAACACCTAGCGACGGATGGTGTCACCAGGCACTGTGGGATACATACCCACAGTCCTTTGCTCTCGCTGTCGACAAAGGTGCCCCAAACGTGGATATGATCTGTCGACAGAGGGAGCAAATGTAGACACACTTTGGCGACTTTGCTTTTGTCGATTTTTCCTTGTCAACATTAGTTTAATCGACAAAACTTGCCAGTGTAGACAAGCCCACAATAGCTGTGTATTGGCTTTTTTCCTTGTCCAGGGAAAGTCCCTTTGTTCCTCAGTGTTTGGATCTCAAGGCACAAAGCAGCCAAGAGTCAATTCTGAGGCTCCATACTCAGGGTCTCATTCTGCTCTTACCAGTGTAAGTTAGAACAGATTCAGAGGCACAGGATCACAGTCTTTTGTTGCACTCAGGATCAGTTAGAGACAGCAAGGTGTGTCAGTCAGCGTGGCACCCGGACACTGCAGCCAGTCCTGTGCTGGCTCTTGCAAACTTTAGATTACCTGATATATCCTGACTGGGCACTTTTGTGGGAGGGAGGGGTGACAGGGGAGCTGGCTACATCAGCAGTATGCCAGCTGAGGACTCCTGGTGCCTTAGACCAGGAGAAAGAATCTGGCCCAGTTTTTACAGGCACTTTTGAAAAAAAATTACCCCAAATCTCAGTTTTAAAGGTGGCTTAGGCCCAGAAATACCTTTGTGTATCTGGGCCTAAGTCACCTTTGAAAATGGTATTTGGGCTCCTAAATCAGTTAGACACTTTTGACAATTTTACCCTTAGTTCTCAATCAAGCAAACTCCATTTGCTTCAGTGCCATAATAAGGCCTGAATAAATGTAGAATAAATACTTCAGAATTTGTCTCAAAGACTTTTTTAAACACACTTCTAAGGATAATTTAATGGCTGTATTATAAAACTTTAATGTTACTGTAAAAAAATCTTGGGTTTTTTCTTTTTACTTCCTTTCCTTCTGAAAAGCCTGTTTCTTTTTATTGTATTCCACTAACAACAGGGCTTTTCACACAGGTAAGTCCACAGTAGGTTACAAGCAGCAATATTAAAACCTGTGCGACTGTTAGGGTAACTAATAACAGTAGTTAAGACTTTTGCTGTGCTGAAGGGAAAAAGTGTGTATGAAGGGAACTCTTGTAACGTAATGTAGTAGTATCAAATATACAAGCCATTTCACAGTTTATGGGCTTGTGTGTCAAATAACCCTCCCTCATTACAGTGGATGAAGGACGCCAGGCAATCCACAACATTGTTTTTACGAGTCAAAGTTTTTGCATATAACACTAAGTTAAGATAATAAAAAGTGAGACTATATAGCATAGAGAAAGAGGACATTTTAACATTAGCCTCAGTATAGAGCTTAGTAAGTAGGTATGGGCATACCTGTCTAGCCAAATTTCAAATCCACTCAAACAATGTGGGTTTGTAAATTCAACTTAGATGTTATTGGGCTCATGTTTGACTTAAAAAAGACAATTTTAAAAAAAAGATTTCAAAGCAGGGAGCAAGAAAACAATTAATGGAGAAAAAGAGGAAGTGAAAGCAAAATCAAGAGGCTGCATAAAAGAAGCAGAGAGGAAGAAAGAAAAACCCAAAGGAAAACAAAATAAATACAGCATGTCATATCCTGCAAGAGCTGTGTAGGAACTGAATTTCCATGGGAAATTTTGCATTTCCAATTCTTTTCCCCATTCTGAATTGGAACAAAGGGTTGGAAATGCAAAATTTTCCACTGAACACACATTTTGGAAGAATTCCATTTCAAAAGAACCAAAACAGAATTTGTCCAGATAATCTGGGCATGGAGCAAGATTACCTGGGGATCCTGAGCAGCCCACCCGCCTGCCTGGTTTCTATCAGAAGTTTTGACAGAATTTACACAGAACAGCATTCTCCAGTGGCAAACTATTCCATTGGAAATTTTTCAGCCAGCTCTATATCCTACCATTGCTTTTTAAACAGAACTCTCCATTGAGATCAGTAGGGACTTCCGATTTTAAAATAGGTCCGATAGGGCACATAAGTCTAGATTTCAATAGATGGCAGGGATCTTTTCTAAACCAAGTAATATGTAGTACAGATTTCCAAAGGAAACAAACTAGCTAATTTTTTCTAGTTTCATTGTTAACCTTGAGGGGACGGAAGGAGGGACGAAACAAGCATGCCAATTGTAGAGGAGGGAAAGTTAGCAATATTGAACTAGTTTTTCAACCCCCACCCCCCAAAAAAAAAACAGTTAGAGGGGTTCACAAAACACTGAACTCTACAAAGTTCATCCATTCTTAAATATACTGAGCTTTATTATAGTTATTACCACTTTGGTGAGCAGGTTCCTGCTATACATTGGAGAATAACAGGTGAGAAGAAGGAATCAATGTGGTGCCCAGCTACCAAGGAGAGTCACATTACTCTCTGTTTGGAGTTGAGGTGTTCAGGTCTCTGGCTCTGCAAACAATCCAGACTCTAACTTCATTTGCATATGTAGAAGCTTGGCTGAGGCAGAGGACAAGAAAAGATATATGACTCCACTGTACATCTCTCAGGCTAAGCTAGGAAATGGAAGATACGCTGGAAAAAGACCTTCATGGATTGCAATGTCAATTCTTTGAATTAGAACTGCTTTGGAAGCCGTTCAATTTTTCATTCGTACTGACAGTTCTTATTCAATAAAATTATCTTAAACACCACTTGTGCTTCCACTCTTTCTAGTCTGTTACTCACTTCATATTGCTGTCTCTATAGTAACTCTAGTGCAGTGGTTCCCAAACTGGGGTTCGGGAACCCCTGGGGGTTTGCAAAACATTACAGGGGGTTCTTGGGAAAAAATTTCCTAATGGCGGACAGAGCTGTCCTTAGGGACCCTGGGCAGCACGGGGCCAGTAGCCCGGAGCCCCTGGATTTCCAAGAGCTAAGCAGATCAAAGCAAGCATATCTATATCACATTGAGGAGATTTAAACTTCAAGACTCATAAAAAATGGAAAGGGAGGTGGATATTTTTTGCTCTTTTTAAAATTAAATAGGCAGCTAGTATTGTTTTTAAAATTATTACGAAGAACAAGTTTAAGTTTTGTGTAACATGCGTTGTTTGCCTGAACTGCTTAAGACCTGAATGCTTGTGTAAGAGGAACTCTTTGGCTTCTTAAATACCTTGATGCTGTTTCACATCTGATACTCCTTGATGAAACCTCAGAGCCTGGTCTTATAACAGGCTTATTCGAAGTGATACAAGCTACGAAAGTGAGATCTTGGAGGAGTGTTGCCGTTTTCATAATTTAATAAAAATACTGTAATGATAAATAATTAATAATAAATAGTGTGTAATAAGCATGTCATAAAAACAAATTTTATATTTCCAAGATCACTGCTTTTATAATTTATATTCAGGTAAAGGAGAAAATCCCTGGAAATATTCATTTTGGGGAGGGGTTTCGCGAGACTTGACATTTTAGTGAAAGGGGTTCACAGGTTGTTAAAGTTTGGGAACCACTGCCCTAGCGGATAATTGTTCCAGGTGCTTTTCCTAAAATACCTCAAACACAACCTCATTAGTGAGTGGCTATGGCTAGTTGCTGCCATTTAATGCAATGGGAGTAAGTTCAGGCCTTAAATAGTGCTTAAGGGCTTGATTCTGCACCCCTGAAGTCAGTGAGTTTTGCCACTAATGTTATTGACAGGGGAAGGTGACTCAGGCTGTAACTAAGGACATATTTTACTACTCCAAAGCTCAAAATACCACACAAGTTTATCATCATCATCTGCTGTTTTCAACACTAAGGTGGGATAGAGCCAACTTCTGCTGAGTTCTTGGCTTTGGTATCCAGACTGCCAGACAGTTCAAGACTCAGCCCATTTTGCAGTTGAGGAACAGAGGCTAGCTGACTTTCCCAAGGTCACACAGGATGTGTGTGGTGGAGCAGGGACTTGAAACAGTAGCGCAGCCAGGTCCGGAGCGCAGGGGGAGCGGAGCTATAAAAGGCGCCTCCCCCTGTACTCACCCGGCGGCACTCCGGGTCTTCGGCGGCACTTTGGCGGCTCACTCCGGGTCTTTGGTGGTACCCCGCACCAAAATGCCGCCGAAGACCCGGAGCGCCGCCGGGTGAGTGCAATAAGCGGCGCTTAAAAAGAAGGAGCGCCTTTTTTTAGTGCTGCTAAAAAAAAGGCGCTGCTTCCGCTCAAGTGGGAGCGGCCGCACCCCCTGCTCCCCCCCGGCTACACTACTGACTTGAAACCCAGGTCTCCTATATCCTAGGCCTCTCAACCACTAGGCCACCCTCCCTCTTACCAAACATGTTACATACCTCTTCACTCAACCGGCACTTACACAGCCAAGTCACAAAGGCAGGACACAAGGTTAATAGATCAGAATTCAACCCATAATTTTAAATTGGTAAATATATCTTTTGTGGGACAGATTCTTGACCAACCTAATCCCTTCTCCTTTGCAATCCCACTGCAATCAAATTTTGCACCAGACATAAGTCAGTGCACAATTACAGTTTGCTAGTGATAGACTGTTGATGCATATAGATTTTTTTGGCAATAAATACTTCTCTGACCTAGATCTTCCCAGAAGATGATAGGATTTGGCCAGACAGTTCATGTGCCCTTTGGGGAAAAAAAAATCAAACAAAACACTCACCTCTTTTATATAAATAGAAGAAATCTGAGATGCATTTAGAGATCTGTTTGTGCCTTACTGCCTGCAGAGACTGTAGCAGAGTTATATAAAACTTCCGTATTTGTTTCCCTTGCAATTACTTGTCTGTTTTGATCCTTAAATTGTGAACCCCTTGGAGAAGAGACCATCCACTCCTCTTGAATGGAGGAAGCTATTTAGCATATTCTGGGTGCTGCCACAAACAAATGATAATGCTCTGGAGACGAGAAACTGAAAGAGCTCAATTGTGATTGCCATCCTCATGTTGGGGAGCACTTTTCCCCATACAAGTGGTCCCTTTGATTTTAGTTGGAGAGTAAATACCCACCAACATGAGCCAGGGCCCTTTAAAAATGAGAGATCATCAGTAGCCATACAGACAAGAGCCCAACCCCAGTTGTCCTCAGCAGTCTTTATTATCTCTTTTTCAGTTGGTTAAGGGAATCTTTCTAAGACCTGATTTTTGGTCGCATTAACCCTAAGATCACTATGTGCCTTCTTCTGCAAGCGGGGGTGGGGGGAGTAAAACCACATGAAACTGGGCAAGGCACCAAACATATTGATGAAGTCTCTGGTGAAATGTTTTGGCATCACTGCATAACAATAACACACCATTTTGATTAACTTGAACAAACAAATCCAATAGATGATTTAAAAAAATAACACAGATGTGATATCACTTTACACTTTGAGAATGTAGCAGGCAAATTTACCATCATGTTAACTGTTTCTTTTGACAAAGGAGAAAATGTAGTCTAAAGCCCTAGGCTGTGTCCATAACAGGGAACTCTGTGGGGGAGGGGGAGAGAGAATTCCCATTGGAGCTACCATTGGTGCCACTAACCCAGTGAGAGCCATGATGTACTTAAGATTCTGGCATCTTCCAGTGGTTTAACCACTATGTCAGTTAAAACTAACTGATAAAAATGCCAGAAGCCAGCTGAGCAGTACGGCTTTGTAACAAAGGATGTGCCTACACAGCGAGTGGGAGGTGTAATTCCCAGCATGGGTAGACAAACATGTGCTAGTTCTGCTAGAGCTAGCTCCAAATAGCAGCATGGCCACAGCAGCTTAGCCTAGCTGAGCACGTGTATACCCAGAGGGTCAGGCCGGTTTGTATTTCGGTGGCTACCCTGAGCATCTGCCTGTGCCACCACGGCCATGCTGCTCGAGCAGAGCTAGCAAATGTACGTCTACCCATTCTGGGAATTATACCTGGGTATGTCTGCCCAGCAGCTTGCAAAGTGACTCACCAGCCAGCATGTCCCCTTGTGGCTGGACACAGCACTGGAGTTTGCTCTTTTCGTCACCTTGCCAGCCACAAACTTAGGTCTGGTGGTGGTCCCCTCTGTCTGGCAACTCAGCCCCAACCAGACAGATCATGCTCGGTCCCATCTCTTCAGGGCAAGTGTTCAGTCCAACAACAGTCTGGCAACGTCTTACCAGGTCTGTAGCCCAACTAGTCCTTACAACTTATCTCTGTAGTCTTCACCAGTCTTTTCTCTGATGGCCTATAGGGGAACCCAGGGCCCCTGTAGCAGCTGTTGAAGGTCTAGAACTTCAGACCTCCAGCTTCTTCCCTGGACTTCTTCCTACTGCAGCCCCCCCTGTAAGCCTTCTTCCCCAGCCCGCCTTAGAGGAAAGGTAACAAAGGAAAGGCAAAATACAAAAATAGTCCAGACATGTTTCTGGCCTCCCTCCTTTCAGGAGATATCTAATGAGCTGCAGCCCAGCTCAGAGGCCTCAAAACTTTTGTGCAGTGTTCACAGGAAGACTCAGGCAGCTTTGTCCTCCATACTCCTTTCTGGATACCAACAGGGAGAAGTCTGCCCATCTCCCAAAGCCGGCTTCCTCCCTTTTAAGGCTCCTCCTCCAAGTCTGGGAGGCCTCACAGGTGCAGTGAGGTGAGTTGCCTGAGCCCCAAACCATTCTTTAACCCCTTCCTGCTGGGTGCAGGCTTTTTTACACCCAGTCACAGGCTCCCACTTATGGTACCTGAATGGGTGCAAATTTATTTCTCAATTAACCTACTGCAAACATGGCCTAATATTCATGTTCTAGCGCCATTTTCTTCCTCCTCATCCCCCTCCCTGTCCCAGAATCCCATCATTGCTGAATGCTACAAGAATTATTTCACTAACATACTGTACATAAGAACACCTTTTAAACTTTGTTATAATTAAGGGAGGGTGAACTTGGTGGGTAAACAATCAATCACCTATTGTCCATCCCTAAGTCAAACTAAAACCTAAATTTTTGCAGTGGTTTAAAAAAGTTTTGATAGACGTTTCCCTCCCACTTTCTACCTTTCCTCAGCAGAAGCTGGCCCAAACAGCAGGCGATTTCCAATCACACTATTGTCCCAGTAGAGAAGCTCAGACTCAGGCTTTAAGGTCGGAAGGGACCATCGTGATCATCTAGTCTGACCTCCTGGGCATCACAAGCCACAGAACCTCACCCACCCATTCCTGAAATAGACCCCTAACCTCTGGCTGAGTTACTGAAGTCCTCAAATCATGATTTAAAGACTTCAAGTTACAGAGACTCTGCGGGGGGGGGGGGAGGGATAGCTCAGTGCTTTGAGCATTGGCCTGCTAAACCCAAGGTTGTGAGTTCAATCCTTGAGGGGGCCATTTAGGGATCTGGGGCAAAAATTGGGGATTGGTCCTGCTTTGAGCAGGGGGTTGGACTAGATGACCTCCTAAGGTCCCTTCCAACCCTGATACTCTATGATTCTATGAGAATCCACCATTTACACTAGTTTAAACATGCAAGTGACCCATGCTCCAGGCAGCAGAGGAAGACAACCCTCCCCCAGGGTCTCTGCCAATCTGATCCAGGGGAAAATTCCTTCCTGACCCCAAATATGGCCATCAGTTAGACCCTGAGCATGTGGGCAAGACCCACCAGGCAGATACCTGGGAAAGAATTATCTGTAGTAACTCAGAGCCCTCCCGCTCTAGTGTCCCGTCTCCAGCCACTGGGGATTTTTGCTGTAACTGTGCCCTGTAACTGTAGTGAGCAAAAAAACCCACAGGGATTCAGGTGAGAGGGAGGGAAAGGTCTGTAGGGAAGGGATTGGTGAAAGGACCTGTGTAGGAAATTAGGGTCAGGGATGGTGCTTGCCAGAGTGGTAGAGAATTCAGGTAAAAATTAGGTCCGACCATTTCAGTGTTTATCCAAATGGAACTAAGCCTCTCTAGAGACCAGGATGTGATCAGTCAGGCCTAATGGTCAGAGGTAGGGTCAGCAGCCAGGAAACCAAAGCTAGAGCCAGAGCCAGGATCACACCAAGGGTCAGGGCTAGAGTCAGGATCAGGAGCCATGCCAAAGATTGAGCTGAAATCAGTGTCAGGCGTCAAAGTGACGGTCAGGAGTGGAGTCAGTCAGAAACCAGGGAACAGTGCCAAGGGTCAAGCCAGAGTCAGGGTCCAGTACAGCAGTGAACAAGGAATCCGCTCAGACAACTTCTTGTGCCTCCTTCCGGCTTAAGTAATGCATCTGGGCCAGTTGGTGGGGCTGGATGTCTGCTCCAATCAGGAGCTTCATGGGCAAAGGCTCTGGTAGACCACAGAGATGCTAGCCCCCTTTTGTGGGGGTTCCAGAGAACTGTTGGTTGCAATCTGGGTACCAGTTGGGGACCTCACTGCTTCAATCATAAGTAGTTTATATGTGCTAAATACAACTACAGCATCAGAGAAATCCCTGGCAAAATAAGGGCACAAAGAAATAAATGAGAAATCTCTGTAAAAAGGCATGAAGATAGTATTATTGGTTTTTTAGTATTATATATTAATAATATTAACATGACAACCTAGTGTGAGAGTTGGGGCAATTGAATGAAATATTTTCCCAACCATATACAATTATAGAAACATGTTTGTTTAATACATGAGCTGATTCACTATGTAAATACAGATTTCACTACCGTTCTTTTCACTACTTAATTATTCCTATTATTTACTATTTGTAAGTATTACTATCCCCAGCTGAGATTGGGTCCCCATTGTGCCTGGCACTGTATATACTTGTAGTGAGAGAGAATCCCCGCTCTGAAGAGCTAACAAAGCAGACAAAGGGTGGGAGAAAAGAAGTATTATTATCCCCATGTAGCAGATAGGGCAGTGGGTGGCAGGGGGTATCTGCGCTGCCATTGGTGGTGTGACTGCAGCCTGCATAGGCATACCTAAGCTAGAGTGGTAAAAAAAAATAGCAGCAGCATAGGCGAGCCAAATACATACTCAGAGTCCCAGGCAGGCATGTTTACTCACACAGCTAGTCCATGCTGCCACCCCCTTTATGGCACTTTAGAGATCATGCCTACATGGGTTGCAATTGCTCCTTCCAATTATAGTGTAGACATACTCACAGAGACTAGCCCCAGGTCACAAAGGAAGTGTATAGCAGAAGCAGGTATTGAACCTAGATCTCCTGAGAACCTGGTTAATTACAAGACCATTCTTCTTTTCTGTCTTGATTAGAGTTTAATTTCATGAAAGTAATCGGTATAGTACAGTATTGTATGAAGAGGAAACTCAAGAAATTATGAGTGCTCTTCAAGGAAGTTATCTACAAAACCAGGAGCTAAAAAAATTCTGGCGAGACAATTATAAAAGAACCAAATAGCTACATAAAACATGAAAGAGAAAAAGAGCAGAGTGGAATCAAGGAGTCTCACACATTACAAACGAGTTAACTCCTAATGAAGCACAAGTGTTCCATGTGTCATATTCACTTTGCAGATGAATTCTGAGGGTGGGAGAATTTTTCTCTGTGAATTTTGTATTCATTCTAATGTGCACTTCTACATCTGTTAGACATTTGTCTACTAGTTTATAACTAGTACTGATATTTAAGCCGGTAAAAAGCATCAATACCCAAAATGGAACAAACATGTACAGCTGTTATGAAACTGGCGTTTTCTAAGTGAGGTCACAAATTATCCTTATTGCAGCATTTTCACCAATACAGTATGAAAAAAATAGCCAAAATATTATTTTACTGCTTATAATCAGACGATAAAATCCACATCTTTTTGTGGGGTTTTTTAAAATGCATTAACTTTTTTCTTCTGAAACCCTTACTCATGCTAAGTAGAGTAGCATGTTATTCCACAGGACAGCTCACTGAGGTCAATATCACGTCTTGAAGAGTAAGTTGCTATTCAGTGTAACAGTGTCAGAATCTGCTCCTACCTAATCTACAAGGGGTAATTTGCAGCTCTCTCTCACACATTTTGACGATGTTTGGGGGTTTTGTTTTGGGGTTGTTGTGTTTCTTGGGCGGGGGGTGGGGGAGTTGTTTGTTTTTTAAGGCAGCCCTGCTTCTTCAGCTCCTGGTTTTGATCAACCCCCAACCTTTAAAAAAAAAATATGATTAGAGGATGGATGGGAACCTTATTGTTCCATCCCCAAACTTTCTTTTTTGTCCTTTCAGTTAATTACAGTATTGTAATACTGTCACTTAGGCCCACATTTGGGAACCTAAAACACTGATTTCAATGCCTAAATACCTTTAAAAGTCTGAAGTTTCATAATGATCTGAACTGATTTGGCTATCATAATGGCAAAATGTTTGGCAGGAGAAGAATGCAGCACAAATAATGTGAACTAAATCTAAAAATAGCAAACACATCTAATCAAGGGTGAAATTCACTTAGGAGCCAAGGGAAAGCACAACGGCCTATGCCCATGTAAAATCTCAAGATAGGGCTTAAATGGAACTTACATGATGCATAATACCTTGTACTGACCTTGCTGAATTTTTCCCAAAGAATAGGCATCAGTTGTTTATATGTTCTCTTACTTGGGTTACACAGAAGATCCTAAAAGATTGCTTCTTTTTTTAATGACTAAGACTCTGTATGAGCCTGGGGGGTTAATTGTGAGGGGTTACTAAGATATTGCCTCTCCTGAATGGTCTCTTGCATTTGAAATCTGAAGAAAGACTTTACCAACCTCTTTGTTTTGGGTTTGTCTTTCATGACACCCACCTCTGGCTGATGGCCCGCTGACTGCTGGAAATAAATGGGCAGTGTCACAAAGTCAGACCAGATAGCTATAGGACAATGGAGGAAGACAGGCATATCAGTCTAAGAATGGTGAATGCCCTTTACCCTAGGGACTAAAAAGAGGTTACCGCTGGTTAATTAGAAACACCTGAATCCAATTAAGGACAGCCAGTAACCTTTTAAAACCCCTCCTCTGGTAAGAGAGAGAAATGAGAAACAAGCAGCAGTAGGGAGAAAAGGCTTCTCCTACATAAAAGGCTGTTCTCCTTCCTATAGGGGAAACAATCAAGATTACTTCTGATTGAGAAAGAGCTGGTAACCATAAACCAGCATAAGACAACACTCCAGGGGGGAAAGGAAATGGATTTCTTTGTGTGTGAGTTTGTTGTTTGCTCAAGATAACTACTTGGGCCTACCTTGCAAATAGTGTAAACCAGAATGAAGAATTAGAAGCCTCCACTGTAGGACTGGCTCACTCCAGGCCCCATACCACCAAAGAGAGAAATACTGAGGCTGACAGTATTAGGAAAGAAAAAAAACTCTACACTTCTAAAAATACTTTTGTTATGGAGTAAGATGTAGGCGGTCTTGCCTAGTTGTCAGGTCTAGTGGGCAGAGCAGGCATCCAGGTTGGGGAACAAAGCCAAGGGTCAGCACCAGAGTTAACTGCCAGTTACCTGAGCCAGGGATCACACCCAAGTCAGCCAGGAATCAAAGTTGAGTGTCAAAGCCAGGACTAGCAACTGACATTTAGAAGCAAGGTGTAAGGGCAGGAACAGGATACAAGGATTAAGCCAATTTGGGGCAGGAGCCAGTCAGGAGCAGGGGCCAGTACAGCCATGAAAGGAAATCACCTTATTACTCAGACAACTTTGTGTGGCTCCCTCTGCCTTAAATAGCATGGTTGGACCAATCACGGGGCTGGGCAATCCTTCAATCCAGGCTCCTGTGGTAAGTGCCTTAGCTGAGGCTGCAGTCCTACTAGCTTCTCAGCCCAGCAGCTTTTAGCAGAGAGTGGGTAGAGGCCAGGATGCGGTGACTGCCTAGGCACTCCAGGGCCTGAGTTCAAGACCTGAGAAATTATGCTCTTGTATATCACAGTGAAATTAATAAGTTTCATTCCTTTCATATGACATCTAGCATATTGCCACTCCAATACATCTGCCCCAATATAGATTTAAGTATCCTACTTTCAAAGAGTCCTTGCAAATGGTCCATCTTCTGTGTGTTATGGGATGACCAAGTCTCTATAATAACCATTTATTGATTCCAATTTCCAGCTGTATCCAAGTGTGACGTTCACAGATTCAAAAAGCTGGCACAGCCACATATTATAAGTAGCCCACCTGGCTCCATTTATTCCCCCTTTCAAATTAAAGGCAAGGTAACCCAAAACCTCTATCTTCTGCTTTTAAACATTTCACACAAACCCATTTGGGAAATTTATTGTGGTTTTAAAAAGATCAGACTTTTTCATTTGGTGTGTCACACTACAAAAACTGTATGGTACCTGTTGGCCAGATGCTATGGGAATAATAGGCCAAAAGGTACCAGATTTCCTATTTAGAGTCTGCTGTATAGCATACATATCAGAATCAGGTGATATTAATGAAAAATAGTGCTGGAAAAGTTACAAGCCACTATTCCAAACACAAATGGCATTTTTTTCCCTTTTACAAGTGCACTCAATCTAAATAAGCTTTGAACTCTCAGATCTGTCTGTTTGTGGGAGGCTGCTTGTAACAGCCATATAGCCAATATGACGACAAGTTTGGAAGAGACCCAGGTATTTTTAATCAGTGAAACTGTACTGTACTGTCTGAAACGTATGAAACTACTCATGCCTGTTAATATAAAATCAAAGAAAATTTTAGATATGTAAGTTAATGGAACCCATAGATCAAATTTCTAAAAGATTTACTACTTCTCAGCAGTCTATGCAAGCTCTAATAGGATCTTATAATGTTTTTATAGCAAACAATTTACTTTTAGAGATTGTAAATGATACAGTGACTGTCAGTACTGGCATGAGCAACGACTTCACTATCATATCAAAATGAATGCTCAGTTTTCTTTCTGGCTGGTATTAAACCAGACCAGAGTTCTGTCATGAGTACACAAACCTTTGGAAACAGTGAAGAACTCCGAGCAAACCATAGTGGAAAATAAACACCGTATTGGAATTCTGAAACATTGGGTTGATTTTTTTTTCTCCCCACTTTCACTGCACACCAACAAAACCTGTCCTCCTGCTGTTTTTAAAGTCCTTTCTTTGGGCGATTTTTCAGGGTACATGACTATGTCTTGATCCCATACAAAAAGCATGCAGTATTTTGGTAGGACTTGCTAAGGAAATAAAAGGCACACATTTTATTGAGGTATTGTGTGCATTTCTGAGGCCTAGTCTGCACTTACCAATTTTGCTGGCATAGCTCACATAGCTGTGCTAACAAAAGCCCTAGTGTAGATGCAGTTAGGCTAGCCCCAAAAGTCATTTTGCTGGGCTAGTTTGTTTTGTTCAGGGAACTGGTATAAGCTATCCCAGTATAAACTTTTTTGCAGGTATAAACTGTGGTTCCACTAGGAGGCAAACCCTTTCCAGAATAGACAAGTCCAGAGATTCACTATACTCTCTCCAGGTACCTCTCCCCTGCTCATGCGTATGATGCCAATCAAAAGTGGTGGCAAAGTGAGCCAAGCAAGGGATATCTATGTCCTAATTAAGTAGTTCTCCAACCAGGACCCAAGAACCAGCTGAAATGTCTTGCAGTGACCACAGTTTAGTGTCAGTGAGGAACTGGGATCATATTGCAGACATTGATGAGTGTGCTGAATAGGACATATTGGTGGCGTTGAATGGGGATGTGTAACAGGATTACCTCAATCCTGACATCGGACACTGCCTCTGCCTCAGGTTCCCCACTCTCATGGAAGCCGGGCTAACTCCCCCGCCAGTGCTTTAATGAAGCTCTCACCAGCATCAGTATTTTTGTCCCTTTTCCTAGGGATGCATTTATTGTTCAAATACTGTCAAGGCTGATTCCCCACTCTGGCACTTTGAGTGCAGAAGGTGGGGGCCTGCAAGGATTCTAAAAATTAATACTGGCTGGTATTAAACTCCCAAGGTTACAGCTTTTCTCTGACCTTGGATGGGTAGATATTGCCACCGCGCAAGCACAAAAAACCCTCCTTTGAGAACCCAGGAAGGGAATTCCTTCCTGTGGAGTACCCTCAAGCACCTTCACCCCACCTCTGGGGAAGAGCTGAGAAAGAAAACAAAATCAGCTGTTGCCACCAGCTAATTAAACATGTGCACAAACCTCTTAGGACACAAAAATCCAATCTTGTTCTTAAAAAAGGTAAATTTTATTAAAAATGAAAAGAAAGAAAATGCATCTAAAAACTCAGACTATTGCTAGATTTTAAAAAGAACCACTTATAAGGATTAAGCATCAAAGTAACTTTCATGAGGTCCAGCTTAAAGGTTACAAGCAAAACAAAAGCACCTGAGGTTAGCACAGTGGAGTCCACAAGCCATAAAGAAATAAAAGAGATAAACCTAATTGCGTCTTCCTAGACATTTCCTGATCTACTTACATATCTGGGGTTTTAAATGAGTAATTTCTAGGTAGGATTTGATGATTTTTCATACCTGGCTCAAAGCTTCAAACAGCATTGCTGCTCTGTGTCTCCTCTCTGAGAGAACAACCACAGACAGACAAAAGGGGAGTCTTGTTTCAATTTTAAAAAGTCCTAGCCTTCCCATTGGCTCTTCTGGCCAGGTGCCCACTCACTTCCCTTTACCTATGCATGCAGTCAGACTTTTTAACCCTTTACAGGTAAAGCAAGTAGAGAACAGCTACTAACAGGGATTTTATAGCTGACTGGCTGTCCATAAAAGGAAGCTACCCTCACTTCATTTATCACAAACACTACCACAGTTCAACATCAACCATAACAGGTCAACCATGTCCCCTGGCTCCTTTTAAAACCTCTGCCTCAGAGCCTTTCTGTTGCTGCCTACACAGCCCAAATCCTCAGCCAAGACCTCCTACCTTTAGATCCTTTTCCCAACCCAGGGTCTCCTGCAAGTCTCCCATCAACAGAGCTGCTTGTTGGGCTTGTACCTCACCCCCCTAGGAAGCAGTTAGCTAATCACAGGTGAGACTTTGCTCAGCTCACTTAAAGGGGCCATCCCACCCTGTGACAACGTGCTTGTGCAGGCTTAATGTGTCAAATATAAATCAGAATATTCTTCTGACCAGCAGCATAGAATCAACTATTTAGCGTGTCATTTAATAAAAATGGAATACTGAGAATGGCAGAGGTATGCAGTAAACAAGATAACCAAGAAACTCAACCATGCCAGAAAGAAATATACTATCTCTAAATCTCAGCTCCCAAAACTATGGAGGTAGAGGGGCGTGGATGCTGTACATAATGAAAAGTGATGATCCTTATAGTTGTATTGTCATGTAGGAGCATCATAGTTTACATGATATGTAAGATCAGCTGCTGTTCTGAGGTTCTAAAATAATGTAATGTAATATTGGAAACTATTAGTCAATAGGGATAAACTCTGAATTTTGTAAATTTAAGCCAGGCCACTTATTGATGTAACTTCTGAAAAGAAAAAAAGAACATGCCTTTCTAACCGGTTAGAAGAATTATTTCAAACAGTAACGAAGGTGCCTAGATGACATGATTCTCTTGGATTTTCAAAAATATTTAGGTAAGATGTTCAAAGCAGATGTGTGTGAAATGTTCTTAATAAAGTGCAAAACTACTTGGACTTCAAGTTTCTCCCCATTACACGATAAACTAAAAAAAGAGAGAACAGTTCTGCAAAAGAAAATCGACTTGTGTATTTTTTTTAAAAAATGGGCCCGTTTTTGCAAAAACTGGGACTGTGCCTTAAAATTATGAACAATTACGGCTTTACATGCATTTTGTGAAAAACAGCCATCTTTCATGAAAGCAAATTAAGGACGCGCAAAGCAATGTGAAACAAAAAGGCAAAAAAAAAATCTGCATGAAATTTTGGAAACAAATTAAATTGCAGACAGTTTCCTTCTTAACAGACTTGTCAGGCAAATCAGTAAGAGGTAAAAGACAATGAGCCAGCTTCTCAGCTGGTGTGATCTGGCAATAGCTCCACTGAGATCAATAGAGCTATGTGAATATTAATGGAGCTATGTGGCTTTAAACCAGCTGAGGATCTGGCCCAATATCTTATTGTGGGTTAAAGAGAGGTTTTCACGTGATAGAGTGCCAGTGAATGCCTGTTCCATACAATGGCATGAAGTTAATAGGGACGTGCCTCAGAGATCATTACCGGGGCCGTGTCAGAAACTGGCATGGCTGCTCTCATTGGAAGCCTATACCCCTGGCCTTGCAGTCACCTGGTTAGACCTTCACCTGTGGATTAGCTGAGCCTTGGTTGATTGAGGTCAAGCCCTCAGGTAAGCAGGCTCAAAGAGTACTCATCAGGCTCAGAGATGACTCTTTACAGACCACTGTTCTTAAATATATTTATTTCTCACTTATAATATTCATGGCCAGTAACATCCTAGTCTAAATCAGATGCAAAAGAAATTATGCCACTGTACAGTACCATGATACAGCATCATCTGAAGAACTGTGTCCAGTTACTTCTCTAGGGCTGTACATAGGCATAAGCTCTGTCAGACCATGCCCGCACCTCCACCCCAACCCACTGCCATCACTATGTACCTTATATGCCAACCATTTTAAACTTTTAAGCACTCGTTAGAAAAGAAGATACATTTCCAAACAAAACTTAGTTAAAAAAGCATACACGTTAAAAGTGTTTCTATGGAGTCCAGCTAACACCCCTCAAAATGACATTCTTTACAAGAACTCAACACCTTTAAAAAAACCACATGGTTAAAAAGTCTGGAACTGAACAGTTAAGAGATCTAACTAGTTTCTTGCTCTTCTGTAATCCTACATGGCCCACCATCACCCCACCTGGCTTTCAATGTCAAATTTTTACTTTGTTCCCTAACGATTGAAAAAATAGATAGAAAAATCAAAATAACAAATTAGTAAGAGATTATAAAATCCTGTTTCCATGCACGGGATCTACTTCAAATTTGCTACACATATATTATAATACTACTTGCCACAAAAAAGCTACGTTAGTAGTTGCTGCTCAACATATGCCCCAATTTTACAAATTCTTATGAATATGCTTCACTTTAAGTATATGAGCAATCCCAATGAAGTCAATGGGGCATCTTATGTGGCTAAAACGAGGCACAGGATTGAGTACACTGTTGAATCAAGGCCTGTTAAGGACACAACTAAGATGTGGGCAGTCAGGCCTAATGGCCAGAGCCTGGGGGTAGCCAGGCCTGGAGGTTAAAACAGAGCTGAGCTGTAATCAAGGATCAGAGCCACGGGACACGTGGGGGCATCGTCGAGAGCAGAGCTGATGGGCAGAACCAGGAGTAAGAAGCCAAATGCCAGAATCAATGGACGAGCTTGAGACTTGGTCAGGAAGTGGAGGTAGGGGTCAGAGCCAGGGGTGGCAAGGATGGATAAGGGGAGGGGCTGAAGTAGGCACAAGAACAGGTGGGGGTGGGGCAGATGTGGGCAGAGAATGCATTGAGCAGCCAGCAAGTGCTGGCTGTTGCTGGAACAAAGACTAGTTAGCTCTTCCCCTTCACAAATCAGGAAGTGCTGTCAATCAGGCAGCCCCTATTAGGATCAGCTGTGTCCAGTGTGTTGCTAAGAGATTGCCCCTTCTGCAGTTGGCTCCCTGACAGGGCCATAAGTACTGTATCTTTCTTCACTTGTTGGAATTTATCAAGTTCTGGGCGCTCCTGGCTCTCAAAAGTTCTTTAGGAACGCTCATGGTTGTGGCTTCCTGTCCCCTGTCCACAGAGTTCACTGTCATAGCCCTTTATCTTTTGCAGATCCACCCCTTCATTTTCATTAAGAAGTCATAAACTCAGCTTTTGCCTCACACACAGCTTCCAAGCAAAGAAATGCAGCTCTATTGACATGCAACAACTGTAAATCTCTGCAGTCATCTCAAATAAAGGCAAAGAATCTATACTAAAATCCATGTAAATTATATATGATTTTTTAAAACTCTGTTTATTCCATTTTATGGAACTATTTAAGGTAAATACCCTTATTTGTTATGAATACCAATTTTTAAACCATGCACCTTGAGGAACAAATTATTTTCTTATTAACAGTACACAGTAGTGCAGCCAGGTCAGGAGCGCAGGGGGAGCGGCGCTATAAAAAGGCGCCTCCCCCTGTACTCACCCGGCGGCGCTCCGGGTCTTCGGCGGCACTTCGGTGGTGGGTCCTCACTCACTCCGGGTCTTCAGTGGTACCCGCCGCTGAAATGCCGCCGAAGACCCAGAGCGCTGCTGGGTGAGTGCAAGAAGCGGCGCTTAAAAAGAAGCGGCGCCTTTTTTCAGTGCTGCTAAAAAAAAGAAGCCGCTTCCGCCGCTTCTGCTCACAGGGGGAGCGACCGCTCCCCCTGCTCCCCCCCGGCTACGCTACTGACAGTACACTGTGAATCCAAAGTATCTCTTACTGAAGGGGACATGCTCTGGATTTACTTTGGTGTAACTAAGCGGAATTTGGCACAGTAGTTTTGTTGCCAGAACAAATTAACTTTTCCGATTTCCTCTAACTTTTCCACACAATGATCCCTTTATAACAAGAACAAATAGACTGATTGTAAAATCCAGGTAGTTGATAAACAGAAGGTAGGTTCAGAAGTTCAAGCACCTGGGTGAACTCAATGATGAATTTATAACCAGAACAGGAAGGCATGAACTAAATGGAGAGAAGTGAATGGAGTGATTTGTGATAGGAGAATGCCTATCAAATTGAAAAGATCTACAAGACTGTAATCGGGTCTGTGTTTTGGTATGGCTCAAATATTGGGCACTGAGGAAGCAATAGGAGCAGATCTTGAATACAGTGGAAATGAAAATGTTAAGGTGGATGACTGGAGTTACAAGGATGGGCCATGTTCAGAACACATGAAATGAAGATGGTACCACTTAGAAAAAAGTTGAAGCAGTCCAGCCTTAGATGGTTTGTTCATGTGAAAAGAAGATTGGAAGGATATATACGAAAGAGGGAGCTAAACTTATAAGTCAAGGGTAAGAGAAGGGTTGAAGACTCATAACTAGGTGGATGGTTTGTAGGTCATACAAAAGGTTCTGATTAGCTGCAGAGTTTCCAAGGAACTGCTTCAATACAGACTAGAATGGAGAAGAAGGGCTCGAAGAGATGACCCATATAAAGGGTCAAACGCTAGAAGAAGAAGAGTTGGTAGAAGGAGAAAAATTCCCTTCTGGATATCAAAGGCCAGATTCTCATCTAGTATAAATGGGTGTGGCTTGACTGAAGTCCAGAATGGAACAAAGAAGCTATTTAACAATATACAATATAATATTTGATGGACTAACACATTTGTGAAATCATCAATAATCACGTAGTGTAGCACATGAACCGCTTTCCCTAATGAAAGATCTAACAAACTTTCACTGTGGTAGTTTGAACATCTTGAGAAAGCGTTTAAAATTCTATTTTGGTTAAAATGCTCTATAAATATTTTTGGTTTCTGCCTACATGGCCATTGGCTCTTGAGTACAATTATTTTCCAGTGTAAGTTACAGCAATATCCATCACAGACTACAAAAATAAATGAAAACAGCAGATTTATAATCATAGAAAGCTTATATCACCTATTGTTTTAAAACCCATGAATGGCTGCCATATGACCGAAAACAAGTCAAATGTCCCTCCTGGAAAATATAAAATAAATTCCACCTGATCACAAAGTTCTCCATACCAGCATGAAATCCATGGCAATCGTTTCCTTCCCATAACATTGTTGTGGTTATTACAGCTAGAGCAATCATTATTAAAATCAACTTCCATCCAAAAACTGGCCTTTCAAGAACAGTTGAAAAAGAGCCAATTTTGACTCTGAGAAAGTGCTTGTGAAATCTTTTGTCCTCAATTTTGTAACTCCTCTGCATATCTGCATAGCATATGCACTATATTAAAGTTATGGGTAAAGGTTTTTATGATATATTGTATTTCGAATATATATTTAACAACTTATGTTGAAGCAATTTAACAAATGTAAGCCTCAGTGTGTCTGTTGGTAGGTCTCATTTCTCTCACCGGCTGAGACATTGCACGGAGTGCAAACAAGAACAGCGGTGGCTAACCTCCCATAGGCATCAGCAGGAGTTTCATGTGTGCAGTGAGAGGTGAACACTGCAGTAATTCATGAGGCGCAGGTGATGCACTGTGATCATTTGTGCCATCGTATTAAACGTGTCAGAAATAATATATCTGAACCCTCTGCATGGGGGTCACACTTAAAAAGGTCTATATCCAAGAGATATTTTTCTGTCTTTAACACGGGAAATACCCTTTGACTGAGGGATATCTTTCAAAACAATTAAAATGTAACCACCATAGTACAGCTCTCCTTTTCTAGACGGTGCACACTGTTGTACTGTAATTGTCAGTGTGAAACCATTTGCAATCTCTCGTTTCAGCTGACAAACATTCAAATCCGTGTGCAACATGCAAGGCATTCCAAGGTCGCATAGCACTTCCCATCAGATTGGGTCTTGAACCCTCCATCTTGATGTCTGGACACATTCCAGTTCAAGCAATTTACATTCTTCCTCTTGTAATTAGATATAACATTCATAGTCGCTCCCTATTCTGAAGTGTTGTTGTGTGGTCTAATCCATCAATCTGTTTGTCGGTCTGTCTATGGTATATCAAAGGCACATATCAACATGGTATCTAAACAGCTCCTCATTTCAGTGGTGGGGAAAGTGGTTGCAATTCATTTCCTATTTGATAGGAGAGTGTAAGTTGTGCTTCACTGATATGTGCCCCACTTTTATAATCATTTTCTGTGACTATTCGAGTGAACAAGTCTCCTGGCAGATATATTTATAGAAACAGTGAAATTTAAGCAAATACTACAGAATATTGACAGAAAATGAATGTTGAACTCGTAAACAGAGGCATGTCCATGGGAAACCTAATCCAGTCAAGGAGCAGAAATAAACAATGTGACGCATATGAACAGTTGAAACTCATCAACACAGCTCAAATTTCAGATCTTCACTACACTTAACAAACTGCTAGCAAACAATCTTCTGACCAAGAATTAGCTAAAGAAATAATTTGACAAATATTTTAAAATAACAAACTGCTTCAGACAATTCGCAAATAGGACAAAAGGTGATGTTCATTCAATACTTTGTTTATTCAACCATCGAATTAAGTCTACAGAAGATTTTTTTCCCTGGTCTTAGTTTAGTTTTAGGAATGGAGAAATTCATACCAAAAAGTCGAATGTTGATGGCTTTAATGTTTCAGAATTTAGCCCATGGCGCAATTCATGATTATAATGAAACAGGGACTGTTAGAAACACCTGTCGTACAGTAAAGGAGTACAATGCATGGAAAACTTTTGCCAAGAAAACTCATTGAAACAACAAAGTCAATATTTACAGATTCAGCCTGGATCTCTCTTATCTGACAAACCATTCAGGTACCAGGCACCAGACAACCACAGAGTGAACAAGCCTATGGACAATGGAAACTATTACACTTATTAAATAGAAAACCTGTTAAACTATTATATATATTAACATCAATGATGATTTAGATGCAATCCTTTAAAGGCATTCATTGGAAATCACTTTGATAATTACCCTTATTTGATATTTATTTCCTGGAAAGGAAGTGTGGAAATATATGAAAGGGGGTGGATAGGGGAGGAGAGAGAGAAAGAGTTAGTTTATTAAGTTACTTAATTAATTAAAGAGGGGCCTGAGCAGCAGAACTGTTGGGTGAAATCCTGGCTCCACTGAAGTCACTGGGGCCAGGATTCAGCCTCCTGGGTTCTATTCCTATCTTTGCTACTGATTTCCTGCAAAACCTTGGGCTAGTAAGTTAATTACCTCTTCTAACGTAAGTTTCCATATCTGAAAAAAGGATCTAACAATCCTTCCCTACCTCACATAGGTGAGGAAAGGTTTCCTTTATTGGCATGGGTGAAGAACCTGGAGCACCTGAGGTGAAATATGCTTTACAGGTTGTTATTACCTTCTCCAGATGACCTCCAGGAAGCTGTGGTTGGGAAAATATGCATCCTTTCCCCCGACCCCAGTGTCACCTCTTCCCTTCTATCCCACCCTGGTCACTCCTTGCTCCCCTCGTTGCATAGATTTTGGACGATTTCCAATGTCAAGATTTTCAAGAGGCCTTCACAGACTCCAGGGAAAGGGGAGGAGGCTACTTTTGTGGAGGAGGCTGAGTCCCACTCTGTGCAAGAGGAAGAGGTCTGCACCGGGATCTGGGGGCATGATTTTCCCCTTTGTATAGAATGTCCAAGAGCAAATGGAAAGAAGATTCAATCCTGCAAATCGCTGAGTGCCTCCAAGTCCCAAAGAAATCAAAGGGAGGAAAGGACACTTGCAAAAATCAAACCTATAGTCATCTCTCAGCTGCACAAAGAGATCTCAATAAAGAACAAAAAGCTGGTAAATCAGAAAACACTGCACAAAAACCAGAGCTCTTCAGTGAGAGAGGATTGGAATTCAGGATACTGGTATTGGTGGAAAACCCTCCCAATCCATTGGTTTATAATCAAACTGCCTTGGATAAAATCAGAAGGGATCCAAACCTTCAGTCAGATCTTGAACTGAATCCGGATTGAACATTTCCCCAGTTCCACATACCTCTGTCACTTCCTGGTAGAAATTGATCCACGGTGGATTTCTGAATCTGAACTTTTGCAGGGGAAGGTTTCAAATCTGAATCCCCAACTGGATTAGGAACTTTCTCTAGAACCGGTTGAACCAAAAACTCAAATTTAAACAGCCCCAAACCTTTGGGGATGTTTGAAATCCAGTCTACACTAGCTTTATATTAGCTCAGTTTTCCTCCGCGCCAGAAAATCCTTGGCTGCACATTTAGAATAGGTTTAGTGGCATGAAGGGACCTAAGCAGAGCCAAGGATCTGGATTTTAATTTTGTGGTTTCAATCCTATTTCAGGAACTGCTAATCCTCCATATTAATTTAAAAATAAAGTCTCCTGCCTCATTCAATCCCATTTTTAAATAGTGGTTCCAGATCCTCAGTCCCGCTTCCAGCTGGAAACCCAGTGATTCCAGCTACCTGGGGATTCCCCTGGTATCTCTGGGCATGGAATACAGTTGGTACAGCTGACTCTGCAACTCCCTCCCTCTCAACCCCACGTGTAAGGGTGATGTTGGGGTAAGACTGGAGTGCTGCTGTGGTCCCCAACTGCCAGTGGAATGTGGGACAGGCCTCAGGCTGCACTAACTTAAGCTGTGAGTTGAACTGGCTCCAAACATCTCTAGGGACCGCAGAAACAGAAAGGTGGCTTAAAGCCCACTTTTCTGCACCCTGAGATGAGATGAGCACTGGCAAGGCTGAGGATGTGGTCCCCATATCTTGACTTTTTTTTTTTAAAGGACTTGACCTTTTTCGGTTGCCCAATTTTTCTTTCCTTTTATTTCCACAGTCAGCATTTATGTCGCGTTGTTGTTACATTTTTTCTTACCAGTTGATTGGCTTTCCAGTCATGGACATATTAATGATCCCTTGTTTGTTTATAACATTCCTGACAAGGCTTTTCTGTGTCAGATTTTACCATGAACTATAAACCTTTTCTTTTTCTTGTTTGGTATTCCACCCCCCAAAAAAAAATTTTTTTAATCCCTTATGAGAACAGTACATTCTGCTAGAATCCCTTTAACTAGTGTAACAAATTATGCTTTGGACATAGTCTGACCCATACTCAACATCGTGTTTGTGGCAATTAGATAGTTCTTTTGGCTTTGACATGATAAATGACCCGTTTGTATTAAACAGATAGGGCTGTTAGTTGTGACTTACTTCCCCTGGCAAAGGCCGGGATTTGTTGTCTTTCCTCTTACCATTCCTTTCCTTATAAACTGAAAAATTATAATGATATGCAGGTATGTTTTCTGCTATTCCAAAGGGCTCAGTTCTTGGCCCTCGTCTGTCTATTTGACTCTATTGAGCAACATAAGAGTTCACCATGGCCTTGCATATAATTGCTGTTCAAAAGAACACATCGATTTATTGTTCCGTTGAGGGTTTACTGTCAAATTACATTTTCAGATATTCCAGACATTAAGATTAAGCAGTGGATGTGGTCTCAGCAATCGGCCTCTGGTTGCTTTAAAAACTGAGTTAATTGCTAATGCAGAAATTTAAATGAGTTACTTTGCTGATGCTGAAATCTCTGGTGCAACATAGTGGCTCTGCCAGGGACGTTGCAGCACGGACAATGTAATCAAAGCAGCCTGTCTAGTCATTGGAGCATCTATATTAATGGGCTGAATTAATACTGGGCAAAGGGGGCATTTGCCTCAAACTCTGGGATTAATGAGTCCCAGAATTAATGTGGGGTATTATATACAGGGTCTTGTGTAGTGTGGTAGCCTTGTTGGTCCCAGGATATGAAAGAGACATTGTGGGTGACATAATATAAAAGATATTACCTCACCCCTATTGTCTTTCTGAGAAATGGTCTTGTCCAGCTACTCACTTACCTTTCTATTACTATTGACTGAAGGCACTGAATCTGTTTGTTTCTCATATGCTACAGTGGTCACACTTAATGTCTGGCTAGTTTCACCTTAGATAAATAGACGAGACTGCCTACCAGTATCTGCAGCCGTCCCCATATTTGCTATAAGGAGCACTACAAATACTGTAGTAGTAGTATTTAGGGCAAAGGCAACTGGCAAGCCTTTAAAGATGACCACAATAACATTTTGTCTACAGATGGATAATCCATTGAAAGCTAGCTGGGGATTCATCCCAATTAAGAACCATAGCAACATATAATCACAACAGATGAATTATCTGAGTAAATATTCATCATAGCCTGAAAGGAATTTTGGCAAGCTCCCAGGAATCAATAACAGAAGATGTTCACCTTAGCCCTGAACACAGTGTTACCATTACTCTCGTCTCCCCGGGTGAAATCCTGGCCCCATTAAATCAACAGGAGATTTGCTGTTGACTTCAATTGGGCAAGAATTTCATCCAAAGAGTCTAAAGGGTGTATTCTTATTTTGATGCAAGAATGGTTCCCTGGGAATATCAAAATGTCTATGCGCTTGAAAGTTTGTTTTTCAAACTGCAGAAGACAGTGCTATGATACAGCCGATAAGTATAATCAAGAGCGGGCTAGTATGGAAGAAGTGAACATGTACTTAGCCCTAACTTCACTTCTGCCCAGGGCTTCAGCTTGAGCTGGCCACCAAGTTACTATACAAAATCTGTCAGGTGCGTACGATTTATCACTAACTACTGACATGTAGCAACTAATCATTCAAAGACTTAAGAATGTATCCATAAGACTGTCCTCTTGCTGAGATTGATCCCTATGTTATTTTTCACGTGGCTTGTAGTTATCTTCTTATATCAGCAAACTATATTTTATCTGTATAGGATACAATATGTGGCAAGGACTATAAAAGAATGAATGATCTCTAAAGGTGTTGTGGGCCATTATGGTGTTTTGGGCCAGCCCAAAATAAAACAGTCAGAGGTTTCCTGAACCAGTGCCAGCTCTTGTTCTTGTTATGTCCCCACATGTTCCCTACTGACCAGGCCCAGTTCGGGCGTATTGTTAGTTTATTGACTGGGGAAGCCTTGGCTTGGGCATCTCCCCTCTTGGAACAGTCCAGCCCCTTCCTAGGCCAGTTGGAGGAGTCTATTCGAGCAATGTCTGTGATCTTTGCTGACCCTCACTGCGCCTGAACTGTCAAGACCACACTTCAGGCGCTATGACGGGGTGTCAACCTCTGGCCAAATATGCGGCCAAATTCTGCCTTCTGTCTGTGGACACTGGATGGAACAAGGCAGCACAGTGTCACCGTATCCAGATAGAATGAAGACACTAAAGAGGAGTTGGCGCAGGCTTAACCTCCATCCAATCTGGATGACCTAATTGATTTGTTCATTCAAATTGACATCCCCCTGACTGAGCCATGCCATGAGCATGGCTCAGCACCCCAAAACCTGCCAACACCCTGGACTGTTCACTTCAGGACCTGGAACCCAGGCAATATGACCAGGTCAGCTGGCATCTACCAGAAGCAGAAAACCAGATGCTAAGCATCGGTGCTGTGCTTACATTGTCGGAGACCTGGACACTTCACAGCATTATGTCTGGCAAAGGCTGGGCTGGTCTTTGGGTAAGGAAGCCATCAGGCCACAGCCTCGATAAAGGAACCTGCGCTTGACCAGTCTCCAGAAGCACAGACTGCATTTGATCATATTAATATCATCCACCATATTGATCCACTCAGACCCAGCCAGACCATTTACAGTGGGGGGAAATACTTCAAACTTTGTGCTGGGAGCAATCCTCTCCCATTTGGCTGACTCCAATGGTCATCTTTACCCTTTTGCCTTACATTTGTGCAAACGTATCCCACTGAAACACTGAAAGTATTATGACATCTTAGACAGAGTTATTGGCCATTAGAGTGACTTTCAAGGAGTGACAGCATCTCTTGGAAGGCGCTAAATTCTTGGTCCAAGTCCTTACTAATCACAAGAATCTGGAACTCCTGAAGATAGCCCAGAATTTGAATCAGTGGCAGGCCCACTGGTCTCCTTTACACACTTCAATTTTATGATCATTACCACCCGAGAATAAGGAATGGGAAGGTGAATGCATTATCCCAAAAGGACAAGTACTGTGAGCCTGGCATGAAAACCCTGTGCATGATACTGAAACCTTTGAATTTTATTGCTGGTACCACAGTCCATAACCAATACCTCCATCTGGTCTCTGCTGCCCAATGATCCACTCATCATTCAAATGCATTGGGCCCTAGCAGATACCAAAGTTCAGTTCAACCTGGTGTTCACATTCCATGATGAAATCCTCTACTGCAAGGGGAGCATCTACATGCCTGAGGGCACAACCAGGCTCCACATCCTATGACTATTTGCCATGACCCTCCTCTGGTAGGTCACTTTTCACGATTCAAGACCTAGGACCTGGTGTCTAGGCACTTCTGGTGGCCAGCCCTGTGTGCTTCCATACCATCTTATGTGAGATCCTACAATCGCTATTCCTGGACAAAGACCCCCCCTGACCCATATGATACCACTGGGTTTCCTCCAACCCTTGCCTACCCCATCTCAGCCATGGACTTTATCATGGAACTGCCGTTCTCCCAAGGACACACCAAGATTCTAGTCGTAGTGGACCTTCTTACTAAAATGGTGCATTTATACCATGTTGAGGCCTCCCCATCGCCCAAGAGACAAGCCTGCCCTTTTGAAGAAAACATCTTTTGCTTCCAGGGGTTACCAACGAGCACAGTGTCTGACTGGGGATCCCAGTTCATTTCCTGTTTCTGGTGGTAATTTCCTGTGCCCTCTGGGAATCAACACCTGTTCCTTGACCACTTACCACCCAAACACCAACAGTCAGACAAAACAAGTCAATCAGGTCTTGGAGCAGGACCTATGCGACTTTCTTAATTACCATCAAGACGATTGGCTGTTGCTTACCTCCCACAGAATTTGCCTACAATAATGCCACATATATCTCCATCCAACAGTCCTCTTTTTTGCTAATTATGGATTCCATCTTTGCTTTCACCCCAAGTTCCCCACCAAGTTTCCAATGACCACCGTTGCTGACCTCATCACTCGCATCCATCAGCTACACCAAGAGTTTAAACTCTGGTTAGAAGAAGCTAAGGCAGCATACAAATGATATGCTGATGAGCACTGTCGGCCAGCCCCTAGATTCTCAGTAGGGGATAAGGTCTGGCTGGTCACCCAGAACTTTAGATCTACTCACTCATCTGCAAAGCTGGGCCACCAGTACATGGGGGCCTTTCAGATTACAGAATGGATTAATATAGTAACCTTCAGGCTACAGTTACCCGAATCTCTTAACGTCCATCCCATATTTCAGATCTCCCAGTTAAAGCCACATACCAAAAATACCTTCCCACATTGCACCTCTCCCCTACCCCTATCAATAACCATTCAGGGTCAGGAAGAATACGTGGTTTGGCAAATTCTGGACTCTCACTGACTACAGGGAAGGCTCCAATACTTAACTGACTAAAAGGGATATGGCCCTTATGAATGCTCGTGGGAACCCGCAGAACATGTCCATAACTTAGATTTCCTGCTTGCTTTTCACTGCATCTACCCAAAGAAACCAGGCCTCAAGGCCTTGGGGGTGGAGGGGTGGGGATGGGGGTTGAGAGGATACTGTCAGGGATTAGGGCTGTCGCAGAGTCAGTCTCCTGGCAATCCAACAAGCATAGCTGGCTTGCACTACGTTACCTGGTTGATTGCATCATCTGATTGGTCAGGAAGGGCAGCTGGCTGGCTTTAAGCACAGCAGCAGCTGCAGCTTCCTGGCTGCTCAATGTGTATCATGCCATTCCAGTCCCTGCTCCTAACCTGCATCAGCTCTGGTTCCCCCTCAGTTCCTGCCTCTCCAGAGCCTATGACCCACAACTCTGATTGTCCTCCAGCTCTGGCATTTGGCTTCTGTCCGGCCGGCCCTGACCCTATCAGCATCTCTAGGTACCTAAATAACCTTATAAAACTGGCACTTAATGCCAAGTATATTCACGTAATGTGTTCAATCTGAATGAATGTATCTTTTCACATTTTTCTCTTGCCAACCTGCTTCTGCAAAACCAGCTGCCTTGCTTAGACACTTTAGATGAAATCCTGACCCCCTGAAGTCAATGCAAGTTTTGACATTGATTTCAATGGGCAACAGAATATCACCCTTTGTGCAGACTTGGAAAATACTTGTCCCTAAATCTAACTTCTCATTTGGGAAAGCAGCACTGAGACCTCTTAGTGTCCATGTTACATGCCAAGGTGCTAATTTAAACATCCCTAAGGAAATATATATTTCCTATTTGAGAAAAAATTGGACTCTGTGAATCCCCAAAATGACAAAACCTTCTCAATAATACCTAACGTGGGGCCAAATTGACCTGTGATACTAGTTATAAAAGAAACACTGCCCCACAAGCAATACTTCCTGGAATCATGTGATTCACAGCATCAGTCAACCATTACAATGCCAGATTGCAGATTTTTCTGAGGACTCTGCTGTGATTAGCACAACACTGTGCAGACACATTGTCTGATAAATGAAAAATTTCAACATCACTCAAAGTAATCTACACACAAAATGAGCTCATCAAAGTTGTAAACAGACATCTATTGCAAATAAAAATCCACATTCACATCATTAATCTCATTAATTTTAAGGAGATTGTTTTACATGAAGAATCTGTATTCATCAGGGCTGCTGCTTTTATCAAAACAGCTGCTTGTGACATGCATGTATTTATTTAAATGTGGTAAGCCAAATACCTATCTAACTATAAAAGTTTTGATTTGGCTGATGACATAGTTCTGACACTTCCATTGTTTCATTTTCTCTGGATCTGACAGTACAGGCTCATCGAAAACCCCAAACCAACAATCTGGAAAACAAAGACATTTATGGTATTATTACTTGGCAGTCCTGGAAATCCCTGAATAGAATTGATACAAGTGAGAACATTTTGTTTGCAAATGTCTTGGATTTACATGCAGACTAAATCTGTGGTGGAGTAGATTTTTTCCAATGACTCTCACTAGAAGCATGACTCTAGAGTATTGGGATTTTAATGAAATCAGTATGTACCACAGGTAAGATTGCAGAAAAGATGGAAAACTTAAACTTTGTTTTAAAAAGATGATGGCCCATGTTGATTGGGGACCCTTCTTTAGACGTGGGATTTTTAAATGCTGCTATTCATTTTTATTTTCTAAGTCGCTGGAATAGCTTCTCAGACTCTGTTGTATACCAAGATTTTAGTTTCTTTGACATGTTTCATCTTTTCTATTTTTACTTTTTGTGTGTTTCACTAGCCTTTATATTATATCTATACACACACATTATACACATATGTACTCAGACACCCCTATCATTTTGGGTGCTAAATAATCACATTACACATATTTTAAATTTGCCAGTAACCTGATCAGGCCAGAAATGTTGCATGTATTAAAGAACTAGCCGACTAAAATAAAATCTGACTAAGGCACAGTTTTGATGCAGGAATTACTGGGTGAAATTCTGTGGCTGGGGTTATGCTAGTGGTCAGATTATTCAGTGGTTCTCAACCTGTGGCCCGCAGGCCACTTGTGGCCCAATCAGCACAGAGCTGCGGACCATGTGACATCCTCAGGGCCATAGAGGTAGTATTTGATGCAGCCCACATAACACATTGTGGGCCACATATGCGGCCCACAACGGTAAATAGGTTGAGAACCAATTAGATGATCATATGATCCCTTTTGGCCTTAATTTATCACTATATGAAGTGCTAAGTAAAAACAGGAAAGATCCAAATAGTTATTTATGAAGCAACTAAACAACAGTGTTTAACTTTTTCAAGACATTTACAATGGAGAACATATAGAATATACAGATCTAAAGCAAGACAAGGAGACAAATTCATTAGTGGCTAGTGTAAGCCACATAGGCATATTCACTTGTGCCTGTGTTGACTTTGGTCCAACATCCCCAATTCAAGGAGATTATGCTCTAATTTGCACAAATATCACAGTGAGTAAATATATCAGTATGCCGATAGCAAAAAGAAGAGAGAAGGAGAAGCTTTGGAAGAGCACTTGTTGAGTTTGGGGGGGAGGTTGTTTTTTGGGGTGAAGGGTGGTTAAGCAAGTGCCCTTTTAATGGCTATCATTTGAGATGTCATAACACATTAACATATTGATGGCAGAATTTACCAAGACATTGCACATCTAAGAGGCCCTTTGTCTTCTATCAATAATCAGAATGGCAGGTGAATTGTAGTCAATAAATAAAGAGGATGACGAAGGAACAGAGTTCCAATATACAATAAGAAAGAATCAGTAACATGGCTTTGGATTAATGACAGCATGTGCCACAACACTTTTGAAAAGGAAAAGGGTTTGTCCTGTTTTCCTTAGTTAAATTTTCCTCTCGTCCAGTGGTTGTGAAGTGCAGCATGCTTGTTGGCTGCTGCCTACTCCCCCTGTCATGCCTGCATTTTCTCAGGCTGAAGTAACTACAAGTTTTATTTTTCATAGACAAGTTAATTCATCACATACATTTTTGCTACATTTAAAAAGTTCCTTTTGTATTTTCACAAATGATCTATTTTCCTCATTTGTGCTTTGCAACTTTCACCTAAGTGATCCACCATAGGTAGCTTCTTGAAATAATACCCAGATGTCACAGGCAGGCTGGTCCTTTAGGCGAGCTAAGGTCAGCCTGGCTTCTGACCTAGCAGTTACCCCTGATCTAGCGATGTAGTGGCAATTAGTGATACCAACTGGATGTAATGGAATGAGAGTGACTGACTCCAGCTGCAGAGGATTACTTAAACACAGCTGAGTGGAGAAGGCCCAGGAGAGAGGAGGCCCAGGAGAGAGTTCCCACTCTCTGTGGGAAGGGGTTCGGGCAGGTAGACTGAGGAAAGCCACAGTGATAGAATTGTTTCCTGGGGGGAAGGCCCTGGAAAGGGGGCAAGATCCAGGGAGACACCATAGAGGAGAGACGACTCTCCTAAGAAGACAAACCCCCAGAGTAGGCTCCTGTGGTTGAGTAGCTCTGAGGTAGGGTTGCTACATAGCACAGAAGACTTCAGTTCCCCAGGAGGGCAGAAGAATTATTCAGATGTTTGGATTTTAATTTGGACCTTTTGGTTACCCTGGAGGGGATTTTAACTTTATGTGACTTGGCTGGAGGGCTGAGGCACGGAAGAGCTGGTGAGAGGCAGATGGTCAGTAGGCAGTGCTGGAAACGAGGACCCCGTACAGCATTGCACCCTGACACAAAGGTGTGCTATCCATGGTGAGTACACAGCCTTATACAAAATGCTAAGTAAGAGGTTAGTTGCAAGTCATATCAAGCACTTCAGCTGTAGTGAGTCTTTCCTTCTTACTATTACTTTCCTGGACATGGATTTTTTAGGTTGGGGCTCCTGCCCACTTTTAGGCCAAGGAGAATAATTCTCTGCCAAAGCAGCGCTACAATTTAAAAACCTTTTCAGTCTGAATTATGGATTCAGTACTGCAAAATTCTCTTTTCCATTCTGTGTTTACCTCAAGCCTCTAATATTAGGGGGGCAGGGAACTACAAATAAGTAATACAAAAAATGTGAAATAATGGAATGAGGCAAAGCAATTAAGTCCCCTGTTTCTTAGTCATAGACAGAACCTAACATTAGTCTGGTGGTTAACTAGATAACATCACTTTCCCCTCCCTCATTCCTTTAGATCAGTGTTTCCCAAACTTGGGATGCTGCTTGTTCAGGGAAAGCCCCTGGCGCGCCTGGCCAGTGTGTTTACCTGCCGTGTCCGCAGGTTCGGCCGATCGCAGCTCCCACTGGCTGCGGCTCACTGTGCCTGGCCAATGGGGGCTGCAGGACGCAGCACGGGCCAAGGGATGTGCTGTCCACCGTGTCCCGCAGCCCTCATTGGCTAGGAACAGCAAACTGCGGCCAGTGGGAGCCACGATCAGCTGAACCTGCGGACGGGACAGGTAAACACACCGGCCGGGCGCGCCAGGGGCTTTCCCTGGACAAGCGGCATCCCAAGTTTGGGAAACGCTGCTTTAGAGTAAATGTATTGTGTCATTGTTCAGTAAATGAAGAAACAATTGAAATAAGTAACCCAAACATTTCAATTGTATATTCTGCTCTTTACCTGCTTAAATCTCCTCTATGGGGGAACTCTGTCCTCAGAACAATAATTCCACATCATAATCTCTCTATTATGTGAGGGCTGCAATTTAGTTACAATTGAGATTCATGTAGCTGACCTGAATTCTTGACAATACAAAGGTTTCTTAAATCAATGTACTTAGAAAGACAAGGTCGATAACATTTTTGGACCTGATCCAAAGCCCATTGGAAGGTCTGTTGACTTCAGTGGACTTCAAATCAGGGTCCATTAAAGCAATTAACAAAAAAAAAAAAAGGTTGAATTTCAGGTTCCAGCAAGTGGCAATGTCTGAAACTGAGAAGGTTCAGGGTGACAGTCTGGTTCAGATGAGCATCCCAAAGTTCAGACCAACCAACTTCTAGCTCAGCTGGAAATCCCACAAGGATGGGTTCTCTTGTGAAATTTCTACCATTTCCTCTATCTAGTTGGGCTGGAAACAGAATAAGAATAGCATCTCTTTTGGTATTTTTGGCCCCTCTATTTCTGCTGCTGACAAGAACCTGTCATAGAATCCTATTCAGACTCTATTTTAAAGCTATGTTGTTTGTCCTATTATCCCTACTGGGAGGCTGTTCCAAAACCTCACTCCTGTCATAGTTCGAAACCAGTAACTGGCCAGATGCACAGTAAGTAAATTATTCTCCTCCCAGCAAGTGGGGGGGACTAGGGAGAGGGCTGTGACTATCCCCGATATGCTGCTGGGGTTATGCAGATACGTACCAGCTCTCACTCAGGGCCACTTGTAAAGTTACGATTTAGCCCTTAGGCTGTAAATTCTTTGCAGGAAGTGGGACATGCAACCTGTTTGTACAGCACCCACCACAGTAGGGTTCTGATCCTGAGGTCTTGAGCCTAACTGCAATATACCTGTATACTAAATGATAGTACAATTAGGGATGAGGTTAAAGCCAATTCGCTCTTGCCTAATAGTTGAGCAATCCAGGTATTTTAATCCCAGTCCCAGCACACTTTCAAATACAACACTTTGCTTGTCATCTAGTAAATATTTTAATGGTTTATACTGATACCTCAATAAATGCCAGTCCAAATGCGATCCCCATGAGTATGACCATATGGTGTTTGAAGAAATCAATTATCACAACGCCACATGGCTGAAAGAAAATAAAAGATTAATTATGAGTAATACAAGCTCATTAGGAGTACAGCCTCTAAAATCATTGGCTGCATGGGATAGCACTGGCCAAAAAGGTAATCCACCATGTGCGAGAGAAACTGTTCTAATTTGCTCTGATTTGTTACAAAGACAAAGAGTACATCTGCAACCATCCTGTGCTCTGGGAGGAATATCTGCTCTTTGTCTTCCCAGATTTGAATCTAGTATCCAAATATACACGTAGGGTAAAGCTTCAGAATAAAAGACACTGTCTAGGGTTTGTGATACTGCCACATGCAAAACGAAGTAAAAATATAATTTACTCTTATTTTCTCTGCCTAATCCCTTTTTATTAGAGAGGGGCCAAAGCTGTGAAGTTCAGGTCTGGCAGTGAGTCAATTTCCCATTACTCTGATATTTGCATTTGCTATTCCAGGTCAGGTTTATTACAGGCTCCTACTGTATGTTCCATTCTATGCATCCGAAGAAGTGGATTGTAGTCCACGAAAGCTTATGCTGAAATAAATGTGTTAGTCTCTAAGGTGCCACAAGTATTCCTTTTCTTTTTGGATATGGAGCCACATTTAAACCCAAACTTTCTCAGATGTTCGAGGGGCTCAGGTTGGAAGTGGGATGGAGTGAGCAATTCAGATCTGAAGTTCTGAAGCCTCTCTGTATTTTTTTATAAATGTACATATGCCTGTTCTTATCATAACTACATTTGCTCAAGTCGGTGACTAACTGCTCTTGAAAACCTTGGTGAAGACCAAGTGAGGCCCATAGCCATCAAAACTACAGGGATCCTTCAACACCACCACTGTCCCCGGCCGACATGTGGATGGACTTTCACCCTATTTCCTCCCCAGTGATAAACATGTTTATCTTTCTCTCAAAAAGGCTTTAAATTTAGCTCTGACTCACTATTGCAGCAAGTCTCAAAATGGTGAGTTTGCTTCACAAGGATCCTGCCAATATCCACCCTTGCCCATAAAATGTGGTGGTTTGTACAGGGAATTTGTCTTGCACCCACAATGATTCATCTATATTTTCATGCTTGTATTCTGTGGGTTCCTTTTAGGCCCTGACTAAACTTTGGCCAAAGGGGCACGTACCATTTCATATTTTTGAATGTTAGGACTTGACTCTGCCACCCTACACACCTGCTGAATATAACCTTATTCACAAGCAGCTTTCCTTCAGTGACACTACTCAAGGAATGAATTAGTACTCAGCATGAATAAGGGTGGCAGAATCTGGCAATGAACTTCAATATTTATAAAAATCTAGCCCCCAAATTTGATATTTATAGAAATTGGCTATATAGTGGATGTAGATAATGGCAAAACTAGACATGTCGTAATGCTAATTTTCTAAAAATGCAGACATTTTATGCCTGTTTTCACTATTTTTCTCTGGATTTGCAGAGTTCTAATTTCCATGTAATGAAATCTTGAAATAGATTAATTGAGTTCCTTGCTGCCCATCCTCCAATTTTTGTCTGATCTCTCTTTGCTGCCTGTTATCACGCACCGTGTCTTACTGTTATAATTAAATGCTGAAAGCTTTTCCAAGGGGTACAGCTGGGGGAAATGGCCCCTCAAGTGTGCTGTCAGAAAACATGCAGCATTTCCTTCCAGCGGATTCTGTAACTGAGTGTGAACCTTTTTAAAAGAAATTAACAGTAAAAATGTCTTACATTGAAGCCTTTCATCCTGAAATATTCTTAAGTACTTTAAAAGCTATGGGTCAAATCCTGGGCAAACATGTCTGACAATGTAGTTATCTAATTGTGTGGAATCCTGAGCCTGAGGTGAGAGACGAGGTGAGTAATCCCCAGAGCAATATGGAGCTGTCGCTAAGACCTCCTGTAACTCAGAATCCTCACTGGTGACCACAAGCTGGCAACCCAGACAACGCTGCTTAGGGCACTGCACTGCTCTGTGGAAATGCAGGCATGGCAGGGGGAGTAGGCAACAGCCAACAAGCATGCTGCACTTCACAACCGCTGGAGGAGAGGAAAATTTAACTAAGGAAAACCCCTTTCCTTTTCATAAGTGTCAGGGTCTCTTTAATGACCATGCAAAGCAGACAGAACCTTGCTCTAAACCTCTTTTTGGAAAGTGCAATATGTAAAAATCGTACTTACCCGTTTATAAATGTATCTGTTAGAATTAAGGATGCAGAGATCTGTATTTTGGTCTTTCTGTGCACATTCACAGATCTTAAAATTACCATAAACATGATTAAAATTGCTCCCCCAGTCTTCATATCCCTTCACCAAACCACAGCACTGATTCTGTAAAAGAGGAGAAATGGAGGGGTGAAAGGGAAGAATGGTGACTGAAAACAAGTCACATAAATCTGTTTCACGCTTGCAAACCTTACCAAGACAATGCACATCTAAGAGGCCCTTTGCGTACAAGTATCAATGTCTTCTATCAATAATCAGGATGGCAGGTGAATTGTAGTCAATAAATAAAGAGGATGAAGAAGAAACAGATTTCCAATATACAATGAGAAAGAATCAGTAACATGGCTTTGGATTAATGACGGCATGTGCTACAACATAGCATGTAACAATGTTGGATGTTTTCAGAATTATGTTTTTTCCCTGCATTTTATATTTATATGTTAGACATAGCCAAGTATTTCACATGTGAAAAAAGCCAACCTGGAAAAAGACAATACAGGCATATAAAAATGTGATAGCTAGAAAAATAACCACCTTAATGGATGGGTAGCCCATGAACCTAGCCATGGGCCAGAGAGGCTAGGGATTAGGTTTAAAAACCTAAACCAGGTGTGGTTTTGATTCAGGTTCTATTTTATCCAAACCATCAAAGTGCAGGGGTGGAGGTAGGGTAACACAAAGTTCTGGCTTTAGCTCTTCTCTGTTTTAAAGGGCAGCTGGAACCACTCATCTTGTAGAGATGCAAAGGCCATGGGACATAATAAAACAATCATGACCTACTAAAAAACAGAGCCACTATGGCTCTACCTCTACTTTTTCCAGAGAGACGCCTCACCCCTCCTGAGGGCTGTCTATGATATCATAAGCAATGACCTGGGTCAGCAATAGGAGGGGGCAGCATAAGCTGTCTAAACACTGTTTCTGGCTGCCATTCCACTAGCATCTCTGGCAGTGTTCAGAAGAAGAGCCCTTAAGCTAATCCCCTAAAGTCATGTGCTCTTATGCACCAAGCAATGCACACCCAGGCATAATACAAATGAATGGTTTTGAGCACCAGCTGCTCTGTGGTGAGCGGCCTGTCCCTTGATGCAAATGGGAGTTGAGAATATTCTGCACTTCTCGGGAGGCATCTTTCAGAATCAGACCCATCTTGAATGTTCCACCTTTTGGTGTCAGGCGTGCATGGATATGAGCCTAGACATAAACCCACAGAAAGAACCTCTCTTTTATCCCATTTTATTTCCCTCTCTTTTACAATAAAATATAGCATTACATGACTTTGTAGTAAGGGAGAAAATATTTCAAATAAGCAACACATGGTGAATGTTCCGTAAGATATGGTCATTTTTCTTTATGACTTACATAGTCCCTGACAGGCTCCCTTATCCCAGGAGTCAATTTGCCACTACTGACCAGTGGATGATTTTAAAATAGTAAAGGTTGGAGTAGCAACTTTCCTTCAAAAGCTCGTCAGCTTGGAACCAATGGCCATCAGCTCTCATTTAAAGCATCTTATCTCACTGGTGGTGCTGTCACTGGGCGGCATTTGTCATGGCAAAATAGTATTTGTCATTCATTGAGTGCTGAAAAGATTATACAGATTGCATATCTAGGTTGCAGCCATAGCTGGTTTGAATGGGGAATGCAGCCAGATAGAGAGAGAACTTCCCTTAGATAGGGAGGCTTTTAATGCTGGGCGCGGTCTCTCCCTTGGCGCAGGGGTCTGCCAGCTCTGAGTAACTGCCTCATTAGAGACCTGTAAAGTGAAGACCTCAGACTGGGGAAGGAAGGGAGGGTTAGGATTAGCAGAGCTTGTTACAATGTTATCGTTCTTTGTTTTGAATCCTCCTTAATAAAGTCTTTATACAACATTTGCTTTCTCCGATAAACCCATTATGTCATCATTCCAGTGTTGCTTGGATCCATCCTCGTTTATTTTAAATAAGATGTCAAATTTCAATTAACATTGGTAAAACGGTGTGTGATACATAGCTCTGTGATGGGGTATGCAAACCTCACAGTGGGACGGAGAGGTTAAAGGACTATATTGGGCCCAGGTAGCCCCGTCCCTCCAATCCTGCAGTACATGCTCCAACTGGAGACAGGTTTGAAAAGGGAGCAACCCAGCTCAGAAAGGGGAGGCTGAGGAAGAATGCAGACCTGCCTTGAAGGCTCCTCCCAAAAGGGGCTGATGAAGCCTCCCTGAAGGCACAGCCCAGCCAGGGCTGGCAGTTTTGGTTTCCTTTTTCTTTTCCCCTTATCTGGGATCAAAAGCTGAGGGAAGGAAACTGTTTTAGGAAGAGACCCAGGGAAGGGCCCCTCCCAGAGGCCAAACGCTGGTGACCCTCCTATGCAACAGCACCAGAACCTCGGTATAAGTGGGAAGGCCACGAGGGCCCCCACCCCCTTCCTCCTCTTCCCGTGTGGCCCTGACCCTGCTCCTCCTCTTTCCCTCTGAGGCCCGACTCCCTGGCCAGGCCAGAAACTGGAGCCCGGCGGTGGTAAGAGCTGCCCAGGGAGCCCGGGCTGCTGTGGGAAGCCCCAGACCCTCCACCTGCCTCGGGTGAAGATCAGGGTGCCTGAAATCAGCCCCCAGCCTGTGTCCCTGCTCCTCGGGCACTCTGCCCAGGGCAGCTGAAAGGTTTGGGGCTCCCCACAGCAGCCCGGGCTCCTTGGGCAGCTCTTACCATGGCCTGGCTCTGCTTCTGGCCTGGCCAGGGGGCAGGGCCTCAGGAGAAAGAGAAGGAGCAGTGGGTGGGGCCTCTTGGCAAGGGGGCGCTAAGGCCCACCTCGGCCCCATCCCCCCCCCGGGAAGAGGCTGGTGCCGCCGGCAGGGGCTGTGCTTGGCAGCAGGGGAGATGATCACCTTATCAGCATCCCCCACCATGAAGTGCAGCGCCTGCTGCCACCGCTCCGTGCCTGCCCAAGGCTTGCAGTTTGGGGGGGGGGAGGCAATGCGGCCCCCAAACTACACCCATGTTATAAATTGGGAGGCCATGGTCCCCTTGCCCCTCCCCCAGTTGCAGCATCCCTGCCCCTAGGGCCCTGGGTCAGAGCCCAGTGGAGGGGGTGGGCCCAGACTCTTCTACCACTCCCCCATGACCAAGTAAGTGCTAACCACTAGGCTCCTTGGCCCACCGAGGGCCCCTTTACAAGCTCCTTCTTTCATCAAGTATTTAGAAGAAGTAAAAACATTTTAGCAAAAACAAAGTACTTTAAATTCCATCCTCCTGTATCATGTTTGTGTTGGAAAGGAAGTTTTTCCGAAGGTCGGAGAAAAATACTGAGAAATATCAGGCATCACTTAAATGAGAAACTGAACAATGATTGCCAGTTTAAACTAATGCAGATACTACAGATAAGTGCTTCACCTACAGAGAGTAACTAAAGCCTTTGAGCAGGTGAGGCACTTTTTATATTGCGAATTTCTTTAGTATTTTTAAGAAGAAAATAAAAATGTTATTTATGTTTTATTCCCAGCAGTGGCCAAATTCTAAGGTCTTTTATTAGTTACTGAGTTCTTACGCAGGTAAATTCCAATCAAGATAGAGTTTAAAGATAGAGAGTGGTGACAGAATTACAGTCTAGCCTAGGGATGAATCCCCATTTGAGCAAAGGGGGTTCAAATTACCACTCGTGTCCCCATTGCTGTGAATCAAGAATCATAGATGTGAATCAGGTCTGTTTTCTCCAGAGCAGATAAGGTCCACTGGCACAGCAGTCAACAAACCTGGCATTATATGAAGATATTCAGAATGGTCAATAGAGACAGCTCCAAGATGCAAAGTTTGGTTCTTTATCTGACTTTCCCTGACTTTGAGCAGTGTTTGAATCTAAGGATTTAGTCTTTCACTTTATTCAGAGTGACAAATTTTAGATCTGGATCCAAATCCAAGATATTATTAGACTGTAATCAAGTCACCCCTTAACCTTCTCTTTGTTAAACTAAATAGATTGAGCTCTTTGAGTCTGCCACTATAAGCCATGTTTTCTAAACCATGAATCATTCTTGTGGCTCTTCTCTGAACCATCACCACTTTATCAACACCCTTCTTGAATTGTGGGCACAAGAACTGGGCACAGTATTCTAGCAGTAGTCACACCAGTTCCAAATACAGAGGTAAAATAACCTCTGTCTTTCTACTTGAGATTCCCTAGTTTGTGCATCCCAGGATTACAATAACTCTTGTAAGTATCTATATGGGAAACAAATATTTACTAATGGGCTCCTCAGTCTAGAAGAGAAAGGTATAATATGATCCAGTGGCTGGAAGCTGAAGCTAGACAAATTAAGACTGGAAATAAATATAAATTTTTGACCGTGAAGGTAATTAACCATTGGAACAATTTACCAAGGGTCATGGTGGATTCTTCATCATTGACAATTTTAAGTCAAGATTGCTTTAGGAATTATTTTGGGGAAGTTCTATGGCCCATATTACACAGGAGACCAGATAATCACAATGGTCCCTTCTGGCTTTGGAATCTATGAATCAAAGACTGGATATGCTGAAATTCAGAGGCCTGGTTCAGGTATCTCTATAATGGTCTATATTTAGTTATAGGCTGCATACTCTGTACTTTCCATAGCAGTAAGAACGAAGCTTACAAAATCAACGGAATGAGTATACAGGCCCTGCAAAAGAGAGACAATACCTCTGGGCCTTCTAAACTCAATAGATAAAATCTGCGATCTTGTAAGCTCAATAGCGGTATAACAAGTGCAGAGTTTACATGGGCCTCAGGAAGGGGCTGGAGACGTTTCAAGGAACAGGTGAGTCTGCAAACCTTGTAAATTCTCTTGGGAGCATGTAAAGACCTTGAAAGCTTTTTATTCGTGGCTTTCTATGTTACTTACAAGAATTGCTGAGTGCTTAAAATTTTCTTGAGTCAGGGTGTTTGGATGAAGAAATTTACAGTATCTGTAGGCAGATGGCAGAGTTTGTAATCTTTTAACCAAAGTTATTTGGTTTATACAGCTCAAATTTAGGTTCTTTGAACCAGGCAATTGAATTTATGGATCTTAGATACATAATATCCAGACTTTATAAACTCACATGGTCCTTAAGTGATTTACAAACTTTACATGGAACTTTGAAGTTCAAATAGTTGTAGTAAATGAGTCAACCATAAAACCTTCTAAAATATAGCTCAGTAGTTCTGAGAGACAACAAATGAATAGAACAAAGTTGGAATTTCTACACAAGCAGATATGATATTCCTAAAAAAAAAAAGAGAGAGATAACTACCAAACCCTCTCTTTTCTTCAAATGCTCATGTATCAAAAATGCTTTGTGCTCTGACAACACGCAGACAGTGGGATAAAGACAGATATCAGACTTCCTCAAAATGTTCCTCTAGAAAGAGACTTTCAGAAAGTTAAAGGATGACTCATATGTAGGCCCCTAGTCAGTGGCTCGGACCCTATGTGCAGGGGGGCACGCTGGGCATGGGGAACTGCATAGTGGTGGATCCAGTGAATATTCTAAACAAGAGACAAAGGGTGGGGCAGGACAAATGGGGTCATGTGTCTCCCCAGATTTGCTGCTTGGCTTGTACTGAGCATGCTCCCACGGACTTCATATGCTCAGTAGCATCTGCTGAAGCCTCTGCCTTCACTCTGCCTCTCCCCCCTCCCCACCCCACTGCCCACTATCGGCAGATACGGGTCATCTCTGTGCTAAACCCCTACCTCCAATTCTTACACAAATGTCCCTGCGGGGAAATCACCACAGGGAAGAACTCCAAGCCACACACGGAGACTAGAATCCCCCTGTACACTTTTTCAGCTGCATTTAGGGCAGTTTATGCTTTTTCAGAAGGGTGATATTCAACTCTGTGGCAATCTAGTGGTAAAACAAGGATTAACTCTGCATCAGATGCAACAGACTAGATAGATAACAGCTGCTTTCAATTACCATTTTCTCAAACTTCTGAAACTTCTCTTGAAATACTTGAGAATCCTGAGTGGCGGCTTGCAACAGCTTTGCCTCCTCGAGGAGAGTCTTGTTAAGTGTTGTTTCTATCTGGAAATCCAAGTGATATTATATCATAATAGTTCATACTGTATGTAAAATATTGCAAAGAATTCAGCAAATGTGATTGAACCATACAGTACCTGAGACTTATACACTGCTCCCAAAATACCTGCTACGACCTGAAGGATCAGGATCAAAAGCAGTCCAATAAAAAACTAGCAACAAAACAAAGAAGGAAAAAGTTAATACTTTTGACCAGCAAAAGATCATGTCTTCCAGCCTGGTGGAAAATTATTATTTACATGAATGGAAATTTTGGTAGAGTAAATTTGCATCCTGGTTAGAGCTGATCAAAGTATTCATCCTAACTCAGTTTGAGACAAAATTTGGCCTTTTTCTGTACACAAATGCCCTGGGCCAGTGTAAGGGGTGGGTGATATGGTGTTTCACTGTTCCAGGAGGAGCATCAGGAACTGCTATGTCTCAGGCAGGCATAATCTATCTGAAGGCTGCAAAGTTCACATGGGGACTGCATATTGTGCTCTGTCCATTAGCATGGTTCAGATTGCTGCCTGCCCCAGTACAAATGTTCTGGGCAGCTCCATGTGTGACATTTTATGCAAATGATATAATGAACTAATTTGCGTATTTGGACAAACCAATCCCACAATCTTCAATTTGTGGGGACTATAACTTGCACTCTAAGCAGTGTGGGGTAGGATGTAGAACTGCATAGTACTTAGCAGCGGTGGTTAAGGATGCTGGGTAGATGGCTTGGTGCTGGGTAAGGCAAGCTGAGTGTGGGGGGCAGTCAGGTGTGACCTGGGGGCTGTCTGAGGTGACTGGGTGGAGGGTGATAGTGGTGGGAAGCTGGGAGAAGATTGGCAGGGGGAAGCTGAGTGGGAGTTGGTTGGGGAGAAAGCTGGGAGCTGGCTAGGGGCTTTCTGGACCCAGTACTGGGTCCCCCTCACCTTCTGTTCCCACGTGGTTGCCACTAACTTCTCCTTCCCCTCTGGGATCCAGAAGCGGGAGAAGGGCAAGGGGAGACAGAGTGCTCACAGTGGCCCTGGCAGACAGGACTAGCTTCAGGCCCATTCCCATAGCTGTCACAACCAATGACATCTCAGTAGGGCTGCAAGGATGTGAGTGTCACACCCGATGCATGACACTTAGCAGCTATCCCCCTACACCACCCCTGCTCCGTGTAAACTATCCTTTGGGATAACTTCTTCCTGGGGTTGAAGGAGTTAGCAGTTCCAAGAGGGAAGGGACTGCTATCATGGGAGGCCACTAAGCAGCCACAATATGGCCCAATGTTTTTGGAAACCCTCCTGACCCTGCTTATGGATGTTGCCTTTGTCAGACAGTGAGAGGCACCCACAATGCGCTGGGTGAAATGGGTCCAAACAGTTAATACAAATAATCATTTGATCAAACAGAACTGCCCCAGATTACAACCAGTCTCATTTGCAAGGAACTGTTCCACCAGCCCTTACTTTAGTTTGAAAAGTTTAGGCAAAGGTTTTTCTTTCGGTGACCCTACCAAGATCAGCATGCACTGACTTTCCTTCATTGCACCACAGCAACCCAGGAAACCAAGGACCATAATGATGGAGCCCACTGCTATCATCAGGTCAACAGCTGCAAACAGGCTACTATCTATATTGAGATCCTGTAGAGAGAGAAACAAAAACTCAGCTTCAAGAAAACCCAGTCTAGAAGAAAGGTAATTCGTTAGATAACCTGATCTATCTCTCCCTCCCCACCCCCACCCCCACCCCCAAAAAGAGGGTGACTTTGTAGTTGAGGATAAAGAATTGTTATGTATGGATTAATCAATCAGGGTGACATTCTCTCCCGAGTAGAGGACACCCCTAAGGCTTATGCACCCATTTCCGCCCTATTTTGAGAATTTAAATAGGAATGAGCAGTCCATTGTCTTTGTGCTGGCCCTCTGCACAAAGGTCTTTTGTCTTAAATATGAATTGTTCTGTTTTCAACCAATAAATATTTGTTTTTACTTTATGTAGAAAAAAATTATTACCTTCAAAAGTTCTATGTTATTAATCTAGTGTTGGGGAAAAAACGTTCTTCATGAAAATCCCAGAAATGCACTCACTTACTCTATTGCACTGCCTGTGAGAGCACTATTCCGAATAGTATTGGATACACGAGAGGGCAAAGTCAGATGCATTTTTCCAAGGCTTCTATTTGTTTTAAACTGGTTCCTCAGTATTACTCTAAGGGATGGTGTCTGTATTTTGATGTGTGTGATATTTAAGCAAACAATTCCTATAATACAATATAATTAAATATCAATTTATTCAGTTCCCATTGGGCATGAGCAGGGCCGTAGGCCAACATTGGGAGAAACCTTCAAAGAATATTTTCCTCACTGTTACCAAGATTAGTAACAATGTCTGGAAGTTGTCACATTTATCTTCTGATGGAAATAGTGAAGATGCATATAGACTAGTATAATTTGAGGAATGCAGGGTGCTTTACTTTTCCAAGTTGAAATAAACCTCCTATTTACTGTTAGAGAGCTGTATTCATCTACAGCCAAATCCTGAAATGGTTACTCAGTAAATTAGTCAGACAAAATGCACATTGACTTTGAATGGTAACTTTGCCTGAGTGAAGACTGGAAATGGTGTGTAAGGACTTCAAGATTTGGTCTCCAACTCTTAATTCTGCAGGCAGCAACTGAAGCGGTTCAGCTATTTAGAAGTAGGGATCCAATTCAGGAAAGCACTTAGGTACACACTTAAATGCTGTCCTGAACAGAAATGCTTTTCTGACTCGTGGCCTTGCAGAGCACAGTTATATAAGGCCATTTGGGGAAGTGTGCTGTATAAAGTCAATAAGACATGTGTAGCAACTTGAGTCTCTGTAGAAGACTGGGAGATTTGAGAACTTGTCTTCTATCCTCTTATATAAAAGAAGCTCAAAGCTCTCCACTTCCCCACCACCAATGACTTTATATAAAATATGGCCATATTTCGTTGTACCAGGGGACTCTATAACAAATATTCAGTGTGTTCTTTTATGTCCACACTCTGGCAAAGGTGGGAGTTCACTCTGAGACTGACTGGCTGAAACACAGCCAGCCACCAGGTAGGATGCCAACATCTTTTTTTTAAATTGTAAATGTGAAAATGTTGATCAAAGACATATTGTTCTTGATTGATGGGAAAAGTGCCCTGGCTCACGGTATGGCAACAGAGTGGCAATCAAATGTCTTGGCACTTTAATCAGCCCTATAAAATCAACCTAGAAGTCAGAAAAATTGTTTCCAACATGGATAGCCATTTTTTTTTCACTTCTGGAATCAGTCAAGAATCATTTTGAGAACAAAATTACTCACAAAGTCTCAAACCCATTTATCTCCCCCTGGCCCAGATTCATGCACTGAGGGAAAGAGTTATATTTCTCAAGAGTTTAGAGCTGGATGTTTCACGCCCCCCCGCCGCCCCATCAATATAGTAAATCTTAAAAGCTCAGAGCACCTACTATTCCACTAAGCCATTGAACCAGCCTCCCACTAAGGGAGATTCCTGAGCAGTGGCAGATGGAAGAGTCGTTGTTAGAGTGTGACTCCCATGGAACTCTGCTGTCAGGGACAGGTCTGTTGCATGGGACCCCAGACCGACTGAAGAAGCAAAGGGCCTCCACACAGAAGGCCTTGGCCTCTGGTAGATTCCTCAGGAACCTTAGACCATGGAGGGTGAACTTCCTGCTTATTTTGTAAGGAGGGAAGGTGGTAGGTGAAAATCCAGTGGACTGATCCAGAAAAACTCCATTAAGAGGACCTCAGGAAGTTTTCCTCTCCTCTTGTCTCCAGCAGGATTTCTGAAGGAAAGGACAATTTAACCCTTCATAAGGACTTCTTGATTTGGCTACCTTAGGGCCTTGTACTGCAAATCCTTTCTCATGCAGTAAAAAGGGTTACAGGATCAGGCCTCACATTTGTACAGGTCCACTGGAAACATAGGAAAAATATTTGCTTATATGTAAAGGCTAAAATTTCTCAGACAATAGACATCTCACTTTTGAGGAAGGGTTAGAAAGCAGAAAATTCACTGGAAAATTCAAAAGGGTTCCTGAGTGTCCCTACTTCTTTTTCTAAAAAAATTTGGAGTGACTTTTGAGGGGACTATTTATTATGTGGGTACTGATCTTTCTCCCACATTGAAATCAATGACTAATTCCCTTTGACTTCAATGGGAGCAAGATCAGGACTATGTCGCACAACAGAAATCTAAGCAGCTTTGCTACCAACACTGTAAACATATGTAGTAGTAGTACCATAAAGAAAAGGTCACTGCACACATACCTCTGCAATTGTACCATCCATTACATCTGACCACCTGACTGATCCCTCTGATTTAATGTTAGAGACCTTAATTTGGTTACTATATATACACAACAGTCACCTCACTGAAAGGCTAGCAAGCTCAGGGAAATTACTGTGGCAAATGAATGTGTGTTTATTAGCTGACACAGCACTTTAGCAAGCATTTTAGGGTGAAAAAAAGTGTTCCTTGTAAGACAGAATACATTTACCTCCTGAGCAGATTTGCTTACACGCATCCAGATAGAGACCCCCAGAATAATGCAGCCACACATCTGCAGGGAAAAAACATCAGTAATAATAATATCTAGCTCTCATCTATAGCACTTTCCATCATTAGCACTCAAAGCGCTTTACAAAGGAGATCAGTATCATTATCCCCATTTTACAGATGGGGAAACTGAGGCAGGCAGAGGGGAAGTGATTTGGCCATGTTTTCCCAGCAGTTCAGTAGCAGATCTGAGTCTCTGCCCATTAGGTCACACTGCCTCCCTGTACACACACTCAATATTCCCAACTGCACCAGATGCCTGCAGAAATACTGAAATTATCTGTACGGCAAAAGCGAAAGAAAGATCAACGGCCTACAGCTCAGGATACAGCTTCACAGCTGGAAAACTTCATAAATGGCAGTTGAATTTCCCTCACTCACCCCAGTGGTGCAGTGTGCTGTGCACCAGCTGCCTGATGTTCCAATCCCAGAAGTGCCTACAGTTCAGTGATGATTTATGTACGTGGTTTGGGAGGCACTTTGTGATCCTGTGGGATGGGGGTGTATATAAATGTACAATGTTATAATAGTTAGAGAACACAGTGTATACCAGAGTTGTAAAAAGAGATCATATCTCATATCAGGCCCCCTGCCCCCAGCAGCCTTTTGTTCCCTGGCACTGGTTCTCTAATGAAACTGTACTACTAGGGACTCCCTCTGCCAACAGCCTTCCCAAGATGCATTGCCTTTTCCAGATAAGTACTGCAGGACCAGAGAAGGGATGGTGTGCATTCCCCCACCCTCCTTAGCCCATCCACTCTTTCCACTTTAGCCAATACTTGACCCAACCCAATGGGTTCCAACCCTGCAGGCAGCTCTCCATAGACTGGTAGGAAGTGAGAAATGGTTCTGGGTGCAGGACAGATACATTCCCGTGGGCCCACTATGGCCTAATATTAATGATCAAGTATCAAATACTGAAGTCCTCCCTCACTTTTTATTCAGGTAAACTTGCACTGATTTAATGGTTTTTTTAATTATGTCCCTGGGAGTCTGAATGATGACTGAGTAAAATCTGAGAAGATTTTCAAGATTTGGCCCTGAGTGTCACACACACACACACACATGTTTTTTATTAGCTGCAGTGGTGGACTACAACCAACCATGTGCAGATCCTGGTTTCCAAGAATAATATCAGCATTGTATATCAAGCAAGGGTGTACTGTACCCACCTGGAGACATGCCCAGCTAGTTGAAAGCATACATCCTGTGGCCTTTCAGATATCCTCCTCAGACCAGAGAAGACCTTAATGACTGGATGAAGGATTAGTAGGCAGGCAAAGGGCCCGACTCTCCTCTCACTAACTCTGATGAAACTCAGATTAGAACCACTGAAATAAAGATAGTTATACTAGTGTAAGAGGAGAACCACATCCAAAGAATGTACTGGCTTGAAAGAATGGAGGGGATGTGGTGAGTGAAGGAGAAAGAAGAATCATTTAAGGACAGACTGCCACACTTACACAAGTTCACTTCTACCTTGCTGTATCCCGTTAGTGGTCACTTTAAGGGCAGTAGAAGATGACCTTTAGATTTTGAGAGAGATGATGATATAGGAGTCTCAGTAAGATTGTGACCATTCCTGGACATTCTAAAGTAAAATTGTCATTTTTATAATTTTTAGACAATTTTCCTTAAAAAACAACCTTCACCCACTAAAAGGGCCAGTATAATACTCAATCTCAAATCCCATAATGACTTTAGCAGATTATTTAATGTGGAACATGGCCAATACTCAAACCTAAACATTACATTTTTTTCTGCTTCTAAGTAAAAGTCCTGTAAGTACATTAGTATTTAGTCTGTTTATAGGCTTTTATATCTGAACAAGAGGAAACAATAAAAAGAGAGGATATTATTTGCTACAGCTATCTCATGTTATCAAATTTTAACTAGAACTTCCATTGAAATCAATGGGGACTTTGGCTTAAAAACTCATGGTATTACATGACCCCATGTTCAGGCCTTGGTCTATTTCACAGAGTAAAATATTTGGTTATGTACCAGACATTATGGGCTTTAGTCACGTTCACTTCAGTGGCACTTCTCATGTGAGAAAGTACATTCGGCCTAAACTCATGAACAAAATTTGACCCACAATATTATTAATGACTTAATTACTGCCACAGAAATATATCAGTAATAATAAAATGAATAATGGGCCAGAACTAGATTTTCCATTTAGTGGGAAACTGCCGTTTCAAAATGTTTCCTTTCTGAAATAAAAGAACCAAAAATTGTTGCAGTTTCCTGCAAAATTATGAAATTCACCCCTACCACACACAGAAATAGTTTCAGGTCAATCAAAATGTTTTGCTTTGATAAAGTCTACACATTTTGTTCCAATTTAGACTTTCTTCTATAAACCCAATTTACAAAAAGTAGTTTCAAAATGAAAAAAATTGAAGCATTACATTCTGAGAGGGTCAAAACACAATGTCTCAACCCTATTGGAATGCTCCATTTTTTTTTTCCCCAAATGAAATTTTGTCAAAATCAATACATTTTTGGATGGAATCAGCATTTTTGGATGGAAAAATGTGTCATCAGAAAATTTCCAACCAGTTCTATGGGTAATGGCAAATAACAGAGGGCTCTATGGTGGCTTTGCCACAAGCCCTGACCAAAGGCCACTCATGTAGCTGAACTGCCTCAGGAGCCGACCAGGACCAGACTATCTCTCACAGAGTCACAGTCTGGTGCCTGGTTCCCCACCCTCTTCCTTCAAAGTCAAGTGCAGTAATCTGTGTCAGCCCTACACTTGATGGAGATTACTTCAGATGTGCTGACTGTGATGTCTGACTAGAATACGAGGGCTCTACCCACTCCCTACCCACATGGGTAGGTGAGGGAGTAGCAATCACATGGAGATTGCACTCCTCCCTGCACTGTTACATGCATTGTAGGCAGCCTGGGTAAAGAAGCAAGGAGGAGACTTACACACCCTTATTCCTTTGCATGGATGCATAGGCTGGAAATCAGAAGGTTTCTAACCCTCAGAGGAGTGAGGTTCTGGCACAGCCAATAGGAGTTGTGGGGGCAAACAACCTAAATAATTTTAAGATGAAGCTTGATAAGTTTATGAATGGGATTGCCTGTGATAGCAGGGGATTGGACTCGATGACCAAGGAAATCCCTTCTAGTCCTATGTCCTGACAGGAGCCCCGAATAAAGCACTGCCTTGATTTTGTTGAAATTCAATATACTCAAAAGTATTCACGTGGCAGTGGCTGTTCTGAGGCTGATGCTACCTTAGCTTCCTATTATAAGCTCGATTTTTCAACCCCACACTGGCAGGCAGTGCTCCACCTACTTCAGGAGAGTGCCAGGATGAGTGTGCTTGAGGAACACTGGCTAAAAGCTGTAGTAATACCCATTATTCTCTCTCTGTTTCTGTTTTCACCAAAAGGGTTAGTAGCAATCGGATGTCTAACATAGTAAACGTCAGTGAAAATGAGGTAGGATCTGAAGCTGAAATAGGGAAAGCACAAGTTAAAAATTACTTGGACAAGTTAGATGTTTTCAAATTGGCAGGGCCTGATGAAATACATTCTAGAATACTCAAGGAGCTGACTGAGGAGAAATCTGAGACATTAGCGATTATCTTGGAAAACTCATGGAAGACAGGAGAGATTCCAGAGGACTGGAAAAGGGCAAATATAGTGCCAATCTATTAAAAAGGGGAATAAGGACAACCTGAGGAATTACAGACCAGTCATTTTAACTTCAGTACCCAGAAAGATAATGGAGCAAATAATCAAGCAATCAATTTGCAAACACCTAAAAGATAATAAGATGATAAGTAACAGTCAACATGGATTTGTCAAGAACAAATCATGTCAAACCAACTTAATAGCTCTCTCCCTGACAGGGTAACAAACCTTGCATATGGAGGGAAGCAGTAGATGTGATATATCTTGACTTTAGTAAGGCTTTTGATACTGTCTAGCATGATTTTCTCATAAACAAACTAGGAAATATAGCCTAGATGGAGCTACTCTAAGGTGCGGTATAACTGGCTGGAAAAGCGTTCCCAGAGTAATCAGTGGTTCAAAGTAAAGCTGGAAGGGCATATTCAATGGGGTCCCGCAGGGATGGGTCTTGGGTCTGGTTCTGTTCAATATCTTCATAAATGATGTAGATAATGGCATGGAGAGTACACTTATAAAGTTAGCAGACAATACCAAGCTGGGAGAGGTTGCAAGTGCTTTGGGGGATACAATTAAAATTCAAAATGATCTGGACAAACTGTAGAAATGGTCTGAAGTAAATAGGATGAAATTCAATGAGGACAAATGCAAAGAATGCCACTTAGGAAAGAACAATCAACTGCATACAGTAACTCATTGCTTAACATTGTAGTTATGTTCCTGAAAAATGCTACTTTAAGCAAAACGATGTTAAGTGAATCCAATTTCCCCATAAGAATTAATGTAAATAGGTAAACAGATTTGACAAATTGTAAATAGGTACATTAATGTAAATAGGTAAACAAATTAATGTAAACAGATTAGACAAATACCTGTCAGGGATGGTCTAGTTATTACATAGTCCTGCCTTCAGTGCAGTGGACTGGACTACATGACTGTTGAGGTCACATCTATGATTAGTGCCCCTTTAAGTACTGTTGTGCAAAAAGTTCAGCTTAAACTTTAAACACACTCAAAATCAGCCTGGGCTAGGTCTGAGTTCACAAACCAGCACTAGCTCATTAGAAGTTTATTTATTGTGTCCCCAAGGCATCAAAGGCTTTTGCAAACTCTATCTGGCTAGCCACAAACTTTCAGAAGCTACTGTTTGTGGTTCTTTTTCAGTTTTGTCTTCTGTTCACTGGGAAAGATCCCCTTAGACAAGTCCCATGGTGCAGCTACTAATTCCTCTTCTGGTTTCAGTGTCCCCACTGTCAACCTGTTACATCTCTTGCCTAAGGGTTGACACGATTCAGCCATGAGAAGACTGGTTTTATTTGAACTCAAACCTTTCAAAAACGTCCAGGTCTGCAAACAAGTAAAGACACAAGTATGGAGATCTATTTCAAACCAAACTCAGAAGGCTTCGCGCTGCTCTTCTTTTACATCAGGCCTGGATTCTACTCTCTCACATACTCCATCCACTTCCGTATAATTGCCCCTAATAAACACCATTGCAACTTGTCAGCTTGCCAAAGCCAAAGTAAGAGACTCAGTGCAAGACAGAGCCAAAATACGACACACACAAAAATTATTCCTGCAAAAGATTTGAAAATGCTTCTATAAAATGATTCTAAACCCCCGATGTAAATAATTTACAACAGTAAAAGCGAGATAGTTCATGTGTAACATAGGCAACTTTTGGACTATAATGAGTGATGTCCCTCAAAATGAGGGCACTTGCGATATGTTGTCACAAGAACTAGATCTCTAATTTTGAATGTACAAAAATGCAGGCATTTACTTAGCATTGAAAATGAAAGAAAAACAGAGACTAAGCTAATGTTGCTGATAAACTGAAGTTAAATGGATTCTCTCTCCCCTCTGCTCTACCTATTTCCAATCATACTCTAGTTTTTTATTTATATCTAATTTCCTTTATAACTGCTGCTTCCCACTGGCTGGTTCCCATGCCACTATTAGTAACTTAAAAATCAACTTACCCAGAACAAAAAGTTGAAGATGAACATGGAATATTTCATGCAGCTGCTCACCCCTGCCATTTTCAAAAGCTAGTGGAACCAAAGTTTCAGAGAAAGCTTTTACAGGAGCTCTTCCTCTCCCTTTTTTTTAACTCCTCGAAAAGCTCTGAGGCTGTGTTCTGTGCTCTGATACCAAAAGTCTTGGAGGAAAGCAGTTACAATTATTTAATTAATACATATGCCCTGGGTAAATATTAACCAAGCACCCAAAAGCACCACCAAGTGTTATCTCTGAATATGTGCATAGGCATGTTCTCTTGCTCTGTCTACAGGATTGGAAATATTTATGTTTGCATTCTTATTTTCCATACCCCAAAAGTAAACAGATACTATAGGATAAGGCATAATATCAAAAGTGGAGGAGAGGAAATGAAAATGTAAAATGTTTATAGGGTCAGTTTTAAGAGAATCCAACATTAAATGCTAAACGCTTGCACTTCTAATGCTTTTAACAATTACATGATTTGCTGTGCTTCATCACTTTATTTACACATTGCCAGAATTCATAGACCTCCCCTCAGTCCTGCTCCAAACATCCAGCCTAAGTAATGGGATGGATGCTGGCTTTCTCTGCACAGGAGTGGGAGAGAGGAATCACCAATCTCAATGCCCTCTCCAGACTGCTCCCGGCTCTCCCTCCATGAGAGCATCCCATGGAGCTGGGATCTGTAGTGCAGAGCGTACAGCCCCTGTGCAGATTCCCAGATTTTTTTCTGCCCCAGCACAGCAGTCACATGGTTCCACTCTGAGACTCCCTACACCCTGAGAGCAGGGGCCAGGATTTTGTCCCAGAGTAAATGACAATGACAATTGTGATGACTTTACTTTGGTTTCTTTGGTTGCCCTCAAAAATATATTATTAAATGAATATAGATATCAGATTGTTTGGCCTTCTCTATCGCTTTGTTTTCTAGAGGAAACCCAACAAAACAATCCCAGGAGGATGAAAGTCATGCAGGGGTTACGTTGGGTTCTCCATGGAAAGAAAGCTTTAATTTGCAGATGGGCCCACAGAACTTTTGCTGGTAGAGGCTGGGGATGGGCTACATTGAATCAGTTTGAGCCCCAGCCACCTTGACCAACCCCCCTCTTTAGTCAGCGGTGTTTACTGTTATCCTCCAGATCTCCATTCTGAGCGCATGGAAAGGTGGTTTGGGGAGTGTTCTATATTTGCATATGTAATCCCTGCCCCCTCGGAGTGGCACTCTGTCCCCCTTTAGTGGTGGCTAAGCCAGCTAGAGATTGCTACAGTCTTGGCTAAGAGATATGTGTCTTTTGGCTCATGCATTTAGCTCAAGAGGTCCAAGATTTGATGCCCACTGCCAACACCACACCCTTGTATGGGGCAGCATTACATATATATGTAAATGGTTAATAGGCAAGGTGTCTGAAGATGGCACACATGGATACGTAACCTTGTCCTGGGTTTTGTTGAACCAATAAAATGTGTTGGGCACTGAACATGGGTTCTTCTTGTTGCTCTTTACAAAGGGGATGTGCTCTAGGTTACACTGATTAAATATAGCCCATAATTTTTATTAAACTACATTTAAGAAGACCCACCTGCTCTGAATTCTGATGACTGGTGTTTAACCTGACTAATAGATATTCAAATTTCAGAGGTATGGCATATTTTTTGGCAGTAACAATTTTTCTGATTCTATGGGCTTGGCTTTCTGACTAATTTATTTACAATGTCCAAACTGAATCGGAGAATGTTCCTATAAATAATTGTGCTTATGAAATGCATATTTCTCAGAAACTTGGAGAAACAACAGACTAGTATGTTTTAGATCTAAAGACCCAGATAAATAAACAAGTAAATAAATGTATATGTCTTCATGGAAAAATTACATAGCCACAAATAAATCATGAGAATAGTTCAAGTGCCATGTAAAATTATATGACAGAGTCTATAAAGGGCAGTGAAAGAATTACAGCTGACATCTGCTTTGAAGAGATAAGTCTAAAGTTAAAGCATGGAATTGCATTAGAGCAGGGTTATTATCAGAGTAGCTCTGAAGAAAAGTGTCATATTGTACCAGAGATTACACAGTCATGAACTGTCTTGTACAGCAGATACCCATTAACATTGATAAGTTTTAAAATAGTTTTATCTGAAATGTTTGGACCAGACATTCAAAAAGAAAATAAATCACTGGGGGAAAATGTGACAAACTGAGAAGCATTTTGATATAGAAACCAAGGATAAACATGTACATAATGGCCCCTCTCTAGGAGGTTAGTATGCAAACATTTTTCATGTTATAAAGGGAGTCTATAGGGCCAAATCCTAGCTTCCCCCCCACCACCACCTTCTTTCCACCACTCCAGAGCACAAAGCAGGCACAAAGCTGGTGTACTGGCTACCTAACTCCAGAGATCCCCAGCTACTGGAATGGCCCCTTTAGGGCTGTTGAAGTTGGGAAGAACTTAGAGCTAAAGCTGGGCAAATTGTTTTGGACAAATAGTTTATTCATTGGCATAAGGACTTGAATCCAGATCTCCCAGTCCCAAAAGAGCACTCTAACCACCAGACTATGGAGTCTTCCTTCCTTTCTTTTTTTTTTTTTACAAAGTGGAACAGCATCAACAGGAGCACTTGAGAAAGACCTTGCCTAGAATAGCCAATATCACAGTGGTTAGAACATGCTTCTGAGAAGGAAGAGACCCAGGTTCATAATCCCTGCCCTAGAGCAGAGACTTAAGTCTGAATCTCCCATATCCCAGGTGAGTTCCTCAGACACTGGGCTATTAGATACCATGGCACCATTTCCTCCTCCAGCGATTCTGTGAATCTAGCCCTTTGCTTTTACTTAAAGATTAAAATTGTCCAGAAGTGAAATGAAATCTATTTGTTTCAGGTTGAACACAACATTTTGTATGACCCCAAACAATATTTTTGAACTGCCAGCAAACAAAAAAAAGAATCTATTATTCACCCCGCTCTATGAAGATCAGGCCAGAGGCTGCTCCAAGATGCGTCAGAAATAGAACCAGTTTCCCCCTCTGTTATGTTTTCAGTTGTGTAGGGCACAAGACCAGTATAGTTGCAGATCTGGCACTATTGTGTATACAGTTGCAGTGAGGTTAGAAGATAAAAAGTTTAAGATCTAGATTTTAGTCAGGTCTCAGCCTATATTTTCAGCCTCGCAGGTACAACTGGAGGCTTCAGTTGCTGAAGTAATTCATCAGAACTCTGAGATTTTACTTCTCTTGCCAGAAAAGAACCACTTACTAGTCATTACAAGTAAGTCCCAGGAGGATTCCAGTTCTCCCTAAAACTGGTAGTATCTCTTTTGTTGACTATTTACCCAGGAGTAAAAACCACCAGGACTTTCTTCTTCTTTTTCTGGTCTCTCTGAAAAAACATAAGTGAACTTTCATATGACTTGATTGCTATACCTCATTTGAGACTGATAAAAGGGGAACTGGGCAAAGTTAAACACATTCCCAATGTGGATTATATTCTAATTATAACATAATCTTCATGTATTACATGAATTTGTCATAACAGTGAAGTTTCATATCTATGTGCCAAGGTACCTAAAGTAAAAATGTGCAGTGTATGATTAAAAGTATGTGAGTGCCTTCCATTATTGAGAAGTTTTTAGTGAGTGTTGTCTGCAGAAGATGGTAACTCTATTGTATATTAATCTTTCTTCTTTGCAGTTGCAGATTTGGAGTATCCTTGATCATTGTACATTTATTTGCAGTTGCATTTAGATCTGTAATGACCTGATTCGCAGGTGCAACCAGAATTGCCGGTAGCAGTTCTAAATGGGTACAACTATCGGCACAAGTAATTCTGCCTGCAATTTTGTGCCCATATTTAATTGTGCATGCCAAAATGCTTCCACAATCCCAGAGACTCTTATTCAGCATTTAGGCCCTTATATATGTGTACAAAAATAAATGCTTTGCCACAAATCACCTGGAATCCTTCTCCTGTTAAAGGAGTTGAAAATATAAATTGCAAATAAGGAAAAACCTAACAGGTTAGCACATGAAGTTATCAGTTACTCATTTGGGTGCAGTGAATGGGTGAGGCTAGCATGCTAACATAGGGCAAAAGCTAAATACAAGTAAAGGTGAAATTCTGATATCATTCTGACTATTGCAGCTGAGTCTCTCGACTGAACGATAAACCTGAGATTGTGATGACCAGGCCTAATTAAAGATCCCAGGGCACTGTTTTGCAACAGAAGGTGTGAGTCATCCCCTCCCATCTATTTCTGCTTTGGTTAATTAAGTTGTCTTTACCCTGTTCTGGGGTTTCAGTTGGATACAATCTTCTTCATTTCCTGTCCCTAATATTGTGTAATGTTACTGAACACAACTAAAGAGCTGCCATACACTTTCCAAGGGTGTACTGCACATCAGTATCATAGAATCATAGAATCATGGAATCTCAGGATTGGAAGGGACCTCAGGAGGTCATCTAGTCCAACCCCCTGCTCAAAGCAGGACCAAACCCAATTAGATCATCCCAGCCAGGGCTTTGTCAAGCCTGACCTTAAAAACCTCTAAGGAAGGAGATTCCACCACCTCCCTAGGTAGCCCATTCCAGTGCTTCACCACCCTACTAGTGAAAAAGTTTTTCCTAATATCCAACCTAAACCTCCCCCTCTGCAACTTGAGACCATTACTCCTTGTTCTGTCATCTTCTACCACTGAGAACAGTCTAGATCCATCCTCTTCGGAACCCCCTTTTAGGTAGTTGAAAGCAGCTATCAAATCCCCCCTCATTCTTCTCTTCTGCAGGCTAAACAATCCCAGTTCCCTCAGCCTCTCCTCATAAGTCATGTGCTCCAGCCCCCTAATCATTTTTGTTGCCCTTCGTTGGACTCTTTCCAATTTATCCACATCCTTCTTGTAGCGTGGGGCCCAAAACTGGACACAGTACTCCAAATGAGGCCTCACCAGTGCCAAATAGAGGGGAATAATCACGTCCCTCGATCTGCTGGAAATGCCCCTACTTATACAGCCCAAAATGCCGTTAGCCTTCTTGGCAACAAGGGCACACTGTTGACTCATATTCAGCTTTTCGTCCACCGTAACCCCTAGGTCCTTTTCTGCAGAACTGCTGCCCAGCCATTCGGTCCCTAGTCTGTAGCAGTGCATGGGATTCTTCCGTCCTAAGTGCAGGACTCTGCACTTGTCCTTGTTGAACCTCATCAGATTTCTTTTGGCCCAATCCTCTAATTTGTCAAGGTCCCTCTGTATCCTGTCCCTACCCTCCAGCGTATCAACCACTCCTCCCAGTTTAGTGTCATCTGCAAACTTGCTAAGGGTGCAGTCCACACCATCCTCCAGATCGTTGATGAAGATATTGAACAAAACCGGCCCCAGCACCGACCTTGGGGCACTCCACTTGATACCGGCTGCCAACTAGACATGGAGCCATTGATCACTACCCGTTGAGCACGACCATCCAGCCAGTTTTCTATCCACCTTACCGTCCATTCATCCAGCCCATACTTCCTTAACTTGCTGGCAAGAACACTGTGGGAGACTGTATCAAAAGCTTTGCTAAAGTCAAGAAATAGCACATCCACTGCTTTCCCCTCATCCACAGAGCCAGTTATCTCATCATAGAAGGCAATTAGGTTAGTCAGGCATGACTTGCCCTTGGTGAAGCCATGCTGACTGTTCCTGATCACTTTCCCCTCCTTTAAGTGGTTCAGAATTGATTCCTTGAGGACCTGTTCCATGATTTTTCCAGGGACTGAGGTGAGACTGACTGGTCTGTAGTTCCCCGGATCTTCCTTCTTCCCTTTTTTAAAGATGGGCACTACATTAGCTTTTTTCCAGTCATCCGGGACCTCCCCCGATTGCCATGATTTGTCAAAGATAATGGCCAATGGCTCTGCAATCACATCGGCCAACTCCTTTAGCACCCTCGGATGCAGTGCATCCGGCCCCATGGACTTGTGTTCGTCCAGCTTTTCTAAATAGTCCCGAACTACTTCTTTCTCCACAGAGGGCTGGTCACCTCCTCCCCATACCGTGCTGCGGAGTGCAGCCGCCTGGGAGCTGACCTTGTCTGTGAAGACAGAGGCAAAAAAAGCATTGAGTACACTAGCTTTCTCCACATCCTCTGTCACTAGGTTCCCTCCCTCATTCAGCAAGGGGCCCACACTTTCCTTGACTTTCTTCTTGTTGCTCACATACCTGAAGAAACCCTTCTTGTTACTCCTAACATCTCCGGCTAGCTGCAACTCCAAGTGTGATTTGGCCTTCCTAATGTCACTCCTGCATGCCTGAACAATATTTATATACTCCTCCCTGGTCATTTGTCCAATCTTCCACTTCTTGTAAGCTGCTTTTTTGTGTTTAAGACGAGCAAGGATTTCACTGTTAAGCCAAGCTGGTCGCCTGCCATATTTACTTTTCTTTCTACACATCGGGATGGTTTGTTCCTGCAACCTCAATAAGGATTCTTTAAAATACAGCCAGCTTTCCTCGACTCCTTTCCCCCCATGTTATTCTCCCAGGGGACCTTGCCCATCAGTTCCCTGAGGGAGTCAAAGTCTGCTTTTCTGAAGTCCAGGGTCTCTGTTCTACTGCTCTCCTTTCTTCCTTGTGTCAGGATCCTGAACTCAACCATCTCATGGTCACTGCCTCCCAGGTTCCCATCCACTATTGCTTCCTCTACTATTTCCTCCCTGTTTGTGAGCAGCAGGTCAAGAAGAGCTTTTCCCCTAGTTGGTTCCTCCAGCACTTGCACCAGGAAATTGTCCCCTACACTTTCCAAAAACTTCCTGGATTGTCTGTGGACCACTGTATTGCTCTCCCAGCAGATATCGGGGTGATTAAAGTTACCCATGAGAACTAGGGCCTGTGATCTAGTAACTTCTGTTAGTTGCTGGAAGAAAGCCTCGTCCACCTCATCCCCCTGGTCTGGTGGTCTGTAGCAGACTCCCACCACGACATTACGCTTGTTGCTCCCACTTCTAAATTTAATCCAGAGACTCTCAGGTTTTTCTGCAGTTTCATACTGGAGCTCTGAGCAGTCATACTGCTCTCTTACATACAACGCAACTCCCCCCACCTTTTCTGCCCTGCCTATCCTTCCTGAACAGTTTATATCCATCCATGACAGTACTCCAATCATGTGAGTTATCCCACCAAGTCTCTGTTATTCCAATTACATCATAATTCCTTGACTGTGCCAGGACTTCCAGTTCTCCTTGCTTGTTCCCCAGGCTTCTTGCATTTGTGTATAGGCATTTAAGATAACTCACCGATTGTCCTGCTGTCCCAGTATGGGGCAGGAGCCCTCCCCTCTTGCACTCACCTACTTGTGCTTCCTCCCAGTATCCCACTTCCCCACTTACCTCGGGGCTTTGGTCTCCTTCCCCCGGTGAACCTAGTTTAAAGCCCTCCTCACTAGGTTAGCCAGCCTGCTTCCAAAGATGCTCTTCCCTCTCTTCGTCAGGTGGAGCCCATCTCTGCCTAGCTCTCCTTCTTGGAACACCATCCCATGGTCAAAGAATCCGAACCCTTCTCTCCGACACCATCTGCGTAGCCATTCGATGGGTGAAGTGATTCCTATATATAGTCAGTGCTGGATGTACTTTGAGGACAGATAAGATAAAAGAGAGATTAAAAATGGGTTTCAAATTCAGAGCTGAATTGCAAACTCCCCAAAGTGTGTGGGAATTTGGATCCACAATTTTGGTTATAAAGATGGAGTAATTTGCAACATTTAGATCTGCATTCAGAATTCAATCACCTGCAATATTTCATAGATGTTGGATCTGGGATTTTGGATTGGGTCCATCTATAACAAATGTAAGATATTAGTAGTAGTAATAATAATACTTAAACTGGAAATCGGTCACTGCCATTTTAGCCAAGACCCAGTTAAGGTGCTATTTAAATGCAGGCTCGCTGGACTACAGTTTTAAGTCAATGACAAGGTGAAAAGGATTAAATACAGTATGAACTTTTTGCCCAACATGGTTAAAACTGCATAATAAAATAGGCTTGGTATTGCAGAGATATTCCTGTCTATTTGACTACTGAATGTACATGTTCAAAATCTGAGAACTGTATTGGGATTTCCTGTCTGCTGTGACTCACTCATTCCTTTGAAAGCACAGCTATGCAAAAGATGCATGCAAGACAATGTGCGTCACTAGACTATGTGGCTACAGATATGTGGAGGGGAGGAACAAGGTGGTTGCTTCTGCTCACCCCAATGTAGCATGATTGAGGGAGGTGAGAAGCCACTAGAAAAATAGCTAGAAGAATAGTTCTCTGTAACTTGAGACACCACAGTCCCTTTATAGTCTTTATTGACTGGAAAATTACATTGTGTTAGAACACATATGGTGTTGCCAAATCTCACAAGTTTATCCTCAACTACTAGAACTGAGTGATTATGTGAGAATCTCAGCTTTCATTTTAAAATAAACGGTTTCTACCCCTCGAGATTGCAGCGGGAAGCTAGAAAACATGACATAAATGCTCCCTAGAGGCTCAAAAACCAGGAGGCAAATAAAAAGAACCAAAAATATATTGGCATTTTTAAAAATCTTGTGATTTTTCTGATCTGACTCATGAGTTTTGAGGGCTTAGTGTTGGCAATACCGCTAATATGGTGTTAAACTCTTTGTGTAGATAAGGACTGCCATGTGTAATATAGTGTTAGCTGGTTGTAAACTCTAGAGTCCAGCCTAAGACTGACTAGCTGATGTAATGTTAAGCACAAAAGCCCTGTCTAAACTGAAGGCCAGATTATCCTTTACATGATTCTGGCAATGTAAAGGGTCTTCAGAGTGTAAATCTCATTAAGTCCCACTTTAGGCCCCTTTACACTGCAAAAATGATTTAAAGGGGCTATAGCGTAAATGAGAATCTGGCCCTGAGTGTTTCACACTGTTAGTTAATTAGCACTGCATAGTTATCTGGTGTAGAGAAGCCCATAAGGAGATGTTCCACCTCAGTTTGTGGGTCTGAGGCTCCACAAATAAGGAGCAGCAGAACTCCCCCTAAACATTCATACTCTCTGCACATGCATAATGAATTATTTTGGTTATCAGTGTCTGGCTTGGACAAGAGTTAATGAAAGGAAGATGGAGTCATACTGGTGAGACTTGAAAAGAGTGCAGTTAAAGGAGAAAGTGGACATTACTCATATCTTAGTATGCTATTGTACTTTGATAGCCACTCTTTCTTTTATTTGATCTTCCTAACGGTTGGGAGCTAAAGAGAAGGGACTTGATAAGAAAGAAAGAGAGACAATCTGGCAGCTTTCCCACTTGGTCTCACTCCAAACTTTGATTAACAGTATGTGGAGTCATGTATCTAATTCTTTAATCGCTTATACACCAATGCTAGGATCCTGGGTTTATAAGAACATAAGAACGACCATACTGGGTCAGACCAATGGTCCATCTAGACCAGTATCCTGTCTCTGGCACTGGCCAGTACCATAGCTTCAGGGGGATTGAACAGAATAAGGCAATTTTGAACCAATCCATCCCTGTCTTCCCCTCCCAGCTTCTGGCAGTCAGAGGTTTACGGTCGTCCCAACCATGGGGTTGCATCCCTGACCATCTTGGCTAATAGATATTGATGGACCTATTCTCTGTAAATTTAGCTAGGTCTTTTTTGAACCCAGTTATATTTTTTGGCTATCACAACCTCCCATGGCCTTGAGTTCCATGGGTCAGTTGTGCATTGTGTGCAAGAGTGTTTCCTCTGGTTTGTATTAAACCTGCTGCCTATTAATTTCATCAGGTGACCCCTGTTTTTGTATTGTGGGAAAGGGTAAAGAACACTTCTTTATTTATTTTTTCCACACCATTCATAATTTTATAAACCTTTATCATATCGCCCCTTAGTCATCTCTTTTCTAAGATGAACGGCTGTAATCTTTTTAGTCTCTCCTCATATGGAAGCTGTTGCATACCTTTGATCAGCTTTTTTGCCCTTCTCTGAACCTTTTCTAGTTCTACTATATCTTTTTTGAGATGGGGTGACCAGAACTGGACACGGTATTCAAGATGTGAGCGCACTGTGGATTTAGATAGTGGCATTATGATATTTTCTCTCTCTCTTTCAAGAGAAATTGGAATTGCTTATTTATGAGCATAACTTTGACCTAGTTGGTATTACTGAAACCTGGTGGGAAGATTTGCATGATTGGAATGCTAAAGTAATGGTTATAATCTATTTAGTAAGGACCGAATAGGCAAAACAGAAGTGGCACTACGTTACATTTTAAAGTCACTGACAACTCAGAAGAAAATGATCTTTAACGCTTTTGGAACAATGTAGTAACAGATAAAGCCCAAAATGGGGTACTAGTTGTTGTCTGCTACAGACCACCAAATCTCACTGTGAAACAGGATACCAGCTCCATAAGCACCTATCTATAATGTGTAGAGGGAAAAGCTGCATTATTATCAGGGACTTCAATCTGAGTGACATATGCTAGGGGCCTCAACAGCCTCAGAATTTCTAAATAGCATAGATGAGAACACATTGCATCCAACATGGGAGAATTCTATATCAGATCTCACCTTGACAAATAAAGAGGAACTGATCACAGCACTAAAAATTAGTGGTTGCTTTGCTGAAAGTGATCATGACTTGATCATATGTGTTGTGTGCAAGCAGAATAAAATCTAAACCTATAATATTCATACTTGGAAGTTTAAAAGGGCCAGTTTCACAAATTTGGAAACAGCTATGAGCCAAGTCAGTTGGGAGAAAGAATTTAAATAGAAAAAGTGTGAATGAAAATTGGAAACTATTTACGAATATTTTCTCAGATTCCCCAAAACCACAATCACATAATCAAGAAAGAAGGCTATACTGGTTAAAAACCAACCTCACTTAGAAGGGAAGTAAAATCAGCTATAAAAATAAAAAATAATATAACCAATAGAAAAAGGGGTAGCTATATAAATGAATGACTATCAGCTAAGAGCTAGCAATTGTAGACAATTGATAAAGGACACAAATGAAGACAAGGAGCTATCTATAGCTAGCAGAGTTAATAAGAGGTGTTTTTAAGTATATTATGAACAGGAATCCTAACAATAGTATTGGTCCATTACTAGATGGAAATGGGAATGGTAGAATTTTCAATAAGGCAGAAATGTTCAATAAATATTTCTAGTCTGGATTTGGGAAAAAGCCTGGTCAATTCGTATCAGATGATGCTGATGAAATACTTTCCATTCAAAGAGTAACTCAGGAGGATGTTGAATGCAGCTACTGAAGTTGGACATTTTTGAATCAGCAGGTCCAGATAACTTGCATCCAAGAATTTTTAAAGAATTTATGGAGGAGCTCCCTGGATGATTAATGTTGATTTTCAATAACTCTTAGATCACTGGGAAAATTCCAGAAGACTGGAAGAAAGTTAATGTTGTGCCAATATTTAAAAAGAATAAAAGGGATGACCTGGGTAATTATAAACTTGTCAGCCTGACACTGGCCCCAGGCAAAATATTGGAATGGCTGATATGGGACTTTTGTAATACAAATTTTAATGAGGGTACTATAATGCCAATCAGTATGGGTTCATGGAAAATAGATCTATCTTTTTTATGAGGTTATAAATTTGGATGATAACAGTAATAGTGTTGATGCAATATTTTTCGACTCTGTAAGGATTTGACTTGGTACTGCACAACATTCTAAGAAACTAGAACAATAGAAAATTAACATAGCACACATTAAATAGATTAAAAACTGGCTAACTGATAGGTATGAAAATGTAATTATAAATGAGAAGTCCTCATTGAGCAGGTATGTTGCTAATGGGATCCCACAGGTATTAGTTCTTAGCCCTATGCTACTTCACTTTTTTTATCAAATGACCTGGAAAAAAACATTAAATCATTACTGATAAAGTTTGCAGATGACACAAAGATTTGGGTGTGGTAAATAATGAAGACAGGTCACTGATACAGAGCAGTCTGGATCAATTCATATCCTGGGCACAATCAAACACTGTGTATTTCAATGTGGCTGAAGGTAAAGTCATACATCCAGGAACACAAAATGTAGGGCGTACTTACAAGGTGGGGGACTCTATCCTGGGAAGTAATGACGCTGAAAAAGACTTGAGGGTCATGGTGAATAATCATGCGAGTTCCTAATGCAACACTGTAGCCAAAGGGCTAATGCCATCCTTGGACGTATAAACAGGGTAATGTAGAGTTGGATTAGAGAAGTTATATTACTTCTGTATTTGGCACTGAGGTAACCACTTCTGGAATACTATGTCCAGTTCTGGTCTCCATAAATATAGAAGGATGTTGGAAAATTGGAGAGGGTTCAGAGAAAAGCCATGAGAATTAGTAAAGGATTGGAAAACATTCCTTATACCAAAAGATTCAAGGAGCTCCATCTATTCATTTTAACAAAGAGAATGTTAAGGAGTGACTTGATCACAGACTGTAAGTAACTACACAGGAAACAGAAATTTGATAGTAGAAGGCTCTTCAGCAGCCAAAGGTATAACAAAACCCAATGGATGGATGTTGAAGCTAGACAAATTCAGACTAGAAATAAGGTGCACATTTTTAACAGTAATGGTAATTAACCATCTGAATAACTTGCCAGTGCTCAGTTCCTTGTGCCTGTTCTTTGACAGGGGATCTGAGTAGAAGTCAATTTACTCAAAATTCAGGCCCTGCTGCACCACTCTGTGGGTGGCAAGACCTTAGAGCCCAGTGTTCCCTGTAGAAAAATCCAGAAGTCTGCTCTGAACTCAGCTCCCAAATCCAGGCATTCTGAGGTGTCCGGCTGACACCACCGCTGCTCTCCCACCCTTGCCTTGGCGAGGTCTAACAGCTCTGTGTCCTTGCTCTCTATCTCCTGTTGCCTAAGCAACAACTCTTCTGCCGGGAAACAAATGTTACACAGCGTGTCCATCTATGATCCACTCCTACTTCTCACCCCCACCCCCAAGGAAACTTCTCCTTTTTCAACAGACTGGTGATTTTTTTTCCAAGTCCACCCAGTTCTTTTAGCTGAAAACTCTCATGAAAAATATTATTTTGAAACACCCGCTGATATTTTGCTCCAATAAAAAGACTTGATCTCCTTCCTTTACAGGATCAGGGATGGCTACAGTTGGAGATAGGACATTGGCGGAAGAGGGACAGGGCTCTGAGGTGGCACTGAGCATTCTCTTTCTCTCAGGTTCTTGGCTGGATGGTTCTTGTTCACATGCTCAGGATCTAACAGATGGCCATATGTGGGGTTGGGAATAATTTTCCCCCAGGTCAGTTAGGGGTTTTTCATTTTCCTCTGCAGCATGTGGATACGGGTCACTTCCAAGAAATATCTGAGTATATCTCACTTAATCATTTCCGTGCCACTGCGGGGCCTGGGGTATTGGTGTACCTCACTCCTTTTTGTTCTCTGCCTATGAAATGTAATTTTCTAGTCTCCGGTGGGCTGTAATACTTTGGTCTGATTTCGGTTGTTGGGTTTAGCGTGTAGGTGCTGGTGGCCTGTGATATACAGGAAGACAGACAAGATGACCTGTTGGTCCCTTCTGGCCTTAGGCTCTATGACTCTAAGGCCCAAGTATAGTCTGCACATTTCCATTTTAACCCTCCAGCAAGGCTTTTCATTTACTATTAGCTTCCTTGGCTGTTTTACATCCTTTTTACCTATTTACCTATTTCATGAACAAAGCTGTTCTTTTATATAAGGCTCAGTTGGGGACTTTGTGGTTCCCAGAATTCATTTAGGCTAAACGACCTTGGATTTAAAATATTTCATTGGTTTCAGAGGAGCTACTGATGGAGAAAGTTGCTACTCAGTGTGAGTAAGGGTATCCACATCTGGCCCTTAATTATGCAAACCATTTACTAGAACTAACTTCAAAATATCACTGCTGTCAAAATACTCTTCTTAAGGGACAGATTCTGCCACTCTTACTCATATCGAGTATTATCATTTATTTGTATTAGCACCTAGGGACCCCAAACATAGGCCAAGACCCATTGTGCTGTACAAACACAACAAAAAGACAGTCCTTGCCCCACAGAGCCTGCAGAGTATCTTACTCTGTGAGTAGTCCTATTAGAATCATTGGGGCTACTTGCAGAATAAGCTACTATTTATTGTAAGGGTGACATAATCTGGTGTTAAATCATAGCCCTGGGCTACACTGGGGTGGGGGTCGATCTACGATACGCAACTTCAGCTGCGTGAATAACGTAGCTGAAGTCGGCGTATTGTAATCAACTTACCTGGCCGTGAGTCGATCGCTGCCGCTCCCCCGTCGACTCTGCTTCTGCCTTTCACCGAGGTGGATTTCTGGAGTCGACAAGGAGCACGTTCGGGGATCGATTAAGCGCGTCTAAACAAGACACAATAAATCGATCCCCGATAGATCGATTGCTCCCCGCCGATCCAGCGGGTAGTGAAGACAAGCCAGTGCTCTGGAAAGAGAAGGAGACTAGTGAATTCAGAAAGGGAGAACCAATCCGCCAGAGAAACGTGTTCTTTTCTCCTTGAAAATCCCACTGCCCTCCAGTTCTGGGCAGTGGACCAGTGACAGGTGAATTACTAATCTCGTGATCCAGCAATAGGATCTTTATATCCTTAGAAATCTAGGCAGCTCCTTTTTCCAGTGGAATAAGACACGGTTCTACCCTGGTACACCACAAGATAGCAGAACTTGAAACTATAAGGTTATTAGGTATCAATTATTTTAAATAGCTTTTAAGGTTTCATTATGGTCTTTATTCTTATAATATACCTTATGAAACATGTCCTACGCAATTTGGACAGGTGGGGGAAAGGGTCACTGTTTAAGATATTTCTTTTTATGTTTACAATTAATAAAATATGACCCCACAACATCTGTTATGATAAAACATATTTTCCCAGAAAATGCAGGTTTGATTATTTCTTTTGTCTAAATGCGACATCCATTGTAGATGATAGATCGTATCAGTTTTCATTTAGGTATACCTGTGTTTGGCAAAATAAATAAATAAAGCGTTTGTAAGTGGGGGAATGGTCATGCTTTCATGAGGAATTTTGTTGGCTTCTCTACTGCCTGGTGAAAGGATCTGAGTCCTCACCCTAGCTCTCTTTTATCCAGATGCCTGCCTGACCTCAAGGGCCCCTCTTTCTCTCCCCTGTGTGGCAGAGTCCTTGTAACCCCAATACAGGTGGGCCAGTATCCGGGGGAGGGGGGGCTTAACCCCCAGTCTTGTCATGGGTCACTCAGGACAGGGGCTATATGTCTCCACTCCAAAGTACTCTCTCTTCACCAGCCACTTTCCTGACCCAGTGATCACTACATAGAGTGTAAAACGCATATGATTATTAAACAGCAGCTGTAAACAAATAAGGGGAAAACTGAGAAGGCTAAAGGATCAAGGAACCCTGCACTACGGCCATGGAGAACACCGTAAACAACAGACTCTGGAACTCAAGAAAATCCACAATCTATTCCTTACACATCCCAGGCCTCCTTCCAGGACCTGGATGTGCTGTGGTGATTTTGTGGTTAAAACACCTGCTCTGGTGGTGGCTACACACCCTCAGGTTCTCAGTGGCGGTGACCCATCTCCCCAGTATTGGCCCACCCATCGAGTTCATACCACCCCACCTCTGAGTCCAGCCTTCAACGCTTTTTTGTCTGGCGACATCTCCCTCTGTTGGGTCCTCTCTGTCCCAGATCCCCACCTCATTCTCCCTAGCCACTCACTGCACTTGGCTCCAGTTTACTTGCCACATCGTGGACATTTCGCTATCCCAGTTCTGGTCCCACGGCTCTCCACTGTAGCTGACAGTTCTGGCTCACTGTTAGCTCGGCCGGTCTGTGCTGCTGCGGCTCCCCAGTCCTGGGCTGCTGCTCTGGCTCTGGAGTGCTGCACTTTTCCCCAGCTCAGCTCTGTGCTCCTGTCAGTCCCAGGATCCAGAGGGCCAACCAAAAAAACACTACATTTTGGTAAGTGGCCAACCACCCCCTTACATATTAAACATCCTAGGTCCCATCTGGCGTAAAAAACCCAGCCATCTATCAGTTAAATGTGAGAGGATTTTTTACACTGCTGCCCTAGAACAAGGATGTCCATTGTACATAAGACCATACTTCAAGTGCCCCTTCATGGGACATATGCTGCACTTCCCAAGACACCAAGTTTAGTGATACCATGTGAGTTCTCTACCAGATGTGTGCAGTCCTTTCATAGGACTCACATCACATCCCTATCTGTTCTCTAAACTTAACGTTCCTGCTGACATTAAACTTTGCTGACTTCCCACGTTCAGTGGACACTATAACCTTTTTATAAATCAAGGAATAGTAGACCCTTTTTTTCCAGTGCAACCCCCTTGCACACAATAATTTCATTTCTACCTTCCGGGCTTTTTCTTTTAAGAGCTTCAATAGGAAAATTCCACCTTTTGCAACCCATAAACATTTGCTGACAAACATGCTTTTTATTTCCTCAGTCATATTTGTCTCTCAAGCACTAGTCATTTTTGTCCTCCACATATATGAAAAGATTCTTTGCTTTCCCAGTGTTTTTCATTCAGCCAACAAGACAGGAAGAGCGTTCAAGGGTAACACTTTATACTAACTACTGAATCAGCAAAATTGGTGGCTTTCCCAAGGGCACTAATCCAGATCTATAAGGGCATGTCTACACTACAAACTTAAGTTGGCTTAAATTGACATCCAGCCACCACAGTAATTAAGTCGGGTGGGCGTATCCGCACCATGTTCATTGTGTTGGTGGAGGGCACCCTCACTAGCAGTGCTTGCATCAATGCAGAGAGCAGTCCACCATGGGTAGCTATCCTACAGTGCAAGTAGCCGCAGAGGGTTTTGGGAATGGCTTGCAATGCCTCATGGGACCAAAACATTGTCACAGGGAGGAATGGAAACATGGCTTTGACCTCCCATGATGCAGTGTCCTCCCTCCCTCCCTGCCCTGATATCAAAGGCAAACAACCCATGCTTTTGGTGCCTTTTTTCAAAAGCCTAGCTTATCTGCATTCCTGCCATAGCCCGAGAAGCATGGACCCTGCTCAGTTGTGCACTAATATTGTGTGCATCAGTACTCAGAGCTTGTTTCCTCTAGAAGAAAGACTCTATAAAGAGCCTGAGCCTGTGAGATGCTGAACAGCTCATGCTTGCTGCTAAGCCCCCTCAGCCTCCACTAACTTAAATGGGAGTCAAGGGTGCTCAACAGCTTTCAGGAGGATCTCAGCACCAGGCAGGATTGGCCCCAATATTTTGACTTCCACTATAAAAATAGCATCACTGTTTCAGCCTACCAGAAATATTCTGGGATCATTCCCACCTGAACAGACAAACCTATGTGTAGGACCAGGGGACTAGGTAGCACAGTGGTAGGTGCCTTAGACAGACAGATAAGGGGCAGAAAAACCCTGGTGGTTCTCTTCATTCCACCTGCAAGAGTTTCCAATAGATTGTTTCATTGAGATGGTAGAAGGAGATTGCCCCTCTAGAAGAAACAGGGGGTTCAGAATCCACAGATCTACCTGGAGACCAAGTCATCTATTCAGAGACTCAGGGCTTCTTCCACTGCTCTGGGGAACCCTAGTCCAATCTGGATTGAGCAGTGCAATTCCATTCGAGATCAACTAACAGGGACTCCCTGACTGCCACCATCCATGAAACTTTCGCTAAAGTGGGCAGTTCACCTCTCTGCTGAAAAGTTAACACAACGTCAGGCTATATTCACTTTTAGAAACCTTCTCTAAAGAACGGATATGGGACAATATGTGTAGTGCACCTGTCCTTCCAGCTGTCTACACTATTCTCCCCCTCCCCCCCGAGCTCCTGCAAATATCCAGAGTTCCAGAGGAGTTCCTGTTGGCCCTAGGAAGGGAGAAGGAATGGTCCCATGAGGTAGTACTCTGCCCTTTACTGTGGGCAGTGGGGATGAGCCAGGCCAAAATAAGGATACGTTAATATTTTTGTCACCAGAGCTTCTATTACAAATCTGTCCTCATGCTAAAGCATTCGTCCGCACCAAAGCCAACATTTCAGGAATCATCTAAACTGCTTCTGGTGTGCGCAGTGAATACATACGGGAAGGAGGAACTGTAAAGCACATAGATGATCAACTTATAGCTTAAATCTAAAAAGAAATAATTCTTTTTGACAGAGAATATTTCAAAAAGAAGGCAATAATGCTGAAAGGAACAACAGAATGAAATCATCATGGGAATAAATGAAACCTGAATGTTTCCATTTCATGCCTCTTTTGAGCATAATTGCTTTGATTTTCAACAGGTAGGATAACAAAGGATGCTTTTCCCATTGAGACTGTAAGCTCCACATCAGCATGCAGTTGACCTTTGTGCCCCCTCTATACTAAATCATTGGTTGCCATCCCATCAAAGTGAATGAATTTTTTTGGCACTACCTCCTCACGACAAACAAAGAGCAATGTTTATCCTGAAACTGTGTCACATAGTGTGGAACATCCACCCAAGCTTCCCAAAACTGTGCCAAGATCATCTATATCTGTGGTCAGGGTTTCCATATATATATATTATATCCAGAGATAAACCTGAACAAAAGCTATGGATCCAAACGCCCTCCATCTATATTGAAAATCAGATACAAAGATGTGACCTTTATGGCTGGTCCCTGTCGCTATAATGAGGCAAACTAAAATCCCAGATCTGACCACCACTCACATTTTCGGGGAAGTTCAGCTCTCTACTAAGCTCTGAACTTTGCTGTTTAGATCCATCCCTACTATCATCAATGTACAGGACCCAAATAAAGTTTATGATACATAGTGTATTATTATTTAATATTTATATTATGATGACACACATATGTTCCAGTCAAGATGGGGGGGGCGCATTTTACTAGATACTTTGTGTATAGCAAGAGTAGTAAGGGGAAATCTGTGCTCCAGAGAGCCTACTGATAGGAATAAACTGATGTGTTATATATATTATTCACTAAGAACATTAGAGTCCCTTGACTTTCCCAAGTTGTAGGTCCAATGCTTGCTTTCCTACCTTTTGTATTCCATGCTAAATATTTGCCCATCTCACTAAGTCTGGGAATGCCAATCATAGACAATAAAGAGCCAAATTCTCATTGAGTGTAAATGTGCACAGCTTCATTGACTTCAGTATAGCTATGATGATTTACACTACAGGAGCATCTGGCCCAAAGACTAAATATTGCAGTATAAAAACACCATGATCCATAAGCCAATCCTAAAATGACTCAAGGGGAAAAACATCGGCTATGCATATATGTAGGATGTTTACTCTAAAACCTCCCTAGAGAATCTATGTGGACTATTTCCTCACAAAGCATGTCAACAAAGGCAACAAATGAGGATTATCAAGGTCACAAGCCTTCACTCAAACCCCAATCGGTACTACATTTGTACAAGAAACAAAAGCCGTGTTACTGATAATTGGTCCAATTTTTCATAAGTAACATTTCACATCCATTTGCAAAATGTCAAATACACATCAGAGATAAGTGTCTTTTTGGAAATAAAGATGTATCTAAATAGCATCCTCCATCGCAACAAGACCCATGCCTTGGAAAAGTACCACTTAATATAGGCATTTGTGTGCCCATGCACATTTCCCCAGACATGCCTCCAACTGAAAACCCAACAGCTACATGAAGACAACCTTCCACTAATTGCTGTTGCAACAATGTTATTTGGATTACTGGCGCATAAATCTGGTCGAGCTCTTTCACCATCAAACTAGCCATTCGTGTGCAAATATGAAGTGATGCACCTCTCAAATTATGACAACATAGCACATAGCTTAACAATGTGCTTATGAGTCTTCTGATGCTGTGGAGATGTGAGATCATTGGACCAGTTACTTGACCACACTAAATCGCTTTTGTGCCATTCTAGCCTAGTTGAGAAAACTTAAACTTTGTTTAAGTAGCCAGCTGAAGATCTCCTTTGCACAGGGAAATCCTCCAGTTATATAGATTTGGCATAGCCACCTCTACATCACCTTCATCATAGTTTTTGGCACAGGAGGTATGTCAGAGCATGGCCAAGGGAAATGGAAATGGACCATGGCTGGAATGCTGCTAGGCTCCAGCAATCCCCCAACTGTGGAGTTGTGCAATGAAGCATAAATTAGAGCAGCCTTGACATTTCTCTACATTGAATGTCCAGCCCCAAGGTCACTGGGGACATACAACCAACTTTGTCCCCTCAGGACCTGCACTGAGCAAAGCTTGTCTATAATCAAGACTCTCACCCATTATATCTTAAAGCTACACGTGTATGGAAGTTTTAAAAAAGTCACATGTGCCTAATTACAAAATTCCTGAATAACATATTCATACTTCCATGCCATCAATGCGTAGCTGCCTCCCACAAACACCTCATGGCCTCAGGGCACTCTGCAAGCAGCCCTTGCCTTTGTTTCCCCAGTCAAGGGGCTTCTTCAATCATTCATAAATCCTTTCGTCCAGTCACAGCTCTTCTCAGGTTCTGGTTTATTAAATTAACAAAACGTTCAAAATCAAGGTCTCAAGTCCATTCATTTGCCTCCTCATTGGGTCACTCCCAGGCCTTTCAGGTTCTATCCTGGAGCTCCCAGAAGGCTCTGTACTCCCACACTCCTCTCCCTGAGAACTGTCTCTCACTGTAGGGCCAGCAGCCTGACTTCTTCCTGCTGTTCCTTATAGGGGGATCAGATGATCCATGCCTAGATGTGCCTCTTTAGGAACTAGGGTTGGCTGGCCCATAAGCATCTAGCCCTTAAGGGGCAAGCCAGTTGCACACTCCCTGATGTTCCTTCCTTATTGGGTATCATTCCTTCATCCTCCACTACAACCAAGTCTTCAGGTAGTAGTATTCATCCTTGCGCCCCCATGCTATGGAGAATACAGGCACACACAAATTTGGCACACCTTCCACAAATCCATTTCACCTGTGGGTCATCGTTAGAATGGCCAAAGCTTTCAAAAGTTGTTCTGATTTCCTTGTGGCCCTCAGTGTACACTAATCCAGCAGCACATCCCAGAGGCCCCTAGGCTCTCATACTGTCCCCAACAATCGAACATATAAAACACATTTCATACTGTAAATAGCATGCCCCATGCAAGTCTCCACATGCCCATCACCTTCTGTTATGTACTCTTATACATCAGCCCAAACAGAAATATACAGTATCCTGTGCTGAAAATGCTCAAATCAGACTTAGTAATAGAACAATTAATTAAAACAGGTATGTGTTAAGGCCTGGCCTCATGCACATATCTCTCAGTGTGTGGACAATGCATTCTGAAGGTTCAAAAATGGAAGTCCTAGTTTGAAACTATGTTCAGTCTTCCCCACACCTTGCTCTGTTAATAAATAATTTGCTCAGATAACAATTCATTGCTCTGTATGATTCTTGTTTTGATGGAGAGTTCCCTTACATTCACATTACATATTATCTACAAACACTCCTTGAGAGCTGATAAGAATGTGTGGGTATGGTGACTGTGTGTCCTTCGGTAGTTGGTACGTTATTGATAAGGAAAAATCTGGTGTATATTTGATGAAGGAACAAGGAGGAGAAAAAGAACACCCTGGCAGATACATGCTACAGAAATGTTCATGGAGGAATATTGTAAGTCAGCCAAAGGTGCAACTTACATAACATTATGTTATAGATGATACAGCCTTATTTAGGGCTAGTCAAAATGTTTCCCTCTAAACTGTTTTTCAACAGAAAATTGGGTTTTAAATTAAACAAAAAAAGTTGTAAAGTTTGTTTTCCATGGAAAATTTTGATTTTTCTTTTAAAAAATGAATGCACAAAAATGTAAATGTTTTCAGTTTGAAGCTAAAAGCAAAATATTTCAATTTGGAAATGTCATCATAGTGCCTCATGGGAGTTGTAGTATTCATAGAATATCAGGGTTGGAAGGGACCTTCGAAGGTCATCTAGTCCAACCCCCTGCTCAAAGCAGGACCAATCCCCAATTTTTTGCCCCATCCCTAAATGGCCCCCTCAAGGATTGAACTCACAACCCTGGGTTTAGCAGGCCAATGCTCAAACCACTGAGCTATCCCTCCCCCCCAAAAAAATTTCAAATATTGTTTTCTCAAATCCCCATTCTCTTCTATGGGCTGTGCTTCCCAGCCAGACTTCATCGCCAACCGTGCACTACAGCCATAGGTATCCCATGATGCAATGCCTTCAGCCACTAAGAGAGGAGACCCTGCTGCATCATGGGAGATTTATTCTGACCAAGCAGTCTGACTTTTAGAGGAAAATGGGAGCAAGAGTTACCCAAATTACCCTACCTATAACTCCCATAAGAGATTGTGGTAGCATTTCTGAACGGAAATATTTCAAGTTTTGGCCAAACTATTGTGGGTTTTGATTTTTTTGTTGAAAAGAGAAGAGTTTTTGCTGAAAAACTTTTTTTTTATTTTTGTCAAAATTTTCTAAAGAAAAAAACGGCTATTTTCCAAACAGCTCTAATATTAATTAATTTATTTATATTACAGGAGCACTTAGAGGCCACAGCTGAGATCAGAGACCCATTGTGCTTGGGGCTATACAAACACACAGTAAGAGACAGTCCTTGCCCCAAAAAGCCTACAGTCTAAACAGACAAGACAGATAAAAAGTGAGAGGTGGGGAAACGGTCATAAAGAGGCACAAACAGTCTTGCAGCACCTCTGGCTATCTAATGTTCAGAATCATGCGTGAAATCCTGGCCCTAAAAAGGTCAGAATTAATACCCCTGCCTCCTCCCACCAGAACAAGGCGGAAGCAGGGAAGGAATAGTGGTGCAGAGGAGTTTCTCGGAGGCCTATTGCTGCCTTTGGCTGCTTCTGGAGTGGTGCATCTTATATATTACCCCGGCTCAGGGTTGTGCCTAAAGAGACAATCCAGCCCACGGAAATAGCGGCTAACAATTGGTGTGGAGAAATTTTGTGCTCTTGAGCGAGGAAACAAACCTCACTGGTTGAGAATGTCTGAAAAGTATTAGTGGGGAAAATCCTTTTCCATTCAAAATAAACAACCTCTTTGTAAGACATCCTCTGTATTTTGAGATACTAGACAAGGATTATTCAGCTTTTATTGTCTCCACTTTTATGACAAAAATAGTTCTGCCAAAATAAAAATGTTGATTAGATATGCACAACAACACATAAAAATAATCCTTAGCCACGCTAGAAAAAATGTCCGTTTTGTGCTTAACTAAATTTTTGTGGTGAGAGTAAAATCTCAAGGAATTTTATGGAGAACCTTTGCACTGCAAAATCATACACAAGTATGCAGCACTCAGTGAAAGTCATAATAATTTAAAAAATGTAAAAGGTAAGCTAATTGGAGAGGCCTAAAAGAAAGGGATTAATTTCTCCCACCCCCACCCCTAGAAAAAAAAAGGGAAATAAGGACAAGTGGCAGGTAAGAGAAAGTAGGAGTCCAGAAAACATGAGTTACTACTCACTGTGTGATGCAGCAGAAACAAACATGTACAAAAGGGGGGTGGGGGACGGGGACACTAGCGGCAATCCCCATCAAAGCAAAATAGAAGTGTATAGGATAAAACACAGCAGTTCAAGAAGCAACCAAGGTGTCCACTCTTTTGTTTTCACATTTCTAATGCAATATTTATAAAGAGACAGGCAACTCAAAGGGCCAAACGGAGATGAAGAAAGCCCTTTTCTTTCTTTTCTTTTTCTTTCTGAGACCCCCCCCCACACACACACACACATACACATGCTATAAAAACTCCACAGCCCACCTGTTCCACAATAACCGGTTTTCTGCATATAAAAGCCAACACCAGCGTGAAGGGGTACAAAGCAGGGCAATTGCTTGGGGCCCCATGCCACAGGGCCCCCCCGCAAAGCTACATTGCTCAGGCTTCAGCTTCAGCCCCGGGTGGCAGGGCTCGGGGCCCTGGGCTTCAGCCCCATGAGGTGGGGGTTCGGCTTTCTGCCTTGGGCCTCAGCGAGTATAACACTGGCCCTGCTTGGACCCCCTGAAACCTGTTCATGGCCCCCAAGGGGGCCCTGAACTCCTGGTTGAGAACCACTGGCTTAAGCCAAAGAATGGGAACAAAAAATGGTAGCCTGCCTGTTACTGTTTCTTCAAGTGCCAACAATGAGTGCCTCGCCCATATATACAGTTTGTAGCTGAGCCATTCACAAGAACTGAAAAAGTTCTCTCTTAGCTGATAAGAAAATTAAAATGACCAGAATGCCAGTGCAAAGTATGGTACAATGCAGAACAGCTGACAGTTTGCTAGATGGATGCAAAAGATGTAGCATTTTGCATAGTCAAAGTCTTTCCAAATATTTACACCAGACCCAGCAGTGACAGGTGCAGGGGTGCTCTGAGCCAGGGACAAACACCAAAGGACCTTCTGGTTGACTCAAACAGAAGCCCTCAGGAGCACCGGGGGAGTGTATGCTGGAACAGGCACTTCAACACATTTTGACAGCCTTTGGAGGGGGGCAGTGGGCACACCCCCAGTGCTAACCCTGTTGACTATGGCATCACCCCAGCTCTTTGGGGAGGTGTCTGTCACTAGAGTCCAGTCAGCTTTCAGTCTGAGAGTGCCAGGGCACAGACTGCAGTTACCCTTTTCTCAGGTGCAAAAAGGGAAGGTGCCTTATGTCCCTTTTTTAATTCCACTGGACACCCACACAAGCCTAGCAATTAACTAATGTACTTGTCTTCTTCTACAGTAGCCAGGGAAGACCTGCCTTATCTAAAATCAGTGAATAGTAAGGAGATACTTTCAGTATGTGGCCAATCAGAGCTACCAGAAGGCCAGCCCTGTCAGAAGGATAGCCCTACCAGAGTGAGGCAGTTTTGAGGGGGGTGGGGGGTGTACATGCCACCAGCTTCTTCACGGAGAAGAAGAACAAAATGCAGCCCTAGTGGGAGGGAGCCCCCTAATCCAATCACAGGGGAGTATGTGTTGCTGCATTAGGATTCCACCTCCTTGTTTGTCTGCCATCTTGGGTGTCTCAGAGGAGGTAACCTTCCTCAGTGTACCTCCCTGTAGGGTGGTTGAGAGGTTACAATTGCTCTTCTTGACAATGCACATTGAGAGCCTCCTATAGGGGGAGGGGATACATAAATACAAAGAAGAAAACATCGGAGAGTGAAAATTACCATGGAAGACAGTGGTGTGTTGCTTTCATCACCACTCCTTTATCTTTATGTGTTCAGTTAGATTGCAAACTGTAGGCTATTTATAGTGCATTTTAGAGCAGGGCTGGCCAACCTGTGGCTCCAGAGCTGCATATGGCTCTTCAGAAGTTAATATGCGGCTCCTTGTATAGGTGATGACTCTGGGGCTGGAGCTAAAGGTGCCAACTTTCCACTGCTCAACCCCAGGCCCTGACCCCACTCCACCCCTTACCCCGAGGCCCCCGCCCCTTCCTGCCCCCTCCCTTGAGCCTGCTGCACCCTTTGCTCCTCCCCCCTCCTTCCCAGAGCCTCCTGTACACTGCAAAACAGCTGATTGCGGCAGGCAGGAGGCACGGGGAGGGAGCGGGAGGTGCTGTTCGGCAGGGCTGCAGGCAGGCAGGAGGTGCTGGAGGTGGCGGGGCGGGGGGGCAGCCGCTGATGTATTACTGTGGCTCTTTGGCAATGTACATTGGTAAATTCCGGCTCCTTCTCAGGCTCAGGTTTGCCACCCCTGATTTTAGAATATAATTTAAATATATATCAATTACTATTGGACACATGTTGGATTTTCAGTTACATCCCAGGGGGTGACTATAACCAAACCTTTTGCCTTTGGGTGGGAGCCCAGACACTAGCGAGAGGCGAAAAAACGGGTGTACAATAGAATAGTTCATCTGTTAAATTGACCCGCAATACTGCAATGATGCAACAGATGGCAGAAGAAAACACTGAAATAATATTACAAAACAGAACAGGTGTTCAGCTGTTACTGAAATGCACTGGGCTGAAAGGAAGAAGCAGCTAATTCTGATCTATATGTAATTTCATCTTTTCATCTAGTTGTTTCAAACTGTTTTCATTGTGTGTCTGGGATACCAATATTTCTGGAGTTTACGTTGAACTCAGCCCTAGAACATTAAACTTTATCTACTACCAGGCAGGCTGTGAATGTGTCCTTTCACCTTCTTATTTTACAGTTTTTTTCATAGTCATGGGGTATTGTTAGTTTTGGATGCTACACTTTTGTTAACCTTTTAATATTCACCGTCCCAAGGGACATTCATCTTCTACATTCTCAGAAACGTGAGTGAAATCCCAAATTTAGGACTTCTGTGCAGATTATTCCATAGTCCTCCAAATCTTTTTTTCATGAAAAGAGTTTCTCTTCCTTTTTGTTTTCACAATAGTTAGTTTGCATGCTGGGGACACTGCCTGGGTGCATGGTGGAGTTTGCCAAAAGAAAGGATGAAACAGCACCAAGAAAGGTGTGAACCCATTTGTTTTAGTGGTATGTTAACTAAAGTTATCAAAGTCAACAATGCTTTGTTTTCCTGAAAATGTGGGTGAAATCACATGTGGAACTGGAAAGAGGAATTTCTGTGTGGGGACTAAGCATGCGAGGATGAACTGAGCCACCTGATCTGATCCTTGAACCTCAGAACTGAATTGTGCTGGAATAGGAGTGCGTATAAATTCTCTCTCTCAGAGGGGTATCTAGGTATATCTCCTAACACTATCTGTAGCCTCCTGAGCAAAACTGTAATACAAATAAACAAACTGCTGAATTTCTGCTCTTCCACTTCCCATAGTGACCCCAGATACTCTCTTCTCCTTCTCATGCTCTATTCAGAAACTTCAGAACTGAGCTAGCGGATCCTTAACCCCAATGTTGGTTCCTTCTTTCCTCCTGGATGATCCTTCTCTGCACCTCTCCTTCCCCAGGTATAGTCTAGACAATGAAAGAAGGGCAAGACTTCAATTGTTTTAAGAAGTTTTTAATTTCTCCCCCTGTGCTGCGCCTACCTGTCCATCCACCTGGAGTGCAGTGCTGAGCCTGCTCATTGCAACACATATGTACCACATCCTCTCACCAACTGAGAAGACAGCACTGCATGCGGCACAGAGGGATCTTCGTGATGAGCTGTGTCAGGACAGTCAGATTAATATCCACTGGGCAGCACAGCAAGAAGGACTAAAAATATTGGGCCTGATTCTCATTTACATGATTTTCTGTCAGGTATAAAGGGGACTGAGTGTAAATGAGAATAAGGTCCATTTTTTAAAAAAAATCATAATTTCTCTCATGCCTCATGCAGGAATAGGCAACAAATGAGTATACAAAATTTTCACAGCGGCTGACCCTCTACATGCGTGTGTGTCTTCCCATTCATGCATAGGTGGCCATAAAAGGGAACAGTGAAATGCAATGGCGAAATGCCAGAAAACAGCCTCACAGATGCCACTACTTTCCTGAACTTACAAATCTGGAAAAGAAAAACTTGACCACTTTTTTTACCATCCTTCTCTGTCCCTGCCCCTCCCTAGATTTGGCTTGCGAACATGCTGTACAAATTGAAGTTGTTTGTGTTTTTAAATAAGAACAGCCATGTTAATTTCATCTGCATTCAAAACAAAGCAAAACAAAAACATCTGACAAGTGGAAAGAGAAGAAGGAAATCAATAGGAAAATAAATAGTGGTTTTAAGCTTCTAAAGAGGGTATTAAAATAATGCAGATTAAAGAACAATAAAAAGCTCTGAAACACCTTGATGATGTCTTTTTAGGTGCACATGTATGGTTTTGATTCATTCACACATGTTCTAGCCAGCTATCCAACCAGATTGCAAAAAGGGTATGTGTAATTTCCCCCCTCCCACCCGACCCCCAGAAACGTTTACCGTAAAACAAGCTGAACAAGTTTGGTCTCTTTGTAATGAACACTGTTAATAATTTCAGGAATACAAATACTTGCTGCTTTTCTTTTTCTCTTATACTAAAACAAGCTGTAAGACATTCCATGTATTACCTATCACCAGCACTTCTAATGCACCCTTCGTTGTCCTATCTAGGCACCTGTTACAAGGATTAGTAGGAAGACAGAATCACACGTATCTTTCCAAATCATCACCCTTTCCTTGTTTATTGGCTTCTGTTACTCAGGAGAATGTTGATGGGACATTACTGCCACTCCTTTACTGAAGTAAAATCTGCGTAAGGGCATGGGTCTTGCAGCATGTTCTGAACCTAGCAAAATGTGGGCTCACCCTGACCTCCAGTGGCAGTGAATGACACAGCCTATGACTTTCTACCAAGAATGCTCTGGCCCTACTTGTGCGAGTTTCACCCTGCCAGTTAAACTGCCCTGTTTCTAGCAGCTGCTCTGGCAGGTCAAGGTGGGAGAGGTACTCTGGATAAGTTTCCTTGAAAACTTTAGAGAGGCTGAACTGGATCTGCAGTAAAACAGTAAGCTATTGCAGGCTGCAGAGCACCAGTACACTGTGCTTTTTGGAGTCTGTTCCATGTAGTAGGCTAGCCGCCGTATGCTGGGCCAGCAGCAGTTCCTGTGCTATCTTAGCATTTAGTCTCAGGTAGAAAAATACTGCAATAGTCCATTGTGAAGGGAATGAAAGAAAAAAGCACAGTCACTTTCCTCTTGCCCTGAAACCCTGAAATCAACAACCAACTCTGCTTGCCAGGCAAAGGATTTCAGCAACTCTTCTTATTTGGGTGTCCAGAAGCAATGATGAAACCCTGAGACTGAGCACTGCCTTGACTTCTGGGGAGCAGGGCAGGATTATGGCACAGGTACTATAGGCCTGTGTCTAGGGGCCTCAGCAAATCGAGTTATGTGGTCACATCAAGTATCAGAGGGGTAGCCGTGTTAGTCTGGATCTGTAGAAACGACAAAGAGTCCTGTGGCACCTTATAGACTAACAGACGTATCGGAGCATAAGGTTTCGTAGGTGGGTATTCACCCACAAAAGCTTATGCTCCAATACGTCTGTTAGTCTACAAGGTGCCACAGGACTCTTTGTAGTGGTCACATCAGAATCACAGAATTTAATTTTAAAATCCCAGTCATTTCCCAGCCCTTATGGTTGCAAAGAAAATCTTCAGAATGTGACCAAATGTAACCAATGCGGAGATGTCTTCCTGAGTCTACAGACAGCATGAAACAAGGGCTCAGAGAGAGGTGAACTTCCCCATACATCCCATTGAGGTGTTAACTCCAGGACCTGTGTTGTAGTGAGCATCTCTCCACTCACACCACCACACCAGCAGAGAACTGTGTGTATGGCAGGAGAAGAGTGCAGCACGCCCAGCTGAACCATCCAAGTAGATACTGACTACTGGGGTAAGTACTGTGGAGACTCCCCAGCTACCACTCCTGCCCATAGGTGCCTACTCTGTGGGTGCTCTGGGGCTGGAGTACCCACAGGGAGCCAAATTCCCCTCCCCCCCACCTCACCTCCTCCTCCTTCGCCTCCTCCCCTGAGTGCGCCGCATCCCCGCTCCATCGCCTACCTCCCCACTTCCCCTAATTCCATCCACTCAGGATCTCGCTGTATTTTTCAAAAATAAAATTGACAAAATCTAATGTAACCTCCCTTCCTCCCTCATCATGAAATGTCCCATTCTTAACCCAACTGTCTCTCCAACTACTGTCCCATCTCCCTTCTCCTGTTCACCTCCAAACTTACTGAGAGGGCCATCTCAATCACTGCCTTCAGTTCTTTTCCTCCAGTTCTATCTCCAATCTGTTTTATGCCCTCTACCCTCCACTGAAACTGCTCTCTTTGACCTTTCAATAGCTTTTGATGCCCTCACTCACTCACTGTTTCTTGAAATCCTGTCCTCCACTGGCTTTTGAGGTGCCCTCTGTCATGCTGTCTGGAGTGGCTCATGACTCTGAGTGCCTAGCTCATGGCAGACTCTCAAAAAGCAGGGCAGAAACCCCAAACTGGTGCTATGTTCTACAATTAGATTTCACCAACCCAGTAACAAGTGTGAACCCCCAAAGTACTGTAGCAATCTTATCATGGGGTCACAGACAGTCCCCTTGGGTATTGCAGTCTATCTTGCCACCCAGGCAAGATGGACTATGTGATAGATGGTCACTTTACAGCAAAATCACAACAATATTCAGGTTACTCCCAGTCCCAAAGGACCAGTCACTTACCCCAGGTCAATTGTACTCAGATCTCAAATCAAAGACGATGCCCGTAGACAATCCTGTAATAAACTAACTAAAGATTTTTTAACTAAGAAAAGAAATGAGAGTTATTTACAAGGTTAAAACAGGAAACACACAAACACAAGAGTTACAGTCTTGGATATAAAAAGGTAATATAAGAGTCTATAATAAATAGCTCTATATGTCTTTTAGGGCTATCCCATGCCAAGCAGCATGGCGATCTCTTGCCTATGTTTAGGAAACTTTGCCCCTCAGACTCCAGACAACATAAAAATCCCAGTTTCTCCTTGTCAAGGATTTTTATCCCCTTCAACCCAGAATCCAAGCTGGTGGGATGAGTTCATGCACAGGCCGGCCCTTCCTGGAGGGAGGGAGGAATGCAGTCAACAAGGTCTCTGTCCTTTGATGCTACACAATGCCTCATTTGACTTCAATGAGCCATCTTGCGGGCAGGATGAGCACTTTACCTTAATTAATGCTTCCTTTCCTCTTTGGTGTGTTACACAATTACAAAGGTTTACAATGTAAACACTCAGTGTAACTGTATCCCCTGGGATACAGATATAAGTAGGATTAATGCATGCAGCATCCTACAAGCATTCCATAAAGTCTAAACACTAAACACATTCTTATAATCCGAATATCTATTTTAATTACGCTAACCCACAGGTAAGTCAGACTGGCTTCCAGCTATGCATTTGTCAGTGTTCACCATTTAACTCCGCCTTATCTATTAACTCCAATCTTGCATTGGCAATTGGCAAGCTGGGACTTCTGCTTGTCTGTTAAGTTATGTTCGCTTTATTCTTGCCTTGTCCTCCCAACTTACCATCCACCCTGTTTGTCCATTTCATCCACCTATTATGTCCCTACTGACATGTAGATTGTGATCTCTCTGGGCATGTTACGTTCATCGCATGCAAACAGAGAAGTTAGAGAAAAACATAGAATACTCCTTCTGAAAGGTTGCAACTTTAATTTCTTAAAATCCAGAACCCTAACACACAGGACCAAAATACACAGAGAAAGCAGGCTGCTTCCTAAGCCAGAGGCACAATTTACCCCACCTTACTTTAGGCTGGGTCTCTGCAGACTGATTGCAAAAGACCCAGATTGCATGCTTCCCTACAGAGCCTCCTTGGCTGCAAGTAGCACCAGGAAACTCCTCACCCTTACAGGGATAGCTTGTCATTTTAACAAGTTTCCACTACATCCCAGGGCAGGAATTGTCTTCTTTGTTATTTGCCTGTACAATGCACAGTGCCTAGCACATTGGGATGCTGATCTTTGATTGAGATGCTTAGGGGTTACTACTAATCATAATCATTATCATCATCTGATTTTCAGAGGTGCTGAGCACTAACTGTTATTGGTTTCAATGGGGGCTGCGGGCGCTCAGCACTCATGCAAATCACATCATTTTTATTAAGTGCCTCAATAAATCTTGGGTATCTATCTTTAGGCATCAATCATACATAGCTACAGCTAAATGAGGTTGAGTTTCAGGGAGCATCCTGAATCAGAGTTGCTGTCCTCCAAATACTGGACAGATTAGCTTGCGATTTTTTCTCTCTTTTCCAGTGTTCTCTACCTTAGGTTCAGGTATCTACTTTCTCCTCTCATTTTCTTCTGTAGAACACTGAGTGCCTTTCTGTTGTCTCCAAACAACAGCAGTGTCTATGGTCATGGTATAATTCATTGGGCACCCAAGGAAGCGGTTGGCAGATGCCATGGATCCAAATGGCTTGTCATCTGGTGGAGCCCCGCTCACCTGGTCCAATTATAAGGTATGAAAAGGGATCAAAAAATGCCCCTTTTGTGTATGAACTTTGCCACTACCATGGCTCACTAATCATGCTCATGTTCCATCTTTGAGCTAATGGTCTGGTCAGAGATCCGAGCACCGGACTGATTGGGTTTTCTGAGAGAGGGTATTCCTCCCAGATGCCGAGTTATTAATATTACCGCATGCCTACTTAGGTCTTAGGAAACAGAGTTGGCCTGGTATGCCTTGGTATCGGTTGCAGTACTAGATTGCATAGGGCTTTGAGACAGCTAATGGTTATTAATGGCCACTCTCATTGTTATATATTTGCAGAATATGGGGAGGCCTGTTATAGTCACGGGCTACAATGACCTCCCATTTTTAACAGCTGCTAACTGAGCTATTTTGCTCCATGAAATTATGATCTTTTCAGCCATTGTTCATACATGACTTTGTATCTGTCACTGGTGTGTATTCTTGGCAGGAGTCCCATTTTAACAAGAGGGGAGTATGGAAGACCTTTTTAACTTTATTAACTCCAAGCCACTGAAGTGGAATGGTGTTACGTTTTGATTCGTGTTCTTTTGATGTTTTTAAGAATCCCGATCAAACACCGCTGACTGAAGCTCAGTCACTCATAACATTTCATAGATTGTTAAAATTTCTGTTTATTCCTGCTCTGAGGGAGATGTAGATTAAACTATTTTAGATGTTATTAGCCATTATTCCTACAGGACCAATAAAAATCAGGCAGGACTAAATTCAAGGCCTGTTTTGAGGTTAATTTGCCAGTGAACAGTCTGGAATAACTGATTTAGCAAAACAAAAAAAAATGTTGTTTGTGTTTAATTTCTTGACTGATGCACATCATGGTCCAATGGATAGGGCACAGGATTAGGAGTCAAGAGACCTGGATTCTCTTTTGATTTTGTCATAAGGTGACCTTGGGCAAGTCGCTTCACCTCTAAGCTTCCCTGTCTGTTAAATGGAGTTAATGATACTTACTTTCCATTACAAAACACATTAAGATCTATGGAATACTAAGCATTATGACTAGCATAACTTGGGTGCTGGGCAAAGAGTCCTCCAATTCTACTCAATGTGCCAGATGCTTCACCACATTCACTGAGTTCAATCAAAGGTTGGGACGTCAAAAGTATGTGACCGCCACCATTGCACAGATGCTGAAGGAGGGACAAGTGGCATAACAATAAATTCATTCTTTCTTTTCCACTTCTTTGTGTCTATTTGTTCGTTTGCTCATTATCCAATATTATATTAGTATTAATATTTATTTGTGTTACCAGTATTACCCACAGTTTGCTAGATGCTGCGTAGACACAGGCTGCCATCTAGCAAGTTCTTAAACGTGCTTAACTGATTTACTTTATCCAAACACTAGCGAATACTTATATAGCCTCATCAGATATTTTTCTTTATATTCTTTCCTTCTTTCTCTCTCTATTTATACAGGGTTTTCAGGGTTGTTGTTTTTTAAATGCTGCCATGCATAAGCCTGAAAGTTTCGACGATTTTTCCACAATAAACCTCAAATCATTTTCCTGATCAGCATGCTACTTTGCTGCTTAAGCAGATTTCAATGATAGAATTTTTATAGAGAGAAAAATAGTAACAACAGAGGGAAACATTCATATAATCTGAGATCAAAAATAACTTTATTGGGATTTCTATAATATTCCTGTAGAATCACTTTCTACATTCTCTGTCAATGCTGACATTCTTTCTAGAAACTTTATAGAAGCTTTGTATAGCAGATGGATGAGTATATAAGTAACCAGTTTCAAAGAACTTGCTTTTCTATCCAGGAGCCACATAAATACATTGTGCTTAGCCTTTTTACAGGATTATTTTAGCACAAACACATTGTGTTAGGTGTGGTAATTAAATTAATAAATCTTTAAAACCATTCACAGCTTTCTGATTTATTTGAGTGTATTGTGCAACATCTTGTACTCCCATTGTGCTTTTTTGAGACATATTGCTATTCTGACAAGTTAATTATTTTCTCTGCCATCTCATTCTTACTTCCTAATGAGGCTGAAGCTTGTGTGTAGCTAAACTATTTTCATAATGTACTTTCTGTTGTATTTTGAGGTTATTTTTTGCAACTACTTATTTTTAGTAATGAATTAGCACTGCAGTCCAGAAACTCTGTTGTTTTTTGGATGTTTATCCAAAGTTTTTCTGAACATATCTGCATCTCTTGGCTCTGGAAATCAGTTGGAAACCTTGCAAGATCAAACTTTCTTGAAGAGAGTACCTCTCATACCTCTTGGTTACAGTGAGGCCGGTAAAAATACCACCAGAATAGTCTATTGTACACTTTTGCTCCTGGCTGAAAATGGAAATGATGGGGAATGTGAAAATTATACAATTAATCAAACTTTTCCAGCCCTCAGAAAAAGATTTGGTTCAGTTCAGTTTCTGGGTGAGAGTTCAGGTCTGTTCTTATTGAATTCAAACCAGTTTAAAAAGCACAAGTATGTATCTCCATTGCACCTCGCTTCTCTCTGAGTCTGATCCAAAGTCCACTGAAGTTCACTGAAAGGCTCCAATTAACTTCAATGGGCTTTAGATCTAGCCCAGAGTCTTTGAGTCTCAGAGTGTGGCTATAGTATATGGGGATTTCCACCCTTCTCCAATTCTGGTTATTCAGTGGCAGTTTTCTCAATAACTCTACTGAAAAGTAAACAAAACGCTGTACAGTAGCTCCATTTTAAGAGGAAACTGACCCCTGTGCCGAGGGTCTGAACAAGATCCATGCATCAATTAAGTCAAATAGGGCTAAAGTGGGGCTTAAGTGATAGGCAAGCATTGTGCAAGCTTACTGCACATGGGTGAATTTCACCATCAATTATTTGTCCCCAAAACCAAAACCATCAAAGTGATTCCCTAAAAAGACTATTCTTCTCTGAGCATGATTTCAGGTTACACTTTGGCCCAGTAGCGCAGCCAGGTCCGGAGCGCAGGGGGAGCGGCGCTATAAAAAGGTGCCTCCCCCTGTACTCACCCGGCGGCGCTCCGGGTCTTCGGTGGCACTTTGGCAGCTCACTCCAGGTCTTTGGTGGTACCCGCCGCCAAAATGCCACCGAAGACCCGGAGTGCCGCCAGGTGAGTGCAAGAAGCAGCACTTAAAAAGAAGCGGCGCCTTTTTTTAGTGCTGCTAAAAAAAGGCGCTGCTTCCGCAGCTTCTGCTCAAAGGGGAGTGGCCGCTCCCCCTTCTTCCCCCCTGGCTACGCTACTGCTTTGGCCCTGCTCTGGCCGAATCACAAGCAGAGTGGAGTCCCTCCTGGGGGTTTCTCCTAGAGATCTGGAGCCTTACTTCTTAAATCCCAGTATTTGCAAAGGCTAGTAACAGTTTTGAATTATTTATCCAACAACATTCTTTAACAAAATTGGAAAATGTCAAGACAAATCCACATAAAAACAAACCACAACGGATGTAGACAATATACTTATTAAAATGCAAATACTACTTTTTGATTATTGAGTTTTGTATTGAGCAGGACTGCTGTATATGCAATTCCGTTTTCATGATTTGTGGTTATGCTCCATCATAAGAAAAGTGGAGAATTCTTCCTCCTGCTTCTCCATGTTTTCATTGTACTGGTAAGTCAATTGTTGAAGAAACTTCTACAATTAAATCTTTGCCAAAAAAAAGCACTGCAGCCACGATCCCAAATAATTTTTCATACATTTCACAATAGGGGGAACTAGAACCATGATATTACATAAATTATATTACATTATGTATTTGTGTTCTGTAATGAAATTTGAGAGATAATAGATGAGAAATCAGCAAAATTAAAAAAAAATAGTCTCATATATGGATAGTTGTTTAAGAGACCCTCTTTTTTATTTCTCTCTTTTTTCTTTTCTTTCTTTTTTTTATTAACCTCACTCAACCTGAACAGGGATTTCTAAGTTATAGGTTCTATGAGTGTTTTATATAATGACATGCAAAATACAAATAGTTTTCCTCTCTGATCTTAATGTCATTTCTGTGTACTGTGATGCACTATTTTGGAACTGTCTATGTGATTGTCAGTCTCCCTGCTTTGTTCTGAATATCAATGTTAAATGCATTGTCCTACCCTGGGATTTTGACAATTCCATACTGAAAAACATATGCACATTCTAACAAGAAATGAAACAAAGAGAATTTAACCCATAAAATCCTCTCACTTTTCCAATAGATCAATAAAACAGAAGATTTTATGGATTCTTCTGATGCAATTAAGACAACTCGTATTGAAGTCATTGGCTAGCAGAAGGCAAGTATTCCACTGGAATTAGTCCCAGTTCCATTTCAATTAAGGTCATTTTGTGGAAGCTGCCGTAAATTATTCATGGTTAGATAAGGGATCAGTTATGGAAGGACAATAGGGAGATTTTGCCTTAAAAATTAGAGATATATTTCTTCACATTTTTAAGGACCAGGTTTATTTGCTAAATGGTGTATTAAACTGTGCTTAGCAGATCTTTCTCTATCCTCAGTTAACCTATATATAGGTATATTGATATGTCACTTTCCTCATTTCAAGCATGGAACAATACTCAGAAGGTTACCATTTAAGCCAAAAAGACCAATGAGAGCATTTCACACTGAAATATGTGAGTTCCACTCACTCCCACCCAATTCCAGACCAACTCAAGGCCAGTCCTAATCTTTAACACCTATTTGGGTTAGGGCTTAGCTATTTTAGAGTCCACTTCTCCATCCACCACCTATTGAGACAGCCATGTTCATTAGGAATGCAGTGCCAGCACCATCTCTTTGTACAAACAGTCCTTCGTTTTAAAAATGACACTTCTTGCCTCACTGAAAAGAAAACTAAGAATCACTCCATGAAGTAAGAGCAAATGAATCTTGAAGTGGTGGAGAGTAGGACCCTTTTCACACAAAAACTAAGTATGATTCTTACTTATGTAGTTGGTGCCTACATAGCAGCACACTGGGTGCATCAGAAATGCAGATGGATTAGATAGATAGTACAGAGCTAATTTTTCCTTGATTTCTTTGTTCTGAAGATCAGTATGTTCTCTTGTTCATTTGTATTGTCACAAATCCTTCTTCTAATAGCTCACGTACTCCCTGGCCACAGTGAACCATGTTTATTTTTTTCCTTTTTAAAAAGTGAATGTAATGCTTGTCGAGGGTGCCAGATTTATAGCACGAGCTAGCAAAGCCATCATTTTTATAGAAGGTATAGCCTGGGGCGGGGGGGGGGGGGGCAGCAGTGCAAATATCCTCACACTGTATTTCAAAACTTACCCAAAGGGGCCATCTCTAAGACGAACAAGGGGGCTTGGTCTCTATGCGCTTTTTCTTTTTCTGTCTCTACCTTACATGGGCTCTTCCCGTGAATAGGGGGTGAACACTTCATAAGTTCCTATTCATGGAGTTCTCTTCCTTCTTCAGTCAGGTGGAGGGTATGATTTGTCCCAATGAGAAGTATCAGTGAGGGGTTGATTTTCCCAACCCAATGGATCTCTCAGTCTCAGGTTTTCAGGGGTGGCATGACAGTCTGCAGAAAGGTCGACTCCACACTAGCTAACTCTTCCTCTTAGGCTCCTTAGCTACTGCAGGCACTGTGTTGCGAGGGCACATCCCTGGACCACTCCCTGAACCCTTCTCATGGGGTTCCACACCATGGAGGAGGAAAGTGACAAAGGGTTTGTCCACATGGTGCAGTGATGCTCACCAGTGGGGTTTGAATTCTAATGCACACCAACGTGGTGCACCCTGACTAGTTTGTGTATACTCTGCTGGTGTGCACTAAAATGTCCACAGTGTACGTTAACATAATACTATTTCAAACAGTTAAGAGCACTAAGGACATTTTAGTGCACACCAGCAGAGTCTACTTGGGCCAGTTAGTGCGCAGCACATTGGTGTGCATTAAACTTCGCACCCCACTGGTTGCATTCCTGCACCCTGTAGACAAACTCTATGTTAATGCGGAGAGTGTCAGTATTCATTTATCAGCTGAACACTCCACAACTTTGTCGGCAGAGCGGAGCAGAGCAGAGCAGTGAGGAGTGGACATCCTTCCAGGCCCGACCCCACACCCTCTGGCCCACAACGCCGCCACATAGCTCCTCCCCAACAGAAGGAAAGGCATCAGGCAAAGGGGCCCGAAGGACAGAGCTGGTACTCTCATCTCTACAACTGCTCTGCATCACCCAGTGAATTCGGCCCTTAAACTGAAAACAACAATGCTAAGTAGTGTCCAGAGTAAAGCAGCTTTTGGGATATGAACAAAACACACGGCAAGTAGAAACTGGACAACCAGCAACATAGTTCTCTGGAGACCTTAGGTCAATGGTAAATTACCAAATTTCGTATTAGATTTCACAGAAGTCTGAATATTAAATGTGCCCAAAAGAGAAGCTTTACAAAAATGAAATGGAATACCATGGTGTAGTGGGGCGGCAGCCCCACTCCCGAAGAAGAGGAGTGAGAACAGCTGGGGAGAAGCTGAGTGAGTAGCTGACCACAGGTGTGACCAGCTCAATCAGGGCCCAGCTGGCCCTGATAAAAGGGCTGTGAGCCAAGAGCTCAAGAGGAGTCTCTCTCCAGCTTTGGAGGGAGAAGGACCTGGCTGCCTGGGAGCTCAGGGAACGGAGCAGGGCTGGGGAAAGGCGAGAGGAGCTGGGGAGCTCCAGCCTGGCAATGCCCCAGACTGCAGGCCTTGGTGAAGGCCTACGGAGGACTGGGGCTGCAGAGGGGCAGCCCAGGAATAGGGAGAGGCAGCTGGTCCTAACCCCTTGCCAATGATGAGTGGCCATTACAGACTGCAGTCTGCCCCAGTGAGCGGGGGCTAGATGATGATTGGTGGCAAGGCAAGGTGGCTTTAGAGGGCAAGGTGGCTTTAGAGGGTTGGGGATTCCCCTTGGAGGGGAGAACCAGAGAGAGTGGGGGTACTGCTGGGGCAGAACCCTGAGGTAAAGGGCACCAGGGTCCAGGAGGGACATGGGGGCCCTAAGGCAGGTGAGACACCTGCCACCAGGAGGCACTCTGAGTGCTGGAGAGCTAATTCCCAAGACAACCAGCAGGAGGCACTGTGCTGGTGAGTCCTCACTATGCTATACATATGAATTCAGACTGGAACAGATGCAGAGATGGACTACTAGGATGATCTGAGGAATGGAAAACCTACCTTATGAAAGGAGACTCAAAGAGCATGGCTTGTTTTGCCTAACCAAAAGAAGGCTCAGGGGAGATATGATTGCTCTCTATAAATATGGCAGAGGGATAAATACCAGGGAGGAAGAGGAATTATTTAAGTTAAGGGTCAATATGGACACAAGAACAAGTGGCCATAAACTGGCAATCAACAAGTTTAGGCTTGAACTTAGGCGAAGATTTCTAACCATCAGAGGAATGAAGTTCTGGAACAGCCTTTCAAGGGGAGCAGTGGGGGGCAAAAAAAAACAACAACTAACTAGCTTCAAGACTGAGCTTGATAAGTTTATGGAGGGGATGGTATGATGGGACTGCCTATAATAGCATGTGGCTCATTGGCGACTACTGATAGTAAAAATCCCCAACTGCTGGAGACAGGACACTAGATGGGGACAACTCTGAGTTACTACAGAAAATTCTTTCCCAGGTATCTGCCTGGTGGGTCTTGCCCACATGTTCAGGATCTAACAAAGCATCTGGGCAAGGAATTTTCCCCCGGGTCACATTGGCAGAAACCCTGCAGTGTGGGGGGAATTACCTTCCTCTGCAGCATGGGGCATACCTCGCTTGCAGGTTTAAACTAGTGTAAATAGTGACCTCTCTGTCACTGGAAATCTGTGGCCTGCAATGAGCAGGAGGTCAGGATGATCACTGTGGTCTCTTCTGACTTTAAAGTCTATAAATCTCGGTGGTAGGAAGGAATTCTAAATGGCTGTCCCTATGAACGTCCAGTTTGATTCCATTATCTATAGCAAAAACACTCAACTGGCCACTGTTTAAAAACAGCTAGTGACGTTCTATTTCAGCAAAAGGGCAGAAGTGGTTTATTTTAGGGTGCATTAATATAACACCATAATATAATGCCAGTCAAATCAATCTCTTCTGACTGCGTATCAAGTGTGTGCAGACTGCTCTGGTTTCAGGCTTATAGTTTTGGGATTTTCCAGAGCTCTTTGCTGCTTGATCAAGAACACATGAGGCTATAGAAGTGTCAAAGGATATCATTGGCAACATCCCAGTAGCAAATATTTCCTCCTTTCTTGCACGGTCCATTTAATTGAACACTCATATCAGTGGCAGATTCATTGCAAAACACTTTTTTTTTATCTTTATGCCCTTTTTAAAAGAGAGTTGTAAAGTTAAATGCTTAAAAGATTTTGGCTAAAAAAATGTTATGTAAAAATGGATAACATTTACTTTCTCTAGGCTTGAGTTGGAGTAAGTTTTTCACATTGTGGATACACTTGAATATCATGCTTTTATGAACATTTCTATTGTTTACAAGCTGTTACCAGATGTCTGATTTACAGCCCATTTCTAGAAAATGAGATTCAAAATGCCTGCTATCCACATGAATCCACTCTGTGGAGATACCTACCCCTGGAGTGTGTGCTGCTTTAATACTGGAAAGAACTAGTGAGTTAATTCTCCCACCTTTTCCTTTTGCACTATGATGAGGACAGGTTGATCACTTTGCAACACCAGAGTTCTGCTGCTCACTCACTGATCTTCAGAATATTGGCACTGTTTTAGGAGGACCTGATATATGAAGACCTCTGGGCCAAATCCTGAGTCCCAATGCTTTACGAAAGCAAAACTCCCATTGACGTCAATGGGAGTTGTGCCTGACTACAAAATGAAGCACTTGGCCCCAAATGCTATCTTTGAAGGGGGCTTTGTGTACAGAACACAGCTGGATCTGATGAAAAGGGTCTCCAAACCTCAGTTATATTTCCTCATCTGAAATCACAAAGGGAGCCAAGATGAGAATATCATCTCTGGTCCAGGAAGGTGAATTTAAACGTACTTTACAAATTCTGAAAATATTGGCAGAGATTACAACCATGTCACTGGTCTCAAAAGAAAAACTATAGTAAAAGGGCACGGGGATTCTTACAGTCAAAGTAAGGAAATTCACAGCAGGTTCATCAAAGCAATATAGCATGACAGAAGTTAGCAATGGAAAAGACCTACACTATTAGGTCTTCAATTCATCCCTCTGCCAGCACAGCATTATTCCTTACAGCCCACAGGCTGTATACGGCCAACCTGAGCATTTCATAAGGCCCATGGCCTGCTTCAACACAATATACTAATGTCCGACTTTTTCTTGTTTGCTATAATATTGATGCATGTTTTATACACTGATTTCTTTATTTGTTTTGAAATGGACAATACTGTACATAGGTTGTTTCTATCTAAATCTAACAAGCTGAACTCAAAATATAAATCAATATAAGTGACTTTATATCTTATGAAAATAAGTAGAATCTGTTTAGCCACACAAGCTTGTTCTTAGATTTATATGGCCTTCCTGTGAAATAAGGTTGGGCACCACTGTCCTATAGTATATTTTTTAGTGTTTTGTCTCATCTTATTTTAAAAATCTTAAGTCACAGAGCTTCTACTCTTCCCTTGGAAGACTGTTCCACAGCTTAATGAATCCCATTGTCAGGAAACTTTTCCTACTACTCAACCCATTTTTTCCCCTTTTTTAAGCCCATTGATTTTAGTTTTACCCCCATGTGTTATGCTAAATACAATGGCTAGGCAAGTGATCAGCTGAGACTTTTGCGTACCACATGATAGCTTGTGCGTGTTGGGCTTGATACAGCTCCTGTTGCAGTCAATGGGAGTTTTTCCTATTGACTAATGGGATTGAATTGGGCCCTTTACAGTTACTTTGTCCTCTACCCATCTCCTCTTCCCTTCCCCCCGCCGCCCGCTGGTTGTCCCATCCACCTACTGCATCTTGTCATAACCTGGACAGGGAGCTCTTTGGGGCAGGGATTACCTTTTTGCACCATGTCTGCAGAGCGCCTATCACGTTCCTCTCCATCCCTGACAGTTACATCTTTCAAATATTTGCAACTGTGAACCTGTCCATGCTAGTCATCTTATAGCCCAGCTACACATATGTAGCTCTTTTAATATTTCCTCACAAATTGATTCCTCCAGTTGTGGAATTTGTTACTCTTCTCTGAATTCCCTCCAGGTTGCCCTATGATGTAATGTAGTACCCCAAACTGAACAAATATTCCAGGGGTATTCCCATTGGAACCTGATAGGGAATTGTTACCTCACCACACTGTGATGTAATGCTCCTTTGTGTATGCAGCCCAAAATTTCATTGGCTTTTATTATTGCCATACCGCATTGCAAATGCATGTCTAGTTTCTTGTGCTCTAATGGTATGTCTACACCACAACGAGACACCCGCAGCTGGCCCATGCCAGCTGACTTGGGCTCGGCCTGTGGGGCTGTTTCATCGCTGTGTAGACTTCCAGGCTCAGGCTCCCCAGCCCGGGCTCTAGGACCCTGTAAGGTGGGAGGGTCCCAGAGCTTGGGCTCCAGCCCACGCTTGGAAGTCTACATAGCAATGAAACGGCCCCGCAGCCCATGCCCCAGGAGCCCAAGTCGGCTGGCATGGGCCAACTGTGGGTGTCTAGTTGCTGTAGATATAGCCTAAGGCCTGGTCTACACTGGGTGGGGGGGAATCAATCTAAGTTAAGCAACTTCAGCTACATGAATAATGTAGCTGAAGTCGATGTACTTAGATCTACTTACTGTGGTGTTTTCACTGCGGCAAGTTGATGGCTGATGCTCTCCCATCGACTCCACCTGTGCCTCTCACCCTGGTGGAGTACCAGAGTCGACGGGAGAGTGCTCGTCAGTCAATTTATTGCGTCTAGACTAGACACGATAAACCGACCCCCGCTGGATCGATCGCTGCCCGTCCATCCAGTGGGTAATGTAGACAAGCCCTAAGGTTCCTATCATGGTTCATGTTCAGTATATCTGCTCCTCAGGTTCCTCTCTCCCATTGAGTATGTCATGGTTTTGGGTTATTTATACACACCCACTCCCATACATTAAATATATTAACTCTTTTTTTATAAATTGAACCTTTTTTGTTATTTTCTGTGCATTTCTAATTTTTCAGTCCCTTTTGTTGTTTCTTTTAGTCTTTAAATATGTAAATGTTCCTATTCCAGCCAATTTCAATTAACCCTATGTAAAGTTTCATGCGTTCCTCTATCAAATCCAGGTAGATTACATTTATTTTCCTAGTTGATGTTCACAATAGATCTCAGTTAAGTATCATTTGCAAATTTCCTCCATCCAGAGACCACCAGCATACACCACAAACTCCACTTCACAATCTTAACTCTGCCCTGAAAGGATGCCAGTCTTCCAGCATCCCTCCCACTCAAGCTCCCCACCACCACAAACATATTAGACTTCCCCCAGACTTCTCCCCATTCTGGAAAATCAGATTAATTCATGAGGCTTTTCTTCAGTCTGTAGTTTTTTAAACTATTGGGGGCCCAACCCCCCCCCCCCCAAAAAAAAAAAAAAAAAAAAAAGCACAAGAGTCAGAATGTGAACTTTTTTTTTAAGGCCAACTTTTAACTGATTAGAACTTCTTGAAACTCCTTAGAAAATTCAGGCTTTACTCTGAGATAATGTGCCCAGAATTTGGAACAGAGACACTGTTTTTCATACTGAAAGCAAAAGATCAAATTTCCACTTTAAGTGCAAAATAGGCTTCAAGCTTAACTATAATGTTTCAAAGGCTCTGCCAGAATACTATTTACTCACTCTCCCAGAGCATTAATGAAGATGTTAAATAAAATCAAACCTTACATCAGTCCTCACTAGACACTTACCCCAACACAATACATCACTATATACTTGCTATTTATAGTCTTTTAGCTAGTTTTAAATATGTGAGTGTTCCTATCCCAGATAATCTGAATTAATTTCATGTAACATTTCATGAGATCCTCTATATTACATTTATTTTTATTTTAAGATATTAGGTGCAGGTGTCATGCTGTCTGGTATGGCTAACAACTGAGAGTGCCAAGCTCAGGTCACACTGTCAGAAAACAGGGCAGACACCCCACACTGGTGGTATATTCTATAATTAGATTTCACCAAGCCAGTAACAAATGTGCGCTCTTGGATTACTATATTAGTTTTACCATGGAGTCATAGACAGTCCCCTTAGGCTCTGCAGCCCCTCTTTACCACCCAGACAAACTGGACTTTGTGATGAAAGGCATACATGCTGGAACTAGGGGTGCTGCCGCATCCCCTGGCTTGAAGTGGTATCCATCATATACAGGGTTTTCAGTTTGGTTCAATGGCTCTCAGCACCCTACTGTACAAATTGTTCCATCACACCTGATGGAAGGTTACTAAAACCAAAAAATCACCTCACATTAGGTTTCGCCAAACCCCAAGGGGCCAGTCACTTACCCCAGGTCAGTAGATACTCTGGATCTCACACCAAAGACAATGCTGGGAGCCAATTTCTCTAGTAAACTAATGAAAGGTTTATTAGCTAAGAAAAATAAATCAGAATTGTTGAGAGGTTAAAGCGGGCAAAAATCATTAACAGGTGAGTCAAAGTTTGTAAGTCCAAAATGATAGAGATGTAGTGATCTCCTAGATTTCCATAAGTCTTTCGGGGTTACCCAAAATAACTTTGAGGATCTCTGGCCACTTGTTCAGAATCCCATCCCGTCAGAATCCGTCAGTCTAGAGACACAGCATCGCTCCCGGGGTTCATTCACACCATAGGTCTGTAGATTTCCCATTGTTGAACACAATGACCCATGCTATGAAGTTGGCATGCTTCTTCATTTACAGTTCTAAGGCTTCAATCCTGTTTGATGGGAAATGTAATTACAGAGACATACATAATGCATTTAGTTACAGCCATCCAGACAACCTTTCATTAGTTTTCTTGAACAATGTGATAGCCAGAAACAATTCTTCATTAGTTTTCATGCAGTTTTACTCATTAAGTAAATGTTCATCTGAATACTAACACCCCCTTTGATCTAGGGCTAACTAAATATTGGGATACACATCATGTAAATTTACAAGTTACAGATAAATGAAGACAATATCATCAATATTTTCTTTTGATCTATACTAACAAGTGACTTGGCTTGAACACATGATGGCCTTTTAACATTTCTTTGATATTCACCACAAGTAAATTGTCCTGTGGCTTTAGTTGGCTGCCAGCGTCACAGCAGGGTTGGCATTTTATTTTATATTTATACACCACACAATACAATGAACCTCCTATTTTGATTTAAACCTCTGGATGCTTAAAGTTAAGTACGTGCCTAAGTACTTTTTTTGGATCAGGGCCATAGTCATTTATACCTGTGGTAAGTGAGTGCAAAAGATGGTGTTAAAGACTACCATTCTGATCTGGAGCATTTTATATTCAATTTGCAGAGGTTTAAATCACTGTACAGGATCCAGGGCAGTAAAGAACCAGGATCAATGTGTGCGATGTAAAGGAGCTGAAAATGTTAACCATCACGGTAAATTATTGTATTCCTAATAGGGCATGTCTGGGAGACTAAAGAATAAAGAACAGGGAGAAGAGAAACATGCCAGAAGTCATGACTTAACTTAAAAAGATACTATTTTTGAAACCACTGGGAAATTTCATTCCCCCTCCACCCACCCTCACGCCCGCCAGAGAAGCACCCAGGAAACACTATTTTCTGTTTATTTTCCTTGAAAGTTGATTTGTTCTGTTTTCTAGTTCTCTGTTCTCACTAGGTAGGGAATAGGAGAAATTAATTTGTTTGAGTCTAAAAAAGATGTGAAGCATCGCTTTTAACTGTTATGTTTCCTAACAGATATTCTGACCTCTATGCTGCCTGAGGCTAGTCCTAGAAAGAACAGGAAGGAAAAATGCGTGAAAGAATCTGGCACAAAGCTCAGAATCTTAAGACTACAGCCTCATGAAAATCGGAAGCACTTACAAGAAAAAGTTGGCCAGAGCCATCACCAAAGGTTCATGACATTGCCACCTGCATGATGAGAATAATGGTTCCAGAACACCCATTTCATACACCAGAGGCCTAGCACTCTATACAAATCTCAGGTGTTCATATTCAGTAAACCAAAATTAACTGTGAGAGCAATGGGCAGAATGGTTGGGTGTGTGTATATAGATATATGTATGACTATAGGGATGGGATAGACTTCTTTCTTCTCCCAGGTGTTTGAATTTAGGGCCTAATCTTCAGGCCCAGATTAACCAATGTACACTCTGTGCACTTGCACAGAACTCCTGATCTCAGTCAGGCAGGGCCAGCCCTAGACTAAATGGTGTTCCAGATGAGGAGCATCTTCGGCACCTCTCCAGCCTTCATTTGAATACCTTATTTTTTATTTCAATGGTAGCCCATTTCATGACTTTGATGCATAATTTGCATGCATGATTTATACCTGTCATATAAGACAATAAACTTGCAACTAGGATCCATAAATCTGTATTGATTCATGCCATATATAAGCAAATAAAGAAATTAATTTCCTCTAAGCTTATAGAAACTTTAATTTTAAGAATAACTGAAATGTACTAACATCAAGAAATTGAAATGTGCACCAACATTGGGTGGCCCAGTATTAAATAGTGTTACAGTAGGTGACAGCCTTAGAATGTTAACCCTGGTCCTTTAGTTCAAAGGGTGCTTTTCTCACCTTTGCCCTCACGAACTAAAGCACAATGTCAAGAGATCCAAAGACTGGCCAATGGCATTTTCAAGTGATAAAATAGCAAGCGATGTCAGTCTCTCATCGGCCATCATTGATCAAAGATATGTTTTAATGAGTCTGAGCTTCGAAAAGCTGTGCTCACCACTCGCAATTGTGACTGGTAGTGTGAGCAGAATGCTCAAAGCTATCCACACATTAGGAAAAGTGTCCTTCATCTCTGCATCATGAATGAATTGGAGAACTTGGAGTGGAGAGTGCTTCCGGTGTGGCAAAATGTAACGGATGTTGTCCAATTTGACATAGAGGTTCTCATCATTGACATCTGAACATTCTGCATGTGTCAGCATCCAGTGAAGGTCTTTACAATTGTTCAAGAGTGTTTTCCTGTCTGCCAGCAGCTTACTAAGGTCATACAACCCCCCACCCCCCCCAGGTCTTTTCATGCTGCTTCATTTGTCCAAATCTTTCTTCTATGGACACTCGAGCAGTGTCAATGAGCAAGCAAAAAAACTCCCTCTTGAATTTTTCTTCCAAGCTTCCCATCACCTCATCTCTGCCCTTGTAACCAAACTGTCTCTTCTTCCAATGAACACGAGTTTCCTTAAAGATCGGCTCAACTCCTAAGGTTTCCGCCATTTCTTTGGCAGCAGTGACGGCATCTTCAAATCTGTTGTCTCTGTAGGCCACAATGAAATCCAGGTAGCTTCTAATCAAAGAAATAGCGGTTGCACTGTCCATCGACTGAGTTTGTAATTCCTTGCTTACAATGTTTACATGGAACAGGCTATCGTGCCAAACTCCAGTTGAGACCAGATATCTCAAGTTAGTGATCTGGTTTGCCAGGCTTTGCGCCTTGTATCAGATTCCAGCCTCGGCTTTACTCGACTGTGCCAATTCCATCAAGGCATCGTAAACCTCAGTCACTTGGTACATCACTGGCCTCACACTGTCAATGCAGTTCTCCCAGTTAGTGTCACTTAGCAGCTTCACCGTCAGATTTCTAACATTATTCATGAGGATCTTCCACCAGTGGCGTAGCCAGGTTTAGAGCACAGGGGGAGCGGCGCTATAAAAAGGCACCTCCCCGCTCCCTCTGTACTCACCCGGGTGGCGCTTTAAAGGGCCTGGGGCTCCAGCCGCTGCAGAACCCCCAGGCCTTTTAAAACCCCGCCCGAGCCCGGCTCCAGCAGCAGGGCTGGGGGGGGGGCACTTTAAAAGGCTCACAGCTCCCCGCAGCTGCAGGATCCGTGGGCCTTTTAAAGCGCCCCCCCCGCCCAGCCCGGGTCCGGCAGCGGAGCTGGGGGGGGGGCGCTTTAAAGGGCCCGTGGCTCCCCACAGCGGCAGGAGCTGCGGGCCTTTTAAAGCGCCCCCGAGCCCGGCTCCCGCAGCAGGGCTCGGGCGGTGCCTTAGCGCCGCTTCTCCTCACAGGGGGAGCGGCCGCTCCCCCTGCTCCCCCCCGGCTACGCTACTGTCTTCCACCTGATAGTGGATGCTGAAAACAGGACATATATCCTTTGCAGTACTCCGAAGAGAGATACTGAAGATGACACTGCATCTGCACCTCCATTTGGAAGTTGAGTGAATGGCAACCACAAGGCATGAAGAAAGCTCTTGGATTCAGAGCAAGGATCCTTGCCTGGATACCACTGTTTCTTCCCTTCATGTTCGCGCCATTGTCATAGCTCTGGCCGCAGCAGTCCTGAAGCTTTATTTTATTCTCATTCAAAATTTTCATAAACAGTTCTGTTAGGCCTTTTCAAGGAGAGTCATCCACAGACCAGAAACAGATAAAGTGTTTCTTTACTTGGATACAGCCATCCTCGTTTTCAACAAATCTTACTGTAAATGACATCTTTTCACTGACTAATGTCAGGAGTGCAGTCCATTATTATGGGTTAGTACTTTACTTTGCCAAGCTCCCTCAATATCTTATAAAGCACCTTCCTTGACATAAGGACAATCCATTTTTTAAATTGTTTTGCTCTAGTAATGGTCCATAGCTTCTGCATGAACTACTCGATTTAGGTGCTCACGCATGACATTGTCGTATTTCCCAAGGAGCTCTACCAAACCGAGGAAATTACCATTATGTTCCATTATGGATACAACAACGTATCCAATGAGCCCTGGAAAGTCAAATTATTCTTTGCAAGGAAGAGGGTAATTGAGATCAGATGTTCAAGCATGTTCCTCCAGTGCTCAGTTTCCACGTTAATAATGCACTGGTTTTCTGTGTCTATGCATTTATTCAGCTTGAGCCTGGACTTGACCTCCATCCATTTGGAGTAGGCCGCAAAATGGCCAGGTGACTTTTCATGTTGCTTCAGAGCATCAGCTAAGTTATACCAGTAATTGTACCTGAAAAGCGCAAGCAACTATTTGGCATTCTTTTCAAATATTTTGCAACAAAACCAGAACACTTTGTCAGTTGATTTCAAGTAAACTAGCCAACGCCGATTCAGTTTCTTGCCATTCTCGAGCCCTCATTTGCAGTGTGACTTTGAGAGGTGTCACTTCTGCTCATTTACTGGAAACGTCATATCCTCAATTTTGTGTGGGCTGTTCAAAATTGTACAATTAATATTGGCAGAGTTTAGGATAGCTGGCCATAAAGCAGGATCTGATGTATTGATTTGTAGTGTGCAATTTTTCTCAGTGCTGTTTCTGTCATCATGTGAGGCTGATTCTTCTTTATTGTTTCTCTCCTTTTCATGTAAACCAGATTTTTCTTTGTCATTACTCTTCTTTTCATGTGAGCCACATTCCTCTTTATCATCATGCTCCTTTACGCCATCGGAAAAACTAGACAATTCTCCATCACTTTCCTCACATTTCCATTCCTTATCTTCAGGTAAATCTTCTAATTCCTTATGTGACGGGTTGGTATCACAGAAACCCCCTTGGGGCTGCCACCTGATGTGCCAAGACTACTTCTGCCCTTGCTTTCCTGCCTTTTCCAGCTTGGAACTCTAGAATCCTGTCTGGTCTGAGCCAGACCCACTAGCCTGCTGCAAACCCAGACCCAGGTCTGAACCACATCCCCTAACAGCTGTAGGCTTGCCTGGAAGCAGCTTAGGAAGTGTTCTTGCCTTTGACACCCTGGTGCCCAACTCCCAATGGGGTTCAAACCCTGAATAAATCCATTTTACCCTGTATAAAGCTTATACGGGGTAAACTCATAAATTGTTCGCCCTCTATTTCACAGATAGAGAGGTATGCACAACTGTTTGCCCCCCCTCCAGGTACTAACACATACTCCAGGTTACTTAATAAGTAAAAAGTAATTTTAATAAGTACAGAAAGTAGGATTTAAGTAGTTCCAAGTAGTAACAGACAGAACAAAGTGAATTACCAAGTAAAATAAAATAAAACACACACGTCTGTGTCTAATCAAACTGAATACAAATAAAAACCTCACCAGTTCCAGTAAACTTCCTTTTACAGGCTATGGTCCTCCTAGCCTGGGTCCAGAAATCACTCACACCCCCTATAGTTATTGTCCTTTGTTCCAGTTTCCTTCAGGTATTTCCTTGTGGGGGGGGGCATGGAGCGGCTCTCTCTTTGGCCAGCTGCAGACAAAATGGAGGGGTTTCCCAGGGGTTTAAATAGACTTTCTCCCCTGGGGGGACACCCCTCCCTCTCCCTGTGTAGCATCCAGTTACAAAATGGAGTTTTGGGGTCACATGGACAAGTCACATGTCCATGCATAAATCAGTTCCTTACCAGCCAAGCCACATTCCTAGAAAAGCTCAGATGTGGATTGGTGTCTCCAAGTTCTATTGTCTGTTAAGTGTTTCTTGATTGGGCACTTAACCTGCACATTCCTTTCTCCAGACATTGATCAAATGCTCTTACTAAGGCTATGTATAAAACCAGCAAATATACAACCAGTATCCATAACTTCAACTACAAAAATGATACATGCATACAACCAGGAGGAATAGATTTAGTAGATCATAACTTTTACAGAGATATGTTACATGTCACATGTAGCATAAAACATATTCCAGTTATATCATATATACATTTATAAGCATCTCCCCATAAAGCCTTATGGGGTACACCGTCACACCTTAGTAATAGGACTTCCATCATTTATGTTTCGCTCCTCAATTTCTTCTGCTCTGGGACGATTGCTACTGTCTAAAGCCCAGCCTATGTTGTTCTGTTTCAGATATTTTCCCATCAAATTTGCCCCTTGCTGCAATTAGATTGCAATTGAGCTTTTTGCTTCCTATACTGAACTCCTGAAGGCGTCTTCAGGGGCATCTTTTATTTTCTCTGGGGGGGAAACAGACAGTGTTAGGGAGAGCAAAAATCTACGTTCCACCATCTTAGAAAGTCATCAAACATTACGTGTTAAGCATGGCAAAAGAAGTACCAGTATTTCTTTTATATAGAAGCATAGATAGGAGTTCAATAGATATTTCTGGCATCTCATTAAATATGTCCTTTATTAGTTGCTACTTACACTTTTCAAGTCTTAAAACACAATAAAAGTCTTTCACAATAACACAATAAAACAAGGTTCACAATATCACAGCTGGGCTCTCACTTCATTTCAGTTTGTTCTTGTATCTCACTGACTGACTGGCGACACCGGGCCCCTTATATACCTGCAAGGGCATGGCTGACAACATACAGGGGCTTTGAGGAAAATGTAGTTCTCAGAAAGTCTGGAAGGTTCCATGAGATTCTACAAAGGTCCAGAACATTCTAGGAGGTTAGTGAAAAATGAATCCACATATGGAATACCTGAAACATATAAGTTCAAACATTCTATTTTCCCTTTTGTCGCTAACAACAAAAACAGCACCCCGATCTCAGCGCCCTCCCAAGTCTGGCATCCCAAGCAGTTGCCTGGGTCACCTGCCCCTAAATCCAGCCCTGCAGCCAGGTTTGGGCTTAGGGTTGCTACCTGCCAGTTTTTAACTGTTCTAGCCAGTTTTCCTCCTGCATTGCTGGTTTTTTTCCTGTGTTGTCACTGAAAAAAAAATCAACGATTAACACAAGGAAGTGCCTGGTATCAATTAAAAATGATCCAACTACATGGCTAAAAAGAAGAGAACCCCTAGATCCACTTTCTCCTTTTCCTTTACAGTTTAGACTGCTCTGGTGCTGCTACACATATTGGGCTATTCTCAAATTGTGTGAATTAAAAGATCTGAAAATGTCCCCTGTACTTGATATGCCCACCCCAGAGTTCACCTCAGTGCTTTGCAATGTACCCATTAGCTACCCACAGGGGAGCAATTATGCCTGAAGGCCCCAACTCACCTTCTTATTTATCCCGTTAGGTCACTGTTGATTAAGGCACATCCTCTTTTGAGGAGCAAAGTGTGCTGCTACCACAGAAATTCCAGCTTCTACCATCTCAAGAAGCATATTTGGCTAGGGTCCAGAGTTCAAACCAAGATTTCCTGCCTAACAATGCAGAGCACTACTACCGGACCATCCTTTTAGAGAATTCTTAACAAGATAAAAAGCCATGTGTCAGGAGAAAAGGAAACGGGTGCCAAGGAATGGGTAAAAATGAGGAATTAGAAGAGAGCATAAGATTGAAAAAAACCACACACTAAAAACTAGCCTAAAGGAGAGCAAGTCTATACAATTATTGTTGTCCCATTTCTACTGTGATGGTACCTGCAGTCAGGGATCAGGGCCTTATTGTGGAAAGCTACAGATATAGATATATAATGAAAAATAATTAAAAGACAGTCCTTCATCAGCTTACAAATAAACATATACATTCATGCAGTTTCAAATGCACACTCCCAGAAGGAAAGAGATAAACCGCTCAGTCAACCTTATACAATTCCATAACTCTGGCAAGATTATTACAATCCAGTGATGTGTTCTCAAAAAATGCACAGGTCTGGGTTAGTTCCTAATTAAGTTTAGATGGTTGCCAAAAAAGTAATAGTGATTTTTTTGTTGTTTTTAACATATAAAGTTATGTTTTGAAAACCGATGCAGAACACCATGACAGTTAACTAGACATGACAATAGCTGCCAGCTAAAGGGATCATAATTGGTCTCCCAAGGCTAAAGCGGCAACACGTGTTTCACTCTCACTAGGGTTCTTTCACATTCTATCTCCTCTTTTGGGAAAAAGACTGAGCAAGCCTTGTGGAGTAAATGATCTTACACTGAACTAACTTTGGGTGACAGCCAGAAAGTAATAGTTTTCCAAGTATTATGGGTAATGCCATGCTAATTAACTGTACAGTTTGCCTGGTAATGGTTAATAGCTGGTGAGATATTGTTTTCTTGTCTGTCAGATGTTATCCGTTTAAGGAGGAAAATGTTTTTAAGGTGATTTCATTTATGGTTTCAACATATTCTAAGTGAACAATCTGATTTCCCCACAAATGGTATTGTATTGAATAAAACAATTGACAAGGCTTCATAAATCCTTTTCCAACTTCAGTTTAATTGCAGTTTCAGATTCTTTTGTTTCTACTAAACCAGGTAAATAAATAGTGTACTGGCAAGTTTGAACCGTGACCCATGGCACAATCTCCAATGCACTGGCACAGATGGAATTCTTGCAGATCACAAATCTGCAAAAAGCATGTCTGTGTATTCCAACAAAATGTCATCACTGCTGAAAGAATCCATATTTATACTGTGCATGGTGTGTTACAACACTGATTGGAAGGGGCAGAATTTAAAGCAACAGACCTAAAAAATAGTGTTCTCCCTTTGAATTTTGAATTTCTTTCTTTCCAAGCAACAGAATCACAACCCACTTAAACTAACGTTTTGTACGATAAAATTAAAGATCTTTCTTTCCCTTTCCCTCTTTGCAGGCTAGAGAATCCCACCCTAGATCCTGATTCTGTTATTTATGGTAATAAAATGATCTTCCATTGACCTCCTTAAATGAATAATCCCACCATAATCCTCAATTAAAAGTTAAAGTGAATTCTGAAATAGATGTTTCACTTTCCAATGTACAGCCCTAGCTGATCTCTAATAAGTTAAGTGATTTATGGAAAATAAAAATAGAGATCTCCTTTTGCCTAATCTTTTCTCAACTGTTGTCTTAACAAAACTGGTTAGGAACACAGTAGACCAGCAACAGGGTTATACAATCACTGCAGGGATTGGTTCATGAAGGTATGCACAAACCGTACCCTGCAATATAGTTACTAGTGTTCAGAAATGAGGTAGAGCAGTAGCGTAGCCAGGGTGGGAGCAGTGAGAGCGGCCGCTCCCCCACTGAGCAGAAGCGGCGCCTTTTTTTGCTCCTGACGCCTTTTGCTCCTACGCTGCAGCCAGAGGGGAGCTTTTTTTTTTTGCTCCCAGCGCCTTTTTTTGCTCCGACGCTTTTTGCTCCTGGTGCCTTTTTTTTAGCTCCGCTCCCCCTCTGCTCTAAACCTGGCCACGCCACTGAGGTAGAGGACTCACATGGAAGTTCGAGTCTGATTAACTCAAACCCCCAAGGCGCCCTATCTGCTACCTCATAAGAACGGCCATACTGGGTCACACCAAAGGTCCATCTAGCCCATTATCCTGTCTTCCGACAGTGGCCAATGTCAGGTGCCCCAGAGGGAATGAACAGAACAGGTCATCACTGAGTGATCCACTCCCTATTGTCCATTCCCAGCTTCTGGCAAACAGAGACTAGGGACACCATCCCTGCCCATCCTGGCTAATAGCCATTGATGGACCTATCCTTTATGAATTTATCTAGTTCTTTTATGAACCCTAATATAGTCTTGGCCTTCACAATATTGTCTGGCAAAGAGTTCCACAAGTTGACTGTGAGTTGTGTGAAAAACCACTTCCCATTGTTTGTTTTAAACCTGCTTCCTATTAATTTCATTTGGTGACCCCTAGTTCGTGTGTTATGGGAAGGCGTAAATAACACTTCTTTATTTACTTTTGCCACACCAGTCATGCTTTTATAGACCTCTATCATATTCCCCTTAGTCATCTCTTTTCCAAGCTGTAAAGTCCCAATCTTATCAATCTCTCCTCAGATGGCAGCCGTTCCATACCCCTAATCATTTTTGTTGCCCTTTTCTGAACCTTTTCCAAGTCCAATATATCTTTTTTGAGATGGGGTGACATATCTGCACACACTATTCAAGATGTGGGCGTACTATGGATTTATATAGAGGCAATATGATATTTTCTGTCTTCTTATCTATCCCTTTCCTAATGATCCCCATTCTGTTAGCCTTTTTGACTGCCGTCGCACATTGAGTGGATGTTTTCAGAGCATTATTCACAATGACTCTCCACTAGAGTCTCATTCTATGCACCCAGAAAACCTGGAAGTCCTAAGCTATGCCCCACAAAGACATCTATGGTAATATGAAGTGGTCCTGGGGCTTATTCAGGGAGTTTTTGCAGGGGAATGAGGAAAGCCAGTTGTTGCAGGGTATGAACGCAGCTGTGTAAATTGCCTTAGATCATATCTGCCAAATACACACAACCATGAGCTGAGGTTCAGGTATGTGTTTGACTCTCAAACTCACATGGGTTTCAGGTACATGTGAGCATTTTTCCTAGCCCTGTTGTGCAGGCAAGACAGGAAGGTGACTCACAGTGTTTGCCTTTTTACACAACATCTGTGAACAGCTCCTTCTTGTGCATACATATGTCAACAAGTGTGCAAAGAGGCACTTTAATTTGATGTTTCACTGTCATTATAGAGGTCACACTGGGACACAATTTCAGCAAAGAGATGGCATTTACTGTATTCTGTGAACCTGCCACCTACGTTCAGGTTCATTTTTCAATTCTGCTCCAGTAAGAGTCCAACAGGCTTGCAAATCTGCATACTACTACTACACTTTAACTCACAGCTAGGAGTGTAACCAGACAAAACACTCTGCATCACATCATGCCATTCGTTTTAAGCAGAACTCCCTACTGAAATCAGCATGGAGTTCTGCTTAAACATTGATGTCAGGATACGGTCCCCAGTATGTGCATCAAGTGCGATGCCTGCACAGAATTTCCCCACTTGCTGTTGGGCCATCTCTCTCTCTCTCTCCTGAGTTTATGGCAAAGGGGATGGGCTATTTCTTCTGGATTGGCTTATAAAGATGAAAAACAAATATTTTCCATGGAAACTTGGAGAGCTCTTGGCTGTCCTGAATCACAGTAAATCTAGAATTCTCCACCCTTTTGTTTTGTGTGGGAGACCCCACTAGAACTAACTAAAACAAGCGCTGGCACCCCCAGCTACTTTTGGCTAATTTGGTCAACAGGGTGTGGGTAGCCCCTAAAGCTTCAAACCATTTTTTGAAATGAAAGCACCCCTAAACACTATCGTCAAATTGCTGTTTAAATGCAAGGTACTATGGAGTATCAGAAACCCCTGATCCAAAGGTCTCCAGAGATTTCAGTCCCTAAGGGAGCAGAGGGAGAGAGAGAAGGGAAAGATTTTGCTTACTGATGCCCCAAAAGAAGCTTTAAAAGCTGGAACTGCAATAGATGAAGAGGGAGTGATGAACCACTGGACTGTCTGCACCCCTGGAAAGAGAGATTCTGGGGCAAAGGCAGAAGAGGTGTGGCTAAGCCCTGAGGACATCTCTGAAGTGCTTGCAGTATTTTCAGGAAGATTTGGTACAGCCGAAATATTTTGGACTTGGGGAGAGATCAGGACCTCCAGACCGTAACTGTTTCAACAAAAGAAAGGGTTTGCTACTGGACCTTCTGGATCTTAATATCTATTCTGATCCTCACCAAACTTTTCCATGCCCTCACCTTACGTTCTCACCAACCTCTCCCTTTCTATGGCTTTCTTGCTGCCGCAGAATCAGGTCACTTATTCTGAAGACTTTTACCCTTCCTGCTCTCATTCTGCCTTGCCATTTTACTCCAGCTGTGTCACAGAAGTGTTGACTCTGATCATTGTTACCTTTACAGCATGTAGATACCGAAACTACAATTTAAAAAATATATATTTTGTTGATTTTTCCCAAAGATCAATATAGAAACTCATATAGAAGATCGAGGACCAGATTCTCTGGTATGATCCTGCTCCCTTGTGCCACTGATTTTTTATTCAATAAATGCTGTAGGCACGTGTGTTACAATCTGGGAGTGGGGGAGAGTTCAGGTGGAATGGATTAAAGAGGCAGTAGATTTTATAAGAACGAAAGTGGCAAGATGAAAGAAGAAAATGACTGTAGGATCTGTCCCTAAATCTGCTCTAATGTAGTTGTGTCATATCAATGATGTAGCAAACATTGACTGAAAACACAACCACAGATTAACAAACAAATCTTTAGTTTATTTTTATTTTCATCTTGCAGCCACATGTTATTATCCTGGCTTTGTTTGTTTTGTTAAGAAAGAACCCTGTGTGGGGGCCAAGCAAAGGGCAAGACTGTTCAGGTGGTAATTTTAATTATGATATAATAACAAAACTGTTCAGCCATTTATGGTTTATGAATTTATGGTTTTCTGCCATTAGCACAGTGGGAAAGAAGGAACATGTAGTCATACATATTCAGAAGGAACAATTACTAGAGAAATAGCTTGTTTAAAAAAGGCACAAAGCTAGACATTGAAAAGGGATTTTTCTATACTTTGCTAAATCTTTGCTAAATGTGGTTAATACAGATACATTTGAAATGATCTAATATACAATTTCCATTTGTTAATTTACAGTTTTTGGCTTTGTTTAGAATCCTGATGAATTTATACAGTATCAGGCTTCTTTTTTGGCTGCAATTGGTCCTCTCCTGGTGTCAGGGTTGTTGTATGTACAGTATAGGTGTAGTGTGGATGTCTGTGTGTATTTATATGAAGTGGTCAAGATTTTAAAACCTAGGTGTATGACCCTGCACAAATTCCTGCACACAAACAGATATTCAACTGACCATGTGCACCTAAATGGCCCAAGGCAGCATGTGAGATGCTTAACCTACCATTATAAGTGCAACTACCAATTAGTGCACTGAAGATGTTTACAATAGGAGCTGGATTGTCCATCCCACCTGAGATTCAGTTGGATGCAATGGAGAGGGTGATTGCAGCTCCATAATCCCATGGCAACCGGCCCCAGCCTGAGGAGCAGTACTGGCATAAGGACCCTCAGTGACCTGACCACTGTGGAGGATCAGATGTAGGTCTGCTTGCCCAAAACCCTCCCCACCCACAGCCCACTCCTAGTATGCCCCCTCAATTAATCAAGGACGGAGAGGTGGATGGTCCAAGAGCTAGTTTTACTGCCATCTTTCTGCCAGCAGAGAGCTCCCCTACACAAGGGAAACCCTCTGCTGACTATCTGTCAACAGTCTAAGTCTACTTGGTGCGGCTTGAGCAGTGCAAAATGGACTTAGCAGACTGAAAAATCTAGCCCAAGGTATCTGTGTGTATCCCTTAGGCATGCCCAATTGTTTGTGTACAAGTGCGTATGCCTATGCCTGCAAATTTGGCCCCTACCTGTATCTCAGTGTTTTCATGCTTGAAAGTCTGCATTCACAGGACACATATTGGTGTGATCAGTGGAATTTTTTCTGTGGGTGTTTCTTCTTTAAGATCTTTTTCTTGGATAGTAGCAACAACTTTATTAAGTTTTCTGATGCGACTGCTATTACCTCTCTCCTAACATTTATCATGATTCTATAGTTACAGGCTTTGTCAATGGCTTCAGTTATACATTTTTGTTTTTCAGAGATTTAAAACTCAGCCAGAAAAATTCACTCAAGTCTGAAAACTGGCTTGTATAGTTGTAGTTTAGGAGAATATTCTGTTTTTAGTAACCGTCACGAAAATCCATTTGGATGTGATAAAATAATAGAATAAAAAATGGAGGCTTGCCAGTGTGAGATGCTTTTTTGTGCTCATATGTGGTCCAGTTCTTCAAAAATGGCTCTTATTTAAACACAAAACTTAGTCAATATACAATGTGGGCCAAATATTGCAGTCTTTACTCAGACAAAATTCTTGTTAACTTCAGTAGGAGCTTTGCCTGAGTTAGGGCTGCAGGGTTAGTTTGAAAACAAAGATGAAAAATGCCAGATTACAAGTTATTGGAAGATTCAGAGCCAGATTTTCAGCAGGAGTTAATCAGCATAGCTCCTCTGACTTCCAAAGAGCTAGAGTGATTTACATGAGCAGAGGATCTGCCCTGTGTAATAATATAAAGTAAAAATACTGTATGGTCATAAATCCACTTTTGTTGAAGTATCTTCATTACAGAGATTTACAGTGTAGCCTCTAAAATGTAATAGCACTATATTCTTTGTACTAGAGCAGGTATCATTCTTAAAAATAACAGCATTGATCAAGATTTAAGTTGAAACCAGATTTGACTGGTATTTAAGTGGACCACATTACTAGCCATTTTAAGTACAGGAATATTGCAAGTTGTCAAAGGGGCAGATTCTCACCTGGTGTGAACTGGTGTAGTGCCACTGAATTCAGTGGATTTATGACATTTACAGCTGAGGGTCTAGCCCAAGTAGTGTAGCATAGCATGGGAAGTGCAGATTTTTTTAAAATATTGCCCCTCAGCAGAAGTCAAGCAGAGCACTGGATTGGGACTCAGCAGATCTAGGCTGTGCTCCTAGCTCTGCCATTTGCCTGTTGGGTGACTTTTGGGCAAGTTACTTCACCACCCTGTTCCTCAGTTACCCCGTCTGTAAAATGATAAATGATAAGGGAATAAATGAAACTGACCTCCTTTGTAAAAGCACTTTGAGATCGCCTGATGAAAAAAAGCCTTACAAGATTGGGACCTGAATTCCAGTGTTCTCACTTGTTGACTAGCAGTCCTTATCTCAGAGATAAGGACTGCAAGTAGGAGCAGGAGTATTCCTCCCGCCCCACACCTATTTATATAGCACAGTGAGCATACAAGATATTCTCCAACAGAAGTATAAAATCAAAGTAAATAAGTTGCTTACCCCCGCTGCAACAAGACACTGGGGGTAAGAGAGAACCTTACACCCTCTTACTTCCCTATGCAGGCCCATACAACAAGTGACAATCCTGCCTTAAATAATTTATAGAAGCAAAGTGCTGTGGCTGAGCAATCAGGTGTGGTGTGAGTTTGGTATAAGACAGAAAACTGAGGGGCACAGGCTCATCTGGTGTAAACTGCCATAGCTTTATTGACTTCAGTAAACATCTGCCTCTCATGTCCAGCACCCGAAAAGTATGGCTATTTTACTATGATCGCCTATGTTCAGTTAATTTAAGTTACAAGTTTCCTTCCATTGATGGATTCAAACACATAAAACACAACTACATCTAAAACGTTTGTTTTGGACTAAGTAATTAGTGGGCATTTTGAGTTACAGGACAACCTGCATAATTCCAATGAAGTCAATGGGATTCTACAGGGTACTAGTCAGGGCTCTATTTGCCTATGTTTTTATTATGCACATGATTTTTTTAAAATAGTTCCTTCTCTTGTATTTACTGGCAAGGTAGCAGTTAGCCCCTTTGACTTAGGGTACATCTACATAGTACGCTACTTACGGCACACTCCTTCTGGCACTCTACTCCCTAGCATGGGTATAAATAGTAGTGTGGATGGTGAGGCACATGCCTGAACCCTGTGGGTATGTACCTTACATGGCTCTCTACGTGCCCAAGCAGGGCCTCCCGCTACCTCCCTGATGCTGGTGTCATGCCTCAGTGCAGTGAAAGACTTTGGCAGAAGGGAAAGGCTCTGGCACCCTTGCTACCGGAGACTTTCCCTGCTGCTTTTTCCCTGCCAGAGCCTTCCCCTGATGCATGTAGCTGCACACCACAGTGTGGATGCAGCTTGCTTTTCACTGAGGCATGTAGCTACACATACCTTCTCACTGCTGCCAATGATGTGCGGTATATATGTAGACAGTCTTTTTAAAGAGAAAAATATTCTGATTGTTTTTGAAAATTTCAACTTTTCTCCCAAGTCATATCTAACAGTTTAGTTTTAAATTGTATTAGACCTTAGGGCAGGGGTGGGGAAACTTCGGCCCCAGGGCTGCATCTGGCCCTTCAGAGGTTTTAATCCTGCTTTTGAGCTCCCACCGGGGAGCAGGGTCCCAGGCTTGCCCCGCTCTGGTGCTCCAGCCAGGGAGCAGGGTTGAGGGCTTGCCCCGCTCTGTGCGTGATATGGCTCCGTGCGGCTCCCAGAAGCAGCTGCATCTCCCCACTCCAGCTTTTACATGTAGGGGCGGCCAGGGGGCTACACATGATGTCCCTGCCCCAAGGGCCGCCCCCCTCAGCTCCCATTGGCTGGGAACGGAGGCCAATGGGAGCTGCAGGGACAGCGCCTGTGGACGGGGCAGCATGCAGAGCCGCCTGGCCACGTCTCCACATAGGAGTCGGAGGGGGGACATGCCGCTGCTTCCAGGAGCAACTTGAGGTAAACGCCGCCTGGAGCCTTCACCCCTGACACCCTCCCATGACCTAGGCCCCTGCCCCAGCCCCAGCCCCAGCCCTGATCCCCCTCCAGTCCTCTGAACCCCTCTGAACCCTCCTGGCCCCCAAATCCCTCATACCCATCCCCACTCCAGAGCCCGCACCCCGAGCCAGAACCCTCACACCCCCACACCTCACCCACCTGCCCCAGCTTGGAGACCCCTCCCGCACCCTGAACTCCTCATTTCTGGCCCCACCCCAAAGCCCACACCCCCAGCCGGAGCCCAAACCCCCTCCCAAACCCCAATTTCTTCAGCATTCATGGCCCGCCACACAATTTCCATCCCCAGAGGTGGCCCTCAGGCCAGAAAAGTTTGGCCACCCCTGCCTTAGGGACTTCATTTTCAGCTGGTATAACTCAATGTAGCTACATTCTGAAGTAGATATTCAGATACATTGTTTTCCCAACCGTTTTTTTTTTTTTTAAGTGTAGGGATTCCCCCCTTTGCTTTCCCCCTTTTTTTTTTCTTTCCCCTTTTGGTCCCTCACATCCTGTTCATTCAATTGTTCTTCTGGCTGTATTTTAAAGAATCCTTATTGAGGTTGCAGGAACATACCATCCCGATGTGTAGAAAGAAAAAGTAAATATGGCAGGCAACCGGTTTGGCTTAACAGTGAAATCGTTGCTCGTCTTAAACACAAAAAAGCAGCTTACAAGAAGTGGAAGATTGGACAAATGACCAGGGAGGAGTATAAAAATATTGCTCAGGCATGCAGGAGTGAAATTAGGAAGGCCAAATCACACTTGGAGTTGCAGCTAGCCGGAGATGTTAGGAGTAACAAGAAGGGTTTCTTCAGGTATGTGAGCAACAAGAAGAAAGTCAAGGAAAGTGTGGGCCCCTTGCTGAATGAGGGAGGGAACCTAGTGACAGAGGATGTGGAGAAAGCTAGTGTACTCAATGCTTTTTTTGCCTCTGTCTTCACAGACAAGGTCAGTTCCCAGACGGCTGCACTCCGCAGCACAGTATGGGGAGGAGGTGACCAGCCCTCTGTGGAGAAAGAAATAGTTCAGGACTATTTAGAAAAGCTGGACGAGCACAAGTCCATGGGGCCGGATGCACTGCATCCGAGGGTGCTAAAGGAGTTGGCCGATGTGATTGCAGAGCCATTGGCCATTATCTTTGATAAATCATGGCAATCGGGGGAGGTCCCGGATGACTGGAAAAAAGCTAATGTAGTGCCCATCTTTAAAAAAGGGAAGAAGGAAGAACCAGGGAACTACAGGCCAGTCAGTCTCACCTCAGTCCCTGGAAAAATCATGGAACAGGTCCTCAAGGAATCAATTCTGAACCACTTAAAGGAGAGGAAAGTGATCAGGAACAGTCAGCATGGCTTCACCAAGGGCAAGTCATGCCTGACTAACCTAATTGCCTTCTATGATGAGATAACTGGCTCTGTGGATGAGGGGAAAGCAGTGGATGTGCTATTTCTTGACTTTAGCAAAGCTTTTGATACAGTCTCCCACAGTATTCTTGCCAGCAAGTTAAAGAAGTATGGGTTGGATGAATGGACTGTAAGGTGGATAGAAAACTGGCTAGATGGTCGGGCTCAACGGGTAGTGATCAATGGCTCCATGTCTAGTTGGCAGCCGGTATCAAGTGGAGTGCCCCAAGGGTCGGTGCTGGGGCCGGTTTTGTTCAATATCTTCATTAACGATCTGGAGGATGGTGTGGACTGCACCCTTAGCAAGTTTGCAGATGACACTAAACTGGGAGGAGTGGTTGATATGCTGGAGGGTAGGGATAGGATACAGAGGGACCTTGACAAATTAGAGGATTGGGCCAAAAGAAATATGATGAGGGTCAACAAGGACAAGTGCAGAGTCCTGCACTTAGGATGGAAGAATCCCATGCACTGCTACAGACTAGGGACCGAATGGCTGGGCAGCAGTTCTGCAGAAAAGGATTTAGGGGTTACAGTGGACGAAAAGCTGAATATGAGTCAACAGTGTGCCCTTGTTGCCAAGAAGGCTAATGGCATTTTGGGTTGTATAAGTAGGGGCATTTCCAGCAGATTGAGGGACATGATCATTCCCCTCTATTCGGCACTGGTGAGGCCTCATTTGGAGTACTGTGTCCAGTTCTGGGCCCCACGCTACAAGAAGGATGTGGATAAATTGGAAAGAGTCCAGCGGAGGGCAACAAAAATGATTAGGGGGCTGGAGCACATGACTTATGAGGAGAGGCTGAGGGAACTGGGATTGTTTAGCCTGCAGAAGAGAAGAATGAGGGGGGATTTGATAGCTGCTTTCAACTACCTGAAAGGGGGTTCCAAAGAGGATGGATCTAGACTGTTCTCAGTGGTAGAAGATGACAGAACAGGGAGTAATGATCTCAAGTTGCAGAGGGGGAGGTTTAGGTTGGATATTAGGAAAAACTTTTTCACTAGTAGGGTGGTGAAGAACTGGAATGGGTTACCTAGGGAGGTGGTGGAATCTCCTTCCTTATAGGTTTTTAAGGTCAGGCTTGACAAAGCCCTGGATGGGATGATTTAGTTGGGGTTGGTCCTGCTGTGAGCAGGGGGTTGGACTAGATGACCTCCTGAGGTCCCTTCCAACCCTGAGATTCTATGATTCTATGATTCTTTAAGGCATGTTTGTCTCCCAGTTTATCGTACATCCGTCTCCTTCTCTTGTTTGTAGAATGATAGATAAAAGGTAAGATTAACAAGGCAGAACATTAAGAAATGATAACTGTTGGGGACTCAATGCTCAGGAACCTGTAATGATTATTTATATAATAAGATTCCAGGATTGTCACTATGTGTCGCTCTGAAGCCTTGAATGTCTGTTGAGTCAGTGTAAAGTGAAGGAAATAGCTACAAGCATAGCTGAGAGCTCTTTTTGTTTAGAATTTCACCAGGTTCAATCAAGAGTTTTCGACTATTGTGATATCAGACGTAACAAACCGTCATCACCATTAGTCTCCAGCTAATTTTCATTTAATGAATTCATTGGTTGTATAAGGAAGACTGAGCAGATGGTGAATTACTTGGCTCAAGAGGCTTTCAGCTACTAGTAAGATATAATGCCTGTGATAATCTGAGGAATCTCTTTTGTTGTTTCTTACCAACATAGCCTGAGACCTTACTAACAAGGTTATAGCCTGCTATACTTTTAATCCCTAACCTGGTTAGGATCCCTTGACAAGGGGACAGGGCTAAACTAACTCAGGGAGAACGGGAGTTTAAAAAGCCATCTCAAAGCAACCAGACCAGCTAGCAAACAGGATTTTTGAGGTATTGAGAGAGTCAGATACACCTAACAAACTACTGTAAATTTAGAATAATGAAAAAAAACCCTGCAAGAATAAAATGAATGCATGCCGAAGTCCAGCAGCAGAGTAGGGTCTATCTAGCTTAGTGTACTGAATACAGCATGTATGAACACCTGCCTCTTGGACAGGGTGGCATATATGCACATATGGAGCAAGCAGCTCAAGGCCCTCAGAGGGACAGTATGGTCTTGAGGCTAAACTGGAGGATCTGAGAGAGAAATAGAGGTACACAGGCAAGACTTTCAGGGACACAGTAGAGCGTTCCCACCCCCAGGCTGACAGCCTCTGTGCTGTTAAGGGAGATGAAGTCTTGGGGAAGGAGAACATCAAGCTGGAGCATTAGGAAACAATCCCATAGTTGGGAGCCTCTTTCCAGATGATGTCATGGGATCCTCTCACATTGACAACACCCCTTCTGGGGAGGGAACACCACTTACTAAGAAGAGCCAGGTAAAAGTAATGGGGAATTTGATCATTAGAAATCTAGATGATGGAGTTTGTGATAACCAGGAGAACAGCATGGTGAATTGCTTGCCTGATGTGAAGGTTGCAGATCTCATGAGACAACTAGACGGACTTATGTGCAATACTGGGGAGAAGCCAGTGGTCATGGTACATGGAAGTAAAGGGAAAGGTAGGAGAGAAGCCTGGAAGCCAGATATAGGCTGCTAGGTAAGAGATTAAAATCCAGGACTTCCATAGTAGCATTTTCTGAAATGCTTCCAGTTCTACATGCAGGGCCAGAAAGATTGGCAGAACAACAGGGTCTCAATGCATGGATCAGATGATGTTGTAGGGAGGAGAGTTTTAGGTTTATTAGGAACTGGGGAACCTTTTGGGAAAGGAGGCACCTATGCAGGAAGGATGGGCTCCACCTAAACCAAAATGGAGTCAGACTCCTATCATATAAAATTAAAAAGGTTGTAGAGGATTTTTTAAATTAAGGGCTGGGGGAAAGTGGACAGGTGCAGAGGACCACAAGGTTCAGGCAGATACACCCCTTAGGGATCAATTTATTAGAGGGGGAACGCTATATCTTCATAAAGAGGATAGGAAAGAAGTTGGTAAAATACAGGTAGGAACTACTGAGGAACAGTCAAACAGTTCTATTTAAATATAACACATGAAAGAAAGCAACTGAATACTGACAAAATGTACAAGTGCTTATATACATATGCTAGACTACTAAGAAAGGTGAACTAGAGTGCCTGGGATATTGATATAATAGGCAACATGGAAACCTGGGCAGGAAGGGCAGGGATGATGTCCCTTGCCTCTGTTTCCCAAAAACTGGGAATGGGAGACAGGGAATGGATCACTTGATGATTACCTGTTCTATTCCTTCCCTCTGGGGCTAGATGGACCTTTGGTCTGACCCAGTATGGTTGTTCTTATGTTCTTGGACATGGTAATACCAGGGTTCTAAATATATAGAAATGACAGAGTAGGTTACATTGATGGGGGAGTGGCACTATATTTGAAAGAAAGCATAGAATTGAGTTTAGTAAATATCTTAAATGACTCAAACTGTACCATTGAATCTCTATGGATAGAAATTCCATGCTTGAATATTTATAAAATAGTATCAACCACCTGATCAGGATGACAGTGATTGTGCAATGTTCAGGGAGATTTAGGAGACTACAAAGGCAGTAAATGCAACAATAATGGGGGATTTCAACTATCCTCTTATTTATTGGGTAAATGTCACCTCAGGAAGGGATGTAGAGATAAAATCTCTAGACACACAGGTAGCTGGACCATGAAATCTCAGCTCTTAGAAGGGGGTACTAGACAGAGGCTCTGTGTCCCGATGACTGCCTCGAGTCCACAAGGCAGGGACAGTGGCTAGACTCTATTCAGACTCTGGATGCTTACAATACATGAGGATTCAGCAAATCGATCTTCTCACAGAAGTCTGGTGAGTGTCCAACAGGGGGTGCTCAAGTAGATCCGTTACAGCTTTCACCGGTACTTCACCTGTTTGAATTCAGCCCACATCAGTAGTAGCTAAAAGCTTCTCACAGCAGTTTAGTGGCCAATGTGAAAATGATTTTGGTGGTCTGGGTAGTCATTTCCCAATGACTAAGCAGTTTCCATAAACTCTTGATGTCAGTTTTCATAGTGATCAAGGTGTGAATAGGTCTAAAGACCTAACTATCCTCTCAGCCTGGGAGAGGATCCCTCCTAGTAAGAGTTGAAGCATACTGAGCTGCATTGGCAAGACAGTGTGGGGAAGCTAACACTGTTTGTGGCTGTTGGGTTGATAGAGAACTTTATTCTCCAATTCCGTCAAGCTGGTACCTTCCATGGAAAATGAATTCAGAGAATTAAGAAACAAAAAATAGGATTTCTGCTTGGAAAACTGAAATGCAGCTTGTCTCATTATTTATATCTCTGCACAGTGAATGCAAAGTAGGTGTAAAACACTACGAGCCTGATTCTTATTTACCCTAAGGCCACTGTACACCACTCTGGTCATGTAAAGGGACTTTAAAGCAGATTAAATATAATTTTATCCCATTTTACGGGCTCGTTAAATGGGTAGAGTGGTGTAATGAAGACTTAGTGAAAATAAGAATCAGGCCCTACCATTCTGATTTGTTAGCATTTTATACACACTTTGCTCTTACTTTGCAAAGGGGTAAATGAAGTGCAAGACAGTGGGGAATGAGGACTAAAATTCTATATAGGGTGAGGGATTATGCAGAGGCTAAATTTCATTCATATTTTCTGACATTTGGTGAAATTTTATTTAGGAAACTATGGAGAAGGGAAATTAGTATCTTTTACTAGCACGATTGGATCAGTGAGGGTTCTTATGATGCACTTTGAGCCTAATGTTGAGTAACGAATAAGCCACCCATGTAGTTTCCATTTTCAACTGCTAGTTTTCTGTGATGTGTGAAATAAACTACAGCTGATGGTGAAAGGTACAGGCTGTGATGGCTACTTTCCAGTGAGTGTATTTTCCTGGACACTTGGTGGTCTAAATCGTGACAATCTGCAAGTAAGAAGAAACAGTTGTGCAGTATAACTGAGGTTACATTTGAAGGAATGTACATAATGGATTCATTACCAAGATGGCAACAACAACTCAATCTAGCATTTATTTTTTCCACTCTCCTGCTACAACAGTGAGATAGGCAGATATGGGGTCAGTCCTGCAACTATTGTGAACTCAATAAAACTCCCAATGCCACAGCTATTGCAAGATCAGGTCTTTGAGTGGGAAACATAATGGAACGACCTACACCTTCCATGGACTGGCATCCATGAGCTTTATTCATGGATTTGTTTCCTTTTATGAAACAGAGAAAATACTAATTTTAAAAAGTGAAATTTAGCTGAAGCAATTATCCCCAGGGCCACTACTGTTCACCTTTTAGATATAGGCCTGATTCTCTTCTCCATTATGTCATTTTATGCCAGACTCTAATGGAGTTACCCCAGAATAAAATCGGTGTGATAGAATGGAGAACAAGGACCGTAATCCTTAATGCCCATGTCAAATATGACTTTTCTAGAAACCCTTTAAAGGGGACTTGCAATCAGACAGGACTAGATTCTGAATGCAGGTGTCATTGAAGCAATGTAGGCACGTAGAAAGATATGCCTAGCTGCTGAGATCTCTGAACATGAGAAAAGAGCTATATAACAAGCCTATTTGAAGACTTTATCCTTAAAGATGCTGAGCACTCACATTTCACAGTGCACCTGATGGGAGCTTCAGGCGCTGAGCACCTCTCAGAGATGAATAATTTTGAACTGGCCATCTACCTCGTAGTGATAAATGGCTCATGAATCACTATGTTTAGCAAACTTTTAAAATATGGGCTAAATTCTGTTCTAATCTACCTGCCCTCTCCACTCCACTGACTGCCCTGGGATTGAATGGAGTGTCAATCAGGGCATAATTGGGGTCAGTATATGCAGTGGGTGAATTCCAAGCCCTTTTGTGGAATGACACATATTGTGTTATGAATGAATAAGGAACACAATAAGCCTTTACACAATGTGATGGTGTTTGCATTGCATATGGCTATCTTGCACCCTTTCGGCATTCTTGTAAAAACAGAATGGACCAAAGTCAGCCCCAGTGTAAATGAACTGACTTTAGTGTCTTTATTAGCATGAGAAAAACAAGCAGAATTTGGGTCAGTGTGTGCAAATTTCAGAACTATATTGGTATTACTTACACAGAACAAATCTGAGTTCTTCTACCAACAATTAAAAGCATCTGCTGAAGTCAGTGGGAGAATAAGATGAACAGTATTTGGCCCTGAGTCAATTTAAAATTATAATATATATAGATATGCAAATAAAGTTAGTTACACCAACTGAGCAAGATGCATTTGAACAAAGATGTGTCTAAGTTTAATTCCTAATTAAACTTCCATTCCAATTTTCTGCCCATCCCAATTTACCACACCTCTACCTTCTTGCCATTCAAATTCCCTTAAAAACCCTACATCATTAAGAAGTTATTTGTATAAAGAAAAGAAAGGAGGGAAAAAACCACAAGTTCTCCTCAGCCCTGTCTTTACGCCTTGCCTGGTTTTTATTTTAAATTGTAAGCCTTTGGGGATAGTGCTTATTTTTATGCACTGCACAGTACTGATCACATTGGTCATGGTTGTTATGTAATGTCACTCTGTCAGGATGTAGTCAAACCCAGTGCTCAGTTTATTTTGATAGCTAGGTTTCTAAGGGATTGAACCAGTGAGCCATCTCCTAGTATGAATTTAACATTGAGTGGTTAATATGATTCTTTTAAAATTCTTCCTGCTCACGTCTATTCACAGTGGTTTTTGTCTCCAAGCACAGGAAACAAACCAGTGTGTTTAGATGTGCTTTGCATGCAGCAAATATTGCTCTGTGTTATGATTTGCAAAACAGAATTGTGAAAGACTTTCCTCTCCTGCCCACCCTCTGCCTCCAACATTTTGCCTCTATACATTTTTATTATAGTTTTAATTTAAATACAAACTGATCTAATGAGAGCTGACTGACACTGGAGCCCATATTCTTCAGTGATATTATGATGATATTATTATGGCATAATCATGATGCATTTTATACAAGACAGGTCATGTGAGGGGACAATGAAAAAGTTATGATTTGCTGAATATGATTATCCTATTTGTATGCATGTGTCATTTTTGTATCTAAAGTTAGGAATATTGACTATGTATTTGTATTTAAATTGTGCTTACTCTGGGTGACACCCACAACTAGCCTTTCTGGTACAAAAATGAAGAAGCCAGAAAGTGCTGATGGCCCATCAGCAACGACAATGGACCTTGGAAGAACGTAACCTTGCTGTGAATGTTGCAAATGGTCTGTAAGTAATGGCTGCTATGACTCAGCAAGGTATGCAAGGGCATGAAACCAGGCCACGTGACTCTGGACTCCATTTTAGGATGTCAGTGTTAATGTTAATACCGCTGGTATAGCTATGTGATGGAGAATTTTAAATATATATTTTCCTCATTCCACTTTAGGGACCTGCACTATGTTAATAAGCAGAGAAAGAGGACAAGAAAAGATTTTAGAATATGTATTACATGCTTTGTTCCCTTCAAGTGTTTGTGCATGACCGTTTATTAGATAAGAGGAGAAGCTTAGATAACACATACAATGTTAGCTTACAAAATTATTCAATAGCTACAGAAAAACAGACGTTCTCCCACTCTACCTCACTGTCTGGAGTGTTCTGCCTCATGGCAGAAACTATCTTCTAGTTCAGAAGGACTTGATGAGACAGATTAATTTCGGTCATTCATAGGTGCTGGAACTAAGGGTGCTGCTGCACTCCCTGGCTTGATGTGGTTTCAATCATATACAGGGTTTATGGTTTGGTTCAATGTCTCTCAGCATCTCCACCATACAAATTGTTCCAGCACCCTGTTTCAAGGCCCATAAACACTCCCTGAACAAGTCAGAAGTGATTGCTGAAGAACAATATGAGACACTAGTTCTTGCTACCTCTAGGAGCAAGTAAACAGCTTGCTTATTCTTCCTAGTCTCTGCAGGACCAGGAAACCAGAAAGCAAGGCTGTGAGTTAAACAGCTAATTAAATTCTTCATTTATTTTCCCATTAAACTAACAATATTACCTCAGCATACATTCTATACTATGAGAGCCTGATATTACTGTACCTACAATGTGAGATATGCCTGTACAAAGGCTACTGGCTAAAGCCCTATGTATAAAGCCCTGGTTCATCAGAGCACTTAAGGAGATACTTAAGTCCTATTGACTTAAATGGGATTTAAACACATGATTAAGGTCCTAATATAGCAAAATACTTAAGTATGTACTTAATTTTAACCATCTGTCAAAATTATCTCTATTTATCACAGTACTTAAGCATGTCCTTCAGTGCTGTCTTGAATTGAGGTTTACGTGCTTTGTTGAACATGGACAGGATTATTCATGTGCTTAAAGTTCAGTGTGTGCTTAAGTGCTTTGGTGAATTGGGGCTCAAGTGGTTAGTTCTGGGTAAATAAAAGGTTAGTTCAGTTGTTTCAGCTGAAGAGGCTGTTGAGAGTTGAAGATAAATGGTTTAGCACATGTGGTTAGGGTTGAATTTGCTGCAGGGAAGGATGTGTATTTTCTAGGCTCTATTTCTCCAGAAAGAAAACTTGATACATTGTTTAGTATTGCTGGGGATATTATTAGCAACTGAAGAGTGCCTACAAGTAGAATTATGGTAGACGACCACCAGGGAATATGGTTTTTATTCCCTGGTTTTCCCATTATAACGTTGATAGTAAGGAATAAGAGAAACATAAATTAACACTAAAAACCTATGGAAATAATCAGAACTGAGCAAATAATTCAGAATATTATTTATTGGATGAGTTTTGCCTCTTTCTGTTCACAGACTGTCTAGATAAATCAGTTTTTGCTAATGTTTTTATTATTTGGCCATTTTGCTTCAAGTTTCATTCAGTCTGTGGTCTGCTACTTGAAATTCAAAAACTGAAATTCTGTTCTGTTGCTTAGCTGCGATTGGATATGTTAGTCCCATGGTATTTTTGTTCCCTGATTTCATGTGTAACTCACCAGGTTTCTAGTACAAATACTTACAGAAAAAGAGCTATAAAACTTGCTATCCTTCACTGATTTTAAAATGTACTTTGTGAACATTAACCTAGGTTAAACTCACTTGCATAAATGTTTGCAGAAAGCAAACACAGCTAGTCAACTGGCTGAAAGTTGCAAATGAAATATTTACAGAAAATTTTTTACAGTTATTGCTAGTTCCAGAACAAAATATTTCTTGATATAGCTAATAAGTTGGAAGATGTTATCTAAAAAGATAGTAAAAAATAAACATCTGATGAGAAGGGATAAAAATCTGAAGACTAAATTCCAACTCTTAAATACTTACATTTGGTAGGTGTTAAATTACAGCTGTGAAACACAGACAGTCAAACCATAAAGAAACTCTAGTTATGGTGTTATAGAATTCTGAAAATATTAGATATATCATGCACCCATTAAAAAGTTTTGGAGATAATTGGAACTCGGCAACTGCTAGTCAGAAATCTTATGAAAAGAAAGATTTGATTTTCAGGGCACATTTAAGGGATTCAGCAAGTTCACAGGCACTGGAAGAGAAAGTTGATGGCAGAAGAACACAAGGCAGAAAAAGATGATGATCTTGGATGGACCATGTGGTATTCTGGGTGGATCAAAATAACTATTTATCCACCAAAAGATTAGCAGAGGATTGTATAGAATGGGCTATCATGGTTGCAAACCTTCAGTGCTGGAGATGCCACATATGAAGGAGTAAAAAATATGTAGACATCCATAGTTGAATTATCCTAGCATTTGAATTATGTTATAAAATAGGTCCTGATAAGCTTCCTCCTAACAGTTATGATCTACAGACTAAGCCTATGTAATTTACTATGTCTCACCAAATTAGTGGGGTTAATTTTTTTGTTTATTTAATAGTTCATAATGTTAAACAATGCCAGAGAAGACTACTTGTGCCAAGACACTCTCAGTCCAGAGTGGCCCAAGGACCGGGCACAAAGGTGGCTTAAAGACAGTGGCTTTGCACAGTCACCTTTCCTCAGAAGCCCTTAGTATTCATCTGCCATAATCAAGAATCTGGTCATTTGTGTTTATGCCCACACAGACACTGAGTAAGCATAGGTTCCTATTTTGAAAAAATTGGTCATATAAAATATGCTTATGGTACATTTTCAAATGGGTCTCATTCTGACCTTCATTTATCCATGAGAAGTTTATGGTGTCATGTCTAACTGCTCCATTGTACTCTGTATACAATGTATGCATGTGTATATTCAGGAAGTTTAAAAACAGAGCCACACTATGAAATCCTCAATCAGGTTTTGCCAGAACAAAGATTGCCTGAAAACAGAGGGAAAAATCAAGTAAGGATCTCAAGGCTTGGTACATAAGAACTGCATGTGCAAAACTTCAGGCACAAATTTGGACGCCAGAGTGAAATTCTTTTAAACCACAAAGTAGTTTAATTTAGGAAAGGTTAGGTAACGCAACTGCAACCCACCCAAAATACTTTTTATTTATCATTACTAGCTACTCATTATTATAGTATGGTTCATGTGAAATAAAGGAAGACGTAGTCCCTGGCCCAAGGAGTTTACAGTAGCTCAGATTCGGTGACCATTACTTGCATTACTAGTACTCATGAATTAGGCTGGCAGAATCTGTCCCACTATAAATAATCTCAGGTTGCTTCTGTTTTGTTAAAGAGAATATTTTTGAATGAAAAATAAGGATTAAATTATCCATGATCATTTTGTCAAACACATAGTAAATAATCTCCACCCCTAACCTGAATTTCAAAATGGAAGGATGGGAAATAGGGACTGTCAGAAACTGAGGTAGGGTGACCAGATGTCCTAATTTTATAGGGACAGTCCCGATTTTTGGGTCTTTCTTCTATAGGCTCCTATTACCCCCCACCCCTGTCCCAATTTTTCACACTTGCTGTCTGGTCACCCTAAACTGAGGGCAAACTCAGGCAATGGAAGATGAATAAAGCAATGCAAGAAAAAGCAAGAGAATTTCCAGTGATCAATCAATATAATCTAATTAGAGCCATAATGTTATATCCAGTTTCCCTACCTAAGAACCATTAGCCATAACAACATATAAAGATCAGTGAGGTGGTGGGAAAGCAAAGATCAACAGAAAGTTCCATATTGTGTTCCTGTAGCACTGATTTTACTGGGATGCTCAAAAATGAATGGCTATCATGTATTTTTGCCACAGTTATGTCCCTGAGGATAATTTTATTTAAGGTCTATGCTAAATGACTTGACAGTAAAATTGTTTGGAAATTATAGTCCATGTTAAATAAAAACAACTACTAGAGTACTTTTGGACAGCACCTGATTACCACAGCCATTTTTTGAGTTGTCTGCCTAATGTATAATTCCTATAGTACCTGATGCCAGTGAACCTATTATTCTGAAGTTAAATCTTTATTGTGTCTGTTTTTCATTTTAAAAAGGGAGGAAACTAATTTTCTGGAACTGGTTTCTTGGAGGGAAAAAAAGAGTTCATTACATTGCTAAAAGTGAAGTGTCTAGATCATTTTATGTATTGTATCTCCACATTGTCCTGCCCAATATCACCACACTTATCTGACCTTGTCACTTGGCAATGAACATGCTTTATTTGATGGCAATGAGAAAGGGTATACTAGTAAAGTGGTACATAGCTATTAAGCCTCCAATACACATGAATATGCTGATACTTAATTCACATATAACTGATCCTTTTTAAATCTTTCTAGTTGCTGTAATTATTTTTTATTAAGTTCCTATTGAATATCAAACTTTTGGGTGGGATTTAACAGACACCGTACTGGGAAGGTACTATTAAACAGGACTTGATTCTGATGTATAGTAATGCTCCTTTATACTGCTCTGCCAATGTAAACGGGCCTTAAAGTCAGTGTAAATATCTGAGAATGAAGGACTTCAATGTTCAGTGACTATGGCCCTGATCCAGCAAACTCTTACACATGATTGATTTTTATACAGGTGACTAATGCATAAAGTTAAAAATATTTTTTTTAATTATCACTATACAAAACTGAGAGGTTACTTACCTATGCAGTAGCTGGAATTCTTCAAGATGTTTTGTCCCTCTGGGGGCTCCACTTTATCTGAGTGACCCCATACACCTTTGACTGGAGACTTTTTGTCAGCAGTGTCAGTAGGCGCCTGCACATCACCCCACCTCGTGCTCTGGACTGAGGATATATGAGGAGAGGGTAGACCCATTGCCACTTCAGTTCCATCTCAACCATGACGTTGAAAGACAAGGACTCTGAAACAGAGAGGAAAGAAAGGCAGGCAGTTGAGTACCAAGAGGGACAAAACATCTCAAAGAACTCCAATTACTGTACAGAAAAGTAACCTCTCCAAGTTACCATACATATGGGTGCTCCACTTTAGGTGACTCTGGAGTAGTATGGAGGAGGGTGCTGAGGAGGAGAGAGGTTCAGAACAGTTTGAAGAAGAGCCTTGCCAAAGGCTGTGTCAGGTTTGGAAGCATGAAGAATAGCACAGTGCCTGGAAAAGGGGTGCATAGATGATCAGGTTGCAGCTTTGCAAATGTCTGCAATTGGTATGTTCTTAAGTAAGATTATAGAGGTGGATTGAGCCCTGGTGCATGGGCCACCACACTAGGTGGAGGGTGCACCTCAGAAGCTTCACAACATGCTAAAATGTCTCCTGAAACCCATTTAGATAATCTTGGGATGGAAAGAGGCGCTCCCTTCCTTCTCTCTGCAATAGAGACAGAGTGTAGGGGAGGTTCTGAAGTGTTTAATCCTGTCAAGATAAAGGCAAGGATTCTTCATACACCTAGACAGATGGTGACCCTGAATAGTAGTACACGCAAAGAGTAGCTCTTGTGGCCAAGAAGGTCCAGCCACTTAAGTTCTTTATCATGAGGAGTAGATCTCAGTGTTGTCCGTTTCTTTCATTAACTGTGTTGACCACCAGGAAGTTAGGGGTCAGATGATAAAGGTATTCTAAACACTTTGTCAGCCTTATTGCACATAGGTGAGATGGTAATTTATGTCTGCTATATGGTAAGAGCAGGTGTCAGGAGGCATCATTAATAGGCAAAGCTATCTTGCCTTGAGACATAGCATGCATGATATCAACCAAGGAGCACTGTGGTTCCTGTATCTCCTCTAGGGGAATTTGTAAAGTCCTGACCATCCTTACCATCAATTCTTGGAAAACCTTGAAATAATCCATGTAGGATGACAGAGGGGGCGTAACTTCCTCATCTGGGAAGGGAGACGATTTATTGGAAGGAGGTTCCGCCTCCTCAGGTCTTAGGCCTTGATCCTCCACAAGGTCTTCTCGGAGAAGAGGTTCCTTCCATAATGGTGGCTGCTCCTCTTGATGGGTCCTCTTTCATGAGGGCCCAAGGGTTCTAGAAATCCTAGTGTGGTGGGGTGTACAGAAAAGAAGATGGATCCCAAGGGAATCCTGCCAGCGTTGTTGGGTTATGTGTTAACTAGTTCCTGGGGTCTCATCTTCAGGATACACTACTGGGGAGGGAAACTCTAATGAGAAGGTGGTTGAATCTTGGATGGAGATATCTGATTCCAAGCATGTATCATCTCCTGATTTGAAGGCTAGGGTATCAGTACCAGTAGCTGAGTTGCTACCAGCAGTTAAATGAACACCGACATCCACATCAGAACAGGCAACCAGGTTTTTGTGGGAGGGTGCAGCGGCAATGGTTGGTAAGTTGGTGCAGGTGGGTATGTTGGTACCAGCAGGAACACGCTCTTTATATCTCAATACAGGGGATTCAGGCGCTTTCACTCAGAGAACCTCATGAGAGAGTAATGTGGTCTGTTCTGGTGATCCAGAGCAGAACTCAAGTTGAGGTGAATCACGCAGTATCAGGAGACAGTACGGATGTGTGGTCTTGTTGTTACAATTGGGCCTACAGATTTACCCAAATTATGAGCTCAACTGTAAAAAGAATGTAAAAGTTCATAAGACTTTACAACCTATAACAACAAATGTTGATGGGTAAAGAACAAAAAGAACAGAAAGAATAGACAGAGACTAGTGGAGCAAGCTTCACTGTCATGGCTGCCACACACTCCCTCCCCAACACCATTTCCTGGGACCCTGGACCTTAATCATCCTGATCCTGATTAGAGTGGGCTAGAGAGAAGGATTCAGATGACATGGCCACCCCCACCAGCTTCAGCTGAATCCCAGACGCCACCTGGGATGATAGTTATTACCATCTTTGATACCATCTAAAAGACTGTCAAACAGCAGTGGGGTTTTCCTTCTAAAAAGTGTCTACCGCTAAAGAGAAAAGGAACAAGGGATGTGATTAAAATAACAGCCTTATTTAATGCTTTACATTTCAAATGCTTTAACTGTTTTTCCTTCTTTTCTGCATCTTTAATAAAAGGCTAAAAAGATGTTTAATGATATCTTTGCCATAAATGCTAAGCAAGCTGAGCTCTCTGTATACCAAACTTTAACACTGTTTAATATTCAACAGTCACTGAGCTACGTTAATACCTTTAGCCCATTTGTTTATGCTCCTTATATCTGTGGCCCTCTGAGGGTGCCAGAGTTGGGACCGGTGGTGATTTCTTTGAGAAGTCCCTATGCCTGGAGGTCTGAGAAGGTGCCAACGATGGTCCCAAACAGGGTTGCTTGGAAGGCTTTTTTGGTGGTACTGGGCCCTTGGTATAGGAGGAGCCTCAGCAGCAGGATGTGATGTCTCCTTAGTCCCTGGGCTTTAGAACAACTTTTCCTTATGTTTAGACTCTTGGCCAGGGGATTAAGGTTTTCATCTTGAATAGGTAGAGGCCTCAGTGCATTCAGTGTTTACTCAATGGAACGGAAGCTGAAGGAGTTGGAGAGTTCTGAGAGGCTGAAGCTGATGAACGGGGAGGGGAATAGAGTCTGATCCTGCAGGTCTCAGAGAACTAGGGTGACCAGATGTCCCGATTTTATAGGAACAGTCCTGATTTTGGGGTCTTTTTCTTATATAGGCTCCTATTACCCCCCACCCCGTGTCCCGATTTTTCACATTTGCTATCTGGTCACCCTACAGGGAACTCTCCATAAGGTGCAGCTTCAGCCTGTCCTCCCTCAGCTTCCTGGATCTGCTCTTAAAGCCAGAGCAGACCCTGCACTTCGACAGAAGATGGGACTCTGAGGCAGCTGGAATGACCTCACTGAGGGGGAAGAACTTGGCAGGGTTTGAAACCCAGGGTTTTAGGCATAAACTTCAGGAGGGAGCCCACAGGTGAGGAAAGACCAAGGGTAGAGGAGGCCCAAAACCCAGCAAACAAAAAAAAGCAGGGGGCCCCTCTCCAAAGGCACCAATTTGTACAGAGGGAAAAAACCAATAAGGGCTTGACCCTTTAAAGTTCTTACTCAGAAATGATCTCATTCTTTGGACCAACACTCTGGTCTGCAGTGATGACCTCCCTTCCACCCCCAGCCACACACCTCATTTAAAAAAAAAAAAAAAAAAAACCTGCAAGTTCTTTCAGTCTCGCAGCTGACAACACTTTCTCTGCCTCCTTCTGACAGCAGACAGTAAGGCAAATGGTCTTAAATGAAATCTATTCAATAGATCCTGCCTCTTCCAAAACTATAAATACTTCCCATTATTACTACTCTTTTGGGTCTTAATCGAAATTCTACCCAGGCATATATTCTTGGTAGTTTCTCAGAATTATCTGCCTTGGTGAAATCCTGGCCCCTTTGAAGTAAAATGACAAAACTACCACTGACTTCAATGGGGCCAGGATTTCACTGCTAGATTTTACTCCATGGATTATATTTTCAAAGCATACATTTCAACAGTATTCTATGTCCTGGGAGCCCCATGCCAGCACTACCAGCACAACATGCAGCAGGTCATTTTTGCACTGGCTCAAATAATCATGTTACCTCCCTTCCTTTGTGGCTTTTTCTTTTTCTCCACATATGTATTTATGTTGTAAACTTCTGGCAGAGGAATATAAACAAAATTCCTATCTGTAAAGCACAGACAACATTGCTGATGCAATACAAACACATTAAGAAAAAACACTAATATTATGCCTGCCCTGTGTTCTTTACATTACCTCTCTATAAAATACTGGACTGATTTTAAGTTTTCCTTGCTGGTTTTTAAAGCCCTCAGTCTAGTGTGGGCCATCATTATATCTGATACTTCCTGGTTATCTCTGCTCTGATACTCGTGGTCTGTCTAGAGATCCCACCATTGTTTCTCAGCTGTCAGCGTGACCATGCTTTCGCTGTGGAGAGCACTAGCATATGAAACCTGTTTTCCCATCTCTGTCAATTTTTTGTCCTGGCCCCGTTATTTGGTTTAATCTAGATTAATTTTAAAAGGAGCTAACTTGTGCTTTTATTGTATTTGAACTAATATAAGATGCTATGCAGTAAAATCAAATGGATGGGATATTGAAAGGGGCAAGTTTTAAAAAATACAATTTTAATATTATAACTACAAATAATTTTCCAGCTGTTAAAAAATATGCTACTGTATTTAAGTCTATAATTTCCATGAATGGGTAGCTCAGATCTTTTCCTAACTAATGTTTGTGTGTAGTTTTACTGCAGGATTTCTGATTACAGAACACCAGAGAAATATAAACCATACTTGTTTTCACTGAGTGACTGTCCCATACCATACCTCCTTAACCAAACAGCATGAAACACTCACACAATGTTCTAATGAACACTATAGCTTGAATATCACCGCATACACATATAGTAAATATCTTCCTCTGTATATTCAGAAACATATCTGCTGATTTTATTGACAAAAATAAGTTTTTACTGCATCTTACTTCTGTTAGATGCAATAGAACCAATACTGCTAAGTGCTTGTGAGCTGGATTCTATTCATTCTTGTGCACGATGGATAGAATTGTTTACTAAGCTTTACTCAGCTAATCTTTGCAAACCCATTGAAGAAAATATAGAGTTGCACAGGCATACTAAAGGCCTAACTTGCACTGCAGTTTCTTTATAACTGTGATAAAATATAAGGAAAGAACTCCGTTTCACTGTTCATTCTCAGAGAGAGTTTTGCTGGGCTGGCACTGAGGACACATTTTTCTCCCGCTTTTAAATTGCGCTTTTTATTCTGGAATTGCTGAGACATAGCAAATGTGAAACCTCATTTTGCCATTTTTAGTCATTTTTCAGATTAGCTATACTCTAAATGTTCTTGAAAAGGGTAAACTCTTCCCAACTCCATTGTTTATAAAGCACAAGCACTCACACTGTGCGTGCTGCAGCCTCTTTTACACCTGACCTACTATTGTTTCCTGCCCTACCGTCACAGCTCAAAGAGAAGAACAGAAGATAAGCACCGATACAGTAGAGTGGCTACAGGCTATTAAAAGCTACATTAAATAAATGACCTATTGTTAGCTATCAGTTGAATCGATGCCAACCAGCTAAATTAATCACTTTGAAAACCTAAACAAAAAGGGGTTTAATTTGACATGACTATTTGACTTTCCACTTTTTTGTACTTTGCCTGGTATGTTATGCCTGATTTACATACCATGCCGGCCAAAGTACAAGCACTACACATCTGTTTTTTTGCCAGCCCCTCGCTAATGTATCAAAGTTATATTATTTGCTATTAGAAATGTGAAGCATGGTTCCATAAATCTACAAAAAAAGCCCCCTTGATAACTCACGAATAAAATTTCTCCATCCTCTTAAAACATTTGGCTGTTTTTCTTTACTCTTTATGCAGTAAAAGAGCCCAGAGGGATATTGAACAAAGATAACTAAATTATTTCAGGTCATTTAGCAGTTTATGTGTTCTCTACAATCTCCTGGAAAAAGTGAAGGGGCGGGGAAGTAGGGTTATGGCAATAAAATATATAGTTAAGCCAAATTCACTATAAAAATAAGATGTTAATCATTAGTCTAGCAAGTAAAGCTGGTAGGTGTGCGGCTGTCTGACCATTTACAATTTTGCATTTCTCCACTTCAGCTGGTTTCCCCTTTTTACATGCTACTTATAACAAACACTCGAGGCCAAATTTTCCTCTCAGTCACAGAATGCAACCACGTTGGTATCAGTGACTGACCTGGTGTAACTGAAAGTAGGATTTGGCCCTTTACTTTTATACCACATCTTTCATGCAAGGATCTCAAAGAACTAGAGACTGATTCAAACCAAATACCCAGATCCAAACACTCTCAAATTTTGAGAAGGTTCAGATCCAGCTTTGCAGCCCAGCCCTGTCCCAGATATACATCAGGCACATCTTGCAAAAATCTGCACCTCTTGGTTCTTGGAAGTATATTTTCCCAGTCTGATTATTTACATAGAAGGGGAACAAAAAAAGAAGATTCAAAAATACTGCAAATTGTCTTGGGTTTGCTTCAAAATCAGTCTGATTTACAATAGTCATATAATTGTGGTTTTAGAGTCTAAGAACCCAAACAGTTCTGAATATTTTCATTTAGTTTTCTACTCTATGAAAACCCAGATGCATCATTAGTTTTTCCTGAGAAAACAAGGTTCTCAGGAACTTATCTCAGTTAAAACTTCAGTTCTACCAAAATTAAAATAAAATATTACTAATATACCTGTTATTTAACCAGTTTACTACTTTACTACTATTCTAATTACTACTAAACAATAGAATATCTTTTGTTTTTTAAACTGATACCTCATTCTGTTTATATCACGAGACATTTCTTGCAGTATTTGAGAGAAACTAAAATTGTTCATAAATAAGGCAATGGGGAATAATTAAAAGTTTATAAAAACTTAGGAATGGTTATGTTCATGTAGAAAGGTATAGAAAGACAAAGTGACTTACATTATAGCCGTTTCCTCACAGAAGATTCCCCTATCCTCTCAAAGTCAGAGTAAAGATGCCATAGTGGAAGACAGAATTTACTCTTGAACAGCATGGATGTAACACAGATGTTCTGAAACTCCTGTTCCAGATTGACTCTATGGGCTGAAAAGCAGAGATAGCTGCTCCCCACAAGGGAATTAGATTTGTGTCAGTGAAGTTTAGTAAGACTTTGTTGGTGAGCAGGCATTTACCTAAAACCACAATTTTCTGTTACCATTAACAGTAGGGCTGTTGATTAATCGCAGTTTTAATCACAATGTTCAAAAAATATCTTGTGACGCCAGCTACAACAGTGCCATGAGAACCCCCATTCTCACTTTCAGGTGACATTGTGAACAAGAAGCAGGCAGCATTATCTCCTGCAAATGTAAACAAACTTGTTTGTTTGAGTGACTGGCTGAACAAGAAATAGGACTGAGTGGACTTGTAGGCTCTAAAGTTTTACATTGTTTTATTTTTGAATGCAGTTATTTTTTGTACATAATTCTACATTTGTAAGTTCAATTTTCATGATAAAGAGATTGCACTACCGTACTTGTATTAGGTGAATTGAAAAATATGATTTTTTGTTTTTTACTGTGCAAATATTTGTAATACAAAAATATAAAGTGAGCACTGTACACTTTGTATTCTGTATTATAATTGAAATCAATATATTTGAAAATGTAGAAAATATCCAAAAATATTTAAATAAATGGTATTCTATTGTTGTTTAACAGTGCAATTAATTGCAATTAATTTTTTTAATCGGTTGACACCCTAATTAATTATGTCAAGTATCAGAGGGGTAGCCGTGTTAGTCTGGATCTGTAGAAGCGACAAAGAGTTCTGTGGCACCTTATAGACTAACAGACGTATTGGAGCATAAGCTTTCGTGGGTGAATACCCACTTCTTCAGATTCTTCAGATAATTAATTGTATTGACTACAAAAACAGAAAGGAAGGATGATTATAGGGCAGCAGGTTCTCAAACTGTGGGTTGGGACCCTAAAGTGGGTCACGACCCTGTTTTAATGGGGTCACCGGGGCTGGCTTAGATTTGCTGGAGCCAGGGGCTGACGCCGAAGCCCGAGCCACACCATCTGGGGCTGAAGCCTTCAGGTTTTGGCCCTGGGGCTCAGATTACAGGCCCCCTGCCTGGGGCTGACACCCTCAGACTTCAGCTTTGGCCCCCCAACCTGGGCAGTGAGACTCAGGCTTTGGCTTTAGACCCCCCACCCGAAGCGACAGGGCTTGGGCAGGCTTAGGCTTTGGTGCCCCTTCCTGGGGTTGTGTAGCAATTTTTGTTTTCAGAAAGGGGTCACGGTGCAATGAAGTTTGAGAACCCTGTTATAGGGTCTGGAATGGTTGGGGAGAAGCAAGTCCTGAACTGATTCACTGCCTTTAATTTTCCTTTCTGACATTCCAGAATGATTAGGGGGAAGGGAAAAAAAATGAAATTATAGGGTTAAGAAGTTGAAATTCTCCCATCTTACCACAGAGTGTCACACTCACCCCACACAGCACTGTGCTGCAATGCACTTCTACAGGGTAGGAAAAGAACATTTCGAAAGGAATCAGCCTCTAAGGGCTTGTCTACATGGAGACTTAGTGTGCAGCAAGCCACAGTGTAAATCTACAGTGCACTAGCCTGACGCACACTAACTGGCCACATTGACCCTACTACTGCATACTAAAAGTTCCCTAGCGTGACTCTTTCTTTTCAGTGCACTTAGTGCCCACATATATATGGCAAAAACAAGTCAGGGATTTGGATATACTGATTTTAGATTATAATAGGTAATTAGGTTGCAGAAACCTAAAGTAATACATATTAAAATCGATTTACTAGTTTTGGCTTACAAGGATTGTCCCATAATTGCCCTAGATGCAAAGAGTGTGATTGTGACAAGCCTGTGCATGTGCTGCACAATGAGGGAGGGAGAGTTCTTTGCATACTCCCACACAGTGCTCTAAATTCCTATGTACACAAGCAGTGCTTACCCAAGGGAACAGTCCCTTCCCATTGACAACTCAGGGGTAGAGATAATTATATTTCATCTATTATGCAGAATTCCCTATGGCACATCTAGAGCCATATAAAGTCCTTATGTGGAACCACGCTTTAGATAAGTGGTCCCTAAACTTTTGAAGCTCACACCCCCCCTTACCCCTGTTCGCACCCCGCCTGGAACCAGGGCTAGGAGCAGGGATGCGGCCTGGGGAGGGGGGGACACAGATGGGGTAAGGGGGCCACAGCTGGGGGTGAGGGTGGGGCCAGGAGTTGTGGCCCGGGGCCAAGGCTGGGGGTGGGGGCAGAGCTACAGCTGGGCTGCAGTAGGGGCCAGCGGCCAGGGCCAAAAGCTGGGCCCAGCGGCCAGGTGCGGCTCCAATCCCAGCCCCATCCCTGCCCCCAGCCTCAGCCTCAGCCCTAGACAGGGAATGGAGCCATGGCTAGGGGCCGAGGCTGGGAGCAGAGATGGGGCCGGGAGTGGAACTGCAGCCAGGCCATGGTGGGGGCTGGCAGCCGAACCACTGGCCAGGTTTGGAGCCATGCCAAGGCTGGGGACTGGGCCAGTCACAGGGCCGGGAGCCGGGGCCATGGTTGGGGGTAGTGCAGGAACAGAGCTGTAGGCACGGTGGTGCTAGGTGGGGCTCCCTCCCCCACAGGGGCTGGCCCAGGCCTGCTGCACCCTCCCCTCCCCATTGTTCCTCCATACCCGCCCCCGCCGCCCAGCGAGGCATGCTCCACAGTTTGGGGACCTCTGCTTCAGAGCTATGAAATACTGATGATTTCGTGTATTTCTCTATCCCAGTGAACATCTGTCTACATCACAAAAACCAGCACGTTCTGGAGTATTTCAGCAAAATTGATAATCTTTGCTCAATAGCAATCCAGAAAGCAAACAGCAGGGCTGTTGCATGTTAGGAGTGAGATGCATTGACAGAGATGTTGGAACGAGAGCATAACGGCGCCCCACACTTCATCTCATTAATGCTCTGATGGCATGAGCAAGAAGTCCAAATTTAAGACAGACAAATATTTAAGGATGAAAAATCTCATGAATCTCTGGGGGTGGGGGGAATGCTAATTTACATTGTGTGTGGAGTTAGGAGACCTTTTATAAAACCTCGTTTGGCCTTCGATGATTCTGAGGTATTTTTGTTGGGCACAAAACTCTATAAACCAGCCACTACTAACAGTTTCCTTCTGTGAAGGGCTCGGTTTCAGACTGCAGCACAGCTCATAGCGCAAGTCCAAAATAAATAGTCCCAATAAAAGAAAATTGAAAAATAGCTCCCCTATAATCACATAATTAGTGGTACAACTTGTTAACCACTTCTGTGAAAGCAATTTAAAAATGTTCACCATTCACATTGTCTAACACATCATTGAGCCAACTGCTCGAAAACTAAGTATTAGTTAAATTAGATCTGATCTGTACTCTAGTTACTGACACTGGGGGAAATCCTGCCTTCTCTCTGCAGACATAGGAGCCTCCAGAGGTGCCATAGGAAATATACATCCTCAGCATGCTGGCTCACTTTGCCATAAGAACATTTGGAGGATGGGGCAGTGGTGTGGCATAGATTCAAGCCCCTCTGAGCACAAAGTCAACCAACCAGCCCACCCATGAACTGATCTGCACTCATAAAGTGGGGGAAACTACCCTGCTGGGAGGAAGTAAGGGCCATTGAGATGGGTCTGGGAGAGGAAGAGTCCTTTCATAACTCCTAAACACAGCTCATTTACTCAAGATGCATGCAGGAGTCAAGATTTACCCATAATTAGCTGATCAGACAAGTGGAATTCTGTAATAGGGTGTAAAGCAGTGGAAAGATACTGCATACTGTGCTGCCATAATTTGCATTCGGTCAGGATGAAATTCACAGCAGCAAGCTAGATGTCCAGGACACAGTCTGTTCCAAGCTCTACCATAGAAGAATCACTGTGTGACCCTGAGCAAGTCACAGATGAGTCTCTCTGTGCCACAGTTTCCCCATCAGTACAATGGGGATAGTAATACATACCTACCTGACGAAGGCATTGCGTTCATTAATGTAGGCAAGAGGCTCAAATACAATTGCCATAGTATAGAAATATTTATAAATAAATACAAAATTATAAAACTGGAGCCTGTTTGCAAACCAAAGTCATTAAGGACATCCGTTTAGTTAGCTAATCTCCCCATAACAAAAACACAAAACAAAAACAAACAAAAAACCACTGTCATTGGAGCTACAAGTCTAATTAAATGAAATCTATCAAAAGGAGGACTTCCACTCACCCTACAATTGCCAGCCTTAACTGTGGAAAGATGAGTCTTCTGGTGTGCTGATTGCCACATGCATAATCTTTTCTCCCACGAATCATAGAAATATAACCAGAAGGGACCATTCATCCCCCTGTAATGAGATACCAACATCCCACTTTGTCATAACTAAGAAACATAATGAAAAATAGATTAAAAAATGCAGAATATCTAAAGCATTTAGTGAAAAAAATGTTAATGTTTAGTAGAATCAATAATGTATACAGGACAACTTGTGCTACTGTAGAAATATTCAGTTCACAAAGGCCTTCATACTGGGAAGGATCTTTAGGTTTACTGGGATCTGGGGCTCTATCTTGAATTATTAGGCACCTATTTTCACCTAATTTCAGCACTGGTCTGCACTCCAGCTGCACAATCTGAAGTATTTATATCAACATAAAAAAGGACCGGCATCAAAACAGTTAGCCTGTGTAGGAAGAGAGCTTTCCATTGTTTCCCCTGTGTCACTGTTACTGTAAGATTGTGTTTCCAAGTGTGTGGGACATCCCCTGTGGGGCGGGGAGGCGTGAAGGACAGACCTCTCAATACAAACTTTTTTTTTTTTTTTTAATAATGAAAGCTAAGAAAGTCTCTAGATGTTATGGCTCTGAAGAAAGCCTTCAGAGCATGAAATGGGTACAAGGGCTTGTCTACACTACAGAGCCGTTGCTGGTATTGTGATGCCTGCGAGTCCCCCAGCAGTGTAAACGAACAGGAGTTATTTTGCTGGCATAGCTTTACCACCTACCTGAACATTAAGTCAGCCAACAGAAACACTCTGCTGTTGCCATAGTTGTGTCTGCACTGGAGCTTTTGCTGGCATACCTATGTTTGCTAGAGGGGTTGATTTTTTACACTCCTAGCCAACATAGCTGGCAAAACTTTGTACTGTAGACTAAGCCCAACTGAGGGAGAGATGTCTGAGTTTGCAAAAAGCCGGAAACTATAGCTCTGAGGTGAGAGCTCAACTACTTCACTGCTCAAAACATGTAAGAAAGAAGCAGTAAGATTTATACCAGCATTTCCTGAAGCAGAGGACAAGGGGAGTGTGATGAACTAGCTGGAGGAAGGTGGAGATGATATATAAATTTTATATTTATATAACACATACCAGAGCTGAAAGGTGGAAAAAGGGGGTGGTATTTATTGGTTTCATTTTCCTGATGGGGACTCAGATTTCAAAAGTTTGGGAAATGCTATAGTAGGAAGATGTAATGAATCGGTGGCCACAGAGACTTCAGTCACTAGCTACTCCCGACAAAACAGTTGCCTGGTAGTAAAGCAGGTATGGTACCCATGTCCATCAGATCTATAAACCCAGTCCTTTGCCAGTTGGAGTAAAAGAAGAATCTTTATTAGTAATACTAGTATTGGAGCTCAAATAATATGTTGTACTTATGTAGTGCCTTCTATCCAAGTAATGCAACATGAACTAATTAACCTTAAATAGCTGGACCTAAACCAAGGGGCTCACTCCTGCAAGAGATAAGAATGATCACAAGAATCACCACTTTCAGAACTAAATCCAAAACTCATTTCTTTTGACCTAGCTTTCCCTCTTATGCTCTTTTCACAGATACACAACACCACACACACACACACTAAATAAATTAAGCTACTTCTCTTACATTCTGGGAAGGAAGAAAGAAAGAGAAAGATATATTGTTATTGCTATTTCTGGGAAGCTACTTGGGAAGCTCTCAGAAATTTCAGTGATAGGGGCCATATAAGTTCCTAGATAGATTGTACAAGTAACTGTGCAAAAGAATTGTATTCAGAGAAGTGGCTACTGGGATTGAGGTCTACATGAAACAGCATTCTGGCTCACACAACCCTTATGATAGGTTTGGAGACAGTCAAACCAATTTCCAAGCAAATGGCAAGCCAAACATATTAAATAATAAATACATCTCACTAAGGCCAGTCATTCAGTCTCCATTAGTTCAAATGTTCTTCCATCTTGAAATGGCTTTAGTCTACCTTGGAACCCAAATCAAATTGAACAATATAATTTGGCTTCAGTGATTAACATGAAAATAAATACAGCATCTAAAAGAGCTAATGGAAATACATGATGTAGGGTAAGTATTACCATATGTTGTTTGTGGAGGAAGGTAACAGGAATGGAATGGATAACGCATACACCCTCCCCAGAAATACATCATTCAACAAAATAGTTTTGAAGCAATAGGAGTCACAAGGGAGGTCAGAGTTTAGACTAAAATTCTTCCTCTAGAGGAGTTAATTAATAGGCAGAGAGTTTTAAAAGTAAGACTAGCTCTACTTCTACAGCTGCCTACTACTAAGGATAATCACTGTATAGGACCTGATTGGCAGCTGCTGGCTCTCCCTATAGATTTTCCAATACAAACATTATTATTAGAGTCACTAAAAGTGCTGCTGATCACAGATCTGAAGCAGAATCAAAGGCAAAACCAATGAATGGGCTCATTGGTCACATTTCCAGGTGACGTGTTTCTCCCACACTATTGCTCCCTCCCTGGCCTGCACATACCTGTGCTTGTAATTGACTTTCCTGCCAGCATAGTTGTTTTTAACTTGTAGCTTTTTAGAAAAGTGAAATTGGAACCTATTAAATGCTCCTATTTTACCATTTGTAAGTGAAACTAAAAGTCAAATAAATCCTTCTATGAGAGCTGCTTAGCGGAGAAGAGAAGAAATCCCAGGGTGTAGGGGAGATCAACAGGTTTCCCCTGTATTTGCTGCTACATGTAAACTCCAGTTATCACATTCAAGTAATCTGAATTTTTAAGCTGTACCCCAAATTGAAATATGTACAGAAATAAATTTCATTTATCCAAAACTGTGATTATCACGAGGTTTCAGATGACTTTGTGGCATTCAAATATTTGGGGTTTACCTGTATATACCAGTTAAAATATTTTAAGTAGTGAAAAGATGGACATTATGCTGTTTTTCACTCTCTCTCTCTCTCTCTTTATAAAACAAATCTCATTGGCATAAATTAGATGATCTGGTGACTTCATACCCTTACTTCTTTGGAGTTGTAAACACATATATGACAACAATAAACGCCATCTAGAGCCTGGTTTGGGATGGCAAGGGTAAATTTTTTCAAAAATTAGAGGACGTGCTTCACAAAAGCTAATTTTGCAAGTGGGAACATGCATGCACAAGCTCCTATTAACTAATTTGTCTATGGAAACCAGGAGAATGTGTGGAACAATCTGCATGCATTTATCTACCTACTTCTGAGCTTCCAATTGGTGGAAATTTGGCCCTTTATGTTCAAATCATGCTACAATGGAGGATTCAAAACATACAGGAAAAGAGAAAGCAGCAAGATTTGCTCTTCCACTAGAAATCTGTCCTCTGAGAAAATAAAAGCACAAAACATAGCCAAAAGCATGAAGCATGAGGTTCTATGATTTAATACTTGAGGCCTCCCATCCATTTACCAGCTAATAGACACAAGTGTCTATGGAAAAAGAGAGCACAAGTCTACTACAAAAATGATAGGACCATCGCTCCTTGGAAAATGATCAGTAAAGATTTACACTTATATTTTTGTTCACTATTTTATCTGATTTGGCAACGTACCCACATTTTCTTTGAATTATCAGTGAATTTAGCAAAGGCTTTCCAAGGTGCTTACTACAACACAATTTCAAAACTTTTTTAAAATGTGAATTTTGTTAAAACCAAGAACCTTTCCTGTGAAGTATTGGTTTCTACAAATCAGCATTTTCCAGTAAAATACGTAATTCAAAAAATTCCACATCAGCTCTATTCACAGCACCTTGAGGGATTCATTGTCATTACTTTCAAATTGATAGTGGATAAATGTTCTGCTTCGTTTGAGTATAACTTTTAATGTAGTGATAAAGAGTCATAGGATGTTGAAATGTGAAAAAAAGGGTTTAGTTATTTAAAATGAGGTTGAAAATAAGCTGTAGAATTCTAGTATTTCCTGATATCTAGTTATTATAGGAATATAATTATATGTGATTATAGTAATATCACACATGTATCATATCAAGACATAGATAGATATCAGTCTTCAGAGTTTAATTTTAGGGACATTTTAAATGCATCTGACCTCTGGCTTTTGACAATCCTTTAAATTTATAAAAGTTCACCAAGAGAATTAAAAAGGCATATAAGGAAATGAAACATGTTCAGTTTGAGGTTTGCGGAGAACACATCAAGTATTTTATATTTTACAAATATTGTAAAATCCCATCTGGTGTTTGAGAAGTATTTTACTATCTCCTGCTGGGCGAGGCAGACATTGGTTTGCATGTCTGCATGTTCCCAAAATATTAGAAAAAAAATCTGATGGATGTGGACCAAGCATAGCAAAATGATACAATACCACAGTTCCATTATTCTGTGTTCAGGAATAAGACAAACGTCCCCGGCTTCAGAAAAGTTTTACTTAATGGAATTTTTTGTGTGGAAAATGTGAGGAGTAATATTTCTCCAAGTAATACAGTGTTCAACATCTTGAACAAGATAAATGGTTATGAGCAATAAATAATTTCTGATTCAGTTATACATTTTGTTTTCTAGAGAATTCATTCAGAAAATGTAAAATAAAAGATATTCCATTTTGATATATACACTTTTCTTCTTTGTGCAGCTCACATTGCCTATTAATCACATGCAAGTCCCTACCTCCCAATATTCTTCTAGACTTTGGATCCTGCTTTATGTGCCTTTTATCCAATTTCATCTGAAATAAATAAGAAACCCACTTCTGATCTCATTTACACTGGGTATACACTGGTTAACTCCATTCAGAGTTTATTACACTAACAGAAGTAAGAGGAGACTCAGGCCTGAGTGTGAGATGGTTACATTTGGTAGATATCTGAATTAGCTGCTGTGTATCCCTGTTTAATAAAGAGAGCCAGCTGTTCAAACTTACGTGACAGTGATACTGCAGCTATTATACAAAAAGATATTTGAATAACTTAAGAAATTATTTGATAACATTCAACATTTTCAAGCCAAAAAAGTCTAGTGTTTTGGCTCAGAATAGTTTTGTTTTTTTTAATTACTGTCCTCATTTTTTATAAAATTTAGAAGGTCAAAATCAAAACTAAATGTTCCAAAGTTACTGAAACAAAATATATTGATTAACCCCATTTTTTTTTCCAGATTGTTGGTTCACAAAATTGAGATTTTCACTTTTCATCCTGATTTGGAATGGGGAAAATTTCTGAAATCTCAATTTTTTTTCTGGGATGGAAAAACAGTTTCCTGCCCGGCTGTAGCTACGAATTCAATTTAAACAAATTGTCTCTCTGGAAGGGAGCCTTGTCTACATTAAAAAACAGACAGTGTCCTTGTAACAAACTCATTCCTTGAGAACTGAGTAGTATTTGATTTATTTGGATATTTTAAAATATTCAGTATTTTTGGACTAGTCATCTTATTTCTTTTACCAAACATCTCTGCTTTAAGGCAGCAATTCATTTCTGAATACTTTATGAAAGATTCATCAAATTATATGCAATTGATGTTAGTCTACTTCTGTCAGTCAAAAAAAAAGTATTCCATGTGGAAAAATAGAGACTCATGGTCAGTTCTGCAGCTAATATTAATTGGCATAAATATAGTAGGTGAAATTAAGAGCTCACCGAGTGGGGCGCTTTCCCACTGCGTTCAGAGGAGCTAGGACTTTACCCATTGACTTCAATGAAGCTACACTTATTTATACCAGCCAAGAATCTGGCTCAAGCAATGTTTATGTGAGCAAAATAAAACACAGTTCATACATAAAGATTTAATTCAGTTTACAGAAGTGTTATGATCATTAGACTTGCCATCTGAAGCTGTTCAGTGGAGAGCCAAAGTCTACATATTTATGTTATAGGTGGACCAGAGTGTCTGTTGGGATTCATTTTCAAGATGGATGCAAAGAATTATGAGCACTGCAATACACTTTTAAATCATGACTTTTGTATGATTGTATGCTCAAAAGCACATAATGCAGTAAAATCACAAATGAATTGTGTATTGTCATCTTTCAATCACAAAGATTAATATATGCCTTTCAGTGCTCCTCTTTTTCTCTGCATTGTTTGCCAGATTTACAAAAGGTGAACACTGATATCCACACACATTTGACGAGCCTAACTTTTACACCAGCAAGTACACCATCAAATTAGGTGTTTCTTAAAACACATACAACACAGAAGATGGGTATTTATATGATGATGGGCTTACTGTTGATGTCAGTGGGAGTCTGTTGGCTTCAATGGACTTTATACATTTCTATTTACATAAAAAATTATGAGCCATTTCTGTATGCAGTTGCAGAAAACAAACTTGCAACAGGACAAAGAAAAGTGTGTCTGGATCTTTGACCTCATTTTATGAAAATCTGGTCCCATATTTAGGATACAATAAGGAGGCTGTAAAGTGGTTTGTTTTATTAATTTAGCTGTTATTATAGCTGTTGAAATAATATGAATTAATTGTTTTATTCCCCACTTCTGTGATATACTAATAAAGTTCCTGATGTTTTCGTGTGATCTGCAGATTGTGCTTTTGCCTTAAATATTTTTAAGACAAGTGTTACTGTCAGGATAAAGATAAGCCAAAATAAATTCTGCTTGTGAAACTTACACTTTGGTTAAGTAAAGTATATGCATCACCTACCCATTTGACTGCATCCATTTACAGACAAAATCTGCCTTCATATAAATTTATGTGCAAAAACAAGGGACAAAGTTTAAGAGCTGGATAACTTTTAGTAGAGATCTTTTAATGAGGGTCTTCTCATTTGAGTTCATCAGTTCCACATGCGGCACTCCTTTGAACTTAATGGGAGATTTAAGTGCAGTTTGACAGAAGAATCAGTCCTGAAGTGTTCCCTAGTGAGAAAGAGGCTTAGCAAGATACAAGCAGATGGTGTCCTGAGGGAATACCTGGAATAGGACGTACCTTGTGTGGCAGTTATATTCAAAAGACCACTCCATAAAATTGTGAGAGAAAAGATGGGTGTGGTAATATCTTTTACTGGACCAACTTCTGTCCTGTCACAGAGCTCTTCTTCAAGTCTAGAAAAAAAGAATCAGTGTCACAGCTAAATACAGGGTGGGACAGATTGTTAAAATAAGGGGTTGATATATATTGCAGGAAACCACTTAAAATGAAGTGGGCAATTAACACCTCTGTAGCAATAGGAAAAAGGAGGGTTATCACAGGGCCAGCCCACAACATTTTGGCACCTGAGGCTGGGAGCTCAAATGACACCCCCATGCCCCCTCGCTTGGGCCAAAACTTTGAAAGGTCTCAATTCTGCCTTCTTCCTGTTCTACTCCTCTCATGGTACTGCTCTGCTACCTACCCCAATAAAGGAGAACTAACAACTTTAAATGCCTTGTTCAAAAATTTTAAGTAACACTTAACTTTCAAATGCCTGAACAGCAAATGTAACTTTTCTTGTCTGCATAGCAAACACTGGCATTTTTAACTGTTTGAATAATCAAAGTGGTGCTTTCCATGTCTTCTTGGTTGCAAAGATTTGAACTGCTTCCTGAAGGTCCACAGTCTGGGCTAGCTCATGCTCTATTGAGATGGTTGCAAGGCCGACCAGCCTCTCCTGTGTCACTGTGGAGCATAGATGTGTTTTTATTAACTTCAGCTTGGAGAAGCTGCGTTCTCCACTGGCAACTGTTACGGGAAGTGTTAGAAGTATACGCAGAGCAACAAAAGCATTTGGAAAGAGGGTGGTCATCTTATTTGTGCACATATATTCCAGAACAGCCTTTGGAGTTGATCCTGCTGAAATGTATCTTGAAAGGGCTTTCAGTTCACTCGCATCAATATTGCGCATATCATCATGTGTCAACACTGTCTCTAGTGCCCTGCATTGCTGGTGTAGGTCTTCTTCAGGTATAGTGAGGAGTTTTGGAGTATCATACAACATCCCAAATATACTGCTGTGTTCCTTGAGCTGCATGAAACGTTCAACTGACTGTATTGCACAATCTAGCCCTGGTTAAAGAATTCAATTTTGAATTGTTGTTTGGGGTCTCTTATGGGATTAATCAAAATGTCTTCTTCGGTGACTCTATATATCTTGAATGGGTGGGGAAATAGTTTCAGTGTGAAGTTCCTCTGCCAACTTCTGTGCAGTCTTCAGAACGTTTTGAAATCCCTCATCTGACCAGTAAGACTGTAGATATGATTTTGCTTTGTCCAGTTGTTCCATTGCTCCAGATATATCAAGGTCAACACCTTGGAGTCTCTTGCTTACAACATTTATTTCAAACAGTATGTCATGCCACAACACTAAGCCACACAGAAATTTGAAGTTAAGTATGTTTCTGGTGATTCCATTTCCCTCTACCACTGTTCTCTCACGAACAGTTCCTGTCATAGCATTATCCTCCATAATGGCAGCTATGGCATCATCTATCTTCCCAATTTGGTGTTTGATAGGCTTTATCACCTCCACTCAACTTTCCCATCGTGTGGCACTCAGTGGTTTCAGTGTCAGAGAGGATGTTCCCAGATGGTGCTTCAAAATTTGCCATCGATGACTTGACGCAGAGAAAAATACATCGATGCTTTGAATTACATTAAAAAATTCATCAGCCTCACTAGAAGCTGATGCTGCATCACTGACCACCAAGTTCAATGAATGCAAACTGCATGGGACAAAAAAAGCTCGAGGGTTTAACTCTCAGATCTGTGTCTGAACTCCTCTGTTCTTTCCTCTCATGTTGGCACCATTATCATAGCCCTGACCTCTCATATCAGCTATCGCAATTCCCATATCTTCCAGCTTTTTAAGAAGCACATTTGTCATACCAGCTCCTGTAGTATTATCAATGTCAATGCATTCTAGAAAATGTTCTCTGACAGTCACCATTGCAGGGACATTTTCACTAGGTGCTGTTGTTACAAAACGCACCATTAAAGTCATTTGTTCCGTATTGCTGATGTGCAGTCCAGAATAACAGAGTAATATCTTGCTGACTTCAGATCTGCCAGAACCTTTTGTTTGACTTGTATTGCCAGTAACTGTATGATCTCATTTTGAACTGTTTTTCCAAGGTAGTGGTGTGTGTACATTTTTTGGGTGGTGACTCTTTTTAAATGCTCCTGGAGTACAGCATCAAACTCAGCCATCAGCGCCACAATTTTAAGGAAGTTTTCATTGTTTGGCACATACAGCTGATCTGAAGTGCCACACAGTGCTAGGTTTTGGGTAGCAACCATTCTCACAATGGCAATGAGCCTTTTCAGAACATTTTGCATCAGAGTCTCTTTACTGGCAATCTTCTCTTGTTGATGATCATCTATGGTGGCCTTTAACCTTAGTCTCATCTCAAGCTTTTTCTACCTATGGAATGCTCTCTGGTGATTTGCTGCCTTCTCATGGCATGCCAGATTTTTCCAGTCCTTTGTTCCTGTAGAACCCAATGTGGCTGGAACATTAGACTGGAAGAGTTTGCAACAAAAATAGTATGCAGCATTCTGGGTTTTTGAGTACATAAAGCATGGCCTCTCCACTTTGTCACCATTGGGGATTTCACACCAGTAATGTGTTGGATGGAAATTTCTATTTTCATTGTCTTTGAGGAACATGAAGTTTTCACTTGCTCTGGCCCAGGCAGTACAAGGAAGTCCCTCAGGCTACTGCTCAAGTGGGTCCACAGTCCAACTCAGCAGCAGCTGTTTCTTGCACCTCCACCACACTCTTCTCTGATCTACACTTTTCTTCAGAAATGTGCATGGTTACATCCATTTGAGATGGAGATAAGGATGCTGCAGTAGCTGCCAGGTCACCTGCACTCTGACTAACTAGAAGATCAGGCATCTCCTCACCACTCACATCCTCACTGGGGCCGGAAAGCTCACCGTGAACATGTGTGTCTATGTATCTCAAGAGAGCTCCTTCCTGCTTAGATAGAAAAGCTTTCTTTGCTTTCTTTCTTTTTCTGAATGCTGCCCCAGAGGGGTGTTTTCTTCTTTCACTCATGACTGCTGCTCTGTGCCAACTATAGTGGCTCTCAACACTCAACTGAAGGGGACAAATAAGCAGGCTGGTAGCAGGGCCTGAGTGAGGGAAGATGTCAGCGTCTTAAGCACTGTTCCCTCTAAGCTGTGCGCGTGTGCACGCGCGCACAGATCCTAAACCCCGTGCACACGGCGAAACACTGCGCGCACAAAAGTTTGCACAGAAGAAATTTTTTGTGCACACAGCCTGTCAAAAATTCGAGGGAACATTGGTCTTAAGGGCTTAACGGGCTCCTACTACTTCGGTTGACTGCCTGTTCTCCTCAAGTATGCTCAGGGAAGCAGCAGGAAACAGGAAGCTCCCTGAAAAGCTGGTGTTAATCAGTCCAGGCTCCTGGGGGTTCTAGAGAGGTACATAAGAGGCTCTTCCTCCTCTCTCTCCCTGCAGTTGCTGCTTTCTGTTATTCCCTCTCACCTTTTCTCCTGCCTGCCTGGTATGTCTCTTGTGCCCTCCTTCCTCCAGAATAGCACTCCACCATCTCTGTGCATCTAGAGCAGAGAGAATACATATGCACCGGCAGCAGGCACAATTTTCTACACTCTGGGTCTTAGTGGCGCCCTCCCTCCCCACCCGACACAGTCTGGTACCTGAGGCGGCTGCCTCAGTTTGCCTCATGGTAATGCCAGCCCTGGGTTACCAATTGTTATGAGCCTTAAAACCAGTACCTCTGCTGAGTCTGATTTTTTAAATAAATAAATCTAGCAAAATTATGAATTTAATTTCCCACGTTTGTCTTTTGAAGGTGTTGTGCAGGGTTTTTTTGAGGATGAGAACTAAGCGGTCAAATATGGAGTGATCAGCTTGGGAAAAATGTTCGCCCATGGGTGATAGGGTGTTATCTTTTATCATACCACCTACTATAAAGAATTCAAAAGAGACCCCACACCACAAATTCACACAGGAATTTAAGGATATCATCAAATTCTTCCCCAAACAAGTCCAAGAGAAACTAACTGCATTCCCCATGAACCCACCCCAGGGACCTTCTACATGCTTCCCAAGATACACAAACAAGAGAACCCAGGCAGACCCAAGCCATGGAACTCTTACTGAAGTAATATCAGGACTCATCAAAACCATCCTCAAACCACTCACTGCACAAAGTTACAATTTATTTCAGGACACAACTAACTTCCTCCAGAAACTCCACAACATTAACAACCTCCATCAGAACACCATTTCTGCCACTACAGATGTCATCTCCCTGTACACCAACATGCCTTGCCTCACCATTCATGACAACATAATTGCCTGCCTCAAATATCTAAACAATGACAATGCTTCAGATATCCATCCCAAACATATCAAACTCATCCATTTAATCCTCTCACACAACTTTACATTTAACAGCCATAGGTATTAGGATGGCTCCCCCATATGCTGACCTCTTCAGGGGTCACCTCAAGGGAAAGCTTCTGGAAAAATTCACCATGAAACCAACAATATACATTGATAATATTTTCATACTCTAGACAGGTGACCTAAATTCCCTCAGATTTCAACCACAACTTCAACCATCATCACCCTGACATCAAACTCTCTCTAGAACATTCCCACACCAGCATCAACCATGGACACTCCAATCAGCTTCAGCAATGAAACTCTACAGACACCTATATACAAGAAACCCCAGGACCAGCACATTTACCTCCACAAATCTAGTAACCACCCCATATACCCCAAGAAACTGGTTATCCACAGCCAGGCACTCAAATACCATAGAATATGCTCTGAGGAGAAAGTCTGGGACACACACCTAAACACACTTAAAAACATCTTCACCAAACAAGGACACTCCACTAGGGAAGTAGTTTGCATCATGGAATGGACCAAGAACCTGCTTCAGTATGAAAAAGAAAAAAAAAAAAAACACACCAACTGACTGCACCTACCACCTGCTGGCACTTATATGGGGTATGAAACAATTACAACCCATACTAGATGGGGACTATGTCCTGAAACAAATCTTTCCTAACCCCTTTTTCTGGCCTTCAAATAACCTTCCAATCTCACAAAGTTCATCATCAGAAGCAGACCAGACCAGAGCCCGCAATTCAAAGCGGCTCCAGACCTGCAAAATCTGTAGCCATATCTCCACTTCTACAATAAGTACCCCCCACAAAAGACCTTTCAAGATCGATCTGTCACACAGGCCTATCGGAACATGTGGTGTACCTCATACAGTGCATCAAGAGACCTCATTGAAAGGAAGTTGTAGATCGAAAGTAAAGTTATTTTGGTAATGTCATCCTTATCTCTAATTGAGACTACATGGCCTGAATCGGCTCCAACTGAAGTCAATGGGAGCTTGCTATTTACTTTAATGGGTCCCAGATTATGTCCATATTTTATGAAGTGCATAAAATAACTGCCCCATTTGGCATAGTTGTTTTTTTTTTTCAGGAAAGATCATTTTTTAATTACACTGTCCAAGTCCAAATACTATTACTTTCAGGTAGCACTTTTGTCAATCATCCTACTCGTGCTGCATGTCTTGGCACTATACCAATCTGTTATCAACTCTGACCCCCATCTGCACTGTCCCAATCTTTCTTTCTCATCTGAGTGAGAACTATGAGCCTCAATAAATCTTGAATTATCTCCTCGTTAATGGCCCCAAATGCTAGCTACCATTTCTGTGTTTCACAACTTACATATGGAAAGAATGATAGTCACTTTACCAATAAGTAACTTTATCCACACTGCTAGAGTGTAAGAAGATTTTCTTTGTCTTCTTATTTAAATAATTTGACCAAGAGGTCTGAGATATTGGTTGCCCATCTTTGGTCTCGGCTAACATGTAAACTGTACCCTTACAAGCTCCAAAACCAATCCTTCAGTCTTTTCTTCAAAAGATCTCTTAGAAGTTACCTAAGAAAGCCAGAGAAGCTGGTCCACCTGCTGGATTCCAGATTGACAAACTGGAATACCTTCATCAGAATACTCACTGGTTCAGGAACCAAATTAGCAATCAACATTACCCAAAAGAGCCACAGTAATATGAATTCATTGTTTCATTTACTATCTAATTATTCTCAGAGCAAAATGACTGATCAAGTGTTATTATTTTATCAACTACAATTGGTTAATAACAAAGTATCCTGATTGGTTAATAACTTAGAATGGCTAATTAAATCACACCATGTTTTAAAATCACGTGCTGCAAAGAGCCACAGGAGACACATTAAAGAGCCACTTGTAGCTCTCAAGCCTCAGTCTGAGTATCACTGATCTACACAATGAGTTTAAGGGCACAAGTCACAAGACTTCAGATGCAGTATCTTTACTGCATCAGTATCCTACTGATAACAGTTCCTTTCAATTAATTAGCCTTTTACAGTTGATATGGTTACTTCCACCTTTTCATGTTTCTCTGACTGTATAAATATCCGCTCATGGGCTGTTCCATTCCATGCATCCGATGAAGCGGACTGTAGTCCCGAAAGCTTATGCTGAAATAAATTTGTTAGTCTCTAAGGTGCCACAAGTATTTCGTTCTCATTTTCTTTTTGCTAACATAGACTAACACGGCTACTACACTGAAACCTATCTTTACACGGACACTCTCCAACAATATTTACTATGACAAACCTGTTTCCAAAAATATTAGAATTTGTATAAAACAAAGCGACACTGAAAAGAAAAATTACAAATTTTAACTTTCAGAAAATACACATAGATTTTAATAAATATATGACTCCCACAAAATTTTCTCAGGAATTACATACAAGATTAAAAAGGAAAACATACTGTAAATAACATTAAGGTGATAGTATTGAATGGGCTAATACTCAGCTTTGGAAATCCTCTGCATATTTTTACACTCACTTTTTAAAAATTCAGACACTGAGATTATTCTGCTAATCTGCTCTGCAGCAGATTGTAGCTGTGCAAAGAAATAAAACATGTACAGATGTAGAACCCAGTCCTCTGTTCCTTATTCAGGTTCTAATCCAGCAAACCATCCATATTCAGCAAAGCCTTTAAGCACACGCTTAAATGCTTTGCCAAATTGGGGCTTCAATCCTTAGTCAATCAAAGCTCCCATGGATTTCAAATGTTGAATGAATAAGGTCAGAGTAAGAACTAGAAGATCAAGCATTATAGCAGTGGTGTTAAGTCTTTTGGTCGTACACAGTAAAAATTGCCTCATTCTACAGTGAGTTCCACCCAGGCAGATCCTGCGCTCTCATGGAAATCCATCTGAACTCAATTCAAGTTAGTGGAGTTTTAGCAGCAGAGAAACTGGCTCCCTGTTTCTAGCCCTGCAGGGTCATGAGATATTATACCTTAAATTTGAATATTATCCATCCTGCCCCTCAAAGCTGTGTGAAGAGCTGAGGGAGAAGAAAATTCCAAATTTGAGCACGGGAGACAAACATTTATCTGGTGAGCTGTTTTGCGCTGCTTGTTTGCACTTTTGATTTGAAGCTGCTCAATACTTGAGAGAGTTAAAAGCCATCCAGGTGACAATGCCTTTAGAGCAGTAGTCCCCAAACTGTGTGGCATAGAGGAACATTCCCAGGGAGAAGGGGACAGCGCACGGTGGGACCTGGGGCAGTCCCCATCGGGGGTGGCGGGGCAGGGAGCACCACCCAGCCCTGCTCCACCTTCAGCTCAAGTCCTCTGCTGAGGAAACTTTGCCGTGTTCCCCTCCATTACTGCACAGCCTGAGTACAGGTGAGTTGAGCAGAGGTACATGATAATTCACTTTATAACAGAGATTGTGTCTTTTGCTTTTTACACAACATGTGTATTATGAAGGAACCCCCTGGACACAATAGGGGCCAAATAACAATGTTTACTAAACATGTATTACATGAAACCACTAGCTACATATAAACATGGCTGCTCTGGAAGGGTTCTAGTGGCTTTTGAAATGCAGAAGACAGTGTGGGCCATTAGTCTCTTACTAAAACTTTTCCTCCCTTGAAAACTGTGCAGTGAACAATGACTATTTCTGGTCATTTGATTGCACTGTTTCTTAAGAAAATCCCTCTGCAGATTGAGCTTTAACAAGGCCAGATTTGATGTTAAATTACATCCCATAAAAAACATCACTTATGTCTGATTTGTAGTAACATGTACAGCCAAAAGAAAAATTGCTACCTTGTGCTGTGAGCTACCATAGTGCAAATCACTTGCTTGAATGTCTGGATAAGCCTTTCCATTAATCCATTTGTGGCAAGATGATGAGTGTTATGGACCAGGATGCAGACGGTCTAGTCTAGCAGTCAGAGCAGGAGTCAGGTCTAGTGGGTGGAGCAGGCATCCATTTTAAGGAACAAAGCCAAGGGTCAGAACCAGAGTCAGCTGCCAGCTACCAGAGCCAGGGTCAAGCTACAGCCAGGAATTGAAGCTGAGATTCAGAGCCGAGGTCAGATACCAAATGATAGCACCAAGGGTCAAACCAGATTCAGAAGTTGGAGGCAGGGGTCAGAGCCAGGACTGGTAACTGAGGATCAGAGGCAAGGCATAAGGGCAGGGACTGGAGGAGCAGCAAGGATTAAGCCTGGAGGGGGAGCACGGTGGGAACAGGAGCAAAGGCAGAGGTGAGGCAGGAACAGAACAGGAATCAGGAACAGTGTTGTAGGCAGGCAGCAGGCACAAGCATGATCCAATACAGGCACAACAGGAAATCACCTTGTTGCTCAGACAAACTTCCTGTGCCTCCTTCTGGCTTAAATAGCATAGCTGCACTAATCAGTGGAGCCATGTGAACCTCCAATCAGGGCTCCTGTGGGTTGTGGCTTGGCTGAGGCTATAGTCCTAGTAGCTTGTCAGCCCCCTAGGTTTTGGTAGGTGTTGGATGGCGGCCAGGATACAACAACTCTCTGGGGACTCCCCGGCCTGGGTTCAAGACCACGGATACCACAGTGAGGAGCTGCTGTGATATGTTTGATACCATTTCTATTCACTGAAACTCTTCAGCTGTGAATTGAGTTTCAGTGTCATCTAGAATCTGTTCAGGAACAGAGAGTCACACTTCATTCCCAGTTCCCCCTTCTCAGGAGGGTAGGGATGGGATGAGGGTGAGGAAAAAAGCCATATCAACCTTTAGCCTGGTACAGCTTACTTCCCCTTTCATGCCTACTTAGCTGTGCTGGAAAAGGTCTATGAGGGCCTAGGGATGGAGTCACGTCTCCACTCACTCCCTGCCTCTGTCCAACCATTCCCCTCTCACCTGCATGGGCAGGAGAGTAGTGGCCTCTGGTAACCGTGACCTGCAACGTGGGAACAAGTATAGTGCTTTACATACACACACACACCCTTTTCTTCATTCTGTAGGCATATAAGGTATTGCCAGCTGATACCTGAGTGCTGAGGGGGACATAGCACTCTTTATTCTTTCTTTTGAAGTGAGCTGTGCATGGTTTCCTCAAGCATCTGGTGCCAGACATTAGCAGGTGCAGTAGACTAGGCCTTTGGCTGTTTCCCCTGAGGCCCTGCAGCTAGCTAGCCCACAGCCTCACACTTTAGTCTGTCCTATGTTTTTTTCCATGCAAAGGTTTGCTGGGTGTGGAGAAGGAAGAAAAGGATCCATGCACCCACCGTTTTACCCTTGGACATCAACAGTATCTCAGGGTATATATAGGACTAAATGCTGAATTAGACTGAATTCTTATTTGTATGCAAAAGTTGAAACTAACTACCACATTGGGGTCTTGAAGGAAATTTTTCCAAGAGCATTTTCCCCAGAGATCTTGGAGGTAGCCAGAATGGGGGACTCACTTTTCTTTTGAGATTTAAGCAAGAATCATAGAATCATAGAACTGGAAGGGACCTCGAGAGGTCATCTAGTCCAGTTCCCTGCACTCATGGCAGGACTAAGTATTATCTCTAGACCATTCCTGACAGGTGTTTGTCTAACCTGCTCTTAAAAATCTCCAATGATGGAGATTCCACAACCTCCGTAGGCAATTTATTCCAGTGCTTAACCACCCTGATAATTAGCAAGTTTTTCCTAATGTCCAATCTAAACCTCACTTGCTGCAATTTAAGACCATTGCTTCTTGTCCCATCCTCAGAGGTTAAGAAAAGCACTTTTTCTTCCTCCTCCTTATAACAATCTTTTACATACTTGAAAACTGTTGTCATGTCCCTCCTCAGTCTTCCCTTTTCCAGATTAAGCAAACCCAAGTTTTTCAATCTTCCCTCATAGTTCATGTTTTCTAGACCTTTAATCATTTTTGTCACTCTTCTCTGGACTCTCCCCAATTTGTTCACATCCTTCCTGAAATGTAGCACCCAGAACTGGACACAATACCCCAGTTGAGGCCTAATCAGCGTGGAGTAGAGCAGAAGAATTACTTCTTGTGTCTTACTTACAACACTGCTGCTAATACATCCCAGAAGGATGCTCGCTTTTTTTGCAACAGCAAGTTGACTCATATGCAGCTTGTGGTCCACTATGACCCCCAGATCCCTTTCCGCAGTACTCCTTCCTAGGCAGTCATTTCCCATTTTATATGTGTGCAACTGATTGTTCCTTCCTAAATGGAGTACTTTGCATTTGTCCTTATTGAATTTCATCCTATTTACTTCAGACCATTTCTCCAGTTTGTCCTGATCATTTTGAATTTTAATCTTCTCCTCATGCATCATGCATTAGGATCAAGTGATGGTATCACTTTCCTTAAATTGCAGAGGGTGATGGAAATTGGGGGGAAATTGGTCCTGCCTAGCATCTTCCTTCTGTGTATGATTGTTCTGCTGCAACAACACTCATGTAAGATGGTACTACATCATCATCTCCACTATTTCAAGAGAAAATCAATACATAGCAAGAATATTTTAAAAGTAAGATTAAACCTGTTTTCAACACCCACATTACATTTTGTCCCATGATATTAGCATTAAAAGCAAGCTTCAGCCCTGTCTTCTCAATTCTAATATTGTTTGGAGTCCCTGCTAACTCACTTGACAATGGGACTCAAAGCAACACTAGCAGCCAGCAGAGGGAGCCCATGCTTTTAGCTTTACCTCCTTTTCTTCCTTATTCAAATCAGTAAGATGAAGATGGAAAAGGCAAGGTAAAAAATTAATGCTAAAAATAATCCCATCAGCTTCTGTATTTACGTATGCAAGTAAAAATTTCCAACTTATATTTAACACTTTACATCTCTCTCAGGAGCTTTTGGCAATACAATAAGCAAAATGCATACCCACCACTGATAATCAGTGAAAGTGATTTGGGAATTAGTCTAACTTCTCTGATGGAGGCCACATTTTAGATACAACCAGAACCCTTTAAATTAACCTGTTGCCTCATATTTCTTTTTGTCTGTAACCACTGAAGAAGTCAAAATAATGCCTCGAGATGATACATATGACTTTAGGTTCTAGTCCTACACTTACACATGCTTGACTTTGCTCACGTGAGCAGTCCCAGGGAAGTTTAGTTGGATAATATTGTCACGGAGTCACCGGGGCAATGCTCTGGAACTACTCCATATGAAGCCAGTCAGGACTCAGGGGGAGCCTCCTCTCTGTGAGCATACGGTCTCCAGGGCAAGAAGCTTACACAGCTTCGACCTTCCTGAGTCTGACCTTGGAGCATTCAGCATCCCCTTTCACACCGTGCACTTCCCGCAGTGAGTCCACCCGGGTAGGGCTCCTGGGGAAGCCAGAGGGCCCTGCACCCCAACTCCGCAGTCAGATGTGACTCTCAGCCAGTCGGTAAAACAGAAGGTTTATTAGTCAACAGGAACACAGTGTAGAACAGAACTTGATAGCACAGAAATCAGTGACTTTCAGCCAAATCCATCTTATGGGGAGGGGAGCCCAGAGTCAGGGCTCTGGTCCTCCCCCTGCACCCCAGGCCAGCCGAGATTGACTCGCTTCCAGCTGCCTGGCCCCTGCCATACCCGTTGCTCCTTCTCTGGTCTTTGTCTCACTTCCCGAGCCAAGAGTCGCCTGGTCCCATCCCCCTCCTGGGTCTCAGGTTATGAAGGGGTGGCCATAGCATCCGTACTTATGCCCACCACCTAGACATTGGTGTAATACACAAGGAAACTAATGCACACACAGGATTCATGCAAAACAGTAAGACTCACATACAACATAACAAGGGAAAATCCCCACTTCGTCACAAATATAAAGAGAAATATATAGATTGCACCATTCATTGGAAAAGCCAGAGGTGATCAATTTCAGAAGTATTGAAATAATTTGTATCTTTCTAATATCTATTGCAAATGATTTTAATGGTTCTGAAATAATTAAAGCCAGTAACTATTCATTGGATACAAATAGTAAAATGTACTAAGTGCTTGATATTTAAAAAAGTGTTATAGATACGGTATTTACAGAATTTTCTCTGGATGTTTACAGTTCCAAACTTGCTAGTTACTAGTCCTGCCAGATACCAGAAACAAATATTTATTAATGGTCTAATATATCAAATGTAATGAAACCACTGCAAAAGTCCCTACTCCTTGAGTAACAAATCCTCTGCTATAAGTTGTCAGACAGCAATATGAGAGCTGGAAGAACTTGGAAAAAAAACATCAGGTTGAGTAGCTCTTTAAGATAAAAATCACCCCAAACTTCTGGATCTAAAAAGAATGTAGTGAAAACTGAACACGCTTGACTCTGCCTACCAGATGCATACTCAAGAAATAACCATTGAGAATTCCTACTTCACTAGGAGGCCTTTCTGAAGAAACACATTGGAAAAAAGTGAACCTCTGCTCTCTGCAACATACTGCTGGGCAGCTGTAAAGCTGAAGTAAAACTTAATCATTAAAGATTAGATTAGGTACATCTTCCTCCTATTTATGAAGCATCCCAATCACCATGATAATACAGTATTATGGCCAAAGTTTTCAAACGTGGTTATTTATTTTGGGTAAAAACAACAAGGAGTCCTTGCGGCACCTTAGAGACTAACAAATTTATTTGGTCATAAGCTTTTGTGGGCTAAAACCCACTTCATCAGATGCACGGAGTGGAAAATTCAGTAGCAGGTATATATACACAGTACATGAAAAGATGAGAGTTGCCTTGCCAAGTGGGGGGGCGGGATCAGTGCTAACGAGACAATTCAGTTAAAGTGGAAGTAGGCTATTCTCAACAGTAGAATACCAAGGGAGGAAAAAGCACTTTCGTAGTGGTAATGAGGGTGGCTCATTTCAAACAGTTGACAAGAAGGTGTGAGTAGCAGTAGAGGGAAATTAGGTTTTGTAATGACCCATCCACTCCCATTCTTTATTCAGGCCTAATTTGATGGTGTCCAGTTTGCAAATTAATTCCAGTTCTGCAGTTTCTCGTTGGAGTCTGTTTTTGAAGCTTTTTTGTTGAAGAATTGCCACTTTTAAGTCTGTTATTGAGTGACCAGGGAGACTGAAGTGTTCCCCTACTAGTTTTTGAATGTTATGATTCCTGATGTCAGATTTGTGTCCATTTATTCTTTTGTGTAGAGACTGTCCGGTTTGGCCAATGTACATGGCAGAGGGGCATTGCTGGCACATCATGGCATATATCACATTAGTAGATGTGCAAGTGAATGAGCCCCTGATGGTGTGGCTGATGTAGTTAGGTCCTATTTTGGGTGCACATCTTGCAATATCTTAACATGTCTCTATTTGGGAATCTCAAAAACTAGGGTGTTCAGGATCAATGGCCATTTTGAAAATTTGGCAGCAAATGAGTGCAAATATCTAGTTTTGAGGCTTTCTGGGTAAAATTAACTTTAATACAGAGGAAACTTTGCTTTAATATATTGAATTAAATTCAGCCCTGGGTGGGATTCTCATTAAGTGAAAGGGTCAGTATAGTTCACCACCTTAACATCGAGTATAAATGTCTATACTAAGACAACATTACCCAGAGAGGAGCAGGTTACACTGAGTCACAAAAGTGAGTTGAAGTGGAGCTCAATGAGGAGACAAAACATTAAGTCCCTTGAACATCTGAATTCCATATTGCAAGCCACATGTTCAGAGACAACAGCCAAAAAAAATACTCTTCTATAGCTAAAATCAATCTTAGCTATGCTGAATTACCTATCCAAATGAGAGACACTTTTATGATTAATATTCCAATATTCGAATGATCTGAGAAACCCAAAACTTCTAACCTCTTTCCGCAATAACATGAACTATGAAAATATATACTATTATTATTTATTATAGTACCTTAAATACACATAGCACTTTACTATACAGATAGAGATGGATTCCTTGCAAAGAAGAGTTTACAATCTATAGTAAACTGAAAATAAACAGGAAGAGCCTGCTGTTCACTCAGGGGCAAGTTCTCTGCTTAGCACCCCACCCAAATATCTGAAACTACCATGACTTTAGCTATTTTCCTAATAAATAAAAACATCATTTTCTTCTTTTGCCACCTTTGTCTTTTCACCATATTCTAACATCCAGCTGTTATTACCCTAAATCACATAAATATTTCATAGAAAAATTCAGCCTAACCAAGTGCTTATTCCAATATCACTGCTTCTTCTTCTGATAGATTCCAAGTGGCACTAAACCAGTGATGATTTCCTGATGACCACCTTTTTCATCTAGCTCAAGAGCTCATATAAACTCATCTTTAAGCAAGATGATCCATATGCAGACCTAATATGTAAACACAGAAATAAACCTATGGTTTTCAGATTTGTCCTTGTTTGCCAAACTTTCTGCACCTCTGCTATACACTGTAGCTTTCAAAGAGTAGCTGTAGTCAAACAGTAGTGCAAAGTACTGTATTATACTTGATATCCAATAGTATTTTATGTGGTGAGCTAATTCATGTAGCTATAGTAGATACATATTACTTATTAAAGAAATGTAGCCAAATTCTCAGAGGACCAAATTCTTAAGTGGTATAAATTAGTGTAGCTCTACTGGCTTCCATGGAACTATTCTGACGTACACCAGTTGAGAATCAGGCCTTCTGATCTGTTAAACTAAGATTAGAATCTGGCCTATAAACTATAAATCTTCATATCTCTTTTGTTTTGTTTTTAAAAACAGATTCTATGGTAGCTACATCTTTGGAAATACAGTACTTTAGTGCTAATGATTGGTCTTCTCTCAAGCAAGCAACATTATGAGTTATAAAAATATTATTATATGTCTAAAGCACTCTACTGTGGTTTATAATTACAAAACTTTTAAATGAATTGCTGGCATTTGAGGCAGATACTCCCTAGAATAGTTCTGCCAGCTTTCCAACACTGGAGAGGAATGAGATATGTGATGCCACTGAAACGTTTCATGGAGTTAGCGTAACCTAATTAATCTTAGCCACTATTTTAAGAGCCTGCTTCATATATCAGATCTAAAGGTGTGTGCTGTTTTATATCTTTCAAAAGCATTTCTTACAAATGTTGATTCTTACATATCAGTTTATTTCATATCAGTATCAAGCTCAAAGGGTGCAGTATTTGTGCATGGTGGAGCATGTACAATATCAGATGGCAGTTTTAAAGCCATGGGGTGAAATCCAAGCCCCAGTGAAGTCAATTGGAAAATTTTCACTGACTTCAATAGGGCCAGGATTTCACCACAGGTGTACTTGATTCTGTTAATTACAAATTCAGTTATCTTACATAACAAGGGTGCACTGTGAAGAGAAGGTGCCAGAGGCCCGATTGACCAAGAAATCCAGAGTGATGGTACCCTGCAGCCCTCTGGTTGGCCAAGCACCCTATTTAACCCAAAGGTTTGCGGGAGGAAGGTGTCTGGGAAATCACAACAGACTTTGGCCTGCTGCAATGTCAGACTTTACTTGATCTCTGATTCCAGGCTGACTCTGACCTTGACTCTTACAGAACCTGGCTCTTGCAATTCCTCCAACTCCTGCCCAGCAACTACTGTCCCTGGTGGGCAACCTCAGCCCAGCTGTGACCGCTAGGCCAGACCACCTGTGCCCCAGTTCCATACAGCAAGTCCTGAAATGGCCCAAGTGCTACACTTCTGTACAGACCTCGAAAATTCAGACCCTTCTCAGGTCCATTTTTCAATCACCTCTAAGCAGAATTTGAACCAAGTAATAAATGAGTTCAAGAAAACTATCAAACCAAAGATTTGGGGGTCATGGTGGATAATCGTCTGCACATGAGCTCCCAATCAATGCTATGGCCAAAAGAGATAATGAAAGCCTACATTACACAGAAGGTCACTCTAGATGATCATGATGATTCTTTCTGGCCTTGGAATCTATGAACCCAGGAAGTTTATGTATATTTCAAAACTGGCAAAATTAGCTCACCCAGCCCTAATTTTGTCACCCTCATTCTGTGTTGACAAAATACAATGAAAAGCACAACATAAATACCTAGACAAAGACATTCAGATTGCTTTCCTATCAAACTTTTTGATCTACCTCATTGTCCTTTGTACACCTTTGCACACTGCTTACCTATCCACGTTCTTGCCCCTGGTCCTTTGTGCATTAGAGCACATGATGATGGGTGTATAGATCTAAGATGGATCAGAGAATAGCAAGAGCTAAAGATAGACAAGACTAATTAAAACACATAGTTCATCTCTATGCTAGTCCAAGGCATATTGTACATTTACTAGAACTTTGTCTAGTCTAGATTTAAATATCCTAAATGATGTCACTTTCACCGCAATTTACTACAGTAAAAGCTGTGTTATCCGGCACTTTATCAACTGGAAAGCTCTATTAACCAGCATATCTGATATCTCCCAATACAAATCTTCAGTATAGTAACTGGGACTACTAGGAGGTTATGCAATTGCACATTCTGCACTCTACTTTTATGCAAAAGAGGCAGAAGACAAGTAAGCAAGCTGATATCAGGGATTTATTCAAAAAAGCAGCTTCCAGAGTGTGTAATAGGGTCATTACAGATTCAGCACAATCTCCTATACCTTCTACATCTACAATTGATGTTAATAATGATGATCCTGAGGCACTGCAAGATCCTGAAGTGCCTTCAGAATGATCCAACATGCCGGATAACATGCCGGATAATAAAGCTTTTACTGTATTAGGGAGTTCTTCCTGAATAGCTTGTTTCTACATCTTCATGCTTAAATAGACTGTATTCACTCTAATACAGGGTCTCTATTAGAAACAGACCAACTGTTGTGGAGATTTGCTTCTCCACATACATCCTCTCACAGGACCTACCTTCTCTCACAAATAAATAATATGCAGTAAAACCGTATTTTATATATTTTGAATTTTCCTGGATCTCCCTCCCTTCCTCCTCCCCCCCATTACTAACTATTAGAACAGGAATGTATAAACCTGACTTTTTTCACCAAATCTGTCATCCACTTCTACTATGTACTTTTTACATTGGAGTCAACCTCAGTGTAAGGACATAATTTTCTGCAGGAGAAATGATAACGGAAAATCAATAGTTTTTTGGTATTGATTTAAAACAAGGACACTTTTCCTTCATTTGGTCTTGCTTACATATATAAACCACTTGATGGCTGCGGATCATTCCAAGTAAATGCAGGAAAACTCACTTGTCACATGCTCCAGCTGTGTCCTGTCACACGGATTATAAGAGAACGGTCAGGGAAGACAGCAGCTAAGTGATGATGTGACCCCATGTTACTCTCAAGCATGTTCCTTGTAGCCCTGCAGGTGCATTGCCCTCAGCACCCATTCAGATTATTTCAGTCAATCACCCAGACCAGATTATTTCAGAGAAATACTCCCTTCATGAGGTCTGCTTTATTAACTCTCTTTACTGAGTACAAACTATTTTCAGTCTCTCTAATTCACACCCACCCTGGGTCCATATAAGAATCCAGCTAGATTTCCTTTTCCCTACATTGAGGAGTCCCCAGACCTCCTCCTAGCATTGGGTTATACTTCAGAGAGTCACTTTCTCTCTCCTTAAGGAAGGAGCCCCCTCCCCAGCTCTCCTTGTGGAGTTGAGATGTATTTTCCATCATTAATGCTCTCTTTAAGATAGGAGTCCCAAGTCCTCCTCCTGGAGCTGGTTATAATTCAGGCCAGCTGCAGAGCCTCAGCCAGCTTGTCCTCCAGCTGGGTCTTCCCCCCTCACTTCCATCAGCCTTTAGCTTGGAAGGCTCAGCAAACAAGCCCCCTGTTATGAGGGAGGAGGCAGTATTTATGCTGGTCTATTTCCCAAACCCAATTGGCTGAGAGAGAAGGGAGTCTTGCCCTGCCCACTCTGCCAGGCTCCTAGTCCCAAGCCCTTAAAGGGACAGAATACCCTATCACAGATGGTGAACCAGGACTAAAGGAATTAATATAAAAAAACAATATATGAGAAAAGTGGATAGCTATTTAAACAGCACACAGTTTCAATGGGAGTTAGGTGCCTAAATAACTTTAAAGATTTGGATCTGGATCACATAATGTTTCTGTACTTACATTTATGTATATGTGTGTAATCTTTCTGCCAGGTGTTGATGGCAGCAAAACAGCCAGGCTCAATTTTCTAAGGGTTTCCTTAAAAATATAAATAACACCAGCCCAAAACCCCACCCAGAAACCTGGAATCCTGGGCACCCCTGCTGGGCAATTCTTCCCCACTCAAAAGCACTGAGTCCAGGGGTTACAACAAAGAAAAGTTTACTAGGGGGAAGAGGGGAGGAAGACAACAGCATGAATTTGGGAAGCTAGCAATTAACAAAATGTATGATGTCAGACTCTCTTCCCATATGGTGTCCCAACAGTAGTCCCAACCTCAGTCCTCCTTTGGCTGTTGTGAGTGGCTGATGTGTTCTGACCACTTCCCTTCTCCCCAGTTTCCCACTCACGGATAGCTGTCCTGGGCTTGAAAGGTCCAAGGATTCTAGCAGGTTGGTGCCACCTGCGCTGCTTTGGGGACTCTCCTACCTAACCCAGCTAGAGTGATTTCAGCTTTAATTGCACTTTATGGACCCAAACTCAACATTTAATTGTACTTTAACCCAAATGCCCCAAACCATCATGTAACTAAAATGCAAATATGTCCTGGCCCATTCGGTTAAGGCTCCTTGCTCTCCAACAGATGCCAGCAGAGAGCTCCCTCGTCAGCAGAACTCCACCCAACTGCTGCTCCTCTCTCATTTCACCTACAGGAGACAGCACTGAGCTCTCTTCTCTCAGATTTCAGGCAACAGGGTTTACGTGTAATATGGACACAATGTTACTTACCTAGTCATATAAGTGTGTTGTGTAGCTAAATAAATTGATGTTTGTACAGTGGTTTGAGATCCTGGGATGAAAGATGCTATATACAGCTAGTGAGTGGAGAGAGAGAGATTTGTGTTATACATATTTGACTTTCTCGGGTATAGACAAAACTCCTAAATCAAGATAAAAATAAAAGGCAAATACTGTTGCTGAGGCCATCTCAGAGAGCACTGGCAAGGTAGAGGTGTTCTGCAGGGATCAGAGGGAAAGAAATCTTCCTGCTCGGGTCACAGGACAGTAACAGTATTGCTTTGCAGCCACTAGGCAGCCCCAGGGCTGATACAAGGAAGTTTCACGCCCTAGGTGAAACTTCGTTGCACCAGCCCTGCGCCCCCCACAGCTAACGCTGCCCCCCACAGCCAGCCCTCCTGCCCGTGGCAGCTCAGCCCCCCCGCCCATGGGCCACGGGAGCTGAGCGTGGAGCCGGGAGGCAGGGAGGTGGCTCGCCGTGGCTACCTCCCGGCTCTGGGAGGCAGGGGGGCAGCTCGCTGCGGCTGCCTCCCAGCTCCACACTCAACGGCTGAACGTGGAGCCGGGAGGCAAGGGGGCGGCTCACTGCGGCTGCCTCCCAGCTCTGGGAGGCAGGGGGGCGGCTCGCCCCGGCTGCCTCCTGGCTCCACGCTCAGCAGCTGAGCATGGAGCTGGGAGGCAGGAGGCAGCCGCCCACTGCCCCCCCAAATCCTGGTGCCCTAGGGTCGCCTAGTGATAGCGCCAGCCCTGGGCAGCCCAAGTATTAATGGAACTGCACAGTCTCATTGAATCCTGTCTCTAATTAAACCATGTGATGACTTGGAAGAATCATGCAGAGCTCAGCTCCACGGTGGGCAAAGGATGCAGGCTCCCTGCAGTTTAACCACACAGTTTTGTTGCATTCAGAGTGCTCAACATGTCTGGGTGAGGAGGGAAGAAGTAAGGTTTTCTCTTAAAATAGTTAAACTGCACACTAGGGTCACCAATTCTGGTTGGACGAATTCCTGGAGGTTTCATCACATGACATATTCTTTAATTAAAGATTAATCTTTAATTCCTGGAGAATCCAGGACAATCCTGGAGGGCGGGCAACCCTACTGCACACCGAGTATCTGAAATTCCACATCCTCCTTTGCTATCATATTTTTTAGTTTGTCACTGAAATGAAAATTCTTGAATATTTAAGCAGTGGTTGCTGTACTCTGTTGACACTTCTGTTTTAAACCCTATTCTGACTGTGGCAACTGTTGTGAGATGGTGGTGTTAGAATTTTATACAGCTGAAACTTATATTCTCATCCTGGGAGCTGATTTTAACCACAATTTTTAAAATCTTTTCAATCATTCTAAGCTGCAGAAGAGAAATAATATTAGAAGTTTGGTCATCTCCAATGTTCTTTTATACTCCTGTATTTTAAAAAGCAGCTTCTGTGTAAACCTGTAATTTTGCAGGCTGTTAATCCATGATATGTCTGAAATATCCAGGGTTAATAAATTACTTAAATTAATACATTAAGAATTGTTATATTTTTGTGTGTGTACTGATAACGTTTATAATATAGCATTTAATACTGTAAATACACAAAATTCCATCAACATGGTATACTGTACCAATAAACCATAAATACGGGTACATACATCATGTTATGTATCATTTTTAAATGAGCTGAAAGTCTTTTGTACTTGCAGATCACATTAAAGACTCCACAATGTATTAAAATACCTCACAGATAGTGCTGATTAAACAATTATCAGCTGTGTTTATCATCCGTGAAACAAGGATGTATTTCTGGCTCCACTGGAGTCCATAGGAACTTTGCCATTGATATCAATGGGGCCAGGATTGTAGTGACGTAGAATATGCTTAGATGTTAGAAACATATTTGCTCTGAAGGAGCACATCTGGCCCCATTGGACCACAATCCTGAAGGACCACAATCCTGGCCCCATTGATATCAATGGCAAAGTTCCTATGGACTCCAGTGGAGACAGAAATACACCCTTGTTTCACAGAAGAATTCCTGAAGAAATTGTAATCTCCTCTGAGGAACTGTAAGCGTACCACTTATATCCTTTTGGACTAATAACAGCAACACATGCATAGGGCCCTACCAAATTCACGGTCCATTTTGGTCAATTTCATGGTCATGGGATTTTTAAAATCATAGATTTCATTATTTCACCTACTTAAATCTTAAATTTCACAATGTTGTAATCGTAGGGGTCCTGACCCAAAAAGGAGCCGAGGTGTGTGTGTATTTCAAGGTTATTGTAGTGGGGGTTGTGGTACTACTATCCTTATTTCTATGCTGCTGCTGCTGGCAGCGGCGCTGCCTTCAGAGCTGGGCAGCTGGAGAGCAGCAGCTACCAGCTGGTGTCCAGCTCTGAAGGCAGAGCTGCTGACTGCAGAGCTGGGCCCTTAGTCAGCACCTGCCACTTTCTAGCTGCTCAGCTCTGAAGGCAGCAGTGCGGACATAAGGGTGGCATGGTATGATATTGTCACCCTTACTTCTGCACTGCTTCTGGCGGGGTGCTGCCTTCAGAGCTGGGTGCCTGGCCAATAGCCGCTGCTCTCTAGCTGCCCAGCTCTAAAGGCAGTGCAGAAGTAACTTTGCGACTCCCTGCAACTCTCTTTTGAGTCAGGACCCTCAATTTAAGAAACGCTAGTCTCCCCCATGAAATCTGTATAGTATAGGGAAAAAGCACACAAAAGACCAGATTTCATAGTCTGTGACGCGTTTTTCATGGCCATGAATTTGGTAGGGCCCTACTCATGCATTATCTCAACTGACAAATTTTGTTTTTCCTTTCTTCCTTATGGGGAAACAAGGGACTTTACATATAAGAAATACTAAAACAAAATAATTGTAATGGTCTAACTTTAATTCAGTCAGAGTGCCCCTGTCCCACCACATCCTGCTTTAAATGAGTTTTTTAAAACAGTCTTCTCTTAAAAGTTAATGTTTATATTAGGTATAATTAAATAAAGGTATGTTTTATTTTTTAATATTTCAAAGTCATGTATTAGCTGAACAAAAGCATTCGTGCAAAATAAAATATATCTAAATTAAATATATAGTTAAACCTTTCTCTACCCCTCCTAATTAATTAAACTATGTTTATCTGAAGGAAGTAGATATCCAATGTAATACTGATTATATCCTCAACATGAAATGAGCAGGGTAAACAATGGACTCTACCTTTTAGAACAAATTATATATGTCTATAATAGCCCACCAAGTTGTGTAAATATTTATTTCACTGTACTTATGAAAAAATATTTACTTATTAACTAAAGTTATCCTGGCATCTTTTGGCAAGGTATATTAACATTCTAGAGGCATGCAATGCACGTTTTTGAAGTGGCCATTTTGACATAGATGAAAGTAAAGTATTCAGATATCTGTCATTTAACAAGCCCACAAGCATGAACTTATTCAATGGTATTCAGTGAGGGATTACTCTGAAATCACATAATTCAGAAACAAAGGTATTGATTCTGCACAGGGGTAAGCAGTACTCAAAGCGGTCAAATAGAGAAACTGCTCTCTGAGGCAGGTGCCAAGGTGTCTCAGTGGTTGCACAGAGTAAACACTGTATCCTGCACAGTTTTTCTCCCCATCCATTCATGCCTTACATGTCCCTTGTACTTCCAGACATTGTTATCATGAGCACATGAAAGGGTGTTTGCGGAGGAGAGTCTCTCAGTGCTCTGGTGGACATGGATTTACACGACAGGAAAGTAGAAGCTATTTTTATTTATTTTAAATAAAGCATTTTGGCTCCAGCGTAAGGCCACCTCTGCAGCTGATATTATATCAAATGATGGTGCAGAGGTGGGAAACAAGTATTACAAACTAGATATATCCATTTATATACTATCTTCCTGGACTTCTCATTAGGCCATTATTTTGGGCTATCCTCTGGATTCATCAGGGTCATAACCCTTTCATGCATGCTCTCCAATACCCAGGTAGTCTGATCTACCAGTTAGTCAAACACAGCACAATCCTACTCCCATTGTAGTGAATGCAAGTTTTGCTACTGACTTCAGTGAGACTGGAGTGGGGCTTGGATTAGTAAACTGGTAACCAGACACAAATCTGGGGCTCGTGACTGGTGCAAAATGCATTTTGATGCATGAGGGATGAACTTCATCATCTGTCTTACAAGGTTGCCTGTACGCCTCCCACAGCCAAAATCCATCTTTTGTTCCATCTAAGGTGCAGAAAAAGGCTGGGGATTGCTACCCTGGGCAAGGTTCTCCTTGTTCATCACAGGAATCCCTGACTATCAATCAAAATTTACGATTGGCCCCATAAAACTGAAAATGTAATTTTGAATTGCTTTATGTCAATAGATACAGCCCAATGTACCATAAAGACAAATTTACTACCTAAACTCATGTCTAATTGAGTTTGAGAAATAAAAGTCTCACCTCTACAGGTCTATTAAGATTAACAGAAATTTAGGAACAGATTCACAGCTGGTATAAATTGGCACCACCTCACTGAAGTCAATGGAACTACATCAATTTACACCAGCTGCAAATCCAACCCTTATTAACTTAGGGAGAGATTTCCAAAGGCACAAGAGGGAGTTACACACCCAGCTCTCATAGAAAGACAATAGAAGTTTGCCCCTAATTTCCCTTTCAGCTTTTTAAATGTATTTTTAAAGGATGATCACTTTTTATATTGCTCTAACCCTAAATAAATAAAATAAATACTGTATACCTGTGAGATCAGTACAAAATCACTATGCATATCTTGTTTTTCAAAATGTGAAAGCAGCAAATGTTACAGGAATTTTCTACTCTTGCAAAGAATGAGCTTTGGTGTTGCATTTTACTGGAGTAAAGGTGATGCTGGTTTACAGGCTGATGCAACAAGCTTTCCTGTCCTTTGACAACTGGAAAATGGACACCCCTCAAAGCCTGTAGCCGCTCAAAATAATCAGATACTAAAGTGCCCTAGACAACTGCCTGTTCTGTCTGTAAGTATAGTGTTACTTCAGCTGGTCTGATCAGGTCAGGCATGCCACTAAACTGTCCCCCAGAATGAGGAATGTCTTTCATTTCAAGCCCAATATGTGCCATATTTCTACCCAGCCCAGACACTATCTCATTTTTATGTTTGAAAATTACTTCTCTCTGCAGTGCTATCAGTCAATAATAATACATACAGGCTGCTTGTCTCCTAAGGACACAACTTGTCCCCAGTTTTGTAGGATTGGCTGACTTCTGACCAGGAGGGTCCCATGTGCTGCCAGAAGCTGGAGCCACGTGGTGGCATTTGACTTGAAATCATTTCAGAGGCCAGTCAAACTGTCCTCAACTGTGCTTTTTACTGCAAGGCCAACTAACTACATGTGAAATTAAGCTTCCCAAGAAGCCTCCCTTGTGTGATCTCATGTAAATACTGGATAAGACCTAAGGGTAAAAACTTCAAAGGAGCCAAAAAGGCGTAGTCACTTTGGGAACATGGTCTCCCAATACTACCCCTCCTTTGCTCTCAGTCAGTGCCTTGCAGCTGAGGCTGGGGGAGCTCGCTGCACAGGCGGCACTGCCTGGTTTGCAAGTAGGGTGACCAGATGTCCCGATTTTATAGGGACCCTCCCGATTTTGGGATCTTTTTCTTCTATTACCCCCCCCCCCCATCCCTATTTTTCACACTTGCTGTCTGGTCACCCTATTTGCAAGCAGCTCCCTGCCCTGCTCCTTTTTCTCGCCTTTGGGCTGAGCCGGCAGGGGCTGCCCCGCACCCCTTGCCCGCCGCTGCGCCGCTCCCCAGGGCTGGCCCTGCTCTGTGCACCGCCCGCCGCGCTCCACAGGCAGCACGCGCGGCAGGTAGAGGCCAAGAACGCCCCCGTCCCGGGCTTCCCCCTCCCGCTCCTGGAACGCCCAGAGGCGCTGGCAGGACCCAGGAGCGCGGCCGCGGGCAAAGCTTGGGCGGCGTCAGCGGGCGCGCGGGGCAGGCTGCGGCTCTTTAAAACAGCGTGTAAACTGAGATGCTGCTCCAGAGCGCAGCGCGCCGGCGGCAGTTCGGGCTCCCGCTCCAGCAGCTCGCGCTCCAGGCCAGGCTCTGGCTGCAAGAGCAGCAGCAGCAGCAGCAGCAGCTCCTCGCGCCAGGGCAGGCAGCTTCCTTGCAGCATCGGCGGCTGCGGCAGCTTCTTTCCCAGGCTCCGGCTGAGCCGGGGGGAGCGTGAAAACAGCGCCCTACAGGACAGTGGGGCAGAGCCCAGCGGCTACCAGCGCCACCGCCCGCTGGCACCATGGACACCTCCCGCCGGGCCAGCGCGCTGCTCCTGCTCTGCTTGCTCGGGCTGCCTGCGGCTAGCAGCGGAGGCTTGACGAGCCCCGCCGGGAGGCGGCAGAGGGGCTGCCCGGCCCTGTGCCAGTGTGAGCAGGACGGGATGCTCCTCAGGGCGGACTGCTCCGACCGGGGGCTCACAGCGGTGCCCACCAACCTCAGCCTCTTCACCTCCTACCTGTAAGTGGCGCTTCCCCCGTATGGGCCCGCGGGGGCTGGGGGAGGGTGGGGACCGGCAGCTGGTGCTAGGCCCCTGGCTGCACGGGCGGGGAGCGAGGCACCACCAGGGAGTTGCCTGCGAGGTGGGCGCTCAGCCTCGCGGGGGTCGAGGGTGCACCTGGGGAGACTCCGCTCCAGCTGCTCCGTAAGGAGAGCGCTGTGATGTGAAAGCCCAGATGTGCCTGCTCTCTCTGCGCTAACCCGGGATGCCAGCCGAGCCGCCAGCCTCCATAGGAAATTCCCCCGATCACAATCTTGCTCGAGGGCTGAATAGTTTGAATCCATTTCCACAGCCACCACTTCAGTAAGTTCCTAATCGCCCTTTAATCAAGAAATTGGTTATAAAGCGTTTAGAGACGTCGGTCTGTCCTAGCGTTACCCAGAGCAGACGGGCTGATTTACTTACAGGATTGCTATATGATGTGCCATTTATTGGGTAATTAAAAGTGAGGCAACAGCAAAACCTGGATCAGAGCTACACGTACGTTATCTTTATCTTTACCTTTGCCTTCCCGGGACAAGGCTTTGAACTGCTGCTGATTTAATCTGTAACTGATCTGCCTAGGGTTTTGAAAGGTAATAAAATAAAGCAGCGAGAGCGGGGGAAATGCAGCGCTAACGTTCAAATACAGCGCTGCTGCTTTCTGTCATTCAGAACAAGTAAATCCGTCACCCAAAACATGCGGAGGAAACAGTAGTTTAAGCTTGTTCCTGATCAAACTAGCCCCGTGCTGAAACAGGTGGTTGGAAGTACAAGAGCTGTTCATATGTCAAATAATTGTTACTTTATGTCAGACCCTCTAGCCCTGGTCTTTCTTATGACAGAGATACTCGCGTGATTTGACCATTTCAACTGAGTCGCTATTTAATTGCTAGCAGTTACATCAAAGACTGTACACTTTCTGTTGTATGTGTTGGGCTTGAGGATAGGAGTTGGTACAAGGAAAAATTCTGAACGAAAAAGTGAAATTTTTTTTGTCACTGATTTGCTTGTCTTAATGTTTGTATTTTGAAAGGATTAGTACAAGTCACTAATTTTACTGACTATAAATTGTCTTAATTTCTGATTATGTACTTTTGCAGAGGAGTCCAAGTTCTCTGCATCTAGATACAGTATATCTGATGCTGAATGTATTTATCCATGCTTTTTTTTCTTGTTGACATACTTGTTGCAGCACTTTCGGTAAAGATGCTTTGATGGGATTACCAATCCAAATTTCAACTGCGAAAAAAAAACCCATTCTGAATTAATTTTCCCCTTCACCTATGGGCGTGAAACTTGGTAACACAAACAAGGTAGAGATGCTGTGTGAATAATAAACATATATTGATTGAGAGGGAGCTAAATTGAGTGAAAATAGCTTTGATAAAAGAAACAAAATTGTTTATTTGAAAAGAAGAATATGCATATTAAATGTATGTTGTTCAGAGCTCTGGCTATAATTTAAATTTGGTGATATAGTCTCAAGTAATGGTAAAACAGAGTTTGTTCAATAATTGTGTTTCCTACATTTAACTTGACAGGAATACACAAGTTTTTAAAATTGCTCTGATACTGAAAAATGTGAAGATTACTATTTTCTACCATCTGAGGCTTGCTAGCTTACTAGAGTGTTGCTCACTACATCAGTTAAATTGCCTCATATTAAGATTATTAAGATCATTACTTATTATGATATTTCATTTGAGTTTATTATACTACTTAGAGTAAATTTAGACTTTTCAGAGTGAATTACCATATTTTAAGAAATAAGGATAGTTGTTAATGAATGACAGTTTATACTCTATAATAAAACCGAACTTTTCATATACACAATCAAATATTGAATAAGGGTATAGTCTTGAAGCCAAATGGGAATTTTGCCATTGACTTCAAAAGGAGCAGGCTGGGGCTCGAAGTATAAGAGAGAAACAGCTTTTGATGCTTACTGTGTGCTTTGAAGAGTCATAATTGGAGTAACTATTCTGAATGTAGTAAAGACCAAAATAAAATACTTAGCTTGATGGGATAAATGCTAAAACTGGAAAGTGTCCCATTTCTTGAGGGCCTGTTTCTTAACTAATTTGTGAAAAAGGAAAGCATAGCTGAGCATGATGATGTTAATGCTGGTACTGTGGACTGCTGCTGTTTAAAAAAAATATCCTACTGATCTGTTTCTTGGAGAATGGTGCTATCCCTTATACAGTTCTGGCCCTCTCAAATTCCTCATGTCTTGCAGGAAGGGTCTCTTATGTTTTTTTCATGAATTCACTGTTATTTAATGGAATACGTCCTGAAGGGTAGAAAATACAGTGCAGGAAAAGAGGAATTTTAAAGGACCAAGACAATCTATATGCATTATTCCAGTTGTCCTGTAGAAAGTCATTAATGAGACTGTTTAAAAAGTGTGACACTATTCCTTATCATTTTGTTCAGGACTATCATCATTTGATTGATAAGACATTGCCTGATTATGCAGTGAAGTACCTCCGGCCTTGTGTAAACAAAGAACTGTCATGTCTCATTTTCTTTAGGTGGATAAGCAATGACAAATTTTAAAACATGCATATTTGCTACAAAAGTGTTTTTAATTTGGTAGTTGCCAGCCAGATTTTATGTTTCATAGTTCTTTTGCTGAAAAACAGAGATATTTACTCTCACTAATTACAATAATTCTTCTCCCAGAACAGGCTGAGTGCTTGAGTCCAAACCCTTACACTAATTCCCCTCCTATGAAACCTGTGTTATTATTAGAGCCTTTCCTGTACATATTTGACCTGGTAATAGACATAATCAGGAGTACTAGCTACTGTAAGTTTTAATTTTGTCATATTTCCACCCTCTCGTATCTTGTCTGAATAGTTTGCCTGATTGCAGAAAAGAGATAGTGACTTCCTGATGAGAATCAGAAATTGGAAAATGGAAATTAAAAATGGACAGAGAGGTTGTTCAGGTATCTGAGCTTTGTATTTTGAGATACAGGTAGGGTGACCACATGTCCCGATTTTATAGGGACAGTCCCGATTTTTGGGTATTTTTCTTATATAGGCTCCTATTACCCCCCACCCCCTGTCCCGATTTTTCACACTTGCTGTCTGGTCACCCTAGATACAGGAGATGAGTTAGTTGTAGTGACTGAAATCAGTGCACACTGTGCTATGGTGCTATTGCAGTATAGCTAATGAAGTCTACGGAAGGACCCAGCTACAGAATTCAGCATTTCCCACTTGCATAGCAATTCTGCCCTCCCTTATAAAAATAATCTTTTTGTTGTTGTTCAAAGTTGTATATTTGCTATCACATGCTATTTGATTTTTTTAAGTTAAGCCCACATAATCTGCTAAATGCATGTACACAATTCCTGTTGACATTAATGTGAATTCCATGTGTTGATAGAGGGCAGCATAGGGACTTCAGTTGCAAGTTAAGAATGTTACTTTATTATCAGTGTACTACAGCGAACACTAAGAGCCAGGATCTGTAAGTCCTTCACACGTGGAACTCCCATTAAGCCTCATACCAATACTGTGAGCTAGTGGAAGTAGTATCCCGAATTTTTATAATGAAAAGGAAAACCGAGGCAGCAAGTGGTTTGCCCAATGTCACAGTGAAAGTTTGTGAAAGAGCCACGAACTGAAGCCAGAACTCCCGATTCCCAGTTCTATGTTTTAATCATGCAACCACCCATCATCTCCAAAATAACTGATAATCTAAAAAATAAAATCTGGCCAACTTCAAAGTGTAATCATTGTTTTATTAACACACTAACCGAAGAGCTGCTTTTTAAACTTATGTGATACAACTTTAAATTATAACTATAAGAAGTTACATGTTCTTGGTAATCTATCTCCACAGTGGGGAAAGGTAAAATTATTACAAATGGCAATTCTACCCAAGCAGCACAAATCCTGCATTTCTTGCACACCTAATCTGTCAATTCAGTGGAGAGGTATGAGTGCAAGAGAAATGCAGGCACAGGCCTTTTACTGTTTTCATTATCTTGTATTTTAGATATAGATAGTATGATAATTTGTTTGTTTTGTTCCTTTATGATTTGCTTCATAAATTTATTTAAGTTTTATTTACATCAAATTAAGATTTAACTTTGTGTAAATTATAAATTTGTCTAGGCATATGTCAGTTAGAAGTTTGATTTGCATAGTGTTTCACAGAAGTGCCGTCTGATGTTAAGGCAAACTATTTTGAAATTAAGAAGATAAAATTTATTTGTGCTGGTAAAATATATGAAAAACAGATCACAATCTTTTTAATGGTTACAACATATTCTCATTTAAATAAATTCTGATCTCCTTCTTTCATTTTCCACAGCAATGTGGTCAGTATGTGCTATTAAGCACATGGAAAATTTTCAAGGACTGAATTAGAATATTTGGAAGTTAAAGATTTCCGTATTTTTAAAAAGTAGTAGAATTGTGTTCCCAGAAACAAACTGAACTGCAGAGACACTTACAAGAAAAGGGCTACGGTAATATTTATTACAAGAATACACAAAACCTAAAGCCCTCTCCTCCCACTACGATCTTTGAATAAGCTTACACGTTTTTCTGTTTGTCTTTTCCCCACCCTATGATACAAACTTAGTCCGGTGGTGCTTCATAGTCTGAGATATCCTGGAATTGATTTCAGTTTATCAAGGAGATCAAATAGCAGAGTAGCGTCTTAGGCAAGAGCAAGCCTTTATAAGTCTTCTTGCAACCTACAGATCAATTGACAATGTGCAGGTGTGGCATGGTTAGTAAAATACCTGCCTTATCTTTAGGAAATACTTGTTTACAGATTTCAAACATTCTAAACATTTCTTGCTGTCCTCTAGCTGAAATAAAATAAATGGCTACTGTATGATTTAAACTGATAATTGGAAAGTTGACCCAGAAAGGTGGCTAATATAATTTCACTGTTTCAATAGACTGAGGACCAGATTCTGCAGTTATTCTGCATTTACAGCAGTGAAATCAGGATTAGAATCTAGCCCTAAATACCTACTCTGAAAAGAAAATTGTTCAAATTCTTTTCCCCATGTAAATTTAGCTCTTGACATTTATATGTGCATATATAAATTAGAAGTGTATACAAACTGGAATTTTTCATTTTAAATCACAAATGTTTTATATGTCATAATAGGAATTTTTTTAGTATTACAATATAAACAGGTAGATCATAATTGCATTCTTCATGTTTACGAAAGGATGAGTATGAAAATCAATAAAATACAAATGAAAGCTTCTTTTAAAAAGTGACTGACTGTCACTCTTACTGGCTGGGAAGACAGTACTAAAGAATGAGTCTTTACACTGCTTTCTAAAGAGCCTTGTGCTATTCAGAAAAAAAAAAGGCACTCACACACACAACCTCCCTTCTTTGTAGCGTAAGGAAATTATACATAAGTTGACAGGAAAAAGGAAACTCTCTTTAAGCTGCTAGAATATAAGGAGCTGGCAGGGTGAAGGCACCTTCAGTTTGGTTTGGTATCTGAAGTGCAGAGGACAATTGGCCTGGCAGAGGGAGCCCGACTCCAGCTGAGAACGCGTGCACTGGTCTGACCTTCCTAGTCAGCATGCCAGCTAAGATTAGACTTTCTTCAAGTGTTCCCTTGTTAACCCAGTCTTTTCTCTAATGTCATTTGTCTTTCAAATGCTTAAAACCGCTACCCAATTTTGCAGCCAAAATGCTTTCTTTTTTACTTGTCTATTCGCCAAAAAGAATTCTTCATTCACATGCACTGCTTTCTGAATTCTTTACAGATCATTTACATACAATTTAAGATGGTTTGTTTCCTTCCACTGGGTCAGATTCTTCTCAGTTACATTATTTCAAATATGGAGTTGCTCCTTTGGCTCTGACTAATGTAGCTGAGAGCAGAATTTGGTGAAATGTTTTTGGCATATCAAATTGATTAATCATAGTCTTCAGCTATAGAAGAAATACTCTAGCTCCTTCAAAATGAAGGGACATCTTCAAAATATTCTTATCCTCTCTAAGGGCTTGTCTTCACTACCCGCCGGATCGGCGGGTAGCAATCGATCTATCGGGGATCGATTTTTCGCGTCTCATTAAGACGTGATTAATCGATCCCCGATCGCGCTCCCCGTCGGCTCCGGAAATCCACCGCATCGAAAGGCGGAAGCGGAGTCGACAGGGGAGCGGCAGCGATCGACTCGCTGCCGTCCTCATGGCCAGGTAAGTCGATTACGATACGCCGACTTCAGCTACGCTATTCACGTAGCTGAAGTTGCGTATCGTAGATCGACCCCCTCCCCTAGTGTAGCCCTGGGCTTAGGGGATTAACATCTCACTGCACAAAGTCTTACATTAAATGTTCTGTACAGTTCACATACAAGCAGGAGTAACTTCTGTGCAATTCCACTAGGCAGGTGGTAGGAGGGTTTAGAACAGAAATAAATGCACCCTTTGTCAAAGGGGCCTAACATTATTTATTTATTTATTTATTTATTTATGAATTGGGATGATAACCACAGACAAAAGACACCTATCCTAGTCTCTGTTTTTCCTTGAAAATTATTTTTTAAACTCAACCAAAGAAAGACAAAACCAACAGCAACTTCCGCATATGTGACAGTAGCTAATTAGATCTCCTAGCAGAAGGAAAAAAACAAGGAAAAATACCCCACCTTGCTTAAATACCACCCTCAAGCGACATCTCCCTTCCCGAAAGCCCAGTAAAAAGAAGGGCAACAAACCTGGACTATTTTGGACCAGAGAGTAGGGAATGAGTTCCAAAGCCATGAGGCTCTCATGGAGAATGCTCTGCCACAATCCCCTTTCCTTTTATATTAAGAAAGCTTCAGCTTGAGCACATCCACTGATTGCAGCAGTGACCGTCTGGCACAGAGAGGGGGCAATCTCTCAAGCAGTCAGGTCCCAAGCCAGCTGGAGCTTTGTAGGTCAAAACTAACTCCTGGAACTCTACCCAGAGATGAACAGGCAACCAATATAGATCATAGAGTATTGGTATAATATGCACGTAGTTAGATACCTATTCAAGAAGTGACTTGGCACCTTCTGCATCCGCTTCCAAATGAATTTAAGAAGAAGCCCCAGATATAGTATGTTATGGTAATCTAATTGTTTGCCTGGGAGGACCACTCTTAGGTCTGCTGTAAGCTGTTAACCCAGAGATCCTTTCTTGGCCTGCATGACCCCTCTGAAATCCCCCCGACTGATTGTCAGAGAGGAACACTGGCACTAGACTGGAGGAGAAAGCAGTAAGGGGACACTGAGCATTTTTAGCACCTCTCTGAATGTCACCCCTAGGGCCTGGCTTCCACTAACATCCATTATAAAGCCACCTCAAAAGGGAACTTCTGCAAGCAAGTGGGCCATGAAACTTCTGATGGTTCTGCATTACGGCGGAATCAGGGTCTAAACTTTGGCCCCTACTATTTAATCCCTTAACGAGTATTGGAGCAGTCTGAGGGACCACCCGTCTCTGCTCCCTTTGTGCTATTCAGGCACTGCAAAGGAGTTTTAAACCACCCGCAAGTAGCCAGTGGATTTAAAATCAGCATAGCTAGCTCTTACACCTCCCTCCCTGCAGCTCCTGGCACAGGGAGCATTTCGGGAGTGGGAGGGGCATGGAAATAGGCCAGAAGTACCACCCAGCAGGACCTGAGTGGCAGCACCTCACAACCTGCTGACTGGGCAATACCAGTATTTAAACCAGGAAGCCATGAAGGGGAAATGTCTAAGCAATAACCCGGCCTGCCTTCCTCTGCTTCAGATCCTACTTGTGAGAGATCGTAGACTCTGGCTTCTGACCCTGGTTTATCCTTGACTTTGCTATTCAATTGCTGTCTGTAACATGGTGCACAACCCCCATCTCCTGGTAACCTGATTGACACCTGACTCTCAGTTCACCCTCTGACCTGCCTTAGACTCGGCCTGGCTCCCAACTCCTGCTCTGACCGCTAGGTCTGACCACCCTCGTCCTGGTTGTGACACCACACCCCTTGTGCATTATGGAGGCACCTATTGCACTGGCCCTGAAACAGTTGCAGCAGAAGGAGGATTTGGGAGCAGACCAATGGAGGGGAGCAGATCCAGTGGCTGGGAATGCCTTTGTAGGGGATACTGAGGGATGTGGCCTCAGTTCCAGTATTAAGACCAAGGAATTTGTGAATTCCGACCCCTGGAGAGTTCCCCACATACAGCCCAATTACTCTGAATTTCACATAGAATAAGCATATGTGGTTACACAAAGGTCAACAGAGAAATCAAAAGTGTGTTATGGGGAGAGAAAAGATATGTGGCTTGGAAGCAGGACTACATGGTGCTGCACTGGAGTAAACTGGCTTGCAGTGGGGCAGCTTATTTTTTAGGGTAAGCAGTGGTGCAAATCATAGTTTATATTAGTGCTGTGTGTCTACAGTGGGTGGTGTTGGCATGCAGTTATGTTGGTGTAGCCTCAACAGTAACATCAGTACAGCTCCTTGGTGACTAGTAGGCCCCAGTGTAGACAAGGCCTGCATTTTGGGGAAGAGTGGGCATTTGCAGTATTGCTGTTGGTTGTTTATAAATGAGGCAGGAAGGACTAAGTGAAAATTTCCCTTTTCATTTTCACCAATACACAGGGCTCAAATTGTGTCTTTTTAGGCCCAGCCCTGAATAGAGGCTAATGCAAAACCACATCACCCCAAGAGTAGTATGTGAAGGGATTGTGAGCACCTCAGGGTGCCTGGCCTTACCTCATCCCTGCCCTTTTTGAGGTAATGTGCATCCCTGAATACAAGGATTTCTTTTGTCTCTGGCCTTACACCCTCCATCCTGTGCACAAGCCAGAGAAAAACTGGACCCTAACTGAATAAATTCTTGAAGAAACATAAAACATTTCTGGTAAAGAAGAACAGGGACAGGCATAGTCATTTTTAGAACAAGATTAAAACTTGTTTTAATTCAAAAATTGAGTAAAGAATCTTTAATTGGCTAGAGAATGCTAATATGAGGACTATGTGTGTGTTAAAATTTTGTAACTGGAAAGATTTCATGGATTATATGGATGAAATATTTAAAGTAAATCTTTAGAGGGAGTAGAGGAAAAAAAGACATCATATCTTAGAAATGTAAAGCTGAAAGGGACCTCGAGAAGTCATCAGGTCCAGCCCTCTGTATTGTGGCAGGACAAAATAAACCTCGGTGATCCCTGATAGGTCTTTGTCAAGCCTGTTCTTAAAAACCTCCAGTGATGGGGATACCACAACCTCCTTTGGAAGCCAGTTCCAGTGCTTAACTACCCTTACAGTTACAAAGTTTTACCTAATATCTAACCTAAATCTCCCTTGCTGCAGATTAAACCCATTACTTTTTGTCCTACCTTCAGTGGACATGGAGAACAATTGATCACCATCCTCTTTATAACTGCCCTTAACATATCTGAAGACATATCAGGTCCCCCCTCAATCTTTTTTTTCTCAAGACTGAACATGCCCAGAGTTTTTAACCTTTCCTTATAAGTCATGTTTTCTAAACCTTTTATAATTTTTTGCTCTCCTCTGGACTGTATCCAGTTTGTCCACATCTTTCCTAAAATGTGGTGCCCAGAATTGGATACAGAACTCCATCTGAGGCCTCACCAGTGCTGAGTAGAATGGGACAATTACCCCCACCCCATGTCTTACATGCAACACTCCTGTCACTACACCCCAGAATGAGGTTAGCCTTTTGACAAATCCATGCTGACTCTTCCTTATAACCCTGCTATCCACTGGATGCTTACATATGGATTATGTTCCATATCTTTCCAGGTATCAAAGTTAAGCTGACTGGTCTATAATTCCGCACGTCTTATTTGTTCCCCTTTTTAAAGATAAATGCCATGTTTGCCCTTCTCCTGTCTTCTGGGACCTCACCCATCCTCCAAGAATTCTCAAGGATAATTGCTAACGATTCTAAGATTGCTTCAGCTTGTTCCTTAAGTACCCGAGGATGAATTTCATCAGGCCCTGCCAACTTGAATACATCTAACTTGTCTAAATATTCTTTAACTTGTACTTTCCCTATTTTGGTTTGCATTCCTTCCCCCTTCTTGTTAATATTTATTGTGCTGAGTATCTGGTTGGCATTAACCTTTTTAGTAAAAACTGAAGCAAAATAGGCATTAAACACCTCAGCTTTCTTGATGTAATCAGTTATTATCTTTTGTCCCCAGCTAAGTAAAGGACCTACACTTTCCTTCATCTTTCTTTTGCTCCTAATGCATTTAAAGAACCTCTTCTTATTGCTTTTTATGTTCCTCGCTAGGTGTAACTGATTTTTACTTTATTCTGTCTGATTTTGTTCCTACATGCTTGTGCTATTCTTTTGTGCTCCATGCTTCCATTTTTTGTAGGATTCTTTTTTGATTTTCAGGTTATTAAAGAGCTCCCAGTGGATCCATATTTGCTTCTTATTATTATTCGTGTCTTTCCTAGAGCCAGATTTCTGTGCGTAATTCCATGGAATTCAATGGAGTTACACCAGATCAGACTTTTTTCCTTTGTTCTATGCTTATACTGAAGGAACTAACTTTGTTGTGCAAAATTGGTATTGCTAAAAAATAAAGACAAAAAAGATCACAACAATAAGTACAGTCTATGTACAGCCCTGGAATATTGAATGACAGAAAAGCTTTAAAACACAATATAAAAAATGAAGTTTGTAACTTTTGCTACTTTATAGAGTAAAATGTGCCATTAAAGAAGGAGTAAGTTATTTATCTGTTATTCCTGTGCAGAGTGTATGTTTTTCTGAGGCAATCCAAAAGTCAGATTCATTCTTGAGAAGATCTTAAACATACAGCCAAGTATCAGTCTTCTGTCTTCAAGCTATTTGTGTCAGGATGCAGTCTTCTGCCATAAAACAGTTGTGCTGTATCAACACAAATGTTTGTGACCATCTATGCAGATAATCAGGTAACTGTAGGCAGATGGGACTTTGTTTTGTATTTGACGGTAACTTTTTCTTGGTGGTGTTAACGAAAAATTCAGCAGGTTTTTATGGATGACACTTAAATGCCATTGTGATAGGTGCACTATACATAGCATCATAAACTGATGTATTGAGCCCAATAGAATTATCAGAGTCACATTTCTTCGCACATTAGTGGCTCAGCTGTCTTGCCTTCCATGGCAGTCTATAGACAATCTGTGTCAAATCATGTAAACTTGGAGTTAGATGTAGTCTGTTTTCTTCATTTATTGTTGATCAATAATATAGCATCTTACAGTCATGTTGTTCTATGTTCCTGCATGTCTTGCCATTCAGTACTGCTACAAGAGCATCAGATTTCACAAGGATTTTGTAATATTGAGATTCACTGGATGGTAAAATGCACAATGTCATATCTCTATATGAGAAACAAAACAGATAGTAAAACACTTCATGCTCTCAACATGCTGTTAGTTTAATCTGTTCTGATAAAACTGATTAAGAGCCAATTTAGCTTCCAGTGAAATGAAGAACAAAACTCCATTGACTTTATTCATGGAGGGTCAGACTCCTGATACATCACAATTAGTTTTATTGCAAAGCTTGTTGTTGGGCCATTGTGTGCCTATTCTAGGGGAAATGATTCATTCTTTACCCAAACAACACCATCTGCTGAGTACACAAACAAATTTGGTGAATGAGTAATTGCTTAAGTACATGATGACAGTAATTATAAATAATATTCATTAGCAGTTTTGATTATCTCAGAATACACAGCTCCCGCATTAAAAGTGTTCAGAGGTTTTAAAAGCCGGCATTAAGGTGTGTATGTACAAAACATGATAAATTAATATAGATTAAATGAATTAAAGTAAACATTCTGTGTATTGTCATGTGACAATAGGATTTTGATAAATGAAGTATCTGTTGTATGTGGAAAACACAAGAGAATAATAACAAGGGCTCATAGAGGAAAAACCTCTTTCCCAGCAAAGCATCATGTCTCCATTCCTTCATCTTACAAGAGCACTCTTTAATCAGTTACATGGAATATATCTCTTAGCTATAACAGAGTGAAACCAAGTTAAAAATTATGTATAAAAATTATGCCTCATCCATCTACCCCTCCTTTAAGGGTAGCATCATGTGGAATTGTGTGGGATTCCAGTAGCTGCATTTGTCAAATTAACATTTGTTTCCAGGCCAAACTGCTGACCTTTGTGCCCCTCTATGTCAGCAAGACCATCACAGGGAATGATAACAATAGATGCCTACATGCTTTCAACCAATGCTGTTTAGTATGAATCCTTAGAACAGAATGGTCTGCAAAGTAACTCATATACTTGTATATTGTCTAACTCAGTGAGCAGCTGCCAAACTAAGCTGCCAAACTAAGTCCTTCAAACAGTATGAAGGCCAAACTCCTGAATCCATCCACTCACGTGCAATTAGAACAGACATGTTGCTACTGTCCACTGGCTGGAAATTACCTGGAGTGCACCCCAGGAATACATGGCTCAAGATCATGTAAACTGACCTGAAAGAAACAGCTTAAGGCAGTGCCAGGTGTGGAGGATGATGTGGAACAAAGGGTCCAGGAAATTCTCCTTTATGCTCCATGGCATTGTTATTGATGAAAATGAAATGTGAGGTGGAGTTTCTCAAGAGAGTTACAGAGAGAGACTGTGGAGTTTCACACTGCTAAAATGGTTTTGCGGTGCTGATCAGACCATGATATTCTTGAATAAATGTTTTAACTGTGTAATATAATAAACGTGCTTTTTCTCTTTTAGTTAGAAAAAACCCCCTGAAATTTACAATATTTTATACCATAGCCATTCATGTACTAAGGAAGGCACCAATTAATTTTTTTATTATATTCCAAGATTGATCTCAGCATGGAGATGCAAACATTGGAGGAAAAAATACATTTACTAAGTACTTTTTCCAATCTTGCCTTGGTGTTCAACATCAAATGGATCAGATTAGTTAATGCAACAACACAAAATAAAATCAGGATTTTTATTTCTGATACTAACAAACTATATAGGTAGCAGTCTGCACCTGTTTCAGACTGCACTAAATCTAGTAATGGTGCATAACTTTGTTCTTGCAAGATCTGAAAACCGTAGCATCTAATTATCAAACCAGGTAAATGGAATATGGATCTGATAGTACTGAATTCCGTTGTCCAAAACTGTAAGGACCAGGGATGCACCAAGCTGCAGTGACATAATATTTTAGTTTGAAACTGAAAAATAACAGAATTAAATTCAGGATAGACCAAAAAAGCATCAGTGAGAGCACAGCATAATGTCTGAAAAGCCTGAGTGACATGGACCTGCAATTTTCACAAGAATGATGATGAAACAAAACTCACCCACTGTATGCACAGATTTTGAGATGACCGTCTGTGAGGTCTTAGATGAAACTGCTTGATATTCTGAAATTGGTATGAGATTGTGAAATATCCAAAGAATACTTTGGAGGAAAGGAAATTGGTATGAAAAAACCATATGTGCAACTAAGTTAAAAGATACACAATTAAAAACAATTCCCTAAGGAACATGGGGCCAGATCTGTGCAGTGCCTAACATGCAAGCTCGGGCATCAGGAGGTAGGGTGACCAGATGTCCTGATTTTATAGGGACAGTCCCGATTTTTGGGTGGTTTTTCTTATACAGGCTCCTATTACTCCCCATTCCCTGTCCCAGTTTTTCACATTTGCTGTCTGGTCACCCTATCAGGAGGGCAAAGGTGGCTTTTAGCCATTTGAAGCTCCCAGATTCTGGGCTGCTTCACAAGCCATATATATATATATAGAGAGAGAGAGAGACCAATGGATTGCAATGCATGAACCTCTACTTCCTGAGCAAAAAGACCTAGCTCTTTCACCCAAGGCTGTAGCAGGCTCATCAACCTCTATGTGGCCTAGCCACCACCAGATGGAGACAGAGTGTCACACCATGCTTGCCTGAGTAGTACAAAAATTCAGGGGCAGAGTAAAATGAATTTAATATGACAATATTTATTTTCATATTCAGTAAAAACCTCAGTTGTTGAATATACCTGAAGCTGCTGCAGAATTTCTAGTCTGTTGCAGCACCAAAGCGGCCTTGTCCATAGATGGCATGATGTATCTGATAAACACAATGTAACATGGCAGGGCTTCTCCCCAGCCCGCAGATCCCTTCTGTCATGCCCACAAATTCTTTTAGGCACTTTTATTTCTCAACAGAGGTAAACCAAACAAACAACAGTTCTTCAGCTCACCCTTAACTATAATCCCCAGGGGATTTTACACCTTCACTTCTCAGGCTCTCATGGACTCCCCTTTGAGGGGGCTCCAGGTCTCTCCTTCTCTAGGCCCAGGTACTGTCTTTTAAAGCTCATTATGGACAGCTGATGTGGCACAAGTACACTGGCCCTGCTCCTTCTTAAAGGGCAGCTTCAAAGTAGGATTTAAACAAAGGGACCATCAACTTGAACTAGATGAAGCTTCCAGATGCATGGTGAGATCTCCTCCACATGACTGCTTAAGACATAAAAGACTCTTGAAATCTCAACAGCTGAGGTCTTTCAATGTAAGAACAGACCAGAGCCAATTATTTCAACTGCCGTGATGGTCATATATATTATTTATATTGTAGTTATAATTATGAAATAGAAAAGCACAAAAGTCCTGAAGGATTTTTTTTTTTAGTGTCTGAATTTTTCAATATGACTTTATAAAAGTAAATTCTATAAGTAAGTTTATGGATCTATTTTTTTCTTCAGAAGCTGTTCGACCCAAATTTTTTAAATCTATGTAGATGTCTGCATTCAAAGGGAGTTAGACGTCTAGGTGCTTTTGAAAATCCCACTAGGCACCTATATGCATCTTTGGGCACCTAAATACCTTTACAAATTTGGCCTGTCATACTTATTCTGTCCAAGCAGTTAAAGTACAAGTAAAAAAGTTATGTTGGGAAACTGAAAAGTTTTCTAGGCATGGCAAGTTATCATTCCAGACTTTAAAAGGAGTTTAAGTAAACCTTTACAAGCATTGACAAGACAAGGTGCTAAATTTATTTGGATATGTGTCTTTCAGAAGACTTTTCAAGACCTCAAATCTGAATTAGAAGACTCTTCCACTATCTCATATTATGCTCTAATTCCCTATTCCAAAATCATTATGTAGTCTGGTTAGCTTAGGTACCATTTTAAAAGATGAAATGAAGAATGGAGATCAGAAGATAATTTCCTATGCAAGTCACAATCTGTGAGATACAGAAAATATAATTGCAAGATGGGGAAAAGATTCTGAAGTTGCCTGACCCTGTGAACAATTTTCTTTTTCTTTTTTTAAGCACACCAAATAAAATTGTGATTGACAGTCACTTTTGAAATCAGAAAACCTACATAACTGCAAAGATTGAAAGACGGGTTAAGACTGCAAGTATCTAGTCCCCAGATGGTGCAAAGACCTGGTAATATCCGGTGATACCAGCTGACTGGCTACATTTCTTAACATCTACTTCAAAATACTGACTGGTTCTACACTAGTGTTCCTAATTCAACACTATTCCAAAAACTCCTAGAACTTGATATATTCAACGAAGACTGCAGTGGAGATTGGGCTGTCCAGTCTACTGCAATTCACTATCTGAGCTCTGGTCAACTGTGATCAATCTTTTAAAAGGTCCAGAGGGATATAAAAAAGTAGTGATTTTTTTTTTTTTTTAAAGAAATCAAAATTAAGTTGTCAGGTGCAGTCTGCTGTGCCTGGGAACATAGGCGTTGCTACACTGGATCAGACCAATGGTTCATTTAATCCAATATACCATTCCAATATTTGCCAGTACCAAATGCTTCAGGGGACGTTTATTCCTAAACTTGGATATTTAATTGTAGGCTTATGCACTAAAGCAGAAATTTGTATCATGCTATATTTAAGGCAACTGTGGAAATTGTTATTACTCATATATGTCCCAACCTTTTTTAAAATCCTCCTAAGGTATTGACCTCAATTAATATTTTGTGACATTGAGTTCCACAGCTTAGTTATGCATAGTGTAAATTTTCTGGTTTTAGATTGCTGATTTTAATTTCAAGGGGTGTCCCCTTGTTCCAGTATTCTGAGAGGGGGTAAACATGCCTGACTGAGATTCTCTGTACCATTGTTTTATATACCTCTGGCACACCTCCTTCTATTCATCGTGTCTCTAAATGTAACAGTCCTGACCTTTTTAGTCTCTTCTTACATGGTAGTCTTTCTATTCCATTTTTGTAGCCCTTCTATGGTCCCTTTTTATTTCTAGTATATCTTTCTAGAGATGAGTTGCCCAGAGAAGCTAAGAATTCCAGAATCCGTGAGACAAACTATATCAGGTTAATACACAATAGCCATTTGGAACCAATGATGTTAAAGCAGCCATGTAACTGGAAACTAAATTTCCTGAAACAACATTACAGGGCCAAATTCTGTTCTCCTTTACAGAGGCATGAATTCAGAGCAATAGATTTACTACCAGCGTAACTGAGAGCAGAATGTAATAGATACAGGTAGTCCTGAAAATGGTTGTACTCCTGTTGCTACTCTTAAATTACCAGACCTTCTAAGTGTCATCAGATCTAAAGAGTGTGGCAGTTATTAGCGATCCTCCCAAAGGTCTCAATGTATGGTTGTGAATTTTATTGAACCATTTACCTGTAATATATATGAGATGGGTTTCATGTATACAGTGAAAATGAGAAATATCTTACCTGCTTTGTTTACAATAATAATTTTATTGTAATAAGATCATTGTTCAAGAGACTATATAGATTTTAAATATGCTCACCTGTTTTAGGTGAAATGTTCATCTTTAACATTTTGTTGAAAGAACAATATATTTTGGAACTATACATGCATACTTTACCATTAAGATGATAGCCGCATTAGTCTTCTGTAAATAAGTGCATGGGTAAGATGTTGATTCTTCTTTGAGAAGGAAGAGAGACAGATAGCAAACACCTTGGAGTGTAACTTCATATGGAAACTAGTTCTGCAAAATAAGTTTGATAAGTTTAACAGTAAGTTTCTTTGTTGATTGTAGAATCTGTCTCCTCACTGCTGTAAATATATCTGTTTTGTCTTGCTAGGAATGGAGATGCAACATATAAACTCTTGGTTTGTCAAGACTTGTGTACAATACTTCCTATAACTTTGCAGCAATAATAGTTATGTGAAAGGATTCTGTAAAGAATGAAAATAGTATGTGCCATGCTGACACTGTCATATTTTAGTCCCAAACCTGCTGCCTGTGTGCATTCATTTATAGATGCTGATGACAGTGACAAAAAATATGGGTTTTTTTACTGTTTTCCTTCTGTTACCTTCACGGAGACGATACAGGGAAACTTGAATGAGAGGCAGATTCCATTCTATCAATGGAATTGTTTATCAAAGTACAATTGCACATCCTTCAAGTCAATAGAGTTGCATGGGCATCACTGAGGGCTTAAGCTTAACACAGTGGCGCGGCACAGGTGTTACTGATAGCCTAATTTGATCTGCAGAAACTTTATAATGATGCATGTGACTGAAGGAGCAGCAGAATGAGGGGTGGCTGGCTCATACTGGGCTCTGGTTTTCGGGGTGGTGGTTGTGGATTATACGTGGAGGATAGAAATATTGTGACCTGTTAACCTAGTGAGAAAATTATATACCATCCAAGGGAGAGACAAGTCTGATCTGTATATTTATTTTCTGACTTGTAAAAATGTGCCCATCACAATTGTCTCTGAAGCACATACATTTTAAAAAAACAACTCTTGGTTATTCAACATTAAATAAAATCCCAAAAATTGGAGACGGTTTTTGCACTAACCTTGTCCTATCTGTACAGGTTCTTGTATGGTCCCCATCAACATAGTATCTGATTTTGTGTACTCAGACAAAAACCTGAGAAACCAAATGGCATTTAAACCCTGTCCTGAAAGTAAACAGATATGGAACCTGCAGACCAAAGGGGGGAAAGAATTTAGAAGCAAAGGCTCTCCATTGAAAGTGGCATGATAGAATCCACCATATGTTTTGGCTCAAGCGCTTCCACTGATTTCAACCGCCATGGCACAACACAGGGAGAGTGATAGTGTTTCATGTAGCTAGGACAGGTAGCTAAATTCTGTGAGAAGGAGCTATTTGGGTTACCTTGGCCAGCAGAGCTTCTAATTCCACTGAACTGGAACTACCTGGCTCTCAGAACGTTTAGATTCAGTCAAGTGTTTATGTGGAGCTTTGGGATATGTCTACACCGCAATTAAACACCTGCGACTGGCCCGTGTCAGCTGACTTGGGCTTGCAATGCATAAAATTGCGGTGTAGAGGTCACGCTTACTCGTGGGTCCCACAACTTGTGCTCTAGGCCAAGCCCGAATATCAACACTGCAGTTTAACAGCCTTGCAGCCCAAGCCCCATGAGCCCAAGTCTGTTGACAGGGGACAGCCGCAGGTGTTTGATTTCAGCATAGACATAACCTTGGAGACCCTTAAGCCTAGGAGGTGGGGTTTTCAAAAGCACTCTACTTTGGCTTAACTTTGCTCCCAAAGAAATCAATGGGAGTTTTACCATTGTCTTCAATAGAAGCTGAGTTAGGTCACCACTGACCATTTTTAAAAATCCCACCATAGGTGCTTACAATAGGTGCTTACATGTAAATTTCATAGCCTATGACAGTGGAGTTTAGAAATTCTACCAACTCTTGGGGGTTTCAAGTTTTCATAACAAGTAAATGCAAGATTTCCGCCCACAGCTATAAAAATAATCCCACTCACTAGTTCTTCTTAGACTTGTGAATCAAAGAAACATTGACTTTATACATCAAGCCATTTTTGAACTATGACTAAAAAGCATTTTCCAAAAAAAGGGAAAACACCTCTCCCGCCCCTTAATGCACCACATGTAAAAAACACTTTGTCCATTTAATGCCAAACTTCCACAAAATTTAATTTATCCTCTGCCTATCCACAAGAGCATTTTGAAGAGAGCCCCATCAAATTTGTGCTTATAATGGAAAAGGTCATACAGCTAGTTATGGAATTACTAACATAGCTGCATATATACCATCCTAAATAAAAGGACAACAGATTTTCATCTCCAAGACTTGAATTAAATTTACTTTATGAATGTCTTAATACAGTAATGTATTCTTTATACATTTGCCTTCTTCATAGGTATATTTTCATTTATTTTTGATATTGCAATACCAAAATGATGTTATAACAGAATAAAAGTTATGGCAAGTAACTACAGCAGCCAATTTAAAGCGTATTTGCTGTTTTAACTTTATTCCATGTATAAAAAAGACTTAATCTACAGAGACAACATCCCTGTAAAATTGTTTCTTTTTTCTTTCTTTTTTTTTTATAATCAAGCCAAATTCTGATCTTTGACATGCATGCCCAGCTCACGGTGAAGTCATGGGGGGGACCATGCAAATGTATTAAAAGGCAGAGTTTGGTCCTAAGATTTCTTGTAGGAGATAACCAAAAAAAAAAGGGAAACGGGCCAAAATATACTTTAGTAGCTTTATAATAATAAAACATTTAAACTTCACTAAAAATAACAGTTATGCATAAACAGGACTTAAATTCAGCTGGAGCTGTCCGGAGCAGAGTTCTGGTGAATATTTTCAAACCTGCAGGGCAGAAGTCATGAGCCCCGGCACCCCTTCCCACCCCCCCACCCCCACTCCCACCACTACTGCGGGGCAGAAGCCCTGAGTCCCAGGGCTCCAGAAAATACTTTGAGAATTTAACGCTGTGCATAAATGTTTGATGTGATTTTTAAGTTTAAGCATTTCTCCATTTTATTAGTGTATGAATTTATGCTAATAATAGGCTTAAGGCATTGAGGGGGGTAGGGTGACCAGGTGTCCCGATTTTATAGTGACAGTCCCGATTTTTGGATCTTTTTCTTATATAGGCTCCTATTACCCCCCCCCCCCCCCCCGTCCCGATTTTTCACACTTGCTGTCTGGTCACCCTAGAGGGGGGAAATTCATGGTGGTGTTAGAAGTATAAATAGAACCCTTTCCTGTGAACCATTTTGTTGTGCTTATATCTGCTATACAAGCCAATGATGGATTTCACTGTTCATGAGACAGAGTGCTGTGCATGTCAATGCTTATTAAAATCTAGTCTCATCACAAAGATCTGTGTTTTAACATTCTCTTAAATATCAAGTCTACTGCACCTGGTCTCCTAAATAACTGAACCCCACTATAAGTACCATTATTTTCATAATTTCTTTTTATAATATATAATGATTAGGTTTTACTTACCTTATAATACTTTGTAAGTGGAGTGGTTACCAGTATATCTCATAACTTCATAGTTCATATACTCTTTTTAAGATGAATAGAGTTATTTATGTTTTTGGACTGTTACTTGAAATGACTTTATTTGTTTTACAGTTTAGAAAACTCTGCAGGTAGCCTTAGAAGGCCATTCAATTCATTAACATTAAATCAACAACCAGAGCTTCTTTTTGCCTTTCTGTGGCAGGATTAATGGATTTTGGCATGACTTGTGCATCTAGCAGTAAAAGCTCTTGCTGGGAAAGCTAGCAAGCTTGACTAATTCCCAGCAGTGTTAACTGCATAAACTTATTTTAAGCTTTTAACTTTGACTGAAGATTAAAGGTAATGACTTCATGCTGTTACCTTTGAATATATGGCGCTCTAATACGGTCATGCTTAATAAGTATATATAAAAATAGCAAATATACATGGATAGTATACATGTAACTATGAATATGTAATTAATATTCTACAACATAAAGTAAACTCCTACATCATTCTGGATTATTATTTTTACATTCATGCAAAATATGATTCCACACAATAATGAGCAGCTTTGTAGTTTAAGTAATACTTTATATTGAAATACCTGCAAATGTTTAAGTATGTGGAATATTAAATCATATAGTAAAGACACATGCAAAGTATTTCAGAGTATCTTATGATTTAATGGAAAATGTGGACTATTGATATGATTTTAATAAAACTGGGTTGCTCAGGAAGGCTATTTTTCACCTGTAAAGCATTTCACTTAGTATTGGAGTTTTTCACCTTTTCAGACAGCGTTTGAATCAGTATTCAGAAAAGCCTGCAGAAAGGAGAAAAGGGAGGAAAAAATATTTTCAGCCTGTCTGACAAGACTACATAAAAAGCTCGTGATCAAAGGGTCTTAAGTACACGTTACTGGTGTGACAAACAACATTTCTGTCCCTTTATTAGATTTATTTTTTTTTCTGAAAACTGCAGTGGCCAGTGTATAGTTTGTGAAAGAAAGCTGGCAGGGTTGTATTCTTTGATTCCTAATTAACACCTTCAGTCTCAAAAGAGAACTAACAGAAATACCATAAAATGTTGCAGCTGCATTGTTATTCCGCTTGGTTGGTTTGTTAAAAGTCGGCTGGGCATTGGCAGCTGCAATAAAGGAAAAGCTCAATGGATGTTTTGTATTGTGCCCACTGAAGTGAAAGAAGGCAACCATTTTATTTTCAAATGGGCAGCTGCATAGTGATGTTTAAACTGAGCTAAATGTAAGATTTACTGTTAATTTATAGTAATTGATTATAAATAAAGTAGTAGGACGGCCTAGCTTTAATCTGTTATAGCCATAGGTCACAAATTTTAGTGGAAATGAATTATGAGGGACAAGGAACTAATTTTGCAGCACTTTCGTAATAGAAAATGTTGATTATAGAACTTAATGACAAGGAGCAGTTTTCAGCATTAAAATCAAAAGAGTACCTTGGAAGCAGCTAAGCAAGTCATTCTTTAGAAAACAATGTTTATGCTTTGAGAAGTGGAGGTATATGTTCCCTCCTTTCACTACTCTAACCTCTCCCCTCCCCCACATTATTGAAAACCAAAATTGTAATGCTGAGATCAGGCTGAATAAAATTCTGCATGCATTTTTTTTTTTCCAGAGCATGGACTTGTATTTTGCCTTGGATAGTGGAATAAAGGGGGCATTTAACTCTGGTCAGATAAATCTCACTCACATTCAAAAAATGCAATTAGGAAAATATGTAAATCTAGATGTTTCATCAAATGCTAGCTAAGGGGTTACCAGTTCTTTTCTTGCACAATGACTGAACTAAAGAACTTTAGTGTCTGTGTAAGAACCATTGTCCCAGCCCCAGTGCCTGTTGGAAACAGAGTCCAGACTGGCCGTGGGAAATACCTACATATTTGACACAGGCCCTATTTCTGAGAGAAAAGGGGGTGGAATAGAAAGTATGGAGATTTTACTGTTGCATTCTAATCAGCCATGATCTGCCTAATTTGCTTTGATCAGGAAGATAAACTAATTTTCCTATAGGCTGGATAAAAGTAATTAGCTGTCCAATGCTTTCATGTTTTTGAAAAGGGTAAAGAAAAGGAGAGCAGGAATTGTAATGGTGGGAGCAAAGTACATGTTTTTGGCTCATCTGAGTGCATTGTTAGTTGAAAATAGGATGGTGACATAGAAGAGAGGCCCTGACTAAAGGTAGTTCCATGTGTTGGGCTGCTATTGTAAAGCATGATCTATAATACTATGCAAATAAAACAAAGTTTCTGAAGAGTAATTTATCATCTGTTTTAGTGTATTCAGGTTCTGTTCTTGTTTATGGAGATAGCATACTTTAACTTTACATAACATAACATGAAGAGGTATTTTTTATGTTTCATTTTCCTAATGGTAGTTCAGTGTTGTTCATCATAGTTTCTTTTGGATAATTAGTTTCTTAATTGAAATCTGCCAATAAGTCATACATACATGGGTTGTAAGTGTACATGGCCATCACTGTTGGACACTACTAACTTGTTGCTCTATAGTGTAAAAACTGTATAATGAACTATCTGAGTAGACATCTGACTTTAAACACTCTGTCTAATGTTTGCACTATAGGATGAAGCTTCAAGTATGACCTTTGGGAGCAGTTATTTCTTTTCTCCTTGACCCCTATTTAGCTATGAGTTTAGAGGGTTTGGGTGAGAGGTTTTAAAGTACAAGATTTTATTTCACTATAAACTCATTAAATTGTAGATATATGATAAACTGCTAGGACACAATCCTGCAACCCATAAGCATGCAAATAATTCCCACATAAATCCCATAACTAGCATGAGTAAAGGATGCACGATCAGGCCCTAATTTTTTTTAAAGTCTTTCATTTAAAACATTAATGTATTTGCAATTATTTATTTGCCATCTTAAACAGTTTAAAATTAAATAGCTTTTACATTTTGCCTTTAACAGATATTTGGTCATGTCATTTTTGATGTTTGGTCACGTGTCTATTACTCTGTCAATGATATGTTGAGCATTTGCTCTGTCACTGATTGTACAGCTGTTATCGAAGGCAAGCCATCTCTGAACTGTACTTTTAGTGGAAATTCCTGTATTGGTTGGTATAGTTTTTAACCATCATTTCCTTAAACATGATTTATGAAGGCCCATAGTAGAGCGGGTATTTCAAAGGTAAGGTACTGTCCTCTAGTGGATGATGCACTAGATTGGGACTCAGGAGACATTGGTTCTAATCTCAGCCATGCCATTGATTTGCTGAGTGACTTCACTTCCCTTTGTGTGTCTACTTAGCTAGTAAGCTCGTTGGAACAGGGTCTGTTTTGTACAGTAATTAGTACTGTTAATACAGTACAGTAATCCAGTACAGATACCAGTGGGGACTTTTAGGTATTAATGTGAAACTACTACTACTAATATGCAATCAGGACTTGAAATTGAATGGTAAATGTTTAACAAGGGTAACTTCCCTGCTCCACAAACCTTTATTCTCCTATACTTAGTAAATTAATGTATACATTTGAATCAGGAATCGGTGTCCAGTTTAAACTATGCTTTAGATAGTACCTTTCATCCAGAAGAATCCCAAAGCACTTTAAAAACTGATTTACTAATAATAAATAAAATGAATGAAATCTCATAGAGACACTACACCAACAGTTCCTCCAATAGTACTTTACTGCCCCAGGGAAGATTATCTGTCACCATTTCCTACCTGAGGTTCTTTTGGAATTCACCTGGAATTCAGAGGGGATGTAACTTTTGTTCAAAGTTCTCATGACCTTTATGAAAAGAATAGGGATGTTAAGCCTGCGTCCTGCAGAACATTTCAATTTGGCTAATTATATTCTACCTACTAAAAATGCTCTGTGGCTGGATATGGTATTTTTCTTGACTTCCTGAATTGTCCTAAAAAGCGGATAGACATTAGGCAAGTTTTGTAATGAGAAGATCATATTTAAAAAATCAAATAACTATATGGGCTCTATTCATTATTTGTATTGTGGTTATATTGTAGCGGGGGACTCTAATCAGGATTGGGGTTACCTTGTGCTAGGAACTATTAAAATCCAGAGATAGACTATACAGAGAAGCCCCCCGTGGGGGGAAAAAAGCAGCCATTATCGATAGGTGGAAAAATATTTTATGGTGTGGATGCATAGAAAGGGGCATAGGCTGTATATCACAGACATTGCTCTTCAAAGATAAAAACTTCCAAGCACTGACAGAGTTTGCAGAATAAATTTACCGTGCTAGCAAGACATATTGGATAGTATTTTCAGTGGAGAAATATGTTCCAGTATGATATCATCCTCAAACTGGAGGACTTCAGTAACTCAGCCAGAGGTTAGTTAGGAGTCTATTACAGGAATGATTGGGTGAGGTTCTGTGGCCCATGATGTGCAGGAGGTCTGACTAGATGATCATGATGGTCCTTTCTGACTTTGACGTCTATGAGAGAACAGATTAGCGAGCCTTGTTTCTACCTCCTAAAATATGGAAATTTGAGATTTTAACATTTGTTATATCTATATATCTATATCTATATAAACACACACACACACGGGCTGTCAAGCAGTTAAAAATTGTGATTAATCGCGCGGTTAAACAATAATAGAATAAAATGTATTTAAATATTTTTGGATGTTTTCTACATTTTCAGATATATTGATTTCTGTTACAACACAGAACACAAAGTGTACAGTGTGCAGTTTATATTTATTTTTATTACAATCGCTCAGACAAATACATTTGTTTACATTTGCAGGAGATAATGCTGCCTGCTTCTTGTTTACAATGTCACCCGAAAGTGAGAACAGGCATTCCTGTGGCACTGTTGTAGCAGTGTCACAAGATATTTACATGCCAAATGCCCTAAAGATTCATATGTCCCTTCATGCTTCAACCACAATTCCAGAGGACATGCGTCCATGCTGATGACCAGGGGCGGCTCTATGATTTGTGCCACCCCAAGCATGGCAGTCAGGCAGCCGTCGGCGGCGTTTCTGCGGGAGGTTGCCGGTCCTGCGGATTCAGCAGCATTCCTGTGGGTGCTCCGCTGGTCCCGTGCTGTCGGCGGACCCGCCACCAAATCCGCGGGACCAGCGGAGCTCCCGCAGAAACGCCGCTGAAGGCTGCCTGGCTGCTGCTCTCACGGCGACCGTCACGCCGCCCCCCGGGGCTTGCTGCCCCAGGCACGCGCTTTCTGCGCTGGTGCCTGGAGCCGGCCCTACTGATGACACGTTCTGCTCAATAACAGTCCAAAGCAGTGCGGACCGACGCATGTTTATTTTCATCATCTGAGATAGATGCCACCAGCAAAAGGTTGATTTTCTTTTTTGGTGGGTCGGGTTCTGTAGTTTCCGCATTGGAGTGTTGCTCTTTTAAGACTTCTGAAAGCATGTTCCACACCTCGTCCCTCTCAGATTTTGGAAGGCACTTCAGATTCTTAAACCTTGGCTCGAGTGCCATAGCTATCTTTAGAAATCTCACATTGGTACCTTCTTTGAGTTTTGTCAAATCTGCAGTGAAAGTGTTCTTAAAATAAACATGTGCTGTTCATCATCCGAGACTGCTATAACATGAAATATATGGCAGAATGCGGGTAAAACAGAGGAGGAGACATACAATTCTCCCCCAAAATGTTCAGTCACTAATTTAATTAACGCATTGTTTTTTTTAATGAGCGTTGGATGGAAGCATGCCCTCTGGAATGATGGCCAAAGCATGAAGGGGCATACGAATGTTTTAGCATATCTGGCACATTAATGCCAGCTACAAAAGTGCCAGGTGAAAGCCTGTTCTCACTTTCAGCTTACATTGTAAATAATAAGCAGGCAGCATTATGCCCTGTAAATGTAAACAGACTTGTTTGTCTTTGCGATTGGCTGAACAAGAAGTAGGACTGAGTGGACTTGAAGGTTCTAAAGTTTTAAATTGTTTTGATTTTGAGTGCAGTTATGTAGCAAAAAAAATCTAATTTTTTTTAATTGCATTTTCACAATAGATTGCACTACAGGACTTGTATGAGGTGAATTGAAAAATACTATTTCTTTTGTTTACTAATATTTGCACTCTATTATGATTTTTGATTATCATTTTTAAAGTGAGCACTGTATACTTTGTAGAATACTTTGTATTCTATGTTGTAATTGAAATCAATATATTTGAAAATGTAGAAAAACATCCAAAAATATCTAATACATTTCACTTGGTATTCTATTGCTTAACAGTGCGATTAAAACTGTGATAATTTTTTTTTAATCACGATTACTTTTTTGAGTTAATTGGATGAGTTAACTGCGATTAATTGACAGCCCTAATATATATACACACATTATGTCAGTTGCCAAAACTACATTAGCTTCGATATGAGATCATGGTCACAGGTGGTGAAAGCTGACTGAAAAGCTATAAAGGAAAGGTGAAGTCTCCACTAGGATGCCACAGAGATCTGTGTTAAACGTGGGTTTACTTATCATTTGCATTAATCATAAATAAGCGTAACCTAATGGGTAGCACACTGGACTGGGACTCAGGAGACCTGGATTGTGGTCCCAGCTCTGCCACGCTCTGCCTGGTGTCCTTGGGCAAGTCACTTTGCCTCTGTTTCTCCATCTATATAATGATACTTACCTCCTTTTGAAAAGTGTTTTGAGATCTATGGACAAAAAGCGCTATATAAGGGCAAAATATTATGATTGATTATTATTAAAGAAAGAAGAGTGGATTTGAGCATAATTACTTTGTGCCAGATCAAAAGCTCCAGCTATGGGAAGAGAGGAAAGTTCCACAAGTTTCCCCTCACAGAGTTTCCCCCCGAATTGCTCCATTGTGGGAGTGCAGGATTGTCCCCTGATATTCCCTGAGAAAGATATAGCTGCTCTATGCTGCAGCTTTGAGCTAAATTAACTTTTCACCCTATTTGCCATAGAATTGAAAGATAGGACAAGGATCTGGCCTGGCTCTCCACAACTGTGGATACTCAAATCCAAGAGGGAAGGGAAAGAGCTTCAGTTGTCTCTCTCCTTCAGCGTGGTATGGACCCCTTTTAAACGAGCTTTCTATACCCAGGATTTTTCTTCTAGAAAACAGAGAAATTACAGGATTTGTAACTATCCCAACAACAAAACACTCACCCTAATTATGAGAATTCCTATTTACTCTTAGCCTCCTTCCATTCAGCCCCAAGTTTTAACCAAGCAGCTCTCAAGTTTCTCAGGAAAACTGGTTCAGCTGTTGCTGTCACCTACCAACAAAGAAAAATCCCAAAATGTTAAAAGTCCATGGATATATATAAGAAAGGCAAACACTCTCATGTCAATCCACAAGTCCATGTCCTGTAATGGCTGTGCAATAATGCAGCCTTAGTAATAGTACTTTGTACTTCTACAGTGCTATTCCGGGGGGTGTGTGTGTGTGTGTGTGTGTGTGAATCAGCACTTCCGCTAACCATTCACTCAGGTTTCTGACAACAAAATGGGATTAATGACAGTTGCATGTTAGAAAATAATCTGCAGCAAAGGAAACTCATATTTTTCTAGTGTACAGAGGGGAAATTTTTCAAAAAGTGTCTAAATGATTTAGATGCATATGTCCCATTAATTTTAAAAACTTTTGAAAGTGTTGCCCTTACTGCCTATTCCATGTCGCTAAGATAGCTTACATCAAATAAACCTTAACACATACCACAAATAGAATGAACTGACATGTTGACATGAAGAGACCTTCCCACTGAAAGGAAGATAACTTCTCTCACCCAAGGAAAGGCCTGAATAAATAACTAGGCTTTGCAATGTGCTCTAAATGCCATTACTCAGACTAGGGTGATGAGGGGGCGGAAGGAAGAAGTTTCTTCCTCCATTGGCCTCTGTTTAAACCATCTGCCTCCTTCCCCACCCCCAGCCAGGGCCGGCTCCAGGCACCAGCCGACCAAGCACATGCTTGGAGCGGCACCTCCTAAGGGGTGGCCAATCTTGGGGCGGCGCTTGGGTTTGTTTGGTTTTTTTACTTTGGCGGGGCGGCGCTCGAGGGGGTTTCGGGGGGGCGGTGCTGGGGGGGGTGGGTTTCGGCAGGGCAGTGCTAGGGGTTTTTTGTTTGTTTGTTTTTGCTTGGGGCGGCAAAAAAGTTAGAGCAGGCCCTGCCCCCAGCCTCACTAATATAGGGCCCAGTCTAACAAATGTGTCATGTAATGCCATTGGCAATGCAATCAGCTGCAGCACCCCAGAGGATCAATTGTCAAATAAAAGTATGAGGAGGAGGGAAGTCTCTGAATGAATCTAGATCCAAATCATAGAGAGTTTTCTAGTATGAAACCAACACTTTTTAAAGCATAATAAGGCCTTGCAGTAACAGCAGAGAGCAAATTGGGTACATGTTGACAATAACATAGAGGCAAAAAGAGGTCATAATTGCATCTGCTATCTGGCTGTGATCCTCTACCATTGAAGTCAATAGGAGGGTTGTTTTTTCCTGTTAATGTGAGTGGGGAGCAGGAAAGGATTGTGGACTAGAATTTACATGATTCCAGGTGTAAATATAAATTCACTACAAGACTTGTCTCTTTTTGGCTGTATTATGGGGAAGGAGAGGTTCTGTTCAGCACGAAAGAAGGATGCTCTGAAAATCTCACCAGTCTGCTTCCTGCAGTGTTTTTATGTCAGTCTTCATGAACTGACCAGCGTGGAGAAAATAGTCTACTAGGGGAGACTCAATGAACAATAAGACCTGAAGCTATTTGGATTTTGGTTTGGATTTTTTTTTTTTTTTTTGCAGGTAGTGCAGTTGCTCTTAATATGCAAAATACTTTAGTACTGTTCTCCACGGAAAGCCACTGTAAATTTGTATAAAGTTTTCTCTATCAGATTTTCTTCTTCCTCCTTTTTTCATCCTCTTTTTTTTCTCCTTTTCTCATATGAATAAATATTTCTAATACAATATTTATAATTAATAATAATTTAATAAAATGTTAGGTTCCCAGTGGGATAGCTCAGATGTCTAACTTCAGAGCTACTTTTTTTCATATGATTGCCTTCTGTCTGGAAATCCAGTGTCCTCTGTGGGCAAGGGGAGTGGACTTGCGCACCCCCCCACCTTGCAGTGAAGGCAGAGTGCTGTGACCGAGGCTGTCTGTAGATGAGAACGGGTTCATGGAGTAGGGGAGGAATGAAGTTCCCCAGAATAAACTGAAGGACTATCTTTTGGACTATTGTACCAAAATATTGTCCAGCCAATCAGATATGGTGAAGGAGAATCCAAGCCTGAATACCTGAAAGGGAGAAGGGAGAGAACACAAACATTAAAGGGATGTAAGAACTACCCTAATAGATGCAAATATGTGTATGTGGCAGGGGGAGGAGGGGTTGCTTGTCTATTTGTTTGGATTGGGGGAATTTAAGAAAAATATATTTCTCTGATGTGTAAAAATTGGAAAATAGAAAAATGATGCAACCTGTTATAAAATATTAAGCCTGGTAAATGTCTAAACTATACTATGGACTTTTGCCTTTTAATAAGAAGCCAAGAAGAGAAAATGTGGATGAATGATGATTATTGCAAAGGTTTTTTAATTACATTCAATATAAAACTAACAGAAAAGTCCACTGGCATCTGATTAAGGGAAATGTAAGACAGTGTTTCATTATGTAAAGCAATCAAGTTGTACTTTAATCAGCATCATTGTTTAATTAAAAGAAACGTACCTTTCTCTTTTATAATAACATAATTGTAAAGTTGTCAATCTAGGGTTCCTATTTGAACTGATTACACTTGATAAAAATAACAAGCCATGACAAATAGAGGAGCTAGGTTTCAGTAATTCACTAAAGAATGTCTCTACCAAGCCTTTGTGGCAAAATGTCTTGTTTGCAGGACAAATGCAGAGTTGAAATAACAACCCATGAATACTACTGGTGAAATGGCTATGTACACAAGGTGAATGCTAAAGCTTTCCCTTCTGAATGGACCTTTTAATCCAGGCATTATCTAAGCTCTGAAAAAATCTTCAGTGGCGTTACGTACAGATTAATGGGAAAAGCTGAGACTCAGAGTTGGGCTATTTGCAGAAACAGTTTTAAAGATTTACTGATGGTTGACAAATGCCATTTAAGCTTTCAGAGCCATCAATATGCTATTGAAAAGGGTTTAAAGGGAAATCCTCCCACTATAGAAGAAGACGACTTTGAAGGATCTCCATGGTAGCCTCTGTTGTTGTTGTTGTGTTGGTTTTTTTTACCCCCTTCAAATCTTTCACTGGCTCTCTTCAGCACATAGGACCCTGAAACGCGTGGCTATGGAAAAGGGGAGGGTAAGGCCCTTTTAAAAGACATTTTGTATATAACTGAATGTGCCAATCTGCTTTTGTTCAGCCTTGAGAACTGAATAGAACTGTTTCCAGAAAAAGCCTTTTTGCTCATGGTCAGCCTTTCAATAGCCTTTCTGCTAATAGATTTTTAATATGGGAGCTGGAAATGGCAAAATAAAAGTTTGCTGAAGATTTTATTGAATTTGAAAAATTGACTAGAAAATATTCCCTAAGTGGTTTGCTTGTACTGCAGGCATCCATCTTCTTTTACTTTGGCTTCTGTGAAAAGGTTGCTTATCTGATATGTTGTGTGAAAAAGAAAAATACCTGAAAATTGATTTTTTATTAAAAATAATTCTGTCTCCTTCTTTCCACAACCCATTTTAAAACACTTTTTATGCCCTAGCTCTTTCTCTGATTTATTGAATTTCAGCATCAAACCCCAGAACCTTCTTTCAAAAATAGCTGTGTTATCAGATTAAATTAGAAAACGTTTCAGACAAAGATTTGCTGGACTAAATATCACTTTATCTTTTGGTTAAAGAAGTTTAACTTGGGCAACTTTGAGGTCAGCAGCGTTCGTCTTAGTGCACACATTTGTGCTACCTGCCGTTCCGCAGGATAGGCAAGCCTTTTATTGGTTACCAGTGTGGCACAAATCATGCCAGAATTTAGCCTTCAGTTTCAAATAGTTGATGTTTTCAGCTCCACCTGACTTCCATTCCCCAGTCGACCAAAATGAAACTGAATTCCTTCTTTAACTCAGTGATTTAAAACAACAAGGGCTGCCATTATGTGTCAAAAAATGGCTCCACAAAGTTCTACAAGGCTACATTAAGTAGGTCACACAATCTTATTTGCAGATGCACACAAGTATGAGGACACAAATTCTCAGATTATTAACTGCTGTTTTAGCATGAGGAAATATAGACCAGCAGATAGAGCATGGCATGGAGAGTTGAGACTCCTGAGGTGAAATCTTGGCCCTAATGCAGTCAATGAGAGTTTTACCATTGACTTCAAAGGAGCCAGGATTTCACCCTCCATTCTATTCGTAGCTCTGACAGTGATTGTGTGACAAGTAGCAAGTTTCTGTGCCTTATTTTCCTCATCAAAATAATTCCTCATCACATTGACCTGCATTTTTAAAGCACTTTGAACAGCTAAAGTGAAAAAGAGGAGCCTTGGAAATTTCACTTTACTATTTGTTCAAGAAAATGGAACAGACAGGTGCAGTAGGGAAGAGACGCTTATGCATAGAGGTGATGTAGTAAATGTATAAAGAAAATTTGGCAGTGACAGCTTTAATTTGCAAAATATGTTTGTTTGTCTTAAATACCAAACTATTGGTGTTTGTAATATTACAGTACATTATCTCCAGCAAGACACAACACTGATGTTTGAGACCTGAAACGAAGACATAATGGTGGATTTGACTGAACAGCTGCATTTAATTACCTGTCTGGAAAAATTTTCCTTTTGATCATTTTAAGAACCACACAAAAAGTGGTGGCTTGCCAGCCACAGGAATGAGGTTGATAAAAAGTGGGTTAAATAAACTTTGTGCATCAGAGAAGACAAACACAGACTATTGACATAGGGGGTATGTCTACACAGCAAAGAAAAAACCAGCAGCTGCCTGGTGCCAGCTGACTCGGGCTTGCGGGGCTGTTTCACTGCTCTGCAGACTTTCGGGCTTGGGCTGGAACCCAAGCTCAGGGACCCTCCCACCCAGCAGGGTCCTAGAACCCAGGCTTCACCCTGAGTCCAGAAGTCTGCTCAGCCATGAAACAGCCCTGCAGCCTGCAACCCTGCAGCACAAGCCAGCTGCTGGTTTTTCTTTGCCGTGTAGACATACCCCTTGGAGTCAGATTCTGCCACTCTCACTCACACTGAATAGTAGCTTACTCCACAAGGCTGTTGATCTCAATAGGAATACTTAAGGCGTATTTTGTTGCACTCAAAAGTTTTATCATTTCAACTATACCTGTATAGTTTATTGCCATACAAGGAGGGGAATAAGCTATGTCCATACTGGAATAACTGTATCCATACTGGTATCTGGTATCACTGTATTGGTTAAAAAAAAAATTCACCTCCCTAACTGATATAGTTATACTGGTACAAAAACTGTGCACAAAAGGCCTAAAATGTTTTCCGTGTAAGATTAAGAATCTGGTTCTGATGTATATTAAAATCTCTGATTCATCTGACCTGTATATAAAGTGCTCGAATAGGCTCTTGGCCAGCATGAGACTAGAAGATCTTTACAGCCTACCATATTTTAGCAGAACAAGCATCCACTGACGTCAGTGGAAATTGTTCAGGCAGCGTGATGGCAAGACTGGGCCTCCATAAGTCTGAAGGCAAGTTTCAAATGTTCAGTTGACTACAAAATAAAGAGAAGAATGTGCAAAGAATTAGTCCAGCAAAGCCACTATGCAAAGATGGCCAACTGAATAACCCTGAATATAAGGATAATGTTTGCAATATAAAGCATTCTACCCCCTGCTGAAACTCACAGGACACTATACACTACAATAAAAACATAGTAAGAAACTGCTCTTAAAAATTAAACCAAAACCCATCATGAAGTTTCAATACAAGAGAAAAAGGAAAGTATGGTGAAGGGAAGGATATAAATGAGACTAGCCAAGATCATATTGAAAGCGCCTTCGACATAGAAAAATAGGAATTATGTATGTAAGGCAGGGGCGGGCAAACTTTTTGGCCTGAGGGCCACATCAGGTTTCCGAAATTGTATTGAGGGCTGGTTAGGGGAGGCTGTGCCTCCCCAAACAGCCAGGCATGATCTCACCCCCGTCCCCTATCTGACCCCCCCCCCCCCCCCCCCCCGCTTCTCGCCCCCTGACGGTCCCCCTGGGACTCCTGCCCCATCCATCCATCCATCCATCCCTGACCGCCCATGGATCCATCCAACTCCCCCCTCCTTCCTGACTGCCCCCAGGATCCCTGCCCCCATTCAACCCCCCTGTTCTCCGCCCTTTGACCGCCCCGACCCCTATCCAACCCCCCTCCCCGCTCCCTGCCCCCTTACCACACTGCCTGGAGCACCAGTGGCTGGCGGTGCTACAGCTGTGCCGCCCAGAGCACCAGGACAGGCAGTCGTGCCACCCGGCTGGAGCCAGCCACTCCACCGCGCAGCACAGAGCACTGGGTCAGGCCGCGGCTCTGCAGCTGTGCTGCTCGGCAAGAGCTCGCCGCCCGGCAAGAGCTCGCCGCCCAGAGCATTGTGCTGGCGGCGCAGTGAGCTGAGGCTGCGGGGGAGGGAGAACAGCAGGGGAGGGGCCGGGGTCTAGCCTCCCGGGCCAGGAGCTCAGGGGCCGGGCAGGAGGGTCCCGCGGGCCAAATGTGGCCCACAGGGCCATAGTTTGCCCACCTCTGATGTAAGGGGTGTAGTCTTGATCCTATTGAAGTCAATGAGAGTTTTGCCATTGCCAAAGGACCAGGATTTCACCCAACTTAGAATTCCTGATCTAAAGCGGGGAAAGGTTCTAGATATGCTTTCAGGTTCGAAACCTGATAGTGTCACTTTTATGAGTTTGTCTATAGTGAATGCCATCCAAAGTATTTCCCTTTTTAGCTTTCCGAATTGTGCTACATTAGCAACATGAAAGCGAGATAGGTAGAATAAGGTGAACAGTTTTAATTTAATTTTGAATTTAAGACCAGTTGGACAAATTCCACTCTCAGTTACACCCATACAATGAAGTCATTGGGGACGTATGGGTGTAACTGAAGCCAAAATCTGGCTCATACTATGCAGTTGTGTTGTGCATAATTAGCAGTTGGTATTTGGCCCTGTAACTGAAGACCGAGTTAATTTGGCCAATAATGTGCCATTTAGGAAACACGCCATTTACAGCTTTTAGATCTTTGTTTTGATCCTTCCAGGATTTGCAGACAAATCTTGGATTCTCCTCTGGGTAGCTCATAGTGTTTGTATTCTGTGAGATATTCTGTCCTTACTGGATTCTCTCCTCATCTAAAGCAGCAGAAGCTAGGAGTAGCTTCAATTAATTCGGTGGACTCAACCTGCTGTAAACTTAATGTGAGACAAGAGTTGGGCCCACAAATTCTAAAGTGGACAAGGTGTTGGTTCTTTCACAAGAATTTTTTCCCCTAAATCTTTGCCAGGAGCTTTTGTAAAATGGATGTTAACAAAAGCAAACAAAACACAAAGAGTTTTAAACTTTCTGAAACCTGAGAAAATGTAAGGGGAAGGAATTTTAGCTTACTCAGGTAGGAGTAGGGAGGGAATATTATCTCTGTGTTTTGGCACTGGTGCAACTGCTTCAGGAAGAGTGTGGCCAGTTCTGGTGCTCACAATTCAAGAAGATATTGACAACTTGGAGAGGATTCAGAGAAGAGCTATGAGAATGGTTAAAGGACTGGAAAACATGTCTTACAGTGAGAGACTCAGTTTATTTAGCTTAATAAAGAGAAGGTTAAGAGGTGACTTGGTCACAGTTTATAAGTACATACATGATGAACAAATATTTGATAATGGGCTCTTCAGTCTAGCAGACAAAGGTATAAGACAATACAATTGCTGGAAGCTTAAGCTGAACAAATTCAGACTGGAAATAATGCATACTTTTTTTAATAGTGTAGGTAATTAACCTTCAAACAATGTACAGAGAGCTGTGGCTGGATTCTCCATCACTGGCAATTTGTAAATCAAGATTTGATGTTTCTCTAAAACCTATGCTTCAGTTCAAACAGGAATTCTTTTGTGAAAATTCTATATCCTGTATCATGCAGGAGGTCAGACTAGATCATCACAGTGATCCTTCTGGCTTTAGAATCTATATATTTTTACTCTGTCGCATCACTTATGAATGTCTACTATTTCTCCAGTCCTTTGTCAAAAACACAGTATACAAGACCTGATATTTCTAATATCATAAACAGCCACAAAACACAAACAAACAAACAAAAATTCAAGCCTTCTGTAAACATCATAATAAAGGGTACTTGTTTCCCCGCTTGGTAATAGTGACCATAGCATAATTAAATTTAACATTCCTGGGGCAGGGAAAACACCACAACAGACCAACACTGTAGCATTTAATTTCAGAAAGGGGAACTACACAAAAATGAGGAGGTTAGTTAAATAGAAATTAAAAGGTACAGCACCAAAAGTAAAATCCCTGCAAGCCGCATGGAAACTTTTTAAAGACACCATAATAGAGGCTCAACTTAAATGTATACAACAAATTTAAAAAAATATAGTAAGAGAACCAAAAAAGAGCCACCCTGGCTAAACAACAAAGTAAAAGAAGCCATGAGAGGCAAAAAGGCATCCTTTAAAACGTGGAGGTTAAATTCCAATGAGGAAAATAGAAAGGAGCATAAACTCTGGCAAATGAAGTGTAAAAATATAATTAGGAAGGCCAAAAAAGAATTTGAAGAACAGCTAGCCAAAGACTCAAAAACTAATAGCAAACATTTTTGTACATTCATCAAAAGCAGGAAGCCTGCTAAACAACCAGTGGGGCCACTTAAGGATGATAAGGCCATTGCAGAGAAACTAAATGAATTCTTAGCATCAGTCTTCACGGTTGAGGATGTGAGGAAGATTCCTAAACCTGAGCCATTCTTTTTAGGTGACAAATCAGAGGAACTGTCCCAGATTGAGGTATCATTAGAGGAGGTTTTGGAACAAATTGATAAACCAAACAGTAATAAGTCACTAAGACCGGGGCCGGCGCTACCATTAGGCGACCCTAAGTGGTCGCCTAGGGCGCCAGGATTTGGGGGGGGTGGTATCTCAGGTCCCTCGGCGGCCACCGGTGGGAGAGGCTGCCGCCGAAATGCCGCCGAGGTCCCTGGCGGCTGAAGAAGCTGCCTAGGGTGGCAAAAAAGCTGGCGCCGCCCCTGACTAAGACCAGATGGTATTCATCCAAGAGTTCTGAAGGAACTCAAAAGTGAAATTGCAGAACTACTAACTGTACCAAATGACTGGATGATAGCTAATGTGATGCCAATTTTTAAAAAGGATTCCCAAAGTGACCCCAGCAATTACAGGCCAGTAAGCCTGACTTCAGTACTGGGCAAACTGGTTGAAACAAAATTGTCAGACACATAGATGAACATAATTTGTTGGGGAAGAGTCAACATGGTTTTTGTAAAGGGAAATCATGCCTCTTCTAGAATTCTTTGAGGGGGTCAACAAGCATGAGGACAAGGGGGATCCAGTGGATAAAGTATAGTTAGATTTTCAGAAAGCCTTTGACAAGGTCCCTCACCAAAGGCTCTCAAGCAAAGTAAGCAGTCATGGGATAAGAGGGAAGGTTCTCTCATGGACTGGTAACTGGTTAAAAGATAGGAAACAAAGGGTAGGAATAAATAGTCAGTTTTCAGACTGGAGAGAGGTAAATAGTGGTGTCCCCCAAAGGTCTGTACTAGGCCCAGTCCTATTCACCATATTCATAAATGATCTGGAAAAAGGGGTAAACAGTGAGGTGGCAAAATTAGCAGATGATACAAAACTGCTCAAGACAGATGATACAAAACTACCCAGGCAGACTGTGAAGAGCTACAAAAGGATCTCACAAAACTGGGTGACTGGGCAACAAAATGGCAGATGAAATTCAATGTTGATAAATGCAAAGTAATGCACATTGGAAAACATAATCCCAACTATACATATAAAATGATGGGGTCTAAATTAGCTGTTACCACTCAAGAAAGAGATCTTGGAGTCTCTGTGGATAGTTCTCTGAAAACATCCACTCAATATGCAGCAGCAGTCAAAAAAGCAAACAGAATGCTGGGAATCATTAAGAAAGGGATAGATAATAAGACAGAAAATATCCTATTGCCTCTATATAAATCCATGGTATGCCCATATCTTGAATACTGTATGCAGATGTGGTCGCCCCATCTCAAAAAGATATATTGGACTTGGGAAAGGTTCAGAAAAGGGCAACAAAAATGTTATGAGTATGGAACAGCTTCCGTATGAGGAGAGATTAGTAAGATTGAGACTTTTCAGCTTGGAAAAGAGACGGCTAAGGGGGAATATGTTAGAGGTCTATAAAATCATGACTGGTGTGGAGAAAGTAAATATGGAAGTGTTATTTACTCCTTCACATAACACAAGAACCAGGGGCCACCAAATGAAATTAATAGGCAACCGGTTTAAAACAAACAAAAGGAAGTATTTTTTCACACAATGCACAACCTGTGAAACTCCTTGCCAGAGGATGGTTTGAAGGTCAAGACTATAACAGGGTTCAAAAAGAACTAGATAAATTCATCGAGGATATGTCCATCAGTGGCTATTAGCCAGGATGGGCAGGGATGGTGTCCCTAACCCAGGGCTGGCGCTATCACTAGGCGACCCTAGGTGGTTGCCTAGGGCGCCAGAATTTGGGGGGTGGCATTTCGACGCCCTCAGCGGCGGGCGGCTGCCTCCTGCCACCTGGCTCCACGCTCAGCGGCTGAGCAGGGGGCGGCTCGCCGTGGCTGCCTCCTGCCTCCCGGCTCCACACTCAGCCGCTGAGCATGGAGTCGGGAGCTGGGGAGGCACCGTGGGTGGGGAGGAGGCTGCCGTGGCCCACAGGCAGGGGGCTGAGCTGCCGCGAGCGGGCGGGTGGGGAGCTGCCACGGCCCGCGGGGGTGGGGACTGAGCTGCCACAGGTGGGATGGGGAGCTGCCTGCCGTGGGCGGGGGAGCTGGCTGGGGGGGGGGCGGCGTTAGTTGGGGAAGGGGCGCAGGACTGGTGCAAGGAAGTTTCGCCTGGGGCACGAAACTTCCTTGCACCGGCCCTGCCCTAACCTCTGTTTGCCAGAAGTTAGGAATGGGCGACAGGGGATGGATCACTTGATGATTACCTGTTCTGTTCATTCCCTCTGGGGCACCTGGCATTGGCCACTGTCGGAAGACAGGATACTGGGCTAGAAGGACCTTTGGTCTGATCCAGTTTAGCTGTTCTTAGAGGTCACTTTATACATTTGAACAGGAGAAATAGGGACTCTGTGCTACTTGAGAAGTATATTTTAATTAGAAAGGCAGAAACACAAATTATATAAATATTATTTTAAAAAATAATACTAAATACTACTTGGGGAACAAATCTCATTCTTTTCTCACTTAATCAGCTCTGCCTGCTACTGTGTGTTACAATATTCCACTGTTTGTTTAAGCCTTGTAATATATTAGCCAAGTACAATAAATGATTGACACCCCAGGGTATTTTTGTAACATACCCTGATAATTATTGCTTACCACTTTGAGTTATCAACTTCAGGTGAACAGCCATGTAGTAGATCTGAAAGGAAATGGATGATTTTATGACAGTAAGCATCATGCATTCGATACTTAGAAAAAGCAGAGTGCTAGAATCTTGGCACCTAAAATAAAATGTCAAGTACTTGTCAGATTAATTCAGAACTCTGTGTGTTTTATCTGATCTTTGATCTTCACTTTCTTTTTTACTCTTAATTATTTGTTCTGCTCTGCTCCCTCTGCTGGAGTCTTGGCTAAACTGAATGGCAAAATTGTTTCCTGAAAAGATTAATCATGCATGAAGTGTTTGCTTTACAAATGTTCCACAGTCCAGATTTAAGTAAGTCTTTGATACCCTTTTATATGAGAAAAATGCCTACAATGTATAAGAATATGTGCTGTTTAAAATGACTATATTGCAAAGCTTCTGCAATAAGAGTTTGCTCTTGGATGCACCTGAGCGACTCTGTTGACAGGTGTAATGAAAAGCAGAATTTGGATCAAAGTGTTTTATAATATCTCTGTTTTTAGAGCGGTAGCCGTGTTAGTCTGTATCAGCAAAAACAACAAGGAGTCCTTGTGGCACCTTAGAGACTAACAAATATATTTGGGCATAAGCTTTTGTGGGCTAAAACCCCACAAATCATCAGATGCATGGAGTGAAAAATACAGTAAGCAATATATATATATATTACAGCACATGAAAAGATGGGAGTTGCCTTACCAAGTGGGGGGGTCAGTGCTAATGAGGCCAATTCAATAGGCCACTTCCACCTTGATTGAATTGGCCCCATTAGCACTGACCCCTCACTTGGTAAGGCAACTCCCATCTTTTCATGTGCTGTAGTATATATATATATACTCCTTACTGTATTTGTCACTCCATGCATCTGATGAAGTGGGTTTTGGCCCACGAAAGCTTATGCCCAAATAAATTTGTTAGTCTCTAAGGTGCCACAAGGACTCCTCATTGTTATCTGTTTTTGTTTGTGTTTAAATTCAGTCCTGATTTGATAGGAATGGTTTATCTGGATCCGTTATTCACATGATGGGTTCAGCTGTGCCTAGCCCTATGTGAGGGCACAAAGCAAGGGAAAGGGTGTAAAGACCATTTCTCATCTAGCTTCCCCTCTCCCCAGGAATCTCCACAATGGGCCAGATCCTCCTCATTGGGTTCAATGGAGCTACAATGATTTACACCACCTGAGGATGTGGCCCATGGTCTACTCCAGGCAAGTGATGTTGTTGGAACTAGCATCCCTGGAGGGAACAGGGACCGGTAGGGGGGAAATACATGCTGCTTCCCAAGGATGGTGTTAAACAGCAGCTACTAAAGTTAGACATTTATAAATCAGCAAATCACCTAGTAAGTGGGGAACAAGCAAACACTGTTCATTTTAATGTGGCTAAATATAAGTGTATACATCTAGGAACAAAGATTGTGGGCAGTACTGACAGAATGGGAAGCAGTGATTATGAAAAATATTTAGGGGTCATGGCAGATAATCAGCTAAACATGAGCTCCCAGTGTGCAACAGTGTGGCCAGAAGTGCTAGTGTTACCCTTGGATGCATAAACAGGCCGATCTCGAGTAGGAGAGAGAAGTTATTTTACCTCCGTATTTGGCACTGGTGCAACTGCTGTTGGAATACTGTGTCCAGTTCTGGTGTCCACAGTTCAAGATGGATGTTGATTAATTGGAGAGAGTCCAGAGAAAAGCCATGATAATGATTAAAGGATTGGAAAACAAGGAGTGACTTGATCACAGTTTATAAGTACCTACCTGGGAAAGCAATATAGTGATAATAGGCTCTTCAATCTAGCAGAGAAAAATGTAAAATGATCCAAAAGTTGGAAGTTGAAGCTAGGAAAATTCAGCCTAGAAATAAGGCATCATTTTTTAATAGTAAGGGTATTAACCACTGGAACAATTTACCAAGAGTTGTGATCAGTGGCAATTTTTAAATTAACTTTCGGTGTTTTTCTAGAAGAGATGCTCTAGGAATTATTTTGGGGACGTTCTTTGGCCTGTGTTATACAGGAAGTCAGAATGTATGATCACAGTAGTCCCCTTCTGGCCTTGGAATCTACAAATCTATGAAAGGCTGAGATCCCCCTTCACCAGTTAGTCAGGAGCGCACACACATCCCTCATTACGAGATCTGTCCTAATGCAACAACCGAGTCTCATTTACCTTTTTAGCATACGTTTTAATGCAAACTCTTTGTGCAAACTCTACATTTTAAATACTTAACAGCCTTCTGTAAAAAAAATCAACTTCTTACGCTACATAGCCTTCCTGCTGTTGATTAAAAAAACTTAAATAATGGGCTCAGTTATCAATCTTTGGTTATAATAAATGTTGTTACTGCAAGTGTGGCTGAATTTTTAAATATTTAGCTTTTTGTTTAGGTGGTTTCTGTTACCAGTGTATAGAAAGGCAGAAGTAGTCATGCTATTTCCATTTGTTAGTTATTTTAAAAATCTCTGTAGACAATGTATTCAAGATGTGTACTGCATCTCTATCTTAAATGTTTCTCCCAGCAAAACTGCTAAATTCTAGAACAAAATTTTCCCAAATACTAAGGTTGAATCCTTTGGAGGAAAAACACATTTTTACCATAGATTTTCAGTGGAACCCCAGTAAAAATTGCAGATGTAGTGTGAAGTCAGCTCTAAGAATAAATACTATAATTTAATTGTCAGGAAGTTCTTACAGCACTTATTTATATGATCAGACTTGCTTCTATGCTTCTGTGGGGTTATGTACTTAAATATTTGGCAATGCAATATCACTGCTTATTTGCATATTCATTTTGGAAGACGTTGTAAAGAGGTAATTAAAATAAAAGTTATGCTAGCTTTATGTCGATAGTCTATAAGGCTATCACCATCTGTGATGGGAGGTTGTATTCTAAATGCCTGTTGGTAATAGTATTATAGAGCAGACAATGTGCTCCTGTGGATTCAGTGACAGAAGACTTGTCTTTTGTTCTTACCCTGCCTTTAACCTGCCAAATGATCTTGGGCAAGTCATGTTGCCACTGTGCCTTAGTTTCACCTTCTGCAAAATGATGATAATTATACTTACCCTGTCTTTTAAAGCACTTTGAGGTCAATGGATGAAAAGTGCTGTGTAAGAGCTAAGTATTATTGCCATAGTGTTGGCAAACCAAATATTAATACTTTGGACAAAAATAATGTTTAATCTTACTTTTAATATCTGTGATGATGGATTTGCATTAAAGACCGGCATATTTTGAGAAGTTAAAGTACTCCATCATAGTATTAAGTAGCTGTTAAAGTAGTCTGCCCATAGTAAAAGCACAGCAATACTGTGTTCAAAAGATGGGAATATCTTGGAAACATCATTGCCATGTAAAAGGCAATATCCAGTTTAATTAAGAGTGGATTGCTTGGGTAGCTGTTCCTAGTCACTGAGAATGGGTTGTATCTTGTTTGTATTCCGTCTCTTATTGTCAGTGTTTTGACCTGAGGCTGTTTTATCTTTTCAAAGACTTCCATAAAAATAATCATTAGTACATTATCTTAGGCTAATGAAAGCCCAAGGAAAAAATTAATAGCAAAAACAGTATTTCCTCTTGACTATTTTATATAAATTATGCTTCATCTTAACTTGTTACAAGTTTGTCAGAATATAAATGTAAAAAATCGGTAAGTTGCAAAATGCATTTTCTCTGTAATACTGAGTTTCACTAGACTAGTCTGGTGATGGATAAAAAGAGTTTGTAATGTTCTGTATTTAAAAATATAGTCTAGTGGCAGATGAACAGTTTTTTCCAAAAGTCGTTGGGAGCCATGAATATATCCCAGGATAGATTTTTGCCCTTGTTTAATAGACGTAAATGCATTTTAGAAAATCAATCTTCGGAGATTAATTGTCTCCAGTAATATCAGCTAATAATAGACTAGTAGCTTGGCCTCCAACTAAAGACTTCTCTAGCATATCTTGAAAGCTAGTTAAACTCTCAGACTCCAGCAAAACAAGTTAAATTATCTTGTACGACTTGTTTTAAATATGGTAATTGGTAACTGGAGATTTTTCATTATGCCTAAAGGGGGACAATAAATAAAGAAATCTGGAAAAAATATATTTTATTTTTATCCATGCTCCTGGACCATACCTGTTCTTAAAATGTTTGCAGGTTTGGCACCATTTGGTGAACACTCAAGATCTGCTGGAATCTTTAAGCAGACAAGTTGACCATTTCTATGGTGCAGTTTGAAATACCTATTGTTTTTCAAAAACAACCTTCCACAAAAATGTCTCCTGCTTGCCACAAAAGGAATTCCTCTCCCTGCAGCCCTAATTACTAGCCAGAAATGCAGAATGAATAATATTCAGTCAGGGGCGCTGGAACAATTTGGATAGTGGGGGTGCTGAGAGCCATTGAACCAAACTGTAAACCCTGTATATAATGAAAACGGCTTCAAGCCAGGAGATGCTGCAGCATTCCCCATACCCCTAGTTCCAGCAACTATGTATTCAATGCTGGAGTAGTGACCGGCCTAACATATGACAACTCTAGGCCTTTCACTGCTAGAAATGGGAACTTTATAGCAATGGAATATGGGGGTTCTCAACATCCTAGTGAGATACATAGCACTTGCTTCTTTGAAAGTGGCAATAAATTGGAGACATTTTTATATCTAGAAAAATGATGGTTAGAGATGTTTTAAATGTATAGTAGATTTTCCTCACCTTCTGAACCCTTCAGTTGAACTCAAGGAATGTCTCTGTGTTTCTACAGTGCCTAGCACAACGGGACTCTGTTTTTGACTGGGCCCTCTAGACTCTACTGTAATTACAAATACCTAATAATAATGGCTAAGACACTTGGATTTTGAAGGACACAAGAAATAGTCCTTGAATAACTTTGCTGTAAAGTATGTGGCCTATGTACAATAATGTGATGGTGATGGTGTGACTAGAAACCTTCTAATCCACATTCATTTTGAGTGACTTTCATAACTCACTCATAGCTTCACTACTTGTGAGTACTGTGCCCATCCTAAACTTATGCTAATGAAACCTTTTTACCACATCATGCATTGTATAGTCTATATTATGTGTGCGTGGATGCACACTCACACACAGAGGGCATGCCTACACTTCGAGCTGGAAGGTGTAATTTCCAGGTTGAGTAGTAGTTCTCATCAAGCTAGCATGCTAAAAAAGACTGTCACTGTGGCAGCAGGTGTGGTGGGATGAGCTAGCTGCCCCGAGTACATGCCTAGGATCTTGGACAGGCATGCACTTGAGGCAGCTAGTCCCTCCCATCACTTGCATTACTGTAGCTACGCTCTAGTTCGCTAGCTCAATGAGAGCTAGCACAAGTATATTTCCTTGAGCTAGGGATCATACCCCCAGCTCAAAAGTATAGATATACCTTGAGCATTAGAAGGAAGGACTTGGATTTCCCTTTCTCTCAAACACTTGGATGGCTATATGGAGAATGCAAAAAAGGTTTTAAAAGTGAAGGAAAATTAATACGTTTGGAAAAAAGTGACAGTGAAGAAGTTTGCCATTGAATGTGATCACAGACTTGTGACTAAACTTTTAAAAGGTTTATTTGTGCAGGTGAATTACAAAATGCATGCAAAATAATCCTGACTGAGCATGCAGTTACCCAGTTTGATAGTATTCAGTGACAGGAATTGCATGTGAAAATTTGGTGCTCATTTTGAATGTTGACAGTCTTCACAAATTTAGCCCTTGATGTTGTAAATCAGCAAAGAGGAAAATATATTCATACCTTAGGTGCACCTGCTGGGAAAAAAACCCTTGAATTTAGATAGATTAGATTGAGATGTGACTACCATTCCTGGTGATCCTCAGCAGTCTATTTTGAGCTGAGCTAAGGTGCAAAACGAGTTCATATCTGAGTACATGTGCCTCTCAGCTACCAGGTTGAGTATGTAAATCAGGTAGTTATAGGCTCAAATACCCAAACTTGCCCCACAATTTTGGTTTCTAATGCTATCCTTTTGAAAATTTAGCCCTTGATATTCAGAAGGATTTCCTACAGAAAATGTTACTCAATGCCTATAGGGACTCCTAGCAATTCAGATGTGTTTGGAAGTAATTTAATTACTACACTGGTGGCAGACTGGCACAGGGTATAATTAAGAAAGATATCACTGCAACGAGTACTGTTGGCTCTGCAGTTATTCATGCAAATCTTTGTATTTTCTGCAAAAACATTGTTTGTTCCCTGACATGTCACTATTCCTAGTCAGCTCCTGGATAACTGGTTTGAGAATTCAGACTGATGGGCTGTTTGTTTCTCACTCTCTCTCAAATTACCTCTTGCCATTTGCAGTACTCTAGCCTAATTTAGTGGTGCATTAATTTAAAAATGTTTGATGTTATTCACATTATACTGCCTTCAGCATTTATTCTCATGGCAGAATTCCCTCTAATGTCAGAGGGAGTTGCACATGTATTTTAATGGTAATTCATTGCATTATGTTTCCCTATTGTAAAAATATGTTAAAAGGATTGTGGGATTCTAATAGTTGTAAGTTTAACTATGTTTTATATGTTTTCTTTATCATTGTGGCAAGCAAGAGCCTATCAAATTTGAACATAAATGCTTGTGGCTTTACTTATTTTGTTTCAAGTGTATGAATTTGAAAATGTATAGATTTTGGGCCAGATCCATAGCTTTGTTGAAGTCAATTGAGGATTTGGTCCTTTAATTTGAAGTTCTGTGTCATCATGACATTGAAAATACTATTTTACAAGCATCTGCCATTCTCCCTTCTCTTCAAGCAAGAGCCAGATCCTGCCCTGGTGCTGACAAGCTAGCATAGAGATCGGGAGGGACCCAGAAAATGCACACTTTGAAAAAAGAACCCTGCTGGTGTAGGCCAGAGTTCCATAAGACAATCCAAAGCACTCTTTACTACTTTTCTCAATAGGAGCAATGCATAGGACCACTGTCCACTAGCTAGCTCTTAGTGCTGATAACTGCATTCATGCTCCTTATCTAAACTGATAGACATGCTCCTTGTCCTGAAATCTATGCCCTCTGAGAACATGATCCAAAGCCTGGCAGGTTAACTGGGAGCCTTCTTTATTGGTCCCTTTGGGCACTATCAAGAATTTGTGTTTGGCTGCCCAAATGCTATGAGTTTACAGCATTTCTGGTATGACCTTCCATGGCTGCCTACGTTAACTCGACAGGCCCAATTGTGGAACTGACACTCACATAAGTAGTCCCTTCGACTTAATTGGGACTTCTCTCATGCATAAGTGCTCACCAGAAAGAGTAAGGGTTGTGCAGTCTTGCTGAATCACTACACGCAATGGCAGGAATTAGCCCAAATGGCAGACAGGCTAATTGGACTTTATAGGGGACATTTTTAGTGTGTAGAGGCTCTGGCGCATGCACAAAATGTGCTCACCTCAGCCTCCATGTATGAAGGTCCTTGTCCAGCTAGCTGAAGGAAAAGGGTTGTTGCCCCTCTAAGGATCACCCCTTACAACAGGAGGATGAGGGGGAAGTGTAAAGGGATGGACAGGAAGGGCAGGAAGCAGCTGGGCCCAAATTAGGGGAGGGTCACTGCCCTTTCTGCTGACTAGAAGAGTGAGGGAGCATTTATACCCCATGCAGCCCCAGAGAAGCCCTCTTTTACCAGGATCAGGCTGGCAACACCCTCCGACCCATGAATTTGCAAAAGGACCAGGTTCCTTCATGACCAACTGTGGGCATTATGGTAGTTGCCCTTTTTCTTGAGGGCTGGGAAGGAATTTTTCCCTAATGGCTGGGTTGGGCTGGGTGGATTTTTTCACAGTAGGTCTGGGACCCAGTGGGGTGGGCAGGGGGGTTAGGTTATAATGTCTCAACTTAGTATGTAAAACTTGTGGTGAATGTCCAGTGTGGGTACTTGGTATGGAAGGGATATGGTTATCTGATAAAATGAATTAGAAAAGGGTTTGAAAAAAAGCATCCTGTAAGGGAGTTGAATAAGGGGAGATTGGGCTGTACATCGGGGAGTTAACCCTCTCTTCTTCTTTTTTTTAGCCTTTTTAAAGGAGCTAAGAAAGGGGGTCTTGGGGCTCCTACATCTGGAGCAGTGGGGAACAGAGCCCCGTTTCACCTCATACAAGGGCAAGACAATAGGGATTGCAGGACTGGGATGGCAGGGACCAGGCTGGAGATTATGTGGAAATGATGATGACCTGCATGGTACAATTTGTTACCAGATGCTCCCAGATATTTTAAGTGAATAAAGTTGTGGCCTAATTAAACCATATCTATTGCCTCCTGTCTGACTTTCAGCGTGGCTGGACAAGCGATATAAGTGGCCCAAAGGAGTAACCAGCTTCTAGATACAAGTGCCTGTGCAAATGCATAATTGCATATGCCAGTAGAGGCCTAGACTTAGATGTGCACCAGGGCTTCCATTCTATTGAAAAATTGGTCACGTAAGGCTTTATTGGGCAAGTATGTAAGTAATGTGCTTCCATGAGGTATGCATTTCTGTTGTTCTGTTAACTATGGGTAAACATACTTTATTGATAATATTTTGTGGACCTATTGCAGACAAATATCTTTTTGTTTTGTGTTACGTTGTAAAAACAAAGAAGCCAAGAAAAGGCAGAAGAGGCAATGCGGTGTGTATACAGAGAGAGGGAGAGAAAATGTTTATTTAACTAGTAGTTTTAAAGAAATTTCTAAAAGTTTGTGTATATTGTACTGTTCTGGTGCACGTCCACAGCAGGAGCAAGGATTGAAAGCTGTTTGCCCATATTCTGACCCTCTCTAAGACGTTGCAAACAAGCTAGTGTGTAGGGTGCTTGTGGCAGGTATTACCAGCTGTGCCCTAGGTGTTACGATAGGTGAGGTCCTTGGGGTTGTACGTGTATCATCCCTGCTGTGCAGATTAATCCTACTATTAAGAGGAATCAGTTAGTCAAGAGAGCTAGGCTTGATCTGTGTTGGCCAGAGCTCACATTAAAGCTGTTTTTGCAGTATACACAATATACGTGCCTTTTTCAGGATGCATTACTCCTGTTTTCAGGTGTCATTAGCATTTGGCCTTTAAAATATAAAATATGAGCAGTATATTTTATTTACAAAATCCCATTAAGACCAATGTAGAAAATGCAGGCACCAACTGATTTTGCTTAACATAATGCTTTGTACTTTATTATTAGTTAACCTATAATTCACTTGACTGATGGGATTTCAGCATCTATATTTTTGTTCCTTTGCCAAAATAAATCTTTTATTCCTTTGCCAAAATGAAAGAGTAGTCCCCTACCAATGGCATAAAAGAATTAGGTGATGAAATATTACAGTAAAAATGTGAATTAATAACTACACTGCCTCCTGATTAATCACTTTGATTTTAAAGTGAATGCATAGGGGCCTACTTCTGAGTGATTTCATAATGGTTGTGAAATATTAACACAGTTCCCTGTTATTTTAGATTCTGTACTCCAACTGTATTTTTCAATTGTACATTTTCAGGGAAACATCAATACAGAAGAAGATCAAATATACTGAATTTAAAAGATTGATCGCTGAAAAAATTTATTCTATAATGTGAAACAGGGTGTGATTAATAGGAATTTTAAATGTCCACATACATAAATTCAGATCATTTGCTTATCTCAGGATCTCCCAGATGATGGAAAAGTAAAGTCAGTCATTGAAAAATCACATAAAGTAACTAGATACTATTAGGGGCACTTTTAAATAACTTATTAAAAATGGGAGGTTAATAGGTAGCATAAATACTTGCATATAATATACAGGTCTGAAATATGTTTTGATTTTAACCATGCTAGGATATCATCATATCTTGTCTACAGTATTTTATTATGCAATCTATTTTATTACATTTACTCTTGTGGTAAGTCAACTCTGATGATACTGTAGAAGTATGGGAAAGACTGGTAGAAACTATACAAATAAAAACAGAATAAAATTTAATTACACGGAACTTAGCCTAAAACAGAAATTGATTGAGTTCTGACCAGAGCTTAGAAGGCTAGTGGTTTCCTGTGCCAGGAACTACTGTGGAACCCCACCAGGAAGTGTGCTACATAGCAGGATCACATTACACCCTTGTTTTATGGTTCATTTCACTTATTTAATGCAATTTGAGAACCTATAAAAGGAGCATGTTAAAAAAAGGAATGTATTTTTATTCCATTTCTTTTAATCAAAATATTTATTTTTACAAGATACCTAAAGTAACTTAGGACAAAATCAATAGCACTGTACATCAGGTTATACTACAAAAGCAGTATATTCCACATTCATGAAATGTCAATAAAAATGCAAATTTCTTATTTTTGTACAGCTTATTTTTTCTACTTTTAGTAACCCAAGAATATGCTACAGTCTTAAAACAACAAATGTATTTCCTTTCCTTTTATTACTCCAAATAAATGGTAATATGGTATAGTGGTTTATTAAAATAACTTCAACTAAAAAGATTGTTTAGCACACCAGCTTATTTATAGAGCATGATAAAACACTCCTGAATCTTTGGAAAGTGGATGTGCTACAGCATATATTTTGTTTGACAAAGCTATCTTCTTAAGAAAGAAAAATGTTTAAAATGCTAACTAGATAATGATTCATCTGTCATGGCAGAGGAACTAATTTTTGTTAATGTACTACTTAAAAATGTGTGGAATGAGCAGCTGGATACCACACTTGTGGCATGCCATACTAAGGTTCTGTCTGTTTTCCCCTACAGTGATCTCAGTATGAACAACATCACTAAGCTGCCCTCGAACCCCCTGCACAATCTCCGCTTCCTGGAAGAGCTGTAAGTATCATTGTATCCTTGATGGGCATAGTCAGCACCAGACACATTCCTGTGTTTGTCTCTCATACGTACTGTGGGAACCAGATAAAACAGTGCAGGAAAGCTGTCAGCTCTGACACTTTTGGCACATGCGGAAACACTTAGTTGAAAAAACCAATTGCTTGTGATTCTGGAAATGAACTTATAAAAGAGTTACCATGAGGTTACAACTTCTCTAAGCAGAGACAGAGCCAAACAAATTAAAAATTTTAAACAAGGGCTGTGTAAAAGAACTGGATAGCTTTTTGGAAATAGTTAAGCAGCAGGATATTAAAAGTTTGAATACTGGCTCATGTTTATTAAAATAGCAAGTAAAGCTATAATCAAAACCTGCTGCCTGGTTCTGCCTATGTCAAGGACAATTGAGTCCACATTTCATAGCATCAAGGCTTCTTGTCCTAATCACTTTTAATTACTGTTTCCTTACTCTTAAATTTAGCATCCCTCAAGGCCGACTGTAAAACACCAAATCCTACAAAGATCTTAGAGCTATGCCATCCAGTACTTTCTGTAAAAGAAAAAACAATGTACAATGCAAAAACTAGCTAATCAAACACAGCTTCAAAAGAGGAATGGGATTGGAAGTGATGATGACTAACCATAAGTGAAAGGCACTCTGTGTGCAGGAGACCTGGCTATGGCAGTGTCCTTAGTTATTATGACCTAGGCTTAAAAGTCATCTTCAAGCTCTCACTCCATAGTATGATGGAAAATCAATAGCTAATGCACCATATACCCTTTGGGAAGAGGCTTACACTTACAGTTACGGGAATTCTCTAAAAAGTTGATTAAAGGAACTATTTAGGCATCGGCCCCTGATGAAACATAGAATCATAGAAATATAGGAGTTGAGGGACCTTGATAGGCCATCTAGTCCAATCCCCTGCACTGAGGCAAGACTAAGTATTATGTCTTAAAAACCTCCAATGATGGAGATTCCACAACTTGTCTAGGTAATTTATTCTAGTGCTTAACTACCCTGACATCTTCCTTTATTAGCCCCTAAAGCCAGGGCCCCATCTTTTTCACTGATTTTTAACTGCTAGTACACCACAAAATCCACATGGGAAGTTATGATGGTATCTCCACATGAAAAATTCATTTTAAAGGTAAAGGAAATGTACAGTAGTAACCCTGTTTTCAGACTCCATTAAGCTAGAATATTACTTCAGAACTATTAGTGTCCTCACTAATGGCCAGTTATATGCTGCCACCTCATCCTTCAGGCTGGCATTTCAAACAGCAAAACAATGTGCGCATTAATGGTCAATGGAATTGCCCTCTGAAAGCTCAGAAGAGCAGCTGACGCCTCGTAAATCACTTTGAAAACTATTCCATTTACAAACAGTTTTCTTTTTTCCCTCCTCTATCTTTCTTGTTTTATTATTAGAAACATTTGCATGGAAACAAAGTATATCCTTTAAGCTTCATCTGCTCCTTCTACTTATTGCCCGTTTTAAGTAATAATCAACTGTGATACTATAATGTGGCCACTACATATGTGACACCTATAATGTGGCCACTACAAATTATTATGATATCAAATACATACAAGGTGGGTTGTGCCACCAAAGCTCTGTTTCTAGATTTTGTGTCTTAGTTGCTGTTTGTCCAACTTCCTCTAAACTGTCATAACCCTCCTAACCATTCCCAGTCCCAAACTCTTTCCTTTTTTCCAGACACCTCAGAAATAAATGTTTTAGTTTTCCCTGTAAATACAGAAGCTGATTCTCTCAATGTAGCAGGTTAGGGTGTTCACTGCTTGTGTAGACGAGACTCATGCTAGCTCAAGTCGATGAGAACTAGTGTGAGTACCAATAGTAGTGAAGCCACAGTAGCAGACACAGCGGCGGCACAGCTTAGCCATGCCAAGCACAAACCCACCTGAACTATCTGGGTATGTACTCGGCACAGCTAAGCTGTACCATTGCTGCTTGTGCTACTGCAGCTATGTTACCATTTATATTTGCAATCACTCTTATCAAGTTACCACAAGTATGTGTATGCAAACTAGGAATCACACATTAAACTTGTAGCGTAGACGTAGCCTAGCCTGAGACCCACTTTCTGATCTCAGTGGGGTTGCACAGGATGTAAACTGAGACAAAATTTGTTCCAGAATGTCTATTAGTATTAATGTATCAATACATTACCTTAAAATGTAAAAAAGATGTGAACGTTATATCTGTTGCTAGGCCAAAAAATGAAATTTTAGGTGCATCACCACCTAGGCAGGTGTCTTAAAGGGATAAGATGGACAATTGTATGTAAATACAGACATTGTGAGCAAAACTTCAAAATACTGCCTGAAATTGTTTTACTTACTGAATGTGTCTATAAAGGCTAAGGAAGAAAGCCTGTAGTGATGCCGGAACTAGTTAGAACACTGTTGAATGAGACATATCTAGTTTCCTTTCATATACGGAAAAAAAATTGTTCTACCTAAACAAAGTAGGCTGCAGACAGGCAAAGGTCCAAGTGATTTTTAGTACGCTGCTATTATTCAACAACTTAAGGCAGGTGCTTTGAGCAAAACAACTGGCGGGTGGGGGGTGGGATGTTCTATTACATTTTTTTTTTTTTTTTTTACAAAATGATTTCAGAGTAAGACAGTTTCAAATAACATCCATTTGCAAAATTACGTGACAAAGGCACCTTAAATTTAATTCTAACCTGCATGCAGGTGCAAAACGATTTATTGAAGCCTGTATTACTTAAAAAAAAAAAAAACTTGAAGAGGCTTACCATCATCTCTGAAGTTTTTCAGGATGCCCACTTTGTCTTCATGATAGTCAAAATGTACAATGAAAAGCATAAGATTTCAGGCACAAATGCCTTTAAAAATGTATGTTATTATTTCTATATAATGAAATACAAAATTACACAAATGCAATACAGAATCAGGACCCTGATTCTCATTAACTTTTAAGGCCCCTTCACACTGCCAGAGTGGTGCAAAGGGACCTTTGTGTAAATGAAAATTACACCCTAAATTATCAGGACATGACCAATCACCACTTCTTCATCTTGTTTATTGTTCCCCTTTCCCCTCTTCTCTCATTCTGTTTGTTTTGTCTTTTGCGGGAGAGATTTTCAAAGGTATAAATGGGAGTTAGATCCCCAATTCCCATTGACTTTGAGTGGGAGGTGGGCACCTAACTGACCCTTAGACCTTTGAAAATCTGGATTAGAAACTCTTTGGAGCAGGGACAGACATGCTTAATTTTTCATAAATTCATAGATTTCAGGACCAGAAGGGACCACTGTGATCATCTAGTCTGACCTCCTGCGTAGCACAGGCCATATCCCCAAGATAATTCTGAGAGTGGATCTTTTAAAAAAATATCCAGTCTTGACTTTAAATTTGTCAGTGATGGAGAACCCACCACGACCCTTAGTAAATTGTTCCAATGGTTAATTACTCTCACCATTAAAAATGTACACCTTATTTCTAGTCTGAATTTGTATAGCTTCAACTTTCAGCCATTGGATTGTGTTATAATTTTCTCTGCTAGATTGAAAAGCTCATTATTAAATATTTGTTCTCTATGTAGGTACTTATAGACTGCAATCAAGTGACCCCTTAACCTTCTCTTTGTTAAACTAAATAGATTGAGCTCCTTGAATCTATCATTATGAGGCAAGTTTCCTAACACTTTAATCATTCTTGTGGCTGTCTAGAGAACTCTCTCCAATTTATCAACATCCTTCTTGGAAGAAGGGGGGCGGGGAAACAAAAAACTTGCAGATCCAGGTCTCCAGCTATACCAGTGGTTCTCAACTGTGGTCCACCATTTCCTCAGGGAAAGCCCCTGGCACGCCGGGCCAGTTTGTTGACCTGCTGCTTCCATAGGTTCGGCCGGTCGCGGCTCCCACTGGCCGCGGTTCGCCGCTCCAGGCCAATGGGGGCTGTGGGACAGAGCGCAAGCCGAGGGATGTGCTGTCTACCGCGTCCCGCAGTCCCCACTGGCCTGGAGCAGCAAACTGCGGACAGTGTGAGCCACGACCGGCCGAACCTGCGGACGCGGCAGGTCAACAAACCGGCCCGGCACACCAGGGGCTTTCCCTGAAGAAGAGGTGGACCACAGTTGAGAACCACTGAGCTATACTGAAAGAAGGACTTTATTATTAGAGGTCTGGGACTACCCGGCCGATAACAGTGCAGGTAACCCCAGTTTATTTTTCATTTACTTCAGTGAGCTTTGGACAAGACCCTAAATGCCAAAGACCTTTCTCACAATATGAATCTGTGAAGACTTAGAAACACTTAAGGCATACATGTAAAAAACCTGCCAAGCAAAAAGAGAAAAAATCATCAAATATAGTCTCAGGTCTCTAATCATATAATTCTGGTTCTGATCTCCCATATGTGTCAGTTTTACAGCTTCTACAGCACTGATTTCAATGGACTTACTCCTGCTTTACAGCAGCATAAGTAATTTCTATCAGCCTATATGTTTCTCGGTAGATTTCATTGCAAATAACTTATTGTCTCATATACAGTTGTAACCCTGCATGTATACTCACATGCTCTACTCCTTGTAGTCTGGGAATTTGATTTCGCTTTTAATAATCCTACATAGAAAGATGTGAACAGTTTAGAATATACTGTTGTGTTTAATTTGTAATGTTTATTGATGAGACATATCTGCCACCAGGCAGGCAAACAGCCAATGACACATCGTAAATTCCATAAGACAGACTTTGTTGATAACACAGGGCAATGTCTCCACAACCTTGTTTTAATACAGACAAAGAGGCACTAAAAGTCCTTGCCCAGGAGATCACAACAGTCATTTTGAAATTAACCATACTTCAATAAAAATAGTAGAGAAGTATTGACTCAAATAATAATGTGGACTATTTGGCAGAAATTGAGAGAGATTTTTTTTTGTCGTTTTTATGCATACACTGAATCTGACTCACTAGAAATGAATGTGCTTGTCATTATTCATAATGAACTATAAGATAAAGATTCACATCAAACAAAGTATAATTATGAAAGTTACAAAAGCAAATATTAACTCCTATTCAAATAATTTATCAAGCTGGCCTAATGATTCTAGAACTAACCTACTATTGTTGTAATTTTCCACTGTGTCATGGACGTTTCACGAGCTTGATGCCACTTTAAACCGGGACATGGTAAAGTTAGCTGATGTAAGATGGATACGCAGTTACATGGTGGATACACAGTTACATGCCGCCATCCGTATCGTCTCCGGCACCCTGCATCTGACTCCACTCCCATGGCTTCCAGTTCTGAGCAATATTGCTCCTCATACCAGACGAGAGGTTGCCACTGGCAAGTTACTGGAGAAAGTACGCTCCAACCCAAGCCTGCCACTGTACAATGACCTTTTTAAACCACCAGCTGCACGTTTGCCATCACATCGCCCATTATGGTCTCATCCGCCACGCGAGGATGTTAGGGCAGAAACACTCTGGTGAGAGGAATGGATATCTGCTATAATCCCCAACCAGTCCCTCGTTGCTGACCCCACAATCTGCCTGCCTGGTTTTGAACTGCCCTGTCGCCAATGGTCCCTGTTGAACAGGTTCCAGACCGGGCAAGGTCTCTGCACAGCAAACCAGTATCGCTGGGGCCTTCATGACACTCTTTGTGCAGCTGTGGCACAACACAGACGATGACGCACGTTGTCGAGGAATGCCTACTGACTAGGTTCAGCGGTGGCCTAGAAGAACTGCATCATGCCACTGAAGATGCACACACTAAATAAATACTGTGTCACTATGACACCACCAAAATTTAACAATAAAAAAGAAATTCTTCCATATAGGCATGCCAGATTGGCACCCTCTCAAACTGCCCCTTCGGCTATTCTATGGACAATGACAAGGTGGGGAACAAAAGAGAAACAAAGGAGCAAGTGCCTGACAAAATTAGAATGGCTCATACTGTTCCAGGAGTAGTCTACACTGACAAGCCACTGTTGTTGGAATGTTAATTAAAATAGCATTCCACGGAATTAACTCTGGTACTGCTGTGCACCTGTAGCATAACTAAAGACAAGAGAACAAGAATGTAAGCAAGAGAAAATAATGAGAGATGCAAGTAATAATTTGGGTGTTTTAGGGTAACATCTAGGAAATCCAGGTTTTTTAAAACTTTTTAATGCTTCAGCAATATTCTCCCTGTCCGTATGCAAAAGTGTAATTTCAAACATTAGCTTGTAAACTGTTTCTAGAACTAGGGTGGCCCACTTTTGTAATATTTAAAAACCAGACACTCCAACAGGAGTGCCAGAAACCCCCCACGCGCCCCACTCCTTTCCCACCTCTCCCCCAAGCCCTCCCCCTGTTCACTCCGCACGCACGCACGCATCATTTGCTGCTTTTCCCCTCTCCCCCCACTCCCCTCTGCCCCAGTCAGGAAGGACTCATCTGAGGATGCAGGTAGGAGGCGGGCCTGGCGCGGGTCAGACTTTGGGTATCCAGTCAGTACTACTATCTAGAACATGTGATTTCTTTAACAGCTTCAGTTACCCAGAAATTGTCACAAAGAAGTGGATTGCAATAGCAACTAACAGATAGAGGCTGTAATTAGCCACAAGGAAAGCTTTTTAGATGTTGCAACCAACAGAGATAATGATCTGACACACTGTACTTTAAGAGGTGAGGAACATTGTCTGGCTTTTAGGAAAAGGGGTGTGGTCCCTTTAAGACCCAGAGAGAAACACTGACCCATCGCTGTACCCACCCACCCACCCCCCCAGCCCCCAGGTGACCGGAAGAGAAGGGAGACTATTTAGGTCCATGCAGGTGCAGGAAAAGCCCTTTTTTACCTGGACCAGGTAGAACAGCACCCACCCTGCCCCCCATGGACATAGTTAAATACCAAGTTATGACATGCTCTGTGGTGAGCATTATGCTAATTGCTCCTTTCTCGGGGGGCTAGGAAGCAATTTTTTCCCTCACCACCGGATTGGCCAACAAGGTGGGAGGTTGCCTTTCCCACAGCAGGTTGGGGCTTAGCACAAATATGAAAGAGGGGTTAGGCTATGAGGTTGCACCTCATTATGTGAGCATGGGATGAGTATCCAGTGCAGGTACTCTGTAGGGAAGGGATACAGAGATCAGATGAAATGGACTGGTAAAGATTTAAAGGAAGTATTCTTTAAAGAAGCAGAAACAGCAGGGGTTCAGGGCTCCTATGACTAGTATAGCCCCTCCTTTATAGCCCCTCCCCCTTTAACCCTCATTTGAGGGGAAGGAGTGTGAGGTCACAGCAGGGGGCTGGCTGGGGACCAAATGGGTAAAGAGTGAGGGCTGACAGCAGGTGGAATCAATCTGTTCTACTTTGTGTTTAGTTGTCACACTCTGAGTACATTTCACAGACCCGAAGAAGAGTTCTGTGTGAGCTCGAGAGCTTGTCTCTCTCACCAACAAAGATTGGTTCAATAATATCTAATAAGATATTCTGTCACCCACCTTGTCTCTCTGATATCCTGGGGTCCAATATGGCGACAACAACATTGCATAAATGAGAAAAATGTTAATTGAGGTATACAGCTATAGATCCTGAGGCACTCTGAATTTAATTAACTCAAGTCTTGCACATTTCAGACCCAGTACTGCAGTGTGTTCACAAACTTAACTTCCTTCTATGTCAGTGGGAGTTTAGATAGTACGTGGACTGCAGGATTGTTGTCTGACTAGGATGCACAGTGGCAGGTGAATATTTTTTATACTTAAATAGTGCAATTTTCCACTTTCTTGTAGTTGTAAAACAATTATCTATTAATTCAGCCAAAATAATGTTTACATCTCACACATTCACAAGCCTGGAAATTTGGCAAAAGGGATCCCCAAAAGAGTGATTTTTCACAAGTTTTTTTGAACTTCAGAACTCAAGTGCATACACACCATTCCTGCTGGAGGCAGTGCCAGTGGTAACATCTCTAATATGCCCTCACTGTGGCTTCATTTTGCCACTCATCAATGTGCAATAGCAACTACATAGCACCAGAATCGTGTCCCTACACAGCAGTAGTGCAGCCAGGTCCGGAGCGCAGGGGGAGCGGCGCTATAAAAAGGCACCTCCCCCTGTACTCACTCCAGGTCTTCGGCAGCACTTTGGCGGCGGGTCCTCACTCACTCCAGGTCTTCGGTGGTACCCGCTGCCGAAATGCCGCGGAAGACCCGGAGCGCTGACAGGTGAGTGCAAGAAGCGGTGCTTAAAAAGAAGCAGCGCCTTTTTTTAGCGCTGCTAAAAAAAGGCGCCGCTTCCTTTTTAAGGCGCCGCTTCTGCTCACAGGGGGCACGGCCGCTCCCCCTGCTCCCCCCCCGGCTACGCTACTGCTACACAGTCTCCATGTTTAGCACATAGCACGGAAATGACAAAAACAATTGCCACACTTTTCTGTCCAATTATCTTCATAACTGTACACCACATTTCAATGTACTTATGTTACTGTTGACATTATACATTATTCCGTTACTGGTGATACTGCCACCAGGGATGAAAACAATATGTGCTCAGAAATCTGAAGTACACTTTGTAGGGCTAGCCCAACAAATTAGAACCCAAACTCAGGATTTGGATCAATCTGACCTAGCATTTATTGTTCCAGTTACATGTAAGTGTTAAACTTAGAATAAGAAATTCCAGCAAGTCTGAGATTATTGGCTGGCCTCGGGGCTTAGAGATAATACTGTTCAAATATAAAAGTAAACTTGAATCTCTTGTTTCCTAGGTCTGTGGGATCTTATGTAGGAGATGAGTTTAGAGCCTGGGGTAGAAAGAATTATGATGTTTACTTGAGAGTACTCAAGTACTCCTCACAATTGGTCTTGCTGTCTGCTTTGGAGGAAGCTACATGGCTTCTGTTCTAGCAGAGTGCCATATTTAGAGCCATCTGAAAAGAGCAGGGCTCTATAGTGTTAAAAGCAAAACAGAATTTATCCTCAGTACTGGCCTTGGTCAGTTTAGCAAAACCTGGGACCATTATCTTCAGTGGTCTTATCAATGCAGGTGCAGAGAAATTCCCTCCCCTCTGTAGAAGGAGGGAGTAATAGTACATTTTGAGCCACTTCCTTAACTGGCAAACATCAATGATCAAGGCCAGATCAAGATCAAAGATGGTGTAGTGTTCTGATCAGGTATTCCTCCCATCCCTACTGTCAATGGACCTTCTCCAATTACACCAGCTTTGAATTTAGCACATGTATTTTAAAAGCCATTTTGGGGCCTTAAGCCACAGTGAAACATGCTGTATTTGAATTTTCAACTAAAATGTAAGTGGAGTAAAGAACACAGTAACTGTAAATATGTGTACAACACAACTAACTCTTGCCCCTTTTTTGCAAGGAAGGAGCATGTTTTAAACATTTTGTTCCAGGAGCTCAGTGTAAATCAGCTTCTTGATGACATAGAATTTCAGGCCATGTTACTGTCCTTTCTTATGTTATCTGTCACTTCATAATAATTAGGTGATTAATTCATAATGAGACAAAATGAAATAAAAAGAGAAATGATGATAGCCATTATCAACAGTTCATAACTTTTTGTCTAGAAAGATAAGTCCTCAAAAACATCTTGAAGAAAAGCAAATTTAGAGCAAATATCAGCCATATGGTTTGAATCTCACACATTAAATATTGTTACTGAGATTGGCCTAGGAATAATCATTAAATATATATTAAATTACAGGCAGCTGTCTCAATCTAATAGTCTGTCGGATCAATATCAGACCGGTTATCCATATTGACAGAGCTATCTTTCTTACTTTGATTTGAGAAGCAAGAAAAGGTTTTGCATCATCATAGTTAAAAAGAGAAATATAATGCCTTTGGTGATTAATTACCCTAAGGTTGGCAGGAAACAAGACAGAAGCAGAAAAAACAAGATCAGCAAATTCTGCCTGAAGCATGAACTTTTTTTTTTTTACATCTAGAATCAGTCATTTTTAGAAAAAAAAATGTTTGCTGTAATATCTAATATTTACACTTTTTTTCCCCTAGACCCACTGTAACATCTGTTTTGTATTACAAGAGAATATAAATGTTTCAATGTTGGTATCAATATGAGAGATAATTAATTGACTGATTTAAATGAAGAAGATAAAATCCTGGCCCTATTGAAGTCAATTGGAGTTTTTTTCACTGAATTCAGTGGGGCCAGAATTTCACCCTGAATCTTTATTAAGTATTATAAACAATTTTGATAGATGGACAGGGGGATCAGAAGCTTGTAAATAATGTTAAAATAATAAAACTGAATTACCTAGACACTCTCCATTACCTCCAGTCCCAAACACTAGAGACACAGACCAATATGCAGATTATCAATGATTTAGTAAAGTTTTGTAGATTTTATATTTGTGTACTGCAAGGAGTTACCATTAATTAGAATAACTGTTAATGTTTTAGGCCCAATTCAGCAAGATACTTAGGCATGCCAATACCTGATATCCACGAGACAGCTCCCATGCTTAAAGTTAGGTTCATGTTTTAAATACCTTGCCGAATCAGGGCCCTTAATACTTTTTTGCTTACAGACCAAAAATCTTTTTGCCATAGCCTACTATTTCCTCTCCGTTACCAATCTGGGAGATTGTATTAGTTACAGTATGTAATTTAGCATCAAAGGAGTCAAACCACCCTTCTCAAGAGAAAATGGATAGCTTTCAAAATTGATTCAGCTGAGACATTAACTCTGGTAACCTGTTCATCTTCATTTTTTTAAAGAAAAATATGGCCTATTCCATGATAGCACTAGCCTTGGCACATGTTCTTCCCTAGTCTCTTATCCCCTGGATGATGTCAGTAAATCAGTTAGCAGATGGAATTTAAAATTCAGGGACGGAAAGAGCTAAAGGCAGTGCTAGTAGTTCAAGGAACACAATTTATAGCCATCCCCTAGTATATTTGGACAGCCAAAGAAGGATTGCAAGTTGCAAACATGCTTCCATACCGCAGTATGTTGCAATATGGTATATGCAAATACAATCTGGAGTGAATAAATACAGTACAAAGCAAGCTATTGGAAATCTTTCATGAAAATAGCTGTAGCCTGGTCTGTACAAAGGAACATGCACTGGCATTTTTCTGAACAGACACATCCAGTCTGACTGTCACTCTTGTATTTTAACAGCTAAATAATAACACAACAGGCTTATAATGACCTCCACTTCCACTGAGGCATGTTGAAAGTCCAGAATTACTTTCGTGCATTTCAGTGGACTTTCACTCCTTTAATAGTGACACTTCTTACAATGCTTGATCCTGCAGTGTGTTGAGCACCTCCAACAAAATGTGATGTGCCCTTAACTCCTAGTGATTTCAGCAACTTCAGAACCTCTTAGTTCATTCCAATACAAGAAGATTCCACTGTGCTAATCCTATCAAAATGCACAGTTATCATCTATCAGATTAGTGTCAGGTAAATGGTCCTCTACAAAGCCTTCCCCTCTACTTCTGCTCCAAAGGCTTGGTCCTGTATGGCGCTGAGCTCATCCAAGAGGCGATGAGCATCCTCAACTTCCATTGTCTCTAAAGGGAGTTGAGGATGCTCAGCACTTCTCAGCAGGTCTCAACATTTTGCAGGACTGGGCCTTACCTGAGAAGAGAAGAAAATCTGCCACAATCCCCATGAAGGGATGGCTTGCTGTCTTTTGACCTCTCTTCTACTACTACCAGCAGGAAGTTATGAGGAGCTGCGGTGGTCCTGCTGCAGTGCTCGGGATGGAGAGTGAAGAGGAGCTGTTTTTACTAGAAGCTGCAATCTGCTAGGAGTGGACATAAGGTTGCTCAGAATGCTGCAAGATTTTGTGCTGGAAGACCAAAATTCTTCAACTATAAAAGGGCCACACCTTGTGCTAAAATATTGGAAATAGCAGCGTAATTACACTGAATTTTGTTTGATGCTGCAACTTTATTAAGAGCAATCAGCTGTTGTGACAGACAGGAAGAAAACTGCAGAAGTTTCTGTTTGTTTACTCAAGTTTCCAAAAGTGTTTTACCAATTAAACAAAAGGAAAAGACCCACTTTTCAGAACCTGGAACGTTCTCACTCCAGCGTCAGTAACCACCATCTCCCATCGCTGTGTCTCTGCAGAAAGAGTAAAGTGTACAAAAGGATAAATGTACAAGGAATAGTCCAAGCAGACACCAAACAAATCTTTTTATGTAGCTCTGACAATAGACATTAAACCTCACCTGCCGTTATCTCAGCTATTCCACTGTAACTCCTTTCCTGAGCAGAGATTGCAGAACTGTATTGAAACAGTACAGAATTGCAGGAATGTACATTTCTATCAGGTTGGTGTTTTCTACAGAATTTTTACTTTTTAAAAAAAATCAGCATTTTAGGGTGTATATATACACTGCAATCTGAGGTGTGACTGCAGCTTGGAGAGACATACCTGCACTAGCATGACTAAAAATAGCAGTGCACAGTCAACACACAAGTTCCAGCAATACGAATAGGTCACCAGTGTGCTTGTACAACGTGCAATGAAGCCCCTGCCACCACATCTACACTGCTATATTTTGCCATGCTATTGTGGACATTCTACCTGGGATTGCAGTGTAGACATATACTGAGTATACAAGCTCAACCCATGCTTCTACAAAAATGTAAGCACGTGCAGAAGGTTACTTATGTGAATAGCCCCATTGAAATGTATGAGACTACTCACGTGAGTAGAATTATGCCACAGAGGTGTAAGTTATTGTAATACTGGTTCTTTATTTGTAAGATTCTGAAATGGGATTCTAAACCAATAGCCTCCAAAAATAAATAAATGCAGTAACTCATTTCCTTTTAATTGCCTTTTTATTACTGAGAAGTCCTATATTTCAGTCTTATTTTTGTTTAGTGTAATATTTCTGAAACAACAAATCATGGAACTGTGGGAATTAAAAAAAAATTCAACTTTTCTGAAACTTAAATTTAAAACATACAAACAACGGAGGCCAAATGTTTGGTTATGGAAGAACTATACACAAACTCATTCAATCCCTCTTTCAGAAATCATTAACTAAATGCACCACCATGGAGGCAGACAATCCATCGCATCCTCAGCTCTGTAGGGGAGGGAGGTATTTACCCATCCAGTTTCAGATCATTAATCAAAGTCCATCCAAAGTCCAACTGAAGTCAAGCTTCCCTTGAATGACTTAGTGTAATGGGAAACAAAACCCCAGAAACAATGCACTCACTGGCTTCAGTGCTGAATCATACAAAAAAATCTAACTACACATGGAAATTCATTGTGGACTGTCTAAGAAAACATATCATAAGTGCAAATGCAGTCAGTGTGTTATTTAAAATTGCAAAGTATGCATGCATCTTTCAAATTCATACAACCTTACAAATTAAACATAGACAACATGAATGACATCTGAGAGAAGAATAAACCCAATATCCTACAGATTAGCCACATGTGATATCAACAAAAGAATTGATTTCCCTTTGGTGCCCAGATTGGGATAGGGTGGAAATAGCAAGTAGAAAGACAGCATTAAAAAAACCGTCAAGAATAGAGCAACCAAATTTGCAGCATGCCCTACAGAACTGACCATAGAACTTTCACCCAAGAGTGTTAAAAGAATTGGCCAAGGATCTCGCTGAACCAGTATTGTTGATTTTAAACAAATCTTGGAACACTGGGAAAGTTCCAGAGGACTGGAAAAAAGCTAATGTTTTGCCAGTATTTAAAAAGGATAAATGGGATGACCTGGGAAACTGTAGGTCAGTTAGCCTGACATCAATCTCTGGCAAAATCATGGAAAGGCTGGTATAGACACAATCAGTAAAAAATTAGAAGATGGTAATATAATTAATTCCAATCAACATCTTTTTATGAAAAATAAGTACTATCCAACAACATTGATATAGTATTTCTGCTGTGATCACAGGTTTGCTTGATAAAAGTAATAGTGTTGACATAATATACTTAACACTTACGTTGATCCCAGGTGATTAAAAATTAGCACTATACATAATCAGTGCATCCCATATCAAATGGATTAAAACTGGTTAACTGATAGATCTCAAAAAGTAATTCTAAATGGGGAATCCTCATGCAATGGGGGATCTTTCTAGTGGGATCCTGGAGGGATCTGTTCTTGGCCCAATGGTTTTCTACATCTGGAACAATAATCTGGAAGAAAATATAAAATAATTGCTGGTAAAGTTTGCAGAGGACACAAAAATTAGTGGAATGGTAAATAATGATGGGAACAATTATGCAGACTGACCTGGATTGCTTGGAAAGGTGTACTCATTTGAACAAATGTATTTTAACACCGCCAAATGCAGTGATACACATTTAGGAACAAAGAATGTAGACCACAATTATAAGAGGAAGGACTGTACCTCCTCTGGAAAGCAGTGACTTTGAAAAATATTTAGGGGTCATGGTAAATAACCAGTTGAATATGAGCTCCCCGTCTGATGTTGTAGCGAGTAGGATGAATGTGATCCTTGGCTGCAGAAGCAGGGGTGGAATAGGGAAGTGGTATTATCTCTGTATACAGCATCAGTGAGACTATTAATATAATCCTGAGTCCACTTCTGGTGTCCACACTTCAAAAAGGAAGTTGACAAACTGGAAATGGTTCAGAAGAGAGCTACAAAAATTATTTGAGGGTTGGAAAACCTGCTGTACAGTGACAGCCTAAAGAAGCCCAATCTATTTAATTTATTAAGAGAAGGTTAAGAGGTGACTTGATCAGGGTCTACAAGTACCTTTATGAGGAAGATATTTCTGATAGTGGGGGCTCTTTAATCTAGAACAGGAGTGGGCAACCTGTGCCCCATGTGCTGCACACGGCTTGTCAGGGTAATCCACTGGCGAGCCGCGAGACAGTTTGTTTACATTGACCGTCCACAGGCACGGCCGCCCGCAGCTCCCAGTGGCTGCGGACAGGGCTGGTGCAAGGAAGTTTCACACCCTAGGCGAAACTTCCTTGCACCAGCCCTGCCCCCCCCCCCCCCCCCCCCGCCCAGCTAACGCCGCCCCCACTCCCCTGCAGCAGCCAGCTCCCCCACCCGCGGCAGGCAGCTCCTCATCCCTCCCGCAGCAGCTCCCCACCCCTCCGCCCGCGGCAGCTCAGCCCCCCGCCCGCGGCAGCCAGCCTCCCCCCGACGGTAGCCAGCTCCCCTGCCCGTGGCAGGCAGCTCCCCATCCCCCATGATACAAAAAGGTCTAATGAGGGTCTGAAACTGGAAAAATAAGTACTACCTACTGAAACGCAACTGTAAAGGTGCATAGTGTTCCAATGAAATAGGCATGGTCCATCTTTCACAAACAGTCCCCGTCCTCCTCTGAACAGCTGGAATCCTTATTCAGGAGCTGTTAAACAGGTGTGGTTTTCCAGTTAAAGCTTTACTACAGGGAATGTTCCACTTCAAGCAGAAAGTATGGACCTCACCAGAACCTGTTTGGATGGGAGTCTTTGGTAGGGAGTTTTATTGCAACACTGGTCAAGTCCTTGTTACAGTGTTCTCTTTTACCTAGTCTGTTGAGAGGAAGGGTGGTCTAGTGGGTTAGGGCTCTAGCTTGAGGCTTTGAAGGGCTGTGTTCAAATGCCTGCACCCCCCCACAAACTCAGTGTGTGATATTGGATAAGATACTTAGCTTATCATAAGGCTCAGTTGTCCATCTGTACTTTTTACCTCTCAGGGATGTTGTGGGGATAAATACTTCAAAAATTATGAGATACTCAGATACCATATTGCAGGGGGCCATATATGAACGATAGATCCATTAGTTCACATCATATATGGGATATCTTTCTTCTACACACTTTCTGAAGAATGTATCTCCTTTTGGAAAAATAGCAGACCTCACAAATGCATTTGTGATGTTTATTTATTTAAGTTTGTAAGACATCAACCCCCCCCCCCCGCCCCCCGCAGCCCAAAGGAGGGAAAGGTGCTATAGAAATGGAAAGTATTGTAAGAAATTTTAGCAATTACATTGATGGCCACATTTTTATAAATGTGTGCCTGGGGAAAAGCTGCATGTCCCATTACTTCATGTGCAGTCATGGTAAATGAGCCATGGTCATTAATGTGTGCATGTACTGTGATTGTGTGCACAATTGCATTAAAATGAATGCACAAATGATGTATGCACAGTTCTAAAAATATGAGCCAGAATGTTCCATAATACCACTGGTAGTCAGTCTATTTATATTTTAGTATTAGACATTGTTTACTCTTTAAAAAGAACAGTATGAACAATTAGATGTGCATTGTAAACCATAAACTTGATTTATAGTGAAAGTGCATTTGTCTCTGCAGCCCAGCTGCCAGTAAATTGACTACACAGTTACAGGATTATTTTTAACAGTATATTAATGATGACAAAACAAGGGTCCTAAACAACTGCCTTTGGCATCAGTGGTTCAAACATACTCATGTTGCTTTTTAACAACCAAATTAATTCCACATGAAGAGAAATGTATTTACCCTTTTGTTTTGTTTTGTTTTTAAACCCTGCAGACGTCTTGCAGGAAATGGCTTGACATACATTCCCAGGGGAGCATTTGCCGGCCTTTTCAGTCTTAAAGTGCTGTAAGTAAACTGTGTGTTGTTTGATATATTTCTGATTTCCTAAATGCTCCAGGGAACTAATTAACGTGTAAAGATTTGATCAAGTAAATTACATATTTTGATCAGTTCATTGTGGGCGATTCAGATGGAATGAAGATACATATTAACATTTGTAATATCTTTGCTTTATCATATGGAAAATGTCCTAAACACAAATGGTTCTAAAACAGCTTGCTCATCAACTAAATGTCACTGTACAATATCAAAGACAAAAATTATTTCAGTTAATAATTTCTTTAACTGTCCACAAAAGTTCTGAATTCAAATCTAAAAGTTTCAGAGGTGTTGGTTGGATAAAACTGGGGATAATTTTTCTTTTAACTTTTTGAGGGGCAAGCTGGATAGATTAATTACTGTAAACAAGGCATAATTTAAATACAGCTCTCTGTTCATATCTAAATCTTGTATCCTCATGGATGTAATCCGTTCAGGATAAGATCAGGTCTATAAAAAAAAAAACAGTTAAAGAATATTCTCTGCCTTTTTTGTGTTTATTTTTTATTAAAAACTTGTGCATTTGAGAAGTATAATACTGCACATAATAAAAGTTGTAAAAATAGGATTATGGGCCAAATCCCATTCTATTTACTTAACTTCAGGGGACATTTTGCCTGGGTAAGGATGTCAAAATTTGCCCCTTTTTGAATAAAATGCCAACCACCTATTCTGTATCACCCAAATCCAGAGATCCCATTCACTTCAAGACTATGCCCAGCCACTGCAAGACGTGTAAGTGGGGAAAAGGTAACAAGGACTCTCTCGCCCCTGTCCACTCAGGAGTTGGCATAATAGCAGTCTTTGGCTCAGGGAGCTCTGGGGCTACCAAGGGATCGTGCTACTGTCAGAAATACCTCCTCTAATGGGGGCCGAGAAGGAGAAGGGCCAAAGCCGCACTACCCCTTCTGCAGTGACCAGCTCAGCTTCTGGCTGGACATAGAGGAGAGCTGGTCACACTCCCTTCTGTACTTTCCTTTACTGGTTGGCTGGGCCTTAACAGCACAATAGAGTCCCCCATTTTTACTCAGGCAAAGCCCTGGGAGTTTACCCAGGCATGGACCTCTGGCTTTGGCACTTCTTGGGTTTCTCTGGAAGTCATCTGTTCCTGCCCTGGCCCCAAATGTTTCATCAAATTCAAAAGAAATGAAAAGTGCATTTCAGGCCCTGAAAAGAAGGCAGAACAAGAGCGTGACAGATATAGAACGGATTGTTTTTCAGGTCATTGCCTTTTTTTGTGCAACAAGGAGCAACTTCCTCTGTAGACTTGAAAAAACTAATCTCACGAGGCCAAATTCTGTAATCTTTACTCGGGCACAATTCTACATGCGTCAAGTTTTAAAGTCTTTACTGAGAAAAATTCCAATTAGCTGTAATAGCCGTTTTCTTGAGTAAGAATCTCAGGAGATGGTCCATTGCCTTTGAAATTTTGCCTGAGTAAGAAACGGGAAGGGACTTGAGTTTTTGGGGGGAGCTAGGTTTATAAGCACCTGAAAAGAGTTAGGAGCACAAGTCCCATTGAAAGCCAGTGGGACTTTGTACTCTGAACTGCCTCAGATGCTTTTGAAAATCCAGCCCTTAGCTAGGATGCTACTATTAATAGTTAGTTCATGCTGCAGGTATTTGCTCACCTTGAGAAGACAAATCCACTAATGAAAGAATGCAAAATGTGAGTTTTAAAGGCGGTTTAGTAATTTTTAGATATCTGTGTAAATTACATCTTAATTTGATAAAGTCAAAATCTGCTCCCCATAATACCCATACAGTCCCATTCCTGGAGTTTCATGGATGTAAGAGAGCAAAATGTGTCCTAAAGTCTGTAAAGTAAAAACATTTCCTTTTCTTACATTGTTTCCTGATTTTAATGCAGAATGCTGCAGAACAATCAGTTAAAGCAGGTTCCCACTGAAGCACTCCAAAACTTGCGCAGTCTTCAGTCTCTGTAAGTATACTTGATATACTGCACTATATTATGTTGTTAATTTAACTAATTTATAAGATAATGTTGTTATCAAATAGTATATTTAGTCAACTTTTTCTTCCCAACTCCCTTTGAATTCATTTTCAACTACAATACCATATTCTTCAATTAAACATCAGAAGTGACTTCATGTGACAGTTCCTTTACAGTACTTTAAGCTGGTTCAAAGTGTAAGCAGAGATTCACTGCACTGTGATACTTACTGTTCAGTCAAGTATAATTGGAAATAGAAATTGCTTTCTTGAACACTGCTGATCTTTCTCATAATTAAGGTTTCCTGAAGAACATCTTTTATATTTTTTTTTAATCTCTAAATGACATTTTAATTAATTTTTGTTTTACAACACTGAAAACATTATTAATTCATCTTTAATTCCCTTTTGTGTAATATGCTTGAATCACACGAGGCAAACAGATCCCCACACTTATATGACTTGGCTGTACCATATTAGCCTTGTCTGTGAGCCTCCATTTTATCAGAACTAATGCCCAGGTCCAAAGACCAAAAGTTACCATTAGCTGGCAGTTTAGTGGCTTGTGTGAAGTGATATGAGTCGTCTTACGGTAGTTCCCAATAGACAAATAAGAAAGGATAGTCTTGGGGGTAACACAGGAGTGGGGATCAGTAGATAAAGATTCTATTTCCAGATTAGCCACAAACATCCATTGTGACCTGGGCAAGAAACTGGAATCTAAAGCTTCAAAAGCATTGACTAATTTTGAGTGCTGAACTTAAGACGTCAAGATAGCCGGAGCTGGGAACTCAAAATATTAGGTGCCTTACATCTGGGGACATGTGAAAATTCAGACTGCAATTTATCGGTGCTTCAGTTTTTCCCATCTGCAAAATTGATGTAAATCCCATCCCCTTCACCAGGGTTTTGGAGGCATAATTAATCTTTGTACATTTTTGAGGTCCTCATGTGGAAGGCACTAGAAGAATTCAAATATTTAGTATCACAAAAACCATTACCACAATTTGCACTAATCAGTAACCTCATTGGGAGTCTGCAGAGAGGATGAGGACTCAGAGGACATATAGACTATGCTATAGACTGGCTTAGGTCAGAGTTGAGACATATTGATGGGGGTATTGTGGAAAAACTTCAACTGTCTATGGTTATGCTATAGGCCTGTTCTGTGTATAAAGAGAAGCCTCCAGTGTAGTTAACTCAATATCTTTTGCATATACTAAATTCAGACAAAAATTTTAAAAAACTGAAATTTTTTTGTCATGTTTTCAAACATAAAATGACATCTCTGTGACTTTCAATTATATATACAAATGCTGGGCAATATTATTGCCCATGCATTCTCGTGTCTGTCTTGGACAACATTTGGCTTCTGTATTTTCAAAAAGTTCATTACAGACGCTAGTGTAAAGCAATCTTAAGAACTGGTTATCTAATAATTGTTACTTCCTTCAGTGACCTTTTTCTTTATTGACCAGAGGCAGCGTAAAATATCCCAAGCATACGCTTTTAAGGTTGTTATTCTTTCCTTTGATCTTCGTAAAAGTCATGAGAAAACTTTGGTCTAATGACTACATTTGATTTTTCCACCTTCTAAACATAAAAAATAATATCTTGCTAAATCTCATTATTCTATAGGTATTCTGGGCTAAAACGTGATAAGGCAGGCAAACAAGGGTTTTTTTGTTGCTTTGAGAGAGACTGGAATTTTCAGCACAGTTTCTACATAAAATGACAGTCTCTCTCATTCTTTGTCGAGAATTTCTTTCCCTGAGGTGGGGAAGAAGAAGCTGAAGAAGAAAACCATAGGGTTATGTGGTCTGTGTAAAAGACTGGTATCTGGTGACAGAATTAAAATAAAAAAAGAATGATAGAGGCCAGTAGGAACTTTAAACAGCTGTGTAGCAGACAGAAGATGAAGTGATAAGGGCTTGTACAGAAAAGCTACTATCAGCTGAAAGAAGATCATTGGCAAAAGTGAACTCTTTGAGGAAAAGAAAACCATGATTCTTTTGTTTGTTCCAACTGGGTTGTGCCTGTCAGATAAAGGTGTGCAGAGATTCAGTTTCTTGTTTCATACAGTGTAGTAATTTTCTGTTCAGAAAGTGACTCTTGCTTTGGTTTCTGATTTACAATAGGAATTACTTTCTGAAACCCTTGAAATTACAGAAGTTCTATCAAAAGAGTAATTAAAAGGTTAAAAGCTCTTAGAAACCTTTTACCAAAGCAAAGTTTTCTTTAGGATAGCCAGGTTTAGTATTTATTTATGTTTAACTTTATAGTCTGGCATGATTTGTGTGAGCCTCATTAACCCAGTCCTTAGGCCAAGGTAGTTGTGAACTGCTGAATGTTGGTACCAACTCTCTCATCCCTTTTTTTTTTAAACCCTAAAAATATTATCGTGTTTAGGGGTGGGTAGCCAAGCTAATTCTATTGCTGCCTTAAAGAATGCGTAGCTGATCATGTGACAATGCTAAATTCATTTTATTAATACAAAAAGCTACAACTTTTCCCTGCTCACTCATAGCACCAGTTTAATAGCAATTATTTTATTTATGCATAAAAATATAGATTATAGGACAGGCTTTTCCTCCATCCTCTGGTATATAGATATGTTTTAATCCCCAAAATTGAATGAATGTATTGGAGAATCAAGCAACTATGTCTTCCACACTTTCATCCGACTTCTGATGGTACTGGCGTTTGTTGCTGTTTAAACTCTGAATTGCCTCGGTTGCCTTCTGCAGATCTTCTTTCCTGCTGGTGGTGGCACTTTATCTTTCAGTTACCATAGACTTTTATTTAGTGAGGATAAATGTACAGTGCACGTTACTTGCATACTGTATGAATTCATTCTTTAAATGATTATGACTGACTTTGCTGGAAAAAGTACTACTCCATGAGGCAGAAGGCTGTCCCTGCAGAGCAGCTTGCAGGATCAGGGCCTAAATTGTGAATATCCTAAACCAGTACTAAGGTTTTCCTGAAGTTTCAATTCAGCTCTGAGTCATAGCTTTGCTCTCTTACTTGGCCTCATTCTTATTGGAAGCAGCCTTAGTTCTTTTGAAATTTGAGTTACAAATATTCACATACTTTGCTAAGGTTCACCTTTCCCAAATGCTATGCTATAAACATCTTTTGCAGGCATCACAAGATATTTACAAAATACAAAATCCTAAAAAATAAGATTTTGACATAGCGATGCACAAAAGAGTTTGTACATCCTGAAAAAGTAGGATATGCTTTATTTCACCTTAAACAACAAAAATCCGGGGAGAAAAATGTAAGACTGTTAACCTGTCATTTGAAGCAAATGGAGAATGCACACCTTATTTCTTTAATTAAAGCTAAAAATGAAACAATTCTTAAAACTCAGGATATTAAAATCCTCTTCAATTTTATAAGGGACTCTAGCTCCCTTGTCAACTATGAGGATGTACTAGTTCAACAGTTCTTAAAGGCATCGACTACCTAGGTTTGAGCCAAATGATTACGTGAAACTCAGTGTTCCTGTATCACATGAGGGTTTGAAGGAACTAATCAGAGCGCTTTCATTTTGAAAGTGCCCAAGTCATAATGGATTCATATCTGAGTTCTACAGAATCATGCCTTATAGCATACTGTAATTTTCCTCTGAAGTATGAAGTGAAGGGAAATAATGTGAAATACTAATCCCAACAATAAGATTGCCATTCATTTCTGTTACACCCAAGAAAGGAAAATCTGTTTTCAAGTATCATGGTGAAATGTAACTAACAATATCACTGATTTGCCCAGACTAAGATATTTGTCATAGTGTTTGCCAGTGTCACTTGAGTGCTGTCTACTTTACCTTATTCACCCTGAAGTTTCTTTAGAACAGAGCATCAGCTGGTGCTCTTAGTTGTTTGTATACTGCTCAGAACTCTGGCATCCCCATTCTTGCCATCTGCCTTGATGTCAAGAAGGTATTCAACAGGGTTGAATGAGCATATATGTTCTAATGCCCCAGAGGTTTTTAGATGTGGGAAATTTTAATAGAAAAAAATTGTTTCTGCAAATGTTAATGCAAGAAATAATGTACAAGTTTACCATACAACTAAAGAATTTGCAGACCTCCTTATATGAACGTTATTAATTAAAAAGAAAGAAAATCTTACATTCATAATGAAGAAACTTTTTGCCATTCTTAAATTTTGATTATTTTAGCATTATATACAAAGTTCTGAAACTTTGATGAAACTTTACACTCTGTTTATTCTCATGTTTATACACCATTGTCAATGAGTAACTTTACGGTTGCTCAGCCAACATGGAAATAGCCAAAAATCAATGACATACTAGGCAGTGCTTTCTTGCCCATAGCTCACTATTCATAAAGGACATTAACAAGAAAAGAAACGCATTCCCAGTAATATGGATCATTTTCTCCTGCTCCCCTAAAATTCAACAGGAGTTTTTCTATTGTCTTTCAGTGGGAGGAGGATCAAGATAAAAAGATAGTTCCTATACTAAACAGAACAAACTTCTCTCCTGAATTTATTGTTGTAAGTCATCCTGACTTTCCAGGAGGGAAGATATGAAAATAGTACCAGTAAGGTTTCAATAAGATTTTTTTTAAGTTGCCCAAAGCATTTCTTAAATAGTTTTTATTTGTCTTTTATCAATTTGGTATATACAGGGTACATGATTATCAGGTTTGATGTCACATAAAGGTTTAAGTGGAAATTATCTGGGATTTTCTCTATAATTCATTTGTGGCTAGAGTTGGATGGGAAATGGAATTTTCATCCCCCAAGAAATTCTGACATTTTAGGATTAGTTGCCATTCTGAATTGGAACAAAAAAATGAAATATTTTAAAGAAGGAAAAAATCCAAAGAGGTTTGAATTGGCATTTTGAAATGGAAAAAAAAATGAAATTTTGTTTAGAAATGTCAAATGTAGTCAAAAATCAACATTTTCTTGTGAAAATGTTTATTTAAATGAAGCCACATTTTCCTACAAGAAAAATTTTCATGCAAAAAGCTCTACCCATGTTGTTGCCACTCAGGAGGGATCCCAATCTAATGATGATTAAAACTTTATTCCTCATCATATACCATGACACATTGTCAGTGTATAATAATAAGGGGGGGAGGGATAGCTCAGTGGTTTGAGCATTGTCCTGCTAAACCCAGGGTTGTGAGTTCAATCCTTGAGGGGGCCATTTAGGGATCTGGGGAAAAAAAATAATCTGTCAGGGGACAGTACTTGGTCCTGCTAGTGAAGGCAGGGGACTGGACTCGATGATCTTTCAAGGTCCTTCCAGTTCTAGGAGATTGGCATATCTCCATTTAAAAAAAAAAAAATCAGTGACACCTGTAAAGTAACCATCCTTCCTAGGAAACATGCAGTCTTAAAAGTTGTCTACATTCCCATTGAGCCTGATCCTGGGGTGCAGCTGAATTGCACAGAGTGCAAGTGAAGGTTATCTGTGTACGTGCAAAGCTGCCTTAAAGATCACTTTTGCATTCCCCTCATTCTGCCACATGTCTGTGCTGGGTTGGTCCCCCTGTGCAATGTTAGAGCAGCCTAAGGATCACTCTGTCTCACCCTGGGCTGCAGACAGTCACAAGAGGTTGGAATCAAATAGGGATCCGCTTAGCACAGGGACATCGCAACCAGCCCTCCTTTCTTTGATACACTAGCGGAAGGGAGGGAGACTGATGTGAGCACCCTTAGGCTGGCTACATGCCACTGGAAGATCACCGCTACTCTGGGGGATGCTCCCTGGGCAGTTTCAGCCAGCTGTCGGACCAGATTAGGCTAGCAATGCGGTGCAAACAGTCTGCATTGCATTGCATCAGAGATCCAGGTGCACTGAATGTAGTTCTGCTTCACCTTAGTGGGAAAACCACCTCCATTAAGCAACTGATTTTGTTGGTCCCTTTAGTGGGTACATGGAGGGTGGTGTTTGTGGCATCACAGACAGGGTTTTTGTTCCACAATAATGACAGTTTTATGTTTAAGAGAAAGATCCTCTGACCTTGGTCCAATAGCTGTACCCCTGAGAACAGCCTGTAATATTTCTATGCCATACAGTACACATTTTCTGGTCAACCATGAGCCTTCCAATTTCCCAATTTATGTTCTTCCAACACTTATTAATCATTTTCATATTATTGCTGTAGCAATTCTTTGGACACTCAGCCAAAGAAGAGAAAACTATCACAGCTCCTAGACACAAATCTCTGACGTGGTCCAGATGTGCTCTCGTACAGTGTATGAGCCGCACACTAGGCCTAAAGCCCAGATCATTTCCGTCCAAGTGAATCTCCACAATGACTGGCAGATCACAGCCTCTTAAGTCCCAGAGTGGGCAAACCCAGATGCTAACACAGGCCCCCTGTCTCCACCCAAATCAGTCTGTAGTCAGCAATCCCCATGTCATGGTTTTCCCCTTGTTCTCCCACAAACTTCTGCAACCTCGTGATCCCAGAATCACCCACAGTCCACACATTGGCAATCCTGGCATCGCAAATATTTCTTTTCCCTCAGTGGTCAAGATATGTATACTGTCAATTCCAAACCTCCATGCTGTGTGTCTTTGGAAATACCACACTAATCTTTCCTGAGATCCAGAAGTAGCCACTTATTTCCCCCCATGGGCTAGTAAAATACAGATTTTATCAACCAGTCTAAGGCTTGCCTACTACCCGTCCTCATTTCCGGACTTCTCCACAGCCACAACCCCTCTCCTTGTCCCCGCATCTCTCTCTCTCACTCACACACACACACACCTTTGTCTCCAGCTCCTCGCCACCAAATATAACAAACATTTCGGTTAAACCAGCTACCGACTATTCTGCACACACAGAAGCCTCCCCATAAACAGGGGCGGCTCTAACAATTTTGCCGCCCCAAGCAGTCGCTGCCGAATTGCCGCCGTGGCGGGTGAGAATGGGGCGGCAGTCCGAGTCCTGCGGCAGCAATTCGGCGGCGGGAAGAGCGGTGCCTGGAGCAAGCCCTGCCCATAAACGAAAACCACGTTCTATTATAACAGGCACAACTTGTAGCAAGAAACCTGAGTTATTAAATCTTTATTGCACAGGTGTACAAAGCTCAGACTAGAAATGTCAGTGGTGGGACATTCAACGGGGCAATGGCTTTGGCCTATCCCCTCAAATTTCCCACGCAAGTATAAAGTGACTGCAGAGAAACCCCTTCGGGTGCACGGTGATCTGTCCAGACCCTACATCTATGCAAGCGAAGAAGTGAACGTGTCCTTAGATACCATTCTCAATGAGTTAATCAGTGGGGCCTGTGGACCCCCAGGGGTCTGCGAACCCCAGTTTGAGAAACACTGCTCTAGCCATTTATCTGTATTGGCACATGTGCATTGTAAAAACTGTACATTTTCTTAAATACTATTCTCAATTTAGGTCCTCCAAATATTTATGGGTTCCATGCATTATCTTGGGTAAAAGCTGACAGCATTAGACCGTTTTGACCCACATCACATCAATAGTGTGATCTCTAGCTCTGTTCAAAAACAAAACAAAATAAAAACCACCCAGAAACTTTTTGAAAAATGGCTACTTTGGGGGGGGCTTGTATCTCCTCAACCCACAGCTCAAATGACCACAAATTTGGGTCATTACCCCTCAATTGCACTCTTCTGAGGCATACCAAATTTCAAAGGAATCCAACTAAGCATGTTTATTTTAGAGGACTTAGAAAGGTGAACCTTTAAACAGAAGTTGTGACACAACCTTAACTATAGTGATGGGCCAGGACCACTATAATCTTGTCCCATATCCTTGGGCATAGTTTGGGGGGACCAGGGAGGTGTTGCCTCCCCCCCAACAGCAATCCTTGGGCCGGCACGGAATTCCTCCCCCACCCCCAAGGATGGCCCCATCGGCCTGACTGGAGCTTCCCCCCAAAAAATATAGCAACTATGCCTAAGCCCAGATCCTGTATACGCTGACTATAGTCCAGAATACCAGTAGTAGTTATGGAAGGAATTAGTGTTTTATTCTTAAATATGAGAGTCAGCCTTTTTACTTTATCCATTTTTAGAATTCTGCATGAATAGTATCTTTACATGAGCTGCAAAACATATGGTCAGAGCATACACGGTACAAACAACTACATTGGACTACATTCTGCATAATTTAAGCATTCACTTTGGACATTTTAAGTGAGCTCATGACAAATATCATGCTGGATGTCATTTTATAGGCTGCCTATCAGAGGAGATCAAATATTTTTGTATCCTTAAATTTCTTTGGAAAATAATAGAACTTTTAAACTGCCCACATGTTAACTATATATTTTAAATGATAAGTAAGGTCATGTTTATGAGTTAATGGGTTTAGTTTTGAAAGTGCCAAAACTTTGACCAACACAAGTAAAAAAATTGGCTGAAAACTATGATTTTGCTCAATGTTTTATACATCAGTATAGATTATTTATATTATGCCAGGAAACATAACCACTAATGAAATGTTTTATTATCTGCAAGTAGGAAAATGGTACTTAGGAATTTTTTTAAAAAAAAGATCATAAGGAAACATTTGTTGGTCATATATTTTAAGAGCACTTGTAAGTCTTGCAACTACATTACATACTCTATAGCAGGGGGTCTCCAAACTACCGCCCGAGGGCCGGATCCGGCCCGTGACTTCAATTTGTCCAGCCCCCCAACCAATTGCTGCCGCTGCCTCGGCAGCACTTCGGCGGCAGCTCAAACGCTGCTGCCGCCTCTGCGGTATTTTGGCGGCAGGGCCCCGTCGAAATTGGGCCCCACACTCCCTAAAGCCGGCCCGCAAAGCCCCTTCAAAAATCTGATGTGGCCCTCATCTCCTAAAGTTTGGAGACCCCTGCTCTATAGTATAAGCCATAGTAGCTTCTTGCTTTGCCATAAAGTTATATTGAAACAATAATTCACCTAGATTTGAATCACAATTAAATAAGACTGCATACACACACATACAGGGGACAATACCATTTAAATTTGGGAATTTACACTTTCAACTAACTCCATTTCTAAATTTTCTGTAAAATAGGTGGAGGATGAAATCCTGATCATATTGCCATTAACTTCAGGGTGGCCAGGATTTCATCCATAATTTCTGTATCTAAAACAACTGACTACACTAAACAACTTCTGCATCTAAAACAACTTGCCCGATCCTGCAACCCTTGTGCATGTAGCCCCTTTGGAGTCAATAGGGGCGTGAATAGGGGCTATAGACTGAGACCCCACATGAGACAAGATGTTCATTGTAATACAGTAACACATTTACATTGAATAAAGCCTCCATTCTTTAATCAGTGTAACTGTCAAACTAGTGCAACTATAACTCCTTAGTTTACATACAGACATCACACAGACAAGAAATTTACTTCTACCCAAACACAAAGAAACGCCATCTATTCACTCAAATTATACCTTATTTGAAAACACAGGCAAAGTATGTTGTTGCCTGGGGAGTGGGGGAGGTACAGCATGGGTATTTCTAAACATTTCCAGCCTCACCCATTGCTGACAGACCCTTGAGTTATTTTGGAAGCTCTGTCTCTGCTGCTTGCCATGTCAGTTATTATAGTGAAAATTTAATTGTACAAGGGCTTTGACACTGAACTTTATAAATTTGTTCCAACTGACCTTGTCTCAGTTATTTGCCAGTCTGGCACGGAGCCTTAGAATTCATTATTGTTTCTCATGCAGAAGTAGTGTGGACTAGGAGACAGAATGAACCCGACATTTTACATGACTGTAAATGAGGAAGCAGCTTTAAATAAAGAGATTAGTATGCCTGCCACAAAGAGTATTCATTCCCCCTCTCTCAAATGGACCCAGTTCAGGTTGCGAAGGATTACCTCCTTACGCTCAAGGTGCATCTGTTTGTTCTGTAATGTTTTCAAACATGCTTTTGAAAATTCACTACTGCTTCCTTTTAAAAACATCCTGTAAACTAGCAGCCTGAACAAAAGTGCTAATTAATTACTTCTGTAGCGCAAACAAGTGTGCAAAGTCACTAAAGCAGATTAGAAGTAAGTAGAAGCATAGAAGAGTTATGATAAGCATATAGATCATATATATGTTCCCTGACATTTCAGAAAATTGCTGTGTTCTTTCAATTGTGCTCTACCAGGAACACAGAATAAAAATAATGTTAAACCATTGATTATATAGAGCCGGATTCTTATCTCAGACCTGTTTACGCCCTTGAAACTGCATTGATTATTTCTGATTTACACCAGCGTGAGACCACAATGAGGCCCGTAGAATCTAGAGAAAAACAAAGAGTCTATTGTGCGGTTGTTCTCACTGTGTTGGTTCTGCAGCAACCAAACTGCTTTAGCTTTTCCTACAGATGAAACCAGCTCTTTGGTAATGCTGGTGCAAAATAAAAGGAAGTCATCTCTGCCCCGCAAATGACACGTTAACTTCAGCCCTCATTAGAAACACAGGAACAACCAATATTTCACACAATGTAATAGATGCAATTAGTCAGAAATAAATTTTCTTTCCAGGGTTCTAAGATGGTGCTGAAAACTATGGAGAGCCAAACGCTTCTTTCAGTTACACAGAAGCAATCCCATGACCCAGAGACAACAAAAATAATGAAAGAGTCTCTGAATGAATTTCTTACCTAGTTTTTAATCCCTTAAGGTGACTGAAAGCTCAGAAGGGGAAATAAATTCATGGCTCAGCCCATGGAGGAGTGCCCTGCGCCATTCAAAAGTGACCCCTTCAGTCCATAAAAGAGTCACACTGATGGCTCCAAAGTGAGTCTGGTTTAGATATTGACTAGAAGAATGTTGACCATTGTGTGGGGCCTCAAGGATCAAAACGTAAAGTAGAAGAAAATGTGGGTTTCTCCAGACCACCAATGAGGTGCTTGATGACCATTTCCCCCAACCCTTCTTTTTGGAGCACACTGTACTTGACAATATTCTTTTAGGTCTGTTGTGTCAATTCATTACATTTTTCTCAGAGTAAATATTCTAAAATTTCTGGTTTTTTAGACGCCTGGATGCCAACCACATCAACTATGTGCCACCCAACTGCTTCAGTGGCTTGGTCTCTCTTAGACACTTGTGGCTGGATGACAACTCTTTGACAGAAATTCCTGTGCAAGCTTTTAGGAGTTTATCAGCACTTCAGGCAATGACACTGGCATTGAACAAAATACATCACATACCAGACTATGCTTTTGGAAACCTCTCCAGTTTGGTAGTTCTGTAAGTTTTATCGATTTTTTTAAAACGATTTTTGCAAGACCTTGGCCTCTTTGTAATAAATTATTTCAAGATGTCATGTCTAAATTAAGTTTTGTAAAAGATACTTTAAAACTAGACTGCCCAAAAATGTGAAATGATCTGGAAACCTTGAGGTTGGTTAATATGGGCTACTGTTTTATGTTATAATTTTAGCATTAAATTGATATTTTGGGCTATAAACCTGTAGTTTGCCCTTTATTCCTGCACTGTGTTTAAAGCTATAACTTTTACAACCTTATTAAATGACCTTTCTACGCCACATAATGTAAAGATTTGACTTGCAGATATGTTTATTTATAATGATGCGGAGAATTAATGGCAAAAAATTTCTCTTCAGAATGTCAGTGAAGAGATAAGTTGAAAAAAATTGACTTTTGTATCTTAGATATTTATAAAATCATAGTACTGGAAGGCTATTTAAATGTGTACACATTTTTACTTAAGACTATTGGGCAATATTGATAACATGAGGCTAGGGTGGGAAAAGAAAATTAACTAAAATCTCATAAAGGACTAGAAGAATGGAATGCTAACAAGTATGAGCTAAGAAAGTTCCCTTCACAGACAATATGTGTAGATATCTACATAACAGTTCACCTACCAGTATTACTAAACAAAACAGATGCAAAATTCACAAAAAATCCTGGAAGGAATTCCAGTTTCTGAGGAATCATCTTCAGATCTTCTGGGACTATCCCAAATTGAAAAAACGTCTGCTGTATTATTAGAAAAATTATGCAGGAATTATTTCAGGATATACTGAAATGGTCATTATTAAAGACATTCATGGTTTTTAGGCAGCATGAAACCATTGCATGTAAGATGTTAAATATATTTTAACATACTCTAACATGCTGATCTGATAGCCATGATGCAAGCCTTTAGGACACTATGATTGGATTATTTCAGTGCACTTTATTATAGGCTACCAGTGTGACGGGTTTCTCCCCCTCCCCCACCCTGGGTGCAACCTGGAACTGGGATATCACTGAGCCCTCTGTCTCACCAGCCTGGGCTCCCTCTCACCCCGTGATGCTGTGACAAGCTACAGTCCTCTCCAAGACTTGTACTCACACTGACACACCCAGCTGCAGTTACATGAAGGTTTCTCCTCAGCCACTCATAAAATGACAATGGAACAGCTCGAGTGAACTCCGCCACCCTCCAGCTCCACAGCCTAGCACCCCAAAGCTGTATCATGTTACCCTGGTCAAAAGGCTGACCAGTATAAATTTGTTACCCAGTCCGTCCCTCCTTCGATGTGGAGAATACAATGCCCCAGCCCCTGTTCCTGAGCGGATTCCCCACACACTTCAAGGAAACCACACTGTTTTAGGTAAAAATATAAAACAGATTTATTAAATACAGAAAGGTAGATTTTAAGTGATTATAAGGACATACAGATCAAAGCAGATTACCTAAGAAATTAAACAAAAATGCAATCTAAGTGTTATACACTAGTTAGGATTTGAATCAAGCAATGTCTCACCCTGTTAGACAGTACAAACAGTTCACCAAGCTTCCATAAAAAGACAGGATTCCTTCTTTCCCGCCTGGGAACAGCACTTCCCCCAGTTCAGTCTGTTTCCAGATGTTCTGTTGTGTGGGGAGTGAGGTCTCTGGGTGATGTCATTTCCCCCTTTTATAGCTTATTCCATAAGGCGGGAACCCCTTTGTTCCAAGCCAAGTTCCCAGCCCAGTTTGTGGAAAAATACAGATACCAAAATGGAGTTCAGTATCATGTGATCTAGTCACGAGCCCTTGCATGCGCCAATGAGTCATGGCAGCCATTATCCATAGGCTGACTGAAGCATCCCCAGGTGAGGATAAGCCTTTTCCATGTCCCATTGTCTTTTTTGATGGGCCATTCAACTTGAATAGGCCATTCACAATGTGCTGGCTAGATTGTATGTAAAGTTTTGTGGGTGTTACCCAGGTGCAAGCACATTTGAAATACAGATACAGTCAATATTCATAACTCCAAATACAAAAATGATACATTCATACAAATAGAATAATCATATTCAGTAAACCATAATTTTCCATTGACACCTCACACGATACATTTTGTACAAGATGCATGATTATTATGTCATAATCATATCATAATCATACCACTATGATAAATATGGGGTGCAGAGTGTCACAACCATAAAAGCTGATCCGTCACCTCTAGCAAGTGCAGAACGTGAGCAATACAATTGTACAAGGTACAAGCCATACAGGGTAAGCGGAAGGAATTCCATCTACTGCCTTATGGACAGTTTTTGCTCTCTGCCTGTGTGGATACAGATTGAGTTTCAGTACAAGATTTTAACCTTTTTAGATTTTAACCTTTAAAAGAATGGGTATGTGTCCATTTGGCTGAGCTTCCAGATCCCTCAATTATTTTTCATCATGTTATCAACCACTTGTTAAGGTAGAGATCCTCTCATGCCCCAGCTCTCCTCCCAGTCTCATTTCCCCACCTTCCCTGCTGAAACTTCAGTAACATTAGGACAATTAAGAAGACAAGATGAAAATAAGCTTCACTTGATGCTATAGGTGCTGCTGCTTGGCTAGGTCCCCTCATTTTGCGTCTGCTGTTTATCTGCTTTTTCTGGGTGTAAGACTTTAGAGTTATTCGTATTTAATCACCCCTAACTATCTGTAGCACCCATTGTTCCAGTCTCTCCAAATCACTTAGTGTGGTTCTGTCCACATGTTTTGCTACCCTCTCTCCTGTTCTGCAAATCTTAAATCAGTGCTAAAACTCACATTGGCTTCAATGGGAGCAGGATTGGACCTGTGGTCATTAAAGATGCAAAACTAATTTGAGTTTTGGGGCAAATTCTTCATACTGCTATAGCCTAAAAGGTTAATATAGTATTTGGGATCAAAATGATTGAGATTTCTTCCCGGGGGGGGGCATTTTTTGGTACAGCATCAGAATCTCTCTCTTTTAGAGTCAGTTCATAAATAGCTGAATACAGTTTTTGTAGGTTCTGAAAAATTTATCGCGCGCTTCTGATAACTAAAATACTTCCGTGTAAAGCAAAGACATGGATGAGACTAGTGTCTGACTCTCGCATTCACAGACCTTCTCTTTTTTTATGTGCAACTCCCACAGTTTCTCTCATACCATGAGGGAGGAGTGAGGAAGGTAAAATAGGAGAAATAAGTCAGCTGGAAAAGCATTCTCTTAAAAAAAAATGCATTGAAATTATGCCAAGTTAACATCCATGTTAATAAGCTACATAGAGCAATTTCTCTATTAAGATCTACAAATTTAGAAATAGGTATAAGCAGCAAAATTCTAAGCCAAATTTTGAATGTCCTAAACTTTCAGATCTGCGGGTTTGTTTCAAGCCAATCACTACCAAAAAAGTCAAACTGAAAATCCTATAAATTACAAAACATACCATTGGAAATTAATTGTTGATTTCTAGTTTAACAGGGAGGAAGTCAAGTTATAGCACCAGTGAGGTCCATTATATTTACTAACTCACACTGAAATTCTGATTTTTGGTCATGTGAATTTATCTGTTTCTTACTACACTTCCTCAGGCCTCATTAGGGTAATCAGATGTCCCGATTTTATAGGGACAGTCCCGATTTTCTTATATAGGCACCTATTACCCCCCACCTCCTGTCCCGATTTTCCACACTTGCTGTCTGGTCGTCCTAGGCCTCATGTACATTTTGTCACTTCCCTGCTTCCCATCCTGCCCACTTCCCATACTCAACAAAAAAAAACCACACAACACTTTTTAAGACCTTGTAACTAATTTAAATATATATTTTTAAATCACCAGTGACCCTATTTTTAAAGTTTCAGAATACTTAATAGGAAATCCCCATGTGTCTAAAATTAGAACATCAGGATAGGCACTTTTAAAACAAATATGAAGAAAGAAAACAAATACATTAAATGAAAGAATCACAATCTCTGCAGTTTAAAAACAAAACCTTTCTGTGGAACCAAATCAAAGTCTGGGTGGGTGGATGAGAGGTGGGGGGTAGAGCTGGGGGAAATGCCCTCCTATACATGCTCTTGCAAAAAGCATGACTTGCATATAATCAGTGCATGCCTGAAAATAAGTTTCTTTTGATTTAACCATCAACATGTTTTCCTTAACTCAACTGTGTGCAATGTGCTTTCCTGACTGTGCTCTTAATGTTCTCCTGCAGACATCTCCATAACAATAGAATCTACTCCCTGGGAAAGAAATGCTTTGATGGGCTCCACAGCCTAGAGACTTTGTGAGTTGACCTCTTATTTGTTTCCTTTTTTGTTTTCAGTGTTTTCATTAATATTCTGAAAGAATAAAAATACCAAACATGCTTTTTTGGCTTGCTTAATTGCTAAAAGCCAAACATGCTTTTTGGCTTACTTAATTGCTACGGGCTCTGGATGATTGTTTACAATGACTGCAATACAGAGTGATTGTGTACAATGATCCTATTTCTCAACTATAAAACTACACTGCTTTTTCTGTAGGCAGCATATATTAATAAATTATTTAATGCCATTTTAAAACTGTACCAGGCGCAAAATGACAAATGGCTATTCAGGGATAGTTATTCTTGCTTCGATAGTGCTATTTGTTTGTTTGTTTATCTTTAGTCAGCAAAGCTAATTGACACAGAGGTTAAGGAAAAATTCATTGTAACCAAATAGCTTTTAAATTTGCAGAATGCATCTTGCCACATAGTGTGGTTGCAGAAGCAGTCAGATACTTTGACCTCTTGAACAAAGAAAAAGCTCCAGGTAGCATCAATTACAAACGTGTTCTTTTTAAAAAATTGCTCCAATTGTTAAGCTTTAAAGGATTTGCTTGAAAAATTTCTGTGGCAGAGGGATAAAGTCACCTTAGCCCCTACAATAGTTCAGTCAAGTGCAGGAGGTGAACACAATAAAAGTGAGGCTTCCCTGAATAGCATAAGAAAAAAGAATTCTGGGAAAAGAAGACTAAACAGGAAAACAACTCCAAAGTTTAAAGGAAAGTAATTTGCTCCAGACATGCACAAATAAAGATATCACCACCTCTTTTAGTATTGGAGCCCTGACCCACTAATGCCTGAGGGACAATAATCCTTGCATATTTTTTCCCCTCCCTCTCCTATACCACAACCAAGTGAATCCTCTCCACAGATCATAACCAACCCAACCAGAGCACTTCAAGAGGCCCAATGGCCAGAAGGGACCAATAGATCATCTAATCTGACCTGGCGTATATCACAAGCCACCACTACCACACAGCACCAGCACACTAAAGCCAACAACTGAAATTGGACAAAAGCATTCCAGCCCACAGGAGACTAGACTTTTATGTGCCACAGGCAGAGAGTCATACAAACATCATCAGAACCTAGTGGTTGGTTTGCTTTCTAATCCACAAAACCATGCAGTGCTCACTTTCCGGTTGCACTAGGATCCGGGTTTTTAATTTTGATCACGTAAACTAACCCTCTCTACTAAAACTTGAGTCTTCTATTGTCAAGCTGCAATGTTACAGCTTTGACTTTTACCCACTGTGCATAGAGAGAAAGTCCCTTAATAAAAAACCAGAACAAAAGAGGTAAAATGTGATTGTTCTTTAATGAGACATACACAACAGTAGGCAACTGTACTGAAATGGGGAGGGAGGGGGGACAGTGAGTTTAGTTATCCTCCCAGCCCTGGCTAGCTGGTTTGAAAGGGAAGAAGATATAGATAACCTTGACCCTGGAAAGGAGGGAGGAGGACTTGGAGAATACGATACCTGCCACAGTCATGTTTATTATTGAACTGGTTGGCACCACCATCAGCGTGAGTGCTGTTTTGGAATCTAGCAGCAAGATAGCCAATCACCTGGGCTGCATTGGGTGTCACGGGGTTATCTTTCTCTTCCCATTCTAGGCAGGTCCAGGTCAGCTAGAGGGCCAAACCAAATTACAAATGCTCATTATCTGTGTAATCAAAGCACAGGGCCTGAAGGGATTTACAAACAGGAAGAAAAGCCCTGTTCACTACTGACAGCAGTTTCCTGCCTGTGTTAGTAAGGTTGATGATATTTTGTTGAAGTCCAATGTGAATCATTGTTTCTATTTAATTTAGTCAAATTATCTCTTATTTAAATTGTTAAAAATATATTCTCTACAAAGCAGAAGCTTCTACTGTACTCCATGGAGCTGCATACTTTGACAAAACAGACCTTTCTTCATTTTAGTTTCAACTGCACACTTAGGCCAAATTCTTCTCTCAGATGATGTGCATGGGTTTCCCAGGCCAGGAATAAGCACGTGGCTAGTGAACGTGCTGGAATGAGGAAATGTCTCACTAACTAGCAGTTCTTAAAATGGAATACCAGGTTGCTAACCTAAATAAAATATTATTTTTACGATTTGCGTGTGGTGAGGAGTTGTTCTTTCTCTTTTACTCCGTATTGATATTAACAATATTGATATTGTCAACTTTACTGCAATCTTAAAACCCCAGAATAGGTGAAATCCTCGCCCCATTGAAATCAATAGAAGTTTTGCTATTGACTTCATTGGGGCTGGGATTTTGCCCAATAACTATTTTTCCATTGATATTTCTCCTTTGCTATTCCTGAATATTTATCTTTCTTTTTCTCACATACTGTGCCAAGAAACAGATCAGAAAAGAAAATTAAAGCATGATAAACATGGGAGTTGGAAAAGAGGCAAACTGAACCTCAATAATGTGATATATGAACCATGTAAGATTCAATTCACTGTACAAAGTACAGGCATTTATTTAAAATATCAGTTTTAAGATAAAAAATTCCCAAAATATTTCTATGTAAAAGTTGCAAAATTGTCCATAGGTAAGGATAGATTTTCCTTTCATACTTACAAATGAATGGTGGGGAGGGGAAATCACAAAATAGCAGGTGGCTTATTAGCATTTGTAAATGTCCATATTTTCTCATTTCCAAATTGGTAATCACTTAATTAAAAATAGCACTGTGATCAAAAATAAAAATGATGATCTGCATTGGATGGCATTTATTAGAAAACATCACATTGAGGATTCCCTAGCCTATGGACCTATTTCTTTATTTAATGCATGAAAGATGATACTTCCTTACAAATCCCAACAAATTCTATGTTATCCCTTAAACGGTGTATAACCTAAATTATGCGATCTATTTTTATGCAGAGATTTAAATTACAACAGTCTGGATGAGTTCCCCACTGCTATCAGGACACTCACAAACTTAAAAGAACTGTAAGTACTGAACTCTACCTTATAGAGAGGATGCTTTGGACAATGTTTTTATTTATTTGGGAAAAGCTGATGATTTCTATCAGTGCTCTTTAAAACTTTCTATATCCTTGAAAAGTTAGCAAACATACCAACATATATAAAAGGAAATTTTCAGCATTTCATTTAGAACATTTAACTTTGATAACTTTTACTTGTTACAGATGCTCTTTTGTACTGAAAAGAATTTTTGAGAGAGTATTCTTTTCTGGAACTTTATCCTTGAAATGCAGTATATCATAATAATAAAAGGACACTATCAATTTTGTTTCAGCTTCAAATGTGAGACTTATTTGAAAAGGCACAATGCCTGGAGTAGGAAAAAGAAGCAGGAATTCCTGTTCACTCATAGGCATTTTGGGGAAATAAGGGGGTCATTTTTAACCTAATTTAAGCAGGGGGTTTTTTCAGTGTAAACATTCATGTGCAGTATTGTAAACTGGAAAATTTCTGGAAGCATAGACATGGTTTGTAAAACAGACTAAAATCAAAGGTGAAACTGACCAGCCTAGATTAGTTGTGCAAGCTAGTTGAATTGCAAAATAAGCAAACAGCTAGAAAGTTACCAGTCAATTAGATTTCTTAAATTCCTTCTGTTTGAATAATCTATGGTGCTAAAGATAGCACCAGCAGGCATTTTTTAAAACATAGATGATCACAGATCCACTAGGCCATTAAGGGTATGTCTACACTGCAATTAAAAACCCTCAGCTTGCCTGTGCCAGCTGACTGAGGCTCAGGGCATGGGCTAAGGGACTGTTTAACTGCAGTGTAGAGATTCCGGCTCAGGCTGGAGCCTCTTTTCTAGGACCCTCTCACCTCGCAGGGTCCTCGAGCCCAGACTCCAGCCTGAGCCCTAACATGTACACCACAATTAAACAGCCACTGTGCCCAAGCCCCTTAGCCCAAGTCAGCTGGCACAGGCCAGCCACAGGTGTCTAACTGCAATGTAGACATACCCTTAGAGCAGTGGTTCCCAAACTCGGTCCACAGTCAATGGGAGCTGCGGGAAGCAGAGCAGGCCGGCCCGCTGCTTCCTGAAGCTCCCATTGGCCGGGAACAGCAAACCACGGCCAGTGGGAGCCGCAAGCGGCCGTACCTGCGGAGGCGGCAGGTAAACAAACCAGCCCGGCGTGCCAGGAGCTTACCTCTGAGACCACCTGTCACGAGCAACTACTTACAGAGGCCACTGAACACCGCCGCTATCTGGTGTGCAAACCTTTAAAGAGAGACCACCTCTGATAAGAGACCACTTTTGCTAACTCCCATGAGTGGTTGCTCTTGGCAGGTTTTACTGTATATGTGTTGTGTAGCATCTTTTTGCTTCAGATTTTTGGCCTCTTTAATCATAGAATATCAGGGTTGGAAGGGACCTTAGTAGGTCATCTAATCCAACCCCCTGCTCAAAGCAGGACCAATCCCCAATTTTTGCCCCAGATCCCCAAATGGCCCCCTCAAGGATTGAACTCACCACCCTGGGTTTAGCAGGCCAATGCTCAAACCACTGAGCTATCCCTCCCCCACCATCAGCATCAGATCTCCTAATATCTGATAGTGTGGCTTCAGCCAATGTGTTTTAGTCCCCTAAATTCAGTCTCTGCCTGTTTGGAGCATGAAATTGTACAGCACCAAGGCTCTGATTCACTTTAAGCATGTGTTTGAATGCTTTGCTGGATTGGGACCCAAGAGCTCAGCAATGTATAGGATAGGGCATCTCCAAGGGGTTACTGAGTACCCTCAACTCCCATTGATTTAAATGGGAGCTGAGGGTACTCAGTACCTCAGAGAAGGTGTTCAGCACCTAACAGATTCAAACGTTGAGGCCTCAATCCTGCAAACACTTACGCACTTACTTAACTTTAAGCACATGAGTAGCCCCATTGACATCAAAGGGACCACTCACAGGAGAAAAGTTAAGCATGTACATAAGTGTTTGCAGGACTGGGGCTTCAAAAGTTGCCTTGTAGTTCTCCCTGTGAGTTAAGGTAATGACACAAGTATACCTATATATTGATGAGGGACTAGTATTTTCCCTGGGAGATAGTAATACCATTTCCTCAGCTACTTTTGCGATGCAGGGAGCAAAGGATTGATCTGGGGAATCCTGCTTGGTAGAGTCTAGGCCACTCAGCCAATCTGTATATTGGTTTTGAATTAAATAGTCTTTTATTGGTCTTTTGTTGTTGTTGTTGTTGTTGTTGCTTAGAGCCCAACTGTGTATAGGCGCATATTTTTGATTGCATGTGGTATACAGAAAGGAGTATAAATATACAGCTTTGATTTTCTAGCCCAATTACACAGGCAAGACAATTAGTTCAGTGAAACTGATAATCTGGTATTGGTACAAGTAATGATTGAGGGTTCTTGCATCTGTGAATAATTCAAGGCTCTTTAAATGTTTTAATTGAATCTGAGAAGCCTTTTTCATAGTTCATGATTGAACTAACAAAAGTTTCTCACACAAATCATCATTGTTCATTTCGAAACCTTAGTTTCTTTTGTTTTTAACAATGGCAGAATTACTCGTATGAGTACAATGTAGTAATTAATTATGAGACAAAGAATTTGTCTCCTTCCTAGAAGGCAGTAAGTACATCTAATACCTAAAATACTTCAATAAAGAAAGGAGTGTGGGAGGTTCGATGCATGGTATGTCATGACACAACCTGTAAATTCATATACACTATAAATTCACATACATCTAAATCATCCAGAAACAGGGATGGTATGGGGGAGGGATAGCTCAGTGGTTTGAGCATTGGCCTGCTAAACCCAGGGTTGTGAGTTCAATCCCTGAGGGGGCCATTTAGGGATCTGGAGCAAAAATTGGGGATTGGTCCTACTTTGAGCTGGGGGTTGGACTAGATGACTTCCTAAGGTCCCTTCCAACCCTGATATTCTATGATTTTATGAAGTATTGGAAAAAATGCTTTCCATTTTCAGTCTTAATCCAACTAATTGTGATGTCCACATTGACTAGAAAGCTGAAGACACCGTTGAGGTTTTTGATGAATTGTAATAGTTCTATGTTACTGTGGAAAACAGCCCAAAAATAATAAGTATTTTTAATGTATCACAGGTCTTACGTTCACACTTTTTGTTATTGTATAAAATATTGGTTTTTTCCAGGGGATTTCATAGTAATAACATCAAATCAATACCTGAGCATGCATTTGTGGGCAATCCGTCACTTCTAACGATGTAAGTGGCAGCAGTTTACTTTGGTATTTTTTATATCAAATGTGGAATTAAATACAATATTTCTGTGTGGTTTTCTAACTCTTCTATCATTCTTATTTTACATGTACAATGTATAGGAGCATAATGTGAGTGGACTAGGTCTCCTACCTTTCAGGTCATTCAATTCTCTTAGTACTCACACATTACTTGGAGAGAGAGATCATAACTTTCCATAGTTCTTGACCTTTTACTCAGGCTGCTATTTCTTATAACAGAAACTGGGATCAGGTCTCCTGTTCCAGTCCAGGTGTTCCCAGCTGGCCAATTAAGAGGGTGGGGCAGCACCTGGGCACTATAAGAGGCCTGGTTAGAAAGAGACCCTGTGTGTCAGTCAGGGGAAAGGAAGGAGATGAGAACTGTCAGAGACAGAAGATGGTTCCTGGGAGAAAGCTGAAGGTAGGACAGCAGCAAGAGGGATTTGTTGGCTAGCATCCCCGAAGGGCTGGAGGACTGAAGGCAGGAGGGGCAGAAGAGAAGGATGTCTGCTGGCTCTAAGCTGGAGCCAAGGGCCAGAGAACGCTGAAGGAAAGGGGAGCAGCAGAGGGGCTTACCCGCTGATGTCTCATCACTGGAGCACTGAACCCGAAGGAAATGTGAGAGAGCCCAGGAGAGTGAGGGGTACTCCCCTGGCCAGGATATTCACAGCAGAGAGGCCATGGGAATTCTTGATGGGATGAGCAGGGCTGCTGCCCTGAAAGAAGGGCTGGGATGGCTGTTCCTGGCAGACGGATGGAAGGGCACAGATAAGGTGCTTAGCTGTGATGGAAGATACGGGTATGGTGAGAACAAGAACTATGTGCACTGGGGTTGATATGGACTATGTTTGGGGACTTTGGTTAGGGATTATTTGCACTACATTTTGTTAATAAATTGTGGCGGACTAGAGACCAAGCTTCTGTGAAGTTACTGGAGACCCAAGATAAATAAATAAAAACAGATTTTATTAGCAATTGTAGAAAGAGTGAGAAATTGTGAAATAAAAAGTAAAATAGCTACTCACCTTGATGGATACTAAGGAAAGCTCTATCAGGACCAGAAGAATACTGATACAGCATTGCAGAAAGAGTCCTCTCAGTCTGACAGCTCAGAGTGTCACAAAGCCCTGTAGTCTGTCTTTTAAGTCCCAGATCTCTGTACTTGTTTACAAAAACACTTCCTCATTTATAGGAAGTCTCGCCCTGTGCTTGCCCATACATCATTTCCAAAACCAAGCCAGAAAAAAAACCTATCTGCATTTTCCCCAAACCTCATTAAGTCATTGTTACTAGAAACACTTCCTTCTTCCACATTGTTAAGAGATGCCTTTTGTTCGTAAGTTATTGGACAGCGCTTTTGAGATCACTTGTACATTTTTTTAAAATGAAATATATCTGGAATAGCTGAAGGTCATATTAGCTGTGTCCAGATGTATAAGCTATGAGCCATCCATCACAGATCAAACACAAGAAGAGGGTGAATGTTATTCTTTCAGTTCATAATTTCTGAAATTGAAAGATATGGAAACCTATTCATTGCCATACCAAAGCAGACCAGCTATTGGTCTATCACATCTCCACTTGCAAAGTCAGGCTCCCTTAGCGTCAGGAGTCCAATGGCACAGATCACAAAAGAAAGTAAAACTATCATCTGTATATTTGTAAAGCCTCTAATGTCATAGAATCATAGAAATGTAGGGCTGGAAGGGACCTTGAAGTCATCAACTGCAGTCCCTTCCCCTGAGGCAGGACCACAGAGCATGCCTGACAAGTGTTTGTACAGCCTGTTCTGAAAAACCTCCAATGAAAGGGATTCCATAGCCTTCCTTGGAAGCCTTTTCCAGAGCTTACCTACCCTTATAGTTACCAATTCTCCAATTTATTAAATGTGTGGATGACACCAAGCTGGGGGCGGGAGTGCAAGCACCTGCGGGGACAGGATCAGAATTCAAAAACACCTTGATAAACTGGAGAATTGGTCTGAAATCAATAAGATGAAATTCAGTAAAGGCAAGTGCACAGTAGTACAGTTAGGAAGGAAAATTCAAGTACACAACTACAAAATGGAGAATATAGTGGGGAACTGTCTAGGAGATAGTACTGCTGAAGAGGATCTGGAGGTTATAGTGGATCACAAATTGAATATGAGCCCCAGTGTGATGCAGCCACAAAAAAGGCTGCTATCATTCTGGGGTGTAGTAACGGGAGTTTTGTACGTAAGATACTGGGTCATTGTTCTGCTCTAGTTGGTACTGGTGAGGCCTCAGCTGGAGTACTGTATCCAGCATCTTAAGAAAGATGCATACAAATTGAAGAGAGTCCAGATGGGAGTAACAAACATTATAAAAAGTTTTGAAACCCTGACCTATGAGGACAGGTTAAAAAAACTGGGCATGTTCAGTCTTGAGAAAAGAAGAGTGAGGGGGAACCTGACAACAGTCTTCAAATTTGTTAAGGGTTGTTTTACAGAGGACGATAATCAATTGTTCTCCATGTCCACTGAAGGTAGGACAAGAAGTAATGGGCTTCATATGCCCATTTAGGTTAGATTTAGGTTAGATATTAGGAGAAACTTTCTAACTGTAAGGATAGTTAAGTCCTGTAACAGGTTACCGAGGGAGATTGCTGAGTCCCTGTTAGGGGTGCTGGAACAATTTGTACAGTGGGGTGCTGAGAGTCATCGAACCAAACTGTAAATTTTGTATATTATGAAAACCACATCAAGCCGGGGGGTGCAGCAGCACCCCTTTTTCCAGCACCTATGGACCTTGTCATTGCATGTTTTTAAGAACAGGTTAGACAAACACCTGTCAGGGATGGTCTAGCTCAGGGGTGGGCAAACTGCGGCCCAGGGGCTGCATCTGGCCGCCCAGACATTTTAATCCGGCCCTCGAGTTCCCGCCAGGGAGTGGGGTCGGGGGTTTGCCCCGCGCCGCACAACTCCTGGAAGCAGCGGCATGTCCCCGCTCCGACTCCTACGCGTAGTGGCAGCCAGGGGGCTCCGCACACTGCCCCCACCCCAAGCGACGGGGCTGTGCGCATTTCCTGGCCACGCCTCCATGTAGGAGCCGAAAGGGGGACTTGCTGCTGGTTCTGGGATCTGCTTGAGGTAAGCGCCGCCTGGAGCCTGCACCCCTTCATCCCTGCCCCAGCCCTGATCCCCCTCTTGCCCTCCAAACCCCTCGGTCCCAGCCCAAAGCACCCTCCTGCACCTCCAACCCCTCATCCCCAGCCCCACCCCAGAGCCCGCACCCCCAGCCAGATCACTTACCCCCTCCCACATCCCAACCCCCAATTTTGTGAGCATTCATGGCCCACCATATAATTTCCATACCCAGATGTGGCCCACGGGCCAAACAGTTTGCCCACCCCTGGTCTAGATATACTTGGTCCTACCTCAGCAGGGGAGAAGGACTAGATGGCATCTTCCAGCATTTCTATGATTCCATGAAATTCCCTTTTCTAGAAATCTATCAATGGTCCATAACTTAATAATGCTCATCTTGGACCTCATGCCAGTGTAAATTTGTGAGGCAAATGCTACATTTGGGATAAAGAAGGACACGGTTTTGTGACAGATTAGTTTTAAAACCAAGAAAATGGTGGCTGCTAGAAGGTATTTCAAACATAGTTTTGATGAAAACGGATTAGCGGGCAGAATGAAAATGAGATGTTCAAAGCTGAAGGAAATATACGATTTATCACATGGATCTCACCACCACATATGTAGTGTGCTTTGCCTATGTATCATTATTCAGAGTATTATCTTGCATATTAAAATGCCTGTTTCTCTTTTTGCAGTCATTTCTATGACAACCCTATCCAGCTTGTGGGACAGTCAGCTTTTCAACACTTGCCAGAACTCAGAACCCTGTATGTTTTTACTTCTTTAAAACCTCTTTGTCTTTGAATAACCATTGCACTTCTAAGATTGTCCTGTATTTTCCTTTCAATAATGATACTGTGTTTTTAACTCTAGGACTTTAAATGGTGCTTCACAAATAACTGAGTTTCCTGATCTGACTGGAACTACAAGTCTGGAAAGTTTGTAAGTGTTAGACAAATACGCCAACTCAACCCAGTAATATTTTTTAGATCTTGACTTGTTTTAAGGATCTATCCTTATACTAAGCATTTATTTTGTAAGCTTTAAATAAAAGAAAATAATCTTTGTATTGTTTACTTTTACAGGACACTTACAGGAGCACAGGTCACCTCTCTTCCCAAAGTAGCTTGTGATCAGCTACCTAATCTTCAAGTGCTGTACGTTTCAGTAAGGGTGATAACATCATGTTAATGCAGGAGTCTAAGGACTGAATTAAGTGATTTGTGATATTGGAACAATCCACTTATGATTAACTAGCGGTTGTATGGTACCATTGGTAGCATTGTGCTAGCTAATCTACAGACATGTAAAAAGATGACAGTCTCTTCCCCAGAGAACCCACTATCTACATGTCAATCAGGATTTCCCTTACATGAAGGAAGGAGACAAACACTTTTTATATCAGACATTTTTAGGAAAGCATAAAACAACTCATGATACTCCTTAAAAACATCAAAAGAGGGGACACCCAGGACAGATTTGAGACTTGATTTGCATTTATTATCTCTTCTATGGTAGTTTCCTTTAGAATGGTCCAATCTTGGATTCATTACTCAAGCAGATATTCCACTGAAGTGAAAGGGAGATATACATGAGTAAGGACTAAAGATATGCGTCTTTAGTATGTACATCTCTTTAGTTTAGTTCTCTACCAGGCATATATATTTGACTGAAATTTGAAGCAGTCTGTTCCTGGGCTATGTGGGGGCATAATTTTTATACTAATAAACCAATATGTTATTTTATCATGCAAGTATACCACAGAGTAAGCTTAATCTCTAACTAAAGTAATCAATCTGTCTACTTCTTTGTGAATCGTCCAACAGCACTTTAAGTATTACATCACTATGAATGTATTTGATATTAATTCTTTTGGCCAACAGTGAAATAGCACTAATTATAACACATTATTTGAGCACCAATGTGGATGTCATGAACATTTCCAGAAAAATTACGTTCAGTTAATGGACTATAAAATTCATTTCCAGAACATTAAGGCCCAAATACAGAGCTTGCACTGATGACAATGAGAATTTTGCACATAGATTGTGGTCAATGTATGGCTTATACTAACCTATAAATAAGCTTGGAAGGATTCAATTTTTATCAATAAGTGTCAGGAAAAATCAATTTCACCATGCAACTGAAAAAAAATATTTCCATTGATAATCAAAATTTACAGATAGACAAAGTTAGAAAAATGCTGCTTGCGAACTTATTAGAGGCTGTCATTAAATAATTATTGTCTGAGATTCCCATAATTTCCTGCAACTATGAAAATTTAAATAGATAAAAATAAAAAAAACTTAAAACCCAAAATTTCATGAAACTGTGATATTTAAATTGATAAACATTGAAAAAATTTTCTGTCTGAAAATTGTATGGCTTTTATAGTTAGAAGTATTACCTTAAACATACACCTAAACCTGTGCAGGATCATGACCTTAATCAGTTTCTCCCTTGCTGAAAAGACCCTTATACAAATCAGCAAAGGAACAGAAAAACCCTTATAAATATTTTAAAAGACTTTTAAGAAACAATTTTGTGGTGCTCCATCCAAAACTGGAATTTTTCAATTATTTTTAAAAATTCAAGTTGACAAGTATCCTTTTAAGAGGAGAAAACTGAAGTTAATATATGGTAGCATAGGCTTAATGTTTACATATATAAGCATGGAATATTTTTCCATACCCACATTTGTTCTTCACGTTAGTTTAGAAGCCTTCAACCCACCTGAATCATCCTCTGGCATATGTGACTAGCATAATAAAGGATCTGTCAACAGGACATGTTCAGGCTGCCCTCCCTGCAAGAACAGAATGCATACATTTATGGTAGCCTCTGCACAAAGTAAAAGAGTAAGATACTAAACCAAAAGTATGCTGTCATGTATTTAACTTGTTTTTACAAAGCAAGCATGGAATGAATAGTTGAAATGCCATCTTCAAAACAAGTGCAAACAGAATTAAAATGTCTTTTAAGAAAGCAAAACAGATTTGCAATTGCATAGAGATGAGCCAATTTTTAAAAATTAGACTCAGACATGAAAATGTATTACTCCATTAATTGTTAGGGTTAGAAAACAGAGACGAAGGACATGTTTTGTATCTACGTATAGGTCCAGTCCCATTCTCTTTACACAGGCGAAACTGCTACTGAGGTTGATGTGTGTTTCCCCTGAGCAAAGGAGTACAGGATGGGGCTCTATTACTCTGTTTCTTTCTTCTTTTTACAATTTCTGCAAATTACCCTGGCTTGTTTTTGATTAGTTATATTATACTATAAATCAGTCCAGATGTTTCAGTTATTCTGTAATTTGTTGAGTTTTGGCTCAAGTTTTTTCAGCTTTTTTTTCCTTTGTAGTGATTGATTTCAAAGTTAGTTTTTTTTTTTTTAAAACCACTTCCCTCAGCTAAAGATATAGCAGCTCTAAGGGTCACAGGCAAGATTATTTAATTTAAAATGTAGTCTGGAAAGCTGATTAAATTTCAGTATGATTATAACTAGAAAGTTTAGAGTCTTCTCTGTCAAAATCTAAATAGTCTCATTTGGTAGATTATTTTAAGTAATTAAAATAAGTATAACAGTTAAATTTTGGTGAACATTTAAGTCTGTGATCTAAATCCAGTAACACAGATAAATGTACTTCCAATATCTCTACTCTGAAAGACTCAGAAGTCTACATTTGGGACAGGGAATCCTCAAATATAGCAAACGGAGGAAAAAATGCTAATTTTTTATCACAGTACTATAGAGCTTTACCTCTTTAATACACTCTCTACTGCAGGGATCTGTCTTACAATCTGCTAGAAGATTTACCCTGTTTTACTGCTTGCAAAAAACTCCAGAAAATGTAAGTATGCGAACAACCATAAAGTGCCTATAAAGGTAAATCTAAATACACAAAGTAACTTGGAGGTCATTAATTCGGTTACTGCTGACACATTTGGTGATGTCTGACGTAGTTTCAACATGTGTGTCTTCTGATTTAAAATCTGGATCCATAACACACATAAACACTGTCTAAAATTCTCCAAATGTTATGCTCTTTGAAGCCAATGAGAGTCTTATTTCCATTGTAGTGACTTACATCATAATGAAATCTATGAAATCAAGGCCGACACATTTCAGCAGCTGGTTGCCCTGCGTTCTCTGTGAGTACAGCCCTAATAGCTATTTACCTTGGTTCTCAGAAACATGGGAGCTTGCAACTTCACAGTACCTCCCCATAACATTTGTTTCCATTGTTCCACTTTGATCATTCAGCTCACTAAGTTATATTTGCCAAAGCAAAATAAACATTTTGAAGTTGAGCATTTCCAGCAATGAATTCATGGCTGCAAATGTATAGCTGTAGTAGCTGCTACTCTTAAACATTTCTGAAGATGTGGGAAAGTACTGAGTCAGCCCTAGTACCTTTTTGCATGTATACACAATAGTCAACAGTAGAAAGCTATGTGGTTTTTTTCCTATGGAAGACAGTATTAAAAAATGGATCCCAATCCTGCAAAGTCTCACTCACATAATTAGTCCTTCCTCACATGGGCACTCCCACTGAAGTCAGTAGGGGTGATGTTCTGAGCACAGATCACTCATGTAAATGTTTGCTGGACCAAGCCCATAGATGGTTTATAATATAGATTGCAAGGAGCCGATTTTGAAACTGGTGTCATTTTCAAAATTAATTGACTCTAGCACATTTAAAACAAGATGAAAGACATTTCACTATAAGATATACATGACCCCAATAAATATAGCAGCCTATTGAAAGTATTTGGATGTAACAAATATCTTTTTGATATTTAGGCATCCTAATCAAGCGCCTGAAATCTTCCAAATACATTCAGCGGGTATGTAATTCTCTACTCACTTTTCTTGTAGGGATTTAGCTTGGAACAAAATTGCAGTTATTCACCCCAACGCATTCTCCTCTTTACCATCCCTGATCAAACTGTGAGTATTTACTTATTTAAGTCATTTTTTTCATACTTTTTGTTGCAAAGGCATGCACTATTTATAATTTGGGGGCCTGGTCAACAGAAATTCTGGTTCTACAGACTGTGACTCTATGCCTAATCCTTCTGGGCTATTGAACACTCTCTCTAGATTTTTGCTTTTTCACATCTCCCTCATTCACATAAATCTTACAGGAAATAACTTCCACTCATGACTGTATATGAAAACTATCTAACCCTAATGATGCTGGGTGTTTGGAGCATATCGGCATGCCCCACTTTTCTTTTGTTTCAGTGTGCTAGTGGCTTTATCCCTTGTAGGGGAGATCAGCAGTGTTTTCAGTTATTTTTAGAATATTTGCAGCATCAGGCATAAGGAATTTGAATCACAGTTAAACAGGACACTGTCTTATTAATAGTTCTAACTTTGTTTCAGCAATATAAATGTGATGCAAAAGTATGCTTTATTAGTAACTGCCACCACTAATAGCTTAGTGGTCTAAACATCAGATGCCCAGTTTTGCAGTCCTCGCTCACAATTAGTTCCAAGTCTTCATTAACTTTCACCTGCCTCCCACTGCACCTGGAATACCTCTTTAAGGATACTCCCTAGGGCAATGGGTCGCTGGGGAAGTGCTGATATCATGGCCACATTCGAGCCAAGATGCCCAGAAGCCAAGATAATGAGGGGCACTGGGGACAAAGTGCTTGCACCTCCATAAGGCTGACTCACGTGGTTTTCCCAGGATCCACTGCTTTTACAGGCAATTCCCTCCCTTTTCTGTGGTTGGGCAAAGCTTCCTTTCCCAGTGGAATGACTGGGAGGCAAGTCTCTGGAAGGAAAATCCCACATCTCTCTCTTTCGCCAGCAATTAAGGGTTTCCCATGCAGGAGAGAGTGAGCGAGGCCTGAGAAATGGATCAGGGATCCCACTGAGTAATTTTAGCCAGTACATGCCAAACAATCAGAAAGGCTTACAGAAAAATGTCTTTAACACAGTCAGATGGAGGTCCAATAGTAGCAGAAGATTTGGAGCGAAATCCTGACCCTACTGAAGTCAATGAAAGTTTTGCCTTCACTTGACTAAGACCAGGATTTCACCCCTGATATTTAATTATGCTGCTGCTGGCATCTCCCATATTACTAAATATGAACCTAGTACTTCCGTATGAGCCATTCATTTCCACTAAAATTCCAGTAAGCTGCCACCTGGACAGTAACAATGCTGTGTACCCTTGAAAGCGGCGGTGGCGGCAGCAGTTACATGAGCCTCTGACCCACCACTCTCCTTCCTGCCTGTTGACCAAATAAAAAAACAGGGACATTTGTTGGGGAATGAATGAGAATGGTGGAGAAATGGGAAGAAAAAGGAAGATCTGTTACACAGTACCATAAAGGGCAGTCACAGCCTCTTCTCTGACTCCAGTTCAGCTCCTACCCTCCCTACTTTCTTACCCAGACCACTCACCCTCATTCACTCACACCCCCATTATTTCACTCATCCACAGTCAACTCTGCCAATCCCAATCATCCCCCTTCAGTTCAGACCCCCTCTCTTCAGGGCCCCGCAGTTTCTTCCTCTAACCCCGCCCCCTCGTCCCAGAAGCCCCCTTCCACTATCCTCTCACCTAACTCCACTCAGCTGAGAATCCCACCCCCGCCCCCCCCCCATTCACATACTGTCCTCCCCAACTTTCCCACAACTCAGACCTCCAGCAGGTCTCATCCCCCTTTCTCTCCCCCGGGTATACCACTCTCTCAGAACTCCCCACTGTAGCTCTAAACCCGTCTCCCACTGACGTGACTTGCCTCAGACTCAACAGACATACACACCCCAGCTCCACAGAGACCACTCTCCATCTCACTTGTCTCAGAACCTAACCCATCCCACTCAGTGCCGCTCAAAACCCATCCCTATCTGTTGCTAGATCTGGAGATGCAGAGGCAGCAGGGACAGACTGTGGCTGGTATAGGTGCTGAAAGCCACAGAACTTGCCTCTGTGGGGATAACCTGAATTAGCTGTTGAAATCCCTACACTGATGGGCTCCTTTCTGCAGCCTGAAGCCTTGCTGACAGCCATCTCCCCAGGCCAGCAGGTGTACTACAACCACTGAGTCCTCCAGCCACACCAAGAGCTCCCCCGTGGCACCAGCCGGTACTGCCCCTTGCAGTAGCACTATCGCATGGCTGTACTACACCGTGTCTATAGCATCGCTGCCAGACAGCTTCTTTCATGTGACAATGGTAAATCATCACAGGTCCACTTTCTAACACAGAACAAGGTACTTTATTAGAACAAAGAAAATAGTGTTCTTGCTAAAGCTCATACTCACTCTCTGCTTCATGTGGAGCTTCTGCCTAGAATCTCCGATGGCTTGGCTTAGCATGGTTTTAAAGAAAAATCACGTGTTTTCATAATCCCTAGTAACCAGCCAGTCTTTCTCAAAGGGGTTAAAAAAAGTTCCCTTTAGTTCTAGTTGGGAACTAGCTCGCACTTGGCAATGTACAGTTCCAGAGAACAGTCAATTCATTTTTAATTGATTACCTATTCTCTAAAACTGGTGCCATGAGTGCACAGAGTCAGGTCTTGGTAATAATTAACCCACAGCGGGTACTACTGAGCAAAATTCTACCATGGTCTAGCCACATATTCTGCTAGGAAAATGGGTGTATATTTGTGAAGAACGCTGCAGATCTTCTCTGCTGCCTGGGGGCGCTATTTAGTTTAATAATCTTTGGTGAGGTTAAATTAATTTATTTTAAAAAACATTTCTAGTGTTGGAAAAAACCCATGTAAGCTGATTTTTATTTGCTATTATTCAGGGATCTGTCATCCAACCTTTTGTCCTCTTTTCCTGTGACTGGGCTACATGGTTTAACTCATTTAAAATTAACAGGAAATCATGACCTACAAAGTTTGATATCATCTGAAAATTTTCCAGAACTCAAGTGAGTATGTCATTAAGACTAATAAGCCACATTTGTGTTCATGTGCAATATAAGGTGTGTCACTGTGTAATGTACATTGCTTCATACTGGAAGGCTTTGATCTGCAGTATTAAAACTAAAACAAATATGATAAAAATATGATAGACTACTTTTATTATACTCACTTTTAACTGAAGAAACTACAATAGGCTTTGAAATATTAACCCCAGTAGCTGCTTAGTATGATCCACATCTGCTTCCTGGCGATACATTTCAAAAGCTGTTAAAATTGTATTGCTAGCAGTTTAATGCTTGTCTTCCACTGACTGAAGTTACATAACTCCCATTAAATTTAATGGGAACTAAGTAGATACTAAGGAGAAAATATGCTCTTTACTGTACCAAAATACTTGACAATACTCATTTAAAGCAGCTATAAACAGTTTTCTCTCAGATAATTTGGTTAAATCTTAAAGTTCAAATAAGTAGTTTGTTGTTATTATTCAGCCCCTTAATTCTGATAGAATGTTTTCAACTGGACATTGTGTGATATAGGAAGGAAGTGTTTTTTAGTGATTATTCACAGCTCTGGATGACCTTGGGTAAGTCACATACAACGTGATCCTGTACATTTGAAGTTAATGGGAGTTTTGCCACTGACTTCATTTTGATTAGGATTGGGCCCTAACTCACTGTGCCACAGTTTACCCATCTGTAATAATTATTATACACTCAGGGATGTTGTAAGCCGATGGCCCAATCCTGCAAAAACTTACACACATGCTTAACTTTACTACCATGGGTACTCATATTTGGGACTATTCAATGAACTTAATAAACTTAACTTAATAAATATAAGTGTGTGTGTAAGTATTGGCAGGATTGAGGCCTAATTGCTTAATGTTCAAGTTTTTTGACATCCTCAGATAAAAGGTGCTAAGTATAAATTATTATTATTATTTGATACACCTATAAATATTTGCAATACAGAGTCCCATTTCTTCTTTTATGAAATGATTGAATAGCATGTGTGTTGTTAGGCCATCACTAAATTCATCCTTCAAAATATTCATCCTACAGGGGACTATATCCTGGAAAGCTGGGACTCTGGAAAGGATTTAGGGGTCATAGTGGATGAGCAGATCAAGATGGGCTCCCAACATGATGCTGTAGAAAAAATGGCTAATGTGATCCTTAGATATATAAACAAGAGAGTAGGAATAGAGGTGATTTTACCTTTGTATATGGCATTGGTGAGACTGATACTGGAATACTGTGTACAATTCTGGCGTCCTTATTTTAAAAATTGTTTAAAAATTGAAGAGGGAGCAGAAGAGAAACACAAAAATGATCCAAGGGCTGGAGAAAATGCCTTACAGGGGAGAGACTTAAAGAACTCAATCTCTTCATCTCATCAAAAAGAAAATGGAGATGTGACTTGATTACAATATGTAAGTGAAGAAAATATGAGGTACTAAAAGGCTTTTTAATCTAAGGGAGAAAGGCATAACAAGAACCAACGGCTGGAGGCTGAAACCAGAGAGATTCAAATTTCAAATAAGGCTCAATTTGATCAATGAGGCCTGTTTAACTATTGAAATAAACTACCAAGGGAAATGATGGATACCCCATCTCCTGAAGTCTTCAAATCAAGACTGGATGTCTTTCTGGAAGAGATGCCTTAGTAAAAGACAAGTTCTTGGGCTCAATGCAGGGGTAACTGGGTGAAATTCTATGCCGTGGTCAGACTAGATGATCTAATGGTCCCTTCTGACTGTAAAATCTGTGAAGGTCTAAAAAGATGCTGAGTGTTCTCAACACCCACTAGAGGGGGTCTGCACCTTGCAGGACTATTCTCAACTCAACAGAAGTGCTCAGCATCTTTCAGGGGAAGGCCCACAGTCTGGCTCCTGTGGATGCTGTAGATGCACGTCTCTCCTTGTGTTTATTCTCTCTCTGTCTTTCTCCATGTAGGGACAGGTAAGACCTCTAAAATGATCGGACCAACTTCTGAAAAATATTTTAAATATAACAAAAGCATTCATTCAAAATTATCCTGTGATTATTATGAAAATGCATCATATGCCATGACATGCCGGCATAAGAAAGAGGACATGGAATGTTCGTAGTGTAGCTGATTGCTGGACTCATTGAATTAAGTACAATTATGATTTCATTTTAAATATGGTTTTGTGTATTAGAAACAATGCACTCCTCCTAAATGAAAATCAAGTACTTTGCTGAAAATACAACTACATTATCTATGAAAATTAAATAAATTCACAAGGAAGTGCCAAGTAATCCCTTACATTTTTTGCTAAAACAGTTCCAAAAGGGTCTATTCTTCCTTCAATGAACATATCTAACGCTGATTGACGTTAAAAGGAGTTAGGTGCATGCAGCCAGTAAAGAACACAGGTGAAATCCTGGCCCCATTCAAATCCATTGAAGTTTTGCCATTGACTTCAGTGAGGCCAGAATTTCACCAGGGAGCTTTAAAGTGACTCTTCAAAGCACTGAACATGAACAGAGAACTAGCACAAAATTTCCTGAATGGTGGCATTATACATCATTTGCAAAGCTAAGGACCAAATCCATGGAAAGAACTCACAGCTCAGCTAAATGGACCATTTGCTTATGAATACAGAGAAACATCTTGGGGCTGAGAGGTGGAATCCTTAGCTCCGCTTCCAGTAATGGCACAACAATTATCACCTAGCCAGGTTCACTATAGCATGGAGAAAGAACAAACGTTGCCTGCGTCTCCTTCCCTCTGTCACTGTGGGGTTTGGTTCAGTGGTTTGGCATTACTCACAACTAACTCACTGGCTATCCCCCCCTGGACTACTCACAATTTACCATTCCCATTCACTGACCATGACCATCTCCCACCTTACAAAGTGAAAAGCTCGAATTCTCCCTGCAAGGGCTCTCTGCTCCTTAAACCATTCACACAGAGGAAAGGAGGCTTACCATGGGCATGGACCCGGTAAGCAGAAGAGGCCTAAAATTCTACCTAAAATTGTGCATTTTTAAAAATCAAATATTTTATTTTGACAATTAAAATCTAATCTTCACCCAGCTGTTTATCTGTTTAAAGTTAAACTGCCAGCAGCAGCTAAACCCCAAAGATGTAAATGAGATTTATGTTCTCCATTAAGAAGCAGTCAGTCATTCTGCCTTTAAAGTAAAAGGAAGTGGGTCCAGGTGTTTGTTGTGAAGCATAAAGTTGAATCTCTGGTGTGGTGTGATGTGCGTCAGTTCCAATTTTTATGTTAGTTTTGCATTTTTGAGTTATCTTAGAATTTTTTTAGACAGTTTTTTTCAAGAAGGTTCATTAGAAGGTGATGAGAAAGAGGTTCTTTTGTGACCCGGAGAAGCTGATGTCTATCAGATCAGGAGAAATTGATCCTGGCTGTGTCAAAGACTATTTTCGGATCTACTAAATGACCGTCTGGCCATATATTTTTTAAATTGCTTAATGGACAAGATTTTCCAGACTAACATTTATTGGAAGAGGAAGATCTTCATTTTTATGAGATTAGTTAATCTAAACCCTTGTAACTCTGGAACATAAGGCCTTGTTTAGGTTTGTCAAAGGGATTCTGGGAGGATCTACAAAGGGGATGAGAAACAGAAGCCATGCCCTTTAGAGAGTGGTAATTGAGGGGCTTGGGTACCTGGCCACATTATCTAGAAGCCCTGGAACATTGCAGTGCTTGAGGCCTACGTGTCTTCCCCCATGACTGGCCATCAGAGGGGCAGGAATCGAGCAACATCTGAAGACTTGTCACCACCAAGCATATAAAGGAAGTGTCCTAGTCAGCTAATGAGCCCATTACCATTAATCAGCGGAGCTGAGAAATCCACCTGCTGATCCTTTCCGTAGCAGGCTCAACCTCTTCCAAAGCTGCGCGAAGCCACAAGAATCCCAACAGCCATCTTGCAAAAGGATGGACTCTTTATTTTACGTATCTATTTTTTGTCAGCAGAGGGACACTCCTGGGCTGACTCAATAGTCTTGCAGCTTTTTTTTTAACCCCACTAGGTGACTGATGGCTAGTGAGTGAAAGAGCGTGTGGGCGTGCATGCACCCAGGCATGAGCCCCCGCAGAAGTATCTGTGGTTAAACCCCACAGCGTTTAGTTGAGGACAGCACCTAAGGAAGTCATTTCTCAAACATTTAATGACAGCCTTAACTGGATAATCTCACTCTTTTAAAAGATCACATACTTGGAAATTTCATGGGGTTAGGATTTTATATTTGTCGTAGGAAATCATTATCTACGCATAAAGTTCTCAATTAAAACTTTATTATCCTGAACTTTATTGGAGTATTTTAAAATATCTTATGCAAATGTTTATATTGGGGACAGGCTTAAGGATTGCTATTGCTTCCACCTCACCATGGAGATCTGAACAAGTAGCTCATTAGTTGGCATTTAAATTGTAATTTAAACGTTAGCTTTAGCTTGAGGTTTGGTTTGGTTCCCCCCTTTTTGCCAAACCTTTGGCTAGAGTGCAAGTTTAGCTCTGATTGACATAAGGCCCTATGAGTCGGGTGATTGCTTTGTAAATGGCCACCTCCCCAGATTGCTATTTAGAGTTTGCATAGGAATTATTTGCTCTATTGAGTTGTTTTGATAAGAAGATTTACCTGATAATTTGATATGAACCCATTTTATTTCCATTTATGTTATGTTTAATTAGAGTAATTTTTAGTGATGCGTTTTTTATTGTTTTTAGTTATTAATTGTTAGGCGTTAATTAACAGTTACAACTGGAAAACTGTGTTGGATCAAATATTTATTTATCAGAGGTAACAGTGTAATTAGCAGAGATAATCCATCTATTTGTGGGCCATACAGTATAAGCACCTACAGTTTTTCTTAACTCCTTTCAGAATTTGCCCTATAATATCCAAACAAAATAGAATTCAAAATGTACAAGAGACCTCAAATTTGTATAACAGTAAAAAGAATGAAAACCCATTGACTAAAACCTAGTTAAGTGTCAGGAATACCAGTGCACTGAAAGGTGTTATGGATGGCAGTGCCCCTCGGTAGTGTGAAGATATGCGCATGATAATTAAGGTAGCAAAACCGTTTCCATTGTAACAACCTATTTTCACATGTTCTTAACTTTCCAAATCATTAACCATTCAGTTTAGAATTCTCCATTCCTGGTCTCTGCCCAGAGGTGAACCCCCTTCAGCTATTTTACAGTGGAGACGGGAGAAGTTTGAATCTGGATCCAAAATTCAGTCTCTTAACTTCCCCCAAATTTGTGGGGGTTGTGCACTGAGATATGGGTTTTGCCTGTTATGCAGGTAGGATTCAGTTAGTATGTTTGGATCTCTCTCTAAAAGAAAAAACTAAGAAACTTATACATGGAGAAAACTCAGTGAGTTAAAACAGTTAAAATCACTAATATGGTTCTGACAGCAACATTCACTCAACTGCATTGCACGTCTGTTTCTGCTTTAATAAATCTACAGCTTAATATATTACTAAATACGTTGTAAAATCTCCATAACAAAATATATAGGATGTGTACAATGTGTCTGAATTAAAATTGGTCTTGGATCCATTTGCATTTTCTAATTTTTTGTAACTTTAACTATGCATCCCAAACTCTGTATTAACAAGGTTTTTTTAAAAAAATGTGTGGCTATTTTCACTTTCAGTTACAGGTATTTAATTGAGTTCATTTTTCTCCATATTAACATTAGTGATGAGGTATAATACATTAAGTAAAGTACTGTAACACGTGTAACTGCTATTTTGTTTGTTAATGTGCAGGGTCATAGAAATGCCTTATGCTTACCAGTGCTGTGCATTTGGAACTTGTGAAAGCCACTACAAAATCTCCAGCCAGTGGAACAAAGATGAGAACAGCAGTGCTGATGATTTTCCTAAGAAAGATTCTGGAATGTTACACATTCAAGGTAAGTAGCTTAATGTCACTCTTTGGCTTTGGAACCTACTTTAGGGCCCAGGTCACCTCCCTTAAATCAATGGAAATTTTGCCATTGAATTTTATAGTAGTGAGATGTAACTCTCAAAGTCTAAACAAGAGTTTATTTCTAATATCCTTTTAAAGGGACATTGTCAAGATGGAGCCTCACACTGGAGACAAAAACCATCCTCTTAATTCAGAGTGGGTGACATGATGCTGTTCTGTCATCTGATACAATAGATAACCTGCATTTGCAAAGCAAGATGGTTCAGAGCTGGACTGTCACAAGTTGCTGCTGGACTTAACAGTAGCAACATGTACTCTGGGCTAGCAAGCGCCACTCACAGCAGTGGTACATGCTTGGGAGTGGGATAGGGTTGCCATTGCCAACTTTCTAATCGCACAAAACCAAATGCCCTTTCCCCGCCTCCTGACCCACCCCACCTCTGCCCTGCCCCTTCTCTGAGGCCCCGCCCCCATTCACTCCATCCCCCTCCCTCTGTTGCTTGCTCTCCCCCACTCTCACTCACTCCCTCATTTTCACTGGGCTGGGGCAAGGGTTTGGGGTGTGGAAGGAGCTGAGGGCTCTGGCTGGGGATGCTGGCTCCTGGGTGGGGCCAGAAATGAGGGGTTCAGGGTGCAGGAGGGGGCTCTGGGCAGGGGGTTGGGATGCCGAGGAGGTCTAAGCCCCAGGGATTAGGGCCAGCAGGAACTGAAACTGACAAGAATGGAGCTAGAAGCTGGCACAAAGTGGACACATGTTGGGGTGATCAACAAATAACCCTGAATGTTGTTTGTTGTGTTGAATTGGCACAATTCTGGATCTGATATTTAACACTCTTCCAGGCAATCCTCATAGTGCAAATTAGGTAATTAAGGGGATGCCTTTTTAACTGTAATTATTTTCAAAGAAGTGGTGATTTGATCTATCCACCCCAAGTAATACAAAACCAAATGGGCCTATGTCTGATATTGCTGGAAATTTGCAGGCAAAGAGAGAGCAAAACCAGGCCTTACAGTAACTTATCACAGCCATTTCCCTATATTCACACTAAGGAACTTGGTCTCAGTCTAAAGTCTCGGGGATTTTCTTCTACAGATGAACGTGACTTTGAGGATTTTCTGCTTGACTTTGAAGAAGATTTGAAAGCCCATCATTCGGTGCAATGCTCACCCTCTCCAGGTATGGAACTGCCAGGCAAATAGCAGACCTCACATAGTTCCCCTTGATGTATGAAGCAAAGAACTGCTAAGCAGTCCCTAGAATTAACTTCAGATCCATTTCAATGAAATTGCACCATATTTTGCAGTACTTTTGGTGGGACAGAATTGTATTAGCCCACAATGTAAGATTGAAGCCCATGAAACTGTTTGTTAACTACAATAACAGTGTATCTCTACTATACACGGGCTCCTGTGACTGCTAAACCAAGAGTTTCTCTCTGTATCCTCAGATAGGTCTTATCCCTCCCTTTGGTATAACAGATCTGTGATCTCGTCATTGGTTTCTGTGTCCATCAAGAAAAAGATGATGATAGACCAGATTCTGTGCTTAGGCACTTTAGTGTAAATCTGGAATAATTCCATTGAAGCCAGTTGAATTACTCCAGTTTTACACTACTGTAATAGTGCAGTTTGGTCTAATGTCTGGATCAGAGGCAAATATCACTTATATTGCCCTGAATAGACATTCTCTACCAAATGATTCCTCAATATTAGCATTGCCTCTCCAGAACAGTGTTTCCCAACCTGAGGTGTTGTAGATGGGAGAAGTGGAGACAGAAAAAAATTGTATAAGCCACTTCCATTAAATGCTTCCTTTACCACAAGGAAAGCAGCAGGTACTTCTGGAAAGTCTCTCCCTGCTCCAGTGTCAGCCCCCAGTGTATCTGGCCATGGACACAGCTTACCTGTACATGGGAGGCCTCATGTAGCACCCCAGGCTTATCTTCTCTCAGAGCCTAGCTGCTACTCAGAACACCCAGCTCACGGAGAGCACATGCAGCCTAGACCCACAGCTCCTACCCCAGATATCAGGAAGCCTCCTCTTTGCATGAGGAAATGGGGGGGGGGGAATAAAAGCAACAACAAAAAAACCTGAATAGGAAAAAAATACATCAAGAAAACAGAGACGGGAGAGAGAGAGAGAGTGGACATTAAAAAGGGATGGAGTGGTACCTGTTCTGGGTCATGATGGACAGAGGAGACAAGAAATGCCCATCCTCCAGTCTTTTTGGGAAGCACCAACAAAAGAAGGTTGGAAGCCTCTGCATAGCAGTGGGTGCTGGAGAAGTGAAAATTTCTTCTCCCTGTGGTGAGAAGAGACATGAAAATTAGGCAGGGTTTCAAATGTTTCAAATGAATCCTTCACTCTCACGTATTTCCTCTTCCCATTTCTCTTTCTTGTCCTTGCAGGCCCCTTCAAACCATGTGACCATCTGTTTGGTAGTTGGCTAATCAGAATTGGAGTGTGGACCATAGTGGGTTTGGCATTTATTTGCAATGCACTGTTAACTGCAACAGTCTTCAGATCTCCATTGTATATTTCCTCTATAAAACTTTTAATTGGACTGATAGCCATTGTAAACATGCTAATGGGTCTGTCCAGTGGTGTATTGGCCAGCATGGATGCATTAACCTTTGGCAGCTTTGCTCAATATGGTGCTTGGTGGGAAAGCGGAGTTGGTTGCCAAGTCACTGGCCTTCTGTCCATTTTTGCTTCAGAGACTTCCATTTTCCTCCTTACCCTGGCAGCACTCGAACGTGGGTTCTCCGTAAAGTATGCTACGAAGTTTGAAACAAAATCCTCTCTTGCTAGTGTGAAAATAGCCATTTTCTTTTGCTTTATGTTGGCATTGATAATTGCGGTGGTACCACTTCTCAGTGAGAGCCAATATGGGGTGTCTCCACTCTGTTTGCCTTTGCCATTTGGGGAACCCAGCTCTATGGGCTTCATGGTAGCATTGGTCTTATTAAACTCTCTTTGCTTTCTGGTGATGACTGTTGCCTATACAAAACTGTACTGTAGTTTGGAGAAGGGAGAACTAGACAGTATTTGGGACTGTTCTATGATCAAGCACATAGCATTGTTACTTTTTACTAATTGCATTCTATATTGCCCTGTGGCCTTCTTATCTTTTTCCTCCTTACTAAACCTCACTTTTATTAGCCCAGAAGTGATTAAATCAATACTTCTAGTGATTGTCCCACTGCCTGCATGTCTAAACCCACTTCTTTATCTCCTTTTCAATCCACATTTTAAGGAAGATCTGGGAAGTCTCAGAAAGCAAACTTTGTTATGGAGCAGATCAAAACATACAAGTCTGATCTCTGTTAATTCAGACGATGTAGAGAAACAGTCCTGTGACTCAACACAAGCCCTGGTAACCTTTGCAGGTGCCAGCATATCATATGACGTGCCTACCAGCAACTCACTAATGCCATCATCTTATCAAACGACAGAAAGCTGCAATCTTTCATCAGTAGCATTTGTTCCATGTCGCTAGTTTCAGGGGCAGAAACAAAAGTATGTATGTTTACATTTTTCAGTCCCAAATGTAAGAGTGGGTGTGTGTACACGTGCTGAAGAGTGGAGTCAAAGGTGCTCTTGATTACTATTGCACGCATCTAAACAAACCAGTTAATAACAAAGAAAACAAGCAGCAGGCTGAAATCCCAACACATGAATCCTGTCAGCCTGCTTAGGAAATCTCAAAACCAATCTTGTTTGGGATGAAGAGGAAGCCTGAAAGCTGCTAGTATGTATACAGTTGGTTTGGTTGTTCTCTTAGAGAGATGCCAGTCAGAAAAGGCATCTGACAGTCAAGAGCAAAAATAGTATATTGAAGAGGTGAATTTTCTTGGGAGGCATCGCCATTGTTTTAATTAATTGAGCTTGTTGAGGTACAGAATTTAAAATGTTAGGAACAGATTGCTCCCCAGATGGGGTTGGTCAGGTTCCCTCAATGCTTTTTTAATGCTATGATTGTTTTTTAAAAGTGCCTGTCTGTGGCTTTGATTTAGCAAGGTATTTAAGCATGTGCCTGTCTTAAAGCACATGAGCAATCCCATTGAAGTCCAACAAAGTTTATGAAAAATAGATCTTAATATCATTTTTGATGAGTTTGCAAGTTTGGTTGATAAAGATAATAGTGTTAAGATAATATACTTACTCTTGTAAGGCATTTGACTTGGTACTACACAACATTTTGATTATGAAACTAGAACCATAAAAAATATCTCTGGCCAAACGGGCTAATGCAATCCTTGGATGTATAAATAAGGGAGTATCAAGTAGGAGTAGAGAGGTTATCTTACCTCTGTATTTGGTACTGATGTGACCAATACTGGAATACTGTGTCCAGTTCAAAAAGGGTGTTGAAAATTTACCATTGTGGTGGATTCTCCATCAATGGAAATCGTTAAATCAAGATTAGACGATTTGCTACAAGAAATGGTTGAGTTCAGTTACAATTATTGGACTTGAAGCAGGAATTAATTCAGAAGATATTGTGGCCTGTGCTACATAGGAGGTCAGACTAGATGATCACAATGGTCCCTTCTGGTCTTAAATTCTGTGAATCTATGAATCCCTTGCTGAATCAAGGCCTACGAAGTTGTGTATCTCAGAACCATCACAAATAGAGAGGAAAGCCCCCTGATACTTTGCCCTCTCTACTTTAAAGAGTCCCAGGCAATAGGCTCCCATTGTTTCCTTCTGAGACTAGCACTTACCTTGACTAAACTATATTTGGGAGTTCTTTCAATCTCATTTTCTCATAGATGTCACCTTTCCTTTCATGAGCAGATCAAATAGGACATGGCTATGCATGGATCCAGATTTTGTTTTATTTTGTTAATGTTCCCTGAGCAACGATGTTTAATGGTCCAATACCTGCTTCTTAGTTTAAAGGCCACTCCGCTCCCAGGTGGATAAAACTGCATTTGGACAACATTACCTAGTTTAGATGAGCCCAAATAATTAAAATTATCAATTACAGATGGTCTCTGATTTTCATGTGTTACATATGTAACTTCCTGGCACCTAAAGGTTGGATTTTCATGATGAAAATCTGTTGCAAGCTGTGGACACACCTAGAAATGCCAGTGTGAACAGAGAAAAAATATTGTTTAGTTTTGAAGTTACAGATGGCATCAGTTGACTTTGGCTGACATGTGCATCCTGGAAAAAAAATGAACAAATGCAGAAATTATGTCTGCTAAAGCTGGCTGCATGGTTATCTTAATCCTCTATCTCTTGTGGCTTTTGAAGCAGCACAGTATACAGCTGCAGAATGATTCCTGAAACCACTTTGGATTAAACAGAGTATCAGTCAACCACTGCACAATACTTATTATCATGTTTATTTAGCTTTATTTTAACTGGGGTCCATCTGTGCTGCACTGTTTAATGTCAGTGAAATTTCTCCTCAGCTTGCTATATTTAAAAAGTTTGTAAAATGATTTGAGATGCAAAATAATGTTATAATTCTAAAGACTAGTTAAAGAAAGTTACTTTTATCAGAACTTTCATAGCTTGCAGAAAGTCCAAAACAAAAGGCTACTCTGGATCTTTTATTTTTATAAGCGATTTTTGAAATATTTTGATCGGATATTTTAACTTGAAATCGTTAAAATTCATTTGTTTTTTTAAAATTGTAAATATAGAACTGTATTTATTGCTACAATAAAATACAACCACACTAAAGGGCATGAGAATAAGCCATGTACAGTTTCATACTGATATTTGCTATATTTTCTATTGTCTGCTCATATATTTTACTAAATTCACCATTTGTATATATTATATGTAAATGTGTAGCAATTGTAAATAGATTATGTACTTTCTTTTCTATCGGTTGTTCCAAATATATGTGATTTGTAATAAAATTTGTGACTAAACAGAAAAAGGCATTGTATCAGGGTCTGCACTAAGATCTCTGAGGTATGTCCACACTGCAATAAAACTCCCGCAGCTGGCCTGTGTCAACTGTCTCAGGCTTGTGGGGCTCGGGCTGTAGGGCTATAAAACTGCAGTGTGGACGTACCCTGAGGTTCTAACCAGAGCTTAAATTATAGGTGATTTCTATCCTGTTAGGGGTCCAGGAGAGCACCGCAAATCTAGAATAGTATTTTATTTCAACACAGACCGAGCCTCTTGACCTAATATTCTCCCTTATCTATCAGTCTGAAGCCAGAAACCTTTTACCCTGACTATCTTATATCTACATTATCTTCTCTATTCTGCATGGGACAGCTCAAAGCTATTCTGTACTACACATATACACACAGAGCCCCTATTTCAATAACACAACATAGGTGTGAGCAGCCCAGGTTACATTGCAGGTTAAAACCCGGACGACTGAATAAGGAGACAGTGGCAGGGAATCAGAACCCAGTATAGAGAGCAAGTCTGAATTCACTGTCAGGCTGATGGAGGAGGAGGACCCCCGAAGACGTGCCAGCACTGGGACACACACTAGTGATTAGGAACAGTGTTGGGTGACTATTAATTTATTAAGTATTATTATTATTGGCACATAATTTAGCTGCCCAAAACTTCCGTTTCAGTCAATGTAAATAAGTACATTTATTCATGAAGCTCTAACTAGGAACCGCTGCTCAAATAGTTATGTGTGCTTGGCTTGTCAGGTGTATTGATATTGGGCTGAATAAAAGTAGAATACAGGCAGCAAGAAGAGACATACAAGGAGAAGGACAGAAGTGCGAAAGAGGACAGACAAGAAGGAATAGAAGAAGGCAACATACCAGAAGAGACATAAGACTGAGTAAGAGAATTAGGGAGCTTGAGAATATTCTGTCAGGCACTTGGCCTGTGTGCAAGGCAGCTACAAAGATCAGATTTTAGAATTGCAGGTGCTAGGCATAAAGACAGAAAAATTAAAAGCAACCCCAGTGTTGATAGTGTCAGCGAGTTCGGCCAGGAATGCTAACAAAGAAATGAAGCTTGAGGAGGGATCTGAAGGCAGAGAGTCAGGTTGTGTGGGGGATAGGATCAGGAAGGAGGGGGGCACAAGAAAAAGGTAGAATTGTTTGTGAGACGAAAACACGAGGCATGACAAAGTGGATTGAGGTGGCAGAGCTCGGCATGAACCAAGGAGGAAGGGGCTTCAAGGGACAAGACGTAGGTGGAAGCAGTGTTGTGCAGAGTATGAAGATGAGGCTAGGGTAACCAGACAGCAAGTGTGAAAAATCGGGACGGGGGTGCGGGGTAATAGGCACCCATATAAGACAAAGCCCCGAATATCAGGACTGTCCCTATAAAATCGGGACATTTGGTCACCATAGGTGAGGCTGAGGAGTTTGAATTTGATGTAGGAGATTGGAAGGCAACGTGATTTAGGGAGGGGATGAAAATGGTCAGCTCAGCAAGTAAGGAAGAAAGTTTTAGCTACCTCACATTGAGGGGATCGATGTGAGAATCATGGAAGCTAAAAAGGGGAGGTTGCAGTAGTTGAGGCTGGATGTACTAATGCTTGGGTCACAATTTAGCTGTCGGGATGGAAAAGAAGGAAAGGATTTTGGAGATATTACAGAGGGGAAACAGGAGAGGATTGGATGAAAGCCTGGGAGTGGAGAAAAAGAAAAAAGGAGCCCAAAATGACACCAACGTTTTGTGCCAGGTTAACTGGGAGGATGGGGGTGGTATTATTTCTGCTTTTGTTGTGCCACCACTTAGGGGTCGCAGTCAGGGATCAGAGCCTCATTGTGTTAGGTGCTGTGCACACATGTAACAAAAAGATGGCCTGTGGCCTGAAGAGTTGACAATCCAAGTATGCTGGAATTACCAGCGATAGCAAAGGAAAGGTATTATAGGGAGGAATTGCAGTTTTATCACATGATTATTAATCATTTATACAGTGATAGCCCCTACAGGCCTCCCCCAATTCAAGCCCCAATGTGATAGACATTGTATTAAGTTTGAGTTGGTGGGTGGACCCCCAGGCAGAGTTGAGAGAAAGTTGCAGATGTGTGATTGAACAAGGAGAGCAGGGTAGTCGGCACAGAGATGGAAAGGAAAGCCATCAGAGAGGATGTAGTCAGCCATGGGAAAGGAGGAGAGGGACAAGGACTGAGCCTAAAGGACAATGAGAGAGGAAAAAATGTGGAGGAGAAGCCCCAAGAAAGAAATTGCATGAAAAGTTCAGTGGGCTTCAATACTGAAACCCAAACACAGGACTCACAAGTCAGTCATAGCTCTTACCTAGGCGGAGTCTGGCATATCAAGATGTGTTGCAGCTCACTCTGAGCTGGAGCTCTGGTTACGGTTTTGTTCCTACTGCCCAACTAGTACCTTTCCATCCTGAATTCTGCAACCAAGTATCCTGCATGTATTATCCTGTGAAACAGCCCTTATCCACATATAAGTGCTAAATATTATAACCATCCACAATCCCTCTTTTCTTTTTGGACATTCAGCTTTACAATATTTGACATGTCAGAGAGTAGTTCGGTGATATTCTCTGTGTGTTATCTGGAGTATTGGGACAACAATATCTTACAAAGGCTGTATAGCATGTACATATAATCATAAGTTTAAATTTTTATATTGAAGTGTAGGTGTTGCCGGAAATATATTGATAGTTGACAGTTATAAGAAATTATGTAGTCTTCAGATCAGGAAAGTGGAAAGGACACATGAAAAGTCAGAACAAAAAAACAAACGAAAACAGGCCTATAGCAAACAAGTTCCTATTTCCAGACTCAGGTTGAATGATGGCCCAGATCCTTAGCTGATGTAAATGGGCATAGCTCCATTAAATTCAATAAAGTTGCACTCATTTACTCCAGCTGCGGGGCTGAGCCAACATCTCTCCTAACAGCAACAACCACCTTGAGTTCTTTCTGCGATATACGTATATCGTCTTCTACAGAAAGGTTCAAGAAACAAATCCTCCATTCTCAAAGTACATCTCAAAAAACAAATAACAAATTCAGCTCTAGTTCTATAATATCTAAACTAAGCTCAGGAATTTGATCCAAATCTGTAATAGTAATGATTGATGCAGTCTCAAGCTGCGTTAGATTAGCTCTCCTTTTAAAGGAGAAGGCCAATTTATCCATGCTAAAAAAATAAATAAAATCGAAGCATTCATGTACCCAACAGATGGAAACATACATGGGAGAAAACATAGCATCAACATCAAGAACATCTTGTTCATATAACGAGAATAACAGTCTTCTGGTTCAGTGGCTCCAGAGATTGAGGAAACATGAGCACTTCTCCCCCATAAAACAATTTGTTGTGGCACTGTCAAAATAATCTAAGGATCCAATCTCGGTCACAGGAAAAAACAAACATTAAGAGTATTCCTCTTGAGAGCTGGCCTGAAGCCAGAATTTCTAAAAATCTCAGTCACAGACTAAGAATCCACTTAACAACCCCATATAATCATTTCACAGGTGGCAACACTTTCCACTTGTCAAGCAAAAAATATGCCTTTACTAACAAGGGATAAAATGTCCATCTGTGAATATTAAGACGTCCACTAAGTAATTTGGATACATGTTCTGAGGAGCTTCTCCAACCAGTTTAGGAATTCTCAAGACTCTTAGCTAATTGGTATTTGAAGGCAGTTTCAAACTTCTCAGTTTTCCTCTGGAGTCAGAATTTATCTGTAATCATTGTTTTGACAGCTGCCTATACAGTTTTTAATTGGGTCCCTTGCATATCAGCAGCCTTCTCAAGACTGGCTATAGATTTCCTCCCAACAATCTGCAAAGTTTCCTTTTAATTAAATGACCTTTTTCTCTAGAAAAGAACATCTCCCATCTACCTAACAGAGTTACACAAAGTGGCTGGGGAGGTTTCACTAATAAAGCAGAAGTTTCACTTACTTAAGCTGTAGCCTTGGTTAGTAATGCAGTGTTCTCAGCTTTGATATGGGCTGCCTCCTTCCTTCCACCATCTTTGTTAAAGAAATGCAGAAAGTCTCATATGGGTGAGCAATCCTAGGGTAAGAATCAATCAGCTCAATGCAGAGGTCTGCAACCAAAGGGGGCTTTCACCACTCTTCTCCTGGCACTTAGCCATCAGTCTGTAGGCAAAGGGGCAGAGGCCAACCAAGAGCTCATGCCCTGTGCTGGAATGGTGAGAACACAGCAGAGGGTATGTCTACACTGCAACCAGGAGGTGTGGTTTCGAGTTTGGATGGCTATACACATGCTAGCTTTGATCCAAATAGTAGACTAAAAATATCAGGAATGGTGGCACAGGCTAGCTACCTGAGTACAATCCCATCTATGACCCTAGGTATGTACTCAGATAGCTAGCCTGTGCTGCTGCAAGTGCCATGCACCTACACTGCTTTTCTTAGGACACTAGCTCAATCAAAGCTAGTGCCGGTATAGCTACCTAAGCTGGAAATTATCCCTCCAGCTGCAGAGTAGATGTACCCCTAAACCACAGCAACTCAACCCAAACAAAGGGTGGATGTATACTTACTAAGTTATCTTACACTGCAAGATCATCAGCTGACTTCAAAATTTTGATATATTTGCCTGTACCCGGCCCAGAGTCCCTGCTGAAGGCCTCGAGGTGCTACCACACCTTGTCCCAGAAAACAGCAATAGAGGTGAATCCTCCAAGCTGCCTAGAGAGGCTACAGGGAAGCAGCCAATCAGTGACAAGCAGGTTCATACAAAAAGAGGCTGCTGGGCAGCGTAATTCAGTTGTTGGCTGGAGCTGGAGGAGTAAGGGTGGTGCTCCTGGCTGGCTGTAGGGTTGGACAGATTAGTACTGGTTGGAGTCAGGCTGTAAGGAAGGTACTGGGGAACTGGCCCAGGGAAGCACAGTAGCAAGTAGTTAAAGAGCAGCGGCAAGGGGCTGCTACTTATAGGGCTCCTGGGTTGGGACCTGAAGTGGGGGGGACGGGGCCTCAGGCCTGCCCACTATCAGTACAGTCGGAGTGACTAAAACCCTGAGCAAGGGAGTAGCCTGGAGATGGGCTGACAACCTGGAAGATGGTCAGTAATTGTTGAGCGTTGTTACCCCCGAAAGGGGACTGACCTATAAATAGTATACCAGCTGGGGTACCAGGCGAAGAGCCTCTGGGGAGGAAACCCTGAGGGCACTGCTGCATATCAGAGCAGAGAACAATACTTGAGTGAGCCCAGGAGGGGCTAAGAGATGCTTTGAAAGCTAGCCCAGGAAGGGCAATAACCAGGACACTATGATAGGTTCTGTTGGACTGATGGAGAACCTGAGCCTAAGGACACTCTGGAGGTGAAAGCACTGCTAACAAAGTACTGTGATAGGCCCTAATGGACCATTTACTCCAGATGGGTGGGGTGGGGTCTGTTTTGTGTTTGTTTCACATACGGACTGTGTGTAAGTTGGCCGGAAGGCTGAGTCACTGAAAAACCTACCTGAGAAGGTTAACTGCATGTAGCAATGCAGAGGGGGTGCAGGTGCAGAGACACACCCAGCTGGCAGGGGTGCCCATGTGAGGTGAGTGGGCCCTGACAAGGAACTGTCCCATGCCTTAAATCTACAAAGGATTATACCTGTGGAAGGAACGGTTTACTCATGGGGGGAGGTCACTAGGACCCTGCATGGGAGTAAGCGTATTAATGGGCACATAACCCTTTGTAGGTTTGGGCCTCCAAACCCCAACATTTTGGGACTGATTGGATTTCAGGAGACTCCAGGTACTAATCAGAACTACCTCTCCAGGCCCCAGACTCTTTATACTGACAGATTTCTCTCAATTAAATATTCTACAAAGAAACTGCCCACTGCAAACCACAAGGGGAGCAACAGAGTTGTGGGGACAGCTGATCCGCTGTGACATCTTGTGTCTGAGTTTTAATAAACCCAATATGTAATGTCACCATGGGGAAAGATATGTGTGCAGAGTCAAAAAGGAAGGTAAGCCAAATCATTTCCCAAATGAAGGGAGATCTGCTGAAGATTATGTGCTTTACATCATATTTCAGCTACAGCTGGCTGGGAAACTGAAGTTTAACATTTCAGTGAAAAATGGTGTTAAAAAGAAAAAAAAAAGTCCGTAAAATTTTTCATATGTTTTCCTCCCATTTTGCAACCTGTTTTAATTTCAATTTAAGTCTGCCTCTAAACTGTTGAAGGTGGAGAGGGTCAGGGTGCCCCAAGTGTGCAAATGATTATTATTTCTATTATAGCACCCACGAGCCCTAGTCATGGACCAAGGCCCCATTGAGCTTGGTGCTGGACAAACACAGAACAAAAAGATGGTCTCTGCCCCCTCTAACAACAACAGATGAATACAGACAGGCTGATGGAGGAGTATAAGGAAACATTAATAATATTTATACTGTGATAGTACCTGGAGTCCTGAGACAGGTCACTCTCCCATTCTGCTGGGCACTATATAGACAGTGACAGTCTCTGCCCCAAAATACAGATAAAGCCAACAGTTCAAATCAGGATGATTTTTAAAAATCCCTGACTCATACTGTCATACTTTTTTTTTCTTCAAACTGTGCAGGAACATTCCCTATAGCAGCAGTGTCCAATACATTTGGCACTAGCCACGTGTGGCTAATAGGCTATTGAACTGTGGCTAATGCATGTGGCTTTTTTATAATGTGGCTAATAAGAAAAAATTCAAAACCACAAGTGTGACTAGCAATGTCGCTAGCATCGAATTTCTATTGGACACCACTGCCCTATAGCCTTGAGAATAAATCTAGCAAGTTTGAGGCCAACCCTATTTTCCAGCTTAAAGCTATAAGGAGGCAAAAATAGGGCTGTGTTAATGGAGGTCAGTTACAACTTTAATATGGAGATGCCGCCGCCACTGCTTTATACATACGTTCATAGATTCAAAGGCCAGACAGGAACATTTTGATCATCTAGTCCAGGCCTGCACAACTCGTAAAGCAGTGAGGGCCATATTACTCCGAAGAAAATAGCCGAGGGCCGAAACTCTTCTCCCGCCCGCCAAAGTTGTTGAGCAGAAAAAAAAACACCCTCTCCCGCTCGCCGAAGTAGTTGAGCGGAAAAAAAACAATTTTTTTTTTTTTGCTTTACCCACCTGCGGGCCGCACAGTGAGCCACGGCGGGCCGTATGTTGTGCAGGCCTGATCTACTCTGACCTCCTGTATAACACAAGCCATAGAACATCCCCAAAATAGTTTACACACTGTAATAACTTTCTTGTTGGCCAAAACTTGGTTTAAAGCATGCTGTTACCCCTTCTGACCTCAGCAGTTAGCCAATATTCAGGTCTTGCACAGTGGCATAGCCAGGTTTAGAGCACAGAGGGAGTGGAGCTAAAAAAAGGCACCGGGAGCAAAAAGCATTGGGAGCAAAAAAAGGCGCCGGGAGCAAAAAAAAATACTCCGCTCTGGATGCAGCGTAGGAGCAAAAGAGCACAAAAAAGGCGCCACTTCTGCTCAGTGGAGGAGCAGCCACTCCCCCTGCTCCCCCCCGGCTACGCTACTGGTCTTGTGGGGTCTTTCCATTAGGATGAGAAATTGATAACAGAGTCAGGCATTTCTTTGTTCTGGTCCTGCTAATGTACAAACTCCTATTCCTGAACACAAAAGGAATCAAACAAGAGACAGTTTCTTTGCTCACAGATTCATGCCTCTTTTCAGCCAGCACTCTGCCCAAAAGCTCTCTCCCCTCCCCACTCAGGGTCACATTTCAAGTGCTTCTCTGGCTGCCTCTGTTGCTTCCTTGCTGTCTTCTGTGTGTGATTCTGTGATGTTTTTGCCACTTCTCCCTCACATAGCTCCATCCAACAATACCCAATCCTTTCCATTTGAACACAGACCCAAATGAAATCCCTCTGCCCACGTCACTCAAATTCCTGAGTAGACTTGGGCGGTGGCTTCTACTGTTTCAGCTATCTATTTCATAAAGGGGCTTAATTGTTTGTTTACATTTATTCTGAATGAAGAGCAGTTATGTCCACCAGCGTCAACAGGGTTTCACCAAACTCCAGCATAATAGTATAAATGTACCATTGATGATGGCTTACCTATTAGTAGGGCCCTACCAAATTCATGGCCATGAAAAATGAATTACAGACCATGAAATCTGGTCTTTTGTGTACTTTTACCATATACTTCAGAGTTGGGCAGCTGGAGCGCGGCAGCTGCTGGCCAGGTGCCCAGCTCTGAAGGCAGCGTCACCACCAGCAGCAATGCAGAAGTAAGGGTGACAATATTGCTGCCACCATAGCATGCCACCCTTACCTCTGCACTGCTCATCTAATGCTGTAATTTATGAATATATTAAACAGCACTTGTCCCAGTAGAGGTCCTTGGGGAATGCATTATTTACCCTCTCTTCATTGTGAAAACTCACTATTCCTGTCCTTTGTTTCCTATCTTTTTATCAGTTATTGATCCATGAGAAGATCTTCCCTCTTATCCCATAACTGCTTACTTTGCTTTTGGTATGGGACCTTAGCAACAGCTTTCTGAAAGTCCAAGTACACTATATCCACTGGATCACTCTTGTGCATGTTTGTTGACCACCTCAAAGAATTCTAATAGATTGGCGAGGCATGATTTCCCTTTACAAAAGCCATGTTGACTCTTCCCCAACATATTATGTTCAATTATGTATATGATAATCTTGTTCTTTACTATAGTTTCAACCAATTTGCCTAGTGCTGAAGTTAGGTTTACTGTATTGTAATTGCCGCGATTACCACTGGCGCCTTTTTCAAAAATCGATGTTACATCAGTTATCCTCCAGTCATCTGGTACAGAGGCTGATTTAAGCAATAGCTTACATGCCAAAGTTAGTCATTCTGCAATTTCATAGTTGAATACTATCTGGTCCTGGTGACTCATTACTATTTAATTTATCAGGTTGTTCCTAATCTCATTTATTGGCACTTCAATCTGGGACAGTTCCTCAGAGTTGTCACCTAAAAAGAATGGCTCATGTGGGATCAAAGACCAATGCAAATAATTCATTTAGCTTCTCTGCTATGGCCTTGCCTTCCTTGAGTGCTCCTTTAGCACCTTGATCATCCAGTGGTCCCACTGATTGGCAGGCTTCCTGGTTTTGATGGACTTAAAAAAAATTGCTGTTTAGTTTTTGTCTTTTGCTAGTTGCTCTTCAAATTCTTCTTTGGCCTGCTTAATTATATTTTTACACTTGACTTGCCAGAGTTTATGCTCTTTTCTGTTTTCCTCAGTAGGATTTGACTTCCAATTTTTAAAGGATATCACTTTTCCAGGACACTGTTGTGCTAGTTGCTGAACAAACACAGGACAAAAAGACAGTCCCTGCCCGCAGAAAGCTTACAATATAAGTATAAAAGAAGAGACAACAGATCCTAATTAAAAGACAAGAAGAAGAATACATAGAATTCATACGGAGTGAAATTCACTCCACTGCAAAGGACATGTGCAAGGCCCTATATCCCACATCATATAAGGGATAAAGTGGTACAGAGGGCTTATCCCCCAATCGAATCTCTGATATTTCTAGAAATAAACGAACTATAAAGTTTAAAAAGCTGTTAATTTGCGGTAGAATGAAGTATATCTTGTCAAACCCAGAACCTCATAAAATACACTAGAGAGGATTTTTTTAAAAAAGGTACATAAGTAACAACAGATACATTGTCCACAAACTAACATTTTTACACCAAGAAGCTTTCATAAAGACAGCAGAGTCATAAAAGTGCTTTGACGTATGGAAGATCAAATATCATTGTTTTCTATTAACATAACTTTCTTTCCCAATGGAATACTGAGAGTGCCTGATAATGCAGCTTTATTAGGATAATTAGAAAAAGATTGTTCAGCTCTAGTTCACCCTGTGAGCTCCCTGGCAAACTTCTGCTTTCATGTCATTCAGGTTTTCCCTCCTGAATACCTTTGTCATAAGGAAGAAATTTAAAAGTTTCACGTTTATGCCTCAAGAGTTTAGCCCAGCCCATGGTGATCCTAGCCAGCGATCAGTGGAATCTGGAAGACGGACCCTTTCTAAAAATTAAACCATCACAACTTAAATAATTAATAAAGAACTTTTTACATTAAATGAGACTTTTACAAAAGAAGTTTACTGCCTTATATTATAAGTGAAAGGGAAGGTGGGGCTTTTGTTTTTTTGTTTGGTTGGTTTTTAGGGGGGGTTGGGGAAGGTGTCATTAAGGGAAAATTTGCCCATGTGGGACTTTTGGGGTGTAATATGACCAGAAACAGAATTTGCATGACAGATGACAGACATAAGAGGGCACTTGTGAGGGAGTATTACCAGACATCCAACTAGAAACGTGGAATTCTTACCTTGTCTTGCTATTGCAATGGTCGTGCTTTTGAAATCCACAGAGGTAATTCTAAGGTCATGGCCAATTAGGCGGGCTGGAAGAAGTCATTATTTGACCAGTCATGAGCCGCCACCTGGCCCTCTATACTTTAATGCTATTATGAACCCTTTTTGGCTTTCCTTTTTGGGCCCCAACTCAGCAAACCATCCCTCTTCAACAAATCACTTAAGCACATGCTTATGGTCCATTCAAGTAAATAGGACTTAAGCCTGTGCTGAAAGTTAAGCACCTGCTCAAGTGCTCTGTTGAACCTGGTCCTTGGTGAGGATCTGCTGTTTCCATCAGTTTCTTTTAGCCACATGATAAAATAGATAGTTCACTAGGTAAATACCTTCTCCCTCACTCCACAAAGCTGCACGTGCATTTCCTCTTTGATCAATACAGTTCTGAAATGGCTGAAGTTTAATTTGATATCTGACATTGTTTTGGAGTCTCTGGAGCAAAAGTGGTGACAGTTGCTTTGAATAGGAGGTAAGAGTGCCTGGTCTCAGGAAGGCTAAAATACAATAACAACACTTAGACCTCGAAGCATTTTACTACGGTGAGTACATATTCTCATTCCTATGTTTCCAATGGGTTAACACAGAGAGGCTAATATCACTTGTACAAGGTCACATAGGAAGTCAGCAGGAGCGGTGGGAATCTAGGTTTGCTGACCCCAAATCCCATGCTCAATCCGCTAACCAAATACATGTTCACAAATTCTGATCTCGTTTACATTGTTGTAAGCCAAGAAACTTTACTGCATATTCACTGAATTCAGTGGAATTACTTTGGATTTACACCCGGGTAATTTAGATCAGAATCAGCCCCCACCCCCTCTCTCTGCACACTCCACCCCTCTTTCCAATTGGTCAGAGTAGACCAAACTGAAATAAATGTTTTTCACTACTCTAGTTCACAAAGTAAAGCCTGTGGAAGATTTAATCTGTTTGGATGAAAAAAACAGAAAGATGTACAAATACCATAATCTAACCTAAACTTTGATCTCAGTTGATCTGATAAGCCTTGGCACAAGGCCTTCAAAAACTACTGAACATAGTGCTCTTAGAGGAGTCTCCTGAATAAAGGATGTAAACATGCATTTTATGTGTCTGTTTGAATTTTATAGTCATTGCCTCACTCATGTGATAACTGCAAACAAATACGTTGGCTGTTTGCATTTTGGATTAATTCCAGTGGTCATTTTCCCGCTCCGGTAAGGTAATTACAAATCCAAAGTTGTGGTATTTATAATGCAATTCTCCCATTTCCTCCATCACCACCACCACCAAGAGAGTTTGACAGCTTTTTGATCAGACTGGGTCTTTCTAGTATTACTGCCAAGGCAGCTCTACTGATAGGGCTGGTGTGAGCATGCTGCATGAGCACTGTGTCTTGTACCTCCCCCCTGTTGCAATGCCTGATACCCTTTGCCTTCCACCAAATGGAGAAAACAGTCAGACCCTAGAACAGCAGTTCTGCTGGCCAGTGCAAAATGGGAAATGGACGCCCTTTGCGGAACTCAGTAAACACTTGCATACCCATAGTCAGTGTTTGGCTTTGCACGGCTTCCAAAGTTTGTCACAAAAGTCTCTGGCATTTCAACAGAAGATCTGACGTCATTTTGCTGTAGCTGAACGCCATCTGCATGGTTGAAATATGCTTTCATGAATGTGAATAGGCCTTTCTATCCAGCAGAAAGACAAATGGTTGGAAGAAATAACTATACCTCTCCTTTAGAGAGCATTTATTTCAGTAGGGTCTATGTTGGATTTCATAGACTCTACTGCCTCCTTTGCGAGCTATGCAAGCCTTCACAAGCATCCTGCCATCCAGTAGCTTGCTTGGGAGTGTCCTGAAGGAACAATATAATTCAAGGAAAGAACTTCAGCTACCATTAGACACCCCTACTGTAGGGATCTTAATAACCCAATCTTAAAACTTTTGGTTTGTTTTCCCCGTTTAGCTAAATCAATCACTTAAAAGCCTCATTGAAGTGGCCTTTAACCAAAGATGGAGAAATGTTATACCCAGAACCTTACCGATAATTAAGGAGTAAAACGGGGGGGCACCTTCAGTACGGGAGATGATTGTTAATGCAATTTTTGTTATGTGTTGACATCACAGCATGGTGGATTGATGGGAACTGGCATACAAGAACTCCATGCAAGACCCTCCATGGCAGGCTACCAAGTGTGGAGAAAAAACACAGTGGGAAAACCACACTAGCTGGCCAACCCCGGTGCCCTGCTACACTAAAGCAGTTATGAAAAGCTGTTCCAAACCTAATGTATGCGGCCTAAGGCCCTAAGCCATATAATGGGTGCTTAGCCCTAGCTTTTCCCTGTTCTGGGAGCTCTTTTGACCTAGAATGTGCTGGCAATATCTCTTTATGGGTTGAGTAGCTCTTTCTGTCTACAGCCTCCACCTCCTGGGTCCAGCTATGTGGTCTAGCCCACTGACCCTACCCCAACTAGGCCCAAGTGACTATGGTGTTATTCCTGCAGTAGCACAAATTGTTAATGCTGTGCCTTTAAAAGCATAGAAGCATAAAAAGCTGTCTAGCAGGGGAATTTAGCAGCTGCTGAAGACTTCTCATCTCCTCTTCCCAGCTGCCCTGACAGGAGCCACCAAGACAAAGAGCCTTTGTCCTACAGCGCTCCCCCTACAGACATGTGAACAATATGGGTGTTGGTGGTGGCCCTTTGCCTGTGATGTTCCTGCTGTAGCCAAGTCACTCAGGATGGTGACGGCTGCACTAACAGTTTTGTCTTTTTAACTAGATGAGGAAGTTCGCTGAGATTGAGCAGGGTGGCAGAGGAGCCTCAGTAGTGGGAGTGGTGAGAGCTCACAGAAAGGGTAGATATGCTGCAGGAGGCTTCTGGTGGCTGGAGATGAGGAAGGGATTGAAGAAAGTATGGCCCCCTACATAATTAACTCACTTCCTCTAAAATACCAACCCTGCCCAAGCTCCTGGTCTATTCCAGGGGAAGAAACTGGCTATTCCCTTGGGATTCTCTCTTAGAAGTCCCCCAAGTGTCCAAGAAGTCCCCCAGCTTTCTCATTAGCTAAATTATGTCAACTGGCCTGCAAGAGGGCTAGAGAAAGAATATGAGGGAATGACAAACACATTACATGTGTCAGAGGAAGAGGATACTGCCTAAAAGTCAACAGGGAACTCCATACCAAAGCATAGAGATTTCCCTCCTCTTAGCTAGAACCCTGCAAATCTGTGGATATCCACGGACTATGTTTGTGGGTCAGATATGGATATAAATTTTGTATCTGTGCAGGGCTCTACTCCTAGAGGCAGTGGCCTTTACATAGTTTATCCTTTACAGGACAGGGGAGCAGGTGTGGAATGATGCAAAATTCACTAAACTGTCTGATCTTTCTACTTTTTTAAAAAAATGTAGCAATTTGCTCAGCTCACGCACCTTGAAGCTGAGCAATTCACCCAAGAATTTTGTCACCTGCTGCACTAGGCACCCATCCTTAATGTCTTTACCATAAAATCACATTTAGCTGGTACTAAGCCAACTCTTTGCCAGGGCCACAATGAAGTTACTTCTTCCAGGCCTCCAGGTGCAGCACTGACAACTTCATGATTAGGTTTTATGCTCCCTTTAACAGAAAGCAAACAGTCTCACAGATAATTCATTGCCAGCAACTTAACAAGGCTCATTTTCAGTTACAAGGCGCATACCACTTTATTACCAGGTACTCAGGTAAGACAGTTAAAATGACTTACCGCAGCAACAAATTTCATTATATGAATGTATTATATAATGTAATGGAAAAGTAGCAGTTAAAGTCTACAACCCTGTTAGGGCCAAATTTTGATCTTGGAATCATTACTTTAGATAAGTTACCTTATAGCTAGATAAAGGCCAGCTGGCTTATCTAGTCACTGGGGACAACAGAAATCCTCTGGCACAGAAAATCTGAGGAGTTAGAATTTTTCTGCAATGTTTGTTGTCTAGAATGTAAGTATTATTTAAAGGAAGAGACATGTCTAGTTCTCCTCACTACAGAAATAACACAGCCAATGCGCTGTTGTGCCACGCAGACAAACTACCAAGACAAGTGTGCTTACATTCAGTTCCATTGAATCCTGACTTGGAAACCTAACTGACCCTTCTGCACCTAAAAGTGACATGAGGATTTCTGTAAATCAGTGGCAATTCATGTATATAACTCTGTGAGTCAGCCATTGCATCCCGCAAAGCTGATCAGACTTTACCATCTTGTCAGGTCTCCAGTACTCAGAACTAAATAACAAAAAGGCCTTTTTGTCCACTTCATTCTTTTCCAGGCCAGCCAATCTGCTCCCTTCAGCCAGGACAGCCCCTTGGCTCAACTCTTGTGACCTTTCCAACCCACTTCCTCTGACCAAATTGATCTCCTAGTCCAGTTTTGCTGAGGCCAGTCATCTGATTCGCTTCTCTGCTCCCCAACAATCCTGCCTTTTTCCCCTGCAAATTCCTTCAATCCTAGCTCTGGCAACCTCCCAGTTCCTAGCCCTCGTCACCCCCAACTCCTGCCACACCACAGAGCAGGGGAAGGTGCCCTATCTAAAATAGTTGCTAGGCAAGGCATGACTTTCCAGCACCAACACAGAGAAATCCATTATGAAGGCTTCAATAGCAACAATTTCACTGCTGTATCATACCAGGAACATTCATTTCACGCAGTTACCTAGTGTGGCTGGGCAAGCTAGTCATGTTCGGATGCCCAATAATAAGGCCACAGGGGTTAATGCCCTCAAGTAGTTAAATACAGACTACTGGTGTTTAGAAAACAAACACAGGAATTTGCTACTTAAATATCAGCCTGGCTAATCTTAGACAGGAGGGAGTATACTTTTGTCAGCTAACAAATGTTATTTCTTACCAATATAGACAACAAACTATAAGCCAGCGATTAGGGAGGCTTGTCAATAGGGATGGCCGGAAAACAAGAAGTCCATTTAATGAAAAAGTCAAGGTTTTAACAATTGTTTTTGTTCTACATCAGAACGAAGCTGAGACCTTTTGAAATTTTTTCAGAAAAACAGAGAGAAACCACCCTCCCCAAAATAGCCAACAGCCCAGAGGCTGGGGTTCAAATTCCTGCTCTGCCTGATCGTGTCCTACTCCATTATATAGTTCATCATAGGCCATACTTTTAGCTTAGGAAGCTTTTTATTGGTATTTACTACAAGCCTGTATGTTTGAAGCTGTGGTTGTTCTTATTGTTTTGGGGGGTGGGGGGAGTTGTGGTTTTTTTGGTTGGAGACTCTAGTCAAAACATTGTAAAGATTCTGGGAGCTGATTGAAATGCCAAAGAGCAGGAGTTTTGTCCTGGCAGCAGATCATGCCATATGCAAATATCAGTAGATGATGATGATGACATGGATGTATGGGAATATGTAGCTAAGAACCGCTAGGTCACTGAGATAAGGAAATCCCTTGGGATAGGGAGGCTACCACTAGTCTAGGGTCCCCATCTGAAATCTTGTTTTCTTCATCCATTTGTTGAGCCATTTGAAGTCCAGGATGGCTCTGACATAGACACCCACACCCCTCCTGTATGCTTATGGATGATGAAGAGTATGGAGTTTAGCCCTTTCTTATGAGAGAATCATTCTATTCCTTCTCTATCCCAGAGGTGTGAGATCTCATTGAGCACCAGCTTGTGGTTAATAGGGTTGCTCGAGGTGGGTGATTGGATGAAGATGGAATGGAAGGGGAACCCTAAGTTCAAGGGAGTAACTGAAATTCACTACTTGGGTAAAAGTGATTGTGAAATGATAAATGTCATGATTCTAAGGAACGGAAGGAGTGAGGGTAGAAGAAGAATGACAATGGAAGAAACTCTTTAAAAAACTCAGAGAACTGCTAAGTAAAGGCCCATAGAAAGAAAATGGAAGGGAAAAAGGAGTTCAGGGGAGCCAGCAGTTTCTTCAACAGACAATTGTAAAGGCACAGCAGCAAATTATCCTGATGCAAAGGAAAGATAGGAAGAAGCAAGAAAGCGATATGGCTCTATCAGAAACTCTTTCGTGGCCTGAAAATCAAAAGGGAATCCCTACCAAACATGATCAAATTGAAAAAAGATGAGTACAAAAGAATATGCAAGGGACAAAATATGTAGGGACAAAATCAGAAAGGCTAAGTGTGATGGTGGATTAGGTCCAGAGGCCCCCTGCTGGAGGCTTCGTGGCCTGGTCTCACCCCACCCCAGAAAAGAGCAGAGAAGTCCTCCAGGCAGCCTAAAGGGGCTGCTGGAGCAGCCAGCCAGAGGCCAGGAGGGCTATATAAAAAGAAGCAGCAGCAAGAGAGCAGTAAGTTGCTGCCTGAAGCTGGAAGAGAGAGGACTGGGTTCCTGGCTGGCTGGAAGAGTGGCAGGACCACGGACAGCTCAGTGTGGGCAGGGCTGAGCCCAGGGAGGGCTGCCAAAGATCAGGGGAGTTAAGAAGGAGCTCCAGGCTGGTTGAGGGTACCGAGCAAGAACTGAGCCCAGAACTTAGCCAGATCAAGTGAGGGTCCTGTGATGGGCCCTGTTGGTCTGGTTAAAGATTGAGCCCCGTGGGCATGGAGAGGTGGGGGGGATATTGAAAAGGACACACCAATGGAGGGTACTGCAATGGGCCCTGTTGGACTGTTATAGCAGGCAGTGTTTCCAGGGAGGAAGCCTTGGTGGAAGGTAAAGACTGTATACCCTGAGAGGGGTTTGTTTGTTCTGTTTCACGTACAAACAGTGTGTGTGACTCAGCCCTCTGGCTGAGTCACTGAAGATCGACTGAAGAAGCTATCGGATAGGGGGGCTCACAAGAGGTGGGTGCTACCCCATTACCGCAAACTGAGAAATTGCAGGTACATGCACTTGACTGGGGGGGCACTCACAAGAGGTGGGTTCTCACCCTGTTACACTAAGGCACAAAATGAATTATACCTAACAAGGGACATAGAAGGTAATAAAAAGAAGGTCTATAAATATATTGGGAGCAAGAGAAAGACAAAGGCACATGTAGGTCCACTGCTTAGTGGGGAAGAAGAGGTAATAACAGACAATACTACGATGGCTGAGGTATTTAATGCCTATCTTGCTTCAGTCTTCATTAAAAACTTTAATTGTGACCAGATGCTCAACACAATCAGTATTAACCACAAGGGGAAAGAAATACCTTAGAGAAGAACATGATAAAGAATATTTAAATAAGTTAGATATATTCAAATTGGCAAGATCTGACAAAATTCACCGTGATGTATGTAAGAAATTAGCTGAAGCGCACTCAAAGCCTTTAGCAATAATCTTTGAGAACTCATGGAAGACAGGTGATGTCCCAGAGGACTAGAGAAGAGTAAGATTAGTACCTGTCTTTAAAAGGGGGAACAAAGAGGACTCAGGGAATCACAGCTCAGTCAGCCTAATTTCAATTCCTGGGAAGATACCGGAACAAATTATCAAACAACCAATCTGTAAGCAACCAGAGGATAATAGATTGATAAAGAATAGCCAACATAAATTTGCCAAGAACAAATAATGCCAAACCAACCTTACTTGATAGGGTTACAACCTAGTGGATATGGGGGAAGCTGTAGACATATCTTGATTTTAGCAAGGCTATTGACACCATCCCACATGACATTCTCATAAGAAGACTAGGGCAATGTGGTCGCAATGAAATTACTATAAAGTGGATGCATAACTGGTTGAAAAACTCAGAGTAATTATCAATAGCTTGTTGTCAAACTGGGAGGATATATCTAGTGGGGTCCCCCCAGGGCTTCTCCTGAGTCTGGTACTATTCAATATTTTCATTAAAGATTTGGATAATGGAGTGGAGAGTACAATCAAAACATTTGCAGATGACATTGAGCTGGGAGAGGTTGCAAGCACTTTGCAGGTCAGGATTAGAATTCAAAAAGACCTTGATAAACTGGAGAATTGATCTGTATTCAACAAGATGAAATTCAATAAAGATGAGTGCAAAGTACTGCTGTAATAAATATAAAGGGAAGGGGGAGAGGATCTGATGCAGTGCTATAAAATCCTCTTACCAGTAAAGGGTTAAGAAATGCAGGTAGCCAGACTGACACCTGACCTGGCTGGCATCTGACCAATGGGGGGACAAGATACTTTCAAATCTTGGGAGGGGGAAAGCTTTGTGTGTGGCTTTGTCTGGGTCAGAGTGATCTTGGAAGACAGAAAGAACCTACAGAAAACCAGTCTCCTCACCAAACCTCACTTTTCTAAAGTAAGTGTAGTCAGCACTGCGAGTAGATTTCTGTTTATTTTGCTTGGTGGTACATTCCCTGTGGGAGAGGGAAGGGTTATTCCTGTTTTTCTGTAACTTTAAGGTTTTGTCCAGAGGGGGGAATCTCTCTGAGTTTGGAAATTGAGTGCCCTGTAAAATAGTTACCATCCTGATTTTACAGAGCTGATTTTACCTTCTTTATTTTTAATAAAATCCTTCTTTTAAGAAGCTGACTGTTTTCTATGGTGTTAAAACCCCGGGGGTGGGTTTTTTTAGATCACTGTGTAACCAATTGGTTAAGGGATTATTCTCAAGCTTCCCAGGAAAGGGGGCTCCGAGCTTGAGGGGGTATTTGTGGGGAAAGGAAGTTCAAGTGATTCCTTTCCTGGATTCCTGCTTAGACCCACTTGATGGTGGCAGCGAAAAAAGCATTTCTCAGGGTGCAGGGAATTTTGTACCTTTGGGGTTTTAACCTAAGCTGGTAAAACTAAACTTAGGGGCTCTTCATGCAGGTCCCCATGTCTTTACCCTAGAGTAGAGAGTGGGGAGGGAACCTTGACAACTGCACTTAGGAAAAATCAAATGCACAACTACAAAATGGGGAATAACTGGCTAGGCGGTCATACTGCTGAAAAGGAGCTGGGGGGAGGAATTTAGTGGACCACAAATTGAATATGAGCCAACAATGTGACTCGGCTGCAAAAAAGGCTAATACTATTCTGGGGTATATTAACAGGAGTGTCACATGTAAGCTAGAGGAGATAATTGTTACTCTACTTGCTACTGGCAATGCCTTAGCTGGAATAGCGTGTCCAGTTTTGGGTGCCACGCTTTAGGAAAGATATGGACAAATTGCAGAGAGTCCAGAGAAGAGCAACAAAAATGATAAAGGGTTTAGAACATCTCACCTTAAAAAACCTGGGCATCTTTAGTTTTCAGAAAAGAGGACTGGGGCAGGGGGGACTAACAACAGTTCGTATATGTCGAGGGCTGTTACAAAGAGGATGGTGAGTAATTGTTCTCCATCTTCACTGAAGGTAGGACAAGAAGTAATGGGTTTAATCTGCAGCAAGGGAGATTTAGGTTAGTTATGAGGCAAACTATCCTTATAGTTTGAAAGGTTAAGTACTGGAATAGGTTGTGGGGAGGTTGTGGCATCTCCATCATTGGCAATCAAGAAGAGCGTAGCTAAACACCTGTCAAGGATAGTCTGGGTATGCTTGGTCCTGCCTCAGCCAGCGGGCTGGACTAGATGACTTCTCAAGGTCCCTTCCAGCCATGGGCAGCGGGTATAATAGGTCAGGGGAGGCTCAGTGTGGGAAGGCTCCTGCCGCAGCCACCAGATCCCTGGTTGCAGAGTTTAGGGGGCAAGTTTTTGCTTTATTATGCTCCATTCAGGTCCTGGGGTGGCTGAGGAGGCGGTATGTGCTATTCAGCTGCCTGGGTTCATCAGTAACCTCCCTGGACTTGCCAGAGCTTACTGGGGAACCCAGGAGGCTGAGTAGCAAATACCGTCTCCTCAGCCACCCCGGAACCTGCATGGGACATATCAAAAGCATCTTTCCCCAGGGAAGTTTTGGGTCTGGTCAGAGGAGGCACAGTGCGGCTGGCCCGGAGCTCCTCCGGGCAGGCGGGGCGAGGGGTCTCAGGGCTTCAGCTGGACTGGGGCTCTTCCAGGCCCAGGTTGGGGGCTCAGGGCTTTGTCTGGGGGGGATGGGGGGGCTCAGGTCTCTGGCCAAAGGGGGGTTGTGCTCGGGGCTCCTCTGGGAAAGCGGGGGCAGGGCAGGGGGTCTCAGGGCTCCGGCTGCAGAGAGCGGTGCGAGAGAAAGGGGCAGAGCCGGGGACTAGCCTCCCTTAAGGGGGGGAGGGAGGGTTCCACCCGCCGCCCCTTCTTCCAGCCCTACATTTCTATGGTTCTACTTCTTTCACCCACTTGTCCATGGTCAATAGAGACCAGTATTCTGAGAAGTGGGCTAGTCTGTGTTCTGCATGCAAATCAGGCTGGAGCTCCAGCCCATCATTGTCATAGTTAGCTCTTAGAGGTTGCTGTCACTTCTAGTTTTGCTGACTGGTCCACATGTCCAGGGTTTCCCCTGACATACTGGTCTGCTTTCCTTTGGTACTTCTGTGTTGAGGATGGACCAAAAAAAAAATGTTTCTGGCTGTGGGTGCTTGCTCCTCTCTGCGCCCGCCTCCCTGTGCAAGCAGTGGGTATGGCCTTGGGGCGGAGCAGCAGGAGGGTGGGCCTCGGGGCAGCGCAGGCAAGGCCTCTGGGGGAAGAGGCCGAGCAGGGGCGGGGACTTGAGGAAGAGCTGGAGATAGGGTCACAATCTGGGTGATGGGGGCCCACAAAAGATTAATCCGGCCCTGTGGGTGGTGACACCCCCCCCCCATTTTTTTCAGTGAATGTTTGAGCTCCAGAGTATCCATAGAGTAGGTGCCTATGTTTATGACTGTTGTTGACCTAGTAGCCCCTTCTTGAGGCACTGTTTGGAGACAGGAAGGATTGCTTTGGCTTGGGTGCACTACTATCTGCTACTATCTTATTACATGCTCCAAACAGGAGAGCCTCTGAATATTGATCAGCACAGGGTTTGGAGGGGGCAACCAAGCTATGCCCCAAGGACATAGGTAGATGCACTGCCTGGCTGCTGAGCTGCATGTCATTGCACTGGCCGAGAATCTCATCATGTCCACTGGGGCATCTGTAACAAGTCTGTTACTAGGGTTATTTTCTAAAGGATAGATTGGAGGCCTGGCTGGTCCTTGTCATCTTGGGCCTTATGGTCATCCAACCATAACAGTGTGACTCACGGAGCTAGTAGCTAGGGCCACAGAGTGACGGAGGAAGCTTCAACATCTTTGAGGGTGGCTTCCACCTTTCTATCTGCTGTCTCTTTAAGAAAGCTCTTGAGGATAAGATTATCATGCCCTTTGCTAATGACACCCCACCACCTTTGGAATGTCTGTGATGGCATTTTTTGCCCCTTCTATTTTAGCTGTGTGCTTACACACTTTCCTTTGTTAGGATATTCCCATTCCTCCCCAATCACTTCCTCAAAGGATGGCTGGGAGTTGGCTAAGACCCTGATCTGGATGGAGCTGCAGATGCCAGTTTCCTCCACACTATCAAATGTGGCAGGAGGGGGGGCGGGGAATTTTTGTTGCTTTTTGTCTTTGTTCTGCTCTGAGTCTGAATCAGAAAGCTCACCATCCTCAGAGGACATGGAGTCTGAGTCCAAGGAGAAATCTCTTTTTTTTTTTTCACTTTTGTATTTCCTGTGCTTTTGTGGCTCTTTTTGCCTGTTTTGCAGGGTTCATGCATGGCTGTGGCTAAGGTGTGGGAGAGTCACTTGCAGCCATTTTTATTGACAGCCTTTTCCCCTTTTAGATGTGGCTTCTGCGCTCCAGGCATTGGCAGGGCAAGGGTCGTGAGGCTGTGACCGGGCAGGGCATAATTTGCCTCCTGTATAGGGGTGACCAGACAGCAAATGTGAAAAATCAGGAGAGGGGGTGGGGGAGTAATAGGAGCCTATATAAGAAAAAGACCCCAAAATTGGGCCTGTCCCTATAAAATCGGGACATCTGGTCACCCTACTCCTGTAAATGCTGCCATGCTTACAGAATACTGCTTTGATTTAGCCCAGTGCTTGCAGGACAGCTCTGCCATTGCTTGGGGAAGAGGGCAGGCAGAGGAGTCCCAGCCAAGAGGTACTGCAGGAGCAGATATGGGTGGCTAAGGCCATGCTGCCAGTTACCCAGTCCAGAGTGGGAAGAGAAGGAAAGAATATAATTTACTTGGCTACTACCCAAAATACAAATGAAAATAAATCTGGCAAAGGAAAGGAACTAAATACGGCAACACTTACTGCTGCCATGAGAGCAAAACTTGAGGCTGGAAGCAGACAAGGGCACGTATCCAGCACGGGCTATGCTGCAATACTAAACCACCTCCAGAGCTGCGGAAAGGCAAGAACAACTTGTCTGTCACAGAACCATGGGAGATGCTGGGCTGCAGAAAAGGTAGCGCTTTTTGTGCAGACCTGAGATCATCGGGGGGCGGGAAGCAAGAGAAAAGGCATGAGGCAATCAAGTTTCCCTCTGTCCCTTTCCTGTAAGCCTACATCAGGGCAAAACTCTTAGTGACACTTAGTCTCCTAAGGCTCACCGTGGGGGCTGCTAACTGGTGGCTACCATCACTTTCCTGGGCCATGGTCTCATTGAGGACCCAAAGTCAATAGGAGTCCTCAACCTAACACAGGCCTTAAAAAGCCTAACACTCATGTTTGGTCCTGTTAAAGGGAGGTGGGGTGAGCAGGGCCATGTGGATTCAGGGGACCCATCCTCCCATCCTCAAAAAAAAACAAAAACAAAAGCTTATATGAAAAGGACAGGGGGTGGGCAGTATGAGACTCAGAAAGGGATGGGGATGAAATTGAAGGAGAGGAAGCAGCCATAAGCCTCTTAAGGCCTCCCATGGGACCATAGGAGGCCCTGATAAGCATCACTGAAGCTCACTAGTGCAGTGGTTTTCAAACTGTAGGTCATGACCCAGTACTGGGTCACGGCGGCTCTGGTCAGCACCGCCGACCGAGCTGTTAAAAGTCCTGTCAGCGGTGCTGCCCAGCTAAGGCAGGCTAGTCCCTACCTCTTCCGACACCGCGCTGCGTCTCAGAAGCGGCCAGCAGCAGGTCTGGCTCCTAGGTGGGGCGCGCTACAGGGCTCTATGCACTGTCCCCATCCCAAGCACCGGCTCCGCACTCCCATTGGCCAGTTCCTGGCCAATGTGAGTTGGGGTGGGGGGGGCGGTGCCTGCAGGCTAAAGCCGCTTGCCTGCCTCCGCCTAGAAGCCGGACCTGCTGCTGGCCGCTTCCAAGGCACAGCGCAGCCCGCAGGGTCAGGGCAGGCAGGATGCCTGCCTTAGCACCCCCGCTGCACCGCTGACTGGGAGCTGCCTGAGGTAAACCCGCACCCCAACCCAGCACTGAATCCCCCCCAAACCTGGAGCCCCTTCCTGCACCCCAAACCCCTCATCCTGAGCCCTGACTCCCTCCTGCACCCCAATCCCCTGCCCCAGCCCAGAGCCCCACACACACACACCCTGACTCCCTCATTCCTGGCCCCACCCCACAGCCCTCACCCCAACCCTCTGCCCCAGCCCTGAGCCCTTCCTACACCCCAAACTCCTTCTCCCCAGCTCCATTGGGTCGCAGGCATCAACAATTTTCTTCCATTGGGTCGCCAGAAAAAAAAGGTTGAAAACTACTGCACTAGTGCAACCAGAGGGGCTCATCGTTAAAACCACTCACCTCAGTTACTGTAATGCTCTGCTTTCTTCTCTATCCAAGTCAGCATCATCCCCCTTACACTCCTTCTCTTTCTACTTCCCCAGATTGAATACAAGCTCCTCCCACTTTCAAAAACAGATTGCACTTTTGTGCTTGTTTTATGCTTCTCCCCAAATGTCAGTTTCATCTCCTCTCTCGGCTTCCCAACATTGCTTATATCCTTATCCCTGAGATAGTCTCCTTCTAGTTGACACCCCCTCCCGCCTTGACACCAGCAAGTGCTGCACTTGTTCTTTATCTCATCCTAGATAGTTTAACCTTTGAGATAGGGAACATGTCTCATTGTGTTTTGGAAAATGCTGCATAAATTGTGTGCTTTACAAAAGTTTGGAAAGCATTCATGAGAAAGTAGGGCCCATCCAGTGTAAGAGGGAAACCTGGCCTGCTTCAGGAAGGGGAGTGAAGAGGCTGCCCCCTGTGGCTTCTAGGTTCCTGAGACTGTTCCAGCATAGCATGCTGGCTAATCTCCCTACAGTTTAGGGAACAGATTCAAAAAGGTGTGATATTATCTAATGGAGCAGAGGCTGTGTCAGGAACAGCTGTGCAAATATTGGCTGAAGCTCTATTTAGGAGGTAGCCTTGGACTCTTCTTCCCCTCCAAAGGCCATAGAGCAATCTACCTCAAGAGTTAGATAGTCTGATCTAAAGAACCCTCCACTCCCCCTCCCCCCCCTTTCTTTGATGTGTTACAAGCTTTACCTTCCTCACGTGGTGAAGGAAGAGCCTAGCTCTAGCAGAACCTAGCTGGGAGCCTTCAGTACAGCACAGGGGTTACCTACTATAAGGAGGCAATTAGGCATTATGTTACCCCCACAAGTGGAATGTTTTCTCTCTCTTCCCTTTTCAATGAAAACATTGGTAAGACAGACTGAAGCAAAAGGAGCCCGCCTTTTGGAGAGGAAGGCAACTGAGATGAAGGTCCTCTTCAGCGATTGGTGCATCTGTTTTTGATAGAAGAGCAGCTCTTCCAGTGGTGGTAGACTGAAGAGTATTCTTTCATAGGAAATGCTGTTTTATAACTTTTTCAGCGTAGGTGTAATGGAATCACTTATTTCAGTACAACCCACATCAGCCTTCAGTGACTTACACATGGCCCATACAGCTGGCAGGCAAGGGCAGACATCTTAAGGAATGCCTGCTCCTGTTAAAGTAAAATTAAGTTTCTCTAATTCATTTGAACATTCCCTGTAGTTATTAGATCTCTCAGTTGAGGTAGTACTGTGTGTATTTTAAGAGCCTAGTTAGCTCCCATTTACACTAGAAATAAAACGTTAGCTAGAATCATGTTTAATAGTTCTTGCTACAGAAGTCACTGTAGAGACCAGGCTTACCCACATTGTAAAGGGGTCGTTAACACTATAATCTCTCTAAACCCTCTGTAATACTGAAATCACAGCAAACACTGCACTTCACTAACAGTGTTAGTACTTCTCCAGTACAAGCTATTTTAACACAGCTTGAACTATAGTACAGGCACTACAAGACATACTGTAGGATGACCAGATGTGCCTATTTTATAGGGACAGTCCCGATTATTGGGTCTTTTTCTTATATAGGCTATTATCCCCCACCCAGTCCCAATTTTTCACACGTGCTGTCTGTTCACCCTAGCATACTGTGTTGTAAGCAGCAGGACGCACACTAGACCTATTCAATTTAAATTGCTTCTATAAATAAAAGATGTGTATTTTGAGTAGTTTGGTTTTCTCTCATGATCCAGACATATAAATCCATGATTTGAAATAAGTGATTGTTTTAGAACCGTCTCCCATGGTAGAATCAGGATCTTAGGAAGAGGGAGATGTTGCAAAGAGGATGTCCTTTTATGAAGTTAACCGTTTCATATTTCCCTTACAAACATGAAATAGTGCATCAAAGAGGAAACTGAAGTACTAAAATCAGCTAGTACTAGATCTTAAATAAAAAATACCATTTAAATAATTGTATTTAGTATACTAATGTATATAGTAGGACAAGATATTAGAATTTCAATTTCTAATGAAAACACTGAAGCCTTCAAGGATGAGAGAAATTCTCCAATGCTACCCAATGCATTTTTCTTTTGTGCTGCTCTAAAAGATATCCATCTTCCTCGTCATTGCTTCTCTAAGTTATTCTCATTAAAATTAAAGTTACAACTGAGTTCAGCCAACTAGAATTGGGCCAAGATGCAATTTAGCACTATAAATTAAAGCAATATGGATTACAGATGACCAGAAGGGAGACAGTCAGTCAACTTTAAGCTGCATATCTCCAACTATATGAAGAAATCTTTAAGGCAGAGTACATCATTTCCTGAGAAAGATTTAAAACTTAAAAGTTTCTTTGGAATCAGAGTGAGCCAAATGGCTTTCTGCTATACAGGCACAGAACAGTGAGATCAAAAAGGTAACAAAATACTGACAATAAGTTTCTGTTGTGCCTAAGAACATGAACACTCAGAGTCCAAAATCTGTAACTTTCATAGTAATGAACAATACTTTTAATAAAATTAGAGAGTAGCTGCATTGGGCGGAATCATGTATTGATACAATGTTTATGTCCCCCACAGATTTGTTTCCCTGCAGAACAATGACTTCTGAGTGGGGAATAAAGGGAAGCCCCAAGAGCAATCATATGCCCCTCCCCGGCAGCACAGGCAGGTCGGATCAGGCACCTGGAGCAGCAAATAGAGATGTAAATCACCACCAGCAGTGTGTGAAGGGGTGTGCAGTCATGCGAGAGAGAAAGAGAGAGACACACACACACACTCTGTCCCTCTCGCTATTGTGACACGCTCCGCCAAGCTTCAGGGTGTGTCTGAGAAGGTAGGCATGGTGCAGGCTGTCCCCTCAGGCAGAGTAAAACGTAGCAGCCTGCCTGCTTTGTGAATTCCCCCAGGATTATAAAACAGGTGTAAAACTGTTAAGGCTCCTTTACCTGGCCAGAGCGGTGTGAAGGACAGTATGGCCTTATAAATGCTTATGGTGATTAGAACTGGTCTAAATAGTAGGACTGAAAAATGTATCAAAATGTGCTCCATGAACTGGTTGCTACTGACCTTTCTGGAGATGGTCAATAGCCAATATAAATTGAGAGTTTGATTCCCTGACCCTCACTTGCTCTTCAGTTGCCTATGATTAACACTGAGAATATGGCTGCATATATTTGCTGACTAATAACTAGAAATAAAGGGTCATGGCTAGCTACATTACTATTAGGCAAGCGGGTTTGGGGATTTCCTCCAATACTCCCCATTCTCCTCCATCCATTGTATTGTAGTTTAAATAAAATTACCTAAATAATTGAAACCAGCATGATTATAGTGTGTTATTTTGACAAAATATGCAGAATTTTAAAATACCGTGCACAGAATTTAATTTTTTCCCCCATTAGTAGTGTTTCCCTGAAACAGGGCATACATAAAAATGCCATGGCTGCTATCATTCATTAATGAAGTTTTAAATGCATTTTGGAAAAATACTGATGTAGCACATGCTAAAAACTTGCATACTGAGGCTTTTTATATTTTGAACACAACAAAACACGGATTGTATTTTAATTTCCTACTGTATGGTCTACATCAGATTCATTCAAAACTAAATAGTTTTGAGCACTTCTGACTTTGTCTAACTAAAATAGAGATTGGATTTGTTAGATTTTTTTTTCTGATGCTGCCTTACCAAAACAATAAATGTAATAACCAGTCTTTTTGAATGGGCAATTATTTGAAGTTTTACTTGTTTCTACAAATCACGTGTGTAAGTAAGTATGTGGAAGAACAGAATCTTTCCATTGCCCTGGTTTAGGACCGTATTTTTTCTACTTAAGGCAAGATTACCTTGGCGCTTCCAAGAATCACAAACTTCAAGAAAAAATAATTGTTAGACTGATGTCATGAACCACCTCCCCTCATTTCCACATTTGAGGATAACCTACCCTCCCATTTGTGATCAAATCATCTCTGTGGCACCTGTACAAATTACTTATATGGAAAGGTAATAGTAAAGGAGTGGCCAATCTTACTGACACTGTGAACCACATAAAATAATCTTCAGAAGTTTGTCCGTGTCTTGTGACTGTCAACCTGCCCGCGGGGTGGCACCTGCCAGGGCATGGGGCTTCTCGCGACGCTAAAGCCATTAGACCCACCACCCTGCAGGGCAGAAGCCTCTAGTCCCACCACCCCTGCCGCAGGGCAGAAGCCCTGAGCTCTCCCCCTCCCCGTCCCAGTCTGGGAGGGGGAGAATGGGGAGGTGCGTGCAGGGCTCCACAAGCCGCACTTGAACTGTGAAAGAGCTACATGTGGCTCACGAGCCACAGTTTGGACACACCTATAATAGTATTTAGCTGTGTAATTTGATTTGGCACATGGATACAAGGGAGGTAGCTAGCACCACGTGACCAATCAGTTCCAGTAAATGCTTGTCAGTTCACTGGAGTGGCAGAAATATCCCATGTTGTAGTGTATGTCAGGAGGACCTTTCTCCATGTCCTATATCATTAAAGGGTAGAATTATGGAATTTTAAAATGCCAGCTTCTATGACGCAGTATCTTGTACTTTCCAGGGCTGGAATAACTGGGGGAGGGATAGCTCAGTGGTTTGAGCATTGGCCTGCTAAACCCAGGGTTATGAGTTCAATCCTTGAGGGGGCCATTTAGGGATCTGGGGGAAAAAATCGGTCGTACTTGGTCCTGCTAGTGAAAGCAGGGGACTGGACTCGATGACCTTTCAAGGTCCTTCCAGTTCTATGAGATAGGCATATCTCCATATATATTAAGGGCTGTCAGTGGTGACTGTCAAAACATGATAAAGTGTTTGTATCTGTGGCAGGAGGAGGAAAGATCTTTTGCGGATATGAAAAATATTTCCCAGTCACATTAACTGTGACTATCTCAATCCCATTTTCATGTGATTAATAGAGAACAAATAATAAAGACAACAGCTTTCTTAAAAGTTAACTTATATTCAAAATATCTTTGTATAAACAACTAATACTACAGAGTAGTATCTTAATACAAAACAGTTCAATATTAACTGTTCTTTAAACTGTTAAACTTTATTATAAATTAAAATTTCTTTACAAAAAAATTGCACATAATAATTGACCACTCTTTTTTCTGATGCACTGGCATTTGCAATAGTTTCTTTAATCTTCAAGTTTAATAGTCTCTGCCATGAGTCCAGAATGCAGAAAGGGCAGTAAACAGCCCTCTTAGAGCCTTCAAGTGCAAGAAGCATACTTGTGGCCCTGGCAGTTACGCTTTCCTTAAGAGCGGCTGCTTTTGTTTTAAATCCTGTAATGAAAAAAATCTCAAAAAGGTTTAAAAAAGGAAAAAAACCAAAGTGGACTGCTTGCTTTTTTACTGTAAACACAGTCCAGTACTTAACCCCAAACACAGATCTCTCAGGCATCAGCGAGAGTGTCAAGTGAATCAGGAACAGCACAAGATAAAGAAAAAGGAAAATAAAAGGAAAACATTAAAAAAATAATGTCTGTCATTTTGATTAACTATACTTACGTACATGATGTTATGAGATTCTGGCAGGGCCCAGAAGCAGGCCAAACAGGGAGTTCAATTATCCAGAGAGAGAGAGGAGGGTCATGTTAATTGTTTCCAGGTTCAAGGAAAGCAGATTGGAGACTTGATATACTCAGCAATGCTCATCTGCCTGACACAGAGCTTAGGCATGGATCAGCCTGAAGAATCATTCAAATGATTTGGCATTTAATAGGACTTAGGACTGACTGCACCCAGCGTTCAGTGATTCTTGCTTTCTGTTCTGTAAGTGTTTAAATTTAAAAGCTCATCTAGGCTGACTCCAACCTCTTGGCACTTGGAAACTAGTTTTCTCAGGTTATCAGTTTTACCTCCTCCTGATGCTTCAAACAAGAGTTGCTGTAAGAGATGGGGAAGCAGATATAAGATTTAGCCAGAGCTTGAGCATCACCACATCTATGGATATGGGATATGCAGAAAATTTATGTGAAACCTCAAAGTGAAACATAAGGAGAAAACATTACATCTTTCCACAGTGTTGCACATAGAGGTAACTTCTGAAAGGCTCTCTGATATAAATGATGGACCTGTAAAATAAAAACAAATACCACGATAATGCTACTCAATGTATTCAGAAAATACAAAAACATTTAAAGCACACAGAACTGTCTCAATAATATTTCTGCGCACAAAAAAAAATCTCATAAGAAAATGTAGGTTGCAAACTCAAGCAGTCAGAAGTTAGGAAATGCCAGATTTAAACCTGCCTGTGCTTTAATTCTGATCCTTAAGTGCATATTAGTATGATTAATTACATAATTACATACTATTTTTTCCATAAAACCCCTGCCTCTGTCATTGCACAGGAGGCATGATGCTCAGGGAATGAAGCAGATGTTCAATATCTTTTTCTCCTCATCATTCAATGTGTGGTCCCATGTCTTGCTTACTACATACCATCCAAATCCAGCACTGCATTCAGAATTAACTGCCTCATGGGCTTTTGTGTATGACATTCATCATTGTATTATCTGTCTCTCAAACATTAATACATTCACTTTCACAACTCCCCTGTGACACAGAATATTATTATTCCCATTTTATAGTTAGGAAATGGAGGAACAGGGAGATTAAGGCAAAGTTTATGAAAGTCCCCACCAATTTGGGGTGTTTGAGTGACTGAGCCTCAAACTGAAACAACTAATCCATTTCTTGAGATTATGTTGCACTTTTAGAGCAGGCTATGTTTAAATCACTGTACAGACATTAATCTACAGAACACCTCTGGGAGGCAGATGGATAAGCATTATTCACATTTCACGGGTAGGGATTCTTTGTCTAAGTGCCATGTCAGAGGGAATCAGTGGCAGAACCAGAATCAGAATTCAGGACTGCTGTAATGAGATGCTGGGGAGGGTGCATGAGCAGTGCTACTGGACTATTAAAAAGTATTTTTGGCCAACCATATAGCGAGCCTACAAAAGTTGATGGCATTTCTCAGTAGGTTTGGATGTAACGTGATAACTTTTTGATCAGATGTGGCATTTACTTCCAAATTTCAGGGAATATTGAAAATCAAAAAACGGGGAAGTGTGGGGAGACCACAGACCTCCTGGCCTTTGGTTAGCGACCCAGAAACTTCAACCAGGTCTACATAGGTATGTCTACACTGCAATTAGATACCTGTAGCGGGCTCAGGCTAAGGGGCTATTTTATTGCAGTGTAGACATTCGGGCTCGCTCTGGAACCTCCCATCTTCCAGGGTCCTAGAGCCCAGGCTTCATCGCAAACCTGAATGTCTACATTGCAATTAAACAGCCCCTTAGCCCAAGCCCCAGTCAGCTGGCACTGGCCAGCTGTGGGTTTTTAATTATAGTGTCGATATACCCTGTCTATAGACCAAAGAACTAGTTGATGGCATAACAATACACACCCATCTCAGGTCTGGCCATCCTCCCAAGAGTAGAATATGTTGACACTCTGAATGACTATCCCAGCCAGAAAGAAAAGAAACTGGGGGGCACACAGAAACCTGGCAGGGGACTGAGGGGGCGCAGAGTTCCTGAAATGTCAAGGAGGTGGTCTAGGGAGGGTGTTGCAGGGAGTCCCTAATGTCTGCAATGAGCTTGGCCTACAGAAGTTATGAAGTATGTGACCCTCTAGTTAGTGTTCTCCTCAAAACAAAGTGTGCTGTGTGAAATAAAGTCAGCCAATGACTAACTTGACCAGCTTCACTGCCTAATCTGAACTGAATTTCAAGAGGCCAGCAGACACCTCCCTGACACCAAAACTATACCTCTGCCAATTTGATGTCCCGCTGCAAATTATGGAGGTAATAGAGCTCTTCAAAAAGGACTGAATTTTCATTTTATTTATAATGAAAAAATTTTAAGCAACATACGAATTGGTGTCACTGCTATAACACACAGTTTTTCTTTCAAACATTGTTAGAAGTACTGTTACTCCCACAGTTCTTACTATATATTATCTTGAGCACAAATGAAAACATACCCAGCACATTATTTCAGCAGTGCTTGTGCTTGCATCACACTTAATTTCAAAAAATGAGCTGCCAAAAATATTCATTGTATTTGAAGTATCTGTTTCTGGTTTATGCCCAGAACATTTCAACTACCCCAAAATCTTAATTTTATAAAATGGCCTATGCTCTGTGTGCAGCCAGGTACACGGATAGCTTCACAGAATTTTCTTTGTTAAAACCATCAGTTGCAAAGTTGACTTACCTCTCTCTGTCCCTTTAGAAAGCACTCGGCAGCAATGGCTCTGAGAAAAAGAAATACACAAAAATAATTTACCCATGCATAGAATTAAATGCCATTGTTGGCAGAATATTGATTGTGGGATGGGATTACAAACGCCCTGAAAGTAACAGACTAACTTCCAATGACGATAATCTATAGTGAAAAGGAAGAGAAAAAAAAAAAAGTAGCCATTTTTTAAAACAACCTTACATGAGCAAGACATTTCAGTGGTTCCCCATTATGAACAAACACTGAAGAAAATGATCAGTTGAGCATCACTGGATAATGGAGATTATTGCTATTGTGATATATAAAAGGGAGGGTAGAGAGGAGGAGGAGACAGAAGTCAATAATTTAATAATTATAATACATTTTCTATATTTATCCAAACAATTGCCTATATATTTTTTCTACATGAAAACTAAATGACTCATTTTACATTTAAACTGTCAGTACCTCTGCTTGTATCAACCAACTGCTGAAAGTCTAAAAATAATGGAAAAAAAGCCTTCCAGTATAAATCCAATTTGAAGGACATTTCAGATTTACCTTTGTGATGCAAACCTTATAAACAAAAGTAATATCTATGAAAACAGGTTTATGATTGTTGCATTACATTTTCCAGATGGCCAGGCATGTTGGGATATTATATGTAAACATCTTGGCTTGCAGTTTCAGTATCTGAACATTGTTCTCTTCCCAAAGTTGTTGAAGCAGCCTGTAAAGGACATTCAAGAGAAGTAAGTACAGCTCTTATCATAAGAAATACAAAAATATATTAAAGATACAACTATGTTGATCTAAGGTATGATGCACTTATGTGCATAGTGACACCACCAATTTTTAGATCAGCTGAAAAAAGTTATTGGAGACAAACGTTTAGGGAATCACAACAAAATGTGTGGTCAGGGATACATAAAGCATCCTCTTGGTGCACGATGAGGTCAGAGGTCAAAATTTTAGTCTTCAGCATGTGAGGTGGGTATACATCTCCAAGAAGAGTGGTATGCTAAAGAGCTCCAAATGGCAGATACAGCTTTATATGTTCACGTGTCTAGGAGCTAACAGCATGAAATCAGATCTCTCTATATCCAGTCTGTAAATACAGACACTCCTAGCAGAGGATACAAGGTCTACATAGGTAGCAAACATTTCTAGTAAGTGCATCCCAGCAGTACCATTATAAACAGGTTTTGGTGAGGAATTTATTTCGTGGCTAAAAAAAAAAAAAAAACAAAAAAAAAACCCAGCCATTTAATCTTGTGTGTCAGTTGAAAAATATTAAAAGATTTCAGGCCACTGATCCATAACAAGGAAAAGGGAGAGCTCTGGGATTTCTCAGTCTATGAAATAAGAAGCTGACCATTTGAGCTATAGATGTACATGACAAATAATAATGCCTTCTTTAGAGCTATGCCCAGTCTGAGTAAATATGCATTTTGAAACATTTCATAAATATGACTCATTCCCATCTGTTGCATCAACTGAAAATTCTTATAAACAAGAAAGAAGAAATTAATGACCTAATTAAGAATTTGTCTTTATTTAAAACAAAACAAAAAAAAAACGGAACAAATTTTAAGTTAAGGTTCAAACTAGCCCTATCACACTCTAACATATCTACATATTCTTTGTCCTCTGTTGAAGCAACATTTTGAATAGACAGTGGTTGTATGTCTTTTAAAAAAAAAAAAAAAATTAACTCTTCCCTAGTGTTTCTCTACTCACCCCAAATCAAAAGAGTCTGGAGTTTCTAGCCTTCTGACCACACACCCCAGATAGCACTATGAAAGTTACCAATAATTCTTGCAAGTCACTTTTTAGCCCTTCTGTAGATGGAACAGAATTCTGTCAGGCATTGGGAAACAACTGGTAAGATGCCAAAACGCCAGGGTGTTCTTCGGCAGGATGCAGCAAAGGAGTACTTGCAGTTTATTAATTTGTCCCCTTCTCAAACTCCTACATTCACTGGTCACCACAACAATACTTTTCTTTATTCTCTACAGTCTATTATATTAAAAGATGTTCATACCAAGGATTTTTTTTTAAGAGGAGTTTTACTTGTATTCTGGTCGATACATGGATATACTGAACCTGAACCTCTGCTTTTGCTAGACTCTTATACAAAGAACTTTATCCAAGTTTTGGGTGTGTGTGGTTTTTTTTAATACATTAAATTCCCAACTGCAACAGTGCAAACTAATCTTAAGAGATATAGAACTGGTTAGCAATATAAACCCTTAAGTTTATTTTCCTACCTCAGTGCAAGTCCAGGATTGGTAGGCATAGAAGAGCAAAACCGTTCCAAGGTTTTGGAATGCTGAGACTTTGGAACACAGCTCAAATAAAAGAAAATTACCTGTAAAATTCAAAGATAAAAGTGAATCCAATTTAAAAGGATATGAATTCTAGTTGCTTGTAATTATGATGAGAAATGTAATTATTGGAACATGAATCTTAAGCATGAACCTTAATCTTAACAGTAACTGTTTATTTGGGAAAAACAATTACTATATTTTGCCTAGAAGTTTAAAAATTAAACTGAACAAAATCTCAAGTCCATTACAGTAAAGCTTCCCCCAGCCTCCAGAAAGAAATTTGGTCCTCAGATTAGCAAAGTCACAATTACTATTGTAAAAAAAAATTAATAAAACTCAAATAGCTGATGCTAAAGATGAGGATGCTTTCAGCTTAAAACTTCATGGGTAAAATTTTCAAAAGCAGCTACTAGTTACTCTGGCACTTATGAAAATTTTACCATACGCGTATAACACTATACACTTTCCCAATTAAAAAGACACACACACACCCCCATCCAGCAGGATTTCCATTCAAATTTAGCATCTTCTGTCATAACTGTATAAATACAAGTTTTGAACAATTTGCTCAATGTCCTTCACAGCAATGGCACAGGGTGCTCTACAACTAAACAATAAGGCCATATACTTACCTGGTGTAATTAGTCATAGTTCTGCTGAAGTCAGTGAACTATACCAATTTACACTAGCCAAGTAAACATATGAAATCTCTTACTGCACGGGGAAGGAGATGGCATGGAATTGTTTAATTAGTAGATAGTAAGTAATACATTAGTATATAGTGTTATTCAGCCAAAAATTCCTTATGCTTTCACTTCATAGATACGTGTGCCCTAATGCAGTACACCATGAAATTACTTGTTCTGTCCTGAAACCGTTCTGAAGGAAGCATTTCAGATAGTTATTTAGGTAGAATTGCCCTCTGAGTGCTCCTGGTTCTTCTATCTTGCTGATCATTCCTTAAGCATATTTTAGGGACTCTTACTCTCTCCGTTCTTGTTGCTATCCCTTTAGATTTTACGCTGGCTCCTCTTTTACACTTGGACCTTATCCACTCCCATACATTTTAACTACCACCTCTATGTAGATAATTTCCAAAACTACTTCGTCACACTCTTCCCTCTTCACATTCATTTATCTCCAACCATCTCTCAGACATCCCATCTTGGATGTCTTGTTGCCACTCCACACACCCTCCAAAATGGTCTCTATACCTAATTTTGCTGAACCGCCCCCTTAAAAAAAATAAAGTCACAACTCCAGTACCCTTCCCATCTCCCATATTACAGCCACCCTCTTTGTAGACTTTTTCAACTGCACACTCTGAAGTCTCTCCTTCATCTCATGACCAAAACAGAAACAAAAAACACCGTTTTCCTCTCTGCAAACACACACATCCACCCCAATCAAATCTTGCCTTAACTACTATAACTTTCTCTTTAGTCTTATCCTCTTCTCATCTCCCCAATTTATTTAAAAAATGTCATTGCTGATGTAATATTGCCGTCCTGCTGGTGTAGAGCAACTTCCTCCTTGAAGCTCTTCACTTTTTGTGTTTCACTGCATTTTATTCCAGCTCAACCTCACCTTTCAGAACACATAATCTTGTTACCAACAATATTTCTGTTCTAATTTCTTCCTTCTCCTACCACTCTTTCAAACAACTTTTTCCATTTATCTTTATGCCCTCTATGCTAAGAACAGCCTCCCTTGTTCACTGCTTATTCACTCGCCTCCCTAAATACATATTTTTTAGGAAACTGAGAAATGCTAAGAGAAAATATAAGCTTAGGGTGCTCTAATGCAATAAGTTAGTTAAGAACATTTGCTAAAAGGTCATTAGCAATACACATTTTTACATACAATTGATTACTGAAAATTCTTACCCTATTATGAAACTCATAATTGGTCCAGTAATCAGCAGTGCTAAAAGGAATAGGGTATCGGGTGGGTACTGTAACTAGACATCTGTTCACTAGATCAGTAAAAAGCTTGAATTCTTGAACGTTATTGTTGGATCCAACAACTTTGCTATTGAGAAAAACAAGATAACTGCAAAAAAAACAAAAGAAAAGAAAACCACATTGACACTTCCAAAGGCCTTAGTTTTACAACTGTGAAATTAGGTAGCTTTCCCCCCCTTCAGTTAAACTTACTCCATCCAAATGTTCTGCACTGTTTCCTGTTGCATCACTGCTCCTAGAGCTGCTTCATAAGCATCCAATGCTTCACCAACACTTGCATGAAGAGACTGGCATAAACTGTTTGTTTTAAAAGTTAAAAAACAACATTATGCCTTAGTGGGTTTGCTCTTATCTTGTACATTAAATAAAGGAGAGAAGGACAATGGAGAGTTTAACATTCCACAAAGGCAGAAGTGAAATAATTAATGCTGCTAAAATAAGCCCAATTTCAATGTCATCAGTCAAAATTTATAAAATGACTAATCTTACGGCAGTTAACGATAGTTATAAATAATAGTAATAGTTTGTAAACTAAATAGTTATTTATAATGCATTTAAATAAAGATTAGAAGTTTCTCTTACCTGTACATTTCTACTCTTGAAAAGTACCTTTCTTTCTGCCAATCCTTACCTAAGAGTATTCTCTGACTGCTGCAGACTGGAGACAGGTGACCAGAGCTTCCCTCTGGAAAGCTCCAGAACAATGAACTTCGAAAAGGTGTAATTAAATGTACACTTGAGAATATCAGACTGTGATTGCTAGTTAAACACTGAAGGTTCAGAAACAACACTGGAGGGAAAATGGTAAACAGCAAATATATTGACACCCTCCCCCAAGACGAAGAAAATAAAATAATGACAAACAATGATCAATAAACATTTAATATTGTTTTTCTGCTCCCGGAAGGGGAGGATTAGACTGATGGACAGAACTTTTCCAAGAACAGATATTAACAGATGAGACATTTCTGCCAGACACTCACCCACCAATCTATACTTAGGGGTTTAGCTAGGAGTTTGCAAAGGAGAAGTCTTTGGCTAAGTAGATTATAAGGAAAAAAATGCAGCCAGAAACTGCAGGAGGGGGGGGGGGGGGGGGAGTATAGAAATGAAATATAGCTAGATAGCTAAATGAGCCCTCTGCCACAGCATGGAGAGTTATGTCAAAGGCAGCACAGTGGATAACCAAATGCCCTGTGTATAGTACTTGGAGAAGGTGTGAACAAAGGACCAAGTCACTAGTCACAAAAGTCACATGCTCTTTCCAAGTAAATGTTGTTGCTCCTTGATCCTTTCAGGTTTTGGTATTTCCACTTTGTGTGACTGTATAATACAGCAATGCACCTAGCAAGATGAACTTTGAAATCATTTGTCCTTTGCACCTGAAAAGGAAAGAGGCACCTGCTGACTTCCTGAGTCCATCCATCCTTTTGAAGATTTGTCTTCATAGCTCAGCAGGGAATAGGTAAAGATGCTGTACTGCTCAACTTTACCAAGAAGGCTGATAAAGCGCAATGATTCTCCTTGCTGAAATTATTCTCAGAAACATCAATCGTGGATAGGAAATAAGATACCGACTTATATGAATGGATGGTCTGTGACTACATGATGTACAAGACTTCTAAAATGGGTGTTTCCTAATCTTGGCAGGCATGGATTGTTTTTATGATTCAAGAAGCTAAAAATGTACATGTGGAACGCAAGACTGAGTTCACTGTCCAGACAGCAAAATTATCCATAGGTGCTTGATGAATCTTCAGTATACTTGTTCCCAGTGCCAAAAGGGATGTGTTGTCCTGAATAAAATTCAGGATATACTGAATCCTGGTGCATATTAGTTGTATCCTGACACACTGTTCTTTTTTTAGTTTTATTTATTATTTGTATCGTGGAGGCCTCATTGTACTAGGTTCTGAGAGAGATGCAAAGTTCCTTCTCCAAACAGTTTACCATCTAATCTGAAAGAATGCAACTAATGCAGCTAGGTAAAACAGCAGATGTACATTTTGAGAGGAGGGTTTTAATTTTTGCTGGCTTCAAAGAAACCTTCCACCAGATAAGTAAGCATTCATTTGGAGAGTTATTCCTGACTCAGCCTCTCTATTCAAAAAGCCATGCAGTCAATCATGTAGATGGCATAAAACCAAACCATGAAGTAGGCTTCTTATATGACAGCACAAGAGAATATTCCAATGACACCGCCTATACTAAAAGAAGGGTCCTCTTTGGCTGTCTGGATGTTACCATGACAACTAGTATCTTCTCCCGGCAAATCTTGAATATCCTTGCTTTTAGAGGGAACAGTAGAAAAAACAAAGTAGATCATAAGTGCATGACTGGGATCTGTCACCTTTACACATCACCTTCTTCTTGAGGCATGACCATGGCATTTTCCTTTGTTGAGAAGAGGTCCGTCTCTGGGAAGTCCCAACTTTTAGAACATGCATGTCCTTACTGTAGGAAGACTGGGCCAACAAAGGTAGGGAAGAAGAATGCTGAAGAACTAAGCAAAGGCAAAATAGAGAAATGGGGAAAACCTAGAACGAGAAGTGGAGATAGCTGAAAGAGAGAAATCAAGAAAAGTTTAAAAAAAAAAAAAAAAAAAAAAAGCACCACTGGCAATTTTGGTAGCGATAAGCCACAGCTACTGTCTTGGCTCAGCAAGGACAGAACCTCTGGAACTTTTCCCAAGCGTGAGCCTTTGATGACATCCTCATTTACAGCTCCATAAATCCATCTCTGTTCTGCAGCAGCCAGGGAAGCATCTAGGACTGGTGGATTAGTAATTCACAAAGAAGCCAATGTAATACACACGTAAGTACATAAAATGTACTCTTAAACAAATTAGAAAATCCATTGTTTACTCAGACCCAGTGTTCATTTCTCACAGAGGCTATAAAAATTCTCACCAGTAGATTTGCCACAAAAATGGGACTTGCGGGTTTAAAATATCATCTGTAAGATGTCCTTTATACAAAGGTGATGTAAATTCAATCGGCATTGGAAAATTCAAGAGATACCTAAAACAAAAATATGCACATACTTGAACATGAACTGCTTCTCTATATATAGAAATAATCCTGGCCAGACAAATATTTACTGATATACTTTAGAAATACAATTAACATCTCACATTCAAAATAGATAGAGTGTACCTAGCATCGGCTATCTAAAAATATTACTTAGGCTTATCAAATCTAAACAGCTATTTTAAAAATATCTTTTTTTTTTTTTTTTATTCTGCACCAAGAGAGATATTAGACTATATAAAAACTGCGAACACTGAGCTTCTTTACATCTGTTCTTGATGCAGACATATGTTTCCCTTTTCACATTATATGTACATCAACCCTTTACAACTGAAAATTATCTACCTTTGATCAGCTTGTGGAAAAAATAAAAATTGCATTACCACCATTAAGCTGACAGTATATAAAAAAGTGAAATTCAACTTTATTTGATTTGAATGGAGCTACTTTCGTGCTTGAACTTACGCGCATAACTGGATTGGGGCTTCATGCAGGTACCTAAATATAGATTTAGGAGTGTAATTTTAGGCACACAGCTTTAAAAAATTTGGCCTAAATATTCAACATATTTCTATTCCTCATCCCAAAAGGAAACGAAACCACCAGCAGATGTTAAAATAAACTAAGACCAACTTAACTGTAAACTGCCTTGCACTGCTCAGATTAAAATCAGCGGAAATGACAGGGTCAAATGAGAGTGAAAACCTTAGGACAGTGCACAATCTAATGAATTGTAAAATGTAGACACAACATAAGTTAAAAATGGAGTTTTACCAACTCTAGATTGCCTTGCTTTTGTGGGAAAGAGTTCTGCTGATTGATTTTATTAAAATTGCAAAACTGATACTTCACCATTTATTGTATTATGACACCATAATTATACCAGTATGAACTAAATAATGCCTTCTCCACTCCTACCGTAACAGATCCATGGGACTGTGTTCCTGACACACATTCTCAAAGAAGGCTGCGACAAATTCTTGCAACAATGGAGGAATACTGTCTGCCCTTTTCTGTTTTAAAAGTAAATTAGAGATTACGTAAGACTTCTCTCAACCTACAGCACACAAGTTAAAAAATACATTAAACTATTTCTTAAAGGAGTACTTTCCCTTGAATCTTTCAAGGAGCAATATAATTAAAATTATATCAAAGGGTGGGTAGCAGGAAGAGAGGAGATAACGCACTAATGTGTTTACATTGTGACATCCTCTACTTTTCTTGCACAAGGATGTGGTCTAGACACAGTACTGGGAGTCAGTTACTCAAGTTCTGAACCTGATTCTCACATCAATTCTTCCTATTGCCTTGCGCAAGTTACTCAATTTCCCTAACTATAAAATGAAGATGACACATCACAGGTATTTTGCAAGTGTTAGTTACATTCTGTTAAGTGCTTTGAAGATTGAAATTACACATTGCAAGGTACAAATATACTCATTTTACAGAATACATAAGCCACAAAACCAATGAGGGTGTTTTTTACCTGGGAGATGAGGAATTTGCACATATGATAAAAAACCTGTGCATTCTGAGGATTTTTCTCAAATGCTGTAAGCCACACAGCATAGGCTTTGTCATTCTGTTCCATCCGCAAGTATAAAGTAACCAGCGCTTCCAGCAACTGATAGTTGACAGGGCATAACTCCAGCAATGAGCTACACAGTTCTATAGCAGCCTCCCACCTTAAAACAAAACAGTTAAAAGTTTAATAAAAAGAAAGTGCTGAACTGAACATCCTTATACAGGTGTTCTGTCTGGTAACCTGTTCTCACCTTTCCAGTAGCTGCTGCAAAGCAATCATGTTTCTGTAAAGTGGAAGGCAGATAGCTATTCTTTCATCAGCTCCAAGATTTTCATCAGTACATGTTTGTACTGCATCTAAAAAGAGACAAAAAAAGTTTAAAATCCAAGCCTGTAAATAGAAGCTTAAACACAGATTTAAATAAGTTAAGTTTTACACAAATCTAAACAACACATATTTAAGTTGATTTTTACCTATGAATTAGGGAAAGGAAACCTGTGATCTTCGGAAAAGTTGTTTTCAGATAGTTAACATGTAATTCAAAAATGAAGACGTTCTTACCTAATAATTTTCTGGTAATGTCTCACCTGTGGAATTCAGATGGGCTGCCATGTTCTTAGTGGAAGTTCCAGGATTAAGTTCCTTCCTTCACTTCAGGATACCAGAAATTCAGCAGCAGCACCAGCAAGTGGTTCAATTTCTCCCAACCACTTAGTTTTTATGCAACAGGGACTTCATTTCAACTTTTAGCTTTCCTCCCCACTCTCCTGAGCTGAGGAATGACTAGCGCATAGAGGCTCGAATCCCTTGGTGCAGCACCTCTCTAGTGGACTCCCTCTACCCCCACCAAAACTGCCGAGAAAACCTTCAAGCACCAAGTCAAGTCCAAGACATGCTACAGATAGCCTGGGTAGCCTACAGGTAGCCTGTTGCAAGCCACCAACCCTGGATCTATTAGATCTATTGGATTCAAGCTGGGGCTTCACTTCCCACTGCTCTGCCTGAAGCCATGAATTCACCATGGAAGGCTTAACTAGGAGCATGAAGACATGAGGATTCCCAAAGAGGAGTATTTCTTACAGGTTGCTAGGAGTAAGTCTTGCCAACTCCAGAGGATGTCCCCCCGCAAAAAGACAAAAGCTAGGGTGTCTCCTTCATATGTCAATAATTTGTACCACTAACAAGCAAGCGGTTTAATCAGAGTTTAAGCGTTTTCCTTCCCATCCTGAGTTCCACAGGTGGGAGGCATTGCCCATTTGAAGGAGGAGAGCAGCAGTGCAGCAGCAAAATTATGTACTAAATAACTTACTTTTCTACAAAAAACTTACCTTCAAACACAGCTAACAACATATCAGGATTGGTCTTCACATCTTGAACTGTTTGCCATGGTATTAAAAATGGCTCTTTGTTCATTATCCTCGAAGGGTTGGCATTAGCAGGATCATAAAACTTGACAGGGAGAACACTGAATTCAATTAGATGTATATAAGCTAGCCAAGCCAAGCAGCGGTCACTTATGGTGAGACGTTCTGCTATTATCTTTTCATTAGCTGATTTTAAAGCATTCTGTAAAGGAAAAGACAAACAGGATTAGATTTTTTGACTGATATGCTCTACATAGGAGAGCAGTATATTTTGAGATCTGAAAATGAGAGAAACAATGAGGAAACGTGAAGTTTCTATGTTCTCAAAGGCTCTCGTGATGACAGAAAGGCATCCCAAAGACAGACCTGGAGCCAATACCTAGGCTCCTTACTCATGCAAGCAGCCCAAGTACACGTAAGGCAAACGTGATATGGCCCTTGAATACCATAATACTATGAGCTTAGAGGATGACAATGACTTGTTTTACTCAGAGATGTGACCATACAAATATGGACTTCATACTCAGCACCTCTTCTCCCCACACGTATTCTATCTTATCTATTTACCTGAAGACAGATTTGCACAGACGTCACTGAGGGCAGTAGTGCTCCTTCAGGCTCTGCTATGAGTGCTATAGGCAAGACCGAAAATAGTCCAATATGACTGGCACATCAGAATTTAAAGTTTGTGATGACTGGCAGTTAGACAAAAATCTGTGTGTGTGAATGCAGTACACATGCTCTGGAATCAATGACGCACAACAAATAGAGCTGTACAATATCACATTTAGAATAATTTTTAGGGCAGACCAGCCCTAAGACATAAAAGACCTACCTAAACTGGGAGGTTAGGAAAAAGCATTATAAAACGAATTTTAAAAACCCACGTGACTAAGAAAATCCCCTTGCTGGTAGGCATGAAACACTGAAGTATGCAGCTATTATAGCTCCCTTTTGCTAGGAGCAGACATCAAAGTTTTGTTTCCCACTTCCAACTGCTAGCAGGTCATACCTAGTAATGATCAGAACTAGTCTTTCAGGACATCTTTCTACATTTCACAGATAAGTAGCAAAGCCCTGTCGCTGCTACGATTTTTACAGCCATGGAAAAGGACCACTAACTCCTTTATTGCTTGTGAAAAGTGAAAAGAAAACAAAATCACACACAGGCATAATGTTTTCCAAGGATGACGTAAAGCAGGCCTGCACAACTCGTAAAGCGGCGAGGGCCATATTACTCCAAAGAAAACAGCTGAGGGCCGAAAACCCCCACGCCCCCTTCCCAGCGCCGCCCGCCCCGCGGAAACAACCCCTCCTTCCCCAGCGCTGGGGTGTGGAAGCCTGCTGGCCTCTTACCTTCTGCCGCTGCCCCGGCTCACCCTCACTCCCCAGCCTGCCACTGGCCTCTTCACCAGTCGGCTGTTGGCTTGCCCCACTCCACCGCTTGCCTACTCACCACCCCCACGGGCCGCACAGTGAGCCCATGCAGGCCGCATGCGGTCCCTGGGCCACATGTTGTGCAGGCCTGATGTAAAGGACAAGGAACGAAGGACAAAAATAATTCTGCCACCCCAAGAAGTTAAAGATGTACCCAAAATGTTACAATGGTTCAAATATTAAACACAGTATTTAAAATAATTTTTATAAAAATTGATATGAAATCACCAACATTAGATTGACCTGAAAGGGCGTTAGACTATTACATTAGGATAATGAATAAAGATACCTCACAAGCTGTAACAATCAATGTTGCTGCTTTGCAATACATGTTCCAAGTTGTAAGATAAAAATTCAATAAACTTTTTTAAAGACAGCCTTTTAACAACAATTCATGCAATCAAGAGGGAATTCTCCTCAATAACCTTTTGAAAGTTTTAAAAAGGTATCCAAATCTGCCTTATTAACACATGCACAAAAGCATCCCTCCAATTCTATCAACTTTCTGCCTATAAACGGGATAACCTGTCTGGAACTGGAGCTACTAGAATTCTAGGCACCACAAAGAAGTAAAGGAAAAAGGCAATTGTTTGGGAACTTAAATGAAAAAACAAAAACTAAAAAACCAAAAAATCATAATTAGTGTTTATGCATCCAGTATAATAGGGGTTAAAATGTGTGTAACTTGATAGTCACCTGAAGTAGAGCAAGAGCATTTTGATGTCTTCCTGTAAACATGCTTAAGTGAACTCTGTACAGCAGCGTCTCCAGCAGCTGAAAGGACAGGAGATTGGAGTTTTCTTCACCCTCTGTACTTTCCATTAGGAACTGCAGCATTCTCCCACATACATAGTCCTTTCCATCAAAAGAGTTTTCCAGGTTCAAAAACTAGATAGAAATATTTCACACAAATAATTATTAGAGGGAAAACTTCAGTACAGTTACTTAGGCTAAAGGCTATAAATCACTTCTTTTTTATTCACATGAACAACTACTAACAAACTGTTAGGGTTCAAATGTGATGCTCTTTATTTACTGTGTTTTTAGATATTACCTCAATGAAAACACTCCATTCAAATGTTATTAAAAATCAATATTCACAAAAGGCAAAGAAATTTCAGGTTAAATTGAGATTTAACTTAAAACAAACAAAACCCCCCACACCTTTGTATCTAGGGAATGCAACACCTTGCTTCAGATAAATTTGATCATCAAATCAAGTGCAATAGGAATTGGACCCTGCTAAGGACAGCACTTTAAACTTAACAGTGAATTTCCTTGCTTTTTATCATTATATTAGATATTTTAAAAAGCTAAGGTATTAGCTTGGTCAGCACGAGGTGGGGGGGGCAGAAGGGGAGCGAGAAGATACCCTCTCCCTGTTGCACACTAAAATTCACTGCTTACCTATAGTATTCATATATTTTTGCACTATATTATATATAGGTGCTTGAAGTAAATTGTGTTATTTTGTTTCTTACCGTCCACCAGATTTGGTAAGTAGGCGCATACTCTACTGCTGTCTCGCACATCTCCTGCACTTCCTCCTTGGTTCCTCTTTTTGAGAACAGCTTGAGGTAATGACACCAGATTTCAGGGTTCTCTTTGTTGTTTTCTAGCGCTCGAGCCAGAACATTTAAAGCAGAATCCAAGCACTCAGAGGATGAACTGTGAAGGAAAAAATTGGGCTAATGTATTACATCTCAATGTTTTCTTAAAGTGAAGAGTGGACTTAGTAACTTTTAGAGCTCATTTGAAATGGAACGTGGAAGTCAATCATTTCAGAGGGAGGCATGTCAAATGAACAGAAATTAGAATTTGTTAAAGAAATGTTTTAAATGCTTCTTGCCATTGTAAAATGGAGGGCTTCAGAAAGATCACACTTTTTTCATATTTATATGAACTGCATACTATTGTCACATACTCCTGTCCTTTTGTAGTGTATCAGCTCCTTGGAAAACGGTACCAGTTAACAGGATGTGGATAACTTGAACAGGGGTTATCCATGACCTGAGGTCTCCCACCCTCCGACCCAGAGAGCTAAAGAAAAAAAGTATTTAACTTTTGAAATGTTTCTAAAGCAAGAAGTTGGATTTCACTCTTTGGCAAGATTTTATCTGTTATATACAGCACATGTAGGAGGTTACTCTTTACTGCAGACTAGAATGCATGTCACATTATTTCACTCTTTTACTCTTGCCCAGTTTTAAACTGCAACTTTCCACCCCTTTTGGGGGTAATTAACTACTCACCACATTTAAGTAACACAAGTATAGTTCTTGGCAGAACTGCCAATCAAGTAATGGACTGCATATGTGATTCGCAGTTTATAAACTGCAAGTAACTTCCATAAAACTATAGAGAGCTTCTCAGGAGAGCCTTATTTATTCTATTTGAAGGAAGGTTGTTTGTTTATTTAGGAATTATTTTACACAGAGCTAAATAACTGTGTTTATGCATGAGATTCAAAATAAGATTAAAACACCTTGTGTATGCTTTTGGTCATGCATACAAACCTCTGAAATTACTTATATGCAAACAGACTTTCTACTGTGTATCTCAACAAATCAAAAACATTACAAATCAGCTAATGGACTTATATTCACAGAATGAGCCTGTTCACCTTTAAACAGTCAAGTCATCAGGAGAGTTGTTTCAGAGAAGCAAGTTCCATCCTGCCCACTGGTACTCCTTCCCCTGCAGCCCTCAGAACAACTTGTGTCCATGTTTTTAAGGAATGCAGTGTACATTTAGAGTGCTCTACAATGTAACTAAACAATTTCTGATTAAAAGGCCATGTATATGATAGTTTGGTACAGCTTTCTGGCCATAGCAAGTTATTAGTGCATACTTGGTAGTATACAGCTGTGGTCCCCAAACTTAGTACTGCGGTTCCCTTACAGATATTTAAGAACTTGGGGAGGTTCCCCACAACCAGATACCTCTCCTTTTTAAAAAAAAACAAAAACAAAACAAAAAACCACCACCAACTCAGGACACCAGATTCAAGAGGGACACTTGAATCTGGACAGTTGTGAGACTTTACTCAATTTCATAGTTTGTTTAATTATCTAACCTGATCTGGGTTTTTAGAACTATAATTTGAACATATGGATTTTTTTGCATGTCAGGACACAGCCTAAGATTTTAGTGAGAAGAATGGGCCTGTTTCAAACTGCAAAGGGTGCTGTGCAATGTTTGCTGTCAGACACCAGTCATAAGTAGTTTTCCAAATTTAAATGGATTTCTATGTTCAGTTTTCACAGAAATCATTCCTGAAAACCCAGAATCACAGAAATAACTGGAACCGAATGGAAGCTGCACTCCCAGGGATTTTATTTAAAAGCTTGACTATAAATCTTGCAATGTCCTAATTGCTATTTCTGCCACTTCCTTTACTCATGCTGAAACCCCACTATTTTTTCTAGTCATAGCTGCAGTTCTGTCACTGCACAGCCCCCACACATACAACCCAGTTAAGACCTTCATCCGCTATGAAGGTATCCAAGACTTTAGTATTTCCTCGCTGGTTGCTCAGATTGGGATTCCTTTGCTTCCAGATTGGGATTCTTCCTGCTCAGTGCTTCCCCCAGCAGACAGTCTCTGTGCTAAAGGCCCCGTGCAGGAGCAGAGGGCACAGAGAAGCTCCCAGTCCTGGAAACAGGAGCAACTTTAGGCACAGACCAGTGGTTCTCAAACCTTTTTCATTTGCAGACCCTACACATTTTCAAATGGAGGTGCAGACCTCTTTGGAAATCTTAGACATAGTCTGCAGACCCCTAGTGGTCCATGGATCACAGATTGAAAACCACTGGTGTACACCAATAGAGAAGACGAAGGTGATTTTTTAAGTCTCGTTTAATAGTCAGTTAATTGGGGGGGGGGGGGGAGGGAGAAGAGAAGAAGAGAGCAGGGGGAAGGAGAGGGAATACTGATTAAAAATTTTTCCCCAAATACTCATGGCTCCCCCGTGAATCTCTCAGTTTGGCAAGCACTGATACAGAGGTTGTGAATCACTGTACTTCCTCACATAAATCAGCTTCACACCCACTGTTCATATTGTAATTACAGTCAATACAGAAGCTTGTTAAAATACTCCATTTTAGCATTAACAAGTTAACGAAATTCAAAATTATGATTCCAATAGTAGTAACTCCACTGCTGGGATGTGCCTGGTGAGTTTTTATTGAACTCAGTAAGTGGTTAGGTTTCGCCAAAGTACACATAACACAAACCCACACAATGCGGTAGGTGGGGCTGAACTGCAGTTGTGGTTTTCTAAATGATAAAATTTTGAAGATTAAATTTCTTGATTTGTATAAAATTAACTTTTTTTGCACTGAATTTAAAGTTTATTTTTCAAGGAAATATGCAAAAACCCAGATGTTCATGCACTAGAACATGTATGCTATTTGAAATATACATTCATACATGTGCAGGCTTGCACATATCTGGACAATTATACTACTTTGGGTAAGTTACATATTGCACATGAAGCTATTTTCACTTCATTACAAGCGATTACTGGCTCCCAATTGACAAGGCATAAGTTCATCATTGAAGATTACACACATACCAAATTTGAAATTGTAGAGCTCAAAAAATCAAGATTTTTCTTTAAGCGTGGAGGAAGAGGTATATTCATGTGCTGATACTAAGGAATGAAGTGCTAAATTTTGTCCATGAGTTCCAAAATAATTTGCATTTAGACAGAAAATTTTATCCTGAAGGATGTATATTTCTGAAAAGACTTCTGAAAAGGGAAGCTTATTAAATATTTATAGTACAGTAGTACCCAGAAGCCTGAGTCAGGATGAGGGTCTCTTTTGCTATGGCTTACACAAACACACATGAAGAGACAATCCCATTCCAGAACAGTTTATGATTTAAGAAACTTAGACTGAAACAGCCTACTCAACCGTAAATGATCAAACTGCTACTGGGATACTTTGACCATAAAATAAAAATATATTGATTCTCTAATTCTTATCAGTTAAGGAAAATGAAAAAAAAAATAGTTACTACGAATTCCAAAGGCAAGAAAATTACAACATGGAAAACACCCTGGAGTTAGGTTACCATTTTCCCACATACTCCACAGGGATTAAAAACTGCAAAACACCTGGCAGTTCTTACTCTGGTCTAGTGGGTCATCTTAAGGCACCTTGACTACATGTTGTCTTAGAATGCCATCCCAAGCATTCTAAAGGCAGATTTAAAATCAGTGTTTCCCTCTATCATACTTACCTTGATGTAAAAATTCACACAACTGGACACATTTATTCCACTGTAATCTTATAAACTGTGCATTTTTTAAAGCAATTACTCCTTTACTAATTCTCATTTCAACTACTTCCACTCTGAAATAAAACCTGTCTGGAGTTAAAATGTAAATATAATTTATTACTCATGCACTGGACTGTGTACAGCAAGAGATCTAATCTGAAGTTTTTTCTAACTGCTTTTAAGCAATAAGGTATTTGTGGCTTCGTCAAAGAAACAAAGGGTCCTTTGACACCAGGAAGGAAACCTGATTACAGTAGCACAGGTGAAAAGCATCAAACAAAAAATATAAAAAGGGCCACAGATTTGTTTGCATATAGATAAGAACCTACCCTTCATTTTGACTCAAATACTTGTATGCAAGTTTAATCCAAAGCTGTACATCACAGGGGTTTTCGAGTACACTCGCCTCCAGATTAGAAATGTCATCAGTCTCATTTGTGAAATATCTGACATCATCTGGAGTCACAACAGCATCCAAAGCTCGAACATTTGTTTTGTGTTCTACAGGATGGGCTGCAAGAATAAAGTGTCTCTGTTCAGCATGCAGATTGCCTTTCACAGTGGAACTTGAACTAACTAATCGTATATTTAAGAAGAGGGGAAACACCATCAAAACAGACTTCCCAAGTGATTGTCAGGATACCTTTCAAATACAATAGCCACCCACCACATTTAGAGAAAGGTAAAGGTATTCTCTCCTTAAAGCAGGAAAGAAGCAATAAGTATGGCACAGAAAACTGGCTTCAGTTCAAATGTGAAAACAAAAAGGAAGTGGTAGAGGGCTGCTTTTGCAGGATCATACTGGTTAGGGATAATTTATAGGGCAGCACTGACAGTGAGGCAACGCTCATAGGAGAAAGTTGATCACAAAACAAGTCTGATTCTCTGAAGATCCTTCTTGCAGGATTCACTCTGTGGGAGTTTGTGCCATCTGCACAAATCATGTGGGAAATCTCTAACGACTAAGATTTTTGATGTCCTAAGGCACAGGTAAACTAGTTCTAGAGCTATGTCCTGCTAAGCATGTTCCAATCTTAGATGCACCAGAACATTCTAGCAAATTCCTTGCAAGAGAAGAGAATAAGAGCTCCCACTAAACCTTTTAATTATTTATATTTTAAATGGATATACATAGATTTAATCATCCTAGAATAAAGAACAGGCAAATGAAGAGAAGGCAGTCAAGAAGCTTATGCGTGGAGTATATAAATGGCTCATATACTGAAGCAAATTCATGCTTTATCTGAATAAGTGCTTGCAACTCCCCCCCTCCCCATATTAGTTATTTCTAATGCACACCACAATTTTGCCTTACCATATTTAATAGGTCCCAGAGATTGTTCCTCCTCACTGCTGCTACTACTATCTAAAACAGGTTTTCTCCAGTACTTAGGTCTCCATTTCCTTTTGTCTTTCCAAGTTGTAAATGGAGGTGCTGTAACCAACCAGAACAGTAGAAATTGTTTGCTTTTGCAGCCACAAACCAATTTATTTTTGTTCAAAGTCAGTCATTTTAGGTAAAATTGTCAGAAGCATTTAAGTGACTTAGAAATATAGATTCCATTGACTTTCAATGAGACTTAGGTTCCTGAGTGCACAAGTCACTTTTGAAATTTTTACCCTAGAACAAAAGAAGCTTAAAGACAGAAGACCATAACCATATGTTTCAGCGCAATAAACTTAAATAGGAGTAAGCAGATCTTCTCTTTACAATACTATCATAAGAATTTGTCAAGCTCATACGCAATGTTAACACTATAATACAACAGTTTTATTAAAAATATCAAACAAGTTACTTACTGTGACCTTTACTCTCATTGATATTGCTAACAAGAAGAACGGCCATCTGATCCACTGACATTCGATCTCTGTTTACACCAAAAAGTTTTTCGACATATTTTTCTAAAATGAGACCAAGATTATAACTTAACTAGATGCAGCTATAAATTTATGAAATATTAAAACAGAGATAATCTTAGCAGAAAGCATAATGAAAATATAAATATCACCACCATTATTTCAGTGCTGATCATTTCAAGTTAATATGCTTATCATCAAGTGTGGCTGGATATAGAAGTCAGAAATCGGAAAAGATATATTAGGCCATTTTATCCACCCCGAGATTATTCCTACAGTACATTTTCTAGTGCTCTGGTCTAGTCTACTTGTAAATATCCTAAAAAGGGGGGTTTCAATAGGTGCTTTCTAAGCCACTGCTACAGATTACATCTCACAAACAGAAATTTCTTTCTGATTTTTCCGGTCTGACTTTCTTGTGTTACTTTCATTCCATTACTCCTCAAAGATGCAAAAGAGGCATTTGGGAGAGGGGAAAGGAACAGAGAACTTCACCACTTTCCCCAGGTCTTTAGACCCTGATTTAAGCTCTTCCCCTTGCATTTGGTTTAAGAGAACTGGAAAAATGAAACTGAACAGTACACATTCACTATCCAAAAGGACAATCCAACATGCTGGTACTAAAAAACAGATACTTTTTTAGAATCTCTACTGAACCCTAGACCATCCCTCAAATTTGCATAATTTCACAAGACAGTCTGCAAAACCATATCTGGATTTTAAAAAATGGCCTCTGGCTCAATCGTTTCTTAGTAGTATATATGATCTATATCATTCTGCTTTTTAAAATCAACAGTTTATCTCAGGCTTTTTGGCATGGCAAAACAGAAGCATCAGAGTGTATTACAGGAATTAACAAGAAATCATGCTTCATTTTTCAATTTAAAAGACGTGTATACCAATACTCCATTATTAAGTTTAAAAACATTAATATTTAGAATATTTTAAATGGGTTAAAGTTGGATGGATAAGGGGCAGTTACATAATCATCAGTCTTATCTCTAGAGAACTGGGCTTAAATAGGACTGATCTCTAGAGAAGAGTTTGTCTCATCCTAGATCCCAGGATGATATGAACACTTCGGCACAAAATAATCATAATTAAATCTAGCCCTGAGAATAGATTAGAATATGATTGTGTGTCTGGATTGTGGAGGAAGCTTTCCTGGTGCCTACTCACATTATACCTACTTCCATTATAAGCACAACATCCCATTAAGTTACGTATATAAGCAATAAAAAGGGAAGGTAAGGACGGTTTCCGCTCCCCACCCATGAGATCTTGTCTCCTTCATTTCTTGTTTGAGTGAAATGCCCAGTGAAATTAGCAAGAGTTTTCTCCTGAATAAAGGAGTTTTTCCTGAATGCAGGAGTTACTGTCTACTACTGAGAAATTTACTATTTGGAGGGGGAGGGATAGCTCAGTGGTTTGAGGATTGGCCTGCTAAACCCAGCGTTGTGAGTTCAATCCTTGAGGGAGCCATTTAGGGATCTGGGGCAAAAATCTGTCAGGGGACAGTACTTGGTCCTGCTAGTGAAGACAGGGGACTGGACTCGATGACCTTTCAAGGTCCTTCCAGTTCTATGAGATAGATATAGATATGCCTATCTACACACACACACACACACACACACACACACACACACACGACTGACTGACTGACTCAAAAATGGCTTTCCACTTTTCCATACAGAAACATTTTACAATGTTTACAATGACCACTAGAAAGACTGTAATGATTGTTTAATTCTAGAACTTCTAATGAAAATAAAAGCTACCCTTTTGGGAAAAAAAAAATTCCCAGTTTTACATTCAGTAGGAAACAAACTTAAAAACCTGTTGCAATGCCGATTTCCTCATCAGTGCTTTTCTCTGAACAGCCAATCAAAGCTAAATTGTAAGAAAGAATGTCCTGAAACAGTTGCTTTCGGTTAAGAGTGCAGTCTTTCATGTGCTGCCTAAAAAAAGAGAAAAAAAAAGTTAGACTAAAAAAAGGATTCTCAAACAACAGAATATCACCAAAGTAAAGATTTAACATCAGGGCCATGATCAGCAAGTGTTACTTAAACCCCACTAAAGCAGAGAAACCAATGAAAAATTAAAATGAAAAGATGTCTATGAAGCACAATGTGTAAGGTGCCCTGAAATTTCTACTAATGATCAAGTATGCTTTTAGGCTTTGCCTAAACACAAACTTGAAATACAATAACTAACATGGTTTTAATTAACTCCTTTTGTTATTTCAGTACAAGTCTATGTGTGGACCACACTTCAAAATACACACTTGCACTGAAGTAACAAAAGGTGCCAATTAAAACTGATTTTGTCATTTCAGTGTATGTTTGAGTAGACCAGTTTAGGTATCCTGGGTATAGTCTCACCACACTGTACAAGGAATAGATGGGCACTACTTCCAGTAAAGGAGAACAATCTTAACATAAAATAGCTAGGCTTGTTCATATGACGTTCCTCCAAAAGATAACGGGAGTTGGGCGCCTCATCCACTGGTGTATTGGTAGGAGAATTCCTCTCAGAAATAATCTAGTTGCTCTTGGTTACATATTATATACCCAGAGTCAGTGAATCAATACACTACTTCCTTTTTTTCTTATTATTTTTTTTAAAGTTAGATAATCTCATCATTTGAGAGGTTCCAATGGTTCAAGAGGCATGTAACAGGAAACACCACTTAGTGATGTGGCTTCAAAGTAAACAGATTTTAATGCAGTTCTTCCAAAGCAGTTTTGAACTGATCTCTTGCATTACAATAGGATCTTTTATTAAATAATTCCATAATATACCATGCTATAGATGTTACTAATTTATTTATAGTGTGCTTAATAGTATGTTTCCTCATCCACTGTTACATCGGGTAATAAAAGACCCTGCTGTAATTAGGATACAAGATCTCATCTGGATACAAAAGAACCTAAAGGACACCCCGCAGGATCTGACATAATGGTGAACAAAATCCTCAAAAACTCAAGCGATCTTTCTTTTTCCAAGTTTAGACATAAGAGCTCTCCCTCCTGGACTGGAATTGGCACACTGATTTTCTTTCTGCCAAGGGAACTTACGCAGGCAAGTATTTAATGAGACAAGATTTAGAATGGAAGGCTATAGTACATCATGCAGACAGACCTTGTTAAGAATCAGACATGTCTATTTTCATCTCTTGGCAGCAGTAACCTCTGCAACAAAGATTTGGTACAAATGCATAAGGTTGAAAGGGACTCACCACTGACAATCATCATCATTACATGTGCCTGTTAAATCAAAACGGCAGAAACACTGTTTTGGCTCAATCATATTGCTGTAGGATACTGAACTGAGGTAAAGCTTTTCCTTTGTTCGAAAATAGGGGCTAAATCTAAAGAAAGAAAGAAAAAATGATGTGAATCCCTGGTAGACAAACAGAAACGCGGTTTTAAAAATAAATAAAAGGAATTGTATTTAGCTTCCAGAAGTATCTTGCATTTCTGAAAGGCTGACTGGAATAGAAATACAGCTGACCTACTAAAGGCAACACAGCACAGTTCTCTCAGTCCACATAGATTTCTACTCCAATATCCTGCTCTCCCTTCATTCACCGAACCTCATTACATGCACATGGGGAATTAATACACACACTGTAGGGAGAGTTACATATCAGAGTTAAGATCTAATGCAAACCTGGGAGACCTGTGCTCTTGCACTTACTTAATTGGCATCAAGCAGAGCTGTAAAGCAGATTGCTGGGGATTAAATAACCTCAGAAGCCATAGTACTAAAAGCTCAATATCATAGAGCCTCCAGAACAGGTGCACAGAAACTCAGTATGAGCCGAGTCTTATTAGCCAGATGCTTTTTGGTGGTTTTTCCTTTAATATAAAATTTGATGCTAAACTATTACAGCATTTTAAGTTTGTCAATTTCTAGCATTGTAAGGGAATCACCATAATTTGTACTATATTAAAAGCAAAGCTGTTCCTGTATGAACGTTATCCTTCAGCTTCTGCCTTCCCATTGTATTACAATTCTGTAATACAAAAATCTACAGCACATTGTAAATTTAGGAGCAGTGTAACAGAAGAGCTAATATAAAATACAAGGAGTGCTGCACTGTTGGTGTTAATTTTTGCATTTAATTCAATGTAATCCTCCATTTTTAAAATCTGATTAAATCTAGCACAGAAGTCAATTTATGGAACCAAAGTGCCATAGACTTTAGGGTCCATCTTGCTGCACCAAAATGGACCCTATAAGTAATGAATGAAGAAATAATTAAGTCTCTAGAGATAAGTTTCCTGTTTCTTTGAAGCAGAAAAATAACGTTAAGATGACTTTTGGTTTAAGAAAGTTAAACTTTTAAGCATAACATGTAAAACCTATCATACCACACAAACCTTTAAAATGTCAAATCTCCCAAAGAATGGAATCCCAAGCTAAGGTTACAAAAGCTGTTCTTAAGCCAAACTTACCTTTGGTGTTATACACCTTGTAAGAAGAAATAGAGACAGCACTGAAAGCAATTAAAATATTCCATACACAAAGAAGCCACACGCACAGTTAGTATAATCTTCATACCTGTAGGATTTAAACACTAGAAGGGGACTATGATATGGCCCAAATGGAAATGGTCTCACTTCACTTTGTTTACTTTGTGCCGTAACAATATCCATATCCACCAAAATTTCCTAGGAAACAAATATACATTTAAAGAATTATAATACAGCAAAAACCTAGTCTTCATAAAAAAAAAAAAAAAGCAAACATACTCTAATTACAAGTTAAATATTAAAAAAGGAGTTGAGGCACAAGTTTACCTGACCACACAAAAACTCCTCCTTAGAACTCATAACGGCAGTACTTTTTATAAGCAGCTCTTTCAAGCTGTCAGCTTTAGCATAAAGTTTTTTCAGTTCATCAATATTCAACCCAAGAAAAAGTTCAGGTTCCTCCACTGCTTTTTTAGAAAGTTTGTTTATTTCTTGTTTGGGGGTGTCCATGTGCTTAAGATTAGGTTTAGTAAAAGAATTGGATTCTCTGAACGATCTCCTTCGTTCTCTGTTTGAGTTAGACAAAATTTCATCATCAAAATAGTTTTCTTCACTGTCTAGGGTCAGTTTGTCTTGTGTAAGGTCATGAAGTGATGGCTGAGGTAATACAAATTCAGATTCCTCTTCTGCATTTGGAGTAATATTTGGTTGTTCCCTGGTTTGAAGTGCACGGGCCTCTTTAAGTTTCTGAATCTTTAGAGCATACTCATACTCCAGTTGCTGTAGTCGTTTCTTTTCCAATGCAATCAGTTCTGCTGAATGTTTTTTTGGACTTGATGCAGGGGAATGATCCAATTTCAACATTTTGCTTGGCTACAAAGAAAAAAAAATCCCTTAATATCTCTTTGCATTTACTGAAATATGTAATGAAACAGGGTAAAACATTTGACTCAGCTTAGAAGTACATATTTTAAACTCTTGCCTGAAAATTTAAACAAAACAGCAGGAAAACCACAACATAATTTGCCACAATTCCACTGGAATGTTTGCTGGTTTTTCTATTAAATTAGTCTACACCACTCTATAAGTCTTTAAACACACAAATTTGGGTTACCAAAGTTTAAATGTAAAATGCAAAGCAAATACATATAAAACAGGGAAAACAAAAAAAATATATAACTTACAAAAACTGTCTCAAATTGTCTCAGAGCCTTGTTTTTCTTCCAAATTGCCTTCTTCAGCTTGTTTTTCAGATTAGTAATATCAGATCCTCACTTACTTGTCTCAGCTGGACAGCTTGGGCAAAATCGTTGAAGGAGCTGAATAGTGATGTTACCAACATGCAGGAATCCTTCCCCACATAGTTCAGGCCAGAGTCTGACTACAGCACTATTCGTTTTCTCCAGCAAAGAGATGGAAGTAAAACCCTAACACTTCTAATGTAAAAATCCAACAGAAAAGACTTTTGGAATAAACTTTCAGAGACCTTCTATATTACAACATAGGAGATGTTGTATATGAAAAAAACCTCGATTTTTCTTCACAGTTCACCTTTTAAAATACTTTTTCCACTTGAACTTCTTCTATTTGAAGATTCTGGACTGAAGTTAGCTAAACAAAGTTATGATTGCTTTTTGACTAAAGAATGGTGCAAGTTTATGTGACTGACTTACTCCAAGGTGATCTTGTTCCAGTTTTCGTTTTCCAATTTCTTTACTTGCCACTGCTTTTGCTCGAGCAAGCTCTTCTCCATATTTTAACGCAAGAGCTTTCTTCACTGTAACTCGTTGTTGAACTTTGTGAATCTGAAAAGAAAAAAAATATTTTAGCACTTCAATAAAACATGCATTTTCTACCAATAAAAAGTTTGACTTGACAAAATTTAGACACAAAGTGAATTAATATATTGCACAGTACAAATAAAGCTTCCAAGAACTGAATTTACACAACTCCAAAAATATGAAAAGTTCACATAGTGATAGAAAATAAACTGAACAATTTTTTTTTCCTGACAGAAGTTCAAACCTACTTGTTCCTGAAGCTTCTTCAAAAACACCCTATTAACATCCAGAATCTTTTCAGTTGCTTGCAGTTGCTCAGCAAGTTTAGCAATCTTATTTTCAGCAATTCGAACAGATTCTCTCTTCTTTGCTTCTTGCTGCAGGAGATGTTTCAAAACAGATTCATCCTTCATTAACAGAAGTCTAAAAATTAAAAAGTTGGTTTAATAAACACATTTTTCCAAAGACCAAGATGGCACAGAATTACAGACTACCACTTTGAACCCCAAACTTCTTAATCTGTAGCAACAGCCAACCAGCCACTTTCATAGCACTTTTCATTAAATTAACTCAAACTATTTTGCACACATTAAGTATAGAACATCCCATGAGACAGGCAAGCATGTGCATTACAGCTGGGTAATCTAGAACAGATATACCGAATGGGCGATTTAGTCAGTCAATAACATCACTTTAAATATGGTAGTTGGATGAGGAAATAGCAAATCTTAAAAATATTTTGTTGGTAGTTTTCGATATTTAAGGGTGCCAAAAAATCTGCTCCAATTTCCGCAGCCTAGCCCTCTTTTCAGGCAGGTTTATACTTTAGCGGAGGGCAAGAAAATGCAAAATTAGGACTCGGGCAACAGAGGTTGCCTAAAGACAAGAAGCTGCTGCTTCAAAAAGAGCAGCACTTAGACCTCGCAGAAAGGGCAGGGGAAGAGAAAAATAGTACTTGTACTACAACTTGACGCTAAATCCAGAGCAATTCAGTTGAGGGCCTAGAACTGAAGTTTCAAACCACAAAGATGGGAGAGCAGGAAAGAGGGCTGTGGAGTACTGTGATGGTGGCATTACAACATCACACTCATTTTGTAAAGCATTATGTAAGTGACAACATAAGGTGCAAAGCAGTGGATAATCCAGCCCTATTGTATTGAAGTTACATATTCACCTTTCATCCCACCTAAACAAGTTTAGTGTGGTTTACATCATACTGAAGAACTTACTTGTGCTTCTTAAGTTTTGCTTCTGCTTCTGTAACTTGTTTTGTAACTATTGCTATTCTACCAAACCCATCGACTTCACCATCAGAGTTTGCAGGAGATGAATTGTTCTTCAATGGATCAGATTTAATTAAGCGCTGCTTCTCTCGACTAAAACAGACATATTAAAAAACAAAACACATGGAATATCCAGCAATTGCAACTAGCTACACATTATGTCTTCTGACTGCATATACTCCCAGAACACAAATAAGTAGCAGCACTTTACGGAAAGTAATATGGCTATATTTCAAATAAGAGGTAGATTTTTGTAGTTGTAACTCTTTCCAAGCAGTTCATATACTAAATAATCTTACTAAAAATAAATTGGCTTTTTTAGATTCTTTTTACAATCTAAGGAAGCACTTCAGATTAATTCCACTGATCTTTAATTCAACATCTTTTTGTCAAAATTAAAAGGACTGGTTACTGGTATGGCTTAAAAGCAAAATATAGGTTCTTCAAAGCTGTGCTGTTACACTGAAACTCCAACGCACCTGGCAATCTCTTCTTTTAAGAGTCGATATTCAATCTTCTTATCTTCTGGTAAGGCCTCTGGGGTTCTCATAGGATCATTTTCTTTTTCTGATTTTGGAGGTGCTTTGGGTTTTGAGGCCTGTTATAAAAAGAGAGCTGAATCAAAATATGCCAAGATTACACCTCCCCACACACCAAATTAAATGCAAATGTTTGAAGAAGCCATATTATATTTAAGGGGCAATTACATTTTTCTTTAAAGCTTTAAGATGCAGTCATTAACAGATTACACAGCGAGTTCTGGGTTTGGGTTTTATTTTTCAATTAAGCATTTTAGTACACCTTTAAGTTTTAACCTGAGGTTATTTTTAACTAAAACAAAAGGGAGTTTACATCATTCTTGCAACACGATGAACAATTACTAGCCCAAGCAAAGTACCATAGAAACGCACTCAATATTCTTCTGTTTCTGACATATATCTGTATCTCTAGATCCTTGCTGGAAGGTTTGCTGTGAATTTTGAGGTTAAAAAGTGCTAAAATTAAGCTTTATAAATAGATATAGCATGTATTACCTCTGCAGTTCTTCTTGCTTCTTTGATCATGGATTCTAGTCCTCCAAATACACTATTAGTCGAGTTAGATGGCTCTCCATCAGATTCACTATCATCTGAATCATTGAGTGTCACCACTACCGACTTATGCTTGGGAAGCTGCAGAGACAAAGTATTTATTTGTATACCTACCGTCAAAAGAAGCAAAACCAGATGCATTATAGCATAGGCTTCATGTGAACACTTTTAACCCTGCTCCAATTATATTCTGGATCAGTTCTAGTATTTTATGTACATATATATATGGGACTCCCATTACCAGACCTTCCAAGTGCCTCAGTATTTAAAGGATTTATTCTCACAACAGTTATGTGAAGTGGGAAAGTATCTTAATTACAATAGAGAATGGAGACAAAGAAAACAGCAAGCCACAAAGGAAGTCTGTGCTAGCACTATACAGTGATCTTTCTAGTCCCAGGCCCACATACTCAGACTAGGTACTCAAGACTGAGTGGATAAATAATTATAGATTTTTGCATGTACAGTTATAGGCAACTTCACCGTCCACTCTCCAGCTGATTCTCTCCCTCCCTCCTAACACAGGCATGATTAAATTTCAGTCAAGACTAGACAGCTACAGAGTAATGTTTACCCTCTACCTCAGGGCAGTGTCCCTTCAATATGTTACAAATCCCAAATAAGAAGCCTGTATTACTACACTTTCCTACATATACCACTTCTGCAACAACACGAATTTGAGCAGCTGAGCAAAAGACGTTCATTTTGTCACTTTCACTCTACTATTCTTCTCAATGCAAGTAGAAACATGCATAGGGAGGAGTGTGATCTTATGTAGTATTCCCGGGCTGTAGAAAGGTGGAACAAATTAGCAGTTTGTCTTCTCCCTTCACCACCACTCCCAGCAGTAATGGTAGGATCATGTACACACTGTTCCAGAACATGGTGCAGCATTACCAACCACAAGCATTCAAAAACCATGAGTCAGGAGCACACACAAAAATCATGATTTAGATTATTATTTTTAAATCAAATGTTTAGTTCCTCGTAATAGTCTTCTGTGTTTTGAGCCTTCAGTGTGTACATGGTACACATTTTCAAACTTTTCTCTGCAATCATGAGGGCTAGAAGTCTGCTTTTTAAAAAGCAAACAAACAGTCTCATGATTTCAGGAACTCAAAGAATAATTCAAAAAACCCTGAATACCACAAGACAAACAATTAAAAAAAACCAAAAAAAAAACCCCACACAAGTTGGCCCTAACAGAGTGATGAGAATTGACAGTTATTGTGGGTACAAGGGAGAGAAGAAGCTATGCAAGTGTTCTGCTGTAGGTACCTACAGCCGTGTCTACACTACAGAGCATCTATCCCATATACACTACATCTACACTATTGGGAGATGCCATGCAGGCATAGCCTCCTATTGTAGCCATAGCGTACTCCAACAGAAGGAGTTTTTCTGTTGATGAAGGACCACCACCTCCCTGAATGACATTAGCTATTCTTCGCCAGCACAGCTCCGGTTACACTGGGGGTTTTGTCAGCATAGTTACATCGCTAGGGTATGTGTTTTTTTCCACACTCTGACCGATGTAGCTATGCCAATGTAAGTTTTAAGAGGAGATGAGGCCTTAGTCTGGCCACACCTCCTTTAATACACACAGGAAAATATTCCTGTTCTAAACATTAAGCTACCACATCCACAATAAGTAATGGCTTTTAACAAGCCTGAAAATTGAGTCATCACTATGTTGATTCAAAACTCAAAACACTTGATTAGAATGGCTATGCAAAATGAAAAGTTGTTAAAAATGAGCAAGGCTGAATCATATACAAACATATCATCCATCATTTTTTAATTAACGTAAAAAATAACTAAGCTAATAATCATTAACTAGAGTATACAGAAAAACTTATCAGGACTTGTTCAACCCTTTAAAAACTGCCCATCATCACAGCTGATAAAAGCTATCTTGCAATTAAAAAGGCTAAATACTGGCATTCATCTCCGATTAACTAGTACAATTTTTCTTTGTGTTTCCGTAACATAACAGTTGAATTAAATCGGACCCAGGAGACATTCAAGACAATAGGACAAAGAACTCTTTCAAAATCCTCTAATAGTTGACAAAGTGATTCAGATGAGATTTAAATAAAAAATTACCAAAAGAACACAGTTTACAGAACACATGCAACTGCCAACTGATTATCACAAGTATAATGTGCCACAAAGGCCAGGGGCCCTTTGTATCTCAAATTACTCTTGTATTGTTTGAAATTAGGTTAGAAGTAGGCAGCGGACACCGAGGGTTAAAGAGATGGAAAGAACATTTGCCAGAAGGGGGGGGAAATATGACCTTGTCCCCTCTAAAGTTATCTGAAAAAGTGGGATATCATAAGATTTTTTTTAAAGTAAATCCAGCTAACAAAGAGAGTGATGCACACGAGAGGTTATAATCAGAAGACTAAGAAGCGCCCATAAATTCTGACCAAAATGACATCAGTGTAGTCAGCCCTCTTCTGTTTTTCGACTGTACTGTCCTCCCTTCTCCTTACAAAACAATATGGAGGCAGTGAAACACTTTAAAGGTGCTTCAGAGAGATCATGGACACCACAAATTAGATGCTGACTTGATCTGAACCCATGTCTCAGAGCCATTAAAATAGGATTTAAAAACGACCATATATTTAGCATGGACTCTGATGATCAAATATCAGATGAATCAACTGTCAGAACAGAACTCTCTCGACCATTTAGTGCTAATCATCTTATGCCTCATTAATTCTCCTCCATTTTAAAAATGCTGGTTTCAATGGTTTGTTTTTTAAATTTTCTACCTCCAAGCATCTTCTGCCTGTAAAATCTCCCCTCATCTTCAACTCTGTGTAAGATAATACCGTCCAGTTATTTGGTTTGGTATTTAAACAGTCTGTCTCACAGACTCAGTGAACTATGACCATGTCTCAAATGCTCATACAGTGCTTTGAATCTATAAGATGCTGAATGCTAAAAGCGGGAAAGGGTAATAATCTTCAGTGTCTGAAATTCCTAGTGAAAGGTAACCTAAGGCAATTTAAACAATGTTTAAGTGACAGCTATACCATTTTGCACTAGACTGCTAAAAATATATGAAATTACATTTGCTGCTTGCTTCATGCATCTTATCTTCTCAGGATTCTCTTCTCCCCACCCCAACCTAAATGGGAAAAACTTTAGCTCATTTTAAAAGGTTATTTAAGAAGGGCCACTGCATCTTCTCCCAGCTCAGAAAAGCCATAAATTCTTAGATGTACCAGAGAATTAAATATTTCATTGCAAGGAAGAGAAAGAGAATGGTCCAACATGCACAGGGGTTCCTAATCACTGCTCTAACACAAAATTATTTTCAAGGGAAATAACATGCCTTTATGCATAAGAAGATCCTTTACTTCTAACTTACCATATGAGTTAAGATTAGTTCATAAGATGGTCTTATTAAAAGAAAACTGAAGTTATTTCCTTACCGTGATTACTGCTCTTGGAGGTCGCGGTACTCTAACAAACTTTGTGTTCTGTACCCGAGGCTGGGATACAGTATTAATACTGACTGCTGATAGATTGCTTCTTGGCACAGGCTGGGAATTATTTGGAACTGGAGGTGAAGGTGGACCGCTATTACTTGATGTTTCCTACGTAAGAAAATAAAAAGTCCAATCAGGGAGGCAGGGGGGAAACAGTATACTATATCAAAAGTGTTTCAAAAGTTGTATAGCTGTATACGAAAAACAATTGAAAAATATTAACGTTAGTGCCTATGCCATCTCTCTAAACTTTTATAAGAGACTCTATATCACCAGAACATATTTCAATTTTCTGATCAAAGATATAGAACTACCACCACTTGTGTAGTTATATAGTGACACCAAAAAGTGTACTAGGCAAGGATGGTCCTGCTCTTGTTTACAGGCGATCTGCAAAGGAAATGTGTTTGTGGCCTCTTTTATGAAGTCGTATAGGCAGTTTAATTTAATTTTCATTACAAACACAGGGAGGGGTGGGGATAAGTTCTGTTTGTTATCTCAGAAATACTAGAAATGTCAAGTCCTGTCCATCTCATATTTGCTGGAGGACTGAAGTGAAGCAAGAGCTCTCTCAGCCTTCAAATGACAGGATAGGTAATGTTTGAATCTTTAACAAAAAGAACTTCCTTCCAATAGTTTGTTAAATAGGTATTAAGCAAATAAACAGTTTAACAGTGAATAAAATCCCTTTCAACTGTTCAAATTTTAGTCCCTTGAAATGTTATAATCCCACCAGTCCCCCAGCAAAAACAGGTTGGACAAGACCTGTAATTTGTAATGTAATCCAAGCAGATTTTGTTTAAAACTCATTCAGGATTGTTTTATACAGTCATAAAGCAGCAAAAAAAAAAAAAAAAAAAAAAGTGTCCTATATTTCCCACCCTTTGCAGGTCACCTTTAAAGTTAGCTCAAGATTGCCATCTAGAGGCTATATTCACAAACTACTGTACTATACTAACCTCTGATTTGAAAGCTCGTTTGTTAGCTAGAGACTTGAGTAGCTCTTCTCGTAGCAGCATTTCTTCTTCTTCTTCTTCATCTGCAAATGGAGGTTTGGGTGGCTGTTCGGGTTCCTCAGGTGGAAGAGGTGGGAGAGGTGGAGGAGGCTCAAGAGAAATACAAGTAACGTCCTCCACATAAAGTTGGCTCAACGGCTGTATGGTCTGAAATGCATTACAAAAACAGAATTTGAAAACCAAATAGAATTAACGAAACCTTTCATTGCTAAATTATCCCAAAGTCACAAAGGACATGAACTAAACTGATTAGGTCCTGGTGTGATATTACAATTCAAATAGCAGTGATTTAGACAGTGACATCAAAGGCTGGAGTTAAATTGCTCCTATTTACAAAAAAGAAGGTAGAGAACGACAACAATAAGTGCTAAAACAGTGGCCTTTTAAGGGTTTGTCCCTTCAGCTCTATTACAATGCCCTTTAAAGATAGGAATTCAAAGTTTTCAGTCCCAAGAAGGAGCACCAATTAGGCACAAAGAAGGATATGAAAGGTCCAAGTGTTCAGTGGGAAGGAGGAGACCAAGAATAGCAGGCTGCTGGCAAATTCCTGGGTGAGAAGGCAACCAGAGTCTAATTAAGACTGGTACTGGGTGGATACAACACAGCCAAAATAGTCCCTGGATGGGGAGTACTGAGGATAGAGAGGACAGACATTTTGTATATAGGGCCGGGGGACCAGAGCCCAAGAGGGAAGTAGGGATTGGGTTGTCCTACTCTTCAGCTACACACCTGGAAGAGGAGACGGAACTGATTAGAACTCCAGCAGCAAAAAAGGTGGAAAGACAGCTGAGCCCAGAAAAGATTGAAAGAATTGTCTGGTTTTGTTGATCTCTGGAAAGGGAGGTCTTCTGTACAGCCACCCCAACACCAGAGTGGGAACAATTGATCAGCAAAAAGATACAGAGGCACAATGGCACCGCAAAAGGGTCTGGGAAGAACTACTGGATGCAGACTTGTTAGAAGTTATTAGGAAATTCTCACATATTTTAATACAACATAAAATGTGAGGTCCAAGACAGTGTTTCTTTAAGGCACAGAACTAAAATATATATTAAAACTGAAAAATTTAAGACTAATAAATTAATTGAAATTATTTACTGTAACCTGAGGTGGCAGAGGCAAGGAAACTGGTGGTGCTGGAGGAGGAAAATATTCCATCGGACACTCAAAAAAAGGAGGCTGCACTGGAGAAGAAGCTGCAATGAAGAGAGATACATTTAAATTCAAGAAATAAGAATGGTAAGTTAGAGTTGTGTTTGGTAACTAGCAACAGTAAGTCATGTTATGCTTTAATTAACCAACTAAAAATATAGGCAAGTTACTGAATCGCATTTCAAATCACGACCATAAAGCAAAGTGAGAAAACAGACAAGATGCTAATTTACATCTCAACTTTGGTAGGTGAGACCAGATCAAGAGGATTATATACCAGAACACAAGACACACAGAACTACTCAATGCCCTGTTCCTACTTTTTCTTTTTTTAAATTAACTTTATAATTTGTATACAAATATTCAAAGTCATCACTAAGTGAAACCCATCTTCGCTGTCCAGTTTAATTTAACTCTCAAATGCATGCTTTCTGAAACTACATGCCCCAGCACAGAGATTCCAACTGATCTGGCAACCAGCAGTAAGGAGATGCAACATGCACAAATGCCTCAGCACCAGACAGGGAAGAAATGCAAGGAGTATTGAATACTGGGACATGTAGATCCAGAGCCTCAGGGGCCCACCCTTCCATATGGAGTCACATAGTTTGCATGCCTGGAAACAGTATGTTGTGTGGTCCTTCTGAAAAACAGGCAGCAGAAAGATTGAGAGAGGCAGCTAGTGAGAAAGTCTGGGAACAGAGGCCAGAGGGTAAGGAAGTTGGCTGAGGAGGAAAGAAAAAAATGGAAAATAAGAGAATAAAATCAGAAGATGAAGAGCAATGAAATGAAAGGAATAAACACAGCTAAGAAAAAATTAAGGTTATTGAAATATTGGTAACGTTTCTAAGTTTTACTGTATTTTCTGATGGAAAAGGAGAGCTGAAATAGTTTCATTTAAGTTTGTGAGAAAACTACAGGACAGGCTTCTAGAAAGTAGCCAACAGAGTCTTTTTCACATCATGCTTTGGGGACCCCCATTTCTACATGATTCCATGTGAATTTATAAACAAGTTTGATGTTTCTAATCATATTTGGTTAAGTGTAAGCCTGAAGATCTTTAGAGGATCCCTAGGGAATATAAAGTTATATAAAAAAGAATCAGATTTAAAACAGGACAGAATTAGTTCCTCTTAGATGGCATAGTTCTCAAACCCACAGGGCATTATTACGAAGGCTACAATTTGGTCACGGAATCCGTGACTTCCAAAGACCTCCACGACTTCAGCCAGCGCCAGCTGGGAGCTGTGGGGTACACTGGCCACCCAAGGTGGCAGGAGCCCCCCCACAGCTTCCAGCCCCCATGAATGGCACGCGGACCCCCCCACACCTCCTGACAGCCCCATGCGGTGGGGGGGAAATCCTGGCCGCGGCGGCGGGAACCCCTGCAGCTCTGAGCCACTAGCAAAGGGGGACCCTGAAGCTCCGAGCCCCCATGGGTGGTGGAGGCCCCTGGAGCTCCCAGCTCACCAGCAGATGCCCAGGCTCCCCATTTTGTTATGGATATTTTTAGTAAAAGTCAAGGACAGGTCATGGGTTTCCATGAATTTTTCATTATTGCCTGTGACCAGTCTGTGGCTTTTACCAAAAATATCTGTGACAAAAAATCTTAGCCCTAATTATTACCCATTCAACTTCAGTCCTCAAAACAAAACACAGCCCTTCTGAGACAACAGAGATTGTCCATTTCATAATTCTTATATCAGTGAAGTAATATTCCAACCATTTTTCATCATTATACTTTTCAACCGTATCAGAAATTGAAAGTTAATCTTACCTGGTGAGTTAGTTTCACTGTCCGTATCCATGGAAACTTCATCATAGTTGTCATATTGATAAATCCCTCCTCCACTATCAGTAGATTGCTTATCTAAAGACCGTCTCAAGTCTGTATCTGTAGACTAAGCATGCAAAATAAGTGCTTTAATTTAGCGTCTTACAGCATTTGCATTTTTTAAAAGTTGTTTGAACACTGCCACTACCTGTCCCCTCACTCATTTTTCAATCAAGTTCTACCCAGCAGAGACAGAAGGAGGCAAGAAGAGAGTTGACCGTGGCTTAAGAAGTCAAACTACAGTTTTCTTCTCCATGTAGAGAAGAGATTGAGGAGATCAGCTGCAGGTTTCAAATGCTGTTTTCTCTAAATATAACAGCAGTTTCTACAAGTTTATCAAGGAAGAGATTACATAAGCAAACAGATCCAATTATCAAACCCAAAATAAACTTATAACAGACAATCAAGCTCCTGACAATTAGCCAGCGTTAAAAGTTTGGGCACTCTTGAACAAAGCGTTCTGAAAGAAATGGTGTTATAATTAACTTCTATTTCAGAACTCTACTGCTCCTGCCAATACATCTTGGTAATTACTAAAGTTCCTGCTGAAAAGCAAATCTCTTTTTCAAAAGAGCCAAGTAATGACTGAATAGGAAAACTAAAAACAGTTATGCCAATACATCTTGGTAATTACTAAAGTTCCTGCTGAAAAGCAAATCTCTTTTTCAAAAGAGCCAAGTAATGACTGAATAGGAAAACTAAAAACAGTTATTATGGAAGAGCACTCAGCAACTTCACTGTAAAGGTTGAAAAAAGCTTTCAACCATCACAGAGCTCTAAAAAATAAAAAAAAATAAAAAAAAATCCACGTGCATACTGAATTTGTCTTGAAAATTGCTAAGCCTTAAGAGTCAGGGTTAGTTGTGTAAATTCTGGGTCATTCGGCCAAAGGGTTCCAGAGACAGAACTCCGACAGGAACATGAGAGGAAAAAGTGATTTGCATATGCACCATGAGACTGATACACCTGATGTCTCATGCGACCAACTATGCAGAGGAACTCAGCTTACATCAATCACTTGCTCGCTTACAAGAACAGACTACCTTGAACCTGAGCACACTCCCCTTTTCCTCCCCACAAAAATTATGAGTTAAAGTGCTGCTTTTGGTAGACTTCTGAGACAAATTTCAGACTACTTTCTGCTTGCGCCCAGAAGCTTGTTTTTGGAAGCTCTGCTTCAAGTGTCACCAGCATTAAGGAGGAACAGCAGTGACTTCATAGGTCTGGTCAAATAGAGCTCTGTGTTTAAAAGCCCACTTTTAAAAATAATCTAAAATCCACGTACATAAAGGAGGTTGTCGTGAACAGTGGTATATCACAACATAGGGTACTTTGTGGTGCCAAATTGGAATCATTTGCTCAAGGGGTTCCTCAGATACAGCCCTACGGGTGGCATGAAGGAGCCAGGAGGAAAACAAAGCTAGTAGCGGAGTGACAATTAGATGTATTTAGGAAGTCCATCCATGGCCCCCAACACGGGTGCCCCTCAATCATGCCCCCTCTTTACCTACATTTCCTCAAACAAGGGAAATTCAGTGCCAAAACCTTTATTAACTAAAGTTGGCTAGCACTGCCTTGTGCCTCACAGAACATGGAGGGAAGGGCTAAACCTGAATTTCTGAAAACAAGGACATGCAGAGTTAAGGTCATTTCCCATCCCCATCCCTCCACAATCTTACCTCTGCCCCCATGAACAATACTCCAAGCTGTCCCAGTTAAAGATCATACAACTGTACCCTTCCTGAGCACCTGGAGGACAGCAGGGGAGAAGTGAACAAGGATAGCATATGGGGAACTCCCAAGCCTTATCTTGACTAGGATAAAAGCTAAGGTTAGGATGGGCTTAGCCAAACACTACCTATCTAAGCCTGACCTACTATTCTTGACCACTTTGCCTATTCCAGGCAAGCCCCTAAAGACTTGACAGATGTTGATACCTGTTCATCCTTGTCTTAAGTTGATGTCCAACAGGAAATCCTTTGTTTACTCCAAAATGAGCCACGTAGTGTAGCCTGTTGGCACACCTCAGTGCTAGAACTCCCAGAGCAACAGTGCAGGACAGAAGGCAGAGAGGATGCATGATGTGTGAATGCCCATGCAGATATGGAGTGCTGGTGAGCACTAAGAATATGCAAGTGTTAGAATGGGGTGACATGTGCTACTATCCCTCTATATTCTTGACATACTTAGCGGACTGTCAGTCTCTGGAATCGACAATGGTAGTAATTCTAGCGGCCCTCAAACTTTAGAGTTCTTTCTAGAACTCTTTCAAACATTGTTACATTATAAAACCAGGAATGGCCATTGTGACTATCTAATGGGACCTTCTGTATAACAAGCTCAAAACACAGGGATCCCAGATTCCTCTAGCTGCAGCCGCATCCCTCCTGAGAGAGAGAAAACTGGCAGCTTGCTGCAACTATTACTTGGGGCAGTGCAGCTACACCTAAATGAGAGGAATGAGGCTAAAGAATTGGTTTGGGGACACGGCCGCACAAATTTTGTTAGTGACAGGGTCAAGTTTGATTTGGTGCCAGTGTCTATTGCCAGTTCCAGGATGACAGAACTAAGGTTGGGTGCAAAATATTTCCTGATTTTCAAATTTAAGTTTAGTGATACTCCACATTCTGGAAAAGCAGAACTAAGCAACCTCAAACTCTAAATTAATGACACTTTTTGCTAGTGAATAGACTGTGTTTCTTGATAGGCAATATATATTGTTGGTTCACTTCTGCAGTATAACATGATTCGTCTTAAAATGAGCACTTTTGGGGGGTGCTACCCCACTGAATTTAATTTCCAGAATAACCACTGTAAAACCTAGTAAATAGCAGTATTCTGGCTTTTCAGTCCCTAGAACAGGACTGACTAATTGGTTTATACTTATTTACAGAGTGTTTAACATCTTTCATGCATTTTATGCTCACAACACTCTTATGAGAACAACAACAATTACCGATCACTAATTTTCAGGTAATAAATCTCTGTAGAGAGAGTGAGACATGACCAAAAACAGTCAGAAGAAAAGGAAAAACGGTCAGATCTGGGATTAAAACATAAACTTCCAGCTCCAAATTCTATGTTGTAACCACTAAGCTATTCTGTTTCTCGGAGAGTTTGAAAAAGAAAGTATGCATCAATCAAGGATCTCAAAGATAACATCTGAATACAAATCACTACCTTGCTTCTTGATCTCCTCTTCCCCCCAACAAGCTTCATGAACCGGTTGTACTGCTCTTCTTGATTTGAAAGGTCTCGAATTTTTCGGATTTCCTCTTCTCTTTTTCTTCTCTCCTCCTCCTCCTCCTGTTTCCTCTGCTCCTCTTCTTTTTGACGTCTTTCTTGTTCCTTTTGCTGCTGCATTTTTTTCCATGCCTTTGTTTGCTGTTTCCTCAAAGCTTGCTTAGCTTTAAATAAAAATATATACAGGTAATCGCACCTCATTTCTTTAAAAACCTCCACACACATCCAACACAAGTCCTCAAAAGTTACATTTTGCAGAAACCCTGAAAGTTTTGAGAATGAAAGGTATTAGTGAGTGCAATAAGGTGGTGAAGATTTGGTATTAGTATCAGCCTTACATAGCAGATTACATTTTAGATTTCAGATGGACGACAACTGCTAACCATTTTAATAATGTTAAGCATATTACCTGCAGTGCTGGTTTTTTTGGTTGAATGTGGTTTTGTACTGGCTTTGACTTTTTGCTGAACAGTTTTAGTCTTTGTTAGTTTTTCCTTGCTTTCCTTCATCACCTGCTGTTCTTTCTGCTGCCATTTTTTACTGGCAGACTGAAGTGCAAGAAGTCTAAGCTGCAATTCAGACATCTCTTCCTCCTCATCCAGTAGCTTCTTTGAGGATGGGCGGGAGAAAAAGAGGGGAGAGCATAACTGAAAAGTCATTAAATTTGTCATTAGTTAAGTTCACAAGTGTCATTTTTCACACAAAAAGCTTGAGAGTGCAAGTAGATTTCTATAAGGAGGCAATATTAAAATCCCACTCCAGATTTCATCATGGTCTCTGAGTATTAATGCTACCTATTCCTAAAGTGTGGCTTGACTTTACAACATGGAAAAAAAAGAACCAGAAGATCATGCCACAAAATATAAGATGATTTCAGCCACAACACACTTACCTTTTCAGATGTAGCATCTGAAGCGCTAAGCTTTCGTACTAATGTTTGTTCTTTATCTTCTACTCCTTTAAAAACAAAATAGTACATGTTTATAAACATGACAAAGCTTCAGTTCACTTAATAGAACTACACTAAAACAATGAGTAGAACTGAACCCAAGATATTTTATTAATATTATTGAGGTGTTAATACATTAGAATAGTATATTAAAAATAAAATTGCTGTAGATGCATACTCTGAAAGTGTGCTCTTATAACTAGCATGACTGATCTCGCTTTGAGAAGCAACACCCTGACAGTACAGACTGGATCTGATCTTTTAGTAGTTTTCCATCTAAGGTATTTTTCCCCATGTTTTTCTTTCGGCTTCTATGGAACAGTCTTCCCCCTGTTTATACCATAAAGAGGATGAAAGTGGCATTTGTCAAAAGACAGGCTATGTCTACACTACCGCGGTAAGTTGACCTACGCTACGCAACTTCAGCTACGTGAATAATGTAGCTGGAGTCGACATACCTTAGGTCCAGTTACCGCGGGGTCTACACCACGGGGGGTCGACGGGAGAAAATCTCCCATCAACTTACCTTCCTCTTCTCGTCAGAGGTAGAGTACACGGGTCGACTGGAGAGCGATCTGCAGTCGATTTGGCGGGTCTTTACTAGACTCGCTAAATCGACCACTGGTGGATCGATCGCAGAGCGTCGATCCCTGCCATAGTGCAGACCTGCCCACAGGCTACTTTTTCTGAAGCAAGAGCAGCCTATAGGCCTTATAAAGTACAGCACTGAGCACTTTCAGCTCCCTCTGGAATTTAAGAAACGCAGCACATCAGTAGCTGCTCAGGACCTTTCAGGATTAAGTTGAAAACTCAAAGCTGGAGAACACTGGTGCACCTCCTCCATCCCCAATGAAACCAGTTCTAGGGTTATCACTGGCCTGGTATGGAGTAAAACTCACCAGCTGAACTCTACCCTGCAGATATGCTTGACTGCCTACCAGTCACATTGCCATCAAATGGGAGGGGAAAAACAACAGCAGATGAATCATTCTCCAAGGTGCTTTCTCTCCATATAAAAAACCCTCTTAGAGTGTGTCCCTGTCCACATGCCACACTGGGAAAAGAGAAACTGACAACCCACTTTTCTCCCTGCTCCCAAAGTCCTAGCAGAAGACTCTTCCTAAATATCAAGAAAAGTAGATACAAAGCAAATGCAATCTCAAAATATAAAATAGAAATTTTAAAAGATACAAATGGTATATAACTCACCCTGGAGATCTCCCTGCTTGCCATGCGCTTTAAAAAACAACAACAAAAAAACAACAAACACGCATATGAGAATGAGGGGAAATGGGATGATGCCAGCAATGCTTTACCTTCAATTTTATTTTTAAATATTTCAAAAGCTTGTTACACAAGTCAGACCAACAGACCATAAAAGTGTTAAATAAAAGCACATAGAAGACATTGTAAAAGCATCTGAAACCACTTTAAAGATTTAAAAAATTAACTGAACAGACTTCTTTTGTCGTGGGAGCACAAAAGGATTGCAGTACTGGTTCTTGGATTAAAACTTTGCATACCAAGTTTCACTTAGCGTAAAGAAAGCTAACAGCATAGCTGAGTTATAAACGTTTACATTAAAATGCTAATAAGCCCTGAAGCATAAAGGCAACAGTAGACACCACTAAAATATAGTTATGCAGATTGAGAACATTATTGGATTTATTAATAGCGCTCCATCCTTTTCACTTCCAAACCATAACCTAGTTAGCCACAGAATACGTACAAGTATTTTTCCTAATATCACATGCCTCAACATTGAACTTTAGAGCTTCTCTCCATGCCCCTTCAATCCATGGATTTAAGGTGGGAAAAGGTGCAATTAGTGCTAATTGTGGTGATAGGAGTTTCTACAACATGGAACACATGCTCCCTAAGACTAGGTCTAAATTACCACGGTAAGTCAACCTATGCTACGCAACTCCAGCTACGTGAATAATGTAACTGGAGTTGACGTACCTTAGGTCGAATTACCGCGGGGTCTACACTGTGGGCAGTCGACGGGAGAAAATCTCCCGTTGACTTCCCTTATTCTTCTCATTGGGGGCAGAATACAGGAGTCGACTGGAGAGCGATCTGCAGTCGATTTGAGGAGTCTTTACTAGACAAACTAAATCGATCGCCAGTGGATCGATCTCCGAGCCTCGATCCTGGCTGTAGTGTAAACCTGCTTTTCCCCAGAGATGGGCCAAGACTAACCCATATCACACAGCCAACAGTCAGATAGTAAAAATATATGGTGAACCGAATAGGGCTACAAACAGCACCTTGGGGTATTCCACAGAGAGGAAGATATAGAACCTCTACTTGAGTAAAAGGAGGACAGTTAAAAATAGCATTAAAACTTTGTTTTAGAATTAAGGCCTGATCTACACAAGGAAATTAGGTCAGTATAACTACATTACTCTAAGTGTGGAAAATCCACAACGCAGTTAAAGGGATCCAACCCCCTCTTGCAGACAGAGAATTCTCTAGTCAACCTAATTACTACCTCTTGGTGATATACATTACCTACACTGACAGAAGCCCTCCCATCGGCATAGGTATTGTCTACACTGAAGGCTGCAGCTGTACCCCGGTAATGTTTTAAATGTAGACAAGCCCTAAAATAGCTCTTCAGCTATAATGCACCCATTAGGGCCTCAGAATAGCAATTGATATAAATACCCTGCAATACAGGATGTTTTCTTATAATCCCCTATGTACTGTACGCAGCCCTGAATAGTATACACTCATTTATCTTAGAAATACCTACCTCACTTGATATCAATTTACAGATGTTGAAATCACTTGGGATGCTCTTGCTATCAGATCCTGGGATAAAACTAAGATTAGTGACAGGGCTCTTAGCTGAATGCTCTGCTTTTACTATGCGTTCCCTTGAGTGTCCATCAGAATCCAAGTTCTGATAAGTCTCAGGGCTTGGTGCAAAGCCCATTTATTCTGTTTTGTTTCTGGTTAATTACTATGCATTGCGATTGTTAATTTGGGTTGTATATTATCGTTTGATCTTTTAAGGCATACTGAAGATACTCGTGGTACTGGTCATGCAAGTATAATTTGACAGTGGCTTATGTAACTTGTCTGCTTTTAATATTTTTTATGTAATTGGTTTAGCTCCTACCAGGTTAGGTACAATATATGAATTAAAAATAAATTTGCTGTAATCCTTGGATGCACTTCATTTTACCACTAGCATACGGTCCAATAGCAAAAAAATAAATAAATAAATTAAAAAAAAAATAGGCTGAGAGGGGATACGATTGCTCTCCATAAATACACCAGAGGGGTAAACACGAGGGAGGAAGAAAAGCTATTTAAGCTCAAAGACAAGTTGGCACAAGAACAAATGGGTATAAACTGGCCATGAATAAATTTAGGCTGGAAGTTAGAACACTTCTAACCATCAGAGGAGTGAGGTTCTGGAACAACCTTCCAATAAGAATAGTGGGGACAAACAACCTACTTAGTTTTAAGCTGGAGCCTGATAAGTTTATGAACGAATGATATATGGAGTTGTCTGTGACCATAGAGGACTGGACTCAAAGCAGGAGATCCCTTCCAGTCCTATGTCCTGCAATACAGAGTTAATTCTTCTTTTGTTTAAAGTTCTTATTTTTATAGATTTGGGGTGGGGTTGTTTTTAAATAGCTCCTTTTTATTCCCCAGACTCACAGGTGTGTCAGTTTTACTCCTTTCTCTACCTATTGACTCGTCCTGTATTATATTGGTTCTTGCTCTATCATGAAGATATGACAGCTCCTCTAAACCTGATATTAAAGCCACATCCACACCTTTATCATTTTACCTTATTATAACAACCTTTTGGGTCTCCCTACTTTTCACCTTTTCCTGTCCAGTTTATCTAAAGTACCACAGGTAAAACCATTTTCCTTAACCACTATTCTCTCATTCCCTTCCTTTACTGGCTTCCTATCATCTGTTGTATCATGCTCAAGCTAATTATCTTGACTCTCAATGCCTTTGTCTTACATTTCTCATGCTCTGATGCTTTGTATCTTCTCAGATTCATACTTTCTTCTGTGCTGTGTCTACAGTTTAGAACATCCTCCCACTTCTGTTCATCATGCTTCTACCTGGCCCTTTTTCAAACCCACTTCTTACACAAATCTTCCCTACCTCTTTCCCCTAATAATTTCTCCACTTCTTTTCCTTACCTGAACTTCCACTGTGTGTTTTGTCTTATATAACAACTTATTTGTTCCTGCCCAGAAGAACTTAACATTTATTACACTACAAGAAACACTTAAGAGATAAAAAAACCTCTCACCCTAGAGTATATGATTGTCATTAAATTTCAATCCTCCCCTTTCAGCTTTAACAGAGACACTTTTGCCATTGCACATTCTAGTCTCACAAGAAGGAAGCCAGTAAGGAAAAGAGAAGGAAAATATAAGAGATGATTAAACAAAAACCCAAAATTCCAGATATGAGCATGATGCTTCAGACGGTCAATTTAGTTTTTTTAAAAAAATCTCAAGAAAACGAACTACATTTTTACCTACTCTTTTACACTGTTAACAGCAATGCTCCCAGTGAAATTTAAGGCTGCCAACTTAAGCTCTGGTTCTCAAGTTGTTGGTTTTTTGTTTTTTTAAATAAAGACAGCACATGTTATAACAGTAATCAATTTTGGGCTTATCAACATTACATTACCGTTTTGAAGTTAAAAAGACCAGCACTAAAGAGCATAATATAATCACTCAGAGCCCTTTAAATAGGATACCACAGTCAGGAGCCACCAAGTATGATATCCATGTTTGGCCTTCAGGTGATGTTACCATAGTAATAAAAACTTTTTTTTTAAGTGTTTCTTTAGGTTATTAAAACTGAAATGGTTTGGATTTTAATAATTTATTTTAATGTGTCGTATGTTTCCTTTTTATAGTTAGTTAATGTGGATAGGGGAAGGCTGATTAGACAACTAGTGATTCATCAATTTCACTTTCTGATTCTCATGCACTAATCACAGAATATCAGGGTTGGAAGGGACCTTAGGAGGTCATCTAGTCCAACCCCCTGCTCAAAGCAGGACCAATCCCCAATTTTTGCCCCAGATTCCTAAATGGCCCCGTCAAGGATTGAACTTACAACCCTGGGCTTAGTAGGCCAATGCTCAAACCACTGAGCTATCCCTCCCCCCATATAGCGTTGAAAACCTAAATATAACAGAAGGGAAATATTCTAATGTTGTTGTTCTGCCCTACTCTCTATACAAACCAGTTATTTACATTCAAGTTAGAAAATGTGAAAATATTTATCATAATTTATTTTATATTTTGGATCAATCTTTAATTAAATGTTGAAGATTTTATGCTTCAGGACAAGTTCCAAATTTTAAAAAAAGTTATTTGATGAAAAACCCACTTTCTTTTAACAATATCAAGTTTCAAAGAGGCACAACTTTCCCAAATATCTAGTAGAATCACAAAGATTCTTGCTGTAATAGGTTAAAGCAGACAGGAATGTTCGATAGTTACCTTGACTGGATTCTGTGAGTTCAGATTTTTGTGACAGCTGTTTTGTTCCATCTTTAGTTTTTTTCAATCGGTTCCTCTCAGCCGGTGTAGACAGTTTTTGCCTGAGAGGTTTCAGTTCAAATGCCTGAAAGGCTATAACCTGATTTTTCTCCTCAGGAGACACTTCTTTTATAGCTTCTTTTGTAATACTGACATTTTCTACAGCTATTTGGTCCTCAGCGTTTGCTGTTTTAGCATCATCTTGGTGCACAGTTTCTTCTCTGCTATTCAGAGCCAGTTTTTCATCTTTATTAATATATTCAAGTTCAAGCTGAATCTGCTTGTATTTCAGAAGAAGATCCTCAAAGCTTTCTTCCACACAGTTTTCATTTTTAGATGAGTAGTTCTGTTTTCTAGAGGGGGATCTTCCAAAAGTTTTGGCTGAATTATTTGTTAAGAAAACTAAATTTAATCCATTTCTGCCCTTAATATTGTAGATATTAAGATACAATCAATGAAGATTAAGCAACAATATATAACAAATTAAAATGTGTTCTCCCATAGGTGTAATTTTGTATTATAACTTCATATTGAGCTCTCCTCCCCATTTTCAAAAACAGAACTTAATTTGTCAAACACATAACAATATGAATATTTTATACATTAGTCTTAAGAACGGAATATAAAGTTAACATACTGATAACACTTACCCACTGTCAAGTAGCATCTTCCTGCTCAATTTCATTAATTCACATTTCTTTTATAGGATACTTTACAACTGTTCTCGAACGTAGAAAAATCCCACCTTTTTTGTTTCATTTTTTAAGACTTCTGTTTACTCTTACAGCTCAAGGAATTGCTCAGCAAGTCTCCTTTCTCACCACCCACAACCTCCGACTCACTGGAACTGCAATGGTGGAGACAGATAGGGAGGAGCTCACCTGGTAGTTAGACTTGCTCAAAGCAAATTAATGAGCGTCAGACTTCTCTGACAGAAGTATGACTCAGCCACTGACTCCCTCTATGTGGTCTTGAATAAGTTACTTAACTTCATTCTGACACAGTTCAACCATCCATAAAATGCTGAGACCAAGCCACAGCACAGTTAAAATTTATAGCAACCATGTCCCAACAACTGAGCTAAAGCCACGGATAATTACCGACAACAACTAAGAAAAGTACTCCACAAGGAACCAAGGACTCCAGGACCTATCATCAGAACAGTCAGGAATGTACTAGTTCGTTTTGGAGCCACTGCTCAGGACCACACCTTTTGGTTTACAAGGCGTTGTGCATGCAATCCCAATGGACACCACTTTTCTATAGGGTTCTGGCTTGGCAACAGGGGCCTGACCCACAGCCCAGAGCAGATAATGGAAAGACTCCTGCTGACTTTCATGGATCAGGCTTTAATTGTGCACATACACAATTCCACAAGGAGAGTCCAGAATTATTTTATCTTATTAAAGACTATTTCCTGCTATAGTGACACATGGAAGATTGTTATGAATCATTACTGTAAAATTAAGATCATATATACTAAAAGTGCCTATTATGATTTGAAGAAGCCCTGTAAATATATTTATTAAGAAATCAAAGTACTTGCCTCTTTTGAATTTGAAAAGCTCTTTGAAATCTGATACAGAGAACCAGATTATATTAGTATTGCTACTAATCCTAATGAACTAAACAGCCTTCTAATACATTGTTTGAGCAACGTGTACTACATGCTATTGGTGCATTTACAGACTGCTGAAGGCACTCAAGATATTTCTTGTGCTTTATTGTTTACATGAAACCAGGACCCAAAGATTACTTCTATTTGGACAGGTTATAGCCAAACTAAGTGCCTATCATAGTTTCTTATCCAAATAAACACGAGTTCTTGTAAATTTAAACTAACCTATTTGGCACAGTTCAGTGTGAACCAAAATCTAACAGCAGAAGACCCTTTGGCACTTTGAGTTTACTAAAACATCTACATTAGAACTTCTTTTAACCTAGTCTAAACTTTAGAATGCTTACATAGCCATTTAATAACTCTTCTGTTGGACTCTGCTTTAATTAGACTAAACACCTTCATTCTCCAAAAGTTATACTTATAAAGCAAAAAAATTGTTTTAACCTGATGAGTCAGCCTTGCTCCTTGTGCAACAGGTGAATATTATGATAATTTAAGATACTTTTCTACTAGGGCTGATGTGTACTAACAACAGAGCTAAAATTAAAGCACAATGAAATTTCTGTAATCTGTGAATTTAAACATGCTGTGTACTCAGACACAGAACCATAATTTGCTGCATAGCATTTCAAAGCGAAGCCACCCTAATGACCACGAGGGCATGAGTGACCTGGACATATCAGTATGTTCATGTCAGAGAGGTATGAATATCTTTGAAAAACATCCTCCAAAAACTGCGTAGGTTTTTCTAGCAAAACATTTACTATTGCCATAACATGTCAAGCCTCAGCATAATTATCAACCAGGATAAACAGTGTACAAAACCAAACCAAAAAACTAAGATAATATATACAAAAGTGCCTATTATGATTTGAAGAAGCCCTGTAAATATATATTAATAAGAAATCAATGGATAATCCCAAACTACCATAAATGGGATATTTGCACATTGATAATTTTACTTTACTTTTGCAATGTTTAAGTAAAAATGCCCATTACACAGGTAATTGGGGGGTCATTAGAACACAATCCTGAAGTTTGGGGTTTTTTTAAAGGATCTTTATGGATTTCTTTTTTTTAAAGTCTGTTTAATTTAAGATATTTAGAACTATTCTGTATCTATTTCTCTTCTCTCATGTGGGATGGCCTAAAGGTGAGGAACACTAAGAGAATTAGAGAAGGGTGTTGGGTTTGTTTGTTTGTTTTTGGGTTGTTTTTTTAAAGAATAGGTAAAAAATGGTAGGGGAAATGTCCTAATGTGTCTCAAGAGTGGAAGTGGTAAGGAATTATTAAAAATACAATTTAAAGCGTTTACACAAATATCACCTAGGACTAGGTTAAGGACGGGCAACACGGATACGAATACATGGAGATGAAAAAAATAATAAACAGGCTACAGCTGTTACCCTTCAAAACATTCTGCAAAACCTTCATTCTGAGCAGAAGAGCCAGGCAGGTTAAAGAAACCTTCAACTCAGCAACTAAAGACTGATGAAAAACAAACAATTTAGAACTTATCTCCCCAAATAAATCCACATTTTTGGGTTCCACATTGCAGACTCAAATCCATTTAATCTACAGATTTGAAATTTCAGCAAAAAAACTGTACAAAATATAAGAACGATCATACTGGGTAGGACCAATGGTCCATCTAGCCCAATATCCTGTCTTCTGACAGTGGCCAGAACCAGATGCTTCAGAGGGAATGAACAGAACAGGGCAATTTTGACTGATACACTCCATCGTCCAGTCCCAGCTTCTAGCAGTCGGAGATTTAGGGAAACCGAGAGCATGGGATTCTGACTCTAACCACCTTGTCTAATACCCACTGATAGGCCTATCCTCCATGAATTTATCTAATTGATTTTTAACCCAGTTATACTTTTGGCCTTCACATCATCACATGGCACTGAGTTCCACAGGTTGACAGTGTTAAGTACTTTATTTTGTTTTAGTCCTGCTGCCTATTAATTTCATTGGGTGACCAAGTTCATGTGTTATGTGAAGGGGCAAATAACACTTCTCTATACCATTCATGATTTTTTAGATGTCTATCATATCCCCCCCATTAAGCAGTCTCTTTTCTAAGATGAACAGTCCCAGTCTTTTTAATCTCTCATTTGGTAATTGTTCCACGCTCCTAATCATTTTTGTTGCCCTTCTCTGCATCAGTTCCAATTTAACATATCTTTGTTGAGATGTGGTGACAGAACTGCACACAGTATTCAAGGTGTAGCATGGATTTATAAAGTGGCATTATATTTTCTGTCTTATTTTCTATCCTTTCCCTAGCTGTTCCTAATATTGTTAGCTTTAACTACTGCTGCACATTGAGTGGATGTTTCCAGAGAACTATCTACAGTGACTCCATCTCTTTCTTGAGTGGTAACAGCTAATTTAGACCCCATCATTTTGTATGTGCAGTTGGGATTATTTTCTCCAGTGTGCTTAATTTGCATTTATGAACACTGAATCTTATCTGCCATTTTGTTGCCCAGTCCCCCACTTTAGTAAGATCCCTCTGTAGCCCTGCGTTGGACTTAAACATCTTGAGTAATTTTGTACCATATGAAAACTTTGCTACCCCACTGTTTATCGCCTTCTCCAGATCATTTATGTGTATGTTCAAAAGCACTGATCCCAGGACAGATCTTCGGGGTACCCCGCTGTTCACCTTTCTCCATGGTGAAACCTGGCCATTTATTCCTATCCTTTGTTTCTTTTCTTTTAACCAATTACTAATCCATGAGAGGACCTTTCCTCTTATCCCGTGAAAGTACAAATACACTATATCCATATGCTTGCTGACATCCTCCAAGAATTCCAATAGATTTGGGGAGGCATGATTTCTCTTTACAAAAGCTGTGTTGATTCTTCCCCCAACATATTGTGTTTATCTACGGGCCCGACAAGTCTGTTCTTTACTATAGCCTTAACCAAATTTGCCTGATACTAAAGTTAGGCTTACCAGCCTGTAATTATCAAGATCACCTCTGAAGCCTTTTTTTTAAATCAGCATTACATTACCTATTCTCCAGTCATGTGTGTGTGATTTACGTGATAGTTTACATACCAGTTAGTACTTGTGCAATTTCAGATTTGAGTTTCTTCAGCACTCTTGGGTGAATACCATTTGAGCTTTGGTGACTTCTTATTCTTTATCAGTTTGTTCCAAAACTTCCTCTACTGATGCCTCAATCTGAGACAATTCCTCAGATTTCTCATCTAAAAAGAATGGCTCAGGTGTGGGGATCTTCCCCACATTTTCTACAGTCAAGCCTGATGCAAAGACTTAATTCAGCTTCTCTGCAATGGCCTTGTCTTCGAGTGCTCCTTTAGCACCAGATTGGCCAGCAGTCCCAGTGATGGTTTGGCAAGCTTCCTGCTTGAGGTACTTAAAAAAAAATTTTGCTGTTAGTTTTTGTGTTATTAAGCTAGTTGCTCTTATAATTCTTTCTTGGCCTAACCTTATTATTCCTTTGCATTTGACTTGACAGAGCTGATGCTCCTTTCTAGTTTCCTCACTAGGATCTGACTCCCATCTTTTAAAGGGTGCCTTTTTTTACTCTAATCACCTCTTTTTACTCTCCTTTTTAGCTATAGGGGCTTTTTTTTTTTTTTTGGATTCTCTTACATTTAGTTTGAGTCTCTATTACAGTGTTTTTAAAATAGTCTCCATGCAGTCTACAGGCATTTCACCCTTGAGACTATACATTTCAAATTTCCATTTATCTAGCCTCCTCATTTTTGTGTAGTTCCCCTTTAGAAGTTAAATGCTACTGTGGTGCATTTCTTTGGCATTTTTACCCTTAAAAGGATGTGAAATTTAATTACATTATGGTCATGATTACTGAGTGGTTTGTATTCACCTCTTAAACCAGATTCCTGGGCTCCCCTTAGGACTAAACCAAGAATTGGTTGAAGATGTAAGGCATTAATAAAGAATACTGTGACTGAACATCAGTTACAAAGTTTACCCACTGAACGAAAAGTTAAAGCCCAAGAAAAAAGGGAGGAGTACTGAAGACAAAATTGAAGTACTTATCTGTAACAGGAAATTAGATTCCCACATATATCCCTTCTAAAGGTTAGCTGTAACTCTGATGGGGATTTCTTCCACAACCAACAATTAATCTCCATACTCTACAAAAGAGTTCAGAATCCAGACTTCTGACATCACTGAGGCTCCTGCGACATTACGAAATATTTCCTGGTGCTGTTCAAAAAGGAGGGGTTGCTGGAGCCACATATGCACAAAGTCCTGGTTCCACAGGTGGGGGATACAACTTCTCCCGGTCAGAGATGGCACATATCAAAAACTTCTCAAAGGGCTACTTGCCACTGGAAATTCCAAAGAGGGCTCCAGAGCTCATATCTACCCTGAAGCTGGGAGAAAACCTCCCAGACCATGTAGACATAGGTGAGAGGATTATTGCAGGAATGGGTGGGTGAGATTCTGTGGCCTGCATTGTGCAGGAGGTCAGACTAGATGATCATAATGGTCCCTTCTGACCTTAAAGTCTATAAGTCTATGAGATAGACTCCCACTAGCATACTAAAAATAGCTTGTGGACATTGTGGCACGGGAAGAGGCTCAGGCCTGGGTCTGAGCTCAGGTGGCTGGCCCAAGCCTTTTCTAGGGCTGCAACATCCACGCAGCTATTTTTTGCATGCTAATAAGAGCCCCACTAACACATCTGTCCACTTGCAGTGTAGACAATCACATAATGCTCTTAGCACGGAAGCGAAGGCTGCTGCTGAAGGCCTTCGTCCAGAAGTCCTCACTCCACTAATACCAACAGTAGTACAGGTAGCTGCACTATTTTAGAGTGTTATAATATCAACTGCAGCAGGTGACAAAGGTTGGGGTAAGCACGGAAAATGATTACGCATTTCATTTTGAAATCCTATTTCTACTTTAGAGTCTATAAATGATATTTCAAAATCTCAGTTCATTAAGCAGCACTGACATTAGCTCCTCCTGTGTAATGTTTGCCAATAAATTATGTCTAAAACCCAGTAAAGCAGGGTTAGGGTCTTCTCAATTGTTGTTTCTTTTAAAAAATAAAGTATTATTAGTTTCTTCATCATAAAGAAGTAAATTTTATGCTGGAGCTAATAAGTTTTGCAAGGCTCATCTAGAACAATCATTGCAGTACTTGTCACGCAAAACAATAATTATAGGAAAAGTCATCATTTTCTAGTATTTAGAGCAACACTGAGAACGAAGAGACATAGGCCATGGCTACATTACCACTTATGCCAGCGAAATGTATATCGCTCAGGGGTGTGGAAAAAAAAACACTCCCCTGAGCGACGTAAGTTTCGCTGGCATAAGCGGTAGTGTGCACAACACTCGGAGGACGAGAGAAACTTCTCCTGCCGACACAGCTACCGCTGTTCATTGGAGGTAGTTTAAGTATGCCGTCGGCACAGAGTGGCTACACATGAGATCTTACAGCGGCGCAGCTGCATCAGTATAGCTGTGCCACTGTAAGATCGCTAGTGTAAACATAGCCTAAGGTTCTATTTCTAGCTTTACCAGAGACTCACTATATGACCTTGGGCACAAGTCACATTTTTCTCTATTTTCCCATCTTAAGAGAGACATTATTGGATGAAAAGCACTACACAAATACTGATAAGATTCAAGGAATGTTCTGATGGTAAAGTATGAAGTTAAACAGTTAACTAAGGCATGCTGTTATAACACCTACTCCCCTCACTCCAAATGTAATCTTATGTTAAGGCTAACAATCTTAAAATATTAACTGGACTTGAAATACAGGGATTTCTCTTTCTGATCTTTTAAACAGGTCTCAAGCCCCCAAGTCTTGGCTTCACTAAGAAAAATATCCATTGCTGATAACCAGTGTGAGTAACTGATACAGCTGAGTGAGCGATGTACATAACTTTATTTAAAGTGTAGACAATGACAAACTGCTTTCAACACTATAGCCAGGGAGAACAGATTTTAACTAGTTTCTGAAAGCATACTTATTGCAATTTATCACTATCTACACTTGAGCTACATTGCACATCAGTTCAGTGCACCCATTCCTGACCCTCCACCAATGCGTGGTTTTCCCACTGTAGATCAGGACAAAGACCTACCCAACTTAAAGTGAGAGTAGCTTCCTCAATGGTTTTGCTATTTCACCTGCCATAAGAAGAACCATTAAGGCATTGTCCATACTGTCTGACCAACCAACCGTTCTAGAGCAAACAGAGTCCTGCTTCAAATGACCGTATCAGACTACCCTGGGCTCGATATATGTGCTATGCATACATCTCCCAGTGAAAGGAGAATTAAAGCAAAGCACAGCAACAACCAAAATTAGAAAAAGTCACAAGTCTGAACTACAGTTGACAATGCTGAAAGCAGACTGGGAGATGTACTGAATTCATCACTGCCCAAGAGGCGAAATTAGCAACTCTAGAATTTTACTGCTCAGATAATTAGTTTAAGTATTTAGGTTAAGGCTCCCTTCCCTGGGGCTGGCCTGCTTTGCAGGTCTCGTGTCAGGCTGGGGAGGACAAGGCCGCCTGGAACCTAGCCCACTGAGCTTCGCATCAGCCTTCACTCCTAACAGAGCCCATCCGGATCAGTGACCCAGCTTCACACCAACCCCTCTTCATGCCCCCTGGGGAATGCGACCCTGAGGCGCAGCCCCTAGACATGAACTGGAGCGTGCTCAGGGTGTGCTGTTCGAGGCGCTTATGAGAGGCCTTGCAGATAGGGCCTGAGGGATGACCCATTCCCCTTCCCCACCGCCGGGTCCCAGCCACGCAGCGCTGTTGGGAAACAAGGGACTCAGCCAGGCCCGTCCCGAGCAGTGGGAAGAGGCCCTTTCTCCCCTTGTTGTCCCGCACAAGGATACACTTCCGAGGGGAGGGCTCCCTCCAGCCCTGGCTGCAGCTGAATCCGGGTCCTCCCCCGCCCCCCGGCGGCCTTCCGGGGGGGTTGCTTGCCCGATCTCCCCCACCCCGGCTCCTGCCCCAGCGGCCCCCGCCGCGGTAAGGCCTGCCTCGGAAGCGGAACCGATCCAGCGCGTTGTGGCTGCGCTCCCAGAACGAGAGCCTGGGGCCGGAGTCGGAGTGGGAGCCCGGAGGCATCCGCGACGAAGGCAGCGGCGGCGGGTGAGAGCGGAACGACTCCTTGGGCCGGTAGCCGCCGTGGCCGTGCAGGTGGCCGAGCTCCGGGGGCGGCTGGTGCCGCGAGCGGGGGAAGCGGCGCGAGGAGGAGGAGAGGGAGGCGCCGCCGCGGAGGCCGGGAGGCGGCCTGCGCCTCGAGTAGGGCCTGGTGCTGATGAGGCCGCTGGCGGGCTCGGAGCCGTTATTGTCATCGTCGCTGATCTCGCCGTCCTCCAGCTCCCCCTCCTCCTTCGGGGACAGGCCGCTAGGCTCCAGCGGCGCCGCCTCGGCAGGGGCTGTGGCCGCCGCCATGGGCCCGGTCCTGGCGCTCAGGAGAAGCTGCGAGCGGCACAAGCGCTTTCGATTCCGGAGTAGCCCAGCCCCAAAACTTCCCCACCACGTCTGTCTTCGGGAGCCCCCCCCTCCCCCCGCCAGCTCTGTTCTCGCGAGAACTAATAACTCCCCTCGCTCACCCTCCTCTGGAGGGGAGGGAAGCCATGGTAGATTGCGTCATAGAGAGGAGCCGCGCGCTGTATCATGGGAGTTGTCGTTCTGACTAGCAGACGCGGAGCGTCCGTTATAGTGGAGAGGAAAGAGCCGGGAGCGAGTCTAGCCCGGCCGTCCGGCAATGGGGCGGGGGTGGATAACAGTCGCCAAGAGCGGTGGTGGCGTCTCCCGCCATGTTGGTGAAGGAGCTGGATGGAGCAGCTGGGACGCCGCCATCTTGATAAAGGGAAAGAGCGAGTCTCCCCAGCCCACCCCGTGTGCCGCCCGCTAGAGGAGATGCCGACCAGCTGCGCGGCGGCGGGGTGCGCCGCCGTCTACAACAAGAGCGTCAACGTCAGCTTCCACCGGTACCGCCCGGGCGGGGGGTGGGGGAGGATTGGCTCTGGCTCTCCGCGCCCTGGGGCCGGGGAAGCCGGGTTTGTGTTCGCGCCTCTGGATTTCGAACTAGCGGTCCTTCCGCCGCGCTTAGAGCTGCGCCCCCGCCCCGGTCTACGTGGGCTGAAAGGCTGTGTGCTTCGGTTGATGAACTCCCCATGCAGGTCGCCCGTGTAGACACGGTTCAGCCCCTTCCGGGCCGTCGGGCTGGTGCTGGTGTCGTTTAGCCCGCGCTTTGGAGAGCTCGCGGAGTTCCGAGCCCGTCCGATGATCCCTTCAAAGAAGCGAATTCCGTGTAACTACTGTTACTGTTTTAGTTGCATAGCCTCGAACCGAGATCTCAAAAGCTTGATCGGGCTTTTTTTTCCTGCTGCTTTTTTTGCGCTGAAATTCAGATCTGCCCCATAACAAGAATGAAAGTTGAGCATTTGAGAAGGGAAGAAATTATTAGTCCTGTCTAAAGCTGCCATTTGTTTCTTTTGACACCTTCTAAACTCTAATGTTCAGTTAACAGCTGGGAAAAAGAACCAACAACCTCACCTCTTCAGATAAGGGGTTAACTCTCAGTATGCACCGAGACGCCTAAGCAGCCCTTTAGCCACACTAGGGAAGGTCAGATATTATTCCTGCTATTTTTGTGCTAAAACACAAATTTAAACATTTGACAATTAAACCTTTTAGACTTTATGTATACATTGGAGCAATAAAAAGGGGTACAAACCCCATTTTAAAAACTCCTTTTATCAGTTGTATTTAAATCTTAGTTCGTTCACATGTGTTTTTTGGACTTAGTATTTGGAAGGTAACTTCTATGCACAGACCTGTCAAGTCACACTAAAACTTCAGGGAAACATTGTCATTTTGTATTCCTTGTAAAAATGAATTGCAATGGGTTTTTTTAAAATTAAGTTTGTGCTTTGTTCACTTTACTTTATATTTATATTACAAAAGCACTCGGAATCCTCCAAGTTGATTTGGTTTGTGTTTTTCCCCAAAGTTTTTTTTTGTTTGTTTTCTCCCTTTATTATTGTTCATCTGCAGTCATAGTAAAAAAAAGACTTGATGGATTTCAAGGCCAGCAGAGACTGATGGTGAGGTAACAAGCCATTCCTGAACTGGAGTCCTATTAAGCCATATGCAGTGGTGAGGCATTCCTGTGCTCAGCTCAGCTGTTCCACAAGCCAGGAGCTGGTCTGGTGACTCTCAGGGCATATACCAGCCTCGCAATTCCTACAGCTTGGTCAGCCCAACCTGACTTTATGGCTTGGAACACCACTACCTGATAGTGGTGACAGACTTTACAGACTTCAGGCTGCTCCAGCCCTGCCCTTGTTCCACCTTATCTCCCAGCCCTATTCGTTGCTTGTCCCAACCCCTCTCTTGACTCTGGCTCTGGTTCCTGGCCCAGCTGTCACTGCACCAACTGGGCTGCACCCTCTACCTCTCGTTTTCTGACTTCTTGTATAACACAGGCCATAGAACTTCTCCAAAATAATTATTGTATAAATAATACTAGTAATATCTTATCTAATTATTTCTATTGTCTTTTCTCTTAGATTTCCCTTGGATCCCAAGAGAAGGAAGGAATGGATACGTCTTGTAAAACGCAATAATTTTGTGCCAGGCAAACACACTTTTCTTTGCTCAAAGCATTTTGAATCCTCCTGTTTTGACCTAACTGGACAAACTAGACGACTTAGAATGGACGCTGTTCCTACAATTTTTGATTTCCCTGCTCATCTAAAACTCAGGGTAGGTTATTGGAATGTATGCCACTCTCTGAAGTCTTCTGCACTTTTTCAAAAAAAAAACCACACACACACACACAGAAGTGACTATCCCATACAAAATTTTACATAAATTTAAAGAAAATAAACTCAAACAAAAGGTTACTTCAACAGTTTGTCCTTATTTTACAGTCATAACACTGTAGGATGTCATCCACACCCATCAGATATTTTTAAATGGAAAAATGTGATTATAAAATCACCAGTGTTGGTAGGGAAACAGGAGTATGAATAGTATCTGAAATTACTTTTTTAATCTTTTTTTTTTTTTTTTTTAATGGAGATTGTGCCCCTTTATGAACACACACAACTATAAATGCATTGCTGCCCAAAACTCATCCCAGAGATGCCCTCAATTTAGTCATTTAACATTACTATGTGGTACAACATATTTCCAAATTACTAGAATAAAAATATTTAAACTTTTGAAGAAATGTAATTCCAGAGAAGTTTCTTCCATTGGCAATTCAGCATTTTTGCTGGTATGCCCCAGTCCTTTTCTTTCTTCCTTCCTTCGGCATCACTTGCTTTATTATTGTTACCAGGCGAGCAGTTTTGTAACTCTCACTTGAAACTTATATTAACACAGACCATGGTGGATTGATTTAAATCATCTATACTAATCATGATTTAAATCAGCAAGCAGGAAACCTTGATTTAAATAAGCAATTTTAATCTGTTTTGTATTTGTGCTGTCTAGTTATTTTTCTAAAGGAAGGTTGATTCTCATTGGTTGGGGACCATTAGAACGTTGATTTGCAACCAAATACAGCCTTCATATTAAATTTGGTGGTGCTTTTTTTGCTAACTAGGTGGATACGCTATACATAGAGGCATTGTTTGAGATAGTTTAACTTACATTTATTTGGATTCTGAAGTTTTACTTTTTTATTGTGTTGCATTTCTTATTTACTAGATGATGAATATTTCTACTTGCGATTTGTCACGTTGTATTTGGATAGAAATTGCACTTTTAATTAGATGTGGAAAACAGCATTATAAGGGCTTCTTTATTATTAAATAAAACTACCCTAAAAGTGCTGGATACATAAGATGACAAAGCTTATCAAGAAGTTTATGAAAATATTTTGCATTTAATTTTGACTTGTTAATCAACGGAAGTGTAATATGTAGATTGTTTCTGGTCACTATGTCCTTCAAGATTTTAGAACTAGCAGATTTTTCTCTCCCAGTCAGAGGCACTGACTTATTTTTCTCAGTGCGTGCTCCACTCCTGCCCCTGCTCTTCCCCTTTCCCTGAGGCCCTGCCCTTGCACTGCCGCTTCCCGCCCCCGACACCCTCCGTCCATGCCGAACAGCTGCTCCACCAGCGGGTGCTGAGCACCCCCTATTATTTTTCTGTGGGTGTTTGAGCCCTGGAGCGCCTATGGAATCAGCACCTATGCTCCTAGTATTTATTTATAGATTGGAAAACGAGCTTTCCTGCTTTTTTCAACTCCCAGTCAGTGTCTCAACTTTGAGTGCACAAGACATTGAACTGAACTAGTTGAATAAACTGAATTGAAGAAAATATTCTCTCTGCACCTGCAAAAGAGGCTACTTCTGTAAGAAGTTGTTTTAACACTTCAACAGCCAGTGGTTCCAGGTGCTTAGCCAGTGGCTTCCACCATTTCAGTGGTGCGACTTTCTTTAAAACTTGAGCAGCATACATGGATTGCTTAATATAATTTTTTTGTTTAAATTATTTTAATTAAAGTACATGTAGGCTTTAAAATAGTTTGTCAATTTCAAATAAATTTTCAATAAACAAACCCTGTGTTTTATTTAAAACATTAATTTGTTTTACCCACCTTGGCACTGACATTCTACAACTATTTGTTCTTGCCCCATGGTGTTTGAAACCATGAACAACTCCTGTTTCTTTGTGGTTTAAAGATGGCACTAGATGCTGTGGTCACGGCTGAGGGAATGTAGAAGTAGAGATTGAAATGACAGTAAATGGTTGGGATTACAGTTGATGCTGCATTCAGTATCTGAGCTGTTTGCACTAATGAAAACAGATGAAGAGATGGTCTGTTCAAATTACTTATTGCTGTGTTGTTCAGCAAAAGCAGTTTATTCATCAGTAATTGGGCTTTAGAATGAGCTGCTACTCTGAAAAGTAATTAACACTAGCATCAGTTTTGAAAACAAAATGTGATCTCATGCCTTTGATGGCAGAAAGGTGATGAAGTACAGGAGCAATTGAAAAGTTTTTTTCGTTGTATTATACAGTATTTTATTTTGGTGGTATTTTTTTCCCCTCTGAGAGAAATTGATTGAGAAATTCATACATAAAAAGGGGAAATTAACAGATGAACGTCTCTAATCTCTGTTTCATAGTAGCTATTATAGCTCAATTTAGTGACTTAAATTTGAAGCTGCAGGGTAAGAGAGCTTCTCTGAGCTAGCTGCATTTGGCTGTGTGCCTTTGAAAGAACTGTGGTTGCTGCTGACGCATATAAAAGTAAAGGACGTTTTTCTGTTTTGCAAGATCCCTTTTGTTTTTCACACTGAAGAAATTCTCAATGACATGCAAATGGAATGGTTTAAACTACAAGAAAGTACAGGTCTTAAAGTACTGAAGCCAGGATGTTGCCTACATATTCAAATTCATGCAGACAACACCATTTCAGCAGCACACGTTTGTGGAAATATTTTTCTTATGAAGGGATGACAACAAATCTGCATACATCTGCAGCCAACAGCTACTATGTAGAAAAGTCTCTCTAAACTGTCTCAAAAATCTGCTTTATTTTACTAATGAGCAAAGATCACAAAATTGGTCTTTTAAAAAAAAAAAATCAGTGTTGATTAATAAAATTAACATATAATAGGAGGAATTCTAACAGAGGCCTGTCCACACTTTTAAAAATCTGTAAACTGTGAAAAGTATTGCTGCTTCTCATAGTCCTGGCGATATTTTTTTCTATCAAGGTTTAGGCATTCCCAATACAGCAATTATTACAGCTGATCTTCAGGTTCATGAGCAAAATGCCTTAGCATGGATGAATTTGGACAGTTAGCTCAAAATTCATAAGAATACTGTGTGCTTAAAATGTACCTAATTACTGCAGACTAGTATGGTTCTGTTCTGAAAAATGAATTCGTAAGAAATGGCACCTGTTTGTCAATTACTGTGAATAAAAATAGGGAACATTGTGCAGTTACAAAGGTTCACTATCTTGTTACTGTTTCCTGCTTCCTCCCTCCCACTTTGTTCCTATTGTTCATTTTCTGCATCTTGTCTGTCATTGGACTAAGCTCTTTTAAACAAAGATCATGTCACTTCTGTGATATTACAGTGCTAAAATATTATGGCTCAGTTTTGATTGGGGCACCAAAGCAGTGTAAATTCCATACAAAATAACTATTAAAAGATTAAACTTAAACTATTAAAGTTGAAGGGTGAGATGCTGATAAATTAATTTCAGAATTAAGGTTCCTATGCAACTTGTGCATATGCATTATAATATCTTTAATGAAGTGATAACATTCTTTTTTTCCCCCCCACAGGACCTCTTCCTCATTCAGTGCACAGGATAACTGTTTTGTGAATTGAGGCAGCTGTTCGTTCTTCTTTTGCATTGTGTGGCCCCCATGCTTTGTTTACACCTTTCATATGGTGTATTGAAATAGGAGATTAAATTTAAAATTCCTATTTCATACCTCACTTATAGTGTTCTTGTGCCTCACAAATGGTATTTCACAACACCAGGTGATGTAGGAAAGCATTGTTATCCCTGTTTTACAGGTGAAGAGCTAAGGCAAAGAGATTAAGAGTCAAAACTTACAAAATATCCACTAATGTTAAATGCTTCAGTGACTGAATGCCCTACTTGAGACACCTGGGTGGCAGTTTTTCAGAGATGTTAGGCATCTCCAATTTTTATGACTTCAGTTAGAATCATGTTTTCTGACGAGTCAGACCATAAGTGCTGTCACAGAGACTTAGTGCATGGCAAGCTGTGGTATAAAAATACAGCATGCTAATCTTCTATCCACTAAGCTGTGGACACAGCAGTGGGTCAAAGCACACTACAGAATTTTTAGTGCATGGTAGTGGGGTCCACACAATCATTCAGTGCATGGCAGATTAATGCACTGTAGATTTACATCCCAGCATGCTGCATACTAAGTCTCCATATGAACAAGCCCTTAGTGTCTCAGGTTGTGTACCCAGAAATAAGGAGCACACAACTTGTGGCATACTTTGAAATTTTTGGCTTAAATGGCTTGTCTGTCATTTCTATGCCTCAAAATATAAAACTGCCATCAGGTTTGTATACTTGCATCTCAAAACATTATAACTCGTTTACTCTTTAAATGAAAACCAGCAACCTAGAATTAATTCTTACTGAAACATAACATTTCAGTTCTAAGGACTGGGCCTATGGTTTGTATTACAAGTATAAAAACTGATGTGTGGTATTTGGTGTTGTAGCATCACCTAAATGGAAAGTAGTCTGGCTCATTTTGTTTGTTTATAAATCCTAGTCATAGCTGCTTGACATCAGCAGATAAAACTTAAAATCTAGCCAAATGAGGCTTAATTTATTTTTCAGAAATCAAAACTTTACTGTATGATTTATTTATGCATTACTAGTTACTCTTGCTTACTGCTTTTTCACAGCCTAAATTTATTTAAAGGTTTAATTGAAAACAGTTGTTTATTCACACAGAAAAAAGGTACAATAAACTATTTTGGAACTGAGAAAATCATAACTTTTATATTCTTTTCTTAATTTTTCCATTCTATCCATTTCCAAAAGAACTATTCTTCCTATTCTCATCTTGCACATTGTGGATCTGTGTAAATGATCAGGATCTCTCTTTCCCTAACATCATGATTTATTAGATTAGAGGGAGTAGGATACCTTCTAACATTTATGGGGGGTTTATTACAATGCAATAATACATATTTACACAATGTACAGGTTCCTTCTATTTGAATTTCTAGAAATGTAGTAATTACAGGTTAGATTAATTTCAAGTTTGGCATTTTATAAACTTGCATAATGCCATGATAAATTTAGGTTTTATTTCCTTTCCTGTCATTTTATTTACAGAAACCTATGTCAAGAAATCTTCTGAAGAAGAAAGATGCTTATACCCCAGAAGGGGTATCTAACTTCAAAACAAACAATAGAGAAGTACTACTTGAACACAGTTATGCTTTCAGAAGCCCCATAGAAGCCAAGAAAAGGATAATTAAGTTAGAAAAGGAGATAGCAAGCTTGAGACGAAGAATGAAGAACTGCATTCAAAAAGAACGTAGAGCCACACAAAGATGGATAGAAATGACTTGCCTCATCAAAAACTTGGAAACAAATAATATTTTGCCAGGAGTTACATTGGACCACATTTTACCAAATGCCTTAAGAAACCTTCCCTTGGAAGATTTCAAACATATTTTACAGGAACAGCAAGACCATCTATAACAGCTTTGCCAATTTTAAAACTAGACTTCAAAATTTAAATTTATATTGAATATAATGCCAAAAAAATTATCCAGCCTAATTAATGTTTTTCTAAGACATTCTTGTGGTGGTGAGCGACAACATTGGTTCTTATAGCTTCTTAATTGCAAATACCCATCTATTACTAATGAAAACTTCACCACAAGTCTTTTAATTGTGATAGTAAGTTTTCAATCAGTTAATAAGAGTGCCTTATGCAATAACTAGTTCTGTGAATTAACCATCTTTTCATTTTTAAATAATTGAGGATTGTGTTTTGGTTGATGTTGATTAGTTGGTCTATTTTTGTAGAACATCTGAGTAATTGAAATGGACCAGTTTTTGATAGAGAAGACCCTCTATTCAGGTGAGTTTTACTTTCAGAATAATAATCACCACTTTGTATTACTAACAATCAAACATAACATTTTTTTACTAGTGAACACTGGCCCACAGTCCCTCATAACCCTGAGATTCACAGTTAAGTACCTCCAGCACCATCACTCGACCCCATAGAGGCCTGTGTGTGTGTCCAGGGTCCATAATAAGTCATGGGGTAGAGGCTGGACATGCTGGGGAGAAGTGGCCTGGTAAGCCCAGAAAGGAGCAGCATTTACTTTGTTCTGGTTCATTGGAGGTTCCCGAAGAAGATGAGACTTTTCCACTGAGTTCTGTCTTGTCCCAGGAGCTGCCATTGCAGCTGCCCAGGGGGATGCTGGAGACGACAGCCATTGTGGTGTTACAGGGCCTTAGTGCTTGGATACATGTGGATACCTGTGGATACATGTGGTCTGCCATTTTGGCAGCAGGACAGAGTAAAGAGCAATTTCCATGAGGGGTTGTTACAGCAATTTGCTATATTTGCACATATACACAGATACAAAAAGGTTAAGCTGTATGGAAACACAATTAAGCTAACAACACAAACTGTAAGAGAGGCTACTTGTGAACTGACAGCAAATGCCAAAGTGATGTTGAAAATATGGAAATTGCATTTTGACAAAGTGCTGAAGCAGGCATTTTAGACGTGCTAGATGAACAGGGTGTCTTGAAAGGCAGAATGGATGTCAGCACTGAACCATCATCCACAGAAGAATCCGAAAGAGCAGTGAAAAAGTTGAAAAATGGGAAAGCTTCAACAATAGACAATATAACAGCTGAAACACTAAAAATCAGTGGGACAAGTGCTATCAAAGCATTAGGAAAATATACAAGAATGTATGGGCGCAAGAGGCGCTATTGGATAACTGGGTAAAGGCAATAGTATGTACCAATCCTGAAGAAAGGTGATTCTGTCAATCTGAATAATTATAGAGGTTATTCTCCGTATCATGGTTATTGAGGTTGCAGGAACAAACCATCCCGATGTGTAGAAAGAAAAGTAAATATGGCAGGCGACCAGCTTGGCTTAACAGTGAAATCCTTGCTCGTCTTAAACACAAAAAAGCAGCTTACAAGAAGTGGAAGATTGGACAAATGACCAGGAAGGAGTATAAAAATATTGTTCAGGCATGCAGGAGTGACATTAGGAAGGCCAAATCACACTTGGAGTTGCAGCTAGCTGGAGATGTTAGGAGTAACAAGAAGGGTTTCTTCAGGTATGTGAGCAACAAGAAGAAAGTCAAGGAAAGTGTGGGCCCCTTGCTGAATGAGGGAGGGAACCTAGTGACAGAGGATGTGGAGAAAGCTAGTGTACTCAATGCTTTTTTTGCCTCTGTCTTCACAGACAAGGTCAGCTCCCAGGCGGCTGCACTCCGCAGCACGGTATGGGGAGGAGGTGACCAGCCCTCTGTGGAGAAAGAAGTAGTTCGGGACTATTTAGAAAAGCTGGACGAACATAAGTCCATGGGGCCGGATGCACTGCATCCGAGGGTGCTAAAGGAGTTGGCCGATGTGATTGCAGAGCCATTGGCCATTATCTTTGACAAATCATGGCAATCGGGGGAGGTCCCGGATGACTGGAAAAAAGCTAATGTAGTGCCCATCTTTAAAAAAGGGAAGAAGGAAGATCCGGGGAACTACAGGCCAGTCAGTCTCACCTCAGTCCCTGGAAAAATCATGGAACGGGTCCTCAAGGAATCAATTCTGAACCACTTAAAGGAGGGGAAAGTGATCAGGAACAGTCAGCATGGATTCACCAAGGGCAAGTCATGCCTGACTAACCTAATTGCCTTCTATGATGAGATAACTGGCTCTGTGGATGAGGGGAAAGCACTGTATGTGCTATTTCTTGACTTTAGCAAAGCTTTTGATACAGTCTCCCACAGTGTTCTTGCCAGCAAGTTAAGGAAGTATGGGCTGGATGAATGGACGGTAAGGTGGATAGAAAACTGGCTGGATGGTCATGCTCAACGGGTAGTGATCAATGGCTCCATGTCTAGTTGGCAGCCGGTATCAAGTGGAGTGCCCCAAGGGTCGGTGCTGGGGCCGGTTTTGTTCAATATCTTCATCAACGATCTGGAGGATGGTGTGGACTGCACCCTTAGCAAGTTTGCAGATGACACTAAACTGGGAGGAGTGGTTGATACGCTGGAGGGTAGGGACAGGATACAGAGGGACCTAGACAAATTAGAGGATTGGGCCAAAAGAAATCTGATGAGGTTCAACAAGGACAAGTGCAGAGTCCTGCACTTAGGACGGAAGAATCCCATGCACTGCTACAGACTAGGGACCGAATGGCTGGGCAGCAGTTCTGCAGAAAAGGACCTAGGGGTTACGGTGGACGAAAAGCTGAATATGAGTCAACAGTGTGCCCTTGTTGCCAAGAAGGCTAACGGCATTTTGGGCTGTATAAGTAGGGGCATTTCCAGCAGATCGAGGGACGTGATTATTCCCCTCTATTCGGCACTGGTGAGGCCTCATTTGGAGTACTGTGTCCAGTTTTGGGCCCCACGCTACAAGAAGGATGTGGATAAATTGGAAAGAGTCCAACGGAGGGCAACAAAAATGATTAGGGGGCTGGAGTACATGACTTATGAGGAGAGGCTGAGGGAACTGGGATTGTTTAGCCTGCAGAAGAGAAGAGTGAGGGGGGATTTGATAGCTGCTTTCAACTACCTAAAAGGGGGTTCCAAAGAGGATGGATCTAGACTGTTCTCAGTGGTAGAAGATGACAGAACAAGGAGTAATGGTCTCAAGTTGCAGAGGGGGAGGTTTAGGTTGGATATTAGGAAAAACTTTTTCACTAGTAGGGTGGTGAAGCACTGGAATGGGTTACCTAGGGAGGTGGTGGAATCTCCTTCCTTAGAGGTTTTTAAGGTCAGGCTTGACAAAGCCCTGGCTGGGATGATCTAATTGGGTTTGGTCCTGCTTTGAGCAGGGGGTTGGACTAGATGACCTCCTGAGGTCCCTTCCAACCCTGAGATTCTATGGAAAATGAACGTAATTAGCAACAGATAAGACTGGTTTTCGAGGAAGTGAGACTTCAGAGCAGGCTGAATTTGCATTGATCAGATATTTATGCTCCAACAGTTTATTTGGGCATGGGAGAATGGAAGGATGAGAAGGAGGATTAAAGATAGTTGCTGTTTTTATCAATTTCGCGAAGGCATTTCAGTTACTTTCCATAATGCTTTCCTCCAAAACATTGAAGTCATATGGAGCTTCGATAAGATAATCGCAATTATAAAAGTTATGTACAAGGACTCCCGTAGTGTGTCCTAAGAGTTGGCAAAAAGTAGCTGATGTTGGTCTGGTTATTAATCTGGATAAAACTAAGTCCCAGACCACAACTTCCAGCTTCCACTAGCTCCGTATTAACCTTTCCAGGTGGGACAGCAAGCAGGTGGCAACTGTCAAATATTTGAGCAGTGTCCTAGACTTTGCTGGAAGATGCTTGAAATATATGGACGTTTGTATATCAGCAGCTGCTGCCATGTTCTGGGCCCTTCAGCAGCCTCTGTGGGAAGGTTATGACATCAGGCTTATGAGGAAGCTATGGATCTATAGAGCCACAGTTAAAACAATTCTCATACAGAAATGAATTGTGGGTGCTGAGGAAGCCTTAAGAACACCAGATTATGAGAATTGAAAAATGTCAGTCTTTGTCAGCTGCTTTATATCAAGTGGCAGGACAAGACCCAAAGTGAGGATATTTGAAGCCAAACCCAGCAGTCACCTCCAGCAGCACTGGTTTGGTTTCAGTGGCTTTCTTGATGTCGAGGTATTATTAGAATGGAAGAGTAATGAATTTCAAAGTGTGTACACCAAGGAATTCCACTACATGGCCGATGAGCACATGTTGTGCCATCAAAGTTTTTGATACACAAGATTGCCAGTGATGGATATTAACTGAATATATAACTAGACCTCCTTAAGCAGCTTGCGCAGAGCTCAATCCAGTGGTGCTTGATTTGCAAGGAGGCCATGTCCCTTTGAGATTTGTCATGAAAACTAAATGTATAGTTTGTTATATTGGGATATTCACCATTTTCTCCTAAAGTGATTTTTTTATCATTCATAAGTAATTAATCTTTAGATGAGTACATGCAAATAAGTAATAAAGCTTCAAAAGAAATATTTCCTTTAAAATATACTTTAATAACAAATTATTGTAGTTTTTTTTCTTTTATGTTTAGGTACTGTCCATCTTGGAGATATTTCATACAAATATATACTACAGGCGTTTTGCTGTACTTTTATTAAGGTAAGTGCTTTTTAAGTAAAAGATATAAAAAGTACAATAGTACTTCAGAAGTGGCTAAGCAGTATACCCTACCTGTACTCTTCAGCTTTTTTCAAATTTTAAGCTAGTTCAATATATAAATAAATTTATATCTTGCCTTTTATGAAGGAGGAGCATGTTAGCTGGGGGGTGGAAGGTGTTTGTTTTCCTCCCCACCCTTTCCTTTTTTCACCAGTTAGAAATGGCAGTTGTCACATGAAGAAAAGGGAACTTAGTTATTCTCTTCAAAAAATCCTATGCTAATGGTGCTTACCCTTTTTTTCTTTTTTGGCACATAACTGCTTGTATTGCTCAGAAGCAAAGTTGTTTTTTTTTTAATTCTACTTGGTGGGTATCTCTCATTCTTTCCTTTGAACACCAAGTCACAAAATAGTTTATTTTAAAAAGCCTACCTCAATCTACTTCTTGAGGTAGATTAATATTCTAAAAATAGTGGTACAAACTTATTCAAATCACAACTTCAAATGCTGATTATGTAAATCATGGCAAATTTAGTATTTTACAGATCTTAATAAGGACTCTCTTTATCAGTGGTGTGAACAGTGGAATAACATCTCAATCCTGATAATGTTTGGGTGTCAAGTTCCAATAAAGACAAGACTTGTTTGTCAAATTGGATAATTTAATAGTAGCAGATCTTCCACGCATCAGAAAAGAAGACAAATGTAAAGATAACTGATGTATATAGCAGATTATCATTAGATACATCTTAACTTGTAATACAAGGGCCTCAGTCATGGGCCACGATCATGTTGCGCTAGGTATTTGTATAAACACACACACAGACTGTTCACACCCCAATGAGTCTAAATCTAACTAAGACAAGAGGCCAAAGGCGGATACAGACAGATAAAGGAGCTCAAGGAAACCAGTGACTTAATATTGGTGGGCATGATAGGCTGTGGTCTTGGAATGCCAGCTGCTTAACTGTAAAGTGTTTTGCATTATTCCCTGGAGGTCAATCTCTGCATGAGTTTTTGAAGAAGAAGGGACTTGATGACTAACGTTTATAGGGGACTGACATTTGGTGGGAAAAGTACCTTTTAATTTGGTTTCTCTGGGGGCAACGTTTTCTGGAGAGTTGCAGCTGGCTTTAGTTGTATCTCTTTAAAGTCCAAGTTCCCCAAGATTACTGTATTTTTTTATGTTCTAAATCTAAACATAGATTTACCTAAAGTTTCTTTCATGTCTAGATTTGTTTTGAGATACAACCATTTTATGTGCTGTGTTCTCATATTGCTTCTAACACATCCTTTATCCAGTCTAAATATGTGTAGATAGTAACTTCCAGTGGGAGACAGAGCACAAGTACTGTGGTGACTCACTCTAAATACCTAGAATAAAATGTACTAGACTTCTGAAAATGGAAAAACCTATCCAGGGTAAACCAGGACTTCTTTGACTCCTGACAGCTTCAGCGTGCAGCAGTTTGTGGTGGCAAGTCTGCTTTACTGAGCTGAAAAGTGACCATCACCTCATCATGCTGGGGATTCATACAAAGTGGGAACTTGTGATCCAAGTTGGGCCCAGAATTCATGAGACTTGAATAGTACTTCAGAATTAAATGCAATATATTGCAGGCTTTCCCATCCTATTAATCTGATATTGATTACCAGTTTGTTCCCATCTCTGTTCATTCTCTCCTTTATCACTTTATTTTCCATAAATGGGAAGTAGGTTGAGGTTCTCAAGAAGTCCCCAGGCAACACTTTTTTTTCTCCATTTTCTATTATTTTAATAGGGTTTCTTCCCCTGTATTTCAGACTTGTTATGCAGTTACTGAAATCAAATTGACTATTACATCCTGTTAATGTTTGATAACTTTCTCTGAAGTCTGCTGTTAGATGTTGCTTTATTGGTATCTATAGGAGCATAATTTGGAGGATTCGGGATTGTGCTGTGTGAAACGTTTGCACACAAATTCAACTCTTATGCAACACCTTATTGGATATCAGTTTTCTTACAAAACTGAAACTCTAGGTTTGTCAAGGGTTTCAGTGAAGCGTGTGTGTGTTTTAAGTAAAAGTTGTAGATGACTGAGTTAATTCAAAAGTTATGCTTGGAAGTGTGAACCTATGCAGTGGTTTGCACAAACCCGCACAAAGGGAAACCCCTGAGATTCGGAGGGCTTTAGATCCAGCTCTCTGGGAAAAGTAGCCCTACCTTTAAAGTTTATTCTCTTCCCTTTGGCAGGATGGTCTTTAACTTCTGCCATAAATAAGCCCTGAAACTAAATATTACTCCAAGAAAAATATAAAAATAGGAAGCAGAGCTAGTTCACCTGATCTTTCTAGAGTTGTGGCCCAGTGTCATTTGATTTTATTGGACTTGGGCTTTGTACTGAATTACTATTTGAGTGTTAATTGTTTTGTGATGATTGCAGAATATATGCTTTGGACACAATATAATACACTTTTGTTCATATTTCCTTTTTAATATTTAGCCCTTTACCTTTTATTATAGGTCTCTACCTTCTCCTTTTCCAGTCACTTCTACCAAAGAAGGTTTTGGTCTTCACCTCAATTTACTGATGGGTTCTGGAGCCAGTTATGTCATAACAAAAGCAATACTCGTTAGTCTGTTTTCCAAAAATGTCATGTAGACTTATAAACCAAATGCTTATTTTGTATTAATTTTTGAAGAGTATAGGTTTTTGCATAATTGCTTATTTGCATAATTAATAATTAAACACCATGCTGTGTAACAGGTGACCTTAAGTCGTGCATGATCATTTTGATGAAGTGCTTACGTTTTTCATAACTATTGTGCTAGTTTCAAATAAAAACGTTACTTTTCAACTGATGTATGAAATTTTCTTCTGAGAAATGTAGTTACTGCTTGTCTTACACATCCTCATGTTTGCTATATGAATATTTATGTTAAACAATTACAATCAATCTCCCACTGGAATTTTATATATCAACTGAAGGAAAAATTGTACATCTATGCAACTGGCTACCCTTGAAGTATTTTAATTTTATTTTTAATGAACAAGGGGAACAAACATACAAAAATAAACAAATTATAAAAATTGAAACCATGCTGAACACATTAATTACATTACAATCTTTACTTGTGAAAAATGCCAGATTGATAGTCTTGGAGAACTAAATCCTGTGCACTGAACAGATACAGCATCAGCAGAAACAAGAGTGAGAGAGAGATTTTATTTATCACTTTACAAATGTGCTTCAATGCTGATCTGGAGGGACCAGTTCTAGGGGTAAGGAAGTAGTTAAAACTGCAGAACCACAGCTTATTAATATATTTTTGGCATTTATAAATGAATGTTGATAAGAGAGTTGATCAAATCTTGACCCATATATGATATCACTTAGGTGCTTGATGTCTGGGGGTATTGGACTTCAGGTCATCAAATGAGGTAGTCTCTCCACAAGTGATTAAGAGAAGGCCACCAACTCCTTGACATAGCTCTGTATAGAGGGCTTGGGATTTTTCCTTTCCTGAATTTATGTGCTGGAGTTGGAGACCATAATTCCAGGTATCAGTGTCTAATCATTCTTGGTCCTCTGTGCTGCTGCCATGAAGCTCACACTGTCAGCTTTGTGTGTCCTGCATTGGGGGATTCTGTATCTTTCACCAGGGCTGGCACACACTTTGGTTCTTGAGCATCAGCCATGGTGCAAGGAATCAGCACTCCTGCTGCAGGAATCTGTACTCCAAATAAGTGTGCGCGCCTGCCTGGGCTAAACATTCAAGCACAGCCATTGACTGTGCTTCCCACAGCACTTTCAGTGTTCTAGGCCTCCCTATTACTACAATTAAAGTTGTTTATGTAGGTGCAGGCTGCTATTTGGAGTTTGATAAGATGAAGGATTCCTCCAGTGCCAAGTACATGCATCTGCTAGGGAGGTGCACCAAGAGATGACTCCATAGGGAAAACTCCCTCTGATTTTCACAGAAGCATTACAACACAACTGATCTCAGTTAAACCTAACGCAGGAATCAAGTGGGTGACTGAGAGGTACTGATGCCAGGAACATGGGCTTACTTTTGCATCATATTTTGGGCCAGCGGAAGGCTTGGAAGACCTTTCTTCCTTAAAAATTACCCCAACTACAACTCCCAGGCTCCCTATAAGAGTTTGGAGGGGGCAGTAGTAGCTAGAGCAGGGGAGGCAAACTTTTTGCCCCGAGGGCCACATCTGGGTATGGAAATTGTATGGTGGCCCATGAGTGCTCACAAAATTGGTGTTGAGGTGCAGGAAGGGGGTAAGGGCACTGGCTGGGGCTACAGACTCGGGTGGGGCCAGAAATTAGGAGTTCAGAGTGTGGGAGGGGGCTCCAGGTTGGGGTAGGGGGTTGGGATGCAGGGGGGGGTGAGATCTCTGGCTGAGGGTGCAGGCTCAGATGGGGCTGGGGATGAGGGGTGAAAGAAGGTGCTCTGGGATGGGACTGAGAGGGTGTGAGGGGGGGTTGGGGCACAGGAGGAGGTCAGGGGTGCAGGCTCCAGGTGGCGCTTACCTCAAGCAGCTCCCAGAAGCAGCATGTCCCCACACCGGCTCTTATGCAGCGGCATGGCTAGGCAGCTCTGCGCGCTGCCCCATCCACAGGCACTGCCCCTGCAGCTCCTGTTGGCTGCAGTTCTCAGCCAATAGGAGCTGTGGGGGCAGTGCTTGGGGCGAGGCAGTGTGCGGAGCCCCTCGGCTACCCCTACATGTAGGAGCTGGAGGGGGGACATGCTGCTGCTCCCGGGAGCAATGCGGAGCAGGGCAAGCCCCAGCAGGAGCTCGAGGGCCGGATAATAATGTCTGAGGGGCTGGACGCGGCCCGTGGGCCGTAGTTTGCTGACCCCTGAACTAGAGGGAAGGAAATTGGCTGGCTAAATTTAGAGCCCTTCACCCAGAATCTTTAATAGTGATGCTGGAATTTATTTGTAGGAAAGATCTGTCAGCTGATGGCTGGCAGTCCACATTGTGGACTAACAAACCTTCATGGCAAAAGGTCATGTAGAGCTATAGGAGGACCTCTACCCTGGTTAATGATCTTTCCTCACAGATTGTTAGTAGCTTAATAAACTAATCCATGGAGGCATGGGCCTTCCCTGCCATGAGGTACAGGTGTCCTTTAATGCAAGTTTGACTAATGAGGGCAGCTGCCTTAAAGGTGCATGCATGCCCATAGGTGCTCTTGCTGCTTGCATCCAAGTTTCAAGGAAGTTTTAGAACCTGTCTTATATTAATTAAGAATTTGTGGAGCAGGTACTGGTTTCTTTGCAGAAGGTAAAAGAAAGGCCACTGTGCATTCTCTTGAGCCTGTTTCTCACTTGAAGGAGGGACCTATAGACTTGAAGTCTCCGCTTGAAAACAGACTTTCTTGTCAGTGATCATCTTCAAAGAAGGTCCGAAACCCCCTGACAGAATATGTCTTAGCAGCACCAGAAGGCAAAGGATCTTAAGGTTCCTTTCAGCAAGCACCATAAGCACCAGTTACATTGACACAATTTTGGTATGAGTGCTGTGTGGTGGACTCCACCCTGTTTGTTATCTCAATTTCCCCAGTCTTGCTTTGCTGCATACACAATGAGTCACAGCAGCATGGGTCTACTCCATGTGACTGAAAGAATGTGAATAAAATTAATTTAGCATAGCAGAGAAACAGAAAAAAATGGACTGTTCAGTCTGGTCAGGATTTTTAGGCTGTTGACAGCAGAGGCAATGCAAAGAAGCCCACTTCTCAGGACTTCAGCCCATCCTGCTTTCAGGCTATTTACTTTACCTGGATTTCCCACAAGTTCTCCTGAGCCTGTTTTGACTTTTCAGAAGTCTCAAGTGGAGGTAAGGAATCATCCTGTGTCTTGGACTTCTAAATACACATATCCGTCCCCTCCTTCATGCATGCCTTGACTTCCTTGCTGTCTAGAATCTGGTGAAGCTACAGTAGAAGTCTTGCAGACATTGCTCCCACACCTAAGGTAAGACCTGCCAGCTGCTACAGTGAAAAAGGTTTCCAGGGTTACCACTGCCCCAGGTTGGACCGCAGTTGACTATTACTAATTAGATCTGACTAAACCTTTTTTATATATAAACAATCATCCTCGTGAATGTTTAAATTTCTTAACAATACAAAAAATATCATTTAAGAAACAAAACTAATTTATAATTGTTGACCAAAGAGAACTTGACATTTTCATATGTGTTGTAGATATGCAAAATACACTTAATGGTATAGAATGTAATTAACCTAAGCAACAAATTAAAGTTATTGTTCTGATAGAATTTTATGCTGAAGAAATTTAAATCATAAAAATCCAGTGCAGATGCACTGCATGAAGCTGTGCAATGTGCCGCTCTGTTGTAATGTTGGTCTTGCCTGCATACTAAGGGTATGTCCAAAGTGCAATCAGAGATGTGACTGCAGCACATGTAATTATAGTTGGGCTAGCTTTAATCTAGCTATGCCAGGTACCAATAATAGTGAAGCCACAGCAGCATCAGTTAGCTGCCCAAATATGTACCAAGGCTCCCTGGCGAACTTCGCTGCTTTGGGCCCTGAGCCAGCTAGATTAAAGCTAGCTCAGGTATGTCTACCTGTACTGTAATCAGACCTCCAATTGCACTGTAGACATACCCTTATCTAGGGCAAGCCACGATTATGCAGGTAAGCTACACGTTGCACAGATTTATTCAAGACATATGCACTGAATTTTGTGACAATGTTAATTGATTGTGAAACATTTAATAGTCTTACATTTACTTCGTCTTAGCCTCAGAAGTTCACACTTCAAATCAATACAGAAGGTGCAGGGGAGGGCAACTTCACACATGCTGATTATTATTCTGTGGGGAAAGATTCCTGACTTGCAAGATTGTAGGAGCAGGAGGCAAACACATCCAGCACAGTGTGAGCTCTGCATGGCAGGTACCTTTGCTGCAAGCCTCCCCAAGACTCAAAGTCCTGCAGTGACTGCTGCCAGTTCTCCTCTTCTAAAAGGGCTCCTAAGACCTGTAGAGAGGAGCAGTTTAGCCACTGCCTACTTCTTTTGGCCTCAGCCTGAATGGTAAAACTCAATTGAGAATTGAGATAATTGCCTCACCTGTGAGCAACAGTGCCTGGGGATGGTCATTGTTCTGTTTCCACTACTTTTAATCTCCAAGCATTTTATTGCTGCCTGTGCTTTTCAAGGGCAATAGCAGGTAAAAGCCTGGAGGAAGACCTAGAACAAATGAAGAATAAAATACTAGGGAGAAAGCAAAATGGCAGGCAAAGGAACTCCAGAAGCAGACGGTAGCATTTATAGATTTATGGAAGCACAAGTGCTGGTTATTGGTGGAGTTCCTCAAGGATCGACCTTGATACAGATCTTATTTAATATTTATATTAATGACTTTAGCACACTTCTACTTTTTGTGCCAATGATACAAAGTTGGAAGGCACTGTCAATACAGAAGAACTAGCTGTCCTTTAAGACTGGAGTAACACAATAGTACAAAGTGTAAGGGTCTAATAATTATGTAGGGTCTAATAAGAATTTCTGCTACAAGCTGGGGGCTCATCAGTGGGAAGTTACAGAAGAGGAGAGGGACCTGCGTGTGTAGGTCGATCAGAGGATAATTGAACCACCAATGTGATGTGGCTGTGAAAAAGGCAAATGTGATCCTAGGATGTATTAAATGAGGCATTTCCAGTAGAGATAGAGAAATATTAATGCCATTGTACAAGGCACAAGTAAGACCTCATTTGGAATGCTGTCTACAATTCTGGTCACTCATGTTCAAGAAAGAAGAATTCAAACTACAATAGGTGTAGAGAAGAGCTACTAGGATGATAAGGGGAATGGAGGGTCTATCTTATGAGGGAAGATTGGAAGAGCTTTGGCTTGTTTAGCCTCGCACAATGAAGGCTGAAAGGTGATATGATTGTTCTCCAGAAATACATTGGGGGTAAACACCAAGGAGGGTGAAGAGCTGTTTAAGCTAACATACAATGTTGGCACAAGAACAAATGTGTGCAAACTGGCTATGAACAAATTCAGCCTGAAAATTAGAAGAAGTCTTCTAACCATCAGAAGAGAGAGGTTCTGGAACAGCCTCCCACTAGGCGTTGTAGGGGTAAGCAATTTAATTAGTTTTGAGAGAGAGCAGGACAAATGTATGAGTGGGATTGTATGACAGGGTTGCCTGTAACAGTGGAGGTCAGGGTGCGTCAGCCCTGGGAGTCCCTTCTGGTTCCCAAGATCTCAGCCTTCAGGGCTTCAGCCAGTCAGCTGCAGTGGTCAGGAAGGGATTCTCCCCCCTTCCCCCATGCATTCTTCTTTTTCTTTTCTTGCCTCCTTCAGAAGCACTAGGGATGGCCACAGCTGGAGATGGGACACTGGATGTGGTGGGACAGTACTCTGAGGTGGCACTGAGCATTCTGTCTCACATGCTTGTCTGGCTGGTTCTTGCTTCTGTGCTCAGGGTCTAACTGGTTGCCATATGTGGGGTCAGGAAGCAGTTTCCCCCCAGATCAAATTGTCAGTGACCTTGGGGGAGGGTTCACCTTCCTCTGAAGCATGGCAAGCAGGTCACTTGCCAGGATTATCTGAATATATCTCACTTAATCAATCCCCTGCCACTACGGGGACCTTGTGCACTGGTGCATTTCAGTATCTCCTATTCTGTCTGGCATATAATAGTCTCATCACCTGTGGGCTATAATACCTTGGTCTATTTTCAGTTGTTGGGTTTAGTGTGTGGGTGGTGGTGGTGGCCTGTGAAATACATGGGTCAGACTAGATGATGTGGTGGTTCCTCTGGCCTTAATCTGTGATTCTCTGACAAATAGATTTATACTGCAACTTGACAAAAAGGCAAATTGTGGGGTTACTTTACAGGATTGGACATTGAGGCCCAGACAATATTGCTACTTGAAGAGCCAGAATAAAAACTTCTCCAGAAATACCGAGTATGTAAAGATTTATTTTTGTAATCTAAATTACAAAATAAAATTGGGCAAATCATATGCCTTACCAGTGTGGAGAGTTTGTTTTATATCAAGTTTTGACTGTTAGTAAATCACATGTCCTAGAAACTCACAAATATTTGGACTTCGTGTATATCATTGATTAAGACAAATAAAAATATAGAAACAGTAAGAAAAACTAAATTTGGGAAGATAGGAGCAAGTAGCTAATAGCAAATAGCAAAGCTAATGTGCGGAATAAAAATAAGCCTAATTAAAATGAATACACTCTGCAGGAGATTCTGTATTCTCAACTCTTTACTATGAATCTCACCCACAGACAGATATTTTTCAGGACTTTATTTAGACAATGAAGAATAAGCCTAAATTCTCCCTCCATTCAATGAGAGGGAAGGTGGCAATTCCCCCAAGTTTATACAGTATGATTCAATTATTCATTAGACACACTATGTACACTTGACAAAATAGAGACACACCCTATCACATAGAGTCCCAGTTGAAGAATGCCTCAAACCTATTCCCTTAAAGCTAGAGTAAAGAAGGATGTAATCAAGGAGCTTACTTCTGCAGTGTCAGCTGTGTGTGTTTCCCCACTGTTGTAAGTCTTCCACTAGCTTATAGGCTGCAGGGGTGCTTTTTGACTCTCAGGTCTTCTCCTTCTGGGGGAAACAAAAGTGGAACACAAACAAGTAGTTCTTGGACTCCATAATTCAGCACCTCTGTTGAGGCAGTCTAGGAAAGAATTTGAGAAGCAACTTGACAAAAATGCAAAAACTAACAGGTTTTGATTAGTGTATCAGAAGCAGAAAGCTTGCCTAACACACAGTGGGGCCACTAGAAAACAAAGGTGTTAAAAGACCACTCAAGGAAAGACAAAGCCATTGCAGAGAAGCTATTTTTTGCATCAGTCTTCACTGTGGAGGATGTAGGGGAGATATTTACATCAGAACGATTCTTTTTGGTGACAGTTCTGAAATACTGTCCCAAATTGATGTGTCAATAGAAGAGGTTTTAGAACAAATTGATAAACTAAACAATAATAAGTTATCAGGACCAGATGATATTCACCCCCAGAGTTCTTAAGGAACTCAAATATGAAATTGCAGAACTGCATATTGTCACTGAAATCAGCCTCTGTAGCAGATGACTGGACGGTAGCTAATGTAATACCAATTTTTAAAAAGGGCTCCAGAGGAGATCTTGGTCATTACAGGCTGGTAAGCCTAACTTCAAAAATGGGGAAATTGGTGGAAACTATAGTAAAGAACAGAATTATCAAGCACATAAATAAACAAGATTTGTTGAGGAAGAGTCAACATGGCTTTTGCAAAGGGAAGTCATGCCTCACCAATCTATTAGAATTCTTTGAGGGAATCAACAAGTACATGGACAATGGTGATCTAGTTGATATATTGTACTTGGATATTCAGAAAGCCTTTGGCAAGGCCCTCATCAAAGGCTCTTAAGGAAACCAAGTAGCCATGAGATGAGAGGCAGGTCTTTCATGGATCAATAACTGGTTGAAAGATGGGAAACAAAGGATAGGAATAAATGATCAGTTTTCACAATGGAGTTCTGGGACTTGTGCTGTTCAACATATTCATTAACAAACTGGAAAAGTGGATGAACAGTGAGGCGGCAAAGTTTGAAGCAGATGCAAAATTACTCAAGATAGTTAAATGCAAAGCAGACTGCAAGGAGTTACAGCGGGGTCTCACAAAACGGGATGAGTGGGCAACAAAATGGCAAATGAAATTCAGCGTTGTTAGGTGCAAAGTAATGCACATTGGAAAAAATCCCAACTGTATATATACAGTGCTGGATTCTAAATTAACTATTTCCATCCAAGAACGAAATCTTGGAGTCACTGTGGATAATTCTCTGAAAACTTCCGCTCAATGCACAGCAGAGGTCAAAAAGGCTAACAGTATGCTAGGAACTATTAGGAAAGGGGTAGAAAATAAGACAGAAAATACCATGTCACTATATAAATCTGTGTTGTGCCTGTACTTTGAACACTCTGCCAAGTTCTGGTCATCACATCTCAAAAATTGGCCAGTCTATACTGTGATACAGCATGCCCAGAAGGCAGCAGGAGAGTGATCTAGGATGAGGAGAAGCCTTATTCCCTGTAGATTAATTAAAAGCACCTGAAACCAATTAGAGCACCTGAAGCCAGTCACCTGATAAAATCCCCCTGCTTCAATCAGCCAGAGGAGGAGCTGGAGCAGAGTGGTTTGGTGGTGGAGCAGAGAGCAGTTTGGAGGAGCTGAATCAGAGTGGTTTGGTGGTGGAGCAGAGAGCAGTTTGGAGGAGTGAAGCAGAGTGGATTGGTGGTGGAACAAAGAGCAGTTCGGAGGAAAGCGGAGGAGAGTTTTGAGAAGTGCTGCAGCAGGCTAAGAAGACCAAGATCCTAGGTAAAGGGACACCTGGCTTGTGCAGAGGGAAGGCAGGAAGCCCCACAAGCTGAAGGTCAGGAGAGGGAAGTAGCCCAGGGGAAAGAATCACTGGTACAAGTGGTTCACCTGCTATCATAGGGCCCCTGGGCTGGGACCTGGAGTAGAGGGCGGGCCCGGGTCCCTCCCTCTCCACTCCCCTTCCCTGGGATACTAGTAGGATAGCTGTTACCCCAGTTCAGGGGCAAGAAATGGCACCCTGAAACCCCCCCACAAGAAGAGAAAGTGCGGGACCCATCATAGTAGTGCCGGCAATTTGCCACAATACGCAAAAGAACAAATGGACACAGATCTGCCATCAGGAATCATAACATTCAAAAACCAGTAGGAGAACACTTCAGTCTCTCTGGTCACTCAATAACAGACCTAAAAGTGGCAATTCTTCAACAAAAATCTTCAAAAACAGACTCCAACGAGAAACTGAAGAACTGGAATTAATTTGCAAACTGGACACCATTAAATTAGGCTTGAATAAAGACTGGGAGTGGCTAGGTCATTACACAAACTGAAAGCTGTTTCCCCATGCTAGTTTTCCCCTACTGTTATTCACACCTTCTTGTCAACTGTTTGAAATGGGCCATTCTGATTATCACTACAAAAGTTTTTCTTCTCCTGCTGATAATAGCCCACCTAAATTGATTAGTCTTTTAGAGTTGGTATGGCAACCCCCATCTTTTCATGTTCTCTGTATATATATATATATATATATATCTTCCTACTGTATCTTCCACTCCATGCGTCTGATGAAGTGGGTTTTAGCCCATGAAAGCTTATGCCCAAATAAATTTGTTAGTCTCTAAGGTGCCACAAGTACTGCTCATTTAAAAAAAAAAAAAGATGTTCAAGGGTACGGAATGGCTTCCATACGACGAGAGACTAAAAAGAGTCAAGCTGTTCAGCTTAGAAGAGAGACAACTTAGGAGGGATATGATAGAGGTCTATGAAATCATGAATGATATGGAAAAAGTGAATGGAGAAGCATTATTTACCCTTTCCCACAATACAAAAACCAGGGGTCATTCAATGAAATTAATAAGCAGCGGGTTTAATACAAACAAAAGGACATACTTTTTCACACAACGCACAACTACCCTGTAGAACTCAAGGCCATTGGATGTTGTGATTGCAAAAAGTATAGCTGGGTTCAAAAAGAACTGGATAAGTTCATGGAGGATAGGTCCACGAATGTCTATTAACTAGGTGGCCAGGGATGCAACCCCATGCTTGGGGCAATCTTAAACTTCTGACTACCAGAAGCCAAGAGTGGAGGACAGGCGTGGGTCACTCCTCAATTGCTCTGCTCTGTAAACGCCCCCTGAAGCTCTAGTATGGGTCACTGTCAGAGACAGGATATTGGACAAGATGGACCATTGTTTGACCCAGTATGGCAGCTCTTACGTTCTCCCTCACAGGGTTACACCGTATCTTCAGCCTCCCCAGGATACAGCTCCTGTTTATCCCATCCCCTGACTCAATAGTTCATTTCCAGTGTGGTGGGGGATGGAGGAGCGGTCAGCCCACAGGAGTGGGGATGGAGGAACTGTCAGCTCGAGGTGGGATCCAGGGTCCGGGTTCATTGTATATCTGAAGATTCATTATTATGAAGGGCTTTGTAGCAAGGGTGTATAGTAATAAGAACATGTATTCACATAAGTTAGTGATGTATATAACTTAATGGTTCTGACTCATTTAAAGGTTTTTGTTTAAATCTAAATAAAAATCAGCAATCATTGGCCCTCTGCATAGCCATTATCAGTAGCCATCATGGTATAAGCAGATCATGTACAATAAACACTCATCATTAGAACTAGACAGTTTGTGCTGGTGTCAGCTTCATTCAGAAAGCTATCCTGGAATTCAGAAAACTATTTCTAGACTATTTCACATGCATCTTACTCCTAGAAGAACATCCAATTGAGGAAATGAGAAGTTTGTGCTCAGAGAATGAAAGGGAAGGCACCTCCCAAAAGCATCCAACACCAAGCTGCATAGCCACTTTGAGCAGGAAACACAAATTTGTTTCTTTACATACTAGCATGTACTAATTTCATTCCAGCAAAGGAACTGAAAACAAATACGACTTCACCTTTCATCCACTGATGATATATCACTTACAAACATTAAATACAAATTTCACAGCACGAGGTTTGGAATAATTATACTCAGATATAATTATACTATGCACATATGTAGGTAAAGCACAGAGGCTGTGTTTTGCCCAAGGCCACAGTGAGTCAGTGATCGAGTTAGGGAGACTGATTCAGGGAAGTACTTTAAGCATGTGAGTAGTCCACAGGCACCAACTTTCCAGTGTGCTGGGGGGTACTGGACCTCTGGCTCTGCCCCAGGCCCTGCCCCCACTCTACCCCTTCCCCCAAGGCTCCAGCCTAGCCTTACCACTTCCTGCCTGTGCACCACCTCTTCCTTAGCTCTCGTCCCCTAACGCCCCTACTCTACTTGCACTACATTGATGACATCTTTATCATCTGGACCCATGGAAAAGAAGCCCTTGAGGAATTCCACCATGATTTCAACAATTTCCATCCCACCATCAGCCACAGCCTGGACCAATCCGCACAAGCGGTCCATTTCCTAGACACTACTGTGCTAATAAGTGATGGTCACATAAACACTACCCTATACCAGAAACCTACTGACCGCTATACTTACCTACATGGCTCCAGCTTCCATCCAGGACACACCACACGATCCATTGTCTACAACCAAGCTCTAAGATACAACCGCATTTGCTCCAATCCCTCAGACAGAGACAAACACCTATAAGATCTCTATCAAGCATTCTTAAAACTACAATACCCACCTGCTGAAGTGAAAAAACAGATTGACAGAGCCAGAAGAGTACCCAGAAGTCACCCTACTACAGGACAGCCCCAACAAAGAAAACAACAGAACGCCACTAGCCGTCACCTTCAGCCCCCAATTAAAACCTCTCCAACGCATCATCAAAGATCTATAACCTATCCTGAAAGAGGATCCCTCACTCTCACAGATCTTGGGAGACAGACCAGTCCTCACTTACAGACAGCCCCCCAACCTGAAGCAAATACTCACCAGCAACCACACACTACACAACAAAAACACTAAGCCAGGAACCTATCCTTGCAACAAAGCCTGATGCCAACTCTGTCCACATATCTATTCAAGTGACACCATCATAGTACCTAATCACATCAGCCATGCCATCAGGGGTTCTTTCACCTGCACATCTACCAATGTGATGTACGCCATCATGTGCCAGCAATGCCCCTCTGCCATGTACATTAGCCAAACCGGACAGTCTCTATGCAAAAGAATAAATGGACACAAATCTGACATCAGGGATCATAACATTCAAAAACCAGTAGGAGAACACTTCAACATCTCTGGTCACTCGATAAACATTTAAAGGTGGCAATTTTGCAACAGAAAAACTTCAAAAACAGACTCCAACGAGAAGCCGCTGAACTGGAATTAAGTTGCAAATTAAATACCATCAATTTAGGTTTGAACAGAGACTGGGAATAGCTGGGTCATTACACAAATTGAATCTATTTCCCCATGTTAAGTATCCTCACACCTTCTTGTCAGCTGTCTGATATGGGCCATCTTGAGTATCACTACAAAAGTTTTTTTTCTCCTGCTGATAATAGCTCATCTTAATTAATTAGCATATTAGAGTTGGTATGGCAACTTCCACCTTTTCACATTTTCTCTGCATGTATATATATATCTTCCTACTATATGTTCCATTCTATGCATCCGATGAAGTGGGCTGTAGCCCACGAAAGCTTATGCTTAAATAAATTTGTTAGTCTCTAAGGTGCCACAAGTACTCCTGTTCTTATTACAGAACAGTGTACCCTTTGCCACTTGGCATTGCGAGGTTCTTAGAGTCTCAGTGGGAGACCCAGGATCACTTCCCTCTGCTGTCAGGCAGGGAGTGAGGATTTGAACATGTGTCATCTAACTCTCAGAAGTGTGCTCTAGCCACTTAGTTATGATGCATAGAGTGAAAAATACAGTAAGCAGAATATATATTATAGCACATGAAAAGATGGGAGTTGCCTTACCAAGTTGGGGGTCAGTGCTAACGAGCCAATTCAATTAAGGTGGAAGTGGCCTATTCTCAACAGTTGACAAGAAGGGGAGAATACCAAAGGAGGGAAAATTACTTTTGTAGTGCTAACGAGGCCAATGTAATCAAGGTGGCCCATTTCCAATAATTGACAAGAAGGTGTGAGTATCAGCAGAGGAAAAATTACTTTTTGTAGTGACCCATCCACTCCCAGTCTTTATTCAGGCCTAATTTGATGGTGTCCAGTTTGCAAATTAATTCCAGTTCTACAGTTTCTCGTTGGAGTCTGTTTGAAGGTTTTTTTTGTTGAAGAATTGCCACTTTTAAGTCTGTTATTAAGTGTCCAGGGAGATTGAAGTGTTCTCCTACTGGTGTTTGAATGTTACAATTCTCGATGTCTGATCTAAAGGCTTTTTCAGTCTCTCCTGTTGAAGCTTTACCACCTTGTCTAAATACTTGAAGAATCACTGGGCCAGAGCAAGAGCAACTGTGCAAATATGCCTCTATTACGCCTGGGGGAATTCTGCACTTTAAAATTCTGTGCCAACAAATTAAAAATTCTGTGCACAATATTTTAAAATTCTGCAAATTTTATTTGTCAAAATAACACAATATAATCATGCCAGTTTTAATTATTTTGGTAATTTATTTCAAAACACCTGTCAGCAAGTATGTCTGTAACAATTCAGGATTTATTTTTTTTTACAAATAGCTTCCTTACTGAGCATATTATTACAGAACTCTGAGTAATAATTCATTTAAACTATAATACAGAACTGTATTTCCCGCATCCCTCAGAAGCAGTGCAAAGGCTTAGGGGAGTCAGGAGTAATGGAGGAGCTGAGGGAGAGGGAAGTAATTGTTGGGAAGGAGCCTGGGAGTCAACCTGGAGGGTTGTGGGGTGTGGGTGGGAGAAGTATGGACTGGGGGTCTTTGGGGGGTGGGGAGATTGTTAGGGAGCCTCCCCAGTATAGACCCTGGCTGACCCCTAACCTCTCCCATTTAGTCAGACACATCTGCCCCTGTCCCCATGTGTCTCTGTACTCCTCCTCATCCCCCCACCTCCCCCATCCCCATGTGGTTCTGCACCCACCACTCAGCCACCCCACGTCTCTCTGGGGCCCTGAATCCCCACTCAGCCACCTCTCCTCCTCCCCATCCCCAAGTGTCCCTGTACCCCCACTCCCATTCAGCCCCATACTCAATGCTGTCACCCCACTAACTCCTGTGCCCCTGCCCCAGTCTGTGCCCCCCACTAGCCCTTCTGAACCCCAGTCTATGTGACCTCCAGCAGCCCCATGTGCCCCGTTCTGTCCCTCCTGCCCCATATCCCATGTCTCCTCACCTGGTCCCACAGACAGGGCACTGTGTGGAATGCAGATACTGCCCCCTCCCACTCGTGGCTGGCCACTCAGGCCCTGAACTGGCTGCTCTCTCTTCTGGTGTCATAGCAGCCCCTGGTGGGTGAAAGGTGTAATTACAGCACCTTTCTGGCAGAATATATTTTCTGTGGGGAAAAAATCTGTGGGGGGACATGAATTCTGCATGTGCGCAGTGGTGCAGAATTCCCCCAGGACTACTCTATAGCCTGGTGGCTAGGGTGTCTATGTGGATGACCTAGGTACCCATCCCTATGATCTAATGCTTCTTTAATTATTTATACATGATTAAACAGATTCACCAGGATAGAATGAGGGAGCTCTCTTACACGAGACTATCCCACAGCTCAGTGGTTCAAACACCACTCTTAAGATGTAGGAGAACCCTGTTCTAATCCATTTTCCCCTCCAGCAGAGAAGGAAATTGAACCCAGGTCTCCCACATCCCAGGCAACTGCACTAAGCACTGGGCTAAAAGTTATTCGGTGGGTGATGGATGGCAGCTCCCGCTCCTCTGACTATTATGTGTGGACTTAGGCAGACACCCAACTCATTCTCACAAGAAACTACTTAGTCACCTATGATGTTTTGGGCTCCACCCAGACATAAGGGGTTCCATCACTCCCTGTCCTGTAACTTTGGGGGCCTATGTGCTGTGCAGCTGTAGTCCAATTCCCAGACACCAGTAGCCTACACACAAGCATATGGTCTTATCCTGGCTCTCACCAGCCTAGTTACACTTTGCAGGGTGACACCTACAGCCCTTCCAGTCCCAGATCTCCTCAAATACATCTTCCCTGAGTTCTTAATTACCAGCCACTTGAACTGTTCCACTCTGGTTCATCACTCCTGAAGGTGTGAAACCACCCCCTCACTTTGGCACACCTACTCCACACAGTTTGCACACCAGAGACTGCTTGGGATGAAAGTGAACAAAAAGTTTATTTAATAGAAAAACCACCGATTCAAAGATGAAAGAGTACGAGGAAAGCAAATATATACAAGTTACACAGAAAACAAAGAGACAACCTCCGGCTTTACACTTTCCTATTATATAAAAAAAATCCTTTTTCTAGTAAGAGTTACCTATTGCCTTAAAACAGTTTCCCAGTGTATCCCCTAGCTATAGGAGGGATCCAGCATTCTCAGACAGTCTCCCGGCTTAAGACTATCTTCACAGTTCTAGATGCTCTTAGTTAAAACCCCTTCCATTTTAAAAGGATTTGCAGTTATTTTTTTCTTCTGCCACTGTAGGTATTCAAAGTGAGGAAAATTCCTTCTTTTCTTAGTTTTTGAAGCCGGGGGTGGGTTTCTTTTCAGTTTCAAGCTGTTCTCATTTGCTTTGATGGTTCCTCATTGTTTTTTCCTGGGCTACACAATGACTAAGTACTTGAAGCCCATATCTCATAATGACTACTAAATTCAGTGCATTACAAGCTTTCTTACTTGATATACTCTTACAGTAAAATATCATAATATTGCAAACAATTGGTTTAACTGGGGATTCTAAATCTTCTGTTCTCTCCTTGGGATGTCTGGACCCTGCTTGTCACAGCACCTAAGCCACCTGACCAGTGGCGTAGCCAGGTTTAGCGCACATGGGGGAACGGCGCTATAAAAAGGCGCCTCCCCGCTCCCCCTGTACTCACCGTGGCGGCGCTTTAAAGGGCCCGGGACTCCAGCCGCTGCGGAGCCCCCGGGCCTTTTAAATCCCCACCCGAGCCCGGCTCCGGCAGCAGGGCTGGGGCGGGGGGGCACTTTAAAAGGCCCGCAGCTCCCCGCAGCGGCAGGAGCCGCCGGCCTTTTAAAGCGCCAGCCCTGCTGCCGAACCCGGGCTGGGCGGGGGGGGGGGGTTTAAAAGGCCGGTGGCTCCTGCCGCTGCGGGGCCTTTTAAAGCGCCCACCCCCCCAGCTCGAGTCCGGCAGCGGGGCTGGGGGGGGCACTTTAAAAGGCCCTGCAGCAGCAGGAGCCGCCAGCCTTTTAATTAAAGCGCCCCCCCCAGCCTGGGTCTGGCAGTGGGGCTGGAGGGGGGGTGCTTTAAAGGGCCCGTGGCTCCCCGCAGGAGCAGCAGGCCTTTTAAAGTGCCCCTGAGCTCGGCTCACACAGCGGGGCTGGCGCAGCGCCTTAGCGCCGCTTCTCCTCACAGGGGGAGCAGCCGCTCCCCCTGGCTACGCTACTGCACCTGACTCCATGAGAGGGTTACTGGTTGTGACTCGTAAGCAGAGATAGGTGCTTCCCTACAGTCTGTATTTAGTTACCTAGCTCTGTGAGAGGTGCAAGATTTAGGACGCATCCCTTTTGTTGTCATCTCCCATTGACTAGCTTAGGCAGTACCTATCTAGTGGGCTGGCTTTTGTGGCTCACATTCTAAAGTGCTTTTTTCTCCCCATTCACTGTATAGGGAGTGCTGGCACCGAATGCAGACTTTGTGGATTTTAGTGTTGTTCCAGAGATTTTTAGCTGCCTAAAAGTAGGCATTGCAACACCTAAGTCCCTTTGTGGATCCGGGCCAAAGTCTACAACAACCTCTTCCTTGCTAACTATCAAGGCCTTTATTCCATCTTCATCCTACTTGACTTCTCTGCTGCTTTTTTCATTGTTGATCACACCCTCTTTCTTGATATACTCTCTTCTGTGGTTTCTGTGGTCCAGTCCTTTCTCTAATTCCATCTTCCTTGACTTGAACTTTGGAACACTCCACTAGCCCCTTCTCCTTTAGTGCATTAAATGTAGACTTTTTAGTGCCTTCAGAACCCTGTATGACTCTTCCCCTCTGTCCCCAGTGATGCCAACCTTAACTACCCATTTTTCAGTTTCCCAAAGCTATCTCCCTGCCTTCTTTCACACTGCCCTTATGCATGGAAGGACTTCCATGAACTTAGCCATAAGAGCCTAGATTATTTATGTCCCTCCTGAAGACCTGTCTGTTATAATGCCTATAGAAGTTTGCTATCTATCATTGTCACAGTTGAAGAATAACTTGGGCATAATTCATATCACATATATATGTATACACACATGTATTTGGTAGGAACACTGTATTTGTTGTTTCACTTACCCAAGCTACTGTTTATTTTCATGTGTGTGACTATGAGCTTCTGGAGATACAGATCATGCTTCCCCCACCCGCCCTGTTTGGAAAGTACCTAGTACAGTGTGGGTATTTGGAAAATAATAGCCTCTGTACCAACATATTCTGAATCAGAGTCATTTGTCTCACATCATACCTGTTTATATGTATTTAGTTGTCTTGTGTGCCAAATCCATTAGAAGTATTTCATTTATCATTCCCTCCAATATGATTATCCATAAGTTCTATACCCCTATAACTGGACACCTTTCCCTCTATTTGCTTTAGTATCCTCACTTAAAAACACCATTATCTTGAAAATATCACGTTACTGTCTATTTTGTTAAGAAAGAAGCAATGCTTAAAATTACTATATGTGATAGATTTTTTAAAGCTATTTTTCTTCACTTTGTTAATTTTATGCATTTAACACTACTTTGTTCAGAATCAGTTTTTCCATTACTGAAAAGGACATCATCAGGAAAACCCTAATAGGAACTTAAAATATTTTTTTAATTTTAAAAAAGTTCCTATTTAAAGGGTGCTCTATTAGACACATGGATTTTTAAAGCCCATTGTTTAAAAACAAATCCAGTTGATAACTTTCTATTAAATAATAAAACCAACCATCTATATTGCTTTTACGGCAGGTTACAAGAAACATAAAAGCAATGTAAAAGACCACTCCTGATTATAAAGTTTTGCTCTGGAAGACAAGCTAATACAAATATATTTTAAGTAAAAATGAATAAAATGTACACAGAACTACCAAACACCCTTAAATAATTAAGAACATTCCAAGTTTTCTAATCTTTACTGTCAAACTAATTCCAAGGTAACTATATCAGCAGGCCTAGAGTTGTGTTTATATAGACCCAGCTCCACCCCTAATTGACATAAGCTCACCTGTTAAGGTTTCCAGTTCCCCCTGCTCTTCCTGTTATTCCTTGATTAAACAAATATAGTTCCTGTTATTTAAAAACACCCACAAACAGGTAAAAATTGACTAATTTATGAGAGTGTTCCCTCTTGATATTACAGCTCTAAGGAAAGAACCTGAAAAGTGATACAAACAATGTCTTTTCAGAAACAGAGATATAATGGATATGAATTTACTTTGAGAAGTGGTGAAGAAAAGGAGATACAAAATACTATATTAGAGGGTACAAGAAAGGAGGAGAAGGGGAAAACACGCAGAAAACAAAATCTATTTTCAAGAGCTCTCTGGGACAGGAGACATTTTATGCTCTGATATTACAAACCTACACTAGAAAATGCCAAATCCTGAAATATTTCTAAAATTGTCTGAAAAAATCCCAGAATGTAGAGGAGTGTATTGTGATTAATATACTGTATATAGTAGTATGCTAGTATCTCCAAACATCATACTTCCTTTAACCATTCCTTTTTCTTCTTATAGTACTGCAGTGTAGGAACTTCTAGACTCAAAACCAATTTTGTTTTATAGTGCTATGATTGGAGTGCTGTAGCTGAAGATAAGTCCGTCGGGTCTAAACTTTTGCTTTCAGTTGCATACACCTTCTTTTAAAAGATAACTTTTAGCTGAAACTTTTCATGATGTTGCTTAGACCAGAGGGTAATTTATTTAGGAAAGTTGAAAGAAAAGGCTTTCAGGCCTGTTAGTTTTTTTCCAAACCATTGTTTGGAAAAACAATAAAATTGTTTAGTTGCTTTTTTGGCACTGGATGGCTCATGGTTTATTTAAAAATATATAGATTATAAATTTTGCAAGCATGAATGAGTAATGTGTGCTGCTTAGATTTATAGACATTTAGTTATTAGGTGTTGAACACTGTGTACTAAGCATGGAAGGCACTTTACTTTTTTAATTGATTTAAGCACATATTGAAGAACAATATTCTTAAAACCAGAGAGTGTGAACATTTTAATATATTTTATTTAAATCTTTGCCCATAACAAAGGTAGTGTAAATGTGTATTGAATAAGAACAATAATTATGGAGTGAGAAAGTCTAAAAAGAACATAGTACAAAACAGTATAGAAGAAGTAAAGGTTTATCTCTTCTTTTGGTCAGGAAGGAACTACAGGGATGAGTTCCATTTGTTCTCAACTGTGTAGTGCTGTTTGCTTGCTATGTCTGATGTTGTACTGTCCTATAATCCTGAATTATAATATATAATCCTGTTTCTCCAAGCATAATACCATATTCAGGATCAGGAACTCATGTATAATTTTTGCAGGTGCCAATAAAAACACAAGCCAAGATTTTAAAAAAACCAGGACACTAAAGTTGGCATTTGGGTTGACTTCATTAGAAGCTGCTAGGTGCTTAGCACTTTTGAAAATCTGGCTATTTATTTAGATGTCTAAAAGACCCTAGCTTTAGGTTCCTATTTTTTAAAAATCTTGATCACATTGCTTCATGTGTATTATACAAGTTACCTCTAAATCCTGGACCCAACAGGCATATATTTTGGCTTATCATAGCTGAAGTCGCTTGGGGCAAAGCAAACCAGGCTTTGACAGATTGTGGACCAAAGCCCCACAAACTGAAAGAAAGAGAAGGTGAATATATGTGCAATCATCATTACAGAATTAGTGATTCCAACCTTCTTTATAACCAGGTAAAATTACAACTTGAAACCTTTCTGGATAGCTGATCCAGTCTTTATAGTCTTTTGTTCAGGATGAGCATAGCTCAACAAACACCTGTTTGCTCCAACAGTAACTCTCCTTAACTTTTCAGTGTGCTACTCTTATAACAGTTTACCACTAACTTTAATATTTTACAAACAAAAATAATATTGCAGATAGATAAGTTCATATTGGAATGAATAAATTATGGAGTTGATTGCCACTAACTAGGCAATGGTTTATTAGGCTACTGATCTGAATAAGCTTGATCTTGCCTTATTTTAAGAGTTAGGTAATTTAGATTGTTAAGTATTTGTATACGTGCACTCTAGCATTGTTACTTCAGTGTAGTCCTTAAACAATTGCCTTGTTTGTAAGGTTAAACTGATAAAAAACAACAATCATGTTAGCTGTTTGTTGATTATTTCAAACAAGACCATGTTTACACAAGGGATTGGGGGCGGGGGGAGGAGAGGAAGGGAAACATCACTACAACCAGTTCAGCTACACCAGTGTTAGCATTGGCTGGAGTTGTAGTGCAGAGAAGATTCCAATGGCTGTTGGCTTTTATAACCACAAAATAGGGTTGTAAATAGGCTGAAAGTCACCAGAGTCTTGTCTGAAACCCTTGACCTGATGGTGGCATCATTGGTAATTTTTTCACTAAAATTACCAGAGCTGTATGCTGTAAATACTTATACAGGTGCTGAACTTGAAGCACAAGAGTAGTCCTATATACTTTAATTAAATTAAGCATATATGTAAATATTTGCAGGATCAGACCCTTAGTGTAGACAAAGCAGCGAGACCTGCAAGAAGCCATTGAATTATTCCTCCATCTCCACAACAACAAAAGAACCTCTGTGCTCTTGTAACTATTGCCAGAAGATCCCCACTTTTAGCTGGGAAAATTACTTTTATGGTGTTAACGAGGCCAATACAATCAAGGTGGCCCATTTCCAGCAGTTGACAAGAAGGTGTGAGTATCAGCTGAGGCAAAATTACTTTTTGTAGTGACCCATCCACTCCCAGTCTTTATTCAGGCCTAATTTGATGGTGTCCAGTTTGCAAATTAATTCCAGTTCTGCAGTTTCTCATTGGAGTCTGTTTTTGACGTTTTTTGTTGAAGAATTGCCACTTTTAAGTCTGTTATTAAGTGTTCAGGGAGATTGAAGTGTTCTCCTACTGGTTTTTGAATGTTACAATTCTTGATGTCTCATTTGTGTCCATTTATTCTTTTTGCATAGAGACTGTCCAGTTTGGCCAATGTACATGGCCATTGCGAACTCTGTCCATTTATCTATTCAAGGGACACCATCATAGGACCTAACCACATCAGCCATGCCATCAGGGGCTTGTTCACTTGCACATCTACCAATGTGATATGTGCCAACAATGCCCCTCTGCCATGTAAACTACAAAAAGTAATTTTCCCACTGCTGATACTCACACTTTCTTGTCAACTGTTGAAAATGGGCTACCTGGACTGCATTGGCCTCATTAGCACTACAAAAGTAATTTTCCCTCCCTTGGTATTCACCCCTTCTTGTCAACTGTTGAGAATAGGCCACTTCCACCTTAATTGAATTGGCTCATTAGCACTGACCCCCACACTTGGTAAGGCAACTCCCATCTTTTCATGTGCTATAATATATATTCTACTTACTGTTTTTTTCACTCCATGCATCTGATGAAGTAGGTTTTAGCCCACCAAAGCTTATGCCCAAATAAATTTGTTAGTCTCTAAGGTGCCACAAGGACTCCTCGTTGTTTTTGTTTGCTTATAATTACTCAGCTGTATAAGTATTTGTGGGATATAGGCCTTTTATTATATGGGCTGTGTATATAACAATGTAGAATCTGTGAATGATACTTCAGAATTGTGTAGAATGATCCCCAAAATCTTGTACATTTGATTGCTATCTGCCCCAAAGGGGAAGGAGCATATACAGAAGGTTGTGGAATTTCATACCTTTCTTTGCTTTGTGGATGTATAAAGTTTCTGATACTTGGAGTCAGATGCACTCATAGGCAGGTCCCCACCCATGCATGTGTGGTCACAGAGCACCTCTCTTAATAACTCTTATTGGCTTCTACACTGAACGTCTGGCACCCTCTAAACAATTCGGGCATGTACTCAGGAAAGTTGCCAGACTGGGTTGGTCTGCACTCATCTAAAGCTAATTGTAAGGCGGTGTTAAAGTCTTCCTCTGACGCTGAAGGATTTTGCTGTGTTTCAACAAGTTTAAAATCTCACTCAGGACATTTGGAGATATCACTACTACCCCCATGATTTCATGCTCTAATCCTTATGTTGATGCCATCATCCTGTCATTGTTATACTGTGAATTGGTAAGTGAGATTGTTACCTATTAATTTTTCATTGTTCCATAATATAAATCATGTATGGAATTCTAGAGATCCTTGGCTTCAAATTGTACAGTCAGTACTGACCAGCCCCTGAACTGACTGAGTGGGAGTGCATGAAGCAGGTGGTGTCACGGACTTGGTGCTTAGTGAGTGGAGCAGGGGTTGGGCATAGAATCAATATTCACTGCAAAGGATGGGACACACAGCCCAGGTCTGAGGGTGGAGGAAGATCTCATTGAGGAGACAGTACGGAGGACAGACTCATCGCAAGGAGAGGGGTGCATAGTCCTGGTTCTCACGGAAGTATTGGGAAAGGTAAATACTCAATGTCCAGTGTGGGGGTGGGAGAGACGGCCCCAGGTATCACTCTCATAGAGGGGATGTGGGGACCCAGCCCCAGTTGTCACTGAGGGGATGGGAGAGCATATAGTCAGTGCAAGAGAGGGGAGCACAGCCTTAGCTCTCACTGAAGGGACTGATGGAGGCACAGACTCGATGCTTAGTGGAAGAGAGTGGGGAGGTCACGATTCCGAGCTGGAGTGGGGTGAAACAGCCCCAGGTCTCAGTTCTAGTCTCAAGGAGGGGATGGGGCCAGAGCCCAAGCTGTAACTGATAGGAGGGGCCCACTGGCTTGGGTGGGGTTTGGGGGTGAAGAAGCCCCAGCTCACTAAGGAGTTTGGGGGGGACAGTTTCAGTGGGCTGGGTAGTCCCCACTATTACTTAGAGGTTGGGGGGGATCAGATCCTGCTAGCACAAGGCTGGGGAGCGCAGGCTGGAGGGGGGGGGCAGTCCCTGCTGTCAGGAGGGCAAGGGCTCTGTGGGGGAGGTTAGTCCTGTTCTCACAGAGATTATGGGGGGGCTAGGCTCATGGGGGGGGGCAGTCGCCGCTGTCACTGGTGGGCGTGGAGGGCCTGGGCTCGGTGGGGGTGTCAGTCCCCACTGCCACAAGGGCAGGCAGGAATGGGGTTGGTTGGGGGGGTTCAGGTCCAGTCATGGAGAGCATGGGCTCAATGTGCGGGGGTGGGTTACTCCCCACTGTCACAGGGGCGGGGGCATAGGCTCGGCGGGCAAGTCAGTCCCCACTGTCACGCAGGGGGCGCGGGCTCTGAAGGGGGGATTAGCCTCTGCTGTCACCGGTGTGGGGAGACCGTGCTTGGCGGGACTCTGGGAGGGGGGTCAGTCCCCGCTGTCCCGGGCTCGGTGGGGGGAGGGGGCTCAGACCCCGCTGTCACGGCGCTGCGCCTGTGGGGGAGGGTGTTTCCCCGAGCGGAGGCAGATGGGCAGGAAGCACCGACGCTGCAGTCGACGGAGCATGCGCGGCTGGGAGGCGGCCGGAGCCCTGAGGCTGCGCGGGGCCGGGGTCGCTCTGGCGGTGCCGGTGGCCGAGCATGAGGCTCGCCCAGCGGCCGGGGCAGGACAGCGAGCCCGCCGTGCGTGGCAGAGGGTGAGTGGCCGACCCGGGCCTAGAGGCGCCGCCGCAACCGGGCCGCCACCTTGTGGGGGAAGGGCCCGCAGACCCGACCTCTCGCGTGGGGGGAAGGGCCCGCAGACCCCCCCCGCCCCGAACCCCCATCGTGAGTGCCCGACACGCTCCCATCCTTCCCATGGGGCGCCGGGGGGGGAGGTGTCACAAGCTTGTCTGCTATTTGTGACTCTCCGTCTTCTCTCTCGGGAGGCGACATGCACTTGGCGTAGGATGTCCCGATTTTAGGGTCTTTTTCTTATATAGGCTCCTATTACCCCCCACCCCGTCCCGATTTTTCACACTTGCTGTCTGGTCACCCTAACTTGGCGCCCCTTGCGTGGGCGGGCTGGGAGAGGCTCCCTCTCGCTGGGTTAGTTTCCAGATGCTCCCCTGCTAGGGGGCCGGGCGGTGGGAGTGTAGTTGTCTTTAACTCAGCAGGGATCCCAGGAATGGTCCCCAGTGCTACGGCCGGAGCCACAGCCCCTGCATTGAACTTTGTTTTTAACAAAAAACATGGTTCTTTAATTGAAATTGTGTGTCTGATACTTTGTGCTCTTTCCCTCCCGTAGGTAATTGACCTCTGAATTCCCATGTCATACCAGCAGGAGGATTACAAAGAATCTATCAAAATGATGACAAATATTGTCATTTTGAGCCTGCTTATTTGTATTTCGTTATCTTTCTGGATTGTGTCCATGACCGCAAGTACATACTATGGTAAGTCCGTGGCCAGCCACTTGGCTGAGCAAAGTTTAGCCCTACGCTCAACTTGAACCCCCATCGTCTCTGTCTCTGTTGGTAAATGATAACTTTTGAACGCTGCCTCCAGTCAACTCCAAACTTTTAGAGAATGTTCTAGTCATCAGTGGGACCCTATGGATTTTGATGAAAAACCAATGGAGGACACACGGAGGCTCCTAGCACGTGGTTAAAGACCCATCAGCTTCAGTGAGATCTGTAATGGTCTATAGATCAAAGAACCAGTTGATGGTAGCCATTGATACCTTCCAGTATAATACCCCTCATCTAAGCTCTGCCCATTGATTCAATAGAGTTTAAAATGTGATTGCCCTGAATGACTTATCTCCTAGACAGAAAAAATGAAATAATTGTGTAGGGGGAACATAGGGGGAAGGGCTCAGAGTCAGGTGGCAGATGGGGGGCACAGAGACAAGTGGCACAGGGAGAAAATGTGGGACCGTAGTAAGAGAAAAGGGGGCACACAGAGCCTCTGGCATGAAGGAGGGGTTTCTGCATGGAATTCCTAAAATGGAGGGAGATGGGAGGGTGGCCCTGGGAGCTTGGGGGTGGGGGGGGAGAAATTGAGGAATACAAGGAGTGTGTGCAATGAGCTCAGCCTCCAGAAGCAAGATGTGCCAATCCTCTGATAACATATATCTTGATCATATTTTGTTAATTTGCAGTTAAGATTTCTTCAATCAATATTATTACTTGTAGACAAAATACATGTCAGGATCTATTATAGTAGGAGAGTATTCACAAGAATGTTCTGTTATCCTTTTAGTGATTATGTCTGGTAACTGTATACCTTCCATCTACTACCCTTACTCTGAATCACAACATGCAGATTCTTTCAACATCTGCATCGCTAACTATATACTTAATTACAAAGACTTTTCAACGCTGTTGAAAGAATTAATAAGTATTTATTTTGGTTTTGAGTTAAGGTGGCTGCAATGTGTAAAGTGAACTGCCGTATATGTATATTGTCCTTAACCACATGTATGAACTCTGTGAGTAATAGTATATTTAGTAAATTTAACTGAAGAATTTTTACATGGGAATATTCTTATTTTCTCAAAAGAAATATAAGAAGCCTTGTAAAATTAAAACCAGTTAGCGTGCACAGTACCCATACAAATTTGTATAGAAAATTTTGTGTTGGATGGTGCTGGAAAGTACTAGGCTTTTTCCTACACATCTTAGGTATGCCAAAGTGGAACTCCTCTCCTATGTATCCTATAGGAGGTCCATAGCAACAAGGCTCCCTTCCTGTCATCTCCCAAAGCACTTGCTTTGCACTCTGGTACAGAGGGGAAGAAGGGGTATTTCTGTCTTGTGAATCTTTCTGCATACCATAAGACATGCATCATTTGTTGGGATTCCGTCTGAGACTTTTTCCAATTGGTTTATCCATAAGCTCCTTCGTTTTCAGTTTAAACCGAATTTTACCGAAAAAAAAATCCCAAATTTTACAAAAAGTATTATTGTTTTTTTCTGATTTTTCACCCTACTTTTGTATCATTCATATAAAAATAACTTGTTTTATTAGGAAAATACAATACATTGCATGAGATATATGTATTATGATAATACGTTAGTCTGTGTGTATATGCAAAGCTGCCTGTTGAAGTAAGGCTATGTATTAGTCTAGAACAGGGGTTCCCTTACTTGGTTCGCGGCTTGTTCAGGGTAGGCCCCTGGCGGGCCGGGCTGGTTTGTTTACCTGAGCATCCGCAGGTACGGCCGCCTGCAGCTATCAGTGGCCACGGTTCGCCGTTCCCGGCCAATGGGAGCTGCGGGAAGTGGTGGCCTGGCCCGCGAAACAAGTTTGGTCTAGAACACTGGTTCTCAAACTTTTTTTTTCATGGACCACTTGAAAATTTCTGAGGGTCTCGGTGGACCACTTAATGATCTTTCCAAATGTTGTTTGTACTATTAGCTAACTATTGTAAAGCGCTTTGGATAAAAACGCTATATTAAAAAAAACCCTTAATTGTTTTTTTCTACAAATAAGAGCGCACACTCATATTTTAATATCAGTAGTCTTACCTTTCTAATGCAATGGATGTGCCCTCTCTCCCCTGCTGTGGCAGCCCCAGACTTCGGGCTGGGAAGGAGTGGGGTTTCTCTCCCGCCACAGAGCTGAGGCTGGGAAGGAGGGCTGTCTCTCCCCGGCAGCCACAGTCCTGGAGCTGGGGAAAGTCGTCACTTTCTCTTGCTGCTGCAGCCATGCATGTCCCAAATTCCCCCCGCCCCTTCTTCTCACCCCACTGCTCCCTCCCACCTACCCCCTGTCCTTCCCCCGCTCCCCCCCAAGGCCACCACCTCACCTTACATGTGCATCTTCTCCAGGGTCCAGGCACCTAATTAGTGGAGCTGCGCCTGTGTAGCTCCACTAATTAGGTGGGTGGCCCTTCATTTTGTTGTGTGCGGCCACCCAGGTGCGCCCCTTAGAGGGAACTATCCATGGACCACCTGAATGGAGCTCACGGTACACAGTTTTCGAAACTCTGGTCTAGAAGATACAAACAGTAGGCAGGCACACAAGCTCTGAAGTGCATGTGCATCTGAACATACTGATGGATCTCACACCCACCACGTACACATTTAAAGCTGTTAGCAGATAACGGTTTAAAGATCTCCCACTAAAATGGGAAGAAAACGAAAATCTGTATCAGAGTAAATTTCAGAGCACAAAGTATTCGAAAGTTTATATTAACTTCATCCTTTTCTCTCTCTCTTTTTTTTTTTTTTAAAGTGTATGTGCTGCAAATGGCGTGGCCCAGTTATTAAATGTAAATGTTTATAGGCTAATAGTTCTAAGTCCGTGGTTCTCAAACTTTTACACTGGTGACCCCTTTCACGTAGCAAGCCCCTGAGTGCGACCCTTTTATAAATTAAAAATACTTTTAAATATATTTAACACTATTATAAATGCTGGAGGCAAAGCGGCATGTGGGGTGGAGGCTAACAGCTCACGACCCCCCATGTATGAACCTCACGACCCCCTGAGCGGTCCGGACCCCCAGTTTGAGAACCCCTGTTCTAAGTCTACAACAGTAAACGGTTTATTCAAATACAAAGTTTTATTTTGGGTTTAGGGATGTATTGTTTTGTTCAACTCATTATGCTTTGTGTTGTTTTAGTTCTGCAGCAAACCACATTGATTTCCATTCAGCAAAGCATTAATCTACTAAATACTTTCCCCCGCCCCCGTCCTGCCGTCCACCAAAATAAACCCCAATATTTACCCAGAAAAATTAATAGTTTTTTTCCACCAATTTTCACCTGTTTTTATTGTTGTAGTAATACAGGGCATTTAAGCTAATTTTTCAAAATATTCAAATCCTTGCCCATGGCCGACTCATTTATTGGATTCCCAGGCAAAATTAAATACAATAAAAGCCAAAAATGAAAGGCCCTACTTATCCAGAACAATTTGTCTAGTTGTGGGAGAACACCTCATTCAGTTCTCTGGAATCCAAAAACCTCATTTAACTCCATATTTCATCATTCAGGTTTTGTTACTTGGCATACAGCAAACCTGTGCAGAGTTTATCAGACTCAAGTGTTGGAGGTGGGTATAGGGCAGGGATCTCAAACTCAAATTACCACGAGGGCCACATGAAAACTAGTAAATTGGCCTGAGGGCCGTATGACTGAAACCTTTTCATACAATGATACAAAAGTATAGTCAAAAATGAAAAAAATGAAGAGTAATATAGTATTCTATTAAAAGTCAATGTATTAACTTTTTAAAAACTATAATGCAAAGAGGGCTTTTAATAAAATATAAACACTCAGTAATGTTTGGAGCTTGGCTGCCAATGGAGTTGGCGCCTGTGGCGGGCCGCAGGAAATAATGCGGCCTGTGGGCCGCGTGTTTGAGACCCCTGGTATAGGGCGTACCAGGCATCCAAAGTTACACAAAAAACCTCTTCATTTATATACATTTACACGTTACATTGTATTTACTGTACATTGCATCACACATTTTTGGATTGGCTTGGTTATTTTGCAAGAACCCATCCCTCTGCAGCCTGCTCTGACCATGCATTGTGCACTCTCAACCTCCTCTTTTTACAGGCCTAACTTATCTTGTCTATTGTTAGTAAATGGTTCAGTGGGTGTTCTCCCTCTTATTGTAGCGGGCCCAGACATTGTCTTTTTAGCCTACTGACCTGTTTACTTCAGCCTAATGATCTGTTTACTTCCCTAATTCTGTCCTCCAAGAGATGAGGCCTCCCTCCATGTGTTAATTACTCATGTCATACCAGGCTTTAGATACATCACTGCAGAATGTGCCTACTCTGTAATACCCCTGAACCCTTGGGGATCAGGAACCCCTGCATCTGCAGAGCTTTGAGCTTTGCTGGCCAAGCACTGCTTTTTCTCATGTTAAGAGCTGATGTCAAAGGTCATGATTAAGGATACAGTTTTGTCAGAGATTCCGTGACCTTAACGGACATCTGTGATTTCTTCGGCTTCAGCCCCCGTGGCCTGAGCAGTGGCCCTGGAGCAGTGGCTTGGGCTGGGACTAACAAAATCAGGGACAAATCGCGGACTTCTGTGAATTTTTGTTTATTGCCTGTGACCTGCCAGTGACTTTTACATCATTGTTGATTAAAAACAAACACGAAAAACCCCTCATGTACTATTCAACCTGAAGTATAAATAAATCTGTGTCCCCACATAAGCCACAATGTCTTATGAAAAGACTCCTGTCAGCTGAAATATTTGCAATAAGGAGAATGCATTTCTTAACACTGAGGAAAAGAAGAGCTGGTCATGGGAACTTTCAAGTGTGATTTTGCTATAACCTGTAACACGATTTTGTGTGAACTGAGAACTTCTATATTCTCCACTATATTAACTTTTTTTTTAATAAATGTAAGACAGTTCAGATGGCATAAAAACAAACATTAGAGATACTGATTGTTCTGTTGTAGGTACTGCTTCTCTAACAGTACAGCATACAGAACACATAATGAAAGTTCTCAAAAAATATATATGAAAAAATATCATAATGTACCCTTTGAGATAGGAACAGGAATTGCCAGACAGGATCTAGTCCAGTATCTTCTTGTTGGTAGTAGCCAGTACCAGATGTTCCAGAGGAAATTGAAAATTATAAGATAATCTCCCTCACCAGGAAGTTTCTTTCTATCACTTGTCTGTTAGTAGTTGTTTATGTTCTGAAGCATGAGGGTTTACATTCCTTATCTTTTATCCTTTTGCAACTGTGGATGTACTCATTATTTGTATAAATAGGAATAATAAATGTCTAATCCTTTTTAAAAATCCTACCATGAATATATTGTTTGTTTTTAATTTGTAAATCACTTTTTTGTCAGCCCCTGGCCATTGCTTACTCCAAGGATGTTGAGATAATATTTGTCCATTTTTTTCATCGCCTGCAAAATAAAAAAAAGTTAAAAAAGAAAAAGTCTACTGCTATCCTTAGACACCAAGAAGGCCTTTGATAAAGTAGTGTGATTTATTTGAAAAACATGATCGAAGACGGGTTTTGGAAGCAGTATGAAGACTTGAATAAATGTATTATGACTCTCCAGCGGCTAGGATAAAAGTTGATATAGTACACTTCAAAGTATTTCAACTACAAAGAGGAGCTAAACAAATGTTCTTCTGTCTCCATTGTTTGCCCTATTTATGGAGCTCTGGCACAACAATATGTTAGAATTATAGCATAACATATTCCAATTAAAATGGGACATAAAATAGTGCTGTATGCCAGCAATATGATGATAATGGTTACTAATCTGTACAATCTATTATTTACATTCTAAAAGAAATTAATGAATTCAGTTATCTATCAATATATATAATTATACTAAATCTGAAATACTAAATACAGGGCTGTAGTAATCTGTAATTAAACAGCTGCAAGATACATTTGAGTTTGTGATCTAAACAAATACGGTTCTTAGTAGCCAGTACTTTTCCTAGCCAGCTATATGAAATTAATTTTCCTCCCATTATTTTAAAACTGAAAAATGAGTTGTTGGATTTGGAAAAAACTATATTTATTTTGGCTTGGCTTTAGGTTGCCAAAAATTAATATCCTATCTCAGGCCCTAACAGTATGGGTATCAAAAAGAACTCAAAGAAATGTAAACAATAATTATTAAATTGTATCGGGCAATAAGTTCCCAAGAGTAAAGAAGAAAATTCATATAGACCTAGTCTATAAGGAGGATTGGCAGTACCAAATTCACTAAAATATTTGGTGGCTCAGTTAAAATCAGTTAGCCTGGTATCATTGTGCCAGTAAACACTGGGTAGAAATTGAACAACAGAATTTTAAAGATAAATGTAGAATGTTGATTTTTTTTTAATAACCTAAAAGATTTAGATCAACACGCGGAGAACAATCCATGTGTCATAATGACACTTTGGATCTGGAATTGTATACAGATAAGACGTAGTCCCTTTCCCTCCCCATTTACACCCATCAGATACAATCCAGAATTTCCACTGGGATTATCTAATCCAGTATATAATATACGGGATGGAAAAGGGTAATCAGACAGCTACTCTATAATGAAACAATAATGGAATTTAATACTATCAGCTCATGGGGAATATTAATATCAGTTTTGTCTTATTTGCAACTAAAGCACAAATCCCATGTAGAAAGCCCAAATTTCAGGAGACTAGTAATGAGAATAAAAACGTCAATTATGGGAAAGGCCAATTTGAAGGGCCTGATCTTTGCTTTATATAATGAATTGTTACTGAGATATCTTGAAAATAAGGAAAATATATACAAAAGGGAGTCTTAAGTGCTGGAAAGGGTATGGAGGGTGCATGTCTGGTGCGGGGGTCCCAAAATACAGCGGGTTCGTGGTATAAATCGGGGTTGTGTTCTTGAAAAGGGCCATGGACAGTGTGGATTTGATTTAAATCACTAGTCAGGAAGGCTTGATTTAATCATGGATTTCTACATAAAAGTGCATTCTTGTTGGTTGTTATAACCTTAATACTTATTCTTCACAACTCAGAGATAGATGTAGGTTTCATTTTTAGAAGGTACACACTATACATTTTTAAAGTGATTTATTTTGAAAGCTTTTCAGATTAGTTTTACAGCTATATCAGAAAATGAATGATTGTTTGGTTATTTCATTTACTAAAGGTAATTGAAGCAGATATTTATAAAGTCATTGGGAGGTGAACTATCTCAAATTCAACAGAGTAATCATTAATATTTAGAGGATTTTCTTGCCAGGCTGTATTAGGAGGAGAACATCACCAGACAGACATTGAAATTGTTTTATTTAACTAAAACAACAACGTTGTGTGTTCTGGATTTTTTTCTTCAACAACAAACATAATATTTTAACAAAACAAGCATAAGAATTATTGAATTTTGTTAAACATTCTTTTTTTAAAAATCAGGTTTGTTTTTGTTAAAATTGTTAATTAAAATAGTTAAATGAAATATTTTTAAAAAAATCCCTAAAATTAAATCGACTATGTCAGCCAGATCAACCTGAGAAACTTAAAATATTGGCTTCTGCAGCTAACTCAGTCATCTTCACCTTAATTTTCCTTTTTGTTCATAATCTGGAAAAGAAAACTAGCTGTCCTGCTTTTTCAGGTCCCAAATGATTTCTCAATTTGGAATGAATTAGTCCAAAGGAAGAAAATATTCTTTCTGCACTGGCAGAAGAAGCTACTGCTGTTAAAAGTGAGATTATCACTTTAACAGTCTCTGAATCCAAGTGCTTAAGTGACTTCCACCAGTTCACTGGTGTGACTTGCTTTAAAACATCATCAGCTAACATGTATTTCTTGAATGGTTCACCCTTAGCTCTGAAGTTTATTATAGTTGGCATTATGGAGGAATGATTGCTAGATGTCCATGTCATAGCCAACTCCTCTTCTTCAGCAGTTATGGTTCGACCCTGGTACCAAGCATTGAGAATATTTGCAAGAAAATGAGCTGGAGATAGTGCTTGTCCCATTCGTTTTTTTTAATGCTTGTAATTTAACTCTCTCATTGGATATTTCTCTTTTTAAGATCTCACTCTGTTTCTTCAAAATTTCAACAGCGTCAGCAATAAAACAGCTATTTCCCTGCATTTTGTTCAAGGCTAAAGAAATAGGCTTCAGGGTACTCAGTATGTGTTAAACATTTCTTTTAAGCCCAATGTTGAGAACTTGGGCTATGACAGTGCCATCAATTTTTTCAGGATTTTGTTCACTAACTGCCATCAGATTAGGCCAGTTCTTGATACAGTGCTCAAAACAGTCCATTACTGAGTTCCATCGCATGTCCTGTGGGAGAGTTAGCTTGGTTCCTCCCGCTTTTTTCAGAGCAGCTGCTGCAAAGTGGTTGTTATGGAAGTATTTTGCAATTTCAACAACATTAGCCTTTCTTTTTGGAACAGTGAAGTCTTTGGCTAGGAGGTGCATCAAATGAGCACTGCAACCGTATGTTATTAGCTTAGGATTCTCTTCACTCTCTCTTCTAAATAATTTCTTCTCATATTGGATACATTTGAAGCATTGTCTGTGACCAACCTGCATATTAGACATTTGAATTTTTTTTTCACAGTTTGTTATAGTTTTTACTGCTACTTCTTGTAAGTATTCTGCTGTGTGCGCATTTCCTGATGTATCAATTGTTTCTGTAAGGACGACATTCCCTTCTGTTGCCACACAAGCACATACAACAGGATCATTGTGGACATTGCTCCACCCATCAAGACTCAGGTTAACAATTTTACCTTCTAGACCTTTTGCACACTGCTCAATTTCTCTTTCATACACTTTATCCAGCTATTTGCTTGCGACATCTGCTCTGTTGAGTGGACTATGTCCTGGTTTTAATGACTGAACCATGTTAATGAAGTGTGGGTTCTCAATCATACAGAAAGGAGAGTTTGTTGCATAAACAAACCAGGCAATTTTATCATCAATTACCTCTTTTTGTAATCTGCTGGTTCTTATCACAAACTTATCTATGGTTGTTTCTGGATGATGGAGATTTTTTTTTTCTTTTTGCTATAGATGATATACTGTGGCTATGTGACATACATGGTGTGACTGAAACACTATCATTGGCAGATAACTCTGAAACTAGAGAAAATGATGGTGGTCTTGAAGGTGGTGTGACAGACCTAGACAAGTGGGGTACAGAAGTCTGAAAGAAGGCAAATATACTGGCCATTGGATGAATAGTTTTCTGTTCCCTGAGTGACCAGAGCAGGGGCTGCACTAGAACAAGCAGGAACTTTCTGGAACCAATTTAAGGCAAGCAGGCTAATTAGGACACCTGGAGCCAATTAAGAAGAACCTGCTAGAATCAATTAAGACAGGCAGGCTAATCGGCACCTGGGTTTAAAAAGGAGCTCCCTTCAGTTTGTGGTGTTGCGTGCGAGGAGCTGGGAGCAAGAGGCACACAAGGAGTTGAGAGTAAGAAGAGTTGAAGGACTGAGGAGTACAAGCATCAGCAGACCATCAGGAGGAAGGTCCTTCAGTAAGCATAAAGAAGGTGTTGGGCGGAGGCTGTGGGGAAGTAGCCCAGGGAGTTGTAGCTGTCACGCAGCTGTTACAGGAAACCCTATAGACAACTGCAATCCACAGGGCCCTGGGCTGGAACCCAGAGTAGAGGGCGGGCCCGGGTTCCCCCCAAACCTCCCAACTCCTGATCAGACACAGGAGGAATTTGACTGTGGGTTCTACCAGAGGGGAAGATCTCTGAGGCGACCAAAATCCACCAATAAGCGCAGGACTCACCAAGGTAGAGGAGGAACTTTGTCACAGTGGATAGTCTTCAGAATCCTGTATGTTGAGGATGGATTCTCCTAAAAAAAAGTCAATGCAGTTATTTAATTATTATTACCATACTGCTCATTTAGTGTTACTCATTGCATTCACTGACACTCAGTACTAGTTTAAAGGTGAATTTGTAAAGGAAGATCTGCCTATTTCAGCTATTTATTTTTTATCACAACTGCATCTAAAGTGATAGTACCATAGAGTAACAACTATATTTTTTGCTCAAACATGAGAATTCAAGAATAGTCCAGAAGGAAGACACAGTCCTTAAGAAAGAAGTATGAAATAAAAATGTTTACCAATCTGAAGATCCTGCATGTTCAGACATGTTCCTTTCATCATCTTCAACGCAGCTTCCTCCTGAGAAGGAACACTTCTCATGATGTTGTTTCATTCGGGCAACCAGGCCTTGCTTTTCTTTCTTTTTTGCACTGTTTGCATTTTGCACGCATGCCTGTTTTACCCACAGGTAGAGGAACTTCATTAAAATATTTCCAAACTGGGTGTCTCTTACAACCTGCTGCCATTATAGGTTTTCCCTTCTAGTAAGAGAATGGTACAGTAGAACTGAAATCAGTGGAGGTTACACTCAGAAAGATCTCAAGACTTCTGGAATATGCTGCTCAAACAGTATGCTGCTCACTCGTGTTTCTATTGCCTGTCTGTCCCTTCTCACATTTATCTCCAGTCTTCTTCTCTTTGTCCAGTTCTATTCCGCCCCAACACTTTGCACTTTTAGAGAGAGGTAAGGGTTTAACTCTGTGTAAACAAATTTTGCAGAGGGACAATAGGGTTGAGGTCTGTTATTTCTGACCTCTATACATTATTTATTTAAAAACATTTTTGTTGTTAACAAGCAGGTTATCTCTGGAGACACAAATCCACAGTTTGAGAACTGCAAAACTAAGCATCTCTGATGGTATCTTTTAGACTGAGCACTGAGTCCCATTGGGTAGATAGAAAGGTTAACCTAAATAATCTATACAGAAGCCCCTGGAACCCCATAAGATTGGGTCCCTAATCCATGAACTATTGGAACTCATTTACAAAACTTTTCTTAAACATTACATGACTATATTGTCTCATACTATAGAATTAGAATTTATAATCGCTATTCCATGATGAGACATTATAGCTCAAAGATATATCTTTATCTTTAGATAGGTTTTTTCCTCAAAAAGCATTTTATCAAAAAAATTCGATTTAAATAAAAAAAAATCATTGATTTTTATCCACCCTGGCCACGGATACCGAAACAAAGTATACCGGGCACCCGCTGTAGGAGGGGGACACTTGGATCAGCCCCGAGTGGGCGGGCAATGATGGGGAGCGGAGGGGTAGGAGCGAGCTTGCCACCTCTCCGCCCCTCCCCGCTCCAGCCGGCCTTGCGGGGGAGGGGTGTGTAATAGATGCTCTGGCCAGGGGCTACCGGAAAAATGGGAGGCCTCGTAAAAATGTGCGCACCCACTCTGCCTGGCTCTTAAGGCTTGCCCTGCTCCGCCCGCCCGGCGCTACTGCCAGGGAGCAGGATCGGGGCGTGGGGGCTTGCTCCGCTCTGCCCAGCGCTCCAGCTAGGGAGGAGGGTCAGGGGCTTGGAAGCCCCCATGGCCCAACCCTGCACCCTAGCAGGAGGGCTGGCCGAGCGGAGCAGGGCAAGCCCCCGACTCCGCTCCGTGGCTGAAGTGCCAGAGCTGGACAAGCCCTGTGCCCCAACCCCGCTCCTCAGCTGACGTGCCAGGCGGTGGTATGGGGCAAGCGTTGGGGCAGGAGCAGAGCTGGGGCTGGGGGCCTGGATGTTAAGTGGGTGAGCCACGGCCCACCCATGGCTATGCATATCCATCCCTCGTCAATAGGGAATGTGTTCTGATTCACGTTGGTCCCAATCGACGTATCTGTCATTTGCAACGTATAGTACAGTACTGCAAATGACGGATACCCGGATAGGGACCGACGTGAATCGGAACACATTCCCCTATTGATGAGCAATGGATAGGCGAAACAGCGGATAAGGGGGAGACTTGTACCGGGGACCCCCCTGTTAATGGTATTTTGGAGGAAAATGCTAGAATGTTCAAGATTAGGCCAACCACAAAACCAACAATGATTCTATATATGTAATAGTCCAAAGGAGGTTATTGATTTGGGGAACAATTCATTGCTTACACAATTAGTATTTCCAGCCAGATGTATGATAGCTCATTTTTGGAGAAGAACAGATCCCCAACATTACTGGCATAGACAAATAAAAGCATGATTAATCATTGCAGTGGAAGCAATGATAGCTTTATATTAGGATCAAGTAGATTTTTATAATGTATTGGTTACTACAGGATTTGAACAAAATAAATACATAGATAATAAGAGGTTGATCGAATACAAAGGGATGTTTTGAAGATAAATATAGACTATGAATGAATACTTATATAGAAAGTTCATATATGTTGAGTGGAAAAAGTTAAAATTATCCATTTATTCCTACTGCATGTTTTATATCTAAACAATTTCTGATCCATGACCGTTATAGCACTTCCCACTCCATGAATATTTAATTCCCTTAATAGTCTTTTTGTATATGACTATGTCAAAGGCTCTTGGAAGGTCCAACTACATTTTAACTGTGTGTTCTCCTTTATCTACTCTTGTGTTGACACATACAAAGAACTTTAGGAGTTTCGAGAGACACAAATTTCCTTTACATAAACCATGTTGATTTATCTCTGTCACATCATGTTCATCTAGATCAGCGGTGTCCAATACATTCGCCACTAGCCACATGTGGCTAATAGGCTATTGAATTGTGGCTAATGCATGTGGCTTTTTTATAATGTGGCTAATAAGAAAAATTCAAAACCACAAGTGTGGCTAGCAGTGTGGCTAGCATCGAATTTCTATTGGACACCACTGATCTAGATATTTATAATTCTATTTTTAATTATTTTAACCAGTCTTCAGGATACTTTATTAAATTGCCAAGATTATTTGCCAACGCAGTTTTTAGTTAAAGGTGAAATGTTTTTCAAAATCATTTGTATTTATTGCATAATGTACTATAAAATATATTGTTAAAACTTCTTCATATAGTTCTAGAGAAGCGATCAGAATACAAGGTACTGGAAAGATTTCTGTGTATTAGTTTATTTATTCAAATGTAGTCCTGCCATCTCTACATAAAAGCAATAAAAATAATATTTTGAAAATTAAGTTTTATAGGCTTTATATTATTTTATGTCTTTACTTGAAGTTGGAAAGAAAAAGATCCCATAATGTCATTAGTGTCTTTATGTATTTGCTGTAAAATCATAATTACATCATCCATTCTACCAAAATTAAAATCAGGCTTCAGTTAGTTTTGCATTTTGGATTTTAATTTTCACTTCTGTAATTCCCTTATAGAAATTAAAAAATTATGTCATTTCCCTGCAGTCTGGTTCTTTTTCTGATTGGTAAAGTTTTTATTACTAAACTAAATACTTTCTCTTTATGTGAATTAATTTATGTGAATGCTAAACAAATAGAAAAGGAGCTCTATGATGGTCCATTTCAATGTGTTGCTCTAAAAGAGAGTTAAAGTATTTCTTCTGAATTGTAAAAGGGGTGAGGAAAATAAAGCAGGTATGATTTGTACATTCAGAATGTAAATGCATATTAGTAAAGATTTACTATTCTGACATATAGACCATTTTCTATCCTTCAGAAGGCCAGTCTGTAACATTTTATTTAATACTTATTTTAACTCCTCAGGTACTTTACGGCCTATTTCTCCATGGCGTTGGCTTTTTTCAGTTGTGGTTCCACTAATGATTGCTTCACGAGGCTTTAAGAAAAAGAGCCTGGATCACAGTGGAGCTTTAGGAGGTATGTATTTTCTGGGAATATTAAGTGAACTATTTACATATATAGATATATAGATATAGACATCATACATACATACATATAACTAATGTGCCTTTATTAATTTTTGCTTTTCTGTGCACTTTTAAGGGCTTCCTACTCTCAATCCAATAATAATGTAAACATACAAGTGTAAGCATACAGTATCTGTCATGGCTTCATGTTGGTTTAATGTTGTGTGTCATTTATACTTGTTTAAGCTAGCAATTTATGCTACTGTAATTACAACTCACTGTTAATATTGCCAGTAATACTTATTTAAATATATACAATTATTTTAAGATTCAGTACAATATATATATTAATCTGTTTTTAGCTACAAAATCCACTACAATAATGGCAGTGAGACATGAGATAACATACACCATCTTACTCTGCAGTATCTGGAGTCTTTGTGGAGAAATTGATGGTTGCAGTCTCTTTCCATCCATGCATAGTCAGAAGAAGAGTGAAAGGAGTATGGGGAAGGAGGCTGCTGGAAAGCAATTCCCTCAGTCTGAGAGTGGAGGGAGCTATCTGCTTGATTCTTCAGTTTATATGGTACAGACTCAGACTGTTCTCTGTGGTTCCCTTGGCTGAAGGATGGGCAGTGTTCCTTTCTTGCCTCCCCAAAATAAAAAGGAAATTAATGATCTGTTCAAGCCTGCTTTTCTTGACTAGATGGAGAAACACCAAGGTACAGTAGAGCAGCATTACCAAACTCTGATGCAAGCCTTTTAGCTGTGGTGCTAGTCCATTTCATGAGGCACAGGGCAGAATTGAGGATCCGTGTCAGGGAGAAGGATAAAAGAGCACGACCCCAAATCTTCGCTTTTTTTATCGCACACTGCAAATATGGTACTTCATCTGCAGATAAAATGGCAGGCAACACCTTGAAAGCCACCAACTTTACTTTTCTTTTCCCTTTGTAACCCCTACCGTAACCAGCTGGAGGAGCAGCTCATTTGTATAGAGAATCAGGCCAAGCTTCTCTACTGCAGTGACATTGAGCTAGCTGAGCCTCAGGTGACACCAGTTGTCTTCTTTTACTAGCAGAATGTGGCTTCTGATGAGCAGTTGAGTAAATAGGAGGAATCCGAAGTGCACAGTGAGTAGGAGAAAAGTCAAAAACTAACATGTGAAAAAGCAATAAAGGGAAGGATGGCAAAAAGGAAATAGCAAAGAAAAAGCAAGAGAGAAAATGAACAGAAAAAAGGAGAGAGATTAGCAACTGTCAGGACATGATATGAATGGATGGTGGGGATGCCCAACCTGTCAAATGATCCAAAGAGGTGGCTTTATTAAAAAAAAAAACACACACACACACACAAAAAAGAATCCAAGTCATGAAAAGATGTGTTTAAGGTCAGCATTTAAATAGCGGTGGTTGGAAACATAACAATAGCTCTCTGTCTCCTTTCTGCCTAGAAACAATAAAATACTCCAGGCAGGGTATATCCAGGGATTTTCACTTAGATGTCATTTGGCCTCATCTTATTTTTTAATTTTCTTTGTATCTTGCATAGATGATGTTACTGTTTCCTGGCAATATCTGATGGCTGTTTCAGAAACCATATACTGTCCAGATACTTAGTGGAAGATTCAGGAATGTTTAAAGGAAAACATCAAAGCAAAAAAGGCCAAAAAAATTTTCAGTCAAAATGGTTGGCTCTTTTTAAATTGTGTAGACAGTTTTCAGGTACTACAGTAATGATTTAGCTAATAGCACCATCATTTCATTGTAGGTTAATCATGAAGGAGTAATTGATAATTTTTGAGACTCCAAAATAATTTCCTGTTGATTGTTTTGAAAGGATGATTGCGTGAACTAAACTTGCTCGATTTTTTTCCCCTCCCTCCTCCCTTTTCAGGATTAGTGGTTGGGTTTATCCTAACAGTTGCAAATTACAGCTTCTTCACTGCATTGCTCATGTTTTTTGTTACTTCTTCAAAACTTACTAAGTGGAAAGAAGATGTGAAGAAGCGTATAGATTCAGAATTCAAACAAGGTAAACACTAAGAATTATACTGTCAGACAAACTGTAGAGAATAGAATACTGTATCTTACCTGGTACTTTTGAAAGTTAGAGATATTATGTAGTAGTACACAGAATAGAGAACACTGTAAAGCGTTCTTATCCTCTTTATCCCCATCCTGGATTAGAAGCAATGTGCTTGTTAGTGGATCATTTAATAGTAATAAATTAAAAGTAGTGATTGTAACTCGAGATTTTCATGTTGTTTTTTGAGTTGTGTGTCGGGATTTTTTTTTTTTTTTTTTGTGCTTTTTAATTTGCTTTTGCTACTGTATGATGTGGCTGAATGTCATGTTTCTCTGCTACAGATGAAAATATTCAAATATTTTTGTTTGTTTGTTTGTTTTACTTGAGGTGGGCAGAGGAATTGGGTGCAAGTATTCTGTAACGGTGGTGTCCCTACGGAGCTGGCTCTGCTATATATGATAGAAAATGGACCAGGTGAAATTCCAATAGACTTTTCCAAGCAGTACACTGCATCATGGATGTGTTTATCCCTTTTGGGAGCTTTGGCCTGCTCTGCTGGAGATACGTGGGCTTCAGAGATTGGCAGTGTCTGGAGTAAAAGTGAGCCAAGGTTAATAACAACCTGGGAAAAGGTTCCAGTAGGTAAGGCCTTACTGATTTACACATTCTTGTCTTAATACTGTGTCATTTCTGACTGAGACCCTTAACATAATCATATCTATAAAAAGAATAAATCAAATTCTGCTAGCATTGTGAAGTTTTGTGTGGTAAAAATAAGTACTTTGACATAGTATTTACCACTTTCTGTTTGTCATGGGCTGTAAATAAAAAAAATAGCTTAGAGAGAGAGAGAGAAATTCAAAAATAACTTTTGGTTTGATTCAAACTGTAATTTTTTTCTTGCCAAAACAGAAAAAAAAATTCATTTTGGGTTGAACAAAACATTTTGTTTGACCCAAAACAATTTTTGTCATTTTCAGGTGTTTTTAACCCTTTTTATTTTTAAAAAATATCTAAATTATGAAACCAAAGAGTCAAAATAAAATGCATTGAAATGTTTTGTTTTTTTAAATGGTGTGAAATAAACTGTTCATCCAAAACTATTCACCAAATTTGACCTGATTTTGTGACTAGTTTCAGTAACCTGTAAAATGCGTTTTTTGACAGATTTACTACTATGAAAAAAATTCACTTAGCTGCAGTTAGATAGCATCCTGTGAGATAAAACCCTTACAGAATTCTGAGACTGCTTGTTTTTACTACCATTAGTGTGTTCATATTGCAGTAGATGTAATTTAAAGAATGGTAACCATCTGACTTGCTTTAAAAAAGGGGAAGTGAAAAGCTTTTTAAAATCAAGATAGATAAGATTTCTAATCAGTAGCAGAATGTGTGTTTTAAATGTAAAGATTATAAAAATGCACTTTTAAACCAGTCAATTCCTTTCCTGCTTTGCTGTCTTACCATTCCTTGTCTCCTTTAATTGATGACATTGCTAACTCTTAAAGCAGTTCAAGTATTGAGTTTTCTTGAAGCAAAGAAATCTAGATCCCTAAATTTGAGAGTTGGTTATTGTAAGTTGATTTCTAAACTGTGTGAGGACAGTAGTTTGCCTCATATTTTTTTCACCATAAATGCTTCCTGGGTTCCTTTTGAGTAAGTTGTTAAACATGTTGCTTTTTTAGATAATTCTTTTAAATATCTTTTGGGCAAAATGTATCTTGGTGAACTACTTCTAAAACTTTGAATGGTAGATACTCTGGCTGAATAGAATTACGTGTACAGGTTGGGAGGATATCTTTATCTTCCTCCCGCTCTACCCCTAAAATTAAAGTGTCTCCGTAATACTGAAACTTTGTTTTTTTCTTTCCCGTTTTGCTTAATATTAATTTAACTTATTGTTTGTGAAAGTTTCTGGATTAATAGCCATGGAGACTGAAGTTATCTGATTACTGAAGTGGTAGTTCATAGGCAGCAACTTTGCAGGGCAAGCTTCCCAGCAGAGTGCCAGTCAGGAAGGATCAGCCCTTGCCTTGTGTACACTAGCCTTTTTTCTCTAAAATTTCCCACCACTGCTAACCCTGGTTACAGCTCCATCAGCGGTAACAACAGTGAGAGCATCAGTGTAGACAATGTGTTGGCCACTACTGGAAATTTTAGAGAAAGGCTAGTGTAACAGAGCCTCTGGGAGTGAGAGCGTAGTTCTGTCTTCACTGTCAAGTAAACCATTAAAGCCAATTAATACATCTTCTGAAATGGTTTATAACTCAACCTTGTTTTTCTTTGATTTAGGTACTAATGGAGGTGTTACATTAGTGGGCCTAATTTCAAGTCTCATTGGTGGCATGCTAGTAGGTGTGGCTTACTTCATTACTCAGCTTGTTTTTGTGAGTGATCTGGATATATCTGCTCCACAATGGCCACTTGTTGTGTTTGGTGCAATGGCTGGTTTACTGGGGTCAATTATTGATTCATATTTAGGAGCTACAATGCAATACACTGGTAAGAAATTTTCTGCTTATTTTTCTGATTAACTTAAAAGCTCCCTTTTAACTCCAGAGAGGCTGGGGATGTGGTTTTGAAAATGGGGAAAGAATGGAGGGATTACAACAGTGGTCAAAGGGAGGTGAATAGAATGGTGGAGATCAGAAAGTAGCAAAGGCAATTTATCTTCTATCTTCATCCGTATCCTCTGCCATCTTCGTTCTTCTCCCCACTTTTTGATTTTGGCATTTCAAAAGTTTCTGAGGCTGCTGATTGGGAGGTAACAATACTGTCAACTATTTGCTTTCCAAACAGGCTTTTTAAAAAAAAAAGTTGTTGTTTTTGGTGTGTGTGCAGGCATCTCTTTACAATAAAACAGAAGTTCAAGGTGAATATTCTTATCTTTTAACATGCTGGGCATTAGGAGATCTTCAGAAGCTACAAGAGAAACACTGGCATATCTTGTACTGGTCTGCTTTGAGGTGCTTCCTCCTCCCCTCGTTCCCCACACAAACACCTCATGTGTCAGTTTTCTAGACGTGTACATTTCTCCTGGAACACAAAATAGTGGAGTGGCAGGGATAGCACTGTGATAGCTAATGAAAAACAGTGTTAAAACTCTGCTAATACAAAGGTAGAGTAGAGAGCAGCTAGGTTGGTGGAGGGAAAGCCATGCAGCTAGCTAGTAAATACTGTTGTTTTGGAAGTAGAGATGTTAATGAGTTCTATTTCAGCATTTAAGACAATGGTGCCCAAACTTTTCCTGTTGTGTCCACCCCTTACCAGTAATGGAACCTGTCGGTGTCTCCCCTTTCATTACTGCACACTTGGCTCAGCAGAGGAGCTTGGGCAGAAGGCAGAACTGGGGTTAGGGGAAGAGCTGGGGCTAGAAGCGGAGCTGGCCTGGGGGCAGAGAGGGAATGAGGGAAGAGCTGGGCTGGGGCCAGGGCCAGAGCCGGAGCTGCGGCCGGAGCGGGGCTGGAGCTGGGCAGTGCTCTCTCTCCACCCCTCCCCACTTGTGGGGCCGGCCTGGGTCCCACTGCGTGCCTCCCCAAACATTCCTCCACTGATCTAAGAGGAGTAGACTTGCCATCAGATAGAGTAACCATTTTCTTTACATCGTTTATCATTGAAAACTAATTCTTTTTGACAGACATACTTTGTTTCTAACCATTTGTTTGTTCAGCAGCATCATTCATATCAGAACTCTTTAGTTTTTTGTTCTTGATTACCACTATCATTAGCTTCTTATTATAGGACTGCATTTGTAGATTTAATAGAAATAGTAACTACATTTTTTAAAAAAATCTTACAGTAATTAAAAGTATAGAATCTAGATTCCCTTCTTTGAGGCTTAGTGTTAATTTAGAATAATAGTTTAACATTATTGGCTAGTTAATTGTCCTTTTTATATATGTTTGACTCCACAGCCATATACTAAGCACTTGTAGCCAGTCATGTACATTTAAGGTCTTGGTAGTGGGTTTCCCTCAACTATGATAGTACTGTAAATTTATCTTTTATTTACTTCTTTCCCCAGGTTTTGACAAGCGTATTGGCATGGTTGTCAACTACCAAACAAAAGACTCAAAGCACATATCTGGAAAACCTATACTGGACAACAATGCAGTGAACCTCTTTTCTTCTGTAGTCATTGCTTTGTTACTTCCTGGTGTGGCATGGGGTTTCTGGCCAAGAGGGTGAAACTTTTTAAGTCTTTTAATGCATAGTTCAAATACACTTAATATGAATCAAAGGTTTTTCCCCAAAACACTGTTTGTACCTTGTTTGAGGAAGTCCTCTGCATCCTTTTCAGAGCCAGAAGGATTCACCATCTTAACTTCCTTAGGCTGCAAGTTTTATGGACAGCCACCATCTTTCTGGGGAAAGAGAACCAGATGAGGCTCTGTTAATAACCTGTCAGTGCTACTCCTTATTTGGACACAGGTTGCTACTTTGTAACATGAAGCACTTCATTTTCCCTTCTGAAGCTGAATGCTCGGCCTCCAAATCATTTCCAGCCCCTGGCAGAAGAAAGAGTGAGAGAATACAACCAGAAATCTAACCTGGATCTGCCATACAACTAGCATTAACACTGTTCACCAAGTCACAAACAAAGTACTATATGTTTTCTGTAATGTAGATCATAGTAGTATCGATGAAATCACTGAATTCTGGTTTAGTATTCATTTCCCATTGTCTGCTACAATATTATAGGTTTTATAGAGGTGCATTGAAGTCTTTAAAAAAAATTGTACTTAAGCATTGTTGCCTATTCGATGTTGTATTACTTTTTTGTCATGCTTTTGACGATGGGTAAGAAAAAGTAATGCTATAACATAATGTCTCAGGCATATGACTAAATTTAAAATCAAAACTAACCTTTTTCCAATAAGCAAAACAGTTTTCTGTCCTTGTTTTCTGAAAGTCTTCCTTGCTTTTTATTAAGTAGGAATATAAAGCTTATATAAGCAGCATCATAAGGTACTTCTTCTCAGATTAAGTTATTGATATTAAAAGTAAAGATTAAATTTTTTAATTCAAAATCAAGTGGTTCGAAAAGATGTAACTTGTTCTGTAACTGTGGAATTACTCTTTAATAATCTGAGTTTAATAGTAGCACGTTCACCAAGTTGTGGTCTTCATGTTCTTTCTCAGTAACACTACTTTTTTGTTTTACAAATTACTGCTCACTGGAGATGTTAAGGTGTTGGGGCCTTTATTGTTGATAAACTATTACAGGGTTTTCACTTCTGTCATTAAATGACAGGCTAAAAAAATTTTCAATTAACAATTTAGTATTTATTATATAGAATCAGATCCTGTAACTGGGTTGCATGCGTTGATACTTTTGGCCATATAGAGATCATCCACCTGGATCCATTTGCAGGATATGACCCATAATGTGTGCACCAAAAAAAGTTTATTCCAATCTGAGAGCAATTACCAGTTCCAGTGATATTCCCAGTTTTAAGTATAGGAGACTTGGCAGAATCTTTCAAAACAGAATAAACTAAGTGTGACCACTGCATCCTAATGTTCTTGTTGAAAAACACTGTAACATGAAAGGCATAGATGCTCTTATTGATTAATTATATTTAATTTAACTGTAAATAAATCAATTTTTCTTTGATTTAGTTAGGATTTTGTGCTAACACATTTTTGATTTTGTTAATGCCACTAGACATTAGAGGAAGGCTCTTAGAAAGAAAAAAAAGTAGATGATGGTGAGTTCAGTAAGAAAGTGAAAACATACAAATACTTGCGGGGGTTTAGCTTTTAATTTAAATATTTTTATTGTCAGGTATATTATGTTGCAGGAATCAAAGGTATCTTTTCAGGGATTAAAGAGGCTTTTAGCCAAATTTCCATTGTAATCTAATGTGGATCCCAAGACTAAAACACCACATAACACTGAACATATATCCATAACGTTTAAAAAAAAAAAAAAACTTTGCATAGCAGTATGAAATGCCTTCATTGCTGTTAAATTTAAATTTTAAACAAGCAATTTTGCACCTAGCAGGTAATGGGGGGGATTTTCAAAAGTGCAGAGTATTGGCTTACCTCTGTCGGTGGGAGCAGAGTTGGGCCAACACTGAGTGCTTTTGAATTTCCCACCATTAAATCTCTAGTGTACAGAATCGTATTTAAAGAATGATTCTCGCCTCTTCTGTAGCATTAGTTTTATTAAATAGTATCAGCTCTGGACAGGATACCATTACACAGGACAAGATACTGTTAAATTGAACAGAACATAGTAGTGCAAATTATGTTGCCTTTGATTTTTTTATTTTATGCAGTAGCTGTGCAGAAAGTATAGCCCTTATGGGAGGAGGAGGAGAAATATAGGGAAATTGTATGTGACTTAGTGCCTGTAAACCAGTGCATGTCACTAAGTGTAATTATTGGGACCAGAAAGAAGCCGATGGAATGTTAACACTTGAGATCATTTGAAGGTGTCTGGATAGGCACAGAGAAAATAGATGAAATTTAAAGGGCAGGTGATAAAAGGAAAGGAGGCAAAATAAGCAGCGTAAGATATTAATAGAAATGAATTGAGGGCACACAGTGTTTTTCCATAGTAAGCAATTACATTACATTTTGTTTAAATATTTGAATATTTGTTTTGCCTCAATGCCTGTATGTGGATTAGTATTTGAAATTAATCTATGCCTGTAAATTAAAATTTGACGTTTACCTGGCACTAATTTATTTTTTTCTTACTGAAACAGCATGAAAATTCACAAATCACCTCTACAATACTTTGATCAGATTTCCTTAAATTGAAAAATTCCAGTTGGAAGTCAATTGAGCCTTATCTGTATAGTTTGATAGATTGTGTATGTTCAAGAAAATGACTATTTTTCAATATAAATATGAAGTAGTTTTTCTTAATAAACACATAATGCAATTGGTTTTTGTGTGTTAAATCTTGTCTCTGGCTGAAAAAACTCACTTGGTCTGGCATCTCAATCTGAAGCATTTTTAAGGATACAGCAATGCAATCATTTATTTACAGAATACAGCTTTATAATTGTACTAATTTACTAAGTGTCATAAATGTGCATTGTTTGTGCCTGATAGATCCACCATAGTTAAGTGTGCAAGCACTTCAGTGGTAAACCACAGTTCACTGACACATGTTTAGCTAAAACCACTAAATAAGGGATGTCAAACAGTCTGGGGAGATGGCCCAATTACATGTTAAAATGTGGCCGAGGGCTTTGATTTTTAAATTATTACTCTGAGTCCAGATAATCCATTGAACAGCGATAAAAGATAGAATATGGTTTCAATGATGCACGGCCCTTTCTGGATCACTACTACTTCTGCCTTTTGTTTGGCAATTTCTGCATGCAGTTAACTGGTGTATATGAACAGTTGTTAACTGTGTATGCAAAATTGCACACCTACATTATTTTCAAATCTGATTCCTAAATATCCATTATTGGCTTCATAGTTAACACGGGGAGATGAATGGGAGAGTTCCCACCTATCTGCTGTTTAGGACAGGACTATACTAATTCATGTTCAGATGGTTGTCTTTGCAACAAAGGGTCGAAACTTTTTTAAAAATTGAAAGGTTGCATTCTATTGAATCTGGATGCCAGATTAACACATCAAGTGGACTGATGCCCTTTCTAAGATGAAACAAGTTTAGGACTGGATGGCTCAGGATTGGTAAGCGGGCTTGTCTACATAGGTATGTTGTATCCAATTACCTTTAGTTTGCCTTAAAGTGCCTTGCATCTATAAATAACCTTTTAAAAAGTGAATTTGGCATCTTGCCTTGCTGTAATGAATCCTTGCAAGAGGATTGTTTGCTTGCCTGCAATACCGAGTGACTGCTGTGGCACTTGGCCCAGGAACTGACAGCAGGGTGACTGTCTCTCCTGTGCTATCAAATGTGTTGCAGGCAAGCAAACAATAGCACAGGAGAGACAGTCACCCTGCTGTCAGTTCCTGGGCCAAGTGCCACAGCAGTCCCTCGGAGAGCTTAGAGCAGGGGTCGGCAACCTTTCAGAAGTGTTGTGCCGAGTCTTCATTTATTCACTCTAATTTAAGTTTTCACGTGCCGGTAATACATTTTAACGTTTTTAGAAGGTCTCTCCCTATGTCTTAAAACAATAGTTTAGTTATATATTAATGTACGGTAAATAAGGTTTTTAAAATGTTTAAGAAGCTTCACTTAAAATTAAATTAAAATGGAAAGCCCCCCCCCCCCCCCCCGCCAGATCAGTGGCCAGGACCCAGGTAGTGTGAGTGCCACTGAAAATCGGCTCGCATGCCGCCTTTGGCACCCGTGCCATAGGTTGCCTACCCCTGGCTTAGAGCTATTACAGGGAAAGTCTAGTTTAGTCCTGCAGCCTGGGATGAAGTGTGCTATGTGGGGATGGCACATGAACAGTCCAATCAGCTTACAGGCTCTGTGAGGAGCTGGAGCATGCTCAGTGCAGACAGAATCTTCAGACAATGTAGTAGCCAAACTCTAACAAGCCTCTACTGACCTTGTGCAAACTGCAATTTTTCAGAGGCACATAACTTGGCCAAATTTGGGTTAATTTTCACAGGGACAATTCAAAGTACATCCCTGTCAGCAGGGCAGTCTCCCTGCTAAGTTACAAATCCCCACTTTAAAGAATGAAGGTGCTAGACCTTCCCAACAAAGCAGTTGAAAGAAAATATTTTTTAACCCCGCCAAAAACGACATTTTCCTCCAACCTCATTCTTAGAAACTGAAATATTTCAGCTGATACTTTCAAAAATGTTCAGCCTCTGGCAGACACCCAACATAGAACATTTCAGCCTGAGTGGTTAAAGTTTGGCAAAGTCATATGCAGCTAAAATTAAGGTCTTATAATGGAAAGTATCAGGCAACCACAACTATAGGTGGCACTAGCAGCTCCATCTATAATTTATCAAAAACTGCACATGAACAATTAGTTCAACATGCTATCTATACTCATACTTTTACTGAATAATCCCAGTCTCGTTACTGTGATCACGGTCTCTATCCCTATTCTTTGTTGTCCCTTGGCTCAGTGATTTCCCTACACCCCCCCTGAATTTTCCCAACACCCCCCCTTCCCCCCCCCCCACCCGTTTTGTGAACTAGTTACATGCAGTGTTGCCAATTTAGTGATTGTTTGGGAATTTGAATTTAAATTGAAACATTAATACACACTTTAAAAGCATATAATGTATATGATACAATATGTGTATCTGAAAATGTATAATAGATTTGAAAAGTATGAACACAGACTAGCTTTCTTATACAGCTTTTGTTTTTTGTGACTGTCAGTGCATTCATTTTGGTGATGTTGGCTAACCTAATAATTTCAAATGATGATTTGTAAGCAAAGTCTAAAAGAGTTCTCCCTGACAGCTAGTGATGAGCTGGGAACTGGGGGGAAAGGCTTCAGGACCAGATTGTATTTACATTCACACCTAATCTACCTAGGTATCCAGCAAACAGAGCTGTGTTGCTCAAGTGATAGATTTTGGCTGGGTTTGGGTTACAAATCACTTGCATGCCGGGGGGGGGGATGGGAGGGTAATGAAATGTTGTTGTTTTTATTGTATGAGTAAAGGGCAGTAGAACTGTCCTTAGCCTGTGCTGATTGAGGGCATCAAGAGAGAGGGTGGGGACAGGTGTTTTGCTTTATGGTCTGCCTGAGTCACAAGTACTATTTAACCTGCGCCTCTCCACTGTTTAAAGACAGAGCTGATTAGGCTTCATAGAGAGTCTTTTGGTTTAAGTGACCACTAGAGCGGAAATCTCTGATAATCAGGTCTAAGTGCTTAGACCTGCTGTGGGACAGTGTTTCTGTGGAAGAGATGCCCCAGTCTGCACTAGCACTGAGGTTCCCCCCCACCTCAAAGATCTGAAATCACTGAGAGTCTGGTGGAACCGCGAGAGACTGACTCACAGAGGTCACAGTGGCAGGTGGCAGCAGAAGGTGACAGTGTAGGGCTATTGGGGCACAGCAATAGAGTGAACAGTGGCATGACAAACAACAGCGGCCAGGAGCATTGGACTTAGGGTGACCAGATGTCCCGATTTTATAGGGACAGTCCCGATTTTGGGGTCTTTTTCTTATATAGGCTCCTATTACTCCCCACCCCCTGTCCTGATTTTTCACACTTGCTTTCTGGTCACCCTAATTGGACTATGTTTTAGTGACCTTTCTCCAGAAGCTATATTTGTGACTGGGAAAGTTATATAAATATATGTTTCCTAGTAGGCCAAGATTTTAAAAATGCATTATTTGCCAAGATCATTATCTCACATCATCGCTATCTCAAGAGGTCATTATCTTGGGGAGTTTCTGTACTAAACTTTATTATTATAATTTTTTATGTAAGAATGGCTATATTGGGTCAGATCAATGGTCCATCTATCCCAGTATCCTGTCTTCCGACAGTGACTGTTCCAGGTGCTTCAGAGGGAATGAACAGAACAGGGAATCATTGATTGATCCATCCCCTGTCGTCCACTCCCAGATTCTGGTCAACAGAGGCTAGGGACATTCAGATCGTTATGTTGCATCCCTGCCCATCCTGGCTAATAGCTATTGATGGACCAATCCTCCATGAACTTATCTAGTTCTTTTTTGAACCCTGTTATAATTTTGGCCTTCACAACATCTGTGGCAAAAAGTTCCACGGGTGACTGTGCGTTGTGTGAAGAAATACTTCCTTTAAAACTTTGTTTTAAACTTACTGCCTATTAATTTCATTGGGTGACCCCTGGTTCTTTTGTTAAGTGAAGGGATAAATAACACTTCCTTATTCATTTTCTCCTCACCAATCAAGATTTTATAAGACTCTATCATATCCACTCTTAGTTGTCTCTCTTTGAAGCTGAAAAGGCCCAGTTTTCTCTCCTCATATGGAATCTGCTCCATACCCCTAATCATTTTTGTTACCCTTCTCTGTACCTTTTTCAATTCCAATATATCTTTTTTGAGATGGTGTGACTAGAACTACACGCAGTATTTAAGATGTGGGCATGTCATGGATTTATATAGTAAAAGTGGAGGAGCTTTGTTTGCCACACTGATCAGCTAAGCCAATACTGACAACCTATATGAAAAGGCTGCAAAACACCATGCTTCTGGACTGCATCAACATGCAGAAAGCTTTATAAGCCAGTCACTGTCAAAGCCAATTTTAGAAGAACTTAATGAGGCTATTAAGAAAGCTGGAGACACAACTCAGTTTATGTGAATCAACATGGCTATTGCATCATACTTTCTATTTAAGCAAGAGATACCACACACTACACACTAGAGGCCTATGTTAAGTGCATTGTCACTTGTTAATCCTGAAGTTGGACACTGGTTCCGAACAAGACTGGCAAATGCTCACTATCTTTCTGCAAAAAACTCAGCTGACTCTCTTGAAACGTGGTGCAACAGTGAAAGACTCAGGAGTTGAAAAAGTGAAGAATTCTCTCACTATATTCAAAATATGTGCATACATGGCCAACAAATGCACCAATGCAAATAGGCATCAAGTATTAAGTCATTATGTATGTTATCTTGATGTCCGTGGTAGGCCAGTAGATGCATTCTAGATGTTCAGTTATAGAAGACACATCAGCTGCATCTGTGACATCTTAGAAGAGTTAAATGCTTGTAAATTGAACCCCAAACAGATGGCTGCTTGTGCATTTGATGGAGCTACAAACTTCTCTGGAAGACATAGTGGAGTACAAGCTTTGCTCAGAGAAAAGTGTAACCCTAATCTCTCCTATACACACTGTAGAGGCCATCTACTCCTAGCACTTGTACAAGCTGCAGAATCTTCAAAAGACATTAAAAAGCCACAAATTTAATGGCTTTTTTATACTCTTTTTTTTTTTCAGCAAGAGTCCAAAAGGACTGAACATTTTGGAAACAAATAGAAGATACACTGGGATTGAAGTTCAAATGAGTCCAACCTGGGAAAACCTGCAGGCTTTCTCATGAGTGATTTTTGGCAGTTGTCTTAAAATTACTGCAACTGTTATCACTGGCTTTAGAAAGTATCCACCAAGATAGGACAGATCTAAGTAGTGAGGCTGGTGGACTACTTTTGTTACTAAGTTCAGAGAAGACTATGGCAAGTTTCTCTCTTGTAAGTCTACTGTTGAAACCACTTGGGTCATTAAACAATGTAATCTAGGCATCTACTACAACAAGGGGGGATGCCATTTTAGATTTGGTTTTGGTGAGTAGTGAGGACCTCATTGAAGAAATGGTTGTAGGGGACAACCTTGGCTCGAGTGATCATGAGCTAATTCAGTTCAAACTAAATGGAAGGATAAACAAAAATAAATCTGAGACTAGGGTTTTTGATTTCAAAAGGGCTAACTTTAATAAATTAAGGAAATTAGTTAGGGAAGTGGATTGGACTAAAGAATTTATGGACCTAAAGGCGGAGGAGGCCTGGGATTATTTCAAATTAAAGTTGCAGAAGCTATCAGAAGCCTGTATCCCAAGAAAGGGGAAACAATTCATAGGCAGGGGTTTTAGACCAAGCTGGATGAGCAAGCATCTCAGAGAGGGGATTAAGAAAAAACAGAAAGCATACAAGGAGTGGAAGATGGGAGGGATCAGCAAAGAAACCTACCTTACTGAGGTCACAGCATGTAGGGATAAAGTGAGACAGGCTAAAAGGCATGTAGAATTGGACCTTGCAAAGGGAATTAAAACCAATAGTAAAAGGTTTTATAGCCATATAAATAGGAAGAAAACAAAGAAAGAAGAAGTGGGACCGCTAAACACTGAGGATGGAGTGGAGGTTAAGGATAATCTAGGCATGGCTCAATATCTAAACAAATACTTTGCCTCAGTCTTTAATGAGGCTAATGAGGAGCTTAGGAATAGTGGCAGCATGACAAATGGGAATAAGGATGTGGGGGTAGATATTACCATATCCGAGGTAGAAGCCAAACTTGAACAGCTTAATGAGAGTAAATCAGGCGGCCCAGATAATCTTCATCCAAGAATATTAAAGGAACTGGCACATGAAATTGCAAGCCCATTAGCAAAAAATTTTAATGAATCTCTAAACTCAGGGGTTGTACCGTTTGCCTGGAGAATAGCTAATATAGTTCCTATTTTTAAGAAAGGGAAAAAAAGTGACCCGGGTAACTACAGGCCTGTTAGTTTGACATCTGTAGTATGCAAGGTCTTGGAAAAAATTTTGAAGGAGAAAGTAGTTAAGGACCTTGAGGTCAATGGCAATTGGGACAAATTACAACATGGTTTTACAAAAGGTAGATCGTGCCAAACCAACTTGATCTCCTTCTTTGAGAAAGTAACAGATTTTTTAGATAAAGGAAATGCAGTTGATCTAATCTACCTCGATTTCAGTAAGGCATTTGATACAGTACCACATGAGGAATTATCGGTTAAATTGGAAAAGATGGGGATCAATATGAAAATTGAGAGGTGGATAAGGAACTGGTTAAAGGGGAGACTACAGCGGGTCATACTGAAAGGTGAACTGTCAGGTTGGAGGGAGGTTACTAGTGGAGTTCCTCAAGGTTCAGCTTTGGGACCAATTTTATTTAATCTTTTTATTACTGACCTCTGCACCAAAAGCGGGAGTGTGCTAATAAAGTTTGCAGATGACACAAAGTTGGGAGGTATTACCAATTCAGAAAAGGATCGGGATATCCTACAGGAAGATCTGGATGACCTTGTAAACTGGAGTAATAGTAATAGGATGAAATTTAATAGTGAGAAGTGTAAGGTTATGCATTTAGGGATTAATAACAAGAATTTTAGTTATAAGCTGGGGACGCATCAGTTGGAAGTAACGGAAGAGGAGAAGGACCTCGGAGTCCTGGTTGATCACAGGATGACTATGAGTCGCCAATGTGATGTGGCCGTGAAAAAAGCTAATGCGGTCTTGGGATGCATTAGGCGAGGTATTTCTAGTAGAGATAAGGAGGTGTTAGTACCGTTATACAAGGCATTGGTGAGACCTCATTTGGAATACTGTGTGCAGTTCTGGTCTCCCATGTTTAAGAAGGATGAATTCAAACTGGAACAGGTACAAAGAAGGGCCACTAGGATGATCCGAGGAATGGAAAACCTGTCGTATGAAAGGAGACTCAAGGAGCTTGGTTTGTTTACCTTAACCAAAAGAAGGCTGAGGGGAGATATGATTGCTCTCTTTAAATATATCAGAGGGATAAATACCAGGGAGGGAGAGGAATTATTTCAGCTCAGTACCAATGTGGACACAAGAACAAATGGATATAAACTGGCCATCAGGAAGTTTAGACTTGAAATTAGATGAAGGTTTCTAACCATCAGAGGAGTGAAGTTCTGGAACAGCCTTCCAAGGGAAGCAGTGGGGGCAAAAGACCTAACTGGCTTCAAGATTAAGCTAGATACATTTATGGAGGGGATGGTTTGATGGGATAACATGATCTTAGTCAAAGGTCAATTAATTGCCATCAGTGGTAAATAGGACCAATGGTCAATGATGGGATGTTAGAAGTTACTACAGAGAACTTTTTCCTGGGTGTCTGGCTGGTGAGTCTTGCCCACATGCTCGGGGTTCAGCTGATTGCCATATTTGGGGTCGGGAAGGAATTTTCCTCCAGGGTAGATTGGCAGAGGCCCTGGAGGTTTTTTGCCTTCCTCTGCGGCATGGGGCATGGGTCACTTACTGGAGGATTCTCTGCATCTTGAGGTCTTTAGACCATGATTTGAGGACTTCAATAGCTGAGACATAGGTGAGAGGATTATTCCAGGAGTGGGTGGGTGAGATTCTGTGGCCTGCATTGTTCAGGAGGTCAGACTAGATGATCATAATGGTCCCTTCTGACCTTAAAGTCTATGAGTCTATGAGTCTATGAACAGTAGTAGATCTTTGTCCAGAAATAGAAGCTATCCTTGGATCAGTCAGAGATATCCATTGAAAATGTACTGGAAGAAGCAAAGACTTCCGTCCAGAAGTTGACTAATGAAGGTACTTATATTGACTCCATAAGTGAAGACGACAAGAAGTGTTTGTTAAGCCACCTGAAAAAGTACAAAGACTTGATTCTCACAAATCTACAATAGAGATTTCTGGATTCTATTCAACCTCCATGTAGCTTTTACAGATGCCTGTCTTATAAAACGCCTACAGTTGAGTGGAGTGAGGCACTACCAGCAATGGGGCTGCTATGTGATCAGGACAGAATAGAGAATTTTGAACACAGAGTGGAATATCATACGATGAACGAATGAAGATTTAACTTCAACTTCTTTATCATCACTAGTGGTTCGACCCGATCTTTGTGCCATGTTTCCTGGGATGAAAGTAGGAATTCATCTCTTGCTAATCCCAGTCACAACAGCTACAGCTGAACATAATTTTTCCTCATTGAATAGAATTTTGTGTTCTGAAAGAAGTCGCCTTCTGCCTGATCATGGGTATATCATGAAGGACTGGAAGTAACAGACACACAAGAAGACACCAAGGAGTGCAAAATGACAACAAGAAACTAAGACTGATGTAGATGTAGTGCTTCATAGTAGGCTTGAGTAGCCAACTTTAATTTTTGTGATGGTTTTAAAACATGAGTTAAATCTAATAAAATGGTCGTGAAACATTTTTAAGTTTTTACTATAGTGCCATACAGCCCACTTTTGCTCTCACAGTCTCAGCCCTCATCGGCCCTGACACTCCCCCCTGAATATTTCAACACCCGCCCTAATTTCAATTCCTGGGGAAGACACTGCCTTGGTTGCTTTATGTGTAAAATTATGATCTCCTCCTGCAATTGACTCCCTTTGAAGTCAATGGGAAAGCCAGTTGTAGGTGCCTTAGATTGCAACATAAACTCTGCATGGCAGTAACAACATGCTATCTATCAAAACTGCAAGGTGCCAAGTTGGGGGCACCATAAAGTAACGACGTTTTCATTTGCAACCTTCACATTGTATTAACAGGTTTCTGCATTCATTGGTTTGTTTTTTCAAGTTGGTCATTTAAAAGGCCTTCAACATGTATTTGGTATATATGCACTGTTTGTTTTTTCCCTTCTGTGAAATATCTGATGGCTTTGTAGCCTGCAGGTGTTAGAGCTATGTTAATTTTTAGTAGCTTGTCTTCTAGCTTCAACTCCACCAGGAATTTTTTCAAAAGCTTTTTGTCATGTTTCTAATAATGTTGGATTATCTATTGGCAGGACTCCCACTCTTGCTTGTGTAGAGGAATACTTCCTAGTTTTGAAACAATTATTAGCCACTGCTAACGTGCTACTTTCTTGTGATGAAAGATGTTTGCAACATTCAGTAAGATCTATTTAAAATCTCATTCAATAACAATCTGACAATCCTGTTTTAGTTGTTGGCATATAGCACTGAGGGGACTACCTTCTCTCTTTACTAGAAGAAAATGTTCCCAACTAACACAAGCATTAAAAAAAAAAAAAGGAAAGGAGAATAACAATGCTGCTCTCTAAGGGCTAGTCTACACTTACCAGCTCTGTTGGATGCGTCGGATCGATGTGGCTTCGATTTATCGCGTCTTGTCTAGACACGATAAATCGAACCAGGAAGTGATCCCCCGTCGACGCTGGTAATCCTGCTCCACGAACGGAGCAGGCAGAGTCGACGAGGGAGACTGTGCGCCGCGGTGTGGACCAGGGGTGAGTACTTTGAAGTTCGAAATAAGATACTTCGACTTCAGCTACGTTATTTACGTAGCTGAAGTCGCGTATCTTACTTCGAACTTCGGGGCTAGTGTAGACCAGCCCTTATAGTGAACAACCATGATTTAGGGTACGTCTATACTTACCTCCGGGTTCGGCGGTAAGCAATTGATCTTCTGGGATCGATTTATTGCGTCTTCTCTAGACGCGATAAATCGATCCCAGAGCTGCTCCCCGTCGACACCAGAACTCCTGCTCGCCGAGAGGAGTACGCGGAGTCGACGGGGGAGCCTGCCTGCGCCACGTGGACCCGAGGTAAGTGTGTTTCAGTTCGAACTAAGATACTTCAACTTCAGCTACGCTATTCACGTAGCTGAAGTCGCGTATCTTAGTTCGAACTGCGGGGTTAGTGTGGACCAGCCCTTAGAAAATTAATCTCTCAGCTGCATCATATTCCTCATTTCAAATGTGTCTCGTACCAAAGAAATCTTGTGACCTTGGTCAGGTCAATCAAATTCTTTGGCCTTGATTAGGGCCTAACTGCCTCAGATCTCAGTCTGTTAGATGAGGACAATACTACTACGTTACCTTATTGGGGATTTAGGAGGATAAATTAATATATTCAACTTGAATAATTCAAGGCACTCTAGTACTATGGTGATGGGCACTATCACAGATACTGGGCGAACTGAACTCCTGTCCCCCCCTTCTTGGGGGAGTTCATTCCACAGTCAAAAGCCACTCCTGAAGAAAGTTCTGTGTCCTGCATAGATGAATTTTACTTATTGTTGAGAATTCCATTGTGCCAGAGCAGCAGAGTTGTCAATCACGGTCTTCGTCCCAGAGCTTTAGCTGATCTTTTAAGATGTCCTGGGCCCAGGCCATCGAGTACTTTGGGGAAAAAAGCTTGAAACCTTGAACTCAGTTCAGAATTCCATGGGAAGCTAGCGTAGATAGTGGAGGACAGGTTTGACATGTTTGCAGTAGCCTGTGTTGGAAATAGGTCACGGTCAGGTGCTTGGGAAGTTGCTTTTCAAGATCCATTGTGTTGCTTTCCTGGTTGTTTTTCTAATAGTTCCCTATTAAGCTATACCAATACCTTTAAACAGGAAAATCTAATAAATCAACATAAACATGCATACAGTAGCCAGATAGATTCAGCTTGGTGACTTCAAAGGGCTTTGGATTCCATGGCAATATGGATACCAGTGGAGGAGGAGGAGGAGGATGAAATTAACAAGTTACTTCTGCAGGACTTATCTGGTACAGCTTTACTTGGTGGAGCTTCTGGGCTTGGTCAACTAGCACTGACTGGTGAGACAGAATAGTTATGCAAAACTTGGATGACCAGCAGTGGCTGCAGAACTTCAGGTTGAGGAAGGCTGCTTTCCTAGCGATCTGTGTAGAGGTCCCCCTGGAGCTGCAGCAGCATAATACCAACATGAGAATTTCCTTCAGTCTGAAGAAGCGTGTAGCCATTGTCATCTGGAAACTTGCCAGCCCGATTCCTACAGGTCAGTAGCTAACCGGTTCGGTGCTGCTAGATCAACTGCTGGGGTTCCTTACGTGGAGGTTTGTGGCTATTAAGGGGGTGCTGTTGTGCTGAATCATAGAGCTTGGCAATGCATAGGAAGTTATTGAAAGCTTTGCATAGGTGGGATTCTCATAGGAGCAACATTCCCCCTACTGGCATGTGGAGGACCAGACTGAAGCTGCATAACTTGAATGCAAAGGGGGTCAGGAGTTGGGGCAGGTATGGAGGTGGATAGGGGCAGAAGGGGAGAGACAGAAGCTGGGAGAACAAGAGAAGAACTCTCTGTAGCCACTACAGTACACTCCTTCCAGAATCTGGAGTTGAACCATGGACACCTGAATCCCTGCATTGCTCTCCTGTCAGAAAATAGCTGGAAGCCCACAGGCAAAGTGTGTCTTAGTCTCCTCTGGTGCCTGCTCTGCATAGAAAATAACAGCCTATTACTGCTCTAGTTACTCCATTAGGTCAAGTGATAGAAGTCTGTGGTATGAATCTAAAGGTCTGAACCCTGCTCATGACCTAATATGGTTCCATGTGGTGGAATTTTTTTTGCACTTTTTTTTTTTTAATGCAGAAATTACATTAAAAAGAACATTAAGGCTGCAAAGTGAAGCACTCAAAAGTTAGGAAATGCCAGAATGCATGTTGCCCTTGTAACCTTAATTTGGGTCCCTTCTGTGTGTTCATTATGATAGCCTGTAATTACATGATCAAAAGTGGGGGTTTTTTGGTAGGACTCCTGCCTCATTCAGTACACAAGACAGACAGCGCTCAGGAAATGTTTCAGGGTTGAGAAGTGAATGAAGCAGAGGTTTGCAGAAAGAGAACGGATGATCTCATTGTTAAGGAGGTTAAAATCTATCCCAGAAAATTGGATTCTATCTCTGCCTCTTGCCACAGAGTTCCTATGTGATGCTGGACAAGTCATTTAAACCTAGCTGTCCACAGTTGGCCACCAATTGTGTATCCCTCATTTTCTGCGTGCATAACATGAGCGTATGGAGCCAGATTTGCAGAAGTGATGAATGCTTACAACTGCAACTGAAGTCAACTGGACTTGTGCTTTGAACATGTAATGTGTAGGTAGGAAATGCAAAAATTAAGGTTCTACCTGTAATGTTAACCAAGCCACGTTGCACATTTAGCTATGTTTACAAACAGAACCACTAATTAAAAAAGCCACATATATGCACTGCTGTTACTGGACTGTTACATGCAAAAATAAATTATTTGGTGTTCCACAATTGTTGCATATGGTTTTACATTTAATTTCTATGTTGTTTTCAGTCTTGGAAAGATTACCCTAGCTGCTCTGCTACAAAGCTATGCATTTGTTTTGTGCAGCTTCTAAGTATTGTATTGCACTATTTATACACACCAATGACATAATGGTAACATCCTGCTAGAAAATATTTAGTGCAGCCATGAAAGTGAATTTTTAATAACTTCTGCCTTTATTAATTTTTCAATACATTTCAAACTTCCCAAACTGCTGTCTTTGAGGACTAGCCATTTATGAACTTTAAAGTTTTGCTGTTTTTGAGATATTTATGTGCTAAATATCTTGCTTATTTGAAAAGTGGGAGTGGGGAGAGGGAGAATATTTTTCTCCACACTGTTAACAGAAAAATGGCTGTAATTGGTTCAAACATTCCAAAATTACCTTTGGCTGAGAAGTAAATCTTGAAAACTTTGGCCCAAATGGAGAACATTTGAAAAAGCGTGCAGTGGAAATGGAGTTATAATTAGAAATTTACCATGGCATCTAAAATTATATTCCCTAGCAGAAATTTGAGTGCTTCACAACATTTCTTCAAAATCAATCATGAAAACATTCCTAGCTATAGATGCTTACAGCTTATATTTGCATTTCAGATAAAGATAAGAAAGACAGTGATAACACAGGAAATAATGATTACTGCATAATCTCAAAACACTGCTACAAGGCATTTTCAAATCCCAATGTAACACAGAGATGGGGAGTACAAAGCACACACTGAGCAAGAAGCAGCTTTGGGTTCAGGCGGCCTTGCCCCACCACACTTGCGAAGCTGGCCAATCTTGAAGGACCCTTATAAAAGGAGATGCTTGCTCAGTTCAGAAGGCCTAAGGAGGTGGACAGCCCTCTCTTATTCAGCTCCCAGAAAAGAGCACAGCAGAACCTTTCTTCAGTTGCTTGTGAGCATAGAGCAGTAGGATAAAAAAGCTGGTGTTTCCTTTCCTTTGTTGCCTTGAGAACTGGGACCAGGGATTGACCATGTGGCAGACCCCCTACTGAGAATATGAGCTCCTTGAGGAGAAGGTGGGCCAATGTAGGAAGTAGCCCAGGGAAGAAACAAGAGGTCTGACAAGCCAGACCGTGATCACTTTCTACAAGGGCTCCTGGCCTGGGAACCCAGGGTAGATAGAGGGACTGGGTTCTCCTGCAGCCTCATGTGAAGACCTCATAAACAAGGGGCCAGAAGGACTATTGGGCCTGGATCAGGGCTGTTGATGAAGTGTGAGATCCTGCAGCTATTGGTGGAAAGCCCTGGTTTATCCCCAAAGGGGTGAGACAAAAGGTAACTTGGCTGGAGGGCTAAATCACAAGGCAAAAGGGGACCACCAGTGGACCTGGTTGGCTGGACTACAGAGAAAAAAGCCACTGCATTACTGCACCTACCTACCGGGTAGCTCTCTAGCTGGGGAGATACTTTATGGCAAACACATATAGTATATGTAGGCTTGGCAGAATTCCACATTAATTTGTTTATGATTTTGATGGATATGAGTTTATTTTTATCACTTAGTTTTTCTATTTTTATCAATTAACATTTTCACAGTTGTGCAAAATTATGGGGTTTAAACATTTTTGAAATTGTTATTGATTTAAATGTTCACAGTTACAGGAAATTATGGGGGCGGGGCAGACAATTATTTAATAATAATAGTAGATGTTGATATTCAAAAAGTTAAAGCTATAATTAAAGAGAGAAAGTGGGTGAGGTATTATCTTTTATTGGACCAACTGCTTTTGGTGAGAGAGACAAGCTTTCGAGCCACACAGAGCTCCTCCTTAGGTCTGGGAAAGGAACTCCCCAGCATCACAGCACAATGCAAGGTGGATTGTTTAGTCTAAGTAGTTAGCGCAGGGATCGGCTGCCGCTTCCTGCAGCCCCCATTTGCCTGGAACGGCGAACCACAGCCAGTGGGAGCTGCGATCGGCCGAACCTGCGTATGCTACAGGTAAACAAACCGTCCCGGCCCACCAACAAAGTGCCAAAGATGGGCTGAGTGCCAAAGATTGCCGATCCCTGAGTTAGCACATATTGTAAGTGAGCACTCAAGGTAGAGTAGCTTGTTAACACCACTACATTCATAGGACAAAAAGAGGTGGTTAGTAGGTTACAGAGTGTTGTCATAAACCGTAAATCCAGTGTCTCTGTTCAGTCCAGGATTTTTGGTGTCTAGCAGAGTAATGCATTTAAGTTCCCAGGGTCATCTTTTGAAAGTGTTGTGCAGGTTTCCTTTGAGGATGAGGACTGATAGGTCAGATATTGTGATTGCTTTATGAAAAGTGTTCACCCACAGGTGAGAGGGTGTTTTTGTCTTTTATCATTTTCCTGTGTGAGCTCATTCAAGAGCATAGTCATTGTCTGCTTTCACCCACAGAATTGTTACTGGGGCATTTAGTGCACTGGATCAGGTGTACCTTATGTGATAATCGTGTAAGATCCATAGATCCTGAAAGGTGCACTGTGGGGAGGTAGATCAGTATAGAAGTGGAGATATGCCTGAAGGTTTTGCATCTGTTGTCTGGTGCTGCTTTGAGTTGGCATGTACTGGTCTGTCGGGAACTTGTTTCTGATGATAAGGAGAGGCTGTGGGGTTTTTGAAGGGCAGAAGTGGGGCTTCAGGAAAGATTTCCATTAGGATGGGGTCCCCATTGAGTGTGGATGGTAGTTTGATGATACTCTGTCTGAGCTCCAGGGTGGGGTGCTAGGTGACAATTAGGGGTATGTGGTCAGAGGAGGTTTTATTTCTGTATTGAGCAGGTACTCTTGGGACTTTTAGGTGGTTTATTCCACAATATGATCTATTGCTCTGGTGGAGTGTCGTTGTTTGGTGAAGTCAGTTGTGTTAAGGTATATATTCTGGACTTTCTCCCGAGAGCATATTCTGTGGTCTTCAAACACCCCCTCCCCCAACCTCTCCAGTTTAATATTCTACACAACTGACTTTCTGAAGCACTTGGATTTGGCCTGTGGGGCTTTCCTGGCAATGGCAAGCAAGGCCCACCTGATTTCACTTATAAGCTCACATTCAGAGTGACATGACTTAATGGCTGTATGTTACAACAGGACGAATTTTATTATAAGCAGCAAAATCTAAACATTATCTTTAATACTCTACAAATCTCCTCTGGTTCCACTTCTATTAGCTCCTAGAAACCTGTCATTTCCACACAGACATACCCATCTACTCCAGGATAGACCTCACCTCATTCCTATGCGAAAGAGTCAAGATTATCTTTCCCTTTACAGAGAATAATCATCTGATGTCTTTTGGTAGTAATTCATCTTCACATCCAAAGGGGCATTTGTTTACTCTGAATTTGCCATTTGCTAGACGTAGCTGCTTCATTTGCTCTCAGTTATTTATTCAAAATTACATTGATGTGACAATTTTAACTAGCTTAAGGCTTTCAGGTCCAGGAAGATTTGCAGATCTTTACTACGATGGCTGGCAAGTCTATGTGACCTGGTGGTAGAAACATAGTCACAGGTGTACATTATGGTGCCCAAAGTTTCTTCCACGTGTGAAGCTGAACCTCTAATATTAATGATGGGAATCATTTCTGTAACAATTCCTCATTGCAGACAAGGCCTACTGGCTTTAACTCTGTGTCAATTTTATTTAATTATCCATCTTTCAGACAATTTACACAGACCACATTTTATTGAATGACCTGTTACAGTATTTCATTACTAAAACCATACCCTTTATAAAAATACCATTCCCAGTGCTGTGCTGCAGTTTGTGAAAAGTATCCTCAACAAGCTTTGACTCCATTAATAAACTTAAAAATCCCTAAGTCTTCAATAAGGACTAAAGTGTCCAAGCATGTGGAATACTGAGTGCTTTGGTTCTGTTTTGCCTCCATGGTGGGGCGGTAGAAAAGAACAGAATTTGGTTTGATAGTGCTGCTTTTGTGTTTAAAGTATCTTTTTTTATTTTAAACATGGAATTAGTTGACATGCAACAATAGTACAGGAATATATTGTACAGTATCATTGTCATAGATAACTCACATCTTCTAAAGAGATCAGAGCGACTGGAGGCAAATGAAGCAGCCACTAAGTGCTCAGCAATATGAGAAGTTGTTTTATTGATAAAGAAAATGTTGCCTAACACAGCAGGATTATCTTTTCCTCTTGAAAAAGGATGATCCCATTCCAAATGAATAACTAATAGAGAGACATGTCTATCCAACCACCATTTTTTTCAAAGCAGAGGCTTTTCTTAACACTCCCTACCAACCAATTCTGCAGCAAAGTGACATCAGAGTTTATATTTATTGACCTTCAAAAAATACAAATCCGCTACAGGTTGCTGTAGTGTGACACAAATATGGAACACCTGCATTTTGTTGCTGGTAGCACTTTGCATCCCCTGCACTGCCAACAGGTGCTAAAGTTTTTCTATCTATCTTCAAAAACTGAGTTTTTTCCCCCCCAAGCTGGAGAGTTTGTATATATCACACCAGTTTTATAAGCTGTTCTGTGCCTGCAGTTCTGTGGTGAACCTATCGATTTCTGCCAGATATACACTTGCTTTTAAAAAATATTCCATTATTTGTACAAGGCCAGCTGTTTACAGAATAAATATGACGGTTTGTCCTGAGGAGCTTGCCATTAATTCTGGTAGCAAAGAAACCTACTTGAATGTGATCCCATGCAGCATTATCTGGCTGAGTCTAGGGACACAACAGATCTATTTTAATTCCAACTTCCTTCCAGCTTCACGTCAAACGGAAAATACCGTGAGACTAGAGCATCCTTTCTCAGAACAGTTTAGAGAGACTTTTCTGTTTCTGGTCCTGCAGGCATCAGGAAGTGCAGAGTGAAAATTAAATAATGGGCGGGAGGGAGGGGAAGTTATACAAACTTTCCTGCATCTTGAAAGTTTTCATTGAAGTTTAGGTGAAGGTCTTTGCTTCCTTGCTTTAGCTGAGGGAGCTTGACCATCCACAGTGGTTTGGTTTATTTCTTTGATCAGGGGAATTTTTAAACAGTAGGGGCCAGATTCCTTTTTACTCTCTGGCCACTCTGCTCCATGTTCTGGCTGTAAATGACCATAGAGAATTCTCCTCCTAGAGAGGAGCTGTCCACCTCAGTAAGCACTGGAATGGGTTACCTAGGGAGGTGGTGGAATCTCCTTCCTTAGAGGTTTTTAAGGTCAGGCTTGACAAAGCCCTGGCTGGGATGATCTAGTTGGGGTTGGTCCTGCTTTGAGCAGGGGGTTGGACTAGATGACCTCCTGAGGTCCCTTCCAACCCTGAGATTCTATGATTCTATGAAACCTGGTAGAAGTGGCCCCTAGACCAGGTGACCCTCCCAGTATAAAGGGCATGCTGGAGGAGGGAGCAGGCCAGGGACATGGCAGAGCAGAGCTTTGCTATGCTGATTCTCACTGATGTGGGCTGCTCAAACTGATGCTAGCACCCCTACAGGACTGATGCCATGAATAGTTTTGCAATAGCGCCTTCATTCTCCTATTCTGTGGGGACCATGGACATGGGAGAGTTGCACACTATAAAGTGGTGTGTTATGTAATATCATGTCGAGATGGTATATGCAAATTGTTGTAATTAAAAATCCCACAGCACTTTGTGAAAAGCCAGGATATTAGCTCCAGTTCCTGAACAAATTCCAGTTGGATAATTACATTAAAATTGTTCCCATAGTTGGAACTTGTGGCAGTGTTGTTCATTTTCTGTCCTAAACTTTTCTGTAATTAGTTAACTGCGTAGAATATTAAACTGGTACTAGCATCTACTATACCTTAATGGTGTCTGAATTTCACTAGTGGGCAAATTAATTAATATACATGATTGTTGTAAAGAAGTGTAAATCGAATACAGTAGACAGCTTTAGGCACTTTAGTGAAATTGGCTATATAAATATTGTACTAACCCCCTACCCGTGCTGACACAGCTGCTGGTAGATGTCCTAAGGTAATGAGCCTGCACCTCTTTCTTTTCAGGGTGTGCACAGCCCCCCTCTCCCCCCTGGCCACGCTTTGCTTAAGTGGAGCCAGAAACTCCTGACACAAAAGACTCAAGTGCACACAGAGGAGTTCTGAGACCATTTATATAAAAGAAATATGAAGCAAGGACAGGCCGGCTCTAACTTTTTTGCCATCCCCAGCAAAAAAACCCAAAAAACCGAGCGCCGCCCCGCCGAAACAAAAAAAAAACCCAAAACCCTGAGCGCCGCCCCACCAAAATAATGCCCCCGAGCGCCGCCCCGCTGAAACAAACCCCCCCAAAAAACCTCGAGTGCCACCCCGCTGCCCCAAGATTGGCTGCACCTTAGAAGGTGCTGCCCCAAGCACGTGCTTGGTCGGCTGGTGCCTGGAGCCGGCCCTGAGAAAGGGGATGGTACAGACCAACGGGTTGAAAGGGGATAGGGGACTGAAGGGAATTCACAGAAACCATGGAACAGCATTTTTTAAAAAACTAAGCACCCTCCCTTCCCCCAGCTCTGGAGGTGCCCCAAACCTTTTACCCCCTTCACCTCCAAGGGCTCTAATCCCACTGGTGGTACACATAGAGCTGAGATGCACTAGGCTGGTGAGGTAGCTGCTTGCTGGCTGCTCAGAATGGATCTCTGCCTGGCAGGATATGTTGCTCCTTGGCTACTTGGCCTTCACCTTTCCTGAGGACACATGCAAGTCTGAGTCCAGTGTTCACCACCAGCCCCCATCTAGCGGTGCCCATCACACTCCTTTCCCCTGGACTCTCACACACCTGCACACAGAGCAACAGGAGTCCTCCTTCCTTCCACCGAGGCTCCCACCCCTGCCAAGAGGGTGTTCCCTCACTGCTCCAGCTCTCCTGGAATCCTCTGGCTTCTTGCCGCTCTAGGCCATTGATCCTCCAAACTTGGTTGCTCACATTTAGATGCATCTGCTGGGTTGTTATTATAATGTCAGTCATTCTGTTTTCAATCCCAGTCTTCACAATGATGAAAAACTATTCTAAGGGCTTGGCTACACTTGCAAGTTAAAGCACATTAAAGCAGCCCCAGGCACCCTAACTCCTGACCCGTCCACACTGGCAACGCACTTGGAGCACCTGGACTCTGCAGCTGGAGTGCTCCTGGTATTCCACCTCCACGAGAAGCATAGCACTTGTTGCGCCTTGGCTGAAACACCCCAGCATCAGTGTGAACGAGGTGTTGCATTACTGCACTTTGATCGGCCTCCAGAAACGTTCCATAATCCCCTTAAGTCAAATGGCCACTCTTGTCATTGTTTTGGAATCAGCTGTAGTAATGCGGATGTCCCTTTCAAAGCTCCATTTCTGACAGCCGGCATGCTTATCTGCTCCCGGACAAAGCAAGCCATTAGTGTGGAATGTTGCTTGCTGTAAGTGTGTGAGAGAGGCGGGGGGAGGAGGGTCTGAACTTACAAGACAGCATGCTGACACACTCTCGGCACCCCAAAAACCCACTCTCTCTCCCCCCACCTACACACAACACACTCCCTGTCAAACTCCACCCCACTCCCCCGCATTTGAAAAGCACGTTGCAGCCACTTGAACGCTGGGATAGCTACCACAATGCACTGCTCTTTGTGGCGTTGCAAGAGCTGCTAATGTGGCCACGCCAGTGCGCTTCCAGCTGAGAGTGTAAACCAGGGGTAGGCAACCTATGGCATGGGTGATTTTCAGTGGCACTCACACTGCCCAGGTCCTGGCCACCAGTCCAAGGGTCTCTGCATTTTAATTTAATTTTAAATGAATCTTCTTAAAATTTTTTAAAACCTTATTTACTTTACATACAACAATAGTTTAGTTATATATTATAGACTTGTGGAAAGAGACTTTCTAAAAACGTTAAAATGTATTACTGGCACGCAGAAACTTACATTAGAGTGAATAAATGAAGACTCGGCACACCACTTCTGAAAGGTTGCCGACCCCTGGAGTAAACACTCGGCAGCGTTTTCCCTGCTGTGGTCTCCAAAGGCTGGTTTAACTCCCAGCACTCTACATCTGCAAGTGTAGCCATGCCCTAAGTATTATCTGAAGTATAAACTGTTTCCTGAGAAGTTGCACAAAAAGATTTCTTTCAGCATTCTGCAAAAACCACAAACAGTGGGGTTTGCAGAACTTTTTGCATAGTTACCATTCCAGATGTGCTGAATCAGAGTTCCTGGACCTTGAGCTGTCCCTATGAGCCACTTCTCTGAGGCCCTGCACTATTGCTGATTAAATTATGGGATTAATATTGCTTGCTGGAAACACAGGAAGCTTGAAAACTGCCTGTGTGTGGTGACAAATGTTCTAAGATCTCAGGGAACTCAGAGGAGACTTGTTGAAAGTCAATGAAATTAAAGTATACTTGTACCTCACAGTAATGCACACAGTCAAAGGAAAAGCAGCTCATCTAGGGGTTGAGCCAGTTTCAGCAATTGCCTTTTAAATTAGCTGTTGACACTGATGGGGCCCAACCCCATCTGCCTTTATCAGACTGTCTGAAAAAAGTAAGCCAAGAAATTGTTCAGATTGTATTAGAGAATCCAACCCCCCCCACCCCACCCACCCAGTTCAGTGGAGAGACCCAGGCATCACTCAGTGCCTTGAGGCTCTGATTTTCTAGAGTATTCAAAATCGGGCAAATTGAAATGGGATCATTCTCGGCATCTCTTCCCCTAAAACCAGTCACGCTGTTTTAGCCAAACATGGAGCCTGTCAGATATGAACATAAGCATAGGTTTCAGACTATTGTTTCTACTTTATAAATGTTATCTGCATGTTTGAGAGCCAGACCTTAAAAGCATGAAAACTTAAAAGGCTATTGTATTGGGATGTGCCAGATGATATGGGCTGTAGAATATTCAGAGAACTTTGTATCGACATGTGTAACACTGACCACCTTGATGTCATTGGCAGGATTCAAGCCTGGGACCTCGAGCTAAATACTGAATGAGCTAAAAGACCCCTCTTGCTTAGCCAGAGCTGTGGCAGGCTCATCAAGCTCTTGCTGGCCTACCTGCCATCACTGGAGAGGGACCAAATGCCACAACCAAGCAGGGATTACATTTGTATGTGTGTGTTCCTGTGGAATCTGCAATCGCTTAGGGGTAATTAATGCAAAATCCCAGTGTCCGTTATGCAGCTCCCCAGTCTCTGAAGCATCACTCCTGGGGAAAGGGCAGTGACTGGCTTTACCTGTTTCAGGAGATGAGGAAGAAGAGAGGCTTTGGAGTATAGAGACTGAGTTTAAATGGATTTGAGGACCCTCACTTTGATCCAACAAACTGACCAAGGGGGCAAACCCTACTAGGAGGGTCTGAAGGACTGGAACCTGCCTGGGTCTCCATAGGAAAGATGAGGGACCTCTTGTAAGTTAAGTGTGTGTTTGGACCTTTTATTGGTTTATATGTTCTCTGTAATGCCGTTGTCTTAAAATAAATGTACTTTGGTTTGTGAAGGCAGTTTGGTGACAGGAAAACCACTGTAACTTTCCCTGCAGAATGAGAATGAAGTTACAGGGGCTGAGCTAGGTCAGACCTGCTAGGAAATCACACGGAATGGCCGGAGGGCTGCAAATCTAACCTCCCTTTGAGAGTGAGAGGGATGCAGGTCCCTGCGCAGAAGTGACATTTTGAGATGTAACAGGGCATTTCCTGAGCAGACCAGAGAGGGTCCATCACCTCACTACTGGGCAGAGCATCATAATGGCCCTGATGCTGGAAGGCACTGGCTCAGTGCCCATAACTCCCTTGGCTCTCACATATGGAATTACTCAGCTACCATTCTGTGCTTTCCTGGATCTTTTAGAGCTCGTTTGTTAAACATACTATTGGTGTTATACCAACTTTTCTAGGAACATAATAACTGCATAATATAAGATCAGACTAGTGATCCATTTCGTACAGTATCCTGTCTTGGAGTTAGGCAGTATCAGATGCTTCAGAGGAAGGTGCAAGAAACCGTACACTGGGAAATAGAGCCCATCTTTTTAAAAGGTATTTAGGCATTGCAACACCTAGAAGACTTAGGAGCCTAAGTCTCATTTTCAAAAGGGATTTAGGCACTTAGGAGCCAAAATCCCATTGACAGTAAAAGTGTCTAAACTTCTTGAAAAATGAGATGTAGGCCTAAATGCCTAAATACCTTTAAAAATATGGCCCTTAGGGAGTAATCTGTTCATATGGGAAGTTTACTAACAACACCAATGGGTTAGTGGCTGAACTAGTTCCTGAAACATGGAGGTTTATATGGTTTCTTTAATCCTTTCTAATGTAACTTTGGATGTTCCTATGGCTTGCATCCGATGAAGTGGGTATTCACCCACGAAAGCTTATGCTCCAATACCTCTGTTAGTCTATAAGGTGCCACAGGACCCTTTGTCGTTCCTATGATCCATATACATGTCCAATACATTGGGAATTCTACTAACCTCTGTTCCCTCACACTCTGTGCAAGGAATTCCACAATTGTGCATTGTGTTAAAAAAAATCCTTTAAAATCCAGTTTAAATTCAATGTCATTGAATGCCCCCCTTGTTTTATTATGAGAAAGTATAAAGAGGATCAAATGACTTACCTTCTCTGTCACTCTTCATTGTGCATCTCTCCACTATGTTCCCTCTTTTGTGTTTCCGCTATAAAGTGAAACCACCCCAGACTTTTCAATCTCTCAATTTAGAAGTTTTCCATTTTTCTAGTTTGTTACTCAGTAGTGAACTTGCCTATATGTCCTATAATTTTGTTTGAGATGGGCTGAAAGAACTGAATCAAATATTCTAGGAGAGAATACCATTTGACGTATGTCCTTGAAATATTTTAATTGCATTCTATGCATGTGCTAACATTGTGTTTGCCCTTTTTTTTTTTTTTTTTTTTGGAAGGCTGCTGCACTTTGAGTAGATATTTCCACTGAGCTGTCCACAATGATGCCCAGGTCTTTCCTAAGCAGTTACAGTTAATTTACACCTTATGTCTGAGTGGTGTAGGATAAATATAAAGTTTGAATTAGAGTTATCTTAAGAAAGTATATGGGTTGTAAAGAAAGACCCTAACTAGCAACTAGAAGGAAGGCCTTGAAACTAATAAGTTATAATGCCAGAAGGAATGAAGTAGGGAGGATGTCTGGTTCAAAGAGTAGATAATAAGATAAGGGGAAGTTTCTAAAAATAAGGCCTCTGACCAATAAGGGTGACAGCAAATGGTTTTAAGTAAAACAAAGAGAATCCGTCTTAAAATGAGCCAACATGGCCCTTCCCAACCCATGTGCCAGTGTTAAAAACTATGTGAACCCAAATGCAATAAAAAAAAAAAACTGTTGGGCAGCAAGGAGAGGTGGGAAGGCCTGGAGAAGAAAGGAGACTGTAAATCTTATGTGGATTATGACTGGAAATAAAGGGTGAACTGTCTCCAATTGATTTTTAGCTAACGTGGCAATAACATCATTTCCTTGTTAAAGGGTAGAAAAAGTAAACTCTTAAAGGGTTCATTGCTAATACCTGACTGGCCACACTGGAGCCAATCAATATAGGTTTAAGTACCCCTCCCCTGGGTTTAGCCCATTTGTGAGTATCTTGATCAAATGCTTATAACTGTTTTGTATCAGAGGGGTAGCCGTGTTAGTCTGGATCTGTAGAAGCGACAAAGAGTCCTGTGGCACCTTATAGACTAACAGACGTATTGGAGCATAAGTGGGTGAAAGCTTATGCTCCAATACGTCTGTTAGTCTATAAGGTGCCACAGGACTCTTTGTTGCTGTAACTGTTTTGTTACTGTTTGGCTGTAGTAAATTGCTTATTAGTTAGGCATATTTACAGCAATTGTATAAATACACCATTCAGCCTTTGGATTGAATAAAGGAATTTATGATTAAATTAGTGTTTGGTGGTTTCCCAAATTAATATTAATTTCAATTATTAATGCCAACAAGTGGATTTATCAATCAAGTGGCAATCTCTTATTTCCAAAGAAATATACAGTAGGGATTTATTTGGCCCTAAATTTGCTTCTGAACTGACAATTTTAAAGTAAAATATAAACGTTTACATGAGCTTCGTTCTTGATCCCGGAACTGTGTGTGTCTTGAAGTCCTGTTACCTCCTGGTCTTTAAAATATTTCTAATTCCTCCCCTCCCCACTCCATTACCGCCCCAAGGAACACTGACTGTCCCACCCTGCTTCCTTTTAAAACCTCCACAGTCCTTTCACCATCTGAGGACTGCACAGAAGTCCCCTGCGTAAGGGTGAACAGCAGCTGGACCTTAAGCTATCTCCCTTGGAATAACTAAGCAATCCACCCCTTTGACAAGCACAGGATTGGTGAGAAACCCATACCATAGCTAGCAGTACCAGCTACAGGTAGTATGGGACAACAAAGCATAAAAGCAACAGTGCCAGGTACAAAGAGAACTAGTCACGTGGTGCGTAAGTGTGTGCATTTGAGAGCTGAAACTCAGCAGTGTAGTTTGGCAGCATTTACACCATCATTCAACTGCATCATCCTACAAGACAAGCTGCATGCAAACACAAGTAGAATCAGATGTGATAAAAACTCCACAGAAACCTGGCACCCATCTCTTCATTGAATCATCCCTGCAATAAGCGTCCTGTCTACTGCATGACAAGCATGCCCCAGTTTTAGCAATAAAAACAGCATGCGGAGTCTGAGCCATTACCTCTCCCACTACGGCAACTGGCAGTACTTGAATCTCTGCGCCCATTTGAAGAAAGCTGTGTGGCACTGGTTCTCCTTTGTCATCCTACCCTCCAGGTACATCTTTGCCATCACTTTTAAAAGCAGCAGCAGCATCACTTCACTTCAGTCCTCTGTCATGGTCACTCAAAGGACAAAAGCAAAACTAGCGTTAGCAGTACTAAATGGGACCTGAACTTAGTCTACCAACTCACTACACACAGGTCACTGAGTAGTCATCAGATAATAACTTCTTACCACTACAGCCCTGATCTTAAAGCCAGAAACATAAGACAAAAAGGAAATACTAGAGCTTTTCTGCAACCAAACCCTGCCTCAGTTATCAATTCCAGGTTTCATATACCAAACCGTGTCTTGTCTTTACATGATTGTCTTTTCACTGTCATGTGCCCCTGCTACCTTGTAAAGTAAAGGATATTTTGGTAGTGGCTGCATCTGTAAACGTAGCAAGGAACAGCAATGGACTTCAGAGTGTATGTGAGTGGTAAGTGACTGCTGTTCTGAGACTGCTATTATTGCTAATTAGCAGTACTTCCTGCAATGTGCCAGATGCTTTCCAATCGTTAAATGAGTGGTGGGAAATCACAGTCAAAGAATAGGCAGACAAGAACACAGAGGTTAAGGGAAGGGGAATGACAACGGGTAATTTATTTAAAAATCAGCTCTATTCACTCTAAGCAGTGCAGCAGAAGGGTTTTTTTTTGTTTGTTTTGAGAGAAAGAAAGAGACTAAATGTTTGTCCACATGGGGAAAATTTACCATCATAATTAAACGGTAGTAGTTACATGGGTATAGTTCCCTACGTGGACACTTATTCCAGAAGAAAGGTGCCTTTTCCAGTTTAGCATATACTGCTTCCTAAGAGACAAGCTAAATCAGAAAAGGCACTTGTATTCCAGAATAAGAGTGCCCATATTGGGAATGATACCAGTATAACTATGCCAAGGAAATTGCCCTGTGTAGACAAGCATTTAAATAGACAGGGTAGGGGCCTTGTGGATGAGCGTATCTGAGCAAACCAGTAAATGTATTTCTGCTCACAGGCTGCAGAGAAAGTCTTGACTTTTCTGCAAGTGTAACCCAGTGGTCAGTGTATTGGGCATCTACTTCTGTGCTCAGAGAACATGGATCTGTGATGGGCTCCTTGAGAGCCCAACTCTTTAGCTCAAGCTGTAGGGATTCATGCTTTTAGCTCTGGAGGCTCCCAATTCAGTCACTGGTGGTTGACCAGGATAGAGGCTGCCATACTAGTGCTAACTAGAGCGGTGTCATAAATATAAAGGGAAAGGGTTAAGGAACTGATACAATACTATAAAATTCTCTTACCTGTAAAGGGTTAAGACTCAGGTAACCTGGCTGGCATCTGACCAATAAGGGGACAAGATACTTTCAAATCTTGGGAGGGGGGAAGGTTTTGTGTGTGGCTCTTTGTCTGAGTCAGTGTGATCTTTGGGGACTAAAAGAACCTGCAGAAAATCAGTCTCCTCCAACCCAACCTCATCAAACCTTCACTATTTTACGTAAGTGAGTCAGGCATTGTGAATAGGTTTTGTTTGTTTTTGCTTGTGGAGCTTTCCTTGTGTTAGAGGGAGGGGTTACTCCTGTTTTTTTCTGTAACTTAAGGGTTTTGTCCAGAGGGGGAATCCCTCTGAGTTTGGAAATTGAGTACCCTGTAAAATAATTACCATTCTGATTTTACAGAGATGATTTTTACCTTCTTTGTTTTAATAAAATCCTTCTGTTAAGAAGCTGACTGGTTTCTATGGTTCTAAGACCCCTCAGGGGTGTGTTTTTTGGATCACTGTGTAACCAATTGATTAGGAGATTATTCTCAAGCTCCCCAGGAAAGGGGGTGTGACGGTGTTCCCCATAAAACTTTATGGGGAGATGCTTATAAATGTATATATGTAACTAGAATATGTTTTATGCTACATGTGCCATGTAACATATCTCTGTGAAAGTTATGACCTACTGAATTTATTCCTCCTGTTTGTAGGCATGTATCATTGTTGTGGTTGAAGTTATGAACATTGGTTTTATATTTGCTGGTTTTATGCATAGCTTTTGTAAGAACAATGGACCAGGTCCAGAGGAAGGAATGTGCAAGTTAAGGACAAGTACTTAACAGACAAAAGAAGGTGCAGACCCCAATCCACATCGGGGCCCCAGTCAAGGATGCAACTGGTTAGACTGGTTAGGGTGCATGGACAGAGGACTTGCCCATGTGATCCCAACACTCCAGGGCAACTGGATCCTACGCAGGGAGAGGAAGAAAGGCTATAAAAGCCCTTGCAAGACCCTTCCATTTGGTCTTCAGCTGGCTAAAGGGAGAGGCTCTCCACCCCCCCAAGGACATTCCTGAGGGGAACTGAACAAAGGACAAAGACACTAGGGGGTGTGAGCGACTGCTGGACCCAGGCTAATTCTACAGCCTGTAAAAAGGAAAATATCCGAATCTGGTGAGGCTTTTATCTGTGTTAACTTTGAATAGACATAGACGTGCGTGTTTTATTTTATTTTACTAAGTAATTCGCTTTGTTCTGTCTGTCACTACTTGAACTCACTTAAATCCTATTTTCTGTACTTATTAAAATCACGTTTTACTTATTAAGTTTCCTTGAGTACGAGTTGGTACCTGGGGAAAGCGAACAGTTGTGCATATCTTTCTATCTTTGAAATAGAAGGCGAACTATTTATGAGTTTACCCTGTATAAGCCTTATGCAGGGTAAAACGGATGTATTAAGGGTTTGAACCTCCTTGGAGTTGAGCAGCTGGGTGTCAAAGGCAAGAGCACTTCCAGGGGCCTTACAGTGGTGAGTGGACTTGGTTCGGACCTGGGTCTGTGTTTGCAGCAGATCAGTGGAATCTGGCTCAAAACAGACAGGATTCGGGAGTCCCAAGCTGGAAAAGGCCTGGAAGCAGGGGCAGAAATAGCCTTGGCATACCAGGTGGCAGCACCAAGCAGGTCTCTGTGGCCCCAACCCGTCACAGGGGGTGTATGGGTTTGAGAGGGTATTTTGGGGGGAAGGAGTACTTCAAGTGGTTCCTTTCCCAGGTTCCTGTTTAAATCACTTGATGGTGGCAGCGAGAGAAGCATTTCTCAGGGTGCAGGGAATTTTGTACCTGGGGGGTTTTAACCTAAGCTGGTAGAAATAAGCTTAGGGGATCTTTCATGCGGGTCCCCACGTCTGTACCCTAGAGTTCAGAGTGGGGAGGGAACCCTGACAAGCGGGTTGACAAAAATGGTTTTTCCCTGTTGAAAATTTAGAAGGAAATGGAAAATTGTTTTAATTACCCATAGAAAATGTTAATAATTTTTCAGCAAAAGCTCAGGAAAAACGGAAAAGTTTCAGCTCAGAGATGTAGCTGCAGTGCCTTATGGGCCTTATAGTTACTATAGACTTTGGCTACTGCTGATAGGGTCCCTAGGCTTGGCGCCGGAGTAGTAGGTAGGCCTAAGTTCCCCTCCTGGCCCTAGAGAAGTGGCACAGAATGGGAATTGGCACAGAGGACTGCATGGGATGGTGTATGGATAGTTGGTCTTGAGACACTTAATATCCTGGCAAGGGGAAACCATAATGACCTAGCTGGAGGCCTAAGCCATGAAGAGAGGGCACCCGAGTCACAAAAGGGAAGCACTGCAACTCCTGGAGTGTGAGAGGGGCCACAGCACAAACTAGAAAGTGGAAGGGGAGTCAGACTGGGCAGAGCTATTCCCCAGATGCAGCCACCAAGAGACACCCCAGCGGTGAGTAGATCTCCCCGTTACAATATCCTGGAGCTCTAGATCCTTTTATGAGTATCTGCAATACTAATGCATTCTCCCTCCTAGGGGAGGGGCAGAAGGGGTGTGTGTGAGAAGATTGATAATCTCCATAAAATGTGTGATAGTGAAGAGCGTAGACTCTACCCTGGTGAAATGAAAGGGAACTCTCATTTCTCTCAAAGGTAATGCATCAGCCACTAGGAATGGAGGCCCCAATTTGCAACAGGAATGCTCTCCTAGGTGAGGAAATACTGTCTTGCTAGTAGGCAGATTGACTTAACCCAGCTCTCATGCTTGGTGGGGATCCAAGTTGCTGAATTAGTAACAAGTGTGATGAGCCTGAGATAAGGGTAATTTTTATGTATTTCATCTTGCTCTACCTATTGTTTTTATGGACTGAAAATAAACCACTAGAAATACTTTCAAAGTCCTGAACTTTTTTCACTGACTTTTGCCAACAGATAGAAAGCCAACCAGTTAATGGCTGTACCTGATAATAAAGAAAAACACTTCTGGTGTGATTAAAGATGAGCCTGTTAATAAAAACTTTACTCTTAATGGTGCAGTCAAACTAGTTTTAAACTTGCTCAGCCGGTTATTTAAAATATGCATGCTAGTTACAGGATAGAGTGTGCTTCTTTCTAAATTAATACTTACATATGTGAAGAACACCTTTGTTTTAAAGATTCATTAGGTGGCCCTATTTCTTGGCTAAGACACTTGAAGCCAAAATGGACATGGGAAGTAGTTAATCAATAAAAGTAAAACTACCAGAGGGTATAGCTCTGCCACCCCTACTCACCTTGAGTAATATCTTGGACCATAAGCCCTGGCACTGACAGCAATGACATTTTTCTCCAACAAAATTCTTCTTCCAGATTTCATGCCTTTGGTTGACATGAGTTGAACTACTTGTTTAGTAAGGTACTACACTCAAGGTGAATACAGGTGACAAAACTGGGCCAGGGTGGCTATAGATTTCCAAAGCTGCTTGTGTGATAGCCACCATTTTAGCCACCATCAGAGACTGGCTGGGGGGGATCTCTAGAGTGAAAAGCATTAGTCTCTGCATTTGGTGCGAGAGACCCAGGATTTCAAGCTGAGATATAACAGACCCATCTCCTCTTGTGAGCAGACACAGGGAGGATGGGTAGCACACACTGACCAGTGGAAGCTCATCCTGAGCATCTAAGATCCACAGCAGTTTGAATCCCTGACATATTTCCACAAGGGCTAGCCATAATTTTCTGTCAAACAGTTTTGACAGAAAATTGGGGTTTTGACTAAAAGTCTTCATGAAAAGTATCTGCTTTCCATGGAAAACTTTGATTAATTTATTGAACAAATGAACACCCCAAAACCAAATTATTTCAGTTTGGGGGGGAGGGATAGCTCAGTGGTTTGAGCATTGGCTTGCTAAACCCAGGGTTGTGAGTTCAATCCTTGAGGGAGGCAGTTAGGGATCTGGGGCAAAAATTGGGGATTGGTCCTGCTTTGAGCAGGGGGTTGGACTATATGACCTCCTAAGGTCCCTTCCAACCTGGATATTCTATGATTCAGCCAAAAAATATATTTCACTGTGGATATTTTACTGTAATGCTGTGACATAGCAGGGGTACAGTTCAGACTAGTGGGGGGCTGTGTCACCCAGACTTTGCAACCTTGGGTGCCTTATAATGCCTGGGCTGCTCACAAACAATCTTCTAGCATGCAAGCCACACCCTGAGTGTCTGTGTGTAACTGCAGCCTGCCAGCCACACCCTGACTCTCACCAGTCTTGGTTATACTGAAATGTGACCCCCAATACATCCCCAGTCCCAAATCTCCCCCTAGAAATTCATGTCCTTACTGCCTAGGCCTTTCCTGGACAGGATCAATATATTAAGTCTATTATTCCTTAAAGGGAAAAACATGCCAGGTTATTACCTTAAATAATTACCCAGACACTTCTTTAAACACACTGGATTAGATCAAACAGTAAAATGAGTTTATTAACTACAGAGATTTTAAATGAGTATAAATAATGAGACATAAGTCAGAAATGGTTACAAGAACAGTAATGATAAAACGCTTACTAGTATCTACTAAAGAAACTAACTTAGTTGCAAAGCAAACTTTTTCACTACATATTTCTAGCAAGGTTACTGACCAAATTCTTCAGGTCAGGACCCATCCCCCAAAGTCCAGGGCTAGTTCCTTTTGTCCTTGGGTACAAAGAATGTAATGGGCGGGGAGAGAGTGGGGCACCTTGGGCGTGTTTGTCCCTCCTTTTTATAGTTTGTTCTCCTTCTGAAAAATACTTGCAGCTGAGACCCAGGAGATAAAGTCTATGTGGAAGGATGTTCCTTACGGGTTTCTTCCACCTGTTTGAACTTCCTTTGTTTTCCTTTCCTGCTTGATGACTCTCTATACTGCTTAAATGCAAAATAAGGCAAGCACACATTCCTTCCTTTGTGTAGGACAGACCTGACTTCTGCCTGGGCAGGGCTGTGGGGTTTGGAACATGTGTTAATAACATCATCCAGGGGGATCTTATAACTTCACATACAATGTTGTCACACATTTTACCAGGACAATACTGACATAAGAACAAGAACATAAACATAAGAATGGCGATACTGGGTCAGACCAAAGGTCCATCCAGCCCAGTATCCTGTCTACCGACAGTGGCCAATGCCAGGTGCTCCAGAGGGAGCGAACCTAACAGGTAATGATCAAGTGATCTCTCTCCTGCCATCCATCTCCACTCTCTGACAACAGAGGCTAGGGACACCATTCCTTACCCATCTTGGCTAAGGGCTGGTCCACACTACCCCCCAAGTTCGAACTAAGATACGCGACTTCAGCTACATGAATAACGTAGCTGAAGTCGAAGTATCTTATTTCGAACTTCAAAGTACTCACCGCTGGTCCACACGGCGGCACGCAGGCTCCCCCGTCGACTCCACCTGCTCCGTTCGTGGAGCAGGATTACCGGCGTCGACGGGGGAGCACTTCCTGGTTCGATTTATCGCGTCTAGACAAGACGCGATAAATCGAACCCAGAAGATCGATTGGACTCCTCCGACGCGGCGGGTAAGTATAGACGTACCCTAAGAGACATTAATGGGCTTAACCTCCATGAATTTATCTAGTTCTCTTTTAAACCCTGTTATAGTCCTAGCCTTCACAATCTCCTCAGGCAAGGAGTTCCACAGGTTGACTGTGTGCTGTGTGAAGAAGAACTTCCTTTTGTTTGTTTTAAACCTGCTGCCCATTAATTTCATTTGGGGGCCCCTAGTTCTTAGGAATAACTTTTCCTTATTCACTTTCTCCACACCACTCATGATTTTATATATCTCTATCATATCCCCCCTTAGGGCTAGTCTACACTACCCGCCTGATTCGGCGGGTAGTGATCGATGTTCTGGGATCGATTTATCGTGTCTCTTCTAGACGCGATAAATCGATCCCAGAACCGCTCCCCATTGACACCGGAACTCCAGCTCCACGAGCGGAGGAAGCGCTGTCGACGGGGGAGCCTGCCTGCTGCCGTGTGGACCAGGGTAAGTACTTTTAAGAATCGATCTAAGATATTCAACTTCAGCTACGTTATTCACGTAGCTGAAGTTGCATATCCTAGATCGATCCCCACTCCCCACCCAGTGTGGACCAGCCCTTAGTCTCCTCTTTTCCAAGCTGAAAAGTCCTAGTCTCTTTAATCTCTCCTCATATGGGACCCGTTCCAAACATCATTTTAGTTGCCCTTCTCTGAACCTTTTCTAATGCCAGTATATCTTTTTTGAGATGAGGAGACCACATCTGTACGCAGTATTCAAGATATGGGCGTACTATGGATTTATATAAGGGCAATAAGATATTCTCCATCTTATTCCCTTTTTTAATGATTCCTAACATCCTGTTCACTTTTTTGACTGCCGCTTCACACTGCGTGGACGTCTTCAGAGAACTATCCACGATGACTCCAAGATCTCTTTCCTGGTTAGTTATAGCTAAATTAGCCCCCCATCATATTGAATGTATAGTTGGGATTATTTTTTCCAATGTGCATTACTTCACATTTATCCACATTAAATTTCATTTGCCATTTTGTTGCTCAATCACTTAGTTTTGTGAGATCTTTGTGGGAGTATTTTGGCTGGAGCTTCATTCTATTGTCAGTTCTTGACTGGCTTAGGAGAAGCATTCATGTAACTTCAGCTGGATGTGTCCCTGCCTGTGTGAATCCTGGTGGGAGTGCAGGGGAGTGATCTTCAGCTTCTCACAGCAGCACAGGGTGAAAGGGAGCCAGGCTGATAAGACAGAGGGCTCAGTGGTACCCCAATTCCAGATGGCACCCTCGGAGGAGTGGGGCAGGAACCCATCACAGATATTGTTTAATGTTGCTTTGCTATTTTGGAAACAGAACATCTGAAAAACGACATGAGACCCAGGTAGGGTGACCAGATAGCAACTGTGAAAAAACGGGACAGGGGGTGGGGGGTAATAGGCACCTATATAAGAAAAAGTCCCAAAAACCGGGACTGTCCCTATAAAAATGGGACATCTGGTCACCCTAGACCCAGGACTTGTAGGCCTCAGACTAGAGACAATTTTAGAAAAAAAAACAACCTCAGGCTTGTACAGGGGGATGTTGGACAACCTTGGCATTTGTTTGCTCTAGTGAGCTAGCAGGGTATCCCATGGTATCTCTCTGGCTAGTACCATGCCTAGGATGAAGATGACTCCCCTATGCTCAGTGGCTACCAGAATTACCTGCAGCCTCAGTTTTGAGCTGTATCTTGCATAACTCCTCCACTAGTGAAAAGTTAAAACCGCCTTTGACCTCAGCGAAACATGCAGAACAAAAACACTTACTGTCAGTTTCATCAGTGGGGCAACATTTTCCCACCTCTCTGCTTGTGCAATGTTTATTGGAAGTTACAAAACGTGTGCCTGTTTTCAGGGAACCTAATGGAATCAGAAGGAGCAAATATATTTACGAAGTATTCTGTGCTACTTTATAGCTTGTAAGGCTGAACTTGAAAAAACCAAATTCCTACAGATCTTCTCTACTAGAGTTGCAGCTTCTCAGTTCCAGCTGGCAAACACAGTTGTTTGATAAAAATGTATTTACAAATATGACTGTTTTCTAATAAGCACAGTAATATGTCTTTCAGTCATTAGGGTCTCCATAGAAACAACCACTAAGAATCCCTAATCACTTCTGCCATGCACAATAGTTAAAAATTACAGTTAAAGGGAGAACTGCTGTTAATAACTATTGATAGTTATCTTTAGAGCACAAAGAAAAAGTCTAATGTGCAATTGTCTAACATATACTCATTTTTCCATAACTACTAAGGAGCAATTTCAAATGACAACTACAGCATATTGTTTGAGGGTACTTCCTGTATCATGAAAAGTTAGTTCCTCCCTCTTCAGCTGGTGATAGCAGTGTAAATCATGTAGCCAAGCAAGTGGCTGGACTTAATCCAGGAATTACTGAGACATTCACCAACTAGCAAAGAGTATAATTATACTGGCATCATGTATTCCTCGTAATCTGAGCCCAGTCAAGAGACATAAGAGCTCACCATTATTATTAAAGGAGGTCTTGTAAGACTCTCTGCAGTTGCACCAGCACAAGATTCACCCCTAGAGCTGAACAGGTTGCTTCTCCCACTGCCACCCTTCCCCAGGGGATCCACTGTGGGAGGCAACCCTGAGTTCTGGCCAAGGCTCCATGGGAGTCACAGTAGTGGAGACTGCCCAGGAAATGTACTTTAATCAGCACATCTCCTAGCAACTAGGAACTCAGCATGTAATAACAAATACCTCTCATTTAACTCCAGGTTTTGCATCACCACTATTGCTATACTTTCCCCATGTACTCTATACGTTCTGCCAACAGCCTGGCGTGTCTCATTTATCATCTCGTTTCTTAAACATATGCCAATTACGAGGCCGAAGAATTGTAATTCTGCCCAGGTGTAGGATTAATGGAAAAAATATGCGGGGGTGGAAGTACGTGATTAAAGACTGCATTGTAATACATATGCGCAAGGAAGCTGAACTTTCACTTGTGTGATGTTGTAATTTAAAGATGGTTCTTTTAATGTAGTTTTTTGATATGTAATCCAATATCTCTGTTACAGCAGTACCCACTCAAAGACCCCCAATAAGAAATGCAACCCCACTGTTGTAAGTGTTGTACAAACACATAGTAATAATACCTACCTCTTTTCAGCAGTAGAACTCAGAGCATTTTACAAAGGTGGGAAGCATTACTATCCTGATTTTAGAGACAGGGAAACTGAGGCACAAGAATGTGGCTTGACTTTCCCAAGATCACCCAGTAGGTCAGTGGCCAAGGCAGGATTTGAACCTAGAAGTCCCAGTCCAGTTGTCTAGCCACTGGGCAATCATGGTTCCTGCCCCGAGGAGCTTATCTGAGGAAACACTTTGTTTGCCCTTGGTGACAAGAGCTCACTCTCCTCTTGTTACCTGTTTTCTTTATCATCTTGTTACTTACTACTGACTTGTAGGGTAATTATTTTAAGAAACCCAAGTACATTTTATAACCCAAACGGGTGTTTTCGAGTGTAAAATCAGAGAAAAATGATTCCTCATACTTGCCTACAAGCTGCACATTAACTGAACTGAATTTGCTAACAGTATGGTATTACCATTCTCATAGGCCAAGCAGAGACATGACCAGAGCCAGTGCAACCACTAGGCGACCTAGGTGGTCGCCTAAGGCACCAGGATTTGGGGGGCAGCATTTCGGCAGCGACGCTTCACGGCGGCAGGATTGTCGGCCACCCGGGTCCTCGGCGGCATTTCGGCGGCAGCTTCTCCCAGAGGCGCCGCCTGGGGCAGCAAAAAAGCTGGCGCCGCTCCTGGACATGTCTATAAAACTGATGAAGCGTCAGGTGAGAGGGAAGAGGCTAGTTGCATCAGCCATGCTTTTGGCACTTTTCAATGAAATTCCCACAAGACAATCCTCAAAATGAATTATAAGTTTCAGACTAAGCTGTGCTCCAGAAAAGAGAAGCTCAAAGACTTCTGTAACAAGACCTTATGGAGGGCCAGATCCAAGCTATGCTGACACATTTAAGTTTTGATTGTACTAAATAGAATGAGGTCAATTAAATAGATCAAACAGATTGTTTTTTCTTTGAGAGATGTTTTGTAATGATGGCATTATAACTATTGCCATTGGTTTTCAGGGTAATGAACAGAAAATATAAAATCTAACTAACACAGTGTTTATCAGTATCTAGAATAGGGTTGCCAACTTTCTAATCACACAAAACTGAACACCCTAGCCCCTCCCCTTCCCTGAGATCCCGCCCCCTCTCACTACATTCCCCCTCCCTTGGTGGCTCGCACTCCCCCCGCCCACACTCACTTTCACTGGGTTGGGGCAGGGGATTGGAGTGTGGGAGGGGGTAAGGGCTCTAACTGGGGGTGCGGGCTCTGGGGTGGGGCCAGAAATAAGGGGTTCAGGGTGAGGGAGGGGGCTCGGAACGGGGGCAGGGAGTTGGGGTATGGGAGAGGGTAAAGGCTCTGGCTGGGGGTGCGGGCTTTGGGGTGGGGCTGCATACCTCCAACATCCAGGATGGAACTGATAACTTTAGATGCAAACCCAGTCAGCTATCACTTTAGTTAGGGGCCTGCATATTCTGTGTAGGCCATTCCTCTAGAAGGGGACTTAAACATACATTAACTGATCCTGTCCAGTAGAGGGCAGCAATGGTAGGCATAAACACCATAGCCAATCTCTTACATGCTTTGACTACTGTAGTCTCCTGAATTTCAACTACAGGTCTCTCGCGTCTTACGCGGGGGTTCCGTTTTGCACTGAGCGCGTAAAGCGAAAACCGCGTATACTGAAACGCCATTGAGTTGAATGGCGGACGGAATCGCCCGCAGTACCGATTCCGTTTTTAAATAGTTATTTTTCTTTTTTTTTCTAGTTTTGCCGACCGCGCAAACCTGAAATCGCGCATGTTAAATGTGCGTAAGATGCGAGAGACCTGTACTGCACTGAAGTTCTAAATGGTGGTGGCCCGTTTGACCTCTGTGGGCCAGATTCTGAGGTTCTTACTCACAATGGGTAGCACGTCATTCCACATACTTTCCCACTGACTTCACTGGGACTACTTGTGGAGTAAGGTACTATTTAGCACGAGTAAAGGTTCAGAATTTGACCCTGGGTAATTTGGAATAAAGGGTGGGATTTGCAAAGGCACTCGGTATTGGCCTAATTTTGGTCCCCTTGAAGTCAATGGGCGTTTTATCGTGTAACAATTTACATTTCTCTCATTAGGTACTAGAATTTGCTTCGATTTTCATGCTACACCTAGAAGGACCATCTCTGTTCTGCTCCTTAGAACTACCTCTGCTCTGGTCCAACCTTGTTGATTCTGATTTCTAGCCAGGTCATGGGTTACAGCTGTTTGGAAAAAGTACTCAAGAAGTGGAAGAGCAGCTATCAAAAAATATCCTGCCTAGAGTAGACAGATTCCTGCCAACTGTATGTGGAAATCTGCCAACATATTTGTTTTCACAAATTATTTGCACCAATAAGTCTCTTAGTTAATAACTGTCCAGATGGATCTCTCATTAAGTGTTTGTTTGTTGTTTAAACAAACAGTGAGCTAAATTCTGCCTTGACATGCACCCTGTGTATCACCGCTGTAGTCAGTAAATATAACAAACTGTATGTATTGTCCAGAGGTCACTTCACTTACCATTGATATGCAGCCACAGCTAGGGTGGAACACAATAACAACCTAATGCAACACTTTCTAGATGGAGAAAGACTCCTCCAAATCGAAGAAGTTTAGACAGGAAGAATGTACTTAGTCAAGCTGGAATTTAGCCAGACTACTGATGTTTATCATGGTTACTCATGTGAAAAGTGCTTGGAATCTTTAATGAGTACAGAGGTCAAGGCATCAGTTTTATGTCTTATCTTACAGAAGTGACATGTCACACATAGGCGCCGACTCCATGGGTGCTCTGGGGCTGGAGAACCCATGGGGAAAAATTGGTGGGTGACAGCTCCCCGCCCCCAGCCCCGGTCCCAGCCCCAGCTCACCAGTCCGCGTCCTGACTCGAGGAGCCACCGTCAATCCGCTTTTCCTCCCTCCCAGGCTTGCCACGCACCAGCTGTTCGGCACGCGGCAAGCCTGGGAGGGAGAGGGGGGGGAAACGTGGAACGGCGGCATGGAGGGGGAGGGGCAGAGGAAGGGGGAAGAGGTGGGGCCGCCTCCGCCTCTTCCCCCTCCCCCTAGGCGCCGCCGCTCCGCTTCCCCCCCGCTCCCTTCCAGGCTTGCCGTGCGCCGAACAGCTGGCGTGCGGGAAGCCTGGGAGGGAGGAAAAGCGGATTGGCAGCGGCGCCTCGAGTTGGGACACAGAGATGAGCTGGGGCCGGGGCTGGGGGCGGGGAGCTGCCGGTGGGTGCTCTGCTGCTTCAAAATGACTCATCTCTGGATTTTAACCTATCTCATTACAGTGATTGCCTACGCTTCCCCTTTATAAAAGGGTCACCAACAACTTCAACCTTAGTCTATGTCAGGTACAACACCTGGCCTGACTGTTCCTACAAAAGTTTGTGCTTTTATAACCAGAGTTTTCTGTTAAAAAAATAATATTTTTCTCTTCTGTTGTGCTATGAGAAAAACGTACCCTGTACACAGAAACTACCTGACTACGCAGGGGAAGAATGGAACTGACTATTCAGAAAGTGCTGGCCCTATGCACAAAGTAAACAAACTGAAAAAACAGAGAATATTTTTTCTCTACTGCCCTCTAGTTCAAGTAATGGTAGACATTCCTTCTAAAAACAGTAGGTAAAGTATTTTTAAACAGCAATGTGATTTTCTTTTATTGATGCTGTCCCTTTGAGAGGAAGGTGTAATTGTTCTTAATGGGCCATATTCTATTCTTAGTTACATCCATGCAGCTCCATTGAAAATGGGTTACTAAGAGCAGAATTTTGCTCAAAATATGACTCAAGAAAGAGAAAAAAAAAAAGGCTAACTGGTTCACAAGATTGGTTGATTCCATTTTAGTGGCTCTTTCAAGCTTCCAGCAGAAGATAAAGCACTTTTTAAAAAGAGTAGATGATAATCTTAGTGTCCAACCTTCTCTCTCTCAACATAATATTTTAGAGCCCAAGACTGTACGTGAGCTATCAGTGTGCACATAACGGTTGCTTTCATTTGTCCATACACTCATTGCAGCACCAGTATCTGCTGCAACTCATTGCTTTGTAGAGCACTTTAGGAACCATGGATTGGAAAAGAAAACACATAAAACTGAATTCAATTCTGTTCCAAAACATTGAGAATACCTAGACAATGTCTCTACCCACATTGCTTAAGAACTATGATTGAAAATGGATTTCTAATCTGTCCATTTCCTAGTTTTTAAAACTGCTTTAGGATAGGTCAATTATTGGTTGGGCACAGTGTCTTTTAGTAAGCAGATGTAACTATCCATGTAGCATGTTAATAATGTGGAACACCTTACCAATGGTCTATAAAAATCGGTGTATAGGTATAGTTACATATAATATGACTTTGGGGTGGCTACATAGCAAATTGAGTTATGCAGATCCCAACCAAGTACCTTCTTACATAAGGCAATAATTATCTAATTTAAGAGTCAACTTTTAAATACTTTATTTAATGTAATAAATAAGACAGGCCAGAGTGTTGTCTTGAGTAACACCACTGTGGGGCACAACTGATAATAATTATTAATAATAATACGGTAAGAATTGGAGATCATACAACACGTGACAGATGTGTAGTCATGTTCCTTAGTGCACTATTGGAAAGAGCTCAGATACCACGGTGCTAAGCATGACAGAAGTACCTATATAGAATAGATTTTTGGGTGGGGGGCTATAGAAGGGCAAAGTGCTTTTACAAGCACTGGCCAAGGGAACTTTTCTAAGAGTTTGAGCACATTCTCAAAGTGAAAAACTGAGACGGTTGTCAAGGGAACAGTTTAGGGAGGCTGGGAGTGCTGGAGGAGAAGGGAAAGGCCTTGGTAGCTGAGAAGAAAGTGGTGCCCTGCCCAGCCTGCCCAGGGCCGTCCCTAACTATTCTGGGGCCCTACACAGCCCCACCGCGGGGGGGAGGGAGGCCTCCACGGGGGTGGGGCAGGGCTGGCTTGGGGACCAGGGGGGAACCGCCCCCCAGCACTCACTGGCGGCGCGGCTGGGGCTGAGCCGCTGCACTTCCCTAGGGTGACCAGACAGCAAATGTGAAAAATCAGGACAGGGGATGGGGGATAATAAGAGCCTATATAAGAAAAAGACCCAAAAATCGGGACTGTCCCTATAAAATCGGGACATCTGGTCACCCTATCAGAGTCTTAAGCTGTAACACTTGAAATGCAGCCTTGTGTGTGTCACTGCATGTGAGGAGTGATGATACAGAATGGCAAAGGATTCAGAACTGTTTATCCAAAAGGGTATAATAAGCCTACAAGAAGTCTGCTCTTCAGCTTGGAGATAAACAAAGAGTTTTCAAATTGTTTTTCCTTCTATAAGGAAAAGCATTTTAAAAATTCTTTACCTGCCAATATTGTTTCATCACTAAAAGCAGTTTCCATCTTCAATTTGTAGATTGCGAACAATTTCTCCCATAAAATGTATTCCAAAACCTGAAGAATAAGTCTCAAAGGGTTCCTTGCGTCTCTTAGTTTTGCATGAGTGGTACAAACTGTTCAGAAAAGTCCCTTGGAGGTTACTGTCCTGTCTGAACAATTGGTTCTTTTCTGTTCTGGAGCTTATGCAATGCTCATTCCTGTGGTATCTGAGCACCTTTTCTTCTTTGGGGAACAGACTGTATCTTTTAAATTAGTCCATATTTGTTACAAAGAAAATTTCATGCTTCGCTAAATTATAACTTCTTTAAACAATCCAAAGTATTGATCTCTTAATAAAGTGCCTACGACTTTTTTGAGAAATAGACTTGGATCATTAAAGTAAAACAATGGTATTACCTGTGACTACCGGAAGGTGGAGAAGTGTTTCTTTACTGTCCCCTCTCCTAAACTTGACATTCACCTTGATCAGTACAGATAGATATACTATTTCTGGGGGAATTCTGCGTCAAAACATTAAAAATTCAGCACACAAGATTTTAAAATTCTGCAAATTTTATTTGTCAAAATAACACTATATAATCACACCAGTTTCAATTAGCTTGAAATGTAACCATGAAAAATGCTGTCAGAGAAATGGAAGATGCTGGGGTATTCCAGAGATCCCATGCAAATTTATGTATAAAAATAATTATTTCCAAGGCATAGATTCTCTGCATGGTACTGATAAGCATGTATGTGATGATCATCATTGAACCTGAAACAGGTGCAAAATATTTCCCAGAAAGAAAAGGAAACACTCCCTCCTCCCTCTCTCTCTCTCACACACACACACACGTTTTCAGTGATGAAACTGTCAGCATCTCCAAAACGGCAGCCACTCTTAGATTTTATAGGCACATAATCATGCCAGATGTAACAGTTTCATGTGGTAATCACATGTGATGAAAGAAGATGATGCTGTTATTGCTTTGTTCAATCAAAACACACCCTTGGGTCAGCTCCTATCATATAATGCAATATTTAACCTTGCAAAAATCTGCATGTCCCAGCCTATAAGAACCTTTACTCTGTGTGGTGGCGCGCGCCTGTAATCCCAGCGACTGGGAGGCTGCGGTTGGCGGATCGCTCAGGAGTTCTAGGCTGCTGTGCGCTATGTCAATCGGGTGTCCGGTGCTACTGACAGCTTGGCTAGCGGGTAGTTGGAGGACTGGCTAGAACAACGCATCTGATGTGTTGTGATCGGCGCTCTCGGTGAGGGCTGATGGACCGATCAGTGACAGTGACTCTGATGAGTGCCACTCTATCTTCAAGGGCTTTTCAGCTTCATAAGAAGAAATGTACCTCTGACCATCAAGATTTTTGTGAAACTATAAACGAGTTAGAAGATCACACATATTCCACAGATCATCAACAGCAGAAGCGCTATCTTTCTGAGTTGCCAGGGGGTGCTAGGCTCCGCTCTGCCTCAGGCCCTGCTCCCACTCCATCCCTTCCCCCAACTCCCACTCCCACCCTGCCTCTTCCTGCCCTGTTCTGCCCCCCCTCCTCTGAACGCATCCCACCCTCACTTCTCCCCCTTGCTCCCCAGCACCTCCTGCACACTGCTGAACACCTGATCCACAGTGGACGGGAGGTACTAGGAGGGACGAGGAGCAGTGGGGCTGCCAGCACCACTAATTGGGGGGCTGCCAGCACCCACTATTTTTTTGTGTGGGTGTTCCAGCCCCAGAGCACCCCCAGAGTCAGAGCCTATGATCAACAGTGCAAGGGCATTCTGGAGCCTCTACAAACACATTGCCCTACATCCCCTAAAAGTTACTATACAAGTAATGCTATGACAGATATAGCCACTTGGATAAGATAGGGAAAAGGTGACCTGAAAAGTTTGGAAAGACCATGTGAAGAAATTAAGAAATACAGGATTACTGAAAGAGTTTCACAACCATGATGAGAAGTCCTGTTTAAGACGAAGCTAAGACTTCAAACACTTTGATAAGGAGCTCAAAGAATGCATGCCAAAAAAAAAAATGTTGCAAACCTTCAGAATTGAACAATTTGCAGCCTTCAGAAATGGCACCAATGTAGTCAATACCAACTGTCAGTGCCAAAGTAGAGTCCTAAAAAAAGACCAATGAAAAGAAATGGCAGTGGATTCAATGGTGCTTGCAATGTACTATCTGGAGAATAACCATCTCAATCAATTTTAACAGGCATATTATGGAGTAGGAAACTGATTTTAAAAAGCCGTTTTCATGTATGATGAAATCAGTAACACAGAGAACATTTCCATTTTCATATCTATTGTACTCCGGGGAGAATTCTGTGCCACTGAGCATGTGCAGAATTTATGTCCCCTGCAGATTTCTGACAGGGAAGCAAAGGGAAGCCACAAGAGCGGTCATGCGACCCTCCCCAACAGTATATTTCAGGTGCCCAGGGCAACTGGCAGAGAGGTAAATCACTGTGGGGCAGAGGGCGGGTCTGGGGAAGACCTGGCTCCCTACCCTGTGCCAGGCTCAGATGCTAGTCCTGACTGGGCTGGGGAGGATGGGACTTCCTCTTCCCCTGCACGGCATCCAGGGCTGGGTCAGAGGCACCCTCAGATTTCTCCCCCAGCTGCAGGAAACTATGCAAACTACCACTCCCCTTGCTTCCTGCTCCCATCGCTCCTCAGCTGCAGGGGGAGGAATCCCTGTACAGGGAGCTGCTCCCCACCCACCCAATCCCCATGCATTCAGATCCCCTCGTATCCAGACCCTCCCGCCGATCCTCACCCCCCCCCCCGATGAGCCCCACTCCCTCTGCAGCTGAACCACCCTGACGAGCCACCTGCACCCGGATCCCCACCCCACTGAGCCCCACTCCGCCAGCATCTGGACACCCCCCTTGAACCCTCCCACACCCAGACCCCCCTGCTGAGCTCTATCCCCTCCATCCAGAACGCCCTCGCTGAGCCCCAACCATCTTCACCTGGAGCCCCTGCAGAGTCCCATTACTGTTGCACCCAGAACCACCCAACAAGCCCCTGTGCATCCAGATTCCCCCCCGCACCCAGATCCCCCACTGAGCCACCTGAAACCAGATTACCCCACACAGAATTTTGCAGAATTTTAAAATATTATGTGCATAATTTTTAATTTTTTTGGCACATCATTTTTTTTTTTGGCACAGAATGCCCTCAGGAGTAGATATTAAAGACTCTGGTGCTTGTGCCCAGTTGTCTACATTTACTGTGCAAGATGTTTATGGTTCCAGAACTTATGCTGCAAAAATGGTACTTGTGACTCCCCTTTGATCCTGTCTGTCAAGATTATGTTACTGCAACATGCTGTCTCAATGGCAGTTAGTTACAAGGAGCGCAGTATTCTGATAATACTGCACACTGCAAAAGAAAATAAAGTGATTCTGAAAGCCCAAGATGAGAGAAAGGATTAGGGACTATAATTACGAAGATCATCCTGTAGTAGGCTTATTTGGAAAATACTCAGGTTAGATTGTCTTGTCTGGTTGGTTTTTTTTTTTTTTTGTTTTGAAAACTATGAATACAAAAAGTTGTGTATGACCCAGCTTTGGGGGGGGGGGGGCCTAAAGTTAAAAAATAATAAAATAGTTGTTGAATATTGCTTTAATGAGTAGTTTTGTACCATAACTACATTTGTCCACTTTTAATAAAATTAGTTAAATGATCTTCTGTTCCAAGCTCAGTGTTTTCTTTCTTTATCAATACAATCCCTATATTTTTGGATAGGTTTTAGGGGGCGGGCAGGGTCCCAAAGCCTGGCCAGACCCAGAGTTGTCTCTGCCCATGTAAAGTGATCAAGTGCTCAAGAATTCAAAAATAAAGAGAAAAGCAATATTAGTTATTTCTAAAGATATTTGTTAATCATTCAACATCCAAACTCAAAGCACAGCAAATTAAACAGACCATTAGTGAAAGATGCATTCTGTTTTTGGAATAAGCTGGCAACAAAATGAGCCAAAAACTTGCCAGATGAGATCAGCGATACTAATAAAATGACTGGAACTTCGAAAATGGCTTTTTGATGAAGTGATTGATCATTCTACACTTCACTTTATTTATCACAGATAGACAGACAGCGTTTGGCATGCCATAGTTACCCATACAAGAATACTGCAGAACAGAGATATTTTTATAGCTCTTTCAGACAGAAAATTGCTCTCAACAAGACCATTCTTCTGGTTTCATTTAACATTGATATCTAGGGGTTTGGACAGTACTGTGGTATATTAGATTTCCCACACAAGATAAGTAATCATTACTGATTCCATGAAACAGCAAGAAAGGGCAAAAGGAAATGGTAAAATACTGTTGTCTTTTGTAGCTGCATGTATCTTTCAACAGTGACGCAGGGCAAAGTTTCTTACAAGAATATACAGTTCAGTAAAATAATCCACACAACTATGATATAAACAGTTTTAAATGTAGGTCAACTCAGAATGTATGACCCTCTCACAGACATTATATTACTTGTCTCTTTCCTTTAACTAATAACTCTTCTCCTCAGCACTTGTGCAAGGGGAGTTTTACCCCTTTCACACTGGGAGACAATCTATGTCCCTATCCCTGTTTATAAATATTGTTGCTCCTTGGCCCGAATGATTTAGCCAATAATCAGGGCCTTGCTAGGTTGTTCCTGTTAGGAAGAGACATTGATAATAGGAGTCTGGTATGCCTTTGGTGAAATCGTGTTTATTTACAAAGTCTATTCCTCTAAACACAGTAGGAACAAACAACAGCAGGTAATTTTCTTGCTGACAATTTCCAAGCCTGCCTTTCCAGACAGTCCTGTTCCCCAAGGAGCTCAGTCTCTGCCCCCTCTCAGGGCCACAGGTATGTCTACTTCTCTGGCTTTCTGCTTCCTTTCCCTCACTTTTTTTCTGGCTTTCTGGTTGCTTTGGGTGGGATCCACAAAGGGACTTAGGTGATGCAAACAGAAGAACCACTTGGGGTCTCACGCCAGGTGTGTGTGTGTGTGTGTGAAGTCAAAATAATTTATTGAATGTTTCACGAAATTTTACCCAATAGCATCAGCTATGTGAGCAAACTAAAACAGCAATTCTGAAGTCTATGAAGAAGCAACAAAACAAGCAACTAATAATTTCCTGGGACTGAGCTAGCCCTGTCCCACCCTGCATTATTAGGAGATGATGGGGACCAGTAGTGTGCTGGGGTCATCTTGCTGGTTGTAACCAAGGCTTGTGGAAGCCAAAGTGGGGTTTGTGAAGCTGTAGATAGGCTGCTGGGGTGAGAGTTGCTGAACCAGGCCAGTCTAAGCGCACAGACACTCAGGGTCGGACCTGCACGCTTCCTGCTGACTGGGAGCATCGCAGGATGGGACCTACAGTAGCAAGGCACTCAGGGTTGCAGGGTATGTGGTGACACAACCCCTCACTGGTCCAGATTGCATCCCCAAACCCTTCTCAGACTGTCACGGTAGGCCTAGAGTGTCCCATCCCACCCCATTCAGCTGCACATCTCTAGGTATTACAATAAATGCATCTGAGAGCTTCAAGCTGGCTACATACTTAGGACCCAATCTTGTAATGTGCTTGCACAAACAGAGCCATGCCAAGGGGGGCTCTGTGTGGGCACAGGGGATCTGTCCACAAAAAACTCATTGCAACACCAGGAGGCCTTATTAGAAGAAAAAGGCCCTCTACAGAAAACACCTTTACATCAATAAAAGCCACAAATAAAATTATTTGACAACACATTGCAACCTATCCTAATACATTGGAGCAATGTCTGGGGCCTAATTTTAACAGCTAACTGCCTGGAACAAAACATGTCTGGAACAAAACATCAGTGGAAACAGATATACATGTAAGTTTTATGTATGCTTCAGAACTTGCCTAACAATGACATTATGACAAAACTGTGGACATGGGCAGTGGGTGAACACACCCTTGGGGGAAGCTATCCCCCAGATCCTCCCCCACTGCCTGAGGCCCCGCCTCTTCTGTCCCCCCTCTCCCGCCAGAGCCCAGAGCACCAGCTCCCCCATGTGCCCCCAACCCCAGCGTGCCGGGTGGGCAGTGCAGCCAGAGCGCCACCAGCCCCAGAGCAGCGGGCGGGCGGTGCGGCCGGCAGCATAGTCCCAGTGCCGGGAGGACGGGTGGCACGGGGTAGCCCAGCCCGGGAGGTCTTGTGCACACTGCGGCCCCCAGCCTGCCTGCCCCAGCCTCTCAGCCACAGAAGGGAACAGCAACAGGATTTTCTTTGTCCAAATCAACCTACAATAAAGGACTCACATACAACTTATTGCAGGATCAGGGGCTCAGTGTCTAAGGAATTCATACAAATATAATAAACATGGCCCTGATTCCACAAGCACCTATGCACTTAAATGTAATGGGATTGCTCAGGTACTGTACGTAAAATTATACACATGCTTAAGTATTTGCAAGATCAAGCCCTATGAATGGGGAGGGTTTCAAAAAGCTGGCACCGCTCCTGCAGGTAGGTAGCCATGACATTCCCTCCTGTCTGGGCATACTGTACAGTCTAATATAAATGAGTATTCATAATTCCTTACATAGTGTTAATACATACATTTCACAATGAGTTTAATCACCACGTTGTCACTAGGTTTCAGAAAAGACCTCACTCTATACAATTTTGTAATACGGCAATATTGTATGCAATCAGTTGATTTAGCTGCTTATCATTTGAGGTTCAGCCTCCTGTCTTCATAGACCTGTAAACCTTTGAAATGGATCCTTCTGAAAAATAAAACCCAGACCAAGTGTCTCTGTCCTGCTGATAGACTCCTCGACCTTGCTGTCTCTTCCCCCACTTGTCAGTGAGAGGTTTGCCTCCACCCTTTGCTGGTCTGATGGGGCTACGTGCTGCTTAGATGTAAAGGTAAGCAGGGTCGGCGCTTCCACTAGTCGACCCTAGGCGGTCGCCTAGGGCGGCAGGATTTGGAGGGCGGCATTTCGGCGGCGACTCATTTCCCAGCAGCGATTTGGCGGCAAGAAAAGCAGCCGCCAAAACGCTGCCGAGAACGCAGCTTCAGAGGAGCTGCCGCGGAAGCGCCACCGATTACAGCGAAGAAGCACTGCCGCTTAGGGTGGCAAAAACCCTGGCACCGCTACTGAAGGTGAGGAAACACCTGCTTTGCACACACTTTAGCCACAAGAGTCCAGCATAGATTCCTAGTCCCCAGTGCCCATCTCGGCCCTACACCACCCAAGAGTATTAATGATCAGAGAGTTATTAGTTGGCCAATGACGCCGTACGACAGGACACCTTTCAGCGCCAGGCTGTTACACTGCTGTGTAGGGACCCGGCCTGGCCAGGCCAGCTGAGGCTCCCTGCTGGCTACCAGGCCGTGCCTTGCCCTGGGGCTGTCCCTGCGCTGCCACCCCGACCCCCCCCGGACAACCCTTCCCAGCCTGATCTATCTGCTACAGGGGAAGGAGCCACCCCGCCCGTGCCCAGCAGGGGGCCCGCGGAGCCCCGGGGCTGCTGCCTGCTTCTAACGACACAAGCCTGGGTGGGCCCCAGGCCGGCGCTGACTCTCGCCCCCTGGTCAGACTCCTCCCCTCCCCCTCCGGAATCTCATCTAGCCCCGCCCCTTGGGAAGCTCGCTAGGCCCCGCCCCCACTCCTCCCCCTCCTGGGGCTCTGGGCGTGGCTTCGGCACCCGCAGCGTCTGCCCCTCCCGTTGGCTGCCAACATGTCGCGTGACCGAGCGGAGCGTGACGTAGGAGGAAGACGACGCCATTAGAGGGAGCGGGGCCAGCGGCCGTGAGAAGTGTCCTGGTTCCCCAGGTTCCGTCCCGGGCTCTCTTCGCGGCAGCCCCCTTCGGTCCCCGCATCTCCGGGCTCTCCTCGCGGCGGCTCCCCGCCGGGGTCCGTGTCCTCCTGCGCCCTGCGGTCGCTGCGTCGCTGATGTGAGGCCGCGGCCCGGCGAGCGGGCGGGTTCGCTGCGGATGGCGGGTTCCGGCGCGGGGGGAGGCGGCCGGAGCTTCTCCTTCAAGGTGGTGCTGCTCGGGGAGGGCTGCGTGGGGAAAACCTCCCTGGTGCTGCGCTACTGCGAGAACAAGTTCAACGACAAGCACATCACCACCCTGCAGGTGCGCGCGGGCCGGGCCGGGGGGGAGGGGACGGGACGGGACAGGTGTGCTGTGGTGGGGGCGGGGTGTTTGTGTCTCTCTCTAGATATATGGGGAACAGTCTGGCTGTTGCGCTGTTCCCAGCATACTTTAAAAAAAAAAATACGACGCCCATTTGGTGTCAGTCCACATCCGTATCTCTGGTCTCTTCTCCAGGCTGAGTCCTGTTCAGATGGCTCTGTCACTGCCTGCTACTGTCGTTGCTGCTGTGGTAAGGTCCAGCCTGGTACCATGATCCTTTCCTCGGGTGAAGAACGACATACGTGTATTAATTCCCTTCTCTCTCTCCCTGCCTACTTGATTGTTGGTTTTAAATGGCCGGGCTTGTTCCTTGTTGGTTACTTCCTGTTTTGAGGGGTTCTGTATTTCCGTTTACACCCCAAATGGCCGGGGGTTGGGTTTAAATACTTCATCTTTAGGCTCTGATTTCCATGACCTTCCGTTCAGGCTCTCAGCTTTCTCCATGTGAGCCTTTGCAATCCTGGTATGGGGAAACATGATCTGAGTGGCCTGATGACTAAGTGTTATATGCAAATACCAGCTTTAATTGCTGTGGCTAATGTTCTAAGTGGTGAAAATTAAGTGGTTAAGTATTAAGGAAGGCCAGTATCTTCAAAGAAATTGTGAGTGCCTTCAGACTTCATCTCTAGGTTTTTGGAAAACTCAACATAAACATCAAGAATCTTTTTGAGTATGACTTCTAGTAAGTATTACTGCTGAAATAGGCTAAATTAGAAAGTTTGGAGAATTTAGCTAAAACTGGCTTAATCCTCATATTGCAGAAATGCTAACATCCTAATTATTGACAGAGCCACTCCATGTAATTGTTCATGACAGCTAAAATGTTTGAGAATCAATCTGTCTAAATTATTGGCCTCAGATTTGCAGCACCAAAATCCTGTAGTTCACTATAAATCTGTTGTTTTGACAAGCTTGTACATGCGCTTCAATACATATGTATCATGTATAAACTCTCAGGACCAGTTATTCTCAGACTCTTTGGGTGTGTCTACACAGCAACTAGACAGCTGTGGCTGGCCCATGCCAGCCAGCTTGGGCTGCAGGGCTGTTTAATTGTTGTGCAGACATTTAGGCTCTGACTGGAGCCTGACCTCTGGTACCTGCCCACCTCACAGGGTCTTAGAGCCTGTGCTGAAGCCTGAGCCTGAAAGTCTACACCGCAATGAAACAGCCCTGCAAGCCTGAGTTGGTTGCACAAGCTAGCTGCAGGTGTCTAGTTGCTGTGTAGACATACCTTAAGAGTCTGGAACTGCTTTTTAATTGTCTTGTGTGGCCCGCTGCTCTGTGAACCACAATTCCAAATATACTACTCTGGGGTGAGAACGAACTATTTAGGGATGACAACCTAGAGTGGAGCTGCAATCAAGCTGTGCATTATCTGTTTCAAGAAAAACTTAAGTTTCTTTCTCAGCTGGGTCTGTGAAGAAAATTTACACTTTTTTTTTAAATATTTTTGAGATGTGTATGGTACTACAGTAGTGGAGACCAGAATGGTACCTAAAGGATTTATTAAGTATTTAGTTTTTCCTTCCTTATCATAAGGGCTTGAAATATTTTAAAGACCTTCATAACCATTAATATTTTAATGTAGAGTCTGATCTATTTTTTTTTTCTTCCTGGAGGACTTCCTGAGGGTCTGAGGTGTGAGCTTGCTCACCTTAATTGAAGGTGCATGGCTTGGGTTTGATTCTTTAATGAACCCTTCTTCCCAAGTTTTTCACCTCTAGAGAGGTCATAGAATCATAGAATCTCAGGGTTGGAAGGGACCTCAGGAGGTCATCTAGTCCAACCCCCTGCTCAAAGCAGGACCAAACCCAATTAGATCATCCCAGCCAGGGCTTTGTCAAGCCTGACCTTAAAAACATCTAAGGAAGGAGATTCCACCACCTCCCTAGGTAACCCATTCCAGTGCTTCACCACCCTACTAGTGAAAAAGTTTTTCCTAATATCCAACCTAAACCTCCCCCTCTGCAACTTGAGACCATTACTGTTAAACTGTGACTAAATACTCCTGTACTTGCTGACAGCAGATGTCTGCAATGGATGCAGTTGTAGTAGAACAATGTTAGCACCACTTCAAATGTAATAAGGACAAAGTATATGACACTGCTTTAGAATTAGCCCAATCCAGACTGTGTCCTGGAAAATCTGCACCCCCAAGCAATGTAGTTATACCCCTGGTGTGGACAGTGCTAAGTCAATGGGAGGACTTCTCCTGTCGGACATAGCTACCACCACTTGGGGAAGTGGATTACCTATGCTAATGGGAGAAGCTCTCTCATCAGCATTGATAGGGTCTTCTCCGAGCACTACAGCTGCCCCATTGTAGAACTGCAAGTGTAAACAAGCCCTGTGCCTCTAGTGGATAACTAAGTTCTGATATCAATGTAAAACCAAAGGCTGTGACATTAGACTATTAATAGTCTAGTCATCTGGTGTATCTCCATTTCAGCCAAGCATGTTGGTGTAACTTGTAGTTGGAAATTGAAATTCAGGCACTTCTTGAGGTTAAAAAGTGAATTGAATCAATACTCTATGGATATTGGGGAAACAAAGTGAGGGAAGCTACAGGTCCACCACAATTCAATTTTAAAAATAAAACCAAAAGAATGACTTGTGTGTGCTCTATCCTTAGTCCTTGGATATACAACAATGAAATACCGTTGGGGGGCTGTAACATCACTAGACTTAGCTGACTCACTTATAGTTTTTTGATATCATCATCTCTTAAACAGATGCTGTGTGCCACTTAGGACTAAATTAAGAATTGTCTCCTCCCCGCCCACCCTTGTGGGTTCCAGGACTAGCTGCTTCAAGAAGTAGTCATTAATGGTGTCTAGAAATTGTATCTCTGCATCCTGTGCTGAGGTGTCATGTCCAGAAATATACCATTATCTTCAGTCAGTCCTACTACATATCCTCTCTCTCAAGAGGTTCTTCTCTCTTCCCAGCATATTTACCCTTAAGTTCTAAAAACATTAAGCTGCAGGGTCAGTTGGTGTTGAAACTTAACTGTATGAACAGTTCACATTTCAAAACTACTTCTCTTACTGTAGTTACACTTTAAAATAGGATACAGGAAAGTATTTTACTACCATATATGGTCAACATGTGGATTAAACTAAGGGGTCGCAAACTTCTTGGCTTCTGTAGACTAAATTTTTGTTGCATATACCAGGGGCTCCTTATGTCCCTCCACTATACCCCACTAATTCTCTGTATGCCACCCTTGCATCCTCTAGTTCAGGGATGCTCTGCAACGCCCTCCATTCTCCCCCTGCCAGGGATTCTGTGCCTCCATTCTCTCTCCTCCCATTCCAGCGTTTTCTGTTCTCCCACATGGCAGGGGCTCTGTTCCCCTTTCCCATGCCTCCCTCCCCAGACTAGGGTCCCCCAACTTCCCTTGTACTCCTATCCCTGTACTGCATGCCTTCATGTCCCCAGTCCTGCTTTCCCCACTATTATAGGAATGACTGAGTAGGTTGCACTGGTGGGGGAGAGAGCATAGAATCAAATATAGTAAATTTCTATGAATCAAATGGTATCTTAGAATTTTGAGGGATACAGACTCCATGCTTGAATAAGCATGTAGTAGAAGAAATAATCTACTGACCCAGATGGTGATTGTGAAAGTCTCAGACTAGAGAAGCTACAAAAACAGAAAACCCAGTAATTTGGGGATTTTAGTCACAACACACATAGTTGGTCACATGGCACCCGAGGACAGGATGCAGAGAGGATTTCTTGACACCATTAATGACTGCTTGTTGGAGCAGCTGGGCTTGAAACCCACAAGGGGGGAGACCGTTCTTGATTTAGTCCTGAGTGGTGCATGGGATCTGGTTGAAGAGGTGATTATAGCTGAATCACTCAGTAATAGTGACCATAATGTAACTTTAACTTAACATACTGGGGGGGAGGGGAGAATATCTAAGAAGTCCATCACAGTAGAATTTAACTTCAAAAAGGGGAACTACACAAAAATGAGGAGGCTAGTTAAATGGCAATTAAAAGGAACAGTCACAAGATGGAAATGCCTGCATGGAAATACTTAAAGAAAACCTATAATAGAGACTCAAACTATATGTATACACCAAAATTTTAAAAAATAGTAAGGGGACCAAAAAACACCATTGTGGCTAAACAGCAGAGTAGAAGATGCAACTAAAGACAAAGGCATCTTTTAAAAATTGAAAGCCTCTTTCTACTGAGGAAAATAAAAAGGAACCTAGACTCTGGCAAGTAAAGTTTAAAAAATATAATTGGGCAGGCAAAAAAAGAATTTAAAGAGCAACTAGCAAAAGGTAGATTGGCAGGCTTCCAGCTTCTGATGTAATTAATTCACTGGACAATCAAGGTGTACTCAAAGTCAAAGTTGTTGTGGAGAAGATAAATGAATTCTTTGCATCCGTCTTCACTGCAGAGGGTGTGAGGGAGATTCTCACACATGAGCCATTATTTTTAGGTGACAAATCTGAGGAACTGTATGTGTTCCAAAATCTCTTCTATTAACAAATTGATAAATTAAAAAATAAGTCCCCAGGACCATATGGCATTCACCCAAGAGTTCTGAAGGAACTCAAATATGATATTGCAGAAATACTTACTAACTATGGTATGTAACATATTGCTTAAATTAGCCTCTGTACCAGATGGGTTTCATATTAGTTAACTTCAGTACCAGGCAAATTTGGTTGCAACTATAGTTTAAAAAAAATCATCAGACATATAGATGAGCGCAACATGTTGAGGCAGGGTCAATCTGGCTTCCATAAAGGAAAATCGTTCCTCACCAATCTATTTGAATTCTTTGAGGGGGGTCAACAAACATGCAGATAAGTGATTCCAATGGATATGGTGTACTTAGATTCTCAAAGCCTTTGACAATGTCCCTCACCAAAGGCTTTAAAGCATAGCAAGGAATCATGGGATAAGAGGGAAGGTTCCCTCGTGGATCAGTAATCGATTAAAAGATAGGAAACCAAGGATAGGAATAAATGGTCAGTTTTTCTCAGTGGAGAGAGGTAAAAAAGGGTCCCCCAAGGATCTGTACTAGGACCAGTGCTGTTGAACATATTCATAAATTATCCGGAAAAGTGGGTAAACAGCGAGGTGGCAAAATTGCAGATGATACAAAATTACTCAAGATAAGTCCGAAGCAGACTGAAGAGTTACAAAGGGATCTCACAAAACTGGGTGGGCAACAAAGTGGCCGGTGAAATTCAGTGTTAAATGAAAATTAATGCACGTTGGAAAACAGTACCAACTATAGATACAAACTGATGGTGTAACAGCTGATTTAGACCTCAAGAAATCTTGGCATCATTGTGGATAGTTCTCTGAAAATATTCGCTTAGTGTGTGGTAGCAGTCAAAACAGTTAACGATCCTAAGAACCATTAGGAAAGAGGTAGAGAAGACAGAAAATATCATGTCAGTACATAAATCCATGGTATGCCCACACTTTGAATACTGTGCAGTTCTTTTTGACCCATCTAAATAAATATACATCTTTTAGGATTGGAAAAAGAGAAGGGGAACACCAAATGATTAGGTGTATAGAACAGCTTCCATATGAGAGATTTAAAGACTGGGATTGTTCATCTTAGAAAAGAGAGAGTGAATAAGGAAGTGTTTACTGCTTAATATTACACATGAGTCAAGGGGCACCTAATGAAATTAATTAAGCAGCTGGCTTAAAACATAAGGAAGTACTTCATCCAACCCTGTCAACCTGTGGAACTCATTGTGAAGGCCAAAAGTATAACTGGGCTCAAAAAAGAACTAGATAAATTCATGGAGGATAAGCACATCAATGGCTGTTAGCCAAGATTAGTCAGGGAGGCAACCCCATGGTCTGGGTGTCCCTAAACCTCTGACTGCTAGAAGCTGGGAGTGGCAACAGACTATAAATCACTCAGTAAATTGCCCTGTTCTGTTCACTCCCTCAGAAGCATCTGGCACTGGCCACTGACAGACAGGATACTGGGTTAGGTGGACCATTGGTCTGATCATTCTTATTTGTCTGGCAGATAAGGCTATACAGTATCTATACTGCAGAGCCTCTGCCAAAATAGGAACAACACCTCCCCAATAGTATCTGTGCCAACAGAAGCATTCATGTTGGCATTGCTTCATCTGCATCAGATGTTTTATTGGCATAGTTATGTTGGTCTGGGCTTTGTCAGACCTCTGACATAGGTATGCTGGTATAAAATTTAAGTGTAGATGAGTCCTTAGGTATTCAGTGTGTCAACATGTTAAATGTTGTTGGAAGGATAAGCAAGATGAAAAAGGAGTATTAATGGTGCTGTCAAACAAGTGGGGTTTTTTTTAAGACAATTGGAGAAGTGCTTGAAGCTGTGACTGCATGAAATAGATGGCAGGGCTCCATGTGTCCCATTTTTCCTCACTCTTGGTTTTCTGATTTATTTTTTTTGCCGCCTTTCTCCCCCCACCCCCCATAGAGTTCTGGCCACTGATGCCTAGAACATTCTCTGAAACCTTGTGAATTTTGAATGGTGCATCAGATCAGTTACCACATTAGACAGATGTGGTCTCAGCTTGAGTGTAAGGCCTTGTAAGCTCATCCAGTTATGACTTGACAGTGAAACTGGCAGTGACTTTAAATTTAAGAATGTATTCTCATTTATCCTGAAACATGATCAAGCAATGAAATGGTGTGGTTTAAATTGTACTTAGGCAGATTTTTAGTGTAAAAATTGTACTTTAGTCTAATTTAATACAGTAAGGACTCAGTTCTGCATTATGGCTCCAGTTCAGCAAGGTACCTAAGCATATGAGTAGTACCCTTTGACGTTGACAATTTGTTGAATCAGGGTCCATATGATGAGCCATGTGAAGGAGAGGGGATGGGTCAGAGAGCACTGTTGCTTTCTTTAAAAGTTGCCCTTTGCCATGGGATAAGAGGGGAGAAGCACACTACAATGTGGGTCATGCTAAACTCTTGAAAAGTTGGCTTCATTCTAGCATACAGGAGGGTGGTGAGGCATTAGCCCTGTCCAGAAATGCCCTCAGTGGGGCCAGCTAGCCCTGTTTGCAGAACTGGCTCCCTCCCTAGCATTGGAAGATGAGCTGTGCCCACTCTTTATGGGTGGAGACAGGCTTCTTTAACCCTTATAAATTCATCAGTATGAACTAATCGCTAAATGTAGCATATTGCAATATTCTTGCTGTAGTTAATCCTCAGACCTGTTTGGATCTGTTGCATTGCATGTATCCAACTCATCCCATCTCAGAGTCCCATAGTCTTTCAGTGGTACTTTGCAGTGAGTAAATGTGTATGTCTCTCTGTACTAGCAGAACTTAGCAAGAATTTTTTTTAACAGTGAAAGGAAATTTTTTTCATTGGAAACTACAGGGAGAACTCTAGTAGGCAAAATGTCCATTCTAGGTGAAACTTCCCCAGGACTCTGGTGTTAGGATGCCGCTAGTATGTGGGTATAGACTAATTATTAATTCATGTCAGCCATATTTGATTTTGAGTTGGATCTTAAACAGTTTAATAATGGATGTCTATTGCTAAAGTGATAAGCACTGAAATGGTGGAAGTTGCTAATCTGCCTTCTGGAGCTGAAGTGATAAACAATTGTCTGAAATAGTGGTGTGTGTGTGTTTTTGTTTTTAGGAATTATTTCTCCAATCTAAATTACAGTAACTACAAAAAGGCATGGCACACAGAGTCCAGATAAAGAGGGGCTAATGCAGCTTTAAGTAAACTTTGCACACTCCTGATCCTGGGTTGCTCTGGGGGCTGGAGAAGCCCTGATGTAATTTAAGTAGGCTTGGGGGCTTATCTAAGTTATGACAGCCTCCCTAGATTGCCATATAGGTTGCAGCACTATCTGGAGTTTCCAGTGTTGCACACGGTGACCCTGCACTCAGCATGCCCCTGGCATTCCCCCTACATCAGGGCTTGAGGGCGTCCTCAGGGAATCCTCTCCTAACTGGATCTGGGGCTTTTAGAGCCCTTTTTTTGTGCTGTTTAGGCTCTTATCCAGCATAAAGGGGCTGGAGCAGGGATGAGGCTTTTGCTCTGTAAGGAAATACTTAACACCTCAATGTGCCCATAGATGGAAGACCATTTCTTAACAATTGTAGGAGATTAATGAGTTAAGCATAACTGAATTTAGTGTAAATTATAGGTTGAAGCATTCACTGGAGAGCGAAGGCTTGTAATGCTAGAAAGGACTGAAAGGAGTCATAAGATATCACAAGATTCAATATCAATAGTAGTTGCAGTTTATTTCAGAGATGCTTGAGATTATTTGGAGATAAGTTCTGCTGGTCTCATGTTTTGGAAACTACATCCAAAAAATTGCCATAGAAATATTTTAAAAAAAATTGAAGGGCATGACTAGAAATTAAAACTCATGACCTTTTCAGATTTAAATTAGTCTCAGTTCACTGATGTTTTATATTCGGTAAAGCTACAAAAGGACTGAAATGAATAAGGATCTATGATCTTCTAAGTTGCATTGCATAATTCTCAGAACTGCAGCTCTTAACGTTGAATGAAACAGAAATGGAGATTTCTTGCAATTGGAAACCTAACCGGTTAAAGTTGAGCTTTTTTCATTAAGAATCCAAGACTAAAATGCACTGATGTATACATTCTAAGAACAAACCCTTACACTGAATATACTAGCATATTTATAGTCACAAATGCTAGAAATTCTAAGTGACTAGGGGACATTGCTTGAAAAATTTACTTAAAACACTGTTAACCCAATAATGAAGCTTACCAACTGGGGGAGTTACCTCTGCTGCCTAACTCCTTAAACTACATGTGCAGCTTAAAGGGGTAAAACAGTTGTGCTTTGCATTGTAATTCTAGCATATTGTCTAATACATCATAAAAATATAACTTGAAGCCTGCTTTGGCTTAGCTTCAGGCTGAGGGAAAATCTTTTAATCACTTGTTGTTTGGCAGCTAAGACTTTACATTTGATCATCAAAGAAAATATGCCTGTCCCAATTTTTGGGCTACAGTCTCAAGTAAATTACATGAAACATTTGCTACTGTGACAATCAACACTTCTGCTTGTCATTTTTTTGGGGGACTGTTTCAGGTTTTAACTTTAGCTTAGTTTTTGTCCCTAGCTTTAATACAAACTTAAAATGTCATATCTGCCAGTCTGAGAGAGAACTAGAACCAAGACTAATAAATTACTTCAAATTCAAAACCATTAAATCTGAAGAATGTCCATCTGATTTGAAATCTAAATGTTGTGGGTACCTTTACCTCCTCATAGTAAATAAAGTGATCTGGTAGATTCACAATATGTGTAGTGTCCAGATTATTATTTTACTTGGCTGCAATCTGGAGTTGTAGTATTTTAACCATGTGAATTGGTTGCTGTAGTCTTAATCTGGATTCTGTAGCTTTTCTATGAAAAGCTGCCACTGATGGGAGTTTTTCCTGTTTTCTTGCCCACAAACGTCTTATTTCAAACAGAAGGGCCAGTCTCTTTCATGTGGGGACAGTTGCAACATAGTATTTATCTTTTTGCCAAGCCTCAAAAAGATCCCCTCAAAGATTTCAGTCACTATGGTAGCTAAGGCCACTGTGCCACCAAAAGAGCTCATGCCTTGAGCTCTTAATTCTTTAAATTGGGCTACATCAGTCCTGGGTTCAGTTGCCCTGGTATGTTCCAAATTGGGGGAGGGAGGGGAGTATTAATTAAAAAATCACTTGGCTTATGGTATAACTAAAACACCCTTAGGATTCAGACCAAGGAGAACAGACTACTCTGAAGGCAGGAATGTTCTCATGGAGGATCAGAAATGAACATGGATGCCAAAGAATAATAGCTAGCTAATAGTCACACCAATTAGGGTTGATTAGTGTATTTTTGATTTATTTAATGTACAAATCTTAACCCATAAATAATGGACAAATTTAACTACTTGTTCTCATTAAACAACTAGATCTTATAATTAAAATCTTACATAATTGGCTTGGGATGCCAGATAATTTGTAACATATAATAAAGGGAAAAATTTCCTGAATTTATTCCTACCTGTCTTCACTCCAGACTGAATAAATGGCAATTACTACTTAGCTGCTGCCCAAATAGTTAGGCAGTATTGAGATATTGTACATTTCTTCTAGACTTGCCTGGAGATACTCTGAGAGGCAAGCTGAAAGTGTAGTTTATTGAAGCTAGGCTAATCCCCAGCCTTGGTCAATATTGTATGTTTTGGTCTGTATCACCTCCACACATATCCTGATGGTTACCTTGGTGTTAATGGTGGTCTGAACAGATTTTTGTTTCAGGATTTGTTTTTTTTTTTTAAACCATAAGAGTACAAAAATCCAAATAACTCTTTGGATTAGTCATAAGTTTAAAAAATAACCATAATAACTCTTGTCTCAATTATTTCATATTTTAATTTCTGTTCTAGGCATCTTTTCTAACGAAGAAGCTAAATATTGGAGGAAAAAGAGTAAACCTTGCAATATGGGTATGTTTATCTGCCTCCAGTTTCTGTTCACTCTGCTTTTATAAACTTCAACTTTTCACTTGGAATTCAAGTCTTGTTCTTAAAATATTTAAGCACAAAATAAATGATTACGCATTTGAGATTCTGGTTGAATTCTTGCCAAGAATTAAGTTTTACTTATTTCTAGTGTCACTCTTGTTCAATAATTGGATTTCCTTGAATGTTGTCGTCAGATTTGCCATAATGAACACTAACACGTGTTTATCACATGCAGGATACAGCAGGTCAAGAAAGATTCCATGCACTGGGTCCAATTTACTACAGAGATTCTAATGGAGCTATTTTAGTATATGACATAACGGATGAAGACTCTTTTCAGAAGGTACTGTGACAGATTCATCCATCTCCCCACAAGTAAACAGGTTCAAAGCTTCTGTACAGTATGAGTGTGCAACTTGGAAGTTTCCATTTCATCAGTAACTAAATGTACTTTCTAATTTAGATAATTGCCTTATAAACTTAGTTTATAATTGACTGTACTGCAGTTTTTGTATAACTGATCAATTTGAAAGATCTAAATTGTTCTATCTAATATAATAGAAAATACTTCCTTTAAACTGTTCAGTTTTGGCAAAGTTGGAACTTTTTTCCCCCTCCCCTTCCTTCCTCTTTGCTTCTGTCAAACAGTAATGCTGTTATGGCAGTGTCATTAGTGTTTAACTGCTTATATTCTGAAGTAATTGGGTCAAATCTACTCTAAGCGCTGTGCTTGTAAATGTATAGTAATGTGGTAGTGATGGAATAATAAGTACTATACATGCCTATTGCATATATCTCAATTTGAAACCTAGCATGATACAACATGCCTTGCTTGTGGAATGCATTACTTCTGGAAATATTGTTTTGATACTACTTTACCACAATTTCCAAGTTACTACACTAAAGAAAATGTTTCCAAGAACAATGCCCCTTGATTCTAATACCTTGTAACAGTAAGTAGAGGCAAGGTTTTGTAGCTCATGTATCTATATAGAGCTGCTGATATTCCAGAGTTTAGTCCATAAATCTAAATGATCTATTTATTAGAATATTGGTAAGATTCTGAAGGATTTTCATTTTAATCAAGTTTTTCTCCATGAATTGAGAAGCACTCTCTTGAAAGAGAAATGTGTGGTATGTGGCTATTTTATTTATTAGCATGTAAAAAAGTTTGTGTTTTTTTTTGTATCCTGGGATCTAATTTTTGACTCTCTTGCAGTTAACTTCCTCCTTCATTCATTAACCATAACAAAATAGAAATTCATAAGCTTATACACTCATCATGTAGTCCGTGTGGACAAAGTATTTTCTATTGGCCCATCTCCAGCCATTCCTGAAAAGTAATATTCTTGTCTGGTTCTGTTCCTCCCAAAACAGTCATCCATTATGTCTAAATTGGATTGTAAAACACTCAGAGCAGGCCCCAGTTCTTGGAACATCGTGCACACTAACCTGTCACTGACCCATTTATGTAGCCATCAATACAGAATTTATATTTGACCTAACAGGCAGCCTCCATGGGCATTTACATCACATGTGATACGTAACTTGCTCTTTGGGACTGGGATAACAGATGCTCGATTGCCTTTAGTACAACTCAGAGGTGCATAACTTCTCTGGATTCCAGATTGCCCTCTCTGACTTCATCCTTTTAATTCTATAAAGATCTATTTGCATAGGTATCTGTTTAGTCTTAAAGCTGTATGGTTGGATCCATGACCTTAAAGTGATACATGCTTCTTAAAATGAGAATACATCTAACGCTGATATTTGTATGCAGGTAAAAAACTGGGTCAAGGAATTGAGAAAAATGTTGGGAAACGAAATCTGTTTATGTATAGTTGGTAAGGCTATTTTATTTGTTTAATGCAGTCTGTTTTGAGTGGAAGAGTAATTTATTGTAAATGTGCAATTATTTAAACATTACCATGTTTACTTGCTTTTGTGATAATGGCACATAATCTTGCAGTACAGATGAGCCTCCTACCAAATGTGAACTCAACAGATACTATGTATTAATGATACCTAAACTCTTAAGTATATGCAAGATCTGGAGTGGAAAGAGAAATTAACTTTAGCTCCCCCAGTATGTATTAAGGCCAAGGTCCATAAATGGACTTGGGTGTCATAACACTGAGCATTGGTGCATAACATTTAGGCACCTAGAAAATCATAGGAACAACACTGAGATTCATAAGCCTGAGTTAGGTGCCTAGACTCCCTATACAATGAATGAAGAGATGGATGCCTTAGAAAGCAATCCACAAAAGCTAGCTCGCTAGGTGAGGAGCCACTTAAGCTAGCCAATGGGAGACCCTGAAAAGAGTAGGTTGTTCTAAGCATTGCTATCTCCAAGAGAGGGGCAGCCTAAGTTTAGGCCATTGGGAGGTACTTATCTCTGCTTAATGATCTGTAATCCTGAACCTGTCTCTTGGAGTCAGGTGGATTAGGTACCTCAGGTGTTACTTGTGGAAGTGAGTTAGGTGCCTGTCTTACCCCCACATAAAATGTCTGGAGGTGGTGGGCTGCCCACTTTATAACTTTTAGCCTGGTGGTTAGAGCACTTGCCTAGGGTGTGGGAGACCCAGGTTAAATTCCCTCCCTCTGCCAGAGGGGGGAGGATTTGAACAGGGGTCTCTCCCACTTCTGAGTGCTCTAACCACTGAGCTATGAGATTTTCAGATGTGGGGCTTCCCTATCTCTCCTGTTGGAGCATTCCACTGTGAATAAATGGAAAATAGTTGGCCCAAGAGAATGGGAATGAATCTAGTCTGGTGGTTAGGATGCTTATCTGAGAGGTGGGAGACCCAGGGTTTAGTTCCCCCTGTTCCAGTTACTTTCATTATTTATCCAGTGGAACAGCTTCAACAGACTCCATCCTTGTCTCCCAGTGACTGAGCTGTGGGACTCTCATGTGAGAGTACTCTCCTGTGAGGTGGGAGACCCCTTCCCTCTTTTCTTATTGTCACTAAGCAGCGAGGGAAATTGAAGCTGGGTCTCTTACCTCTGAGGTGAGTGCTCTAATCACTAGGCTAAAAGTCATAAGGTGGGCACCTCCTCCTCTGGTGGTCACACTTTTTGAATGGACTCTGATCCAGCAGGCAGCTTCTGAGCATGTCTCCTGGATCAGGCCCTGCATATGAGAGAGGCAGGTGAATGCTCTTCCCCAGTTCATGGACACTCTGGAGCTCAGGCGGGAGCTAGGTGTCTGGACACCTAGAGGAAGGCTGCAGTGTGCATGACGAAAGGCAGGAAAATAGGCACTAGGAAAACTGTTTGTTTTTACCCTGAAAACTTAGGTACTTAGAGTTATTTGGTGCCTACAGGGTTTGGCAGGAGTTTTGTAGTTCACAGTGGAGCCTAAAATTGGGACTTAGGGGTGCCAGTGTATCCTTGTGGATCCCATCCTAAGTATCTGGGTGAAAGGGGGAAAATCTTTAAATAATGCTAACCCTTAACATGTAAAACATTTTAAGGAAAAGCAGCTTGATGTTAAATTGTTTGAAGGTGGTCTTTGGGAAGTGATAGGAAGAAAGATCCATAGTCTCTAGACTTTTTCTTCAGATCTTTGCAGTGTGTGTAGAACAAACTAAAGACTGGTGTCTCACTCTGACAGGTAACAAAATAGACTTGGAAAAAGAGAGGCATGTTTCAGTTCAAGAAGCAGAAACGTAAGTTTGTTTTTTCTTTTCTTTGTTAAATAAACTGACTATGACTTTAAATTAGTTAAAGGCACTAATTATAGCAGAACTGATTTATCACAAGACTAAAGAAGCAGTAGTGCTTTTAGTGAACAATTGTAGCTAATTACCACAGCTTTTGTATTAGCTATAGCAGTAATTCTGGCAGATAACATTCCATCCATGTTCCACTCCACACATGTATTCAAGGATTTACAGAGCTTCAGAATTATACAAAACGCTTAAATTACAGTATATCTGTAGTAAACATCGCTTCTGAAGTGGTTTTTTAAAATAGTAGATTCTCCCTGTACTGCTTTCAGTGATGCTTCTAAATCTACACTAGTCATAGAATGGTAGGACTGGAAGGGACCTTAAGAGGTCATCTAGTCCAGTCCCCTGCACACATGGCAGGACTAAATATTATCTAGACCGTCGCTGACCAGGTGTTTGTATAATCTGCTCTTAAAAAAATCTCCAGTGATGAAGATTCCACAACTTCCCTAGGCAGTTTATTCTAGTGCTTAACCACCATCCTGACAGGAAGCTTTTCTAATGTCCAGCCTAAACCACCCTGGCTGCAATTTAAGCCCACTGCTTCTTGACCTATCCTCAGAGGGTAAGGAGGACAACTTTTCTCCCTCCTTGTAACAACCTTTTTATGTACTTGAAAAGAACATAAGAATGGCCATACCAGGTCAGACCAAAGATCCATCTAGCCCAGTAGCCTGTCTTCCAACAGTGGCCAATGCCAGGTGCCCCAGGGGAAATGATCAGGACAGGTAATCATCAAGTGATCCATCCCCTGTTATCTATTGTTTGCTAAAAGGTGGGTTTGGGGTTTTTTGCACACAATATACAAGAGTGGCATCAAATTTAAATAGCAAAGTTTAATGTGGTAAATATCCTCCATACTTGTATATTTGTCTTACAAAGAATATTGTATACTTCAAAGTATGAAGGCTTGAAAGGATTTTTGATTTCTTTAACATTCCATGTGGTCTCATAAGTAAAAGCTTTTTCTGTATTTGCACCTACATACAGGTATGCAGAATCAGTGGGAGCAAAACACTATCATACTTCAGCCAAACAAAACAAAGGAATTGAGGAACTCTTCCTTGACCTCTGTAAAAGTAGGTTTTGCATTTGCTGTGGTGAGCTTACACTGGTACAAGTTGATGAAAAAGCCCTCATCAGAATAGTCCTTTTAGATAATGGGTTGGAAGATGGGTTTCACAGATACTAAATTAAACTACAATAGAGTAGGTAAAACGTCAGTCTTATGAATGATCAGTTAAGTGAACTAATCTTTTGATGCCAAACTTTCTATTGCTGAATGTCTTCAGTCCTTGAGCCAATGTTCAAGCTGCTGCAGGTTTCAAAAGACTGGCACCAAATCTTAAAGATTTAAAAAATCAGGCACACAAGTGTATGCAGTGCATATTATTGAATGATTATATTACCATGTGCACTGTACCTGTTGTAATTTTGAGACATTCAGTTGTCTGAACTCAATCCTCAATTAGTTGTTAAAATAGGGGTTCTAGTGTACAAAGTAAAAATGAAAACTAAGTTTAAGGCTTGTGCAGGCTATTTGGAATATAGTGTTTGAAATTACAGTAAACTATTTTAAACATTCTTATACATCTGCACTCTGTCCAAGGTCTCTCCTTCACCCTATCTGAGCACTGGTTGTGTTTATGTACTTTTTTCCTGTTTTCAACCACTTTCCTCTTCCATTTTCCCTATGACTATTTCTCTTCCTTCCACTCTTGCTCCCTTCCAATCCTCCATCCCCCAGAAACTTGGCTTCAGAACTCTGATTTGAAGTTCTCTATTCACTGGCTGTCCAGAGTCAACTTGGAGTTTATTGCACAGATCTAAAACCACATTCCAAATAGTCTGGATTGGAATATAGCTGCCTTACTTCCTGCATCTATGAATTCTTTATTAACACCTGTGTCTTAAACCTTCAAAGGAGCCAAATTAGGAAGGAAACCTATCTAGAATCATTCAGCTGTCTGCTGTTGCTTTCCTTTACTGCTGAAAATTCTACAAATAACTTTTTGTTCCTATGCACACACTCTAGTGCAGTAGTTAATATGGTTGAGAGGTCATTTATTTAGGCCTAAATAGTCTCGTAACTCAACTATTGAGCACCCAAATGCTCTTATTGAAGTCCAATTAAACCTGCTGGGTGTTCTGCATTTCTGGGACCTAAATATGGTTTAGGACTTTAAATGTAGCAACCTGTTTTAAAATGTTGGTCTGTGGTATCAGCTGGATCACTTGAATGTTGAAAAATTTCAGTTTGCTTGCATCTTATTACTAAACATAATCAGGTTGATAGCTCTGTGTGCATTGAGATTAAGTAGCTTGTTGAATTCAAAGCTTTGAAATATTTGGAAATTGTAATGGAATGTCATCCTGATTTGAGTTCTTATTTTCCAGGAATGATAGAAACTGCTCAAGTGGATGAAAGAGCAAGAGGCAATGGTTCCAGCCAGTCAGGAACGGCAAGGCGGGGTGTACAGATTATTGATGATGAGCCACAAGCGCAGAGCAGTGGAGGGTGCTGTTCTTCTGGATAACTGTATAAAACTGTGGATTATTGCCCCCTCAACATGAAGACTGCCATATTTCAAGTCATGCATTCTTTACCAATGGAGTAATAGAATTAACAGTATTGAAAAATAATCACTTATAACACTGCAGAGACCTCAAGTGCTAAACTAGTGGAGTCTGAGACCAGAGAATTGGCATTTTCTACAGTGGTTAACAAAGCAATTACCAATGGCCTTTTTACATATTTTTCTTTAATGAGGAATAATATGCATGTAGAAAAGACCTACTTAAAGGCTTCATTTATATTCTTTTAAATCAGATCATTATTTAATAACTTATATACACTGTTGGAATGGTATACATTTTTGCAGCTGTTTGTATTTTGTGGTAGATTCAACTATATCACTTCTAAACTGCAAACTGGTGTTTTTTTTTGTTTTTTTTTTTTTAAATTAGCAGATACCTGAACTACTATTTTTGCAGGGCTTACACAAGCCCATAACTGTCAACTACTTTGATATACTATATATTCATTCTGTATGCCAAGCTGGTAAATACATTGTAAATTACATATTAAATATTTTATCTGCTTTTACAAGTGCAGGTGCAGAAATACATACATCAGCCTTGTCCGTGATTGTCAAGTGAATAACAATTGGTGAAAAGATGCAAGGTTTTCATTTGTACTTTGTCAGATTGCTCATTTCTTCACCCGCTCTTCCTGCAGACTCCTAACAGGTTTTTTGGTGTATTCAGTTACACAGTGCTCTTTAAAAGTCTCTTCCTGGCAAGCAGCAATATGCTACAGAGCACCTGTGACAGGGAGGGAGTGCTTCCTTAAACTGCAGTTAACCCAGAGGGACTTGAGTCCCAGATGAACAGTGGAGCACATTGCCATCTCAAGTCTGCAATTGCTTCATCCTCTCCCTAGTGTCCAAGGAAGCTTATTCTTAAATAAATTTAGCCCTTTGTCCATCTGGTAGCCAGTAAACAATGTTTGTGAAAAGTTATATTGGTACCCTTGCCTCCCAAGATAGCATTTTTTAAACTTTAATGAGCACTAGTTCATACTACAAAGCTTGAGTGAACAAGTAAATGAAATTTAACTTTTTCCTGAATTACTTTTGATTTTGAGTGGTTTGACTATAAATGTAAGATGTAAAAACTTACAAGATGCAGTGTAACTATAGGAACACTAGAAAGGACTTAAATTATATTCCTGCTTTGCTGCTTTTGTAAAGCTTGGTGAAGACTATAAGGTTTTGGGCAGAGATATATTTGGAAATATTAGTGTTTAAAAAAAATTATCTGCAAAAGGAACACATGGTGGCAATTAAAACTTAAACTGTTGTGCTCTGACTCTTTTTACACACAACTTGTCATGTTTGGAAAAACAGTAAAAGTGGTGTCTGACAAAATAGAATATTCTTTGGCTTTCCTTTTTCTGAAGGGCAGAATGAGTATCACTTAAGAATTGCAAATGTACTGAAAAGTGTGGGAAATATCTATTATACAGTATAGGTGATGGCAAATCCATTTATACTACAACAAGAATACACTGAATATCCTCAGTTTGTTCCTTTTTTCCCTTGCCCCAAAATGATAGAATTTAGTTTAAGTACTTCATGGTAAAATAGTAGGAATCTACATTACATTTCCACAATCCAATCTTAGCCACCTTTGGGCTTAAACCTGACAGACACATCCAATTAGGTAACTTTTCAAACACTGTGTTAATGGCTTATACATCTTAACTAGCAAGAAAACATAGCATGCTATTGCGTGGCCTCTGTAAATGACTGTGTGGAAAACATTAATGAAAAGTCTGATCACAAGACTTGAATATTCTGTTAAAAGACCATGTAAACGAGTTGCACCACAAAACCATATTACTATGTTGAAATAAGTGTACACAATTCTATATCAGTAGCTCAAAATACTAAAGGAGTTACCTTTTGATACCAGTGCCTGTCTCTCTGTAGGTCTGTCACTGTTCTTTCCTCACATTAGTTGGGAATAAATTTAACAGGGTTAATGTATAGATCATTTAAAAATACTTTTAAACCCCCTATTTGCTCTCCTTCTGCATCTTGTTTCATTTCCATAAATAAACTTTTATACAGGAAAACATAACTGTGTAACATAACATTAGCTCAGTTCTGACTGCAGCATCTTTTCCTTAAGAAGAAAGGAGATACTGTCCAGTTTCAGATGTGAGTGCTGTCCCACAAATAAATCAATTGACTTAAATCGTACACTTCATTTAGAAGATGTGAAACTCCTCTTCCATGTCTGTCTGTAAAAGCTCTCCAAGTCTTTGAATTGTCTCACATTACTATCATATTCTAGTGTAGAGGCACCACCTCAAGCCAAATCTTTGAACCAGGAACTTGAATTACTTTTGGTACAGATTCCTTTCATGTTGTCTCCAACTAACATTCCTAACCCTTCTGGAAATGTGTAACATACAACTTTAAATACGTAACTCAAACTACAATGAACAAAGACCCCTCACTTCAGTAATTGCTTCTGCACAATTAAAGCTTGGAGCTATGGTGACTAGCATTATTGCAATTTTAATACCAATAGAAGTTACCTTTCTAAGAGAGGCTCAATGAAACTGTGCAAGGCCAAATTCAAAATCTAACCAGTAAATAGAAATACTTCTGTATGAAACTTAAAGTGGAATGTTTTACCTTCCAAGTCAGGGACAATTTGAATTTAGCAGGGTGCGGAAAAGCATTCTGTATTTATGTGGATAAAACTTAAAGCTTGGAAGGGATTTTAAACCCTCTAACTTTGGTGTGTAAGCCAATATCTAGTTAACAAGGCATAAATTGAAAACTTACCTTACCTGTACATTATCTCAAATGGCCTATAGTTAAATAACTGCAACAGGTCTCTGTCAAAGGGAAGGATATACTAGACTAGATGGACTACTAGTCTGACTGTGACAATTCCTATTGTCTCTCCAGAAACCCTTTATGTAAATAAATGTCTGAAGCAGTTGAGCTCTGTGAGGTAGTGGTGTTATGCCTTGCTGTGCTCCTGGTAGTTTGATGAGAGCTAGCATGTGTATAAACAATAGTGTAGCTGTGGTAGCACAGGCACTAATGCTACAGCTTCACTCGGCAGAGTACAAACCCACCTGGAGCCAATGGGTCTGTACTCAGCATAGCTAAACTGTAGCTGCTGCAGCTATACTGCTGGATTGGGAGCCCTCCAAAAGCCAGCTGCCAGAGGGGGACGGTGACCTTGCAACTTTTAGAGTGAGGATTAAAGTATTTCCCTGGGATGTGGGAGACTCAGGTTCAATTCCCTCCTCTCTGCCAGAGAGGGGGAAGATTTAAAAAGGGGTCTCCTACTTCTCAGGAAAGTGCTCCAACTAGTGAGCTGTGGGATATTCTCATATGGGGCTCCCTCAGTTTCTCCTGTTGAATCTGTTCCACTGTGGATTAATAATGAAAGTCATTGGAGGAGGGGAACTGGACCCTGAGTCTCCAATCTCCCAGCTGGGGGCCCTAACCATTGGATTGCAGAGTCATACTCTTGCTTAATGACCAGGAACGTTCCGTTGGCTAAATATGTAAATAGTCATTGGGCCAGAGAGCAAGAGAAACAAGCTTAGGTGCCTAAGATGCCTGATGCCAGGCAGTGGGTTCCTATCAGCCCTAGCAGTGCCTTCCCAAAAGTGGGGGGACTAGGGGCCAGGGCCCCCACCCATTCTGTGGCCCTGCCCTTTCCACCCAAGCCCCCATCCCTGACCAAGCTGGGGAATGCCAGGAGCCACAGACCCTCCACTTGCCTGGGGTGGGGGGGCTTGAGAGCAGCCCCCTGCCCTGTGGGCCCACCTGCACAGAGCAGATGGAGGATTCACAGCTTCCCACCTCTGCCCGTGCAGCTCTTACCCCAACCCAGCTCCAGATGGGGGACGGGGCCTTGGAGCCACAGCCCAACCATGGTAAGAGCCTTGCGGCCAGGCAGCTGTGTAGAGACGTGGACCCTCCACATGCCCTGGGGGGCGGGCCCAGGGGTGGGTATGCAGGCCAGAGGCTGCTCTTGGCCTCCCCACCTAGGCAGGTGGAGGATCTGCAGCATGGCACCCCCTTCTGCCCAGACTCCCAGGCTGGGCTTCAGTTGCCGGCTGGCCAGCGCCTTGGGGGGATGCGGAGAGGTGGAGGCAGGGGTGCCTGTCCCCTGTGGCAAAAAGTGGATGAGCCAGGCCTGTTCACTTTTAAAATGTGGGAGGTCCCTGGCCCTCCTTATTCTGGTGCCAGTTGTTCCTGTTCATCGATTGCTAAGCAGAAATAGGTGTCTCTGCAGCCCAGACTTAGGCCTCTGTCTCCAAGAGACGGGTAGGACTTAGCACACACATCTCATCAGCATATCCCATCAGCTAGCGTAGGCGTGGTGCTGCCTAGCATACTGGCTTTTGTGGATTGCATTGTAAGGTGTCTGTCTCTTCCCATGAGTCCACAGTGCTGGGACGCTGAGCACAGCAATGCCTACATTTCTTTGCGGACCCCACCCTAGGAGAAGACACTTAAAGACTGACTGGAGGTCAGCTACTTCCTGGATTGGAGCTGAACACAGTACAGTTGTTTTGAGAACATCATCCTCCCTCTTCATACAAGTGTCACAGACTTCAGTTGTTGCTGTTTAGGAACAGTATCTTTCTCCTTTGGTTGTCTGAACTGGAGCAAATATGAAGGTATGAAAAGTTCTATAACAGTCACGTGACATTTTTAGTAAGGCATGCAACAACTCACTTGTGTGCCTTAAGTGGGCCAAAATGGTATCCTCCATGCAGTGTGACCTTGCACATAGCACAAGGTCTACAAAATGGCATCCTCCATGGGGTCTGTCAAGGCTGATTCCCCACTCTGGCACATTGAGTGCAGAAGGTGGGGGCCCGCAAGGATTCTAAAAATTAATACTGGCCACTCCAGGCTGGTATTAAACTCCCAAGGTTACGGTTTTTCTCTGACCTTGGATGGGTAGATGCTGCCACCACCCAAGTGCAAAAAAACCCAAACCCATTAGACCCAGGAAGGCATACTTGGGAATTCCTTCCTGTGGGGTAGCCTCAAGCTCTTTCACCTCCCCTCTCCCTGTGTGCGGGAAGAGCTGAGAAAGAAAACAAAGGAAATCAGCTGTTGCCACCAGCTATTTAAACAACATGTGCACAAACTTTTTAGGACACCAAAATTCCAATCCTGTTCTTAAAAAAGGTAAATTTTATTAAAAACAAAAAGAAAGAAAATATATCTGGATCTTAGGTTTTTGCTAGATTTAGAAATCCCACTTACAAAAATTAAACATCAAGAATAACCTTCTTGAGGTCCAGCTTAAAGGTTACAAGCAAAACAAAAGCATTTGAGTTAGCATAGAAGAGTCCACTAGCCATAAGAAATAAACAGAAATAAACCTAATTGCATCTTTCTAAACATTCTGGATCTACTTACACATCAGGGGGCGGGGGGGGGGGTGTCAAATAAGTAGTTCTAGGTATGATCTGATGATTTAACTTTCTCATAGCATAACTGCTGCCCTGTTCCCCTCTCCCCCGGAGAACAACAACAACCGACCAAGGGAAAGTTTTTTCCCAATTTTAAAAAGTTCTAGCCCTCCCGTTGGCTCTTTTGGTTAGGGGCCCACTCCCTTCCTTTACCTGTGAACTTTTTTAACCCTTTACAAGTAAAGCAAGCAGCGAACAGCCACCAGCAGGGATTTCATAGCTAACTGGCCGGCTGGATTTCCATAAAAGGGAGCTACCCCCCCGCTTCATTTATCACAGGGTCGAGTCAGAATTGTCCCACAGGCCGCCAGTTGGACTGCACACAGCTGATTGAGCATGCAGGGCATGCAATGTGTTCCTTGCATATATAAACAGCAGGCCACTGGTCTACGGTGATGTCTAGATATGTCTTGGTGAGTGACTGTCAGCACTTGTGAGTCATCAACATGCATACCCAGGCTCAGTTTGTGACAGGCTGGCCTTTGCAGGCCTACAGCATGGCTGATTTACACATGAGCGCCAGGCCCTATGAAATCAAGCATTTCCAGACTCCTTTGACTTCTATCAGTGAAGCACATTTTCCCCTCTCTCCTCCAAGCAATCAGATGGTTACCAAAGCAGGATGGGACATATAGTTCTCCTACCTCAGCATGTAGCCCTAGCCATTTAATCAAAGGGGACCGTTTGCCACATTTGCAGGGCCAACATGCCAAAAGTGATTCCCCACCCTCGAAAGCCTTTCTTCGCCTTTGGGGAATACTTGGATGAGGAAAAGTTCCAGTCCAGAATTAGACTTTCTGGTGAACAGTACTGGGAGGACACCTGCCTAATAGTAGAAGGTGAGGAGGAGAATGTTTTAAAGGCAATTAGTAGTTGAATAGTCTTAGCATTGCTAACACAGGAATTGCTCACAGAACTAGCTTCAGCTAGGTGATATAATGCATTAATTTTTGGAAAGCACTGTAAACAATGCCAGCAAAAGGAATGACTTCATGTTAATAGAACTAAGATCACAACAGAACCTTAGAATGCACCTGCATTATACTTACACTGTCATAATTCCAGCTGAACACAGTACATGTATGCACTTTTAAAATTACATGTTGGCCCAAAGTACTTCTTGACACAGATTTAAAAGTTTACATAGTATTTATATATGTAATCCTTCTGCCAGGTGGTGTCAGCAGCAGCAAGGACTGTGTTCAATATCTAGGGTTCCTCTTAACAATACAAAACAACCGGCTTGAGCCCGCCCCCACTAATCTGGGAACATTAAACATCCCGGGGTGTCTCTAAGGGGCAATACTTCTCCACACGCAAGCACTGAGTCTGTTTATAGCAAAAGAGAACGTTTATTAAAAGGGAAAGGAAACCCAGCATTAATTTGGGAAAACACCACAACCACTTTCAAAAGCATGTAACCATAAGCAAACACCCACCCCATGGTGTGTTGGGCAGTGTCCTTTGCTTCAGTTTCCCACTTTGCATTGTGAAAGTGAGATGAACAAATATCCCTTTAACACCCCACTCCCCTTTCCATGTGCTGCACCCCACTCACAGCTGCTTGCTGTGGCTGTTATCTCTGCCACTGCCACCTCCGCTGCTGCTCAGCTCTGCCTCTGTCATCACTAGGGCCCTACCAAATTCACGGCCAGGAAAAACCGTGAAATTTGGTCTCCTCCTGTGAAATCTGGTCTTTTGTGTGCTTTTACCCTATACTATGCAGATTTCACGGGGGACACCAGCGTTTCTCAAATTGGGGGTTCTGACCCAAAAAAGAGTTGCAGGGGTGCACAAGGGTACTTCTGCGCACGCTGCCTTCAGAGATGGGCGGCTGGAGAGTGGCGGCTGTTGCCGGGCACCCAGCTGTGAAGGCAGCGCTCTGCCAGAAGCAGCGCAGAAGTAAGGGTGGCCTTCAGAGCTGGGCAGCCAGAGAGTGGCGGCTGCTGAACGAGAGCCCAGCTCTGCAGGCAGCAGATCTGCCTTCAGACCTGGGCTCCCAGCCAGCAGCCGCTGCTCTCCAGCTGCCCACCCCTGAAGGCAGCGCCGTCGTCAACAGCATCACAGAAGTAAGGGTAACAGTACCACAACCCCACCCCTACAATAACCTTGCAAAAAAAAACCCACACCCCCCGCACACACACACAACTCCTTTTTGGGTCAAGATCCCTACAGTTACAACACCGTGAAATTTCAATTTTAAGTATCTGAAATCATGAAATTTATGATTTTTTATATTTTATGACAGCGAAATTGACCAAAATGGATGGTGACTTTGGTAGGACCCTGGTCATCACTGCTGCTGCTTGCCGATCACTGTGCTTCTGCAATGTCGTGTTAGGTTCTACCACTTAGATCATCTCAGTGATTTCACTGGGTAGTTGGAAACCACACTGCTAGTGCAGTCTCTGCAGTGTCTTTCACTGCTCCCACACCAACTCCAAGGTTTAGCCCCTAGATCTAATCCTCAGTAAGTTTAGCTCCAGTGATCACAGAATAGAAACAAGGATTGTCCCTTGAGTCTGATCATCTCTGTGTTTAAACACTGAGGAGAGCATCTAGGACTCTTTAAGCAAAGTCTACACCACTACATAGAAACACCCACCTCTACCCCCTCTTTTTTTTATTAGAATTGGGCATTGCTATCCCTGGGTGATCCCCCTCCCCTCAATCAGGGCAGGCTAAGTACAGTTCTGCAGCTCTTTATTCATACAATAAGGATAGCAACATTTCATCACCCCTGCATTCAATATTAAAGTGAATTGTAACCCAAAATCTGCCAAAATCAATCACTTTGGCAAAGGAGCTCAGTCTGTTACATACCCAGGCAGAGTAGGTGTGTCCATGCAAATATGGTCTGTCTGAAGTCTTTCCCCCCGGTTCATTACTAGATGTCATGGGAAAGCTCGTTCAGAACTTGCTTATATATACTACCAATTCAAAAAAAATTTAAAGCATTTTTATATTAGTTTCTCTATAAACCATGTGGCATACATAGAATCATACTAGAACTGCATGAAGGTTTTACTGGTGCGCATTTAGGATGACCTACATGCCCTCAGTCATTGTTTTATGTGTGAGGAAATCAAATATCACAAACCAATGTCAAAAAAACTTTTATGCTGCACCATGTAATTTATTATCTAGCACAAGCTATCTAGAATGTATTAAAATAAAAGTTTTTTTTGAACTTTTTAAAATGCAATCTACTAGGCTATAAGATGTGTTTAGGAGAGGTTTAATAAAAAAGTGAGAGGCTGATTGTGAGTCAAGAAGATAGATGAAATCCCTATCCACAAAATTATTTTAGATTTATAATCCATAGAGATGAGCCTAAACCAAACTCTGAATGTCTAGGAACATTGGGGATGTTTTTTTGAAATCTAAATTTGTATTTTGCAAATGTCTGAAACCCTAGATCCAAACTTGGGGGCATTTGAAATTCAAATCTGAGTTTTGTGGCTTGGGTCCAAGTCTGGTGGTAATTAACTTTTAAAGTTAAACTAGAGTAGCTTGCTCCAGTATTTAGTGAGACAATTAAGCAGTTATAAGTCTCTTCTGGCTTGCCATTTTTTCTCAGTGATGACAGCAGACTGTGAGTAGTTGCTTGCTTCCTATAATATTTAAAAACATCTATTAATTCTTTTATTCCATCACATTTTTCCTGTCACTCTACTGCTTGACTCATAGTCAGCCAGTCCTCCACCTTCAATCCTCTCTCAAACAGATGTAATCATTTCTACCCTTATCCTCTCCCAGATTTCAAGTCAGGTGAGGAAAAGGAGTTTTGTAATACATTAAAAGGTCATGGAAAATAAACAAGCTGTTAGCAATGGAATGGAATTTCCAGAAGAGATGGGATGGTGCAGTGAAAAGTAACAGGGTTAGCAAGAAAAGTGTAAGAGAGAGGTAAGGGAGGGGTGTTTGGGACCAGAAGTAGAATAGTTGTCACTGGCAGCTATGAAGAGGACTAAACAGCAGTGAGATGACAGTAAGTGAGAATAGAAGAAAGGGAGAGGGGGAGGTCATGAGAGCAGAAGACAGAAGTGCGATGGAAAGAGAAAGGCAAGTGAGGGGTCTGACACTGGGCTATTGAAGCTAGGAAAGCCAGCTCGGCAGCCTCCGGAGCTATTGGGACCTGGTGGAGTTGCTAGGTTATCATCTAATGATGGTAATTAGATTATTCGGGTAGACTCCTGTAAACTGGTCTCCTAGGTTACTCGTCCTCAGTGAGTTACCTGTGGTTTTAATAAAGATAGAGACAACCATTAACTGTGTGAACAGAATTCCAGAGACAATACCAACACATTTAAAAATTGATTAGCCTAGACCAGGGGTCTCAAACACGTGGCGGCCCGCCATAGGCGCCAACTCTACTGGCAGCCAAGCTCCAAACATTACTAAGTGTTTATATTTTATTAAAACCCCTCTTTGCATTACAGTTTTTAAAAAGTTAATACATTGACTTTTAATAGAATACTATATTACTCTTCATTTTTTTCATTTTTGACCATACTTTTGTATCATTGTATGAAAAGGTTTCAGTGATGTGCCCCTCGGGCCAATTTACTAGTTCTCATGTGGTCCTCGTGGTGATTTGAGTTTGAGATCCCTGGCCTAGACAGTGAGATGAATGATACTTTCATTGGTGAAATGGATATAGTTCACTTACTTTGTGGGGCTCGCTCTATCGTTCCTGTTGAAACTGTTCCAGTGTGGATATATAATGAATGCATGATTGGAGCAGGTGGCTGGACCTGGGGTTGTTATACCAATAAAATAAAAACCAGCAGGATCTTATTAAAGGGGATAAGACAAAATGTCACATTTATTGTGAATACAAAAAGAATCATAGAAAGCAATCAGTTATAGCTATAACACTTCATTCAGTTTCACATTAATTCATACACACACACAGGTTCTGCATAGATGTCATAGTTACCAGCCTAGAAGTTGCTCATGCCAAGTTACTGGCCAGGTAACTTGGGCATGCGGGTGGAGCAGAGTCCTTGTCAGATGCATCTGATGCTCCTGGAGGGTGGTAGCAGAACCAGACTCAAAGTCCTCAGTCTTTAGAGTCCATTCTTATAGGAATTAATTCCTATGTTAGTCTATGGGAACTGTTTCATCCTGCTGTTGCTGACTCAATCAACAGATGACACATTCCTGATGTTTGTTTTTCTCATCCTTCCAGGTGGTGGGGTGGATCCCAGTTTACCCTCCGGGGCGGGGGGGGGGAGGGGGGGAGGGCGGGGGGTTGTCTGGTGGTTTCCATTTGATGCCTTTTTCAGCCGATGGTCACTGAATTCCTAGGCTGGCACCTCCCTGATCATTCATTCATTATCTACACCAAGCACCAATCCAATACATCCTGTATCTTAATCACATTTTACAGACTCCACCACTTTCGGGGTGTGTACTAATTTATTTCAGACTCCCAGCCCTTTAATCACAGAGGGTGGGAGTCTTTCTATGCTGTTTCTAGGTACAAAGCATGCATAAGGAACAAAGTCAAATAACTTGTTTGCAAGTTTCTCATAGCAATACAGTATCTTGCAAGTTTAACAAGGGATCCAAGAGATCTTTTACTTGGTAATGCTATGAGGTTTAAATTGTGGGGGACAAATTATGGGGAGTGACTTTCACTTGGGGAATCACTTTTAGTACCTTCTTTAATATCCCTACAGGGTGTTCCACCTCCCAGGGGGGTGCCGTAAGCACTGGACTACAGAATCATTCGCACTCTGTTCCTCTGGCCATTTAAGCATTTATCCACAATGGAACCGTCATTGGGCCAGAGAATGAGAATTACTTTGTAGTCCAGTGGTTAGAGCAGTGAGAAAGACCCCCCAGATCTAGTCTTCTTGCTCTAATCACTCTTTCATTAGTTATCTGTAATGAAACAGCTAAGATGGAAGGAGCCCTCCACCTCAGAATATCCCATAGCTCAGTGGTTAGAGCATGCTCCTGAGAAGTGGGAAAGCCCTATTCAAATCTTTTCTCCCTTTCTGGTAGAGAGGGAGGAATTGAACCTGGGTCTCACACATCCCAGGTGAGTAGCCGAACCATTTGGCTCAAAGTTAGAAGGTTGGCACCACTGCCTTCCCTGGTGAAATTTTGAACGGGACCCAGTTCAATATGTGGCTTCTGAGCACGCTTCCTGGATCTGGCCCCACATGTGACTTAGGCATCTGAATGCCTGTCCTCCCCTGGCTTGTGAATCGCTCTGGGGTGTAGGCTGGAGACAGGTGTCTGGAGGGGGCAACAGTGCAAGTGCCCAGAGGCAGAAACATAAGTGCTGAGGGAACTTTTGCCCTGAAAACGTAGGCACTGAGTGAGTTTAGGCACCAACTGGGTCTGGCTGGAGTTTTGTGCGCCGCAGTGGAGCCAAAACTGGGACCTAGGTGCCTTTGTGGATCCTAGTGTTTTTCCTTACAAAGCGTAGGATGAATTCCCTCATTTGTCAGAATGAGAACTCCTGAAAAGCTAATTTATTATGATTTCTTTGTATTACTGTAGTGTCAAGGAGCCCCAGTGATAGACCAGGAGCCCATTGTGCTGCACAAACACAGAGCACACGGATGGTCCCTGTCCCAAAGAGCTCCCAAACCCTGATTTCTTTTACATTTTCTGAGTGATGTATCTTCCCACCATTTCCCCATAAGTGACTTCACTCATTGTCAGGAAGGATTTTCCTCTAATTCAGCCTAATTTCCCCCTTTGATAGGGTTAGATTATGCTTTTAAGACATAGTGTTGTGTTGTGAATGCACACTAGAGGGAGGCTCTGCCACTCATTCAATGGATACAGCATGTACTCCTCACCTGCCTGCACCAGGCAGCTCTGCTGGCTACTGGGAAATGTGGTGCTCCTAGGGTGACCAGACAGCAAGTGTGAAAAATCAGGACAGGCGGTGGGGGGTAATAGGCGCCTATATAAGACAGCCCCAAATATCGGGACTGTCCTTATAAAATCAGGACATGTGGTCACCCTTGGTCAGAGGTGGGCAAACTACAGCCCACGGGCCACATCCGGCCTGCGCGACCCTCCTACCCAGCTCCTGAGCTCCTGGCCCGGGACACGAACCCCCAGCACCTTCCCTACTGTTCCTCCTCCCCCGCAGCCTCAGCTCACTGTGCCGCCGGCGCAATGCTCTGGGCGGCTGGGCAGCGAGCTCTTGCCAGGCAGCGCAGCGTCAGAGCCGTGGCCTGACCCAGTGCTCTGTGCTGCGCGGTGGCGTGGCTGGCTCCAGCCGGGCAGCACGGCTTCCTGTCCTGGTGCTCTGGGCGGTGCGGTAAGGGAGCAGGGGGGGTTGGATAGAGGGCAGGGGAGTTCAGGGTGGTGGTCAAGGGGCTGGGGTGTGGATAGGGGTTGGGGTGGTCAGAGGGCGGGGTCCAGGTGGGGCAGTCAGGAAGGAGAGGGGGGGTTGGATGGGGTGGCAGGGGGTAGTCAAGGGCAGGGGTTCCGGGGGTGGTGGTGGCAGGGAGAAGGGGTGGTTGGATGGGGCAGAGGTCCCGGGGCGGGGGGCAGTCAGGAATGAGATGAGGGGTTGGATGGGGCGCTGGGGGGCAGTCAGGGGCGGGGGAGCCCGGGGGCGGTCAGGGGAAAGGGAGGGGTGGATGAGGCAGGGGTCCCAGGGAGGCTGTCAGGGGACAGGGAATGGGGGGATTGGATGGGGCAGGGGTCCCGGGGGGCCGTCAGCGGGCGAGAAGCAGGGGGAGTCGGCTGGGGGGCGGAGCCGGGCCACGCCTGGCTGTTTGGGGAGGCACAGCCTCCCCTAACCGGCCCTCCATACAATTTCGGAAACCCGGTGTGGCCCTCAGGCCAAAAAGTTTGCCCGCCCCTGCCCTAGGTGTTCCCCTCCTCACTCCCTTTGCATGGAGTCTAGCGCTTTGCCTGCACTCACTAAACACACTGTGGCTGGCCCCAGAACAGGGATGATGAAGGGGTAGGGCAATAAAGAACCTCTCCTCCCCACTTTGTGCATTCATGAAGGGCCAGCCTCAATCTGGACCTTGGTTTCAGCCTGTATCTTCCACCTCTATTATTATGCCAGATAGTCCCTTCTACCCTTGGGCTCACTACACTTAATATCCTTACATTTCCTTGACCCCAGTTGTTTGGATTATATACCTGGGTATAGGCTAGAAACAGCACTAGCTGATGATCTCCTCTACCAATAAATGAATATTTTAGATATTTCAGCAGTTTTTGGGAGGGTTGATCATAATATTTTAGACTTGAGCAGGAGTGGGTCCACTTTTATTTTGTGGAGAGAACCCAAATAGCAATTACTTCTTTGCCTTGCCCTGATTGCTCTTTCATGCGGGTGCCTATAATGTCACCCCTCTTTTACAATGAATATATGAGCCCATTGGGAAGATTAGTAGAGAGACATGAGCTGCAATGAATACAGTATCCTAACTGACATCCAGCACTATAGCTCCATCACATCTGACCTGGCCGGAGCAGTGGACCAGAGCTTGGTTGAAAATCCAGGCCTGGATTTTTCCATCAGACTATAGACCCTCTGCCAATACAAACTGGCCATAAAGCTAGTGCATCTGGAAATTGCACCAGTGTAGGAGAATCGCTGGGTAGTGTACAGATGACATACGGCTCCATACCACTTCCATTCACAGCTGCCAGCGTAAGGAGCATGGCCAAGGGAAAGGTGGTGTGGCTAGAGTCCCTCTGTTCATACTATTACTGGTTATTGTAATGGCCCCTTTCAGTTGCTAGCAGCCAGGTGTAAGTCTAAGCAGCCTTGAGGCTGCTTTAACTTATGTGAGGGCAAGAACTGGGCCCTAGCCACCCCTATAATTGAGGGGCTGCAAGGTGGCATTAAGCTGTCTCCCCTCCTCCACCTCCTTGTGTCCCACAGCTCTGATAATCAGACCCTCCATGATTACTACTAAAGATCACCGTTGATCGATGAAATTAGTTTGGTGGTCTCCACTGCGTCCTTAGGGAATGTCTATCCACGTTACTAAACTGCCATATTACCTGTCTTAGAAAAGACTGAGGACTAGACTAGTCAGGGTCTGCAGGTCAAGAATGAACTGATTAACAGCAAAGATGTGTGGCAAAACTTGTACAACACTTACTCCTACTTACCTGACTAAAGCCAGTTAAAATATAGTGTTCCATGTTCCCTGTATCATTATTTGTATTGTGGTGGCACCTAGAGGCCAGGGCCTTGTGGTCTGGGCACTGTACAAACACATAATGAAAAGATGATCCCTGCCCCAAAGAGTTTACAATCTAAATTTAAGATGCGCAACAACAGACAGAGGGGAGATATGGGAGAACACAAACAGAGAGACAATTATAAACAGCAATCACAAAACACCAGCTGCCTGAACATTGTCAGGTGGTTTGTAGTCATTGTTGGCAAAGTGGAGGAGAGTCTGCATTTCCCATGCCAATATTTTGGACTAAAAGGAGATTATTTATGAACCGTTACCACGGTGACCAATTACTCAGTTCTTTAAGGCTATTAGATTGTGACCTGTCATGTCGGACAGAAAATACTTTCCCCTGTGCAACCCAGAAAATTAAACAAAGCCTAAATGGGCTATTTCTCTTAGTAAAATAAGAGAAATGGAGGCAGAAGGAGTGTAATGTTGTTGATCCTATTTAATCCTACTAGGGTATCTCAGTGGCTGTCACAATGAATCTTTTTCATCAAGGGAATGTTGCTTATCAAGCACTATCAAGTTGACAGAATACTGTGCTCCAAACCAAAAAAAAAAGTTACCACAGTAGCAGGATTAAATGAAAAAGACGCAATACTTCAAACCATACATCAGCTAAAGTGGCAATGTCAGGTCTGGTAGAAGGATTCCATTTGGAAATTGGAAAGCATGGGAGACTAGAAATGATACCCTCATAAATAGTACATATCGTACTTCACTAAACCTTCACTTTCCCAATATATCACTGCTGCTGGAATTTTGAAAACCTTTTAGATCAAATGTTTTATTCAACAACATTTTTAACTGGAGTCAATTCTGTGAAAAACTCCAAGGAATACTAATCTATCAATCAAACAGAAAGGGAAACAAGATTAAAGATAATCTTTAGTATGACTGCTATTCATTCAATGCCAAATACAAGAGGTGAAAAAAATATTCAGAAACCACACTTAATACAAGGTAGTGTGGATCAATAGAAGGGACACCATTAGTGTACTGAAGATCAATAAAAGAAAATAGAGCCGGAGTGACTAAAACACCCGACCTATGATTGAGTAGCATTATTGTACAATATAAAGGGTAGCAAGCCACAAGTGATGAACAGTCTGAAATACAGCCAGTCCTGGAATTATTAGAGCAGAGAAAATTTAGAACTTGGATAAAAAAAGATTTGCTAAAAGAATGACAGATGATCGCTGGTGAGACTGCAACTTTTTTTAATGCACATGCGACAAATATGGGGCCAGACTCTGGGTCCCTCAGAGCTGCACTCAGCACAGGCTGGGGCAGAAGGTGGCTCTAAGGGGTCAAATCAGCCCTGGCAGAACTCAGAGCAGCTGAAGGATTGTTCTAAATTATGCCAGTTAGTTAAAACAGTCCCCTCAAGACTATACCACAGGCTGGGCATCACCAGAGTGCAGCTCTACCTCCCTCACCTGTCCATGTTACTCACAAAAGCCCCCGATACCTCATGGGGTGTGAAAAGAAGGAGGTAGAGAGCCACATATGCCTATTTTACACCACCCTGCCCTGTCTCTATCCCTTGTGTACCACTGGGGTGGCACAAAGGGCCTGGAGGAAACAAGGCCCAGGCCTGCATTTTTAACTCCAGTGATTTCTGTTCAAATCCTGATTAAGTCACAAGTCACTAATGATAGGTTTCAGTGTAGTAGCCGTGTTAGTCTGTGTCAGCAAAATGAAAATAAGAAAGAAAAACTTGTAGCACCTTAGAGACTAACAAATTTATTTCAGCATAAGCTTTCGTGGGTTAGTACCCACTTCATCGGATGCATGGAATGAAACATACAGTAGACAGATATTTATACAGTCAGAGAAACATGATAAGGTGGAGGTGCATAGACCAACCTTAAGAGGCTAATTAATTGAGAGGAACCATAACAGCAGGGGAAGAAAAACCTTTGAAGTGATAAACAAGATGGTCACACAGGTGTGAATGAGGATCGTTAACTTAAGGGAAATAGAATCAATTAACGTAATGGCCGAGCCATTCGAGGTCCTTATTTAATCCTGAGGTAATGCAATCTAGTTTGCATATCAATTCGAGTTTGGACCTCGAATGGCTCGGCCATTACGTTAATTGATTCTATTTCCCTTAAGTTAACGATCCTCATTCACACCTGTGTGACCATCTTGTTTATCACTTCAAAGGTTTTTCTTCCCCTGCTGTTATGGTTCCTCTCAATTAATTAGCCTCTTAAGGTTGGTCTATGCACCTCCACCTTATCATGTTTCTCTGACTGTATAAATATCTGTCTACTGTATGTTTCATTCCATGCATCCGATGAAGTGGGTACTAACCCACGAAAGCTTATGCTGAAATAAATTTGTTAGTCTCTAAGGTGCTACAAGTTTTTCTTTCTTATTTTCAAGTCACTAATGGACATTTGTGAACACTGGGCCATTGAAAGTGTCTGCACAAGAAAACCTAGGAATTGGATAGGACAGCTGATGTGAGAATAGGAGTGTGCTAGCAGGGCAGTGTGGTGGAAGCTTGGGCTATTTCTGGCACTGGCTGGTCCTTTCATTCTCTCTTGTTAATGAGTGCCACAGTAAAAAACATGAAGACAGTTGTTTGGTCTGTCGGCACGTTAAAAGGGTCTTTTGCAAATTTGTTTTTCCAACTTCTTCCCACACACTGTCACTATCCCATTTATGTTTCTATATTTCAGCAAATGTGTTATTTTGAATGACATCCTGGAATCATAGTTATGGGTTGAATATCTCACCTAGCAAGAGGCAGCAAACATTCAACACAGCTAATCATATTTTGTGGGAGAGCCTTGTCCCAGAAGACAATGTGTTGACATTACAGCAGCCACAGTACACTGCTGGACCATGAGACCAGCCCCTATTGGTTAAGGAAGTGGATGGATTATCCAGGCTTGAAGAAGTTTTAAAGTATATTTAGATTGTAACAGTTCTAGAGCATGGGCCATCTTTTCATTATGTATGTACAGTACCTAGCACAACGGGTCTCTGAACCTTGACTGGACCTCTAGCCACTACCACAATACAAATTATTATTATTAATTATAGGCTGGGTGGCTCAGGGTAGCAGCCTGGCTAGAAAAAACATAGAGAACTCAGCGGTGAGTCTGAAGGTGGGCTGGAGGAAAGGGGTCACTGATGGAAGAGGCAGCAGTTGTGTAACATGGCCAAGTTATAAGCTGTGCTTTCTGTATGGTAAGCAAGGAGTACAACAGTGACTATCCCCACCCTACAGTAATTGTCCTGTACGTTTTCTGCTTTTTCCAGGAAATGTTGCTAATTGTAGTAGTGCTGTAGTGCATGTGCACTGGGGATGGGCTTATTTTTGTCTTCTGCTTGTGAATGCTCAGATTTGGCAATATTGCCATTTGCCAGTCTGCGAGCAACACATCAGCCTCTGTTTCGTCACCACTCACAGGATCACCTCCCATCCCTCTAGTCTCTCTGGAGGCTGATGCAACCATGCAATGTTCCCCAGTTGGCAAATTCAGAGCATTTCACTTTAGTACTCACTCTGCTCTGGCTGTTTGGTATTAAAAACCACTTCCCTGTCCCACTCAAAGCAAATAGAGGCATTATAAATCTATGTGAATAAGCCATTCCAGACATAAAATTCTGTTATGAACTAACGAAGTTCTCTCATCAGCCAGTGCCAGACCATGTAATTCTCTGAGGCCCTTTTAAACTCTGAGTTCTATTATTAATTTATATTCTAAACCAAAAAACACGTATTTTTGGGTAACTTAGGTTACACAAGTGATATTTGAAACAACAAATATCAACATACTTAAAACAAAAGAAAATGTCACTATCTTGTGTATTACCTTTGTGCCTCGCACATCCCAATAGGTTCCAATTACAACCACTATGCAAACAATACTGTAATGCTGGGGGTTCTTGTTATTCCCTCCCTTAAGCTTGGTTTTATGTGTTGTTCTTTGCCCTGTCTCTGCTGCCCCTGTCTATGGCAGCAGAGAGCAGAGGGCTTAGCCTGGGGGTTTACACCACTAGGCCCTAATATGCTGTGCCTGCCCTGCTCAGGACTCTGCAATGTGTATGTGCTTTCTCAGGGGTCGCAAGGATTTTCATCTCCCAGTTCTTGCAGCAGGGGAAGGACAAATCAACTAGAGTGAAGGAATCTCCCTAGTCCCAGAGGCTAGTGTCTCTTATGGTCTCCACCCCTAATGGCTAGGCAAAGGTGGAAGAATTCTTCTTCATTCCTCTCCTCTCCTTGTAAAGGTTAGATCAGCACCAAAGCCTGGCAGGCATGTTATTTCTCTGCTGATGCTTGCATACCTTGCTCATTCCCTGCTGGCCTGATTCATGCTGGGGTTACAGTCTGGGGAGGAATCCAGGGACATAGGAAGAAATCAACACTTCTTGCTGTTCAGGCTGGCTTCTTTTTCCTGAGCCCCTTATTGCATTTGAGCCCAGGGCAACAATCCCACCTGTCTCCCAATTAGGGTGACCAGATGTCCCAATTTTATAGGGACAGTCCCGATTTTTGGGTCTTTTTCTTATATAGGCTCCTATTACCCCCCCGCCCCCGTCCCGATTTTTCACAATTGCTGTCTGGTCACCCTACTCCCAACGCCCCCGTCAATGGGGCGGCAGTGGGGCAGAGGGCATGGTGGGTCTGGGAGTAGAGAGAGCTCAACTTCTCTCAGGATCAAGCTCTATGTGATTGATTGGTTGTCAATTTATTGGCTGTTCAGGACACAATCCTGAACCTTTTTGTGCAGGGGAATAATCCTATTGACTACAGTGGTGTCACTCCCATAAGTATATAATTACATAAATGTTCTAATTAGGTGAGTATCTATATTTAGAGTAAACAGGTGAATAAATTAATTAAGAAAATCGTGGAAATACATAAACATCTTTAAAAAAAAAGATATTCACACACACCAAACACACAGAAAAATAGAAAGGTGCAGTGAGAAGCCCACAACATTTTATATCAGGATTAGAGACAAATTCATACTTTACTCCAGGAGCAGTCAATAGGCAGACCATGGGCCAAATCCGGACCACTAGACACTTTTGAACAGACCCCCAAATCTTCTTATTTACTTATTGTCGTTGTTGTTATTATTTTCTCTAGCATCTGGACCTTGACTCTACCTTGACCAAGAAATTTGGACCTTGACAAAAATAATTGACCACCCCTGCTTTACTCCTATGAACTGAAGTCATATTATCTTACTTTTCTTGCATTCAGGCTAATAGGGCTACTTGCATTAGTAATGTAAACAGGATTCCAATTACTTGCCAGCTACTCCAGGTAGCCCTAGCCTACTGCTCCCTGTTGTGGCTGCATACTGGAAGCTTAATGTTTACTTGTAAATAGCTTTCCTTTTTGTGGGCTTTCCTCTGTGTTGTTACTGCTCAGGGAATGCAAGGAGATGAGGACTTCATGTGTGTTATTAAATAACGCGTAATGGATTATGGCTCTAACTATCAGTTCTTTTATTGACAGAGTGCGATTCTCTGTAAAGCCACCCCACATAACTACTTAAAGCTCACCTAAATGCTGCAGCAGTATGCTTGCATAAATAGAGCCTACTCTACAGTCCTCACTCAGGCAGAACTAACAGCTTTCACAGGAGTTTGCCTGAGTAAGGTATATGTACATTGTTGTCCTTTGTGACAGAAGATGACACTGATGATAGTATTATGTCTTGTGAGTATGAGTGTGACTAAAAAGGCCAATGCACGAGTGGCAGTCCTTTCTGCACTGAATGCATATGTAGCTTGATATTGAGGAAGAGATTAGTCTGTGTCTGCTGAATCTGCTGCTGTTTATGACAGCCTCTGTGCCTCAAGATCCATATGGTGATCAATCTCAAACTGAGCAACCCTATCATTGGGGCCAGATTTAGGGGCTGGCGACCCAGCCTGGGGGGTGCCGGGCTTGGGTGCTATTTTTATTGTTAGCGACAAAAGGGAAAATAAAATGTTTGAAGCAAAATGTTTCAGGTATTCCGTATGTGTATTCATTTTTCACTAACTTCCTAGAATGTTCTGGATCTTTGTAGAATCTCGTGGAACCTTCCAGACTTTCTGAGAACTACATTTTCCTCAAGCTTCCTAGAAAGTTGTCAGCCATGGCCTCATGGGTTTATATGGGGCTGGGCATTGCAAGTCTGACAGTGAGATATAAGGACAAAGTGAAGTGAAGTGAGAGTTCAGCTGCTATATTGTGCACCGTGTTTTATCGTGTAATTGTGAAAGTGTACTTGTCTTTTAAGACTTGAAGACATGAAGACATGTAAGTAGTGACTAATAAAGGGCATATTTAATGAGACACCAGAGATATCTATCAAACCCCTATCTACGCAACAATATAAATGAAGTACTGTTACTTCTTTTGCCATGCTTAACACATAATGTTTGATGACTTTCTAAGACTGCAGAACATAGACTTTTGTTCTCCCTAATACCCTGTTTCCCCCCCTGAGAAAATAAAAGATGCCCCTGAGGAAACCTTCAGGAGCTCAGTGTAGGAAGCGAAAAGCTCAATTGCAATCTAGTTTGCACAAAGGGGAAAACTTGATGGGGGAAATATCTGAAACAGAACAACAAAGACCAGGCTTTAGGCAGTAGAGATTGTCCCAGTGCAGAAGAAATTGAGGAGTGAAGTGTAAATGACAGAAGTCTTATTACTAAGGAATCAGCAGATTTACCTAAAGATAAGGAATGCAAATGTGAGGAAAGTGATAGAGAATTGTCACGTTTTCCTGATGGCATAAAAGAGAGTGATGATAAAGAAGAATGTGGCTCACATCGAAAGGAGAGCAATGACAAATAAAAATCTGGTTTACATGAAAAGGAGATAAATGATAAAGAAGAATCAGCTTTGCATGATGACAGAAACAGCAGTGAGAAAAACTGCACACCACAAATCGATACATCAGATCCTGCTTTATGGCCGATAATCCTAAAGTCGGCTGATATTGATCGTACAATTTTGAACGGGCCAGGCAAAATTGAGGATGTGACATTTCCAGTAAATGAGCAGAAGTGACACTTCTCAAAGTCACACTGTGAAAAAGGGCTCAAGAATGGTGAGAAACTGAATCGTCGTTGGCTAGTTTACTCAAAATCAACTGACAAAGTGTTCTGTTTTTGTTGCAAAATATTTGACAAGAATGACAAATCATTGCTTGCACTTTCCGGGTACAATTACTAGCCTAATTACTGATGCTCTGAAGCAACATGAAAAGTCACCCGGCCATTTTATGGCATACTCCAAATGGATGGAGGCCAAATCCAGGTTCAAGCTGAATAAATGCCTAGATGCAGAAAACCAGTGCATTATTAATATAGAAACCCAGCACTGGAGGAATGTGCTCAAGAGTCTGATCTTAATTACCCTCTTCCTTGCAAAGAGTAATTTGGCTTTCCAGTGTTTGTCGGATAAGTTGTTCACTGAACATAATGGTAATTTCCTGAATTTGGTAGAGCTCCTTGGGAAATACGATGATGTCATGCGTGAACACCTACTTTGAGTAGTTCAGAAAGCAGCTATTACAATTACTGCAGCAAAACAATTCAAAACGAATTGATTAACCTTATGGCAAGGAAGGTGCTTGATAACATACTGATGAAGTAGTAATAGACAACACTCCCGACATTTGTCACAGTGAAAAGATGTCATTTACAGTAAGATTTGTTGATGATTAGGATGGCTGTATCCAAGTAAAGAAACACTTTATCTATTTCCAGTTTGTGGATGACTCTATTGGAAAAGGCCTAACAGAACTATTTATGAACGTTCTGAATGAGAATAAAATAAAGCTTCAGGACTGCCACGGCCAAGGCTATGACAACAGCGTGAACATGAAGGGAAGAAACAGTGGTGTCCAGGCAAGGATCCTTGCGCTGAATCCAGGAGCTTTCTTCATGCCTTGTGGCTGCCATTTCCTCAACCTGGTTGTGTCAGATGTAGCATCATCTTCTTTAGATTCAGTATCTCTCTTCGGAGTACTGCAAAGGACATACGTCTTGTTTTCAGCATCAATTATTAGGTGGAAAATCCGCACGGACAATGTTACAAATCTGACCGCGAAGCTGCTAAGCTGGAAGAGTCGCATTGACAGCATGAGGCCAGTGAGGTACCAAGTTACTGAGGTTTACGATGTCCTGAGGGAACTGGCTGTGACATTCCCATCTGGTGTTATCTGGACCGGTGATCTGCTAGGTCACTCAAATCATTGACTCTGGGAGCCAGCCTTACCCTGCTCTGCTGTGAGAACCCCCACTCCTGGGCTGTTCACACACAGCCTCTGGCATGTAAGCTGCTCCCAGCTACTTGCAACCGAATGACACTAGCCAATATCTCCAGTCCCAGATACAACCCTAGGAACCTCCATCTTGAAGTGTCCAGTTATGCCCACTGGACACTGCAAGCTTATATGAGTTTGTCAATTTAACAAAGAAATTGATATGTACCATGCTTGTTATCCCAAGGGGAGTCTCTGACATGCTTCAAACCAAACACACTGCTTCAGGTAGAATAAACAAACACATTTATTATGAAAGATAGATTTTAAGTGATTATAAGTCAAAGCACAACAAGTCGGATTTGGTCAAAAAAAATAAAAGCAAAACGCATTCTAAGTTGATCTTAACATTTTCAGTGCCCTTACAAACTTAGATGCTTCTAACCACAGGGTGGCTGGTTGCCCTTCAGTAAGGGTCTCCCCTTTGATCAGCGCTTCAGTCACTTGGTGGTGGTCGTGTCTGTAGATGTAGGTGGAAGAGAGAGGAAGAGCGTGGCAAATGTCTCTCCCTTTTATCATGTTCTTTCTTCCCTTTTGGGTTTGCCCCTCCCACCCCTTCAGAGTCAGGTGAGCATTACCTCATCGCAATCCCAAACTGACTAAAGGAAGGGGGGTGACTCACTTGAGAGTCCAACAGTTCCTTCGTTGTTTCCTAGGTCAGTGTCCTTTGTTCCTGTGAGGCTGGGCTGGGTTTGTCCCAAACATGCCCTGATGAGGTGTGAACTTCCCCTCTGCTCTTGGAGAGTTTTTTCCTGGGCTTGCTTTAAGCCATGAGGACACATTCTCAACCTCATAACTATATACGTAAAATTACAACCTATACGATTACTATAACAACTATTACTATAACATTACTATTACAACAATGCTCAGTGCATCATCAGCCTTCCGAAGACACCCGACATGATAAACTTTGCATTAGATACCAAACAATCATATTATAAGGATAAACATGGGGGTGCTGGGTGTTCCCCCGAGGTACAGAGCGTCACACTAGCGCAGTCAAGTAAAGCCGAGGCCGGAATCTGATATGAGGCTAAAAGCCTGGCAAACCAGATCACTGACTTCAGATTTTTGGTCTTAATTGTGATTTGGCACAATATCCTGTTCCAAGTAAATGTTGTAAGCAAGGCATTACAAACTCAGTCGATGGACATCGTGACTGCTACTACTTTGATGAGAAGTTGCCTTGATTTCATTGTGGTCTACAGAGATAATGGAATTGAAGATGCCATCACTGCTGCCAAAGAAATGGTGGAAAACTTAGGAGTTGAGCCAGTCTTCAAGGAAACTCGTATTCATCAGAAGAAGAGACAGTTTGTTTACAAGTGTAGAGATGAAGTGATGGGAAGCATGGAAGAAAAATTCAATAGGGAGTTTTTTAGCTCATTCATTGACACTGCTCGAGTGACCATAGAAGAAAGGTTTGGACAAATGAAGCACCATGAATTATATGACCTTAGTAAGCTGCCAGCAGACAGGAAAACACTCTTGAACAATTGTACGGACCTTCACCAGATGCTGATACATGGGGAATCACTGGAGGAACTGACATCAGTGATAAAGGCCTCTATGGCGAATTGGACAACATCCGTCACATTTTGCAACACCGGAAGTACTCTCCAATCCTAGTTCTCCAATCCATTCATGATGCAGGCCTGAAGGGCACTTTTCCTAAAGTGTGGATAGCTTTGAGGATTCTGCTCACATTGCCGGTCACAGTCACAAGTGGTGAGTGCAGCCTTTCAAAAGTCAGGCTCATTAAAACCTATCTTGGACTGACGACGACTGATGAGGGACTGACATCACTTGCTATTTTACTGCTTGAAAATGCCCTTGGCCAGTCTTTGGATCTCTCCGACACCATGCTTTAGTTCATGAGAGGGAAAAGATGAGAAAAGTGACCTTTTGAACTAAAGGAGCAGGGTTAACATTCTAAGGCTGTCACCTATGTAGCACTATTTAATACTGGTCCACCCAGTGTTGGTGCACAGTTCAATTTTATGATGTTAGTACATTTCAGTTATTCTTAAAATTAAAAAGTTTCTATAAGCTTAGAGGAAACAATTTTTTATTTGTTCATATATGGTATGAATAAATATAGATTTATAGATCATAGCGTGCAAATTTATCATCTTATATGACAGGGATAAATCATGCATGTAAATCAAGCATCAAAGTTATGAAATGGGCTACAAAGGCAATAAAAAATAAGGTATTCAAAGTTTAACAACTGGAGGGGGGGGCGCCAAAGACGCTCCTTGCCGGGGGCACCATTTGGTCTAGGGCTGGCCCTGCCTATCATTGATTGCTGTTTGCCAGCTTGACTTATCTGTTGCTGATAACTCTCAGCTGTCAACATCAATATTGCACTCCTTTAAGTTATGCTTCAGTGTATCCTTGCGGTGTTTCTTCTGGTCGCCTCGTGCAGTTACCCACTTTCGGTTCATCACACAGTAACTGCTTTGGCATTCTGGTGTCATCCGTCCTCAACACATGATCAGCTCAGTGCAACTGTGATGCGAAGAGTATGATTTCAATCCCTATGGAATGGTTGCATTCCAGAACCTCGTTATTGGTAACTGTATCCTGCTATTTGATGTGGAATATGGGATGCAGATGTTGTACATGGAACTTATCTAAAAGCTTGATGTGATGCTCATAGCAGGTCCAGGTCTTGCATCCATAGAACAAGTGGGACAGTGTAACTGCTTTATAAACTTTTAATTTTGTTTGAAGTTTAATACCTTGTCACTGCTAGACTCTGCCTGATAGTCTGTCAAAATGATGAACTGGCTTTTTTGATGTGACTTATCAGCTCCTTGTCTATAGTAGCATCATTCGACAATGTGCTGCCAAGATAGAAGTCTGTAACAGCTTTCAGCTGTGTATTGCTGATGGTGACTTTTGGTTTTGTGTAGGGTTTCCCTGATTCAGGTTGAAACATGACTTCTATCTCTTTCAGATTGATTGTCAGCCCATACTGTTTTGCACACACTGCAGATCTGTCCATAATCAAATGTATATTTTCTAGAGTATGTGTCTCCATAGCACAGTCATCGGCATACAAGAGCTCATGGACATTTGCCTCAAAGACCATCATGGAAAATTGCAGCCTGTTCAGGTTGAATAATTTCTCAGGGGTGGGAAAAGTATTCTGACATGGACATTCAGGACTCTTGTAGAGTCATTGAGTATTGCTGCATAGAAGAGATTGAACAATATTGGACCAGTTACCAGGGCCGGCTCTAGGATTTTTGCCGCCCCAAGCAAAAACAAATTTGGCCGCCCCCCCCCCGTTTTTTTCTTACCCCACCCCTGCTCAACTCCGCCCCTTCCCCAAATCCCCAGCCCTGCCTCCTCCCCCCAGGCTCTCAAGCCTAGGAAGGAGGGAGGGAGGGGGAGAAGCGGCGCGCGAATCAGCTGTTTCGCGCACCGCAGCCGCTCAGAATCTCCCCCTCTCTCCCAGGCTCTCAAGCCTAGGAGGGAGGGGGAGCAGCGGCGTGCGAATCAGCTGGTTCGCGCGCTGCGGCCGCTCGGGATCTCCCCCTCCAGCAGCGGCGCGCGAGCCAGCAGCAGCAGCGGAGGTGAGCTAGGGCGGCCGGGGCACATTTTTAGGGGCGGCATGGCTGGCGCCAGAATGCCGCCCCTAGAAACGTGCCGCCCCAAGCACCAGCTTGTTTTGCTGGTGCCTGGAGCCGGCCCTGCCAGTTACACAGCCCTGCTTAATACCATTAGTGATAGAAAATGGGTCAGACAGAACATCTACACACTTGTCCAAGCATTCCGTCATGAAATAGCCTCAAAATGTTGGTGAATTTTTCTGGACAACCAAACTTAATAGTTGCCAAAGTCCAATTCTACTGATGGTGTCAAATGCTTTAGCGAGGTCAGTGAAGACAGTGTAAAGGTCCTGTTGCTGTGCTCTGCATTTCTCCTGCAACTGATGAGCTACAAATATCATGTATGCCATCCTTCATGTTGGTCTGAAACAGCACTGCGTCTCCGATAGCACATGATTAGTGATGTTGTGTAGCAGACCATCAAAAGTACTCTTGTCAGAATCTTTCCAGTGATGGAGAGTAACCACTATAGCTCCCACAGTAAGACCTTTCACCTGTCTTCTTGGATATGGTGACAATGGTGTTACCTTTGAAGTTTTGTGGTACATCTTTAGAGAAAGAGTCCATGCAGTTGCCTCAGCAAGGTCTCACCTCCATACTTTAATATTTCTGCAAGAATGCCATCAGATCTGGGGACCCTGCAGTTCTTCATGGCACATAACTTCTGTCAAGGGAAGGGACTGCATCCACTTTGTCTTTACACATTGGCTGATCCACTATTCTTATTAGTGCCTCATCTACGATGTTGGATGGTGTGTTCAGAAGATCACGGAAATGCTGCTGCCACCTCTGAAGGATTTCTTCTTTATCAGTGATCAATGTTAGGCAGTCTTCACACTTCAAAGGCACTGTAATGATGGGGGTAGGACCATATATGTCTTTCAAAGCAGCATAGAAGTCTCCAGTCTCATGACAGTCGGCATACCTCAGGAGTTCATCTGCCGAGGCAATCCACCATTGATCCTGTATGTCTCTAAGCTTAAATTGGACGTCATTACACAGATTCCTGTATGTTGTTACTGTGCCTACAGAGACATGGGTTGCAAGAATTTTGCAGTGCATCTCATGTTTTTTAGTGAGTAGCTATTGGATTTCTGGGTCACTCTTGTTGAACCAATCTTGGTAATGTTGTTTTACTATATACAAGGTGGCGAGAGCAACTTGATCACAATAAGTCGCCAATTCACTATGAACATAAGCACTAGAGGTCAAACTAGCATGGCCAGACAGAACTGCTGTGATATTATAGAAGAGTTGTGCTCATGTAGCTTCATCTTGTAATCACTCTACATCTGATTGGTTTAGATGATGACTTGCAATGCATTGGCCATATTACTAATAACAGTTTGGAGTGGATAATGCAATAATCCAACAGTCTGCCACATGTCCGGCTGCAGTGATTCGTATGTCCTGTTGATCTTGCTGCCTGAGGATGTAGTCAATAAGATGCCATTATTTGGATCTCAGGTGCATCCATGACATTTTTTTTGTCTGGAAGGTGGAAAAAAGGTATTCATGATCACTAGTTGCCACTTCTCATATTAACTGAGTTGCAGTGTCCCATTGCTATTCTTTTCCCCAATCCCATGCTGTTTTATGGCATGCTGCCAGGTTATCACATTACTTCCAACCCTTGCATTAAAGTCCCCCAGGATGATCAGTTTATCTGACGCTGGTATAGACAGGATGAGTTTCTCTAAGTCTATACTATAGAATGTCGTTCTCATCATCGGTATTTGTCATGGTGGCAGCATAAGTGCTGCTGATGGTAGTATTCTACTTGTGTTTCAAGGGCAACCACAGAGACATAAACAATCAGTTACGCCTATATGTAGACTTCAAAGGACACACCGAGGGAGCAATCAGAAGGTAGGAGGAGAACCAGGAGAGGACAGTCACAGAAGCTTAGGGAGGACAAGATTTCAATCAGAGTATAGTCAACAGAGTCAATGTGACAGATCAAGGAGGATAAGGATGGAGTACTGATTCTGAGCTTTGGCTAGGAAGAGGTCATTAGAGACTTTGGCAAGAGTGGTTTCAATGGAGTACAAATGGTGAAAACTAGACCGGAGAGAGTCTAGGATGGATCTGGAGGAGAGGAAGTGCTGATACTAACTGTAAACATGGCATCTAAGGAGTTTAGGGATGAAAGGGGAGGTGAGAGATGGAATGGTAGTAGGAAAGGTAAGTGGGACCAAGAGTGTGTGTTTTGTTTTGTTTTGAAGAGACTAAAGTGCTTGTGTTGTGAGAGGAAAGAGCCAGTGTGAAAGATTAAGGAGAAGAGTAAGGAAGGCATAAAAATGGATGCAAGGGAGATGAGGATATAGATTGGAATGCAGTCACTGGGGCAAGTGGAGGGGCAATAGGAGGAGAGCAGACAAGAAACTTTTAACCCTCAAAGTGTGTTTATTGGCATTTATATTTTGCAGTGATGCACCATTCAATGTTTATAATTTTCAATGGGATCCCTAAAATATTCTACTATAGTTCTATTAAATTCCAATAAAGCCACCATCATAGTTCTCGGGTCCAACTTGATTGTATCTACAGCATTTTAGGTTATGCACCTACATGTCAACACAAGGTTGCCTGTTCTGTCTCTAATTTAATTTTCTCTTCCCATTTCTGTGCATGGCTAGGCATAGAGTCTCTCAAAACATGCAGCTGAGAGGGACACAAATGTGCTTTCCCCACACACCTGCACTTTTCAATAAGAGATGACATGCAGTAAATAGTAGCCTGGAGCCTTAGTCAATATTTAGGCCATCTTTAATTTGCTCAAGCTATTTCATGATAACATGTGGGAGTGTGAAAAATTGACATTTCTTCTTGCAAGACTTTCAAAAAGATATTTACCTGTGGCTGTCAGAGGATTAAATTTATGGATTGAAAAGTTGAAAGTTGTTATAGTTAAGTAGTAGTAAGCATTAACATCTATAATATGTTCAAGCAATAGCTCATGGAGAGTATGCCCTTCAAATGAATGATGATTCAAAACCCACTGAAGTCAATGGAAAGTCTTAAACTTTCCAATACTTACCAACATCTAACAAGACAGCACACCTATGAATACTAATTATATTTGCTAATATGCTGAGACTGTAATCAAGGCTTAGCATTATTCTGTGGAGGAAATTAATGTGTTTTCTTATCGGTTGGAGGCAGAAGGAAATTCATTTTGAAGATGCTGAGTTTGTCACTGTCAGTGGAAACATGCTGAGTGGGCTATAGGATATGGTTTAGTTGGGTCCCATAAATTGGCATTTCCTTGCTTTTTTAAGGTTTATGTTGATGAGGGATGTCACGCTTCGCCATTCTTAATTCCTTTCAACAAGTAATTTTTGTTTATGGAATTTTACATGGTTTACAAGACCTGTCATTTTTATTAGAAAAATGGAAAAACTCAAAATTTCTTTGAAGCAATGATTAGTGAAGTGAGGATTCCAATTGCATGCTTTGAGCGAAGCACCTCAGCACTGGCTTTGCTGAACAGAAAGGCTTTATAAAATATATTTTTGGCGAAATTCTGAAAGCCTGATGTGCTGAGACAGATATTTATCACCTATTAAATCTGTGAAAGATGATAGAAAGTTGCCACTAAAATGCCAATGCTTCAGATAGGGCCTTTCACAGGGAGTTGTTTTAAAGAGGCAAGACAGCCTCAAATGGAGTTTACATGAACACTGTCAAAAAAAGGAATGATAAAAATGAAGGACAATTTGGTGACAAAACAAAAGAATAGAAAAAGAAAAAGAGTGCTTATTCAAACAGAAATCCCCCCACAACTCAACACCTGGAAACACCTCAGGAACAAAGACTGGACAAGGGAGGTGGTTCCAGGATGAAAGGATTTCTACCCTGTGTATGGAAGATTGGTGGACTGTTTGTACCATCAGGGTACACTGCTTGATTCAAATCCTGTCTAGTGTATAGAACTTAGATTGTGATTTTGTTGTATTTCTTAGGCAGCCAACTGATCTGTACACTATTACTTATAATCACTTAAAATCTATCTTTCTGTAGTTAATAAACCTGTTTTATATTTTTTTACCAGTGTGTTGCACAGGCGCCAACTTCCGGTGGCGCCGGTGGGGGCTGATGCCAGGCCCCGCCCCTGACGCCGAGCGACGTGGCGGGGCCCCACCCCTGACGCCGGGCCCCGCCCCTGATGCCGGGCGACGTTGCGGGGCCCCGCCCCCGACACAACGTCGCCTGGTGTTGGTGGCGGGGCCCCGGAACGTCTCCTGGTGGTGAGGTGAGCTGGGCGCGGGCCCCGGGGCTGGCGGGGAGCTGGGTGCGGGCCCCGGGGCTGGCGGGGAGCTGCCGGTGGGTGCTGAGCACCCACCAATTTTTCCCTGTGGGTGCTCCAGCCCCGGAGCACCCACGGAGTCGGCGCCTATGGTGTGTTGTTTGAAGTGCAAAGGGAAATCTGCTCAAGAACAGGGACTGGTGCATTTTCCTTTCCACATTGAGGGAGGGGTGGACTGGATAATAACTTACACTGGCCAGGCTTTTGACCAGGGCAAGATGGTACAGGTCTGGGGTCCTAGGCTGGAGACCGAGGGGGAGTTGGCTGGAGGCTCTGTATTGTTGGTTAATGGGTAGCTAGTGAAAGCACTCATGTAACATAGCTGTGTGCGTCTCTGTCTGTGAATGTTTGTGTGAGTGCAGGATCTGGAGGGGTCTGCAGCTTGTCACAGCATCACAATGTGAGAGGGAGCCCAGGTTGGTAGTACAGAGGGCTCAGCAGTACCCCACTTCCAGGTTGCACCCCGGGGAAGTACGTCACAGTAATTAAAAAGCATCTGATGCCTCATGAAAGACTTGGAAGGTACTTTACTAATGGATCTTAATAGTTCTGGTTGCTGTAGGAACTAAAACATTGAATTTTCTCACTTCACTATTTGCAGGACCTAACTTGATTTCACCCTTTTTGCAGCTTATCTGCTGTTTTCACTAGCCCAAGAGAACCAGATCAGACTGATTTTCAGATCTACAGCTTTACAAATGTATAGCTGTTTTAATCTTTTTTTCCACTTAGTTTTTTGCTCTCTACTTGAATTTGTTTCAGTTCCATTACCCTGTTTTCTTGTCCTTTCCTGTCTCTCTACTTCTTCATAGTCCTCCCAATTTTATTTTGTTTCTCTCTCTTTGGTGGGAATAAAATAGAATGTAATGCCTAATAACAGATGTATCCAGGACTTTAATGATCTTCTGCTGTTAGTTCTTTGTATTTTTCCTGCTGTGTTTAGTTGATTCTGATTAAAGTAACACATCCTCACAGCTGCTGACAGGAAAAGCCTCTTATAAAGAGTTTGATTCTGGCAGAGACACTCACAGGCATATGCAGATGATACAACCAATGTTAGGCCATGGCTACACTACAAACTGCGGTTGACACAAGTTATGTTGGTGGATAGCTGCTGAAGCTTGTATATCGCTTGGGCACGTGCATGTTTGGCTGCTTGCCTCAGCACTGCGAGTATCCCCTAGAAGTGATTGTGTCAATATAAAGTGAGGTGGGTAGGTGGGTTGGTATCCCAGTATGCCACGTGCCACCATCTGGCACAGTGACTATTGGGAAATTTTTGTAATGTGTTGTGGGATAGAAATGACTACCCTGGGGAATCTTTGGGAACTAGGAAGTCAAGTTCCCAAAATGCAATTTTCTCCATCCCATAAAGGTATCCATATCCCATAATTAAAAAAATATATCCCACAAACCTGAGTAGCACTTTTCAGTGTCTGCTATCTCTGACAGAAGCACGGAGCCTATAGAGCTCTGAACTATCCTCATGAATGTTGCAAATAGAGGACACACAATTCTCCTGTATTTGCAAACCTGCAGAAAGCACTGCACTGGGTATCATGGAGTTCACTCATTGGTGGTGGTGCCTCCTGCTGGCTGTCCTGGGGATTAGCTCCAGCCAGGCATTGTGCCCTCCCCTGGGAGCATCTCTCTTATTGTCCCCTCGTCCTGAAGACCCCTCTCACTCCAAAAACTGCAGCCTCCTCTTCATGATTTGGCTCTCCAGATGGGTCACCATTAGGGTTGCCAACTTTCTAATTGCAGAAAACCAAATGCCCTTGCCCCGCCCCCTGCCATGCCCCTTCTCCAGGGCCCTGCCCCCCCACACACCATCCTCCCTTCGTCGCTCGCTCTCCCCCACCCTTGCTCATTTGCTCATTTTTACCAGGCTGGGGCAGGGGGTTGGAGTGCGGGAAGAGGTGAGGGCTCCGGGGTGGAGCTGGGGATAAGGGGTTTGGAGTGCAGGAGGGGGCGCAGGGCTGGGGCAGGGGGTTGGGGTGTGGGAGGAGGTGAGGGGTATGGGCTCCGGGTGGTGCTGACCTCAGGTGGCTCCCAGGAAGTGGCGTGATGTCCCTCCAGCTCTTAGGCAGAGGGGCAGCCAGGGGCCTCCGCACACCGCCCCCATGGTTCCTGGCCAATGGGAGCCGTGGAGCCGGCACTCAGGGTGGTGCCTGTGGGCGGGGGCAACACACAGAGCGCCCCTGGCCGCCCCTCCACCTAGGAGCTACAGGGACATGCCGGCTGCTTCCCAGGAGCCGCATGGAGCCGAGCACGGAGCCTGCCTGTCCCGTTACGGCCAACTGGACTTTTAACGGCCCAGTCAGCTGTGCTGACCAGAGCAGCCGGGGTTCCTTTTTGACCGGGTGTTCCAGTCGAAAACCAGACACCTGGCAACCCTACCATATATAATTCCCCCTCTCAGGGTATCAAAATCCTTCTTAACAAATGGGCTCAGGCAATCTTCCTGCTCACTGCCTCGCCGGTGCCACTCCATCAGCGGCTTGTAGGGGGACCCGGGCCTGCCATTTACTCTGGGTCCTGACTCAGGGGCCCTCTCATCGGCAGCTAAAGTTTGACTTACCCCATACCTTGCTGCTTTTCCCCGGAGCCTTGCCTGCCTCTTTGGCTCTCCCGCTTCTCTGGGCTTGCCAAGCCACACTCCCTCCTCCCAAGGTGTAACTGCACGCAATTTGCTTCTAGCCCCAGACACACCTACCTTCCCTCAGGGAGTGACTGAAGACTCCTTCCCTCCAGCCCCTTCTGTTGCCAGCTTCCTGGCCTTATAGGCCCCTCTAGCCGAGCCTGCTTTCAGTCAATTCTCTGATCCCTGGCTCCTCCTCTACCTGGCTATCTTAACCCTTCCAGTCCAGTGTGGGGTGGACACCCCATTACAGGGGGACATTGTCATGTTCCTGTACCTGACATGGACTGGTCATAGAGCTTGCTTATACACACCATATGTGTTCATCGTAAGATCCTTTAATGCTCTGCCAGTTATGGCTAAGGTTAGCTTTAAATAAACATATTTTACACACAGTGCTAGCTAGTGGCTGAACTGTATAATGTAGCTTAGAATTCCATTACAGAGATGGCTATTTCTTCAAGAACAGTTTGCTGAGGGACATAGTGAAAAACAATTAAGGGTTGATGGTGGCATTCACAGAGAAGTTGTAGATAGTGGAGTGCTGCTTCTGGGCCCAAGAAATGAGCACTGACTGGTGGGATTGCATGGTGATGCAGGTTTGGGACGACAAGCAGTGGCTGCAGAAATGGAGGTTACTCACCTGTAACTGGAGGTTCTTCAAGATGTGTTATGCCTATATGTATTCCACATGTGGGTACACATATACATCATATGTACCTGAGATTACAAATTTCTAGCAAGTAGTGTCTGTTGGTCCGAACCTGTGCAGTTGCTTTCCTTGTGCTCCAAACCAAGAGTATAAGGGGTGCTTTGGACTGATGCCTCTCCAGTTCTCTTCTAAGTGTAAATCAAGATCTGAAACAGAAGAAAAGGAGCGCAAATATTGGAATACAGACATATACCACACATCTCAAAGTACCTCCAATTATAGGTGAGTAACCTCCATTTCTTCTTCAAGTCCTGATCCCTATGTGTATTCTACACATGGAGGAGTGGTAAGCAGTAGTTAAACAGGAGTGGGGGTCAAGGATGTGGTTGGTATAGATGTCTGTAATACCGCTGTCCCTGCAGCCGTACCTGCAGAAGAGGTCTGGATAATGTATAATGTTTTGTGAAAATAAGGATGGTGGTTGAGGTGGGGTTGCCACCAGGTTGGCGTTCAGCTCCATGCAGAAGCGGCATGTCTTCGGTGCCGCACCCGAGTGCCAGTTGGCCACCCTTGCCATCTAAGTTGCGCCAGCCTCAGCTCCTTGATATTAGCACAGCACTGCTGTGTGTCCCTTTCATGCCCCTTTTCCTGCATCCCACTAGCAAACAGCCCAAAGCTCCTATTGTTAGAGCAAAGCTGTGACTGCACAGCCTCCTTTCCCTAGAGAACCAGCAGATCCAACAGCTCCAGTGTACTCCAGGTGGAGCGCATCTACTGCAGAAAGTCGACATGGTCAGTTGGGAAGATGTACTCTAGCAAAGCTGGTTCATTTTGGCTAGGAGATGGTAGATGAGATTCATACATGGGTCCAGGGTGTCTAGCATAGAGATTCCATGGATCCCAATAATGCCAGTATGAAGGGTTGACTGGTTGGGTGGACCTTATGACATTGGGTACCCTCAGTTCCCAAGGATAGGCATATCTGGGTGATGGATGAATCCCAGACCTTTGAGAGTTTTTGTCCGGGCCAGCATCCCTGTGCAGAGGTGATGTTTTGTCTGAAGCCTCTGACTTGGTCGATGAGAAGGTACATTCCAGTTCAACCAGCAGAGCCATTGGTACTGATGGACAAATACTCTGGCTGGATGGGTGGGGGAGCATTCCTATCTCTTCACATTGGCTTCTTCCTCCAGTGCTGTAATGTCCCTAAATAGGGTCATACCTGACAGGAGAGGAAACAGTGGATAAGGTAGGGTAAAGATATCCTCTGGGGAGCTGTAGGTTTCAGACCATCCTAGAGTGCAGGGTTTTCTAGTGGTCAGGACAGATGGATCCAGCGCATCCCAAGTTGTGGTAGATAGCGGTTCCTTGTGGGGCGTGGGGCAGTGCTAGAGCAGAGTCTCATTTGGAACTCCTATATGGTGTTGGTAGATGCTGATCCTTAGGCTTATGTATTAGAACGGAAGTTGATACTGACAGATCTTTATTCCTTTGTGCGATACCTTCATGTTCAGAAGATTTGAGTGGACCTAAATCCTTAGGACCTGCATGCAAGGACTCAATTGACTTGGATGGAGTCAGGGAGAGATCTTTTACTCTAGGTGCAGATTTGGAAGGATACCTGTCCTTGTGTTTGTGAGAGTGCCCCTTATTCTTGTGAGAAGCCCTAAGTAACAGTTGTTTAGACTTAGCTGCTTTGGCCTTGGCTCCTGAGCTTGTGCTTGGAGGGGCACTGCCCACTGACTGAGGCGGCTGTCTGGAGGGCGCCTCTCTAGCCCAGGTCCAACTAAGCTCTTATGGCCTTCTCCATGAGATGCTTCTTTAATTGGAGCCATTATCCCTCATGGGTTCAGGGAAGGAAGGACTGACAAATGCTGTACCTGAGAGAGATGTGACCCTCCTCAAGGCAATAAAGGCAACACTGGTGCTCATTACTCCTGGAGAAAGAATGAAGGCAGGAAATTCAGTTCTTAAGCCCTGGCTCTGGGAATGGTCTTTGCAGAGAAAAGATGGCGGGGGTGGGGGGAACTAAATTACACTAACTAGACTCAACCTCATTACTAAAAAAAATAAATGATTTAGACTAGATTGGTCCTGAAGAAGACACACAGCGCCACAAAGCGAGGTCACTTCAGACACTCAGGCCATACAACACTAGAAAGGAACTGGAGCAGCATCACTCCGCAGGGCCCCGCTACGCTGGAGGGGGTAAAACCCTGGTATGTGAGGCAGGGACACGTGCATGCGTGGTTCGTGGTGGTGTGTAGGGGAAGGGCGATGCCCTTGCATGTGGGACTGGGTAGGGGAGCGCTTCGCCCACGGGTGCGTCTGCAGCGGCACCACCGGACGCGTCCCCACCCGCAGGCGGCCCAGCGGTGCGGGGAGAGCGCGAGGTCGGGACAACCTCTCGCTCCCGAACCCAACCCCGCCCCCGCTTCGCCATATTCATGTTTCTCCGCCGCCACGAGGCGAGTTGTCCGGGGCGCATGCGCCGGCCGCCACGAGGCGCGCTGTCCGGGCGCATGCGCCGGCCGCTTGACCCTGGGGCTCGCGAGAGGCGGGGGCCCGAGGTTGTTGTGAAGCTGTTGGAAGCACGTGAAGCGCGCAACGTCATCATAAACACTCGTAGGGAAAATGGCGGCTCCTGCGAGCGGAAAGGTAACGGGGGAGGGGGATGCCTGCTGCTGCTGCCCGCCGGGCGGAGCGGCCCGTGCTGACGGGAGCGCCCGGCCAGGCCGCGTGTCTGTTTGTCTGTCCTAGGCTGGGGGTGGGGAGCGAGGCCCCCCAGCCCCTCGTACTGCTGGGCTGTATTGCTCCTTCGCCCTGGCGGGGCGGGGGGCAGGGGAGATCCCTTTTGCGGCTGGGGGTGTGTCTCTCTCCCCGGGCCGCGGCGCCCAGTGGGTGGGATGGTCCCTGTAGGGCGCGGGGAGGCCGGGCACCCTGCGCTGGGTCTCGGGGGACTCCTTAGTGGGGGAAGGGCGGTGCTGGGTGACAGACCGCGACCGCCTTCGCCCCTCCCGAGGAGCTGGTGACATCGGGTGTCTGGCCCCGACTGAAGCGGTGTCTGTCTTGCCCGGGCCCGCCAGCCCGTCGTGCTGCAGCCCCAGCGTTTCCCCGGTGCTGGGGGCGGCGAGTTGTTGCTCGGCCCTTCGTCTGGCGGGGGCAGCTCAGCTCCACTCGCTCTGCGGTGTGTGTGGAGAATGCCAGGCTGCTGCTCAGTTTGTGGCTGTTTAAAATCGTAGCGCTTTTGTGAAGCAGTGTTGTCCCATTGTCCTGGGCCATGGTGTCTTGGTGTTTAGCAGCCACCCCCTCTTTGCCAGGGTTGGTTCCGTTTCAGTGGCGTGCGTGTGTCTGCCTTTTGATGCTTTGGGATGTAGTGTGGTCTGTAAACAGAAGATATTTAAATAAATCTAATAATTGCTTTAACGTAAATAGCTCTGTGTTCTTTGATTCATGGTTGAGCCCTGCATGGGACTATTTTTAATCCCATCCTGTTCCGCAATTCCAATTTCCACCTACTCCTGCATTGTTTCTTGCTTTTTTTATCCCACTCCCACCTGCAAAAACCTTAGATCCCGCAAGACAGACCATTACCCCCATGCTACTAAAAAACAAACAAAAAAATGGTCAGTTAATATATTATATACATAATTAGAAGTCAGACACAATTTTTATGTGATGAACTGAGGACAGATTTAGTGTTTTCCAGCAAATTACCATAGTCTGGGTTTTTTTGCCCACCCAATCCCACCCACAACAAAGTACATTTTACCTGCTCTTGCCATTATGGCAGTGGGGCCTGCGGGACCCACTGGATCCAAGTTCCATTGCAGGGCTCTAATTCATGGGTAGTCTTTGAGTGTAGTACCATGATTTAACAAAGAGAAATTCTGGAATTTAACTCTAATGTGAATCTTGGTTTGTAGTTATTTGATGGGATAAAAAAATTGGATCCAAGTTGTCCTTCAATACGTTTTTTATTGTCCAATAAGAAATTCTGCTTATCACAATTCTTTGTGTTCAGAATGAATTGCTTTTTAAAAAACAAGTTACATTTGTATTTTCCACCCTTGAGAGCCAGCTGCTGGGGTGTGTACCTGAAAATCCTGGGTGTGTTGGCTCAGTGGTGCACCTCACCAAAGTCTGAAAATAAAGAATGGTGACGTACTTGAGTCTCCTTGTAAATGTCAGAACATGGCAGTTTCAATGGTATTGCTCTTAATGCAAGAGAACACATATAATTAGCCAAGTGTACCTTTCTCAGAGTAGTGCATCTAACTGAGTGGAGTTAGCTCTCTCTGCTAAATTCTTCCTCTAAGTAATAGATTGCTGTCCTGATGTTAGATAGAGACTAGAAGGAAACTAATGCGGGAGACCATTTTTCATTGTTAGTTGCAAGTTGGATGAGATGAACTGTCAGTTCACCCAGAATTGTTAAACTATCAATTTAAAAATATGTTGCGAACAAATTTCTTTAATGCTAGACACTTTAGATTTCAATTTTAAAAAAAGTCTGTTTACTTGTTACTGAGTTTTGTTTACTTTTTAGCATTTTTCATGAGTTGAACAACAAAAATCAAATAAGTCAGCTTTTGTTTTTAATCAATATAATTTTCAGATTCCTAATGTTTGTTTCAAAGTCTGCTGGGAATATTTGTTTTGAAGGAACTGTATTCCTTGAAAAATGTCTTGGGTTGTTTTTACAAAAATTAAATTTTGGGTGAAATTTTAAATTGTGTCCAATTCAGGCCAGCAATTTATTGGATGATAAACATTAGTTAACGCTTCATTACTAGGTGTCTGTGCCTGTTCCCTTGAAATTCCCATCACTCTTCTTTCCTTGATCAGGGACTTGATATCTTATTCAGAAAACTTCAGCAATGAGAAGTTGAAATGGAAATTGGAACAGCGTTAGTGTAGGCTTCTGTAATGATGAGAAAAGTAGATGCTGGTGTTATACAACACACTAGTGTTTCTTTTTCATATCCTGAAGCCATAATGATAGACTAAAACCTACTTGTGGATCTCATAGGTAATTTTTATCTTAAAAGGACAGTCTGCAGGCTTGACTGCTATTTTTTTTTACTAGCTTCTTTCATTTATTTTGAATACTGAAGGAAACTGTTTCGCAAGGCTAGATAAAATGCATACATTCTTTGCATAACTCATTTTTCACATTCTAGCTCATAAATGTCATAGACACAAGCTAAAACATGTGGAGTGTTGTTCTTTCCAAGTAAATGCAAACTCCAAGTTGACATGTGGGCTTGGAGAAAACTCTCTCTCTCCCCGCCAAGGACTTATCTACATTGTGGTAAAGGTCCATAGATGTAAGTCATGGTTTATGCTAGTTCAAAGCATCTCCCTCAAGGTTTGCACCAGAGCAGTTACATCAGTATAACCATGTGTGACAGGGATCTCAGGGGGGCCAGGCTGAGATTGTTCAATTAGAGCAAACTGCAAAGAATGAGGCAGATACTCCCCAAAACTGGTGGTTATTATAATACTTAGATTCACCTAGCCAGCAACAAAACAGCTTCTACAATCATAGGCGCCAACTTTCTCTCTACCCAGGGGGGTGCTTGACCCCCTCCACCCCAGGCCCACCCCCACTTGACCCCTTCCCCCAAGGCCCCACCCCTCCTCTGCCCCTCCTCTGAGTGTACCCCTCTTCTCCCTCCCCCAGCGCATCCTGCATGCCACGGAGACACTGGGAGGGGGCAGGAGGAGTTGATCAGTGGGGCCGGTGGCGGGCAGGAGGCGCTGGGGCGAGAGGGGAGCTTGGCTGCCGGTGGGTGCTAAGCACCTGCACATTTTTTTCCGTGTGTGCTTCAGCCCTGGAGCACCCATGGAGTCAGCACCTACATCTACAATACCTTATTGGTTACTCAGAAGCCAGAAATACAGTTCCCTTAAAGTAGCCCAGTCTTGAGCTCCCACCCAGACAGCCAAGTCAAATATGGTGAAGATTACTGAAAATCTTTTTCATCATATGAAAAGTTCTACCAATGCCAAAGGATCAGACACATTACCCACCAGGTTAATGAATATCTCAGATCTTACCCCAGTACATGCTTACAGTCAATTCTTATTAACTAAACTAAAATGCCATTAATTCTCCTCCTTTGCTTCCTGAGTTACCCTAGATCAGTGGTTCTCAATCCTTGGCCTGCATGTGGCCCAATTAGCACACAGCTGCGGCCCAGCTATGACATGTGAGTGTGCCCGGGGGTAGAGGTTTGGGCTGTCCTGCCACCTAGTGTGGTAGGGTCAGGCTCTGGCTGGCCCTGTGAGGTCGGGGGTCCAGGGCTACTGTCGTGCCCCGGAGGGTTGGGGGCCCGAGGTCCAGGGCAGCTGGCTGGCCCCATGAGCTCCATGGGCCTGAACAGCTGCGTGGCGGGGGACTGGGGCGGGCAGCCAGCCTGCCCCATGTGGCGTGGGTCCCAGGGTCCAGGGCAGCCGTCCTGTCCTGTGAGCTCCAGGGTTGGGGACAGCTGCACGGTGGGGTCCTGGGGCAGGCAGCTGGCTGGCCCCATGGGGTCCCAGGTTCCGGGGCAGCTGGCCAGCTCCGCGGGGTTCCAGGTCCTGGGGCAGCTGGCCAGCTCTGCAAGCTCTGGAGTCTGGGGTAGTCGCCTGTCCCCATAAGCTCCGAGGGCCTGGGCAGCCATGCAGCAGGGGTACAGGGTCCACCCAGCCGCTGTGGCCCAGGTTACACATTGTAGGCCGCATGTGCGGCCCACAATATGTAATAAATTGAGAACCACTGCCCTAGATCCTAATTCTTTCACTTCTTTACTTGAACTTTTATCTCTGTCCCATTGCAGTCCCTTCTTGCGGGCCTCAGTCACTCACTTTTTCCTAACTGGGTATTCAACTTTCGCAACATGTCCAAGTCAGGTTTACTTTCTGGGTCCTATTTGTAATGGTCCTGCCTTTTGATCTTACATTGCTCTTAATCACCGTGCAAAATGTTTCTTGATACTCATTGAAGTTTTGCTGCCAATTGAGGAAAACACATGGTCCTTGTTTTTCTGCTCTCCTCCCCCTTTCTACTTGGGTGTGTGTTGTTACCAGTCGTAAGGGCAACATCTTGGCTGTACTTAGGGTGACTAGACAGCAAGTGTGAAAAATCGGGACGGGGTGGGGGGTAATAGGAGCCTATATAAGAAAAAGACCCAAAAAGCGGGACTATCCCTATAAAATCAGGACATCTGGTCACCCTAGCTGTACTCATTCTTTTGTAGCTCTGTTTTCTGCTTCATATGTTCCTGAGATGTTACATGACAGCTAGGATTTTGCCATAGTTTGTTCCTGCACCCTTTGGTAGGGTTCTTTGCTGTTGCCACACCTCCCATAAGACCCTTAAACAGCCTTATTTGTCTCTTTTTACAATGATTATTCTGTTCTCTATATGGCCAATTTGTAGTATTAATTTGTTTTCTTTGAATTATGGTTCATGATTCAGATTCTTTTTCAAATAGTGACCGTCTACATTAAAACACTTTTGAGCTTCAGTTCTCTACTCTTCATTACAGTCATGATGGGTTTTTTTCCTGCAAATAACTACAGCTAGTGTTTTTTGGGAATGAGGAACTTCTTCACTGATGCTTTTGATTATATGCCTCAGCATGGGTACCCTTTACCTCTTTCTGCTGCTTACCAGAGGCCAGTTTGTTTTCTTTGTCTTTGGGAATGGTCTCCAAGGCCATGTCTATACTACTGGGTAATTCAACACTGCTGCAATAGATGCACTGGTGTCAATTTAGCGGTTCTGGTGAAGATACGCTAAGTCAATGGGAGAGTGCCTCCCGTCAACATAGCGCAGTGTAGACACTACCGTAAGTCAACCTAAGTTACATCTGTGACGGGTTGGGGTCACAGAGACCTGCTTGGTGCTGCCACCTGGTGTGCCAAGGCTACTTCTGCCCCTGCTTCCAGGCCTTTTCCAGCTTGGGACTCCCGAATCCTGTCTGTTTTGAGCCAGATTCCACTGATCTGCTGCAAACACAGACCCAGGTCCGAACCAAGTCCACTCACAACTGTAAGGCTCCTGGAAGCGCTCTTGCCTTTGACACCCTGGTGTCCAACTCCCAAGGAGGTTCAAACCCTTAATAAATCCGTTTTACCCTGTATAAAGCTTATACAGGGCAAACTCATAAATAGTTCGCCTTCTATTTCAAAGATAGAAAGATATGCACAGCTGTTTGCCCCCCCGGGTACCAACTTGTACACCAGGAAACTTAGTGAGTAAAAAGTGATTTTAATAAGTACAGAAAGTAGGATTTAGGTGATTCCAAGTGGTGACAGACAGAACAAATTGAATTACTAAGTAAAATAAAATAAAACATGCAGGTCTATGTCTAATCAAACTTCACACAGATATCAAAACCTCACTGGCTCCAGCTTTCTTTCTTTCACAGGCTGTAAAGCTTCTAGCCTGGGTCCAGCAGTCACTCACCCCCCCCTATTGTCTCTGTCCTTTGTTCAGTCTCTCTCAGGTATGTCCTTGGGGGGTGCAGAGCTTCTTTCTTTAGCCATCTGAAGACAAAATGGAAGGGTCTTCCAAGGGCTTGTACAACCTTTTCCCCACTCCCTGTGTAGGATCCAGTTGCCATGGAGTTTTGGGATCACATGGGCAAGTCACGTGTCCATGCACCCCTCGGTAACCAGTCCAACCAGTTGCATTCTTGACCAGGCCCTGATGTGGATTGGGGTCTGCAACTTCTTTTGTCTGTTAAGTGGTGGTACTTAACAGGCACATTCTTTCCTCCAAACATGATCCCATGCACTTACAAAGGCTATGTACAAAACCAGCAAATATAAAACCAATCTTCATAACTCCAACTACAACAATGATACATGCATACAAACAGGAGGAATAAATTCAGTAGGTCATAACTTTCACAGAGATATGTTACATGGCACATGTAGCATAAAACATATTCTAGTTACATATATACATTTATAAGCCTCTCCCCATAAAGCTTTATGGGGTACACCGTCACAACATCGACTTCAGTTATGTAACTTATGTAACTGAACTAGTGTATCTTAGGTCGATTTACAGTATTAGTGTAGACCAGCCCCAAGGGTTTTTCCTTATAAAAGAAAGCAAGGTTTGTTAGAAAATAAAATAAAAAGTTGTGGCATAAAATCGTATTTTAAAGTCTGAAAAGCACCCTCACTAGATAGGATACTTTATAATTAGTCTGTTTATGGACAAATACACAAACTCCAAGAATGTAAAAACTGTATTTTCAGTATCTTGGCTGTTAGATCTTTCCCTCTGTGTTACCATCTCACACTCATTGGTACGCTTGTCAGGTATGCTTCTTTACATGGTGTGAACATTCTGTTACTCTGTATAGGTGGAATATTCTGTGTTACTGTGCATAGCCCTCTAATTAAATATATCGGTCATTAAGACCAATATACTTTTTCCATTATGTGAGTTTATTCAATGTTTGATTTCAGCCATCTCTAGTCATTTGATATATGCTGCTTCAAAGGAATCTCTGTAACCTTTGTGGAATCAGACTCCTTTCTGTATATCCTCTAAATCTAAGGCATTGCTTAGCAGACGGATTGATATAGGGCTTCTCTACACTTAAAATGCTGCAACAGCACAACTGCGCCACTGTAGCACTGCACTGAAGATGCTACCTACACCAATTGGAGGACTTGGCATAGGTACTTTATCTCCCAGAAAGGCAGTAGCTATGTCAATAGGAGAAGCCCTCCCATTGATATAGTGCTGTCTAACCTGAGAGTTAGGTTGGTATAACTGTGTCCCTCAGGGGTGTAGATTTTCCACACCCCTGAGTGACGTAGTTATACGGACATAAGTTGCTAGTGTAGACCAAGCCTCATAGTGTGCTGTGAGCAGAGACCTGTGCCTGCCTGGGGTTCTTCTGAATGTTAGGCCTTGTCTAAATTAGAATGTTTTACCATTGTAGCTATGTCTGTTAAGAGTGTGATTTCTCCCCTCCCCTCCCCTTCCACATTTCTAACTGACATAGTTATGCTAGCAAAAGCTATGCAGGCAAAATGTCTTTTTGCTGGTATAGTATATTACATTCAGGGAACTGGTTTAAGCTATAGCATATATCTGCACTGGTAAACCCTTTTAAGTATAGACAAGGCTTCAGTTATGGTTTCATTGCGCTGATGAGATAAAGTATAACTCTCCTTTACTCATAATTTGAAAGTTTCTATATATTCTTAATTGTATTTTATATCAATTATAGAACTTCTCTTGCATAAATGCTCACAGTAAAATTTGCTTATTACTACCTGAGGCTCTTCTCCTGTCTGTGCTTAAGAGACTTGTATTTTAGTTTAAATACACTGTTACTTAATTATTCCAATAGCTCAAGACACTTTCAATGCACCTATGGAGGGACTTGAAAAATTTGCTTATTACTGTCAAGTAAGAAACCTTTCCTGTGTGTGTGGTTCCCATAGTTTCCAACTCTGGTAAGCTTGTCAGAATTGGATGGATTTTTACTTAAAGCCCCAACTCCTGGAATGAAATGAGAATTCCACTTTAAAAAAAAAAAAGCTGATTTTTCTAGTCCTCATTGTTGCCGTGAAAGCGTTCGAAGATGTGAGCCCTAAATGCTCCAAAAGCAGAAGGCACATAAAGACTCTATTTATTTATTTTTTTAAAAGCTTCTGAATTCTAAGCCATCTCATGATCTTTTAGGGACCTGATTGGATGTTTTTTGAATGCTTATGGTTGGCAATACCAGAATCCCAAACCCTCAATTTCTGCAGATTTTAAGATTTAATTTAAAAATACTATTTGAAATATAAGCTTCCAAATATCAACTGTTGCACTGCTTTTATCTTGAGTCTTCAGCCTCAGTTCTTCCTGAGCCCACAGCTCCTAGGAAAAACCTTGCTATAGTGAGATTTTGATGACTGGTAGCACTGCTTCATCATTTACTAGGGTTACTGTACCATGGAATACCTAGAGTGGGTATTAACCCACGAAAGCTTATACTGAAATAAATTTGTTAGTCTCTAAGGTGCTACAAGTTTTTCTTTCTTATTTTCGTTTTGCTGACACAGACTAACACGGCTACTACACTGAAACCTAGTTAGGAGTGATTCAGTGAGACCTTTATATCCATTATAGTTGATAAAACTGGAGTACCTTGTCTCCACTCCTTTCCAGACTTGTATTATCCATGAGTGACTTCTTCTTGAGTTAGGTTTTTTGTTTTATTTAAGTCAGATATGGGCATTCTTTAGCTGGGTTTGGTTTGGCATCCCAAAAGCTGTCAACAGATTTGTGTGATAGACCCATGGTTAAAGTCACAACTATTCCAGCTAGTTGAAATATAAAATAAGTAACTGTTTAGTTAGTACTTAAACATTTCTATGGCCTGGTCTACACTACACAATTAGGTTGATGTAAGGCAGTTTACGTTGACCTAATTATGTCACTGTCGTCACTACAGCCTTGTCCTGCCAATGTAAGTGCTGTACTACATCAACATCATAACTCCACCTCCATAAGAGGCGTAGAGATTATGTAAGTGTAGTTAGCGCAATGCAGTGTCTGGGCACTACATTACTTATTTCAGCTGTTAGCTTTCTCCAGTGGAGCCATGAAATTGACAAGAAAGCCGGGCAGCTCCATGCTGGACCTGTGAAACTGACAAGGCTTCCTAGCTCATGGTGGGGAGCAGGTGGGAGCTGAGGTGGACGAGAAGACTGGGCAGCTGGACTCTGCTTCCAAGGGGCAGGAAGCCCTGGGCGGCTTCCTCACCGCTCCCGGCAGGGAACGGGGAGGTGAGAAGCCCCGGGAGACCCGCTGGAAGCCTGGTAGCCTGTGGGGCAGCCAGGCTCCTGGCAGGGAGCTGCCAGCAGAGCTGAGAGATGGGGCACTCAGCTCCCCACACTGCCTCTCTTAGGTTGGTAGAAGCGCTCCTGGTGAGGACACATACCACCGACCCAAGAAGGCTATAAGATGACCTAATGTAGGTCAATTTGAGTTTTTAGTGTACACATACTCTATTTTCAGTATATAGATACATTTTCAGGGCATAGACAGTTACCATTCACAGTGTTTTGCTAAGCTAATTTATGATGTGCATGCATGTTATTCCAAACTGTAAACTTCAGAATCTTTAAAAGCTTGCACTTTTATCATGATCCATATAACTACCTTTCTGTCTCCTCCTTTCCCATAATTAAAAAATAAATAAATAAAATGAAATTGCCATACTGCTGTGTTTTTTGTGATAAGCCTCATGGTTCAGACATAAAAGGAAGGAAAGCTGGTGCTTACATGGTGGCTTCTTTTCTTAACAAACTCATATTCACAATTTGACCCATCTAAGGAACTGGAGGAAAAGAGCACCAGATATGAAAAAAACATTAACAGTTAGTGGATCGTTTCCATTCTTGGAATATTAATGAAGGAAACATTTTCCTCTCTGGCCTGTAGTGCTTGAAACTAGTTATGTAACTTAGCCTTACTAAAAATCAATTGTCCTACTTCTGTTTCAGTACAATGTAGCATAACTTTTAAAGTTACTAATCATCATATGCTGATATATAGTCAAAGAATACATTCATATTTTTCTTAGGCCTTTTCAAAGGTCTTAATTTGCTGTTCAGAAAGTGACCTGTGTGTTCCAGCATCTTAGTTGGATAGCAGCTGTATTGCATTAATGTATGTGACTTTCACACCAGCATATTAACGTTCTGATAATTTGCAATAGTTAAGCTAACTGCTGATATCTTTCTTCTTATTTTTTCTTGGAAACAGTGAAATGGTCTAAAATTAGATAATCTGGTAAAGATTCTGACCCAATGCAATGAACAATTTGTACTTCTAACTACTGAAGGAAAAATCTCAGAGGACTAGGAAAGTGTTTGTGAAGGTGAGGAGGCCACACTTGTGTATGGCAACAGCCTATCTACACGCACCACATTTTATACTTTTGCTATATAAGGGAGTTCAGATTTGGCTAAGACTTAGGGGTACTCAGAAGTTTTTGGGGGCCCAGGACAAAATGGAGAAGAAAGAGTTTGAAGAATGCTGTTGAAACCTTTAAAACCGATTTATTATTATTAAAGACAAATCACGTCATGTTTATCTTCCTTGCTTTTTTATGACACATAATATTGTAATTTATACTGTTTGCAAGATTGTCATCTGACAGCATCACTAAGGCTGATATGTGATCTCGGCCCATGATTAAGGATACAATTTAGTCACGGAGGTCATGGATTCCGTGACTTTAAGGAAACTGTGACTTCTTTGGCTTCAGCCCCCGTGGCAGAGGCAGGGGCCAGAATTTGGGCTGTCAGACCCTCCGCTCCTGCGGGGTTTGGGATTCAGCGCTTTCCCCTGTCTGCCTGTTATTGTTAGTAAAAGTCATGGACAGGTCTTGGGCATCTATGAAATTTTGTTTATTGCCCATGACCTGTCCCTGATTTTTACTAAAAATAACCATGACAAAATCTTAACCTTACTTATGGTAGATTGGGAGCAGGTTTTTTTTTTTTTTTTTTTTTTAATCAGGGCTAACTTGCTAAACAAGCAATTCCTTCTGGAAACTGAAATAGATATCAAGATCAAAGTCCTTAGAACGATACTGGTCTGCAGGAAAACATTCTGCAGTTCTTGTTCGTAAATCTCGTATAACAGCTTAATTGAAGTAATTTTTCCAAAAACTGTGTGTGTCAGTTTGTTTAAAAGGTGAATTTCTTCAACAAAATCCTCTATCAAATCTCTTGGGTAGCAGTTTAATTGTTCGTGAGCTTTTGTGATGCTGGTATTAGCATTTTGTAGTCAGGTTCCAAATAAATGAAACCATACTTTTGATTTTGTTTAGTTGTTTCAGATTTTCTTCTGATTTCCCTGATAAGAATGTCTATAGTAGCATAAAGTCAACCTTGAACTTGGTTTCTTGGTTTTCTTGGTAATATGTGGTGATCCTGTCTTTGTTGTAGAATGTCTTCATCTTTCTGCCCCTGTTCTTCTGGCCCAGGCCAGCTGCTACAAATTTGCACTCTTCAAGAATCAGAGGCCAAGATTCTTGAAGGTGCTCCAGTGATTCCAAATGCACTTGCAGGTGATTTCATCAGCCTTGATTCTTCACCAAGTGCAAGCTCAGAGTCTTGAAGTAAACGTCTTACATTGTCAATGGTTTGCAGGGTTTTAAGCCAGTAAAATGAATTTGAAATATTTTAACCAGACAGACAAATGGTTTACTTTATTGTATAAATCCGCAGACAAATTGACTTATTTGGTTTTACCAAAACTTGTAGAATTTCTCTCGATCGCTTTGATAGTGGTTTCACTGCTTCAGTTCTTGAATTCCACTAAGGGCTTGTCTGTACTACCCACCAGATCGCTGGTGGGCAGCGATCGATCCAGCGGGGGTCGATGTATTGAGTCTAGTCTAGACATGATAAATCAACCCCTGAGCGCTCTCCCATTGACTCCTGTACTCCACCAGAATCGATGGGAGAGCGTCAGCAGTCGACTCACCGCAGTGAAGACACCGCGGGGAGTAGATCTAAGTATGTTGAAGTCGCGCAACTCAGATCGATCTCCCCTCACCCCACAGTGTAGACTAGGTTTACAAACAAAAATTTGCTAGCCAGACCCCTTCTCCCCCACTTTCAGGATTTGATTTCTGCAAACAGCTGGGCAGCTAACCCTAGGCCAAGCCAGGGGAAAGAGTGAAGGGGAGCTGAAATCAAGCTAGTTCTGCCTTTGATCCTGTAGTAAGGGCTTCATCCCTGGTGCCCCCTTCCCACTGGAGCACATGGCCCTCTCATATCCCAACACACCTTCCATCTGTGCAGCTCTCTTCCCTAGCTAACCTGCCTCCCCCACCCTGCCCACTTCATTAGCCTTCTTTTTCCTGCATCAGAGGGTGTGCTACCTACTATGGAGCAGCAAGAAACAACACATTTGGGTAAAATAAGCCTTGGCTAATGTGGTGCTCTCTCTAAAGTGTGCCTGACTTTAGCAAAGTATTTAATTAGCCTCCACAGACTTCTTTTCCTCGCCTGCAGATTATAGTGATCTCAGCCCAAGAAGCCCTGGAATGTGATTCCTTCTGAGGACACGCTCAATTGAGATGTAATGACATTGAGTTGGTGTGCAAAAGAATGTAGTAAGAGGAGCAGGGAATGGATTTTATTAACACTACTGAGTTGCTTGTGAACGATTTTTTGTTGTTGTTTTTGATTATACATATTGGTGACTTCTTTCTCTGAATGTCACTGTAATTGGCAGTGAAAGTCACTAGATTTATCACTGGTCACTTTGACACTTATTTTCTTGCTAGGGAAACCAAAAGGTCCCTAAATTTAGTGACAAAGTAGCTAAGTTGGCAACAACTTTTCAAAAGCAAATACGTTTGTAAAAGGGTATTGGTATTTTAGCACAGATACAAAAGGCCGAGCTAGTTAGTAGAGAGGGTTATTACATTTTATTTCCAGAAGTGTACATTTCTCCATTTTGAACAATGCATGCTGTTTTATATTTGAGGAACAAATATGTCCACAAAATGAATCACATAATGTTGTATTTTTCACTTCTCAAAACGTTAGTGTTGAGTGTTTGGGGTTTTTTCACTGGGATCCACCTTCTTCTCCTCTCCGCCCCCCCCCCCCCCCCCCCGCCCCTCCCCGCACCTGCCCCAAACAAAATGAGTGGGTTTGTTCAGGTTCACAACAACCCCGGTTTTCATTTCCTTTGGTAGACTTTTGATTAAGGTTATTTATATCAAGCAGCCCAGGAGATCATGCTGAATCTTGGCGGAGGAGAACACTGTGTTTAGATTTTTGCAAATTAATTTTTATATAAGGGAAATATAATCTCATTCAGCAGAAACAGAGTTTACACAATAAATCTTTAATTTTTGATACGCTTAAAAATACATCATATAGATACATTCAAAGATCACTATTCAGATTAATTTTAATGATCTAAAATTCTTCACAAGTAACTTTGTACTACAGTATTTCATTGATCCTATAAATTAATCTTTCAATATACTGAAGTTGAAATCAAGTATTTTGTGGAACAACCATTTCTTTGTCCAGAATAAGGCTGTGGCAACTCACTTTTTGTGTCCGTGCAGCAGGATTAATTTTGACTTGCAGGGCAAGTCAAAATTATAGATCAAATTGTATAGTACCATGTTGGTGCTATAAACGATATTTTTTAGGACATGACAGTAATACTCAGAGTAAAGTTCCCCCTGTATTCTCTGTCTAGGTACTTATGTTGTCTAAATGTTGCTCTGCCATTAAAACAAGATGTTGATCCTTTTTTTTTTCTTTTTTTTTTTTTAAAGGTTGTGTATGAACAAGAAGGGGTTTTCATTCATTCATCTTGTGCAAAAAATGACGACCAGGACAGTTTAATATCAGGAATACTACATGTCATAGAAAAGGTAATCATTTGATACAGTTGTTAGATTTTTTTTTTCCTTACATTTACCTTCAATGCATCTAACATACCTTCGCAAGTTTAAAATATTGAAAATCCTCAGTGTTTGTATTTGTTAATGAACATACATTATTTTAGGTATAGCTGCCAAACATCATGATGTATGAAGTAAACATTCATAATTCTTTGCATAAATAGGGAGATCTGTATTTTCTTAATTATAATCTTACTGTGTTTGATGCATAAGTGTAACTTGTATTGTAGGAAGCTGAAGTACTAGTAGACTGGAGACCATTGGATGATACTTTGGACTCTTCCAATATCCTCTGTGCTGGAAAGGTATGCTTATTAATTACTTGCATTCACCTTTTCATCTTTCTCTGCAGGTTTTGTATGTATTGTTCATCTGTTAAATTTAGCTAGATGATCCTAAAACTAGAAGTTTACTTATTTAGGGTGGTGGTTATTTTTGTTGCTGTAGTGCCTAGGAGCCCTAGTCCTGGACCCCATTATGCTAAGCACAGTACAAACAGAACACAAAGGCTGTTATGTTTTGCTGTCTGAGTGGGCGGGTGCTAGGATCCAATGAAGCCTGGTCTTCAGAGTATGAAAGAGGGGAGTGCTACCTCTGTGGCTCTGCCTAGATGAGGGTTTAAAGATGTTGTGTTAGGATGTTAGCTCACACACCCTAACTAAAATGGTTTAAGTCTAGGAGAGAAAATATCTTGATTAAAGCCTCTAGGCTTTAACTGTACTAGCTTGGTATGTACTAAAACAAAGCTATTATAATACTAAACTGGGAGGAGTGGTTGATACGCTGGAGGGTAGGGATAGGATACAGAGGGACCTAGACAAATTAGGGGATTGGGCCAAAAGAAATCTGATGAGGTTCAACAAGGACAAGTGCAGAGTCCAGCACTTAGGACGGAAGAATCCTATGCACTGCTACAGACTAGGGACCGAATGGCTGGGCAGCAGTTCTGCAGAAAAGGACCTAGGGGTTACGGTGGACGAAAAGCTGAATATAAGTCAACAGTGTGCCCTTGTTGCCAAGAAGGCTAATGGCATTTTGGGTTGTATAAGAGGGGCATTTCCAGCAGATCGAGGGACGTGATTATTCCCCTCTATTCGGCACTGGTGAGGCCTCATTTGGAGTACTGTGTCCAGTTTTGGGCCCCACACTACAAGAAGGATGTGGATAAATTGGAAAGAGTCCAGCGGAGGGCAACAAAAATGATTAGGGGACTGGAGCACATGACTTATGAGGAGAGGCTGAGGGAACTGGGATTGTTTAGCCTGCAGAAGAGAAGAATGAGGCGGGATTTGATAGCTGCTTTCAACTACCTAAAAGGGGGTTCCAAAGAGGATGGATCTAGACTGTTCTCAGTGGTAGAAGATGACAGAACAAGGAGTAATGGTCTCAAGTTGCAGAGGGGGAGGTTTAGGTTGGATATTAGGAAAAACTTTTTCACTAGTAGGGTGGTGAAGCACTGGAATGGGTTACCTAGGGAAGTGGTGGAATTTCCTTCCTTAGAGGTTTTTAAGGTCAGGCTTGACAAAGCCCTGGCTGGGATGATTTAGTTGGGTTTGGTCCTGCTTTGAGCAGGGGGTTGGACTAGATGACCTCCTGAGGTCCCTTCCAACCCTGAGATTCTATGATTCTATGATGATACAAATGAATAAAATTTGCCTTGTTTTGATTAGAATTTTGGAAGGTCTTAAACTGAGGTAGGTAAGATGACCGAACATCAGACATTTAAATCCTAGTCAAAAAAAGACTAGGCCTAAGACAAGTAATTGTTTCCTAGTCGTCTCTTGATGTTGCAGAAATCTCTCTGCATGGGCTGGTCAGGGATCTGTGCAATATTCGTATGTATGTAGATGTTAACCTTTTTTCCTAAGTGCTCTAACAGTAAGCTTATATCTACCTCAACTATAGTGGTTCTACCTCCCCACAATGATAAAACCAATTTTGGCCCCTGTCTACTAAGTCTGTTAAAATAAAAGCCCCATAAAAGATTAGTGTTAAAGATCCTTTAGTGTTGTTGCTTAAAACACATGACCCACAAGTCTAGAAAGACAGGAAATTCTGTGTTGATAGTTACAAAAAGCACAAACATATGAAAGTGTGAGTGCACAATTAAAGTCACCCAAATAACTTTAACTTTTCTTCACAGCAATGTCAGTCTCCAGCTTCTCTCTTTCATTCCCTTTATGCACTGTGGTTGAAAACTGAACTCACTTAACTCTGTGGTGTAGATATAGCCTAAGTTGACGCAAGCTATGCCGACGATCATAAACCGCTATAATTACATCGGTTATGCGTGTTCACACAACGCTCCTTGTGTCCGAGTGCATGCACAGTTGAGTTTCTAGCATAGAGAGAGAGCAGTGCACTGTGGGTAGCTATTCCACTGTGCAACTCGCCACATTCTGCTGCTAGAAGTTGTGGGAATGGATTGCAGTGCATCATGGGCACGGGTTCCCTGTCCCATGGTGCATTTTTTGTGTCTTGTCATTTCATGGGCTACCAACTACGTTTTGTGGCGTTTTTCAACAGCCTCTGTAAACTGTGCACCTGCCATCTCTGCCTAAAAGCATGGATCCTGCACTGCCCTCTGGTCTTGTGATAAGTGTTATGAACATAACATGGCTGATCATACAATATTTCAAGAGCTACAAATCTGAACAGGAATCCGTGGTGCATGCCCTGCTGTGTGCCATGGACCGAAACAATTCTAGATTACTTTTGGTATTCACAGAGCAGCTGCACATGGTGAATCATCGCTATTGGGCTTGGAAGCAAGCACCGAGTGGTGGTGGTACCAGGGTTTTCAGAACCCAAAACAGTGATAACGTAACTGTTTCACTCCATGCGGTGTCAGGAATAAACCAATGGGAACACAGCAATTCTGTCTGATGAAAGATTAATACAAGTAAGCGTTCTCTAATCTAAAATTACAATTTATTAGATTTAAGTACACACAGACATGAGCAATAGGTTTAGAACATCCCAAATAATTACCTAATCTGAGATGGTATTGAGTCATTTACAACAGGTCCGCAATGGCCGGTTGCTTCCCTGCTGGGGAGTTTGGTGTCAGGAAAAAATTTCTCAGGATAGCTTCAGAGACCTGCTCCAAGGTACACTCTATTATCTAGTCTTGTTATAACTAAAGTTTACAGAACACAGCTTGTAGTGACCCCTACTGGGTCATCACCTCTTCTAACTTCAGTAAAGTACTTATCAGCAAGTATTCCTAACAATCTTAGTCATAATAAGCTTCTATATCAAAGGTGCCCAAATTCAAGGTTTTTTATCCACTTATTTTCTTTCAGTCTCAATTTGTTGACCCTCTTTCTCCCCTTGTCCCATTCTGATTAGCAGAAACTGCAAGCCTACAGCTTGTTGAGATTAACCCTTAACTATGTGGAGGTCTATTTCATTAATTTATGGTGGCTGAATACACACAATATGGTTGCAATTAGCTTGATCAAATTCTGGGGTACACATCCCTCAAATCTGGGGCAGTAGTGGGATTACATCATTATACAGGTATGGTATGACGAGCAGTGGCTGCAGAACTTTTGGATGTGTGAAGCCACCTTCCTGGAACTGTGTGCAGAGCTTGCCCCTGTCCTGCATTGCAAGGACACCAAAATGAGAGCTGCCCTCTGCCATGGGCTTTTCCACTGAATCACCATATGGAAGCTGGCAACTCCAGACTGTTACTGGTCAGTCACAAATCAGTTTGAAGTCGTGAAGTCCACAGTGGGGGTTGTGTTCACGCAAGTTTGCAGAGCCATTAATCACATCCTGGTACAAAGGACTGTGACTCTGGGAAATGTACGTGAAATAGTGAATGGCTTTGCGGCAATGGGATTCCGTAACTGCGGCGTGGCAGTAGATAACTCACACATCCCAATTTTGGCCCCGGACCATCTTGTGACAGAGTACATACAATTTCGGAAACCCGATGTGGCCCTGAGGCCAAAAAGTTTACCCACTCCTGGTCTAGGTGTTCTTTTTAAGGGGATAACTGTAGGTGACTAGGGACAATATTGTAAGTTCCGCCACCATTTTCCACAGACGGGGGTCATTGAAGCCAATATCTCACTCCTGAGGGTAAGAAAGTATGCAAGCAAGGGTGCATCTCTTGCATGAGTGCAGTGTCAGACTTGGTTCCTATGCTGCTTGCCTGTGTGCCGCTTTGGTCCCTGCAAAAATGATTGCCAGTTGCCGCAGAAAAGTTTCCTACAGTGGGGGGAAGGAACAAAGCAGCTCTGCCAAGGGAACCTTCAGCAGATGATTGGCGAGTACCTCCAGGAAAGTTTCCTAGAGATCTCCCTGGAATCTCTGTGTGCATTAACACACTGTTCCTCAGAGCCCCCACTGCATAGCTACAAAGGGGAATGGAAAGCAGACGTAAACACAACTAATCTTGTACATTTCTATCCCTTAAGAAACTTCTAGCATATAACGAAGCAAAGGGCAGCTCTACCTCATGTAACCAAGCAGTATCAAATCAAAATGAACACTTATGCATCATCCTCTCCTGCATCATGCACACCACAGAATGCTAAGACTGGCCTGAGGTCCTGGCTTCCCATGGTCCCAAACAACCTTGTCCCCTCTAATTCTCCAACTCCACTTCCTCGTCCATCACTTTGTCCTCGGGGTTGAGGCCACTGGCCACTGTCTCCAGTTCCTCTGAAGCATCCACGGGGCTTGTGAAGGTGGGGTCGCCGTCGAGGATGTCATCCAGCTCTTTATAGAAGCGGCAGATCTTCGGTGTAGCACTAGAGCAATGGTTTGATTCCCTTGTCTTCTAGTATGCCTTCTGGTACAACCCGTCCTCAGCTCATTGATCTTTGCACAGCACTGATTCGTGTTCCATTTGTAGCCCTTCTCCAACATGCCATGAGAAATCTTCCTGTATGTTTTGAAGTTCCCACGGCTGGAGTGGAGCTATGATTGCACAGCTTCCTCTCCCCACAGAGCCTGTAGAACCAACAACTCTGATGTACAACACGCGGGAGATCGTTTAGTGCATGAAGCTGCCATGGTGAGCTGGAAAGATGCCATGTGAGCCGTCCAGTCTGAGCAAACGGGAAGTGGAATTTCAAAATTTCCTGGTCCTTTTAAGGGTGAGGGGCAGATGCCTGTGTACCTGGCAGCAGAGTTTGAACTGCTGACTAGAGCAGTCAGGATGGGCACCAACTAGAGGCCATTTATGGCGACATAACCAAGTGCAGTGTGTGCATTGACACTGCATTGATCTAACTTTGCTGCAAAAAGCTCTGTGCTGCTTGTCAAGCCGGTTTTATTTTGTTGGCGTAGCAGGAGAGTTAAATCAGCGGGAGGAGCATTGTAGTGTGTACATCTCACTATTTTGTTGACAAAAGCTGACTTTTGTTGACACAATTGTGTAGTGTAGACAACGCGTTATACACGCTTAACAGGGAAAGCTTCCTAGAGGAGGCCTAAGCCACCAATTTTCTACAGAATTTAAAAAAAATTCAATTTTAAAATTAAAAAAATTGTTGCTATCCCCTTGGTTGTGAAGATAACATACTACATGTATACTAATTCAGTCTTGTCTTCCTGAGGCTGCTGACAGACTACTTCGGTGTTTCCTTTGCTTCTAACAACTTTCCTAAGCAACAGCAGACAGTAGTCGTCTCCTCTCTCCCCTCCCCACCCCGGTCCTACTTCTGCTCTATGGATAGCAGTGGAACTAGCAAAAATGCCAGTCTCACTCTGTTACTACTTAAGAAAGTTTATAAGCAGCAGCAGAGACAAGTAGTGGAGCTATTCATGGAAAGAAACCATATCTCAACCCATGCACAGTCAGAGGGTTGAATAGAGAGCAAAGCAGTAGAGGCGGGCTTCCCCTTTGGAGTAACCAGGAGAGTTTGGATTAGGTATAGAGCAGTGGTTCTCAACTCGTTTCAGTCCATGGGCCACCAGGCCAATCAAAACATTTTTGTGGACCACCTCCTTTTTATTATGTATGTATGTATTTTATTTTTGTTGAGACATGATTAAAAAGAGAAGACACATTTTGGGTTGAAATTTATTTATTTTTCTTACTAGATGTTTGGATTCTCTTCTCACTGACAAGCTTTTCAATGTTTGGAGTGGTACTTGATAATGCACAACGAATATCGCTTTCCACTGCGAGCCGATTCCTCTGTTTGGACTTAACGTGCAACAAACACGAAAATCCCGTCTCTCACATATAAGTTGATGCAAATGGCAAAAGAAATCTGACTGCGTGTGCTGACAGATTTGGGTAACTGCCGGTCATGCTGGCCCAAAATTTCTCTGTGGTAGACTGCTGGTACACGTTTTGGGTCACAAAATCATTTTTCAGATCCAAAAATTCCTCCTGCAGATTCTCTGGAACACTATTAACATCTGTTGTGAATGGATTCCTTTTGAAAGATAATCCATCCTTTGTCCTGTCCACGTCCGGAAAGCATCGTTGGAATTAGTCTTGTAGCTTCTGTAAATGATGGAGAATTTGCTTCCGACTGGCTTCCTTTTTCCCGAGCATGGCATCCACATATGGGAATTGAACCAAATTATTGCCTTCAACTCTTACTATCCAGAGCTCCAATTTGTCAAGTAAAGCCTGGATGATGCTTTGGTGAGAGAACAGATTTACACCTTTCCCTTGCAGCTGAAGATTCAGTTTGTTCAAGATTCCAAAAATATCGACAAGATACGCAAATTCTAAATTTGACTGCATCAGCACATTTCGGAATTGCTCTTTCCCTTGAGCCTGGAGAAACAAATCCAACTCCTTTCTCAATTGGAAAACTCTGAGTACGTTCCCTGCTGACAACCATCATACAGAAGTGTAGAACAGCAACACATCAAAGTCAGAACCCATGTCCTGGCAAAATCTTTTGAACAGCCTGGTGTTCAGAGCCGATGATTTGATGTAATTCACCACTTTCACCAACCCATTGAAAACGGCGTTGAGTTGATCAGGCAGTGTTTTTTTGATGCCAAAGCTTCCCTATGAATGAAGCAATGAACTCTGGTTATCATTGGAGAGCGCTGTTTCACTGTTTGGAAGCCTGATTTTGAACCCAGCATGGCGGGTGCACCATCTGTGGTGGCACCCACAAGATTTGCCCATTCCAGACTCTGCACTTCAAAGAAATTGTTAACAATTTCCATCACATCCTGAGTCTTTGTGGTGGTATCCAGAGTCTTACAGCCAGACAACTAGAGAGTGGAGAAGAAAGTGAGAGTGCTCCTCTTTTTGAAACCATTGCACTCTCCCCTTCCTAAGCAATTGAAAATTCCAATTTGCAGTTGGAAATTTGTTGTGGATTCTCACCACAGTGTTGCTCCTGGGCCTCAGGAGATGTAGGAGAGGGCTCTTTCACACTGGCCTCTGCCAAAAAATGTAAAACCAGTTCATACCCACCGTGTAGAGTATATTGTTGTTTGGACTTTTTGTAAGGATTTACATTTGAAAAAGCCAAAACAATGGAACAGTGACTGTGTTTTTTTTTATTTTAATAGGGTTAAAGAGGTCTAAAGTGGACATCTTAAAGTGTGGTTCGATCCTCAAAATGTGACATTAAAAGAAGGGCATTGTGGGATTCCATATTCTGTGTTTTACAGATTTCCATATCAAACTTGCTCAGATTAAGCAAACAAACTTGCAAGTTGCTGGCCCAGCAAAGTAACCAGGGACTTTAACAGTCAGCATGAGTTCTTCTCATTTTATACATCACCAGTGGGTTTGTGCATATTGTTGTTGTTGGCATAATCTGCAGACAGTGATATCGCATAGGATACCAGGCGGCCTAATTTAGCTTGAAGAGCCTTTTTTATTGGTGGTGATAAACAAGGTGAGTAGAACTCAACTTGTTTCGGAGCCTCTGGTAAATTTGTGGGGCTCACAGCTAAAAAAATATCTATTTACTTGCAGAATGATCAGATTTGATATGGAGATCATGGAGAATAATGAATCTGGTTCCCCCCAGGGCCCTTGTTACAAAGTCACTTCACAGGATCGAGCCACACTTTACATTTGGAGAAAACGCTGTATGTGTGTACTTTTTGAAAGTGGAATTCTGAAACAGAATCACAGAGCATTCAGGGGTGCTGGAACCATTTTTATAATGGGGATGCTGAGAGCCATTGAATCAGACTGCAGACCCTGTATATGATGGAAATCACTTCAAGCTGGGGGTGTTGCAGCACCCCCAGCATCCTAGTTCCAGCACCTATGAAAACATTTATAATTGGCTTCATACATAGCTGTCTCCAATGCAAAGTGTAATGCTTTGCCATCTTAAGAACTTTTACTCTTTCTGTGTTGCTGCCTTAATGCTGTGATCTGGATTTAGAACAAAGGCCAATTCTGTTTCTCACCATTGTATAATCGACACATGGAATCTTTGCGGGGAGTTGGGCATGATTGCTTTCAAAATACTATTTATTTAACCTGGAATTGTTAAAATGCATCCTTTTCTGTTGTCTGTGGTGGTAAAGAAGGGTGGAAGTGGCTCAAGCATTGTACAATTTAGAGTAATTAATGATCTGTCATTACTGGGATGAGATCAATTTGTCAATTATGAATAGGTAAGGTTGTTTTAAAATTTCTACTTGTTCTTAGTGCATCTCTAGTTGGGCAGATTTAAGATTATTTGAGTGATCACTATCTTTTTCTATAAATTTCAAATGTTTGGATTTCTTTTGAATTTAAACTTAACATGGACTTTCTTGTTTTTTTCCCCCTAATATTTGTTTGATAACTATGTTCTTCTGAGGATTTTAACACTCAGGTCTGTGTACTTTCAGCGTTGACTCCAGTATACCAAAGGTGTTGGTGTTTTTTAAATCTTAAAATTAGCTACTGATAAAATTCAGTTTTAGTTTTTGTGACTTTTTTTTTATTTTATTTTATTTTTTTAATTTTGTTTAGGATTCCAGTTCAGTTGTAGAGTGGACACAAACCCCTAAAGAAAAATCTCCACGAGGGTCAGACCACCAGAATAATTATGAAGCAGAATGGGACATGGTCAACACAGTCTCGTATAAAAAGAAGCCACGTTCTAATGGAGGTACATGCAAAAATAAATTCTGAAATTTTAAATATTTCCCTTGATATTAACTTAGTTTTGAAAGATCCATTAGTTATAAAAAATACTCTAGAATGTATTCCCTCAGGAACTGAAATGCTGAGGTGACTTGTGGCTTGAATTGCTTCCATTTTCCCAGATGAATTGATCTCTGCACCCACAAAGTTGTCTGCCTCTTCAATCTGATTTTCCTGCTAACTCACTGTAGGGGGAATTGTGTGGTTGAAGCTTATGTCTAACCAGCATTTTAAGAGCTCATCCTACCGTGTCATAAAGCATTGCTATGCCTGTCTTAATATGCATACGACCGTCACATCTCTCTTAAGCAAGTGAAACTTGAACAAATGTATGCAATTATTAGGAAAGAGAATGAGAAGAGTAATGCTGTATTAAGCAGATGCTACTTCACTACTGGAACACCAGAGGGAGATTGAGTATACTACTGTGCAGTGAGAGCTTGCACATCAGAAAAAAAGACAAATATCTGGAGAATTGTACTCTTTCACACCTAACACTCAAGTTTTGGTAAAATAAGAAAATAAATACAGGAAAATTGAAAGAATTAAAGAATTTGGAACCATCCAGTTTTCATAGCTAAAATGTACACAGTTCTTATGTTTTCCATTATTGTTTTGCTTGTAATTGTGATCTTCTTAGTTACATTTGTCCTCCCTCTGTAACCCCCTCCATCTTTTTATATTCATGGTCTTGCCCTATATTAAACCCCAGTCCTGCAACTGGGGACTGTAATGAGGCCTACAAACCCCATACTGAGCGTAGACAGAAGGGGGAGGAGAGCCTCTCCTTTTTATAGGCAAACAGCTTGACCACACCCTCATGTAGCTGCCAGAGCTGCCAATCATGGAGGCAGGCTCCAATAGCTTCATCCAGTAGAGGAAACAAAGCCTGCTATAAAGGGGAGAGTACAGAGAAGGAAAGGGAGGCAGAACAGCCTGAGACAGCAAATGGGTAACACCCTTGCACCAGGCTGCCTCTGTGAACAGCCAAGAGACTGAAACATACTTCTAGATTTAATTAGAGCTGAGGGCCCAAGAACTAAGGAGGGCCAGTCGGGGGCAGCAGAGACCCCACAAAAGACCACACCAGGAGCTGGTGACAAGGGACCCTTATGTTCATGTGGCACCCCATCAATGATGTGATTCTTAGAGTGCATGTCCATATGTATTCCACTCCAGGTGCACATGAACCGTCTGTGCTGGATATTGGAGATATTTAGTTAGTGGTGACTGTTCAGTCTACTCATGCACCTTGTGAATACCCCTGTACCCCAAACCAAGGGTATAAAGGACAATGCAGGACTAACCACCACTGCAATTCCTTCTCACTGCCCACGACTGCGATGGAGTGTTCAGTGTCCTGCACGCCTATAGAGTTAGCTCTTATTATTTTATTGCTGCACATAGTGATTATTTAATGTTAGACTAGTGATTTGCCTGTTGATTATCATCACTTTATAGCTGTTTATACTTTTTTGATAGGTTTCAGTTAGCTTTGAGGAAGCTTTCATTCATACCCTTTCCCCCCCGCCCATTTAGTTTTTTTGGTCTTTTTGGGTGATAATGCCTCAGCCTAAATCACCTAGCTTCAAATATTGCTCTTCTTGAAAGGTAGCATTTCCTCTTAGTCATGAATGCACTCAGTGTTGTCTTTCGTTTATGGGAATCACTCATCCCCTCAAAAAGCAGTGTATATAAGTCCTTTTCAAAAAGGGTATCGAAACTGGGGACAAGACTGAAAATGTATGACTACTCCTTGGGACCAGCCAGGGACCCAGACCCATCAACAGCCCCCACCCCCAGTTCGTTGGTCAGCAAATTCAAAGCGTGCCCCTCAAGATAGGTCTCCCTCTGCTAAACAATCCTGTAGGGAAATGTTGGGGAAAGGGCTGAAGGATATCCACCTCCCTCAATCTAGAGGCAGATCTCGCTGTAAATCCTCTAAGCAGAGCTCTAAATTGCCTCCCAAGACTCCACAGCCTGGAATGGATAGTGGTTGATCTCTTGTGAAATGTGATGTACCACTTGTCTGGTTCCTATATCCAGGGCATCAGTGCCTATTAGGGTGCTGTAACGTCAGCACAAATTTTCATTATTGGCATAGGGTAGGCTGGTACTGAGCACCTTAATCACAGCAGCCCCCAAAGGGATTATATTATTTTTGAGGTTCCCAGCTCATTTGACATCGGTACTGATTAAATACATGGTACCAAGGGAGGATGTAGTACTGAGGAGCCCGACTGTTACTATCAGGAAGGATGCATATCTCTTTGATTTGGGAGGTTAATACTTCAATGGTATTAACTTCCTCTCCTGTACTTACCCCAAAGCTGGCTTTATTTTCTACCACCCCTGCCTGTGCAGCTTCTCCCTTTGAGTTGGATATATTTTATTCACTCCTAGCATAGTGGAGAAGATTTTCCCACATATGTTCACAAAACTTGCTCTCTAGACTTGCTCTCAGAGAAGTTTTAGTGCGTGAAGTACAGGCCTCTACAAAAGACCTACTGTTTGAAGGGTCAGAGCTGTTTGGCGAGAAAACAGTATGTTACACTTGCTCAAAAACTCTAAAGCAAGCCTGAAATCATTAGACATATACATACCTCTTGTGTATCAAAAAATTTATCACCTGCAGCAGAGGCAGTGGCTGCTCTCATAAATAGGCTCGCAAAGTATTAACCTAAGAAGCAGCGTCCTTTCAACAGAGAGCATCATCCCTGTAATCGCTCAACCTCATGCCCTGCTCAGTCCTATTCCAGGTTTCTATTCCAAATATTTCCCCATACCCAAGAAGAAGGAAAGTTAGAGATCTGTTCTGGACCTCAGAATGCTCAATACCTTCATTCAGCAAATAAGGTTCAGGATGATTGCCTTAATATCTGTGTTACCATTGCTAAATATGAAAGATAAGTTAGCAGCTCTCAACCTGCAGGATGCTTATTTTCATGTTGCCATATATCCTGCACACAGAAAATTTCTGTAGTTTGTGGTAGGCCAAAAAAGTATCTTATCCTTCGGTTTATCCAGAGTTCCAGGAGTATTTACGAAGTTCTTAGCAGTAATGGCTGCTCACTTAAGAAAACAGGGATATCAGTATTTCCATACCTAGACAACTGGTTGGTCAAGGGAACTCTTACCAAAAAGGTCAGGCCTCCACTCAGACCATTCTCCATCTGTTTGGATCTCTGTCTGTGAGTCAGCACTTGCGCTGTTTCATTCCAATACAATGAATAGAATTTATCGGAGCTGTACTGGACTCCAAAACAGCAAGGGCCTATCTACCTCAAGAACAGGTTGGAGACTGTGGCCAGACTTACCTCAGTACTTTTTAGACAGTGCCTCAGACGTTGGCAAGGACTTTTCTCAGCTTACGAGGCCATATGACCTCTTGCACTTTCATAATGTTGCATGCCAGATGACACCTACGCTGCCTGCAAGGTTGGATGAAGTTTGTTCGTATGTTTGTACCTGCCACTAGTGGTCCCTTGAGGTTCTTGCCTCCCTTCACTGGTGGAAGAACCCAGACTGTACATGGGGAGAAGGGAACTCCCACCTTTTCCAACAAAAGGTGATAGTTACAAATTCATCTCTATTGGGTTAGGAAACCCACCCAGAACATGAAATATTCTGGAGCTAAGAGCAGTCCAAAATGCCTGTATTCAGATTATGACATACAATCCAACTGTTATATTTTATATACACACACTGGGAGGGACACATCATCTCCCCTGTGTAGAGAGCAGAGCAGCTGCGGAATTGGTTCATACAGCATTGCATTACATTCACAGCAGTTCACTTACCGGATCTGCAGAACCTATTGACAGACAAGCTGAGCAGACACTTTTCAGCAGATCATGAATAGGAGATACACAACTCTGTAATTCAGTCAGTCTTCCAGAAGTGGGGTCACACCTCAGTGAACTTATTTGTGACACACAAGAACAAGAAATTCCCAACTTTCTGTTCCAGAGGTGATCATAACATAACCTACAGTGGATTTATTCCTCATTCTGTGGTCTTGTGTTCTGATGTATACATATTCACTAATTCCGTTACTTGCAAGAGTGCTCAGGAAGGCCAGACAAGATGCAGTCACGCTTTCCCTCATAACTTCTGCATTGGTAGCCAAGATAGTTTTGGTTTCTGGAGCTCATGTTTCTCCAGCAGGCCTGTCAACATTTCTTTTTGCTAGTACGAGATCTCTTATCTTATGATGGGAGTCGAACCTGTCTTCCTAACCTATCCACACTTCAGCTCTGTGAATTTTGGATGTGTGTCGGAAGTAGAAAGAGCATGTTCTACTAGCATTCAAACTATTCTGATCAATAGCAGAAAATATCTCCACTAGAAAAAAACTATTATGCAAAGTGGAGAAGTTTCATCACCTGGTGTGAGCATTGTAGACTACCTCTTCAGTTGCAAATTCCCACTATCTTAGACTATCTGCTGTCATCAACAACCTTAGGTCTATCACTCAGCTCTCTGACTACATCTTGGTGCCATAAGGGCATATTACCCACTTACACGGGTTTTTGGTGTTTTTCTACCTATCTGTGATCGGATGTCTTGAAGGCTTAGTGAGGATATTCCCACCTATAAGGGAATGGAATCTTCTATATGGGATCTAAATGTAATTTGACAGATCTCCTGAGACCTCCATTCGAACCTGTGGTTTCATGCTCTCTCTTGCACTTGTCTGTGAAGACTTCCTTCCTTTTAGCTATCACATCAGTAAAGAGAGTGGGAGAAATAGGGGCCCTTATGACTGATACCCCTGCCCCCACAGTTTTTTTAAAATTTGGTAAGGTAACCCTTAGACATGTCCAAAGTTCATGCCAAAGTTCATGAGTTTCCTTTAAATCATGTCATTCATTTACCCATATTTTTTACAAAGCCCTGTTTGTAAACATGCTGAAGGGGGATTACAGACCCTGGATGTTTGAAGGGTCCTCGTCTTTTACCTTCAGGGGACAAAACCCTTTAGATCTTCACCAAGACTTTGTTTCCTCTGCTGAAAGGATGAGAGGCCATCATATTTCTATGCAGAAGCTATTAAGGTGGGTTTCAGGGCGTCATGAATTGACTAAACTCCTAGGACATAGGTGGCATCAGCTGCTACTTTGGAAAAAAAACAAACACAATTGATATTTGTAAAGCTTTCACCTGCGGTTCCATACACACCTTAGTAACCACTATACTGTAACAGAATGCCTGGCTAGAGCAGGCATTGCTTTTGGTAGAGTATTCCTTCAGTCTCTTTTTAGATAAGACACTGATCATCTAACACCTTAATTTAGATCGCTGCTTGGGGGTCACCTAGAATGGAATGCACATATGGAGAAGCATCTGAAGAAGAAACATTACTTACTTGTGCATAACTGGAGTTCTTTGAGATGTTTTCATATGTATATTCCATGACCCACCCTCCTTCCCCTCTGCTTTGGAGTTGTCCTATATTTTCAGGCTCCAAGATGGCAAAGAAACTGGAGTGGCAGTTAGTTCTGTACTGCCCTTTATACCCTGGGTATGAGGCACAGTACTCAGCGTGCATGTGCAAAACAAATGGACACTGCTAGCTAAAATCTCCTATCTCAAGCACATAGGGTGCATGCATACCATAAGTTGTACAGGCATAGTCCCAGTTCATGAATTCTGGTTGATATTGTGAAGGTGTATTATGAAAACCTGCTGTATCATGAGTACCTGCCTCTGTATGGGTATCAGCTATTGCTGACAGGTCTTGTAGCAGGTACACACTAGACAGGGACAATGGGAAATACTCAAGGTTAACAATGGTATTTAGACCTCACAAAGGTTATGCTGAAAAGCAGTTGCATCCTTAGAAATCTGATTTTAGCATAACCCTTCTGAAGCGAGCAGGGGAAGGTAAGAGCAGTGCAAAGTTACCAGGAGCAGGAGGAGGAGTTGAAATCAGGGAATGCACAAAGAGCAATGAGCCTGACAGGAAAACAAAATGTGGGGTATGAGAGAGCAGGGCCACAAGCTGGGAAAGGTGCTCCATGAGGGAGAGATGACTCACCATGTAACAGTTTGCATGAGGCAGGGGACACCTGGACCTAGATGGTTCCCCAAGTAGGACTCACTAGTTCACCTTCCCTTGTGAAGGACGCCCATGTTTAAGATGTATGATTTGTACTCTCCTGTGCTCTGTATGATTAAGTAAAAGTATTAATGTGTTATGTGCTTCACAACTGCCTGTGTGCCCCTGAGAGATTGAACCTGTAAAGCAAAAGCTTCACACATCTGTGGTGGAATTATGGGACAGGGTGTGTTTAAGTAATTTGAGTATCTTGAGGGTCAGTGCTGATCCTGGGAGCCTAGGGCAGGTGGGCTGAGGAGCTCCATTTCTGAGAAGCGGTAGCTAGCAGGCTGAGAGTCAGTGCCCAGAAAATGTGCCAGAGAGGTCAAGGGAGGAACCAATGCTTTAACCAGCTGAGGCTTCAAGAGCTTGAAACACCATGGTAATCCAGTGCAGGAGAGGCTTGGATTCCCCTTACAATAGTTCTGTTGGGTGGCCAGGAGGAGGTACTTTGCTAGGATCTGTGACACGTACCTAGAGTGGAAAACACATATGGACATCACATCTCAAAGAACTCCAGTCACCTTACAAGTGAATAACTTTTCTTTCTGACCGGGGTAAGGGGTCTACTCACCTGTAAATGATTGCAGGCTCAGGGCTTTAGATGTTGATCCCTTTGAGGCAAGGATTCTGCCTACCCATGTGTTTGTACAGTGCCTAGCACAACAGAGCTCCAATCTGATTGGCGCCCGTTAGGTGGATCCTGGGACATGGCACTTGTAGCTGGGATTTCATACAGCCAGTGAATTTACAGATGGTAGACAAACTGTGTAGGAAATAAACAGGAAAATAAAGTCTGACAGCTGTATTAACCATTTAGAAGCCTCTGGGATGTGGACAGGTATCGTGAGAACTGAAGAATGCTACAGTGTACACTCCATTCCCAGAGATAGTGTTACATTTCTGAAAAGTTGGCAGTATTGATAAGGGGTATATGCAGTGGTGGATTTAGAGTTAGTGGGGCTCTGTGCACAGCTTCATTTTTACGTGCCCCTCCCCCACCCCTCGGGACCCTGCCAAAAAAAAGAACATTCTCTTATCTCCCCTGCCCCTCCTGTTTTTCATTCTTTTTTTCTTCATCCTCCTATATTATAAGTAATGTGAAGTAAATGAAAATAAAATGAGGTACCTTGATTGGGGCAGGGGGTTGGGGGGGGCAGGAGGGGTGTGGGCTCTGGGAGGGAGTTTGGGTGCTGGGTGTGGGTTCTGGGCTGGGGCAGAGGGGTTAGGGTGTGGGGGGATGAGGAGTCGGGCTGTGGGAGGAAGTTTGGGTGTGGGGTGCAGGCTCTGGGCTGAGGCAGGGGTGCAGGAGGGGGCCAGAGGGGTGGCGTTTACCTCGGGTGGCATGGCTCCCAAAGCGACCAGCGCACACACCACTCTGGCAGTGGCTCCTAGGCAGGGGAGGGCCAGGGGGTCTCCGCGTGCCACCCCTGCAGCTCCCAGGGGTTGCAGGGACATGCCGGCCGCTTCTGGGAGCAGCATGGGCACGGTGGAGAGGGAGGGAGGCAGAGCGGGCAGGGAGCTGCCTTAGCCCTGCTGCTGGCACGTCTCTGTGCGCCCCTTGCGGGGAGGGAGGGCAGCGGGTCTCGGGCAGCATGCAGAGCCCCTTCTCCCTGCCAAGGGTGCGCAGAGATGTGCCAGCAGCCTGCGGCTTCTGGGAGTGGCATGGGGCCACTGGCCACGGCATGCAAGCAGCCTGCCTGCCTCAGCCCTGCTGTGCCGCCAGCCGGGACTTGGGGGCAGGTTGTCAGATGAGATTTGTCCTGCATTTTGGGGACCCCCCCCCGTCGTTGGGGGCCCCATGCCACTGCACAGTTTGTTTCATGGTAAATTCGCTCCTGGGTATACAGTATGTAGATGCCAATAGGGGAAACCAAACTGTAATTGTCACAATTTTGTCTTTAAAGATGCTACAACTCATGCAAATGGAGAAAGCAAGTGGTCATTCCAGTTCAGTTTGACAGATCTGAAGTCAATCAAACAAAACAAAGAAGGCATGGGATGGTCTTATTTGGTATTCTGTCTAAAGGATGATGTCATCCTCCCAGCTCTTCACTTCCATCATGGTGATAGCAAATTATTGATTGTGTCCCTTGAAAAATATGTGGTGTTATGTGAGTAAGTATCAAACAGTTCTTAATTATGTTAATATATAATATAAATATAAATAATGGCAATAATTGTAAATTCTAGTAATAAATTTGCCAGTATGAAAGTAGGGTCTGAAAATTTAACACTGACAAGTTAATAAAATCCCTTCCCTTTAATCTTATTTCTCCCTACTTTAATAATTTCTCATTTCTAACAATTGATTTAATAGTTCATGTTTTCATTTCAAATGTTTTGATATATTTAAACAAGCTTCATCAATCTGTTGAAAATCAAACAATTTGCAAAAAGCTGTAATGTTTCATGGTATTAGCACCCTCTAGTGGGTACAGAATGGGACTAAGGAGACTTGTGTTCTATTGCTCACTTCACTATTGTCAGACTTTGTGACTATGAGTTTATCCTCACTTCGTTTCCTCCTCTAAAAATGGGGGTGATAATAGTCAACCTATGTAAATCACTTTGGATCGTCAGCTTTCTTCACCAGGCCTGAAAATCTCTGTGGAGCTCAAAAGCTTGTCCCTTCCACCAACATAAAAAAAGATGTTATCTCACCCACTTTGTGTGTGTCATATATAAGCAAAATAATTATTATTGATGATGATGATTTCTATTGTAGGTGTTATTGTCAGGATAAATGAGTCTAGAAGTTAAACTTGTGTTGTTTTTTTTTTAAAGTACCACCCTGTCATCCAAATCTATATATAAATGTTTCCTCTAAAGTGGTCTTCAGTTTCTGAAGTTTCTGATAAAGTTGCTCCAGTTATGGAGCATTATCTGCTCCTGCTGACCCAGAAATGAAGGCCTAAATACAAATCTTGAACTCTGATACCCTCTTGATAGGATATTACATAACTATTAGACTAGCTTTATGTACAATACCAGAGGGGCTGGTTTTCTCACTGGGGTTCTGCCTTGCAGGAACTTTTTGTGTTGGCCTCTGGCTAGTAGAATTTGTTTTCTGATCAGATGCATAGCTTATGTTTCATAATACCTCCCACTGTACTGAACTCCAGAAGTTGTTGTTTGGTGTCTTTTAATTATTATTTGTATTGTGGTAGCCCATAGGAGCTCCGGTCATGGATCAGGACCCCATTGTTCTAGGCACTGTACAGCATAAAGACTGTGTCCCCAAAGAGCTTAGAATCTAAATTTGACACACCAGCTGTCTAACCATTGTCAAGTTTTTCGTAGGCATCATGGCAAAGAATGGATTAGAAGGGTGATAATGAGAGAGCTTTGTAGATTTTTATGGGGAGCTCTTCCTCCAATGCAAGAAGGGCAGTATGGGAGAAAACATGAAGGTATTTAGAAAATAAAGCAAGTGGGTGATGAAGGGTGGCAACAAAGGCAGAACAGAGGGGTGAGTCAGCATCCCAGTAGTGTATGAGATATGATGGCTAGGGTGGGTTTAGGTTGTGAAGGATCTTGAAAATGAGGACAAGTAGTTGGTTCTTGTGATGAAAGACAGTAGATGGGATCAAAGCTGTGAGCCAGGAAAATGATCTTTACAGCAGTATTTTGATCTTTCTCCACTTCATTATCTCTGCCCCGTTTATGTTCTTCTACCCTTGCCCTCCATGGGTACAGAGATTTAGTGGTAGAAATCTTCCATTCCAGTCTGTGGAGAGGCTAGGTGGGCATGAGTGGTGGGTGAACCCCCCATTTTGGGGAGGCTAGCCCCCTGGCCTGAGCCCCTGCCTCTACCCCGCCCGCCAGAGCCCCAGAGAAGCAAGGAAATGCAGAGTTTTAGCTGAGACTTCCATTTGACCCAACAATTTTTCTCAGTACAAATCTAATTTTGTTTTACATTAAGCCATAACATGCCACCTTGTCGAAAAAGGAAATAGTGATTATGAAATTTTGTAATAAATATTTTGACCAGTTCACTGTGTGACAAGCTTCACAGCGTTAATGTAGTTACTGTAGATCGTCACCATTTCTAATTGAAAAATATGCTTTCGATATGCAACTTCCCTCTAATTTGAAAAGCTGTCTAATGCTTTGTATTTTCTTACAGATCTATCTAGTGTTTAAAATATGTTTTGGGGATTAGAGTGAGTGCTTCATGTTCACGTACTTTAAGTGACTCGGAAGCATGTTAGCTATATTTGTGAGTTAATTCTCTTTTTTTAAAACAGTATTCCATGTTTTCTAGAAATAACATTAAGGTAGCAACACATTTAATTTTTCTTGTTACATTAGAAAAGTAATTTATGGCAAATAGCAAGATAAATTGTGAATCTGTAAATACAGTAATTGTAATATTCGCTTTAGTTCGTTAGCACAAAAGTTTTGGCTTTTTTTTTTTTTTTTGTAGCAGAGTATAAATCTGATGCATTTGGAGAATAAGCCAAGAATAATTTATCCTTATCTCCACCTCTCCCATTTGGCCCATATTTTACTCTGTACTACTTCCTTTCCAGCATGATTTGTTGTTGCATTACTGTAGCCCAAAGATGAATGTATGGTCTCTTATTTTCTTGACAACTCTCCTTTGAGGTGGCACTCTTTTGACAGTAAAGTCGATACCTTCTCACAACATGGATTCAGTACTAGTCTTTAAGACGTTAATTGTACTCTGAACCAAAACGCACATCCTTCTTTGTTTGCCTATAAACACAATAATAGCAGTATCACAAAAAGAAATAAGGCAGGATTTTTAGACCTTGTTTAAAAGGCTTGCTGGTATAGATACACTGGCAAACCCTCCTAGTGTAGACATAGTGTGTAAGTCCTTTTGCTGGGATATGTTATAATCTGTTCCCCAAGTGAAGTAAGCTATATCGGCAAAAGGATATTTTTGCTGGTATAACTGCATATACATTAGGGCTTTTGCCTGCATAATTATGTCAGCAAAAAATCATACCCCTAAGCAACTTAGCTATAGTAGCAAAACTTTTAAGTGTAAACCAGGCCCAAATATATAACTGCTGCTTAAAGTATACTTCTACCAAAGACTGGATTGTCAGTTTGTGGTCCAGTCCTTAGTAAAGAGCTGCTTCTGGAGCAGCCCGGGAGAGAGATGGTGACTTAGGAACTCAGTTTCCCTCCAGATTTCCCTAGAGCATTGGGATGAATTTACACTTTATGATGCACTGGTGTATCTATGCTGCCAGGCCTGTTGGAGGGGTGCTGTGATGACTCCCTTCCTTCTTGCCCACTTGTCTGGGAGGGGAAACCTAGCAGTTCTGCAAAGCCTAATTCCCTTTGCACACAGAAAGCAGTGGTACAGGGTAGTACAAGGGAGTAATAGGGTGTCCCCACATCCACCCCTGCCTCTCCTCCCTTGTGCTGGTATGCATCACAGGCTGCAACCTGGCCCCAGAGTAGCATGTGATTAGGAGCATGTGAACTACCATATTGGATCAGACTAATGGTCTTCTTAGTATGGTATCGCTTTCTATTAGTGGCCACTAGCACTGGTCAGAAACACTCTGAAACATTTTTTCATTGGAATTTGACTATTAGTTGAGATCTAAACATTTCACAGAGACAGTTTAATTTTGACAAAGTTCTGAGAGAACCCAAGCAGGATTCCATTGGAAACCTGCCTGGTTTCAAGTGTCCCTAGCTCTGGTGCAATCCATCAAGAGGGTCTGGGTCATTGAGAGTTCTGAAATTTTTGGTTTTCATTGCAAATTGGAATGAAACCAAATTTTGAAATCCTCTGCTAAACATAATCGGCTTTTTCTATCCAGTTCTAGTATCCAGTACCAAATGCTTCAGAAGGAGGAGTAGAATTCCCCCCCAAAAATAATTACTTAATACAGTTTAGGGAGAAGTCTTTTCTACTTGTTTATTCTGATTTATCTTCAGTGTGCCCATTCTTTAACATTTTTAGCAACTTGTCTTGGTCAGAACTTTATACATCCTATGATAATAGAACTTTTATTTTTGATGTGATCTAAATTAGCTGTTACCTCTCAAGAAAGAGATTAGGAGTCATTGTGGATTGTTCTCTGAAAACATCTGCTCAATGTGCAGCAGCAGCCAAAAAAGTTAACGATATTAGGAACCATTAGGGAAAGGATAGATAAGACAGAGAATATCATAATGCCATTATATAAATCCATGGTACCCCCACATCTTGAATACTTCATGCAGTTCTGGTCACTCCATCTCAAAAAAGATGTATTAGAAATGGGAAAGGTACAGAGAAGGGCAACAAAAATTATCAGGAGCATTGAACAGCTTCCATATGTAGAGAGATTAAAAAGACTGGGGCTTTTCAGCTTGGTAAAGAGATGACTAAGAGGGGATATGATAGAGGTCTAAAATCATGACTGGTGTAGAGACAATGAATAAGGAAGTATTATTTACTCCTTCACATAACACAAGAACAAGGGGTTACTCAATGAAATTAATAGGCAGCAGGTGTAAAACAAACAAAAGGAAGTACTTCTTCACACAATGCACAGTCAACCCGTGGAACTCATTGCCAGGTGATGATGTGAAGGCTAAAACTATAGCGGGGTTCAAAAAATAATTAAATACGTTTATGGAGGCTTGGTCCATCAATGGCTATTAGTCAAGATGGTCAGGGATGCAACCCCATGTTTTGGTTGTCAATAGCCTCTGACTGCAGGAAGCTGGGAGTGAATGACAGGGGATGGATCACTCAATAAATTGCCTTGTTCTGTTCATTCCCTCTGAAGCACCTGGCATTTCCTGCTGTCAGAAGACAGGAGACTGAGCTAGATGCACCATTGGCCTGACCTAGCATGGCCGTTCTTACATTATTACATTTTTATTGTTGCATCATTATAGATGTTTCCTTGTCCTGCCCATCATTTGCTCTTCAGCTTGTTACTGTGCATAGTATGTTGATATAAAAACACTAAAAGTGCTTTCTAAAGTTTTTTTGACTAGTAATGATTTTTATTTTAATATGGTGAGAAATAGGGTGCCTTGAGTGCTTGAGAGTTATGCATGGTTATGGTAGCTAACAAAAATTGAGGTTGTTTGTAGATCTGCATGGAGATAGGACCACACTGTCTACAAGTGTTATTGACTTACCTGCTTTTAAAAATCTTAATTTTAATAAATGTGTCTTTTTGAAATTCCTCAATTCTCTTCCCCCCCCCCCCACTTGGAATAATGTTTTCTCATTCTGTACCCCACATCTTCCCTCTCTTCTAAACCCACTTCTTTCCATCGTTTCTCCAACAAATATTTGAACTTCTGTGACTGCTTAATATGATCAGCATAAATAAAAATAAGAGATCATATGTTCCTTGTGAAAACAAGCAACTTCAAACCTTATTATGTGTAAATCTCCTTCCCTCCTCTTGCTAGTATCTCTCCTTGCTTTATTTTCTGACATACATAACCTCGGTTACAATATTTTCTGGGAAAAGGCACTCGCTTTTATTCTCTCTGTGATATGTCATAGACACCTGTGATATATAGCCAAATGTTAAGTAATCAGTTATTTAATGTTTTGCTTTCTTGCTATTTCCATTATTCATACATATTGTGCCCTTGATACCCATATAGGGATAGCATAACTGCTTTTTAAAACAATATAATAATAGGACAGGCTGGCATTTTCCCCCTCCTCCTGAACTTTGATAACCTTTTTGCTTTCCATCTAATAATCTGGTATGAAAGTATTCAGTCACTACTAAAGTCAGTATGTCTGAAGTGGCTGAGATGGAACAAATATATTTATTGGATTTGTCACTTTGAACATTCTGTGCTATTTAGTTTGGCTTTGTATCTCAGATTTTATTGAATACAATCCTGTTCTGATGTCACATTGTCAAAGCTGGAATTTTGTGAATAAATGCTTTTGTGAATGTGTGTAGCTCCACATTTTTTTTTTAACCAAATATCTGTCCAGAGAGAGAATGTTTAATTAAAATGGAAATTTCTTACAAGGTTTTTCATCCTCCTGGCTTGGCAAAGCATAATACATGACTCAACCTTTGCCCTCTCTGCTGCTTTTAGCAAAACCCAGTTGAGGTTTATGAACTGTCATTGCCAGAGACCTATGACTGTGGTCTGGCAGACTTGAAATGAGATCTCTTGTTGAATTTCATATCCTCCTGCATTAACATTGTATCCTGTCATGTTGAAACTGAAAAGAGATAACAGTTATTAAAGTTCTTATCTTAGGCTTTAATAGCAAAGTATGTGTTCTATGTAGCAATGAAATAAAAAGTAATTTTTGTTTCAAAGATCAGAAATAGTGAATTTAACCAATTGATTTCCTGAATAGTGAGCCTCAGTTGAAGGGCAGTGGACGGTGGGGTTTGTCATAATTTTTTAGATGCTTCACTGAAATACCAGATTGTTCAAATACATTGAATTCAGCCATCTGATCAGGTTTCAGAGTGGATTTAGCATTTGGATTCCAAACTAGAATACCTTTTGCAGGGCTGTAATATGACCGTTCTGTTTCAGAATATAGTGACTATGCTATTTACAAGCTGCATTAATTTTATTTGCTTATTTGGCTGAAAGTAGATATCATTGTAATATTGTTGATTGAAGAACTCACAAAATAAAATCAGGAAGACTTGCATTATTGTGGGGAAATGAAATTTATTACTAGATTATTTATGCATTTATATGCTAGATTTCTTATAACATTTAAAACTTTTTGTTGGGTACCTTAGCATGAAATCCACCAAGTGCTAAGAACAACTCCTGGAATGTATAAGGAATATACAGGGTCTTTTATGTTCCTTTGCTGTTATACTTTATTTTATTCAAGGATGTTTCATCATAAACTTCTAGGGAGACACAATCAAGCACCCATACATTGCCTCATTCATCAACTGATGTTTTTGTTACAAAATTCACAAAGAATCATAAAGTGCAGAAAATAATTTCAAAGGAGAATCGTGGCACTTAAGTCATAAGGCACTATGTATCATTATCTTAGAGAATGCTAGCCTGTTAATTATCAATGTATTTTGTTAATCAGACTCTAGCAATTAAATAGATTGAGAACTAGGTATAAAAATAAAAAAAATGCATATTGTAAATATTTTAGTAAGTGTATTGTGTAAAGGGGCTTAGAATGATTTTATGTTCGGCATCAGCTTTTCTCTCAAAAAGCACCAATTGTAACTTACAAAACTAAAACTTTAAAAACATTTGTAGAAAAACTAGCATCTTGTGATACAAACTGTATTTTATTACAGATCTCCACAGGATAAAAGAATTCTTCTTGTCAATTGTCAGAACAAGAGTCTTTCACAGTCTTTTGAAAATCTCCTTGATGAACCAACGTATGGTCTAATACAGGTATGTACTATGTATAAAACTTACCTACTTCTCAGTATTCCTTTCTGATTTTAAAACGAAGTCATCTAAAAACACCTCTGACCTTCCACTGCCAAAAAAACCTTCCCAAACATTTAAGCAAGCTTTCTGTAGAAAGTGAAGAACTTACGTTCTACTTGTTCATAAAATTTCATCATTTTTCATATGATCAGCCATTCCTTAAGGTCCAAGTGCTGCTCTTCCATGTTGTACAGATTTTATTTCAATAGGCAAAACCTTGTTTACTTCAGCTGTGCCTACAGCCTTATGCATACAGATATAAGTATTTTAGATTATTTAAATATACTCCATAACTTTTTTTCATTGGGGTGGGGGGATAGAAAGAAACACAAGGCAAGTCTTTCCCAAATGTGTTAGCTAATTACTCAAGGAAAGAATATTTCCACCAGTAATGTTCTTTCACCTAATATATGTGCAGTTCAGTGCACAATATTACACAAATTGAAACTATTCTGTTTTATAACTGCCAATTACTGGGTGAAATCCTGGCCCCACTGAAGGCTGTGGCAAAATTCCCATTGACTTCTTTGGGGCCAGGATCTCACTTTATTGATTTGATTTACAAAAAAAGTAATATTGACTAAATTGTATTAGTTTTCAGATTTAGTGATCAAAGATAGTTTTTCTGTAAGATTTCTAGCAGGATGCTTCTTGCTTCAAGATGTATTTTCTCTGTGAAGGTAGAGCAACTAGACAGAAGAAAGACATTTTGGGCCATTCACCATTGGAAAGTAAGCACTGGACATGACTTATTATTCTAATATAAGTAGGCTAGATTTAGCTAGCACATCACTGGCCAATCTCTCAACTTAAATCATTAGTGTTACACTAATACGTGTTGTGATTTCTCATTTTTAGACTGTTTTTTAGCACATTTGAATTATGCTGTGCAAAATTGCTATTACAAAACCTTTAACTTTCAGAATAATTTTTGAGAAATTACCCTTGGTTATAATTTATACTTTTGTTAGAGTAGTTGTGTGAAATGTGAGGCTGTTAACTTGTTTTCCTCTCCTACTATTACATAGAAATTGAAGAAGGATCCGTATACAGCAACTATGGGAGGATTTTCCAAAGTGACAAACTATATTTTTGATAGTTTGCGAGGAAGTGACCCTTCAACTCAGCAGCGACCACCATCTGAAATGGCAGACTTTCTCAGTGATGCTATTCCAGGGCTAAAGATAAATCAACAGGAAGAACCAGGATTTGAAGTTATTACACGAGTGAGTGTGTAGATAGCATATTAGCATAATATAGACATAAAGCACCTTTCTTACATACTGAATATCTTCACCACTACGGTCACTGATTTTAAAATTGTTGAAGCATGTTGTATTTTCTCTTGAGGCTTTGGTTTATGTCTTGTCTATAAAGTAGAAGTCTGCTCAGGCCTAACTTTTAAGCTGAATCCAAACCCATCTAACTTAATCTGAGCCCGAAAGGGTCAGCAAATTTTACAGCCCAACCGGCCCTTGACCCTTCTCCTTGAACCTGAGTCAGCACTGCCACCTCCTACCCAGGAGGTCGGCTCTCCTCTTGCCCGTGGGGTTGGCTTGGCAGCAGCTGCATGCTCTGCTACTGTTGAACGCTGGCCCCTGCTAGGCAATGTGTGTGCTGCAGAGTGAAAGGAACAAAGTCGCAAGGTGGCAGTGGCCAGCGAGAGCAGGGCACGCAATCACTGCCATGCCAACCCCCACAGACTACGAGGAGGAGGCCCCGAGAGGGTCCAGTTGTTTTTCCACCTGATCGAGACCAGACTCTTGTAGTTGCATCCCTCAAGTTGCAGGGCACTACTGTAAACCATGACATAGCATAAGATCAACACTAATAGCTTGAGAATGTACATCAAAATTCTTCCTTTCATGCATTCAGAGAAAAATAGTGTCATTGCTTAACGTTGGCGTCCAATTTATCTCCCATTGACACCAGTGGATGCTCAGGTTGCTCATCTTACAAGACCATCCTCATAGAAACTGAACTGGTTCAGTTCATGCTTGGCTTATTTCCTGTGTTTGGCTTTAGATCTATATTATGTATTTATATCTTCAATCTCTCTTAATATATATGTGCAATTAACTTTATTTTTGCATGGTTAATTTAAACAGTTTAGCATATCCATTTTTACTTAAACACGTCTAATTGTATTAAAACAAAATACTAAATAGAATGCTCAGTTGTATTGTAAAGACTTGAGGATAGCAAGTAATTCCATGCACTCGTAATTTGACCATGAATCACTTATTGTGAACTCTGTGGATATCTTTTACAGTTACATAAATAAAACACAATTATTTTATTAAGTGATTCATGGTAGTGAGATTATTTAAGCAGCCCAATGCTTTGAGGTGATATTAAATATATCAGAAGCAGTGTTTATAAAACTTTTTAAAACTCAAATAATTCAGGTTTTCACAATAGCTGAAAATGAAAATTGTCAGCAAGTTCAACTACGTAATCTGTAGATTCCTTGGATTTACTACCCAGCAGTTGTTCAGTTACCCATGGATGTTACAGAAAATATATGATTTATTTGAGATAACGTTGACCTGTGTGCTTTGATGTGCTAAACTTGTGTGGCTTCTAAGCAGTTAAAACCAACTTGAGCTGAAGTAGGCTTTGTTGCTGCCATGAACAAAATATTTTGGGCAGCAGGGCTAAAATAGAAACTATGTCTGAAGCCTGAGCCCTACTTAGTGCTGACATATTTGGATTGAGGACTGAGGGGAAAGTAATTTCCTGGCCATGGAGCTTTGCTGCACTTTCAAAACTGCCCTCTCTCCGGAGTTGAGAGGAGAATGGCCAGTGTATGTACACAGTAATTGATCTGCTATTCTCACCCCCAAATCCCTACCATGCTATATGATGTGCAAGAAACCCCTGTGGAACTGTCATGCTCCTTGAATCTGTCTGTTCCCCCTTCCTGTTTAACTCCCTATACACTTTGCATCTGCTGTGGACACAGCCCCAAGTGCATATGGAGGAGAGAGCTGGATTTAATACTATCATGTGGGTTTTTTTTAAAGAAAATGAATGGATCAATGCAATGGCATTCATGTAACATAGGGTTTTTTAATATTTTAGATTGATCTAGGTAAACGACCTGACGTTATCAGAAGAGAGCCATTGTCTGCTGAAGAATGGACTAAGAACATGGATTCAGAAGGAAGAATCTTAGATGCTGACTCCATAAAGCAAATGATATTCAAAGGGGTAATTTATGTTCGTTAATGAAGCTGTTGCTAGGAACTGAGTCAACCAACCCCTTACGGTCAGATTTTAGTTTGCTTTCCACTTCTCTGCAAACTCTGCCATTGAGCTGATTTTATCATGTTTGCAATTTCCAGAAGGTTTTGAACTTGTCAGTGTTGTTGGACAGATTAAACAAAGTCTGAGGTGTTCAAACAATGTTAAGGCAAGTCTGCAGCAACACAAAGAAATGCTGTCCCAAGACACAAAGGGCATTTATTGGCTGGTAAGAAAATTTGGAAGTAAAAAGGTGGAGATAGGTGACTGGGTCTTGGCCAATACAGTAGAAGAGGCAAAACTACTTAGGGAGGGAAAGTGTTCTAACTATGGCCATCTCTATGCTACAGACTTTGGTTGACACAAGTTACATTGGTGTAAAGCCTTTGTGGTTAATGTATCACTTGTGAGTTCGTACTTGGCTACTTGCATCGATCTTTGACTACTTACCAGGAGTGCTTGTGTTGATGCAAAGTGTGGTACACCATAGGTAGGTAGGTATTATAGTATGCCACACACCACCCTATCATGCAGTGCCTTTTGCAGAATTTTTGCAGTCGCTCAGCAGGTGCAGAATGACAGTTGAATGTGCTTTCAGTAGACTGAAGGGATGCTGGTGGTGTTTACTCACTAGATTAGATTTCAGTGAGAAAAATATCCCAGTGGTTATTTATCTGTCTGTTGTGTCCTGCCTAATTTCTGTGAGGCAAAGGGGTAAAAGTTGCTGTAGAAGTGGAGGGCAAAGGTGGAGAGACTGTCTGCTGACTTTGAACAGCCAGACGAAAGATCATTAGAAGAGCTCAGCTTGAAGCTATGTGGCTGATAGGAGAACTTGAAAGAGCACTTTAACGTCAGCCACAGTAGTGTGTTCAGCTGGACTATGCTGTACTTGGCCCTGAAGTTTTGAGGGTTCCTAGGAATTGCATAGCACTTGGTGTACATTTATGAATCACATCTTTAAATGAACCAATGAACTTTGTGCTGTCTACTTTACATTTGTAATTATTACACTACTTTTTCACTGAACCTATTAGTTCTTTGGTCCTGTTCTATTACAAGTGATGTGCTTTGAGCATCGCTAGGCATGTTATTAATAGGACTCTACCGAATTCATGGTCCACTTTGGCAATTTCATGGCCACAGGGTCTTAAAATTGGTCAATTGACCAATTTCAAATGTTTACATCTGAAATTTCATTGTGTTGTAACTGGGAGTCCTGATCCAAAAGGGGATTGTGGGGTGGTCCCAAAGCTGTTGTAGGGAGGTTGCAGGATTGCCATACTCACTTCTGTGCTGCAAAGTTTCCTGCAGCTGGAGAAGGCTCCCGGAGGTGGAGGCTGGTTCGATTTCCCCAATCCTGCTGGGAATGCCCCAACCGGGGGATCCTAGCTGCTAGTCCAGGCCAGTGGTGGATTAATTCATGGGCCATGGAGCCCTGAATAATTTGAAAAATGGGTGCCCCATCCCTGGCAGGAGCCAAGGGGTGGAAGCCTGGTGTGGGCGCAGCAGCCCTGAGCCTGGCAGGAGCTGCAGGGGCTGGAGGCTGCAGGGGGTGGCAGCCTCCAGCCCAGGTCCCTGAGCCTGGGCAGGAGCCACAGAGGTTGGAAGGCCCGAGTCCCGCTGGAGCCTCAGAGGGTGTAGCCTCAAGTCCAGGTCCCCTAGTCCGGGAAGGAGCTGAGGTGGGGGGAAGCAGCCCCAAACTGGGGAGGAGTCATGGGGGGGGCATCCCTGAGCCTGACAGAAGCTGTGGAGGGGTGGCAGTCCCCAGCCCAGAGCCCGGGCAGGAGCCATGGTGTGGGGGATGGGGAAGGAGCGGAAGCCCTGGAGCTTGAGCGCCCAAAGCCCAGGCAGGGGGAGTGTGTGTGGGAGGGGTGGGGAGGACGGGGACAGAAGCAGCAGCCCCAGAGCTCGGGAGTCCGGAGCCTGGGCAGGAGCCATTGGGAAGGCAGCCTCGAGCCCCGGCAAGTCTGCGCGGTCTGTGGAGGTGGGTCTGATCTCCCTCTGATAACAGCCGTGCAGGGAAAGGACAAGTTCTGTCCCTCCCCAGCCCAACTATTTCAGGGAGATCAGATTTCCCGGGGAAGAGCTTATTTCACAGTCTGTGACATGTTTTTCACGGCCGTGAAATTGGTAGGGCCCTAGTTACATTTTTATTTTTTGGACATAAATTAATATTACAAAACAAAAATAGTGCAAAAATAGTACAATTCAAAAGTATCGTGAAAACTTATAAACTAAAATCAGCGGTTCTCAAACTGTGGGTCAGGACCCCAAAGTGGGTCGCAACCCCATTTTAATGGGGTCGCCAGGGATGGCTTAGACCTGCTAGGGTCGGGCTGAAGCTCGAGTCCCGCCTCCTGGGGCCGAAGCCCGAGGACTTCAGTTCTGGGCAGCGGGGCTCAGGTTACAGGCCTCCTGCCTGGGGCTGAAACCCTTGGGCCTCTGCCTTAATTCCCGTTATCCAGGACAGTGGGGCTTTCACGGGCTAAGGCCTGAGTCCCCCCTCCTGGGGTCATGTATTAATTTTTGTTGTCAGAAGTGGGTCACGGTGCAATGAAGTTTGAGAATCCCTGAACTAAATTAATGGAACAGAACTTTAAAATTAGAATGGTAGAAAACATTCCTGCTTATTACAGTCCATTTCTGCCAAACCTGGAACAACCATAGCTCGGGCAGATCAGTGTATGTGAGGTTGTGGTTTTCCTTAGTGTTCCCTGGTGTGGAGTGATAGGTATGCAGTCCCTGATGCCACCTGCAGTGTGTGTGTGTGTGTGTGTCATAGGAGGTACTAAAATGGAATTAACCATTGACTGTGAGGGAGGGGTCTGTAACTGTTGGATCTGTAGGCTACCAAGAGTCTGCAGCATTCGTGTTTTGCTGCCTGAGAAGCTCCATTATGCCCCCTCATTCTTGGGGTAACAAAGGCACAGTGAACACAGCTGCTTCTGGTGTCCCAAAGCTGCTTGGGTCTGTATGCTGCTGATGTTTACAGCAATTGTGCCTGCTGAAGTCATTGTGGAGTGGCATGGGAATGTCCTATCATGAAGGAAGAACTAAGGTTGCCATCCCTAGAAACCTTCAAAAGAGGATTGCAGAGTTACCTCTGTGAAAGTTTCATCAAGATCTCTCAAGAGGATGCTAGGGACATCTCAATGTACGTAAACAAACTGCTCCACGTGGCTCCCCTTTCCCCACCTAACCTTACAGTGGCATAAAAAGCAGGTAAGAGCTCTACCTCTGTTGTATCTCTTCTGATATGAGAAAAACAATGGAAAGTAGATAACTATGTAGTGCTAACTTGGGATTGGGATGAGTGCCATCTTCACATTTAAACACTGTAAATGAGAATGCATGCACACACCTGAGATTCCTTTCCCTTCATTGAGCTCACCCATGCCCGGCTGGTAGAACTGGTTAGATTGTGGTGGAGTCTCAAAAAGATCCTAGCTCGCAGTGTAGCCAGACCCTCCTGCTACATCTCCCTCTTCTGCCTCTTCCTTGCTGTTCATGGCAGAGGTCTTGGGCTCCTTGGAGGTATCCACAGTGATGTGTGAGGTGCTTGGTGGGGTCTCCGTCAAGTATGATGTACAGCTCATTGTTAAAAGTGGCACATCTATGGATCAGCACCAGATCAACTGTTGGCTTTCCTGGCCTTGTGGTTTGCCTGTCACAGTTGCTTTACTTTCATGTGGCACAGCTGCTGATCCCTGTCATACCCCTTCACCTGCATCCCCTGTGCAAATATTTTGTATGTTTCTATGACTGGTCTGTAGCTGTGCCTGAACACCCTCTCTTCCCCACAGGCCCAGGAGATCCAATAGTTCCTGTCCACTCCAGGCAGGAGCAAGTGTAGAGCATGTAGCCAGCAGGTCAGTTGGGCAGTCGCATACAACGAGGGAGAGCTCCTAGGAGTGCAACAGGAAAAAAGCATTTCAAAAATACATAGCGTTTTAAAAGGGATGCCTTCCATGACCCAGGGGCAGTGGAGTGACTAGAGCGGTCACTGTTGGGTATTGTGGGGACAGCTGCCGAAGGATTATTAATGTCAATATGGGTCACACAGTGTCAGTGCTTGCACTGTTGACCACAATATGTCAGCCATGGCTCAACGTCATTCTAGGAAGTGTGGTTACTGCCTTGCTGTAATGGGGCACTTACATTGACAGGAGATAAATTTGAGTGCAAACACGTGTGCAAATAGGTTGATGCAAAGCTACTTACGTCAGCCTAACTCTACAGTGTAAACCAGGCCTAAGAAGGTGCCTCCTAAGAAACTATTAATGCTTTAATGAAAGTGCTATTTACTTTAGGATGTGAGTCCCCTTTTTTCTGAATTTGTAGTCTTTCCCTCCTATCCTGCCTTTGTTTCTTGCTCTCTGTGGTTTGTTCTGGTAGCGAGATTGTTGTGGGCTGTGCTGAAGCTGACCCTGAAGATTTTCATTGATTTTAGCCTTGTTTTGTGGAGTGCTGTATTATGTTAATTCAGCTTCAGTAGTGAAAATCGAGTAGTAAATACAAACTAAAAGTGAAGTTATGCAGAAGTTATGCCCGCTCAGCCGGCTCCCTGCCCTGCTTCAGCCGGGGCAGGCTGCGCTACCAGCTCCCCCCTCCTGGGGGGGAGGGCGGCCGGCCGCTGCCCACTCAGCCGGCTCCCTGTCCCGCCGCATTGTGCCGCCCCCAAGAGTTTGGCGCCCTAAGCACCAGCTTGTTTTGCTGGTGCCTGGAGCCGCCCCTGGCTGCCTGTTGTCACAGTGCAGCCCGTGTGTGTGTTGCTTGCCCTCTCAGCATTACCCTGCAAACCCTAAACGTAGAAGGCCAGCATGTTTTAATGCCCTAAGCATCTGACAACCTGAGAAGTGAATCCTTCAGCCCCCTTCTGACCCCAGGTCCCAACTTGCTTCCCATCTATTGGGTCTGATTACCTTTGACTTGGTGGCATAGCCAAGTGATGCAACCAATATTTGCTGCACTATTGCGCCTGTTTTAACCTAGTAGAAGAGGGGAATATAGTGAGGAGTAAAGAAATACTGTTACTATACTGGCTAATATTTGATTATTGAACAGTGGCATGGACAGAGTTGAAGAAGTATGTTTGTTTGTCCTCATAGGCACAGTGCAGATGCTTGCCCATAGGAGATGCAAGGGCTTGTCCTATTTGAGAGAAATGTGGTAGGAAGTACCAGATTTACTATGAAGGGTTGTTGAGAAATAAACATTCTTAAGTACACAGCCATAATATGAGTTGTGTGGTGGGATCATCTGCATGTTATATTCTCTTATTTATAGATATGACACAAGGGGTGTTTTATATTAAAAATGGTGTACCAGACCTTGGAGTATTGGATAATTGGGTCTAGCGAAGAGCAGGTTTTGGGGATACAAAATAAAGTTTGGACTTGTTAGTTACAGTACAGTGTTTCAATATTTAAGTCTAGAATTTATCTTTTAATGCTTCTTCAAAGGTTCAAGGATGTTGTTTCTGGGGAGGGAGAGACGTGTAGGGTGAAATGTGACTTAATCTTCTAGTGATATTTTCTTTCACTGTTGCCAGGTTGTGCCTGATGCTTCTGTAGTTTTCACCAGCATCTGTCATCATTTGATTTTATTCGTCATTTGGCAAACAAATTGCATTGGTTCTTTAAATGTGTTTCTAATTAAAGGCTAATCAGATTCTCTCTCTGTCAACTCTGACACTGTCTGCACTACAAGCTTAGGGGTGTGATTTTCCCCTGCTGGTGTAGATCCTCATCAGTAGGGCCCTACCAAATTCATGGTCCATTTTGGTCAATTTCACAGTAATGTTTTTAAAATACTCAATTTCAAGGTTTCATCTTGAAGAATTTCATCTGAAATTTCATCATGTTGCAACTGTGGGAGTCCTGATCCAAAAGATGTTTGTGGGCGGGTCGCAAAGCTGTTGTAGTGGGGTTATTGGATTGCTACCCTCATTTCTGTGCTGCCTTCAGAGCTGGGCTGGGCTCTGAAGGCAGCAGCCACAGAATTTCCTGCAGACGGGGGAGGTTCCGGAGGTGGGTCTGATCTCCCTCTTGAGAGCAGCCATGCAGGGAAAGAGGAAGTCCCATCCCTCCCCAGCCCGGCCGGGACTAGCTAGTGTCTACTTACTGTGGCGCTGTTTCATCACTAGAGCTAGAATCTTACATTCTTTGATTCTTATGTATTGCATATGTATATTTTCCCTTAGGGACTCTGCCATGCTTTGAGAAAAGAAGTATGGAAATTCCTTTTGGGTTATTTTCCTTGGCACAGTACTAGAGAGGAAAGAACTAATTTGCAAAAAAGAAAAACGTGAGTACAGACATACTTTTATACTACAAAGTAGGCTTAAATAGTTTCAGGATTTTTTCAAGCATATGCTTATTGTAGTGATGTTGAAGTCTTCCTAAGTCTGCAGAAAGCTAACTGTTTAATGTTGTTGAATGCAGTTATCCACGGCTTACTCCTGTTTGCACCGTTTTTTTATTCTTTGAGAGATTGTGACATTCAAATAATGAAAAGTGAAATGATTTAGCAAGGTGCATTTAGTTTAAAAATGACCTTTCTTTTTCTTTAGAGATGAATATTTCAGGATGAAACTTCAGTGGAAATCAGTCAGCGATGAGCAAGAAAAACGAAATTCAAGATTAAGGGACTATAAGAGTCTTATAGGTAATTTTCCTTTTACAGATTTAGTGTGCAATGTATGGATATGGATTAGATTAATGGCACGATTTTAAAAAAAAAAGAGAAGTGATGCTCTTGAGATTTAGAATACTAGAGCCATTGCGCAGCATATTTTATGGCCAGAGACTTTGCTGCAGAATCAAGCTTCAAAATCTCAGCTTTCACTTAACTTTCTTAAAAAGCTTCTTGGAGTGGATGGGCATGGGCATGTCTTCAGTTAATTAGACATCCCCAGTGAAGAAGGGCACTGGCTTGCTCAAAAGGAGTACCATTCAGTCTTCAGTGGCTCTGAAATTCTAAAAGCAATATTGAGTGCAGTTTGTCGTTTTTATCTCATTTTAAGATAAAAACGAGAGCCAACATAATCCAGAAACTAGGAGGTATGACATGGGGTTGCATCAGTGTTGCGAACATCTGCAACAGAACTTCTATATTCAGCAGCTGACTATTTGTGCACTGGTATGGAGCAGATGCAGCCACACGTATTGTGGATATCCAGCTAAATACAGTGATGCGGTGCATCATGGGAACCCTTAAGTCGACTCCAACACCATGGCTACGTGTCCTGTCTAGCATTGCTCCCCCGCCAATACGCCGAACTGTTGCAACATTCGGCGAAGCTCATCGAACCTGTGAAAACAGATGTCTTCCTGTTCGCCAAGACCTTGACAACACCCCACCCGCAACGTCTTAAGTCCCGCAAGCCTTTCTGGGAACATTCGTTTAGCCTCATGCTAATAGGCTATGATCAGAAGGAGGCTTGAAAAGCAGATTGGGCTAAACAAGACTTAAAAAATAAGCACCTTGTGCCAGATCCCACGCAGAAGATTCCTGGTTTTGACCTTCCACAGTCATCTTGGTCACCTCTGAACCGAATTCGACCCAACGATGCTAGATGCGGACATCTAATGCACAAATGGAAAATCAAGGTGTGCGAGTGTGGTTCCCCATGACAGACCTTCGAACATATCACTACCTACTGCCCAATTTATAAATATGAAGGAGGCATTACTTCAATAAATTCTGCTACTCCTGATGTAGCCATTTGGCTCGATCAACTTCAGGCGAAATTGTAGTTGCTGCTCTACACCAGCCATACGAAAGAAGTGCAGTTTGTCATCAAATTCAGGCAATGCGAACTTTGTTCATTGAAACAACACAAAAAATGTACAGTCTATCTAGGAACAAGCAGGCAGTTTCAGATCAGTAATGATTACAGAAACAAGACAAACTAAAATGTCATAATACTTGCTATAATGAAGCAACCAATTATAAGTGTAACAAAATCGCTTCGATTAAGCTTGTTTGCATATTAGCTTTTTCCCATTTTAGTTTTCAAATTAGGCTGCATATCGTATGCATTTGAGTGGCATTTTACAGTTAACTGATCTAAAGTAGTCTTCATTGTTGCTTTGAATTCAGTAAAAATGTTTAATATTTAATCATGAGGTTTCTGTAAAAAGTGTGTAACAATTAAAAAAAAAATTGAAAATCTGCTTGTAAGTAAATAATCTTATTCAAGACAGGAAGAATTTTTTTAAAGTAGTTTATCTTAAAAGCGCCTTTAAAGCATTTTATAATGAAATTCAGTGAATATAGTTGGTTTATTCAACACTTCAAAGCTCTGCAATAGTGTTTTGAGAAATCAGTAACTAAAAGAGCATTGTGCATTTGTTAGATATAGGCTTAGTAAAAATTGTTTTGAAAATGTTTTGTATGTGGGTTATTTCTCAGAAAAAGATGTAAACAGAACAGACAGAACAAACAAGTTTTATGAAGGCCAAGATAATCCAGGATTGATCTTGCTTCACGATATTTTGATGACCTATTGTATGTATGACTTTGATTTAGGTAAGTGGGACTTGTCTGAATATTTTTGTATAAAAAGTTAATGGTTAGTGAGCAAAGATCACATTTCAGAGTATTACTGCATTTCAAAAATCTTTTAGTGTATAATTATATACTTCTATGAAGGTTAATAAAGGTAAATTAAATAGAAATTTGGGTGTACATTTTCTAAAGATTTGGAGAATCAAGGGTATATATATTTACAGTTTCTGTCCATGTTTGCAGAATGTAAACTTTTAATAATCAAATGCAGGTGGGGTTTTTTAAGTCATACAGAAGAAATGGAATTTTCAAACTATTTGGTTATGCTGATTTGGAACATACCTACTAGTCTGTTGTACCATTGAATAATTGTACAAACAATTGGTGTTCAGTAACAAATTTGAAGCTTGGCATCTTGGAAGATAAGGAAGGAAAATCATTTAATTTAGAGTTCATAATTGTGTAAATCACAAGTTAACAATCTAAAATTAAGTTTAATTTCTTTTTTTAAGGGTATGTTCAGGGAATGAGTGACTTGCTTTCTCCTGTCTTGTATGTCATGGAAAATGAAGTGGATGCCTTTTGGTGCTTTGTATCATACATGGATCAAATGGTAAAAACAAGATTGTTTATTTCATAGTATTCGTGCAGCTTTCACTATCTGAATTTAGATGTAAAACTTTGTCACTTTATCTCCAATGTCTTCATGACTAGACTGGAAAGTTTTGCACTATTTCCTCTGTTGTCTTTAGTGAAAAGAAGTGTTTAATATTTGCAAAGCAGAAAGAAACAGTTTAATATTGGTGTATGTATGACTGAAGAATAGCTCAGAGGCACATTTTGTCCAAAAGATGGACTATTCCCATGTAAAGTAGGTGGCACTTGTTTATCTTATTAAAGATAGGTGGATCAAATGCCCATCATTGCCAGTCAATCGCTAGAGGTTTACAACAGTTGTGGACTGATAAAAGTACACCACCACCACAACCCTTCAGCTTCCAAGTCCTGTTACACCACCAGTGAGAAGCTGGCCATATTGTGTTACCCAAAAGTGCTCATATTTATCAATGTGTGTATATATACTTTAGCGACAGACAAAAATTGGGAAGATAGGGTTTTTTTCCCGAGTCTCCTGTTTTTTCCATTATATTTCTTCTGTTTGTTTATATGTATAATAAAAATGTTTGGTCCTTGACACAGCCTATGATAACTTTTGAAGTTCTGTGAACACAAAGCTTCCAGAAAGTTTACCAGCTACAGGGAAATTCTTCTAGTGTAAGAGGAGGTCTCGGGTGAGACAGAGCCAGCATAGCCTTCTCGAAGGACCCCGGTTTCCACTCTGAGTGCAGCTGTGATCTCTGTATGCCAGAATATAGCCTTTTTGGGAGGGCCTGCAGCCCTGAAGCTATTCTGAGTTGTGCTGGTGGCCAAAATAGCCCCTGGCTGTGGCACCAAGATAAAGCTACCATTATTCTTTTTGGAGTAGTGTCCCAGTGGGTGCTCCAGTATAGGTGTGTTTGCGTTCCTGTGCTGCTGACCAGAGAACTTTGGTAGCAGTGTCCTTTCGGCCCACACATGGTCTGCCCCCGCTTTGTGCTCTGCCACAAGGCTAGCCAGCATTGTGCAGGCGAACCCTCCTCAGTTCCTTCTCAGCCACCTCTGGCTAGAGATGGCGTTTTTAGCTTGCTATTTATCGGATTGCCCTCCCTTTTGTATGGAAGCACTAAAGCTGTGGAACTGGTGCATCTCCCACGGTGTTACCATATCAGCAGCCTACCTGCCGGGAGTGCACAACACAACAGCAGACAGTCTCAGCCGCAAGTTCCCACACAACCGTGAATGAGAGAGAGACTCGGTGATACTCCCAGGGCTAGCCTTTCATCAGGGCGCCGGCCCAGGGCAACATTCTGAAGGAGGCACAGTTTGATAACCCCTCACCTCCCCATGACCTGCCCTGTGGACTGAGAGCCAGATGGGCTTAGGGAGATAAGCAGGCAGGCAGCCAACTAGGGGAGAGAAACGCAGCACTGCAGAGGGCAGATCCAAGCTGCAGTTTGACTAGGCTCTCAGCCAGGTAACTCTGCGGGCAGGGGCAGGGATGGGTTTCTAGGGCTCCCAACTCTCCTGGGACAGAGGGCCCCCTTAGAAGCCATGCCTGGAGTGGGGCTGGGCTGGAAGAGGCTCCCAATCTGATCTCTGGGATAAGGGGCTGAAGTTGGGGGAGGGAGGAAGGGAGCGGTGTGTGTGTCAGCAGCTTGCCTCTGTGTCCGGGCTGGAGGGTTGGAGCAGCCTCCCTGCTATGTAGGTTATGGTGGGGGTAGACATGCACTATCGTCCTCTAAGAACCCCACACTTGTCCAGGAAAGGGCTTGCGCTTTCTCCCAGCACTTCCCGCAGGTAGGGGAGTGCACACTTATGCTGCAGAACACCACGCTAACCGGGACATTGCAGCCTGCTCCCATCCCTCCCCTGCAGAGAGGTGATACATGGGAGGGGGCATGCAGGGTCACATTCTCTCCCCCCTACCCCAGTTTTCTACTGGGCTTTGCCTGCCAAGCCAGGGCTTGGTAGAATGCAATTTTTATTTTATTACTTTACATAATATCAGTTGTTTATTTTTAAGCTTTTTTCTATGTTGTTAATTTTTAATTTCCACAGTTGTGGGAAATTATGGGGGAAGGTGAAATACTCTTTTTAAGTCAGTATAAGTTGAGATTCAAAGAGTACAAGCTTTAAAGCTGTTAAAACACAAACAGAGAGACAAGGTGCATGAGGTAATATCTTTGGGCCAACTCTAGTTGGTAATAGAGAAGTTTTTGAGCTCCACAGACCTGGAGAAGAGCTCTGTGGGGTTTGAAAGCTTGTCTCTTTCACCAACCAAAGTTGGGCCAGTTAAAGGTATTACCTCACCTACCTTGTGGCTCTCATATCCTGGTACCAACATGCTTATGGGTTTGTGTGTGTATGGTTAAATCAACAGCTAATTTCTGCTGGATTGGGCACAACAGTGATGGAGCTGAGGGTCTGGTCCATAAAGAATGAGTGTTATTACATATATGATGTACTGCCTGTATGATACACTGCCAAAATGAATTTTGTACATGCCCAGCTCTTGTAGGGGTAATATATTTTTTTACGTTTATCATTTTTATTCATTTAAACAAGTGCTCGTTTCCAAGAACAACTTTGTATATGGGATGTTGTGAAACACAAATACAATGGTTTAGAATAAAATACCCTCAGTTGTCCTCTGATAACATTTTAATAATTTTCTCTAGTCGGTCTATTCCTGCCTACAACTCTCTAGCTCCAATTTGGAGGCAGATGAATTTATTCACTCCAAATCTTGTATCCAAGTTGCAGTGTAAGTATGACTGTGGAAGATTAAGTACAAATATTCCTGAGCCAGAGAGAGACAATTTGTTGTTTATTGCTTTAAGCTTCCAATTGAAGGCAAAAATTTACCAGACCTTGGGTCCGTCCTTTTAAACGCTTAGTATGTGAAACAGTTAGAGGATCAGACCTTGTGTCACCAGGACAATGACTTTAACTTGCATGTCAACTAATCGTAGTTTTGTGGTTTATAACAGTATTTGATCTAGTGAACTATTTACCAGTATCAATACTTGACAGAGTGCTAATATTTATTTCCCATCAAGCACGAGAACTTTGAGGAACAAATGCAGGGTATGAAGACACAGCTAATTCAACTGAGTACTTTGCTTCGCTTGCTAGACAGTGGATTTTGCAGTTACTTAGGTATGTGTAATAACTCAAACAACTTTTAGAGAGAGATATGCATAGACATTCTAAAGTGCCCTTAAACACTTTTTCAACATGAATCTGTTGCATTATTAATGCAGGACTGCTGCATTCTAATAGTTTGGCTTTAGTACAATGCCTTTGAAAGAAAAGAAACTTACTGTTGTATTTCTCTGAGCCCTAGAGTGCAGAGTCCTTAATGTATCGCTATGTATGCTGTTGTCCTAAATGAAAAATAAATATTCAAATTAAAAACATTTAATAGGTTTTTTAAAATTTGGTTTTCATGGATAGCAAAATATAACAGCTATGTCATGCCACTGATATTTAAGCAGAACTTCCGACTGACTTTATTGGAGACTTAGTTTTACAAATTGATGGCAGGATAACAGCCCTATAAGATGCATATTTTCTTTCTGTTTGATATTTATAAGAAATGTGACGTTCTTTCCCTAGAATCTCAAGACTCAGGATACCTTTATTTTTGCTTCCGATGGCTTCTGATCCGATTTAAAAGAGAATTTAGCTTTCAAGATATTCTTCGATTATGGGAGGTAAGAACATAGGTAGATATTTAATCTAAACTTAATTCCATTTGTCTTTGGAAGGTGGCTGAATGTGCTGCCCTTATTCAGATAAGGAGCAATGATTATGGAAGATTGAAAGCAAAATCAAGGGCAGAGTAGTAAAACAATGGGATAAATCTGACATGATGGGGACAAACTAGTACAGCTTTTGTAGATAAATTGTGCCTCTCTAACCTATAAGAAGACTTTTAAAGTTACACTGTCATAGTGGAGTGATATGATGGATATAATTTACTTGGCTTTTCAATAAGTGTTTGACAAGATCCATCAGAAAAGACTCTTAAAGAAAATAAATAACCACAGAACAAGAGGTAATGCTCTGTCAGGGTTGAAAAACTGGTTAGGTCATAGGAAACAGCCAAAATAAATGACTGCTTCTCAGAAGTGTGAAAAGACTATTCGGGCATTCCCAGGATTGGTACTGGGGTTAAAGGTATTCCATATTTTTATAAATGACGTGTCTCGAAGTGAATAGTGAGACAAGGAAACTTGTTTTCAACACAAAACTAAGTTAATCCAAGTGGAGGGGGTTGTAAAAGGCTGTTGGGGGATCTGATCAGTCTGGGTAATTGGGCTGCATAATGCCAGAAATATGTAGATTAATATAAGACAGTGCTTACTGGAAAAATGGAAATACTGATGGACTCTGAGCTAGTGGAATACTATTGTGGGCTGAGGTGGTCTAGGGATTATCCTGATGATGCCAATTTAAATAAATTAAAATTTTAAATATATTTTTTTAAAGTGAGAAGTAATACAAAATTAAATACACCACCACATTAAATGTTAGCATGATTTTACCCCAAATATATATTCAACTTCAGAAAGGGTATAGTAGATATAGAAAAGGTCCAAACAGGATGAATGAAATGGCTCAATGAATGGCTCAATGCAGATGGGTGGGCAATAGAAAGATATTTCATAAAACTGAATTAATTGGCCTGGAAAAAAAATTGAGACAGCCGGATTGAGGTATATACAATGATTATTATAATGAAAACTGATTTGACACTTTTATTCACTTTATCCCATAAATGAAAAGGGTCATTCAAAGAAAGGGAAGGGCAGTAAACTTAAAACTGCAAAGACGAAATAATTTTTAGCCATTGTAAAGTCAGCCTATGGAATTTTCTGCCTTAAGAGGTTATTGAGGCAAATCAGAATTTCAAATGATTAGATAATTTTATAAATAACTTTTACTAATGAACCACAATTCACAAATACAAAAGAATTTAGCCTATTATTCCATGGCATAAGGTGATCACAAAAGAGGAGTTTGGAAGGAGTTTTTTCCACCCTCTTTCCTTTTCCCTTCGCAACGTTGTAGCATCGTACGTTGGCTATTTTGTTTTTTTTGAGGTTCCTCACCCCACCTTTTTTGAAGCATCTGCTGAGGCAGGTTACCAGACAGTGGACCAACAGCCTGTTCTGATATAGCAGTTTTACATTTTGTGTCTCTCATATTTGGGGGAGTTTTTTATATCGTCAATAACATCTTCACTAAGTTGTGTGCTATGAGCACAGTACACCAGTGCTATCATTTTCTTCAGTGTGTTGTGCTGTGCACAAAGAAGCTGTAAGATCAGACCCTCAAAATTGGGAGAAGTCTAGTTCAGGATAATGCCATTTTGAGCACTGTTGATTCCAAATGAACTATATAAACGTACATATATTTCTAAAAAGTCTGTAGAGGAATCTGAAAGTCAGTATTACTAATTATTGGTTTGACATTTTATGTCAGTTTTGTATAACATCTCTTCATATCTAAATATTAAGTGTGTGTGTGTGTGTGTGTATATATATATATATATATACATTTATTTTTCTGAAGTGATTGTTTTTTGCTATTCTAAACCCTTTCAACTAATGAATAAAAACATCTAAGATATTGGTGGAATCCTTCTAAAATAATGTGTTGGGTCCTTCCAGTGCATCTTAAAAAATGTGGTACAAACATTATTTTTCAGTTTCGTTGCCAGGAGAAGCAGAGCTAAAAATCACATGCTTAGTTTGCTTTTTAAAATGTTTAAAAACCCATATAACAGCTAATCAAGTTGTGGCATTTATGCTAACATTTCCTCCTTCTGAAGATAAATGACTTTCTCTTAGAAAGTTAGAGCCCGATTCACCACTGCATCACTCCAGTTTTATACCCAGGCTATTCTACTGATACAAAAATAGAGTGCTGTCAAATGTACAATGTAAACAGGAAAAATACTCAATTTCTTAAGTCACACTTCTTTCAGATACAGTAAAAGTAGGGGTTACTTGTCTACAGTAAATATAATATTTTCAGACAGAAGTGTGATTTAGCAGAGTTGGACCATTCCACTGTTATGTCACAGGTATTTGCAATATGTACTAAACACATGTAAGGGCTTTATTCACCACTGTGTTAAACACATTTTGCGCTGGTCCAACTCAAATGACATAAGATTTGAATGACAGTGGTGAACTGGTACTTTTGTGTTAGTACAGTGAAACCCCGCTATAATGCGATAATTGGGGTCCAAAAAATTCCATCGCAATAAATGCGGGGTCGCGTTATAGTGGGGTTACGAAAATTTACAGTTTCAAGCCCGTCTCTTCTCTTCTCTTGCCAAAGTGGAGAAGTTTCAAGCTAGTCTCTTCTCTTCTGGCCAAAGCAGAGAAGTTTGACCAGCTTGAAACTGACCAGCTTGAGTTTCAAGCGGGTCTCTTCTCTTCTCGCCAAAAGGGGAAGCGGGGGCAGGGGGGAAGAGGCAAGGGGGGAAGGAACAGGGGAGATGGAGCCAGGGTCGGCTCCAGGCGAGGAAGCACGCTCTAGATGCTTTTTTTTTTTTTTTTTGTGCTTGGGGAGCCACCTTATGATCGCGTTATAGCTGAATTCACATTATCACGGGGCGCGTTATAGGGGGTTTTCACTGTACTTAGTTACAAATGTTCATACCTAGTGAGGTAGCAGTGGACATAAGTAACCCCTAAGATGACTGTATCTGAAAAGTCAGAAGGCAGGGGGAAGCCGTGTTCTCAATTTTTTGAGATTGTGCATTTTGATAGTACTTGTATATGCTCAATTTAATTTTTGTTAGTTGGTTTCACTTCCTTTTACATCTGCTAATATGTGTGGAGATAAAGGAAGAAGGGGACACACATCAGGGCCCCAATGGTGCCCTGTGTGATCGCTACTTCCCACCACCCAACACAGATGTAATGAGGTTGAGGAGTATCCGTGTGATTTTTACAGTATTAATATAACAATAAATAAAAAAACTACTGATTATTCCTCAAAAAAGGCTTTTAATGACTTCCGGCTATAAAGGCAACACGGACAAAATAAGAAAAGGAAAACTAATGACCAACACTGAATATAAATGGCAGATTATATTGCAGACAAGCACAATTACATGTAAAATTATTATTCATTGACTTCTAACTTACTATTTTTAACCCTATAGTTACTATTCTTAACACTATTGTCTCGATACAGACTTAAGGTCAGTTCAGCCCAGGCAACCAGACTTCTTTACTCCATAACCTTACCCTGCATTTGTCCAAGAATACGTTACCCTTCAGTTGGCCTCTTTCCGCCCAGGCCAGACAGACAGACACCGTTGTTCTTTTTATATTGTCTGTCGGCCGGGTAGTAAAGCAGACCAACCAATTAGGGTGTATAAACTTTGTGGTTTATCTCCAATTAGCCAATTATTTAGGAGTGTGGTTTGCGGGATTCGTGTGGTTTGCATGGTTAATTTAATTTGATTGACTATGCGCAGGTGTCTCGATTAGGAGTCAGCACACGAAACTGGTATCTGGTTGCAGTGCATCCTGACCACATATGTTTTCTTAAGTTTCAGTATAGCCTAACCACAAGTTTTAATATGATTCTGCAGCGTTTGCCTTTTGAAGCTTCCAGAAGTTTGAGGCCTAACATTGACAATACCATTGTTCACTCTGTATCTTGACAATACAATTGTTCAAATTAATCACAATATGGAACATTACCGTCATGCACTCCCCTGGAGGAGCTCATGTGTACACCCTTCTCCTTGCTTTGTGAAAGACTTACCAGAAACAACAACAGAAGGTCTGGAATGGAAGCAGCAGCTGGCAGCTGTGTACATGGATAGGATAGGGATAAGCCCCAACACATTCATTTGCCCTCTCAGCCTTATTCTGTTCCCAATAAAATTGATGGATGTCAACAATACTTCCATGGTAGTTGGATCAGGCCCTGTAAGATTTCATCATGGAGCAGAAAAACTGTTATAAAAACTTCTTCTTTAAAAGATATTTTTAAAACTCAGTATATCTGGTTTAAAGGGGTTTCTATTAGAAAATCACTTTTTTTTTTAAGAAATGTAAACTTAAAAAAATATTCAAGTTGACAGATCTTTAACCAAAGCTGTATTTTGATAGGATTCCACTATCTTTACTGTAGGCTGGTGTCCATCATTTGTGTTTGATGTACAATTTTAAATTCCTGGAGGTGACATTTTCTGCTCTGTATTCCTTTTAAACATGCTGCTAGATCTCTGTTAATAGTAACTATACCTGTTATGTTGATTATATTATATATAATGATTAAGACCCTGCCTGAATCGCAGGATGATCTTCAAATAATTTTGGCTGAATTGCGGACAAGACGTAGAAAATCGCGGAAAAGTAATAATGGACTTTTATTAATAGCAGAAATTTGGAAAAGCCACAGTAGATGTATTTGTTTAAGAAAAATTTGCTGGAACGATATAACCACTCAACTATTAGGTTATGCCTTCAAAATTTTTTTGACAGCCAGACAATTTGATGCAACTACAGGGCCATAACCAGGGCAGGGCGTGTGGGGCAGCCATCCCGGGTACAAAGCTGGGGACGGCGGCGACACAGGGGCGGGGGATAGAAAAATGATGGAAAAAACAGTAGTGGCTAGAGCCCTGCAACGGGCATGATATTGCCACCCTTGCTTCTGCGCTGCTGCTGTTGGCACCACTGCCTTCAGAGCTGGGTGCCTGGCCTGCGGCCGCCACTCTCCAGCTGCCCAGCTCTGAAGCTAGTGCAGCCTCTGCCAGCAGCAGCACAGAAGTAAGGGTGGCAATACCATGCCCGCTGCAGGGCTCTCTAACCCCAACTGTTTTTTTTAGTCATTTTTCCATGTCGTTTTCCGACCACTACCACATCCGGCTATTCACCCTGGGCAGCTGTCCAGCTTGCCCAGCCCTGGTTAGGGCCCGACCCAAAACTCTCCAAGATTATTTAATGTACTAGTGGGGGGAAAAGTGTGTTGCAAACCTCAAAATGTACATACAATTATGGACTGTGCAAAGTAAGCTAATTTAAAGCAAAATTATGGTGAAAGCCTAATACGCTGGAATCAACAATTTCTGCAATATTGTGAATAAATTAGGACCTTTTAATAATGATATATCTACCATGGGAATTTGAGTATACTGTGGGTGGGCGGGCAACAATTTTATTGCTAGCAACATCCTTGCAAGGCAGTCAATGTGTGTTTATTTTATAGTGTGAGAACAGAATTAAAAGAAAATTAGCCCAGAAGTGGACTCTGCATGCAATTCACTTTGATACAGTTTGTAATATTTATCAACCCTTTTAGATTGTTTCTTTCTAAAGAATGAATTTAGGTTAATTAGAAAAAGGAGTATCAGATATTTGAAATAGATTCTTAATCTGTGTCATGGTTTAGTAAAATGAAACTTTCAATGTTAATTGCATTGTAATTAAACATTTTTAATTGAATTTGGTTTGGATATCACTCAGATTTATGCAGTTCTAGTGAAGGGCTGTGCGCATTGCAATGACAATTGTGCAAGAATGAAATAGACTATTCTATCTTCAATAGCAGTGACCCTGAATCTTAAATAGAGTCGAAACTATAATTGTGCTAGCTAGGATAGAAATTACTTCTATCATCAACCCCTTGACATCAAAGAGACAAACAGAGCACCAGAGGGTTTCAAGAAGGAATTGCTTATGCCTTTTCCCTGCTACCAGTCTTTTCTTCCCACCAAAATATAGTATTGTTTAACTGGCCTAGTAAATGTCTGCCGTCTGTGCAGCATTTGCTTTAGGGAATTTATTGATTTCTGGATGCAACAGCATAAAACTAATGATGCATTATAACATTTCCTCTGTTCTTGTATAGAGCTGAATATCCTTCATAAAGCTTGCCACAGGAAATAAGTGAGATCTATATGGTAGTAAAATTAAATGCAACAGGTGTTTACAGCAATTTGAAAGGTCTGCTGTAACTCTGAATTGCCTATGAGTTTAAGGCTTAGCAGTCTCTCCTTACTTTATATATGCTACAAGATCAACTTATAACTATGGAGTAAACCCATTTTTTCATGCTCCTGTAATAACTAAATACAGTAGGTTGAGTGAAAGAGTTCTTACTTGAAATAGTCAAGTAAAGTAATACGGTGCAAAAATATTTTAAAATGAAAACATGTAATAGAATAGTGTGAAAGGGCATTCAACACCAAAGTACTACTACTTTCCATTCTTACTGCTTAATTATTACAATTTCACAACTTCTTCAGAGTAAGGTGGAAGAGAGCTTACACATCTTGCTAAAACTTTTGGAATGGGATAGAGCTAACAAGCTGTCTTTTCAAATTGACTCATTCATGTAGATATGTATAGTGACATTATTTTGTAGAAAAGTTTGTTAGGTTATATCTGAGTACATAATTTCAGCATTTACCCAGGGCTTTGGAGCGGAGCCCAGAGCACTGGAGCTCCAAGTTTTTGCCTGGAGCTGGAGCGGAGCCAGAGCACAGCTCCAAAGCCCTGCATTTACCAGTCTAATATTGGAATGTTCTCATATTGCATATGCATACAAAATGGAAATATTGTAAAAAGTTATTACCCTGTATACACCATCCTTTATAATTAATGTTTGATACAAGTTACATGTTATCCGTTTAAGATGTGTAGAAAATTCTGATAAAATGTGAAAGTAGTTCGATTTATGTTTTGAGAGTAGTATATTTTACCTTAGAAATGCTGGGTGCAGGACATTAGTTCATGAATCAAGAGCTTTATATCCTGTAGAAAGAAAGAATAAATGGTCAATTTTCAGAATGGAGAGAGGTAAATAGCGGTGTACCCCGGGGATCTGTACTGGGACAGTGCTGTTCAACATATTCAGTGTGAATGGTGGGGCTTAGCCTATAAAATTGGCTCGCTGCTCTGAGAATTTTAAATGTTTTCTAGTTCTGCTTGACGGTCTCTTAATCATTAGTTGATTTAAGAGGAAGGATGGTCTTACGGTTAAAGCACTCACTCAGGAGATCCGATTTAGATTCCTGGCTCTACCACAGACTTGCTGCGTGACATCAGGCAAGTCACTTAGGTTACAGCATTTGGGAGCTGTAATTCCCAGCTCAGGTAGACATATGCAGGAGCAGATTTTCCATGAAACAAAGCGTGCAAGGGCACGGGGCCCCCAAAATGCAAGACAAATCTCATCTGACAATCTGCCCCTGAGTCGCAGCAGAGCGCAGGCAGGCTGCCTCCGTGCCATGGCCAGTGGCCCAACGCCTCTCCCGGAAGGGGCCGGCTGCTGACATTCTCTGCGCGCCCCTGGTTGGGGCCCTGCACGGAGACCCGCTGCCCCCCTCCTCCCAAGGGTTGCACAGAGATGTGCCAGCAGAAGGACTTAAGCGGCTTCTTGCCCGCTCTGCCACCCTCCCTCCGTGCCGCTCCCGGAAGCAGCCAGCATATCCCTGCAGCCCCTGGGTGCGGGTGTCTCAGTGCATTGGCCCTGCCCCGAGTGCTGACTCCGCAGCTCCCACTGGCTGGGAACTGTGGCCAATGGGAGCTGCAAGGGCGGTGCCTGTGGGCAGCGGCATGTGGAGACCCCCTGTCTTCTCCCCACCCTCCCCCCCCCACCTAGGAGCCACTGCCAGAGGGGGGAGGGTATCTATCACTTTGGGAGCCATGACGCCCGAGATAAGCGTCACCCCCCCTCCTGCATCCCAACCCCTTGCCCCAGCCCAGAGCCCGCACCCAAACTTCCTCCCAGAGGCTCCCACACCTCTGCCCCAGCCCAGAGCCTGCACCCAGCACCCAAACTCCCTCCCAGAGCCCAACCCCCGCACGGCCTCCTACCCCCCAACCCTCTGCCCCAATCAAGTACATGAATTATCATCTACATTACTTATAATGGAGGAGGAGGAGGAAGGAAAAAAGAATGAAAAACGGGTGGGAGATAAGAGAGAATGTTTTTTCTTGGCTGGGTTCCCCGGGGAGGGGGGCCGAAAATGAAGCTGCACACAGGGCCCCACTAACTCTAAATCCATCACTGAACATACAGCCACAATGTGACATTGGTCTGAGCTGGGGTTGCGAGGCAGTGCTTTAATATAAATAATGAATATGTAATTGTATAGCCTCCAGCTTTAGATTTTTAGGTCATAATCTTTATATGGTTAGTGTAGTTTTCAGTTTTTTTGCTTCCTTTTTTAAAAAAAGTTGTGTTTCTAGAACATGAAGAGCTCAGTCTAGACACCCAGAATCCAAGTGGTCTTTGGATAGCATAGGCTGGTGGGTTGATTTTGGACCTCTGAATCAAGAACTCATGTATTTGTAATCTTGGATCTACCGCTGAATCACTGTGACCTGGGCCAAGTCATTTAATTATTCTGCCTCTTTTTTTCCTAAAAGTAAAAATTCAGTAAGGCCACTCTTTCATTTAGACATGTTAAGAATATTGCTTACTGACTGTATTCTCGATCGCCATCATACCTGTATGTATATGGGGGAAAATACCTGGCACAAAAGATGTTTGATTAACCATTTCCTTACTATTCCCTGAAGGATATTCAGTTAAAAGTTTTCTAGTTAGAAAATATATTCTTAAATGAATATTCAATAAAAAAGGATAAGATGGCTGATATAATGGAAAATATTGAATGCTGGATTGCTACAGAAACTACCCAAGAAATTGGCTTAAGCTAAAAAATCTGATCATAATTGTTCACATACAGTTGTATACTCTGTTCTACAAAACCATCTCTGCACTTTCCCACATGCTGCATCTGTGCCTGGATTGTCCTTCCTGATCTTACTTGCCATTCAGTTTCCTTTTCCTCAAAGCATCCCTCTTTCTTTGGTTTTGCCGTGATGACCTGCTCTCATGCCTCCTTTATAAAGTGAAATATTCTTTTTGTGTGTGTGTGTGTGTGTGTGTGTGTGTGTGTGTGTGTGTGTGTGTGTGTGGCGGGGGGTAAACTTGTGCGGGCCTTGTGGAAAGCAGTAACTTCAGAACCTTATTTTATGTAAACCTTCCTCTCTCCCTCTCCCTCCCCCCTTCACTGTGTCATATCTAAACAAAGCCTGATTCCCTGAACTCTTATTCTTGTTTGTAATCTTTGCTAAGGGAGTATGTCCCATTAACTTCTATGGTTTGAATAAGGACTACTTTTGCAAGTAGATTTGGATCTTTCATTTTTGATTTCCCCCTTCCCTCAAACAATTATCATCATCTACTCTTTTACTTGCCAATCCTAATGTTAAAATGGAGCCATCATAATTATAAGTGTACTGTCTTCAAAGAGCTAAATCTTGGTCCCATTGAACTCAGTAGGGGGTTTTCTATTGATTTCTTTGATCAGTATTTGACCCAAAGCAGCAAGCCATTAGTTTGCATATGTGCTCTTTGACTACAGGCTTGTTGTTATTGAGTGGTAGGGTGAGGATGGAGGGGCAGTTTGGCTTAAAGAACCTTTTGTAAAGATTTGAAAGCACAGTAAGCGTTTCTGCCAATTTGCTGGATTCTCCAGGCTTTATACCAAGACCTGTCAAGCCATGTAAAACAGAATTCATAAATGTTTTGTACACAATTACCTGTCCTCTTGTTTGATTAAGAGATTTTTTTTCTTGAACTAGGACAGAACCAGCAGGCATCAGTAAGACCATAAAAGCACATTGGGCTTGGTAGTATCCATCGTAGACATCCTAAGCGGACCTATGGTCTTGATGAACTGTGCATGTAACTACTTAGACTTATTTATCACTAACTGTTTTCAGCCAGTGATAGGAATATTTAATTGGTTTAAAAAAGGAGCTTGTTTTTTAATTAAACCATTAGGCTTAGAAGGCATACTGAAGCTATGTTGTTATTAAATGTGAAAAGTTGTTATACTTCAGTGTCTTTCTTGCTCTTCAGAAGAACGGCATAAATTCTCATTTCCAATTTTAAAAGCAGTTTTAACATTTTAACAGGTAATGTGGACAGAGTTGCCTTGCCAGAATTTTCATCTTCTCATCTGTTGCGCTATCCTGGAATCTGAAAAGCAGCAAATAATGGACAAGCATTATGGTTTTAATGAAATACTAAAGGTATCTGCTGAGGTTCTTAATTTTAAGTGTAAATTAACCCTTTGAATGGATTATTTTCTGGTTCTACATTGAAAAAGGATATAGATGTACAGTGTGTCTCCTGAGTGATTATAGTTACTTCATTCTAGAGCTCTTTAAGGGGCAAGGCAACCCAACAAATGTAATTATGGATCAGTAATTTTTCACCTATATTAAGAGGTTAAACCTCTAGTGTTGGGTTAATAAGTGTCAATAATATTTTCACTCTAGTAGATAGAATATTAGCACTTTTTTAAAACCACCTAGGAAGTTGCATAAATATAAATCATTGTTACTTTATCTTTTATAAACTTATTTATTACCACCTCTTCAGCTCTGGGAATTAGGGTTGCGTGATGTGATATGCTATTGTATATTACATTAGAGTAAGGAACACTGATATGGACTCATTTTAAGAATTCTATAAAATGCTGATCAATATCTCTCAGCAATTGAGCACATTCAGCTCCCATTTATCAATGCATGTGCAGTGTTTTGAGCATTTTTCAGGTTTGACCCCTTAATCGCCAATGTGACACTTGCAGTAGAGGAGAATATTATTATTTTAATACAACAGCATATTTTTTCTAGTCTACTATTTGTCATGCTTATTTTTTGTGAATATATTTTTAGCATATCAATGAACTGTCTATGAAAATTGATGTGGAAGATATACTCTGTAAAGCGGAAGCAATTTCTACCCAGATGATGAATTGCAAGGTAAAGTTATTTTAAAGTATATCTGAGCATTCGAGACAGTAAAAAAAAATATAGTTGTCCATATTCATATACAGCTTTTGAAATAGTTCAGTTTTTGCAAGTGATGGAAATATGCTGTCAGCCTTCAATTAGATCTTTACAAAAGCCTCATACACCTGTCTAGGCAAAAGTTGTACGTTTGGTATCAAAAGTGTATTACTGTGTGGAGAAAAAAAGCTGGAGTTTTGCTCTTGGATAGGTTTTTACTTTGTTCGGGTTAGATTAGCTGGTATACAGGTGAGTTGACTTTCGATGTGTGGGGAGGGAGGAGAGGGGAGTCTGAGTTACCCTGCTGCCTACTGGACTAAAAGCACATAGACTTAGTTTTGTTGTGTGCTGAAAAGTTGGGTATTGATAGATTGGTGGGAAATGGTTTGGTTTGATTTGATTTATACTTTGGGTTCAGAGCAAAGATGAATAGCAGTGTTAATCAGATAATAATTACATGAATATAATTTAGACTGTGGCATAAAGGTTTCCCTTTAAAGATCTTTTCAGGGAGCAAAGATAGGGAGAAAGTAAATTACACTTTACTGGTAATTTTCTTGAAAATAATCAACCCTTCTGCAAAATTAATATTTAAACACATTTTCACTACAGATTAGACTTTATTCTTATAAATTCTTTCAAGAAGTTATTAAGAGTAATATGCTTGCTAATGTGTTTCAATTAACTCTTCAGTTTAATTTGTTTAATAGAATAAAAAGTAGAACAATAAATGTTTCCTCCTCATAGGAATTGCCTCAAGCAGTTTGTGAGATCCTGGGGATGGAGAACAGTGCTGTAACAACACCAGATTCGGACACTGGAGAAGATGAAGGTGTTACTGTGATGAGTCGTTCTGCATCAACATATCAAAATATCTCCATGCCTGTAAGTGCTGCCAACGGAACAAGAGAGAACGCACAACAGATGGCTGTGACACATAGTGCCAATAGATTGACACCTACATAATTACACTTGGTTAAATTCTTGAAGAGACACTTTACTGCAGCTCTTTTTTCAAGCACTTGAGAGGTGGATGTTTAAAATTTGGTGTTTGATTAAGCTTTAAGGTTTTGGAAAGAAATTCTGTACTGTAATTCTCTTGCATTAAAGCTTTACAACATGACCTGACCTAATTATTTTTGTAGTTACTTCTACCGAAATAGCCTTTTGTTTTCAATAACATTCCTTACTATTTTTGTAGCAAAGTGCATTTCTTTTTTTGGTGATGAACTGGAAATGGCTAATAGTTACAAGGTGGGTGATTTGGAAATGATGAATCTGCCGAGTTTTGACTTCTATTATGCTGAGCTTTGGTGATTCTTTGGTTTGATCAGATTCAAAATGGGCAAACTGAAGCTCCTGTACATCATTTCCATGCTGAAAAGATGCTGATTTCCAGAAGAGGAACATTTTGTAAATGAACAGAGGTTTTTTCCTTTTCAAATGTTTACAAAAATATTATTTACTGTTTGAATGTAGATTTGAAATGGATGTTTTGACTTATGACGTTTAATGTCCAGATACTGAATTTTGTGTAACCCAGGAATGGATAAACAATATATTTTTTACATTTAACATCTCTTCACATATATATCTACATAAACAATTATTTGTGAATACTAAAAGGATAGGCATATTTTCAATATTAGAATAAACTTGACTGTTCATTAGTCAGTTTGACCGAATTAATACACAACAATTTCAACCTGGGCTCTTTTTGAAAACTATTTTCTAAATAATAACTTTCTTGTGGGTATCATCAGTCCTACACCTGGTGTAATTTTACAATTAATTTCTTGCAAAGTTTATCTTTACCAATAATGTTTATTAAATTTGCTAGTAGTATATTAACTGATCAGTAGACTCCTACTTAAACTGTTTCTATGTCCAACTCTTTGGGGCATTTAAAAGCAGGTACAAAACTATTGGAAAATAGTAATCACAATGATCTTAATAAAACATTCTTTTGTATATGAAAAAGGCAGTGTGAGTTTATACCATGCCATGCTGTATGATCTTCTTAAGTCTTGTGGTATTTAACATAACTGATTCAATATATTCATTGTTGTTTTGCAACTATTGTACATATTATAAAATAAACCTCAAAACCAATTTAGTGTTTTTTAATTAAATCATATTTAGAGAAAAAACTTAATTGTCTGGTTGTTGATGTGAGAAAACAAGTAGAAGATGGGACATAGCTAATGGCAGTTTCCAAGTCACTTAAATTTTGTTTTGAGTGGGTAATGAAGGGCAATGGAAAACTCTGATTTCTCCAGAGTAGAACATATTGTTCATCTCAAGGCCATTGTTGATAGTGAGTAGGCAGAGGAGGTATTTCCCCCCTCTTACTTTGGAGCAACTTACTATTATAAATGATGCTGGTACTGTCCAAAGCAAATAGTTAAATTGACACACAAAGGCTTCAGTAAATAAAGCAAATCATTGAAATGACTTGAGACCTGCTTAAACTTCTCACACCTGTTGTGAGCAAACATGGCAAAGGGTTAGTTGATATTAAAAACAAAATCTGTACTGATTCATCAGTGTGTTATCTCTCATCAGTTAATAACTAAAAAACTCATTCAGCAAAAGTCAAGGATTCAGAATTCAGCATCTCCACAGTCTTTAATTTCCTGTTTAACAGGAAATTGCTTGGAAGAATCATACCACCTTTGTTCCCTTTTGAGCATTGGCCTTTTGGGTAATTCTTTTTACATAACAGAAAATCTAATGCTTTATTTGTTCTAGTATATTACATGAGTTAAAAGTATCAATTTAACGGAGTTCTGCTTTAGTGTGTTCTAGAGCAAAATACCTTGTTTCACTGAGAACCTTGCACAATATATTTCTAGAATATTTGCATGAATAACCCTGTGAAAGTAGTGTTATATAGGTAATATGGCTAAACCACACACAAGCTGTGAAGTTTTAGTAGGAAGACTGTCATGGCAAGCTTTGCTCAGTTCTTTGCCATTATCTCATGTATTCTGTATTATGAGACAGCCTCCCCCCCCCCCCCCCCCAAGCCCCAAAGTGTAATCTGCAGAGTTATTGTGACTTTTTTTTTCCATGAAAAAGCACAATGGAACAGGTTCCCATCCCTCCCAAATGCACAAAGATTTTTTTTTAAAGGCATATTGTGTGGTTCATCTTGCATGTGTATGTATTTCTCAAACCTAAAGAGGCACACGTTTTCCAAATTATAATGGTTGCCTTTCTGTTCATTAATGTAAGAATACAGTTCCTCAGTCTGATAATTCAGTAGGCCTACCAATCTTCACCCTACCCTTAGATATTAGTATCTTTTACCAACTTACTTGCTTTTGTAATACCTATCCTTATTCAGAATTTAAACCAAAACAATCTGTGTTAAAACATGTTCCATTGATGCTGAGCTGGCTGGAAGAAATGCAGAGATGTTCAGAATTGTATACAATTGTGAATTCAGCATATCCTGGCTTCTATTGTCAACACTTTGATATAATGAATTGTTGAAAAACCTCCTTTGCAAATATATATTTGGGATACAAATCTGGATCTTTGACGTTAAATGGTAGAAAAGGAAGGATCTCATTTGTTTCATGAGCTAGGATTAAGTTTATTCTTTCTCATGCTAAGATCTTCATATGGGCTCATGCTATGGCAGTTGTTTTTTTAACTCCGTCCTGCTGGCTCAGAATCTTATATTTGAAGTGTCTGTGTGTGGTTCCAGTGTTTTGTTAATTAAATCAAGCCACATTGAAACTGCAACAACAATATCTTCAGCCTGTAATTTGTCAAGCCCTTCGAATTGCGAAAAGCCACCTTCAAATTGCTTTTGTAAATTGAGTCTCTCTACAGCGTTCGGTCCTTTTTGTGTAAAACAAATACTATCTTTAGATCAAAGACTGTCCTGAGATCCATGGATATTTCAACACATTTGTGGAAAATACAGAAAGGCAATCTGAGAGTTCCATTAAATTCCATTAGAAAGCTGGGGTATCAGTCCTCCTTTTTCAGCCGCTGCCTGACGAAGCTGGTGGTTGCCGAAGAAATGTTGAACTTCTGCAATGTGGTTTAGAACTGTGGTAGGTGTTACTCCTTTCGCAAGATTTGAATAGTATGGTGAACATAAGTATATTAGAAGTTTAGGAAGAATATATTCAGGTTGAATTGTTTCAATCATTTCTTTAAATGGCTTATTTTTATTACGCAGAAGATGTTAACATTTAAAAGAAGGTAGCAACTTTCTTCGATTAAACTCTGCCTTTCAGTTGCTGTAATGACCTAATCATTGACTGATAGATCTTTGCCACTTTTGGGGTGTTGAAGATTAAAAGGGTCTGCACTTGAATTAAGCTGGTGCTAGAGCTGCTGGAAGGCTTGGAATGGGTTGGATATGTTTTGATGACAATGAGGGCTCCATTGCAAGATCACTCATTAGTTGACTCTTCTTCTCTAGACAGTTCAGTTCAGTGATGCAGCTGCAGAGGAAAACACATGAAGGGGCAAAACCTACCACTGATTTTTAAGGATGCATTACTCTAATCCAGGGGTCTCAAACTCAAATGACCACGAGGGCCAGATGAGGACTAGTGCATTGGCCCAAGGGCCGCATCACTGACACCTCCCAGCGCTGCCTCTGGCCCCACCCCCACTCCACCCCTTCTGTAGGGAACCACGGAAGATTGTGTTACGGCATAGCGAGGGTGTTTTCGCTTTCTCACGCTTTCTCAGCGGCCGGTTACTGTAGGTCATAGCCTGCCAGCTGCAGTTTGTTTTGAATTAGAGCTGCTTTGTATGGCCTTGAGCCAGGGGGCAGACACGGTCTGTGGAAAGCCCCTGATTACTTACGTATGAGATGCTTTTATATAGTTGTATGAGCCCGGCCCTGCCTTTGGACTCCGCACCAGGCCGAGCTTTGGTGAGCTGGGTTCCCCACCTCCGTGACCGCAACGCCAGGAGTCCCCGTTGCTGATGTGTCACTTTGCCTTCAATAAAGCCAATAACACACAGTGTGTGTGGGCCTCATTCTTGCAGAGCACCCTGGGTAGGCCCGCAGCCTCCCAAGAACCTAACACCTTCCATGAGGCCCTGTCTCTTCTCTGCCTCCTCCCCTGAACGCATGGCTCCCCGCTTCTCCCCCCTCCCTCCTGGAAAGTGCTAAGCGCTGCCAACAGCTGTTTGACGGCAGGAAGTGCCTGGAGGTAGGTGGGGGGTTGCGGAGAGCTTGGCTGCAGGAAATAATGCAGAGTGGGGGGGCAATCATTTGCTGACAAATAAGGCATTGAATTTTATCTTTTACCTCTGAAAAAATATAAATTCTCCCATTTGTCTTGGAAAACACTTTTCTTCCATGAGTGTTCTTTTTTTCCGGTGAAGTCATTTCCAAGCAGTTTTAATAAAATATATACACTCGGTAATGCACCTCACTCAAGGGACAAAACACGCACTTAGTTAGATTTACTTCTGTTAAAGCCCCCGCACCCCACCCCCCCACTGGGCTGTGCCCCCACTCCACCTCTGCTCCGCCTCTTCCCTGTCCCCATTCAAAACCCTTCCCCAAAGTCCCCACCCCAACTCCGCCCCCTCTGAACCCCTTCCCCAAATCCCTGCCTCTTCTCCCCCTCCTCCCCTGTGCATGTGGCTTCCTGATCTCCCCCCCCCCCCCGGAAACCGCTAAGGTGCCAAACAGCTGTTTGATGATGGGAACTGCCTGGAGGTAGGTAGAGGAGCGGGGAGCAGTGCGCGGGGGAGGAGGAGGGGAGCTTAGTGGCCACAGAAAATAACTTGGGGGGGGGGGGAGTTTGGCAGCCACAGGAAGTAACTTGGGGGAAGAGATACGGGAAGCTTGGCGGGCAGCAGGGAAGACTTCGTGGGGCGCATGTTTGAGACCCCTACTCTAATCTGAGACCACAAATAGCCTTAATCATTTGGTGGTGGTATGATCTTGGATTTATTTTAAGTGTAAACTTGACTGAATTTTTGGGTTTTGTAATGGTTGGTTTGGGGATAATTACAACATCCCTGTATTTTTTTTAACTGTTAAAGTACTAATACTCTCAGCCTTAACCCATTTTTTACATCAGTTATAAAAATATATATAGTTATGCTCATCTTACTGTCCACAATAGGTGATTTGCCCTTATAGGCCTGCTCATGCAAAAAATTACACTAGTTTTGAAGATGCCTTTTCTTGGGCTTCTTGTTTTGGGCAAGAGGAGAGCTATAGGGAAAAGGAGAAACATCAGCGGTTCCTTGAAAGTTTAAACCTACTCCAGTGTTTGATTTATAGTAGACTTTGATGTTGACAGAAAGAGAGGATGAATTAGTGGGAGGAAGAGCATTACTTATTTGTACATATCTGAAATTTTAAATCTAGTTCAATTCAACTGAAATAAATGTGAAGATGGTTTGTGTCAGACATGGTTTTTAAACAATTGTGTTTTGACCATTATGGGGGCTAGCGAATGCATCTCAAACACTCTTCAATGGTAGAGAATATGTATTGGTTTGGCATAAATTATACCTCTGAACAGTATAGGTGCTACATTTGTGCTATAAGAGTTGTGGTTGCTTTAAGGACTATAATTTCAAATTCCCTGATTTCTGTTGTGTTTAGCAACTTTTTTGCATTGAACTGTAAGTTAATTAGAGTGAAGTTGAGCATTGAAAGAATGTTAATAGATCCCATCTTACTGTTGATTTTGTCCACTTGGAGAATTTTTTTTTTAAATTTTCATATGGTATTTTTCCAAAGGACAAATTAATGACTTAATGTTGCGTTGTTGATTATTCTGCTCTAATTGTATTTGTATAGTAATTGCTCTTTACGTTCTTAGGACTTGTCTATGTGGTGCTTTAGTCCGCACCAGAGGGGTGTAAATTAGTGTGTCATGCACCAACTAGTATGGACCCTGCTGGTGAGCACTAGAAGTTCTCTAGTACACATTAATTTCCCATTTCATTACACGCATCCCAGCTTGGAAGTACATTTTATTCTAAGTGCTATGGCATTCACTGCTAGAGACTTTAACAGGAGCTTTGAGACAGCCAGATTTTAAAATGCTGTAGTTTCACTGGCTGCTCATGGCTGTTCAAGTGTGATGCAAGTGAATCCCTATCTAATTAGAGATTGACATTGCCCATCAGAGAAATATCACTTACAAAAAAGAAAGTTTGTCTCCCCCCACCCACCACCTGCTCCTTTTCAGCCTGCTTTGTAAATTCCACTTTTTAAACAGGAGAGTGATGATGTGGTTTGTTACAGACTCATATTGCAGGCGTTCTCAACCTTTTTCTTTGACCTCTTCTATCTCCTCCCCACTGCTCTCGCCTCCCTTTCCCCTCCCCCCCCCCCCGGCAATATGCTATAAAAACTCCATGGCCCACCTGTGCCACAACAACTGTTTTTCTGAGTATCTAGTAGATTAAAAGCCAGGGTCGGTGTTAGGTGGTAGTAAGCAGGACAATTGCTCAGGGCCCCACGCCACAGTTAAGTTGCTTTGGCTTCAGCCTCAGGTGGCAGGGCTCAGGCTCCAGCTTTCTGCCCTGTGCCCCAGTGAGTCTAATGCCGGCTCTGCTCTCTGGTTTATTTTGAGGGACCCCCTGAAACCTGCTTGAGGTCCCCCAGTGGGCCCTGGACCCCTTGTTGAGAACTGCTGTCATATTCTATCTGATGGTTTGTTTGTCTGGGGATAGTGACTGGAATAGCTATCGCAGAATAAACTATACCTCCCCCTGGACATTTCCACTGCATGCTTCTGAAGAAGTGGGTATTCTCACCCACGAAAGCTTATGCTCCAATAGGTCTGTTAGTCTACAAGGTGCCACAGGACTCTGTCGCTTCTACAGATCCAGACTAACACAGCTATCCCTCTGATACTATTCTGCAATAGCTATTCCAGAATAGCTCCCCTCATGGACACAATTCCAGAACAAAAGTGATTTTATATTGGAATACTTACTCTGCTTAGAAGGGCATTCATTATTTCCGAATAAAGTGAGTTTTATTCAGAATAGCATCGCACAGCGGGAGCTATCCTTGAATAGTTATAGCTGAATGACGTATTCCACAATAGTTATTCTAGTCAATTTCCCCATGTAGACAAGTAGAGCCCTGCGTGGACACACAAATGTGGATCTGCATACAATCCGCATCCGCCAGGATCAACCCGCGATCCGCTAGCCGTCTTTTACCTATATCCATCTCCGCACCTGCAAGCCGTCTCACAAGGGCTAGTGACAAGGGCAGGGGTGTCTTGCAGGGAAGAGGCAGCGCGAGAGGATAGGGACTGGGCAGGGCTTTGGAGCGGAGGCCGGAGCTGGAGCGCAGAGCAGTAGGTTTATGCCCAGAGCTGGAGTGGAGCTGTCATAAATATAAAGGGAAGGGGTTAAGAGGCTCTGATACAGTACTATAAAATCCTCTTACCTGTAAGGGGTTAAGAAACTCCAGTAACCTGGCTGGCACCTGACCGGGCTGGCAGCTGACCAAGAACCAATAAGGGGACAAGATACTTTCAAATCTGGGGGTGGGGGAAAAAGGCTTTTGTCTGTCTGTGGAAGCTCTCTACCGAAGACAGATCAAGGAAACAAGCCATCCAACTCCTATAGAGTTAGTGAGTAATTTAGATTAAAATGCGTCAGGCTTTCTGTTGTTTTTAGCTTGTGAAATTCACTGTGCTGGAGGGAATGGGTATTCCTGGTTTTGTTGCATTTTTCTGTAACTTGAAGGTTTTGCCCAGGGGGGGTCCCTCTGAGTTGGGAAATTAAGTAACCTGTAAAATATATACCATACTGATTTTACAGAGATGATTTTACCTTTCTTGCTTTAATAAAGTCCTTCTTTTAAGAACCTGACTATTTTCCATGGTTCTAAGACCCAGGGATTGGGGTTTTGATCACTTTGTAACCAATTGGTTAGGAGATTATTCTCAAGCCTCCCCAGGAAAGCGGATGTGTGGGCTTGAAGGGATATTTTGGGGGGAAGGGGAACTTCAAGTGGTCCTTTTCCCTGGTTCTTGTTTAAATCACTTGATGGTGGCAGCAATACCTTTTCTCAGGGTACAGGGGAGATCTGTACCTTGGGGAGTTTTAACTTAAGCTGGTAGAAATAAGCTTAGGGGGTCTTTCACGACTGTACCCTAGAGTTCAGAGTGGGGCGGGAACCCTGACAGGAGCAATTCAAAAATTTGATTGCTCCAAATCCCTGGGACTGGGAGTAAGGGGTAGCGTGGGGGCAAGGTCTTGAGAAGAAGGGGGCGGTACAGGGAGGAGGGCTGGGGGGAAGGGCTGTCGCATTGCATGCTGCTCTCAGGGGCTCGCAAGTGACGGCACATGGCAGCAGCACTGCATGTTGCATAACAGTGGGGCGGATGGGTGAGGCACCGGGGCCCTGCCTGCTCCAATCCCTGTGGCCAGGCCCAGGACTGGGAGTGTGGCCAGTGCTGCTGGGCTGGGCCGGGTACACTGGCACTGCCTGAGGGGGCCCAAGCTGCTGGACAGGAAGCGGTGCGGCGAGTGGGTGCTGGACATCCCCAACTCCGGCCTGCCACCCAGTCCCAGCTGCTGGCCACTGTCCCTGAGCACACTGTGCCCCTTGGGCTGCCTGAGCTGGACCAGGCACCGCCAGTGAGTAGAGCCCTGCGTGGTTGTATCTGCATCCAATCCGTTAGCCATGAAAATGGTCAGATATCCATGGATTTGCAGGGCTCTATAGATCAGCCCTAACCGTGAATTTCCCCAGATGTGGTCCTCTGTAGTTCATGGAGAGCTGGATGGTCACATGGCTCTGGGTGCTAATACACATTAAAATAGCTAGAATACATTAAATGCTTTCGTAACATTGTCTTGTGTAAAAAAAAATTTAAAAAAATTGCTGGATTTGCCACATTGGTGTTATGTGATCATGGATGGGAGGGAAGATTCTCTATGCAGTTAAAAATAGGATGATATTGGGCTATATAACCATGGGGGGAGATGATCCACAAGATCATCTTTATTTTAAAATGGGAAATACTGCTTGGCCCTTAAAAGACAAATTTTTAAGACGAGACTGAAGCTCTGTCCAGTGCACCTGGATAAATTATTGCTGTGATTGCACATGCAAATTGAGTGATAGCATGCACAGATATCCAGCGGAGTATTTAAATAGACATTTACATGTGCAACCATTGCACTTGAGTGTGCAAACATTTGTTCCTTCAATGAAGACATCAGGAACTTTTACTCAGGGGCTGAAGAAAGTAAAGGAATTATAATTCAGAATATGTTTTGTATTATTGAACTCAGGGCTGGTCCACACTAACCCCCCGGTTCGAACTAAGATACGCAACTTCAGCTACGTGAATAACGTAGCTGAAGTCGAGGTATCTTAGTTCGAACTAAAAGGTCCACATGCGGCAGGCAGGCTCCCCCATCGACTCCGCGTACTCCTCTCGCGGAGCAGGAGTACCGGTGTCGACGGCGAGCACTTCCGGGATCGATTTATCGCGTCTAGACAAGACACGATAAATCGATCCCAGAAGATCAATTGCTTCCCGCCGAACCAGGAAGTAAGTATAGACGTACCCTTAGTAATAATGTGATTAGTGCCCTAAGATGTGCTGTATCATGAAGGCACTGGCCCCGACTCCAGACTTAAGTTTGAGTTTCATTTTGCAATTAAAGCAGGGATTTAACCTCTTTGGTATGAAAAATACATTGTATGCTCCCAAAAATGATACTACTTAATCTCTGGAATAGACTGAATTTTCTGAGAATTTACAAGGAATTTTGTTATAGTTTGAGTTTTATTTAAAATTGGGTCTTTTAAGAAATTTAGTACTTATCAGTCTGTTTTCTTTTTCATCAGCGATCTTCACAATGGAATAAAACAGACTTTCCAAACTGTCCATATAGTTAACATTAATTGACCACCTCTGCATAGACTACATGTGAAGAAACCAATTTATAATTAAACTAAGTTATTAACAAATGTATCAAATTGCTATGATTGTTTAGGTTAAACAGCCTTGGGTCAACAGCTAAGCTAACTCTTAGGCTGTGTTTTCATTAGTTAAGACACCTTTCTTTCCTAACCTGAGGTAAAATCCCAGCAAAGACAAAGTAGTTCATAGTTTTCACAGATGTTAGCAAATTGAGTTACACTAGTTTTTCCCTCAACTTTCCTCCACTACTAACTTCTGTAAAAACTATAAACTGACATCTTCACGGGATTTTAACTTGAGTTAAGAATGCATCTTTTTTCTCAAGGTAAAGCTGAAAGGAGGTCCACTGAGACATCAATAGTAACTCCATCACCTTTCCACTACAGGTAATTTGCATGCAAGAGTTCTGTTGGTGTAATGACTCAGTGGTTTGAGGGAGATGTCAAACATTCTCACTGATTGATTACTTGGCCCAACTGTCACTGTTTTGTTTTTTATAGATTCCATGTCTGCATGCATCAGTGCTTAAAGGATTCCACATGGCATTGGTGCCTTGGCTCCACTGCACACTGAAGCAGTACTGCTAGGGAAACTGAGGCAGAAGTGCAGGAGCAACCCCTAACGACGAGGCTCTCCTTGCTCCCACTTCACACATCTCCACTCTCAGTAATGCACCCCTCTAAGCCAGTATGTCAATTTCAGATTAAGAGTCAAACTCACCAGTATGCTTCATGTGCTTTGTGGTGACCTGGCAATGCAAAGCAGTTGTAAATGCATTTGGACGGGCTGGCTGTGCTCTGGGTACATTGCTGTGGTGGATCAGTGAAATGTGCCCTTGAATGTTAAAATAAAATAAAGATTTAAGGTTGATACTACATGTCTTCAAATCAGTAGAAATATCAGATGGTAGCATTCTTTGAGTTTCCATGGAAATTCCAGGAAAAAAACACAAGTTAAAATGGAATTAAGGTTGAGAGTATGTATCAATAAATTAAGGATAAAAATAAATTACAGAGATGTTGCAATTATCTCAAACCCAACCATTATAAATTCAGGAAATTCAGAGTTAAGGGAAATCCAAATGTTTTAGGAAAACCTTAAGTGTAAGAGATATACAGTTAAGGCACCCAAACAATTTTGTTGTGCCCTATAATGATGCTAAAATCGGGAAAAATCTCTCTCAAAATCTGGGACCACAAACACTAAAATGCCCGTTAATCATAATTCTATGGTTATTTCATGGTGTTTGTTTCTTACACTCCGTTTTAACTGCATCTTAATGTAGTTTTTGATCTGTGAATTTGTATTGTATTTACTCAGATGTTCTATTTTTTTGCCTGTAGTTCTATGAACTGAAGGTAAGTAGTTCTGTTGTACTCTGAATGACTTCTGTAGCATAAACACTGGTACTCCTAGTCAACTATTTACACTGGAATAAAGTAGTGAGATATGAAATAAACTTTTATTCCAGTAAATGTTTGTCCCTCAGGGTAGCCTTAATATGGCAGAGTCCAACTGTTAAAATGGAACACACCAAAGAATCATTAGTCTTTATGAGATGAATTGCAAGGGTAGGATTGTTAAAACAGTTGTGTAACCTGATTAATTGATCATCCCTGAACACGCTATAGCTTGTACTATCATAGTGCATCTTCATTCACTTTGTTTTCATCAGTCACGCTAAAGAGAATTAAAAGAATGAAAAACAGAGAATACCTTTACTACACACTTGTTACCAAACTCAGCTGTGATAGATGAGCAATGCTACTGTGTCTGGGTAACAGGGTCATGTTAGTTTTGTGTGATGTCCTAGCTGGAAAACTAGAATCTAACAGCAGAGGTGGCCCTGCTCTGTCGTTCCAATAAAAGAAAAATCTTCACAGCAGTGCTTGATGTAGTCACTGGAGCATTTTGGATAGTGACAGGCAATCTTGCTCACATAAGTCAGGCAACCCCAGGAAATTTGTCAAGATGCCTCAGCTATATCAGTGTGGTATATCAGGGCCTGGAGAAGATGACACACGTTTCTTTCCCTGAACAATAATGAATAAACATGAAGGAATATATTTTATGTAATCCAGATGCAAGGCCATGGAATCAGTAGACTGTATGTGTACACACACCCCCTACCCCCCGCCCAACGAGGAGTCCGGTGGCACCTGAAAGACTAGCAGATTGATTTGGGCATAAGCTTTCATGGGTTAAAAAAAACACTTCTTCAGATGCACTTTAAGGTGCCACCGGACTCGTCATTGTTTTTGTGGATACAGACTAACATGGCTACCCCTCTGATCTCTCTCTCTCTCTCTCTCTCTCTCTCTCTCTCTCTCTCTCTCTCTCTCTCTCACACACACACACACACACACACACACACACACACACACACACACACACACACACACACACACACACACACACACACACACACACACACACACACACACACACACACACACACACACACACACACACACACACACACACACACACACACACACACACGTATGTATATTCTTGCCCTGAATGAGAAAATAGTTTTTGCTATTGTTTTATGCCTAACTTAATGTGGGTTACCAGCAACAATAAAGTTTCTACTTCGAGTGCTTGTCCATTCCAATCAGGTGTGTGCATGTGCACGGCAGATGGAAGATTTTTCCCCTAACAGTAGCCGTCGGGTCGGTCCAGGAGCCCCATGGAGTGGCACCATCATGGTGCTCAATATAGGACCCTACCAACCCGCCACCCCCTCAGTTCCTTCTTACCACCAGTGACGGTTAGCTGGAACTTCCCCTTGCTCTTGCTGACAAGCACATTTGCCAGTCTGTATATAGTTCTCATTAGTTCTGTAGTTCGTGTTAAGTAGTTGTTAGGTACTTTACTTAGTTCTTACATTTCCTTTGGAGGGGTTTCCCCTCCAGCGCTATCCTGGTGCTAAGGCATGCCGTGATCTCCTGGCTTCAAAGTCTGGGAGGTCTGCAGCAAGTGTCTGCCCAGAAGCAATCTTCACACTTCGTGTTTGAAGTGTTTGGGGGAGAGCCATCAAAAGGATCACTGTAGGATCTGCAGGGGGTTTTGCTCCAGGATACTGAAAGATAGAGATCAGCATCTGAAGATCCTGCTAATGGAAGCGGCAGTCCGGCCCCAGCTCCGAGTACCTCCTCCTCGGTACTCAGTGCCCCAGCACGGGGATCGGTGCTGAGTGAAAACAAGGACTCTCGGCGGCTCCACTCGCGGCTCACACGTTGCAGGCAGGCACCGGTGTCAATCACTGGTACTGCAGAAGAAGAGGAGGCCGGAGAGGGGCCGTTCCCTGCCCCAGCTCAATCCAAGGAGCCAGCCCTTGTGAGACCTGAGCCGGGCCACCTTACTTCGGCCTCACTGCCAGAGAAGGTCGCGTCAACTCCTGCCCCAGTGGAAGGGCGGTCGAGTCTGGACCCTTCTCGCTCACTAAGGCCGAGCCGGCAACTTCACCTCCCGTCGACCCTGGAGGTGTTTGAGGCAGCACGGGACCTGCTCCAGCTCACGGCACCGTTCTCCCCACGTAGATGGGAGAGGTCACTGGCACTGGTCGCTCCCCCGGCACCATCAAAGGGAAAGCCCGTAATGATGGCCTGGCGGTCTCCCTCCCCAATGCACTGCTCCCCGGCACCAGAACAGGGTTAGCAGCCTCGTAGGTCCCCGAACCCTTGGCGTAGACCCTCGGCACCTCAAAGTACTGCTCCTCTGTGGTCCTCCTTTTCAGAGATATCTGAGTCAGACTCTAATCGATTTCGTAGGAGCAGAAGTAGACGGTCCAGGTCATCATGAGACCGGCACCCTTACTCGGCACCATGGCCCGTGCAGTGGCAGGCCCCGGCAGAGTGGCCCTTTTGGACTCCCTGGGCCTTTGCCAAGGACGGAGCAAAGGGTCGCATTCCAGGGTGGCATTGGCGGCTTCGGCCATTTTCATACTGCCTTCGGCACCAACAGTATTGGGGGTAGCTCCATCGCTCCCTGTCGCCACCATCCCAATCCCTGCGGCACCGGCGTCGGCTACGCCAGCCCCAGCGGTATCAGCGCCAACGTCCTTGGCACTGACAGCTCCAGCCTCGGCACCGGCAGCCTTGGCACAGACATATACAGCTCTGGCACCGAGGGCCACGGCACCATTCGTGTCGGCTCCAGCCCAGGATCCCCAAGCGCCATGGGACCCCTTGGGCATGGAGGGAAGAGAGCAATCACCCCTTGTGGAGTCTCTTTCCTCCTCCTCTCCAGACAAAGTGCTGGTGGGCACTTCGGTAGCCCCATCCTGGAGGACAACAGGGTCCTACAGCAATTGCTGAGGAGGGTTGCCCAGGGCCTGGGCATTCAGGCGGAGGAGGTAGTGGAGGACGCAGATCCAATGGTGGATATCCTCGCTCCCTCCGGACTGGCACGTATTGCCCTATCCCTCATAAATACCATTGCTGACATTGTGGCAGACCTCGGTTTCATTGCTCCCTACAGCAAAGTGCAATGAAAGACGCTATTTTGTGCTGTCCAGGGACTACAGGCACTTGTATACCCATCCGCCACCAGATTCCTTGGTCATGGATGCTGCTAACCAAAGCGAGCACCAGGGCTACCAAGGCCCCTCCCCAAAGAATCGACAGGCGAAACGACTCAACCTTTTTGGTAGAAAGGTCTACTCCACTGGCAACTTGCAGCTCCGCATTTCTAATCAGCAGGCCATTGTCAGCAGGTACTGTTACAAAACATGCAGGGCAATGGTAAAGTTTGCAGAACTGCTGCTGTAGGACTCCAGTGCTGAATTCTCGGCCCTCGTGGAGGAGGGCAAGCTCATTTCCCAAGCTTGTTGCAGGCCACTCTGGACGGGGCTGATGTGCCCACCCGGGTGATATCTACCGGGATTGCCATGAGAAGGGGCTACTGGCTCCCGGTATCAGATCTGCCATACGAGGTCCAGCAGACCATTCAGATCTCCCCTTTGAGAGTGGGGACCCTGTTTTCCAATAAGATGGATAAAAGGCTATATAGCCTAAAAGACTCAAGAGCCACCCTTAAATTGCTGAGCCTCCACACTCCCACCACACAGCGGAGACATTTTAGGCTTCAACCTCCTCTGCGGTACCAACCACAGAACTGTCAGGACGGCTCACGGGAGAAACAGCCCCCTTCCCCATCCCTCTTCAGGGACCCTTCCCATGAGCAACTCCTCATACAGGAGGTGCACTCGCTCCTATTGCTAGGAGCAGTAGAAAAGGTTCCTCCGGACCAGAAGGGTAAGGGCTTCTATTCCTGGTATTTCCGAATACCGAAAGCCAAAGGCGGGCTCAGGCCCATCCTAGACCTGCAAGAGCTCAACAAGTTCCTGAGGAATGTGAAGTTCTGCATGGTCTTTTTGGCCTCCATCATCCCTTCCTTGGATCCAGGGAACTGGTATTCCTTCGACTTGAAGGACGTGTACTTTCATATAGCAATTACACCATCCCACAGAAGGTACCTCAGGTTTGTGGTGAGCAACAAACACTACCAATTCACAGTCCTCCTGTTTGGCCTGTCAGCGGTGCCTTGTCTGTTTACCAAGTGCACTGCAGTCGTGGCCGCATTTCTACGCAGATGCCAGGTACAGGTGTTCCCATACCTCGACGACTGGCTAATCAAGGGCTGCTCCAGGGCTCAAATGGAGGCACAAGTCGACTTCATAAGAATGACGTTCAAACTGGGTGTTATCCTGAACGTGGGGAAATCGACTCTGTACCCTGTTCAACGGATAGATTCATAGGGGTGGTGCTGGACTCGACACACGTGAGGGCATACCTCCTGGAAGTGAGGTTTCAAGCCCTGGGTGACATTATTTGAAGTCTCAGGCAGTTTCCCCACCACAGCAAGGAATTTCCTGAATCTTCTAGGACACATGGCCTCAATACGCCAGGCTCAGACTCCGGCCTGTCCAATCGTGGTTAGCCTTAGTGTATTGGCCAGCTCGGAACAGTTTGGACAGGGTCATGACTCTGCCTTGCCCGGTCCTCGACTCCCTCCAGTGGTGGCTCAACCCACAGTTAGTGTGTGCAGGGGTCCCCTTCACGGGTCCTCAGCCATCCTTCTCGCTAGTGACAGATTCATCAGACTTGGGCTGGGGAACACATCTGGGAGACCTCAGGACACAAGGCCTCTGGTCTCAGGCAGAACTCGCTCTCCACATCAATGTCAGAGAGCTGAGAGTGGTGCGCCTGGTATGCCAGACTTTCCGAGCCCACTTGATAGGGAGATGTGTATCAGTCATGACAGACAACACCACAGTGATGTTCCATATCAACAAACGGGTGCACACTCCTCTCCCCTGTGTCAGGAAGCCCTCACGCTGTGGGACTTTTGTGTAGCTCATTCCATGTACCTCATTCCATGTACCTGCAAGCATCGTACCTCCTGGGAGTACAGAACAAGTTGGTTCAGCAGGTTCTTTCATAGCCACGAGTGGTCTCTATGCCCCAACATCGCGAACTCCATTTTCCAAAGGTGGGGCTTTCCCCAGATGGACCTATTTGCCACACGACGCAACAGGAAGTGCCAACGCTATTGTTCCTTCCTGAACCACATCCTGGGCTCCATCGTGGACACATTTCTCCTCCCATGGGGAGGCTGTCTTCTCTACACGTTTCCGCCCATCCATAGGCGCTGACTCCGTGGGTGCTCCGGGGCTGGAGCACCCACGGGGAAAAATTGGTGGGTGCTCAGCACCCACCGGCAGCTCCCCGCCAGCCCCGGGGCCCGCGCTCAACTCACCTCACCACCGGGAGACGTTGTGGGGCCCTGCCCCCGATGCTGGGCGACGTTGCGTCGGCATCGGGGGCGGGGCCCCGCAACATCACCGCGGGGTGGGGCATCGGGGGCGGGGCCTGCTGTCGGGGCCCCGCAATGTGGCCCGGGGGCGGGGCCCGGCGTCAGCCCCCACCGGCGCTGCCGGAAGTTGGCGCCTGTGCGCCCATCCCTCTCGTTTGTAAGGATAAGGCCTTTGTCTGCAGCCATATTATAAGGCCTAAAGCCTTCGTCTGCAGCCAGATTAAAAGAGCAGTCAAGCAGCTGATATTAGCTGAGAAGCAGGAAGTCACATCCTCACATTCCATCTACATTACATTAAAACAATGTAATATCAGGCTGTAAAGAAGGAGACCTTGTCCTAATAGCACCCACTATCACCAGATAAAGACACAGATCTTAAGATGGTCAAAGAAAACTTAGTTTGATAGCATCCTGTCTGTCAAGAAATCACTTATCAATAGTTGTGGTTGTGAAATCCTCATTTCTTTATTGTTTTATCATTATGGTCCCCACTTCCATATTGTTTATATTGTCTCTGTCTGGTTCTTTAATTGTTTGTCTGTTACATAATTAATTTTGGTAGGTGTAAATTAATTAAGGTGGTGGGATAGGATTGGTTAGAGAATTTTGTAACACTATGTTAGGATTGGGTAGTAAAATTTTAGTATAATGATTGGTTAAGGTACAGCTAAAAAGGACTCAAATTTCATTATATAAACTGAGGTCCAAAAGGAAGTTCTTTGGGAACCAACTCCAGGACACAGCCCCAAAGGTCAGAGCTGCCAGACCTCAACACTGACCTGATCCTGACTGGCCATCAAGAAAAGTTAATCTGTTTTATTGGGAGTGGTGAGCACTGTATGTGTAGCATGTGCGTTCTGTTTTTGGTGGTTGTTAATAGAGGTTATGTACTATATTACTGTGTAAGGCTCTTTCGCTAGTAAAAGACTCTGTAACCCCGCAAAAGATTAAGCCACAGGAAAAGGGTGTTTGCCCACAGCCCACGGAGGAGTAAAGTTAGGTGCTTTTCACCTGGAGCCCTAGGAATTGGGAAAGGGTGGGGGTGCCTAAATTAAGAGGTTATGCCTTGAGCCCTAGGAAATGGGTAAAGGTGGGTGCCCTTAAGTGTGTGAGTAACCGAGAATTTTGTGCTGGTAACACGTTCACAAGGTGCTTCTCAAAATACAGAGGGAAGAGACTTCAGTCATATTGATAGCTCCAGCCTGGCCTCGCCAACACTGGTACACATCACGTCTGTGGAAACCTCAATCACCCTGCTGCTCCTCCTGGACTTAATAACTCAGGATCATGGCTGTCTCCAGCACCCGAACCTTGAGTCATTGCACCTCATGGCTCTTCTGCTTGGACCCAGTTAAACAAGTCCTCTTTGGCAGTAGGAAACTCTCCACCAGTGCTACCTGCCTTGCCAAGTGGAAGAGATTCTCATTCTGGTCAGCGCAGCATCACTTGTCCCTGATGCTCACCTCTATACCACTCATACTGGACTACCTTCTCCATCTCAAGCACCAGGGTCTGTCCATGTTGTCAATAAGGGTTCACTTGGCCACCATCTCTGCCTTCCATCCAGGCTCAGAAGTCTAGTCAGTGTTTGCCAACCCAATGGTCAGCTGTTTCCTGAACAGTCTCGACAGACTATATCCGCATGTCCGGTAACCAACCCTGACCTGGGACCTCAATCTGTTCCTTTCCAAATCGATGGGTCTTCCCTTTGAACCGCTGGTGTCATGTTCCCTACTCTGCCTGTCATACAAGGTGGAGTTTCTGGTATCGATAACCTCAGCCAGGAGGGTGTCTGAGCTCAAGACCCTGACATCAGAGCCCCCTTACCCTGTGTTCTATAAGGACAAGGTTCAGCTCAGGCCACATCCAGCTTGTCAAGGTTCCCTCCCCACTCTGAACTCCAGGGTACAGACGTGGGGACCCGCATGATAGACCCCCTAAGCTTATTTCTACCAGCTTAGGTTAAAACTCCCCAAAGTACAAAATCTCCCCTGCACCCTGGTAAGAACTTCTTGCTGCCACCATCAAGTGATTTAAACAAGAACCAGGGAAAAGGACCACTTGAAGTTCCCCTTCCCCCCAAAATACCCCCTCAAGCCCGTACACCCCCTTTCCTGGGGAGCTTGAGAATAATCTCCTAACCAATTGGTTACACAGTGATCCAAAATCCACCCCCCGGGGTGTGGGTGTGTGTCTTAGAACAATGGAAAACAGTCAGCTTCTTTAAAGAAGCATTTTATTAAAACAAGAAAGGTAAAAATCACCTCTGTAAAATCAGGATGGTATATCTTTTACAGGGTACTCAATTTCCTAACTTAGAGGGATCCCCTGCTGTGCAAAACCTTCAAGTTACAGAAAAATGCAAAAAAACCAGGAATACACATTCCCTCCAGCACAGCGAATTTTCCAAGCCAGAACAATAGAAAAACCTAAACACATAATTACCTAAAATCACTTACTAACTTCATAGAAGATGGATGGGTGCTGGCTTGATCTGTCTCTTACAGAGAGCTCAGACAGACAGACAGACAAAGCCTTTTTCCCCCACTCCCAAGATTTGAAAGTATCTTGTCCCCTTATTGGTCAGATGGTCAGGTGTCTGGTCAGGTGTCAGCCAGGTACTGGAGTTTAACCCTTTACAGGTAAGAGGATTTTATAGTACTACATTAGAGCCTCTCACCCCTTCCCTTTATATTTATGACACAGCTTTTCTCCCGAAGGTTGTCTCCCAGTTTCACATCTATCAGGACATCTTCCTCCGAGTGTTCTATCCTAAGCCACACTCGAGCGGCAGAGAGCAGAGACTTCATTCTTTGGATGGCCGCAAAGCGCTAGCCTTTTACATAGAAAAAACAAAACTGTTTAGGAAGTCCATTCAACTGTTTGTGGCCGTGGCAGACAGACTGAAGGGTCTTCCAGTCTCCTCCCAATGAATTTCCTCGTGGATCACGTCCTGCATCTATGAATGCTATAACCTGGCAGAGGTGCCTGCCCCTCCACTCACAGCGCACGCCACTAGGGCATAAGTTTCTTCATCAGTGTTCCTGGCGCAAGTCCCGACCCAGGAAATATGCAGAGCGGCGACGTGGTCGTCCATACGTAATCTCAGTGCACATTATGCAATTATCCAGCAGGCCAGAGACAATGCGGCCTTTGGTAGATCAGTGCTCCAGTCTGGACAGCTCCGCCACCTACTCCTGAACTTAGGTTTGGGAGTCACCTGACTGGAATCAACATGAACAAGCACTCGAAGAAAAAACGGTTACTCATCTTCTCATAACTCTTCTTCGAGAGGTGTTGTTCATGTCCCTTCCAATACCCACCCACCTACCCTCTGTCGGAGTAGCCAGCAAGAAGGAACTGAGGAGGTGGCAGGTCAGTAAGCCCTATATTGAGCGCCGTGATGGCACCACTCCAGGGGGCACCCGGACCCCGACCTGACGGATACTGCTAGGGGAAAAATCTTCTGACTGCCGTGCATGTGTACACACACCTGATTGGAATGGACATGAACAACACATCTCGAAGAACAACAGTTACGAGAAGGTGAGTTACCATTTTTGTTGTTGTTTTACAGTAGCAACTACAGACCTGATATTGAACTAGACCATCTACATATACATAGCAAACAGTCCTTGCGCTCATGAGTTAATCTAAATAGACAAGCAAAGGGTGGGAGAAAGGAAGTATTACTCTACTTTACAGATAGGAAACTGAGGCACGGAGATTAAATGACTTGTCCATGTTCACACAAGAAGTCTATGGCTAAGAGCTGGGAACTGAACCTATGGCAATTGAATTTGCAGTCCTGATCCTCAACCACAAGACCATTTTTCCTCTCCGGGGAGAAGTGGCTTGATTAACAAAGGCCAGGCCTATACTAGAAACTTTTGCCAGTATAGCAATGTTGGTTAGAAGTGTTGCATACATAAATCCCCTACAGTGGCATAAGTCCTAACCACAATTATACCAGCTAAAAGTGAGTTTTGCTGGTACAGCAATACCATTTTTTTTCTGGTGTATGCTGCATCTATGGTAGAGAGGATTGTCACTATAGCTGTGCCCATAAAACTTTTCTAGTGTAGACCTGGACTAATAAGCCAGGACCATAGTAACTGACGTCTACTTGCAGTTTCTCACTTTCAATTTGTATGTATTTTATAGTCATACCATTTTAGGCTTTGATCTTGTTTATGTCCTTCTCGGACAGGTTGGGCCTAGTCAGTCATTGGATGGGAGACTTCTGCAGAAAGCTGTGTTGGTGGTTCAGTAGAGGGCACTCTTTTTCATTTGACATGGTAGTAACCAATGCCCCAGCATGGCGTTGGAGAACACTCTAAAGCTGGAAACTATATGTTTGAATGAGACTTAAAACAGAGATTTTGACACTTATCATTAAAAATCCCACTGCATATGTAGCTCAGTTTTTTACATTATATAAAATAACTTCTTTATTCAAAGTGTTTTTATGGCTAAGCTTCAGAAAAGGGAAGAAGGAAAGAAGAAAGCAAGAATAAGAAGAGAAAGCAAGAGAAGATTGTCATGTGAAATGGGATATTTGATTTGGTCTAAAATTGTTAATTTTGTTGATTAAAAACAAATCCTGAAACAATTCCAATAGTAGTCCTCCAAAACGTAGACATTCAACCATGTAATTAAGTTCTACTTACTTAAATTATCCAAGTTTTATTTGCCTAAGGTATGATAATCAATTCCAGTACTTATGTTGCCTTGGGCTGCTTAAAAGCTTTAATGTTTCACCCCTTCAGATGGACGAGTATAACCGAGGAATGAAGTCATGCTATGTATAAGCACAAAAAAAACCTCTGGGGTCTTTATAGAAGTTACCTTCATAGAAAAAGATTGATGTATAGATTTGTAAGGTTAGATGGGATCAGCATGATTATCTAGTCTGACCTCCTGCATAACACAGGCCACACACTTGCACCCAGTCAGTAATTACTGTGTCAAACTCAATAATTTGTGTTTGAGTTAGAGCATATCTTTCAGAAAGATATTCAATCTTGATTTAAAGGTTTTGAATCCACAGCAATCCTTGGTAAGTTGTTCCAATGATAATTATCATTGTAGTAACAAATGTCTTATTTCTAGTCTGAATTTGTCTAGTTTCAACTTCCAGTCCACTGAATCTTATGCTTTTGTCTGCTAAATTAATGAGCCTTCTACAATCAGATATAGTCTCTCAAGGTAGGTTCTTATTAGAATCATAGGACTGGAAGGGACCTCGAGAGGTCATCAAGGCCAGTCCCCTGCACTCATGGCAAGACTAAGTATTATCTAAACCATCCCTGACAGGTGTTTGTCTAACCTGCTCTTAAAAATCTCCAATGATGGTGTGACATTCTATACCTTGGGAGAGCATGCTGTAACCCCCATAGTCCTCATTTTCATATAATCATGATCTTGCATATAAAGCACGCCTTGTAAGGTATCGGGGGGAAGGTTATGATCTTCTGAAAGTCATTTCTCTATCCACATATGTATATCATTAATGCAGATGAAGTTATGAGAATTGTATAGTATGGTTGTCACTAAAACATGCTGTAAGTTGGGGGAATCAGCCAGATATTAGGTCCTCAGAGCAGGGGCGGCTCCAGGCACCAGCGCAGCAAGATAGCAAGGTACCTGCTGGTAGCTGTTAGGGCGGCAGTCAGGCAGCCTCCAGCGACGTTTCTGCAGGAGCTCTGCCGGTCCCGCGGCTTCAGCGGCAATTCGGCAGCAGTCCCATGGCTTCAGCAGCGGGAACGCTGACAGCTCGGAACCAGCAGAGCATCCGCAGAAACACCGCTGAATCCACGGGACTGGCGGACCTTCTGCAGAAACGCCACCGAAGGCTGCCTGTCTGCCTTGCTTGGGGTGGCAAAAAACATGGAGCCGCCTCTGCCCCAGAGACAACAGCAAGGAAAGTAACCAATGCCTGGGCGGGGTGTAAAACAGCCCATCAACAGCCATTGTCCAGCAAGGGAGCTACAATGCAGTGACTCACCTGCATGAGGCCCCACCAGGGGAATTGCTCAACCTCGCTGGGACAGACTCAGCAACGCCCCACAGACATGCCTGGACTTGTGCTGCAAAAGCACATGGACTGAGGGTATAAAACAAACAGTGTGGACACATATGGGGCCCTTCTCCTGCCCCCACCTATGCTGCAAGCAACCAAGACACAGAGAGGAAGACAAGACTCCAACACAGGAGATTGGTCCAGGTTTAAGGAACAAACCTGTATATTAAGGACTGCAATATCCAGTGGGATGAGAAAAACTGCTTAATCTAGTTGCTGCCCAGTCTAACAGAGTTGAGAGTTTAGACTGCGTGCTTATATTTTATTTTATTTTGGTAACCACTCTGACTCGTTATGCTTTAACTTATCACTTAAAATCTTTCCTTATAGTTAATGTGTGTGTTTATTCTACCTGAAGCAGTGCGTTTGGTTTGATGTGTGTCAGAGTCACCTTTTGGGATAAAAAGCCTGGTACATATCAATTTTTTGTTAAATTGACAAACTTTTATAAGCTTGCAGCGTCCAGCGGCATTACTGGACACTCCAAGACAGAGGTTCCTAGGATTGCATCTGGGACTGGAGATATTGGCTAGTGTCATTCGTTTGCAAGTAGCTGGGAGCAGCTTACATGCCAGAGGCTGTGCATGAACAGCCCAGGAGTGGGGGTTCTCACAGCAGAGCAGGGTAAGACTGGCTCCCAGAGTCGAGGATTGGAGTGGCCTAGCAGATCACTGGTCCGGATAATACCAGAGGGGAACATCACAGATGGAGATTCCACTACCTCCCTAGGCAATTGATTCTAGTGCTTAACCACCCTGACGGGAAGTTTTTCCTAATGTCCAACCTAAACCTCCCTTGCTGCAATTTAAGCCCATTGTCCTATCCTCAGAGGTTAAGAATATTTTTTTCTCCCTCGTTAACCTTTTATGTACTTGAAAACTGTTATCATGTCCCCTCTGTATTCTCTTTTCCAGACTAAACAAACCCAATTTTTTCAATCTTCCCTCATAAGGGGGAGGGATAGCTCAGTGGTTTGAGCATTGGCCTGTTAAACCCAGGGTTGTGAGTTCAATCCTTGAGGGGGGGCCTTTTGGGGATCTGGGGCAAAAAAAATTAGGGATTTCTCCTGCTTTGAGCAGGGGGTTCAACTAGATGACTTCCTAAGGTCCCTTCCAACCTTGATATTCTATGTCTTCTAGACCTTTGATCATTTTTGTTGCTCTTCTCTGGACTTTCTCCACATCTTTCCTCAAATGTGGTGCCCAGAACTGGACCCAATACTCCAGTTGAGGCCTAATCAGCGTGGAGTAGAGTGGAAGAATTACTTCTCGTGTCTTGCTTATAACTCTCCTGCTAATACATCCCAGAATGATGTTCACATTTTTTGCAACGGTGTTCACTGTTGACTCATATTTAGTGTGTGGTCCACTATGACCCCCAGATCCCTTTTCACAGTACTCCTTCCTAGGTAATCATATTGAATGTGATCATCTCTTAAATTCTCTTTAACAAAATTAATTAAAATGAGCTCCTTAAATCTATCAGGCATTTTTTTTACAGTCCTGGAATAATTTGTATGGCTCTTCTCTGAACCGTCTTCAATTTTTCACATAAAAAGAAAAATTAAGTGAATTTCCATGAAGAAAAATTGCTGCATCTTGAGTTTTTCTAAAAAATAAAAATCCGCATCTAAATCCCTGGCATCGAAATTTTCCATGGAGAAAATCCTCTATAGAAACTCTTTTGCACAGAAATTCATTGTATAAGGATTTTTCTGTATGTCACCTACTTTAAAAAGTTTTCTGTTTGAGGGGTTTGATTGTGTAGGTCAGTGTTTACTCCCTTTGGGACCAGCCTCAGAGGGTTTAATAATTCCAACATAGTTTTACAGAATTCAGTTCTACTGGCTTTGTAAGTTCCTTAAATGGGAGCTATTTGACTTATGGAATTTATGCACGTTCTTGGATGTGCCTGTACAGTTTGTAAGCTCACTTAATGTAGTTAGTGGTCTGTAGACTTTAGGAGAGTCATGGGGATAACAGCAATAAACATAAGTTCTGAATAATCATCCCACAAACTTTGAAAGTATCAAGCCTTGCTTGTGCTCCTATTTAGCAATGCCTGTGGACCTTGAAAGCTCTGTGCTAAATGTGGTCCTTGTAGTGAGTAAGGTTAGGCCTAGAGTGTGGGTTGGGCTGTTGCCATGGACTTTCTAGGGTCTGTAGGGAACACCTGAGGACCTGGAATGTTCAATAACAGATCTTTAGTCCCTGGAAGCTTGATACGTGTTAATTTATTGTAGGGAATGATTATGTACTGGCTGAAGGATGAATTAGGATAAAATCTTTAAATCAAGATGGGATGGCTCTCTGAAAGATTTGATAGGTCTTTCCCATCTCTAACAACTGTGATTTTATGCAAACAGGAAGTAAGTTGAGTACCATTCCTCTACAACTCTAGTTTAAACGCCACTGCTGGCATTAACTGAGGGAAACCTGGGAGATCATAAGTTGTGGCAGCAGGCCACAACTCAGGCTGTTGTGCTGTTTTTTAAGTCTCCTGTCCCTCCATGTCAGTGAGTGAAGGAGGAACTACCTACCTGACTTGGGGCTGTGTTGTGCTGTCTTCTGCTCATTTTGCCTCAGGAGCATAATGTTAACTAACATTTAGGTCAATAATGTTTTAGGTGTGTAGCCTACTGATAGGGACAAAACAGTGTTTTACAGAAGCAATTGGGGGTGGAGGAGGAAGGGAGGGCATGGCAGGACAGAAGTATTAGGTTGCTGGACCCCCCCAGGTGTAAGGGTGGGCTGGGGTGCTGGGCCCCCCAGGTGTCAGGCAGCCCTGGAGGTGGCTGGAGGCCAGGACCCTACAGGTGTAAGGCAGCCAGGTGTGGGGGCTGGGCCCCACAAGTGTCAGGCAGCCCGGCAGGGGGCTGGGTCACTGGGCTCCTTCCACAGCGTCCCCTGGGCGTCAGCACAGATGTGAGCAGCTGCGGAACGTTCCCACCCCACAAGCGGCCCCCTTAGCTCCCGGGCTGGGGGTTTCTGGCACCAGTCACGCCGGCTCGGGCCTGGCTGGTGCCCCTTTGCCCGCAGGTGAAGCCGCCCGCCAGGATCGGTGTAAAAACCTAACCCAGCCGCTCGCTCCCTCCCCTGCGGGGCTCCCGCCGGCCGCTCCCCCGGGCTGGGACTGCGCAGCCCGCGTGTGAACAAACCCGCTCCCGCCCAAGGGAACCTGCGCTGGCATCCGCCCGCCGCCACCAGCCACACACGAGCCTCCCTGTCAGCCTCCCATCAGCTGCCGGCCAGGCGCATAAAAGCCGCCGCTGCCGCCGGGGGAGAGCTCACAGCGCGCTGCCTGCCGCCTGTTCCCCCTGCCGTGGAGGAAGAAAACTGCACACGGGTCCCCATGCAGCCCGCAATGATGATGTTCTCCAGTAAATACTGGGCCAGGAGAGGGCTCTCCCTCGACTCAGCCGTGCCCGGGGAGCGCCCAGGACTCAGCAACCTGACAGTAAGTATCCCGGGCTGTCGCTCAGCAGCGGCGAAGAGCATTCGTGTGCGAACATGATTGACTCTGATTCACGTACATTGTGCGCCCAAACTCTATCAATTACTGTTTGGTGTATGTACCTATTCTCACGCGGTGCTCACCGAGGGTAAACCTCTAATCCAGTGATGTTACAGAGAGATCCAGGGGGCAAACCAATAACATTGCATCGCTCCTGGGATGTGTTTTGTGCTCAGCTGGTGGGTTTGCATGTGCTCCGTATTTTAGAGTTTTCTTGATTTTTGCTTTTTAAATCCAAAAAGTATCATCAAAGGTTCTGCTCGTTTTTAGTACGTAGTTTCAAAAGTGAGCAACAGAAGTTACTGCGAACTCTCGAAAGGAAAATTGTTATAATCTTTGTGTCAGTATTTAAGAATAGTAATTAAAAAGACATGTGGTGATGGCAGCAAAAACAATAAAGAAAGCAAGCATATAAGGAAAATAACATAAGCACAAATATAGAGAGGGAAAGCCGATACTATTATTCTTAGATTCTTCTAAATAAGTCATTTTTTATTCAGATAGTTAATGCTACAAATAGTTTACAGATCTTGGGGGCACCCTGAAGCTTCATATTGGTCTTGCTTTTTAATAATTCAAAATATTAAATGACATTCAGTTTATTTGTAACTAGGTTTGACCAATTCCTTCTAGTCCTAATCACCACTAGTACTTTTGTATGGTGTCTTCAGATAAAATATAGCAAAAAGCCTATTACATTCCACAGGCAATATCAGAGAGAATCACCTATTTAGTACTCCTAAAATCAATATTAAATGGGTTTGGCCTCCATTCAGCTAGTTAGTCAGTGCGTGCCTAATGTTAACGGTGTGAGTAATCCCAGCTAAATCAATTGGACTAACCTTCACTCTCAAAGTTAGACATGTGCTTAGGTGTTTGGTTGAATCAGAGTCAATAAGAGGAAAATACCTAAGTAATTTTATAGACCATGATCTTGCAACTGATGCTCCTTGGGCAGCACAGTCTATCTTCACAGAGTCAGTTGCAGGTTTGGAGCCAATTATTTTGAGGTTATTTACAAACCAGATACATTTACACTGAATTGGTGAATCCAGTATTTTAATACAATGTGAATACATGGCTTTGAAATATTAGAGTTTTGATTCCTCAACTGACAGAGATACAACAGCATATAGAAAAATATGTAGCTAAAAATGTCTCCTCAGGTAAAAATACTATCGAAAGATGTAAACTAATCTTTGTAATATGATCTGAAGACCCAGCAGATACTTTGGTATTTTCAAAGCGTTACAGCAACTGCTTCATGATTGTATTTCAACTTTTTATGCAAACAAATGTTATCTGTATATTTTTGTATTTACAATGCTAACATAATTCATACATATTAATAATCTACTTTGACACTTATTTAAATAATGAATAGTAAAACAAAGAGAGAGAGAGAGAGATGTATATTTACAATTGTAAAATGTATCGCCTGTGGACAATATGGGGCCAGACCCTCGACTGGTGTAAATCAGCATAGCTTTATTGGATTCACTGGAGTTGTGCCATTTTACACCAGCTGTGGATTTGACCCATTGTCTTTATAGTAAAGATGAAATATTCCTATTTGTCCTACTATCATATATGAATATTTAAGTGTTTACTCATCTCTACCTGTTTTATTGGCACTATTGATATCACTAGGAAATCTTAGAATAAGGATCACTGGACCAAATTGGGTGAATCTGTTTTACTGCCGATATAAGATGTTTTAGTGTTTCTCTCTTCACTAGGATTCTGCTTTAACTCTATGATTTCTTGAATATTTGCACTTGCTCCAGATAATAATATGTCGTCATCATTAGGAAAGAACATCTACAAGTCATTATTTAATCACATACAGTGGTAATAGGGCCGGCTCCAGGCCCCAACGCAGCAAGCGCGTACCTGGAGTGGCAAGCCTCAGGGGGGCAGCTTGCCGGTAGCTGCGTGGGCGGCACTCAGGCCGCCTTCGGCGGCGTTTCTGTGGGAGGTCCGCCGGTCCTGCGGCTTCGGTGGCAATTTGGAGGTGGGAACGCCGACAGCGCGGGACCGGCGGAGCACCCACAGGAACACCACCGAATCCGCGGGACCGGCGGACCTCCTGCAGAAATTTGTGTCATATTTCTGTATTGGTCTCTTCCGTCTCTGACATTTGCCTGTTACCTTTTCTGATTTTAAATATGCTACTTTTCTTTTTTTATAGTCTGGATCACTTTCATTCAGGTGTTTTCTGACAAAAGCTGTCTGTGTGAAAGGAATGTTTGATATTTTTCAGAACTGCACATTGGAAACTATTGTACTTTGTATCTACTCTCTTGTAGCCAAACAGAGCCAATTCTGGTAAAAATGATGAGAAGAAAGGGAATAAAGGAAACGGCAAAGGTGAATCAGTTTCTGAAAGTGGAAAGACAGCTGTCGTGTTTTCCTTGAAAAATGAAGTTGGTGGATTGGTGAAAGCTCTCAGACTCTTCCAGGTAAATATTACAAATCATTATAATTATTGGAAAGGTTAGGGACATTTGGGTCAATTGTCAGCTGATGTAAATTGGTGTAGCTCCGTTGAAGTCAAAGAAGCATGTGAAATAACACTTTCCATTTGATTACTTTTTGACTTTGGGCACATACGTAGTTCCCATTAAGTGAATGGACTGCTCATGTGCTTAAAGTTCTAGCTGTCAAAGGCCCTGATCCAGCAAAGCACTGAAGCTTGAGCTTAACTTTTAAGCACACGAGTCATCTCATTGACTCTAATAACGAGGAGTCTGGTGACACCTTAAAGATGAACACTATCTGTTAGTCTTTAAGGTGCCACCGGATTCCTTGTTGTTTTTGTGGGTACAGACTAACACGGCTACCCCCTGATAACTGACTCTAATGTTATGTTGACTCCAGTAGGACTATTCATGTGCTTAAAGTTAAACATGTGCTTAAATGTGTTGTTGCATCAGGATCTTAGGCAGCAGAATGGGAATTATGAAGCCTTAATACACATTAAGGCCCTGATACAGTTGATTGCATATGGGCAGAGTGCTAGCACAGCAGGCCATCCAGATGCTATCAGTGACAGGAGTGAGGCTGTAGTGTGCCAGTAGGCATAGTGCTACGGGAAATGCCACTAATGCAGCTAGGTATGCGTTCAATACCAGAATACATGAGCTGAAATATCTTACTGAGCTTACAAGTAGTAACCAGGGTGGAAACTTCTTTTATTGAGAACGTAAGTATTAGATGCAAACGTATTAACCAAGGGTAAGACATACCCCTATGCAGAAGGTCAGAGGAAAAACTGCGTACCATTTAAGCCTCTGAAGGTGCATAGGCACTGGCAGAAACTTGTGCTTGGCCCATTGCCCTGGGGTGAATTTTACCCAGAATGAAAATACATACAGTGTAGGGGCCAAGTGTAGATAGTAGCATAGATCTCTTCAGATTTGGCATCCTTTAATGGGTGGGGAGGAAGGTAGTCAAAAGTAATGGATTGGTTGACAGGTTTGTGCCTCATGAATGCTAAAGTAGAAACCATTATGAATGCTTTGCAGTCTCTTCTTGACGCCCATTCGCAGATCAGTAGTTGTGGTGGGAGAGTTCTACCAAGGGAAGGCATCATTAATGATTAAGCCATTTTGACACCCATATTCAAATAGGGTTGTAGATCTTGCCAGGGCCATTATGCTAGACAATCAGTTGGTCTGGACTTTCATTTTGTTACTCTTAATCCAGGTCATTCATAATTAGTACGAGAAAGACAGATGAGAAATGAAATATAATTATCACAAAATAAATGTTCTCTTAGCTTGTCAAGAGAGATATTGAATAAATGCAGCTTCTTGTACCAATTGTGTTCTTAGTTGGAAAAACTAAAATATACTGAAATTAACACTGAAAATTCACTGAATATTTTATATCTACCTTTGATATCAATGTAACGTATTATCATTTTTAAAACTACTAACATAATATCTTTTGTAAAAGATGGTCTTGGTAAATCACATTTAAATCCCCTGTGAATATTATAGTTATCATAGTCATCTAATGAAAAAGAACAATTTTTACCTTAAGCTAGCAGCATTTTTTTTCTTTAACACACTACAAATCACTGGCTATGCATTTAGTTGTAGGCTGAGTATTTTTAATGTAAATTTCTATTACTTTTAAAATATATTTAGCAGAAATTCATGCTACCAATTTTGTTGTTTGTTTACGGATAAAGTTTAATGTTTCATCTTTCCACAGGAGAAACATGTGAGTATGGTTCACATTGAATCAAGAAAATCCAAGAGGAGGAATTCAGAGGTAGAAATTTTTGTGGACTGTGACTGCAGTAAGAAAGAATTTAATGAACTAATTCAGTTGCTAAAGTTTCAGACTAACATCGTAACTCTTAATCCACCAGAAAACATCTGGACTGATGAAGACGGTAAAGCTGCTTTATTTAGAAATTAGTAAACATTTCATTTAGGAACCACATGAGTCTTACCCTCTAATATTTTCAATTCCCACTCTATCTTCCACAGAACTTGATTGTGTCCCTTGGTTCCCCAGGAAGATTGCTGAATTAGACAAATGCTCGCAGAGAGTTCTAATGTATGGCTCTGAGCTGGATGCAGATCACCCAGTAAGTGTGAAATAAAGTCATTATCTTATTTGGATTTTAAATCCTAGTTGCAGGGCAATTTGTTATCCACAACAGAATTTTAAAATAATGTTGTAGATAATTATTCATATTGTTTAACCAGTCGAGTTATAAGCACCATGGCAAAGATTTTCAAAATTGATTAGCGATTTGTGGGGGCCTCCATTTTTTGGCACCTAAAAGGGGCCTGATTTTCATCAGGTGAGTGACCAGCACTTTACGAAAATCAGGTCCCTTTAGAGGGTGTCATTGAATGAATTCATTCAGTTTCTCAAGTTGGGAGACTCAAAAACCAAGGCACTCCAAAATCATGTTTGATCCCCATTTATACACTGCATTCGTATTTTTAAAATAGATGGAGGATAGAAGCTTTGATATTCTAAGCAGTTTGGGTTATTGAAAACCTAGGTTCTGTCACAAATCAAAGAATATGGACATTAAATAAAAATTCATATCAATGTGGGTGTAGGAGAACAAAGCATTTGAAAGAATGCTCACCCTCAAACTAGGAGATGGTTACAAGGTACAATAGCACTGTACATGGATAGGTTTTCTTACTGTGCTTTCTGAAATCAGTGCCAGTGTAGAAGTCCCTATTTCATACCCTGTGTAATGCCTAAATATTCCAAATCTAAAGCTAAGGAATAGGAGCCCTTAGTAATTATTTGTTTTCATTCAATCATGGTTTTCTTCAACATATGCCTAACCTAAGAAACCTTAAGAATGAACTATAATGATAGTCTGCTAGAAGAAACTCATCTGTTTATATCATCTGCATTGTCTTTGCTCTAATAGATGGGCAATCATCAAAGTGAATGGAAACAATCAAAAACTTTCCACAACTGTTTTGGTTGGCTGGCTTCTATTTTGGTTTTCAGAATGGGGAGAGGGTTCTCAAACTGGGGGTTGAGACCCCTCAGGGGGTTGCAAGGTTATTACATGGGGCGGTCACGAGCTGTCAGCCTCCACCCCAAGCCTGCTTTGCATCCAGCATTTATAATGGTGTTAAATATATTAAAAAGTGTTTTTAATTTATAAGGGGGGTTGCACTCAGAGGCTTGCTATGTGAAAGGGGTCACCAGTACAAAAGTTTGGGCTATATAGAGCATTTGAACTTAGTAAGGGGGTGGGGTAGGGGATAAACATTCTGTGAGATATATCACTCATATATATTTGAAGCATTTACAGATTGGAAAAATTACTGTTTCACATGTTACTCCCTGTAGTTCGGAGTCACGTTATAGACTTGTTGTGGATTCTCCTCTGTACTGAGGCTGCTTTGCTTTGTGCTTCTGGTGCAAAGTGTCCCTATACTGTAGGGAGGATCACCTCCGTGTTGGGGATCTTATAAGGGTATAGAGCCCATCAATTGCTGTGTTACCCCTCCCTATTACCTATGTTGGGGAAGAGGCTGAGGAATGGCCAGGCTTCCCTGTGCCTTTCTGACCACTGGTTTCTGTATCAGTCCCTAGGAACCCTTGACACCTGGTTTAATTTACATTTGTGTAGCTCACAATAGCTGAAGGCTGCTGTATTGGATCATTCCCCAAGGGGGAGCGCTCCCCAAAATCCTGAGTCATTCTGTGCGCTTCTTTGTCGTGGACAAGGGTAAGAGTCTGCATCTTTGGAAACTCTCAAATCTGCAGATTACCTTCAGCCCCTAACAGTAACTTTGCTTCAAATAGAAGCATTTCCGCCTCACGTGGCCCATCATAATCATCAACTTAATATTGTTTTATATTTTGAGCTGGTGTCTACACTGAATATAAAGGCAGGTTTCTGCAGATCACCTTAGTTTTATAGACCATGAAAAAGACATTTTCATGACATGAAAGCAGAGTATGTGTTACACTTTAGAGAACTCGGTTAGGCATAATTTACACCACATTTGTGATCCTACACAAAATGCTAGGATTTAGAAATGGAAAAAAACCTACTGTTGGACACCAATAGACTATTTCTGGTCCCTCCTTTGACCCCTCTGTGGAGTATAGAGGGACCATACAGGAGACATAACAGGCCATGAAGAACTACCTCGATGCAGGGGCAGCACAAGGCCACCATGGGTATGTCTACGCTGCAGTGTAAGCCCAGGGTTTGAACTCAGGCTCTAGTCTAATCCCACTTCTGTCTGCACACAAATCGTGCTAACCCAGCACTTGGACCTAGGGTCCCAGGACCACATGGGAGGGGAGGGTTTGAGCCTGAGTCAAATCAGGACCCAGGGTTCAAGCCTATTACTTTGCAGTGTAGACGCTGGACTTCCCCCACTGGACTCATGCACGGGAGTCCACCAAAAGTATCCCACAATCCCGTGGACTGACTTTCTTTGTCCTCTGGATAGTTAGGTTCACTGGACAGTCAAGGTTTCCCACATTGCACCATGAACAAAGTGGTAGAACTGGCCACATTTTGGGAAAGCACGGGGAAGTCTTGACTATGGGTAGTGGGACTTGGACCTGCATAATAGAGTGTAGATACTGGAGCCCCAGATTGGGACCCAACATTCAACAATTCCTATCCTGGGGTTACAAATAAGTGTAGACGCTCAAGCACTAGGTCAACAAACCCAGCAGGGGTGTGCACAAGAGGGGGCAAGTAGGGGGCATGGGTCTCCCCAATAATCGCTGGGGGCACAGAACTCCTCCAGCCTTGGGGCCGTGGTGGCAGGGAGAGCGAGCTCCTCCTGGCCCCAGGGCTGCAGGGAGGAGAGCGAGCTCCTGCCGGATCGGGAGGGAGGGAGGGAGAGAAGAGCAACTTTTTGCTGGAGCTGGAGCCAGGGCGGGGGGAAGGGAGGCAGGTATGGAAGAGGGAGCTTCTGCCAGAGCTGGCGGGAAGGGGGAAACAGAACGTGCCCCCACCAAAAGGGGTCAAAGTTAAATTTCTGCACTTGCCTTTGAAACCCTGGATGTGCTAACTCAAATTCTATTAACCCTAGACTTACACTGTCGTGTAGACCAGGGGTGGGGAACCTATTTTCTATCAAGGGCCATTGACCCACAGAAAAAACAGTCACCGGCCACACACAGCCCCATGGGGGGGGAGGGGGTGTGGAGGCTCAGGGCTAGGGCCAGAAGTGGGTTCAGGGTTCGGGAGGGGGCTCTGGACTGGGGCAGGGGGTTGGGGTGCGGGAGGAGTGAGGGCTCCAGCTGCGGATGTGGGTGTGATGGGTTGGACCGCTCGGGATGTTACCTGGTGGGCTGGGACGCCCCGAGGCAGACTATGGTGCCAGCCTGGCCCCCCTTTTACCTGGTCTTGCTGGGCTAGGCTCTCCAGCCTTTTCCAGCCATGCACACAGGCAGGGCCACAGGCAGCTGCACAGAGAGACAGAGATCAGCTCTGAGAAGGCTCAGCTTAAGGGGCTTCCCACAGCATCCAGATGTCCACCCCCCCTTAAATTCGCCTCTTCCCTCAATGTTTAGGAATGTAAGCACAACTTCTCCCCCCACCCCCAGTTAGAAATCACATGAACTGGGTTATATTGTAAACCAGAAATACATTTATTAACGACAACAGGTGTATTTTAAGTAGTTAAGGAGGTAGCAGGCAGACCAAGGCAGATTACTAAGAAAATAAAACAGAGCACGCAAAATAAGCTTAATACACTAAAGAAACTGATTACATGTAAGTTCTCACCCTAAATGTGGTTCTAATAATTTTCTTCACAGGCCAGATGCCCTTCCAGCCTGGGTCCAGTTCTTACCCTCAGTTCAGTGTTAGTTGTTTCCAGCAGTCATCTTGGGTTGGGTAACAGGGGAGAACTGAAGACCTGGATTACCTCACTCCCCCGCCCTTAAATAGGATTTGCATAAGGCGGGAGTCCTTTGTTTCCTACCCCCACGCCCCACCCCAGCTTCTTGTGGAAAAGTACATAATTCAAGATGGGTTCCAGTATCAGGTGACTTAGTCACAAGCCTCTCTAGGGCCCCTGTAGCCATTCTTCACAGACTGACCCCCACGTTCACAGGAAGACTAAGCTCTTTTACAGTCCATTGGCTCCTGCTGATGGGCCATCGGCACTGTTGGACTTTTTCGTTGTTGTACCTGAAGTGTTAGCAGGGGGCATCACCCAAAGTAACATAGCTGAAATATCGATACATAGTCAATATTCCTAATTTCAGCTATGGAAGTGATACACACATACAAATAGGATAGTCGCATTCAGTAAACCATAAGGTTTCCAGTGATATCTCACATGAGCCATCTTGCATGAAGTATATCGTAGTCATGTCATATTCATATCATCAGCATATTTTCATAAAGAATATGCAATGACATGTCACAGCGGGCTCTGGGGTGGGGCTGGGGATGAGGGGGTTGGGGTGCAGGAGGGGGCTCCGGGCTGGGGCCAAGGGGTTTGGAATGTGGGAGAGGGCTCAGGACTGGGGCAGGGGATTGGCGTGCATGTTGGGGTGCGGGAGGCAGGCTCCGGGAGGAGGTTCAGAGCTTGGACAGGGGCTTGGGGTACAGGAGGGGGTGAGGCCTTTGGGAGGGAGTTGAGGTGTGGGAGGGGGTTACAACCTGCGTCAGGCGGTTCAGGGTGTGGGCTCCAGAGGGGCGGCGCTTACCTTAGGTGGTTCCCAGTCAGCAGCGCAGCGAGGCTAAGGCAGGCTCCCTGCCTGCCCTGGCTCAGCGCTGTTCCCTAGGCAGAGGTGTGGCCAGGTGGCTCTGCGTGCTGCCCACGCCCACAGGTGCCGCCCCTGCAGCTCCCATTGGCCCCGATTCCCTGATCGTACTTGTGCCTAGAGGCCGCAGGGACATTCCAGCTGCTTGTGGGAGCTGTGCAGAGCCAACCAGACTTTTAATGGCTGGCAACCCTAGCTTCGCCCTCCAGAGGGGTAAGCCAGTGCTCGCGGCTCGAGCGGGGAGGGAAGGGAGGGTGCCAGGCCTTGAGGCTTCTGGCCCGCGATGCAGAGACTTGCCGCAGGCCGGATGAAATTATGCAGCGGGCCGGATCCAGCTCGCGGGCCGTAGGTTCCCCACCCCAGTATAGAAATATCCTCTGAGCTATAGGACCAGTTCTGTTAACTGGTTAACAGGAACAGTATATTGCTACACGTGACACACTCTTGAGTCACAACAAACCAGTTATACTGCCATCTGTCCCTTTCTACCTGGGCCTACAAAACCTCTCTTAAAAGAGGAAAAAGGTATCCCTCTAACCATTGATCCAAAGTCTGCAACTTATTAACTCAGCACTTGCTTCATAAAGATTTTAAACAGTCAAGGTAACTCCAGTAAGGATCAACAACTTTCTGCCTGTAAGAAACCTTTTCCATATAATTCACCGTTGTCACCCTGAGCCATTCTTCCTCATTAGAGATTCACTTAAAACAACGTACAGCAGCCAACAGAAGTATAGGGGGAGAAAAGTGGAATAACTATGTTTTTGGAAACTGCGACCTGTGAAGAAATAGGGTTCATGAAGTAGCTTTCTCTTTGTAGATGTGCGCTAGATGAGTCATGCCAGTGGAACAAAGGCGAAATGTGTCCTCCAAACATCTGAATGATGTTGCAAGGCCTCTGCTGCCTTGGACTGTGCTTGAGAGGAGGAGGCTTGAATGCTTTCACAATCCCTTTTGTTTTCTCTCCTACATCCCCCAGAAGAAGTATGCATGCACTTTATAGTGGCTGCTTTCTGCCACTCTGAGTGCACTAGTTGCGGCTGAGAGCCCCATGATAGTTACCAGTCCAAAGTTTTCTGGAAGCTTAGGCAAGCAAACAATATGCATTTTAATATGTAATTATATGCATCTAGGAACAAAGAATACAGGCCATACTTGCAGTGGAGGGGACTCTATCCTGAGAAGCGGTGACTCTGAAAAAGGTTTGGGGATCATGATAGGTAATCAGCTGAACGTGAGCTCCCAGTGTGACACTGTGGCCAAAAGAGCTAATGTGATCCTGGGATGCATAGGCGCCGACTCCGTGGGTGCTCCGGGGCTGGAGCACCCACGGGGAAAAATTGGTGGGTGCTCAGCACCCACCGGCAGCTCCCCGCCAACCCCGGGGCCCGCGCCCAGCTCCCCGCCAGCACCGGGGCCCGCGCCCAGCTCACCTCAGCACCGGGAGATGTTGCGGGGCCCCGCCCCCGACGCCGGGCATCAGCACCCAGCAGCGCCGACGGAAGTCGGCGTCGCTGCTGGGATGCATAAACGGGAATCTTGAGTAGGAGTAGAGAGGTTATTTTACCTCTGTATTTGGAACTGATGCAACTACTGCTGGAATACTGTGTCCAGTTTTGGTGTCCACAATTCAAGGAGGACGTTGATAAATTGGAGAGGGTTCAGAGAGGCGCCATGAGATTGATCTAAAGGATTAAAAAGCATGCCTTTTAGTGATGGACTCAAAGAGCTTAATCCATTTAGCTTAACAAAGAGGAGGTCAGGGGTGACCTGAGTACAGTCAATAACTACCTACATGGGAACAAATGTTCAATAATTGGCTCATCAGTCTAGCAGAGAAAGTTATAACATGATCCAACGACTGGAAGTTGAAGCTAGACAAATTCAGACTAGAAATAACGCATAAATTTTTTTGAGAGAGGATAATTAACCATTGGAACAATTTACCAAGGGTCATGTGGGATTCTCCATCACTGACCATTTTTAAATCAAGATTGGAGGTTTTTCTAAAAGCTCTGCTATAGAAATTGTTTTGGGAAGTTCTCTAGCCTGTGCTATATAGGAGGTCAGACTAGATAGTCCCTCTGGCTATGAAATCTGTGAATCAAAGCTGAATGGACCAACAGCCATTTTTCTATCATTTTTGTGTTTTTGTTCATGCAGAGTGACGGAGGAGAGTCGTATTTTTTCTGGTTACACTACTGCCCAGTTGAGTGGGGCGAGTGCAAATATACTTTCTGGGCTGCTGTGCCTGTTTGAAATTAAATTTAAACCCACTCCAACCTTGCCTTTGAAGTTGACACTATCCTGAAAACGGAAGTGTGTCTGAGTGTTTTGTGTACAAAGAAGAGACGTTGCATGTGGCTTAGAATAACGGAAAGCAGTATAGCCCACAGGTGTTTACAGGGCCGGCGCTTCCACTAGGCGACCCTAGGCGGTTGCCTAGGGCGGCAGGATTTTGAGGGCGGGGGGGATTTCGGCGGTGACTCCCCGGCGGCGATTCGGTGGCAAGAAAAGCGGCCGCCAAAACGCCGCCGAGAACGTCGAGCTGCCGCCGAAACGCCGCTACTGGAGGTGAGCTGCTGCGGGAGCTGGGGCGGGGGAGGGAGCTGCTGCGGGCAGAGGGGTTGGCTGATGCGGGTGGGGGAGGGGTTAGCTGCTTCAGGGGGGTGGGGAGCTGCGGCCGGCGGGCGGGGGAGGCTGGCTGCTGCGGACGGGGAGGGGTTAGCTGCTGCGGGCGGGAGGCTGGCTCCCATGGGGGGTGGGGAGCTGCCGTGGGCGGGGGGCTGGCTGCTGTGGGTGTGGGGGGGAGCTGGCTGCTGCAGGTGGGGGGGTTAGCTGTCGTGTGTGGGGGGGCAGCGTTAGCTGGGCGGGGGCAGGGCGCAGGGCCGGTGCAAGGAAGTTTTGCCTAGGGCGCGAAACTTCCTTGCATCGGCCCTGGGTGTTTACGTTACACGTACCTCCCTCTTCAGCTGATCCGCAAAGAAAATAAGTCAGTTACAGTCACACTTACAGGGCATTAGCTCAAGCTGTAGCAGTTCACGCTTTAGCTCTGGAGGTTTTTGGTTCAATCCCCAGCGTGATAGCCAAGATGGTGACCATCACAGTAGCATCTTCAAAACAAGCTCTTCATGAATTCTGAGGCACTTCAGTTTTCAAGCCATGAAAGAAGTGTGATGCATGGGCCTAGAACCCAGATTCTTGCCTGCTTGGGAGACTCCTGTCAGGTCAAGGAGGTGTGACACTAGTTTATTTCCCCCCACATTAAATTAGATGCTGTTAATCAGAAAGCAATATAATTCAACACTAAGTAAACACTTTAATAATTTATTTTAAAATTCTTACAGCTGATTTTCTTTCTCTTTGTTATAAATTAATCTCGTCTTCTTTTCTTAAGGGATTTAAGGACAATGTATATCGACAGCGAAGAAAGTATTTTGTGGATGTTGCCATGAGTTATAAATAGTAAGTACTGGTATATTTCTTTTCTGTGCTGCTAAGTTAGAAAAAATTCCACTCCACTTAATTCTGTTAGCATGAAGTTTTGGAGAAGACAAGTGAGCCATTGAACTTTGACCTGTTTAGTATATGTTACAAATGACAAACCAAAAGCTTAAAATCATATAATTTTCATATAATTATAAGCAAGTGAAGCATTTAGAGGCTAAGTGCTACATTTTCACCATTATGTTCCTGGCTAGTTTAATGTAAGGAGCTATTTTACAAATGTTTGCATATTCTATAATGAAATAAGTCCATGTGCCGTGAACACAGACATCTCCTATAGTTGGCCTAGAACCCTGGTCTTTTAACTCCAAAACACAGGCCTCTAGCACTTGAGCCAAAGAAGAATTCCCCCACTACAAATGGAACCCCTTTTCTCCCTCTGGAACAGCCACTAGGGGGCAGCATCATACAAAGAGTTTGCATTATTAGAGCGGATTGGGAATTTTCAGACTAAGTGTTTTTTTCATCAGAAAATGCTAAATTGTCCAAAATGAAATGTTTCATGGAACTTCTATGAACTTCTGCCACAGGCAGACGTAGGCTGCATGGCAGGAAGTTTGGAAGCCCTGAGGCCCCCAGGAGGAGGTTCCAGCAGGGACTCCCAGAGCTGCCAGGAGCCTGGAAGCCCTGTTGTCCTTGACTCCGAAGCAGTCGTCATGGTGGGCTGCCTCAGAGCTGCAGATTCTGGAAGCCTTCAGCGTTCCGAGGCAGGCAGGCTTAAGATGGGGCTCTCAGGCTTCCACATTCCCAGCCATGAAGCCAGGAGCTTGGCAACTCTGGAAGATGTGGTGGCTTAACTGGAGTTGGGGCTCTCAGGGTTTATAGCAGGGATGGGAAACGTTCAGCCTGTGGCAAGTCTCCACGCCGTGGGCCGAACGCTCCGAGCCTCCGTGCCCCCCCCACCATGGGGCTGGAGCCGTGAGCGCCTGCTCCCTCTGTGGGGGGAAGCCCCGAGCCTCCGTGCTCTCCCCCCACGGGACTGTGTGTGCCCCCTGACTAATTTTTTTCTGTTGGTTAATGGCCCCTGATAGAAAAAATGTTCCCCACCTATGGTTTATAGACTCCCTGCTCCATAGTGGGGAATTCATGTAAACCCAGGGGATGCCAACATACGGAGGCTCTCTGTGCGGCCCGCGGGAGGCTGGCTTAAAAAAAAAAAAATTTTTTTTTGCTCAACAACTTTCCTCGCATCCGGCCCTTGGCTTTTTTCTTTGGAGTAATGTGGCCCTCACCGCTTTACGAGTTGTGCAGGCCTGCCCTGGGCTGTTCCCTGAGGAGTTGGTGGCAATGCAAGGAGTCTTTGAGTCAGGACAGCTGGCTGCTCTGTTTATGTTTAGCAAAAATCAAATGAAAAGGCTTTGCTTTTTCTGAAATGAAATATTTTTTACAATTTCCTCTCCTCCAGGAACTTTGAAATTTCGAGTTTTCGTTCTGATTCAGAATGCAAACTTTTTTGAAATGCCGGAATGTCTTGTGGAAGGGAAATCACAAGTTTCAACCTGCTGTACGCACTATGTACTTGCCTAATTAGACAAACTTCATCCCTTTTACCTGGGATTCACAAGAGTTCAAGCCCTACAACCGTCACAATTACAAAATAAATCACACTCACGTATGCAGAGCTGGGAGTAGAACGCTGATTCTAAACCTAGGGATGCTTAGTTCCCAAATCACTGCCTTGCACTTGAGCTAAAGGAGATCTCTGTTAGCTGGCAATAGGTAGCTGGTAGCAGGAGGTGCTGCAGAGATGGCACACGCAGTCCTTGGGCAAAGGGTGAGGGAAAGAGGAAGAAAAGCCTTACATTGCACCTTTAACCAATTAATGAGTGCCAGCCAGTCTGATGTATGGGGAAGAATGAGGCCTCAAAGCAGGTAGAGGAAAACGGAGGGATGTGTGTACTGGGGGTAGGGTGATAGTTATGTGCCAGCCCCACAGAGAGAGAGAGAGAAAAGAGAATCAATTTATAAGGCCAGAATGTAGAGCAAAAGTGGGGAAATGGTCCATTACAAATTAATTTAAAAAGACAGGATGAGGTTTGAGGCAGCTGATTGGGAAAAGAACTTCTAGAAAAGAATAGCAGTATGTGAGAATTATTGAAGAGGCAGCAGGAATCCCACTGGAGGTTAGTATTAAATCTCTGAGTTTCTTATCAGAACTGCAAAAGGGAAAAGCAAATAATATAATCCACAGAAGTAAGGAAAAACATTAAAATCTATGGTACAAAGAAGGGAAACAAGCCATTTAAAAACTTATATTAACAGGAACCTGAAAGCGACAGAGGCACATGCAAGCCTAAACATGCTGAGCATTGCCCATAGATTTCTGTGTCTGCAAAGGAACATGATAGACACTCCAGTGAGTGTGTATGTCACTACTTGGGATTAAAACAAACTGTTAGAAGTGTTACCCTGTTTGCACATACACAGCTGAGAGAACATTCCTGAGGTACAGGAGATAGAATCATAAAATGTTTGCGAGGAAAAAGGCCTAGATCGTTGATTCCGGCCATAGCTAGCACATAGATAGGGGCATTAGAAATATCTTAAATCCTGCACTGGCAAGATGATTTATTTAGTCCTCCGAGACAGGATGCTTCAGCTATTAGCCATGTGACAGTTCTACAGGTAATGCATTTGTTTGTTTGCAGTGTGGGAGACAGCCAAATTCAAAGCTAATATTGTAAGACATAAGAATGGTCCTACTGGGTCAGACCAAAGGTCCATCTAGCCCAGTATCCTATCTTCCGACAGTGGCCAGTGCCAGGTGCCCCAGAGGGAATGAACAGAACAGGTAATTATCATATGATCCATCCCTTGTCACTCATTCCCAGCTTCTGGCAAACAGGCTAGGGACACCGTCCCTGTCCATCCTGGCTAATAGCCATTGATAGACCTATCCTCCATGAATTTATCTAGTTCTTTTTTGAACCCTGTTATGGTCTTGGCCTTCACAACATCCTCTGGCAAGGAGTTCCACAGGTTGACTGTGCATTGTGTGAAGAAATACTTCCTTTTATTTGTTTTAAACCTGCTGCCTATTAATTTCATTTGGTGACCCCTAGTTCTTGTGTTATGAGAAGTAGTAAACAAAACTTCCTTATCTACTTTCTCTACGCCAGTCATGATTTTATAGACCTCAATCATATCTCCTCTTAGCCATCTCTTTTCCAAGCTGAAAAGTCCCAGTCTTCTTAATCTCTCCTCATACGGAAGCAGTTCCATATCCCTAATCATTTTTGTTGCCCTTTTCTGAACCTTTTCCAATTCCAATATATCTTTTTAGAGATGGGGCGACCACATCTGCACACAGTATTCAAGACATGGGCGTACCATGGATTTATGTAGAGGCAATATGATATTTTCTGTCCTATTATCTATCTCTTTCTTAGTTATTCCCAGCATTCTGTTAGCTTTTTTGACTGCCACTGCACATTGAGTGGATGTTTTCAGAGAACTATCCACAATGACTCCAAGATCTCTTTCTTGAGTGGTAACAGCCAATTTAGACCCCATCATTTTCTATGTATAGTTGTGGTTATGCTTTCCAATGTGCATTACTTTGCATTTATCAACATTAAATTTAATCTGCCATTTTGTTGCCCAGTCAGCCAGTTTTGTGAGATCCTTGTGTAGCTCTTCGCAGTCTGCCTGGGTCTTAACTATCTTGAGTAGTTTTGTATCATCTGAAAATTTTGCCACCTCACTGTTTACCCCTTTTTTCAGATAATTTATGAATATGTTGAATAGGACTGGTCCCAGAACTGACCCCTGGGGGACACCACTATTTACCTCTCTCCATTCTGAAAACTGACCATTTATACCTAGCCTTTGTTTCCTATCTTTTAACCAGTTACCAATCCATGAGAGCACCTTCCCTCTTATCCCGTTGCATCTTACTTTGCATAAGAGCCTTTGGTAAGGGAACTTGTCAAAGGCTTTCTGAAAATCTAAGTATGCTATATCCACTGGATCCCGTTGATCCACATGCTTGTTGACCCCCTCAAAGGAATTCTAGTAGATTGGTGAGGCATGACTTCCCTTTACTAAAACCATCTTCACTCTTCCTCAACAAAATATGTTCTTCTGACAATATTGTTCTTTATTATAGTTTCAACCAGTTTGCCTGGTACTGAAGTCAGGCTAACAGGCCTGTAATTGCCGGGATCACCTCAGGAGCCCTTTTAAAAATTGGCGTCACATTAGCTATCCTCCAGTCATCTGGTACAGAAGCTGATTTAAATGATAAGTTACAGACTACAGTTAGTAGTTCTGCAATTTCACATTTGGTATTCACCCAAGAACTCTTGGGTGAATACCATCTGGTCCTGGTGACTTATTGCTGTTTAATTAATCAATTTGTTCCAAAACCTCCTCTAATGATTCCTTAATCTGGGACAGTTCCTCAGATCTGTCACCTAAAAAGAATGGCTCAGGTTTGGGAATCTCCCTCCCATCCTCAGCCATGAAGACTGATGCAAAGAATTCATTTAGTTTCTCCGCAATGGCCGTATCATCCTTGAGTGCTCCGTTAGCACCTCGATCGTCCAGTGGCCCCACTGGTTGTTTAGCAGGCTTCCTGCTTCTGACATACTTAAAAAAAAAATTGCAATTACTTTTTGAGTCTTTGGCTAACTGTTCCTCAAATTCTTTTTTGGCTGTCCTAATTGTATTTTTACACTTCATTTGCCAGTGTTTATGCTCCTTTCTATTTTCCTCACTCGGATTTAACTTCCACTTTTTAAAGGATGCCTTTTTGCCTCTCACTGCTTCTTTTACTTTGTTGTTTAGCCACGGTAGCTCTTTTTTGGTTCTCTTACTATGTTTTTTAATGTGGGGTATACATTTAAGTTGAGCCTCTATTATGGTGACCTATTAGACCTATTTTACCCCTCTATAAAATACAGAAAATGATAGATCTGACTTAGCAAGTGCATGCAAACATCAATTACAGTAGTTTAGTACAAGGTTTTCACAGGTTAAAGTCAAGTAGTCAGGGCAAAGAATACTTTGAGCCTGCTCAAAGTTACTTCAGTGCAAATTACAGTGAAGTCAATGGAACAGGGCTGGCGCTTCCACTAGGTGACCCTAGGCGGTCGCCTAGGGCGCCAGGATTTGGGGGGCGGCATTTCGCTGCTCTCCGCGGCGGCGGCAACTCCCCGTGCTTCACAGGAGCAGCTGCCGCCGCTACTGAGCGGAGGTGAACTGCTGCCGCGGGCGGGCGGCTGGCTGCTGCGGGGGGGTAGGGAGCAGCCGCGGGGGGGATGACTGCCGTGGGGGGGTGGGAGCCGCCACGGGTGGGGGGTTAGCCGCTGCGGGCGGGGGGGGTGGGGAGCTGCTGTGGGCGGGGCAACTGCAGCGGGCGGGTTGGGAGCCGCCGTGGGCGAGGCAACTGCCGTGGGCGGGGGGCTGGCTGCCGCGGGGGGGGTTAGTTGCCGCGGGCGGGGGGCTGGCAAACTGCCACGGGGGGGTGGGGAGCTGCCACGTGCGGGGGCGGCATTAGCTGGGCGGGGGGGAGGGGCGGGCGCAAGGTGGAAGTTTCGCCTAGGACGCAAAACTTCCTTGCACCGGCCCTGCAATGGAATTATACCAATATACAACCAGTGCACATGAGTTGGGCCCTTTTATAATCCTCCTGTAGTTGATGATAACCAGTGGAATCCTGGTTGTTGTTTTTTTTTTTTGTTTGTTTTTTACAGAAGTTCCCTAGGGCCAGATTCTGCTCCCATTGCTCACAAAGAAAGGTTCTCATACAAAAAGGCCCTGGCCTGCTTCTGTTGAAGTCAATGGGAGTTTACTATTAACCTCAGTCAGGATTTAGTCACAGTTTTATATGTATGCCTCATTCTGTTTTGTTCCAGATCAGTTAAAAATTAAGGAGGTGTGTGCCTCTCCAATCTATTAACATTCTTTGGGCACCTCAACAGAAGAGTGGATAAAGGAGAATTGGTAGATTTAATTGTTTGGACTTTAAGTGAGTGCTTGGCAAATTCCTCACAAGGGGCTACTAAGGAAAGTAGTCTAGGGTGACAAATACAATTCTGTCATGGATCAGAAATTGGTTGAGAGAGAGAAAGCAAAGGGACTGAATCATGATATTAATGTAGCTGGGTATGAAAGGATAAGTGGCCTCACGTTAGAAATACACAGTTTATGTGGTGCAAGGAGTCCTTCCTGATACCACAATATATTTATTATTAATACAGAACAAAAGCAACTTCAGGAAACATCTCAATAATATTTGTATTTGTTTTAACAGAAGGCTTGATTTCAGGTTTTTATTATTTAGATAGGACCATTAATGCACACAGTTTTCTATTGATGTAGAAATAAAAGATACATGGAAGTGACGTTCCTGCTCCGAAGAATTTACTGTCTAAAATCAGTCTAGCAACTGTGATGTGTTTAAGAATATTTCTCCTTCTTTTTAGTGGACAACCCATTCCCAGGGTGGAGTACACAGCCGAAGAAATTAAAACTTGGGGGACAGTATTCAGGGAACTCACTAAACTCTATCCCACTCATGCTTGTCGTGAATATTTAAAAAACTTCCCTTTGCTGACCAAGTACTGTGGATATAGAGAGGATAATGTACCCCAACTGGAAGATGTTTCTATTTTTCTTAAAGGTAAGGTTCATGTTTGATTTTTGAATAGCCATGATGTCATGGAAAAATTTTGTCTTCTCTCAGGACCTGATCCAAAGTTCGCTGAATGGAAGAACCTCCATTGACGTCCGTGGATTTAAATCAGGCTATTAGTCAACACACAGTCTCTGGTTGCAGTGTTTTCCACAGGAGAGAAATTGTTGGAGTGAGTGATAGTTAGGGTGACCAGATCGCAAGAGTGAAAGATCAGGACACATTGGCTGAGGGGAGTGTGTGGCGGGGAGGGGGAGACGACAGGCACACGTGCACAACCCCAACCATGAGAACCATGAGAGGGGGCACACAGCCCTAGGAAGCTGCAAGAGGAGTTGTACGGCCTGCCCTGGGTAGGCTCAGCATGTGCAGAGGCAGGTGCCTCCTTTCCTTGGCTCTGCCATGAGCAAGGTGGACCGGTCTGCACACGCTGTGCTGGGGAGGAGGATGCAGCCTCTGACACTTACCTGCCGGCCGCTTCCTGGGAGGAGGTGAGCAGCAGGAAGGGCGGGGCCGGCCAGGGGCAATGGGGCATGCATGGCATGGCCAGAGGCACACTGGTTCGCCTGACCCTGTGCTACCAGCATGCCCCTTCCTGTTGGGGGTGGACCCATGCTGCGGGACACAGCTCCCCTGCCCAGTGCCCCCTGGATCCACTATGCCTTGCACCTCCTGAACCCACTACGCCCAGAGGCCCCCCACAACAAATGCACAGTGTTGTGTACACCACCATCGCTACCCAGCGCCCCCCCACCCACAGCCTCACCACAGGTGCCCAGCACCCCACACAGAACCCCCCCCAACTCACTAGTTTCCCAATACACACATTTCCCCTCCCTTCCTTCCTCCCTCCCAGTGCCCTTCCCCACAGCCCCACCACCACAACTACACAATGCCCCACACAGACCCCCAGTGCCCTGACGCACACAGATCTCCCCCACTGCCCAGCACCCCCCAACAGGCTCCCACTGCCTGGAACCCCAAAACACACAAACCTCCCCCATTGCTCAGCACCCTCCACACACCTCCCAGACACTCACCATCACACCCTGCCCCCTTCCCTGGCCACACTCACCAGCTCTGCTGGGAGTTCTCTGGCTCCTAGGGTCAGAGCTGGGAGGGGAGTCTCCAGACTCTCCACGTGCTGCGCCCGCCACAAGCACGAGCTCCAAGGCTCCCATTGGCTGGGAAAAGTGCCAATGGGAGCTGCCGTGGAGCAGGGCTTGGAGGTAGCAGCAGCACGCAGAGAGCCCCCCCTCCCCAAGAACCAGAGGGACCTGGGGGCGAGGTGGGGAGTCCCCACCGGCGGTGCTTACCTGGGGCGGCTCCCGGCCCGGGAAGCATCCTCAGGAGGTCTCCGCGGCTGCCGCGTGCAGGGACGGGGCAGCAGGACTTGCAGGCGCCGGCTGCCGGGAGTGGGCAGATAGCTCCCCCCACCCCGCCCTGCCCCTGCAGCACGTGGAGACCTCCTGGCCAGGGCTGCCTGCTGCCTCTGTGCCTGCCAGGCGGCTGTGGGTTGGGGGCGGGGGCTATCTGCCCGCTCCCGGCGGCCTGCAAGTCCCGCTGCCCCGCCCCTGCAGGCGCAGCATGCGGCAGCCGCTGGGACCTCCTGGCCAGCGGTGCCTGCTGCCTCTGTGCCTGCCGGCTGCCCTGCAGGCTCCTGCCGACGGGCGGGCGCCAGGAGCTGCCCTGGCAATGCGGAGCTGCGGTCCTCTCCGGTCGGACGTCCCGATATCGGGACAAAGGGCGTCCCGACCGATGTAAGGTCGGGACGCGGGACAAGTCCCCTAAAATCGGGACTGTCCCGATAAAATCAGGACGTCTGGTCACCCTAGTGATAGTTGTTTTAATAGGAATGTAGGAAGTTCAGAGAGGTGGCTGGGTAGTACACCTAAATGAGTTTGCACGCTACACATCATATACAATTATATTGGAGGTAGAGGAAGGTCTTGTGGTGTGACACGGGTGGTGAGCATAGATAGCTGTGCTGTTGTAATGAACACACTGAAGGAACACTGCTTCTCCTGTTGCTCCTCCTAGTGGGGAGGAAGAATGAAATGTTGAGATAGTAGAATATAAAGCTGGCTTCAGGCATCCTCGTTCATTACATTGTCTGTATCTATGCCAGGGGTTGCAGATAGTGGGAATGCACTTGTCCAGATGTGTTTGAATATTCCCAAATGAACTTTGCAGGATTCTAGTACAATTTTGAAGTTCTGGTTTTGGAGTGACAGACCCATTTTATATACACTTATCTAGGTCTCAGTGCTGCAATGAGCTCCACGTAAACAGGGCTCCACACAGGTGCAGAGGTTCTCCTTCAGGGAATTTCCTTGAATGATCAAGGCCTAAATGATTATTTGCTTTTGAAAAAGCCCGTCTTCCCATCTCTGATGAAAACATGCCTTGTATGAAAGGAGAAGATGCAGATGTTGAGCCCTCTAGTGGCTTGCCCTCACGGTTCAGAGCAGTCTGTCAGTTCTAATTCTTTCATTGTCCATTCTCCTCAAAGATCTCTTGAGAACTTCAGGGGCTGGAACATGCTGCTGTCTCTTGCAGCAATCCTGGGAGCTCAAGTGTATAATATCCTACAAATGTTTATAAAACAAAAATCTTTTGTGCTATAAGTGCCATACAAAAAAAGGTAAGGAAGAGTGGTGTCCTAAATGTATATGGAAGCTTTTAAACTTAAAATAAACTAACTGTTTGGTATGAAAGAATAACCTTATCCATTCCCTTCTTCCCTGCTACATGCTTACCTCTTGTTTATTCATTCAGCAACAATTGGCTCATCGCTTTTTGAGTTTGGTCATATCTTCCTAAGTCACTCCTATATTGTTCTCTTGGTCTGAGGGAATGGAGCTGAAGCATCATGATTCTCTTTTTCCTAACGAGAAGATAAAAACAGCAACAGAGTTACAGAAATACACTTTCAGACCAGTCAAAGCAGCCACATTTTTTGTGGCAACTGAACTTGGAATATTTTCCTGTAAACACCTTGAAAACAGCTGCTAATGAGTAGAGAGAGAACTTGGGAAAGAACTGGCCTGTTCAAAGTCACTGTGAGTTTGAAATAACTCCCCTATAGGTCTAATCTGACAAAGGAATGCATTATTAAATGTAAAAATGAGCATCTGATATATTCATGTCACCATACGTTTATTTAAATAATTTATAAGGTAGTACTTTAAATGTATGATTAATTTTTTTATATAGTTTAATTTCAGTAAAGGTGATTTACATCGTATTTCACAGAATTCAGCTTCTGTGTTGGAAAATATTCTATTGTTCTTGTTTGGTGCCATACATAAAAACAGATACTTCATGATGTTATTACTCACTATAGACTTCTTTTCTAGTAAAAGTTCTTAAACAAGCCATGAATTACTTCAAGCTGTTTTAATTAAGAGTATTTTAGCAGTGCAAGGTGGGTGCAAATAGTATAGCATTTTTGGCCAAGGTTTTCAGTGCCTTGTTTCAGACAGAATAAATAACTACAAATCCTTGCTTGCTCTCAGGTGTTGATGTATCCAATTTGGTCTTTTCACTGTCTCCTCCACTTTAGAAAGGTCTGGCTTCATGGTGAGACCAGTTGCTGGATATCTATCTCCTCGAGATTTTTTAGCAGGATTAGCCTATAGAGTTTTTCACTGCACTCAATATGTACGGCATGGCTCTGACCCTCTCTACACGCCAGAACCGTAAGTATACCTTGTCCTATTCATTTGTTATTAAAATCAACTATAACTAAAACTTAATTTTCTAAATTTTTGTGTTGATTCAGCCCTTTCGACGATCCACCTCTTTTCCCAGAGTCCAGTGGAGAACCTTTGCACAAAGTATGAAATCTTTTCTCTAGTGGAATCAATGGCAGAACTCTTATTGACATAAGTGGAGTGAGAATTTCACCCAAAGTTGTTTTTTTTTTTAACTTGGGCTTTGTGGTAGGTCTGAGGATTTGGCATATGTTGTTTGTAGGGCTGGTTGGATTTTTTCCCGTCTCAACTGTTTTTGATGGAAAATTTGGGTTTTCAACTAAATAAAATTTTTTCTCAAAGTGTCTGCAGAAAATTTCAGGTATTTTTGGTCTACAAACCAAATGCATGAAAACCAAAACCAATTCTCCCCCCTCCCCAAGTGTTTGGCCAAAACTGAAATCTTTTAACTTAGATATAACACCATGATGCCTCATGGGAGTTGTAGTTTGGGTATCTCATGTTCCCGTTCTACTCTATGTGCTGGACTCCCCAACCTGACTTCATTTCTCATACACCTCAGGCATGGTATTCCATGATGCACTGCCTCCCAGAGAGGGGACTGTGGAGCAATATGGGAGATGTAATCTGATCAGAGAACCTGGGCCATAGAAGAGACCGGAGTGTGAAGCTCTCAAACTATGACTTCGATGAGGCACCACACCAGCATTTTCAAGTTGAAATGTTTGGGTTTTGGATGAAATATATGGGGGGTTGATTTTTCACTGAAAACTCTTTATATCCTTTAAAAAATTCCAACTAGCTCCTCTAGAATTTTTTGTTGTATTAAATGTTTCATGTTCTATGCAAGTAAATAATTGAATAGTAATTCCATCAAGGGACACTGCTGACTTCATAAACCATAAAGGCCATGTTTGAGCAGTTTACTAGTTATCAGATATCTAACGTGAAATGATAGCCTTTCTTTATTCAGTATGTACCATTTTGGTGTATTTTATTTTTGTATAATATATGGCAACAAAAACCAAAGCCAAAACTTAAGCCCATGCATAACTTTGCTCACAAGAGCATATCCATTGAAGCCCTGGGAAAATATCTTAAGATATAAATCCAATAATCTAGCTGCATTTTTTTTTACTTTACAGTTAAAAGCTATATCTAAAAATAATGTAATGTACTATCATAGTGGGAATCACCAGTTGGCACTGTTACACATCATGCTAGAAGTTCTTTTTCTTATGGTGGGAGCTTTGTACAGTATTTGAAGAAATGCTGGATTGCTAGTTTTATAATGCGGTATCTTTTTGGGGAAGCTGTGGCAAGCGTCAAAGGAATTTGCTCTCTACCTAATCTCTCTAATGAGTCAGTTCTTGAGGCAGAGCTGATGCAAAGAAAAACTGAGCATTGGTGTTTTGGCTGAGACTCCTGAAAAAGGGGATTGATTGCATGCTGGTTGACCACCTCTGGGTATATAAGGCATATATACTCTGCTGCGCAGTTCAGACTATGGTGGTCATGAATAGCAGTGCTCACCAAAGTGCTCTGCTGTAACTCCCCCATATACCTACTGTGGGTGTGAACTAAAAGGTACCTACTCTGCATTAATGTAATCCTGTGTGAAGAAGACTACGTTAATGAGAAGTAGGAACCTTTTAGTTTGCACCTTCAGCATGTACACCAGGAGAGTTACAGTGCAGCAGTTTGGTGCACACTGCTATTCATGCCCTCCCATAGTCCAAACTGCAGGGTAGTGTAGACGAATCCATAGCATAAATAAACAAACTGCTCTAAGAAAATACTAGACTCTACTACACTGATCTTTCCAATGGGAAGACACCTGCCAAGCCTCAAAATCTGCTAACACTCAGCAGAGGAGTGTTGATATTTATGAAGTAAAAACAATTGGAGAATATTCTTATCCAATGCAAGGAGATTTATGAGTGTTATCCCAGAATAAGTGCAAAGGCCCTGAGCCAGCAAATCATAGAATCATAGAATCTCAGGGTTGGAAGGGACCTCAGGAGGTCATCTAGTCCAACCCCCTGCCCAAAGCAGGACCAACCCCAATTAGATCATCCCAGCCAGGGCTTTGTCAAGCCTGACCTTAAAAACCTCTAAGGAATGCGTTAAGCATGTGTGTAACTTTGCTCACATGAGCTGTCCCTTTGGCTACTATATTTATGGTATCAATACTTAGTTTGATACAGGCTCTGAACTGTGCACTAAGTCTTAGGAATTAGGTCGTAATACGTAATAACTAGGGTGGCCAGATGGAAAGTCCGGTCGAAAAGGGGACCTGATGGTGTCCAGCCAGATCAACTGACCGGACACCCAAAGTCTGGTTACTGCCAGCAGGGGAGGCAGGGAGGCACCAGGTCTTCACTTGTGCCAGCTCTATCTCAGACAGGGCAGCCCCCTACCTGCATCGGGCAACTGCAGCTCCCAGCCCTGGCTCCACAGGCGAGTCCCTCCCGACCCATGCAAGGAAGAGGGGAAAAGCAGTGAGTGATGGAGGAAGGGGGGAAAGAGGAGCGAACGGGGGCGGGTCCTCTGGGGTAGGGCAGGACCGGGGCCTCAGGGAAAGAGGGGGGGCAGCGGGTGAGATCTGGGCGGGAAGAAGCAGGGCGGGGGCGGGTCCTCGGGGGGAAGAGGAGGTTTTGGCACTTCTGCTCGAGTGTCTGGTTTTTAAATATTACAAAGTTGGCAACCCTAATAATAACAGAAATTCTTATGATAAACTGCCCATTCCTGGTGTCCTAAGAGTCACTGTAGTAATGCTAGTGAAATTAAAATGATTACTTTTGTTTCTGAATTTAATGGGAAATCCTTATTGCCTTGATGGCTCCAAGCATTAGAACTATATAAATTATACAGGTACAGTAATAGCATTTGAAACACTGATAAGAAGCTAATTATAAAAAGGAACTTTATTCTTTTTGTGCAAATCTCTTTGCTCTAAAATAATAAAATTTCAGAAAAATGAATATCAAAAAATGATAAATACCTTGTTAACTTTGTCTGATTTTCATAAGATTTTGCATACAGCAGATACTCTGAAAAACTGAGGATGAAATTCGGGCTCCATTAAAGACAATGACAGAACTCATATTGACTCCAATGGGGAGAGGATTTCACCCTTAATATTCAACCTTTTTCAGTACAGTAATTGCAGTGCCCTGCTCTCTCTTATGTGACGTATGGAAGCATATTGCAGTTTGTTGCAGGTATCTGAGGCCGTGAATGTTGTATTTGAATAAGATCAACCTGATGAAATGGCTGCCATTGATTTTAGTGGGCTTTGGATCAGGCTTCCCACCCACACTGCAGAGCCAGGTGCAAATTAGGGAATTCACTTTGCTTGATTTTTATCATCACTATCTGCATTTTAAAACATTTTCTTTCCTGGTTTTATGATATTTCTACTACCTTCATAGGACTATATGGATTTACTCTGCTGGCCAATTTGCTCCTATAAAAATCTTTCACAGTGAAAATTGTATTACTGAAATCTTTTCCTCTCAATGTGTATGAATAAATTAAAGCCACTTAATTATTTTTCAAATAGCACAAAACAAAAGAATTGAGTCTGATAGTTAAGAAAAGAGTTATATTGTTTAGACTATCTATAAAGGACCAGACTTGCTGGAAAATCCATGAGACTGTTATAACCATTCCAAACATCGGTAGGTGATTCTGACTGCAGGGTACTTTTTTTTTTTTTTTTTTAAAGGCAACTCTCTGTAACATCACATGTAAAAAAAATTTTTTTTCCCACAGAGAAATATATAAGCCAAAAGTGGGGTTGGGAGGAGGGGAACCTTCCTCCTCCTCTTGCTAATGTAGCAAATCGGATAGGGCTAGATTATGTCTACCCTTTTGTGGGTGTGCAAGGATGTAAAGGGTGCAAACAGCCTCTCATCAGACCTGTTGCCACGTGCATGGCTAGTCCATGTGCAGGGCTAGTCCTTGTATTCTCTTGTAGTATAGACAACAGTATTCGCTTCTCCAGTGTGGGCAGTTAGGGTTAGAAAGGGGTCAAGGTTCTGCACTGGCTGGCGAAGCTAGACTGGTATGTTGGGGACAGGGCTAGACTTGTGCTGCTTCCTGACATCAGTGACCCCTTGGCACAACAGTATCTCTATGGGCTTCTGCTCATCACAGGCCTTGGGTCTTTGGTGCAGCCCAGAGTCCTTCAGTATGGACCTTGGCATGGCCCTCAAAGTATTAGGATCTCTATCAGCGTTCAGAACCCTCATTAATCAGTTCATCAGTGTCTCAATGCATCATTGAAATGAAGCAGCCCTTGGCTCATCAGATGAGGTCTCAGTAGGCCTTTGATACTTTAGTGACTTGAGGCATCAGAACTTTTGTGTCTGTCAGGCCCTTGGTAACTCTGGTGGTGTCCATTCCCCAGTACCTTAGAGATGCCCTAGGTGAGTCATCATTATTCTGAAGCCTTAGAACCTTGACAGATTAATGCCTCAGACCAACACATGAGGCCTCTGTGCATAGTTATCTCTGGGCAAAAAAGGCCTTAGTAGGTCCTTGATGTGATAGTAACTCAGAGTCTCACATTGCATTGGGATCCTAACACCACTGTTGATGCCCTGGCTCTTGGCACATTAAGATCTTCTTCCATAATAGCCTCAGCCTATCACCACCATGAAGTGGAGCTCAGCACAGCTCTGTATGCTCAGAATGGCCCTCATGCATCTACGGAGTCTTGGCACTTCATTGCCTATGTCAGGACACATCAGCACTTCAGAATAATCCCGACATCTCCTTTAAGAGTTAGCATTTTAGGGCTTTAGAGAGCTCTGGGTGCTTAAGCTTCTCTGTTGCAGTTTAGTTCAACTGTTTTGGCTTGGCATTTTGATAGGGTGACCATATTTCCCTATGCTGAATATGGGACACCTAGCAAAATTACTCGGATTCAAGTGAGTTCAACAGCAATCAATCATACAAACATTTAAACTAACATCAAGTTTATTGAGCCCCTCTTAAAAATAAATAGATTCTTTTTATTTACTTTCTTATCTTTAAGGCTTTAGGATTCACATGGGGAGGGTTGACACACACACACCCCCATACCCCTCTCTCAGGGGCGGTGACCAACCAATCTGACTCTCCCTGCCTGGCGCTGTCCATCCTCCAGGCCTGGCTGGGCCCCCGGGACAGACCCACCTCTCCTGGTACCTGGCACCATGTCTTCTCAAGGCAACACGTGGCAGGGAGTTATGCAGGGTCACATGCCCCCCTCCCCAGATTTGTGCCAGGATTCACATCAGAATGTGGGCAGCAGCAGCCTTTTGGCAGTGTGTGGGTGGGAAGGAAAGGGAGCTGCTTCCAGCTGCAGGGGAGGAGGAGCGGGGAAGGGATGTCCTGACCTGTGTCTTTGCAGAGCTCATCTCTTCCTCCACCGCTCCCGTGTGGCTGGAAGCAGCTTGTCCCTTCCTGCCCGCACAGTGTAGAAAGGCAGCTAACACCTCCAGGCTGCTGCTGGCCACCAACATAACCCAGCTGCCTCCTGTCCCCTGGCTACAGTGCAGACAGGAAGGGGTTAAGCCCTAAGGTTGCATTGTGCACCAGGGCCCAGGGAACCTGACTGCAGGGGCTTCAGCTAACCCTGGGAGAGAGGTGGCTCAGCAGAGGAGAGTGCCTAGGGGACAGAAGAGCCCTGCGCTCCCAGAGGGCAGGACCTGGGTGTGTGTGGGGTGGGGTGGGTGAAGAGGGTGCTAAGCCCCTGCCCAGGGGGCTGCTGTGGAGCCTGCAGGTTTGCGGCCCTCCCCCCCCCCCCCGACTCCAGAGCTTAGCAGAGGGGTGGAGAGGCTTCCCCGTGCCAGCGCTGTGTGGGGCTTTGGCACATGCAGGACTTGGCTCCTTCTGGCCAGCGCCCTGGGCCGTAGGGTCTTGGGGTTTCCTGGGGTGCCAGCCCAGCCAGAGGCAGTGGGGGAAGGAAGGAGCCTGCCGGCCAGGCTGCTGGTGAGCTGAGCACTCCGACCAGGGGCTGGTTCACTGCACAGCGCTGGAAGCGGGATGCGCTCCGCTGTGGGGGGATATGGAGGAGCAGTGGGGCTGGGGTTGTGTGTGAAGGGGCAAAGCAGGGAGAAGACAGCAAAAGGGGGAGCTCATCAGCAGAGCCGACATGTAACTGGCCACCACCTGACACCACTCACCAACTATCGCAGCATGCAGCCAGTGCCAGCTGGAAATGGGACGGGGGGTGGGGCCCTGCTAGCCAAGAGCTGGCATGCAGCGTGGGCTATGCTAAGGGGCCAGCACGGGGAGTGACTGGCCCTGCGCTCTGCATCTTTGCCCCACCACCAGCCTTGCACACCCATCTCCACTGTCAGTCACTGGACCCCCCGCCACACACTTCTGGTGAGCGAGTGGCTGGAGAGCAGGGATCCAGCCAGCAGCAGGACCCATCAGTACTTGTGGGGGTGGGGACAAAAAATATGAGACAATTTGCCCGTTTTTAAGAAAACGTCGGCACACCTACAGGAGGGCTTAAATACGGGACTGTCCCGTTAAAATTGGGATGTCTGGTCACCCTATATTTTGATGCCTCAGCATGGCCACAGCCATAGGCGCTGACTTCCCCTCTTTCACGTGGGTGTTCGACCCCCACCTGGCCCTGGCCCTGCCCCCACTCCACCCCTTCCATGAGGCCCCGCTCCTGCCCTGCCTCTTCCCACCCCTTCCCCGCCCCCATTCCAACCCCTTTCCCAAAGTCCCTGCCCTACTCCGCCCCTTCCCTGCCAATATTCCAACTCCTTCCTGAAATCCCTGCCCCGGCCCCGCCTCTTCCCCACCTCCTCCCCTAAGCACGCCACATTCCCGCTCCTCTCCCTCCTGGCATGCTAACACTGCCAAACAGCTGTTTGGCGGCGGCTGGGCGGGAAACGCTGGGAGGTAGGCGGAGGAGCGGGGACGCAGTGCGCTCATGGGTGGAGGGGAGCTTGGCAGCCCTGGAGCACCCATGGAGTCGGCACCTATGGCCACAGCCCCCCTGCCAAGGATTGGTATATCACAGCTTCAGAATGAGCAGGCATTGCTTTTGGGCCCTGCTTCACTGGCACCTCTGAAAGATTGTGATGATTTGGAGCCTTCTTTAAGGCATGGCACTTTGGCACCTGGATGGAATTAGTTCAGCACTTACTTTGGGACATGATGCTTCAGCAGATGGTTGTATCACCTCTATTGGTTTGCATCGGTACATCCTTTGCAGGCAGGTTGCACTAGTTGAGGGGACAAAGGGTGCCGGGCGGCTTTCTAGGGAGCTTAGCACTGAAGTCCTTTTCAATAAGAGGTACCGTGGGATATTGTCTTCCTTATGGAGCGGTCTCTCCTGGACATTGAGTTTCAGAGATTCCTGTTGGGTCTGTGCATTAGTGCCTCTAGCTGTTTTCCGGGCCTCCCACTGGATCTGATAGTCTGTTCCCGACTCTAGAAATAGTAAGGGCCTCAATCCTGATGGTTGCTTCTGTATATTCCATTACCTCTTCCATCCCTCATTGCTCGCTTGTTCATGCTGCAGCTGTCATCTGGGAAATGAGGTGGTCAGACTTTGGTGCTTTAATCACACTGACCTGGGATATCGTAGGAAACAGAGGGAGATTAGGATTGCTAAAGCAGTGAATGTTCTGCCTTTGGGGAAACATGAGTAACTGTGCATCTCAGACGTGGAATTCTCTTCATGACGTATCTCTGCTTTACCTCATATTTACATCAGGGTAATGACTCTTCCAATGTCTCCTACTGCTTTTGGCCAGCTCTATTATATGTGTTTTGTATTTGTAGAGCAGAAATGGTGGGCTGTCATTGTGGACTGTGTGCATCCATATTCCTGCATAGAGTTCAGCTGACCTGGTGGTAATCTAGAAATCAGATTAGTTCATGTTCAGCTCCCCAGTTTGCCAATTTCTTCTGTAGGGATAGCTGTAGTGCTCAGAAGAAAGTAACGTTTCAAGGCGGTACTCAATGCAAGGCTTTTCTGGAACATTGTTCAGTTGGCCAGGAGACATCACCAGTCTGGTTTTGCAAGCAGTGAATGCTCAGACCAGGCTATTGCTGTTGGGTATTAAGGCTGCAACTATATTCATAATGCCCAGGGCATATTTCCATGTTGTCATAGGACAGTGTATACAAATAAAATAGATATAAGGAAAGTGAGACTGCCTAATTCTTTTGTATCCTATAACTAGCCAGTCATGTACATGCATAGCATTACATAACTAGAGACCTATGATTGTCTCACTAGGAGCAATAGTGAGTGGGGCAGTGTGAATACAGCTTGTCCAGCCAATACTGAGTTATGCTGTTGTGACTGAGGACATCTGGGATAACAGGCCACAAAATGCAACTGAATCAATGAACACTTGGGGGTGGGGGAGAGGAGTGGAGAGAGTAACAAAAATGTTAACGTTATTTTGTGTGAAAACAGGAACTACTTTCTAGCTGGGGACAGAAGCCACATATTTCTTAGTGACGAATAGTGCTTACGAATAGGAGCCTTTAAATTAAATAGAGTGTTGTTTTTTCTTTTTGTGATTTATCTGAAATGTCAGATTCTGTGTCATTTAGCACAAAACATACCTTATAAAAGACAAATGGGATGATTTTGGATAGAAAGCAAAAACCTGACGTTCTCTCACTGCCTTTAAAACATTTGTTTACAGCTACAATAACAAAAGAAACCTCTTTAAAGAGACAAAAGGAAAGGAAATGTCAGATTAGGTTTTAAATTGAACTTTACTACACCAGGTCCATTATTTTTTGGAAACAAATATACTGAACATTCTCATAACTGTGTAAGAGCTTTTTTAGATGCGGTACATACTCTCTTTATTTGTGGATATGTTATTGGGGTTTTGTGGTGACTCATATTGTACCTCCAGTTGTGGACTGCAACAGATCCATGGCTGAGCGGATACCAAGCCTTTTTGAAACGGGCTAGATTCTCTGCTTTGGCTAAGCTGTGTTGAGTGCTAAACTGAAGAAGGGTGCAAAAGTGACTTTAAGCCCCTAATCCTGGAGCCAACCCAGTGCCAGTATACTTCCCATCACAAACCAGAGCAGCCTGAAGCTATTTCAGCAGCTGAGGATCATCTAGGTGCAGGGACCTCCTGTGCTGCAGCTGAGACAGGAGGTGCTGTAGGAGCTGTGATGGCGGTTCTGTACCCCCTGAAGATTCCCTAGTTGGGGGGAATCCTCAAATGGCCAGTTAAGATAGGTTTACACCACTAGCGACACAAAGCAGGCTGTGAATCTGACCCATTATATTTTATGGTCTAAATTTCAATATGGGATCTCGGTGTGAGTGTGTGGTGTGTGTTCATTCACTTGTGCCCAGCAAAAGGATACAAACAGAAAGAGGACAATTTCACAACCCTATTTTTCAACCTCAAATAACAAAACACAGAGCTCGAGAGCTGAATCCAAGAGAGTTGAGACTTTTTTTTATTTTTGTAGTGCCGGGTTCACTCCACTTGGGCAGAAATGGTGAAAATTGTATCGGTGGGTGGGCTTGATTTTCTTTTCTTTTGGGCAGTTAGGTCTTTGCTGCCCTCTTGGCCTAGTTACACAGTGCTCAGACCCTTACTGACAACTTGATAGCGATTGGTGAGGTTAAGGGGGAAGTGGGGATAATCGACACTTAGATTGTAAGCTCTTTGGGGCGGGGGATGTCTTTTCTCTGTTTGTACAGCGCCTAGCACAATGGGGACCTGGTCCATGACTGGGGCTCCGAGGTGCAATGGTAATATAATGAATAACTTAATCTATTTATTTTTAAAAGCAAATGCATTCATCTACATAGAGCTGTATACATTTGAATGTGTTGGTACTGCACTAGAAATATTTAATTGTAATAATATTAATGGTACATATACATTTGAGGGGCAGTAACCGTGCATAGAATGGCTTGTATCAAACTGCTCTCAGTGATAATATATTAGCTAATGCTATTTCTATATGTGTAACATTCTCTTCTCCTTCTAATTCCTGTCAGAGATACGTGCCATGAACTCCTGGGGCATGTGCCTCTACTTGCTGATCCCAAGTTTGCTCAGTTTTCACAAGAAATAGGACTGGCCTCACTGGGAGCATCTGATGAAGAAGTTCAGAAACTAGCTACTGTGAGTCAATCGCTGCATCTTTTCCCTGACTTCTGTTTCTCTTTGGTTACTAAAGTGAAGAGTTGTCTAATGGCTTCTAAAATGTATTCTTCAGTTTTCAGATGACGACTGTGCTATTACAATTACAAGGCCTTATATGGCTCCTATTGAAGTCACTGATATTTTCCCATTGTCTTTAATAGGAGCGGGAACAAGCATATGGTCACTGGATGCTTTGTAACACTCTAATATTTCTATGTTGTACTACCTAATGTCAAGGTTTAGTTAACATTGATGATTCCTGTTCCAGGTTCTGGAAACAAAGCAACTAAGACATTTTTAGGGAAAATGTCTTCCTTTGTATGTGCGTGCAGCTAAGTTCTCCTAAATGGGAGCTGTGTGTGTATATATGGGAGCTGATGTGGCCCTTAGTGGTACCACTGTCTGTCTCCCTCTTTCTGATCTGTTTTGAAGGTGTGCAATATAATATAGTATATGATGGACTAATGAATTTAGAATGAATGTGTTTTTCTGATACTCCCCCTAGGGCATGTCTAATAACAAGATGATTTGATCCACTTTATAGCTTGGTTTTAATTTATTGTACCCTTCATTTTTTATCCTTATAAAACAAATACTATAAATAATTTTGTAAACCACTTTCTTCAGATAACTCAACAGACATGAATATTTTCAATATCTAAAAATTCCATATGCAGTTGAACCTGCAAGAGAACTTTAAATAGGCAGAAGGTAAATGCCCAAGTTAGAATTTAGCCAGGCAACTATATTATAATATAGCACCCTCATTCCTGTGAGATATGTAATGGGATTTTAATGGCCACAAAAGATCAGGACCTTGGCTTTAATCCTCTTGTGAAAGATGACACGTGAGAGGTAAGAGTGCCTAGTGAATCACCAATACCATTTAGCAATCATTGCCTCTTTAGAAGCGGTCAGTCCTTCAACGTTTATGGAGAGAACAGATAGCACTAGTCTCAAGGAGGACTCTTGGTGTCCAGGCTTGGATGCAAGTTCTGGTCATTGACGTCTTCCTTTGTTTTGTAGCATCACAGTAATAAGAAATGGGAAAGTGGTAGTACGGTATAACACCAATATTGAGTCGACTGAAGTCACAACAAAGTTTTCTTGCCATCATTAAACTCCTCAGATTGTCACCAAGGGCTCAGTTATGGCAAGAGTAAAGAACAAACCTGCAGACAATGTGCTCCAGCTCCCACCAGTTGAGTGCATATCACCCAGTGCAGATCACCCCTGGATTATATCGTGTTGCCTTAATCGACTCCACACTAGAGTTGGCCAGTCTAGAGACTTGATCATCAAGTGGGGCTACATCACTGGTCCCGATACCTAAAACTGTGGCAGAGAGCCTCAAAATATGAGCCATTTCCTCTGAAAACAGCTGCTTGAGCATGAATGCTCTTCCAGTGACCTGCCAAAGTGCCATGATCGAGTAGTCGTATCTGTACGGGTGTGGTGGGAAGCAGTATGAGGACACGACAACAAGAAGACCAATACCACACTCTTTCTGCAGCTCCTAAAATTTGCCTTGTGATCTCCCATACAGGGAAAAATCTTTCACACACACATTAATGATGTGTAGGATCAGGATGTGGGAGTTTACATGAGGGCAGGTGGAAAGAATAGGACCTTCTACCGCTTCTCAGCAGTCAGCATGGGGAGGCAAAGAGAACAGCTTTAATTTTATCCATTAAATCACATCCAGGTTGCTATTAATTGACTTTTACAACAACATTTTGTCTCATTTCCATCCTCGGTTAAACATATGAAAACAAAGTGAGCTGCAGAATATCAGCCAAAGATCTAAGACAGAAAACACAATGAGATTCCAACTAGGCAGCTTCAAAGTAAATACTGAAACAGATGAACTGACCTAGAGCATGCATACTAATGTGACTAGAGTAACATGCTGAAGCAAGTAACCCATTCTCATGACCTGCTTCAAAAGATAATGAGATTAACAGCTGAGACATCACTGAGAAGGAGAATGGCTTTAGGAAGAGAGGAAAAAAACTCAGGAATTTAGACCAGAAATGGGGAAGTTTATTACAGGTGATTTCCTAATACATGTTTTCATGAACTGAAAGTGAGGTTCTGCTCTGAAAAGCAACTGTGTAAAAATGGCACCTTCTTACTCAGCAGATCTACTCGGTGTGTGTATTACAGGCAAAAATAAGTTCATTGATTTATTTTTTTTTACTCCCATTCGTCCTGCAGCGCTAACACAGCTGAGAGAATGTAAGTGAGATTCTATTCCCTGTACATCAACAGAATTGTTCACTAAGTCCCAGTTAGTTACTCACCCGTGCATGCCCATAAAAGTCAGTGACACTGCACTGGTGTGATTGAGAGCATATTTTAAAGACTGATATTTTATAGGTGTCAGTGTGAAAATGTTTTCTCTTTTGAACCTTTATTAGTGGTGGTGCTGCATGAGAAGGCAAGAATTCAGCTTAACTCTAAGCTCTCAGGTGGTATTTGAAGTTCTGGCTGCTAGAAAAAGCCTCTTTGTAAGCTGAGCATATTTATGTTATGAATCCTTGAGAGAAAATAAATATCGAAAGAGGCCCACAAGGTCATTTTTACAGTCATTTTTCAGAGTGGATTTTCTCTTTAAGAAATTCTGGGGAGGGAGGAAACCAATAAATTTTCCACAAAGAGAGAAGCAGTGTAGCAAGCAAGTGGCTAACACATAAAGCACCGTAAAAATACAAACCACTAAAACAGACTATTTTACTGCTTGGAGCACTATGGTCTGCTTCATGTTTCTAATTTGCTGACCTAATTTTACTTTTATTTACACACAGACACACAGATACACACACAATCTATTTTGGATGGAAAGTGTTAACTGTTAGTACTTTAAGCAGGCATAGTGCATACAGATATTGCCTCCTCTTTGTCAACAAATCTGTCTAGTTAAGGGCATGCCATTAGAGACTAAGTGACACCATTAAACTCTTTCCTCTTGTCTCATACTTGAAGTTGCATTTAAACCTTGAAGTATCCAGAGGTGAAAATCTGTGTCACCTTTCCCTCTTCCTTTGTAATATTTATTTTAACATTTTGATGATAGAGCATAGTGGAAACCAAGCAATTTATCTTGTTTTTGCTGGTCTGTGTACAGAAAACTTCTGCAATGAATTGCTTCTGAAACTGGAGGAATTAAATATGATGAGGTTTCATAAATTAATGTCAAGCTTGTTGTTATAAATGTAAATGATTTACTCTCCACTGAACAATAAATGAGGCCAGTGATGTAGTCAGTCTTTTAAAAGCAGACTATTTGTCTATATATGTGTGTTAGATACATGTATATACAAAATACTGCATGTATGCATATTAAAAATGACCATTCAGAAATCTCTTAGTAAGGATAAACTAAGTGGTCCATTGGGTTAGTCCATTTGCTTTTCCTCATTAAAGATCTACGTTATTTGAATTTGTTGGCTTCATCCCAGCTCTTTTGTCCAGATTGAAGAGCAGGCACCTAATTCAGGACAATTGCCCATTGTATCAGCTAAGGAGATAACCAGAACAAGAAAAACGGGGCTGTTGCAGATAAGGACTGGGTTGCCTTGTAACTGCTCTTTCGGTAGGCTTGCATAGTGTCTGCCTGAAGTATGTCTGACTATAGGCAGAGCTGGCACATTACCTCAATTTCGGAGGATCCTCATTCACTCTGAGTTGTAAGGGAGGGTTAAAAGCTGGGCAGCCGTCTCTTTCATTATGAAACAATTAATGCAATGAACTAAAATTCCCATAGGCCTGTGGGACTGCTGCAGCCTTCAAAAAACTCCACTGATCAATGAAAGCGAGCTACTCTTAAAATTTATTGCCAGGGATGAGCACAGTAAAAATGTACAACACAATGAATAAGTGAAGTTGTTTCTTATAGAGATCTTGCTTCCACGAACACCTATAAATAGTGAAACTAGGAGTTGCAAGAAGAGTTTGAAGTAAATATGACTCAAAATCTACTCCACTGCCAAACAAAATTTGACAGGCTCAGATGAGAAACCCACAATGAGCCAACTTGATAAAGGCTAGAGAGCATGATTCTAGATACTTGGACAAAAGGAAAGGCCCAAGCACCTCCAATGATAAAAACTTATTAGGACAGTAGAGAGGAAACTGCCACACATGATGGGATACATTGCATCGGACATTGTGTCATACTACACAGCATGAGGCTGAAAATGCTAAGCATGATCCACAATGCCTGTCTGGTTAAGAAGTACAAGAACACACCTAGAATCATAGAATCCTAGAATCTCAGGGTTGGAAGGGACTTCAGGAGGTCATCTAGTCCAACCCCCTGCTCAAAGCAGGACCTAATCCCCAACTAAATCATCCCAGCCAGGGCTTTGTCAAGCCTGACCTTAAAAACCTCTAAGGAAGGAGATTCCACCACCTCCCTAGGTAACCCATTCCAGTTCTTCACCACCCTCCTAGTGAAAAAGTTTTTCCTAATATCCAACCTAAACCTCCCCCACTGCAACTTGAGACCATTATTCCTTGTTCTGTCATCTGGTACCACTGAGAACAGTCTAGATCCATCCTCTTTGGAACCTCCCTTTCAGGTAGGTGAAAGCAGCTATCAAATCCCTCCACATTCTTCTCTTCTTCAGACTAAACAATTCCAGTTCCCTCAGCCTCTCCTCATAAGTCATGTGCTCCAGCCCCCTAATAATTTTTGTTGCCATCCGCTGGATTCTTTCCAATTTTTCCACATCCTTCTTGTAGTGTGGGGCCCAAAACTGGACACAGTACTCCAGATGAGACCTCACCAATGTAGAATAGAGGGGAATAATCACGTCCCTCGATCTGCTGGCAATGCCTCTATTTATACAACCCAAAATGCCGTTAGCCTTCTTGGCAACAAGGGCACGCTGTTGACTCATATCCAGCTTATCGTCCACTATAACCCCTAGGTCCTTTTCTGCAGAACTGCTGCCCAGCCATTTGGTCCCTATTCTGTAGCAGTGCATGGGATTCTTCCATCCCAAGTGCAGGACTCTGCACTTGTCCTTGTTGAACCTCATCAGATTTCTTTTGGCCAAATCCTCTAATTTGTCTAGGTCCCTCTGTATCCTATCTCTACCCTCCAGGGTATCTACCACTCCTCCCAGTTTAGTGTCATCTGCAAACTTGCTGAGGGTGCAGTCCACGCCATCCTCCAGATCATTAATGAAGATACTGAACAAAACCTGCCCCAGGACCGACCCTTGGGGCACTCCGCTTGATACCGGCTGCCAACTAGACATGAAGCCATTGATCACTACCCGTTGAGCCCAATGATTTAGCCAGCTTTCTATCCACCTTATAGTCCATTCATCCAGCCCATACTACTTTAACTTGCTGGCAAGAATACTGTGGGAGACCATATCAAAAGCTTTGCTAAAGTCAAGGAATAACCCGTCCACAGCTTTCCCCTCATCCACAGAGCCAGTTATCTCATCAGAGAAGGCAATTAGGTTAGTCAGGCATGAGCTATTCTATTCTGGCCAGGCATAAATGCTTCCAACTGGATTTATTTGGAAATGTATCCAAATGTAAAATCTGCAATAGATACAAGAAATGGAATACAAAAGAACTCCTGAAACCACATGAGATTCCCAGTCACTCCAAGGATTGCATAGATCTCTTTGAATTAAAAGAGAAAGATAACCTCTTATTAGTGGATTACTGCTCTTGTTTTCTAAAGTGAGCTGTTGCACAGCACATTGAGTAGCAATCTAATAGCACATTGCAATGTGCAGTTTTCTCATTTTTGGATTTCAGTTGCGTTAATAATATTTGCAGGTGGCTCATTTCAGCAAGTCTCTCAGCTAAATCAGTTGCAGCACATCATGTAACGTCCTTCCTAAAGTATGCACAGGCAAATAAACTAGAAGAAAAGAACTAGACTAAATGAAAAAGACCTGGTGGATTCAAGGAATCAGTTTTGCATTATTAGAATATTGCTACACTCCTTACAATGCTTTATCAAGGTCGCTAGTTCAGAGAAGCATGGGCAGAGAAACAAATGCTTAGTGGCAATATCTAACAAGTTTTGAGAGTCAAAAGCAATTAATCCTGAGGCAGTTATTTAAGAAAATCATACCAAGGCACTAGAAAAAATACTATAGCAAGAACACCAAAGGTACTCTCATTGCAAGTGGTAGAGAATGTTACACTTCAAAGAAAATTCTGGGCAGCCCAGCCTGCTAAATTCCTCATTCTGGACAGGAGTAGGGTACAGTGATGGGCTTTGATTAGGAAGTATCATGCATTTAGAATTGGGGGAAAAAGGAGAGTGAGAGATACAAAGGCTAAGACTGCAAACAAGAGAGTGAGCTACTGTAAACAAACCAATTCCAAAGTGGTTTGGGTTTTGATCACCAATGGTGTTGAGGGTTCAAGCCAGATTTTATTTTATTTGACTCGTACCAAGTTTAGAAGTGGGGTATCCCATAATCTCAAAAAGCCAAATCCTGCTCTCTCCTCTGGCTACAGAGGGCCCTCGGTGCAGTGGAACTGGTGTGGTTCTGCTGGAGAGGGAAGAAATGGCTTCTGGATACTATGCAGGAGGCATGCCTGGTGGATCAATTGCTATGTGGCTCTGTCAGTCACTGATCCCTGTGGAATGGGTTCCTGTAGCTTCAGGGCAGCGGTAGGGGCTTCAGAGCAGCTCTTCTGCTGCTTTGTGGTGGAGACGGAGAAATTATTCAACATGTGGAGAAATCACCCATGCCAAGCCTTGCAACTGTGGTGGAGAATTGGGCCATTGCTGCTGCTGTTTTTATTATTTATAGGGTGCAGAGTAAATGTGTTTTGCAAAACACTTAAAAAGACAAGGTTCCTGCTTAGGTAGTTTATAAGCTAAGTAGGTCAGTCCTAGCAAGACATGCTTTGCACGTGGAAATAAAGCATTTATGCTTTCTAAAATATCATTCAAAGGTAAGAGAAGAAATAGAAGGTTATTTATTGTTTTGAAGGTAAGCAGTAAAGATTTCTGTGAAGTGCTTAAGCTATTGTTCAGCCTGATAGCCTGATTGTTCAATGGGCCTCCAGTTTTCAGGCACAATTCTGCACCCGCAAATGATTACAGATTTTATAAATTGATCATGTGCATGATATCATTTATACGTTTAGCTCCTTAGGCCCCAGGCCTGCAATCAAATTCACGTAGGTGTTGCAGGGATCCAACTGTAAGATGAAGGCATTGATTTGGCGTTGTAATCAGGTAGGTAGATGTATAAGAGGACTACTTGAAATTTAGTTGCGGGTCACAATTTGGGGTGTCATTGTAGACATAAAATTGCTCCTGCAAAAATTAGATGCTGTTTATGAAAATCAGGCCCTAAATAGCTAAAAATGCAGAAAAAACTTTAGAAGGCTGAAAATGTGCAGGCTGCACAGAAACTTTAGTAGTGTATTGTAACAGTAGTCTAGACAGTGTTTATAGTCCTGAAATAAAATTTGTCAAATAATAAAATAATGTGTCAAATAATAAAAATTGTCTAGTGAATTACTGAACTGCAAGTACAAATTTACAATCACAAAAGTAATATATTTTGACATTACAAGATAATAAGAGAATGGTGTGGATTTGACAAAATATTTAAATGTTATGACTACTTATTTTCAGGAGAAACATTCTTATAATTAAGAAAGTACAGATTTTGCAATCACAATCCTTGCTGGCAGTTCAGTAACTAATACAGTGACTGTGTGCTCTGCCAGAGTGGTAATTAAAAAAGATACTCTAACAAAATAGCTCTGTGAGAATTTGTAGAATTTAGGTGTGCACATAAATAATGAACATATACCGCTTCAGCACTGGTGTTAGCTGACGTAGATTGAAGTTCAGATTAGGTAGGAGGGGGCTAATGTATTTTGATAGAGTATTTTTGGTTTGGTTTTGTTTGCTTATTTTCTTTTTATGTGTAAAGAGCAGGAATCGTGCTAGCAAAGAAGCATGAACGGTGTCTTTTGTAAACTCCATAGAATTCTGTCGAAAGAAGGGCACACAGCAAGAGCTACCAGTGGGCAGCAATTGCACAAGTGTCTATAGAAATTCCAGGCTCTAAACACACAAATCACATAAGTTAGAGGCTGCCATAAAGAAAAAATTGTTTAACTGTTTTATTAATTGAAGGGTTCTCAATCTGTTGCTGTTTCTAAAATTATATATATTTATTGACTGCAAGGTTGAAATGAAGATCCCACCATGGCAGAGATTTAAAAAACTCAACTACGTTGAAGTTAGTGGGAACCACAAGATAATATCAGAGAGGAATTTGACCCTTACTGTTAAAAATTGCACTTGCGTCTGATCTCTTCCATGCCTCTGCCTTATTATTATTAGTAGTAGTATTACAGTAGCACTTAAAGGCTCCAACTGAGATTGGGACCCCATTGTGCTAGGCACTGTATAAACACATAGTAATAGACAGTTCTTGTCTTGAACAGTCTAGATAGTAAAGTGTAAGAAGGGAGATGGGCACAGAGAAGGCCGAGGTCCCATAGCAAGTCAGTGGCAGAGCTAAGATTAGAACCCAGGTGCCCTGGATCCTAGCCCAGTGCTCTGAACACTAGACCAGGATGCCCCTTCTTGCACAGTTTTAGAAAGGGTGAGCCTCTGCTGGTCTACCCAGCTGATATGGTGATGTCTGTGATGAACAAACAACGTTGCAAAAATCTCCCTTTCAGCACCTCACCTATTCCAGTTAGGAAGCTGGGTGCACTGTATTGACTGTAGCTTCCTTCTCTATGGAGAATGTATTACGGTCATCTGGTGTTGAGCTAACAGAGGCACGGCTGGCCTGTATCTGAAGGAAAGGCTGTCTATTGGTTAATCTATGACTATCATCCAGTCAAAACAGCTCTCTTGTAATCCAGGAGCAAAGAGGATGCTAGTAAGAATCTAAGATATGAAACAATTGATAGACCCTCAGCTGAGGGAATGAGCATTGGGCTGGCTAGTTCTTCTTTACAACACTCCCCCCCCACGTCAACAAGAATCACTCCTGAATTTTTCAGCCTCTGCTAGATTTCATCTAGATTCTTATGACTGTCAGATGCTGGGAGAGCAGAGAAATACTTCCACTTGGGCCTGATGAGGAGTAGGATGTAGAGCAGAGTGTCAACATAACATTGATGATACTGTAACCCAGTATCACCTCAAACTTTTGTACTGTACAGCCTCTGTGTGCAACCCCCCTTTTAAATTAAAAACACTTTTAAATATATTTAACACCATTATAAATGCTGGAGGCAAAGCAGGGTTTGGGGTGGAGGCTGACAGCTTGCGACCCCCCATGTAATAACCTCATGACCCCCTGAGGGGTCCCCACCCCCAGTTTGAGAAACCCTGCTGTAACCCATTAACTCCCTTTGTCCTTCACATACACATTGAAAAAGAGAGTGAGCTCTGTGAAAATGTAATACATGTTCACACTGCTACTTTTTTAAATTTTGCATTTAGTCACAGCGTTGTGCATGTTCAAATCAGTACCGTGGACGTCGAAGTCACTAAGACTTTATTTGTGTAACACATACTACATTTACCAGTACACTGAAAATTACTATCAGTTGAATCTACAGATGTCAAAGTAAGTGAGCAAAGTACATTTTGTGATGCAGCGTACTTGCTTTTTATTGTGTTTGTATACTTACTTGCTAAATCTGCAAGATTCAGTTACACACAACAGTCGTTAGCTGGAGTCATTAGTGCAAATAATTGAGGTCTTTCTGCAGCAGTGTGAAGGTATAAGGCAAAGTGGGAGATTAGGGAGATAGCAGCTCAGACTCCCTTTACTGTTAACACTACAACATTTATTAACCATATCAACAACAGATCTGAGCCTACTTTTTCTATGCTTGTATATATACTATAAAAAGATTGCCTAAACGAAAGATGTGCCTCTCAATGTTCTACTCCAGCCAATCAGGAGGAAATCTATGCCTCACCTGGGAAATAAAACCCTTTCATGCATACTACTGCTACCCAGGCCTGCTCTGCTCATCCATAGAGCAGTGTGCCAGGGATTTCTGTTCCAACTTTTTCTAAGGTATGGACTGAGTCACTAAAGGGTAAAGGAAAGGTCTGCAAACCACGTTAGCCTCGTTAATGTCTGGAATCTTTCAGTAAGTAATTGCTCCCCAAAGGAATAATCATAATTGTGTCCACTAAAATTAGCACAAATGTCATCTTTTTGTGGAAAGATTCTGAAAATCCATGTTTCTACACAGCTGTGTAAGTAGGAGTTTTATCTTATTGCTGACAGGTAAAAGTGCTCATTTTAGTATTCACAATTGTGCACACAACAAAATGTACCAAACTGATTCTCTCACCCGGTATGTTGCTGGACATCATCTTTGCATGTGTAGATAAAATAAAAAAGTTAGACAAAATATGGTTCATATCTGTAAGGAGCTGACTATGCCTGATACTTAACTATTTAGTACTACAGCTTTTGAACTGGTTCTAATGTCTGTTGTCATCTTAGTATCAAATGGCACCAAAGTGCAGGATGAAATGTGCTCTTCCAGATTTTTAGTTGAGATCTTTTTAGGTGATCTACCATACTTAGCAGGTAAGAATAGATTGATTGAATATTTATGGGCCCAATTCTGCCACCATATAAATGAATGGGCGTTTTGCCAGTGACTTCAGTGGGTTTGGACCTCTGTGCCAAATTCTGTTTTCATTTCCATGTGTGCAGCCCCATAACAGTCAGTCTGATTCCATACATGTATATGAGGATGGAATTTGACCCTGCATTATTAACTTTAATCCATTGCTTACCAAAAAGCATTGTAGGCATGTGGGTTTCTACAGTGAATGAACTGGATATAGCGAAGTGGTGGTATAGTGCAAATCTTTCTCTTTTTCTAGCCAATGCATGATTTACCCTCCTTCACTTCTTTCTCTCTTCCATTGCTCTTATCCACCCACCAACTCTTTCCTTCCTTGCTGTTTGACTCTGCTGTTATTAGTCAGCTTCAGTTAGTACTAATTCAGCAGAGTCTGTGAGAGGAAAAGCAAACTTCTATGAATATCTGGGACAAGAGAAATCCACTACTCCACTAATTAAATTGATGCAACCAGCAGGTCTTCGCACACTGCTATGTAGGCATAACTGGCTGTAATGCATTGTTGTGGCATCCAGTAAGATTGTATTCACTAATAACTCTAGTTAAATCCATAATGATATAATCTGCCATTTTTATTTTCTCACTTTTTTATATTTTCCTACACTTAAACTTTCAACTTTGTGGATTTGCAGTTTATAAACAATTTGTTATACTTTTGCAGTTAATTTGGGCAAATTACAGGACAGATCTTATCTACCTGTCTGTGTCTGATGATTAGTGATGACTTCAGTGTGATTTTTCATATGGGTAGCTTACTATGTCTCTGTTACTAGATCCTAGGTACTGTATATTGTTCAGGCCGTTTTGGCAACACAGTGAATTATTGTGATCTTTGTAATGGCAAGCACTTTCTCAGTATAACTTTCTTCCACTTTGTGGAGTATATTCAGATCATCTATGATATGATTCCAAACTTCTGGCAGGAACCTCAATGGTGACTCACCCAGCTAATCTGTATTTATGACAGATTTTTCTTATATGCCCTTATTGGTGAAAAGCATGCTGGGAGATGCTCAATGTACATTTTTTTTGTTTTAAGGTCTGTGAAAAACATTTCTTGTTTGGGTATATTTTTTAGCAACATAATTAATAGACACTTAAAATTCCCCAAGTTACTATTCTCCCTTGGTCTGTTCTTCAGCTAGAAACTGATACCTTTGCACTGATGTCTTCCATTTTTTCCCCTCAAAGCAGGTTAGACACATGCATCAAGAGCCACAGAAGGTCTCTGGGGTCCACATACGTTCACATAAAAATGGTAAAAAGAACATTGAGTTTCCAAGTTTAACTACAACAGTAAAACTCCTTGGAATCTGAGATTTAAAAAAAACCAAGGATGTACTGTCTGGCTCTTGAATTAGCTCTTAGTAAATAGATACAGTAGATTAATATGATTTTTTTTAATGATTTTAAATTTAAATTAATTTTTAAAATGGCTAATTAGTGCAGGATTTATTATTATTCAATTAATTTAAATGTATTAGGAAATTAATAATCTTTTTTGTAAACTGAAGTTTTTAATTTAGTAAAGGAAAATTACCACCAAAAATATTACATTTTCCCCTGAAATGGGACGCAAACCCCAGAGAGCTTTGGTAGAATGAAAGGTACCCTTGTTTACTATATTGGGGCTATCTTCTGCCTGGTTTTTGCCTCCACAGCTGCAGAGCCTGCAAAAATTCCATGATCCTCCCAGGTTCCACAGTCCATAGAGGCTGCTCACAATTCTGAGGAGGTGGTTTCTCCTCATTAGCAGATAAATTAGGCCTTTCTCTGCTGTCCAAGCCAGATGTTCATGAATCGCATTAACCCGCAGCTAATATGTCAGGGGATGCACTCAGCAGGCTCAGTAACTCTCCTGACACTGTTCTCTAGCGTGCAATTGCTGTGGGTGGTAATTGGTCTGGCAGTTAGGTGGGGCACAGTCTGCCCTAGCGAATGACATCGGGGGATCATCATGTGCATCCCCTGAAATAACAGCGGGGAGAGGCTTGGACTCCGGCTGTACATTAGCCAAGCATCATTTTTAAAGGGCCCCGCAGCCAGAAGTAATTTTGTCTTTGGGCTGACATAGGCCAGCAATTCAGAAAGCTCTCTGTTTACGAAGGGCTTGTATTCACTACTGGGGTAAGTTGACCTAAGTTATGCTACTCCATAACATAGCTGGAGTCAACATAGCTTAGGCCAACTTACCCCAGTGTCTTCACTCCACTGTGTCAACGGGAGACGGTCTCTGGTCGACTTCCCTTACTCTTCTCGGAGAGCTGGAGTACCCGGGTTGACCGGAGAGCGCTCTGCCATTGTTTTAGTGGGTCTTCACTAGACCCGCTAAAATGAATCAATCCCTGATGCATTGATTGCAGCAGCGTCGATCTCCCTGTAGTGAAGACCAGCCCTAAGTAAGGAGGTTCTGCCAGTTTCTTTTGGTAGCTGTGACCTTGCTTCTTGTGACTCTGTAGAATCTTCCTAATGGTGACACAGGCTGGGCTATGGAATAGCCTTCCAAGGGAACTAGGGGAAACTTTAATCTCAATTCTCTCCCCTGCTGTTGCTCTTTTATGACACTCCTGCAGTGTAAAGAGGCCAATGTCTCCTTGGCAGTTAGGGTCTTCTTTGGTGGTCTAGGGCAGGTGGAGCACCCCTTCAGTGCCTCCTCACAGCCCCCATCTTAGGGTGTATGCAGGAGGGTTAGAGGAGGTGGCCAGCGTGTGCTGTACTATTTTGGACAGTTGGGATGGCCTACAATTTAAAGTCATCTGTGCCCACCCTCAGACTGCCTGTGTAGCTGCACTGACTGAAAGGTGCAGCTCAGGATTGGGGCCACAATCTCCTGAGCCGTTATGCTACATAAACCACTAGAGAATAGGGGAAGTCCCAGCAGGCAATGGACTGCAAGGAACCTCTCCGCTTTTCTAATCTTAGCATGCATATGTTCCAAATTCTGCTCTCACTTAGACTGGTGCAATCCCATTGAGATCCGAGTCCACAGCTCTCGGCTGTATGTTTCAAGCTGTGCCATGCTGTAGTATGAATCCGAACGTTGAGAGGCACTCCTGAGGTCCCACTCTAGGGCTAGACTATACTCAATTATGAATGCTTTTGCTATGGAAGTTTTTGTTGTCATGTCAAGTCATCACCATTCAAAACAGTGGCAGCTTACAGTCCTTGAAAAGAGGCATGGCAGAGCCCTAAAAACATTAACTGAATCTAGCTTCTGCGCTGCAAAGGATGATACTATATCAACTCTGGCATGCCAGGCAGCATGGGCTGCGGGAGGACAGAGATGACACATGTTTACCCAGCTTATTTGTTTTAGCTTGACGTTCGGAAGATCCCATCTCTTGGAGTCCCAGAGAAGATGTCGAAAAGCCTGATTCTGCCTCTCTTGAGCGAACAGCGAGAGCTACGTCAGACAGCCAGAACTGAAGCAAGAGCTTGAAAAACAAATGAGCACATGTTCATTCCAGCTCCTGTAGAGAACCTTGGGTATGAATTCGTGTGACACATTGTAAAGTAAATTGGAAAGAATGCTGCTCATTACTGCGCATCATTCATTCTTAATAACGCCATAAAATTAATAAACCTCAAGCCCCAAGTCTTGGGAGCTGCTGTAGATAAGAGTCAAATGACAGGGAAGTGAAGCCAGGAAGAGCAAAGCCTTTGGGCTTAAGTGCGGCACTTTTAACAAATGCTCTAAGCAGCAGCTCATAGGAGACTTTCAGTGGTCTTATCTACTTGTCCTTAAGTTGTGCTGCAGACCTGCCAGTTAATTAGGATGAAAAAATGTGAGTTTCTTTTCCTTACTATTCTGTGATATGCTAACTGCAGCTTAGGGTAACAGACTGGTGATGGTGTGGGCCCTTCCTAGTCTCCTGGGTGACATTGGAAACAATACTGACTGCTGGCCTGAACTGGATCATTTGAGGGCACTTCCTGTTTGCATGGTAGTAATCCTACCCTGTCTTAAATTAATGCCAAAGCCGTTTCTTTAGCCAGGGATATAGTAACCGTTGAATTAACCAGCAGCACCCTGTTGTACTGAAATACCTAATGGATAATTACAGAGGGTCTTAATTCTGCATCTTTGCTCAACCTGCAGCAGGGAGCTCCAAGCTGTTGCACAGCAGTGAAGAGAGAATGGTGGTGAGGTGGAGATACAAGAAGTAGTTCTCTGTGCTGAGCAGGACTGGTTTAAAATCATTTGGGGGCCTTAGGCACACCAACATATGGGCCCTCCCATTGCTCCCACCCTATGGCCCTGTCCTCTCCTTCCAGAGAGGCCAGGGCAGCAGCATGGAGCTCCTTTTCTCCTCTCCCCCAAGAAGTGGCCGTAGGGCCCCTTCAGGATCAGCAGAGGGGTGGTAGCAGGGATTCACTCTCTTTCCCTCCCCCACTCTTCCCATGAGGCAAGGATGGCAGTAGGGTGATCCCCCGGTACCTACTCCAGCAGCTAGGGTGTATCTGCATGGCTGGGCTGGTTATGCCTGCTACAAACTCCTCTTCTGACCCCTCCGGTGCTGGCCCCTGTGGAGCTGTAGGTCTTGGAGCTAACATCCCATTGAGCTGCATGGTTCAGCTCACACCTCTCAGAACTTATGTTTCTGGCTAGCTGTAGACTCAGGCAGATGCTGCAGTGGCAGCTTTGCTTGGTTTATTTTTTCAAGCTTTTCTTCACTATTATTTGGGGCTAGAAACTTTGGAAAACAGAAAGCTGAGATTCTGATGTGGCGACGTGATCAGGAGCTGGGGGCCTAGGGAGGGGCTATAGTGCCATAGAATCTATGCCTTAATCCAGCCCCGGTGCTGAGCAGAAGTAAGTCTGAAACCTTTTGCACACCTCTCTTTACTCTCAATAGAGCAAAGTAGGATAAGGTCAGTGTGTGGATGGAGAATGGATATGTCTGAGATGTGGATTTCAATGCAACCCTCAGTATGTAAATGAAATGCTTAGCTGTGTGCTCCTCTCTTTGGGTTTATTCTTACTTCTGGAGAGGAGTAAGTTAGCAGCGACGGTTTCATCAGTGCAGGACTGGATGCCCCTGTGTTCCCCGTCCTGGTAATCACTTTTCAAATCTTGTCCTTTTAATTACAATACTCTGAACCTGCACTGTGCAAGATCAAGCCAAGACACGGAAGAATCTTGGATGGAAAGAGCTATCCTGGAAAGTTTGGAGGACACAGTTGAAGACAGCAGTGAACTAATTTTAATGCAGAACCCAGGAAACTGCATAGTGATTCTAAATGTGTGACTGGAAAAGAAACTTGGTATTTCTAGGATTCTGAAAAGCAAAAATGGTCAATGCACTGGACTGCAAGCATAGTTCAAAACCTAAGAAGTCTTATACTTACTTTGGTTATGATGACAGTTAGCCTTGGGAGGGATTGAAATACCTTCTATCTGGTTCTGTTTTATTCCTCCCCTCCATGCTGAGACAACCAGGAGCACCATGTCTAGGAAAGCATTATGGGGAGAAGAAGTTCACAGTGTCATTCTGGCAGCCAGTCAGTAAGGGGTGACAGCTAAATAACAGCCCTATCTTTGGGTCAGCGTAGACAGCAATGTTCATATTGTCACTGAATATGACCCCTGCAAACCTCAGAATCAGGGATTTTCATGAAGTGATATGCTGTATCTAAGTGTGGATATCTGAAAACAGAAGTGCAACCATTGTAAGTTCTGTGTGCTGCATTATTTCTATCCCATAATGCACCAGTAACAAGTGCCATACATGTTCAAGATTCTGTGTATAGACATTCTTCCAAACACTCACTGTCAGAAAAAGATATGAATGCAAAGCAGTAGGCTGATGAAGAAAAACAGAGTAGTGTTATACAGATATTCTTTGAAAGCCATGAAGGAAGCTTCAACTCAATGAGCCCAAATGCATTTCAAGGTAGTGAGCTACACAATATGCTTCAATGAAGACTAGCTTGAAAAATTAATGTAAGCTTAGTTTTCTTATTTAGAAATGCTGTAGGCTATGAATAGGGTCACTCTTTTTTTTTTTTAGCAGAACTGAGCAAATAATCCATAATGAATAATTTATTCATTGAATTTTGCCTCTCGTTCTGTTTGTGAACTATTCATGAGCTCATCATGAAATTGTTTGATTTATTTGTTCAAAATTACGTATGAATTCCTAAGCAAACATTTTTCCTATATAAAGAGCTGCCAAGGAGACTTGACTGCTTGATATTCAAATTCCAACACTTGTGCTACATTGGTTACTTACTTAAGTCACATATTATATCTCTTTCCTACATAAGATGACCTATTGTATGTAACTAACTAACACAGTGTGAATTTCACAAATTTAGACTATTTCAATCAAATGTACAATTCAGAATTTACTTTTGGTGAATATTCAAGCCTTTGAGATAAACAGTGGATTTTTGCAAACATTCATGCCAGCAAAGCTTAGTGGGGCAGAAAGCCAACAGGAAAGGGTCACAAACATACTTAAATTAAAATGTATTTGAAATTCCAGCAATATTTGTAGGCAAATTGTTCAGGTATTAAATTTTCTGTAACTTTCAGGCTTAAACCGCACTGAAGTGACTTTTGTAAGTTTTCCCCATTGCATATAACTATTTACCAATTCTCTGAGCCATGCAGTCCTCAGGTCAGAGGTTTTAGAGCTAAAAAGTCAAAGCTTTCCTCCTCTTCCATGGAGAAGGCAAGAATTTTCCTTTGCATGTGTTGGGACATATCCGATATTCTGAGTTAAGAGTTGTTCATTAAAATATCCTCTCAAGCAGTTGATCAAGTGGAAGAACCAACACATCAAAGAAGCTTCCTAGGCCCTCATCCTGCAAACAGTTATACACAACAATAATTTGTCTTAAATGCAACTAAGCATGTGTGTAAAGTTACTGACATGGGTCAGTGTGTGCAGGATTGGGCCCTAAAACATCATCTTAGAATAGGCATTTTTGGGGAGTGCTAAAATCAAATGTCATGCACAATGTGGAAGACTGTTTTTTAAGTGCCAACATCAGTTTCTGAAGCTGTACCATGGGAAAACAACGTTAGATAGAATGGGATAAAGAAATTTTCACATAAGTCAGCAGCTGAAATAGTGATTGAAAGACATTACCCTCTGATCACACATCAGCTGGCTATGTCAAATGAATTGGTGACCTCAGCCTAGGTCCCAGCAAAGGAAGATCCACCAACACATAGCTGGTATGCCACTGCGGGGGAAACATTGAAATGTTGTAAGAGGAGTTTTCAAAGGTATGAAGACCAGTTAGGTGCCCCACTCCCATGGAAAGTCAATGGGAATTGGGCATCCAACTGCCATTTTTGCCTTTGAAAAGCTTCCATTTTAATTTGAATGAAAAATCTTTTTCAACTGCTCTAATTGGCATGTTTGTTGGAGCCTAGGTGGCAAGGCAAAATATGGTGTATGGATAATGAACTACCCTTTGACCTCTGCAGAGAGAGGTACCTCTATAACAAGCTCTGAGGTATACTGGCTGGAAGTTCTGCCAAATCTTGCTTCGCTGCTGTACCTGTCCTGTCAGTAAACAGAGGGTGCCATTCTCTGGGGCCTTACACCTTTCATGTGCACTACTGAAAATTCTCTTCCATATTCTTAAGCCAAATGTGCCCAAAATAAATAATCTAGCATTAAATCCATGCTGACCTGTAGATCTGCTATATATTGGAGCTGCAGGCGCAGCCTTGAACACCACCTCTGGCTCTTTGTTGTCTCATTTCTTTTAAACCCTTTAGCTTTTGACCCTTCGCTTCATCTTCTCACTTTGCTGATTTTGGTCAAAAGTAGGATTTCAAGCAAAGGCTTTTCAAGGACCAGCAGGGGAATGCAGAAGGATAAACTTTCTGCTTCTGTGAGTCATCCCGCTGCTCCTGTGGCTTGCTGTTTGCATTGATCATTCCCCCAGGAAACCACAATCACAGTGCTCTAATAGAATAAACTCCCCGCCTGCCTATCTTGCATTCCAGGGCTTGTTCCAGCTCTCAGTGAAGGCAACGGCAGTGCTTTTGATTATTTCAATGAGAGCTAGATCAGGCCCCTAATAGAGAGCATCTATCCCTGTGATCGCTAAGAGCTGCTGTATAACTTTGTGTAATGTTAATATTTATCATTGCTATAGTAAACATATCCAGCAATGCTGTTGAATGAAGGCATTTGATCTTTACTCCTATTATATAGTATTCATCTATTTTTGGAAGGAAAGGATAAGAGACAACTAAAGAAAAGGGGAAAAGGGATATTGAAAGGGTGCATTGTTTACAATGGAAGCTGATGAGATTTGTTTTATTTAGTGCATTTTTTTGAGTTGTAATATTTTAAATACTTGTTTACACTTTTAATGTGTTTGCATTTCCTTTCGTTGTAAATTATAACAGGTGACAGTGGGAGCAGAGAGCACCAAAATAGAGATTGGACAGTAGAAAGCAAACAGAAAGCGAGTGAGTTTTTTGAGGCAAGAATTAGAGGAGTGACATCACTGGACGCGGAGAAAGAACTAAACCAGGCTATTCCAGGCAAAGAGGCTTGGCATGGGGGGAAGGCATGGAGATGGGAGTGTGAGAAGGATACACAGGGATAGTTAAGTAGAAGGGAGTGTTCAACAGCATAGGGCACAAGAGGGAGAGTCTCAAGAGCCAAGATTTAGGCTGACGTGGAACAGAGTAGCTCTTCAAAGGTGAGGCTGACCATGATGTAGAGGGAGACAGGAAGCTAGTGGAAGAGCTTGAGGAAGGATTGACATGGTTGGAGCAGCGGGGCAGGAAGATGAATGTAGCTGCAGTGTTTTGGATAGACTGGAGAAATTGTAGGCCATCTCTTTGAAACCAGAGAATCAAAGCCTGCATGCTCACATTTCTGCCTGCAGTTACTATGCCTGTATGTGCAAATTGAATGATTTTGCACTGCAGGAGATTTTTTGTTCATTCAATAACTCAAACAGCATTTGCATTTATACCATTTGTGCAGTCATGGCAGTTAACCATGCAGCTGTAGACATGCAATTGTGCACATATATTATGCCTCTGGTTTTTAATATGTGGCCCTATATGACTAATGTTTAGCTTCTTTATCAATATGCTTCATTATTTGTAGACTTGGTAGAACAGTTGTTCAAAGCCTGGAAGATCACAGATTATAATAATACACTGGATCTTCAGTAGTGGTGATAATGATGTACTGCTGACTAATGATCTGAAGATGGCAGCATTGTGTGAGCTATTTCATTTTCTTACTTAACAAAGCAGAGACCTCTTAAAAGATATATATTGCTATATTGTAGCTATTGCATATGGCAAATGTATCCCAACATCAGCTTTTCATTTAAAGGGTTTTTCTTAATATGTAACATTGCCATAAATTAGTAGTAGGCAGACACACATTATATTTTACCATCTGGTCACTTTAGATATGTTTGATTTAAATAAGTTACACAGAGAATACAGGCTTTCCAAAGACTGCTATTCTAACAAAAATCTGCTCTTTCAGCATGTGCATGCTCATCAAAGTTATTCCTTGTATAATAATGATAATACTTTTTGCAGTTCTATAGCACCTGCCATGCAGGGATCTCAAATAGCTTTACAAATAAATATGGGTTAATTACATCTCTAAACATCCCCGTCAGACAGGAAAATATTATTATCCCCATTTTACAAATGGGGAAACTAATAGTGAGATCAAGGGCTAGATTTTGCATACACATTTGCCTGCGCCCAATGTATGATTTCAAGCTACCTAATTTGTGTGAGCAATTCAAGTATTTATTTATATTATGGTAGCACCTGGAGACACCAGCAAAGGACACCGTGCTTGGTGCTGTGCAAATACATAGTGAGAGACAGTCAGTACCCCAAAGAGCTTACAGTCTGGTGTTTTCATGTTGCCTATAGGCATCTATATGTGAATCAACTGACTTAAAGGAAACCTGCACAGCTTTTTCAAAAGACGAGCCTGGGAACTTAAATTCATAACTCTGCTAAACACTGAAAATAAAGACACTAGATTTATGGCTTATTACAACACTCTGTAACCCACTAACCCCCCGCCCCGCTTTTTGTCCTCTGAGTACAGGGGTGTTAATGGGCCACTTCACCTTGAATGGTCTCTTAGGGCTGGTCTGCACGGGGAGGGAGGGGGGGATCGATGTAAGGTACGCAACTTCAGCTACGTGAATAACGTAGCTGAAGTCAACATACCTCCCTCGACTTACCTCGTGGTGTGGACCCTGTAAAGTCGAAGTCTGGCACTCCCCCATCAACTCCGCTTACTCCTCGCGCCGAGCTGGATTACCGGAGTCGACAGGGAGCACTTCCGGGTTCGATTTATCGCGTCTAGATGAGACGCAATAAATCAATCCCCAGAAGATCGATCACTACCCGCCGAATCGGGCAGGTAGTGTAGACTAGCCCTTAGAATATGTGCTAGATACATATGCTAAACTATCTGTTCAATCTTGTATTTAGCTGTGACACTCTGAGTACCTTTCCTAGATCAGAGGAAGAGCTCTGTGTAGCTGGAAAGCTTCTCTCTCTTGCCAACAGAAGTTGGTCCAATAACACTGCTCTACAGCCAAAATGCTTCTGAAATAAATGTAGTCAAACTTTACTAATTCTAGGTCCCTGAGAACGAAAATGATGCTTAAACTTGTTGATTGGCTCTAGTTTTCAAGACATGCTATTGGGTCAGTATATACGACCCTTGACTTGGGAATGGCGGAGGATAAGTGAGTTATAAAGGGAAGGGATCTCAATTTAAACCAGAAATGACTAAAATACATCTTTGACTGGATCTATGAATAAATCTATGACTGGGTTTGGACAGTACTTGCTTTTTAGGCAAAACAATGAATGATGCAATCTGAAGCTGGTATTGCGTCATACATGATATAAATTGCATCATGTTATTCCTAGAAGTCATGGATGATGCAATCATAATGAAGCTTACATCACTCTGCTGAACAAATTGCCCTATATCAGCTCTAGAAATCATACAGTGTCGTGCTCTCTTATTTGTCAGTGTTTGATTTTGCAAAGGGACACATTTCTGTTTAGCCAAAGTGAGCAGAGATGCCTCGTACTTGTGTGAACAGGGCAGATAACTTCTGCTATGTTTGTGGTGAAGTGACTTTTGCATCACAAAAGCGCAGTATAACCACTATGGTTAAGAAAGCCTATCACCTTTCTTTTGGCTGCAAAATTGGAGATCAGGACAAGAGGTGGGCCCCACACATATGCTGCAACACTTGTGCAACAAATCTTCGCCAGTGGTTGAACAGGAAAAGGAAATCTATGCCTTTTGCAGTGCCAATGATTTGGAGAGATCCAACAGATCATACCAGCAATTGTTACTTCTGCATGGTGCCTCTAGTTGGGAAAGGTGTGTCAAAGAAGAAAAAGTGGCCTGTGAGTTATCCAAACATTCCATCAGCTATACGCCCAGTACCCCACGGAGAAGGACTGCCGGTTCCTGATGCACCGGAATCATTCTCACTTGAGTCAGACGAGGAAGAGGAAGAGGATGAAACTTCTGGTCCTGAACCATCAATGTCACAGGACCCACATTTTCTCCCATCCTCCTCCTCTGAACCACACCTCATAACACAAGGTGAACTGAATGACCTTGTCAGGGATTTGGAACTACCCAAGAGTAAGGCAGATCTTTTGGGCTCCAGACTACAGCAGTGGAATCTCCTGGCAGGTGATGTTAGGGTTTTCCATGTTCCATGACCGTCAAAAGGATCTTGTCCCATTCTTCTTCACGGAAGGTGATCTTGTAGCCTGCAACAACATCAATGGTGTGATGGCAGCCCTCAACATCGTTCACGATCCAGATGAGTGGAGACTGTTCATTGATTCATCGAAGACGAGTCTTAAAGCTGTTTTACTGCATCATGGCAATGTTTTGCCATCAATTCCAGTTGGTCATGCAGTCCATATGAAGGAAACCTATGACAACATGAAACAACTTTTGAGGTGGATAAACTATGACCAACATCAGTGGCAGCTTTGTGGCCATTTGAAGGTTGTTGCTCTCTTGCTTGGTCTGCAGACTGGATACACAAAGTACTGCTGTTTTCTCTGCAAATGGGATAGTCGTGCAAGAGATTCCCACTACATCAAGAAAGATTGGCCACTCCAACAGTCATTGGAGCCTGGGAGGAAAAGTGTTCAGCATCCACCACTTGTTGAATCAAGGAAGATTTTGTTACCACCCTTACACATCAAGCTGGGTCTGATGAAGAACTTTGTCAAGGCCATTGACAAAACACAAGCAGCTTTCAAGTACCTCCGTGGAAAATTTCCAAGGTTAAGTGAAGCTAAGATAAAGGAAGGTGTCTTTGTTGGTCCTCAGATTCGTGAACTTCTTCGAGATGATGCATGTGACCATGCACTGCGTGGCAAGGAAAAAATGGCATGGAAAGCCTTCCAGTTAGTGGCAATAAATTTTCTCGGAAACAACAAGGCAGACAGCTGCAGGTTGTTGGTGGAAAACCTCCTCAAGGCATACAAAAGCCTTGGTTGCAACATGTCACTAAAGATACATTTTTTGCACTCTCATCTAGATTTTTTTCCACCGAACTGCGGAGCAGTGAGCGACGAGCACGGCGAGCGATTTCACCAGGACATTGCAACAATGGAGAAACGCTGTCAGGGCAAATGGAGCCCATCAATGCTTGCAGACTATTGCTGGACAGTGACAAGAGATGCTCCATTTAATGAATACAAGAGACAAGCCAAGAAGTGCCGAGTAGACACTGAATAGGACTAAACTATGTACCTAATAGTTTTTTGCCTTTTGTTTCATAATAAATTTTATTTATATAACCCCTTTGCTGATTTTTAAAGTGTTACATAAACAGGACAGGTGAAATAGTATCATGTAAAACAACCATAAACACATGAAAAGACCTAGGTTTACAATTTATGATTAAAACTCTACTATCTACACAATATACAGAGACATAAAATGTAAAAACTTAAATATCTTAGAAACAGTAGCCAATCCGTTGTTTTAATTGTCATATTTGAATTCAGCACATCAAAATACATACTAAATAGCACATTTTATCTCTGAAGCAGACGACTTCTCAAAAATTGTAGACCAGTGTAACAGATATTACCTCACCCACCTTGTCTAAACAATTGACTTGGCGTTCATCTACTAGTCACAGTGAATGTTAGCTGCTTGTGCTTAACTTTGAAAATCTGTCTGCAGCTGAGTTGCACAAGCCAAAGACAAAGCTGGAAATAGAATCTAGATTTCTTGATTTACTCTCTTGTGCTGTCACAAGGCTTTCTTTTTGTGATTTTCAGTGACTGTTGGCTGTTACAGTGGTACCTGATAAATTCCCTCTGAAGTCAAGGGAAAGACTCTCATTGATTTTAGTGGGCTTTGATTCAGGCCATAGGTGCATGTTTTCATTCATATCTACCTTATATTTTTGCATAGTGCTGTAGTAAACAAATCAGTGGTCCCTCCTCAACTTTTATATGAGAAAAAGAAAATAAAAGATTTGATATTAATGAGTAGCTAGGTAAATATTGGTATGGGGGAAACAGTTTGAAAAAAACAACAACCATGCATTTCATTTGGAATTTGATATTTCAGGAGCCAAATTCCATATGAAACTCTATCATTTCTGAAATGTTTGGTTAACTTTTAAAAACTATTTTTCATTTCTGAGTTCTATCAGCTACCAGAAGTAGAAGAGCAGAACTGCTGTGAGAACAGGCAGTACAAAAACTCTCTTGTGAATGATCCAGACTCAAGAGGTTCAGATAAGCTTCAAATAAGTATTAAATTCTGGATTGTTTTTCTCAAAAGAACCTTGAGCTCCAAGTACTGTTGAGCATCACCCATTACTGGATGTACTTAATTGAAACAACAGGCTAAATTCAGATCTCATACAAGAGGTGCAACTCCATTAGCTTCAATGAAGTTGTACCTCCTTTACACAAACGCGGAATTTGGTCTTAGTGTCAGATAAAGCAATAGTGCATAATTACAAATATGAATTAAGTATTTCCTTGGGTACTGGAAACCAGATTCCCAAAACCTTTATGTGAGGACATAGTTATTTACTACTCTGATTTGATGTCAATGCTTTATTTGGGGTGAGCAACAATATTTCCTTATTTTTACATGCTGATATATGGTAAAGAAAAAGTCCTAATGTGTAATATCAAAAGCAAACAAACAACTTGTTAGGAGCAGAAATGATTTGTCTTTTCTTTTCCAGTTTAGAGATATTGAAATACCTGTGTTTCCTAAAGGTTTCTGTAATATTTAACATAGTTTTATGTAGTTAATGCAAATTAGATGTAGTTATTCTTATGCTAATATTTTTCAAAAATTCTCATCAGTAATATTGCTCAGACAGTACTAACTGCCCTTCTAGTTTTATGGATTGAGTATAGGCCTCAATGAACAATTGGAATGGATTGGTCCATTGAGCTTACTGGAGTGTCTGTAATTGTCTAATTTAGGAAGCAAGTGACATTTTTCTTCATTTATGGCAAAGTTAGTAAAATCTTATGAGGGCTCCAATTCAGGAAAGTTTTTAAGCACATGTTCAGCTTTAATCCCTTCAGTCCCATTGAACTCTAAGGGTCTTAAGCATTTGCTTAAATTAAGAATATGCTTAAATGGTGTCCTGAGCTAGGACCTAAGGGTAAGATTTTCAGAGGTATTTAGGTGCCTAAAGACGCAGAGGTGCCCATTGGGATTTTCAAAAGTGCCCAACCAGGTTAGGTGCCAAACTCCCATTGAAATCAGTAGGATTTAGGCACTTAAATACCTTTTAAAAATCTAGACCTAAATGTCTTTAGGCATTTTTGAAAAGCCCACTCAGCGTCAATCTGTATCTTTAGGCACCTAGATACCTTTTAAAATCTGGCCTTGGTGACTATGGGAAACCAGAAAAAAAACAGTCTTGCTGGGTTTTCCCTGTGTGTGCTATTTTTTTATACAGCTCTACTTTACTGCTAACATGACATTTAAAGTACGTAACAGTAAGTGACTTTGATCTGAACTTATTTAAAAAACATGAAAATCTGAGGAAATGGGGCTCTCAAGTGAAAATGGTACCGATTGGTGCTACTGAAGTGCTTGTCTACAGCTTCGCTATCTATATCTGTGTATGTATCTATTTTCACAGTGCTATTTTTTTACTATCGAATTTGGCCTTTGCAAGCAAGAGGGACAGCTACGTGCTTATGGGGCAGGACTCCTGTCTTCTATTGGCGAATTAAAGGTATGTGAGTGAATGTACCCTGCAGGCTAAAATAAGTTTTTTAGCATGATGGAAAATTATTAACAAAGTGTGAATATTTTTACTTAAAAAAAACTGTCTCAGGTATTTTAGATTGAAGGTTTACTCCCAAAATTCAGCAGGCATTTGGCACGTGAAACAAGTCGATAAGGACTGATGTGCTAAAGCCGACAGAAGTTGCAAAGTGCATTTCGTTGTTGCTTGTTTGCTTGCTTTTAAAGATTTGGTAGTCAATGAGACACATGAATTTACTGCTAGTGAAGACATATTAATCCCTTTCTATTTACTGTGTAGGAGGTTTCTTACATCACAGCTTCTGGGACCCTTGAGTAAAAAAACACATTTCTTTTAATATGTAAAAAAAAAATTGTTTGCATAATATGGCAATATAAGGATAAATCCTGCTTGCCTTATTTAAGTGAGTAATCCTGTGTACTGCAGTGGGATTACTTCTCTGAGTAAAGTGAATAGTGTTCAGACCACAATCTAGAAATACTAAGGCCCTGATTTAGGAAAATATTTATGTATGTGCTTATATCCCTCCTTGTTCAGAAAATCATGTAAGCACATGCTTAACTGACCTTCCTGAATGGGGCCCCAATCCTTCAAAAACAAAGGTATTTAAATTTACATATTGTGAGTAGTTCCATTGAAGTCAATTGGACTCTGCGTAAATTTAAGCATGTGGGTTCAAAAAAGTATTCACAGGATCACAGCCAGAGCTGGTCCAAATTGTTGAAATGAAAAAAAACAAACAGGATAAATTTGCAAAATATTTGCAGCATTTTTTACCGTGTTTTCAACCAGCTCTAGTCAGGCACAGCCATGCTTTTCTGTACTGGGGCCTACAAATGCTGTTAGTGCTTTTATTAATAACTCAGTCGCTCTACTTTTTTTTGTCTATTCTGTGTATTTAAATGTCCTAGCTGGAACTAGTTAGACTCATTACATCCCTTATGTGAATAAGATGATGATGATAGAGCAGTAAAAAATATGAAAAAAGGGATAAGGAAAAAATATATTGATACTTTTATCATTGTTCTGAATACAATACAGGCTTTCAGTACAATGGCAACTTTACTCCTCACTGTATCAGAATGGTAGTATTTTACACGGTTAAGGCTCAATCCATTAAAGTGCTGAGCACTTCTGTCTCCCATCCCTTTGCTCAACACCTTCGAGAATTGAGTCCTAAAAGTCTACACAAGGTCCCATGGAAAAGCAGGCCCTTACTTTAAAATAACAGTTAAGTAATTTCAGTGTTGTCACTTATCACACTGTTTACAAATATAAGCACATATGTGCAAACGTGAATAGTCACGAACATCATAAACCTTATGCTGTCCATAAATGAACAGATTATTCTTATCAAGTATACTGAAATGCATATTTCATCACAAAACAACAATCTTAACTCTGACGCCAAATAAGTATTATTTGTTTGGCAGTAATCTCAAAATATGAACTCTCAACCCTTTCCAGAGCAACACTAAAAATGATGTATGTACATATAAATGACATCTATTGATCAGCTTCAAAGGTTAGTCTGCATGCCATAATAATTTTGCCATAAATCAAATACTTTTCCTATTATGCTACATATGCAACAATATTTATATACCTCCAGCAATAACAGAGGGGGACTAATTTGCACCATGAGTCAAGTCACCAGGATTTGGCCTCTGTAAGGTGACTTAATGGCACTCATTCAGAAGTCTCATTCCACAGAACATGTAAACATGAATTATTGTACAATCAATACACTGCCTATTGTGTGCCTTATTATGCAGTGTTATCACTTCCAGCTGATTGGCTCCATTCACTGCTCAACCCATCAGGCCCTCTTATTTCACCATGTATGTCAGTTTGGTTCCAGGGTTACATAGTTTTATGTTATGTCAGTGAACGTTTTATTAACTTGATTTGTTAATGAACATTGTATATCAGAAAAAATTGGGAACTTTTCTTTGAATAATTAAACTGTAAAAGTATTACATAAAATAAGTGCAGGAGAACAGCTCAGCAATGATACCTCTTATTGGAAAAGGATAATTGGATAATATTTTCAAAAGTGGCTAAGGGCCAGAGTTGCAAATATATTTATAATTATAGAATCAGAGGAATGTAGGGCTGGAAGGAACTTCGAGAAGTCATCAAGTCCAACCTCTGTGCTGAAGCAGGATCAAGTAAATGTAGACCATTCCTGACAGGTGTTCTTAAAAACCTCTAATGATGGGAATTTCAACATCCTTTGGAAGACTATTCCAGAGTGTAACTACCCTTATAAGGATATTTTTTTCCTAATTTCTAAATTGCTGCAGATTAAGATCATTACTTCTTGTCCTACCTCGAGTGGACATGAAGAACAATAGCTCACTGTACTCTTTATAACACTCCTTCACATATTTTAAGACTGTTATCAGTCTTCTTTTCTCAAGATTAAACATGCCCAGTTTTTTTAACCTTTCTGTATACATCAGGTTGGCTAAACCTTTTATCAATTTTTGTTGCTGTCCTCTGGACTCTGTCAGGTTTGTCCACATCTTTCCTTAAGAGTGATGCCCAGAATTGGACACGGTACTCCAGCTGAGGCTTCACTCGTGCCAAGTAGAGTGGGACAATTCCCTCCCATGTCATATATATATGGACACTCCTTTTAATACACCCCAGAATGATATTAGCCTGTTTTGCAACTGCATCACATTGTTGACTCGTATGTAATTTGTGATCCACTACAACTCTCAGATCATTTTTAGCAGTTCTACCAACTATTCAGCTATTGCCCATTTTGTTGTTGTGCATTTGATTTTTCCTTCTTAAATTAAGTACTTTGCACTTGTCTTTATTGAATTACATCTTGTTGATTTCAAACCAATTCTCCAGTTTGTCAATGTCATTTTGAGTTCTAATCCTGTCCTCCAAAGTGCTTTCAACCTCTCCCAGCTTGGTGACATCTGCAAATTTTATAAGCATACTCTCCATTCCATTATCCAAGTCACTAATGAAAATATTGAATAGTATTGGCTGCAGGACTGAACCCTGCAGGACCCTACTAGATATGCCCTCCCACTTTGACAGCAAACCATTGATATCTACTCTTGGAGTATGGTCTTTCAACCGGTTTTTAACCCACTTTATAATAATTTCATCGAGACCACATTTCCCTAGTTTGCTTATGAGAATGTCATGTGGGACTGTGTCAAAAGTCTTACTAAAATCAAGATATATCACATCTACTGCCTCCCCCCCATCTTCTAGGCCAGTGCCCCTTTCAAAGAAGGAAATTAAATTTGTTTGGCATTATTCTTGACAAATTCACGCTCACTATTCTTTATAACTCTATTATCTTCTAGGTGCCTACAAATTGATTGAGGTGTCTCAAGATACCTAGTGGGATTTTTAGAAGTGCCTAAGTGGGTTAGGTGCATAAATCCCACTATCAATGGGAGTTAGGCACCTAACCTGCTTTGGTGCTTTCGATACTCCCAGTAGGTGCTTATCTGTATCTTTAGGCACCTAAATACCTTTGTAAATCTGGCCTATAGGCACGTTTGAAAATAGGTCTTAGTAACCTATGTCACTTAAGTGTTTTTGAAAATTGTATCCACTACCTCATTCCCAGTTATATCACCAAATTGCTTCAGAGCTGACATCCCTCTTAGCTATGGCACACCTATATACAAATAAATCTAGATCTCAAGTATATTTCTGAATAGTAAATATACGTATTTAATGGTCTTGTTTATAGATATTTAAAAAGCTGGAAAAGTGTCAGGCAACACAAACTGTGAACAGTGAATTTGCTGGGTAATATTCTGGCATATATTCAAGCTCAACCAAACCTCATTATCTCTCTTTTTCTGTCTTACATGGCTCTTCTCTAGAAAATTGGCCAATGGCTTCAGCAGTGAGAAACTAAAAATCAGAGGACTGTAGGTACAAAGCAGCTTTTTTTCCACAAAGATTTTTTTCAATATTTAGAACTAGTCTGAATATTAGACACAACAAAATGCAGAAGAAAATGTGTGCTACCTGGGAAAAAATGCATTAAGCAGAAAATACAGAAAGCTCACACACACAGACACACACACAAAGGAGAAAGAGAGGATTAAAAGCTAAAACCAGTGTGGGAAAGGAACCAAAAGAGTGAGTAGTTATAAAATGTTCAGCCCTAATAAAGTCAGGTTAACTCTATCACACAATATACATTTGTAGTTCAGAAATCAGACTGAATACACAATTCAGTAAACACACTATTTCTATGAAGTAGTTATGATTCTAAAAAAGGCAGATCAAATGTGTTTAAAAATATGTTGTCCATTCATTTCATATGATATTCTTGAGCCCTTTCATTAAGGCTCTGAATCAAAGAACTCTGATGTCTGTGAAAGTCTTCCCATTGACTTCATTGGGCTGTACACCTGGTCTATTGTGCCACATGGCTGTATCTAATGGAGAAGCAGATTTCCAGTCCTGTAGTATGTTTCCTTTTTCAGTCAAAGATGCTCACAATAAAACATCTGATTATGATTACATAAAACTAGTATGTCCCTGATTATAACCTAAAAACTGAGAGTAGTGGATTCGACTACAACCCCTTTTTGTTGAGGCTGGAGATAATGGCTAAAACAACACCTGGATGCCCAGTACACATTTTACTACCTCTACCACTAGAGCGTTTTTCTGTTTGTCTAAACAATATATAAAATTCTATTGGTATCATAAAAAAGTTCTGGGAACATCAGCACACAATTTGGAAATGGCCCATTTGCAGATCAGCAGAGAATCATTTAGGAACATGTTTTTTCTGGACTCTCTCATGTTCTCCCACAGAATAACAAGACAATAATACCAATATAGGAATGCGGATAATTTCTTCTCACCCAAGGGTCTGATTCTGGCCCACAGAGAGTTGTTGTTGGCGTCCGTTAGTCTCGAGAGACGATGGATATGCGCCCATGGGGAATATTTAGTTGATGGTTGTGCAGCGTCTGTTGTGGCTGTAGAGCCCCACACGAGAGTGGCAGTCTCGATTGCATTTGCTGCATTTGAAGGTGGTGTCAGCTGTGGGTTGGAGCCGCTGCTTCCTTTTTCGTTGAACCCGCTTTTCCTCAGCAAGCTGCCGCAGCTTGTCTTCGCCAGTTTTCAATCCAGTGGTCAGAGCGTGTCTCCATCTGCATCTGTCCTGGGCGAGCTCTTCCCAGCTGTTGATGTCGATTTGAACAGTCTTCAGGTCCCTCTTACAGACATCCTTGAAGCGAAGGTGGGGCCGTCCTGTAGCTCTGTTTCCGGAGGCAAGTTCAGCATACAACAGGTCTTTGGGTATCCGTCCATCTTCTATGCGACTTAGATGGCCAAGCCATCTGAGGCGGCGTTGACGGAGGAGAGTGAACATGCTGGAGATCTTGGCACGTTCCAGCACCTCGTTGTTCGTTATTCGATCACTCCAAGTGATCCCGAGTATGCGACGGAGGCAGCGCATGTGGAAGGCATTCAGTCTCTTTTCTTGCGACGTGTAGGGGGTCCAAGTTTTGCTGGCGTAGAGAAGAGTGTTTAGCACACATGTGCGGTACACAGCGACCTTTGTGTTGATGGTCAGCATGTTGTTGTTCCACACTCTCTGTGACAAACTGGCCAAAATTGTGAAGGCCTTGCCGATTCTACGGTTGATCTCAGGGTCCAGTGAGAGGTTGTCCGTGATGGTAGATCCGAGGTAGGTGAACTGACTGACCACCTCTAGCACATAGTCATTGATGGCAATGCTTGGATGTTCCGCATCCTGGGCCATAACTTTGGTCTTCTGAAGACTGATTGTCAACCCAAACTCTTCGCAAGCTCTGGAAAAGCGGTCAATCAGACGCTGGAGATCGATTTCTGTGTGGGTGGCCAGGGCAGCGTCGTCTGCAAACAGCATGTCTCTTATTGTTGCCTCCCGTACCTTGCTTTTGGCCTTTAGTCGAGCCAGATTGAAAAGTCTACCGTCAGACCGGGTGTGGAGATAGACTCCCTCTGTGGAATTTCCAAAGGCACGTTTCAGCAACGCTGCGAAGAAGATGCCGAAGAGTGTGGGAGCGAGAACGCAGCCTTGTTTTACTCCACTGTGGATATCGGAGGACGAGCCATCATACAGTACTGTGCCTTTCATGTTGTCGTGAAAAGACTGGATCACGCTCAGCAGCTTCGGTGGGCAGCCAGTCTTTGCCAGGATCTTGAACAGCCCATCTCTGTTTACAAGGTCGAAAGCTTTGGGCAGGTCTATGAAGGCAAGGAGTAGCGGCTTATGCTGTTCTCTGCATTTCTCTTGCAGCTGCCTTAAGGAGAAAACCATATCGGTTGTGGATCTCCCTGCTCGGAACCCGCACTGTGACTCTGGGTAAACTCTGTCAGCAAGCTTCTGCAGTCTGTTCAGGATCACGCGTGCAAAGACTTTACCCACAACACTCAGGAGTGATATGCCTCTGTAGTTGTTGCAGTCACTTCTATCACCCTTGTTCTTGTAGAGGGTCACGATGTTGGCGTCTCTCATATCCTGAGGTACTGCACCTTCATCCCAGCACTGACAGAGGAGGTCGTGGAGGTGTTCTAGGAGGACATTGATGCCACACTTGATAACTTCTGGTGGGATGCCATCCTTTCCTGGAGCCTTTCCTGTGGACAAGCTCTCAATGACTTTCTTCAGTTCTTCCATGGTGAGCTTCTCGTCCAGCTCAGTTTCAATGGGAAAACCATCCACGGTATTGAGGGCAGCTTTGGTGACGGTGTTTTGCCTGGAGTACACTTCAGAGTAGTGCTCCACCCATCTATCCATCTGCTTGCTCTTGTCCTGGATGTTTTCACCTGTTGCAGACTTTAGTGACGCTCTCCACTTCTTTGTGGGTCCCATGGCCTTCTTGATGCCATCGTACATTCCCCTGATGTTTCCAGTGTCAGCAGCTAGTTGAATGCTCCGGCAGAGCTGGAGCCAGTAATCATTTGCACCCACAGAGTGTACAGCATTTATAACCCATCTCAGGTTTTTCTTCTCGCTATCGGAAGGTTTTTTGGCTGTGTTTTTGTAAACCTTAATAAGTGTGTGTTAAATGATTACAACCCAGTCTTTACACTCAGATGAGCAAGCATACTACAAAACTCTCTTTTAATATGGCAATGATAGGTTGTCTCTCCCTCCCTTTGCTAGCAGGTCTGGAAATGCTGTGGAGGTATTATGCTTGTTCCCAGCAAAAAGGAGCATATCCTATCACTCTTGAGCAGCCCCATTGCCAAATACTGCTACCTTTCATAGGTATCAGCAAGGATTGAACTTGGAACCTGTTGCTCCATAAAATACCAACTCTCCCAGCTTGAGCTAATGGAAAATCCCCATTGACTGTACTAGAGCAACAATTTATTTCCTGTGTGAATAAGCCTCTAGAGGTGGCTGCTACCACAAGCCCTTGAGATGGTGTGACATTCCATTCAACTGCGGTCTGTGGTACACATACACATTAGCAATTACATTCCATGAAGACAGATAAAGGAAGAGGATGAGGGTAGGGAAATATGTACTAGATACTTACACATCTTGGTTGACTGAAAACATATGGGCAAACAACATATGCAAAGCAAATGGTGGGTAGCCAATATAACTACACATGTTGTGGGTTTCATTACATAAATAGCTAATGTACATAAAGAAACCAGGATGTGACATTCTGATTACACCTCCAAATAAAATGGTCTGGACCCACCAATTTAATAGTTTTTCTGCTTTGAGATTCTGCACTCCCTACCGAGCACATCCCTGAGCACTCCCTACAGAGCGTTCGCTGAGTGCATGAGAATACAGAACATTCCCTACAGAGCAAGCAGACTTTGACATTCACAGCGCTAGGGTCCACCTGAAAAATTAACCAGATGTCCCACAACCTTTCTGATGTTCTTGTTGTCCCACTTTGCTTTAAGACAGCACAGGGAGGGGCTCAGGAGGTCTGGCTATGGGCTCTCTGTCAAGCCCTGCCACTGCCAATTTCAGAATTTGCATACTCCATTGTTCACAGTGCATTTTATGGGTACGTTGCTTCAGAATTAAAAAATGTAGGGCCAAATCCCCAAAAGGACTTTAGTGGCTAACTGCCACTTTAGGTGCCTAACTCCAACATTTAGGAACTACTGAGATCCTCAAAATCCTAACTCAGCTGCTGCCTAACCCTACAAGCACCTAAAGTCCCTTGATGATTATATTGCCACTGTAAAATTACCCTAAGCACCCATGTTTGGTATGCACACAGCTGCCTCAGTCTTGACTTTGCCCAGGAGCTCAGTACTTTTGACACAGCTAAACCCCAAATTAGGTGTTGCCCCACCTATATTGCCTGTCAGACCCAATGTAGTAGATGTGCTCGGAGCATGCCTAACTCCACACAAAATGTCTGTGAAGGGAAGGAAAAGAAGAAAGCAGCCACCCTCATAACAGTTATCCCAGTGGTTAGAGCACTCAGCTGGGACATGGGAGACCCTATTTCAATTCCCCCATCTGCCTGGTAAGGAGAAGGGATTTGAACATGGGTTTTCTCTCTCTCAGGTAAGTGCCCCAACTACTGGACTAGACAGTTATTCTCACTTGCTTTTTGGCCCAATGAATACAGAAATACAGAGCTGCTCAGTTTCACCCGGAAAGACTGAGAAAGACCCACACCAGAATCTCCCAGTGCTTAAGACACTCACGTGCGAGTGGGTGACTCATCTACAAATCCCAGCTCCCCATCCCCTTAACCTGGGCCACCTGCATCTGGGTGAGTGCCTTAACCATGGGGCTATAGGCTGCCACTGCCATTTTGTGTGTAGTTAGGCATGTCCCGCTGCAGAAAAATGGGTTAGGTGCCTGGTTCCAGGAGAGAGTTCAGGGATGTGAGACCCAGCTGGAAACAGGTGCCTCCCTCATGCCTGGATTTAGGCACCAAACTCCCTGAGAGGGGCAGGGCTTAGGATCCACCCCTCTCCTTGGCATCTGCATCTGCTATTGGCTAGCTTAGGCAGCTCCCCACCTAGTGGGCTGACTTTTGTGGATTCCATTCTTAGGCATCTCTCTCTCCTCATGGCTTGTATAAGAACCCTAGGCACCTAACTAATGGATTGTGGATTCCATTGGCTGGCCAAGTACCTAAAAGTTAGGTGTCTAAAGTGCAGTGTCTAAAGTCCCTTTATGTATTTAGCCCTTAGACAATTGTGGCACCAAAAGAAAATATGACAAACCTGCTGGTACAATTGCTAATGCCACTTTAAAGGTAGAAGGTATCCAAAGGGATCTGCAAGGGAGGCATGGCTTGCCAGGTGCAGGAAGGGTTCAGACTATTCAAGGAATGTCAAGTGGTATTGGAATGCAGTTATCGTTTAAAATGGGTGGTGGCAAAGCCAGACCAGTTGGGTCACCATGGTCCTTTTTATCGGTTTATGTTGTATTAAATGTATGGCTATCCATAAATATACATGCACATATTCTACCTGAATAATTGAATTAGCACGTGCTTAGTGTTGTGCTACCCTGAAGAGTCTGTTTAAAAAAAAAAAAAAGGAACCTTTGTAATCAGTAGACCTGTTCACTGTGTAGACCTGTTTATCTGTCTAAGGTTTATATACAACACCTTTCAATGTAGATAGATGGATCAAGGACTTGCACTACTGAAAAAAATGCACTTGCCTTCAGTTCTGGTACCTCAATGCAGAACACCAAAAATAAATAAACTTGTCCTTAGTCCTCTAAGGTATAAGACAGATACAGGAGCTAGTAGAAGTATTGTAAATAAAAAGTGAAGGAGTGGAAGGTGAGCTGCCTCAAAATTTTGCAATAGCTAGATCTTGGCATTGAAATCTGGAGTCATTGTTCCTCGTGGCTACGTGCCAATCATGTGAGGAGGAACAGTGCCCTTATAGCTATTCTCCAAGTAATCACACTTGTTTTCCTTGTCTTTCTAATGTCTGTTTGGTACATAAATATGCCTGTTTCTTCTTGTTTCCATGCAATATTTATTTGGTGCATTATTGCTCAAGTGTACTTGGTAGAAAGGTAATGTATTTCATCAGTACACACTAAGTGAACATTATGTAATGGTCTTCAGATATATAGCTCCAGTCCTAAACTCATTGTAATGAAGATGGCATGCACATATGGCCTGAAAATGGATGGCACAGATTATCTGAATGATTTAGTCAGACTCTATTTACCTGCAGAGGTAATTATCAATTCTGCCATTTAAGAGAGATTTTTGGGATACAGATGAGTGTAGTTGTATAGGTTGTTTTTCTGGAATACATATTTTATTACTTTCTCCTCTTCCAGCTGAAGATTGTAGTTTCTATAGCTATGGGGTAGATACATATCTGAACTGCCCTTGATTGTTTAAAGTAATAACTTTGGGTAGAAAAAAAGACAGTAGCTAATAGATTGAATTATTCTGTTCATGATGAAAGATCCATTGTGTGTAAAACATGAGAAATTTGCTTTTGACTGGGAGCGTACAATAACAGTGATATAAAAGCTTGGTGTATACAGAAAACACTGCCTAGGCATTCAGGGGTCTCAGAACACAGTTTAACAGATTGTGTGGTATATTTTGCAGCATGCTTTGTCTGACAAGGCCAGTGTGAGAACATTTGATCCAAAGACTACTTGCTTGCAAGAATGCCTTATCACCACTTTTCAGGAAGCTTACTTTGTCTCAGAAAGTTTTGAAGAAGCCAAAGAAAAGATGAGGTAAATTATTTCCCTTGACTCTTCAGAATGAAATCTTATTTTCCCTTCTCTGGATGTGGCAGAAATAGGTGTTAATTTTCTTTTTCTTTCAGGGACTTTGCAAAATCAATCAGTCGTCCCTTTTCAGTGTATTTCAACCCATACACGCAAAGCATTGAAATTCTGAAAGACACCAGAAGTATAGAAAACGTTGTCCAGGACCTTCGGAGTGATCTGAACACGGTGTGTGATGCTTTAAGCAAAATGAACAGATATTTGGGTATTTGATGTCTGTGGCACTGCAGCTTTGCTATCCACTGCTTCTTCTATGGCTATGCTAGCAACATCATGTGCTCCAGTTTTAGAGCCATCCATCTTCCCTCTGCAGTTTGGTCAGTGACTTGCATCATTGTGTAGCTCTAATTGTAACTTGCAGACGAAACAAGGCGATGCTAACTTGCAAACTCAACAAGAAATGTGGTGGCATATAACCAGCAATTCCATAAGAGAATGTAATGTACAAATACACTATTAAAAGCTTACCTGGCAATGATTTTGTTTACGTAGAGACTGTTCACTTAAAAGCAACATATAAGAAGTGGCTCGTGACTTCATTAGGATTCTAAACATACAGATTAGTTCTTTATAACCTCTTGTCCCTGTTAGACTCTGAAAAAACATTTGCTAAGTTTTCTTTTTCCCTTGTATGGATCCATATTTCTCTCTCTACTGGTGAGGACAACTTTTCCTTTTCTGCCTCTGGAGTTGAGTGTCTCCTGTGACTGAACAATAGAATGTATATAATACTGAGAAGGGAGGGAAGGACATACATTGTTGTTAAAAGGGCTTTTGAGTTGTAAACTATAAGACACTTAATGGAAAAATATTTCAAAATTGCTGAATAATCGCAAACAGTTTACAACTTTTGACAATTCAAACAGGAGGCTATTTTTACTTTACTCCTGCTGCTACTTGTGGATGCCACAGAAATACCCACTGACCTGTGACATCATTCCAAACATCCTTCCCTTGAGGAGTGGAAATAATAGTGAGGATCCTGATATCACTCCATGTAGCTAGGTGACAATGTAAAACCTTCTATGATTATTATGTGCCTTCCGCATTCCCCTATTCAGACATATTTTCAGAGGGATTTCATATTTCTATGATTCTGTGTTATCAAGTGGCACTCATTTTATGTTGAAATGACTAGCAACATTTAGAGCATCTGCAAAGCTATTTTAGACACATATTGAAACCACTCTCTCAGCTGAAATATCTATGCAGATGCTCTAAATGTTGCTAGCAATTTCAACATAAAATGAGTGCCACTTGATAACACAGAATCACAGAAATGTAGGGCTGGAAGGGACCTTGAAAGGTCATCAAGTCCAGCCCCCTGTACTGAGGCGGGACCAAATATACCTAGACCCAGGTGTTTCTCTAACCTGTTCTTAAAAACCTCAGTGACAGAGATTCCACAACCTCCAATTCTTAACTAGTCTTATAATGAGAGAGTTTTCCTAATAGCTGGCCTAAATCTCCCTTGCTGCAGGTTAAGCCAAGTACTTCTCCTCCCTTCAGTGGAAATTGATCATTGTCCTATTTATAACAGCCCTTAACATATTTGAAGATTATCAGATTCCCACCTCAGTCTTCTTTTCTCAAGACGAAACATACCGATTTTTTTTTTACCTTTCCTCAGAAATCAGGTTTTCTAAACCCTTTATCATTGTTGTTGCTCTCCTTTGGATTTTCTGCAGTTTATCCCTATCCTTACAATACTGCACCAAAACTAGACACACTACTCTAGCTGAGGCCTCACCAGTGCTGAGTAAAGTGGGACAATTACCTCCTGTGTCTTACATACAATACTCCTGTTAATATACCACAGAATACTGGCCTTTTTGTAACTGCATCACACTGTTAGCTTTTATTCAATTTGTGGTTCACTATAACTCCAGATCCTTTTCAGGAGTTGTGACAATGGTGTCTGGAGGGGCTACAGTGAGAATGCTTATTCAGGGTAAACTGCACAGAATAGGGCAAACAATCCCCCAAACTGGTGGTTTGTTCCATAATTAGATTTCACGAAGACAGTAACCACACAGCTTCTGTAATCCCTTAGTGGTTACCAGGAAGCCAAAATACAGTCCCCTTTAAGCAATCTAGCCTTTGGCTCCCACCCAAACAGCCAAGTCTAATATAGTCAGGTTACTAACAACCTTATTCACCATATATAAAGTTATACCAATCCTGAGAGACCAGACACATTGCCCACCAGGTCAATGAATATTTCATATCTCACCCAAATATACGCTTAGAACCAATCCTTATTAATTCAATCTAAGATTTATTAGTAAAAAGAAAACAGAAAGAGTTGCTATGATTAAAAGATCAATATACATACAGATCTGAATAAAGTCCTTAGGTCAGTTTCATAGCAGAGATGGTGAGGCTGCTGATTTGTAAAAATCCTTCTGGAATCAATTTAAAAGGTTATAGTCCAATACGCAGTCCATGTGCAGTGTTTGTTCAAATTCTTCCATGAGAATTGCTGAGTTAATCCTGAGTAGACCTGGAGACCTCAGTCTTGTGGGCTTAGACTTTCCCTGTCAAAGACTAAGCAGATCTGAGATAGAAAGGATCAGGCACGAAACTTTCCGTATAGCTGAAGTTCAGTGGATAAGCCTCTTGACAGCAAATGATCACAGCAGGCCTTTCTTGGAAGAAGACTAGGTAATGTACATTGTTGCTTTGAAGCTAATGTCTGTTTCCTAGGCATACATCAGTAACTAGTTGTATTCATTAGCATAAGGTAATTAGCCATTCAAACAGTTCACAGGTAGTTTTACTATGTGGAGTTACAAATTTCAAAGAGAAATTAAGACAATATTATTATTACACCACAAGTCCCATCTAAATGATAATATCCCCTTTTGACCTCTGAATCAATAGAATACCTAATGAATCATTAAAGACTGGAACAGAATTTTAGCATCTATAAGATGATTAGATCACATTGTTAAACTTCTAAAAATATATAGGTAAAACCAGACAAATACAATTAGTATCTACTTTTGATCCTCTAACAATGCAGGCCTAAATATTAAGGATTCTTATCTATTTAACATGGCTTTGATAACTATCTACAAGGAATGCCCATTTATTATTTCAATATTCTTCTATGCCCTTAAAGGTTGCTTTTAGGTCACTCAGCCTGCTGGTTGGCTGCTTAACCCTTGCTGGTCTCAGCATCACAGGAGTATTACTGCCTAGCCAGTTATTTCCTATTTTGTGTTTGTGAATTTGATTTTCCCTTCCTCAGTGTAGTAATTTGCACTTGTTTTTACTGAATTTTATCTTGATTATTATAGACCAATTCTCCAGTTTATCTAGATCATTTTGAATTCTAATCCTGTCCCCTAGAGTGTTTGCAACCCCTCCCAGCTTGGTGTCATCTCCACATTTTATAAGCAGGCTCTCCATTCCATTATCCAAGTCGTCAGTGACAATATTGAATCGTACCAGAACCAGGACAGACCCCTGTAGGACCCCACTAAGTACATTTTCCCACTTTGACAACAAAGCATTGGTAACTATCGTTGAGTATGGTCTTTCAACCAGATACACACCCACCTTATAATAATTTCAGATGGACGATATTTCCCTAGTTTGCTCATGAGAATGAAATGTGGAACAGTGTCCAAAGCCTTACTAAAATCAAGATATATCTTGTCTACTGCCCCCTGTGATCTACCGGGTCAGTAATCTTGTCAAAGAAGGAAATTAGGTTGGTTTGGCATTATTTGGTCTTGCCAAATCCATGTTGATTATTACTTATTACCCTGTTATTCTCGAAGTGCTCACAACTAGATTGTTAAATATTTTTTTCTGGATTCTTTCCAGGTATTGAAGTTAGGCTGATTGGTCTAAAATTCTCTGGGTCCTCTTTGTTATCCTTTTTAAAGACAGGTGCTGTTTGCCCTTCTCAAGTCCTCTGGGACCTCATTCATCCTCCATGAGTTCTCAAAGATAATCATTAATGGTTCTGAGATTGCTTCAGCTAGTTCCCAAGTATCCTAGGGTGAAATTCTTCAGGCCCTGATGACTTGAATACGTATAACTTATCTAAAATATTCTTTAATCTGATCTTTCCCTATTTTGGTTTGTGTCCCTTCCCCTTTGTTGTTAATATTAACTGTATTAAGCATCGGGACGCAATTAACCTTTTTTAGTGAAGCCTGAAGCAGAATAGGCATTAAATACCACAGGCTTCCTGATGTCATTTGTTATTAACTCTGCTTCCCTTCTAACTAGTGGACATACACTTTCCTTTGTCTTTATCTTGCTCCCAATATCTTTCTAGAACCTCTTCTTATTATCTTTTATGTCCCTTAGTCTTTCTGATTTTGTCCCTACATGCTTGTGCTATTCTTTGAATTCATCCTTAGCAATTTGTCCATATTTCCACTTTTTGTAGGATTCCCTTTGTTTTTCAGGTCATTAAAGATCTCCTGATGGAGCCATATTGGTCTCTTACTATTCTTCCTATCTGTCCTTCTCATCAGGATAGATTGCTGCTGTTTGCTTTAATGCTGTCTCTTGAAAAACTGACAGTTCTCCTGAACTCCTTGTTCCCATAGATTATCTTCCCATGGAGTCCTACCTATCTGTTCTCTGAGTTTGTTAAAATCTGTTTCTTGAAATCCATTATCCTTATTTTGCTGCTCTCACTCCTTCATTTCCTTAGAATTATGAAATCTATAATTTCATGATCACTCTTTCACAAATTGCCTTCAACCCTCAGATTCACAACCAATTCCTTCCTGTTGGTCAGAATCAAGTCTAAAATGGTTGCCCCACAGTTTCTTCCTCCACCTTCTGAAACAAGAACTTGTCCCCAACACATTCCAACAATTTACTGGAGATTTTGTGTTTTACCATATTACTTTTCTGACAGATGTCTGGGTAGTTAAAGTCCCTCATAACTACCAGGTCTTGGGTTTGGGATATTTCTGTTGTTTTGTTTTAGAACTGCCTTATCCACCTCTTTATCCTGATTTGGTGGTCTATAGTAGATCCATAATATGAGATCACCCCTGTTGCCTCCACCCGTTTTGTCTTCACTCAGAGACTTTCAACTGGTCTGCCTTTCACTTCCTTCTGGACCTCAGAACAAGTGTATATATTCTTGATATATAATACAACACCTCCTCCCTTTTTCCCCTGCCTGTGTTTCCTGAACAAGCTATACCCCTCTTTACCAATATTTCATCATGAGATTTATCCCAGCAAATCTGTGAAGCCAATTAAGGTATAATGTAGCTTGTATACTAAGACTTCCAGTTCTTCCCGTTTATTCCCCATATTCCTTGCATTTGTGTATAGACATCTAAGATGTTGAGCAAATTCGCCCACAGATTTCCCTCTTGCCTCTCCTACGATTCTACTGTAATTTTCCATTTCCTCTCCCACCAACATCTAGCACTCTAAGGTTACCTTTTAATACTTACCTGTTGGCTTTTGTCACCTGCCCCGTTTGAGCCTAGTTTAAAGGCCTCCTTGCTAGGTTGGTGATTCAGTGTGTGAACATACTCTTCCCCATCTTGATCAGGCGGACCCCATCTCTTCCCAGCAGCACTCCTTTCTGGAACAGCATCCCCTGGTGAAGGACACCATCTGAGCAGCCAGGCATTTATCTATAGGGTGTGCGTGTCCTTGCCCCAGCCCTTACCTAACATCAATAACTCATCCTTAAGAAGAGGCAATCTGTAGGGATAATGATTATCATAGAGAAGGCTGCCATCTCCTTGAAGATATCTGTAAGATAACAAATAGACCACCTCTCTCCTCTGGACTTTCCCTGCTTCATTCTACCAGGTGAGGAAAAATCCAGTGTTAGATTTAACTGCGACTACCATTGGTGCAAAGGAGAAGCTGTTGGCTTATCCCCAAGGAATCAGTATGCTGAAGGAGTTCTTTATTTACTCGTGTTTGTGCTGACTCCATTAACTGGCATTTATCACTGGAGAATTGCTCATGACCCTGCACAGAAGTTTTTCTGACTCTCCTCCTCCTCTTTCAAGTGGAGTCTGATACCTCTTTCAGTGCTTTGTAGAGAAAATGTACCTTCCCTGGGCTTCCTTTTGATGGGTCTGAAAATCACTATAACAGGAGTCACAGATTCCACTTGGTTCATGAGTCAGGTAATCTAACAAAGGAATCGTCACTGCTCATTTAGGTAACATTAAGCCACTGCGAGAAGCACATAAGCAACATTCACAAAGGTACTGAGATTTCCTCCTTGTTATAGAATCATGCAGAGAAGCACGTAATATTTATATTGTCTGGATTTATTCTAAACTGTTCTGAATAGCTTGAAAGAAGGCTTCTGCAGCAGTAAAACAATAGAAGCACATCTCTGTTTTGTTTTGTACAGTTAACAAGTAAATCTTATTATGGATTAGGGAGAAACTCTTGAAATCCAATAGCTATTTTAGGACTAATGATGGCAAAGAAACTGTCTATGATGAAGATATAATGTCAATGAAACAGAACATTGTCAAAGGATAATGGGCTCCCACTGCTAGATATATGCTTAATCCAATGATTTTATTTCTATTATACACCATGATTAAAAATAAATTAAATAGAATAGATTGAGGGGATAATGGTGATTTAGAGAGACAATTGCTCACTGTTCTTATATTGTGAAGCTCCATTCTGATAGGGTTAGAGAAAAATATTGTCTAGGGGCCTCAGCCAGTTAGAATCCAGGACTCAAGAAAGGACATGTTAGAAAGTGCACCACTGTGTTTTTAAGAATCAGATAGTTTCATCATAGCAGAAATTTCTCTTTGCAGTTTTTATTAGCAAATTAAGATCAGCCATCCATCCATCTCCATGGATGACAAGCTCATTTGGCATAATGAGGGAATTATTGACAGTTGTCAAATTACACAAATGTTTCATTTAAAATAGGTCACATTTATTGAAGGTGTTTGTTAAGCTTTAGTGGTCTGGAATCTGGACTTCTGGCTTAGACTCATTTATTTGCTGTGTAATTCCAGACTGATGCTTTATGGGTCTGAGATATATGTACTTGCTTTGCTTGCACAGAGTAAATGGGCCTAATCTTAATGAACATAAAGCATTTCAGCATTTACCAGCATGAAGAATCTAACATGAAAAACAGCAATCTGAGACACTGTAGCAAATCCAAAGTTTCATTAGCAAAGACATAGTTCACATTGTTTCATTTCCTCTATTCAGGATGGAGGGGAGTGCAGCAGGCATTAACACAATATGTTGTGTTCCTAATTCATTTGGGGCCTGATCCAAAGCCCAGTGAAGATCAGGCCTTTCAAACAAAATGGGTCTAAGAAGGGGTTGAAAACTATTCAAGAACCATTTTTTCCCATCAAACCAAAATGTTTTGCAGAAAGCTAATTGTTTCAATGAAATTTTTGTCAGGATGATTTCGCAGGTCCAGAATGGGGGTGCAGGGAGAGAGAGAGAGACCGGAATAGTCAATAGCCCCATAGTTAGAGCACTCATCAGGGATCTGGGAGACCAAGTCCCCACTCTGTATCAGGCAGAGCAGGGGGTTGTACCTAGGTCTCTCACATCCCTGATGAGTATGGAGCAGAGACTGGAACCTGGGTTTATCACAGGCTATTGTGCAGTTGTTGCTCTCAGCATGTTTTTCCAAAATAATTTCAAAAGGTCTCATCTTGGTTCTGCACTGGAACAAAAACAAATTTTGAAACCTCACATTTTTTTGTGAAACTGAATTGTTGCTTCCCTAATTTTTATTGCCTGTTATGAATCTTTTTGTCACCTCACCTACAGTGGGGGAGGAGGGGGAAGAGTACAAAGATTCCAATTTGTCTGAGTCTTCACTGGGATCTGCAGTGGATTTGTAAAAAAGTTTCATATGGTCCAAGGGGACTGGCTGCCTTTAAGGACTGAAAATGAGGTGAGGCTTTCACCTCTAGGTTGCTAGTTCAAATTCAGTCCAGCTCAGTAGTTCCCGAAAGCTGTTACCTTCTGGTGGCAGTATGGCTTATATATGGTGAGTTTGTGGGTTTAATCCAGCTGCAGTGGTGCATAATCCCAATTAGACACTACTGTGGAACTTTAAAAGTCTGGCTATACCTTTGTCTCTTCTTCTGGTCTCTGAATCACCCCAGGTAACTGGCTCTTTGCCACTCCACTTCTGATGGGAGGATCCCATGATTTGAGAGCACTGTCATAGACCATTTGTTCTGACAGGATCCTGTGTGTTCATGGAGGGGTGGATGGATACCTTCTTGTTACTTCTCATGAGAGGCAGAAGACTGTCTGAATTCTCCAGACAGCCAGCAGTTCTCTTTTTATAATCAAGGTTAATTTAAAGATGGGGGGGAAAAAAAAACCGTAAGCATTAAGGGCATGGTTGATCACACTGAAGTCTATGCTTGATTTCATTACAAGCGATTAGCTAAGAGAATATAGCTTAAGTGCCTGACAAGAACTGAATCAACTCATATTCTCTTAAAAAGTCAGCTCCTCCCCCCACCCCACTCACAGCTGTCTTTCCTGCAGTCTTCCTAGCCTGGGTAAGAGGCTATGGCCTTGTCTTCACAGCCTAAAAAGATGTGGGTATGTGTTTTCTTCTGGATAACTAATGTGCGTGAACTATCCTGAGGTAAAAACACAGTGAAGACAAGACGCTTTAGTTTTACTGTCAGATCAGCTAGGCAAGGTCAACCCTAGGTGAGGGTATAGTACCACCTCACCTAGTTACCTCACAGTCAAGCTAAGGTGTCATGTTTTCACCTCAGGATAGCTCACGCATGTAAAAAAAACACAGCTTTTTTTAGCAATGGAGACAAGGGCTATATCTTTTAAAACATATAGCGGATTCCCTGTTAGCTCAGTGGGAATCCATTACAATATTGCCCAATAGTTTCTTTGTTACAATAGTATCTCCAGGGAGGTAAGCGCTGCCTGCCTCAACCTGTTTTTCTAGTGCTTACCAGCTTGGACCTGGACCATCCAGGGAAATTATCCTAGTTTTGTTTTATAATGGCTCTTATCCATAACCCTGAATGCTTCATTTCTGGAAGTAGTCCAGAGGCATATTCCCTCCTTCTCATTGAGGGATTGTTTGATAGCAACAGATTCTCCAAGGTAGCTTTAAAATACACGAGCCAGGGAACACAGTATTTTGGTAATGTTTCCAAACAATAATTAATAAGGTGTCTCTACTTGTCACAATCATGGTGAAGGGTCCATAGATAGAATAGGCATCCTTATTGGCAGCCTCCTGTAAATTAAACCTGGATGGAGACTAACCTACTTCCCCATCCCTAGATAAGGACCCTCCAGGTTGAAGTACACTGGGAAACTTGAACTGCCTCAGTCTGTAGCTGATGTGTGGATAAAATAAATAAATACAAATTCAGTGTTGTCAGGCCAGAGCCTTTCACAACCACTAAATTCACTTAACACAAAATACCCCCCACAAAATACAACACCCTCAAATAAAAAATTCACGTCTTGGCCAACTGCTGAGATTTAATGTTAAAACTGAAAATAGATGCTGATAGCTGCCTGGGATTTGGCCTGAAGTGGATGGTTCGGGTGAACTAAATGTGACATGGATAACACAGTCACATGCTTTCAAAATGCAACAGATTTTTTTGGTAACTCATACATTTCAAACTGCAAAAAAATCACTGGGGAGGAAAGTTGCTGTTGCCACCCACCATCTTCAGAGGAAAATGGTTGAGTTTGCATAGCAGCAAGAAGTGGATTTCAGTCCCTGTTAAGAGGGAAAATAGCCCAAAATGTAAACCAAACATCTGCCTCTGTGGCTGCTGCATACAGCACTAGCCAGATCAGATGTGAATAAAATTCTGATAATTGAACAACAACAAACCACCCCAAAACCAAACAGCCTTGCCATCCACCGGAGGCAAAGTGGGTGTTTTGAGAGCAACATGGCTCAAATCAAATCACACTTTCATTTTCTATTAAAACAAGTCCATATAAAATAGAACTCAGATGGTATCTTTTTGATATAAAGGTTCTGAAGAGAAATACTAATTCTGGAAAGGTGGATGTTCTGAGCAGTTCTCTCCCTCAAGCCATTCTTGTTGCTGCCTAACTTTCTCCCCACTCTTGCTAATTTACATGGAACTAAAGAAGTGCTGAATCAGTGGTATTATTGCCCAGGGCATGCAAACTGGTGAGTACATCTAATATGCAACACCCTTCCCCCATTGTAGTGAATAGCTAACTTCGCAGACATTAATGAGGCCAATTATTGGTAAATGAGTGTAAGATTACGAACACAGTAGTTTTGCCGCCCCAGCAGAATTTGGTCTTGAGGATCAATTTGGATGAATTCCCTTTTGATAATTACACCTGATTGATCATTATATGTGGAACTAGGAAAGAGCAAGCTTCTAAAATCAGACATGCTTAGATGTAAAATCTCACCCTTGCAAGGACAGCACATGTTCTACTAGGCATTTTATTGCCAGAGCCAATCAATTAAATCGAATTAGCTCAAAATAGCAGGGTTAGGTTCTGTAGTTGCTGCTGAGTTGGACTCAACAGGCCAGATTTTTCAGCTGGGCATCAACCTGGCCTTTGTTTTAGGGTGTACATTTGTGCCTGCAAAAACAGGAGCTGATTCTGACAGGCTGGCCCACAATGTCCAAAATTCTGGGGGTTTTGCTTTTCCAGAAATAAATACATTAAAAAAACCCAACTCTTTTGTGATATAATCTTTATAACCAAACCAAGTGCAAACATCAGCACAAACGATTGAATCACACTGTACTTTTCAAAAGTCATGTCTCAAAGAGCCAGTTGATTTCTGCAAGAGTTGATCAGCGCAGTTAATACAGCTGAGGGAGGAAGCTTTTGGGCACATAGTGCATGCAGTAAGAGAACATTATGTCCTGACTATATTGTATAACAAGGAGCAACATTAGAAAACCACTTCTGTCTCAGAATGGAACGCCCACTCTCATTCACTGAGGCTTCTGCAACCTCAAATAACTGCTACTTGGTTTCCTTCTGTGACTTGCGCTTCACAGCAGAGCTCTTTCTATAATCAAGTTTTTGTGTGGGTGGGTTAGGTGCATATGTATGTAAGGTAGGAGGCTTTTAACATGCAGCTTCATGACAAACCAGATGTTCCTACTTGAAACCCTTACTTCTTACCAAGAATTGCTTCTGCTTGAAAAAACACAGGTCTGCTTTCAGTGATATCCTTTTCTGTATCAGGTCTGGATGATAGGGCCTCTGTAAGGACAGGAACTTGTACCCATTTCTAGAGGTGCTGGAACAATTTTTATAGTGGGGATGCTGAGAGCCATTGAACCAAACTGTAAACCCTGTATATAATGGAAACCCCTTGAAGCCAGAGGGTGTGGCAGCCCTCTAGTCCCTCTTCAGAGCAACTTTCTGGCCAAATAATCCACTAGAAACCAGGATTTTAGCAATTCTAAATCATCCTGTAAGAGTATATACCAATCCTCCTCCTCTGGTGCCAATACCATCATCTCTCCAGTTCTCTTGCGGGGCTCAGGAAGCAACAGATCCACGTTTAGGGTTCTCAGCTGGGCCAAGATACTATTCTTAATCCTTATTTTAAAGATGGAATGGATTAAGTACCTTACTTAGGGAGACTAGTACTAGAAGCCATTAAGTCAACAGTTCCCACAGGGCTCTTCTAAGTATAAGGTAAAAGTGTGGTATTCTCAGATACTCCGGTATAGTGCCTTTTGACACATCCTGAATGTTTTAATGAGGCGTAGTCACTGTGTGTATAGTCATGGTATGTACCCACTGTAAAACTCAGGAGAATCAGAACAATGGAACAGGCACAGGGGATACCGTATGATACTGTGTGTTTTCCCTGGCGTAACCTCGCTTACAAAGGAGAGAGAGAGAGCTCTGTATTCACAAACATTATGTAAAAGCTGTTGCACTCTTAGTGCTCCATTTCATAGAGCAATAGCTCAGGTTTGTCTGAGTTTCAAATGAAAACCTGGTCAGAGAGAGTAAATTAAGTCTAGAATGTAAATGTCCCTGATGTGCAGAAAGAAAAGGGGAAGTGGTAAGTGAATATAGGAAATTGGAATATTATGTGTTGGGAGGGCAATTCTTCCATCCTTGTAGCTAATGGACTGAACAAAAAGTGAACAATTTGTTTCATATGATGATTCACTAACAATCTAACTGACAAGGTTTCCATTTCTGAGTCCTGTTTCATATTCAGATCCTTGTTTTGTAGTGCAATAGTGCAATTATCTATTACATTTCATAAACAGGGACGGCTGCGATGGATGAGAAGAATAAAAATAGCTATATAAATTCTTGCTGGTAAAGGCTGGAGGAAGGGGAAATGAGGAAAATTTTATCTTTCAAATGCTTTATTGTAGCACTTTGGTAAATTAAACTAGATTTCCAGATAGAGCAGAACAGAGAACTGACCCAGCCTTGAAAAGATAGACCCAAACGGGAAAGTGTGGATGGGAGGTGGGTCTCAGTTTTTAGTCTCTATTTACAGTTTAATGCTATCTCTACCCCGTCTGTGAAAGGAAATCACAAAATGCTCCCTGGTTGAGTTCCTTCATCAAATGTTTCAGATGAGCTGAGAACGCAAACTCCAAGGGAAAGTGGATGCTTCTCCCAAAGGGCTCTAGTAAACAGTGCTTAGGCTGCTTTGCAAGAATGAATGGTATTCTGATTCTGTATTACTACCGACTTTATTGAGCATAGATATCACCTGGATTATCAAGAATTTCAGTTTTTAATCAGAAAATGTTTGTGAGCCTGTTCCAATGGTTTACATATATTGTTAATGGAAATCAGTGTCGTCATATTGCTTGCATGGGGGGAAAAATAGGAATTGATATTTATTATTCGTATTACCGTAGTGCCTATGAGGCCACATTGTACATGGTGCTGTACAAACACATAATAAAATGATAGCCCTTGCCCAGAAACCTTTACAGTTTAAATTAAGACACACCGGTGGCTATAAAAAACAATAGGAAGAGTAAGGGGAAGGAGGATGAGGGAAATGGCAATAAGAACATACACTAACAAGGCCAGCTATGTGCACAGCTAGAGCCTTTGGAGTGTTATATTAAATGATAAACGATATGAACACATAAAAGATAAATAGGGGACATCCCTGCCAGCCATCTACCTTCCAAGGTCCTCTCCCCTATGTTCCGATGAGACTGGCTGTTCATGGCAGACCTGAATTAGGCTCACCATAAAAAAATAAGCTTAAAGATGATGCTGAAGTTGCACTTAGCCTGACAGCAATTTAAATTGATGTCAATAACAAAGCCAACAGAGCTGCTGAGATCCAAGATCTTGTGCAAAATGAAACTTAGGAGATTGCAGGGGCCAAGATGATATGAATACTACACAGTTAGTGGCTTTAGAAACAGGAAAACTTAAGGTACGGACAGCAGCAAAATGGTTACACAGTGCTACAGTGGCCCTCTGATGCATGTACACAACTGCCATTGACTTGAATGGGAGCCCCGCATGTACATCTCCCAGCAGAATTTAGTTTTAAGTGCTTCATTTCTATAAAGCACCATACAAAGGAAAGAGAAAGCTGCAAAGGACTTTTGCCTTCAAGATCAACAGCATGGCTAAAAGAAGAGACGGAAAGATCCAAAGTAGCAGTTTAACAAAAAATGTCTGTTCTGACAGTTTGTCAGAAACCATACAATGGCAGCATTAGCATCTCTTCACACTGCACAGGGAAGATCTCGTGTAGACCAAATGTAGCCAGTTCTTACAGTACCCCATTCAAAGGCTTTGATATAGAGGGTATGTGGAGCAGGGGGTGGGTCCTGGCCAGAGAACTTCTGGGCTTTGGGGATTCCTGGCTGTTAGCTGGCCCCGTGGGGGCCATAGCCAGCTGGTGTATATTACAGTGACCCCCTAAGGCTGCGCTGAAATAGGCCTACAATCAAGGAGTGTCAACTGCCTCCTTTGTGGTGTACTCACTTCTGCTGTGCCCAGTGGATACTGGGTTCAACAGACACTCTGGCCTGCCAGTCTCGAGTTTGAGGGAGAATGAAGGGGAAAAAAACAATTGATATTTTTCCCATCAGTGACTATTCCCCACTTTGCCAGTGCAGGAGGACATTTCATTCACTTCCCTTTACAGCAGTTTAAATTCAAGAAGGCATACACTCCAGTTCCAGCCATTGGGGGCACTATAACTCCCCCTTATATAAGTAGTTGTTTTAGACAGCACTTATGTTGTTATTCCCTATGGCATCTTTATTTGCTGTTGCCTGGGGCACTACAGCACAGAGTGAATGATAATTTGTGTTTCTCTTTTAGAAGTTGGTTTCGTCTTTGCAACTGCAGGGAGGACTTTTGTTTCTTTTCTCTGTTTGAAAAATGTTTTGTGATAGACCCAGCAGTCAGCACATCTACTTTCACTCACTTGCCTCACGGCATAAAGTTCCCACATGCCATTCACTGACAGTGACATATCCCATGCCTGGGAATGGTAATGCTTGGAACCATGCCTTGCTCAGATCTCCTAGACTGCTTTTCAACTAAGCTTTGATTCTTTTAGATGATTTCTCATTGTCTTGTTGTCTCCTTTGTTCAAATGACCTGTTTGCCTTACTTCAGCTCCCAGGTACGGTGAGGCTGTTGAGCTTTTTTTGATTACTATGTATATGTGTTTAATTTAAAAAAAAAGGCTAGCTTATTTTCCCGGCAGATATTTCCATGGTCTCCTTGCTTTAATTCCAGCCCAAGGTTCTATAAAGTTGCATGTGGGGTTCTCAAGCAGAAAGCAGAGTTGCTATTACATAACTAACCCATATTAGTTGGCTTGTGGACTACTGGATGCCTTGAAGTGTATAAGGCTTGTGGTGAGTTACTAACTAAATGTGTTTTCTTAGCTCCTTATACTATCTCTGGCTTTTGATGTTTCCCCTTTGATACACTGTGACCTTGCTGCAAATGCAATCCATTTTGCTCAGCGCTTACATGGACAGATGGACAATGGCTTCAGCAAGGGACCTTTATATCCAGTACATTAGATTCGTTCACTCATCATTCCTCGGAAGAATGATAACTGATAAGCTATAGCTAATGGCTTTAGACAAACGCTAACTGGACTTAAAAAAAATACAAGTCTCTGTGTTACAACAGTCTTTTTATAGATATTTAAAATATCTCTGCCAGATGCAGCTTCCTTGTTTTTTATTTTATTTATTATAGTATTTCAATAGCTGATCACATCTCATAATTACAATTACTTGTCCTAGTGCAAGGAGAAGCTCAGTTCATTTGTCCAAAAATTGATTAACTGATTAACAGGGATAATCAGGATTACTTTACTTAGCAGAGGATGGATAACCATTAATAACACTGTAATTACAGCACAGATACTATGGTGATGGGGACCAGGTAAGTATTTAGATAGACAGACATTCTTTTTATATCCTCGTGAAAAAATACATCTACTCCATTAAGGGTGAAGTTATTGACCCAAGACAATCACTGACAATAATGAGTAATACCAGCCCTCTTGATGCACACATATAACTCCTGCGGGTAAGAACCAAGGCTACAGCTCACTCTTTTAGCACAAAGACAATAAAATATTTGCCTAATGTGCTATGTTAGAACATTCTGCATGTCTGTTACTGAATTTGTGGTGCTTGTACCAGAGGCTGATCACAGTCTTTCAGATGCACCGATACCATGTGCAAGTAATTCAGGGTATTCCTTTGCTAGACAGTTCCTAAAGTGACATTGTACATAATAGTAACAGAAAAAGCATTATCATGGCCTTTTAAAACAGATTTAGATGATGTTGCAGACCCTGTACCATTTATGGGAGTAGGATGAATAATAGTATCTAGTTAATGTTTTCTTTTGTGATGTACCTTTTTCATTTAATATGTGTCTGAATGAGCTTCCAGACTCAGATTAAGATCTCGCTTAATCTCCCTTAAATGGACTCAGAAACACACACACACACACACGTATGTGTCTCTGAAAAAAAGCGTACTCTATTCTTTCATTTAGGCTTTGTGATGGTAGCTTGTTGCTGGGGATATTTGAACGTGAAGGCATTTTCTATGGCTACCGTGAGATGCACATTCTAGGCATCTTCTGGGATGAGTTAGGGCAAGATCACTGACTGTAGCAGTCATGAGGGGAGGTGGTCTCAGGACTTGGAAACCACATCTGAGGGTTGAGTATGTGTGGTGGGGAGAAATGGGGATACCGTCTCAAAATTGTTTGAGAAATAAAGCAAGGATTCCTAGTTATTCTAAACTACCTTGCAGCCTGATTGCCCTCAGTGGAGCCTCTCATTAATGCGAATGATCAGAAAAGACAAATTTTCTTTGTTGGAAGATAAACCCTCGAGTCAGACGCTGGTCCTTGCTCTGGCCCCTTTGCACTGCTCTGGGGAAGCTGTGAGTTCTCTATATGTAGGGGAACTCCCAGACAGCATAAAGCTGCTTGAACTAGTTCTACACTAGATACCACCAGCACCGTCAAACCTTGTGTATGGGGTAGGGTTGAGGGCATACCAGTGGTGTGGCTTTCGGAAGGGGACCAGTGTACTGGGAGCTTTTACAAGAATAAACAGTTTAGCAGAACCCTTGGGTTCCTATAACTTGCACTGGCAGCCTCGTGGCTCAAGGAATCACAAAGATAGCCAACAGTCACCTTTGTATTCCTCTCCCCCATAGCCTGCAACATACAGAGCTTGGGTGAACTCAAGGATCTGGCCCAGAATCTGTCTTCCGGCTCAAAAAGAGAAAGAGTGGTTGGTTAAACTTCTGGTGATTGTAGATACACTATTGACAAATTGTCATTGCTATTCGAAATAAATTGCTTTTGATGTTTCGTCTGTGTATATACTGTGAGGGGGCAAGGCCAGATGGCTATAGGAAAGTGGTGAGGAACCAGTATGTTAGCTCCAGGCTAAACAAATCCCTGATACCTTGTTAACCAAATGGCAGTTGCTCCAAGTTAATCAAGACACCTGGGGCCAATTAAGAACTTTCCAGAAGGCAGGGAGGTTGATTGAGACACCTGCAGGCAATCAGGGGCTGGCTTAAACTAGTCAAAAGCCTCCCAGTGAGTCAGTGAGGGGTGGATGTCAGGAGCTGTGGAAGGAGGTTGCGTGTGAGGAGCTGGGAGCAAGAGGCACTAGGAGCTGAGAGTAAGAGGGCGTACTGCTGGAAGATCCTGTGGTGAGGATAAAGAAGGTGTTGGGAGGAGTCCATGGGGAAGTAGCCCAGGGAGTTGTAGCTGTCGTGCAGTTGTTCCAGGAGGCACTCTAAACAGCTGCAGTCCACAGGGCCCTGGGCTGGAACCGAGAGTAGAGGGCGGGCCCGGGTTCCCCCCAAAACTCCCAACTCCTGATCAGACACAGGAGGAGTTAACCTGGACTGTAGATTCTACTAGAGGGGAAGATCTCTGAGGCAAGCAAAATCCGCCAATAAGCGCAGGACCCACCGAGGTAGAGGAGGAACTTTGTCACAATACATACATCCACATGTGTTCATCCTGTTCTTCTATTATGCATGTAGTTCACAGATTTCTCTCAACCCCTGTACTCTTGGGCGTATTTTACCTATAGTTCAAGGATAAATATAATAAACATCTATGATTCATTCTCATCACTGCATGCATAAGTAACAATAGTATAGGAGGGAACAAAGACTTCTACCATGAATTGTGCTTGAAATGTTCCACTGTATCATCCTAGAGGGATCAAGATGATAGCTCCAACCATACATTTTATATCCAAACAAGATAAGGGTTAATTTGGTTCTAGGTGAATAGCTTTTAATTTTCCATCTTGAGGAATAAAACTACCAAAGTTCACTTGATATACTCAGGCCTTGGAGTCTGCAAGGAAATGGCTGTGCCAAACTTTGGTGGCAGGTGCATTAGGCTATTGAAGTATAAATCAGGTAAAGGGTTCCTAAAATGTTGATGTGCTGCCCAAAGAAAAATGAATCAAATTCAAACTACAGTTGGGTTGTTTTTACAGCCTGGGTCATTTGGGCATTTCTTGTAGGCAATTTGTTGTCAAAATATCAGGTCCTTAGTTATTTGTAAATAAAATCTGTAGGTCTCACATGGTCCCCTGAGAAAAGCTGGCTGGCTGGCCAGACAGGGTCTTTACCTTTAATTATTTCAGTTGCTGACATAGGTCTCTCTTCTCTTCCCCCCATCTCCCCCCTCATAAAGAAAAGTGACTATCCAGCACTCTTGCTGCCTTTGACACATTCAACAGCCCAGTAATGAAACAATGCAACCAGCAATGTCCTCTTTCCTTAAAGCCAGGAAATGCTAACTAAAGAATAACAAAATGGAGGCAAACAATAACTCACCCTACCTGCAAATCCCAGCCTTTATTGCTTCCAATGTGCCCAGCCTGGGGAGTAGAGAGCTTTGACAGCATGCCTGGGAAGGTCAAAGTTCAGGCTATTTTGGACAAAGTCAGGTAATAAATTTCAAAGTTTAGAGCCCGTCACAGAAAACTTGTTGTCAGTAGCTCCTTCTCTTACAGTGTGTCTATACAACAGCTGAGAAGGTGAGTAGACAGACAAATGCTAGCTCGGCTTGAGCTAGCACACTAAAAACAGCAGTGTGGCGATGGCAGCATGGGTGGTGGCTCTGACTAGCCACCCAAGCCCACCCGACCTGCTGGGTATGGATTTCAGCGGCTAGCCTGAGCCACCGCCTGCGCCGCCACAGCCACACTGCTATGTTTAATGCACTGACTAGAACAGAGCTAGTGCGTGTCTGCCTACATGCACTGGGAAGCACCCGTTGCTGTGGGCAGGTCTTCACTACACGCCGGATCGGCGGGTAGCAATCGATCTATCGGGGATCGATTTTTCGCGTCTCGTTAAGACGCGATTAATCGATCCCCGATCGCGCTCCCCGTCGGCTCCGGCAATCCACCTCATCGAAAGGCGGTAGCGGCGTCGACGGGGGAGCGGCAGCGATCGACTCGCCGCCGTCCTCATGGCCAGGTACGTCGATTACGATACGCCGACTTCAGCTACGCTATTCCCGTAGCTGAAGTTGCGTATCGTAGATCGACCCCCTCCCCTAGTGTAGCCCTGGGCTGTGTAGATGTACTCTGTAACAGGCACTGCCCTGGTTTGAGCACGTGCCCGAGGGCAGCAGTGGCAGCGATAGCCTGGGGAAAGCGGGAGTCTCTCAGATAGGCAGGTCCCAAGCCCTTTAGATAATTATAGGTCAAAGCTAACACCTTGTCTCTGAGATCCCCACGGGCATGTGCTCACAGCAGGAAAACCCACATAACAAAAGACTGTTGCATTCTGCACCAGCTTCAGATTAATTCAAGGCAAAGCCCAATGTAGAGCATGTGCCAAGTAGGACAATCGAGAGGTGATAAAGATTAGGGACAGTAGTATTGCAAACTGCTGGCCAGATGTAGACAGAAAAAGTCATTTTGTCTGCTGCACAACAGGACGTGTCCCTTCCCCAATTAAATAAAGTAGTAACTGTTCTGAGAGGAATTCCTGTGAGACCGGCACAACTCAGTGCTGCTCTGACAGGAACCCTGCATGCGCACAAATGGCAGCCTTATTACTGTGGAGCAGCTAAAGTTTTGTTTGACCTTGTAGCCAGTAGAATATATAACACTGGTTTGAGCAGCTGATAATGTTATAATGGGGACTGTGACAGATATGACAATGTCCTGGACAAACCTTATTGAATTAAGTTTAAATATTTTAGGAGTTCATTGTATTAAACATGAAAATGGTAGGGTGGTGAAGAACTGGAATGGGTTACCTAGGGAGGTGGTGGAATCTCCTTCCTTAGAGGTTTTTAAGGTCAGGCTTGACAAAGCCCTGGCTGGGATGATTTAGTTGGGGTTGGTCCTGCTTTGAGCAGGGGGTTGGACTAGATGACCTCCTGAGGTCCCTTCCAACCCTGAGATTTTATGATTGTATGATTCTATGAAATGTTTATGTGGTATTGAAGGACTGTATGTATTTCCAAAGGGGGGGGGAGGAGGGAACACAGCCCTCCAGGAACTAAGAATAACGGGGGATGGTTTGGCAAATTCCGGTTGTAATAGCTCCAGAGAGCAATCACCACCTGGAGAGAGGCTGTTATGTACTGGGGTTCAAACTGGATTCTCCAGGGACCAACAGACAAAGAAAAGACTTTTAGTTAAATAGCCTGAGTTCAAACTAACTCAAAGTTGTCTTCCTGGTCCAGCAAACGAACAGGACCTCTGGCCCAAGGGGGGCCCCAGTCCTTAGGGAAGGATTGGAGGATCTCCGGCCCACTGAGGCCTCATAACACTTGGGGTGCTTGTTCTGAGCAGAATCTGTGATGAACTTGTGACCACAGGAATAACCCCTGTGTAATGCTGGAAGGACTGATCACCAACCAGAGCCCATGTTAGAGTTAGGGGGTGATCTCTGGTAAGCGTATTAGCATGGCATAGGTTTTTATTATTTTTAATATGTTTTCTCTGCAACACTTTTTACCTTAAGAATAAAAGTGCTTGCTTAGAAGGTGTTGTGGGGTAAATTAAGGGTGGCAATTACACTATCTGAGAAGTGAAGCAGGCCTGCTTAGGCAGTCTGTCTTTTGGGGAATAACATTGTGTAGGTGGGGAACTGGTCAGCCTGGAAATGCCCTGGTCAGAAGGGAGAGAGATGAAGGTCTCCTTTCAAGAAGACTGGGGCGCCTGGAGTCTAGAGTGGATGCCCTTGGTGGGCCATAGAGGGGGAATACAGGTCCAGTTGCCTTGAACTATGACAGAGACCTGTGCTAGAATCAGTAATATCTTACCCTACCAGTAAAAGAAAACTTTTCAAACTGGGGCCGCTCTATTAGTGCAGTACTGTAGCGGTTGGCTGAGTCCAGCCTGTGAACAGAGAGATGAGGCAGGTGAGGGTGTCTTACTGCTCTGATGAACAGCATGCGGAGCTATAAATCTGTGAAGGCAGCAGGGCCCATAGTGCTAGTATAACCAGATGGCTCAGTGAGCATGTTTAGTAGCCCTATGGCAGCAGCAGTCAGTGCTGGTATCACAATATTCCCATGATTATAGATGCAGGCATAAAGTGCAGCTCCGCTCTGAAAAATGACCATATAAAAATTGCACCTTTTTACTGGAAAAAAAAAATTCCCTGTGTCATTTGCTTATTTTGTTGTTGTTGGCGTCCGTTAGTCTCGAGAGACGATGGATATGCGCCCATGGGGAATATTTAGTTGATGGTTGTGCAGCGTCTGTTGTGGCTGTAGAGCCCCACACGAGAGTGGCAGTCTCGATTGCATTTGCTGCATTTGAAGGCGGTGTCAGCTGTGGGTTGGAGCCGCTGCTTCCTTTTTCGTTGAACCCGCTTTTTCTCGGCAAGCTGCCGCAGCTTGTCTTCATCAGTTTTCAATCCAGCAGTCAGAGCGTGTCTCCATCTGCATCTGTCCTGGGCGAGCTCTTCCTAGCTGTTGATGTCGATTTGAACAGTCTTCAGGTCCCTCTTACAGACATCCTTGAAGCGAAGGTGGGGCCGTCCTGTAGCTCTGTTTCCGGAGGCAAGTTTAGCATACAACAGGTCTTTGGGGATCCGTCCATCTTCTATGCGACTTAGATGGCCAAGCCATCTGAGGCGGCGTTGACGGAGGAGAGTGAACATGCTGGAGATCTTGGCACGTTCCAGCACCTCGTTGTTCATTATTCGAGTGATCCCGAGTATGCGACGGAGGCAGCGCATGTGGAAGGCATTCAGTCTCTTTTCTTGCGACGTGTAGGGGGTCCAAGTTTCGCTAGCGTAGAGAAGAGTGTTTAGCACACATGCGCGGTATACAGCGACCTTTGTGTTGATGGTCAGCATGTTGTTGTTCCACACTCTCTGTGACAAACTGGCCAAAATTGTGAAGGCCTTGCCGATTCTACGGTTGATCTCAGGGTCCAGTGAGAGGTTGTCCGTGATGGTAGATCCGAGGTAGGTGAACTGACTGACCACCTCTAGCACATAGTCATTGATGGCAATGCTTGGATGTTCCGCATCCTGGGCCATAACTTTGGTCTTCTGAAGACTGATTGTCAACCCAAACTCTTCGCAAGCTCTGGAAAAGCGGTCAATCAGACGCTGGAGATCGATTTCTGTGTGGGTGGCCAGGGCAGCGTCGTCTGCAAACAGCATGTCTCTTATTGTTGCCTCCCGTACCTTGCTTTTGGCCTTTAGTCGAGCCAGATTGAAAAGTCTCCTGTCAGACCGGGTGTGGAGATAGACTCCCTCTGTGGAATTTCCAAAGGCACGTTTCAGCAACGCTGCGAAGAAGATGCCGAAGAGTGTGGGAGCGAGAACGCAGCCTTGTTTTACTCCACTGTGGATATCGGAGGACGAGCCATCATACAGTACTGTGCCTTTCATGTTGTCGTGAAAAGACTGGATCACGCTCAGCAGCTTCAGTGGGCAGCCAATCTTTGCCAGGATCTTGAACAGCCCATCTCTGTTTACAAGGTCGAAAGCTTTGGTCAGGTCTATGAAGGCAAGGAGTAGCGGCTTATGCTGTTCTCTGCATTTCTCTTGCAGCTGCCTTAAGGAGAAAACCATATCGGTTGTGGATCTCCCTGCTCGGAACCCGCACTGTGACTCTGGGTAAACTCTGTCAGCAAGCTTCTGCAGTCTGTTCAGGATCACGCGTGCGAAGACTTTACCCACAACACTCAGGAGTGATATGCCTCTGTAGTTGTTGCAGTCGCTTCTATCACCCTTGTTCTTGTAGAGGGTCACGATGTTGGCGTCTCTCATATCCTGAGGTACTGCACCTTCATCCCAGCACTGACAGAGGAGGTCGTGGAGGTGTTCTAGGAGGACATTGATGCCACACTTGATAACTTCTGGTGGGATGCCATCCTTTCCTGGAGCCTTTCCTGTGGACAAGCTCTCAATGACTTTCTTCAGTTCTTCCATGGTGAGCTTCTCGTCCAGCTCAGTTTCAATGGGAAAACCATCCACGGTATTGAGGGCAGCTTTGGTGACGGTGTTTTGCCTGGAGTACACTTCAGAGTAGTGCTCCACCCATCTATCCATCTGCTTGCTCTTGTCCTGGATGTTTTCACCTGTTGCAGACTTTAGTGACGCTCTCCACTTCTTTGTGGGTCCCATGGCCTTCTTGATGCCATCATACATTCCCCTGATGTTTCCAGTGTCAGCAGCTAGTTGAATGCTCCGGCAGAGCTGGAGCCAGTAATCATTTGCACACTGTCGAGCTAGTCTCTGTACTTTGCTCCTGGCAAATCGATACTCTTGTAGAGTCCTCTGACTGGGGGAACGCTTGTACTCCAGGTGAACAGCGTGGCGTTCTTCAATGGCTGGAGTGAGTGTGGCGGAGTTGGCCTCAAACCAGTCATTGTTCATTTTTCATTTATTTCCAAAAACTTTCATGGCTGTGCTGTGTACTGCGTCTCTGATGTGGTCCCATCTCTCTTTGGCGCAGCCACTGGGAGGCATGCAGTTCAGCACCTCGGAGAGCTCATGGGTAAATTTCTCTGCCTTGTCTGGGTGTGCGGTCTTGCTCACATCAATGCGGGGTTTGCCCTCTGGCCTAGAGCGGTGGATCTTCTTTGGCTGTAGCTTCATCTTGCTGCACACCAGCGAATGATCACTGTTGCAGTCAGCACTGTGGAAGGTGCGAGTAAGCAGGACGCACTTCAAGGCAGACCGCCTGGTGATGATTAGGTCGAGTTGGTGCCAGTGCATGGAGCGAGGGCGTCTCCAGGACACTTTGTGTTGAGGCTTTGTCTGGAAGAATGAGTTGGTGATGCTGAGGTCATGGTACGAGCACAGTTCCAGAAGTCGTTGTCCATTCTCATTCATTTCTCCAACGCCAAACTTTCCAAGACAGGTTGGCCAAAAGTTGTGGTCAGCGCCCACTCTGGCGTTGAAGTCACCCAGTAGTATCAAGTGCTCTTCTTTAGGGATACTCCTGATGATCGTGTCTAACTGGTCGTAGAACTAGTCCTTGGTATCCCTGGTGGCGCCGAGTGTTGGTGCATACACGCTGATCAGGTTGACGGGTCCAGTGGATGTGTGGAGTCGGAGTGATAACAGTCTTTCAGTTCCTTGTTGACCAGGTTCCACCATCCCCAGTAAAGAATTTCTTATGGCAAATCCAACACCACACTCTCTGATTTCTTCGGCACTCTTCCCTTGCCAGAAGAACGTATAGTTCTTTTCACTGAGAGTCCCAGCGTCTGGCAGCCGTGTCTCCTGCAATGCGACTATATCGATTTGGAGTCGTGCTAGCTCATTGTCGATGACTGCAGTCTTCCGAACATGGCTGATTGCCTGAAGGTCTTGTGATAGGCCAGTTGTCATGGTCTGTACATTCCAGCATCCTAACTTGAGGGCTGGTTTCTTATGTTGGTTTTCTTTTGTTGTTGCCTGGTGCATGGTTCGCAGTCCACTTATCGGGTACTCACGTACGGTAAGCCCCACGCACCCAGTGAAGCAGGTGAACTGTGGTGGGACAACACCTTATTGGCTGGGGGCTGCCCAGCTTGAGGCGGGCGATAGTTGTCCAGTGAGACATGGTGATCCCTCCCACTGTCGGAAGCAACCCCTGGTGCCAGCTCTACGCCAATTGAGCAGGAGGCTTATAACCGGTAAACTGTTGCTTTCCGTGTTGTATCGACGCTGTGAGGCGAAGCTGGAGTGTCCTCTCCAGGGTGCAAGCCAGGGCAAGGTGATATGGAGGAACAGCTGTTGCCCATGCAGCAGAACCCCCCTCTCCATGCAACTGATGGATCCAAGGGAAAGACAATGTCGATACAACTTGGCACCAGTGGCGTCGCAGGAGTTGCCGGAATGACGTTGAGGACAATGTCAGACCGCCATCGGGACTCCGACACCGGATTTGGTTTCAGGGTTGACTCCCTTAGCCTTTCCCATGAGTAGGTATTGCCACAAGGCAGCGGAGGTTTTAAATCAGAGTTTTCCTTCTCCTAGGTGGGCTGCCTTCTAAGGCTAACGAGCTCCACCTGCCCGATGCTTATTTTACTGACTAAAATAATATATGACATCACTCTTTGCTCCTATAGAGTCCTGTAACAGGGCCGGGACTCACCCCTGCGGTGCCTCCTGCTGGTTTCACTGGGAATTAGCTCATCCAGCCTCTGGAGCGCCCTCTGCAGGCCGGTGATCCGCCTGATCACTCTCTGGCCCCCCATGTCTCTCCCAGGACCCAGTGCCCTGTTCTCTGGGGTGCTGCCCCCACTGGCAGTACCCCACAGCCTTACTCATAGGGTCTCCCCCTCCCAGGGGAACCCCCCCACCCACTATCCCCACTTCACCTCAGTTTACAGCTATTGCCAGTCCCCATCTAGCCCCATGCACTGGGGCAGACTGCAGTGTAAGCCACTCATCATCGGCAAAGGGGGCTTGAACCTGCTGCCTCTACCTACCCATGGGCTGCCCCTGCAACCCTAGTACCTGGGCTGGCCTTACCAGGCCTGCAGCCTGGGGTTTCCTTAGGCCGGAGCTCCCCGGCTCCCTTAGCCTTTCCCTCAGCCCTGCACCACTTCAGGTCCCTGCTTTGCTCCTGGCAGCCAGGCCCTTCTCTCTCTGGATGCAGAGAGAGACTCTCTAGGCTCCTGGCTCACAGCCTCTTATAGTGGCCAGCTGGGCTCTCTTTGGGGCGTGGCCCAGCTGCAACTACTTCCCCCAGTCAGCTCAGCTCTCAGAGCTGCAGCGCTCTCCTAGGGCTGTTTCAAGCCCCTTAGGGCAGAAGCGCGGGTAGCCACCCTGCTACAAGCCCCAAAGCTATGGAGGAGGAGGCTGGATTGTAGTCTGGCTGAATGGACGTCACAGACATATCTAAGACAGGTAGATCACTAGAACTGTTGAATACTTTTTGGATCCTTATTGCTGGCAAATCCTGAGCTGGGGAAAAATAATAATAATTAAAAAAAAAAAAGAGGCCTTTCTGGAGCTTTAGATTCCAGGTAGAGTTTGCAGCTGGGAAAAAGCTGCAAACTCAAAAGGACAGGCAACTGGGAAAAAGAAACAACATCTCTTTACTTGTAAACTGAACAGGGTTGATCTGGAAGTCACCAAGAAACAATAAATATAGACTCTCACTGTGACATTTTTTTTGCAGAGACAGTGTTCAGAGTAGAACTGTCCCTTAAATTAATGCAACCCCATAAAGAGGGGGAACAGGAATCTGAGCTGCATTTGGAAAAGTTCTATATTTATTGAGAGAAATTTCAGATGCTTGCTCTATAATGGGGGCGGGGGGCGTCGGGTCATATACCTAGCTTTTGGATCAGATTCTGCCTGCTGGATTTATGAGGTAAACATGACTGATTCAGAATGTGCAGCATTTAAGCTTATATTTTTTACAGCATTTAAGCTTATATTTTTTAAAAGAATAAGTTTTCAGCTTTCATGCTTCTGAAGAAAACTTTGGAAATATGAACGGAGTGTAATTGATGCAGTGGTGTCTGCCTTAGTCTGCAGACAGCCTGAAACAATGACTCAGAAATGTGAAATTCTTCAACCTCATTATTCTCACTGGAGTGTCTACTCTGAAGTCCACTGATGACACTTCAGTGCCACCATCAACTATTTCATCACTGATCATTTTATCAGAAGGAATGTGGAAGAGGTGGAAGTGAAGCCAGGGAGCATGGGAACAGGGAGTTGCTGCAAAGAAGAAAATACAGAGAAAAGAGCAGAGGAGATACACAAAGAAAGGGAAGAGGGAGAAGCAAAGAAAGGATGGGGAAGGAAGAGTAATGGGGGACAGCAACAGTGGTGGTCCTAAAAGATGAGAATGTTCTCACTGAGGCTATGGCTACACTACAGAATTAGGTCGAAATTATAGAAGTCGATATTTTAAAACCCGATTTTATGGAATTGATTGTGTGTGTCCCCACTAAAGAGCATTAAGGCCATGAGCTCGACGGACTGTGTCCACAGTATCGGGGCTAGCGTCGACTTTCGGAGTGTTGCATTGCGGGTAGCTATCCCACAGTTCCCGCAGTCTCCGCCACCCATTGGAATTCTGGGTTGCGATCCCAAAGCCTGATGGGGCAGAAAACATTGTCGCTGGTGGTTCTTGGTACATGTCATCAAGCCATCAAACGTCCCTCCCTCCCTCCGTGAAAGCAATCTTTTTCGCGCCTTTTTTCTGGGGTTTACGGGGATTCCGGGTTTGCTACGGCAAGCATGGAGCCTGCTTAGCTCACAATTACCGTACATCTCCAGCGTATGCCTGGACATTAGGTCTAGTGGGGATTCAGTCGCGCTATAATACGGGCAGAGGGATAGCTCAGCGGTCTGAGCGTTGGCCTGCTAAACCCGGGGTTGCGAGTTCAATCCTTGAGAGGGCCAGGAGATGATGATGGATATCAAGCCTACTGAACCACCTGCTGCTAGAAGGGAAGGAGCCTAACCCTTGCTTCCCGGCATATTGTACCATCTGCTGTTAGAAGGAAAGGAGCCTAATCCTTGCTTCCCCCCTCCCTCCGAGAAAGCAGCGGAGGGGGGAGCCCAAAATCCTGTCGTGCCTTTTTTCATGCGGGCGCCATATTGCTGACACCATTGTTATCCACCCGCCGCTTCTGCTCCCACTCCGCTGTCCTGCAGACACCATACCAGGGAAAGCATGGAGCCCGATCAGATTACCGTGGCTGTTATCGCCGTTATGAACACCACGCGCATTGTCCAGGAGTATATGGAGAACGAGAACCAGGAGCTGCTACAGCTACAGCAGGCGAGGAGGCGACAGCAGCCCCCTGAGGACAGTGATGAGGACATGGACACAGACCTCTCTCAAAAAAGGCCACCCCGCAAGGTGGACATCATGGTGGTAATGGGGCTTGTTGATACAGTGGAACGCTGTTTCTGGGCCCGGGAAACAAGCACAGACTGGTGGGACCACATAGTGCTGCAGGTCTGGGATGAATCCCAGTGGCTGCGAAACTTTCGCATGCGTAAGGGCACTTTCATGGAACTTTGTGAGTTGCTTTCCCCTGCCCTGAAGCGCCAGAACACCAAGATGAGAGCAGCCCTCACAGTAGAGAAGCGACTGGCGATAGCCCTGTGGAAGCTTGCAACGCCAGACAGCTACCGGTCAGTCGCGAATCAATTCGGAGTGGGAAAATCTACAGTGGGGGCTGTTGTGATGCAAGTAGCCAAGGCGATCAACAAGCTGCGGGTACCAAGGGTTGTGAGTCTGGGAAATGTGCAGCTCAAACTGGATGGCTTTGCAGCAATGGGGTTCCCGAACTGTGGAGGGGCGATAGACGGAACCCATATCCCTATCTTGGCACCGGACCACCAAGCCAGCGAGTACATAAACCGAAAGGGTTACTTTTCAATAGTGCTGCAAGCACTGGTGGATCATAAGGGACGTTTCACCAACATCAACGTGGGATGGCCGGGAAAGGTACATGATGCTCGCATCTTCAGGAACTCTGGTCTGTTTCAGCTGCTGCAGCAAGGGACTTTCTTCCCAGACCAGAAAATAGCCGTTGGGGATGTTGAGATGCCTATAGTTATCCTTGGGGACCCAGCCTACCCCTTAATGCCATGGCTCATGAAGCCATACACAGGTAGCCTGGACAGTAGTCAGGACCTTTTCAACTATAGGCTGAGCAACTGCAGAATGGTAGTGGAATGTGCATTTGGGCATTTAAAGGCTCACTGGCGCAGTTTATTGACTAGGTTAGATCTCAGCGAAACCAATATTCCTATTATTATTACTGCTTGCTGTGCACACCACAATATCTGTGAGAGTAAGGGGGAGACTTTATGGCAGGGTGGGAGGTTGAGGCAAATCACCTGGCCGCTGGTTATGCGCAGCCAGACACCAGGGCTATTACAAGAGTACAGCAGGGTGCGTTGCGCATCAGGGAAGCTTTGAAAACCAGTTTCATGAATGGCCAGGATGCTGTGTGAAAGTTCTGCTTTTCCCCATTAATGAAAAGCCCCGCCCCTTCATTCACTCTACTTCCCTTTAACCAAACCGCCCTGCCCTCCCCCCCTCGGTCACCGCTTGCAGAGGCAATAAAGTCATTGTTGCTTAAAAATCATGCATTCTTTATTAATTCGTAAAACAAAGAGAGGGAACTATGGGGGTAACTGCCACGGTCGCCTGGGATGGGTGGTGGAGGAAGGGAAGCACCAGGATGGGTGGTGGAGGAGGGGATGAGGGAAGGACAAGGACACACAGCACTTTAAAACTTATTGAATGCCAGCCTTTTGTTGCTTGGACTGTTCTCTTGGCTTGAGTGGTTGGGTGCACGGAGGCCGCCCAAACGCGTTCTTGGGCATCTCCGGGATGAGGTTATGGGACTCGGGAAGGAGGGCTGTTGGTTACACAGGGGCTGTAGTGGCGGTCTGGGCTCAGGCGGCCTTTCCTGAACCCTACGCCTTTCCTCAGCCATAAGCCAGAGGATTTCCGTTTGATCCTCCAGTAGCCTCAGAATTGCATCCTGCCTTCTCTCTGCACGCTGACGCCACCTACTCTCTTCATCCTGCTGCTGTCTCTCTTCATCCCGCCAGTCATTGTCTTCAGCATGCCACCTGTCCGCGCGATCAAATTCTGCCTTCCTGGACTCCAACAGTGTCTGCCTCCACGCATTCTGCTGGGCAGTTTCAGTGTGGGAGGATTGCATGAGCTCTGAGAACATATCGTCTCGATTCCTTTTTTTTTAACTTCTAATCTTCGCTAGCCTCTGGGACGGTGATGAAAGGGGTGGAGTTGAAACATTTGCAGCTGCGGGAGGAAACAAACAGGAGAGGAGTAGTTTAAAATACACATATTAGAGAACAATGCTCCAAACATTACATAGCACGTGCATTTGGTCCAAGGTTGCACTTTGCCTGTTATATTGAGGGTCTGCCGGTTTGGTGTGAGAGATCACACAAGCAGGTCCGGCGGGCAACAGAATTTGGCTTGCAGGCAGCCATGGTAAGCCACAGTCTATAGGCTGTGGGAATGGTTTCAAACAGCAACCCCTTCATTTCCCATAACAAACAGCCTTTGGGCTGGCAATTTAAAAAGGGTTGGCAATTGAAAAGGGGGGGGCGGCGGTTTTCGGGTTAACGTGCAGCGCGAACCTAATCAACACCCTCCCCCACCACACACACACACCCAAAATGTTCGCTGTTCCCCCTCCCCCCACCACGTGGGTCACAGCGGGGAAGATTTCCATTCAGCCACAGGCAAACAGCCCAGCAGGGACGGACCTCTCTGAATACCCCCTTAATAAAATCCCCCTATTTCAAACAGGTGACCATGAATGATATCACTCTTGTGAGGATAACACAGACAGATAAAGAACGGATGGTGCTTGAATGCCAGCAAACACCGGGACCATACGCCGCCATGCTTTGCAATGCCATGATTCCAGACTACGTGCTACTGGCCTGGCGTGGTAGAGTGTGTTACCACGGAGCACAGGATAAGGCTGCCCTCCCCAGAAACCTTTTGCACAGGCTTTGGGAGTACATCCAGGAGAGCTTTCCGGAGATGTCCCCGGAGGATTTCCGCTCCATCACCGAACATGTTAACAGACTTTTCCAGTAGCTGTAGCTGTACTGGCCGCGAATTAATCATTAAATACGCTTGTTTATAAAACATGTATTACTTTCACAGAGGTACACTCACCAGAGGTCCCTTCTACTGCATCAAGCACGCCTTGGGTGGGTTCGTAGGGTACTGGCTCCAGGGTGACAAAAAGTTCCTGGCTCTCGGGGAAAAGGGCTTCTCCGCTTCCTTGCTGTGTCTGTGCGCTATTTTGAGCATGATTATCATCATCTTCCTCTTCCCGAAAATGCTCCTTGGTGGTTTCTGATGATCCACATACGGAGTCATACCACATGGGTGGGTCAGTGCTGGCTGCACCCCCTAGAATGGCATGCAGCTCATCATAGAAGCGGCATGTCTGGGGCTCTGACCCAGAGTGGCTGTTTGCATCTCTGTTTTTTTGGTAGGCTTGCCTGAGCTCCTTAATTTTAACATGGCACTGTTGCGCGTCCCTGTTGTAGCCTCTGTCCTGCATGCCCTTGGAGACTTTGGCATATGTATTGGCATTTCGCCTTTTGGACCGTAGTTCTGCTAGCACGGTTTCATCTCCCCATACAGCGATCAGATCGCGTACCTCACGCTCGGTCCATGCTGGAGCTCGTCTTCGGTTCTGGGACTCCATCATGGTCACCTCTGCTGATGAGATCTGCACTCACCTGCAGCTCACCACGCTGGCCAAACAGGAAATGAAATTCAAAAGTTCGCGGGGCTTTTCCTGTGTACCTGGGCAGAGCATTCGAGCTCAGACTGCTGTCCAGAGCAGTCAAATGTTGCACTGTGGGATAGATCCAGGAGGCCAATACCATCGAATTGCGTTCTCACTAAGCCTAGATCGATTCAGCAATATCGCTTTAAGCGCTAATCCCCTCGTTGAGGGTGGAGTGGCGAGATCGATTTTAAGAGCCCTAGAAGTCGATGTTAAGGGCTTCGTCGTGTAGACCAGGGCTGAGAGAAGTTGATTGGAACAATAATGTGCTGAACAAATAAAACAAACGGTTAGTTACTACATAACGAACATGTTCTACCCTTAATTTTTGTGTACGTTTTCCCACTGATGTCAATGGGAGAACAGCTGTGGATTGAAGGGGTGTATGATTCTAAATTTATATCCCATTTTACAGACCATAATTAAAACATGGAAAATGGCCATCTCCACTCAGTGAGTTTGATGTTCTTTTTTGGGATCCTTGAAAAGTTAAGGGGGTTCAGAGTGTATTGCATGTGGAAACATCTGGCATTATTTGGCTTTTTGTATTTACTTGTGGGTGAGTAGGGCATAGAGTTTAGAAACATTCCTGAGCACTATTTGAAATTTACAATAGAGGATTTAAGTGAGTTATGGGTGGTAAGGAGTAGTTCCAATAAAACTCTTACTACTGAGGGCATTCTGTGCCAAAAAATTCTGCACACAATATTTTAAAATTCTGCAAATTTTATTTGTCAAATACATGTGGCGGCTCCAGCATGGCATTGGGGAGCACAGGCCACAGGCTGCACAGAGGTGGGAGATCACTGTGCAGCTCCCTCATCCCGGGACGTGGACTCAGTGGTGAGGCTGCACCCAACCCTAACACAGTGAAAGGACCGGGCCTGCCACAGAAACACACCAGGGCCCTGCCCCTCATGCCAGGTGCACCAGGTGCAGGCAGGCAGGCTCAGCAAGGCAGGATCCAAGTGTGGAGGGGCTTAGTGTGGGGGGGATCCAGGTCTGGATTGAGAGGGTTTTGTGTGTGTCAATCTGGGTGGGGGCAGCTCAGTGGGGGATCCGGGTGCAGGGGGGAATCTGGATGCACAGGGGCTTGTTGGGGGGGTTCTGGGTGAAATGGTAATGGGACTCTGCAGGGGGTCCAGGTAAAGGTGGTTGGGGGTCTGGGTGTGGTGGGGATGGAGCTCGGCAGGGGGATCTGGGTGTGGGGAGCTCAGTGGGGGGTCCAGATGCTGGGGGAGTGGGTGTCAGTGGGGTGGGGATCCAGGTGCAGCTGGTTGGGTCTTGGTAGGGTAGGGATCTGGATGTGGATCGCTTGTTGGGGTGGTCCAGGTGCAGCAGGAATAGGGCTTGTTGGGGGTTCTGGGTGTGGGAGGAGTAAGGCTTGTTGGGAGGGTCTGGGTATGAAGAGGTCTGGATGCACGAGAGTTGGGCGGATGGGGGATCAGCTTCCTGTACAGTGATCCCTCCCCCTGCAGCTGAGGAGTGATGGGTGCAGGAAGTGTTTGTATGGGGGTGGGGAGTTTGCAGAGCTTCCTACAGCAGAGGGAGAAATTGGGGGGTGGGTCTGACATAGCCCTGGATGCCGTGCAGGGGAAGAGGAAGTCCTGTTCTCCCCAGCCCAGCTGGGACTAGCATCTGAGCCTCCACAGGGTAGGATCCACCAGCCAGCTCTTCTCCAGTTCTGCCTCCTGCCCCACAGTGATTTACCTCTCTGCCGGCTGCCCTGGGCACCGAAAATATGCTGTTGGGGAGGGTCGCATGACCGCTCTTGTGGCTTCCCTTTGCTTCCCCGTCAGAAAGTCATTTTTCTGTGGGGAAGCAAAGAAATCTGTGGGGAACATAAATTCTGCACATGTGCAGTGGTGCAGAATTCCCCCCGGGATTAAACTCTAAAACAAAGAAAATGATGAATGCAGTGTGGGCAGTACAGTCAAGGAGTAGGGAAAGTACCACACAATGGTGAAAGTCTACAGGAATGAATCTAGAGTTAGATATTAATAAATGCCAATTTATTTGGTTAAATGGACTGGAAATCCAGGAGTTCAAGTCCTAGTGGTTTGCGAGGTCAGGGTGGGGAGGCAGAGAGATGAGTTGGTGGTTCAGCAGTTCAACTTGAGTTGAAGGAGATGCAGTAGTTACTAACCCCTTATCTAAGAATGCATAACTTCTTGTTTGTTCGCAATGGATATCCAATGTATTTTCCTCATATCTAAATGAATTAAAGATATTAAAAGTAATATTTCTATGGAATAGGCCCATTACACTGCAAAAGGAAATAAAATATTTTATCTGGGGAATTGCAACTCTTTATTGGTACACATAGTACTGTACTTCACTATGATAATGCTGGTCACTTACACATAGACTTCTGGTGGAGTTTTATATGCAATGATAATGTTGAGCTAAGTTTGTAATATTCAAACCTATTCATCGAGGGATCCTCTATTGCAGCTGTATCTTTCCTTGTCAATGTCACGCTATTTTATCATAAGTCTCTGCACAGCAATTGCTTATCCGGGTTATTTTTTTCCAACTTCTGCTTTACTCTTCTCTGTTTTCCTGAAAACTTTGGAGAATAAATATGTTCAAAAGAATCTGAGACCCTTTGAGTATAAATGTCGACATTCATTATCTACTTTACCCCTATAAAAATGTATTTCATTGGGGGTTAGTCTTTTGTTCTCTTTCCCCAGTTCACTTAATAAATTTTACAAGATTGGAATCCTGCTCTTAGCTTGATTTGCTGCTATCTTCAGCCACTTACTGCTCTGTCTCCTTCACAGCTGCTCCTTTCTCAGTCAGGTGCTTTTGCAGATGACCCCATTTGCTCTTCTCTCTCTGCTTCTTCCCTAATCTTTTTCCATTGGGTCTTCCAGATGCTGTATTCAGCTGCTCTTCTCCACACTGGCTTGATGGGATTCTCCCTTCTGGTTAACAGTTGCCATGAGACTCTCGCATTATCTCTGCATCCAGGATGAAGTAAAGTTGTCTTTTAGTTTTGTAGGTATTGCTCTTTTAATGTCCTTATCCCTAGAGTTTCTGGTGTTAATAGTTCAGCTTTCAGTTTTCCTCATCTACTATTTCAACAAACCCAGGAGTAGGTAGGCTCTGATTCCAGTCACCTCCTCTTCACTTGGTGTAAGACAGTGGAAAATTCAAGGCAATGCTTCAAAATGAGGGTAGGTAAGGATGATTGGTTTTGTTTTTAACAAAACTGACCAAAAATGTGACACCCCCCGCCTCCCAGTTCTGTAGTTCCCCCCCACACATCTCCTCTTAAAGACCACTGTAGGGTAATGAAATATAGTCTATATTCTTTGGAAAAGAAGCAGTTAAGAAGGGGATTTCACTGGAGTGTATGTAATTCTGAAAGGACTACAGAGCATTTGAATGATAGCTTCTACATTGCTTTTTGAGATGGTGCTGAGCCCAAGGAAAAGGGACATCAGTTTAAGTACAAGGTAAGAGTCTGAGGGAATTTTGGTGGAGACTGGAGTACCTCTGCAGAGTGTAGTTACATTACAGAATAAACAGAAAATTGTAGCTATAGACCAACCATCATAAATAATCATATGAGGAGATAGATAAGCATTTAAAAGGGAATTTTTTTTTAGTGTGAGGTGTAACTGCAATTTGAGGAGGAGAAAAATTTAGATGGGTTTCCTTGCCATCCTCTGTCTTCTATTTAGCTACAGCTTGCTTGTGAAAGAAGCAATCAACAGTAGTTTATGATGCTAAGACATTTCTATGACTTGCACTCAGTGAAAATCATTGATGTTTCTGCTTTAACTAGATTTAGCTACTTGTAGTTGAAAGCACTGCACTGCCTAAAATCCTATTTTATTAAATCTGGCAATGAGTAAAATCACAGGTTTCCTAAAAAATAATAATAAAAAACATCTATACCAGACTTGAAGGGGAACTATTAATTATGTCTGCAATTAGCAGTAAAGCTCTTAAAAAAAACAGTAGTTCCCTTCTGATTCTGCATGTCACAGCTAGTCTTTGTACCTAATCACAAGGTGCTATTCATAATGCACCATGTGGACTGTCACCATTTAATGCATATTGTGGGGAACTGTGATTATATGTTGCTGCAAAATACTCTGATAGCAGAGCCATAAATATTTCATTCGGCTTGTCTCTGTACCATCCCCACTCCTCTTGCTACTGTCTATAACATAGCAAAACCCTTAAAACACAGTTTGGATTTCATTTTGGTAGAGCTAACCCTTATGCCCCTCTGATCCCCCTCCAAAAAAAAGTTACCTTGGGAACAGAGATAAATGATAGGCCTATGGACTCTGATTTTTTTTTTAAATTTATGATGAAAATGTAACATGTTGGGAATGGTTTACCGTAACATATGCCAACAGAAGCATGCCAAAAATAACAATCTGAAGCAACACATGGTATGTAACGCTTGCATACTTCTCGGAGAGTTAAAGAGATCATTGAAACAACACATGTCAGATGCTATTACTGTCACATCGTTGAGGCCATCTGTTATAACCCAAGACCAAGACCTGCTGCTTTTACTGAAACTGCAGCTTCACAAAGGACAGTGGCAAATGAGACTAAATAGGCTTTGATATGAAGAATTTATCTGAAGGATTTTCATTGCTTATTTTTTCCCAAGGTTTCAAGAGGGATAAAACCAACAGCATATACTTGATAAGACGACATAACTGAAGCGTATTATTTTTTTTTTAGAAAATACAACTGGTACAAACTAAAGGCTAGATTGTCAAGTTGAAGTGTGCACAGTTAGGTGTCTGCCTGGCCAGATGCGCTCACACAGACACACAAACATGAGTTGTGCATGCATCTTGGGAATACATCCTAATGAGCCATGTGCAATTACTTGCATCTAATTTTGACAATCTGGCCCCAAATTGCTGATGTGTATAATATTATGTTAATGCAGTTGACCCCTTCCCCTACCCCTACCACCCCATATATATGCTGGGTAAGATTTTCAACAACACCTAAGCGATTTGGATGCCCAGTTCCATGGGGATTAGGTGGACCTGAGGCTGTGGTGAGCACTTGGGCCCAAGTTATGGAAGTGAGAGAGCAGCAGCGAGTCTTAGACCGTGGCTCGACAGTTGTGCTGGCTCTGGCTCGTGCTGCCGCACTAAAAATAACTGTGACAATATCGTGGCTTGGGCTCCGAAACCCACCCTTGTAGGCCTCAGAGCCCGAGAGCCAACTTGAGCTGCAGCATCAGCCCAGCTGTATTTAGCATGAGCCCTGTGAGCATGGGTCTGTTGACCCAGGCTTGGAGGCTCGCTGCTGTGGGCTATGTACACATACCCTTAATGGCTTTTTTCTCCCTCAGCCTTAATTTTCCATCCCTGACAATCCAGAGCTGACCTAGTGAAGGCCAAGCTCCAGAGACAGCAGGCTCCTGTGGGCAGCTGTCTCCTGCCACACCCATTATAACAGTCCCCTCGAGGACTCTATAAATTCACAGGCTTATGGGGGAAGTACAACAAATGAGTGTTAGATTGCAGCGGCAGGTAATATTTTATTTTTATTAATGGGTAGGAGTAGGGTGGAGGGCAGTCGCTGGACATAGTGAATAGACCTCTCTGTGTTCACTGTAATTTTGAGCTCTGTTCACATTCTTCTCTCTGTTGTCGCTTACAGGGATCTGCTGTCTGGTAGATGCTGCTTTGGATGACACCAACCCAGTCCCCCGCTAGGAGTAAATAAATATAATAGTGTGGGTCTAGTAACAGTTGTATAGTGTAAAACTGTCCAAGAGTCCTTTCTCTATTTATGTCTCTTGCGAAGCAGTAAACCCATCAGATTTTCACCACCCTCAGCTGTGTTTACTTGTTACAATTTTTTATGGGAATGATTGAAGTGCATTATTATAGCCTTATTTTGTTTAAATTCATTGTGTCCAAACTAATCCAAAAGAGCTGAGACTGACCAAGTGATATATTGGCCACTCTTGAGTCTGCCAGGTCCTCGGAGGAAGGACACGAAGGAGAGCTGAGAGATGCTGGGGCTGTTTTGGGGGCTGTTGGGATCAGGGAGAGAGAGGGGTATAGTGCCATAGAAATAGCAGGCACTAAAGCAGTGTGGCACTCAAGTCCCCTTTCAACATTCCTGCACTCTAGGTGAACAAATTTTCTGTGTGTTTGCACTTCGGATGTACTCTTTTGGTTTAATTTACTGCATGTGCTCATGTGGCTTTTGAAAATACGCTCCCTCTTGGGGGCATAGAAAAGAACTACTGATTTCTGAACAATCTGGCCAACATTCAGGTATTTCCTACATATTTCTTAGCAAGTGATTATAGAGAACTTTCATACTGAAACCCTAAAGCAGCCGAAACATTGCATGTTCCATGGATGAGATTAAAGGCCAAAACACCCTGTCTGTCGTTCATAAGAGTTCAAGTCTAGGGACTGTCAACAGGAGTGCCTTGTCTGATCTCTTCTGTAATGATGAGAAATAGAAAGAATATTATTTGTCCAGTTGCCATCAGATTTGTACCATTACAATATGGCAGAGTTACAAGCAGTAGATGTGAGAACGGTTGGTAGCATTTAATGCTGCTAGCCTTAAGTGATTCCCTCCTGGGAGAGGTTAGTGCTGTCCCAGCAGGAAAATATGCCATCACAATGTAAGAACTATCCAATTATGTGGATTTTCAGAAAATGCTGAAATACATTTTTTCCATTTAATCAGGTTTTATGTTGTTCTTTAGTTATAGATAGGCTTAGTTCTACATTGCTTTTTTTGTGGTGCTTAATGATTCGGTAATTATTTTAAGATCTGGTAATGTCAATGAGGATCAAAAATCCAGTTTAAAGGATGGCAGAGTTTGTTTGCCTTTCTGTGTTTAAGCAGTTGGGCCTTCTGATGGGGGATTAAGCTAAACCTTTCTGCAGGGCAAAAGCCAAACAGTGTTTCTCAGTGTAGGGGAAATGTACACTTCCTTAGATACATTTTAACTATTGTTTATCAAAGACTAATTCTTGAGGGAGTAGGTATGTGGGAGATGGAGTTGGAGGTATTTTTTTCCCCAGGGGAATTTGCTAAACATTTAATTGATTTCTTTTTGATTATTTCCTGATGGAAAAAGTCCTATAGAATTTCAGAGGGATAAAACCAATGGGAATTCTATCAAAATTATAGAAGTTTTAGGCTTCCTTAGGAATAAAATTTAATAGGGAATGGTTTCCTTTCCACAGAATTTATAAGCCAATTGGTAGAATTTAGCAGAAATTATATCTCGGCTGCAGAATTCTACAGGATGGTTTAAAAACTCTACAGAAAGTCTCAGAGTGGTAGCCGTGTTAGTCTGTATCAGCAAAAAGAATGAAGAGTACTTGTGGCACGTTAGAGACTAACACATTTATTTGGGCATAAGCTTTCGTGGGCTAAAACCCATTATTCTTGATTAAATTCTCTAAGGATGTAGAAGAGATAGGGAGAGGATATTGTTTATCTGGGGTCACTATAATTCCTCCACTATGATAGATTCAATAGAGACAACTTTGGAACAGGTTCTTTAAAGTTTATTCTTCCAGTGTTGCCTGCAGTGCCTCCCAGGGCTCCTTGATAGATAATTATGATGGCCCCATCTGGCCTTAAAGACTATGAGATACATAGGGGAGGGTGTCTGCTGCTATACCTCTTCACGGGGCACTGTGTGTGCTCCCCTGTGGCTGGTTAGCACTGCTGGCTGATGCAGTATAGAGTTTGCACTCACTTCCACTATCTGTCCTATTCTTTTTGGTGTGGCTAGTGATGCAGTCCTTGAATCCAGGAAAATGCAAGGACTACAACTGAACTCAGTCCCTGTATATATTATAGCTTGGCCCGGTATATATTATTTTGCCCATATTCAACCTATTTTAATACAGGACATGTAATTGCTTTTAGTGCTGTCAAAAGCCTTGTGTATCCCTAGAAAGATTGTAGTCTCTGGGTTTTTTAGAGGTCCCTAGTTAAGATGGAGCCTGTTCGTTCAGTTTTAGTTGCTGCTGTCATTCTGGAGCTAGTCCAAATCTGGAGAATGGGTTTCAGGAAAAATATAGACATTTCAGGGTTGTTTCTGTTTCACAGGGTTTCAAATGGAACCCTTTTTCATAAAAAAATGTTTCCATTGTATTTCTTAACCTACAGATTTACAGCAATAATTTTTGAATATTTTTATTTGCTGAAAAAATAATGTACAGTAAGAAAAAAACCCAATTTTGAAGTAACTGACAAAGTTTGATATTTACTTTGAAAATTATTTTTATAAAAAAAATTGGTATAAACTTTGAAAATTTTAATAAAAATAGAGAATTTCAATATAAAATATTTTTTAAGAAAAGACCAGTGGGTTGATAGGAAAAAACTTATGAAAATTTTTGACCAGCTCTACACCATTCCACAATGATGATGATGATGATGATTGATGATGATAAGAACATCTGGACAGGTGTATTATCTATATGATTGGAGAGGTGAAATCCAGATATTCATTCAGACATTTTATCTTTCATACTATCCATCCAGGTTAGTGGATTATGATCTGTGCTTAAGTTTCATCCAATGTTGAGAAAAAGTTACATTAACTTTTGTCTCCCAATGCATTCAGAAACTAAGAACAATTCTTTAGAGTTTTAGGTTGAAAAAAAATCTTTATTTAACTAGCAAATTGAAAGAACTAGCAGGAATCTCATCAGTGTGAGGCTATATGCAATTTTCACACATCCCTGGAGTATCTTCTATCTTAGTGTGACTGTATGCAGCAACGACTGTCACTGCAATGCGTTATCAATTAGCATATGCAATGTTCTAAAACAACATAATTGGATGGCCACTAGTGCATGAGTTATTACAACATATATGCACATAGGGTACAACATTACTCTGCCAATGCATTATCAATTAGCATATGCAAATTCAATTTATGTAAAAAAAACCCCAGCTTGCTTAGTGAGGAAGACATAGTTACCATTATTACAATACAAGATACTTACACTAGAAGCAAATGTATGTACATAGAACTAAAAATACAGGATAACAGTGCAACACATTTGAAGTATATTTGTACTCCACATACTTTTTTGAGATAGAAAAAAAAATGTAAGCTAATGTTTTTTTTTTTTTTTTTTTTTTTTTTTGCTGAATTGTGTACATGTGCCTAGGTAACAATGTCCTAGAACAGCATAGTGCCACTAGTTCGTTAGGTATCACAGCATATATGCTTGAGGGGTACAAGGTTATCTCATGAATGTGGTGAGGGTCGAATTCTTGTATTAGCAGAAAATGTAATCTCTCAAGAGCCCATTTAATAATTAGGCAGTTCTATTGTGGAGCATTTTTATTCTTCTGGGAACAGTTTTCTACTCGGACGGTTAAGGTGTTTGCAGTCCTTCAGATTAGTCACTCAGCACTACTTCTATTCTCACTTTAGGGGCATCTGTTTGTGGAATAAACGATTTCTCAAAATCTGGTCTGCATAAAATACGAAACTAACAACATTTTCTTTGTCTGCTTGTTCACATTCTTCAGCCCATGGGATTCTTTTTGACTAGTCTTCAGTTAGATTCATATATTCCAAGGTCAGAAGGGATGATTGTGACCATCTAGACTGAACACCTGCATAACACAGGCCATAGAACTGCAGCTCCCAATTCCTTTTGCACTACAGTGTATCTTTCAAAAACATCCACTTTGTTTTAAAAATTGCCAGTGATGGAGAATCCCACATAACCCTTAGTAAATTGTTCCAATAGTTAATTACCCTCACTGTTAAAAATCTATGCCCTAAATATTCATTCCCCATGTAGTTTCATATAGACTGAAGTCTATTCACGGAGGAACTATTTCAGAGAAATTATAGATAAACCTACTATAATATCTGCCTTATTAAAGTTTTTACTTCTGCCTTGGTGGTAGGGACTTCTCCAGTAGTTCCTTGTCCCTGTCTTGTACATGTTTCATATATTTTTCAGGTCTATTCCTCCTAATAAATCAAGACTTTTATTTCTCTATAGTCCAAAGAGCATTTCTTCAGGTTAGTAGTTAGACCTGTGGTTCCCAACTCTTAGACTACTCATTGTAGGTGTGTGATGGGGCGTCTACCCCAGACTGGCCAGTAAGGGGTTAATAGAGACCTTGGGAGGCTGCGCAAAAAGCAGCCAATAGGAGAGGGGCTGTGAGGAGCAGCCAATCAGGCCCATATAAAAAGAGCCTCAGGGCCGAGCAGGGTCAGTAGCTATCTGGAGCTTGAGGAGGGAGGACTGTGTCTGGAGCAGGCTGCAATCCTGAAGCACCTTGGACAGAGCAGTTCAGGCAAAAGCCTGGGAAGAAGAGAAGGAGCTCTGGACAGGCTGCTGAGATTGAGGAGTGTATTGTGGCTATAGGGAAGTAGCCCAGGGAAATGCAGCGATACTAGAGGCAAAGGAATGCAGTAAGTAAGGGAGCAGGCCCAGTCCCTCCACCCCCGCTTCCTTGGCTCTGAGGAAGTGGCAGGACAGTTAACTGCAGTCACCACTGGGAAAGTGGATGCATTAGGAGCTAAACTCCCCCAGAAGGGGGAACACAGATAGTGACACGGCCAGGGGGCCGAGCCACAAAGAGGATGCTGCAGTTCCTGACACTGCGAGAGGGGTTGCAGGCAGACAGCAGAGGATGAGTGACAGGCTGCAGCCCATGGATGAGGGCATTGGCCTCGAGCTAATCTCCAGAGAAGAAAGCGCCAGTCCGGGGGTGACTGATGTGCCCCGTGACAAGATGCTCCAGATATTTCTCCCAAATCTGGCTAGCACTGCCACATCATCAAGGCATGCAGCACAGTTCCTATAGGGGTGTCTACACTGCAGTTGGGAGTGTGCTTCCCAGCCCAGGTAGACAGCCCTGCTCAAGCTAATGGGTTAAAAATAACAGTGTGACTATTGTGGCTTGGGCTAGCTACCTGAGCTCAGGCCAAGGGTCAGATGGGTTTATACTCAATGATTAGTCTGGTGCTGCTGCCCATTCCATAACATCCAGGCTACTATTTTTAGTGCTGAAGCAGAACTAGTACATGTCTGTCTAGCCATGCTGGGAGGCATGCTCCCAATTGCACTGAAGACATACCCCACGTGACAGTTTACAAGCCCAAGACAGTGTCTCTCTCCTTCTCAGGGCATACCCAATCACTGCGGGGTTCTGTTCTTGATCAGTTCCCAATTTTCTCTAATTTCTAAAGGACCTTGATTCTTGTTTTAATTTCTTTTGGAATACTCACCCCCATAAAACTTCATCTGTTCCTCAGCCGCTTTTTTGAGCTGTTGTATATGCAGAGGGATGAGCTTTGGACAGCTAGTAGCATAAGCATAGATCAACAAAAAGACCAGAACTATGACATTTTTTCTAAGGATTCAATGATATCCATTTGGACATTCTTAAAGATCATGTCCACCGCTGCCAATGAAGTCCTTAGAGCCTTCACATGCATTGAGGCTGTACAAATACCTGACCAATTGAGTATTGACATTATTCTGAACAGGGTTTTCTTACTATCTAAATACCCTAACCATACAATACTATTCCTAACATTGGCTTACTTTAACACTACCTAATTATAGAAACAGCTATTTTGTCTCCATATTATTTTGGGATTATAGCCTCAGTATATGTAAAGAATATAGTAATTTTTTCCTCTAGCACATAATTGGGATAATTAAGTTTGATTTGATCTTCTTCATCTTCATTTTTGTATTGTTCAAAAAGTTCCAGCTATGAATGTTTGAAACTCTCATCCCTTAATCATTCCACACAAAGATCACAGTCTCAAACCCAAAGTTACAGCCTCTGCTTGGTTTCACTGTGCCTCTGGTTCTGGGGCAGTCTTAGCTTCCTACTGGATGGATCACCTCCTCATAAGGAAAGGCTTGTTTATCCTCCTCCCTGTGGTTCTGGGCTACAGCTGCTCAAAATATTTGCTAAAAATGACCTTTTTTAGTAAGTGGAACATTTTCATGAATTGACTTTTGCTTTTCATAATTTTTTTGGTGACATTCTTAGTTGAAATTTTTTATTTAAAATGTTATCAAAACCATTATTGAAATGATTATTGGAATTTTTCATTTCTATTTCCCAGTGTACGTTTCTGATAGTTATACCTTTACATTTGGCATAGACTCAGCTGCAGTTCTGAATTGTCCATTTAGCAGTTGACTGCTGTTTGTGTCTTCCTCCTTTCCAGCTGGTATGTATTACTATGATATTTTCCCATTCTTTTATCACTGGCAAAATGATTCATCTTCATGTTGAGGATACATGTAAGACACTCACCTAAGATATACAATACCCTAGATTGCTGCTTCTAGAATTGTATGGAAGGACTTTAGAATCATAATTAGTCAGTAAGTTTTGTTTATGCTCTGATATGTCAGGTTTTTTTTATTAGACTGATCAGGTGTCTATTTCAGGAGTGGGTGAGATTCTGTGGCCTCAATGTGCAGGAGGTCAAACTAGATGATCACGCTGGTCCCTTCTGACCTTAAAGTCAGAGTGCTTCTACCCCTGAGTCTATGGGTGCATTAGTCTTTCAGAAATCATTATTGTGTCTTGAGGGTAGGTAAGAATATTTCCTGAAACCTTTAATCTAATTCAGCAGTGTGCCCATCAATGTCAGGGAATTTTTGGTGTTCTTGTAACTGCTTCTTTTGTCAACACATAACATGAGCCTGATCCAGATATTCTCCCTTATGTGAGTTGTCCGATTGGCATTGTTGACACCCTAGCATGTGCCAGGACTGTTTGCATCAAGAAAGTTTGTGGGATCTGTTCCACAGGCCACAACACACCAGGGGAATAAAGGTTAGGAAAAAGTCACATTACAGTTAAAGACAGTACCACATATTTACATCAGAATGTACAGATATTGTGTAAGAAAAAACCCTGAACCCGAAAGAAGGAGTAGGACAAGTTCGCAACTGAACTGAACATAAGTAAATAATAGAACACAATTTAGTGCTGGACGCTCTTGGTTTCATTGTTTTCTCCCAAGTTGAACAAAACAATGTAATAAAAGACAAACAAGAAAGGACCAAAATAGGCATATGAATAACAGCAAATGCTCAATCACACCATTGCTAATAAAAATCCAGCACTTAAATAAGAGACTGGGGGGGAATATATGCTAGTTGTTTGGGATAGGACCAGTAAATATACAGATCCTTTGTGACAAATCTGGGTTCTCAGTTCATTATTTTACATATTATAGCTGAAAATAAGGATATAAAGATAAATAAAACACAGAAGAGAAGCTATATATGCTCATGAGAACACTGTACAATCCAAACCAAATGTCACTCCAGGGAAGTTCAGAAATAATTTTTGCATCATAGATGTATCTTTATATCAGGGGAATACAGTAGATATAATGTACAATGGTTGGTCTCACATTTCCTCTCTCCTGGATTTAGTTTACTTTTTGGTAGAGTTCAGGCTTGATCTTCTGAGGTGTTGAGTTGGTGTGAGTATATGGCTACGTTGGGACTTTCAATGGAGCAGGAACATCATAATTAGATTGTTAATCACTGTGATACAGCATGGCCAGAAGGCAGCAGGAGAGTGATCTAGGATGAGGAGAAGCCTTATTCCCTGTAGATTAATTAAAAGCACCTGAAACCAATTAGAGCACCTGAAGCCAGTCACCTGATAAAATCCCCCTGCTTCAATCAGCCAGAGGAGGAGCTGGAGCAGAGTGAGGAGGAGTTGGAGCAGAGTGGTTTGGTGGTGGAGCAGAGAGCAGTTTGGAGGAGCTGAATCAGAGTGGATTGGTGGTGGAACAAAGAGCAGTTCGGAGGAAAACGGAGGACAGTTTTGAGAAGTGCTGCAGCGGGCTAAGACGACCAAGATCCTAGGTAAAGGGACACCTGGCTTGTGCAGAGGGAAGGCAGGAAGCCCCACAAGCTGAAGGTCAGGAGAGGGAAGTAGCCCAGGGGAAAGAATCACTGGTACAAGTGGTTCACCTGCTATCATAGGGCCCCTGGGCTGGGACCCGGAGTAGAGGGTGGGCCCGGGTCCCTCCCTCTTCACTCCCCTTCCCTGGGATACTAGTAGGATAGCTGTTACCCCAGTTCAGGGGCAAGAAATGGCACCCTGAAACCCCCTCCCCCCGACAAGAAGAGAAAGTGCGGGACCCATCATAGTAGTGCCGGCAATTTGCCACATATATTGAAATGACAGTTTTAGCATACCATACAAAGGAGAGAAAACAGTAAAAGTTGATAATTTATTCTGAATTTTTTCCGTGTCTAAAATACTTTGACTTTCCAAAAAGCAGGTGGACATTGCAATACATGGTTAAACAAAATCATACATTAATTAATATTGCAATGTACATATTCATACACACTGTTTCAAATGTATACTCTACATAGCTACTTATCTGCTTCCCATTTCCAGAATATTGGAGCATCTCACCAACTATATATCTATCCTTGCAACAGCCATGAGAGGTAGAGAAGTACATTTTACCAGTGGAGAACTGAGGCACTGACAGACACAGGGTGGTAAAGCCAGGAACTAAACTCATCTCTTGAGTCCCAGGCCACTGCCTTAACTGCAAGACCATCCTACCATTTTTTTGTTATATAACAAAATAACAAAGGAAGTGGGTGGAATTTAGGCTGTGCATTGTGATTTTCATTTTTTTTGGCATGTGCGGCCATTTGATGAGTAGGTGATTCAGTGATGATACAATTCACTTATGGAAATGATTCATTAATGATAATCATAGGAACGTAGGAATAGTGGATCAGCCCCAAAGTCCATCTAGTCCAGTATCCTGTCTCCAACAGTGGCCAGCATCAGATGCTTCAGAGGAAGGTGCAAGAATCCCATGGTTAATAGATGTGGGATGATCTGTCCACACATTAGGGCTCATCCTGATCTCTAATAAACTAGAGATTGCTGTAAACTCTGAAGCATTATATTTAATCTCTCTTCTGGAATTGATCTTGATATTAATTATAGCAACTCTGGATATTCCTGTTATCCACTTTAATGTCCACTCCCTCTTAATCTTACTAAATTCCTGGCCTCAGCAACTTCCCATGGCAATAAAATTCCACAGTGTAACTACACTTTGTGTTGTAAAAGTATTTCCTTTAAATTTGCCACCTTTTAAATGCCATTGCATATTGCCTTATTTTTGTGTTAGGACACAGAAATGATTACGACCAAGAGGATTAATAAATCAAAAATGTGACACTGTAACGGGGTGTGCGACTCACCACCACAGCGCCTCCTGCTGGCCATCCTAGGAATTAGCTTAGGGTTGCCAGTGCGCCCTCCTCAGGTGGTGTCTTGCCCATCGTCACTTCTGTCTCCACCTCCAGAACCTGCATCACTCCGCAGACCATGTTGTCCTCTTCTGGACACAGGCCTGTGGCTGTGCCGCACTCAGTTCTTTCCCCCATTCTGGGGGACCGACAGTCCTCAGTCCAGCCACTTGCCTCAGTGGTAGACTGTAGTTCAGATTATAGCTGCTCGTCTCAGTGGCAAACTGCAGTCCATACAATGGCCACTCCCCTCAGTGGTAAGTGGGGGCAAAGGTGGGGGGGACCTGGGCCCGCCCGCTACTCCAGATCCCAACCCAGGAACCCTATAGCCGGCAGCCACTTTCCCGAGCACCTCTCCTCTGCCCTTGTATCAGGGCCTCACTCTGGCAGCCATCAGCCTGGAGCTTCCTCATACTCTGCCAACTCTGCCTAGCACTGCTCTTTCCATGGTGCTCCAGCCCTCTAAGCAGACAGTCCTCCTCCCTCGAACTGCAGGGAGTGACTGCCTCACTCATCAGCCCCTTCTTATATGGACCAGCCTGGCCCCGATTGGCTCCTCCAATAAACCTTCCCCTAATTGGTTGGCACTACAAGCCTTTTCCTTATTGGCTGCCTCCCGCACAGCCTCCCCAGGGTTGCTTTAACCCTTTATATACCAGTGAGGGGAAGCCACCCCATCATACACCCTCCCCCTTAAGACCACACACCTGGGGGGAGGACAAAGGGGGGTTATCTTCCCAGCTTCCCTTGCAGTTGGGCCCACAGAGTATCCCTCTCCTGCCTCAGGCTCTCCACCAAGAGGAGCAGTCTGTCTCCCTCTTCCAGGGTCTGGGTCCCCAGCATAGCCTGTCCTGCTCCTGTGTGGGTTCCCCTGTCTGTCTGGGTCTCCACCGTAGCTTGCCCTACTCCCACATAGGTTCCCCTGTTTCTCTGGGACCTTTCTGCCTGACTCATCTTACCCATCACCTCCCTACCTCCTTGTGCTGGGTGTGGGATATGGCTGTCAGGACCTCGGTCCTCACTGCCGCTTTGCTCTGAGCATTCTCCGACTGAGCCTAGTGCTCAGGCGTCCCCCCACCTTCTCCTCTGGGGGCAATGCCTTTTTATATCATAGAATCTCAGGGTTGGAAGGGACCTCAGGTCATCTAGCCCAACCCCCTGCTCAAAGCAGGACCAACCCCAACTAAATCATCCCAGCCAGGGCTTTGTCAAGCCTGACCTTAAAAACCTCTAAGGAAGGAGATTCCACCACCTCCCTAGGTAACCCATTCCAGTGCTTCACCACCCTACTAGTGAAAAAGTTTTTCCTAATATCCAACCTAAACCTCCCCCTCTGCAACTTGAGACTATTACTCCTTGTTCTGTCACCTTCTACCACTGAGAACAGTCTAGATCCATCCTCTTTGGAATCCCCTTTCAGGTAGTTGAAAGCAGCTATCAAATCCCACCTCATTCTTCTCTTCTGCAGGCTAAACAATCCCAGTTCCCTCAGCCTCTCCTCATAAGTCATGTGCTCCAGCCCCCTAATCATTTTTGTTGCCCTCCGCTGGACTCTTTCCAATTTATCCACATCCTTCTTGTAGTGTGGGGCCCAAAACTGGACACAGTACTCCAAATGAGGCCTCACCAGTGCCGAATAGAGGGGAATGATCACGTCCCTCAATCTGCTGGAAATGCCCCTACTTATACAACCCAAAATGCCATTAGCCTTCTTGGCAACAAGGGCACACTGTTGACTCATATTCAGCTTTTCGTCCACCGTAACCCCTAGGCCCTTTTCTGCAGAACTGCTGCCCAGCCATTCGGTCCCTAGTCTGTAGCAGTGCATGGGATTCTTCCGTCCCAAGTGCAGGACTCTGCACTTGTCCTTGTTGACCCTCATCATATTTCTTTTGGCCCAATCCTCTAATTTGTCTAGGTCCCTCTGTATCCTATCCCTACCCTCCAGCGTATCAACCACTCCTCCCAGTTTAGTGTCATCTGCAAACTTGCTAAGGGTGCAGTCCACACCATCCTCCAGATCGTTAATAAAGATATTGAACAAAACCGGCCCCAGCACCGACCCTTGGGGCACTCCATTTGATACCGGCTGCCAACTAGACATGGAACCATTGATCACTACCCGTTGAGCCCGACCATCTAGCCAGTTTTCTATCCACCTTACCGTCCATTCATCCAGCCCATACTTCTTTAGCTTGCTGGCAAGAATACTGTGGGAGACTGTATCAAAAGCTTTGCTAAAGTCAAGAAATAGCACATCCACTGCTTTCCCCTCATCCACAGAGCCGGTTATCTCATCATAGAAGGCAATTAGGTTAGTCAGGAATGACTTGCCCTTGGTGAATCCATGCTGACTGTTCCTGATCACTTTCCCCTCCTTTAAGTGGTTCAGAATTGATTCCTTGAGGACCTGTTCCATGATTTTTCCAGGGACTGAGGTGAGACTGACTGGCCTGTAGTTCCCTGGTTCTTCCTTCTTCCCTTTTTTAAAGATGGGCACTACATTAGCTTTTTTCCAGTCATCCGGGACCTCCCCCGATTGCCATGATTTTTCAAAGATAATGGCCAATGGCTCTGCAATCTCATCGGCCAACTCCTTTAGCACCCTCGGATGCAGTGCATCCGGCCCCATGGACTTGTGCTCGTCCAGCTTTTCTAAATAGTCCCGAACTATTTCTTTCTCCACAGAGGGCTGGTCACCTCCTCCCCATACCGTGCTGCGGAGTGCAGCTGTCTGGGAGCTGACCTTGTCCGTGAAGACAGAGGCAAAAAAAGCATTGAGTACGCTAGCTTTCTCCACATCCTCTGTCACTAGGTTCCCTCCTTCATTCAGCAAGGGGCCCACACTTTCCTTGACTTTCTTCTTGTTGCTAACATACCTGAAGAAACCCTTCTTGTTACTCCTAACATCTCCGGCTAGCTGCAACTCCAAGTGTGATTTGGCCTTCCTAATTTCACTCCTGCATGCCTGAGTAATACTTTTATACTCCTCCCTGGTCATTTGTCCAATCTTCCACTTCTTGTAAGCTGCTTTTTTGTGTTTGAGACGAGCAAGGATTTCACTGTTAAGCCAAGCTGGTCGCCTGCCATATTTACTTTTCTTTCTACACATCGGGATGGTTTGTTCCTGCAACCTCAATAAGGATTCTTTAAAATACAGCCAGCTTTCCTCGACTCCTTTCCCCGTCATGTTATTCTCCCAGGGGACCTTGCCCATCAATTCCCTGAGGGAGTCAAAGTCTGCTTTTCTGAAGTCCAGGGTCTCTGTTCTACTCCTCTCCTTTCTTCCTTGTGTCAGGATCCTGAACTCGACCATCTCATGGTCACTGCCTCCCAGGTTCCCATCCACTATTGCTTCCTCTACTATTTCTTCCCTGTTTGTGAGCAGCAGGTCCAGAAGAGCTTTTCCCCTAGTTGGTTCCTCCAGCACTTGCACCAGGAAATTGTCCCCTACACTTTCCAAAAACTTCCTGGATTGTCTGTGCACTGCTGTATTGCTCTCCCAGCAGATATCGGGGTGATTAAAGTCACCCATGAGAACCAGGGCCTGTGATCTAGTAACTTCTGTTAGTTGCTGGAAGAAAGCCTCATCCACCTCATCCCCCTGGTCTGGTGGTCTGTAGCAGACTCCCACCACGACATTACCCTTGTTGCTCACACTTCTAAATTTAATCCAGAGACTCTCAGGTTTTTCTGCAGTTTCATACTGGAGCTCTGAGCAGTCATACTGCTCTCTTACATACAACGCAACTCCCCCACCTTTTCTGCCCTGCCTATCCTTCCTGAACAGTTTATATGCATCCATGACAGTACTCCAATCATGTGAGTTATCCCACCAAGTCTCTGTTATTCCAATTATATCATAATTCCTTGACTGTGCCAGGACTTCCAGTTCTCCCTGCTTGTTCCCCAGGCTTCTTGCATTTGTGTATAGGCATTTAAGATAACTCACTGATCGTCCTGCTGTCCCAGTATGGGGCAGGAGCCCTCCCCTCTTGCACTCACCTACTTGTGCTTCCTCCCGGTATCCCACTTCCCCACTTACCTCGGGGCTTTGGTCTCCTTCCCCCGGTGAACCTAGTGTAAGCAGAGTCAGGATGAGCTCCACCCTGACATCTGGTGGTGAGTCGTGGCAAAGCACTCCAGGGGCTGATCTCATTTGCATAGGCACACCCACCCTGCCTGGTACGAACGATAGTGGCCCAAATGGGCACTTTGGGCTGCTGTAGGATCCCCAGTTTTCTGTATTGGGGCAGGAATTTCTGTTATTGGGGCAGGAAGAATAAACTGTTATACTTCTTATGTAAATCATGGACAGTGGAACTGTACTTGGCCTTTTGTCAGGCTAAAGGGGAACTCACCATTAGCTAAGCAGCACTCACCAGCCAAGGGACATGGGTTTCAAAGCCCAGTGAATTGAGAGAGGCTGGGGGACAGGTATTAGTACTTGGTGGTGTAGGCCCCTTGTGAGGGTCTGAGACACCAATTGCACCTTCTCCTCTTTCCACTGTGGAATATTAGAGCTAATGTTGAGTTCCTTGAGAGTCTGGTTTCAGGCTGCTGAATTGAAATCACTCTGGGCTAACAGTGCAAATGAGCACTAGGGCTCCCCTAACTACAAGCTGAAATCACTAAAGAGCTAAAAGTCTTATGAGCTGAAATTGCTGAGCACTGTGTAAAGTAGTGGGGGAGCCTGAAGATAAATTGCTGAGTGGCTGGTGGAGCAGTTGGCAAGACAGCTGATGGTGTGGCGCTGCTGGCAAAGCGGAGCAGTTTGTGGGGACAGTTGGAGCGGTGCTGCTGGCAGAGCAGAGCAGTTCATGGGGGCAGTCGGAGCAGCTTGCAGGACGGCTGGTGGAGCGGCGCTGTTGGCTGGCGGAGCAGTTCGTGGGGACAGCTGTAGCGGCTTGCGGAACAGCTGGCGGAGCAGAGCAGCCCGTGAGATGGCTGGCGGAGCAGAGCGAAGCCCCATGGAGGGGTGAGGCAATCATCTTCACAGCACGTAAGGTGCCCCTTACCTCTCCCCTCCCCATTGCTGCTCAGGTGGGTGGCGTGTAGCACCCTGCAGATGAACTTTTGAACTCTGGGACTGGACTTTTGGGTTCTTGGACTTTTGGGTTCCTGGACTCAAGAACCCAAGGGACAGGACATGGCCCAATTGGCGGGGGTGGGTTTTGCTCACAGTTTGGTTTATGGATCCTACTTGCGGTGTTTTCCCAATTTAAGGCTGGTGTCGTTTACCTGCTGCTATTAAAGATTTTCTGTTACACCGAGGCTCTGTGCTTGTGAGAGGGGAAGTATTGCCTCTTCGAGGCGCCCAGGGGTGTGTATAGGATTTTCCCAGGTTACTGGGTGGGGGCTCGAGCCGGTTTTGCATTGCGTTGTTGAGAAGGGAACCCCTATGTACTGAACCTGGCCCTTGCTGCTGTCAACTCATCCTGGCAGAAGGGTTACACTAGTTTAAAGCCCTCCTCACTAGGTTAGCCAGCCTGCTTGCAAAGATGCTCTTCCCTCTCTTTGTTAGGTGGAGCCCGTCTCTGCCTAGCACTCCTTCTTCTTGGAACACCATCCCATGGTCAAAGAATCCAAACCCTTCTCTCCGACACCATCTGCATAGCCATTCGTTGACTTCCACGATTCGACGGTCTCTACTCCGGCCTTTTTCTGCCACAGGGAGGATAGACGAGAACACCACTTGCGCCTCAAACTCTGATGCCAAACTCCCTTCTCATGGCACTGGCCACATGTCTGTTGTCTCCCTTTGGCCATGGCCCTCTCATGGTCCTTCTCCATTTGCCCGGCCCCTTCCCCTGGGCTAGCCTTACCTCTACAAACCAGAGGGCACTGCTTCCATACATGTCCCTGTTGCCCACAGGTCCACCATGCCCAGTGCCTCCCTGTTCCCTTCACAAGGTGTCTCTCTTGAGCTCTTTTGCTTTCCTATTTTCCAGGTTGGGCCTCCGTTCCCATCCCAGTAGGGGCACTCCCTCTTAACATGTCCCAGCTGCCCACAGGCGAAACATTCTCTCAGCCTCCTGGTCCTGGTGCCTGGCTTCCCCTCACCCCCTGCGACTCTCATGGACTCCCATTCGCAGCAACTTAAATAGGCACAGCTGCTGTTTTGCTAACCCAGCCCTATAGATCTGCAGGTGTTCCTGTACCTCCCACTCTCTCTGCTGGGTGGCGAGCACCTGCTGTAGCAGAGTCTGAAGCTGCCCTTGCGGCCTGTTGCCCCCTTGCCATGGAGCACTTCCTCTGGAGTCCAGTTTAGGAAAGCCCCAGAACCCTCTGCAAAGAAGGCCTCAGTATACCCCAATTCCATTCTCCACCTTACATATCCCTTAGTCTCTCAAATAGGCAATAGTCCCCACAGTCTTCTATCTTGCCCTTGTATTGGGGTGACAGTGTGCCAACATTCTCTACCACGTGTAATGGGGCATTCGACTCACCACCGTGGCGCCTCCTCCTGGGAATTAGCTTTGGGTTACCACCTGAGGAGGGAGCACTGGCGTCTTGCCCGTTGTCACTTCTGTCTCCACCTCCGGGACCCGTGTCGCTCCCCGGACCATGTCATCCTCTTCTGGACGCAGCCTTCCGGCTGTGCCCCACTCAGTTCTTTCCCCCCTTGCGGGGGACTGACAGTCCTCCGTCCAACCACTTGCCTCAGTGGCAGACTGCAGTCCAGGTTCTAGCCACTTGTCTCAGTGGCAAACTGCAGTCCAGGTTCTAGCCACTTGTCTCAGTGGCAAACTGCAGTCCATACAATGGCCACTCCCCTCAGTGGCAAGTGGTGGCAAAGGCAGGGGGACCTGGACCTGCTCGCTACTCCGGGTCCCAACCCAGGAACCCTATAGCCGGCAGCCATGTGCTGCCCCTCCTCCAACTCTGCCATCTTCTTCCCTGGGCCACTTCCCCACAGCCCCAGCACCTCTCCTCTGCCCTTGTATCAGGGCCTCAGTCTGGTAACCATCAGCCTGGATCTTCCTCATACTCTGCCGACCCTACCCAGCATTGCTCTGTATATAGTCCTCCTCCCTCAAACTCCAGGGAGTGACTGCCTCTGCTTTGCTCAGCAGCCCCTTCTTATACAGGCCAGCCTGGCCCAATTGCCTCCTCCAATAAACCTTCCCCTAATTAGCTAGCACTAAAAGCCTTTTCCTTATTGGCTGCCTTCTGTGCAGCCTCCCCAGGGTTACTTGAACCCCTATTATACCAGTGAGGGGCAGCCATCCCATCACACACATTAATAAACTTAAAAAGTAGCCTATATATTAATTAGATTTTGATACAAACTAGAAGTGAGTCAATTTTCAAATCTCAAAAATCTGGAATTTATTTGCTAGCCTGAGTGGAAACAAAGGTTAGACTCACAAAAATATTTTTAAGGGCAAATGTTAAATTTCTACCTCATAAAATTAGCTAACAGATACAAATACTCAGAAAATGCATTCTGTATTTTGTGTATGTGCTGTAAATTTGGGAAGCACTGTATTATCCACACAAATCAGAAAGGTTTAATCCCATTTTTTAGTGCAAATCTCAATGCATCCTTAACTATGGAATTGCTATAGTGCCTGCAAAATTCAATGTTGTTTATTTCTTTGTCTAAGTAATTAGTGACCTGATCATAGTTCTTATGCTTTTTAGCAGTATAACTAATGATTTCTTCCCTTATTGATGCCTTAAATACACTCCAGACTGTGCCAAATGGGAATACACTTGTTTCATTTAATTCAAAAAGTTCAATAATAGCGTTTCCCAGCTTTTCACAGAATTGATCCTCACGTTGGGGAATTAAGCCTCTGTTTTCTACTTGTTACATAGTTTTTAAAGTTGCTAAGCATGTGAAAAATGAAGATTTCAGTGGAAGTGCCAGAATAAAAAACAACCATTTGATGAATCTTTACACTGCATTCAGTGGTTGGTTGGTTTTTAAGTACACGTCTTTTATAGTCCCTGACCAAGGCTTTCAACTTATTTTTAGCTTTGGTGAGTGATGCTAGAATATTAGCATTGGAAGCCCAGCTCTTCTGTTTATCCACAAAATGATGTACACCATGCGCAATGGTATTGCAACCCAGTTCAGAAATGGAACTTAAGCACATGATTAAGTCCTATTTGAATCTGTGCCTTGCTGAATAAATGAGCTTCCCTTCTGTTCTTGAGTGACCCATCATTCAGTGTGAGGATGTAGTTGGTTTGTGTCCATTAAATCTTTGGCTTCTGTTTTTGAAACTACCGATTGATGCCTGCTGTGACAATGTTAAATAGCTGCCTATACAAAGCTGCACTGATCCCACCATCTTGGGTAGGTAAACAGTGCTTCTGATGGTTATGTGCTGGGCAAGAGTCTAACTCATTACCTAGAATAACAGGCTCTCTGGGATATTACCAATCTCCTGAACCATCCAGTTCTTTGCAAACTATTTATAAACATGAAAATCCAACCACATTTTTGCCTTAAGCTCAAACAGAGCTTGGACCTTTGTTTTTAGATTTGAGTTGGCTGAGCTAAGGCCCCCAGCCCCGGCCTCAGCCTAGGCTAGCCTAGCCTGTTGGTCCTTCTCACTGAGCCAGATTCTCCATTCTTCTGCATCTCCTTTAAACTGCACCCGAAACTCATGCCGATATAAGCTTAATCAGTACACCATTATTTAGTCCATATATATCTCAATAAAAACTATGTTAATAGAGCATTAAGATTGCTTGGTAAGACACTCAAAAGACAGAAACGGACAAAGCTATGATTACATATGCAACCTTACCTCTGTCCCTTTGTGTGCATGCATTACAACAGCTTTCAATTATGTGATCATAATCGCTTCTCGGCTCTTTAGCTGTGGTGAAATTTATATCTTAAACAACACAATATAATTTCAAAAAAAAATTCTGTAACCTTAATACACATTAGTGGCAGCTTGAAATACTACCAAAATTATTTTCTACTGTCACTAATTTCACTGGGGTAATAGTCCAATTGGTCTTAATAAAAGTAAGATGAGATTTTGAAAAGCCCCGAGTGAGTTAGAAACACAACTCCTACTGAAATACACTTTCAATGTTTTTTGGTGGAGCGTCCAGTTTCTTTCAATGGAAACTGTTCTCTGAACACACTTAGGAAAACCACACTTTTGAAAATCCTATCCATGGGTTTTTAAGTTCTCTTCTCTCTAAGGTACCTATATGGATAATGTTGACTGAAGTTTACAGGTGTGTTTTTGAAGAAATTGTGGTGTACTTCTAGCAAATATGAAGTTCAGGTATGCTAATTAATATACCTGTTACTTAGGATACAACATCATTTAACTACTAGATGAAGCATAAATAGTTCTAACCCACACATAAATGTTATTTTCCTTTGACAATTTCATCAAAGAAAAGAAACTAAGTATGTCTACACTGCAATTAAATACCGAGGCTGGCCCATGTTAGCTGACTCAGGCTCACGGGCTAAGGGGCTGTTTAACTGAAATGCAGACATTCAGGCTTGGGCTAGAGCCTGGGCTCTGGGACCCCACAAGAGAGGAGGGTCCCAAAGCCCAGGCTCCCGCCCAAGCATTACACTGCAAGTAAACAGCCCCTCAGCCTGAGTCCCGTGAGCCCGAGTCGGCTGACACAGGCCAGCCATAGGGGTTTAATTGCAGTGTAGGCATACCCCCCCAAACATTTGTAAATCTGAAGTTTAAATTGAGAAAAATATCAGTCACAAAAAAGTAAAAAAATTTACTTGTATTCTGTACTGTTTTAAATAGTCAGCTGTCCCAGCTGCCTGTAAGTGTACCATGAACACATGACCAACCTATGCTGGGAACAGGTGATTGTGTTTTTATATCACTCCTCTAACTCTACCACCTCTAAAAGGGGTACTGACTGACATCACAACCATATACAATGCTTCATGAATCTATAATGTCCTCTGGAAACACTCCTGTTAAGGGTGAAACTTAAAGGTAATGTCAGTCTTCAATTTTGTTATCCGTCAGGTGATTAAATGCCTAATTACCCAGCAGGGAGAGAATTATAAGGGTTCGTTGCTGTGGAAGTTTGATTTTTTTCAATGCTTGGGATGAGATAATAAATACAGATTTATCTTGGACCGTGTTAGAATTGGCAAATCATTAATTTCATTGATCTTGATAGTAGTGACATTTATCATGCTGAAATCCATTAGTATTAGCAAAAATGTTATATGTGATGCCATAGGAATTTCAATTATTCATGTCCTCTTGTTTTTATCCTCTGAGCATCATCTTTTCCTTTTAAGCTTTCTTATTTTCAGAGTAGAGGAGTATGAAGCCCTCTTCTTCCTTCCTCATAATGAACTAAAATGCAGTTCATGTCAAACTTGCAGATATGCTAAGTACAGTGGGTAGAAAATGCTTGCTAGTCTTTTTACCTATTCAGGGAGAAACAAAGGACGAAGGTTGGGATCCATGAAGGGACTTGGGCATTACAATGCTGAGCACCACAGCACCTAACTTTTAGGTGCCCAGAAAAATCACAAGAACGACACTATGAGCCACAAAACTGAGTTAAATGCGTAGGCTCCTGTGATGGGGTGTCTATCCTACACTCACCCATAAGGGATTAATAGAGCCCTAGGGAGGCTGCACAGGAGGCAGCCAATTACAGAGGAGCTGTGAGGAGCAGCCAATCAGGGCTGGGTTGGCCCATATAAGAAGGGTTGCAGAGCAACTTTAGTAGCAGGCTATAGCTTGAGGGGAGAAGATCAGACTCTGAGCAGAAGGAAGGAGTGTCAGCACCTGGGATAGAGCAGTGGTGCAAGCAGGGACCGGTGGAGCTAGAGAGAGCTCCTGGCTGGCTGCTAGGGCCTGCAGGCTGAGGCCCTGAGGTAAGGGCAGAAGTGGGTGCTAGAGCTGCATGGGAAGCAGCCCCAGGACAATGGACTGCAATTGTCACTGAGGGAATGGCTGGACTGTGATTGCAGGTCCCCTGGAAGGAGGGGGGACACAGAATGGACAAAGGACAGTGTCACTGGAACAAAAGTGATGGCAGTGAGGCACCACCAGAGGAGAGTGTTCTAGTGAGCAGAGCTAATTCCCATGACAGCCACCAGGAGGCGCTGCAGTGGTGAGTTGCATCTTGTCACAGCTCCCTATACAGTGAATGGGGAGAAATAGGTGCCTTAAAGTGTGAGCCACAACAGCCACATGGGGAGATGCCTAAACTAGCCAATGGGAGTTGCCAATGAGAGGTCTCTGTCCTAAGAGCCACCTCTCTCTTAGAGATAGGTGCCCAAGTCTGGGTGGCAAGGAGGTGTCTATCTCTGCTTAGTATGACCTGCTGTAGTCTCCCCTTTAGCCAGTTCCTTATCCATCTTTCAATTTTCCTATTGATCCCCATCTTTTCCAATTTAACTAATAATTCCCCATGTGGAACCATATCAAATGCCTTACTGAAATCAAAGTAAATTAGATCCACTGCGTTTCCTTTGTCTAAAAAAATCTGTTACCATCTCAAAGAAGGAGATCAGGTTGGTTTGGCATGATCTACCTTTTGTAAAGCCATGTTGTATTTTATCCCAGTTACCATTGATCTCAATGTCCTTAGCTACCTTCTCCTTCAAATTTTTTTCCAAGACCTTGCATATTACAGATGTCAAACTAACAGGCCTGGAGTTAGCCGGATCACCTTTTTTCCCTTTCTTAAAAATAGGAACTATGTTAGCAATTCTCCAGTCAAATGGTACAACCCCTGAGTTTACAGATTCATTGAAAATTCTTGCTAATGGGCTTGCAATTTCATGTTCCAGTTCCTTTAATATTCTTGGATGAAGATTATCTGGACCCCCCCCCCCCGAATTTAGTCCCATTAAGCTGTTCGAGTTTGGCTTCTACCTCGGATGTGGTGATATCATAGAATCATAGAATCTCAGGGTTGGAAGGGACCTCAGGAGGTCATCTAGTCCAAACCCCTGCTCAAAGCAGGACCAACCCCAACTAGATCATCCCAGCCAGGGCTTTGTCAAGCCTGACCTTAAAAACCTCTAAGGAAGGAGATTCCACCACCTCCCTAGGTAACCCATTCCAGTGCTTCACCACCCTACTAGTGAAAAAGTTTTTCCTAATATCCAACCTAAACCTCCCCCTCTGCAACTTGAGACCATTACTCCTTGTTCTGTCATCTTCTACCACTGAGAACAGTCTAGATCCATCCTCTTTGGAACCCCCTTTTAGGTAGTTGAAAGCAGCTATCAAATCCCGCCTCATTCTTCTCTTCTGCAGGCTAAACAATCCCAGTTCCCTCAGCCTCTCCTCATAAGTCATGTGCTCCAGCCCCCTAATCATTTTTGTTGCCCTCCGCTGGACTCTTTCCAATTTATCCACATCCTTCTTGTAGTGTGGGGCCCAAAACTGGACACAGTACTCCAAATGAGGCCTCACCAGTGCCGAATAGAGGGGAACAATCACGTCCCTCGATCTGCTGGAAATGCCCTTACTTATACAGCCCAAAATGCCGTTAGCCTTCTTGGCAACAAGGGCACAATGTTGACTCATATTCAGCTTTTCGTCCACTGTAACCCCTAGGTCCTTTTCTGCAGAACTGCTGCCCAGCCATTCGGTCCCTAGTCTGTAGCAGTGCATGGGATTCTTCCGTCCTAAGTGCAGGACTCTGCACTTGTCCTTGTTGAACCTCATCAGATTTCTTTTGGCCCAATCCTCTACTTTGTCTAGGTCCCTCTGTATCCTATCCCTACCCTCCAGCGTATCAGCCACTCCTCCCAGTTTAGTGTCATCTGCAAACTTGCTAAGGGTGCAGTCCACACCATCCTCCAGATCGTTGATGAAGATATTGAACAAAACCGGCCCCAGCACCGACCCTTGGGGCACTCCATTTGATACCGGCTGCCAACTAGACATGGAGCCATTGATCACTACCCGTTGAGCATGACTATCCAGCCAGTTTTCTATCCACCTTACCGTCCATTCATCCAGCCCATACTTCTTTAACTTGCTGGTTATCTACCTCCATATTCTCATTCCCATTTGTCATCCTACCATTATCCCTAAGCTCCTCATTGCCTCAGTCTTTAATAAGGCTAAAGCATTTGTTTAGATATTGGGCCAGGCCTAGATTATCCTTAAACTCTACTCCATCCTCAGTGTTTATCAGTCCCACTTCTTCTTTCTTTGTTTTCTTCCTATTTATATGGCTATAGAACCTTTTACTATTGGTTTTCATTCCCTTTGCAAGGTTCAACTCTACATGGCTTTTAGTCTCTCTTACTTTATCCCTACATGTTCTGACCTCAATAAGGTAGCTTACCTTGCTGATCCTTCCCATCTTCCATTCCTTGTATGCTTTCTGCTTTTTCTTAGTCACCACTCTGAGATGCTTGCTCATCCAGCTTGGTCTACAACTCCTGCCTATGAATTTTTTCCCATTTCTTGGGATGCAGGCTTCTGATAGTTTCTGCAATTTTGACTTAAAGTAATTCCAGGCCTCCTCCACCTTTAGATCCAAAGTTCTTCAGTCCAATCCACTTCCATAATTTCCTTAATTTTTTAAAGTTAGCCCTTTTGAAATAAAAAACCCTAGTCGCAGATTTATTTTTGTTTATCTTTCCATTCAGTTTGAACTGAATTAGTTCATGATTGCTCGAACCAAGGTTGTCCCCTACAACCATTTCTTCTATGAGGTCCTCACTACTCACCAAAACCAAATCTAAAATGGCATCTCCTCTTCTTGGTTCAGCAACTACTTGGTGAAGGAATCCATCAGCTATCGCATCTAAAAAAATCTGAGCCCTATTATTATTACTAGCACTTGTCCTCCAGTCTATATCTGGGAAGTTAAAGTCTCCCATGATCACACAATTCCCATTAGTATTTACTTCATTAAAACCATTAAAGAGGTCTCTATCCATATCCAAATCAGATCTCAGTGGTCTATAGCACACCCCAAGCACTATCCCAGGGGAGGCTCTAGTAGTTTTCTTCCCCAATGAGATTTTTGCCCAGACAGACTCTGGCTTATCCATTCCATCACTTCTTATTTCTTTACAGTCTACCTCATCATTGATGTACAATGCTATTCCACCACCTTTACCTTTATTTCTGTCTTTCCTAAACAGCACATACCCTTCAATACCTGTACTCCAGTCATGACTACTATTCCACCATGTTTCTGTTATCCCTATAATATCTGGTTTCACTTCCTGTACCAGTAGCTCTAGTTCCTCCATTTTGTTACCTAGGCTCCTCACATTAGTGTATGAACATCTTAATTTTTGCTGTTTGGCCTTGCTCACATTCTTTACCCGATTAGGCATGGACATTCTACCACCAGTATCACCTATTAGACTGGTATCTACACTACCCTTCCTCCTTATGTCCATTCTCCTACTCACGGCTGTATCCTTTCTTACATCGTTTTCTTCTCTCTCAATGTTAAAATTCAGCATGGAGATTACCTGGACATCTCCCAACCATCTCCCCCAAATACCTAGTTTAAAGTTATCTTAATCAGTTGTACCAGCCTCCATCCTAGAAGTCTATTTCCCTTCCTACTCAGGTGAAGTCCATCCCGAGAGAACAATCCTCTGTCCATGAATGCCTCCCAGTGGCCATACATCCCAAAGCCCTCCTTATAGCACCACTGCCTGAGCCATCTATTGATCGTCATAATCTTGACACACCTTTGTTGCCCTTCTCTAGGGACAGGCAGAATCCCACTGAAGATCACCTGAGCCTCAATTTCTTTAAGTGTCTTCCCCAGCCTGGCATAGTCTCCCTTGATACGTTCCAGCGAGAATCTAGTGGTATCATTTGTTCCCACATGAAGGATAATCAGTGGATTCTTTCCCGCTCCCATTAGGATCCTTTTCAGCCTCAGGTCCACATACCGTATCTTAGCAGATAGCACACCCTTCTGTTCTCTGGATCAGCTCTGGTTACAGGCCTGTCTATTCTTCTCAGTAAGGAGTCCCCAATCACGTAGACCTGCCTTTTCTTGGTGATGGTGCGATTCTCCGGTCTGTCCCCTGTTCCCTCTGGCTGCAAGCCGTCTCGATTCCTGTTCTTCCTTGTAATCCTTTTAAACCCATCCTGTATCCTCCTGGGGCTCATATTTGGTGTTTATCTCCATTGACTCTTCCCCTTTTCCTATAGGACTACCGCTCTTCTCGTCTTCCTTGCCCTCCCACCTTCAGTGACCACCTGCTGTACCCCTTCATTTTCCAACTCTGCAAACCTGTTCCTAAGCTCTCTTTCTCCTTCACTATCCCGTCTTTTCCCTCTGCCTGGTTCTCTTAGTCACATGCTTCCACTGTCCATTTTCTTCACCCAGGCTTCTCCCCTCGTAGTTCTTTGGTCCTGCTTCCATCTGCAAGTCTGAGCTTTTCCCTTCAGCCTCCTCATGTCTTTGCCCCATCATCTGCTCGAACCTCCTTCTAAACTCAGCCAGAGTTTCCACCTGCATCTCCAATCCTCAGATCTCTTCTTCCATCAGCTCTATCAGGTGGCACTTCATGCAGACGAAACTCTTTTCAGGTACCCACTCCAAGATCATGTACATACCGCAGCTTCCACATGCAGTCATCTTCATTGTGTTCTCCACTGCTTGGGTCACTACCACTCCTGCCTCTGTATCTGGCATAGCCTTCTCACCTAAGTCCTGTTAGTCTGGGAAACACAAACCAAACCAAAACACCACCACTTACAGCAAAAAAAAACCCCCAACGAGCACCACAATACTCCCTTCACTAGCCTGTCTGTTCCTTTGCCTGGTTCTCCTAGTCTTCCCCCAAACTCCCCTTGCAAACTCCTCTGTTTACAGCTCTCTTTGCTGGCTCCTGTGCCACTGCAGCTGTCTGTGGGTGGGCCAGATTAAAATATTTCCTCCTTGCTAGTTTAGCAAAAAAAGAGGGTTTAAAAAGTGGGTCACACTAAACACTTTTGTTGCTTTTTACATGGGAAAAATTTTAATCTAAAAAAAAAAATCCTCTAATCACCCTACTTTTGACCCTCTGACCTTCACACCTGTCCTTATTTTTTTTTTCTGTTTTCCCCTGTAATTATTTGAGTCCTGGGCTCAGTGGATTCTCCCCATTGGCTGGGGGAGGGTCCTTTAGCTGTGGGCGGGCTTATGCCCACCCACCTCCCTGGAACCAAATAGGACCAATTTCTGAGGTAAAGTTAAAATAGTACCTATATCAATTGTTGCCTCATGGGCCTCCAGAAAAGGAGCCTAATGCAAAGTCTTCATTAAACCAGCTGTTGTATACTGCTCAATCATAGGCAATTATGAGACCAAAGAAGGGGTTAGTGAGAAACAGAATCAGGATTATTTTGCATGTGTGTAGGAAGCTGTTTATCAAATTTTGGATGAGTCACAATTTAAACAGCAAATACCGCTAATTACAACAGTATTTCTTCTGGCTGAAATGGTCAGAGCTTGCATTAAGATATGTAGACAGTCGGGATCTTGTTTTCATAATCTACTTTACTTTTTAATCAAGTATTGAAATGTTGGGGAAATAACACCAATCTTCCTGAAACACTAGATCATTTCCTTGCACCCTGTATAACCTTCCCCCTGGTGTTGTTAAACATCACAGTGTGAACACCTACCATGCTGCCACTTGTTTCCCTCAGAGGAAAAAAAATAAAAAAGTTTATATATTCCTAGGAGTCTAAATAGCAGATATTATCCAATTCACCAACAGGCTAATTGTGACATCCACTACAGCCATGAGGCAAAACATTCCAGATACAGTAATAGGAGAATTAAATCGAGATCTGCTCTCACTAGTGGTGCCACTGTATCTAATTAGAATTATGATTATGAGTGTTGGGGGGAATCAAGATAGTTTGTAGTGAAAAGAAAATAGTGAATAGAACTTGATTAAAAAAACTGGATTTATTTACTCCATGGGAAAAATTGGTTATCAGATTAAATATTTCAGTTTTCAGGTGTTGTTTTTTAATGACAAGTCAACATTTTCCACAAAGAGCAGATACTTCTCATGAAAAATTCCATCCTGTTGAAAGCCAGCTTTCTGTCAGTAAACAGTTTTGACAGAAAATATTGACTAGCCCTAACAGAAGACAGGATATTTCTTCGGGGGGCGGGGGGGGGGGGAAGAAATCCAAACTCATTTTTATTGGGACAGATTCTAACCTTTTTCAGGATGATGGGAACCCTACCTCACAAGTAGTCCCCTCCCAAGCGCTACTCACTCTGAATAAGGGTATTGCCGTCTGGTCCATTCTTATTAGCAAAACAGATGAATTTTCAGGCTTTTTGTAGAATTCAGTGGGTGTTGATTCAGGCCCTTTGTGTTTGTCCAAATGAGCTATTTTAAAAATTCCTTGAAATAAAGGTCTTTCCTGGGATGATTTCTATGAGCTCTCAGAAAGGATTCATGAGGACTCTTCAACTATCTCATGGCAATGCATTCGTGCTCTGCAATGTAATGAGATTGCTCAAGATATATTTTCATAGCCATGTTCACAAAAAACACTCAGCTCAAATAGGGTGAATCCCCTCTGTTGAAAAAGGCTGCAGTGTCCCCACCTGCTCTCACTGTGAAGTTAAGCCACACAGACAGATGTGCTGCCTGCAAGTTATCCCTTTTACAATCCTTCTGTGATCTCTAATGACATCATGACACTGGACAGTTCAGTAATGACAAACTGGGGAATAATTCCTCTTGTAGACATCTGCTCTTCTGTGTCTTGCTGTTTTTGTTTTGTTTAGCTGTGAGCACTCTGTTTGCATTGACTGGGCTATGGCTGTGACCATCTCTCATCTGAGCCGTGAGATTGTGATGGTAGCCCTTAGACTCAGTTAATTTAAATTTTTCACTTTCTCTTGAAGTCCCTTTGGGCTAGGAGAGAAGTCAAGGTTGAGTATCACTGCAGAATTTTGACAAGAATAGGGGTGTGAGATTGTAAGAGCATCTGCAAAATTGGCACTTTGTGTTGTTAAAAAACATACACTGTAGTGGAACAGAAGCATAGTCTATGACAATAATGTTAATGGCATACAACAGCCTCTAAATTACAGATTTGTGGGGAAATATTGATGTGAAAATGTAAACACAAAGAAATGAAAACCATAATAAAAGCTCTCTTCATAAGAAATATAATGTACAATTAAATAGGAAGGCTAAACTGAAATAAAGTTAAAGTGGTGACACATTTCCTCATTCAAAATTAAGGCTGGTGCTGTCTTTAACCCTCAAAGTCTTCAGCAAAAAGCAAAACGGTATGAAGTGAAGATGACAAGTCAGACTTCACCCTGAATTTAGGACTTGGGGTGATTTGTCACTCAGAGCCTTGCTGTTCATCAATCAGAGAGGCTTCATTAGTTGTTTATTTAGAAAGTCATGTTAGTTGTTCAGCATCTCCACAGAATTTCTTAAGTGAAATAGGAAACAACAGACCTTTACTCAGGAACCTGTGAATTGTACTCTGATATTATTTTGATTTCTACAGTCATTCGGTACAGAGCATCATCTATCCCAGGGGTCGGCAACCTTTCAGAAGTGGTGTGCCGAGTCTTCATTTATTCACTCTAATTTAAGGCTTTGCGTGCCAGTAAGACATTTTAACGCTCTGGGATGCTGGCCACCGGCTCCTGCCAGCTGGGGTCTCAGCCCGCTGCCAGCCTGGGTTCCTTCACCCAGGCCAGCAGTGGGCGCTGGGTGGGGCTGGCGGCGGGACCCCACTGGCAAGGGGCCAACAGCCGGAACCCCAGAACTGCGGCAGGCAGAGCTGCTAAGCCCACCACTGCGTGCCATCAAAAATCAGCTTGTGTGCCACCTTTGGCATGCATGCCGTAGGTTGCCAACCCCTGATCTATCCCCTGCAGCAGACGCTCCTCGAAACATTTAAAAAATATCGTTATAAAAATTGACCAAACCCTTTACCTCAACATGTTAATCAACATATATAATAACTCAACCACTAATATATGTAAGAATGCTGTGATATTCTTAGAATCATAGGTCTGGAAGGAACCTCAAGAGGTCAACTAGTCCATCACCCTATGCTGAGGCAGGATTAAATATACCTGGACCATCCAATGACAGAGGACTCAACAAGCTCCCTAGGTAAACTGTTCCAGTGCTTAACTAGCCTTATAGTTAGCAAGTTTTTCCTATTATCCTTACTGTAAACTAAGCCAATTATTTCCTGTCCTATCCTTGGTGAACATGGAAAACAATTGATCATTGCCCTTTTTATAATAGTCTTTTACATATTTGAAGACTTTTTATCATGTCCTCCCTCAGCCTTCTCTTCTTTAGTCTAAACATGTCCAATTCGTTCAACCTTTCCTCACAGATTTTTTTCTAAACCTTTTATCATTTATTTGTTCTTCTCTGGACTCTCTCTCCAATTTGTTCACATGTCTTTTAAATTATAGTCCCCAAAATTGAACACAATACTCCAGCTGAGGCCTCACCAGTGCCAAGTAGAGTGGGACCATCACCTCCCGTATCTTACATATGGACGCTTCTGTTAATGCACCCCAGAAAGGCATTTGCCCTTTTCACAACAGAATCACATTGTTGACTGTCATTCCATTTACGATCTGCACTATCATCTAACCAGTTATTCCCCATTTTACATTTGTGCATTTGATTTTTCTCTCCTAAGTGTAGCATTTGCAATTGTCTTTGTTGAATTTCATGTAACTGATTTCAGACCAGTTCCCCAATGTATCAAGATCGTTTCAAATTCTAAACCTGTCTGTCACAGGGCGACTGGCCCCTTTAAATGAAGCTGGTCCAGAGCCCCTGTGCCAGTAAAGGTGCTCCCCATTTGACCCAGTAAAAGGGCAGGGCACCAGCTGGGGCTATAAAGGCTGAGGGAAAAGCAGAGGGAGAGAGGTCCCTGAATGAAGGCTGAAAGCAGGAGGGTAGCAGAGGTCTTTACTGGCTGATCTCCCCAAGCTGCAGAGCAGTGGCTGAAGATAGGAGAGCAGCAGAGGGAGTTGCCAGCTAATTTCTGAGCTGGAGGCAGAGGTGGGAGAGGGCTGAAGACAGGGGAGCAGAAAAGGGACTTATCTACTGGCCTGCATGAGGTGAGAGGTTAATAGAACAGGGGAGTGATGGATGCTCCTCTGGTGAGGATGAGCTCCCAGCAGAGAGACTCTGGGGGTTCCCACTTGGAAGAGCAGGTTTGAACTCCAGCTGGGGTGGCTGTCCTGGTAGAAGGACCGAAGGGGACTGAAGAAGAGCCTGAGTGTGATGAGAGATTCCAGAGTGTAATATGTGCTATGTCAATGAATTAGCTAGCATGGGATTTTAGTAACTATATGCACTGGAGATGATAAATGGACTGTGATTTGGGACTTCTCTTACGGATTATTTGCATGATGTTTGTAATGAACTGGCCCCAAGGAGGGGTATTAGTGAGACCAGAGAGCCTCTTGTGGAACCCTTTGAGGGCCCAAGAGGGGAATTGGGGCAGTGACCTGGGTAGTAGGACATCCGGATGTACTGGGGTGGGTGCTTGGGGATGAGGGAGAATTGTTCACCCTGTCCTTCAAAGCGCTTTCAACCGCACCAGCTTGGTGTCCTCTGCAAATGTTATAAGTGTACTTTAGATGTTCTTTTCCAAGGTGTTCCTGAAAATACTGGCTAGTACCAGACCCAGGACCGACCCCTGTGGGACTCCACTTGATATGTCTGTCCAGTTTGACATTGATAACTACTCCTTGTGAACAATCATTCAAACAGTTAGGCACCCACCTTATAATAATTTCATTTTGACTATATTTCCCTAGTCTGTTTGTTTATGGAGATGTCATGTGGAACTGTTTCAAAAGCCTTATTAAAGTGCAGATATATCATGTCTACTGCTTCCTCCTATCCACTCGGCTGGTTACCCTGTCAAAGAAGGAAATTCCAAAAGTCCTCCCAATCTCTCACAGATAGTAAACAGCAGCAGGCCCTGAAGGTCAATAAACTAAGAGTGTTTCAGGCTGAGGGGTGGCAGAGCAAGTTCCAAAGTTCAGGGAATGCCACAGTGGATGCTGGCATGCTCCTCCAGCAGTTGTTTTCTGGAATTGAGCCTGACTACCTAACAGACCATCTCCATCTGTATCTGACTGCTATGTTCCCGAGGAACATTGATACTGTTGACCAAAATGGGGAGCCTTATGAGCATGAGAGACACCCTGGCTCCTATAAAGGTTCTAAGACTGGGAAACTTGCTGCCGGATGAAAGTTACCGCTAACCTCAACTACTTTCAGAGCTAAAGAGAAAGCACATCTCTTCACCCTCTGGTAATAGTACCCTCAATCTTACGGATTCATTTTGAGAGAGTGTGAGAGCAAGCATTGTCACCATTTTTAACTCAGGGAGTTACTGAGATACTACAATAATGAAGGCTTCATAAGTATCTAGATGGATGGATTTAAAAATAATCAAAGACTTTCCAGGTTATGCCAAAATACAAAATTTAAAATAGCCCATGTGTTTGTTTTTTAAATCAGCTGATTGAAGCTAGATGCTTCCTTATTGTACTTGTATAGCTATGATGAATGAAACTAAAGATAATTTTAATATTAAGGAGGACTTTGGAGTTGCTTGTGTAACAGAACATGCTAATGGCAATACTGTATGTGGATGAGCCTGTGTTCCTTGGGCACCTGAAACTCCCACTCACTCCTAGACACAATGGATACGTGGGGGACTTCTTCAGGAGAGTAAGGGAGCAGCCACTTTACTCTCCTTTGTGAGCTACCTGATTCTCTGGAGCCTCCACAGGGAAGAAGCAGCTGCTGCCAGGTTGCTACCCTGCTACTGTATTGGTGAGCTGGATGTGGGGGGGAGTCTTGGGTTAGCCCCTTCTGCTAATGTGTTGGTCATCTCTGCTCCAACTCTGATGTGGGGAAAGTTATCTGCACCAACAAAATGAATGGCATAGACGATTTCTCCCCGGGAGCCAGGGGATAAGCAGGCACTGTCCAAGATTATAACCCAGACCATGGTGATGAGTACATTTCAGTGTCATAGACAGAGATTTCACAGATGTTAGTGTGAGTTTGGGGTGTGCAAGGAATGCAGGGCTGGGCCCATAGAGAGTAAATTAGACAGGTATGGAGAGTAAATATGCAAACAGATGTAAGGAAAACAAACAAGTCCAGCTTTGATAGCCAGTTGTTCCTTGATTATAAGGAGAGTTCCTTGTTCCACACAGCAGCTGATATCTTTTTCTCAGACTAATGTTTATCTCAGGGTATGTCTATACTTACCAGGGATCGACGCTGCGGTAATTGATGTACTGGGGGGTTGAGAAGACCTGCTAAATCAACCGCAGATCACTCTCCTGTTGATTCTAGTACTCCACTGGAACGAGAAGCATAAGGTAAGTCGACAGGAGACTTTGACTACATTGACTCCTGCTACGTTATTCACGTAGCTACATTGACTCCTGCTACGTTATTCACATAGCTACATTGACTCCTGCTATGTTATTCACGTAGCTGGAGTTGCGTAACTTAGGCCGACTCATCCCCGTAGTGTAGACCAGGCGTCAGTTGCTTCCCCTGGATTCCAATGGCTTTTATTCCCCTGCCCCCACAATGTTCTCTAATTTATCTTCCCCTCCTCCCCCACAAAGTTACAATTTGAGCCAAGTGGCTTTGTCCTGATCCTGGGATTTCTTAAATTCTTATCCTTTAATAAATATAGATTTAGTGCTGCAAAAGCCAGTACTGGCGATTTGTTGCAAACTGTATTTAAAGAAGGAAAGTAATCTTATAAATACAAGGGAGTTTCCTCTGAAACAAACCTTTTCAGCTCTGCTCACAAAGATCTACATCACATTTAGCACAACTAATCCTTTTTATTTAACATCAGTAAAGTATATACAAACATTATTAGCCTTTGACTGTGCTAATTACAGTTTTAACCAGTCCTTGATTTCACTTTTTAAATACCTGATTGTTGATTTCCATCACTTAGGTGTGTTTTAAATCAAGGCTAGACAGGCGCTAACTTAACTACAGTGAAAAGAATGATGCTCTCCTGTGTTTTAATTGGAGGGTAAGTGAAAGTTCCAGTCACTGGTAGGAAATTGATGTGAAATGCCAGCTGACATATCTGTAGCAGCATTTAATTATTTAATCAAGTTAATAACAGAATATTTAAGCCAGCACCAAAAAAATCGCTGGGCATAACCAATTCAATCTATAAATCAGACATTTTGCTCTTCTGTTTTCATTCTTCAATTACATTCTGAGAACTAATTGGCAACACTTGATGAGAATTTAAGATGTAGACAGACTATAACAGGTGGAGGAATTAGATCTTCACAAGTAAATTAATTTATACATGCTGTGTATGTCTCTCTGACACACACTATCACACACAGCCAAGCAAACATCAATAACAGTATAGGTAATTGTGATCATGGCCAAGTGTTATAAAGCACATTTGTCGTTTCGTGAAACCCAAAGGAATAGTGTCTGCTTTCATTCTTTCATTATAGTTGATTTTCTTTGACTTTATCCTTGTGGGATCTTTAGGGGGAGGTTTTGTCTTTGCTTTTTGACTGGTGAACAAAATATTTGTATCCTAGCCAAGCAGTCATCATGTCTTTTGAACTTCATGAAAACGGCTATGTGGATCTTTGAATTGCATATAAACTGTGTCAGAATGAGTTATAGTGACTTTCCTGAGACACATTGAGATGATATGATTAAAAAAATAGAAAAGGTTTAAGGCTATCCTGTCAGTATCAAACGTCGGATGCCATGTACCTTCTTTTCATAAAGCTCAAATTATTACTTTAAAAAGAGGTGAAAAATTCTCAACCTGGGGTAATTCGGTAGGTGTAAAGATTACACTCCCCTGTTTCTCTAAAGCCTCCAGATGCGTCTTTATACACATTGTGCATCCTCCTCCTGGGTCATTCTGGCACTTACTGGGACTGGGTGTTCTTACACAGACTGGAACTGTCAGATACTGGCCTGTAACTGGGGTTGGGAGAGTTCAGACGGCTGAGAAGAAGCCTTTTCCAAAAAGGGAAACATTAACCGAAGTTCTCTTTTGGACAGCTGCTGAAATTGGCATATGAAAGCCTGTGTTACATAGAAGGGGCCCTATAGAGTATTCTCCTTAATTAGTTGAGTGGAGAGTTGTAAGTAATGCAAAAACAGCTTTTAATTTTCCATCTTTAAGAAAACTTTAGCAACAGAGAGATTAGTTCAGATACCTCGAGGGCGAATTCTGTAACTGCTTTGTGCCTGGAATTCAGTAGGAGGCCCAGTTGCAGAGCAGCTGTGCAGCATATACCTAGGCTAAAATAGTTAAATGCATATTTACTAAATAAGAGCTACATTCTCCCCTGTGCTGCACTTGGTAGATGGGGGCAGATAGGGGGAGTATTACTAGGACAGACGCTCTTCCTAATATTCAAGACAACTCCGAAGGCTGCAGAGTTAATGCATTCACCTGCACACTTGAGCCTTAAAGGGGTGTGAGCTGCTGGCTAGGGGATGTGTCCTGTTTTAGGCCTTGTCTACACTACAAAATTAAGTTGATTTAAGTTACGTCAGCCTACAGCCACTACAGTAATTAAATCGCTGTTGCATGTCCACACTATGCTCCTTGTGTCGCCAGTGCATGTCCACAGTAGCAGCCCTGGCATCGACGCCAAGAGCAGTGCACCATGGGTAGCTATCCCACTGTGCAACTCACCACCATCTGGCACTGGGTGTTTTGGGAAGGGTTTGCAATGCCTCATGAGCACAAAGGAGTCATACAGGGATGGCTGGAAACAAGGGTTCAGCATCCCAGAATGAAGCTTTTTCCATCCCATCATTCCAGGGGCATCCTATTACATTTTGCACAGCTTTTCAAGAGCCCTGCTAACCTGTGAGTCCACAGTCTCCGTGACAAGCATGAATCCTGCACTACTCTTCAATAGTGCACTGAGCGTTACGAACACAACCTGCCTGATCCCACAGTATTTCATGAGCTGCAAATATGATGATGATGCCTTGGTGGCTGCCTTACTGTGCGCCATGGAAAGAAACAAAGATTGCTGTTGGCATTCATAGAGCAACTGCACACAGTGGACTGCTGGTTCTGGTCCTGAGAAGCAAGCAATGACTGGTGGGATTGCATTATTGTGCAGGTATGATGAACAGTGTCTGTGCAAAACCATATTCCTGTGTGGAGCTTGCCCCAGCTCTCCGGCGCAGCTATACGAAAATGAGAGCTGCACTCATGCTGGAGAAGCAAGTGGTGATTGCTGTGTGGAAGCTGGCAACACCAGATTGTTACTGATCAGTAGCAAGGAGTCAGTTTGGAGTTGATAAATCCACCGTGGGGAATGCAAGTGTGCTGGGCCATTAATTGCATTTTACAAAGGACTGTGACTCTGGGCAATGTGCAGGAAATAGTGGATGGTTTTGCAGCAATGCTGTTCCAAAACTGTGGTGGGGTGATAGATGGCATGCATATCCCTATTTTGGCACCAGACCACCTTGCAACAGAGTACATCAACAGAAGGGGCTACTTTTTTAGTGTTGCAAGTGCTGGTGGATCACTGGGGTTGTTTGACTGACATCAACGCAGGCTGGTCAGGGAAGGTGCATGATGCATGCATCTATAGGAACACAGGCCTGTACAGAAAGCTGGAAGCAGGAACTTTCTTTCCAGACCAGAGGATTACCATGGAGGGTGTTGAAATGCCAATAGTGATCCACGGAAACCTTGCCTATCCCTTACTCCCATGGCTCATGAAGCCATACACCAGCCACCTGGACCGCATCAAGGAGCACTACAGCAATAGACGCAGCAGGTGCAGAATGATGGTTGAATGTGCCTTTGGCTGTTTGAAGGGTCGCTGTTGCTGTCTACTCACGAGATTAGACCTCAGTGAAGAAAATAGTCCTATGGTCATAGCTGCTTGCTGTGCACTTCATAATATCTGTGAAACAAAGGGGGAGAAGTTTCCACAGGGGTGGAGCGCAGAGGTGGATCAGCTGTCCACTGATTTTGAGCAGCCAGATATCGGGGTGATAAGAAGTGCTCAGTGGGGAGTTATTCAGCTCAGGGAGGCTTTGAAGGAGTATTTTAACAATGAGCCACAGTAATGTGTGTTGCTGTAGTGTGCCGTGCCTGGCATTGTTTTTGCACCATGCTATGAACTTTGTAATAAGTGCTGTGTGTGCACTAATATAACAATGCAAATGCACCTATTACTATCTTTGAATGTTGGCTGCAGCCACCATATGTTAGAGACCAATAAAGATTAATTAAGCTTCCAAAAATAGACTTGTATTCCACACCCATGCAAATCTACCTAATTTAAAGCTGAAATAAACTTCATACATACAGGGAAAAGTATTTTTAAAGGGGAAGGAACAGGGAATTCACAAGAACATACATGCAGCTGTGAGAGCCTCGTTGGTATATATGCAGCTGTAATTTTGCGTTCTCTCCCGCAGCGTGGTGTGGCTGGGGTACTGCTGCAGCCATGGAAGATATGTGGAATGTGGTGGTGGGGGCGTGTAGGGAGGTCCCAGAATGCAGTTCTCTATGGGATGAAGGGGGAGGCAAGCACAGATGTGTTCATCTTGAAGTTCAATCAGAGACCGCATCATGTCTGTTTGCTCCCTGAGCGGCGCTATCATTTCTTGCTGCTTGTTTCTCCTATTCTCACTATCCCTGTGCATTTTGTCATTGATCGTCACCCTCCAAGCCCTCTGCTCACAAGCTGCCTTACGTCCATCTAACTCAGTCATATAGACAGATGTGTTACTGCAAATGACAGGCTCCAAAAAGCTGGTTGGCATGCATAAACCATGCCCTCTGTGCTCCTGATTAAAAGAGAAGCAAACAGCACCCAGAAGTACATTGTGCCGGCCTACTGTGCGCTACCCTGCAACTGTAGGATGGCTTTTTGTGTAGGATGCATACCTGGCATTGTTTTGCTGCTACTTCCCTTACACTAAGATGAAAACAGGATTTTCCTTGTAGTACACTTTCCCTATAGCAGCTCTACGGAGTAGGAAGGCTCAGGGCAGGACCTGGCACTGTGCTGCCAGGTGCACTTTGCGTCTATATTAAGCTGAAGCAGTATGTCTCCTGGCTGCTGCATGCTGCTGATTGCATCATACAAACTAGCCAGTTGTGGAGCTTGGAGCCATCATGACCAGGTTACTGTACTAGTCAGATGACCTTCCTCTTTCTCTCTTGAAACTGAAGGAGAGAACCTTCTTTTCTTCTGCATGTGGTGGTAGAAGAAGCCGCTGCACCCTTAGGCTACATCTACACTTCCATCCATCCCCGGGTACTTGTCCGTGTACTGCTGGCACATGTATTCTGCACTGAGTATCCACATGTGCTGGCCATGGGAATACAATGGGCACAGGCATATATCTGCATCCACATGTCCCCTTTTGGTACGCAAAAGCAGCACTTCCATTTCAGGGGTGGTATCCCAGACTCCTGTGCTTTGCAGGAAATGCTCTGGGAGCTGCATCGCTGCATGTTGCTGGTACTGTACACTACCTTCTGTTTAATACATTTCAGTTTCCCTTCAGACTAGTTTTATGCTGGATGAGCACACTCATCACAGTATGAATACGTATTATAATGGGTTATGGTAAAAAATCCCTTTTCCACTATAACAATTAAGAGATTCTTTAAGGACTTCTGATTCAGTGTGGAACAGGAAACTTTGGGAGCTCAGTCACTGAGGAAGAGAAGTATATATTCCCATCAAAGAGATGATAAATGAGATAAAATGGGCATTTTGATTTTGAGGCTAAGACTTCTGTAGATTTATTTAGAAGAGCAAGTTAAATAATACCTTGTACAAAAGCATAACACATCTAACAGAAGCAAGCTAAATTCTGAAAAATAATTTTATTTTTCAATGGTAAAGAAATGAGGGAAGACTCATAGATCTTGGTGACAAGCGCATAGTGATAACTATAAAAGATCTTATTGGAATGGATATCTCCACATTCAAGTGACTGGCTTTAATCCAAGTCTTTATTTCTAAGTCTTAAAAATGATGTGTATCTAAACATCATCAAAAGGTTTGTTTTGTTTTGCTTTGTTTTTTAGTGGAAATTGCTGTAACTAAGCTCAGTTATTATTGGAATTTGGAAGGGAACATTTATCACTACTAAACAGGATGGCTTTTATTTACAGTTCTTTAAAAAAGTATCAGGCGTGGAAAATTTTAAACTTGTAACAAATCAGCAACATTATTAGCTCAGAAAATATGAAAGAGAAGCCCCTCTCAGACACTCTGTCTTTCTGTCTTATAAATACACTTTGGAAATGTTATGTAGTGTACGGAAAGCCAGACACCATCTCAAAGTCTAACCATCTCAGTTCATTCAGTATTATTTGATTTTGGCACTGTGCTTCAGCATGTATCATATATTAAATGAACAACGGAGACATGCAAAAACTTTCCTAAACTTTCCTAAACCCCATGTTGGTGTACAACATAGTAAACGAGCATGTATAAAACCATAAGAAATATTTATGCACTTAATACATACTATACACATGCGTGGAATAACTAGAGACTTAATGCTGAAGCATTTTCCATCACACACAGATTATTTTGGGCTATCATGGCCTGCCTGCTTTGAAAGCAAGATTATTTTCTTTTAATAAAAGTGAATGCTTTAAGATTTACATTTGCATGGGATAGCAGAAGGTTATTGTCTCTGACAAAAAATGAAGTATGTTATATAATATACTATCTTCGGAGTCCATATATTCATATCAACCTATAATTGTCATTCTTAGCAAGTGAAGAAAAAAAATTAAACACAAAACTAGGTTCTTTGTACTGTTTACTGGACTTGCCCTGGTTCTTATTCTATCAACATAAGCTTCAAGATAGGAACTGTGTTGCACTTCAGAAAATAAAGGCTCTACAACCTTCCTTTTTGAATGGAAAATAAAGAAGGTTTTGAGAGATAAGTCTGGGGGCTATAATTATATAAATGAAACTGTTGAATAGTCCCTTTGAAGATGGTTTCTAACATGTATTTCAAAAAAGGAGCAATTCATATGATGCCAAGCACCATTAATTGAAATTTCTGTGCCTTTGCTTTGATAAATTTGCTTCAGTTACTTGATCCTTTAACTTTCTGATTAAATGGTTTGTACTTGTTAGGAAGACGGCATAGAGTACGTGATCTATATGTGAAGTGTTTCCTGTAGTTTATCTTTGGTATGAAAAGAAAGAAGGTATCCATTTGTTTTATGGCACAGATAACATGTGACCCTTTGAGGGGGTGGGTTTGGCGAAAGAGTGATTTGGGCATTCTATTCATATAGGGCTCAGCCCTACAAGGCTCTGAGCAGTCTGACCTAAAGTCAACAAAGTATTTAAGCTTATTAGTGAGTCTGTTGGCATCTCTAGTGCGTAAAGGTAACCATGTGCTTTGCAGGATCAGGAAAAGCGTGCTGAGCACCTTGCAGGATTGAGCTCATGGACACACATAGAGTATTCAGATGGGGGTGTAGCCAGCAAACAGCCAGACAATATGTGTTGATGCACATTAAAACAATTACTCCTGACAGATTACATTTTGGGGATATTCTCCTATTTTAAAACACAGACACCAATTGATCAAAAATGTTTCTTATTTTGTTTGGTTTTGGGTGTGATCAGAGAGAAACGGCAGATGGACAAGTACTCACTACTTTAAATGTTATATATGGAAGGTGGAAGTTTTCATATTCATCAGAAAAACAGATCCTTGTCTAGGAGATGTTTGCTGCTGTTAGTTTCTGCAAGAGAAGAAATACTGTAGGTTCCATATAACTTTCTAAAAATACTGTACTTGTGTGAAATCACACTCAGTGTCATTGCCAGTTTAATTACACTTTCAGGAAGCAGCAATGAACTTCAAAATTCACAATTTGTGTGACAAAGAGGCTTTTAAATTTGAATGTTGGTTCTAAAAAAACCAACAGCCACAAATTCCATAAGTACAGTTAGTGGAGGGGTGCAAGGAACAGCCGTCCCCGAGGAAAGCATACTTCTGCTCCCCCAGGAAATCTTTGTGCCTGCTGCTAATCTCATATGGGTTTGGGACTAGATTTCACATTTCTCAAAGTAAAAAGAAGGCGACTTAAAGGTGAATCAAGACACTTTTTGAGAAAATCCGCCACGAAATAAGAAATTATACTGAAGAGAAGCTTAGGGGCTTTATCACTGCAACATAGAATGATCATTAGTGACCTGTGAGTGAGTGGAGGATGAGACAGATAAGAATAATGGCCCTGATCCTGTGTATAAGTGGCATAAGGTCACCTTTCAATTTTCCTCACTCTTGGGCTTGGTTTTTAAAAGTATATTGCAATTAGAGAATGGTTGGAAAATGGTAAATATTTTTCATCAACATTTTTGACTGAAATTAAAAAAGTCTTTTTTTAATTAAAAAATAATGGAAATGCAGTGGTTTTTGGAAGAAAAACTGAATGTTTGATTTTGGTTTTCAACTATGGAACTTTTGTCAGTTTTCAGTACCGTTGAAAACCTGGAGCTTTTTTTTGTTGTTTGTTTTTTTTTGTTTTTTTTTTAAGACTAATTTTGTTTAAAGATTTTTTTTTGAATGACAAATCATGACGAGCTGTAATTCAAATTGTGGGTGCAGTGTCATGCTAATAAATTAGCTCAAGGTTCAAATGATAGCTCTTCCATGTCTATTTAGCCAATTTGCAGTCACAGTTAGGTACATCGGCATTACCCACTGAATTAGAAGTTATGTTTTGAAGTCAGGCCAAATTTCATTGGGAACTATGTAGGAATCTGTGGTGGGATAAAATATATTAAATGCAGTTTGGAGGATAAGTTTGAGGCAAATTTATGGTAATTAAATTGGTGAAAAACTCATCAGGTTTTGTTTGACATTTAAAATTCAGACTAGTTTTGCTAGAAGATCTGCTAAGGTTCAAGACCTTTCCAATAAATATTGGTAATTTCAAGTGATCCTTGGTAGTTTTCTTCTTGTCAAATTTGTGCAAAATCTGTATTTTCACATCATTTCAATGAATAAAGCTAAGTGAAATTCATTCATTTGGATTGAGATTACCTGAAACCCACAGTGAAACTCAGAGGAGTTGTGGGGGTACAAACCCACTTGCCTGAAACCAAATAAAATATTTGTATGTACCACCATTAAGCAAAATCAACAAGTCAAAAGCAATTAAACCTTTCAAATTAGAGTTGGTGAGGTGTTTTGAGATAATCAAATGAAAGATGGTGTTATTAACACAAAAAAATTAGGAGACCATGAGATAAGTTAAAAAAAAAAAAGAGTTTGCAGAATTTTGGCTAGGTCTTTTCAAACTGTTGAATCCGTCTGATCATGGTGTTTGTCTTGTACATGGACTAGAAATACTGTTTGAAGTGAAGTTCCAAAGACTTCATAAGCTGTGTAATAAAGCTTCAATTTTCCTAATATTAAAAACTTGGAGTTTAGTAGGTTCTTCCAAGGGATAGGCCTGTTCGCCCTGCCCCAAATAGCAGAGGCATATATATATAAATAACATTAGTGTAGGAACTGATGCCAATTTATCTGGCAGTTTCCATCCCCTGTTGCAGATTTTTCAGGGTTCTCTATGAACGGGAAGAGGTGTAGTTATTTAGATTACCTAACAGGGTCTCTTCCATCATGTTAAACTAATAAGGACTTTCTTTGTCATTCTAGCTGAGGGAAAATTTATAGTGCTATTTAAAATGAGTGCGGTTGATTATGCAACCCTTATTTAGGCTGTTGAGCACTTATTCACAGGAGTTGTCCAGTAATTTCAATTGCTTTGTGTGAGCCAGTTTTCCCAGTGTGAGTAAGGTATACTTTGAGTATATCAGTCCTTTCCCATTTCAATGAACAGGAGCTTTCAGGTACCTTTCTTCACTTATGCCTTCTCCCTTTATGTTACAAAAATTAATAGAACAAGAATTAAAAAAAAAGGAGTCATCCCCTTATAGACTGGGCTGGTGTTGGGAATAAGATGTATTTATCTTTAAATGGGCTGGCCACACTATGGTCTGGTACTAGAGTATTTGGCAGTTCAGGCCGAGGTTTCTAAATGCTAGGCCCAGCTGAGCTGAATTTGGTGCAGCATTTGAGGGAGATGGGGAACAGGTGAGTCTAAGGACATGTCTACACTAGAGTGGGAAGGTATAAATTCCCAGCTTGAGAAGAAATACCTGTACTACCCAGGAGCGTCGCCAGCTTTTTTGCCGCCCTAGGCGGCGCCTCCGGGAGACACCCGGGCGGCCGAAGAAACTACCGCAGAAATGCCGCCGAGGACCCGGGCGGCTGAAGATCCCGCTGCCGAAATGCCGCCGAGGGACCTGAAATGCCGCCCCCCACCTAGGGGTAGCGCCGGCTGTGGTGCTACCTCTGACTGAGATAGTGTGCTAAAAATAGAGTGTAGCTGCAGTGATGCAAGCCAATGGGTATGACTGGTTGCGTACTCAGGGCAGCTAGCCCCTCTCATTGTTCCTGCCACCATGGCTATCCTCGGCTTTAAGCACATTAGCTCAATCAGAGCTAACGCAGGTCTGTCTTTCACACATGATCAAGGGTTAAAGGCCAGTTAGGCACATTCACTGCTCCTAGGTGGTAATTATATAGTTACTTGTCACCAGAGAGGGTCAGACTAAAGAAGGATCAGGTGATAACTCAGCAGATACCTGGGCCTTAGAAATAGGTTGAGAGAGTTCTGTCTGGGAGTGGGTGAGACGCCGGAATGAGGGAGCATGTTCGCTGGCTTGCTCCTGTGAAGACTTGAAGTGCCAGAAACTGTTGGAGGCCAGAGGCCTTGGGAAGACCTAGGTTGGGAGGACCATGCTGGAGACCAGAGCTAGGGAAAGGCAGTGGAACCCCAGGAAAGTGTCATGCACAGGGCCCAAAGGATAGGTTGATCCTTTGGGACTTTCAGCTGTACCTGAACATGTTGTTATCTTGGAAGGTGTTTGGACTAGCTGCTTCTCAGCTGGAGGGCTGTGTGGTGTGCAAAGACAGAGGGTCTACAGGGACACCAGACATGAAAACCCCTGCAATGTCATACCCTCACACTGGCAGTGAGTGAGCATCTTTACGCTCCCCACTTCCTCCCCTCCCCGGCTGCATATTCTTTCTCTCCCTACACCTGAAGGATGGGGAGTAGGTGGCTGTGTGCGCCAGCTCTGCCTTTGGAGAATCCCCTTACACCAGAGGAGTCCCTTGGTGCCAGACCTAGGCCCTGGCTCAGCAAGTTAGTTACGCACATGCCTAGATTTAAGCAAGTGAGTTGCTCCAATGATTTCATGTGATTTATGTTAAAGCACATGCATAGGTACCTTGCCGAATCAGCATTCAGGACCCACCCTATACAATGCGCAGCGTCCCCTCCTTTCACTGACATCAATTGGGGGTTGAAGATGCTCAGTATATTGCAGTATTGGGCTCATAACTGTTCCACGGTTTAGTGTTCACAGGACTTATTGAAAATGCAACTCAGACATCACCATGCATTTACCCCAGTGCTACATTGATGAAGGTGACATTATACACTTACAGGGTTAATAACTAATGTAAATTATACACTTATTACGTGCCTGTTTGTCTCTGGAAAATAATTCGACCCTCTAATTAATTCATTAAGAGTCAAATCCAACTACCCAGGCTGAATAGCTGCTGTGGAGCTGCTCCATGGAGACTTTAAACCCATGGGTGAAGTAACTCTCTGCCACCGTGCTCCCCTGGAAGATCCATAGTGCTTGAACCTCCCTCTGTGCACCCTCTGCAAGGCCATGCAGGGGTCACCTTCTGAGCTGGGCAACTGCTGTGCCTGCGTCTGCATCCACTGAAGTCAATAGCCAACGGCCAATTGATTTTAGTGGTACAGGATCAGATCTGTTCTGTAGGAGGTGTGCAGCCCCTCTGCATTCCCCTCCCTCTTCCTGCCCCCTTCCCCAGACAGGGAAACCACACTGATTCTGCTACCGTGGCTGCCAAGGCATGACTGGATTTACTCCGATTGCACTGTTCAAGGGGGAGTAACATTTTTCAAAGGGGACCTGTAAATGAAATACAAAGGCAGGTTTGTGCCTCTTTATTCAGCAAGGCCCAAAGGTTTTATTCACAGAATAAATTCTCTCTGCATTTTATGTTGGCAATATCAGGAATGTCTGGTCTGGTCTGGTCTGGTCTTCCCTGGTTTTGCTGGTGAACTTCTCAGGGAAGTTCATTGGGAACTCTCTCAGCTGTTAAATGAAGGTGTTGGATCTTTAAAAAGACTTCTTTTCTCCCAAGTATTTGGAAGGTGTTTGAGTTGGGTAGGTGTTATCAATGCCAACATCAACAAAAAGCAAGAGATTTTAAACAGTGTATAAAAATCACTTTCTGTCTCAGTGAATAAGGTTTCACTTGCTTGCTACGGTAATATCATAAATAATATCATGACTTCAGTAGTTCATAGAATTTTCCAGAAAAGACAAAACCTTGAAGCAGCAATAAATCTCGCTGAAAAAATAAAGTTACCACCCCCACCCAAGACTTTTCAGTCCTTTGTATATTGTAAAGAAGCAACAAAAAGGCACAAACTCAACTTTTTCCCCCTTCGCAGATTGCCCTTAAGGCTGATTGCATAATTTTTTAGAATTAATGTAAACAGTTATTGCCCCTTTTCCACCTGAGTAGCTGGTCAAAGTTTGGAGCCCTGCAGATGTTCCAGCTGGAAGGAGAAAGCAATGGAGTCTGGTATTTACTTGGATGTAGTGTTGTTTATTTACAAGGAATGTACAAAGTCTCTCTTCTCTACATGCAGGAGGATCCAAGAATAAAAAGAACAGTTTCTTAGCTTGCATCCCCAAGCCTCTTTAGCCAACAGACCCAAAAGCTTGCTCTCTAGCTTTTTCCAGGGTCATACTGTGTTCACAGGCTGCTGCTTGGCTTTCTTGCTTTCTGCCTCGCCCTCTCTCTGTTCTTGTCTGTTCTCAGTTTCTGTGTTGCTCTCCCCACACAAACATCCTTACACAATCCTCAGCCAAAAGCTTGTGGGTGTGTTTACACCCACCTTTTGTCTTAGGTCGGGGTTTATGTTTATAGTTATATTAACTGAAGGGTGAGTTCACACCTATCAATCTCACTGGGGTTTTAACTCACCTCATAACAAGGTTTCACCCAGCTCATAATACGGTATTTCCTCCCAAGGACTTTGACTTCAGTACCTACACATACAAAAATTGTATTTCTTTCAGTGGGATTATATGTTCATGGTCATAGTCATTTTTATACATTTAGATTGGAACATTTTGGCTTTTTCTTTAACAGCTGAAAAACAATATTAATAAGCTTTATTTCTGATTAAATTTGTCCACTGTTCCTTTTGTACTGGTAACTGTGATGCTACAGTTCATAGAATACCTGCTTGTGGCAGCTCTGAGAACTGAAGCATGGGGTGAAACAAAATGATAAATTTCTCTTTAATTCCTTAATTTTGAATGGCATGGATAAGTTAATTAATTGACAATGAGATTTTAGGTTTATCCCATTATCAGTTATGGATAATAATATTGAAGACTTCACTACTTTTTTTAATCGCACCAAGAACCTAAGAAGACTGGTTTTTGTTACAGATAATTTCACTAAAATATATTTATATTTGGTTTAATGTTTTTGGGTTGATGAGTCTGACCTGACTGCTAATACTAGTTGACACAAAGGGAGCTCTGTTTTCCTTAGCTCAATCTACAAAATATTGTTGAAAAATAATGGGATAAAAATTAGAGATGAGCCTAAATCTCACACAAAATATTGCTCTGTATCCATATTTTCTCAGCATTTGAGGATGTTGAGATGCAGCATTCTGGTTAGAGTTCAGAAAGGAGTTAGCTACAAAATTTAGATTAAAATCCAGAAAATAACAAAAATTAAATTACTTATTATAATTATTCTCTCTTATGAGCCCCAGTCATGGACCAGGGACCCATTGTGCTAAGCACTGTATAGACACCTAACAAAAAGATAGTTCCTGACCCAAGGAACGTTCATTTGAAATATCAGGGTGAATATTTCCCAGATAGACAGGCCAGCTAAGAAGTCTATCCCAGAGTTTGTCTACACTTGAAAGTTACCTCAAAAGAAGGTAGGGTGTGAATTGAAAGTGCAACAGCTATTGCAGAACAGATATTCCGGTTCATTTCCCTGTGTAGTCAAGCCCTTAGGTATTGTACTTGATTTTTTTCTGCAATTATTCAGCAGCAGGAAGATTGATTAAGGATTATGTTTCCTATCAAAAAACTTTATTAAGTATTTGGCCCAAATTACTTGATTGTATCATTTTAATGAGAATAGTGAAATTAATCAACACAAGAATTATTAATTGTAACAAGACAGAAAGCTATGCAAGGCAAATAAATAATTGTAGGCTTAAGCCATGACACACAGTTCCTTTACCAGACAGTACAGATAGTTATTCAGACACAGCATTTCAAAGCCATCTTGCAAATTTGTCAATGCACTGGCAACAGATACATCAAGAGTTTACAAAATCCTATCGATGCTTATGCCAGAAGAAATGGGGCCAATGCTCTCTCTAGACAAATGTGTTTCAGTAAAACTGTTCAAAACTCAAATGATATGTTACAAATAATAAAAATAAAATAAGTTACTCCAAATAGTGCCCGCCTTTGATGCTAATAGCTAAAGCTCTCTTGACCAATATAAATTGATGGGAAATTAATAATATCCAAGTGAAGATATTTTACACATTTTAAGGCACAAAAGACCCTAAAATGAACTGAATTCACAGCCACATTTGTGCGACTAGCTATGCTTGCCAACTGCATTCATAAGTAAAGATTAAATTATATGAAGGTATGGACAGGGGATTTTGTTGATCTGCAGAATGCAGGAGGCTGCTATTTCTAAGCAGGCCAAGCATTTTGTTTTCTTGAATTAACTGCTGTATTGTTCCATTTCTTTCAATAAATGCACTACAAGCAGCACCTGTGCGCTAATCTCAATCAATGTGTAATACTCAGTGCCTGAAATTGCTTTCCCTGAACTAAAATATATTAGCTCAGTTCCAGTAATTTAATGGAGTGAAATTCAGAAAGGGAATCTTTAGGCTGAATATCAGGAAAAATTCCTGAAAGTGAGAGGCTTTAGGTTGTGTATTAGCCTCCTGAGGAAAGTGGGGGAAGCCCCATTGCTTGGGTTTTTTACACTTCGATTGGTGAAATCATAACTGCAGTATTGCCAACCCTAGGAATTCCAAAACAATGAGTCATGGCTCCCGCTCCCCCAAAATCAGATGTGGCTTAAAATTGTGAGATTTGTAAAAATGAAAGTTTGAGGTGGTTTTTCTTTACCTTCTGGGCTTTGAGTCTTTAGGGTACAGTCGGGTTACAATTTTTAGGCTTTCTCCACAACCATGAAGGCTAGAAATTTGCTTTTTATTTTTTGATTTAATGAATGCTAAGATGTCCATGTAACCTTATAACTCTGGACACTGGGGCTCTAAGACAAAGCAAATAGCACAAGATTCGTGACACAATCATGACAATTGGTAACACTGCAACCGCAGAGAACACTCCTGCCTTGTCATGTTGACTGAATGACCCAGTAGATCTTTTCTATCTGTAATTGCCACGGGCCATGTTCTCAGTGTAAATTGGTGAAATTCCATGGAAATCAATAGAGCTACGCTGCTTTATACTAGCTGACGATTTTGATGATATAAATCTTTCATTATATTTCAATGCCAAAAGGGTGTCAGTGTTGTCACACTATCATCTTTGTGGGACTGTAGCGAGGGGCGTGGTCTCCCACCCTGACGGACAGGGAGAGAGCCATGACCGCCCCCTGGTGGGCAGAACCGGGATACCCGTGGCCACCCCACCGGAAGCAAAGGGGCGGGACAGGAACAGGAACTATAAAAGGCCGGCAGAGAAGCAGGATGTCTCTCCACCACTGCTGGAGCCCAGACCTGATGGAGGATGCTCCCGTGCCAGAGACCCGGAAGGACTGCTGGAGCTGCCAGAAACCGGGGACACCGAGGAGCTGTTGGGGCTGCCGCTTGCCATTTACCCGAGTGTGACCGATGACAACCCCAGAACCCAGGTACCCCTGGACTGGGCGTGTAGGAAGGAGCCCAGGGAAGCTGAATAGGGTTCGGCTGTGTGACTGATTGTAAGCCAGCCAGTGTGTTGCAGTCATATTTCCCCGCTGACCCAGTGGTGGGCCACTCCCCCACTGTTAGGGCCCTGGGTGCCCCCTGCACCCACCGTCAGGGGTGGCGGACTGCTCACTTTGTGGTCCGGAGGCCTGGATTGGTCTGGCACCCACCTGAATTAGGGCACCAGATGGTTTGCTGACTCTCCCACTAGAGAGCTAATCTCCCCTAGACTGCACTGTTGCTCTGCCTGGGTGCAGGACAGGGCCCTTTGCCTGAACTGATTGCTGCCCCGCCCTGATTGAGGGCCCGGGAAAACAGACTCCCTACTGCTCTGCCTGCCTGACTGTAGGTCAGACCCCTTGCTGGATTACTGCCCTGCCCTGATTGAAGGCCCAAGCATATAGACTCGTTGAGGCTCTCCCAAATCCCTAGCCAGAGCTATTAACTGTATGTCGCCCTGTTCTGAGTGAGGGCTCCAGGCCTATAGACTTATTGCAGCTTGGCCTGACTGCAGCCCTGGGGCACTGTTAGGCGATTTGCCCCTGAACCGAAGCATGCCAGAAGTGTCGTAGTGAGGGGGCGTGGTTTCCCACCCTGATGGACGGGGAGAGAGCCATGAGTGCCTTACAGGGATGATTCTATATTTGCTAAAAGAAAACAATAATTGGTGCCCTGATATTTGGTTGTCAAATATTATCTGTGGTAACAATCTCTAAAGCATTTATTATGTACAGACTTATTAAGAACACAGATAGTTTTCTCTCACTTGATGACATAATAAAATACTATAATTAGTACAAAATGCATTTGGAATAAAAAATTTATCCAAGCTGAGACATTCATTGTTACTGTGACTGACATAATTTTAGTGGAGAAAGATGAATTTATTTAGGTGATATTTGCATATCTTTGAAAATTGCTGCTGATCAATTTTGAGTAGCCAAAAGGAATGGGATTTCTTGATTTCTCCCAATCCTCCACCCAACAGGGCCACTTACATTGCTCTGAAGTTTCCCATTCATCTATGTAATCTATTGAGTAAATTGCTGTTTGTTTCACCACGGATAGGTGCATTTCCCATTATGAATAATGAAAGAAAAAATGTATGAATTGACTGTGGTCTTTTGCTCCAGTCGTGTGCCATTGAAAGGAGACAATTCAACCTCGCTGCATGCTTTGAGGTGTTCAGGATCATAAGGAGATGAAGTAAGGTCAGTTTTCTAAGCAGAAGGAGGTCACCCTAGCACAAGGCTTGTTCATCTGAACTGTGTTGATCATATTATAGCCAAGTGCTGTACCAGTGCAACACAATCTTCTAGACTAAATAGCAGGAAGAGGAAAATGTTCGCTGTGTTGAGAGCAATGGTAGAAAGAGCCCCAGAGAATCAGTGGAGAGGAAAATGATACATCAAACACATTAACTCTTCCCTGTGACTGCGTGTTAGAGTTCACAATGATTTTTTTTTGGACTGTTTTGTTTAGTAGACACAACTTGCCTTAAAGCAGCAAATTACCATGGGCCAGATGTTTAAAGATATTTAGCTTCCTAACTCCTAAAAAATCTCATGCCTTACAACTCTTTATATTATTTGTATCACTGCAGTGCCTATGAGCCCCAGTCACAAACCAGGATCTCACTGTCCCAGGTGCTGTACAAACAGAACAAAAAGATGGTCCTTTCCCCAAGAAACTGACAGTCTAAGCTAGAAAAAAAACCCCACACACTTTTATCAAATCAATGGAACTACTCACTGTAGTAAAGTTAAGCACAAAAAGGTTTGAAGGACTGGGGCCTAAGAATCTAAATATGACCTGAAATAGCCTCTCTGTATATAATAATGGCACAGCTTTATAGTCTAATGAAGAAGAAATATGAAATTAAAGCATTAGAGTTATCTTAAGTTTGGTTAAGAAAATATATGTATTGTAAAGGCTCTGACTAGCAAGTAGAAGCAAGGCCTTGAAAGTAATGTTATAAGGCCAGAAGGAATGAAGTAGGGAGGCTGTCTCAATCAAAAAATAATTAATGAGATAAGGGGAAGTTTCTAAAAAGAAGGCTTCTGACTGATAGTGGTGACTGCAGCTGGTTTTAAGTAAGACAAACAGAATCTGTCTAAATTCAAGGAGCCAACATGGATCTTCCCACCTCACATACCAGTTATCTTAAAAGGATGAGCGCCAGGCTTATATAGTTTTGGTGGTGCCCAGAGTAAGTCCAAGCAGAGCTTCAGGGGTACGCGGGGTCCAGGGCGGCCTGGAGGTTTAGCAGGGGCCCTGATGCCAGCAGCAGCAAGTGACCTGGCCCCAGCCCGCTCCGTCCCACTGGCTCCCGGCGTCACTTGGGGGAGCGGGAGGAAGCCGGAAAGAGGCAGGGCAAGAGCTTGGGGGAAGGAGTAGAATGGGGGCAGGGAGGAGCAGGGGCAGGAAGAGGCGATGGGGAGCAGGGACAGGAATAGACGAGGCGGTGGCTTGGGGGAAGGGGTGGAATGAGGGCGGGGCGGGGGCGGAGCAGGAGTGGGAAGAGGCTGGGCAGACTGGGGCCGGGTCAGTCGCTGCTGCCGGTGCCAGGCTCCCTGCTAACAGCCCAGGTTTCCCTGGACCCTGCATCCCCCTGAAGTGTGGGGCCCCCCAAAGTGTGAGGCCCGGGTTGGTTGCCCCGGTCTCTCCTATGGATGGGACGGCTATGAAAATATAAGCCCAAACATTGGTGGAGCCAGGCCCACGTTCCTGAATATTGGTGGAGCATGGGCACCCACGGACCCATATAACTCGCTGCTTATGCTTAAAAGTAAGGTGTATCTGAACCCAACTGCAACAAAGGCAGCAGGAAGGAGGGGAAGAGAGGAGGAGGAAAGACTTATCTAGATTAAAACTGAAATTTAGGGTGAACTATCTCAAATGAGTTGTTAGCTAAAGTGGTAATTGGCTAGGGCATGGTTGTTTGACGGGTATAAGAAGCGTTGTGAATCTGAGGGTTCTTTGTGAGACTCTACCTGATCATGTTGGAGCATGCCAGAATGAGCTGGTTTCCCCTAGGTCTGGACTATTTGTAAGTATGCTGATCACAGGCTCATGAATACTTTTGTTACTGTATTAGGTGTCGTGACTGCTTATTTTTAGGTTGTCAGGCATGTTTAGTGCATAGGCATAGTTTGACTTCTATATTGGGGAGGGGACAGCTCCAGTCAAGCCAACAGGGCTGAAATTGGGGGTGCAAATACTGCCCCTGCAAGAGACTTGCAGTTTGGGGGGTGCAACATCCCCTGCCCCCCCAAAGTATGCCCATGGTTAAAAGCAATTGTACAAAATACCATTTGACCTTTGGTCTTACTAAAGGAATGTATGGTTAAATTAGTGCCTGGTGGTCTTCCAAATTAATATTAATAATTGATAATAATAATTCCAACATCTAGTATCTTCCTCTCGGGGCGGCGCCAGCTTTTTTGCCGCCCTAGGCGGCAGCAGGCGAGGCTGCCGCCAAAGTGCCGCCAGACTCCTCGGAGCCTGGAGGTAGGAAGGAGAGACAAGGTGGGGTTGGGCTGCTGTATTTGTACCCTGGTGGGGTCGGGCTGCTGCCGTTCCAGACTGTGGAGGCGGGGGCAGAAGGGAGGGGAAGCAGCAGCTCCCTCGCCTGCCTGCTGGGTGTGGGGTGCAAGCGGAAGGACCGCAGGGGGAGGGGCGTGGGGGCTGCGCCAGGCGGGCGCGGGAGCTGAGGCCAGCAAGCGGTGCACGCCCGGGGCCAGGGGGCGCTTACCCAGCAGCAGGGACGTGTCGGGGCAGTCGGGCGAACCGGAGTCCTCGGCGGCAGCTTCTTCGGCCACCGGGGACCTCAGCGGCATTTCGGTGGCAGCCTCTCCCGCCAGCGGCCACCGAGGGACCTGAAATGCCGCCCCCCAAATCCTGGCGCCCTAGGCTACCACCTAGGGTCGCCTAATGGTAGTGCCGGCCCTGCTTCCTCCGTTATTTTGCAGTAGTGTCCAAAGGCCCCAATTAGGATCGGAGGCATGTTGTGACAAGAACTGCAAGATACTGCTCCTGTCCCAAAGAGTTTACAGTCTAAAAGGCTAGAGTTGCAGCATATAAGCAAAGTGGTCAGGACACTAGTGGGGCCTGCATCTTGTTAGTTCCAGTAGTTTTTACAACTGTATTCAGTTATTCATTTACTAATAGGGAGGGTTAGATGGCATGAAGGGGGGCAGGAATTGAGGCACTGAAGGGGAGAAGAGAAGAGGACAGAAAGTGGAAGAGAGGGAGGTAAGGATGGAGAGGGCGAGGGAAAATGAGGCTGGTAGCAAAAGGAAAGTGATGGAAAGAAGGTTGGGGCAAACAACTAATCAGTAGAGACACAATTGTGAAAAGCAAGCTGCTGTGCTGACATTGCTTTCTGGGGTCTGTGAAAATCAGAACATGCAGGTAGGGAACCACAGCTAAGCTTCTCCCCGTCCCACTGCTGCTGCTCCCAGCTATTGCTAGAGAAGTCCCTGCTGCTCATGGGTGTTTGTTTATTCCTGGAGTGTCCCACTCTTCTTTCTTCAACCCATGTGTGGCCATCTTGGGACCTTCCAGGACTAGAAGAAAGAGCTCTGTGTCCCATTGGAAAGCTGGGCATCTCCCCTTCCCAATGGTATAAATTCCCCATATCTAGTCATGGATGACCTTACATTTGTCACAGAAAAATTAGGACAGACTATTACCTGGCCTGCATTTCAGTTCAGTGTAATTTTTTTTTTCATGGAGGTGGAGGAAAGACTTGTACATTTGGAGGAAAGCACTTATGTAGCAGGTTGGCTTTTTTGTTTTGTATATGTGGCTGTTTGAAGCTACTCAGGAGACTCTAATGTGGGAATAGGGAGATGGACTCAGATGCTCCTGATATGACCTGTGCAGTGAGAGAAGCAGGATTCCCATGGTGCAAAGATTCATTCAGTGTATGTCTTACCAGACTGTGTTCAATAAGGCAGGGCTTTGTCATAGAGAAATTAACCAGGCATGCCTGTCCAGTGCAGCCAACCTTCCTTCTAACTGTTGGATGATTGTTGTTAAAATACAGAAAACAGGATGATGGTGGTGTAAAGGTTTAGACTGAAGAAGTGAAAGCATCCACAGAGTTCATGCTGCTGCTTATGTATGAAGGGACAGGAAAGCCAGAGAAGAAGTGAGACAATGGCCCAGCTCCCCTCTGCTTCCTGCATTGCCAGAACAGTCAGCTTATCATGGCGGGAAATGCACAAATACTCTCTTAGGGATTTTGTAGTGGCTGTGCTCCCTGGCAGCTCCCAGAGCCAATATTGTATGTATATGCAGATTGCTTGGTTAACACTCTTCTGCAGTACTCACAGTAACTACTTCAAGGCAGTATTACTCAGGAGCTTCTTGAAATTTAAGAGATCATTTACTTGTAGAAATCCAATGAACAGCTGACTGACTGTGGCAGTTTCTTGCATCTGTCAATCTGTTGTTCAGTTGTCAATGCACAGCATGTTGCAGAGACATTTTCAATAACGGGAAGTAAGCCTTGCTAATCTCTGTAAAACCCAGAAATAGTTCCTCAATCATTCCAATTTAATGGTTGATTCTTCTGCTAGGATAGCAGTGTCTACAAATTTAAGGTGGCAAAATAAGTCTGGATTCCATAAAATATTGACCGAGAAATAGAGGATTTCATTGCACAGTCTAGTGAATTATAAAGATTTGCATGTACATGCAGTTTTTTTTTTTTTAAATTTCAGCGTAAACATCGAATTGCAGTGCCATTTCAACACAACTTTGTCACAATATTTAGTGGGAAACACTTAGAGCAAAATGTTACCCTGCTAACCAAAAATGTGTCCAAGAGAAATACTCATTTATTCCTGCATGGCTGTAGGATCAAATTTAAGATAAGGGGAGAGAAACTGTGACATGGCTTTTTATTTTAGCATTTAAAAGGAAGCATATGTTTTAAGATCGGACAGTCATAGAGCACAAATAATTGATGATGAAATTTCTCTGCGATTTAATTAATCAACTTGTATGGTTAGAAAAATAAAAAGGAGACAACTTTATTTTTACTTTTTACCTTGAAAAATAGGGCAAGACTAAAATATGGCTGGAATATACAGGCTAAAATATACTGGAATATACAGGCAAAGATATGTGCAGAAACACATTTTCAAAGAGTATATTTATTGTGTTCTGTATGTGCTTTAGAATATGATTTTGTACCAAATCCTGAACTGGCCATCAGTGTGTTGGAGATCTCTTTGGGGATGAATTGGCAGAACATGGGGGATAAGGAATTCTTTTCACGGGATATAGAAAGGCAGTAGAGCTGTTTCCTGGCAGTTACTGCTCCCTTTTTATTGGCTATGGTAGCCCTTACAGCCAGTATTCATTCTCTCTCTCTCTCTCTCTCCACAGGAGAGAGTGGCTGATGGCTCCACTGTTTTAGATCCTCACTAGCCCTACTCTTTCTGTGTGCCATCCTATGTATTGAAGTGCAGGAATGCCTCTTCTGGGTCTCCAAACCTACCTCCCCTTTTCTACAACAGCACTGCACGGTCTACTGGGTCTGGGTCTTCCATAGAATCATAGAAGTGTAAGACTGGAAAGGACCTCAGTAGGTCATCTAGTCCAGTCCCCTGCACTCAAGGCAGGACTAAATAATAACTAGACCATTCCTGACAAACGTTTTTCTAACCTCTTCTTAAAACCTCCAGTGACGGAGATTCCACAACCTCCCTAGGCAATTTGTTCCACTGCTTAACTACCCTGCTAGTTAGGAAGTTTTTCCTAATGTCCAACCTAAACCTTCCTTGCTGTAATTTAAGCCCATTGCTTCTTGTCCTATTCTCAGAGATTAAGGAGAATAATTTTTCACTCTCCTTCTAGTAACAACCTTTTATGTACTTGAAAACTCTTATTTTGTACCCTCTGTCTTCTTTTCTCCAAACTAAGCAAACCCACTTTTTTCAATCTTTCCTCATAGGTCATGTTTTCTAGACCTTTAATTGTTTTTGTTGCTCGCCTCTGGACTTTCTCCAATTTGTCCTCCTCTTTCCTGAAATGTGGCACCCAGAACTGAACACAATACTCTAGTTGCAGCCTTATCAGTACAGAGTAGAATGGAATCAGATGGGTCAGATATCTCCCCAGTCAGCTCCTTGAGTAGGATGTATTTCATCAAGCCCTTCCAACGTGAAGACATCCAACTTGTCCAAGTCATTTTTAACTTCTTCTTTCCCTATTTAAGCCTCAGATTTTACCTCATTTCACTCGTGTTCACTATGTTATATGTCTGATTGCTACTAACCTTTCTGGTGAAAACTGAACCAAAAAGGAACTTAGCACTTCCACCATTTCCACATTTTTTATTATTTTTCCCATCATTAAGTAATGGGCCTACCCTGTCCTTGGTCTTCCTCTTGCTTCTAGTGTATTTGTTGAATATTTTCTTGTTATCCAATGTGTGGAGCCCTACCAAATTCACAGTCCATTTTGATCAATTTCACGGTCATGGCATTTTAAAAATAATAAATGTCACGATTTCAGCTATTTAAATCTGAAATGTCGGTGTTGTAATTGTAGGGTCCTGACCCAAAAAGGAGTTGTAGGGGGCGGTCACAAAGTTATTGTAGGAGGGGGGTTGCAGTATTGCTACCCTTCTCCGCTGCTGCAGGTGGCAGTGATGCCTTCAGAGCTGGGCAGCTGGAGAGCAGCAGCTGCTGGTTGGGAGCCCAGCTCTGAAGGCAGCACAGAAAGAAGGATGGCAATACTGTGACCCCTCCCCCTAAAATAACCTTGCAATCCTCCTGCAATTCCCTTTTGGGTCAGGGCCCCCAATTTGAGAAATACTTGTCTTCCCCCTGAAATCTGTATAAATATAGTGTAAAAGCATGCAAAAGATCAGATTTCACGGTCCGTGACGCATTTTTCATGGCTGTGAATTTGGTAGGGCCCTACCAATAGGTATCTAACTAGTTTAATCTTATTTTGTGCCTTTGCCTTTCTAATTTTGTCCCTACATGCTTGTCATTTGTTTATATTCATTCTTCATAATTTGACCTAGTTTCCACTTTTGTAGGACCCTTTTTTGAATTTCAGTTCACTGAAGATCTCCTAGTTAAGCCAGGGTGGTCTCTTGCCATAGTTCCTTTCGTTACTACATAGTGGGATAGTTTGCTCCTGTGCCCTTAATAATGTCTCTTGTTAAACTGCCAACTCTCTCAAACTGTTTCCCCCCCCTTAGGGGGGAGGGGGTGGGGATTTGGGGAAGGGGCAGGGGTGGAGTTGGGGTGGGGCCGGGGGCGTGAGCACCCACCGGCGCTGACTAAAGTCGGCGCCTATTGTTTCCTCCATCCCCCTCAGAAGGGAGTAACCAACCACTACTATCCTCCATTTCCTCTTGAGAGTGGTGGTTACAATCCTCCCAGCACAGGGGGTACAGAGCTTCTCCCCGACACCTGTGAGGCAATTCCTCATCCCTTGTTGCCAGGGCAGCATAACAGTTCTTCATCACTGTGGTTGGTGGGTTGGGAGCAGGGTGGGAGCACTGCCTGGTGCCAGAAGTAACCAGGAGCCAGTGTCCTCTCTGTGACAGAGCCATATCTTACTCCACCAGTGGTGTGACAGCAGTCCTTGCTAGGTGGATAGCTTCCTCAGCCTTGTAAGTGCAGGAGACAGGAGCAGCAGTGGCACTGGTGATGTGACCTTTCCTTACCATAGTGATTATATCATGTCTTCCTCCAACAAACTCCTTCTCAAACTCCCCTCTTAGCTAGCTCCCCTTGGTCATTAGCCATGGGGTAGCGGGTTTAGCCCAAAATAACCATTCTAATAAGAAGGAGAGATATAGGTATGCTACAACAAGCTCACTTGTTCATGGTCCTGGGCAGGGGCCCAATCCAGTGACCATTAAATTAACAGACAGACTTCCATTGACTTCAGTGTGCTTTGGAATAGGATCAGGATCAAGGAGCTGCACAGGACCCTCTGAATAGGAACTGGGCAAAATGCCCATGGGTAGAAGAGCAACACCTCCCTGCTAGTGCACCAATGAGTGCTAGCTTCCTTAAATGGTCTGGGTGAATGTGAGGCCATATATGCTCTCCAATGCTGGTGTGACGTTGCACTCTATATGTTTTATGGACATATGCTAATGAGTGTGACTATAATGTAACTGGAATATGCTTTATGCAAAAGGTCTCTTGTAAGGTATCATTACAAAGCTTATAATCTACTGAGTGTGTTCATCCTATTTGTATGAATGTATCATTCTTGTATCTGAAACTAGGACTATGAAGTATAACTCTGGGGTTCTATTGTAATTATGCAAAGTGTGGGCCATTAATGGTGGTTTAGAATCTGGATGGCTCCCATTGACTAGGACAATTGACTGTAAATGGCTCTGTTTACTTGCAAACCTTCCCGGGTGCATGCGGGCCAGCCCTGGGGTCTCACAGGACATGTGACCATGTCACCTGGTAACGAAATCCATCCTAAATCTGGTACTTTTCCATTTAGAAGGAGGGGTGGGGATCCAGAGAGAGAAGATTCCCAGCTTGTGCCAAAGCTATATAAGGGGTGGAACAGAACAAAGGGGCTGCCAGTCATGATAACACCCCTAGTTACCACCTGATCTGAAACTAACAAGGACTGTACCAGGGAAAAGGATTGGGCCCAGACTAGGAAGGAGTCTAGTCTGTGAAAGAAGCTTACTGGAACATCTGAGGGTGAGATTTTACCTGTAAACAGTGTCTTAATGTATTAAGCTTAGACTTGCATGTTTTTGCTTTATTTTGCTTGGTGACTTACTTTGTTCTGTCTGTTATTACTTGAAACCATTTAAATCCTACTTTTTATTCTTAATAAAATCACTCTGGTTTATTATTGAACCCAGAGTAAGTGATTGATTACCTGGGGGAGCAAACAGCTGTGCATATCTCTCTATCAACGTTATAGAGGGCGGACAATTTATGAGTTTACCCTGTATAAGCTTTATACAGAGTAAAACGGATTTACTTGGGGTTTGGATCCCATTGGGAACTGGGTGTCTGGGTGCTGGAGATAGGTGACCTGCTGAGCAGTTTTTGGGTAAAGTCTGCAGTTTTGGGGGTGTGGACCAGACCTGAGTCTGTGTTGCAGCAGGCTAGCATGTCTGGCTCAACAAGGCAGGGTTCTGGAGTCCCAAGCTGGCAGGGAACCTGGGCTCAGAGGTAATCTCAGCACATCAGGTGACAGTCCCAAGGGGGTCCCTGTGACTGAACCCGTCACAGCTGGGTTGCCAGGATAGCTGTCTATCAGCAGAGAGAAGTGCATGTTGCACTTTCTAATATGGCGGGGGGAGGTGTCTGGATGCTAGAACTCCTGGGAGGAATTCCCACTAAGCAAACATTTTCTAGTTATGTTATTGATAAGTTATGCCCTTATGCACTTCTAAAAGTGAGTTTCTGACAGGCAATATTTGCTATGTAGGGAAAAAAAGGACATCAAACATAGGGATGGGAAATAACAGGTGTGATACCCTCGTAATCCCCTTGAAAACGCTGCCACACTGAATGCTGTCACGTGTTTAAACTTTCCCAATCTGTGTGCAAATTCCCTGGTGGATTTATGCAAGTCCATGTACACTATCCCGACTTACACATTTTCAGCACAAAATGGCGTTTTTTAAAAATGAAAATTTTCATAGAAAATTCTTGTTTTAGAAATTTTTCAACTTTTGAGGACAACCAAGTCCTCAAATTAAAATAAAAAAAAAATCAGTTTTCATTTTTTCAGTGAAACAAAAAATATGTACTGGTTTCCAACTGGCTTGTCATGATTCTTTGTTTGCATAAAATTTCTGCAAGATGCATTATGTTTGAATTCACTGATCTTATTTAATATATTTTCCTGCCTATATCTTTTGGAAATATACATAAACTCATATTAAAGTGGATTTACTTTAAAAATAAATATGTAGCCCAAAGTGAAAAGTCAGTCAATATACTTTGTGAATTATAAAAAAAGATGAAACTAGTGTGACCCATTGTAAAACACACTAACATATCTTTGAATAACTATATATTACAAATTCTTTTAGAATCAATTTAACTGATACTAGAACACGTGTCGTAACGACTGCTATACTTAAAGTTGCATAAAGCATTTCAACTCTACCTCCTTATTTTTGGTCACTTAACTTTCCAAATCCTTCCCATTTGGGGCTGAAATTTAGAAGGTTTGGTCTCTTCCCAATGGTGACTGTTCCTGGAAAGGTTGAGTGAAAATATTCCAGCTGTTTCAGAATGAGTACTTTCCGCATTATAAAGAAAGTCTCCACTTTTTTTTTTTTTTTTTTTTGAAACAGCGGTAACAGTGAAACAGCTGGTGGAAGAAAGTTGAAATTTGGCCGGGCAATAGCCCATTTTGGGAGCTCTGATGAAAGCTCAATCAAAGCAAAACTAGTTATGAGTCACTGAAAATTGCAGTCTCTCCATGTTCATTTTTGCAATTTTCTCACTAAGTTAAAGAAATATGTAGCTATGGAAGGCTGCACTGCACATACACACGTGGTTCACTTAGCAGTGCAGTGAGAAATGTAGTGCAGGTGTACAGGGAATGTGGCTGGGCTATGCAGAAGGTCCTTGTCTCAGTAGTTATACAGTTTGCAGAAGGGTTTCAGGGTGTCTCAGCAAGGTGAAAGAGTTCCGAATTATGGAATATGATTGGGCTTTCATTACATGATCACATACTGTTTCTCAGGTCCTTATCAGAGACAGTCCTATAACTAAAGAGAAACATTCCTATGGGCGTCAGTGGACATTGGATCAGACCCAAAGTGAGCAAAGACTGAGTGAAATCCTGGAGCTACTGAAATCAATGGCAAACTCCCATTGAATATGATAGTCAGGATTTTACTCTATAACTCTAGATAAACCCAAATGAATGAAAATCACAGATATCACACTCTATTTCACTGTATTTTCAATATGCCACGTGGGAGAAAAGCTTCCATGCACATCAATGGATTCACTAATTACCGGCAAACTGCTAAGCGAAAATAGAGTATAAGATGTTGAATAATAATAATAATATTATATATATTTATTATTATTATTATTAAGGGGATAGGTCCCAATTTTGCTCTTATTCAAGTCATTTGCCATTTAGTGCATGTGACCTGATTTTCTGCTGCTTTGTGCCTTTTGCCAATCATTCTCTCTGGGGCAAATTGGGCACAAAGTGAAGGTCGAGCTTTCTGAAACGGTTGCGTTTTCCCTCCAGCTCACACAAGCGTAAATGGTGACACAAGGGGCCAGATTCTCAATTACACCAAGGCCATTTTACCCCATTCTAATAGGATAAAGGGAACTTAAAGTGAGGGGAAATTTAATTTATGCCCGCTTCACATTTCCAGAACAGTGTGATGTGGAGTTAGTGGAAAATAAACAAATCAAGCCCTAGGTGTATGGAAGTGGCGATTCAGACCATAATTGGGAGTCAAAACGTGCTCATTGCCCAAATTAACCTTAGTATGAATTACACCCATGTAATAACTGGGGACTAGACTGCAAAATGTAAAGACGTGATTTTTATATTTGTGATATAACAAGGCAAATTACAGTCACACACTGAGAAAAACGCTACATTTTATTTGTTGTCATCTCCCTTGATGAGGCATATTTGGGGCAATATTTCACTGTATCTCCAGTACACACTTCCATAAGATTAATTAGCTAATGTTTGTAAAGCACTTTGAAACAGTGAAATGCCATATGAATGCCAACTCTTCTTCTTCTAATTTATTATAAGTGAGATGACAGTACTGTTTAGATGTTGACTAAAGCCTTGTGATTTTTATGGTCACAACTTTGTCAAAAAGATTTTATCTTCCTAGCAGCAATGTGCTACCAAATATGTTGAGCCTTAAATCAACAGCTGTTTCACCTCAAGCAAGTTATGGATTTTCCTTGATTTACAGCAGGCAGGGTTTTGTTTTTTTATATCTCTTCTGAGAGGAATAGGGGGAGAAGCATGTGTTCATGCAAACAAACAGCATAAAGGCCAAGGGTTGTTTAAAAATATAAATATCAAAGTTAGGCTTTTCAATCATATTTAGGCAGCTAAAAGAGTGGCCTGATTTTTAAAATGTGGAGGACGCAGCCGCTCCCACTGATGTCAGTGGGAGCTGCTTGTTGAGCAGCAGTCAGCACCTTTGAATTTTGGATTTAGAAAGTTACATTTAGTTACCTGTTTTTGAAAATCTTGGCCAGAAGTCCCCACTCCTGTAGCGAGAGCTGTGCCCTAAGGGAGGTTCATCTCACTTCAATGGGATCCTTATAGGTGGAGGGGACTGCCCATCTGGCTGTCATGGCAGGACTGGAGACCTAGTTATTGTTTCACATAGTGTGTGTGTTATACCTTTCCAAATGTCTGAAAGTTCATAGGAGTATTTTACAGGCAGAGTGCCCTGGTGCAAACAATGACAGTAGGTGCAAGACAACGGAGGCTCCGGTCCCCATGGTGAAATCTGTACACCCACACTCTGTGCTAGAACGGGTGAATCAAGCCCATTGTGACAAAACAGTGCTTGCTACAGAGTTCGGCTATGTGTTCCTTGACCAGTGTGCATAAGGATATTTTTCTGAAAACCATGCTAGACAGCCCAAACTGTACACTTTGCTCCCAGTAGTGTTGGATATAACTGATAGTTTCTAGCATGAATCTCAAACAAAAATATCCCTTGTCCCTACTGGTTAGACAACTTGTGTTAAACCAGTGGTTGGAGGTAGGAATGTGCAAGGTTATAGCTAGGAATGTTCTGATCCCAGTATGGACAGTGCCTTTATTAAATACAATCAGTTAACTTTATGACGTTCATTATTCAGTGTTTTTCACTTAAAAATTAAAGCCTGCAAAAACCCCATAATCTTTATAGTGATTGAAGATGAAACCTATTCTTATGCTGCACCAAACTCCACTGAACTTTGTGCCAGACACCCATACTAATGACTCTTCATTTAAACATATTTTACTCCTCTTTGACTCACTAATTACTGATACAACATTACTGATGGTAACATTTGTTATAGTAAGAACTAATGTAATTGCGTAGCTACAGAATTAAATACTTGTTTGTTTGCTGTAGGATTTTTCAGCATTTTGAAAGCCCATCCTTCAGGGTCTGATTCTTATTTACACTGAAGCAGCTTTAAATCCTACTATTCATTGTTTCTGGCCAGTTTGCCTAGTGGACTGCTGGGAGTCCAGGTCTCCAAGGTTTGGGGCTGTAGGGCCAGGGTGTGACTGGAATCCCAGGGGAGCCAACTGAGTTCACTCAATTGGGGTGAACTGCAAAGAATGGGGGCAGACAATCCCCAAAGTTGGTGGATATTCTAATACTTAGATTTACCAAGCCAGCACAAAACAACTTCTATAATACCTCACTGGTTACTCAGAAGTCAACAACACAGTTCCCTTAAAGCAGTGGTTCCCAAACTTTAACAACCTGTGTACCCCTTTCACTAAAATGTCAAGTCTCGCGAACCCCCTCCTAAAAATGAGTACTTCCAGGGATTTTCTCCTTTACCTGAGTATAAATTATAAAAGCGGTGATCTTGGAAATACACAATTTGTTTTTATGACATGCTTATTACACACTATTTATTATTATTTATCATTACAGTATTTTTATTACATTATGAAAACAGCACCACTCTTCCAAGATCTCACTTTCATAGCTGGTATCGCTTTGAATAAGCCTGTTAGAAGACAAGGCTCCTATGTTTCATCAAGGAGTATTAGATGGGAAACAGCATGAAGGTATTTAAGAAGCCAGCTCAAATCGTTCCTCCTACACAAGCATTCAGGTCTGGAGCAGTCCAGGCAAACAACGGATGTTACAACAAAGCTTAAACTTATTCTTCATAATAATTTTAAAAACAATACTAGCTGCCTATTTAATTTTAAAAACAGCAAAAAATATCCACCTCCCTTTCCGTTTCTTATAAGGAGTCTTGAAGTTTAAATATCCTCAGTGTGATAGATATGCTTGCTTTGATCTGCTTAGCTTTTGGAAGTTCAGGGGCTCTGGGCTGCTCTCTGGGGTCCCTAGGGACGGCTCTGTCCGCCATTAGGGAATTTTTCCCCAAGAACCCCCTGTAACATTTTGTGAACCCCCAGGGGTTCACAAACCCCAGTTTGGGAACCACTGCCTTAAAGTAACCCAGCCTCAGGCCTCCACCTAGGCACCCAAGTCAAATGTGATGAAGATTACTGAAAATCTTATTCATCATATAAAAAAGTTCTACCAATCCTAAAGGATCGGACACATTACCTCCCAGATGAATGAATATTCCAGATATTACCCAAATACACGCTTACAGCCAATTCTTATTAACTAAACTAAAATGTATTAAAAAAGAAAAGAGAGAATTGGTTAAAAGATCAGTATACATACAGACATGAATATAATTCTTGAGCTTCAGATTCATAGCAGAGATGGTGAGCTTTGTAGTTGCAAAGAGTTCTTTCAGAATTGGTCCATAGGTTATAGTCCAATGTTTATATTCAGGGCAGTCCAGTCAGCACTGGGATCTCAATCTTGAGGCTTAAGCTTCCCCTGCATTGAAGCATCAAGCAGATCTGAGATAAAAAGGATTGAGACCCAAGAGTCTTTTATACAGTTTTATAGCATCCACTTGACTATACAGTCCTGGGTAAACAATAGGCTTTTGATGTAACCTTCTGTTTCCAAACATCACCAGTAATTAATTACATGGATCAACATAAACTGCTTAATGGATAAATTATCTTATCAGACATTAAAGAGATACACAGATAATGACATTATTGCACCCAAGATTCATCTAGATGTTAATATTCCCTTTTGATCTCTGAATCAACAGCTATAGTGACAGACAGGAACTGTCTGTTTACACGGCTAGCATCTATAAGTAAACACACCCAATTAGGATCACTTCTAAAAACATAGGTTTGCACGTCAAAGTTCTAGCCTATCTAGCATCGAATGGCCCTAATTACCATTTGCATACCTTTCTAACATGACTTTAAAGGTGGGCTTTAAAGTCTGGTTTATTTAGCCTGCAAGCTGCTTAACTCTTTCCAGCTATGTGTTTCACTTTGTATAAGATTTTTTGCAATTATATAACAGTGGTAGCAATAATGATTTGCATGATTATATTTTAAATTAGACAACGTCACACGGGGACTCTGGGCTTCAAGCATCTGTGACTTCAGGGCACCTTGCCATACTGACTACCTCAAAATCGTGACCCAAGGGCTTCAAAGCTCCGTGCTGAAGAGCTGGAAGCTGTGGGAGCCTGCCTCTATGCAGGGATCTGCTCCCTACCACAGAATTGAGAGCCTTTGAGCTCTGGATCCCAAACATGGAGTTTCCCAGCTTGGTCATGGCTCCCAGGGATTCTAGGCTTCCAGTTCCATGGGCTGCTTAGAAGCCCTAGGAGCCATGGCTGAGCTGGGAGCTTCGGAATTTGGGCTCCCATGGTCAATCTCATTTTTAAATTTTCAAAACAAAATGTTTAAATTATATCTAAACAAATTCTTTTGGTTTTTCCTTTTAGTGAGAAAATTCAAAACTTGTTTTTTGTTCAGAAAAGGAATGACATTTTCTTTCAGAATTTCCCACAGAATAGAAATTCTTACTTTTGACCAACTCTGCTAGATAGTCCTCTTCCCATGTGTACTCAGTAATATCTGATGACCACTGACTAAAATAAATGTTTGCTACTGTTTACTTCTATCAGTTCTAGGCGAGAGCAATCTAGATTCCATTCTATTTTAGACAACAATTCTGTTGATTATGTACAAGTTAAGATTGCAGTGTCCTTATTGTTGGTGAGACGTATGCCAGGAAGAACCCAGCTTGGCTTTCAGATCTCAGGCTGAGTTTGCAGGATTGACTGTCAGAAAAAGATGGGTTTTCTTTGCAAACTGAGCAGATTTTATCTGGAAATCAGCAAAAGAAACATGAACCCTCACGATACCAGTTCTAGAAAGTCACTTTTTTGAACAGAATTATACTTTAAAGAATGACGTAAATGTGTATGGTGACAGGTATATTTTTCAGAAGATATTTTACTTGTAATAATGTAAGTTATAGTGCAGGTTCCTTTACATTGTCAGATGACATGGCACCATTCAAATAGAGTAAAATAATGCACTGAGTTCACACTTTCAGCCCAGTCTCTTGTATCTCAACTATAAGGATAGAAATTATCATAATTTAATTGAGAATCAGCTTTGAGCTTGAGACTGTACATTTGAGAAATCTCAGACCTTATTACTTTATGCATAAAATATCTTATTCATAGTAGTAAGAATTGAGCCTTTTTCCCATCTTGGAGCTAAAATGTCTTGTGTTGGGTGGGGGGGAAGAGTAAGAAAAGCTCTGCGGGCATAGGGTAGTCTGAGCTACTCACCAGCCTCCCGTTTGTACATCCATAAGTGCTTTGTTTAAATTAGTTTCTCTTTTGTTTAGTGCTAACTGGTAAACATGGATGCTTTCCCCTAGCATTTGATTAGCAAATACTATCAACCTAAACTGTAACATATAACTGCCAACCCAGTCCCTCAAATGTAAATTTACAAGTCTCTTTGCCACTAGGTCAGAAGGGACACATTGTCAAGTCTGCAGGTATAATGAACCTAAAGAGGCAGTTACTTTACATTCCCTGGCATCAGATCTTCATACGAAATAACTGCTTATAAGGGAAGTTGCTTCTGGTCTTGTGGCGAAGTAACTCCTGATACACAAAGTGACTGTTATACAAGAACAAAGTATTGGGAAGCAATAGTCACCCACCTTGTCATAAATATAAAGGGAAAGGGGAGAGGGTCTGATGCAGATAAAATCCTCTTACCAGTAAAGGGTTAAGAAATGCAGGTAGCCAGACTGACACCTGACCTGGCTGGCATCTGACCAATAAGGGGACAAGATACTTTCAAATCTTGGGAGGGGGAAAGCTTTGTGTGTGGCTTTTTGTCAGACACGGAGCGATCTTGGAGTAAAAAGGAACCAGTCATCTTTTCATCAAATCCTCACTTGTCTAAAGTAAGTTTAGATAGCATAGCAAGTAGATTTCTGTTTATTTTTGCTTGGTACATTCCCTGTGTGAGAGGGAGGGGTTATTCCTTTCTTTTTCTGTAACGTTAAGGGTTTGTCCAGAGGGGGGAATCCCTCTGAGTTTGGAAATTGGGTATCCTGTAAAATAGTTACCATCCTGATTTTACAGAGCTGATTTTACCTTCTTTGTTTTAATAAAATCCTTCTTTTAAGAAGCTGACTGTTTTCTATGGTTTTTAAAAACCCAGGGGGTGGGTTTTTAGATCACTGTGTAACCAATTGGTTAGGAGATTATTCTCAAGCTTCCCAGGACAGGGGGGTACGGGCTTGAGAGGATATTTTGGGGGGAAGGGACTTCAAGTGGTCCCCTTTCCTGGATTCCTGTTTAGAACACTTGATGGTGGCAGTGGAAGAAGCATTTCCAGGGTGCAGGGAATTTTGTACCTTGGGGGTTTTAACCTAAGCGGTAAAAATAAGCTTAGGGGCTCTTCATGCAGGTCCCCACATCTTTACCCTAGAGTTTAGAGTGGGGAGGGAACCCTGACACACCTCCACACCTTTATCACATCCCTTTTCCTGTGTCACAGATTGTCAGTAGAACTAGTTGAAAATTTTCCATCAAAACTCCCCCCGCTTCTGCCCCTGAATTAGAAAATGCCTTTGAGAGCATTTTGGTTGGAATTTTTCATTATAAAAAACAATAAAAATCATGAAAAATTACAAGCCACATACAATTTTTTTCCCATAGGGTACTTAACTTTTTTTGTCTGTCTCTAGTTATTAGCAAGAAGGTGAGCAATCTCTTCATAATTCAGAAAACTATGTAAAATAGCCATTGCCACAGTGTGTAGCACTGCTCCAAGAGATATGTATGATAGAGCTCAGCATTTCCCCATGTGTGACTGAGCCCTTTAGTATGGACATTTTGTCGTCTCGGACTTTGTACTTTAGCTCAGATGTTTTACTTTATTTTTTTAATTTTTGGAGAGAAAGTACTGGTTTATGGTAAGGTACTGTTTTCTGGAGCTAAAACAGCTGGTTCTTCCATACCGATATTTTTTAACTAAAATAGCACAGCAAGATCTGTGTGGATAGTGAAGAAAGAAATAAATCATCTGGTGAGCCATTAGCATTCACTTTACATGGTGAAAAACAAATATAGCTGTCATTTTCTAACATTCCCTATAGATAAATTGAAAATGTGTATCATTCTTTAACACAGTAAAGAAACAGAGAGCTGCCTATTACTCTGAGAGATATTACTTGTGTAATATGTATTATCAAGGGAAAAAATGATCTATCTAGCTCGATGGCTTGAAGTTTCAAGCGTAGCTTATCATATCTCTGGATCATAAAAGACTCATTTGAAAGAAAAAAACAATAGAAAATATTCAATTAAGAATGAACAAAATAAATGGCAATTGTTCCTATCTTCCTACACTACTCTGCTCTCACTATATTAGATACCAAAAGTAGTAGGTGAGTGTGGGTGTTACAAAATTCTTGATAATATTGGAATTGGCTTGAGTGTTGAGATTCTTGAAATAGTTTATATCAGTGTACCATATTTTGTAAAGGGTGGCAATATAGTTGCGTGGTTATTCCCCCCCGTGGAAAATACCCCTGTAAAACAGGAGAAAATTTTTACCATATCTTTCTTCTGACTTGTAGCTGAGTCCCTGAAAGTAAAGCAAAGAACATGTCATCATGATTTGCCAGTTTTCTCCCACAAATGCGAAACTTCTATTGATGTCTAATTTGCATGAGAACAGTATAATACTCAGCATGGTGCTGTTCCTTTTCAGAAGACCTGCATTGGGAGTCAGTCACGCTGTAGACAGTTTTCTGCTTCACTCACTATACTCAGATCAAATAGTCATCCAGATTAATCCCTGGTCTAATTCCATTGATTTAATGAATTTTAGTTTGAAGTTAGTGAAACGTAGGAGATTAACAACCATGGAGACTGAATTACGCATAGAATGGGTACAACATAGACAGCAACTGTATAAGCAATAAACAATCAAGTTTCAGACTGCCCTGCTAACATGCCTCATCCTTGACCTGCAAGGACCATCCGTAAAGGTACAAAGCTAGTTCAGCCTTGATAACCGTAGCCTCTCTGCTGTGACTGCCATCTAACCAACTGTCAGTTTATTGTCCTCCTGGAATTAGACTGAGCTCACCAAACTCCTTTCAAATGGGACACTACCAGCCATGAAACGGTAACAACTGTCAGTTTCTACTAATCTGGGCAAGTTTTGAACCAACCAACTAGAGAGAGAAGACTTTTTATCGTGTTACCTATCCCCTGACATATTCACTCTTACTCAGCCCATACTTCTGACACTCTATGCTTTTTTACTTGTCAATTCCATCTGTATTGTACAATGTGCTTTGTTCTAACTTCCAAATACAGAGAAGGATCCTAGTTAATCATTACCTTCAACCAAACTGATCATTGCCAAAGAATAACCAATGTTTGGCAGAAATTCTAAGATGCCAACAGCTAACTGAACATCAATTGATGAGAAACCTGCACATTAGGGTAAATGCTGTCTTTTGGAATTAGGCTGAATATCAAGTACTCCTGTCCAATTTGCCTTTGGATTGGTCATTGGTAGCATCAGCTTCCAGCAGTACATTGATTATTCTTTAGCTAGTACTATTAACAGAAAGTAAGAGGTTTAATTCTGTTGGAGAAAAGCCCTTGTCCTGTCAAATTATTTTCAGGGTCAACACATAGCATTTGGCTTAAGAGATAACTGACAGAGAATTTATTCTGAATAACTGTAGAAGTTACATACATTTCAGCTAATAAGCTCTCCTCCCTAGCCGCTTTGGAAATGCAAGATATAAAGTGTGTTCTAATTTGTAATATTTTAATCTTGTCAATTTAGAGTAAGAAACAAACAAATGTTTTTATACAATATACTTGACAAGCATCTATTACAGCATTCCCCGGAAGCAAATTTCCGGTGTTTTCTTACAGAATGTCTTATTAAAAAGTTAACAAAAACAGAGTGTATATTTGACAGATAAAATTACAAAATTAATGGAACAGGATAATCCATCCAGAGATATAGCAAAACATACTAAGAACCACATGCAAAGGAATGAGAAAAGAGGCACTTACATTATTGAAGGGGGAAATGAATGGTTCTAATGATCACAGTTGGCAACTTTCACGCGGTAAATAAGCACCCTGACTTTCACAATAAGCCAAAAAACAAGCTAATCCCATTTCAAAACAAGGCCAAAACAAGTGAATCCCTAAGAATCCCAACACTCTATGTGACTAGATCCCCCTGGTATGCAGACTGGGACTGTGGTGGGCCCACTGTGCACCCTTGACTCTCCCCCCACCCTTGCCCGTGCCTTCAGGGAGTAGATGATAAAAAAAAACAAAAACAAGCTGCAACAAGCAACAAGTCAAACAAGCTACAAGCCAAAAACTAGTCAACAAGCAACTCACAAGCCAATTAAGCCAAAAACTAGCCCAATTTCTACATTTTTTCCCCCATGGGTTTAGCATGTTTGCTGATATGTTTTGGAATTTTCTTCTCCCTATTATTAAATTATAACAACTTCCAGAGGCCTCTATCAGGATTGGGGCCCCTTTGTGTTGCATGCTTTACAAACCACAAATGAAGATAGAGTTCCTACCCCCCAAAAATTCATTTTTACGTTCTACTTATAGTCAAAAGTACATTAGTTGGATTTGAATACTAAGTAAAATTATCGTTATGCTCACTAACATTATGCATGGAATTTTGTTACTATAGGAATTTCATTTCAATAAAGCAGTACAAAATCATATTTACATAGTTTATTTGCAATTGCAGTTTCTTGTGCATTTCTATTACCACCACTTAACATTTGCTTTGCCCATGGAGAATTGATAGAATGTCACATAGAAGTAATCATTTCCTAGTTTGTGAAGTAAGACTTAATTGGTATTTTATTTTCACTTTAGACTGTATTAAAAGAGCTCTGTGGAGCTTGAAAGCTTGTCTTTCACCTACAGAAGTTGGTCCAATAAAAGATATTACCTCATCCACCTTGCCTACTTTCCACACAGTTTTTCTGCTATCATATTCTGAAATGAATTGAAACAGTCAATACAATTCCATGTAGTAGGTATTTACAAAACATTTGAGAGGGAGAGAGAGAAAAAGAAAAAAATAGTTTTATGTCCTGATTTTGCTGCAGTTGAAGTCAATGGCTGAACTCCAATTGACTTTGAATGTGATTTGGCCTTTGGTCTTCGATAGATACATGGATACACACCAATACATAGCATGCAAATTTCCAACCAATCTTGTAAACAAGAGAAGAATATTTTTGTATAACCTGCAAATCTTATGCTATCCAAATACTGCAGATGCATGTTTTCTGTTGTCCAAATCTTACCAAAAGGGATATTTGGTTTTTATTTTATTGGTGATATTCTGTCTCTGAAAATAGCTTTTACATTATTTCCTTACTGAATTTTTATTGAATAAGAATATATTTTCCATAATCTTTGTGGGATAAAACACATTAGATTAGAATTATTAAGTTTGTCTGCAGACTTGGTATGCACTAAAAGAAGATAATATAATAAACCACAACCTTTGTGGCTTGCATTAGTCACGGCATTGTTTGAGGCTATGACATTCCTATTGTGTCTCTCTATTTGGCATACAAATGTCTGACACCAACGATTCATGTTTTCATGCTCTAAAAGAGTCTTTTGGCTCACCTGGCTTCAAAACAGGTATGTCCCATTTTTCTATACCTCATTAAGATCTTAGTCAAGAAGAGTATGGCTGATTCAACCTTCCTGTCAAACCCCACCTTTAAAAGTGGTACTTTAGAAAGTAAAGTTTAATGCTTGGCTTGCGTACCCGAGCTCAGGTGGGAAAAAGACAGAATATTCTTGGTTTTCTCAGAAGCAAAATCCTTAAAGTTTTCTTGATGACATCAGAATCCAGTTCATTTCTCTTAAATTCCACTTAGAAAATACTTACTGTATCTCAGATATTATGGTAATGTGTGCCTGCATAAGACTGGGGATAAATAAATCTTTTTCTTGTTTTGTTGGAGTTAAATATTCTGGTTATACAGTATAGGCTTTTTCTTAACCCAATCTAATGGTTCCTATTCCAGCAAAATTTTCATTGAAGTCGATAGGACTTTAGCCCACATAGGAACTTCAAAATCAGCCCTTTTAAGTAAATAGGGTTGTCTGACATATTCAGCTTTTCAACATCTAGGTCTCAGCCTTCCAAAAAAACTGATGGAGTCGTCCTGTTGTGGGGAGTTGCAGCAGTCTAATGTATTTTGTGTTTGTCCTATAATTACATACTGTATTGTTGGTAGCCAACAGAGTTTTCAATATTTGTTGAGTCAGGAATCTTGCTCTGTATACATCTTCTTTGTTATGATTCTTTCAAAGTGGCACTTCAGGCCAGAGATTCAAAATATTTAAAATTCCACTTTCTAAACCAATGTCTTGGTGTGCTGAAGGCCATCCCATTTTACATTAATCTCTTCCAGGATACCTTGGATAGAATGGTCTGGGGAGAACTGCTCTTCTGTGAAAGAGTGTGTGGCCTCTGCAGAGAGCTGGTTACGAGTCACGGTCTGGGGATTTTTACATCTTGATAAGGCGTAAACAACAAGTAAATGAGATAAATACTGAGGCTGAGATTTTCAAAGTCAAATAGGAGATTTAGCTAAAAAAACAACTGAAATGAGTGGAAGTTTTGTAGCTAAAACTCTCAGTTGGCTTTGAAAACCTCAGCCTGACAGCCCATATTATGTATAAAAAAGGGCACAATTACAGATGATCTGAATAGAAGTTAAAAAAATCCTGTTTTTTTTACTTCCTTACATAATACTGAACTTCTAATGTATGAGTTTAGTTTGCATATTAAATACAAAGATTTAGTCAATCACTTCCTACATTACCTATTTGAGTAGTTTTAATGCCCTTACCACTGTAGTATCTAACTTTCAACTTTTAAGCATGAAAAAATTAATAGCAAATTAGAGAGAAAAAAACTTAGTCTTCTATGGTTCCAATCAATGTGACTATATATCGCAAAAGAAAAGATTATATACACAAGTTAGAGAGTGTTTGCAAACATTACTGTTAACGTGTGTACCTTATCAACATACATTGATTTTAAACACATCCTTTAGTTTAAATAGCTTTGATTTTCTGCCTGGAAGACAAAAGAGAACATTAATAGCCATTGCTTATGGAGTTTACAAACTTGTACATTAGTTCATCTACAATGATCCTTTGTTTGTTACACCTTAATTTAAGATATTCCAAAGAATACTAAAAATGCTACTCCTCTGAAGGGCAAGAGATATACTCAGGGTAAATAAATGTTTGCTATTAATTAAGTTCTGCTACTTGAGGTCATTCTTTATAAAACAATGAAGTTCTTGCAAGGCTACCAAACAAACAACAATCTCTAGTGTGTCAATTTATTACCTGTCTAAAAATCATTATTTCCTTGTGGCAGCAGAGTCAAATTAAAGACATTATTTATAATCTAGGAAAAATTATCTTTGCAGTGGCACGTCACACAATCTTCAATTCCTAAATGAATCCAACAAAAATTCTTCATTGGGATGAGGCTTTGCACTTGATCTTTCAGCCTTAAATGTAATTTTTGAGAAGGTTAATTGTGAGACTGGCTTAAAACTGAGAGGCATGTTCTGCCTATGTATAATCGGTCTATTACTGCAATGCATTCAAGCAGACCTAAAAAAAAAAAAAGTATGGTTGAGTGGTTGCATTTTACCTGTTTACAGATCATTAGAACCCTTTGACGAGTCATAGGTCAAACCTGAGATCTTACTGCAAATCTTGGAAGAACTACCCTATAAATGTCATATCATGACCTTCAACTTCAGTTTTAAGGGGAGTTCAAGTCTGACTGCTCATTCAGGATGGCATTATTATATTGCTATTTATTGTTATTATACACAGTTGCTTATAACTTTGCCAAATTTTCACCATTCACCCTGAAATTGTCCGTGCCTTGTATCTACCTGAAGCTGACTTTTATTTTTATGTTTATTTTTAAGTTTCAGCAAAAATGGTTCAGCCATTTCTCAGAACAAGATTAGGGAAAAATACATTATTTTGACTTTGTTTAATGTTTTACAAAGAATCTTCCGCACCTCCTAGTGTCAAGGAGGTGCCTTTTGCTGTTCCTGTGTGTGTGTGTGTGTGGGGGGGGAACACTTCCAAATTTGGCCAAGTTACATGTCTTTGAAAAATCTCAGTTCACACATACTAAGCAGACACTTGTTAGAGTATGCAAGCTACATTTTTTTTGACATTTCTGTCTGTCCTGAGCCTGCTCCAGGCCAGGGCTGCAGGGTCCAAGCAGTCTCATGGCTAAGGCCACCTTGGGAAATTGGATTCTATTCCTGCATTTGAGACAAAGTACCTATGTGATGCTGGGCAAAACAATTAAACCATACTTTTTTACAGATTAGAAATTGTTGGGGGAGAAGTTGGAACAAGGACAAGCTGGAGTGAATGGGGTAGAAAGGGTCAGGCTTCAGGGGAGCAGGAGCAGAAGGGTATTTCCCAAACAGCTCACACTCCCTTCCAGAACCAGGAATGAATCCCAATATTGCTGAATCTCACCATTCCTCTGTTGAAGGATGTATCTCATCTCTGTTTGGTGCTGGTCAAATGGGATGGCACCCTTCTGCTGTTATCAGTTACACAGATCAACTAGCATAGGTCTGTACTGTTGATCTAAAGGTTCGAATGTTGCTGACAACCCATGTGGGTGGCAATATGATGCTATATGATGGGATTTCTGTTATTTTCAGTTTTTTTTTTAAGAACCTAGGACATTATGCACACAAAATACCCTATGAATAAAGAACATTACAGTTGCAAAGTCAAGCATTCAGGGGGAAATGCCAGAATTATGATTGCCTGTGCAAACTGAATTTGGCCCCCTTGTGCACATGCCTTATGATTAGCACTGAGCGGGAACTGGGATTTCTGTGGGAAAATTTAGCATTTCCGAAACAAATTTCATTCCAAATCAGAATGAAAAGTCAGCTGGGCAGTCCAGGGTGCTGGCCACCTGTAAAGACATGCAACCTGGATGGTTGGCCAACCCATTCACCTGCCTGCGTGTGAGATGGGCAGCCAGCTATTTGGGGAGCCAACCATCCAAGAAGAGTGGGAGCTTGAGAAGCCTTCTAGGTGGGCAGTTGGGAAGTAGACAGGGTGGCAGGAAACCAGGCCTGCCAGTCTGCCTGCTTGATTTCTGCCAGATATTCTGATGGAATCAACGTTTTCTTGTGGTGGCATATTTTGATTCTGTTGAATCAACATTTTCCCACAGAAAACTGTTCTGTAGGAAAATTTTCAACCAGCTCTAATTATGATAGTCTTTAATTACATGATCGCATATTATTTTTTCCACAGGACCCGTGATTCATTCAGCACACAGGCTGGATCTGCTCTAAGGATGAATCAGGGTTGTGTAGTAAAAGGGGGTTGTTTTCTGAAGGACCCTTGGCTTATTTGTTGCAGACTTTGGAAGGTGTGGCTAGTTATATTCTCTCTCAGTATGTACATGGTCCTAATCAGTGCTTGTGTCCTAAAATAAGAAGTGCCTAAACCCCGGAGGGTTTGGTTTATTTGTTTGCTGTATACCACAATGGAGGAGGTGGTAAGAGCTCTGGTTTTGTTTTCTAAACCACTAGGGCCTACTGGAGGAGGTCTGTCTTTTAACAGAACGAATGCAGGGGCTGCTTACAACCCGTCTGGAGGATCTATCCCTTCCTTTCATAAAAAAAGAAGTTGGATCAGCTGGACAAAGGATACAACTAGCTTCTCTTGGTGCATCAGCATCAGATTATTCTTGGAAAACCAAAGCTGCTCATGCTTAGTTACCAGGCCCTACTTACAATCCAGCTGCAAAAAACATGAATATCCTGACCCACCCACCTCCAATTCAAGCAGTACATGGAAGAACAGACTCGGTGGCCAAATATAGTGGACATCGATAGAAGCCCCGTCTCATGGTGCACTTTTCATGCAAGTTACATTGTCATCCTACACTGGGATCTGAAATGCATATTTTCCTTAATTTCTCTTAAGACGATGCAACAGAAGAAAGACTGGAGATTTTGTATTTTATTTCTTCTGCAAGTAATAAACTACATTTTACATAGCAATATTCAAAACACTGGCTAAAAGATAGGATTTTATGAAATAGTGTATAAAGCATCTTGCCAAAATTGAGTATTTGAACTAATAGACAGTGTAAATTTTATTAGAAAATTTTCTGTAGACACAACTGGTGCTCCGTATACTCTTAAAATTGCTTGTCTTTAATTTGTCCTATACGAGTAATCCTGCACTGGTGATTTGTGGAGTAACAACCGGCTTCTGAACGGATGCTGCTTCCTTGTGCAAGTTCCTTTCTATGAAGTTGAACAAAGAAAGCACAAATATTTTTCTGAGAAGAAAGATATGCTGTGTTGCTAGCTAAACAAAGGTCCCAGAATTGAGCTAGATGTGTTTGGTGTTTCCTGAGGGATAGTCTCTGCACAATTGTGTACATTGGTGAGCACTTACTCCTACAAATAGTTCATGGAACCCACAATCCAGGTCAACTCCTCCTGCATCTGATCAGGAGTTGGGAGGTTTGGGTGGGAACGTGGGCCCGCCCTCTACTCCGGGTTCCAGCCCAGGGCCCTGTGGACTGCAGTTGTTTAGAGTGCCTCCTGGAACAGCTGCGCGACAGCTACAATTCCCTGGGCTACTTCTTCATGGCCTCCTCCCAACACCTTCTTTATCCTCACCACAGGATCTTCCAGCGGTACGCCTTCTCACTCTCAGCTCTTAGTGCCTCTTGTTCCCAGCTCCTCTCATGCGCTACAAACGTACTTCTGCTTTTATTTCCTCCCTTTTGGCCGTTGGCACCCGGTAGGGCCTCATTGTTAATCTGGCCCCAGGGTTTGTGACGATGTGGTGATATGTCTTGGTTGTTCGACCCGGTTTTGTCGTGAACACATCTTGGTTCCAGAAGATCATCTGACACCTCATTCTTCTGGTCTGGTGTTAAATCGGGAGACACTCTCACCTGTTTGGAAGGCTCTGAATGGGGGGACTGAAGTGCATACTTGGGGGAGTGGCAGTGGTAAGTTCTGAGCAGGAGAAGAGGGGAGTTGGGAGGAAGATGGGGCAATGGGCGAGTTGGCAGAGGACAAGGGGAGCAGTGGGTGGTTTCCCCACAAAGCCCATCCTGTCCACACCTTCCCCCCTACTTTTACCTGGTGAGTGGGATGGGGAGGGCTCTGTCTGCCCAGCTCTGCTTCCCAGCTCCTGACATTGCTAGCCTCTGGCTCCACTCCAGATGCTCTGCAACTCCAGCCCCCATGTTCCGAGGCCTGGTCCCAGCTGCATTATCCTGGGCTACCTCCACATTGATCCACTATCAAGTGCCCCATGCTCAGGACCAGCACTGGCACCTGTTGGGTTTGAGGACACCCTGCAGCTGGGAAGGGAAAGGGGCTGGCTGGCCCAGGACTGGCTCCCTTCACTGGACACTAGTGCTTAGGGTGACCAGATGTCCCGATTTTATAGGGACAGTCCCGATTTTTGTGTCTTTTTCTTATATAGGCTCCTATTACCCCTCACCCCATCCCGATTTTTCACATTTGCTGTCTGGTCACCCTACTAACGCTAGGGCCCCACACACAGAGGCTGAGAAGTGGGTAGAATTAGCAGAGGTATCTGAATGCTGTTCCGGCTCCCTAAAAATTCCAGAATGGCCTTCCAGCATGACTCGAGTGCTGGTCCTAATCATCATAGTATCTGAATATCTCACAATTATTAATGGATTTTATTCCCCCAATGCCCCTGTTAGAAAGAAAGTGCCATCCCCTTTTACAGGTGGGGAACAGAGGTACAGGGTACATGGAGTAGTTTTCTCAATATCAGACAGGGAAGTCTGTGGCTGAACAGGGAATTGTAGCCCAGGCAGGTGTCCTCTCCACTAGACCATCCTTTCTACCTTGGTTTGTGTGCTGTGCCCCAGTTCTTCCAGTTCCAAAAATAGGTGCCGACTCCATGGGTGCTCAGGGGCTCAAGCACCCATGGAGAAAAAACAGGGGTTGCTCAGCACTCAAGGGGCTGGCCAGGGCTGCTGCTCTGGTGGCCCTGGGGCTAGCTGCCAATCAACTGTTCAGCAGCTGGTCCTAAGCTTCCAGCAGCTTTTCAGTAGCTGCCCTGTGGATTAGCTGTTGATCGGGGCTTGTCCCTTGCACTCACTCCTCTCTGCCCCCTCCTCCCCTCACTGCGCTTAAGGCATGAGGGGGCAGAAAGGAACCAGCGGTGGGGGGGAGGGCTTTGGGGGAGGGGTGGGGCCCCAGGGAAGGTGGCAGAGACAGTGTGGGGCACCCACTGGCAAAACGAAAAGTCAGCGCCTATTAAACTGTAAGAATCATAAAATCTGCACTTTCCCCTATCTTGTGTTCCACCTCTCCCCATCTGTGTGCATTTTTCTTGAGTACAGGATCGAACTTTAACAACAAAACCAAAGAGCTACCATTTAAAACGGGCTCTCTTTCCCAGCAATAAGTGCTGATGCAGTTTAAGACGTTTTCAAAGACGATATTTCACCCTTTTTAAAAGATTGTATACAAAGAGAGAGAACAGAAAGGAGTTAGTTAAAAAACCAAGTAACTTCATTTTCAGTTTTAATTATTTTCCCTCTTGCTTTTTATTGTGTGCGCTTAATAAATATTAAGAAAAATAATTTTGTTTGGTTTACAAGATACAAAATTGCAATCCTGGCAACTGAACTCCAAAACTAAACTGCTGGCATTAGCAAGAGTAATAAAAATCGTTACTTAAAATGTATAAACATCTGAAAAATTCTCTGATTTTCACAACAAAGGGATCTGAACAAAAGTTTTACTTGTCTTCAGTTCCCCACAGTAATGTATCAGAGATAAGTATATTCAGTTCTTTAAGGTTTTATGCTAACCACAATATTAGAGGTGTATTTCAGAGCAAAGCATTTCAGCGATTCTCCAAGTAAGTCTAGATTTGAAGCGCTTATATGATACATATGTCCTTTGACACTTTAAATTTTTGATTTTTTTAGAAATGTTTGCTAAATTGCCATCAGTTGAATTCAAAGATGATCTCAACATAATTTTTACAAGTAAATTTCTTCCAGTGCTTAATCTGAAATATTTTCTGTAACTAGGATTAGACCAAGTTTATAATCACCTAACTGCACTTCTTATGGTAGTTTAGTGCAGAAGTGATGGCATTAAGATATGGCAGTATTTTTCGTATGGTAAGATTCACACAAGTAGGAGTTTGCCACTTTTGTTTTCCACAACAAGTTTGATGATTAGCCTGTAAATCAGCACTGATTTTTGTGGAGATCCTATTACTTCCAATCTCAGAAAAATCATTCCATTTTATTTCATAGCTAATATATAGCAAATATTTTTGTGTACCTTGTTTTTTTCCCCTTGTAAAACACAGAAATTTCTGAACTCCAGAGAGCCTGCTATATGTTTTATGAAAATGTCACAGATCTAAGATAGCATGAGAGACTTGCATGCTTTATTACTGGTTGACCCACAAGGTGGCACTAAAGAGAAAAGTGACAATTTTCCTAATAAAATGTGAAAACCAAAGCCAGCATGCCATATGCTGAATCAATATTATGTTAATTAGAAACATGCTTCCTTCATTGTCAATTAAATTTTATTTTGTGAAAGTCCTTAAAGCTACATAATTGTAAAAATGGTTCATTTTTCCCCAACCCCCAACTCAAAAGTTGTTTTAAAGAAAATGAGAGAGACCTAGGTAATTTACTAATTATAATTCCAGAATCTCAGATATGATAATTGTGACCAAACTGTAGTTAATTTAAGAAATAAGGGAATTCAAATGAGTAAAAAACAAAAAGGCTTAAACTTTCTTTAAAAATAGTCATTTTTGATACACTAAATGTGTGTTGGTAAGAGATACCACACCAAAAATTATTTATCCCCCAATACCTAAATATTATTTATATAACAATATTTGGATTGGTCATTTATTTCACTTCGAGTATGTAAGATCATGTTCATCATTTTACTCTTTTAAAAGAATATAATCCATTTATAAATTGTACAGATATTTAAACAAGAATGTTGTAGACTTAAGGAATTCAATTCTGGACCCTTAGCAGTCAATGGGAATTTTGCCAATGGAGTCAAAGAGTTTTGACGTTAACTTCACAGGAACAGGATTTCACCCCAGGGTCTCTGAAAATGACCCTCCTATTGAGCTCAGAGCTAGAAATAGGAGGGCAGATTATTTCCTGCTGGGAAACTGTTAAAGCATTTGCTTCCCACCTTGACTGGTCCTGAGATCTCAGACCTTAAAGTTGTAGCATTATTAAATTAAGAAAGTCTATTTTAGGTAACTTCTGGAGGCTTCTAAAGTTGCCTGGTTATAATTTTTCGCTCCCTGTGAGACATGCATTGATGGACACATAGTACTACCAAGGATGCCAGTCATTACAGGCAGAGGGATGCTAAAATGATACCAATACATTTAAAAAAACCAAAACTTTAAAATGATTTTGAAATAGTGATTCTATAAGATTAGTGGTATTTATAGAATATCTGCTGATGTGGTGTGGGACCTACCATAATGTATTAGCTGTACATTTTATCATTTGATTTTTTAATCAAGAATCACTGGCAGACTTAGGACCCTCTGTTTGCAAAATCCCCAGTGAAGTCAATAGGATCCCATGTGTAGAAAGCTGTCAAGACAGGGCCCTACATCTGTTAGTGATGGTCAGTTACATAGTTATACATTTTATAAATTGATACTATACTATTAATGCTGATGATGTGCTAATAAAATTTATCACTGAAAACATAAAACCTTTTTTTTTTACCAATTACTAGTATTTTCACCTTCAAATACAAATCTTGCACCCGTGTTAGCTGCCATGTTGTGGCATCCATTGCACCAGCACAGCAACAGCTGCTCGGAAAAGAGAGTGGGAAAGGCTTAAATCCATTCATCATGCAGGTTATTCAGCTAATTCATTCAACTCATTTAACCCAATCAACTTACCAGAGTCCTGTGGAGATGGGGAAGTGGTGTCAGGGACAGGCAGAGGATGATGTTGGCAGTCCTTAGTCACAACTCTGCACACAGGTGGCCTTATGGTGTTGGTTGTTCTCCACAGATCAGAGCGGATATGGAGGCCACATCCTCCTGAGGTGACAGAGCAGGCCTTTTTAGGTGCAGTGATACTCTCCCCAATTGGGGTGGGGGGGAAGAAGAGGGACTGAAAAGTAACCCTGATCACAGCCTGTCCTTTCTTACCTGTCAGACTATTGCTCCTGGCTGGGCATCCAACTAAGCAGTTGAAATAAAACAAAGATTCACAGACTGACATTTGGGTCATAGAATGTCAGAACTCTTCTTGACCATGACCAAAGTCCGGAATCAAGAATAGCCCTTATTGGCAAAACACTGATGAGGTGAAGTATAACATAGATGTTGCTGCCCTCAGTGAAACCAGACTTGCTGATGAGTCCCACCTTAAGGAGGTGGGAGCAGGCCACTCCTACTACTGGACTGACAAGACCAAGGACGAGCCAAGACAGTCAGGGGTACGGTTCTTCATATAGTCTGACACTGCCTGCAAGCTTGACTTGCTCACCAAGGGAGTCAATGACCAAGTTACCGTGCTCTGCATACACTTGTCCAGAGTCCAGTTTGCAACCATCATCAGTGCCTATGAGGTGACAATGACTCATACAGATTAAGTCAAGGAGGTATTTTATGAAGATCTCATCAAGGTCATCAGGGGTGCCACGCAAGGACAAACTCATTGTCCTTGGAGACTTTAATGCTCGTGTGGGAGCCAACGGTGACGTGGAGCAGGTTGCTAGGCTATCATGGCATTGGAAGGTCACACTCTACTGGCCAACTATTTATCTACAAGTGTGCCGAGATCAATCTCACTATTACCCTCACAGACATCCAAAAGGCCATCAAATATAAGACAACATGGATGCAACCCAGGTCAAAACAATTGCACATGCTGGACTATGTAATTGTGAAATCTAAAGATATTAAAAATGTGCGCATGACCCATTCTTTGAGAGATTGCAAATGCTGGTCAGACCATCAACTTGTGAAAAGCATCAGGTTGCTATACTTCTCACAAAAGTGTCCCAGAAGATGCCTCAAACCACCCAAGACGATCAATGTGACTGCCATGAAAGACCCCAGTATTCTATGTTAAATGACTTTCCTCTTCTGGTTTGAATTATTCACTTTATAAGAAAGCAAACACAAATACAGTCCCCTCTTTCCCAGGGTCCTGAATAAGGATCTGATCATGCAGGTTCCAACTCAGCCAAAGCACTATAGGCACAGGCTCAGGTCCACCCCATTCAGCAAGTATCTAAATTTAAGCATATGGTTACATCTTGTCCTGAACAGGGATAAACTTAAGCATGTGCTTAAGTACTTTACTGAACTGAAGCCACAATCCTTACACAGGGAACGCTTGAAGTCAATGGATTTGCCTGAGTAAGAGCTGCAAGAGAATTGGGTGCTTAACTGTTGTTTATTGATTATTTTAAAGATCATCTGTCTCTAAATCCATTCTAAGGCTGTAATGAAGTGTTTCCCTTTATTCTAAACTTTCTGGTAACTATTCCTTTTAAAAATAAAAGAGGATTAAAGCTATTTTGTATGAATGGGACATTTTGATAAATTACACATCCACAACTCTTGTACATCAATATTATTATAGTAAAACAAATTTAGGTAAGCATGGGAAGCTGAAGCCCAAATTGTATAAAAAGGCATTATTACAATAACTGTAGGAGTCCATAAATTTTTACTACCAGATGTGGTGGGAAAACAGATGTAACAGACACAGAAGGGATGCTCAGATAGGCCATGAAAATGATTAAAGAGAAGGAGATGCTTCCATATAGGAAGCGATTTAAAAGATCGGGACTCTTTAAATTTAGGGAGATGAATAAGAGGGAAGATGATGGAAGCGTACAAAACAGTGAATGGTATAGAGAAGGTAAATCAGAAGCTCTTATTTTCCCTCTTTAATAGCAAAAGAAATACGATAGTCAATAAAACTGAAAATCAGCAAATTAAAACTGATAAAAAGAAATACTTATTTGTTTTTAAAAAACAACACACAATTAACCTATGGAACACATTGTTATAAGATAGCAAGGAGCCTAAGAGTTTAATACATTTGAAAAAGGATTAGAAATGTGTATATATATAATGAGATTATTCACAGTTACAAAAATGGGATTTAAAAATATATATATATTTTATAAGGGATATAAACCTGTAGGGGTTCCTTGCACCTTCCTGTGAAACACCTCATACTGGGCTCTGTCTGAGACAGAATGCTGCACTAGCTGGACCACCAGTCTAATCTGGTATGGCAATTTCTGTGTTCCAAAAACAGAATGAAATATCCACAAATTTTCTCTCTCTGTCCTCCAAGACTAACTTGCTAATTTCTAATTAATTACAATTAACTAGGTTTAAGTGTAATTATTCACTGAGAGAAACAAATAGCATTATGTTATAACTATGCTTTGCACATTACAACTAACATTATTATTGAACTTGTGTAAACGATAAGTAAAAACAAATGGCTCACACTTTAAAAAGAATCTTAGATGCTTTCTTTAAAATAAGCTTTATGGTAAGCAAGCCAAATATGCTTTAAATAAAACTCACCACTAGATAATAAACATATGTTTAATCTTCTTAGATAGCTAATTAAATGGAAAAAATAAATAAAAATACATGAATGATAGAATAATCAATTTTGGGAGGCTGAATAAACATGTATAGATGTGAAACACAACATATGGAGGAAATAACTTATTTTCACAATCTGATTTGGATAACAACAACAACAATATGCTTAGAGAGCCGAGTGTCCATGACCACACTGCTTGGCTTTATTTCAAGCAACTAAGAGCTCTTTAGGGTTATTACTGATCTGGTTCAGCCAGATTAATCGTGGAGGACCATGTGACCATCACCAGTCCATGACCAGACAGTCAGAGAGTGGATAATTGAAGTATTATTTGATTTACATTATACTGTAGATGCGTGTTTCATCCAAAAACTTCAGACCAGGAGATTTGGCTTTTAACAAGAGCAAAATGCAAGGCATTTTAGCTTAATAGGACTGAAATAAGCAAAGGAACTAAGGTCAACTGTACAATGTGATGATACTTCGGATGCCTCAATTTCAATGTCCTACCTGATCATAAGACATCAGCAGAGGGTCAGTGACTAGATCTGTGTGCCTATGCAGTAACATAGGCAATACGTGGCTTCTCAGACACACCCCAATGTGAGTACTACTCCGACAGCATTTTAAATAGAGTTCCTTGCAACTCCAGAAGAAACTGAAAGAAAGGGAAGACACAAATAAAAGAAAATAAGGGGAAAGGAGAGAGGGAACAGAGCAGTACCTACTAATCCTGTCTGTCCCAGGATGACTACAAACTAGTCACTGTGTAGGTCTGTATTTATCTAAAATGTAACACACAGTGCTCTTTCCGCTTTGGTTTGTTTCTTTGTAAGTGGCAGAGTAAAGCTAAGCCAAGATGTGCATAGTCATCTAGTCATCCCTATTTCAAAACAACAAATAAAATATTGCTTAGGGCCAAATCTCACTCACCTTAGTCAAGTAGGTGGTCTCCCTGAAGTAAATGGGATTACTTCTATAAGTCACATGAGCAGGATTTGGTCATTACTGTGACTGGGTGCGTGGGGTTAACATTTAAAGTGGACACTGAGAGACAATTTCTGTTATAATCTAGCATTGTGGCTGCTTGGATTTTTAGTGGGAATACTTTCCCCCAATATTTGTTCTTAGCAGTAATTCCTGAAAATAAAGCAGAAGGTATATTTATCAGCATCACATATTAAATCTGGAATGTCACTGAAAATGTCTTGTGAAAAAATGACTGCATAGTGGCAGTACCTCTGCCCCAATCTACTCCCTTTGCACCACTCTGGCAGCTCCAATGGAACAGAAACCTCCCCTGCTGGGGATAGCCCTCCTGTGGGAGAGTCCTCAGCAGCTGTAAAGCTGGCAAAAAAGGCTCTTAATGCCTCCCTCTCCACAGCTCCCTGTGCAGGAAATGAACAGACAGCTATCCCCAGATACTGTATGGTCCCTAGGTACCCATACCTGCATGTTGGTGTTGGTGGATTCTCAGTGCATGAACAACTATAGGTATAACAAATACATTTACCAAAAATAAATTTGCAATTAAAATACATTATAAATCAAATTTACATACTATTCATGACAGAAATGTTAGCAGACTCTCTATGAGTTAAGAGCTTTATTGTACCTCTTAGACACAAGGGACCAGGAGTTGCCAGTAGCACAGACTCTTGGTCGCACTTCCCCTCGCACACCTATCTCTTACGAATGTACAATATGTGCTTGCCTCTGTGACTGGCTGGTTCAGCTAGTGGAGGGACTGGTGGACCTCTGCCTCCTCCCTGGTCACTTTGGGCTGGCTAGCCCTGTAGTCCTTCCTTATAGGAGTTCAAGGATGCAGTTCTCCCCAGTCACTGCACAGGAAGCAAATTGGGGAGGGTCCTTGAGCCCTGCCACTCCTGCAGATTTGCTCAGATAAAATATGTTTGTAAATCTTTTTTGTACGTAAGTGAATGAAGCATTGATCACTCAGGCCTCAAAGTAGAAAAAGTTCTACATGTCTTCTGAAAGTTACAATGTACTTATCCTCTGTTTGGGTAAGTTCAGTTCCATGAATAAACGGTACGCAACTGCAAGATATACAGTAAGGTTGCTTATTTACAGAGCCTTACTGCTAAGACTATAAAGTAATAGTTTGAATACAGAGTGTTGATTTTGAGTCACTGGAACCTCAATATAAAAATACTCCAGCTTTACTGGGGTCCTAGTCACGGGACACAATATAACCTAGTGAACTGGTAACTGCATTATCTGAAGCTTATCCATGTTTCTTCTCATACTTGTTGTCTAGGGAGAACCATCTCTACACTTATTTGGTTAAGGTGTGCAATGTGTTATTTTGTTTTGTACAAGTAACTGAAATCTTATCCTATAGCTCAGAAAATGTGATTGCATACAAGATGTTGATGGCCTAAGGGAAGTTTTGAACAACTGAGCGTCATTTTTAGGATTTTGCTGCAGAAGTGAGACATGATCTGATATCTTTTCCAGAAATGTCACAGAGACATCTGACAAGCCGACTGTGAATTTCAGAGGCATTATCTATAAAACGCATTAACACACTTACCACTGTGGATATGAGAACATTCAAAGACTTTGCCAAATATTTGTATAGAGAGCTTTCTGTAGGCTATGTATCTATGTAGACTCATATGTTATTCTACATAAAGGTGCTGTAATATACACATTGGCCACAGATCTGCCAATTTCAGATGGTAGTAACTTATGAGTTTGGCTAAAAATACCTCTGTCTGATCCACAGTTATGAACATGGAAAATGGCTAACCTGGTAATGTATGGTTTTAGAATGATGGAATAATTCAGGCACCTCAGTTGCTTATCACAGAAGCTGCTAGCAGACCTTTTTAACATATGTCATTCAACATATTAGATCTGTGAGGATCTGAGGGAAGACTGAAGACCCTTAGAGTCAGGGCCGGCTCTAGGATTTTTGCCGCCCCAAGCAAAAAAAATTTTGGCCACCCCCTCCCTGTTTTTTTCTTGCCTCCCCCACCCCCGGCCCCGCCTCAACTCCGCCCCTTCCTAACCCCTTCCCCAAATCCCCAGCCTCGCCTCCTCCCCCGCACGTGCTGCATTTCCCCCATCCCATTGCTTCCTGTGGCCCCCCCGCAACCCGCCATCCTAGCTCACCTCCACTCCACCTGCTCCCGTGAACATGCCGCCGCTCCACTTCTCCCCACTCCCTCGCCTAAGAGGGAGGGGGGAGAAGCGAAGCGGCGGTGCCTTCAGGGGAGCAGGCGGAGCGGCAGTGAGCTAGGGTGGGGGGGGGGGGCGCAGGAAGTAACGAGGGTAGAGGAACAGGAACCGCTCCCCACCCCAGCTCACCTCCGCTCTGCCGCCACCACTCAGCTTCTCCCCCTCCCTTCCTGGCGGCATGGCCGATGCCAGAATGCCGCCCCTGGAAATGTGCCGCCCCAAGCACCTGCTTGTTTTGCTGGTGCCTAGAGCCGGCCCTGCTTAGAGTGTTGCATGAGTTACTGGACCAACATCAGAAGTGAATCTAAAGGAGTCTAAGCTCTTTCTACTCAAACCTTCTTCATGTACTCTGCCTGTTATTTACACTAATACAGCCTTTCTTAGAAGGAATTAGACCCACAGAATTGTCCTTAACCCTTTACACATCATCTTTTTTATTGACCCATGCTGTTTTAGGGGGCCTGAGATTTTCAAACCTGAGTTATGTGACTGAATCCCATAGTTGATTTTGAAAATCTCAGACATGAAGACACAAATTACATGCTAAAATAACTAGAATATCTTATGCCATCTTATACTGCCATAGACTCCCCTCTAAATTTGGCATAATTGAATTGATTGCCAAACACAGTCCAGCTGTCTCAGACATGCTGCTTTTATGAGAAGCCTGCCCAAAAATGTTCACCAATAAAATTTTAGCTCCTTCCCTGCTCTCAGTTGCATAAATAGTATATTATTAAAAAAAAACCTTTGCAACTTATAAAATACAGCAAAAATATTCAGTTCTATTTCAGACTAACTATACCCTTAAAACAAGACTTTGCTTGAGTGTCTCCCTGAGCTGTTGACGGGAACAAACATGTAAACTTAGAAAACATGGCAGGAAAAAATAGTACAGAAGACGGTGTTTCTCTCTGATGTCTGTTATTGACAGCCCACATACAAAACACTTAAAAGCACTCAGACACTTCTTTTGTGTCCATTTTTAAAGGGTTTAATGAAACATATATAAACTGACATTTTTAAACCTACACTGGGATATAAAACCCAAAGCTGTCAGTTCTTTTTTTCAAATCACTGGGCAACAGTTTTCCACTATATGCCTCAAACTTATAATGTCAACATATAATGAAACCTATTTACAGGCACTAAAAGGATTGTTGTTTTTCTGCCTAACAGGTGGCTGGATAATAGTGCAATTAATATGGAGGAACTGTAGTTAGTACTGAGATTTTACTCAGGACAGATCTACTAGAACATATAACCACAATTCATAGGTGACTTTTCTACATATTTCACTCTATATTCTATTTTGTACTATTGCAGTATGTAACACTGCATTGTAAAATAAAAACCTAGAGCTTTGATCATTCCAGACAGAGCCTTTTTTTTCTTCTAAATTCTGACTTGAATGCTTGAATGATAGCAGGTAACTATTTATATTCCATATAACAGCAGTTCTAAAGCAGGTAGTAGATTAGCACAAATTCAAACCAGCCATGCTTTCAGAAGACAAAGTGGCCGGTATATCCCATTCCACAGATCTCTGTATAAAAGATTTGCCCTACTTGTATATTTTTAAAAGTGTAAGTAATTTTTAAAAAGTTACTTTTTGCATCCGTTATTGCAGGATAGAAAATACGGCCCTGATCCCACAAAGACTTATACACATCCTTAACTTTACATACTGTGAGTAGTGCCACTTAATTTATGGAATACTTTACAGGACTGGGGCCTAAAAGGCTTTGATTATGAAATACTGAGACAGCTGCCCGAACAATGCAGAGTGAAGAAGAGAAAAGGGGTGTCTGGAATACAAATCTAGAGCTGGAGCTGACTTTTGGAGATGGGTCCTATGTTGACAAAGTTCTGAACCAACCTGCCCGATCCAACCAACACATACTTTTGGGAGTGGGGAGGAGCAGAGGCAGCATGTTCAAAATCTGCACCTGAATTTTGCAGGTAGGGGCCCATCCCTAGAAATATTTTAGCCCCTGAGTTTGGAAAGCATCCTTATTCAGGATAGCATGTAAGCAAGCACATGCTTAAGTCCAACTGAAGTAAAAATGGGATTTAAGAACATGTTTAAATTTCAGCAAGTGCTTAGCTGCTGTCCTGTACAAGTATGGATGTAAGCACTTGTTTAAGTACTTTCCTTGAATTGAGGATTTAGGCCCTCTAAGGTATTTATATTAAATTAGGAACTTGAATACCACCTTTGAGGATCAGGGCCTTCCGACTCCAGTTTTTTGTTCACTAGGGGTTCCATCCAATGCTTATACATGTGAATAATTTTACTCAGCAGCATAATCCTATTGGTTGAAATAAAAATACTTACCTGAGTAAAATTACTCACCTGCTTAAGTGTTTGTTAGGATCAGCCCCTAGGTTAGCATGATACAACTACTGCTCTTCAAAGCTGCACTCAGCAACTCTTTATGAAGTAGATCTAAATGATATACATGGTGCGTGTTCCATACTTACGCGGGGAATATATTCCCGCACATATAATCCCAGCAAATCCTGCGGCTGGGAGGATTTGTAACCTGACAAACGCCACGTCTCATCATCACAGGATCTGCCTGTGCCAGAGGGTGTTTATCAGCCGGGAGGCTTCCCTCTCCTTCCAGCTGCATATATATACATACTGAAACTAGTTAAACACAGGCTGAGTCACGGGCGGGGAGCGGGGCCGGGGATGGTAGAGAGGCTCCCGCCACTGAAGCGATTCTCCGGCGCTTCTTGCAGGCAGCTCAGCGACCAACCCTGGAGCGGTGGGTGGCTTGTGCGCCAGCCCGGAGGAAGCCCGCTAACCCGGGCTCCCCCCCGCCGCCCGCACCCCTCCCCTCTTACTTTTCTCCCCCTCAGGCACTTGTAACAGCTGTCAGTGGGGTGAGGGTGCACTGATCTCCACCCCATCCCCCATGCAACCCAAGCGGGAAAGCGCTGTACCTGCAGCAAAGGCGACTTTGCAGAGCGAGCCCCGCACTTGAGACTCCCGGCCGCGCCGCTGTCCGGTCCCAAAGCCCCCAGGCGTTTCCAGCGGCTGCCGAAGCGGGCAAGGCGGAGCTGAACCAGCAGGGGAGCCTCGGCCGCCGGCTGGTGCCCGGGAGCCAGTGCCGAGCGAGGCAGGCAGTGCCCCCACCCCCACCCTGTGTGGCAGCTCGGGTGCGGGGCGCACGCATGGCGCCGGGCAGCCAGCCCAGCAGCGGCGGGAGGAGGAGGACGGGCGGCTGCGGGCACTGAGCGGGAGGGGAGTTTCTCGCGAGCAGCGGCGGCGGAGGGAGGGAGGGAGGAAGGGAGGGAGCGGGAGCCTCCCCCGCCTCTCCCCCTCCCCGCGCGCAGAGTCGCACTCGGCAGCATGTGCTGAAGTGCCCAGCAGCGCCCCGAAGAGGAGCCCAAGTTGTGCTCTGCTGCGCCCAGCAGCACGGAGCCTGCCCGCCCCGCTCCGCTCCCCCGGCGGCCCCGCGGCAGGGGCTCCCCCCACTTCTGGGGACGGAGAGGAGCCTTTCCCCAGCCGGGGCTGCTCCCAGAGGTGTGATGTGGCTCTTCGGAAAGTGACAGCCGGAGGAGGAGCAGCAGCAGCAGCCCCGGCTCCCCGCTGCCTCCCATGCCTGCGTGGCCCCACGGCGGGGCGGCGGCCCCGCGGGAGGAGCCGGGAGAGGCGCTGCTGTGATGGCCCTGGACGAGAAGCGGGAGAAGAGCGCGTCCTTCACCCCCATGATGATCGAGGAGGACGCCGCCCTGCGGAACGGCAGCAGGGGGCTCTCGGGCCAGTGGGCGGACGCGGTGGGGGTGAGACCCCGCACCACGGAGCGGCACATCACGGTGCACAAGCGCCTGGTGCTGGGCTTCGCCATCTCCATCCTGGCGCTGCTGGTGGTGACCATGATCGCGGTGCTGCTCAGCGTGCGCTTCGAGGAGTGCAGCACAGCGGCCGCCGCAGACAGCCCGGCCCGGGCGAGCGGCAACGGGAGCCTCCCGGGGGCTGCCCGGCTCAACCACGACGCCGGGGAGCCTCCCGGCCGCCAGGAGGAGGCGCCGGGCGAGGAGGAGGAGTGGCAGCGGCGGCGGCAGCCGCCGCCCTGGACCCAGTTGCGCCTGCCCCGGCACCTGAGACCCCTGCACTACAACCTGATGCTCAGCGCCTTCATGGAGAACTTCACCTTCTGCGGGGAGGTGAACGTGCAGATCGAGTGCCTGAACGCCAGCCGCTACATCGTGCTCCACGCCCACCGCGTGCACATCGAGGCCGTCCAGGTAGCCGAGGACAAGCTCTCCGGCGCCGTGCGCGTCTCCAGCTTCTTCCTCTACCCGCCGAACCAAGTCTTCGTGGTGGTCCTCAACCGCAGCCTGGAGGCGCAGAGAAGTTACAACCTCAAGATCATCTACAGCGCCCTGATCGAGAACGAGCTGCTGGGCTTCTTCCGCAGCTCCTATGTGCTCCACGGGGAGAGAAGGTACGGCTGCTCCCTCATAAACCTCACCCACCCCATCACCGGCATGTGCTTCCATAGAGGGGAGAGGGCCAAGGGCTCCCCTACCTATGAACGCCGCAGGTGATAGATACCCCGTTATCCTCAGTCTCATAATCTGCAGCCGCCCACAGGGGACACCCCCTGGCCCATGATGGGCAGCTACCGGTGTCACCCTCCCCTTAGCCTCAGTCTCCTATTTCTAAACATGGATTTAACATAACTAGAAAAACAGTCTCTAGGGACCACGCCCTTAATAAAGCACCGCTAGTGGGGCAAGGAGTTTGCCAGGAACTCCTCTTTGAAAGCGGCGGGAGTGTTACCTTAAATGTTCAAGGTGGTGCCAAATTACAGTTAACTTCTGCAAGCGCTGCTGTGGGAGTGAAATGCATCAGTCAGCTCCCCATCGCCCGTTGTCCTCGAGAAGCCTGTCAGTGGCCGGGACAGGATCCCTGAGGTTAGACGTAACCAAAACGTGACAGCAAAATCGTTACTAACTTTCCACTTAAAGAAAAGGGAGTTCGGCTGGGCGCTAGGACCTGGTACGATACGGCTCTGAGTCGCGTTCTCAAGTGTATGCAGTTCTTTTCATGCTGTAGATCTTGCCACTGACATTTCTACCCTTTAGATGCTTTGATTAGGAGATGCAGTTGAGAGAGCAAGTCTGCTCTGACGTGACCATTATCTAGAGCACTGAGCAGGGATTCATTTTAATCCTATACCTGACTTTCATGCTCTGGTCCCCTTGCGCTGTAGCTTGCTGATTGCCAGTAAGGAGAAGTGAGTGAATAATTAGCATATCAGAAACCTTTGCGCGCTTCTGTTAGGCAGTAAGGCTGGTTATATTTCCAGAGAGCCAGTCCTGCACCGTACTCGGGCTAAATTCCCATGAGCCACTGGCAGTTGTGGCTGAGTAAGGACTGCAAGCTCAGGCATTTTTGTGTTACAGCTGTTCTGGTCTTCCCCCCTCTTTTGAGGAATGGTCCCTCTACATTTAATTTGTTCAGCAAGTCCTAGGGTCTGGTGATGAGAGATGCTGAGTATTTGCAGCTCCTGTGGAAGTAGGAGTTACCATTGTTTCACCTTATGTCCCCCAGTAATGTCCAGGGGAGTTAAAGGTACTCATAATCCATGCTCTAATTTTAAAATAAATTAAAGGAATAATTAGGAAAATCAGCAAAGAGATAACAGAGAAAATGCAAAAACAAAAAAAGAGAGACTTTTTTTTTGAGATTTTTCTAAATCAAGGTATCACTGAGATGCTTCCAAGGGAAGTTTCACTGATTCAGCCAGCCTACTCTATCACAGTATATTCTGGGAGAGCATGTAAGTTTTATCATTCAGACAGGTTCCCAAAGCAGTTATATCCTAATAAAATGCAGGCTACTTACTCAATAGTGCTTACTTGACAAGAGTGAACTACTTACTGGGTATATTTTCATGTTAGTTTAATCATGTTTTAAGGTGAATGAAACATTCAGTCTGTATGCTCACAGCTAAACACTCTAGTAGGTATAGCATAGATGATTAAAATGCATCTTTATGTAGTTATTTCTTTATTATGAAAACAACTGTTCATCACTTCCAACATATAAGAAGTGTCTTTGAGCAGCTAGGGATTGGACAAGTTGAAAGAATAATCTTTCAATTGCATCATAAAGTAAAACATAATAGAAAGCTCACCTGTAGAAAATAAGTCTGTTTAATAAATTCTTTCTGTACTAAACTAAAATATGTTTATATAACAGAGCCTCCTTACCTATTTTTTAAAAATAGCATTTTGTGCATTACAATAGGACTTATAAGTTTGTACTGTTGTTACCTATGTGATTGCATTTTATTCAGAAAGCTTGAAGCAATCTTTTAGGGCCTCATTTGGCTGTCACTTTAGTCCATTCACTTCAGCTGAGTTACTGCATATTAGGTTCTAGTCTCTGCTTAAAAGTTTACATAGCTAAGTCTGTAAGGGGTGTGAAAAATCTACACCCCCTGAGTGATGTAGCTATGTTGACCTAACCCCCAGTGTACGCAGCTAGGTCCACAGAAGAATGCTTCCATCAGCCTCGCTACCGTCACTCAGGTAGGTGTTGTTTCTACAGCAATGGAAAAAACACATCTATCAGCATCGGCTGTGTCTACACTGAGGGGTTATGCCAGCATAGCTATGGCACTGTAGCTATGTAGTATAATCCCTGTAATGTAGACATGTAGAGCCCTGCAAATCTGTGGATATCCGATTTATATCTACGGACCATGTTTGTGGATCGCGGATCAGATGCAAATATACAAATTTTGTAGCCACACATGGCTCTATAGACATAGCCACCAATGTTATTGAGAGTGGAATCAGTCCTTTATTCACTGTTTTCACATGATAATAGATGTTTTATTATTATTTAATTACTGTAGTGCTTAGTAGCCCCTGACATCAATTAGGACCTTATTGTGCTCTGTGCTGGAAAAACAGAACAAAAAGAGAGCTCCTACCCCAAAGAACTAACAATCAAAGTAATAAAGAAAGCGGGCCTGACTTCCTGATAGTTATGTTACCAGGGCTCCCAGAATTAACTTATTTTTAAGCTGTCTGTCATAGAAAATCCTAGTTACAGATTCTCTCTCTTTAAACATAATCATTTCTTTGATATTGCCTGCTGAGCAAAGAGTTTACATGAGGGATAGTAGGCCAAAAAAGTAAGGAAGACAGAAAAAGAATCTCCCCAATTCAATTATGTCAACATCCCCCTTATTAAAACATGCTTTTGTTGGTGATGATTGTAAACTGACTGGTGTTAGAATCCCAGGGAGGATTAGCGTTACAGCTGTGTGATTTGTCATCAAACCAAAGTAAAATGGCATTTTTGCAGAGCTCAGTTGTAGAAAAGGATGCTGCCTTTTACCTGATTAAGGACTGTGGCTGAAGTAATCAGCATTCTTCTAGTTTGTTCAGAATCTTTGATTCTGTAACAAATGAAATGTTGTAAAGGAATTCACTTTACTACAATAATAAATGAAAAAGACACAGTTCACATAATTATCTCGCTTCTGAACATTTTAGCTTTGTTGAAAATAATTAAAGGAAACTTAAATATACAATATAATATTTCAAAAGAGTAATTGTAGCACAGTTATAATACTTTTGGACCAAGTATGATCAAGTATTTACAGTCAAATGTTTGTTAGAAGCAAGACCGTTTGACACACAGTTATATAATATATAGTACTCTACTCTCCTACCATGATTATTCAGATCATGAATCATCTCTACTGTAAATACACTTCATTGACTTCAGTGGCTTTATACTACTTTACACAAGCTGAGAATCTGGCCCAATATAATTGGGTCAATGAAATTATGCTTATTTATAGCAGTTTAGGACCCTGCTCATTTTATGTTTGGTTTAATAGAATATGTATTTTAAAAGTGTAACCAAAACTTGTTATAGTTTCAGGTGTTTAATAGAAGTACTGCTTTTCTTTTTGAAATGTCACAAGCTTAATGACTCACTGTAATATATATATAAAAAATACACACTAAACAATGGGGTGTCTTTGTTCAAAATGTGTTCCTGCAAAGTAGTAATTTGCATTTTGATTAATAACCTGCTTTTCAAATGAAATATGTATAGCTGTTTCACAAGTGTGAAAGTTAGACCAATTTCTACTATAGCATATGATAACATTGCTTCTCTTAAGTTATGTGGGATCTTGATGTTCCAGTAGACCTTTGCCTTAACTTTTTGACATCCTTATATTTGATTGAAAAGTATAGCAACATCACTGGAGTAGTGGTTGCTGTAAAAGGACTGTAGACATAATTTTTCACTCATGTTGTACGTGAGAGGGGAATAGCTCTGGTTAACTGTGCGACTTCACAAGCGCAACAAGGCTTTCATAGATGGTTTTACTGTTTCTCCCCCCTCCCTTAGATAGAGGAGGAAGTCAGTACACTTAATTTTTGACTCCACGGATGAAAGCCATAAATCTGTCAGAAATGTTGGCAGTACTATGAAAATGTTAACTTTCTCAGTGAAGTTATTGTACCTTTAATAAAATGCTAAAATGAAAATGAAATGATACAAAATATTTTTCGTATCATGCACTGTAATTTATTGGCAGTATCCAACAAACATTAATGCATAGTTTCTGCAGAATGTTATAATAACGGAGGTGATTATTTAACTCCTGCATAAATGAAATGAAATCAATTCCTTACCACTTTCAGACAAAACAAACACATTGATTCCTCTTTCTTATGGCAACCAAGATGTCAAAATAGACGAGTTGTTGAGGAAACGCACGTCTTTCTTTAATAGATGAGATGGAATTAAAATACCTGCAAATTACTGTCATGGGGATGGTGAATAGACAAGCTGTGAGGCTTTCATTCCTGGAAGTATAACTTTTGATTGTGATATTTCTGGGAATTATAAGATAAAAATGACAGTGCCCAAGGAAGATATGTAGAGAGAGAGGTGGCAAAACACCCGAGCTATTCTATGATCTCTGTACGCTAGAGAAATTCTGCATGTTTATCTCATTTCTTTGTTCTTTAGGAGAAAATGTATACATAGTCTTATATACAAAGTCAGTTTAATCTTCAGGGATCTGAGAAATTTCAACTGTTTTTTTTTTTTTTTTAGTATAACATAGGAGTCCAGATACCATGGTGATGGGCACCTTTTAAGTGCATGTATAAATATCATTGTTTATTATTATTGGTAAAGTTTGGCATATTTACAATATTGTATTGAATATAAAGAAATATACAGTAATGCACATCTTGCTATTTAAAAAAAACACAATATAGAATTTATCAGTAGTTTATATTAGACTAAGAGATTATTTTCCATTCCCTAAAAGATCTCATTGATACTCTCTTCATATTCTTTAGATGCTAGTCTGTTGAAACAGTGTTTCCTCATTTAGACATTGTCAGAATGAGTGTAGAATTCCCTGAGCATGCATTTACCTGTGGGTCTGAGCTCGTGAAAATTGTTAATTAGAGAAGAAAGTTCATTAGTCCTAGCTTTACTAACAACGAGCTCAAATCCTGCCTTCCATGTTAACTCAAAGTTCCTGTTGAATATCTTGGGTACTGTAGGTGTTCAAAGAATTCAGAATTAGGCCCATTTTAAGCAAGTGGACTAAATGAGGCAAAGTAAATTTCTTTATTGGTGATGTAAATCCAGAGTAATGCAACTGAAGTCAATAGAGTTTATCTGGGTTATTATTGGTGTAACTGAGAGCAACACTTGACCCTATATTTGGCTACCTTATGCATAAATCTGGATTTACTAACCCCTCATGCATTAATAATGAGACAAGAAAGCCACAATACAGTGAACTCCTTCCAAATATTCAGTAATTTTTAACCAAATAAGACATTGATTTTTGGATGAAAGACTGATAAGAAAAGTCTGACTGACATAAGAGGCGCCAACCTTTTACAAGATTAGCTGTTATGAAAATCAGTCATAATCTCACTGTGAAACATCATATTTTACATGACTGCATATTTGTTTATTTGAAAAGTAACATACAGTATTAGGCTTAATTCTATTATGGTAAGAAAAAAGTGTCATAAAACTGCCAGTAACTTAATTCTGTGATGCTCTTATAAATGCGCTAAACCAAAAAGTCAAAAAGCTCAGTCAGTAAATACACACTTTAATTTTTAGTAAGGTACTTATCTTACTTTTGCTCCATCAGAATTACAGAAAATCATGTTGCAGAATAGTACTCTATTTTAAGTTGAAAAGATTACAAGGGCTTTCCACTGTTTTTGTTGGATCAAATAGATATCTACCCACAAAAAACCCTTATCTTATAGTTAAGGTTTCTCAAGGGCATTTCCCATCAACACATTCATTAAAAATCCGCAAAATGACTAGTTAAGAAAACGTTAGCATTCAAACCAGCCACATATGTCCTGTCTTTACAGTCACATAGCCAGTCAATATTCATATTACTATTTGACATGCCATGACACCATACTGCCATCCCACTCATAATCCATACATGTGAAATATAAAGCATACCCTGAAAATGTAAACGTAGGTTCTGTTCCTTCAAAGAGACCAACATTGATGATTTTTTCCCTGAATGTAGGTGTAAGGGTCTGCGCACAAGTGTTCCTTTGCAGGATCAGGATCTAAGTCTATACAGTATCAAAGAAAAGACACTTGTATGTGTGGCATTATTAAAAGGTATAGGTCTCTTTTTCTGTACAACATATTTCAAATGCCTTTTTTTCTTTAAGATATCTGTCGCCTCTTAAATTGTTTTTCTTTCATGAAATTTATTGGGAAAAGACTGAAAAGCATCCTTACTTGTAGAGGTTGAATTGCTTGCTTAGGTATGTAACCTTGCAAAGCCCACATAAACAGAATGCATCTGATTGGACTTCTGTAGTTACAACGCTAATAGATTGTTGTGAGATTCGAAGAGCTACATGCAATTAATACACAAATAATCAGCAGTGGAAAATAATGATCCTCTGGGGTACGCTAAGTGAACATATATTATTATGTCCAAAGAAAGGCAGAATTTTCTTATCAGTATTTGAAACCACAGTGAGATCCCTGAAGGTCATTAAATCCTAGATTTAACTGAAGACTGTGCTTATTTGTTTTACGTTGCAGACCAATATTGGTTACCTTTTTCATATATTGCTGAACAAAACTGTGGTGGCAGAATACAAAGTATAAATAGAAGAGAGAGTATTTTATTGAATATCAGTGTGATGTCTGTAAAGTTGTTTCTAGCAAATATGTGGCTCATTATATTACATGGATTGCATTATAGTACATGTGAAGAGAATTTATGCCAAGAACAACTACATCAAAGCAGAATTATTAGGATGAGAAGTGTGTAGTACATGGATTGTACTTTGCTGCTGCTAAGAGTTTAGTTGTGTTTATTTTGGTAAACTACCGTATTTTAGCAATATCATGTAGTATGTCCATGACTCAAGCACTGAACATAGTCAATCAGTAATGTCTTCTTTTTCTTTTTGTTTGTGTTCCAGATTCCTTGGTGTTACACAGTTTTCTCCTACTCATGCCAGAAAAGCCTTTCCTTGCTTTGATGAGCCCATCTACAAGGCCACTTTCAAAATCAGCATCAAGCATCAAGCAACCTATTTATCTTTGTCCAATATGCCAGTGGAAACTTCTGTTTTTGAAGAAGATGGATGGGTTACTGATCACTTTTCGCAGACCCCTCTCATGTCCACGTATTACTTGGCCTGGGCAGTATGCAACTTTACATACCGGGAGACTACCACTAAGAATGGGGTTGTAGTAAGTATATTTAATGCTACACCTTTGGGTTCTACTTTGTTTTTAGAAAATTCTAGCTTTTTGTAAGGAAACATGATGCCAGCAGTGCTTAGAATACTTGCTTGTTTAACACTTATAAGGTTTCTTGTTTATTTCAGAATAATGAGCCTTTGCTCTGTTTTTAGCTTTTCCTGATGTTTTGGCATGTCTGATACATTTCAGACTATGCTACTTCACCAGGACAAGTTTCCTGAGAAGACTTTAAGCCTGTAAGTACATTACTGTATTTAGGCTTGATTTTTTTCCTGAAGTTTTCTTTTTGAACTTTTCTCTGGCCTTTTCAATTTAACAATCATAGAGTTATGTACAGAGAGTGTGCAGTAATACCAATGTAGTTTCAATGACCATCCTTCAGTACTGATACATACTTTGGTATGCTGTCTGCAGGCACAAAGTTGTGGAAATGCACTTTCCTGCTTAAGTCACGCTTCTAGCAAGAGATCTTTCCCGCACTCCTCACTTGGAGTCTCAGGTTGAAGGAAACAGTTTCGAGAGTTGTGATTTCTGATTATGACATGGTTGCTTGAGCTGCTGCCTTTTAAAAAAAAATCCTTTGTCAGTTTTGTTTACAAATATCAAGTACAGCAGAACTGTATCACAAGCCAAAATATACACGAGAAATTCTGTCAGCTAAATAGATTTCAAAATACTGTCAATTTAGATTTTCTGTTGGATTTGCAGAAAAATTGCTCACTCTTGCCAAACTAATCTGCATAACAAAAATAGATTCAGCGTTTAAAAGCAGAGGGCTAGATTGGGGCCCAGGTAAGGGTGAGCACCACGCACAGTCTATGGGGACCAGGTTGGGAGGCCTGAGAAGTGCGAGCCTCCTGGCCTGAGGGGGAGTACTGCCACCCCAAGGATGGGGTGGCAGGGGGACATGGGCCCGCCCAACTCCACCGCGTCCCAGCCCAGGGCCCTAACGGTGGTGGAGTGATCCGCCACCGGGTTAGCGGGGATCCGCCCACAACACGCTGATCCTGTATCAGGCCAGCTCTCGACCAGACTGTTGCCTGGTTTCCCTGAGTTGCTTCGTATTCCTCCCCCTTGGGTGTACCTTTGTCCAGGGGTTGTCCTCAAACTCCCCGGAATACACTGCCAAGGATAGTAGCGGCAGTTCCTCAGCGTCAGAAGTGGCAGGGCTCTCTGGAAGCTCAGGCTGGTCTCTGGGGCAGCAACGGTTCTCCTTGGCATCCCACTCCAGCAGCAGGGAAGAAGCATCTGTCTCCTTTGGCAGCTCCCTCCTCAATCAGCCTTTTATACTTACCCTTCCTGTTCCGCCCCTCTGCTTCCGGTGTGTGGGGTGTGGCCCTCCTGGCTCCACCCACCAGGCGACTTGCAGCATTCCCTCCGCGTCTGGGTCTGAAGGAGGCCATGCCTCCTCGTTAGAGCACCCTTGTTAGCAGTCTCAGCAGAGAGGACAAGGACTGAACAGCCAGGTATGCTGAGATGCTCTCTAAGCCTGGAGGGTGGTTCCACCTGTTCAATGTTTTTTCTCTTGCACTTGTCATTTATACTGCACCCATCTCTGTGGTATCTTAGTGCGTGAGAAGTGAGCAGACCTGAGGGACTGAGTTACACTGAATAATTCATTAAATAAATTTAGATTCTTTTTCAGCTCAAGTAATATATGGGAGCTTGAGCACCTTCAGTTTATTTTTATTCACACTTATTGAACAAATCTTTCTGCATTTTTACGGTGTGGAATGATTGCAGATATTTCAGTTTTGAGCTGAATTATTTCTATGTGATTGCTAAAATAAGCTGTGTTATTGTTTCTATACCCCCAATTTAAAGAGTGCACAGGCACTTCCAGGGTGCATTTAACATTTGTTTTTTCCAAACACTGGCACGTGCAAATTTAAAAGTTTCTTTTCATAACAATTTTGCCAGTAAAATAGAGTCACTGAAATGTTAATAGAAACTGTGCACAAAAGCATGACCAAAGCAAATTCACTTACAAACAGGAATGGATAGGCAAGGAAATTCATCTAGCGCTAGTGTTGAAGCACTTTCCCAATTTGAGGAATCTTGCTTTAACTGGTGCAACCTATGTGGTGTTTTTTCTGTGGATAAATAACTTCACTCCTCAAGTACTGTCAGTCCAGCACTTTATTGAACTCAATTTCAATTCACAAAACATCTGAAAAAATATTGTCTTTTGTCATTTGACAGCATTCAAATAAAGAAGATGCCTTTTCTGTTCTTATGGATCAGTCTTGCTGTACTGAACACTTTCTGGTTAGGATCAAGGGCAATTAAAACCCCCTAAGGAATAAAAGTTACATTAACAGCTGGCTTCATACTAAAAAAGGGATTAAGCATTAGTAGTTGAACCTCCCTCTGAAAGAATGACATTCCAATATCCAAATGCCTTTCAAGCCAGGTCAATGCACATGGCCTGATAATGGATTCTCTCACAGGTTTTAATTTAATCTTAAATAGAAATTAACTTTGAGTAGCTAAAGTAGCCCATTCCTAAACAATAAAATGAAAATTGTTACTAATTATGAAATGTCACTTATTACATGCACACACTCGCACATTTAGTCATCGTTGTACATTACAAAGACTAATATGCATTTGAAAACAAGGAATCAAGGGAAGCCAGGCTTTCAGGAGCACAGTCCAGTCCATGTGAGCAATTAGCATAAAAGTTCAGTCCACATGAGGCCTGACCAGAGTCCCTTCCAGAGCACGTTCGTCAGAAACAAAGTCATCTCTTTGGGTGTTGTAAGGCTGTATGATATAGTGATTGCATGCTTTGAGTTGCAAGGAAAAATACAGAAATTGTGGAGTTGCTTTTAAACCACAGTGAAGCCCTTTCTCTTCTTCTTCTGCCTAAGTGTATAATCCAGAAAAATCCACTAGAACAACCTTTAAATATTACATTCTCCACATACCTTGTTACTGTCTGAATTTTGTTAGATAATCACACACTTCCTGCTGGAAATTAGAAGAAATTTTTGAGCCATCAGAGCCGTGAGGATCTGGAATAGCCTTCCAATTGGCATTGTGGGAGCAAACAACTTCATTACTTTTAAGAGAGTGCTGGACAAATTTGTGAGTAGGAATGTGTATTGGGGATTGCTTGTGAAGGTAAGGGCAGGGCTGAGCAATGTCTAATGGGATTTTTAGGAACATGCTTCAGGGTTTTAGCTGGTCAGGAAGGGATCAGAAATGGCTAATGCTCTAAAGTGGCACTGACCATTCTTTTTCTCAGGTGTTTGGCTGGCTGGATCTTGCTCACATGCTCAGAGTTTAACTGATGGCCCAGATGTGGAGTTGGGAAGGAATTTTCCCTCAAGTCAGATTTGCAGTGACCATTTTTGCCTTCCTCTGCAGCATGGGATGTGGGTCACTTGCCAGGATTATCTCACTTAATGAGTTCCCTGCCACCGCAGGGGCCTTGGACACTGGTGCACCTCAGTCCCTCCTATTCTCTGCCGGTAACGCAATAATTTAATCTCCTGAGGGCTAATTTCAGTGTTGAGTTTAGTGTGTGGGTGCTGGATGATGTTGGTCGCTTGTGATATACCTGGGCTAGATGATCTAGTGGTCCCTTCTGGCCTTAAACTCTCTGACTGTATAACTATAATTCTCACAATATCAAATATACACTACTTACCATTTTTAAGGGGGAAATCCTGAGGTCTATTCAGGGCCATATTGCACCGTCCCTGACATTCCCATAAGTCCCTCCCTTCTTTGTTATTGTCTTGCCCCATCCCCTCAGTTCCTCGCACCTTCTTTTTCTTCTCTCTCATCCCTGTCATATTCTTTCTCTTTTCTGGCCACCTTCCCACTGCCCTTCACTCTCTCCTGTGCCCTCTTCTCCCCAGCCCTCTCTTTCTCTTTGTTCTTCCTCCTCAGTCATATAGACGTAGCAACACACTCCCTCCTGCATACCACTCCCCAGCCACACTCCACTGATTCCCTTTCTCACTTCTCTCTGCCAGCTTCCTGCCCTTCACTCCAAGTGGAGGGGATGGGTAATTGTTTACAGACTGGGAAGTATCAGCTGGGGATATGGGTTCTTTTACAGCCGGGAAGGGAAGGTACCGGGAAGTTTTTCTTCCACACTGTTTGCTCATGGAGGGTGGGTGGAGTCAGGGGCGCTGGAACAGGTCGGGCCAGGGGGCCATGGCGTCATCATTTTTAAAAGTGACCAGCAGATCATTTACTGGCTATAACGGTGAGCAACAGGGGGAGAGGGATGGAGAGGAGCGAGCAGAAGGTGTAGCATTGGGAGAAGTGGTGTGGGAGCAGAGTCTCCGAGGGAAGCAGGGGTGGGGCCTCGGGGAGAAAGGGCAGCACAGGGGTGTGTCCTCAGGAGGAAGGGGCAGTGCAAGGGGGTGGGGCCATGGTTCGGGGGCTGGTGGACCTTCCTTTTTTAAGGAGTTTCTGTCGCCCCGGGTGAAGTACAGTCTAGTGGCTTACAAGTGCTTGAGTGACTGCTGCTCACAGGGGGACTGGATATGGAGAGGAGCAGAGTGAGGAAAGAATGCAACTGGAATAGGGGAGGAGGCACTAGATAAATAGGAGCAGCACTGGGGCAGATAGGGAGAGAGAAGAGCAGTAGGAAGTAGGTGGGGATCTGACTAGTTAGTGAGGGTAGAGAGAAGAACAGCTGTGGGAGGGAATTCAGCCAGGAGCAAGGAGTATGGCTCTTTTTGTGATTGCCCCCACTCCCTTTCCACAACTATTCTGTTGTGGATCCTGACCAACAGGTTGGCTGAGGGGATAAGATGAGGTGTGAGTAGAGGTGATGAATTGTGGGGGCATGCATGGTCAAGTGTCCCTCCCAGTATGGGGAGGCACCAGTTGTCTATGGGAATGAGCATGGCTTTGGGCAGACAGGCTGCTGGATTGCTATTTGGCTTCAGTGTAAAGTATTTCACTGTCCTCTTAGTGACGCCATCTATGGAGCATCAGCAAAGAGCAATTTCACCTGACAGAAAACGGCTATCTAGGTAAGAAAATTTGAGATGAGGCATGCTGAAAAAAATGCTGCTCTGCTCTTGGATTGTGCTACCTCACTGTATTACTACCACTAGCTATAAAATAAACTATTGGTTAGTCACAGACATTATTTCAATAATACTGTATTATTCATAAACAACAAATAATGCCATCTTAATAAGGCGTCCTGCTTTCCCACGGGTTACTTTGTTAGTCATTAGCTGTTAGGAAAAAAACAGTACTCTAAACAGAACCCGATATCTATGGCATCATAAAATTCAATGTTTAACTTTCCAATGCATAAAACAGGAATTCCTTTAGATTTAAAAAAATGTTAATATTTTTATATAATAGCAGTAACGACCTCAGGGTCAGGCATTTCCTATCAATTAATGACTTGCCTGGGTTAAAAGCCCGAGGCTTTGCCTTAGGCCCTCCTCTCCAGCTGGCAGTTATTAACTCCCAGAAAATGCCCTCTCCACCAGATATTATTGCTTTGATAATGATAAATAAATAATACAGCAAATGATTTTTCATGGGTGAGAAAATCAGTTACAGTTACAGCAGAGAGATCCAGTGGGCTGTCAACAGTAGAGCTGGGCCTGAACCCAAACCCCAGATTTACCCCTTTCTCAAACTTTGTTCAGTTCTCGACCTGAACTTTACCCCTTAGGCCCATATTTAAACAAAAAATAACCTTTTATTAGCTCATCACTAACCACTGGGAGGCCACACGCACGTGTATCAGATAAACATCTACCAAATTCACGGCCATGAAAAACATGTCACGTGCTGTGAAATCAGGTCTCCCCCCATAAAATCTGGTCTTTTGTGTACTTTTACCTTATATTATACAGATTTAGGGTGACCAGATGTCCCGATTTTATAGGGACAGTCCCGATTTTTGGGCCTTTTTCTTATATAGGCTCCTATTACCCCCTCACCCCCGTCCCGATTTTTCACACTTGCTGTCTGGTCACCCTATACAGATTTCACAGAGGAGACCAGTGTTTCTCAAATTGGGGCTCCTGACCCCAAATGGAGTTACAGGGGAGTGTCAAGGTTATTTTAAGGGGGTTGCGGTATTGCCACCCTTACTTCTGCACTGCCTTCAGAGCTGGGTGGTTGGAGAGCGGCGGCTGCTGACTGAGGGCCCAGCTCCGCAAGCAGCAGCGCAGAAGTAAGGGTGGCAATACTATCCCATGCCATCCTTACTTCTGTGCTGATGCTGGCAGTGGCTCTGCCTTCAGACCTGGGCTCCCGGCCAGCAGCCGCTGCTCTCCAGCTGCCCAGTTCTGAAGGTAGTTCAGCCGCCAGCAGCAGCGCAGAAGTAAGGGTAGCAGTACCACAACCCCTCCTGCAATAACTTTGCGACCCCCTCCCCCCACAACTCCTTTTTGAGTCATGACCACTACAATTACAACACTCTGAAATTTCAGATTTAAATAGCTGAAATCATGAAATTTACAATTTTTTAAATCCCATGATTGAGAAATTGATCAAAATGGACCATGAATTTGGTAGGGCCCTACATATAAGCCCTATGTAAGGTACCAGATTGATTTCTGAAAGTTGGTAGCAATGTAGATTTTTAAATCCTAATCTTCCCATGTACCAGAGCACTAGTAGACCTGTGGTAGTATATTTGTTTATTCATTGATCTTCAAAAAATGTTTTTTTTTTCTCAAAAGGCTTTAATTAAAAAACAAAAATTTTATGACTGTGGTTAATAAACTTTCGTAAGCATGGTATATGTAATACTGAAATAAAAATACACACACACACACACACACACACAGGTCCTTGTGTCTTTTTACTGATTAATACTGAGTGATTATAAAACAACAATAAAAAGGGCTTGCTGCTGCATACACTTTCTGCCAGGTGTAGTACTTACTTCTGTAATTAGTTCTGTTAACTTAAATGGGATAGAGCCCTAAAACATTAATAACACAAGGAATTGTAATCCTAGAAACTTTACCACATCCAGGTTTGTCCACTGTTTTATTTCATGCAGGTATATTTAAAAAAGACTGTTAGTACATTAATTTTTAAATAAGAAATGGGCTAAAAAAATTCCTAAGCCATGAACAAAAAGAAACCTCTGATCAGCACCCATACTAAACTGAATATGCAAAGGCACCCTTTAAAAAACATAAATTGCAAACTTGTAATCTATTGTTATTGATTTCTGGTTAAATTTGCAAGTTGAATGCACCAGGAAAGTACTGTACATGTATAGTGCTTACTCTTTTAAAAAATCGTCTGGGTCAGCAATTGTGGCACATGCAGTATTTAAATGTGAAATTTATTTTATTAACATAAATTCTCTGCTGCTTTCTGAAATAAATGTCATTGAATAGAAAGACTCACGAAAAGGAAACTGTGAAATTCCACTTTTTATTTTTGGCAGCCAAGACCAGCTGCTCTATGGGATACGAAAGGTACGTTGCATTAAATCCTGTAGCAATGCAAATAGTAGCAAGAAAAGTTTGTGACAAACACAGATCAGCTTCCCAATTCAGGATAGGCTTTACCTTTACAACTGGCCCTTAATAAGGGCTGGTATGTGGCACACCACCACTAGGAGCCGACCAGAGAATGGATTGAAACTCATCCACAATTCTATCCCTGTTTCCCCTTCCTCTGTGGAGAGTGGAGTAAATTATTTCACCTCACTTAATGGGCCAGTTTACTCCCCTCTGTGTACCTGGCCATCTACTCTGGCTGGTGAGTAGTGGGGGCGGAGCCAGAACACCTTCCATTTCCCACCTTCTCCCTGTCCGTTTACTCACAAAGTGTAGAAGAGAGTCCCTGTTTTCTCCACCTCTGGGCCTTATTCCCTGTTGTTCCATTGTGAAACTGGGTAAAGGCTGTGACTGCAGATGGGCAAAATTTTTCAACTGAACCAGTATTTGGTGAAAAATGCAGATTCAGTCACACTGAAATATTTCATGAATTCACGTCAATTTCATTGAATGGTTTTGTTCAGAATTTTTTTTAGAAAATAATGAAGTGCTTTGTTTCAACATTTCCAAAATGTTGAAAACGGTTTCAAATTTTTTATTTGAAATGACTTTTTGTTTAGAAATTTCCTCTTATTAAAAAAAATTAAGACATTAAAAAAGCTCAACATCAAAATGAAATGTTTCATTTCAGGTCCAATACAATGTTTGTTGAACCCAAAAGGATTTTTTTTCTACTTTTCAGTTTGCTGAAAATTTGGAAAAATTTGGTTTTTGGTTCAAACCAGAATTATTTTATTTTCTTGATTTTTTTTTTTTCAGGACTGACAGCAAACTGAAAAAATCTGTTATTTGCCCAGGCCCAGCTGTGAGAATATTGCTCTCAGTAAAATGCAAGCATTTTGGCTGTGGGTGTATCATACTATGTCTTTGCTATACTGTGTCCCTTTATGCTTCCTTAGCTCTTTTATATTCTACTGAAGTACCAAATTATTTGACATCACTCACTTATTATCTAAGGTAGGCATCGGCAATCTTTGGCATGCGGCTCGCCAGGGTAAGCTCCCTGACGGTCCGTGCTGGTTTGTTTACTTGCCACGTCCGCAGGTTCGGCCGATCGCGGCTCCCACTGGCCGCGGTTTGCCGTCCCAGGCCAATGGGGGCCACGGGAAGCGGTGCGGGCTGAGGGATGTGGTGGCCGCTGCTTCCCATAGCCCCCATTGCCCTGGGACGGCAAACCGCGGCCAGTGGGAGCCGCGATTGGCTGCACCTGCGGACGCGGCAAGTAAACAAACCACCCTGGCCTGCCAGGGGGCTTATCCTGGCGAGCCGTGTGCCAAAGGTTGCTGATGCCTGATCTAAAGTCTCGATCCTGCTCCCACTGTAGCAACCTGAGTTTTGCTATTGACAACAGTCAGAAATGGATCAGGCTTTTAGCTAGATACATTAGTCTAAAGGTTTCTGTGTGAGCAAACTCTTTCTATAAAAGCAAAAGTGAAGCAAAACGTAATCTTTAGGAAAGATCTCACCCCAGGACAACATGAAGGTGAGCACATTCCTGCACCAGCATGAACATCTGTCTGTCAGACCGATGTTATCCTGTGCACCTACAGCAACTTCATTCTATACAGTGAAAATGGAATTGCTTAGGCAGGTGTCTTAGCTGACATCTATTTGAGTGACAGATACAGTATTTGTGAGGCAGGAGAGTGATGCGTGCTTTTATTTATTTATAAAGCAGTCTCTCCTCCAAGGTTTCAGTAAGTTTTAAATCGTACTTTTCATACAGGAATTGAGTGTATTTGTTTTTTTTAGCAGGGCGTCAATGATCCCTGGAGTTAGGGATGCATAATTGTTTACATTCTAACTCCTTCTTTTCAGTCACTCAGGTTTCTGAAACAATCACTGTTCAGTCTATATTCTAGGCTTGACTTCTGCCCAACATGATTTTTTTTAAAGCTGTCTAGTTATTTTTGAGTACAAGTAGGATGAATATGTACATTTTCCTCTGAAGCTGGGCTTGGAAAGATTCTGCATTCAGTGGAGATATGCCTGTTTACACCGGCTGAGGAGCTTCTCAATTTTTATTATGTATTTTATTTTATTGTTATGAATACGACAATATAGCTTTTGTAAACTCTGTGGGTAAAATTCATCCACCTGGGAGGGCATCACACTGTAGCTACCTGTTTGCAGATCTTTATGTGCAGTCAGGCTGGCACAACATTTAATGATTTCTTTCCTATCGCAGCTGTACATTTCCAAAGTGCAGGGACAGCTGGTGGAGTGGTTTGCAGATTCTCCCAGCCAGTGTTCATTCAATAACCTAGCCCTATATCTGAGGCTACACTTAAGCATGTTTTATTTACACAGTGTAAACACTATGCAGCTGTGAGGAGAGAATGAGGGGAAAGGTGGCTCTAAGGTCTGTTTCAATCTCTGGTGTAACAACAACTGAAGCAGTCAGATGATCTGACGGAGTGCCATGCACTCTGCCTATCCCCTCCCATCCATGGCATACCCCCTACACACAGGGTGGGGACAGGTGGCTATGCTGAGTTTTGTTCCACACAAGGAAACTGGCTACGTTGGCTTTGTTCCACCCAAGGAAAGGATTCCCCTGTGTCAGGGGAAATCCTGAGTTGCTACTTTTAGGGTAGCTTTCTGGCTCCTTTGTGTTGTTGAGAAAGCAGCCAGAGCTGAGAACTGAGCCCATTGTGTTCTTACTTGGAGCAGCATTATCTGACGCAGATTATGTTTCTGCGGAAAGACAAGGGGCTTAAAGTGTAACAAAAAAAAGTTATCCCACCATGGGTTATCCTGAAAAATATTTGTCAACAAGTTATATATTGTAACGAATGTCAGATATTATTTAGTTCCTGGGTTGGAGACTTCATCAAATCATGTAGAGATTGGTTTAGATGAGGAGGATATGTGTAACCTTTAGCACATTTATAGATCATAGCCTTATTTATAAATCCTAGCCTCATGCCACAGAAAGTAGTAAATCCCATATTTTTAATAAATGAGCAGGTAGGGTAATTGATATATTCTGATCACTCCAAATACCACTGAAAGCTGCCACAAGGTTTTAACACAGCAGTTGTTTCACAGAATTCAGCAATGCTGTTTAGCAGTTTAGAACAGGATGTTAAGAATAATACCATATTCATTTGAAACTGCTCAGGGTATCTAGAAGGCAGAATGTAATTAGCTAGATTGACATTTGGCTGGGACACCTCTGTAATCCTTTTCTTTTACAAAAAATGCTGGGTAGTTTTAATGGCCATAACTGGTTGAAACCTCAGTTTGAGTTCTTATCCCAAAGTCGGAAGCACCTGAATTAATACATGATGGGCATTAGCTCAAAGGACAGAGTTCCACCTGCCCCACTTTCAGCACCATCTATATGCTCCTAGGAGGTCTCCCATCCGTTTATTCATATACCGACTCAACTATGTAGAGCTAACTGGATCACAGAACATGGCTGAACAGCAGCAGATTATGTCTTACTACATTTGTACTGAGGAGTGTTTCTACACACTTTACATTTTATAGTGCTTTGGAGTGAATTGATAGTTTCCCTTTAATTACCAAGAACAAATGGGAGCCAATTTTATGCCTGTCAGAAAGTTGTCAGAATTTTTTTTGTCTAACCCAAGTAATTGATATACAATTATACAATATCTAAATCAGATACTCAAATTAGTAATATTAATGCAAACTAAAGTGCATAGGTTCATTTACAGTAGCATATATAAAATATGTATACTACTAAATGTGTATAATTTCTAACTAGCTCCACCTCAGAGAAGGTGTAAAGGGCAACATTTCCCATTGAATGTATAAAATAACGTACCCTCCTGAAATGCAGTTTCACTAAATGGTTTTCAGACTATGGAAACTGAATAAGCAATGCCCAAAACTAGGTTTACCCCTTTTGACCAACCTATGTGTGGTCCCCCCCCCCCCCCCCCCCCCCATGCATCCACATTTGAAATGTGATAGACATGCAGTTCTGGAGGTAGAAAATGGAATAATCTCAGAATATCAGATAAGTGTTTCAGCCCCCAGTAGACTTTATTTAAATCACTTTTCAGATGATCCATTAATATACTTTTGCCCTTTATTAGAAACACTCCTATGAGCACATGCCCAGGTTGTGTATGATGAAGGCAAGGTTGCATTTATACAAAGGTATGTGTTTGCAAATCCCTGACTTGAATGAGCATTTTGTGTGTGCAACTCTGGTTCATGCAAAAGTGTGCACATATTGTTGCACATAGATTTTTTTAAAAAACATTCCTGCTATACCGGTTATTACTGAGAAATGGGGTCTTTGTTATCTGTCTATATCTATTATATTTTTGGAAGACATAGCAGGTGCTCTTTTGGAACCTCATCCAGAAATATTTTCTTTTCTCTAACAGAGATTTAGTTAGAATTCCCGAAGTAGCTGTGTTTTTTAGTATGCTTTATCATGATCTGCTCTTTAATCCATGATCTGTGGAGCAGTATTTCTGTCTCATGTTGAAAAAAGCCAGGGTATGGACTGTTTTGCTTAGAACTGGCTAGTATTTATTCTCAGGATAAGGCAGTTGGGCTCAATTGGAATTTTTGGCTGTTGTATTTAGTTAATGGGAGCAGAAGATCTAAAATTATATTGCAATCTATGCATTGGAAAACAAATTGGTAAGAAATATTTTTTAGGTCCTATTGTAAAAAATATTGTGAGATAGAGTAAACACTACTACATTTTTATTTGAAAACAGGAAAAGCCATCTGTGAGAGCGTAGTAAGGGTGTATTAAAATGAACATGCCAGGGCAGCAGAACAATTGCTCGTCGGGGAGTACATCATGCACTGGTGTAGAAAAGCAAGTCTGAAATGCACCCAGAGGTCTTGCACAACAACTGACCCATCCATAGAGAAGCAATCATTCAACACTGTGCATGAACACACCAGGGCACGTGGTCTAGACAATCTTCACAGCCTCTGAGGGTATGTAGTCCTGTATCAGTGATGTTGTGTCATGATTTAGCCCAACAAAGTGCATAAGGGAGGAGGAAGAGGATGGGCGGGGGACGACGGACTTTTTAATGAAGAGTAGTGGCCCAGGATTAAGAAGCTGCTGAAAAATCTCAAAACTGTGATTTTGAAGCTCTTCAATAGGTTGGACTTTCCTTTGACAGCTAGTAAAAGAAGTTGGTGAGGGCCCTCTCTCAGAATTACTGGGAGACAACTTTGTGAAACTCCCACTAGTATACACATGAAAGCTGCTTGAGCAGCAGAAAAAAAACAAACAGAAAGCAAAAATATGTATGGAAATGAAGATTTGTAATTTGCATGGTTACAATAGGGCATATTATAACATTCATCTTTACTACAAAATACTCTGATGACTCGCACAGGGTTGGAGAATGATTATGCTACTGCAAAGTATTGTAAGGAAAAAAGGATTAGTGAATCATAATGCAGCTGGTTATATGGAGATGCTAATTGTCATAGTTTTGATATTTATGTGTTGATGGGTAAAAAGAAATATACAGAGCACTGTATTGTAGATACATATGTGTTGTAATGGTACTGGATATGGGTGAATGTTAAATTATTCAACCTATCCCCGTGTTGAGGTTGTATGATTGATGCTACTTTTTGGCACATATATGCTGAAATCCAGGAAGCAGCTGCACTGGGACTTCACTACAAGAACGATCTGCTGTAAAATGTGTTTCTTTTCAGATACAGTGGGTCATATACTAGCAATGGACAAATTTACTGAAGTCTCGATGATTGGCTCTGGTAAACAATTCTAAGTTCAAGTGCTTATCTCTACTTTTTGAGCGCCCTCGCCACAACTTTGACCCCTCCTTGCTGGTGATTCTTAGACTGATCCTTGGCTCTTTTCCTTTATAGTACTGTGGCTGCCTCCCAATATCTGGTCTCTTGAACTGCTTCATGCTGACAGAGAGCTTTGTGTTGATTACAACTCAAGCCCATTTAGGGGATTGTGATCTTTCTCTCTCTCTCTCTAATCTGTCTCTCAAAGGTAACTCATCTGCCTGTTTAACAAGAAACCACCATCAACCATATTCATTAACTCTTTCCAAACACACCAATTGTGGACACATTACTTATTACTTATTTGTTACCCATGATTCTGCCAGCATGGCAGAAAAATTTGGGACAAGTAGGGGAGTGGCAGTTGAACCTTCTGTTTTGTAATGGGGACTTTTTCAAATAACTTGGCAGGAATCACCAGCTTTTGCTTGAGCTGGCCTGGCCAGTCAGTAGGTGATATTTAGGAGAGGCTCAAGGCCAGCCATCGCTACCATGGTAATATTGAAAATGAATCTCAGACCATTTCAGTATGTTAGGCACAAGACAGTGAGTTAAGACTATAAAGGCAGCTGTGAACAGACTTTGTTAGTTAAGGGACATAGAATCCAAGTCACTGCTGTGTAAGCAGGTTCAAATCTATTAACTTCAGTGTTTTTGAGCCACCTTCTGCCATTGACAAATGTGACGAACATTATCAATCCTATATATACATGTTTTAGTCAGTATAACCTAAATATTATTTAGGGCTCATTCTTGCAGTCTTTACTGAAGCAGAATTCCCACTGAGTGTAAAATTGCATGATAAAAATATTAAGCAATTAAGAACAAATTTATTACGGGTATTATTTGAATGTTTAATTACTTTAAAACTATTTTAGGAGTAGGGTAGGTGGGGAAGGATAGAAATGATGGTTTCTTTAAAACCTCCAACCAATTATAAAAATGTGTAATACATATTTTGAGTTTTCTGGCCTAAATTTCCAAAGTGCATAAAATTTTTGTGATTTTGAGTGCCTCACATTTTTGTGCCCGAATTTAGACTCCTTAAAGGGTTCTCATTTTCAGAAATGCCCTCTGAAAGTTAGACCTCTTGAAGATGTACCAATTGGGTCACCCAAAACCATTAGTTGCTTTTGAAAATGTAGGCCTCTGATTTTATTTTTATTGTTGTAAAGATCTTGAGATGCTTGGGCCAGTCTGGCTAGGCCTGAGCCGAGACTTGTGTATCATTTCATTATATATAGATTGCTGGCAGAATATAACGCAGCACAAAAGTGAATGCACTAAAAACTAAGTAAAGAGAAGTGGGCAGATTTTTTTTCTTAAATTTCCTACCTCATTCCTGGCTTGCTGCAGAGGTGCCACAAATTCTATACTGTACAAATATTTTTACCACAAAACACTTTTTTTTTTGGTGTGGAAAATTCTTTCTGTTGTCACACTGGACACCAATTTCATTTCATTACCACATCCCCGTCTTCATTCACAGCGAAGTCCCATATCTCCTTAACACAAAGTAAATAGGAACCAAAAAAAAAAGAGAGAAACACATAATTGTTGCTTAAAATTCCATGTAGGCTAGAAATGGAAAACTACTGAAGAATTTAACCAATCTATATATCTGGCTAGTGCCAGAAAAATATGTATCACTTATCCAACCTGTATGGGAACCCCAAAATGAAAAAGTTGGATGTTCAGTACCTTAACTTATCACCTGAAAGAGACTGACTGGGATTTTGTACCATTTTCTGCTCATCAGCATTCAGCAACATTGCACGAGAGAGGAAAAAATACAGAAACATAAGGAAGAGAGATAAAAGGAGAGTGAGAGCTGAAAAAAGATAAATGACTGTGCTGTCAGTGCAGTATAATGAAAATGAAATCAGTTGTAGGCACTGCCCAATTGCCCAGTGTGGTTAGCCCCCTGACAGTGTTTTCAATAAAAATATATTTCTTATTTCCTTTCTTTACTAATGTAAAGATAAATGACTTTGTTGTAAGTGTACTGCAGTGGAAATACCAGCCCTGATCCCACAAATTCTTAAGAAGCGACAAAAAGTCCTGTGGCACCTTATAGACTAATAAAAGTATTGGAGCATAAGCTTTCGTGGGTGAATACCCACTTTGCGGATGCAAATTCTTAAGTGTGTCTTGTGATGGACCCAGGCCAGTTGGGTACAGCAGAGTAGTAAAAGGCAGATATACTGGCCACTGGATTAGCAGTTTTCTGTTCCCTGACTGACCAGAGCAGGGGCTGCTCCAGGCTAGGGTCGACACGTGACTTCAATTAGCCTGCAAAGAGTCAGTTGAAGCTATTAGGCTAATGAGAACACCTGACTCCAATTAACCTGCAAAGAGTCAGGTGAGGCCATTAATCTAATGTGAAACACCTGACTCTAATTAAGGCCCTTCTGATATTATAAAAGGGCTCACTCCAGTCAGGCCGAGGGAAGCCGGGGAGCCAGAGGAGAGGAAGTGCGGCTGAAGGGCTGGGTAATGAAGACACCCTCAAGCACTGTTCCCTCTAAGCTGTGCATGTGCGTGCGCACAGATCCTAAACTCTGCGCACATGGCGAAACACCACGCGCACAAAAATTTGCACAGAAGTGCAGTTTGACAGAAGAAATTTTTTGCGCACACGGCCTGTCAAAAATTTGCACAGAAGAATTTTTTTGCGCACATAGCCCATCAAAAATTAGAGGGAACATTGCCCTCAAGCCATTGGTAAGGGAGCCCTAAGGTAAGGGTGAAGAAGAGAGAAGCGGGAGAGCTGTGGGGAAGTGGCCCACGGAAATGTAGCAACTCTGGCAGTGAAAGGTCGACTACCAACAGCTGCTGCCATTAGGGTCCCTGGGCTGGAACCCAGAATAGACGGTGGGCCTGGGTTCTCCCCAACCTGTCACTACAGAAACACCTCCTGGGAGGGGAAGATAGGCCCTTGTCAGGACAGGATGCTAAACTATTATAGAATAAGCCCATAGGGACAACAGAGACTGTGGGAATTCTCACCAGCCTCCTAGCTGGCTTTTGATGAAAAGGGCTCAGTAGACTGTAACCCTGGCCCTAGAGAGAGAAGGGCTACGTGGAGAGTCGCAGTGATCCTCTGAGGCTAGCATAAACCACCTGGAAGCGCTGGATCCACGGGGACAAGGTCAGAGTTCTGCCACAACTGGTGTTAGAGGTGGGATCGCAATTGTTCACAGCGTGGCGGAACAAGGAGGTTTTTAAAAAAAGTGCACTGGGGTTTTAGGTTTTGGGTTTTTGTTTGTACCACAATGAAGGAGGTGGTGAGAACGCTGGTGCAAGCCACGGTGGCCCAGCAGGAGGCAACCCATGCTCAGGCGATGGCACAACAGGAGTCCATGAGGCTACAGCAGGAAACCAACCAATTATTGATGAGTCAGGTGACCCAAGATCGAGCTCTCCTGTGCGAGGTAGTGGACCAGCTGAAGATCCTCACCACCCAGGCCAGGGGGTCTGATGGGATGTGAACCCTGATGGGCACCGGTTGTCTGCCAAAGATGACGGCAGAGGATGACGTAGAGGCATATCTCCTCTCATTTGAAAGGACTGCTCAGCATGAGGCATGGCCCGAGGAGCAGTGGGCCAGCATTCTTGGCCCTTTTTTGTGCAGAGAGGCCAAGAAGGCCTACTTTGATCTGCCCACCGAGAACGCCGCAGACTCTTCCCGGCTGAGGGCAGAGATCCTAGCACGATCAGGGGTGACGACAGCGGTATGGGCCAAGAGGTTCCAGGAGTGGAAATACAGGGAGAACAAACCTTTGAGGTCCCAACTATTCGACCTCATACACCTCGCTCGGAAGTGGTTACAGCCCGAGGCATTCAGCCCGGAGGAGATTTTGGAGACTTTGGTCATGGACCATTACATGCGGGGACTGCCGCCAGATCTCTGCAAATGGGTATGCCAGAATGATCTGTCCACCTATGACGAAATGATCACATTGGTGGAAAGACGGATGACAGCCAGGGAATTGACCCAACTACTCAAGGAAGGCCCTTCATGAAGCAAACACTCGACCCCGACGCTGGAGGGCTGGGCGGCCAAACCCCCAGGAAGTCCTAGGAGGAAGAAGAGGGGGGCTGAAAACCAGCCGGGAACCCAGAAGGAAGGGAAAGGCCTGAGTGGGGGGGACTCTGGGACTAAACCCCCTAACCCACGTGATAGGGGAGTGACTAGAAGCTAATATAGGTGTTACGGGTGTGGGGAGATGGGGCACATAGCTCCCCAGTGTCGTAGAGCCCATGCAGTGTAACCTGGGGGATGGGGCAGACCCATGCAGCCTACTCAGTCTTGTAGGGGTCGCAGTCACCCCACATAAATATACAAGGCAGGTAAAGTTGAATGGGGTAGAAACCATGGCACTTGTAGACTCGGGGGGTGCTATCACCCTAATTTCGTGTAAATTAGTGAAGCGCAGCCAGTTAATTCAGGCTAAGCGTATGGGGGTAACCTGTGTCCATGGAACTGTTAGTTACTACCCCATCATACCAGTGAAAATTGAAATTCAGGAAAATGTCACCGGGGTGAAAGCAGGGGTAGTCCCAAACCTCCCATACCCCGTGCTCATAGGTAGAGATTTCCCCGGGTTTGGAAACTTGCTCCCACCAGAGGGATTGGAGGGAGGGGAGCTCCCTGAACTTCGGGAAGCTTCCACGGCACAATGTCACCTCCCATTTTTTGTAGAAATGTCTCAGGAACTATTCCCTGTCCTGGGGAAAGGCAGGAAGACCAAGAGGGAAAGAAGGGCAGCCAAGGCCTTGGGTACCCGAATCCTGATAAAAGGACAGAGGGCTGCCTGTGTAGGCAGATGTACATGGGCAACTGAAGGGGAAGGCCCCGAGACAAAGGAGGGGTCAGAGACCGGTTCCAACCCCAACCTCACGGAGCCGGCTGAGAGGGCAGAGCGAGATCCCTCAGAGTTCGGTCTAAGCCCCAGGAAAGAGACTTTTGGACGGGACCAGGTGGAAGACTCAAGGTATCAGAACGCCAGGCAGGAGGTGGCTGTGATAGATGGGGTACCTATAGAGGGAAAGGCCTGGGGACCAGGGCCTTATTTTGTGATCAAGAGGAATCTCGTATACCGGGTCGTGCAAATGCAGGAGCAAGAGGTACACTAGCTCCTAGTACCCCGGAAACACCAGAAGGCAATATTAAGCCTCGCTCACAGCCACCTTTTTGGAGGGCACCTGGGAGTGGAGAAAACCCAGGCGCAAATCTTACGCAGGTTCTTCTGGCAGGGGGTACATGAAGACGTCCGGCAGTACTATACCTCCTGCCCCAAATGTCAACTGCACAGCCCTTGTCCACATCTAAGAGCTCCTTTGGTACCCCTGCCAATCATCAAAGTTCCGTTTGAGTGGCTCGCCATGGATCTTATGGGGCTGCTAGAGAAAACGACCTGAGGCCACCAGTATGTGCTTGTCATCCTAGACTATGCAACCAGGTACCCAGAAACGCAGCCTCCAAGTGCATTGCCAAAGAATTAGTGGCAATCTTCGCCTGGGTAGGGCTACCAAAAGAAATCCTCACAGACCAGAGAACACCCATTCATGTCCAAGTTGATGAAGGAGCTGTGTTCCCTGCTCCATGTCCAGATCCTGCAGACCTCGGTTTACCATGCACAAACTGATGGTCTGGTGGAAAGATTTAACTGGACCCTCAAGGCCATGATAAGAAAGGTGGTAAGCAAGGATGGGAAAGAGAGTGACAACCCTACTACCGTACCTCATGTTCACCATCTGTGAGGTCCCCCAAGCTTCCACCGGATTCTCCCCCTTTGAGCTCTTGTATGGACGCAACCCCTGAGGCATCCTTGACATAGCCAAGGAAATTTGGGAGGAGGAACCCAGTGAAGGGAAAAACGTAAAAGAGCATGTGCTATGAATGAGGGACCGGATAGCCCGTCACTCCCATAGTGAGGGAGCACCTAGAGAAGGCTCAAGAGGCCCAGAGAACCTACTACAACCATCAAGCCAAGGTTTGTCAGTTTCAACCCGGTGACCGAGTAATGGTATTGGTACCCACAGCCGAAAGTAAGCTGTTGGCCCAGTGGCAAAGGCCCTACGAAATAGTCGAACCCGTAGGGGAAGTAAATTACAAGGTGCGACAACTAGGACATCGAAAACTAGAGCCGATATACCACATCAACTTTCTGAAACCCTGGCATGCCCGAGGGGCGTGCACACTGGTTCAAGAAGACCTGCACCCAGAGAACAAAAACCCTGAACAGGTGAGGGTGTCTCCTGATCTAACGACAGCCCAGAAGAAAAAGGCAACTGAGGTGATCGCCCAATATCAAGATGTATTCTCGACAAAGCCGGGTCGCACAACCAGGACATACCACCACATTGTCACGAACCCTGGGGCCAGAGTAACTATGAGGCCCTACCGGGTGCCAGCAGCCAAAAGGGAGGAAATAAAAGCAGAACTCAGGAAAATGCTGGAGATGGGGATCATTGAAGAATCCCACAGTCAGTGGTCCAGCCCAATAGTGTTGGTGCCCAAACCTGATGGCACGACGAGGTCCTGCAACGACTTCCGTCAACTAAACGAGATATCCCAGTTTGATGCCTACCCTATAGACGAACTAGTGGACCGTCTGGGGAATGCCCGGTACTTGACAACCCTAGACTGACAAGGGTAGTGGCAGATTCCCCTAGTCGAATATGCAAAGGAAAAGACGGCGTTCTCTACACTAGAGGGTCCCTTCCAATATACGGTCCTCTCTTTTGGACTACATAGGGCCCCAGCTATCTTTCAGAGCCTCATGGACAAGTTATTATGCCCCCATGCCAGTTATGCTGCGGCCTACTTGGATGACGATTCATACCCCAGACTGGGAAACCCACTTGAAGAAAGTGGGGGTGGTCCTTGATACCTTCAGGCGAGCTGGCCTTACGGCAAACCCTGTTAAGTGCGCCATGGGGGTCACGGAGGCCAAATATCTTGGCTACGTGGTAGGAAAAGGTCTGGTAAAATCCCAACTGAGTAAGTTAGAGGCCATCCAAAACTGGCCACAGCCGAGTTGTAATCAGCAAGTCTGAGCATTCCTAGGGGTGGTGGGGTATTACCGGCATTTCATCCCCCATTTTGCAACAAGGGCAAGTCCCCTAACGGACTTAGTGAAGGCCCTTGGTCCTGATCCAGTCAGATGGTCCGACGCAGCAGAGAGAGCATTCACGGACCCATGAACTGCCCTCTGCAGTAACCCCTTATTGATAGCCCTGGATTTCAGTAAGGAATTCTTCCTACAGACAGATCCATCCGAAGTGGGGTTAGGAGCCGTCCTGTCGCAGATGATTGGGGAAGAAGAACACCCAATTCTTTACCTCAGTAGGAAACTCCTTCCGAGGGAACAGAAATATGCAGTGGTAGAGAGAGAGTGCCTAGCCATAAAATGGGCCACGGAAACATTGCGTTACTGTCTGCTGGGGCGCAGATTTGTCCTTGTGACCGACCATGCTCCTCTTCAGTGGATGCAACGGAACAAGGAAAAGAACACAAGAGTAACCAGGTGGTTCTTGTCCCTCCAACCTTTCCAGTTCCGCATACAGCACAGAGCAGGGAGTCACCATGGCAACACCAATGGCTTATCACGTGTACACTGTCTGGCGTCCCAAGCTGCCCAACTCCTTGGTCTTGAGGAGGGATATGTGATAGACCCAGGCCAGTTGGGTACAGCAGAGTAGTAGAAGGCAGATATACTGGCCCCTGGATTAGCAGTTTTCTGTTCCCTGACTGACCAGAGCAGGGGCTGCTCCAGGCTAGGGTCTACATATGACTCCAGTTAGCCTGCAAAGAGTCAGTTGATGCTATTAGGCTAATGAGAACACCCAACTCCAATTAACCACAGGGACAAGGTCGGAGCTCTGCTGCAGTCTGTCACTTTACTCATGTGAAGAGCCCCATTGACTTTGATGGCTTTGTCTACAAAGGAAAAAATGACTTTTAGACAATGTGCTAATTAATATTTTCTACTTATGTAGAAAGTAGTTGTGCCTTTAGTGTGGACCAATGCAGTCATATTTAAACAAGTTATCTGCTCACAGCTACCCTGGAAAAAGGAGTCAGGCAAACATGTCTTAAGACAGGCCTGCACAACTCGTAAAGCGGCGAGGGCCATATTACTCCAAAGAAAACAGCTGAGGGCCGAAATCCCCCGGCCCCGCGGAAACACCCCCCCCCACCCAGCGCTGCCCACCCCGTGGAAACAACCCCTCCTTCCCCAGTGCTGAGGTGTGGAAGCCTGTAGAGGGAGAAAGAAGCAGCGCGCATAGGGTGACCAGATCACAGCAGTAAAATAGGACCCGCCTCCTCCCCGCTCAGTCCCACCATCACACCCCTCTTCACCCCCCCAGGGGCGTGGAAGGCAGGCACCTCCAGACAGCTGCAAACCTTGGAGAGGGGATGGGAACCAGACCAAGGACAATCAAACTTGTTAAGTGGGCTGACTAGAGAAGAGCAGACATACTGACGGCCTCGGAGGTTAGAAGCAAGCAGCTTCCTTTGGGAGCACCCTCTTTGTAGCATTGGGACAACCCCCAGCCCAGAGACAAGCAGCAAAAAGGACCAATGGACACAGTCCCAGATTTTGAATCTGGGAGATTTGCCCCGCTCCAGCCACCGACTTGCCGCTCGCCTCCTCACCCCTTGGTATAACTACTTGGTATAAAATGTGATACTGCTGGTATCACAGCAGTAAAATAGGACCCCCCCCCCAGTATAAAGCCTTGCCGCCACTGCCCACCCGCTTGGCTCATCATCCCCCCCACCCCCTCCCCGGCTTGCCTCCTCAGCACCCCCCGCCGCCAGCTCACTTGCCTGCCCGCTGCTGGCCTCTTACCTTCTGCCGCTGCCCTCGCTCCCTGCCGCTGGCTTACCCTCACTCCCCAGCCTGCCACTGGCCTCTTCACCAGCTCGCCCACCCGCCGACTGGCCAGCCGGCCGTTGGCTTGCCCCACCCCGCCGCTTGTCTACTCACCCCCCCACGGGCCACACAGTGAGCCCACCTACTCACCCCGCCGCAGGCCGCACAGTGGGCCTACGTGGGCCGCATGTGACCCCCGGGCTGCATGTTGTGCAGGCCCGTCTTAAGACATAATTTTAAAAGTGATACAGTTTCTGATTTTCTAACAAGGGGTCAGCTAGGGGTAGCCTTGACCTACTGACGTGTTTTGAAGTTGAACTCTTTGTCCTCACTAAGGGTAAAATTGTGTTTAGTATCATGTTAGTTACAATGTTTTAGCTAATACATTTTCTAAGATGATGTATTTTCATAAAATAGGAAGGCCTTAATGGGACTATCCATATGAATAAAGTTACTTATGAGCTTAAGCGTTTACAGGATCATGAGCAAAATTTGTAACAGGCAATGCACAATGATTTAAAATCATAGGAAAGGAAATGTGCCTTGAAAATATATCTATCACCAATAACAGTATAGATTACCAAAGCAGAAATAATAAAAATCTAATTTATATTTCACTGAAATTTTCAGGTTTTTTTATAGTCAGGTTCTAATCAGTTTCATATTCAGTTTCTCTTAGCACAGTGCTGCAATGTTTGGGTGTCAAATACAACAGGGAAATGTGTATTTGTTTAAAAATCTATTTGTACTAGAACAAAAAACAACAACAAAGAAACAACAACAACAGTAAAAACATACTATTTCTATTGGACTTAGACTTTGTAAAAGTTTGTTTTTAAAAACGTAAATGTTGGATCAGTTTGACCTGACAGTGTCCCTCTAAGGAATTTAGCCTTGAACAACAATAAACTGTTTACAAACCAGTATTTTCTTTCATGTTAACTTCTTAAAGCTGCTGACTTGGTGCAATCACAGCAGCTATTTGCAATTAAAAATATCCCAGATCACCTAGTTAAACCGTAGCTATGGATAGTATTTTATAATTGCTATGGTGTTCGGCTATTAGCTATTCACAGTAGCTCAGATACAAATAGAAAAAGCCATCTAGTCACACGTTGCAGCCAACAAGATACACACTTTGGATATATTTCTTTTTTCTTCATCTTGGCTTACTTATATGTGTAAAAATAATTTCTCCTGGCACCTGTGAGTGTACAGGGGGCTTCTGTATCAGAACACCTGTACTTTACAGGACCAGTTTCAAATGTAGAAAAGTACTGGGGGTGTTGTCTATTTTTAATATACTCCAGCCCTTCTGTAGTTTTAATTTTCTGTTTGTTCCCTCCATTCTGTGTGTTTGAGCTGTGGGTGAAGAAGTGAACGATGGGTAACATAACTCATTTGCTATGATCATTGGTTTTAAGATGCTTTGAATTAGATATTCAGAAATGGCATCACTTTTAAAATTTCATCTTAGATATATTTGAATATGTCTTTTCAAAGTAGGTTAATAGTCTTCATAAATGAGGTTCTGTTTGAAGCTCTTTGGCTCACTATGAACTATGGAAGGCACTATACAAATCTGAAACAGAATTCTTTCATTTTCTGGGTCACCCATCTTATTGCACCTTGAGTGTCAGTCATCTACAGCTGTGGGAGAGCAAAACCAACCATCTTTAAGAAAAATCATTTCAAAAGCAGTAACATGAATTTTTAAAAAGAAACCATGTTGTATTCTTTCTTGTTGGCTTTTTCATCTGTGGTTTTATTTGTAATATTCACTGGGGGTTTCTACCCACTACTACAGGAAAAAAATGTGTCTTGAAATCAGAATCTCAAAATGCTGCCTCCATTAGTGATACAGAAATCATGTGACACAACTCAGGCAATTGCTTTGACCATCTTCTGTTTGTGTTAGTGTCTGTAGTGCTTGTTTAGGTTAGTGGTCTAATTACTCGATCCATTGGTCTGATTCCTGAGCCCCCAGTGACATAGGATTTAGTGTTTGTGTCATAAAATACCTGCTCTAGTCAGTGTATGAGAACATTTCAACTTTTAGAAGCTCAGAAGGCCTGCTACTAAGCTCAGTACACCATTTGTATTTGATATCTTCCTAGAGCCTTCAGAAAACCTACTACTTTAGGCTAGTAGTCTGACAAACTCAGTCTCAATTTCAACCATAACAACAAAGCAGACATCAGCATTATATATATAAAAAAGAGCTTTCCGGAGTCACTCCTCTGGGTCCTGCTCGTACGTGCTTTGCAGAATCTTCAGGTGGATCATAGAAATTGAGTTATAGGGGCAAACAGTTGCCTTTACAGCTGCTTTATTCAGCATCTCTGGTATGCAGTCTATCAAAAGAAAATGATGAGAAGAATCAACAGTCTAGTGAAAGTCCTGGCTGCCAGTCTGAGATATAGTCCTCATAGAACTGAGTTTCACCCCCAATAGTGTGGGGTGTAAATTGAACCCCTGCATGCCATCACAGACATTTCTGTCCCTGGGAAAGAGAGATCATTTTCAGGGGCTTTGCTGCTAATGACACTGCTTGGAGGTATGTTGTGAGTCAGTGCATTCTCCACTGCGCTGGCCATGCCCCCCATTTCCCAGCCATTGCTGCCCACTTTTCAGACTACATTGGCCATATGCAGATGCCTGCTATAGAAAGATCTGTGAATGTCCTGTGTGTCCCTCATCTCCTTTTGGGTGCACTTTCTGCACTGAGGACCTCCACTCTGGTAAAAGAGCATTAGTTGGTTCAGTGCATTTACCTTAAAATGATGCTGACTTTCTTTGCTGTAATTCATATTTTTTTCCTTTTCCTACAATGTAGTATTGCAATGAACTAAACATAATACACCAATCCAGCATAGCGCTTAAGAAGGTACATAACTTTCATAATGTGTGTAGCTCCATGGGGATGGGTATGCTGGAGCAGGGCCGATAAGGATATTGAAGAGTATTACAATGTGTTATCTTTCCCTTTTTAATGGTAACCATCATAATGAGAGGCTGATTGTCAGAGTTAACTGAGTACCTACCACTCCAGTTGAAGCCAGTGGGAACTGCCAGGGATCAACAATGAAAATTAGTGAACTATAATTTCTAGGCAGTCTAGAAATGATTGTACTGTGCAAAAACCTCCTTTCTGCAGGCTGCAGTATTAGTTTCTTAATATTCACTGCACACAATGGTGAAATGCTATGTGCTAGAACAAGAAAACAGACCAAATATGCATTTGTTAGTCCCAGTTCCTCCCCCCACCACACACACACCCACACCCACCCACCTGTACCTACCTACCTTGTGGGATGTTTGCAGTATGCCAACGATCTTTGCAACACCGTTTGGTCACTACAGATGGTTTCACAGGCCTACGGGCATAAGCCCAGCACCAGAGATGTTCCAGAGAAGGTTCACCCAAGTGTTGGGAGACTGCCTGGATTGACAATAACTGCAGGTGCTGTCATTGTAGGTGAAGGGAACAATGATACAGAACCTGGACAAGTTTATGACAAAAAACTACAAGCTTTCCTGCAGCAGTGCATGGAGAAGAACATAAAACTGAACCTAAAAAAATGCAAATCAGACAGCAGAACGGCTGAAATCAGAGCCCAACAAAATCAAGGCAGTCAGAGATAAGCCAGCTCCAGTGGATGTGAAAGGACTACAGAACTTCATGGGAATGATACATGTTCTGTCCAAATTCTGTCCACACCTGGCTACAGTAGTGGAACCCATACATGTGCTCATAAGGCAGGATGTTGAGTTGGACTGGACAGGTCTGCAATAGTAAGCATTTGACACACTGAAACTAAAAATAATGGATACCACTGTTCCCTCTAAGCTGTGCGTGTGTGCGCACGCACAGAGATTCTAAATCCCGCGCACACGGGGAAACACCATGTGCACATTTGTCTCGTTTTCCGACCGACTGCGCATCCGTCGGGACGCCCAGGCTTTGATCACTCTAAAAGCGGTCAGGACGGGGGAGGGATGGCGGTGGCGTGCGAGGGCTCTGTGCCCTGCTTGGGGCGGGGGCGCTCGAGGGCTCTGTACCCCGCATGGGGTGGGGGTGGGGTGGTGGCGCGCGAGGGCTCCATGCCCCACTTGGGGCGCGGGGGGGGGCAGGTGGTGCGCGAGGGCTCCGTGCCCCACTTGGGGCGGGGGCGTGCGAGGGCTCCTGGACCTGGACTCTAACAATGTTTTAATATAGGCACGTCTCTAGCCATTTTCTGCTATAATTTTATTTTTATTGCCTGATGGTATTATTGTGCATGGAACATGAAACTAACAGAAAATCCAGATTAGGAAATATGCCCGCATCCATTCATTGTCTTGTGCTATCTCAGTCATAAACAGAGTGTAAGGGCAGCAATTGAATAGCTGTTTATATTGAATGGGCAAATGAAAAAGATTGCAGGGAAAAACAGTAAAGTTAGTTTAGCAGTCTTTGACATTTCGACCAATAAGGAAATGAAAATGCATTTGTAATTACATATCTTATTCTTGGTTGTTCATTTATTGATATTTTTTAGGAAAATTTTAAATTTAAAACACAAGTTTTGTTTTTCTTTTTTTACTTATGATGTCTCTATCTGAAAACCCATATAAATTGACACAAATTGCAAATTAAAACTTTTTAAATGTGTAAGCATTTTACTTGCTTGGGTGCATTTGCCTCATAGTGCACAAATTTGACCTCCGCTTCAAAAATTTGCACAGAAGAAATTTTTTGCGCACACGGCCTGTCAAAAATTAGAGGGAACATTGATGGATACCCCTTTCCCGAAGTACTATCAGCCAGGGGAGCCACTGACATGTCAGTGTGATACATTGGAGGAAAGATTGGGAGCAGTTGTTTTGCAGGAGCAGATAGTCGTTTATGCCAGCAGAGTGCTGACAGAGACTGAACAGGAGTATGCCCAAATAGAAAAATTGCTTCTGGCTGTGGTATTGGAGTAGAGCAATTCCAAGAATGTCTTAATGCCAACTGGCAAGGGGAGGCACAGAGAGGTTACAGAATCTCATGAGTACATTCTAATTCATCAAAGAATGTCAAGTGAGGTCTCAAATGAAAGCCAGTGTCATACTGGACATCAATATAATTGTGAAATGTATGCATATGTACTATGCAAGGAGTTATGTATCTATACCAGAACATTATATTCTTAAGCATGTAAGATAAAATCAAAGGGTTACATGCCTTTGACTGTTTCCTCCAGACAGGAGGTAAGAAACATCTCTCTCTCTGTCAGGATGCACATTAAGCATTGCAAGCTAACATAGTAGTTTCCCATTTACATACAAAAATCAAATGTTAACAAAGAGATGTGAAGTCAACAGGAAAGGCGCACACAGGAATAAATAAGCTCTTGGGGTTTATATTACCTAGGAGTAAAGACAATGAACTTCAGGAGTATTTTTGGCACAGGAGACACCCGGGTATTCTGCACCTAGGAAGTAGACAGTGCGTTCGCATTTGTAAAAGTGAGGTCTCACCCAACCTTGGTTGAAAATGCCGCAGAGGGGTTTGGGTGACATAAACCTCTGTAGACAGGAAGCTAACCTGTTAGTTAAGCATAGTCTCTAAAAAGCATGTTATGGTTTGGTTTTACATGTAATCATTTATTTCCAATATTCTTACTCACAATCTCCTGAATCTTTAAACGTATTCATGTTTTCACAATAAATAGATCTCAGTGCTGTGGTGTTAAGCAAAGCGCTGGTCGTGAGTTGAATCTTACAAGCTGTTGTGCACTTTCCTTTGGGAATAAGAGGCCTGATAATTCTGTGAGTGTCGAGTGTATAAGGGGCTGGATGCTGCAGAGAGCGCTCTGAGGTCTTAAGGATTGGTGTGTGCCTATTGCTACCTAAACAGAGAGAGCAAGGCCTGCGGAGGCCTGGACAACAGTGCTGGTGTTGCCAGAGGCTAGTGGTTTCAAGGAGCCTATTCACATCAGTCAGACACAAAGCTGCTTCACACTAAGGGCAGATAGTGGTGAGGTGCCTCAGCACCTTGGGAAGCATCACAGGTGCACTTGTGGCCACCCAGTAATAGTGCAATCAGACGACAAACTGCTAGAGACAATCATGGTAAAGCCCCTTCTGAGCGCAGGAGGCACATCAACACGCAGTGCAATCTCTTTGGAGCACTATCAGGTAGAGATCGGATATGGTCCAGGACAATTACTGGTTTGAGCTGACATTCTGAGCAGGACATATATACTTAGCATCAGTGAGTTGGGGGAAGGGGATCAGGATATTGAATCCATTAACATTAACTACAGGCAGTCAAGAGAGTGATACTAGCAGAGTGTCCAGAACACAAAAGCCAAGTACTGGTAGGAGCAGAATCATATTTTCAAATAAAAGATGAGCTGAGTGTGCAGGATGAATATTTTGAGGACAGAGAGTTGTTGTCCTGCCTTGTTATATAAGGATGTTGTCATGTAAAAAATACATGCCTCACATCTGGGCATTGACAGCTGGCGTAGACGGGCTCAAGAGTGTCGTTACTGGCTGGGAATGAATGAATACACCAATGTCAGGGGGATGGGGACAGATGGTATAACCCAGTGGTGAGAGCCTGGGGCAGGCCAGTGATAGAGGAGCCCAGGCCTTCCCTGCTCCACCAGGTTTTAACCCAGGGCTTCGTGACAGGCCAGTCGGATATACGGCCTGGGGGAGGACACCACCGAGTCTGCTCCCTGGGCCACTTCCTACCGTGGCTTCTGCCTCTCCAAAGCCATCGCACAGTCTGCTTCCAGACTCCCCAGGTGTGCTGTGCCACACAGTGATCTGGAGGCTCTACTCCGTTCCTGGTCTCCATGGGGGCTTCTGGCAGAAGCAGGGCCAGGGCCAGGTGGTGTGGGGCTCCTGTGGCCTCTCTGCAGGAGCTAACAGTCTAGGGCTTCTCCCTTACTCCATCCACATTGACTGAGGAGGGCGGCTCCATTGTGAGCATGCTCAGCCAGTGCAGCTGGGTGGGGCCTATGGGTCCAGAGCTGCTCCTTAACACTTGATTCCCCAGTTTTGGACCTAAACATTCCATCACAACAACTCCACTCCTCGATAGAGGAGGCATGTGTGATAACCGCCAGCAGAAAGAGAGACTCTTACCACACGAGCTATTCGCCTGAACATGGGAAAAGGTTGGAGTGATCTTATTTACCATAAATGAAAAGCAGTACTTGATCACAGTGGACTAATACTCATTTTTTTGGGAGGTCAGTGTGATGTCTGAGGCAAGAAGCAAGTCAGTGATTGGCAAACCTTGTGAGATATGGCATTCTGGACACCATATTCACTGACAACAGACCCCTATATGCCTTGAGACAATTGAAGGAAGTTTGATCACCGCAGCTCCCCCTTAGCATAACCACAGAGTAATGGTAAGATGGAATCAGTTGTGAAAACAAGTAAGAGATTGTTATACAAAACTATTTCTTCTGGTTCCGGTCCTGTGTTAGCATGTTTGGCACATAGAAATACCCCATCACAGGGGTGCCAAAACAGTCCAGTGCAGGCACTGATCGGATGAAGGACCAAAACCCTGCTATTAATAAGGGTAGACCTGTTGCAGCCGGAAGAATGGAGACATGGTTGAGGCGAGATGGTTAGCAATCGTAGAAAGCAGGCACTGGAGTATGATGGGTCAGCGAAGCCCCTGGAGACAGGTGCTCCTTTGAGGATCCAGTCATTAGACAGACACCAGAGGAGTGGACTAAAGGAATCATGAGGACTGAAGTGGTATCTAAGGGCTTGTCTTCACTACCTGCCGGATCGGCGGGTAGCAATTGATCTATCGGGGATCGATTTTTTGTCTCGTTTAGACGTGATTAATCGATCCCCGATCGCGCTCCCCGTCGGCTCCGGAAATCCACCTCATCGAAAGGCGGAAGCGGAGTCGACGTGGGAGCGGCAGCGATCGACTCGCCGCCGTCCTCACGGCCAGGTAAGTCGATTACGATACGCTGACTTCAGTTACGCTATTCATGTAGCTGAAGCTGTGTATCGTAGATCGACCCCCCCCCCCCCAGTGTAGCCCTGGGCTAAGTCATACAAGGTGACTATCCAAGAGGAACAAGTGATCCAAAGGAACAGGAGACACTTATGAGTCAGCAGACACAACAGTTGACAGGGAGACAGAGAGGTCACTCCTAGTGTGGTCACCTGTTGAGGAGACCAAAGTATCTCAAACACTATGTAAGCAGCTGAATCTCTGGTAAAGACATGACTCCATCTTAGCTATGTACTACCAACCTTTGGCCGAAGAGTCACAGGGTGGAGGTTTGTGTGTCAATTATTTGTTTAGAATGTTTATATTAATATTTTATGTGAAAATGTTTGTAAATGGGAAAGATGTATCATGATCAGTGGAACTGGAGTCAGAGGGTCCATGTTCCCCGGAGGGACTGTTATTGATGGGACAACAGGAAAACAAGAAATGTGGGGAGTTATTCTGGAAGCAGCTCAACCAAATGGACAGAGCAGTTCACATGGTTCCATAAAGTTTCACTTAGTTCAACTTCACTCTTTGCACACCCGTCAGATGAATGCCGCAGATCCCTGTTTGGCATAATCCTTAAGGAAAGTGATGATGGGGTTGATTGGTTCTTAAAACTACTATGCCTTAAATTGTGATTTTTTATTTAGAAAGCAGACAGCACAGTGACTTTCAAAGGAACCCAGCAGCAGTGTGTGTCTCAGGGGATTTCTTATTTGCTCCCTCTTGGCTTTTCTCGCCTCTCCTTAGGACTTATCTAGCAGGAGACTGTGGTTTTGAAGGTCCTGATTGGAAAACAGTGTTCGGCCCTCTAGAGGAAGGCCTGGGAGAACTGGGAAGTTACAGCAGCAGAATGGCAAGTCCTGGGACAATAATATGCACAAATGGATTTTTTGAGCTTCTGGCATCTACCTTTGCTTCACAGCTTGATCTGATGGTGCTCAACTGATTATTGATTTTGACTTTCTCTGATTAGCTGCCTCCAGCTGCCACCTTCTTTTATAACCTTCCCCATGTCCTTATGATATAAATGGCAATTTGACTCAGGGTTCCATTTTCAAAAGGGAGGCCTCCTGTTTCCTCCTGTTTGCTGTGCCAAATCATCAGAACATAGTCCAGTTTTCCACCTAGTCCAATATCCCGTCTCCATCAACAGCCAGTACTAGATGCGTCAGAGAAAGGGGCAACAAAACATGTAGTGGACAGTTATGGAATGGAATAACTGGCCCATAGGGAAAGTTTCCTCATTTAGAGGTTGGCTTGTGCCCTGAACCTATTTGGCTTTTTGTTGGTGTTAATCCTTATTAATCTAAGGGCTGGTCCACACTAGGGGTGGGGGGTCGAACTAAGATACGCAACTTCAGCTACGTGAATAACGTAGCTGAAGTCGAAGTATCTTAGTTCGAACTAAAAAGCACTTACCGCGGGTCCAGATGCAGCAGGCAGGCTCCCCCGTCGACTCCGCTTACTCCTTGCGCGGAGCAGGAGTACCGGTGTCGACGGCGAGCACTTCTGGGATCGATTTATCACGTCTAGACGAGACGCGATAAATTGATCCCAGAAGATCGATTGCTACCCGCCGAATCAGGCGGGTAGTATAGACGTACCCTAAGAGACTGTTCTTGTTTCTTGTGTATAAATGGTCAGTATTTGTCTCTCCACCGACCTTATTTGTGAGTATCTAAGGGTGCTAATCTTCAGCTTGCATCCATAATTCATTCTGTTGGCCCAAAAATGGTGTGAGCACAGGTGCTGGAACTAGGGCTGCTACCGTGTCCCCTGGCTTGAAGTGGTGTCCATCCTATAGAGGGTTTACAATTTGGTTCAATGGCTCTCAGCATCCCCACTATAAAAATTGTTCCAGCATCCCTGGATGTGAGGGCAAATTGCGCTTGTCCTTTTAAAAGTTTGTTTCATAATATGCAGTTTGGGCATGTCTCATGCAAGACAATGTTATCTTAGGCTATAAGAAAGTGCTAAAAAGAAAGACTAATAAAGCTGTTACACTGACAGTGCAAACAGCAAAGAATGTTAGCATGATGCTAAGTAAGGGAATAGCTTTTTTCATCAGTTTAGAAAAGGGAAGGACTGCTTAGACAACTTCAGTCTGCTCCAGTGTCAATGAAAGAATACTTCTGTGAAGTCTACAGTGTGTTGCACTGGGGATTGAAGCAATTGCTGTGGCAAATTGATGCAAAACTTGCTTCTGTCTACTAGGCTATTTCACCATTCAGTGTCTACCCCTCAGCACACTTTCAGTGTAGCTGGTGGTATGAAGTGCTGCCACAACACAGAGTTTGCAAATGCCAAGATTAGGAATCAGTCTCTTATTTTCACTTTCCCATTATTTGTTGTACCCTTGTTGTGCCTTGTCTTAATTAACTTTTGGGGCAGGGGTTGTTTCAATTAGCTCAATATGCTCTTTAGTACAGTGGGCCCTAATCTTCTCTCTTGCCTCTAGATACTGATGCAGTGTGTGTACACAAACAATAATAAGGATGACGCTGACTGGGAAGTCAGTATGAATAGACAAATTAACTCTCAGTGCATGGATTACTTTCTTTCTCTTGTGAAAAATCTGTTGGTGATACATGTCAGATTTGTTTTCTGCCAGCTGGCTGGCTAGCTGTCCAAATGTGAACCACAAGACCTTATGTTCATCTGTGTTTGTGCTACAGCTGATCAAAATGTGTTAGTGATTCAGGATCCAGTTCTCCCTTTAAGTATGCAGAAGATATCACTGAATAACTAAGATTTTTTCTGATAGGAAATGTATCTCAGGTAGGGAGATTTTAAGATGGGGGATGTAATTTTAAATGGCAAAATGTGCACAAAGTAATTTCCGCAATCATAAACAGCTGAGAATTTCATATATTGGAAGGGATTTGATTAATAACCCTGCAGTTAAACAGGAAGCATATAGTATTTTCATTTTAAATTAAACAATTCACATTTTGTTATATTAATATGTGGTGTGTAGATTAAATTCAACATGTCTCAGAGGCTTGCTTTTCATCTTTGTCAAAGTTTGTACGTATATGTCAGGGTGCTTGGATTTTTCTGTTTCTTCCCTCTTGAGCAGCGGAAAGCCTCTGTTTGCCAGTTTAAATTCCTTGTGTATGTATAATCTGCCACCTCTCATCTGCATCTCTGTTAGCTGCTGGTTAGTCAGTTAATCACTTTGATCCTTGGTTGAGGCCTTGATCTTTTTCAAAAGGGAGTCCTGAGATATGAATAGCGCTCTAATTGATTCAGGCCTTCTATTTTCTCCTCTTATTTATAACATTAGAGTCTTAATTTGGCTTTGTGACGGTTTCTATCTTCTCTCTTCTCTTCTCTTCCCCTCTCCTCTCTTCATATTTTTATGCTCCGGCAGCTGGCTCCAGAAGTGGGACGGGGAGATTATTGAGAGGCCAACCCTTTACCAGTTCACCTTCTTTGACTGAAGTGCTCAGTATGGTCATGTTTTATAGTTCGTTAGACATGCGTAAGCTTCTGGGTCTGAGCATATACCACTTTTGGTGTTTTCATTCTTTTCTATAGTTTTGGAGAATTTTTGATCATTCTAAATATAGATTTTTAAATATTTGTCCAGAGTTGCAGACTGTTAATTTAGCAGAGGTTATTTTCCCCCTTCTGATGGATTTTTATAGACGCCTATGTGGAAAGTTTGATTTCTTGTTTCCCAATTTCATGGTTTATGGATTTCACTTTTCCAGGCCAGTCTGTGTGTTTTTTACTCTGACATGTTTTTAGCCTCAAGGAACTTGCCCCCTTTGGTCCATTAATATTGTTGCTATACTCATAGATGTAACACTGCTTTGTTTCTGCTATGGATTTTATACCACTGACAGAGCACAAAATTTCCCAGGCACATTTTTTTCTCCCCTAAGGGCTGGATCCAGCTTTTTTCAAACATATCATGGATGTGATCAAACACAGTGCAAAGCACCTCCTATAAAGTGCTGAGCTCTCTCAACTCCCATTGAACTCAGTGGGATTTTTAAGTGCACTCAGCACCTTACAGTATCAGGCCCCATTGTGACTACATCTTGTAAATAGTTTTCTACCAAGTTCTTATTTAACTTACAAAATACTTTCTCATGATTCTTTCCCAGATCTACCCAATGATAAGCTTCACATGAGGAAAATAATTTTATTTACAGATGCTCCACACTTCTTTGCTTTCCTTAGGTTTATGGTTTGTGTCATATAATCTCTTTATTTGCCACAGATTTTCTATCCAGGTCAAAATCTTCCCCTTCAAACACTAGATGAATGTGAAAGGGATCTCCACCAAACTTTCTTCTACTTATGACCTGTGAAAGTGAAACGGTAGATATTGATCAATATTGGCATGTCTGTGCAATCATCCTTGGACTGTACTGTACAATCTTCCCCCTCATCCCCTTATTTTTTGTTGCTCTCAGAGCAAGCAGCTTATTTTAACTACCTCTCTCAGCTTTTTGTCAGGGTCACACTAGAAGTGCTCAGCTGTTTCTGGTGCTTCCTTGCTGCCTTCTCTGTTTTTGTCCTGATTCTGGCTTTGTCTGAACCAATGCGTGAGTCCTAAAAAAGAAAAAAGTACTGGACTGCACTTCTGGTACTGTCATTCATAAGTGATAGTACTAAAAGTACAAGAATGAGCCCTATTCTGCTCTTCCACACACACACAACTCCAGCAAAAAAATACCTAGCCCCTGTGTTTGCAATCAGCCACCAGTGAAATTCCTCCACCCACAGACTTCAGCTCCTGACCAACCTTCCATGTTGCCTGTGTTTTGGGCAGTGGCTCCTATTGCTTCAGCTGTCTTACTCCAAAAGGAACTTAACTGCTTCTGACACTTATCCTGAGTGAAGAGCAGCTGTTATGCCTACCAGCTTTAATGAGGTTTCACCCAACGTCTAGAAGAACAGTGTTTTCTTGCTATATATTTTCTTGTTCTGACATTGCTGTGAACATGTTACTGGTGATTATACCAGGTCATTGAAAACTTACAGGTTCCAGGTAGCAGTTTTTAAACTTTAATTCTAATCAAATATTGCTAGCCGTAAGTCGTAGAAATGTTCGGGTGCACTGTTGTGTGTGACTGCTAAGAATTCTGCTGAAAGCAGTCTTCTCCATACAGTGATGAGCAGTCCCCTTGATATTCATATAGCACATTTCATTATCCATGCAGTCTCTTTGGGGGATTGCCCCAGATGAATAATGAACATGAGATTGAAACAGTGTGGTTATTTCTGTTTTCTTCCTGTTAGTGGATTTGGATCATGGTTTCACTACAGGTATTTCTTTCTTTCTTTCTTTCTTTCTTTCTTTCTTTCTTTCTTTCTTTTTCTCTTTCAAAGGCACACTCTAATTGTGGATTTTATCACACTTGCACACATAGAACTTGTGGAATTATCTCGCACACAAGTGCAGAAATAGATGTTGATCTGTAAAGTTTTCCCATAGATGTAGGTTAGGGTGACCAGACAGCAAGTATGAAAAATCAGGACAGAGTGTGGGGGTAATAGGTGCCCATATAAGAAAAAGCCCCAAATATTGGGACTGTCCCTATAAAACCAGGACATCTGGTCACCCTATGTAGGTTTGAAGGTTGTCTATTTAAATGAAGAATACAACATCAAAGTGTTATTTCTTTAAGATATACTGACCAGATTTAAAAACTCATTTGAGATTTAAAGCTATGTTTACAAAAGTGACTTGGGAGGCAGTGGGCAGAGAATTGTGCATATAGATCTCCATTTAGTATATAAAACCTGTAAACATAAACATAGATTAATTTATGTAACTGTAATAAAAACAGTAAATGAGACTATTAAAAATCCATCCTATACTTAAAAATATAAATTCAGCCAAATTAAGGCAAAATAGATCTCAAACTAGCATGTAAGTCAGTGCTATTGAATATTGAGACTCTGCCCTACAAATGTCTTTTCAGCTGAAAATGTGACTAACCATAAAAATATTATAAAGAAAGCTCACTGTATTTGAAATATATATGAGAATATTTTCCCTCTTTAAAAAAATCTTCTACTTCACTGTGAGACTAAGGCCCAGATTCAGTAAAGCATTTAAATTCAAGCTTAATTTTAAACATGTGCTTGTAGTTAAACATGTGCATAAGTGCTTTGTTCAACTGGAGTCCTAAAGTATCCAAAATAAAACCTCAGTTCTGCAACTGATTGCTGAACCCATGCATGGTGAGTTACAGGATTGGGGTCTAACACTAATACACAGCTTTTAGAGGGGGATCACAAAAACTATACTCTCTGTTTGTTCTACTGGCTCTGTTATAGGAACTAATTAGCAAACATTAATCCCATAGCAATTTTGGTGACATCAATTGATGCTGGTGTACAAAAAAGATTTTTTGGTATGATCAAGCACCAAAAGTTGTTTTTAAAAAGCCTGGCAAGGCTACTGTTAAATTTGTTCAAAACATAGGAGGAAAAAGGACACTTTATCCTGAACTGGATTTCTAAAGGACCCATGTTGATGTCCAGGCATGTAATCCATATTTGCTAGACAGGCAGGTGGATAATCAAAAGATTTCATGTTTTGTCACCAAGCCATTGTCTCAGTGTCCATCCTCTCTCTTGCTCCAGTCATTTTTGACTTTCAAAGTAAATGCTAATGTAGTAAGTAACACAATGGCCCAACAAAATGTAAATGAGTGAGAGGGAAATTAAAAAACCCAACAAAATGAGTGTGTGTTGCTGGGGTGATGAAGAAAATCTTCCAGGGAAGATGTTATCACTGTTGTAGATTGATCTTTTCGTGAGAGAAGGGAATCCGCTGACCTCACTTCTATAAACCTGCCTGATAGACGAGGTCTCTTGTACTGCTGTGGCACATTAGTAATGAATTATAGAGCAGTGATGATCATTACAAAATTACTGGATAAACTGTGTGTCCCGAAAGCTGGGTAATAGAGAAGACGGCAGTCCTCTTCACATGAGGCTGGTTGCCAGTCTCAGATCCATTCCAAAGTTCCAGTTCTCATGTTCAAAGCTGTCAATAAGCGAGGCCAAGGCCCAGCTACTTAGAAAACTGAACCTTCCTCCACACCGCCTCCAACAACACTGCAGTCAGTTGATGGTACAGAAGATGTGGGTCACCAGAGCTGGAGATACTTCTGGTGAAGGGTGCCTTGCCATGGGACTCGCTAATGCAGGGAATCAGGTTGAATCACATCTTGCCTCATATGAGGCCTGGTTTAAAGCCCATTGAAATCAATGGTATTAGGTCATTAGAGCCCAATGAGACATCTGTGTACACAAACCTTTCTTTAGTAAAAGCAGCAGTGAGCTTTGTTTCCCTAGAGCAGTGTTTCTTAACTGGCGGGCTGTGATGCCTAGGAGGTCACAAAAGGTAACAGGGAAGTTACAAGGTGTTGAGAATGTTATAATTCTAAAGTAAGGAGAATAAAAAGGTCTGGAATAACTTTGGGGTGTCCAAACCTTCAAAGTTTGTGAGGTCAAATGTAGTAGTTGTAGTCATATTATATAGGCTTATCATTGTTACCATTGGTACATTTTTAACTATTACTTTTATAGTAAGTATGAGGGGATTACAACATTTTTGACTGCAAATAAAGGGTTGCCAACCTGAGAAAGCTGAGAAACATTGTCTTACAGAAACTTTGCTGTAAGAGCAGATGTGCTCTGTGGGATGAATCTACAAAGAAGGTGGAGCAGAGAATGCTATCTAGAATAGAACCATAGTCAATTTTAAGTTTGCCTATTTAGTTTCCAAATACCATATGGACAAGGCTCTGTACATATATAGGTTAGATAGATAAGGTAGCTCTTGGGAGAGAGCAGGAGGAAGTATGACTAAGGAGTTGCTCAGCATGAGAATAAGATTCCTGACAAGTGAAGCTGCTGAAGCCTGTAAGAGTAGAGCATATGAACCAGTGCCTATCTGCCTCTCGCTGCAGCAACCCGGATGCTGAGTGGTGCTGAGCTCCCTGAATTCCCATTGAAATCAGTGGGAACTGAGGGTGCTCAGCATCTTATGGGTTTGAACCGATATGGCTCATCCAAAAGTAGCCTAATCCAAGCCTATGGTCTCTCGGTACGTCTATACTGCAAAAGATCCTCTGGTGGTAGAGAGTCTCAGAGGCCGGATCAACTGACTCAGGCTTGTGGGGCTCATACTACAGGGCTAAAAATAGCAGCGTAGACTTTCCTGCTTGGACTGGAGCCTGGGCTCTGAGAGCCTCCACCTCACTGGGTCTCAGAATCCAGGCTCCAGCCCAAGTGGGAACATCTATTTTTAGATCTGTAGCACAAGCCTTGTGAGCCTGAGTCAGTTGACCTGGGATCTGAGACTTGCTGCCATGTTTTTTTTATTTGCAGTGTAGATGTATCCTCTACTGTCCTCCCCCTGGTGAAGAGCTTGAGCAAGAATATGCTGAAGCTTGTCCTACTATCTGCTCTCTGCCTCTCTCAGGTGAATTCATAGTAGGGGAGGACGTTGGGCAGCAGGACATTTGCAATTTCTACCTCCCATACTAGTGAGAGAGAAACTGGCCCAGTGTGCCTTATGTATAATTATTAATTCATACTTTTTTTGAAACCATAAGTCTGAAATAATCATGCGACAAGAACACATCTTTAAATTAAGTGCTAACTTCCTTTTTGATTAATAATTTTTACCTGCTGTAGACAGGAAAATTTTCCCGTAGTTCATAAGCTGGCTTCGGTTAGATGTGATTTGCTCTAAATTGCTTACACATTTCTTAGCATACATCACAACTGTCCCTTGTTATGGGAGACAGCTCTCATTTTACAATCACATTTATCTATCCAACAGACCTAGCTTTATGTATTTTTTTAAAATGACTGTGAATTATTTACATAAAAATGCTGAAATATTAAAATAGGCTACAGAAAATGTTATAGTATGTCAACCTTTATTTGACAAGGCACACATTTTTTATTACAGCAAGTACTCTTGATTAACTGTACAGAGTAACCGTTGACTATTTTCAGTAATTAAATGAAATTTACCATGTAAATTGAAGGAATATTTTAGGTGGAGCTGGTAGTGTTCTTACAGTTAAGGTTGCCCAACTCTTCACATTAAAAGACCCTGTTTTCAGTGGTTTATAACTTTGCCAAACTTTAACCATCCAAGCTAAATTTTCCATGTTGGGTATCTGCCTCAGGCTGATTTTTTGAAAAGTCTTAGCTAAAATAGTTCAGCCATTTCTTAGAATGAGGTCAGAGAAAAATACATTGATTTACCCATATTAAAAAAAGAATCTTACAATGGTTCCATTGAGTAGTGCCTCCATGCTTTCAATTCCCAAGGTGGTAGCTGTAGTGTCAGGGGCTTTTTGGCATACTTGTGAAAACTTGGGCAAATTAAAAACCTCCCAAAAAAATCTCAGTTCACACATGCTCAGTAGAGATTTGATATTTTGGCAGCTAAGTTCTCTGAAGATTCCATTTTCACTGGATATGCTTGTGATGTTCCCCTGGTGTTATCTGGACCGGTGATCTGCTAGGTCACTCCAATCCTCGACTCTGGGAGCCAGCCTTACCCTGCTCTGCTGTGAGAACCCCCACTCCCGGGCTGTTGACGGAAGGATGAATATGGGTGGGCAGGGCGTTCTCCCGAGGCACAAAGAGTCCCAATGCTCTTATCCCTCACAGCTCCTACTTGCTAACTGGACTGCTCAGGCACCATCCCCCCCAGAGTGACCGAGCATGCTCCAGCTCAGAGTTGCTGGGGAAGAGCAGGACTTTTTCTGTAAATGCTCCTCCTGGCCATTGCAGTCACTGTGGCAACACGCACAAGAGCTGAGAACAAGGAACCTGTCTCTCTTGTGCTCTCAGTGCTCCCACTGCTGGGGCTGGGCAGTGCGGAGGAGAAGGTGGAAACATCTTGACTCGAATGCAGGGGGATGAGGAGCAGAGGTGGGGGGGGCAGACGGTGGATAGGAGTTAAGAGGGAGGGAGGACAGGAACCGGGTGGTAGTGTTTAGAAGCAGAGGTGGGAGGGGAGGGTTCTGGAGTGGTATATAAGCAAAGAATGGGAGGAGGGTGGGGGATGGATAGGAGCAAAAGGGGAGAAGGTCAGGAGCCAGCAGGTGTGGGAGAAAGAGGACAAGAGCCAGCAGATGGGAGGATGGATGAGAGTAGTAGGGAAGTATGGCAGGAGTGGATGGTTAGCTGCTGTAATAGGGGAAGGGCAGTGATTCATTAGCAAAGAGTGATGCTGATTTCAGGTTAATTTGAACAAGTGGAACTTTATTAAATCCTGTGCACTGCTCTGTCCATGTGGCTAGGTTACTTCCAGCAAAATTCCACCTATTTCCTGCCTTTTGGTGTCCTCTCAATAACAGTCCCTCCAGGGAACATGGGCCCTCAGGCTCTCATTCCACTGACCCTGATACATCATCCCCCATTCTACAAACATTGTAATATTAAAATACATAATTGACATGTAGACCCCGCCCTGTGTCCCTTCAGCCAGAGGTTACTAGCACATGGCTGAGTTGGGGTCTCGTCTTTACTACAGATTCAACTGCTTACAGAGTCTTTGAGATACTTTAATCTCCACAACAGGCGAATACACCAGGAGTGACTTATCTCTGTCTGTCACCTGTCTCCAAGTCTAGCAAATTGTCTCTCTGTGGAGTCTTCTCTCTCCCTGTGAGGTTGGCCTCCGGATGGTGCTCTGTATCTCTGTAGGCTCTCGATATTGTGTCTGCTGGCTCACAAGTGTCTCCGGTTCCTTTGGATCACTTGTTCCTCTTGTGGTAACAGAGTCTCTTTATTGTGATTATCACAGGATTGGCAGGTGTCGCACACTTCTGTCAAGGACTAGAGTTCTGTATTTATTCCCAGCCAGTAAGTACATTCTTGAGCCCATATGAGACAGCTGTCAATGCCCAGGTGTGAAGCGTGTATTTTTTGCATGACATCTTTATGTAATAAGGCATGGACAACAGCTCTCTGTCCTCGAAATATGATTCTATCCTGCACACTCACCTCATCTTTAACTTGAAAATATGGTTCTACTCCTACCAGTATTTGGCTTTTGTGTTCTGGCCACGCTGCTAGTATCACTGTCTTGATTGCCTGTGGCTAGATATCCTTTTGCATAGCCTCTGATTTCCATCAGCTTTGCGGTTGAAACTAGTGGATAGTACAACATGTTAATGGACTGAATATCCTGATTCCTTCCCCCCGACTTGCTGATGCTGAGTATATATGTTCTGCTCAGGGTGTTAGCTAACACCAGTTGTCCTGGACAATATCTAATCTCTACCTGCAGGACATGCATCAGTATGCGGTGCAATCTCTTTGGAGAACTAAAAAGGGGCTTTGCCACGACTGTCTCTAAGGATTTGTGATCTGATAGCACTATTACTGAGTGGCCATGGAATCACGCCACTCCAAATACCATAGCCAGGAACTCTTTTCCCATTTGGGTGTACCCCTTTTCAGTCTCTGACAGGGCTTTGCTGTCATAAGTGACCAGCTGCTGCTGCAAGAGCTACTCCCAGTCCTTTTTCCAGTGCAGCACTGGAGTGTCAGTGGCTCTCCTGATTGGTAGTACTTTAGGACAGGGGTATCTATTATCATTTATTTCAGGATGTCAAATGCTTGCTGTTGTGGACTTATGCAGTCCCATTTAACATCCTGCCTTGTGAGCTGATGTATGGGTTCCACTGCTGAAGCCAGGTGTGGATAGAACTTACAACATTTATCATTCCGGTAAGAACATAAGAACGGCCATACTGGATCAGACCAATGGTCCATCTAGCCCAGTTTCCTGTCTTCCGAAACTGTTTTCTGGCCAGTGCCAGATGCTTCAGAAGGAGTGAATAGAACTGGGGAATTTATCAGGTGATCTGTTCCCTGTCATCCGGTCACAGCTTCCTGTCAGTCATAGGTTTAGGGACACCCAGAGCGTGGGGTTGCATCCCTGACCATCTTGTCTAATGGCCATTGATGGTCTTATCCTCCATGAATTTATCAATTCTTTTTTGAGCCAATTATATTTTTGGCCTTCACAACATCCCCTGGCAACGAGGTCCACAGGTTGACCATGAGTTGTATACTTTCTTAAGTTTTGTTTTAAACCCGCTGCCTATTAATTTCATTGGGTGATTCCTAGTTCTTCTGTTATGTGAAGTGGTAAATAACACATCCCTATTCACTCTGTCCACATCATGCATGATTTTATAGACCTCTATCATATCCCCCCGACTCTCTTTTAAGATGAGCAATCCCAGTCTTTTAATATCTCCTCATAAGGAAGCTGTTTCATATCCCTAATTATTTTTATTGCCCTTCTCTGTACTTTTTCCAATTCCAATATATCTTTTTTGAGATGGAGAGACCAGAACTGCATGCAGTACTTGAAGTGTGGGCGTGCCATGGATTTATATAGTGGCATTATGATATTTTCTGTCTTATCTATCCATTTCCTAATGGTTACTAACATTCTACTAGCTTTTTTGACTGTTGCTGCACATTGAGCATATGTTTTCAGAGAACTATCCACAGTGATTCCTTGATCTCTTTCTTGAGTAGTAACAGCTAATTTTGATCCCATCATTTTGTATGTATAGTTAGGATTGTTTTCCAATATGCATTACTTTTCATTTATCAACACTGAATTTCATTTGCCATTTTGTTGTCCAGTTTGTGAGATCCATTTGTAACTCTTCCCAGTTGGCTTTTGGACTTAACTATTTTGAGTAATTTTGTATCATCTGCCAATTTTGCCACCTCACTATTTACCCCCTTTTCCAGATCATTCATGAATAGGTTAAAGAGCATTGGTCCCAGTACGGATTCTTGGGGGACTCTGCTGTTTACCTTTCTCCATTGTGAAAAATTTGTTCCTACCCTTTGTTCCTATCCTTTGTTTCCTAGCTTTTAACCATTTATTGACCCATGAGACGACCTTTCCTCTTATCCAATGACTCCTTATTTTGCTTAAGAGCCTTGGTGTAGGACCTTGTCAAAGGCTTTCTGAAAGTCCAAATAAACTACATCCACTGTACTGTATCACCCGTGTCCACACATTTGTTGACCCCTTCAACGTATTCTAATGGATTGGTGAGGCATGATTTCCCTTTATCGTAGCCTTTTATACTCTTCCCCGATATCGTGTTCATCTATGTGTCCAATAATTCTGTTCTTTACTAAAATTTCAACCAATTTGCCTAGTACTGAAGTTAGGCTTACTGACCTCTAATTGCTAGATAGCCTCTAGAGCCATTTAAAAAAATTCAGTGTCACATTAGCTATCCTCCAGTCATCTGATACAGAGGCTGATTTATGTGATAGGTTACATACCACAGTTAGTAAGTAGTTCTGCAATTGCATATTTGAGTTCCTTCAGAACTCTTGGTCTTGGTGACTTATGATTGTTTAATTATCAATTTGTTCCAAATCCACCTCTATTGACATCTCAGTCTGGGACAGTTTCTCAGATTTGTCACCTAAAAAGATTGGCTCAGATGTGGGAATTTCCCTCACATCCTCTGCAGTGAGGACCAATGCAAAGAATTAATTTTACTTCTCTGCAACAGCCTTGTCTTCCTTGAGAACTCCTTTAGCACCTCAATTGTCCAATAGCCCCACTGATTGTTTGTTAGGCTTCCTGCCTCTGATGTACTTAATTTTTTTTGGCTGTTAATTTTTGTGTCTTTGACTAGTTGTTCTTCAAATTCTTTTTTGGCCTGCTTAATTATACACAGGACCCTCGCTAGAACGCGCGTCTATATAATGCGAATTCGGTTATAACGCGGTCGCGGCCATGGATCCCAAATTTAACCTTCACCCTAACCCCCAGCAACCCGGGGACAGGGGAGAGATGCCTTTCACCCGCTGCAGAAGCTCCGGGGCAGAAGGAAAAGTGCCTTTCACCCGGCTGTGGCAGCTCCGGGGTGGAAGGAAAAGCACCTTTCACCTGGCTGTGGCAGCTCCGGGGCAGAAGGAAAAGCGCTTTTCACCCGGCTGCTGCAGCTCCGGGGCAGAAGGAAAAGGACCTTTCACCCGGCAGCGGTAGCTCCGGGGCCAGGGGGAGAGGCGAGTTTTGATGCTAATTTTGATGCTAATTTTGCTAGTTTTGATGCTAATTTCATTTTAACGCGGTCCTCGCTATAACGCAGTACTTGGCATGGATCCCAAATCGCCTCGTTCTAGCGAGGGTCTGGTATATGTTTACACTTGACTTGCCAGAGTTTGTGCTCCTTTCTATTTTGCTCAATAGGATTTGACTTCCAATTTTTAAAGGAAGTCTTTTTTCCTCTAACCACCTTTTTTACTCTGTTGTTTAGCCATGATGGTGGGTTTTTTTGGTCCTCTGACTGTTTTTTTAAATTTGGAATGTACATATAATTTGAGACTCTATTATGGTGTTTTAAAAAGTTTCCATACAACTTGTGGGCATTTCACGCTTGTGACTGTACCTTTTAATTTTCGTTTAAGTAGCCTCTTCATTTTTGTGTAGTTCCCCTTTTTGAATCTAAATGCTGCTTTGGTGGGTTTATTTGGTGTTTCCCCCCTACAAGGATGCTAAATTTAATCACATTATGGTTGCTATTATCTAGTGATTCAGCTACATTCACCTCTTGGACCAGCTACTGTGCCCCACTTATCAGGAATTGCCCCTTCCTTTGTGGGTTCCAGGACTAGCTGATCCAAGAAGTAGTCATTTATGGTGTCTATAAATTTTATCTCTGCATCCCGCCCTGAGGTGACATATCCCCAGTCAATATGAGGATAGCTGAAATCCCCCAGTATTTTTGGGTTTTCTGTTTTTGTATCCTCTCTAATATCCCTGAGTATTTCACAATCCCTGTCACCATTCTAGTCATGTGGTCAGTAATATATTCTTACTGCTGTACTTTTATTATTGAAGCATGGAATTTCTATCCGTAGAGATTCTATGGTACTGTTTGATTTAAGATTTTTGCTATATTTGAAGCCCATTCACATCTACTGGAGCTGACATGTCTCTGGCTGCCTTGATCTTGTTGGAATTTGCTCTCAGTCCCTTTGCTGTGAGTAAATGTCCAATGTATGTCACCTCAAGCTGAGTCATATTCTTTTCTGGGTTGTTTTATATTCTTGTCCCTGTATTGTCTCTCCAGAGCAGCTCATTAAAAGGTGTTTCAGCATTGTAATTTTTTTTCATTGTCTCATTCAGCTTCTGTTTCATTGCTTCCTTTGCCTACAATGAGGATATCATCTGCAATTATTTTTATCCCAGGCAGCCCTTTCAATACTTGGGTGAACCTTGTCTGGAACACCTCAGATGCTGGACTTATGCCCATCAGCATGCACAGCCGTCTGTAGTGACCAAATGTTGTTGCAAAGGTCGCCAGCATGCAAAACTCTTTATCCAGGCTTATGTGCCAAATCCCATTTCTCACATCACAGACTAAAGATTTCTGACTTTGGAAGTTCTGGAATGATGTCATGTGTACACGTGGGCAGTGAATTGCAGCATCTTTTCAATGCCCAGTTCAGTGGCATTGGGTCTGCATCAATCACTCACAGTTTACTGGGGACCGATGTGTCAGACAGAGGGGCCACAGTTGATGGCATTGCATCAGGTATCATTTAGTGAAGTTCCCAAATCTGGTTGAATCCTGTGAATCCATGAATCTCTGGGGCAGCCCTGCAGGTGGTGCCAGGTAGGGTCAGGCTGTGCACTAGCTTGTGTGTTGATGGACAGTTTGAGAGCACAGTGTGCTGGGGCATTTTTGTTCATCCTCATGACCTTGCCAAAGAGCGTGCAATGTTGCTTTTGAATATAATGAATGATTGAAGGAAGGCCAGATCTCTGCGAGATTGTGACATTTCGCACAAAGTCAAACCACTTTGTGCTCAGGATTTGTCACTGGAAGCACATCTGGAATGCCTCTAGCTGCTCCAAGTCTGCCTGTAAGAGGGTCCAGATTTGGGTCAATATTGATACATTCAAAGTAATACACCTTGGAAAACATTATCCCAACTATACATAAAAAAGGTGGGCTCTAAATTAGCTGTTACCACTCAAGAAAGAGATCTTGGAGTCATTGTGGATGGTTCTCTGAAAACATCCACTCAATGTGCAGCGGCACGCAAAAAAGCTAACAGAATGTTAGGAACAATTAGGAATGGGATAAATAATAAAACAGAAAATCTCATAATTCCACTATATAAATCAATAGTATGCCTACACCTTTAATACTATGTGCAGTTCTGGTCCCATCTCAAAAAAGATACATTAGAATTTGAAAAAGTACAGAGAAGGGCAATAAAAATGATTAGGGATATGAAACAGCTTCCATAGGAGGAGATATTAAAAAGACCGGAACTTTTTAGCTTAAAAAAGAGATGACTAAGAGGGGATAGGATAGAGGTCTATAAAATGGTGAATGCTGTGGAGAGAGTGAATAGGGAAGTGTTATTTACCCCTTCACATAGCACAAGAACTAGGAGTCACCAAATGAAATTCATAGGGATCAGGTTTAAAACAAACAAAAGGAAGTACTTTTTCACACAACGCACAGTCAACTTGTGGAACTCATTGCCATTGTGAAGGCCAAAACTATAAATGGCTTCAAAAAAGTATTAGATAAGTTCATGGAGGCTTGGTCCATCAATGGCTATTAGCCAAGATGCTCAGGGATGCAACCTCATGATCTGGGTGTCCCTAGCCTCTGATTGCTAGAAGCAGGGAATTGGTGACAGGGGATGGATCATTCTATGATTACCTATTCTGTTCATGCCCTCTGAAGTACCTGGCATTGGCCACTGTTGGAAGGCAGGGTATAGGGCTTCATGGACCATTGGTCTGACCAGTATGGCAATTCTTATGTTCTTATGTTTCTGACCCATAGAGAAATACTGGTAATCCCCCAGATTTGGAGGATGGGGATGAAATTCTTTGACTTCTTCACAAGAAAGAGGTGGTCTTGGTAGGTCAGTGTAGTTATGGTAGGTGAACACTTCCTGACCACCCTTGATTCTGATGTGTGGAGCAGCAAGGGACAATGATGTCTATTAAGGAGTGGCTGCATCCCTTCAAGCAGAATATGACCGTTTCCAGGGACTAATAATAATAATGAGATCTGCTTATAGTTGTCACACTCAGTGAGAGATCCTTTGACTTTGTACAGGGACACTATGATGCTGTCTTTCCATTCTGCTGGTACTTTGCCTGATGCCAGGGGCGGCTCTCACAATTTTGCCCGACGCAAGCAGTCCCAGTCCGTGGTGGCAAGGGAAGATCGGCAGACCTGCCGCCCCATTGCCGTCGCGGCAGGCGAGAATGGGGCGGCAGTCTGAGTCCCGCAGCGGCAGTTCGGCGGCGGGAAGAGTGGACCTGCTGCCGAATTGCCACTGCGGGACTCCGACTGCCGCCCCATTCTCGATGCCGCCCCAAGCATCAGGCAGGGCATCGGGCATCAGGCAGGGCCAAGCTGGTGCCTGGAGCCGGCCCTGCCTGACGCCCGTTCTTTTAAGAACAGTTGATTCAGGCCAGCCTCACTGGTTCCAGTGCATCTTTGAGTGGCTTGGATGGAATACCATCAGGTCCAGCAGCATGTCCACGAGTGAGAGGATCATATCACATAGCTCTGGACAGTTGTCATCAGATATGTGGTTCTGCACACTTACATAATGTGTTTTCCATCTGTCCAGGATCTCGTGCATCGATGAGCAGGGAGAGCTGTCTGGGTTCATGATTGGGATATTAGAAGGCTGCTTATGGTTATCAGCTAGGTGGCTCTGTAAGCAGGACATTGATTAGGCTTCATCAGCTAGGGACTTGATGTAGATTTCATGGTCACATTTTGCCATGGCCTAGACAATGCCTTTCAGCCATTTACATTCTTGGACATCTCCAAGAATGTAAATGGCTGTGTGCTTCTGCCTTTTTTGTTAATATATCAGAGGCCTCTTTAGAAAGTTAAGGTTTCTTGTGTGACAGTCAGCTTCAGATGGTTCCAGTGGTGGCATGTGATATACCATTATGTATACCGCTCCAGGTGATCTCCACGTCGTCCGAGAGGTACTGAGGTTACGTATGTGACTCTCGACGGCCTGTGTTTATTTTACGGCTTCAACAGCATCCTTGGATAGACATGGGACATTATACTGTTCGTGGACGTCTGGCTTGCGAGGAGTTGGAAAATGCAGTGAGAGTCTATGTTCTAGGTTTGCTGGTGTTTCTGTGCTGAGGAGATTCCGGTGAGTTTTCACAATGGAGAGATTTCTGACAAGGATGTGGGCAGTTTCCTTCATGGCATGTCCACTGTTCAAAATGCAGGCCCAGCGATAGTTGTGAAGCCACCCAAGCTAGGAGCCCCTAACAGATAAGCCCACAGTGGCACACCAGAAGCTGGGTGGTGGCGTCATTTGGGGATCTTTAACCAAAGGGACCTATCTCAGTTTTATACCCAGTCATGGCACTGAGATCCCTGAGCACTAGCAAAGTGTCATGTGGTGGAATTGACTGGATTTTTGCTGCTAGCTGGTGGTGGAATGCAAACTTTCCACTGGTGGTGTGTCTTATATTGGTGCATAGACCACAATGACAGATAAATGTCCACAATGATGTTAGAGCCAAACATAGAGTAAGCGTGGAGAGATGGGGTTTCATATAGCTAAATCTGTGTTAGAGGTTGCCTTATAGCAAGTGCACACCTTGAGTTTGGTGTGGACCGCCAAAGTGAAGGAAGGGTGCTTCTTCTGCAGTAACTTGATCATTCTGTGGCAGATGGGACTCTGTGATGTTAATGATTATGATCTTGTAACAAGTGAGTTTTTTGACGAGCTGTTTTGTACCTGGTGCTGGTCACTGCTGTCATGTTCCATATGGTGACACAACACAAGCCTTTAAGGTCTGGTTTGGATTTCCAGGGAGCTGGGCTCATTGGGCCTGCACCTTCCCAAAGCTGGGTTTTGGTTGCACCTATCTTGTGCATGCAGAACACGCTCCTCCTCCTGGAGTTGGTAATAGTATGGGCTATAACCCTGGTGCTGTTGTCACAGTCTGTCATGGCTGGTTGAGTCTTTGTTTCACTCTGCCTCCTTGGGACCAGAGTTGTAGAGGGGTTTTGTTTTTGAGACACCGTCTCCCTTCCCTAGATGTCGTTGGTTCCTGTTGGTGTGGATGACCATTGTGAAGATCAAGTTCTTCTTTCTCCCTATGCAGTCTATGTATTGATAGTTGGGGATCATCCACCTTCACCACCTTTGGAAAACTTGGCTCTTGTCTCCTGGGTCTGTCATTGGCATCTGCTCGTTACCTCGAGCAGGGGCCCTTATGAAGTACGACAGATCCAAGTCATGTGTCAGCAGGGACAACCAAACTGTGTAGAAAAGCAGCTTACATTGCTACTACTTGTTACTCATGTACAGATGCATAATTTGCTGATGGTTTCTTTATCACCACCAGGCTTCATTCACAGGCAGTTCTGGTCTCAACAGGTGTTACGATATCCCTGGCTCTGTAGACCTTAGACCTCCTTGTGGTCTAATTTCTTTCGTGGTAGGTATGAAGGATTTAATTTTTAAAAACAAAACAAAATAATTTTGTACTCAGAGCAGGGTTTAAATGGTGTGCAGTAAATAAGGCATGGGACAACACATGGAATGAGGAGGATAAAAAGAAATATTGAATAACTATTCATTCATGAGTTAGGCAGGGGTCATGCAGAAAACCTTAATTCTCTAATTTCTTAACTTTTGAGTGCTTGATTTTTGAGTACCACCTTAACATTCTTGTAATGTGTTTTTATGTAATTGTTTTTATAGCAAAAAATATGTGCTTAGCACTTTGCATACACATCCTTAAACCAAAGAACCTATGGTGTGAGGCCCTGATCCTGGAGTGAAAGCATACTCACAGGCATAAAGTTACTTGTTGAGGAGTTTGTTGTAGACAAAAATACAGATTAATGAGGGGCTATTAGAAAGTAATGTCATTACAAAGTAGATAGAGCTCCTCCAGGTTCTTACTCTTATAAGTATCCCTTACACACACTAGTAGTCCCACTACAGTCAATGAGACCACCATGAGGATTTGGTGAATTATGCTCTAAACTGTTTTTTAAAGCAGAAAACAGATTACACACAAATTACTTTTATTTCTATTTAGGTCCAACCCACAATTGCTTCTGTGCTTGATCCTATTTAAATTAATGTAGAGACTGGCTCTTAGTGTAACTATCAAACAGCTTACAAAAACATTATTGTTCAATCTTACATTCTTGTTCAATCTAACCTATGTAGTTAATAAAGTAATGGGATTTTCTGTATTGCAAAATGTAGTGGTAACAATTTTATTTATGATAAAGAAACAGATCTCATCGTTTTCCATACAGTAAATACTCATTAGTAGCAACATATTGGTGGCCCTTTGCTATGTTGCTCCAAAGTGGCTGTTGCTGTTATGGGGAATGTTGACAATTCACAGTAGGGAAAGTAGTCCCAGGGGAAATGTTGCTCTTAAGCGATGGTTTCTTTTACAAGGTGTACTGCAAACAAGCGTCTACTGCAGGGGTGGGCAAACTTTTTGGCCTGAGGGCCACAACTGGGTATGGAAATTGTATGACGGGCCATGAATGCTCATGAAATTGGGGGTTGGGGTGTGGGAGGGGGTGAGGGCTCCGGCTGGGGGTGCGGGCTCTGGGATGGGGCTGGGGATGAGGAGTTGAGGGTGCAGGAAGGTGCCCTGGGGCTGGGACCGAGGGGTTTGGAGGGCAGGAGGGAGATCAGGGCTGGGGCAGGGTGTTGGGGCCCAGGGGATGGCTCAGGGTGCAGGCTCCAGGCAGTGCTCACCTCAAGCAGCTCTCGGAAGCAGCAGCATGTCCCCCACCTCCGACTCCTATGCAGAGGCGTGGCCAGGAAGCTCTGCGCGTTGCCCTGTCTGCAGGCGCCGCCCCCACAGCTCTCATTGGCCATGGTTCCCAGCCAATAGGAGCTGCGGGGGCCGCACTTGTGGTTGGGGTCAGCATACGGAGCCCCCTGGCTGCCCCTACACGTAGGACCCGGAGAGAGGACATGCCCCTGCTTCCGGGAGCCGTGTGGAGCCACAGCACACGTGGAACAGGTCCAATCCCTGACCCTGCTCCCCAGCTGGGGTGGGGGCAAATCTTGCTCCCCGGCGGTAGCTTGAGGGCCGGATTAAAATGTTTGAAGGGCCGGATGCGGCCCCCGGGCTATAGTTTCCCCACCCCTGGTCTACTGTGTTAGATATTTCTATGGACCCCATTGCCATGGTATCTGAGCACCTAACAATCTTTAATTTGTTTATCCTCACAACACTCCTGTGAGGTAGGGAAGTGCTGCAACCCCATTTTATGGATGGAGAACTGATGCACAAAGAGGCTAAGGTCCAGATCCTCAAAGATATTTAGGCTCCCAGTTTCAGTGGAAATTAGGAGCCTAAATACCTCTGAAGAACTGGGCATAAATGACTTGCCCAAGATCACTGTAATGAATCAGGGACTTGAACCCAGGTCTCTAACCACTGCACTGACTAATCTCTTTACCTAATGTTTTATCCCTTGTTATGGGTTTTTGTCTCACACTGTATCCTATGTTTGGCCATTGTTAAATTGAGAGTGATGTTTTCACAGACCTGGCTGGCTGACTCAGTCAACTGTGCCAGTAAAACAGTTTTGTAGAATTGTTAATAAAGGTTTAATGACACAAAACACTGTTAATTAGAAAGCTAATTGTGATAAAATTCATTACGTACAACATAGGGCTTCAAGTTTGCATTGGGATCTTTGAGACTACATTTGCTGTATCCAGCAACTTAACTTCTTCCTGAACTTATCCTCTACTGGAGATATGTAGAGTGGTGTTTTAACTTTGGAAGGAAACAATATCTGGAAATAGTGACTTACACAAGCTCAGATGATGGTCTCTATTTTTTCAGGTTGTGATTATGAATTCTGTTTCCTTATATGAATCATTAGGTTACATTGTTACCTGTTTTACGTTACTTTACAAAATGACAACCACGTCTGGGTGATTATGCTCTGTGAGTTTGTAATAATGGCATAGAGACGAATTTAAAGCTACACCCACTCTAAGAACCTGCAGGACTAGGGGGCTTCTAGGCTGCTGCTGCCTCCGCATCACCACTGGAGGCTTAAGCAGGGCTCTTTTTGGAGGACCCAGTGAGGCTGGGCTTGGCACAAAGTACCGCCCTGCAGGACCTGAGTGGTGGCCTCTCAGAGTCCACTGATTGGCCAGTACAAGTACTTCAACCTTGAAGCCAGGAAGGGGAGTGGTCTGAATAACAACCTAGACTGCCTGCTTGCCTGTCTTTGCTCCAGACCGGGCCCGTGATGGACCCTAGACTCTGACTTTCTACCCTGATCTGTCCTTGACTTTGCTCTTTGACTGCTGTCTGTAATCTGGTGCCTGACCCCGATCTCCTGGTAACTTGACCTTGTCTGCTTGCCTTCTGAGGCTTGACACACAGTTTGCCCTCTGGCCTTTCTCTGATACTGACCTCCCGGTAACTTGGTCCTGCCTGCCTCCTGATATCTGAACTTTCCTCTGTCCTCTGGCAGGTCTTGGACTCTGACCTCCCAAGTACCTGACTTGGCCTGACTCTTTCAACTCCTCCTCTGACCACTAGACCTGACAGCCCTCATTCTGGTTGTGACACCAACATTGACTTTTAAAAAAAAATCAGTAACTGAGTACCCAAAATAAAAATACGCTGAGGCAAAGCAGAGTTCATAGGTACAGCACATCTCTGCAAGGAAAAGCCCAGGTTCGATGTCTGCTTGTATTCCTTGTGGGTAATTTAACTGGAACAGGAAATATTACTGTAAAGTAATCAGGAACAAAGAGCAAAAACCCTGGCTCCTTCCCCCACTGAAGCCAGAGACAAAGATCCCATTGACTTCTTTGGGCCCAGAGTAGAGCTGCTAAAACCATTTCAAAATCTGACATTTTAAATTTAAATTATCAATTTCCGCCCTCCTTGGCTACCACCCTCTCCCCGGAAAAAAAAAAAAGGGGGGGGGGAGAAAGAAACATAGATAAATTTTTCACAATTATTTTTGCAGAATGTTGATATTTTCTGCAACCAGCTGTAGCATAGAGCAAATGAAAGGCTCATGTGTGCCTTATGGGCACTACTAGGAATGGTACAGGACGATAGTCAACTCCACACCAGCAGAAGCTGCAGAAGGGGTTGTGTACCTCAGGGAGAGGGAACACAGCTATTGCTATAGCCATAAAGGGATGGAACACGTACTTCTTCCCATTGTTGACCAGATCTGTTGGCCACTGAGGAAGGAGAGTCTTCACTGAAAAGGTAAATTGTGAGCCAGATACTTAACACAATTAATATTAACAGCAAGGGGGAAGAAACACATTCCAAAATAGTGAGTGAACAGATTAAAGAATATTTAGATAAGTTAGATGTATTCAAGTAATCAGGGCCTGATAAAATTCATCCTAAGGTACTTAATGAACTGTCTGAAGCAATCTCTGAACTGTTAACAATTACCTTTGAGAACTCATGGAGGATGGGTGAGGTCTCAGAGAACTGGAGAAGGGAGGAACAAAGAGGACCCAGGGAATTATAGATCAGTTAGCCTAACTTTTGATACCTGGAAAGACACTGGAACAAATTTATTTAAACAATCGGTTTGTAAGCACCTAGAGGATAATTGAGTGATATGTAACAGCTAACATGATTTGTTAAGAACAAATCATGCTAAACCAACCTCATTTCCTTCTTTGGTAGGGTTACTGGCTTAGTGGCTGGGGGGAAGCTGTAGACATGATATATTTTGCTCTTAGTAAGGCTTTTGACACAGTCCCACATGACATTCTTAGAAGCAAACTAGGAAAATGTGGTCTTAATGAAATTACTATCAGGTTGGTGCAAAAGTGGTTGAAAGACTACTCAAAGAATAGCTATCAATGGTTCACTGTCAAACTGGGTGGATGTATCTAGTGGGATCCTGAAGGGTCTGTCCTGGGTCCAGTATTGTTCAATATTTTCATTAAGGACTTGGATAATGAAGTAGAGAGCATGCTTATAAAATTTGTGGATGACACCAAGCTGGAAGGGGTTACAAGCACTTTGGAGGACAGCATTAGAATTCAAAATGGCCATAACAAATTGGAGAATTGGGCTGAAATCAACCAGATGAAATTCAGTAAAGACAAATACTTCACTTCGGAAGAAAAGAATCTTATGTACAACTGAAAAAGGGGAAGAACTGGATAGGCAGTGGTACTGCTGAAGAGGATCAGGGGATTATAGTGGATCACAAACTGAATATGAGTCAACAGTGTGATGCAGTTGCGAAAAAGGTGCATAAACAGGAGTGATGGGTGAATTAGCAGGAGTGAAGTAAGGGAGACATGGGAAGTAATTGTTCTAATCTCCTTGGCACTGGTGAGGCCTCATCTGGAGTTCTGTGTCTACTTTTGGGTGCAGCACTTTAAGAAAGATGTGGACAAATTGGGAAGAGTCCACAAATTGGAAAGAGAGCAACAAAAACAACAAAAGGTTTATAAAACCTGACCTGTGAGGAAAGGTCAAGAAAACTGGACATGTTTAGTGTTGAGAAAATAAAGCAGAGGGGGGACCTGATAAGTCTCTGATGGGTTATATAAATCTCACACTAAAACTGAAGGGGTTAAAGAGCAACTCTGGACCCAGATGACCCTGCCTAGCCACACCTGCAGAGCATGCTCCAGATGGAGGTGGAACTTGAAAGGGAAGCCAGACAATTCAGAAAGGGACTGACAAGGCAGGGAGAAGAGCCTGCCCTGGGAGCTCCTGAGAAGGGGTGCTGCAGAAGCCTCTCTTGGAAAAGAGGAGCCTACCTGCTGGGCCCAGACAGACTGAAGGTGCAGTTGGTACTTTTTTCTATTACCTTCTTGCTACAGACTGCAAAACTTGGACAATAGAGTGGGTGGTAGGAAGTGGCCAAAGTAGGGGCGCTCCTGAGTACTGGACCTTTGATAGCCCGACCTGAGCTCCCCTACCAACTCTGGTCCACACTAAGAAGGGACTGACCCCAACTACTAGGCAACACTTCCAGCAACTGCCAGCATCACACTGTCTTCAAATATGTTAAGGGTTGTTATAAAGTAGACAGCGATCAATTGTTCTCCATGTCCAGCAAAGTAGTAAGAAGGACAAGAAGTAATGGGCTTAATCTGCAGCAAGGAAGATCTAGGTTAGATAGTAGGAAAATATTTCTAACTATAAGGATAGTTAAGCCCTGGAATAGGCTTGCAAGGGAGGTTTAGGAATCTGCATTCTTGGAGGTTTTTAGACAAAGGTTGACAAAGACTTGTCAGGGATGATCTAGGTCAGGGGTCTCAAACTCAAATTACCACGAGGGCCGCATGAGGACTAGTGCATTGGCCTGAGGGCCGCATCACTGACCCCACCCCCTCGCTGTCCCTGGCCCCGCCCCCACTCCACCCCTTCTCCGCCTCCTCCTCTGTGTGCGCGGCTTCCTGCTCCTCCCCCCTCCCTCCCAGAAACCGCAAAGCCGCCAGACAGCTGTTCTGGCGGCGGGAACTGCCTGGGGGTAAAAATAGAACCTTGGAGCTGTGCGGAGGGAATGGGGATCTTAGCGGCCACAGAACGTAACTGGGTGGGGGGTGAGGGGAGTTGGCGGCCACAGAACGTAACTTGGGGGGCAGGGGTGAGGGAAGTTGGCGGCCACAGAACGTAACTGGGGGGGGGGCGGGGGTGAGGGGAGTTGGCGGCCATAGGACGTAACTTGGGGGGCGGGGGGAGCCTGGCGGCCCGCCTCTTCTCCCCCCCTCCTCCCCTGTGTGCGTGCTTCCCGCTCCTCCCTCCTCCCTCCCAGAAACAGCCAGACAGCTGTTCTGGCGGCGGAACTTCAGAACGTAACTCGGGGGGGGAGCCCCCCGCACCGAGTTACGTTCTGAAGTTCCACCGCCAGGACAGCTGTCTGGCTGTTTCTGGGAGGGAGGAGGGAGGAGCGGGAAGCACGCACACAGGGGAGATGGGGGGGAGCTCCGCCTCTTCTCATGTGTGAGCGCTTCCCGCTCCTCCCCCCTCCCTCCCAGAAACCGCGAAGCCACCAGACAGCTGTTCTGGCAGCGGGAACTTCCTGGGGGTAAAAAAAAGGCGGGGGGGCAGAGAGCCCAGCGGGCCGCAGGGAAGAGCTCTGCGGGCCGCGTGTTTGAGACCCCCTGATCTAGGTATATATGATCCTGCCTCACTGGGGGGCGGGGGGGGGGCTGACCTTGAGGTCCCTTGCAGCCCTACATTTCTATGATTCTGTAGCAGCTCATCCTCCACTTTGTCCGTTTTTGGGTTAGCTAGCACCACTAGCCTCACACAGCCGTTGCGTAGAGGAGACTTTCATCCCTTGTTTTGGGATGTTGAAGAAGTAGGCTCCTTGTCCCTTCTAACTCCCATGTGCACCTCTGCAGCAGCTGGCCACAGTGTAGTCCTAAATTTGTTGAAGAAATTACTGCTCCACTTTGGTTATCCATGCAGGCAAACAGCTGAGATATTTTATACTGAACACATCAGTATCTGAATTGTACAAGAAGTATGAACAGTTTTATCTTACTTATTGCATTCTGGAAATGGAAGCCTGGAGTAGTCATGGACGGGCTTCAGGGATGTTAATTGTTTGTGTACATGAACGGGCTTATAAATGGTTGTTTTTGCAGTCTTATTTTGCTCATTGATGGAGAGCTATGTCGGTGCCAGAGAAAAGGAGGAAGAATGAATTATATTTTTTGTACCCACTCTATTAATACTTCCAGGGCTTGATATAATATGCCTTTAACAAACCATGAACTTCTCTCCTACTGAGCCACTGCATCCTGCCTACATTCAAAGTAAGCAGGGAACCATTATACTAATCCACTGTACCATCGTATCTCTAGCAAACACATGTAAGTGATTGCTTTGAATATTTATTTTGATGCAAGGAGTGTTGAGTCTTTTATTTGGCAATGCATACAGCTAGGAGATTGACTTTCTCAACTTTGTTACCTCAGTTGTGCAAGTTCTATTCTTGCAGCAACCTCTTTTTTTCAGAAAGGTATAGCAATAACATTTGGCTTTGTGAGACTAGAACATCCCAACAACCTCAGAGTGGTTCACCTCTGCGATTAGGATGGTTTTAAAACATGAAAATGAATTGATTTTTTTTTTTGGCTTTGTTTTTAATCAGGTGCGATTGTATGCAAGACCTGATGCAATCAGAAGAGGATCTGGGGACTATGCGCTAAATATTACAAGGAGACTCATTGAATTTTATGAAGACTACTTTAAAGTGCCCTATTCCCTTCCAAAATTAGGTAAGACTTTTCCAAGATCATTGTTTGTCCAAGGGAACTCTATTCTAGAGATTAGAAAATAAGGTTGTTTTTACTGGTAGATTTCAATGTGAAGAATTTGGGGGTTAAGTTAGAAGGGACATTGAACAGGAAATTTTAAATTCTCCTAAAGAGAAGAAGCCAATTTTTCACCTCTTCCTCATTTTGCCTTTAGGTGCAGCTACTAAACAACAATTGAATCTATTAGGCATTGAGACTCTAGAGAATAGAAGCTTTGCTAATCAGTTCCTGCTTTCCTGATGCTCAGCATGTTGGGCCTCACTATCATTAGATAGCCCTCGGGTTATGTTTATTCAGTCATATGTACATCTTGATTGCTCAGCTGCAGAAGAGGAATAGAATTGAAAATAACAGTGGAAATGGGAAATTTACAACATTTAAAGAAAATATTTGTTGATTAGTGTAGTTTCTTAATGATGATTAATATATGCTTGACGATATTGTTGCTTATTGAAGAGAATTGTTGTGAGCTTATTTTGCTGTTCAAGTGACCCAATTGTAAAAGCTGTCAATTTTTTTCACATTTTCCTTCACTCCCTCCCCACCTCTCCTACTCCCTTGAATATTTCACACTATATTATTACACACTCCCTCAAGAGTACGTTTGATCAGGATCCAGAAAATTTTATTGCTCAGCAACAAGAAGAAAGCTTGTATTTGATCTGAAGTGTTAGAGTTTGAACCACAGGTGTTCGTTCCAGGAGCTCAGGGCCTATTTCATTAAAGCACAAGCCTGCTGGGTAGCTTTATTAGTCTTACAACTAATGGTGTAGTAGATAGATAAAGTAATTAGTATTGTTTGAAGTGGGTGTTGCATGCATTTTAAATAAGAATGATGTGACTTTTTTGTCCTTTTTAAATGATGGGTTGCAAGCAGTGCTCTGTTAGAGGCATGGATGCTTATAACCATGGAACTCTCCTCAGACTGCAGGTTACTGTTTGTATGTACTTTCATACCTGACTTTAGTATTGCCCACCCAAGGAATTGTGGCACTAAGGTCTGATATAAATATTTTTGTGGGACACTGCAGAACCTCAGCTGGAGTAGTCAGAAACGTCTCCACATGACATAATGAATAAATCATGATTGCTTGACACTGGAAGTTCCAGACTCACTAGAGCCAAGTAGTTAAAAGAAAAAAATGGTTATCTTTCTTCCCTTTGAAAATTTATAATTAGCAAAGAGGCTCAGATTATTATTTTAGGTAGTTTAAAATGGTCATCTGGAAATAGTAGGTAGAGAATGTGTCTACTTCTGTGCATCTTTAACAATTAAAACATAAAGTCTTTCATCTCAGTATGTTTTGCTTGTTGTTGTTGCTACACAGTGGCATATTGTGTTAAAATACTTCAGAGAACTGAATACCTTCCAGGTTAGTCTATTTATGGGATTACACTATAAAAACACTATAGTGAATTTGTAGTTTTTCTACTATAAATTATATTAAAATTAGTAATTTAAGTTTAAAATTTAATACTATTAGGTTTGTAGTGTGTGAAGACTTTGTTATGATGTAGTAATACTATAGAAAATATAATAAGATTAGTTTATAGGATGAAAAATATAAACGTATGGTACGTACCACCTATAATGTACAGTTTGTTTAGTATAAGTATGCTGGGAAAAATGTCAAAAGTGCCTTTGTAAGTCACAAAGGTAAGTCTCATTGGTTTAGATTCCTAAGTCACTTTGGCATTTTGGAAATGTTGCCCGCTACGTGTCTTGGTATCTTTGTTTCCAGTTCAGCAAATTGGTTAAGCAGGTGCTTAACTTTAAACATGTGGGTAATGTCATTGATTTAAAGATGAAAAAGGCTGCTGCCTTCTGAAAATTTGAGGAAGGATGGGAATAAAAAGGTGTGAATGGGTGCTCAACAGGAACCCCTAGCATGTCTTCACTAGCAACGTTAAAGTGCTGCCGTGGCAGCGCTTTAACGTGGCTGTGTAGTCGTGGCACCAGCGCTGGGAGAGAGCTCTCCCAGCTCTACAAAAAAACCCACCCGCACAAGGGGAGTAGCTACCAGTGCTGTCTACACTGGCATTTTACAGCGCTGAAACTTGAAGTGCTCAGGGGGGTGTTTTTTCACGAGAAAGTTGCAGTGCTATAAAGTACCAGTTGTATACAAGTGAGCGGAAGGACCAAAGTATAAGAGCTGTTATGCAGTGGGACCAGCTATGGGGAAAACCCCAGAGAATTTTTCAGAGATTCAACAGAGAGGAGATGCCAGAGAAAAGACTGCATTAGATGTGTTTGTGGAAAGAGTGAAAGGTAGGTGTATTAGGGAGAATGTGGTAGTAAGAGAAAACTGTTATGCTACCAGGAGTGAGGAAGAAGTTTATCTCAGAGACTAGTTTACTTCACTCAATAAAGTATTATTGCCTCCCCTACAAATGCTCATAGACTCCAGTTAGATCTGGTGGAAAAGTGTCAATTACTTTATGTGGGAGTTTTTATTTTTAAAGAAATTTACTGCAAAAAAAATTTTCAAATGAAAAACCAAAACCATTTTTTTTAGATGTTTTCAGGGAGGGGAAAATCCGTTTTTGCAGAACATTTTCATTTTTTGCAAATTGAACATTTTTACAGACTAAAAATCTGGTAATCAAAAAAATGGTGAAAAGCTTAAATTTTTAGTTTCAGGTTTTTTTTCAGTGACACTTTTGGTAGAAATTTGCAGTTTTCCATGAAAATAATTATTTTGGCTGAAACCAATTTGTTGTTTAAAATAATATTTTGATTAACTTTAGCTATAGCTTAACTTGTTTTCAGTGTAATATGATACAAAATTACTTACCGGAAGACCAGTTATTGTAGTGTTGTCAAGTGTTTTGTATGTTTCCTTTCATTCTCCTGTGCCATTGCTCTGTGTGTGTGTGTGTGTGTGTGTGTGTAGGTGTAGGTGTGTGTTCAACTTTTGTGTTGTTTTCGCATTTCATAGTCTCATCACTTTTATGGAAGTGATGATGTAAGTCAGCTGGCCCACTGCTGTCCTGTGCTATGGTCTTCTGTATGCATTATTGCTGTCTTTTGTGTGTTGTGCTGTTAACAGCCTGTAGCCCTTGGTCAGGCACTGTCATTGTCTGCTTCTTTTCCCATTTTGACCATACGTATGATGTGTGTCTGGGGCCTGTGGACTCCTGTTGTGTGTTGGCATTTTTGAAAGGTCTGCATAGATTCCAAGGCCAGAAGGGAGCACTGTGGTAATCTTGTCTGACCTCTAGTATAACACAGGCCATAGAACTTCCCCAAAATTATACCTAGAGCAGATCTTTTTTAAAAAAAAAATCCAAACTTGATTTGAAAATCACCAGTGATGGAGAATCCATCACAATCCTTGGTAAATTGTTCCAAAGATTAATTGCCCTTGCTGTTTAAAAATGTACACCCTATTTCCCATCTGAATCTGTCTAGCTTCAACTTCCAGCCATTTGATTGTGTTACATCTTTCTCTGTTAGATTGATGATTGGTTCAGCTTTTGTGCCAGTTAGGCCCATTGTCATGGGCTTTGATTTGTGCATTCCAAACTGGCTCCGGTTATCTGAACTTACGTCAGAGTGGGCTAAGGTTCTTCATATGGACCAGTGTGGCTTGCCACTGTGGTTGTGTGATTTGTTTTTGACTGTGCTTTTAACTGCTGCCTGTACACAAGGACAATTGTTTGCAAACACTATTTGTGGAGTGTCTTTTGTGGACTGCTCTAGTTGTTCTGTGGCCTTTGGCACTACTAGCAGATAGATTGTAATGGCTTGGGATGTTGGCTCCATCTGCTACATCAGGTTGGACAAAAATCAATGATTAAAACAATACAAAACCCCAGATTTTTAAATTTAAATTATGGGTTTATTTTTTAAAACTAAACCTATTTAAAATTAAATTTGAAATGTGACAATCTATGTTAAGGCCTAAACTTATTATAATTCATTCAAATCATTTTAATTAAATACAAGAATAATATTAAGAAGTACATGTTTGTTGCGAAGCTATAAAGAAAGTCAAACCACTGAACTGCTGGAAGTAGCTGGCTAGGCCCCTGGAACCAGAGTTTGTTGCAGTGCTAAACCAGCTTTTGACAACAGTAGCCACTTCTGCAGAGGGACAGAGAATATTTTTTTCATTTCACTTTATTCAACTAGTACTCCGTGGGGAATTTTGTGCCAAAAAATTAAATTCTGCACACAATATTTTAAAATTCTTCAAAATTTGGCATATTTTATTTGTCAAAATAACACAATACAATCATGCCAGTTTCAATTATCTTGGTGATTTATTTCAAAATACCTGTCAGCAAGTATGTCTGTAATAACACAGACAAAAATAAAAGATTCAGGACATGTTTTTTTGACAAATAATTCCTTACTAGGCATATTAATACAGGACTCTGAATAATAATTCATTTAAACTACAATACAGAAATGTATTTCCTGCACCCATCAGTAGCAGTGCAAAGGCCTGGGGGAATCAGGGGTAATGGAGGAGCTGAGGGAGAGGGAAAGACCCTGGGAGTGAACCTGGAGTGCTGTTGGGTGTGGGTGGGAGAAGTATGGAGCAGTTATTTTTTTGTGGGGGAAGGGATTGTTAGGGAGTTGGGGAGTCTCCCCCATGCAGACCCTGACTGACCTCTAGCCTCTCCCATTCAATCAGGCACATGTGTCCCTGCACCCCTTGTTCCTGTGTGTCCCTGCACCCCATCCTCCTCTGTCCCTGTGTGGTCCAGCAGCCCCCTGCCCCCCATCCCCATGTGGCCCTCAAGCCCCCACCCATTCAGCCCCTGGCTCAATTCTGCTAGCTTCTGAACTAGCCCTTCTGAACCTCAGTTTGTGTCCCTCCAACAGCCCCATGTGCCCCACTCTATTCCCCCACATATCCTGTACCTTCTAACCTGGCTCTGCCGGCAGGGTGCTGTGATGAATGAAGCTCGGTTGCTGGTGTTACTACTGGTCAGCTACTGATGTCTGTTCTGGCGCCACAGTGGCCTCTGGTGGGTGAAAGGTAGGACTGCAACACTTCTCGGGCAAAAGGTATTTTCTGCTCAGAAAAAATATATTCTGTGCCAGACATGAATTCTGCGCATGTGCAGCAGTGCAGAATTCCCCCAGGAGTAAACTAGTTCAGTTCAATGACTAGATCAGTCAAAATTTAAAAAAAAGTTGAAAATTGAATACAAACTAGGTCTGAGAAGGTCAGCTCTACTAGTCTACTAGTTCTAAAATTTTGAATGACATAGTAACCAGAAACAATCAATTCAATTCACCAACCTCCTTTGTTTAATAAATCACTTAGTTTTAAATGCCAAACATGTTTTGATAAACTTTTTAATAAGGAAAAAGTTTGTGTCCAGTACTTTTAAGATAGTCTTTTTTTTTTAATTAAAAAAAAATTAAAAAAGAATTAAAATGCACTTTTTGTTCATTTAATTGAATTATTTCCATTCAAATAGAGCTTGACTCAAATTGCAAGTAAATATTTAATGATATAGTAAATAGAAAATGGTGCATGATGCATTTCTCAACATAAAAATATAAACATTAAGAATTTGGATAAATGTAAGAACAGCCATACTGGGTCAGACCAAAGGTCCGTCTAGCCCAGTATCCTGTCTTCCGACAGTGGCCAATGTCAAGTGCTCCAGAGGGAATGAACAGAACAGGTAATCATCAAGTGATCTATCCCCTGTCGCCCATTCCCAGCTTCTGGCAAACAGAGGCTAGGGACACCATCCCTGTCCATCTTGGCTAATAGCCATTGATGGACCTATCTTCCATGAACTTAACTAGTTCTTTTTTGAACCCTGTTATAGTCTTGGCTTTCACAACATCCTCTGGCAAAGAGTTCCACAGGTTGATTATGCTTTGTGTTAAAAAATACTTCCTTTTGTTTGTTTTAAAGCTGCTGCCTATTAAATTCTTTGGGTGATGCCTAGTTCTTGTGTTATGTGAGGGAGTTATTAACACTTCCTTATTTACTTTCACTACACCAGTCATGATTTTATAAACCTCAATCATATCCCCCCTTAGTCATCTCTTTTCCAAGCTGAAACGTCCCAGTTTTATTAATCTCTCCTCATATAGCCATTCCATACCCCTAATCATTTTTGGTGCCCTTTTCTGAACCTTTTCCAATTCCAATATATTGTTTTTGAGATGGGGCGACCACATCTGCATGCAGTATTCAAGATGTGGGCGTACCATGGATTTATATAGAGGCAATATGATATTTTTTGTCTTGTTATCTATCCTATTCTTAATGATTCCCAACATTCTGTTTGCTTTTTTGACTGCCGCTGCACATAGAGTGGATGTTTTCAGAGAACTATCCACAATGACTCCAAGATCTTTCTTGAGTGGTAACAGCCAATTTATACCCTATCATTTTATATGTATAATTGGGATTATGTTTTCCAATGTGCATTACTTTGCATTTGTCAATATTGAATTTCATCTGCCTTTTGTAGCTCTTTGCAGTCTGCCTGGGACTTAACTATCTTGAACAATTTTGTATCATCTGCAGATTTTGCCACCTCACTCTTTACCCCTTTTTCCGGATCATTTTTGAATATATTGAAAAGGACTGGGCCCAGTACAGATCCCTGGGGAACACCACTATTCACCTCTCTCTGTTCTGAAAACTGACCATTTATTCCTACCCTTTGTTTCCTATCTTTTAACCAGTTACCAAGCCATGAGAGGACCTTCCCTCTTATCCCATGACAGCTTACTTTGATTAAGAGCCTTTGGTGAGGGACATTGTCAAAGGCTTTCTGAAAATCTAAGTACACTATGTCCACTGGACCCCCTTGGACACATGCTTGTTGACTCCCTCAAAGAATTTTAGTATATTGGTGAGGCATGATTTCCCTTTACAAATACCATGTTGACTCTTCCCCAACAAATTATGTTCATCTATATGTCTGACAATTTTGTTCTTTACTATAGTTTCAGCCAGTTTGCCCAGTACTGAAGTCAGGTTTACCAGACTGTAGTTGCCGGGATCACCTCTGGAGCCCTTTTTAAAAATTGGCATCACATTAGCTATCCTACAGTCATTTGGTACAGAAGCTGATTTAAATGATCGATTACAAACTACAGTGAGTAGTTCTGCAGTTTCACATCTGAGTTCCTTCAGAACTTTTGAGTGAATACCATCTGGTCCTGGTGACTTATTACTGTTTAGTTTATCAATTTGTTCCAAAACCTCCTCTAATGATAACTCAGTCTGGGACAATTCCTCAGATTTGTCACCTAAAAAGAATGGCTCAGGTTTGGGAATCTCCCTCATATCCTCAGCCGTGAAGACCGATGCAAAGAATTAATTTAGTTTCTCCGCAATGGCCTTATCATCCTTGAGTGCTTCTTTACCATCTCGATTGTCCAGGGGCCCCACTGGTTGTTTAGTAGGCTTCCTGCTTCTGATGTATTTAACATTTTTTTTGCTATTACTTTTTGAGTCTTTGGCTAGCTGTTCCTCAAATTCTTTTTTGGCCTTCCTCATTATATTTTTACACTTCATTTGCCAGAGTTTATGCTCCTTTCTATTTTCCTCACTAGGATTTAATTTCCACTTTTTAAAGGATTTTTTTTGCTTCTCACTGCTTTTCTTACTTTGTTGTTTAGCCATGGTGGCACTTTTTTGGTTCTCTTACTATGTTTTTTAATTTGGGGTATACATTTAAGTTGAGCCTCTATTATGGTGTCTTTAAAAAGTTTCCATGCAGCTTGCAGCTTTGGGCGCTGTAGCTTTTAATTTATGTTTCTTTAACCTCCTCATTTTTGTGTAGTTGCCATTTCTGAAATTAAATGCTACAGTGTTGGTCTGATGTGGTGTTTTCCCCGCCACAGAGATGTTAAATTTAATTATATTATGGTCACTATGACCAAGGGGTCCAGCTATATTCACCTCTTGGACCAGATCCTGTGCTCCACTTAGGACTAAATCAAGAATTGCCTCTCCTCTTGTGGGTTCCAGGACTAGCTGCTTTAAGAAGCAGTCATTTAAGGTGTGAAGAAACTTTATCTCTGCATCCTGTCCTGAGATGACATGTACCCAGTCAATATGGGAATAGTTGAAATCCCCCATTACTATTGAGTTTTTTATTTTAATAGCCTCTCTAATCTCCCTGAGCATTTCACAGTCACGATCACCATCCTGGCCAGGTGGTTGGTAATATATCCCTACTGCTGTATTCTTATGATTAGAGCATGGAATTTCTATCCATAGAAATTCTATGGTACGGTTTGGTTAATTTAATAGTTTTATTTCATTTGAGTCTGTTTTCTTTCCCATAGAGTGCCACTCCACCACCAGCACAACCTGTTCTGTCCTTCCGATATGTTTTGTGCCCTGGTGTTACTGTGTCCCATTGATTATCCTCATTCCACCAAGTTTCTGTGATGCCTGCTATATCAATATCCTCATTTAATTCGAGGCACTCTAGTTCACCCATATTATTATTTAGATTTCTAACATTTGTATATAAGCACTTAAAAAACTTGTCATTTTTTAACTGTCGGCCATTACATGATGTAATTGCATGGGACTTTTTTTCATTTGACTGTTTCTCATCAGACACTACCTGTATTTTATCATCTTCCATCCTTACTAGGGCATAGAGAATATCCATTAATAGATCCTCCCATAAGGGATGTCGCTGTCCGAACCACCTGTCGGCTCCGCACCTGTCCTCCTTCGCACCTGTGGGCTTTCCCCCATTAGCGTATGTTTAAAAACTGCTCTACAACCTTTTTAATTTTAAGTGCGAGCAATCTGGTTCCATTTTGGTTTAGGTGAAGCCCATCCTTCCTGTATAGGCTCCCCCTTTCCAAAAAGTTTCCCCAGTTCCTAATAAATCGAAACCCTACCTCCCTACACCATCGTCTCATCTACCATCCTTGCACAACAAGGGGCATGCAGCAGTTAGTTCTGACTCAAGCAGCATTATGGTAGGGCTTGCTTTCATTGCAATGTTACTTGGAGGTCAGTACTGAGGAGAACTCTGGCTGCAACTTAAAGCTGCTCTCCCATTGCAATATCCTGCAGTGTGGTGGCATACCTATCCCATTGATTTTGGGACACAGCTGCCCCTGCTAAAGAAGGGAAGAGTGTAAATTTCTTTGAGCTTTCCTCTTGGGGCCACCACAGGGGTAAACCAGTCCTCTATTTGTTAAATGCTATAGTGCATTTGAACATTATAGTGTTAGAATAATCCCAAACAAAGTATTTTCTGCAAAACATTAGAAGTTTGGTTTTTATTGGGTTTTCTTCTCTGTGATAGTGTTACAAAGTCAACTTTTGAGGGGGTCAGTTTATTGCGTATTTTCTCTTGCCGATATTATCAGTGTTCATGTACTGTAGCTGTGCTATCTATACTGCACAGAGCACTGGGTATTAAGTATTCAGCAGTTGTGGACGCAAACTCAGAAAATATTTTTTTCCAAAGTATGCAGTGATATGCACTGCACTCTGGGAAGCATGATCGGACCATTAGCGTATGTTGTGTGAATATTTTCAGAGAACAGCATCAAGTTTTAATGCATTAGTGGAGAATTTAAGTTGAAAAAATGTGCATTTCTTTTTCTTACTCCCCTGCACTTTTAACAATGAAACAGCTTTATAAAAAATAAAAATCAGAGGAAAATATTTAGACTTTTGCAAACAATTGGCATACCTCAGCTCCATTCCATAATAAGATTGTTAATAGTGAAAATTTTGATGTGAGACATATTGATAACCATTGGTAGAAGGAATATCACTATCATATATGTAAGGACATAGTGATGATAGATGTGGAATGCATGATAGTGTAGTGTGGAATAAAGTTTTTATTGACGCTCCTTTTGGAAGGCTGTGTAAGTCACTGCTAATGTCATTTGCTGCAGACATAAGTGATTCACTGTTCATTAGATTCTCTGCAAACTTAATTGATTTACTCTTCATTTGACTCTGATATCTTGCCATCATGCTTGTAATAGCAATTCTCTGTTATCCTCATTCTCTGCTCCTTCCCCCCAGTTTCCCATACATCGCCAATAGGCACCCTAAATCCACATTATCACCTGCCTCACCTCTGGTGATGTTTCCCCAAACTAGCCCTCCTATATCCCCACCCTCACCAACAAGTTTACTGTTCTTTTCCACCTGCCCTGTCTCTTTGTGTTCCACCCGCACCGTTCTCCATACTCTCGGATTACCCCCATTCCCACAGTCCCCATTCAACTTTCTATTCTCCCCTTAATCCCTGTGCAAAGCCTCATGCAGACATGTATATTCCAGTCAAATATGGAACTTCACCTCTAAATAAAACATATTTATAGATGGTATGTGTGATTATATGGACTTGGAAGAGTGTATTATTGAAATGAAGTGTCACATGTGAGTGGGGAAAAGGAAACATAAGAAAGAAGATGTGGTAGCTGGTACTTAAAAAAAAAAAAAAAAAAAGGCAGTGCGGTCTAGAAGAATGAGCCCAGAGTTGGTAGTCAAGAAGACCTGACTTCTGATCTTCGGCCTGCCACTGAATTGCTATATGGAATTGGGCAAGTTATTTCACATTTTTCCCCCCTCAGTTTTCCCCCATCTCTAAAATAGGGACAGTAAGTTTTTTGTCTCCCTCCCAGGGTTTTTGGGAGGATTAATTATATATGCATAGGTTTTAAGGTTAGTAGAAGAGACCATTATGGTCATTTAGTCTAATGTTTCTCAACTGGTGGCTCACAAATTGTGTGTGTGTGTGTGTTTGAGATGAAAGGCAAGCCAGGGGGCTTGGGAAGCACTGAACAGTTTATTACAATCTAAAGTAAAGAATCTTTCTGCCCCAGTTCCTGCATACCTTTGTCCTTCAAGGTCAAGTATTCTCTGTCAACCTCTTGAAATATACACACAAATAAATCATGCAGGCCTCTCATTGTTCACATTGATACATTTACTATAAAAGTAAGTGAAAAATGTAAAGGGGTGGTAACATTTTTTTTGAATAAAGGGCCACCAACCTGAAAGGGCTGAGAAACACTGATGTAATCTGACCTTATGAATATCACAGCCCATAGAATATGACCAAGTGGTTCTTGCATCAAAGCCATAACTTCTGTTTGAGCTATAGCTTATCTTTTTTGAAAGACACCCAGTCTTGATGTAAAGAATTCAAGTGAAAGAGAATCCAGCACACCTGTAGGTAAGTTGTTTCAGTGGTTTTAATTTGGGGACTTTGAGAACTGTGTTTGAACTGTTTCTGTTGTTAAACCAGCCCCAGGGGAGTGGTGGTGTTAGCCCCAAGAGTGTGTGTGGAGTTTGTAAGGGGCTCTAGGGAGGGGAAACAGAGGCAGGAAGTGGAAAAACCACTTCTGGTTGAAGAGGTGCTCAAAAGTAGAGTCCTGGGAAGGGCTATTTTAAAAATCCTGCTCCTGTCCTGTCCTGCAATACCTGCTCCTGCATTGTTTCTTCCATTTTTGTTCCACTCCTACCTGCAAAATCCTTAAATCCTGCAAATCCCACAAGAGAGAGATTCCCCCCCGTCTATTAAAAAACAAAAAAAAGGTTTTTATATATACATACACACATACAAAATAAATAAATCAGGCTGTCGATTAATCACAGTTAACTCATGAGATTAGCACAAAAAATTTAATTGCGATTAAAAAATTAATTGCTGTTTTAATTGCTTTGTTAAAACAATACCAACTGAAATTTATTAAATATTTTTGAATGTTTTCTACATTTTCAAATATATTGATTTCAGTTACAACACAAGACAAACTGTACAATGCTCACTTCATATTTGATTAAAAATACTTAGAACTGTTAAAGACAAAAGACATTGCCATACAGTGCTTGTATGAGGTGAATTGAAAAATGCAATCTCTTTATCATGAAAGTGCAACGTACAAATGTAGATTTTTTTTGTTACATTGTTTTGTTTTTGAGTGCAGTTATGTAAAACTTTAGAGCCTACAAGTCTACTCAGTCCTACTTTTTGTTCAGCCAATCGCTAAGACAGACAAGTTTGTTTACATTTGTAGGAGATAATGCCGCCCTCTTCTTGTTTACAATGTCACCTGAAAATGAGAACAGGCATTCTCATGGCACTGTCATAGCCAGCATTGCAAGGTATTTACGTGCCAGATATGCTAAACATTTGTATGCCCCTTCATGCTTCTACCACCATTCCAGAGGACATGCGTCCATGCTGATGACAGGTTCCGCTCGATAACGATCCAAAGCAGTGCGGCCCGATGCATGTTCAATTTCATCATCTGAGTCAGATGCCATCAGATGAAGGGTGATTTTCTTTTATGGTGGTTTGGGTTTTGTAGTTTCCGCATTGGAGTATTGCTCTTTTAAAGACTTCTGAAAGAATGCTCCACACAGCATCCCTCTCAGATTTTGAAAGGCACTTCAGATTCTTAAACCTTGAGTTGAGTGCTGTAGCTATTTTTAGAAATCTCACATTGGTACTTTCTTTGCATTTTGTCACATCTGCAGTGAAAGTGTTCTTAAAATGAACAACGTGTGCTGGGTCATCACCCGAGACTGCTATAACATGAAATAAATGGCAGAATGCGGGTAAAACAGAGAAGGAGGCATACAATTCTCCCCCAAGGAGTTCAGTCACAAATTATTTGACGTATTATTTTTTTAACAAGTGTCATCAGCATGGAAGCATGTCCTCTGGAATGGTAGCTGAAGCATGATGGGGCATACGAATGTTTAGCATATCTGGCACGTAAATACCTTGCAGTGGTGGCTGCAAACGTGCCATGTGAATGCCAGTTCTCACTTTCAGCTGACATTGTAAATAAGAAGCAGGCAGCATATCTCCCGTAAATGTAAACAAATTTGTTTTTCTTAGTAATTGGCTGAACAAGAAGTAGGACTGAGTGGACTTGTCGGCTCTAAAGTTTTACATAACTGCACTCAAAAACACTCCAGCCATGTGACCATCTGGTTTTCCCTACTTCCAGGAGACTCCTCCAACAAGAGTACAGCCACTCCTGGTAGTGGCTTGGCAGTCCACAGCCGAGTCGCTCCTTCAGCAGCTAGTGTGGGGGCACCAGGCCCACCCACTACTCCGGGCCCCGGGACCCTGCAAACAGAAGTTTCCTGCTGCCTCTTCCTTCCAGCTCACTGTTTCTATTCCCTGAGCCACTTCCCCACAGCTTCAGTTCCTTCTGCTCCTGTCTCTTGCTCCAGCTCCTTTGCCCTCTTACCTTGAGCCTGTAAGTCCCAGCAACCCACCAGGAGCCCTGTAAGAAGCCAGTCTTCTCCCTAGGATTCCCTGCAGCAGACTAACTCACGCTGGTCTGCAGCTTCCTTTTATATGGGCCATCTGAGCCCTGATTGGCTGGTCCAGTTGCCGCCCTAATTGTCTGCAACCGCCGCCCTAGTTGGCTGTTTCCCCTGCAGCCTCTCCTTTGGCTGCCTGCTGCTCAGCCTCCTGAGGCTGGTTTTAACCCTCTCAGGGCCAGTGTGGGGCAGGCGCCCTGTCACACATCCAAAAATATTTAAATAAATGGTATTCTATTATTATTTAACAGTGCGATTAATCACAATTATTTTTTTTAATTGCACGATTCATCGCGATTAGTTTTTTTAATCGCTTGACAGCCCATATCTGTCTGTCTGTCTGTCTGTCTGTCTATCTATCTATCTATCTATCTATCTATCTATCTATCTATCTATCTATTGAAATTCAGTCAAAATTTTTAATGACTAAAAGAATTAAAAAAAACTTGCTTAAACCATGTAAAAATACTTTAACTCCTGTAAATAAGAGACATCAAATCTCTTTCTATCCCTCACTTAAATTTAAGCATTGAAAGTTTTGAAGTGTTTTCCCACAAAGTACTGCAATCTGTTGTTGGTTTTTTGCACACCCAATACTGCCCACAACAAAGAACATTTTACATATTTTCTTCCTCGCCCCAGCATTTCCTCTGCTGTGCCTTCCCCTCCCTGGCCCAAGATCTTGGTACCTGTCAGCTCAAAAGGGCAGAATCTGTGAAGAGTTGTTCCAAGGTGTACAGCTGCACAGGTTGTGAGGGAAAACAACCTGATTCCTGTGAGCAAGATCCTATCGGACCCACGTGATTCCAGTCCTGCTACAGGGCGCTGCTCAAGAGACAGCTGCTCTGTTAATAGCCACCATGAAGGGTGTGGAGAAAAAAATCCAACCCCCAGCTACTGGGATACAGTGGCTCTCTGTCTCCAAACAATGCTTTAAAATATGAAATAAAATGAAGAATTATTTGATGTAACCAATGAATGGGTAATTCAGTCCAAATATGATATTTAGAAGGAATCAGAAATCATTTTTCTTTTAGAGCTTTTGTGCTTTATTGATATACAGTATTTTTAATTAATAAGCTTAGCCTTGTTCCAGTAATTATTGTAATGTTATTTAAAATGGGGATTTTAGCTGTTTAGAATTTTCTAAAAAGGAATCTGATTTCTCTCTGAAGGTCTTGGTATTGCACAAGACTGATTCTCTGAAACTCAAGCTGCAGAGCTGGTCAGAAAGAAAGAAAAGATACATATATAAATACAGTAGCTTTATTTGGAATAAAATAATGGGCATTGGTAGAAATAATCCTCTTTTGAGTGAAATGTTTTGTTTTCATTATGCAGTTTCGCTAGCCATTGCCACCCACTGCTCTTGGCTAATCATGGCGTGAATAGCAAACCAGACCTCGCCAACAAGGAAACTATCCTATCAAAGTTCAGATAGCAAGATAATCTGCAGTAGAAGCTCAGTGTCTGTCAGCCTGTATTAAAAGAAAAGTGACCAAACCCAAATAGCATTCATATTGGCTTCTCAACTAAATCAGCTTATGAGGTCAGTAAGACTTTTAAATAGCTTAATAAAAAAAATTTAGGGTGGGTGACATTTGTGCTTACGAGGGTAACAGGGTGGCAGATTGTACAGTGCTTCAAGGGGATCCCAGGGCTGTTTTGTAGAGTTATTTTGATGCCATGTGCTCGAACCCCACTTGGGGATGCAGATGCATTTTCAGTAAGACGCTCTCAAGTTAAATCAGATGTGTCCAATTAGTGCCAAGCTAGGAGAGTAGAAGCGGTTGAGGCCATTGGCAGAGATAGGGAGGTCTAGGGAATCTCAAGGAACAGTCTAACTCAGGTCTTGTCTACACCAGAGGGATGTAAATTTGAATGCTTACTAGAGTGGCATGCACTAAGTGGCCCATGTGTTTGAAACAGGACTACTTTAACGTACATTAGGGAACTTTTAGTGCCTGACAGTAGGATCTATATGGGCCTATTAGTGTGTGACACACTAGTGCGCACTAGAATTTTCACCCCTCTGGTGTGGACTAAAGCACCATGTAGACAAGCCCTCTGGGAGAAAGCATAGGTTGAGATTTCTGGTTTTTGATCTTAGCAATAAAGGCAAACCCCAAGAAGGGAGGGTATGTTTGGGATTGATGTATAATCTAGTCAGAGAAATGTGGGAGCTTTTACCTGCTAACAGAGGTGAATCCAAAATAGTTCTAAAGATAACCATAGCTAAGGTAGTTTTCATTATAGCTCTTTCACTCTGCTCCAGCAGACCTCTCATCCCTGATTAGAAGGGTTATCTTTTCTGAGGCTACCAGTGATTGTCTTTTTGTTAGCTTAATCAGGGCCCTTTTTGACCAGAAACTTTCAGTACTTCTGAATGTCAGATTCTGATTCCAGCTGTAAAATGGTATAATTGCAATTGTAGTTCCTCTGACCAAGTTCAACTTTAGAACCCAGGGTTCCTAAATGAGGCTATTGTAGAGCATGGCTGCCCTATAAGAACTGAGAGTTGGGAGATTTTTGGCAGGGACTTTCACTAATGGATAAAAGCTGCATGTTTTTATCTTCATCTTAAAGAAAAGGTGCCCGTGGAAGCACATGTAGGAATATAACCTTAGGCTTTGATCCTGCAATTAATTCCATATGAGTGTGGCGCTCTCTGCAGGATGAGGGCCTTAGATTGTCAGATGTTTAGGGGAGGGACTCATCATAATAATGGCTATTATTACCATCATATGAATACTAAATCATAGTAATAATCCTGTCACAGTTAGCATGTGAAGACTTGTGTTGTGTTGGGGGAAAAACACACATACGAAGGAATTGGAAGGGCAGGGAGAATTGTACCACCATGTTATGGTATCAGGACTACACAGCATTCATGAAGAGTTGTGTGTATATAGATATCTCTACTGCAGAGCGACAGCTGCTGAGTCTGGAGGAAGACAAGGGCTCAATAGGGTGTGGTTGAACCAGGGAACTTTTCCCTTGAAAAATTATAACAGTAATATATGTGGTATGATGCAACAGTAACACAGTTGGTTTACATTAAGTAACTGAGGTATTGAGACTAAGAATGGACTTGTATGGGCCACAATTTGCCAGAATTAGATAGACACAGGAAGTAAGGATACATTATTTCTTTTTTTTTTTAATTTTGATGTAGATCCCACCACTCAGCTAAAACACATCCCTCACACATATACCCTCTCTCTGATGTAAAAGTAAAACCGTTTATATTGACTTATGTACATAGGCTAAATCAGTATTTGCTCATGTGACCCTTTGCAGGAAATGCAAATTTTGAAATGCAGTCATGGATCTCTTTAGACAGAGTAAAACAGTGTAAATCCAGCTCTGCTGAACAGTTTGAGGACAACTCCACAGTTCGAACTTCAGGTGGTTCACAAACACATGTTAAATTTCAACCAAACTTTAATCAAGGTTTATTTCAAGTGCACTTAAGTTATGAATCAAACACCTTGTATACCTCTAATTTTGTTTGCCTGACCATTTTATTTCATACGAAGAAATTTGCTTGTGAATGGATTGTAATAAGTGAGTTTGTTTTTCTTTCATACAATAGAAGTTTTTTAACTTTTCAGTGTTATTTTCATTTCGCACCCTCTGTTGGTAAAAGTTAACGTCCGCATTATATTATACTAACATTGTGAAAAAATAACAAGACTGAGATACAGAGCCAAATTCAGAAATGAGTCTAAGAAAGTTTAAAGGGAGTTATAAATTGATGTAATGGACACCTTCTTTCAGACCTGCCCAAACATGTTTGCTAACCCAGCATAGACTTCCTTAGACACACACTCATTTACCACCATGTAACTTACATCACACTGTCTAATGATTTCTGAATTTGGCTGACTGAGACTGATTCTAAGTTGAGGTGACTCACATGCCAAATGTCCAGAAGAGAGTCGCAAGTGGAGGGTATAAGAATATTTAAGTTAAATTAGGTAACTACTCCTTCATCTTTTACATACCAAGAAGCCATAAGAAAATGCATTGCACCAACTTTGAATTAATTTCTGCTCATTTATCCACCTGTAAATAGGTATAAGTAGGCCTGAGGGAGTCTGATTTTCACCATCTTACACATGGACTCTAATTCTGACATTCAAAATTCAAAAAGGACACCAGGTTTTGTGGCTGTAGCACTAGATAAGTGTTCCTGTTAGACTTGGCATTTTCAATTTTAAAAGGACCTTGTTTCCTAGGGATACCTCATCAAGATCTCCAGATGGCTTTGTGACAAAGTTTATTTTCCATGAGATGCAGGTTTGAAGCCAAAAAACATGTTTCTCTGAGAACCAGAAGCTCGACTTTAAAATAAGCATACCAGAAGTGAAGAGAAAGTACTTCATTTGCTCGGTCACCCAGTTTGATCTGCATTTGTTTTCTTTCATTTTGCAACATTTAACTTGCAACTATAGTACTTATCTAAAATATTGGCTCAAGTTCACTCTGATATGACTCCAAAATCAGACTAATTTAGCAAATATGAAAAATTAACTCTTTTCTCTCATATTCTTTGTAGAGTTGTGATAGAAAGCAGAGAGTTTCATTTTCTAAAATGTACAATAATGTATTTTTGAAAATTAGTTAAACAGAAATGAATCCTTACCATTAATATACTGTATTTTACTTACATTCTGTTTGTTAGTATCTCTAAAAAAATTCTTAAAATGTAGAAGTATTGATAAGTTGATATTTTCTAAGATGTCTATATATCTAGTTAGAAAAAAGGTATATACTAATGTTATAAATACAGTATAAAGTACTTAAGTTACATTATATGTGTATATGTATAACTGAAATATGCTTTCACATACATCTACTGTAAATAGTATGAAGACTACATTTACACATATCAAGCCTTTTGAGACGGGAGTTCCTTTCCAGAGATTACAGTAGTGCCTTTAAAAAGATAACAGGATATTAAAGAGAGACTTAAATAGGCCAGGCCTCCTGTCCACACAAATGAAATGAGGAAAAATGTTACTGGAGAGCTGAATAAATCTATTTATATCACCTAGCCTCTGCTGGCTTACTTATAAATCTTCCATCTATACTATTTAGTTTCTGTAAGCTCCTGAAATTCAAGAGAACATCTGTGCTTACCTTTTATTGCTTTTGCTAAGAATATTGTAACAGAAAAGATATCTTTACATATTGAATTACACTATGTATGCAACCTCTTGCCTGGAGCAGCTTCCTTCTTGCATTAAAGAAACTAATGATTTCCAATGCAAAGCTGAAAATATGAAGATGGCTGAACAAGTTTCATTAAAACAAGTGAATTGTCACTTTTGATGTGTCTCCTCTGTGTACAGGCAAGCCTCTGGAAATAGTACATAGACATTAACAGAATTACTTAATAAAAACGCTGTAAGGGTCCCTGGCAGATATTGTTAAACTTCCTTTTCCTGATCTCTTTTATGGTGTATCTTACCTTTTCACTGCATAAAATGTATATAAATACCATCTGCTTATGGAAATAAAACAAAACAATTCTATATTAAGGATCGATTGTATGAAGAAGCTGTTTTTCAGCAAGCTCTCTAACTCCTGGTCATCCCCTTCCTTGTCCATAAACACTTTTAAAACAAACACATCAATTACTTTGTTAAGAAGTATATGTTTGTCATAGTAATAACACACTCCAGTAGGTGAGTTAGATTAAACCAATTCCCAAATGATGGAAACACTTGGCATTTCCAGCACAACACCTAACCCTGTCATGTGCTATTGCTTACTGAAATTAAGCTCTCAGAATATTTTGGACTGAATGTCTCTGCTTCAGAGATCTTGCTCACAGGTATCAGTTTTCCCACGCAACCAGTGCAGCTGTACACCTTGGAACAACTCTTCACAGATTCTGCCCTTTTGAGCTGACAGGTACCAAGATCTTGGGCTAGGGAGGGGAAGGGACAACAAGGGAAATGCTGGGACGAGGAAGAAAATATGTACAGAATAAAAGAATGAAAATTGTTTGAAAAACTAAAAGGATTGGGAACTACGGTCCTTTACCAAAATACCATTCATAAAAAAGTGTTTTAGAGACCATTGTCAGAAATTGCTGCAACTGCTGTCTGTCTGGCCAACTGAGGCAGAACTTCTGATGCCTTCCTTAGAGTGGCCTCTTCATGTCACAATCTGCACCTTTGACACTGCCCTCTTGCTCCCCCTAGGGTTGCCAACTTTCTAACTGCACAAAACCAAACACCTCTGCCCTATGCCAGCCCAGAGCCCCCTCCTGCACCCCAAACTCCTCATTCCTGGCCCCATCGCAGAGGCCATTCTCCCTTCTGCACCCCAGCCCCCTGCCCCCTGCCCAAGCCCAGTGAAAGTGAGTGAGGGTGGGGAAGAATGAGTGACGAAGGAGGCGGGTGGAGTGAGTGGGGGCGGGGCCTCGGAGAAGGGGCAGAACAGGGGTGTTTGGTTTTGTGTAATTAGAAAGTTGGCAACCCTACTCTACTCCCATGACAAACCTACCTCAGTCCCTATCCCTGCTTAGCCCTTAGCCCCAATTCCCTCCTGACTATCAAAACCCTCACTTTACACACATCATAAACCTTCACTACCTTATTTCTAGCCTTCACCATTATTATAACATAATTTCTTGGGCCCTGCACTTCTCTGTGCTTCTCTGCCTCTAGCTAATTAAATGTTTAAATTTGGGTCTGGTTTTGCCTTGCATTAATCCTGGAAGATTTAATTTCATAAATATGCATAGCTCTTAGGAAAAAGCAGATGCACTAGCAATCTTGTTTATACTGTATGTCATCCCTCCAAATATTTTTGTAGTCTCTCTACTGTGGTGATCACAAATATTTGAATTGTACAAGCTAAGATTGATAACAGAATAGTATAATGTTACACCGAATGAAACTTTCCATAGATAAGTGTGTTGTCAGATGATACCAGAGATGTTCAGGAAATTCTTTAAATCAGAAGTAACAATGGACAGACAACTTTCTCTCACAATTCTTTTACGTTTGGGTACAGCTAGGTGAAAATCCAACCCCAAAGAATTCAGTTCCTTTTATCTTATTTACCAGCGTATTTCTAAAAACCGTATTCAGTCTAAATACTATGTCTCTGGCAATACTGATGTTTCAGGATGAGGGAAAATGAAATGGTCAAATTCAGTTAATTAAGTAAAGGGCAATTTACTGTTGCAAAGAATTAAAACAACATACACATGTACAGTATGCAAACTCACGCAAATGCTATTAATAATAAATAATAATGCCTAGCCCTTATGTAGTGCTTTACATTGATGGATCTCAAAATGCTTTACAAAGCAGATTGGATTCATTGCCCCATTTTACAGGTGTGGAAACAATTATTTTGTGAATAGTCCTAGACTCTCAAAATTTGAAAGGCTATATCTAGGCACAGTCCTCCAGCACCAGTATAGCTGAGTTTACTCACTAATCCTTTATGAGGTTCCATGATCTTTTTTATAGCCCCACCTCCACTAACAGAGGGTGGTCCCTTTCCTACAGCTCCTCCTCCAGTCAGTCTCAATAAAGGGCAAAGCAGTTAGCACCTCTACTCTTAGGAATGTGTTATGCACAGCAGAGCCTGAGCCCTTCCTCTATATGAATCTTTTACTGCAATTTTTACAGTGGGCCCCCCCAGCTCTCAGCCCTGGGCAGCCAACAGCGGAAAATCATGGAAAAGTAATTGACTTTATTACCACAAATAATAAGGTTCATTATTACTTACCGCAATTTTCCACAGCTTCTCCGCAACTCAGCTGCAGATTTTTGACAAATCATACCACAATTCAAGTAGAGTCTTAGCTAGTGGCTATTTCCAGACAAGTATTTATGACAGAAAGTTAAAGATAGCCCAGCATCAAAAACTCCCCTGATATCTTCTAAAGTAAAATGAAAGGTATAGAATTAATTCACTTTGAAATAAAGAAATACAGTACACTCTTTCCTGTGTTGAGTAATCTATAAGTGGAAGTCTACAGACACATACACTGTAAGGTTGTTTGGCTCCAGGAGCCTCTTTGGGTATATATAGTAAATGGAAGTCTCCTGCAGAGCAGGAATTGAGATAATAGAAATGCCTGTCTCCATGTCAAACCCTTCTGCATGACAACTGAATTATTTTAGATTTTGGAAAGTAATCTAGCTCAAACCTAGATTTGTGTACCAATACTGAAACACTGGCACTGCATGCTTCCTTAATTTAATTTTAACACATATGCCATGACAGTGTTTTAGTTCTTAGACCTTGTTTCCCTGAGATTTGAGTTTCTAGTCTTTCTGCCAATATCTCCAGATCTCTTGCCCTGTAAGTAAGATTGCATTGTATGTTCGTATCCAGACATACTCCACCTAACAGCCTTTCTAGGTGTGGATCTGGAGTGCTCAAATAAAATAAAACACATCCTGTTTAGACTCCCACAAACCAGCTACAAGAGAGACTTACATTTTAAAGTGGATATATTTCACTTTGTGAATTAATAGCAAGAATTTAGCTCTTCTGTCTTGCTCATTTCTTTTTATCGTGGCTTATCTATTGTCCCTAAAGAAGTCTAGACTTGTTGATGATAAAGTCCATCTGACAACTATAGATAAACACTGTTCCCCATTCCCTGTCAATCTTCAATTTTCATCTATGTAGATATGATTTTATTCTTAAGAGGAGGATCCACATCTGTTTTTAGTGTGAAATTCAGCAATTTCATGGGACTTTAAATTTAGTAATAACAGGATGTTGTCATCCTTTGCTCCTATTGGACATTGTTTTTTATACCATCTAGCTTTCAAAGATGCCTTCTTAGGAATTATTATTTTAGGTAGGAGGAGAGTGAATGAAATTCAAGTGGCAGATCCTCCTTTCACTGTGTTGATAATAAAGGGATGTTGTCTTCTTAAAATGGTTGCTAAATTTTATCTCAGCCAATCCATTGCTCCTCTAGGCTTTTTCCTGAAACCTCATTGCTTACCAAGGGAAGGTAGACTGTATAAACTAGTTACTAACATTGTCATGGCTACAGGAACTTCTGTCCCTTTTCTGGTCTCTCTGTGTGCATTCCCTCAGGGTGATGGCTTCTTGCCCTTACCAGGAATCATGACGTTTTGCCATTCTTAGACCAGGACTTGCCTAGAATATCCTGCGTATACAGGCTCCCCGTCACTCTGCAGGTCTGACTGGGTTTTGAGCACCTACGTTTCAGGAACTTGTGACCAGTGAGTTTCGTAAAAGAAAGTATTTCTTTTTTTATTTTGTAGTTCAAACAGAGCATTAGAGAGAGAGAGAGAGAGGACAGCAAACAGCCCATATACATGTCTCTTACCTATAGGGTGACCAGATGTCCCGATTGTATAGGGACAGTCCCGATTTTGGGGCTTTTTCTTATAGAGGCACCTATTATCCCCCACCCCCATCACTATTTTTTACACTTGCTATCTTGTCACCTTGCTTACCTAAAACCCTACCATTTGACTTTTTTGACTTCTTTGTTTATTTTTACCTACACCTTGAATATTTGGTTCTGCATGAAGGATATGCAGTTGGCTCCAGGTATTATAATAGTTTTAAATAATTCAGAGTGTTGCTATTCTGACATGTGCATTCCCACTGGTATGGCTGTGCAAAGACAATATGTTTGCAGAGCTCCATTTACAGGTTGATAACCTTCCTTTCCTTCATCTGCTTCTTAACGCCATGTTGATATTCATTGGGACCCTTCTTCCACTGGAATAACCCCATGAACCCACTTCCTATCTCTAAGATTGTACTTGGGGCTCTGATCCATTTGCACTGGTCCCTGTATGGCATCTTCTCATTTTTATGAATTGTGGTGATTAGCAAGATCTGGGGATTCCAGATGCTGCTGCACTAGAAGCTCAGCGAGTAAGATTGGGAGAGCTGCCAGGGATTAGGATGAACTGCAGATTTGATAATCCCTATGGGCTGCCCAAATTTGTCGGTGGACTACCAGCTGGTGGTCCTTGGTCCATAGTAGGCCTCGTCCTGATCCTAAGGATTTGCTGAATGAAAATGCTCAAAAGATAGATTTAAAAAAAAGATAATTTCTAGATACATATATGATCATTCTATCTGCTTGAATCTTAAAAGGCAATGCATCACATTTTAAGTCTTGCATTTATCAGAATTCTGATTTAGAATGTTTCCAGTATGGAGTTTTTATGCACTTTGATCAGATTTTATTTGCTGCTTTTCTGATGGGTTCTTTTAAAACTTGATGCAATTAAAAAAAGTTAATGTATTATTATATTATTTTATTTGGTAACTGAAGCCAAAATGTTGTACTATTTTTTATGATTAATGTTAGTCTTTTTTTGTACTAACAGTATATTTATGCATATACTTATATGTTTTTTTGAAATACACCATAAATGAAAATGAAATTGTACTGTTAAGTGTAAATTTTACTTTCCTGATGTATGTTTTTCCACCAGTGCATGTGGATTTATGTTTACAATTCCTCTTACTTTCAATAGAAACCAAGCAGGAACATGATGTACATTGAAATAGGGGTGTGTTCCTTATATTTATTTACACTCATTAGTGTTGATTAAAGTACTATATCTGCTAATAGCACATTTTATATATTGTCATCTGACTTAACTAGAGACATATTACCTTGACCTATAACTCCATCAGATATCATAAACTAAGCAAGGTTGGGGCTGGTCAGTAGTTGTATGGGAGACTTCCAAGGAAAATTCAGTTGTTGCAGAAAGTGGTGTTTTTAGCTCAATGGATGGCACTCTTCCCTCTGAGCCAGTACTGAACCAATTCCTTAGCGGCTGTTGAGTGAGATGTAAAACAAAGAAGTCCCTGACTATACATTCGGTCATTAACATTTCCATACCCATTTTTTATGTAGGAATAAATACATAGTCCCCGATTTCCTAGTCAAATTCATTATTATTTGTATTACCATATCACCTAGGAGCCCCCCGTCATGGATCAGGATTATGCTAGGTGCTGTACATACACAGAATAAAAGACAGTTCCTGTCGCCAAAAGTGTACTATGTAGATGTAAGACAACAGATGAATAGAGATGAGGGAGTGCAAGGAAACAACAAGACTCTATTGTCTAAATTGACAAGAGAGAGACAGATTGGGGGAAGAGGTATAAGATAGTTATGCTTTGCGTACATACAAATCTACAACTTCAAGAAACCCCAAATTTTAATTGGTTGGAAGTAATCAGGTAAGGAATCCTAAAAGTTCTGAAATACCATATAATTCTCCATCATTCTCCGTCAACTCTACTTGAATTATATAGTCCATCCTAGCCTGAAGTTTGCATGCTTGTTTTTTTCTTTAATAGAATTATGTTTTTGGATGTATATATTTTATTTTATATATTGTCTATTGAATGTGTAGTACAGATTTTGAAAGGTAAGTTCCAGGGTACAGTAAAAATGTCAGAGTAAATTATGTCCTATAAATTCTTTCATATTATGACGTGTTGGAATAAAAGAATATTTTTGTGACCAAAAATGGTTGGATTTATCTGTTTGGTGTTATGAAATGTGGTGACTATGGGATGTTATAGGTTTTTGTAGGAATGGAGAGCTTGCAAATTTTTTTTTTTAGCTATATTAACTGTGTTGTTTAATAATGTTACAGTGTAGTGTAGTGTTCCTGTATATTGAAAATTGATCAATTGAATAGGATATGGAATTTAATGATGATGATAATAATAATAATTATTATTTGTATTACTGTAGTGTGTAGAATCCCCAGTCATAGACAAGAACCCCTTTGCTCACAGAACAAAAAGACGGTCTAGTTTATAATTTAAAATATATCATTTATTTTTTCCTTTTTGTATAATTTTACAAATTTTAAATAGGACAGTTGTATACTTACTTAAATATTATTCAAGCCCCATTAACTGGCATGGTCCTAATGAACACAGAAAATAGCTACTTCTGCCATTAAGGGCCTGATTTATTGAAAAAAGTGCATGTGCAACTCTGTATACATTCAAATTTGTAATTTGCACATGCAGATTTCAATTTAGGCTCTAATTCAGCAAAGAACTTAAGCATATGACTGAATTTAAGCACACAAATAGTTCCACTGAATTCTGTAGGACTACTTGTACTAAAAGCTAAGCATGCATTTAACTGTTTTGCTGAACTAAGGATTTAGACACATAATTGGCACTCTGCATGTGCAAATAGCTGATTTGTATCTGCAATTGTGATAAATATATAAGCAACTTAGGTATGCAACAAATGTCAAAATCAAGGTGCTTATTGCAGAAGTTAAAATTCATGCATATAAAATGTACAGTTAAAATAATATATATAAGATGCACACTTGTAGGCAAGATGTTTCATTTGTGAAGAATTATGTGCTCTAACCTTTTTGGCTTTGATTGTGTGCAAGGTTTGCAGTTCATCAGAATGAAAAAAATAAGGTTAATGATTAAAAATGTCTACAATTATAACTGACAATTTAAACCAGTTGGATGTAATGAATTTGCATATAAATAATATGTTCAGTCGTTTTGATGAGATACAAACTGTGATTATACAGTAGCTCTGCTTCCAGAAGAACATGAATTGCGAATTTCCAGAATAGTTTTGGAACTGAGAAGGGAAGCTCATAGAATTATGCATTCTTTAATGGGAAGGCCTCCACCGATCATCACTTTTATTAGGACTTGATGGAGACCTTTTGTACAGAAAATCTAGATGTTTAGATCTCCAAGAAATATTTCTCCTCCCCAAATTCTCAACTACATTTGTTGTGTGTACTGTTGTTTACATTACATCTGAACTAGAAAATATTTTAAAGTACTTTGGTAATGTATGAAAATGTGAAATGCAAATTGAGGTACACTATTCAGCTAAGAAAAATTATAAAATAAACAAATAATTTAGACAGGGTTTGCTGATGAAACCTACCAATTCATTTCTGGATAGTCCCTGAGTTATACAGCTAAATCTCTCATCCAGTCTATTCTTATTTATATCTACTGTATGTGTGTACTTCTACCATGTTCATTACCATGGTGTCTGAGTGAGTGTCTTATAGATTTTAGTAAATGCACAAGCGGAGCTATGAATTAAGACTCAAGTCTCCCATTATATCACATATCTACCTTAGGTGCTCATGTAGCCCATTTTAACATAGCATCTCAATGCTTCCCAGTCTTTAATGTATTTACCCTTACAGCACCCTGGTGTGGTAGGGGAGTTCTATTAACCCAGTTTCATAGATAGGGATCTGAGGCATAGAGAGACTCAGAGTTAATTTTTCAAAAGCCCCTGTATGTCCTAAGATGCATCCCATTTTGAAGTGACTTAGATACAGGAGCCAATGTCCATGGAATTTAGGTACTTTTGAAAATTTTACCTTCATCAATTTCCCAAACTTCACGCAGCAGGTCTGCAACGGAGCAAGGAATTGACACTGGGTCTCCCAAGTCCAAGGCTAGTGCTCTAACCACAAGGTTAACCTTCCTTTCTTCTCTAGACATATCTGACTCCTTTCATGTTCAATGAATGCCATCGCGAATGAAACTTTAAAAAAAAGATTAAAAAAATATTTGCCTAAAAAACAACCCTCCCCCGCATTTTCCCTGTTGGTACAGGGAAGATTTTTTAAAAAGCGGTAGCTGGAATCACTTTTTTGAAAAGGGAGGGGAGTGGAACAAGCGTTGCCTCTTTTAAAAGAAAATAAAGAAACAAACAACAGAAATAAATTATGTAGCTGTTTTTGCAGCTACCTTTCCTTCCCTGTGTAGTTGTTGCTTATCCCTAGAGCTAGTCATTTTTTTTTCTTGTGGGAAATTTTGACTTTTCCTTGAAAAACTGAAAGTTTTTAGTTTTTGCTTGAAAAGCTTTTGATGAAAACTCAACATTTTCTGTGGAAAGTAAATACTTTTTGCAAAAAAAATTGTTTCGTTGGAAACCCAATTTTCTGTGGAAAGACAGTTTTGATGGAACATTTTTTACCAACCCTACTCATTACTGGTTTGTCAACACGGGAATACGGGCCAGAACTGGAAGGAGTGTGCAGAAGTTGGCTGAACAGGGGCTCTGGCTGCTACTGCTACTTCCAATAGCAGCAATTTTCCTAAGATCATCTTCAGTGAGTGGAAGATACCCACTTACACTCCTCTCGCTATGTTCGAGGAACATGACCCAGTATGGCGCCCGGAGAAGTTGACCAAGGGAAGATGCAGGAGGTTGCTATTTTTAGGGAGTTCAGAACCAGTCAGCAATGAAATACCCTGGTCCCAAAGTTTCTCTGCTTTCCAAATCCCTGCTTCGCTGCAAGGTCACATGTAGCTACTGACCTGCCCTCTTGAATCTTCTTCTAGCAGCCATGTGAAGGGAACACATGCTGACCTCCCCAACCTCTTCCAGTTGCTTGGTGTTGGCAGTGAATCTCATTCTGAGAGGATTTTGGAAAGGCTCACTGTAGTGGTTCTCTTTGAGGAGAACCATTCCCTTGCCCAGTACTCTAGCAGCAGTGATAGTATGTGTCAGTGAGCTTCCAAAAAAGAGAGAACTCACTTGTGCTTGACTTGGACTTGACCGCTAGGGCAAAAGAGGCGTTTTTGAAGGGTGCAGTAGAGAAAGAAATTTGTCTAATGCTGCTGGTTTGTGAGCTTCAGGGAGTAATAGAAGGAGCTGGAGAAAACGGCCAGAAATGAGTTCAAAAATAACCTGAAGGCATTGCAGGATATGTAGAAACTTTTATGATGCATATTGTTTAGGGTGTGATTCAGCAGCCATTGAATCAATGGAAAGACTACAGTGACTTTCAGTAGACATGAGATCGGCTGAGAAAGGAACACATGTTTCATGAAAGCTTTTGTGAAAAAATTGTTGCTCCCCCCTCAATCAAACAGTTCTGAAATAAAACATTTCTCAACTAGCTCTAATCAATCCCTTAGGTGGAGCAGTAGTGCTAAGCTTAGAGTCAGAGTATCCTATAATATCCTGCACATACCTGATGGAATTAAGATAAACTTTCTTGACTTAAGTTAAACCTTATTGATTTAGGGTTAGTACCTGTGGGGTTCATTGTATTAAAAACGTAATTGTGTATGTGGTGTTGTGGCACTGTATGTACCTTCTCTAGCAAGGAGGGGGGCTGCTAAACGACTTCCTCTAATATCAGCCTTTGAATCCCCCCTGGATAGAGATGCATATACTAGTTCAAACTGAATTCTCCAGACAAAGAAAAGGCTTTAGGGTAAAGCTTTTGTTTTTACTGATCCAACAAATGGACAGGACCCCTAGTTCACAGAGAGCTCTGATCCTTAGCGGGGGTTGGAAGGACTTGGCCTATTGAAATCTCACAAGACGGTGTGATTTTTCTGAGCTGATGCTCTGGTGAACTTGTAACCACAAGGAAACCCCTAGGAAGGGTGATGCCTGGTAAGCTTATTAGCATGCATGCAGGTTCTTTTTAGTGTTTTTAATATGTTTCCTTTGTAATGCTTTTTACCTTAAGAATAAAGTGCTTGTTTAGAAAGAACGGTGGAGTAACTTACATTTGTAGCAATTGCTCTGTTATCTGTCTCTGAAGAGAAAGCAAGCAGGTCGTTTTATGCAGACTGTCACTGCTGGGAATAATACGGCGAAGGAAGGGAACTGTGCAGCCTGGGATTAGTCTGGTCAGAAGGGAGAGAGACACAGGTCTCCACCGAGAAAGGCAACAAGATGGGGGAGCTGGAAGCCGAGAGTGGGTGCCCTGCTGGACCACTGAGGGGAAATACAGGATCACTGAATGGTGACACTTGGTACCAAAGAATGGTCTGCTCTTTGCTAGCTTCTCCTATGACAAGAATGCTCTTCCCTCAGCTGTCTGCAGAAGAAGAGCATTCTTTTCATAGCAGAAGGTAACAAAGACCCTCTAGGTTGCTATAAGGGAGCAGGCTCAACCTTTGACTCCATATGATTAACTATCTCTTTCTGTGTGAGGAACAACAGAGTTTTGGAATGGTCCAACAGAAGTCTCTCAGGGTGAAGGAGCTATGCTGCTTTACACCAGCTGGCCCCAATTTCTGTGGATCCACTACCTGAGCTTCCAAAAGAGGTTTCCCAAATTAGCCAGTTGTTCAAGTAAAGTGTGACTGATGTGCTTTTATTTGTGAGATGGACTGCTACCACAGCCATCGTCTTTGTAAAAATGAGAGAAGCGGAAGCCTTGCCCAATGAAGGGGACCAATATTGTACTCGTGAATATTGACAGAGACAGACTCTCGGAACATGGAGGGAATTGTTGGCATATGGAGAAAAGCCTCTTGAAAGTCCATTGAAGCCAGATCCTGGTGAAGCTTACTGCTAGGATCAATGGCAGCTTGAAGCTTGAGGATGATGGAAACTGATTTAAACATTTCACTTCCGGGGTTGGGGCAGTTACATGTGGATTTCTGCAGGGACTACAAAATTCTAGTGAATCTCATTTCAGACTGGAACTTTATTTATTCATCTTTTAATTTATCAGGCCTCTATCACAGTCTTGTCCCTGCCAGACAAGGGCAGGTAGTGTTTTAACTGTGTCAGGGAGAGGCAGCTTTAATTTGCACTGGGGATTGGGGACTCCATGGGAGCCTACCAATAAAGGCTCCCTGGGGCATGCAACAAATGCATATTATTCTTTCCCACTTCAGCCACACCCTAACGAGCACTGCCTACTTTTGTGGAAGAGCAGACTGGTTGCAGGTTACCCTGGTGAAGTAATGATGAGATAACTTTATACTACCACAGCCCATCCTCTGGATGATTTTTTATCCCCAGAGCCCTGGGCTATATGAGTGAAAGCCAGTGTAATACAGAGGTTAATCAAATCCATGCTGTTCTTTTGCTGTGTCTGTTGCCAGACTATCATCCCACTCGATAGCGAATCAGCATTTGCAGAACCAGCTCCTCCTGTCAGGGACTGTTGTTTCAAAAAATGCTGACTTAGTGTGTGCATCCTGACTTCTGTCACTTCACTCCTGATCACAAGGAATGTGTCCCACTGAGTGCTGTGTCTCACAATAGAAGTGGAACACCTTTAGAAGGTATTGAATAGGGGTTGGATGGCACTGGAAAATAAATTGGTAGAGTTTACAGCACTCACTAATATTTCATTTTTTCCAGTGCTTGCATAAGTATCCCAGTCTGCGTGTGCTGGGGATGAGGGGCAAGGTACTGCATACTAATTGTGGGAGATGTCAAGTGATGGCAACATTTTTATTATCAGTTCCTCTTCCTAGTTCCAACCAGTGATTTATTTATTCAGAGTGATGTATGGATTTGAATCTTGGTAGTCATAGTTGTGTTTTTTAAACTGTATTTTGAACGAATAATGCAAATCTGCTGTTTCACTGTCAGATACCAATGGCTTAAAATGATTTTAGTTAACACTCCCTGACATAACTATAATATTGGCATCAATCAAATGAGAGTGTCGAAAAAGTGAGCAAACAAACAAAGAAACCAAAAACTCCTTATGTTGTTGAATGCCTTAGGGACATAGGACTGGAAGGAACCTCTTGGGTAGAGCTGGGCAAAATTTTTCAGACAAATAGTTTATTTGCCAAAAACCATGGTTGCAGGTCATCCAAAACTATTCGCAAATTTGGATCAAATTTTGTGCATCGTTTCAGTCAAGAAAATAAAATTGAAACATGGTTTTATTTTGACATTTTTTAAACTAAATATTTTGTCTTTTCATTTCAAAATGATATTTTGTTTAAAAATTTGGTTAAATTTGTTTTAAAAACAAAAAAAAGGGTAAAAAAAACCCACACAGAAACTAAACAAAGCAGAAAAAAAAATCATTTGGGGTCAAACAAAATGTTTCATTTGACACAAAATCACTCTTTTTTTCTTCAGTTTTTCATTTTGGCAAGGAAAAGCGAAACGTTTTCCTTTCAGGTCAACTCAAAACAAATTTTCCCCACATTTTTGGGTTCAGCCACTAAACTGGAAAGTCAGTTATTAGCTTTGCCCCATTCCTGTGTCATCAAGTCTAGTTTCCTGTTCTCTCATGCAACCTCGTCATATAATCCCATTCATAAATGTATTAGGGGTCAGTCATGGGTCTAATACTGTTCAATATTTTCATTAGCAACTTGGATGATGGAGTGAACAGTAGGGTTAAGGCTTGTCAACCCCGAGAAACTCAGGCAAATTAATCTGAATTAACAAAAGATGTGAATTTAAAGTGGGTTATAACTGCCTTAGCCCCCATGCATACTCTCATTCAAAATTAAAGTGGTCTTAATTCAGTTTTCTGTTTTCTTCCAAAGACACTTTAATTCTGAATGAGAGTGTCCACACAGGGGTTTAATGCAGTTTAACTAACCTATTTTTAATTCATATTTTTAGTTAATTTGGTTTAACCTTCGTGAGTGTCCCCGTGTGGGGACAAGCCATTATGAAATGTGTGGCTGACGCCAAACTCAGAGGAGTTGCAAGCACTTTGAAGAACAAAGTATTAGAATTCAGAATCTTAATAAATTGGAGAATTGTTCTGAAATCAATAAGATGAAATTCAATAAAAACAAATGCAAAATAGTGCACTTAGGAAGGAAAGATCAAATACACAAATACAAAATGGGGAATAACTGGCTAAGCAGCAATACCACAGAAAAGGATCTGCTAGTTGTAATGGATCACAAATAGAAAAGGAGTCAACATTGTGCTGCTGTTGTGAAAACAGCTGATGTCATTTTGGGATGTATTAACGGGAGTGTTTTATGTAAGACACGAGTGACAATTTTCCTGCTCTCCTGAGCCCTGGTGAAGTCTCAGCTGGAGTACTGTTTCCAGTGTTGGGCACCACTTTTTAAGAAAGATATGAGCAAATTGGATAGAGTCCAAAGGAGTGCAATAAAAATGATAAAAGGTTTAGCAAACCTGACCTATGAGGAGAGGTTGACAGAATTGGGCATGCTAGACTCAAGAGGAGAAGGATAAGCAGGGACATGATAATAATCTACAAATATGGAAAAGGTTGTTCTTCTTTGAGTGCTTGCTCATATTGATTCCAATTAGGTATGTGTGTGCGCCGCTTGCCGAGTTTGCTGGAAGATTTTTCCCCTAGTAGCATCCATCGGGTCGGCTCTGGAGCCACCTGGAGTCGCATCCTCATGGTGCCACATATGCAGCCCTGCCGACCTGCTGCCTCTCCAGTTCCTTCTTACTGTCAGTGACTGTTGTCGCAGCATTTAGTCTCTTGTGTTCAACAAGCAATCCTTTGGCGTAGTTTTCTGCAAATAGTTAAAGATAATTAAAAAAAGATTGTTGTAGTTAGTTAGACAGACATTTGGACTTGAGGTACTGGAGGGTGTTTCCCTTACCCATTTCCCCATCCCTTTCCCAGGCCCGGGGCATGCCTTGGACGCAGGGATTTAAGCCTTGTGGAATTTGCCAGAAGCCTATGCCCAAGGGCGAACCACACTTGGCTTGTCTAAAGTGTTTGGGGGAGTCCCATCAAGAGGACAAGTGCAAGATCTGTAGGAGCTTTCGCCCCAGCACGAAGAAAGAGAGGGACCAAAGATGAAAGTTACTGCTAATGGAAGTAGCTCTCCGCCCTCAGTCTGAGTTGAGCCCCATGGAAACGGCACCGGGCTCCTCAGCATTGGTGCGCAGCATTCCGGCTTTGGTCTGGGTGGCGCCAATGAAGGACTTTGGGGTCAGAGACCCTCAGCACCAGCATTCCCCAGCTCCAAGCATGGCATGGGATCAATCTCAGCACTGCTCACAGTCTCCTGTCCCGAAGAAGAAGCACAGGAACACTGATAGAGGGAACTCCCCTTCTCACGCATGGGAACGTTAACCACCCAAGGGAGGGAGACTGGTGCAAGACTGCACCTCCCCTCCAACTCAACAGCTAGCAATGTTGATTCCGGGCCCATGGAAGGGACCGTTGAGTCCGGTGCCACTGGAAGAGACGCAGGTGGAGGATTTGGACCTCCCTTCCACACCGAGACTTATGAGGCGGCTCGGGCGGGACCTGATAACACTGACAGGTCCACACTCCCCCGACCATGGTGTCACCACACCGGTCCTGAGGCCTCAAATGACTCAGAGGCCACCGGTGCAGTCCAGGGGCAAGCCGGCTATAACTCGGCAACGATCCACATCGCCCCGGCACCCATCCCTGGCACCGCCAACCCCAACCTCCAAATAACACAGGATCTGGATCGACCAGGCAGCCCCCAGGCCCAGGGAAGATCTTTTGAGGATGTGCTCGAGAGCATTATACCAACCCTATCAACTGGATCCTTCTTCCCCGTTTTCGGAATGTCTATCCCATTTCTACCAAGCATGGTCCCAAATCACCTCAGACTGTTGGGTCCTCTGCATGGTAGAAATGGGATATTCTTTCCCATTTTCCTCGCCCCTCACCCTTTCACTCCTTTTCCCCGTCCCTCTTCAGGGACCCTTCTTATGAGCAACTTCTCGTCCAGGAGGTACAAACCCTCCTATCGGTGGAGGCTGTGAAGGAGGTTCCGCAGGAGCTATGGGGAAAGGGGTTTTACTCCCGGTATTTCCTAATACCGAAAGCAAAAAGGGGCCTCAGACCCATCCTGGACCTGCGCAATCTCAGCAGGTTTATGAAGAAACTAAAGTTTCAAATGGTCTCTTTGGCCACTATCATCCCATCCCTGGATCCAGGAGATTGGTATGCTGCCCTCGACGTGAAGGATGCATACTTCCACATTTCCATAATCCCACCCCAAAGGCGCTTCTTAAGGTTTACAGTCAGGAGTTCCCACTACCAATTCACAGTACTACCGTCTGGCCTATTATCGGCACCTCGAGTGTTCACCAAATGTATGTCCATCATGGTCATCTGCTGAAAAGCCAGGTTCAGGTATTTCCTTACCTAGACAACTGGCTAGTCAAGGGCCAGTCCATAACACAAGTGGATCAGCATGTCTCCCTCATAAGATCCACCTTCAATCCACCTAAACACTCAAAAAGTCAATACTCACCTCTACTCAGAGAATAGAGTTCATGGGGCAGTGCTAGACTCAACACAGGCCATAGAGTTCCTGCCTCAATCCCACTTCAAGGCCATTCACGATATTATACAGGACCTCAAACGATTCCCTATAGCCACAGTAAGGAGTTGCTTAAAATTCCTAGGTCACGTGGCATCTTGCATGTATGTATTGCAACATACGAGGCTCAGACTCAGACTTCTCCAAGCTTGGCTAGCATCGGTGTATCGACCAAGCAGGCACAGTCTAGACATGTCTCTTCACTGATGGCTCAACCCGCACTTGGTGTGCACAGGAGTCATGTTTTCCAGACCCCGTCCATCCCTATGTCTGACCACCAGCGCCTCGGCCATGGGGTCGGGGGCACAACTTGGGGAGCACAGAACTCAGGGCCTCTGGTCTCAGTAGGAACTGATGCTTCACATCAATGTAAGGGAGCTCAGGGCAGTCCGACTGGCATGTCAGGCCTTTCGGCCTCTCTTGGAGGGCAAGTTTATATCGGTCCTGACAGACAGAACAGCGATGGTTTATACCAACAGACAGAGGGAAGCATGCTCCTCTCCCCTGTGTCAGGAAGCCTTCAGCTCTGGGAGTTCTGCATAGCACATTCCATACTTTTGGAAGCGTCCTATCTTCCAGGGTCACAGAATGAACTAGCAGACCATCTCAGCAGGTCTTTTCACAATCACAAGTGGTCTATCCGTGTGGATGTAATAAACAATATCTTCCAGAAATGGGGAGTTCCCTAGATCGATATGTTCGCCACAAGTGCCAACAGGAAGTGCCTACAATTCTGCTCCTTTCTGAACCACAGCCCGGATTCGTTGGCAGATGCGTTTCTGCTTCCATGGAAGGACTGTCTGTTCAATGTGTTCCCTCCTATACCGCTGATTCAAAAGGTGCTCCTCAAATCCAGAGAGATGGAACCTCGGTGATCCTGGTGGCATTGGACTGGCCACATCAGCATTGGTACACCATGCTACTGGAGCTATCGGTGGATACTCCAATTACTCTACTGTTAATTCTAGACCTCATCACTCAACATCCCAATCTCGAGTCTATCCACCTCATGGCTTGGAAGCTGCATGGTTGAACCCGCCGGAGTTCACATGCTCAGATCCCATTAGGGAGGTTCTTCTGGATAGCAGAAAACCTTCGACAAGAGCGACTTACCTAGCCAAGTGGAAAAGATTCATGATTTGGTGCTCGCAGAGTCGTATCCCTCCAAGCAGTGCAGGGACTGGACCAGATGACTTCTTGAGGTTCCTTCCAGTTCTTTGATTCTATGAAGCATCTGGTCCTGGCTAAGGCAGGATACTGGCCAAACTGTCCACTTGTCTGATATGCAATTGCAATTCATATTTCTATGTGCAGGGTTGACCTAAGGCATTTGGGAGGGTTATTCAGATTACTCTGGGATACACCCCAAAAGTGACACACATTAAAAGTGTGTTTGTGTGTGAGATTTTCTTTCTCTCTCTTTCTCTAGGGTCCATCCCCAGCCTTTTGTTGGAGCCCAGTTGCTTGATCCTTTGAACCTTAGAGACATGATTGTATCAGTTTGTTGTCAAGGCTAGCTTCACAAGAAAAACAGCTAGAAACTCTTTTTAAAGAAAGCTGGGATTCTCCTTCATAAGCCTAAAGGTTGACTCTTTTATCAAGAGGCTTATGCAAGCCCCCATGAGACCCTCCAGCCTAGTGCTGTGGATTGAAAGCCACTGTTTTTTTTCATTGTAAGAGAAGACAAAAAGAAAGAGAAAGAGAAAAAAGGAAATATATTTTTTCTTTCTCTTCTAATGTTCCAAGATTCATCCTCGTTTTTCCCTAAAGGGTTTTTTAAAGCACTATCTTCATGGCCTTGCACTTGCTGGGGGAGTAGGACTTAAACAATCGTAAGTTCCCTATGGCTACTATCTATCAATGCCTGCTTCGGCATCCCCTGGTTAAGACAGCATGGGATGGCTTTGATTCCATTTCTTCTCCCCTCTTTATCATCTATTGCTTCACTTCTGATCACGAGGTGTGTCGCCCTCCTGGTGCTGTGAGTGAGATTAAGCAAAGGCTCCCCACCAAATGCTGTAGAGTCTGAGATGGCTATAATTGGTATTATTTCCAATACAAAAAAAAAACAAAACCAACCCTCCCCCCCAAAAAAACAACAACAACCAAAAAAAACAGGTAGCAGCAGAGGATCAATGCAAACAAAGCAGGAAACATCAATCCATGGAGCACTAGCTCAACCTTGATAGGTGTTACTGAAAATAAAAGGCTCAATCCTATCCTGCAAATTGCAGACCAAGTTGTTGAAAGTCCTCAAGTTTGACTGAAGCCAGCACCCCACAGGATCAGATAGACCTGTAGCTAGTAAGCTGAGCTGAAAAGAAAAATGCTACTGATGTATATTTTAAAGCAGTGTCCTGTCAATAAACGTACATTCAGCAGTAGTTACATTATAGAACAGTCCTATATAACTGGCCTTGTGGTACATAATACACTAAAAATAATGACAGGCTTAAAAACAAACCCTCAGGAAAGAATTAGCTGCCCTACCGAGAAGGGTATGTGTGTGCATGTGTGTATTTTGAAGTTGAATTGAGAGAATGTTTCTTCTTTCTTTATTAAAACATTTCCTGCAACGTTGGGAGCAGAGCATTAGGGGTGCGTGAGCCAATTCAGAAGTTCTGCCTTTCCCTGGTACAGTGCAAGGTGCAGATGTGCAGGGACTAGGAGGAGACTGAGACTTCTTTCAGTAGCTACATATTCATGAGTATGAGCCAGTTGGGAGTGTGATTGTGAATTTCATCCTGCACTATGTGATTCCAGGGGGTTTGGATTGGTTAAGACACCCTTTTTCCTGAAGCTGCCTTTGAGGACCAAAGGTTCAGGGTCAGGAGATTGCAGAATAGGGTTGGTAATGCTAGTACTGACAACAGTGTAACATCCTGTACCTACCATTATAATTGATGTGACCTTTAAGTTTGGGCAGCTGCATTTCAGTAGTTCAGGCTGTGACCATTTATTCTATCAAAATTCTCACGTTGAAGTTCTAAAAATAAATAAATAAATAAATAAATAGACTCAGACTTTTAAGGCCAGAAGGGAGCATCGTGATCATCTAGTCTGACCTCCTGCACATCACAGGCTACAAAACCTCACCCACCCACTCCTGTAATAGACCCATAACCTCTGGCTAAGTTATTGAAGTCCCTCAAATCATGATTTAAAGACTTCAAGTTACAGAGAATCAACTATTTACACTAGTTTAAACCGTCAGGTAACCTTTCCCCATGCTGCAGAGGAAGGTGAAACCCCCCCTGGGTCTCTGCCAATCTGACCCAGGGGAAAATTCCTTCCTGATCCCAAATATGGCAATCCGTTGGACTCTGAACATTTCTGCAAGACCCTACAGCCAGAGACACCTTGGAAAGAATTATCTGTAGTAACTCAGAGCCTTCCCCATCTAGTGTGTTGGGGATATTTGCTACTAGCCGTCGCAGATTGATCAGCTACACTTCACTGTAGACAGGTTCACCATACCATCTCCTCAATAAATGTATCAAGCTCAGTCTTGAAACCAGTTAGGTTTTTTGGCCCCATTGCTCCCCTTGGAAAGCTGTCCCAGAACTTCACTCCTCTGATAGCTGGAAACCTTCATCTAATTTCAAGCCTAAACTTGTTGACGGCCAGTTTATATCCATTTGTTCTTCGTCATGTGCTTGCTCATTTCCATTCCATTTTAGGTTTGTGTGCTCTCCACATGCACTGTTGCCGGAAGTTTTTCCCTCAGCAGTATCTGTAGGAGACCAGCTCTGGTGCCCTCTGGAATCGCGCCCGCATGGTGTGGCATAAGGAGCTCTGCCGGCTCCCCCCAACCTCAGTTCCTTCTTGCCGCCGGTGAGGGTGCTGGAACATCTGCTGCTTCGGCTAGCATTGATTCCTTTTCTGTTCTTGCGAACTTTGAAATCCTGTAAAATAGTTATACATAGTTAGTAATTTTCTTAGTTACCCTTAGTAGTAGTTCTCAAACTCTCTGTTAGTCCTGAACGGGACTGATATGCCCTGGTCCCCAGGCTTTAAGCCCAGTGATTGCTGCAAACGGCCTATGTCCATCAGCGATCCCCATACCAGCTGCCTAAGGTGCTTAGGCGAAGGGCATATAAGTGAAAAGTGCCGTATCTGTAAGTCCTTCAAACGAAGAAGGAGCGTGATATCCATCTAAGAGTGCTCCTAATGGAATTGGCACTCACTCTGGCACCAGAGCAGCGGTCCAACTAAACACCGAGCACCGTGGCCTCTGTGCGCAGTGCTGTCCCAGCGCCGTCCACGAGCTGGCACCGGTCTCCCTCCATGGCTCCAGTAAAGAAGCCGAAAAAGACTGTGAGAGGAAGATCTCCTACCTCCTGCAAGGGAAAGGAGAGGACAGGGACGAGCCAAGACCCGTGTTGGGCAGCTCGACATCTCCCTCAAGTTGAGCGGTGCAGCGCATCCCACGTCTTGCCTGCGACTCCAGATAGCAGTGCAGGCCCCGGCCAGCTTTAGGTGCTGTCGATGCCCAAAGCCCTTCAAGCAGCTCAGGAGATCCTGACGCTCCCGGTGCCGCCCTTACCGGTTCCTGCGGTACTCCAGTCTCAGGGAAAACCCGTGTTGGGACCTATGCATGTGCCCCCCTGCCTCAGGGGTACCATTCCCCATTGAGAGGGACGTCTCGCCAGCGTTCACCCACCCGCAGCCACCACACCTCAGGATGGGAGAGGCAAGCTCAGCGGAGTCCTCTTTGGTTTCCACACCAGTGGCACTGATTGAGAGACTAGAGGCATACCTCACCGGTAGATTGGCGCAGACCCTCTGAGGCACGCGCCACCCGGCAAGAACTCCGGGACCAGCTCTGACCATCTTCAAGGGCCTGGGACTGATCCCAGGACTGATCGGGCAACTGGCTCGTAGTAGCTCCCAGTCCCATTCGACTTCTCAGTACCGGTTGAGTAGCGTGAGGTGTGGATCACTGGGAATCCATCTTGTATTTTATCCCAGTTACCATTTACCTCTATGTCTTTAAGTACTTTCTCTTTCAAAATTTGTTGTAAGACCTTGCATTCAATTGAGGTCAAACTAACAGGCCTGTAGTTTCCTGGATCACTTTTTCCCCTTTCTTAAAAATAGGTATTATCTTAGCAGTTCTCCAGTCATAGGGTATGACCCCTGAGTTTACAGATTCATTACAAATCTTTGCTATTGGGCTTGCAATTTCATGTGCCAGTTACTTTAATATTTTTTGGTGGAGATTATCCGGCCCCCCAATTTTGTCCCATTAAGATGTTTGAGTTTGACTTCCACCTCTGATGTGGTAATTTCTACTTCCATATCCTCATTTCCGTTAGACACCCTGCCACTACCCCTAAGCTCCTCATTACCCTTATTAAAAACTGATGCAAAGTATTCGTTTAGGTGTTAGGCCATGCCTAGATTATCTTTAATGTCCACCCCATGCTCAGTACTTAGTGGTCTCACTTCTTTCCTTGTTTACTTTTTATTTATATGGCTATAAAACCTTTTATTATTGGTTTTAATTCCCTTCACAGGGTCCAACTCTGCTTTTGGCAGTTCTAACTTTATCCCTATACTTTTCAACCTCCGAGAGATAGCCTTCCTTGGTGATCCATTCCATTTTCCATTTCTTGTAGGCTTTCTGCTTTCTCTTAATAAGCAGTTTGAATTGCTTCCTCATCCAACTTGGTCTGCAACCCTTTCCTACAATGTTTTCCCCTTGCTTGGGGTGTGGGTTTCTGATAGTTTCTGCAACTTTGACTTAAAGTAATTCCAAGCCTCTTCCACATTCAGAGCCTTGAGTTCTTCAGTCCAGTCCATTTCCTAATTAAATTTCTTACTTATTTTAAGTTAATTCTTTTGAAATTAAGGACCCTAGTTGCAGATCTGTTTTTGCTTATCCTTCCATTTAGTTTGAACTGAATGAGCTCATGATCACTTGAACCAAGGTTGTTGCCTACAACCAGTTCTTCTATGAGGTCTTCACTGCTCACCAATACCAAATCTAAAATGACATAATCTCTTGTAAATTTGGAGGGTATTTGGTGAAGAAATCCATCAGCTATCACATCCAGGAAAATCTGGGCCCTACTATTATTAGTAGCACTTGTCCTCCAATCTATATCTGGGAAGTTTAAAATCTCCCACACTCTCACAATTCCCAGTAGTATTTATTTTGTTAAAAACATTAAAGAGGTCTCTTGCCAAGATCATGGGGTCTGTAGCATACCCCTAGCACTTCAGCCTCAGGTCCACATACCTTATCTTAGCTCTTGGCAAACAGCAAAGCCTTCTGTTTTTTGGATCAGCTCTGGTGACAGGCCTGTCTGTTCTTCTTAGTACGGAGTCGCCAATCATGTAGACCTGGCTCTTCCTGGTGTTGGTGTGATTCTCCAGCCTTTCTCCTATTCTTCCTGGCTGCATGTCCTCTTGTCTTTTGTTCTTTCTTGCAATCTTCTGAGAGTCATCCTCTAGCCTCCTGGGGCTTCACTTTAAATTCTGGGAATTTTCACTTTAAATGTTTTCATGGATGGTGTGTGGCCTGTAGCAAAGTTTATTTTGCGCAACTTTGAGGTGATTCAGCTTAGCTGTTTTGAGAGATGGGACTCTAGTAAAATAAATTCCTAATGCTCTTTTTTCAAGATCTTATCTCAAAAATATTTTGACCTGGGGGAGGACACATGGTTTTAGTAAAGAGTTTAGTCACAGTGAGTTTGCTGAAGAAAAAAAGAAGAGAGAAATCAGCTTTCCCCTTAGCCACCCTCATTAGCTGTGCTTTTATGCACAATCCCCAGCCACCAGCAGTCAGAGCTCTTAACTCCTGGCATCTGTACTCTCTCCTGTGCCCAAAGGAATAGACACCAGTGACATCTTCAGTCCCTTTCCAGTCCCTTAAGACAACTGCCTCTGGCTTCAGTATTTGTGCATTCAGCAACAACAAGAGAAACTGTCAACACTAGAAATGAAACTGTGAGTTCTTTGAGCTCAAGAACTGGTCTTATCTGTAATGTTAGGCACCTAGCACATTACAGGACTTTGTTTGATTATAAATAATAGTAATAATGTAGCATAATGCCAGAGACCAATTTCCATGTGTTTTGCTTCAGAGAATATTTGTGATTGTAGCGTTCCATCTCACAACTGCTGAGCACAGCCTAGGTAAGAGGGAGGTGTCAACAGAAGCTGTGTTTATTATTATAGGAGTTGCATGATGCTGTTTCTGTTTTTCATGGGATTAACCAACACTACATGAAATATGATTTAGGCAAATACTAGCATTTGTCTATGTGTTAGTTAAATTAGTCACTCTGAACAGAAACGGTATCATGTGACTTGAGTAACTAACACAGCAAGTCAATTTAAAATAGACTTTTTTGTGATTTTACACTTGTGGAAGCTTGAATGCTTGGATACTCATGGAAAGTGAGTGTGAAAGGGTCATAAATATGGTCAAAGAGATACTCACTTTGGAGTCATGAATGAATGAATATTCTGAGCAGAGGGTATAGTGTGCACTACCTCAGGAAGGGAGTCAGCTCTGTTTATCAGATTAGGCAGAGATGAGGCCATTTACCAGTAGGAAAGGCTAGTGAAAGGCTAGCATCTTTTCCAATGCTTTTTCTGCCATAAGAGAACAGGCACAGTTTGGCCCTTAGGTTTTATTAGTGTTTGAAACTGAGTATACAGTTAATGCATGTTATTTTTAACACTTTTATTCCTTGACAACTTCTTATAGATTAATACTAGCATTGCCACTTGTTGAAGACTAAAATGATAATTTGTATTTTTGTATTTATTTGCATATTCAAATATTACTTCTGTTTAGTACATTTTAATTATAAAAGGAAATGAGCAACTATCACGGTTCCCAGAAGTGTCATGCTAATATAAATAATGGGTGTAATTTGGGCCACTTTTCAAAACATAATGAGCATTAGCTTTTATTAAAGACTGCTTTATAGTGGTGACTAAGCAAAAGCTTGAACATCATTAATGACAATCACTTCAAGTCACCTCAGATTCTGTGCCTTTTACCTATTGATTTGCTGATTCAGAATTAGAATGAAATATTCTGGAAGGAGTGCCTGTGAAGTCAGCATATCTAGATAAGCCACCATCCTATCATCTCCAAAATACTCCCTTCCTGTGCCACAGAAAGAGCTGTACTGGAGTTAGATTCACCCCAGGAAAGGAAAGCACTGGTACTGCCAAGGGAACATAACTTTACATCTGGAAACTGTTGGCAAATGCTCATTGACATACTAAATCAGCGCATCTTCTGTGCACCCTAGCTAGTCTCTTCCGCCCTTACTGGCTCTACCTGCTTTCTTGTCTGTGCCAGCCAGCACTAAGTCTGCCAGCAGTGAGGTACCTGTGGGCTGCTTGTGATTCCATTCTAGGCAGACTTTCCTTTGCAGGATCCAGCAGTCATGATTCTGTTGGGCCACTTTATGTCATGCTTTCATGATGTCTGGAGCTGTACAAAAGTAGACTGGGCCAAACAAGTCCCTGACATAAAGAGCTTGTGCCTAACAGCTCAGTTGGATACTAAAGCAATATGAAGCAATACAGGACACACAGACGTGTGGAGCTGGAATTCTTCATAGAAGAGATGGGGCTTCAATTCATGTTTTGAAAAAGCTAAGGAAGGAACCTGAATGCAAAATGATTTGGGAGACTTGTTATTAATAGTTGTATTAATAAACTTTTACATCACATAGCACCATAGCTTGGTGGGGATTATAAAACAATGTGGTACATGACCAGGAGGCTGTACAGTCTAAATTAAACAATCCTAGAACATACAGTGGCTGAAGTAGAAAAAGAAAAGTAGGACAAGGATTAAAACACTTAAATAATGGCCAAGTTTTTCAAAAATAGGATGTATGAAGAGCCTAGAAAGTGAGGAGGAGAAGCTTGAATTTTCTGTAGAAGAAATGAGGATGCCGTTGCCAAGATTCAGGAGTGGAGAGACATGCTTCCATAATATGGTCTCCACAATGCTGTACTGATTGGTGTTGCATCATTGTTCCAGTCAGCCATCTCTTTGACTCTGCATTGTTTTTTGTTTTTGTTTTTTTGGAACCTTACACTTTGGGGAGCAGTATCTCTAGGATTTGCATCTCCTACCATGGTGGAAGGAACCTTGTGTGGCTAGGTAGTGGCCTTGGTAGCAAAATACTGGGAATCAGAATCACCAGAGTTTGAGGGAAAGTTCCTTGCACTTTTGCAATAATCACAAAATATGCTTTTTAAAATATTCTGTATATCTGCTTTGAAAAATGAATGAACTGGATATCAAGTGAAAATAACCCATTCAATTATCTGTTAGACACCTTAATTAACATGGAATTATGATGGAACTTCTGGGAGAAAAGTACACTAATACCAAATGGATGGATATGTTTAAGAGGAGCTTAAAGAGGCAGGAAAATTGTGATTTGGGGATTGCTCATCCTTTGTATGATGCTTCTGAAGGTTTCCAGTAGCTATTTCAGTTGCTGGAGGCTTTGAAATGATAAGTCCTAACTGTGTTTCTTCTTTTACACTCTCTCAGGAACAATCTTACTTTCACTGCAGGTCTTCACTACCCGCCGGATCGGCGGGTAGCAATCGATCTATCGGGGATCGATTTTTCGCGTCTCGTTAAGACGCGATTAATCGATCCCCGATCGCGCTCCCCGTCGGCTCCGGAAATCCACCTCATCGAAAGGCGGAAGTGGAGTCGACGGGGGAGCGGCAGCGATCGACTCGCCGCCGTCCTCATGGCCAGGTAAGTCGATTACGATACGCCGACTTCAGCTACGCTATTCACGTAGCTGAAGTTGCGTATCGTAGATCGACCCCCTCCCCTAGTGTAGCCCTGGGCTTAAATTCCTGAGTTGTCATTGCAGCACTGTATACTCATTTGTAAATGAAAGGGTAATTCATTTATAGCCCATAGCCACTTCAGGAAACAATCCCCCCTGTTGATAAGTCCATGTTTCTTTTCTGCACATGGGCTGACTGGCTAGTTGTACTGAAGCCCCTAGTGATTTGTACCTTAGCCCAGGGCTACACTAGGGGAGGGGGTCGATTTAGCCCAGGGCTACACTAGGGGAAGGGTTCGATCTACGATACGCAACTTCAGCTACGTGAATAGCGTAGCTGAAGTCGGCGTATCGTAATCGACTTACCTGGCCATGAGGACGGCGGCGAGTCGATCGCTGCCGCTCCCCCGTCGACTCCGCTTCCGCCTTTCGATGAGGTGGATTTCCGGAGCCGACGGGGAGCGCCATCGGGGATCGATTAATCGCGTCTTAACGAGACGCGAAAAATCGATCCCCGATAGATCGATTGCTACCCGCCGATCCGGCGGGTAGTGAAGACAAGCCCTTAGAATAAGTGGAGTCCATTGCTACTCTAGCACCAGCAAGGTAAAATCAAACTGGAAGTCCAGGATACAGAAGAACAACAGGAGGTGTGCTGAGTGGCTAATGCAGAGTACACTACCATATTTATCTTCCTTGAAGAAGGATGTATTATAATTCTTTCAAACAGCTTTTGAAGCCTTGAAGAAGAATAAAATGGGGAGTGGGGGAAAGTTGTATTGGAGTAACCACAAAGAACGAGTTACAGTTGTGGCTTTTCATTCTGGATAGCTAGAGGAGGTTCAGCACCTTTGAAGGTATTAAACAAACACAGCCCTGTTTGTTTTAAAGCCACTTGAAATGTGAACAGAAAAAAATGTCAATGTTGGACAAATAGAAAAGAACAAAATTGGTTGTAAAAATAAAATATTTTCAAGCATCTCAGTGAGAATCAAAACAAAGGCATGCAAAACTAAACAAAGCCAAACCATCTTCCTATAAAAATACTGCAAAGTGGCCTTTAACTATAACTGCAAGGAAATACTGTGGCGAGTATAAATTGTCATTGCTCCATTGAAATGTGTGCAATGTTAAGTTTGGATTGTTCTAGTTTTTTAATCAGAACACAGTGCAGTACCATGTCAAATGCCTTTAAAATGTCAAAATATATTACCTGAACACTAGTGTCTGGCTGTGCCAGAAAAAGGACAGGAGACACTGGATGTGGTTTAATTGGGCTGAAACTTTATTCCTAAATGTCAGGGACTATCTGGCAGATAAAAGTGTACAGTGCAGGTAGTTCCATAATCATTTACATATACCTGGGGGGAAGCTCCTGTCAGCCCTCTCCCTTTACCCATCCTGGTCCCCAGCCAATCTACTGCTGGACTTTATCACCCTTCCCCCTCAATGAGGGTTAAGAGGAGGCTATAAAGGAGGGACAGGGGATTGGCTCCCTGCTGTACTAGTCATCGGAGCCCCCCGAGCCCCTGCTGTTTCCACGTCTTTAAAGAATACCTCCTTTAAATCTTTTACCAATCCATTTTTTGATCACCATATCCCTTCCCTACAGAGTATCTGCACTGGACAGTGTCCCCACATTGACATTGTCTGAAGCTGCCACATCAAGTCACTCTCTGGGTAGCTAGCCCTTAAAGGGGCCACACACCTTTTCCTACAAGCCAGAAAATAGCTCCCGCTGCTTAGTGTGTGGTGAGGTCATTACCTTTAGCAACAAAACTTGTAACCTAATAAAAAATAAAGAGAGTAAGTTAGTTTGACAGGATCTGTTTTCCATAGACCCATATTGATTGACATTAATATATTACCCTCCTTTAATTCTTTATTAATTGAGTCCCATAACAACCTGTGATGGGGTGTACAAACCCCACACTTGGCAACAAGGGGTAAAGGGATTATTTTGGGCTCAGCCAGCCCTGTCCCACCACACCTACAGCAAATGCTCCATCTGCTGGAGGAATTAAAAGACGGAATGAGCTCATTTGGGTGGCAGAGATGGAGATGAGCAGACCTGCAGCCCACAGCTCCAGCAGCGCATAGCAGAGGGAAGTCTAAAGGCTCTGACACAGCTGCCCAGAGGGGCCCTCCCCAAGGGAAGGGAGGACCCACTGCAGAGACAGCCAGGGAGGGAAGAATCCTGTGGACCTTGGACATTGGTAACCCCCTTTACTTATTGTGGTTTGGATTTCCCCACCAGGGGAAAGCCTTCGACTAAGCTGACCCCAGTGAGGGGGATGAAAGGAAGAGGCCTAGGGAGGACAGCCTTAAGTAGACTGGATGGCCAGCCTACTGGTAGCCTAAAGGGCCCTGGATTGGAGCCTGGTGGAGTGGGAAGTCCTGGGCTCCCCACCCCACAACATCCTTGGCAGTCAGGGTTTGCAACCATGACCACTAGGCCATGCTCCCCAACCAGACCCCTAGTGAGGACCGTTAGACAGCCATTCTATTATTTTTACCAGTATCAATGTTAAGATGCAGGCCTGTAATTACCTGGGTCATTCCATTTACCTTTTTTGAAATACTGGCACAATATTTGCTTTCTTTCAGTTTTCTGGGACCTCCTCAGTATTCCAAGACTTACTGAAAATCAGTGTTAATGGTCCAAGGACCTTATCAAGAGTTCTTTGAAAACTCTTGGCTGCAAGTTGTCTGGACCTTTACTAGCTATTGGAATAGAAAGTGTTTCACTATCATCATATGATATGAATATATCTGTTTTTTCTTCCAAAAAATATAGAACAGAAATATTTATTGAACATGATTGCAGAAAAGGTAGAAATGATTGGCAATTCTATGTCTAGTAATGGATCAATACCATTGTTAGCATTTCTTTTGTTTCTATTATACTTAAAATACTCCTTATTGTCCTTAACTCTGCTGACTATCATCTTCTGCTTGTGTCCTTTTGATTCCCTTACCAGTTTTCTATAATTCCAAACTTCTGATTCATATAAATTACTATCAACTTTCCCTTTCTTCGATGTGTTGTATATTTTTATTTTTTATAGCTATTTTCACTTCTCCTCTAAGCCATGTTGTTTTTATGATCAGTATGGCCTTCTTTCTCACTTATAGGATTGTGGCCCTTTGGGCATCTAGTAAAATGTTCTTAAACAATTCCCAATTATCATTCACATATTTCTATTTAAACTCTTTCTCCCAACTGATCTGGTTCATGGTTGTTTTGAGCTTTGTGAAATTGGCCCTTTGTGTGTGTTTATATGTATGACTCTAATATATATATTATGTAGTTTAAAAATAGAAGGTTAAGAGGTGACTTGATTGCAGTACCTGCATGGGGAACAAATATTTGATAATTGGCTCTTCAGTCTAATAGAGAAATGTATAACATGACCCAATGGCTGGAAGTTGAACCTAGACAAATTCACCCCGGAAATAAAGTGTACATTTTTAACAATGAAGGTAATTAACAACTGGAACAATTTGCCTAAGGGTTGTGGTGGATTCTGCATCACTGGCAATTTTAAAACCAAGATTAGCAGTTCTTCTAAAAGATAAATGCTAGTAATTACTTTGGGGAAGTTCTATGGCCTGTGTTATACAGGCGGTCAGACTAGATCATCACAATGGTCCCTTCTGGCCTTGGAATCTATGAATGTATAATTGGCACCAAGTACATATAGTACTGGTTTGGACTTTGTTCTGTTTGCACATAACTAATGTGATCAAGTTACGATCACTCCTACCTAAGCTACCACTAACTTTTACTTCTGTGATCAATTTATTTTTATCTGTCAAGATGAGGTCTAATAAAGTATTTCCCCGTGTTGGAGGCAACACTTTTTGATTTAGGAAATTGTCATCTATTATAATTAAAAATTAGGATGTTTTAATATGGGCAGCATACGATCTCCAGCCTATGTCACTCAAATTGAAGTCCCCCATGATCATGCAGTATTTTTCCCTAGATATTTAGACATGTGCTTAAGTCACTGATCATCCTGTTCTCTCATGTGATTTGGTGGGCTGTAGCAAATACCAGCTCGTATGCCATCTTGTGCTTTTCCTGTTAGGACATTGATCCATAAGCATTCAAGATCATTTACTTTTGAATTGTGAGTTGGAAACAGGTAATGTCATTTCTGACATAATACCACTCTCTTTCTCCTTTTGCCAACTCAAACCTTCCTAAATATGGTGTAACCATTGATTTTAACATTCCAGTCATGTCAATCATCCCACTAGGTTTCAGTAAAACCAACTTGATTGAATTTATACTCACAAATGAGCAATTCCAATTTCTTGTGTGTTACCCAGGCTCCGGGCATTGGGGTATAGGCAATTAAGTAATTTCTTGTCTTCTCTTCCTTTGGCTTTTTTAAAATTAATTTTATTCTCAAAATCATGACTTTGTGCTAAATGAGTGCTCATTTCTTCTCTGTTCTCACCCTCCCCTTTTTTGTTTACGCCCTTCTGACTAGTCTAGCCAGCTTGCTCCTTAGAAGATTGGTTCCCCTTCAGTTGTGATGGAGGCCATCCAAACTATACAGCCCCTGTCCCCATAGAAGGTTGACCAATGTTCCACAAAACCAGAACCCTCGACCTTACACCACTTACCTAGCCACAGTTTCACTTCCAGAATCTTCTGCCTTTTGTTTTCCTTCACTTGTGGGACAGGAAGGATCTCCAAGAAGATCACAAGGACATGCTTCTCCTTCAGCATCTCCCTGAGATCTCTGAAGTCATCTATAACATGTGAGAGATACCACAACATGATGCCAATATGCACCGTCACCAGTGGCACGCAGTTGACTTCAGAAGCTTTATTCTTAGAGTGACATCTTAGCTCTGGGAAGACAGCATACTGTCCTGCTGAGCACTTGTTCCTTCCAGAATATTATTTTCATTTTTCTTAGTATAGGATCCTCAACAAGGTTTGTCTGTCTTCCTTGGATGGTTGGAGATCTCTGTGTAGACATGCTTGATTTGCTTACAGGTTGGGAATAGCAACCTCCACATGTATCATGTACGCTCCTCCATTCCAATGGCTGGATCTTCAAAGATATCTCCTTCAGTTTCCACACTGAGGACCTGGTATTGGTTGGATACTTCTAGCTGTGTGGCATTCCTCCTGTTCCTCCTCTCTCTGGTTATCAACGTATCCCCATCCTCATCTGCTTCCAGCTTAAATTTAAGCATGTGAGTAGTCCGATTGGGCCTGATTTCTTTTATACTAAGGTCTCCTTACACTGCTGTGGCAGAGTAAAGGAGCCATAAAGTGGATACAAATTATATTTGTGGTCTCAGTGGGACTGATCATATGCTTAAAGTTAAGTACATGTGTGTTTGCTGGATCAGGACTTTTAGGTATAATTGGAATAAGCCTCATGTGAGAAATGTTAGTGTGTGTCATCTGGTATGAAAATCTTTGGAGTGGTTTTGCAATGCACAGTGAATAATACATGCAGTTGTGGTGCATTCATGGTACCCAGATCGTATGTGTCCAAAAGATCAGATTAGAGTGGAGCACTATATGACACATTAAGCAGGACCTCTGGAAGAATTTTTGGATTAAAGGATTATCCTATCCATATATCTTTATTCTCCCCTGTCCTGTTCTTCTTTGTCATCAAAAATATTATTAAAATGTTTTCCCTTCAATGCAAATAATAATAATAAAAGTAATAAAAAATTAGAAGTGTCTTGAATTTGGTATTTTGCTTGCCTTCGCCAACTGTTATTGTGTGACCAGGACTTCTGTGCAAAGGTGGATTTCAGGTGTAAAGAATTGCAATGTACCCCTGGGGTAAGCCTGCCCACCTTCTTTCTGAGGAATCTGCTTGACACAGTTGATAGCTGTTGTGATGCTTCCTGCAGAATAGGGGAAAAGGGGGGAGGTTTGACAATGGAAATTCACTCACCAGAAAAGGAGTTTGTTAGAGACGCTCCTCTTCTCTCATTCTGAATCCTTCCAGGTCCCTCACTCCATTTCTCCCTTTCTTTACCTCTTTCCTTTTCTCTCTTTCTCATCTTGCAATTCAAAAACTGGCAATCTCTTGAAGTGGTGTCAAGCAGAGTCAGCCTCTACCCTCAAGGCCTTTCCTAAAATTTTTTACCAGGCTTCCTGAGACAAGGTGCTATAATGCTAGCTACTTCCAGCTGGATGCCAAAAGGAGAACTCTAACACTTTTTTTTTTACCAGTGAGTAAATTTCCCTTGCATGTCTGCTATGTCATCTTTTAATAGCATCTTTGCCTGTGCTCTGGCTAGTTATCCTCTGCTGCTTCACACTGATGTCATTGTACAGAGAGGAGATCATGCTATTGGCTGTGCTGAAGGTTGGCCCCAGTAGTGGCTTTAGAAGAGCATTAGCAGTAATCGGAACACTGGCCAGCATCTGGAGAAGTATATTACTGTCTCTAAATATATTTTATAAACAATTGCACCACAGAGAGGTTGGGAATGCATATAAGCCACAAGGAATTAGTCCATTCTGCAGACACCCTGCCCTGGCTCTTGCCTCTATGACTCCTCCATAAAGAATGGGCTGCCAGCTTTTAACTGTGAATGACCTGCTCATGCGTTCTTGCAGGGGAAGCCTGACCGAACATGTTCTCCACTAAAATGTTGCGGATGCAGCAAAATCTTTCACTGAAATATTGCAAAAATTGAAATGAACAGAATTTGCTTTTTTAAATAAATAATTATGAGTTAAGATGGGCATGAAGGAAAATCTAATAGATGTGATTTTTAAAGAAAAAAAGACGTCCCAAAGTAAACATTGAAAAAAAGGTGAATTCTGTTATTTTAATGTAAATTATTTATAGCGTGACAGAGCTTTGTCCTTGTCTCCATGGGTCCTGCGTTTCCTGGCGGATTTGTGCTAGCCTCAGAGGCTCACTGTGACCCTCCTTGTAGCCCTTCTCTCTTTAGAGGCAAGGGTCACATCCTACTGAGCCATTTTCATCATAAGCCAGCGAGGGAGGTGAGGAGAAGCTACCCTCCCTTGAACAGTCTCTGTAGTCTCCCAGTCTTGGTGATTAATTGGGAGGAGGCAAAAGGGGAGGAGCCCGGGCCCACCCTCTACTCCGGGCTCCAGCCCAGGGACCCTAATAGTATCAGCTATGGTAGCTGACCTTTTAGAAATAGGACACGTACAATTCCCTGGGCTACTTCCCCCACAGCAGCCCCCACTTCCTCCAACTCCACTTCACCCTTACCTCAGGGCCTCCTTCCTTGTGCCTGATATGGTGTCTCTCCAATAGCACAACCTCCTTCCACAGCTCCTGACATCCACACCTCACTGACTAACTGGGAGGCTTTTAACTAGTTCCAGCCAGCCCTTGATTGGCTTCAGGTGTCTCAATCAATCTAGCTGTCTCCACTGCTTTTTCTAGAAGGATCTTAATTGGCCCCACGTGTCTTGATTAACCTGGAGCCACTGCCATTTGGTTACCAAGGTATCAGGGATTTGCTTAGCTTGGGGCTAACATACTGGTTCCTCACCACTTTGCTATAGCCATCTGGCCTTGCCCTGTCACAATAGGTTATCAAATATGAATGAAGAGATTTGTGATCCTGATTTTATGATTCTTTAATACAATTATAAGGTTTAAATCTACCACAAAGAGAATAAAATGCTACTTGGAGAAACCATTTTGATATCTGTTTAATTAGAAGAGATTTTATATGTATTCAGAGCACACAGTGGGCTACTATTAGATAAGACATTTATCTTCACGAGTTTGGAATGCCATTATATAACATGGGATACAGCCATGAGTGTATTGCGGCAAGTAATACTTTATAGAGAGACAAGAAATGCCATATTTTAATTGAATGTATTGGACATTATGTGCTGTTTGTTTTAAAAAAAAGTTGGCTAGACTGGTTTTCCGCTTGTGCTGTTCCTGGATTTCTGCCTAATCACCTCTATTGCACTTCACTTAATTCGTGTTAATGGTGCTCTGTTGCTAATCCAGTTTCACTTCTCCTCTGTCCTTGTCTCCTCTTTCAACATGTAAGCCATGCTTGCTCCGTGTGGCTCTATGTCCCTGTCTAGTTGTGGCGAGGCCAGCTAGAGATTGATGAGCCTGACACAGCTTCGGCTGACACAGATGTTCCTTTTAGCTCAGGCAGCAGAGGCTCATGCACTAAGATCAAGAGGTCCCAGGTTTGATCCCTGCTGCCGATGCCTCACCGAGGAATGTCAGTGTTACAAGTGTGAGCCGGGCGATCCCCTGACTGTCTCCCTCTGCCTAGGGTGTTGCCTATTTTGTCCTGAAAGGGGTTTACCGAACTACTCTGGGAGAGAGCAAAATGTCTTGGAAACAACAAGGAGGCCCCCTACATGGTGGGAACTTTTTCCACTCTGAGTAATGCCTATTACTGCTGCAGAGAGGTTCATCCTCTTGGTGACGAGATGCCGTCATTGCTTCGCCGCACTAAAGCAGCTACAGGCCTGCAATGCTTCATCAAGGTATGTGGGATCCTCCACATTATGGAGCCTACTAGTGAGGAATAAACTGGACTTGTGAATCGAGGGAAATCCACCCTGGGGTTTATGTTACTTGTTGGCCGTATGGTGTTAGCAATGTACCCCCTCCAAATCCATCCTCCCCTTCCTTTTATATGCTTACTCTATATTTCCCCTTGCAAATAAAGTGTCCTTTGAATGTTGGTTCAGCCATTATAGAGGTGTCAGAAGAGTATATGTATGAGGTATCAAACTAGTCATGGGGTAAGTACTGGGTATGGGATAGTTGAACCACATAGGGCGGTACCGTAAGGTTCCTGATCTCCTTAAACAGTTAGTTGGAGATACGACCAGTTAGTAGCTAAAAACTGAGAATGTTAAAACCCACTGCAGCCAAAGCAGAAAGATACTGAGTAAGGTCTCCTGTTGATGATTAGCTGCCCTGAGGGGGTATGACCTGATAACTCCCTTACAAACATTTTTACAATGTTCCCCTTGTCTTCCATTGTTGCTCTGATTCTCCTGGCTCTTCCTGTGGTGCTCTGAGCTGCTCATGTAGCCTTGAAGTTCTCATTCCCACTCCTCTGATATGTGCTTCGCTCTCCAAAACTGCTTTGGCTGGTACAGCTGCTCCCTCCAGTAATCCTGAAGCCACTTTCACTGTTCTCACAAAGTTACACTGGCCTCCGGTGCTCCTGTGTCATTCTCTGCTGCTCTACTGGCTTAAGGCTCATTGAATAGGTAGAAGGCAAAAAATATTTAAAGTGTTAAAATGTCTAGCTAATAACCAAAAAATGATTGAAATAACATGTTATTTCAGCATGTTGTGCACTATCCTCTTGATACTTCAACACTTACACTTGAGCAGTGGAAATGATGGAATTTTTCAAGGGGATTTATCGTCCACCTTGTTATATAAATAGAGGATGTACAAATGCTTTAGTTTGAGTGGGGCTGAGGAGCTGCAGGTGTGTTGTGACAAAATATCCCCAAACAAGTGAAAATAGATCCTGTATTTAAAATTAAGCCTAGACACTCTTCCTGCATTACCACCTTCTCCCTCTTTTTTACAAGGTGCTGCTCCCCCGTGTTTGTGTTGTTGGCAACATTTCCTCGGCTTCTAAGGCCTCACTTATCAGCTGGCCCAGCCAAATTTTTCATCTCCCTGTCTTAGTCTTGTCTCTGATTGCCTGGCAGTGTTTCTCATTCACTTCAACCATGACTCTCAAGCCCTCTGGCAACATTTTTCAGTTTCTCATGCCACATTTCTCAGTATCCTGTGACAGTATCTTTCAGTTCTGTCTGTAATGAATCTTAGTTTCTTCGGCTGTAACCCAGTCTCCCTCTGGCCTGTTTCTCTTAGCTCCTCTATCTTGTCCTCCTCTTGTCTTCCAGTCACCTCTCCCAGTTCTCCTGCTGTCACTGAATTTGGTGAAGCACAATGTACTGAAGCTGGAACCAAGACACAAGGCATAACTTTCATTTATACAGTGCGAGGTTTCCTGTGTATTGTCCAAAGTATGGTCTGATAAATATATTCACACTAGCAGAAGATTTTATTCAGAACAATAAGAGTCATCTGGTCGCATGCAGTTTACAGGTTTGGGGAGTTTTGCTAGATGTCTTATTTTAGAGTATTTCTATTTCAGTTCCAAACATACATTTCACATATTAGATAATACAAATATAGCTATGTGAATATGGTGAATTGTTCAGCCTCCGTTGACTTGGCACAGTGGTATCATAAGTAAATTGATACAGAGAATGCCTAAGAACCGTGCATAGAAAGAGCTATTAAGGTACAGAAATATCAGAAGTTGACAGGGAATCGTGGTCAATGAGAGCTGCGGGGGATAGCACCTGCAGGCGAGGGCAGCACAAGGAGCCCCCTGGCCACCCCTGCGCCTAGTGGCTGCGGGGACCTACTGGCCGCTTCTGGGAGCTGCCTGAGGTAAGTGCCACCTGGACCCTGCACCCCAAACCCTCTCTGTACCCCAATCCCCTGCCCTAGCCCTGAGCCCCCTCCCACACCCAAACTACCTCCCGGAGCCCACACCCCAACCCCCTGCCCCAGCCCTGAGCTCCCTCCCGCACTCTGAACCCCTCGACCCCAGGCCGGAGCCCCTCCCGCACGCTGAACCCTGCATTTCTGGCCCGACCCCGGAGCCTGCACCCCCAGCCCAGAGCCCGTACCCCCTCCTGCACACAACCCCCTGCCCCAGCCCAGTGAAAGTGAGTGAGAATGGGGGAGAGTGAGTGACGGAGGGAGGGGGGATGGAGTGAGTGGGGGCCGGGCCTCGGAGAAGGGGAGGGGCCAGGCCTCAGGGAAGGGGAGGGAGCGAGGCAAGGATGTTTGGTTTTGTGCGATTAGAAAGTTGGCAACCCTACCTCATGCTTTTGTATAATAGGGGATCTTATAGTCCCAAGTAAGGATTTAATCACTGAGCCTTGTATTATTAAATTGCAGATGGCATTTCTTTGCCATTGAAAGTTAAACTTACGTTCTGTTATGTCACAGAAAGATATTTAGCGTTCATTTTAAAGACAAAATCAATGAACAATTACTTGCTTAAAACATGTTTTAATAATATAATCTGTTTAAATTCCATAAATATCTCAATAAGAATCAACAGGACAGCACGGTTTTATTAATGTATCTGTTTTTTACTATTGCGCTAGATTATCTTTAGTTCCATTAAAGAACTCCCATCAAGACATCAAACAAAGGTTAATTTAGGTGTTAGAGTAATCAAAGTAGGACTTTAAAAATATCCAATGAGAGAGGTTCAATATTAAGTGAATTTGTTTCAAGATGGTGCCATCTGTTTTTCATTGTCACCTAGAAGAGCTAAGAAGAGAGATGACAATGGAGGAATATTTCCACAGCCCACACAAACCCATTGACCTCAGGAGTCCAGTGTAAATGACTGCTTATAATGTTACTTTCTCCCCAGCTGCGATATTTTGACATGGCAGAAATGGAGTTCTTTAGAATTGGTATGAGTAATGGGCATGAATCTTGCCACCTCCCCCACCTCACTCCTGCTCACCATCTGAACTTTACTGATAGTAATTGATAATATTTTATCCCAAAACTAACATAAAGGATGCAACTCTGGACATAGAGTATTTCCAGATGCAAATGTTCACATGTTCTTTATTGTTATAGTACACCTGGGTTTTATATCATATATCATAGATATATGGACTTATTTTACCTCATTGTTATAGTTCTTAAATAATATGAATTTCTGGTGTTTTCTGTGCAAGCTTTGTTCCTTGGATTTGTTGTGGAAAGATAGAATTTGGCAGTGGTATGGACGTGATCATTTTCTGTATAGCAATATTCATACTGGAAGTGTTCAGTAATCAGTTACATGTTGTTTTGAGCTATAGAATCCTCATGCTCTATTAACTATGGTGTTAGGAAAATGGCTGTTGGCAATTTTCCATCATGTCAGTGCTTTTAGTATTTACTAAATGTAGTAGTTAGTATTTTAGTAAACTGCATTTTCTGAAGGCTACAAAATTCCCTTTTTCAAGTATTTGGGAATAAGAGTATATTTCTTCTTTTGATATGTATCTTACGTATCATAGCAGATGCACATTATGTACTGGTACTGTAACTTGGAATTGAAAAAGCCTAAGTTCAGTTCAGTCTCTGCCTCAGTGTTCATTCTGTCTGTGTGTCATTCTTTGATCTAATATACGCCGAAGAAGAATATTTAGAATATAAGTAATAGAATTCAAAGGAGATAAACTTTTATATAAACCGTTATAATATCTTTCTTCACTAGAAATTTTGTGGAAGGTACTTTTTCTTACTGTTACACAGCAATTCATAATATATGTTCAGATATTGTTTAAAATAAAAGACTGTTCATATTCCAATCAATACAACCAAGATGATACATAATTCAGCTTTAATGGGACATTGAATTCATTTTTCAATTCAACATTGAATGATTTGATGCTCTTTGAAATGTAAAGCTGTGATCTATGGACGGGGTCATAAAAATCTAAAGTCATTTAATAATATGCATGTCAAATACTAAATCAATGGGTTGCTGCTTTATTTTCTTAAATTGTATACTGGCTTTCACTAAGTATCAAGGCTCAGTTGTCTCAAAAAATGGTATCATGGTTTCTTTTTCCAATTACTACTTATTTTTTACTTATTTTTCTTCTGATAGATTTTTTCCCCCTCCATCATTTTTTCCTCTTGGGAACTTTAACATTCACATTGCATTAAGCATCTGCTGTTTATATCAAAAGCTCCCTGAAAATCTCTTCCATTGTTTATGCCAGTTAATGTTAGGTAATACTTTGTAGTGCAATAAGAAGCAATTAAAAAATCAACAATAAACTGCTGTGTGTCAGTGATTTTTCCTCAGGGTCTGCAATAAGCTATTTGATTTTGACTGAACTAATGGCATATAGACTCAGACCCTTATGCTAGCTCCATAGACTTATGTCCATATATCCTTTCAGTGCATAGCTTATGTATAGAAAGATGTTGTCTAGGGTAGGCACTCAGATAATATGGTGATGGATAAGAATATGGATAGATAGAAAGGTTACTCCAAGAGCCACCAAATCATATGATTATCCTCTGGTGTGAGTTTGAATGCTTACAGTATTTCAAGTAAAGGCATCAGGAGCCTCTTAAAATAGCAGCCTACATTTTCAAAAGTGACTAATAATTTTGGGTACCTCAGTTATTAGGTGCCCAATTTGAGACAGCTTAAAGGGGCCAGGTTTTCAGAAGGCAGGGATTCAGTAGTTTTGGAAAATCAGGCCTGTTTGAAGGGGTGTCTCAAGTTGGACACACAAACTCACCAGTCACTTCTGAAAATGCAGTCCAGTTTGTCCTATTCTTTTAAATTCATTTTTAAAACAAATTAGACGTGCTTTTCTGCTGCAGTGTTGAAGCAGGATGGATTGATTTTAAATCAAGGCGATTTAAATCACCAAGTGAAAAGCCTCGATTTAAATCATCGATTTTAATCAACTTTTCCATTTGTACTTGTTACCTTCTAAAGAAAGATGCATTCTCATTAAATCCCATTAAAACATGTTGATTTATAACTAAATAGAGCCTTTACACTACATTTGGTACATCTTCTTACTACTCAAGAGGGTACACCATTATAACTATATACATTTATTTAAGCAACCATATAGCTTAATATTTTCAGATTCTTATTAATTAATTGTACATTTTTAGTATGCTAGAAAATGGTGAATGATATATTGCTTATTTACTAGATAATTAACTTTTTCCTCATGATTTGTGTCAAGCTGCATTAAGATGGTAACTGGAATTAAATTAAACATAACAGCATATAACATTTATTTTTCTTAAATAAGTTCTTAATATAGTGTATGACCTATTTTGCCATATTTATAAAGCTTGTTCTCAAAAGTTAGATTCCCCCACCCCAATTGATTCTTTATATAGAAAAGCAGCCTTTAACTCAAAGTTTTTGATAATGGCTAATAGATTCAGCATATTTATTTTTTATTTAAATGTTTTGAGAGATTATAATAAGTTTAGGCTTTAACGTATTTTTATTAATTTTGATTTTATTTTCAACAAGTTTATTTTTAAAAAGAAAAATAGATTATAATGTACATAATCAAAAAATCCCATTTTAAATACAAGCAATGTGATTTTTACTTTTTTTAATTGATTTTTATTCATCCTGTGTTAAAGTCAATTGGAGTCCTTCCATTGACATTAGAGGGCTTTCAATTAGGCTCCAGTTGTTTAGAAGAAAGGGGGCAACTGATTTTATATATGTTAGACAAACATCTTGTGACAGGATCCCCCCAAGGTGGAGCCTGGGACTGTGGGACCTCTGTGCCCCCTGAACTCTCTCCAGCCTGGCTTGTCTCTCACAATGCCTTGCTAGTGACAAGTGACAAGCAGCAAGCCCCTCCAGGCGCTGTGATCACTCAGCACAACAGCATGTGGAGCCCCACCACACCCAGCTATCTTGCATGAATGCTCCTAGAGCCACTTATGAATCACACAGAGAAAGGCACCAGAGCCAAATCCCCCCAGCTTCCAGCACTGTACCTCAGGAATATACCATCTTGTACTGCTCAAGATGGGCAGTGCAGAGTTATTAATTGGTTCACCACTTCATCAGTGGAAAGTGGACATACACTAGCCTTTGCAAACCTGAGCAGATTACCAAACACTTCAGGCAAACCCACTGGTAAAGATAAACAGTTAAACACATTTATTGGCTACAAAAGATAGATTTTAAGTAATAGGCAAAAAGTCAGAGTTAGTTACCAACAGAAATAAAATATAAGTACGCAGTCCAAACTCTCAACCTTGCTGTTGCATTTGGGGAGCTAATATCTGGCTGATTCCCCAACTTACAGCATGTTTTAGTGACAACCATATAACACAATTCTCATAACTTCACATGCATTAATGATATGCATATATAGATAGAGAAATGACTTTCAGCAGATCATAACCTTCCCCCTGATACCTTACAAGGCATGCGTTATATGTAATATCACAATTATATGCAGATGAGGAATATGGGGGTTACAGGTTGCTCCCTCAAGATACAGAACGTCACACACCTCTCAAGGATGGTCTAGATAATACTTAGTCCTGCCTTGAGTGCAGAGGACTGGACTAGAAGACCTCTCGAGATCCCTCCCAGTCTATGATTCTATGATTCTATAAGATGAAAAGTGGAATTGCTTGCTCATAGAGTTTTGGTAGAAGTAAACAAACAAAAAATAGAGAGAAATAAATTTTTTACTAACTTCTTGGTATAGTCATCGTAAGTATTACTTGTAACTTGCAGTGGGCAGAACACTTTCAGCCAGAACTGTGACTTTTTCTAGTTGATGGTGTGCCTTAAAGTGTATGTGGCTCATTAAAAGGTATCCTGCTACAGAGAACTATCCTCCACCAATTAGCAGTACAGGGAATGGTTCAGATTAATGGGAGCTGGGTGGCAGAAATGTCTCAATAGAATAAATCCTTGCTGTAAACAATTTTTTTTACAGCAACCTTCATATAAGATGCTTTGAACAGAGAATTAATAAAGTTGTTGATTGCAATGTGCGCAGTTGGCAAAGGGCAAAGCTATACTTGGGGTTTCATATACCATGAATAGAATAAATTATTTTTAGTCTCCCTTTCTCTTAATCGGTCATAACTATTGTGAGAGAAGTGCAATAGATGCTACCAGCAAGTCTCTGAAACTGTAATGCTAAAGAAGACTCCTCCAGAAAAATTAGTGAAAACAGAATATTACCAGAGGAATGTAGATTAACTCAAAACAGTTTTGGAGAGTGGAATTTTTCTAGCAAAAGTTATGAATTTCCAGGAAAACATGTGGATAATAAATACATGTGCTATGTACCTGATGTTGTGGAAAAAAGACCAGTTTATGACTAAGACACGGGGTACACTGGTGAAGAATATCAGTGCTGTTACAAAAGTCAGTGAGAGCTAGGGTGATTTGCTAATACATGCTGGTCACAGAAGTTAAAGCTGTGTGAAAGCAGTTTTACCTTTTACACCCAACTGTTGCAAGATTTCAAAAAAGGTTGAGGAAAGAGTATGAATAACTGGTTTGGGGATTAAGGTTTTGCTTCCTGTTGGACATGCACAAGTAGCACTGTCCCAGAGCTGCCAAATTGACACCAGAGGCTTGAAGTAAATTTGCATCCCAGAGAAAGATAGGATAGCATCTTGGATAGATACAGATTTTGTTTTCTCTTACTCTTGTTTCACCCTTCCCAGACTGGTAGATCTACCAGTCAGTGTTTGTCTGTCTCAGGACACCGGCTGTCTTTTATCCCTTCAAAGGTCCTTTGTTTGAAAGTTCTCACCTGAGGTTTTGAGCAGGCCTCCTGAACCTAGTCAGACTGGTTTATGGGTTTCTCCAGATGGGGTAGAGGTCATCTTCAGTAGTGGATTTCTGGTATTGTCCATCGGAGTTCCAGGCAGTTGGAGTCTGTCCACAGCCATTGTTTTAAGTTCCTATATTAGCTACTTTTCAGTAAGCAAGACAACAACCACCAAAGCCAGAGAGAGAGAGATATAACACTAATGAAAATGTATACAAGTATCTCCAATGACTGTCTCATTGAATAAGAAATGTCTCGATGCGGGGAAAGGAGAAGCCGATGGGTTAGTTGAAGAATGCAGGAGACTGACAGAAGAATGGGAGAAAAGTCCCAGATGCAGGGCATTCCTGTTGAGGGGCAGGAATCTTGCTTTCCAGTTAAGCATACCTAGAGTCTGATCCTGCTCCCATTGACTTCAGTTGTATAGGCACGAGGACCTCATGCTTTCTCAGTTGTGGGTGTCAAGGGATTTGGCATAAATAAATGAGAAAAGTGAAAAAGCACCATTATTTGTTCAGATTAAATTGAAATCAGAGGAGTGTGAGTATAAGTATCATAGGTAAGGATAAGAACGAAACTTTTAGGGTAGAGGATGTTTAAGACCAGCTTAAATGGTTTAATGTTAAATTGATAGTTTCTATTTTGTATCATGACTATAATCACTAATAATATCAGGCAATTATATACTAATGTTGAACTTACATAATTATGAAGACAATTAAATATTTGGAAATAAGATTCTGTGATGTTACATGCAATTTTTACTGTTAGAATGCTTTCCATCAGACTCTCAGAGAGATGAATGTCAATCAAACACATCCAAATGCTTTCCTTGCGATTGAATAATTGTATTTTTACCATTCGACAGTGCAGTACATTATAGTGTCAAGATCTGTCACCTTTTCTCCTTTATTTCATTTCTGGTGACTTTATTTTGATTGTATACGTTTTACCTCTAAGTCATGAATTTAGTCTTTGTGAAGGTTAAGAGGTGGAAGCCCTCTATTATGTCAGTAGAACATAGGATTTGCTGCACTGCTGTATCAGGAAATCTCAAGTAACAGTTTTATGTTGTATGAGGATATTATTCTCTGCCAGTAATAACAAGCACTTCTATTTCTACAGCGATTTGCACATAATCAAACATTCACAAGTGTTTTACAAAGAATTTAATTAAATAGGTAGTGGAATAACTGGATGCACCATACACAGTAGCTATTTTATATTCAGCAGCTCACATTTTGTGGTTAGTACAGAACAGTCTCTAGCAGTACAACGTGTGAAAGGTATTTCTATCAAAACATGGGCATCGTCGCCTTTTTTTGCTGTTGTGTTAAATCAAGATAGAACTGTGTCTCACCCTGGTCCTTAAAAAAATACAGAAGGAATCTTAATGGATGGCAGCTTCAGCAACACAATATACCTTCCCTAATTTCCTGTTGGTGTAATAAGAAGTAAAACCAGATTCTTTTGGTTCAGGAGCCACAGTGTTTCAGGTTCAAGTCCCAACAAAAGTTTAATGTACTGAATTCCCAGTTATGGGTATGGATTCCTTTCTTATGTCACAAGATCAAGCATATACTGGAAGTTTTATTCAAAGATAATGGCAATCTGAATAGCAATAACAAAATCTTCAGAATCAAGATCTCCCATTGCAAAACATCACTTATACATTGGCACTCAGATTTTTTTGACAGAATAGTCTAGTTATATAACAGCAATTGCAAACCACCAAGAGGAGGAAGACAATTAAAGATCTCCTTCATTTTGTGGAGGTGAATATGTTCAGGGCCTCATTCAGAGCTCATCAAAACCAATGGGAGACTTTCCATTGACTTTAGTGTGCATTGGATCCAATCCCTCTCAGTTAGAAAAAACGTGAATGTTTCCAAGCACTGAGGTGTACCCTGTGATGTTAGATGTTTTACTACCATGTCTATGGGCTTTGAAAGACTCCTGAAATTACCCATATTAGGGCAGGAGGGAGGACACAGAGGCACCCAAGAGCATTAACATAGCAATATTTTCTGGAAACCAGCGTGGCCCCCAGGCACTCTACTGTTATGTTATCACTTTGTCAGTCCCATAAATCACTTACGCATATGCTTAACTTTTAACATGCGAGTAGTTTGAGGCTTTGCTGTTCTGTCATTAACAATGTACCTGCTGCTAGCAAAGCAGTTAGTTCTCCAATAGATTGGGAGGGTCTGGAAGTCAGTGTTAGTTTTGCTATTGACTTCAGTGAGGCCTGGATCTCACCACTCTCACTGGGATCTCACCCAGGAACTTTTTGTTCTTCTTCGAGTGATTGCTCATATATATTCCAATTAGGTGTGCGCGCGCGGCGTGCACGATCGTCGGAAGACTTTTACCCTAGCAACACTGGGTGGGCCGGCTGGCGCCCCCTGGAGTGGCGCCGCTGCGGTGCCTGCTATATACCCCAGCCGGCCCAGCACCCTCTCAGTTCCTTCTTACCACCCGTGACGGTCGTTGGAACTGTGGAGCGCAGCTTAGCTGATCTCCACCTCCCTAGCGCAGTTAGCACTCGTTTATCTTGTTGATAGTTTTAAAGTACTTCTTAAGTAGTTGTTAATAGTTTACTGATAGTTCATTTGTTGTAGTTAGTGTAAATAGTAGTGGGAGATAAGGGGTTTTTCCCCGGTCTCCCTCCCGGTACCGGGCCAATGCCTGGCTCTCCGGGATTCAAGTTGTGCTTGGCCTGTTTGAAGCCGATGCCCACGGGGGACCCCCACGACTCCTGTCTGAAGTGCCTCGGAGAGTCCCACCTTCCAGATAAGTGCCGTATCTGTAAGGCTTTCAAGCCTCGAACCAAGAAGGAGTGGGACTTTCATTTGAAGCAGCTCCTCTTGGAAGCGTCTCTTAGCCCGATGTCGGCCCCGCACCGCAACCCGGTACCGACCTCCGCAGGCGGTCCGGTGCCGGCGGCCATGGAGCGTCCGAGCTCCAGTAAAGAGCCTCGACACCGAACACATCTGGCCGGGACTCCCCAGAGGCGCCAATCGATGTCTCCAAGACTGAGAAAATCGGGTCCGGGACCGGCTCCGACCCCGGCACCACTGCATCCACAGCCGGTTCAAGACCACGCCAAACCTCCCGGCCCGGCGCCGGCACTGATGACTCCGGTACCACAAGGACCGTTGAGCTCAGTGCCTTTGGCCAAGATGGCTGCACCACCGACTCCGGCTCCACAGGGGCCGTCGAGTCCGGCGCCGCCGACAATGCCGGCACCAGTCCTGTCGACTCCGGTACCACAGAGACCGTTGGGCTCAGGGCAGCCTGTTAAGGCTCCGGTACCGACGACTCCGGTACCGCAAGAGCCGTTGAGCTCGGTAACCACCAGCTCCCCGGTGCACGCCGAGGTAGAGCTTACGCTGCCGTCCACTCCGGACACCTTCTCGGCAGCGCGGGACTTGATTGCCATGACGGACCCGGCACCGACCCCGTCTTCGGTACCGCCGTTGAGAATCATCACGTCCCGTGGCAAACCGGCCATGCTACGTCCGGTGCCGCATGCGGAGATCGACCAACAGCCTAGATCTCCTCGACGCCGCTCGCAGTCCCGGCACCGATCACCTTCTCGGCGCCGGTCGTACTTGCGGCATCGATCCAGGTCGACCTCCAGACACGGTCGATGGTACTACGATTCCCGGTACCGCTCCCGGTCTCGCGGCCAGTCGCAGCGTAGATCCCCGGACGATCGACCTCGCTACCGCTCACCGAGGCGTATGCGATCCAGGTCGGGTTCCCGGTACTGAGACAGCCGTCGGTACTGATCCAGGTCCCGGTACCGATCCCCGGCACTACGGCACAGCACGGCTCTGGCCCTCAAGGACCGGCCCTCAAGGACACTCTGCTCCGCCTTGGCCCTCCCACTCGGCCTCTCGGTCCTCTAGGGCTGGTAGTGCCTACTATACGGACCAGGGCCATATGGTCGAGGGCCAGAGCCACTGGCCAGACGAGGGACAGGATCCGTCTCAAGCCCCAACGCAGTGGCCTTTCTGGACTCCGATGGCGTACCATCAGTCCCAAGGGGCCCCCTCCAGAGCCTCCCAGTCGACTCATTCAGAGTCCTGGGCACCGGAGGCGACGGTGTCATGCCCTCCTCTGGAGGCCCCAGGCCCTGCAGCCCAGACATCGGCTGAGATCCCAGACCTGGAGGCTTTGGGCGTGGAGGCTCCAGAACTTCCGCACCAGGACCTACCCCAGGACCCTCTAGTCCCGGGATTGTCATCCTCCTCCTCCCCGGACGAGGCAGTGGCAGGAGCATCATCTTCAGGCCCGCCTCCCATCGACCTCCGGGACCACCAAGACCTACTGCGCAGATTGGCTCTCAACATGAATCTGCAGGTCGAGGAGGTGGTGGAGCTTGAGGACCCGGTGGTGGACATCCTAACAGCCGACGCCCCCACCAGGGTAGCCCTCCCGTTTGTATGGACTATATTTACCAACGCCACCTCAATCTGGCAATCTCCAGCTTCGGTGCCCCCCACTGCCAGGGGGTGGAGAGAAAATATATGGTGCCCCCGATAGACTTCGAGTACCTCTACACTCACCCCCCATCGTGCTCCCTGGTCGTTCAATGTGTGAACGAGAGGGAGAGGAATGGCCAACAGGCACCCGCCCCTAAGTCCAAGGACGCCAAGCGCCTGGACTTGTTTGGCAGAAAGATCTACTCGGGGCGGGGGGGGGGCCTTCAGCTCAGAGCTGCTAACCAGCAAGCACTCCTGGGCCGATACGGGTACAACACCTGGAACTCCATGCAAAAATTCAAAGAACTTGTACCCCAGTAGTCCAGGCAGGAGTACGCAGCACTGATTGAGGAGGGCAAGAAGGTGGCGAGAACGTCGCTGCGGGCCTCCTTGGACATAGCCGACTCAGCCGCCAGGGCAATAGCTTCAGGAGTCGCCATGCGGCATATCTCCTGTCTTCAGTCCTCCACCCTCCCTCTGGAGGTCCAGCATACCATCCAGGACCTACCGTTCGAGGGGCGGGGTCTGTTTTCAGAAAAGACTGACGCGAGGTTGCAGACCCTAAAAGACGGTCGCACCATCATCCGCACGCTGGGGATGCACACCCCAGCCACGCAGCGCAGATCCTTCCGGCCCTTCGCGCAGAGTCCCTACACCGTACCCGCGCCACGGCAGGACTTCTCGAGGAGACCACGTGGCAGGGGCGGTAGGAGGCGGCAGCCTGGTCGCCAGAATGGCCACGGCCAGGGCTCCCACAAACCGTCTTCGGGGCCCAAACAAAACTTTTGAAGGGACGCCTGAGGGCGGAGTACCAGTCTCAGTTCACGATCCTTTCCCCCCCTTCCGAGACCGTCTTTCCCATTTCTTCCGTGCGTGGTCGAATATCACCACGGACCGTTGGGTCCTACGCACGGTGGAAAGCGGATACCACCTTCAGTTTGTCTCTCCCCATCCCTCGCACCCTCCTTCCCTGTCCCTCTTCAGGGACCCTTCTCACGAGCAACTCCTAATTCAGGAGGTCCAAACGCTCCTCTCCATAGGGGCAATAGAGAAGGTTCCAAGGGAGTTCAGGGGCAAGGGTTTTTACTCCCGCTATTTCCTAATCCCTAAATCAAAAGGGGGGCTACGCCCTATTTTGGACTTGTGGGGACTCAACAAATTTATGGTAAAGTTGAAGTTCTGCATGCTTTCCCTGGGTACCATTATCCCTTCTATGGATCCTGGAGACTGGTACGCTGCCCTCGACATGAAGGACGCGTATTTCCATATCGCGATCTACCCTCCACACAGACACTTCCTCCGCTTTGTGGTACACCAAAGGCACTTCCAGTTTGCAGTTCTTCCCTTTGGCCCCTCCATGGCACCATGCGTGTTCACCAAGTGCATGGCCATTGTGGCGGCTGCCCTTCGTCGGCAACGTATTCAGGTGTTCCCCTATCTCGACTACTGGCTTATCCGCGGCAACTCCAGCAGCCAAATCCAGTCGCACATTCTGACGGCCTTGAGCATGTTCAATCAGCTCGGCCTGCTCCTGAATGTAGAAAAGTCCACTTTGGAGCCAACCCAAAGGTTAGACTTTATAGGGGCAGTACTGGACTCGACTCTCGCCTGAGCTTTTCTGCCAGAGGCACGCTTTCAGGCCCTCGTAACCATCATACGCGGCCTTCAGTGCTTCCCAACCTTGACGGCTCGCAGCTGCCTCAGCCTCCTCGGTCACATGGCATCCTGCACGTTCGTGATCGCTCATGCCAGATTACGCCTCCGTCCACTCCAGGCATGGCTCTCGTCGGTATACCGTCCACGCAGAGACAGCTTGGACTTGGTTTTGACAGTACCACCGCAAGTCCTAGCCTCCCTGAACTGATGGCTAGACCCCAAGAAAGTGCTGGAAGGGGTGCCATTCCATCCGTCACAGCCATCCCTAGCCCTAACCACAGACGCGTCATCCCTCCGCTGGGGAGCCCATCTGAAGGGCCTCCAAACACAGGGCCTGTGGTCGGCGCAGGAATTAGCCCTGCATGTCAATGTCAGGGAACTGCGGGCAGTGCGCCTTGCCTGCCAAGCCTTCTCCCAGCACCTGCAGGGTCATTGTGTCGCCATCCTCACGGACAATACGACAGCCATGTATTATATCAACAGGCAAGGAGGGGCAAGCTCCTCCCCGCTCTGCCAAGAAGCAATGCGGTTGTGGGAGTTCTGCATAGCCCACTCCATTCACCTGGTGGCCTCCTTTCTCCCAGGGGTCCAGAATACCTTGGCGGACCGCCTCAGCAGATCCTTTCAGGCACACGAGTGGTCCATTCAGCCGGATATTATCCACTCTGTCTTCCGGAGGTGGGGATTTCCCCATGTAGACCTGTTCGCGACTTGCGAGAACCGGAAGTACCACACGTTCTGCTCGCTCCAGGGACGCTCCCCAGGCTCCCGGACGGACGCTTTTCTCCTGCCTTGGTCAGGCCACCTGTCCTATGCCTTCCCACCAGTTCCACTGGTCCACAGAGTCCTGCTCAAATTATGCACGGACAGGGCCCGCCTAATCCTGATCGCCCCGGCATGGCCCAGGCAGCACTGGTACACCACTCTCCTAGAGCTCTCAGTGTCTGCCCCGATCACTCTCCCGCTGTGGCCAGACCTGATTACTCAACAGCACGGCAGGCTCCATCATCCCGACCTGCAGTCTCTCCACCTCACAGCGTGGCGGCTGCATGGCTGAACCCGTCCAAGCTCCACTGCTCCGACCCGGTTCAACAAGTCTTGCTAAGTAGCAGGAAGCCCTCTACCAGGTCTACCTACTTAGCCAAGTGGAAACGTTTTTCCTGCTGGTGCAGCCCTCGGGGTGTCATCCCTTCGCAGGTGCCGGTGCATACCATTCTGGACTACCTCCTGTCTTTGAAGGAGCAGGGTCTAGCACTTTCCTCGCTAAAGGTCCACCTGGCGGCAATCTCAGCGTTTCACCCTGGCGAGAATGGGCGCTCGATCTTTTCCAACCCCATGGTCAGCAGGTTCCTCAAGGGGTTAGAATGTCTATACCCGTTGGTTCGCCGTCCGGTCCCCACTTGGGACCTCAACCTTGTCATAACCAGGCTCATGGGGGCCCCATTCAAGCCTATGGCCACCTGCTTGCTCCTGTACCTTTCCTGGAAGACGGCCTTCCTCGTGGCCATCACCTCGGCGAGGCACGTCTCTGAACTCAGAGCGCTCACTTCGGAACCCCCTTACATGGTGTTCCACAAGAAAAGGTACAGCTGCGACCACACCCGGCCTTCCTGCCCAAGGTAGTGTCGGCCTTTCATATTAACCAGGACATTTTTCTGCCGATCTTCTGCCTGAAGCCACATGCCTCTCCAAGGGAGCAGCAACTCCATTCCTTGGACGTCCGTAGGGCCCTCGCCTTCTACATCGAGCGGACGAAGCCCTTTCGGAAAACGACTCAGCTATTCGTCGCCGTGGCAGACCAAATGAAGGGGCTCTCGGTCTCCTCCCAACGCATCTCCTCCTGGATCACGTCATGCATCCGGACGTGTTATGACTTGGCTGGTGTTCCCACCATGCACCCTACTGCCCACTCCACCTGAGCTCAAGCCTCGTCCTCTGCCTTCCTGGCGCACATACCTATACAGGAGATATGTAGGGCAGCAACCTGGTCATTGGTGCACACCTTTGCCACTCACTATGCCATAGTTCAGCATTCCAGGGAGGACGCTGCCTTTGGAACAGTGGTCCTACACTCTGCAGTATCACAATCCGACCCCACCTCCTAGGCAAGGCTTGGGAGTCACCTAATTGGAATATATATGAGCAATCACTCGAAGAAGAAGAGATGGTTACTCACTGTAGTAACTGTTGTTCTTCGAGATGTGTTGCTCATATCTATTCCAAACCCGCCCTCCATCCCCACTGTCGGAATAGCTGGCAAGAAGGAACTGAGAGGGCGCTGGGCCGGCTGGGGTATGTAGCAGGCACCGCAGCGGCGCCACTCCAGGGGGCGCCAGCCGGCCCACCGAGTGTTGCTAAGGTAAAAGTCTTCCAACGATCGTGCACGCCGTGCGCGCACACCTAATTGGAATAGATATGAGCAACACATCTCGAAGAACAACAGTTACTACGGTGAGTAACCGTCTCTTTCTCTGTTTTGGCTCAATTGTTTGTACCTGTAATTAAAAACCATTATCCTTATTCCTTCGATGGCCAGAGATTTGTCATTTCACATGTCAATTATAACTAACTGCAGTGATTCCAAACGATCTGTACACTTCAAAATGTTTTAAAAAATGTTATTTTGAAGTTATTATAGCAGCTAGGTCTAGGAGTGTTGAGTCACACTTTTTTGTTTGTTTAATGGTAGAGCTTTTGTCATTACAATAGCTACTTCTACACACTGGTGAAGTTTCTGTGTGACCTGGTGCCTTGGATAGACAACAGTGAGAATGCCACACTCAGGGCAAACTGCAAGAAATAGGGCAGACCATCCCCAAAACTGGTGGTTTACTTTATAATTAGAGTCACCAAATCCATAACAAAAGAGCTTCTGCAGTGCCACACTGGTTAACCAGAAGCCAAAATACAGTCCCCTTAGGCATTCCAGCCCTTGGCTCCCATCCAGATGACACAATCTAATATAGTAACATAGAACCCATTTCACCAGGTTCTTACTGATCCTAAAGGATCAGACACTTTCCCCAGATCAGTATGTATTTCAGATTTTACCCAAATATCACAGTCAGCCAATCCTTAGTAAACTAAAGATTCATTAATAAAAGAAAATAAAAGAGTTATAAATGGTTAATAGGTCATTGTGATGGGGCAGACTGGCCCCGCACTGGCAGTCAGAGGTTAACCCTTCTCTGCTGGCAGAGGAAGCCATGCTCCAGCAGGGGGCCAAGTATAAAAGCCTGCAGAGCTGCTCAGTCAGGGCTGGCTGCTGAGGAGGAAGGACGCCCAGCAGAAGCTCCAGCCCAGGAGCTAGGGCTGCCCTTACCAGGGAGAGCTAAAGAGCCCAAGACCGGGACCAGAGGCCAGCCGCTACTGGAACCCCAGGAAGTTCAGGGAACTGAGGAGCCTGGAGACTCAGAAAGTACATGGGCTGCTGCAGCAAAAGAGCCGGTAGGAAGTGACCCCGGGGGGGGGGGTGTGCGGGAGTGGTACCTCCCACCCCGGTGAGGGCAGCGTGTTTCGGTGGGATTCCCCGCTGACCCATGGCGGGCTGTGTTACCCGCTGTTAGGACCCTGGGTTGGGGCCCGGTGGAGTTGGGCGGGCCCAGGACCCCTACCGAGGGCCACCGCCCTTGTGGGATGACCCCCAAGCTCAGAACTCAAGACTGCCTTACCTGACTGACTAAGGCACGCTGAAGTAACTCAGGCCACTAGGCCATGCTATCCTTTTAGGGGAAGAGACTAAGGGGGACTCTGGCCATTGAGTCACGCTGGACGGGCTGCCAGGAGTGGTGTAGAAAACGGACCAGGACCTAGACAGGCGGGGTACCTCCTAGCCCCCCTTTGACTCAGAGGGGCGATGGAGTACGAACCCCGCCACAAGTGGTGGAGAATGCGGGCATTGACCTGGGCCTGCTAGATGGACCCGCATGTACAAGATGCCTGGCTTTGCGACCAGGAACTGCAAACGGGGGAGTTTGAGAGGAATTGCTCCAGGTAAAGCAGGAGCGAATACAGGACCCTTGGGGTAAGTGGCTGTCTGTAGTGTGTGTTTGGGGGTACTTGTGTCTGTCTGTTTGTTCATTCATTTGTTTGTTTGCAGGACCGTGTGCTGTGGCTGGCAGTTGGAAGCTGTGAGCTTCTACACCAGGGGGCGGGGCTAATCAATCAGGCAGGCCAGGGCTTTATAAAGCAGTGAGCAAGCGACCAGGGAGCTTTGCGACCAGGAGCTGCAAACGGGAGTTTGAGAGGGAGTTTGGAAGGGGAGTGCGAAGGGGGCAAGCTATCCTTGCCATTCCTAACTCCTTTAACCCAAACTAAAGGCAGAGGCAGAGCAACCAGGGGGCTGCAGACGGGGGAGTGAGTATCTGTTGTGGGGACAGTTTGACCATGTGCTTGATTGTTTGATTGCCTGTTTGAATAGTGTGAATTGGGAGTGCTTTGTTCCAGGCTCTTCTAAAAAGACAGTCAGTCAGCTGCGAACCAGCTGAGCAGCGAATAGCAGAGAAGCAAACAGGTGGAGTTAGCCTGGGAGTTCGCCTGGAGAGAGCCTACTGCGGCATCCCCCTTGCAGGTTCCCTGAGTAGCTTCTGCCACAAGTGAGGAAACTCTTCGAAGGAAGGGACTATGAATGCTGAGCGATCCGCTGTCGTGACCTGCACAGGATGTGCCATGTTTGTCTTTCTTCCACAGGATAGAAGCGACTTTGTCTGTACAAAGTGCAAGCTGATCTCCATATTGGAGGAGAAGATTCAAGGTCTGGAGAAACGAGTATCAACCGTGCGTTCCATAAAAGAAAATGAGGAGTTCCTGGATAGACGTCAGGATAGGCTTCAGCGGGCACAGTGTTCTGAGGATTCAGAGCAGGCTACGCAGCGGGGACAGAAGGCCAGTGAGGATAATTGGCGGCATGTGACCTCCAGAAGAGGAAAGAGTATGAGACAAGTCCATGTACCAGAAACGCATATTCAGATGAGCAACCGTTTTCATGTTCTCTCCACAGGTACTAGTGCAGAGAGTGGAGTGAATGATACATCTGAGGGAACAGAGCAGAAGGAGACTCCACTGACTGGAAGGCATGAGATGCACAGTCCTAGGGATGGGGGTTCCATGACCACCACTCCCAAGAGGAGGAGGAGGGGGGTGGTGGTCGGGGACTCTCTCCTCAGGGGGACTGAGTCATCTATCTGCCGCCCTGACCGGGAAAACCGAGAGGTGTGCTGCTTGCCAGGGGCTAGGATTCATGATGTGACGGAGAGACTGCCGAGACTCATCAATCCCTCAGATCGCTACCCCTTCCTGCTTCTCCACGTGGGCACCAATGATACTGCCAAGAATGACCTTGAGCGTATTACTGCAGACTACGTGGCTCTGGGAAGAAGGATAAAGGAGTTTGAGGCGCAAGTGGTGTTCTCGTCCATTCTCCCTGTGGCAAGAAAAAGGCTGGGGTAGAGACCGTCGAATCATGGAAGTCAACGAATGGCTACGCAGATGCTGTCGGAGAGAAGGGTTCGGATTCTTTGACCATGGGATGGTGTTCCAAGGAGTGCTAGGCAGAGATGGGCTCCACCTGACGAAGAGAGGGAAGAGCATCTTTGGAAGCAGGCTGGCTAACCTAGTGAGGAGGGCTTTAAACTAGGTTCACCGGGGGAAGGAGACCAAAGCCCCGAGGTAAGTGGGGAAGTGGGATACCGGGAGGAAGCACAAGTAGGTGAGTGCAAGAGGGGAGGGCTCCTGCCCCATACTGGGACAGCAGGACAATCGGTGAGTTATCTTAAATGCCTATACACAAATGCAAGAAGCCTGGGGAACAAGCAGGGAGAACTGGAAGTCCTGGCACAGTCAAGGAATTATGATGTAATTGGAATAACAGAGACTTGGTGGGATAACTCACATGATTGGAGTACTGTCATGGATGGATATAAACTGTTCAGGAAGGATAGGCAGGGCAGAAAAGGTGGGGGAGTTGCGTTGTATGTAAGAGAGCAGTATGACTGCTCAGAGCTCCAGTATGAAACTGCAGAAAAACCTGAGAGTCTCTGGATTAAATTTAGAAGTGTGAGCAACAAGGGTAACGTCGTGGTGGGAGTCTGCTACAGACCACCAGACCAGGGGGATGAGGTGGACGAGGCTTTCTTCCAGCAACTAACAGAAGTTACTAGATCACAGGCCCTGGTTCTCATGGGTGACTTTAATCACCCCGATATCTGCTGGGAGAGCAATACAGCGGTCCACAGACAATCCAGAAAGTTTTTGGAAAGTGTAAGGGACAATTTCCTGGTGCAATTGCTGGAGGAACCAACTAGGGGAAAAGCTCTTCTGGACCTGCTACTCACAAACAGGGAGGAAATCGTAGAGGAAGCAATAGTGGATGGGAACCTGGGAGGCAGTGACCATGAGATGGTCGAGTTCAGGATCCTGACACAAGGAAGAAAGGAGAGCAGTAGAATACAGAGCCTGGACTTCAGAAAAGCAGACTTCGACTCCCTCAGGGAACTGATGGGCAAGGTCCCCTGGGAGAATAACATGATGGGGAAAGGAGTCGAGGAAAGCTGGCTGTATTTTAAAGAATCCTTATTGAGGTTGCAGGAACAAACCATCCCGATGTGTAGAAAGAAAAGTAAATATGGCAGGCGACCAGCTTGGCTTAACAGTGAAATCCTTGCTCGTCTTAAACACAAAAAAGCAGCTTACAAGAAGTGGAAGATTGGACAAATGACCAGGGAGGAGTATAAAAATATTGTTCAGGCATGCAGGAGTGAAATTAGGAAGGCCAAATCACACTTGGAGTTGCAGCTAGCCGGAGATGTTAGGAGTAACAAGAAGGGTTTCTTCAGGTATGTTAGCAACAAGAAGAAAGTCAAGGAAAGTGTGGGCCCCTTGCTGAATGAGGGAGGGAACCTAGTGACAGAGGATGTGGAGAAAGCTAGTGTACTCAATGCTTTTTTTTGCCTCTGTCTTCACAGACAAGGTCAGCTCCCAGGCGGCTGCACTCCGCAGCACGGTATGGGGAGGAGGTGCCCAGCCCTCTGTGGAGAAAGAAGTAGTTCGGGACTATTTAGAAAAGCTGGACGAGCACAAGTCCATGGGGCCGGATGCACTGCATCCGAGGGTGCTAAAGGAGTTGGCCGATGTGATTGCAGAGCCATTGGCCATTATCTTTGACAAATCATGGCAATCGGGGGAGGTCCCGGATGACTGGAAAAAAGCTAATGTAGTGCCCATCTTTAAAAAAGGGAAGAAGGAAGATCCGGGGAACTACAGGCCAGTCAGTCTCACCTCAGTCCCTGGAAAAATCATGGAACAGGTCCTCAAGGAATCAATTCTGAACCACTTAAAGGAGGGGAAAGTGATCAGGAACAGTCAGCATGGCTTCACCAAGGGCAAGTCATGCCTGACTAACCTAATTGCCTTCTATAATGAGATAACTGGCTCTGTGGATGAGGGGAAAGCAGTGGATGTGCTATTTCTTGACTTTAGCAAAGCTTTTGATACAGTCTCCCACAGTGTTCTTGCCAGCAAGTTAAAGAAGTATGGGCTGGATGAATGGACGGTAAGGTAGATAGAAAACTGGCTGGATGGTCGTGCTCAACGGGTAGTGATCAATGGCTCCATGTCTAGTTGGCAGCCGGTATCAAGTGGAGTGCCCCAAGGGTCGGTGCTGGGGCCGGTTTTGTTCAATATCTTCATCAACGATCTGGAGGATGGTGTGGACTGCACCCTTAGCAAGTTTGCAGATGACACTAAACTGGGAGGAGTGGTTGATACGCTGGAGGGTAGGGACAGGATACAGAGGGACCTAGACAAATTAGAGGATTGGGCCAAAATAAATCTGATGAGGTTCAACAAGGACAAGTGCAGAGTCCTGCACTTAGGACGGAAGAATCCCATGCACTGCTACGGACTAGGGACCGAATGGCTGGGCAGCAGTTCTGCAGAAAAGGACCTAGGGGTTACGGTGGACGAAAAGCTGAATATGAGTCAACAGTGTGCCCTTGTTGCCAAGAAGGCTAACGGCATTTTGGGCTGTATAAGTAGGGGCATTTCCAGCAGATGGAGGGACGTGATTATTCCCCTCTATTCGGCACTGGTGAGGCCTCATTTGGAGTACTGTGTCCAGTTTTGGGCCCCACACTACAAGAAGGATGTGGATAAATTGGAAAGAGTCCAGCGGAGGGCAACAAAAATGATTAGGGGGCTGGAGCACATGACTTATGAGGAGAGGCTGAGGGAACTGGGATTGTTTAGCCTGCAGAAGAGAAGAGTGAGGGGGGATTTGATAGCTGCTTTCAACTACCTGAAAGGGGGTTCCAAAGAGGATGGATCTAGACTGTTCTCAGTGGTAGAAGATGACAGAACAAGGAGTAATGGTCTCAAGTTGCAGAGGGGGAGGTTTAGGTTGGATATTAGGAAAAACTTTTTCACTAGTAGGGTGGTGAAGCACTGGAATGGGTTACCTAGGGAGGTGGTGGAATCTCCTTCCTTAGAGGTTTTTAAGGTCAGGCTTGACAAAGCCCTGGCTGGGATGATCTAGTTGGGGTTGGTCCTGCTTTGAGCAGGGGGTTGGACTAGATGACCTCCTGAGGTCCCTTCCAACCCTGAGATTCTATGATTCTATGATGGAGACTGACAAGCTCCTAAAATGGCTGCTGGAGAACCAGCAACAACAGGCGGCCCAACAGCAACAACAGCAGACGCAGCTGTTACAGCAACTGGCGGCACAGCAGGAGCTACAGGCGGCACAGCAACAAGAAGCCCAGCAACAGCTAGTGCGGGAGCTAGTGGCCCGGCAGCAAGTAAGTCAAGATCGGCTCTTCCAACAGGTGGCGACCTTGTTGAAGACGGCAGTCAGTCCTCCCCCCCACCCAGCCGGAGGAGGGCCCGGGGAGGGCTGTGGGGGACTACCGATACGGCTGAGAAAGATGGGGCCTGGGGATGACCCCGAAGCCTTCTTAGTAACTTTCGAACGGGTAGCTACGGCCACTCAGTGGCCCCTTGAGCATTGGGCCACTATTCTCGCCCCGTATCTAACGGGATCCGCGCAGGCTGCTTACCGCAATCTTGACCCTCAGGAGGCACTGCAGTATGAGAAGGTTAAGGCTGCCATCCTAGATCAGACGGGCATCAGTCCGGAGACGTACCGACAGTTGTTGCGTCGGGAGAAATATCCGCCAGGAGCCAGGCCGCGGGCAGTAGCCCAGAAGGTCCGCGACCTCTGCTGGAGGTGGCTAGAGCCTGAGCACCATACTAGTTGCCAGGTGGCCAAGGCTGTGGCGCTGAAGCAGTTCCTCCGGATCCTGCCCACCGCGGGGGAAGGAGTGGGTACAGCGACATAGGCCGAAGACCCTCGCCGAGGCCATGTCCCTCGTCGAAGACTTCATGGCAGTGGAACCAGAAGAGCGAGGGGGTCTTAAGACAAGGACTTCAGGAGGGCGGGACCGAACCCCAGAAGGAGTGGTGCTTAGGACCAGCAGGGGAGGCCCGCGTTTGCCTGCCCGGCAGTTGGGTCTCCACCAAACCCCAAGACCCAGGGCCCCTTGGGGGCACGCCTGCCCCGGAACCAAGAGGAACCGGCTGGGGACTCAAGCCTACCGCAAGACACCCTACCTATAGAGGGAAACCGCGACAGATGCTACCAGTGCGGACAAAGGGGGCATTTCAGGAGAGAGTGCCCCTACGTGGACTGTAATTATGGACAGGTCCTGACGGCAGACAGACGAGTCCGGATGGACAGGCCATCAAAGATGGTAATCCCGGTGCGAGTGGAGGGGACCCCCAACTTTAGCACTGGTGGACTCAGGGTGCAGCCAGACCATCATTCACATGGGACTGGTAGAGGACTCCCTTCCCACCGGGGCCCTGATACAGTTACAATGTATACACGGGGATGTGAAGGCTTATCCCACCGTCTGGGTGCAACTGGAGGTCGCCCAACAGGAGTCGCGTTGCTTAGTGGGGGTGGGCCCTAGATTAGAGGAAGAGAGCCCCCTATGGGAGGCAGGGTTTGTTGGGCCAACCCGAGTCACAAGACCCCTTGAAGGGGACATCGAGAGGGCCCGAAGTAACCAGACGGCGCCAAGTCCCAACCAACGGTTCGACAGGAGAAGAAATGAGGTGGCTGGAGGTTGATGGAGATTTCCTGGAGGAACAGAGAGGGGACTCCAGCCTTAGACGAGCCTGGGAACAAGCAGTCAGCCAAGATGGAGAGGCCCATCCCCGGCAATATCGGCCTCAAGGCCCCCATTTTGAGATTCACAAAGACTTACTTTATCGGGTGGCCCAGGAGCCAGAGACACAAGTTGAGGTACGTCAATTATTGGTCCCCCGAAGATTCCGAAGAGGACTGCTCTGCTTGGCCCACGTGGTCCCCTGGGCAGGACATTTGGGGCGAGAAAAGACCTTCCTCAGAGTAGCCCAACGTTTTTTCTGGACGGGCATACACCAAGAGGTCCAGGATTACTGTGTCTCTTGCTGAAAGTGCCAGAAGGCCGGCCTGAAGGGGGTACCCAGGGCCCCCCTGGTGCCTCTAACCGTAATCGGCACTCCTTTCAAACGAATGGGCCTCGATCTGGTGGGGCCCCTGGAGAAAAGTAGCTCGGGGTATAAATACATCCTGGTCATAGTGGATTATGCGACTAGGTATCCAGAGGCAGTACCCTTACGAACAACTACGGCCCCCGTTATCGCCAATGAGCTATTACAGATATTTTCCCTGGTGGGGTTGCCACGAGAGATATTGACAGACTTAGGGCTAGTCTACACTACCCACCCGATTCGGCGGGTAGTGATCGATCTTCTGGGGATCGATTTATTGCGTCTCATCTAGACGCGATAAATCGAACCCGGAAGTGCTCCCTGTCGACTCCGGTAATCCAGCTCGGCGCAAGGAGTAAGCGGAGTCGACGGGGGAGTGCCAGACTTCGACTTTACAGGGTCCACACCGCAAGGTAAGTCGAGGGAGGTATGTCGACATCAGTTACGTTATTCACGTAGCTGAAGTTGCGTACCTTACATTGATCTCCGCCCCCAGTGTAGACAAGCCCCAAGGGACTAATGTAACCTCCAAACTGATGGCAGAGCTCTGCAGATTACTGAACATCTGGGCCCTTCAGACCTCCGTCTACCACCCGCAGACAGACGGATTGGTAGAACGCTTTAATGGAACCCTGAAGGCGATGCTGCGGAAGTTCGTGGGGGATGATCCCCGCCAGTGGGACAAGTACCTGCCAGCACTGCTATTCGCCATACGCGAGGTGCCACAAGCTTCTACCGGGTTCTCCCCATTTGAGCTCCTCTACAGGAGACAAGCCCGGGGGATTTTGGACCTCTTGAAAGAAACCTGGGAGGAGAAAGAGACCTGGGTCAAAGGTTCGGTCCAGTATATCCTCCATTTGAGGGAACGGCTTCGGGAACTGGGCACCCGAGCCAGGGAGAACCTGTTACAAGCACAACATAACCAGGAGATCCAGTACAATCGAGGGGCGAAGATGAGGAACTTCGAACTGGGGGACTGAGTTCTGCTGTTACTGCCCTCCGCCGAGTCCAAATTATTAGCCAAGTGGCAGGGGCCATTTGAAGTAGTTCGGCGGGTGGGGCCTGTTGATTATGAGATCCGGCTGTCCGGGCAACGAAGAGACACCCAGATATACCATGTGAACCTGCTGAAGGCGTGGAAGGACCGCGAGGGTTTATTGATTGCCCCATACCCCCCAGAGACCGAACTTGGACCCTTAGCCTGCGAGTACAAGGAAATGGGCACGGTAAACATTGGCTGAGAGCTCGACCCTACGCAGCAAGAACAGGTACGGCAGGTGGTAGCCGCATTCCCCATGGTACTGTCTGTTCAACCGGGGAAAACGACGGTGACCAGCCACCACATCGCCACTATCCCTGGCCAAGAGGTGAGAGAGAACCACCGCCCACTCCCTAAGAAAATGTGGGAGACTGTGCGGAAGGAGTTGGAACTAATGTTAACCCTAGGGGTGATGGAGGAATCGAGGAGTGAGTGGAGGAGTCCCATAGTGCTGGTCCCCAAGCCCAACGGTTCAGTGAGGTTTTGCATCGACTTTCGCAAAGTGAACGCCGTCTCGCACTTTGACGCCTACCCCATGCCACAATTGGACGAGTTACTGGAGAGACTGGGACAGGCAGAATTTATCTCCACCCTGGATCTAACCAAAGGGTACTGGCAGATCCCTCTGACACCTACCTCACGAGCGAAGACAGCCTTTCCCACGCCATTTGGCCTTTTCCAATTTACGGTGATGCCCTTCGGGTTACACGATGCGGCGGTTACGTTTCAGCGACTAGTAAACCAGGTACTGAGCCCCCACAGTTCGTACGCTGCAGCATACATTGATGACATTGTCATTTATAGCTCCAGCTGGAGAGACCATATTCAGCACCTAACCAAGGTACTGCAAGCCTTGGGCGACGCAGGCCTCACGGCAAATCCTGCCAAGTGCCATTTAGGGCAGTGGGAGGTGACTTATCTAGGCTATACGGTAGGGTGAGGGAAATTACGCCCCATGGTAGATAAAGTACGGGCTTTAAGGGACTACCCCACCCCGAAATCCAAAAAACAGGTACGACAGTTCTTAAGGTTGGCGGGGTATTATCGGCGGTTTGTCCCCAATTTCTTGACGCTGGCCGCCCCCTTAATGGACCTAACAAAGAAAACACAGCCCCAGAAGGTCCAATGGACGGAGGAATGTGAGAACGCTTTTCATGCACTCTGACCCGGGAGCCTGTGTTAACCCAACCTGACTTTACGAAGTCTTTCATTCTCCAGACAGATGCGTCCGGAGTAGGTATGGGAGCTGTACTGTCGCAAGAGGTAGAGGGGGAAGATCACCCCATTTTGTACCTCAGCCGAAAACTCTTTCCACGCGAGACGCACTACTCTACCATAGAGCGGGAGGCCCTCACGGTTAAGTGGTCAGTTGACACACTGCGATACTACTTGCTGGGGAACCACTTCTTCTTAGTGACTGATCACGCCCCCCTCCGCTGGATCAACAGCATGAAAGAAACGAATGACCGAATTATGAGGTGGTATTTGTGCCTCCAGCCCTATTCCTTTCAAGTGCTGCACAGGCCAGGTAAGGCCCACGGAAATGTATCAGTGGAAAAGTTATGATTTGCTAAGTATGATTATCTTGTTTTCACTGATACCTTACATGACATACTTTGTGCAAGATTTGTTGCAATTGTAGAACAGTGGTAATATCAATATTACCAATATCAATATCAATATCAGCTATAAATGGTCATCTTTAATCATACAGCATCACATCCTGACTCTGCAGTTGGGATACTTTTAGTTATTTTGAATATTGAAGTAGCTACTGGAGTCTGTTCCTGCTCCCACTGAGGTCAGTGACTATTTTGACTTCAAAGGAGGCAAGCCTGGGCATTACTTGATGATCACCTACGTGTGGAGCTACTTGGGACTGGCATATGTCAAAGTTCTAAATTCATACAGTGTTTCTTCGATCTCTGCAGCGAGACTTCCACTAGTGGCCCATTTTTTTGGCCTGTTGTACCACGTGTTACTGTATGCTTCCTAAACTTGAAATAAGCAACCTTGGGAAATGTATATCTTAGAGTTGGTAGAATTATTGTTAGCCGTATAGCACTTTTATTCCTCTGGGTAGAGAAGCCAAGTAAGTCGTCCTCCAGTAAACCCAGGTTTACTCCCATCTGTAAGGCAAGTTACATTACTTTTCACCTTTTTACAGTAAAATCTCTGGCAGGTTTGAGTGGACCTTGCATTCTCCTCTGCCCACTTGTTGAGCCCAGATACTTGGGAGAAGTTTCCTGCCCTCTTTCTGCTGTATGCATAAATGCTGGCCCCATTCTCATCCTTATGTTTTGTCAGCCTTTGTGTCATTATGGAATAGCTCCAGTGGTTTCAGGAGTTCTAGGAAGAGAAATAGGGAAAGATACGTTTGAGAAATTGTCAGAATTCTTTCTTCCCCCAGAGCATGTCTGCCAGTAATACCACACACAGAATGGGGCTTCAGTGTACAATACCTTCTATTTTAAGAATTTAATTTGAATGGTCACCTGTCATCTTAAAGGTAGTTATTGTGAAGTATTACTTCAGCACTTCCCTGGATGTCACCTGTTGCCTTTACTGACATGCATCTTTGATATACAAGATGTCCCCGACTAAGTCACTGTCATCAAGGAATAAAATTCATGTTGTGTTTGGTAGAGGTCTGTGTTATTGTTTTGTGTAATGCACCTGGGGCAAGTAAGGCATGTATGGAATTAAATAAATTAATATTAATAAATAAGCAATGGAGAGAATATTTTAAAAGGTAACTAATATATACAAAATTTACTCCCATTAAAAATCCAATAATTGACTGTGTTACAAGGTGGAAATCATAAGATACGAGAGAACAAATAAGGAAGTTAGAACCAAAGAAACTATGCTTATTAAAATGATTTTTATAGATAATATTGTAAGGGGAGAACTCAAATGAACAGCTTACTTTTTACACAGATTTTATTAAGAAAAACACTCCTAATGATGGTTTATAGCTTTTACTTACAATAACTTTAGAACATAATAGCTTCCAAAAGCATGTTAAAACACATTTTGTTCTGTTTCTAGATCTATTAGCTGTACCTAAGCATCCATATGCTGCTATGGAGAACTGGGGATTAAGTGTTTTTGTGGAGCAAAGAATACTGCTGGATCCAAGCATTTCTTCTATATCCTACTTACTGGATGTCACCATGGTTATTGTACATGAACTATGCCACCAGGTATGAGACATGCAATCAGTTATGAGAACTTGGTACAAGCCTGAGAGATCAAATGTATTCAGTTTCAAAGTTGATATTCTTACACAAATAACGCCACACATTTGTTATAACTATATTGAAAATAACTTGGAGAGCTCTAAGATATGTCAGTAAAATGCAGAAATCCAGAAAAATCAGATATAATGCAAAAGAGCAAATGAGTGGGAATGAATAAACTTTCTAATGTTGAGTTTAGACTGTTAATGCTGCCACCCACTAGCCTCCCTGAATTCCGTGTTCAATCAATATTGTAGCAAACGTGTCCCTTTCCTCTGATTATTATGATGGTGCTGTGTGTATATATATGGTAAGTACATTGATAGCCATATAAAATGATTTATTACAGCACTGCAGCAGATTTAGGTTGAGTTGATGTTCATGTCAAAATTTGCTTTGGCTGAAATCAATTTGATAGTCCCCTTCTCCCAACACACACATACTTAAGAAGCAGTATTTTTTTATTCTGCCACTGACCCTCTTTCACAAATGATGGATATTTTGTCTCTGTGTGTATTGAAACTCTCGTATAAATTAGGAAACTTTGCAATAAACCCATATTACAATTTATTTCACATTTCTGTTTTCCATCTTCTTATCTCGAACTAAGCACATTACAAGTGTTCAGTAATATTGAATTGCATGCAAATGTTATTAAAGAACTGTGCTACAGGGACAGGAAACCCTTTCTTGCACTGCTAACAGGCATAATAATAGCCTCTGGGTTAAAATGAATGAAATCCTACTGTGTAATCAGCGTGGCTTACATCTGTGACTTTGCACAGGATCTTTTAAAAAGCAATGCACATTCTTAGTACTTTTTCAAAATAAAAAATAACATTTAAATAGTAACTTTGTCATGTGTATTCTGATAGGTAAACCTGGAAATTACAATGTTTAGTTCATATTCGTGTTTCACATTGAAAGTGTAGGTAAAAATTGAGTCCTCAACTAAAACATGATATGTTTCTTGGAGTTTGTTGCTGATTTAATCTCAGTATGATCCTTTACTTTGTTACAAATTCTTTATTAGATAGTACAATAAAGCAGTACACAATAGAGTGAAAAAATCATAGAACCTTAGAAATTAGGGATAGAAAACACATATTGGGTCATCTAGTCTATCCCATCTGTTAGTATAGAATTCTTCCCTATGACACATTTTCTAATGCTTTTTCTAGTATTGTTTTAAATGTTTGAAATTACAGAGTTCCCATCACTGCCCTTGGATACTAGTCTACAATTCAATAAATCTCAGTGTTGTAAATTATTCCCGTATGGTTACCTTAAATTTTCCTTTTTCTTAAATTCTTCTAATTACTTCTAGTTTTCCCTTGTGCCACTTTAGATAGTTTGCTTTCTTTCCAAGCTGATCCATTCTTAAAATATTTGTGGTAAATTATCACATCAACAATTTGCTAAGTTTATTGGCCTGATTCTCATTTACACTAATGCCAGAGGGGTGAAAAATACATTTGTTTACTTTAAGGCCTGCTTACATTGCTAGAGTGCAGTGAAGATGGCCTTAGTGTAAATGAGAACAAGCCTCTATATGTATTTAGCTCTTTTACTCTTTCCTTATAAGTCTTTCCCTCCAGCCCACATCATTGTTTGTTGTTTTATTATAATGGTGCCTAAAACCATTGTACAAACACACAATAAGAGAGAGTTCCTGCCCCCAAAGGGTTTACAGTATAGACAAAACAGAAAAAAGACAGTATTATTTCTGTTCCATAGATGAGTAACTGAGGCACAGAGAGTATGATTTGCCTAAATTCAGTGCCTTAACCACAAGACCACCTGTTCTCTCAGACTATTTATTCTACCATTTTTATTCAGCAGCTTCATTTTGCTTTTATCTTAGTGTAATCCTGCCAGGTGGAGGCAGCAGCAGCAAGTGCTGAGTTCAATAGCTAGAGGTTTCTCTTTACAATACAAAACAGAACCGGATTTAGTTCCCACCCCGTAATCTGGGAAAACTCAACACCACTCTGGAGTGACTCTAAGGGTACGTTTACGCTACCCGCCCAAATCGGCGGGTAGCGATCCCAGAAGCGCTCCCCGTCGACTCCGGAACTCCAGCTCGGCGCGAGGAGTAAGCAGAGTCGACGGGGGAGCGAGCCTGTGCGGCATGGACCCGCAGTAAGTACTTTGTAATTCGATCTAAGATACGTAGCTGAAGTTGCATATCTTAGATCAACCCCCCCCCGCCCGCCCCAGTGTGGACCAGGCCTAAGAGGTGATACTTCCCCAGTCACAAGCATTGGCTCAGTGTATAATAAAAGGAAACGTTTATTAAAAAGGGAAAGAGAATCCAGCATTAATTTGGGAAAACATCACTACCAGATTCAAAAGCATATAAACTTAAGCAAACACCCACTCCACATTATGTTGGTCAGTGTCCCCTGCCTAAGTTTCCCACCTTGCGGTGTGAAAGTCTGAACAAATGTCCCTTTCACATGCTACTCCTCTCTTTTCCTCCACTGCACCCCACTCACAGTTGGTTGAGAGTTCAGAGGTGCATTCCACCTTTCAGCCCTGAAAAGGGAGAACATTGAGCTGCTGCTGTTATCTCTGCCACAAGTGTCTGATTGCTGCCACCTCTGCTGCTATTTTTGCCAGAACACATCTCTGCCACTACTATCACTGCTGCTGCTTGCCTCTCACTGCCTCCTCTGCAGTGCCGTGTTCTGAGGTTCCGCCACTTAGCCGCGCTCTTAGTGATGTCACTGGGTAGCAGGGAACTTCTGTGTTGCTGCCTCTTCATTTTTTTTCACTGCAACACTGTCCCCATACCAGAACTGCTCATCAGTGATTTTGCTCTAGTCATCACTGAACAGAAACAAGGACTCTGACTTGAATCCAATCAGCTCACCTTTAAACACTGGAGAGGGAGGGGTCAAATGGTGTCTAGGATTCTTTAGGCAGCATCCACACCAATAAGTGGGAACAGTCATACCCATCCCTTCTCATCTTCAGTGAGATTTGGCATCTCTACTCCCTCCTTAGCAAGTGAGGTTCAGTTTAGAGTGACCCCCTCAGTCAGGGCATGCTAAGTATAGTTCCGCTGCCCTTAGTTATACAATAAGGATAACATTTCATTACCCCTGCATTCAATGCTAAAGTGAATTGTAACCCCAAACTAGCCAAAACTGACCACTTTGGCAAAGTATGTCTGTCTGCTGAACACCTAGGCAGAGTAGGTGTGTCTATGCAAAACGATATGCTCCTAAAGTCTTTTCCCCCAGTGCATCCCTAGATGTCAGTATTATTATGCTTATGTTAGTGTATTCTTAGGCCCCACAGAGCACTCTACATGGCTCAAGATGGCACACAGTTGATGTAGAAGCTGCAAAATATCCTTTGGCCTTCATGAAGGTGTTCTTCAACTGAGTGCTGTTAATAATTCATTGCACTTCACAGTTTTTATTTTGAGTAAGTTCTCATCCCCATTTTGCAGTTAGGATATCTGAGAAAAGCACAAGGTTACTTCTGGCAGACGTAGTAGAAGCCACATCTCTGACATGGCAGACATAAGTCTCATCCACTTAGGCTTGGTCTACACTACAGGGGGGCGGGAGGGGATCGACCTACAATATGCAACTTCAGCTACGCGAATAGCATAGCTGAAGTCAGCATATCGTAGGTCGACTTACCTGGCCGTGAGGACGGTGGCGAGTCGACCGCTGCCACTCCCCCGTTGACTCCACTTCCACCTCTCGCGGCGGTGGAGTTCCGGAGTCGATGGGGAGCGCGTTCGGGGATTGATTTATCGCATCTAGATGAGACACAATAAATCGATCCCCGATAGATTGATCACTACCCGCCGATCTGGCGGGTAGTGAAGACGTACTCTTAGCCACTTTGCCTTACAGAGTGGATGTGCCAGATCTGTGTGATTGGCTGTGCAGTTTATAGCTACTAGACCACGCTCACCCCCAGAGGTAGGAATCCTGATCCCCAGCATTCAAAATATTTTTCTACCTTTTAGGTAAGCCACTGGGAAAGTATGCTCTATGTCATCCTCAAATGGCCGGTTTGCATAGAGGATAACAACCCATTGCTGTTACCAGATTTGTGCTTCAGAGCTAAAGGTCCTGGGTTAAAATCCTGTTGATAACCTATGCTGAAAGGTGGCAGGGATAAACATGATGGAAGTTATCCTTTTCAGTTTTCTGTTTTCAAAAAGCTAAGCAATTGCATTCTAAAAAACCTGTTAAAAGAATGTGAAGGTTACAAAACTAAGCACTCAAAAATTAGGAAATGCTAGAATTAAAATTGTCCAAGCAACCTTAGTTGGGTCCTCTTGTGCGTTGATACACATCTTTAATTATGTGTCCTCACACTGTACTGTCCTACAGGACCCCGGCGTCATTCAGTTTTGGGGATGAACAGTAATTGAGGCAGAGGGTTTTAGAAAGAAAAATAATGTTTCCTTGTGTTTAAGGCACTGGACTATGATCCAGGAGAAGTCACTCTATTTCTGTGCTCTGGCATTGGCTTCTGTGTGTTGCTTGGCAAAACTGTCATAATACGTATGCATTAGGGGAGTTCCATAAGTAACTTCAGTTTTGGCATTTCCTAACTTTTGATTGCTTGACATTTCAATCTTCCTGTTCTTTTAACATATTTTTGTGTATAATTAAATAAATACTTAACAACAAGTAGAACAATACATAATTTTTCCACTCAAAAGCATCTGCTCTGGATCCAAACAAATTCATCATCTGCAAAAGAATCACACTGATCACAGGTCATGAACAGGAGATTAATCAATAGCACAGCTATTGATACCAACTTACATTAGTTGCCCACCATCATATAGAAATATAATATTATTAAAGAAGTTCAAACAGGGTAGGGGATCCATAATATTTAAATGTTACAGATCGGTCAGAACTGCTCCCATTGTATAGAAGAAAATCAGTTGAATTCAAGAAATGTAATTTGTGATGACAATTGATCAAAATGATCAAATACAAAACAGAATATAATAACTGAATAATTTAAACAGAAACATGAATCAGAGGAAGGAAAGCAAAAAAAAAATAATCCCCAAACCACTGCGAATGTTCAATAATCATAAAGGAAAAAGAGAAAAGAAGGTATGCTTCCAGTACACATGTAAGAAGCACACAGAGCCTTCCCCACCCTTATTAAATATATCCTCAGCACTTTTCTTATCTCAACCAGTACATACTAATCTTTTCCTCCAAAAGCCCCACAAATAATAATCTTCATTCAATTCAAGCAGTGGCAATATTCTAATAAAAAAATTAAATTGCCTCCCTCTGATTAAATCTGATTCTATCTTTGTATCTCCTCCTCATTTCAATTTAAAAATCTGTTCAGTACCCACAAACTGTGGGATGCTAATAGGATAATATTTTCCTGTCAGACATCTAACAACTGCAAAAGTAATACCACCTTCTTACATTTGTGTTTATTAATTGTTGTTTTTAGAGGTCTAGCGATCTTTCTGACAGTTGACAATCCACAAGAATGTTTAAGGAAATACACTGTATTTCATATAAGTATCACATGTTATTTTCATACCTATAGAAATATTTCTTTATTGGATGATCAAAATTGAGTACCTGTAATCATGTTATTGCAATTATTATTTGATAAACAGGAAAAATCTTACTCCCAGGAGTAAGATTGGGTAACAAATGAGATGCTATATTATGATTAATAATATTCTGAATATATTAGAATATATGTTTCTGCTTTTCCAGAAAGGACTCATAGGTAAATATACTTTTATCTAATCTAATCTAATCAACAACATCCCAGTGTTTTAAAATTTTATTAATCCTTCCTAAATTATAAGAAAATGTGTTAACAAATGGTATTTCAGTATTATCAACTTTAATCCTAGGGTTTTTTAAACAAAAATCTCCCTGCCTATTTTTAATACTTGTTTTGTATTTGCTGAATAGTCTTATCATAACCCATGAATATAAACCTATCACACATTATTTCATCCTTTTTCATCATAAATTATTTGTGGTCAAAATATATTCCGTTAACTCTCCACAGTTTGGGAGTATATTATGTGTGCATTTGGATTTCCAATGTGTTTTTTTTATCTGTCTTTTTAACTGTAAGTTCTTTGGGACAGGGACTGCCTTATTGGTCTTGTAGAGAGCTAAGAATATTGTCGGCATTTACGTAAATAGTAACAACAGTCATTGGTCAGTGGGTTTCCATTATAATGTTAATGATAATTATCTGTTCTCTTAATTTCACTCTCAGTTGGCATAAAAAGTATCATAAAAAGTTTTGTCAACCCCATCTGCAGCTCTCTTCTCAGATCTTCATTACATTCATCTTCACTCATTCAGGTGCTAGCTGTTGGGTGCTGAAACCCAATACTGCCAATCTGATAATGTTAATCTCTCTTTGGTATGCACTTTGGTACTAAGAGAAAAGGAATACTGCCTCCCTTGTTCACTGCACCCACAATCTCCAGTCACAGCACTCATACCAGCCTCTATACCACCACCATTCCGTTTTCATGAATAGTAATGCACAAATGTAGGGCAGCTCATTCATACCCCACCGAGAGTTTCCAAACAAACACATAGTTATGGAAGGAAATAGGTCACTGCCCAACTCTTTTTTCCCCATACACTCACCATTCTAATTGCAGCATCAATAGCTGATTCTGTACTCTCACATGAATCGTTCTCGCTCTAGAATATCCATTTGCTGTTCTGTCTCTGTTTATTTTAATAGTTTGTGACCACATGCAAGTTCAAAATTATCTCTTACAATGTTAGCTTCACCTCATTTTCTAATCGCATAAAAAACTACCAGTGATGTTTACAGATACAGACTTTGGTTATGCATTCAGAAAAAAATACTTCAGAGACATTGAGATATATTTTCAAAGTAGTGCACAATGATTTACTCATTCAACTCCCATTAACATCAGTGGGTTTCACACAGTCAAATACTCATGCACCATTGTAAAAATGGGCTCCCAATGTTATTCCAGTGAACAAACATGATCTGAATAGAGCATCCTTACAGAAAGGTAAAAAATGCTAAAACTTGGGAGATCTGGGTTCCGTTCCTAATTTTCCAGAAACGTCTTGTACAACCTACTACAAGATACTTAATGTTCCTCATCTGATACTTACCTAACTCACAGGTAAAGGTTAGTTCATTGGTATTTTGTGAAACATTTAGAGATCCTTGGATGGAAGGTGTGATATAAGTATAAAACATTGTCATTATTATTAATAATAACCTTAGTAGTGGTGGTTTTGTGTACAAATCACACACATATAAACAACATTTTATGTTGTTTGATTGGACTTTCCTTGTAGTGGTTTGGTGACCTTGTGACTCCAGTATGGTGGGAAGATGTATGGCTAAAAGAAGGTTTTGCTCACTATTTTGAATTTGTTGGGACAGACTACCTCTACCCAGGCTGGAATATGGTAAGTTCATGTTATTTCATTAGTTTGGAAACTCCACTGAAAGGTTGTTTTCCTGTTATACTCCTGCTTATGTTACAGTCAGGGTCTGCTGAAGAATACCAAATGGTGCGAGCAAGTATCAGATGTCCAATAAAGCAAAATCGGTGGGTGTGAAATCATTTGACAGCATTCCAAGAGTGTAATCTGCCATTTATTACAAAAAGAATAAGGTCTTGTGTATCATAACCAAATGTTCAAATAACTGCCACTTTTCCATTCAAAGACATTTCATACTAGGGTAGTAGTGATTGAACACCAACCATTTCTGAAAACTGTATATTAATGAAAGATCTCTATAGTGTTTTCTGAGGTTCTCAGAACATTGAATTTTTAGTTATAACAATATAAATAGAGAAGGAAGATTCAGGTAAGCCATACAGTGAAACTGAATATATTACTGCAATATTATGCTTTTTTTCTAAATTATCTTTTATGGTATTGTTCCTTTGGGCATCTAGCATTCTGTATTAATCTATATACTGAGGTCTTAAAGTGTTGGGTGTAGTTTGTCACATGCAGTCATATAGCTGTGGTTATAGGATCAACTTCTGTCTTCTGAAACGTGTGCAGAAACCATTGGCCCACTGGTGAAAGAGCCAGGAACTACAAGTTGGGTCATCCCTTTTGAGTCCCTCTGTTTGCAGATCAAGTGCCTAGGTCATTGCCACTTATATCTTATTTTATTCTTGAATATCAAAAGGTGTAATACCTTGACCACTTAAATGGTAAGGAAAGATAAAAGTTAGCGAGAGGTACAAGCATAAAAGAGGAGATACCTTCCTTGTGAGCATGTCCAGAGTGTCTGCATATTTTGTAATGTCCCAAGAATGAATTCTTTTATACTTTGCAAACTTGCCTCTCTTTTGAGCTGATAGTATTAGGTATCATTATGTGACAATTTTATATATATATACAGTTTATAAGATAAAGATTTTCAAACTGAGATTTAGTAATTTGAATGTTTTCATTAAACTCACGCACATTAAGTTCTGAAATTGTTTTGCCACTTCTTGAATTTAGTTCCGTTGTTTTAGTCCACTCATTTTTTGTGAAGTAAATCCAAGATGTAATAATTAAGAATTAAATAAACTACAAACTCTTAAATAATTGTACATGGGAACTCTTTGGGTTTATGAACATTTCTGTTTGAAGTCTGATTTCTTTATTCTGTGCCATGTTTAATTGGTTTTGGTGTAACATTTCTGATTTATAATTGCATTATGAAAAAAAGCAAAATAAATCTACATCTGAACTGACATCTGCCTCACATAGGTAAGCTTGTTGGGTTCACCTAGCTTTAGGTGTAATAAAACTCATTCTCTTCATCTTTTTGAAGAACACATCTTGAATTACAATATAATCATTCTAATTATAAATGCAATGGAATCTGGCAGCTCTTGATGATTTTAGCAGAGGGAAATGTCATAGACTACAATGTTCATACACTGGTTTTTATCTTTGAATCATCATAGTCATTTGTTCTCCACATAATCACTTTAACAAATCCAGAATAACTTTGCTTTAGAAGTCATCTTGAATGGAGAATATTTTTTGAGAATGCCTGTGGCGTGAATGTAATGTTCAATGTTATGCAAATAACATACAGGAGAACCACAAGGCATGTGGGTTGAACAAAGTATGACAGTTAAACCTTGGAAATCAGAAACATGCAGTGCATGAATTAGAATGAATAACAGCAAAATGGCTGTGCCTGGAAAATATCTGTCTGTCAAGTTATTTTAAATGAAAAAGGAGAATTGACATAAACTTTTCATGAGGCTTCTGATATCATTAACCTTAGATACCAAAATAACCATACTGACATCTAACTAGTTAGAAAACTAGTGGCAAGATAGAACACATGACAAGTTAAACAGTACAGCATGCTACTGTGGTGTTTTTTACAGACTACAGTGGGAATTAATAATCTGATGTTTCATTCTTTTTATAAAGATGGTAGGACTAACAAGCAAAAGTTAGCTACAGCTATCAGATTTTGGCATTCTGGTTATTTTTTTGTTATCAGTGCAGAGTACATGTGCTACTAAGATTATTCTGACATCTAAAAACCTAAGCAACAAATAGAAGCAATTAGCAAAAGAAAAAACTACTCCAAACAACTCCATTTATTCAAAAGTGAAGTACACATTACAAGCTACATGAAATAAGTTGCAACACCAAGAACCTTTAGCACTATTTCTCATAATGATGTTACTTAAATAGCCAGAGCAACAACATAGGAGGCTGCATACTGCTGCATCAACAGTAATTCAGACCTGTGAAATACACATAAAAGGTTCCACTGAGTATGATCACACAAGGCTTTGAGAGTGATTTGCATCAGGAAAGCCAAAAATAACATTATACAATCCAATCTCTTCCCAAAGAATGGGGAAAGATAGAAAGTTGACCTGCTTTTGCAATCTTAAAATTTTATTCTTGTAATCCTCCTCTGATCCTCAAACATTGGGGATTGAAGTATCAAATACTACTGCCTTCCAGTTTGTTACGGAATATGCTGTCATATCTCTTTTTGGACTGGTCTAGGCACCAATAAAAGACTAAGGCTGGTACATTTTGTTAAGATAGCCTTAGCAATGGTATGCATTAATAATCTGTACTGCTTAGCACTCAGTAAACACAGGAAAACAATGAATTTTAATAGGAAATAACTTACACTTTTTAAATTTACAATTAATAGCCACTTTCTAATACAACTTAGACTCATAGACTTTAAGGTCAGAAGGGACCATTATGATCATCTAGTCTGACCTTCTGCACAATGCAGGCCACAAAATCTCACCCACCGACTCCTGAAATAATCTTCTCACCTATGTCTCAGCTATTGAAGTCCTCAAATCATGGTTTAAAGACTTCAAGATGCAGAGAATCCTCCAGCAAATGACCCATGCCCCATGCTGCAGAGGAAGGCGAAAAACCTCCAGGGCCTCTGCCGATCTATCCTGGAGGAAAATTCCTTCCCAACCCCAAATATGGTGATCAGCTGAACCCTGGGCATGTGGGCCAGACTCACCAGCCAGACAGACACCCAGGAAAAAGTTCTCTGTAGTAACTTCTAACATCCCATCATTGACCATTGATCCTATTTACCACTGATGGCAATTCATTGACCTTTGACTAAGATCATGTTATCCCATCAAACCATCCCCTCCATAAACTTATCTAGTTTAATCTTGAAGCCAGATAGGTCTTTTGCCCCCACTGCTTACCTTGGAAGGCTGTTCCATAACTTCACTCCTCTGATGGTTAGAAACCTTCGTCTAATTTCAAGTCTAAACTTCCTGATGGCCAGTTTATATCCATTTGTTCTTGTGTCCACATTGGTACTGAGGTGAAATAATTCCTCCCCCTCCCTGGTATTTATCCCTCTGATATATTTAAAGAGAGCAATCATATCTCCCCTCAGCCTTCTTTTGGTTAAGGTAAACAAACCAAGCTCCTTGAGTCTCCTTTCATACGACAGGTTTTCCATTCCTCGGATCATCCTAGTGGCCCTTCTTTGTACCTGTTCCAGTTTGAATTCATCCTTCTTAAACATGGGAGACCAGAACTGCACACAGTATTCCAAATGAGGTCTCACCAATGCCTTGTATAACGGTACTAACACCTCCTTATCTTTACTAGAAATACCTCGCCTAATGCATCCCAAGACCGCATTAGCTTTTTTCACAACCACATCACATTGGCGACTCATAGTCATCCTATGATCAACCAGGACTCCGAGGTCCTTCTCCTCTTCCGTTACTTCCAGCTGATGTGTCCCCAGCTTATAACTAAAATTCTTGTTATTAATCCCTAAATGCATAACCTTACACTTCTCACTATTAAATGTCATCCTATTACTATTACTCCAGTTTACAAGGTCATCCAGATCTTCCTGTATGATAACTTGTCACCCCAGGGGTTAAAAATGGAACCAAATCAATCTTCCAGTGCTGCCATATTTCCTGTCAAATCTTATAAAGCTTTTCAAGCAGAAGCCCTCTCCTGCTTCTGTGTATGTTTGCAAAGATACCTCAAAATGGAATGGTGCCTGAGACATATTTCATCACCCTTCTATTAAAAATTAAAAAGGGCTAAATCAGGGCTTAAATCTTATATGTCTATTGTAATACTAAATCATTGCTATGGTTCTTGCATTCAGACGTAATTTCATCATCCCATGTATCATACATACTGATCAGATGGGCTTCAAGGCAGGAAGGTAAGTCTTAGCTTTAGGAGAAAAAATACATTGTTATATATCATCAGTTGTTCATAGACCAACAGCATAAAGGCTCCACCTATAAAAAAGCATGGAGGCAAGAAATCTCTCAATCAAGTTCCATATACAAGGTCTGAGTCCATTCCTTCACTTTTGCTTCCTTATACTTAATGGTATACAGCCATAGTCCTGCCCTGCTCCTTCTCTTTCTTACTCTACTACTACTTGTCCTTCTAGAGACCCAAGATCAAAGAGAAGACAGATGAAAGGAAAGAAGAAGGAAGCAGAATTGAAGAGGGGGAAAGGATAAGAAGATCTTGCAAAAGAAAGAAGATGGGCAAAGAGCCCTTTGCTTCTTTCAGAGATCTATATGGGGAGAAACCTAAGGAACCAACTGGGTCACCAGTCTTTATAGGCTCTGAGATTGGATTTGTCAGTCCATCATGTTACAGATCTGGCTGAGTCCCCCTAGTTGATGGTTACCAGTCTGTAGTAATTGGACCCAACCTGGGGATACCACATGCTTCCAAGCCAGCTGGGTCTAGGTGGAATCCAGATGCCATTTCTAGCTCTGTGCGCAGACCTCTTGTCTGGCCCCCTTTCTTGGAACTCTACAGTCCAACTGCCCTTCCCCTGAAACAAGTGCTTTCACATCCTAAGCCTCTTCAGCCACTTACGCATGTCCCTCTCCCTCCCCGGTCTGCCCCTACCAAGTTCCACCTTGCTATGGAGTGCTTTGGTTTATAGTTTAACTCCTTGGGGACCATGTGGCAAGTAAAGTAAAGAAACAGGCTTTGTATAGGAGTTCCTAAACCTGCAGTAACTTTTACTCTCAAAGCATAGAGGAATTATAGTTCTTTAGGAAAACAACAAAATGCTCTCTGCTCTCTCACCTGAAACTTTGCTCACCCCTTTTTGTGAGTCCTTATGCCCTCTCCATGTGTCAAGTGGGTAGGCTTCTCCTGTCTTCAGCATCCGTACAACCCTCCTGATGTCTGATGATCGTCTGCCATTGAGAAAAAGGGAGCCTGGAGCAGATCCTGTCCTTAAATAAGGTTTCTTCCCCTTTTGTTCAGGTGACCAACTGATCAGCTTTAGAATTCCCATCAGGTGGTTAGTCAGGAAGTCCCAGCCTATTTGGAGTCCAAACTGGGGAAATCAGTTTTCTTCAGCCTGGCCACTCTCTACAGCAAAATCATTATCCTACGGGTATACCTCTGATTGGAAAACAGTCATAGTTGATGAGTCTTGTGTTACCTCTGCAGGGAGGTGTCAGGCATTACAACCAGCTGCTCTTGTTCTGTACTTGACATATCTTGGCAGTTAAAATTACATAAATGGACACAGTAATGTTCCAGTCCATCACACTGTTTCCCTTTCTGCCCATGGAGTGGTGCCTTTCACATGGTTTAGAACCCATAATCCTTATAGACTGCAAGATGTATTGAAGTTTGCCTGCCTCACTGTGTCACTCTCCACCCCAGTCTACTGTTGCTCTCTGGAATCAGGTAGCATAGTTCCTGTCCTCTTCTGCAGCTAATCAGCCAGCCTACTGTAGCAGACCTCTTCCTTCTCGGCTTCCACACTGGCCCCAGTGGCTGTAGTAAATTCGAGCCACCATGTCCTTCCTGTTGAGCACTAAACCACTCAAGACATCTAGCAGAGTGGTGAAAGCTTTCATTTCCACATTTATAGTGGATCTGGCTTTCCATCTCCTCCTCCCATGACTGTCACTGCAGAGGCCAGTCTCTCAGGCTGAAGAGTCTACCTAGAGCCTATCTGTTAATCTCCAGGAGGGGCTTCTCTTAAACTCCTGTCCTGCAAGGTGATTTTTTGGTCATGCTAATGTCAAATAGGCACGTTGGGGAGCTGAGCATCCTCATTATCAGCCCCAGTACCTTCAGTTCTTTTCTAAGAAGGTGAATTTTAGCCTCCTGCTGGGTATTATTCCTAAGGTAAACACTGAGTTTCATATTAATTAACCCATTATTCTTCCCATTTTCTGCCTCTAACCCTTTCTGCCCCAAGATATTGCATTTTGAAATTTTGTTTAATCTCATTCTTGAATGTCCAGAAAGTTGAAACAATGACTTACGTGATTTTAGGACTGTTATAAGAGGAAAGCTGCCGCTAACATAACTACCATGTGGGCCAGTATATGAAATTCCTAAAGACTAAATGTGTTGCCATTTCATGATCAGTGAGAGGTAAGCCTCTCATATTAGAGGCAAGCAAGGCAGTACCAGCTGTATCTGACTGTATCCTGGGGGCTTCCTCTGTCACAAACTCCTACAAGTGACATGAGAAGGTCAACCTGCCCCTGCTGGGGGTAGTAGATGTAGGTGTCTCTGTTAGCAGTATGACAGAAGAGGGACAAATGACAATGGGAAAAGTACCCATTGGTAATTCCCTTTGACATAGTCCTGTCTTCTCTCATCCTATATTTCACCCCCCTCCCCTCTGAGGCAGGTTTACCACTTCTGGAAGAGAAGGAGGCAGACAGGGACATTTATATATAGGACTTTACTGACAGCTCTTTTACCTCTTTGTTTCATGGTAGGTGGAGACATCGTGCTGTCTGTACTTGAATATCTCTGTTAATGGGATAGGAGTAGAGGTCTATGACAAAAGAAAGTACTGGCATGTAATTTTCCCTTTTATCCATCAAACACAAATGTCAAATGCTTTAGCAGTCACTACCTTGCTTGATGCTGAGAAAGCATTTCACAGAGCCCAGTGGCCTTCTCCTGCTTCTTTATTTTATAAGACTTTGGTTACAGTGACAAATTTATTGGATGAGTCAAGGCACAGTACCTCAGTGTCACACATTGAATCATCTTCCTTCTCTGTCAGGTAGAGCATGGGGAAAAGACAGTCTTTCCCACATCTGCTTACTACTTTTTTGGAAACCATGGTCATGTTTGCTGGGGATATTCTCTTTGTTAGAAACATTTGATTGAAGTATTAGGAGTAAAACCTCCATTTTTCATGTGGCTGGTAATCCTTTACTTTCTTTGAGTGAGCTGAAGCTATCCTTCATACTACAGTGCTTCATGCTCTAGATGATTCTGCCGTTCCTGCAGTAGCTTAATGTTGTAGTAAGTCTGCATACCAACATTTTTCTTTTAAAACGCTGTGGTGAGAGAACTTACTTGAGTATAAAAATAAATATTAATGGGAAATCATTAAACTAAAGATCATTAAACTAAATTCTTAGAGCATCTCAAAGTGTACTGCTCAAGTCCTTGATAAATGATCTCAGTTGCCTATCATTCTCACTGACAGGATTAAAAAAATGAATATTGCAATTAGATTTATGCATATCTTTAATGTGCTTTGTCTTAAATTGCCTGCTAAAATGTTTATCTCCCTCAATAAAATGTTCTTAGGCTTTGTTTGATTCACAAGAAAGCCCAGATAAATCATTAAAATTTTTGAAGACATAGACTTAAGACATGGGTCTTTTTGATTTTTTTATTATTTTGGCATTTCAGACCTGAGCTGTAGTCTGCTTGATCCTTGAAACCCAACATCGATATCATGCTGGCTCAGCAATGAGACTTGGTCTCTCCTTTTTAAAAAAACCCTCCCTTTATCTCTCCTTTTTTGGTTAAAGCCTCCCAGTGCCTCTAAGAAGAAAGTCTTTAATTAATACCGCATGGAGTGTGTTTTTTTCCCTCAGTAACTACTCGCTGAAGTCAAGCATTGTATGATTTTCTGTTTTAACTCAACTATAAGGGGAACTTTCTATGTGAAATTATCTAGAAACTCATGTATAATTGAATATCACAGGATATGGACAGGTAAGTTGCAAGACATTCTGATTACATATTACTAGTCCCATTTAACCATCACAGTCCAAAAGTTTAGTTTAATTTATAGCTAAGAAAAGAAATTTCCACGAGCAAATGTTCTTTTCCAATAGAGTTTATAAATGTTTTGGCAAGAAGAGTCGGTGTGAAGGATACTACTTTAAGTAGTTAAATTCTGTGCAGCTGATGCAGATCAGACATAAATGGGTATACATGTTTATTCGGATGATTAAATACAGGTTTAGAGGATGTCAAGTTCTCTTTTTGCTCCATGTTATTATCTGCTCCTTTTGAGGAAAAACATAAAATAGCCATTCTTATCAGAAGCTTTGGATCATGTGATTTCACATCTCCTGAATTTGGGGTTTGGATAAACTTTAATTTCAAAATGAAACTCTCCAAAAACTGCTGACGATCGCATTATTTTGTCCTGACAACTCCCTGTCCTGAGTGAGGATGGGAATGAAGTTTCCTGGCATCTTGAAACTCCTCTAGAGGAAGAAGACTTAGACAGAGACTCCTGTCCCATCAGATCCCCCTCTCCTTAAACCTGACTGCCCACTTCACCTAAAACCATATTCCAGATGGTAAGTCTGGTTGCCACATAAATAGTTCTATATTTGGTTATATGCATGTTGACAAAAGCTTTATTTGTTTTGTTCTGACATTTCAGCTGTCTGCTCTGATCAATATGGCTATGGTTTAAAAATTTTAAAGGAACAAAATCTTGCAAGGATTGTTCCAGACCCACAAATTGGGCTTGATTCACCCAAGACAAGTGTTCCCTAGACCTCATCACTTTCAGAACCGAAAAGGACAGTTCCTGGAAGTTCAAAAGCCTGCACAGCTATGACACCTGGAAAGTGTTCTGATTTAGTGTAATCTTTGGCAATCATTGGCAGGGGCTCTGCTGGAACACCACCCACAGTTTAACGCTGCTCTCCAAGGTTGAAATGTTGCCTATGGTCCCCTGAACTAGATATGAATTCCTCCTGTGGAGGAGCAGCCTGTACTGGCCTTGGAGGATGAATTTAGCACATAGACCCAGGATCACCAGGATAAATCAAGCCTAATGTTTTAAATGCTGATAGGACTAATACAGGAACAAATATGTGTTCATCCATTTTCCTGCTGTGTCTGTTGCTGTGGAGGCAGCTGCAAGGAGATAACAAGACTCAGAGTGGAAGATTTTGGGAGGCTTGAACTGGTCGTCCTTTTAACCAGTATTTTAAGTGAAATAAGTAAATGTAGGGATGTGTTTTTTGTTGTAAAACTCCCCATTTATTCAACCCTTTCCCTCTTATTTTTTGGAAATTCACTGGAGCAAAACTGATTTAGTATATAACTAAATCACATCTATGCTTGAGATGTAGAAGGATGAAGAGAAGCAATAATTACAGTGGATGTGGAAGTCACAAACCCTAAAAATACTCCAACTTAGCAGCAGAGACCTGTAAATACATTACCCAGTGCTTGGCTACCTGCACTGGCTCACATTTGAATGGACAGTACATTTCAAATTCTCTATTCTGATATTAAGAGCCATCCATGGGTTTTACTTTAGTTAAATGGGAGACAGTGTTTCCCTCCTCAATGGTGAACTTCAACAGCAGCAACATTTCTCTGGAACAATGGAACTATCAACCAGTGAGAGAGTCTCCTGAGCGTAGGAAATAGATAGAACTATCATGGGAGCTGGAGCAAGAGTATGGAAGAATAAGAGATGAGTATGAACATGGACCTCTCAAAACTTTTAGAACTAATACATGCAGAACTTGACTTAGCTTTCCCTCAACAAATTCCACACTATGGATGCTTTCACACACATACACATACCACTCACACACATACAATTTTTAAAAAAAGCTAATCAAGCATTTTCCTTATAGTTGAGGAAGGAAGAGAGATTTTTACTTTTATTTTTAAACACTTGGGAGTCACTCAGCGACTGTGGTGGTGGGTGGTTAAAAGTATATAGACAGAGAGGTTAGTTTTGCCTCTTGTGTTAAATATGCCCAGTGCATGTTTGTTGTACGCTTATTTTATGCATCCTTGGGATACTCCAGAGACTATATCCCTCTAAAGTCCAATTTCACCTAGAAACATGCTGCATTATCTCTTGCAAACACTTCTTTTGACAGGCACCAGAGATCACACAATCCCCTCCATACTCCTGATGGCTAGAAAAAGTTAGTTTTTCTGGAGAAGATGTTGCTGACTAGTTTGACAGGAAAATCATGTAGAGATTTGGACACCCATATTAAACATTATTCATGTAAATTCCTTAATCTGTAAACCGTTTGAATGCCCGTTCCAGAACAAAGGCAGTGCCTTTAGTGCCTAGCCCTTTGATCTCATATGTATAATAATTATCAGTTATGGGTCTTATTGTACTATTCCTATTATTTCTTTTGTTCAATTGTTGGATGTATTCCAGTGGGTTTTTAAATTCTTTGTCCTCTATTTCAAATTAATTTTAGGAAATTATTTTTTTTGTGACAGGCTCAAGTATTATTTTATTGTCATGCTAACTAACTTATTCCATTGCATTATGTCTCAATAAAGCATTACTGAATAAGCAGCAACAGCCCTCCTTCATTATCCTGTATGCACAGGACTTTGATTCAGCTTTTTATGCAGTTCTCAAAGGAGTACCCCTTTACATAAGGAATATAAAGAACAAAAGAATGGCCATACTGGGTCAGCCCAAAGGTCCATTTAGTCCAGTATCCTGTCTTCCGATAGCAGCCAATGCCAGGTGCTTCAGAGGGAATAAACAGAACAGGTAATCATCAAGTGATCCATCCCCTGTCGCCCATTCCGAGCTTCTGGTAAACAGAGGTTAGGAACACCATCCCCGCCCATCCTGGCTAATAGCCATTAATGGACCTATCCTCTATGAACTTATCCAGTTCTTTTTTGAACCCTGTTATAGTCTTGGCCTTCACAACGTTCTCTGGCAAAGCATTCCACAGGTTGATTGTGCGTTGTGTGAAGAAATACTTCCTTTTGTTTGTTTTAAACCTGCTGCCTATTAATGTCATTTGGTTTTGACAGTTCTTGTGTTATGTGAAGGAGTAAATAATACTTCCTTATTTATTTTTGCAACACCAGTTATGGTTTTATAGACCTCTATAATATCCCCTCCCTTAGTCATCTCTTTTCCCAGTTGAAAATTCTCAATCTTATTAATCTCTCCTCATATGGAAGCCGTTCCATACCCCTAATCATTTTGTTGCCCTTTTCTGTGACTTTTCCAATTCTAATATATCCTTTTTGAGATGGGGCGACCAGATCTGCCCACAATATTCATAGTTGTATCATGGGATTTTCATAGAGGCAATATGATATTTTCTGTCTTATTATCTATCTCATTCCTAATGATTCCCAACATTCTGTTAGCTTTTTTGACTGCTGCTGCAGCCCTTTCTGTTCAAGGAATATTATTTCACATTTTCTTACTGTTTAAGATGTAGCATCTTGTACACGAAGCAGACTACTGAAAGGCAATTGCTGTTACAGTCCAAAGTCTATATTAGAAATCCAAGTGAATGGCAAAATTTCACAGAACAGAAATACTCTAGAGAAGTATCTGTATAGGCAGATAATGTGCAGACCCTACTATCCACGAGGTTAATTTAATTCACAGTCATGCTGCTGGCACTCCCAGCAGCAGAGTATAAACTCTGCCAACAATCCATTTTGCAGACTGTGCATTTGCAAAAATGGGTATGGTCATCAAGGAAAGAAGAGCACAGAGCTTAGGGGAAAGCAGCCGAGGATAAGCTCGAAGAGGTAGAATTTGGAGGAACTTGCTGATCAGAATTAAAAGGAACTATTTCATGAAAATACGTGCACTTAGATGATATGAACATGGATGTCAATGTAGGAATATTAATAGACCTTGAAAATAAATGAGTTGATGTAACTGAAATTAAAAGCAAAGCTGCTGGCACATTCATCTCCTTAACAGCATCTTTTTTTCCATCTGACCCCTGCCTCCTCAGAGCATGACTGGATGCTGGTGCAGGAGCTGGTGAACAATGAGAGGGATGCGTTAGGAGGTTGCTGTAGCAATGCCATTAGTACTCCATTTCTTTCTTCACAAGCAGGGAGTGCCTGGACTTCCAGACTCTTGCCATCCACTGTTCAAGCAGAGTTTGACTTTTCATCCTGTTCCTCTCAGAGCAGACAGGAAAGGTGGTGGGGAGGAGCATCAGGTTTGGATTGGCAGAGACCGTGGATTTGTGGTGACGGAGAAGGAATCAAGAATCACTTACTTGGTTGTTGTCTGGCTTTGGAGAAAGGTGTAGAATACAGTGATAGTACTCCACTTATTTCAGCAACCTTTTGCTGTCCTGGTACTTGCCCTGTAGAGTTCTAACCCACTTCCAGGTTTCTGCATTGTCTGCTGTCATCCCTGTTCTACCATGCAGCCCTGTCCTCATACAGGGTAACTAACACTTTCCATGCATAACTCCAGTTGCCTTTGCAGCATATGTGCACAGAGTCATGCTACAAACAGAGACTAGGTAATGTGAGGAAAACTCTGTATTCTTGGCAGTGTACAGAATTCCACTTTCTTTTTCTGTACAGGGTTCACAGGCAATGAGAAATTGAGTGCAGTATTTTTTATCCCAGTTGAATGTTCTCAGAAGAGAGTAATCTTAAACTATATTTTGTATAGTTTCATGTTAAGCCATAGCCCCCTCACCCACCACATTGGATGACCTTATAGCACATTGATTTTCTGCTTGGTTCTCCACAGTGCCTGTTAGCTGCTTCCATGCTCCTATAGATGTCATATTGAAACAGACCAATACTGTCTTATTTGACACACTGCAGGGGAAAGGAAAGTCCCCTTTTCTCCAAAATTTAGTATTAATGATTTTGGTGCATTCAAGGTTACTCACAGCTAGGCACAACACTAATATAACTTTATCTAATAGGGGCTATAGTGTTTAAGTAACTTGGTAATTAAGCTGATTCCACTTCCTACCACTTGTTCCATTTCAATTTCCTATTGCCTCCTCAGTCTGCATGCCCACTTGCTAACCCTAAAATATATTGTGTACTTGTTTTTCTGTTTGGTACAAGAAGAATGTCAAGAGTCCTAATGTGATTGAAAAGCCCTCTTAACGCTCATTAAGGTGCAGGCTAACACGTCTGAAAGCATGTTAGATGTCTGGCTTGTATCCTTGTTTGAGCCTAGGTTATAACATGGCCAGCTAACATGCCTCAGCAATGTTAGTCTGCTTTAATTCTGACCCGACATGATTCAAAACTACACCTTTTTGGCTTATCAAGATGTGAGCTAAGAAACAAACAAACATAAAATTTCCTTTTTACACCTTTTCTTCATCTTGTTATAACCTCACCTTAAAATTTCCTAGATTGCTATCTGCATATCTACTTGATTCAAGGTTGTTATAAGATAATCATGTGACTGACACCCTATTGTCACTTCTTAATGAATTCATACCAAATTCTACACGTTCAAAACCCACCTGAACAAATCTTTGGTAATCATGGTTTCCAAACTGAACTTTGGAAATGTGTTCAATCTGCATAAACTAAAAAACCCGCTGTTGACCAAACAGGCAGGGAATCCAATATTGCCTGAAAGTGAGCCGGGTGTGACCAAGAGGTTTATGATCCCTGAACTTTAACTGTTTTCTCCTGAATTTGACTGAATTTCATCCCTACTCACCCTTCTGAGACGATGTTGAGTTTTGCTGTTTATAAAGGGACCCAGCAGCTAACTGTTTATGACTCTAGAAATTCTAAAATGAAAGATAATGTGAACCAGATATTACATTTCCTTTCATAAACTCTACCTAATATGGCTAGCTGAAACACTAAGTATGTATTGGGTAATTGGTTTTCTTGCATCCCATGTTTCTAATTACTTGAATATATAATCAGCTCAAGGTACATTTCTTGTACCTTGATGAATTTTAACATAAAGGTTTATTTCTAGATGGATCAGCATTGGAACAGCTTTTCAGCTGTCTTATAATTTAAATTAACACACTGGTACCAAAACCTTTCTACATATGAAATTAAGCTCAGAATACATTATGTAATCATGCGGTTATTTTATCTGTGTATATCAAAGTGTTTAAAAGTGCCAAGCTCCCAGGAGATCCCTAAGATTATGCCACTAGGTCAACATCAGTTCAACAACTTTTGTAATAGAGATAAACATAAAAATATATCATTTCAGAAAACAAATATTTAAACTTTAATTAACTAATTTTTAACTCACCTTTCTCATTTATACCAGGCTTGAAAATCTGAGCTGATGGAGCTGCTTCCTTTGCTGACAAAAGGTTGTGGAGCAGAGGCATCAACACTAATATAACTTTAAGGACATTAAATTCCTCATTTGAAGAAAGTGTCCCCAGCTGAACCATGAAAGAGTGCTCATAGTCCACATGTATTTCTACACAGGCATTTAGTAAACTTTACTACCAGTTTAAATTACAGTGGTTCTGACATATATTTATAATATACATTTATGGTGGAGATGAAAACAAATTCATACACTGGACATTAATTGGATGGTCCCCTATCATTGACTTGCTTTCTAACCTTAAGCAAGTCATTTAAATTTTTTGTGCCAGTTTCTCCGCTTGTAAAACTGGGCTAATAATACTTCTTGTCTTCATAAAGATGTTGTGAGGATTAATTAGGTGAAGTCTGTAGAGCACTTGGAGCTTTACAGATTAAATGTACGGTTTGCTGTGTGAACTTTGACAAGTCACTTCACCTCTCTGTGCCTCAAGTTCTTCATCTGTAAAGCAGTTATAATTATTTTTACCTACCTTTGTGAAGCATTTTGAGGTCTGTGGATAAGAAGAACTCTGCAAATGTTAAGTCTTAATATCGGTTTATTTTTATGATTGAAAACTTCTTTTTTACTCCAATAACTTCACTGTAAGTAGAATATCACTTTTGTCTGAATTGGCATTTACACTTTTACATGCTATTAAAATAATGTAATGGTCTTTATTTTAATTTCAGTCAAATAGACTTTCACCGCAACCAAAATCACAAATCAGTGGGTTCCATAGTACACACAATTAAAACTTATGCTAAACTAAAGCTTATGCTCCAATACCTCTGTTAGTCTATAAGGTGCCACAGGACCCTTTGTCGCTTCTACAATTAAAACTGATTCCAGTTGGTTTTCATTCAGGAATTAGTAGGGGTTACTGTGAATGACAACCAGACCATACGGACTTACTTTAGCAGGTCCTAGTAAGGAAGGCTGCTGAGACTGTGAATCTCTGATTGATGTTCATCATTTCCATATAACCTTAAATGTACAGCTGTCCATGATATTATTGCATGTACTGTATTTCAGGAAAAGCAGAGATTTCTGACAGATGTCCTACATGAAGTAATGCTGCTCGACGGCTTGGCCAGTTCACATCCAGTCTCACAGGAGGTGCAGCGAGCCACAGACATTGACAGGGTGTTTGACTGGATCGCCTATAAAAAGGTGGGAATAGTGGATATTTCAGTAATAGTGTTAGGAGAACATGTTACATTTGTAAAGCTTATGCACTCATGGAAAATGACACACACCACAAAAATTACTAGAATGGAAACTAAAAATAGTGTGGGATATTTTTGGGATTACAGGTTCAACACCTTCATTGTTAGCAAATTATATAAATAAAGCTGTGAGGCTTTCAGAGTTCTGCAATACAAAACTATTATTATATATATTACTTAGATTGTTGCAGAGTCCAAACTGTGCTAGGCATTTTTAAAGTGCAGAGAGAGGCTCAGTCTCTGCCCTGATGGGAATCTAGAGAAAACTCTTAAGATGTCTCCAATTCCCATTGAAATAAAGTGGGATGGTTTCATTGTTTTACTTATGGGAAAACGTTGCATTTTTTGTGTTAAAGACATCTCAGTGTGAAAGGTCGCCGTTGAGAAGAAGGAAACTGGCATGTATGGAATGATGAGAAAATACGTATTGAAATCAGGGACTGTCTTTATGTTGGGGAAGGAGCTAGAGGGTTCTGTATGCCAGAAATGGCATTCAGTTGGCACTTTGAGCATTGGAAATAGAATTGGCAGAGCAGCCCAGATCATCTGCCTTGGGAGCCCCTGTAAACAGGCTTTACTCAGGTATGCTCTGTGAGGAGTGGAATCTTCCCTTTCCCTAGACTCTGGAGCCAATTCATAGCTGCTATTACAGCCTCAGCGCTTCAGTAACCTCTGTGGCATTTGCACACCACCTGCATATGAGGTGTTTAGGCTAGTGGACTTGTGTAGTCCTGGATCTACTTGTCACAGCCCTCTCCCTCCACTGTCCTGCCACTGCTCACAGAACAATCCTAAGTGCTTCTATGGACAGAGGCCTGCAGAGAGCAGCTCTGCAGCAAGCAGGGGGGTTAATGTGTTATCGGTATCCTGATCTATTTTCTGCAACTGAACCAAGTCACTGCCTTTTCAGTTGTACCTGTGGCATGATCATCCCTTGTATCTCAGTATTGGAATAGAACATTTCAGGGCTATTATCTTTTTGGTTTTATAGTATGATTTTTACTGTACTTTTAAGAGAGCATATTTTGGTACACCATTTAATGCAACACAAAGCAACTGGAAAAATTTGCCCTTAGTTACATAGACACAATTTCTGTTGACTTTATTGGGGGTTGCACCCAAGAGCTAAGGACTGATTTTTTCTCCAAATATCTTTAATATAACAGTAAACAATTTATACATCACTGATTCTCCTATATCTCGTTAAAAGACTTTGACAAAGTTTGAATCCTGTTTCTGTATCTTGATAACAAATGATGTTTTTCCCCAGTGATATTAGATGAGGTACACAAAACAAAAACAGTTTTAATTTAAAAAATCAGATAAGCTCTTTAGTTCAGGTGTGAATTACAGAAGATATATAACAAGTCCATTTAACACATCTCTAATCCATTTTCAATCCCACATCAAATGAAAGTAGAGACTTACAACCATGAAATAGTAAAGTACGAAGTGGAAATAACACTTCCAAGGATTTGTAAATAAAATAAAAAAGTCTTTTTCCCCCAGTCTCCAAATTCTGTGTATTAAGTAGCCATATAGAGGAAATATATTTTTGTAGTGTACCATCAGATCAATTAATACAGAAACTATATTGTTTTGAATAAATTACATAGTTATCAGTTCATGTAATTCATTTACATGTTACAATTTAATAGTTGCTTTGCAAACAGAACATTTTCATGGAAAATATGATCTTAGACAAATTGTAAAGAATGTGGGTTTTGCAGCCAGTTCATATTCTGGTGAAATGCTTATTCTTCTTTTGAGCAATAGGAGAGGAACCTTCTACTGGAGATTCAACCAAGGAAGTCACCTCACTCATTTTCTATGGCCCCCTTTCCCTCTGCATCACTAGGTGCATGACATCGGACTCTGACCGCACAGCAGCAGTATGGCCCTATGCCTCCTGCTGAGCAGCCAAAGTACCCTGTATTCCAGGGTGTTTTCATATCATCTTGCAGTCATACTGTGCTAAGCAAGGGGGGAAACACACTCTTTCAGCCATTAGCTACTCCCACTCAGCAGAAAGGTCTGGCATCACTTTGGCCCTCTGCCTTCAACAGCCTTATAGGGTGGAGGATCTTGAGTGTGTAGGACCTTAATGGATGAAAAAGAGATATCTATAATAGGACATACTACACAAAAATCAAATAATCAGAGTAATATTTTCAGAAATGCAGAAGTGACTCAGGAGCCTAAGTATCCTTTTCAAAGGTGACTTAGGTTCCTGTGTCACTTTTGAAAATTATATTTAGACTCGTAAGTCATTTAGAGGCTTTTGAAAATTACCAAATAGACCATAACAGCTAGCACCTTGCAGCATGCTGAAGTATTCTTTTCATTTAAATGATCTTCCCATCATGTGTTTGCTAATGAAGTCTCAACCTCAAAAGGTCCTAAGGGTCATCTCAGATCCGTATCCAAAATATCTCATACTGTTTATTTTTGTCTAGGATAATAGTAACGTTAATATAATACTTAGCACTTATATTTTGATCGTAAAAGCACTTTACAAACATTAAGTAATTTTCATTTGCATTGAAATAACATGTGGGACACTAAGACACATCAGTAAATGATTAGTTATTTTGTGTAGATCCAGTATCATTGGATCATAGTGCTTTTTTAGAGGATTAGAACATATTCCGTATATTGTATAGAGATTATCACATTCTAAAGGTTCCTTTTTTAACTGTAACAGTTGCAAAAGCCCGTGGATCTGGCAGCCTCTCAGCTGAGTTCTTCTGATGGTTTTCCAGATGTCCCAGAATCCTAGTTGTCCCTCAACTGTTTCATACAGGGCTTGCTCCTGCAAGCTGCTGAGCACTCTGACCCAATCCAGCAAAGCACTTTAAGCATGTGAGTAGTGACATCAGGCGTATTATGCTTAAAACGAAACAAGTTTAATTGCTTCTTTGGATTGGTCTCGGAGAAGCCCTGTTTTGGGTGCGGAGGACTAAAAAACAAAACAAAAGTATACATATCCCTATATTTCAGATATAATCAACTCCTAATTAATGCAAGCTAGGAAGAAACATCCCCTCTGGACAAATTATTCCATAACTACCCACTTTGGGGTTTTTTGCACTTTCCTCATAAGCATCTGTTTACTATTGGAGGCAGGATAATAAACTGGATGTGGCAATTTTTATGTCCCTGTGTTCCTTATTCATTCCCATATATCTTTGTAGCATTCTGTGCAAATACTGTTCACCAGCTTAACTGGTGAGGAGACAGGATAACATGCCTCTTAGAAGAATAGACAGCATTTTCATTTCCATATATCTCTCTACTGTCTATCAATATAAATATTATGATAAATTATATGTCAAAAGGATTCTTAGATTGTAAATCTGGAGGAAAATGTACCCTACTCACTATCTCATTGCTGCTGCTCATCTTTTATTTTTGCCCATTGTGCCTTGTCCATGGCTTTTAGAAGGTACTTTGAGAAAATACAATCAAATGCCTTCTGGTCCTGCTTGCAAAATGAGGCATTGGATAATTCTGATGTGCACGGGGAAGGAATACTGTGACTGATATTTCCTTTGTGGCTATTTTGCCACTTGCTGGCATTTTTGAATTTAATGCTTCATCCCAAAGTTCTTTGGCATTCTTTCCATTGACTTCAATGGGATTTGGATTGGGCCCTCAAAGAGAAAAAAACAGGACTTTACTGACATTTTTTTTTAAAAAAAAACCCTCTCCTTTTCACTGGCTCATTGCTACACAAAAGCATAGGCGCCGACTCCGTGGGTGCTCCGGGGCTGGAACACCCACGGGGAAAAATTGGTGGGTGCAGAGCACCCACTGGGAGCTCCCTGCCTGCCCTGGACCCGCGGCAAGCTCACCTCAGCACCAGGAGACGTTGTGGGGCTCCGCCCCCTGACGCTGGGCAACGTTGCATCGGCGTCGGGGGCGGGGCCCCGCAACGTCACCCGGTGTCGGGGGCGGGGCCCGGCATTGGGGGCAGGGCCCCGCCACGTCGCCCGCCTTCAGGGGCGGGGCCCGGTGTTGGGGTGGGGCCCCGCCCTTGACGCCGGGCGTCAGCCCCCACCGGCGCCACCGGAAGTTGGCGCCTATGCATAAAAGTATCTTTTCTGTATAGTGGGGATTTTTTAAAGCAATTTCTTTGGTTTTTAAAATTTCTACTTTGTATTCCCTGTGGCCTCTGGTTAGCCTTGTGCATTTCCCCCTTCTTTCTTCTCTTCACGATCTTTTTCTCAGAAACAAAATGACAAAACTTGCTCTAATTTTTCTTTAACAAAAAGACAACCAGTAAATGTTTTTGTCTTTATTATTACTATTGTATAGATGAGTTAGATACAATTAAAACCATTCACCTCTCTTAAACACTGTCTTGACAAAGAGCTAGCATCTGCAACTTTAAGGGCTGCCCTTCCTTCTCTCTTTTCTTTATGCATCTTAGAGCTAAACATTAAAATTATGCAATTTAAATGCCTTGGAGCTGAATATATTCTTCATTTCCACTTTTTTTGTGGATGTTGCACATGCGAAGAACATTAAGCGCTGAAGACATTTATTTACTTAAGCCCAGAAGCAGAGTGAAACAAATACTGCAGTGCTATGAAATACAGTGTTTCCACTTGAAATGTTGATCATGATTTCAAAAGCATTGTGCTAGTGATTCTTAAAATGTGTGTGTGTCCCCTCCCACTAGAGCCATAAGTACCTATGTAGAGGAACAAAAAGTCATAATGCCTTTATTCATAAGTAATATTAACAGAAAAATCCATTCAACCTTCTTGTAAAGCTCTCGTGTCACAACAGAGAATGGCTCTCTCTCCCTCATGCAGCTGCAAGAAAGGTATCCTCCCCAAAATCGCAGAACATGTGATTATACCCCAAACACCGTAGGAAATATAGTTTGCTGAACACTAGAGAGGATTTGAGGGATTTTTACATCAAAGCAGAAAGAGTGGTGGCATTTCTGCACCAGAAATACCTTTCAGCAGGAAATGTAGCCCTGGAGAGCTGCAGCAACAGAGAGAGAGAGGGAGAGCGAGCACAGTGAGAATAGCATGAGGGACAACTAACCATAATAAAAGGGTGAAACAAGACAGCTGTAGCACAGAGGGAGCAGCCAGAACCGGGACAGTCTGAGACAGATGCATCCGAAACAGAGTTGCCAGCTAAGGGTGGCTCTAGCCAGTAACAGCACAAGAAGGGCAGACACAATGAGCACAAGAAGGTATTGAGGGACACTAAGGACAGGGCAAATAGCTTAGGCACAGGTAAAGAATTCTGAAGTCGTAGCCAACAGCCCAGCAAGAAAATCTAGAGCTAAGTATGTCCCAAGAAGAGTAATGATTCTGACAGCAGTCAGAGCAGTGGAGATAGTGACTGGATACAACAGAGAGTGTCACGATATACATATATTACAAAAGCTATTTAGGTACATGACAATCTAGAGGCAGCCAAAACAAGGAAAAGGATATCCAAGAAAGGGTATAATAATCCAGGGTTAATCCATGTTGACTCCATTGACTTCAGTAATACCGGTGTCTGGCCCAGACTCTATAACCACTTACTTTATTTTTTTCTAAACCCTTGTACATATCATTTACTCTAATGTTTGACTCCTGTGGCACTTTTTAAAAGCACAGTGCATTTTTTTCTACTGCAGAGTAGTAAAAGGAAGGAGCATTTGGTAAGCAAAGGAAATATTACAGGGAGTAATGAAAGGGTAACCCCCCCCAAAATACAAATCACTATATTGGGAATTAGGTGTAGCAAAACTTTTGCTCAAAGGAAAATGCTCAGCTCCATAGTGTAATATATATGTGTGGATGTTCTGGGATAAGAGAATGTAAAGCAATTGAAGATACTGAACCCTTACCAATTACGTATGACTCTTTTGGAAAAATTCCCAGGCAATATATTTCATTGAAAGCTGGAAGAGCTACATTGCCTAGTATTGTCTGCATGATCAATGGGAGAAATGACCATGCATTTTCTGCATTTAACTTCTGTATTCAAACACTTCCATTGAAAAAAATGTTGATTATGCCATCCACCTAAGTAGTGGTTGCTATCATATTTGGACCAAAAACTGCAAATCAACATATAATCTTCACTTAACATAATGGTTGCCATATGCATCTATGATATGGTTACTTACATGTGAAAACAATTTATTAACCATTTAAAAAGATAATAATAATAATGATGTTAAGCAAAGCAGGCTTTATTTGAGTTATTCAGCTAGAAGAATCAAGAAAGAATAAGATGCTGCCCAGCTATTTTAAATTACTTATGATACAGGCCAGATGCTTTTGCAATCCAGTCTCTTTCAGTAGTCTAAGTGGATAGCTTTTTGTTCTTCTGGATTTATTTATCTGTGATGTCGGCTGTGAATGACACTAAATTCTTTATACATTTTTTATGATGGTGTGTGTTACGTGATTAGACAGCACAGTAGGTCAACACTCAGTCTACAGACTGTTTCTTCTAAAGCCATTTGTTCGTAATCCATTGTACAGAGAAAATAACTTTTAGTGGGAACAATTCCATTCCATAGAAAAAAGTCCTAGATGAAGCAGTTTGCATATGAATGCCATCTAAACTCAAACAGTTAGTCCCAGATGCAGCAAAGCATTTTGTTTCCAGCTCAGAAAGGTACTTAAGCATGTTCCTAATTTTAAGTATGTGAGTTATCCGACTGGAGCCAATGGACACATACTTAAAATGAGGTATATGCTCAAGTGTTTTGCTTAATTGAGGCACCTACTTAATTTTAAGCACGTACTTAAGTCTATCTGAGTTCAGTAAGTACTTATGCAAATGCTTAAGTGCTTTATTGAATAGGAACAAACTTATCCCAACCAGTAATATATATACCTAGTGATTTAAAAGACCTAATTATCTAAATCTGAGAAAAATTATGAGTGAAATTGAGTGAGAGGAAAATTGTAGACCAAAAAATGTGAATAAAAGTTGGGAGTTCTTTAAGAAGAGTTTATTTGATAGCCAAAAGGCCATGATTGCACAATCCAAAGAGAAGAGAACTTTGGCTAAAAGCCCATTCTGGCTCAGTGGTGAAGGGAAGGCAATAATTAGAAATTACAAAAGCAACATATAAATGGAAAATAGATGGCAATCAATATAAATGAAAAGTTATAAAGTGTAGAAATTGATAAGGGAAGCTAAAGAAATCAGAGCACAATCAACGGCTGTCAGGGCTAAGGACAATAAGAAAAAGAGTTTTTTAAAGTATATTAGAAATAAAAGAAATTCTAGCAATGGTATAGACCCATTTCTGGATGGAGATGGTAAAATTGTTAATGATGCAGAAAAGGCAGAAGTGTTCAATAATATATCTGTTCTGTATTTGGAAAGAAGCAGGATGTTGTACTTATATCAAATGAGGATTGTGAAGTACTTTTCAGTCCATTAGTTCTGAAGGAGGATGTTAGTCAACATCCATTTGGAATATATATTTTAAAATCAGCAGGCTCGGATAGCTTGCACCGAGAGACATAAAGAAGCTGGTTGAGGAGATCTCTGTCCTTCTGATGATCATTTTTAACAACTCTTGGAATACAGAGGAAATGCCAGAAGACAAGAAGAGTACTAATGCTGTGCCAGTATAGTAGAACCTCAAAGAAATGAACAGCAGAGTTACCGACTTACTGGTGAACCGGACACCCTGTGAAACCAGTAATCCTCAATCAGGCAGCAGCATTGACAAAAAAAACAAAACAAAAACACAGCAAATACTGTACTGCATCGGGGCTTTAGCCCTCAGGCTCATGGTTCAGCCATGGGGGTCTGAGGCTGCATCTGCAGGGGAAGTGTCAGGGCTCTGGGCAGGTGTGTGTGTGTGCTGGGGGCTTCTGACCCTCGGGAGCACCAGGGCTCAGGACTTTAGACCGGAGGGAGTGTTGGGGTTCAGGGCTTCAGCCACGGCTCCGTTCCTGGCTTCAACCCCACGGGGGTTCCAGGGCTCAGGGCTTTAGCTACGAGGGGAGCACTAGTTTCAGCCCCAGTGCTCCCCCCATAGCTAAAGCCCCAAGCCTCAATGCCCTCCCCCCAGCTGAAACCTGGAGCAGAGCCACAGGGTTGAAATTCCCAATCCCTAGTGCTCCCCCCAGGTCTAAAGCCCCAAGCCCTGGTGCTCCCAGGGGGCAGAAGCCCTGAGACCCCCGCCAGGAACCCTGGTGACCCATAGGGTCAGAAGCTCTGACCCCCTCCCCCGCCCAGAGCCCTCACACCCCCCAAACCCTGCGTCTGCAGGCCCAACTCCCCTGTGGCTAAAGTCTGTAACGTCTTGTTCAGAGTTACGGGCAACTTTCATTCCCAAGGTGTCCGTAACTCTGAGGTTCAACTATATTCAAAAAGGACAAGCCAGGGTAACATGAGTAGCTGGAGGCTGGTAGTCTGATATCAGTCCCGGTCAAAATACTGGAAAAACTGATATAGGTCTCAATTAATACTGATTAAAGGATAGGAATATAATTAAGGCTACGATTTAGTAATGGAGGTCACGGAATCCGTGACTTCCAGTGACCTCTGTGACTTCAGCCTGTGGTGGTTGGGAGCTTCAGGGTCCTCCTCTGCCAGCGGAGGCAGGGAGCTGTGGGGTGGGGAATCTCCTAGCTCCCCGCTGCTCCGGGCGGCGGGGGAACCCCCCATCTCCTGGCGACTGGGGCAGCGGGAAACCCCCAGGCTCCCGGCCATGGAGGGGAAACCCCCTGGCTCCCAGCTGCGGGGGGGGGGGGGGGGGCGGCAGGGAAACCCCCCCAGCTCCAGGCCACTCTAGGTAGTGGGGGATCCCCCAAACTCCCTTGTTCTCCCCGCAACTCCTGGGCATGGCAGGGGAACCCCAACAGCTCCCAGCGGCTGCGGCCCTTGCGGCTCCTGGCCCCCACCTGTGGCTGCAGGGGACCCCTGGAGCTGCAGGAAGCAGGGATACCCCGCATCCCCCAGATGCTGCAGGCATCTCCTTGCCCCTGCACAGCTGCCCACTTCAGGGGAGTGGGGACCCGCATATCCCCATTTTGTCAGGGATATTTTTAGTAAATGTCACAGACAAGTCATGGCTTCCGTGAATTTTTCTGTTTTGCCCGTGACCTGCCGGAACTTTTACTAAAAATATCCCTGACAAAATCTTAGCCTTAAATATAATTAATGACAGTCGTCATGGTTCTATGGAAAATACGTCTTCTCGAACAAAACTGATTTCATTCTTTGATGAGATTACTGGTTTGGTTGATAAAGGTAACTGTAGATGTTATATGTTTAGACTTTTTAAGGTGTTTGACTCAGTACTGCATGACATTTTGATTAAAAAATTAGTACTGTACAATACCCATGAAGCACACATTAAGTGGATTAAGAATTGGCTAATTGGCAGATCTCAAAAAGTAGTAATCAATGGAGAATCATTGTTGAAGGAGGGTATTTCTAGTGGTTTCCCATAGGGCTTGGTACCAGGCCCAATGCTATTGAACATTTTCATCAATGTTCTGGAAGTAAATATAAAATCACTGCTGATAAAATTTGCAGGTGCACAAAGACTGGTGGAATGGTAGCTAATTATGCAGACGGTATTCATACAGATTGTTTGATAAGATGGGCCCATTCAAACAAAACGTTTTTTAATACAGACAAGTGCAAAATTATACATCAAGAAACAAGGAATTCAGCCATAGCTCTAGAATCGGGCACTGTATTCTGGAAAGCAGTGACTTTGAAAAGGATTTAGGGGGTCATAGTCAACAAGCAACTCAATCTAAGTTCCCAAGGCAATTATTTAGCAAAAAGGGCTAATGCAATCCTTGGAGCTATAAACGGGAGTAGTGAGTAGGAGTAGGGAGGTGATTTTACTTCTGTATATGGCATTGGTGAGACCAGTACTGAGATACTACATACAGTTCTGATGTCCACATTTTAAAAGGAATGTTGAAAAAATTGGAGAAGTTGCAGAAAAGAGTCAAAAATATTATACAAGGGGTGTAGAAAATGCCTTAAAAAGAGACTTAAAGAGCTCAATCTGTTTAGTTTATCAAAAAGAAGATTGAGAGGTGATTACAGTATATAAGTACCTTCACAGGGAGAAAATATTGCATACTAAAGGGCTCTTCAAAATCATGGAAAAAGGCATAACAAGAACCAATGGCTGGAAGCTAAAGCCAGACAAATTTAAATTAGAAAAATGGCACAAAGTTTTAGCAGTGAGAGTACAGTATTTCCACACAAAGAAAGACATAAACTGACATGAAGATCAAATGATGTTTTTACCCAGAAACAGCTTAATCATGTTGCCATTAGTAAGCACTTGAGATCACTGTTGGACGCCAGAACGTACGCAAGAACTGATGTCAGAAGTGATCACTGTCTTTTTATTGGGAAACAAAAATAAAACTAAGGAAGGTAAGACACTGATGGATGATGTAGGAAAACAATGTTGTATGCAGTGTTGTTGTAGCCATGTCGTTCTCAGGATGTTAGAGATAAGGTGGGTGAGGTAATATCTTTTATTGCACCAATTTCTGTTGATGAGAGAGACACGCTTTCAAGCTTACCCAGAGCTCTTCTTCAGGTCAGAAGCTCTGAAGAAGAGCCCTGCTGTGTGTAAGCTCGAAAGGTTTTCTCTCTCACCAACAGAAGTTGGTCCAATAAAAGCTATTACCTCACCCACTTTGTCTCTCTCATAGGAAACAATGGCAATTTTTTTAGAGAAGCAAGTGTGGATGCAGACCAGGATTACAATAAGGGTGAGAAGATCTAATGAAGAAGAAAGGCTCCAATCAAAGACATGGAGGCTTGTTGAAGAGAGGAAAGAATTAAAGAAGACAATTCAGCAAGAACAAAACAGCAGTAAAAGAGCTATTCTGCAGCAAGAAGATACAGACAACGAAAAGGAAGTTGAAAGATCAGCCAGAAAAGATAAGAGCGAATGGATGGAAAATAAAGCAAGAGGCCAAGGAGAGGGGATTTTGAAAAGCTTTTTCTAAACAACTGACATCCTAATTCTTGAACTGTTGTGGCATTATGAAGGCTTCAGATGTTATAATTTGAACCACCAAGGAAGGACAGAGAGCCTGTTGGATGGAACATTTCCAGGATGTGCTCAGCCAGCCAGAACACTGAGGGCAGGTGTGCACTACAGCTGGGATCGACGCTCTGAGATCGATCCACTGGCGGTCAATTTAGTGGGTCTAGTAAAGACCCTCCAAATCGACTGCAGATCGCTCCCCAGTCAACCCCTGTACTATACCCCCGACGAGAAGAGTAAGGTAAGTTGATGGGAGATTTTCTCCCGTCGACCCCCCACCCCGGTGTAGACCCCATGGTAACTCAACCTAAGGTATATCGACTCCAGCTACGTTACTCACGTAGCTGGAGTTGCGTAGTGTAGGTGCACTTACCACAGTAGTGTAAATATAGCCTAACACACTTTAAGAGAGGTGAAGAAAGAGTGAACTTAGCTATAAAGTGTGACAAAGTTCCTCCTCTACGTTGGCGAGTCCTGCGCTTATTGGCGGATTTTGATTGCCTCAGAGATCTTCCCCTCTGGTAGAACCCACAGTCAAATTCCTCCTGTGTCTGATCAGGAGTTGGGAGGTTTGGGGGGAACCCGGGTCCGCCCTCTACTCCGGGTTCCAGCCCAGGGCCCTGTGGATTGCAGTTGTCTATAGGTTTTCCTGTAACAGCTACATGACAGCTACAACTCCCTGGGCTACTTCCCCACAGCCTCCGCCCAACACCTTCTTTATGCTTACTGCAGGACCTTCCTCCTGATGGTCTGCTGATGCTTGTACTCAGTCCTTCAACTCTTCTCACTCTCAACTCCTTGTGTGCCTCTTGCTCCCAGCTCCTCACACGCAACACCACAAACTGAAGGGAGCTCCTTTTTAAACCCAGGTGCCCTGATTAGCCTGCCTGTCTTAATTGATTCTAGCAGGTTCTTCTTAATTGGCTCCAGGTGTCCTAATTAGCCCGCCTGCCTTAAATTGGTTCCAGAAAGTTCCTGCTTGTTCTAGTGCAGCCCCTGCTCTGGTCACTCAGGGAACAGAAAACTATTCATCCAATGGCCAGTATATTTGCCTTCGATCAGACTTCTGTACCCCACGTGTCTGGGTCTGTCACAAAAGTAATTGCCTTTGAAGAAGTAAGGCCAAACACCAACTGAAGTGTGGCAAAGCACCAGGCTACAAGATAGATGCTGAAATGTTAAAAGCTGGAGGGGAAGTGATGCTGAATTACATGTACAGGTCATGTGGAATGGTTTGGGAAAAGGAGATCTGTCCTAAACGTTGCTGAAGAGGTGTTATCTGCAAAATGCCTAACAAGGGGGACCAGCGGATTTTTGTTAACTGAAGAGGGGTGTCACTCCTACCTGGAAATGTGTTTTGCATTATCATTTTGAATAGGATGAAAACTTGCAAATGATACAGTACTCAGGGGAAAATAGGCTGGATTTCGATCCAGTCGGTCATGTTCAGAGCAGATTTTCATCTTGAGAAGACTTACTGAGAAAGGCTTAAAACAGCAGCAGGAAGGTAGTTTTTAACTTCCTAGATTTTATTAAAGCATTTGATAATGTCCACAGAAAAACCCTCTGGAAGATCCTGTGTGGCAATGGAATTCCAGCAAAGATTGTTAATTTGATGTGTTGATTGTACGATGAGTCTGTGTGCTGTGTCAGGATAGACAGCAGAAACACAGAATGGTTTAAGGTTATTAATGGTATAAGACAACTGCAAGTTTGCACTCAGTCCCCACTTTTACTTTCCATTGGCATAGATTTTGTAATGAGAAGAGTGATGGCTGATGCCGAGAATGCTAATATTGTTTGCACCAGGTAAGCAGTGATACTCAGTTTGTACATGATATAGTCTCCTGTTTGGGGAACCGTGTAATAAAATGGGATCAGAAGGTATTTGTTTCACTATACAATAAGGTGTGCAATTGTCAACTTGAGCTGAGAGAGAAAGTTGTATTTGATCATATCCACCATATCTGGCTAGTTTGAGGGTAATAAATGGACGTGCTCTTCTGGCCTGTTCCTGAGAAATATATTTTATTAGCCTGAATTCCCACAAGTCTTCCCAAGCTGAAATATATCCATGCTCTGCTTTACTGTGATAAAATCAAAAGCTGGATCCAGAAGATTCCCTTTTGTTCCAGTATCTGCTATGGGATTTGGAAATATTTGGTTTGATTGACCTTCTGTATGAGACTGGAGTATACAAGCTGATGTGAAACCCATCACTTGCAGCCTACTAGATGGCCTGCAGCTGAAATTTTGATTGTTTGTTTCCCAGGGAAAGACTGGGATAACAAATAAGATAATCTGTTTTTTTATTAAATTACTGCAATGGTTGTTTGGTTTGTCATCCATGGCGGAAAAAGGCTTGATGGGTCTCTTTTCTGATGAGTCTTGAAAGCTCAGTCCTTGCGACAATTTCTGAGTTTAGATTAATAGAAATTAGAGAAGGAAAAGGCCTAATACTAATATCACCTTTTCTGTTCTCCTGCCACTAAAAGGAAAAATTCCAGAGTCATCTGAAGCAGCACCAATGCTGTTTATTTGTTCTTGGATTCTCTGGACAGCAGGCTGGCAGAATGTTGAACACTTGGGATGCATTTCTTCTTTGAATTAAAATAATTGTAACAATCTAAAGCTTAGTTAGGTTGATATTCTCTTAAACAGAGCATTTCTTTGCCCTTTGTATCTCTTGGGAAACTGGGAGTCATGGAACCAGTTTTATTATTAGAAGGGATTCTCGATGCAGTGGAGTTTAAGAATTACTGCTTTATTCCATACCGTTCTTGAGCTCTAATGATGGCCCATCTGTGTAAATAATCTCATCAGCCTCTTGTGTTTGGCCATCCTTGAAGATTTCCTCATATGGGTGCTTAATGAAAAAATATACTGTGCTTTTGTCCTTGTGAGTGGTATGAGAACATATAAGAGGTTTTGGTGGAGAGGCTAAATAAAACTGCTGTTGTAAGTGGAGCCCCAGCAACATTTTGTCTGGACGACTAAGCAGCTTGTATGTCATTTTGATATTCACAAGGAAAGTATTCTGCTAAGTCCACCTGAAGGACATGTTTATTTATGGCTGTTTCCCACTGAATTCTGTTCACTCTGACATATTCCTGAAATCCTGGAACAGAACTGACCTCTAAGACTAACATTTCACCAGAGCTCACCTTATCTGGCCATTTGAAAACGTATCCTTACCAGGAATGGTTATGCTAGTCATAAGAGGAAATGAATCTCATTTGGAATTCAAAACTCTCTTTTGCATATTGTATTTCACCTATGTCCCACACAAGGTGTTTGTATCACATAAACAGCCTATCAGTTCTTAAAGTTAACAATGAAGGATTACATATGTCTTTAAAAATAAATTGAACTGTGCTATAGGGTTTGCAAGTGCAATAGCTTATTTTTAACATTAAAAGTGTAAACCAATGTTAGATAAACTTTTTAAAAATCACTTAGTTGCACACTTTTTTTCTCATTAAAATCACTGTATGCTTTGAATCTCTACTTTTTAAAGTATGCCTTATTTTTATAAGAAATATTAACCACAGGTATCACGGAATATCAGCATCATGTCAACTAGCAATTGAACACTGGTTTATAAATTAATATCCACTGGCAATTGAAATTGGTTAATATTTAAAAATATTTAAAGACCTTTATAGGATATTTTGCTTGTCAGCCTAAGTGCAGAGAGGGTTAGCAATAAAATATCGTGCTTCAGCATAGCCTTCCTAGTGGAGGTGGAGGGTAGGAATTATGGAGATGCTGGACTGGCTACTGTGGAGCTTTTCTCTTGTGGGAAAAACAAATCAGTCATTTTCGGGGTGGTGAGATTTGTTTTCCAAGAAAGCTCAGGTTAGGTGCAACATCTTATGTTTGAAAGTAGAGACTAGAGCGAGGATTCTCCCAACTCTCATTTTCAGAGGCCATGTGGGTGACTGTCACTTAGATTCATTTCAATCAATACAGTACTTACAGTGCAACATAATAACTCAATTGAATTTTATATTAATTCCTATTAGCTTTAGAAAACAAACTCTGCCCCCCTCTCTCTCTCATGCACGTGAGCGCGTACACATACACACTGCTTGTTATGCGTTTGAGCAAATTTTGCAGACTACTAGTGCAGCTGTGATTTAGTCAAAACACACTTTAATGTTAAAATTCTGCAATATCCATCAGCAGCTTCAAACTTTCATTTTGTTTTGTAACTTTATGGTAAGAGTTTTTTTTAAATGTTATGTTTATATTACATATTTTATACCCTTTGTTCTGTCATTTTAATTCATGCTTTGTTTGCTCTAAGCTAACATTCATATAGACGTCCAACTATTGGTCATCTAGTGCTAACGAAGAACAATTGTTCTGTAAAAATGACTTGGATATTGCTTGTTGTCAAAAATAATATGTAAGTCATCGTATTTAAGGCCAGAAGGGACCACCAGATCATCTAGTCTGACCTCATGTATGCATAATTCCACCAACACTAGCCAGCACTGCCATACTAAATGCAACAACTGAAATTAGTCCACAATATTACAGCCCACAGGAGACTAGATATGTGCCACAGGCAGAGAATAAGAGTGACCAATATGCAGCTTGTGTGAGTGCTTTGCAGCGTGGTGTCTCTTCATGTTGTAAATGGATTTTAGGTCATAGAACGATCAAAAGTTTTGAAAAATAAGTAGTGATTTAGGAATTTAGGAACTTCTTTAAGTTCACATATTCAAAACCACATTTGATTTTGAACACTTCAGGCTTCTCTTTGGTAGAATTGTCTAAAAGTTCATGTTTAAACAACCAACAAACATGATCAGCTCTTATAGAAACACTTGTTTAGTTACATCCTTTTAACTATATGTGCAGTTTTATAAGCACTTTTCATATAGGACTGTTTGTATGGGAAAGTGTTATGTCAACCATTTCTTAAAAGGTATGGGCCCAGTTTTGAAGTTCTTACTGATTTTTATTTAATCTTTACTCAGCCAAAGCGTCCCCTGTGTGTAGTCCTGACTCTGGTGTTCAGCAAGCACTGTCTGGTCAGAGACCCACAACCCATGCCAGGCTGTGCAGAGGCATAATATGAGCTGAAACCTGAGTGGTACGGCTCCACTTTGTTGAGGGCGTAGCATTGATTTCTGGTGAGCAATCCCTGCCCCTTCCCCTGGAAGCAGAGTTCATGACTATATTTTCTTGCTCCCACAGTTTATGACTTTGGGGGCTATGGGGTGTGATATCATGCTGATGGTGCCTCCCTTGACATCCCAGTGGGGGGAGGGGTTCTTTCCAGCCAGTGGCCAGGGAAACAGTGACAGACCATTAACCTGCAGTCCAGGTCAACAGCTCCAAAATGATATCCCTCAGCCAGGGCATTTAGAGGCCAAGCAAGTCACAGCACAGACACTTACCATGTCTCCTGCTCGCTAGGTATTTGGTTGGCAGGCAATTGTAAGTACTCTATCCCCAGCTTCCTACTGCAAGCTGTTCTTTAAGGGTCCCTGCAGCACCAGGGCTACAAAGGCCTGCATGATCCCTGGAGGGTGATGGCATACATGGAGGTCAGGACCTGAAGAACTGCAATGGAGGGAGGAGGCAACTCATTTGTGTCAGCTCTACTTCTTCTTTAGCTGCTTCATTGAACAAACCTAATCTCTCCTTTCCGTGCCAGCCTGTCCATCCACAGGTTTGGTCATGTCAGCAGTCAGTTCCCCTTCATCAGAATAAGAGACCATTAACTTAAATGAAAGCTTTGCCTGAGTGAAAACTCACAAGGGGCTTCAATGTGGCTATGTACATTATACATAGCATATGCATTCTTATTAACCAGTTACAATACAGACCTACATTAGAAACAGAGTCCCGGGAAAGAAAATCACATATATTTGTGTTGTTCAACAGTGACATCTTTGACAATTTGTCGCAGCCACCATCCAACCTGTCAGTCAGGCCTGTAACCGGTGGGTCATTGGCTATTCTCTCTCCCTCAACCAGTACATTCAGGTTGTGCCTACATCTTGCCACCTCGTCCTGCATAATGTTTCTAAGATTTGACCTTTTTCAGCTAAAATGTAGTCCAAACCTTTATCATCTCCTATCTTGATTACCACAATTTCCTCTCTTCTGTGGCCTCCCTGAGGCTCACATAGTCACCACTCTCTGGCTTCCTTCCCACACTCCAGTTGGTTCAAAAAAGCTGCAACTAAGATCATCTTCCTGGTCTGTTCCTTAGTTCTGACTATATCACTCCTGTCTTTCAATCCCTCCACTTTGCTCTCTTTTTCCACCACATCTAATTCAAACTTCTTTTCCTTACCTCCAAGGCCCTTCACAGGTTTCCTTCCTTTCCTGTCTGCTCTTGTCTCTTACCATGGTGCTCCACTTCATCAATGGCACTAGCCTTGTCTACCCTCTTGTCTGTTCCTCCTCCAGCCATTCTCCTCCTCCTCCTTCCAAGCTGCCTCTTTATCCATGGATCACCCTCCTCAAAGTAATAGATAAGACCACCATAGTCTCCTCCTCCAAATCCCTGCTCAAGACTTTCTTCAATGAAATGTACAGGTCATTAGCCATTTCATTAAGGGTGTTTTGAGAAAAGAGGTGCTGGGGTGTATTTAACGTGCAATGACTTTATTTTTTAATAGTCATATAAATATACATAATGTATATTAAATATATACTTTGATTCCTCTCTCTCCACCCTCATTGTTTCTTGCGTTGGATCAGGAGCTTTTTTCTTAAAAGAACTGTCTTCCTATGTGTTTGTATGTATAGGGTCCTTATCTTGATTGAGGCCTTTGACCATTACCATGATAGAAATGATGATGAAGTGTTAGTGTGATAGACTCTAAAGGAACTTTGGTTGGAAGGAGAGTGGCCCCGTTGAAGAAATTCCAAGGGTGGTGATTTAAAGAGGAATAAAATTAGGGGGATTCTCATTGTACTTGAAAAAATGTACTTAAAATATTCCATATTAATTAAATTTGATTTCGTACTGACTTTATATTGTACAACAGTACAACATTAAATAAATCTCATTTCAATATTTTTTGTAAAATGAGAGAAGAAGGAGAAAAATGAGTGGTGGACAAAGGAGAGAACAAAGACAGACAGAACTGTAATGAAAGAGATATGTGAGAAACTTTCTTCACTGAAGTTCACAGGCTTCTTTTCTTCATTGAACTTCGCATATAAAGAAGCTGAAACTAATGGTTAGCGACACCATTGTGCAGTGTAATAATTTCTTCTTTATGTTTGTTGTTATACATATGGAGGCTGTGCAAAGGATTGGTTTGTTTATTTAGAATTTGATTTATGTAATATTTTCATTTTGTGCTTACTGTATTTCATGATTGTTAGTGCACCATGTAACACACCTACTGCTACACAGTGGGTACTGCTGTGTTCCCCAAACATTTGAAACCTGAGCCCTCTGAAAATCATCTTAATTTATATATCTTTCTTCTCACGCCCTAGTCAATTTCACCCCTCACATTCAAACTTTAGTAAACTGTACAATACTTTTCACCTTTATATATATATAGATAGATAGATAGATAGGGCATGTATGTTATGCATATACACACAAATGTGTTTGAGTGTGTATTCATGCAAAACAGTTAATTTAAAACCCATGAAACAATTGTGAATATTGTCAATAACATTTCAGGGTGTTCTTCCCAAGTTTAACTACATGTTACTACCTCAAGTTCAATTGCAAAATATAAATATGCATGAATACATACATATACTCCTCTATGGCTCTTCTCTGAGGAAATTTAGTTTTGTCAGTCTCGAAAGAATGGTGTTCGAACCCTGAGTAGGGCATGCCAGCTCCTTAAATTTGGGAAGTTAGTGAGTGTCCCACAGTCTCCTTCAAATTCCCCTTGAGTCTTTGCAGTTAGCATAGCCTGCAGCATATTCTAGTTATTGTCTTCTCCAGTTGGGTGAGCGAGCCCACATGCTAAATCCAACAAAACTTGCCAAGTTCCTAGAGAAAAACTTTTCATGCCTCCTGGCCAGTCCTTTGTGCTCTCTTTCCCAATTGCACCACGTTTTGGAAAATGCGACAGTTTTGAATGCTATGGAAGAGTCAGATATAGCAACAGTTTGTGGTATCTATTGTATGTTGGAGCATTTTGCTATCCTGGACACTTTTTCCTGCTGAACTATTTTTTTAATTCATAAATTTGTAATACTGAATGAGATTACAGTGGAACTGAATTTGTTTACATATGGCATGTTGCTCTTACCTTCCAGGTTCTGCAAAATTCTTTTTCCATATACACCTGTATCACTCATCATACTGTCCTCTTCACTGTACCAGGGATGCCATGCTCCACATTTCATTTGTCCACTTCTCCAAGTTATTTCTCTAAGCCTTTCTACCCCCACTACCTGCTATGCAGGTTATGCCATTCCTCAGCTGGCTGGCAAGCCCACTACCCTCTCAGTCGGAGCTCTCCTGAAAACCCATCTTTCTTGTGATTCACACAAGAAGATAGAACAGACTAGTTGGTAAGGTAACATGATTGTCTGTGATATGATAATGATATATATACATAAACACACACAAACCTTAACAATGGCTCTGATCCTCCAGTGTGTTACAGCAGTGTCACATTGTAACTCCAGAAAAATCCATGGAGTTATTTACTGGCAGAAAACTGTTGTAATGGAGAATCAGTCCCTATATAGACTGTGTGTGTGTGTGTGTGTGTAAACAATATGGTGAGAGTGTTTATTATAGAGGTGCTGGTTGTGAATTGAGTTCCATTTTGTACCTAAAGTAATTCTGTTTTGTGCTTTGTTTTGTATGAAAAAATATGAACAGCATATTCGCCACAAAATTCCAGCACTTACTCTTTGATTTGCAAGTACATTTGCATATAAATCTATTAATTAGTTTATTAATTAAAATTAATTAAAATCTGGGTTATTTAAAAAGTTAAAGGAATTAAATTAACAACCTTAACTCTGCCCTGCAGTGATGCTAAGTAGAGACAAGTTACCATAAATCTCTGTAGTGATTTTAAAAATCAGTTTAATATAATCTGTGGCCACAAACACTTAAAAGACCATGGGATTATTTCATGATGTCAGTACAAGGCAGAATAAGGTTGCTTGAGTGTCTTAACTATGCATTTCTTACTTTAATGTGTTTGGATTTCTGTTAAGTGTAACCTTAACCCTGAATTTTCTGGGTTTATAATGCTTAGTTTTGATATAAATACAACATTCATGTATTTTTTTACTCTTAAATTAATGATACATGCTCTCAACCTTAACTCCAGACATTTTTTTTTGGTCTGGTATCATATATGCCAAGAGCCTGAGCTGGTATAAGCTGGCATAGCTCTGACTGCTGTGGAGTTGATGGAGTTCTGGTGATTTACTCTAGCTGAGAATCTGGGCTATTATATAAAGCCATTTTGCCATTAAAACTTGTATTATCAGGATGTGGCCCATCACTACCTGGCAATGACATGAAAGAGTTGGTCAAGATGGACACTTAAACCTACTACCAAAAAACCGTTTCCAGCTGCTTCTATCTATATCACACAAAGGCCAACCAACAACTTGCCTTCCTGAATAGACACAGTCTGGACCATGATCCAAAGCCTGTGTATCTAGGTGTCACATTGGATCGTACCTTCACTTTCAAGGAACACTTACCAAGACTTCCCTTAAAATAAAGACAAGAAACAACATGATCAAGAAACTTTCTGAATCTACCCAGGGAGCCAGTGTGCAGATACTAAGAAATTCTAGGCTTGCCTTGTACTATTCTCTCTCAGAGTATTGCTCCCTGGTGTGGCTCAGCTGTTTTCAGAGAGGACTAGTAGACACTCAACTGAATGAAACCATGTTTATAATAACAGGTACCACGAGGGTGATCAGTCTGGGCTGGCTATTGGTCCTGTCCAATATCGTCCCTCCTGACATTTGGTTTGACTGTCCATGTAGAAGCAATCGCAACATATATAGCACCTGGTCACCTTACTTAAAGATTGTTCTTCCTTTTACCCTCCATCCATCTATCTGTCAGTTTTGTCTTATTTAGAGTTTAATCTCTCAGGGGCAAAGTAGTATGTCTTTGCTTGTATTTGGAAAGTGCCTACCAAGCACACTGAGTGAAGAAGCATTCATTCAAACAGGATAAGTGTTTTCTTTCCTGATTTGACTTGAGTCAAGTTATATACTGTCAAGAGAATAGATACATTTTTATGAATAGAAAGGATTTTTTTCCCACTAGACCTGTTAAACCGATTTGTTTTACAGCTTGACAAGGAACCAAGTCAGCCACTGCTTGGAGTAAAGCACTTAAATCATCAATAAATGGCCATTTTGCCCTGCAAAGAGAGTCAAGTTCACTTCTCTGGACTCCATATGTCATTCCTCAAATGGGCAAAGGTTGGCAGAGCTGCAGAAGTGGCATGCTCAGCTCTGGGAGTAATATGGTGGAGCACAGTGCCTGTAAGTCTGTCAGGTCATTCAGAGGGTAATGCTGGCAGGTTCCAAAGAGAGTCCTGTCCAGTAGTACTGATTCAATCATCTGTGTCTGTGATTTACGGACTTTCAGGGAAGTCTAGGTCTGGATTACAGGAGTTTGCAGAAGGTACAAAACTGTGTAGATCCACTCTCCAGTTCATTGCTTGCTGGAATGAGGGGAAGTGAAAATTATACGCTCAGTGACACTATGCTGTTGAGATAACTAGAGGCTCTGCACATTATTTTGCTCCTGTGGGCATTGTGCATTGCACATACCAGGGGCTCCTTTCATCCCTCCATTCCCCCACCCCAAAAGCTTCCTGTGTTCCACTCGTCCATATCCCCTCTAATTCAGAGACTCTTTGCAACCCCTCTTCCCCATACCAGGGGTTCTATGTGTGTCCCCAGTTCCTTTTCTGCTACATGCCATGTCCCAATGTCCCTCTCCCCCTATACCATTGGTCCCCATTATCCTCCCCCATGCCAGGGGTTCAGTGTATCCCCCCATTTCTACCTTCCCTCTATGGCTCCATTCCCACTTCCCCATCATGCCAAGGGCTCTGTGTATCCTCCATATCCCTCTCTCATAGTATTATTCCTCATTCTCCCCTCCATGCCAGGGGCCCTGGTGCCCCCGTGTTGTTGCTGTGCCTCTCATTCCTCCTTTCCCACCATAAGAGGGTCCCCTATTTCCCCCCTGCTCTGGGTGTTTTCTGTGTACCCCCTTCTTTCTCCCCCTCATATCCTCCCTTCCCCCACCATTAGCTTTTAGAGTCAGAGTGGAGATTGACTGAGTTACCTGTGGTATCACAATGGTCTAGGACTCTTGGTGTGGCATAGATACATGACTTCTTGTAGCTGTATACCACCTGGGTGTAATTCATAAAACCAAAATTGCTGATAACTTAAAAATTGGATGGTAACAGACTGGAAAACCCAGTGATGATGGAACCTAGTGATATTCTGAACAAAAAAGAGCTCTCAACCATGCCTGTAGCTGTTTCCATTGCTTCTCACTGACTCTGCAGATGCAATATGCTTCAAAGTGAAACACAGAGAGTGTGACAATCCTGGAAGCTTATTATACAGAGTACGGGAAGAACATGTAACAAGAGGAGGCATGGCCTTGTGGTTAAGGGGCTGGATGAAGGTCGGGGATCCATTCCTGGCTCTCCTACCAATTCTCTGTGTGACCTCGACTGAGATACTTATTCTTTTAGTGGTTCAGTTGCCATCTGTAAAATGGGGATAATAATGCTTCCTTCCTCCCACCCTCTTGTCTGCTTTAAGTGTAAACTCTTCAGGGCTGGAACTGTCTCTTATTATGTGTTTGTACAGTTCCATACATAGTGGGCCCCTAAATGAGGTTGGTCACTATAATAACACAAATACTAATAATAAGAAATGTTAGCTAATACAACTGTTGGTTTTTAATTCATCGACCATCCACCACTTCTTAGAAACAATTCCAGGTATCTCTTATATTCATTTCTACTTTTTCTTCCTTCAGTTACTTAATCAACTCATTCTTTTTAATTCTCACCATCTGTATTTTTGAAATCATTGATATTTACTCACCCTGGTTGGTTTGGATTCTTGAAAGTCTTCAAATCAAAGCTTTCTAAAAGCTGTGGAAGCTGTGGGCTTGATGCTGAAATTACTGGGTGAGGGTTCTATGGCCTGTATTAAGCAGGAGGTCAGACTAGATGCACAACTCTGCACATCTATGAATCTATGATTTTTTTCTCTTTTTCAGTGAGAACTAGTCCAACTTCCTGAGCCTTCCTTTGTAACCTTGTTTGTTGAAATCTAATATCATTTTTGAGCTACCTTCTGGTGCACTCTCTCCAAGTCAAGAGTATTCTCCCTGTGGTACAATGATCAGCACTATATACAGTATTTTGAGTTGCAGGGTTGGAAGGCTGAAGGTTCTCCTGAAATTGAACAGCAAAATGGGATACTATAGCCAAATCAATCAGATAGTAAGTGCAAAGGTGTTTCTGCTGGAAACAAGGCATCAGTGAAGAGGAAGAATATGCAGTAATTGTGGTCTAGTCTTCTAGGTCTGCAAAAAGGAGGTCGGAAATCCTTGTGGTGTTAGTTTGGATTTTTCTGGAATACTGTGTGCAACTATGGTCTCCTATGTTTAAGAAAGATGAATTCAAATTGAAGCAGGTGCAGAGAAGGGCTACTAGGATAATTAGAGGAATGGGAAACCTACCTTACGAGAGGATACTCAAGGAGTTTGGTTTGTTTAGCCTAACCAAAAGAAGGCCGAGGGGAGATATGGTTGCTCTCTGTAAATACACCAGAAGGATAAATATCAGGGAGGGAGAGGAGTTATTTAAGTTAAGTGCCAATGTTGACACAAGAACAAATGGATATATGCTGGCCATCAACAAGTTTAGTCTTAAAATTTGATGAAGGTTTCTAATCATCGGAGTAGTGAAGTTCTGGAACAGTCTCTCAATGGGAGCAGTGGGAGCAAAAAACCTAATTAGCTTCAAGCCTGACTTTGATAAGTTTATGGAGGGGATGGTATGATAAGACTGCCTGCAATGGCATGTGGTCCATCTGCAACTGCTAGTAGCAAAAATCCGCGATGGGGAGGGCTCTGAGTTACTACAGAAAATTATTTCCCAAGTGTCTGGCTGGTTGGACTTGCTGACATGCTCAGGGTTCAACTGGTTGCCATAGCTGGCATCAGGAAGGAATTTTCCTCAAGGTCAGATTGGCAGAGACCTTAGGGGTTTTTCACCTTTCTTTGCAGCATGAGTCCTGGGTCACTTGCTGGCTTAAACTAGAGTAAATAATGGATTCTCTGTAACTTTTGAAATGTTTAAATCATGATTTGAGGACTTCAGTAACTCAGCCAAAGGTTACAGTGCTATTAGAGGAGGGGGTGGATGAAGTTATGTGGCCTACAATGTGCGGGAGGTCAGACTAGATAATCATAGACTCATAGAATATCAGGGTTGGAAGGGACCTCAGGAGGTCATCTAGTCCAACCCCCTACTCAAAGCAGGACCAACCCCAACTAAATCATCCCAGCCAGGGCTTTGTCAAGGCTGACCTTAAAAACCTCTAAGGAAGGCAATTCCACCATCCCTAGGTAACCCATTCCAGTGCTTCGCCACCCTCCTAGTGAAAACGTTTTTCCTAATATCCAACGTAGACCTCCCCCACTGCAACTTGAGACCATTACTCGTTAACAATGGTCCCTTCTGGCCTTAAAGTCTATGAGTCTGTGAGACTTAACATGATTGCACGGGTGTAACAGACAGCAGAATGTACATTTGTATGTCTATGCTTGAGATGTGTAAGTAGATACTGCTCCAGCTGCGGAAATGATGTGCTTCGTAGCACTCAGCCTTGTTTGCTATATACATATGGGTAATTAATAGTAACAATCCCCTTCCAAATCATGTTTTCCTCTGTCTGGCAGTTGCATGATCTTCCCTCTCCTTCCTTCCTTCCTTCTTTCCTTCCAACCAACAGGTGTGTAACATTAATGTGTGTGTGTGTGTGTGTGTGTTGGGAAATTTTTAAGATTCTATTGATCACGTACTTAGTAACACTTTTCTTGCATATTTAAACATCACTAAAGAAATATTTTTTAAAAAAATAGGATAATAGATGAAATTACATATTTCATATTCATTTATATCACTGATCTGGAAAAAGCAGCCCAATAACTTCCTTTTCTCTGTTGTCTCCCACAGGGTGCAGCTTTAATTCGAATGTTGGCTAATTTTATGGGTCACTCTGTATTTCAGATGGGCTTACAAGTAAGTAGAAAGCATTCTGTCTTTGTAATGTGTATTTGGCTGTTTTTGTTTGTTTTTAAGCAAGTATTTGTGCCAGTGTTTGTCTTTTTAAAGTTCTCCACAGTTGTGACATCATCATGTCCCTGAAGCTAAATTTTACAGGAAGCATTAGTTTGTATAACATCACTCCAGCAAATGAAAGAATTCTCAGTATGTCAAATGCCACACAGTTTCACTTTCATTTGGTGTTCATCACCAACTGGAAATCATTTTCAGATATGTAAGAACTTGATTATCTGTCACTGAAAGAGCTTGCTGAGGCAAAAGCCACTTTGCTTCAATTACATTTAAATTTGAATATAAAATAAAAATGAACTATGTCAATCTCACTAGAAAATGTGGCTGCGAAGCTAATCATATTTTTCAGATAAATACTCCTCCCCGCCCCATCAAAAACCTGGAGTTTTACTTTTACCTTTGATGAACATGGAGTGCTCTTTGCCTTAATTATATTTTGAAAACTCCCTCTGCCTTTTATAAGAGGTTTAAAGAAATAACACTTCTGTTCAAAGAGAGAGAGAAATTCACTGTGCTCAAGGATGAACTTTTTCAGCAGTAATTCAGGGTAAATGTATATTTTGTAAACCATTTTAAAACAAACCAAAACATAAAAAAATGCAACTCCCTTTATTTCTGTTTAAGTAATAAGAAATCTGTTAAGAAATCAGTTTAAGTAAATCATGTTACAGGCGACTGTGATTGATGAATTATGTATGATGCAGTCTGCTACTTAGAAATGTCCTTTAAAGTAAATTGATGTTCACCTGAAATACAATTATGCTAAGATGGAAACAGCAATCAATCTTATCTGTTCTTAGTAAGCTTTTCATTTTGAAATTTAAATAAACTACATATGGGATCAGGTCATATTTTAACACAGTAATTCTACCTCTAACCAAAATGAATTGAAAGATAAAATATAAAACAAAAGTTAAATAAATACACTGGTTATGTCATATAAATGTGTATTTAATGTGATATACAAGTAAAATAATCCCATTGAGGAAATGTGGCTTTTCTAGAAAGTTTGCAGGACTTTGATCAATCAAGCTTTGGAACATAACTGGGTCACGGGAGCCAGAAGGTTCTTTTCAGATCACTGGCCTTATCTTCTATCCCAGACAATAGGCCTTCATCTGGAAGGGTTTCCGGGCACAAACTTGTGCACATAAAGGGTGAAATCCTCACCCTATTAAAGTCATTGGAACTTTTGCCATTGTCCCAAAGGAGCCAGGAATTTACCCAGAAATTTTTCTCTGTTAATATAGAAATTTAAAGTGCTAGACTCTTGACATTTAAAATTTGTAATTGAAAATATTCCCCATTGAAGCCTGCCCATGCAGAAAGTTTTCTCCACTCAAACATCTTCAGAACAAAAGTTTTAAACCCTGGAGATGCATTGTCAAAAAATGATACCTTGGCATCCATGATAGAGATCAATGTAGTAATGATGAAGAATGTAAAAAGCTTTAGTATCACAACAGTCCATGCAACATAAAACAAACTGATTAGCCCTTTACTGTGCATGTAATGCCATTGAAATCAAGGTGTTACTCAGTGTTTGTATGGGTAGCAGAATGATACCTTAAGTAAAGAACATATGAAAGAAGAGCGATGGTAACAAGCACTGTGGGGTAAGAAGAGGGAAGGGCCAGGGTTACCAGCAACAAAATCAAGCAGTAGTAGGCTAGCTCCTTTATTTTCTCCTTATCCCTTTATTTTTTTCTTATCGTAATCGCATACCATCACCAGGTATGTGTTTTCTTTCTCATAATACCTCAACAAAAATCCTTTACTTATCAAAAAAGCAATTGAGTTTGCTAAACTGAATTAAAAAAAGATGATAAAGACAAAAGAATGGGTTTTTTTGTTAGATACATATAAACAATGAATGTACACTAAAGCAACTGCTATAGCATAGAGATCTATATGACCCTGCTATCCAGCAAACCATTTGTGAGGGGATAGAGAGCAGGCGGAATTACAGTATGAAGTACTAATTTTCACTGCATACATTGGTTTGAACCTATCACGAGTAACTGGCATGTTTCTTCAGATATGCTTGTGAAAGGCCATTGAATTATAATGTTGGACCTCCATGATGAAACTGTAGTCAAGAAACAATAGAATGAAAGTATATTATTCTGTAAAGCTTCAAAAGATGTGCACTGTTTTTAATGTTGTGAGATTTTCAAAGACACTTAATTTTGTCAGCTTTTCAATATTTTCTTATTATAGCACCCCATATACAAAACCCCCACAAAGATATTTATATTGGATGTGATGAATAACTGAGATTAAAAACTGTAATGCCCACATATGTGAACTTGTGGGATGCTAGAAAAACAAAGCTGTTATTTAAGTACCTAACATCATTTAATAAAACCACTTTCTTCCATAGTGGAGTTCTCTGTCTCCTTGGAAGTCCTGAGAATCCTGTTATTTTCCCCACACTTCTTAAAGACCCCCACTTTTGAGCTTTCACCGGATAAGAGAATTATCTATAAAGCAATGCCACTCCTAAATTACTTAGAGGGATCACTTTTCAGTGAGATGTGGCCTGACCTGATGCTGAATGTCCTTTCATGCCGGCAAGGTTGTTGTGCTCTAGCATCGGTGTGAGTTGAGGCTATGCATGGGCACTGAATGGTAGCAACTCCCACTAATAAGTGGTGATACCTTTTCTCTGTCTTGAAAGGCTATTAGTTTGCCACTATGAATACCAGACAGTGGAGAGGCTTGGCAGCATCACTCTCTCTGATAATGTTTCTGAATTGCGTAAGCTTGTAGAGTTGGATTTGTTGAGTTAGGGTATGTGTATGTTACCCGCCAGATCAGCGGGCAGCAATCGATCCAGCGGGGGTCGTAGACGTGATAAATTGACTCCCGAGCACTCTCCCGTCGACTCCTGTACTCCGCCGCTGCGAGAGGCACAGGCGGAGTCGATGGGGGAGTGGCAGCAGTCGACTCACTGCAGTGAAGACACCGCAGTGAGTAGGTCTAAGTATGTCGATTTCAGCTACGTTTTTCACTCCGTCCGTCTCCCTCCCCCCCCCCCCCCCCCGCAAGTAGACCAGGCCTAAGTCTCAGCATTCAGTCACCACCGAGGACAGTAACTTGTAATATAGATTTAGATTTTGTAAATGTTGTTTTGTATGTGAGAACTTGGGATGGATGTATTGTTTATCTGATTCTGTATCAATTAATTTCATTTATTGGAAAGGTGTTCTAGGCTTTATTGCTACAAGCCTAGAACACCTTTCTGTGTTATCAGTGACTTTTTATGTTAAATGTGGATAGTAAACACAGTACTTTGGAGGTCTAGTGTTGTGTTCAGAGAGCATCCACTGGCATCTCAAGCTCCCTTATGAGGCCCTCGTGTGCTAGTTCATTCATATTTATCTTATACTTGGTTTGATTATTTCTTAGCCCAATGTGTATGGATATACGTTTGTCAACATTACATTTCATTTGCCATGTGGCAGCTCATTGATCATACAAATCTGTATCCTTTTGAACTTCACTTGCTGCTGTATTTGTGTTTATCACTCACTCTGATTGAGTGCATCATCAGCAGTTTGAATTAGTTTACTGTAGGAACCTCAGGCTCTGTGATAAATTAACATCTTATGTACATTAAATTGTACACGGTATATCTGAGAGAAGACCTTTTGTAGGGTCCTTTGGATAGACACGTAATGACTTGGTGCTGAGTGGTCACTATATTGAAACTGATAGGCCAACCTTTTAGAAGAGCAGTCTGGGGAAATGTGGAATATAGGCTATTTTTCACTACCATAAAAGTTGCCATTTGGACCAAGCTCCTTTCATCTGTACTATTTATTCACAGCTCTTTAAACAATTATGCATTCTTGTGTTCCACGCTGAATTCTTGTGGCTCTTAAATTATGCAACAGTCTGGCATGTGGAACTCTGTCAAAGACTTCCTAAATTTCAACTAAATCATTACACTGTACACTATTATCTGACTTGTTTATAACCTCCATCCAAGAGCCTAGAAGCAGTAGAATCACCTTTCATTATCCATGTGTTCTACACTTTCATCTATTTATGACATATTGTATTACACAAGTCAATATACCTAATTTACCTTATTTATGTATCTATTACGTATTTATTCTTAATGCATATTGACTATTAACTAGCTATCTATTATTTAGATCATTACTAGGTCTGTGTTCCATTAACTCACTTCTTATTGGAGTTTACTATTATAAATCAGACACATTTAGTGCTAGATTGAGCTTTTGCTTTGGTATGGGGTGATGAATAGTCATTCCATTGCAGGAACAGCACAGGCAAGGAATTGTGATGCAGAATGCTCCTCTCTTGCTCCAGGAAGCCATTATCTGTGCCCCACCTGTATTGTCACAGCTCTGCTGGTTAGTGTATTGAGGGAAAAGTTGATGGAAGTCCCTCTCAGCTGATTCCCCATTCATCTACTGGGGTTCAGAAGAGCACCAGGAATATAACCCTGTTTGTCCCCACTATGGGCAGGGCATAGAGGAGAGAGGGTCATGTTCCTTGTGCTCATGTACAGCCATGATCTGCCCCCGCGCTAGGTGATATTGGTTCTGATACCTTTATTTTTCAGACTCCCTCACTCTTACTGCCAGGTGTCACCAGGACACCCTGTTAATGTTAAAAGCAAGATAAAAAACATCTTCTGGAGAGGACCCACTGCCACTGCATGTCCGAGATCATGTGGGAACAATAATGGCAACAAGAGTGCCAGCACCTACTGCCTTCTCTGACCTCTCTCCATGTCTAATATTCTCACTGTCTGTCACTCTTGATGTTGAGATTATACTAATTAAACAAATTCACCTCTAAAGTTTTTCTTTAAAGGGACTTGTACTTTTTTCTTAAGAGTTAAGTAGGTAAGCAAAAATACAGCCTTGAAGGACTTGTATAAAACACTATTGAGTTAATATTTTTTTCCTATAAAATATAAAAATGTGTAGCATATTATTGGCCTATTAAAAGACTATTGAATTCAATGAGAGTCTTTCAATTGACTCCAGTGGGCTTTGGATCAGAACCTATCTACATATTACAAACACAAAACATTTCTTAAAAGAACATTACTAAGGTTGCAAAGTCAAGCACTCAAAAGTTAGGAAATGCCAGAATTAAGATTTGCTATGCAACCGTAACTTTGTCCCCTTTTGCATATAATTAGAGACTGTCGCATAATGCATGTGATCACTTACTATTTTCTCCAGAGGGCCCTTGTGTCATTCGGTTAATCCGTAATGAGCATTTATTCAATATTTGGTTTTATCCTCATTGTTCAGTGTGTGGTCCCAGGAGAGCATACTCTAGTGGGCACAGACTCTTCTTACCATTGCCATTCCCCCAAAGCTTGACCCCTTCTTGCTTCTCCTCTCCGAGCTGTCCCTGTCCTGTTTCTTCCCATCCCAGTCTTCTCTCCAGTTCCAGTCTCAGCTTCTCACCCGAGTTTCAGTCTCCTTGCCCAGCCAATTCCAGTTCCCCCCACCGCAGCTCCTCTTCTGATCTCTCTCTTCCTTCCCATTACAGGTTCCCGGGCCCTGTCTGCCTCCTTTCCTTGGCCTTCATCCAATCTCAGTCTCCTACCTACTCCCTCCCTGGTTCCTTGCCTCAGTCTTCTCTCTCCCAATCTCCTTGCCCAACCAGTCCCAGCCTTCCCTCCTCAATTATGTTAGCCTCAATGATATGGCATATAATACATATGTATCCTTTTGACATGCGTTCAGTGACTTTCATTCTCATATTTTGTTGCATGTGAAACCCATTTATTATGATTTTCTCCTACAATTTTATTATAGGAATTATTAAGCGAAAGATCTATAGATATGAATCTTCAGATAACATCAGCTGGCTCATTAGTATTTTAAGATATAGTAAAGTATATATGTTTTCTTTCCAAATAAATATTATACTTTTTCCTGATGTGGGCTCAGTAGCAACCTCATCCCTGTTCCTATGAACCAGCAAAATGGAATCTACATGGTATAGAAAAGTACATATTTTACGCCTGATCCTACAGCAGGGGTGGGCAGACTATGGCCCGTGGGCCGGATCCGGCCCGTCAGGGCTTTGGATCCGGCCCACAGGACTGCCATTCCTGTGGCGCCGCAGGCCCCGGGCCACTTGCGGAAGTGGCCAGCACCATGTCCCTGCAGTCCGGGGGCGGGGGGAGGGAGGGGAGGGCAGAGGGCTCCGAGCGCTGCCCTCGCCTGCAGGCACTGCCCCCCGCAGCTCCCATTGGCTGGGAACGGGGAACTATGGCCAATGGGAGCTTCGGGGGAGGTACCAGAAGGTGAGGGCAGCACACAGAGCCATCTTCCCTCCCCTCCCCCAGGGGCCGCAGGGACGTGGTGCCAGCTGCTTCCAGGAGCGGCGTGGGGCCAGGGCAGGCAGGAAGCCTGCCCTAGCCCTGGTGCAAGTCGCTGTCACTGCAGAGCTGCTCCAGGTAAGCGTTGACGGGCCGGAGCCCACACCCCAAACCCCTCCTGCACCCTGCACCCCAAACCCCTTCCCTGAGCCCCCTGCCGCACCCTGCACTCTTCCTGCACCCCAACCCCCTTCCCTGATCCCCCTCCCACACTCCGCACCCCTCCTGCACCCTGAGCCCCTTCCTGCACACCGCACCCCCTCCCGCACCCCGCACTCCCTTCCTCACCCCAGCCCCCTTACCCAGACCTACATTCATGGCCCTCCATTCAATTTCTCCACCCAGATGTGGCCCTCAGGCCAAAAAGTTTGCCCAGCCTTGTCCTACAGTCATTGTACAATCAGAATGTCCACTGGCTTCTAAGATATTAATGGGGATTTTGTGAGCACAAAGATTTCAGGGTTGGGCTACTTGTAAGTCCTTGTTAGACGGTACACGCTTAAAACCAGAACAAGCAATTTCATTTACATGCAGGCCAATGAGGAAAATTCGAAAAGAAGCTGGATCCATACTGACCAAAACAAAACTTCACTTGAGCTCTTGTTAAATGACATTTTCTTGAAGATTCAGTTGTTGATCTTAAATAGTCAAATTTCACCAACTATTATCACACATTAGAATCTGAGATACCACCATTTTCCTCATAGCTATAATAAGACATAAATTGTAACTCTATTGTATCTTTTGACAAATGTTGACTTTTTCACGGCAGCCACTGTAATTGCACAACCGTGTTTTCAAAAAATTTCTATGAGAGAATTTGTTCATGTAAATCGAAGCAATGATTATAGGCATAAAGCCTGAAAAAGGAAATATATCAATATTGTTTTTTTGCTGAAGAATCCTGTGTTCTATGATAGTGGTGGAAAGAACGGTATAGTGCTCTTAGCAGTTTAAACAAACAAACAAGAAAACAAAATTAGTTGTGCACAAATAGATATATTCAATGTAAAGAAAAGATATCATTCTGAGTCTTTGGCCAAATTTTGCAACAGTATTTGACGTTTTAGTGTATGTCAGTTTTCAGCACGAGAAGAAATGTTAGAAAGCTTGACAGGAAGCCACAAACAGCTGATAAACATGGTTGAAGCTTCACAGTTGATGAACTTTTCATCTATTCATTCTTACTTTAAAGATCTACCAGGATGTTATTTTCTAGATACAGTAGTGACACAGAAATTATGTTCTGAGTGAATTATCTTGGGTGATTTCTGCTGAGATCGTTATACTGAACAGCATTGTTACATTGTTTCTTTCCAAGTCCAGGTTTTGGTGTTTCTGTAGAAAGAATGTTATAGAAAAGGTACAGCGGAGCAATTGTTTGCATTGTTAGTTATCCCTGACAATGATTAATGAAAGGTTGTGATCAGCTGAGACTGTCTCAATTAACAAGGGCCATTCAAATACCTCAGGAAGACATTCCCCTTTTTTGTGTAGATTTTAAAAATATTTACAGAACACTATTTTTTGTTCCTTTTAAAAATGTATTAAAACAAAAAAGCTAAAATTAATGTACAAGTCAGTAAAATATTGCACTTCAATTTCAAGCAATACTTTATTTCTGTGGGGCTTGTGCTTTGTTCAGTTGTTTAGCATCACTACCGAATAATACATGAAATACATTTTTCCTTAAAGCAAAGCTTAATGTGCTAGCAGGTGTCTTACTGCATAACAGCCACCATCATACTGTTATAAGCAATAACTCTGCCATCCTTCTAATAGTTCCCTGTTGATTTCTAATGCAGATTGTTTTGCCCCCACACTGCAATTGCCTTTGTCATGTTCCAGAATGGGTCCTCCTTTACATATTATTAGCTAGTAGAGGAGGTTAGACTTTTGTAAGAGATAGAAACCTCTGCATATAGCCATTCTGGTCTTTTTAACCAGAATTACCAGTCAGGCAGGGCACATGTAAAAGTATTATGACACTGGGCACCTGCTTGGGAACAAGGTTTGATTCTGTCCAATTTAAATATGTCTGTTTACATGAGATTTAATTTATCACAGTTCGAAGGCTTCATAAATCATATATGCTGTATGATGCAATGTTTAGAAGCCTAATTCTTCTCTCACCTTGGAGTCACAATGGTGTAACTATTGTGACGGGGCAAGGCCAGAGGGCTATAGGAAAGTGGTAAGGAACCAGTATGTTCCTATTGGGATCCGGGAAGTGCCCACCCACTTCGCCCGCCCACTGCTAAAGGATCCCCCCCTTCAGCCTAAGGGGAGGGATCCACAGGACCTGGATGCCAAGTGATTCCGGGGGACAAAAAATGAAAAAACAGGAACGGGAGTGTGGTCAAAGGGTCAAACGAAGCGAACTAGATGGGGACACCGAGCAGAGAACCCCGGACAGTGCCTACTGCTCCTCAAAGGCGTCAAGGGAGCCAGTGGACGCTGCCCAGAGGAACTCTGCCCGGATGCATGAACGAACAGAGGATCGAAAATAGGCCCCACAGTCACAGGAGCCTCCATCGGCCAACCTCCTCACCCTCGTCTTGTAGATGGCCAGTTTAGCTAGGGCCAGGAGGAGGTTGACCAGGAGGTCCCGTGACTTCGTGGGGCTGCGGATTGGAAGTGCATAAATAAAAAGGTGAGGGGAAAAGTGCAACCAAAACCTCAAACAAAATGTCTAAGAGGAGCCAGAACAGGGGCTGCAGCCTGGCGCACTCCAGATAAATGTGTGCCAGGGTCTCCCTCACGCCGCAAAAGGGACATGTGTCGGGAATTGGGGTGAACCGCGCCAAGTACACGCCCGTGCTCACGGCTCCGTGAAGGAGCCGCCAACTGACATCCCCGGCGGGCCTTGGGACTAAGGAGGAGTAAAGGCTGGCCCACCGGGGCTTCTCACCCTCTAGAGGTGGCAGGAGGTCCCGCCATTTCGTATCGGGGCGGGACGTGAGGGTGAGGAGATGAAGGGTGTGGAGCACGAGTGTGTATAGATGTTTCCTTGGCGCGGTCTGGAAGCGGACCGGCTGCAGTTCGTGCAGCCGGCTCACCGTGAAGGGACAGGGGACCCGGTTGGGTCCACGGGGCAGGGGCCCAATAAAAAGGTCCGGAGGGCTTGGGGTGAAGGGAGGGCGGGGCGTACCCTCTCGCAGGACCCGGTCGAGGTAAGCCCGAGCAGCGGGCGGCAAAGCAGCCTTCACCTCCCGAAGTACGCGCCGGGGAGTACGAGGTCTGGAGAGCCCCATGCGCTGAGCAAGCGTCAGGGGATCCAGCCAATCTCCCCGGTCGTAGTCCAGGAGGTCTCCGACCCTAGTGACTTCTGCCAGGACCAACCTCTGGCGCACCGAGGGGGACTCCGCCACCTGCACACGGAGCTGGGGGTTGTGTAGCAGGGGCTCCGCGAGGAGATCTGCCCCCTCGGTGGCCACCACGGACCTGGTCGCTGAGAATAGCTTCCAGGTCCGGAGGAGGTCCTGGTAGAAGACCGGCAGCCCGTAGAGGTCTCGCGGAAGACCTCTCGGATGGAGATAAAGGAGCTGCCGGTCATATCGGAGCCCTCGGAAACGGCGCAGGAAGGCGTGCGCCAATACGCTCCACGCCGGACTACCTGCACCATAAAGGAGCCTCTGCAGGGCCTGGAGACGGAAGACATGGACCTGAGTGTGTGGACACTTCAGGCCCTGCCCACCCTCCTCCAGAGGAAGATGGAGAACCCCTGCAGAGACCCAGTGCAGTCCTGACCAAAAGAACTCCAGAATCGACGTCCGGAGGTTGGCCAGGAAACCCGGGGCCGGGACCAGGGTGTTGAGCCGGTACCAGAGCATGGACAGGACTAATTGATTGATTACCAGTGCTCTCCCTCGAAAGGAGAGGCACCGGAGCAGTCCTGTCCATTTCCGGATCCGCTCTATCACCCTGCCCTCTAAACCTTGCCAGTTCTCCGGCGGGGATGGATGCGTGGCAGAAAGGTAAACGCCGAGATAGAGCAGCGGACCCGCACTCCACCTGATGGCCTGAAGCGCGGGTGGGAGAGAGCTCGCCTGCCACCCGTCCCCTACCACCAGGCCAGAGCTCTTGACCCAGTTGACCCGGGCAGAGGAGGCCGCCGAGTAGATCGTCTGGCAAGCCTCCACCCGCACCAAGTCGCCCGGGTCCTGGACCACGAGGAGCACATCGTCGGCGTATGCCGACAGGACCAGCCGCAGCTCCGGCTCTCGGAGCACCAACCCCGTCAACCTCCTGCGGAGGAGACAAAGGAAGGGCTCGATCGCCAGAGCGTACAGCTGGCCCGAGAGGGGGCACCCCTGCCGTACTCCTCGCCCGAAGCTGACCGGCTCGGTCAGGGTCCAGTTGAGCCTGACCAGACACTCTGCGGAGGCGTACAGCACCTGGAGAAAACCCACAAACTGGGGCCCAAAGCCAAACGCTCGCAGAGTGCTCAGGAGGTACCCGTGATCCACCCTGTCGAACGCCTTCTCCTGATCCAGAGACAGAAGGGCGAACGACAGACCATCCCTACACCCAAGCTCCAAGAGATCCCGGACCAGATACAGGTTGTCGAGAATGGTGCGGCCCGGGACGGTGTAGGTCTGGTCTGGGTGGACCACGTCCGCCAGCACGGACCTGAGCCGCAGCGAGATGGCCTTTGCTACGACTTTATAGTCCGTGCTGAGGAGCGAGACGGGACGCCAATTCCGTAAATTGCGGAGGTCCCCCTTCTTCGGCAATAAGGCGAGCACGGCTCGCCTGCACGAAAGAGGGAGGACCCCGCCCTGCAAGGACTCGGCCCAGACGGTGATAAGGTCTGGGCCGAGGACGTCCCAGAACACGCGGTAGAACTCCACGGTCAGCCCGTCCAGTCCCGGAGATTTATTAGTTGGCATGCGACGGAGGGCTTCCGAGAACTCGGCCAGAGTGAGGGGCAGCTCTAGCCGGTCTCGGTTGCCCGTGCTGACCGTAGGGAGTTCGTCCCAGAGCACTCTGCAAGCGTTAGGATCGGTCGGATCCGGGGAGAAAAGGCTCGCGTAGAAGGCCTTGGCCCTCCCGCACATCTCCACCGGATCCGTGAGGGGGGTGCCATCTTCTGCGAGGAGACAGGTGACGTGTTTCTTAGCCCCCCTCTTTTTCTCCAGGGCGTAGAAGAAGCGGGAGCCGCGATCCATCTCCCGAAGGAGACGGATGCGGGATCGAACGAAGGCGCCCCGGGCCCGATGATCTTCGAGTTCCCGGAGCTCCTCCCGCTTCTCCCGGCACGCCCCACAGAGGGATGGATCCTCAGGGCTGGCGGCCAGACGCCTCTCCAGCTCTAAGACCTCCCGTTCCAACTGCCCTATCGTCGCATCCCTCCGTCGGCTGGCGCCCCGGGTGTAGTCACGGCAGAAGAGCCGGGCGCGTACCTTCCCTAGATCCCACCATCGCCGCGCCGAGGGAAAGGCGTGCCGTTGCCCTCGCCAGGCCAGCCAGAACTCCCGGAAGGACGCCACGAAACCCACATCCTCCAGCAAACTATTATTAAAATGCCAATAGGCCGGCCCCGGCCTCTCCGCGCAGAGAGAGGCCGTCACGGTAGCGAGATGATGATCAGAGAACGGGGCCGGCCGGACGCTGGAGGAGTGGGCCCGCGAAAGGTGAAAACGTGATAAATAGATGCGGTCCAACCGGGAGTGGTGCGACCGATGGGCCTCCACCCGGACAAAGGTGAAGGTTGAGCTGTCGTCCGGGTGGTGGTCGCGCCAGACGTCCACCAGGGAGTGATGTTCGACAATCTCCCTGAGGACGTCCGCGGCGGCCGGGCACTGCTCGATCCCCGAGCGGTCCCGTTTCTCAAGGGTGTTGTTAAAGTCCCCGCCCAGGACCAGGCACTCGCGAGGATCCAAGGTGCCGAGGAAGGTGGACGCCTGCTGATAGAAACGAAGTTGTTCCGGGCCCGGTGTCGGGGCATAGATGTTGATGAGATTGACCACGAGCCCCTCCATACGGACCCGTAGGTGCAGCAGGCGGCCCGGCACAGCCTCGGCAACCCCCAGCACCTCAGGCCGTAGGTCGGGGGAGAACAAGGTCGCCACTCCAGCCTGGCGAACAGAGAGATGGCTGAAGTAGACTCTGTCCCCCCATTCCAGCCGCCAGCTGTCTTCAGCGGCTGGATCTGTATGGGTCTCCTGCAGGAATACTACAGAGTACCCCCCCTCCCGAAGGAAGGAGAGCACCTGGCTCCTGCGGAGACCCATCCTACAGCCCCGGGTGTTCAATGTTGCGAAGAGGAGAGATGCCATGAGGAGGGTTGGAGGGGATCCTTGCTGGCAGAGTCACTCACGGCCCCCATCGGGCCGCGTAACAATCCGTGACCCACCCCGTAGGCGAGTAGTGAGTCACGGAAAAGGCGGACCCGTTGGTAGGCCGTGGCGGCCTGCTTCCCAGTCCCTTTGCCCTCCCCCATGAGGGCCCTCGCGGCCCAGAGGATTTGGTGGAAATCCCCCCATCGCTGGAGAGCGAGCTGTACTTTGTTGCGGGAGCCCCGGACGTCCTCCAGGAACTCCCGCAGCTCCTCTCGCAGCGTATGGGGGGCCGGGGTTACTGGCTCCCGGCTATCGAAAGAAGGGGCCCCGGACACAGCCCTATGGCCCACCGAAACAGACAGGCAAGGGGCGGACCCTTGACGCAGCTCCTGCTGGGCCGGCACCTTAGGGCCCAATCCGAAAATCGGCTTAATTGGGGGAGGTGGCGGAGGGAGAAGAGCAGCCTCTGGTGGGTCGGGACGAGGAAATACTGGGGCCGCTCCCTGGGGGCCATCCTCCGAGAAGGGGAGGGAGACAGGCCCAGAGGCGGCAGTGTCATCATGGGAGGTGTGGGAGATTGGGATGGCATCAGGGGCGGGGCAGGGATCAGAAGTAGGGGCAGGGAGGGGGACATGAGCAGGGCCGGGCTGAGGAACGGGTAGAGGATCCTGAGCCGCAGGAGCTGGGCCACTGGGAGGTGGCCTCTCTTGGTGTGGCTGAGGGATCTGGGAATTGGGAAGGGGACCCCCCACGATGCCGGGCTCTAGCATGATGGTTTGTGTTACAGCCACGGCATCGGGAGGTGGACAGATATTTGCGGGGTCCCCGCCTGGGAAGGAGAACTGTTGTCCCACCCCAATGAGGGGTACCCCCTGGGATTCGGGTCCCGGCCGCAGGGCACCGGCCGTCGCTTCAGGAGGCTTGGCGGCCGTCAGCGAGGTGTCACTTGCGACCGGGCAGGTGGAAGAGCCCAGGGGATCCTCGGAGGTGGGAACGGAACCGGCGGTCAAGGGGAGGGAGCATGGGGAAAGGGGGGAAAGGGGCACCGGGGTGAGGTCATTGAGATCGAGGCCTGCCGGTAAAGGGTCGTCCTCCCCCTGGGTGATTGGGGTCAGACCCAGGGCCTCGATCTCCTCGTAGATGGAGGGCAGGTCACCTTCTGCCACCCCGGGGTTCTCCCCGCCGGCACCTGAAGCGATGCTCGGGTTGGGGCGTGCAGGGTTGACAAACGGGGCAGAAGGGGCTCCATCAGGGGCTCCCGAGGGAGGGGCGGTAATACCTTCCGGTGCTGCCACGTCTTTCCCAGCCGGTTCTGGCGGACTAAAGCCGCTCGGGGGCAAAGCGGAAGGCTCGGCATCAGTTCCCCCCTTCCTGGTTTTCCGGGGGGCTTCCGCATCGGTGGAAAGGAGCGGGGCTCGGGCCTCCCGCTTGCCCCGCTTCCCCTGTACTAAGGCCCAGCCCTCCATGGCATCATCTGGGGGCTGGCTAGTAAGGGTCGGGTCAGGGGGGGGGCGCGATTCCTTAGGGACTCGGGGAGGTAGTGGTGGGGCAGCATAAGGGAGAGAAAAGTCTCCCTGGGGCGGGCCCTCTCCCACGCCCGGCGATATCCCTGCCTCACCCTCCTCCACAGGCCTCAGCAGACTGTTCGCAGTGGGCCTCTCCCGCTCGTCTGGGCTCACTGGGGGAGGTACTCCCAGGGCCCGAGCGGGAGCAGCGGTGGACTGGGAAGGAGGAGGGGCGGCTCTGGGCACCGGGCATTCAGGGGCGCCGGCGACGACGGGGCCGACGCCCTGCCGGGGCTCGGGGGTCTCGGATGCTCCCCCTTGCCGGGCCAAGGGACAGTCCCTCCGGACGTGTCCCATCGCCCGGCAGAGGTAGCACCGGGCCTCCCCCGTGGAATAGTACACCCGGCAACGGGCCCCGTGATAGGGGACCATAAAGGACCCCTCGAGTGCCTCCCCGTCACGTGCAGCCGGGGGCATTTGGAGCTGCACCTGCCGGCGGAACGAGAGGATGTGACGGAGGGCGGGGTCTTTGCAGCCCAGTGGGAGAGGGCTGACTACAGAGATGGGTCTCCCTAGGGCGGAGAGGGCAGGTAACAGGGCGGCATTGGGGAGGAAGGGAGGGACGGAAGTGAGGACTAGGCGGACCCCCAAGTCCTCCAGCAGCTCTAACGGTACTAACACGCCCCCCACCGCCAGGCCCTTCTCCACCGCCTCTTGGGCCGCGGCCTCCGATGCGAGGAAGAAGACTACCTTCCCGTACATTTTGGAGGCCGCTACGATGGCCGTGGGCCCCACCACCCTCGCCAACGCCCGCACATAGGTTTCTACGTGGGGCGAGGCGGGTACCAGGAGGCAACGGACGCCATGCCTCCTGGTCAAGGTGGGAAAGGGGCCCCGGCCGCTATAGATGGTAGCTGAGGCGGTGGGCGGGTTAGGTGACGTTGCGGCAGGTGGGGGGGTTGCCGCCACCTGGGCGTACGCTCTGGGGGCCGGGGGTGGGACACCCGCAGAGCTGGTAGAGGGAACAGCAGGGAAGGGCGCCGTGGCCGGTGGCAGGGCCGCAGCAGTAGTGGCTGCCTCTGCCATGGAGGGTCTGGCCTTTGTCGCGGGGCCCTTACCCTTCTTTTTACCCTGGCCCTTCCTGCCGGCTGGGGGGGCTCCCCCAGGATCATGGGGGGCGAGGGACGTGGCAGCAGCGGAGGTCTCTTCAATGTCCGCCACTGCCGGTGCCCCAGCGGGGGCGAGAGCAGGTGGTTCGGCAGCGGCGGTCGAGGTGGAGGCTAGGGAGGGTGACGGGGGAACAGGCGGAGGAGGGGCGGCCATGCCGTCTGGAGGGGCTCCTCCCTCCATGTCGCCTGTCATGACGAACAGGGGGGGAAGGGAAAACTCCTGAGAGGGGTCGGGGAGAGGAATTGGGGTGACCACTCCTCCCTGCTAGGCTGCAGGCAGGGGAGGAGGGCAATAAAAGTGGGGACAGGGTTCAGGGTTAACTCGGACTAGTGCGGGGGTAAGGTTCAGTCACCGACACAAGATGGGAAATCCGGCTCCTCTTGTTGCACTAGGGGAGGGGATGATATAACAGCATGGGGGTGCAGTGAGATAGGGTCAAAATCAAACAGGGGAGGGGCACAAGCGCATGGGAGGGGGCGTGGGTTCACGGAAGCGGGGGGCTAATCAGGGCAAACGGAGCTTCAGGGGGAGGGAGACAACCAACTAAGAATGGGGCAGAAAAACAAAGGACTAGTTTCAGGGCTAGGGTAGGGCAAACAAACAAGGCTGTAGAGGGAGAGGGGCGGGGCAGGCAAAACTGAAACTAGTAAGGGGCCGGGACCAAAAAAAAAGGGGGGCAAACAACTGCAAGGGGTAAATGGGGCAGGTGGCAAGGGACAAAGCAAGGGACGTGCTGCTGGGGGGAAGAGGGTCAGTCCAAGGGGTATGGGAGGGGGCACGTGCTCCCACGTGCGCTTGCACAAAGTCAGTGGGTGGGGCTGGTTGCCGCTGCAGGCCCAAATGATGTGAAAAGGTTGTGGTGGGCCATGGAAGCAGCTAAGTCCAGAGGCCGTAGCACAAGGCAGATGGTGAGCAGCCAGCAGAGGTGGTGGAGGGGGCAGCGGTGGTGGTGGTGGAGGTTATGGGGGGGCACAGGTGGACCAGGGGGCAGGCTCGGCGCCACACCCCCTGTGCCCCTACAAACAGAGTCAATACCCCCACCACTAGAGCACAGTTCGAAAGATTACTCAGTTCTTGGAGGCCCCCTCCACGGTGGTCTGCAGAGTCTCCGCCGACGGTCTTCCGGGTCTTCCTCCTCTGGGTACCAGCAGCTTCCTGGCAGCAAACAGGGCAGCAGCAGCAGCTCCAGCAACCCCAGGCGGTGGTCCAGTGGTCAGGCAGGACCCCTCACAGATGGTGGTGGTGGTGGTCACAGCAGCGGTTGGAGTAGGGGCTCCTCACACCCCTCCTCTGGGGAGAGTGCCAGCAGGCCCCCTCCCCCCCAAGGGGTTGCTGCAGCAGCAGGAGTAGCAGCAACCAAGGTGTTGGGGGTGGGGGGGTGTTCAGCTGCCAAGCAGCCAGCAACCAGAGAGTAGAGTAGTGGGAGGGGTGTCTGGCCCAGCCAGGGGAGAAGCTGGAGCAGCAGTAGTAGCAGCAAACAGCAGCTGGGAGGGCCCAGGGCCTAGCAGCAGCCCCAGCAGGATGAGGATGAGGATGAGCAGGAGAAGCAGCAGCAGCAGCAGCCCTCTACCTCCTTCCCGGCCAGAGGGCTATAGGGAAGTGGTAGGGAACCAGTATGTTCTTATTGGGATCCGGGAAGTGGGCGGGCGAAGCCCGCCCACTGCTAAAGGATCCCCCCCTTCAGCCTAAGGGGAGGGATCCACAGGACCTGGATACCAAGTGAGTCCGGGGGACAAAAAATGAAAAAACAGGAACGGGAGTGCGGTCAAAGGGTCAAACAAAGCGAACCAGATGGGGACACCGAGCAGAGAACCCCGGACAGCGCCCACTGCTCCTCAAAGGTGTCAAGGGAGCCAGTGGATGCTGCCCAGAGGAACTCTGCCCGGATGCGTGAACGAACAGAGGATCGAAAATAGGCCCCACAGTCACAGGAGCCTCCATCGGCCAACCTCCTCAACCTGGTTTTGTAGATGGCCAGTTTAGCTAGGGCCAGGAGGAGGTTGACTAGGAGGTCCCGTGACTTTGTGGGGCCGCGGATTGGAAGTGCATAAATAAAAAGGTGAGGGGAAAAGTGCAACCAAAACCTCAACAAAATGTCTAAGAGGAGCCGGAACAGGGGCTGAAGCCTGGCGCACTCTAGATAAATGTGCGCCAGGGTCTCCCTCACACCGCAAAAGGGACATGTGTCGGGGATAGGGGTGAACCGCGCCAAGTACACGCCCGTGCTCACGGCTCCGTGAAGGAGCCGCCAACTGACGTCCCCGGCGGGCCTTGGGACTAAGGAGGAGTAAAGGCTGGCCCACCGGGGCTTCTCACCCTCTAGAGGTGGCAGGAGGTCCCGCCATTTCGTATCGGGGCGGGACGTGAGGGTGAGGAGATGAAGGGTGTGGAGCACGAGCGTGTATAGATGTTTCCGTGGCGCGGTCTGGAAGCGGACCGGCTGCAGTTCGTGCAGCCGGCTCACCGTGAAGGGACAGGGGACCCGGTTGGGTCCACGGGGCAGGGGCCCAATAAAAAGGTCCGGAGGGCTTGGGGTGAAGGGAGGGCGGGGCGTACCCTGTCGCAGGACCCGGTCGAGGTAAGCCCGAGCAGCGGGCGGCAAAGCAGCCTTCACCTCCTGAAGTACGCGCCGGGGAGTACGAGGTCTGGAGAGCCCCATGCGCTGAGCAAGCGTCAGGGGATCCAGCCAATCTCCCCGGTCGTAGTCCAGGAGGTCTCCGACCCTAGTGACTTCTGCCAGGACCAACCTCTGGCGCACCGAGGGGGACTCCGCCACCTGCACACGGAGCTGGGGGTTGTGTAGCAGGGGCTCCGCGAGGAGATCTGCCCCCTCGGTGGCCGCCACGGACCTGGTCGCTGAGAATAGCTTCCAGGTCCGGAGGAGGTCCTGGTAGAAGACCGGCAGCCCGTAGAGGTCTCGCGGAAGACCTCTCGGATGGAGATAAAGGAGCTGCCGGTCATATCGGAGCCCTCGGAAACGGCGCAGGAAGGCGTGCGCCAATACGCTCCACGCCGGACTACCTGCACCATAAAGGAGCCTCTGCAGGGCCTGGAGACGGAAGACATGGACCTGAGTGTGTGGACACTTCAGGCCCTGCCCACCCTCCTCCAGAGGAAGATGAAGAACCCCTGCAGAGACCCAGTGCAGTCCTGACCAAAAGAACTCCAGAATCGACGTCCGGAGGTTGGCCAGGAAACCCGGGGCCGGGACCAGGGTGTTGAGCCGGTACCAGAGCATGGACAGGACTAATTGATTGATTACCAGTGCTCTCCCTCGAAAGGAGAGGCAGCGGAGCAGTCCTGTCCATTTCCGGATCCGCTCTATCACCCTGCCCTCTAAACCTTGCCAGTTCTCCGGCGGGGATGGATGCGTGGCAGAAAGGTAAACGCCGAGATAGAGCAGCGGACCCGCACTCCACCTGATGGCCTGAAGCGCGGGTGGGAGAGAGCTCGCCTGCCACCCGTCCCCTACCACCAGGCCAGAGCTCTTGACCCAGTTGACCCGGGCGGAGGAGGCCGCCGAGTAGATCGTCTGGCAAGCCTCCACCCGCACCAAGTCGCCCGGGTCCTGGACCACGAGGAGCACATCGTCAGCGTATGCCGACAGGACCAGCCGCAGCTCCGGCTCTCGGAGCACCAACCCCGTCAACCTCCTGCGGAGGAGACAAAGGAAGGGCTCGATCGCCAGAGCGTACAGCTGGCCCGAGAGGGGGCACCCCTGCCGTACTCCTCGCCCGAAGCTGACCGGCTCGGTCAGGGTCCAGTTGAGCCTGACCAGACACTCTGCGGAGGCGTACAGCACCTGGAGAAAACCCACAAACTGGGGCCCAAAGCCAAACGCTCGCAGAGTGCTCAGGAGGTACCCGTGATCCACCCTGTCGAACGCCTTCTCCTGATCCAGAGACAGAAGGGCGAACGACAGACCATCCCTACACCCAAGCTCCAAGAGATCCCGGACCAGATACAGGTTGTCGAGAATGGTGCGGCCCGGGACGGTGTAGGTCTGGTCTGGGTGGACCACGTCCGCCAGCACGGACCCGAGCCGCAGCGAGATGGCCTTTGCTACGACTTTATAGTCCGTGCTGAGGAGCGAGACGGGACGCCAATTCCGTAAATCGCGGAGGTCCCCCTTCTTCGGCAATAAGGCGAGCACGGCTCGCCTGCACGAAAGAGGGAGGACCCCGCCCTGCAAGGACTCGGCCCAGACGGTGACAAGGTCTGGGCCGAGGACGTCCCAGAACACGCGGTAGAACTCCACGGTCAGCCCGTCCAGTCCCGGGGATTTATTAGTTGGCATGCGACGGAGGGCTTCCGAGAACTCGGCCAGAGTGAGAGGCAGCTCTAGCCGGTCTCGGTCGCCCGTGCTGACCGTAGGGAGTTCGTCCCAGAGCACTCTGCAAGCGTTAGGATCGGTCGGATCCGGGGAGAAAAGGCTCGCGTAGAAGGCCTTGGCCCTCCCGCAAATCTCCACCGGATCCGTGAGGGGGGTGCCATCTTCTGCGAGGAGACAGGTGACGTGTTTCTTAGCCCCCCTCTTTTTCTCCAGGGCGTAGAAGAAGCGGGAGCCGCGATCCATCTCCCGAAGGAGACGGATGCGGGATCGAATGAAGGCGCCCCGGGCCCGATGATCTTCGAGTTCCCGGAGCTCCTCCCGCTTCTCCCGGCACGCCCCACAGAGGGATGGATCCTCAGGGCTGGCGGCCAGACGCCTCTCCAGCTCTAAGACCTCCCGTTCCAACTGCCCTATCGTCGCATCCCTCCGTCGGCTGGCGCCCCGGGTGTAGTCACGGCAGAAGAGCCGGGTGCGTACCTTCCCTAGATCCCACCATCGCCGCGCCGAGGGAAAGGCGTGCCGTTGCCCTCGCCAGGCCAGCCAGAACTCCCGGAAGGACGCCACGAAACCCACATCCTCCAGCAAACTGTTATTAAAATGCCAATAGGCCGGCCCCGGCCTCTCCGCGCAGAGAGAGGCCGTCACGGTAGCGAGATGATGATCAGAGAACGGGGCCGGCCGGACGCTGGAGGAGTGGGCCCGCGAAAGGTGAAAACGTGATAAATAGATGCGGTCCAACCGGGAGTGGTGCGACCGATGGGCCTCCACCCGGACAAAGGTGAAGGTTGAGCTGTCGTCCGGGTGGTGGTCGCGCCAGACGTCCACCAGGGAGTGATGTTCGACAATCTCCCTGAGGACGTCCGCGGCGGCCGGGCACTGCTCGATCCCCGAGCGGTCCCGTTTCTCAAGGGTGTTGTTAAAGTCCCCGCCCAGGACCAGGCACTCGCGAGGATCCAAGGTGCCGAGGAAGGTGGATGTCTGCTGATAGAAACGAAGTTGTTCCGGGCCCGGTGTCGGGGCATAGATGTTGATGAGATTGACCACGAGCCCCTCCATACGGACCCGTAGGTGCAGCAGGCGGCCCGGCACAGCCTCGGTAACCCCCAGCACCTCAGGCCGTAGGTCGGGGGAGAACAAGGTCGCCACTCCAGCCTGGCGAACAGAGAGATGGCTGAAGTAGACTCTGTCCCCCCATTCCAGCCGCCAGCTGTCTTCAGCGGCTGGATCCGTATGGGTCTCCTGCAGGAATACTACAGAGTACCCCCCCTCCCGAAGGAAGGAGAGCACCTGGCTCCTGCGGAGACCCATCCTACAGCCCCGGGTGTTCAATGTTGCGAAGAGGAGAGATGCCATGAGGAGGGCTGGAGGGGATCCTTGCTGGCAGAGTCACTCACGGCCCCCATCGGGCCGCGTAACAATCCGTGACCCACCCCGTAGGCGAGTAGTGAGTCACGGAAAAGGCGGACCCGTTGGTAGGCCGTGGCGGCCTGCTTCCCAGTCCCTTTGCCCTCCCCCATGAGGGCCCTCGCGGCCCGGAGGATTTGGTGGAAATCCCCCCATCGCTGGAGAGCGAGCTGTACTTTGTTGCGGGAGCCCCGGACGTCCTCCAGGAACTCCCGCAGCTCCTCTCGCAGCGTATGGGGGGGCGGGGTTACTGGCTCCCGGCTATCGAAAGAAGGGGCCCCGGACACAGCCCTATGGCCCACCGAAACAGATAGGCAAGGGGCGGAGCCTCTACGCAGCTCCTGCTGGGCTGGCACCTTAGGGCCCAACCCGAAATTCGGCTTAGGTGGGAGAGGCGGCGGAGGGAGAAGAGCAGCCTCTGGTGGGTCGGGACGAGGAATTACTGGAGCCGCTCCCTGGGGGTCATCCTCCGAGAAGGGGAGGGAGACAGCCCCAGAGGCGGCAATGTCATCATGGGAGGTGTGGGAGATTGGGATGGCATCAGGGGCGGGGCAGGGATCAGAAGTAGGGGCAGGGAGCGGGACATGAGCAGGGCCGGGCTGAGGAACGGGTAGAGGATCCTGAGCCGCAGGAGCTGGGCCACTGGGAGGTGGCCTCTCTTGGTGTGGCTGAGGGATCTGGGAATTGGGAAGGGGACCCCCCACGATGCCGGGCTCTAGTATGATGGTGTCTGTTATAGCCACGGCATCGGGAGGTGGACAGATACTTGCGGGGTCCCCGCCTGGGAAGGAGAACTGTTGTCCCACCCCAATGAGGGGTACCCTCTGGGATTCGGGTCCCGGCCGCAGGGCACCGGCCGTCGCTTCAGGAGGCTTGGCAGCCGTCAGCGAGGTGTCACTTGCGACCGGGCAGGTGGAAGAGCCCAGGGGATCCTCGGAGGTGGGAGCGGAACCAGCGGTCAAGGGGAGGGAGCATGGGGAGAGGGGGGAAAGGGGCACCGGGGTGAGGTCATTGAGATCGAGTCCCGCTGGTAAAGGGTCATCCTCCCCCTGGGTGATTGGGGTCAGACCCAGGGCCTCGATCTCCTCGTAGATGGAGGGCAGGTCACCTTCTGCCACCCCAGGGTTCTCCCCACCGGCACTTGAAGCGATGCTCGGGTTGGGGCGCGCAGGGTCGACAAAAGGGACAGAAGGGGCTCTATCAGGGGCTCCCGAGGGAGGGGCGGTAATACCTTCCGGTGCTGCCACGTCTTTCCCAGCCGGGTCTGGCGGACAAAAGCCGCTCGGGGGCAAAGCGGAAGGCTCGGCATCAGTTCCCCCCTTCCTGGTTTTCCGGGGGGCTTCCGCATCGGTGGAAAGGAGCGGGGCTCGAGCCTTCCGCTTGCCCCGCTTCCCCTGTACTAAGGCCCAGCCCTCCATGGCATCATCTGGGGGCTGGCTAGTAAGGGTCGGGTCAGGGGGGAGGGATGATTTCTTAGGGACTCGGGGAGGTAGTGGTGGGGCAGCATAAGGGAGAGAAAAGTCTCTCTGGGGCGGGCCCTTTCCCACGCCCGGCGATATCCCTGCCTCACCCTCCTCCACAGGCCTCAGCAGACTGTTCGCAGTGGGCCTCTCCCGCTCATCTGGGCTCACTGGGGGAGGTACTCCCAGGGCCCGAGTGGGAACAGCGGTAGACTGGGAAGGAGGAGGGGCGGCTCTGGGCACCGGGCATACAGGGGCGCCGGCGATGACGGGGCCGACGCCCTGCCGGGGCTCGGGGGTCTCGGATGCTCCTCCTTGCCGGGCCAAGGGACAGTCCCTCCGGACGTGTCCCATCGCCCGGCAGAGGTAGCACCGGGCCTCCCCCGTGGAATAATACACCCTGTAACGGGCCCCGTGATAGGGGACCATAAAGGACCCCTCGAGCGCCTCCCCGTCACGTGCCGCCGGCGGCATTTGGAGCTGCACCTGCCGGCGGAACGAGAGGATGTGACGGAGGGCGGGGTCTTTGCAGCCCAGTGGGAGAGGGCTGACTACAGAGATGGGTCTCCCCAGGGCGGAGAGGGCAGGTAACAGGGCGGCATTGGGGAGGAAGGGAGGGACGGAAGTGAGGACTAGGCGGACGCCCAAGTCCTCCAACGGCTCTAATGGGACGAACACGCCCCCCACCGCCAGGCCCTTCTCCACCGCCTCTTGGGCCGCGGCCTCCGATGCGAGGAAGAAGACTACCTTCCCGTACATTTTGGAGGCCGCTACGATGGCCGTGGGCCCCACCACCCTCGCCAACGCCCGCACATACGTTTCTACGTGGGGCGAGGCGGGTACCAGGAGGCAACGGACGCCATGCCTCCTGGTCAAGGTGGGAAAGGGGCCCCGGCCGCTATAGATGGTAGCTGAGGCGGTGGGCGGGTTAGGTGACGTTGCGGCAGGTGGGGGGGTTGCCGCCACCTGGGCGTACGCTCTGGGGGCCGGGGGTGGGACACCCGCAGAGCTGGTAGAGGGAACAGCAGGGAAGGGCGCCGCGGCCGGTGGCAGGGCCGCAGCAGTAGTGGCTGCCTCTGCCATGGAGGGTCTGGCCTTTGTCGCGGGGCCCTTACCCTTCTTTTTACCCTGGCCCTTCCTGCTGGCTGGGGGGGCTCCCCCAGGATCATGGGGGGCGAGGGACGTGGCAGCAGCGGAGGTCTCTTCAGTGTCCGCCGCTGCCGGTGCCCCAGCGGGGGCGAGAGCAGGTGGTTCGGCAGCGGCGGTCGAGGTGGAGGCTAGGGAGGGCGACGGGGGAACGGGCGGAGGTGGGGCAGCCATGCCATCTGGAGGGGCTTCTCCCTCCATATCGCCTGCCATGATGAACAGGGCGGGAAGGGAAAACTCTTGAGAGGGGGCGGGGAGAGGAATTGGGGTGACCACTCCTCCCTGCTAGGCTGTAGGCAGGGGAGGAGGGCACTAAAAGTGGGGACAGGGTTCAGGGTTATCTCGGACTAGTGTGGGGGTAGGGTTCAGTCACCGACACAAGATGGGAAATCCGGCTCCTCTTGTTGCACTGGGGAGGGGATGATATAACAGCATGGGGGTGCAGTGAGATAGGAGCAAAACTAAACAGGGGAGGGGCACAAGTGCATGGGAGGGGGCGTGGGTTCACGAAAGCGGGGGGCTAATCAGGGCAAATGGAGCTTCAGGGGGAGGGAGACAACCAACTGGGAATGGGGCAAAAAACCAAGGGACTAGTTTCAGGGCTAGGGCAGGGCAAACAAACAAGGCTGCAGAGGGAGAGGGGCGGGGCGGGCAAAACTGAAACTAGCAAGGGGCTGGGACCAAAAAAGGAGAGGGGCCCAGATAGCTGCAAGGGGAAATGGGGCGGGTGGCAAAGGACAAAGCAAGGGGTGTGCTGATGGAGGGGGAGGGTCAGTCCAAGGGGTATGGGGAGGGGCACGTGCACCCACGTGCGCTCATGCAAAGTCAATAGTTGGGCTGGCCGCTGCTTCAGGCCCAAAAGGTGGAAACGGGCTTGGCTAGCCAGGCAAGCAGCTGAGTCCAGAGGCAGGAACCAGGGCAGACGGTGAGCAGGCAGCAGAGGTGGTGGTGGTGGAGGAGGGGGCAGCGGTGGTGGTGGGGGTTGGGGGGGGCACAGATGAACCAGGGGGCGGGCTCTATGCCACACCCCCTGTGCCCCTACAAACACAGTCAATACCCCCACCACGAGAGCACAGTTCGAAACATACTCAGTTCTAGGAGGCCCCCTCCACGGTGGTCTGCAGAGTCTCTGCGCTCCCTCAGCAGCCGACGGTCTTCCTGGTTCTTCCTCCCCTGGGTTCCAGAAGCTTCCTGGCAGCAAATAGGGCAGCTCCAGCAACTCCAGGCGGTGGTCCGGTGGTCAGGCAGGACCCCTCACAGATGGTGGTGGTCACAGCAGCGGCTGGAGTAGGGGCTCCTCACACGCCTCCTCTGGGGAGAGGGCCAGCAGGCCCCCTCCCCCCCCAAGGGGTTGCTGCAGCAGCAGGAGTAGCAGCAACCAAGGTGTTGATGGGGGGAGGATTCAGCTGCCAAGCAGCCAGCAACCGGAGAGTAGAGCAGTGGGAGGGGTGTCTGGCCCAGCCAGGGGAGAAGCTGGAGCAGCAGTAGCAGCAAACAGCAGCTGGGAGGGCCCAGGGCCTAGCAGCAGCCCCAGCAGGATGAGCAGCAGCAGTCCTCTACCTCCTTCCCGGCCAGAGGGCTATAGGAAAGTGGTAAGGAACCAGTATGTTAGCCCCAGGCTAAACAAATCCCTGATACCTTATGGCAGTTGCTCCAGGTTAATCAAGACACCTGGGGCCAATTAAGAACTGTCCAGAAGGCAGGGAGGTTAATTGAGACACCTGCAGCCAATCAGGGGCTGGCTGAAACTAGTTAAAAGCCTCCCAGTGAGTCAGTGAGGGGCGCATGTCAGGAGCTGTGGAAGGAGGTTGTGTGTGAGGAGCTGGGAGCAAGAGGCACTAGGAGCTGAGAGTAAGAGAACGTACTGCTGCAAGATCCTGTGGTGATGATAAAGAAGGTGTTGGGAGGAGTCCATGGGGAAGTAGCCCAGGGAGTTGTAGCTGTCGTGCAGTTGTTCCAGGAGGCACTCTAAACAGCTGCAATCCACAGGGCCCTGGGCTGGAACCCGGAGTAGAGGGCGGGCCCGGGTTCCCCCCCAAAACTCCCAACTCCTGATCAGACACAGGAGGAGTTAACCTGGACTGTGGATTCTACCAGAGGGGAAGATCTCTGAGGCAAGCAAAATCCGCCAATAAGTGCAGGACCCACCAAGGTAGAGGAGGAACTTTGTCACACTATATTGACTTGAGAGGAATTACTCCTGATATACACCAGTCACTGGTTGAAGTACAGTCCCTTTTCTTTGCTAACAAGATGCATATCTCGAAAAACAGAATTGTGTAGTCTTAATTATAACACTTTTTCTCCCTTTCCTACCCTTTTCTGTTACCATCTCTTGTTATTCCTAAACTTAGATGGTAAGCTGTATAGGGTCCTGTCTTTTTATGTGCCATCAAGTGCCTATTGCACTTGAGGCACTAGGGGAGGTGGAGGGGGGGAGGGATCTTTCAGAAACACTCAGCATTGGCTTAATTCTGTTCCCATTTAAATCAATAGTAAAACTCCCATTGATTCACATAGCTCCAGAAATGTTAGCATCGCAGATCTGAGTATTTTCATAATATATGGAAGTATTTGTGGATAACTAAGAAAAGGGGAAAAGTAAAAATACTATAATTATGCTGGTTTATACAGTAGTGTTAGCTCAAGAGAGAATTAAGATTTATTTCCATGTAATGTTCCAGTATCACTCTTCATGATTAGTAGTTATAGCGTGTTGTTTGAATATAATGATTTAATTGCAGATATGACATGATGAGAGTGGATGTTTTCTGATTGCTGATAATTACAAGCATTATATCACTGCAGTATAGGAAACAAATATAAATATTCCCTTTTAAAATAAAGGGATGGATCCTCAGCTGATGTAGATTGGTTTGGCTCCATTGGTTTCATTGACTGACTGACTATTTACACCTACTGAGGAACTGGCCTGAAGAGAAGGCAGGACAGCAGTTGAAATGAACACTTGAGTGATGCAGCTGAGATATGAGCATGCCTTTCAAACCTTGTTTAAATTCTGCTCGACACTTGTGTGTTCTTCTTTGATTCAGAAAGTAAACTAAATAAGTAACTGGTCGATGGGCACTTTAATTAATATATTAAAAAAAATAAAACTGACAGGTTAAAGCCCAATCTTCTGGTAACTTCCGTACAGCTAGTGGAAAATTGAACTTGTTTGGGTATTACTGAAAATGTTCTGCCACTGTTGGGAGAGGTAGAAACCTGGTTTAAAGAGATGGTATCCCAATAGAGGAGGTACAGTATTCTTAGAACTGTTATTAAAAAAAAAATAGGGCCAAGATTTTTTTAAATGACTAGTTGTTTTGGGTGTCTGAGCTGAGAAAATTTCTGTTTTTCAGAAAGCGCTGAGTCAACCAGAATCACTAATCATTTTAAAAAATGTTGGCCAAAGAAACTGTTATTTGGCACAGATTGAGCTGATGGCTTCACTTATATCTGTACAATTATGAGAAGCATAGAGAGAAGATATAGTCTTTAGCACTTCTATATGATTTGCATGTTCAAAGTGATATATAAGCATTAGTTAATTAATATAAATTAAACAAGGCTTAGAGTGAGTGTCAAATGAAAGAATAGAGGTACACCAGCTTAATCCAAGGAAGGATCAGGCCCTAACAGGATTAAATTGAGATTTCTTAAGGAAAACTACATTAAAAAAACATGAAAATTATACGTTAACCATCTCAATCCCAGTCAAAATTGTGATATTTACCCTCCCCCGCTATATACATACAAGAGAAAATGTACAACCTGTTTATACATTAAATTATTAGGACAAATGTTCTTGTCATTGGGTATTACAATTTTAGGGTCATATTCTGATAATTGCACCTGGAGCAATACTGTTAATGTTAATAAAAAAATTAAATTGTGGAACTCTCCTCTTTCTGGTTTTCACCATGGTCAGCATTAGAAATAACGAAAAATCCTGAAAGAAATTATTCTTGTGGTATTTCTCATCTTGTTGAAACTAAGTAATCTTGCAAAAGAGACTGATCTGTTAAGATATCCAAACTAATAAGATTTGGATATGTTTCAGATAAACAATCAACCTGTTGGGTGCTTATCCTAGCTTCTGTACTTCAAGAGGTTCACCTGTCAATTACACCCTTAACATTCTTTTACGCAAAAGTCTGATACATTACTAATACATTTATCTGCTGCTCAGCACTAGCATCATGGTGCTTTTGTCACCATTTTGACACCATCACCAACTCACCTCTCCTAGCCTTTTCTGCTCAGAGAGGAGTGGATCACCATGATCACTGGTTGTCCCCACCCCCAAAGGGTTACCAGGCAGGGTCAGAAAAGAGTGATAAGGCAGGAGAGCAGGCAACCATTGCTATGACAAGGTGGAGATTTCAGCACCTTCTTCAGCGAAATTTAGAAACATACTTGGAAAGAAATGGAAAACTTTAAAATACGCTTTTCCCCCCAAAGTGTGACTCACTGCTCTTCTTTCTCTTAGCAGGTGCTATTGCATTAAGTCATCACCATGATGCTATTCTTAATTATGCCTCTTCTGCAGTGCTAACAGAGATTCACGATCCCACAGAAGAATTTGCCTATACAAAGAATACACCTGTGATAGTATCAATAATACAGTAGAACCTCCGAGTTACGAACACTTCGGGAATGGAGATTGTTCGTAACTCTGAAATGTTCCTAACTGAACAAAACTTTATGGTGGTTCTTTCAAAAGTTTACAACTGAACATTGACTTAATACAGCTTTGAAACTTTACTATGCAGAAAAAATACTGCTTTCCCTTTATTTTATTTTTTAGTAGTTAACATTTAACACAGTACTGTACTTTATTTGCTTTTTTTAAAAATGTCTCTGCTGCTGCCTGATTGTGTACTTCCGGTTCCAAATAAGGTGTGTGGTTGACTGGTCAGTTCGTAACTCTGATGTTCATAAACTCTGAGGTTCTTCTATAGCTTGCATCCCAGAGGGCTTGCTAGCACTAACTTTTTAAAGGCAGTTTTAAGGCCATTTTTGTGGGCTGACAGGTTTCAGAGTGGTAGCCGTGTTAGTCTGTATCAGCAAAAACGATGAGGAGTCCTTGTGGCACCTTAGAGACTAACACATTTATTTGGGCATAAGCTTTCGTGGGCTAGAACCCACTTCATCAGATGCATGGAGTGGAAAATAAAGGAGCAGGTATAAATACATGAAAAGATGGGCGTTGCCTTAGCAACTTTGTTAATCTCTAAGGTGCCACAAGGATTCCTCGTCGTTTTTGTGGGATGATATATCATGGTTTGTTTATTTGGTTAATTATTTTTGCCTTAGTGGCAGGCCAGTAACTAAATACTGAATGCATTTTAATGTAGCAGCAAATTACAGTGTGTCAAGGATAACACCATTTTTGTTCCTTCTGGTAACATTCGTTCATGAATATTAACATGTAATCTATGGATTGAATGTAATCTATGGATCTGATATTGCGCAGGCTGGTATTTTCCAACAAGACTCACTGGAAACAATATTCAGATAGCCTCAACTAAAACTGATATTAAAAGGGAAGTGGCTGATCTGTTTAGATCTGAATGCTATTTTCCAACTTTCTTTGAGCTGGTTCTGCAGTGCTGTCCTCTTTGCTAATTGGGCTGACCATGGTGTTCTCTCACTGTTGGGGTAGCTCTGCAGTTTGACTGACCCGGGTGCTAATGTTAACAGTTCTCTCCTCTTGGTAGGTTTATTCATCATCATCCAGGGTTTATTTTCTTGTACAATATCTCACATATAAAAATATCTCAGACCGACCTGTATACTCTAGTTTCTCCACTCACTGATCTTGACCTCCTCTCTTTTAAAACATCTTAAGCTTTTGTGTGGTATTGTCAATGCTCCATCACGGATTCTCAGTCACTTTCAACTGTCACACTCTGTCAAAGCCATGTACAGAGCCTGGCCCCTTGTCCAGACTTTTTACTTTGAGCGTCAAGTGGTGTCAAGAAACCCGAGGTCACAACTTTGATGCTGGCAGTCTCCAGGGGGCAAAAAAAGATGATGGAGTGCCACCAGAGTCAGCATTCCATTAGAATGTGTTGGATGGCCAGATGTGAAGTTTACTAATCATTCCTGGACTCCCTGCAGAATGGTACTTATTACCCTGGAGAGCCAGAGTTCTAGAGATTTTTTCTACTTAAAGTCAGAGATTAAGCAGGTGTGGCAATGGCATAATCATTCTACAGGTAGTTGTGCAACAGGAGCAAATCCAAGGCTCAGGGTGGGGACGTGGACAGGAATATGAATCAAAGACATGGACAGAGGTGGGGGAGTGAGCATGAATCCAGGACTATGATGGCGAAGAAATGGACTGCATTCAGATGAATGTTACTGTCCTGAAATCTTATTCTGAAATCATTTTACTACCATCTTGAATGTATGGTATTCTCCTTTCTAACTCCTCTTATATTGTAGATCTCCAGCTGTTCTTAGGAAACAAAGTGGAAAAAGTGGAGGTACTCAGCTTGTAGGTAGTGTGCCAGATTCCGATCTCAGTTACAGCTGTGTAAATCTGGAGTAACTTCATTTATGTCAATCAACTTGACAAAACTAAGAGCAGTATTTGACTTGTATCTGTTTCAGTTCCCAACTGTAGATCTGACTTCTCTTTTGAGAGAAAGATACACATTATCTTTCCCCCCTTTTATATTATTTCCACCTCCAGGTATCTATCAGTCACCATCTTTTATTAGTTATAAGTGTTATCATTCCTGGATGGTGGAATTAGTTTGGTTTTTCCTAACTGAAGGGGCTCGATGCCTTAGCAATACTGAGAAAGCTAGGATTGTGATGGGATAAAGCCCTTCTTTAATACGAGTAACCTGTTTTTTTAAAAACTAACACAATAAATGGTCTGTAAATTTAATCAATAATGCTGTTACTACAAATATCTGTCAAAATCTTTTAGCACTTTTTACGGTGCTTTCTGCATCTTCTAATATTCAAGCCACTTGCCTCAATATTCAGGTGCTAACATAGTTTCCAAACCATTTAAGCCTTACAATTTTCTTTAGAGACTGAGTCTATTATTTGACAAAACATTAGAATTACAGTTTACTTCTTGTTTGCAAGCTCTTCCTGCTTGTGTGGTAATTGTTTCAGCTTGTTCCTTTGATATGGTTGATCTTTGGTTTCTTTGGTGTATTTGAATGATTACAATAATATTCTTTTGCCAAACAGGCCCACCTGAAACAAAAACTTACATCCTACCAGCAATGATTGATTCTATTTATTTTTTAGTAACACACATATATCATATTTCATTATTATAATCCTTCTCTCCTGCAAGGAGTAGCTCCATCTTAAAAAGTTATAATGGGACAACGTTGAGGACAGACTAATTTCAGTAGGGCTAAAGCTCTGCAAAAACAAATATATATCGGTGTCAGTTTTCTGCTTTTGTTTGGTATTTCATTTGTATGGCATGTTGGGCAAGGTCTTTGGCTGTCTTGAGTCTTCTTTGCACAGCTCCCATGGTGAAAATCAGGATTAAAACCATCTAAACTGACTAGGGGTGGATTTCCACTGTGTAGAGGAACCTTGATGGGTATAAGGCTGGCCCAAATACTTCTGTGTAACTCTCTCCTGCGACCTGGCACTGGGGGTGTGTCTGAGAGTTGTGGGCGTGGTTAAAGTATCCCTATACCCCCCAACAATCCCAAGGTGTTGAGACATGTTTTTTAGGTGATAGACTGTTCAACTTTGTGTCAAGGACCAGCCTCCTGGCAGCAGGAGAGTCCCAGGAATGTGTCTGTGTGTGAAACTAGCTTATCACCTCTTTAGCGCCTCCCCTTCTGAACTGTGCTGAGCGCAGCTTAGATCTGGGCTGCCATATTTTGGCTGTCATCTGTCCCTTGTTTTCTGTGATTTGTTTCTCTTTTTCTATTACTTGTCTCTCTTTGCGTTCTGATTTGGAACTTTTTCTTACAGTATAAGGGCCAGATTGTGGCTTACACACCCACACAGGAGAACAATGAATAGTTTATACCCACCCTGTGAGCGACCAAGACCTTGAGTGTGGGTATGCAGGAATAAGCAGATACTGGGTGCCTGCATCTCTCCACAGAGCAGATGGGTGGGGAGAGGACAGGGCATTGGCCTGTATCTTGCTACTCCTTAGCCAGTGCAGTTTATCTGGAAGGTAAGGGTTGTAATTACTGTTGGTATAAGCCAGCATTCTTCCTCTCTCCCCTCACCAGAGTCATGGGCAAGCAGGAAGGAAATGGTCACTCAAAGGTATATCTCTGAGGTGCAGTGCCTCCCAGGGCTGCATCTGGAGTGGTACTGCTTATATACCAGCCCTTGCTCAGAGCTGTACCCAAAGCCTCAATCTAGCTCTAAAGCAATGGAAAAAAATGTAAAACAATATTATATCAGGTGAGGAATATAGTTTTATATTGTACTTACCTTTGTAGTCTTTCCTTTTCGTTTTTCTTCACCAAATAAAATGTTTAATCAAAAATAATAAATTCTGAACTGGAAAGGGAGAGGTCTATCCAAACCAATCTACCTGCATATTGTGAGGCAAAAGCCAGAGGAAGAGAATGAAAGCATTTGCCTCTCTTTGCAATCTTTCTGAATATAAAATTCAAGCCAAATGTTATGTCTGGTCGTAGACTGGTAAACAAGATTATTTGGCTCTGTTGAGTAAATTCTCAAACTGTTACACTGCCTTATTGTATTATATACAAACCCTGTAAACAAATAACAGAATAATTCATGGATACTGTATTGTCTAGCACCACTTAAAAATGTGCATGTATATTTGTTGTTGTTTATTTACCTACTCTGACTTTTTTTGTATACCTGTTTTAGTCTTTTAATTTACAATGCAACCTGATTAGCTTTGGATGCTGTTGGATATTTAACTGTCTCAGAAGACTATATTTTTAGACAAAATAGAAGCAGAATATATTGGTGAAGCCTCTATAACGTTGTCTTTTTCCAATCGTTATTTTCATGACATTGTTAAGACTAGGCTCTGCAGTTAACTGAGTCAGTGTTCTCATTTAGCTTTTCTAGCCTGTGATTAAATGGGAGTCGTTGCTTGTTGTAATATGAGTTGGCTGACAAAAGCTAAATCTGTCACAGGTGCTACAATTTGTACATCAGGAAATTTGCTTTCCAAACACTAATTATTCCCATAGTATCGTACTTCACACAAAGCACAGATAACACAGTCAGCAAAATTTCCTCCGTTTTATCATTGTGCTGTAAATTAGGGTTTGTCTCCTACCATTGTATAAAGTGTAGATGATGGAAATTCTAATGCAGGGAACCCTTTGATTTTATAAGGTTTTTCTTGCTTTAATCTCCCAATCCAATTTCACAAGACTTAGTTTGTTCCAATAATCATTTCTGAATTTCAAATCCATGATTGTCTATGTATTCTGTAGGGAGATAGTAAGGCATGAATCTGATAGGGTAGCCTAGAGCTTAACAGATAAAAATGAAAACATTTTGTGCCAGGAAGGTCCAGGCCTAACCCAGAGATATATTTAAAAATTAATATGGGGAATTACCTTTATTTGGTGAGAGCTTGTAGGTATACCTCTGACCTCAAGTACACATCATTTTTATATTTGGCAGCCTCTCCTCATAGGCTTGGGACTGAAGAGCTGTTACGGGCAAATCCTCATTCCTTTGGGAGAGTGGCTCTTCCTACTTTTTGGCCTTTTTGTTACTGAAGGGGCAACGTGGATAATCAGTCACTGCAACTGTGGCTGAAAAAACAGAAAACTTCAGTTTACAGCCCTATCAGGTATTCTCAGATCACGTGCTCACAAACACATACTCTTCCACTGTAGGCACCCCTTTTATGTGACGTGCACATTTTCTGTTGCTTCCCATGGTGGAAAGGCTTGTTAGGATATCATGCTAGTGCCTGAGTTGACAATATTATCTATTTCTGCATTTAATCATAAGGGAAAATACCTGTCCGCAAGACCCCACTAGATATGAGGAAATGGCTCTGATGGGTTAAATATTTTATAACAGATCTAGCTGTCATCAGAGTGTGTGGGTCCTTGACATTAGCCTCAGAATGACCTACTAAAATAAACGGTAGAGCTTTGTTTTAGAAATTTGCCTCTTTCATTGCCATGGATTGCCTTGCAACAGATGCTGAGACTATAGAAATGTTTAAAAAGTAAATAGGAAATACTAATCTTGATAAATTAGTTAGAAAAGGTAAAACTCTGAATGCTGTATGTAAACTTACTAGGGAATTTGTTTGTTGGCTTGGTTTTCCATTGGGATTTAGTTAATCTTCTATTTTTAATATATTGTAAACTGTCTCAAGAAAATGTTTATTGACTCCCTGAGGATGAACATATTGTATATTGCTGGATTTCCAACAAATGAAAACATTTATGTAATTTAACTTATACTAGCAGTGATTCACAGCTGCAATTATTTGGCCTGTATACAGTAACTTCTGATTTGTATTTTTGTTTTATTTTTTGTAGGATTATTTGACAATTCACAAGTATGGCAATGCAGCCAGAAATGATCTCTGGAATACCCTGTCAGAGGTAAAGTGCTATATAGCCTAATACACTGAGAGAAAAGCAGGAAGCCATAGTGGTGTTTTTATGCTGAGGTTGGAAGAAAATAGTCCATATTGAAATGCCTAAGCCCAAGAGCACATTTAAAAATTAATGCTAAGAAGTACTGTTTGGATTCACAGAAAGCGATAACATAAAAAAACATGTTTTCAGTTGTTTGTATTATATCACTGACACCAAATAAAGGGAAGGCCTGCTCCCATTGACTTCAGCGGGAGCAGGATAAGGTCTGTAAGTAGGAAAGAGCAGGAAAATGCTGTGCTTTGACATTTATATTGAATAGGCTTTTGATATGTAAATAGTCATGATTTGTCTGAAGGACAGACCTTGTAAAGGCTTAAAGCTGGGCATTGTATTTTCTAGTGTCAACTGTTATTATTTGATGTCCTTAGACCAGCTGCAGGTGATTACAAGGATACTGAAAGCTACCCTTGCTTCTTCTGTACAGTTTCTTACTTTTTCCTTTCCTTTCCTTATGTTAAAGCCTTTGGGGCAAATTCTCAGGGATTTGCACTCAAAAGTGCATACTAGTCAAAGAACAGCAGAACTCACAGCAAAGGTACAGGTACAAGATTGTGACTGCATTCTTGGCCATGAGCAAATACTGTCACATAGTATATGTCACACCTGTTAATGGTAGGAATTAAAATTCCATGTTCCCCTACCTATCAGTATATCTGTTGTCATCCTTTACATTCTCGAGATGTCTCACATGCAGACTGAGTTCCAAGGGGTTTTTCCTGGGATTTGCTTGGATTCACTAGAGGTCACTCAGTCCCTGTTCCAGCATTGGCAGGAAGTTAGAGGCATTCCTTGGTTGCAGAGAAAGCTGTCTCTGTCCATCCTTCACTTACTTGAAGTCTCTCTCTCCATGAGGTGCAAGTCTCCCATTTCTGTTGGGTTCACTGTATTCCAGCTGAAATTCCACCTGATTTAATTCCACCTATTTAAAACTGTTTTTTTTCTAGAGTTTCTGTATTAAACTAGAATAAGGTATTCCTATATTTGCTGCAAGATTTATACAGTTTGCAGATTTGGGGAAGGTCTGCATGTGCAGTTTAGCTTTGGACATAAGAATCCAGATTTTCCAGTGGTGGTGTTTTTTGGATGCCTAGCGCGAGACACCTTAAAGGGGTGTGGTTTTCAGAGGACAGATGTTCAGCACTTTCTGAAATCAGACCTTTTTAAAGTGTCTCAAGATGGGCACCCAAAATCAATAATCCCAAGAGAAAATCTTCATCAGTCTTTCCAGCTCCTTTTTTAGCCTTTTCTGATCATGGAAATCATTTGCATATGGTCATACACAGTCTTTGTGAATGCTGGAAATGTGGGGAAGCAGGTCTGAAGGTCCACTCCTTTTAGGTATGGGTGGGATTTTCAGAAGTTCCTCAATGACTTAGGGGTACAAATCCCAATGAAAGTCATTGGAACTTGTGCTCCTAAGTCACTTAGGTGCTTTTGAATATCCCACTGTCACTGTGTTTGCATTTTCTAGCTTGCCACATGAGTATTTATTGCGTTCAGTTCTTAAAGCTGTTTTATTTTGATATGCAAGATCAAATGTCTAACTCTTATGTAGAAAGAAGGCTCCTCCTCGACTGATTTTTTTAAAACCATTTATATCCTGTATTTATGCATGGAAAGCGCCTGTGCGTATAGATGCTTAATTGCTATTTAAACAGCTAGACAAATTAATGATCCTTTGGTTTAAAAAGTAAATGGTATTATGTGTTAGATACTAGTATTACATCAATATACTAAACCAAAACTTTTTTTTTTTTTGGAAGGCTCTAAAAAAGGTTGGAAAATTTGTAAATATCCAAGAGGTAATGGATCAATGGACATTACAGATGGGTTACCCTGTTATCACCATCATGAGAAATGAAACTGCAGGCAATATTATAGGAATCTCCCAAGAGCATTTTATTTATGACATTGATGCTAAAACCACGGATCCTGATCCTGGAAGCAACAGGTACATGTATTTCTCAATAAATATTCCTACCAAAAGTTCTAGTTGTTTAGCTGCTTCATGCCAGTATTTAAAGCAGAAGTCCCTGCCAAAATCACTTAGCTTTGCCTAGAATCAATGGCATAATATGGCCCTAACATTTTAATTTTATTAAAGATTATTCTTGTAACAAGGATTAGAATTATATTAGCATAATAAACAACAAAAGAAAGCTTTTAAAGTGCACATTTGCATTTTTAGTGCTCTCTCTGGTTTTTTTCAATCTAGGGTATACATTTATTCCTTGGCCTCTTCTTTTGATTTTGTGGCACTCAGCGAAATGCACCAGCATGTGGCTAGATTCTTCTGATGTTGCATAGTTAAGAGTGGTTTTCAAATATCAGCAGGAGTAGTCTCTTATTTTGACAGAAAATTTTAATCAGCAGTCTTACAACAGCTTATATCAGCTTGTACAGATGCTCCTGATAGTCTGGTCATGTGTCAAGGAAAGACTAGATAACTAAAGATGAACATCTCATATGGTTACCCCTGAAAAAGGAGAAGCCTTTGGAAGCGCTTAAAACACAGATACTGGCTATTTTTAAAAAAATACAGAGCTCACTGTCAGTATAGTAGGTAAGGGGAAGGCATAGTTGACTCTAAGGGCTTGTGTAGATGAACAGCTAGAGCAGGGGTCTCAAACACGCAGCACGCGGGCTGCATGCAGCCCGCGGAGCTCTTCCCTGCGGCCCGCCGGACTCCCTGTGGGCGCCCCCCTTTTAATTTTTGTTTTGTTTTTTTTTAACCCCCAGGCAGTTCCCGGGGGGTTAAAAAAAAGGGGGGCGGCAAGGGCGCGGGGAGCCTGGCGGGCCACAGGGAAGAGCTCCACGGGCCGCATGGGAAGAGCTTCGCAGTTTCTGGGAGGGAGGGGGGAGGAGCGGAAAGCCATGCACACAGGGGAGGAGGCAGAGAAGGGGCAGGGCCTAATGGAAGGGGTAGAATGGGGCGGGGCCGGGGGCAGCGAGGGGGCGGGGTCAGTGATGCGGCCCTCAGGCCAATGCACTAGTCCTCATGCGGCCCTCGTGGTAATTTGAGTTTGAGACCCCTGAGCTAGAGCATGGCAAGCTGGGGAGTAAATCTATAGTGCACTAGCCTGCCACATCCTAATAGTCTGTGTGAACCCTGCTGCTATTCACTAAAAGTTCCCAAGTGTGCTTTGATCTACTCCTCTATGAAATGAGAGTAAGTCAGTGTGCACCAATGAACATTCAGTATGCAGTAGCAGGGTCCACATGGAGGTGCACGGCACACTAACGTACTGTAGATTTACACTCCGGCTTGCCATGCACTAGTGGGTTGTCTAAAAAAGCCCAAAATGACTTTTATGCCTCCTCTGATCTTGAACGCAGTCAGGAGCCAAACTAAACCTCAGGACAAGTTAGAGCAGCCATATAGCTGCTGTAACTTACGACAGCTAGAACAGTCCCTTAGGGGCTGTTTCAGCTGGGATTGATAGAGCACTTAGCTCTCTGGCCCCACCCCCAGTGGCTTGCATCATACTCACTTCCCAGAATGTCTCCTCCTAGTCCCAAGCTAGTTCCAAGACACTCCCTGCACTGTTAGTGCCACAAGGGGCTGAACTTAAGCTGACTATGCTGGTTTTATACCAGCCCAGGATTCTCTGACATTTCCCAATTAAGGCATCTTTAAGGTTGCTTTGCTGGGGCCAGGATCTGTCTGATCAGGTTGAAAGCGAGCTCAAAACTATCTGCTAGGGTTGATGTCTACAGGACTGCCATTTAGTCTAAAAGCTGCTGTCTTCACCTCCTCTGGTTGAATGCGCAAAGGTCACTCTCTTAATCTTGACTTGTCACAGAGAGGACAATAGAAGTCATCAAAAGGTAAAACTAGGTGCAGATGGTCACTTGACATGTTTGGGTTTTATGGAAGAATATTCCTGTAAGGGAGTTTGTTATTTTTTAAAAACCACGATACTGTAAATTTATTCTCCATTGTTTCATGTGTGTGACGGAGCTCGGTTGGTCCGCCGGCCCGCTAGGGACAGTAGGGAGCTCCTGTCTCACGTACAGGCCTGGGTCACACCCTCTGGTAGTGGGGAATTAGCGTACGGCGGGGTGTGGGCCTGAGTCCGTGACGCTTCCCTCAGGCAGGGGCACCAGCAAGAGTCTGTGGCGCGCCCCTCAGGCAGGGGGGCGCCGGCCAGAGTCTATGGCGCGCCCCTCAGGCAGCGGGGCACCGGCCAGAGTCTATGGCGCGCCCCTCAGGCAGGGGGGCGCCGGCCAGAGTCTGTGGCACGCCCCTCAGGCAGGGGGGCGCCGGCCAGAGTCTGTGGCGCGCCCCTCAGGCAGGGGAGCGCTGGCAAGGCTCTGTGTCGCTGTCGGGGTTTGCCTACCTGAGGCGGGTTGGCCAGGGTAGGGGAACGCAGGCCCACCCACCTTCTCTGCATTCCAGCCCAGGGCCCTGTCAGTGGTGGGGGAGAGGGTCCCGCCACTCGGTCAGCGGGGATCCATCCGCAACACGCTGACCCCCTAGATTCCCCACCCTCCAGTCCTGCCCTGGGCTACTTCCTACCCCAAACCTTTGGTTGGGTCCCTCCAGCTCTCCAGGATATTCGGCCGTTGGTAGGTGCAGCTCACCCTCGGCGTCAGGCTCTCCCCAACTCAGGTTACTGCTGGGCTCCTCCTGTTCCTCGGGGTATTCTGCTGCTGGCAGCGCTGGTAACCCCGGTCCGTCCTCCGGGACCAGCTCTGCCGGGTCCAGGGCCTCCCCTGGCTTGGCAGCAGGGTCTGAAGGGAGCAGCCAGCGGTCTGTGTCTGTCTCCCTTCCTGGGGCTGCCCTGACTGGGCTAAGGGCCCCGCCCTTTATACTTCCTGTTACACCCCTCCCCTTCCTGGGGGTGGAGCCGGCTTGACCTGGCCCCGCCCACTCCGGTTGAGAGAGTGGCTCTTTACCCTCTGGCTCAGAGGGAAGCCACCCTGGCTCCCTACAATGTGCCATGGATGTTGTGGAACTCAGACCTAAATATGGTACATAGTTAATTGTTGTTTCACTGGCTATATTGTTAGCTCCACAGTGGGAGCTAAATTTAAGTATATGCTTAATACTTTGTTGACACAAACCCTATATTTGTTCAAGAACAAGAAAGGTGAAAAAGTATATTATGTGAATGGAAAGTGTCTGTGCCTCACAGTTCAGTGTTACTCTTCCAAGAACAATTTGGACTGGTCTACATTAACTCTGTAAATCAATCTAAGTTATGCTATTTCAGTTACGTAAATTAGGTTGACTTACAGTGGTGTCTACACCATACTCTCCCGTCGACATAGCTTCCACCTCTTGGGGAGGTGGAGTGCAGATGTTGATGTGAGAGCACTCTCCCATCAACTTAGTGTGTCTTCACCAGACCTGCTAAATCGACACCACTGCATCGATTGCTGCGGTGTCGATTTAGCCGGTAGTGTGGACATGACCCTTATCTATATATCATATTTATTTGTGTAGTGTTTTTTGTGTCATGGAACGCTATATAGATATCAATGTATGTATGTATTTATACATGTATATGTGTGAGTGTGTGTATATACATCCGCAGATAATGTGAGTAAATTTTATTACTCAGGAAAACAGTGTCTAATAGTATTTCGATTACTTAAAACAAGTATAATACTGAAAGCATTGTGCAAACTTCCCCATACATGTTTGTCCATTCATCTCAGTCTTAATTTGCAATAACTCTGCTACTCCAGTCTATGAGCAAAGGCTACCAGCCATGCAGTGATTTTGTGTGGATGTGGAAAGCTGAGGGTTAAAATTAGACCATTAATACACTTTCATTTGTGACCTAAATTCAGATTTGAACTCAGATTGCTGAAGGTGAAAGACTAGTACACTAACCCTCCTTACACCTCCTCACCTCTCCCCTGAGAGAATAGGCTTTGTGTTGAGTAAGTACTTGATGTTTGGATTCTCTTTTTTTATTTCTTCTTCTTTGCCCCCTTCTGTTTTTTCCCTTTCCTCTGCTGCACCTTCTCATCCCCTTAACCACAAATGGGGAAGAAGCCTTTGGAAAGTGAAAAATGTCATTGGTGAAAATACCTAGGTCAATCAGTTTGATGGCAGAGCCATGTTCTGCCATTTTTCAGTTACAATTATGTGCAAATCCTATTGACATGGAGTCTAAGTCACAAAGCAAATGGGCCCATAAAAATTAAGTGAAAGGGACACATACGTATTCCGTTAGTCTTTCAAACTCATCTTCTTCCGAATAATATTAAAGTCACATAGGTTGGTTATACATTAATGTCCAGAGTTTTAAATCACTGATCATTTAATTCATTGTAATACTACACACTGACAGTAATGGCCTGACGGAAACAGCATTTGTGTGTCTTTTACATGTCCTCCTATACCAGGGGTGGCCAAACCTACTGACCGTCTGAGCCACATACGACAATCTTCAGAAGATTGAGAGCCAGGGTGCTGAAGCCCTGACCCCCAGCAAGCGTGTCCTGTGGGTCTGAAACCCCAAGCCCCGGCAGATGCGCCCCATGGGGCTGAAGACCCAAGATCCCCCACCCTGCTGGGCAGAAGCCAGAAGCGACATGTGGGGTCACTTACCCCCAGATGTTTGCCAGGGTTTGTTGGCCCCGCTTGGTCACATGGTGCCATCAAGCCGCCTCTCTTGGAGAGGTGGATTAACTACATTGATGGAAACCATTTCCATCTGCACTACAACAGCATAGCTGCAGTGCTGTAGATGTGCCACTACAGTGGCTGTAGTTAAACATGGCCTTAGAGTATTAGTCTTTGGGAATCCAGGTCTGGGGCTTTGATTCAGCACAGAATAAAGATAAGCATAGGTGGCAGGTATCTGGGCTAGAGGGGACTCAGCCCCCCAACTCCATTTCTGGCGGGTGGCACCAGGGCAAAGAAGGGAACGGGGCAATGTAGGGGAAGGGCCCAGCAGATTCCCAGCTGGGCTGCATTCCCAGCAGATGGAGCTAGATTCCTCAGTCCTGGCAGAGAGCACTGGAAAGTGAGGGAATCCTGAGGTGGTGGGGGAGAGGACCCTCAGGGTAGGGGAGGATGTTCAGAAGTGATTGTGGGGGAAAGGAGGGAGATCCTGAAGTGATTTAAGGGGAGGGTCCTGGTGGAAGGAGCATTGCTGAGATGATTGGGGTGGGAAAGGAGAGGCCCAGGAGAAAGGGGGGATCCTGAGGCCCTTCCGCTGAGTTTCCTTCTGCCCGGTGTGTGCTTGACCCCCACCCCTCCTCTGGCCCGCCTCTTCCCACCCAGCCCCACCCCCTTCCCCCAAGTCCCCGCCCGTGCCCTGCCTCTTCTCCGTCTCCTCCCCTGAGTGCGCCGCATCCCTGCTCCTCCCCATCCCTCCCGGAAAGTCCTAAGCGCTGCCAAACAGCTGTTAGGCAGCGGTGGGACAGGAAGCACTGGAAGGGAGGGGGAGAAGTGGGGACACGGCATGCTCGGTGGGGGGTGGGAAAGGAGGCAAAGAGGGGGGAGCTTGGCTGCCGGTGGGTGTGGCGCACCCGCTAATTTTTCCCCGTGGGTGCTCCAGCCCCGGAGCACCCACAGAGTCGGCACCTATGGTGAGGCCCCGCATCTGGTGGCACCGGAAGTAGAGTGGGTGAGACATTGCAAGGGAGGGCCCGTCTGTGCATGGATGCACACATCCGGTGATGCTGTGGCAGGTTATAATTTGTGAGCATTAAGAGTCAACAGGCCACAGCAGGGAGCCAGTCCCAGCCACACGGGACAGGAGCCCAGCTGCGGGGTGAGTGCGGGGTGGGCTCAGCACACTCTCCCTCCCCCAAGAATTTTCAGCAGCAGCTTATGAAGATAAAGACTAGCCACACTTCCCCAAAGAGCTTAAACTCTCTGGTTGGGGCCAGCTCTAGGTCCATTGACTCTCCTTTGCTTTAAAGACTCCTTTTAGAATAGGTCTGGCAGATGTATTCTGATAAATTAAAGAGAGCTGAAATATTTAAGAACCACAGTTTTGTAAAAATGTCTGTTCTAATCTCTATGCCAAAACACTTGTGTCATAAGTAAGTATTTAAGATGCACTATAAGACACCACACTTAATTTTTTTCTCTAAAAACATATCCAGGACAATACAAAGCCAAAAGCAGCGTTTCCAAGGGACTAAATGCCAGAGTGAATACTCTTGATATCTCTGGAAGTGGTTTACTCTGAGTGCTGCATAATCCAATACAGATGAGCATTTTTTAATTTTTGTTGTAGATAAGAAATAGAATGTATATATTTGTTTTTCCTAGTCTAACACAAGGCTCCACATATATACTATAATTAGAATGGGGAAAAAGCTGTGTTTTAAGGGCCAGATGTTCAACATGTGACTTCTTTGTGTGCATACAATTTGACTTATGCAATTTTAAGCACTATCACTATGCATAAACACTATAGAATTCACACAATCCTGTTTCTATGCACAAATGGACATTGATTTTTCTGGACACCTAGCCCCGGAAGATATTTTATGTGGGAAATATTGAGAGAAAGTAAGAAATTACAGACTCTTGCTCTGGGGATGCTACAGTATACAAGGCCCCAGTCAAAGTCCATTGAAGTCAATGGGAGTCTATTGATTTCAATGGGGTTTGGGTCAGACCCATAAGGATATGCCAGATAATGTTCTAATTTGAAGCTATCCCAGGAAAAGTCCATAACTCCTACTTTACGGTGCACAGGGCGAATTCTGCCCTTGAATAAGTACACGAAACTTCTGTTGATTTGGAGTCCTGTCTGCATATCTGAAGACAGAACATGTCCTGGCAGTACAGGACTGCACAAAATGAGGAGATAATCCATATGACAGGGTTCAGTGGGTTTCCCTCATGACAGAGAGAACCATAATTTCAAGGCACTGAAAAGACATCTAGAATCACCCATCACTACAGGAATGATTCACAGGTTTGACAAAAAAAATATGAAAAATAATCTGCTGTCTAGAAAATGAGCTAATCAATTCTGATGAAATCTATAAACCATTTCAGTTCTGTATTGAAGGGGAGGCACAAACATGAAGCTCTCAGATATGGAGAGATTTTTTTCTTTTCAAAATACACAGAATTCTTCTCTTTAAAAACAGAGAAATAACTTATTTACATTTAAAAAAATATTTGCTACTTTCTGACTGAGATGGAGGCCCAGGAACTATTCAGGCACGGTTCATGACCCAGTGGGAGCTCCTGGTGTCACTGTGCAAATGTACAGTGTTTTCTGCAGCATGGGCACCGTTTTTATAGTTCATATTTACTGTTTCATCGTATATTATGGAAAGGGGAAATGCTTCTAACCTCCTCAAAAGAATATAGAAGGCCCCAAACATAGTAAAACCACCAGGGTTTCACTGGCTGTGGGGAAGGATGCATGTCACACAGGGGGACTCTACACTCCATATATGCTGCAGAGTTTGGCTCCATGGTTCCTCTGTCTGTGGGGATGCTGGGGGAAGGTTAGTGGCCTGGCCTGATTAGGAGACGACCAACAGACCCAATGCTGGCATTAGATATACTGGCATTAGAAAAGGTTCAGAGAAGGGCAACTAAAATGATTAGGGTTTGAAACGGGTCCCATATGAGGAGAGATTAAAGAGGCTAGGACTTTTCAGCTTGGAAAAGAGGAGACTTAAGGGGGGATATGATAGAGGTATATAAAATCATGAGTGGTATGGAGAAAGTGAATAAGGAAAAATTATTTACTTGTTCCCATAATATAAGAACTAGGGGCCCCAAAATGAAATTAATGGGCAGCAGGTTTAAAACAAATAAAAGGAAGTTCTTCTTCACACAGCGCGCAGTCAACTTGTGGAACTCCTTGCTTGAGGAGGTTGTGAAAGTTAGAACTATAACAGGGTTTAAAAGAGAACTGGATAAATTCATGGAGGTTAAGTCCAGTAATGGCTATTAGCCAGGATGGGTAAGGAATGGTGTCCCTAGCCTCTGTTTGTCAAAGGGTGGAGATGGATGGCAGGAGAGAGATCACTTGATCATTACCTGTTAGGTTCAGTCCCTCTGGGGTACCTGGCATTGGCCACTGTTGGAAGACAGGATACTGGGCTGGATGGACCTTTGGTCTGACCCAGTATGGCTGTTCTTATGTTCTTATGTTCTTTAGCGCTGTGCAGACTCACAGGTCTAACACCACATAGGCCCTGTGTGGACTAGAGTGGCTCAGTAGCCACTCCACTTCAAGCGGTATGGTTGATTGGGGGATTTATTTCCCATTGAACCTCCTCTCAACTCCCTGCACAAAACTCATTTATTGAAGCCTTGCAAGAAAGGGGCAGTGCTTTAGTAATGAGAAGTGAAATAATAAAAACATTGCCAGTGTATCCCCATTTGTTATTTATATGACACTTTGGGTGTATATACACACAAATACAGTTTTCCTTTACTAAATTGTTTGCCGGTTGTAGACAACAACTGCTCCACTTCCAGAATAGAGGTCTAACTCACATACTTTCCCATCTCTCTTTTGAGAGGAGCTCAAAAGATTGGGGTTTTTTTATGTCTTTCACCTTTATATTATCTGGCATATTAAGCATAAGTTATATTTGCTATTGCAAATAACTGTCTTGTCACCAAATGGGCCGATTCTGCCACTCTTGCTCACATTGATTACTACCATGGGTATTCAGCATGAATAAGAGTGGCAGAATTTAACTCTGAAGTAGTGGGATGTTATTGTATTCTGTATGGTATGCAAGAAATGAACAACATGGGATAAAAAAGTCAAAACAATTGCATATATATACAAATATCATAAAAAAGTTAAAAGTTTCTTTATTGGGTAAACCAGGGCTCGATCCTGGCTGCTCCAGCTGAAATGGAAGAAGATGCATCGAGCCCCTTCCCACCACTTGTACACTCATGTTTGTTAGGGGACAAATATAATGCCAGTGGTTGTGCTCTTCCTGAGCACAGAGGCAATCCATACCCCAGCTGCTTGTCAGGAGCCAGCACTGTGGGGAACGCATGCTACATTTCTAACTAATAGATACAAGAGCTGCTTGTAATAATGTTCCCAAACACCCTCTCAGGACCATGCAGGCAGAATGCCTTTGGCCACTGCCACTAATTTGCCCAGTGCACACTTTGCCCAATATAAACTGTGAAATGCATTTGGAAATCACAGGTTAAATTAAAACTGGTATTTCTGACATCATTGCTCACAGCAGCAATCATGCTGAAAAGTGACATCAATGCAGGAGCACACATTAGCAGATTGTAAGGGCATTTTATATTCTGATTCCATAACATAACATGTACAAAAGAACCAGCATGCACCTCCATTCAGGCAACAGTGCCAGCCACACCATTCATCTCCTGACTGAGTCCCACTATTTGGCTCCCATATCTATAATGCTCTACACCAGCTTCCAAGACCTATCCCCACTCCCCAAAACAGCTACCCATCCTTCATGGTTCAGTGGTCCAGAAAAGAATGGAAATTCTTTGATATGTCACCAATCCCTTAGAGTTCGAGGATGCTTGTCTTCCATTGGATGATAGCCAATTATCGCTGGTGGATCTGCAGGTGGCTAATGAGATTGATCCGGGATCCATAGATCTTGTCATTGTTGGGGAAAACTTTTCCCAGTGGAAGGGACAGATCATGTTGAGTTGGGCTGTGGCATGTTCTTTCCTCCTTTCCCATTTGACTGTTTCCTGCGGTCTTAGTTGCATCTCAAAATACTGGGATCATTGCCACTAGGTTCGTCTCCATTTTGGTCAATCGAAGGCTTGGGTTTCCCATGAGTTTATGTCAATATTGCACTTCTTCATATTAGCTTTAAGGGTGTCTTTGAAGCACATTTTTTGCCCACTGCTTGTCTATTGACCATGGCATAGTTGTGAGAACATTACCTGCTTTGGGAGTCAATTGTCTGGCATTCGAAGAATATGGCCAGCCCAACAGAGTTGGTGATGGATGAGCATAGCTTCAATGCTGGAGTTTTGGCTTGGGACAGAACACTGATGTTGATGCGTTGGTCATCCTCCTTGATTCAGATGATCTTGCAGAGGCACTGTTGATGGTATCATTCATGAACATTTGAGTGTCTACCGTATGTCACCCAGGTTTTGGCACCATACTGAACAGCAAGGATAACAACAGCTTGGTGCACGAGAACCTAGGTTTGATTCTTGATGTCACAATTTTCGAAGATACATTTTCTCAGTCCAAAAACCGCGCTGGTGCATTGGAGGCAGTGTTGACTTTCCTTGTCAATGTCAGCTCTCTGCGGCAGATAGCTGCTGAGGTAAAGCCAAACCTCTTGTGTTTGGGGGGTTCATGTTGCCCTGTAAAGCCATTTATTCTGGAGCTCGAAGCTGGGGCCCACTGTTTTTGTCATTGAGATTCACCTTCCTCCCCATTAGAGACGGCTGTCTGCTCCCATGCCTTGCTCAGGGTCTGGACCTCCCATTGTTCTAGCACAAAATCCTCATCTCCTGGTAACCACTTGAAATTTACATCTCTGTGGGCCTCTGAGCTAGCGGGCTGCGAGATTGATGTTCCTGGCTGACAGGAGGGGCCTTCCCTATGGTCTTCTGCCCCTCACCTTAGCCCATGAACGCTCTCATTTCTAGGACCAGGCTGGTTTCCACTAAGGGGACTCCACTCCATCATTTCAGAACCTCCCCAAAATATTTCCAGTCCCATCCTAATAACACGAGGTAGGCAAGGGTGGCTGACAGCCCCACTTGGCAGGTGTGGTGCAGTTCCCTACCATCAGCTGCACTTCCGTCATGTGGTAAGGTTATACAACCCTATGTATGCCCTGGAGGTAGAGGGGAGCACCTGACATGTTGGAAGACTCTAATACGTTTTCTGGTATGATTGTTTGGCTGCATCCGATGTCTACTAAGCCTGTGACCTCCAATCCACTGACCCATACTGAGATAAGCATCTTGACCAGGCTCCGTCTGCAAGCCCTGGAGCAGGCCTTCGATGCCTGTCCATAGCTGCAGTTCATAAGGAGCACCCCTGCCTAAAATGTCCTTTCTGTCCACACTCGAAACAGTTCCCCCTTGGTTTGCGGTTGGCTGTCCCTCCTCTGAGGCTGTGGGGGTTCCTAGTGGGCATAGCCCCCTTCTTGGGATGACCCGTAGAAGAGCAGCTGGTTTAGGAACCCTCAGCCTCCCATCCTAGCCTGACCTCTGCTAGGGGTTGGTGTCTGGAGTTCGGGTGCCCTGGGCCTAGGTGTCAGAGAGCTGGACTCTCAGCTTCCACATAATTCTCCATCAGGGTTATGGCCTCCACCAGTGTCACTGGTCTATGTTGCTTCACCCATTTTCTCTTGCCATATAGGAGAACCTGGAAAAACTGCTCCAGCACAATAGCTTCTGCTACTTGTACTCTGGTCCACTTCTCGGGGTACAGGTAGCACCAACACAGGTGTTGTGCAACCAGGCTGGGCTCCCAGCAGGTACATTTTCTTCCTGAATTGTTCATGGAATGTCTCGGGGTTGATATCCATGTAGTCCAGAATGGTTGCTTTTACCTTATCATACTCTAACACCTCTATGGGATCTAAGCCCCTGTAGGCTGCTTGGGTGAGTCCTTTCAAATATGGGGCGAAATGAGGGTGGCCCAGTGTTCCTGCAGCCAGCGTGCTGCGGGGGCCATCCACTCAAAGGTGACCAGGAAGGCTTCTGCGTTGTCTCTGGGACCCATTTTCACAAGCCTGATGGGCAGCCCAGCGGAGAGTACATCACCTGAGGGTCCTGTGCCATCACATTAGATGTCCCCTTGGGCCTCCAGAGTGTTGCTACCTGCCGGATTAGGAATTCCTTTTGCTTCTGATGCTTTGCAGTCAGCTCTTGGAGTATCTGCTGCTGCTTTAGTTGGGCCACTTGCTGTTGCTGCGGGGCAGCTATCTGTTGCTGCAGCTGACCCTGTTGCTAAGCTACCTGCTGCTGTTGGCTCTCTACCGTCCATTTAAGCAGCTTTTCTGTATCCATGATCTCCCTTGGGCTGGTTTTGTTGGTAGATCTGCTGTCCTTCTATCGGGACTGGGTTGATGCCCTTATTCGCCACCGGTTGTTGGGGGAGTTGGTGTCTGAGCCCAGCAATATCACCTAGCTGCAACAATCTGTGGCAATATTGCCCATCGACAAGAGTCTACAGCTGGTGGTCGGGGAACCTGGGCTCTCCCTGCTCCACCAAATTCCAACCCATGGCCCTGTGACTGACCAGTCGGATATGTGGCCTGGGGGGTGGATGCTACCAACCCTGCTCCCTGGGCCACTCCCTGCCATGGCCTCTGCCCCCTCCAAAGCCACAACAAGTATTGGCTCTGAACTTATGGGGTGGTTCTTACTTGCAGTGATCTGCAGGCTTCTCTTTCACCCGCGGATCTCTGTTCCTGGTCTCCATGGAGGCCTTCGGTGGACCTGCAGTAGTGTCAGGTCCAGAGGGTGTGGAGCTCCTTAAGCCTCCCTGCAGCAGCCACCTGTGGGGCTACTCCCTTGATCTGTCCAATCTGACTGAGCTGGGCGGCACCCTTTTGAGCCCTGCCCCCATTGTGAGCATGCCCTGCAGCTGCAGCTGGGCAGGGCCTTCTGGGTCCAGAGCTGCTCGTTAACACCTGATTCCTTGGTGTGGCACTTTTACATCCCATCACAGGGACAAGGAAGTATTCAGATAATATGGAAATTCAGATAATAGAGCAGAGACCCCTGGCCAGACTCCAAATAAAATCCACATCTCCCATGCTATTTGGATAATCGGGAATGTAATTCAAGGAGATGATGTAAAGATTAGATAATTAGGATCTTAAAATTCTTGACAAAGATCGATAAATATTGTTATCTCCATTGAACAGGCCCAGGATCTGAAGCACAGAGAGATGAAAACTGACATTCTCAGCAGTGGCATTTGATTTTGGGTGCCACTGTTTCAGCAATCCCAATTTGGGACAGCATGAGCTTGATGTCCAGAGGTGCCAGGCAACCACAGCTTCATTTGAGGTCCTGTGGAGCTGTAGATGCACAATTCCTCAGTCAGCCTGGTGGGGTCTCCCAGTGGAGCCCCAACACTGAGTACCCCAAATCAGTCACCATTCTTGAAAATTTGGAAGCTGGTGACTTTCCCAGATTCACACAATGAGTTGGTAGCAGAGTTGGGAACTCAGTCCAGTTCTTCCCCCCCAATCCATTGCTCTAACTCAGGGGTTCTCCAACTGGGGGTCAGGACCCCTCGGGATCGCGAGGTTATTACATGGGGGGTTGGGAGCTGTCAACCTCCACCCCAACCCCGCTTTGACTCCAGCATTTATAATGGTGTTAAATATATTTTAAAGTGTTTTTAATTTATAAGGGGGGGGGGTCCACTCAGAGGCTTGCTATGTGAAAGGGGTCACCAGTAAAAAAGTTTGAGATCCACTGCTCTAACTACTGTTGTCTCCTTTTATTACTAGTATGCTTGCATTTTATGTGTTCATTTATAATCTCCAATCCTCTTCAAAATACCATTAAACTTAAATTCAGTAATGCCCTATGGGAGAGAATACCACAGATTTCTACCTGCTGCCAGTCTATTTAATTGTCCCCTTATTCTTCCGTTGTTAGGCTAGAGGAAAAATTGACTGAGTTTTCATAGACCATTTACATTTTTGCATATCTTTGTCATGTCATCTCATACTTCCCTTGTCTCAAATTTAAGTAATCAAAGATTTTAAATCATTCTTGTATCTAAATCCCTCCAACCTCTCGTCACTTTAGTTCTTCTTTTTAGATCTTTTGAAGTTCAGGAATGTCCTTTTTAAAGAAGGCAACCAACAATGAAAGCAGTACATTAGGTTTCAGATCATTGATTTACTTAAGGCAATTGTATTAATTACAATGCTCTCGTCAATGCAATCTAGAATCCTATGCCCCTGAATATTGAGCAGTCATATTCTTTGAACTGTCTATTATGATTAGCGATGAGCGCATTTGTTTAACTAATTCTGCACCCACTCACATTTTCAAGATTTTGAAAGCTGTGGCTATCTGTTAAGGGGGCACACAGGTACAGAGAGAAAAAATCCAATGAAAATTAAAGTACATAATAAAATAGCATCCAGAGAAGAAACAAATCCAAAATGAGTAGGCTTGGAAGAATTCAACTTTTATTGTTTCATAATTTTGATGGATAATATTGATGTTTATTTTTAAGCATTTTTAAGATTTGTATCATTTTAATTTTTCAGTTATGCAAAATTATGGGTTTTAAGCATTTTCTTCAATTTTTATCCATTTAAAATTTTCACAGTTGCATAAAATTATGAAGGGAGGATCAGACAATGCAGGGAGGGTCAGACTGTAATTATTTAATGACAGTAGACATTGAGATTCAAAAGGTTAAAGCTTTGTAACCATTAAAACACAAATTGTCAACATCACATGTCAAAAATATACAAAGTAAATATCCTTAAATCAAAGTCTAATAAGTTTCCAAGCAGCATTTTTCTGTGTAAACTTTGCCTTTTTAAATTTGTTTGGTATTGATGGAAATATTTTTTCACTGGTTTGCATGTGTACGTTGAAGTTGACGCTTTCCAACATTTACCAACAAAAATCTAATCGTTCCATCCTAAAAATGACACTGGGAAAAAAGAAACAGAGGGGAGAAATGTGAATGGAAAAATACAGTATGCATGTGTGAAATCCTGGTCCTGTTCAAGTCAATGGGAAAATAAATTTTGAAAAATGTGTTTAAATTGCAGGAAAAAAGGTTAATTAATGTAAAGAAGTAGTTCAAGGGGTGTGCAAAATATGAAACTCCAAGAACCTTGCCTCTTCTTTATAATGACCCTGAGATTTTTGTTATGTCAGCAAAGAAACTACTGCCCCTTTTTTGGCTTTTCTAAAGAAACCAGTCAACTATTCTGTTGGAAATCCAACATTACTATAGTATTACTATTCATCACAAATAGGAAATGTGAAGCATCACGTTTGTGAGATAGTTTATAATCTCTGAATTTTTCCATAGAGGGATCTCAGTTAGTTATTTGATATAAGTTAAGGCATAGGCAAGTATTCATCACAAATATGATTTTTTCTGAGTGAGATAAAGTACAGTAATGTAGGATATGTAATTATAGTGTAACGCTCAAGACAAATCTATATAATCCAAGCATAGCATAATTAGCTAGCTTCTAGTATTACATGCATCTCAACAATTACTAAATTGTATTACTATATCAAACAAGTCTCTCTGAATTATTCTGCAAATTGAATGTAGATACTAATGTGCTTCTATATTATGCATTGAAGTGATGCCACCAAAAACAAAGCGGCAGTACATTCCCTTTAATTGTGAATTTAACTGCAACTTGAATTTAACTACTTCCAAGAATAATGCCCTAGTGTACCAATAATGAGTTTATTTGCATTAACACTCAATAGCATTCCCATTTTTCAAACATATCTTCAAGAAATTCATGAATGTGTGACATTATGCACTTTACAGTTACATCACGTGTTTCCCACATCCAGTCCAATTTCAAATTTATCTCTACCTCATCCTCACGGGTGGTTCCTTTAAGTTCCTCTCATAACCCTGAGGATCCCCACACTTTACTGATCTGCTGTGAAGATAACCATCTTTTTACCCAAGAGGGCCTATGTGTTTGTCCCTCTTAAACTTCTCAGCATCATGTGTGAGTTGAATAGCTTGATAGCTATAATGCTCCATTTCCCCCAGATCTGAGCATGTTGCCTTAACAGCAGTCCTGTCCCTACAGGCATATGGTTGAGGGTGGCAGAACCAACTGGCTTGTTTTAAGTCCTTCCAGACTAGTCTCCTGGTCTTCAAGGACAGGTTCCAATTTTTCACTGGAATTGGTAGTTGAGAGCCAGTCAGAGCAGTAATCTTTTCTGCACCAGATACACATATAAGGCATAAAGAGTATTTTGGTGCTGCTCCAATCACAACAAAAACTTGATGGACACTTCCTCATCCAAACAAATGAGGAAAATAAGAGAGAAGCTTCCATCTCCTCTCACCCTCTCAACCCTCAAAAAATTAGGTAAAATAGAAGAAGAGGGGAATTCACCAGGGTCCTACAACTATATAGGCGAAGGCAAACAGTTGGAAGACACAGTGTGTGTCCCTCAGAGAAGGTGTTGATGAGAAACCATGAGAGAAGAAACCACGTATGACTGCCATGCATGGGCAGTAGTGAAAGAGCTGGCCCAGGTTTATAGTACAGTAAAGGGGGAAAAAGCTGGAATGAGGAAGCAGCCAAGCATGTAGGACAATTAAGGGGTAATAGTACATATAGAATGGCACAAGCAGGAGATCGGAGAAGGTAGTTTACTGGACTTTTACTCATTAACATCCGCACTGTTCAGATCCTACAGAAAAACCTGTGGTCTACTGGGACAGTGACTCTCAACCCTTCCAGACTACTGTACCCCTTTCAGGAGTCTGATTTGTCTTGCGTACCCCCAAATTTCACCTCACTTAAAACCTACTTGCTTACAAAAACAGACATAAAAATACAAAAGTGTCACAGCACACTATTACTGAAAAATTGCTTACAAAAGTTGCTTACAAAAATTGCTTACAAAAGTGTCACAGCACACTATTACTGAAAAATTGCTTACTTTCTATTTTTACCATATAATTATAAAATAAATCAATTGGAATATAAATCTTGTACTTACATTTCAATGTATAATATATTGACAAGTCATTGTCAGTATGAATTTTTAGTTTATACTGATTTCACCAGTGCTTTTTATGTAGCCTGCTGTAAAACTAGGCAAATATCTAGAGGAGTTGATGTACCACTTGGAAGACCTCTGTGTACCCTCAGGGGTACACGTACCCCTGGTTGAGAACCACTGTACTGGGAAACAAATCCTCAAGGAGAACGGATTTGGCGGGCCTGTGAAGTAGGCAGGTGTGAGAGGTCTAAAACCCATGCATGCCCTCTGAGGATCTGTATAAAAGGGAGCCTTCCCATCTAGAGCCACAGATATAAGATTCATTCTGCAAGGATTGCTGTGCCTGTGTGCCACTCTTCTGGCACACATCCTCACAGCCTGAATCCCCTCTCAGGAGTTCTGCTGCTTTTGCCTTTGCCTCACTAGGAGCCACAGAGGAGACATCTCCTCACACATCAACTTGGCTATATGTGGGTTGACGAGAGAAGAGACAGGGAATCCAACAGAGTCCCTGCTTTTTCTTCTCTTCCTGCCCTCAAAACTTTGTGGAGCCCCTGCTGAGAGTCTGTCCTGACAAGTAAAGGAGAGGACTGGTGCTGTACAAAAGGAATTACCCTTTTCCCCAAGAGTTCTTCTGTAGAGAGTGCTCTCTGGCCCCATGTATTTGAACGGTACTCATTCATTTCAAGTGTTATAAAAGGACTGGGGTATAAGACTATCAGCTGTGTGGCCTCATCAACATGAAAATATTTTTGACATAAAAATTAAAATAAACCTCTATATTATTAAACATTTTTGCTGAGATTTTTTGTACTTTGCTGTTATCCAAATCTTTGAGTAAAAGCATAACATTTACTTGAATAAAACAACACAGGATATTCAATCTATTTATATACCAAAAGTATAATCAGTTTAACATCAATTACATGACATTTCCTCTCAAAATATTGAGAATATTTTTTTTAAAGGTGGCCAAATTAGTATGTGACAGTTTTTTTTTCTTTTTCTGTTTTACATTTATTATTGTCACTGGGCCTTGACATTGAGCGAGCTACTACAAGAATATTTATATAATATATTTCATCTTTTCTCATTTATCAGTGGATCTGGCCTCTCAGATAGCTTTGTTGCATTTCTCTGAATTCTCTCCAGGTTTTCAATGTCTTTTTCATACTGTGATGTCCAGAACTGAGTCTATTTCTAAAGGTCTGGTATTTCCCAGAGTAATTTAAAGCCAGATTTTAATATCCTTACTCATACTGACTAGCACCTTATTCCATGAGTTCTCCCATTAATTTCAGTGGGACCACTCATAGAGTAGGTTTGTATTCAAAATGAGAGAATCTGGCTGCTAGACAGGGACTATCATTTCCCTGCTGTGTGACATGATGCCATTACCTGCACAGCCCAAAATCATGCTGGCTTGTTTTTTGTTTTGTTTTGTTTTTTTGCTGCCACAATACACTGTGTGTTCATATCTAGTTTGCCTTCCAGTGTCACTCACAACTCTTCCAACTTTGCTGCTTTCAAAGTATCTTCCTCCATTGAATAGCTGTGTTTTGGAATATTATTGTCCTAGATGTACTGCCCTATTTGGATTTGGATAATTTGGATGCTGCAAACACTTATGTATGTGAGAAATCAAGTGTGTAAAGCTACTTATGTGCATTAGTATTTGCTGAATCAGGAGTTTGGATTGTAATAAGCAAAGGAATCAAATAATCCATGTAACATTGATGCCATCAGAAGATAGTGGTGGAACAGAAGTAATTTAGGACTTGTCTACACAGTGGGGTGAAGCATCCTTGGGGATGTGATTTCTACAGAGTACTAACATGTTGTGCATTAATTGGTCTGTGTAGACCCTGCTGGTACTCACTAAAGGTTCCCTAGTGCAGAGGTTCTCAACTTTTTTCTTTCTGAGCCCTCCCTCCCCCCACTCCCCGCCCCAACAGGCTATGAAAACTCCACAGCCCACCAGTGCCACAACTTTTTTTCTGTATATAAAAGCCAGGGCTGGTGCTAGGTGGTAGCAAGCAACCTCCATCCTTAGAAGTTTTTAAAGCCCGGCTTGACAAAGCACTGGCTGGGATGATTTAGATGGGATTGGTCCTGCTTTGAGCAGGGGGTTGGACTAGATGACCTCCTGAGAGCTCTTCCAACCCTAATCTTCTATGACTCAAAAAGCCCGGGGCCCCACACCATAGAGGGCCCAGCAAAACTCAGACTTTGGCTTCAGCCCAAGGTGGCAGGGCTTGGGGCTCCAGGCTTCAGCCCCACACAGCGGGGCTTTGGCTTTCTGCCCTGGGCCCCAGCAAGTCTTAACACTGGCCCTGCTTGGCAGACCCCATGAAACCTGCTTGCATCCCCCCAGAGGCCCCTGGACTCCTGGTTGAGAACGATTGTCCTAGTGCACTTTAACATAGTACTGTTTCAAATAGCAGTATGTTAAAGCACACCAGCAGGGTCTGCACAGACCAGTTAATGCACAACACATTAATGCACTTTAAAAATCAGACCCTCACAGTGCACATTACCCCACCATGTAGAGAAGCCCTTAGATTCCTTGTTAGGAGTCCACCATTTCTCTCTGAATACATATGGAGGAAATGCTTTGCTATACACTCCATGATGTGTGTAACTTTCAGCACTGTATGACAGATGTGTTCCCTGGCAGACCATTAGTCATTTCCAAGCATGTTTATTGCTGTTGTGACACATTTAAGTATTGCATATAGTTAAGTGGAGCAAACTTCTGAATGAGTAAATCTCAGGGGAGTGATAGTTGCAGTTTAAAACTTCTAAACACCAACTAATTTTGAAATGACAAATACTGGTGGTCTTGGAGCTGATTTGGACATTAAGTGCTGGTCCACACACATTTGCATCAGTTTAACTAAATTGATTTAAAAATCACACCTGGAGGGAGGCTCTGTAGGGGAAACATTTATAACTCTCCCAAGCTGGGGGAAGGATTTTGTGTTTGAGGTGGTTGTGGGGGGTTGAAAGTAGGGGTAATAATAATGGCATCCTAAAGGAATCCTTTCCATCTCCTGAGAAAAGATGTACAGTGTGCAGTAATTTCTCTTTAGGATAAAACGTTATGAAGATCTTAGATGAATTACTGACATTTATTCAATGAATGATGTGGTTGTGCACCATGAAGATGCTGAGGTTTGACTCCCCTCCCTTACACCTATGCCAGCTGCATGTGTCCAAATCTGAATGGTAATTTGCCCAGGTATAAATCACAACAGAAGGGGCAAGTCAGTAGAGGAATAGGCCCATTAACCTTACTGTCATAATCTACTAGTAATGAAAGCCTCCTGTAACACGTTAAGAAGTTATGCTAAAAGAATGTCAGTTTTAGGTTGCTTTTAAACTTAGCAGACCATCTAAACCAAAGTATGTTTTCCCCTCGGGTTTCTCTTTTTCAGGAATGAATGAATGGTGGTCATCTTTTTATGGAATGTCATTCTTTCCTCTTTTATAAAAACCTTGTACTAGAAACCTTGTGGAAAAAATCTCTTGTGTTGCAGTTTGTGAAAAATCTTGTTTTGTATTTTTTTAAGACAAATGACTTTTTTGTTGATTTGTTACCACTATCATATTAATCTTAAAATCAAAGTAACTTATTAGAATCAAAATCTTTACTGCTACTGAAATTGTGTTGTGATTTCTTTGATGTGATCCCTGATTGCTGTGAGTGAGAAGACTTGGTTCAGTATTTTTGTTCTTAGATTCCCCCTCCTTTGTCTTGCAGCTACTTGTGGCAGATTCCACTAACAATTGCAGTAGGAAATACGAGCCACATCTCTTCAGAGGCAATTATATGGGTGTCTAACAAATCAGGTAAAAATAAACTTTCCTCACAGTGGAATCTGGTAAAGCATACATGTGTTTTCCTGAACTGTTTCTCAGACTTGATCCTAGGTAATTGTTTAGTTGCTGTGCACCCAATTTCAGCTGCTTGAAAATGAACTGCAAAAAATATAATTTTTTTGGTGAGGGGGGGGAGGAGAGGAAAGAACCAGGTAATTTTCACAAAAGTTAGATGGTGCAAAGAAAAAGTTTTAAACAGAAAGATGTTCCAAAGCAGCTATTTTATATCTGAGATCACATACTAAATTATTGTATAAATGCAATTCCCTATATAGAACGGTGAAAGCTAAATAAAATATCTTTGTAATAAAACACCTGCTAAATGTAAAATCTGTAAACTAATAAATGCAAAATATGCAGTAATTTAATATTAAGGTTAAGAATCTTGTTTTTTTAAAAAAATTTGATCAATCGTCCACAACCAGTGCTAAGAAACATTTAAAGTGTCCCCCAAAATCTTTTTATTGATCTCCCAAAGTGTTTCTAGCCCTGGTAGGTTGCTAGATATTGGAGCATTATTCTGATTACCATCTTGCTTTTACCCCCGCTTCAATTCTGACATGATTATAGCAACCACTATCTTGAGAACAGCTAGAGCTAGAAGCCAATGCCTTTTATCACCCGAAAGCAGCTAAGCATACCATCTTGCAAATGTTAGAAAGCATCACTCTCTTTCACTGACAGTGCATGCTATATCTGCTACTGAATTTATGTCAGAATTGAAGTGGATGAAGAAAAAGTTGGGGAGTTGTATGATAAGATTAGAAGAAGTGGAAGAGAAGGAGCCGTACATCCCCTACATGCCTGGGCAGTAGAGGAAGAATTGACCCAGTCGACAGTACAGAAAAGATATAGTCTATGGGTTTCCTTCCAGAGTAAACAGAACTGGAAGGAAGAAATAGCCAAGCCTCTGTGTGCCTGTCTTTTCCTTTTTGTTCTTTTACAGGTCAGTAAGGGATAATAGTACCTTAGAGCTTAGCAACCGGCAGGGCTAGAAATGAATGGTGTATACCAGTATAGCAGTGGAAATATGAGAATCCCAACTTTCTAGTGGTATAAGGTATGTGTTTCTAGCCCTGATTGTTCACGATGTTTCAGACCTTAATATTTTATTACTGCTCCCATGATCTAGCCGCTTTTTTTTTTTTTTTGGCACTGGTCTAGGACTGGGGTCTGGGACCAGTGTAATTTTCATTCTAGAATTTAGACACACTCCGGTCAGGAAATGCAGCTGTTAATTTTTCCCACAGCAGCATTAAGTTGGCCACAGTGATAATACTTTGCAATACTTCAAGCCCCTTCACACTCTTCCTCATCCTTATCTTATCTGCTCTTGTCCCTCAGGGCTTGATCCAGCTCCCACTGAAGTCAATGGTGAAATTCCCATTGCCTGCAGTGGGAGCTGATCAGGCCAATATAACGATCACTCTCACAGTCTCACTTTCACGCACCCGTCCTTCCCTCTGCCACTGATGCCAGCCTTGAACATGCATTTATGAGTGTCTCCCATGATCAGCTGCACAATTTCTGCCCTGCGGCCCTTTACTCACTGGATGCCCTCCCTCACCTAATCTGAAAAGCCACTACACTCTTCTCCTTAAGACCTACTCGGAGATGCGTATAAGAAATCAACAAACGAATGATGGCTATAGTGAGCAGTCATCAAGGATGGCTGTTAGCTATACTTTTAAAACAACTTTCAAATGATTCAGAGCCATAACGTGGTGTGCATAGCTAATCAGTGCGACGATGATCTACTGTCTTTGTGCTTGTCATTCCCCTACCCCTCACTCACTGGTTGTCTTATTTCAAATTAGATTGTATGCTCCTCAGGGCAGGGATGGTATCATCTTGCATGTTTCTACAATGTCTAGCATAGTAGGGTCTTAGATGATACCTCGGTAAAAATGATGGCATCAACTTTGGATATGTTAAACATGTAACTCGCTGTACACATTGTATTTGCAGAATACAATGATTAATGCTAGGGGAATCCTAGGAGGTTTTCTGCAGCTGATACAGGGATGATGTGCTTGCTGCTCCAGGAAGTGTTCTGAGTCTGAAGGAGGCAGTTTCTGGGCTTGTTAACTTGTGGGGGATCCCAGAGGGTTTCCACAGTGCAGAGGAGGAGTCCTGTTGTAGTCCTGTCACTGGACATTGTCTAGAAGCAATTCTGCAACCGGAGGAAGAGGCTCAAGAGGTCTAACAGCTGGCTTGGGAGTCAGGCTGCACTTTTCTTTCAGTTCAGAAGAGCAAGTCCAATAGTGGCCATTCTGAATTCAGTTATCAGTGGGACAGAGCTCAGTGTCAACTAGTCAGGGTGAGAAGAGGGTGGGTCAGTGACACACAGACCAAAATAAATGAAAAAATAAAATCCCCTAGGACTTGGAAAAGAGACTATGGGGAGGAGGTAGGGGCAATGGTGCATGGAGGTGGTAGCAGATGTACCATTTTGCTAGGGCAGGAGCCAGATGGGGCTGCCCACCACCACTGTGAAAAAGCTCCCTCCCCACTGTCATGTAGCCAGGAGAGACCCTGAGACTAACACCCTGTGATGCCACATCCACAAGAGGCACTCAAAGGTGCTGGAGGGTGCACCCAGGGCCCCATCCTGAAGCCAGCAGCCATGGACTTTCCAACACAACATTGGGCTGACAAAATTAAATATGAGACAGAAGGAGAGAGGGCCAGAGAGATTCATCAGGTGATCCATACGCACAATGCTCTAAGACACTTAATACAGTGGTTTGTCACTTGTGCCAGTAATTCCACAGCTGGCAGATTGGTCTGTCTCCCTCTGTCTGAGGCTCTCCAGTGCAATAATTAAAGCAAATTATAGTCAGTCCACAAGAAAGGTACTGGGACTGGTTCCTGACTGTGGTGGTGTTAGGAATCCATGTTGTGCACTCCAAGGTGGACTCTGACGGATGTTACTCAACTTGCAACTTGCAGAAAGGAAGAGGCTGAGTCTGGAGAGCAATAAGGTGACAAGTACACGAAAATCCCTTCAGCAGTCCTCCTCTTTCTCCCCCACCATCGTCTCAGGGTCTTCCATCAGGCTGCTGCTGGAGTGTTCTGTGAGGGATGTTCACGAGGAAGCTGATGTCTATTCATGTGGATGAATAAAAGCCTCTTCCCGTTCCCTGTAAACAGATGTGCACCTCTTGGAGATTATAGTGACTGCTGTGCTAAGGAAGTGCTCTGAGCACATGTTTGATGGTGGGCAAGAGAAGTGAGGGAGACAGAGCGAAGAGATTAAATGCTTTCCACATATTCAACTGCCAGTAATGAAGAGGGTCTGAGTTAGTGGGTACTAGTCTGATATCTTGGTATATTCTGCCACTGCCCAAGAGGGGAGGAGGCAGTGTCAACCAGAACAAAATCCTCCACACTGTCACAAAAGGGCATATTGCTCTCTCCCTGTGTACCCATGGAGGTACTACTCTCCTGCTGTAGTATTTGCTGTAGTGTTGACTTCTGGTGGTGAAGATGGTGCTGCCCACATCTTGAGGGCCATGGCAATGCCTCACAGTTGATTTTTCAAGCGGAGTATATCTGCCTCCCGGTTGCCAGAGAGAAAGGAAGCCATGATACTTTTGAAATAAGTAACTAAATATATTGACACCAAATAGTGCTCCTTCTACCTGCTGCCTCAGAGATGGCAATTTTCCAAAAGAGTAGTCAGTATGACTCCAACCAGCGACTTTCCAGCACTGTCACTCTGTTAATGGAAGAGGTTCTTCATGTGCGTTAATTTTATCTCCAGCAAACAGTGAGGGAATTACTTGACTGATCTCCACATCATCGTTGGTGATGAGCTTTGTGGCCTCATCAGTGTTGTTGGATGTCAAGTTCTTCTTGAGCATCTGTGGGAGGTTGACAAGTAGAGGCTGGGCTGCGTGTGTGTACCATGTTTGCACTGCTGCTGTCTGCTCATACAGGTACTTCAGCCTGTAAAAGGTGGAGTTCCATCTGGTCACCACCTCCAGCTTCATCTGGTTGCAGGGCAGAGAGACTAAATTAAGCCTGCAGATAACTCAGGCCTGTAGCTTTCTAAGTATGCACCATGCTGAGCAGAACCAGCTGAAGTAGCCACAGATCGCCCTGGCTATTGACAACAATGCCTGCAGAATGGTATCACCTCCAGAAATTCCCTCACAATAAGACTGAGAAAGTGAGTGGGGCGAGGAATGTGATGGAAGCCACCACTGTGCACTGACTTTCTGATTTAATCCACTGTCAGGTGTGACAAATCCAATAGAGAGCACGAGGGGTCTGAGTCTTCTGTGGCAGAATGCAGCTTCTCTGTGATGTGTTCTGTTCTTCAAACTCACTCGTGGAAAGTGCAGCATCCTGTTCACTAAGGGCACATATTGCCAGTATTGTTACTAGTACATGTAGGTACCAATGACATAAGAAAAGGTAGGAAAGAGCTCCTGAATGCCAAATTTTGGCTGCTAGGGAAGAGATTAAAATCCAGCTGGTAGCATTTTCTAAAATGGTAGCATTTTCTGAAATACTTCCAGTTCCATGCGCAGAACCAGATAGAGAGGCAGAGCTGCAGAGTCTCAATGCATGGATGAGATGATAATATAAGAAGGGGTGTTTCTGGCTTATTAGGAACTGGGGAACCTTTTGGGAAAGGAGGACCCTATACAGGAAGGATGAGCTCCTGTTAAACCAAAATGGAACCAGATCTCAGGAACCAGATTCCAGTTCTGGTCCCCCCATCTTAAAGAGGTCATAGAGGAGTTTTTAAACTAAGGGCTTGGGGAAAAGCTGACAGTTGTGAAGGAGCACACGGTTCCGACAGAGACATCCTATGGAGAGGATCTATTAACGGGGATTCTCTATATCTTAGTAAAGAGGAGAGGCTAGATGTCGATAAAGCACAGGTGGGAACTGAAGAGAAAAAGTCAAATGAAAGTGAATCCCATTCAATTACATCACATAAAGGCAGACAAAAAGTGACAAATTTTATAAGTGTTTATATAAAAGTGCTAGATGTCTAAATAATAAAATGGGCGACCTTGAGTGCCTGGTATTAAATTAGGATATTAAAATAGTAGGCATCACAGAAACTTGGTAGAATGATGACAATCAATGGGACACTGTAAAACCAGGGTACAAAATATATAGGAATGACAGAATAGGTTGTGCTAGTGGGGGAGTGGCACTGTATGTGGAAGAAATCATAGAGCCATATTTAGTAAAAATCTTAAATGAATCAGACTGTACCATAGAATCTCTATGGATAGAAATTCCATTCTTGAATAATAAGAGTATAGCAGTAGGAATAACTACGGCTCAATTGATCAGGATGGTGATGGTGACTGTGAAATGCTCAGGGAGATTAGAGAGGCTATAAAAAAAAGCAATCTCAATAATAATAATGGGGGATTTCCCCATATTGACTGGGTACATGTCACCTCAGGACAGGTTGCTGAAATAAAGTTTCTACACACCATTAATGACTGCTTCTTGGAGCAGTTAGTCCTGGAACCCACAAGGGGAGAGGCAATTCTTGATGTAGTCCTAAGTGGCAGAGGGCATCTGGTCCAAGAGCTGAATATAGTTGAACTGCTCAGTAATAGCAATCATAATGTAATAAAATTTAACATCCTGGGGGAGGGAATATCAAAGAAGTCCACCACAGTAGTATTTAATTTCAGAAAGGGAAACTACACAAAAATGAAGAAGTTAGTTCAATGGAAATTAAAAAGGAACATTCACAAGAGTGAAATGCCTGCAAGCTGCATGGAAACTTTTTAAAAACACCACTATAGTGGCTCAAATCAAATGTATACCCCAAAATAAAAAGGATAGTAAAAGGACCAAAAAAGGTCACCATGTCTAAACAATAAACTAAAAGAAGGCAAAAAGGTGGGAATTTAAAAATTGGAAGTCAAATCTTACTGAAAAAAATAGAAAGGAGCATAAACTCTGGCAAGCCAAGTGTAAGAGTAAAATTAGACAGGCCAAAAACGAATGTGAAGAGCAACTAGCCAAAGACTCAAAACTAGCCAAAGATTCAAAACTAGTAGGAATTTTTTTTAAAGTACATCAGAAGCAGAAAGCCTGCCAAACAATCGGTGGGGCCACTGGACGATCGAGATGCTAAAGGAGCACTTAAGACTAGGCCATTGTGGAGAAGCTAAATGAATTCTTTGCATCGGTCTTCACTACCCAGGATATGAGGGAGATTCCCACACCTGAGCCATTATTTTTTTAGGTGAAAAACAGAGGAAATGTCACAGATTAAGGTTTCTGTAGAGGAGGTTTTGGAACAAATTGATGAATTAAACAGTAGTAAGTTACCAGGATCAGATGGTATTCACCGAGAGTTCTGAATGAATTTAAATATGAAATTACAGAATGACTAACTGTGGTACATAACCTATCACATAAATCAGCTTCTGTGCCAGATGACTGGAGGATAGCAAATGTCATGCTAATTTTTATAAAAGGCTCCATAGGTGATCATGGCAATTACAGACTGGTAAGCCTAACCTAAGTACCAGACAAATTGGTTGAAACAATAGTAAAGAACAGAATTATCAGACACATAGATTAACATGATTTGTTGGGGAAGAGTCAACACGGCTTTTGTAAAAAGAAATCATGCCTCACCAATCTACTAGAATTCTTTTGAGGGGGTCAACAAACACGGACAAGAGTGATCCAGTGGATATAGTATACTTGAACTTTCAGAAAACCTTTCACAAGGTCCCTCACCAAATACTCTTAAGCAAAGTAAGCAGTCATGAAAGGAAGGTCCTATCATGGATCAGTAACTGATTAAAGATAGGAAACAAAGGGTGTAGGAATAAATGGTCAGTTTTGAGAATGGAGAGAGGTAAATAACTGTGTCTGCCAGGGATCTGTACTGGGACCAGTGCTGTTTAACATATTCATAAATTATCTTGAAAAAGTGGTAAACAGTGGGTTGGCAAAATTTGCAGATGATATAAAGTTACTCAGGATAGTTAAGTACAAAGCAGACTGTGAAGAATTACATAGGGAACCTCACAAAACTAGGTGACTGGACAAAAAATGGCAGATGAAATTCAATGTTGATAAATGCAAAGTAATGCATATTGGAAAACATAATCCCAGTGGTACATACAAAACGATGGGGTTTAAATTAGCTGCTACCGCTCAAGAGAGAGATCTTGGAGTTATTGTGGATAGTTCTCTGAAAACATCTGCTTAATATGCAGCAACCGTCAAAAAATCTAATGGAATGTTAGGAACTATTAGGAAAGGTTTGGATGATAAAACAGAAAATATCATAATGCCACTATGTAAAGCCATGGTACGCCCACACCTTGAATACTGCGTGCAGTTCTGGTCTCCCCATCTTAAAAAAAGATATATTAAAAATGGAAACGGTACAGACAAGGGCAACAAAAATGATTAAGTGTGTGGAACAGCTTCCATATGAGGCGAGATTAAAAAGACTGGGACTGTTCAGTTATTGATAGTTGCTGAAACAAATGCATTGTGGGGACACTTTCCCCCGAGTGTTCCTACCAAAACTATGTCCACCAATATAGGGGCAGTGATCTTTTCCCCACCTGGGACCCATGACTAACAACCACATCCTTTTTAGAGGGGAAATAATGGAGCAAGATTTTAGAGGAAGCTGTAGCTGCTGGTGCTTGGGCAATAGCCTGCTGGGGTCAGCCTCTAAAGTGGAATCAACCTCAGGTGATTCAGGCGGAGATACAAAATTAACTAAAGCTGTGCTAAATTCCACCTCTTAAGCATTACCACTTCCTGCCCCCTGAGTGTTCAATTGTGCCCCGGGGCAATATTCCTCTCTGGAGGAGCGGTCTGCCTCAGGCTGCTGACTCCCCATGGCAATCTGGTTCCCTCCCTTCACTTCCTTGGGTTTATGATGCTGGGCTTCCACAACAGTTTCACCACTGAGGAAAACCATGTCTCAAGAGCTGGTCTTTCTTTTCCCACCCTAAACTGCTGCATAGAAGAGTGCTGCTTCTGTGCAACCTCATGCCAGGGTCTGCTCATAGGCGGCCTGTGAGTCTTCTGTTTGGGGAGGCTTACACGTGAGCGCCAGAAGCTCCCTAGAAAGTGGGGGCCACTGGCACCTGAACTGGGGCCTCACCCCCAAGACCTTGCCCCACTTCACCTCTAGCCCCAAAGCCTGCCCGGCTGCACGTTCCTCTCCGCTGCGGAGAGGAGTGAGTGGCAGGCAGGGGGCATCTAGGGGGAAGTGGCACTTTTAGGTAGCTTCCCTTCCAGCATTTCAAAGTCGGTGGGCCGGCACGCCCCCAAGGGAGATGACCTGTGCCGCATCTGTGGCATTAGCCTTCCTGCATGGCCAGCCTATTTTGGGGAGGTTTAGCCTCCACAAGCCTCTTATACATACCGCCCATGGTTCTGCTGCTGCCACTAACAGAGCTCTGAGATGGGGAACTGTGTGAGGGATGATGCAGTATTACCTGTAGTGGAACAGCATCGACAGCTGCTGAGTCTGACCTGAATTGCTTCCACTTTCTTTTAATCTGTCCGAACAGGGAGAGAAAGGCAGGATTAGTGAGGCAAAATCAATGAATATGTCCTGCTTCACTGCAGCACCCAGCAACTGCGGGGGTCAGGGAGTCACAGAACCTGGAAATCCCTGCTTCCTTTCACCAAAGATGCACGTTCATTCAGTCACAATCACAGCCCTCCCTCTATCCCAACAACTGAGCCAGGACATTAACAGAGCTGCTGCTCTCATTGTATGACGCCACATGTGTGTAAAATGAATTAGTCCCTGACAATGTTAATGGATGCACTCATCCGCTGAAAATACAATCCCACACTGAATTGAAACAGAATGGCAAATCCAATCAAAATAATAGTTGAATCACATTTAAATAAAATATTTCATTTTCATTTGACTTGTTTTGGTTTGAAATTTTCCCACCAAAAAGTTAGAAAAATTTTGTTGAAACTGATATGTTCCCGCAAAACATCTTCATTTTGCCAAAACCGCATTTTTTTAATTGAAAAAGGTGTCTGAAACTTGTCAGCCAGCCCTAACTGATATAAATGTGCCTTATACTGGTATTGCTGTTCCTGTGGCGGAAAGGAATAAGCGATACCAGCATAAGACAGCTTTAGTTCCATGCTAATTTAACCATTTCTGTAGAAAAATGACACTTCTAACCAAAATAGTTAAATCATTATAAAAACGGCTTGTAGACAAGGCCCCTATGTTTGTCAGCATCAATGCACTTCCTTCCAGATGGATGCTCAGTGCATGGATGTGATCTTGCAAGATGCTGAGTTTCCCCTGCAAGGTGCCCAAAGTCCGTAACTACTGATCTCAATGGGAGTTGAGGCCATTCAGAACCTTGATTCTCATTTAGCCCTTGTCTTCACTAAGAAAAAAGGTGTGTTCTTAACTTGTCTCAGCTAACGTAGCAACTAACACAAGGTAACATCATATGAAGACAAGGTGACCTGGGGTTTTAACAAGAGTTAGTAGGTAAAGGTTAACCCTGCGCTCTCCCACAGTCTTTAACTTAATATGTTAACTCGTGAGAAATCAACAAACTGCCTTGTCTCCCCTAGGCCTATCACTAAGGCCACTTTAAGGTCCCTTTCCACTGCAAGAGTGGTATATAGTGAGTGGAAATGTAATTAACCCCAACTTTAAGACCTCTTCACTCTGCCTGAATTAACCAATTCTTCACAAGATTCCAGTATGTATGTGCCAAATTTAAAGTTTCAAAGCAAAAATATTTTTTTGCCTATCCAAGTGAAAATACCTACTGAACAATATTTGTAAAGGAAAAAAAAATAGGCTGCTTTTTTTTAATTTCCCTAAAACTCAAAAATAACTATATAGTTTAGTCTAAACTTAAAAAATCAATCTTTGCAATCAGTAATGATCGATTTCTCCCCAGAAGGAATATCTTTTGAGAACTTTATAATGATTGAATATAGTATATTTATAGTATATAGTATACTATAGATATAGTATATAGTATAATATATTTTCAGCTTGGAAAAGAGGAGATTAAGGGAGGATATGATAGAGGTATATAAAATCATGAGTGTTGTGGAGAAAGTGAATAAGGAAAAGTTATTTACTTGTTCCCATAATATAAGAACTAGGGGCCACCAAATGAATTAATGGGCAGCAGGTTTAAAACAAATAAAAGGAAGTTCTTCACACAGCGCACAGTCAACCTGTGGAACTCCTTGCCTGAGGAGGTTGTGAAGGCTAGGACTATAACAGGGTTTAAAAGAGAATTGGATAAATTCATGGAGGTTAAGTCCATTAATGGCTATTAGCCAGGATGGGTAAGGAATGGTGTCCCTAACCTCTGTTTGTCAGAGGGTGGAGATGGATGGCAGGAGAGAGATCACTTGATCATTACCTGTTAGGTTCACTCCCTCTGGGGCACCTGGCATTGGCCACTGTCATTAGACTGGGTACTGGGCTGGATGGACCTTTGGTCTGACCCACTACGGCCATTCTTATGTTCTTATAGTATATAGAAGGGGATGCCAACTTCTCCTGAACTGTAGTGTTTCTAGTCTAATAAATATGTTTTTTGATAAGTGGGGAAATTGCCTATGGGGGCTATGGGAAGCGGCGGCCAGCACATCCCTCAGCCCGTGCCACTTCCCACAGCCCCCATTGGCCTGGGACGGCGAACGCGGCCAGTGGGAGCCGCGATCGGCCGAACCTGCGGACGCGGCAAGTAAACAAACCAGCCCTGCCCACCAGCGGGCTTACCCTGGCGAGCCGCATGCCAAAGGTTGCTGACGCCTGGTATAGTGGTTTTCAATTGCACATTACCACCAGAAAATCATGAGGGAAAAAGAGAACTTTGTGTATAGAAATTTATGAGAATACACACAGGCACAGGCATCAAATTCCAGTAAATTATATAGAATTATGTGAAGTACATGCATCAGACAACCCTTTACAATAACCACCTGCTTGTTTGAGCTGGGATGGCATGGAAAGATTCCTGCCCCCTTTTGCTTGAAAAGGTCAAATATTAAGGGCCTTATGAAAAAAAAAAAGAGGTTATGATTGTAGTTAAAACTGACTGAAAGCAGGGATAATATTTTCAGTTTTTGAAAAGACTCTGCTGTTCTGTATCAGAGCAATCTCTGTATGACACATCCTACAGCTGATATTTATGGAGGAGGTTATTTTGAAGTTGTCAGCTTGGACTGGCAGGTATCATTCTATATCATGTCATGTGGCATAAATAGCGTATATAGTTTGTGACAAAAAGCCACAAGTGAAACTACTTTTATCAGCAGGGAGTATATGTATTTGTTCCCTTTATTTTATCACACACCTACCTTACCTAGATAGTTTGCACCTAGGTTATTGAACCACATTGGTTCATAACTAATTTTAGATCGTTTGCCTATTTGGAAGGCTTTTTAGACTTAATTTAATAGTATGGATTAACCATTTATTAGTCGTTATTTTCAAATATTGCAGGAATTAAAGCACAATTACTAATTGAAAAGTAATACACAGAAACAAATATAACCAGTAAAAATAACCATAATGAATTTTCACTTACTAAAAAGCATGATGAGCTTAATCCTGGCTTCTGTCACCTGTGAAGTACAAAACAAAGCTAAAACTCACAATGGATGGGCCCATTGCAGACAAACACCCCTCCCACCACTATTCTACCCCATCAGTTGACACATGGGAGAGAACACAGCCATCTGTAACCCTGAATCATACCCATCACCTCTCCTCCTTGCAGTAATCCTGGCAGCTTCTCTGCAGGGAGAGGAGCATAATTTTCAGATCATATCTTAAGCGTGGAGATCTTATTTCAATCAGTTTCCTGTTGTGCCAGGTATCTTCATGTGTCTTGACTCTGGATACAGAGTCCCTCTGCATCCTCTTCAATGCCAGCCATGGTTGTATTAATAAGGATAGGTATGGCCAATGACGAGTTGAAACATACAAGAGTAAGGAGTTAATGTGTCCTTTACTCCTGTCCAAAGCAGTCACATTTGTCCCTCCCTATATTACTGTATAATTAAAAAGGAGTTAGTCTGTTCACACATAAAGTTGAACCAGTTTAATTAAAAGTGTGATTTTTTTAAACCAGTCTAATTAAATGAGTGAAACTTTGGGTGTTGAAACTCTTAAATCAATTTAAACCTGGTTTATAGTGGTTTGATTGCCCTCATAAATTTGCAGGGCAAGCCAAACTGATGTAAACAGTTTTAAACCAATATACTTGTGCCCTCATAGGAGTTTTCACCAGTTTATATAAACTGCTTTAATTAAACTAGGTTGTTTAAACTGATGCAAGTTTAGATAAGCCTTAGCAGAGAAATAACAAGTAGTGAATTGGATAAGTCTTTTTGCAACTTCCAAAAACGGGTTTTTTAAAAATGTTTAATATTAGAAAAACCTTATCAGTGACAGAACTGTGTTGTAGTAATTTATGGAGGCTTTGGTCCTGCAAATATTTAACTGAACTCATGTGCATAACAAAACTGCAAGCATACATAAAGTTGCATATGTGCTCTGTGTTTATAGAATCAGGGTTTTTGTGGTCTGTATTGCTGCACCTTAAAATTTTGATTATTGTCATATATCTTATCATGTGCTACTGGTATTATAGTTAAGATGGAGGTGTCACGTGTACCCTACACCCATAGTTTCAATCTCTTTTTACTTTCTCACTAATTACTTTTTACAAAAAATGCCATACATGAAAACCAGGTAGTCTAGTATGTCAACATATCTAGTATTAGATGGCATATGTGAATTATCAAACCATATTTATTTGCATTTCACATCATAATTTCATTAGTTTTACATAGTTCAGGCATACTGATCATTTTCTCATTGGAACTATGTCCAAGAGAAGTTTGCATGTAGTTTTCTTTTTAAAAAAAGATAACAAGGAAAGCAAATATTAGGCTGTAGCTTTGATCAAGCATGTACCAGCTAAATTACCTTACAGTACTTTGTGTGGCAATAATTAAAAAAAACCCACGTTTTGATTTTTGAGCAAATCCTAGTTTAAAGTAAATAAACTAGTTGAATCAACAACATAATTTACTAAATTAAGGCATTCTTTATGAGACAATTGGGGCTTGATCCTGCATTCCTTGCAATCTCACTGAAGTTAAAGAAATTTAGAATGTGAAATTTGTTTGTCCTGCAGATGTTTATGTGTATACTTCAAGCACATGAGTACTCACCTTGAAAACAATGTTAAGTACTTGCAGAAGTGCTCATGGGATTAGGTCTAAATTGTTGCTGAAAGTTTAAAAAGGAATGAAAATAAAAACACATACAGTGTAAGATTAACTGGTTAAAATGAAAAGATCTTTTCAGTGATTAGTGGCTACAAACCAAACTGCTGGAAACACTTTCAATTAGAAACCTGAGACTAAAGGACCTGCTCCTGCTCCCACTGAGTATGCACAAAACTATTTAGGGATTACCTATAAACCAAGTGCTTGATTCTGATCTCATCAGCTCCCAAGTCTTGAAGTAACAATTGATTTCCCAGGCATTTAATTAAGGATATTTTTGGGGAAAAAAAGCCTCTCTAAGGCCCCAATTCTGTAACTGGATCCTCATGGGTGCAGGTTGAGTTGGAAGATCAGAGTCCAAACTGGGCTGCCCCTTTATATTAGTTGAGGTAGAACACATGTTGAAAATTATAATTAGCCCACAAAATTAACTGTGTCATTAGTGTTCATCTATTCTTTAAAATATTTTACTAATAATTTATGAAGATTATGTAAATTGAAATAATTATTTTACTCGGACAAGTATTCCTTTTAAGAAAAAATAAGTAAAATATGTTCTTTTACAATGTTAAATCCTTTTCAATTAAAAAAATATAATCTTTTCCTTACATTGTTCTTTGTTTCCAGAACATCACAGAATTGCTGCTTTAGACGAGACAAGCTGGTTGCTGGGGAACATCAATCAAACTGGCTATTTTCGGGTTAACTATGACGTAAGGAATTGGAGGTTGTTAATTGACCAACTACTGAGGAACCATGAGGTAAGCTCCTAGTTTCAAGTCTAGAATCTGCTTTGATGTGTGAGCCGTACGAGCTGTGGCACTGCTTGTATCATCCTAAATAGTTCAGTTTTTCTGGTTTTCCCCTCACAGGTTATCTCTGTCAGCAATCGAGCAGGTTTGATCGATGATGCATTCAATCTAGCCAGGTATATTTTCCTGTAGATAATCTAACCTAATGTATGGTTCTGTAACAATTCCTGCATTTAGTTTCCCAGAGGATGTGTGTGTATTGAAGTTAAAATTTTTAACACACTTTAATTGCTGCCACCTTTCTTTTCTTTTCCCCTGCTTCTGCTATGGAGCATAAGCACTGTCTGTTAGCACTCTCCTCACTCCTGATCAATAATTGCCATAGGGTATTTCCAAGTCTTCAGAGTCCTATTCAATTTTGCAGCAAGTTCAATATAACACTTTGGAGATTAATAATCTCTTCCCTATTTCACTAATGAACAAGGTTTGATATTGTTGGGGTGTTTATTAAATAACCCTAGAAGTGTATTTAATTTGTAATGGAAAACACCTTCAAGCTTCAGAATTTTTTTTCTCTGATATATTACTGTTATATTTTCCAATATGTTTTTGGTAATCCATCATAGAAGGATTTTTCTGTGTGATGATAATTATGCCACATGGAAGGTTTGTGGTTCTGTTTAAAAGTTCCAAACTTTTAATTGTATTTTAGTGCTTTATTATTGTTTGCATAATTACATAATTGGATTAAATAATACAATGCTGATTAAATAATGATTTGTTTACAACATAAGGCAATGGAATCTCATCTGTTTTAAATTCAGGACTACATCTGTAGTCAAAGAGTAAAGAGAAGTGTAAGAACTGGAGCTGGTCAGACTTTAAGATACTTAATATCCTTGAGAACACTCCTGCTCTCAGCCAAACATCCTTAGGTCAAAGGTTGTGTAAAAACTATAGCTAAGACTATTGGCTGTTCTGTTTGCTGACATATTTATGGCCAGATGTTGGCTTTAAGCTGCTGGCTGCAATAGACAGCAGCACAGAAGTGCTTTGAATCAGCTGAGACTGCCAGAGATGTATTACTAGACTCAGGCATTATGTCACTGAGGGATGCAGGTCAGGTTTGCCCCAGCTATACCTTTTGAAAGAATGAAAGATGGCAGTGTGCCCTCCCCTACATACTCCTCTCCACCCTTTTTTGGGACGTTGGCGCCACTGCCAGTGATAGCCTAGACAAGGAGTAGAACTAGGTGTGATGGGTTGGAATCACAGAAACCCCCTTGGAGCTGCCACCTGGTGTGCCAAGACGACTACATGTCCATGCACCATTCAGTTACCAGCCCAGCCGCATTCCTGGCCGAGCTCAGATGTGGATTGGTGTCTGCAACTTCTTTTGTCTGTTTAAGAGTTTCTTGATTGGGCTTCAGTGTAGTAGCCGTGTTAGTCTGTGTCAGCAAAACGAAAATAAGAAAGAAAAACTTGTAGCACCTTAGAGACTAACAAATTCAACTAATTCGCCTCTTAAGGTTGGTCTATGCACCTCGACCTTATCATGTTTCTCTGACTGTATAAATATCTGTCTACTGTATGTTTCATTCCATGCATCCGATGAAGTGGGTATTAACCCACGAAAGCTTATGCTGAAATAAATTTGTTAGTCTCTAAGGTGCTACAAGTTTTTCTTTCTTATTTTCGTTTTGATTGGGCTCTTAACCTGCACATTCCTTTCCCCAGACATTGATCCAATGCTCTTACAGAGGCTATGTATAAAACCAGCAAATATACAACCAATATTCATAACTTCAACTACAAAAATGACACATGTATACAACCAAGAGGAATAGATTCAGTAGATCATAATTTTTACAGCGATATGTTACATGGCACATGTAGGATAAAACATTCCAGTTATATCATATATACATTTATAAGCATCTCCCCATAAAGCCTTATGGGATACACCGTCACACTAGGATTATTCCTTGCAGAGGTGTTTTGGGTTGCAGGGAGAGGTAATCCTTGAACCCAGTGATTATAGCAGATTGAAACAACCAACTACTACACCAGCTAAGTAGGAAAAGAAGTTGTGGAGAAAAAACTGCTTACCCCAACTCGGGAGAAGAGTGGGAGCGCTCTCCCTTTCCTTTTAGCTGCTTTAACCTCTGCATGCACCTTCCCACGTGAACGTGTGCAAAGCTAATTACAGTTCATCACTTTGAGTGAAATCCAAACCCCATTGACTTCAGTGGGACCAGCATTCCATCCTTAGCGTTCTACATTGTCACCAGAATGCTGTATAGTGTTCTGAGCAACCTTGACTATTAAAAGTACTAGTGCATATACAGTAAAACAACATTCTGTCCTAATTTAACTGTAGCGTGGCACTTCAGATCTTCTTTTCATTGCTAATAAAGTTTGAGTTGCCTGCAGCCATACAATATTAGCCTGTGCTCTCTTCAGTTTCCACAAACTAAACGTCAGATCTGGCCAGCACCTCAGTGAAAATCCATGCACTGCAAGAAGTTGTATTGGTAATTCAGTAGGTGGCCATCTTCCCTCTGAATCAATACTGAGCTAACAGCCCTGAGCACTGTGTTGTTGAAAGTGCCCACTTTTAGATGAGATATGAAGCCAAAGTCCTGACTGCCTGGAGTCATTAAAAGTCCCATAGTGCTTTTTACAGACTAAGGTCTTTAATCCAGATGTCCTGGCCAAGTTCATATTTGGGTTATTACGTCTTGCTTACCTAAATATTCCCCCAGGTTCAGATGAATAAGGCATGCCTCACTTGCCTTCCCGAATTTTTCTGTAGTATTGCTGAGTATTAATACATTACCCTAAGGAGGTGACAGAACTTCAGTGATTTTTAAAGCACTTTGGGATCTTTCCCATGGAATGCACGGTAAAAATGTAAGTCAGTATTGTTAGGGATGAGCTACAGAGGTATTCTGCTGTAGTTAGCACTTTTGCATCGCAGAAGAATATATACATATGTATTATTTGCCTAGAGTGAAATGTTCCTGTGATGGAGATCTATTTTGTTTTTCTTCTTCTTCTATTTCTACAGGGCAGAGTGGTATATGAATAGGTTGCCTTGCAAGAGAATCCGGGTGTGGCAGATTGGGTTATGGGAAAGGTTTACATATTTACATACAGCAGTTTTACAGCCAGTGTTCAAAGAATAATAAGCTAAATTACTGGGGATAGATACACTTGCCCTATTTCTTCAGATAAGTGTAGAACATGCTCCTTAGTCTCTCCCTTTCGGTTCATGTACAGAATATTATTCTTCCTGAGACAAACAATGAAGCACCCTTATCATAGAATCATAGAAGATTAAGGTTGGAAGAGACCTCAGGAGGTCATCTAGTCCAACCCCCTGCTCAAACAAGACCAACCCCAACTAAATCATCCCAGCCAGGGCTTTGTCAAGCTGGGCCTTAAAAACCTCTAAGGATGGAGACTCCACCACCTCCCTAGGTAACCCATTCCAGTGCTTCACCACCCTCCTAGTGAAATAATTTTCCCTCTTATCCAACCTAGACCTCCCCCGCTGCAACTTGCGACCATTATTCCTTGTTCTGTCATCTGCCACCACTGAGAACAGCCTAACTCCATCCTCTTTGGAACCCCCCTTCAGGTAGCTGAAGGCTGCTATCAAATCCCCCCCACCCCACTCTTCTCTTCTGCAGACTAAATAAGCCCAGTTCCCTCAGCCTCTTCTCGAAAGTCATTTGCCCCAGCCTCCTAATCATTTTCATTGCCCTCCGCTGGACTGTCTCCCAATTGTCCATATCCTTTCTGTATGAGGGACCCAAAACTGGATGCAGTACTCCAGATGTGGCCTCACCAGTGCCGAATAGAGGGGTATAATCACTCCCTCGATCTGCTGGCAATGCTCCTACTAATGTAGCCCAATTGCTTCACTAGATATATTGCTCATTTTAACTTTTTGGATCTTTGAACCTAGTGTGGCAGCACAGGGGGGCTAAGGCAGGCTCCCTGCCTGCCCTGCCCCGGCTCCTTGCTGCTCCTGGAAACAGATGGCACGTCCCTGCAGCCCCTGGGAGGGCAGAGAGACTCCGCGTGCTGCCCCCTCCCCGAGCACTGGCTTCGCAGTTCCCATTGGCCAGGAACTGCGGCCAGTGGGAGCTGCGGGGGCAGTGCCTTTGGGCAGGAGCAGTGCACGGAGACCCCCTGACCCTCCCCCCCCACCCCACCTACCCCCCGCCTAGGAGCTGCTGCCAGAGAGATGTGCCGGTCACTTTCGGAAGCCACCCAAGGTAAGCGCTGCCCAGCCAGATCCCGAAACCCCTCACCCTCTTCTGCACCCAAACTCCCTCCCAGAGCCCACATCCCTTACCCCCTCCCTCACCTAAACTCCCTCGCAGAGCCCGCTCCCCTCCCCCCTCCCATACCCAAACTCCCTCCCAGAGCCCGCACCCCAAACACCCTCTTGTACCCAAACTCCCTCCCAGAGCCTGCATCCCCTCCATACCCAAACTCCTGGCCCAGCCTGGTGAAAGTGAGTGAGGGTGGAGCAGATTGAGCAACGGAGGGAGCGGGGATGGAGTGAGCAGCGGGCGGGAAGAGGTGGGGCGGGGCTGCAGGCAACTCAAACTTTATTAGCAATGAAAAGAAGATTTGAAGTGCCACGCTACAGTTAAATTAGGACGGAATGTTGTTTTAGGCGCACGGGGTGGTGTGGCGGGAAGAGGTGGGGCGGGAAGGGGTGGTGTGGGGGCAGGGCCTGGGGCTGAGCGGTGAGGCTTAGGGGTTCTCAAAATTTTTAAATCAAAATCGGTGTCCTTGGGTTGCTAAAGTTTGAGAACCGCTGACATTCAGGTCATGCCTGTGGTAGTAGGGCATGGCTGTATGAGACAATGCTGTGGGGATTCTGGGCATTGCTATGGCTCATACAGCAGACCCTAGAAGCTGATGAAACTTAGACTGGCCTCAGGGCTATCAGAGTTAGGGTCTTTCCGTTTCCTAAACAGGATCAGGAGGGCACATAAGTAGTTTAAAGCCACTTTAGTCCTCGTCCCTGGGCTGAAAGTTCTATGCAACTCCTCTTAAGAGGGACAACTTCAGACATTGAGTATCGCCATGTTTAGTACTTTATACTCCATATATTGTACTATTTCAGTCTCATGTTCAGTGCAGTATGTTTGTCTTAGCCCACAGGTGCTGACTCTTGTTTTTGCTGATGGGTGCTCCTCTGAGCCCCCTCCCCTCCGTGTGAGAGCGAAAGAGGCTGAGTGGGGCTGTGGCCTTGGGGGAAAAGGTGGAACTTCAAGGTGGAGCACAGATGGAGCAGGGGGAGGGACCCACTAAAGATTAATCTGGCCCTTTGGGTGCTGAGTACCCCCTATGTTTTTCCGGTGGGTGCTTGAGCCCCGGAGCACCCACAGAGTCGGTGCCTATGTCCCACCCTATATAGTGGTATGTGATGTGTGGAGAGTGAGTGTGCTTATGTAATCATCCGTGCTTAAGATGTGAGAATAAGTAACCTCATTAACCAGATATAGAGCTGGTAGTTGTTACATGGTTATCACAGATGTCATATTTTCATCTATACCAACACATATATACATATATGCACTCTGAAAAAGAGAGAAGCAGTGAATGTACATACGTTTAAAATTCCTAGTTATTAATATTTTCATACTTAAAATAATTAATAAAAAGAAAACAGCAGGCATATTAATTTTATTCTTGCCTTTTGAAAAATTAGTTCCAAAGTAAGCAACTCTTTCACCTTAAATTTTTAAAAATGTGAATGTAGACACATTCACTGTATTTCTGCCTGAATATATTATATGAGGAGTCTATATGCAGAACAACCCATCTTAGAAGCTTCTGAAATACTCCCTAGTGTGTTGCTGAACTTGATACGGTTCATGTCAATTCTGCAATACAGAGATGTGATTCACTTTTCCAGTGTCTAATATGATTTTTCTAGCTGTTATTAATGCTAATTTTATCCACATTTTGTTTGTAGAGGATGTACCAATTTCTCTTTTTAGTGTAATTTAATACCCACAGGTCTGGGGGAAGCTGCAAAATTCCTCCTATAATCTATCTTGGAGCACTGAATATTTTCTTTTGATATTCATGTATGCTTTTACATCTCCAAACTGTACATTATCCTCTTTATCTCCCCTTTTACATCTCCAGCATAATGGTCTCTCAAACATAAACAATATAGATGAATACATACCTCAAAGGAACATTTTAAAGTTGTGTAGCTTTCATTTCCCAAAGTTTGGTTCATTAAATGTGAGTTTATTCTCTCCCAGTGTCTTGCTCACAAAACATTACTAGGAGTTGAACTGAATTGTTTTTGGAAATTATTATCAGTTGGGTTCTCTGTGTGGTTTGTCTGACTTCTCAGAATCTGGTCAATTCTGTGGATTTGTTTTAGTGTAAGGAAATAGTGAATCCTAATGCCCCTTAAACTCTCTTCTCAACTATGATCCCTAGGAACATCCTGAGCATCTGGAGAACTGCAGCACTGGCAGTGACACACTTTTTGGGTGACAATCCCTTAGGCTTAGTCTTCACTGCAAATTTTGCTGGCCTAGCTATGTCAGCTAAGAGTGTGAAAAAAATTACACCCCCTGCGCCAGCATAACTATGCCAGCAAAAACCCTAGCCTCGGTGCAGTTATACCAGCAAAAGGATTCTTCTGCCGATATGGCTTATGTCATTTGGGAAGGCAGTTTAATTGTACCAGCAAAGGACTTCCTTGTCAGTACAATCAGTAAAAAGAAAATCAAATACTCGTGGCACCTTAGAGACTAACAAATTTATTTCAGCATAAGCTTTCATGGGTTAGAACCCACTTCATCGGAACCCACGAAAGCTTATGCTGAAATAAATTTGTTAGTCTCTAAGGTGCCACAAGTATTTGATTTTCTTTTTGCTGACACAGACTAACACGGCTACTACACTGTAAACAGTACAATCAGTGTCTCCACTAAAGGGCTTTGTCAGCATAGCTGTAGATAGTTGGTATAGATGTGCCAGTAAAGCACTCATAGTGTAGATGAGCCCACAGTCTTTTTTTTTTAATCAAAAATCTTGAGCAGGAATAGGCTTCAGTCACCCTTCCTTCACTGCCTCACTTAGAAGTTGAAAGTTAACTTCGTTGATATGGATTGCCTGAAATTTCCAGACAGTCTAAAATCACAACGGTTGCAGTAAAACAAGATGTATTAAGAGTATACAGAGAAAATCAAATTAAAACGGAAGAAATTGTATGCACAGTATATCTAGGTTTAAGATGAGCAAAGGTTAATCCAGATAGCTGCAATCAATGGTGTTGCAAGAAGTAGGAAACGTCTTACTTTTCTCGAGAGTGTAAATTTTGTCTTTATCATTTCTTTTTCTTTTCTGTTCCTTTTGCTGGGCAAGTATATCAGAGACCCAGCGCCTATGGTGCCAGGCCTATTTTCCCTTGCTCCCTGGGATCTAAAGTCCTTTATAGTCTCTGACGCTTGTTAAGGGTCTGACATGATTCAATATCATACCAAGCATGTAGACCTAGGTTACATCAGATTTTCAGCAATATAATGTTTGATCTGGTGTACCAAGTGTGGGGAAGTGGAATAGTCTTAGGGTACGTCTATACTACAGAATTAGGTCGAATTTATAGAAGTCGATATTTTAAAACCCGAATTTATGGAATCGATTGTGTGTGTCCCCACTAAAGAGCATTAAGACCATGAGGTCGATTGACTGTGTCCACAGTAGCGGGGCTAGCATCGACTTTCGGAGCATTGCATTGCGGGTAGCTATCCCACAGTTCCCGCAGTCTCCGCCGCCCATTGGAATTCTGGGTTGCGATCCCAAAGCCTGATGGGGCAGAAAACATTGTCGCTGGTGGTTCTGGGTACATCTCGTCAAGCCATCAAACGTCCCTACCTCCCTCCGTGAAAGCAATATTTTTCGCGCCTTTTTTCCGGGGTTTCCGTGTTTGCTACGGAAGCCTGCTCAGCTCACAATTACCGTACATCTCCAGCGTACGCCTGGACATTAGGTCTAGTGGGGATTCAGTCACGCTATAATAGGGGCAGAGGGATAGCTCAGCGTTCTCAGCGTTGGCCCGCTAAACCCGGGGTTGCGAGTTCAATCCTTGAGGGGGCCAGGAGATGATGATGGATAACAAGCATATTGTACCATCTGCTGCTAGAAGGGAAGGCGCCTAACCCTTGCTCACCGCATATTGTACCATCTGCTGCTAGAAGGAAATGAGCCTAACCCTTGCTCCCCCCCTCCCTCCGTGAAAGCAACTGAGGGGGGAGCAAAAAATCCTTTCGCGCCTTTTTTCATATGGGCGCCATATTGCTGACTCCATTGTTATCCACCCGCCGCTTCTGCTGCCACTCTGCTGTCCTGCAAACAGCATACCAGGGAAAGCATGGAGCACGATCAGATCACCGCGGCTGTTATCGCCGTTATGAACACCACGCGCATTGTCCAGGAGTATATGGAGAACGAGAACCAGGAGCTGCTAGAGCTACAGCAGGCGAGGAGGCGACAGCAGCCCCCTGAGGACAGTGATGAGGACATGGACACAGACCTCTCTCAAAAAAGGCCCCCCCGCAAGGTGGACATCATGGTGTTAATGGGGCTTGTTGATACAGTGGAACGCCAATTCTGGGCCCGGGAAACAAGCACAGACTGGTGGGACCACATAGCGCTGCAGGTCTGGGATGAATCCCAGTGGCTGCGAAACTTTCGCATGCGTAAGGGCACTTTCATGGAACTTTGTGAGTTGCTTTCCCCTGCCCTGAAGCGCAAGAACACCAAGATGAGAGCAGCCCTCACAGTACAGAAGCGACTGGCGATAGCCCTGTGGAAGCTTGCAACGCCAGACAGCTACCGGTCAGTCGCGAATCAATTCGGAGTGGGAAAATCTACAGTGGGGGCTGTTGTGATGGAAGTAGCCAGGGAGATGACCAAGCTGCTGGTACCAAGGGTTGTGAGTCTGGGAAATGTGCAGCTCATACTGGATGGCTTTGCAGCAATGGGGTTCCCGAACTGTGGAGGGGCGATAGACGGAACCCATATCCCTATCTTGGCACCGGACCACCAAGCCAGCGAGTACATAAACCGAAAGGGTTACTTTTCAATAGTGCTGCAAGCACTGGTGGATCATAAGGGACGTTTCACCAACATCAATGTGGGATGGCCGGGAAAGGTACATGACGCTCGCATCTTCAGGAACTCTGGTCTGTTTCGGCTGCTGCAGCAAGGGACTTTCTTCCCAGACCAGAAAATAACCGTTTGGGATGTTGAGATGCCTATAGTTATCCTTGGGGACCCAGCCTACCCCTTAATGCCATGGCTCATGAAGCCATACACAGGTAGCCTGGACAGTAGTCAGGACCTTTTCAACTATAGGCTGAGCAAGTGCAGAATGGTGGTGGAATGTGCATTTGGGCGTTTAAAAGCTCGCTGGCGAAGTTTATTGACTAGGTTAGATCTCAGCGAAAACAATATTCCCATTATTATTACTGCTTGCTGTGCACTCCACAATATCTGTGAGAGTAAGGGGGAGACGTTTATGGCGGGGTGGGAGGTTGAGGCAAATCACCTGGCCACTGGTTATGCGCAGCCAGACACCAGGGCTATTACAAGAGTACAGCAGGGTGCGTTGTGCATCAGGGAAGCTTTGAAAACCAGTTTCATGAATGGCCAGGATGCTGTGTAAAAGTTCTGTTTTTCCCCTGTAATGAAAAGCCCCGCCCCTTCATTCACTCTATTTCCCTTTACCCAAACCGCCCTGCCCTCCCCCCCTCGATCACCGCTCGCAGAGGAAATAAAGTCATTGTTGCTTAAAAATCATGCATTCTTTATTAATTCGTAAAACAAAAAGGGGGAACTATGGGGGTAACTGCCACAGTCTCCCGGGATAGCTGGTGGAGGAAGGGAAGCACCAGGATGGGTGGTGGAGGAGGGGATGAGGGAAGGACAAGGACACACAGCACTTTAAAACTTATTGAATGCCAGCCCTTTCTCGCTTGGACTGTTCTCTTGGCTTGAGTGGTTGGGTGCACGGAGGCCGCCCAAATGCGTTCTTGGGCATCTCGGGGATGAGGTTATGGGACTCGGGAAGGAGGGCTGTTGGTTACACAGGGGCTGTAGCGGCAGTCTGGGCTCAGGCGGCCTTTCCTGAACCCTACGCCTTTCCGCAGCCATAAGCCGGAGGATTTCCGTTTGATCCTCCAGTAGCCTCAGAATTGCATCCTGCCTTCTCTCTGCACGCTGACGCCACCTACTCTCTTCATCCCGCCGCTGTCTCTCTTCATCCCGCCAGTCATTGTCTTCAGCACGCCACCTGTCCGCGCGATCAAATTCTGCCTTCCTGGACTCCAACAGTGTCTGCCTCCACTCATTCTGCTGGGCAGCTTCAGTGTGGGAGGATTCCATGAGTTCTGAGAACATATCGTCTCGATTCCTTTTTTTTTTACTTCTAATCTTCGCTAGCCTCTGAGACGGTGATGAAGGGGGTGGCGTTGAAACATTTGCAGCTGCGGGAGGAAACAAACGGGAGAGGAGTAGTTTAAAAGACACATATTAGAGAACAATGCTCCAAACATTACATATCACATGTGCATTTGGTCCAAGGTTGCACTTTGCCTGTTATATTGAGGGTCTGCCGGTTTGGTGTGACACACAAGCAGGTCCGGCGGGCAACAGAATTCGGCTTGCAGGCAGCCATGGTAAGCCACAGTCTATAGGCTTCTTTAACCTTCATAACATGTGGGAATGTTTTCAAACAGCAACCCCCTCATTTCCCATAACAAACAGCCTTTGGGCTGGCAATTTAAAACTGGTTGGCAATTGAAAAGGGAGGGCCGGCGGTTTTCGGGTTAACATGCAGCGCGAACCTAATCGACACCCCCGCCCCCCACACACAGACACACATCCAAGATGTTCGCTGTTCCCCCTCCCCCCACTGCGTGGGTCACAGCGGGGAAGATTTCCGTTCAGCCACAGGCAAACAGCCCAGCAGGGACGGAGCCCCTCTGAATACCCCCTTAATAAAATTCCCCTATTTCAACCAGGTGACCATGAATGATATCACTCTTCTGAGGATAACACAGACAGATAAAGAACGGATGTTGCTCGAATGCCAGAAAACACCGGGACCATACGCCACCATGCTTTGCAAAGCAATGATTCCAGACTACGTGCTACTGGCCTGGCGTGGTAGAGTGTGTTACCACGGAGCACAGGATAAGGCTGCCCTCCCCAGAAACCTTTTGCAGAGGCTTTGGGAGTACATCCAGGAGATCTTTCTGGAGATGTCCCCGGAGGATTTCTGCTCCATCCCCGAACATGTTAACAGACTTTTCCAGTAGCTGTAGCTGTACTGGCCGCGAATTAATCATTAAACACGCTTGCTTATAAAACATGTATTAATTAACAGAGGTACACTCACCAGAGGTCCCTTCTGCATCGAGCACGCCTTGGGTGGGTTCGTAGGGTACTGGCTCCAGGGTGACAAAGAGTTCCTGGCTGGCAGGGGAAAGGGCTTCTCCGCTTCCTTGCTGTGTCTGGGCGCTATTTTCAGCATCATTATCATCATCATGCTCCTCTGTGGTTTCTGATGATCCACATACGGAGTCATACCACATGGGTGGGTCAGTGCTGGCTGCACCTCCTAGAATGGCATGCAGCTCATCATAGAAGCGGCATGTCTGGGGCTCTGACCCAGAGCGGCTGTTTGCATCTCTGGTTCTTTGGTAGGCTTGCCTGAGCTCCTTAATTTTCACGCGGCACTGTTGCGCGTCCCTGTTGTAGCCTCTGTCCTGCATGCCCTTGGAGACTTTGGCATATGTATTGGCGTTTCTTCTTTTGGACCGTAGCTCTGCTAGCACGGTTTCGTCTCCCCATACAGCGATCAGATCGCGTACCTCACGCTCGGTCCATGCTGGAGCTCGTCTTCGGTTCTGGGACTCCATCATGGTCACCTCTGCTGATGAGATCTGCATTCACCTGCAGCTCACCACGCTGGCCAAACAGGAAATGAAATTCAAAAGTTCGCGGGGCTTTTCCTGTCTACCTGGGCGGAGCATTGGAGCTCAGACTGCTGTCCAGAGCGGTCAAATGTTGCACTGTGGGATAGATCCAGGAGGCCAATACCATCGAATTGCGTCCTCACTAAGCCTACATCGATTCGGCAATATCGCTTTAAGCGCTAATCCCCTCGTTGGGGGTGGAGTGGCGAGATCGATTTTAAGAGCCCTAGAAGTCGATGTTAAGGGCTTCGTCGTGTGGACGGGTGCACGGATCAATCGAAATAACGCTAATAAATTCGACCTAAATTCGTAGTGTAGACCAGGGCTTAGTCTCCCATACAATAGATATTGCCCCAGTATTTGTTAACGTTCTCCTTCCAGCTCTGGAGTTGTTTAGCTGATTTCCTCTCTGGAAATGTAGCGTATTTCCAAATTCCTTTGATCTTGCCTGTGCTTTAGTCAGCGCAAAGTGTCAAGGTGATTGGATCCTGGTTTGCATATCAATTGCTCAGGAAACTAACTCTTGATTGTGACAATCTGTCTTATTGACTGGTATCCAGTCTCCTATTTTGGGGCAATATCATTGAGAAGGTTGTGGGGAGGCAACTCGTCAGTTTCTGGAATATTCAGATTTTCTTGATACTGGTCCATTGGATCATAGGCCCAGCAATGTAGTAGAATCTGGACTGGTTACATTTATTGGTGATCTGCTAGCAAAGGGCAAAGATAAAATGTTCATACCAATTCTTTTAGATTTTTCAGCAGCATTTGATACCACTGATCAGGAGTTTTGGTGGATTAGCTTGTAGGCCTTGGAGGTGGTGAATTTCATTGCTCTGTTCCTATTTTGAGAGAACCTGACTGTAGTTGTGGGCAATTGTTATTCTGCCCCGATAGAGTGCAAGGCCCAGATTCTCTCCCAGACCACAAACTGCCACCCCGACACCACTTCCTGGGTATGTCTACACTGCAATTAAACATCCGCAGCTTGTCCATGTCAGCTGACTCAGGTTCATGGGGCTCAAGTTATTGGTCTGTTTAATTATGATGTAGATGTTTGGGCTCTAGGACCCTCCCCTCTCATGGGGTCCTGGAGTCCCAGCCAAAACATCTACACTGCCATTAAACAGCCCTGTAGCCCGAGCCCCATGAGTCTGAGTCAGCTGACATGTGCCAGCTGCAGGTGTTTGATAGCCGCTGTCTTTATCTCAGAGGTATATTCCCCAAGTACAGTCATAGGATAAGGTAATATTGGACCCAGAGGTTCCTTTTACCAACCTGAAAGGGTAATTAGGTCCTGTTACAGGTGTCATGTTGTCTGGAATAGCTCACAACTGGGAGTGCCTACCTCAGGGAAAACTGTCAGAAAACCAGGGCAGACACCCCAAACTGGGGGTGTGTTCTACAATTATATTTCACCAACCCAGTAACAAATGTGAATTCCAGGATCACTATACCAGTCTTACCACAGAGGCACAGACAATCCCCTTCGACTCTCCAGCCTATCTTGCCACCCAGACAAACTGGACTTTGTGATAATGGTCACTCAAACCAAAAATCACACCACATCAGGTTGCTCCCAGTCTCAAGGGACCAACCACTTACCCAGATCAGTTGGTACTCCAGATCTTACACCAAAGACAACGCTGGCAGCCAATTCTATCGTAAACTAACTAAAGATTCATTAGCTAAATAAAAAAGAATGGGAGTTACTGAGAGGTTAAAGCAAGTAAAATTTTATAACAGGTGAATCACAGTTTGTAACTTCAAATGGTAGTAATGATGTAATAAACTGCCAGTTTCCTGAAAGTCTTTCAAGGCTACCCAGAATAACTCTGGGGATCTCCATCTTTTCATTCAGTTATTCTGCGCTGTTAGATTCCAAACAGTCCAGAGATAAAGGATTTTTCTTTGAATTCATATTTATAGTCTCTTCACACAGACAGCAAGCTGACAATGTCCCTACGCACAGGGGTTTTCCTTTGGTGGGAGTGAGGAATGCATTTTGAGTCTCTGACCTCAGGTCGTCACCACAATGGCTATGTGCTACACAAGTGAATGGACTTGAATACACTCTAGCATGACCTGGTCAGCCAGCGTCACAACATGGAACTAGCAGTGTGAAGGTAAAACTTGGCTTTCATTTATTTTTAAGAACAATAATTTTCTAGTGCGTTTCCTTGTGAACATAACTTCGGAGATGTAAATAGCTGGAGATGGATTGCTTAGGGTTGAAAGCATCTCATTTATTCCCTAAAAATCACATTCTCCTCATAGCCACTGTCCTTCCACGTTTGTCCTTCAAAGCCCAGAAAAAGCATAGCCCTGGAAGCCTTGAGTTTTTGAGAAGATCCCAGGTGAGTTCACATATATGGGAGCAATGCTACCCAGTCCATCATAAGCTCCCTACCAGTCAATTGCCTGAGGCTGAGCCAGCTCCTCTACTGAGCAGCTAACATGACTTCTGGATGCAAAGAGGGGAGCTGTGCCGCTGTAACGCTTTAATGAAGACACTCTCAGCTCTAAGCTTCTCCCGTGGCTTAGTTAATCCACCTCCCCGACAGGCAGTAGCTAGGTCGGCAGGAGAATCTCTCCCACCGACCTAGCGCTCTCTACACCGGCACTTAGATCAGTATAACTATGCCGCTCAGGTGTGTGGATTATTCACACTTCTTAGTGATGTAGTTATACAGAAGTAATTCTGTAGTGTATATCAGGCCTTCACAAGAAACTGAGAACAAAGCACTAATCCCAGCTCTGATATGGAGTCTTTCTCTGGCCTTTGCCAATTCATAAATCAACATTTTCAAGCATGGAGCCCTAAAGTAAAGTACCTAAACAGAGATGCTGAACATCAGCAGCACCCATTGGCTCCTTTCAGCACACTGAGTCCTGGAGCGCCCACTGGAGCCTTTTCCTCAACTCTGAGCTGTGACTATCACTGTAATTTATCCTTTAACCTTTGGTTTACACTCCTCCATAGAAAATCCAAATCTGTTCTCCTTGTTTTGGAAACATATTTCCCTGAAGTATCTGCGTGACCATTAAACTATGGAGTTGTACTCATTTTATCACACTAATCCTTCCCCAGAGATTAAGATTTAATTTATTCCAGCATCTAAAGTCTTCCAACATATTCAAGATAATTGGATTCATATTATCCTTAATTATGTTACTTACAGCCCTGTTCAACCTAATGCCCAAATAAGTCAGTTCTGTAAGGACCCACTTAAAATTCCAGGCTAGAAATTAGTAGGTTTTCAAGTCGGTGACCATGGTAGAGATTCTCCTTTAGCCCAATTAATATATTTTAAAACCTCTCCAAATTTCAACTACCATATCCAGGTTTGCTAGTGTTGCTTTGCTTTGCTCATTCACAAACAATGGCATAGTAACCACCTAAATGTGCACTGTGTATTCAACCCCCATTATTGCTCCTAATAGCAGTTGCTAATTGTTTCAATATTAAGGCAAACAATAGTGCTGCTAAATGGCTTCCTTAACAAGTGCCTCTGTGTACCAGCAAAAGGAGTTTATCCTAGATTGATAGTGTGACACAGGTAATTGATGGCAATAGATATTATCTATTATTTTAATAAATGCTGGCCCACCTCCAGATTATTTCTGCATATACGGCAAGTAGCTCTACTGAACTGTGTCATGCACATTTTGTTGATCTGACAACACTGCAGCTGTTGACTCTAATGTGGCTTCCCACAGGTTCATCCTTTCACATACATTTTGTCTGAGTTGTGCCCCTTGTTAGTAAGGATGGGAAGGTGCAGACCCATGGATATTTGAATTTAACCAAGTGCCTTTTTGCATGCCAATCAGTATGCTATACCACATAGCAAAACCTTGCTCTCCACCCTGGCTGGAGACAAGCATTTCAGTTCATATTTGCATATGTTCATGCAGGAGTCAAAGTGGTTTCTAACAATAAACACACTTAAAAAGTCTGCTGTAATCTTCTTCAGCCAAGGGGGTTCATTGGTGGGTTTTTAAGTGGCTGAGAAGCCTAATTTGTGCCCTGCAGATTTTCCCATAGAAGTGACAGGTGTAATCCTGGAGGAAACATAGTTGTAAACTGGACTATTGTGTCCTTTCTTTCCTCCTTTGTCGCTTCTCTCTCTCAGGAGCATGTCTGTTCTTCTCAAAGTTGGATGTGGCTTACATGTCGGCATTGTATCTGCTCTTGTTACATGCCAAAGGGCAATGAAACAAATTTACAACATAGTCTAGGGAAACAGTGCTACTTGGAGAGCATCTTCATCAATAGAATAAATTACTGAGAACATGTAAGGAATTTGGATAAGATTCGTCAACAACTAGGAAACACAGAGTCCTGTAGCACCTTATAGACTAACAGATATATTGGAGCATAAGCTTTCGTGGGCGAAGACCCACTTCGTCAGACGCAGCACGTCAGTCACCCACAAAAGCTTATGCTCCAATATATCTGTTAGTCTATAAGTTGCTACAGGACTCTTTGTCACTCTTGCAGATCCAGACTGACACAGCTATCCCTCTGAAACTAGGAAACAATGTGTCCAAAAGATTGTGTGAATTCTTTCAGTGCTCTCTAGAATACGTAGCGCACTGGATTGATCTTAATGGAGTGTACATATTTCTGTAAAAGTGGATGATTCTGTTATCCACCAGCTCCACAAAAAGTAACTCTGCCTCACTTATTCCTTGGACTAGTGAGTCATTATTGCAAGAATAATTTCATCCAGTGAGCTATCTTAACAGTATTTCTTAGCAACAATCCAAAGTGGATTGGGTCAGGAAAATGTAATTATGGTTTCAAGGAAGCAGAATTTTTTTTGTTAGCTACAGTTTTGACACATGATGGGTCCGAGCTGGGCTTTGCTTGTGATGGATGCATCCATGTAACAGTGCAGGAGCTATGAACTCCCATGTGATGGCTGGAGAGAGGAACAATTCATTGCATTTGCCTCACAAACATGAACAAGAGCGCAGCAGAATTATGCTTGAGTCAATAGAGAACACTCAGCCTGGTGTTTGAAGTGAAGCAAGGGGAGCAGGGGAGGCCCCATAGCTCCTTCCTCATCCCAGACCCACTGCTCCTCTCATCTGTGTATATGATGACTGTTGTCTGATGTGTTTGAGCAATCTTTTTACTTTATATATTTTTGATCCAGATGGCAGAACATGCACTTTGAACTATTGACCTGCTGCAAGTGTGAACTGTTGAACTGCAAGTGCAAATTATACTTTCAGATTTTTGGGTTTGCCTTTGTGGCTTTATTTAGTGCACCTGAAATAGAACAGCTAGATCACTTTGCTGGCTTCAAATTAAAGTCAAGTATTTTGAGTGAAAGTTGTGTTTGGCTTGTTTCTGCCTGACTTGTAGAATCCACAAGTTTAAGGGAGAAGAAAAATGGTCTTGTAGTTAAGGCACTGGACAGAGACTCAGGAAATCTAGATTCAGTTACTGGGCTAGAAATCAATAGGTTTTCAAGTCTTTGACATGGTAGAAATTCTCCTCTAGCCCAATTAATATATTTCAAAACCTCTCCAAATTTCAGCTACCACATCCAGGTTTGTTAGTGTTGCTTTGCTTTGATCATTCACAAACAATGATATGGTATCCACCTGCATGGATAGTCTGTCTCTGCCACAGACTTTCCACGTGACCTTGGGCAAGTCACTGAAGTTCTCTGTGTTTCAGATTTTTATCTGTAAAATGGGGATAACAATACTTTACAAAACCCTGGTGTATTAAGAGAATATATTCAGAAAGTTTGTGAGGCCATACGATATTATGCTGATAGGGGGCTATGTTCACTCCACACTTACCCTGACTGAGAAGGTGTAGATTGTAGATTGAGAAGGAAGCTAATTAACCTAACAGGCCAGAGCTGAGGGGGAATCAGGTGGTTTAGTAATCCCTGGACTGAGTAAAGGAGCCCAGCTGAAGAGGAACGACTGTGGGGCTGGACTTATAAATACAGGAAATTGGCAGCAGCAGCTCATGGCAGAGAGATGGAGGGCCTATTCAAATCTTTGCTTTCTTTTATGGGAACAATATACATCAGAAAAGAAGAGAGAATAGGCAATGAAACACTGAGCATGCTAAAAAAATGCATCCTAAGCAATTTTTGAATTTCCTTCAGCACACTGGGTATATCTACACAGCATTTTGAAGCTAGCCTCCCATCCCAGGCTGACAGACTTGGGCTAATGGGGCTCATGCTAGTACTCTAAAAATAGTGGTATAGACAGCGCTTTGAAGTTGCGGCTTGGGCTAGAGCTTGGACTCTGAAGCCTAGGTAAGGAGGCAGGCTACAGAACCAAATCTACAGCCCAGGCTGCAACTTCAAACCACTGCTAGCTAAAGACTGTTGACCTGAGCTGGGAATCTCACTCCAAAATGCTGTGTCGACATATCCAGTCTTGTGGGGCCACACTGAAGCATTGACAAGCTAAGAGGAAAGGGTTGCTCCACCATACTCCCAAAAATTCACCTTTGAAGAGAATAAAGAGCACTTCAGATAATCAGGCTGTTTGAAATTGATCTCCTTTAGTCCTTGAAATGCATTCACATTTGTGTTTCTTCAGTTAATTGAAGTGTAACTTATTTTTCAAAGATTAGGGATTCCTGATAATGAAAAATATGGTATTATATAGTTTATCATATAGTCTTAACTGTCAGCAGAAAGAAGCACAAAATTCCTTTTGATCTTTTTTTGAGGAAGGGGAGGGAAGAAAACGGGCAAAGTTAGTAAGAAGTTTGTTTGTTTGTTTATTTTGTAACAAAGGTAAATGATTAATTCAAATTAACACCAGTTTTTGATTACATGGCAACTCTAAAGCTGGGCGAGATAATTTAAGGCACATGACATTCCCTATTAACTGCATTCAATTGGAACTGTTCTGTGTAGGATACTTCAAATGTCCTCATATGGAACTGAAGAGTCCTCAACTATTTTGGAAGTAAAAAACCATAATAATAGGAAGGCCTGACTCAAAACCATCGTATTACAAGCCTGTCTTATTTATTGGATACTATGGGTATTTAGTGTTGTATACATTTAGCAATTAAAGTTGACTTACAAGTCAAATAGTAGTGTTATGTTAATCAAAGAGATGATCTACATTGTGGTATTCAAATCACGTAGGAGCAAATCCACAGCAGATGTAAACTGTCCAGACTCGACTGAGTTGGATGGGGCCAGGCAAGCAGCATTGTCTCCTAAGGGCTTGTCTCCATGGTGCATTAGCCCACATCAGAGGGGGATAAAGTCTAGTGCACATTACCATATCGCACACTAACTGGCCCATGTGGACCCTTCTGGCCCACTCTACAAGTTCCCTAGTGCACATTAACATAGTACTGTTTGAAACAGGGCATTAACATGTACTAGGCAACTTTTAGTACATGCCACTAGGGTCTATATGGGCCAGTTAGCGCAGGACACGCTAGTGCACGCTAGAATTTACGCCCCTCCAGCGTGCCCTAATGTATAGTTTAGACAAGTCCTTAGAAAACCAAAGTCAGTCCATAATGGGAGGTGGAGGACTAGGATGGTCAGCCTTTGATTCTTGTCTTATTCTTGGCTCTCTTGAGGTAAGACCTGTCTTTGGCAGCTCATATGCTTTAGGAATTACCCATGCCTGGTCCAGTCATCTTTCCCTGACTGTGGATCTCTTCGGCCTAATGTTCTTGTCTTGGTATCTCAGGCTGGCAGGAGTTAGGGGTGACTGTAGTGATCATTGGAAGTTTATCTCCTGGCTTCATATGTCTCCTTGCTGCCAAAGATCTTTTTTTCTCTTCAGTATTCAGGTTGTCTGCTACTACCTCACCAGTATTGTTGCTACCTTACCACTATTGCTGCCGTGAAAATCTGCTATAGGAAACTGCAGGCAAATACTTTTGTGATGAGAGCAGCAAGAGCAGCTGGTTGTCTTCCTGGAATAAGAAAGAAAAAGTTGGGGTTAGACAAAGTAAAATACGAGATAAAAATAAGTGTTGCATTGTGCACATTTCCTCCCTAAATGAGGGTCAATGAATAAGATTCCAGACCTGTTTTAAGTTGTCTTTTAATAGACTGGTGAACATTGTCTAATGTCTTCTATACCAGAGTATGTACGTGCGCGCGCACACACAAACACACACACACACACACACACACCAAAAAATGATCCAAACAGAAAGCTAGTCATGTTCTTTACATTTCACATGAGACAGATGACATGGGATGGGTTTTAAACCAATGACATGTAAATCACCTAATTTCCATTGTTTCAACAATGCCAACCAGTTTGCTGCCAGCTTGGGTTTCCTAATTTTGATTTAAATGCAAGATTCAAAATGACTTTGGTAGTTATGGTAGATTTGTATGTGGAACTCTCATCACTATACAGCAACCCTGTCGTTTTTGTGACAGAGTCTATTTGACTGGGCCTGGATTTATGATGGAAATAATTCAGCATGGAGTAATAATTTTCCCTTGGCAATTACACTACCATTTGGTACTTTGTCCCTAAGGGGAAAATAAATGTGCTGGGATCTGTCCATGAGTTCAATGGCTCAGTATAAAGAACACACCAAGGTCAGAATGCAGCTGAATAACACAGCGAGGCTTCGTAGTGTAATCTAGATCTGCTTTATTTATCTGACTCATCAAAAGCTCAAGTAATTTAGAGATTACATATTCAGTAATTTAAAGATTAATTTTGATATGCATTGAATTTTAGTGGGAATTCTTTGTGAAGGATATTTAATTACCATGTTAATATTATTTTCTTATTCGTCTCCGCTTGCCTTGGTAGCAATGCCACACATACCAATTTCTCCCATGTTGGCAGGAGAGTGCCTTATTTAAGAGCTAGCACATATTGTTATGTGATGAGCCTTCTTACTGAAAAATCTTTCAGAAGCAATGCACCTGGCTTGATCTTTTGGCCTGGGGCTAATCCAAGACTCCCAGAAATCTTTCCCCATCATCAACTAGTCAGTGTATTCTGCCCTTTCCTAACAGATGCAGACTTAGCCCAGTCATCCATGCCTTTTTCACCACTAGTCTAGACTACTGCAATTGTATTGGTCATGAAAGTCCTGCTGGTCCAACCTGCGGCTAGTTCACCTAATAGCTAAAACAGATTGACAAGCTCATATCATACTGGCACGCTACACTTGCTCACCATTTAGTTCCAGCAAGCCTTCAGCGATAGAGCTCACTAACACAGGACATAAGGATGAGTCCAAATTTTTCCACACTTATAACACAAGGAAAAAGCTATGTGTTTGCCCGAGACTTCCTCTAATAGCAGTGACTGCAGAATGGCTGACACTGATTCTCCTATAAACAGACAAGCAAGACCATTCGTTTAGGAAGTGACTAAAGCAATTGAAGGGCCCAAGTATGGTCCTCTTGGTCAAATTGTTGCTTTTACAATAGAGCAGGTAGGGTGCGTAGTTAAAGTAGTGAATGGATGTAGTAAAGTAAGTATGTTGAATTGCCTGACCGTCTCTTCATCATGCATCTCAAAAATAATGTGCTTGGGTTCTGCTCTTTCTACGGGAATTGTGATGCCAAAGAAAAGGTGCTTACCTCAGGGTGCATTTTGTCATGATATCAAAACAGTTACGTGGTGACCCCCACTTTTCACGATCTAAAGTGAAGTTACATATACAATATACTGTATTCTCAAAATTGAAATAATTCTGTAAATGTAGATTTTTTTGTAAATATACAGTAGGACAAGGTGAAAATTAGAACACTCTCCCATGACACTGCTCATAAAAAGAAGTGCATGGCTTCAAATGCAGTAAGATAAATAGTTACACAGATAAAGCTTTATGGACTAATTGAATTGCACTCCAAAAGCACTCAAAATGAGCTTCAGTGTGAGTTCAGCCTCCATTTGGGAATCAGCAGTGGTTGGTTAGGATATTTTTCATGCGTACAAACTGTATGTCAAATCTTTCTGCAGAAGTGTTTTGCTTTTATTACCTGCTAATATTATTACCTGCTAATATTTTCAGGCTGCTGCTTTTGTGTTGGAGTCTAGTTAATTGGAACAAGCCGTACGGTGGAAGTCACAGAGCTTTTCTGCTGTGTTCTCATGCCTTATATCTTGTCAAAAGAAACAATTTCTAGTTATTCTCCAAGAGAGAGGCAGCATTTCCGTTGGCCTCTGAAATGGTCAAGCTGAAAAAAATCTAGGAAAAGATCGTTGTCTCTGATTCCTAGCCTGTGTTTGTTCAACTCAGACAGGCAGTGATCTGATATTTGTTGTTGTTGTATTTGTTGTTTACATTGAAGGCCAGCAATATGGTTGGCTCTGAAAAGACCTGAAGAAAAAACCACAGCTCTGTCATTGGCCTTCCCCACACTGGTTGAATTTCGTCTTTATCACATTTTTCCTGTAAGAGGTTAGGACATGTGGTCTTTATGGGCAAAAGCATATTTTAAGGAGTAATTTGAATGAAAAAAATGAACATCTGTCACAGATAACTGAGAGGAAAGGGAGGGAGTCGGATGCTTATGGGGCAGCATGGAAGAAGGCAAGAAGATGAGTGAATGAAGAAGAGATAGTGATAAAAAATCTAGGAAGAGATCATTATCTTCTTCAGCAAGGCAAAAGGGATGAAGCTGTAAGAAACGTGACAGGAACAGTCTTCAGAACCTCAAATTATGTTAGTTTCCATAATTCCTACAGTCTCTACGAATTGTATTTTCCTTTCATAGCTGGCTGACAATTATATTCCATGTCTTCCCTTTGATAGGAAGGTTCCTCCTGCTGCTGCCACTTCTTTGATTATTATAATTAGTATTATGAAACATTTATATGGCTCCATAACTGTGCATGGTGATTTAAAGAGATTTTTAAGAAGTCAGATTAGACTATCCCAATTCTGCCATCCTTACTCATCTTTGGGTGGTATCTCATTCCATGAACGGTTACACTGAATTCCAGGTACTGCTTGTACAGTATGATAATATTCAAGTGAGGTAAGGTGCAAGAACTGGGTATTATTAGACAAATATAGAATAAAACAACAAAACCAGAAGAGTGGGCAGAGCAAAGTGAGTGAAGTGGGGAGCACTGAGAGATGGGATAGTGGCAGAGGTAGAACTGCGCAGATGGTGAGGACAAAGTGAGAGCAAAGAGACTGACTTTATGTGGTAAGACACGGAGCCTATGAAGAGACTTTTGAGCACCATGCCACAGTCCCCAGAAGAGGTGAGAAAGGAAGAGTATTTTAGCATCTGAATATTGGATAGATTGATGAGGGAAAGTCAGGTAACTTGACGGGGAAGAATTTATAATTATGCAAGAGAGACAGAGCTCTGGGATGAACTTGGGGTTTGGTAGTAGGAATCAAGAGGAGGGAGTGAAGTTTAGAAATATAATAGGTGAAGCAACGAGATTTGATGGGTCTTGATGTGTAAGAGAGAAGGAAACAAAAGAGCCAAAGATAACCTTAAGGTTTCAAGTCTGAATTATGGGGAGGAGTCTATGAGGGATGAAGGAGGAGAGGGTTCAGGAGGAAAGGTAAGGAATTCAGTTTAAGTTAGAGGTGGGGTACCCCTGAGAAGATATGGGAGGAAAAGGAGAGAGGGGGAACCCAATTGGAGATATCATGGCGGGGCAGGTAGATTTGGAAGTTGTCAGCACAGAGGTGATAAGAGAGACTGTCTCATTATTAAAGAGGGTAAGTATCATCACCTAGAAGTTGCCACATTGAAAACAATAGACAGGGCAAAAAGTTAATAAATAATGGATTTCTCTGGATCTTGTCCTCACACTTATTTTCTACATGAAGAATCATTACAGAAATCACTGACATCTTTCTCTTTTGCAGCCAAGATTTCCCTTTGGTGACTAGCTCAGAGAAACTGAATTTCAGGAGCAAGATTTTAAATGTACCACAGAGCCTACTACAATACGGATACATCTATTTGTTTCTTAAGCAACATGCTTTTCTACAGTCATTCCTCTTGTTCCCTGCTCCATGCTTTTTCCTTATGTCAATCAAATTATCAGTAACAATATTCACAAACCCCATTAGGAACCAATTACACACATACAACTCCAAACTAATTTTACTTCTTCGCTAACACTATCTCCAAGATGTTTAACTTTACAGTTAATCCAATGTTCTCCTAGTCTCATTAATTATAGCTACCCATTTTTACAAAGCATTAGAACCTTGAACACAACACTTGAATAATATTCTATGGCTCCTGGAATTAAAAAAATATATACAAATGATGCAATTTCAACTTAGTTTACTTTCTCTGGCTCTTGCAGACATGCACATTTTGACCTGGTCACTCATATAGCTCTGCTTCTCTGTCCACACTCCACTACAGGGGCCACACTCTAATCCCACTAACACTTTTGCAAATCCAGAGTAGTTCATTGAGCTAAATTGTGCCATTGTCTTTCTTGGCTGTGCAAGAGCTACCCTGATCTTGAGTCCTGGCACAGAGCACAGCCTCAGGCCTGATCTACACTGCAAAGTTAGGTCAACATAAGTTGTCTTGTGTCAACCTAGTGGTGCATTTGTCTACACTCACAGATGTAAGCGCCCAGTTATGGGTACATTGTAGCCCCACCTCCATGAACTCGGTTGAGTCATGGTCAACATACTGTGGTTGAAGCAGTGCAAGTGTAGACACTATGTGACCTATAGCGACCCTACCAGTCCTCTAGCAAATATCCCACAATACCTGACACTGTCCTCTCTGGTCACAGTTATGAACACCACTGCCCAGGGGTCATTTAGCCTGGAAGACAACCCTCCCCTCTTTTAAAACCCCACATATTTTTTAATGACTTTTACTGATTGCCCAGTTTAGCAAGCACACCTAGCAGCTTTCCCTTGTTGCGTGCAACTGCCCAACCAACTATGTCTCCTATGTGTTCCAGACACACTCCTGCCTGGAGTAGACAGGAAGTATTGGATCTCTTGGGCCTGTGGGGAGAAGAGGATGTGCAGACACATCTGAAGAGCAATTGTAGCAATGCGACCATCTATGAGCAGATTGCATGGGAGATGTAAGCAAAGGGGTATGACACATCAGCAGCAAGGCCACGTGAAAGTGAAGAAACTGCGGCAGACATACCAGAAGGCCAGGGAAGCCAACAGTAAGTCTGGTGCCATGCCACAGACCTGACGCTTTTGCAAAGAGCTGCATGCTGTACTTTGCGGAGACCCCACCAGCACCCTATAGAGCACTATGGAGACCTCAGTGGAGCCCGAAGACACAAACCACTGTGAACAGCTAAAAGAAGGATGGAGGACATGCAACTGGGTGGTTCAGCTATGCTGCAAGCCAGGATCTGTTTAAGATTCCACAGTCTAGTCATTCCCAGCATCCGAGCATGGACTAGCCCAATGCATAATCTGTGTGAATGCATTTCCTATTACAATGTTTAAATATACAGAAGATGCCCGACCCCAACGTAGCAGGACACAGAAAAATTAATGATTTTTCATTAATTTTCTCATGCTAGAAGAGGTAGCGATTCAACAGGTAGAGTTTTTATCTGCTTTTCATTCCCCTCTAGAGTTAGGCTGCGAGATGCAGACCAGTTTGTTTATATACATAGGGATGTCCTTATTTCTTTAATCCTCCAGAGAGATCTCAATGAAAGTTCATGAAGGTATTTTGCCATCTTCACCTGAAGGTTTCTATGGATAGCAGCTTTATTTCTTCCTGCGTGGTAGGACACTTTCCCACACCACTCTGCAATAACTTTGGCAAACACCATTGCAGTAAACAGGCTAGTGACATACAGGCCCCAGTGGCTTTGGGACGCCAGCGGTAGCTTCGGTCTCTTGTACCATTGTTACCCTCAGGAGCAAGATATCAGCTAAAGTCACCACCACCTGTGCCCGTATTGATTGCCCTTTGTCCTGCATTCAACCCCATGGAAATAGGGGAGGAGGGGACAACATTTTATTGTTTCATGCAGCTGAACAAGTCCCTCCTCATTTCCCAGTCCCAACCCCTGCTGCACCATACTCATTATGGCTGGGGTGGTGAGTGGTGCTGTGCAGAGGGACTCCAAAGCTGAAGTGTCCATGTCTTGTTTAAAACCTTTGGGGAGAAAAGGAAAGGAGTTCTGAAACTTAACTTTCCTATGTGACTACACATACAGTGACACCTCTTTTTGTTTTATCTGTAACTGCTGCTGTTGCTGCCTCGAGAGGTCCCCCATGAAATGCCCGGCAGTGATGAAGAGAAGAAAGAAGAGGACAAGGGAGAGTATGTTCAGTGAGATCCTGCAAGCCAGTGCTGCATCGGACAGTGAACAGAGGGCCTGGAAAGTGAATATTGCAGACAATATTGAGACGGGAAGACTGGACAGGAGAAAGGCGCAGGAGTCAGAGAGGGAGATGCATCAGGACATAATGGGGCTTCTCCGGCCGCAAACACAAATGCTGCAAGACCCTTGTTGACCTACAGGTTCAACAGTCATGGGCCCAGCTTCCTTTGCAGCCAATGGAGAACTCCATTTTAGCATCTCTATACACCCCTCAACGTTCCATGCAGCATCATTGGTCAGATCCATACCCCACTTCACACTGGGGAACAGTGAAGAGAAATGCAGATTCACATACACTGAGGTGTATGCATATCCCAGGGTGTATGCATAGTGGAAAATGAATGGAAATGGACCTGAATGGTCTTTCTCCTTGTTAAGTTCTGTTCTGTTATTTCAGAAGTTTTTATTGAATTTGCTTTTATTGCACATTGGGTTTTTTGCACTAATTATGGTACACAACAAACATTTATTTTTTATAAATAATTCATCTTTATTACTTCACAACATATGCTGCAGAGTGCCTGCTGCTACTGAAAGCACCCACTACTTGTTGCAGAGGGCGACAGAACACATAGGATCAGTGACATTGTGTAATAATCATAAATGCACAGCAACCACCACAAAGTTAATAGGTGCATTAATAGTGACATATTCCTAAATGTGCACCAAGCACCACACAATTCGTAGTAGCTCCAAAACTTCAGAGCCAGGTAGAGCACAGTCCACCACACTGCATTTTTGGGGCTGACTATTAACGTGCTCTTTCAAGGCCTTCATTAGCTGCATTGCTCCGCATTAAGCTCTTCTAATAGCCCTATTGTCCGGCTGTTCCAACTCAGCAGACAGCCGCTCCACCTCTATCCTCCATCCCAGTGGCGACGTTCCCCCTTTGTCTCACAGGTATTATGCAGGACACAAGAGGCAGCCATAGCAATTTATTTTTCTCACTGAGACCCAATCTCGTGATTGAACACTGCCAACATCCCATCAGTCTACCAAAAGCACATTCAACGGTCATTCTGCACCTGCTCAGCTGATAGGTGAATCTTCCCTTGGCGCTGTCGAGGTGGTCGATGTACGGCTTCATGAGCCAGATGAGCAAAGGGTAGGCTGGGTCCCCCAGGATCACTGTTGGGATTTCCCTAGTGCCCTGTTGGATGGGAAAGGATCTCCCTACTTTCAGCTTTGTGAACAGTCCTGTCTTCTTAAAGATGCAAACGTTCTGCACCTTCCTTGCCCAACCAACACTGATGTCAGTGATGTATCCACAATGGTCCACCAACACATGTATAACCATAGAAAATTAGCCCTTTCCGTTAATGTACAGTAAAACCTCAAAGTTATGAACACCAGAATTACGAACTGACCAGTCAACCACACACCTCATTTGGAACCAGAAGTACACAATCAGGCACCAGAGACAAAAACAAGAAGCAAATATAATACAATACTGTTAAACGTAAACTACTGAAAAAATAAAGGGAAGGCAGCATTTTTCTTCAGCATAGTGAAGTTTCAAAGCTGCATTAAGTCAATGCTCAGTTGTAAACTTTTGAAAGAACAGCCATAATGTTTTGTTCAGAGTTACGAACTTTTCAGAGATATGAACAACCTCAATTTCTGAGGTGTTCATAACTCTGAAGTTCTACTGTACACCATGGCAAGGTGGGCCGGTACTAAAACAGGAATGTATACCATCATCTATCACCTCACTGCAGTTTGTGAACCCCATTGCTGTAAATCTATCCTGCACTTTGCCTTGAGTCACAGTCCTGCTTAGCAGTTGATGATTAATGGCCCTGCATATTTGCATTACAATGGCCCCCAATGGGGATTTTTCGGTTCCAAAATGATTGCCCACCCACACCTTTGGGCCTCTGGGAGAGATCCAGAGCAAGGAAAGGGTCAGTCACTATCTTGCTGGAAGATGGTAGGTGAGAGGCCATATGAAAAAAAGCCTTGAACCAGAACTTTCTGGATTGTTTTATTCTTTAAGACTTATTTTCATTTTATTTGCTTGTAACTCCTATGTGAATTCACTTACAACCCTATCTTCTTTTGTTTGTTTTATTTTTTAATATAAACTAATCCAGGGCTATGTTTAAACAGAACTATTTGTTAATTCCAGTTAGCATAGCAAACTGTTGAATATTGAATCCTTACTGGGGCAGTGATAACTTAATAACTAAACTGTCCTGGAAAGGGCTGGACAGTGCAGAACACGTGTTTTGGGGAAAATTCGGGACTGGGAGTCTGTTGGGTTCACCATACAAGTAGTAACCAAAGTTGGTGGGAGCCAGAGTGTGGCTGTTGTGTTTCTGGCAGGCTGCTGGGGTCAGAACTGCTGGACCAGACACGAACACTCAGGGTGTGACCTGCATACTGCCAAGCTACTTGTGAGCAGCCCTGGTTGGGAGCTCCAATAGCAAAGCATTGTGAAGCGCCCAAGGTCGTGGGGCAGGCGGTGATACCACTCACTGATTTGGATTGCATCCCATAATGTGACATGTATATTGCCAACATTTCCCAAAAGGCAGTGTGCCATCCGACAGTAAGTTGCATGCTGGGATACCTACCACACTGTGAATTGACATAAGCAATCCTGGTGATTATGCACAGCACCAACTCAAACAGCAAAGTATGCAAGCGCACAAGCGATATACTAACTGCAGTGACTTTATGCCAATGTAACTCACATTGACCAAAGATTGTAGTGTAGACGTTGCCTCAGCTCTCTGCATACTTCCCACAGCCACCAAGTGGGCAAAGATGGCGTGGAACAGGATGGGGAGTGGCTGACCAGGTTCTGGTAGGGAAATCAGATGAATCCTTTCAAAGTCTGCAGTAACTTCCTTCCTTCCCCAGAGCAAAAGAAGAACAGGGGTGAAATTGTGTCATGAAGTGAGTTTTGGGGCACAGTGTCTTCTGGGCTACGAGTGTGGTGGTGTAGCTTACAAACAGGCCCTTGTTTAGGACTGTGCCAAAAGACACAACCCTAACGCAAAGATTTCAGTGAAGTTGCTCTGGATTTAAACTGGTATAACTGAGATCAGACTAGCCCCAGGTCTTTGCATAGCCTGACATCCATGGTCCCCTTGTAGGGGTTTCTCGCCCCTTTCTGGGGCGGCTGGGGACCAGACCGCCCGCTACTCTATTGTAGTTTGGGGGAATAAGCGCAGTTCACTGCTCAGGCCCTTAAGCAGGGGCTGAGCAATCAATAGTTAATAGGCCCTGGCCCTTGGTCAGGGCGGGGCAAGGAGCAGTTTTCAGCTCAGGCCCTTAAGCAGGGGCTGAGCAGTTAGGGAGTCAATAGGCCCCGGGCCCTTGGTCAGGGCGGGGCAAGGAGCAGTTTCCAGCTCAGGCCCTTAAGCAAGGGCTGAGCAGTTAGGAAGTCAATAGGCCCCGGGCCCTTGGTCAGGGCGGGGCAAGGAGCAGTTTCCAGCTCAGGCCCTTAAGCAGGGGCTGAGCAGTTAGGAAGTCAATAGGCCCCGGGCCCTTGGTCAGGGCGGGGCAAGGAGCAGTTTCCAGCTCAGGCCCTTAAGCAGGGGCTGAGCAGTTAGGAAGTCAATAGGCCCCGGGCCCTTGGTCAGGGCGGGGCAAGGAGCAGTTTCCAGCTCAGGCCCTTAAGCAGGGGCTGAGCAGTTAGGAAGTCAAGAGGCCCTGGCCCTTGGTCAGGGCGGGGCAAGGAGCAGTAGCCCAGGTCCTGGCTCTGGCGAACCTGGGAGAGGGGGAGACTGCCACCCACAGGTTGGGTGGCAGGGGGGGACGCAGGCCCACCCACTCCACTGCGTCCCAGCCCGGGGCCCTAGCAGCGGCAGAAAAGCCCGCTGCTGAGTCAGTGGGGATCCTGGCCGCAACACACTGACCTGGGCTCTGGCAGTGCTGCAGCCAGACTAGAGTCGGCTGCCCCCGGGCTACTTCCACCTTCCCCCTCTCCGGGTACCTGGACCAGGGGGGCGTCCTCCAGGAGGTCGCAGACCATTGGCACTTCGGCGTCGTCTGCGGGCGGCAGGCTCGTCGGCTCCTCGGGGTAGCGGGCCAACGGCAGTCCTGGCAGCTCCTCGGGGTAGCAGGCCGGCGGCAGGCCTGGCAGCTCCTCGGGGTAGCGGGCCGGCGGCAGGCCTGGCAGCTCGTCGGGGTAGCGGGCCGGCGGCAGGCCTGGCAGCTCGTCGGGGTAGCGGGCCGGCGGCAGGCCTGGCAGCTCGTCGGGGTAGCGGGCCGGCGGCAGGCCTGGCAGCTCGTCGGGGTAGCGGGCCGGCGGCAGGCCTGGCAGCTCGTCGGGGTAGCGGCTGGGCGCCGGGGCCTCCCGGCGGGGAGCTGGACCTCGGGCGTCCGGCCTCTCCAGTGGCTGCCGCCCAACTGCGGTCTGAGGGCCAGCTTTTCTACTTCCTGTGCCGCCCCCTGATCCTTGAGGGGCGGGGACAGGATTCTCTGGCTCCGCCCACTTAGGCGTCCAGGAAGGTTCCTGGTCTTTCCCTGGGGCGGCTGGGGACCAGACCGCCTCGCTACACACCCCCCCCCTCAAGTCTGGCTCCCGTTCATCGGGGCCAGACCCTTCCATACCTCCCAGGCGGGACAGGAAGTCAGCGTTAGCGTGGTCCTTGCCAGCCCTATGGCGAACCGTAAAGGCGTAGGGCTGCAGCGCTAGGTACCACCGCTGTATCCGCATGTTGTTGTCCTTCATTCGGTTCAGCCACTGCAGGGGGGCGTGGTCCGTCACCAAGATGAACGGGTTTCCCAGAAGGTAATAGCGGAGGGCATCGCAAGCCCACTTTACCGCCAGGGCTTCCTTCTCCACCACCGCATAGTTCTTCTCCCGCGGGAACAGCTTCCGGCTGATGTACAAGACGGGATGGTCCTGCCCGTCCACGTCTTGGGACAGGACCGCCCCCAAACCCACCTCCGAGGCATCCGTCTGGAGGATGAAGCCCTCATCGAAATTAGGGCTGTAGAGGACCGGGCCACGACAGAGACTTGCCTTAAGTTCCTGAAAGGCGTCTTCGCAGTTCCGGGTCCAAACCACGCGTCGCGGGCTGTCCTTAGTTAGGAGGTTGGTTAGCGGGGCGGCGACAGATGCAAAGCGGGGGATGAACCGTCGGTAATAGCCGGCGAGTCCCAAGAACTGTCGCACCTGGCGCTTTGTGGTAGGGGGCGGGCAGGTTGTTAGGGCCTGTACCTTACCCACAAGGGGCTTCACGCGTCCATTCCCTATGGTGTAGCCCAGATATGTCGTTTCCTGCCACCCGATGCGGCATTTTCTTGGGTGGGCCGTCAACCCGGCGGCCCGCAGGGATCTCAAGACGGCCGCTACCCTTAGCAGATGGTCTTCCCAGTGGCGGCTGTAGATAACCACATCCTCTAGGTAGGCAGCCGCGTAGTCCTGATGGGGCTGGAGGAGCTGATCCATCAGCCGCTGGAACGTGGCAGGGGCCCCATGGAGGCCGAAGGGCATACGGACGAATTGGTATAGACCCGTGGGGGTGGCAAACGCAGTCTTCTCCCGTGACTCAGGGTCCAGGGGTATTTGCCAGTAGCCCTTGCTGAGATCAAGGGTGGTGAGGAAGCAGGCCCCCCCCAGCCGGCCGAGCAGCTCATCGATGCGCGGCATCGGGTAGGCATCGAATTTGGAAATGGCGTTGACGCGCCTGAAGTCGATACAGAAGCGCCGTGTCCCATCGGGCTTGGGTACTAGCACGATGGGGCTACGCCATGCACTCCGGGAGGGCTCAATCACCCCCAAGTCCAGCATGGCCTGCACCTCCTCCTCGATACTCTGGCGCATTCGGTGGGGCAGGGGCCTGGTCGCTTCGCGGATCACCACCCCGGGTTCCGTCTGAATAGTATGACAGACTAGGGTGGTGTAGCCCGGGTGACTGGTGAAGGTCCGCGGGAACGCCTGCAAGAGGCACTGGACTTGCTTCCGCTGTTCGTCGGTGAGGGTCCCCGCCAACTGGGGCCCTTCCGTGTCCTGGGTCAGGGCGACGTGGGGGCCCAACTCAGGCTCGGGGGGGTAGGGGTTAATTAATAAGCCCTCACGCTCCCGCCAGGGCTTCAGGAGGTTGACGTGGTATCTTTGAATTTTTTTCCGTCGATCCGGTTGGCTGACCTCATAAGTGACGGGCCCTACCTTCCGCACCACGTCATAGGGGCCCTGCCAGCGGGCCAGGAGCTTTGACTCGCTGGAGGGCAGGAGGAGCAGGACCCGATCCCCAGGTTTAAAGTCGCGGCTCTGCGTGCCCTGGTTATAAGTCCGCGCTTGGGCCTTCTGAGCAGCCTTCAAGTTTTCCTGGGCCAGCGCCCCGGCCTGAGTGAGCCGTTCCTGGAGCTGAAGGACGTACTTCAGGAGACCCTGGGTTGGTGATGGTGTTTGCTCCCAGGTCTCCCGCATCAGATCCAGGAGACCCCGTGGGCGGCGGCCATAGAGTAGCTCGAAGGGAGAAAACTTGGTCGAGGACTGGGGCACCTCTCGGACCGCCAAAAGCAACGGCGGGAGGAGTTGGTCCCATTGGCGCAGGTCCTCTGGGGGGAACTTGCGTAGCATCTCCTTCAGTGTACGGTTGAACCGTTCCACCAGCCCATCGGTTTGTGGATGGTACACCGAGGTGCGCAGCTGCTTAACCCCCAGGAGTCCACACACCTGCTGCAGCAGCCGTGAGGTGAAGTTGGTGCCCTGGTCCGTGAGGATTTCCCGGGGCAAGCCTACCCGGGCAAATATCTTCACCAGCTCCCCGGCGATGGTCCGGGCGTTGATGCTCCGCAGTGGCACTGCCTCCGGGAAGCGGGTAGCATAGTCAACGAGGACCAGCACGTACTGGAACCCCGCGGCGCTCTTGTGTAGGGGCCCGACTAGGTCCATGGCCACCCGCTCGAAGGGTGTCTCGATGATGGGCATGGGGACCAACGGGGCCCTTGGGGTCCGCGGGGGGGCAGCTAGCTGGCACTCTGGACAGGAGCGGCAATAGTCTCGTACTTCCTGGTGCACCCCAGGCCAGAAGAAGCGTGTCACGATTCGTGCCAACGTCTTCTCAAGGCCCAAGTGCCCGGCCGCCGGGATATCATGGGCGAGTTTCATGACTGCCCGCCGGTGGCATCGAGGCACGAGCAGTTGGCTCCGGGGTTCTCCGGTGCGCGGGTCCCGTTCCACCCGATAGAGTCGGTCTTGCCTCAACTCAAAGTGGGGCCACTGCTTTGCCCGTTGAGGGTCGATGACTGCTCCATCTACCGCGGCTAGCTGCTCGTACGCGTGACGGAGGGTGGGGTCTTCCCTCTGGTCTCGACAAAAGTCCGTGTGGAGCAGGGGCGCCGCGGCTGTCTCCGGGGGGGCGTCTGGGCGTTCCTCGTCTCGTTGTCCGGGGTCGGGTACACTCTCCCTCTCCGACTGGGTCCCCGGAAGGTCCCCTTCCAGCACTGGAGTGGCGATGGGGACCTCGCCGGCCTTTGACTGGAGGACCTCCGTGAAGGCAGGCCAGTCCCGCCCCAGGATTACTGGGTAGGCGAGCCGGGGGGCCAAACCGACCACCATCGATCGGGCGACTCCATCCACGGTCAGCCAGACTTGAGCACTGGGGTAGGGACGTACGTCGCCGTGAATACACTGGAGCCGGATCGCCCCCAGGCGGGGGTCTGGCTGAAGGCCGAGGCTCTGGCGAACCACGGTCTGGCCACAGCCTGAGTCAATCAGAGCCACGGTGGGGTGCTCCCCGACCATCACCGGGACTGTAATCTTAGCCCCCTGGGGGCGCCGGGCGCGAGCTTCTCCCGTGCAAACCTGGCCAAAGCTACAGTCCATCTCTGTACAATCCCGCTGTAAGTGGCCATGTTTCCCACAGGAGAAACAGGGGCCAAGGTCCGTGCGCCCCGGCCGGGACGAGGTTCCGGCCCGGCTCCTAGGAGGGCTTCGGCCAGGCCCTCGGGCATCAAGTCGAGGTGCAGGGGCCTGTCGAGCCGGGCCCTCGGCAGGTCGGGGTCGGGGCTCTGGGCCACGGGGCGAATTCCGGGGCTCCATCCGAGTGGCTCCCTTCCTCTCAGGGGGAGTGCGCTCTGATCCGGGCAGGACGGCCCGAGCGGTTGGTCCCACTGGGGCCTCTGTGGCAAGGAAGTCCTCCATCAGGGTGATGGCCGTAGCCAACGATGCGGGCCGGTGCCGAAGAACCCAGGCCCTCCCGCGGGGCGGAAGTATATAGACGAACTGCTCCAGGATTATCTGGTCGATAATCTCGTCCAGCGTCCGTCCTTCAGGCTGGAGCCAGCGCTTGCAGGCCTCCCTCAGTTCTTGGGCTACTACCCGGGGACGGGCTCCCGTAGCGTAGGCCAAGCTCCGGAACCGTTGACGGAAGGTCTCGGGGCTGATGTCTAAGGCATCCAAAATCGCTGCCTTCACCCGGGGGTAGTCCCGGGCTGCGTCCGTGGCTAGGCCCCGGTATATGGTTTGGGCCGTCCCGGTCAAATATGGGGCCAAAATGGTCGCCCATTGGGCGGGGGCCCAGCCCGCGACCAGGGCCACCCTCTCGAAGGTTACTAAAAATGCTTCGGGGTCGTCGCTAGGGCCCATCTTGGTCAGGCGGAGGGGGGGTGCGAGGTGGGGTGACCCAGCAGCACCCACCGGCTGGGATTCCGCCGGACGGGGCAGCGAGGCCGCCAACTGCTGCAGACCTTGTTGTTGCTGCTCCTGGAGTTGACGCCCCAGCTCCAGCATCAGCTGTTGCTGTTGGGTGCCGAGCTGCTGGAGCAACTGCTGCTGCTGCTGGAGCTGAGCGGCCGCCTGCTGCTGCTGCTGCTGCTGGAGCTGGGCGGCCTGCTGCTGCCGTTGGCTCTCGGCCAAAAACTCGACGAGCTTCTCCATTTCCATGGTCGCTCGGGCGGGTCCTCCGCAGATCCCTTCTCACAAGGATCGGGGAACTCGTGCCCGCATTCTCCACCACGTGTAGGGGTTTCTCGCCCCTTTCTGGGGCGGCTGGGGACCAGACCGCCCGCTACTCTATTGTAGTTTGGGGGAATAAGCGCAGTTCACTGCTCAGGCCCTTAAGCAGGGGCTGAGCAATCAATAGTTAATAGGCCCTGGCCCTTGGTCAGGGCGGGGCAAGGAGCAGTTTTCAGCTCAGGCCCTTAAGCAGGGGCTGAGCAGTTAGGAAGTCAATCGGCCCTGGCCCTTGGTCAGGGCGGGGCAAGGAGCAGCTTCAGCTCAGGCCCTTAAGCAGGGGCCGAGCAGTTAGGGAGTCAATAGGCCCCGGGCCCTTGGTCAGGGCGGGGCAAGGAGCAGTTTCCAGCTCAGGCCCTTAAGCAGGGGCTGAGCAGTTAGGAAGTCAAGAGGCCCTGGCCCTTGGTCAGGGCGGGGCAAGGAGCAGTAGCCCAGGTCCTGGCTCTGGCGAACCTGGGAGAGGGGGAGACTGCCACCCACAGGTTGGGTGGCAGGGGGGGACGCAGGCCCACCCACTCCACTGCGTCCCAGCCCGGGGCCCTAGCAGCGGCAGAAAAGCCCGCTGCTGAGTCAGTGGGGATCCTGGCCGCAACACACTGACCTGGGCTCTGGCAGTGCTGCAGCCAGACTAGAGTCGGCTGCCCCCGGGCTACTTCCACCTTCCCCCTCTCCGGGTACCTGGACCAGGGGGGCGTCCTCCAGGAGGTCGCAGACCATTGGCACTTCGGCGTCATCTGCGGGCGGCAGGCCTGGCAGCTCCTCGGGGTAGCAGGCCAACGGCAGTCCTGGCAGCTCCTCGGGGTAGCGGGCCGGCGGCAGGCCTGGCAGCTCCTCGGGGTAGCAGGCCGGCGGCAGGCCTGGCAGCTCGTCGGGGTAGCGGGCCGGCGGCAGGCCTGGCAGCTCGTCGGGGTAGCGGGCCGGCGGCAGGCCTGGCAGCTCGTCGGGGTAGCGGGCCGGCGGCAGGCCTGGCAGCTCGTCGGGGTAGCGGCTGGGCGCCGGGGCCTCCCGGCGGGGAGCTGGACCTCGGGCGTCCGGCCTCTCCAGTGGCTGCCGCCCAACTGCGGTCTGAGGGCCAGCTTTTCTACTTCCTGTGCCGCCCCCTGATCCTTGAGGGGCGGGGACAGGATTCTCTGGCTCCGCCCACTTAGGCGTCCAGGAAGGTTCCTGGTCTTTCCCTGGGGCGGCTGGGGACCAGACCGCCTCGCTACACCCCTACACAGCACTTAATCTTTGTTTGCCTGTTTGTATGTCTCTCTTCAGACAGTTAGGGAAATGAAAGGGAACATTTTCATCCTAGATAGGGAACAAAGGACTATGGAGATATTTCAAATTCTCGCCTATGTTGAACCAGTCCAGTCCTGAAAGTTTAATGAAAACAGAATCACTATTTCTTCTTGCTGCAGGCATAGAACTTCAGTGGGAGTTAAACACATACATCAAGAGAAGCATAGGCCTGTGTGTTGCTTGAAAGTTTTCATCACACAGTTAAATTTTACTATTGCATTTTAGATTGTTAAGAAGTAAAGCAGTTCAAAAAGGTAAAATGAACAAAAATCCTGAAGCTTGAAGTTTCCAGTATAGAATTTTAAAAAGAAACTTTTAAATGTTTGTATATCTGCTACACTTTGTGTAAACCTGTAACTTTAAACAACTTTCTTGAAATTCTGTGAAACTATTTCACTCACTGGATGAGGCTTTTTATGCCAATGAAAGGATGAAGCAGCTGTCTAACTGATTGATTTGTAAGCCAGTGAAAAAATGGAGTTTATATGAGAAGAGCTAACTCATTGTTAACTACTGTGATCCTTTTGAGTGCTGCTTCAGTTTAACAATATAACTTGTTCCAAAATGGTTTGCAATAGACATCAGACAAAGCTGCTTTTGGAGCTGGGGGAGGAATTTTGAAACTAAAGCATGTCCCTTCACAATCAGTTCTTCTCAGTTACCCATGACCTGTCAAAATTTCCTGAGAAGCAAAATGCCTGAGGTTGTTGACTTTGTTTAGACTGCATTCTGTCTAGCAGTAAAATATCATTTCTTTCTCTTTCTTTCTTTCTTTCTTTCTTTCTTTCTTCAGCTACTTTACTATTTGCATTTTTTTAATAGACACTGGGTTCTATTTAAATTAGGAATATTGGCATCCTGTAAAAAGACACTCAACACATAAGAATTGGTTTTTTTTAATAACACTGACTTTCATTTCATTATAATGTGATGTATTTATCATGCTTTTTTGCCATTCATTTGCATATGAAAAACCCTCATTTTTGCATCATCATGTACCTTCTCTGAAAATAATAATTAACATGAACTTCTTTGACTGTGCAGAGCTGGCTATTTGCCTCAGAATATTCCTCTGGAGATTATCAGATACCTTTCCGAGGAGAAGGATTTTCTGCCTTGGCATGCTGCCAGCCGAGCTCTTTATCCTCTAGATAAATTGCTGGACCGCACTGAAAACTACAACATTTTCAATGTAAAAGATATATTCTCTTCTTTTCTATTGTCCTGAGATGAACTAGTCCCCAGTCAGTTATTGTAACTGATCTAGGGATATTAACTTTCTTTCTAATTATTTTGTATTTAAATGTAGCAATTGTCAAACGTAGGTTCATTTGCATTTGAACAGTAATAAGGGCTATTTGAGGCATATATAATGAGTAGAAGGAAACTTAGCTCTTCTTCCTATAAAATATTATGACAAATAAGTTGTTTGATTCTTAAAAAACAAAGTATACCCCCAATTCTATAGTTCTCTGGAGCCACTGGACTACACTTTCATTGAGGCCCAAAATAAGCATGGACAGAAAATGTGCTCACAGAATTTAGCAGGATGCATACAGTTGAAGTCTATATTGTTAGTCATTATTTTCATCCTGAAAGGCATAGTGAAGTCAATGCATTTCCCTTAATTAACAAGGATTAGATCACAATTGAGTCAAAAACCCATTCATAATTGGGACCAGGGGAACAATAGTAGCAGAGAACAGTGGATAATCCAAATAGACAAGACAAACATTTTAAAATGTTACCTGAAAAAATGTTGCTTAATCTTGAAGCATATTTGTTAAAAGGAACATTGTTTATGACACAGACTTTAATGGTCTTTCTTAACAATTATAACCTTGATTACGCCTGTGTACTGGTAGTGAATTTTATGTACTCTGCATAAATTGAATGCCCAACCACGTGTGCATAATTTTATAGTACAGTTGAAATGAAGAAACTACATAAAGTCTGGTATATTTAAGGAGACATTTTTAAAATACACCTAGATACATGTTGGCATGGAGAATTTACATAAGAAATATATTACAGATTAATAAAGAAATACTGGAAATGTTTCTTCGTGAACCTATGATCTGGGTCTAGTGCCAAACCAGACAGCTCTCATGTAAAATTACACTTTTTGTCTTCCTAGTCTATCATTACCTGCATTGAAAAATCATTATTAGACAGTCATTGCTGTTTCACTTTTAGACATGACTGTGTAAAGAGAATACAATTTTAATAAACAAGAATGGTAAAATTAATTGCAGAGTTGTGTTTTACCACTACTGATTCTTCCTGAAATCTGAAAGCAGAGTTGATGGCAGAAGAAATATAAACTCATTATAGTCACAGAATAATTTATCTGCTTGAGAAAGCTATCCTGTGCATCTCCTTTGGTTCTGTCATCACAGACATATGCACACGCATCCATAAAAATAAAATGGATATTCTCTTGCATTAGTTCATTTCAGTTCTTTTTTTCAAAGCAGTGAATTCCAGTTGCAGAAAATTATGCTGTGACTACAGTGACAATAGTCTACTTCATAACTTGTAACTGAATGTAAAGATGCCTAATGTGCAAGATGTGAGAGTAAGATAAAACATGTCTTGTGCTGTCTTTGATATTTATACACAGCAACAGCTAAATGGACATTGAAATAGTGTCATTAAATAACCCAGTCTTGATATGCAGCACACATTGTTCAGTATTATTAGATCAGTTGGCTGCACCTGTGTCATGGTTTCGTTGTAGCTATGAAAGTAAAGATGATCATAGCTAAGGCTACGATTTGGTCACAGGTGTTTTTAGTAAAAGTCACGGACAAGTCATGGGCAATAAACAAAAATTCATGGCCCGTGACCTGTCCATGACTTTTACAAAAAATACCTGTGATTAAATCTTGGAGGGGGCACTTGGGGGGTGCTGCTGGAGGAGGATATGGGTGGGTGCTGCTGAGTGGGACTGGGGGGGCCGCTGCTGGGGGGAGGTGTGCCCAGGGCCAGCGGCACCAGCTGCGGAGCCGCAGACTGCAGCTGCTCTGGCCCACCACCTGGTAACCACTGCCAGGGCCAGCGGACCTCAGCTACTCCATCCAGGCAGCTGGGGACCACTGCCTGGGGCCGCGGACTATGGCTGCTCCGGCCGTCCATCCCGGGAATGCTGCTGGGGGCCACTGGAGCAGCAGTTGGTGTGGCTGTCCCAGGGCCCTGGAGCCAGCTGCTTGGGTGGCCCTGGGGTCAGCCACACTGGCCCCTGGAGAAGTCACAGAGGTTGCGGAAAGTCACGGAATCCATGACTTCTGTGATCTCGGTGACAGACAGGGAGCCCTAATCATTGCTATCAGTTATCTCACTACGTATGTGCTAAGTGTGTCTCTTTAAATGTTTAATGATGGCCATTATTCAAACATTCATTGTGAAGTCATGATTGACTTAGCTAGAGTAGGCATTAGCCTGTCCAAGAACCAGCAACTCTTCACCTTTGTACTGTGAGTTCAAAATACTGTTAAATTAAACAATTTATAAACTGCTGTGTTCTTTACCACTAAATTGGCTAACCCAGTAGACCCAGTCATGTAGCTGTTCTGTATATTCATCTTCCATTGAAGTAAAGAGTGGGACTGCATACAAAAGCATTGCAATATGAGATCCATATCAAAGCATTTTGAAAGTGGGACATTATTAAAAACATCAATCAACAGTATTTCAACTTTGAACTGAAAAATCAAAAATAAATTTTGACTGAAAATATATTTAACCTTTTTTTTCCCTTCCAGGAATATATTTTAAAACAAGTTGCAACGATGTACCTCAAACTTGGATGGCCAACGAATAATTTAAACAGATCTCTTGTTCAAGCTGCCTACCAACATGAGTACTGTTATATTTCTTTATTAATTTTCACAGGAGATAGTTGTAGTAAAGTGCTTTCCCAATGCTTAATGTGAACTTCAGCATCATGAGATACCTTTCTATCCTTTCCCTCTTATTTCTCCTCACTTGAGGGGGCTAGGCGCTGTTAATCAGTTTCCTCTGCCTGGAATTTTGAGAACAAAGACATGTTCTTGTTAAGCTTTAATTTAACTGCTGGCTCCATTGGAGACTTTGGGATTTGAACTCATGAGGCCATTGAATTTAGTAGGGCTGTGTGAATGTAACACTGCCCATTTTGATCCATGGCCTTTAATTAAAAATTGTAAATGTAACAACATAGTACTTAGCTGTTACTCAAAGATATACTGTTACCGCATCTTTAATATTTTTGTTTAATTAAATATTAACAGCTCCTTATAAGAAAGGTTTGAATATTTTCTTCTGAGAATTTCAACACACTTATTTATTAATGTGACCTCATTAGTATCTTTATTTGTGTTTTGGACTAACCAGAGAATTGCGTCGAGAAGTCATCATGCTGGCCTGCAGCTTTGGTAATAAACACTGTCACCAACAGGCTGCAACGTTAATCTCAGATTGGATTTCTAGCAATAGAAACCGGTAAGTGGAACAAAAATGCATCTCCCTTCCACCCAACTCAGAACTATTATAGCATGAGAGTGTCTCTTTAATACACACTTTTTGCACACAGGTAAAAAATGAATCAGAAATCACCAGCTGTCATTTAAAGCATTGCTGTGAGGCTTCAGAGCTAGAAAGGATGGAAAAGATCTCTTAATTTGTGGATGGGGCAAGTGGAGCCTGTGTGGCCTCCTCCACTTCCTGAGAAAAAAAGGAGGTTGATTTTACGGAAGGATATAATGGAAGAAAGAGAGGATGCTTGGTAGATGAAGACAGGAATAAGGGCAACATGACAGAAGGTGTGAAGCTGTAAGTGGGAAAGGAGATGAAGGGAGGAGTGTGGTAAAAGGTTTGAGAAGACCTGAAAGAGAGAGGGAAGAAAAGAGATGAGGAAATGTAGTAGAGGGATATATTATGTAGAGCTTTGTAGGTCAAGACACAGAACTTGAAAGAGAGTCAGGAAGCTAATAGAGGGATTCAAGGAGGGGTAATTTAATAGGAGCAATGGGGGGCATTAGCAGCAGTATAATGGACAGGCAAGAACAGGAGGCAAGCAGACCAGCCAGAGATTTATCTAATTCCGGTGAAAGTTGTCAGGGCACTGACAATGTGCAAAGTATGTACACAAGTGTAGAGTATTAATAAATAAAGTAGCGTGATTATTAAATCATGCAGTTATGCATGGAGAGTAAGGCAAGTACAGGTGAGGACCACAGCTTTCTTGTGAAAGACTCATCCTTTTTTTCATCTGGTGGAAGGCAGGAAACCAGTTTCCATGTATCATGGGATCTGATGCTTTGTTTCTAAGTAAAATATTTGATTTCAGGTGAAGTTTTCAAAAGCACCTAAGTCCCATTTTAAAAACTGAATTAGGCACTTATTGTCAAAGGGATTTTGGTGCATAAGGTTGCCGATAGGTGCCAAGTGGGATTCTCAAAAGCACCTAAGCAGGTTAGGTGCCTAAATCCCACTGAAATCAAGATGATTTCCCATTGAAACCTGCTTAGGCACTTTTTGAAAATGCCACTAGGTGCCTACATACATTTGAAAACCTGCCCCTAGGGAAATGTCTAGGGAAACATCATGCAGAATCCTGAGTCTCAAAACTCGGCTCTACAGCTCCTGGTGCTAAAAATGGCTGTGTAAACACGGGTTGGGCTCTGAATCCTAGAGAGGGGAATGAGCTTCTGAGCCCAAGCTCCAGCCTGAGCCCCAAAACCAACACAGCTATTTTTAGTGCTGTGGCATGAGCCCAAGTTTGCAGAGCCAAGCTCTGAAACTCGCTGCCACTGGTTTCTGCTCGCCATCTGGACATACCCTTAGTGACTTTGAAAATGGGATTTAGGGCTAGATTCACCCTAAGGGAGTTAGGCATTGCAATGCTCCATGTTGTAACTTTTAAACACCTTGCTGCCTAGTGGAATTTACAACCCCAAGTGAGGCATCCGTGCTCCTCAGACACTGCATGAGGAGAGTTAGGCACCTAAAAGAGAGATTAACAGAAGCCATCACTTGGAGCCGAAAGCTGCCTAAACCTCACACCTCAAAAGGAGTTAAGCATCTAACTCCAGGCCAGTAGTTTCCCCAGGAATTGAAATTAGGGGGGGTGTTCGAATTTCCAGGGGGGGTGTCAGGGCCGACGAGGGGTGAGACTGAGGGTGAAGGTGGGCTGTATGGCACCATAGTAAAAACTATTATTAGATTTAACTCATGTTTTAAAACCATCACAAAAATTAAAGTTGGCTACTCAAGCCTACTATGAAGCAGTACATCTACATCAGTCTTGGTTTCTTGTTGTAATTTTGCACTCTTTGGTGTCTTCTTGTGTGTCCGTTACTTCCAGTCCTTCATGATATGCCCATGATCAGGCAGAAGGCGACTTCTTTCAGAACACAAAATTCTATTCAATGAGGAAAAAATATGTTCAAATGTAGCTGTTTTGACTGGGATTAGCAAGAGATGAATTCTTACTTTCATCCCAGGAAACATAGAACAAAGATTGGGTCGAACCATTAGTAATGATAAAGAAGTTGAAGTTAAATCTTCATTCGTTCATCGTGTGATATTCCACGCTGTGTTCAAAATTCTCTATTCTGCCGTGAGCACATGGCAGCCCCATTGCTGGTAGTGCCTCACTCCACTCAAATGTAGGTGTTTTATAAGACAGGCATCTGTAAAAGCTACGTGGAGGTTGAATAGAATCCTGAAATCTCTATTGTAGATTTGTAAGAATCAAGTCTTTTTACTTTTTCAGCTGGCTAACAAACACTTCTTGTCCTCTTCACTTATGGAGTCAATATAAGTACCTTCATTAGTCAGCTTCTGGACTGAAGTCTTTGCTTCTTCCAGTACATTTTCAATGGATATCTCTGATTGATCCAAGGATAGCTTCTATTTCTGAACAAAGATCTACTACTGTTGTAGCAGATTCCTGGATTACATTGTTTAATGACCCAAGTGGTTTCAACAGTAGATTTACAAGAGAGAGAATGGCGATAGTCTTCTCTGAACTTAGTAACAAAAGTAGTCCACCAGCCTCACTACTTAGATCTGTCCTATCTTGGTGGATACTTTCTAAAGCCAGTAATAACGGTTGCAGTAATTTTAAGACAACTGCCAAGAATCACTCATGAGAAAGCCAGCAGGTTTTCCCAGGTTGGACTCATTTTAACTTCAATCCCAGTGTATCTTCTATTTGCTTCCAAAATGTTCAGTCCTTTGGACTCTTGCTGAAAAAAGAGTATAAAAAGCCATTAAATGTATGGCTTTTTAATGTCTTTTGAAGATTCTGCAGCTTGTACTAGTGCTAGCTGGAGTATTTGGCCTCTACAGTGTGTATAGGAAAGATTAGGGTTACACTTTTCTCTGAGCAAAGCTTGTACTCCACTATGTCTTTCAGAGAAGTTTGTACCTCCATCAAATGCACAAGTAGCCATCTGTTTGGTGTTCAATTTACAAGCATTTAACTCTTCTAAGATGTCACAGATGCAGCTGATGTGTCTTCTATAACCGGAACATCTAGAATGCATCTACTGGCCTACCATGGACATCAAGATAACATACGTAATAACTTAATACTTGATGCCTATTTGCACTGGTGCATTTGTCGGCCATGTATGCACATAGATTTTTAATATAGTGAGAGAATTCTTCACTTTTTCAACTCCTGAGTCTTTCACTGTTGCACCACATGTTTCAAGAGAGTCAGCTGAGTTTTTTGCAGAAAGACAGTGAGCATTTGCCAGTCTTGTTCGGAACCAATGTCCAACTTCAGGATTAACAAGTGACAATGCACTTAACATAGGCCTCTAGTTTGTAGTGTGTGGTATCTCTTGCTTAAATAGAAAGTGTGATGCAATAGCAGTGTTGGTTCACATAAACTGAGTTGCGTCTCCAGCATTCTTAACAGCCTCATTAAGTTCTTCTAAAATTGGCTTTGACAGTGACTGGCTTATAAGACTTTCTGCATATTGATGCAGTCCAGAAGCATGGTGGACTTTTCATATAGGTTGTCAGAATTGGCTTAGCTGATCAGTCTGGCAAACCAAGCTCCTCCACTTTTACTATATAAATCCATGACATGCCCACATCTTAAATACTGCGTGTCGTTCTGGTCACATCATCTCAAAAAAGATATATTGGAATTGAAAAAGGCACAGAGAAGGGCAACAAAAATGATTAGGGGTATGGAGCAGATTCCATATGAGGAGAGAAGACTGGGCCTTTTCAGCTTGGAAAAGAGACGACTAAGAGTGGATATGATAGAGTCTTATAAAATCTTGATTGGTGAGGAGAAAATGAATAAGGAAGTGTTATTTATCCCTTCACTTAACACAAGAACCAGGGATCACCCAATGAAATTAATAGGCAGTAAGTTTAAAACAAAAATTGCTATTGCATCAAGTTTTAAAGGAAGTATTTCTTCACACAACGCACAGTCACCCATGGAACTTTTTGCCAGGGATGTTGTGAAGGCCAAAATTATAACAGGGTTCAAAAAAGAACTAGGTAAGTTCATGGAAGATTAGCCAGGATGGGCAGGGATACAACATCATGATCTGAATGTTCCTAGCCTCTGTTCGCCAGAAACTGGGAGTGGACGACAGGGGATGGATCAATCAATGATTCCCTGTTCTGTTCATTCCCTCTGAAGCACCTGGAACAGTCACTGTCGGAAGACAGGGTACTGGGATAGATGGACCATTGATCTGACCCAATATAGCCATTCTTACATAAAAAATTATAATAATAAAGTTTAGTACAGAAACTCCCCAAGATAATGACCTCTTGAGTTAGCAATGATGTGAGATAATGATCTTGGCAAATAATGCATTTTTAAAATCTTGGCCTACTAGGAAACATATATTTATATAAGTTTCCCAGTCACAAATATAGCTTCTGGAGAAAGCTCACTAAAGCATAGTCCAATTAGGGTGACCAGAAAGCAAGTGTGAAAAATCGGGATGGGGGTGGGGAGTAATAGGAGCCTATATAAGAAAAAGACCCAAAAATTGGGACTGTCCCTATAAAATCGGGACATCTGGTCACCCTAAATCCAATGCTCTGGCCGCTGTTGTTTGCCATGCCACCGTTCACTCTATTGCTCTGCCCCAATAGCCCTACACTGTCATCTTCTGCTGCCACCTGCCACTGTGACCTCTGTGAGTCGGTCTCTCGCGGTTCCACCCGACTCTCAGTGATTTCAGCTCTTCGGGGTGGGAGGAACCTCGGTGCTAGTGCAGACTGGGGCATCTCTTCCACAGAAACACTGTCCCACAGCAGGTCTAAGCACTTAGACCTGATTATCAGAGATTTCAGCTCTAGTGGTCACTTAACAAACCAAAAGACTTTCTATGAAGCCTAATCAGCTCTGTCTTTAAACAGTGGAGAGGCGCAGGTCAAATAGTACTTGTGACTCAGGCAGACCATTAAGCAAAACACCTGTCCCCACCCTCTCTCAATGCCCTCAATCAGCACAGGCTAAGGACAGTTCTACTGCCCTTTACTCATACAATAAAAACAACATTTCATTACCCCTCCGCATTCAAGTGATTTGTAACCCAACCCCAGCCAAAATCCATCACTGGGGCAACACAGCTCTGTTTGCTGGATACCTAGGTAGATTAGGTGTGAATGTAAATACAATCTGGTCCTGAAGCCTTTCCCCCCAGCCTCAGCTCATCACTAGCTGTCAGGGAGAGCTCATTTAGACTTTGCTTACAAATCATCATTTGAAATTATTAGGTTGGCCAACATCACCGAAATGAATGCACTGACAGTCACAAAAATCAAAAGCTGTATAAGGAAGCTAGTCTATGTTTTATCATACATTTTATATGCTTTTAAAGTGTGTATTAATGTTTCAATTTCAATTCAGATTCCCAAACAATCACTAAAGTGGCAACACTACATGTAACTAGTTCACAAAACTGGGGGGGGGGGGTGTTGGGAAAATTCAGGGGGGGTGTAGGGAAATCACTGCTCCAGGCTGAAAGGAGGTGCTTGTCTTTGCTCAGGATTCTCAGGAATCAGACACCTAAATCAGGTCAGTCCTTTCAGACAGAGGTGCTTCCTCCCCCTATAGCCAAGTGGTTAGGAAACTCACCTGGAAGTTGGAGATCTGGGATCAAATCCTTGCTCCAAATCAGGCAGGGTGTCTCCCACCTCCCAGATGAGTGGCCTAACCACCGGGCTGTTTGGTATAGGGGTTTACCACCACCACCTATAGTGTATGGATTGGATCCCACAGGCGAGAGAGGCAGAAGGATGCCTAATTTGTGAATCCTGGCAGGGCTTAAGCATGAACTAGGCACTGAGCAGCTCAATGGCATCAGGACTTAGGCACCTAGGGTACTTTACCAATAGTAACGTAGGTGCTACAGACTTGGATGGCAGCTGAATGGTGGTTTTGTGAATTCCATTGGTGTCTAGGTTTTGGATTTAGGCGCCTAAAGTGGCAGGTACGCACCTACGTCCTACTTTGAATCTAGCGGGTAGGCTTCTGCCATTTAAGTGTTTTTGAAAAAAGTACCCAGAGTCTATGAAAATATGCCCCAAATTCAAAAAAAAAAAGTGTTATTAAAGGATTTGTCAGGTTAATTCTGTATGATGAATCCAAGCACGCACATTTTAAAGTGAATCCTTATCAATATCAAAATTAACAAACATCAACAATGCTAGATACATAGCTGTTCAAAGAGGAAAATGCAAAGAAAGAATCACAGGGAAGGATCTGCAAAAGTAATTTACTGAGATACTCATTTGCAACAGCAAAATTAGTTAATCACATTTAACATAATCTATTAAAATGCACAGCAGTAGATAATGCAATGTATAAAAGCTGTCACCCTGGAAAGCCTCCCCCTTACCCCCCCCCCCCCCAAAGCCCAAAGGACTGGAGAAGAAGGAGGCATCAGAAAAAAAGCTTATTGCTTTGCTAACAATAGCGAGAAAGGAAAGGAACACATCTAAAGAGCATTCTGAAAATTAATCTTACCTTTTCCACAAGGCCATTCTTGGGAGCCCAAGATAGTGACTGCCGAAGCACAATGAATGTTATGATAAAGGTATCAGAGCAGGGCAGAGGAGTAGAAATACCAGCCAGTTAAAGCAATCCATTTCTGTAAAGAAACTGGACAATTTTGAAAAATAGCCACCACAAATAATGTAATTATGGAACAGGGATTGACATCAGATGATAAATAAGGGTCCAACTTGCAAAGACAGATTTCTTTTATTTATTTCATAAGATTATAAATTCAGATATTTTTCCCCACCCCAGAAATTGCCAATTGCTCTTCTCAAAACGGTAACCATGTTTGAATGTGACTAACACATTGACAGGCTGATACCATGACTGCTCATTTTGGAAAGGCATCACAAAGGTCACTTATTGTAGTTGAGAGACTTTCTGCCATTTTAGCAGCTTAGTAGTCATAAAATTAGCTTATACTTCACAGTACCAACATTTATATAGATTCAGCAAGTCTATTTTTGCTCATACAGTAGTATGGCTATATAATGGTTCAGCTTTCTGCTATATCACCAGGATTCTGTTATTACCAATAATATAATGATTCTGTAATAAGAATGTAGTTAACATGGTGTGTGAGCCAGAACAGAAGCCAGAACACACTCCCTTAGCTGTGTTAGCTAATATGAGTATAATGGTCAAGAAAGTACAACTGGGAATACATACAAGGAATAGATATGTAATTAGGTGCCATTTTTATATTGTCATCTTTGTGGTCATAACTGTACTTCACTCAGTTTCATGCAATATTCTTATAACATCATGTCCTTAAAAGCTACCTTTTGTTTTATACTGTCAGTTGCAGCCATAGTATCTCTGTATCATTCTCTCTGCATGCATCTTCTCCCACAGAAGGAGAGACTGCTGTCTCAATGGCAGCGTTCCCTTCCTTTCTCCAGACCATTTTGACAATTCTCCACAGTGCTAAGAAAAGGCCACTGGAAGTAGAGGTTTGCATCATCTCTCCCTCCACCCAGTGTTAACAACGAATAAAGTTAATACGGTCAGAGTTATATTTACTGTTCTTAGAGAATCATTTCCACAAAGCAGAACAAAGTGGTCAAGAACCTGCTGGGAAATTCCAGGCAATACAGTCGCAGGGGAGTCACATTGCCAGGGAACCAGGGCAGAGCTACAGAGCGCCAAGAGCTGATCAAAGGAGGCAGAGGATCTCTGCATAGATGCCCCACTTCACCCAACAAATCTCCAATATCAGCAGCATTTGTGGGTTGGCCTCCCAGGTTTGTCCCCTAGAGTTTGGGGAATGCTACCTCCAATAAGAGAACCCAAAGGAAACTTTGAGGGGAAGCTTACTGTGTTTTCTGTCTCCTTTGTGGTATTTCCACATATGAGTACAATCTGACCCAGAGTTTGCTGAATACTATAGAAAAAAATAAAGGCAATGTTGCAATGCTTTGCCCTGAATTATCTATTCTGGAAGCTGGAGTGCCTAATCCAAAGAGCTTATTTACAAACAATGCAAATTGGGAAGTATTGAAAATTCTTTGGAACATAAGAATACAAAAGAATACCAGGGAGTAGCTTAGTATCAATCAAATGAGATTCAATACAAATATAAGCTAATATTAAGTTAAACTTTTCCGACTGTGTAAATTTACAGGCAGTGGAACAAGTTGCTAAGGCTATGGAATCTCCATCACTGGACATAGTCAAAGTTAGAGTGAACACACATCTAATTAGGAATGGTTTAGGAATGATAAAATAAATCTTGCTGTGATGCTTGATTGATGGCTCTTTAGCGGTTCTTTCCATCCCAAATGTTTATGTATTTTACTTGCATAGTTTAATTGTGGGCTAAGGGAGGGCAATAATCAAATACAGTAATGTATACCGGTATACTGTTTGCATATTTCTTCAAGTTTCCTAGTAATACGATTTAATATGGTAGGTCCAGAATTAATTACCATGTACTCTCCACTCCAGGAGATTGAAATAATTATAATAATCATGTATTTACTATGCTTTGTTCTTTACCATGTTAAGAAGTTATCACTGCCAATCAAGATAACACAAGAACTAGGTTCATAACACAAGAAATAGGGGTCACCAAATGAAATTAATAGGCAGCAGGTTTAAAACAAACAAAAGGAAGTATTTTTTCACACTGTTTTCACAGTCAATCTGTGGAACTCCTTGTCAGAGGATGCTGTGAAGGCCAAGACTATAACAGGGTTCAAAAAAGAGCTAGATAAGTTCATGGAGGATAGGTCCATCAATGCTATTAGCCAGGATGGGCAGGGATGGTGTCCCTAGCCTCTGTTTGACAGAAACTGGGAATGGGCGACGGGATGGATCACTTGATGATTAACTGTTCTGTTCATTCCCTCTGGGGCACCTGGCACTGGCCATTGTTGCAAGACAGGATACTGGGCTAGATGGAACTTTGGTCTAACCCAATATGGCCGTTCTTATGTTCATAAAATCAATAGTGAATTGGCCAGTAGTACTTAATTTGTAGCTTGTAACTTAAAAAGTTAAATATGTTTTGGGGTTAAACTAAATGCTGAATTAAAGAAAATAATTATATATCACAGCATTTTAGTCTTCTCTGTTAATACCAACAATATTGAATAACACCATTAGACTTCCAGGCACAACACTATTACTTTCACATCTTCTTTACAAAAAACATACATGAATCTATGTGAGACGAGTGCTCATGAGGTTTAGAAGGGCATTCTCCACAACTCTGCGAATTTCATCTATTCCACAGGAAATTCCATTCTGTGACACTAATACACTACTGCATTGGTGGGCTAATAGCTGATCTCATCTCCTGATACTTGTGTCCTAAAATAAATGATGCAAGAAAGAGATTGCAGCCATTTCTGTGGCTAAAAATTTATGATAATTTAGAGTGCAAAATGCTTAATGACAGTACAGCTCTCAGCCACTCTGCCAGGAAAGAATGGCAGAGCATGACTCAAAGAACACATTTGGCCACAAAGGCATTGAATCAAATAGCCAGCCTTAAGTAACTGACTCCAAGGAGTGTCAACGGAGCTGTTTGTTGATTCTGTTCCAGGACTGTACAGGATTTTAATCCTAGCAAGATCTAACTAAATAAATTTTATATCAAGCTTTTGTTGAAAATCTGAGAACAAATGTTAATGTGAGATTCACTTTCCTTGAAATTATTAAATTAATACAGATCTGGTATTTGTATATAACTGATGGGCTCCACTTCAGCTTACTTCAGGCCCCACAAATGCTGCCCATGGTGCTTAGCGTGACAAATACAATCTTGCTGCAGTAAGATGAATACATACTTCCATAAGTGAACAAGAGGGAAGCCTCTATGAGGAATAAGGAACATTCTTTATACAATCATTGAAATTAGTGTTGTAAGTTTAGGAATGGGGGTCGTAGAATTCAAGATACAGACAAATGCTGTGCAGCAGAAGCTACTGCTTGCTGAAAATTAAGATGTTTGCCACTACCTTCATTTAACTGGGATGATCCCTGTGAAGCTCTTTCATGTGTGAAGAAATACATTACTCACACTCTGTAGTTATGATAGCATTGTGGTTCAGCCTAAAAAATTAGCAAAATTACCATACAAAGTCTGCCTGAGCTTGAGAATCAGCCTTGTTAACCTCTTTACCCTCCGTAATGCATTGGTTTTGAAGGCAAAACACAATTTTAAGCACATTAGCATTTGCAGCGTTTCTGCTTTGGATGCATTCTAACCTCTAAAGCTCAGGAAGAAATGTGCAGAGGACAATAGTTTATAAACTCCTGAAGTTTGATGTCATAGTAAATGATGGCCTGTCAGTATCTGCTGTGACACCCCGAGGCATGACTTAGTGAAGCCCACTGGAAAGGGCATTGGATATTCAGAGCCAGTCACCAATGGAGTCTTAGATTTTTTCTTTTTTTGAAATGTAGCCCATTCCCATTCATCCATTATCTATGTTCAAATAGTTGTAGGACTAATTGCCTGACTTTTTTTCACAGAAAACTTACATACATTTGTTTTATCTGATCCAGTATCAATTGGATTAACATACATTGGGTTTTCAATCTCCTGGCTATCCCCATGCAGAATAGAGATCAGAGATATTTAGAGTACCTGTGATTTGAAAAATATCATGATTAACAGACTACCTACAATTACTATCACATACTGAATCACATCTTTAATACAGATAGATTGTAGGCTGTTTCACATTCCTGATTGATTAGGTACCTACCGTTTTAGATTTGATTTGTCTTTTACTATTTATACTATTATTTTTCTGTACTGAGTACTTTGATCATTCTCAACTACTTAGGATATTGGTCTGAAGCTATGTCCAGTGGCAGCAGCTGGTGGTGTCCAATATTTTTTGTTATCCAGTTTTCACAGGACTCAAACTGGGTAAGTTTAGGGCTGCATTCTGGTAGTTAAAGAAGAAAGCTTGAAACCTCTTATAAATCTGACATCTCTTGGCTTGCATCTATGAAACAGACTCTCTTTTGACTAAGATTTACCTCTAAGATTAGCGACACTATTCTGATCTGGTAACCTTTAATTAACTGGTTATTGACATGGGTGTTGTCTTATAGTTTATCCCAACTGATATACAATATTCAACTTTTTTAACTTTGTTTTCTTTGTTCTATTCTGAGTATACTTTTTGTAGTTCTCGGGGTCAGAAGGTGTGATCCAGTGTAGGGAGGCATACGGTTAATTGTTTACTGAAACAACTTTCAGCAGAGTAGATGATATTTACGATACAATGAACTGAGCCTGTCAAAAAAGAATATTGTCCAGCATCTTTTCCATAATACAACGGTCACTGAACTTTTCAGAGGGCACTGTTTCAACTTCATGAGGAAGAATAAGTAGGGACTGCCAGGAGATCCTGCATGCACATCTGTTCTGGTTTTTAACCACAGGATTCCTGATAGATTTCATAGCCATAAAGGACATTTTATGAAAACAAATTAATCATAAATATAATTTTGAAGGGTTCAGGAATGCCTGTGAGCCAACATACTTAAATACCTTACTCCAGGCTCCCCTCCCATGAAAACAAAATCTGTAGAAGAGAAAAAATACTTTGCAGTCTCCACAAGTTCATGTCATGGTGTTGGCCCCGTAGGCTTCCCTGACAGGAGAAGGATTGCCACCTTGAGTAAGTAGAAAGAGAATGTTCGAGAAACCTTGCAAAACATGGATTGTCCATGCATTCTGCACCCTGGCCTTCACTCTCCTCTCTACCCCCAAGTCATATTTCCCACAAAAGTCATCTTGACATTTACATTCCTTCTGTGTCTACACAATAAACCACCTTTGCAGGGAACAGAAGGAAGTTAACGTTGGTCTGACTGAAAACCCATAGAGCTCTGGCTTTGACTTGTCATCAGTACAGAGGTGTTTCCATAGACTCCCTGGGAGAAGGTATGCCATGAAACAGCCATTTCCCTCCCTCTCATAAGTTTCAGGTCATTAGCATCCATTTTTACACATCTTGCTTCCCCTTTACACCACAGACTAAAGAGGAACATATGGGAGCTAGAAATTTAAGCTAACACTTTAGAATATAGCATCCTGAGATCTAATTATCTTGTAAGAGATATTTTTAAATTTATCCATTCAGCTTGGGGCTTGTCCAGTAGTTTCCACATTTGTTATTTCACAGGGTTCCCTGTAAAATACTCCTATATCTGAGTGCAGTGTTAGAGATGTTAATTTTCTCTATATCAGTCATAAGAAAGGTGCAAGTAATGAAGTAAGAATGTCATCAGTCAGATCATTTGCACAAAGACAGTAGTACCCAAGAGCCCTAATTTGAGAATACTAGATTCTCATATTCAGTAAGAACAATTTGTATTTACTCTTCAAGAGACAATTGATTCACACTAATCTGGCTGCCTAATTTGTTTCACCTCTTTACTGGATCAACCTTTAACTACTCTGGAAATACCACCATAAAGATACATTGTACTGCAACAACAGTTGCAACATGTTTGTAGGCTCAGGTCAGTGGTAGATAACACAGATTTCTTAGTCATTAGTTGATATACATTCTAATGAAGTCTGGGCCAAATGACAGAAAATCAAATACATATACCAAAAGTAACAGTTTTTCTTCTTTTTCTTCTCTTTCTTCCTCTGTCTGCTGCTTTGAGATGCATTGTTTTGTTACTTCATTTCACATCTGTGCACTAACCCAATCTTGCAAACACTTATACTTGTGCTTAACTTTAATCGGGAACATGAGTGTTTGTGAATGTGTGGCCTAAAAGGTTAATGATTTGTGTGAGGTATCTAGAAGACATGTTACTTCTGTACAAAGTTTTGATTTTCATCACTTAATTTTCAGAAGTTATTAGATTTATGGAACCTGTGAGAATACAGAGAAAAGACTATTTTTTCATACATACATTTATATAGAATGTAAACAAACAACCCCAGATCCTTTCTTCTGTGTTATCTTCTTCTGTAAATTGTAATGACTTTGAAAATTCATCGTTGAAGATCTGTATCTGTGTGGATACAGATGTAGAGATGCATTATATTTGCAATGTTATTAGAGTACAGCCAGATGGTGGCAGCCAATGTTGCTGAAGTAATTTAGCTAATTGATAGGTTGTTACAACATTTGAGTGGAATCTTACAGTCAAGTCAATAAAACTGTTTAAGGAGGAAGAAAAGACTGCTGAGTGCATGAGTTAATCAAGGAAATAGTGGATATGGTGTTGTGAAAGAGGATCTAGGGAGCATGTCTAATAGAAGAAAGGATTGCATCTTGTTACAAGTAAATAGAAAATGTGTTGTTTATTGGGCACTTCCTCCAAGTAACAGCTTTGCTTCCTCAGTTTTCTAGATGATCACAGGAAAATCTCCCGCCCCTTCTACTGATTTTAAGTAAACAACATCCCAAGCAAATTAATTTGAAGACTTTAGAACTTTGACAGATTTCTTCACATTGTTTTGTTTGTTTGTTTGTTTGTTTGATGAACAACCAAAATGCCAGCCACAATAAAGAAAAGCAATTTGAAAGAAAGGGCCATTTTGGGGGTAGAAAAAATGCCAACAAAGGACAAAACAACAAAAATCTACAGCAGAGATGGGCTGCACAAGTTAATGTACAGCTTGCCATTCAGACATTAAAAAATGATGTTGCATAACTGGCACAGGGTGTAGCTAGCAAAAGAGAGAGGATAGATGATCTTGTGGTTAAGGCCTTGGCCTGAACCTCATGTGATCTGGGTTCAGTTCCTAGCTCTGCCCTAGACATCCAGTGTGACCTTATGCAAGTCCCTTAATCTCTCTGTGCCTCAGTTTTCCATGTGTCAAATGGGGATAATAAGACTTCCTCTCTACCACCCTTTCAGTGAAATCCTGGCCCTACTAAAATCAATAGGAGTTTTCCCACTGACCTCAGTGTGTCCAAGATTTCACCTTTTGTCTGTTGTGTCCATTCCAATTGTAAACACTTTGGAAGAAGGGACCTTCTCCTCCCGTGTGTATGTATTATACCTAGCACAATGGTTCCCTGGTTTGAGTTAAGCTACCGTAATAAAAATAAGTAATGAAGAGGGGCAAACACTGTGATTATCTTCTTAGAAAAGACACATAACAATGTACTGTTACCCATGTGGCATCATTTGTTTTATGTTTTAGTATATGCAGTGCTAATACATTATTCCATGGGTGCCATTCTTTTAATATTATCTGAGCTTTGTAACCTAATAAACAATGCTATAAATATAGTCATCAAGGAAAATAAGCTTCCGTTAAAGGTAAACTATAAAAAAATAAAGAATGGAGCTTCTGATTAATTTCCTTTGTCAAATATTAGCCTTAATGGTAATGAAATTTGTCACTTAATCAAAGAACTGACTAAACTGCACGCAGTTACATTTTAAGAAATTAGAACACAATTTGCCTAGAAGATAAATAATTATGGTCTGATTTTATAAGAGTATTTCCAATTGTTAGAACATTGTTTAAATAGGAGCAAGTACATACCAATTAATTTTAACTTAGAAGATTATTCTTAATTCATCGTAAAGCTTTACTATTCAGCATTGTAAAAAAAGATTTTCCTGTAAAGGCACAGCAGGATTTTAATTAATTTTTTTCTAATTGTATAATTTTTAACATATTTTCCAAATGTTTAAATTTTAAACATAAGCTTTACTGGCCTCATATCTTAGCCTCACCATCATATCTGTTTAGCAAGACAAGTAAGGTTAAATTAATCATATCAGCATTCAGAATTATGCTTTCAAAAATTAATTTTTATCATCCCTCTGAAGTATCCATTATATTATCACTTTAAAAATGACAGCAGCCTACATAGCCCAGAAGAGATTTAATACAACAAGAGAATATGTTCTTCAGTGTTACTAGATCAATAATACTGAAACAATAGCTAATTTTACCTGTTCAGTTCAATTAATCCAGTAGGCCAACATTCTGCATGCTGAACTGGTGCTATGGAACTGCAGTTTTAAAAGCACATTTTCCATGGAGCTGTACAACTACAAAATCTAGACCTGAGAGATTTTCACATGTTTAGATAACGATGAAATACAGGCCCATAATAACTGGAGGGAAGAGGGAGCAAGAATCCCCAGAAATGGAGAAAATTCAATTAGAAAGTTTACTGTTGAGGCAATAGTTAAAGAGAAATGACTTTGGGGATATTCACATTTTCATAAACAATTTTCATTTCCACAGAAAGGAACCCCATGTCTATAATCCTGATTACAGGCCTCTCATAGGAGTAATTTGTAGCTTTTCATAGCCATAGGTTTTGTAGTTATTGAAGCTCAGGCTTTAAAAAACAGTGTGTGGGGGTTTTTTTAATTTCATTTTGTTCTAATAACTTAGCTTATACAAGGAAATCTAAAAACTTCCCTAGAGCTCTTGGCTGTATGATATTGAATAGATCTGCTGTGGTGCTGCAAATGTGCCTTTACAGATTTGGTGTCAAAAGAGTTTCATTTACAAAATACATAGTGGTGTTCAGGCTATTGATATGTGATCAATGCCATCCGTGTCCAAATTCCTCTTCCTCCACACAGGATACAAATGATCTTCCGATTGCTCAGAATGCTGATGCTCAGATTACTACTCTTGTCACATAAACAAAAAAGATGAAGTAGCCAGGAAAGTCTGTTGAATCTGATGAGCTGTGCTGTAACTTGTGAAAGATGAAAGCCTCAGAAGTGAGGAACTCTGCCCTCACTACCATGCTGAGGTCAGACATCCCCCTAGCTGTCAGGGTGTTCACTTCAGCAATGCTACTGATTGTATCCAAACAGTGAGTGGTAATCCCTCCAATGTGCAAGGTGTGCCACTCTGATTAATGGGACAATCAACCTGTAAAGAATTACTTCTTTGCAGATACATTTTAGTTCCTTGGTGCTTTTGTTGACAAGTTGTGTATCTTGTAGTAAGCCAAAGAAAACAGTTCTGTTTGGACAGTCCAATAAGAGCTACTCACTCTTTAAAAACTTGATGCAGTATCTGAGTCAAGACATAAAGTACTTCTGCTAGTACAGTGAAACCTGACTATGGTTGATTAATTTTGTTACATTCACTGAGGACATCAGTTGTCCGCTCCAAATGTCATGATAATGTCCTCATCCCATTTTCATTAAACATACATTCTTCTCGTTGTCAATGTATTAAATCCAAAATTGATGAAAAATAATGCAACATTGAAGTTAGACAGCATTGAAACACGCACACAAATATAATCAAGGAATAAAAAATGAATGCTCTCAGAATAAACTGTCTGTATTGCATACAATGTGTCTATATGCCTATGTACATATATGTGCTAATGCATCTAATAATCAGAAATATCGATATAGTTGCAATATAGTTGTTAATTTGATTTTGAGAATATTGAGACAAATCCTCCACTAATGTAAATCAGCACATTTTAGTATTCCCTGATTTCTTGTGTTTACATATGTAAACTTAATGTAGCATTAATAGAGTTTTTTGGATTTAATTTCCTTTTGTGGGGGCCTATTGAAAAAGAAAGGAATAAAAGAGACATATAAACTGCCTTGCACCTGTTAGTGTTTGAAACGTCCCAATTTGGTTTTAAGAGTGAGTTAAAAGTACAGCTCCCATTCAAATTCAATAGAACTTGTGATTCTATCTCAGTTAAGTGCTTTTGAAAATCTCACCCTAAATTCACACCTCCCAGAGATGAACAAGGCTTGGATAAAGTTTAAAACTCACTGAAGTGAACGGGCTGGTAGAAGTGATAAATTCACACCTTTGCTGCTACTATTTAAGAATCAGAATCATAGAAATGTAGAGCTGGAGGAGCCCTTGAGAGGTCATCTAGTCCAGCTCCCCATATTGAGGCAGAGGCAAGTATACTAGACCATCCCTGGCAGGTGTTTGTCCAATCTGTTGTTAGAAACCTGCAATGACAGAGATTCGATAACCACCTTTGAAAAGCCTATTCCAGTATTTAACTATCTTTACAGTTAGAAAGTTTGTCTGGAGACAGCTTCTGATAACATAGGCCTTGTCTACATTGAGAATTCTAGGCAGTTTTCCTACTCCTAGTCTAGCACGGATGCATCTCCACCGGTATTAGCAACCAAGGAATCACTTGTGTAGGGTGGGCACAGGCTGAGCTCCACCAATGTTAGGAGAGTTACAGAATGTTTAAAAAGTAATGGTTGAAGGAAGGCAGCAACACCAGAAAGAGACTCCGAATTTGATTATTTCTTGTGGAGGTTTGTGCTGTGTCTGTTTCATTTAGACATATGAAGTCTGTCTGCAAGTATCACCATGCGAATGTGAATTGTCTGTCATGGTTAGGGATGGCTGGGTTCTCACACAGTGCTTTGTTGGTAATGTGGATAAGATAACATGGTTCTGTCACCATATAGGGGAACTATTATAGGCTAAGACATAATTCTGCTGGGACCTCTCTTAACCCTCTAGAGTTACAATGCCTTTGTCTTGTCTCAGTGGCCAATATATGGTTTGGAGGCTTTCCCCCCCTACTTCTCTTGATGTATCAGTGAGCAATAGAAGTCTTAAAATGTTGAAAAGGCATATTATTTTCACTTTCCAATGATTGAAACATGACTAAAGGGATTTTGTTGAAATATTACAATAATACTCACCATTGAGTTGAGGCTAAGAATAGAAAGCTTCAGCCCACAAAATTTTTTCTGAAAGTTCTGTGTAGGTGAGGGGAAAATGGGCTTTTAATGAGCATGTCTCGATGTGACCTTCACTGTAACTTTTGCGGTAGTGTAAGCTATAATAAAATTTACAATGAAAATTTCACTCGGTCTTTCAGTATCATGATCCTGCAACTCAGATATTTGTTTGACAGTATCCATAATGACAATCTCTGTTCACATTTCTAAATGGCTATTGCAGTGTGCTCCACCCCAAACATTTTAGCCCAGCAATATTAACTGGAAGCATAAGATTTTTGGTGGAAATTGTTGTGACGGGGCAAGGCCAGGGGGCAATAGGAAAGTGGTAAGGAACCAGTATGTTCTTATTGGGATCCGGGAAGTGGGCGGGCAAAGCCCGCCCACTGCTAAAGGATCCCCCCCTTCAGCCTAAGGGGAGGGATCCACAGGACCTGGATACCAAGTGAGTCCGGGGGACAAAAAATGAAAAAAACAGGAACGGGAGTGCGGTCAAAGGGTCAAACAAAGCGAACCAGATGGGGACAACGAGCAGAGAACCCCGGACAGCGCCCACTGCTCCTCAGAGGTGTCAAGGGAGCCAGTGGATCCTGCCCAGAGGAACTCTGCCCGGATGCATGAACGAACAGAGGATCGAAAATAGGCCCCACAGTCACAGGAGCCTCCATCAGCCAACCTCCTCAACCTGGTTTTGTAGATGGCCAGTTTAGCTAGGGCCAGGAGGAGGTTGACCAGGAGGTCCCGTGACTTCGTGGGGCCGCGGATTGGAAGTGCATAAATAAAAAGGTGAGGGGAAAAGTGCAACCAAAACCTCAACAAAATGTCTAAGAGGAGCCGGAACAGGGACTGATGCCTGGCGCACTCTAGATAAATGTGCGCCAGGGGCTCCCTCACACCGCAAAAGGGACATGTGTCGGGGACAGGGGTGAACCGCGCCAAGTACACGCCCGTGCTCACGGCTCCATGAAGGAGCCGCCAACTGACGTCCCCGGCGGGCCTTGGGACTAAGGAGGAGTAAAGGCTGGCCCACCGGGGCTTCTCACCCTCTAGAGGTGGCAGGAGGTCCCGCCATTTCGTATCGGGGCGGGACGTGAGGGTGAGGAGATGAAGGGTGTGGAGCACGAGCGTGTATAGATGTTTCCTTGGCGCGGTCTGGAAGCGGACTGGCTGCAGTTCGTGCAGCCGGCTCACCGTGAAGGGACAGGGGACCCGGTTGGGTCCACGGGGCAGGGGCCCAATAAAAAGGTCCGGAGGGCTTGGGGTGAAGGGAGGGCGGGGCGTACCCTGTCGCAGGACCCGGTCGAGGTAAACCCGAGCAGCGGGCGGCAAAGCAGCCTTCACCTCCTGAAGTACGCGCCGGGGAGTACGAGGTCTGGAGAGCCCCATGCGCTGAGCAAGCGTCAGGGGATCCAGCCAATCTCCCCGGTCGTAGTCCAGGAGGTCTCCGACCCTAGTGACTTCTGCCAGGACCAACCTCTGGCGCACCGAGGGGGACTCCGCCACCTGCACACGGAGCTGGGGGTTGTGTAGCAGGGGCTCCGCGAGGAGATCTGCCCCCTCGGTGGCCGCCACGGACCTGGTCGCTGAGAATAGCTTCCAGGTCCGGAGGAGGTCCTGGTAGAAGACCGGCAGCCCGTAGAGGTCTCGCGGAAGACCTCTCGGATGGAGATAAAGGAGCTGCTGGTCATATCGGAGCCCTCGGAAGCGGCGCAGGAAGGCGTGCGCCAATACGCTCCACGCCGGACTACCTGCACCATAAAGGAGCCTCTGCAGGGCCTGGAGACGGAAGACATGGACCTGAGTGTGTGGACACTTCAGGCCCTGCCCACCCTCCTCCAGAGGAAGATGGAGAACCCCTGCCAGAGACCCAGTGCAGTCCTGACCAAAAGAACTCCAGAATCGACGTCCGGAGGTTGGCCAGGAAACCCGGGGCCGGGACCAGGGTGTTGAGCCGGTACCAGAGCATGGACAGGACTAATTGATTGATTACCAGTGCTCTCCCTCGAAAGGAGAGGCACCGGAGCATTCCTGTCCATCTCCGGATCCGCTCTATCACCCTGCCCTCTAAACCTTGCCAGTTCTCCGGCGGGGATGGATGCGTGGCAGAAAGGTAAACGCCGAGATAGAGCAGCGGACCCGCGCTCCACCTGATGGCCTGAAGCGCGGGTGGGAGAGAGCTCGCCTGCCACCCGTCCCCTACCACCAGGCCAGAGCTCTTGACCAAGTTGACCCGGGCAGAGGAGGCCGCCGAGTAGATCGTCTGGCAAGCCTCCACCCGCACCAAGTCGCCCGGGTCCTGGACCACGAGGAGCACATCGTCGGCGTATGCCAACAGGACCAGCCGCAGCTCCGGCTCTTGGAGCACCAACCCCGTCAACCTCCTGCGGAGGAGACAAAGGAAGGGCTCAATCGCCAGAGCGTACAGCTGGCCCGAGAGGGGGCACCCCTGCCGTACTCCTCGCCCGAAGCTGAGCGGCTCGGTCAGGGCCCAGTTGAGCCTGACCAGACACTCTGTGGAGGCGTACAGCACCCGGAGAAAACCCACAAACTGGGGCCCAAAGCCAAACGCTCGCAGAGTGCTCAGGAGGTACCCGTGATCCACCCTGTCGAACGCCTTCTCCTGATCCAGAGACAGGAGGGCGAACGACAGACCATCCCTACACCCAAGCTCCAAGAGATCCCGGACCAGATACAGGTTGTCGAGAATGGTGCGGCCCGGGACGGTGTAGGTCTGGTCTGGGTGGACCACGTCCGCCAGCACGGACCAAAGCCGCAGCGAGATGGCCTTTGCTACAACTTTATAGTCCGTGCTGAGGAGCGAGACGGGACGCCAATTCCGTAAATCGCGGAGGTCCCCTTTCTTCGGCAATAAGGTGAGCACGGCTCGCCTGCACGAAAGAGGGAGGACCCCGCCCTGCAAGGACTCGGCCCAGACGGTGACAAGGTCTGGGCCGAGGACGTCCCAGAACACGCGGTAGAACTCCACGGTCAGCCCGTCCAGTCCCGGAGATTTATTAGTTGGCATGCGACGGAGGGCTTCCGAGAACTCGGCCAGAGTGAGAGGCAGCTCTAGCCGGTCTCGGTCACCCGTGCTGACCGTAGGGAGTTCGTCCCAGAGCACTCTGCAAGCGTTAGGATCGGTCGGATCCGGGGAGAAAAGGCTCGCGTAGAAGGCCTTGGCCCTCCCGCACATCTCCACCGGATCCGTGAGGGGGGTGCCATCTTCTGCGAGGAGACAGGTGACGTGTTTCTTAGCCCCCCTCTTTTTCTCCAGGGCGTAGAAGAAGCGGGAGCCGCGATCCATCTCCCGAAGGAGACGGATGCGGGATCGAACGAAGGCGCCCCGGGCCTGATGATCTACGAGTTCCCGGAGCTCCTCCCGCTTCTCCCGGCACGCCCCACAGAGGGATGGATCCTCAGGGCTGGCGGCCAGATGCCTCTCCAGCTCTAAGACCTCCCGTTCCAACTGCCCTATCGTCGCATCCCTTCGTCGGCTGGCGCCCCGGGTGTAGTCACGGCAGAAGAGCCGGGCGCGTACCTTCCCTAGATCCCACCATCGCCGCGCCGAGGGAAAGGCGTGCCGCTGCCCTCGCCAGGCCAGCCAGAACTCCCGGAAGGATGCCACGAAACCCACATCCTCCAGCAAACTGTTATTAAAATGCCAAAAGGCCGGCCCCGGCCTCTCCGCGCAGAGAGAGGCCGTCACGGTAGCGAGATGACGATCAGAGAACGGGGCCAGCCGGACGCTGGAGGAGTGGGCCCGCGAAAGGTGAAAACGTGATAAATAGATGCGGTCCAACCGGGAGTGGTGCGACCGATGGGCCTCCACCCAGACAAAGGTGAAGGTTGAGCTGTCGTCCGGGTGGTGGTCGCGCCAGACGTCCACCAGGGAGTGATGTTCGACAATCTCCCTGAGGACGTCCGCTGTGGCCGGGCACTGCTCGATCCCCGAGCGGTCCCGTTTTTCAAGGGTGTTGTTAAAGTCCCCGCCCAGGACCAGGCACTCACGAGGATCCAAGGTGCCGAGGAAGGTGGACGCCTGCTGATAGAAACGAAGTTGTTCCGGGCCCGGTGTCGGGGCATAGATGTTGACGAGATTGACCACGAGCCCCTCCATACGGACCCGTAGGTGCAGCAGGCAGCCCGGCACAGCCTCGGCAACCCCCAGCACCTCAGGCCGTAGGTCGGGGGAGAACAAGGTCGCCACTCCAGCCTGGCGAACAGAGAGATGGCTGAAGTAGACTCTGTCCCCCCATTCCAGCCGCCAGCTGTCTTCAGCGGCTGGATCCGTATGGGTCTCCTGCAGGAACACTACAGAGTACCCCCCCTCCCGAAGGAAGGAGAGCACCTGGCTCCTGCGGAGACCCATCCTACAGCCCCGGGTGTTCAATGTTGCGAAGAGGAGAGATGCCATGAGGAGGGCTGGAGGGGATCCTTGCTGGCAGAGTCACTCACAGCCCCCATCGGGCCGCGTAACAATCCGTGACCCACCCCGTAGGCGAGTAGTGAGTCACGGAAAAGGCGGACCTGTTGGTAGGCCGTGGCAGTCTGCTTCCCAGTCCCTTTGCCCTCCCCCATGAGGGCCCTCGCGGCCCGGAGGATTTGGTGGAAATCCCCCCATCGCTGGAGAGCGAGCTGTACTTTGTTGCGGGAGCCCCGGACGTCCTCCAGGAACTCCCGCAGCTCCTCTCGCAGCGTATGGGGGGGCGGGGTTACTGGCTCCCGGCTATCGAAAGAAGGGGCCCCGGACACAGCCCTATGGCCCACCGAAACAGATAGGCAAGGGGCGGACCCTTGACGCAGCTCCTGCTGGGCCGGCACCTTAGGGCCCAACCCGAAATTCGGCTTAGTTGGGGGAGGCGGCGGAGGGAGAAGAGCAGCCTCTGGTGGGTCGGGACGAGGAAATACTGGAGCCGCTCCCTGGGGGTCATCCTCCGAGAAGGGGAGGGAGACAGCCCCAGAGGCGGCAGTGTCATCATGGGAGGTGTGGGAGATTGGGATGGCATCAAGGGCGGGGCAGGGATCAGAAGTAGGGGCAGGGAGGGGGACATGAGCAGGGCCGGGCTGAGGAACGGGTAGAGGATCCTGAGCCGCAGGAGCTGGGCCACTGGGAGGTGGCCTCTCTTGGTGTGGCTGAGGGATCTGGGAATTGGGAAGGGGACCCCCCACGATGCCGGGCTCTAGTATGATGGTTAGTGTTACAGCCACGGCATCAGGAGGTGGACAGATATTTGCGGGGTCCCTGCCTGGGAAGGAGAACTGTTGTCCCACCCCAATGAGGGGTACCCTCTGGGATTCGGGTCCCGGCCGCAGGGCACCGGCCGTCGCTTCAGGAGGCTTGGCGGCCGTCAGCGAGGTGTCACTTGCGACCGGGCAGGTGGAAGAGCCCAGGGGATCCTCGGAGGTGGGAGCGGAACCGGCGGTCAAGGGGAGGGAGCATGGGGAGAGGGGGGAAAGGGGCACCGGGGTGAGGTCATTGAGCTCGAGTCCTACTGGTAAAGGGTCGTCCTCCCCCTGGGTGATTGGGGTCAGACCCAGGGCCTCGATCTCCTCGTAGATGGGGGGCAGGTCACCTTCTGCCACCCCGGGGTTCTCCCCGCCGGCACCTGAAGCGATGCTCGGGTTGGGGCGTGCAGGGTCGACAAACGGGGCAGAAGGGGCTCCATCAGGGGCTCCCGAGGGAGGGGCGGTAATACCTTCCGGTGCTGCCACGTCTTTCCCAGCCGGTTCTGGCGGACAAAAGCCGCTCGGGGGCAAAGCGGAAGGCTCGGCATCAGTGCCCCCCTTCCTGGTCTTCCGGGGGGCTTCCGCATCGGTGGAAAGGAGCGGGGCTCGAGCCTTCCGCTTGCCCCGCTTCCCCTGTACTAAGGCCCAGCCCTCCACGGCATCATCTGGGGGCCGGCTAGTAAGGGTCGGGTCAGGGGGGAGGGGCGATTTCTTAGGGACTCAGGGAGGTAGTGGTGGGCCAGCATAAGGGAGAGAAAAGTCTCTCTGGGGTGGGCTCACTCCCATGCCCGGCGGTATCCCTGCCTCACCCTCCTCCACAGGCCTCAGCAGACTGTTCGCAGCGGGCCTCTCCCACTCATCTGGGCACACTGGGGGAAGTACTCCCAGGGCCCGAGCGGGAGCAGCGGTGGACTGGGAAGGAGGAGGGGCGGCTCTGGGCACCGGGCATTCAGGGGCGCCGGCGACGACGGGGCCGACGCCCTGCCGGGGCTCGGGGGTCTCGGATGCTCCTCCTTTCCGGGCCAAGGGACAGTCCCTCCGGACGTGTCCCATCGCCTGACAGAGGTAGCACCGAGCCTCCCCTGTAGAATAGTACACCCGGTAACGTGCCCCGTGATAGGGGACCATAAAGGACCCCTCGAGCACCTCCCCGTCACGTGCCGCCGGCGGCATTTGGAGCTGCACCTGCCGGCGGAACGAGAGGATGTGACGGAGGGTGGGGTCTTTGCAGCCCAGTGGGAGAGGGCTGACTACAGAGATGGGTCTCTCTAGGGCGGAGAGGGCAGGTAACAGGGCGGCATTGGGGAGGAAGGGAGGGACGGAAGTGAGGACTAGGCGGACCCCCAAGTCCTCCAGCGGCTCTAACGGTACTAACACGCCCCCCACCGCCAGGCCCTTCTCCACCGCCTCTTGGGCCGCGGCCTCCGATGCGAGGAAGAAGACTACCTTCCCATACATTTTGGAGGCCGCTACGATGGCTGTGGGCCCCACCACCCTCGCCAACGCCCGCACATAAGTTTCTACGTGGGGCGAGGCAGGTACCAAGAGGCAACGGACGCCATGCCTTCTGGTCAAGGTGGGAAAGGGGCCCCGGCCGCTATAGATGGTAGCTGAGGCGGTGGGTGGGTTAGGTGACGTTGCGGCAGGTGGGGGGGTTGCCGCCACCTGGGCGTACGCTCTGGGGGCCGGGGGTGGGACACCCGCAGAGCTGGTAGAGGGAACAGCAGGGAAGGACGCCGCGGCCGGTGGCAGGGCCGCAGCAGTAGTGGCTGCCTCTGCCATGGAGGGTCTGGCCTTTGTCGCGGGGCCCTTACCCTTCTTTTTACCCTGGCCCTTCCTGCCGGCTGGGGGGGCTCCCCCAGGATCATGGGGGGTGAGGGACGTGGCAGCAGCGGAGGTCTCTTCAATGTCCGCCACTGCCGGTGCCCCAACAGGGGCGAGAGCAGGTGGTTCGGCAGCGGCGGTCGAGGTGGAGGCTAGGGAGGGTGACGGGGGAACAGGCGGAGAAGGGGCAGCCATGCCATCTGGAGGGGCTTCTCCCTCCATATCGCCTGCCATGATGAACAGGGGAGGAAGGGAAAACTCTTGAGAGGGGGGGGTGGGGAGAGGAATTGGGGTGACCGCTCCTCCCTGCTAGGCTGCAGGCAGGGGAGGAGGGCAATAAAAGTGGGGACAGGGTTCAGGGTTAACTCAGACCAGTGCGGGGGTAGGGTTCAGTCACCGACAAAAGATGGGAAATCCGGCTCCTCTTGTTGCACTAGGGGAGGGGATGATATAACAGCATGGGAGTGCAGTGAGATGGGGTCAAAATTAAACGGGAGGGGCACAAGCACATGGGAGGGGGCGTGGGTTCACGGAAGCGGGGGGCTAATCAGGGCAAACGGAGCTTCAGGGGGAGGGAGACAACCAACTAAGAATGGGGCAGAAAACCAAGGGACTAGTTGCAGGGCTAGGGTAGGGCAAACAAACAAGGCCGTAGAGGGAGAGGGGCGGGGCAGGCAAAACTGAAACTAGTAAGGGGCTGGGACCAAAAAAGGCGGGGGGGCAAACAACTGCAAGGGGTAAATGGGGCAGGTGGCAAGGGACAAAGCAAGGGACGTGCTGCTGGGGGGAAGAGGGTCAGTCCAAGGGGTATGGGAGGGGGCATGTGCACCCACGTGCGCTTGCACAAAGTCAATGGGTGGGGCTGGTTGCCACTGCAGGCCCAAATGATGTTAAAAGGTTGTGGCGGGCCATGGAAGCAGCTAAGTCCAGAGGCCGTAGCACAAGGCAGATGGTGAGCAGCCAGCAGAGGTGGTGGAGGGGGCAGCGGTGGTGGTGGGGATTATGGGGGGGCACAGGTGGACCAGGGGGCAGGCTCGGCGCCACACCCCCTGTGCCCATACAAACACAGTCAATACCCCCACCACTAGAGCACAGTTCGAAAGATTACTCAGTTCTTGGAGGCCCCCTCCACGGTGGTCTGCAGAGTCTCCGCCGATGGTCTTCCGGGTCTTCCTCCTCTGGGTACCAGCAGCTTCCTGGTAGCAAACAGGGCAGCAGCAGCAGCTCCAGCAACTCCAGGCGATGGTCCGGTGGTCAGGCAGGACCCCTCACAGATGGTGGTGGTGGTGGTCACAGCAGTGGCTGGAGCAGGAGCCCCTCACACCCCTCCTCTGGGGAGAGGGCCAGCAGGCCCCCTCCCCCTCAAGGGGTTGCTGCAGTAGCAGGAGTAGCAGCAACCAAGGTGTTGGGGGCGGGGTGGTTCAGCTGCCAGGCAGCCAGCAACCGGAGAGTAGAGTAGTGGAAGGGGTGTCTGGCCCAGCCAGGGGAAAAGCTGGAGCAGCAGTAGCAGCAAACAGCAGCTGGGAGGGCCCAGGGCCTAGCAGCAGCCCCAGCAGGATGAGCAGGAGGAGCAGCAGAAGCAGCCCTTTACCTCCTTCCTGGCCAGAGGGCTATAGGAAAGTGGTAAGGAACAAGTATGTTAGCCCCAGGCTAAACAAATCCCTGATACCTTATGGCAGTTGCTCCAGGTTAATCAAGACACCTGGGGCCAATTAAGAACTTTCCAGAAGGCAGGGAGGTTAATTGAGACACCTGCAGCCAATCAGGGGCTGGCTGAAACTAGTTAAAAGCCTCCCAGTGAGTCAGTGAGGGGCGCATGTCAGGAGCTGTGGAAGGAGGTTACGTGTGAGGAGCTGGGAACAAGAGGCACTAGGAGCTGAGAGTAAGAGGGCGTACTGCTGCAAGATCCTGTGGTGATGATAAAGAAGGTGTTGGGAGGAGTCCATGGGGAAGTAGCCCAGGGAGTTGTAGCTGTCGTGCAGTTGTTCCAGGAGGCACTCTAAACAGCTGCAATCCACAGGGCCCTGGGCTGGAACCCGGAGTAGAGGGCGGGCCCGGGTTCCCCCCAAAACTCCCAACTCCTGATCAGACACAGGAGGCGTTAACCTGGACGGTGGATTCTAATAGAGGGGAAGATCTCTGAGGCAAGCAGAATCCGCCAATAAGTGCAGGACCCACCGAGGTAGAGGAGGAACTTTGTCACGTGATAATAAGGAAGGAAATATTCAGCAAAGCAGACATATATTTGTCTGAGAAGTTTCTATTTTTATCAGTAAAAATATTTTTCAGTGGAAAATGTTACATGCATCAGAAATGAGAAAGACGATAGTAGAGTCTGAGAGCCAAACTCAGTTGCTAGTGTATGTTGTTAGTACCAATGTACCTGCTGTGCCAGGTTGTGAATTTGGCCCTGAAAGACTGCTTCAGTAAATGATGGTCTGAGATTAAAGTATCTGAGCTGTCCGTCAACCGACTGACTTTATTGCATAGCTAATTTACCCATTGGCATGCTGATCAGTTAGGTGAGTCTCTATGTATTTACTTTTCTCCCAGCAATATCACTATAAGGCAGTATTTACTCAGATGACATCACACCATAGCATCATAACAGAAGGAAATGATCTTGAATGTTTATGGATCAGTGTCTTAATAGATAAAGCACAAGATGGTTATTAGATGGTGTCTGCGACAGACCACCAAATCACACTAGGGAACACAATGACTTCAGGGTCGGCTCTAGCTTTTTTGCCGCCCCAAGCGGGGGGTGGGGGGTGGGGAGAAGGAAAAAAGCCATGGATGGAGCTGCCGAAGCGAAAAAAACAAAACACGGCTCTTGAAATGTGCTGCCCCAGGAATGGCCGGAATGCCGCCCCTTCAGATGTGCTGCCCCAAGCACCTGCTTCCTTTGCTGGTGCCTGGAGCCAGCCCTGGATGACTGGCTCCTTATGCACCTATATATAATGTGTAGGAAAAAAAGTTGTGTGATCATAGGGGATTTCAATTGGAGTAACATATGCTGGAGGTCTCATGCTGCAAGTACTAAAACATCCTTAGAATTTCTAATGATAGATGACAATTTCCTAACTCAAAAAGTATTGGGTCCAACATGGGGAAATTCTACATTAGACCTCATCTTGACAGATAAAGAGGAACTGAACTAAAAAATAATGAAAACTTGGCTACAAGTGATCATGACTTTGACACATTTATAATGTGCACACAGAATAAAGTCCAAACCAGTGAAATAAATACCAGGACTTAAATTCTCAGAGATTATTTCCTGGAGCCCCACAGACCCGGGGCATACATTTGCCCATCATACAATTGACAGGGCATGCTATTGACAGGACATTAAATGGATTAAAAGCTGGCTAACCATATGTCTCAAAACGTAATTGTAAATGGGCAATCACCATGAAATGGGTATGTTTCTAATAGGGTCCCATAGGGATCAGTTCTTGGCCCTGCGCTATTTAACATTTTTAGTAATGACCTGGAATAGAACATAAAATCATCAGTGATAAATTTGCAGATGACACAAAAGTTGGGAGAGAGGTAAATAATAAAGAGAACAGGTCAGTTGCACAGATCGATCTGGATCATTTGTTAAGCTGGGCGCAAGCAAACAATATGCATTTTAGTATGACTAAATATAAATGTATACATCTCGGAACAAAGAACATTGGCCATACTTACAGAGTGGGGGATTCTATCCTAGGAAGCAGTGAATCTGAAAAAGATTTGGAGGTTGTGGTGGACAATCAGCTGAACATGAACTCTCAATGCAATGCTATGGCCAAAAGGGCTAATACAATCCTTGGATGCATAAACAAGTGAACCTTAAGTGGAGGTATAGAGAGGTTATCTTACCGCTGTATTTGGCACTGGTGCAGCAGCTGCTGGAATACAGTGTCCAGTTCTGGTCTGTACAATTAAAAAAGGATGTTGGTAAATTAGAGAGGGTTCAGAGAAGAGCCACAAGGACGATTAAAGGGTTGGAAATATGCCTTATAGTGATAGACTGAAGGAGCTCAATCTATTTAGCTTAACAAAGAGAAGGTTAAGCGGTGACTTGATCACAGTCTGTAAACACTTACATGAGGCACAAATGCTTAATGATGGTCTCTTCATTCTAGCAAGCGAAGGTATCAGATCTGATGCCTCGAAGGTGAAGCTAGACAAATTTAGACCAGCAGTAAGGCATAGTTTTTTAACAGTGAAGGCAACTAACCATTGGAACAACTTACCAAGAGCTGTTATGGATTCTCCATCACTGGCAATTTTTAAATAAATCTTGGATGTTTGTCTAAAAGATCTGCTTTAATTCAAACAGGAATGAATTCGAGGAAGTTCTATGGCCTGTTATACACAGGAGAGCTGTCTGGATGATCACAGTGGTCCTTCTGGCTTTGTTATCTACAAATCTGTGTGCTGAGTTAGAAGGCTAATGTATGTGCCCTTGTAGTTATATGGTACATTTGCGATTTAGGAAGGTATAAGACTATACTTTTATATACCTATGGAGTTATGATGGATGGGTTCAGGAAAGGAGTTCCAGGCATATGCTATGCTACCAGAAATTTTACCAATTCAATATATGATTTTGAAAGTTATCAGTGAAGGGAAAACTCTGAAGATAAGCATAATTCACCAAAAGTTCGTAATTGTTATACTTTTTTGGAGTTTTACAGGAATTAAAGTAGTAATGTCCTATATCCCTTTTCATTCCTCTGCATCGCCTTAATAATGCAATGTTCTGTGGTTTGCTTTTTTAGAATCCCACTAAACGTCAGAGACGTCGTTTACTGTACAGGCGTTTCACTGATGGATGAAGATGTATGGGAGTTCATTTGGATGAAATTCCATTCTACCACAGCGGTATCTGAAAAGAAAATATTGTTGGAAGCCTTAACTTGCAGTGATGATAGAAACTTGTTAAACAGGTGGAAATATCTATTTATGTATTTCTGATTCTTTGTCATTGATAACAGTTGCAGTAAGGATATTGCTTCCCCAACTTGGCATTTATCTGTAAATGAGAGAGCCTGTTTTTAGAGCACAGATTCACTTTCTAGTTAGAATGTCACATGGATTTGTATTGAGACCCTTGCAAAGGCATGCATTTTTCATGATTTTACTTCCAAACCATAAATAGGGCCAGGTTCACTTAGCCAACTTTTTGATCAACATTGTCCCAGTGTAGAGTTCATAAAGATATGTGATTAGGGTGACCAGATGAGCCGATTTTATCGGGACAGTCCCGATTTTGGGGTCTTTTTCTTATGTAGGCTCCTATTAGCCCCCTACCCCCTGTCCCAATTTTTCACACTTGCTATCTGGTCACCCTATACATGATGTCAAGAGCATTTCACGTGATCTCAGCTTTCGTTGAAAATATTCCATGCACCTGCAATTATGCTTAAATATCTTCCTACTGCTAGAGAACTCACCAGTTCTTCAGGACTGAAGTTTTTTTTTTTATCCAAAAGTATGTGATCTTTGGAATCTCACATATAAAAATCAGAGCTCTCCTGGCAATTTAAATAAATCTTTTAGCAATCTCTGGTCTTTGCTGTTTCATTGTTAGATGACAAGCTTTATGGATCTTACTGGCAAAAACTGAACAGTATTTTTTCCCTCAACTCACTCCTAAAGGCTTCTGAACCTGTCTCTCAATTCAGAAGTTGTCCTGGATCAAGATGCAATTGATGTCATAATCCACGTAGCTCGAAATCCACATGGCAGGGATCTTGCTTGGAAGTTTTTCAGAGAAAAATGGAAAATACTAAATGCCAGGTAGTGATAATAGTTATTTGTAGTGTCTTATTTTGTATATGTCTCTAGATATTTTAACTATCCATTTCTATGTCTAATCCACTCTCCTTCTGTTCATATATAGATTTATCTATTGATCTATCTATCTAATGCATAGATGTGTGTATAAAATATATTTTATCTAGACATAAAGCTATTTATAGATGTATCTATCTATGTTTCTCATTACTGTATTGTCTTTTTGATGATATGTGCTGTATATATGTCAAATCCAACAGTCCTGTTCTTACTTAGACAAAAAACCTCCCAGTGGGAGTTTTGCCTGAGTTAGATATGATTGAAAAATCTGATTTAGAACATGGGAGCAGGACAATGGAGAGAACCTTTTTGAAATGGCCCAATTTTTATGGAATGGAGGGGTGTTGAGAACAATGGGACATCTTTCACCTTCCCTCCAACTTTATGGTAACTTTACACACAATCTTCACTCGTTTGAAGGGCCAGCATTTTGGATGGAGGTCATACCTGGCCAAGAGGGAGGTGGAGACCTTTGGAAAGCCACTCTCTGGTGTGCTGTGCCCCATAGCTGAAACTGTTTCCCTATCTAATATAATTTGGACTCTTGCAACATTATTCAGAATCCCCATCCATGCTCTTAAAACTCACCTGAGGGGGATTTTGATCTAGATGCAGGTAGGGAAATAATTGGAGATATTATTGGTTCTTTTTGGACGTCTCCAAGACCAGCAGGACTTCACTGCGGATCACTGGACATAACCAGGTTAAGAGAGCCCACACCTCATGTCTGCTCTATGGACAGTCAAACCCACCATAACCACCACCATATCGATAGGAGGATTTGTCGGAAACGCCATGTTAGTGATCTTTCTCGAAGAGTGTTGAAGTTGGCCTTATGTTTGCTGTCCATGATGCTTTGGTTAGGATTTTGGGGGCTAGCAGATGTTAGGGGAGTTCAGTTCAGCTGGGAAAATTGGCTTTGAGCAGAAATTTGGTTTTGAAGGTTTTAGTCCAGAGTAAACTTTTTAAAACAAAGTCCCCCAAGCCAATCTTTTTCCTGTGGGACCCACCACCATGGTATCCATATGCCTTACAAGCAGAAAGGAACTTAGCCTCACAATGCACCTGTGCAGTCAGGAACTTCATTATCTCCCTTTTGATGGGGAAATGACAACCTGTTCTTGACTCAGGGCCAGCTTTGTACTATGCCAATCTTGTGGCTACTCAATACTGTGCTGGTCCCCAAATACAAATTAGGTCTTGTCTACACAAACTTTTAGTTTGCGGCAAGTTGGGGCATGAATCTGCCTTGTACTATCCTGGCACACTCAGACTATCCATGTGAACCCTGCTGACATGAATTAACAGCTCATTAATGCACTTTGATCTAGTCCTCTTTGAAACAGGACCAGAGGAAAGCATTTAAGTGAACTGTTTAATGCATGTCAGCAGGGTTCACATGGACAGAGAGTGGCAGGCTAGTGTGGGGTAGATTCACTAGAGTTATACATAGAGCTTTTATTGCATAATCCTGATAGACTGAAATGACTCCATGTCATGGATATAAATTTTGTAACAGGCAATTAAAACCTTCCATGAAAGGTTGTTTAAAGCATCATAAAAAATATGCAGTGAAACAACCAAGATCTGACACTGACTAAGGAATGTATGATAGTGATCTTAATTTTTTGTGGTAGTAGGAACTTTTAAAAATGTGAGTTCAATTGCACAATGGGTTATGCAACTTTTCATTGCAGACATTTAATCAAGGCAACGTACTGTCCCAAGATATCCTTTTTCACAATGTTTAATTTGTCATTACTAGATATGTCATTTTATTAAATATTTTGATCATCTCTATGGTATTTCCCATTGAATTTATTATGAAATACTTATCAGTTTGATACAGTAACACGAGATATCTGAGGGCAATTAAATGATGCTAAAACTGCCTTCTCTATGACTATGCAATACTGTGTGTCATTTGGATGAAACAACAGCACCAAAATATTATTATTTCATGACATTTTAAAGTATATTTGTCACACCCCTCAACCAATGAGTAAAATTGTCAAAAGTGCTTAAATCCTATTTTCAAAAGTGATGTAGGTATTGAGGAACCTAACCTAAGCCACATTACAAATTAAAGGGGGTTAGGCCCCTAAGTTCCCATTTCACTTTAGAAAATGGGACGCAGGATCCTTAGACAGTTTTGAAAATTTTACCCAACATCTGAAAATAGCAATCCCTGCATTCCATACTATGGGCCTGATTCTTCTCTGCCTTCTGATTTCATTTGCATCTGTCCAAAGTAGGCAAGAAATACTCCTACACAAACCTGGTATTATTATACACCCACTTTGCACAGGTGAAATAACTAGAAAAGGTGCAAGGGATTGGAAAATTAGGCCCTGTAAATAAAGGAGGAGGAGAAGACTCCCACCATTCCTAGATGAACTGCTTCTGCGAGGCAAAAACACTTGTTTGCTGGTTCTATAATGCCATTACTGTTTTCTGTGACAGTTTGTCAAGGTCAGTAGTTGAAAGAGCAGGTTCTTTTCCACAGTAAACTGTGCAGTAATTCACAAGGCCTAGTTTTCAAGGAAAAAATAAATTTTACTACTTGTTTACACTGTGGAAACAGTGCAGGCTGCTTGAAAAATAAAATCCCTGCACTCTTTTCATGAGGTCGCTTCTGTGAAGTGGACTCCTAACCTTGTCAAAAGGCCCCATCAGGAGGTGTTCCCCCCCCTTTCCAAACAATCAATTATGAGGCTGAGTTGCAAAGGTAACAATAGAGTGCTTTGTTTGAAAGCCTAAACATGCTTAAAGGATCATGAAATCCATGTGTCTTCCCATATGAAACATTTGCCTCTGGATGTCTGTGTATGTAAGTGTGACTGAAGCTTTGGAAAAAGAGACGTGCTTGCTGAAATATACATGAATAATTCAGTTATTAGTGAACAGGGAGTAGGAATTTTGTTATCTGCAACACTGTTCCTTACACAGAAGTTCCAGGTAATAAGCAAAGGAACTTACCCCTCAAAAATAGAAACTTTTCCAACACAGCAAGTTCTTTTTCAGGGTTTTACGTTTATTTAAATAGAGCTTTCTCTTTTTTTTTTTGAAAGACTCTCTGGCTTTCACTACCTACAAGGTTAAGAGTAATTAATTTTAGTATAAGGTTGATATAAACAGAAAAGAAGCCTATGGTTGTGTTAGAACTTTTCAATTTGATGTATGAGTTGGTTCTCCAAATCTGTTTGGAGAAAGCAAATGTGTGAGCCCAATTCTGTCCTCAGATAAACCCAAATGTGTGCACACATATGAGGGCAGAATTGGGCTCTCTATCTTTAAACACATTTATGTCCAGATGGAAGTAGGTAAATTAAGTGGTGTTTTAAGGACTAGTTCACTGTAGTTTTCATCAGATGACTCTTGCTATGTTGAATGATGCCAGTCCTGATAAAATACTGCTTGGCTACTCTTAGAATGCAACTTCACATCACAGAGATTTTAAAGAGATTCTTCCATGTTTAATGCAAAAACCCAGGAGCCATCCTTTCACTTGGTTTATCTTTAGCCTAACAGATATAGATTGGGTTTTTTTATTGGGTACACTAGAACTTTCAGACAAGCAGTGGAATGAGTTGTGTTTTAATAACCACTTTCAAAGGAAGTGAAGTACAATATATTCAGCAACAATAGCAAGATGCAAATTTGGCTTTGGACACCCAGCAGCCAAGGCATCATATTTTCATTGGCTGGTTACTTCTTTTGCAGGGCTATACAGGGAAGTTAATTTAGATTAAGGTAAAATGAGAATTTAAAGTGGAATAACTATTGCTGATTAACTCCGTCCAGGGCCACTCTTATTCTGGAATAAGAACATCCATGGAGAGCTAATCAGGAATAATTAGTCTGCTTTAAATTCGCACGCTATTTTATACCAGATTAACTTTCATCTTTAAGCGAGCTTTTCAGTACTGGAAAGAGACAACCAGATTCAGCTCATTTATGTAACGGCTACTCGTTATGCAAATGAGATGGGTAAGAAAAAATGGGAAAGAGAACACAACACTAAAAAAAAAACCTGTTTTCAGGCTTCAGCTGCAAAGGTGCCACATGCCCTTTCCCTAGACTGGCTATTCTTCTGCCTCTTGGCTTTGCAGTCTGTATGGACGAGTAGTTAGCATTGCTGAATTTTTAACTGGCTGTAATCCTTGAATGGAAATCTGTGTAATCAAATACTTTCATTCAGTTGATGTTGTACTTATGCTAATTTGATATGTGTGTTTTTTTCTGCCCTTGAAGATATGGAGAAGCATTATTTATGAATTCCAAACTTATCAGTGGAGTCACAGAATTCCTTAATACTGAAGAAGAACTAAATGAGGTAAATATTACTGGCATCTCAGTGCTTGAACTTGTTTTTGTCTTAATTTTTTTAAAGCTTTTAAGTCTTGGGGTCTTAACCCTTTAAGTCTTGCAGTAGCACCAAGATGAAAGCAGATGCAGAGATCATCGAGGCTGAAAAATCTTTCTGCTGAGTGGGAACTGACAGTGGCTTAGGGAGGTTATGAGTTACTTTGGGGTGCTCTCACTCAGTATGACCAGGCTCTGCAGGACTAGGAGGGGGATCCAGTCATCTAGCAACTCTTGGTGCCTAGCAGGTGACACAGGCCTGTCCTGCTACTGGGCATCAAGAGGGTAATGTTCTGTAGTCTGTTAAACCAGATTGCCAAGGATCCTGGATGGGGTCTTTGGGTGGAGGGAGATAAAGCAGGCAACTTCTTCTCTGCTGCATGACAGTATTAAACTTATTCTGGTCTTAATGCTGAAGCCACCACTGTGTGTTCCTGTTCTGTTCTATTGTGCTCCCTACAGTTTGTGGCTGTGGAACCAGGCACGTGACTTTAAACTGGGATTTTTAGCAGTTCAGAAATATTATAGGACTATAAGCTTATATGTAAACTATTTCTCAGCTCTCTGACTTTGAGACAGATGATCATGACTCAAATTCTGCACTCGGACTAGAACACTACTGCAGTACTAGGCTATGCTGCTGGAGGTGCCATCCATTGGTCAAGATGTTAAACACTGGCCTCTTGTATCCCCTTTAGGTAGATGCTGTAGAGAAAGTTAAAAGCTCCATGTTTTGTGCTAAGAGTAGCAGACAATGTCAATGGTCTGTCTCCTGTTCCTTCACCATCAATACTTTAAGTATGGGGATAGCTGTTAACCGTGGCATTCTCGCCAGATTCTACTTCAGTAATTATATACATCCTGCCTAAATTAGCCCGATCTTTCAATTGAATGTATCCTTCACCTGCCTGTCTGAGGTTGTGTGGAAGTTTTGTGGTGAGCTTAGTAGCTGCCATGTATCATCTCAAATGGATTAAATGATTCATACACAATGTAATCATGGCTAACCAAAAGCTGGTTACAGCCTTCATGGCTATGCTGTACTCTTCTGTGCACTCCAGTTTTCACAAACTCAGAACTCAAGCAATAGCCCCAGCTGGCTTCCCCAAGGCCATCCATTTGGGGGTGATAGCCATCCATATTGTCAATATTGAGATAGCATGCAAGGGAATGCTGCACTCTGGGTTCTCACCTCCATAACATTGGTAGGCTGCTCCATTTCCCCTGAGACAAGCTGGCCACGAAAGTATATCAGTAAAAAAGAGTGCAAATATAGGGTCTGCTCCTAAAAGATGCTGAGCACCTCCTGTGAGTTGTTCAGCATCCTCCATAAGTTCTGTTAATGCTAGTGGGAACTAAGGTTGGTGAGCGCCTCAGTTGCAGGATCAGACCCTTTAGCTTTAAACAAATGCATAAAATGCTATAGTCTAAGGTCAAGTTTCAATAAATGCTCAGAATTTAACCTCCCCAGGAGAGAAACGTTTGCCAACTATTAACACCCTCTCCTAAAAATCAACAATTCGACATATGAGGTTACCACCAACATGCAGTGCAGGTCACCCTACCATGTCTTTGTCTAAATCTAATATTAATCCAAAGATAATCAGTGCCATTAGCAAAGCAACTCAAATTCTGAAGCCACATCTACTCTAACGCAAATCTGACTATCATACAAGTCAGAGCTAATACCCATCCTGTTTACTGACCAAAACCAAAGTTTCCCTGTAACAGAAAGAATCTTTTTCAGTAGTCCAAAATCTGAGAATAATAAGCAACATACTGCTCTTGATGGGTTCTTCACACTGTAGCTATGGTCAGTAACTTCCTAAATTGATCCACTCGCCTCTAAACAATCAATCTATACAGCAGTAACATAAGTAGTTCTGCAAGGCTAAGTTAAACATCCATTATAATGTTTAATTAAACCAACCCTCTTTAGAGGCAGCAGGGCTGTTTCAGTTTGACTTTTGCTTATAAAGCTGAACTGGGAGCATTTCCAACACTCCCAATTTAGTTTCTTAAGTAGGAGTAAGACTTCAATGCAGCCCAGCTGTCTGCAAAGTGTAGCAGCTGGGCTACAAGAGAGAATGAGGAGATGATATTAATGCGATCCGGCACTGACATGTCAATATCTTACAGTGCAATTTGAAGCAAGCACATCACACCTAATTGATACAGTCTGCTGCCTTATTGCATTTTGCAATAAATCTCTCTACATTATATTACATTTACTTCAGCAGTGATCGTAGAGTTTTGTCCTAAATATCTGACTTGTTTACATGCATTGAAAAGACTTCCTCACCTCAGTTCAATTTTAAATTATGGATTTTAAATTGTATTTCCAGCTGAAGAATTTTATAAAAAGCTACAAAGAAGGAGCTGCCTCCTCTTTCTCTCGAGCTGTGGAAACAGTGGAAGCTAATGTACGGTGGCAAATGCTTTATAAAGAAGAACTATTCCAGTGGCTAAGAAAATCCCTGACACACTAATCTCTGTTTCTAACTAACCATTTAATGGGAAGTTGTGCAAGAGGAGGTGCAATATGTGAAAATCTGAGAGCGTTTGACATTGAAATGGTGAAGACAAGATCAGAATTGCAGGGAGTTTTCTTGCACTGGGCTCTTACTAAAAGTGTAAAGGAACTCTTGCAAGAAGAGACGGTCATGAATGCTTCTGAAATCCAGTCCTCAGTGTACATGACCAAACATGATATTAAGTGGTGCATGTAAATGTTACCGTCAGTTTGAAAAAACTTCGGAGAGTATTTTGTGCATGGTTGTATGGTCCCTCCTGTATTCCAGCATGCTTACTTATAATGACCAAGTTTTGTATGTGAATTCCTGTTACATCAAAGATGGGCATTATGCAAAAGCACAAAGACTATCTATGACAATCAGTGTTGCAATGAACAGAAGGAATGGGAAAAAGGAGAGGGAAGTGTATAGGGCTCCAAACACAGGGGCGGCATGAGATGTAAAGTCATCCTTACATGATAGATGCCAATCATTTCAGCACTCAGATTGTCTCTTAATGATTATAGAGATGCCAACTCATTTTTGAGTTGCCGGTTGTTATATATGCAGTCTCCCCATTTCCGTATTTAAATAAAGTGTACATACATTGAGAGACACCACTCACCTAGTACTCTGTAATTTCATAAGCTAATTATGTTCACTGCTGATCAGTGAAAAAACCATTTTAAAGCTCTAATCATGAACGTATACAATGTTTATGATGAAAACTTTGCATAGCTGCTTGGACAGAATCCATAAACCACCTCCTCAAAGTGGTTTTATGAGGCAGTGGTATTCAGGATGTGTTACTCAACCTGTGTAGTAATTACACAGCTGCTAATGCACAACTATCATAAATACTCATCAAACTCAAATGGATATAGGCAAAAGAGGAGAATAACCTGGATCCATGAACACAAAATTAACCAGTAAAGCTATTTTGCACATGGAAGGCCAGCCTCTGTGATGATCTAATATAAAAGACAAATAACCTAGATACTCCATGATTGTGTCAGCAGTTGAGTGATATTTTCACTCAAATATGCTCCTATCATTTTTGCCAACCCTTTTTTTTAACATTAAATATGGACATGTATTTGTAGTGGCTACTGTTAAGAAAACTCTTCTACTTCTGTTTCCCTTTTCCTGTGATTCACATAAAGTATTCCAGAATTCTAAACATGAATGTGGGGTTTTTACCTCCCAATCCTACAATATACTGAATTTGCTAGCGTTTAATGACATTCTGCACCATTGGTGGCATCTGTTGGGAATGAAAACTGATGTTCTCATCTTAGGCCCAAAAATTTTCCCATGCTGTGCAGCGTGGAGAAGAGCAGAACCACAGAAAGATCACAGGAAGTGGGTTGTGGTACGTCAGAGGTGGGGATAGATATACACTAGTATTTCTGCCCCTGCCATTTAATTGTTTCTGGCCCTTCTGCAACATGTGAGGTCAGCTCTGTACAGATGGGGGAATGTGGCCATCCAAAGTCGGGGACATTTTACACAGCAGTTCAACTCACAAAATGCATCATAGTAGTAGTAACTCATCCTCAACAAGTTTTTCACAGATGGGTCACAATTGGGCACTGTGCAAGGAACCAGCCAATATCAGCATAGTGAACTGGCAGACTGAAGTCCTTACAGTGGTGTAAGGGGAGAAGAGACTCTCTAATATAGCTTCTTGTTCCTATGGAACTCTGTTCCTCAAGAACTGATAGCCACATCCCCTGAGTATCCTGCTCTACTACCAACTGTACGAACATGAGTTAACGCAGCAGAACAGCACCAGCCCAGGAACTACAGATCTCTACCCTCTCCTTCTGTGTCTAGTGTGACCGTACAAAGGAAGAGGGAGTCCTCTGCTCCTGATAAGCCCTATACATTTTGTGTGGCAGTGTTAACGAGTTTCTGCTTTCCTCCCAGAGACATTTTAAGGTCTGTAGAGTGAAGTACTCCTATGTATCTTTTACCTACCTCACAGGGATGTTGTGAGGCTTAATGTTAGTCTAGCACTTCAGTATGCTCTGATGGAAGGCACTTAACAGTGCAAAGAGTTGTTGTTATGTGGTTGGCCAGACTCTGCCTCAACACCAGTATGTAGCCGCACTTTTAAAATTTGATGACAAAATACCATGTAGATCTGTCATATCAAAACAAAGCCAGAATATTCTTACCAGAGCCCTGGGCAAGTCCCTTCAAACCTTTGCTGGTCAAAGAGACTACAGGAAGCTAAATACTTAAACATGAATGGGCTTGGAAATTTCAGTAAAAAGGTGTCCTTTTCTCGTTGTGCACAATGGCCTGTATATCTCAAATTGCATTCTGCCGTCTCATTGTTCACTTGGTACTACAGTTTGAACTTGGGACATATGTAGAAGTTTCTGACCTTTCCAATGATACTGGGCTAATATAAAGAGCAGACTGACACATTACAAAGTAGTGATTTGCTTTTAGTCATGTGAATTCCAGAGTGCAGAGCAGTTTTCATTATTGCTTTTTTAGAAATAGAATTCTAATGGTTTTTAGTCTTTTCTAGTAAGTTACGCTAATGTTGGGTGCAAGTCTAACATTTTAGTTGCTGTATTTAATATTTTAGTGGTATTGAGAGACTGGTCTACCACAAATATCAAGCCCTAGCTATTTGTACTGTACATACCAATTGTTGTAGTGCATATAATTATTGTATTATAGTGATGTCATATTACTGCTAGAGTTAAGGTCAAGTTGGCCCTGTCCATTATAAATCCCGAATGTTTATTTTTTTAATATTTTGTATTTTGCTGTTTTGCATTGAATCAGGCTTAAATTTAAATGGCTTAAATCAAATAAAACTATAGCTGTTTTCTACAGTACTCAGAAACCCTGCATTTAGGTATGTCTTCAGATTCTTTTCTTTATAAGTTCCAGACCGTGATGTATTAAAGAGCAGCTGATACCTCATGGAAAGCCTTATAAACATTCTTCTTAGGAATGTTTATCTCGCTAATTTTTCTCCTTTGTTCCCCTGTCCATAACTAGAGATGGGCCGGAGCTCCAAAATTTGGATTGTGATACAGATTTTGAACATTCTAAACATCAATGCACTTCTTTTGTTTGTTTCATTCAAATGCAGGTTCTTTGTTTGGTCCATTGTAGCGAGAAGGAATAAACTGCAAAATTTGGAATTATAATGTAGTTTGGATTCTGAACTCCCCCAAGTACCAGGGGTGTTTTGATGTTGCAGGTTTCATTTAGGTCCACCTCTACCCTTAACATTTGTATGAACTCAGAATCACTTTATTTATTCTTCTTCTATAGCCAGTGTTTATCCCTTACTAGATAGTAGACCACAAATAGTTGCAACTCCATGATAATACGATGATTTATTGTATTTGTATAATACCCTCAGGCAGAAAATCTGATGATTCCTTGATGCCAGTAGAGTTACCCCAACTTATATCCGTAGTGAATTTGGCCCATATAATAGTTAATGGTATCATAACCATTAACATAGCTGTTAATGATGACTAGACTAGAATTATATGAATATTTTCTTCTTAAACCAAGTTTTACCCATGTTGTTGTTGGATGTATATGAGCGTTAGCTTTGCATGATTTTGATGCAGAACTATAATATTTCATTAACTAGGGCCAGGTACACCTGAAACCTTGTGATCCTTTCCGTGCAACGGTGTGAATTCTAATCCTATAATGGAAGTTGAAGCTGGATTTTGTGTAGTTTTGGGGTTGTGAGTATTTCACACGGTTCTAGATGTCACACAGAATTGTGACCTACATTTGTGCCAATAAACTTTCACAACAAAGATCCCGATTCATCCAACTAACTCTTTAGTAATAAAGAATAAAAGAGAAATAACTATAACGATATAACTATATATATAACTATATATACATTAAATCTATTATATACATGAGTCCTACAGACAAGTTTCCCATAAGGTGTCAGCAGCTCTAATTATTTTTCGTAGACTATTGCCGGTAGGAAGAGCAGCATTTTCAAACATAGGTGCCAATATTTTAAACACATAAATAAATAATGGCTTTATTTTTCAGACCTGCTGATCACTAACTGTTCCCATTGAAATCAAAATGGGGTGAGCAAAGCTCATAGAAAAATTCAAGATTTTTCATGAGAAAAAAGGAACACATTTTTCAGAATTGGTTTTCAACCAGCTCTAGTGGCGAATGCTCAGCATATCTCAGTATTGGCCCAGAGTATTGGTCATAGCCACACATCTCACAGTGCAAGCTATGAGCAAGAGGGAGTATAGGGAGTATTCTCCTGAACTGATTGGACACCAGGCCATTCTCCCAGAATTAAGTTAGAGCAGCCTGAGGGGTGATTTAACTTCCATCTACTGCCAATAGCCCTAAAGGCCAGTAAGCAATTGAGAATCACTAGGATGCAGGGAAACTTCAGCCAAGCTCTTTACACGGTCAACCAGGAGGAGGTTGTCATAAGAACCACTATGACAATTGCATATCACTGGAAGATCTTCTTAAACTAAAATGATGGCTGGAAGTTGACACTAGACAAATTCAGATTGGAAATACAGTGTAAATGTTCCAATCAACTACTGGAACAATTTGCCAAGGGTAGTGGTGGATTCCCCATCACTGGCCATTTTTAAATCAAGATTGGGTGTTTTTCTAAAAGATGAACTATAGGAATTATTTTGAGGAGATTCTATGGCCTGTGGTATACAGGAGGTCCGACTAGATGAGCACAATGGTCCCTTCTGGCCTGGGAAGCTATGAATCTGTGGTCTTCCTGGGGCTTTACATACCATATCTGCTGGTGCTCCTGCACCACTAGGGAGAATCTGGACCATTTGTTTTAGACATCTACGGTGGAAAACATTGACCAAAATCTTTGAAAGGGCTTAGACTTCTTTAGTGTCTGTTCTTTAAAACTCATTTGAAATAGATAACATATTTTGAATTTTAAAATACTTGCAAAGAACCATACAGTACTTTTTTTTTTCAATTTGTATTTTAAATGTTGAAAATTCATATTCGCTTTCAGGGGACTTTTTCTAACAAAGACCTTGGAATGTTGCCACTGCAAATGTATGGAAATAAAAGTGCATTGTAATGTCAGAGTGCATGGAAGCTATGTCAGTGCAAGTTCATGGATCTTTTATTAGGATTGTAACATGTTGGCAAAATTGCAGTTTGTCGGTGCAAATCTGTGTTATGCCAGTGTCAGTGTGGTTCTGCTATAATACATAAAGCTGTAATATATTAAATACATTGCTACAATTGTTAAGAAGTTAATTTCTGCCACTCTTGAAAGCAATACTGACATACAATGAAGGAAACTGTGACTTGTACAAGTATTCCTTGCTGACATTAGTACTCCCATTGTAACTAATGAGGAGGTGGAAACTGCTGTGTGTAACGACTACTCACCAGAGTAAAGCTTGTACTGTTGGGTAAGAAAAGTTTTCAAATCAAGTCCATTTTAAAGGAAGGCTGACTCAGCATTCTGAACTTAGTTCCACTGGAATCTTTCCATTGACTTCAGTGGATGTAAGACTGGGCCCACAATGCCCAGATATTGAAACACATGTGGGGTCTGATCACTGCTTAATTTGTAATGAAAGAGCTCCCGGGGCTCAAGCAATTTTTTTTAACTTTCATAACGGATGTGGTAAGCCCAGAGGTGCCAGCAGGGCTATGATCTGCCAAGCTTAGAGGTGCTGGGGCTCAGCCCTGGCACAAATTAAACACTGGGTCTGATCCTGTGAAACCTCAGTCAATAGAACTGACTTCAATGAAACTACCCGCTTGAATGAGGATTACTGGATTAAATGATCACTCAATCAGGTCCATGGTCCTCTGCCAGAGGGCAACTCTTAGGATATATTTCATGAACAGTGAAACAGGTGCTAAATTGCCAAGTAATGCACCTGAACACACTGTCACTGATTGTGCACAATTTACAACAGAGAGTAACAACATATTGGCAAAGAACACTCTTAGAAGTAACATTCCTAGAGTTGAACAACCCCCTGGCACACATTATTTGTGCAGCAATACAAAGCCACAAACAGAAAGAGCTAGGGAGCCCTATTGCAGCCATTACGCAACATTTAATTGACTGCATTGTTGGGATTTGCCTTGCATTGGTATTATGGTAAAGGCATGGTTTTAAAATGATCTATAGAATATACTGTAATGCACAGAAACAACCCGAGAGCAAATGCCCACACCCTGCTCTGTGCCATGCATCCTTGTTAATTTTTGCCACTTTTTATGTATATATCTGTAACCAAACTGATAATATACCTATATGGGGCCAGATCTTCGGCTGGCATACTCTGCAGTAGTGCCACTGAGCACCAGCTGAGGATCCAGCCCATTGTTTTCAGGAGAGCCACATGAAAATGATGTATGCTCCATTTCAATAGCACATATTTGATTGATGTTTGGTTTTGCTTTTCATGTTGCTTTTTGTTATAACACCACACTGGTTCAGTATGATAAAGCTTTATATTATGTTCTGAGAGCTGCAGAATACTGTACTGTGAAGGGGGTAGCAGCTATTCTCTCATATTACTGCAAGTTCTAGTCTTTAGCAACAGCCAGGCTTCCTGATGTAAGAAACTCAGTGAAAAAAAGTTCTGATCAATCTCTCCAACTAAAATATCATTGTAACTGCGTATAACTACCCTGTACAAAGATCGCTTTATTACCTATGTAAATGTAATTTTGCTATGTTGTTTTTATGTTTATGGGGCAATAGGCTTTGGTGTGGATGAGAACATTGTCGCCTTATAAAACCAGAGAGTATTATCGCTCATCATCAAATATTGTGCTGAAGATATTCAATTTCTCTATTTTTCCAGGATATAAACATATATGTAAAACACTGTTACCTGAAAACTAATTATCTGTTCAAAATATACACATAAATGTCATAAGTTGATCGTAAAACTATAACTAAAGGCTTCCTAGCAAATCACATTATTTTCCTAAAAGACTCTACATGTGACATCCTTTGATATCACAAGTGGTGGGGGGTGGGGGTGGAAGTACTGCAGCTACTTATGCTGGTTATAGTGGATGAATTATTCTATTAATCTTGTCTCCGCTTTAGACTGATTCTAAATTTTGTAATTTAAAAACATATTTTTCCATCAATTCTCAAATATGTACTTTTTTTTAAATGTAATTCTTTCTCAAATACGATGTGTAATCTCTTGATTTAGATATGATTTACCAGCGGTTTCACACATCAGCTGGTATTTTGTATTATTAGAATACCATTTATATTTTGAAAGAAAGAAAAGACAGAACATTGAATAGTATCAGATTTCTCCCTCTCTCTATATGTACATTATATACATACATGTATAGGTTCTGATCCTGGACCCCTTACTTTGGCAAAAGCCCCATTGGCTTTAATGGAAATTTTACCTGAGTAAAAGTCTGCAGTATCAGGCTCTTTGTGGCCATCACTGAAAATATATTTATATTTACAGTTCATACGTAAATATCCCAGTTCAGCCAAGCAATTAAGCACATGCATTAGTCTCTTTAAGTATGAGTTTAAGTCCCCAATTCAGCCAAGCACTTTAGCACATATATCATGTTAAGCATCTGTTTAAATGTTTTAAGCTCTGATTCAGGAAGGTTCTTAAGCATGTGAGCAGTCCCAGTGATTTTATTGGGACTACTCACATGCTTAAAGTTAGAGAGACAAGGTGGGTAGAGAGACAAGTTAGAGAGACAAGGTGGGTAAGGTAATTCATGTATCTTGTATTGGACCAACTTCTGTTGTGAGAGAGACCAGCTCTGGAGCCACACCAAAGCTCTTCTACACTGCCATGCTTAACGTTATGGATGTACATAAGTACCTTGCTGAATCAGAGACTTTCTGAAAAGGGGCAGACTTAACCATATGCTAAACATGAACTATGTACTTAAGCGTTGTGCTGAAAATAATAATTTTCCTTATACTGGCCCAAAGGCGTGACTTTAATCCTCTTTTACATAATGGCATATAATGTTGTATATTGGAAAATCTTAATTGCTTCTCAAAGCTAAATTAGTAAGTTTACAGTTGTCAAGTTTAACAAGTTTTTGTTCTCTTTTGTTCCTCTTATCATCCTAGGATTTGGGAATGACAGTGGATCCATTCTTACAATATTAGTAAATACAGGATGTCACTGAGCAATTTAAAGCATTAACCAAATAAAATATATGTGTTGTGTTACAGTTTACCTGAAAAAGTGTTTTTCTATTATATGCCTTTAAAAACTACTTCATAAATATTGAACCAATATGTATTCAGTGTGAAAGTTTTATTCCATTCTAACTAAGGACTGACTAAATGGATTTTTCTAAATGAGAAGCTTTATCTTCTGTATTTTAAGCAGAACAAATTTGAATTTTGTCTCTGATAATAAAATTTTGTACAGTAATGTGTAATTCATCACTGTCTTAATTTTCTGACATGTGGAGACAAGGCTAAGATAAATAATACTCTTGGCCTTTTGATTGTGTTCCCATTTTCACTTGCGATAGCAGCTTAATAATGCTGAGTGGATACACCGAAGAGCCATACAAAAGAGAAAAACACATGAGAAAAAACATTTGACAAAGCAAGATGCAGAGACTAGCACAAAAGAGAAATATATTTATAACAAAATAAGAAGTTCTTGATGCAAAATATTCTCTCACTTTACACACCCATTCAGCTAAGTCACTGGGGGTGAAACTAAGAACAGAATTTCTCTATACTTCTCTATACTAGTATACTTCTCTAATTATGTACATTTTGAATAAATGAAAAGATCTCTTCATTGCTAATAGTGATTTCAATTGGAATGCAATTCAAATGGCTTTTAATGGGGTTCTTGAATGCAACAGACTCTCCTTTACCTTTTTAAAGAACAGTTTCAGTAACAATGGGATGTGAAATATATGCAGTTATTTACTTCTAGGGTCCAATCCCGTTCCCATTGAAGTCAATTGGAACTTTCTCATTGATTTCATTGGAAGTAGGAGCCAAGCCCATGGTGTTCAGCATATATGTTTCAATGTCAGCTTTATTCAGTTTACATAACTGGCAAATATGTTTTCAGTTAGTTGGACTTGGACTTTGACAAGATCCATCACCAAAGGCTCTTAAGCAAACTAAGCAGTCATGAGATAAGAGGGAAGGACCTCTCAGAGATCAGTAACGGGTTAAAAAATAAGAAACCAAAGGATAGGAATAAATGGTCAGTTTTCATAGTGGAGAGAGCTAAATAGTAGGATCCCCCAAGAATCTGGATGGGGACCTGTGCTGTTCAATATATTCATAAATGGTATGGAAAATGGAGTGAACAGTGAGTTGCCAAAATTGGCAGATGATACAAAATTACTCAAGATAGTTAAATCCAAATCTGACTGAAGAATTACAAAAGGATCCTGCTAAATTGGGTGACTAGGCAACAAAATGGCAGATGAAATTCAGTGCTGATAAGTGCAACGTAATGCATGTTGGGGAAAAATAATCCCAACTATACATACAAAATAAAGGGGTCTAAATTATCTGTTACCACTCAAGAAAGAGATCTTGGAATCAAACTGACAGCTCTGAAAGCATCCGCTCAATGTGCAGTGGCAGTCAAAAAAGCTCACAATATTAGGAACCATTAGGAATGGAATAGTGATAAACAGAAAATATCATAATGCCAATATACAAACCATGGTATGCCCACACCTTTCACACTGCATTCAGTTCTGGTCACCCCATCTCAAAAAAGATACATTATTAAAAGGTGCAGAGAAGGGCAACAAAAATTATTAGGGGTATGGAACAGCTTCCATATGAGAAGAGATTAAAAAGACGAGGACTATCCATTTTAGAAAAGAGATGACTAAGGGGGGAATATGATAAAGACCTATCAAATCATGAATGGTGTAGAGAAAGTGTGTAGGGAAGTGTTATTTACCCCATCACATAACACAAGAACTAGGGCCCACCTGATGAAATTAATAGGCAGCAGGTTTACAAGAAACAAAGGAAGTATTTCTACACACAACACACAGTCAACCTATGGAACTCATTGCCATGCCAAAAGTACAACTGGGTTCAAAAAAGAATTAGATACGTTCATGTGGGATAGGTCCATCAATGGCTATTAGCCAAGATGGTGAGAGAGGCAATCGCCATGCATTTGCTGTATGGCTTAATCTGCTGAATGGTTGCAAGAGAACTTTTTAAGGCCCCCCTCCCCACAAATCCTGCAAAAGCACTGTAAATTGTAGTCAATAGGACTAATCACTTGAGTAAAGTTCCACATATACTTAAGTGCTTTACACAATCGGGGCCTAAATTGATATTTTTGTAGTAACCTGGCCTGTGGTGTATTAGATTACCATGCAGGAGACCGAAGCTTGAGTCACCTTTGGATGCCTAATGTGTGGGCTGATATGGTTGAGAACAGTATGTATAAAGGATGGAGATCCTGAATTTTGTATGGTAAGGGATGGAGAGCCTGCTGCCATAATGCCAAGGCCATCTCCTTTAGCAGTCCTATTTAGGCTAGGTAAAGCTTTTGCCCTGTCTAGAAAGGTCTTTTAGGCCCTGATTCAGCAAGGTACTTAAGCACATGCCACATGTCACCTATGTGAGTTGTCCCATTCAGGGCGACACGTTTAACGTTAGAGAGGTGCTTAAATATTGCTGAATCAGGATTTCAGTATGTTCCCATTCTATTTAAGCAAGTCTGTAAAATAACAGCAGATCATAGATAGGTTATGCAGACATGGGAAAAAATCCTAGCCCTACTGAAGTCAATAGGAACTTTGTGTTTGACTTCAGGGCACCCAGGTTAAGCCCACGATGTACTTGGGTCATTGTGGTGTAGGGACAAGCCAGCCACACCTCCCACCCCTAAACTGGCCATTGGGGGAAGTGGCATAGGAGCAGCTATGCATTCTCAGTGCCATTGGAGGATCCCTGTGTACAGGGTAAATCTCAAAGGGACAGGATCTACTGCCCATAAGGGAACTGTGCACTAGGAGACTTCCAAAAAACTATTACTGCACATTGCTGGAGCTGGCCCTTCAATTTCATTCTTACCGAAGATCCTGTGATAGGAGTATTAAAGCAGCCCAATTAACTTGGTGCGCACAGTAAGCACTGCTGAGAGGAGTGATTGGGCTGGGAGCCAGCAAGAGCGGTTCTTTCTGAAATTCTGATGCCAGCCTGTCTCCTAAGCAAATTTCAAAAAGAAGATGCTCGTTTCCTTCCCAGCCTGGCCACTGCAGTCGGCAGCATTTTGCTAGGTGGCTGGGCTGCTTTAAAATTGACTATTTTCTTCTGAGACTGAATGGCGAGCTGGTTAGTTGCTCTCATTTCAATGTGTTCAGCAAGAGCAGAGCTTTAAAGGAACCCAGTGGCTTACAATGCACAACTGCTGGGTTGAAAACAAGTGGGAGGGAGGAGAAGCAAAAGCCTTTCAGTTAAAATTAATGTTTAGAGTATTTATTTGCTAAGAGCCTCTTTAAACCATGGGGAATATAAGTATATTTTTTTGCTATCTTTAACATCCTGTTTCCTCTTTTTCATGGCCATCATTTTTTATATACTAGGTAGCCATTAAGGCCTTCAAGCTGCACCCAACCATTGACTTCAAAAGCACTATGTATGCTGTAGGTAGGGTGACCAGACAGCAAGTGTGAAAAATCAGGACGGGGGGGTGGGGAGTAATAGGAGCCTGTATAAGAAAAAGCCCCAAATATCGGGACCGTCCCTATAAAATCGGGACATCTGGTCACCCTAGCTGTAGGGGGTCAGCCTGCATGGAGCAGCTTGCAGGAACGGCCTAGATAAAACAGGGTGAGCCAATAAATGGGCTGGTGATGCTCCCAGGCTTATCCAAGACTCCAAACACAGGCCTCAGCAAGAGGGCCTTACTCGTCAATCAGATCATGGCTTTGAAGAAGCAGTATCCAAAGTGCTATATTTCGATGAGAGCGAGCCATGTCTTGTGTGAGGTGGTGAGTTGACTGTGTGTACACAGTCCTCAGAGGACTGTCAGAAAGCTCAATGTCTAATGGTTTTGGCATTGCAAGAACTGATTAAATGTGGTTGCCAAAAATGAAAGCGTCATTGAATATAAGCTTAGCGAATACTGTGGGGTATTTAGAACTACATTTTTTGCGTTGGCACAGCCTCTTAAATGTAAGCAGAATCTGCTCAATGATTAAAAAGGGAGAGAACATCTTGCTAAAACTTCTTGTTGTGTGCTGTGTTGGAGGCTGATGGTGACTTATAGAACTTTCCATCTGCTGAGACTAGTCCATACAGTACTGAGGGTGACTCCTAAGCCCCTATGGAATGTTTGGAGCAGTCCTACAAGGCAGTATCATAGAGGCCCATCAGCAATCATCTGGGAATCTAAAACATCAAGGATACCAGGGCAGTGGAGTCCATAAGGGCTTGATTCTGTAAGATACTGAGCTCTCTGACCCTGATCCAGGAAAGCACTTAAGCATGTGCTTAACTTCAAGCACATAAATAGTCTTGTTGAAGTCAATGTGGTGAAGTCAAGCATATGCCTAAGTATTTAGCTGGAATGGATCCAGCGTGTGCAGCATTTGCAAGATCAAACCCTAATATAACAGCTTCATTTTGCAGTGTATTGAACATGATGTTGATTATTCACTCCACAACTACAGCCACACTTTATAGAATGTCTTTTTGCCCCTTGAACTTTCTCAGGAATCACTTTTGTCGGTTATACTGATCATCATCTTTGACCTGCTCATTGTAAAAGGTTAAGAAAAAGAAAGAGGCAGAGGAGGGGGAGGATAATGAGATGCTATTGCATGACATGTCTATTACAGTAATTCATTTCATACAGCACAGAACCCTTGCCAGTGATAAATGTACGTTACTGATGCAATTATGAGTTGTATCTTGAACTTTTCAACAATAAAGCTGCCAAAGGGCTGCAATAACCACAAGTGCAAATGGGAGAAAATTCCTTCAAAGGAATGAAATAACCCATAAGTATAATTCAAATGAAAGGTGGGTTATTTTTAAAAAGACAGGCTTTTTGATTCACTAATTATTTGGTGTCAATACCAGAAAAAATACCATGGTTCCTGATTGCATCAACTGTATAGACACTTGGATTAGTTCATTTGTTTTCATCCTGGTCTGCTACATTGTTATAACTGAATTTTTGGTGTGAACCAAAGTGGATTGTACATATAGACACATTGGGCCAGAACCCCAGATAGTGTAAATCAATGTAGCTACTTTGCCTTCAATTAAGCTACACTGATTTACACTAGCTGATGATCTGACCCATTGTATTCTATGGTGTAATAACATAGAAATATAATAATATAATATCACAGAAATGTAGGGGTAGAAGAATCTTAAGAAGTCCGCTAATCACATACCTCCTAGAATGACACAGGAACAAGTAGACCTAGACCATCCCTAACAGGTGTTTGTCCAACCTGTTCTTAAAAACCTCCAATGATGGGGATTCCACAACCCCCCCCACCCCCATGTAACATATTCCTGTACCAAAGGAGGTTCTTGAATCCCCAGTCCCGACAAACTTACATGAGTAAATTAACTGTTATACCATCTAAAAATGTGTGTGTGCCAATTTCCAGCTATAAAAGTCCCACTCAGGGCAAAGGATTTTAAATTGTATCCACTGAAACCAATGGGATATAAGAGAGTCCTTGTAGGGAGTTAAGAACATACCTCCAAGAATCTTCATTGACCATTGATTATAAGTTAAATAAAACCTACACGCTTTGACATGCGTTCTTCCTCCTCACGTTCACCACCAATGACACAAGTTATTTCTGGTCAGGATAATTCTTGGATAATATTCAACACCAACCTCAGCAGGGTTGCAGAGTATGCTATAATGTGGGCACTTCTGAAAGATCCCTAATCTCTATTGACCTAGGGTCTTAGGATACAAAGCTTTGTTCGGGTTTCATCATGTGCACTGTGCAACCTCCAGGCTTTTTTCTTTTCTCTTTATTTTAATATAGTGTTAACTGCAAGCTGTACTCTATATCCAGACTGCTTGTACCATATTAAAATAAATGAATTGCTTAGGAAATCTCTTGCTTGAACTAAGCTTCGTTCACAGAATTCAGTAGCAGATAAATGGTTGACTCAGGAATTTTTCTGTTCTTTGTAAATCTCTTTATCGTAGAAGGTATTTTTCAGTAACTCACAGTTAAATCTGGTGAAAAGCAGCTAAGTAAAAACTAAAGAAAAGGTTCAGGATCCTGTTCATAAAAATTATCTGTATGTCTGTCTCTACACAATTTATTTCTATATGACCTTACCTTGCACTGAAATTTCAAAGGTTTATATGGGTTTTGCCCTTTGCTAGATTTGTGTGCTCAATATATGGCACTAAATTAAAAGGGGCACATAAGTAATTAATTTAGCCTCAGTGATCTTCTATGGAGCCTACATGCTCAAAATGAGTCATGTCATAAAAAAGTGAAAGGTGAAAGCCACTGTTTTAAAATTGTGTGCAACTGCAATTGCAATTACAATTTCCAAAGCATTTCACTTGTGTTCAATTATTGTGTTGCCTAATAGGATGCAAACTGTTGCTATGGATTTTAAGCATCTAAGTAATTTGTTTAGACTATAAAAGGAGAGGCGTGTAATGCTTCCTTCCTGCATACATTCTGCTCACAACATTTGCTGGCCATATACATATGTGAAGGGGGGGAGGGAAAAGGTAGAAAATATTATTTGTACCTCTTTTAAAAAGTGAAAGTGAATGATGAGAGAGGAGACTCTTTCCTAAAGTTAAAGGATAAAACATATATCAGGCCTGGTTCTCCATGAGTGTAACTCAGTTGGCTTCAGTGGAGATACTGCTAATTTACACCAGTGTGAGAAGAGACTCGGTGCTTTATAGCTCAGTGGGAAACAAGTGTGCTGGAAGTATTGATTTGATTAATGCACTGCACTGTTCTTTGTGGGAGGAATTAGAGAGATTTGTAGAGTTGCATCAGAACAGTACAATACACTATTTCCAACCAGCATCAGTCATAGAAAGAGTCTAATGAAGTGCGTTATATACAGAAGTAGGAGAGAATACTTTACTGTGTTGCATACCCAGAGGAAGCATGATCCATATGGTGGAATCCTAACATGGACTCAAGCAGAGAGGAAGGAAAAACAACTGAGAGCAGGTAGGAAGGATAATGTTGAAATACGAATGTAGTAGAGATATGGGATGGGAACTATAAATATGGTGAATGAATTTCAATAGTAGGCTAATGTAAACAGGAATTTTCAGACATGATCTGAACCACTTGGAACAATAATTTCATATCCTGTGAATGAAAGTAACCAAGGAAATTGATCTGGGAAAGGTGATTAGAGCATTAGTGCTCCATTAATGTGTCGAAACAGGGACTTGGATCTGACAAGGTAATCAGCAAACAAGGGGGAGATGCACAAGGTATTTCCCCTGAAGATTTGTCATTGATATAAATGTTAGCATGATTGGGCTGTGCCTGCATGTGTGTCAGAGGTGGTAGCATCATTTTTTAACAAGACAGAAGAGGTCTATTAATAACAGAGTTAATGATAGCAGTTATATAAGAGATCTGATGGGGAGGAAGGAGATGACAGTTCTATCCTATCCTATTTGGTTTTATACCACTCTCATCACTGTATTATCTGTGCCCATTCCAGTAGTGCATTAACTGACATGATTATCATCTATCACATGAGGTTTGTTCTTTAATTCTCTCCCCATGGAGAGAACAATGTGTGCAGTGTATTGTTTTGTACTGTAGCATTTTGGTTTTGAGGGTTTTTTAAACATACATACTGTGATGTGTTCGTTAGAGAAGGTAACACTGAAAAAGTGCAACTTTTCCTTGGAGCAGAGAGTGGGGAGGCCTGTAGTAGTTCTTGTTTCCTGTGCGAGTTCATTGCACAGTCGGGGACCAGCGCTGAGAAAGTTCTCTCATGCACCTTATGGTCAAAAATTCCATTGTGCAAGAGGGATGGAGTTGTCAACCAGGGTCCTCACTCTAGAGCTTTCAACAATCTTTTAGATATCCTAGTCCTAGGTCTTTCCGCACTTTGAAGATAAGGACCTAGACCTTGAAATTCTATGGGACTCCAGTGTAGAGGGTGGAGGGCAGGTTTGATGTGCTTGTGGTAATACATGTGGCTGAGGACACACTGCAACATTTTACATTCTGGACAACTCAGAGTTTCCTAAACACTTAAAACTTCATGCCCAGATACAGTGCATTGCTGTAGTCCTGATGGATGATGATGAAGGCATGGATAGATACCAGGTCATCATCCACAAGGATGGAAGGGAGTGTCCTAGCTGACTGGAGATGGTAGAAAGAGTTACTTGGGAATACTGCTATGTGAGAGGTTAGTGTCAGCAAGGAATCCCGGAGTACTCCTAAAGTACAGACTGAAATTACCAAATATGGGTGTCTACCTTCAACCAAAAGAGACTGCACTGTCCCTGCAAACTCTTCAAAGTGTTTTCCTTTGCCCCTCAGCCCTACACCTACCTTGCTCAGCTTCAGCTATCTGTTCTTCATCCATGAGCTATTTCATCCAAGCACTGAGACACCTTTTTGAGTGGTAGTTTCATATGTAGTGTATGATAGGAAGGGGTGTGGGTCATCTGCATACTTGATTACGTGTCATCTGACTAGTTCATCTAGTGGCTGCATGTAGATGTTGAGTAGGACAGCCAGAGTGAGAGAACTGATCCTTGTGGGAGGGACTCTACAAGTGAGATGTCTAGGAGGAGGTGGTGCAGTTTCCCATCACTGCTCTTCACCCTTCCAGGAAGGATTTAAACCACTTTATTCCATTCCCCTGGACACATGCCACCTCTCTCAGGTGGGGCAGAAATATGTCATGGTCAGCAGTATTGAATGTTTCAGAGAGGTCTAAGAGTATGAGACAGGTGCCTGCCCATCATCCATTGACAGCAGAATTCTTCACCCTGACATCATCACCCATGACAAACCTCATGGGACAGATGGTAATCTGTACCACTAAAGTTGTTTCCATCCCATCTCCTGTCCTGAATCCTGGTAGCACCATATATAGGATATTAGTTTCAGTCAGGAAGGGGAGGTTTTACATTGTGTGGTAGTTGGCTAGAATTGATGTATCCAGGGTGAGTTTATTCAGTGTTGGTTGCACTATTGCATGGTTTAAGAAAAAAGGGAAGAGTTCTTCACTAGTTATTCAATTCATGAGTGGCACCAGGTGCTCATGACTCTCTTTTCCCAGCCAGTGAAGACCTGGGCCAAATTCAAGGTCATGGATCAAGAGTCCTTTGGGGTATCCAGTACTTCTTCATGAGTGAATGTACTGACTTCTAGGACTGGACACAGGTTGTTTATTTGTAGGTATAGCTGAGGTAGACCATGCTGCTATGTATGGACTGGTAAAGGATCCAGTCGGGAAGTGATTTTCTTTTGGTTTCTGGGATGCTTATGAGGTTGGTTGGGAGAGAGGAGGCTTACTGAGTTGCAGGTATCTGGAAGATGAATGAAGGCCCTGAAAGCCTTGAATGAAGGCCCTGAAACATAAATGGATTAATGTATCATTTTAATCTGTGCAAGGAAGTGCATAGAAAACCACTCAGTGCTTAGTGGGAAAAATTATCAAGGGGGAAATATGGAGGTGGAACAGTAGAGTAGAGAGTCAATAGTCTAGAAATTATAGATAAAAGCCAGGTATTTCCTGTGATCATAAAAGAACAGCTTTAGGCTTCATAACACACACACTTGAAACTACCATTAGAGACATAGCATATGAGTTTATAGAAGCTATAACAGAAAACTAGATAAAAACAAATGTTACCTGCTACTGAGCTTCAAATATGAAAGTTGTTCAGATACAATGATGGTGGGTACTTAGATAGACAGACAAATACTGGCTGTTACTACCCCATAAGTCTAACTTCTATCGTTAGCAAACTAAGTAACAAATGTTAAGAAAAAAATTATCACTAAACTTCTGGAGGATAATGAAACCATTAGCAATAAGCAGTGTGAATTTACAAAGTACAGCTCTTGCTAGACAAAGTTGATTGCTTTTTTTGATAGAATTGCAAAATTAGTGGATGAATGGAAAGCAATAACTGTAATATATTTGAGTTTTAATAAAGCATTTGACAGTGTCTCTCAAAATTAATTCAAATTGGCTTGGATATGAACATAGTCACATGGCCTGAAATTGGCTTATATATGAGCATAGTCAAATGGAATCAAAACTGCCTGAAGAACTCTTAACAAAGGATAATTGTAAGCGGCAATGTATAGAGTTTGGATGAGGTATCTATTGGGTACCTGTGGTAAGTTGAGTTTTACTATCTTCATTAATGATCTCCAGTAAAGGGAGGAATAAACAGCCTATTAATGAAATTTGCAGTGAGAGGGAGCTGTTAACGAGGACAGAAAAAAAAATTAAAGAAGCATAGAGAGATTAGAAAATAAAATAAGATTCAGCTTGTACAAATGCAGGATAATTCACCTGGGAAAAGTCACTTCAAAGGTTTTTCTTCCCCTGCTGTTATGGTTCCTCTCAATTAATTAGCCTCTTAAGGTTGGTCTATGCACCTCCACCTTATCATGTTTCTCTGACTGTATAAATATCTGTCTACTGTATGTTTCATTCCATGCATCCGATGAAGTGGGTACTAACCCACGAAAGCTTATGCTGAAATAAATTTGTTAGTCTCTAAGGTGCTACAAGTTTTTCTTTCTTATTTTCATTTTGCTGACACAGACTAACACTGCTACTACACTGAAACCAATCAGAAACTCAGTTATTCAATAGAATGGGGAAACCTAAACAACATTAATGCTGAACAATCTAGAGGAGGTAGTAGAGCAAATCAGATATGAGTTTGCAATGAGTTATGGCAGCAAAATAAGTTCCTTTTGGGCACCATAGACTGAGGACCACATCAAAGAGCAGGGAAGTAATAATCTTTCTCCATTGGTTCTGGTTTGATCACAACTGGAGCAATGCATTCTGTTTCTCATTCTCAGAAAGACATAATCGAACAGGAGGGAATTAGAGAAGAGACACAAAAATAGTTTCCAGTCCGGAAAATCCTTGTGAGTTGAACTCTCATTGACTTCACTGACTTCCAAGTCCACAGAGCTTGTAAAATGGCATCCCTAGTGAACGGGGTGAAGAGACTATGAACAAAAATTAAGAATTTATATGTATATGTTGATATGTGTGTGTGTTTAATAACAGCACCCTGGCTTACATTAAAATGATTTAATGTTTATTTGGCTGTCTTAATACCATTTAGCATCTGGAAAGCCAGCACCAGGGGAGCAGCCAGCTCTCCGCAATCCAACGGCAACTGCTCCACAGACTAAATATGAGAATCTCTGTGCTAGCAAAGGCAATGTCAGCGAGCAATCCTGCACTTGTCGTGGAATAGATTAAATGTCCCAATGGGTCTTTAATGTCTCTAATTTCCAGGAATCTGTGATGTTGAAGAATGTTTTAGGAACAGAGAGTACATTCACTCTTTATATTTAGAAGGTGTATGCTGTAAGGGATTGCCCTACTGACATGCTGTAATGTGAAAATGGATTATGCCCACAAGGGTGTAATAGTTTGCATGCTCAAATCAGGCAACAGGACTGAGCCCATGGTGTAGTCACAAAAAACCATGCTATCATTATAGCATGTAAGCAGGGCACACAATGAAATTAATGAGGGTTACATGCACATCAAAAACAGAACGTATCCCCTTCCCAACCTCAGGTATCCCACATCACGTGATGAGAAATTTTAGACACTCATTCTGCAGCACTATTTGAGAACGGTAACTGTCAAAAAGGATGGTTTGGGGGTAAGTAATTATTAATCAGAAATGATTGTGTGTCATTTAATTTTAATTTATAACCTTCTTTTTCTTGTTTGATGTGATTATGACTATCCCTTGGAAAACTCTTAAGTGGTTCTGATTTCTAATCCTCAAACTTTCTCAGAAACACATTATAACAATCTTCAAACCCTCACCTATTGGTAACAGAGAGCACTTTTGACATCTTAAAAATGAGATTTTGATGCATAGATAAATCTAGTGACACATTACAATACTGCCCTCTGAAAGTGTGAAAGATATTCCTGGCTTTCTGCATATTACATAACATAGTCATTAAATGCAGATTATCTTTCGAGGAGAGGCAGAGATTAATGAGTCAAACCAAAATGACGAATTCAATGAGCCCGATCAGACACACTTACAAAATTAGCTAGCAAAGAGTACTATAGAAACAACAAGAAATATTGGAGCTAGATTATTCAAACACAATTTTAAGGAGAGTGGCAATGCATATACACATACATTATTATATTAAAGGATATTTATTGTAGTCTATTTTTTCAAACATGCATTACATAGACAGCACAGATGTTATTTTTAAAACCATTCCTTAGCCACTAAGAAGGAGAAATATGCCTTGTGTCAGACACTGAACTGGGAGGCCACATGGGCTATCACTCTGGAATGTACTCCATGTGGGCAGACCAACTCCACACATGATTCCAATGGCTTCTGTGCAGCTCCATGCTGGTGCAGTGGGTCTGCTCCCGTAAAGGACATTTGAGAATCAGGGCCATAAATCTAAGCCACTGACTTTCTGTGTGACTTTAGGAAATCATTATCCTTTGTTTGAGTGCAAGGCTTATGTCACATTTGTATTATACCTACCTCACAGAGATGTTGTGAGGTCTAACTAATGAAAGTTGGTAAAATGCTTTGAAATCCTTTGGTGAAAGTTGTGTGACAGCAAAGGTTCATTGTTTATTTATCATTGTAATCAGCGGCAACATTTTAATTGGCTAGTTATGGTTTTTATGCATGCTCCCTGCTCAGGTCTCCAAACTAATTTTTACATGTATTGAGATGTATTGCATTGGAGGTAATTATTATCCAGCCGTAGTTAGTGTTGACTCTGGAACACCAAACTGAGATCTTCCTGATCCGTTTATTTTAGTTCTATAAGCTGTATAAATAGAAAACTCAGTATTGTAATTTCTTCATGGCTGCAAGTATTTTATTCTTGAGAGGTGATTGGTCTAAAATGTAAGTCTTCATTTCCTCTCCTAAATCACAATACATTTAGAATGACCTGTGATTGATAAAAGTTGAGCTGACTGAAACCATTTGATTGATCTTATTTGTTTGTTTATTAATTGTATTCACCCAATGAGGGAGGTGAGAAATGCTCCCTTTCCCAAACCCCAGAACAACCCAGCACCCTGCAGGCAATTTAGGGATGCAAAATGATGCATTATTATATTATTTATTTGGCATTTATATTACAATAGCTTCTAGCCTCCCCAAATAAAATTGGGGGCCCATTGTTCTAGGCCTTGGAGGCCCTGTACGTACAAACAGTGAGACTGTCCTTGGCCTGAAGAGTTTATAATCTGGTTGGACAACATGGACAAAAGACGGGAGGGGAAACAGAAGCGCAGAGAGAGAGGTCACACAGCGAGTGAATGGCAGAGTTGGGAATAGATCACAGTCAATCTGTATAAATTATATAGAAGAGATACTGTATAATACATTGCTACAAACATCTAAAAGAAATTAAAGGAGTAAATGAGTAATAAAATGCTTTAATCTTTGACATAACCCCATACTCTGCCCTTCCCCCGCACCTTGCCATTGTTTGTACATGGACACATTTTGCCAGAGCCAGAGGGATTTCTGCCCTGATTCTGAATTTCCCTCAAGGAAAGGGAAGTTCCACAAGCTCTTAGAGGTAAAGACTGTGGAGGAGCTTTCAGGATATGGTCTAGGGATTTAGGGCCTTTGAGGGACCACCCCCGTCTGGGCCTGTACATCACATGGGCAAGTGATGGCAACTAGGTCCTCCCTTCGCTGCAGTTTATTGTTACTTTGAAGAGGATTCATCTCTCTGATGGAGTTGTGTGTGTGGCTGCTGCCAGGCATAATACAAGGTGCAAGTGGACCCGTGGGTACAATCCTCTCCCAGAGTATTCATAAACTTTCGCTGCCTCTGGGGTTTGCCGTAGCAAATTGCAGAACATGCCTGCCAGTTAGGCCCTCAAACGCTGTGGGCATTGTTTATTTCCCCCTATTCATTTCCTGGTGATGGAATGGTGAGTTCAGAAAGAAAAACATATTTAGAACCTGAGCGATTACAACACTTGCAGGGCAAGTGAAGAATTAGGGCTAGATGGGATGCCAGTGTCCTCTTTAACGTAGCTGAAATAGCTATTTTAAACGCCAATCATTTACAAAACATAATCTGAAGAGGCTGCTTAGAGGCCTCATGCTGGCCATAGGGAGAGATGTCAGACATTTGTTAAATTACCATATCATTACATGTATTTCCATATTGCTTACTGAGATTGCTTTGGTGACGGCGCGCGAGAGGCTGGCTCCTCCAAATCTAATACAACATCCTCACATTATTTATATAAATATCTGACTGCAGTGATAGCAACAGTACTCATTTCCTGAGCACCATCCATCACAGTCATGATGTCTATGTCAGCTGATGCTAATACCACTGCTTCTGACTCGAAAGCTAAAGGAGATGTGTAAATTGATGGAGAGATGAATAGCTACTTACATGGAGATTTTTCATTCTTGATGGAGGTTATTCTGAGTGGTTTGTGGTGAGTGAATTCAACATGCTACTGACCATTTGTAATTACATTCTCCATCCTTATGTTTAAAATAACACCATATTTTACAGCAAAGTTCCAAAATACTGTAGGAAAAAATAGTGATCTATGATACGCCATTTGTGGCTGGTGCAGAGAGTAATATAGAAAACACTGGAGAAAATAAAAATAATGTAGTTGCATGATCACTGCTAGACATGGTGGCCTTGGAGGATAAAGCTGTAGAAGAAAAGGATATGCAAGATCTATAGGTAACTGCTCTGGGTGTGGGGCTGCTCATTTATCCAGCTGGCTAACATCCTAAGGTACCTCCTGCTGTAAGCATCTTTCACCATACTTTGCAGAGAAGATCGAGCAGATCCCGAGCAATGTCTTTGGTGCCGTGGAAGCAGTGTCGACACCAGAGGGAATAGACACTCTGTCTTTGGTTAATTTTTGCTGGTGGGCTGCAGGGAGGAACAAGGGATGAGAGTTTCAGGTTGCAGCCCAGGCTTCATTAAAGATCCATTGGCAAAGACTGCATGGGGCATAAATTGAATCAGAATTTTCAAAGACCACACAGCTTTCCTGGGCAGCACAAATGGAAGGGGGAGGGGCTGACATTACCCAGGGTACAATGTGGACAGTTTAACAGCTGTGTCTCATTTCTCCAACCGGGGGGTGCCTTTCACACTGCTTCACTGTGAGAGCAACCTCTTCTGGCCTGCTCACACACAGCCTCCACCGTGTAAATCACTCCCAGCTATGCTGTATAAGTGCTACAGCCAGCCACTCATGAATTACACTGCAGGGCAACACCAGCAAACTCCCAGTCCCAGACTTTCCTCCAGAAATGTGCTGTTTCCTCCAGAAATTTCTCACATCCTTTTTCTTGTCAAAGAATGGCCACTTAACCAGGTGATAGTGCATTTGATTTTGTTAGGACCTGGCTGAGGCATCAGTTTCCCCTTTTTCTCAGAGGAATTGGTTTGTGCCTGCTTTTCTAAACTTAGAGCATGTCTCAGTAATGTTATAGAGTGGACTCTTATAACTGTACATACAATGTTGCCATGCATATTTTACCAGGACAATAATGTTCAGCAGACCATGAGATTTCAAAGAGTACCCCGTAAGGCATATTTTGCACAAAATTGATCATTGTCTTGTAAAAAAGAGTGAACATAGGGGTACAGACTGTCACACAGAAGGTGGAGGGTAGGAATGAGGGAAGAGGACTTGCATTTTCCACCCAAGGCCCGTGCACCCAAACTGTGCTGGCAGAAACTGGAATAGTGTAACTCGTGATCAAATTTAGCTCTCTGCCTTCTCTGATGGAATTTCATGCATTTCACAATCAGAGGGTCTAGACACACTGGGAAATTTTCACTCAAACAACTGTGAGCTGGATCCTGGTCCTTGTTGCTGGTTACAGCCAGTGAAAAATGCCTTTTATTGACAGGATTCTGAAGAGAGGTCACATTGCTGTCAACTCTCAGGCATGCTGTGGTTTGGCCCTTGCTGAAAAATCACAGGACTTGATATTAATGTACTTCCAATTATTGTTTAACTCCCTTTTCTGGGAAAGGTGACTGAGGTCAATTTCCCTCAAGGAAATGCCAGTTAAAAATGTTCAGCTGGCTCTAGTCACCAAATTGATATTGGACCAATATTATTTATCTGCTACGCAACTGGTTGATGAGACAGCTGATTTCCTGGGGCTGTTGGTCCCCCAGCAGAAACCAAGAGTAACCAGCAGTGACTGTTTGAAGGATTCTAATGATCTCTGCTGAGATTTTCCCTCGGTAAAGTGGTGGCTAACAAAATCCAAGAGCATGTAACATACATCTGCCACATTTTGCACGCACTCATGCTTCAGGCCAGGCTAGGCTGTCTCATGTAAGCAGGATTTCAGTGGTCAGTGATATCAGGTATATATTGGTAGACAGGAGAAGCATTTTTAATCTTTGTCAAGACTATGCTTATTCCATCATTTAAGTACATTTACCCACCTGTTATCAAATTGAGCAATCTCTGTACCATATTTCTATTCTGTTCTACTTTAGTTTAGTCTATTGTCATGTTCATTACCATGGTGTCTGAGGCCCAGATCCTCAAAGGTATTTAGGAACCTTTGATTCCAATGGAAGTTAGGCACCTAAATACCTTTGAGGATATGGACCTAAATGCCTACTTGAATCCTTTCTGCGTCTGAACTCCTGGCTAGCAGCAGTGGGTAGAAATATTTTCTTTCATCTTCAAGCTTGCACAAGCTCTTCTCAGAGACAGATTCTGATTGAAGGCTAACCTTGAAGGCCATCTGAACATTCTGGGAAGGGCAAAGATGCAGTTGTCCAACTTTTACTTAGGGCTGGTTAATAAGAAGATATCACACACATGGTCCATAATCTACCCTGGTGGCCTGTTCACTCTCAAGTGAAATTCAACGGGCTGATTGCTATCTACAAATCTCACCTTGCTAATGCCCTGCCATGACAGCTGTACCTGGAAGGAACTTTATTTCATGCACCTGGCCCAAGAGCAAAGCTTGCAGAAGCTGGAAGCAGGGTGCCTCCGGTGTCAAACTCTCACTTTTTTAATATGACTTTGTGGGACGTGCACCTGAATAGCTACCTGGTCACCATTAGATGAAGATGTGAAGGACGCTCTTTGTTCAGACTTTCCTCTAGCTGTAGGTCTTGGGCTCTCCTGATACTTAGTCCCTGAGCCAAAGCCTAAAGAAGTCTATGTGCTCAAGCCCTGTCTGCTGGCTGCTATCCACCCTCATGGATCTTTACAGGGAGGCTGCTCTGTAGGCTAGGTATTGTATGTAATGTTTCACATTTTGGGGGAGTTGTTTGGCAGATTTGTAACTGTGAAGAGTCAACAGATACAATAGTGATGGGTATCTAATTGATATTTGTAATAATAGTGATAATATATAATAAACACTGTGGTCATTTATCAGAGGGGTAGCCGTGTTAGTCTGGATCTGTAAAGCGGCAAAGAGTCCTGTGGCACCTTATAGAGTAACATATGTATTGGAGCATAAGCTTTTGTGGGTGAATATCCACTTGATCTGAAGAAGTGGGTATTCACCCACGAAAGCTTATGCTCCAATACATATGTTACTCTATAAGGTGCCACAGGACTCTTTGCCGCTTTTACTGTGGTCATTAAATCTTTGCCAGTAATTAACATTACCCTGAATTCCCTACTGCCACATATGCCTTAGTTATAACATCTACCTGCAAATATAAAATTAAAAATAGTTTAATCATGGCCATTGTATGCAGCAATTATATGTTTTAACTACACATGACATATAAAAAGGCTAATGTACTCATTTCCCATATTGAGTAGAAAAATGCATTTAGATTTTTAAAACCAGGTTGGACAAACACCTGTCAGAGGGGTGGGACTTGATGGCTTTGTGAGATCCTTTCCAGCCCTACATGTCTATGGTTAGTGAAGGAAGAGCCTGCCATCTTCAGTCGTATGATTCAGATTAAGTCTAGTCACCTTCCCCAAAAGCCCCATTTTTTTCTTTAAAACGTCACACTTGCTGTGAAAATAAGGATTTTAATTATATTCTGTCAGTAACATCTTCCCCAGAGAAGTACTTTTATGAAAACAAATGTTATGCCTTGCAGCAATTCATCATTTTACTTTTGTTTCCTCTTATTAGTATAATTAAACAGGCTAGTTTCAGAGAGCCTACAGACACATATTTATTACATACGGCCATCTTTCTAAACGTACATTCCGCACACTGCCTTTCTCTTATTTCAATAGTCTCTTGTTTTACTCCAGACATGTAACGCTATGGCCTCTCAGAGGCAATTAGGATATATTTTCAATTGGGCCCTGTGACGGGGTCTGCTTACCCCGCACTAGCCCAGACAGAGTTAAGCCCATATTATTGACAGCAGAAGTCCCACCTCCCAGGCGGGACTGGGCATGCTCCAAATGCTCTAGCAGTATAAAGGGAGGAATCCCAGCTCATTCTGGGCTGGAGGCTGCAGGGGAAGGACCTGTCTGGGAAGCTCCTGTGGCGGAACAGCCACAGCCCCTGGCTGCACCGGGAATAAGAGCTGCCCCGGGCCCGCTTGAACCCCTGCGAGTGGAGGAGCCGCAGGAGGCGACCAGCACAACAGGCCATGGAGAATCTGAAGCATCATGGGAGACCTCAACGCAGATACTGGTAGGAAGTGACCCAGGGAGGGTGACGGAGTGGTGCCTCCTGCCTGGGAAAACTCAGTGTGTTTCTGTAGGACTCCCCCGCTTCCCTCCCCACCCCAGCGATTTCCATGGGAGCAGAGTTAGGCCCTTGCTGAGCACTTTGTTAAATCCCTCCTCACAGGTATATTTTTATATATTACTGTGGAAATTTTCAGTGGCTGGTTCAATCAATCCTTATTGAATTGAGCTGCATTAACTGCAAGAAATCACAATAAGCAATGAGAACATGATACAAAAGATTGTATCACTGGACAATGGATCAAATGAAATGGATGGTCAAAGTGTGTTAACAAAAGCAATTGCTACAGTGCTGAAACTCAGTAGTTACATGTCATATTCTCCATTTACATAGTACAGAAGAAAGCAGATGAGCTTGCGTGAGAGCCTAAAGCGCCAAGGGAAGTTCCTTGGAGGACATATGCAGCTACATATTGTCATAACAAAGCACTACATATCTGCTACCTGCCCCATGTTAAATGCAAGGGTCTGAGCTGGTGGAAATGGATAGGATTTAGGCACCAACCACTTTAAGTGGTGGTGGAACTGTTGGGATAATTGGTCCTCCAAATGTACCCTAATTTTGAGTTTAACTGTAAGAAGTTCATGAAATGTTACACTAACCTATAACAACAAACGTTGATGGGGAAAAGGTATGAAAGGGAGACTGAATTAGTCCAAACAAAAGGCCTCTTGATGTAGCTCAAGGACTGTTTAAGATCATAAACAAGATCAGTGTGAGACCAAAAATCAATGAACCAAAATTGGTGTGTCAGAAATTATCTACTTAGGGGACAAAATAATGAGGGACGAGCTATTCCAACCCATCACTCCCTTTTGGAGGGTGAATCTTTAAAGAAAGAGGCTCTGGGGAGAAACATTGATTGCTGAAGTGAGCCTCACCATCGTGGCTGCCACCCCTACCATCTTCTGGGAGTCTAAGCATTTGTTGTCCTCATCCTGAGTGATGTCATCACCAGACTTGGCTGGAGAGAGGGACCCAGATGACATTGCCGCCACCAGCAACTCTGACTGAATCCCAAACACCACCTGGAATGTGAGGCTTTGTCAAACCTCATCTCCCCCCTTTTATGTTATTTTCCTTTCCCACTTTATTTCTTCTTTCCTAGCTGTCAGCTTTTTCCTTCTTTCTAATAAGAGTCTGGCTTAGCTGGCCAAGATTGGCCAACATTGCTATAAGTCGGTGACCAAAAAGAGGCAGCCAGGGCCGGTGCGCCCACTAGGCGACCCTAGGTGGTCACCTAGGGCACCGGGAGCCGGGGGGGGCACCTGGCCGCAGCTGCCACCCGCCGCCCAGCTCCGCGGCTGAGCCAGGAGCCGGGGGGTGGCTGCCCGCGGCTGCTGCACGCCTCCTGGCTCCGCAGGCGGGGGGAGGCTGCCGGGCGGGGGGCTGAGCTGCGGGGGGTGGTGGTGTTAGCTGGATGAGGGGTGCAGGGGGGTGAATTGGCTGCGGGGGGGCAGTGTTGGCTGCGGGGGGGCGGGGCGGTGTTAGCTGGGTGGGGGTGCAGGGCCGGTGCAAGGACGTTTCACCTAGGGTGCGAAACGTCCTTGCACCGGCCCTGGAGGCAGCTAAAAGCAATGTCTTAAACAGCCCAAAGCTGGTATGAGTTTGCCAGCTCTCAGAGTGGCTAATGTACTGGCCATGTACTGTGCCTGTGTTTTTCCAGCAATGAGGCTGCAAGTAAGACTCAACACCAGTGGTCCCCAGCCTTTCTGTGGCCAAGGGCACATTCATCCCTTCATCAGAGTGTGGTGGGCAGCGACACTTCTAGGCGGCATTTCGGTGGCGAAAGCTTCTCTGCTGGAAGCGCTCCTCGGCGGCATTTCGGCGAAAGCTTCTCCACCAGAAGCGCTGCATGGCGGCATTTCAGTGGCGATGCTTCTCTGGTGGATGCTCCTCTCCTCTTCCTTCCTTGGCGCCGGCCCTGACAGCGGGTGCACATAAATGCCCCGGCGGGCGCCATGGCGCCCGTGGGCACCATGTTGGGGACCACTGCTCAACACCAAAGACAGAAGCTGCATTTTCTATCTTTGCTGGTCTTTTCTCTCCCCTTTTGTGTGTGTTTGTCTTGTTTTGTAATAAGGAAACAGGATTGGACTTTAATAACAGCAGCTCCAATCCATCTCAACTAACTTCTTCTCTTTTCTTCCAAAGGAAAGTTATTAATGTCCTTAATACCATCTAAGAGATTGTCAAATAACGGGGCTTTTCCTTCTAAACACTCTTTCCTGTTGAAAGGAAAGGGAACAAGAGAAGTTGTTAAAATGAAAACCTTACTTAATACTCTACATCACAAATGCGGTAACAGTTTCCCCTTCTTTGCTGTATCTTTACTAAAAGGTTAAAAGGATTTTAATGGGGTGTTTGCCATGGTACTAAGCAGGCTGAGGTCTCTGTATCCCAAGCCCCGAACCTTGTTTACAATGAGTGGGTCATGTTAACACCTTTGTCCCAGATAGTCCATCTAAATGAATGCAACAGAACTTACATTGCAGTTTGCTGAGGATACGTTGCATGCTGTGAACCCTAACTAAGTTATCATATGAATGCAGTCACCACCGTGTTATCAACGGAAGCACAGTATGGTATGGATAGCATGATATAGCTCTGCTCCAAAGATGGGTTTGAGGGGTTAGAGCCACATGAAGGCAGAGTCTCTTTTGAAATGTGTGCAGTTACACTGGGTAAAACTGGTGTAATATTTGACCCAGGGAAAGTACCCACATCTGGAGGTAAAACTGTGGCTTCCTGGCCTATGCAAGGTTTGATGGCCTCACCCATTGTCCCTTCTGCATCACAGTCTATCCACTGGTGCAAGGGGAGCACATGCTGCTGTAGCATTTCTTCATGATGCTGAATAATTTCTCAATTGCTGTGCTTATGTAAATGAGAAGGGATGAGATGGCTCAGAATAATCGCTAGGGTTAATGTGCCATATATAACGAGTCACACTTTGCAATAACTAAATTTTACCCAGGGAATAAAAGGGCATCATAGCAAGGTTTTCATCATAGGGTAGTTGTTTGTCCAGCACTTTGAAAATGAAAAGCACTATAAAAGAGGACAAATAACATTGTAGTTATTATTATGGTCTCACTGTGGTCTCACTTACACCAGTGTAAACCAAAAATAACTCAGCTGAAGTCATTGGATATACACTTGTATAAAATTAGCACAAATTAGATCAGAATCAGATGCTAGGACCATAATTTAAATGTCAAAGTCTATAAATCCACATTTAGACACCTAAACATTCATCTGATATTTATGTGGCCTAAATGTGAATTTAGATGCCTAACTTTAGTCTGAATGTTTTGGCACATATGTCTATTGTTTAACCACACAAATATGGTTTGTTGTGTGCATCTAGGGTCGATCCGGGTGAAATTTTTCTTCCAAAACATTTTTTTCAGTGCAAAATGGAATTTTGGGTTGACTGAAACATTTAATGAATTTGTCAATTTCACTGAACTTTTTTGGTAACCCCCCACTCCCAAAACAAGCTAGCAAAAAATCCTCCTCCCCCACATCAAAAAAGTGTCACTATTTTCTAAACAAAACAATTCATTTTTTTATTCAAAATTAATTTTTATTTCAAAATTAGCTTCAATTTTATTCTTATATATATATTTTTAAAAGCTGAAAATCAAAATGAAATATTTTATTTGAGGCCAAACTAAACATTTTTTTTACCTGAAACACTTTTTAAATTGTTTTTGTTTGCCAAAACTTTTGAAAATTTTTTGTTTTGGGTCAACCTGAAATTAATGTGTGTGTTGTTGTTGTTTTTTTTTTTAACTGTCTGGAACCAACGGTGAACTGAAAAAATGAGTTGTTTGCACAGTTCTAATGTTCTGTATTATGTAGACACACTAATATATGCTCAAATTTTATTAAAGCACAATTATGCATATTCCAAATGAGTCTTACATTCTTATTCTTTGACACACAAATTTTGGACCAGATGCTTCTCCTGCTTACACTAAGGTAAGTCAGTAGATATTCTTTTGAAGTCAATGGAATTACATCAATGTAAAAATGATGTACTGGACAGGAAAAATCAAACCTATGTTTTAACTATCCCATGATGGTTGATTAAACTAATCAAAGTTAATTTAATTACTGAGCACTCTTAATTATGCACAGATTTCAGATTAAGTGTAAACCTTATTTCTCCATGTAGAACTCTTTCCATTATGCACTTTAAAGAGGATGCAATTTCCCAAATATCAGTGAAAATAACTATTGAGCATCTCAAATATTGACACAGATAATACACATCTTTATTTAAAAATGAGTTAAAAGTAAGTGTCTAAGTCATCGCAGCTCCAAGGATCAGTAATATACACAACGACAAATTACTTAGATTTTATGTGCCTGTTTACTCTACCATCCAATAAAAGATTGTGTACTTACCATGGCAACCTTATTTTCTTCACTACATTTGGTACATCTGAGATCCAGTATACTGAATACACTTATTAGTTTAAGCTATAAACTTGCTGAATGCTACATCAGGTGCTTTTCCCCTCTGAACCTTCATTCATGCAGTATTGTGAATACACTGGGGTACCTTTATTTCTCTGGGAACAAAATCAGTTCTGCCAGTGGGCTATGGGGTGGGGGCAGCCTACCTCCAGCTATCATTATCATGTCTTTGCCACATGTCTGTGTATCTCAGTTTTGTATTTAAACCCATACTTTCCTAAACATTTTCCAAAGCCTTTAATATTTCTGTATGGATTGCATGCAGAACATAAGTCTTGGCTTGTAGATTTTTTTAAAAAAAGCATGATAATCCTTGAAGTCATTATATTTCTTGAATGGAAAAACAAGAACAACGTATGATTTATAGCTTGTTTACTATATCTTACCTATTTTAGTTCTTGCTAAGTAACTCGCAAAATCAGGCAATGGAACTTTAGATGAAATTACATCTAGTTTACATAAATTAAACATTTTAAGTAACCTTTTTGCAAATACAAGTTATCTGTCATTGCTCCCTAGATACCTCTGATCCGATGAGACAATCCCTCTCCTTTCGCTATATGCTGTTCCAAGTAGGCAATTTATAATAAAGGAAGTGGAGGTCAAGGGTGCAGGAGTACATCTGTGCAGAGCAAGTTCCATGGTTGGGGTCTGAATTCTAGCTGGACCCACTTGCCAACATGACTCAGCAGTAATTCCCTGGAATTTTAATGAAAGGTTTTGGCACCTCGGTGTCAGGTGACTCAGTAGACTCACCCTTCATGTGTAGGTTTCAGTGTAGTAGCCGTGTTAGTCTGTGTCAGCAAAAAGAAAATAAGAAAGGAGTACTTGTGGCACCTTAGAGACTAACAAATTTATTTCAGCACAAGCTTTCGTGGGTTAAGAACCCACTTCATCGGATGCATGGAATGGAACATACAGTGAACAGATATTTATACATTCAAAGAAACATGAGAAGGTGGAAGTGTCTATACCAATGTTAAGAGGCTAATTAATTGAAAGGAACTGTTATCAGTAGAAACTTTTTAAGTGATAATCAACAGGGGCCATTACAGACAGTTGACACAAAGGTGTTAAGGGGGGAAATACATTCAATTAACGTAATCCTACCTTCATGTGTAGGGTGTCAGGCCCCAATCTAGCAGAACACTTAAACAAATGCTCAACTTTATATAAAAAAACAGTATTAAGTTGGCTGCGGCTGCTCCCACTTAATGGAATTTTCCAAAGACTGTCCTTGGGAGGGATATTTGGGCTCCTATTACACATGAGTTTTGAGTTCTCAGTGAGTCCTATGCTCAGCTACACTGTGGTATTCAGAGAGTGGCTGGCATAGCCAATCTTTTCTCTGCCCCTGGAGCTGCCATGCAATGTTACTGCTGCACTTATGGGACAGGTGTATTTTAAAAGGCTATCCTTAGGGGGGAGTCATAGAATTACAGAAATGTAAGTCTAGAATGGACTTTGAGAGGTCATCTAGTCGAGGACCATATCAACCTGACAGGTCCTTGTCTAACCTGTGCTTAAAAACCTCCAGTGATGGGGATTCCACAACCTCCCTTGGAAGCCTATTCCAATTTAAAATTAGAAATTTTTTCCTAATATCTAACCTATATCTCCCTTTCTGCAGATTCAGCCAGTTACTTTTTGTCCTACCTTCAGTACTCATGGTGAACAATTGATCAGCATCCTCTGTATAACAGCCCTTAACACAGCTGAAGACTATCAGGTTCCCACCAACTCTTCCTCATAAGTCAGATTTTCTAAACCTTTCATCATTTTTGTTGCTCTCCTCTGGATTCTTTCCAATTTGTCCACATATTTCCTAAAGTGTGGTGCCCAGAACTGGACCCATTGCTCTAGCTGCAGCCTCACCAGTGCCAAGAAGGGTGGCAACTTACTTCAACACTCCTGTTACTACACCCCCCGAATGATACTTCCCTTTTTGGGAACTGCATCACATTGTTGACTCATATTCAATTTATGATCTACTATAACCCCCCAGACCCTTTTCTGCAGTGCTACTGTTTAGCCAGTTATTCCCCATTTTATACTTGCGCATTTTATTTTCCTTTCTAAGTATAATATTTTGCATTCTTCTTTACTGAGTTTTATCTTGTTGATTTCAGACCAATTTTCCAATTTATCAAGGTCCTTTTGAATTCTAATCCTGTCCTCCAAAGTGCTTGTAACCCCTCCCAGCTTGGTGTCATCCACAAATTTTATAAGCATTCTCTCCACTTCATTATCCAAGTCACTAACAAATATATTAAATAGCACTGGACAAGGATAGACTCCTGCAGGACCCCACTATATACAGCCTCCCAGCTTGACAGTGAGCCATCGATAACTACTCGTTGAGTATGGTCTTTCAACCAGTTGTGCACCCACCTGAGAGTAATTTCATCTACATCACATTTCCCTAGTAGCTTGTGAGAATGTCATGTGGACTGTGTCAAAAGCTTTACTAAAACCAAGGTCTACTACTTCCTCCATCCACTAGGCAAATAAACCTGTCAAAAAAGGAAACTAGGCTGGTTTGGCATGATTTGCTCTTGACAAATCCATGTTGGCTATTACTTATTAACCTACTTTCTCCAGGCTGCTTACAAACTTATTGTTTAATAGTTTGCTCCAGTATCTTTCCAGACATTGACATTAGATTGACTGATCTGTAATCCCCCCAGTCATCCTTATCCCCCCTTTTTAAGATAGGTACTGTGTCGCTCTATTTGTGCCCATCAAGTTGTGTATTTTAATATGACTATTTTGGCATAGCTTTCTGTTAGAAGTAAGGTCAAGGTCTTATTGGCCATTTCCATAGCTGCTATACTGCATTTCAAAACTGGCATTTCTGAAAATGATACCAGAGTTCCAGAAATTGTTAGTGCAGCAGTGTCATGCAAAGAAACACCATCTTTTGTCATAGCATAAAGTCTGCCTGGGTATTCTTGATGTGTCCATGTGGTCGGCAACAAATGTAAGGTCTTTTGAAACCGATCTATCTTTCCCCACCCCCAATCTTATCACAAAGAAATCTGCATGCATTAGAAAGTTCAGCAAAGAATGTGTCCCACTTACTGTAAAGGTTGCAGAGAAGACCTATGCATATCTTGATAAAAATGAATATATATATATATATATATATATATTTGCTTCTTTGGACCAAGATATTCAGAGGTCTTCTATGCAGCCTTCACAGAAGGTGGAACACATTCTTTGACAACATATAAAATCAACAACTGAAATAGGTAGTTTAGAAATAACTCAGATGATTACAAAAATCTCTAAACTTTAAAACACTAAAAATCATCAGGGAAAGGTGGATGGAAGTAGTTTTCTCTTCTTTGTTTCTAATGATTGGGGGACAGCACACAGAGGAGGTAAGACGTTTTCCATATGCATTATAATTAGATGTAATAACACGTGATGGATACAGCTCTGTTACTATAGATAATTCCTTCCCAGGTGTCTAGCTGGTGGGTCTTGCCTATGTGCTCAGGGTCTAAGTGATCACCATATTTGGGATTGGAAAGGAATTTTTGGCTGGGTCAGATTGACAGGGATTGAGTTCAGGGATGGCTGAAAATGGTACAGTATTATTTATTTTCTATGTTTGTACAATGCTCACTATATTGGTTTGCTAGTGTTGGGATTCCCTCCAAGACCTTTTCCACTCAGCGTATCCAGAGCACCTTATCCAAATCAGGGAGAACACTTCATCCAGTTCTCTGGGATCCAAAACACTCAGTTTGACTCCAGATTTTATCACTCAAGTTCCTTTATTTGGCATACAGCAAAGCTACTCTGAGTTGATCAGACTCAAGTGTAGGGGGTGGGTATAGCACGTACCACACATCCAAAGTCACTCAGAAAACCTTTTCCTTTATATACATTTAAACATTACATTGCATTTCCTATACATTACATCACACATTTTTAGACTGGTCTGGTTATTTTGCAGGAACCAATCCCTGTACAGCATGCTCTGTCCATATACTGTTCATGTGGAACCTCATCTTTACATTCCAGCTTTATCTTGTCCATTGTCCTTAGCTTCAGGGTATTGATATTTAATTTGGGTAGCACAGACATCCTGACTCCAGCATACTGCACATCAAGCCCCTATTTAAAATTTAATGTTCCATTTACCTTTCCAGTCATACTCACTAAAACAGAGGTTCTCAAACTGTGGTCCGCAGACCACCTGTGGTCTGGAGATAGTCCCCTGTAAGGTGCGTGCCTGGGTGACCGCACATGAGAGAATGAAGGGCATGGCTCCACTAATTAGGTTCCTGGAGAAGACACACATGTAAGGTGAGGTGGTGGCCTTGGGGGGAATAGGGAGTAGGTAGGAGGGGGCAGTGGGATGAGAAGAGGGGATGGGCGAAATTTGGAACGTGCAGGGCTGTGGTGGCCAGAGAAAGAGGCGACTTTCCCCAGCTCCAGGTCTGCGGCTACCAGGGAGAGACGGCCCTCCTTCCCAGCCCTGGGGCTGCTGCAGCAGGGAAGAGAGGGCACATCCATTGCATTAGAAAGGTAAAATGACTGATATTAAAGTATGAGTTGTGTGCTTTTATTTGTAGAACAAAAAAACATTTATTAAGTTTTTTTTTATATAGCACTTTTACCCAAAGCGCTTTACAATAGTTAGCTAACGGTACAAACAACATTTGGAAAGGTCATTAAGTGGTCCACTGAGACCCTCAGCAATTTTCAAGTGGTCCATGGGAAAAAAATGTTTGAGAACCACTGCACTAAGAAATGAGACAAGTTATTTATGTCAAGCCAGGCCTACAGTGTCTTCATGTTATTAAATGGTGAAAAAATTATTTTTAATACATGTTAAGACGGGGGTAAGGAGAATGCTCTTTAAGATGTGATTGTGTTTTGCTAGCTGTCACAAGGCATTGACTTCCATGGGTTAATTTGCTAGCCTCAAGAGAAATGAGTCTAAGTCCTTATGTGACATATGAAAACGATTTTGATGGTCTCCATCCTGATCCTCCTATAACAAATCACTCACACAATGATAGCAATAAAGGGCACAGGACTGTAGTTGGTGGGGAGGTGAGGGTGGTTAAACATGGGGTTCGGGTCAGTCGAACAACACATTGCACCAGTAGCATAGGCAGGTCCGGAGCACAGGGGGAGCGGTGCTATAAAAAGGCGCCTCCCCAGGCTCCCCCTGTACTCACCCGGCGGCGCCTCCGGCGGCGCTCCAGGTCTTCGGCAGCACTTCGGCGGTGGGTCCTCACTCGCTCCGGGTCCCCGCCGCCGAAATGCTGCCGAAGACCCAGAGCGCCCCCGGGTGAGTGCAAGCTCTGCTAATAAAAGGCACCGCTCTGCTATTTATTAGCTCTGCTAATAAAAGGCACCGCTTCCTTTTTAAGCGCCGCTTCTGCTCACAGGGGGAGTGGCTGCTCCCCCTACTCCCCCCTTAGCTACGCTACTGCGTTGCACTAGCCCAGTAGCTCCACAACAACTTATCCAAACTCTTATGGAAAAATCCCATAGAAAATTGAAAAGAAATTGATAAACTTTCTATAGGTTTTCTGCACCATCCTTTACAAATGAACAGGGAATATTATGTCATCTATAGAATTTTACAGGCTAGATTTGATAAACCTATGGAAGATTATCATTCTATGTTAAATTCTATAGGATTTTAGAGTCATTGCTATAGAAAGCTTTAAGTTTCAAGTCTATTTGATATTCTAGGATTTACCCACAAGGGCATTTTTAGTTGTGTTCAATACCTCCTCTCATTAAATACTCAACATACCCTTTTAACAAATAAATATCTCAGTCCTGAAGACTCCTCTTTATAATAAAGTTGCCATCCCTTTTAGGATCACAGTGAGTCTGTGGCAACAGCATAGCTGCTGGTTTGCCTTCCTAGGCACTTCTGTATCAAGGGCCTGATCCAAAGCCCGTTACAATTCACTGAAAGACTCCCATTGACTTCAAGGTACTTTGGATCAGACTCTAAAAGAAGTCAGGAGAGTGCTCTAATGTCATCATTTAAATCCATATTTCATACAGAACATCTCATCTGCAGACGGACCCATAGCATAAGCCAGCCAGAGAGGTAAGGGGAACAGTAGAATTAGTGTGTCATTAGCAATAAATCAATGTGAAGTTTATCAGCTGACTGGTGCTCCTCATCTTCAATGAGTGAAAACCTGGAAAGGAAGTATTTTAAAAAGTGACTTCTTAAAATTACAGTGGAGTATATGTATATATAAACCCCCATGGTATGTGATTGACACCTACATAATTCGCAAGCCTGCATAAATCATGTATACATCAGGATAAAATGAGCCCCCCCCCCCCCCGCCCCAATAACTTAGAGAAATCTCTTCTTGTACAAAAATATATTTTACTTAAACAACATATTTTTCAACTACATTTTCTGTAGTGCCAATCCATTTTCCCCTGGAAGCTGGGAGACATAGATTAGTGACACCAGCAGGAAAAGAATATTATTTCATTGTTATGTCTTTTAAAATTATAAGACCTTGTAAAGGAAAGAGGTGAAAAGCTACAAGAGAATATTCGAAAAGGTGGTGACTTTAAGGCCTAAACATTGGCCACGGTGAGTACATGCAGTTGAATCCTTTGAAGCTGTGCAAGCCTCCTGATCAGTGTGGATGTGGCTGATTTCACTGGCTCTCCTCCCTTCATCTCAAAGCAGCCCTGTAGCTGTGCCATGAGTACCCATTCCCTCAAAATTGAGTCAGTTACTTTAGTCTCCTGACTGCACAAAGGGCAATCAAGCAGAATGATAATAGGGAAGCCAACCTTCCATCACCTAGGTTTAGTTCCTTCCCCAGCTGAGTAAGACCTAGGAAGGCCAAATGGCTCACATAGCTAACAGAGACAGCCCCCAGTTGATAGCTCTGAAATCCAATTGTCAGAAATCATCTTCCCCCCAAATAGCCCCCAACCCCACACCACACCATGTGGAATGTGCTCTGCTTCTTACCGTCCACCCAGCAGGCATCCTGTAGTGATTGTGGCAGCCCTAGGGACAAAGTAATCCCTTTTGGCTCCAGTTATGAGTGAATACAGGGAGAAAGAGAGAAAGGGGGTCCACGAAGGAGCGATGCAGGTGGGAGGAGCTGGTTGGGATGGGAAGCTCATTTCAATCAACTCTTTCCTCCCAGCGGATCTGCTTTTCCCCTCTACAGTGTGGGCTTGGTTCTCCTGGGCCTCAGACTTGATTGTTCTCCAGGATCAGTTGGCTCAGATAAAGGAGCGGTTTTGTAGCAGTAAGGGGGTAATGCATTCCTCACAGCCACACATCACAAAGCCAGAGTTTGGCCCCAGAAACACTTTGCACAGGTCTTCAGTGGTCACCACGATATAAAAATGGAGAAGGAGGAAAGGCGAGAGAATTAATTCATCGTACAGTGAAGCAGAAAGCGCACATCTGTCCTTTATACAAGCCAGTACACCCCATTTATTAATGCTGTTCTTTGCACTGCCAGGTCTAAGCAATTAACTTACACTGACTGGCTTCCCTAGTGTGAGGAAGAAGAAACGGTATGTTCATCATGGGAACATATTGATTTAAAAATAAAATTCTAAAGTAAATTGAATAATTTTCAATATGCTACAGACTGGAAGATAAATTCCTGGTCACCTGCAGTAATTAAGGAATGAACTTAATACTAGAAATTCTGAGGCTGATAAGCTGTAAAAAAGGGAACAAGTGAAAAGCAGTTCTGGGCGAAACAAGATATAGCTTCTTTACTCTGCAAATTAAAGCCTAGATTCTAAACCCAATGCACTGTAGTACCCCATAATGCTGAAAAAAAAAGAGGTACCAATGCACATGTACAAGCAGGAGCAGCAGATTTTCTGAGATAGACAACCATGTGCACTGTGCATCTGAGATTAAAATCCACTAGCCCTAAGGCACCTATTTGTAAAAAGATATTTAGGTCATTTCTATGCCCATTCTATGTTTTTTGAGGTGGAAAATTATGTAACACTAGCTTTTACATAAAGATCCTGCTTTCAGTTTATTAGCTCTCTTTTCTCCCACCTCGAGCCTTTCAATTAGCCCCATTGAAGGTTAAATTCCAATGTGAAATATGAAATGAAAGAAAGGGTTCAAAGTGGGGGATAAACAGATGATTTAAAGTAAACACAGGTATCCAAAATACAGTAAGCAGGACTATTAAGATGTCATCAGCATCATTTTAGAAAGATTTAGTTTGTCTATTTACTCTAAGGCTCCTTACCAAAATTTTATTTACTATGATGTTTTCCACTTAAACAGATGGTGAAGCAACCTTCTGGGTATAAGGCTGGCTGGGCTGTTTGAGAGGGATTTAAAATAATAAATAAGAGGAAGGATAAAGTACATCACTGCGGGGGATTGTATAAGCAAATACAAAACACAGAGCAAGGCTAAAATTAAATATAAAGCAGCGATTGCTGCATGTGTGATGATAAGCAAAGACATCGCCGAGTAAAACAATCAGATATGCTTGCTTATACAGGCAGACTCTGCTACCTTAATCACGTTGAGTAGTACAGGTAGCTCACTGCAACTGGAGTAAGAAGCTACTCAGCATGAACAAGGGTGGCAGAATCTGGCCCAGAAATGGTAGGAGCACTGGAACAAGGGGATTCATCCTGCTAGGTACAAAGCATCCACTGAGTGCCATCCAATCCTGCTGACTTTAATGGGGGGTGGAGGCTGCTCATTGGCTCCATGATGGTCCCTTCTGATTTTAGAGTCTATGATTCTCTCAGGACATGCTCAGCATCTTGCAGGATTTGGTCCCAAACGTCTGAACTCTAAATGCCAAGTGAACTAGTCTGGTTTGAAAGAAATCATTTAGGTTTCTTAAAGACAATAGGAAAGTTGCTCTAGATTTCAAGAATGGTCACCTAAAAGTGCTCGTTCAGATGGAAGAAGGAGGCAATAACAGGAAAAATCTCTAGAGCAGGATTAGAGAACCAAAGAACTGAGGATGTCTTAGATCAACAAATCAGGACAAAATAAAAGCACAATGCCAGGAGGAAAACTGACGTCAAGGAAAATATAGGACTGATGCAAAATTAGCAGGGAGTTCAATTAATAGAAGGCAAGGCAATGGCTAAATCTATTGCACAATAAAAGCAGTAAACTCAGGGACACAAATGTTAATGGAGATTTAGGAACAGAAAGAAACATAATTTCAAGGACAAAGTTTAAAATATACTTATACTTTAAAGACCTGGTTACTGGTGAGAGGAAGCCCAAACAGGCTCCTGGAAGTAGAAAATTCACCTGAAGTGGGGCCAGAATGGCCCAAGTTGATCAAAGCCAGTGTTCTGCTGGAGCTGGCCAAGATATGTGCTGATTTAGCACATTTTCAAGGCAGTTTCAGTTGGCTGAGCTCCTATGAAGTCCTGGCTGGAGTTTTAAACTATGACTGCTTGCTACCATCTGGGGGTAAATATTCCTACTGTCAGAGCACCAGCAGCAGTGACACAAGACCTAGGATTGAAAATCAAGAAGGCCAGATATTTGACTACAAAGATATTGGCACAGGAAATATCAGAACCATTGTTTACTTCATTTTAGAACTGTGTACATTAATTTGCTCAAGGTATTCTTAAACTGCTAGAGCTAGCCATTTGGAAAATGTTGGTTCAACAAAACTGAAAATTTTTGTGGAAACCTCTCACTTTTGACAAAGCTTTTGTTGGCCAGGATGGAATTTCTGGTCAAACCCAAAGAAAGAGGCATTCCAGAGTTAGGGCACTCATCTGGGATGTGAGAGACACAGGATTATTGTTCTGCCTTATTTAGAGTAGAGACTTGAACCTGTGTCTTTCACCTCCCACATGAGACCATAACCACTGGGCTATAGAATCTTTTTTTGTCTCTCTCGCTCTCTGGCCCAATGTATAGTTTTATAGAAAGTGAAACAGTTCCAACAGGAGAGATCCATACCAGAATAGCCAGTAGACAGGAGGGTTGGAGAACCCAGGTTCTAGTTCCTATTCCGAATCAGGCAGGCCAGGGACTGGAACTTGGGTCTCCTAAATCACACATGAGTGCCCTCATAACTGGGCTATTGGCTAGTCTGGAGCCTCTTTCTGAGCAATTTTGAAAGGTCTTGTATTCATCCTAATGTGGAAAGGGAGAAAGTTTTGATACCTTGAAAATGTTCCCAGGATGGGAAGAACAATTTCCCTGTCAAGCTCTAGGCACTGTCTTATTATTGGCTTAGTATCTTAGGTATTCAAACTAGGCTTGTAATTTCCCTCACTTGCTTCCTGTCTAGAATTTTCTCCATTCATTTCTCCTTTCCTTTTCTTCCTCACTTCCCATAGTCCTTTCTTCTCTCCATTCTTTCCCTTTCTCTCCACTCTCTTCCCATCTCTTTCCTCCATTCTCTGCCCCCTTTTCCACCAGAAAGAATAGGGAATGACTGAAGGAAACTTACTCAGCAGGCCTGTCCTCAATGTGGAAAGGTTGGGAGTGCAGCAGGCTGGCTCTCTAAGGGATGGGATTGGACTTTCAAGGTTGCTCCAACCCTCCAATGGATAGGATGGGGATTTCCACTAATACGTTCCTGTTCCCTTGAGTGTATGGGAACCCCAACAGCCTCCTTCAGAAAAGATAGGAATTCTCTAAGTTCCTCTGACTTCCCATAGGAACAAAGGAAGATAATCTATTCTTTGCATTTTCTGACATTAACAGGTCCATGTCTGCCTGACCCCCAGCTGTAGTCCTCCCTACTTATTTGGATTGCCTCAAACTCCCGCCACTCTTCCTTGATGCTAGTCATGATCATCCAGTACTCTGCTTTTTCCATGCTTCCTCCTCATAAATTGTTCTCTCAATCCAATGCCTCCTTCTCCCTCAAATTGTTCCTCTGGAACTGCTTCTGCCTCTTTTTGGGTTAGTCACCAAGTAGAGTATTAGTGCTTTTTCTACCCAGGAGCTCTGCTCTTTGGTGCTGTGGCTGAATGCAGGTATGTAACAGTATGGACACCACAAGTTGCAATTCCTCAGCATAACCATCCAACACATGCTTGGGTGAGTCCATATGTAAGTAGATAAGAACTGCATGTACTTTAAAACAAAACAAAAAAACCTCTACATGAAGGAATCCAAACAAAAATATAGCGGGGTTAGAAAACACAGCCCATGAACAAAGATCAAGAGAACTAAATTTATGTGTCCTAGAGAAATGACAGAGAAAGGATGTTATGGTAATTGTCTCTTCAGTATGTACCTGTAAAGGATAAACAAGAAGTGGGGAAATATTTGTGTTGAAGATCTTAGAAATGTTTCAGAAATTTAAGTTTAATGTGAGCAAAGTACAGTGCCTGAAACATTTCTAATCAAATGTCATTTAAAATCTTGTTACTCTGATTTATTTCCTCTTGTCTAAAGTTATTTAATTGTTCTTCATATTAATATTGACTGGAGGGAAAAAATAAAATGTTACAGTGGCAAAGTAAACAAGTTCAAATCAGTTTAAAAGTAACTAGTTTTTTTTCTTGCTGTAAATATTACAGCATTAATTCAGGGCATATGGAGAGCTGTAGCCGCCCATGGCAAGGAAAGGCACTTGCAATCACAGGACTGTGAAACACAGATCAATATCACACAGGGGCTGTAATCAACATGCAGATTAATGAACAGGACTGTATCCACCAGGGAACAGTAGAACAAAGACCAGTTGAGCATTTTAATTGCTGAGTTACTGCTAAATCTCAGTTCGCTATCAATCTCAATCCATTATGATTATTGATGCATAACAGACATTAAGAAGAAAACAATAACATAATGATTCATAACTGCTAGGGCGCAAAAGAATGGGTGCATCATGAGAAATGTGGCCATGATTATTTTGTGCCTCAGAGTCTCTGTAAAAGATCTGAGAGTTATTTCTAATTTTCTCTGTTTGCAGCCTCTAACACTCTTTTTAACCAGAGTTGGTGTTAACAGAACTAATAACAGAGCACACCCTTGTTCGAACCATCTGAATATTATCAGTGTATCAACATACTCTTTAATAAAGGCTCTAACTAATTCATTAATTCAACTAACTCAAATGGTCAGAAAAATTAGAGCTGGAAAAGACTTCTAGGTTTAGGTCATCTAGATCAGCTCCCTGTCAATAAAGGGTCGTTTCCAACAGTAGACAGTCTTCTTTAATGTTTTCATGGGTGCTTTTAATAGCTGTATGCAATGGTGGCGCCACAATCCCTTGCAAGACTATTCTACGCTCTCATTGACCTCAATGCCGGGACATCATTTTTTCCAACTTAAATTCTCCTTTGCTAAAGGAAATCCTATATTGTTTGTTTATACCCCTTTTGATTACCTGAAACATTTAATCTTCATCCTTAGTATGTACACCCTTTCATACTTACAGCTGGTTATAATAACTCCCTTTATTTATTGTTTAACTGAGCTAAATGTGTACTCCATGTATGACTTCACTGATGTCACACTGCTGGTGAATTTAACGTATTTACCTCATATAATTTTCCTCCTAAAGTAATCCTTAAAGCTGTCTAATTGTTAATTACTCCTTTCTGAATTCCCAACTTTTTTTCAAACTTTTTCTGATACTGATGTTCCTAGAACTCTTTCTAGCTATTTTGTATCACCAGTGCTGTACAGAGAAAAGCTATAGTCCATAATGTGAATTCTCTGCATGTGCAACCCAAAATTGTAGTGGCTTTTTCTTTGCCATTATATCACATTGCAAACTCATATTCTACTTGCTGTCCACATAACACCTTACCTGGTACTGGGACTTTAAAAAAAAAATCATAACTGCTTTCCAACTGTTCATTCCATTAAGCATCTCTGTTTTGGATTACTCTTCACTGGATACAGGCCCAAATTCCCTCATGGCATATCCTCATTCAAATTAACTAAATTAAAGTCAACTGTATATCAGGTATGATTTTCATTCTGCTATATGACCCCATCATTTTATTTGTATAGTTGGGATTGTTTTCCAATGTGCAATACTTTGCATTTATCAACACTGAATTTAACCTGCCATTTTGTTGCCCAGTTACCCTGTTTTGTGAGATCCCTTTGTAACTTTTTCAGTCTGCTTTGGATTTGGAGTTAAGTGAAAGATCTGCTTGTGCCCTCTTTCCATCTCATTTAATGCCAGCCTTCAATCTAGTTTGAACCCTAGAGATCATCTAACCTAAACTTTGTCCTTTCTCTGGTATTCTAATCCTCTATGGATCTCAAACTTTCCTCTGTACATTAGCAGCACATTCATCTACTTGTGTTCAGTAGCTATCTCTTCCTTTCTTCACTCACACTACTAGAAGATTATCTTGGAGAGTCACCTGTATAGACCTAGTCTTCAATTTCTCTTTCAATATTCCTAGAGTCTTCCTAGAGTCTCTCAGATCTCCCTTCACTCCCATCATTGGTTCCCAGGTTTGGATACAATGAGTGGAAATTCCCCAGCACTCTTGAGAATAGCCTTTGACCTTCTTGTAACAACTCCTGTCCTGGCACCCGCAAGGCAACATACCATCCTGTTCTCTTTATCTGGGTCACAGATGGCCCAAGCCACATTCTTCACTTACTCACTGAAGGAACATCCACTAGATAAATTAGAACAGATGTAAAGTAACTTTTTATTTTGGCATTTACACCACCCTCTGGTCTAATTAATCCTGACATTGTGACCATCATAATATGAACTGCATCAAAGGAATGAAGTAACAGATTGTTCTCTTGACAGCAAATATGTTTATTTTTCTTTTCAATGAGGCAAGATTTTCTCCCCATCCCACACCCTTCTTCTGGAGTTATCAGAATTGGGGAAAATATCATGAATGCAGTACACTGAGGTTTGCTTAAATTCTCATAAAGATAAGGCAGATACACTTAAAAATACCAGTATGTTTTCAAACATCTACTTTTACACAAGATTCTGCATCAGAATTCTCATTTGCTTCTCCAGTAATAAGCTAGTGCTCTCACATGTTTGGGTGCCTGTTAATAATATATGTGGCAGTTATACATATTTTATACTAAAGGCTGTCTTAAAAGCTATGTCTTTATAGGTAATAACCTGCTTAGAAAAACACTTTCTTGAATTATTTATAACTTATTTGGAACAACAAAATCAGCTGTCTTTTTATAAGGTCAGGTACCAAAGTACAACTATTAATAATATAGTTACATATCTTGGGAATTAGGTGCTTGAATATTTATCTTTTAATCACATAGGAGAGGAAGTTATTTACAGTCTAACTAACCAAGCAAGACTTCTTTGAAAAGCATTCTAATCTGTCTTCATAGGTTAATATACAATTTACTAAAAGGAAAATCTGCTCAAATGTTTTCATATGCAGGTAGGAAGGGAAAGCAGAAAACAGAGTTTTGCAAAAACTAATGTCTCCCACTGGAAATTCAAAAATTGGTCAAAAATCCTTTTACTTTTCCTTTCTTCTGTCTTCTGACAGCTACTAACAAAATGTAATGAAATCACAGTGACATTTGCAAAATAACAGCAACATCTCAATCAAAGAGGGGGTCATTTGTGCAAACTGGAAAAAATACATACAAATTTGGACCCTGATCCCACAATGAGCTGTCGAGGAGCCTCACAGAAGTCAATGGGCTGGGTTCTCCATTGCCTTGAAACTTGTGTTGTTGTTTACATTTGTGAGAGGCAGGGCCGCCCAGAGGTTTCAGGGGGTCTGGGAGGCAAAGCAATTTTGGGGGCCCTTTAATTAATTAAGCGCCTTTTTAATTTTTACTCAGCCGGTGGCGCTCGGGGTCCTCGGCGGCAGGTCCTTCACTCACTCTGGGTGTGTTCGGCGGCACTGAAGGACCCGACGCCAAAGTGCTGCTGAAGACTCGGAGCAAGTGAAGTACCCGCCGCCGAAGACCTGGAGCGAGTGAAGGACCCGCCACCGAAGTGCTGCCGAAAACCCGGAGCGCCGCCCCATCTATAAAAGCACCGCTGGGTGAGTATACTATATTCTCGTGGGGGCCCCTGCGGGGCCCGGGGCCTGGGGCAAATTGCCCCACTTCCCCCCCACCCCCGTCTGGGCGGCCCTGGAAAGGGGATGAAGGCAAAATGGATGAAAAATGCTACCAGTCTATTTTGATGGCATTTTTCACAGGGACTTGTTTACCAACTTATCAGTACTACTGTTAGTATTTTAGCGGCCATCACTAAATTGTCAAAATTTACCAAGAGCTTACACTTGAGCTCAGATTGTATCTTCCTATGAGAAGAGTCTTTAAGGGAGGAAATCTCCCTGGGATAATGCCTTCTGTATGATTCTGTCCTGGTGGGGAACAGAGGATAAAATAGTAATCAATGACATCCTTTCACGGATAACACATAGGACCTGTTGTGATAACTGGACTTAGAAAGGTGCCCTAACTGTGTGCTCAGCTGGGAGAAATGAGTAGAAGTCCATGGAATGTCACAATAACCTGTAACAACAAATGTTGATGGAAAAAGGTGCAAAAGTGAGATAGAAAAACTGAAAACAAACAAAAAGGCCTGCTGGTATAATTCAAAGACTGTTAAGATTAGGACCAAAATTGAACCAAAATTGGAGTGTCAGAAATTAGGCCTACTTGGTGGACAAAATCATGAAGGGATGGGCTATTCCTTAAAGACCCCATGTTTCCTTTTCCTTCCCTACCTTATTTCTTCTCTTTCCTTCTTCCTTTTCTCTAGCAAGATTCTGGCTTAGTTGGCCATGACTGTATATTTGGCAACTCTGCTGTAAGCCTGTGACCAGAAAGATGCAGCTAAAAGCAATGTCTTAAACAGCCCGATGCTAGTATGAGTTTGCCAGGTCTCAGAGTGGCTAACAAGACCATGTGCTGTGCCTGTGCTTTTCTAGCAATAAGGCTGCAAGTGAGAGCCAACATCAGAGATAGAAGCTGCATTTGTTGTTCTTTTCTCTCCCCTTTTGCATGTGTTTTGTCTTGTTTTGTTTTCTAGGAAATGGGATCAGACTTTAACAACAACCGCTCCAGCCTGTCTCAACTAACTTCTTCTATTTTCCCCAAAGGGACAGTTATTACCATCTTTCATACCATAAGAGACTGTCAAACAAGAGGCTTTTTTCCTTCTAAAACCTCCCTCTAGCTAAAGAGAGAGGGAGTAAGAGATGCTGTTAAAATGAAAACCTTACTTAATACTTTACGTTACAAATACTTCAGCTGTTTTTCCTTCCTTTTGGTTTTTTGTTTTTCTTTTCTAAAAGGGATTTTTTAATGGTATGTTTGCCATGGTACTAAGAGGCTACAGTCTCTGTATACCAAACTCCAAACCTTGCTTAACACTGTTCAGTGTTGGAAAGTGACTGAGTTATGCTTACACCTTTGACTATTTGGGCCCTTACGAACCATCTAAATTAATGCAATAGCCCCACCATCAAACCTGGCAGATCTCTAGGTACCCATAGGAGGGCAAGGCCATATACACAGAAGCTTTGTTCCTTTCTACCAGCTCTGGCCCCTGACGACCTCCTGCTCACTTGCAGCATCATTCTGTGGAAACCAGGCTTCCAGCGACTCCCCTGGCTGGGGTGCATTGTGGAAAATATTAAACAGCACCAGGCTGTATTATCTTTTCTGGGGAATCCCCCTGGAGACGGAGTGGTGACAATGTTGTGTGCCCCCAGGCCAGTCCACTCATTTCTCTGTTCACCCAGTCTCCATCTCCTCCTGCTATATGGACCCTGGAGCCACAGAGGGATCTCTGTAGAGTGGAGGATCAGGGATGATGCCACAGAAACAGCTGACCCCTTTTTTGTGGAAGGGGGAAAGATTTAGGCATGGAGAACATTCTCAGTTAGCAGATCTTGGTCCAGATTCTCTGGGATATTGCAATACGTCCTTAAACATAGAATGGGGAATGACATGGAACTGTTTTTGCTTCCTGACTGAATGACACCTCCCCCCAAACCACTAAGAACTTTTATGATCACCTCATGAATACTTTCAGAAGAAATGCTCACATGAAAACATATACACATCATGCCCCTCAAATGTCCCTGATTTCACTGCAAAGGTTATCTCCCTTCCACATAAATTTGGCATCCCCTCATTTTGAACATTGACTATGATTTACAGGAGGTATAAAATATGAAAGTGAGATTATAGAAATAGTTATTTACTTTAAAGAAGGAATCCCACAGCATTTTAACTTCCCTGCATGAATAATTTTTTATGCCCCTCATTTTGCGTTTCTCTCCTGTGACTATGTGTGTGGAGAGCATAACAGACCACAAATATCAAGGAACTGAATCCAGAGTTGATGGGTCTTTTTGTTTGTTTTGGATTTTTTTTTAACAAAGCATTGCAAATACTTTATTTTTGTAGTATTTGTCCTTCTCTGTACACGAGATAGTTTACTCTATCCACCCCAGCAATTCAACTACTTGTATTTGCATCTGCTCACTGTCATTTTTGTGTACACATGAGTGCATAAGCTGGGCTGAATACATGCTTGGATGGATAATACTTTATTTCTTTCACCACAACTTGGTTTACATGATGTCAGATTGATAGCATGTAACAGCTGAGCCTGCAATCCCCCTTCACTGTTATCATAAAATAGAGTAGGAGAACATTCACTGGGACAGACATTGTGTTGTTTTTCCTTTGGTGTTTGATTTTGTTCTTGTTCTGAGCACGTGTGGCCTCTGAACAAGGGGCAACTATTAATGGAACTACTGTTCCTGAGAAATCAATAGTCTACAAAAGCAAACAACTGCCTCTCAGACAGCGGGAAAACTGCACTCTCTGGCATCTTGGCTGCAACTTTTCAGCAAATTTGGGGAAGAATGAAGTTATTAATATTTAAATGGTGTCTGTGATAAGGTTTTGTGGTAAACCTTTGGTAAATCTCATGGCAAATTTAGGATCTAATCCAAAGCCTATTGATGTCAATGGGATTCTTTCCATCAACTTCCAATGCTTTGGATTAGGCTCTTGATGGATATTTATTTGTTGCAAAGTGCGCTGTGGTTGCTCTATTGCAAATACTTAGCAAAGTCACAAAAAAACCCTTCAATATCCCAGAGCAAAAGTTGATTTCAAACCTTTGGTAACACAGTTCTAGGAAATGTGGGACCCTTATATCTGCTTTTGTCTTTGAAACTCTAGTTGTGGCGAATTAAACAGTTTAACGATCTTCTGGAAGAAATTTCTTTGTAAAAAGGCGCATATGATAGCCATGATTTTTGTTTTCCTGTTTTCCCTTTTCAGTCATACTCATTCAGTTTTAACCACAATCTCCATCCCATACTGTCAAAATAATGTCCTTTATTATTTAATTGGTTAACTGTACATCCAGGTCCATATCAGTTATGCGGGCAATTTTTTGCACTGGCTGCAGTATGAGTTTTGCTTGAGGGCACTATCAATCTATAGGTGAGTGAAGCAAAGAAATTCACTGCTCGCAACCTTTTCGTTTTTTCCTTGTTCACCTACATTGCTCCATTTCAAACTCTGCTGGTATATATAATGTACATCAAATGAATTCTTCTTTTGTTCTGCCCTTTTCACACATGTGGAGGTGGGTGGCAAACCTGGAATTTAGACATGGCACCCCACTGCTTGGTACTTTGAGCGTAGTATATTAGAAGGCAAAAAGAAAATGACAAATTATCATTACCAAATAGGCATGACATGAAATCACAAAATACTTTTTAATCTTCAGGGCAGCATAGACTTTCTTATGCAGACAAGTGCAGCCCTCCAGTGATACTATCCCCCAAGGTGCAAATCAGAGATCTGCTAAACCCTAAGTGAACTGCATTGATTTGATCCAGAACACCTTAGGTTATATCCACACTATGAGGTAGGGGTGTGATTCCCAGCTAATGTACACAAACTTGTGCTAGCTCTTATTGAGAGAGTGTGAGTATACATAGCAGTGTAGTCATAGTAGCACGGGCAGCAGCAATGGAGGTGTGGCTGAACTGTGCTGACTTCGTAGCCACTGGTTTCAGGTGAGTTTGCACTTGGCATGGCTCAGCTGTGCTTATGCTATTGTTACCCATGCCACTGAAGCTACAATACTATTTATACTCATGGTGTTGTTACTCATGCTGTTGTTACCCATGCCACTGCAGCTACACTACTATTTATACTCCTGCTAGTACTATTTATACTCACATTTATACTACTCATTTATACTCATGCTAGTACTATTTATACTCACATGGTGGTGGCGGGGGGAATGGAGAGGACACAGAGGCACTGGGACATAAGACACCATCAATGGATATATGATGCTAGCCAGAGCTTCTCAGAAATTTTACATTGGTTCTTAGAACAGTAATCTCTCCCATTACTGTAATAATAAACTAATAAACTAAATTGGAGACAAAAACTTACTGTGCTCAAGTAGCTTCTGTCTCCTCTGTGTTTGCTGCAAGCTCAGCAGTGGGCTATTCCTGGGGGGAGCGAGAGATCAAACAGCTCCTCTAAGTATGGACCCAGAATTTGCTGCTGAGTCTGTTCCACACATGCTCTGGGACCAGTTTTAGCAACAGTCACTTCATGATCCTCATCAGTCCCCACACTGGATTCAGGGGCCAGCAGGGCTCCATCTTGGCCGACTAGGTCATCATGGTTGCCTTTGTGCTGGGTGCAGTGCCCAGCCCCCGGTCAAACTCCTTATAAAACGCGCATGAGGTTGGCAAATTGCCTGAGGTGTGGTTCTGATCACCTGCTACTTGCTCTTCAGCCTCTTAATTCACTCCCTGCACTGGCCACTGGCTGGGAAATTTTGCAAAGCTGCCAGCTTCTTTGCTATCTGCTGGTATGTGTTGTCATTCCTGGTGCTTTTGCTAAAGTCCACAGTTTTGCAGGTCAAACTCTGGCTGTGCTCCTGTGACCATGAAGCTGCGCTCTTTGCAAAAGTCTTGTTCTGTTCGGTCTCCATTGCAAACACAGAAGACAATGTAAGGGTCACTGACCTGCTGCTATACACCAAGGGAGATGAGTCCATTGGAGATTGTTGAGATAGAAAGGAATTTGGTCCATGGGATTGTGGGATACTTTTGGTGAACTCCCAGGACTTGAGCTGGTGGGGGCTGAGACAACACTGCAAAGCAATAGGTCTTAAACCCTGGCTCACAGCTTGACATGGGCTCAGATCCTCCAGCCCTGCAGAGGTCTAGGACTCTAGGTATGAGCCTGAGTCTGAGAAATTTGGGTGTAGACGGAAGGGGGTTAGGGCAGATACGACATGTGGGAGGGAGCACGTGGGGTGCCCCACTAGATTTCTGCCAGGGTGGGAGTCAGGCTGAGATTGGCTGAGGGGGGGCATGCCTGGGAAAGGCACTGGCACCTAACGCTCCCACTGAACCCCACTAGGAGGCACCCGAAGCAGGGAAGAGAGACGGGGCTGGCAGCACAACCCTGCCAGAGTGGGTGGGGGAGAAGCTGTCTGAATCACATCCCTTCCTTGCCCTCAGCTGCAGTTATCTGCTTGACAGTAGGTGTCTAGAGTAGGTGTCCATGCTGTGCCTGCAGCGGAGAGGTGATGGGAGAAGTAAGTGGGGAAGGAGCTGTGAGGGAAGTGGGGGCAAGGTGGTGTCGGCTTGGAGCGTTTTAATTAGGGCAGAGGGAGTGGGAAAGGGGCCATAGGCAATGGGTGGAGCCATCACATGACCTCCCAACCTTTAAATAGTGTCCCCCCATCATCAAGAGTTACAGGTTGTCTCTGGGTTTGGGCTCAAGCCTGAGTCTGAGCCAGGCTTACATTGCAGTGTAGACATACTGAAAGTTTAAAATCTAAATCGCCCTGGAGAAAGAAAATAATATTATGAGTGGTGGCATATTATACTTCCCTCATAACCTTTAGAGTAGTGATTAGGGTACTCACCTGGACTGTGGAGGATGCCAGTTCAAGTCCCACCCCCAGTGAGGAGAAGGGATTTGCACAGAGATCTACCACATCTCCAGTGAGTGCCCTAATATGGACTTTTTTCAATCTTTTCTCTTGGAGCTGTTCTATTTTGGCTAAATAAATAACTAGTCACTCAAGTAGGGGGAACAGGATACTAGGTCTCTCCCACTCCACCCCCCTTCACAGGCTGCTGCCATTAAAAGAAAGGGAGGAGGGATAGCTCAGTGGTTTGAGCATTGGCCTGCTAACCCCAGGGTGGTGAGTTCAATCCTTGAGGGGGCCATTTGAGGATCTGGGGCAAAAATTGGGGATTGGTCTTACTTTGAGCAGGGGGTTGGCCTTGATGACTTCTTAAGGTCCCTTTCAACCTTGATATTCTATGACACACCAGCACAGCCTCTGGGGTTCCTGGTTTTGAATCCCAAGCAGAGATAGACCTTCCCTGCAGCCTGGGCTTAGGTGCCCAACTCCCTGTGTGAATCTCAGTGATTTTTCTAGGCCCCATAAGCATCACAGCATCTAATTCCTATGTGAATCAAGCTTTAAGTCCCCTCTGAGATTACTAGCACTGGCAGCTCACTAGTGCCTGCTAAATTATGTCTGCCATCTTAAGACAGCTTCCCACACCCTCTTTGTCTTTTAGTGCACCTACACAAAGCCAGTCACTCCTGGTATTTGCAGATTTATGTTCAGCTTTAAACAGAATTAAAGTACATTTTTTTTAAAAGGTCCAGATACTGAATGGCTTTTGCGCAAATGGCAGAGATTTTTCAGGCTTCAAATGCAGCTGTGAATAAGTTATAATTGCTGGTTTCACAGACACTGGAGGTTTCAGAAGCCTCATGCCTTACTGAGCTCTCTGTACATTGCAAATAGTTTAAAATGGACCAAATGCAATAATTTAACATACAGCTGAAAAAAAGGCACTTAGAAAAATGGAATAAGTGCTGTGCTCCCCAATTTAAAAACCAACAACACCACCCTCTTATTATATGAAATTAAACATGGAAAATCTGCATTGTATAAGAGGAACAGCACATTGCTGGCTCATTGTGTGACCAGTATGTCCTGATGCCTCACAATTGCTGCATGGCCCTGTCATTTATTATTCTTTACATAATGACACTTCAGGATCCTGGAAATACTCAGTCTTTGGTTGCATGATTCACCATCCACCACAAGAGTGACATTATTACGATCTAATACACATCTTGTTAGAGTATTCGTTTTATAGTTGTTTATAACCAGTTTGTTTACGTTTGGAGTTTAACTGTGTGGCTTTCCTCGTCAGCATTTTTGCATGTTTTTTTTTCCCCCAGCCTGGCAGATTTCATCCTTATAATAGAGCTTTTTCTTACTGTTGATGAGTTACTGCTCTAGGCAAAATTCTGAGACACAGGTATTTCAAAATGTATTTTGAAGGTTCTGCGTGAATTGAACTGTTTATGGTGTAAGAACAGAAGAAAGTGAGAGGATGTGGCATGTTTGTCTAAATCTGTAAATAGTCATTTCCTCTAGAAAGTGTTCTGCCTTTTCTAGGTGAAATCCAGATGCAGTTGTGTGGAATAGTGGTGTCCAGCAAAGCTGGCCTCAAAAACCAGGGCTGGAGCCATCTGATTGGTGCAAGGCAGGATGGTGCACACTGGCCCAGGAAAGAGACACGTTGCTGGTGCACCTTTGCTGCTCTCCAGAAAACATGTGCTACTGATGGCAGCAGGTGAAATAGCCAGCTTGGGGCCTGACCACACAATCCCTAGCTGACAGATGTCTAGGGCCTAGAAGCATGCTATATGTCACTTCAGGAGAGAGTTACAAAGGTCCTGAGTTCCCTTTGTGCTTTTGACAATCTCCCCCTTTTTCTACAGTTCTCTCTTAAGAGCTATGAAGAGACTCAGCCATATTGGGGGAAAAAAGGTTCCATTAACCTTCTTCTCTGTCTAGCATACCCTCTTACTGCCTTACATCGCAGGATGTGGCCCTCTGTATCTCCCAGAACTTTGCACTGATATATAATAATCTTTACATGCACTTTTCCTTCATTTATAAACCAGATGCTGGTATTAAATATAATCTACAGTAGGAAACAAGTCTCATTTTCCCCAAGTATCATCCCTACTTAACAATCTAACCTGCCTTACCCTTGCGAGTCTGGCAAATGGACTGACTATACTCTTGTCGTATCACACTGGCACTTGTCTGTTGCAGAGTTCAGAATAGATTTAAGATCATACAAGACACTGTCCACCCCAGAGTGACATGCCTCAGATAAGGGTTTTTCCTGCCTTTGGGGGGAGGGGGGGGGGATGGAAGGGAGTTAAATGTAATGGAGGTCTTTGGATTCTTAATACCCTAAGACATTCAGTATCTCTGCTGTAAGCAGGCATCTAAATGTGAGCCACTTGGCATCTACTGTATAAAGCCTTTGAAGTCATACAGTTCAAGGTGCAGATGCTCTGAACTGCAGAGAGCAGAATTTACACTCTACTTATAGCTAAGTTCTGACTTAACGCCTCTGTAAGTAGAAAAAATCATTTTATTTAAAATGATTTGTGTCTGTCTGGGCCTGAAGCTGCTGGTTTCAGTTAAGACCTCGGAAGTCTTACTCTTTATTTTAAAAAAGCTTCATTCCCTAGAGTTTTCTTTTAGCATGCTATTCAGTCTGTGGTAACAAATAATCATCTTGGGCCTGCTTCTCAGCTAGTGTAAATTGGCATAGCTCCATAGGTTTCAATGGCGTTTACCCTGATTTACACCCGCTGAGGAGCTGATCCCCCCTTAATGTCTTGGAGATGGGCCCTCCTAGGTTTGTCCCAAAAGAATGATTTATGTAGCCGTGAATCATGATTGTCACAAAGGTAATTAAGTACTCATCTCACCCCAGAAAAAAATGGCCCTCTGGAGCTGTGCCATGAGACACTTAGGGCCAGTTTCTGTCCTCAGTTTGACCTCTGCATATGGTCCGCCTGACTTTAATGGGCTTGACTTGGGGCAGGACTTATCTTTTAATAACTAATTTTCCTGGTTGGTTGTTAGATGTAGAACTTTGTCATTTTTAAATTCTCTCTAGGTAAGTATTTAGGCAGATGCCCATCACTTGGAGCAGATAAAGCTTGAAGAAAGTTTCCCTCACAGAAAATATTTTAATTTCCCATCTATTATTTGGAAACAGAATAGGATTGTATAAGAAAAATCCGTGTACCTCTAAGGGTACGTCTATACTACAGAATTAGGTCGAATTTATAGAAGTCGATATTTTAAAACCCGAATTTATGGAATCGATTGTGTGTGTCCCCACTAAAGAGCGTTAAGACCATGAGGTCGATTGACTGTGTCCACAGTAGCGGGGCTAGCATCGACTTTCGGAGCATTGCATTGCGGATAGCTATCCCACAGTTCCCGCAGTCTCCACCGCCCATTGGAATTCTGGGTTGCGATCCCAAAGCCTGATGGGGCAGAAAACATTGTCGCTGGTGGTTCTGGGTACATGTCATCCCTCCCTCCCTCCGTGAAAGCAATATTTTTCGCGCCTTTTTTCCGGGGTTTCTGTGTTTGCTATGGAAGCCTGCTCAGCTCGCAATTACCGTACATCTCCAGCGTACGCCTGGACATTAGGTCTAGTGGGGATTCAGTCACACTATAATACGGGCAGAGGGATAGCTCAGCATTCTGAGCGTTGGCCCGCTAAACCCGGGGTTGCGAGTTCAATCCTTGAGGGGGCCAGAAGATGATGATGGATATCAAGCATATTGTACCATCTGCTGCTAGAAGGGAAGGCGCCTAACCCTTGCTCACCGCATATTGTACCATCTGCAGCTAGAAGGAAATGAGCCTAACCCTTGCTCCCCCCTCCCTCCGTGAAAGCAACTGAGGGGGGAGCAAAAAATCCTTTCGCGCCTTTTTTCATATGGGCGCCATATTGCTGACTCCATTGTTATCCACCCGCCGCTTCTGCTGCCACTCTGCTGTCCTGCAAACAGCATACTAGGGAAAGCATGGAGCACGATCAGATCACCGCGGCTGTTCTCGCCGTTATGAACACCACGCGCATTGTCCAGGAGTATATGGAGAACGAGAACCAGGAGCTGCTAGAGCTACAGCAGGCGAGGAGGCGACAGCAGCGCCCTGAGGACAGTGATGAGGACATGGACACAGACCTCTCTCAAAAAAGGCCCCCCCGCAAGGTGGACATCATGGTGTTAATGGGGCTTGTTGATACAGTGGAACGCCGATTCTGGGCCCGGGAAACAAGCACAGACTGGTGGGACCACATAGCGCTGCAGGTCTGGGATGAATCCCAGTGGCTGCGAAACTTTCGCATGCGTAAGGGCACTTTCATGGAACTTTGTGAGTTGCTTTCCCCTGCCCTGAAGTGCAAGAACACCAAGATGAGAGCAGCCCTCACAGTACAGAAGCGACTGGCGATAGCCCTGTGGAAGCTTGCAACGCCAGACAGCTACCGGTCAGTCGCGAATCAATTCGGAGTGGGAAAATCTACAGTGGGGGCTGTTGTGATGCAAGTAGCCAGGGAGATGACCAAGCTGCTGGTACCAAGGGTTGTGAGTCTGGGAAATGTGCAGCTCATACTGGATGGCTTTGCAGCAATGGGGTTCCCGAACTGTGGAGGGGCGATAGACGGAACCCATATCCCTATCTTGGCACCGGACCACCAAGCCAGCGAGTACATAAACCGAAAGGGTTACTTTTCAATAGTGCTGCAAGCACTGGTGGATCATAAGGGACGTTTCACCAACATCAATGTGGGATGGCCGGGAAAGGTACATGACGCTCGCATCTTCAGGAACTCTGGTCTGTTTCAGCTGCTGCAGCAAGGGACTTTCTTCCCAGACCAGAAAATAACCGTTGGGGATGTTGAGATGCCTATAGTTATCCTTGGGGACCCAGCCTACCCCTTAATGCCATGGCTCATGAAGCCATACACAGGTAGCCTGGACAGTAGTCAGGACCTTTTCAACTATAGGCTGAGCAAGTGCAGAATGGTGGTGGAATGTGCATTTGGGCGTTTAAAAGCTCGCTGGCGAAGTTTATTGACTAGGTTAGATCTCAGCGAAAACAATATTCCCATTATTATTACTGCTTGCTGTGCGCTCCACAATATCTGTGAGAGTAAGGGGGAGACGTTTATGGCGGGGTGGGAGGTTGAGGCAAATCGCCTGGCCACTGGTTATGCGCAGCCAGACACCAGGGCTATTACAAGAGTACAGCAGGGTGCGTTGTGCATCAGGGAAGCTTTGAAAACCAGTTTCATGAATGGCCAGGATGCTGTGTGAAAGTTCTGTTTTTCCCCAGTAATGAAAAGCCCCGCCCCTTCATTCACTCTAGTTCCCTTTACCCAAACCGCCCTGCCCTCCCCCCCGTGATCACCGCTCGCAGAGGAAATAAAGTCATTGTTGCTTAAAAATCATGCATTCTTTATTAATTCGTAAAACAAAGAGGGGGAACTATGGGGGTAACTGCCACAGTCTCCCGGGATAGCTGGTGGAGGAAGGGAAGCACCAGGATGGGTGGTGGAGGAGGGGATGAGGGAAGGACAAGGACACACAGCACTTTAAAACTTATTGAATGCCAGCCCTTTCTTGCTTGGACTGTTCTCTTGGCTTGAGTGGTTGGGTGCACGGAGGCTGCCCAAACGCGTTCTTGGGCGTCTCGGGGATGAGGTTATGGGACTCGGGAAGGAGGGCTGTTGGTTACACAGGGGCTGTAGCGGCGGTCTGGGCTCAGGCGGTCTTTCCTGAACCCTACTCCTTTCCTCAGCCATAAGCCGGAGGATTTCCATTTGATCCTCCATTAGCCTCAGAATTGCATCCTGCCTTCTCTCTGCACGCTGATGCCACCTACTCTCTTCATCACGCCACCTGTCCGCGCGATCAAAATCTGCCTTTCTGGACTCCGACAGTGTCTGCCTCCACGCATTCTGCTGGGCAGCTTCAGTGTGGGAGGATTCCATGAGTTCTGAGAACATTTCATCTTGATTCCTTTTTTTTTTACTTCTAATCTTCGCTAGCCTCTGGGACGGTGATGAAGGGGGTGGCGTTGAAACATTTGCAGCTGCGGGAGGAAACAAACGGGAGAGGAGTAGTTTAAAAGACACATATTAGAGAACAATGCTCCAAACATTACATATCACATGTGCATTTGGTCCAAGGTTGCACTTTGCCTGTTATATTGAGGGTCTGCCGGTTTGGTGTGAGAGATCACACAAGCAGGTCCGGCGGGCAACAGAATTCGGCTTGCACACAGCCATGGTAAGCCACAGTCTATAGGCTTCTTTAACCTTCATAACGTGGGAATGTTTTCAAACAGCAACCCCCTCATTTCCCATAACAAACAGCCTTTGGGCTGGCAATTTAAAACTGGTTGGCAATTGAAAAGGGAGGGGCGGCGGTTTTTGGGTTAACGTGCAGCGTGAACCTAATCGACACCCCCCCACACACACACAGACACACATCCAAGATGTTCGCTGTTCCCCCTCCCCCCACCGCGTGGGTCACAGCGGGGAAGATTTCTGTTCAGCCACAGGCAAACAGCCCAGCAGGGATGAAGCCCCTCTGAATACCCCCTTAATAAAATTCCCCTATTTCAACCAGGTGACCATGAATGATATCACTCTTCTGAGGATAACACAGACAGATAAAGAACGGATGTTGCTTGAATGCCAGCAAACACCGGGACCATACGCCGCCATGCTTTGCAAAACAATGATTCCAGACTACGTGCTACTGGCCTGGCGTGGTAGAGTGTGTTACCATGGAGCACAGGATAAGGCTGCCCTCCCCAGAAACCTTTTGCACAGGCTTTGGGAGTACATCCAGGAGATCTTTCTGGAGATGTCCCCGGAGGATTTCTGCTCCATCCCCGAACATGTTAACAGACTTTTCCAGTAGCTGTAGCTGTACTGGCCGTGAATTAATCATTAAACACGCTTGCTTATAAAATATGTATTAATTAACAGAGGTACACTCACCAGAGGCACCAGAGGTCCCTTCTCCTGCATCGAGCACGCCTTGGGTGGGTTCGTAGGGTACTGGCTCCAGGGTGACAAAGAGTTCCTGGCTGTCGGGGAAAAGGGCTTCTCCACTTCCTTGCTGTGTCTGGGCGCTATTTTCAGCATCATTATCATCATCATGCTCCTCTGTGGTTTCTGATGATCCACATACGGAGTCATACCACATGGGTGGGTCAGTGCTGGCTGCACCTCCTAGAATGGCATGCAGCTCATCATAGAAGCGGCATGTCTGGGGCTCTGACCCAGAGCATTTGTTTGCATCTCTGGTTTTTTGGTAGGCTTGCCTGAGCTCCTTAATTTTCACACGGCACTGTTGCGCGTCCCTGTTGTAGCCTCTGTCCTGCATGCCCTTGGAGACTTTGGCATATGTATTGGCGTTTCTTCTTTTGGACCGTAGCTCTGCTAGCATGGTTTCGTCTCCCCATACAGCGATCAGATCGCGTACTTCACCATCAGTCCATGCTGGAGCTCGTCTTCGGTTCTGGGACTCCATCATGGTCACCTCTGCTGATGAGATCTGCGCTCACCTGCAGCTCACCACGCTGGCCAAACAGGAAATGAAATTCAAAAGTTCGCGGGACTTTTCCTGTCTACCTGGGTGGAGCATTGGAGCTCAGACTGCTGTCCAGAGCGGTCAAATGTTGCACTGTGGGATAGATCCAGGAGGCCAATACCGTCGAATTGCGTCCTCACTAAGCCTACATCGATTCGGCAATATCGCTTTAAGCGCTAATCCCCTCGTTGGGGGTGGAGTGGCGAGATCGATTTTAAGAGCCCTAGAAGTCGATGTTAAGGGCTTCGTCGTGTGGACGGGTGCACGGATCAATCGAAATAACGCTAATAAATTCGACCTAAACTTGTAGTGTAGACCAGGGCTAAGACAGTCACAGTAGCCTCAGTTGTCATTTCTATTCTCCATCCCCTGGGGGTATAGTGAGGGTGGTGGGACTCCGTCAGCCATTGGTCTGAAGTAGCTTCCAAGGACTATTCACTGTGCTGGTGTAGAGGGAGTATGCCACCTCTCTCCCAGTGCACATGTCCCTAGTGTACAGAGTACACTGTCTTCCACAACTTCACCGGAGTTGGCTGGAACAGTCACTTGTACCAGGAAATTTCAAAGGCTAGAGGAGGTGAGCGTTCACTGGACTCCTTTCCTGTGTTGGGAGTGCATGTAACACCTCAGGTTCCCGTACTGGAGGGTAAAGGACTCCAAAAGTTGCTCCAGGAGGGGACCTAGCACATACCCCTGGTATGATGAGCTGGACCCAGTGCTCTCAAGGGCTGCATGTGCAGACCCTGAAGTGACTCTCAACTCCCTCCTCAACCCTGATAGTCTCATCATATGATAGTATCCTGATGAGGGGCAGGGTGAGGAGGCAGTAGGGATCTCTGAGGAAGTCCTGGAGGAAGGCCCAGGAGTCCCAGAGGAGGAGGAGCATGTGATTCTGCACCTCAAGTTGGTGGACCCTCTTGAGAAAGCCCCCTCTGAGGAGTCTGAGTACACTCCTGTGCTGTGGCAGGAACCAGAATCCAAGGCTGGTAAGTTGTAATACACCCTCGCTCTCCCTGGAAAGATCCCCTCTGGCTCTGGTAAAACATTCCTGAAGCCAGCCTTCCCACCACACCCCACTCCCACTTCACCCTGATATAGTCCACTAGCAAGACACCGCTGTAAATCAATGATTTTATTGAAATCCCTGAATCACTTTAAGTCAGAGTAATCCATTCTCCCTGTGACCACTGGAAATGTTTATTACCATTCCCAGTCCCTGGTATGTGGCTTCTCCCTGCAACGAGCTACTCTGCAGAAGCCGGAAGAAGTGGGGGTGGGTGAAACAGCCATGTTGGCGGTTGCAGAAACAAAATGCTGTGTCCCTTGGCTGTGGAGAGGTGACTGATGTTCCAAAAATTCAGTGAGGAAAAATACACATCTGTAGTGACTCTCTGTTTCCCTGTCCCTTTTAATACTGTTCGCTGGACACAGGGGCCAGACTTTCTGGTGGTGCAGGGGGCATGGGGCTGGATGTTGTCTGTGTTCTCTGCTCCTCTTCCATGGGAACTCTGCTTGCTTAGAATACTCAGTTTCTTCTTGTATTGCCACCTGGTGCTGTAACCATAATTCAGCAAATGTTTGGTGTAGCAGAAATTCAATCTGGTTCTTCAGGTTTAACGGCAAGGCAAATGTGCCTGGCCTGTCTTCCTTGATCACCAAACCCCTCTGCTCAGCAATATGTAGAGGGGGTCACCATTATCAGAAACATCTCTCTGGCATATGTGTCTAGGTGTCCTTCACAGGATTGGAAAGACACCTCTCTTTTCTGTTCTGGTACTTTGATAGCTGCTATGCTCTCTAAGAGTAGGCCAGCTTTTAAAGAACAGAAAGGTGACATGGTAACCTTACCCCAGAAGGAACCAAGACATCAATCCAGGCACTGTAAACATTACAACATTTTTGTAAAAGCAATCCAGGCATCCTACTATTTTTAATCTCAGCTCCTTCCCTGTGGGCTGCAAAAGTAGTGTGACAGAAGGAGGATGTAACAACTGTATTATTTGGATTCTAAAAAGTATTGTGGTCTTTGGCAGCACAGTTGCATTATGTGGGGGCATTTAGGTACCTTCCAAGGAAAAATGAAATATAAGGTGACGCTTGTGTTTGATTTGGCAGGACATTCTGATGCTGAGAGGGTACCCATTCTACTGGGAGGGCAGGCGAGGCACTACACAGATAGCAGAGGAAGACGCAGATGGATTCTGGGAGGACCTGCTTGTTGGCATAGACAGAAGGACTTTCTAAGGGCAAGGGAGGATCGGGCTTTTAGGTGGGATGAGTCATTCCCACAAATGGAGAGGCAAGGGGAATGTGCACAGAGGAAATGGGATCATGCACTCATGCAGTCACTGGTAAAGCTGGTGGTGGAACGCTTTTAGGGTCCGTCTGCCAACATTGCCGCTGCTCCTCTCCCAGAACAGGCACCACCTCCTTCTTCTCCCTCTTCCTCCAGCTGCAGCCCAGGCTGCTGCTGAGGCAGCGAATTCCACACACACCCTGCTGGGAAGGAGCATGTTGGACACCCACTGCAATATACTCAACTGGCACCCAAAAACCCTCTTGGGGAAATCCCCAGAGCATGGAGGAGGGGACCTATGAGCCCCAGTCTGTCCCTTTAGCCCAGTCTGAGCTCAGACCCCAAATCCTAAGCAGGAGACGTTCCTGTTTTTTACCCCTCATGATATTCCATGGGCATTCCCCCGCTTCTCTGGAGGAGGGGAAGAGCAAGGAGACATCTCCACAGAAAGCAATTCTTGCCACTTCTAAGGGAATTTGGCCTTTTTTTAGGTTTCATTTGTTCCTGTAACAAAGTGTTCTAGCTCTGTCTTTCATGTATGTATGTAAATAAAAGTTACTGGTAAATTCACCCATGTGTGCACCTTCTTTCCGAATATGATCAGTGTGATACTTTCCTGGGGTTTGGGTTGAGGTAGCAGGATTTGTGATTTTGGTAAAAGTCTGGTGTCATGGAAATGCTAACAATATCATCCCTCCTACAGCCCCTTCTCCCCTCATCCTCCAGACATGAATTTTCTAAAGTTTTTTTAAAAAGGGAGTTCAGGAGAATTATGTATGCTGTGAAATAACTGTTTCTGGCCAAAGCACCACAATGAAAAACCGAAGACACGTTAAATGAAAAGTCTTTGTGTCTTTGCTGATAATTAAGTGAGAATACAAAGGAAGCAAAAATAACAGTGAAGCTATGACACTGAGCGCTTTCATAACTTCCGTACCCCACCAAACAGTTACCACTGGCAGTCATGGGAGTAGTCACGCTATGGAAGCAATCATGCATGGCACCCGAAAAGAGCTCTGATACATGATGTCAGATAGAATTGTAATCAAGGAATGTATGACGTCCCTCCCAAAAATCTTACCGAACTATTTGTAACAATGCTTAAGGGCTCCCCCTGAACCAACCCAAAACAGAGCAATTAACATGAAACAAAAATATTCCTCAATGATGGCATTAAAGTGTGTTGAAAGTCTCCACAGTACAAAAACACGTCCAAAGCTATCAACCTGGAGGGTCATCCCCGAGTTGTTTGCTTTCAGCTAGTACATTAACTGCAGGAGATCAAAACCTACTGAGGTATCTCACAACAGATGTGTGTGGCAATGCTCTATTGAGCTTGTCGAGCTGCACCACTGTGTTACAATAGTGTATTTTGTCACAGTGCCAATTCACCTTCTGGCTCCCTGCTGTTCCATTATGTGTGCACACATAGCATCACTCATTTCCCTGGCCCACTGGGAACTAGGAGCAGTGTGCACATGGGTGGGATCAGATTGCCTGTACAAGCTTTGAAAAACATTTCTGTCCTGTGCCCACTTTATAGGGAAGCATTCCCCCATAGCCTCATATATGGTATGCAAAGCACAATATGCTGTGACAATCAGAATGTCTCTGGCCACACTGGCATCCAGAGGGGTCCAGCAGCATCGCCAACATGCTTTCAAACTCCCAAAGGTGCATTCCATTACCATTCTGCAGCTACTCAGCCTGTATTGATTCCTCTTTTTTGTGGGTTGGCAATGTAGGGGTATGGCTTTATGAGCTACAGTAGGAACAGGTATGCAGGGTCCCCCAGAATAAATGTTGGCACAGAAACATTGTACATAGTCAAATTGTTTCTGCATAATATACAATCCATTCTTCCCACACTGAGGTATGACTCCAATCTTCTGAGCACCCTGGCGTCATGGACCTTCCCATGTGTCCAGTGTTCATGTTCATGAACTGACCTCTGGGTCTACTAAGCCTTGGAGAATCAGTGAATAGTAACCTTTTAGGTTTACATATTCACTGGCCCCTTTTGGTGAGCTAAGTATTGGGTGTGTGTGTTCTGTTGACAGCCCCAGCACAGTTTGGAAACCCCCATCCTCTGAAATCCCACTATAAGTTCATGGACTTGGGTAAAGGCAACCTACAATAAGTAGATTACAATATTGATAGAATGGCAAACCTGTAAAAACGGCACCCCAACAGTGGAGTTCCTAACCCCAAATTGTTGGCAACTGACTGGTAGTTGTCAGGTGTTGCCAGGTTCCAAAAGGTAATAGCCACCCACTTCTGTACCAGTATGGGTTTCCGAAATGGAGTAGTCTGGCACTAAAGTGTTGGTGCAAGCTCCTTGCACAACTCAGTGAAGGTCTGCTTTTTCAGTCTGAAGTTCTGCAGCCTCTTGTCATCATTCCAGGTTCCAAGACGATGTGGTCCTACCACACCATACTGGGTCTCTGGGACCAGAAGCAGCAGTCCATCCAAGGGCACAACATTGCTACCCTGGCATTCAAAACATCTGTTACATGGGACTCAAGTGAATTTTCATTCCCTTTGTGGGTCAGATGTCTTCACTGTCTGACAGCTCTCTGGACTGATTCCATCCAGTAGCCGGTACTGCACTGCATGAATATCAATCCTGCGAGCAAGAGCAGAACCACAGCTTTATGGACATACTTAATGTCTCCAACACAGTTTGGCAGAAGAGAGAGATGAGTGGGAACTGCAGTCATCAGATGTGTGAAGGCAGAATACATTATGAGCAACATGTAGCAAGGCGGTTCCTAGAATGTCTCCTGTGACACACAGGACTTCGGGACGCCACCCCTGACATTTTATCACTAAGACTGCATACCAAAAGGGGGACATGTGGATGCACGTATATACCTGTGCCCAGTGTAGACCGATGCCCAGCATGGCATATGTGGATGTGTATGGGGTACATGCTCTAGCAAAACATGCACATATAACCATGTACACTCACAAGTGTAGCGGTAGCCTTAAGGTCCAGAAGTGAAACCACATAAGTGGATCATTGGGAGGATGTTATAAATAAAATACTACTCTACACAGACCTCCTCTTCTCCAGTTCCCAGCTATACAACACATACAAAGGAACACAAGGTTCGCTTAACAGCGGGCTGAATCACTCATTCATTTATTCCTATTTGTTGTGAATGTAGACCTTTTTCAGTTTTTCTTTTTGTAAATCACTTGCAAATTGATTTGGATTTCCGACAATGTATTGGTAGGATTAGACCCAAGGCTGTGTTAGCACAGCTTTATGGCACTCTGCGGTGCAATGTTGTCCTAAAGACAGTGTGCCTGGACCTAGAAAGATTTTTCCAAGTGTAGGGGAATGGTTTAGACCCAGTTTAGTGGCATGGTTAAGGAAAAGGGAAAGGGTCTGTTGCTAAGGTGGTCCCTGGTATAGTAACTTTGCTGCCAATGAAAGTTAGAACTCTTCAGAGCTGATTTAAAGAGAAGCACAGCAGAAGCCATTTGAAATGAACAACAACAATTTGTATTGGTCCTACAAAACCAACGAAGAGTGCTGCATGTTCTTGAGTGCCGTCTACTGACACATTATCTGTTAACTATTTATGTACATACAGATACAGAGTATTCTCTTTACAGGAACTGGCTGCTATAACTTGCACCCAGAGACCAGACTGGATGCAGCAGCCTCAGGATTGGCAGAATGTGATGTGCTCTTAGCCACAGCTGAGAAATGCGGTCCATAATTCGTAATCATTCACTGAATAGTTTGGGCAAACAATTTAGTTCATTTTGACTATCATTATTTATGATATGTGATTAGTTAGCTCAATCACATGATTTTGTTTCTGCTCTGTAATTGGCTTATTCCCTGATAAGTACGGAATGATCAATAAGGGATAATAAGTAGCACACCACATTTATTTAACATTGGGAAACATTTTCATGGATATCTGATGTTTCATACACCACTGAATAATTAATTATATCTATGACTAATCATTTTCCCCACTGGAACGAGTCAGCCTGCCTGTTTGTGCATATACTGTGACTGTGTTTTCATTATTCAGCCAATTTCTGTTAGATCTAAGAGTAGCAGTTTTCCAAGCGAAACTACGGAGTCCCCAGTACTCATTTGAAAGTAGACTGGGTTATGAAATTGGAATAAATTAGAATATCAGGTGTCAGTGACAGCTTGTCCTCTAAACAATATTCTCATTTCTCTTTTCAAAGATTTTTTTCTCTCCTCCACCCAATCCTCCCGCCAGACTAGCGTTCGAAAGAGGACAAAGTCCAAAATGCGTATAAGAGGCCAAAGAAACAACAACAGGCTGAGCACTGTCATCACCAGCATCAGTAACAAAAGTGTTAACAAAAGTGAAGCTTTCTAGCTACTTGCCATGGGTTGTTTGCTTTCCCCCCCTGTTCTTGTCTTTACATTCTAAGCTCTTCGTGAACATGTCTTTGCTTTCTGTTTAGCACCTTTTTACCTGTTGTAATATTGCCACATATCACAGTGCTTTATAAACACTGAATAGTTAGGAACATATTGCAGCTTTAAGTATGTGACGGTCAGTTCTTCATCAGAGGCAACTCCTAGAAACATTGTGTAGGCCTTGCCTATGGTAGCATGGGTTTGCCAGTATATGCATATAGGCAAACCTTCCTAGTGTAGAAGCAGGTTATGCCAGATGTAGCTTAAAAGAGTTCTTTCCCAATATAACTTATATCAGTTCCTTGAACAAAACCACTGGAGAAACCACTTTTTTTTTCTGACATAACTGCCTCTATGCTAGGTCTTTTGCTGATATAAAAATGTCGTAAAAAGTCACATCCCTAAAGGATATTACTATATTGGCAAAAGTTTCTAACGTAGCCAGGCTTCAGCATAATAGCTGTGGGAGTGCTGCAGGGAATACACCCTGACTACTGCTCTCCCCTAATTTGGCAGTGCGGAAAGTGGGCAGAGATCTGTCCCTGCCTCCATTCCTGGCAATATCATTTGAAGTTTCAAGTGGTGGAGCCCTCACTTTTCCATATTTTCCTGGACCACTGGAACTGGGATTGTGGATGGTCCCTTTTATTGAGTGCAGGGGTGTGGAGAAAAGTTCTTTGCACCTTCTTTTGCCTCACATGAGTCTGTAACATTTCAAAATGTACTTGATTCTGAAAACAAACAAACCACAGACCATCTCCATATATGAATAACTAAGGCCTTTTGTAAGCATTTCACAATGAAGCTGTACTACTGAGAGACAGTCAATGACAGTAGCTAAAAGATGTCCCCAAGAAGAAAATATATCTAAGTACAATACAAGGAAATACATTTTAATTCCTGTTAACTGTGCAGGTACTTCAGCTTTGGCAAAGTTGGTATTCTTTACTTGGCTTAGCTACTACATACATTGTTTATTCAGAACACATATTCAACCCATCGGTTATTTGCAGGTAATTATTGGGTACCAGACATCCTCATTTCAGCGGTCACAAGAGTGAGACTGGGTTTCCTTTACATCGTTTCCCATTGCTATGTGACAGCACTATTTTTTTGTTCATTTTATGATCTTTTTGACAAGAATAAGATTTTAATTGTCTTGCGTGAAAGGTTTGGTGTGAACTTTGCTGAGCTTAGTTCAAATAAAGAGGTTTGTATTTTTTGCACTGTTTGCGCAACCTTAGTTTCTAACCATTGATGTATTCCAAGGCAGAGCACTCTCTATTTTGACCTTTTCATTAGTAGTAATTTGAGTAGCTGTTAACTTCCTTCTCTTCTTTCTATACTCTTGTGAGTATAGCCTCCTGTGAGAGACAGAATGGACACCCATTCAACATATAGGTTACTTACAAAATTTTTACTGTTCAACATCTTGTGAACCACATCTTACTATTATGGTTTATATTGACGTAGTGTCTAGTGGTGCCAATCGGGGGACCACTGCAGTTAGATTCTCTACAAACAAGTAGAACAAAAACAGTTCTTTCCTCAGCAAGCTGAAAGTCTAGGATTATGACAAGATATAACAGATGGATAAACAACCCCAAACAAGGCTGGGGGACAAGGTAACATTAAAGATGGATAAGTTTGCATAAGTCAGTAGACTCACTGGTCAAAGTAGTCATAATGTAGAAGCTACTGTTTAGAGATGATGAAAAGTTTTTATCAAAACAGTTTTCTATCAAAAATGCTGCAAAATTATTTTTTGTGAAATTATTTGGATTTTATTTACATTTTATTTTTAAAAAATTGGAAAAAATTCAAAAAATGGCAAAACATCCCATTTTGAAATTTTCAGAACATAAAGTTTCAATTTTCGTTTCAAAATGACTTTAAAAATGTACTTTATGTTTATCTAAAATGAAACAAATAATTTCGAATTTATCAAAACAACATGTTTCAATTGACCTGAAATGATTTCTTTTAAATTTTGTTTTGTGAAAAATGTCAATGTTTTGACTTTTTGTTCCAATTTGGGATGATTTCTGTTTAAATCTCAACATTTTTGGTGATATGGAAAATCCATTTTACAACCAGCTTTACTACTCCATTAATAATTAACCTTTAACTTTCACAGAGCAATTACCCTCTTCCACATTTCCTCCTCTCTTTTTGTTCCCCTCTTCCTGCAAGCCTCTATTTCACCCTTTTCATTTTTTCCCATCTGCTCTGTTAGAATAATTTAAAAATCCCACAAGAATTTCTGTTCTCATGTGATTTCAGCATATATACAACCTTTGAAGTTCTAACTTAAATTATACATATACCCAATTAGAATTTCTTGGAAGACATGAGTATAAAAACTTCCACGTTATGAACAGCAAAGTTTTCATACATTCTCAAATCCTTCCAGAACAGTGAATGTTTGTTGGAACTGAGTAGTCTCAGGAATTCCTCCTTTACTATGATAATTATGACTACACTTCAGAAGATTTCTTCTCTTAGAGTTCATAAGCCAGCCAGAGCTGGGGCATATGTATATGAGAAACCTCCAAGGAGTATCCAGGCAGCTATAGGAAAGCTACTGGTGACTCAATAGGAGGAACTCTTCCCTAGATCTCTGAAAAAAATCTGTCAATATTGGTTAGGAATATTGCCATGCTGGGTCAGCCCAGTGATCCATCTATTCTGGTGTCCTGTCTCTGAGAGGGGGCAGTAACAGATGCTTCAGAGGAAAGAAGAAACAATCAGGGAGAAGACACCTAAAAGTAAAATAACATGTTGTTGAGCTCTGCGGATAGGGAGGGTCCTGGGGTTTGTATGGGGATTCTGTTATTCTACAGGGAGGAAAGGTTCCATGATGGCCTAACTCAACTATAAGATGCATTTGAGGTTTCTGTTCAGATACAGTTACAGAACATGTTGCCTTTTGACCAGTGAAGGTTTTTTACGTGAAAGGTTCACAGAACCTGATCTTTCTTCTGAGTCAATGCTATACTAATGCCTCAGTCTAGTAGGAGAGGGGGCTTTGTAGTCTTGGAGATGCTGTCTTTGAGGTGAGACACTAAACTAAGATTCTGATAATAGTCACCATTAAAGATCATGTGGTACTTTTCACAAACGTAACAGAGTTAGCCCCATTGACCTGTCTACCTCTCAGTGTACAACATTGTATTATGCATATCTAATTCCCCCCGGCAGTCTCAATTGGATATAGTATTTGCTTTCAGTTGCTGCTCTAAACTGTCATTTTATGTTGCTGTGCACTGTAAAAAAGCTGCTGTCTTCAACCCCAGAGAGCTTTATTTTCAATGTTGTATTTATATTGGTTATTAATGAATAAGATTTCATTGATGATTGTAACTGAAAATGCTAAATAAATTCAAAAGTTGTATTACATACTTGTTATTCTTTTTTTGCAATGTGTGGCCTCTATTGTGTCAAAGTGCAAAGAGGGTGTGAGGTAAGGCAACATAATAGGGTGCACTGCTCCTTTAAGAGTAGATTTGATTCCAGTACATTCCAGTTACAATTTCTAACCAGGACAGATTCCAGGGAGTTTAGTCCAGATGGGCTCAGAGAGATTGAGGCTGGGACAGCATGGAATGCTGGGATGGTTGCCTGAGTATAAGAAGCAGTTTTCCCTCAGACCAGAGAAGGAAATAGAAAGAGAGAGAGAGAGAGAGAGAGAGAGAGTCCTGAAAGGAACAGCAGCAGTTGTTGAGTCTCTCCAGGTAAAGGGCCCACGAGGGGGTTTTGTGGAAATATGTCTGGAAAGGGCCAGGGAGCAGGCCCTTAAGAAGGCTGCAGAAGGACCACAAGGAGCTGTAAGTTTCATCTGGTGAAAGACTGCTTGAAAGCACGGGACCAAGAGGTATCAGCCTCTCACAAAAAAGTGAAGGGTTCATTCCAGAGAAGGGTGCAGACTGGCAAAGGGAGTGCTGTTACCCGAGGAAAGAGACTGAGTGGTGGTTTTAAACTTTTCATTTGGTTTCCTTTGGGACTTCCATTACCCCAGAAAGAGAGAACATTTTTATTGGTTAGCTGGGCTAAACTAAATTAATATACCAGGAGGGGAAACTGAGGCAGTGATCACACTTGACAGTGAGGAAGTTAGACACGGTCACAGGCAGGTAAATATTTTCTGTATCTTTAACTCAGGTTGCCCTGAGACTTGAATTTCAAGGTAACATTTCTGCCCTTCTCTATTTTGGGAAATATAGCCCTACAAGGGCTATACTGCCTCTGCATTCCATTTTGGATGCAATTCAAACTACTCAGCTTCATGTTCAATTCCCCACTTTTAAGGGTATATGCAATGTAAGCCCAGAGTTATTGGGACTTGAGTCAAATGACCCAGGTTGGAGAATCCAGGGCTTGAGCATCTACACTGATTGTAGATGTTAACAATTTTCTAGCCCAGGCTCAAGTCTGGTGCTCTGGTGTTCACACTGTAGCAAAGAGACCTGAGTCACATGATCCATTTCCCAGAGTCCCTAGCGCCCTCCCAAAATGTGGCCACGTTAGCCCTTTGACCATGATGCACTGTAGGAAAACTTGACTGTCCTCCCTGCACATTAAAAGAAGTTTTGAACGGCTGTGAACATATCCTGTCAAGCAGTCATTTTGGTCTATGTGCTCTCAGCTACTGGAGCCAGCAACATGGAGGCACCTTTTGAAGAACTTTTCTTGCTTGTGCTTTCACTCCTTGGTCAGGAAAGGGCAGAGCTTCCATGAGGTGCAGGTGAACATTTTGGCAGCATTTTCTGACCCACCAAAGGCACATGACAGAGGTTATGATGGAGGAGGAAGAGTACCATGGCATGGCAAACACAAACTGGCTGATACTGCTCAGTACACTAGCTATAGCCACTGGTGTCCCCTAGGTAGACCGGCAGAGAGCCACAAACACAGACAGGTGGGACCATGTCATCATGCAGACCTGGGATGACTAGCAGTGGGTCCGGAACTTTTCACATGAAGAAAACTGCATGTCTGCTGCTTTGTAAACAGCTTGCCGCAACCTTCCAGTGTAAAGACACATGCATGAGGTCACCCTTACCAATCCAGAGGTGGGTTGCGATAGCCATCTGGAAGCTGGCTATCCCAGACTGTTACAGGTCCACTGCCAATCAGTTTGGTGTTGGAAAGTTGACTGTGGGTAAAGTGGTTACAGAGTTTCTGAGGCAATCAGGCATGTGGTTTATCCTAAGGTGGCAGCATTATAGATATTCCTGGGGTAACTGATGGCTTTGAGAGAATGGGGTTTCCTAACTGCACTGGGGCCACTGATGGGAGTTATGTGCCTGTAGTTTGCCCTCCTCAAGAAGCACATGAGACATACACTGCAAAGTTTGCATCTGATGAAGTGGATATTCACCCAGGAAAGCTTATGCTCCAATACTTCTGTTAGTCTATAAGGTGCCACAGGACCCTTTGTCGCTTCTACACTGCAAAGGGTGGTCCCTGTTATGCAGCCCTCATAGACCACAGAGGGTGATTTATGAATGTCAGCATAGGCTGCATAGGAAAAGTTCATGATGCCAGAGTTATTTGTGGATTGGGAGTTTATATTCATGGACAGGCTGGAACACTATTCCCACCAAATGACATTGTCATAAATGGAGTTACTTTCCCCACCATTATTCTAGGGAACGTCATGTAACACCTTTGGCCTTTGCTTATGAAACTGTGCCCTGATTTGAGAGGCCCTGGAAAAAGAAGGTTTAATTATACAGTCATCAGGTGTTGCATGGTTATTGAATGTGCTTTTGGCAGATTAAAATGCCAGTGCAGATGTCTACAGATCCATTTGGATGCCAGTGTCATCAATGCTGTCCGCACTACTGTAGCTTGCTGTGACTGTCACAATCCTTGTGAGGCCAGAGGAGAGCCATTTCCCCCCGGAATGGACCTATGACAGCGAGGGGCTGCTGAAGCTGTGAGGAAGTGCACCTGCCACTGCCAGAAAGGGCACCTACTCAGTGCTTCCTTTGTGCCAGGGCTTGCCAGGGCTGAGCCCTGGCACCTCTAGGTTTGGCAGTTCATAGCCTAACACCTGTGGGCTGGCCGTATCAGTTCTGAAAGTAAAAAAATTGCTTGAGCCCAGGCACCTCTTTCGTTGCAAATTAAACACTGCACCTACTACAGCTGGAGCTGGCTGCACCCAGGCAACAGAAGTCAGGAACGCTTTGTGCTCCCTCATTATGGATTTGCATGGGCCAATGGAAGAATGTGCTTGTGGGGGGAAAGGAACCAATTAATCCGGGGGGGGCGGGATTCGGTGCTTGGAAGGGCTGTGGTCTTGATTGCCATGCAGTGTACTTATGAATGATATGATGAATAATGAATTGTGTGGGGGGGGGGGGGCGCGGGGGGTGTGAATTACAGTACGGGTTCATATAAGGATGTTATTGAAGTGTGAATTACTGTACCTAACTGCATAGAGGAACAGTGTTTGCTTAGTATAGTATAATTGCTTCTGATCATGTTTTTAGCTTTATTATCTGAAATCATGATTGTACGATGGGAGGCAGTAATAGCAATAAACTTTCTTGATGACATAAACGTCTTTAGTTGTAAATATGTGTTAAAACAGTACAACGGTGACCATTGCTAGGCTATAAACCTAAAATCAAGTAACAGAAGAACATTTCCAAAACGAAACAAATAAATGTGCAGGAAACAGCTCAAACTTGACACAACCCCCCTGCTGCTCCATGTCCCCAACTCCAAGTTCTCCTTTCCCTTCTTAGCCTGTTTGTTGTGCACATGGCAGCAGAGGGGGTGGAGGTATCCACAGGATGGGGTTAAAGAAGGAAGGTGGCATGGGGTTTACTTGCCTTCCCAGCCACACATGGGGCCTGATTGCATGGGCCACCCTGACATGGAGTTGTCCAAACTACTTCTGGACTGAGGGTACATTGCAGCGGGATGGGGCCAGGGTAGAGTCGAGTAGCCAAATAGTTATCTCTGATGAGCTTTGTTGTCCTCCTTTAGCCACTGTTCCTGTTACAGGCACTGAGCAGCAAGTGCCTGCTCCCTTGCTGAAACCCTATCCAACAGATGTGTAGTAAGCCTCAGCCTTTCCTTCTGCCCCTCGGCATGCTGTTTCTCTAGTAGTCTTCAGTCCCTCTGCTCCTGATACTGGGCCTGCTTGTCAGCCCTCTCCAGAACGTCAAGCATCACTTCATCATGGAAACCCTTCCTCCTGGAATGGTCCACGAAAGTATGGTGGGCCAGGGATCCAACTGTGGATGGACTGCAGGCAGTGAACGTTGAGGGGCCTGTAATAGGCAAGAAACACAGGAGCACAGAATTAATTCTTGTGGAATTTTAAGGACATAAAATGTTCCATTTCAGTATTGAACCACAATGTATTGTGTAAGGGATGCTTCAGTCCACAGAATCCCCACAGCCCGGTTAATCACAGTTACAGATGTGCAGAAACAAGTTTAAAATTAGTGTCTGCTTCTGTTTTATAAAAATTGTGTAACTACTTGGGGTGAGGAGGCTGGGTGCAAGTGGCTTTTTCTCTCATTTCAGGCTTTTCACATTTTGGAGGGCATAATTGATCTGTGGTGCCCTATTGGTAGTGGGAGATGTTATTCCAAGCTGCTGGTGGGAAACTTGCAGGGTATGCAGCCAAAGTATTCAATGGTATAGTGACTGAACCGTGCATCTGTGAGTGGAGTGGGTTGGTCAGCTACCGAAGTGGCGCTGGAAAATAGGCTCTTCCCTGCAATGTGACTATCTATGTGGAGTTCCTGTTTCGGAAAAGTTTGCAGCTATCAGCATCCGGGATTGCGTCAGCATCCATGGAGGAACTAACAGGATGCTGTGCAGTAGCGTAGCCAGGTCTTGAGCACAGGGGGAACGGCGCTATAAAAAGGCGCCTCCCCGCTCTCCCTGTACTCACCCTGCAGTGCTTTAAAGGGCCTGGGGCTCCAGCTGCTGCGGAGCCCCGGGCCCTTTAAAGTACCGCCACCGGAACTCCGGCAACGGGGATCCGGCGGCGCTTTAAAAGGCCCGCAGCTCCCCGCAGCAGCAGGAGCCGCGGGCCTTTTAAAGCGCCCCGCCCCCCCAGCCCGGCTCCACAGCAGGGCTGGGGGGGAGAGGCGCTTTAAAAGGGCCGTGGCTCCCCGCAGCGGCAGGAGCCACTGGCCTTTTAAAGCGCCGCCCCAGCGAGGCTCGGGCGGCGCCTTAGTGCCACTTTTCCTCACAGGGGGAGCGGTTGCTCCCCCGGCTCCCCCCCGGCTATGCTACTGATGCTGTGTTAGCTTACACATGGCTGACGCTGTTATGACTGCATGTGCCACAGCCTTCCTGCTGCCTACCCCCGGCACACTTCTGGAAAATAAATGGATAGCCCATTCATACATGGGCTGAATGACTTTTGTCACCCATGGACTGCATGGGCTATCTCTAACTGAACTGGACAAGATTTGGAAGGAGAACACATTTCCCCAAACACACTTTCCGAGTTCACACTTTCCAGGTGGTGCCAGAGACTGTTGAGTGATTACAGAGCGGCAAACTTAGAGCCATTGTTACTTTAAGGACAGCAGGAATGACGCTGTAGCAAACATCTTTGCCTTTCGAGTAAAAATACTCTTTAAAGCCATTCTTTACTGTTTGCACCTCCTGGTCACCATGTTGGACTCCACGTGGTGTGGTGTCACCGGGATACAAGCCAACATTAGCGGATACACACTGGTAGCCAGGGCTTCTCATAACTTTTTGCAGCTCCTACGAGCCTGAAGCTAAGAAATTTGAGTGTAGTGTGATACAGCATGGCCGGAAGGCAGCAGGAGAGTGATCTAGGATGAGGAGAAGCCTTATTCCCTGTAGATTAATTAAAAGCACCTGAAACCAATTAGAGCACCTGAAGCCAGTCACCTGATAAAATCCCCCTGCTTCAATCAGCCAGAGGAGGAGTTGGAGCAGAGTGAGGAGGAGTTGGAGCAGTTTGGAGGAGCTAAAGGAGAGTGATTTGGTGGTGTAGCAGAGAGCAGTTTGGAGGAGTGAAGCAGAGTGGATTGGTGGTGGAACAAAGAGCAGTTTGGAGGAAAGCGGAGGAGAGTTTGGAGAAGTGCTGTGGTGGGCTAAGAAGACCAAGATCCTAGATAAAGGGACACCTGGCTTGTGCAGAGGGAAGGCAGGAAGCCCCACAAGCTGAAGGTCAGGAGAGGGAAGTAGCCCAGGGGAAAGAATCACTGGTACAAGTGGTTCACCTGCTATCATAGGGCCCCTGGGCTGGGACCCGGAGTAGAGGGCAGGCCCGGGTCCCTCCCTCTCCACTCCCCTTCCCTGGGATACTAGTAGGATAGCTGTTACCCCAGTTCAGGGGCAAGAAATGGCACCCTGAAACCCCCCCACAAGAAGAGAAAGTGCGGGATCCATCATAGTAGTGCCTGCAATTTGCCACAGTAGACAGCAGACAGGTGGGTGGGCTCAAGTCTGAGTCTGGGCCCAGCTTACACTGCAGTGTAACCATACCTTTAATCTCATCATTGGTTCCCCCTCTGCATGATTCTCTGTAAAATATCTTCATTCTCTTCTCACTCCCACACGTTCCCTAGGGTTGCCAATTTGTAATCGCACAAAACTGAACAGCCCTGTCCTGCCCCCTACGCTGCCCCTTCCCTGAGGCCCTGTGCCTGCCCTGCCTTCTCCAAGGCCCCGCCCCTCTTCTCTGCATCACCCCTCCCTCCATCACTTGCTCTCCCCCACCTTCACTCACTTTAACCGGGCTGGGGCAGGGGGTTGGGGTGCAGGAGGGTGTGAGGGCTCCGGCTGGGGGTGTGGGTTCTGGGGTAGGGCTAGGGATGAGGGGTTTGGGGTGCAGGAAGGAAGGTGCTCAGGGCTGGGGTAGGGTGTTGGGATGTTGTGGGGGGGACTCTGGGAGAGAGTTTGGGTGTGGGAAGGGACTCCAGGCTGGGGCAGGGGGTTGAGCTGTGTGGGGGTGCAGGGTCCTGGCAGCGCTTACCAAGTCTCCCAGGAACCGTTCACCAGGTCCCTGCAGCCCCTAGGCGCATGGGTGGCGAAGGAGGCCGTTCTCCCAGGAACCGTTCACCAGGTCCCTGCAGGCTCTACCCCAGCAGCTCTCATTGGTTGCGGTTCCTGGCCAATGGGAGCTGCGGAGCCGGCACTTGGGGCCAGGGCAGCACGTGCAGCCTCCCTGGCCACCCATATGCCTAGAGGCTACAAGGACCTGGCAGCCACATCCGTGAGCTGCGTGGAGCTAGGGCAGGCAGGGAGCTTGACTTAGGCCCGGGCCCCCGCTGCACGCTGACCAGTCTTTTAACGGCCCGGTCAGTGGTGCTGACCGCAGCTGCCAGGGTCCCTTTTTCACTGGGTGTTCTGGTAGAAAACTGGCCTGGAAACATTCCCCCATCTCTCACTCTACCTGAAATGCCCTTCCTGTACTCACACCTCTCTCTCTCTCCCCACTCCTTCAAACCCTTCCTTAAACTTATCTTTGCTCAGGACCCCTGAAAGAACTACCCATCTAATGGTAGTGTAAGAAAAATAAAGCAGAGAATTAACATGTGCTTTGATGCAGCAAAGCACTTGATCATGTGCTTAACTTTGCATAATGGCAATACTCATGTTTGTAAATTTAAGCCACACTTAGCCACCCAATCATCTATATATGCACTCTTTATTTCACTCCTTCCTCCATTTTAGCTGATGTTTATTTCCCCCATGTTCTATCATTTTCACACTCATTTTTGGCCCTTACTTAGGACAGCATCCCTATTCGGGCAGGGCACCTAAACACATGCTTAACTTAAAGCACATGCTTAAGTGCTTTCCTGAATAGGGATGGACATAACCTTGTGTCTAAGTGCTTTCTTAAATCAGGGCCATAGATTGTAAGCTCTTTGGAGCAGGGACTGCATGTTTATTTGCTGTGTCAAGCACCATGCCTACGTATAGAAATGTATGCAAATGTCAAATAACCCTAATACTTTCTCTAATAAAACCCAAGACTACTGTATGCTAATACATGCTCATGGCATCAACACATGGGATGTATTACAGCATTACAGATGAGATACATTTTATAAACAACTTCTGATCTATCAGAGGGAGAGCACAGGAGGTAAGGAAATGTAACCTTCACTGTTTTAAACTGCCCTATACCAGATAATTCATGTAACAGCACAAGTACAAGCAACGTGGCATTTGGAAGCCTCCTGCTACAGAGAGTAAAACAGACCTTTTGAAAGAAATTACTAGTTACACCTCATCAAAGGTTGGCATTTTCCCTCTATGTAAGTACAGTTGCCTTCCCATCAGCCACCCTCACCTAGTCCTTTAATTGTGGTCTTCTTGGTAAAAATAGTGGGATTTTTAATAATTTGTAAAGTTATCCATTGAACAATATTGATAAAGATATGTGTCTCATTATGCATGAAATGAGGGAGTCCCAGTTATGATAGCTGACTAAAAGGGACATGCTCATGTTTTCTGAGTCAGTAAGTAAACTAGGCAATAAGGAATGGCAATATACAAAAGCCTGTAGGAGAACACTTCCATCTGCCTGGCCACACAATAGCAGATTTACAGGTAGCCATCCTGCAGCAAAAAAACTTAAGGACCAGACTCCAAAGAGAAACAATAGAGCTTCAGTTCATTTGCAAATTTGACACCATCAACTCAGGCTTAAACAAAGATTATGAATGGCTAGCCAACTACAAAAGCAGTTTCTCCTCCCTTGGTATTCACACCTCAGCTGCTAGAAGAGGGCCTCACCCTCCCTGACTGAGCTAACCTCGTTATCTCTAGTCTAAGTTTTCCCTACACATTTATATCTGCCCCTGGACATTTCCACTGCTTGCATCCGAAGAAGTGGGTATTCACCCACGAAAGCTTATGCTCCAATACCTCTGTTAGTCTATAAGGTGCCACAGGACCCTTTGTCGCTTCTACAAATCCAGACTAACATGGCTACCCCTCTGATACTTAAATAAACTAGGTGATATCAAACTTCCTCATATGATATCTTAATAGATGATCATTCTCTTTGTGAGGCAAAATGAACCCTAGAGGCACTCGGGTTTTGCACTGAAAACAGGGCTTCTTCATGTGCAAAAGATCGCTGTGATGTGAGTCCAAAGCTGTAGGCAGCAGCTTCCCATAGGGAGGCATTCAAAGATTCAGCTGGAATCTGTTGCAGTAATGGTGTTTTTCTGCATGAGCAGATGAATGGGCAATCTCTATTTACTGTTGCTCATAGTTTAATATTTGAGGTAGCACCCCACAGTAACAGTTAGCCCTTGCCTTCAGTAAAGATATAACTGTTGGCTTGAGAATCAGATTCGTTGTTCTTCTAAATCTCTGGGAGAACATGGAATACGTTATTTTAAATCACAAATACATTGGATTACTACTGTATGGCTCAAAGAAACTTTTAGTACTCATTATGATTTCATTATAGCGTTAAGGAGATGAAAGAGATAGACTTGCTTTATGTCAAAAGAATTTACTATCCAGTTTTGCTGTTGGCTCCAGGAGGCTGATTGTGACAGAAAAGGGGAAGACAATGTGATCTGTTAATGATAAAAAAAAATGACAACCTCATCATTTGGTATCTTTTATTAGATTTTCATTATTCAGTGCTCAGAATGCATTACCTTACATCTGTAAACACTCTTTTTCTAGGAGCTACTTGCACATTTTACACAACAAAGTTTCTGTTTAAAATGATGTTTTGTGGTAAAAGGTTGGTGAAATTAAGGTAAGTAAGGTAAGCCATGTAAATGTTCATTTTAATCAGAGGCACACAAAAAGTTTTTGTGATTCAAGAACAAAAGGCCATGAAAAAAATGTAATGGAAAATAATCCCAGAAACATCAACCATCTGTCTTGGGCTGGTAAGTTCTATACTAGAGAAGAATGCAGTGATGAGAAGCAATGAATACAAATTATGAAAAATCTAATTCTTGTTATTAATTTTTTTTAGACTGTAAGAGAACAATCATCCATTTGTAAATACCAATTACAAGGCAGAATAGATACATTGAGAAGACATTGATTTTTTTAAGATTGGTTCATGACCAATAGACTGTTTCATATATAAATTCTAGCACACAGAACCATGCAATGGAAAATACACTAATACATATGTCTAAATATGTGGAAATGCACAGTAAATGTTGCTAGTACATAAGTCATGCGTGATGTATGATCTGACAAGTAAATAGCGAAGTGACAGTGCAATCCAAATTCCATGTGTGTAGACACGTGTCAATCAAATGTAACTGCATAATCCAATTTTCCTCCACCCATTTTCTCACAATCTTCATTTCCCTCAGGATTTTACCCTCCTCACACATTTTCCCATTTTACTCTGCCTCACCCTCAAAAACTCTGTCATGGTGATCGACGTGCTATTGCAGAGAAAGCATCTCTTTGACTTCTCATTTAACAATATATTTTCCAGTTGCATGGATTTTGGTTTATAGTTGAAGCAATTTACTGGTCATCAACAGCAACAAGAAAAAAAATCAACATTTTCTCAATGAATCCAACCTCCTTTCTACATGGTATTTTGAAATTGCTTACTATACTTTTGCTGTCAAAAGAAAAATGCAAAATAATTTGTGGGCATCAAGGGCCAAAAGAAAAAAAGGAAAAGGCTACATAGTTCAAGTGACTATGTGATGAGACAGTCATTTCCTTCTCTTTGTTCCTAATACACTAGAAACACTAGAGTTGCAAACTGACCAGTCAACCACACACCTGATTTAGAACCGGAACTACACAATCAGCCAGTAGCAGAGACAAAAAAAATTAAAAATAAATACAGTACAATACTGTGATAAACGTAAACTACTAGAGATGAAGCCTGACTCTTCCCTGCATATTTATCCCTGCCCCTGGACATTTCCACTGCATGCATCTGAAGAAGTGGGTATTCACCCACGAAAGCTTATGCTCCAATACGTCTGTTAGCCTATAAGGTGCCACAGGACTCTTTGTCACTTCTACAGATCTAGACTAACATGGCTACCCCTCTGATACTAAATAAATAAAGGGGAAATTTTAAAAAGAGATCTGACAAGGTAAGGAAACTGTTTTTGTGCTTGTTTAATTTAAATTAAGATGGTTAAATGCAGCATTTTTCTTCTGCATAGTGAAGTTTCAAAGCTGTATTGAGTCAGTGTTCAGCTGTAAACCTTTGAAAGAACAACCACAACGTTTTGTTCAGAGCTATGAATATTTCAGAGTTATGAACAACCTCTATTCCTGAGGTGTTTGTAACTCTGAGGTTCTACTGTATATGGAATGGGTAATAACACCTCTTCCTAGGATCCTGTGAGGATGTTTGACTGGTGAAAATGTAATCCTAATTGCAATCAGATCAGGTTTTCCACTAGAGTTGTAGCTAGGGCTGGTTGAATATTTTCCATGAAAACTGTTTTTCAGCAGAAAATTGGGCTTCACCTGAACTAATTTTTTTTTGCAAAAATGTCTGCTTTCACAGAAAATGTTATTTCTTTGAAAAATCCACTGTCTTATAGCCAGGGACTCCTATGAGCCACCCCCTCACTACAGAGAACTTTTTCCTGGGTGTCTGGCTGGTGAGTCTGGCCCACATGCTCAGGGTTCAGCTGATCACCATATTTGGGGTCGGGAAGGAATTTTCCTCCAGGGTAGATCGGCAGAGGCCCTGGAGGTTTTTCGCCTTCCTCTGCAGCATGGGGCATGGGTCACTTACTGGAGGATTCTCTGCATCTTGAAGTCTTTAAACCACGATTTGAGGACTTCAATAGCTGAGACATAGGTGAGAGGATTATTCCAGGAGTGGGTGGCTGAGATTCTGTGGCCTGCATTGTGCAGGAGGTCAGACTAGGTGATCATAATGGTCCCTTCTGACCTTAAAGTCTATGAGTCTATGCGTCTATGAGAGAAAGTGGTGGATCATGGGAGATGTAGTCCATCCATCCAAAGATCCTGGACCATGGAACAGAATGGGAGCATTAGGTACCTGAACTACAACTCCTCATAATTTTGAATCAAAATATTTTAGCTTTCAATATTTTGGACAAAATTTTTCACACAAAAAAATTGATGAACACTGAAAAAATAAAATGAAAATTGTTTTTGTCAATTTTTAACTTGGAGAAAAAACGTTTCTGCCTAGATGAAGTTATGACAGACTGTGTCTTTAAGAGACTTGGTAGTGACACACACCAGGAAAAGCAGGATCCAATTGTGGTGCCAGCAGTGTGATCCCTGAGTAAGCTGCAATAAAATGACTGTTTGTCTGAACCTCCTGGATTGTGTGTCTTTGCTATCTCTCTGTGTCTATTGCCAAACAAAGGCGATTACAAGAATAATATTTTTGTAGAATATTTCTAATTTGGTTATGAACATTCAGAATCAGTCATTCCTGTAGGGTATGTGTTAGAAAATCTTCAAAGTTCTAAAGTGAAGGCAACACTTCAAAATGTTCACATGGGAAACAACCCTGCCAGAATCTGTTTAGTTATTACAGGGTTTGTAAATCAGTCCTGCATGGATTTTACTTGAGGTTTTGTGAATTAATCTCATGCAATTCCTGGTGTGTTTGTGTGTGTGTGAAATCAGCACGCTCATACATGCTGTGCATTGTCAAATGAAAAAGAGCAACACATGCTCCATGATCTGCTACCACTGTTTGTCATTGCATAAATCTATATTCTGTTTTATTTCTCTAAACATTTTGCTTGTTATTTATGGCAACCAGCATGGCTGGATGCCATCCCTTGGGATATGGTGAACTTATACTTGTAGTGTGTGAATTTATGAAATTGGAAGGAAGTATTATTTTGTGCTAAGTCTTTTGGGATATGTTTAATTCTGGATGATGGCTGTTCCTTATCAGAAGCTGTTTTCAAAGTGTGTCAGGTTTTTTTTAATTATTCTGAAACAGGATACTCTAGTATGTATGCTCTGCAGCCAGAATTTTCTGAAGGTACATATATACCTCTAGCTAGAGATGACCAGAACTGGTTCATGCAGTTTCTGCTAAACACAGAACACCCAAAAGACCCAATTCTTGATTTGATATTGTAATTTGACTTCTGAGTGACTGCTTCCATTTTAAATTGCATTATTCCCCCTTCCATGACTCCTAAAGCATTAATTCCAAGAGTGATCTCAAAACTTTAGCCAAAGCTCTGATGTCATCTTAATAGAACCTTTCTGTACAATGAACTGGCTAGCTCCCTCCCTCTCTCTCACTCTCTCTCCTGTTAGCTGTATGCAGTGTTGCTGTAGCCGTCTTGGTCCCACGATATTAGAGAGACTAGATGGGTGAGGTAATATTTCATTTGACCAACTTCTGCTGATAAGAGAGACACACATTCAATTGGTGTGTCAATCAATGTAATATCTAAGTGTTTGGCTGACTACCGTTCAGTAGATATATATAGAATATGATCCCTAACTAGAGAACCTTAGGTAAAACAAATAAGAAGGTCCATGCAGGTGTTTTAGCAAGTTAGGTTTATTTAGCCTAGAGGCAACCTGGTGACCATGTGGTACCTACAACTCTTCACTAGTGATGAAGAAATGCAAAGTAATTTAGGATTTATTGCCTCACACATGTTCATCAGCTTCCTTATACACCAAAACATTAAATCTATTGGTAGGCTAAGCATTAAAATGAACATTATAGCCTACAAATTACCATGAAAAATGATAATTTTAAAAAAATATATAGCTTTTAGTTTTGACAGAATGTGGAGGAGCAAAAGCTGCTGAAGATTTCAAGTCTCTTAAGTAGTGATGTTGAAATGAAGCTACTGTAGACCATTTAAAAGAAAAAGGAATTCTCAGCGGAGAACTCATTTTAGGAAATCATCTGAAGCACTAAAGAGCAAAACACAGCTCGCCCACAAACATGGCCATAGTTTTCTCTTTATTCCAGGAACTCAGACACCTGCTCTGCTATGAAATAACTGTGAGTTGGGTGAGCATTCTGGGTATCTTTGACATGCAAATGAACACACCAAATCCTCTTGAAAGAGGGCAACTAGATTTTATGGCCACCAAACTGGTGCAATTCAAACTACATTCCAGGGACAAAGAAACCTCTGAAGATACATGTAAGTGGGAATGGCTGAATGTCAAAGAGCAGCGGCAGGATTTAAAAAGGTTACATCAAAAAGAAAAATACTTTTAATGGATTCTGCTCTACATTTATCAGACGCTCTCTCTAAAACTGAGACTTTTACAGATTAAGAAGATGTGAGTCAATTTAAGAAAACTTATGTTGAGAAATTTTACAAGTACTGACATTGCTCACGTTCTAGTTTATCTGTAATGAGAAAAGAAAATACACGTATGTTATACTCCTATATTTCAAGAAGGGGAGTCTCTAATAAACCAAAGGCATTTGCTGTAGTATGCTACATGTTCAATGGCATTAGCATTTCTATTATATTTACATATTACGCTAAAATAATAATATTAAAATTGCAAAATAAAGCACCCGGAAGTTAAGAAATGCCAGATTTATCCACCCCTAGGCTCCCCACTAGAACTGGCTATGATTAGCTAACATGTTTTAAAAGGTGTTAAACACTGTCTATACTAGATGCTGAGTAGTGTTTTTAAAATGTTAATTAAAACATTAGCTAACATGTTTTAAAACAACACCATTCCATAAAGAAACAAAGTCTGGCTTCCTATAGGAAAATCATTTTTACTTAACTATTTACATTGTCTTTTTCAAAGATTACCAAAGCAGAAACATCTAAAGTCCATTTAAGCTTGGGATTGCTCAGGGCTTAGAAAGCAATACTGATCTACTTTCCAATAATGTGGTTTTTGAAATGAGCTTTCCTGGTCAGTGAGCTTTTAAAGAATTAAAAGGAGGTAACACCATATTGAAAATCATTGTGGGGAGCGGGGTCTTAAACACTCAGTATTAATTTTAGGTTCTAAACTGAAATTATGTAATGAACTGAGTTGTTTATGTACATGCATGAAGCACTCTGTTTATCCTCAAAATAGATAAAGTATCAAGAACCATAGTGCCCGGATTCCCCATGCAGCCCCACTAACGCATCTCATCACTGACTTGGGGAGACTTAGACTTATTGTTCCTTGCCCTGCACCGCATGTAGTCATTTACATCAATGCAAAGTGGGACTAAATTGCTACATCTAAATTAGATCGGCAGCAGTTTATACCTACTTTCATGCACTTCAGTCCTTGGCCTCTCTGCTTAGACTCTCAATATGGATACCAGTTAAGGAACTCTTTGATGGTGGTTTTGGCGCAGTAGACAGCCCACAGCCACGGACAGTTTTCGGAACACCAAATTATTTCAACATTTCCTGTCAGGTGGTAACTGCAAAAATGGTCTGATTTGAACCAGTGACTTCGAGTAAAAAGGTTCTGAGTCTGATTCTACACAGCCGTGTGTACTCATTAACACCTGTGCAAAGTCAAACATTACCAATGGCGTAAGGTAGTGGTGAATTCTTTGGTAGTCTTTTACACTCATTCTGCCCAGGTGTAAATACCCACTCCAGATATGAAGCAGAAGAGAATCAGGTCCTTTGAATACTATTGTCAATCAACTAAGCCATTCAATTTCCCAGGATTTGACTTTTAATAATATTGGCTACAAATAAAAATTCAGGAGTTATAAAAACATTATTTGGTAACTGTACAGCTTATGGGCCTGCACCCCATCTCTTGCTCTCTGCCCAAGATTAAGTCCTTACACATGCTACTAACTCAACAGGGCAAAGTCCTGAGGTCCTTACAGTAAAAATGGAGGAAATACTTTGACATTCAGCCCATTTATCTCAGTGTGGCTGCTAATGATAGTGACCTAAATTGATTTATCTTAGGCCTGGTCGAAACAGAGTTTTGTATGTGTAACTATTTTTATTAGGGTGCAACATTTTCTTTTTAACTGATGCAGTTATAGCAATAAAACCCCTAGTATGGACTTAGTTATACCAGTAGAAAGGTGCCTTGCTGCTATATCTTAGTCCCCTTCCCATATGGGCATAACTATATTAGTATGAGGCACTTTTATACTAATTTAACTGTGTCCACATTAGAGGGGTTGTACCACTTTCACTATATTGGTATAGTAACAGTGACACAACTTTCTAGCGTTGACAAGTCCTTAAATTTTGAACTTGCATTGAAGGGAAGATGGATGACGTGATTAAATTGGTAATTTCCATCTTCAAATTCCATAGCCAGAGTTCCAATCTCATATACCTATGAGAAGCTCTCATTAATTTCATTGGGAGTTGCATACATGTAGTTGAGGGCAGAAAGTGGTCCTAACATTATTTCTGAGGTAAAAGCAGGGGTGGAATGGCTCATGAAGTGCAAGGGGAATTCCTATTGCCTCTGTCCTCTCTTCATATATATTTCATGACTATTCAGCTAATTAATGTATTTGAACAAGAAAAAGTATTCACCCCAGTTCACTCTCAACTCAAGCTCCAAGTAAACGTATCTAAGTCTGTAAATGTTGTGAAGTAATTAGATTATGAATACATACAGGACAGTTGCATCTAGGGAGTGTGAAGTTGTATGTGTTTAATTTTTCAGCTGTCCCCAACAAAATTATGTATTCTCTGATTAACTGGTCTTTGATGCCAAAATAAATATTATTGTTACAAAACAAGCAATCAAACAAACACAACAACAACAACAACAACAAGAGAAAGTTAGGAAGTTGATGGAAAAATATTTGTTCCAGGATGGGATGACAAATTGTATGTGATTTGTGACACTTTAAAAACACATGAGATGCTATATGAATATGAAGCTCAAAAAGGTCTGTCACATCTGGGCACAGATTACTCACAAAAGAACCAGTGATATTGATCTCAGGCAGAATTTGGCAAAGTAGCTTGCTCTAGTGCTTTAGGTGGTGGACTTTTAGACAGGTCTTCAGGCTGGTTTTAAAACTACATCTCTAGGGATCTGTTCCCTTTGGAGAATGTCTTTCAGCTATTCAAAATGATAAACTTCTATACGCAGATGATGCAATATGCAAATTATTGCCAGGTAAGAAGGCATCAGGTTTTAGAACTGTAGATTGACCAACAAAAGGAGATGCTTTGAAAGGCGGAAAGCCACACACATTTTGGGGGCAAATACATTCAACAGAAATCCCCTCTAGCGTTTCAACTGCAGAGCTGGGTATAGCAGGTTTTATTTCTTCTCTTCATGAAGTGAACAGACTGAATCTGTAGTTTCACAGCTGAAGTACCCAAATCTAGCTAACTAAAATTGTCAAAATCTATAAAATAGCTTTACTTTGGTTAGTCCTGCCCCAGCAGGCAGAGAGGCCAGACTCCTGGAGTTCACATGCTTAAATCAGGCTGTAGCATTAAATAAGAGTGGCTCTTTGAGAAAGCGAAGCAGATGAAAGTTGCTAGTGGCTCTTGGGACCTTATTCTCTCATAAATCAGAGATCATAAAGCACCATCAAGTTTTCAGTCCAAACAGCTACCTATTTTACCCTATCGCTCCATCTCTCTGAAAGGAAATGAAGAGAACCTATCTCTAGGGGTAACAGCATATCACTAAAAAGGAATCTTTTCAGGAACTGAAGTCTAAACTCAGCAATTTTGTTGAAAATGTATATTGGCCTTTCACCTTCCCTCCCCACCCCCCATCTGACTGTGCAAGTCACTCAATTCAAACTACAGATGGGGCCAAACATTCCTTTTTCTTTTAAACCTAAACCTAGACCTGGATGCAACATGTTGCTAATGGCCTATATCAAAACCCTGGAACTGAAAAATCACACATTTGGGTTATTTGGGAGGAGGGAATAATGATAATCCAGAATTTATGTAGCTAATTGTTTCCCCACAGATTGCTCAATAGCATGCTAGGAGCTTCTTAGAAATAGGGGAAAAACACTATAAGATCCTTGAGACAGGTTCAATGTAAATTCAACATGATACAAGCGAGGGTCAAAAAAAGGTCAAGAAGTGGGCGAATTGAAAAGGAAGGATAAAGGTATTGATAGTAAGAGCACAAGTACAAAGTAAGGTATATACATTAGAGCTGGTCAGAAAAGTTAGATAAAATGGAAACAAATGTTTTTGTCAATTTTCCACAGATAATTTTAATTCTTAATGAAAATTCAAAAACCAAAATATTGCCCCAGAACTGAAATATTTTTGTTTGGGAATACCACTGCAGAGCCTCATGGGAGTTGTAGTTCGGCTGACCCATACTCCCATCCTCTGCTATAGGCTGGGCTCCTGGGCCAGACTACAACTCCATTGATTCACCATGGACTCCCTTCTGGGTAAGTTTCACAGTGCATCAGGTAGAGTCCCATGGTTGTAGTGTGTGAAAGGAGATGAAATGTGTTTGGAAGCCTGGCTCATAAAGGAGAATGGGAACATATGGCACCTGATGTACACCTCCTATGAGGCACTGCAACAGTGTTTCTGAACTGAAATATTTTGGGTTTTGGATGAAAGTCAAAACCATTTTAATTTTCACATGTTCAGTTTTCAAACTCGGGGCAGAACGCAGGGGAGGGGCACACAGTCCGGGTGCAACTGTAAACCCAGTACTTCCTTCTGAAGGTCTGGCTTGCATTCTTTGTACCTAGATGTATGAGCTTCCCCTTGGCTGGATTAAGCACATTCTATTTGAAATCCAAGCAATCCAGATCACTCTGTATGACTGCCCTGTGTTTCTCTCTCTCTGCCAATATTTGTGACATTGGCAAATTTTATATTTAGTTCCAGATCACCGATAAAAAGTATTGAATAACTTCAGGCATAGAATCAGAGCCCCACTAGTAACACCACTATTCAATGGTCATTCCCATTAACAACTACTCTTTAAGAGCTGTCAGACAGGCAGTCCTTAGAACAGGGCACTCAATGGGTGAATTTCTTAATACTCAGCAGCCTTTTGATCATGGTGACATTGCGAGTTGCAGCTACTTGCTTTTCTTCCAGCACATTCAGTCCCATTATTCAAGTAAGAGGTGAGGCGCATGGGGCATGATTATATTAGCTTAACTCTTCTGTATACTAGCGCCTTCCATTTTCCATCTGTTAAATCAATCCAATCTTCTTCGACAATACTTCTCAAATAAAATCTGAGTGGGTTTTAGAGCACTTGAAATATAGTCTCTTAACCAGAAGCTCTGCTCTCAGAGCAAAACTACTGGAAGGGGGCCCTATAGAATGTAAGAGAGATCAACCGACATGCACAACTCATATGCTCAGAGAGTTGCCCAGGGAAGTACTGAAACTCACAGCACATGGATGGCTCAAGGTGACCACAGTCACCTTGAACCATTCACTCACCCTGTTGTCAGGTTGCTGGCAAATGCTCTGGCTTGCAGCACAAGCCCAGTCTTTCTACACAGGTGCAAACGACTACTCTGGCTTGTCAGCTTGGCTCCAGCCATATGGTAGAGCAAATTCTTACCCTGAATAATGTTTTAAATGTTGCCCCCCCAAAGGGTCAGTGGTTGCAAGACAGTAACTAAGAACAGTCCTGTGCAGGGAATACCAGCTTGGGGAGGATCAGAGCCATGATTTGCCTCTCAGGCAAATGCAAAGAAGTTATGAGAACCATAAAATGTTGATGTTGCACGATTTGTGCGGGGGAGGGGATTGTATCTTGGTAGCCCCTTGCTCAAAAGACACCAAATGAGGACCACTAACCCTACCCAGGTTCCCACCATGAGGCACAGCAATTTTCAAGGCAATCCAAGTTGGCATGTAGATTGTAGAGCATTTAGAACAATCACCTGTTAAACACTAAGCTAGTGTCAACCTTAACTACAGTAATACTGCTGCCTCACTAGAATCTGCCCTGTAACAGAAAATTGCCCTTTCCATGCTTCCGAGGGCCTCTTCCAACGTACTGAGCCTACCCTACCTTTTTCCTGGTTTGAAAAAGATCTCTAGTGTTATTATTTTTATTACTGTAATGTCTGGGCCCCTAGTCATGGACCAGTCCACTATTGTGCTAGGGGCTGTACAAACACAGAACAAATCGATGCTCCCTGCCCGAAAGAACTTACCATCTAAGTATCAGACAAGAGACAACTGGTGTGGATACTGACAGATGGGAGAGTACAAGGATACAATGAGACCATATTGGTCAGCATGATAGAGAGCAAACCATCAGCCTAATCAAAGTCAATTTTTTTATAGGCATTAGGGCAAAGAAAAGTTTTGAGGAGGTTTTGAAGATGGATAATGAGGTAGCTTTCTGAATGTTTATAGGGAGCTCTTCCCCACAAGGGAGAAAGCAGGAAGGTGTTTGTTTGAAAATGTAACAAGTAGGCGATGGAGGCTGGCATGATGCGCCAATCAGAGGTGAGAGATGACATCTCAATAGTGAATGAGAGATGATAGCTAGGGAGAAAATAGGCCATTAAGGGCCTTAAAATTGAAAGGAAGCAGCTTAATTAATGTGATAGAGAAAGGGGATCCAGTAGAGGGATGCAAAGAGAGAGACCCAACATGGTCAAAACAATGAGCTAGGAACGCTTCTTCTTTTTTACATTCTATCAGCATTTTCCGTAGGGATAACTCTCCTGCCTGAGGTTCTCTGAGGTCAGATCTGCAATATTGGGTCAGCCCATTGTAGTGATAGGAGCCAGCCAAGACATTTGGATCTAGAGCTAAGTTTGGATTCTGGAAATCACCATAGGACACTGGTGTAAGGATCAGGAGTTATTAGTTTGGGCCCATCTCTGATTATCTTAGTTATACAATTTCATGCTGCTCATGCTATAACTTCACCTCCAATTGCTATCATTGTCCTCTCCTCCAAAGGGAATGTAGACTTGTTGGCATTGCAGCAAATGCACATTTTAAAAGTGCACATCAATTCTTTTTAATCTTGGAGACCCTTCATCTACTCCCACCTCCCACACAGGCTCTCAAGAGCAGAACCATTCCTCATGAAACTTGGGAGGCTATTGATTGAAAGCCCTATAATGTTCCTCTTGATATAGGTGAGGAACCAGCTTTTATTATTTGTTTTGTAAAGCAAAGCACTTCTTTAATGGGGATGACACAGCATTTCAGTCTCAAGTGCATCCAGCCTGAGATCTTTATCAAAACATTGGTTTTTTTCAGTGTGCTAAGCTCTAATTGAACCACAGTGGGCAACTTTCCACTGGGTATTAATCTAAGACATCTAAAACAGTCTGTCACATTCAAGTATATATAATTTGATGAACCTGCTTTGATTTATTTTTTCAGAGCAGGAGTGAGCTAACTGTTCTTTGATTCTCTAAATAATGATAAAGTAAAAATCAGAGACTAGCTACAGCCTTGAACATGGACCATAAAAAGGTGTAGCCACTGCCTGGAGCATACTTCAGGTTTTACCACCACTGCTTGGCAATGTATAGAATCAAAATAGAGTAAAAAACTAGCTGAGAAGATAGTCACTCTTTTTGTATGACTGATTCAGCGTTCAGCCGCGAGCACCATCTTGGATAGGGAGGAGGGGATGGGAAAGGAAAGTGATAAAAACATTTAGAACAGGTAAAGGAAATTCTGTCTATGCATCTATCTCACAGTTATTCTGCCACCTGTCACTACAGTGTCTGAGTGCCTTCCATGTAAAATCAAGAGTTTTCAGTGGATTTTGTGGAGTCTCAGGGACTTCCTTTGTGCCAGCACCCTGCCTGCATCCAAATCCTTCCTTTATATCAACCTCTAATGAGACACCATAGGAAAGGAGTAGTTAACCAGCATGGTCCTGAAAATAGTGGACTATGCCTTCCCCCAGATTTTTAATACTGGTTGAACTGTAATCTAGATGTAGGTGGCAAAACATGGGCAATTTTTGGTAAAATTCAAGGCCATTGTTTCCCGGAATAGTGGAACACAATGTTTAAGGGAGGCTGAGTGGTACGGTGGACTCAAATAAGACCTGGCTTCTGTTCCTCATTTCAACTCTTTTCTTTCCTTTCCCCTCTTTGTCTGTCTTGTCTATTTAGATTGTAAGTTCTTCTGTGCAGGAACTGACTCTTACTATGTGCTTTTTACAGTGCCTGGCACAATGGGTTTCTGATAGCTGACCTCTGTATGCTAGTGTAACACTAAATATAATGATTTAAGTACAAATGTGTCCCTTTTGGGTTTAGAAAAACTGATGATCAGTGGCTCCTGTTTTGCTGGATGCTATCTTGGAAAAACAGAAGCATAGCTAGCTGCTTCATTAAGGTATGGCTAGCAATGCTTCTTTTCTTTTTGAAAACAACAATCAGTACAACAGAGGGAATTACCCGTCATTTTCCAGTGCTCTTCATCCTTAGTTATAATTTTTAGGCCTGAATATAAATATGGTGACAGGATATACGACTCTTAAATTGATGAGTTATGACTGTCCTAATACTTGATATGTTACAGCTCTCTGAATTGTAAGAATTCTTTCATCTATACCAAGATGCCCACAGATGGAATGTGCATTTTAAACTAAATGGGCTTGCATCTCTTCTAGGCTTGAACCTCATTTTTGCAGTTCCATTATTTCTTTAGGGGTCAGTCTGGGTTCACTTTCACTCAAAATAGCTCTGCTCTTAAGTACGAACCTTGGAATGCAAACATTCAAAATGTGGAGTGCAAAATATAATTCAGAAGCAGGGCCATTACTTCCTGCGCCCCCCTCACCCTAGCTCACCTCTGTTCCACCTGCTCCCCTGAATGCGCCGCCGCTTCGCTTCTCCCCCCCCCCCTCAGGTGGGAAGAAGTGGAGCGGCGGCATGTTCAGGGGAGCAGGCAGAGTGGAGGTGAGCTAGGGCGGGGAGTTGCGGGGGGGCCACACGAGGCAATGGGGTGGGGGAAATGCAGCACGTGCGGGGAAGGAGGTGGGGCTGGGGATCTGGGGAAGGGGATGGGAAGGGGCAGAGTTGAGGTGGGGCCGGGGGTGGGGGGAGCAAGAAAAAAATGGGGGGCGGGTGGCCAAAAATTGTTTTGTTTGGGGCGGCAAAAATCCTAGAGCCGGCCCTGTTCAGAAGATTATTTTGCGCGGAAGTATAAGGAAATTAAAGTTGGGTCCCATATTTTAATGAAAAGCTGGTCATGTTGCAAAAATGACATGAAAAGTAAACTTTTGAAACTCTGAAGTGGGCCTTTATGAAACTGCAAATATTTTTTCAAGGAATATTGTCATTTTTTGTGTACCACTAGAAAAAATGCAATGTAAGATATAGTCTTTAATAAGCAATAGGTGGATTATATATGCAAGTAGGGCTAATCTAATGTTTTTAAGATGACAGTGCATTCTCATACAGCTTTCAAACAGTGCTCTAAAACCAACATATGCTCCAGGTTTTTTGAAAAAAACCTGTATCCTTATGGCCAGATCTTCAGATGAATTCAATACCAAACTGTCTGAGATCTTCCGAACATGTGGCATCTTATGTGGGTGCCTAAATGGAAGCTGAATACTTTTGAAAATCTTTGATTGTGTGTGCTGAACTCCTTTGAAAATATGGCCTTTACTATGTAATTTTGATGGCTTTCACACCAGTTTTAAACTGGTGTATCTTCATTGATCATAATGGAGTTAAACCTGATTTACACTAGTGAGATCACAATCAGGCCCTTCAGCCTTCCCGTCTTTCATTCTGTCCAGGAAAAAAAATGACACATTAGATAGAGGACAACAAAACTGGAACAAAATACCTCTAAGGAATACAATTGTATTTTAGAATGAAAACTGAGAGGAAAGGGATGTCTATTTAATGAGAAAGCATTTGCTGTAAAACATGGTAAAAATGAAAAGTCTCAACGCTTTATATGTAATACAATGTTTTGCTTTAGAAAGCAAGATTCTCTGAAATAGTGCTTAAAAAGTGTGGTATAACAATTACCACCTTAATAAATGCATCCTGCACTCAGTGTATTAAATTCTGGTAAATGACCAGAGTGCTAAATAAATGACATGCAGCACACTTCTCCTTAGTTGATGGCATTTCTTTCTTGGGTTTATGGCTAGTCCCTGGATGCAGAGGGGCTAATGATAGCAAAATCATAGATATTCCTTATTCTGTTTTGCTTTTTCCAATGTGTTTCAGAACAACCTTCACAAGAAGATCTGCAGTACATAGCCAGCCCTTCACTGGCTAGGGAACACACTACCCAGTGTGCAGACCAGAGAGAATGTCAGCCAGCAGAACAGAAAAAAGGATTTCCAGCCATGAGATATTTCAGTTGGCTTTGGTTCTACTCTTAGTCTTTTATACAAATGCATATGATTTTCCTGATGAGGTCAGGCCTGTACTCCTGTAGCCAATAGGAGTTTTGCCTGTATCAGGACTGACTGAATGGGCCGGAGATGGTTTTTCCTCCGTTCTTTCCTTGTTGTGGGTCTTGATCACCTCCTCCCTTGGAAGTCTACATGACGGCTCTGTCTGCATCTGCTCAGCTACCTTGTGCTCCACTGCTCTGGCCCCCCAAAAATGCAGCCCCAAAGAGCTATAATGACATGTTTTTCCTAGGGCCACTTTTTTCACAACCTCTCTCAAGTGGCTTCCATAGTGTAGAGTTAATGCATCATCATATATCCATGACTTACAACCGGCTTTTCTGGGAGGAAGGGTGTGGACCTCCAGTCCCAGGCAGGCCTGTCTTTGTAGTACTGGAAAGGGAAAGAAAGTGTCAGTATGGTAAGCTGTCCACCCTCACGCAGGTACAATATTTTGGGTCCCCTCCATATAGCCAGTATTGAGGGCATGATTGAGACTCTAGTTATTTGCTTGCCCTTTACCCTTCCCTGTTACCTCTCTCATCCATAAAAAAGCCCCAATATTTAAATTTATTCAGCAACTATAACCAAAATATCTGTTTGACCAAATCACATTTGGAGTTGCAGCTAGCCGGAGATGTTAGGAGTAACAAAAAGAGATTCTTCAGGTATGTGAGCAACAAGAAGAAAGTCAAGGAAAGTGTGGGCCCCTTGCTGAATGAGGGAGGGATCCTAGTGACAGAGGATGTAGAGAAAGCTAGTGTACTCAATGCTTTTTTTGCCTCTGTCTTCACAGACAAGGTCAGCTCCCAGACGGCTGCACACTGCAGCACGGTATGGGGAGGAGGTGACCAGCCCTCTGTGGAGAAAGAAGTAGTTCAGGACTATTTAGAAAAGCTGGACAAGCACAAGTCCATGGGGCCGGATGCACTGCATCCGAGGGTGCTAAAGGAGTTGGCCGATGAGATTGCAGAGCCATTGGCCATTATCTTTGAAAAATCATGGCAATCGGGGGAGGTCCTGGATGACTGGAAAAAAGCTAATGTAGTGCCCATCTTTAAAAAAGGGAAGAAGGAAGATCCAGGGAACTACAGGCCAGTCAGTCTCACCTCAGTCCCTGGAAAAATCATGGAACAGGTCCTCAAGGAATCAATTCTGAACCACTTAAAGGAGAGGAAAGTGATCAGGAACAGTCAGCATGGATTCACCAAGGGCAAGTCATGCCTGACTAACCTAATTGCCTTCTATGATGAGATAACTGGCTCTGAGGATGAGGGGAAAGCAGTGGATGTGCTATTTCTTGACTTTAGCAAAGCTTTTGTTACAGTCTCCCACAGTATTCTTGCCAGCAAGTTAAAGAAGTATGGGCTGGATGAATGGACTGTAAGGTGGATAGAAAACTGGCTAGATTGTCGGGCTCAACGGGTAGTGATCAATGGCTCCATGTCTAGTTGGCAGCCGGTATCAAGTGGAGTGCCCCAAGGGTCAGTGCTGGGGCCGGTTTTGTTCAATATCTTCATTAACGATCTGGAGGATGGTGTGGACTGCACCCTTAGCAAGTTTGCAGATGACACTAAACTGGGAGGAGTGGTTGATACGCTGGAGGGTAGGGATAGGATACAGAGGGACCTAGACAAATTAGAGGATTTGGCCAAAAGAAATCTGATGAGGTTCAACATGGACAAGTGCAGAGTCCTGCACTTAGGACGGAAGACTCCCATGCACTGCTACAGACTAGGGACCGAATGGCTGGGCAGCAGTTCTGCAGAAAAGGACCTAGGGGTTACAGTGGATGAAAAGCTGAATATGAGTCAACAGTGCGCCCTTGTTGCCAAGAAGGCTAACGGCATTTTGGGTTGTATAAGTAGGGGCATTTCCAGCAGATCGAGGGACGTGATCATTCCCCTCTATTCGGCACTGGTGAGGCCTCATTTGGAGTACTGTGTCCAGTTTTGGGCCACACACTACAAGAAGGATGTGGATAAATTGGAAAGAGTCCAGCAGAGGGCAACAAAAATGATTAGGGGGCTGGAGCACATGACTTGTGAGGAGAGGCTGAGGGAACGGGGATTGTTTAGCCTGCAGAAGAGAAGAATGAGGGGGGATTTGATAGCTGCTTTCAAGTACCTGAAAGGGGGTTCCAAAGAGGATGGATCTAGACTGTTCTCAGTGGTAGAAGATGACAGAACAAGGAGTAATGGTCTCAAGTTGCAGAGGGGGAGGTATAGGTTGGATATTAGGAAAAACATTTTTACTAGTAGTGTGGTGAAGAACTGGAATGGGTTACCTAGGGAGGTGGTGGAATCTCCTTCCTTAGAGGTTTTTAAGGTCAGGCTTGACAAAGCCCTGGCTGGGATGATTTAGTTGGGGTTGGTCCTGCTTTGAGCAGGGGGTTGGACTAGATGACCTCCTGAGGTCCCTTCCAATCCTGAGATTCTATGATTCTATGACTTAAAGTCTCCTGTTTCAGTTTAACCTACTTTTTATTTCCCCTGAAAATACACAGTTTTATATTCAAAAGTACAAAGTTTCATTTCTTTTGTAAACAGATATGTGGGATAGAAAAGATAGGGTAAAGGAAAAGTAAGTGATACAGCTGCAGTCAAAGTGTGATGGCTAATTGTTGTGCCTAGGAAAATTAAAGTTTTGATATGGAAATTTGGCCTTACGCTTGCAATAAGACGATGGCAGAAGATTAATTTGTGCAGTCCAGCAATGTGATTAACTAATCCAGTCTTCGTGCATGTAGAGCTGGGTTTTCTTTCTTTTTTTTTTTTGGACTAAACATTTTTAATGTAATCATTCATGATAATCAGTAAAATATGGACACTTTATATAATAGTTTAATAAGTGTGATTGCAAATAGAACAAATCTTTAATTGCTAGTTTGAACAGGCCCAAGTTCTGTTGCTCTTTGTAAATTTTATTACGATGAATCAAGTCATTTATATATCTAGCTTACTTCTGTAACTGCATTCACACTGACTCCTACTGGCATAGGTCCTGGTGCAGATCTCTGAGGGTAGAAAGTCTGCTAGGCAAAAGATTGTGCGCCTCACTCCAGCAGATCCTTCGGCGCGGTTGTACCACCCCCAGCCCTGCCCACTGAGGTGGGCACCAGGCTCACCAGCAGCTGTCCCTGGTCCAGACACGCCAACACATGGAAAAAACACAGAAATTTGGCTTGTTTTTGGCTTAATTGGCTTATGAGTAGCTTGTTGGCTAGTTTTTGCTTGTAGCTTGTTGCTTGTTTGACTTGTAGCTTGTTGCTTCTTTTTTTTTTTTTTTTTTTTTTGCTCGCCTCCTGGAAAGCAGGGAGTGCACAGCGGGCCCACCACTGTCCCAGACTGCATGCCGGGGGATCTACTCACATACAGTGTTGGGATTCTTCCCATACAGTGTTGGGATTCTTAGGCTTGTTTTGGCCTTGTTTTGAAATGGGATTAGCTTGATTTTTGGCTCATTGGGAAAGTTGGGGTGCTTATTTACCATGGGAAAGTTGGCAGCTATGCCCTGGTCACGCTCTTGCATTCAAGTGGTGCGCACGCCCCCAGACAGGAGACACAGACAGCTGCATGGAAGGGACATGGAGGAAGACTGTGGAGGTATAAAGCAGACAACCTCCCTTCATATGGGCACTAGGTGGAATATGAGGCCAGCAGAGTCTCTGGAATGTGCAGGATTGGTCAGGAACTGAGAGTGTCAAGGACCTCAGAAGCAGGCCCTTATTGAGTGCTCTTTCTCACCAGCTCCCACCAGAGGAGCTCCCAGCAGGATTTAAAGCTCTCTTTCTCCCATTAGTAATGTGATGGAGGGGAGCAATGGAAACACTGCCCAATGTCCCTTGGGAATCATCCCTCTTTGGCAATTAGGGCTTTGCCAGCTAAGGCAGTGAAGGTTAAACCTCCCTTCTGCAGCTTTAGTGACTCAAACCCATTAATTGTAAGTCATTAACCTGGGAAACAGCTATGTAGAAGCTTAAATGTTCCTCAACATTACTCACTTGAGTGGTTCCATTGACCTCTCAAGTGAGTAATATTAAGGATATGTATAGGTATTTGTGGGATCAGAGCCTGTGTCTGGGATAGTTATCAAAAGACAATATAGCTCTGTGCACTGGTTTATGAATATTTGCTTTCTTTGCTAATGAATAATTTCCCGGACAAAAGACAAAGATAGGGGTCAGTCAATAAGTACACCTGCATCTTCATCATGAGACTTTCTGCATTCTGATATACCCAATACCAATATTTCCTCTGCACTGCCAGAAGACAGAAATTAATTTATGATTCTAATTACCATTCCTCATACTGACTGTATTTAAAACACAGTATCAGATCAGTATACAGTACAGCACATTACAATTGTCTTAAAGTTTCTGTAGTATTCAGATAGCAGGTGGAGGTGAATTAGGAAAATTCACAAAAGGCCAGACAGCCACTTGTTAAAAAAAACCCAACAGACGTCTCTTTTGGGTAATGTAGCTGCCCTCCATTTTCCAGTCACTTCACTGGAACGAGTAATGGCAATTTTGTAAGATACAGCAGCCTCCTTTTGATATTACACAGTATAAATTCACCACAGGGACTTGGGTTGCAAAAACTTTAAAAATCTCTTCAGTATGCATAATAATATTAATAAAAAAACACAGATCAGTGATCCAGAGGATACTAGGCACAAGTCTCCAACTTTATCAGCTAATCCCAGACTTCATGACAATGTTCTGAGGAGAGAAAAAATGATCCCTTTTCAATTAAAAGCAATCACACTATTTACTATTATTTAATATAACTCAAAAGGGAAACAATCAGAATGGAGAACAGGGTTTTAAAAACGTTCATTGTCAGACCCCACATGCGGCCTATGGTTAGAACTGATCTTTGTCCTTTTCAAAAGCATTAAAAACATTAGTATCTTATAAAATTATGGTAATGCCCACATGAAAGATGCCAGCTCCACAAAACTGAAGGCTGAAATGACCATATTTTCTGCAGGTATAAAAGGGCACAGCTCCCATAAAGTATCACCCATCTGCACCAGCAAAGAACTGAGCCCTGAACTCCTCTATTTACCCACAAAATATTTTTGAACAACTGCGTTATTATTTGCCTTACTGTAGTAGCTAGGGGCACTAAGCAGAGACCCAGTATCAGGCACAAAGGGGGGTCTAACTTAGTGGTCAGAGCAGGATCTGGGAACCAAGTGTTGGAACCCAGGTCTTGCACGAGGGCAAGAGTCAGTAGTTGGAAGCCAGAGCCAAGGGTCAAACCAGTGGACAGGAACTGGATACCAGAGCCAAAGGTCAAACCAGATTCAGAAGCCAGAGCCATAGGTCAAACCTGAGGACAGGAACTGGAGCAAGCAAGGTAGCAGGCAAGGAGGAGTTCAGGGCAGGGGCAGGACCAAGGCAAGGCTGGGTTCAAAGGAGTTACAGTGATGACCACTGAGCAGCCAGGAAGCAGCTGCTCCTGCTGGCTTCAGAGCCAGCCTGCTGGTCCCCACAGCCAATCAGGTGGCGTGGCCAAGCAGGCAGCCTTCTGCAGGCTAGCTGTACTGATGAGATTGCCTAGTTCTGCTGCAGGCCCTGATTCCTGACACCTGGACCCCCTTGTGCTAGGAGATGTACAAACACATAACAAAGAGACAGTCCCTGCCCCAAGGAGCTTACAATCTATGTTTTAGACAAGAGACAACAGATGGATACAGACAGATGAGGGAGTACAAGGAAACAACGAGACCACATTGGTCAGCATGGCAGACAGTAGTCTCTGCACACTAGTAGCCTGAGGGTTGTGAAGCTTTTGGTAGGTATCATGGCAAGGCAGTGCTTTTGAGGAGGGATTTGAAGGCAGATAAGGAGGTAGCGTTGCAACTGTTTACAGGGAGCACCTCCCAACTATTGCGGGGGGGCAGTATGGCAGAATGCAAGAAGGGGTTTGAAAATGTAACAGTATGCCTTAATCCTGACCCAGAGGGCGTGATAGGGTCATTCAGCTGACATGCCCATTTGGCCTTCGGACTCTTTGAGACTGCCAATGGGGGTGCCAATGGGGACTGCCAATGGGGGTGCCAATGTTTCCTGAAGTTTGGTATGCAGAATCAAAGTATAATTATGGTTTTGTGTATTTTGTGGACACCTGCCTACTAGGAACTAGAGAGTGACCATGGACTTACTTCTGACAGGCCATCAGAGAAATGGAAAGCTATAGGGTGACTTTTAAGCCACAGCTTGTATTGTGGAGAAGATGCCGAGGGTTCCACAGGCTGAAGCCCCTGACGGTGGGGACTAGACGCCAGAGTGTGAGCTGTACCACCTTCTTGCAGGGGATGTGCACTTTCCCTCCTGTTCCAGCACCGGCAGCCAATGCAGGAGGGGGACAGGGCTGTGGGGCTACCCTCACCCCAGCTCCTTGGGACAGTCTAGCACTGCTGGTGGTGTTAGACTCCAGCACCCCCACTATGATTGAGGCTGGCCTCTGCACTAGGGTGCAAAGTAGAAGGACAATTCCTTGCACACTCCCAGTTCTCTGTGTCCCCTGTCACTTATACTGACTCTGACACAATCTGTTCTGAATGTTCTGTGTCCTGCTACTAATCCCCTGAGGCCACTGTGAGTCCTTAGCAATTAGAAGCCAGATCCTCAGCTGAAGTCAATGGAGCTAGATCAGTTTAGGCTTTCATCCTGTACTCTTAAAGTCAGTGGGAATTATGCCATTGACTTCAATGGATATAGGCTCAAGCTCCTACTGAAGATCTGGCCTTATATATTATAAGAAAAATCTTACCTGAATTTAAACAGTCACAGTCAATATTGTATGTGCGGGAAGCATTTTTTTTCTTTGCAAGAATACCACTGGCACCTAAAGCATACAAATATTTTAATTCAATAGACTTTAAAAGGCAGCAAAGTTAAAGTGATGCCCTTTTAACAGATGATTTATATCATTCCGTACCAAAGGCTGCATTCTGTCTTCCCTTGGCTTGTCAAGCAGGCTTTACCCTCCTCCATCAAATCTGCTGTGATTATGTCCTCTTTTCAAGGTTCCATAACTTGGCCATAGACATTTGCTCTGGGGCCAAATTTATGTCAAATAAGTTCTCAGCCTAAAAGCAACTTGGGCTTTGGCTTGTGAAACAGATGTACCCCTGGGCCCTTTAACCTATCTATGCTCCCATGTTTTTGAAAATGCCATGTTAGATATCCATGAATGTAGGGCCAGATTCTGATCTCTGTAATACCAGTGTGAATCCAGAGTGACTCTGTGAATCTCTAGAAGCTACAAAGAGTCCTGTGGCAACTTATAGACTAACAGACATATTGGAGCATAAGCTTTCATGGGTGAATACCCACTTCGTAGGATGCATGCAGTGGAAATGTTCAGAGGCAGGCATAAATATGCAGGGAAGAGTTGCCTGACTTTACAGGCTACCCCTCTGATACTCTGTGAATCTCTGAGCATCTGATTCACACTGGTATCACAGAGTCACTCTGGATACCAGTGCGAATCCAGAGTGACTCCACTGACTTCCTCAGTGGAAAGGTTGAGGATTTAAATTGGTGCAGTTTGAGATCAGAATTTAGCCTATCTCGTGATGTAACTTCAGAGATAAATGTTCCAGTAGTAACATTAAAAGTTTAATTACATGCCCTTTTTTTGTAAAGTAGTGAAATTAAGAAGGCAAATCTAGCACTTCTTATACATTTTCTATCTCATTAGTTCTTTCCTAAGATAAGCAATAGCATGAAATACAATTTTCTATTGACACTTTGTTCTTTAATAAACCCTTGAAAAACCTAACTATTCCAAGTTCTGAGATCTAAAGTTATTGTTGCTGCATCTTGTTCTAAGAGGTAATGGTGAGTATCAGCTGGGTAGAATGCTATGAGATAATTCAGGCAAATCTGAATGGCTTCTGTACACAGCAGTGTATTAATTATTCAGTAACGCTCAGCAAACATCAATTAAAACTATAGTGTGAGTCCATTGGGAGCAAGGACCATATTTCTGGATTGTCTGTGTACAATTCTTAGCACAATGGGGCTTTTGTTCAGGATTCTTAGGCACTACCACAATACAAATAATAAATAATACCAATATCACCCATAAATATGTTCCTGATTCTGATCTCACACTGCATTGGCTTTCATTGAGTTCTTCAGTGTGAGGCCTACTATACTTATGCCTCTTAGCCCCCTCCCCCCTGTTTTTATTTTATAACAGCAGTAATGACCATGGTAAAGGGTATTTTCAATGGACCGCTGTTGTGTTTTGCTGCATCTTCAGCGCAGCCTTGAGAAATGCGGCAGCATTTCTTCAAAGTACCAATGCTGGGACTTTGGTGCTTCAAAGTGATTTATCTGGTACAAAGGGTAGCATCTGACAATGCTCCTGTCCCATGTACACTGTACAGTTAGCAGCATTCAAGTGGTTAAATGACCAGCTTTGTTTAATGGCTTTTGGCTGCACCTCAGGCCGTCAAACTCTTTTCAGCTGGTAATTAATCCCCAGGAAAAGCCATGAAGCTTGATTGGTATTACTTAAATGTACAGTTAGGGATTTACTGTACAGTGTTGTCTGCTGAAAAAGAATAGGGATAGATAAGAGCTTGCAGACATTAGAGTGAATGTGCAAGTTAAATTAATTGCAGATTTATAATTTCATGCACCAACGCTATAACCGCTCCCTCAATTCTCTGGGAGCACAGTGGCTGCTGAACTGGTTCCTGTTGAGTAGTGCACTCCAGAAAGTTTCCCACTCAAGCTTTGCACTTTGCTAATTCCTCACTTTCTTTCCCACCCCCTTCATATTCTTTCCCCACAAACACTTCTGTGCTTTCTCCCATGTGTCCCTGTAAGTATGGAGTGTCCTCTCTAATCTTGCATGATATGCAAGCTGTCATGTACTTCTTGTACACAGTAGGTTGCAAGGCTGCTACTAGCTAGTCAGGCTTATGCACCAGATTTGTACCAGAAATCTGCAGAGCTTCCTTTCCTCAGATACACACCTCATACTTTCACTGTAAGAGCCTTTAATGCTCTGCAAGGTATGGCCGAGGTTAGTTTAAGAAAGGTAAATTACACACGTGCCGCCTAGTGGCTGAACAGTATAATACACTTTAGCATGCCATTACTCAAGCACTTCCAAGTCCAACCTCCAAATCCATCTGTCTGTAAACTCACTAACAATGCTCCATACTCTAGGGCAGAGTCTCAGACTTGTCTTATTCCCATTAGCAGAGACTGGCCACATTCTCTTATTTGCTGATTCCCCTCGCATGTAGGAGTACCCAGCTGGTGTACAGGTGGCATAGCCAATTCCTATACCTCTTGTCCCACAGCAGGGGATTTGTCAAAGGAGGAGCATTTTCAAGAACAGGAATTGGCAAGTCAGGGGCAGGGAGTGACTGGGAGGAGGCATGGCTGGAGAGCACTGTGCTCAGCCTCTCGAGGTGGCAGATGATTCCTGGAGGTGCGTGTTAGAGCAGGTCTCTCTACTTGGTGATTGGGACTGGGGCCAGGAAGAGAATCAGGAAACAATAATTAGCCTCCTGATAATCCTTCCTCTCTGCTGTATCCAGCAGGAAGTTTGGGCCTTCGGTGCCAATCTAGTAAAATCCAAATTAATTGAAAAACCAAACAAATGAAAAAGGAACTAACATGCTACCTGTCTTAAAAAAAAAGTAATGTTATGTTATACAACTTCCATCCCTCTCTCCCTCCCTCTGCCTTGACTGATATGATCTCTATGGGTAAAATAAACTCCAGTGCAGAAGTGATTTAAATGACGTGCAGGCTGGTGCTAGTTTTTAGCACAAGCATAAATTTCACCCTCCTTCCACTTTGTCATGTCATGCTGTGTCTAGCCTCATCCTGCAAGCCTTGATTACTTGGCATAGTACTTAATAGAGGACCACTCATCTGGTAGTCTGTGCTTGGAGACTCAGATTAATAGATTGCTAGCTCCTTGGGGCAGATACCAGATCTTTATTCTCTCTGTAAATTGCCATGCACATCTAAGGTGTTATCTCCAATTATTAAATAGCAGTATTGTTTTGGAATTGGCATTCGACCTAAATGGGGTTATGTTGGCTGGGAGAAAAAGAAAGAAAGAGAGAAAGAGAGAAAGAAAGAAAGAAAAACATTAACAATAAAGCATAAAGTTTCCAATTTATATATCAAAGTTAATTTTAATACACTTTTTGAAAGACTCTGTCTTATGTACTTTCCATCCCCAAACCTATACTTTTGGTGAATGGCTTTGCTGGTGTTAGATAATGTATGTAGATCTCCACACAGTTTTTTCTAACACTGACAGCCCCATTGTGTACTCTTTGAGCTCATTTATAGTCTGCACTTTGAAATGGTGGTTAACATATAAAGGAAAAGCTCACAATTCATGAGTCCCAATTACCACATTTGCATTTACTTTTAGCATGCACATCTCCACCAAAAACTTGTATCTGATGCTGCATTTAAATACCAAGAGAGCAAAATATTGAGCAGAAATGAGAAGACCGTCACGCAATATTTCTGCTAAAAACTGAATTATGTGCCCATCAGAAGGGACATAAATACAAGCCTCTTAATTTTCATTCAAGGCAGTTACTTTGACACAATAGGCTAAGGTCTCCAGAGAATCTATAATGATGCATTTTATTGTCAATAATCCATGTTTTAAAGGGTTTCTCAGAAGCACTTACATATACAAAGCACAGTCTCTTAGGTCAATAGCACACACTTTAAGCAGTCCATATGTATGCAAGATCCATTAAGGTTTATGAGCTCAACACTGTACACACTAAAGAGCCCATACATATGCATTGACATGACAGGAGATGTTAAGGTCTATCAAGTCAATATTGCACATTTTAAAAAGTCACTAAAAGGTAGATTTAGCCAACAGATTGGAGCAGGGATGAATGAGCTGTTACAGAGTAAGATGATCATGATGGTCCCGTCTGATCTTAAAGTCTATGAGTCAAAAGAAGGGTCATAGACAACCATGGGTGTCTGTGGTTGAGGGTTAGGGCTGCTGCCCACTTCTCTTGTAAACATTTTGGTGTAAATCAGAGTAACTCCACTATGTCAATTTTCACCAGCTGAAGATCTGTCCCTTTGTTTTACAGTCCAGGAACATATTTTTGAGGAGGAGAGTTTAGCCTCTAACCTTATTCTTGGTAACATTACACATTGTCTAAACTGCTTAAATACTAGCAGGTGTTTAACACATGATCAATAAATAGGACTTCAATCTTGGCAGCTTTTACATGTCAATGAAGTACATTTTAACTTGTTTAAAAACCCCACAGAAATGAATTTATAAGAAATGAATTGATATAATAGGAAGGGCCTCTAAAGAATGCATGGAATTCAGCTGAGATTGGTGCCCTTTGGAGATCAGATTGAGCCCTAGTTGTGACATGTTTAAGTCCCTATGCATGATTTGTGCATGCCTTCCCCTGAGAGATGTGACTGCCCTAAGTAATGCTGTCTTGGAAGGCCAGGATGTGGATCTGACCTATTTAAGAAAGCAGCTATAATCCAAGGAGTAGAGGAAAGTATTGTTCCCTCTGTGGGTCCTTGATGTATTTCTCTAATCCATATACAGGGCACCGAACACTGCGGGTGCCATGGAAATACAATACAACTAATTTAAATTTAAATTAAATCTTATAGTGTCAAATTATACTCCCCCTAGGATTGATCCCATGGGAATGGGCTTTAGAGAAGGTAAACTATATACCTCCTTTCAAGTGTCCTTCAGATTCTTTTGGCTTCCACAGAATAATTAGGGGCTGCATTGCCAGCCTTTGGATCCAGCGTGATCTGTAGTAAGCCCAAACCATCTAACATGGAAGCCATGTGCCTTTTCACTGTCAAAGGCGCCCCTGCATCTTTCCCCTTACATTCAAACAGTATAGGTGAGGTAATATCTTTTATTGGTCCAGCTAATGTTGGTGAGTGAGACAAGCTTCCGAGCCACACTGGCTTTTATTGGACCACAGAAGTTGGTCCAGTAAAATATATTACCTCACCTGCCTTGTCTCTCTAATATCCTGCAACCCACATGCCTACAGCTACACCACATATCCAAACAGCATGGCAGTATTTGCACTTCATTGCTAGGGTTTCCCCTGCATTGAGAGACACTTGACTTTTCTAAATAGTGCCCCACGCTCCCATCCTCCTATGCACATGAAGATCTCAGGCCCTGCTGATGGCCATCCATGGGATCCCAGGAATGGGGAAGGGTAGTGCTATGGAGATGGCTGGTCTCTTATACATGTCAATCCCAGCTGAGATCAAACCTTAGATGACTCAGTACTCAAGACTTCTTATCTGTAACTTCCATGGTTCTGAAGGAAAACAGTAAGGTCTCAGGTCAATATTTCTAGATCCCAAATTCCCACAAAAACAAAACAAAATAAAACCTAAGAAGGAAGACCACAATTGGCAAAGAACCAAGCACACTTTTGGTGATAAATGTACATCTTAATAACAACAAAAATCTTTCTGAATTGTTAGGTTTAAAATACCCCTTTCTTTTTTTAAGGCTTCTGATGTCACACTTAGAACCTTCATTTATGCAATGTATTCTGCCACCTTGGATTAACAGTGGGAACTCATGTTTAGAGTCCATCAAAAAAATGCAGCCTGACATGGGATTTTATTTACTTGAAACAAATACTAATCTTCATTTCTCAAGGGCATTGCACTGGAAAAGGTACATAAAACCTTGTTAGTTGATAAACCTAACTGATCGTAAAAGAATATTAGTATCATAAAAAAATTAAGAGTAAATGAGGAGATAATTTGGATGGTGGGATTTACCAGTAAAAAAAGAGGAAGGAAATCTAGTAATAGTGGTCTACTTTGCCCTTTATTAAGTGACTGGTAAAAATGCAAAGAAGATAATTTTAATAGAGGAGATGTTGGCTGCAGTCAACCTTTTTTGTCTCAGAGGTGAAATCTTAAATAGTCAAATGAGTTTGAGAATAATATGGCCTCTATTAAAGTGATTTTAAATTTAAGCATAATTTTTCCTAATACCATTGAGCAATGGGAATAATTAGAATGGCTTCAGTAATGCTGAAGATTTGAATAATTAAAGACACAAGATTAATTTCAGAACAGGCATCATTAACCTAAATCAAATATTAGGTTTTTTTTGTAAAAGAGAGGCGGGGGTGGATGGGTGTGTGTTAGCCATAATCACATTTTTCATTGAGGGAGGCTCATTAAATAGCATGGTTTGTGTTTTACTCTGCACCCGCAGGATTTATTGCATGAATATTAGATCTGTGTATATTGAATATAAGCCTTTAAATCCCATGATATGGTCCAACATTTTTGTACTATGTAAAGTATTAATTGAATAATCTTGTTTTCATGTTGGATGATGACAGTTATATAAAGGCCACTTTCAATTTTATTTTGTTTTAAAGAAAGAAATTAGAAAATCCAAACCAGATTTCTATGCTGGTCAAAATGATGCTTCTCCCCTCTTCACCCCCCGCCCCCAATATCTCTAGGCTTCATTTATTAGTGTTGCAGCTGCTTCCTTTTGGGTGGGTACTAACTGGCATTTTAATGATTGATGAAGCAAAGAGTAAATACAATACACAGTGTATCAGTTTTGTACTGGAGATTACCGGTATTCAGTGTGGGACTGGATTCCTCAGAAGGATAATGAGTAAATCTCTTTTGTTTTCTGAATGTTAACAAACACAGTGAAAAATGTATTATTAAAATACAAAAAACAGATAATTAAACAAAGAGATTATAATAAAAAGTATGATTTTCTCTATTTATAGAAAAATGGTACTTCATAAATATTGATTTGTGCTATATTTTCTCCCCAATGTGGTTATTTTCTCAAAATATCAGAATCTCATAATGAGCACTAGAACTACTCATTATTTCTCTACTTGCAAATTTTAATGAATAGAAATGCATTTATTATATGGAAATGTATCTACCTCTTTTGCCTTTGATGAAGCCAGCCCCTGATTTGAAATTTTGACCACCATTAATGATATGCAAAGAATGGTATCTTATCTTTAACGATAGGCTTGAAGAATTTATCAATGGAATTCATTAGATGCTAATTTGTTGTTCCATGCATTGCTTAGGTACCTGCTCACTTTTGTACGGCTTCTTGAAATGCTGTGACTTTGTTTTTTTTCTTCCTTTGCCAAAAATGGCTTTCTGTGATGGTAACATAAAATGGCAACGCATTTTTAGAGCAAGATTGATTTGACTGACTAAAAAAACCTTTGAGGCATCAGTGCCACGGAAGCTCCTGAAAAGCATCAGAAAGCCAGCAATGAACAGTTTATCAGGCTTATGGCAAAGCCAGACTGATTTTCAGTTGAATCTAGCCTTTATGATTTATTCAGTACATTAAAGGGTTCGATTCTGCCACCTTTATTCACACTGAGTAGTAATTTACTCTGCCCCAGTTTCTGATCCCTGTGCTCAAGCTAAGTTCTTATTCCACAAATTGTGTGAAAGTAGCACTATGTGACGTTTGGCAATTTCAGTTCAGCTGGGTCCCATCGAAATATTCGGCTGGGTGGGGATTCATCCCTTTGTACTCACTGAGTTCGGTTTCCATTTAAACCCAGGTGGCAAAACCAACATGCACACTGAAACTGGTGACTTTGGCGCAGTGCCATGGCACTGCCTAGTGGTTTATGGCATTTTGGCCTCACCAAAAGCAAACTTCCCCTTGCAGAGTTTCTACCAAATTACTCTCCTGGGGTTAGTAGGGTGGTGGGAATTGACCCTTCACCATGGAAAAGGCCAAGGAGCTGTCTCATCACTCATCTAGAGATGAGTGGGAGACCAGGACCAGCCACTTGGAGACAATGCACATTCTCACTGGCTCTGTGTTCTTGCTGATCTCTCTCAAGCACAGCTCCATAAAGGTGTTTTGTCAGGAATTTTATAGAAATCAGCAACACCCACATTAAAGGGGAGCCCACACCTGGGGGGGATATAGATGTGCTGGAGATCTCTGTAAGCAGGGAGGGTGTGTGCCCAATCACTCCTGACCTAGCCTGACCACAGCTAACTCCATCCATCTTTGTGGATCCCCAGGCTTTTTGAGTGGTTCTGGAGGGAAAACTGTCATTCAGGCACTGGCCACTCCTTTTTCGGCTTGATTGGGAGAGATGTGTGTGTGGAAGACCCCCGTGTGTGCAGATCTGAAGGGGCATATTGGGACCATTACTGGGAAGTGACTACCCCTCTCAGGCAATTGCCTCTGGGTAGCAGGAGAGGGAGCAGTTCCTCTAGCTTCCTTTCCTGTCTCTGCATCCCGTTTGCCCAGTTCCACTATAATCATGACCATTCCTTTCCCTCTTTCCATGACTGGATCTATATCTTACCATCAAATATAGCACTAACGAGGTCCTAATCTTTTCATTAGACTCTGACCAGACCATCTGCCTCACCATCTCCAACCCCTGCTCTGAGTCGCTTTGATCATAGGCTTTCAGATCTATAAGTGCTGTTAGCCTCCTGCCATCACCTACTTTCCCAGAGTGGCTGGCGCAGAGAGAGCTTTTAGCTCATTCCCTGTGGGCATTAATATTTGTAGCCCATCTTCAGTCACATTCACTGTTGTCATTAGGCTTTGACACAGCATCATGGCCTGAATCAGCGGCAGTCAGCTGAACCCCGCTAACCTGATGTTTTTGTCCCAGTCCGTGAGTGAAAGTTCAGATGGATCAATGCTGCAGCAGCTTGCGGAGGCATTTTTCTTTGCGGAAGCCCTGGTGGAGAACCAATTATTCTGTGGAACCCAGCATTTCCAAACAAGGCTGTGGGTGCTGGCCTACTGCCAAGCCTTGTGCCCGTAACCTATAGGACCTGGTTTGGGTGACTCATACACACCACCCGGCTTGACCTGTTCTACCCAGGGGCTCCATCATATGACTAACTTCCTCAAAAGTTAGATATCTATCAAAATCAAAATAACAAACAAACAAACAAACCCCCACAAAGTCATTCTTGAAAATGTTATGTCTGTCTGTCTGTATGGAAACAGAAAGAAAATGTTGGATCAGATCCTCAGCTAGTGTAAATCAGCATAGCTCCATTAACTTAATGGAGCTATGCCATTTTATACTGGATGATGCTTTGGCTTGTAATCTTATCTCTAAACCCAGACCTTTTCAACATATCGCATTGTTCCTGAGGGCTTTGGGGGGCTATTTCACCTCAGTCTTACATGCATTATCCAAGGCTCCAACTGCTGAAGCTTCATAAGGAGTGAGCTGAGGTATTTAGGGAGTGTCTTTTAAATTAATTGGTTTAATCAGGTGGTTATCTATATTGAGTTTTACAACACCCTTACACTTCCCTGGGGATAGTTGTGGATCACATCAATTGCTGGTGCAGCTTTAAGGCTGCTCTTATCTCCTATGTCCTCACAAGGCAGTTTTGGGAACCAGGAATTGTCAAGACATAGACACACATCAGTCAGACCCCCTTCTTCCTGACCACACCTGCTACACTCTGAGTAGTGCTGAAAAAGCTACCAGGGTGGCACTATGCCACCCAAGGATTCCCCCAGGTTAGGTATTCTATTAGCCAGCTAGACCAGCACGAAGGCTGCTTTATGCTGCTGGAGTGTCATGAAGCAGCTATAGGATGGCTAAGATTCTGTCCCGGTAGGTAATGTGTTAATATGTGCAAATGCTTATATTGAAAAATGTCATGTTTCATGCTTGTAATGTGATTCATAAACTATACCTCACAATATGTCAAATCAAGCTTCAAAAATCCAGTTCTTCTTATTTAAATATAGCCCGAAAATGGGACCTCTTTCTTTCTTTCTTTCTTTCTTTCTTTCTTTCTCAGATTAGTACAAAAGCATAGAAATGGGCATCTATCCAAGGCTCTAGGTATCCCTGCAAAATAGTAACAAAAAGAGATGAAATTAAACAGCCAGCCAAACACAAACTTTGCCCCTCTCACAAATCTGCTTCTCATTAAAGCACACCCTCCTCAACAACCCGCTCAAATAAATGTGCATGTCAGTTTGCCCTCACAGTCAACACACCATTGTTATATCTCATCAATGGGAGGGATAGCTCAGTGGTTTGAGCATTGGCCTGCTAAACCCAGGGTTGTGAGTTCAATCCTTGAAGGGGCCATTTAGGGATCTGGGGCAAAAATTGGGGATTGGTCCTGCTTTGAGCAGGGAGTTGGACTAGATGACCTCCTAAGGTCCCTTCCAACTCTGATGATTCTATGATCATAGACAGGAGCAGGTTTCAGAACTGAGGGCCATCACAGGAAATGATCTATCACCAGCCCTGACTCTTTTGAATGAAGGTGAATCCAGCCTGAGGACCACTGCTGATCACAGAAGCGGCATTATGGCATAAGGAGAGAGGCACATGCCCACGTCTGAAGGTACCAAGTCATTTAGGTCCAGATTTTTAAATTTACATAGGCACCTAAAGACGCAGATAGGTGCCCAGTGCAATTTCCAAGTGTCTAAGCACCTCACTCCAGAGTACGTTTCTTAGGTGTAGGGCTGGAGAGAAAAGAAGAATTCTGTTTCACGCAAAATATTAAGGTTTTGGAATTAGGTTTTGTTCTGCTATGGAACGAAAGTGAAACCTTTCAAAAAATTTCATGAGAAAGACCCACCCCAGCATACCAATAGCTTGGTGGTTAAAGCACATATCTAGGGCATGGAATTTCAAGTTCCTGCTCTAAATCACTCAGAGCAGGGACTGGAACCTGAGTCTCTTACACCTTGGGGAAATGTCCTAACCACCAGACAATTAGCTGTTTTGGACACTTAGGCTTTTTCGGGTCAGAAATTCCATCCTGGATCTGAAAGTTTCCTCAGAACTGATTGAAATTTTTTGCAGCAATGTATCAGTTTTGACAAATTGGCATTTTCCAATGAAAAAGCATTTTGTCAGAAATTTCCCAACCAGCTGTATGTATGTACTTTTGAACCCCACTAGGTACCTTTCTGAATATTTAGGTGCTGTAATATCTTGTCCTCGGAGCTTCCTAGGTAAAAATCAACACTTTACATTCAATCTGGAAACCAATAAGTTACTCTTTGCAGAGTTGGACTAATATCTAGTCTCTCAGATATCACTGTGTTGAATGTAATCAAAACCCTCAAAAGAAACCTTCATGGTGCTGAGAAAATAACTTGATCCATTGAGGCTTATGTCTTTGTGTTCATTATCAACCCTTAAGTACTGGAAAAGCTTAACACTGTTGCACCTGTTGAGATCATATCATTTGCTTGCTTCCCTGTGATTCTGTCATTAATACAGTAACTTTAGCATCTTGATGCATTAAGATCATATTTTGCATAGACTTCAGTAGGTTGAGATAAGAGAATCAATTTACCACCAAAACAAAGCTCCAGAGACCAGTTCAAAGAAAATATTCCTCAGGATGCTTTTAGTTTCCCTCCCTAGGTATGCTTATCAGTCAGTTCAAAATGTGCCCAAATAATAATAATCTGGCTTAGAGCATACTACCTAAACTAAATATCTGAGAAAGTTATTGTCCTTAATTGTATAAACTATTCAATTATAGATACAAAACTACTGGCAGCAAGTGTTATATAGACAAGTCATTTGTGACAGAAATCTCATTCACATTTTTACATATTTGACAACATTTTGATGGTTTTGTTACCTTTTTGTTTGCCCATCCTAATATTTGCCAGATTCCTAGATTTGGAGCTAAGTGGTCTGAATGTCTTATGCTGTAATACAAATGTAAAATGAATGCTTTCCAGATGTTGCAAATCAAGGTGTACAAAAAAGTTGTAAGTAAAAATAACAGGTACAAATCCAAACAACATTTCAGTATAAAATTAGAAAAGCCCATTTTGCACTACTTTCATGGTAGAGTGCCACCATTAAAATTTCACAAGATTTTGTTCTCTCTGCTGACAGTTTGTGATTTACAGCAGAAAAGATGATGCTGTATAAGTGCAAATAGCAATTACCAAATAGCAGGAATACCTGACGTGCGGACCTGTGAATATTTGGGTGACATTTTTGTAGAATGTATTTGTTACTCCAAAATGAGTGAATCTAAATTGATATAAGACTGAATGTCCCTGCTGTGGTAAGATGATTCTGAACTGTCATAGGTTAGGGGAGGGGAGAATACATAAGGGAATTGTGGACAGCCAGGGTGACCCAATGGATGGCCTAGTTTATTTGTATTGTCCTGGTTGAGGGAACATCCCAGTGTCCCAACCAGTTTTATTGAATCTCGGATTTTGTACTAGTTTTAGTAAAAGGATCTGGTCATCCTTCATTGTAGATTTGCAGCTGTCTGTCATCTCAAATGGCACTGCTGTGAGCTAAGCAGTATCCACACCTGTAGTATTTCCTCTACAGCATGTCAATAAACTAGGCAGGGAAGAAGCTCTTCAAACCTTTATGGTCCTGGTGGTTAGTGGCATTTTCATTTAACCTGGAAACGATGCAGTTGGGGGTAAAGGTAGAAAGAGGGAGACTAGAATTGAGGGGCAGAGGAGGAGACTTGTGGGGGAGAAGGTAACCCTGAATATGGGGAAGCTGAGGAGAAAGGAGACATGGAGGTGAAAAGGGGATAGAAAGAGAGGCAGGCTGTGGCATAAGGAGGAAACTGCACAGCAGAGGTGTAAACACAAACTGTGCAAGGCGGGGGAGGGAAAAACGGCCTGTGAGCCTGGGATTTTCAGTTCAGGAATGAGGTTGCCCTCTGGAGGGTCAGTCAGAGGTAAAGAAAGTGGCCAATGGTTACTGATGACTGCCATATTCATTTTGTTTTGGTCATAGCTAAGGTGATTTGAGGCAGGTCATCGTGGGGACAAGGTTGATTGATATGCCAGCATACAATATATTTGCCTGCAATGCGAAAGCGAAAAGCTTGAACACTAAGTTCTGCTCTGCCATTTGAAGAAAAACTGGCATCAAAGCATTTTACTTTTAGTCAGGAAAATGTCTCCAACTTTAAGTGAATCCAACAGTGGGATTCATGCACTGTTTCTTTGCAGCCTGCCTGGATAGGACGCATATATCTATTTCTCCTATATCCTCCTGTTCAGCATCACAGTTCTAATTATGGCACATGCAGCATGCATAGCAGAGGTATTACGGGAAGGCCTGAGATTTTGAAGGAAGTTCTAAGGGCTGAGGGTACATTTACATTGCAAAAACCCAACCCAAACCAAACCAAACAAATGCACAGAGAGATCTTCAAAAACAACGAGGAGTCCAGTGGCACCCTAAAGACTAACTGGTTTATTTGGGCATATTTGCCAGAATGTATCTATACTCTTCTTTGGAGCTTATAACAAGACAAACAGAAATACAGAGGATCTAAATTCCTGGGTCCTGTGTGAGAGAGCATTTAAGAGCCCTCCCTAAAGCGAGTACTGCACATTGTCATTAGAAAAATTGAATCCGGACAGAAGGGGAGGGAGATGAATAGTTGATACCTGTGAAAACTGAAGTTGACCTTAGGCACGGAACTGGGCACAGATATCAGAGGCACTATATTATTGGAGAAGATTAAAAAAGGGAAATTACATTTTCTACCCTACAAGTGGAGGTAATGACATTGGCTAATAGGAAAAGGCGCTTAAGCAACAAAGAGAAGGAAACTGATAGACAACAGAAAGTGGAGGAGGGTAGAGAATCTCTCTATATAAAGATCTTCAGTCTCCGTGGAGTGACCGTGGGACAGGTTTTAGACTTTTTTACAATTGAAAAAATCTCATGATTAAGTGGTGAGAACTGACTGGCCTTATAGCCCTGAGGGCCAAGGTCTGTCTCTTTTTATTAGGGTACATGGGACAAAGTCTGCCCTTGTCAGCCCCCCTGGGAAAATGAAGATCATCTAGGTGCTTCACAGGAATACTAGGAAGAAAATGTGCAAACAAGGGCTTCTCCTAGGTGGGTTTATCATGATGGTCCTGGTCTAGAACCTCAAAAAGCTTTTCTCCTTTAATGTGGATTACAATGAGATATTGCTTCATTTAGAACTCTGCTTTCTAGGTCTGAAGCTAGAGTGTTCTCCTCCCTGTCAGTTTATTTGAAAGCAGATAGAAGAAATGAGTTATTAGGTCTATGAACTCATTATGTAGGAAGCTGGATACCACCTGAGGTTATCCCAGGCCTTCTTAATTTGTGGGGAATCCTATGGGGAGAAGCATGGCACTAACAGTAAAACTAATGATGACTCTGCTAATTTGAGAGTGGCACATCAAAGGGGCAGGTACTTCCCCAAGGCTAGAGATCAATTTTTTATTGTTTAATTATACTCCTCACTCTTCTCACTCCACTTTACACCATTGTTCAGATGAGGGTGTATGGGAGATAGAGATGCTAGGTTTTCAGAGACTGCTCTTAAAAATAAAACAACAGGATAATCTAGCTATTTTAGATAGAATAATTTTATTAAGTATTGGAGGATATATATTTCCCTTGGGATGTTATTGGGAGGATCATTTTTAGGAGAGAGAGAGCTTTAAATTTTTTTTATATGGTATGCACCACAATGTTACACATTTATATTACCTCTGTTGTAAAGAAAATTTTCCAATGTACAGGCATTAACATGGCTTCATAAACAACATATTTAAAGAATCCTGCTAGCATCTGATGCATACGCTACCCTAATTTTAAAAGCCTACTCTCATTAAATTGTATTTCTTTATAGCAGAGGAGAACTATGTGTATATTAATTTAAAAATAAAAGCAAAGGAAGGTCTTACGACAAAGTCAGGGGCTGTTGCCTTGGTGAAATCACATAGTTTAAAACATGAAACTACAGAAAATTGTTTAAGCAGGAGAGGTAATTGATTCAGCAGGTAGCAGATAAGGCTAGAACCTGACTATAAGACAAGGATAATTCAAATAAAAAACCTGAAGTCAAAGTGAGATGAGCTTTATCTTTTATGATTTCGCACATTCAGAAAAACTGCCTTGTTTTCATTCTGATTGTCAGAGCGATGATGATGGGATTGCTATTTTCATGTATTCGGTCAAATTATGTCTTTGCAAGTTCACAAAATCCAAATGTATTTTTTACGCACAAAAATGGTTCTCTCCTCTGAATAAATTTGCGACTCAGCACAATGTGCAAAATGTTGGCTGTGAGTCTGTGAGGAAACTTCATACTGGATGATGGGATGTTCATGTTGAAGGAGGTGAGAAAACATATTCATGAATAGCAAAAGAAGAAATTTAGCTTTCACAAAGAGACAGGTTTCCTCCTCCGCAAACACGTTTTTCACAGTTTAGTTTCTATTGTCTTTTCAATCAGCAGTTTCTATCAGGCAAGCTCTTAGTTCTTCCAAACAATGGAAAAGATCCAAAGAAAGAAAAACAAACAAACAAACAAACAAATCAACTGTGTGCCACTTAAAGTATATAGCTCAGTCACAAGACCCTTTCATAACTGGTGAGTCTAAGCCAAGTTTAAGGGAGATCTCGTGTAGTTACATTAAGCATCATTGGCTCTATTCAGCTAGGCCCCAATCCAAAGCCTATTGAAATAAGTGGGATTACTTTCATTAGCTTCATTTGGCTTCAGGTTTCTTGAGCCCTGTCTCCTTTCTACCATAAGGGAAACTGCATAAGATACTCTAATTCCTATATATAATTACAAAGAAGAGTAAATATCAAGTTTATTAAATACAGTAAAAAAAGATAAATTTACAGTCCATAGGAAATAAAACTCAGCACTGTAATACGTAGTAAAGGCAGAAGTACCTGAATAAAAAAGGAAGGGACTTTCATATGTTTTAAGGCAAGTTCCATTATAATATTCTGGAAGACAATCGTAGCTCATCATGATTAACTGAATACAGTCATGTGATGTCTGTAAGATTCTCTTATTTACTTCCTGAGAGATAAGTACTGAAGGCTGGAGAAATGTCCATCAATTGGGCTGCATTTGCCACTAAAGAGGTCTTGATTGGCTGTGCTCAGTTTAATGAAAACTATTATTAGTTACCTCTCAGGAAGTAAATAGTTTCTAACCTCATCTCCCCTTTAGAATATTTCTTTTTAAGGGGTGCGGGAAACAACCAAACAACTCAGAACCTTCTGGTAAATTATTCAATTATAGTTGCTCACAGCCTTATCTTGCTTTTTGAGTAATTTAACAATGAATCTATGCATCAGTACTTATGTAGTATTGTGATTGGTAGTATAGAAACATTAACATTGATTATATTGACTTCTTATTTTGATGAATATCAAGATTTATTATCCCTTGAGGCACATCTGGATGTTGTCTTTGTTCTAGTCAATTCTATCAAGACCTCTTGGGTCAATACCACCTCATATTAATTTTAATAGAAACTAATATCTGCTTTTCATAATATCTAGTTATGATAGTAATGGAACTTACAACAATTTTTCTTTTTTCTGCATAAAGGTCCCCGTTCAGAAAAGTGCTTACATACATGTTTAACTCAAAGCTATTGAAGCCAATGGGGCTTAAGCATATACTTACTATTAAGCTTGTGCTTAAATGCTATGCTAATAAGGGGCCACAAATGCTGAGTTGCATTTCCTGTTCCTCAAACTACATCTGGCTGGAATTTCTGATGAAAAATATGAATGAACTGGCAGCTGTCATTGAGAAAAATCAGAACTATATATAATTAGGGAGATATTGATTTTTGTATAATTTAAAAAAAAATATGGACAATGTTTTTTTTATATGGCCTAGAATTTATTTTATATCTGAACCGGATCCCAAGGGGGCATAAATTGATGTAGTTCCATTGAAATAAATGAAATTATGTCAATTTACACTAGCTGAAGTTCTATTCCTTAATATTCTTTAAAAAGTAAATAATTTCCCCATGCCAAAATTCTTCATTATGGTATTGTAATGTCTCATGGAAGCCTTGCTTTAAACATCACAGAAGAGAGAAGGGGTGGACAGCTAAAATCAAAGAGTAGAACAAATTGTGCTTGTTGCAGATGGATTTTCCAGAGTAATCAGATGAATCAGTGCCCATGTTATCACCACTCACACTCCTACTTAGGAGAATATGGAGAACAAGGGAGCGTGTGCAGGTGTCGAGGAAATACTTAGAGAAAATTGTATATAAAATTTACTAAAACTAGTGAAAATCATTTCCTATAGTCTAACTATTCATTTTCTTATTTTTCTTGTAAATTTGGCATGAAAATGAGCATATTATTTTTCTAGAGTTGTTTTATTTTTGTTTGTGTTTTTGATAGGGGAATTATCAAAGGCGGCTGCAGCTGGTGGAATACTGTGATTGTGAGGCTGAGAACAGCAAAACTCAAGAAAGAAAGAAAGAAAGAAAAAAATCAGAGTATATGGAATGTCAAGAAAAAATACATTTCTATAGCACTCCAAAGTAAATCCTCACCAAGTTTCATTCATTTTAAGGGAGAAAAAAGACACAGCAAAATGCAAAGGCAGCTGATAAATTCCATTTTGGATAATTATACTGTGCCTATCTCAGCTTCCCCCTAGAATTTCATCTGAGTAAGGAGTTAGTCACCTTTTGTTCTTAATTGCTGGGTAAAGTTGCTGTTAAATGGCTGCTTCCTCCATCTTAAGGGTATGTCTTCACTACCCGCTGGATCGGCGGGTAGCAATCAATCTATCGGGGATCGATTTTTCGCGTCTCGTTTAGACGCGATTAATCGATCCCCGATCGCGCTCCCCGTCGGCTCCGGAAATCCACCTCATCGAAAGGCGGAAGCGGAGTCGACGTGGGAGCGGCAGCGATCGACTCGCCGCCGTCCTCATGGCCAGGTAAGTCGATTACGATAAGCCGACTTCAGCTACGCTATTCATGTAGCTGAAGCTGCGTATCGTAGATCGACCCCCTCCCCTAGTGTAGCCCTGGGCTTAGAGGTGGATCCATTTCAATGAGCCATGAAATGATCCTCATAGATGGGGCTGCTAAATAATCAGGGCCATCATTCAGGAAAGCATTCCTATTAGGTTAAGCACTTAAGCACATGTTTATCTTTAAGCCTGTGCATAAGTGCTGTTGAAGACAACTGGGGCCCTACAGGCATAGACAGCAGCATTGCCAATCACAAGCCCTCAAAAATCATGAGATAAGCCTCAGAAACTCATGAGATTGGTTTAAAATCCATGCCATATTTTAAAAATAATAAATGTGTTTTGCCCCTTTTCTTTGTGGTTTCAGGGACCTTAGGCTGTCCTCAGTTGTGAAGACTAGAAGCTTAGTCAGTTTATAATGAAAGCTGAGGTCACACCGACACAGGAGCTGGAGCTTTGAGAAAAAAACCCAAATATTACCAGAGCTGGCAATACCGTGCTGCGATGCCACATTCTGCTACTGTGACAGGTCCATGGTCTTTGGCTCTCCAGGAATTTAGGAAGAGGGGCATTTTTGTGTGTATATCGTAACTGAGTAATTATGTAACTCATTATTTTCACAACTGCTCAATAGTGTAATTGATTCTGTGCTTAAATGTCTCATGAGGTAGTAAACTACTAGCCATGGTCAACTGCTTCTCACAAGTAATTCTCTTTATTTCCCTTCTCTGCATCATGGGACATGGATACACGGCCCCACAGTGCGGACTATGGGAGGGTGAGTTGCAGTGTATGTTAATGTGTTGTGCAGTGACTGCCCCATGCTAGCATGAATTAGAAAGTACCTCATTCATGTTAATGTACTCCTGCTTGAATGTGTAGACAAACCCATAGTGTCTCCTCTCCTCCTTCTTTCCACACACATTCATTCCCCCATTTACTCCAATTCCACTTACTTTTCTTCTCCCTCCCCACCAGCTCTAACTACTCTCTTCTTCCTTTTCTAAGGGGTTGGGTCAAGTAGGGATGCTCTCAAGTTTTGTAGGATGGCTAATGTCTTTGCCTTGACATGTTTCATCTTGATATTGTTTGTAATGTATTTTTATAGATAGAATTGTTCAAGCATTTGGGTACCGATCCTCAGATGGTGTAAACTGTCATTGCGCCATTGATACAATCCCAAGTTTCCTATGACCCGGGCTTAGATAACTGCAGCCACCACCAAGCTTTGCACTTGGAAATTTTACCTCATGTCATCGCTCACTCTGCTCCCTCATTCCAAGAACTCAGTGCCCAGGGGTAGAGGTGCTCGCTGATAAACATGATAGGTGCTCTTTGAAGGCCACTGCAGGAAAATCCAGTTACCTATAGAGCTCCGCTCTAAACTTAGTTAACAAACTTATACTTTATTATTTACATCTAAACCCACAAAAGAATTAATTTACTCATGAAAGAATTCCTCTAGAGGTGCACTCTTTACCCTCGCAAGCACAAGAAAGTCTTATTACAGATCACAGTTCAGACTTCCTTCTCAGAAGCTGCTGGGTCCTGTGTTCTCTGAATTTGGTCTCAAAGACATCTTCCCAAGAGCGTGGACTTGTAGGGTATGTCTACACAGCATTTTGGAGTGAGCAGGAGCGAGCATCCCAGCCTGGGTCAATAGCGATGGGTTAGAGGAGCTTGTGCTAGCACTCTAAAAATAGCTGGGTAGACAATGCTTTGAAGCTGGAACTCAGGCTGGAATGCGGGCCCTGAAGCCCACACCTTTTCCTTTGGTTCAGAGTCCGAGCTCCAGCCCAAGCTGCAACTTCAAAGCACTGCCTGCACAGCTATTTTTAGAGCAATAGTGTGAGCCCCAGGAGGCCAATTTTGTTGACCTGGGTTGGGAGGTTTGCTCCTGCTCACTCCAAAGTGCTGTGCTGACATGCCCCTACAGTCCCCAAGGGACTAGCCTCTGACATCTTGGAAGTCCAATCCTGGCACCTTCAGCCAGACCCCAGAAAAAAAACAACCACTTCTAGCCAACTCGCCTTACCGCTCCCTTCCACCCGTCCTTGCCCAACAGCTCACATCTGAAACATTTCATGGTGGCTGTTAGCAACCAAATGGACCTTTACAGAGTCCTCAGATGTTAAATCACTGTTTTATGTCCAGCCACCGGTTTTATTTCTCACAATCTCATACATCAAATAACATCAACTCACCACATTACCTAATGTTCTCTATGGGAGCTATGGCAATTCACACCCTCTGAGGATCTACTCAAAGATAGCACAGGCATTGCATGCACTGAAATAAATAAATACAACACTGGTGCGAAGTAGCAGGTATAAAACCATGTTAATGCTGTTGTACAAGGTCTCATGGCCCCCAGGAGTTCTCCACATTTTCAAAGCCAGGTCTTGAACTTGAACTTTCAAGGTCATGAACTTACAGTAACTTTAATTCATTAGGACAATAAAATGAAAAAATGTTTACAAATGTTATATTGGAAGCTGGTAGCTGGTGCCATCTAAATAACACTTAGGATGTCACTTGCCCCATCAATTATTTGGGCTTATTAAAGTAGGCTGAAGAGTCCAGGTGATTTGTTGTTTTCCAATGTTGTTGTCAGTGAGTTTTAAAAACTACTGTATCATACCAGCCGCCTCAGAAGTGAAAGAGCAAGCAGTCTTCTTACATTTTATGCTTTGACCCTGAAGGATGATCATATTTTCCCCTTTCTATGACTGGTTGTTCTCCGCTGTATAATCTAAGATCAAGAAGTGGGGGTGAATAACTACTTCATTCCTTCCCTCCTCATGGAGTGCTCTGGTTTCCGAAAAGCAGTAGCTACCGGGACAGTGCTGTCTGCCTGACTTTCACTGTTTCTTCTTCACACTGTACCTCCAGAAGTCTGGGCCTCATCTCTATGTTTTTCCAGCGACAAGGGGCACTCTGTAGCTACATCGTGTGTGATTCTGAAAATTTAGGAACCCGTGTCAACTGCCTGTCAGACCATAAACATGGACAACATTCATTGTTTTGCTTGATTCATAAATGAATGTTGATCAAAATTTGCATAACGTTCAAAGATTGTAATCAGTTTGACAAATTCAAGGTAACATTTTAAACAAAAAAATCCTGGTAAGTTATTTAATATAGTTTTTATATAATAGAAAAGTACTTTTTGTGCTTTACAAAAAAAAAAGGTAAGGTATAGTTTTTGAGTGTGCTATTTGTGAAGCAAGATCTATGTATTTTTATTATTGTTGAGGTATGATGGTTTAAGTTAACATTGCTATAATCTGTCATTGGATGATACAAATCAATAATAATTATTATTTATATTACAGTAGTGGTTAGGTGACTCAGCTGAGGCAGGTGCTCTGTTGCACTAGGTGGTGAACAAATACACAGTAAAATACAATTCCAAAGATTTTACAATCTAAATAGACACAACAACAAAAAAGAAGAGTATATTATTATCTTCATGTTATAGGTGGAGAACAGAGAGATTAATTCACACAGGGAGACTGTGCAGAACTAGGAATAAATGTAGATCTTCTGAGTCTAGCCCATACCTTAACCACAAAATCCATTCTTTTTCTTGGGACTCTATCCATCTCTTTTTCCCTTTGAATTTCAAAATGGAGGGTAATTTTCATTAAATTTTTGAAAAAGTCCAAGAAAAAAATTACCAAGTTTTTTTTTTTGGTGATTTCCCTATTCCTTATGTTTTGGCTAGATAATAAAATGAGTGTCTCTGGATTCTAAGAGCCAAACTCTGCTTTGATGTGTATAGGTATGGTGTATGCACAGAGAAAGTGAGAATTTCTTCCTAAATATGTATTCATTAATGCAAACATCCCTTTGTCAATAAAATAAAATAAAATACAAATAAAGAAAAGTCACTGAAGGTTATGTAAGGCCTATCCTGGTGTTATTTTTCTGCTTTGCTGTCCAAGAAGCAGTAGACGGAGAACGAGTTAGTTAGCAAACATGACTTCTAAATCTCTGCTGACACTGAGGATACTAGTGTAACCCTTCTGCCAGTCAGAGTCGGCAGCAACAAGGGCCGGGTTCCATATCTAGGGGTTCCATTCCAATAACACAATGCAAAACCGGCTCGAGCCCCCACCCAGTGACCTGGGACAAATATATATCACCCACCCTGGGCGCCTCTAAGAGGCAGTACTTCCCCTCTCGCAAGCACAAAGTCTGAGTATAGAAAAACCTTTTAATGACAGAGAGAAACAATGCGGCATTTTGTTGGGGAAACACCACATCTAGGATTTGTAAACCAAACTGTGAGCAACGACCCACCCCAGCAAATTGGCCATGTCCTTTCCCTTTGGTTCTTGAGTCCAGCAACCCCCAAAATCACCCAAAGTCCCAAAAGTCCAACAACCCAAAAGTCCAGACCCAGAGTTCAAAAGTTCATCTGCAGAGTGTTACACCCCCCAGTCTGGGTAGAAATGGGGAGGGGAGAGGTAAGGGGCACCTTACGTGGCTCAAAGCTGACTGCCCCGTCCCTTCGTGGGGCTTCGCTCGGCTCTGCTCCGCTCCGCCAGCCATCCCACGAGTCACTCCGCTCAGCCGTCCTGCAAGCCGCTCCGGCTGTCCCGCCAACTTTATTCTTCCTGCCCCAATAACAGAGAAACTGGGGCTCCCACAGCAGTCAAAGTGACCATTTGGGCAAGCGGTCCATCATGCTTTGCAGGGTGGGTGTGTCCATGCAAACAAGATTAGCCCCTGACATCCCTTTCCACAACTCACCACCAGATGTCAGGGTAGAGCTCATCCTGACTCTGCTTACACTAGTGCAAAAATATAAAGAAGTTGTTTTAATTTCAAACTCTGTTAGACACAGAACACCTCCTCCTGGTTCCTTTGATGTTAATGGTAAAACTCTAATTGGCCACAGGGGTGCAGGGTTGATCCCATAGACAGAAAATAATCAATGTTTCGCATATGACAAAGAGACATGGTGGTTGAGGTAATATCTTTTATTGGACCAACTTCTGCTGGTGAGAGAGACAAGCTTTCGAGCCACACAGAGCTCTTCTTCAGGTCTGGAAAACTAATTCAGAGTGTCACAGCTAAACCAGCTGCATTTAGCTGTGACACTGTGAGTTAGTTTCCCAGACCCGAAGAAGAACTCTGTGTAAACTTGAAAGCTTATCTCTTTCACCAGCTGAAGTTAGTCCCATAAAAGATATTACCTCACCCACCTAGTCTCTCTAATACCCTGGGACCGACACAGCTCCAACAATACTGCATACATGTATGAACAAGAACATTATTGGATTGGGGCCGGAGTCCAGTTGATGTCATAACACAGACCCATTGCGTCCATCTGGAGTCCTATGTAGGGACATCAGTTTTCCGATCTAATGCATCTTCTTTCAGGATTAAGGCTTAAGGCAACTATAAAAAATTTAAATTATATTTGGAAAAGCCAACCAAACAGAACCTTGGCAATTACATTTCATCAATAAACATCCTAGAGTCAGTAACGCCTGATTTCCTTGATCAAAAATGTTTGCCATTTATTGCAGAATTCATGTGCTGCACAGGGGCAGGGAAGTATCCATCTATCAATACCTTTATACTTATTTGACATTTAGAGACTTTCCTGTTCCATTATCTTTTCTTTACTTTGTGACATTTTTATCAACTTCAACATTAACATGGCAGATTTTACAACTAATACAACTGAAAAGGTACAATGAAGTCAGCAGCATCAATTACAAAAAATTACAGCTCCTGCTATTATCTCAGAGGTAATTAAATGAGCTGTAATTATTAGCCTGGATTCATTAGATTCATGTTCTCAGGACCTCCTCAGATTAGATTATTGTACTTCTTGGCTGTCAGGTCTGTCTGGCATGGCATCACATTGGCTGCAGTTAGTTTAAAAGGCGGTGGCAAGAGTTTTAAGGGTGGTAAGTACCGTTACACACCAAACAATTTAGCCCATTTCTCAGGCATTACAGGTGGATCATAAAATTGCTGTTCTTTATCACTGCTGCACAGGTCAAGTTTGGTATTTAGCTAAACACTTCTTGCTTTTCCACTGTGCAATTATGATTTATATAGAACCATAGGTACGCGTGGGAAGGAGGTAGTTTGGGAGAATGAAGGTTACAACAGTGACAGGTGATGAGATATGCTTATTGCTATGATGCATCTTAGCTTCTTTAAGTTAGTTTAAAATGCAGTATATTAACATGTGGAGGCAGTGACCAGAATGAAGGCTGGTTTGGAGGGCAGTGATGGAAGGCTAACTGGAAGAAGCAATCTGGATCTGAAGGAGTAAAGTGGGAAGTATGGTGCCCAGTGTTCTAGGCAGAGACCTAGGAAAGCAGGCAGTTAGTGAGAGGAGAACTGGGCAGCAACAAGACAAGATGAAGGGGCAGAGCATAGGATGCTAATAGTGCAATAAGTGTGTTTACAGATTAAATCTAGGCAGGGGAGATGAAAAGGGTGATGAAATGTAGCTATTTACTTGTGGTGGCCTTTTTAATTGCTGCATATCTTTATTTCGAGTTTCATCATTATAGGGCTTCAGCTGGGATAGTCCCTGTCATTGGAGCTCTTCAGCAGAACTTCATGACATTGAGAGGCAACCGACTACAGCATTTAAATTGAAGACCTATTTGGTTTAGCTTTTAATTGGGAATTAGTTTTTAAGTGAGTTTTATTATAATTGCACATAGTGTGCTTTCTGTCATGGATTAATGTACTGCAAAGCACTCTGGGAGGTCATAGCATTATGTGATGTGTATATTGAAGCAGTCAGATAGCTTCCCTTTTGATAGCTGTGAGTGAAGAGCAACAGGAAACACTAGTAAGAAAGGTTTCAGTGTAGTAGCCGTGTTAGTCTGTGTCAGCAAAACGAAAATAAGAAAGAAAAACTTGTAGCACCTTAGAGACTAACAAATTTATTTCAGCATAAGCTTTCGTGGGTTAGAACCCACTTCATCGGATGCATGTTGCAATTTCACGCTACTTTCCTTAGGTAACAGCAAATGTATTTAACCGTCAGAAAAAAACCTGTCTGAGAAATAGCTATAGAAACTGTTACCTATCAGCTCTGTGTTCTTGGGGAACCAGGGTGCAGTACCCAGCCTGTCTTCCTCCACCAGCCTCTGCTTGAACCAAAGCCGATCAGAAGAAAGATTTACAAAAAGCAATGAAAAGGCAGGGAGAGACACACCTAAACCCCTCCGGACAAGGGTGACAGGATTAAGGAAACTCCCCTAGCCTCATTTGCATCGGAGATGGGACCGGGAGGCATCCCCATTAGCATATAGAATGGAGATTCCAAGGAAAAAATCGCATGGAACTCTGGGACCACAAAAGCAGGGAAGCACTGCATGATGCGGGATCTCTGCTCCAGATGTTAATGATCCCACACCTGCACACCCCCAGCTCAGTAGTTATCAGGCCAATTCTAGTAATAAATCTTTTACTGGTATCCAAAATAGTAAAGCTGCCTAAATGCATTGTGAGCTCCCTCCAACGAACACTACCCATAGCCAGGAATGATCGTGCCCATTGTCTAGCCTGAACAAAACAACTTTGAAATACTCCCTTGAGCCATCAGTTTACACATAAACAAATCTGGTGTTCTCCCTTGAATCACTGTTGTTTCTCTACAAAAACCCCTACCCATGCTCAAGTAAGTGCTCTGATGCCTGAATCCAAAATCTGCATTAGTTCCTTTGGGACTTCATCTTCTCCTGACTGATCATGCTGGGGGCTCTGCCTGTCTTCAGCACTCCGGACCCTCACCTACCACAACCACCTGGGAACCCCGATCAGTTCAAGCTTCACGGAGTGGTGAGAACCCAGCTCTCTCTCTGTCTGTCTCTCTCTCAAGGTATAGCCTTCTGACCCTGACTTGTGTGATCAGTTATAGTTTTCTAAACCTGACTTTTATAATCAAGTTTAAGATAGATTTAATATTATAACTGTTTTGTTTGTTTGGCTCCCCTTGTATGGTTATTACCTGGCAATAAATAATTTTCATGGTTAAGCTCATTGCTTTTCTCTCTCTCTCTCCCCATCGTGGGTGTTTTTTGGTTTCCTCATTTGCTCTGCAGCAACGCTCCTCATACCTAAGCTAAAAGATCCCTGCAACGCCCAAAAATCCTGTGAGGTTTTCTCATCAAGTGGGTTACTTCCAGAACAATTGTAACATGAAAGTGGGGATAGGGATGTGCTGAACCTGGGAAATATGAGGGTGGCAGCTTGGAAGTGCTGCTTGACCCAGCCTGCTCAGGCGCACTCTATTCTGGTGTGGTGCCCATGGCATATGAGGGTAATAGCTTGGAGGTGCTGTTCAACCCAGCCTGCTGAATCCAACGGCCTAGTAGGGTGACCGCTTGGAAATGCTGCTTGACCCAGCCTACTGAGTCCAGGGACATATAAGAGGTCAGCTTGGGAGTGCTGATTAACCTGGTTCTCTCAGAGGTCCTCTGTTAATGTGTGTGTGTTCGTCTGATTCTGGGGCTGGAACAACCCACCCTGGGGAACCCATGTCCTGCCATTAGGAGGGCACTTGCAGCAGGGAGAAGTAGAGCTCTGTGTGAGAATACAAGTGACACAAGCAGTACATGGATAGAAGTACAGAACCCCCTCCCCCAGAAGAGTAACCCTAATAAATGAGCATACCCCAAAGTAACAGGTAAAGCTGGTAACAAAACATTTCAGAACAGATGTGAGAAATTAACATTTAATTTCAATGAGAGAAAATAGAAATGAGAGAAAATTTCAATGAGAGAAAATAGAAATATGTTTTGACTGGACTTAATTGAAAGCAGTCACACTGTCGGTTCTGCTCAGAAAAGTTAACTAATGGGCTTGATACTGGGGCCATTAATGTTAGACTTCAGTGGGAGCAGGGCATCAGGTCCAAAGAATCAAAATCAAAACATTATCTGGTTTTTGATGCTTAGCGTCAATGCTAACATAGTTAAGCATAATGGGACAGACATGAGGGATAGCTCAGTGGTTTGAGCATTGACCTGCTAAACCCAGGGTTGTGAGTTCAATCCTTGAAGGGGCCATTTGGGGATCTGGGGCAAAAATTGGGGATTGGTCCTCCTTTGAGCAGGGGTTTGGACTAGATAACCTCCTAAGGTCCCTTCCAACCCTGATATTCTATGATGTGTTCATTATGCTTAACAATATTAGCATTGACTAAGTGTATCTATCTATCTATCCCGTGTAATCACAGTATAAGACACATTTTGGGTTACATTTTCAAACCCTTATTTTTGTGGTTACAATTTGAGTCTGCAAAATTTGTGCCTATGAAATAAATTGCAAATGTAAATCTGAGCATTTGTGCCTGGTTTGCTACCTGGTTTGCACCCACAATTCAACTCCAGGCACACAAATATGAGTGCACAAAATGGAGGCTATCATTCTCAAAATTTGGCCCTTTATGCATCTAGTCTGGCTTATTTTAATTATCAGGACCCAGTAACATTAGTATAAAATTGCCAATGTTAGGACCCTGCTTGAAAGTAAAACAGACATAATGTATCTCTGATACATTGAAAAGGGCAAATGTATTAATTCACGTACATTACTCATTATAATTAAACATATTTTTAAATAGCTTCTTAATGGAGAACCAATGTCTCATTAATCTTGAATGAACAAACCCAAGAACCCTAGGGAGGCCACATGATAACTGAAATTCAGGTAACACAGTGTACAGCATACTGAAATGGATTCACCATCATGATCTAGATATAAATGAAATAAAACTCCATTCTCCACAGTGTGGAGCTCTTGGAAAATGGGCAGAGTCATCTACATGGCAAATCTGAGAAACAAGCATAATAAATTATCCTCCCCCAAATCCCAAAGCATTTTACAGACCATTGGTCAAATCCTGCTTGTTTTACTAAGCCAGTCTAGCTGCAGCCAATGGAACAACTTATGTGTGTGAGGCAAGATGAATTTGGCCCCATATATACATAAATGAAAACCAAATATAAAAACCACCAAAACCTACTCATTCAGCATTGCTGCACAGTTAAAATGAAAAGTCAGGAAATACAAAAGTTTAGGTTCCAAATGTCACAAAAACTTGGCCATATTACTTATCCCATATATTCTGTGGTATATATTTAGCAACAAAAAATACTGTATTAATATTTGATACAAAACTGGAATACAAAATACTACATAGATGCAATATAACAAAGCACCAATCCTGCAAGCTGCCTGTGTGAAATTCAGCCCTGTGCGAACATCCAGCAATGGGCCTCTGTGCCAATACATACTTCTTATTCTGGAGGGATGAGTGGGACTTCAGGGTTCCACTGGCCTTGTGCTGGCCCTCTGCACTGGGATACATTTCGCCTTGTGTGTGGAACTCCCACTGAACATCTGCTGCACTTGCTGACCCCTCTCCTTCCTGATGACATGGGAAACAACTCTGCAGCAGGGACTCTCCTTAGAAAAGAATGAGTCACAGAACTGACTCCAAATCAAAATAAACCGTGTATAAAAAGCATACTTACCCATTCCATCCCTCACAATCTTCAAAAGTGAGTTCGGACATCCCAGCATATTCTGTAAGGACATGATCCAAAGCCCAAAGAAATCAATGGAAAGATTCCCATTGAATTCAATGGGTTTTAGATGAGGCCCAAGGTCAAAGAAAGCCTCATAAATTTTACAGTCAGAGGGGAGAAAAACATAAGAGCTGCCATCCTGGGTCAGATCATGGCCCATCTTGCCCAGAATACTGTCTCTGATAGTTGCCATTCCAGAGCTTCAGAGAGAGTGTACAGAACAGGACAATTATGGAGTGATCCACTCCTGTCTTCCACTCTTGGTTTCTGGTGGTCAGAGGTTTGGGGTCATCCCAAGCATGGAGCATAGCCATTGATGGACCTAGTCTCTATGAACTTATCCAGCTCTTTTCTGAACCCAGTTGTACTTTTGGCCATCACAACATCCCATGGCAATGAGTTCCACAGGTTAGTTGTGTCATGCTGTTTGGAGTGGCTCACAGCTGTGAGTGTCTACCTCAGGGCAGAATGTCAGAAAAACAGGGAAGACATCCCAAACATGGGTGTGTTCTATAACTAGATCTCACCAAGCCAGTAACAAATTTGAACTCCTGGGTCACTATACCAGTCTTACCATGGAGTCACACACAGTCCCTTTAGGCTCTTCAGCCTGTCTTGCCACCCAAACAAACTGGACTTTGTGATAAAAGGTTACTCAAACCAAAAATCACACCACTTCAGGTTGCTCCCAGTCCCAAGGGACTAGTCAATTACCCCAGATCAACTGGTACTCCAGATCTTACACCAAACACAGTGCTGGCAGCCAATTCTATAGTAAACTAACTATATGGTTTATTAGCTATGAAAAGGAAATGAGAGTTATTGAGAGGTTAAAGCAGGTAAAATATATTAACAGGTGAATCACAGTTTGTAATTCCAAATGGTGGCAGTGATGTAACAGACTGTCAGTTTCCCAAACTCTTTCAGGGTACCCAGATTGTCTCTGGGCATCTCCGCTTTGCATCTGGTGCACTTCCCTGTAAGAGTCCAAACGGTTCAAAGATAAAGGATCTTTCCATGAATCCAATCGATAGTTTCTTCTTGCAGAAATCAAGCTGACAGCGTCATTACCCACATGGGCTTTTCTTTTGATGACGGTGAATGAGGAATGTATTTTGAGCGATAATGGCCATTTGCTTTGAAATTATCACTCTTCTTCATTTGCATTCCCCAACACTTCATTCATGTTTGCTGACAAGTATCAGAGGGGTAGCCGTGTTAGTCTGGATCTGTAGAAGCGACAAAGAGTCCTGTGGCACCTTATAGACTAACAGACGTATTGGAGCATAAGCTTTCGTGCGTGAATACCCACTTACATGCATGTATCCGACGAAGTGGGTATTCACCCACGAAAGCTTATGCTCCAATACGTCTGTTAGTCTATAAGGTGTCACAGGACTCTTTGTCGCTTCTACATGTTTGATGAGTTATTTAGTTACAGGGGTGTACACAATGTAAATGTTTGCTGTTACATTACAACAGGAGCAGATAAGTGAAAACAATACAAGTAACATTACACTAGTTTTCATTAAACACCAACACACTCTTCTATGTTCAACAATTCCTTTGGTCTATCCTCATAGCAAGTAAATTGACCTGTGGCCCTGGCCTGACCTGGTCTGTCAGCATCACAAGTTGTGCATTGTGTGAAAAAATACTTCCTTTTGTTTGTATTAAACCAGCCACTTACTAATTTCACTGGGTGAACCCTGGTTTTTGTATTGTGTGAAAGAGTAAATAACACTTCTCTATTCACTTTTTCCACACAATTCATGATTTTATAGACCTCTATTTTATTTTGCCTTAGTCGTGTCGTTTCTAAGATGAATAGCCCAAATCTGTTTAGTCTCTCCTCATCTGGAAACTGTTCCATACCCTTCATCATCTCTGCTGCCCTACTCTGAATCTCCTCTAGAGATTTCACTATATCCTTTTTGAGATGGAGTGACCTGGATACAGAATTCAAGGTGTGGCTGCACCATGGATTTATATAGTGGGTTTATGATATTTTCTGTCTTATTTTCTATCTCTTTCCCAGTTCCCAACACATTATTAGCCTTTTTGACGACTGCTGTGCACTGAGCAGAAGTTTTCAGAGAACTATTATGATCATCTAATCTGATCTCATACATAACACAGGCCATAGAATTTCACGAAGTGGTTTGTGCATCAAGCCCATAACTTCTGGCTGGGAGTCTTAGAAAGTCTCAATTTTGATTTGAATACTTTAAGCAATGAAGAATTCACCACATCCCAAGGTAAGCTGATCCAAAGGTTATTTACCCTCAGGGTTAAAAATGAGCTCCTTATTTCTAGTCTGAATTTGTCTTGCTTCAGCTAATCTCATAATGTCTCATCATGCAGAGTCTTTTCAAAAGAATACTTAGAGGCCTAATCCAGCACTTTTTAAGTACCCCCAAGCTCCTAGAAGGAATAAAGGCTCTGGTGCTATACACTCAATTAATAGTTTGAAAAGAGTTAAAGGGAGGTCCTATTCTACTTCCCAAAATATTTTATAGATGTACTTAATATAATGCAGTTAATTTAGTCATTGCAAAAGAAAACACTTCAAGGCCACAAACACAGAGTGCTGTGACTAGAAGTGCAGATAAAAAAATGATACGCAAAACAAGTAATACAGGGGAACTCTATCATGCGTTAATGAGAGTGCTGCTGTATTGTCATCAAGTTACTCTTGTCTAGAAGCAGGAATAAGACCAAAGAGGGACTGCTGAGCTAAATCCATAATTTGACTATGCTGAAGACCATATTTAATGTCATGTCTCCTCAAACAGGCCCACTCCTCACCCACACATGACCCCTTTTTTCACTCTGCACTCTTGTGGGTAAGGGCAGACATACAGCGAGCTTCAGATTTACATCTAGTCAATGTGAACTACATTTAAGGCCTGATCTGTCTCCCATTGAAGTCAGTGGAAGTTTTTCCATTGACGTGGACCCTAAAAGCTTGATCATTCTTGTGCATGTGCATAGCTCCCTACTAAAGTGCTTTGCTGCCTACCATGCACATGAGTACTTGTAGTATCAAAGTCCAGTGCAACAAAGAAATATAACTCAAGAGGCCCAGTAGATTGTTTTATATACTAATTAATAAAAATACAATAAATCATAACCATAAAATGCACTAAATTCAATTTAAACACTCCCTTGTGCCTAATACCCATGTCATGGGGCTAATTAATTATCCTTACTGTGATATATAAAGTGAAATATTGTAACAATTCCATTTCAATAATTACTACTTCAGGCATTTGAACAACATAGTCCATAAAGACAAGATTTTAAAAATAAAACTCAGTAATAGCGAACACATAATATAACGAAGAAAAGTTTGTTTTATCACCGGCCTGGACTTGCCTTGCCCTAAAGAGATCCCTGCCACGGTCATATTTTCTGCGGTAAAAGGATGGCTAAAAAGTAAAAGCTTTCATTCTCCTTGGAAGTCATGTTATAGCAATGGGGTTTCATAACTTCCATGGTACTGATATGAATATATTTGGAGTCTAAATATTCTGGCAAAGTGCTGCATTAAAGATTATGGGGCTGCTGGAGTGCTACTGTGATGTACTTAATTCAAAGCAGTGCTTGAAAGACAGTCTCAAGCTACAGTGGTCATAAGCGGCAATGCTGATACTGAATATGTCTCTTAGCAGCCATTTGTGATGGCTTTTCTTGAAAGAGGAGAGATGCCTGGAAAAGAGGCACTTTCCAGTACTGGATTGTCTCCTTTAGCTCAAGTAGCAGAGCTTCTGGATTTTGCATATGGAGATAGCAGATTCTTCCTAAACTGAAACAAAGATATTTTCAGATTAAATAGATGTATTCTTTCCGAATACAGTCCTGCTGGGAAATGTGAGGAACATTTGGTGATGATTAGTTCATAACTTATGGCCTGCTCCAAAGATCACTGAAGTCAAGAGGAATCCTCTGAGCAGTTTCAATGAGCTTTGGATCAGGCCCTAAGTGACTTGTAAGAAGTTGCTAAACAAGATGCTGTGCTAGAACTCGGTGTTTTGGTTTGTTTTTAGACTTTTGGGTGAAGTCTTATATCTCCATTACCTTATATCTCCATTACCATGAATATCTTTATTTCATGTCACTCTGGCTCACTGTCCTACCCATTAAGGGCCTGAAAAAAAGTCGATTGAAGTCAATTACAATCTGTCCATTGACTTTGTCTCAGACCCTAAATCCCTCACTGGGCTCTTCTCTCTTTCTTCATCAAATCCAGTCTCCCCTTACTCACCTTGTAATATGTCACACAGCTCTGCCTCTGCTAGCTGTACTGGTCCTTTTATTCTCCTGCATTTTGGCTAAATTTCACCAGTGGTGTTCGGGTAAATGTAGTAATGACCAGAAAAGAACATGCGGAAATGATTCATGTAGAAGAAATAACTGATATTTTTTCAATAGCTTTAGTTCAAACAGATTCTAAAGATTTCATAAAGACTGGAACAAAACTGACTTATTACTGTGTAGTACAGTCTGGAGGCACTTTTCCTGGACTACAGTTTGTGCAGAGAACCAGCAACCCCCCAAAAGGAACTAGAAGCTTCACAAGAGACAACTGGCAGAGAGAGACTATTAACTGATGGCAAGTGGAGGCTGGTGGATGTAGAGAAGGGGAGTTACACTTGACTAGTTGCAGTAGGAAGCAATTCAGCAACAGCAGAGGCTGAAATAAATGATGCCAAGATTTTTCAAATGTGACTAGTGATTTTGGATGCCCCTATTTTGGGGTGTCAAATCTTTAAAAGGGCTTCATTTTTAGAAAACACTAAGTATCCCTCTAAAAACCATCTTGCATTAAGATGTCCCAAATTGGGCAACCAAAATCATTATACTATCTTAGCCAGTCCCAGTAGGGTATGGATAAAACTTTTAAAAAGGTTAAAAAAGAGAGGGATCAAAGTTACTGTGATACATATGGGATATCCATGAGGCTTGCTTCCTCACTGAGGCTTGCTGCTAGGATGAAAAGAATACCAGATACACAGACAGGAAGAGGCATACAGGGTAAGAATACAGGGGAGTCGCATCATACACGTATTTAACTTACGCGAATTCAACTATATGCGCTCGGCAAAAAAAAAAAAAAGAGAGAAAAACAACAATTTAAATACTGTACCTGTAATGCCGGCAATTTAACTCAATGAGAGTTTGAGTATACGCAATTTTTGCCTTACGCGCTAATCTCTGCGTAAGATGCGACTTCCCTGTAAACCTAAATGCTGCAGATTTTCAAGAAACAAAGGACATTTCTGGTCAAGGCACAGAAAGGTAGGAATGATGGCTGATGATCCAGTAATAGAAGCCAGAGCATGATATAGAAAGTTATGAATGGCTGATGTTTCTAATAGTTATAGATGAGAAAAAAAAACAATGAATTCCAAGATTTAGGATCCCAGTTCAGAAAATCACTTAAGCACATGTTTGATTTCAATGGGACTTAAGCTCATGCTTAAAATTAAGCGTGTGTTTAAGTGCTTCATAATGGCCTAATTGTAGAGAACTGGCATTTGCCTGTGTTTGATAATTTTTGTCTTTTTTTTTAGTTTAGGAGAACAAATGGTTTTCTTTGTCAGAGCTATTAGCAGATCATTTGTAGGATAAGAGCCAGATTGACCTTAGCACGGTTACTGTGGATTTACATAGGTATACATGTGATCAGGATCTGGTGTGAAGGTTAGAAATGAAGAAAAGATAAAGGCAAACACAACTGGATGAGGCACCTGAAGAAATGTGGCTGAAACTAGGAAGGAGGAAACATGTACAATATCATGAATCATGAGATGCACAGGCAAAGGGAGGAGGATGGAATCCAGGAGGTGATTTTGCAATAATGGGAGTATAAAAACATAACCCTGACTTAAAAAAGAAGAAGTCCAGAACAAACTCCTGAGTACAGGCAATGAAGAGGTACAGAATGGATTTTAGCAGCACTTGTGGGAGCAGCATAGAGTTCAACATTGGGTCTTTGCAGAAATGGGACCATAGCTCTGCCATAGGATGATAATATTATACAATTATCTTACAAGGCAGCACACAGCATTAGCAGCAACAGTGGTGGCAACTTTGAAACTTTCAGACAAACTTTTATTTTTCTCTTATGTTTTTGCTTCTGGTTATTTTTCTCTCATGGCTGATTGGGTGTTTTCTCCAACTCCACTCCCCTCTCTCACAGTTTGACTGCCAAACCATTACTTTCTTTGCCCTCTAGCCTTTCCTTCTTCCCTTCCCCTTTATTCCCGTTCCTTTCCCTGTTCGCTATGAACTCATCCCCAACTCTTCCCCGGCTCACTCCATAGATTTTTAACATGAAAATGAAAAACAGAACGAAAACAAAGCAAATATAACCAACCCCAAAGACCAAGGAACTAACATAACATTTGCCACTCATCGTCCTGATCACTCTGCTTCTGTAAAACATCTTTTCCTCTCCTCCCCATTCATCTCTCTTGTATATTTGACTGTAAAGTCTTTTGGGCAGGGACTGTCTTTTATAATATGTTTGTATAATGCCTAGCACAACAGGGCTTCGATACTAATTTGAAGCCATTAGGCGCTACCAGAATACAAATAATAAATAATAATAATGTGACATAATTATGTGACAAACTATAACTCCTTGTACCTAATTTACCGAAATAAAATAATAATAATAAATAATAATAACAATAATGATGATGATGATAATGATGAAAGGAAATCCCACTAGGAAATTGCAAAAAGAAAAATGTCATTTAAACACTACTTAATGTCACGAAGTAAAAACAGTGTAGTAAGCAGCTGTCACATCATCTAAAAAAAGCAAAAACTGAATAGCTAGGGACATGGTAACAGTGACACTGCCCAAATAGTAAACAGACACATCTGACCAGATCCTTTGGTGGTGTAAATGGAAATAATGTCATTGATCTGATGGAACTATGCATGTTTACATGAGCTAAAAATGTGGTCCGTTACTCTTATCATGTGTAAAGAAACATATGGTGTATCACAAAACAACACCTTAACTCTGAACCAAAATCAGTAATAATCTTTTACCATAAACACCTAATAAATACAGCAAAGCCCTGGTACATATTAATGGCACACACTGATCAGTTTAAAATAAAATTTGCCCCTGCCCTACAATACATGCTTATCTTAAACATGTGAGTAATTCCATGTCAATTTTAAGGAAGAGAAATCAATTGGACTATTCATGTTCTTAAAGTTAAGCAAGTGTATAAGTCTTTGCAGAAATGGGACCATAGCTCTGCCATAGGATGATAATATTTTACAATTTCTTACAACAGCAATTATAACCATCTTACCAAAAATTACGCTGTCAATAGATAGATGCTAGTATTTTCCATTCAACAGCAATCCTTAAAAGACAACATTTAGATAATGAAATCAAAATAATAGATAATATACTGCAACATTCCAAGGGTCAGAGGAAAGGTTGTTGTATTGTGAGCAATATGTATTTCACATACTTGAGAAGAAAAACCTATTTGTTAAGTGGGCAGTGCAAGGTTTGTGTGATGGCATCTATTCATTTCCTGCACTGTAAATGGTGGGATAGCTTACTAAATTGATTTTTGAAATAAGGTTTTAGATATATTGCAAATGTGTATCCGTTAGTATGTATTCTACTCTGTGAGCCAATTTTGGAGCACTGGGAGGATGGCAATACAAATGTACTGCCTGAGTTGTGGTTATAGTCTGAGACATTCTGCCTGCACAGGACAAAGGCAGGCAGAATGCCAGAGATCACAAAGGGGAGTGTGTAGAGCAAAATCAATTACACCTCTTTTATAAAGATAAAGTGTACACCTTTCCTTGTACTTGTCATCAGACACCAGGAGGTTGGTCAATGATCCCTCCTCCATTTAACTGACCTGGTCTGTATTCTGTCTGCATCCTTTACAATCACATGGCTGGGGAAAGTCTCCTTGCATCCTCTCCCCAACTCATGAACCAGAACTGAGCCCTAATTATTATTATTTATATTACAACAGAATCCCGAGGCTCCAGCTGAGATCAGGGCCCTGCTGTGCTATGCACTGTACAAACACATAGCAAGAGACAGTTCCTGACCAATAATTTAAAAAGACAAGCCAGACACAAGGCAAATTTTACAGATGAGGAGCGAAGGCACAGTAAGTTTTCGTGACTTCTCCAAGGTCATACAGGGAACCTGTGATAGCGCCAGAACTTCAAAGTGCATATCCAGTCTAGTGCCTTAATCATAAGACCATCCTTCCTCTCAATCCCTGAGAGAAGTGGGCACATTTGATATACCCTAACTTTGCTGGAAATGTTTAAAGGAGGCTCATAAAACAATTAAATATAGCAAATGGCGCATGGAATCAAATATTTGATTGAATTACTTCTCCTAAGCCTTGAAACAAAGTCAAAGAGTGGGATGAATGGAACTGAAATCAACGATACAGAAGTGCTCCCAGCTGGCATACATGCTACATGCTTTCCTTCAGCAGGAAATTGAAAGGATTTTTTTAGAAAGTATACAAAATGGGCTTAGGTAGATAGCCCTTTGAAAGTGAGCAAAGGGAGAAATTAATAACTGATGATACTCTTAAAAACACGTTAGATTCCTCTAAGGTACATTCATTGACAGCATGAAGTCATCTACTTACCATTAGATATTCTTCTGGATGCTATGATCTATATCCCTACAATGGGTTGGTTTAGTAGGTGCTCTGATGCTGCTGCATTTTGCTAAATTTAGGAAATTCCTCGGAAATATGATTGCTTATGCCTAATAAATTTAGAAAGAGGGAATCCAGTTCAGAATGCATTTCAACATGGGATCTTTCTGCTGGATCGTCTTTAAAACTTCCCCTTCTGAACCAGTTTAAATTCAGAACTATTGGAGAACTCTTCTGCTTAATACAGAAAAGCAGTTTTAGCTGGTTTCCTAAAAATGATACATATGTTGAGAAAGCTAGTTGCTAAACACAGACTGTTAGTGAGCTTTTAAAAAAAGCAACTTTTCTTGAGATGGCACCGAGCATTTTCTCTCTCAGGGTATGTCTACACTTAAACTGCTACAGCAGCCAGGGCCGGCTCCAGGCACCAGCATTCCAAGGAGGTGTTTGGGGTGGCAATCTACAAGGGGTGGCAGTCCATGTGTTGTTAGGGCGGCATGCACCACCCATGGCGGTATGCACCACCCATGGCGGTGGCAATTCGGTGGCAGCTCCTATCTTCAGCTGCCCAGCGGCAATTCGACACGCTGCTGGGGGTGGCACAAATGGTAGAGCCAGCCCTGACAGCAGCACAGTTCTTCCGTCACTCTAATTAATCTACATCCCTGAGAGGTGGCAGAAGAATTCTTCCATTGACCTAGCACTGGCTACACCAGGATTTAGGTTGGTTTAACTACATCTCTCGGAGTGCAGATTTTTCACACCGCAGAGAAATGTAGCTGGGTCGACGCAACTTTTTGTGTAGACCTGGCCTAAAGTGCTTGGCTGGCTGGTTCTGTCTTGCATGCTCAGGGTCCAACTAATCCCTGTATGTGGGGTCAGGAAATAATTTTCCCCCAGGTCAGATTGGCAGTGACCTTCGGGGGGTTTCACCTTCCTCTGCAACATGGAGAACGGATCACTTGCCAGGATTATCTTGGTATATCTCACTTAATAAATTCCCTGACATTGCAAGGGTCTTGGGCATTGGTGCATCTTGGTACCTCCTATTCTCTGCCTGTAGTGCAAGAAATGTTAGTCTCTGTGGGCTGTAATACTGTGGTCTAATTTTGGTTGTTGAGTTTAGGGTGTTGTTGCTGGGTGGTGTTGGTGGTCTGTCATATACAGTCGATTGGAGTAAATGATTTGCTGGTCCCTTATGGCCTCAGACTCTATGACTCTAATATATATTGATAAAATAAATAAAAGGTAATACTATTATATTTAACACTTTCACTTGTCACAATTTATTTTGCTTGTTTACTTTTTGGACTTCACTTAGCTTGGGGGTGATATTTGGCTGTACATGTTTCTCATACAAAATGCTTTTGTGTCCATATTTAAAGAAGTGTGAGGGATTATGTAATCCAAATATAACCTTTCATGTTTTTATTAATATTAATACTTAGCACTTACACAGCTCTTTACATGATCAAAGTGCTGTACAAACATTAACAAATCCCCACAGCAACTCCTCTGAGGTAGGTGAGTTAACGTTATTATCCCAACTTTACAGATGAGAAGCCAAGGCAGAGAGGTTAAATGATTGGCTCCAGGCTGCAGTGAGACTTGGTTACAACTCAGGAGGAATTCCTGGTTCCCATTACTGTATTCAGATTAGAGCTGGATGAACCACTGATTTTCTTTTTCTTTCTTTCTTTCTTTCTTTCTTGTCTTGGGGTGGGGGAGTGTGCTGGCAGTTCTGAAAAAAATAAAACTAAATTTGGTGTGGGTTGAACTGAATCTGATTTTTTTCAGAATTTTTGGGGAAGGCTACTTTAGGTCTTTTCCTGAAGAGGGATTTGAACATATGTCTCCCCCGCTCCCAGGTGAGTGCCTGATCCCTGATCCCCTGGGTTAATTGTTACAAAGGCAATAGTAGCACTGCTTCTCCTTGTCTGTTTTGTGACTGGCCAAAACTATTCAAATCACATTTGTGAATAGTTTGAGATCAACCAAAACTGCATTTTTTGGGTCAAATAAGCCAAATAAATAGAATATTTCATACAATTGTACTTCAGACCACACCTGCCCTTTGTATCTCCCTTAGGGGATTAGATGGTGTCCCTTTAAGAAGAGGATGGACATTTGGTTGCTGTCAGATAATGTACAGTACCTATGTAAGGCTATGTTTACACTAGCATTTTTGTTGGCAAAACTTTTGTCGGTCATGGGTGTGAAAAAACACCCCCTTAAATGGCAAATGTTTCACTGACAAAAGCACCAGTGTGGACAGTGCTATGTTTGTGGGAGAGCATCTCCCGCCAACATAGCTACCGCTGTTCATTGGGAGTGGTTAATTATGCCGACGGCAAAGCTCTCTCCTGTTGGCATATAGCGGCTACACAGGAGACCTTACAGTGGTGCAGCTGTAGCATCTGTAGTATAGACATAGCCTAAATCAGGGGTAGGCAACCTACAGCACGGGTGCCAAAGGCAGCACGCGAGCTGATTTTCAGTGGCACTCACGCTACCTGGGTCCTGGCCATTGGTCTGGGGGACTTTCCATTTTAATTTAATTTTAAGTGAAGCTTCTTAAACATTTTAAAAACCTTATTTACTTTACATACTACAATAGTTTAGTTATATATTAAAGACTTATAGAAAGACACCTTCTAAAAACGTTAAAATGTATTACTGGCACGCGAAACCTTAAATTAGAGTGAATAAATGAAGTCTTGGCACACCAATTCTGAAAGGTTGCTGACCCCTGGCCTAAATCATAGCAGAGTGTGCACAGACACCTCCCAAGAAACAAGGATATGATGCAGGTAAGATCTATTATTGTCTCCATCTTTTATATTTCTGTCTACAGCTGTGTATACACTCTGCAAGAGAACACAGGAATAATCCATTGTTAGAGTCTAAAAAGAGGTAATTATTTTAAATATATTCTTGAAGTCTGCACATTCATTTTGTGATGAGTCTGTTGAATTCCAGCTATGCAGTTTGATGGCTTTAAGAAATAATTCAACCTGGCAGTGTGATGCACAATCTGATTGCTTTTCACTGCACTACATTTGTATGAGGGTTTGTTTTGCACTGGATTGTGTATATGTTTTGCATTTTTAACAAATAGGACCATTACTGTTCACTTGTACATGAGGATGCGTAAAGAGCCCCCAAAATACCCAATTGTATTTTTGCTCATAGTTTGAGTTTGGTAAGTTGCTTTCTTGAAAAATTCTGGTGATTAGAGGGAGGAAGAATGAATGAGCTCTTTTTGTTATTTCTCAGGCACCAGCTACATTAAGGGAATTCACACTAGTGTAACTATATTGTTGTAGTTACATAGTTACTGCAAATCTCTAGTAACAAGGATGCAGCTGTGCTGCACCAGGACAAATTGGGTCTTATACTGGTACAGTTTAATATGGTTACTTACCAGAGTAAACTGCACTGGTGTAAGCCTTGCTTTTCAAAGGTGCTGCTCATGTACTTTAGGGATTGCCCCTGTGCAACTACACTGATGTAGTTACACTGGTGTGAATTTCTTTAATATAGACAAGGCTGTAGTGTATCTCTCTCTCCTCCCACCCTAGTGAATGACAGAGCCAATGGAGGCACTAGTTAAGGCACTAGCGTAGGGACCTGGTTTTCTATTGCCCAGAGCTTGGCATAGTCACTTATGTCAGTGCAGTGGGTGTACAATAGCACCATCTGACTTGGTAGCATTTGCCACCCATTTTGCACTGGTGTAATGACTATACAAGAGGCAGGGCAATGGAGACTCTCAAGTCCTGGGACTCAGAAAACTTGGGTTCAGTTCTAAGCTTTGCTACAGACTTCATGTGACATTGGGCAAGTCCCCAATCTCTTCAGTTTCCCACCTGGAAAATGGAGGTAGTATTTCCTTGCCTCTGTGGTGGAATTAGGGTAAGGTCATTAATGTTTGGGGTGCTGAGTTGATGTGGCCATTAAAGTAGAGAGGTAGGAATAAGAAGATCTGCTGCCAGAGACCTATATGAAAACCTGTTCGGAGGAATAAAAGGTGAAAAGAAAAGTAACAATTGTGAGGAATATATGAACTGGGATATTTTTAACCAGAAGCACTGCAGCAGCATTGCTCAGAACTGTTTGTCTTCAGAATTTAGTTTCTTTCATTTTCTTCAAACCAAGAAAGAAAACTTTAAATGTTGCAAAAGTGTCCTGGATGTTTTTTCCATCATAATCTGGTATGACTCAAGGTTATGATGATCAAGAAATTTCCGCTCTTGCTGTGAACATTTTTTTTAAGCTTCTGGGATGCTTAGTGCAATTATAGTGTGAAATGACTGATCTCCTATGTGACAGCATCTAACACTGTGTGTGACTCAGGGAAACCTTATGCGTTTGATTGCAGAGTTGTGTTCATCAAAAGATGGCTAATTGCTGTTTATCAATGCCAAATTCTGAATTCCCCAAGTGCGAATATGCTCCATTACTTGCCAGTTGCAAACTTACTCCTGAAGGATTTGTACCATTTGTATATAATCTGCATAATTATAGTTGGTACTTGGGCAATTTGCTACAGGCCATATTGTGCCATCCTTGTTTAGGCAGAATTTATTGATTTCAATGGATACTTATAATAAGATTATTATAATAATTCCTAAAAGGCCAAAGAACTTGAGAGAAAAACTTTACTTTTTGTAGCATGTTGTATACTACTTACTCTCTCTCTCTCTATATATACATTTAAATTTTAAATTTTAAAAATGAATTATTTACCCTCTTATCTCTTGGGATTTTTTCACTTTTAATTGAGAATAGGAAGGTTCAAATCCCCTTTTTATGGTAGATCTCTGCAGACATGTTCCAGCCAATGTTCTGTATAATTAGCTTGGTTATTCTGTAATGCAGATGAATTGGCAATAATTTTTAACTTAGTATATTGATACTGGAATTTATTGAGGATTGTTTAAATTGCAAACTATGATCTGATGCCATTGTTTATGTCAGGAATGGGCTGAAGAAACATTTTTCTAATGAGCTAGTTTCCCAACACCGAAGATACTTCGCATCTAATATTAGTACACTGATTCCATGCATGTTAAAGGAAGAGATGTCACCATGATTAATACACATCTGTCAGATTAAGCATAAGAGTCTAGAGGATTATAACTTGGAAGGAATGCATAGTAAATGTGTTGTAAAAAATGAATTTTTATTTTAAAAAGATTCTGGAAAAACACCAAGGATGGTTCAGCTAGTTTTGGTTTATAAAAATATAACAGTGTCACTTAGAAGAGATTTTTTTCTCTCTTTAACCTGATAACCATTATGTATTTATTCCCTTAATTTACAGAGTTAACAGTAGGTAGTTATATTACCTATGCCTGCCAGTCTCAGGGAGCATCACTGTGACAAAAAGGAACTAATTTTCTAAATTATTCCTTGCCAGAGAATTCTGATAGTCATCCAGCCCTCCTGATACAAATTTCTTCCACAACAGATGCAAGGGTGTGAGACTTCTAGCTATAGTTCACCAAGAGGATTAGTCCAAAAGGGGACAGGAGCCAATACTGATCCATCATATCCTGGCGTAGTGAGCCTTATAGTAGTTGAACCCTGGAACATACGGATAATATGTGGAAGATTATGCTGAACAACCAGTGTCCCTGATCTGGATATGAAGATATGTCTGTGACGTTATCTGATTAAAGAATGACCATGAAAACCATTGTTGCTACCACTGTTATATAATTGCAACGAATCTTGTACAAAGTGTGATGTATAGCCAGAAAGGATAAATAACCCAGATTCAACTTTAGAGACATGTTAGAAAAATATGAGAATGGCAATTAGGGCCACTCCATGCTAGATAGGCTAGAACTTTGAAATGCAAACCTATATTGTTAGAGAATTGGAGGTGATACTAATTGTATGTGTGTACTTATATCTTGTAGAATGTTGGCCATGTTAACAGACAGTTCCTGTCTGTCACTATAGCTATTGATTCAGAGATCAAAAGACCATATTAACATTTAGATGACCTGTAAACATAGTAACATCACTGAATTCATCTCTCTTTGAAATGTATAGAAAATCATTGGTGAATGGTGGAAAAAGAGCAAGTGCCTTATGTTAATCTGTGTAGATAATTACCAGTGATGTTTAGGAAATAAGTCTACTTCAAAATCCCCATGATTGCCTACTGTTCGCCAAAGGACTTCAAGCCATCAAATAAGGCCTGAGACTGTATAAAAAAGGGCTTGGGTCCTGATCCTTTTTATCTCAGATATGCTTGATGCTTCATGCAGATGAAGTTTAAGACCAAGGTTGAGATCTCCAGTCCTAATCTGAAATCACCCTGAATATGAACATTGGACTATAACCTATGGACTATTTCGGAAAGAACTCTTTGCAGCTACAAAGCTCACCATCTCTACTATGAATCTGATCACAGAACTGTACTTATGTCTGTATGTAAATTGATCTTTTAACCAATACTCTCTCTTTTTCTTTTTAACTAAATTTTAGTTTAGTTAATAAGAATTGTCTGTAAACATGAATTTGGGTAAAATCTGAAATATTCATTAACCTGGGAGGTAATATGTCTGATCCTTTGGGATTGGTACAACTTTTTTATATGATGAATAAGATTTTCAGTAATCCTCATCATATTTGACTTGGGTGTCTGGGTGGAGGCCTAAGGCTGGGTTACTTTAAGGGAACTGTATTGTTGGCTTCTGGGTAACCAGTGAGGTATTATAGAAGCTGTTTTGTGCTTGCTTGGTAAATCTAAGTATTGGAATATCCACTAAAGTGCCAAGAAAACAATACAAGTGAGAAATACAGTTTTACAGAAATAAAACCCCATTGAGATTGATAGGTGTTACCTCCTCCTTCAATTAATGTAACTAAGGATCAGCCCCCATATGTCAGGAATGAGGGACTGCAGCTGTGTCTGCCCAGTTGTCAGGCAGCCAATAAGTGCAGCTGGGCCACAGCAGAACCACCTGATTGGTCCTGTTCTGTCCCAGATTTGATCCTGCTTTCCCCTGACTTCAGGTACTTTGGTTCTGACTCTCGGCTACAATCCCTGGCTCTGACTCTGGCCTTGGGCTCTCACGTTTGGACTTAGATCACTAGGCCTGACCGCGTATGACCTTCATAATTGTAGTTCAGTTTTTGAACATTTAGATGTTCACAAAATATTAGAATCTCTACACCTCAGGTTTCTCCAGGAATTTTTCAGAACCCTCATAGATTCCATGGTGAAGGGAACTATCAAAGTACTTACATGGATTAACTGACTTTTGGTATGGTTAAGGTTAACATATTTTCCTGCTCCTGGTTAAAGTAAGAGGTCTTTGGGAGGGGAAGCACCAACACTACATGGGAATAGCCTATTTAATTGTAACCATAATTAAATTGTAACCTTGAAAAATATTTGGTGTCTAGCATTCACTCCATCAGAGCTTTGATAGTTAAACATGAAATACTGAAATTTATTTCTCATGGTTACAGCAGTGATTTATTATTGGATACCATTCTAGTCTATTCTCTTATGCCAATTTGCATTTCTTGAATTGATGTGCTGTTTCTTTTAGCTGTTTTTAATCATGTAACCTACTCATTGATCCTTGTGAATGATGATAAAGTCCATCCCATCAATGACATATCTGTAGTCAAACTATGCATTCATTTATTTTGCTTATTAGTTTGCAGAAGATATTTTATACGTTAAAATAAGCTTACGCTTGATTAGGGTTCAGAGAGGGGTATGTGTCACTCCTCTCTACTCTTAGCAGCATGCAAAGCCGAGAGACATAAATCCATAGTATTCGATTGCCTTTAATTAGGTTGCTGTAATTGCAGGGTTTACCTCAAATGATTTGAAGGTTCAATTTGGATAAGAATAAAAAAAACCCAACGGACGTGACCAAATTCTGTAACACTCATCAGCATTGGCAGCTTGCTGGGAACTAGGGACCCTCATTCAATTTTTATAAACTTTTACATAATACTTCACGCACAATAATTTGAGCGTACTTTTATCTTCCCTGGTAGATTTTTTTTTTAAATGCTTCCTGTCTGAGTTCACCAACAAAGTTCACAAGTGTATAAGTATTACTACTCCTATCATACAGATAGGGATACTGAAGTACAAAGAACTTAAAGCATAAGGGCAATATTTTCAAATGTGGGTGCATAAAATTAGACCCTTTCATACGTATTTGGGCACCAGGTGCTAGATGCACAAAGGGATTTAGGTGCCTGACTGCCACTTTAAGTGCTTAAGTCCAAAATTTAGATCTTCAAAACCCCTGCTTAGCTGCTGCCTAAACCTGTAGGTGCCTAAATTCACTAGGTACCTATATCTCCACTGGTAAATTTCTCTAGGCACCTAAAAATCTGCCAGCATACATGCACACAGTTACCTGAGTCCTGATGTATGCTGCCTGTCACACACTTGAGCCAGAGGTTAGCGCACTCCTGCAGGATGCAGGCAATGAAGGATCAAATCCCCCGGCTGCATAATTGGAGGCAGGGATTTGAGCCCCATTTAACCATAGGGTACTGCCTCTGTGTTTTTTTGTTTAATGAGAAAGGGTGTAGGCACCTAACTCCAGGAGCACGTTCATAGCTGTGAATCCCAAATGGAGATAGGCACGTCCATCCAGCCCAGATTTAGGCACCTAATTCCCTTTGAGTGATGAGGCTTAGGCTCTGCCCCGCTCCTCAGCATTTCCTATCGGCTTGCTTAGGTGGATCCCATTCTGAGGGGTGTAACTCTTCCCATGCACTGTATAGGAAGCCTGGGTGCCTAATCTGGGGCAGTGGATTCCATTAGGTAGCATTGTGGATTCCAGCAGGCTGTGCCTAATGTGTTCAAGGTAACAAAAGTCCAACTCAGCCTGCTACATAAAATTGCTTAGAACAAAGTATAAGAGGGAAACCTAAAATTGGTATTAGTCCAAACACAAAAGGTTTACTGACACAACCCAAAGATTGTGGGGAGATCATGTCTGGGAAACAAAAAGAAGAATGAAAGCTGAAATCAATAGACCAAAGATGGTGTGTTGAAAAGTAAGCACTAAAATAATTAGGAGTGTTCTTATCTCCCTATCACTCCCTTTTGGGTCTTAATAAAGGATTGGGGGAAATAAAAGCAACTTGGAAATGGATGGAATGAAAGGAGTGATCTTCGCCATGACACTGTTTGACTTTCATCCTCCTGACCGAACCGGGCCCAAGACAGGAATCAGATGCTGCTGCCACCTCCACTGGCTCTAGCTAATTTCAGATCATCCCCTGGGATGTTAAACTTTGGTTGCTGCTAAGAGCCTGTGACTAGAGTCAGAAAAAACATTGGCTTAAACAGCCCCATGCTGGTGCTCGTTTGCCAGGTCTCAAAGTAGTTTATAAACCCAGGTGCTGGGTCTGTGTAAGGTTGCAAATGAACATTGGCCCCAGAGATAGAAGTGGGACTTTCTATTTGTTGCTGTTCTTTTCTCCTCCCTTTTGTGTATGTTTGTTTTATTGTGTTTTCAAGGAAACAACATTGGACTTTAGCAACAACAGCAAAAAGAGCTCCAGCCCATCTCAACTGATTTACTCTTTTCCCCAAAAAGTACAGTTATTAGCATCTTTAATATCATCTAAAGCAGTGGCTCTCAACCTTTCCAGACTACTGTACCCCTTTCAGGAGTCTGGTTTGTCTTGCGTACCCCCCCAAAGTTTCACCTCGCTTAAAAACTACTTGTTTACAAGATGAGACATAAAAATACAAAAGTGTCAGCACACTATTACTGAAATATTGCTTACTTTCTCTTTTTTACCATATAATTACAAAATAAATCAATTGGAATAAAAATACTGTACTTAAATTTCAGTGTATAGTACAATGGTGGCCAAACTGACTCGTGAGCCACATGTGGCTCTTTTACCATTAAAGTGCAGCTCGCGAAGCCCCCCCACATTCCTTTCCCATTCTCCACCTACCCGACTGGGTGAGGGGGAGCTCAGGACCTCTGCCTTGCAGCGGGGTGGGCAGCCATCAGAATGAATTTCTTTACCTTTGAAATATTTGAGCATCTTAACATTTTATTTGTGTGCCTATTTTAAAGCACTCGGGGGAGAGGAGGGGAAGGCGGAACTTTTCAACAGATGGTGCCTGACATATGTATTAAGCTTAACAGGTGTATTAAGACACAGCTAGTCAGAACAAGTTTTTCCTTTTCAGTTAAGCATGAGCTGCATATGCCTCTGTTTGTTTATACCCTTATGGAGGACAAGAAAGTCATAAAGATGTCAATTGGCTGTTAGATTCATACAGAGAAGTGTATGTTCTGAACACAGGACATTATCACAGTTGGACACCAAAGCCTATTGTCAATGATGCGAGAAAGGGACTCAAGAAGAATATGTTTAGTTCATCAAAAATATGAGAATTTCCATGTGGTTAATGTGTTCTGTTTGTTATTGCCAAAGCCAAACAAACTCCGAGAGCATCACAAATCTATAATAAAAATGAAATCTTTAGTACAGCCAGGTCAGAGATTATGATCTTTATCAAATTTTCTCTCTCATTTAAATCCTGTATCAGAGGAACTTTGGAACAGGGCAATACCAGTACTTTTCCATTTGTGATTTTTTTTAAAATTAAAAACTCAGTCTGGCTGTAATTTATATTGCAGAAGACTAATAATTCTTCTAACATAAAAGAAAAACTGAACTCAGCACATCTTCTTTGTCCATGAATTTTCAGATGCCCTTTTCTTAAGGAAGAGCTTGGAAGGTAGAGTGGTATAACAAATTATTAAATTGATCAAAAAGTTGTATTTCATGTAGGGAACAACTGAGGAAATCAGAAGTTTGTACAGTGGATCATTTCTGATTTTTCCATCCAGGCTTTTGCTTTAGAATCCAGCAGAAGAAAGGAAACATATAGAGCCACATTCTGCACAGTCTTATATCCCATGAGAGCAATTAATTTGGCCTATTAACATCAATGATGTTCCAGGAGTATGAGCTAGTGCAAAATGTAGTGCATTATAGCTAGACACTTTTTAAAAATGTATTGTTTTCATACATATAAGTTACAACAAGACAAAGGGCCAAAAAACAGACCTGTTCTAACTCCATTGATTTGTTTTAGAAGGTTGCTCATCACCAAAGCATCTGAACATCGTCCATGTGACCAACAAACCTACAGTTGTTTATATATAGTCACACACACTAAAGTAAGGAGCTGATATTAGTGAGAAAGTTTATTGCAGAAAAGCTAAGTTGAACATGCAGTTCTCTATGTGGCAGAAGTGGGGATCATTCCTATTCCATCTCGGAATGAGTTCACTAGTATCCCACTCTTGTGAAAGCTATGTCTCCAGCAGCTAAGTCTTCCCCTGTGTGTGTACAGATATGTTTTTTCCCAGGGGAGCAAAGTTGTCATGTGAATTCATCATTGTAGGAGAGGTGATATCTCAGGTAGCTAATGCCATTACCATACAGGGCTATGAAAATCAGTATGGTGACCTTGAATAAGTCTCTGTGCAATGGGAGCTGTTCACAGAGACCTGCTCAGTGTCTGAGAGGATTAGGCATAGTCTTCTGGCCAGCCACAGCTGGTACTCCTTGCCACTGGGGTTATTTGAGTGCCTAGTCACATTGCAGAGTCTAAGGCAACCCCAACACCTGATGTCAGTGAAGTCACAAATGGAATGAATGTGGCCCATTATTGTTAACTGTATTTCTAAGAAGGTGATAATGTAATGTTGACTAAAATGTCCTTCTAATGTGATAATATAATCTTGACTATGAACTGGAAATTTTATAGCTAGATGCTCTTTTTATGGTCCTACTAATAATGATAGCACTCTAGTACACAAAGTGTGTACATTGGGGCAGATTCTGGTCCCACTGAAGTCATTTGCAAAACTCCTTTTGATTTCAATGGAACCACAATTTGACTCAGCCAAATGATTTAAGGGCTAATCTTTCATAAGAAAGTGCACAACTTTACTCTTAGCAGTTCCAATGACATCAATAGGCCTAATCAGATGAGAAAATTATTCATGTTTGCAGTACTGGGGTCTAAATCTTTACATTGAAAAGGCACACCATCATGCACTAGGGACTATATGATGTGGGCAACTGATAGTAGGCTACAGAGTTCTACATCTTTGGATCATTCATTCACAACCGATGCACATCAGACCAATATGAAATGAAATGATGATCTCAGTCCTGTTTCTACAGGACAGGGCTTTGCAGTCCAAAAATCACTATTACAGTTTAGCACCTTCATTGGCAGTCTCACTAGAGACCAAGTATTGAATCAGTGTGGCGCCTGATGTACCACCTTGTCAGGATCCCAATACAGGCAGTGAGGACTAAGGGTCAGAACAGGGGAAAATCTGAGGGAGGGAGTAGCGGAGGAGGGCATAGTCAGGTTCCAGGCCAGGGTCAATACCAAGGGGTCAGAGTCTGAGTCGCATTTCAGGGTCTGAGTCAGAAGGCGAGGTCTAAATCAAGCCGAGGTTGAAGACACGAGTTCAGGAGCAAGGAATGATCATGGCAGCTGCAGAGAATCCACACTGTCACCAGGGCACTTTATGGAATGCGCCTGAGGTTTGTATAGGGTGGGGAGACAATCAGGAGCCATGGGACTGATGTCTGTCAGACCCCTTGAGGTGGGACTTCCCATGTTCCATGTCCACAGCGGATTGGGGGCAGTGGAGCGCAAGCTGGTTACAGCTTTGGGTGGGTGGCTGCATGGAGATGCTAGCAATTCTGCTAGCCTGGTTCTAGACATGTGGGGCCATACACATTTCACTTTTGTGAGGTGATCCATACCTACAAGAGTTGGGGTATATTAAGCAAACACTGTATGCTAACTGTATCCCTAAGAATTGATAGAGGGCTTCAACAGGGTGATGTCAATTCCACACCTGGCAAGTGTATACTGAAAATACAATTTGGTGCTGTTGGTTAGAACTTGTTGGAAAAAGAAATCCTCAGGATGTTCATGAATTTTCTTTATTTTGTATTGAGGTGTCATTTTCAGCAGCACCAGCACTTTTTGATCAGTTCTACTATCTGTAGATAATGCAATATTCACTAAAAATGAAACATAGTAAGCGGAGTACAAAGAAGGCAAAAGTCTTGAGTGCTTAATAAAAAGGAAGCCAAAACCTCAAATAATGAAAGATGTTCTTCTATGCTCCTTATGTATTTTGGAAAAAGAAAAAGGTTGTGCTGGTGCACTCAGGGATTCAAATGGCAATGGCTCTGACATTTTAAAAAAATGGCATTTAGCTAAAAGTGCATTAAACAATGTGTAATATGTTTAGAAAGTTTAATATCTGAGATATTTGTTCTTTAAAGAATTAAAACAAACATATGCACAGCAATGGTATTATATGCAAAAAGTAACATAAACAAATAGAACATCTGATTTATGCAATGGTGAATAGTACTGAGCTAAGGGAACTAGCCATATTGTCACAGCAAATTCCCGATATTCAAGTGTTTTTATCTCTATCATGTAACCAAGAGAATGTAAGCATTTTTATTATTATTTTAGAGTCAACTAGTAACAGCTTTCAATAAATCAGAAAAAAAATCCTTTAGACATGTTCACTGTGTGCAAATTAGAATCCGTGTGTGTGTGTAGAATCCATTCAGTTGCACTGTTCATTAGTTTATTTTGGCTACATTATTGAAATTTTTGTAAAAGATGTTGAAAGGTGACGGCTATGGAAGTCCCAGTTGTTATCAGTATACACAGGCAATTTCCTTCACACCGAATGTTCCAAATATTAACTCTGTTATAGTGTTTAATGTAATGAAAAGTGAGATGATTTCTATTATCACAAACAACAGAAGGGTGCTGATAGGACCCCTTGGTATTATAATGACATATTAGAAAGGTGCCATATTTTTGTATCCTGATATAATTCTGTTATCAGTAAAATGTGGTATCTGGTGTTTCACATTAATGTCTTTCAGCTTCCTTTCAGACTGGGTACCATCTAATATAAGATGTGTCCTGCCTTTAAATTTCAATACTTTGTTCTGTATTGTGTGGTTAATCGTGAGAGTTGTGCTGTATGATGACTTCACACATTGCGTGGCATGATGTACTGTAGGACAATGTGAAGCCTTGTTATTGATTGCACAAGATGACATGTCATAAGTGTAGTATATTAGAGAGCTAAAATATATGGATTAGGTAGGAGCAATAACGGTCAGGCATGAGTCTGCTGAAGGTCAAAGTGTGACTTGAGGTTTGACAAGTATTTCTAAATGAACTTGTTTATGTTCTAGGATAGCAAATTTCTGTTAAAACTGAAAAAAGGTAACCAGGCTAGAAGTTGTGTAAATTGCTTTCTAGATGAGTGATAAAAGGGTGTCCCCACTCAGGTCGGTGACCAGAATAATAGGGAAATTGAGATAAACAAGAAAGTACCATTAAGGACAAGAACAGGGAAACTGAGGCAAATAGAAAAGTATAGTAGAGAAAACCAACCATGGGATAAGTAGCCAAAATGGAAAGGTCACCATATATGGGTTATGTATGCTTGATGATAATTAACCAAAGAAATGGCTAGTAGTGTAAAGGTGTTTGATGTTATTTGGAAGATATATAATGCTGAATGTTGATTGGAAGGATAATGAATATGTTTAAATATAGAGCATTGGAGGAGAAATCCATCATGACACTGCTTATGTCCCAGGAGAAGGAAACTGATTTTTTTTCTTTCAGTCTGTTATTGATTGCTTTAATGGTAGTTGTTAACCTCAAGAAATGCTTTTGGTTATAAAGGTTTGAATTAATAACCCTGAGTGTTACAGTGCACCCAACAAGTATACCATACTAGAAATATGCTGCTTCCAAAGTGTGTGTATAACCTTCAGCCAGATGTGGTTTGCTGCAACAAGGGCCAAGTTCAAATAGATAGGGGTCCGTTTTAAAAACAACAAACATCACCAACTTAAGGTCCCTCCCAGAATTTCTGGGATCACTAAATAGTTGCCCTGGGCTCCCTTAGTAGACAACCCTTCTTCCCTCAGAAGCCCTGATCTTGTGTATGGAAACAAGAAAAAAAACATTAGTAGGGAAAAGGGAACACACCATCAACTTGGGAAAACACAACCATATGGCTATATAAATGACAAATAAAACATTTTCTCATGGTAACTTTGGCAGTAGTCCATGAACTCAGCTCCCCACCTGCTGGTGTGAACAGTCAATAGGCAAATGTCCTTTTGTCATCTTGCTTCACCCTTCTCCCTCAGCTAAACATCACTTACTGTATGGTGTCTGTGGTAACATAGTCCCAAATTCTTGAGGTGCACTTGGGTGAGTGTGTCTCCAGCTTCTTGGGATGTGCTGCCTGGTCCTGTCCTGAGGGCCCAGTACTTAACCCAGGTATTAGTGATTTAGTTTGATTTGGTGACTGGGTAGAAGGGGCCTCATTACACAGCTATAATGCTGCCCTCTGTAGCTTCAGCAAAGAGCCCTCTTTCTATTGTCTCCTGTCAAAGAGTCCTCTCAATGGTGAAACAGACAGGAACAAGTAGCATATAGGAGCCTTGAGCTATCTTACTACAACAGATATACTTCTAGCCATGAGGTAGCAACCCTTTCCCCCCCTTCCCTCCTCTCTCAGTTCACTTCCATTACCCAAGGAATTCTGAATATGTGTACAGTTACGGTGACTCCCAAAGTTTCACAGGAAGAAAGTTTATGCAAATACAACTCTTTGTAGCCATACTTTCCCTTATTCACCATTAAGATGGTGGCAGAGAACTCCTTCCCCTCTGGAGCATCTGCCCATTTAGAATTCTAGTTAAATCACTTATGCAGATGAGACAACTCTGTAGCCATTCTGCCCCCTCTTTACTAACTGAGGGGAGTGAAGATCTTCAGGTCACATGGCTTACATAGGGATCCCCAAAGTCAGAGTTCGGGTAACTGTCCACCCTGTAGATATCAGAGTGAAATAACTGTAGAGACTTTTGTGAAGAAGCCAGGTGGTGTGGGAAAGGACAGAGCAGGATCCAAACCTAGTGTGTCAGCAGGAGGATATTTTCTGTTTAAGTCCAAGAGACGTGTCCTGCTTGTGTGTATATGAGAAGTGGCTTTCACCCTTGCACCTTACAGTGCTTAACTCTCCTCAGTCAGTGGCAGGGGGACAACAGAGGCCTCAAAAGAGTGTGTGTGTGTATGGATAGCTGCTCAGCAGTCATAAGACATGTTAAGAAGGCTTTAGAGTTGTCCCCTTGCTCCCATCTCCCAGGAGACTGACTGTGAGGTGATGATAAAAGAGTTTTTCTTCATTCTTCCATGCTGGGGATGAGTCTCCTGCACAAGCGCTGGAATCCCTAGTAAGGGATTCACCCCAACCTCTCCTTTCCTACTGTGGTTTAATATCCAAGTGGGAAGTTTCCCTTCTTTCCTGCAGAAAGCAGGGTGACTGAAATGGGATGGACCTTTTAGTCCAGTAACTGCCTTTCTGCCCCAGTTTCTCCCCTCCAGACTACTTCTCTTTTCACTAGCCCTGGGGGAAGGAAGAGAGGATGGCTGGCAGATCACCATGGTTATGTGTGTTATAGTGAAGAAATACATTTGCTGTTGGAAGTATTGTATAGAAAATACTGCAAAAACAGAGATACAATTATATAGCATGATGCAGGAAATGTTCCTTGTCAGGGGCATCTACTGTTTATAATATTTGTCCATGCTGCAAGATGGTTTATTGCATGCTGTTCTATGAAACTTGTTTATACTGGGTTTTGGTTTACTGTGTGCTTTTGCACAGTACATATACAAATAATGCTGAGCCCAGTGTTTAGAGGGTTTTTAAAAAATTTTATTCTTCTAGTTGCCTAGAAGCAGAACAAGAATTGTTTAAAGTGGAAATGGAGATTATATTAGCTGTACTCTGTCACAAGTGAACAAAAGAAACTGGGAGAGTATAAAATGCTCTATTATTCAGGTGCTTTCAGTTATTTCCTCATAAAACCAAACCAGTATAACTGAGTTATTTTCTGAATCAAAACATTGCCTACCTCTGTTCAAGTGAACTAGGAGCATTTCCAGCTTTTATGCCTCATATGATTGACTTTGTGCATTTGAAAAGTATATTTAATATAACACTTTTGGAAAGTAGGCTGAACTGTCTAAGGGAATGGCTATCATCAGTCTGAAAAGATTCTAAACTGGTTTAGTCTACATGTAAATTAATATATCAGTTATGTTCTGCTGACAGTATAAAATACTTCATATATAAGCATTGTAATACTTCTTTTCCATTTCATCCCATATCTCAATGGAAGATAAAATTCACTTAAAATGACCATAGCTTGATATTTACTGTAGGGGGGAATATGAATATGAAAAATTCCTTCAGTTAGTTGCTATCACATTAAGGTCCTAGACTAAAAGGGCCTTCCCTCTAGTGTGGTGCCTGTCTTCCTGAGCCCTGATAAACTAAGCCAGGGAGGTTAAGCTATTATTGGTAAAAAGGTTTGTCAGTGCTGAACAGCAAAAACTGATTTCAATGATCTCCTGTCACACTCTAAAAGGCGATAGATTGTGACCACTGGTTTTGCTTAATAGCAACATATGGCTTTCCTTGATGCTTTGCAGACCCTGTGGGGTACTTCATTGTTTTCTTGACATTTTGAAAAATTTGACTTTAAAGTGCAGTTCTACTCTGAAAAGTGGCTCTGTGAAGTGGCATCATAATGTTCCATATTTGTCGCTCCAAGGCTTCCAGCGCAAATGTGGAACCAGTAAAAACTATGTTTTTCTAACTGCCAATCCTGCAAACTTAATCTGAGATCTCAACATCAAGCTGAGTTTTTACTTCTCATCACTAGTAATACAGGCCATGGAAGTCAAACTCTGCCCCCAGTTCTGCCAGTACTATGTAGTTGTCTTCAGTTTATGCCTTCGTTGTCATACACAGCATACACTCATTGCCCTTAATAGGGTTGCATAGGTGTATCTGATTCAAAGTCTTTGGCTGAGCCGGGAGCTGGGGGGGCGATGCGGGCGGGGGAGCCGTCGCGGGGGGGATTGGCTGGGGGGGGCGTGTTAGTTGGGGGCGGGGACGCAGGGGTGGTGCAAGGAAGTTTCACCTAGAGCGCGAAACTTCCTTGCACCGGCCCTGGGAGAGAGACCAAGTGATGATATCACTGTCTCTCTTTTTATAGCTTCTTTCAGCTTGTTAGGAAGATCTTTGCTGTGATGTGTTAGTCTGCTCCCAGGGCATATGTGCCTGTGACTGGAGTCGCAGGGGGGGGCCTCACTGAGATTGCTCAATGAGGGCAAACTGCAAAGAATGGGCCAGACGATCCCCCAAACTGGTGATTATTTCTAATACTTAGATTAATCAAACCAGCATCTACAATATCTTACTGGTTATCCAGAAGCCAAAACACAGTTCCCTGAAAGCAATCCAGCCTTGGGTACCCACCCAGGCAGCCAAGTCAAATATGATGAGGATTACTGAAAATCTTGTTCATCATATATAAAGTTTTACCAATCCCAAAGGACTGGACACATTATCCACCAGGTAAATGAATATTTCAAATTTTACCCAAACACATGCTTAAAGCCAATTCTTATTAACTAAACTAAGATTTATTCAAAAAGAAAAGAGTATAGGCTAAAAGATCATTAAAACATATATATGAATAAAATTCTTAGGTCAGTTTCATAGTACAGATGGTAAGCTTCAGTTCATAGATAGTTTACTAAAAACTTCAGAGAAATATAGACAATAATATTATTACACCCCAATTCCATCTAAATCAGGGGTTCCCAGACTTGATTTGCGGCTTGTTCAAGGTAAGCCCCTGGTGGGTCACAAGACGCTTTGTTTATCTGAGCGTCCGCAGATACAGCCACTCGCAGCTCCCAGTGGCCGTGGTTCGCCGTTCCCGGCCAATGGGAGCTGCAGGAAGCCTGCAACTGTTTTTCCAAGCAAATGGTTAATATCAGCCAATGGGCAAAGTAGCACCATTTTTGCCACAATAAATAGCTGCCAAGTCTTTGCCAACAGAAATAGTTTCTCCCCTGGATGAACGTTTTGAATATGAAACTGTTTCCTCAGAGGAACATTCTCCAAACAATGGATGGGTTTGCACATCTTTGGAACTAACTTTAGTATTAGAGACACTATACCCCAGTATAGCTGATCAAACAGGAAATAAAATAAATATGGCTATTGTTTAGAAACATTTATCTTTGCCAACTGACAAATATACCCTGTTTATGCGAGTTGTTTTTCCATCCATTGTTCTAATGTTAATTACACTGATTATTATGTAAACTGTAGTTATTGTTATGGAAATGAAAGGTAAGATGGTATTAAAATTCTATTAGTAGTAATAATAAATAATAATAATAGAATCTCCTGAGAGATATAGAAGTCTTTGCATTAAAAAAGGTAAAAGGAGAATTCCATGTTTCCTTACGAAAATTATAACAGTTAATATGTTTGACAGAATAAGTTCATATAATTTATTTTCAAATGCATTGCACAAGACCTGAGGTTGTAGAGATCCCCACTATATGTATCAGTATTAACTACACCTGCTGTGAGGTGGCTTTCAATTTTAGATGGGCCACAACTGTGAAGTGAAGATCCTCAGCTGCATCTGAACTTTTCAGGCTGTCTCATTGAAAGGAAAAAACAAATGTAACAAATGTTGTATTAGATTTTTAAGTTTGCATTTGACATCTCTGCTACAGGTATATCAAAGGTCTGAATACCACACCATGACAAGTTTTTACCAGATTTTTAGATTTGTATGAATATAATTAATATTTCAATACAAAATGTCAAATTGCAAACTACCATTTTCATTATGCAATACTTTTGCCGTTACTGATATATTTCAGGTTACATTTATATAAAATAGCAATTTTATTTTGCTTGCAAAAATAAGCTTAAGAACTGAAAGAATAATGACCCTTTTGGGGGATGTGTTTTAGAAGAGCAGGTGAGTGACTGGGGGTCTTTACAATTAGGTTTTCATCAGTGCAGAAGGGAAGATGGCATTATACAGCCTCCCCAGCATGAAAGCTACTACTCTTGGGAGGGGACATTATAAGCTAACTGCAATATAATTATTTATTCATTATAAACAAAAGAACAATTTTAAACATCTGGATTTAGAATGTTGTACTGTAGCCAAACACAAATAGCCAATGTAGCATTCCAATTAGCACTACACTGCACTTTCCCCACACTAATCCCCATGATTGCCTAAGGCTCCATTAATGATTTCTTCAAGAACAGGACAATCATTGAGTCCTTGTTGATCTGACATGCTGCTTATATTTGTTTTCCAGTGCTGCAGCTGCAGTGTTATCACTGCTCCATTTTGACTTTGCCCCCCTTTATTTGCTCAAGACAGATAAGCTCTTAAGCCCCCGTTAGCACTGAAGTATCAGATTGTCTATGGTATTTAAGCACATGCTTAAGTACTTCACTAAATCAGAGCCTTAGGTCAGGTCTACACTATAAACTTACAACAAAAAAATCCACACCCCTGAGCGACAGTTATACAGCTCTAACCCCCAGTGTAGACCGTGCTTTGATGATAGGAGGGCTTCTCCCATTGACATAATTACTGCCTCTTGCGGAGATGGATTAACTGCACCAGTGGGAGAAGCTCTTCCATCAGCATAGTAGCACCTTCACTGAAGTGCTACAGCTTGGGTTACCATATTGCAGGTTCCAAAAAAGACGACACTGCCCTTATGTGTGCTTGGCTCACTAACTCTAGTCTTATGAGTCAGAGAGATTGTGGCTGATTGTTGATGTCTGTGTTTCTTTCAAGCCACTGTAGCAGAGACATAGGGCTTGATCCTACATTATTAGTCCAGGAGCTCAAGGAACTTGGTATTAGGGTCAAAGTGCCCTCTCCCTCCTACACTGATGCAAAAATTGTATTTGCAAAGACTCACTAAAATTCAATGAATATGGATTTTATTTGGTGTCTAAAACCTTAAGTAAAAGCAATATTCTGGCCTGGATTATCTCCTTCTGTAGTAAAACCAAGGAAAATCCTTTCATTCCATTAGCGGGGCAATGTTTTCTTCCGCCATAAGTAACACACAGCTTCTTATAGCCCTAGTATCTCAGAACAAGTCTAATAAAAATACTGGATAGAAAGAAAATCAAGATAATTTTGTGTTAAGTAAACCTCCGCCCACCCCAACACCAGGGCTACATCAACTGACATAAGTGAAAAAATAGATAGACAATGTACTCCCTTTGTCAAGTTCTCTCAATTGTTAAAGGGATAAAACTTCCCCTTCACTACCTGAGAGGCGTGTGTGTGAGAATAGGAGAAATTAATGTACACAAACTAAGCCTTCTCAAGTATCAGAGGGGTAGCCGTGTTAGTCTGGATCTGTAGAAGCGACAAAGGGTCCTGTGGCACCTCTGTTAGTCTATAAGGTGCCACAGGACCCTTTGTCACTTCTAAGCCTTCTCAAACATCCTTTATCCTTCAAATCGCTCCAAAAAAGAGGGCGTATGCAATAATATAACTGGGGGGTGGGGAGGGAGAGCTAGGTAGCTCTCAGAAGCTGTCTCTCTAAATGCTACCTTCCTGAAATGGTCACAATAGTGAGTCAGGTCTGTATGTAGGGTGGATTCTGACAGGAAATTTTGTTTTTATTCTATTCCCTTGTCGTCATCAAGTGAAATCTGGCCCCAGTGAAGTCAACTGGGGTTTTGCCACCGACTTCAATGGAGCCAGGATTTTATCCATAGTATTTAGGTCCCAACAACAGTAGGATTCTGGGGAGGAAACAAACCAGCTTAGTTTTTGTATCGATATTATTGTCATGACATGGCAGCAGATAAATTACTACACCCTCAGCCTCAAACTCATTTCCTTTCCTGGGGCTGCCTGAACTTTAAGTTCAAACATCCCCTTGGCCTGCATGTATAGGATCCCATACAGATCCCCATGCCACTTCTGGGTATGAATTCTGATTCTACACTGTAATGACTCAGTGTGGCACAGACAGACCTGTACTTTATGGAATGACACACACCTCAGAAGCCAGTCCTGGAACCAGTGTTCAGGGCCAAAAACAGAAGCCTTTCCCAGCTTGGCTTAAACTATTAACTAAGTATTACTTTGTTAATTGTTATTATTAAACTAATTATTAATTGTTTCTGGTCGTGCCCACAATGTGCTAGGCATTGTAGAAGCACAAAAAGGTACAATTCCTGCCCCAATGCCTGCCCCAATACAATCTAAGGGTATATCTACGCAGACAAGAAAACCCCATGGCTTGCCAATGCCAGCCGACTTGTCTCAGGGGGCTTGGGCTGTGGGGCTGTTTCCTTGCTGTGCAGACTTCTGGACTTGGGCTGGAGCCTGGGCTCTGGGAACCTCCCACATTGCAGGGTCCCAGAGCTTGGGCTCCAGCCTGAACCAGGAAGTCTACACATCAATGAAATAGCCCTGCAGCCTAAACCCTATGAGTCCGAGTTGGTTGGCATGGGCCAGCTGCAAGTTTTTCTTTGCTGTGTAGACGTACCCAAAGGCCTTGCCTGACCTTGCAAAGACTGACATAATTGTTGAACTGAACAAGACAGAATGAATGAGACTTTTCACAGTGCATCAGGTTGCATGTCTAAGTGCCGGATCAGAGCCTAAAACAGACAAGTTGAAGGAACCAGAGGTGGGATCCACAAGAATACTTAGAATAATTTTCATTGAAATAAATGGAAGTTAGGCACCTAAAGACATTTGTGAATCCAATTCTAGTTCCCTAGATGTAGTCAATCTGTTGTCCTAACGTATTTCCACCTGAACAGGTGACCATTAAGGTTTAATGAGCCCCACACCCCATTGCCCCTGATCTGGCAGATATGGGAGACAGCCCCTGTTAATTCATGGCTGACTCACTACACATTGAAGCATTCCATGATACAGCAGTTTCATAACCTCAACCAGAAGTCATAAGTTGTGCATAGACAGATTCCCCAAATCATCCCAAGGCTCAAATGTGTTCATGTGGAAGAATCAAAACATTCTGAGTAGGGAAGAAATTCAATAGTTTGTGGACAATTTGCAAACAGGAAATAGGACTAAATAAATTCTGCAAATTGTTCATGAAGTTCTAATAGTAAATTGCATATTTATTTATAATATTAAAAAGGAATTGGAATTCTTTTGTTTTTTCCTGCTCAAATAAGCATTCAGTATCAATATATGCCATATGGTGTTGAACATACTTTTACTATTTCCTTTAATTAATTGTGAATTAAATAACTAAAAAGAAATAAGGATTGCCATAAACATTGCTTTTCGCTAAATTAACACGTCACTTCTGTTATCACAGTCCACCTATTCATGTCTCAGTGTGTACAAATTCACATTTATTTGGAAGGTATTTGAAGTTTGTTTTCTTATCACTTATTTTAGTTTGACGGCTTCATGTCAAATTAAGCCTATGGAAATCTCTAACGCTGTGTAACATCTCATGAGTAATGAACTGTACCACAATTCCTAATGTGGTCTTGACTGATTCACAATGTTGATACCTTCGTTGCAATTTTGAAATGTCTATTTAGGAAAAGATTCATGGTATAGTGCTTTTTATCATCTAGGAAACATGATATAGGTTAATAGAATTTACTGCATGTAGCCACTATGAGTTAGACTTCAGGGTATTTTCTTCAGTTAACATATGATTTAAGATCTGGTGCTAGTGGACTTGCTAGTCAGCAGAATGGGGCAATGGTCTTAAGAGACTAACAGATGACATTTAACACACATTTTCATTTTTATTAGTACTGTATTCTGTCAGGATGAGCATATAAAACTGCCTTTATGCTAATGTCACTCTGTATGTTAGATTAAAATCTCAACCAAATTTTAATTGCTGCATTATTCAAAACAGAATTTCTCTATCAATTAATGGTGACAGAGTGAAGAAAATAATTGGCCTATTAATATTTTTTTAAACACAAAGTTCTTTCTACTGCTGTCACAATAAGACACAGTGCCATTATTATTAAAACTGAGCTTAACAAAGATGTGCTAATGATTAGTTCACTGGAGCTATGTCGAAGCAAAAATAAGCAATCTGTACCTATCTTTATATACACAATACAGAGGAATATGTTTGTTTAGAAAGCCATCTGTTATTTCAAAAGTTTTTATGCAGTTACATTATGTATACACCAAAAATACACTTACAACTAAATAAAAAAAGGTCAAAAAATTCTTTATCAAAACCAGCAGTATTATATGTACAGTGTATTTTCAAGGGGAGAGCCACTGGGATTTTCATTTACTCCCCACTAGAATTTTTCCCTATTTTCCAACCCTCTCTACTCCCCATGAATTCAGGCCCCACATTATCTCCCTTGATCCTTTTGCAAACCTACTAGTGAGTGTGTGTTACAGGTCCCCCGCTGTGCCGCTCCCCAGAGGGTATAAATGTTTACAGTTCCCAGCTACAAGAATTTGGCTCTAGCTCAGGCTGTAGCAGCTCATGTTTTTAACTTCTGAGTCAGTCCTTGGTGTGATGGCCAAAAGTGTGGCTGCCACACTTTCACTCAACCTAAACCTTCTGCCTAACAGCTCCACTATATCCTTCTCCCATTGCCATTTTTAAATCTTTTCCCATGCCACCCCTTGCGCATGAATTAATCTTTTTATGTGGTTGCAAACTGACTCCTTTGAATCCCTTCTAACACATTTCTTCCATGAAACCTGGAAAAGTTTGCTACAAGATTCTTACATTAATTCCAACTCAGAACAGCATGTACAGCATTCGTCTTATAGCAAGTAGCAATTACATACTTTCCACAAGTACATCAATTCTAGTCTTATTGTATTTACAAGCCACTTCAGCAAGATGTTGGTCTTTATCATGGAGGCCCTATATTTCAATGTATGGTGTCTACAAGCTACTTTAGTAGGAGGTGTTGAAACAAGTTGGTAAACAGTAAGGTCTCAAGACTGGATTGGATTCAGAGTTCTGAACATCGCTGAGGTAATAACAAAAATATCCATTATCATTTGTGACAAGATGGCCAATGTTCGTATGGTGGGTCCTGCGCTTTTCGGGGGTGGGGAGGCTTACCCCTGCTCTTGGGCACAGAGGGCCCCACTAGTGGCCCAGGAAGGTGGGTCTGGGTTTGCTCCTTGCTCTGAGTCCCAGCCCCTCTCAACCCCTGCAGGTTTCTTACCCTCTTTCCCAATGGGTGGGGTTACCCTTGGTCCTTAGACGCTGAGGGAGGGAGGGAAGGAGTCTCCCTGCCCTGCCAGGGAGGGTTTCCCTTACTTCAGTTCTCTGGTCTTTCAAATCTCACAACACACCTCCAAGCTCCAGCCCTCTTCCTTCCGCCCTCCTCCTCCTCTGACTGCCTAAAGTAGGGGGATTTACTAGGTTTTTGACAGGGTCTTAATTGACTACAGGTGCTCCAATTAACCTGTAGCAACCCTCCCTAGTCTACAGGGAACCACACCTTAATTAGTCCAGAGCTTATATATTTCCCCTCGTTTACTTTTACCTTTTTTACGTTTATTTTTGTCCGGGTGGAGGAACAACGGTCGAGCCACTCCCGGCTGGATCGCATTTACTTTTCTTGATGTCATCTTTCACAGGCCCACTCCTCCAGGATCAAGCTGGCCCCATTATCTGACCACCATTTGATGGCTGTGATGGTCTCTCTTACCTCGGAGAGGCCAGGGCTGGCCTATTGGCACTTCAATAACAGACTTCTGGAGAATGTGGGCTTTGCGGCGTCCTTCCGGGAGTTTTGGCTGGCCTGGCGGGAACAGAGGCATGCCTTTCCCACAGCGCAGCGGTGGTGGGATGTGAGGAAAGTGCCTGCCCGGCTCTTCTGCCGTAGCCACACCTGGGGCGCCAGCTGGTGGAGGGATGTCATGATAGAGCAGTTGGAGTGGGAGGTTTTGGAGCTGGAGAGGCATCTGGCCACCAGCCCTGAAGAGCCACCCCTCTGTGGAGCATACCAGGAGAAACGGGAGGAGTTCCAGGCCCTTGACGATCTTCGGGCCCAGGGTGCCTTAGTTCGATCCCACAGGCGACTCCCGCTTCTTATATGCTCTGGAGAAGAAGAGGGGGGTGAAAAAGCATGTCCTCCGTCTCTTGGTGGAGGATGGCGCCCCCCTCACCGACCCGGTGGAGATGCGCGAGAGGGCCAGGGCATTCTACACTGGCCTTCTCTCCCCAGATCCAACTGAAGCTGCTGCCTGTGGAGTGCTTTGGGACGAACTCCCGACGGTCAGCACTGGCGACCGGGACCGGCTAGAGCTGTCTCTCACTCTGGCCGACTTCTCGGAAGCTCTCCATCTCATGCCCACTAATAAATTTCCGGGCATGGACGGGCTGACTGTGGAGTTCTACCGCATGTTCTGGGACATCCTCGGCCCGGACCTTGCCACCGTCTGGGCCGAGTCCTTGGAGAGTGGGGTCCTCCCCCTGTCATGCAGATGAGCAGTACTTGCCTTGCTGCCAAAGAAGGGGGACCTCTGCGATCTCCGGAACTGGCGTACCGTCTCACTCCTCAGCATGGACTATAAAGTCATGGCGAAGGCCATCTTGCTGCAGCTACAGTCTGTGCTGGCGGACGTGGTCCATCCTGACCAGACCTACACCATCCCGGGCCGTACCATCTTTGATAATCTTTATCTGGTCCGGGATCTCTTGGAGCTTGGGTGTAGGATGGTCTGTCATTCGTCCTCCAGTCGTTAGATCAGGAGAAGGCGTTCGACTGGATGGACCACGGGTATCTCCTGGGCACTCTGCAGGCGTTTGGCTTTGGGCCCCGATTCGTGGGGTTTCTCCAGGTGCTGTACGCCTCCGCAGAGTGCTTGGTCATGTTCAACTGGACCCTGACCACACCTGTCAGCTTTGGGCGGGGAGTGCATCAAGGCTGCCCGCTGTTGGGTCACCTGTACTCTCTGGCGAACGAGCCCTTCCTTTGCCTTCTTCGTAAGAGGTTGATGGGGTTGGTGCTACGTGAGCCAGACATGCGGCTGGTCCTGGTGGCATATGCCAACGATGTGCTCCTTGTGGTCCAGGACCCGGATGACCTGGTGTGGGTGGAGGCTTGCCAGGCTGTTTATTCAGCGGCCTCCTCCACCAGGGTCAGCTAGGTCAAGAGCTCTGGCTTGGTGGTCAGGGCTGGGTGGTGGGTGAGCTCCCTCCCACCCGTGATTCAGGCCATTTGGTGGCGCGCGGGTCCGCTGCTCTATCTAGGCTTTTATTTTTTCTGCCACGCATCTGTCTCCACGGGAGAACTGGCATGGTTTAGAGGGCAGGGTGACTGGGCGGTTGCGGGGTTGGACAGGACTGCTCCGGTGTCTCTCCCTTCGGGGGAGAGCACTGGTGCTTAACCAATTGGTCCTGTCCATGCTCTGGCACCAGCTCAACACCCTGTGCCCGCCCCCGGTGTTCCTGGCCAATCTCCAGAGGTTGATCCTCGAGTTTTTTTGGCCAGGACTGCACTGGGTCTCTGCGGGGGTTCTCCATCTCTCCCTGGAGGGGGAGGGGAGCAGGACCTGACGCGTATGCGCATGCAGGTTCATGTCTTCCGCCTCCACGCCTTGCAGAGACTTCTTTATAGTGCAGGTGGCTTGGCATGGGGCATATTGGTGTGCACCTTCCTCCGCTGCTTGCGAGGGCTCCGATATGACTGGCAGCTCTTTTTTCTCTATCCGAGAGGTCTTCCGCGAGACATCGCTGAGCTGCCGGTCTTCTACCAGGACCTCCTCTGGACCTGGCGACAGGTTTCAGTGACCAGGTCCTTTGTGGCCACCGAGGGGTAGATCTCCTTGAGGAACCCCTGCTGCACAATTCCCATCTTTGTGTGCAGGTGGCGGAGTCCCCTTTGGTGTGCCAGATTTGGTCCTGGCAGGAGTCACCAGGATCGGAGACCTTCTGGACTACGACCTGGGGGTTTGGGTGGATCCCTAGGCACTCGGTCAGCGCATGGGGCTCTCCGCCCTTATGACCCCCGCCGGTGCGTACTCCAGGAGGTGGAGGCAGCCCTGTCTCCCACAGTTCGGTTTTTCCTCGAGCGGGTCCTGCGAGAGGGTGCTCCCCGCCCGCCTCTCATTCCAGGCCCTCTGGTTATTTTCATCGGCCACCTGCCCCGTCTGCCTTCCCGGCCTCCCCCTCCTTGTTCTTCGAGCCGACTGCACGTCATGCAGCCGGTTCATTTCCGAACCACGCCAAGGGTCCATCTATATGAGCTCGTGCTGCACATGCTTCATTACCCCACCCTCATGTCCCACCCAGATACCAAGTGGAGGGACCTTTTACCAGCAGTGGAGGGTGGGGAACCGCAGTGGGCCAGTTTATATTCCACCTTAGTCCCGTGGCCTGCCCGGGATATCAGCTGGCGGCTCCTCCATGGAGCAATGAGCACGGGCGCCTACTTGGTGTGGCTGACCTCTGTCCCTGACACTTGTCCCTTCTGTGGCATGAGGGAGACCCTGGTGCACGCGTACCTTCAGCGCACCAGGCTGCAGCCCCTCTTCCGGCTTCTCCAGAACCTCTTTTCCCTGCACTTATTTCTTTATGCACACCCGATCTGAGGCCCCACAAAGTCGCGGGCCCACCTCATCAACTTCCTTCTAGCCATGGCCAAGGTGGCCATTCGTAACACCAGGGAGAAGCGGTTGGCAGGGCGGGGGGGGGGTCCCTGCGACTGTGGGGCTGTCTTTCATTCTTTTATCCATTCAGGTATCTGGGCAGAGTTCCTCTGGGTGGCGTCCGCCGGCTCTCTCAACGTCTTTGAGGAGTAATGGGTGCTGCCCGGGGTTCTCTGCTCAGTGTCCCCTTCTGGTTCCCTAGTTTTGGCCCTTTGACCCTCACGCCTGTTCCCTTTGCCTTTGTTGTCTCCCGAACTTGGTTGGGTTCTGGGTTCAGTAGCTCCTCCCTAGTCTGGGGGAGGAGCTTTTAGCAGTGTATGAGCTAGCGCTCACCCGCGTCCCAGTGCTCAAAAAGCACCACTCTACCACTGCTCCCTGGCCTTCCTATATCACACATTAAAACATGTAGGGTAGCAAATATATCTCTCTTTTAAAATCACATTGGATATTGCAGATCTACTTAAGCTGTCTGAAAATTAAGGACAGAGTTAAAAAAACCAAACACCTAGAATAACACGCTATGACTGGAGTAAACTAGAAGATAGAAAATTATGCTTCTTTAGTCTATTGGTCAGATCCATTGCTCATGTAAATTGACATCACTCCACTGATATCATTGGTGCTATGCTAATTTACACCAGATGAGGATCTGGTCCTTTGAGAGTGTTAGTATAAGGAGAACTGACCTATTGGTGTAATTTATTTGGACTTTTAAGATTCCTCATCACAAAACACTATTAAACTAAGTAGTCAATTGGTTGAAAGATAAAGTACTGTCATGAGTCTGAAAACTAAAAAGAGGTGAGTGGTCAATTGTCAACATGGCAAGTTTAAGGCACAATTGGCCATCTTCCAGTTCTCTCCAATCATATTATTTTTCAAACTCTATCCTAATGAATCATTTCAGCAAGTTTGAAAAGACAAAAAGGGGACATGATAGTTATACAAATTAATCAGTGACAGACAGTAAACCAGGTACTACTATCTACTCTTACTTTATAGAAACTGAAAAACAGATTGATTACTGATTCAAGGTAAAACCTTTTACCTGGTTCATACTTAACCTACAGAACTCATTGCTATAAGAAATCACTGATACCAAGAGCTTGGTAAGATTAAAAATAGGATTAGACAGTATATGGAAAATCAGATCCACAGTTACATTAGATAGAGTAAATTTCTTATGTAATATATAAACATTTGTACTTCAGGATAAACTAACCCCTAACTGATTAGGGTTAGGAAGAAAAAATCGCTCATCAGGTTTCTTGCACCTTCTTCAGAAGCCTCTGGTATTGGCTACTGCTGGAGACAGGATAGTCAACTAAATGGACCACTGATCTGCTCTGGTATGGTGAATTCCTATATTTCTTCTTATTGTTAGTTGGCACATGCTGATGCTCAATGAAGGAATTATAAAGCAATAGTAATAGTAATTGGTTGCCATAACACTTCTGGTACTTTATGCATCTTTTTAGGCTGGAAATATTATTGGCCTTATTTCAGAACTTCCTAGCCTGTGTTAGGGCTCTCATTTGGATTCTCAAATCAGGGGAGATGAATGCATCAGGTAAGGCTTTTTCAAGATTGAACAGAAATAAATTCTTCTAACATCTATTTTCTTAGCAATCCCAAAATTCCCAGGATAATCTCATCATATTAGGATAATTTTTCATCTCTCCAGCTATAATGGAGAGCCTTATAAAGAGACTGGAGGGTACCTGCATGACATCCTCATGACTATTCTGTGCTATTATAATGAATACTTCAGGAACAGAGGATAAAGGGCTAAATTCAGAGTCCTCTATCATTATTTTTCATTAGCTGGATTTCTACGTAAAAATCATTAGAATGGCTCATTGCTGGAAAGAAAATGGGCAATCTTTTGTTGAAACAGAATATTGCAATAATAAAAGGCATATCAATTGTGTTAGAAGTTAACCAATTTGCCAGATGCCTGCAATGATAATGCTTCATGAGTTGGGAGTTCATTTCAATGATGTGATACTGTTATTAGTATTAGTATCAGGTTTGAAATTATGGGTAATTCATATCTATTAGTCATGAAAGAAGCCACATGTTTTCTAAATTCTCATCAGGTACACCATTAGCAAGTTTTAAATGAAATTGTTTGATTTAAAACCACAGATAGTTTTAGAAAAACATAATTGAGTATATAGTGAGTTTGGTTTATAGATACTACTATATTAAAATTTAAAGCCTTTTACTCAGATTATTAATATTTTATATAATATTTCTGAAATGCAAAAGTACATAATACAACCAATATGCGACAAGAGTATATCAGCAATATATCCAATGAGAGACCGGGACTTTGACTTACAACACACACTTAAAAAAGAGAAATCAAATATACTGCTATTAATGTTCCCCCAAGGAGTCTGCATCTTAGATTACAACAAATGTAATGTAATTAGAGGTGAGAGAAAGAGAAATAGAGTAAGACACAATGACTTTAATATACAGAAGAAAAAACTGTTAAGAGTTATTCAACATGACAAATATGGGAAAGCTTTTAAATTCAGTGACAGAAACCAGACAAAAACAGACAGAAACAAGCCAAAGCACAGTGTGAATACAAACTGGGGTATGAGTGGCTGACATACAATTCAGGCAGGAACAGGGCGTACGAAGCTCGGTCTGCGTCAGCAATGGTGGGGAGGTTCTGGGGGTCTGCAGGCGGAGGTGGTGGCTGTGCTCCCTTGACACACTGGGGTCAGTGGAGCTGGCTTGGGGCTACCTTTAGTGGAGCATATGGGCCCCTTTAAATTATGTAGGGCCCCATAAATCCTAAGGATGGCCCTGGGCAGGAACATGGAAAGGCCTGGATCAATTTACATTGGAACCAATGTTCCCTCTAATTTTTTACGTCCATGTGCGGAATGAATTTTGTTATGTGCACCAATAAGGAGGTGATGTGTGATGCGGGTCGGGCCAAGGGGTTTGGAGTGTGGGAGGGGGCTCAAACCTGGGGCAGAAGGTTGGGGTGCAGGGGGGAGTGAGTGCTCTGGCTGGGGGTGAGGGCTCTGGGGTGGGGCCAGGGATGAGGGGTTGGGATGCAGGAGGGGGCTCAGGGCTGGGGTAGAGGGTTGGAGTGCAGGGGGCTGAGGACTCTGGCTGGGGGTGTGGGCTCTGGGGTGGGGCCAGGAATGAGGGGTTAGGGGTGCAGGCTGCCACAGGGCTGCGATGGGGAGAGAGGACTCCCCCCAGATCTCTCACCACAGCAGCCTGCGGCCAGGGGAGAGGCACCTGTCCCTGGTGACGGCAACTTTGAGGCTAGGGTCGGGGGAGAGGTGCCTCTCCCCGTCTGCGCAGCCCTTGATAGCCCGTTGTGTGGCCACGCAGCTTAGAGGGAATTTAGATTGGAACTTGTCTATTGCAAAGTCTATTAGAATCTTGGACACAGAATAGAATCCTAGAATCTCAGGGTTGGAAAGGACCTCAGGAGGCCATCTAGTCCAACCCCCTGCCAAAGCAGGACCAATCCCCAACTAAATCATCCCAGCCAGGGCTCTGTCAAGCCTGACTTTAAAAAACCTCTAAGGAAGGAGACTCCATCACCTCCTACTAAATCATCCCATTCCAGTGCTTCACCACTCTTCTAGTGAAAAAATTTTTCCTAATATCCAACCTAAACCTCCATCACTGCAACTTGAGACCATTACTCCTTGATCTGTCATCTGCTAGAACAACCTAGATCCATCCTCTTTGGAACCCCCTTTCAGGTACTTGAAAGCAGCTATCAAATCCCCCCTCATTCTTCTCTTCCGCAGACTAAATAATCCCAGTTCCCTCAGCCTCTCCTCAGACGTTATGTGCTCCAGCCCCCTAATCATTTTTGTTGCCTTCAGATGGACTCTTTCCAATTTTTCCACATCCTTCTTGTAGTGTGGGGCCCAAAACTGGACACCATACTCCAGATGAGGCCTCGCCAGTGCCGAATAGAGGGGAATGATCAAGTCCCTCGATCTGCTAACAATTCTCCTACTTATACAGCCTAAAATGCTGTTAGCCTTCTTGGCAACAAGGGCACACTGTTGACTCATATCTGACTTCTCATCCACTGTAACCCCTAGGTCGTTTTCTGCAGAACTGCTGCCTAGCCATTCAGTCCCTAGTCTGTAGCAGTGCATGGGATTCTTCCGTCCCTAAGTGCAGGACTCTGCACTTGTCCTTGTTGAACCTCATCAGATTTCTTTTGGCCCAATCCTCTAATGTGTCTAGGTCTCTCTGTATCCTATCCCTGCCCTCCAGCCTATCTACCACTCCTCCCAGTTTAGTGTCATCTGCAAACTTGCTGAGGGTGCAATCCATGCCATCCTCCAGATCATTGAATAAAACCGGCCCCAGGACCGACCCTTGGGGCACTCCGCCTGATACCGGCTGCCAGTTAGACATGGAGCCATTGATCACTACCCATTGAGCCCGATGATCTATCCAGCTTTCTATCCACCTTATAGTCCGTTCATCCAGCCCATATTTCTTTAACTTGCTGGCAAGAATACTGTGGGAGACCATATCAAAAGCTTTGCTAAAGTCAAGGAATAACACATCCACCGCTTTCCCCTCATCCACAGAGCCAGTTATCTCATCATAGAAGGCAATTAGGTTAGTCAGGCATGACTTGCCCTTGAGGAATCCACGCTGACTGTTCCTGATCACTTTCCTCTCCTTTAAGTGGTTCAGAATTGATTCCTTGAGGACCTGCTCCATGATTTTTCCAGGGATTGAGGTGAGGCAGACTGGTCTGTAGTTCCCTGGATCCTCCCCCTTCCCTTTTTTAAATACTCAGTTCTTTGAATGAGAGAAGAAATACCTCATTACTCTACAATCACCCCTTTTTCTAAACTGAAAGCAGTACTGATAGGCTCCGAAAGGAATTCCATTCAGCTCTCCTCAGTGAGAAGAACAGTGAAATATAGACTTTTGAGAGCTGGAAGTGAAAAGTGGGTAGGGAAAATAGGAGCATCCTCAGTGGAAGTATTCCTCTAAATTTGTCCTGTGAATTAACTGGACCAGTTCCTCCAACTCTGCTGGTGTGACTGAATTCAGCATTCAAATAATATCAAAGAGAATTGTGGTCAGTTATTCGTTAAATTATCTGGCCAATCTCATCCCATGGCCAACAGTGTATTGCAAAGCAATGATCTGAATCCTCACCTTAGGCAAAAGTTGTGGGAGCCTCCTCCCTCAACCCTATTGGCTATCTCCCTATTCACATTCTTGATATTCCCCTAAACTGGAGACCAATTGTGCTAGGCACAGTACAATCAGTAAATAATAGTTAGTTTTGCAGGGCAGGGACTGACATTCATGATCACCATTACTGCATGTCTGATTTCTGTAATGGAAGACCATGATAATAGAAATTGGGATACTGTAAGTAAATGCTGTAAATTGATCTTTGTTTTATATGTACCCACTGTACTACTTTTGGGCATCACGTATGTCCACTGTATAAATCAGGGACTCCAAAGGAGAGGAAGCGAATAATTTAAATTATTTTTCATAAGATTATTTTAAACTCAAAGTTTGTATTTTGGATTTTCAAGGAAAATCTTAAGCCATAATATATAAAATACTCATAACAGAGTTTAATCAATCAGAATTTGGTTTTTCATTTTTTTTTTAGCCAAGATGAACATTTTTTTGTGAAAATTTGAAAACGGCATTTTGGGCTGTATAAGTAGGGGCATTTCCAGCAGATCGAGGGACGTGATTATTCCCCCCTATTCGGCACTGGTGAGGCCTCATTTGGAGTACTGTGTCCAGTTTTGGGCCCCACACTACAAGAAGGAGGTGGATAAATTGGAAAGAGTCCAACGGAGGGCAACAAAAATGATTAGGGGGCTCGAGCACATGGCTTATGAGGAGAGGCTGAGGGAACTGGGATTGTTTAGCCTGCAGAAGAGAAGAATGAGGGGGGATTTGATAGCTGCTTTCAAGTACCTGAAAGGGGGTTCCAAAGAGGATGGATCTAGACCGTTCTCAGTGGTAGAAGATGACAGAACAAGGAGTAATGGTCTCAAGTTGCAGAGGGGGAGGTTTAGGTTGGATATTAGGAAAAACTTTTTCACTAGTAGGGTGGTGAAGCACTGGAATGGGTTACCTAGGGAGGTGGTGGAATCTCCTTCCTTAGAGGTTTTTAAGGTCAGGCTTGACAAAGCCCTGGCTGGGATGATCTAATTGGGTTTAGTCCTGCTTTGAGCAGGGGGTTGGACTAGATGACCTCCTGAGGTCCCTTCCAACCCTGAGATTCTATGATTCTATGATTCTATGCACCAGTTTCTAATGTAGGTTATGGCCGGCTATGCTAGAGCATGCAATGCACTGAAAAAGCAAGCCTAGCTCATACTCTTATGGCTGGGCATCCCCCTCCCTCCCCTAACACACAACAGGTGCCATAGTTGCTGTTTCCTCTTCACAGGTTCCCTAGTCACATTTCATCTGGAACAGCATACATTTTCTTCCCTCCACACAACACAGGGGAGTATTAACCTATATTGTACAAATCTTGGCTTATATTGGACTTTAAACAGATCTTTCCACCAAACAACAAAAAACCCAACAAACTGTAGAGCAGTATGTGGAAAATGAAAGGAGTCTATTACAAGAGGGTCCATTATAATGGAAGGGGAATAAGGACATTTGGTTACATATTTGCTGGTCACAGAAGTGACAGGATGATATTCAAGGTTTCTCCAACAGAAGAGAATAGCAAAGTTCAGCTAAAGGCCATAAAAGTGTAACCCACCACAAATACAAAACCATATTTGTCCTCCTGATTTCTCCCCTTCCGTACCTCACGCTCTCCCCCAGAGGCCACATAGTCATAGGCACTGCGTTTTACTTTTTCCTGGGGGTGCTTTTCACCGAGTCCCCACTCTTGCTCTGCCTCTCCCCACCCCTGCTCTCCCCACTTCCCCCAAGGCCCTGCCTTTGCTCTGTCCCCCACCCCCAAGGCCCAGCTCTTGTTCCAAGGTGGGCTGATCAGGGGCACCGCCAAACAGCTGATCTGGGACGGATGCCGAGCACCCACTATTTTTTTTCTGGAGCACCCATGGAGTCTGTACCTATGCACATAGTACTCCATGGAGGCCTGAAACTATCCACCTCTCTGTCCTCCTTCCAGGCTGCAGAGGCCTGAAGCTTTTCTTTCTCCTCCCCAAAAGGGCCATGAGGGCCCAAAGTCTCTTTAATGATACCTTCTTCTTTCACAAGACCCTGCTTCTTCCCACTGGATATCTTAGCTTCCTACAAAGACTGACTGTGCATGCTCTTCAGCTTTTGCTGCTGCACTGTGAAATGCTTTTACAAACAGAACTAGGCAGAGAAGCCAAAACACATGAGGAAGAAAAAAGCAAAGCAACTAAAAAATGGTTCCAGTTCTGAGGGAAAAGACGATCATAATTCTTCTCCTATGACACCCTCCCGGCTTAGTTTTGCTGCATTCCTTCACATCCCCTCCTCCCGCCGATTCTAGATAGATTTAGCCTTTTACTTGCAGATTAGATTGGTTAGTTGTTTCCTACCCCACTGAGCTGCCACTGTGGTTTTATTGGTCCACATGCGAATAATTTCCAATCCTAGCCACCTGCTAGATGCAACATCCTCATAGGATGCAATTCTGAGATTACATGCACTTTACAAAACCAGCAGATTGACTTCAAGCGACAGGTCCTGGATGAACTGGTTGCCTACAAGTGAGATGAGATCTCCCCCACCCCCAATGTCCTCTGCTTGCTGACAATACAGCATGAGAAACAATAGGTCTACTGATTGAGAAGGTCTAAATAAAAACCTGCCAGCTGAGGGAAACAGGTACACATGAGGAAAGTCAAACTCTTCGATAGGATTGCAAGTAAAGAATTCAGTTCTGAAGATCAGCAGGGAAACCAAGATAAAGTCAAAGAAAAACAGCCAGGGCCCAGTTGTGCAGCCTTTAATCACAATAGTGAGCACTGACTGACATGAATCATCCCATTGACTTCAAAGAGATTTCTTGATGCACAACTGGGCCCACAATGTGCAAAGAAATCAGCTTAAAAGTACAGCAGAACCTCAAAGATACGAACACCAGAGTTACGGACTGACCGGTCAACCGGACATCATGTGGAATCGGAAATAAGCAATCAGGCAGCAGTGGAGACAACCCTCCCCCTCAAAAAAAACCCCAAACGAGCAAATACCATACTGTACTATGTCGGTATTGCATCTTAAAGGTAGACACATCTGGGCTACCTGTCCCCACCCTCTACTTGCACAAGGGCTGTGTGGAGGCGGGGGAGGGAAGCCACTTACAGATAGGAGGTAAAGACGCTGTTTCACAAGCACAGCTGTGAGAGACCCTGAGCAGGTGGAGAAGAGCAGTGTAGGGGTCTGTGGCTTTCCTGTAAGCCACAGGTGCAGTCCCCTGAAACTTCCAGAGCTTCTGCTGGAACCTGGCCTGGAGTGTTTGCTGCTGGAGCTGGCGTCCAAGCTTCTCCTGCCTGCATGCTGTGCTCTGTAGGAGCAGCTGAGTTTTAAAGAGCTACAGCCTGCATCATGGGCCCACTGACACTGCAGTGCCCCAGGGTGCCTCAGTCATCACCCCTTGTGGCCAGGGGGCTAGAACCAGCTGCTTGTGCACACCCCCACTCACCGGGCAGCCATGTACAGGTAGGAGGTGAAGACACTCAAGTTCGCAGGCACAGTTTCAGGCACAGCTGTGAGCCCCCACTTTCAGCAGTCCACCCTGAAGAGCCTCCCATAACATCTTGTTCAGAGTTACGAACATTTCACAGTTATGAACAATCTCCATTCCTGAGGTGTCCGTAACTCGGAGGTTCTACTGTAGAAGACTCTGGAATAGAGCAGAGTCAGAACATTTTTGGCAAAATAGACGGTTTCATTGAAGCAGAAGCATTTCACAGAGAAGTATCGGTATGGACTGAGGTTTTGTGCGGAAGGTTTTTGGAGGACCAAGGCTAAGTGATCACTTCTGATGTGAGAAAGGTATCAAAAACTTGACCTTTGGGTTAAAAAACGGACATTTTCATAATGTTGGAAATATTTTGTTTTCATTCCTAATGCAGAATGAAAACAAATGTTAAGAATTGTGAAATGGAATTGTTGGTCTCCAGTCTCTTGAGTAAAGAATAGCTGTGTGCTTAAAAGCTGCCAATAATTATGGGCATTGGAATCATTTTGCCCAAATGAGACCATGCATATGTTAGCAATAAAATACTGGCCAAATTTAGAGAGAAATGTAGTGACTTGAAACTCTGTGCTTGCCTTAAGAGTCAGTGGGTTACATATTCACTCTAATTTCATAACAGTCACCATCTCTTTTGTTGAACGTGAACAACGCAGCAAGACAAGTTTAATTTTTATTGCTGTATGTAAATATATTGAAAAAAATGCCACTATAACAAAAGGAAGAGAGGAACACCCAGAGTTCTGTGCAGATACCATTTTGCCTCCAGTAGCCAGACAGGCTATTATTAAGTCAGAATTTGTAGTAATCATCTGTTACGTTAATGCCAGTCTTTACAAGATATTTGAAATAACTTTGAGGCGCTAAATGCTCTGCATTTTCTATAAGCAATTATTTCAGTGGAGATCAGTAGGTTAGAAGAAACTGTCAGAATTGGGAGGATAATTGGAAGACTAACTGTTTCAATACCGGTGATGGTTGGGCATTGACATATCTAAGCCATCTAGATGCCTATAGGTATTCTGGAAATACAAAATGTACCTCAAATACCAGGTGAGGCCATATTTTTACAATACTCCTGAAGATGCTGCCTCACTGCTGCTTTCAGTAGTGGTATGCAGAATCAGCCACGCAGTGATAGCCAAATGTATGATTTCACCTAAGAACTACTGCTTTTGGTATATTAATTAAAAAAAAAAAAAGATTGAATGAATTTCATGTGCTCAGATTTAGTTTTCATGAAACACGTTAGTCTGATGATCCTGACATTCCTTTTCATCCATAGAACATTTTCAGTACAGGCCTTAGTAGTAAAAGTTTCTTCATGCTGCTCTGCCAGTGAGCAGCCTTACTAGTTTTCATGCAGTGTAGTTGTCGCCATGCCAGTCCCAGGATATTAGAGAGACATGGTGGGTGAGGTAATATCTTTTATTAGACCAATTTTTGTTGGTGAGGGGGACAAACTTTCAGAAGAAGTTGGTCCAATAAATGATAACACCGCATCTACCTTGTCTCCTTACTTGTTAGCAGGGAATTTAAGTGCATGCTAATTTAAGTACTTACATACTGTGCTGACAAGGATGTAGTTGAAAGGGCTGGGAGGGAAACCAACTGTTCAGGTATATGGATAACAGAGCCTCTATGCCCACTAAATTTTTTTAGGCCACAGTGCTGCAAATATGTAATCATATGCAACTTTTGTTCACATGAATGATCCATTTGGCTTTCAAAGGATTACTCTTATAAGTAAAGTTGCACATATTCTTAAGTGGTTGCAGGATCAGGGCTGTAGCCTCTCTATTGCGCCTGCAAGGAAAATTAACACAGTGCACGTATCTCTGTACTAAGGACCCAGTATTTTGTGAAGTATTTACAGGAGTAAGTTCAATATTTTCTTAATTGTTGTTTCCAGTAGAAGCAAGACACAAACTTTGTACAGCTTAACCAAATACATTACCAAATAACAAAAAGACTTACTGTAGGATATTAAGATGTTTTGTTTAAATGAATTACAAGTTTTAGGAAATAATGTGAAACATCTGTATAATCTATTAGAAGACAAGGAAAAGAAGTCATAATTTTAAAGTTAACTGGGGCAAATGTTTCAAAGCTTGAGTGCCTAAAATTAAATCCCTACATTCATATTTAGACAACTAAACAAAAGGCCTAGTTTTCAAAGTAGAGCTGGGCCATAGACTCCACTGAGCTGAAAGTTTTGTTGGACAATTTAAAATATGTTAGAAAATTCTATTTTTTAACAAAATTCTCAGAGTTCCATCTCACCTTATGAGAATGGGAAACAAGACTATTAAGCTTGTTGCGCAGGAGTCATCTAGATTTAGTGACTAGAAATGATTGGATTGGAAATAGTATACTAAAAATGTTTCATCATTTTTAAAAACAGATGTTGAGTGATATCGGGAGTAGTTCTTTGTATGAAGCTTATTTCCCTAACTTGTGCACTTGGTGGTTCCAGAAAGCACTGACCTCAACAGTACAATGAGAGCCAAAAAATTAGAATTTGCATAAATTTCTAAATGATCTCCAGCAATGGTTACATTTGTTTTGTTGACCTCTGCCCTCTAAGATATGGACTGGAACTACAAACATGTTTCAAACCAGGTAGCCTTTGAATGGAAACAACTTTTGGCCACTACCTTTCCACTGCTGAGTGGAGGTGGTACATTCTGCAGCATGGTATGTCGTGTAGGTACATTAACCAGGCTGAAGGCAACTTGTGCTGCCTAAGGGGGAAATTTTTCAGCAATATGCAACTGCCAATAGGGCTCTAATACACCAAAGATGTAGATAAGACTTGTGAGCTCTATTGAGTCAAAATTATCTTGTGCTACCAAAAAGAAGTCTTATCCAAAATTATTAAAAATTATTATCTCCAGGAAAGCTAGTTGTTTCTAGACAGGTAACGTGCTAAGTGAAGAAATGAGCAGTAGACTCACAAGGCCTGTTTGATCCAAAGGATAAATTTGGCCCACATTTTATAGACATCCCTTACTCATTCAAGTACAGTGGTTGCAATTAAATAGTAATCATTGGCAAAAGTTACTCTATAGAGGTAACATCACAGTTTCACGCTATCCTTACAATGGGAAATAACTGTTAACGGTGTTAGTAAATGTTGGCTTTTTAATCCAGACCACTGTAAAGGCTTGAAGCACTGCTATAGATTAAAATGTATTACATCTTATTCCAGTGGTGATAGCAAGCAGTAGATGGCCTGCTTCCAGACAATTTGCTAAACATAACAAATCTGATTTCTCCCACCTTGTTTTCCTTTCTTTTTCTTGTTTCAGAGCCACAACTTTTCCCCTGCAGCTTCCTCTATCTAATGGAACAGAATGATCTGTGTCAGAAATGTTTTGAGACACAAAATTATCTGAGTCTGCCTTTCACACAATATCTCAAACATATTTGTACTAAAAATACCATGAAAGTGGCCATCATTTAGGTATCTTGCATTTGCTCTAGAAATACCGGGACTGATTCATGTTAGACTCCCCATCCTACAAACACTTTGCATGTGCTTATCTTTCCTCTCAAGATTTCAGTGGGACTGATCAAATGCATAAAATTAAGTACATGTATAAATGATGGTAGGATTGGGACTCTGTTCTGTATTAGGAAGCTGATATGAATCAGCTGCAAATTCAGGTTGATTATATCTTACACTCAAATATAACACAAATCCAATTGTTCACTACACTAAGGGATTTTTTTTCTAACAGTTGTGTGCATGAGATACTTTTAAGTCAAGTAGACTAGAACTGGCAAATCCATGATAGCTGTACATTATCCTAAAAGGAACCACTTCCTGAAACGAAAGGTCAATTGTATATTTAAGTCCATACAGAAATAATTTGCTTACTCCATATCATAAAGTCAATGTTAATATGCTAACCACGTAGCATACAAGTTACAAGTGGCCAGTAAGCCTAAATAGTGTTTTACTTTTTTTAAATTAAAGTTCTATTCTTTTCTGCATATAAATATTTCACATCTATGTGTCAAAATAGTTTGCAAATAAATGCCTTTTAAGGCTCTGAGTTAGTTTTCTTTTTCAAACAAGTGCCAAGGTGACAGATGTCAGCATTGGAGAGGGGAGAATGTTATACAGTATGTTTTGTGCTCTCAGGCCACCAGCAAGTCCTTGGAAGGTCAGGTATTGAACATGCCTACAATCATTCTAAACCAGCCTTGTGAGCCATCAAATCACATCAAACTCTGCCATATGAGAACAAGCCTTAAGGTATAAGTGTGACATTTTCATTCTCTACAGTCTAAATCCTCACACATATCAAGCTGTCAAAGAAGAGAACAACTGTGGATTATCTTCTAATAGCTACACCTGCACCCACAGAACTGAGAACAAAGAGGATCGCTTACTTCCCTCCCCCCACCATTTCAGTTTGATTGATTTTTCCTTCTATTTTCTTTCCTTCTTTCAGACCTGTTTTGTTGTTGTTTTTTACACTGATACCTTTCCTCTGGCTGAGAGGCCAAACCATACAAAGCAGTCAGAAATTGTAGCAAGGACTGACTAACAGGTCTGTAATCTGCACCTTTTCTCTGGAGAAGAGGATGAGTTTATCCTTTCTGGGACACAATCACTGTGTCTTTGCCTGAGGTCTGGGATGTATGGGAACAGATGCTCCTAGAGTGCTTAGTGACCTTACTAGGAGCCCATTCCTGCTCCTAACAAAGACAACAGATTTTATGTTGATGTCATTGGAGCAGAATTGGGCCCTATGGCCAGACTAGCCTGAAATTTCAAACCCATTCTTCACATCATGGGTTTGAGAATGCAACTCAGACATTTTTTGATTTGCAATCTATTTATGAAATGTTATGTAAAAAGAAGTCAAAGGGGCCAGAGAGAATGGGATTAAATATAAGATGAAATGAAAGCAGAGAGTGAGCAGATTGAAAAACAAATACAGCAAAACTGTCAAAAGAAGGAGGAGAGGGTAGAGAGGGAAATCATTTAAAGTGTGCACATTGTAGTAGCTTAATTTGGTTTTTCTTTCTCTCCTCTCCTTCTTGAGCTGCCTTCCTTCCACAGGCATTTTCTTCCTTGTGCCTCTTTGGAATATTTGACTGAGTCTACCACAAACACCGCCAAATTCTAGTATCGCTTGATTTGTCAGTGGATTCCAGCAGTTGCTCTTGGAATCCATCAAGATGTCAAAACGTCAGATGTTGAAGCTGATATTACATGTGGCAGACTTGATCACTGTAGAGGGAAAAACATTTTCCATCCAATGTACTTTCCCAGCAATATCACTTTGCAGCAGTTATTGCATAATACAGCCATATGTTGTGTCTTTTTGAGTCAAGCTGAATTGGAATACGATTATGTATGTTGCATTTTGCAAGCGCAATAGAAAAATAGCTAAAACGTTATACACGAGCATGAATTGTAGATGTGCCAAACTGAGTAACTGAGAAGGACAATTCAAGTATTAACCAATTTCAAGTACTGTAGCTTCTAATCTATTTCCATGAATTAAGACATTTCTAACCTACACAAATGTTATGGGATCAAGATGTACTTTGTATGACTGTCTGACCCTTCGAAAAGGTCCCCTTCCTCTTCTGTGAGCTCTAGAAGTTGTTAGCCTACCAAAGAAACTAGGCAAATGCAGCCCATGAATAAATGCATTAATGACTGGAATCCCCTGGGATCAATCCTAAACTGGTAAATCAGTATAGCACCATTGAAGCCAATGGAACTACACCAAATGTACAACAGCATATTTAAGCAATGTCACTATTGTCATTACAGAGCAAGGCAACAAGGATCATAACAAGCTATTTCATTGCCACAATCCCTTCTCTGGTCTGCCTAGTCACTACTCTCTTCCTCACTTCAATCCTGCCTGAAAACTCACATAATTACATGTTATCTACCATAGAGTTACCAATAGTCACTCTGTCTTATCCAATTACTTTTATAAAAATCCATCATGCTTAACAGAACCACCAAGAAATGCGTATGTCCTAGCTGAGTAACTAGGTTACCACGTTGCTATCAACTTTGTCTCGTCTCTCCAGCCCCTCCATTGAAATCAACGTGAAAATCTCTCATTGGCTTCGAAGGCTCAGGATTTCACCCATGATTTCAAGTGTAACATTTAGGATCTGTGCCTGTACACACTTATACATGAGTTACTCTACTCACATGAGTAATCCCACTGAGTTCAATCAGATTACTCATGCATCTAAAGTTCTCATATGCACACACTGGCAAATTGTGGTCCTAACATTGTATGCTCTTTTTGGGTAGGGACTGGTTATTTCTATTATTTCTGTGAAGCACCTACCACATTGTCAGAGTCTAAATGACTACAATAATAACGAAAGTATGTTTAGCATGTGAATATGGAGTAGATGAAATTAAATGGCAATCAGTGTTTAGATTCCCCACCCTATATGCATGTAGCTCACATACAGGGTATGCAATGCTGGCTAGTGTGCCTTTGTTTATTACTTTTAAACTTTTTACTCAGAAAAAAATTCAAAGACTGCCAAAAGCTCATGCAATTCACTGAACTTTCTCCTCCACATGTGTACACCCCCCACCTTTAAGCAACCTGAGTCATATAGTAATGCCTATTGAAGCTAAATAAAAAAAAAAGTATTGGAATCTCATGCTCCACAGGGCAAAATCCATGTACAGAACTCACTACAAAATTTGGCAAAAAAAGAGATATGCATGATGAAGGTTGCCACAGGGCAGTTTTATATATTTACTGCCCATTTTGTGGATGTTATAAAATATTTCCTATGTTGCTGGGTACAAATAGATACCAAAGTACAGCCGAACAACTTGGGGAATATGAATTATTGTGCCTTTGGAATAGCGGAATACAACATACCACTCACACCAGTCAGTTACATTTTAACCAATTTCACTGTTTTAAGCAAGCCAGCAGGAGAATTCTAGTATCCTAACCAGTCATTACAAGAGAGTCAGGTCCTCCTCTTGTGTGTAACTTCACAGAGCACTGCCTGTTTATATTAGCCAAAAATTTGGCACATTTACTCTCAAATATTAGGGTGGATCCTCAGCTAGTGTCAATCAGCATTACTCCATTGGCTTCAATGGAACCAGTTTTCACCAGCTGAGGATCTGGTCCCATACGTCAAATCACAGAGCGCCCAACTCATTTCTTTATTACATTACTCTAGTTTCAAATGAGCGTAACTTGATTGATTTCAATGAAGTCACGTTGGTAAAAAGTTGGATAACACAGAGGTGAATCAGACACAAAATATCTCCAATAAAAAAAAGGTCTTCCTTAATTCCTTAATTTGATTTTGAGGAATATCAAAATCCTAAGAATACTTTTCAGTACTTCTGATGATAAAAATACTGGCTTATCTTCTGATAAGGTACACTGGGTGCCCTATCATTGGCACATTCTGCCCATGAAAATAGCTTAGCCAGCCACAGGAACATTGGCAAGTGACCTCCACCCTCATGCCACAGGGAGAGGTGACCCTCCCCCTACCCTCTAAGGTAACTGCCAGTCTGAGCTGGGTAGAAATTCCTTTCTGATCCACATATGTCCATCAGTTAGACCCTGAGCATATGAGCATGTACCAACCAGCCGAACACCTAAGGGAGAGAGAAAATGCTCAGTGCCACCTCAGAGCCCTGGCCCATGCCTTGTCCCATCTCCAGCCATGCCCATGCCTGATGCTTTAGAGGAAGGAGATTAAAAGACACCACCACCACCTCGACTAAGTTGGCCATCTCCCCAGCTCATAAAGGACCATTGCCCCATCTAGAGTCCCTATCCAGGCAGTTATATTTTCCCAGACATAAGCAAAACAAACAAAAACATTGCCTCAGCCTAGAGCTCCCAGGTTTTTTCCCCCTTTACCTCTCAGTTGGGCCTGTTTTAGGGCTTCCTCGGGAATATTCTGTGCTCTCTTTATTGAGCACTGCCACACAGGGGCTTCTCCCTGGGAGGCTATTTTTCAACAGCAGGTTCCCACACTGCCTCTCCTCCCAGGGGACTCTGACAGTCACTCCCAAGGAAATTCCTGTTCCTGTTTTCACTCTGTCTCCCTATTCCCAGGGAGCCAGCAATGAAAGCCTCATGTCTGCTCTCTCTACCCCCTTTCCTGGCTGACTCTCCAGCCTGATTCACCCAGAGTTCCCCATTTTAGGGCCCACGTGCCTTCTCTTATAGCCCAATTAGGATCAGCTGACTTGGCACATATGCACTGGCCCTGCTCCTTCTTAACGGGCTATTATCACCCTGTGACACTCCCACATAAAGAGATCTCCTCCCATAGAGAAGTGAATGTGTGTCCCCTGGTGTGTTGCCTCCCTATGCCCAGTTGCTGTCATAGGAGGAATGGCTAGAAAGAAGAGGGCATGGACAAGGCTTCCCTATGTCCTGCTGAGCCATGGCTCCTATTTTGGCCCCTAAGGCCACTGAGTCTGACAGCCAATTATGAGAGCAGCCTTTAGACTGCTTTAACTTATGCCTAGGGACTGACCCAACACAGTCCAGGCTCAAGATCAGGGGAGCACAAAGGTGAGGTTTTTGCCACGCTTGCAAGCCACCCCTGAATGCACATGTTCTGATGAGTCAAATACAGTTGGCCAAACACCAGAAATTGTGCTATAGTGTTTTGGATCATAAATGCAGCTATTACTTATTCACAGATGTTAGGTTTTTCTTGTAATGTTTTTTTCAGATGCCTTTAGTGCTTTTGAAAGATACCAGATGGAAAGTAGAAATGTTTAATATCTCTCTCTTATGCATCTTCCTATAGCTTTTTTCTCCCTTCCTATTGATTAAAGGCTTGATCCGTCCATCAGTCAGCACTCAAAATACCATTGGTTTCAATGGAATTTCTGCACACAGAACACTTCCAGAATCAAGCACTAATAAACCACCTTCAATGGCTGGTGAACAATTTATCTGACCATACCTACCTAAAGCAATCAAAAATGATTGAAGAAAAAAGATGAAAGTAGTGTTATTTTCAATACAATTTATATGATTCCTTAAATTTGGACTGGATTAAATAGATGGTTGAATTGGATCTGTGATCAAATTAGATGTAAGGTCTGTAATAATTTCTAGCTGTGACCCCGTGACTGAAACATAAAGTTCTCAATGACCATATTCAGTTTTTATACACACATTACACACTCACCTAAACTTTACTCTTATTATTATTTATATAATAAAGAACCCATGCTGAATTCATGGTTCACCTAAACTAACACTGACATCACTTGGAGTTTTGGCTGTGCAAGGAATACAGAATCAGTTCGGAGGTGAGCAGTTGCTTTGGTCTTCAATTTCTCTTCCAGAATTTGTTGTAAAACAACAATTGGGCCTGGACTTTAAACGATAGGACATTTTATTATTGCTGCAATATATTGCCCTATTGTTTCATAAATCAGGCTGAGGAGTACAAATGTCATGTAATAAGCCTTTGTTTAGTAATCCCCACAAATGTATTAACAAAAATGAGAGCTCAGGAGAATAACTGATGTACACAATGTGAACGTGGATCTCTGCAATGGAATTAAAATTTACCAAGACACCATCTTTTACGTCATAGACTTAATATCCCCCCCCCCCCGAATAATACTCTTAGTCTAAATGCATTTTAATATGGAGAGCTCACCTCATGCTTTGGTGCTATTGTGCTAAAGCAGCGGTGTCCAATACGTTCGCTACTAGCCACATGTGGCTAATAGGCTATTGAATTGTGGCTAATGCATGTGGCTTTTTAATAATGTGGCTTAATGTGGCCTTTTTTATAATGTGACTAATAAGAAAAATTCAAAACCACAAGTGTGGCTAGCAGTGTGGCTAGCATCAAATTTCTATTGGACACCACTGTGCTAAAGGATGAGGAGGTATTTTATAGAGAAATGCATCTGGAATTGATCTGTGTTAAGTTGTGTTTTAGCCAGTGATAATACAGTGACAAGCCTTTTAGAGAGATGATGAATGTAATGTAATGTCTTTGAACATGATTTTTTTTCCGTGGAAACTAATTAACGAACCTAAACTACTTCTATTCAAACACTCTGAAAAGATAACTCCAGTCACAAATGTTAAATATCTGTTTTGCTTTTCTTTGCTTACTCATGCATTTATTCAACACTTCCTATAGTGGTTTATCTAAAATTAGGGCCAAAGTAATTTAGGCAGCCATACCCTACGTAAGAGATTCTGTGGAAGGCTTTAAATCATAGTGACAGCCATTAGAACTTGCTTAAAGGAAAAGCATTTCTGAATAACTCAGGTATACAATGGAAAATTTAAAAGTTTTTTAAAAAACCAATATGCATATTTGAATGGTCTCTACTTATGAGAAATTGTACAACTTATGAAGTCAGGTGGCCTTCTACAATATCATATATCTACATATACACACACACACACACACACTACTTACTATTCTGCTCAGTGAAATTATACCTGTCAATAGCTGGTTTAATTCATTTGAAGTTTCCTCAGCTTTGTCTTCTTCACCCTCCCTTAGCTTGATGGTATTTGGAAATAACAGGAACTATGGCCAAGATTTTTCAAAAGCATTAGGGTTTTAAGACCACCAGGGGCGGCTTTAACAATTTTGCCGCCCCAAGCAGGGGCAGCGGCCCCGCCCCCGACGCAGGCAGACATAGCGGGGCCCCACCCCCAACACCTGCCTGTATCGGGGGCAGGGCCCCGCTACGTCTGCTTGCGTCTGGGGTGGGGCTGCCGCCCCCGACACAGGCAGTCCCAGTCCGCAGCGGCAAGGGGAGAGCGACGGACCTGCCACCCCATTGCCGCCACGGCAGGCAAGAATGGGGCGGCAGTCTGAGTCCCACCGCAGCAATTTGGCGGCGGGAAGAGCGGACCTGCTGCCGAATTGCCGCTGCGGGACTCAGACTGCCGCCTCATTCTCGTCTGCCTCCCCAAGCACCAGCTTGGAAAGCTGGTGCCTGGAGCCGGCCCTGAAGGCCACATTTCAGTAAGTGCCCTAATTTCCAAGTGCTGAATACCAGTCACTCCCATTGAAGTTAATAAGAAGTTACACACCTGAGCCTGTAGCAGCATTACTCCTCATTTGATCGGCTGCCTCACTTTTCTATTCACTCTCTTCTGCTTCAGAGTCATGTCTGCAGTTACTCCACTCATGCTGGAGTAAAGGATTTTCAACCAAATGGATGCTAAATACTTGAGTTTTGCATGCAAGATGGAAAGTCAGAGAGCTTGCTCATGCTACACCCACTCTCTGACCATTTTGTATGACGTGGTGTACTGCAAACTTGAAATACATAGGAGGGCAAGGTGGGTGTCTACAAATAATGGCAGGAAGAAGTAATCCTGATATATACCTAGCCTGACTAGTATGCCAAGGATCTTGAACTCTGCTTTGCATAAATTAATTGCCCCCCTCACTCCTTTTACTGCTGATACAATGCAAAGTACATATATCTGATCTTTGAAATGGTGGGCTTTTTATATCTGCCTTTGTACAACCCCTGATTTGCACATAGTTCCAAAAATTCCCTTGCCTTCCTCTAAATAATATTATTTGTTATGATGTTTAAAGATCACAGAAATTATTCTCCACGTAAAACATTTGCTAAGAGCTAGGAGTTTATGACTGAAATTAGAAACAATCATGCTGTCTGTTGAGAGGTATTGACCCGTCTGATTCTGCTTCTGTTCTAGTGAAGAGAGGACTTTCTCTCACTCAAACAATTTGAGGGAAAAAATGAAAGCTTTGAAACAGCTTTAGGGTGTCAGTGTGGCATTTTGTTATTTTTATTTCTTGTACTGGAATGTTCACAGAATTAAAACCATGAATCACAGTTTAACACTCTCATGGTTTCTATTTATTATTGATGGGCCTGATTCAAATCCACTGAGCCCAAACACCTTCAAATTGGGGGGATCTTTCCCCTTGATCTGGATCCAACCCAAGCAACTTAAGTTCAACTCTTTGTTTTACCCATTGTTGGGGACAATCCTTCCTGTACAGAGCCAGATGTTTGGCTGGTGTAAACTGGGATGGTTCCATTTAAGTTAATGAAGCTACCCTGATGCTTTGGTCCACAGCATCTAAGGCCCTGATTCTTGAAGGTATTTACTCTCTTTGAAATTAGGTTCTTTAATACCTTTGAGGATCTGGGCCTAAGTCTTATATTGGCTAATATCAAGACCAGTTGATAACACAGTGTATGTTCAATACATATGGTAAAACCAAAAGACAAAGATGAAAGCTTTTTTATTTATGAAACAACATATAAACATGAAGGGGCAGATTTCTGTAGCTACTTATAATAAATAGCTCATGCTAACATTGACTAATCCTATTAATTTCTCTGTCTTGAATAAGGCTTGATGAATCTGTCCCTAAAAGATCACCTTTATCTTCTTGAAGTTGTTTTTGAAGTAGGAGTTTAGGCACATTTACTTTTTTCAAGTTCTTTCTAACAAAATATTAATGCCATTCTTACATTCTAGAGTTAGCAATTAACAGCAGACTTAATACAGGTGTAAGTGAAGAATGGCACGAGTTGAACAATTGTCATCTTTTGTAACTCAACCTTTCTAAACAAAAATAACTCAAAGGCAGATTCATGGTGCTGCAAATATCAAAAAGGCTCTTGCATACATCACTTTCATCAGAAACATGATAATATGCATAATTCCTAGTTAATGAAACATTTATGTACATGTAATTATATTGTAATTTTAGCTACAGATGTTTACACAGAATATGGATTGGTACAATTAGTTACCTCATATATTTATAGAGTTAGCACAGTGCCTGTGTAGACATTACTATCTAAATACACATATTTACAACAAATATAATGTAGAAAACTATGCGGCAGAGACAAAGGACTGAATCCATGAAAGCACTTAGGTGCCTAAGACCCTGTTTTAGACTCATGCACTTGTAGACTTTAAGGTTGGAAAGGGTCTTCATGGTCATCTGGCGTGACCTTCTGTACATCACAAGCCACAGAACCTCACCCACCCACTACTGTAATAGACCCATAACCTCTGACTGAGTTTCTGAAGTCCTCAAATTATGGTTTAAAGCAGGGGTGGGCAAACATGCAAAATTGTATGGAGGGCCAGGTAGGAAAAGCTGTGCCTCCCCAAACAGCCTGGCCCCGCCCCCTATCTGACCCCCACCCACTTCCTGCCCCCTGACTGCCCCCCTCAGAACTCCCAACCCATCCACCACCCCTGCTCCTTGTCCCCTGACCGTCCCCTCCAGAGACTCTCCTACCCCTAACCACCCCCCTGGGACCCAACCCCCTATCTAAGCTCCCCTGCTCCTTGTCTCCTGACAGCCCCCTCCTGAGACCCTCCCACCCTAACTGCCCCCCAGGACTCCACCCCCTACCCAACCCCCCCCTGCTCCCTGTCCTCTGACTCCTATCCACACCCCCTCCCCCTGAGAGACCCCCGGGAGTCCCACACCTATCCAACCCCTCTATTCCCCATCCCCTGACCACCCCCCCAGAACCTCCATCCCATCCAACCGCTCCCTGCTCCTTGTCCCCTGACCGTCCCCTCCAGAGACTCTCCTACCCCCAACCACCCCCTGGGACCCAACCCCCTATCTAAGCTCCCCTGCTCCTTGTCCCCTGACAGCCCCCTCCTGAGACCCTCCCACCCTAACTGCCCCCCAGGACTCCACCCCCTACCCAACCCCCCCCTGCTCCCTGTCCCCTGACTCCTATCCACACCCCCTCCCCCTGAGAGGCCCCCGGGAGTCCCACACCTATCCAACCCCTCTATTCCCCGTCCCCTGACCACCCCCCCAGAACCTCCATCCCATCCAACCGCCCCCTGCTCCCTGTCCCCTGACTGCCCCCCAGGACTCCCTGCCCCTTATCCAACCCTCCAGCTCCCTTACCATGCCACTCAGAGCAGCGTCTGGCAACCGCGTGACCCACAGGAGCTAGACACGCTGCCCCGTAGGAGCGAGCAGTCCCGCCCCCCTACCACACCACTCAGAGCGGCAAGAACACAGGCCCCGCTGGAGCCAGCCACGCCGCTGCAGCCCAGGAGCAACGGGCCAGAGCACTGGCGATGCGGCGTGCTGAGGCTGTGGGGAAGGGGAGGCACCTCCCCAGCTGCCAGCTCAGGGGACGGACAGGACAGGCCCGTGGGCCGTAGTTTGCTCACCCCTGGATGGTTTAAAGACTTCAAGTTACAGAGAATTCACCATTTACATTAGTTTACACCTGCAAGTGACCTGTGCTACAAAGGAAGACGAAACCCCCCCAGGGTCTCTGCCAATCTGACCTGGGGGAAAATTCCTTCCCAACCCCAAATATGACCATCAGTTAGATGCTGAGCATGTGGGAAAGACCTCCAGCCAGACACCTGGGAAAGAATTCTCTGCAGTAACTCAGAGCCCTCCCCATCACTGGCCATCAGAGATATTTGCTGCTAGCAGTCGCAGATCGGCTACATGCCATCATAGGCAATCTCATCATACCATCCCCTCCATAAACATATCAAGTTCAGTCTTGAAGCCAGTTAGGTTTTTTGCCCACACTGCTCCCCTTGGAAGGTTTTTCCAGAACTTCACTCCTCTGATGGTTAGAAACCTTCATCTAATTTCAAGCCTAAACTTGTTGATGACCAGTTTACATCCATTTGTTCTTGTGTCCACATTGGAGCTTAACTTAAATAACTCTTCTCCCTTCTGGTATTTATCTCTCTGATGTATTTATAGAGAATAATCATATCTTCCCTCAGCCTTTTCTTGGTTAGGCTAAAAAAGCCAAGCTCTTTCTGTCTCCTCTTATAAGGTAGGTTTTTCATTACTCGGATCATCCTAGTAGCCCTTCTCTGCACCTGTTCCAGTATTAATTCATCTTAAACATTGAAGACCAGTATTGCACACAGTATTCCAGATGAGGTCTCAACAGTGCATTGTATAATGATACTAACACTTGCCTGTCTCTACTGGAAATACCGTGCCCGATGCATCCGAGGACTGCATTTGCATGACCGTGCACTTTGCACTATTAAATTTCATCCTATTTCTATTACTCCAGCATACAAGGTCATCCAGTTATTCTTATATGATATTCCGGTCCTCCTCCATATTGGCAATGCCTCCCAATGTGGTGTCATCCACACATTTTTTTTAGCATACTCCCTCTTTTTGTGCCAAAGTAAATAATAAAAACGATAAATGAGATTGGTCCCAAAACCAATCCCTGAGGAACTCCACTCATAACATCCCTCCAGCCTGACAGCTCACCTTTCCGTATGACCTGTTGTAGTATTTAACCAATTCCTTATCCACCTGTCAATTCTCATATTAATCCCATCTTTTCCAATTTAACTAATAATTTCCGATGTAGAACTGTATCAAATGCCTTACTGAAATCCAGGTAGATTAGATCTACTGCATTTCCTTGGTCTAAAAATCAGTTGTCTTCTCAAAGAAGGAGATCAGGTTGGTCTGGCATGATCTACATTTTGTAAAACCGTGTTATATTTTATCCCAATTACCATTAGCCTCTATCTCCTTAACTACTTTCTCTTTCAAAATGTGTTCCAAGACCTTGCGTACAACTGAGGTCAAACTAATTGGCCTGTAGTTTCCCAGATCACTTTTATCCCCTTTCTTAAAAATAGGATCTATATTATCAGTTCTCCAATTATAGGGTACAATCCCCGAGTTTACAGATTCATTAAAAATCCTTGCTATTGGGGTTGCAATTTCATGTGCCAGTTCCTTTAATATTCTTGGATTGAGATTATCCAAGTTCCCCGATTTAGTCCCATTAAACTGTTTGAGTTTGACTTCCACCTTCGATGTGGTAATTTCTACCTCTATAGCCTCATTCCCATTAGCCACCCTGCCAACTACCCCTAAGATCTTCATTACCCTTATTAAAAACTGAGGCAAAATATTCGTTTAGGTGTTGGCCCATGCCTAGATTATCTTTAATCTCCACCCCATCCTGAGTGGTTAGCGATCCCACTTCTTTCCTTGTTTTCTTTTTATTTATATGGGCATAGAACCTTTTACTAATGGGTTGAAGTCCCTTTGCAAGTCTAACTCTGCTTGGCTTTTGGCAGTTCTCACTTTATCCCTTCACTCACTGACCTCTAACAGGGAACTTTCCTTGCTGATTCATCCCATCTTCCATTTCTTGCAGGCTGCTTTCTCATAAACACCTGTTTGAGATGCTTACTCATTCAACTTGGTCTGCAACCCTTCCCTACAAATTCACCCCCCTTGCTTGGGATGCAGGCTTCAGATAGCTTTTGCAACTTTGACTTAAAGTAATTCCAAGCCTCCTCCACATTCAGATCCTTGCGTTCTTCAGATTTGTCCACATCTATAATTCCCTTATTTTTTTTAAAGGGAAATCAAGCTCTTTGAAATCAAGGACCCTTTTTGCAGATCTATTTTTGTTTATCCTTCCAGTTAGTTTAAACTGAATTAACTCATGATCACTCGAACCACGGTTCTGCTCTACAACCAGTTCTTCTATAAGGTCCTCATTACTCACCAATACCTATCAAAAACGCCATCACCTCTTGTTGGTTCAGTGACTAATTGGTGAAGAAATCTGTCAGCTATCACACCCAGGGAAATCTGAGCCCTACTATTATTAGTAGCACTTGTCCTCCAATCTATATCTGAGAAGTTAAAGTCTTCCATAATCACAAAATTCCCTGTAGTATTTATTTCATTTAAAACATTAAAGAAATCTCAATAGATATCCAGATTGGATCCTGAGGGTATGTAGCACACTCCAAGTACTAGCCCAGGGGAACCTCTAGCAGCTTTCTTCCCCAAAGAGATTTTGGCCAAAACAGACTGTCTTATCCATTCTATCATTTCTAATTTCTTTACAATTCACTTCATCATTAATATACAATGCTACTCTGCCACCTTTATGTTTATTTCTGTCTTTCCTTCATGACTCCAGTCATGACTACTATTCCACCATGTTTCTGTTATCCTATAATATCTGGTTTCACTTCCTGCATGAGTAGTTCTAGTTCCTCCACTTTGTTACCCAGGCTTCTTGCACTGGTGTACAGATATCTTAGTTTTCGCTGCTTGGCTTCACTCACATTCTTTGCCTGATTGGGTACAGTCATTCTACTTCCAGTATCACCTACCTGACTGTTAGTGGCAATACCAGTGAAACTATCTTTCCTCTTAATGTCCATTCTCCTGTCCACTGCTGTTCCTTTCTCCATTGCTGTATCCTCTCTTACTTGATTTTCCTCCTGCTCAGTGTTAGAATCAGGCAAGAAGATTACATGAGCATCTCCCAACCATCTCCCTTGAGTTCCTAGTTTAAAGTTATTTTAATGAGTTGTGCCAACCTCCATCCCAAAAGTCTATTTCCCTCCTGTCACGGAGTGTGGGGGAGTCAGCGCCATGCACCCCTCTTCCTGGGATTCACTGTGACTCTCAGCCAGCCAGTAAAATGGAAGGTTTATTGGACAATAGGAACACAGCCTAAAACAGAGCTTCTAGGTACAACCAGGACCCCTCAGTCAAGTCCTTCTGGGGGATCAGGAGCTTAGACCTCAGCCTTGGGGTTCCCTGCATTCCACCACCCAGTAGTGTAGCCAGGGGAGGATCAGGGGGAGAGGCCACTCCCCCTGTGAGCAGAAGTGGTGCCTTAAAAAGGAAGTGGCGCCTTTTTTTAGCAGCGCTAAAAAAAGGCGCTGCTTCTTTTTAAGCGCCGCTTCTTGCACTCACCCGACGGTGCTCCGGGTCTTCAGCGGCATTTCAGCGGCAGGTACCACCAAAGACGTGGAGTGAGTGAGGACCCACCCCCAAAGTGCCAAGGACCCGGAGCGCTGCCGGGTGAGTACAGGGGGAGGCACCTTTTTATAGCGCCGTTGCCACTGTGCTCCGGACTTGGCTGCGCTACTGCCACCACCCAGCTCCAAACTGAAACCAAACTGAAACCAAAACCCCCATAGCAGGCTCTCTTTCTCCCCCAGCTCCTCCTCTAGCCTTTGTCCAGTTTCCCAAGCAAAGGTGTCACCTCGCCCCACCCCCTTCCTGGATCAGGTTACAATTCAGGTATCTGTCTCCCATCCCCACTGTAGATGGCCCGAGTAAAACTAGAGGACATTCCCCGGTCAATCCACCCCACTCCCCACTCTGTCACACCTCCCTACTCAGATGGAGTCTATTCCATGAGAATAATCCTCTGTCCGTGAATGCCTCCCAGTGGTCAAACTTCCCAAAGCCCTCCTTATAGCACCCATGCCTGAACCATCTGTTGATTATCATAGTCTTGTCACACCTTTGTTCTCTTCTTCTAGGGACAGGTAGAATCCCACTGAAGATCACCTAAGCCTCCGTTTTCTTAAGCATCTTCCCCAGCCTGGCACAATCCCCTTTGATATGTTCTAGTGAGAATAGAGCTGTAGCATTTGTTCCCACATGAAGGACAATTAGTGGATTCTTTCCTGCTGCCATTAGGATCCTCTTCAGCCTCAAATCCACACCCCAAATCTTAGCTCCTGGCAGACAGCACACGCTTCTGTTCTCTGGGTCAGCTCTGGTGACAGGTCTGTCTGTTCTTCTTAATGGGGAGTCCCCAGTCATGAAGACCCACCTTTTCCTGGTAATGGTGTGATTCCCACGCCTTCCTCCTGTTCTTTCTGGTTGCATCCTCATATATTTTATTCTCCCTTGCAATCTTCTGTGAGTCTTCCTGTATTCTCCCAGGGCTCTGAACTCTGGGTATCTCCAATGACTCTTCCCCTCTACTGATAGGACTAACCTCTCTTCTCTTCTTCCTTGCCCTCCCACCTTCAGTTACTGCCTGCTGTGCCCTTTCTTCATTTTCCAACTCAATAAACCGGTTCCTGAGCTCTATTTCTCCTTCACTAGTGGGTCTTTTCCTCTGCCTGGTCAGCTTCTGCAGTGGTTAACCAGAGGCCAAACAGAGTCCTCTTTTAGTCATTCCAGCTCTTGGCTCCCAACCATACAACCAAGTCTAATATAGTGAGGGGGTATTAAAAACCAATTTTACCATTTGTGATGTTCTACTAATCCCAAAGGATCAGACATTTATCTCCAGGTCAATATGAATCTCAGATCCTACCCAAATATAATGCTGTCAGCCAATCCTTAGTAAACTAACTAAAGATTTATTAATAAAAGAAAAGAAGAGAGCTATAAATGGTTAATAGGTCATAACTATACAAGTGGTTGCAAAGTCCTGGTATCGGGTGTATAGCAGTGATGGAATGGACTGCTGGCTTGCAAAAGTCTCTCTGGTAATTTCCAAAAGATTGGAAGGTCCTCAGTCCATAGTTCAAGATGCTCCTTTTAGATGTAAATCAACCGTCCAGAGAATTAGAGCAGGAAAGAGGCAAAATGGAGGTATCTCAGAGGTCTTTTCTATCCTTTGCCCTGTGCATGGAAGTTTCCTGTCCCAAACAAAGCCCAAAGCCCCTGTGTATGCAAAGTCACTGGCCCAAGATGGAGTCCAGGGTCACATGAGCATATCAGATGTCCTTAGATGGTTTGCTGAATCACATGGGTTGCAACTGCCCATCTTCTTTCTGGGACATCCACAGGAAAGGCTTAGTGGGCAGGATTACTTTCTTCAATGGTCCATTATGAGCTGAGTGTCCTTAATGGGCCATCAGCACAAAGCTGTCTAGCCATTATGTAAATCTATCTGGAGGGTGCCGCTCAGGAACAAAACACATGTTGGAGCTACAAATACATAGCCAATATCCATACATTTAGATACAAAGATGATACATGGATTTTATCAGGATAATCATATTAGTTAGATTGTAACTTTTTCATTGACATCTTAAATTATACTTTGTGCAAGATTCGTTGCAACTGTATAACAGTGAAAATATCAATGATCTAAATGGTCATCTTTAATCATACAGCATCACAGCCTATGTTTCAGCGCCTCTGGGTACTCACACTGCTGCCTCCCAGTAGGTGTCTGGACCTATGTCTCCTGCCTAAGTCCCAGAGTAATCTACAAACCAGGTAAGGAAAGGTATTCAGCTGCCTAACTCACAAGTGAGGCCTAATCCTGTAGGCATGCTCAGAGGGTGCCTACCAGATCGGGTCCCATTCAAAATCCTGCTGGAGGAGTAGATGCTGATCTTATAACTTTCAGCCCAGTGGTTAGAGCAGTCACTTGGGATGTGGGAGACAAAGGTCTAATTCCCCCTTGTCTGCCATGGGAGGAGAAAGGATTTGAAAAGGTGTCTCCCATGTCTCAGGACGGTATTCTAACCACTAAGCTATGGGATATTTTGGTGTGGGGCATCCTCAGGCGCACCTGTTGAAGCTGTCCCACTGTGGATAAATAATTAAAGAGTGATTGGAGGCGGGGTACTGAACCCAGGATCTCCCACATCCCAGTGACTGCTCCAACCACTGGGCAAAAATGGTTAATATGGGAACCCTCACCACTGCCTCCAGCCATTTTGTGTGGTGTGAGGCAAGTGCTTAACTCATTCCTGCAAGAAACCCTTTACATAAGAACAGCCATACTGGGTCAGACTAATGGCCCATTTAGCCCAGTATCCTGCTTCCAACAGTGGCCAATGCCAGGTGGTTTAGAGGAAATGAACAGAACATACAATCATCGAGTGATCCATCCCCGGTCATCCACTCCCAACTTCTGGCAATTGGAGGCTAGGGACACTCAGAGCACAGGGTGCATCCTTGGCTAATAGCCATTGATGGATTTCCCCCCCCCCCCCATGAACTTATCTAATTCTCTTTTGAACCCCATTATAGTTTTGTCCTTCACAAACTGCCAAAAAGTTCCACAGGTTGACTGTGTGTTGTATGAAGAAGTACTTTAAGCATTTAAGTCACCTGACTGCAGGAAAATAGTTCCCATTCATGGATTGCTAAACAAAGCTAGGGGCCTCTGTGCAGTCTGGACTCAGGTGCCTATATCAGTGAGAGGAATGGGGTTTAGCACATGCCCCTCTGAGCTGCTTCTCCCATTGGCTTTCTTAGGCCAGTTCCTACCTAGCATTCACAGGCACCTATCTTTCCCTGTTCATTGTATAGGGTGCGTAGGCACTTAACGCAGGCTTTATTGATCAGACCATTGTGCCCGGATTTTCTAGGCACCTAAAAGTTAGGGAGCATGACACTCAGCATTGCAGCACCTAAGTCCCCTTCATGGATCCACTCAAAGTACAAAAATAGCTTCTGGAAACTTAATGGAACTTTTCCTTTGCAAACTATTCCCCCCCCCAAGAGTTTGTTTTTTGAAGCTTCTGAAATATACATGGAAAGAACATAAAAACTAACTTAGGGACAAAGAAGTCCTGTCATATTAGTGAAGAACTAAAGATACAGAGATTGCCCAGGTGGTAGAAAGGAAGAATGTAATTGTATATGTATATGTATATGTATGTGTGTATATATATATATCTGTTAGACTGTGGATTTGCCTCCCAAAGGAACAGGTGGAAGATTCATCCCTTTAGGCATTTAAGATGAGATATGTCTCAGTTCTAGAAACCACAGGTGCCGACTCCATGAATGCTCCATGGCTCAAGCCACCACCTGGATTGATCGGACTTCAGCTGTCGTTAAGACTGCGCCGATCACAACACGTCTGCCATTCTTCTCGCACTCTTGCCTTTCTTCTCCACGTTCATCCAAAACGTTTAACGATATCATCTTCCCATCTTCTTGGAGGCCGACCGGGGGGGTCTTTTCTGTTCTTGAGGGTACCACTCAACAATGATTGCGGTCCACCTGTTATCAGTGAGCCGTGCTGTGTGGCCCGCCCATCGCATCTTGTTATGTCTGCGTTCCACGACAACATCTTTCACACCGCTGCGTTCTCTGATGATTTCATTTGGTATACGATCCAGAAGGGAGATTCCCAACATAGCTCGTTCCATTGCCCTTTCAGCTACCAACAGCCGTTGCTCTTCTCTCTTCGTCAGTGCCCACGTTTCACTGCCATACAGCATGGCTGGAAGCACTGCTGAATTGAAAATATTTTTACGTGTGGTCTTGTCAATTTTTCCTTTGAGGACGTCCTTGATGGAATTAAACGCACACCATCCTGCCCGAATCCTTCGCGAGAGTTCTCCGTTCAGGTCTTGGCGCATATTAACTTCTTGGCCCAAATATATGTACTGTTCCACTTCTTCGATGTCTTCTCCTGTTACTGTTATTCGGGCTTTTCGTAAGACGTCTGATCGCATATATTTCGTTTTGCAGCGGTTCATTTTCAGGCCGACCTGACTACTTTTCTTGTCAAGTCTTTGTAGCATGCTCTGCAGTTGGTTGGTGCTTTCGGCAATCAGTACAATGTCGTCTGCAAATCTGAGATGAGATGATTTCTCTCCGTTTATGTTGACACCACTCCTCCAATTGATCTTGTTCATAACCATTTCGAGGCAGGCGGTGAATAGTTTTGGTGAAATTGTATCTCCTTGCTTTACGCCTTTCTCGATTGGGATGCGGAGGGGAGTTTCAAGGAGAGTAATGTCTGTTGTACATCCAGCATTCGCTTCCTTCAACAAACTAATGTACTGCGTGTTAATGCCCTGCTCTGCGAGCGCCTTTAATATTGCGTTGAGTTTAATGCTATCGAAGGCCTTTTCGTAGTCGACAAAAGCAATGCACAGCGGGAGTTTTTATTCCCTTGCTCTTTCTAGGAGCTGGCTAAGGGTAAATATATGGTCGATTGTACTGAAATTTCTTCAAAACCCTGCCTGCTCTCTCGGCTGTTGTTCATCCAGACACTGCGAAAGTCGATTCGTTATCACCTTTGTGAAGAGCTTGTAGATGTGAGAGAGCAGGCATATAGGGCGGTAGTTCTTAAGATTTTCTCGATCACCCTTCTTGTGTAGCAAGATGGTATTCGACTCCTTCCAGCTTGATGGTATTTTTCCTTCTTCAAGATATCGACTGAATCGTAAAGCGAGGGCCTTCCAAAGTTTTTTGCCTCCTGCATAAATCATTTCTGACGTTATTCCATCTTTGCCTGGAGCTTTTCCCTTCTTCACCTGGTGTGGTACGCTTCGGACTTCGCTGACGATTATTGGGGGGACGCGTTCTTCTGACTCTTCGAGGGTTGGGAGGGGGACGTTGATTCTTGATTTGAACAGTTCTGTATAGAAGTCCTTGCAGACCTCCTCCATCCCTGCTCTGTCGATTACTGTCTCTCCATCCTCGTTCTTCAATGCTGTTACGCTCAATCTATACTGCGTCAATTCCCGCTTGCATGTCCTGAGGCTCTTGCGTGATTCAGCTGTTTTAAGGAGCTTTTCTGTCCGGAAGGTCTCGAAGTCATCCTTCAGTTTTTGCCATATAAGCTTGCACAGAATGGAGTACTCAGGGTTGTTATCCGAGCTCCTTTTCATGTTTCTCCGCTTCTCCAACAAGCTTTTCGTTTCAATCGAGATTCTTCCCTTCGCCTTCTTCAGCTTTTTAATTTCAGCTGCTTTTATGCAACATCTCAACTTGTCAGCAAAGATACTATAGTCCTCAGCACACTTTTCCATCTGGCTCCAGTCAAACCCAGAAATCGCTTTTTTCAGCTTTGCTTCATCGAATGCTTCAGCTGCTGTTTCCTGTTTGCCATCTGTAATGCCTTCTTTTCCACCGCTTCGTCGAAAATCAACTTCGCTCTAAGCAGGCGATGGTCACTGCCGGCGTTGAATGGCTGCACCACAGAGACGTCTTGAATGATGCGTCTTTTATTGACTAAAATATAGTCGATTTCATTCTTACTCTTCGTGTTTGGTGTGATCCACGTCCACCTTCTTGAGATCTTTTTGTACCAGGTGTTTGCCACGTACAGTTCTTTCATTTCTGCCATCGCTACCAGCCTCTCTCCTCTTTCATTCCTTTCGCCGCTGCTGTATCTCCCTATGAACTTTTCGCCAGCTTTCCCTCGCCCAACCTTGGCATTGAAATCTCCCATCGTGACAGTGTAAGTGGACTTTTGCTCGAGAGCTCTTTCAAGCTCTCGGTAGAATTCTTCCATTTCTTCATCCTCACTTGCACTTGTGGGAGCGTAGGCCTGGATGACCTTGAGGATAGCTTTTGACTCCATCTGAAGATGCAGCACACTGATACGTGATGATGTTAGCTGGCATGATCTGACTTTCGAAGACCAATCTTTATTGACGATAAATCCAACTCCTCCAACATTTCTAGCGCCATCTCCCTTTCCGAGCCTCACAGCACTTCCATCCTTCCAGTTGACTTCCAACTCCTTCTTTCGTTGGGTTTCGCAGACACCGAGAATATCGCATTTTATCCTTTTCTTCTCCTCCATCAGAGGGTTTAAAGTTTCCTCCTTTGCCAGTGACCTACAACTGTAAGTACACACAGCGAGGATTGTCCTTTTTCATGTTGGCCTAGCACCTGACATTTTTAGCAACCTCTTGTCGCTCAATTTCCGCTCCGTTCAAGCACCCAAGTTAAAAAAATAGGGGGAGGGAGTTCAGTACCCACCAGCCACAGGGTGGGGCAGAGAATGGCAGGTGGGTAGGGTGCCTTGGGAGAGGGGGCATAGCAGGGGAAGGAAGAGGCAGAGTGAGGGTGGGGCCTCAGGGGAGGGGGCACGGGCAGGAAGAAGCGGGGTAAGGGCAGGACCTCGGAACAGGGGTGGAGTCTGGATGAGGGCTCGGGGCAGAGAAGGGGTGGAGCATCCACCAGGAAAAATAAAAGTCAGTGCCTGTGCTGTTAAACTGTTCTGTAGGGAACAATTCTGCAATGACAAGGGGAAGAACTAGTTGACTGAATTTGGTCTTTTCCACCTCCAAATTAAATAGGACATGTTCATCCCTGGTATAACTTTACACCAGAAATGGCATTAGAAGCATGATTTTATGAAATCCATTTTTGAACTTCCAACATTTGCTTATACTAGATCACATGGTTCTTTTCTGTGAGAAAATCCACATAAATGCCCCCAGGGCAGAAAACCTCCATTAACTTCTCCTTGGAGTTTCCTCCAAATTCTTCATTCAGGGTGGGTTTTGTTCCTGCATGGAACAAGCAGGAGGTCAGAAAAAAAATTGTGCAAACCCCTCATTAACTGTTTGGTTATCAAGCTATCCCCTGTCATAGCCCCCCCTCCCTCATTCTTAGCACCCCTCCTCATTTAGACCTTGGAGAGATCCTCATAGAGCTGTAAACAAGTGGAAGATAGTGTTATGGAGACAGATGATCCCCCTCATTTCTATATAGGAGAGCAAGGATTCATGAACAGAGGGTTCTTGCACATGGATCTCGAGAGTGGGGAGGATTCCTTACCTTTCCTGCCTTTTTGACTGTACATCCCATGATGCTAGCAGAGGTTCAGAAAGTTGAAGGGTTATTTTCATTGTAAAATGGGACCTTTCCTTCAGGGAAATTCACAGATAACTGAAAAGAGCAGCACCATCTAAAACACCAAAAAGCATCTTGCTCTCATTTTCACATGTGATTTTGAAGGAAAGTGAGTTTGATTTGGGAAAGGATGTGTGTTTTTCTTTTGTAACCTATAACAGGTTACACAGCAGCAGTCAGTTAACTTTTCATTGGACAGAGTGCAGTGTAATGTTTTCCTTCAGCTTTCTAAATTCAATCTGAATGTTAAAAAAAATAACATTGCAGGAGACTTAATGAAGGCTTCGAAATGTCTAATATAAAGTGTGTAAGGTAAAAGTACAAAAACACCAGGGATATTTTAGATTTTTTTTCTATCTCAGGGAGTCAGAAAACAAACTAGAGGGACATGTGAAATGTATTTTTTAAAAAGAAAATGAGACCAGAAACCTGAGCTGGCTAGAACTAGTCACTAAAACCCAGCTCTCAATTTCAGATTTTTCTGTATTTTTGCTGTGTCTTTCAAGTTCCTTCTGATTTGTCGGAAGTTTCCATCTATACTATGTGTAATGGATTAAATGTTGAGCAGGGTTGTCACTTCAAAAATGATGGATTAAGGGACGGAGCTAGAGAGCTAGAAATTATTAAATGGATCAGTAGATTGGTTCTTCACTCTTTAATCAGCAGAATTCCTGTTGAAGACAATGGGAATTTTGCTGACACTGGGACTGAGATCCATATGTTCAAACTATTTCTACAGGTGGCAAATGTATCCCTTTGGAGTATTTTTTGTTGCTTTGGAGGGGAATGGAGAGCTTTCTTCTACTTACTTCTACTTTCTTGCCTGCTGAGAGTCCTCTGTGTATCCAGAGATGTGCATGTGGAATACGGGAAACCAGCAGTGTGACAGAGAGGGGCAGCACATCATACACTCCGCAACAACTCCATCCACACGTAACCACACAGGGAAGTGAAACACACCTTTAAAAAGAGGGGTCTTGGAGTAGCTGGAGGTTGAGAAGTTCCTGACAGTTGGTACCAGAGGAGGATTGCTGTTAGAGAGCCAGGGAGCACAGCTGGGGCTCTGGAGCCAGTGCAGTGATCCACTCTTGTGGATCCTCCAGAATGCAGATTTCAGGCAATCCATGGGGCTGGAGGGCCAAATCCTATTGATAATGAGTGCTGGTCTGTGGCCTTTACTTTCTTACCTTGCAGCAGCATGTGTGATTAAATTCTCTGCCATTATGTCAGCTGTTGTGTTCTTATTCTCCCTGTAATGACATAGATTCCAGCTCTTTAGTAGGTTCCTATAGCAATAGTAATATAATGAAAAGGGGGAATAACATCTAACATGGTTGACATTAAAATGCACTATTTGATAATATTTTATATTTAGATTTGGGGAAATTACAATAAACCCAGGAGAATTTTAAATGCTTGACATTTGACAACTCAAAAAGTCTAAGTGGCAAACAAAATTTTAAAGGCAGGTAGGTAAAGCAGAATAAATTACAAGCTCACAGGTAAAATTGCTTAAGAAGAAAGTGTAGTCTTAACAAAGAGAACTGTGCCTCCCTTTACCAGTTCCCCTTCAGCTGCTGCCTCAGATTTGAGCCTTTTAAATAAGTTGGGGCCAAATTCTTCACATGTCTGTGCAACCCCTATTGAAATCACGTCTGCCCAGTGGTGACAGAATTTGTTCCATTGTTATTTAGTGGGAAGCCGGGACTACTGGCAACCATTCCTCCTTCCAGTTATATGTACAAGAAGCTCTCCTTGAAGACTGAAGCATAGCATGAAATCCATTGCCTGAGTTCATATTGCTGTCCTTAAGCCTACTAGCTTTTCAGCCCTTAAGTCTAAATCTTCCCAGGATGACCTGTTTTTATTCTACCACAGACCTCTTCTCCAGTGCCAAATAATTCAAGTTGCATTTTTTCTATTTGTTTTTCATACAACTTATCTGTCATCATGTAAATAATTTCCCAGCTCTGTCCATCTTTCCTCAACTACATATTGACCCTTCCCCTTAGTTGGGCATCCACCTCTTTCATGGTTTGTCACTTTCTTCTCCCCAGATCCAGTCTAAGGAGAATGGTTTATGAATAGAAACAATATAAATAAATGGCATCTATCTAGATCCCCAAATTAATGTGTTTGCATCAATAAGGCCTGGTCTACCCTGGGGGGGAGAAGGGGGTTGTCGACCTAAGATACGCAACTTCAGCTACGAGAATAGCATAGCTGAAGTTGACATATCTTTGGTCGACTTATCTCACATCCTCATGGCGCGGGGTCGACTGCCGCCGCTCCCCCGTCAACTCTGCTTCTGTCTCTCGTCTTGGTAGATTACAGGAATCGAAGGCAGAGTGATCGGGGATCAATTTATTGCGTCTACACTAGACGCGATAAATTGATCACCGATAGATCGATCACTACCTGCCGATCCGGCGGGTAGTGTAGACATATCCTTCGACTGCATCATTAATAATATCTGCATATAGAATACTAAATTTCAGGAAACAAGGGTAACAGCAATTATGTGAATCAAATCAAAAGAACTTGCAAAAAGGCTGAAAATGCAGAGGTGTGAAGTATCTTAGAATGGAAACAAGCAATTCCACAACAAGTGCTACACTGGTGATAACTCCTTTAAAATGGGCATAAAAATGAAAAGCTATGCCACGTGATTTATCAGAATATGTGCACAATTGATTCAAACAGTGCTGGGAATTACAGCATCTGGAAAGGGAATTGCATTAACCTGAATGATGGTATGTCTCCTCAGAGACAAAAGAAACAGTGGGCCTCTTTTCTGGGTCATTGTGATTTATAAGATTCAGTTCCTTGGTTCCAGCATCGAATTCAGAAATGTATTGCAATTATCTGTGGCTCTCAAAAGTGTTATATTATTGCAATAGGTATCGTCTTCCCTGCTAGCTGATATGCAAGCAGGCTTGGTTTAAAAGAGGCTTGGAGAAATGGAAAGTAAAACCAAGTGTCCTTTGTAGGAATGATGCTGCATGTTATCAGTTCTACCGGATACAGGCCCTGCTGTGTAAGGGCTCTGGCTGCATTGCTGGATTTTAAGACTATGGTGCCTCGCCTTAGTCATTTGGATATCTCTGAGGTGCTACACAGCCAGTAAATTAAATAAAAGGAATATATTTGCAGTGTGCATGACACATAAATGGTTTTAAGTATGAAATGTTTAAAGCAAACACTACCAACCATTACAAATGTGTGAGTGCAGAGAATGTACCACATGGCGAAAAATGTAAACAGTACTGGTAGAAATGATTGCTAGCATCACTTATCTCTCAATGGTCCCAGCTCCACAAAAAATAATTTTAAATGGCCTTTTCATTTTCTTTCTGAAGAAAGGCTCAGATAATCTCCTGCTTCTTCTAGCCCAGGTTGAAACCACTTATAAATATACTACAAGTTTTTCCATTTCCAATATCAGCAGCCAAAGGACAGCTAAATCAACAAACTGATTTTCACAGTTATTGTTCTTTCTTATTTGATTTACTTTGTGTTTTTCACGCTTGTAATTTCAAGAACTACAAGATGAAAAAATTGCACCCATACAATGAATGTTTGAGTTGGACATTAGTAAATGGCAGTATTATGTTCATACATCTTTACCATCTCTCAGTGCTACTGTTATCGGGCAGATAAATGCTAGCTTTTTCTGCAGTAATGAGCCAATCATGGCTCTTAGACTTAATAAAGAAAACACCATGCTACGGGAAAATTGCTAACAGTTTCCATAAAAATGAAAGTAAATGAGAAAATCTGATGCCATCTATCACTGGCTTTTTAGAATAAATAGCTTTATTCAATGTATTTTTAATGTGGGTCTACTAAACTTAAAACACCACAACAGTGCTTTATTATTTTTCTCTCTATATTTTCAATGTATATTAGACATGAAGTGTGTGTTTTTCTGGAAATTCAGACTAGGAGGAACAAGCCTCTACCCCCCACCCCAGCTCACAAGCACACAGTAGTGGTGTTGATTCACTGCATTCCTCCCAGTAATGCTATCCTTCATAGCAAGCCTTTAAAACACCCTGCACTGTACCCCTTCAGTGGAAAATCATGCCTCCAATCCATCAGGGAATTCACAATGCACTGTGCTTGGAAACCAAGTAGTTGCTGATACCATATGGTAATGTTTAGAACTAGATCAAGGTTTAATTACTGTGTTCAGAATGAAGTTGCTCTTTGTGGTATGTCTGGGGATAGGCTTAAGCACTGAGCACCCACAGAATACACTCAAGTGATATTTTTCTCCTTTTCAAATCCTCCCGAGAGGAGCTGGATGAATTGTTAAAATTGCATTTTTGTTCCGATTCAAATATCCTGGGCCCGAGAGAAGAGGAGAAAAACAAGGGACAGTCTAGGGCTCAGCTCCAGGCTAATTCAAGGGGCCAGATGCTGATATCAGTGACATCAGTGTAAACCCTGAGCAATACCACTAGGATTCCTAAAAGTTATTCAGAGTTCACAGCAGAGTTAAGAATCTGAACTGAGAGCTTTATTTAACTTTAAAAGCTACTGTACATTCCCTTGGATACTTTAGTCAGATTCCACTTACATTGGTCTCACACTGCTGTAACCTTGTGAACTTCAGTAACTCTATTAAAATCAATAGCGCTGCATGATGTAAAGGAAAGATATGCAAGAGGAGAATCAAGCACAAGGGAGATACCACTAGTGTAAATCATCTTCACTGAGAGGGGAATCAGGCCACTAATGTCAGGAGTCCACTCTGGGGGTGGATTGGTACAGGTGTCTTCATATTCATGCCAGTTACTGTGGCTGGTGTGAAAGCAATTTATAAATGCATGAAGAGCATGTGCCACATGATATCATCTGGGAGGGCTCCAGGATATAATTCAATAGACTGATAGATGTTGAAATTAAAAAGTTTCCTATCTGGATCAGAAGGACAGAGCATGGAGTGGTGAAAAGGAAGGGAGGGATTTGTAGCCTTAGTTCAGAGTTTCTGTGTTGGGATCAGGAAAGGAAATAAATAGGATGGATCTCAGTGATTCAACTATAGAAATTGTCTGAGACACTCTACATGTTGGTGACAGAAAGAGGGTGCTAAAAAGGTAAGCGTTTTGGGGCAAGGATTGTCTTCTGCTCTGTGTTTGTACAGTACCTTGCACAGTGGTTGGTCCTTAGGCATTGCCATAATAAACATGTTAAGTACAAAGGCTTTTGAAGGGAATGTGCTTAGATACCAGAATGATAGGTTTTTCTAAGATAGCCTTAAAAAGGCACCTAAGTTAAATAGACTGGGTGCAAAAGAAAAGTTGTGGGTATGGAAATATTTTTAAAATTTCATTTAATAAAAGATTGTCTGTAGTTGCTTGTTGCATTGAGTTCCAGTTTCCATTCCATGGTAAAATGCTGCATATAAAGCGGAAGGGGAGAGAAGCATTTATAAATTAGTGTTTATCTCCAAATGATTAATGCAGCCATCATGTTCTTTCTCATCAGTTCAAGACCACTTGCACGTCTATAGAAATTGGGCATGAGGTGTGCTGAAGCATATTTAAATCATTGCTGCTTCTACTTTTGTATTGAATAATCATCCTTGCTCTTACTTTTGTACCACTTAAATGGAACGAAGGCAATTTAGCCGCTATCATATATAGCCTGAGGCAAACGTGTCATAAAAGCTTCACTCAAAAAGATATGTTAAGATTTATTTATTTATTTTTGCTTTATAAAGCTAAAGCCAAAGCCAAGCATCTGAGAAAATGCATTGTTTTCTACATTTTTTTGCCTGACTAGCTTTCAGGCCTACATATTATCTATCCCAGAATCAAAGTATCATAGTGATAAATCCACAGAGACAGAAAGGACCTATTAGACCAGACAGCCCCTCTCCCTCTAAATGCAGGATTGGTCTCTATGGCAGATTTTGTAGTGTGGCTTTAGATGTTGTAGCATGGTAGAGTCAATTCTCTTGCCTCTTTCAACCTGCAAAAACATCCCCCATAGCCTTCCAATGTCCACTCCATTTGGCTAAACAGTCCTGAAGTATCCCTGTTCATCTGCAATGTCTGTGAGAATGATCAGTGATCTGCAGAAGAGCTTTATGTGAGCTCAAAAGCTTGTCACCAAGAGAGATTGGTCCAGTAAAAGATATTACCTCTCCCACCTTGTCCCTCAATGAACCTCCAGCAGCTCAAGCCATTACGCAATTGGTTTTTATTCCCTATGGCATTTACACAAGAACTTTCAAGAGAGCTCAGTACCCCCATATTGTCAAAAGGGCGTCTCTTCCATTGAAGCATAGAAACAAATGGCCGGGTATTCAAAAGGGGGTCAAGCACATTGGGTTTTGGTCTCTTTTGAAAATCTGTCCATAAGTGTCATGCTAAGTGCTGAGCATTTTTGAAAACCAGGCAGCAAAATAAGAGATGAACTCTTTTAAAAATCTGAGCCCAAACTCTGTGCTGAGCACTTGAAAATCTAGTCCTGAGCTCTTTGAAAATGTGGCCCATGAACACTCATTACTGTTGATACTTCATCACTGACAATGAGGATGATATCGCAGTTCTCATCTATGGCTACGCATAGGACTCTGAAGTCCGAACCCTGATGCACAGGCCACACTGAGGGCAGGGGAAGTGTGTATCTAGAATGTTTGATGATGCAGCTCTGTGGAGCCTTTCATATGAAGCCTGGAGATGAATTTGTTGATCCTGCTCAAACCAGTTACAAGCTGATATTGTCAGAGACCAGAATAAATCCTATTCTGAGCCATTTGCTCAAATTCTTTTGGATTGGTGACAGCCCACTGGAGACTGCTCTTCAGATTATCTTTGAAGCTCTAACATGGACGACATTTCTTTCTTTTGCCCTGACTCAGCTCCCCATACAAGATCTGTTTTGGAAGACGGTGGTCTTCCATTCTGATGACATGTCCGGTCCACCTAAGTTGTGCTCTCAGTAACATTTCCTCAATACTCATTGTGTTTGTTCTTTCAAGGACCTTAATATTGGTCACTTTGTTCTGCCAGCCAATGCTCATTATTGAGTGGAGGGAGCACATGTGAAATTGCTCAAGCTGTTTAATGTGATGCCTATAAAGAGTCCATGTCTCAGATCCATACAGGAGAGATGTTAGAACCACTGCACTGTAGAGCTTCAATTTGGTGGAGAGATTAATATTGTGATAGTTAAGGACTTTTGTTCAGAGTTGGCCAAGGGCCTGACCGGCGTTACTAATCAGGAGGAAATTTCCTTACCAAGGGAACCATAACTTGAGATGCTACTGCCCAAATACTTGAAGGTGAGGGAAGCCAACAGGTCTTTTAACCTTGGCAAGATAGGGACTCATTACTAGTATTAGGTCTAATCATATGTAGTAGACTGCCCATCTCATCCTGAGTGGATTTAATACTAGACACACAAGCAGCATTAATTCTCCTTGTTTTGACCACCCCACCTATGTTCTGCCCACTAAATCCGTCTCCAACGGGACTGCTTCTTACATTCCAAACCTCTGAGATCTTCAGAAAACAGTCTGCTTGAGAACTGCCTCCTTCTCTTCCCCCAAATCATACAAATCTCTTCTTTCCAAAATTACAAGGCCCAAGTCCCAGGGTGGACAATTCACACTGCTGAACTAGGTTTAATGAACTAATATCTCATGGCCCATCAGTTCTAGCAATATTGGGACTTTATGGCCTGAAGTCAATGAGAATCTTTAGCAATATTTTCTCCTAAAAGAAAAAACTCCAGGTTATAGTAGACACACACAAAAAGTTTATTCCAGTTTAAAGATATTTCTGGCTCAAGCCATATTCCCTATTTTGAGTATAGGGAATATCACTGGAACCTGTAATACATCTAAAACCAGAATGAATTTTTAAGTGAACCACTGTATATACATTCTATGAACTATTTTTAAACAGACACAAAACCAAGGAGACATTGTAACTATTTGATGCTAATTGACACTTGTAGCTTTCACACTTCGGACATCCATTATATTTAATCAAAGAATATTTTTTTTCTGCACTATAGCTTAGATACCAAAGAAAACAAGGTAATTTCAATGAAATATAGAAGAAATTGTTAGCAACAAATAGTATTTCATGCTATATTCCAGTCTCATTGGATCTTAAAATGGAAGGTTAGAACATCAGTAAATTTACCAATATGTAGCCACAGCGCTAAGCCGTGATAGTGCCATATTTACATTTGCTTGCATTTTGCCACCAGATTGATCAGTGACATCCAAGAAAGGTTTGGATAATTTACATATATTTTGGAGTCAATAACCAGGGCCAAAACAATAAACCTGTGTCAATTTAAAGAAGCAGAGAATTTGAGCCCTAAAGTGTTGGATGCTTATGCAAACTGAAACAAACTCTCTTGAGGTACGGCCATCAACAGTTACAGTTCTGCTATTTGTAGTAGCATCATGAAGAACAGGAGATAGAACTGAGTCTTTGGCAGACTAAACAGGCAAATTAATAGGTATAACAAAAATGTTAGCAGCAAAGCGATACAATTTGAAATGTAATCTACCAAAGGTACCATTACTTTCATTTTATTAACTGGCTCAGAACAAGAAGTCAATGTTTGTTGACACTATTACTTCAGTGTTTGAATGACAATATAAGACTGATGGGACAATTGGGGTTTTTTTCTATTAACCGTTGGATTAACTAAAAAATAAATTGAAAAGCATGTCAAAATTAGAGTTAGATGTGAAGCTCAACTGGTAAAAAAAAGTAGTTAAATAATCATGGAGGGAAATGTGAATAATTCTGATTACTGCAGAGCTTGTGAACATTTCATTCTATTCAGCTATGTTCATACTCCACTGTTATTTGCTATTTGTGAACATTCAGATGAATTGGTTTTTTGTTTGTTTGAATATTTCTGGGATGTCTTTTTTGTGTAAGGATCCCTATCAGAATGCTAACCTGGGCATTCATGCATGAAAAAGAGTATTCTTTGTTTGCTAGCCATTATTCTTCTCTTTTAGAAATGTCAGCCATTGTGTCTGGCAGCAGAAACTATACCATGCGAACTGGGTGACCAGACACCCTGAATATCAAATAGTCAAAATGAGTTCACAAACTATCCACAGGCTGAACATTTTTAGTCCAAACTGTCAGTGAATTTTTGTCTGTTTATAGAATAGTTACAAATGATGAACCTGGATCAGAACACAAACAATGCACAAATAGAAGAAAAGGGATTAATTTACAAATGAATAATATTTGCAAGGATAATTTGCCAGACTCTAGTTCTATGAATTGGGTTGTACATGCAATATATAACCCCACTTACGTGTGGAGGCTCATATTCAAGCTAGTAAATACTACAAGAGAAACATGTTATGAATAGGGAGCATGAGTAACTGAAAAAGAGATGAGAAGTCAAACTCAATTATTCTTTTATTCTTTACAAGCATGGGCTGCTCCTAAATTACTGGATAGATCAGTAGCATTTACAGGAGCAAGATGATCATAGATCCACATGGCTGCTATGACAACCCTTGGAATCCTGAATAATTATGGTGGTGTTGATAGCATGTTGAACTTCTCGGCTAAAGTAAATAATATTGGCAGAGCCTCATTTATTCTGTAAAGCACATTGAAACTAAAATCTGTAGCAAGGCCTCCAATTTTTATAGCACATTAGTGCTAAATTCTGCATTTCAGTGATAGTTGATTGCAAAATTGCTCTAGAACATATGAGTAAAATGAGAGCACTAAAAATATACCGTAATGTTATTATACGAGCATAACACTTTCAAATACTGGTTCCAGGATAGTATTAAATACAACAACTGTAACCAGGCCTAGCACCCTCAAGTCATTTGGCTCTGCCTGTGCCCACATTGGCTTATGCCAGTAGTCTTCCTTCGTAACAGCACCATCTGGAGAGGGAAATCACAACTTCTCACCTTTGATTGAATACACAAGCCATTATTAGATCAGTGCTGCTTCTTCAAAATCGGTTTCCTTTTCTTTGAAGTTCATGGCAGTGATTGGCCCCAACATGGGTCAAATTCAATCCTGGCAAAGAGCTGTGCCCACTTATGCCGGAACTGAATTTAGTTCAAATAAGTAACAAAAGCGGAACGCCTGGTCTCCTGGAAAAATCCACACCCCAGAGCTACGTAGTTATACTGACCTAACCCCAGGAGTAAGAAGTGCTATGTGGGTGGGAGAGCTTCTCCCGTCAACATAATTACTGCCTCTTGGGGAGATGGATTAACTACACTGATAGGAGAGCTCTCTCCCGTTAGCATACAGCATCTTCATTAAACTGCTACAGCGGCCAACTGACACCGATGCAGCATTTTAAGTGTAGACCTGCCCTAAGGCTGAGAAAAGGCAAAGGAAATTGTAAAAAAACCCCAACAACCCAAAACAAAAATCCCACACACCCGCCCACCCCCTGCCCCACAAAACCCAGTGAACCACATGGGATAGAAAGCACTTGATTGTATTTTTAAACCACCTGGGAAAGGAAGAACAAAAGCAATTTTACCAACCCCAGGAGAAGATGCTGGCTGTTTTCTTGCTGATTTTATTGCAGCAGAAGCCACGATGCAAATAATCAGGAAGGCAATTTTGAACCCCGGGTGCCAGATCCTCAGCAGGTGTAAATCAGTGAAGCATCAGTGTCAATAGAGATGTGTTGATTTATACTAGCTAAGGATCTGGCCCTTTGTGACTAATTCTGCATTACATTACATTGTGTGCAATTTAGCTGATGTCATTCAGGTTGTAGACAATGTCAATCAGAAAAGACTTTGGTCTTTTGTTTGAAATCTTTCCTTTTACTGGTGGAGGTAGCCTGTGAAACTTGGAGTCCAGAGAAAGAGCATATGCTGGTCACTGAAATACAGCCACTGTGTAAAGAAGAAGAAAAAAGGATTTCTGATGTAGGTTTGTTTGTGTCAGCTGGGATAATGGGGTATATTGCAGCAGATTCCAAATTACAGTAAACAAGGGACCCTGAATATGATATCTTAGACTACTATAAACAGTAAGAGATGCTCAACCTTAATTATGGCAGAGCTCCTGCTACTGCAAGTGATGAAGAATTTTATGAGTTGTATCAAATCCAGTCATTCAGAGATAACACTATCATCTGGGGAGGATACTTTAATTATCTTCTGGATGTGACCTTAGAAGGCCCTCGGAAGAAATAAAACCTGTGTCTTTAGCCTAAAGAAAAGGGGGCCTAATCCTACAAAGTGCTGAGCATTCTGCCCTAATTGGTATCTTATAGGACTGATCCCTGACAAAAAGTGAGCACTGAGCACTGGTAGAGGCCTAACAGAGACTGAGCATTGGTAGAGACCTGTAGACTATAATTTAGTGAAAGCAGAGTTTATTCATAGTGGTTCTGCTGTACAGAGTGACTCATAGAATCATAGAAGATTAGGGTTGGAAGAGATCTCAGGAGGTCACCTAGTCCAACCCCCTGCTCAAAGGAGTGAAGCCTACTCCTGTCCACAGAGCCTGAATGATTGGGCTCTAGGGGTTGGAGTGTGGAGGGATTGCGATGAGAAACATGCTTTCCCAACCAAAGGGCAGAGACAGAGCTGTTACACGGATCCCTTTCTCTCCTTCTTGCCCCCCAAAACTGTTATTTCAGATTGGCTGGAATAGCACCCATAGCTCTTGCACAATAGTTGCAGGGAGCATTGGGGCTACTGGATCTGTATAAACATGGTGTGATGGGGGGCCCTGTTTTTCGAGCGGGGCTGCCCCTGTTGGTCCAGTGTGGGGGTTGTTACACCCCATCACAGTCGTCTGGACACCCTGTGGGATCAAATAATTGCAACAATGTGGTCTGGCAGGGCTGAGCAAATATCAACCCGCGGCCCCTGGGTGGGGTTGAACATGCAGTCTGTAGCCTCCAAGCCTCCTGGTTGGGGCCATCAATAACAATTAGGGTTCCTGACCTTCCGGGCTGGGCAGAACAAACAGTCAGTCTATAGCCCCAGGTGGGGCTGAACAGACAGTAGCCACATCTAGTAGTAAGTTTCAGGGGGGCAGGGGAGGGAACCTGGACTTGTCCTGCTCCTCCGGGTTCTGACCCAGGGCCCTATGTAGAGAAGAAATTCCCCGTTAAGGGATTAAGCATTGGCTTCTACTACATTCCCTGGGTCACTTCCCACTGCAAGGTGCTTCTCATGCATCTGCTTTGCTGACACCAGCTCAGCATCCCCATCAATCTCTTCAGTCGTCTGGTCACTCACAGTGTAGTCCAGGTCTACGGTTCCCACCGATTGGGAGTTTCCGATGTCTCGGTAGGAGCTTGCAACATGTATCCTTCCTCCTTCTCGGCCACCCCAGACTGAGCTGCCTCCTTTTATCTGTCCCTTCCACCTGGAGCATGCATAGCAGGGGTAAGGGGGTGGGGTGTAGCCTCCAGGGCCCACAGTGATTGGTCCATTCCCATTGGACCAGCGTGGGGTAGGTACACCCCTTCACTCATGGATCATGTGGCTTTCCCTCAAGCCCTTTCCTGGCCTATGTGAGGACATCATGAAGACCCTTTCCTTACGTATACAGGATGCATAGTACCCCTCTGTAGCTGCTCCATCCACCATTTCCCCCATCTAGCCACTTGAGTGGTGTGGAGGACTTTGCACCTGACCTCTATACTGTGGAAAAATTACACCAGAGTACATAATTCATGTTTAAAAAATAATCTAAATCTAACATAATTGGACCACCATGCATCATCATAGGTTATAAATCTCAGTGTTATAGCAGGACATTATCTGATCAGTCCATTCCCTGCTACTGATGACAAGAAATCAGCAAGGTAAGGTTCTAAAGAAGTTTAATTGAAAGATAGCTAAGAATACAGCCAATAGGGATGTAAGCAGGATCTGACAGCTATCTGGGCAGGGGAGAGACTTCAGGAGCAAACTGTATTTACATGAACACACCTACTCTACCTAGATATCCAGAAGATAGACCTGCATTGCTCAAAGTGATCAACTTTGGCTGGTGTTGGGTTACAAATCACTTTAGTACTGAATGCCAGGGTAGTGAAATGCTGTTATCAATGTTGCTGTCTTTATTGTCTGACTAAAGGGGTGCAGAACTGTGATTAACCTGTCCCAAATGAGGGGTCACCTTCAGCTGAAAGGACCTCGTTAAGCGAGGGGCTCGAATGCCTGACCCCCGTGAAAGTAAGAGGGATGGGGACAAGTATCCCAGCCAGGAGATGTGGACTCTCCCTAAGGGTCCTCGATCTGGTTTAACCTGTTCCTCCCCACTGTTCAAAGAGAGAGCTAAATAGGCTCTAGTAGGAGCTTTTTGTTATTTTAAGTACTCAAAGGAGCGGACAATCACTTGTGGTGGGACAGCTTTTCCGCCTAACCTAAGAGCTGAAAAATCACTAAGAGCTGAGTGGACCCTCAAGAGACTGACCTGCAGAGGTCACAGCAGAAAGGCAGGTGGCAGAAGGTGACTGGAAAGTGGAATAACGGCTGGCGAGGTGCTGAGCAGAGAGGAACGAGTGGCTGGTGGGGCGTCCAGTGGAGAGGAATGAGTGGCGGGAGGGGCAGCCAGTGGAGAGGAACCGCAGCTGGCGGGGCAGCCAGCAAAAGCAAGTGCTCAGATGGCAGAGGTAGCAAAGTGCCTTCTTCCCCAGCTTGGAGGTGAACTCACACAAATGCACCTCTGAACCCTGGGTCCTCTCTCTGACCAAGGACAACCACTGTGAGTGGGGTATGGTGAGGGAACAGAGAGGGGCACAGAAACGGAACTGTTGGTTGTAGACAGAACTCAAGAACATGAGGCAGAAAACACTCCCCCCACCCACTCTGGGGTGAGTGTTCTGCTCATAATCATAAAACTATGAATCTTGCTTGTGGCATTTTCCCTAATTAATATCTGGTGACTGCCTTCCTTTCATTAAAAGTTTATTTTCTACACTCAGACTCTGTGCTTGCGAGTGGGGAAGTATTTCCTCTCAGAGGCGTCCAGGAATGGTGTGTAATTTTCCCAGGTTACTGGGCGGGGTCTCGGGCCTGTTCTGTGTTTTATTGTTGAAAAGGAACCCCCAGATATTAAACTTGGTCCAGGTTTCTGCCGACTCCATCTGGCAGAAGGGTTACAGGGAAATGCTGACAAATTATGCCAAATAGGGGTGTGTGTGTGTGTACACACACACAAACTCATTATTTTGACTGACCAACGTGAAATATTTGTTGATTGATTATAGTCAGGTTGGGGGGAAATCAGAAAATGTAGATAATACATACCGAGAAGCAATAAGAGAAAAAAAATCCATAAAGTATACACAAGAATCAAAGTACCAAATCTTTACTCTCAGTCACATAATTCGAGGAAAGTAGACCACACATTTTTCATTAACTTATCATTTATCTGCTATGTGATTTCCTCTCTGTTATTTGGATCACTTAATCCTATGTACTTCTCTGTAACAGCAAGCTTTATAGCAGTAGTTCAAATTTTAAAATACTAAATACAAAAATAATCAATACTAAAAGCTACTTTTCAACAAACATGCCTTGTGTATCCTAGATATGATGTGTCACTCAAATACCAGCCATGGGTATCTTAGAATCACTAATCCTACTCCCATCGGGGGCTTAAACAGTGACTTCAAGGAGAACTGCAACAGACTAACTATCCATATTTAAAATGAAATGTATATGTCTAATGATGCCTCCTCAGAATTTTTGTTTTGTTCGAAACAGCAAATCAATTAACCATTGAGTAACTGGGTGTGTCTTCTCTGGAGTCAGTAGAATTGCATCTGCCTTTTTTGATTCCATATGTGTAGAAAATTCTAATTTTCCTGGCCACAGTTCCAGTATCTATTGTTTATGGTCATTTGAAGATTTTATTTCTAACTGGTGTCTACTTTACTGGGCACATTTTATATAGGATGAAATGAAGTTAACAGGTTGTTTTGTAGATGGCCTAAATATTATTCCAGTATCAGCTTCATAGATTCCAAGGCCAGAGAGGATCATTACAATCATCTTGTCTGTATAACACAGGCTATCAAACTTTTCCAAAATAATTCCTAGAGCAGCTCTTTTAGAAAAACATCCAATCTTGATTTAAAAATTATCAGTGTTGGAGAATTCACCACAATTGTTGGTAAATTATTCCAGTGATTAGTTACCCTAATTCGCAAATATTTACACCTTTTTCCAGTCTGAATCTGTCTGCCTTCAACTTCCAGCCTTTGGATCATGTTATACCTTTCTCTTCTAGATTGAAGAGCCCATTATTAAATATTTGTTCCCCATTTGATACTTACAGACTGTGATCAAGTCATCCCTTGACCTTCTCTTTGTTAAGCTAAATAAATTGAACTCCTTGAGTCTATCACTATAAAGTGTGTTTTCTAATCCTTTTATTATTCTCATGGTTCCTCTCTCATCCTCTCCAATTTATCAACACCCTTCTTGAACTGTGGGCACCAGAACTAGACACAATATTCCAGTAGTAATCACACCTGTGCCAAATATGGAAGTAAAATAACCTCTCTACTCCTACTCAAGGTTCCCCTCTTTATGCACAAGAGGATCTCCTTAGCCTTTTTGCCACAGCATCACCTTGGGAGCTATGTTCAGCTGATTATCCATCATGATCCCCAAATCTTTTTCAGAGTCTCTGCTTCCCAGGATATAATCCCCCATTCTATAGTATGGCCTACATTATTTGTTCCCAGATGTATAATTTTATTAAAATGCATATTGTTTGCTTGTGTCTAGTTTACTCAAAATCAGATTGCTCAAAATCAGTGACCTGTCCTCTTCATTATTTACCACTATCCCAATTTTTGCATCATCTGCAAACTTTATCAGTGATGATTTTATGTTTTCTTCCACATCATTAATAAAAATGTTAAACAGTGTAGGGCTAAGAACCAATCCCTGAGGGACTCCACTGGAAACACACCTGCTTGACAACAAGTCTCCATTTACAATTACATTTTGAGACCTATCAGTTAGCCAGTTTTTAATCCATTTAATGTGTGACATGTTAATTTTATATCATTCTAGTTTTTTAATCAAAATGTCAGGGCTTTGGAGTGGAGCCCGGAGCTGCAGCACAGAGCAGTAGGTTTGTGCGCGGAGCTGGAGCAGAGCCGGAGCGGAGCAATTCAAAAATTTGATTGCTCCAAATCCCTGAAAAATGTTATGTGGAACCAAGTCAAACAGCTTACAGAAGCCTATGTAGAATAAATCAATACTATTGCTTTTATTTACTAAAATTTGTAATCTCATAAAAATATCAAGTTAGTTTGATAGGAACTATTTTCCATAAACCATGTTGATTTGCATTACATTACGTTGCTTTCCTTTAATTCTTTATTAACTGAGTCCTGTATCAGCCTCTCCATTATCTTGCTCAGGACTGAGGTCAAGCTGACCAGCCCATAATTATCGAAGTAATGCCATTTACCCTTTTTAAAAATGGGCACATTAGCTTTCCTCCAGTCTTTTGGAACTTCCCCAGTGCTCCAAGACTTATTGAAAAATCAACAATAACAGTTCAGTGAGCTCCTCAGCCACATCTTTTAAAACTCTTGGATGTAAGTTATCTGGACCTGTTGATTTAAAAATGTCTAAATTTAGTATCTTTGGTTTAACATCTTCCAGAAATACCAGTAGACTAGAAGGAGTGTTATCATCACCATATGATGAGAGTATCATCTGATTTTTCCCCAAATACAGAATTGAAATATTTATTGAATATTTCTGCGTTTTCTGCATGATTATTGATAAGTCTACTATTTTCATCTATAAATGGACCAATGCCATTGTCAGGATTCTTTTTGTTCCTAATATATTTAAAAAAACCTCCTTATTGTCCTAAACTCTACCAGCCATAGATTTCTCCTTCTTTCCCTTATCAATTTTATACAATTCCTAACTTCTCATTTGTATTTATTACTATCAACTTTCCCTTTTCCCATTTGTGTGTGTATACAGTTGTCTAGTTATCTATCTATCTATATAGCTAACTTCACTTCCCCTAAACCAGGTCAGTTTTTTAACCAGTGTGGCCGCCTTCATCAGTTGTGGGATTGTGGGTTTTTTGGGGGCAATCTAGGAAGGTGTACTTAGGTGACTCAATTATCATTCACATTTTTCTGTTTACATTCTTCTCCCCAGCTGATTTGGCTCAATTGTTTTCAGTTTTGTTAAATCGACCCTATCAAAATACCATATTTTATTATATATAAATAAAAAACAGTGGTCTGGAATTTATTCTACTTGCAGAATTACTTGCGCTGCATGATTACTTATACCTAAACTAAGCTACCATTAATTTTTAGTTCTGTGATCCATTCCTCTTTATCAGTTAGGATAAGGTGTAAAGAATTCCCCCCTTTTGGCTTCAACACTTTTTAAGTCAGGGAATTATCTATGATGTTTAGAAATTCCAGGAATATTTTAGTACTGGCAGGATGAGACCTCCAGCATATGTAACTCAAATTGTAGTCCCTCATGCAGTCCCCCCTCCCCCTATACATTGCAGATAGGTGCATAAGTAGCTGTCATCCTGATCCCTAGTGTGATTTGGTGGCTGGTATAGACACCTACTAATACCCCATCTTGTGCTTTATCTGTTATTACATTGATCCATAAGCACTCAAGATCATTTTCTTCTGAGTTATCAGTGACTGTGGAATGAGTAATGCCATTTTTGACAGAGTGCCACTCCCCATTCCCTTTTGTCCACTCAGTCTTTCCTAAATAGGTTACAAGTATTGATTTTAACATTCCAGTTCTGTGAATTCTCACCCAGATTTCAGTAATACCAACTAGATTGCATTTATGCTCATAAATGAGCAATCCCAATTTCTCTGGTTTGATAGCCAGACTCATAGCATTGGTGTATAGGCAATTCAAGAATTTCGTCTCTTCGTGTCCTTTGGCTCCTTGATTAATTTTGTTCCCAAAAGTCTCAATTTTGTGATGAGTGCTTTATCTTCCCCCTTTTTACCCTCCCCTTATTCTATTAGCGTATCCCCCTCACCCTGATGAGTCTAGCCAGCCTGTCCCAAGGAGAGTGGGCCCCCTTTTACTGAGATGGAGGCCATCCATCCAAACTATACAACCCCCCCTCCTCCCCTTAACACGGGGGGACAAGTTAGATAAAAACACCTCTGAAATGCCAAGGGCAACCTCGTGTGTGTCTCTTATTGCTGGAGGCAAGCTGCTCACAAAGTTCCAGAAACCTAGCTTTCTTCATGCAAAGTTCTGGACACACTGCTGGTCATCCCAGGTCTGCATGATGATGTGGTCCCACCAGTCTGTGTTTGTTTCCCTGTGCTAGAAGCACCGATCAGCACAGGGGGACTCAGCAGCTATACCAATTATACTGAGCAGCATCTGCCAGTGAGTTAGCGATGCCAGGGTACTCCTCCTCCTCGAGATCCATCAGGAAATCCATCAGATACCTTTGTTGGGGCAGAAAATGCCACTGAAAATGTCCATCTGTGCCTCATGGATGCTCTGCCAATTTCTGACACAGGACTGAAAGTGCAAGCAAAAGGAAAGGTGCCTCCTCCAGGTTGCTGGCTCTGGTAGCTGGGAATGCACAGAACAGAATGACTGCTTGGCAGGCTATGGTGTTTTTGTTTTGTTTTGTTTCTTTGCAAGAAAGCTGGGCACTTGGACTTTAATTGAAGAGAAGATATATTTGCCATTGAAATAAACTGACATTGGAGGCCAGGGCATAGGCAGTTGTGAGCCAGATCTAATGCTGCAGCAGCCAGCCTAAATGCTGGGCACAAACCCCAGGAAAGGCACAGCACTAACAAGTCCAGGGCAGTTCTTCCTACTTCTCATGAGGCTTGGAACAGCCAAGCACCCACGTGGGGTGCAGGAGGTGCGAACCACAGCAGCCAGGCTAGGCCACCTCCTGCACGGGGAGCTGCTGTTCGTTTCTCACACACGGTATTGGCTCCGGCATATGTGGGTCATAAGTCCATTTAGGGAAGATGTGCTTGTACAGATTCAGCAGCACCATATCCTGGGATTTCAGCTGCCCATCAAAATGACACTTCATGTGACCATGAGTCCCTTGCGGCTCCGTGATGGGTCCTCTGCGGCCCCACTTCATCCTCAGCTCCACCGGCTTAAACCACAGCACATCCTCTCTGTTAAAGAACATGTACCGCACTACAGCCATCTTGGTGAAGATTTTGAAAGGGCGACCACCCGCTTGATGATGATTCTGTCTGGATCCACTGAGAGCAGAAAGTCTGTGGCGATGAGGTCGTGCATTCCGTTACTCCTTTGTTTAAACAGTTGCACCGAGGCGGGGGGAGGGTGGGGGAAAAGTGATGGGAGCATAAACAGTCATCACCAGGGCTGCATCAGGCACAGGAAATGCTCCAACTTGTGCTTATCAGCTGAGCTATGCTGGGAGTACAGAGGGGAGGCGCGGAAGCGCCTGAACCCACAGCGGAAGATCAACTCCTCCCTGACTTTCACAGTCTTGTTGTTTCCCAGGTGCCACCTCACCACAAAGTTCAGCACAGACATCTTCTCCTCACGGGGAAGCAGTGAGAATAGGACCAAAGGCAGCCTCTGCCTCAAACTCTCCATCACTGAGATAGGAATGCTATAGATGTGAAGAGTAACGTACCAGCCAACCACAGCCCCTTCAGTTTCCTCGTTCTCTATCTGCCAGAAGACATGCTTCCTGGTTCAGGAGAAGTCCTGGAACTGGAAGGTCCTGGCATAATCCCTGGGGAGATTCTCTGTGTTGGTGACCAGTTCAAACTTCCTCTAATGTGTAGGGGAGGGAAGTCAAGTTTTCCCACAATACAACACATTTCTAGGGCTACAGTGTTGTCACTTAGGGTGGCGGGGTGCTAGGCACTCTGGGATAGGGTTACTTTGCCCCAGGTCTGTTTACTGCAGTGTGGATGCTAGAGCCCTAGGTTCAAGCATGGATCAAAAAATCCTTAAACCTATGGTTAAAATGCAATGTAGATACTAAAGTCCAGGGTTTCCTGACACGGGTCAGTTGACTTGAGTCCCACTAACCCTAGGCTTACAGTGCTGTGCAGACATACCCAAAGTGTAGTTAGGTGCCTAACTCTCATTGAGAGTCAGTGGGAACTGGGTGGGCAGATTTTTAACAGAATTGATGCCCTGAAGTTACAGATCGTGCCCTAATGGGATTTTCAAAAATGCCCTTGATTTCAGTGAGACCTAGGTGCTTTTGAAAATCCCATTAGGCACCTATCTGAATCTTAGGTGCCTAAATACCTTTAAAAATCTGGCCCTGGGTACCTAATTTCCATTTGTGCCATTGAAAAATCTGCTCCTTCAGTAATTAAATTCTGTAACTTGCTGAAGCTAGGAACAATATTTCCAAAAAGTTGTTAGCTGAACTAAGCGTTCCAAGGAGATGTTTTGATTCTTAACAATTCCTTTACATGAAAGAGAACACATATTGATGTCCCTCATTGTGGTATTCTAACTGTACAAAGATTTAGCTGCTTGCATTACTAAACATAATGGTAAACTATGGTCCAGATTCTCCTCTCCCACCAGTGTTACAATGATGTAACTCCATGTACTTCCATGGGGTTGCTCCTGATTTACACCAGTCTAAGTGAGAGGAGGGTTAACTCCTGATTCCAGAATGGTTCTTATACTTACTTGGTATACTCTTATTTTGATTTCTTTTTTCATTTCAAACTCCCTACATCATCTAACCCCACACATCCCCATGGAGAGTGCTGTGGAGGCAGATGGAGCAATGTTGGTGAAAATTTATTGAGAGAGGGTCCCTTGCAATCAGCCAGTTTTGGTTGAACAGTGATCTAATGTGACATGACTGGCCCAATCTGTGTAGCCATAATTCTTTTGCTTGCTGAATGTGTTTACAAACTATGACCAGGTCCTTAACTGAAGTTTATCAGCATAGTTCCACTGGATTAAATGGAGACTGACTCAATTACACCTGCTGAGAAGCTTGGTTAACATAACCATTGTTACACACTTTCAGGAAGCATACACTGTAAACACATGCAGTACCAGCTTGTCACTTACAGAGATAATGTGGCAATACTCAAAGTGCATTTGGCTGAAACAATTTCTATTTGGCTGAAAACTATTGTGTTCACACGATGAACATTGGCCTAAAGCTGTACACAATTTACTTTTGCTTAGTATCTAATTAGGTATTTCCTATCTACGTGACTTGGAGTGAAAGGTCCACCCCCGAGTGGCGTAGTTAAGCCAATCTAACCCTCAATGTAGACAGCACTAGGTCAGTGGCAGAATTCTTCCGTTGAACTCGCTACCGTCTCCTGGGGAGGTGGATTAACTATGGCAACGGCTGAACTCCTCCCAGCGCTGTAGTGAGTAGCTACAGTGAAGCGCTACATTAGCACAACTGTAGCATTTTAAGCGTAGACATAGCCTCAATATATTTAAAAGCTCAAGGCAACACCTAAGGTGCTAACTCAAGCAGGTCATTAGTATGCTGGAAAAACACCACCACAAGATAAAGTACATTATCCTCTCAAGATAGTTACATCATACAAACTATTTTGTGTACATTTATTCTCTTTACATTTTTTAAATTACTGTATTAGTTAATAAGAGCTTATCATAATTGACCAATTGAGAAGCTATTTTAATAGCCAATATATTCCATTCTGGTATATTTGTTATTTGCAAATATTCTTTACTGGTCTTTTTAAAAGGCACTATATTGTGCTCGAGATGGGGACATTTATGTTTCCCCATGTATGGTCATGCTTAATATGGGACATTTTTATAAACAATGGTCCAGATTCTGGTCCGGATTCACACTGGTGAGAATCAGTCATTTTATTGAAGTCAGTAGACGCAATTGGCATCATGGGCCAGCTCAAAAGAGCTACATCAATTTACACCAGTGGAGGATCTGGACCCATACTTTAGGGCATATTACCTCACAGATTTAGGGAAAGCAAAATAATGATAATCAAAAAGGTAGCATGTGCATCAAACCACCAAAACCTCATGTGGGTCTCTAAGACACTATTTTCAGAGGAAGCCCCTCTGATTGAATCCTTGCGGTCTCTAATAATGGGCTCACCTGAAGAAGAACAGCCATTCAGTTAAGAAGTCAAAAGTTCAGATGTTTTTCTGAACCTCAGTTGAACTTATATGAGCCGCTTGAGTCTGTAAATACAGGCTGAAAACCTCACAAGACATTAAATACTTCCCGACTTCGGTAAGGCCAGAAATACCACGGGGACAGGCTTTCCTGAGCCGTTTTAGTGCTTCTCTTCCTTGCTGGGAATTGCAATGTCATGTCAAAATGCAAAAACAACAAAGTTCAAGGGAAATTTAGCTGGACTTTATTTTAAACCTCAAAATTATAGTTCAAGTTCAGTCTGAGTTTTGGGTGAAGATTTGGGTCAGTTAATATGTTAACTGAACCACAACACAAGTCTCCAGTTCTTTCCTTTACTGCATTGCTTTGGTTTGCTCTGGTTTCAGACTAACATTTCAAGAGGAGTGTTTTTAGCTGAGGGAAGTGGACCAGACTTTTGTGGGAGCAGGTGACACTTGTAAAATTCAACACACTGTGGTATAGATCCCACACCCAATATGTGTCTGTCTAGACAGACAGAGCAAGATTAATGAGTAATTGGCAAATGAACTGATAGAAAGCAGATGTTCCTGTGAGGATCTGTGGGGCTAGACCCGATGTCTGCTGTTTCTGGAGCACCACCAAACCCCATTTGGCAGAGCAGTAATTGATGGGCTGTGACCCTTGTGGGGGCCAAGCCCTACAGGAAATGCCACTCACACACGGCCTGAACAGCTGTGCTCCTAGGGTCCCCGATTGCTCCATGGACACTACTTAAACCTGGTAAGAGGGGCACTAGGAATTCATCTGTGTAACTAGGTGGCTCCCAACTTGGATGCTAAGACAGACTTTGCTCCTTCGCCTTGCTTTGGCTCCTGGCTTCTGATTCTATGTCCGACCATTGGGTCCACCCTACTCACTAAGCATGACTGACTCCACCCACGAGCCCTGACTGCCCACACAACCTGGCCATGACAGATCCTTGCATGTTCCATAAAACACTAGAAAAGTGGCAGGCACAGAATACAATCAGCCAAAATCATAAGTAATCTAGAGGTGAGATATTTGGACTGTGTTACTTTAGGTGTGATATTAATGAATTCTAAAAAAAACCACCCCATTAATAGAGTATTAACTTTGTCTTCTGGAGGTCAAATTCTGTATAGTTGGTGTAGTGCCTCTCATCTGCCCAATGAAGAGACTCTTAGCAGTGTGCTGATCTGCCAGTAAGTCTGTTTCTCATGCTGTGGGGAGGCCAATCAGAAACATGGAATTGTCACAATGACATGCGTTCTGCCTTGTCTTAACTCGCACATGGCAGGCAATTGGACAGTCAGGTAGCTCACATAAGTAAAGGAGAAGATGCAGTAGAAAGATGAACGGCTATAATGACAGGTAATTTCTTTCCTCCAAAACTTGGTCTGGGACAGATGAAATTTATTATTTTTGGATGGTAGGAGTCTCAAAGAGAAAAACACAGAAAGGGGAAGTTGTCATTTTTTTCAGTCAGCAGGTATGGTAACTAGCTACAGCTTCCATTGTTCCCTGTCATGATACTCCCAGACAGTGAAAGGTAAAGAGGAATAGATGTCATTTTGCTGGCACTGTATTTATTCTAAGTGTTGAGGTTAGAAAACTGCATTATTAATACTGCTATATGGATAGTTTGAATATGAGAGTTAAATTATTTTGGGTTCTGTAGTCAAGTAACTGGTATTATCTTAGTTACTAGGTGATCTGGATATTATACTTAAATAATTTGATTTGCCTCAGTGTCTACTATCTACTTTTCTTCTTATTAGCGCTAGCTATTTCATTCCCTTAGGCAATACTGTCATGGCTCTAGAGTGCATATTGGAATGGACAGAATGGAGTGACAAATGATATAGGATCTTTTTTTTCCCCCTTAGGTGTTACCTTCCATTTTCTCATCTGCATGTATTTGGTGCGGATACAAAATTAGGACCCGCTCTTATTTGTGGGACTTGGAAAGGTGCTATGAATCCCCACACAATGCCCATCTGTGGAGAAATTTGATCCTCACTTAGAAGTTTTCCCTTGGGTACTACAACATTTTCCAGTAATTTGTTCTTATATTTAGGGGTGAAAAGTAGTATAACACGTTTCGGAAAAGGCACATCCGGTTACTTCGACAAGTGAGTTCTCATTTTTTATTCAACAGTTCAGAATAACAAATGCACCACAGAGGGAAATTTCCCTAAAACCCTATTTAATAAATGTTTCTTTTAAAAATGGAGTATACTATAAAACTATTATGCCTCTGATGTTGGTATGCATGACCTGATATACATTTACTTTCAAAATAAATCATTTTATGAATATAAATTCTTTAAGGCTCCCGAGACTTCATTTTTAGGGCTTAAAAACAGTTTTCGGTTCATGGAGAAATCCATGGTGACATGGTTAGATGATCACTAACATCAATCACCTCTCCCTGCTTCAACACCAGTATTATTGAGTGAAATTCACCTCACAGGAATTGAAATCTCCTGCAGGAGGAGAAGAATTTTAAGGCTCCAGAATCAAGATTGTCAAAAATGGGAGCTTAAAGCTAGGTTGCTCAATCCATGTTTATGTACCTACCTGACTTCGAAAAGTAGTGAGCACTCACAACTCCCATTGAAGACAACGCCCATTGCTCCACCCTCCTGTATTCATCAGTCTCACCCTTGAGACTGACTGACTTCCATTTTCCATTGGAATACTTGGAGGTGGTTCCTCAGGTAACCTGGACCAATCCATGAGTAGGCTTTTAGATAAAGACCAAAACCTTGAAATTTGATTCAGAATTCCACAGAGTAGAGTGATAGTGTGATCCGTTCTTGGTCTCCACTGCTACACAGTCCACTAGCTGCTGTACTTTGTACCAGAAATGCCTTTTCACAATCAGCAGTTTCATTCCTCACAACAACACATTTAAATAATCAAGCCTGGATATCACAAATATGTAGATCCATGCACCCAAATCAGTCTGATAGTATAGGATACAATCTTCTGAACAAACCAGATAGAGCATTTCGTGGCAGTCACGCTATTCAGGTACCTAGATGTGGAAAAGTTCAGAAGCACCTCAGTGACTGTCTTGATACCTTTGATGCAGATATCCATAAAAATCATCCTCCATCAAGGGTATGATGAGGTGATCTAAGTGCTTTTGTCTCCCAACCAACCAAGTCTGTATCTTACCTAGGATTAGATTCAGCCAACTGTTCTTACATCCTGATAAAATAAATTTCCTGCACATCTTCAGCCTTTATTTTGGTGGTTATTTCACTGCTTTAATTGCCAAAGAGTGCTAACAAAAATTCACTGCCACACACCTTGACACTCAAACATATACCATATAGCTTTCTCTATAGAATTCAGAAAAATTCAAGCTCCATTTTTTGTGGTAAGTTACTTAAAGCTGCTCAGGTTTTTCAGAGAAAACTCATCTTCATCTTAGTATTTTACATAAACAAACTTCCTTCCATATAACATGGCATAAGATCTAAGTCTCCAGTTTAAAATTGGGTGGGTTGTTAAGAATCTTTGTTGGAGCGTGCAGAGGTTTTGGTGTCCAGCTGAATGAAGGTGGAGGCGGTAGGTGGGCAGTGGCTCTATGATGCATGGATCCACTTGCCTGCCTCACCTGACAAGTACTGGAGGCTGATGTAGCAAACACTGAGTTGCTTTGCTATTGTGTTTTGAGTGGGGGAAGCAAATATTTTACACCCCCAAACTCTCATGAGAATCCTGAGTCTAACCCAGTCCTTCAGGCTAGGGGAGAACAGGAGGATGTCCTCTTGAAATAGACACAGTTTACTTTACATCTATTAGATTTATTACTTGTACTACAGTAGCACCTAAGTGCCCAAACTGACTCTGGAGCCTAGTGGGATAGGCACTCTGCAAACAAACAGTGGAGTCCCCATCCCCAAGAGCTGACAGTCTAAATAGACCAAACAAAGGGAAGGGAAGGGAAGGAAAGGGAAGGGCAGAGTGCAAAGAGATGAAGTGGCTTGTTCAAGATCACATAGCAGCTTAATGGCAAAGCTAGGAATAGAATCCAGGTCTCCTGACTCTCAGACTGACTATCCACTGGTGCATGCTCCCGCCTTAAACTTTAGTTTTTCAAGTCTAATACTTAGGCTTTATAAAACTTTTTTTAAAAAGTTTCTACAAATCTTTATAGGAATTGAAAAGTTTTCCATCTATCATTCTCATTTAATGAAACATTTGAATTACATTTAGACATCCCCTTGCCATATTGTTTATTTTGAGCCCAAACAAAACATTGTTAGTGTATGAGAACTGGAAACTGCCTTGAAAACACACCCCTGAAGAAACAAAAAAAGTTTCATTATCCAGCTCGCCTGAAAGATTGCAAGCAACTAAGCAATCATGGTGGAAAGTCAATTATATGTTAAATATTTTTGAATGCTAATAGTATCAAAAAATGCAAAGTCACTACTTATGCAATCAGCTGTGTTATAGAAAAACTATTACATTTTGCTATGTATATAGTATAGCAAAGTACATAATTCATGTAACATTCACAGTTTGAATTTACAGGGAAAAAATTGCAAGAGGACAATCTATTCTTCCTAAAATGAATAAATTGGCCAGCCAATCTACTGATCTTAAGGGGAACTTAGTTCATTCACAAGCTTTAAGAATTTCCCTGTCAGTTCATTAGCTGCTGTGACCTCACTGAATTTAAGACTATCCCATCTATTCTTATGTAGTTGTGAATACTACAATTGGATAACATAATTCATTAGGATGCTTGTTCTTGTGATGTGCGGAGCACTTTTGACTTCCACAGATATCAATGCGGAGTGCACTCTGCTTCTCACAGGATTGTACCTTCCCATAGATACCCTATAATATAATGGGAGTACCAACATTCTCAGGCTCTGTTCCTACACCATTGAAGTCAATGGGTGAAATCCTGGTTCTACTGACATCCATGAGTGTTTCAGTATTGAATTCACTGGAGCCAGTACTTCACTCAGTGGCAGTTTTGTTCCTGACTTCATTGGGAGCAAAATCTGGACACCCCAGTGAGCAACTACTGGAGCTGTAGTGAAAATAATGAAGATTGGCACTAGGAAAGTTAGCTTGTTTGAGCTTTTGTCGCCGATCCAAAATGTGGGGCCAGAGTTGCAGATCCTGGGAACAACATGGACCGAGTCTCAGATGAACGTGGATTGATTTATGTTTTTAGGTGTACATCATACAAAATTTGGTGGTTTCATGGGGTCCTGAGCCTAAGGCAGACAGAATTTCTCTTTGAGTTTGAGGGTTTATTGCAAATCCATGTAAATTTTGAAGTTTAAAATGGTTTTCAAACCTCCCTAAAAAATGGAACTTGAGTATAGAGCTTCTTGTGCAACTATTATTTGTTGTTCACTGTTGAGCAATGAGATATGCTTAAACTGATGATGTATACAGTATGTTGCTTTAAATGCATGGTGAGTGGAGTATTTAGCAATATAAAACATACAGCATAAGTGTTATTACTGTGCCATATGGGGTTCTGTAGAACTTTCTTTCTCTACTTAGCAGACAGTGCCAGGAACACACATCTGTATGGTCTGATCTTCATTGGGCAATGTCTATTCTATTTCTTTACACCTTTCTGAGCACCACTGGCTTCTGTGCTTATTTTTCAGTTTAGATTGAGTACGAGACGTTCACTGGAGATTTTCCAAATTCTAATTACTTGAGTTAATTGGAAGAATTTTAGTTCTGTCTTAGGTGGCATTTTCTTACCATGGATAATAGCTTTTCTTTTTCCATCAAAGTTAGAAAGAAAAAAAGAAAAAGAAAAAGAAAAAAAAAGATCTAGCAAAAGCCACAAACAAGTATCTGAGCTGTGACTACCTCCTGTTCATAATTACCAATGAAATAGAAAAAAAATCACAGATTTTCTATTTCCTGCAGTGTTGCTAAAGGAACATCACAATCTTTTAAAGAACATAAAGATCACTGAAATTCAGAGCAAAAAATATCGTGAAGGCACCAAAAATAGACATCTTCAGGACAGCTTTCAACTTTCAAATATTTTAAATGGATTTCCTTTGTTCTTGACCATTCAGTTCAGATGTCTCACAAATGAGCAACATTAAACTATCTCCCCAAAAAATTCTAGAGTAGAGGCTTTAATGGTCCCTGCTAACCTAGTGTATATTTTGAGTGACGAACAACAACAAAAATCTCTATATTTACTAATCTGCAAAGCTTTTTTTTTTTTAAAAAAAAATCTTATTGGGTTAGATGTCTACTGAACAACAAACACTGCTGATACGTTTGTTTTGTTGCTTTGCACATCTTTCCCTCCTTATAATTAAACTAATTGGATAATTAATCAATGTCATCTGCAGCTCTGAGTGGCAACTGCTATTAATGAAGGAAGCTGTTCGAAGTCCAGGATTGGCAGGGGTGGGGAGGGAAAAAAACAAAACAAAACTTTATTCTGCAGATGGAAGGCCCATTAAACTAAGTGGGTTGAGGCAGCACAGATTGGGATGAAGATGACCTTTGCTGAAAATATCAATCCCTGTTGGTAATTTGAAGTGTACAATGCCACCCTCAGCCTAGAAATCAGAAAAAGAGCTATCCTACACACATCATCATAATTAGATTGGCTGACTCCTTCAAATCTTTTCTAACCGTTTTAGAGAAATGGGCTCTCTGGACAAATATTAACTCTAGAGTTAAGGCTAAAAAATGAAATGATTTTAGATCAGTATTTCAATTGCTTCTTTTCCTGGGATGTTCTAGGGTTTTTTGGCTGGTTCATTGCCCAAACAAACAATTTCAAGCTTCAGTAACTATTCCAGTTAAAAAAGCCAAAGTAAATAACATATGCTGCTGCAGGGATCAATTTGTTCCTGTTGTTGCAAATTATACTGTACCTCTGGTGCCACTGGGGGTGCTGTGTCACTGGAGCAGGAGGTGGAAATTCATGACTGGGGAAAGAAGACAGTGTTTACATCTGAAGATTTACAGGGCTGGAACAAAACATGTGTGGGCTTATTCTCTTCTCACCCTAATCTATATCCACCAATTCTAGCCCCCTTTCCCCTCTAAATATATTGCTTCACCCTCACTCCCCACTTTTACCTTTGATTAACTTCTGTCTCTACCACCTCAGTACCCACATTCTTTGTAATCAAACACAATCACCGTGTCTCCAGCCTGCTGGTGGTGCTGTTTGCACCATTGCCTTCCTCCAGGTTACATCAGGGGGAGGGCAGCTTTACAGTACAACTGCACTGTAGCTGGGAGGTGTAATTCCCATCTTGGGCAGACACACATGGCCTAGCTTTGCTCAAGCTAGTGCCTAAAAAATAGGCCACAACGGGAGCCCTGCTGGTAGACTCTCTTCAGGGGATGGGCTGACTCAAGTACATCCTTAGATACCTTGCCCACAGTCACTTCCCAACCAGAGCTACCTTCTTCTGAGTCTGCCCTGGCTGGCTCCAGGCGTTCTGAAACCACCACAACTGTGGAGTTTCCACCAATGAGAGTCATCTGCCCCGGGTTACGCAGATGAAAACTGGCATAACCCAGACTACAACTACTCAGTGAATTATCCTAGTATCTGAACAAGGGTCTTTAAAATATGTATGAAAAAGTAAAGGTAGTTTAGTAATTCATTAACATTAATATAATTTTATGTATTTTTTCAATTTAAAATAATTTTAAACTAATAAATAAGAATTGGTAAATCTCATGTAGTTAGGAAGATCACCTGAATAAGTGACTCTTTATGGTTCTATATGGAGCAGAACCTCCAGAGCAGTATGAAGTGTGGAACTTTAGGGTGGGATTCATAAAGGTATTTAGGCATCTAAGGCTAGAGAGTCACAAAAGGATTTAGGCAGCTAACAGCCACTGTATGCACCTAAATCTCAGAATCAGGCCCCACTGAGAAACACAAAACTCTGCTCAACTGGTGCTGAGCCCTGTAGGTACCTAAACTTACTTGGCACTTAAGTTTTGGGTGCTAAGGGAACTTTTACTGCTAAATTGCTGCTTGTGAGCATGTGCACTGCTGCTTCACTCTAGGTATGTAGATGACTAAACCCCAGAGTGATGTACAAACCAGTGGGAGACCAGCATTCCTCCTCCTAACTTGCTTATGGGGCCCAATCTAGTATGCAGGCTCAAAGCTCACCTATTGGATTGGGCCTTTATAGGTGAGTTTACACAAAATGGGGATGAGGAGAAGAGGAAGATTACCTCTCATATCTTGTAGCCCAGGGGCAAGGTATTCACCTGGGAGATGGGGGGAATGCAAGTTCAACTGCTCCCTCCACCTGACAAGGAGACTCTGCCTGTGTGAGCATCCTGGCCACTGGGCTATAGGATATTTTGATGTTGGGCTCCTTCAGTCAAAGCTGTTCCACTGTGAATTAATAAATGAAAAAAGATCCCTGAGGCAGAGAGAACGCACACTAACAATGAGAATGACTCTGTAGCCTGATGGTTAGTGCACTTGTGAGAGAGACACAGGGTCCAGTCCCCCTGGTCCAATTCCTTTTTATTTAGCTGGCCACAATAAAACATTTCAAACAGGAGAAATTAAGGGAGACCCACATCAGAATAACCCCAGAGCCCAGTGGCTAGGGAAACTCACTTGAGAGCTCTGTTCAAATCCCTGTGTCACCTCAAGCAGAGGAGGGACTGGAATGAGGGAGGTACCTTCATCCCAGGTGAGTACCCTAGCCACTGGACTGAAAGTTATGATGGAGGTTATCCTTCTTCCTTCCCTCTCCTCCTGCCCCCACCAGCCTTTGCAAAAGTGGTATAGGCATCTAACTTCACGAGTGGGCTTATAGCTGAGACTTGGAAGCCAAGGGAGGCACCACTCTGAAGCCAGGATTTAGGCTGAACTTCCTCATGAGATGGGGCTTAGTGCCCACACCTCTCTTGTTGGCATCTCCCATTGGTTAGCTTAGGCAAGGAGCTTCCTAGCATGCTGGCTTCTGTGAATCTCATTCTGAAGTGCCTGTCTCTCCCCATTCATTATATAGGGAGCCTAATCACCCGACTCAGGCTTTGTGAATCCCAGTGATTTTCTAGGTGCCTAAAAGTTAGGAGTGGTGACACTGAACATTGCCATGTCTAAATTTTGTGAATCTAGTCCCAAGCGTCCATCAATTTCAATGGGAGTTAGGCACCTAAATACATTTGTGACTCCCACTCTGTTTCTGGAAATCCTTGTTATAAACAACATCGAACCATTAGACAGAGTTGTAGCTGTCCCCTTTCCCTGCACAATAAAGACAATGAAAGGATTAAAGATCAAGGGTCACATCCTCATCAGATGCAAATTGACAGTTATTTTGACTTCAGTGACATTTTGCTAACTTACAGCAGGCAATGAGCTGGCCCTAAAGGTTTGCAATGAATAAAATAAAATGGAATCCAGACAATGTAAAAGAAATGTAAATGAACAGTTGATGTTGAGAAATGTCAAATAAAATGCCACAGAAGTAAAAAAGCATGAACAGGTGATGGGATTTAGATACTATAGTATATTACACGCTTAGACGGAACTATACACACACACACCTTAAACTATATGAAAAATACTGTATGTTTTTATTTGGAAGGTAAAAAAGTTAGGTGAAACTAGGGGAAAAAAGAAATTAAGAGATGACTGGTGACACTGTCCCCAAGAATGAGTCAAGTTCAATCTTTTCCTGAACTACTGCATCTTGTTTAGAAGTCACCAAGAGAAGTTAATTTTCTTGGTCCTATTCCTAGCATTATGGGAGTGAAAGACATGTGTATCAGTGTAGGAAACTCTGTAGAATTAATATGAAGAACTCATTGAAGTCAATTCAAAGTTCAAGACAAGTTAACACATTAGTTATTTTATATTAACTGTTATACGCTTAGAGGGACCTAAGACGCAATTTGTTTTTTTGAGTGTGAATTCAACTTGATCAAAAGCCAGGAGTAATAGAACTAATGTAACACCCAATCCTCTCAGTTACACCAAGTTGTCTGTAGCAGTTTAATTCCTCAGGTTAATCGCTGCAGTGCCCTGCAGTTTGAGAGCAGAAATGGAAATCTCGTAGCCTCTTTGGTTTTGAAATCTCGGTAAGGTACCAAGTACTGTACACTCAGAATCACAACCAGGATGTATATGTAAGATGTACCTGGCATGCTTATAAACAGGGAGAGAGATAATGAAATCTACTATTTAGGAAATGCCTAATAGGAGTTAGTTAGTAGATTAATTGTAATATAAACAACATACATTTCAAAGCACCCTTGTGCTAATCACTATGTACATGCAGAATAAGAGAAAGGGTCTGTCCCAGAGAACTTACAAGCCAAGGCCCCTCTCAGCCTTAGGAGGAGAAAGATCAAATCCTATCACCTCTTGGGGGAGTGCTCTAACCACTGGGTTATAGGATATTTTGATTGAGGGTTCCATCAGTCACTCCTGTGGAACATGTTGCCCTCTGGCTAAAGACTAGACCCTGGGTCTCCCACAGTCTGGAGGAGTGGTCTAAACACCAGGCTATAGGGTCAGTCATGAATGTGTGTTCTGATTCTCTGCACTTGCTCAGAAACAGACACATAGATGCCTAGGGAACTTGTGCTGCAAAACAAACAAACCTTACACAATGAGGGAGTTTAGGTGTCTACAGACTTGGGGGAGGGAAAAAGAAGGCTGTGCATCTTAGTGGTGCCAAAACTGGGACTCAGGTGCCTAATTCTTATGAGCATTTAGCCCTATATATTTTATCCTTTCACCCAATTTTCTAGGTACTGGAGAAGGCTTGGTGGACTGCAAATCCCATGATCAACCATAACATCTATTTTAAAGATAGGTACAAAATGTACTAAATTCCAGATCAAATATAGTAGCTGATTTTTAACAGCAGAGTGCATTTTTTGTCAGCAGCTCATCTACGTCATTCTTGAGTTCCTTCAAAACACTTAAATTAATATTTTTGTCCAGTTTTGGCAACTAGTCAGTATTTAATTTACCGATGTGTTCCAGCATATCTGCTTTCGATCCTCAATTTCAGACAATTTTTTGAATCTTTATTTCCTGAAAAGATTAGGGTTTCTATTGCCACATACAAACATGTACCACGATGGAAGACCTAAACCTTCAGGGAATTGTGCCCCCAGACTGTTTGGTTTTATTTGCTTGATTTCATTTTGGGTACTGTAAGTTGTGCTTTATGTTTATGGTAAAACCACATCTGATACTTTATTTTTCAGGAAAGAACTGCCATTGCTCTGTATTATTCAAAGTTATTTTTGTTCCATCAATCTTCACTATTTTTTTTTTAAAGTCAGTATTTATTTACTGACCAGGCCACTGTAAAATTGCCTTCTGGTGGAAATCCTTTGATTTCCTGTGAGCCTTTAAAGACTAAGTTATGGCTGACCCAGTGCAGGTGTGCTAGAGAACATTGAGAACAACTTCCCTCCACTCACTCAAGCAAGTACTTGGCTTTAAATAATGAGCTTAGCAACATGTTGAGCAATGCTGCCAATACCTACTCTCCTGGGAGGACATGTTTGGTATAATACCTTCTACCACACCACTACAGCCAGTCACCTACACAACATTCCCTTACCATGTACATTTGCATAAAAACTCATGTTTGGCCAAAGAATAAATGGACACAAATCTGACATCAGCAATCATAACATTCAAAAACCAGTAGGAGAACACTGCAATCTCTCTGGTCACTCAGTAAGAGACCTAAGAGTGGCAATTCTTCAACAAAAACTTCAAAAACAGACTCCAATGAGAAACTGCTGAACAGGAATTAATTTGCAAACTGGATACCATTAAATTAGGCTTGAATAAAGACTGGGAGTGGCTGGATCACAAACTGAAATCTACTTCCCCATGCTTAGTTTCCCCCCTACTGTTGCTCACACCTTCTTGTCAACTGTTAAAATGGGCCATCCTGATCACCACCACAACAGTTTTTTTTCCTCCTGCTGATAATAGCTCACCTTAATTGATCAGTCTCTTAGAGTTGGTATGGCAACCCCTATCTTTTCATCTATCTTCCTACTGTATGTTCCACTCTATGTATCTGATTAAGTGGGTTCTAGCCCACAAAAGCTTATGCCCAAATAAATTTGTTAGTCAAAGATGCCACAAGTACTCCTCGTTCTTTTTGCTTTGCAAGTGTCTGACTGAAATGTAGACATGTGACTCAGCTGAAATGAAATCCAGACAAAGAAGAAATGAATAAAAGGAAACATCTGGATGATCTGACTGGGATTTTGTTTGCTTCACCTAGTAAGGGAATTCATATTCACCCTTTGTCAGAGGTTTGACATAACACGTTTGGACTCTCAGCTGCTTCTGATAGTGGAGGTGATCAGACATACACTGTTGGACTGTGACTGGCCAAGAGATGACCTGTGTTTACAGTCTTTTCTATCTGATGGAGCCCTTGCCATAGCCATCCAGCCAGACTACAGTAATGCACTTTAATAGGTAGCTTTGAAGAGCACTCAAACATCAGCTAAGTCACAGCAGCACATCTTCTTAGTGGAGCAAATAATGCCAGCCATGTTACACTTGTGCTTTGTTTGCTTCACCTCTGTTTCTGAGTGCAATTGAAGGGGACTGTTTTTAATCTAAAAAGCTCAACATTTAATTTTAAAGGTCTTGTGGCACCAACTACATGGTCTGCTTCTTGGTTCCTTAAAACTCTGCCTCTTTCTGTGCACCATTTGAGAAAACTGAGGTTTTCTCCTGGCCATCAGTGTAGGAACAGCCCATCTTATTTGGACTCAGATAAACAGAAGCACTATTGAAAAGTGCCTCTGAACATACTTTTACCATGTCAATTTTGCTGATAAAGTTATATGTCACCTACTTCCAGTGCTCATAGTGCATACTTTCCCATCCCGAGAGCTTCTCAACATAGTAGTGTCCATTTATGTAGTAATAAGTAATAATGCTTAAGATTTTTCATATGCAAAGTATTTTCAAAAAAGTGGCTAATTAGACCTCAGCACTCCTATGGAGGGAAGAATTTTGAATATAACAAAGCTGAGGCAGAGTTTAAGGGCTTGTCTACATGAACACTTATTTTGTTCCAAGCTGGGAAGTCAATCTACCCCACTCTAGCCGGCCATGGACCAACTATCCATGTGGCTCCTACTGATGCGCATTAACAGTTTGTTAATATCCTTTGATCTACTCCCATTTCAAAGAGGGCTAGTTCAAAGTGCATTAAACTGTACATGTGGACCCTGCTGATGTGCATTGACAGTTAGCCATGGCAGGCTAGAGTGGGGTAGATGGACATCCAACCTTGCTGGGAACTAAATGTTTGTGTAGATATGCCCTACAAAACATAAGCACTGACTTCCTCCATGGCCCTAAACCAGGATTACAGCTAAGGATTAGGACTTGTGTTGAGGCCACTGGACCACGACCCTGATTCTGATCTCATTTACACTCATGAGAATTAGGAGTAACTCCACTGAAGTCAAGAGAGTTACACTAGTGTAAAAATAGTTTGAGATCAGAACCAGGCTCTGCTTATTTGTCTAAGCCCAATCAGAAGAAAGCGATTATCCCATTCAGTCTGAAAGTTTGCAAGAAAACTCTGCCTGGATTTTAAGTATTTTCAGCATAATATGTATTTAATTTTCTTCCTCGAGGACATTCCCAAAGTCTCCATGTCCCAACAATACCTCAAAGCTATCAAGCTGGAAAATCGGACGAAAGGGGAATAAGTAGTCTAGTCTGATTTATGAACATAACTAGTATCAGTCACGAGGTTCTCTTTTTGCCAAGTACCACTACTAGGTGATAAAAATACATACTTTTTCACACTGTTGCCCTGCATGCTGAAGTAAACTGCAATCAGTATTTTACAGTGTCATTATCAAGTAACATCTTTCACAGTAGGTAATTAGCAGGTGATAATGAGGATCAAGTCCAATATCTGAACTTGTCCTCTGAAAGTTATACCTCCGGGAGTGGTGTTAGAAATGGAAAGACACAAAAATAGATTCCTGTGTGGCACAATCAGTATGGCAGACTGAGATTACATATGGTATTTGCAGCAAGTGTTAGAGACTCGGAAGAAACTGCTCACACTACATATACAGCCTTATCAATGAATTTAAATGCCTTCATAACCACTGGGCCACCCACTTCTGTAAGTAATGCAGGGATTTTAATTAATTTAACTACAGATCCAACAACTGAAAGAGGAAAAGGGAGCAGTTAGGGGGAGTAATAAGATGACAGCAGAGGTGCAAGTAGTGCTGGTGTACGCACAGCCTTGAAGGTGAAGAGTAGAGGCTTGAATTTGATGCAAGGAGGAGAAAGGAAGGAAAGGATTTGGATCTTGATCCAGGCCCATTGAAATCAATGGGAGTCTTTTCACAGGAGTAATTAAAGCATTGGAAGTATTGCTACAAGAAGTTGGGCCAAGCTTTAAAAAAAAATAAAAATAAATCTTAATTACTTTGTAAATAACTTGTGACACAATTCAACAAACATAGCCTGAGTTCTAAGCTTTGCACCTTAGTGTCTAATAGAGATAAAATGCACAGTACACTTTACACCTATTGTTACTATAAACATTAAAGCTTGTTTTTGTACATCAATAATGATATAATTAGTATTGTTACAATTCGTGTATTAGCTGTTTTAACTTTTGAGACTGAGAAAGATGGAGTTACTGTGAGGTTACTTTTAACCCCTCATTTCCCTATGCTTGTAACTTTATTAAAAGATCCCTTTCCAGCATGCTCGGCCTTAGTCTGGAGGTGACTTTTTGTTGTTGTCACTGAACAGCTGAACAAAATGTACTCAACTCTTTTCGGAATAAAAACCTTTATAAAAGGCTGAATTTTACATGAGATCTGCTCAATTTCACTATTTCTCATTGAGAGTTGCCTCTAAATTTCTTTTCAATAAAGAATTCAAAATGCCTACATTGTAAGCATTTGAAAATGTGGTTTCCACATGAACAGTACTAACTGTAGCTACTATTTTGAGTTAAAGTCTGTGATGCTAATGGTAGCACTCAGTAAGCGCTGTACTTAAAGTTTATATTCTAGTATGGCGGATATTCCATGTAGGTATCTTCCTCTATAGACAGAATGTAATACGTTCTATACTGAAGTGCTTTATATTCCATTTTATCAGTGTATTATCCCATCATTACAATGAGCCTAGCAGCTTTGGGTGTATGTAAGGAGGGTGCAAGGGACTCTTACATCTCTCTGCAGCAACTGGGCACATTTGAAGTCTCCTTCCTCTCTGACAGCTGTCTTTTTGTGACAACTAGAGGGAAGAGGGTAGGGGCATGCCCTTGTTCTCCAGCAGAGGTGACCAGATGTGTTGGGGGATGAGTAGGCTGCACAGTCTGAAGGAACTATAGCAATGGATGTACTTCCCTCTGCACAACTGCAGAAGAGGGAGAATGCTTCTACAAATTCCATCTGGTGCAGTGTGAATCCACCTTGACCTCAAAATGAGACAATGCCTATAAAGCATGAAGTAACCCTGTATGAGTGCTGATGATAGCTTGGTGGGACATGGCAAATTAGGGCCCTGAGAGGCAGCTCAGCTGTGCTAGATACAGAAGGAGCTACAAAAAACAGTGACTTACAGTTACCTTGCATTCCTCAGACTTAGGGGTCATCCAACTCTTGGCTGGTGTCTGGCATGTGCCTTACAAGTCCAATGAAAAGTAAAAACTTGAATTTTGGATATTGAATTATTTCAATGAGCTTGTCAGGAATAATCTACAGACCAAATATTATTTAGAAATTTAGCAAATATTTCAAATAAGTAAAACATTAAAACATATAGTAAGCTACCTGTTGATAACTAGAAAAAAAAAAGAACAGAGAGAAAGTTTGTTGGCTCATCTATGCTCTGTGAATTAGTCTCCCATTTCTAATAATGATAAATAGATATTCTCATAATGCAAATTGTGGCAGATTCATCCACACTTGCCCTATGATCTCTGCAAATTGTTTGTAAGAGTGGTCAGGACAAGGCCTCTGATTAAAGCACCACCACCATAAAATAATTAAGAAGATAGATCAGACATTCATACTCATTTCCTCCAGTAGTCCATGATATTTTGAAAAAAAAAAAAAAATCACATTTTAAAACTGAGTTAAAGGAAGGGGGAAAAAAACCCTAAAACTATAATTTGCGAATCATGCACAGGTCAAGTAGATACTAAGCACTTGTAAGTGGAACTTGAGCACAAGAAGCAGCTAGAGATTGACATAAAAATGTCAGACTACTTTCCAGCTGAATTCACTTGTTATATCTGAAAGGAAAAATGGGAGAGATTCTTTTTTTCCCCAGACACCCAAGTTGTGAGCCACTAGTAGTAGGTAAACTCCCCTAACAGGGTATGTTAATATAAATTTGTGTCACATCATCTAGCGGTTTTACTTATCTCCTACGGACCATCTCTGTCTTGGCTCCAGCCAATTCTCATCTATATTCAATCTTCATTAAGCACTGTGTAAATTACTCCATCACATAATCAGGATCAAGAGATGGAAGCATAAAAACAGGATGTCTTCAATATATTGAACACAGTAATCAGTGCTTACTCACCAAGGGCCAGATACAGCTCCCATTGGATTTAACAGGAGTTGGATCAGGCCCTGAAGGGATCATATATACATTAAACAGGAGGGTGACAAAAATGGGCTCTATTGAACCCAGAATGAAATAGCCCTCAATTAGGTGTACAAAGGCACAATGCAATACTCAGAACTCTCAGAAGAGAAACCAACTCTGAGTATGTCCACTCTTAAACACAAAACAGACATGGTAGTGTGTCTCAGCCCTGGTCTACACTACGAGTTTAGGTCGAATTTATTAGCGTTATTTCGATTGATCCGTGCACCCGTCCACACGACGAAGCCCTTAACATCGACTTCTAGGGCTCTTAAAATCGATCTCGCCACTCCACCCCCAACGAGGGGATTAGCGCTTAAAGCGATATTGCCGAATTGATGTAGGCTTAGTGAGGACGCAATTCGACGGTATTGGCCTCCTGGATCTATCCCACAGTGCAACATTTGACCGCTCTGGACAGCAGTCTGAGCTCCAATGCTCCGCCCAGGTAGACAGGAAAAGCCCCGCGAACTTTTGAATTTCATTTCCTGTTTGGCCAGCGTGGTGAGCTGCAGGTGAGCGCAGATCTCATCAGCAGAGGTGACCATGATGGAGTCCCAGAACCGAAGACGAGCTCCAGCATGGACCGATGGTGAACCTAATCTGATCGCTGTATGGGGAGACGAAACCGTGCTAGCAGAGCTACGGTCCAAAAGAAGAAACGCCAATACATATGCCAAAGTCTCCAAGGGCATGCAGGACAGAGGCTACAACAGGGACGCGCAACAGTGCCGCGTGAAAATTAAGGAGCTCAGGCAAGCCTACCAAAAAACCAGAGATGCAAACAAACGCTCTGGGTCAGAGCCCCAGACATGCCGCTTCTATGATGAGCTGCATGCCATTCTAGGAGGTGCAGCCAGCACTGACCCACCCATGTGGTATGACTCCGTATGTGGATCATCAGAAACCACAGAGGAGCATGATGATGATGATAATGATGCTGAAAATAGCGCCCAGACACAGCAAGGAAGTGGAGAAGCCCTTTTCCCCGACAGCCAGGAACTCTTTGTCACCCTGGAGCCAGTACCCTACGAACCCACCCAAGGCGTGCTCGATGCAGGAGAAGGGACCTCTGGTGCCTCTGGTGAGTGTACCTCTGTTAATTAATACATGTTTTATAAGCAAGCGTGTTTAATGATCAATTTGCGTCCAGTACAGCTACAGCTACTGGAAAAGTCTGTTAACATGTTCGGGGATGGAGCAGAAATCCTCCGGGGACATCTCCAGAAAGATCTCCTGGATGTACTCCCAAAGCCTGTGCAAAAGGTTTCTGGGGAGGGCAGCCTTATCCTGTGCTCCGTGGTAACACACTCTACCACACCAGGCCAGTGGCACGTAGTCTGGAATCATTGCTTTGCAAAGCATGGCGGCATATGGTCCCGGTGTTTGCTGGCATTCAAGCAACATCTGTTCTTTATCTGTCTGTGTTATCCTCAGAAGAGTGATATCATTCATGGTCACCTGGTTGAAATAGGGGAATTTTATTAAGGGGGTATTCAGAGGGGCTCCGTCCCTGCACAGGCTGTTTGCCTGTGGCTGAACGGAAATCTTCCCCGCTGTGACCCACGCGGTGGGGGGAGGGGGAACAGCGAACATCTTGGATGTGTGTGTGTGTGTGTGTGTGGGGGGGGGGTGTTGATTAGGTTCACGCTGCACGTTAACCCGAAAACCGCCGCCCCTCCCTTTTCAATTGCCAACCAGTTTTAAATTGCCAGCCCAAAGGCTGTTTGTTATGGGAAATGAGGGGGTTGCTGTTTGAAAAACATTCCCACATGTTATGAAGGTTAAAGAAGCCTATAGACTGTGGCTTACCGTGGCTGCCTGCAAGCCGAATTCTGTTGCCCGCCGGACCTGCTTGTGTGATCTCTCACACCAAACCGGCAGACCCTCAATATAACAGGCAAAGTGCAACCTTGGACCAAATGCATATGTGATATGTAATGTTTGGAGCATTGTTCTCTAATATGTGTCTTTTAAACTACTCCTCTCCCGTTTGTTTCCTCCCGCAGCTGCAAATGTTTCAACGCCACCCCTTTCATCACCGTCCCAGAGGCTAGCGAAGATTAGAAGTAAAAAAAAAAAAAAGGAATCGAGACGATATGTTCTCAGAACTCATGGAATCCTCCCACACTGAAGCTGCCCAGCAGAATGCGTGGAGGAAGACACTGTCGGAGTCCAGGAAGGCAGAATTTGATCGTGCGGACAGGTGGCGTGCTGAAGAGAATGACTGGCGGGATGAAGAGAGTAGGTGGCGTCAGCGTGCAGAGAGAAGGCAGGATGCAATTCTGAGGCTACTGGAGGATCAAACGGAAATCCTCCGGCTTATGGCTGAGGAAAGGCGTAGGGTTCAGGAAAGGCCGCCTGAGCCCAGACCGCCGCTACAGCCCCTGTGTAACCAACAGCCCTCCTTCCCGAGTCCCATAACCTCATCCCCGAGACGCCCAAGAACGCATTTGGGCGGCCTCCGTGCACCCAACCACTCAAGTCAAGAGAACAGTCCAAGCAAGAAAGGGCTGGCATTCAATAAGTTTTAAAGTGCTGTGTGTCCTTGTCCTTCCCTCATCCCCTCCTCCACCACCCATCCTGGTGCTTCCCTTCCTCCACCAGCTATCCCGGGAGACTGTGGCAGTTACCCCCATAGTTCCCCCTCTTTGTTTTACGAATTAATAAAGAATGCATGATTTTTAAGCAACAATGACTTTATTTCCTCTGCGAGCGGTGATCGCGGGGGGGAGGGCAGAGCGGTTTGGGTAAAGGGAAGTAGAGTGAATGAAGGGGCGGGGCTTTTCATTACTGGGGAAAAACAGAACTTTCACACAGCATCGTGGCCATTCATGAAACTGGTTTTCAAAGCTTCCCTGATGCACAACGCACCCTGCTGTACTCTTGTAATAGCCCTGGTGTCTGGCTGCGCATAACCAGTGGCCAGGCGATTTGCTTCAACCTCCCACCCCGCCATAAACGTCTCCCCCTTACTCTCACAGATATTGTGGAGCGCACAGCAAGCAGTAATAATAATGGGAATATTGTTTTCGCTGAGATCTAACCTAGTCAATAAACTTCGCCAGCGAGCTTTTAAACGCCCAAATGCACATTCCACCACCATTCTGCACTTGCTCAGCCTATAGTTGAAAAGGTCCTGACTACTGTCCAGGCTACCTGTGTATGGCTTCATGAGCCATGGCATTAAGGGGTAGGCTGGGTCCCCAAGGATAACTATAGGCATCTCAACATCCCCAACGGTTATTTTCTGGTCAACGGTTATTTTCTGGTCTGGGAAGAAAGTCCCTTGCTGCAGCAGCCGAAACAGACCAGAGTTCCTGAAGATGCGAGCGTCATGTACCTTTCCCGGCCATCCCACGTTGATGTTGGTGAAACGTCCCTTGTGATCCACCAGTGCTTGCAGCACTATTGAAAAGTAACCCTTTCGGTTTATGTACTCGCTGGCTTGGTGGTCCGGTGCCAAGATAGGGATATGGGTTCCGTCTATCGCCCCTCCACAGTTCGGGAACCCCATTGCTGCAAAGCCATCCAGTATGAGCTGCACATTTCCCAGACTCACAACCCTTGGTACCAGCAGCTTGGTGATCGCCCTGGCTACTTCCATCACAACAGCCCCCACTGTAGATTTTCCCACTCCGAATTGATTCGCGACTGACCGGTAGCTGTCTGGCGTTGCAAGCTTCCACAGGGCTATCGCCAGTCGCTTCTGTACTGTGAGGGCTGCTCTCATCTTGGTGTTCTTGCGCTTCAGGGCAGGGGAAAGCAACTCACAAAGTTCCATGAAAGTGCCCTTACGCATGCGAAAGTTTCGCAGCCACTGGGATTCATCCCAGACCTGCAGCGCTATGTGGTCCCACCAGTCTGTGCTTGTTTCCCGGGCCCAGAACCGGCGTTCCACTGTATCAACAAGCCCCATTAACACCATGATGTCCACCTTGCGGGGGGGGCCTTTTTTGAGAGAGGTCTGTGTCCATGTCCTCATCACTGTCCTCAGGGCGCTGCTGTCGCCTCCTCGCCTGCTGTAGGTGTAGCAGCTCCTGGTTCTCGTTCTCCATATACTCCTGGACAATGCGCGTGGTGTTCATAATGGCGAGAACAGCCGCGGTGATCTGATCGTGCTCCATGCTTTCCCTGGTATGCTGTTTGCAGGACAGCAGAGTGGCAGCAGAAGCAGCGGGTGGATAACAATGGAGTCAGCAATATGGCACCCATATGAAAAAAGGCGCGAAAGGATTTTTTGCTCCCCCCTCAGTTGCTTTCACGGAGGGAGGGGGGAGCAAGGGTTAGGCGCCTTCCCTTCTAGCAGCAGATGGTACAATATGCTTAATATCCATCATCATCTCCTGGCCCCCTCAAGGATTGAACTCGCAACCCTGGGTTTAGCGGGCCAACGCTCAGACTGCTGAGCTATCCCTCCGCCCGTGTTCCAGGCAGTACTGAATCTCCCTTAAACAAAACGTAAAAAAGAGAATGACCAGAGTCACTCTGGTCACTTCCATTTATGTCCAAGCGCCCCCGGCCAGCCACACCATAGGCCGCCGGCCAGGAGCACACGAATACCAATCATATTGCACCATCTGCAGCTAGAAGGCAAGGAGCTTCTGCTGTGTAGTCCCGCGACTACCAGCCTCAGGTGGAATGGCCCCCTCAAGGATTGAACTCGCAACCCCAGGTTTAGCGGGCCAACGCTCAGAATGCTGAGCTATCCCTCTGCCCGCGTTATAGTGTGACTGAATCCCCACTAGACCTAATGTCCAGGCGTACGCTGGAGATGTACGGTAATTGTGAGCTCAGCAGGCTTCCGTAGCAAACACGGAAACCCCGGAAAAAAGGCGCGAAAAATATTGCTTTCACGGAGGGAGGGAGGGAGGGATGGATGACATGTACCCAGAACCACCAGCGACAATGTTTTCTGCCCCATCAGGCTTTGGGATCGCAACCCAGAATTCCAATGGGCGGCAGAGACTGCGGGAACTGTGGGATAGCTACCCGCAATGCAATGCTCCGAAAGTCGATGCTAGCCCCGCTACTGTGGACACAGTCAATCGACCTCATGGTCTTAACGCTCTTTGTGTGGGGACACACACAATCGATTCCATTAATTCGGGTTTTAAAATATCGACTTCTATAAATTCGACCTAATTCTGTAGTATAGACGTACCCTCAGAGCCTGGGTCAATTGAATCAGGCTCACACTACAGGGCTCAACATAACAGTGTAGACATTCACACTCTGGCTGGTGCTCAGGCTCTGATACCCAGCAAGAGAGTGTCAGAGCCCAGGCACCAGCCCAAGAGGGACTATCTGCACTGCTATTTTGAGCTCTAAATCTCAAGCCTGAGTTAGTTGACCAAGGCTCCAAGTCTCGCTGCTGTGTTTTTTGTTTTGCAGTGTAGACATGCCCTCTCTGTGCTGGCTAGGGGATTCCAGTTGAGCTGGTCGTGGAACTGAAGCAAATGACAGATGTGAAGGAACCAGTATAGGCACTGGATCTTTGTTAGAGTTGCCTTGTTAGAACTTTCCCAATAGATAAGTGTTCCCCAAAATTAGGATCTTCGAGGGGTCAGCTTTTCTTTTAAAAAGCAACTGTTAGACTCTTGCTCAAGAAAGCATCTCTCAATGCAGAGTCTCTGTAGTTCTCTCACTGCCTTTAAAGTTCTCCTTTGCCATGTTGCTTACAATAAACCTGATAATGGTTAGACCTCTGGTGTTCTGAGATCACTGCATACCATGCTGATCAATATTGTCTCATTGTTGTACTCACCCCATAACCCTGTGTTTCCATCCTTATGCAACACAGATACTAACTTAAGTATTTGTTGTTATCCAGTGGGTCAATATTGAGGTGGGAAACCATCAGCTCCCCTCAAGGCCGCGAGATCAGATTTGTAACGTCCAAATACTGAAGCCTTATTTATAAAAGGACAGCTACTAAAGAGAGCACAAGGAATTCTTGATCTTGGGATGAGACATTACCTTTCATCCAGTCTCTGCTTCTTTTTCCTGGGGAGTCTTCATTCTCCCAAAAGAGAAAGGAATACTGATCAGAGTATTGGAGTCATTCTTCTCTTTCCAAATGTAACCGGTGGCTTCTAAATTTGCATTCACAGTTCCCAGTCCCACCCCCCACTCCTCAGTCATTTGTGGGTACAAATAATAGAACTTCAACATAGTGTACAGTGAAACTATATAATTTAAGCATGCAAATAACATGTGCCTACAAATGAGTTAGACAGAAGTTGTAGTATTCTCATTCACAACTGATTGTGGACACTAGTTAGGTCAGCATATTCAACATTGTCTCCTCTCATGTCCAACTGCAAATTCTCACTGAGTGCATAATTACTGCTGAATTTGCTTATACAGCCACATTGATAAAGTAGCAATGGGTTACATATTAGTAATCAATTTCTGTTCTGAAATTTGGAAATTTAACTTAAGCATTGTCACTAGGTGAATAAAAGAGGCAGATATAGAACAGGAATTGTATGATAACTTATTTACCCTTCAGATAAAATGCTTCATTTATAAATACTCTGTAATCCTCTTCCAACATTATTACAAACCTTCAAATTGAAACTATCTGACAAAAATACAATATAGGGTGGTGCTGTTGCTAAAAGGAGAACCATGGTAATTTTATTTGGGCACTCAAACATTTATGTACACAGTAGCATTACAACGGGCCTATTATATAGTGTGCACTAATATTGACTTTTTTAAACAAATAATTTTTAACATACCAAAAATATTAAATTTTACTAAATTTATAAAGCAAAAGTAGAAAAAATAGATACTTCTAAGTAAGCATTATCTGCATCAGCCTCAGCAGAACTCATAATATTTTGTGTTTAAACGAGAGAGAGAGATGGTTCATCTGAGCCTTTGCTCATGTACATGGAATTTAGCAAAATATTGTAGTCCATGGAGTGATGGATCCACACATCTAGCCCATATTCCACTGGGAAATACCCCAGTGAGAATCTGTAGTAGTATGGGTGCTGGAGTGGAAGAGAATGAATATGTCCAGAAATCTCCTCCTATTGTCAGAAGACCAGCACCTGAACCTTCAAACATCAGGTAACTTGTAAATGAACTATGAGTAGAAGAGCTGGTTAAGTAAAAGAATTCATTTACTTCTGCCTGATGCTCCTCCGGGCACGGAATGTTAAGCAGTTAATACAGATGGGTTTCTCTATAATTTTAAGAGAGAAAGCTATTCAGAATTGCTGTACTACTCTGCAAAACACCAGCCACACCCTTCCCCTCTCTAAATCTGGTGCTGACTTAACGGTACTACACCAACATACTTGTAACCATGAGCCTGGAGGAGTCACTGGGTGGGGGCGGGGGGGGGGGGGGGAAAGGGGTGAGGCTGTGTTACTGCTGATTAGGACATCATGGCAACTCCCTGAGTACCATTAAAATACTAAATAAATTCATCCTGAAGGGCAAGAAATCCCATATAAAACAGCAAAAACAACGAGGAGTCCTTGTGGCACCTTAGAGACTAACAGATTTATTTGGGCAGAAGCTGATGAAGTGTGTTTTAGCCCATGAAAGCTTATGCCCAAATAAATTTGTTAATCTCTAAGGTGCCACAAGGACTCCTCGTTGTTTTTGCTGATACACACTAACACGGCTTCCACTCTGAAACCTGTCACCATATAAAATGGAGTTTTAAAGCCACTCCTTTCCTGCATAAGAGGCATTTTAAAAAGTCAAACTGGAATAAAAGGACAGGGTAGTCATGTAATGAAAATACAACATAAGTAAGGCGAAATTTGTGTCACAGTTATTTTTAGTAAAAGTCATGGACAGGTCATGGGAAACAAACAAAAATTCATGGCAGCCCGTGACCTGTTCCTGACTTTCACTAAAAATATCCCTGACAAAAGGGATAGGTGGGTTCAGCACCCTCTGCTTCTGGGGCTCCCAGGTTCCCCACCGATGCAGTGCATGGGAGCTCCGGGGTCCCCCTGCCCCTGGGCTGATGTGGGGGTCCCCTTGCCTGGGCAGCTTGTGGCTGCAGGATCCCCCAGCCACTGGCCCTGGCTGCAGCTGAGCAGCTCTGGGGAGTCCCTGCTGCCGCTGAGCAGATGCAGGGGTCCACCACACGCCACGGCTGGGCAGCTGCACTGGGTCCCCCCACCAAGTAGGGGGCTGGGAGCTGCAAGGGCAGGGCTCACTGGGAGCTCCAGCCCCAGGGCAGAAAGTGTCACAGAGGTCAATGGAAGTAACGGATTCCGTGACTTCCGTGACATAATCATAACCTTAAGCATAAGTAACATATGTGTTTAATCCCTTACTCTACTACTGCTACAACAAGTTTAAAATCTGGATTTGAAAATGAAGCTGTCAGTGTGGCTTTCTACCTTAAATTTCTGTGTGTATTTAAAGACTGATGTTTAAGCAGGTGCATACCAAATAGGAGAAGGGGCAGTGTTACTATCTATGCATATGGCATTAGGGAGACCATTTTGTTGTCTCAGTCAGGCAAGGTACTAACAAACTTCAACAGGTCTTTATTTTAAAGTGGAAACCTCTTTACCAAGATGCTGCAGCACCCTCTGTAGTTCTCCCAGTGTCTCAACTCCCTCCCCGTCCTTTCAGACTCCCAACAGTCAGTGCTCCCAGTTCTAATAATTACAAGCAACATCTAAACACCACACATTTCTAGAATATTGTACCCAGTTCTGCTATCCACACTTCTAAATGGATGATGAAAAGTTGGAAAGGGTTCAGAAAAAATAATTACTTGGATGATTTGAGGTGTGGAAAACTTGGCTTATAGTAAGGGGTTTAAGAAGCTCAGTCTACTTCATTTATCCAAGTGAAGGCTACAAGGTGACTTTATCATGGTCTTCAAGTACCTACATGAAGAAGAGATTTCTGATAGCACAGGGCTCTTTAAACCAACAGAAAAAGATGTAAGGAGATCAAATAATTTGAAGCGGAGGCTAGACTAATTCCAACTAGAAATCCAGCACCAGTTTTTAACAGTGAGCACGTCAAGGGTTCAGCCTCTCCAGCGTACCCTCTTGTAGCCCTGCCAGTGCACTCTGCACCCCCAGGCTCTTTCAATAAATTACCAGACTTAGGTTAGCTCAAGAACATGCACCCCCTTTATAGGATCTGATTTATTTATTTTTTTTAACATAAGATGACTTACTTTGTTAGCTGCCCCAGATCACCCTCTTCAGGGTCCATACAAGAGTCCTGGTCAGCTCTTTGCCCTGCTTCAGGAGCTGCATCCCCCAGTCTCCTTCCTGGAGCTAGGGCTAGGCTTCAAATAGTCACTCCGTTGCTTCACCTAGCAGGAGCCCCAGCCCTCCTCCTTGTGGCTGGGTTGATAATTTAGCCAGCTGTAGCACCTTAGCCAGCTTATCCCTCAGCTGGCCTGGTCCCTCCCCCAATTAAGCCTCAGGCTAGGCGGATCCAGCAGGCAGCCTTCCCTGCTGGTGTCTTCTCCCTGCTTACTCAGGGTCCTGCAGGAGGCTTTTTACACTCTGCAGTGCCTGCAGGCATCTACCCTTCTATGCCGGTCCCCTTCTCCCAGATCTTTCCCAATTGGTCTGGGGCAGATGAGAGCCTTGTCCCCATCCTCTCTGCAAAGCTCCTGCGCCCTCCCCCAGGATCTTACAGGTATGACAGGATTTCCTTCATTCCCAGGACAGCTTTCTCTTCACATCCCCCTTAGGTCCTTATACTGGAACTTTCAAACCCTTAAAGGGCCATGCCACCTGGTGGGGTGGGCTGACGACAAGAAGCTACTGCCTTTAAGGGGCAGACTACCCTGTCACATAAGGCAATCAGCCATTTTCACAATTTACTTAGGGATGTCAAAGATTCTCCAGCACTTCAATCAAACCTGGATATCTTTCTAAAATATGAGATAGCTCAAACAGAAGTTATGCACTTGATGCAGAATTTACTTGGTGAAGTTCTCTGGCATGTCTTATGCAGTAGATCAGAGAAAAGTATTATAGTTACTTTTGGCAACAAAAAACTTATGAATCCATGAAGAGGTTTGCATAAAGGGCCAAATTTGTTGCTGACATTATTGCATTGGTTCCTGGGATGAGTTTAGTCAGAAGAAAGAATGCTTGTGGCTGTAGCTAAATCAATTGACATAGTGCATCTCCTTTTTACATAAGGGCTCTTATGTGGGTGCTAAGTAACAACACATGTTTTAAGTGCTTAAAAAAAAAATCACTAAATAATTAATTAATTATTATTTTCAATCTTCCACATACTATAGCTTAAATGATCAGATCCATATGGATTGTTCTGTATGCCTATCCATTTTTGCTGTTTAAGGCCAAATTGTGCCCTCACATATGTACACAAATTGAAAACTGAATTTAATGTAAGTTGCATATGACTATGTAGGGTTCTCGTCTATCAAAACTTTGCAGTCTTCCCAAAAATCTTTAAACTCTGGTCTCTTTCCGGTTTCATCTTTGCTTGGTCAGACTCTTTTAATCTGTCTTTGACTTTGCTTCTCTTTCTCATTTCTCTTTTAATCACTGGTTTGATGACACTATAAATACCAGGTGTCCTTATTGTTAAATTTAGAACTGAGACTACACAGACACAAAGGAATACAACGCTTCAGCCCAGCAATGCAATGTAGGCTTCTTCTATAAAAGAGATTTTAAATGATATAATCTTAAAGGTATTTTCTTAAAGTGGGCTTTGTAAATTCACATACAATACCTAGATATATTTACCCGACTAATTCAAATATCCTAAATATTATTAAGTATATAATGAAGGAACTTTACCTTGAATTCCGGCTTAGCTTGGATTGTTTTGTTGCAAAACATGGGCATGACTATTAATAAATATTACAATGATTTGAAATGATTGGGTGGTCTACTGACTCTCATTGAGCAATATCTGGATTGTTGAATCATGTCACAGTGTATGCAAAACATGTGGCTGAGCAAAATCAGCTACTAGGGAAAAGGAAGTTGACACAGGACTATTTACCAACTCTGGTAATGTGAATGTTTTCATAAGGGAAGAATTCTAATAGAGAATCAATCTACTGCATAGGGAAAATGAACTGAAAGTTGTGAAACCAGGGTTCTATTCCTGGCTTTGCTACTGACCTGTTGTGTGGCCTTGGTCAAGTCACCTCAACTCTGTTTCTTCTTTCATCCTTTGTGTTGTGTATTTAGATTGGGAACTCATTCAGGGAGGGGCTACCTCTTACTATGTAAATATGCACTGTTCAGCAAATTGGGCCCTGATCTTGGTTGGGTACTCTAGGAGCTACTGTAATAATAAATATTAGTGTCTTGTCCACATGTTGTGGCCTGAAACTTCAACCTTCATTAAATTACTCCAGTAGCTCCTACTACAGCTAAACAGTATGTCTCTACCATAAAAGTCCATTCTGTATATGGTTACTATGTACAATACTGTCCCAGTCTTTCTAATGATTATAGCAGAAACTCATTTATCTCCTTTAGAATAGTTAGGAGATAATTGGGTCTTGTCAGACTTTAAAAACTTTTCCGGGCTTGCATCTCATCTGTTTATGTCTGTCCATTATTGTTGCATTTTGTGTCATTTTCAGTGGTTTAAATAAATTAAAACAAGTACCCAACTGTTATTAGACCTACTGGAAACTCCTGTGTAAAGAGCTGAGCTGTGTCGTAATATGATTATAATGAATTAGTAGTTTAGAGCATAGCTATGAGTGCAATAATCTTTCCCATGAGATCTAGTTCTATTAAAAACATACATGTTGTCCTATTAGTCTATCTTTGACATTGAACATATACCACAATTATTAAGTTAAAGTATTCAGACAAAGACAATAAAGGAGAAAAGTCAGCAACATATTATAAATCTCTTTGGTCTGAGGTTTTGAAATTTCTTTAAAGTGCTTAGATTAGATGCCCTAAAACTCCTTACATCATCTTATAATCATTTTGATTGAGACTAATTTTAAAGTGAAGGCACTTTGTAAAAATAACAGTTCTAAATTTACTGCCAAATCCTTAAACATAGCAAAGTACATATAAAATTGTCCCTTTGAAAATATCAAGAATTTCTGCCCACATTTACCCATTTTAATGTTCTCTTTTACTTCTAGACAGTCAGAGAAGCTACAAATTCTCTTATGCAAATGGATGAGAATTCACCACTGACACTGATTGCCAGAAGACAATGTCTTTAATTAATAGAACTCTGTAAATTTTGTTCAAGAACACATCAGTGATGAAACTAGACTTTCATCCTTTCAAGTTGTAATGGTGTGTAAAATTATGCATTTAATCTCTAAATATTTATTTTTATTTTCTTTAGCTTCTGAAAGGAATTATGAAGGAATTAAGCATTCTTTAAAGTGAGGGACAGATAGCACTTGTTGGAATCAAACCATTTTTCATATGCTGTAACCAGGTACAGTCTGGTCTCATTGAAGTTGACAGGTTAGAAAACTATTGTCATTCATACTTTTACAATAAAGTAAACATGACGCTTACCAGGGCCGGCTCCACCATGTTTTCCACCACAAGCAGTGTGCCGAATTGCCGCCACAGGCGGCTGAAGATAGAAGCTGCCGCCGAATTGCCGCCATAGGGCGGCTGAAGATACAAGCTGCCTCAGAATTGCCGCCGCCGCAGAAACGCGCGTGCCACCCTAACGGCACACGGACTGCTGCCCCTTGCAGATTGCCACCCCAAGCACCTGCTTGGAATGCTGGTGCCTGGAGCTGGGCCTGACACTTACAATCGAATATATCTGATGTAAAATAACACTACTGCTTGCAGAAGCAAGATGGGTGTTGTGATATCTTTTATTGGAGCAACTTCTGTTGGTGGGAGAGACAACCTTTGGAGCTTACACAGAGCTCTTCTTCAGGCCTCTCTCACCAACAGAAGTTGCTCCAGTAAAAGATATTACCTCACCCACCCTGTGCAATGCATGGGGAGAGTTAGGTGCCTAAGAAAGAGATTCCCAGAAGCCAGCAAGCTGAGCACCTAAGCTAAGTGGAATGCAAGGGAATAGGGTGGGGCCTAGGTCCCAGATACTCAAAGGGGCTTAAGCCCCTATTTCTGCTCAAAATTTTCAACCATGAATCCTCTCCGGTAGTTAGACACCTAAGCCAGGTTATCAGCCCTTTCCTGTGAAGAAAGAGAGACTTCCACTATAGCCAGAACTCACCTAGGACATGGACAGCCAGGTTCAATTACCGGCTCCAAAGCAGGCAGAGTGAGGCTATAAACCTAGGTCTCCTGCATCCTACGTGTGTGCCTAACCTCTGAGCTCAGGGCTGGCTGTAGGGGCCCTAGATGATAACTTTCAGCGACACCACATCAATATCTAAAGGCAGTGTGACAAACTGGAATTCCCCCTCTCCCCTGCACCCCCAAGCTGTTCCCAGAAATGTTTTCCCACTCTGGGCAACAAAACACCTAGGGCCCTGACTGGCTACTGGGTGTAATGAGACACAGATGCCAGCCAGTCAAACTCCAAGCTGCTCATCCCAGCTGTCTTTTGTGCAGGTTAGGTGTGCTCGGAGCATGCCTACTGGAGCTGGCTCCACAGGACAGAGAGGTCAGAGAGCGCCTAGATTGAGGATCCCACCAGGGTTTAGCCAGTGTGCCAAGCAGGTTGGTAGCATTAGGATTTAAGCAGTTTTGCATATGCCTGTTGACAGAAACATAGGCACATAGGGGACTAAACTGGAGGAAACACATGCTTAGCGACTTCTGCTGCCTACAGGGTTAGGGAGCAGCTGAGCAATGGCTTTGTGAGTGCCAGTGGTGCTTCAATGTTGGCCTTGGGTGCTAAAAGAGGCAGTCGGGCACCTAAGTCCCTAGGTGAACCTAGCCTTCACTCCCTAGTTATGCAAAACTCCCATTGACTATAATAAGAGTTTTGCCTAATTAAGAACTGATTGAGGACTTCGGAAAGGGCCCTTTGTATACAACTGCTGTTAGGCAGAGAGTATATAATGTGTCTAACTGGAGGTAAGGAGTTCCATGCTATGTACGTTTGAAAATGGAAAGAAACCAGGGTACACAAATGGTGTGATTGTTGTGTGACTGCAATTATAACAGTCTTCATCAGAAATGTTCAATCAATCCTCTTCTCCTTCCGCTCTGTAAAACTTTTTAGTGCTCTCCTGTACACAGCAATGATGACAGAAGATTTTAGACACTGATACCCAGACTAGATTATAGGGAGCCCCAAAGCAGGCCTGTAAGCTGCTCACAGAGTGTGAGCAAGGCTCAGTCTTTGTGATCCTGACTAGTGAAACTGGACAACCAATGAGAGCCTACCTTGCAGTGCTTCTACTCCATGAGGCACTACAGCACCACATCACATTCAACATAGGGCCTGTGCCACTCTGAAGTACAATTTAGCACTGGTCTAATAAATAAATTATTGTTATAATTGGACTTTTGAGCCCCTTAGTTTGTAGGGATTCTTCTGCACAGATGACTTCAGCAATAGCACACTGGTAATAGGAAATGAATTGCTGGTACGGTGAACCTCTAACTGCCTTCCTGTAGGTGCAAATCCATTGGAAGTAAAAATACCTATATTTATACCCATAGTTGCAATGCGGTGCAAATTCTGATCACAATTGAATCAGGATGCAAACTGAATCCATGAAAAAAAAAGCCGATTTAGATAATTTGGACTTGTACGTAAAATAGAAATCTTTTAGTAATGTTGTCAGACTATTATCATCTCCGATGACTCAGGCTCGGTATTCAGTTTAGCATGAACCAAAAGATGGCTGGGGAGGTGGTTATGGGTTTTCATGTGACCTTAAATGTAGGAGGACCTTCTAAACAATGACTGAAGGTGCCCATTTCTTTTAGAGAAGTGACTGTTGGATACTTGATCAAGAACCTCCATTTGCTGTAGAAAACTGGAGAAGTTATTTTCCTGTGGTAAAGCACATTTGAAAGTATCTGGATACCTCAGTACTCTTTCCACTTTAGACAGTTTGGTTTTGGACTGGGAAGATATGGAGAGCACAATGGTATTGATTGTTAATGATCTAGGCAGTCAATGAAGGTCAGGTTTCCATACAGAATCTTTTAGATCTACACATGCAAATCATATAATTTTCACACACTAATTGGAGTTAGGTGCCCAACTGCCTGATTTTGCTACAAAATACACATTTGTACATGTAAACACCAATGTTATACGTCACCTTCCTTTAAAAATTTGGCCCTTAATATTGACTTTACCCAGTGACATTGTAATTCAAATAAACTAAAAGGAGAAATCATAACAGTGAAAGCTGTTGAGATACAGTTATAAGAATTATAATGCTCTGCAAACTCGGCATGTTCTCAAAAAAAATCAGTCATACCTCATTTAGGCATACCAGAGCACACCTTCATTGTACAATGCTCATATCTCAAATGTTTGTTTTCCCACCTCTGCTGTTAGTCAGTACTTTAGTCTAACAAAGCTATTATTTATTTATATTTACAGAAGCAGTTAGAGGCTTCAACCAAAATTCAGGCTCCCATTGTGTTAGGTTCTGCATGCCTAGCAAGAAAGATCTGTAGCTCTAAGGACCTTATAGTGTAAATATACAAGACAGACAAAGGGGCTAAGAAAAACAGAGGCACAGGGAGGTGAAGTGACATATACACGGCTGTTAGAAAAACTGGAAATAGAACTCAAGTTTCTTGGTACCTAGTGCAGTGCCCTAGCCACAAGACCATGGTGCATTTTAGCTATTGGTTTCATTCTTCCCCAAAGTAAGTTATATAGGGTGCTGCTTTAACGACATGTTCCTTAGAGCAAGGGTGACCTGGGATTGAGCCTCTAGTTTTAAAAAATGGAGGTCTATTCTAAAAGAAACCCAGATTTGGTTTTGGCCTTTTAAAAGCAGTGTTTAGAAGTTAAGAGCTTCCAACATAACAATCATGTGAAGTGATTAGAGGGAAAACCTCAGAGGAGCAAAAGTGTAAGGTCTGTATTAATTATTATTAAATCAGAGCTTGCTGGATCCATTAATCTTTCACCCTCTCACTCTACTGGTTCTCAGAACCAAGTTTTTAACTAGGAGAGATTCTCTTTCTTCTGCTGGCATTGCATACTAGAAAAGTACCTGAAAACAAGAGCTTCACATCCTTGCTCAGTGATGGCTATGATGATAATGCTGCTGCGTTTTCTTTAGGATTACATCTGATGGTTGATGGCTAATCCTAATGGAAAAGCAACTCCGAACCTGCTAATCCTAATGGAAAACCAAAACCATGTTCATTTTTTACTTGAAAACCCCACATCAGATGAACTGAAGCAAACTTGAATGTTCTCCGTGTTTCTAGGGATTAAAGGACACTTTTGTCCATGTAACTAGAATCCAAATTTGATTCAGATTATTGTATATAATTCTGACCATTCTTAAATATAACAAGTATATAAATGGGACTTTAAAAAGTCTTTCAGTTTATAGAAATCACATCATATTCTTGAAGTATATTAAATTAATATCTACTTTTATTGAATATCAGAACTTTTGTTCCTCAGACCTCAAAAGAAAATTAAAAAAAAAATAGCACAAATTAATGGAGAAAAGAGTTAACAAGGATGCAAAAATCTTTCCAATATGTAATTAACAAAATCCTTCCCCATCATACAGAAATGCTTGACTTTTGATACTCTAATAATTTACAGCTTACAGCAAAATTTAAATTATATGTGATGCAGTAATTATTATACACAGAGCCCTATTATGTCTTTTGTAGTTTTGTAGGATAAATTGTGTTTTCTCTAAAAGATTAAATTATAGATTCTGATATATTCTGCTATTTTATGTATTGCTTTAGATAAGGTTATGTCAGCATTTCTGTGATAGAACCCATTTTTCAAGGGTTTACAACTTAGATGTAAACATTCATTCCAGACTGAAAGTTTATTTGATCATTTTATATTAGTATATGATTTTGTTAGATATAAATATATATTGTATATTATACTATATTTTCTTAATGTATATTTTTATTGCTATTTAATTCAGCATCAAAAAGCACATTAATTTATGGATAATATATTTTGCTCTTCTACAAGTTTAAAAAATTACTTCATTTTTTAAACTGAATTTTGGGCTGCAATTAGCACACATGGGCCCGGTCTCCAAACCAATCAGAATTGATATATAGCTAACCATGGTCAGTTGACAGCCAGGGCAAGGATTTAGGTGTGCTGTGATATTGCAAGGGGATTGATTGAGTGTAAATCTGAACATAGAGCCAAACCTCTGTGCTCATTTACTCCCATTGCAAATCAAAGGAGCTATGCACTGTTATAGCTAAGTGTATAACTGAGGGGCTATGCATTGGCCTCTATCATTGAGCAAAGGAGATAGATCATTTATGGTGGCAAAAAGGGGGAAAGGATTGGAACTATCATCTAGGGGCCTAATTTTGTATTTTGTGCACATCCAAAACTCCTATTAATTTCAGTTTTGAGTGCACCAGGAATTCAGAATTATACCCTAAAAGTACAAATTAAAATTTTCCCATGACATTTTGTATGTACAAGGGCCATGGTAGGTAGACCACACTAGATGTATGGAATATACATTTGAGAAAAAACTGGATGAACACAAATTAACAAAACCCAGCAGAACTGATTTGAGACATCCCAATGAATTGCTGTAATGCCTAGAGGAAATGGACTGATGTAAGAGGACCCAATGAGATTCAAGGACAATAGCCCCAAGAGGTACATTGACCTCTAAAATTATATTTGATAGTCTATTGTAATGCTTTCTGTGCAGAAAGCATCACCACAAAGAAAAAAGTGAAGGAGACAGTAAGTTTGCAAACAGGACTTTTTAAAAATGTTACTTCCTTGTGGACCAGATTCAGTCATTCTTACTCATTTTGAGCAGCACCTCATTTCCCAGTAGTCACATTTGCTTCTAGAGGACTGTAGTATGATATTACTATACAGGCCAGATCCTCAGCTGATATCTTCATGGAAGCTCCGTTAACTTCACGAGAGCTACACTGATTTACATGAGAGGAGAAACTGGTCCTATGTAAGTAAAAGAAGTAGGAGCTCACCTGAAATAGACAAAAAACTGACATGAATTCCAGGAAGAATTATCTTATTTATTATCCCGTGAAAAGGGATAAGCCCCAAATAATATCTGAAGCAAGGGTTTCAAGCCAAACATCCCACACAAACTCTTGATTCTTCAGTTCTCTACAACTGATTCTGAACATACTCAGAATCTTCTACATACAAAAAAACATCCTGCTATCCATGGTAGGACAAGGGTATTAAGAAGACAGTGTATTCAGATCGTCTCTTATGCCTCATTCATGCCTGACTTTGCAGGAGAACAGATCAGTGTAAGACACTTACAACCAACGGGCCATAAGTGAATGTGATGTACCATATAGACAGAAATCATAATACTGTATACACTGAACCTGGTATATAAACAGCAACCAGAACTACTGCATCGGTCTTAAACTTTCCAGCTATTGGCTTTTTAAAAAAAGAATAGTGATAATTTTTAGGGCCAAATTCTACCCTTTTGTGCCCAGGCCCTACCCCCACCATATTTCCTGCATTCTTATTTGAATGCCACATGAAACAATTAGATGTCTTTTGGTTAACCGTGGTGGTCTGAGTAGTGTAAAGTTTGTCACTATGTGTATCTTTCATGAGAGTTCTGTTTGTCTAATGCATCAGGCTAATACAGGCATGTGTGAAGTGCTCTGTTACCTGTACGATGCAGCCCTTATTCTAAGAGTTTATTCAGTCTATGTTTGGACTGCAATTAAACATCAGTGGCTGACCCCTGTGAGCTGAGTCAAGCTTGGGCTGCAGAAGTGCAGGTAGACATTCAGGCATAGGCTGGAGCCTGGGCTCTGGGACTCTCCCCCCTCGCAGGTACTCAGTTGTGGTGTAGACATACCTGTAGGGGCAGAGTTCAGGGGGCTATTCTATTTAGGATTTCATTGTAGATCCCAGCTACATGGAGGTGGGGCAATGAACAAGTAGAGTGTCATACCTATTCTCCATGAGGACAGACGGTGGAGGGAAGTCATTTTATACTGGCTGGTATAGGACACAAAAGTGGTTGTGTAACCTGTATTTGGACAGTAATATGTGAGTGAAATGTCCTTATTTAACTCTGAACAGGAAGTTGTGCTGGTGTAGGTTTGAATCTGTCACTTTCATGCTGGGTTTGATTGGCAGGTTGTAGGCTAGTACCATTTAAGCAGGGATACTGACAGTTTTGTTCTGAAAAATGGTAGCTAACAGGAGGTTAGTGCTATTTATAGGGTGTCTGTGACCTGCAAGTGGAATATGCATGGGAAGTAATAAATGAAAATGTTAAGGATGGTGCTAGAATTTTAACCATGACTTTATAATGCTTAGTATTTTGTAGCTATGTGTTTAAGGGAAAAATATATTCAAATTTACTTTATCTTGACATTTTCTTTATTTCTACCTTTTTCTTTTTATCCTTGAAATTTGTTTTTTAAGGAATTGTATGCGCTGGGTCAGATCCTCAACAGGTGTAAATTGACATGGATCTATTTATGTCAATTATGCTAGAGTGGAACTGAGGAACTGGCCTATTATTTGTACGATCTTCTGTCCAGGAGTCCTATGATGCAGGGTCTAAGGCAGTTTACATGATCTGTCAGCAGCTCTTAACCACTGTGAGTCCCTTGGCAGGGCTTATAGCAGCTACGACTCCAGTGGCTCATAGATATATGTGCTTTCAGCACTGCAGTATAGGAACCTGAAATGGTTAACAGCTTCTGTCTAAGTTCCAGAGTTCTGTAGTGAAGGCTCTTGGCTGTTTTAAGCACTCTTGGAGAATGGGTGGCACTTATAACAGTCAAGAATCTTGCAACGTTGGCCTCAGCGAGTGTAAATTCAGAAGCCAGAAGAAGAAATTAGCCTTTAATAATAGTGGAGATTGGAACTATATGAGACCCTTATATGGTACGTGTCATTTTTATTTTGAGGCTTATGGAGATGGCAAGATACATTCAGACCAGAGCAGACTGTACGTCACTCAGGGTGGCTGCAATCAATGGTAACTAAGCAGTGGAGATGTACAGTATGCGTCATGACAAGTATTTCAGTTTTCACAGCTGCTATGTACATAGCTGAGAAAATGTTAGATCTGTGAGTTACAGAGCTTTGTGGCTAACACAGTTATCACAGACTCTAAGGAAAAGCTAGTGGAATTGGTAACCAAAGCGAGTCATGTATCCCAGGGCTCATGATTATTAGAAGCTCTGCCACTCAGCCAGAAGTGCTTGTAAACTGAGTTGCTTACTTGAGAATTCACATTCTTTACAAGGCTGCCAGCAAGCCTGTAGCAGTGATATTAGTCCATATCTGTATTTATTCATTACTATTATTTCTATAGTGAGTTTCTTGTGCATGGCACTTCACACTTAATATTTAAAGTTTGTAAAGTCTTTGCATTTAGAAGTGCCACTGGCACTTAGAGCTGCTGAGAACATTTTTATCAATGATAATGGTGCTTACAAATGCCTTGGGTGTTACAATGATTGTCTCACACTAGTCAGAACAGCCACTTGGCAGATGAGCATGAAGCTGAGCATAAATTCCTAGAATTTTCCACCCCCCAGCCACATGGTAACAGTGCAATAAACACAAGTATTCCAGTGTATTTTAGGGTTCATATCACTTAGAGATACTGTTGGTTTATCAGCAGTGCTTATATCAGGGTTGTTTGTCTATGGTAACAGCACTTAGAAACATTGTTGACAGGCCAGTGACATTTATAACATTTGCCTGGTGCCTGATAAAAAAATGTTATTTTATCTATGTATTTCAATTTATTAAAATTGGAACTTTCAGAACTCTAGCAACTTTACCTTATATCAAAAATACATGTCAACAAAAATAAATGCAGCAGCAAAAAAGGGGTTGGAGAGAAATCCTCCCAATACAGAGCCCAACTCTAAATGTACAAATTCCAGCACTCAGAGCCTCTTCCTTCTACAACACCCTGTAGAAAGACATGAACTTTTTGCAATTTGCCCTGAAACTCAACAGGTTTGGGATATGTGAGAAGAGTGAATTCCAAAGTTGAGATCTGCCTGGAGAACACCTTCTTCCCCGCTCTTTTAAGTCAACAGGTCAAGGACCCCCCACTGATGGCAGCTGTGGCATATGGCACAGGTTCAGAAGCAGTCTCTCAAAGAATCAGGCTATTTAGAGCATTTTAGGTCAAAACCAACACCTTAAACTCTACCTGGAATCCAAAAGGCAGCCAATACAAATCAGAGGCCTGGTTTTAAGTGCTCATGTGAGAAATGTAAGAACCAAGCAGCTCATTCTATGTTGGCTTTGATTTCCGAGTTGATTTAATGTGGAGCCTCATGTACAATACATTGTACTAGTCTGGTTTCTAGATGACAAAAACATGAAACCCAGCAGCAAGGTCAGCATTCAGAAGAGATGGTTGCAAACATCTAGCCAGAACTGTATGGGAAAAGAAGTCCTTGTTACAGCTGGTATATAATTGTCTAACAGCCGCAGGAGATCCAACAGTACTCCCAGATTAAAAATTTGAGTAGCAAAAAGTGGATGCATAACCTCAGCTAAAGGCACAGACTTCCTCACAATATCTTCCATTGGCTTTCCCCAGCCAGTCAACATCACCTCAGTCTTATCTGATTTAAGATGTGGTACCAACTATTCCACACATCGAATTCCTCGGTAAAAATTATTGGCCTCAACTTGACCAAAGATGACTTGATATTTGTCTGCTTCAGAAGTCATTCTGTACCCATAGAATCTGTCTGGTATTCAGTCTGAATTCACTTGCTTTTGTCCATATATTAACATGAAATTTCCTCATGAAAGGAGGGGATTCTTATTGGTCATAGAAAGATGGCATCCTGCCTTTATCATATCAGGCTGTTCACAAGCCTGATGGAAGCAGAGAAACTATTTTCTGCCCTCACACATAGACATGACATAAGATTTCACAAAACCAGTATACACCATTCGTCAGATTCAGCATGAGACTTCAGGACATTGGGATTCTCTTTCCTTTTGCTTCATTCATTAAACTGTCATCCTTAAACAACGGTCATATGTGAGCTGGAATCAGGAAGACAAGACCTAGGGACCTCTTCATCAGTAGTTTAGGAGAAAATATCACATTGTCCTGCCAAAATGATAGAATGATATTTTGGAGGAAAATACTCTACCTCAGAGGTCTCCAGGATATTCAAGTTTCATCAGCTTCCAAGGCTGGGCCATCAAAACAGGTACCTCTTCCTGAGAGGACTATCCCAAGCTCAGCTGGTCATTGGTCTATGATATTGGTAAAGTTTCTAGTTTCCTCACCTCTACTTTCAGCCCAAACCCTTGATGAAGAGTATGATCAGATGTATGAGTTGAGCCAGCGACCATCTGGGATAGTCCTATGGTCATCATGTTAACCATGAAATCTGGAACTGCCTCAAGTCATCATCTATGTGGAAGGTAAAGTGTTGAAGCACTATGATCCTTGACATCTTCCAAAGCATCTCACTGAGTAAACTCAGCAGATTATGCAGGGACTTTGCAGTGCAGCAGGGCCATCTTTACACTAGCATTTATCCTATTTCAGCATCATCCCAAAATGAATTTACAAGATGCACGCTATTTAATCCAGTTCTGGGGAAGGAGATCTCCTATATTTGAGGCTGGATGCATATAGCACAACCACACCATCAGCTATCCATTATTTCTTATAATATGGCTTGCATGGAAGCTGTGATCTGAATCGCTCAAGAAGCTTTCTTCTTAGGTAATTCTCTCCAAACTACAACACGTGAGCATTAACGTCTACGTACTTATCCAACCAATACATCACACATTGCTCCTTTAGTAAAAGTTAAAATATAAAATAATGAAAGCAACAGAATGAAATGTGTAAGATTAAAAATCCTTGTAATGTCATCTGAAGATTTTCCAAAAATATTCAGACTCTGCAGCAGTGCTGGCCAAATCCCAACATTAAGGAATTTCACTTTCAATAATTGCAACAACTTGAGACCAAATTTAATAAATGTTTTCCTTTGAATGGCTTCTTGTTGTGACCTAACTAGTAAGATTATTTTGAACTTCTCTAAAGCACACTTTTTTCTGAAGATATTTCAGACTAATGAGGTTGTTTTTATACTTCAGAAATGAAAATAGACTCTGGAAAAGAAGGGTGAGAACGAGAACAGTCTTGCATAAAGAAAACTGTCACAACATTAGCTATGGAGCCTACACCATGGCTCCAGAATTTCAAGGATGCTTGTCAGTATTTTAATAATTAGCTACATAAATAGCCTAACATTCAGTTAATCTGTCATGATTATATTTCTACATATTATAAAATAAGTCTATATGAACAAATGACCCTGATAAACAGGTTAGGTTAGGATAGTCACTTTATTAAGTATAATAAAGTATCATGTCCTGACTTATTTTAGAAATTTATGACAAGTTTGTCTTTACTTTCAGCTATTTAGAAAAAGAAATAAATGCAATTCAAATTAAAATATCTGGTTAAAATCTGAATCATCACTCTTAACTTACTCCATTTTGTCTTGGTGGATTTTTGTTTTTTAAAGCACATTATAATACCTACCACAGTATTGCAACTGCTCTTCAGGGTCCCCACAGGAAAATGTATGCAAAATATGGGCAGTTCAGAATAGATTTTAGGTTTGACGTGGAGTGTCCTCGATTTTGTCAGTTCAATCCAGGCCTTTCACATTATTTATCTCTTTTTTCTTTTGTTTTTATGACTGATAACGATATGAATCTGCCTTTCCACCTGCTGGGCTTACTGGGAAGAAAAAAGAATAATTATAACTCAACAGTTTCCATGGAAATAGACATTTCCCACATTTGGCTATTTGTGAAATGTGGTGATGTATTTGCTTGTCAATTTTTAGAAGTTCTCCATTTCTGGAAGGTGAGTTCAGGACACTTGCGGCTCTGTTAGAGTAGTACCTCATTACTCCTGTGGGAATTCTGCAACAAAAAATTAAAAATTCTGCGCATAATATTTTCAAATTTTGCAAAATTCTGCATATTTTATTTGTCAAAATAACACAATATAATCAAACCAGTTTCAATTATTTTTGGTTATTTATTTCAAAGTAGCTGTCAGCAAGTATGTCTGTAACTACACAGACAACAAAAGAGATTCAGGAAATGTTTTTTTGACAAATAGATTCCTTATTAGTCATATTAATAGAGAACTCTGGGTAATAATTCATTTAAACTACAATACAGAACCGTATTTGCTGCACCCCTCAGAAGCAGTGCAAAGACTTGGGGGAGTCAGGGGTGACGGAGGAGCTGAGGGTGAGGGAAGTAATTGATGGGAAGGAGCCTGGGTGTAAACTTAGAGGGTTTTTGGTTATGGGTGGGAGAAGTATGGAACAGGATTTTTTTGCGGGGAGCGAAGGATTGTTAGGGAGCTTTCCCCATGCAGACCCTGGATGACCCCTAGCCTCTCCCATTCAGTCAGGCACATCTTCTCCTATCCCCATGTGTCCCTACACAACGATGTGTCCTTGCACCCCCATCCACATGTATCCCTCCACCCCTACTCAGACACCCACTCCTCCCAGCCCCATTTGGTCCTGCACTCCCTTCCTCTGTCCCCATGTGTCTCTGTGCCCCAACTCAGCCACCCCCTGTCCCTATGTGGCCCTGAACCCCCTCCCCTGTCCCTATGTAGCCCTACACCTCCTTTCCCCCATGGCCCCATGCCTCCACTCCCATTCAGCCCCTGCCCCATTCTGTCCTCCCCCACTAGCCTTTATGAGCCCCTGTCTGACCCCCACAAGCAGAGCCACACTGTCTGTCTCCCCATAGTCCCTGTCTCCTGACCTGGCCCAACAGGCATGGTGAAGAAGGCACTGCAGGCTCTTTCTCTTCCCTAGCTGGCTGGGAGTGGCTGCTCTGTTCTAGCGCCACAGCACCCTCTGGTAGGCAAAAGGCAGAACTGTAGAAGTTATTTTCTGCTGGAAGCTGCTGCTCTGTTCTAGCGCCACAGTACCCTCTGGTGGGCAAAAGGTGTTACTGCAGCAACATTCCCGCAGAAGCTTTTTTTGGAGGAAAAAAATTAAAATATGCATGGTTCATTAATTACGCACATGCACAGTGGCACCTCATTCCCCCAGTAGTACCTCATGTGTACTGTGAATGTTAGTACTAGGACACGCAAAACTCTAACATTCGTATAGATGCTCTAAATTCACCTTACAATGATACTATCACTCAAGAGTACATTTAAGGCAAGAAATACTCATAAGAAATAAACCTAAAATCTACTTGGAAAAAAAAAGCATTTTTCAAATGTATTTCAAATGGCGCACTCCTAATGTGATAATATAACAAACTAAAGCAGTGCATTGCAGAGTGCTCACAAACAATAAATCAAAAACTGAAACAAATGGGCAGCAGTCACACGGGAACTACCAATTCTAACTCATCACAAGACAGTTTTAAGCACAGGGAGAAGGTATGGATTTTTGATCAAATAAATAACGTGACATTTCAATCTTAAATTACAACACAGCAGTAAACTGTTTTGAAAACTATCTGGACAGATTTTATTACTGAATCCTGAGAACTGACAGAGGAATTTCTGACCTACTGTCTAACAAAGTTGATTACTGGTAACAGGTTTCCCTCTCTATGTTGTGTTTGCTTCTTTCCCTCTCTTTTCCCCCTGGCCCTCTGTGGCTTTATTCTCTTTTTTTGGACTGGAGCTGTTCTTCAAATACCCAAGTTCTATGACTGAGAAAGAAAGATTGTATTTCATCACCTCTTCAATACTGGGAGTGACATGCAGTTTTATGCAGAGGCAGCACAAGGTGTATGCACCACTCAAGTCCTATTTTGAACATTTAAGTGGTTCATAGGCCTTGCGTTAGACCTCTATACTGAAGAGAATTTCACCCCTTATTTCAATTTTAAAAGATAATATAAATGAATCCTATACCTAAGTTCTAGATGCCTTAAATGTTAAATTGCAGTCAAGTTATAGTACAATTATAGTGACAGTATTCTCATCCTGATATTTTTGTTGCCTACCTCATCTTCTCCCACATTTCATTTTATTTCAGGTACACATACTGGCCAAAGTGAAGGGGAGTTGCAGGTAGCTCAGTGCATCTGAGAATCTGGCCACTTTTATTTAGTTGCCTGACCTGAGGCACCCATGTTTGAAAGGTCGTCCTCTTTGTGAACTTTGACTTTTTTTCATCTTTGATTCTTCTCAAAATGTTTCCAAAATTGTGTTTGAATTGAAACAGATTTTGGCTCTATAATTCAAATTTACCCTTTAGTATCAGTTTCTTTATTTAATCATTAATGAGTAACATCAAATCCAGGTATAGTTAATTTCAAATGTGTTCCCACTTCTATTTGAAAAACTCATTTTTAAGAGCCAAGGGTGGAACGTTTCTGCAGTCTCTCAGTCCCCATGAGATTCTTTGTTCTCTCTATAGTATATTAACAAGTGAACACTATGCCAAGTAAATCTAATTTTCTTTCTTCAAATGTTCCTCTAAATGGTTCTAATATTCCTTTCACATCTTTTTAATTGATTCAGTTCCAAAAAGATCAGTGCACTATTGCTTTCTTCCCTCAAAAGAGGAGTGTGGCACACTATATTAGCAATTTTTCAAACCATTTCCTGATACTATTTCCAGTGTGTTGTCATTGTTGACCTGGAAGCATCAGCATGTTTGCAATAATGCCATCCACATGGCACTGCTGGGCATTAATATGTATAGGATCTTGAATCTTTTCAGTAGCAAAGAAGCCACTGACAAATGCAGCTTTTCAAAACATAACATTGTCAAGATTATTTACTGTTTTTCAAGTATCCCAAAATGTGCTATGTGTCTCACAAAGAGAGGTAAACATGTCCTTCCTGCCCTGAACAATTTGCAGTCTGAATTCAATGTGACATAACAAGTGAGCTTCAGGAACAGATGAGGTGAAAGGGAGAGTAAGGATGAAAGTAACAATAGCATTCAGTGGTTGACACATACTAAGGTTTTTTAACACAGTAATTCAGAGACAAATTAAGTAACAGGAGGGGACTGAAAGCATCTGCCAACTTGGTTGTTAGTGTTCTGGTGACTGTCCTCTTGATTTTCTTATTTCCCCTCTAAAGATGGAGGTATAAAGGATATTAAGTCCATGAGTCCCAGGCCATGGGGTCTCTTGGGTTACAACAATGTACCCAAGACACCTTGGATGGGGCCCCAGGCTACTCATTTGATGCTAACTCCATTAGTTCCTACTGCTGTCAGAGACAGAAACTTTGCTTTTTAACATAACTTCACCTCCAGGTCTTTCACCTTCTCTGGCTTGTGGTTTCTTCCCAGTTGGTACTAATTAGCAATTATCTTTGAAAAGTCATGGAAAATGGAAGAGATTCCAGAAGACTGGAAAAGGGCAAATATAGTGCCCATCTATAAAAGGGAAATAAGGACAACCCAGGGAATTACAGACCAGACAGGTGATAAATAACAGTCAGCATGGATTTGTCAAGAACAAATCATGTCAAACCAACTTGAGAGCTTTCTTTGATAGGGTAACAAGCCGTGTGGATGGGGGGAAGTGATAGATGTGGTATATCTTGACTTTAGTAAGGCTTTTGATATGACCTTCTCATAAACAAATTAGGGAAATACAACCTAGATGGAGCTACTATAAGGTGGGTGCATAACTGGTTGGAAAATCGTTCCCAGAGAGTAGTTATCAGTAGTTCCCAGTCTTGCTGGAAGGGCATAACGAGTGGGGTCCTGCACGGATCTGTTCTGGGTCCAGTTCTGTTCAATATCTTCATCAATAATTTAGATAATGGCATAGAGAGTACACTTATAAAGTTTGCTGATGATGCCAAGCTGGGAGAGGTTACAAGTACTCTGGAGGATAGGATTAACATTCAAAATGATCTGGACAAACTGGAGAAATGGTCTGAAGTAAATAGGATGAAATTCAATAAGGACAAATGCAAAGTACTCCACTTAGGAAGGAACAATCCGTTGCACACATACAAAATGGGAAATGACTGCTTAGGAAGGAGTATTGCAGAAAGAGATCTGGGGGGTCATAGTGGATCACAAGCTGAATATGAGTCAACTACGTAACACAGTTGCCAAAAAAGCAAACATCATTCTGAGATGTATTAGCAGGAATATTGTAAGCAAGACACGAGAAGTAATTCTTCCGCTCTACTCCATGCTGATTAGGCCTCAACTGGAGTATTGTTTCAAGTTCTGGCAACAAAAATGATTAAAGGTCTAGAAAACATGACCTATCAGGGAAGATTGACAAAATTGGGTTTGTTTATTCTGGAGAAGAGAAGATTGAGGGGGGACATGATAACAGTTTTCAAGTACATAAAAGGTTGTTACAAGGAAGAGGGAGAAAAAATGTTCTTCTTAACCTCTGAGGATAGGACAAGAAGCAATGGGCTTAAATTGCAGCAAGTTGGACATTAGGAAAAACTTTCTAACGTTCAGGGTGGGTAAGCACTGGAATAAGCTGTGAAGGGAGGTTGTGGAATCTCCTTCATTCAGGATTTTTAAGAGCATGTTGGACAAACACCTGTCAGGGATGGTCTAGGTAATACTTAGTCTTGACTTAAGTGCAGAGGACTGGACTAGATGACCTCTCGAGGTCCCTTCCAGTTCTATGATTCTATGAAAGATGGAGAAGCTGTAGTGCAAAAATACTGCAGTCTGGGATTTGTACTTCCAGATCCTCTGTACTTCCTGAGCTGTATTTAGAACAGGACCTGGGAAGGAAAGAAAGGTGACTTTAGGCCACCTTTGAATTCCTGAAGTTGGCCACGATACAATTTTTCACTTCTCATTTCAATTCTCACTTAGAACAACCTTAAATCTGCTCTAAATTGTGTCTAGTTGCATATTTCCACAAGTCATTCTGATTTGCCAGAGCTCCACAGCTCTGTGAAGTACTTGAATAATTGACCACTACATCAGTGCTTGGGAAGGAGTATGGCATAGACCCTCTAGCTTGGGACTCCCTCTGCAATGGAAATCTTTCTGAAGCTGATTAAGCTGGTTTCATAGCTCCTTTGCTTCTCCAGATACCTAGATGGGATCTTTTAAGAACACCAATAAAAATGCTTTTCTTTTTCTTTTTTTATTTTACATATATATTTTGAGGTCACAAGTTGGTTTTCTATCTTCTGCATGCAAAAGCAATGTTTATTAAGAGGGGCTAGAGATGGTTTTGAATACTGGTAAACTAAAGAAGAAGGCATCAGGATGTCCTAAAGATGCCAATAAATAGGCTTGCAAAGGTGAAAAGTATAAGGCAAGTTCAACAACGGTAGGAGAAACACAGAGTGGTGGTGTTAGTAAGGAAACTGAAGAGATCCTGCCTAGGGAAATCACAGCAATTGAAAATATTTGTGTGCTTACTTTGTGTGATCACAGAAGATAAACTATACACAGGTCAGAGGGGTGAAAGGCCCCTGTTCTCCTGACCTTGTTGGTGGTGTGAATGGTTCACTGCAATTCTATATTTAATTGTGTTGCAGTGTTACAGTTACATGATTACTATTTTTATCCAAGGAATAAGGGAGAGCAAAAAAGAGGGGATGAATGGTTGGTTTCTACATTTGCTTTGATAAGGAAGGTCAAGATTAGGAAGAACTAAGAATGAAGAAAATATGGTGTATTCTATACAGTGAAAATAAATGTAAACTTCATACTAATCTGTTCAAAGTAGCTTTTAAATGACAGAAGGATCTTTTAAAAAGAGAAATGATTTGTCCTTCTATGTCTTTGTTACATTCCTTAAATGAATATCACAATAGAGTCAGTAGCACCAGGCAATTTTCACAAACAACATTTTCCTGCAAATAATTTGAAAAGATGCTGTGAGTCTTGAATTAGCTAGGAAAAACTAATTACACACATACACAAGTACACTGATAAATCAGCTAACAACAGATTAAGAATTTTGTCGTTGTGGTTATCTGGGAAAAACATTACCTGTGTTTCTGTATCCATTACATTTGTAGTGGTGACAGTTGGTATTAATGGAAGACTGGGTTGTTGCACCACCAGCTAATAACCTCCAGTGACTGGAAAGGCTGTTGAACAGATACCGACGAAGGTATATAAATTGGTTTCTGAGGCTGTGTTACTATAAACTCTCAGGAGTGGAGTGCTGGATATTCTTCAGCAAAATACGTACATGCCTGGAAATATTATGACTCCCAGCCCACAAAAGAAGAAAGGGATGAGAAGAGGCTAATAGATGAACAAATTAAACTCAAACAGATCAGCAGTGTGTGAAAAGGGATGGACAGACCAATCAGAATAAAATAAGACTCCACTTAACCCAGCGCCAAAATAAGGGCCAGATTCTGCCACCTTTACTCACACTGAGCAGTACTTTAAGCTCTGAACCTGCAAAGATTTATGCACATGCTTAACTTTGTGCACTGTGAGTAGGTTGCCGCAAATGGGACTATTCACAGAGTGCAAAATTAAGCATGTGCTGAAATCTTTGTGGGATTGGGTCTTCATTGTGCAAAGTGGGGGCATTTATTTCCATGGGGTTAATCACAGCGTAAGATACTACTTAATTTGAGAAAAGGTGGAAGAATCTGGCCCTACAATATTTTTGAGCTCAAAAAGGTACGGCTAAATTCTTGTATATTGTGAACATAATCTTGCAAGACAGCTGGTTTTCATGTTTTCCCACCTGATTTTCCAGATCAAGATATCCTATCTTTTGAGTTCTTATCTAAATCAAACTAAACCTCCAGACCATTTGAGATGTCACTATTTGTAATTAATGGGAACTTTAAATAACATGTATTTTACTGGGTACCATATACAGCAATTTACCATGCTTTATAGTTCAATGTGTTATTTAAATGCAGGACAAAGTATATGGGAAGGAGGGTTTGAGCAACAGTAAACAGCCTTACTTATCAGGCTGAAATTCTTGTTATGATACTTTGGGTTCCGAAGAGCTTTAATAAACCATCTTTCTGAAAAGTTATTCAATTTGATGAAAACATTTAGCAAAATGGATTGGGGCCAGAAGTTGATGCTGTTACGTGCTAGTTTTCAAATCATTGCAAAATGACTTCCATATAATGATTACTCTTCACGTGAAAAAAAGCAGAGATGGTTAAGGCATCTTCCCACATCCTCTTTATTATTATTATTTATTATTGTTGTCAAGCCCTGACAGCTTTGTCAAGAATCAGGGAGAAACAAAAAACATTTACAACATAGATTCATAGATTCCAAGGCCGGAAAGGACCATTGTGATCATTTAGTCTAACCTCCTGAATAAGATAGTCTAGACAACTTCACCAAAATAATTTCCAGTGCATATCTTTTAGAAAGACATCCACTCTTGATGTAAAAATTGTCAGTGATGAAGAATCCACCATGACACTTGATAAGTTGTTCCAATGGTTAATTTTTCTCACTTAAAATGTGCACCTTATTTCCAGTCTGAATTGGTTTAGCATCAACTTGTAGCCGTTGGACCATGTTATATCTTTCTCTGCTAGATTGAAGAGCCCGTTATTAAGTATTTATTCCCCATATAGGTACTTAAACTGCAATAATCTCAACCCTTAATCTTCTCTTTGTTAAATGAAACAGATTGAGCTCCATGAGTCTATCATTAGAGCTGGGGCCAGAGAGTCAAACTGTTGCCTATACACTTACTGAGCTGTGCCTTGGGTTTATTTAGGACAGGGAGGCAATCAGGAGAAATGAGGCTGCTCTCTGTCAAACCTTTGAGGTGAATCTGCCAGTGGTCTGTGTCCACAGCAGGTCATGGTAAGTAAAGCACAATCTACTTATAGCTGCTGTTGTGTGGCAATCTGGGGCTATCAGCAACCTAGTAGTTCTACAAGCCTGGGTTCTAGGCCCATGGGTTCTTACATAAATTCGAGTTGCAAGTGTCTTCATTTCATGTTATTTTTTGGAGTATTTTACTCTATCTAGGGCTTTCTACAATCACTCTAAGGGCAGGTCTACACTACGGGGGGTGGTGTCGATGTAAGGTACGCAACTTCAGCTGCGTGAATAATGTAGCTGAAGTCGACGTACCTCGCTCGACTTACCTCGCCGTGAGGCCGCTGCAATGTCGAAGGCTGGCGCTCCCCTGTTGACTCCGCTTCTGCCTCGCATCGGGGTGGATTACTGGCGTTGACGGGGAGCGCGTTCTGGGATCGATTTATCACGTCTAGATTAGACGCGAAAAATCAATCCCCAAAAGATCGATTGCTACCCGCCAAATCGGCAAGTAGTGTAGACTAGCCCTAACATTTAAGTACTTCTATTTACATAAAAATAAATTCCACTGTTTAGCCATTATATTAAAAATCATATGACTATTTTCTATGGGCCCACCTTCTAAATGTGACATAACTAAGATTTCTGCAATATGATGTGTGGTAGGCCTTTCCTATGATACTTTGAACTCAGAATATCGGGTCTACGAAGGGTAGAATTTTCAAAGGCACCTAAAGTAAACTAGGAACACAAGTCCATTGATTTTCCATTGTCAATGGGACTTCTATTCTTAACTCAGTTAGGTGCCTCTGAAAATCCCACCCTGCATCACACAGGTCCCAATCCTTTGTTAGGGTTTTTGTAGCGAGTTACAGATATCTTTCCTACAGTGATGAAATGCTATAAAGGGATTTTTGTAGGTGGCTGCTTGACTGAGTTCCTACTGAAAATGAGTAATTTAACGCTACTGAGATTTTATTTCATTATTCATGATGTATTAGGCCACTGAGGCCCAGGTCCTTGAAGATATTTAGGTTCCTTGAAATCAGTGGAAGTTAGGAACCTCAATAGCTTTGAGGGTGAGCCTTGGATAGACTTCTTTTTATTATTATTTAAATAAGTAAATAAAATTCTGCATACGCCATAAACATGCACTTAATTTAATGCATATGAGTAGTCCAATTGAACTCAATAGGACTACTCAACTGTATAAATCTAAGAATGTCCCTAAGTGTCTTCAAGAAAGATTCCATAACTAAGAACCCATCTACCTATCGTCTGCTAACAACAAAACCTTTTAATGATACTATTTATGATAAAATATAGAACATTCTCTTCTCATGATGAGGATATAGATTTTCACCATAACATTATACATGAATCTCCATTTTTGCAATGGGGCATTAGTCTTGCGACTCATTGACTTTCATAGGAGTTGTCTGGTTAAAATCTCATGCACAGCTTTAAAAATTCAGAAATGTGCATTTTCCTAACTAGCTCGACATTTTCCATGTGTAATTAAACACTCCTTTGATACATATATAGAGAATGTCATAACTATACTTAGGATTATAGGTTAACAGCCTGTAAAATTTCATTTTTTAAAATGAAAGTGTATTACTTTGTTTAAAAAATTGCTCCCAGGTTGAGAACTTTATATATACCAAGTTTCATGCCAGAGTGACTTTTTTTGAGGTGAGTTAAGAGCCCCTCAGAAACTATGTTTAAAACTGAAACACTCTCTCAGTGCTTCAGCTTCTGCTATAGCAGCGAGTACAGATATGATGAGAAGTATCAAATGCACACTGTATTAAAATAGGGTTTATTTATGTTTGGACTCTCCAGTGTCGTTTATTTTCCATGGGCTTCAGTGCTTTTATGTAAACCCTTTAGGATGTTTTAGGTTATTTTCTCAACCCTTCCTCTGCTATGTGATTGCATTTTTGCTTGCTATATTGAGGAATCTTGTTCCCTTACATGCCTCCCCACCTTTAATTCATCTTTCACTTCTCTGGTAAAACTGTACACTGAACATTTTATGATACTTTTTGAGACTTCAGTTATTTTACCTAACTGTTCTGTATCATTCCATGAAAGACGGGAAAATATAGTAACCATAAAATATAACCAACTGTATTCTCACAGTGGACTAACACTTCCTTTCCTTTCCTTTCCTTTCTTACTGGTGTTCAGCGAAAAAATCATGTTGCTGTAATTACAGCTGCTGTTTCTATGTGCTTTGAATTGACATGGAAACATTCCCAGACAAGATGGCAGTATAAAGGCTTGAATGTCTGGAAACAAGCAGTTGCTATTTCAGCATACTAGAGGGAGTGCATGAAGTTGTTAACCATGCTCTGTAGCTCTTTTGGAGGCAATGTAGAAGGCTTCCTTAAGGGTAGACATTCCTGCATGTACACACATACCCCTCAGTTAGAAGCTGGAAACTCCTGGCCAATCACTAGTGAGTTCTATCAGCAGTACAAAACTGGCAGCACCGGTCAACTCCAACCAAGCTATGAAAGTAGGTTAAACATGTGAAAATAGCTGATTGGATTAAAAAAAAAGTATGGGGGATAGAGTAAGAGGTTGCAAATGGGGATCTTTCAGTTCCATGTATAAACAAAGAGCAGGCTGATAAACTGCTAAAAACTAAAATGTTACGTAGAGTTAAAATAAGTTGCCAGCTGCCAAAGTATTTGACTGAAATGAAGGGGTAATATATGGGATGCCATTAAAACTGACCAAGGATGAAATAACAAAGAGCAAGGGAGAAAATAAAGTGTTAGTAAGTAAGTGACTAATTAGAAAATGAGAAGAAAGCAAACCATCAGCAGTGATAATTTCCCTGCACTTACTACCTTTTCAAGGGCAAGGTAAGGTTGAAGGTAAGGGAAAATTACCGACCTGGAATTTTAAGAGAGCAGACTGGGAGCTATTTACAAGTAAATGCACTGAATTTGTGAATGATCATTGTGTGAGTGATGACATACAGAATTTCAGTGACAATGTAATAAAAGGATTAATAGCAGCAGCTACTGAAGCTGTACCTAAGACACTGAAGTACCTCAAAACTGAAAACTCACTTCTGTGGTGGAATGATGAGTGCAAAATGGCAGTTAGAGAAAGGAAGAAAGCATTAAAAAAGCAAAAAATACAATGAGTAGTGAAGATCTAAAGAACTATAAAAGAAGTAAGGCAATAGCACAAAGAACTATAAAACAATCAAAGAAAGAGAGTTGGAGGAAGTACTGCAGGAAGATAAATAAAGATACCAAGACATTAGAAATACACTGGCAAATTAGAAGAATGAGTGGAGTTCATGCTTATTCATAGAATCATAGAATCTCACGGTTGGAAGGGACCTCAGGAGGTCATCTAGTCCAACCCCCTGCTCAAAGCAGGACCAACCCCAACTAAATCATCCCAGCCAGGGCTTTGTCAAGCCTGACCTTAAAAACCTCTAAGGAAGGAGATTCCACCACCTCCCTAGGTAACCCATTCCAGTGCTTCACCACCCTACTAGCGAAAAAGTTTTTCCTAATATCCAACCTAAACCTCCCCCTCTGCAACTTGAGACCATTACTCCTTGTTCTGTCATCTTCTACCACTGAGAACAGTCTAGATCCATCCTCTTTGGAACCCCCTTTCAGGTAGTTGAAAGCAGCTATCAAATCCCCCCTCATTCTTCTCTTCTGCAGGCTAAATAATCCCAGTTCCCTCAGCCTCTCCTCATAAGTCATGTGCTCCAGCCCCCTAATCATTTTTGTTGCCCTCCGCTGGACTCTTTCCAATTTATCCACATCCTTCTTGTAGTGTGGGGCCCAAAACTGGACACAGTACTCCAAATGAGGCCTCACCAGTGCCGAATAGAGGGGAATAATCACGTCCCTCGATCTGCTGGAAATGCCCCTACTTATACAGCCCAAAATGCTGTTAGCCTTCTTGGCAACAAGGGCACACTGTTGACTCATATTCAGCTTTTCGTCCACTGTAACCCCAAGGTCCTTTTCTGCAGAACTGCTGCCCAGCCATTCGGTCCCTAGTCTGTAGCAGTGCATGGGATTCTTCCATCCTAAGTGCAGGACTCTGCACTTGTCCTTGTTGAACCTCATCATATTTCTTTTGGCCCAATCCTCTAATTTGTCTAGGTCCCTCTGTATCCTATCCCTACCCTCCAGCGTATCAACCACTCCTCCCAGTTTAGTGTCATCTGCAAACTTGCTAAGGGTGCAGTCCACGCCATCCTCCAGATCGTTGATGAAGATATTGAACAAAACCGGCCCCAGCACCGACCCTTGTGGCACTCCACTTGATACCGGCTGCCAACTAGACATGGAGCCATTGATCACTACCCGTTGAGCGCGACCATCCAGCCAGTTTTCTATCCACCTTACCGTCCATTCATCCAGCCCATACTTCTTTAACTTGCTGGCAAGAACACTGTGGGAGACTGTATCAAAAGCTTTGCTAAAGTCAAGAAATAGCACATCCACTGCTTTTCCCCTCATCCACAGAGCCAGTTATCTCATCATAGAAGGCAATTAGGTTACTCAGGCATGACTTGCCCTTGGTGAATCCATGCTGACTGTTCCTGATCACTTTCCCCTCCTTTAAGTGGTTCAGAATTGATTCCTTGAGGACCTGTTCCATGATTTTTCCAGGGACTGAGGTGAGACTGACTGGCCTGTAGTTCCCCGGATCTTCCTTCTTCCCTTTTTTAAAGATGGGCACTACATTAGCTTTTTTCCAGTCATCCGGGACCTCCCCCGATTGCCATGATTTGTCAAAGATAATGGCCAATGGCTCTGCAATCACATCGGCCAACTCCTTTAGCACCCTCGGATGCAGTGCATCCGGCCCCATGGACTTGTGCTCGTCCAGCTTTTCTAAATTGGGACAGGCAAAACAGAAACTTTGATAACGAGAAATCAGAAGTTCTAAAATAAACTTTGCAAGGGGTGAGTAATGATGAAAATCAAAGTTCAGTTTTCCACCAGAATAAAATACAATTCGTTGAAGAGAATCAGGAGCTATTATGTAGCTGGGGTAAACATGGAAATACTACACTGAAGTAATGGTTTTGTATGTGGGAACTTGAGAAAGTTATTGATATCAGCAAGCATATACTCCCAGGTAAAAATAGTATGTGCAACATAGTATTTAAATATCTCTCTGAAAGCAGTTTGAGAGTTCTTTGAGAATTATATAATAATATTTGGAGAAAAGGAGTGATACTGGTGGATACACGCTGGAGTAATTTCAATATGAAAACCAGGCAAACTATCCACAAATGTGGATGCATATAGACAAATGGTCCTTATGTCCTGTCTGGATAAAATTATGGAGAGAATGGTGAATGAAAGATTGGTTGCCTATTTGGAAAACATGGCATTACAGATAAGGCAGAGAGTGGTTTTAGGAGAGGAAGATGTACCATTGATCACATTGTTAAAATAGAAACTGAAATACAAAAGAGTATGCGGTACAATGGTTTCATGATAGCTGTCTTTATAGAGATTGAAAAGGTGTAAGACATGGTATGAAGGGGAGGCTTTTTGTACAAAGTAGGCACACTAGGGATAAGGGGAAGATTAGAGATTTTGGGTGGATTAGAGAATTTTCACGTAAAAGGACCAGGCAGGTCAATGTTAGGAATGTTACATTAAATATATAAAATGTTAAACGGTACACCACAGGGTATTGTTATCAGTCTGATATTATTTAATATTATTATAAATGATCTCCCAAAATGAATATGTGCCAGGGTAGGTGTCACACTATTCACAGAGGATTGTGCTCTGTGGGTTAAGAGCAGGAATACTGAACTGGCAAAAAAGAGAATCAATAAAGCATTACAAGAGACCTCTGACTGAAGAAATGCGTAGGAATTCAAGTTCTCCATTGCTAAAACCAAAGGACTGGTCTTTACAGAAAAGAAAATGACAAAGGAATGTAAACTCTGTTTGAATGGAGACCAAACAGACATAGTTAAAAGGTTAAAATTCCTTGGGGCCATATTTGATACTAAATTACTTTGGAAAGGTCATATAGACTATGTTAAAGATAAGTGTACAGGAAGCATTAACCTGCTTAAAAGTCTTGCTGGGACTACTTTGGAAGGTGTGGATAAGAAAACACTGCTGATGGTCTACAGAGCCTTAATCAGATTAGTTATTGACTATGGCTGTGAAGCTTTCGGGTCAGCATCAAAATCAGAACTTAAAAAAATATATTTAATACATGACCAGGCACTATAAATAGTGTGGTGCATTTATTACAACGCATATATATGTGCTACAAATAGCTTCTACTGAAATGTCAGTTACACTATGAAAGTAAATAATGGATGTACATTTCTGGGCCAAAGTTAATGGGAATTGCAATGATGAAAGTACCAAACAAATATATGAGGATTATTGGGAATTTGATCGGTGAACTACAGCACACGATGCTAGAATTCCATATGCCACTGGAGCTAAGGGTGTGGATGCAGAAGTTGAAAGACAAGGAAAAGCTAAATGAAGTCAAAAGTTTTAGTCATGGGAAAATTAGTTATGGATGGAAAGTTGCATGCCAAAATGTGAAGTTAGATTTATTTTATAAACTTAAGGATACAAAAGAGACAGTTGGTTTTAAAAATGAAATATACAATATATGGATGAAAAGTGGAATCATTTTTGTCAAATACATACAGATGGGTGCAAAAAAAGAAAAGAAAAGAAAACCAGGGGCGGCATATTGTATACCAGAATTTGGAATTAGTACATCTAAAAGAATATCTGACTTTATAGTTGTCATGATATCTGAACTAGTAAAAAATAATGCTAGCACTACATTGGAGCTGGGATGTATGCCCAACAATGGTGGTCATTTTTTCTGACTCCATCTCTGGCTTTATGGAGATAGAAAAGGGTGTCTCAATATATAGAAGTGATTTAATCAATGGAATTATATTTCTATTAACAGAGTTCAGATGGGGATACATGCAACATTAGCTTGGATCCCAGCATATATTGAGGGAATGAAATAGCAGACAAAGCAGCTAAAAATGCTGTAATAAATACAAGTATTGGCATAGAAATACAAGAATTTAAAAGCCTAGTACAGAAAAAATCTAAAAGATGAATGGCAAAAACTTTGGATTAATGAAAAAATTGGGAAGAAGATTTTTTGATTTGTGCCCTAGAGTTGAGAAAAACAACATACTTCAGGGCCTGGATAGGAAAAATAAAGAGATTTTGCTTAGAGTACTAATTGGCCATTGTGGTTTATTCAAAAAAATTTTTAGATTAAACAGACAGAAAAATAGACTTTGTGCGCTCTGTAAGATGGAAGACACAATTGATCACCTTCTATGGGTATATAAGGGCTTTGATAAAGAAAGGGGAAAGCTTTCTGAGGAATACAAATGTTTTAAGGTAACAAAAGTTTCATTGTGTTATTTAGTAAAAGTATCAGGGAAATGGGGAATTATTAGAAAGGCGTTGTTACATTATCAGAAAGACACAGAGCAGAGTGAGAGAATATAAACCACTCTGTCTTTTGTTGGTGGCTGCTATAGACTATTCAGTCAAGTCTGCTTCACCATTTAAAAAACAAAACAAAGATAGAGCTGCCAGGGGTAACCCAGACTGAGGGCTTGTCTACACTTAAAACAGTGCAGCTGCACCACTGTAGCGCTTCAGTGAAGACACTATCTACGCTGACGGGAGAGCTTCTCCACCTCCCCCAGAGGCAGTAGCTAGAGGGATGGGAGAATTCTCCCATTGACCTAGCGCTGTCTATGCTGGGGGTTGGGTCAGTTTAACTGCGTCACTCAGGGGCATAGATTTTTCACACCCTGAATGACGTAGTTATACCAACCTAATTTCCTAGTGTAGACCAGGCCTGAATTTGTGGGTTGGGTCTCAATACAGTTTCCTGTAATTTTATAGAAGTCAGTGGGATTGAGACTGGGAAAACACCATAAAGGGGGAATTGTAGACTGGAGGCCAAATGTCTTCATGAGTTGTAGTACATCACTGAACTAAAGATACTGCATCAGCCTAACATCTACAGTAATTGCCAGGCTTTTCTTATGTGAAGATGTATAGGTGCTCAATACTGTGGATACAGTAAGAACTGGTTGTGTAGTACAATTAAACATTTTATCACATTGTCAATATAATACCCAGCGTAAGCCTATGTGAAAGCAGAAGATCTCCGACTGTCAGAAGTCCCAATTCCTGTAGTTATAGATATATTTTAGGGTTTAGGCCTGGTATTATATTCTTCATTTTAAAGGAAGATAACAAATCTTTAGTTAGTGTTGTTACTCTAGCTAGGGTGTGTTGTAATTGTGGCGCTGTAGCAATTTACCTTTGGAGTGTTATTCAGTAAAGAAAAATTTGGAACTGCTAATTGTGTGTGTGCGTGCGTGCGTGCAACTCTCTTATGGTATTAGATTTCTAAGAACAAAACAAAGTGAATCCTGTTATAATTTCCACTTTTAGTATTCAGAGGGTTCCTATAAAAATCCAGCTGTAGTCTTCTTCAAGGATATGATTTCATGGTCTATACAAACACATCCAGAGGAGTTCTGTAGCACAGAATTGGTTAGTAAATCGACTTACTTCGCCTCTATATAGGTTACACATAAATAACTCCATTGTGCGCAGCTAGGCAGAACTCTATAACTCAGTAAAGCTTGCAGACATAGAATCATAAGCAAATTCGGAATGGGATGTCCGTGCAGCTCATATCCAGCTTTTCCTTCTATTCAGGCAGCAGAGTCCATGATTGTGACCTGCCAAGACACCACGGGACTTTGATCTGATAGTTTCAGCCAGGGAAGATTTTCAGAACCAGCAAACCATATATGTCCCTTTATAACCTTTAGCTCAGTGAGAGAGCACAGGAGATCCTTTATAAGTTTAGCCCAGTGTCTAGGCACTTGCCTGGGATGTAGCAGAGCCAGATTTGAATCCCACATCAGAGCAGTAAGAGAGAAGATTTGAATCCACATCTCCTATTTCCCAAGTGAGTGCCTTCATCATCAGGCTATAGAACTGCTCTCTTTGGACAAGTGAATAATTATGTATTTCTGTAAAATGGAACAGCTACAATAAAAGCAACTGAGAGCAGAATAGCCTATAGTCTGGTGGTCAGGCTACTCACCTAGCAGAGGAAAGCTCTGAGTTCAACTCCCTCCTCCAATGTCCGGGGATTCAAACTTTATTCTTGGACATCCAATCTGAGTGCCCTAGCATAAAGGGGTACACCTTTGGTGGTCTGAAACAAACTTTTCCAATTTGCTGACAAATTTTGAACATTATGAGAACTAATATCCCCCCCCCCTGAGATTTGCTGGACAAACTGAAAAATCAACTATTTGTCCATCTCAATTTATAAGGCTGAAGACCAGCCTAGAGGTAATGAAGGGGTAGGGATAAGAAGACACACTACTTTGGGATTCCCATATGTTACCCCCAAATGTAGCTATTTGTCTATGTGGTGGGGACTGTTTGGTTGTTTTGTTTGAAAAGTGTGGATAGGGAGTGCTTTATTCCAGGTGGGCCTTGAGTGGTTGATTGAAGTGTGAAACAAGCGAGGCTTTCAGCCAGGGCAACTGGGTCAAGCCAGCTGGAAACCAAGTGAGCAGCAAACATAGGAGAAGCAAACAGAGGGAGTTTGCCTGGGATTTCACCTTGGGGGAGAACCCACAGAGTTTTTGCCTTTCAGTCTTTTGCAAACAGTAAATACTTCATTTGAAGAGGCTCTTGATACATTACAGGGAAGAAAATATGGATAGTGAGGGATCAGCTGTTGTGACCTGTCTTTCTCCTGTAGGAAAGAAGCAACTTCGTCTGTATGAAGTGCAAGCTGGTCTCCACACTGGAAGAAAAGGTTAAAGGGCTAGAAACCCAAGTATCAACCCTGTGTTGCATCAGAGAAAAAGAAGACTTTCTGGATAGAAGTCAGGATTTTGTACTGCGGGCGCAGCATGCCAAAGAATCATAAAGGGCATTTCAAGGGGGACTGAAGAACGGGGAAGAATGTTGGCAGTGTGACATTCAGAAGGAGGAGAACCAATATACCCCCAACACAGATAGAGGTAAACAACTGTTTTCAGGTTCTCTGCACAGGCACTATTGCTGAAAATGCCTTGAAAAAGTCCTCTGAAGAAAGGGATCAAAAGGAGACCCTGTCAACCAGAAGGCATGGAATGCAGGTCCTAATGATGGGGGTTCCATGCCCACCACTCCCAAGAGGAGGAGAAGGGTGGTGGTGACCAGGGACTCCCTCCTAAGGGGGACAGAATCACTATTAATAGACTAATGTCAGATTGGAGGGAGGTCTTATGTGGGGTTTCACAGGGATCTGTTCAGGGCCCAGTGTTGTTTAACATGTTTATTAATGATCTGGATGTAGGTATTGAGAGCATACTGACCAAGTTAGCAGATGACACAAAGCTGGTGGGGTTGCCAATACTTTGGAGGATAGAGCTAAAATGAAGAGGGATCTTGAGAACTTGAAGAACTGGGCTATATTAAACAAAATGAAATTCAGCAATGACAAATGAAAGGTGCTACACTTAGGGAAGAAAACCAATTGCACAAATACAGAATGGGGAATAACTGACTTGATAGAGGTACTGCGAAGAAGGATCTGGGTGTTGTGATGGATCACAACCTGAACATGAGTCAGCAATGCAATGCTGTTGCAAAAAAAGCAAATGCAATTGTAGGTTGCATTAACAGAGGCATAGCATACAAGTCATGGGAGGTGATAGCACCACTTTAATGGGCACTGGTTAGGTCTAAGCTGGAGTACTGTGTCCAGTTTTGGTCACCAATGGGGGGTGGTGGTGCAGAGGAACTGCTCCCTGCCCCAGTTCATAGGTGCTGACTTTAGTCGGCGCTGGTGGGTGCTCCCACCCCCATTCCACCCCTTCCCCAAATCCCCAACCCCACCTCCTCCCCCCGGTGTGCTGTCAACTCCCCCTCCCCAGGCTTGCAAGCCTGGGAGGGAGAGGGGAGAAGCAGAGCACGCACCAGCAGCTCCCTGCTGCCCCCCCGCCCAGCTCACCTCCGCTCCGCCTCCCGAGGTGCCGCTGCTCCGCTTCTCCCCCTCCCTCCCAGGCTTGCCCCATGCGCTAGCTGTTTGGCGCGTGGCAAGCCTGGGAGGGGTGGGGGGAAAGCGGAACGGAGGTGCCTCAGGGGAGGGGGAGGGGGTGGAGGCGAGCTGGGTGGCCCTGCCTCCGCCTCCTCCCCCAAGGCACCGCCGCTCCTCTTTTCCCCCCTCCTGCCCAGGCTTGTCTGGGGCCGGTTAAATTTAGAAGCCCTTTTAGAACCGGTTGTCCCACGTGGAACAGCTGGTTCTAAAAGGGCTTCTAAATTTAACAGCCGGTTCCTGCGAACTGGTGGGAACCAGCTCCAGCTCACCACTGGAGACACCCCATGGGGAGAGAGCTGCTACTCCATGCATGGCCACAAGAGGGCATCAGAGGTGAGTCAACCCCTTCATCATGAGTAGGTCTTCTTGAGCTGAAAATTAAACCTCCAGCTTGAAGCATACTAGTATCCTTAGTGACAATTCTGTTCATCCCCTACACCAGCTTCCATTAATATCCTGGTACTCAGTCAAGCCATTCATATTGCATGCTTCAGTAGAAGATTTGGCCCTAATTTATAAGTTGGAGAGACTTAATACATGTAAATGGATGACATCTTCTGATCTGTCAAGCTTTCTGAGAGTGACAGAACAGCTCATTTTAGATTAATAGAAGAATGTCTGAGGCAGCAGTGTTGATTAACCAAGCAATGCCAATGAGAGCTCACTGATATATACAAGTCATTTAGAATGCTGGAAAATGAGAAAGCTGAATGGCTTTAGGTAATGATCTATCTGTATAATATGGCTAATGAATTAGACAAGTGCTAAACTATTTGGAATTTATGTGAATAAATGGTTCATGAGGAAGCAGGCCAATTTAATGTGGAACAGTGCTGAAAGCCAGCTATTGTAGGAGCCAATGACCCATGATCAAAGGCAAACAAAGGCTTCCCCCCACCACTAATGTCTGTCAGTTCAGAAAATATATCCTATTCAAACAACTGCTACTCTAATTGACAGATACTGCTGGATTTGGAAGACTTGTTTCTAACTCATATGCATTGGTTTAATATACTGTTGGATCATGTCAAAAATCACATCAATTGGTAAGCTTTAACCTGTTTAATGCAGCCAATGCTTTGTCATAATTTAACATAATACAGCATAATTTGACATAGTGTGTGTCACATTTCATCATGACTTGACACTCAGATCACTTACCTTTAAGGAAAAACTCTCAGCTACTTAAACTGTTATGCTATTGATATAGCAGAAATATTCATTATCTTCCTGTGTTAATGTTTTCTGTCTTTCTTCAGTTTTTTTTAAAACTGTACAAGATGTGTTTCCTTTGTTACTCTGCTATGATTATGTGCAATCAATTTAGATCATATACTGGTAAATAAACATATTTGAAAGGTTCATTCCCCCCTTTCTCACAGCACTAGAGGAATCCACACAATTAAAATCTATAGATTGAATAAGGATGTGTTAAATTAGCATCATTTATCATCCCATTGACAAGCATTATCATGCCAAGTTAATTTCAGGGTTCATGACAATTTAAATACAGGAATAAGGCATTTTTTAATGTTGGCTGCATTGTGTGAAGGACAGGATACTGTACATCTTAGATTGCTTCTATATTCTAGTATGTAATTGGCCCTTTATCATCATATTAATATTATTCAGAGGTCGAAATTCAAATAACAATTTCAAGGAAACAAAAGTATGTTCTGAAGTATGTCAAAGTTTTTGGATAAACTGCAAATAATCAGCCCAGTGCAATTCTGAGAAGGGTCCAAGTCCAAAGGCAGTGAAAGATGAATGGACCCACTCACCAAAATCCCCTCAGATTCACCATCCAGCACTTTAAATGAGTAGGAAAGTGGAGGAGGACATACTGTTCATTTTTGGCCACAAACTGGAGTGAGGAGGAAGACTCCAGAGCAGAGCAGCAGTCATGTGAAAACCTGTCATAGGTGGAGGGTGAGTATGGAGAATTAGGAGTTTGGTGGGTGGAGAAAAAAATAAAGAATATTTTTCTTAAATGAAACTTTCTGTGCCACTATAACAAAGAAGTTCAGGTTGGGTTCCGATATAAGGACGGCTGGACATTCAGGTAGCGTGGTTCTTATCTGTAAAATTAATTCACCAAACTCTACTCCTGACACATAGAAAATAGCATTTTAGATAGTGTATATTACATTTTATACAAGATTGTGATAAATATTCCATTGATTTATCACTGTAGGAAAATTAGAAGAGGATTCTTAAGCTTATAAAGTACCTCTACACACTAAGAGGCACATTGAAGACTCTAAGAAAGGCTAATAACTTCCAAATAAGTAGAACAACATTAAGAGCTAAGAGGATGAGTGACTAAAAGAGTACATTACAAAACTAGTTGCAGCAGAAAGGCCTGACTGCTGGTATATAACTTCAGTAGCTGTATTGAGGTTTTTAGGAAGATACATAGATTTTCCCTAACATCAGTCCTTGTCCACAGTCAATTTAATTTCCACACACTCAGTTTCCCATCCCTTATTTTCTCACCTTGATTGCTCATATTCTCTCAACAACCACAGCCATGTCCAGAATGATTTGATTTTGTTTATCATAGTTATGCCGAGTCAAATACAACTCTTCTGTGACAGGCAGGGGCAAAGTATTTGGGGGCGTGTCAGTGATAATCCACCTCGCAGTAAGTAAGTGAATAAAATGATACAAGTACTCTCATGTGAAGATAATAGTCTGAAAGGGAGAAATAAACAAAACATTCTTTAGAAGTTAGTCCATGGTTTGGGAGCCAGGAATTCTGGATTCTATTCCCAGTTCTGTCACTGACTCACTGTATTGCCTTAGGCAAGTTACTTAGGCCTGGATCCAAAGGGATGTTGGCATTGCAATGCCTAACTTTTAGTCACCTAGAAAATAACTGGAAAAACAAGGGTATCCACAAACCTGGGTCTTGGTACCTAGGCTTCCTATACAAGGACTGGGAAGAGATAAGCATCTAAGAATGGGATTCACAAAAGCTGGCCCACTAGGTGGGGAGTTGCCTAAGCTAGACAATGGGAGATGACGAAGAGAGGGATGTGTCATAAGCCCTCCCCCTCTCACAGAGTTAGTGCCTAAGTCCAGGCTGCAGGGAAGTGCCCGTCTTTGTTTGCGAGCCACAACCCGGAACCCATCTCTTGGTGCCAGGCCTAAACAGTTCTTCCAAGAAATGGAGGAGGTGATGCAATCACCTCACTTTTAGCTCAGCAGTCAGAGCATTCACCCAGGATGTAGGACACCCAGGTTCAATTCCCCACCCTCCCAACAGGAAAGAAGATTTGAACAGGAGGTCTGCCCTGTTATGTGAACATGCCCAAGCTGCTGGGCTATAGGATAGTCTGACATGGGTCTCTCTCAATATCTCCTGTTTAAGGTGTTCTACCTTTATGTATTTATCCTAAGTCCCTTTTCTGGATCTGGGCCTTAAACCCTCTGCATATTGTCTAGAAGATGGGGATGGTAGACTGGAATGAGGAGGGATTTCATTGGTTAGTGTTTCTGAAACACTTTGAGATTCTCAGATGAAGGGAGTGTAGCAGTACTGAGTGCAGTAATGAAGGAGGACGCTTGATCTGGTAGTGGATAGGAATAATTGTGTGTGTATGTTATTAAATATTGAAATCAGGACCAATGGCCTGGAGGAAACCAGAAGAAAGTGGTGAATTGATTATACTACAATAAGGTGAGTTGATGAGTAGCAGCAGGTGGGTAGATTTATTGGAATAATATCCTTTGATGCAGCTGGGATTTGATCTGAGTTTGTACAGCAGAAGCTAGATGAGTAGAAAGATAAGGATCAGGCATGCAAAACCAGTGCTATGAAGGATGATGTTGGAATTGGATATGGGCTAGAGCATTGGAGGCGGCATAAAGGCTGAAGAAATAAACATTATGATACAAAGTTACAGTCCTGGATTCATGTATTTCTATACTCAAGTTATGGGATAGACCAGTGAGCATATGGATGGGAATGAAGCCTGAGGAACAATGGGGAGCAGAGCCAGTGAAGGGGGAGAAGAAAGCAAATAACAGAGATGGAAAGATGTGAGACAAAGAAGAATGTCCCAATGTAACAAAAAATGAAGGGGTATCAAAGAAGAAAACAAAAAGGGCAGATTGATTGGTGCCAGTTTGCTGGCTGTCAGCCTGAGGGAAAATAGCCTGATTCACTGACCAAGAAGAAAGTCAGCATTTGTCAGTCAGTCATCAGGAAAGACAGCCAGATGTCAGACAGCAAAGTAACAGCAAAACAATTACTTTGGTGGCATTCATATCCCTTTGGATGGTGACTAATCTGGATAGTTACATTGCATTACATGTAGTGTATTTAGTTGTTAGCGGTGTAACAGTACAGTGCAATTACAGTTACTTGTCATGGCCGGTATTTACTCTGTGTGATGTGGTTACTTTTTTATTAGTAGACGTATTCTGGTATCTTCTCAGTCTTAGTTCTGAAAACTCTAGCAAGGCCCAGTCTTACTCCAAAGATTACCATCATCCTCAGTTGAAGCAACAAGTGACAGATGCATATTTTTCTAGTGACAGTCTTGGAGGAGTGGGTGGATACAGTTGCACCTGATTTTGTAAGTAAAATGTCAAAAATATATCAGTGTGTATTGCATTTGTTAAGTTATACTTTATTGTAAATTAGTTTCTGTAGTAAATGATCTGTTTTTAAATGGAAAAAAGGTAATTATTATAACAATTCACCCCTGCAAAATTTAAGGAAGACAAACAATGGTGGAGCTTCAGTTTAAAGCACAAGTCTCCTTCTACTGTTATAAACGAAAGTGGGGGAAAGATTAGGAAGTGCTCTATGACATGTGCTGCAAGAATTCTGCAGCCACTCATGGATAGCAGCAAATAATGGAGGGTATAACTCTACTTATGTCACAAAGATACATGCAGGAGAATTACAAAAAAACATTTTCCTTTCTCATATAGAATGCTATTTGTATTGTGTTTGCCCAAGTATGGCTAACATCAACAGAGCTCGGAGATTAATAGACAAAGTTATAATTGGTGTTGCTTTGTGATTGATCAATTCCATTTTACTGAATATGATAAACTGTGAATTACGCATCATTTAAAGATTCTCTTGGCTGTGTAATTTGGTAGATAAATACCTAAATTCAGCTGCCTGGAGAAATTTAGAAGACTGATTTTCCCTAAGTATGTTCTCATTGGCCAATGACAATAACAGAGGCTTTGGGAGCAAGTTAATTTAATTAAATACTGTTAAGATAGTATAAAGAGGAATGAATTTGTACCTGATCCAGGGCTTTCATGCAGCTCAGGAAGAAGATTGTGAACTTCAATTAGGAAGTATTTAAACAGTCAGACTTCTGCAACTTTTAGAGCAGGCACTCAGGTTAAAATTGAGCCCTGTGATAAGAGCCAGTTCAAGGTCCATGCTCCACTTCGAGGGCTTATGTGGTGTCCACATCTTGCACTGGCCCAACTCAGCTGCAACTACAGAGTTTTGCATGGTTTTTATCTCCAACCAGAAATGAAGCCCTGCCCCCCTTACAGATTCTTAGTATCACACATCTTACCTCTATTCCTCTGAGCTCTTTGATGGACAGAAGCATCCAGATGGCTGGCTTGCTCCACCCCCGCCCCTTTTGTCATCCCTCTCCAAATCTACAAAAAATCCCTGCATCACAGTAAGTTCCCTGGCTACCTGGTGCATTTTGTAATGCAAACCCCAGAAAAAGGACAAATAGAAACTTTAACAGCAGCCATGGTTCTTAGAGGTCCTTAGAATTTCATTTCTGCTTTGGCAGCCTCCCCAAAGAGCGGAAATGTTTTTTTTGCTCACTGGGACTGTATTAGGGCAACACACTATGTTATAAGAATTGCAAGTATTACATACATTTTTTTAAAATGGTAGAATAGGTAGAATTTTCCTCAAAGTGGCATTTGAAACACCAACCCCCAGTTAACCCTAACCACCTATCATTTCTTTCTGTTCTAATGCCAACTTCTCAAATATCTTAGAATCATTCCAGTTCATAAGAAAATTATGTATTTGCATTTGAAATTAGTGCTAAAGGAAGGCAACTGTTTTCCTATAGTAATACTTCTTAGCATGTAACATTCACGAATGTTTTTTATGATTATCCCCTTTTACTGAGATACGAGTCAATTAATTAGATTGTGAGCTCTTCAGTGCCGGGACTGTCTTGCCATTATGTGTCTGTACAATGGGGACCTAATTCATGACTGGGGTCTCTAGGCACTACCATAATACAAACAATAATAATAGCGCAAGGCCACAGAATTAGTCAATGTGAGAACTGAAATTAGAACTCAGGAGTGCCTGGCATAAACTCAGTCCCACACAATCCCTCTCTCAGTATGAACTCATGCTGTTCCATATTCTCTCTTAAATTGATAGAACTATGAGGGTAACAGACTACAGTATTCTGCATATACCATTTGGCTCAATGTGAGTGGGGAAAGAAATAAGACAGTGCAACTGGTGTTTGGACTAAGGAGACAAATGACGGGTGCACTGTCTCCTGCTGCACGGCGGGCTCACTTAAGGATCATTGGCGTTTAACAAAAATACATTTTGTTTCTGGATCCTAAAGCAAACCTTTTCCTCATCCTCTGGAATATAATGCACTACAGCAGGAGCCTAGGTCAGGATGTTAATCACTATGTTTGCCCATTAGGATGGAGTGCGGTATTCCAAGGGAGGTTAAATTGTTCTACGTAGTGGCTGATATGGTAAGCACTCTTTATTTTACTGTATAGATAGTCAATTGGAGCTGCTGTTGAAAGCTCCTGTGTAAACTGAGGGTTTTTTTTTTCAAATATGCTTTTATACCCCCTGGAATAAGTGGAAATTATTTATTACATCTACAAGCAACTCTTAAGCTGACGCAGTATTTGACCTTCACAGTGATAGAGTAGGTAATGCAGAAGTTGCCGATGACGGGCGTATTTCTAGGAAGGTAAGTGGGGAATTTAGCCTCATGTCTCCCATTTACGTTAACTGTGTGACTAACTCTCTACATACTGTGGTCCAAATGCATCCCCCTTAAGACTGTATGTGTACAATATATAACTGGAACCAATTCTACCTTGAGATACACAAGCACAGCTCTTATTGTATTTAAAAGGGTGTGTGTAGGAGAATCTGAGGACAGAATGTTCCCCCTCAAACAACATTTCTGGGGGCCAGAATTGGCCCCCCAACTGGATCCTGTATGCCATGCTTGCGGCACATGTAGGGCTCATAACTAGCTAAGGGAGAATTCCTTCCGCACAAAGGCAGCATAGGGCAGTAAGTGATCCCTACACCATTGTCTGTTTCTGAGGGGGATGGGAGCAAGGTGGGAAGGGGCATGGCCCGAGTGCTAAGCACTGCCGGAATTCTAGGCTGTGGATAAATTGGAGCAGCCCCTGCGTCCTTCACGTCACCTGGGGGCTGCTATAATTCAGAGTAACCTTCCCAGAATCTAGTGGGTATAAGCTCCCTTTGCTCCTGCTCCACCTGAGCTGAAATTTCTCTACTGAAATGCTCAAGCGCACACCGCTGAATCTTCCCCTGGCATTCTGGTATTTTAGAGCCAACCCATCTTATGAGGAGCTGAGCACCATCAGCATTCTGTAGGATCAGGCCCTTAAAGAGGAAACCCTAGTAGAGAGAGAGGGGGAAAAAAGTCAAACTGAACAACCCAAGTTCCTAGAGTTACAAGTCCAGATCCTCAGCTGCTGTAAGTTGGCATAGTTCTACTGACGTCAAAAATAAGTGATAGGGGCTGATTATGCGCTCACTTAAACTGGTCTAAATAAAGAACAATGTAACTGAAATAAGGAATAACTTAACTGAAGTCAGAGTCACACACTTGTAAAATTTGTCAGTGGAAACAGTGCAATGATAAACCCATTAAAAGAATATAGCTCCTGTGTCCCACCAAGCACCACATTATATATAAAATATACAGCAATATTGTGAAGTTCTCTTAACCTGATAAGAGAACAAACCAGTTACAGGAACAAGGGTCCAGTGCGTCAAAGTAAAATAAGATTAAATAAAACCTGCTCAGTAGGAACAGATGTGCACTTTTGAATATTTTCTAAGCACGTAATTAAAATGCACCACCAAGATGAGCCTATTTTTATTATTACTAATAATAAGAGATAAATCACAGTATTAAAATACTTTTGCACAAAGGTTAGGAATTAAAAATACTTCTGCTGTACTTAAGTTTTAAAAAGCACCAGATGCTTTAATTAACTCTGCTATATGTGGACCAACTAATTATGATTTTATATTTGTTCCATTATGAAGACATGGTATATTTAAGCATGCATCAATTATTACTAAGACTCTAAGGGCTTTGTAATGGGGTAGGCAGACCCTGTCTCTGAGTTGGCAGGAGAAAGGTTAGTATCATTTACCCAGAAAGGGCCAAAGTTGCTTCCACTGTTTACAAAGACATGCAGGAGGGAATGGGACCTTTCTTCACTCTGTATAAAAAGTGCAGTTGCTGTAAAATGCAGGAGCGGAATGAGGTACAGGGGTCCTGTCCTATAAGACTTAATGAAGAACTGATTTGATCTCTCGTTCCTGGATCCTTTTGAATCTACAGGGGGCAGTATGGGAGAGGCAGCCTAATACTGATGATCAAATATGCTATATGATTACTTTTTTTCTATTTTCTGTGTGGGGAAACAATCTAGAGTCAGACTAGAAACCAGTGGGAGAAATGGGCCTTTGTTCTTGTTTTTACCTGCTCTAGTCAAGTACCAGTACAAAAGAAAGAAATGAACAGCAGAGCCCAGGGTTGCATAACACATTTTTGGTGATTTTTCAAGACCCTTTCTAACACTGAGACAAACACGCAAAATTAGGGAGCTACCCACTCCCAATGTGTCATGTAATTTTTGGACAGCCCCCAACCTAACTACTGGGACAGCTGTGCTCTAGAGACCCCAATAATGCAGCAGAGACTCCAGAACAAAATGAAGGGATCACTACTTTAGGATAATCAGAAACAGACCCGGGAAGAAGGGCCATTAGGCCTTCCAAAGGAGGCAAAGGCAGACGCAGGGGTACATCATAACTAAGAAGCTTGGCTTGACCTACATCAGGCAGCTTAGGGTAGGGAAAAATATGCTGTCACACTCAATCTGTGGTCCTGTGTGGGTTGGTCCTTCAGATTCTGAAGGTGTTATATAGTACCATGGCTGGGGGACACTTGGGAGCAAAGGAACTTTCCCAAAAGGCTCAAAGTCAGTACTACAGGTGTGGTTGGGACTGGTCTGTTCCCTTTAGAGTTTGCTAGCTCCTGGAACACTGAGCTGGGCCTCTAGGAGTCTGAGCCTCTAGACTACAGCAACAATGGCTCCAGAGACCCCAGACACCATTTCCCTGCATGTTTAAGGTCTGGGGCAGGGACAGAATAGGCTGCAAAAGCCAAGGAGGAGCTCCAGATGGAGTGATTTATAGAGACAGTTTGTTGGGCCAATGAGGTGCCAGGAGGGGACAGGCTGCTTCAGAGACATAAGTATTGATTGTGGTTTCACTTGTGGGCTGCTGTTTGAGGTTGGAGGTGACTCAGGGAAAAGCAGCATGGCCTGGGGAGTCTCTGATTAACCCCCACTCCTCACAAAGGGAAATTTTGATCTGTTTTGCAATCTAGTGTGTGGCCGGATGGTTCCAGCCCTGTGGACACCAGCGATCATGGAGACAGAGAACTAACTCAGTGCCGGCTACCACGAGCTAGCCAAGACCTCCATAGGATTTCACAGCAGGGAACCAAGAGAGGACTCTGCCCCACTCACGGTGAAGACACCATAAGAGAACCCATTTATTTTTGTGTAAGCCAACCAGCATCCAGAGTGTTGCAGCACTTGCCTCAGGACTTATCCTCTGCGTGCCAGCTGCCTGGACCTATGCTAGGGAGGGAGCTGGGCAGTTGTATAAAACGGTGAACACAGTGAAGGGGCGAATTTGTTATATTGTTGATGTTTTAGTATTTTAATTCATCTTAATCCTGTCCTTCCCTAAAGCCTTTGTTTCCTATCCCCAGTAAAATCCTCTGTGCTATACCATTCTTTTTGAATCTGGCATTGGGGCTTGTCTTAATATATTGTTCATGTACAAGGTTATATTCCTTGTGAACGCAGTGGTAGTATTAGTTATTTCCCACAGACACGCACCCCTTGTGGCCCAAGCACAGAGAGGAGTCACCTTAGGTGGAGGCACCAGGTGCCAAAATAAAGAACCCGGGACTCAAGATATGTGAGGAGGGGGAGAAGCCACTATGATTAGCAAACAATAGGGCAGAGACTTGAGCTATGCCTCAGAGGAGGGACTACAACTCTGTGGCTCAGATGATAATACACCCAGATCACTTATTCTGCTAATTTTCTAGTATATCTACAGATCTACCACTACCACTACCTGTCACTGAGAGGGGAAACTGGCAATGCTTGTGGTAGCAGATTTTTTTCACAGTGGTTCATCCACTGCCCAGTCAAAAAAACAAAAACAAATGATTATTGCCCATTCAAGAAGCACAAACTATTTGTTGAGCTGTTTGTTTACTACTATGGTACACCGTAATCTGTGCTCACTGATCAGGGGTAAAACTTTGAGTCTCAGTTGTTCCAAAAGGTTTGGGCTCTGCTTGAGATAAATCAGATCAGTACTGCACCTTACCAGTCACTGTCAGATGGGTTTGTGAGGCATCTGAACCATACACTGAAGGGACTGAGGAGTGCCATTTAAAGTGGGGACAGGGATAGATTTGTCCCCACCTCCAACACCTGACCTGCCTCTTTCCATCTGAGGGTCCCATCTCAGAGCCCAATCAGCCTGACCCCCATGGCCAATGATCCCCTACTCCCAGGCCTTCCAGATCTGAGGGAGTGGCATTGTGATCTTGTGTGTGGGGTTGCAGTGTCACTCAGTTTTGGACCACCCACACCTTGGTTGGACCATGGCCCAGGTACCCCACCTCTGAAGCATATGCACTGAATGCTAATATTGTCATCTTTTGTAGGTGTCCATCAATGGCTTGTCATGATGTTCTGTAGATCTAGTGTTCAGTCATCCATGGGATGCATGCCATACATGGTGATATTTGGGTATAACAGCATGATGGAAGAGTTGCTGGAGGAGGAAGATGTTTTAGAGGGATACACTCATTCCACAGAGTACCCAATACAATTCCCTGGCCAGTTTAAAGGCATCTACAGCGTGGTCAGTCAGGTGGCTGAAATACTTTATGAACAAGCTGATTTTGAATAGTTTTATCCTAAATTATAATAGGTTAAAATATAGCTGTATATTGAGCCAACCCATGCTATGGCTAACATGAAACAGTAGAACCAGGGTAATAATTGAGAGCATCCTTGTCAGCAAAGGAAGAGACTGGCAGTGGCAAATCAGGAAGAAGAGATGGATGAGGCTTTTTTTAAACAACTAACAAAATCATCCAAAGCACAGGAGTTGGTGGTGACGGAGGACTTCAGCTACCCAGACATCTGTTGGGAAAATAGCACAGCAGGGCACAGATTGTCCAAGAAGTTATTGGAATGTATTGGAGACAATTTTTTTATTTCAGAAGGTGGACAAAGCTACTCGAGGGGAGGCTGTTCTAGGTTTGATTTTGACAAATAGGGAAGAACTGGTTGAGAATTTGACGGTGGAAGGCAACTTGAGTGAAAGTAATCATGAAATGGTAGAGTTCATGATTCTAAGGAATGGTAGGAGGGAGACCAGCACAATAAAGACAATAGATTTCAAGAAGGCAGACTTTAGCAAACTCATGGATTTGGTAGGTAGAATCCCATGGGAAGCAAGTCTAAGGGGAAAAATAATTGAAGACAGTTGGCAGTTTTTCAAAGAGACATTATTAAGGGCACAAGAGCAAACTATCCCACTGTGTAGGAAAGATAGGGAGTATGACACGAGACCACCCTGGCTTAACCAGGAGATCTTCAATTATCTAAAACTCAAAAAAGAGTCCTAAAAAAAGTGTAAACTCAGTCAAATACAAAGGATGAATATAAACAAATAACACAAGTATGTAGGGACAAAATTAGAAAAGCCAAGGCACAAAATGAGATCAAACTAGCTAGGGACATAAAAGGAAACAAGAAAACGTTATACAAATACATTAGAAGCAAGAGAAAGACCAAGGACAGAGTAGGCCTGTTACTCAATAAGGGGGGAAAGACAATAACAAAAAATGTGGACATGGCAGAGGTACTTAACGACTTTTTTGTTTTGGTTTTCACCAAGAAGGTGGGTGGCGATTGGATGTCTAACATAATGAATGCCAGTGAAAATGAGGTAGGATCAGAGTCTAAAATAGGGAAATAACAAGTCAAAAAGGGCAGGTCTTCACTACCCGCCGGATCGGCGGGTAGCAATCGATCTATCGGGGATCGATTTTTCGCGTCTCGTTAAGACGCGATTAATCGATCCCCGATCGCGCTCCCCGTCGGCGCCGGCAATCCACCTCATCGAGAGGCGGAAGCGGAGTCGACGGGGGAGCGGCAGCGATCGACTCGCCGCCGTCCTCATCGCCAGGTAAGTCGATTACGATACGCCGACTTCAGCTACGCTATTCCCGTAGCTGAAGTTGCGTATCGTAGATCGACCCCCTCCCCTAGTGTAGCCCAGGGCTTAGACAAGTTAGATGTCTTCAATCACCAGGACCTTATTAAATGCATCCTAGAATACTCATGGAGCAGACTGAGGAGATATCTGAGCCATTACCAATTATCTTTGAAAAGTCATGGAATATGGGAGACATTTCAGAAGACTGGAAAAGGGCAAATATAGTGCCAGTCTATAAAAAGGGAAATAAGGATAACCCAGAGAATTACAGACCAGTCGGCTTAACTTCTGTACCCGGAAAGATAACGGAGCAAATAATTAAACAATCAATTTGCAAACACCTAGAAGATAATAAGGTGATAAATAACAGTCAGCATGGATATGTCAAGAACAAATCATGTCAAACCAACCTGACAGTTTTCTTTGACAGGTAACAAGCCTTGTGGATGGGGGGAAGCGGTAGATGTGGTATATCTTGACTTTAGTAAGGCTTTTGATACGGTCTTGCATGACCTTCTCATAAACAAATTAGGAAATTACAACCTAGATGGAGCTATAATAATAAATGGAGATATGCCTATCTCATAGAACTGGAAGGACCTTGAAAGGTCATCAAGTCCAGTCCCCTGCCTTCACTAGCAGGACCAAGCACTGTCCACTGACAGATTTTTGCCCCAGATCCCTAAATGGCCCCCTCAAGAATTGAACTCTCAACCCTGGGTTTAGCAGGCCAATGTGCAAACCACTGAGCTATCCCTCCCACCTTAGCTACTATAAGGTGATTGCATAATTAGTTGGAAAATCACTCCCAGAGAGTAGTTATCAGTGGTTCACAGTCTTGCTGGAAGGGCATAACGAGTGGGGTCCCACAGGGATTGGTTCTGGGTCCAGTTCTGTTCAATATTTTCATCAATGATTTAGATAATGGCATAGAGAGTACACTTATAAAGTTTGCAGACGATACCAAGTTGGGAGGGGTTGGAAGTGCTTTGGAGGATAGGATTACAATTCAAAATGATCTGGACAAACTGGAAAAATGGTCTGAAGTAAATAGGATGAAATTCAATTAGCACAAATGCAAAGTACTCCACCTAGGAAGAAACAATCAGTTGCACACATACAAAATGGGAAATGACTGCCTAGGACGGAGTAGTGCAGAAAGGGATCTGCATGCCATAGTGAATCACAAGCTGAATATGAGTCAACAGTGTAACACTGTTGGAAAAAAAGCAAACATCATTCTGGGATGTATTAGTGGGAGTATTGTAAGCAAGACATGAGAAGTAATTCTTCTGCTCTACTCCACGCTGATTAGGCCTCAACTGGAGTATTGTTTCAAGTTCTGGGCGCCACATTTCAGGAAAGATGTTGACAAATTGGAGAAAGTCCAGAGAAGAGCAACAAAAATGATTAAAGATCTAGAAAACATGACCTATGAGGGAAGATTGAAAAAATTGTGTTTGTTTAGTCTGGAGAAGAGAAGACTGAGAGGGGACATGACAACAGTTTTCAAGTACATAAAAGGTTGTTACAAGGAGGAGGGAGAAAAATTGTTCTTCTTAACCTCTGAGGATAGGACAAGAAGCAATGGGCTTAAATTGCAGCAAGGGTGGTTTAGGTTGGACATTAGGAAAAACTTCCTAACTGTGAGAGTGGTTAAGCACTGGAATAAATTGCCTAGGGACATGGTGGAATCTCCTTCATTCAGGATTTTTAAGAGCATGTTGGACAAACACCTGTCAGGGATGGTCTAGATAATACTTAGTCCTGCCTTGGGTGCAGGGGATTGGACTAGATGACCTCTCAAGGTCCCTTCCAGTTCTATGATTCTATGATTGTATACTGAGCACCAGGATCGGAATGGTACTACGAGACAATAATTTTTATATGTGAGTAGATTGTATCCAGGCAGCTTTATGTGAAAAATGTGCCTCCTTACATTGGCTGTCCGGCTGCCAATTCTTGCACTTCTGGTGCCTTAATCTACATGGCTGCTATAGCATATGCTTTAGCCAAATCTGGACAGTATTTGTGGAAGGTAGCAAGCAGATCCAAAGTTGTGCTGTTCCCTACAAGCATGTAGATACCCCACCACATGAACAATGCATAGTTTAAGTTCTTTGGATTTGGGGATAGGAGGTAAGTGGAGATCGGGCAGAGTGTAGGAACAGTTTCCACATGAGTCATCAGCCCTTGGTATCCCACAACATTTCCCTTGAGAATCCCTTTGTGAGCTAATGCCAGCTGTAGAGCTGAACGAGGAGTAGGAAGCCCAGTGGAGAAGCCTGGTGGATGCAGCTCTGTGAAGAGCTCACAGAGAAGCAGCAGAGACTGGGACAGGAGCCCAGCAGCCAGGGAGTTGAACTGAGAAGGGTCTGAAGATATCCATCAGGAACCCAAAGCCAACAGCCCATCAAGGCTCTGAAAAGAACAGGAAGCTGAAAGTGGCAATTGTTGCCAGAGTGCCCTAGCCACAGTGGATCAGCCTGGAGAAGAGGTCAATGTATTCTGTTGGGCCTGAAGGGAAGGGGCTGCTGTCCTCATAAAGGGCAGGTATAGTCATATTGATCTGGGATGGTAAGGAGGGCTTGAAGCCTGATTGTTGCCCACAACCGGGGCAGCCTGCTAGCTGGAGCCATGCAGAAACCACTGCATCAGAGGAGCCTCCATAAAGACAAACTAGGGTCTGATCCCTGGCCAGGAATCCTAACTGCCTTGAACTGAGGAGACTGAATAAGGCCAGTAGTGTAGTTGTAGAGTTTACCCACTTCTCATTTGGGGAAGATGGAGTTTACCACGGCCTGGCCTGGCTCCCCAAAAAGATTAGTTTACCCACTTCTCTTTTTACCACTACACCACTGAATAGAGCACCTTCAGTACTGAGAGCCCTAACTTTTTCCTGAGTAGCATTTTCAATGACAGTAAATTTTCCTGAATAATCTTTCCACTTGTGCAGGTTTTTTCACAGCACAGGATGGTTTAGCCCTTTGTGTTATAGTACATTAGCAGATAGGCAGGTGTTTTTAATTTCAGTGCATGCTATGTGTAGTGTATACAATATACAACTGTTGTAATTAAACAACTGACTGTATAAATGACAGCATATCCCCTTCCAGGTAAGGGAACTTTTTTAATTTCAGAAAATTAATGAATAATAGACTTGCCCCTGCAGAATTCATTGTATTTTCAAACTACCTGTAAAAACAACAGAGCGATTTTCTGGTCTGCTTTTGCACTACTCAGACAGCTCAAAGTGACTAGCAGTGAATCTGCCTGGTGTAGGAGAACTCTCCTCACTTACTTATTCCTTGTGAATGGGCCCCCAGCTGCTGTACCTTACAGCAGGACCAGTAAGGTGCACTTGGCTCCCTGAAGCCTCTAACCACCACTGAGCCAAAGTTCGTCTCAGGCACAGTGTTTTACAAATCTACATGCACAAGATCCAGCACTCAAGAGAAAGTAAAATGGATGGTTTCTCATACAAGTTTCCTCTTCTGATTTGATTTAACTTAGTTATGTTGTCATTTTGCTCCTCTCCCAGACCACCCCCGAAGGCCAAGTTAGAGTCTTTGCTCTCACCCAGACGCTGGTTTGCAATGTCTAGGCAATCCACCACACAAGTTCAGTCATGGGAGAGACAGCCCTCTGACTGGGTTCAGGATCATCCATTCTTTCCAGGCTGTCAACAGACAAAAGGAAACAGCCCTACTATGTCTGTGTAACAGTGCATGTGTGACCATCATTCCTCAGAGAGCCCCTAAAAAGCTATGGCCTCAGAGAGGCTTACACAGAGGTCTATGACAGTCCCAGAACAGTGGTCCAGCATCAGGCCCTCCCTTCAGGGGATGGAGCTGTCAAGGAGCAGTCATTCAAGAATCTCCCGCCTTCAGCCAGTCCTTCTGCAGACACTGAGAATTGAACGCCTGCCCTCCTCTGTAGTCTGTCCCCAACTGTGGGGTGTTCTGCACTTCTAAGTTACTCCTGCCAAGTCTGATGTCCCTCATAGGCATGGCAGGGCAAGGCTGGTTGATCTCACAATGGCTCAGTAACCCCATATTCCCCAGTGTGCAGTTTGTATACCTCATCACATGTTTCACCTATGGCCCTCTGAATGACTCTCTTATCTCCTTGACATTCTGAGCCTGATACTGCTTTCACTTATATCCATTGTACACTGGCATAATTCCACTGAGCCTATTGGAGTTACTTCTGATCTGTGTCAATGGAAGTGAGAACAGAATCAATATATACTTTGTTTGATCTGCCAAATTTAGCACCTGTATCCAACTACATGTCAGTCGCAGGCAGGGGCAAGTGTTTTGCTTCTTGCTAGTAGGGGGAGTAGGCTATGAGGACCATAGTTTTAGTTTAGACCCAGGCAAAAAGAAGGTGTTAATCAAAAAACAAAACAACGTTATGACCCTTTTTTCGTTTCCAAATAGCATGAATGCGAACTTTTGCTGCTGTGTACACACATTTTCTCTGATGAGAGTACAATCAAATAGGAAGAGCTCAGAGAAGTAATAAAGGCTTCAAGCAGCAAAATATATCTTTAAAATACTACCCATTAAGATTAGAAAGTGGATTTTCTGACAAAAATAAAAGCTTGTCAGTCAAAAAAAATTATTAAAATAGCTCCATTTTCATACTGCCTCAGGAATAACACATGTCATGGGTGAATTTTGACATAACCTGTGTAGGAGAGACAATTTAAATGGGATTTAATAATAATAATAATATAATAAAAAATAAACTTTTCCATAAGAAATCCTAATGCAAAAACTCAGAATTAAAGATGTATGGGTAAATCAAACCCTGTAACCAGCTTCTCTTGCTAGGGCCTAAGTCTAATACTCTTTATTTTTGTTTATAGCACCTTACTCCACATATAGACCTGTTGGGCCTGATTCCTATTTATACTATGGGCCCTTTACACTGTTCTGGGATTACACACACTTTAAAGCCCCTTTATACTGAGGGGCCTTGTGTAAATGAGAATCACTATCACTGACCTCAGTTAAGTAGTTCACAAATACTCGTGAAGTAAGGTATCATTCAGTGTGAGCAATGTTACCCAAATTTGCCCCATTCCTCTTATCCCACATATTGAGTGCTGTCTTTAAAATTGTCTAAATTATTGGTAATTGCATTACACTGGATGACTCCCACACACAAAACAAACATGAAACAGAAACAGTTATATTCCTGCATCATGATATGCTGCTATATATCAGGCTTAGGTTTGAGAGCATCTTCTAGAGGTTGCCTTCCAGAAACATTTCAGAAGCAACACAGCCAGTTTGTTGAGAAGCAAGAATGCATTCAACCACCTGCTACCAGCCTCTTGGAAGGACTACAAGAATTCTGTTCTTGGAAGAGACCCAAGTTCTGTCCTATCAGCCAGAGTGAGTATTATCATAATGGTGGTTTTTCAGAGCGGGACACAACAGGCTCATTATACTCAACAGAATGGGAGTATACATAACACAAAATGATGATTTGATCTTGTTCGCCAGCAACAAAAAAAATCTGGTCTGATGAATGGGCTGCTAGCCTGTATTTGTATTTCTAGTTCCTCAATTATCGTACCTTCTATGTAATCACTACATCTAGCACAGTAGGTGACTATGCAGAAAACTGGAATTGATTCTCTTGCACCTGAGCTTGGCAGAGAAGGAGAGCTTTGTGGAGATGACACCTATGGTATCAAAGTCTCAAAAGCAATTGCCAACCTTCAGGACAGATATAGTGGGCTAAATTCTGCCTTCAGAAACAATCTGTTTTTAACTTCTATTGCTTTCAGTGTCTATTGGATTCATGTCTGAGGGAAGAATTAGGTAGAGTAGCTTTTTTACACATCTACAGTACATCATTCTACACCACTGTTCACGAAAGTGATTTACAGAGTGATCTGTTCCCATTGCTTCCATTTGCACATAACAGATCCAACAAATATTCTCAGATTACAACTGTACTTTTACAGACAATATTGGACCTGAGTGACTGTTGCCCTGCACCTTGTGTAATGATTTACTTCAGTGCACAGTAGGCATAAAGTATTACCATTTTGATTTGGCAGTGTTTTATATCAATTTTGCACTGGTATCAATGACTACACAAGGTTCATGACAATGAAGAATTGGGCTCCCATTATCATCTTATTCTACAGTCTGTCCTCCATTTATTCTATCCTACATCCACTTCATCCAGTAAGTACCTGTTCTGTTACTGACTTCAAAAGATAAAATACTCCTCCACAGATTTAAACATGTTGGACTGTGTAAATCTGGAGAAATTACATTAACTGAAGTGGAGTTACTCTGGATTTACCCTACTGTAACTGAGACTAGAATCTGGCCCCTAGACCAGCAGGATTGCATTTAAGGTTAACAATGAAAGATCGTGTGTCCCATCTTCCCCTCGCTTCCCAGCTTGTAATATTTAATATATGGTGAGAACCAATGTTTTAGTCAATGTTTAATTTGTAATGAAAGAGGTGCCAGGGCTCAAGCAATTTTTTTTTACTTTCATGACAAATGCGGCTATTCCAGAGGTGTCATGACTATGAACTGCCAAGCCTAGAGGTGCCAGGGCTCCTCTATTAATTAAGCACTGGTTTTAGTTACTAATCGGCTAGTACATGAGGAAAATATGCTACTTTTGTCCAGACAGCAGTGAATAAAATGGGATGATGACAGGAAGTTGTAACAACTATTTCTCTTCTCCATCCAGAGATAACCTCATCCTTTAGGCACTTCCTTCAGTAGACACAGATTTCTTGCTTTCACTGCAGAACAGCTCTCTAGTTCTACAAATAAATGAGTATACTGGCTGCTTATTCATTCTGCTTTCCAGTGCTATCTGGAAGCTGAGACAAAACTGTTGTGCCACACCAGTTGTCACATCCACTATAGAACAGCCTTTACCCTTATGCACATGAACGTTAAATGAAAGTTTTTTACATAACTTTTTCAGCTATTGATCCTATGGTGATCCTCCATTAAAAGACATGAGAGGATTTAAATGTTTTTCTCACACAGACTGCTATGTACAGTGGCCATACTTAAGATGTAAGTTTCTACCATTTTGAAAGATTATACTGGTCTAGGAGAGATTCTCTCAACTTAAAATGGAGAATGCTGGTAGTATTAGCAATATCTTTGAAACCAGTAGAATCATTTAAAGTGCAGCCACCATGATTACATAGAAATATCTAAAGTTTGAGGACACTTTTTAATAAAGCACATTTCTGCTATGTCAGTTCAATCTTGAGTACAAAGTGTCAAATGACAAGGACAAAAAAAAAATCCCTAAGCAACTGGTGACAGGGAACATTCACAATAGATAGATTCAGGCAGAACCAAAAAGGACCATTTATCAGGCCACCTAAACCAAACCTCAGGAGACTTGTGCTGTACCATTTACAAGCTAGTTCATGCTCTACGAACCAACAATTCATTTTCTTCTATAGTAGTTGAAGTCTCATCTCTTAATCTTGGCTGTAAATTTTTAGAGGTGTTTAACCTGTGCCAGGACTACGCCATTTAAATCAGTGGAGATTTTTATTTTTTTGACACTTTCTTCTACTACTTTTACAAGGAGTAGTTTAAAACATAGGAATTACACACTCTTCCAATGGGAGAGAAGCTGGCAGATTTATGAGTGCACATACACACCAGACAGAAGGAGATTTTGATGAAAATGGTAGAAGCAAGTTCACATGGGCATGGAATTCAGAGTAAGCTGCCTCAATAGCCTTGCTACTCCGCTAGCTATTTGATTTGATTGTTATTTTTATAAGCTTTTCTGAATTGGAGGCACTCTATAAGCAAGCAACAGCCAATTTATAGAGTATCGATTTTTAAAGCCCCAGATGACTGATTTCCTATAACACAGTGGAGACCACAGAAAGAATGTGAGTATTTACATAACAGTATAGTTCTCATATCTATAATCTTCTCTCCAGAGACTTCAAATGTTTCACTAGCTTAAATGAATTAAGCCTCACAGCATTCCTGTGGATTTGCCAGTATTATAACCATTTGATAGACGAAGAAACTGAGACATACAGGGGTGACTTAAGCAATGTCACACAGAAAGTTAGTGTCACAATCCAGACAAAAAAATAGGAGATGTCTAGACCACATATCTCCTTCTTACATAGAATCATAGATATTAAGGCCAGAAAGGACCATTTTTTTGTGACCATCTAGTCTGACTTCCTGCATAACACAGGTGTGACATTCCCCTGGTTTATCCGGACCAGTGATCTGCTAGGTCCCTCCAATCCTTGACTCTGGGAGCCAGCTTTACCCTGCTCTGCTGTGAGAACCCCCACTCCTGGGCTGTTCACGCACAGTCTCTGGCATGTAAGTTGTTCCTTGGATTGTGCAACCGAATGACACTAGCCAATTCTCTGGTCCCAGACAAAACCCTAGGAACCTCCATCTTGCAGTGTCCAGTTATGCACACTGGACGCTGCAAGCATATATAAGTCCCTCAATTTAACAAAGAAATTGATATGTACCAGGCTTGTTATTCCAAGGGAGTCTCTGACACGCTTCAAACCAAACGCACTGCTTCAAGTAGAATAAACAAACAGATTTATTAACTACAAAGATAGATTTTAAGTAATAGGCAAAAGGTCAGAGTGGCTACCAAAATAAAATAAAAAATATAAGCATGCAGTTTAAACTCTCAACCCTATTATACTGGGCAACATCTAGATTAAGCAGTTTTTCTCACCCAACTGGATATTGCAGTCCTTAATATACAGGTTTGTTCCTTAAACCTGAGCCAATCTCCTCTGTTGGAGTATTGTCTTCTTCTCCGTGTCTTAGTTGCTTGCAGTAGAGATGGGGGCAGGAGAAGGGCCTAGTATGTGTCCACTCTGTCTGTTTTATACCCTCAGTCCATGTGCTTGGGGAGCACAAGTCCAGGCTTGTCTGGGGGGTATTGCTGAGTCTCTCCAAGCAAGGGTGAGCAATTCCCCTGGCTCCATGCAGGTGAGTCATTGCATTGTAGCTCTCTTGCTGGACAATGGCTGTCCTCATAGATATGAGAATTGATGGGTTGTTTGACACCCTGCCCAGGCGTTGGTTACTTTCCTTGCTGTTGCCTCTGGGGAGCTAATATCTGGCTGACTCCCCAATTTACAGCATGTTTTAGTGACCACCATACAACACAATTCTCATAACTTCATATGCATTAATGATACACATATATGGGCAGAGAAATGACTTTCATCAGATGATAACCTTTCCCCTGATACCTTATAAGGAGTGCTTTATATGTAAAATCACGATTATATGAAAATGAGGAATATGGGGATTACAGTACGATCTCCTATGGTATAGAATGTTACAACAGGTCCTTGTCATTCTCATTTAAAGCCTAGTAACTTGTTGAACTAGACCATATTAATGCTGGATAAATGGTCCAAATGGGAACCTGAATCTGCCTGAACCCATTGTGTTTGAGACTGCTAGATCAAAACTCAACACTTGTGCATTTGGCTGTGGCACAGGCAATCTGTTCCCTACATATGGCACTCTGGGAGCAGATTCCAGAGGATTAGACTGCAGAAGAGATTCTGGCCCAAGGAACCTTCTGCTCCTTTGCCTCTGATAAATTCCTTAAACTTCCCCAAATACCAAACTCTCTCAGTATTCCACTATGACAAATTCACCCACTAGCATCCAGATAGCAACAAAAGGACCCAACGTCTTACTCAGCTGTCAAACCCTCACATCAGGGGCAAGCAGTCCAGCAGACCTATCACTATTCATGTATTCAGGACAATGCCCCCACCCCATCCTTGGAACACAGTCAGAAGAATTGCACTAGTGTCATGAGAAGCATCAGGTTTTGTATCATTGCAGAAGGGAGTTGGAGGGTCACCTTCTAGTAGCTGTGGCTACATCCTTCATTTGGCACAATATTTTGTTTGTTCCTTCTTTCCCCACTTCATTGTTGTTCAAACATATCAAGCAGCGTGACACGGGACTCTGCATTCTGCATTTCATCCATTACCGTCTCCTTGCACCTAGTATGGTGTGTCATGTTGTAGTGCTGCCAGAAACAAGGGATACACAGAAGCACTTGAACCTATAATGGGCTTAAGAGGTTTAGTGAAAATAACCCATAATTCCCACACACAACACATCTTGGTCTTCTCTAGGAACTGGAAGAACAAGAGCTGCCCAATTTTTAATGTAACTCCCCAATTCTCATTGTCCCAGGCGACCCCGCGCAGGGAGACCTGGTGTTGTAGCAGCTCTGCCTAAGTATTCCCATCACACTCTTCACCCTTCTCCTGTTTTAGCGGTAATGTGGCCCTGTGGCCAAGCCCCTTCCAGGATAAAAAGTCCTTTAATCCAAGTCCAGAAACATCAAAGCAAAACAGACTTCAGTCCTACTGGATTCAGCCCCTTCCCTACAAGCAGGCTCCCAGCAGCAACAGCCTTTTTCACTGCCTAACAGCCAGCTCCTGAGCACCAACCAACCGAAACAGTCAGGTCAAGCCTACAACCAATGTTTAGCTCAAGGCCAACTTCTTGCTTCCCATCAGAATAGCTTGTCCACTTCCCACCATGCAGCCAGACTGGAACTGCTGGCTTTTGTCCTCAAGTTCCAGTCCAGCATCAGGTTCCTCTTGGGCTCTGTCTTTACTTGCCTACCCAAATCCAGTTTTCTCCTAGCCCAAGCATCCCAGTTTTGGCCTTTGGATCCCCACCTCTTCCCACTTACTCTGGCTTCCCAGACTCATAGGCCTTCCCTAGGAAACTGCCTCCCTGCATCTTCTCCTCCTCTTAGATCCCACACACGCGGAGCAGTCTGACTTAATGGTCAAAGCCCAGAGTCAATATCATGGCCAGGAATCACAGCCTGAGTCAGAGGCAGAATCCATGCCAGGGGCAAAGCTGGAATCAATAACTGGGGTCAGGACAAGGGAGAGGAATTAAGACAAAGAAAGAGGAACAGCAAATGGGAACCAGGCAAGGAGGCAGGAACTTGATCTTAAAGGGTCTGGTCAGGAGCAGGCCTAACAACTAGTCGCTCAGACAAGGGGTGTGGTAGGAACAGGAAGTTTTATGTTTGGAGGTGACCAATCAGCAGATGGCTGTTAGTCAGCTGATTCTGCTGAGTCAGTGAATGTAGCTTCTGTTTGCAGGGTATCAATTGCAGTTTCCCTGTCTGGTTGGCAGTGTGGAATTAATGGCAGTGGGTACCAATTGCATACCGTTATTTGGTTAAGTGCCCTGTAGTCCAAACAAAGTCTCAGTGAGCTAGTGAGCTGTCTTTCTTTTGAATGAAGATTACTGGGGCATCTGCAGGGACAGTAGAGCAGCAGAAAAAGTCCTTGTCTAGGTTTTCCTGGATGTCCTCTCTTAAGACTGCTGACTGGGCTTGGACATAAAATATATGCATGTAACCAGAATTTTAACTCCAGGTTGAAGGTCTACGTGACAACTGTAATAACAGAGCTGGGGTAATATGCTTGCATTACGTTTTGCGAAAGTGTTGTGGTAGTCTTGGTATTATGTGAGGAGTGAAGGTTCATCATGAAGAGTTGATGTTTTTTTATCCAACAGAGTGGCTGCCATGGGGAGGGACATCTTAGTTCTTGGAGCAAGGTTCTCTGGCTTGGACTCTAGGATTGTAGGTTCTTGAACCCTGGGCAGTTTTCCCTACAGAAGCTCCATGGGAAAGAGATATTGTGTGGGAAGCACAGATTAGTCAGGGTACCTCCAAAATCAAGGTAAAATGCAGGGAGCTAATAAAACTGAATTTTAAGACTTCTTGGTATTCCCAATGACCACTTCCAAAGGTACAGTCTCCAGAGTAACCACGCCTGATATCAGGGGGAACCCATCCACTGTCTCCACCACATCAGGGGTGGTTTTAGGTTGTCCCAGGAGGCGGAGGACCTGGGTTATGGAAAAATCCAAGAAATTATCCCCTGCTCCTGACTCAATCAAGGTTCTATTATCCAGGTCATTAATGAAATTACTGAATAGTATCAGACCAGGACTGATCCCAGTGGAACCTCACTAGAGACATCCTGCCACTTTGACAACCAGTCCCTGATAACTATACTTTCAGTATGTTTTTTCAACCAGTTGTGCAGCCACCTTATGGTAATTTAAAGTAGACCACTTTTCCCTAGTTTGCATATGAGAATGTCATGTGGGACTGTGTCAAAAACCTTACTAAAATCAAGATATACCATGTCTACAGCTTCACCCCTATCCACAAGGCCAGAAACCATGTCAAAGAAGCATAATAGGTTGGTTTGGCATGATTTTCTCCTAACAAATCCATGGTGGCTCTTACTTTATAACCCTATTATTCTGTGGTGCTTACCAGCTGATTGTTTTATAATTTGTTCCAATATCTTTCCAAGTATCAACGTCCATAATTCCCAGGCTCCTCTTTGCTCCCTTTTTAAAAATAGGAACTACGTTTGCCCTTCTCCAGTCCTTTGGGACCTTGCCTGTTCTCCATGAGTTCTCAAAGATAATTGCTAAATCATAGACGTTTTAATGTAATTTTGTTTAGAGTCCTGGATTTCTGAATTTCCTTTTCCATCAATTCTTTAAATCCATGGGGAAAGTTTAGACCATTTCACAATTCATCATATAAGTTCTTAAGGCTAAAATCTTCGAAGCCATGGTCTAGATTTGTTGATTTGTTTCTGTATTTAATAGGCTTTAGATCAGGTCCACAATGCTCATGCAGGATTCAACAGACTTTCTCCTAACTGGTACATTGCAGTCTTTGTAGTAGAAGTGTTTTCTAAAATGAGTTGCACAGGGGCAGTGGCTTTTCAGGCGTGTAGATCTGTTGGTTTGCCTCAATTTTTTCCCCTGTCAATATTTTCTCACAGATTTATACAATCCACTTGACAATAAATTTTGTAGCATTGTGTAATAGGTGATTATAAGGGTGATTTTAGCACTCTTAATTTCCTGCAGTCACTTTCCTTTGCTATGTTTCATCTGGTGTATTGTATTATTTATACGCTGGTTTTCTATCCATATTAACTTTAATGTTGTTTATTTCTCCTTTTTACTTCAGTTTAGGAAAGAACTGGATTGGTCAAGCCTGAGGGCACCTATGGCAATATCTTTAGGAGAATACATTATCACTTATTAGACAGCTGCTGTTCAGGCATAGAGAGATAGATCTGCGTGAATGATTCCCAACAAATAATCTACTCAATATATTTATTCACTTTTTCCTCACATTTATTCAAGAAAAACTTATCAAACATTGCATTCTGTGGATTGATTGTGATTATTGGAAATCTGGGCTATGTTGCTTAGCTGTGAGTGGGCACACAGTATCTCTCCAGTTCCTTGATTGAATGAGCAAGCAAGTTTAACTCACTGTTCAGTATGTGGTATGTGTCCCCATCTGTGCCTTATCCACAGAAGGTATGAGTCTGTTACAGCTCCCAGCTATGAGACCAGATTGTTTACTTCAAGATGAAGCTGTAGAAGCTTGTGCTTTTAACTCTAGAGGTCCCTGGTTAAGTAACCAGTATGTCCATGGATCCAATATAGATGCTTACAAGTGCAAACCTAAAGTCTGAGCTGAGTGAATACTCATGCATATGACTGTGAAATTTGCTTTCTATGTACATTTGTGTCAGTAATACTTAGCTTCAAACATTTATGGAAATTCAACATAAAAGAGGCATGAAAATAGCAAAAGGAAATCCATTTAAAATTTGAACAAATATTCATAGCAAATATTTGTATTATTTTCTCCAATCTACTCAAGGGCCTATTAAAATTTCTTAGATTGGAATTAACTTGTTGAAAGAATAAGAATCTTCAGTGTAAAATACTGCCAAATAATCCTGATCTCTCAGAGGATTTAAGTGCAATCTGTTTAAAAAAATGTATCACTCTTGCTTGCATATACAAATGTTGCTGAGTTGCTCTTAATAAATGAACAAGTAAATGGTACTTGTTGAATAGAGAGAATTAACATTTTATTTAACCAGGCATTGATGATTGTCCAAACATCGCTGCAGAGAGAATCTTTGCTACTGGGTTATGAATGAGAAACATGTTCAGTAACTAACTATAATGCAGTTGTATATGTTTTTAGTTTTCTTTTCCATTTTCATGTGAGTTTAACACTCCTAGAAATGTGCCATCTTGACAGCTGTAGAGACTGAAATTCTTTATTTGCAGAAAAGGAGAAGTACTGGCAGGGGGATGTTTGCACCACTGCCCGTTTCCAGAATTCATAGAATATCAGGGTTAGAAGGGACCTTAGGAGGTCATCTAGTCCAGCCCACTGCTCAAAGCAAGACCAGTCCCCAATTTTTGCCCCAGATCCCTAAATGCCCCCTCAAGGATTGAACTCACAACCCTGGGTTTAGCAGGCCAATGCTCAAACCACTGAGCTATCCCTCCCCCCTCAAATTCATGTCCCCCACAGATTTCTTTGCATCCCCACAGAAAAAATGACTTTCTGAAGCAAAGGAAAGGGAAGGGAAGCAAAGGAAAACTGCGAGATTGGTCACGTGCCCCTCCCCAGAAGCACGAGCACATCGTTTTGGTAAATCGTTTGCGGGGGGAGTGCGGACTGGGGATGCCCCAGCTGGTGGCTCCTACTCTGTGCCAGGCTCAGCTGCTAGTCCTGGCTGGGCATGGGGATGGGAGAAGATGGGACTTCCTCTTCCCCTGCAAGAAGCACCTGGGGCTAGGTCAGACCCACCCCCAGAAATGTCCCCCAGCTGCAGGAAGCTGTGAACCTTCTCCCCTTACTTCCTGCCCCCAGAGCATCCAAAGCTCTGGGGGGAGGGGTCCCTGTATGAGGAGCTGCTCCTCATCTGCCCAAGCATCTGGACCCCTCCCAAACTCCCCAAGCCCTCTGCACCAGATCCACCACCCTGCCAAGCCTCACCCCCTGCATCCAAAGCCTGCCTTCACGCAGACCATCCCACTAAGTCCCACCCCCCCCTGCATCCGGATCCCCATCCCTGCACCCAGATCACCCCCACTGAGCCCCTTGCACTCAAACCCCCACCCTGACAAGCCCCATACCCCCTGCACCTGGAGAACCCCGAAAAGCCACACATCCCCTGCCCCTGGACCACCCTGACAAGCTCCCCACACCCAGACCCTCACCCCATTAAACCCCAACCAGCTTCACCTGGACTCCCACCCCACTAAGCCCCACTTCTACAGAACTCAGATCCCCCTGCTGAGCCCCCCATATCCAGAAAACCCTGCTGAGCCCCAACCACCTTCACCTGGACCCTCCTTCAGAGTCCCATTGCCCCTGCACCTAGAACCCCCCAACAAGCCCCTGTTCATCCAGATTCCCCTGCATCCAGACTCCCCACTGAGCCACCTACACCCAGATTGCCCCACACAGAACCTTCTAACCCCACACTTGGTTCATCCCCCCCCCCCCAAGCCCCTACGCACTTGGATCCTGCTGGGCTGAGCCTGCCTGCTCACATCTGATGTGCCTGGTATGGAGGGGCAGGGCTCTGATGTGCCTGGTATGGAGGGGCAGGCCCAAGGGTGTTTCTGAAGCAGGCCTGGCCCTTGCACTGTGTCACGGTCAGGTGCAGCCTCACTCCTAAGTCCATATTCCCAGGGGGGGCTGCAGGGTGATCTTCCACCTCTGTGCAACCAGTGGCCTGTGCTCCCCACTGCCACATTTATTCATTGACAAAATTTGCAGAATTTTCTGAATTTTAAAATATTGTGTGCAGAATTTTTATTTTTTTGGTGCAGAATTTCCTCAGGAGTAAGCCTCTGCAGGTGAAATTCTGTGAGAGAGCAGTTAACTCTGTATGCTATGTCAAACTGCAGCCTTTCAACTGTGACTGTTATCAATGATTATCTGTCATAATGGTGTTTTAATCATGTGGACACCTATCCATTGGGAACAGGACTGAGATTATCAACAGTTTTATGAGCCACCCAAAAGTCAGCACCACATAACTTCTAAACCCTAGCAAACTAGGGTAGATTTGAACCCCAAACCTGGTAGTGAAAGTCTTCTCCTTACCCTTGTGGGGCCCTCATGTTATCCACTCTCCTAAACAATTAAATTCTCTATAGTAGGCTCATAAAAAACTTGGGGAAGAGGTATAATGTAAGCATCACCTCTCTCCCTCTGGAGTGAACACCGCTTAGTGTATGGAGGCCACTGCTGATACAGGGTATGAATAAAGCCCCAATTATTTAAATAGAATACAGCATATATTTAACTAGAACACAAAGATACAGGAATAGATCCATGATAGATCTGGTCAGATTCTATTAACTTGAATACATTATTCAATTAACTGAATACATTATTCAATTACCAGTGCTATTATTCATTTAACATTACTCTTTTTTTTTCAGAATCATTTATTTGATTAATCCTTTTTGTCATCTTCTAGAGTTGTAAATAAATTATTCCCTGAACAATTCAGCAGATTTTAATAATATTCAAGCTATTCAAAAACTATTCAAAGAATAAAAGTAATACTCATTAAATAATGTATTTAACTAATACTTCCTTTTGCTTTTTACCACTTCTCATTCGAGGGTCAGATAAGTGCCAGCTTGCTAGAGGATGGGCACATATTTAAGAAGTGTCCATTTCTAATTAGCTGGTAGAAGAGTAAAAAGTTCATGCTGTTTGCTCAGGCAGTGGCCTAAAACGAGACAAACCTTGAGACAACCCCCATTAGTAGCAGTGCTTTCTTTTCCACTCAAGCATATCTTTTCCATTTCTGAAACCAGTAGGATTCTGTACAGAGGCAGCCACCATCAGATTTTTTTCTACAAATGCATAAAGTGAATCCTCTACAATGTCTGCTGTGAGGGAAATAGAAACACAAAGACAAATGTTACACCTGTTGTGCCATCAAATGTTCCACTTTAGTGACACCAGAGTAGACCTGGAATCGTAGAGCCTGATCCTTAGAAGCACAGCCCACCTGCAGTGTCCACTGAATTCATGAGCAGTTGAAGCTATGTGCCAGGTCTAGGTCAAGCCCTTTGAGTTTTTCTGTTAAAAAAAATAAAAGGAGGTGACAAAACTTGGGTACCTAAAGATAGGCACTTGGGCCCAGATCCACAAAGGTATTTAAGCACCTAACTCATTGATTTCTTTGATGATCTGGACCTTACATCCATATTTAGGCACCTAAATAAAATGTCTTGATTTTCAGATGAACTGAGCACCCTCACTTCCCTGAGACTTAATTTGCCACCTTTGTCCAATCAAAATTTTAAAAAACTATTCCACCCTGCGATCTGGGGTGTGTGTGAAGTCTGGAGTTGGAGTTCTTCAGCTGGAGGCGTCTGGTAAAAAAAAAAGTCCATTTTTTAAAAAGTTTCCTTTGCCAAAGTTTGTAAATATTCATCCAAGTAAATATAATGGAAAATTCAATTGGCCCATGAAAAGTTGTCATGTAAAATTTGGATGCTACATTGTAATTTTAATGTGTGAAATAGAGAGATTTCAGTCCTGCTTTAAATGCAAATCTCAAAGTATAGAGTCACTAATACACCTGAATAATTAGCCAGTAAACATGCAAGTTATTTATCTTCATCTAAAATTCCTGACAGTATCTGTCTCTACAGTGAACATCTACAAGTTGAGGTGCAACAAAACCACATTTACAAATCACTTAAACATGCTTATATCTAGTGTTTGAAAGTCCATCCTGCTTTTCCTATTGATTCCAGTATAGAATAATTTTCTCTCTTGTTCTCTCTATTGTACTTGATATTTATTGCATTTTGCCTGTCAGCAACAAATTGGTAGCTACTATGCTGTGAGCTGAAAAACTTTCACAGCCGTAGAAATTTCAACAAGTATTGCTTAAATGACGATATTTGGCATTCTATGATTTTTTTTCTCTCTCGCACACATCTATATATAGGTATACAAATATAAGTATTCTTAAAGAATAATGCAACTGAGATAGAAGAGAAAAACAAATGAATATTCTACAACTTTCAAGACGAAAGAAAACACCTGGTAATTAAGCTTTAGAAATGTGTTCATAACCACTATTTATGTTTTTAAATTAACTCATGGGATATTTGGTAGAAAAAGAATGGAGTTTTGCTTTACTTCATTAGGTGTTGAGAGATTAAGCCTATTGTTTAATTAAATGAGCTGTAGTATCTTGTATATATGCTTCCTGAGCAGGGTTCTCAGCACAAGTCCCAGGCACTACTTAAATCCCCATTAAGCCCTCAAACTAGGGCTTGAGTGGGTTCAGAGTCCTAGTGCTGTATGTACTCTACAAAGGGTGAATTTCACTGATAGAGTGTTTAGGGTGAGAGCAGAAAATTGCCAAGAGAACCTGGAGACCAAATTCTGATTTCAATTCATTTTACCAGTGCCATGGAGATCAGAATTTATCCTCTGGTGAATAAAGTGGTTAGGAACTAATATCTTTGCATTTTTAAAGAACCCAGGTATGAGAGCTCCCGTTCAAATTGTGATTACAGTATAATTCTACCTATTGGATTGTTTAGTAATGAAAAGATGAAGAGAAGTTTTAAACCCCCAATTGAAGTTGTCAAAGTATTTTAATTTGGGACTTTTTTCAGGATGTTTTTTCATTAGTAAAGGAAGAAAAAAGGTGCCGTAATGAGCACATCATATCCATGGGAGATGAAAAGCTCTTGGAGAACTCTGAGTATATCCTTCAGCAAATAATGTTGGGAAAATTGTTACAAGCAATAAAGTAATTTATACAGACCCATATTACAGAATCACAACGTATGGTACTGAGTCATATATATGTATCTAACTTTAGACATATTGGAGTCTCCACAAAAATCCCTTTATAAGTCTCATTTTAAGATTAAGAAAGTTTTCATTAAAATATATCTGTAAGTTCTATAATGTTTATAAGAAGCTTAAATAAAGCCCAGTGAAGGAGAGTGAAAGCATTGGACTGCTTGACAAATAAGTTACTTTGGGGAAAACAATTTGTGATCTTGAAATATCTTATACTTGTCTACCTGCACAAACACACTCAACTGTCTCCCCACAGGAATTGTAAGGTCATATCAGATCACTGCTCTGCGTAGTCCAGTATTTTGTCTCCAATAGTGGACAATGCTGAACGTTTCAGAATAAGGCATATAAACTCTCATAATGCACCCAACTGTGAAATGAGGAGAGATTTCTTCCTGACCTCAGCTACTGATAGCTTTTGCCCTGAAGCATAGTGATTCTTGTAACTTCCTCACTCTATTTGTATTCATATGTAAAACTTCTGCCACGTGTTGTTGGCAGCAACAATAAATTGCTAGGGGTCCCTCTTAAAGTTAACAAACACCACCAGCTCGAGCTCCCACCTAGAATTTCTGGGATTGCTGAATACCTTTCTTGGGCACCCTTAGTAGGCAATACTTCCCCACTGGCAAGCACTGAGTCTGTGAAGCAAAACTTTATTAGGGAAAAAGGGAACAAGCATCAATTTGGGTAAACACATCAGTATAGATAAATGAGTAATAAGTAAAACACTCCTCACAGTGACTTTGGCAGTAGTCCATTAACTCAGTTCCCCACCTGCTAGTGTGACTGTCCAATGGGCAAATGTCCCTTTACCATGACCCATCTCCTGTCCCTATCTGCGAAACACCACTCATGGTTTGGAGTCAGTGGGTAACATAGTCCCCCGAATCCTGCAGTGCACTTAGGTAGGCCTGTTTACAGGTGGGTGACCAGGTGTCTGGTTTTCAACCAGTTTTCCTGTCCTAGCTACACCACTGGTGAAAACCCCAGTTTGAGACCCCCCCTCCACCTGAGGGACTAAGAGATTTGAACAGGGGTCTACCACCTCTTAGATTAGTGCCTTAACCACTGAGCCATAGGATATGGTGCTATAGTGTTGTCCCGTTGAAGCTGCTCCACTGTGGATAAATAATGAAGGAGACATTGGACAGAGAGAGACTGAGCACAAGCATGAAAATGACTCTGGCCTTGTGCTTCCAGAACTCAGCCAGGAGGTGGAAGACTCAGGATGCAGTCCTCCTACTCCAATGACTTTTGAAATGAGTTATCCACAGTGACCCAGCTTCAACAAGAGAAATTGAGGCAGGCCTCCATTAGCATATTTTATAGGTCAGTGGTTAGGGCACTCACCTGAGGGGTAGTAGAATCCTATACCAATCCCTTTTTTGCTGGGTGGGGGGTGGGCAGAATGGGGGGACTTGAAGCAGGGGTTTCATACACCCCAGGCAAGTACCCTAACCACCGGGCTAAAAGTTACAAAGGAGGCCCTCATTCCCCCACCACCAGTTTCTTGCAAAAACAAGCAGCAGAGGGAGGTGGCTTTCTGAATCCTGGACGTGGGTGCTGAACTCCCAGACAAAGGCCAGGCTTAGGACACATCCCTCAACTTGGCACCTACTGTTGGCTAACTTAGGCAAGAAGCCTCTGAAGGCTTTTGTGAATCCTACCTCTTAGGCACGTCTCCCTCCATTCACTGATCGCCTAACTCAGGCTTTGTGAATCCCAGTGTGTTTTTTTAAGCAATGTTAAGTGTTGCCACCTCTAAGTTCCTTTCTGTTAGCCCTTTCTGTTATTTGCCTTCATGCTATATTGTAACACAGAATCCCACAGGATAATTATATTTTATCATTAAACTGGGGCAGTTCCTTTTCACTGTTTCAATTTTTTGGCTTTTAATTTTCAGTGTATTCTTTTTGTTTTTGTGTTATGGGATAAAGTAAAAAGAATCCTAGGCTGGCAATTTATTTACCATTTAATATTTTATATATCACTCATATAATTTCCTATGCTACTTTTTTTCTGAATTGACACTATTCCTGTCTTTCCATTATCTTCTCACATCATATCTTTCCACACACATTATCTTCAGTGGCTCTACTATATTATTTTAATTTTCTTCTTTTTATTTTTAGCTTGTGTCTGGTGTTATGGAGTGTGGGGGAGTCAGGCCCTGCACTCCTCTTCCTGGGCTTCAATGTGACCCTCAGATAGCTGGCAGAACAGAAGGTTTATTAGGGATGCCAGGAACACAGTCCAAACAGAGCTTGTAAGTACAAACAGGACCCCTCAGTCAGGCCCTTCTGGGGGGCAGGGAGCTTAGACTCCAGCCTTGGGGCTCCCTGCATTTCACCACCCAGCTCCAAACTGAAACCAAAAAGACAAAACCTCCAGCAGCCTCTCTTCCCCTCCCCTCTGGCTCCTCCTCTAGCCTGTGTCCATTCTCTCAGCCAAAGGTGTCACCTCTCCCAACCCCCCTCCTGGCTCATGTTACAGCCTCAGGTAAAGTCTCCCATTCCCAATGCAGCAGGTCCCAGTGAACCTCCTCCGCAAGCCTCCCAGGTCAAATCCACCTCGCTCCCTACTCTGTCACATCGCTCCCCACTTCGAGACTGAACTGAGTTGGGTCATTCTGACCAGTGGCCTGGGGAAGTTCAGGGCCCCCTCTCCGGGACAACGCATCCGCTATCAGGCTGGCATTTCCCTTCACATGGACCACGTCCAATTCATAATCCTTCAGAAGCAGGCTCCACCTCAGGAGCTTGGCGTTGGCCCCTTTCATCTGGTGTAGCCAGGTCAGGGGAGAGTGGTCGGTGTACACGGTGAAATGTCACCCAAATAGATATGGCTCTAGTTTTTTGAGGGTCCACACCATGGCCAGGCATTCCTTCTTGATGGCCGCATAATTCTGCTCTCGGGGTAGCAGCTTCTTACTTAAGTACACGATGGGGTGTTTCTGCTCCTTTTCATCTTCCTGCATTAACACCGCCCCCAGTCCCATGTCTGAGGCGTCGGTGAACACCATAAAGGGCTTGTCAAAGTCTGGGTTTGCCAGAACCGGGCCCCTGACCAGAGCCTCCTTCAGTGCCTGGAGAGCCTCCTGGCACTCCTCGGTCCAGACTACTTTGTCTGGCTTCCCCTTCTTACATAGCTCAGTGATGGGGGCGGCTATGGTACTAAAGTGGGGCACAAATCATCGATAGTACCCCACCATCCCAATAAAGACTTGGACCGGTTTTTTGGTTTGGGGAGCGGGCCAGTCCCAGATCACCTCCACCTTGGCTGGTTCTGGCTTTAGGCAGCTGCTCCCCACCCGGTGGCCCAGGTAGGACACTTCAGCCATCCCCACCTTGCACTTCTCTGCTTTTATGGTCAGCCCAGCCTCCTGGAGTCGGTACAGCACTTGTTTAACCTGGGACACATGGTCCTCCCAGGTCTGGCTAAAGACACAGATATCATCAATATATGCCACAGCGAAACTCTATCCTCTTCAGTAGCTGATTCACCAGGCGCTGGAAGGTGGCTGGCGCTCCCTTGAGGCCAAAAGGCAGGGTCAGGAACTCGTAGAGCCCCAGAGGGGTAATAAAGGCAGATTTCAGCCTGGCATCTGTATCCAGTGGCACTTGCCAGTAGCCCTTTGTAAGATCCATGGTGGTAAGACACCGAGCCCCTCCCAGCTTGTCTAGGAGCTCGTCAGGCTGGGGCATGGGGTAGGCCTCAGATACAGTGGTGGCATTGAGCTTCCGATAGTTCACACAGAACTGGATTGACCCATCCTTTTTGGGGACCAGCACCACCGGTGAGGCCCAAGCGCTGGAAGATGGCTGGATCACCCCCAAAGCCAGCATGTCCTTGACCTCTCTTTCCAGGTCCTGAGCAGTCTTCCCTGTGACTCGGAAGGGGGAGCATCTTACAGGTTGGTGCGATCCTGTCTGCACCCAGTGGACAGTCAGATTAGTGCGTCCAGGCTGGTTGGAAAACAGCTGTCGGTACAGATGCAGCACCCCTCTGATCTCAGCTTGCTGGGCAGGGGTTAGCTGATCAGAGAGAGGGATTGTTTCTTGGGAGGAGCCAGCTCCTGTCTCAGGGAATAGATCTACTAGAGGGTCACCTCCCTGCTCCTCCCAATGTCCACACACGGCCAGCACCACATTCCCCCTGTCATAATATGGCTTCATCATATTCACACGGTACACCTGGCAGGGGTGTGCCCGGTTAGACTGCTCCACCACATAATTTACCTCATTTAGCTGCTTGACAACCTTGAAAGGGCCTTCCCAGGTGGCCTGTAGCTTGTTTTTTCTCACGGGGCTGAGAACCATCACCGGGTCCCCGGTGGCGTAGGCGCGGACCCACGCCGTGTGGTCATATCAGACCTTTTGCTTCCTTTGAGCTCTGGCCAGATTTTCCTTGGCCAGGCCCATGAGCTCAGCAAGTCTTTCTCGGAAGGTCAGGACATACTCCACCATTGACTATCCATCGGGAGTAGCCTCCCCCTCCCATTCGTCTCTCAACAGGTCCAGAGGCCCCCTTACTCTCCTGCCATATAACAGTTCGAAAGGCAAGAACCTGGTAGACTCCTGGGGCACTTCCCTGTAGGCGAACAGCAGATGCGGTAGGTACTTACCCCAGTCCTGCGGGTGCTGGTTCATAAAGGTTTTCAGCATCATCTTTAGCATCCCATTGAACCTCTCCACCAGCCCACTGGACTGGGGATGATATGCTGAGGCCCAGCTGTGCTGGACCCCACATTTCTCCCACAAGCACCGGAGCAGGGCTGACATGAAGTTGGACCCTTGGTCTCTCAGGACTTCCTGGGGGAACCCCACTCGGCTGAAAATGGTCAGCAGCGCATCCACCATGGTGTCTGCCTCAATGGAGGATAAGGGCACCACCTCGGGGTAGCGGGTAGTGAAATCTACCACCACCAGAATGTATTTCTTCCCCGACCGGGTTGTCTTGCTGAGAGGCCCCACTATGTCCATAGCCACCTTCTGGAAGGGATCCTCTATGATGGACAAAGGCCTCAAAGCCGCTTTCGGCTTGTCCCGGGCCTTTCCCACCCGCTGACAGGGGTCACAGGATCTGCATTACTGTTGGATAGTTGTAAAAACCCCAGGCCAGTAAAAGTTCTGTAGCAGTCTCTGCCTGGTGTGCCAGATTCCCTGGTGCCCTGAGAGAGTGATGTCATGGGCCAGGTACAGTAGCTTGCGGCGATACTTCTGGGGGACCACCAGCTGCCTCCTGATCCCCCATATCTCCATTTCCCTGGGGGGTGCGCCCATTCTCAGTACAGGAACCCCTTCTCCCACAGGAACCTCTCCTGGCAACCTCTCCACATGATCTGTACCTCCCTGCGGTTGGCCAGGTCCCTGAGCTTCCGCAAGGAGGGATCTCTCTGTAACTCGGCCTGGAACTCAGCAGCTGGGGAAGAGATGGGGGCTTGCTCCCTCGTGCTGTCTTTGTCTGAGGCCACAGCCTCTCTGAGCCTGGTCCTTGGGTACTCCCTCCCCACTGGGGCAGGGTCCTGTGCCCCTTGCAAGGTACCCTCTCCGAGGTCAGGGCATAGCGCCCCTTGCTGGCTCTGGCTACAGGTCATGACCAGGGTGCCCCGGGGTTTGCTTGGCCAGTCCTCAAGGTCCCCCACCATCAGCACCTCAGTGGGCAAATGGTGGTGCACCCCCATGTCCTTGGGAACCTCCTTGACTCCCCATTTCAGATGTACCCTCACCACGGGTACCTTGAATGGGGTCTCGCCCACCCCCGTCAGGGTCAGGTAGGTGTTGGGCACCACCCGATCTGGGGCCACCACCTCGGGCCGGGCCAGCGTCACCTCAGCACCCGTATCCCCGTATCCAGTGACCTTCCTCCCATCTATCTCCAGGGGAACAAGGCACTCTCTCCGGAGAGACAGCCCGCACCCACCCTATAAACCGAGAACCCTGAGTCCGGAGCCTCCAGCCCCCCGGAGGAGCTGGTCTGGGGCCCTCCTCCCTCCGGAGCAGTTGATAAGCTGCCAGCCCCCCTTTTCTGGGCTATCGGCCCCTTGTCCGGCTGGGTCCCTACCCAGTTAAACCTGTGTGAATTCGGTCTGCTCAGTCTGTCTCTGATCTTGGGACACTGGGACTGTATGTGGCCTCTCCGGCCACAGTGATAGCAGCTCATGTCCCATTGATCCCCTCAAGCGGGTCGGTTGGTCCTGATGTCGGAGGTTCCCCTTGGGAGGGGGTTCTCCATATTTCCCCTTTGGGAGGTCCCATAGTGACTCTCTCGCTGCCTCATGGTGGGCCTGTTCCTTTGGGATTCTTCCCTGCTATCCTCTGACCGACTGTTCACAAACTTGTCAGCCAGCCGCCCTGCGTGCTGCGGGCTCTCTGGCTTTTTGTCCATCAACCATAGCATCAGGTTGGATGGGCACTGTTCATACAGTTGTTCCAGTATGAATAGGTCGAGCAGGCTGTCCACAGTTTGGGCCCTAGCTGTCCACTTGCGGGCGTATCCCTGTATCCGGTTGGCCAGTTGTAGGTATGTGACTTCAGGGGTTTTACGCTGACCCCGGAACCTTTTCCGGTACATCTCGGGAATCAGCCCAGGCTCGCGGATCAGGGCCTTTTTGAACAGTTCATAGTCCCCTGTCTCCACCCCTTTCATTCGGCTGTACACCTCTACGCCTGCCAGGTCCAGTAAGGGGGTGAGAAACTGGAGCCTGTCTACAGGGTCAACCCTGTGCATCTCGCAAGCATTTTCAAAGGCCGTCAGGAAGCTATCTATGTCTTCCCCTTCCTTACGCTGGGCCAGGAAGCTCTCATCAAACTTCCTTGCAGTCTTGGGTCCCCCCTCACTCACCGCAGCTGGGGCCCCACTGCTGCTCAGCCTGGCAAGCTCCCGCTCATGCTGATGCTGTTTCTCCTTCTCTTCCCACTCATGCTGACGCTGCTTTTCGCGATCCTCCAGCTCCTTCATTTTCATCTCCCAATCCAGCCGCCTCCACTCCTTGGATGAAGAGCTCCGCCGGGAGGATCCCCTGCTGGCCACCAGGGTCAGAGTGCCCTCGGTATTTGCTGGGATTCCCTCAACCCCTCTCCTAGGCATAGGCAAGAGAGGTCTTAGGATGTCCTCGGCAGCAATCTGACCCCTCCCAGCCAGGTCAGGCACTGCGGCCCACGCTGCATCTTCCGGGTGGCTTCCCTCAGGGACAGGGATTGGGTCATCCAAGCGATCCTTCTCCAGCTGGGCAATCAGTTGTTCTTTGGTGGACCTCCCAATGCGCAGTCCCCTCTGCCTGCACAGCTCCACCAGGTCGCTCTTAAGGCGCTTAGCATACTTCTTCCTGCTGGCTACTTGCAGGCCTGTGCGGTCTCAGCTCCCCACGGCTTCCAGGAGGAACCCCTAGTCTGCCAGCCCTTCTCACTGGTCACACATCCCCAGGGGTTAAGCGTAGCTCCTCTGCCCCCCGAAATTGCTTATCTCTGCCTCTTCAGCAACCTGCTCCCCATCAATCCCCCTTTGTTTTACTGCTCCCTAGTCACTTACTTCAGGAAGCGCCATTCATGGCGTGCAGTACATCCCACCGCTACCACCAGTGTCACGGAGTGTGGGGGAGTCAGGCCCTGCACCCTTCTTCCTGGGATTCAATGTGACCCTCAGATAGCCAGCAGAACAGGTGGTTTATTAGGGATGCCAGGAACACAGTCCAAACAGAGCTTGCAAGTACAAACAGGACCCTTCAGTCAGGCCCTTCTGGGGGGCAGGGAGCTTAGACTCCAGCCTTGGGGCTCCCTGCATTTCACCACCCAGCTCCAAACTGAAACCAAAAAGACAAAACCTCCAGCAGCCTCTCTTCCCCTCCCCTCTGGCTCCTCCTCTAGCCTGTGTCCATTCTCTCAGCCAAAGGTGTCACCTCTCCCAACCCCCCTCCTGGCTCATGTTACAGCCTCAGGTAAAGTCTCCCATTCCCAATGCAGCAGGTCCCAGTGAACCTCCTCCGCAAGCCTCCCAGGTCAAATCCACCTCGCTCCCTACTCCGTCACATCTGGACATGGGTTTTATAGCTGTTATGTCTTTTTCTAAATGAGACAACCATATCTGAATTCAGTGTCCTACATGCAACGGTACCCTCAATAAATATAACAGTATTTTCAGTTTTATTCTCTACAATGTACCTTCACTTCTTTGACCACCATTTTGTTCAAAGGGGATATCATTGTTGTGCAGTCAATAATGCTGCCTACTGTAGATCTTTTTCAAGAGATGTGACAACTAATTCAGAAACAGTGTGTATAAGTAGGTTAAATTGCAACTTACAGTGAATATGCAGTAATTTTCACTTGTCTACATTGAATTTCATCTGCCACTGAGTTTCCCAATTATGTCAATCATTCAGTGGTTCTTCACAACCCCACCTTGCTTTTGCTAACCTTTGTCACTTCACCAACCGTTTCAACTCCTCTCATTAATTAGTAACTATAATTATAATATTAATACATATATCACAGTTACAGGGCAAACTGCACTTGAGACCTGTTTTAGTCCCTCTCGTGTGCACCCCTTCAGTGACAGGCTCAGCTTCCTTCACTTCATTCTGGATCGAACCACATGATCCAATCACTCTGAGATTGGCTCTTTGGGCTGTAGCCCGTGCCCCACATTTCCAAATCACGTTAACATGACAGGTCCAACTTAATTTGGCTTCTGTTAGCTCTCTCGCTCTAGGTACCTGTGACTGGCGACGTTGTTAAAACCACTCCAAATCAGCATCTTCAAAACCACTCCAAAACAGCATCTTCAAAACACAGCATTATTTATTCATTCACCCAGTGAAAGCATTCAGAGTAAAGGGTACAAACAGTAAAGAACTCCAGATGCCTATTTCCCCTTATCTACATTTTGATCTTTCCTTGCCAACATTGTAAGCTTTTCTCAGCCGAGCTAACCCCCATCTCTGGCTGGGAGAAGCAGCCTGTCCTGTTCACAGCATGCTCTCTCTGTCTCTGTGTGCCTCCTTGCCTGCCTATCAGCTACTCGCACCCTGGGTAGCACTCAGCTATGCACTCAGTCCCCTCCCTCTTTCTAGGCCAATGGTCATCTAATGTCTAGTAGCCTCCTTTTGATCCTAGGTTTAGACTTGAGAAGACCAAATTGTTCTCAGCCTGGCTTGAGCCAAGTTGGGGGTAGACCCCAATGAAGAGTTTTTCCATTGTTTCCTCAAGGACTCATATCTGTATCATTGTTTTATGTTTCCTGCTTGGTTCCTTTTTAAAAAAAGAATGTGACAGGGTGTATAAATACCTAATTGGACAGGAAGGGGTTAAGGAGCAACTCTGGGCTAAGACGGTCCCACCCTTCTGCCCATGCCAAGCATGTTCGGGTGGGAGGGGAGGCAGGATTTAAAAGACAGCCAGACAATTCAGTCAGGAGCTGGCAGGCCAGGGAGAAAGACGTGCTCTGGGAACTCCAGGGAAGAACATGAGCTGAGTCCATACGAAGCCAGGGAATGGGGGAGCCACAGCACCTGGCGACGGGAACCAGGGCTGGAAGTCCAGAAGGCAGTGATCCCCAGGGACAGATGGTGGCAAGCTGGGATGCAGACGGAGGTAGGAAGTGACCCAAGGAAGTTGACTTGAGGCTGATGCAAGTTGCTGCCAGGTGAGCAGGTGAACCAGCCTCCTACGGCCCTCGGTTGGAACCTGAAGGAGTGGGAGGGCTCAGGTTTCCTTACCCAAGCCCTGAACTATATCCACTAGGCACAGTTGCTGCCTGCGGACTGCACCCATTAGGGGCAACTGCTGCCCTGGGTGCTAACCACTAAGTGGGAAATCCTGACCCCTGGAACACTCCCCCTTTGAGCTAATTCCATGGTAAATAACCCATCACAAACACACAGAGGCATGCTCCATATTCAATATGGAATACTTATTTCCTACTTCATCGCAGCATACCTCTATTGCAACCCGTTATAGTGCCAAATTCAATTACTATCGATCAAGTTATGCATGAATTGAAAGCCATAATTTGTAAAAGATTCATGTTCAGGTGAATGCAAAATCCCATGTTTTCCCATCCTCAGTGATCATGGCCACATTTCACTGCAAAGTCAAAGGAAAGTGTATGTGTTTGCAGGATGCCACGGTTGTTACAGTGCAAGAAACACATTACTGAACAGGTCCTGTGTGCTGCATGCAGCTAATCACAGGAATGAAGATGAGCCAATCAAAATTTCATAAAGATCACCAGCCCATAAACTAGCTTACTCCTTTACAGGCTAGAACAGATGTTTCAGAGAATAAAATGCATTTTGGTGATAATACATGATTTAATTAATTATTACTTTTACCATAGTATTTTGGAACCCATTGTGCTAGGAGCTGTACAAACACAGAACAAAAAGAGGGTCCTGTCCCAAAGATCTTACAGTCTTAGTATAAGATAGATACAACAGATGGATACAGACAGATGGGGGAGTGCAAGTAAACAATGTGTACAATTTGTAAAATGAAATTAATTGGAACAGAAAGGGAAAACAGGACCACTTTCCTTCATCCAGACCAGGAGATCATTATTTTACCTTTAAATGAGCAACTGAATACAATTGTTTAACTACCTTAAAAATAGTGAATGGTTGTGTGTGTGAGAGAGGTTGACCTGGCATCACATTGGCTGGTAAATGTTTGATGCACTGTATGCACTGAAGCATCTCACACTATTCCTCAATGTGGTGACCCAGTAGAAGTCAGATAGCAGGAAAATTTCCCCTTTAGAAACTTAGATATGATCATAGGGCCAAATATAAAATAAAAATAAAATATTCGCTTGAAGCTGGTGGAATTAGAGAAGGTTATGATATTGAAGGGGTCAGTGTCAGGGGACACCAAACCTTTGCAATTAGTTGATAGCAAGCCAGGTGTCCCATCAGTTCAGGGACAAGTACTGTAGATGCTTAAGGGACCCTAACAACTGCTGTGTTACCAATAATCACTCATAAACAGCTTAAACAAAAGGGTCATTTACTAGTAAGGCTACGATTTTGTCACAAAGGTCGCAGAAGTCACAGAATCCATGACCTTCAAAGACCTCCGTGACTTTAGCCTTAGTGGTGGGGAGCTGCAGGGTCTTCCCACTTCCTCCTGCTGCGGAAGGCGGAGAGGTACTGCCGCCGCCTGAGGCAGTGGGCCCCTAAGCTCCCAGCTGCCATGGGCAGTGAAGGTACACCGCAGCTCCAGCCACTGCAGGCAGGGGGGGTACCCCACAGCTCCCAGCTGCTGCAGATGATGGGGAGACCCCTGCACCTCCCCGCCACCATGGGGTGGGTAGGGGGATCCCCATGGCTCCCTGCCATGGTGGGGGCCCCAGAGCTTCTAGCCACCCTGCAGCTGCCCAGTCCCTTGCCATTTTATCATAGATATTTTTAGGAAATGTCAGGGACAGGTCATGGACGTCTGTGAATTTTTCTTTATTGCCCATGACCTGTCAGTGACTTTTTACTAAAAATATCCATGACAAAATCTTAGCCTTATTTACTAGCAGAAAGGAAAGTGGGGCAATGCCCTATTACAATAGCTGCAGAGGCATATTAAGCTTTTGTGGGGCCCTGGGCCAGAGCAAGTGGGGAACCCTCCCTACCCCTTCCACCTGCAGTCCTCCCCTCCTGCCTGGCACCGTATTATGTCCACCATGTGACTTGCCTGTTTCTTTAAGATAGGTGAAAACAGGTGAAGACATTTGGGTAACTATACCTCACTGGGGTCCTTAGGCCTAGTGCAGGCATCTGCAAACTTTGGCACGCGGCTCGCCAGGGTAAGCGCCCTGGCAGGCCGGACTGGTTTGTTTACTTGCCAAGTCCGCCGGTTCGGCCAATCGTGGCCTCCACTGGCTGCAATTCGCTATCCCCAGCCAATGGGGGCTGAGGAAAGCAGTGTGGGCCGAGGGATGTGCTGGCCGCCGCTTCCCGCAACCCTCATTGGCTGGGGACGGCAAACCGCGGCCAGTGGGAGCCACGATCAGCCAAACTGGCGGACGCAACAAGTAAACAAACCGGCCTGGCCTTCCAGGGGGCTTACCCTGGCGAGCCGCATGCTGAAGGTTGCCGTTGCCTGGCCTAGTGCTTGGTGTACTCCTAATTCTAAGCCTGAGGGGTGCTTAATGATTAATCTATTGGCTGCACTGGCCAGAGTTCAGTCCCATTTGGAGGCCTTTATGCACTGCCCTGCTCTCATCCAGATGCTGCAGTTGTTCCTCATATCTCTTGCTGTCATGATGCTCCCATTGTGACAGTTAAGCTGCAAGCCCCCTCCCCTCACTCTTTCTGGCACACAGGCCCCATCTTCCTGATGATCAAACTGACCTCTTCCCCAACCAAATACCCGGTGTCTGGGGCATCTTGGCTGCAACAGTCTATTGCAGGTGTCAGCCTTTTATAAATATTGGAAGGTGGCTGTTTCTGTGTTCCATAAATCCCCCTTCAGCCTCCTCTCTACAACTCTGCAGGGCCTTCTTTGCCACCCCAGTCTTTGTTGCTTTGCTCAGATTTGTATCCGACTGCTACTGCTTTCCCCCCTCACTGCTGGTCTATGGCCTTATAGGTCAGGCGCTAGGCTGGGAGTTTGTGGAAGAAAAGTACTAAATCTGCCGCTCGAGTACTTCATTGCTGTAATAATGTAAGAGTCCACTGCTGTTAAGTCAATCTCAAAACACAAGAAGATTAATTATAAGGCTCCTCTGTGACTTACTGTGCCACAAGAACAACATGTGGGATTTGTAAAAAAATGTTTCTAGCTGAATCATATAGTTTAGTTGAAATGGATCTCTCCTCATAAACAGGGAAATGGCTTCTCCTATGATAAACCCCTTCATTGATAGGTGACACAGGACATGTACTGTATTATGTCAACCATGTGACTTGCCTGTTTCTTTAAAATAGGTCAAATGGGTTTTTAACTTGAAATACACCATAAACAGCAGCCTGAAAAAGTTTGCGGGAATTCAGAGAAAGCAGAAAAGTTCACAAAGAGCTTCAATGACCAATTCCCAACAGAACATTTTTAAAGAAACCAATGCTATTTCACAGGTATGATTAGAATGTGAACACAAGCTAATTTCAAGTACTGTACTTTTATGGTTCGAGTCGAATAGTTCACATGGGTCAATACCACTTGCCTGAAGGCCTCTAAATATATTGAAGAAAATTGTTTTTTTATATGTATTGCACTAATCCCAATGACATCTCATAATTAACCTTTTCCTTTTCTGAGAATTGGCCATTTATTCCTATTCTTTACTTTCTTTCCCTTAACCAGTTTTTAATACAAGTCATGACTTTACATTTTAGCCAGAGGTTACTAGATTTTTCTTAATAGCTTTTTGTGAGCAGCTTTATGAAATGCATTTTGAAAGAGAAAAACAATTGCATATCTGCCCATTTTCCTTTGTACAGCATTTTGTTAAGTCTTTTCAAAAACTTTTAACAAATGAGTCATAATTTACTCCTTCAAAAGCCATACTAGTTTCTGCCCCCTACCAACATATCCTACTATACTCATTTGCTGTGTTTTATAATTTTAGCATTAATTATTTTTTTCCATTATTGTACTGGTTCCAAAAGTACCCTAGCACTCTTTCAAAAGACTAGTATAAGAATGGCCACCTTCACAGCGTTATAACATCCCTTTGTTGTAAGGGAGTGAAGGCAGCAGTAAAACAGTTAAATCGATGCATCTAAAGGTCACAGTGGTAGGTTATATGTAAATTAGTTAGATACATAAACTATAAAATATGTACTTAATTAAAAGTCTACTGGAGAAGTTGTTTCCTTACTAGAATACAGTTCTCCTCACATACTCTGACCTCTGCACTTTGACATTCCAGGATTGTTATTCAAACTGGAGTGGAGTATGTAAAATGGACGGGAGTCAATAATACTGATATTAATACTCTGAAAATAATGCTCTGATATTTTAGATGCTTTTAACACTTTCTCTCACATACATGAATATTATTCACAAAGAAAACACAAGAATATATATATTTAGGGTCCCAGAATTATTTGTGGTGACATTTTAGTAAGGATCCACAAAATCATTGAAAATGGGATAATACTTGTGCAATTCTAACCAACCTTTGATCTCTGTTCACTTTATCTACAGTGCTATGGTTATTTTATCCAGGTAATCTCTCTCCTGCCACACAATTCCAGGCATAAATTGACTTCATCTGGAGGTTTAAACATGTGAACCAGCAGATTACCTTCAAGGTTAACAATGAAATTATGGGATTCACTTTTCTTCACAGAGTTATTATTGTGTAGTGAGGAGCAGTGTTCTAATGGCTAATCTAGATAAGACTATCAAATTTGCTACTAAATTAGAAGCTGCATGTGGAGCAAAGAAACCACACAAACACCACCAAGTAAACAGAAAAGAAGCTATATACTTCCTTTGAGCATTTTTCAGAAGTTTTTCCTACGTACATATTGCATGGTTTTCATTTCACTTCCATTGGCTTCAAAGTCATTTATTGAAACTGGCTTTTGCAATCTGCCCCAAAATGTTTAATTTTAGGAACTGTTATCTTAAGTTTCCACAACTGATCAGAACTGTTGTGGCATCACTAGGCTACTGGGCAGCACACAGTTATGATTTAACAGGTGAACGTCTAAGGGAAAGTTCTCTGCTCTCATGTGCACCACAGAGCTCTGTTTCATATTCTGAACCTCTTCTGCATTCAAAACTTCTGCTGATGTCAGTGAGAACTCTGTGTGCTCAATCTGGGAGACACCCAAGAGATTCACTCTCTGGATCAGAGAAAAGAATTTTGCCTTTTTTATATTTTTTTTTTCAAATTGCCTAATCTGTAATGGCAGAAAAGTTGCAGCATAACTAAACCTTCTAAGAAGAATAATTTTTTTCTGGAAAGTCTAGCGATGTTCCTATTTTGCTACAATTATTGAAGTCTGCTCTCAGGTATGTGTGAAGATCTCTATTCTCAATTCAATGGGCATATGTGAATTTAATCATTTGAATCCAAGTTTTTTAGTTAGTCCTCTTCAATTTTGTTATAGAATACTAAAAAAAGCTTGTGGAACTTTAACCAAACCAGCTAGAAAATCATTAGAATATCTTGCTTAATATGTGCTACACTCTAGTCTCATTTGATATAACTTTTTACTCAAATTCAAAGCATAGTTATTAAAAAGGCTCTCATATTTATTTCCTTAGCTAAACCATTAATCAGTATAGCTGATTATGTCAAATTGTCAGCTTTACTGATTAATGAAATAGTTATCTGACAAAATAAATTTGAGAGCTTGTAATAACAATATGTTGATTTTTGCATTAAAAAAACAACAACGAATTGAGATGGAGCGCAGCTAATCTAGGTTATTGCCATGACAATTCCAAACCTCAAGACTTCATTCTTTTTTGTGGTTTGGTACCAATGTATTCACCCTCATATCACACACAAAAAAACAAAACACATTTGAATAGGAGTTCTCATTAAAGAGAGAGAAATATTCCCATGCTTCCTTCTTCTCTTGTTAAAGCACAAAAACAAATAGTATTTCAAGGCCAATTTTCATAAAATTGCTCACGCTTCACCATTCTTGCCAAATAATAATATTACCTGAGTGTAGGGACAGGTAGTATATTCTGGCTAGAAATGTGAATTGCAGTGGGTCACTAGTTCTATAGTAGGGTTGTGTGTGTGAGAGAGAGATTTTTTTCCTCCTTGACTTGATTGCGCTTACTTTCATGTAGGTGGTTTATTCACTTTTATATAAAATCTTACAGCAACAACAGGAGTCCACATTAGGTTTTCTGTCTGTATTAGCATGTCTCTTGTGTAGGGTCTGTTCTTTCCTCATTCACTTTAACTTATGTCTGCAGTACTGAAGCACTGGGGTGGCAATATGAGCAATGCAATAGGCAAAAGAGATGGGGACCTCAGTTTTTACCTCTGATATAAGTGCCCCTTTTGATGTGGGTTCAGAGACCCAGCTCAGGCATAAAAAAGAAAGTGCACAAGAAGATGATAAAGAAATAAAGCAGCTTATAAAATGAGACAAGTTACATTTTCTAGGCTTGTATGTAGACTGGGAATTAACCATGTAAACTACAGAAGATGTTTAAGAAGAGGCAGGCTTGGAAGATGACGGTTGGAACTGATCCACTGAATACAGTGTGACTGGCTATTAATGGCACCAGTACTCTGTAAACAAAATGCTAAAAAACAAAAGAAAGCTTAAAAATAAATATTGATATTATCCATCAAAATTATATACAAAACAAAATTGAATTCTGCCAAGCCTAACTCTAAGCCTCGAGCTAGAAAAAAATGTTAGCTGAAGAAGACCTACACTTGTGGAGTCCTGCCATTAACAGGCACTGTAATGTTGCTGCTTCCTCTTTCCCTCTAGGACATGGGAGACCCAAGTTGAAGTCCCTGCTCCAATGAGTATTTAATTAGTCCTAAAAAGTAGAACAGTTTCAAGGGGAATGACTGAGAAAGCCCTCTACCAGTCAGAATCTCCCATAGCCCAGCAGCTAGGCTACTCTCCTGCCCTGTTGGATACCCAAGTTCACATCCTTTTTCCACATCAGGCAGATGGGGGAATTGAACCTAAGGACCACTGAGTGGAAGTCCTGACCTCAGCAGAGTAGAAGAATGTTTGTTGTGCACATTGCTAGGCTCTACTGCATTCTGCTCTGGTTAGCAGCTCCTTTTGGAAGTTTTGCCTCGAGAAAAGATGTTTTTGTTTAAGATTTCAGATCAAATGCTCTAAAATCCACTTACATGCTCAGATTGTTTTGAAAATTCCTCTGCCTCATCAGGACCAGGAGCAGAGTTCGCAGTGCATGTTTGGGGTAAGTTGGTCAATGTGTTCCTCATACTGAGCCTTCCCCAATAAGTAGCTGATTTTCATATTCAAATTGCTCTAACACTCACTGCACAGGATTGTCTTGAAAACACATTCCACAACAGGGGCTGGAGTACACTTTGTGGTATAAAATGGGAGTATTTTGTTCAAAGGGTTCCAGAGATACAGTCCCCCCACAAAATGAGCTGCTTACAGTTTAACTGTTCTGAAATCATGTGCATTGGTAAATTGCTTTTAAAATTGGTATGCTGTAACAGAGACAAGAGTAGGAGTTTGTGGCGCAAATTTGGGGTCATTTGATCAAGAGCTTTCCGAGGTATGACCTCACCCCAACCAAAGCTTCTTTTATATTTTTTAGAGTGCCCTAAAATCCACATCCATAGTGAGAGTGTCTTGAAGACTGGCATGCCATAAGAGGGGCAGGGATGTACTACATGGTGCAAATTTGGGGTCACTTGTTCAAAGGGTTCCTCAGATACAGTCCACTCACAAAGGAGCTGATATTAATATTCAAATTGCTCTAAATCCCACATGCAGAGAGGGATTGTCCTGAACATAAGATGCTAAAAGAGTTTCTGGAGTAGAGTTTATGGTACAAATTAGGGGTAATGATCTCAAGGGGGTTGTGATATATAGTGCCCCTAAATAAACTACTTTCCAAAGTTTCTAAAAATCCACATGCATAAGGAAATTATCCTGAAAATCAGAATACCACAACACTTGGGGGTAGACTTTGGGAGAGTAAGGAGATTAGTCATTGAGATGAATGGGGCGGTTCACAACTCTAAGGTTAGGAGGACTTTACAAAGGGCTGATCCTATATTCTCTAAAACCCACATGCATACTTGGATTTTCTTTGACTGCTATACCTCATCATGGCCACGGATAGTTAGTGGAGCAAGTTTGGGGTCATTTGCTGAAGGGATTCCTCAGATATAGCCCACACTGATAAGGACATAATTTTAATATTCAAATTGGTCTAAAATCCATGGACACCGGGAGATTGCCTTGAAAACTGGTATGCCACAACAGGGGCAGGGGTAGACTTTGGGAAAGGTGGAAAAAGGACACAAAGATGAATGGGGAAATTTACACCTCATGGTACTATTTGTCAGGAAGGCTGAGCTGGTAGCTGAAGTGTTTTCAGGGAGACCCTTTATTCCCCACACCACTACAAGAACCCTTCAATCATACCTCTTCATTATCACCTCTTCCTCAAAAAACAAAGGAAATGAATGGTCCCCAAAATATCATTAACGCGGAGTTAAAGGTTGACCAGCAGTACCCTTCCAGAATGTGAAATGCCCCATAGTTAAGTCTTTGAAAACCAGGAAGCACAGAGTTAAGGTAATGTCTCCCACATCACACCTGCCACATACAAGTTTTATTCTGAAATGTGTAAAAACTTCTAAAATGCAAGATTTTTACCTCAATATGTAAACATTTTCCAGACAAAGGACACTAGGTCCCTGTCTTAAATTTTGGTAAGACACTGTCCATGCCATGATTTTGAATTTAATTTCCCTGTTGGACTTTGCAGTGCCTCTAGGGCACTGTTTCCCAAACTTACAACAGTTGCATACCCCGTTTGAGACATTTGTCTTACCAGCATACCCCTTCTCCGGTAAAGATAATTTTTCTTGCGGGGGAAGGGGGTAGCCACATTTTTATAACACATTCCTAATTCGTTTCATTCTGAATTAAATGTTTATTAGAAATAAATACAAAATTATATTACATATATTTGAAACAAAAATTTTAATAGAAATAGTTACATATCGAAATAGTATTAGAAATAATTAAAATAATCGAAGTTAAACAGTCTGGCAGAACAGCATTATATATATATATATATACATACACACACACACATATATATAATATATAGTGAATTCGTATAATTCTGAAATTAAAATACTCTGGTTTGGTTAGGTTAGTGAAGAAAGCACTAGTTTTAATACTTATATTTCAGTACTGAAAAATGTTCAGTGCAAACCAAACTATTCAGTGCGAGGGATGGAACTGCTTTTGACCAGACACTATCGCAGGGATATCTGGCTTGATGTTTGTGATCTGAAGACGAAGATGGGGCTCCACGTCAATAAGACGGTTTCGTTTTTTTGCTTTGATGCCAACCAGCACAGAGAATCTGATCTCACACAAATACGAGGTGGGAAAAGGCAGAAGATACTTGACAGCTTTGTCCGATAGAGCTGGATATTCAGAGCTAACCCCCAACCAAAATGACATCAGTGTATTTTACTCAAATTTTGTTTTCAGGAAGCTATCTGAAGCCATCTCCAAGAGCTGTTGTTCTTCTGAAGCAGAGAGGTTATTTGGCAATGTTTGAAAATTGATGATAAAGAGGGTTCCTTATCCATTCAAAGGTGCTGTCCGATTCAGGGAAATACTTACAAAGATCTTTCTGCAAGCTTTCCAAATGCTGCTTCATGGTTTGCAACACATCACTATCAAGTTAGTCAGTCAAGTTTATTACTAAGTCATGAAGAGATGGAAAGGAATCCAGTTCACGACGACTAAGACGTTTATGCCACAGTTTCAATTTTGCGACCATGGTGCTCACTTTGTCTTGAGCATAGAATATGGATATGAATTTCCCTTGCAAGGATAGATTGAGGTTGTTTAAATGAGCAAAGATATCTGCAATATATGCTAGTTTGCAAAGCCATTTCCAGTCGTGTATACCATCTCACAGGTTAAAGGTTTCATCTAAAAAAACTTGCAGTTCTTCTCGCAGCTCAAACAGGTGATTCAGAACTTTTCCACGTGAAAGCCAACGCACTTCAGAGTGAAATAGGAGTTGTGTGTAGTCACTGCCGATCTCATCACAAAGCTGAGAAAGCAGCCAGGCGTTCAGAGGGCGGCCTTTCACAAAATTCACTATTTTCACAGCTTCATCCAGTACTTGCTTTAGATCTGCCTGCATGTTCTGGGTGGCGAGTGCTTCCCTGTGAATGCAACAATGAGTCGATTTTGCTTCTGGCGCAACAGCTTGAATACGTGCAACAACTCCTCTCTTCGAACCAATCATGGTTCTGGTGCTATCCATGCTTATTCCAACACAACGACTCCAATCCAAGTCATTGTTTTTGATAAAGTCATCAATAACTTTAAAAATAGCTTCTCCAGTTGTATGTATTGGTATAGGTTGGCAGAACAAAATATCATTGTGGACTTCATTATTCAGCTCGTATCTGACAAACAACAAAAGATTAGCTAAATTCACAATATCAGTGGATTCATCCGCTTGCAGTGCATAGTAGCGACTCTTTTGTACTCTTGACAATAATTGCTGCTTTACATTTTTGGCCATATCTTTGATTCTACGATGAACAGTGTTATTTGAGAGGGGGACACGATCTATAGCTTTGCTAGCCTTGTCTCCAATCATCACTTGCAACAGTACTTTGGCTGCAGATTTTACTAATGTCTCGCCAATCACTTCAGCAGATCCGGACTTTGCAATTAAGTACGCCACACTATATGAAGCTTCCAAAGCTTTCATATTTTCATCTCCCGTCACATTACGAATTGTTTTCTGGGACTTTTTGAGATCTTTGCGCCTATTTTCGAAGAATTCTACAGGTTTTCCTTCGTATTCTTTGTTTGCTATCAAAATGGCGTTTTAGGTTGGATGGTTTCATACTTTCATTTGAGAGAGTCTCGTAACAAATCACACATAGTGGAACAGGCTCCACCTCATCGCCAGTCCACGAAAATCCCAGTTTAAGATTTTCTTCAACATATTTGTGGGCTTTTTTTGTTTTCTTTGCAGCTGATACGTTCAATAAACTTACAGATGGTTCACACGGTTCACTAATTTTGTCATCACAATTGTCTGATGTAGCCACATCACTGCATTTTTCGGCATAATTATCACTAACATTCGTATTTCCTTCATAATTTTCTTTTGTATGTTTTGAACTTCCCGTTTTTAAGCCAGCGATCCATTGTAAATGGGTTTAACAAAAACAAAGAGAAATTTTGTATATTAATACACACCAAGTATGTACTTGCTACGATCTTTAGATTACTACGAGTAGTTATTCACTTTTATCCATCAGTATGACTTCTACGCATGCCACAAAGGCAAGTGTATTGTCCGAGCCGAGGTAACGCGCACACGTGGTTTGCGTTGGCTCTGCTGTGCTATTAGATGTTATTATTTACAATGTAAATCTGTGTGTATTTCTACTGTACAAGTGTACACCATTCTTATATATTAAAATTTAGTAAATTGTTTTCTGCTGCTAAAAAACAAACTATGATAAAGTAAAATAAAAAATTCTGCCGCGTACCTCTTGAAACCCTTTCACGTACCACTAGGGGTACAAGTACCACACTTTGGGAAACACTGCTCTAGGGGAAACTTGATAATATGGGTTTGTCAAGTGTGACCAAAATATTTCTCTATTCCTTCACACTTCTGAACAACAGACAGTCACAAAATGTCCTCTCTTAGTGAACATATATGGTCATACTGTTTGTGGCTTTTGATTTTTTAAATATCTAATTTTACTTAGCTACAATATTTTTCTCATTGTATTAAACAGGTGGTACTGCTGCTAAGTACACCGTATTATGGGAAGTTTTTGAGGCAGGGTAAATAATATTAATAGGTGATGCTCTAGAATGTGGCCTGCAGTCACCCTGCCCCTTTAACTGCAAGGAGGGGACAAAGATGATCAAATTCACTGTTGGGAACAAGAGTTGTGCCAGCTTAAACCATCTACGGGATTTGCATCTGTATGCCTCAGGGCTGACTTTATTCCCCGGCTGTTAATGTTGATCAATTCAAATAACAAGCACTTTATATTCATTTACTGAGGAAGCTGCATTGATCAGAATATGGTGATTGTGTGGTTTTGATAAGGATATTTACACACATTTGTGGGTACAAACAGGCAACTGGATGTCTAAATTTTACCAGTTACAACCACAATGATATGGTGGAACAAAATGACAGGTTGAATTATTTGAAAAAGTGATAATGACCCTCCCAAATTAGAGATGTTCCTGAAAATCGGGGCCTCTAGTTTTTATGGATAGGACCTCTTTATTCTAGGGACTTTGTTATGTTCTCAGTGCAAAGATACAATAAAGAAAAATAATTTCTTAATTAGCAAACATATTTCTTTTCATTAGATCATTAATGCATATAAGGTTTTATGCACTACATTCTAAACCTTTTCACATATTAAGAGAAACCCTTATGCAGCTAAATAAAGCTATTGAAAAAAGAGACACTCAGGTATGGAGTGCATTTTTAAGCCTTTTAAAATAAAGAAATCAGGACATCTCAAAGATGAGTGTCTTCAAAGGGAAATGAGAAGATGTCAAATATTTTCACCAGCAATCAAATTAAAACTAAACAAATATGTAAAGCAGACAAAAATGATAAAATGATAACAGTTTTCAAGTACATAAACAGTTGCGACAAGGAGGAGGGAGAAAAAAAATGTTTTCCTTAACCTCTGAGGCTGGGACAAGAAGCAATGGGCTTAAATTGCAGCAAGCAGGCGGACTCACCCCTACGGCGCCTCCTGCTGGTCTCAGTCGGGAATTAGCTCACCAGCCTCTGGAGCGCCCTCTGCAGGCCGGTGATCTGCCTGACCACTCTGGCCCGTGTCCCTCCCAGGACCCGGTGCCTCTTTAACTGGGGTGCTGCCCTCTGGCAATATCCCCCCAGATCTGGGTCTCCCCTCCCCAGGGGAACCCCCAACCCACTATCCCCACCTCGCCTCAGTCGTAGGCTACTGCCAGTCACCAGCTAGCCCCCACTCCCTGCAGCAGACTGCAATATAAGCCACTCATCACAGGCAAAGGGGGTTTGGATCTGCTGCCTTAGCCTACCCATGGGCTGCCCCTGCAACCCCAGTACCTAGCTGGCCTATGCCTAGGCCACAGCCTGGGGTTTTCTCAGTCCAGAGCTCCCCAGCTCCTCTGGCCTTTCCCCAGCCCTGCTCCATTCTAGGTACCTGATCAGGTCCCTGCAGCCAGGCCTGTCTTCCTCTACAAGCAAAGGGAGACTCCTTCTCTGCTTCAGGCCCACTGCCCTCTTATAAGGGCCAGCTGGGCACTGATTAACTGGCCACAGCTGTGGCTGCTTTGCCAATCAGCCCAGCTCCTATTGGTATCCCCAGGAGGTGGGCGGGCACAAGCCCGCCCACTGCTAAAAGCCCCTCCCCCAGCCTAGTGGGAGGGACCACTAGACCCAGGGGCCAAGTAAATCCGGGGGACAACTAATGAAAAAACAGGGATCAAGTGAGGGTCAAAGGTTCAAAACAAGGAGACCGGATGGGGAGACCGAGCAGAGAACCCCGGACAGCGCCCACTGCTCCTCAAAGCTGTCGAGGGAGCCAGCGGACGCTGCCCAGTGGAACTCTGCCCGGATCCGTGACACGAGGGAGGATCGGAAATAGGCCCCACAGTCACAGAGCTCCCCCTCGTCTAGCATCCTCCTCCTGGTCTTGTAGATGGACACTTTAGCTAGAGCCAGGAGGAGGTTGACGAGGAGGTCTCGCGACTTTGTGGGGCCACGGACAGGGTGTGCGAACAGGAACAAGTGCGGGGAAAAGTGCAGCCAGAACCTCAGCAAGAGGTTCCGGAGGAGCCGGAATAGGGGCTGCAACCTGGCGCACTCGAGGTAGGCGTGCGCCAGGTCTTCCCTCACGCCGCAGAAAGGGCAGGCTTCGGGGATTGGGGTGAACCGCGCCAGGTGTACGCCCGTGCTCACGGCTCCGTGAAGGAGCCTCCAGCCAATATCCCCGGCGGGCCGTGGAACCAGGGTGGAATACAGGCTGGCCCACCGGGGCTCCTCACCCTCCTTAGGTGGCAGATAGTCCCGCCATTTGGTATCGAGGCGGGACGCGAGGGTGAGGAAATGCAACGTGTGAAGCACGAGCTTGCACAGATGGCCAATCAGCCCAGCTTCTCAGCCTCAGCCCTCTCCCAGGGCTGTTTCCAGCCCCTCAGGGCAGGAGCGGGGTGCCATCCTGCTACAGTTGGACATTAGGAAAAACTTCCTGACCAACAGGGTGGTTAAGCACTGGAATAAATTGCCTAGGGAGGTTGTGAAATCTCCATTGTTAAAGATTTTTAAGAGCAAGTGAGACAAAAAACTGTCAGGGATGGTCTAGATCACTGGTTCTCATACTTTTGTACTGGTGACCCCTTTCACATAGCAAGCCTCTGTGTGCGACCCCCCCCCCCGCATCCCCTTATAAATTCAAAACACTTTTAAACATATTTAACACCATTATAATGCTGGAGGCAAAGCGGGGTTTCGGGTGGAGGCTGACAGCTCGCAACCCCCTATGTAATAACCTTGTGTCTCCCTGAGAGGTCCTGACCCCCAGTTTGAGAACCCCTGGTCTAGATAATACTTAGGGGACTGGACTAGATGACCTCTCGAGGTCGCTTCCAGTCCTACGATTCTATGAAAACAACATTGAAAAGAGATTTTTTTTTCCATTACAATAATTTTATATTGCAAACCACACTCTTCATCATTGCTACAATTATATGATTTATTCAATGTGTATTTAATCCTCACTTCATACCGCTCTTCATAATCACTAAAGGACTTCTTTACGAAATATACTGTCAATGTGTTAAAAAATCTTATTATTCATTAAATGTGTTACTTGTTTCAGAACTGCATATAATTATCAAGAAATAATGGAGTACACAGTATATTGCATTTTAACCATTGATGAGGATGAATTAGCATACTGTATTTCTTGTAAGTATAGAAGTTGATTTATTCATTAGTAACTGAATTTTTCTCTGATTAACAATTAAAGTATGTTTAGCTCTTCAATGAGCATCTGAATTTATACTGAATCAAGTGGACTCTTAAGAGAGAAAAATTAACATTGATGTTAACAGTTTTGCACTAATAACTTTCACAACCATGCACAGGCGCCGACTTCCGGTGGCGCCGGTGGGGGCTGACATCCGGTGTCGGGGGGGTGGGCCGGGTCCCGCCCCCGACGCTGGGTGACACTGCGGGGCCCCGCCCCCGACGCTGGGTGATGTCGCGGGGCCCCGCCCCCCGATGCCGGGCCACGCCCCCGATGCCGGGTGATGTTGCGGGGCCCCGCAACATCTCCCGGTGCTCCGGTAAGCTAGGCGTGGGCCCGGGGATGGCGGGTGGCTGCCGGTGGGTGCAGAGCACCCACCAATTTTTCCCCGTGGGTGCTCCAGCCCCGGAGCACCCACGGAGTCGGCGCCTATGCAACCATGGCCTGGTCTACGCTAGAAAATTAGGTTGGTTTAACTACATTAGTCAGGGTGTGAAAAATCCACACCCTTGAGCAGCATAGATCAACTAACTTAGGCCCCTGTGTAGACAGCGCTAGGTGGATAGATGAATTCTTCTGTTGACTAGCTACCACCTCTTTGGGACAAAACCCTCCTATTGTTGTAGGTAGTGTCTCCACTGAAGTGCTACAGTGATGCAGCTGCAGCGGTGCCACAGTGCGGCTATAGTGCTTCAGTGTAGCCTCACTACAGCAATCGGAGAGGTTCTCCCATCAATGTAGTTAATCCACCTCCCCAAGAGGCAATAGCTAGTTCAACAGAAGAATGCTTCCATCCACTTAGGGCTGTCTACACCAGGGGTTAGGTCGGCACAGCTACATCTCTCAGGGTGGGCATTTTTCACACTCCTGTGAGATGTAATCATGCTGATGTAATTAATTTTCAATGTAGACCAGGCATTTTACAAACTATTCTGGAAGAATCAAGCAATCTGTACTATATTACTACAATTTAATCATATTCTGGGTTGTGGGCAATATTCCCTCTAATTTTTGACAGGTAGTGGGCGCAAAAAATGTCTTCTATGCAAATTTTTGACAGGCCGTGTGTGCAACAAAAATGTCTTCTGTGCAAATTGTTGTACTTCTGTGCAAATTGTTGTGCCCGCGGTGTTTCGCTGTGTGTGCAGGGTTTAGGATCTGTGAGCGCGCGCACACGCGCACAGGTTAGAGGGAACAGTGGTTGTGGGTTTACATTACATTGTCTAGGTTTGTCTGACTCAGAACAGGTTCTATGCGCACTAAACATCTTTCAAGATTTGCTTTGTGCGCTAGGTAGTTTCTTTCACTCCACACCATAAACACGAGACTCTGATATGTTGCGATGTGAAAATGGACTTACAGACTGGTCGTCAAAACACAAATAGCCTGGGTCTGGGCGCTGAACTAAGGGTTGGGAGTAGAACAATACTGGGCCAGGGAGGCCTCGCCCTTCAGTAGGTGAGGGGTTTGTTCCCAGTGAAGGAACGTTTAAAAGGACACTGGTGGCCCTGGGAAAGGGGAGAAGAGCTGCATGCTGCACCAGGAAGCTAGACTGGTGCTGAGAACTGTCTCAGGAGAGGCTACAGCTTTGTAAAGGCTGCTCTAGCACCTGGGATTTGGATTCCTCCCCATCCCCACTTTGGCAGCTGAAACCCTTAAAGGAGATCACTTGAACCCTACATTAAGAGACTCAGGAGATTCTCCTAAGCCAGTGACCATGTCCCAAACTGAAGGGCTCCAGACTGTTAGGAACTGACCCAAAGGAAAGCCTAGTTTGGGGTAGCTCACTAACTAGGCAGGATGCTTTGGAAAACCCCTTGTGCCCTGGGTTGGGACCTGGTGGAGTGCGTGGGCCTGGGTCCCACTACCTTGTCCTTCCTGCCTGCTCTCTACTAGGGACAGAACCTCTGGTGGGAGGCAAGCACATGGGAGTAATTGAGACCACAGTCAGGGGGCCTCCTATAGGATGACTATGCTGGCAGAAACTGTAGGACCCTGGCCTGACCAGTAAGCCAGCTAGTCATTGGACAATCCTACTATAAAGTTTCCAACTACAATAGACCATCTAGTGTGATCCTAGAAGTGGCTACTACCAATTTTTTGTAGAGGAAGGAGTCAACCCTCCACAATGCACTTAGTGCATTACTATGCAGTGTACTGGCCTATTGCCTCTCTTCCCAGTTGATGATTTGGGACGATGAAGATTGATGCTTATTGTAACTTTAACCTGCCTCGTGAGAAGGCCAGATGGTATTCGTGCTCATTTTAATATCTATTTTTTAAACATACTAAACTATTTACTTGTAACAGGAACATAGAAATTGCCATACTGCTTCAGACCAGTGGTCCTTCTAGTCGAATATCCTGTTTATGACAATTTTCAACATCAGATGTTTCTGAAGAAGAAAACCTGCATGGGGACTGTTATGCAGGGGTTGGAGAGGGAAAATTGCCCTTCAGGAAAGTTTCTTTCTAATCTTCATTAATAACAAGTTAGCTTATGCCTTGAAATATGTTGTTTTGTATACTTTCCAAAACTCTCCCAGAAAAGATCTGCTTTCATAGAAAATCTTTGATTTTTAATCAGAAAATTGAAAACCCTCAAACTGAACATTTTTGGACAAAACCCAGAAGTTTTGATTTGCAGTTGCTGAAAACACACACATGTACACACACACACTGCAGTAAAATACCCCCTTGTCCTGCCAACTCCACTTTAAGTACTGACCACAATGCTATCTTGTTGCAATGAACTTCACAGCTTAATTGAATGTTATGTGAAAAAGTTTGCTGCTGCTGTTGCTGTTGATGCTATGTGAGGGTGGGGGTTTGTCAGTTTTGAATTTGCCTCTTTTCAATTTCAGAGTGTCCCTTTGCTCTTTTCTGTGAGCAAGGGCAAATAGAAGGTTCCTGGTCTACATTTTCTTACCATTAATTATTATACATACCTTTATCCTGTCCCCTCTTATTTGTCACCCATCTAAGGTAAACAGCCCAGGCCTAACATTTTATATAAATGCAGACATGAATTTTACAGCTCATTTTATTATAAATATATGTAAAAATATTAGCTTACATTTGTTTTATATTTGTTTCCTTTTAATATCAAGTGTTTCCTTATCCGTTAATCTGTAAAAATACTTAGAAATAGTATTGCACCTATAACTGTACACGTACAATCGCATACATAACAATTGCTATGTTTAGCAAAGATATCAGACTTTAGGTGCAGAACCATTCCACTGACTCACACTGACAGCTAGACCACATGGGTCTCTTTGGCTCCAATTTAGAGATATAAAATGCTCCGTGGAGAAGAGAACTAGAGTGAGGAATCAGAAGTCCAGCTGAGAAAACCCCTTTTGTCTTTGCAAGTACATTCCTATCAGAGGGCGTTGTTACTTTATTTAAAAATAAAAAGAGTCCCCAGGATGTGGGGTGAGAGGTTGAATAATATTCTGTTTAGTGTGTGCGTAGTGCAGACATAGGAACAGAGTAGGAAATCCCTGTTGTCACTATATAAGATTTTAAATAACTAGTTCCATTGCAAACACTGAAAAGTTAATATACAAGAGAAAAATATACTACTCACAAGGTGCCTTTAGTGGAGAGCTGTTGATGAGCTTATCTGCCATAGGCAGTTATGGTAATAATAATATAACACAACAATGACAGTAATGAAAACTACATAGAAAGCTCAAGTGACATGTGACCAATGGATATGAAAAAAGCAAAGCTTGAAGCTAATCAAGAAAGGCCAGAAAAATGAAATGAATCACAAAACAGATTTAAATCCCATAAACATTTTCTATGGTAGTTGATCTGCCAAGGAAACTTAATCATTAGAGGAGATGCACCCCAGGCACAGGCCTGAGACTAAATAATGGAGCACATTTAGTCAATGAAACAAGGAAAGGCAAGATCCCCCCAAGAGAAGAGACGGGAAATCTATTCCATCCCAACAAAATGATAAATAACCTACCATTAACATCCCAGTGGAAAATATTATAGAACAGTCATAATGTAGGCGTATATTCCTAGCTTTCCAATGGATGGTAAAAAATGGAACCTTGACCAAAACAGAGGAAACTGTTAGAGTTAAAAAAGAAATGAAATTTAGAATTTGTATTACAAGATTTTACAACAAACCGTTGCCCTTAAAAAGGTAGCTTTAGGAAGGACATTCTTGATAGAGGAGTAACTTAGGACTTCATTAATTCTGCACTGTACTGAGAACCTCTTCATGAAGTGTTGAGCACCTCACATGATTGAGCCCTTCTTAATAGTCCCTAAGACCTGGTCTACACCTAAAATTTATGTTGACTGAAAATTTTCACTCCCTATGCAATATAGTTAAGTTGGCTTAACCCCCCATTGTGAATGCACCCATTGACCTAGCTACCCCCTCTCGAGGAGGTGGATTTACTATAGTGACAGAAAACCCCCTTTTGTCACTGTAGCAAGTGTCTACACTTTGATAAGGTCTACATTTTGATAAGATCACTATACAGGGGTATACAAGTTCTATACTACAAGAACTTGTAGTGTAGACATACCCTAAATCCAACACTCTCCGCAGGAACTTACTAAAACTAGATTTAAAATAGGTAATTCAACCTCCTCGATTAACCAGGGTGAATAGGGTTTATGCAGGTCTTCTGGTTTTAACCTTAGCTAAGGAAATGCAAATAAGTCGTGCTCAATGAAGAGCTCATATTTGTGGATTTTGACGGGAAAAAGAAAATGAAAAAGAAGTGTCATTGGTGGGGTGAGAGAAGTCAGCACAAGGAGTTTAATTTTTAGCTCAGTACAGCAGTAATTACTACAGCCATAACACTGTAGAACTGACCCCATAAATGATACCTTTGCTAACATTACTCATTACATCATCTTTGACAGTATTAGAAAGAAACCATGGTAATTGGCATGGCACAATGAATTCAAGAGACTTTCTGACCCCACACTGCACCAGCTGTAACCCTAATGAGACTGACATTTTTGCAGTTTTGTGAACTGCACAATACATTAACTCAGTGTGTCAAGTTTCTGCATAATAACCAGCTGAAGTATCTACTCAGAAATTTTACTTACATTCACCTTGCTCCTAAAATCACAGGGGAAAATGGGTATCTTGTTACATACCAAATGCTTACCCAGGATGTGTTTGAAGCTACATAGCTTAGGTGCATAAGGGATAGTCATCTCAAGAGTAATTTAGCTGAGAACCAGCAAGCAAATATGAGGAAATCTGTTGTTCACAATAAAAATACTGACACTCTTTTTATCATCATCAGTTAATGCTGTTGAGTTTATTATTTTTTATTTTCAAAATAAGATTTGAAAAATGTAAACTGTTCAGTAATTTACTGTTAATTAAAATCTTCTGTATCACATTAAAACAATATAGTCTCATAGCGTATGCTTGAAGATAAGAGTCACAGAAATATATCTGGGCTGTAACAGTAAATTATCATCTTCTACTATTTAATATTGGTACTTGATACTGGCCAGCTTATTCCGGTCCCCCTTCCCACACACACCCCATGATACCCTTTTAACGTTCTCTCCTTAGATTTTTTTTCAAAAGCATTCCATTGGCTGTTGATGAGTGAAACTAGATGATGGAACATGCATTTAAGATGTTACGGATGAGGCACACCAGTTTGTTCCAGTAATATATTCAAGTAATTGCGAAAATCAAAGCTATTTTCTTTCCACTGAGAGTAAAAGGGAAGTGCAAAAGGTATCACAGCGAGTCAAGCAGAGCCACTAATAGAATTGCGGTCTCCTGACTTGCAGCCCCTGACACTAACCACTGGACACATTGCCTCAATCTCAGAAGGGTTTCCAGTATGGACAAATAATTAAATAAATCTGATGATGGCTACAAAAGGCTATTGGTTTAGAGGAAGGAAATGCTCACAAAGGGCCCCCCCCCCCCCAATGGAGAGTTCCAAAAGAAAATACTCAGAAAAAATATCTGAAAATACTGCTGGGATAGCGTACCATGTACACATTTGTATTTTTCCATATTATCTATCTATCTATCTATCTATCTATCTATCTATCAGTTCTGTTGCTTATGTAGGAAGTGGCTTTCCACATAATGATGGTGCGAATTGAAACTTGAAATCTAGATATGTAATTCCAATAGAAAGAAGGTCTCTATAACCTGGAGGAGACCTATAGGGGAAAAACAAAAGGCGAAGACGAAACCAAAAGCCAGCAGATACTATGTTAGGCATAGCTTCTGTGAAAAATACTTCAAAAGTGCTATAATCTTCCTTTTTATTAGAGCTGGTTGAAACTCAGAATTTCCATTCTGCAGGAAATTCCAACATTTTGAAATTTCATCCTGAATTGGAACAAAACATCAAAATTCTGAAATTTGCTGCCAAACAAAATTTCTGAAAAATGTCACCTCAGAAATATTGCAATGAAATACCAAAGCATTTCATTTTGATAAGGTCAAAGTGCTGTTTTGACTTTATTTTTGACTATTATGCTATATATAACAGCTGATGTAACGTCAAAATGAAGCTCTTTGACCTTATCAAAATAAAACACTCGGACTTTATCAGAACAAAATGCTTTGATAATTTTTCATTGTAAATTTCAGTGATATTGATACGTTCTCACGAACCATTTCAGTTTTGTCAATTCAGTATTTTCCAACAGAAAAATTTTCCACGGGAAATGTTTTGACCAACTCTAATTATTATTCCTTACCCCCTACACACACGAATAGGTTTAGCAGATGATCTGCTTTGAAAAAATACATTTGAAGTGACAACAAAGTATGGTGTAAACCATGTTACAGTATATTCTGCATACTAAGGCGCCAGTCCTGCAGTCTTGACTTAAGGGACCCCTGCAATGACATTTATGGCAGTTTTCTCTTCAGAAAGACTGCAGGATTGGGACCTCTATATCATATGAGCCAGAATGTGAGTGGTTGACTTGCTGCCTTTTTTTTTAACATGCTGAAGTCTTAATTTTCTATGGGTGGTTTCTAGGAAGTCATGACCTGCACAAGTTGTTGCTTTAGATCATAATTTCTTTACATAAGAGTCATAATTCTGGTGGTAAGGAAGGGGTCATGAAGAGGCCCAGGTGTGTGTGTGTATGTGTGTGTGGAGAGGTGGTATGACCACCCTGCCTTTTTAATGGCTAGATCAGAGGGGGTTCTTGAACCCATGGGAAAGGGGTGTTGAAATTATTTTTCCTGTTGTAACATAGAGTCACAGTATAGGAAAGGTCGAGAACCATTGTTTTAGATGATGTTGTTAATGCCTTTCACTCAGCTTCCTTAATTACTGTTTCCTGTTGCACTACATAGTGAGCAACAACATATGCTCTGTGAGCTCCCACTGTACTCCACCCACCTTGTCTCCCACAACAAAAATAAAAAAGAAAGAATTTTACAGCTAATTTGCTTGAGGCTGATAATTTTCATGGATGTTAGTTGATTTGTATGAAAATTTGCTTCCAAATCACAAAACTAAAAGTTTCTGTAGAACTCTGGAATTTTTAGTTAATCCTTTCAGTGTTGGAATTATTTTCTTCAACAATAAGTGTGGGCTATATTTTTCCCTCCCCCCGCCAATTCCAAAGAGTAAAGAAGGCTGTAAATGCAATGTTGACCACCAAAATTAATTCTGTTTCCTAGACATGACCACCTCAGAAGCTGATGGCATGAGATCCAAAACACTGGAAGATGCTGCAGGAGTTGGCTCACCAAGACCTTCTTAATGACTTTCATGCAGAAAAGGGAATTTAGGAGCTGACTGATAGCTAGGTAAATTGTGAATGTGGAGTGATGATTTCCTGAAAAAAACATGCCAGTGGGTCTTCAGAAGCTTGACTTCCATGGTAGTTGGATAAGGCTTTCATGGAGATACTATCAATTCTTGTTAACACTGGGCTAGGCATTCCCTGTGGGTTTTATCACGCATAAAGGGGCAAGGTGTCAGCTCACATATGCCTGAGCAGACCTGGCAGTTTATTTATGACATATGTCTGTGCAATCAGATGAAACTCATTCAGAGAGGACAATAGAATTTCTCATTCCTGCTTGGACACTGCTGGAACAGATAATCAGCTTCACTGTTGTTTTTTATCAGTTGTAATCAGTTTCACCGTTAGCAGGGCCGGCTCCAGGCACCAGCCGACCAAGCACATGCTTGGGGCGGCCCTTCTAAGGGGCGGCCAATCTTGGGGCGGCAGGGCGGTGCTCGGGGTTTTTTTTTTGGTTTTTTTACTTCGGCGGGGTGGCGCTCACAGGGGGTTGTTTTTTTTGTTTTTGTTTCTGTTTCGGCGGGGCAGCTCTTGGGGGGGGTTGTTTGTTTTTGTTTCGGTGGGGCAGTGCTCTGGTTTTTTTATTTTTGGTGGGATGGCGCTCGGGTGGGTTGTTTCGGCTGGACGGCGCTCGGGGGTTGTTGTTTTTTGTTTCGGCAGGGCGGCAGTGGAGGTGGTGGGGGTTTTTTTGGTTTCGGAGGGGCGGCGGCACTCTCTTTTTTGTTTGTTTGTTTGTTGGGGGGGCAGTGCTTGGGTTTTGTTTTTTTTTGCTTGGGGCAGCAAAAAAATTAGAGCTGGCCCTGGCTGTTAGCCAGTGGAAAGGTTCAGAGAATTAAAATCCAACTAAGACCCTTCCTCAAAGGTTATTTCTTGAGGAAAAGAGGGTTACAACATAAAAGTGGAAAGGAGTCAAAACCAAAAAATAAACAGAAAAGCTCACCAGGTCAGGATTCAACCCAGTCATATCAGTCCTGGGTATGAAATCTTCCCTTCTTGAAGATATTCACCCCTTTTTGTCTCTCAAGAAGCTTTTCTTATAGACCTTCCCTGAAGTATCTGTGCCTGGCGTTTACCTCCTGTTCACAGGGAGCAGTTAAGCTTCTACCTCACTTTGCAGTGCTCATGCACACACACACTGCTGAAATATTGGAGTAGCAAACACTGCAGGCAATGTTTATATACAACAACAATAGATAGCTATGTCATTCACTAACTCCTCCTGGGTCCCTATTTCATTTCTTAGTGTTATGTTCTCTATTAATTTTCTTCATCCTTCCCTAACTCCACTTTGAATAGTCTGATACATTTCAAATGTTGTTTGTTCTAATTGCGTGTATATTTTTTTCTCTTCAGACATTCCATTTTCTTTTCTTTCTTCTTTTATGTTACAAAGTGATCTTTGTTAGAATAATGATAACAATATTAATAATCATACTCTGGATGGTGAATATTTTTAATATACCTACCAACTATTATTAAAGGTGTTGTATGAATGCAAAGTACACGCCTCCTGAAAATTCACGTCTAAACCTGTATTAGACCATTAACTCATTAAGATTTGAGGATGTCAGTGACTCAGAGGTTATGGGTCTATTACAGGAGTAGCTGGGTGAGGTTCTGTGGCCTGCAATGTGCAGAAGGTCAGGCTAGAAGATAATCATGATGGTCTCTTCTGACCTTAAAGTCCATGAGAACAAGCAAAAGTGCATTTAAAGTTTCAAAAATTTAACTTACATGTTTTCACTTCCAATTGGAACGTATTCATGTGTTCAGGCACTTAACTTTGTCAGTGTAACTTAGATGTTTATAAATGTTTGAATATTTAGCCTTCTTTCCTTGGATTTTACCAGTGGGGCACCATTTTTTTGCAAATATATGCACATAATTTAGGATTATAATACATTAATGTAACCAGTATTTGGCGAAGAATCATTTGTTTGGCCAATAATGTAATAGAATCTATTTTGTTGTTATATGAAAATATGTTTCCAAATTTCTATTATTTATACTTATAAAGATTATGTATTGGATACAGCGTGAGAAAATACACAAGACAGGTTTTCCTGGAAGTAAAACAACAAAAGCAACAAACTTACAATAGTCACTTCAGTTTTCTTGTACAATAACTTGAAAACATAAATTCATGAATGGATTAATCCAAAATCCATTGAAGACAAAGGTAAAACTTAATTACTGACTTCAATTTTTGTGGATTAGGCCTTAAATCCAGAATAAATTCACTGAAGTCATTGTGAAAGTGTAAGAGTGTGAAACTGGTATAAATGTATTTAAAAACCTGACCCTCGGATTTTTGCTCCTCTTTCTTCATATAGAGCAATGGTTCTCAAACTTTAGCAACCCGAGGACCCCCATTTTGATTTATTTATTTTTCAGGGACCTCCAAGCCCACCACTCAGCCCCAGGCCCTGCCCCCAATGCCCTGCTCCACCACCGTCCCACCTCTTCCTGACCCCGCTCTACCCCCGCCCCTTCTCTTCCCCACCTCCTTCTTCCCCTGAGTACACCCCATCCCCGCTCCTCCCACTCCCTCCCAGTGCCTCCTGCACCCTGGGGAACAGCTGTTCCCTGGCATGCAGGAGGCATTGGGAGGGAGAGGGAGGAGTTGATCAGAGGGGCTGGTGACCCTGATTCTGCCCCCTCCCCCAAACGCGCCCCATCGCCGCTCCTCCCCCTCCCTCCCAGCACCTCCTGCATGCAGCTGAACAGCTGGTCCACAATGTGCAGGAGGCCCTGGGAGAAAGGGGGAGAAGTTGAGGGAAGGAGAGAGGGAGGGGGGGAGTTGATCAGCGGGATCCACAGACCCCCGGAGTAGCTTTGCAGACCCTAGTTTGAGAAACGCTGGTATCTAGCAACATATAGAGAAATGGTTGCTAGCAGTAAATGGATATAAAGTGCTATGTAAAAGCAAGTGTTACAAACACATGTCAATAGTAGAGAGATTTCCACAACAAGAAGAAAAGTTTTATCTACATTATTTCCTTCTGATTCCTTTAGTTAATTTCTTCAGCTACTTGCTGTTTAATTATGCGCTTATTATTCTTGTTTTGGGATTGTTACGGCCCGTTAATATTTACAAGATGAGATGAAGTTTTTCTGCTTATATCAGTAGCACTTTATCTGGAAGATAAGGAATTATAGTAGGGCAGTCTGAACAATGGAGCTTTCCTCCCCAATATTATTTCAAGGTTATTATTTATTCTTGTCTTCATTTGTTGTTTATTGTGAAGCATCATGTCAGTTATATTATACAGCAAAGAGATATTTTTCTACTGTATATTCTTAATGAAATGGCATTTATTTATTTCCTGTCTAACTTTTATGTTTTGAAAATTATGTTTAGATTACTATTAAACAAATAATATGCACTAAAGACCTAATCCAAGACCCACTCAGACAGACTCAAATTAATTTCAATGAGCTTTTGGATAAAGCTTTCTACCAGGCCCCAATTCTGCAATCCTTGTTCACGTGAGTAATCCTTACATGTATACTTAGTGAAATATTTGCATTAGATTTACTCATCTGAAAAGAGAACAGTTGTAGGATCAGGCCCCTAAAAAGTGAAAATTATCTCCACTTTTATTCTCTAAATCCTGCTTTTATTTCTTTTAGTGCTATAGGGATTATTATATAATAGTGTATACTATAGTCCAAATTTTCCTTTATTAGATACATTTAAATCAATGTAGTTGGTGGCATTTGTCCATACTTATTTAAATGTTCAGCTTTACAAACTTTGTTCCATTAATTTCCTCAGCAGCTTGATTCCTTCAATCCCTGTAAGTGCTGGGATCCACATGAGCATCATTCCATTATTTACCTACAGTTAATATAACTCACTGACAAAAACTGCTATTTTTATACCAGATCTAGTATTTGCTTTGATCTTCCTTATTTAATTGACATTTTAGGCTAGTGAACAGGAGCGGCTAACAGGGGAGTTTTGCGAGGGAGTTCTCCAAGGGGGAGTGGGAGAATCGGGGGCTAGGACTCAACATTCTTTAAACTTAAAAGCCAAAAACACCCCCTTGATATAAACAAAACAACAACAAAGGAACCAGCTGCAGGAGTAAAAAGAGAATGCAGGCAGAAGTCCAGCAAAAGAGAGGGGCTACCCAGTTTATTGCACCCAATATTTATTGGGTTTATTGCACCCTATGGGCAGGTGGTGTATGTGTACATTCGGTGCAAGGAGCTCCTGGCCCTCAGAGACCGTGTACCAGCTTTGGAGACCAGGGTGGCCGAACTGGAGTTGCTGAGGGAGACAGAGAGATACATAGATGAGACTTTCCGGGACACAGTAGAACGGTCCCACCCCCGGTGTGACAGCCTCTGTGCTGTTGAGGAGGATGAAAGTCCCAGGGAAGGAGAGAATCTAACTGGAGCAGAGGGAAACAATCCCATAGTTGGGACCCTCCTTCCAGATGATGTTGTGGTATCCTGTTGCACTGAGGATACCTCTCCAAGGGAGGGAACTCCAGCTATTAGTAATGGGCGATTCAATCATTAGAAACATAAATAGCTGGGTTAGAGCAGTAGGGATATATTACCGACCACCTGACCAGGATGGTGATAGTGGCTGTGAAATGCTCAGGGAGATTAGAGAGGCTATTAAAATAAAAAACTCAATAATAATAATGGGGGATTTCAATTATCCCCATATTGACTAGGTATATGTCACCTCAGGACAGGATACAGAGATAAAGTTTATTGACACCTTAAATGACTGCTTCTTGGAGCAGCTGGTCCTGGAACCCACCAGAGGAGAGGCAAGTATTGATTTAGTCCTAAGTGGAGCACAGGATCTGGTCCAAGAGGTGAATATAGCTGGACCGCTTGGTAATAGTGACAATAATATAATTAAATTTAATATCCCTATGGCAGGAAAAACACCACAGCAGCCCAACACTGTAGCATTTAATTTCAGAAAAGGGAACTACACAAAAAAGAGGTTAGTTAAACAGAAATTAAAGGGTACAGTGCCAAAAGTGAAATCTCTGCAAGCTGCATGGAAACTTTTTAAGGACACCATAATACAGGCTCAACTTAAATGTATACCCCAAATTAAAATACCTAGTAAGAGAACCAAAAAAAGAGCCACAATGGTTAAACAACAAAGTAAAAGAAGCAGTGAGAGGCAAAAAGGCATCCTTTGAAAAGTGGAAGTGAAATCATAGTGAGGAAAATAGAAAGGAGCATAAACACTGGCAAATGAAGTGTAAAAATACAATTAGGAAGGCCAAAAATGAATTTGAGGAACAGTTATTCAAAGACTCAAAAAGTAATTGCAATTTTTTTTTAAGTACATCAGAAGCAGGAAGCCTGCTAAACAACCAGTGGGGCCACTGGACGATCGAGGTGCTAAAGGAGCATTCAAGGACCGATAAGGCCATTGCGGAGAAACTAAATGAATTATTTGCATCAGTCTTCATGGCTGATGATGTGAGGGAGATTCCCAAACCTGAGCTATTCTTTTTAGGTGACAGATCTGAGGAACCGTCCCAGATTGAAGTATCATTAGAGGAGATTTTGTAACAAATTGATAAATTAAACATCAATAAGTCCCCAGGACCAAATGGTATTCACCCGAGAGCTCTAAAGGAACTCAAATGTGAAATTTCAGAACTACTAACTTTAGTCTGTAACCTATCATTTAAATCAGCTTCTGTACCAGATGACTGGAGGATAGCTAATGTGACACCAATTTTTAAAAAGGGCTCCAGAGGTGATCCCGGCAATTACAGGCCTGTTAGCCTGATTTCAGTACTGGGCAAACTGGTTGAAACTATAATAAAGAACAATATTGTCAGACATATAGATGAACATAATTTGTTGAGGAAGACTCAACATGGTATTTGTAAAGGGAAATCATGCCTCACCAATCTACTAGAATTCTTTGAGGGGGTCAACAAGCACGTGGACCAAGGGGATCCAATGGATATAGTGTACTTAAATTTTCAGAAAGCCTTTGACTAGGTCCCTCACCAAAGGCTCTTATGCAAAGTAAGCTGCCACAGGATAAGAGGGAAGGTGCTCTCATGGATTAGTAACTGGTTAAAAGATAGGAAACAAAGTGTAGGCATAAATGGTCAGTTTTCAGAATGGAGAGAGTTAAATAGTGGTGTTCCCTAGGGGTCCGTTCTGGGACCAGTCCTATTCAACATATTCATAAATGATCTGGAAAAAGGGGTAAACAGTGAGGTGGCAAAATTTGCAGATGATACAAAATTACTAAAGATAGTTAAGACCCTGGCAGACTGCAAAGAGCTACAAAAGAATCTCTCAAAACTGGGTGACTGGGCAACAAAATGGGGGGAGGGATAGCTCAGTGGTTTGAGCATTGGCCTGCTAAACCCAGGGTTGTGAGTTCAATCCTTGAGGGGGCCACTTAGGGATCTGGGGTAAAAATCTGTCAGGGGACAGTACTTGGTCCTGCTAGTGAAGGCAGGGGACTGGACTCGATGACCTTTCAAGGTCCTTCCAGTTCTATGAGACAGGCATATCTCAATTATATAAAAAAGGTTCAGAAAAGGGCAACAAAAATGATTAGGGGTATGGAACGGTTTCTATATGAGGAGAGATTAATAAGACTGGGACTTTTCAGCTTGGAAAAGAAACAGCTAAGGAGAGATATGAATGAGGTCTATAAAATCATGACTGGTGTAGAGAAAGTAGATAAGGAAGTGTTGTTTACTACTTCTCATAACACAAAAACTAGGGGTCACCAAATGAAATTAATAGGCAGCAGGTTTAAAACAAATAAAAGGAAGTTTTTCTTCACACAATGCACAGTCAACCTGTGGAATTCCTTGCCAGAGGATGTTGTGAAGGCCAAGACCATAACAAGGTTAAAAAAAAAACCTAGATAAATTCATGGAGGATAGGTCCATCAATGGCTATTAGCTAGGATGGGCAGGAATGGTGTCTCTAGCCTGTGTTTGCCAGAAGCTGGGAATGGGCGACAGGGGATAGATCACTTGATGATTACCTGTTCTGTTTATTCCCTCTGGGGCACCTGGCACTGGCTACTGTTGGAAGACAGGATACTGCGCCAGATGGACCTTTGGTCTGACCCTGTAGGGCCGTTCTTATGTTCTTAGTGCCAATAGTCAAGGAGTTTGATATTATATCCCCCTGTGGGTTTAACTCATATCTTCACCATTTAACTAGTAAAAAAATTAGTAATAAGCAGGTATTTAAATTTTGTGTAGGTACCTAAACTTCAGAATTCAGATACATTAAATTCTAGGTGAGAGAGAGAGCTGTTGTAGCCTTGCTTTTCTATATAAAGTATTTTCAGATCTAAGAGTAAATCTTTGATTATCAGTCCCATTTACTGATATTTTCCTGTGCTCGCTCATAAGGGGAGGTTTATTTTGGATTCAGATGGACAACACCATCAAGCAATATGAGATTGCCAATTCAACTGTGTTTAAATCAAACTGTTTTAACTGCTTTCTGTGTATTGAAAAAGTACTATCAAATCACTCCATCTCTTCTGACAAAATAAATGTATCCAGTATTCTTTTGTTAATGTTCTTTTGTTTGTTTGTTTATTTACTAAGGTAGAATTCTTTTTTAGTTTTGGTATACACCAAGGCTTTCAAATCTAATAATTCCCCATTAACCTTAATGACACTTCATCTCCTATCCCTTGTAAAATGTTAACAGGAAAATGCAACACATCACATTCTCAATACTGCTGCCTGACTCACACCTGATCTATTTTTGTGTCTCTCACTGACCCATATGTTTGGCATCCAAAAACAATTACAAGGCTTATTAAAGCTTGATGTAACAACAGTAAAGATATTTGGACTGTAACTTATTCTATATCCAAACTATGTCTGCCTAACTTCACTTTAGATGTACACTTGTTCACTGTTATACACTTTATACATTTTTTCAGCTGCTCACGATTGGTTTACCAGAAAATATACCCTCTATATTCCTTTAGTGAATATAATATATTATTATACTCTTAGAAATATTAAACCTTTATTTTCCTACCCTCCAAATTGCCCAGACTCATATTTCTAATATGATAGGAAAAGGCTGATTAAAAAATGTGAAGGGTTTTCACCAGTCTGTTATTACTAAGCATCGAATTGAAAATCCCTTATCAATATCTGTGAGCAATGAATCACATGAATAGTACCATTGGTTTCAACCTAGCTGAGACCTTAGTGACTAGGAGTGTTTGTGGGTAGAGCATCTAACCCTATGTCTTGTCAAATAACGCTGTTTCTCTAGGTGATTCAGGAGACCATGAAAGAACAAACACAATCAGGATTCTCCTGGGGAAAACAGGAGACCTAACAGGTCTGCAAAAAATGCCTTATTCTGAGACAACCCCAACGTTTATGGGGGCAAATTCAAGCAGAAATGAGAGTGCATCCTTCCTAAACATGGATCACAACCTGATGCAACAAAAATGTGGATAAAATTCACAAGTACTGGTAGGGTGAAGGAATCAGGCACATCTAGGAAAGAGAAAGGCTGGAGTTACAGCCACCATATCTCTCAACCTGCCAAAGCCCAAATGGGAGATGCAACACATGACAGAAAACTGAAAAGCACAGGCAAAATAAAAAGAATTCATGCAGGAGGCTTAAAACACTGTGAGATTCCTCCCTCTGGTGTCAATAACTGGCTCCTCGGTTTCATGACTTTTAAAAAATTTCTTATGTAACAATAACTTTATTCCAATAATCAACACTAAAAGTGAGGAGTCACCAAATCTGTGTGAAACGTGAGTAAATTTGGGACTAAAATGAGGGACAGCTGAGAGGTCAGATGGCAATGGTACTGTAGATTCACTACATATTGGGTATGTTGTGGAGAAGGTCACAGCAGAGAGGCAGGTGGCAGCACAAGGTAACTGATGGGTGTCCGAAAAAAAGTGGCAAGCAGTTGGCTGGCGGGAGCAGCTGGCGGAGCAGCCAGGCGATGAGGAACCGCAGATGGCGGGGTGGTCAGCCAGAGCAAATGCTCAGATGGTGGCGCAAGCAAGGTGCATTTTTCCCCGGGTGGGAGGTAAACTCACACAGATGCACCTCTGAACCCTGGGTCCTCACTGACCAAGGACAACCACTGTGACTGGGGTATGGTGAGGGAGCAGAGAGGGGCACAGAAAAGGAACTTTTGGTTGTAGAACTCAAGAACATGAGGCAGAAGACACTGCCCCACCCACTCTGGGGTGGGTGTCCTGCTCACGGTTTTATGTTTATGAATCCTGCTTGTGACATTTTCCCTAGTTAATGTTGGGTGACTTCCCTCTTTTCATTAAAAGTTTCTTTTCTATGCTCAGACTCTGCTTGCGAATGGAGAAGTAGTGCCTCTTGGAGGCGTCCGGTGGTGGTGTGTAATTTCCCCAGGTTACTGGGTGTGGCGGGTTCAAGCTGGTTCTGTGTTGTATTGTTTAAAAGGAACCCCTAGATATTGAATCCGGCCCTGGTTGCTGTCGACTCCACCTAGCATTAGGGTTACAATAATATAATTTGAATCTGGCCCATAATCTGCATAGTTTGTTCATAATTTTCACTGCTTTTTGGGACCTTATTTCCTGAACATGATACTGACAAATAACAAATAATATCAATTAAATAACCAAGTCAAAATAACAATGGATTATCAACCTTAGCTCTGGATTTCCTTCCTTTCTCAATGCCTTTAATAATCTTGCTGTCAATTCAAGCTGAGCTAATATGTGGTGTATGTTAATTTTTTAAACAAAATGGCTCTTTCAGAGAATCTGAAAAATTCAACCTCAAAATGAACTAAATGAACTATTAAAATTAATCTAACTCACTGACCACCACGTAGCCTGTAAATTAGTGAATGGCAGCATGCCTAGGCAAGAGTTTGTATCTCTTTTGACACCTGAGATTAGTTGTCATTGAGAGAATGAATCCAAGAGGCCAGTGGGACTTGGAGAACACAAGAAACTGGTAAGGCACTGGTCAGGGTACTGAGTTGGCTGCTTGACTGTCAAAGTAGTCAAAAGGACAGTGAGAGTGTGTCTACACTACAAGCATGGGGTGTGATTGCAGCACATGTAGACATACCCGAGCTAGCTTTAATTGAGCTACCTCTGGTACCAGAGAAGTGAAGCCACAGCAGCACAGGCTTCAGTGGGGGCAAGATGCCCAAGTAATTGTCCGGGGTTCTTGACTGGCTTATACTGCTTGCATTCAAGCCTGTGCTTCTGCAGCTTCACTGTTCCATTACCTGAGCTAGCTAGATTAAAGCTAGCTCAGGTATGTCTACAAAAGCTGCAATCACACCCTGTGATTGCAATATAGACATACCCTGAAACACCTCTCACCTATTCAGCATGTAACTCACCACATTGGAACAGTTTTTAAAATATATTTTTTCTAGGAGACTCAGACGTGTAGGCCTACAAGGTATGCTTTGGTTTTACTTACATGATTAGTAAAGCTGATTGAAAATTTCCCATGGAAGCTATTTTAGTTTGTAACGTTGTGGTGTTTAATATAATGCCAAAAAAATAAAAAATAAATTTAAAGTGAGTAAAAACGTAACCCTCCCCTTTTGGATCCTGGGCATTACAAGGCCAGGTCCAGAAAGTTCAGAGGAATAGGAATGGAGGGAAGCAGTACAAATGATATATCTTGATTTTAGGAATGCTTTTGACACAGTGCCACATCACATTCTCATAAGCAAACTAAGGAAATGTGATCTGGATGAAGGTGTGAGGTTGAACTGATTGAAAGAGCATACTCAAAGTGTAGTTATCAATTGTTCACTGTCAAACTGGGAGGGCCTAACTAGTGGGGTGGTAAAGGAGTCAGTCCTGGGCCCAGTACTATCAATATTTTCATTAATGGCTTGAACAATGGAGTGGAGAGCATGCTTATAAAATTTGTGGATTTCTGTAGTGAGGCTGAGTGGCCTCCCTCCGAGCGGGAGAGTGAGGGACCATTACACTCCCTTTGGAGGGCGGAGCCTAGATCGCCCCACCCTCCTCACCAGAAGTACCGGGGCATGGCAGTAAGTATAAAAGGCCGGCCCTACAGCACATTAGGAGGAGATCCTGCGGAGGAGGAGGACGTGGTTCTGCCAGTTCGGAATGGACGCTGAAAAGGACTGGCCCGGAGTGCCTGCTGCCGTCTACCCTGAGGAGCCGGAAGAGGCCTGGAGGCTAGAGGTGCCGAACCCTGGGGTGGCAGGAAGTGGCCCAGGGGCATTCCCAGAGCAGCCGGCTGCAGAGCCAGGTGTGGCCTAGTTGGCGTGTTGCAGCTGGATCCCCGCCAATGTGGGGGCAGCCGATTCTGCCCCTGCCAGGGCCCTGGGCTGGGACTTGGTGGAGTAGGGTGGGCCCGTGTCCCCCAGCCACCCCAACCCGGGGTAGCTGACCCCTTATCCTGTGCAAGGAGGTTCTAGTTCTGAAGAGGGGCTTCCCTTACCGGTCACCCTTAGAGACTGTTTGTTTGCTGGCTGCCTGAGCTCCGCCCAGAATCAGGCCAGCCCTGAAAGACTGGTTTGTTGCTGGCTGCCTGAGCCTCTTCAAGCCCAGGCCCCAGCCCTGATAGACTGTTTTGGTTGCTGGCTGCCTGAGCTCTGCCCGGGCCCCAGCCAGCCTGGATAAACTCTTTTTAAGGGTTGACTACTTGAGCTACCCAAACCCAGGCTAACACCTGACAGGGACTATTAATCGCCCAGCCCTATTGTGGGCTCTTGGCTGTCTTACAGACTCTGGTCCGAGCCAAGCAGGACCAGACTGAGTGGCCTCCTTCCGAGCGGGAGAGCAAGGGACCATTACAATGACACTAAGCTGGGAGGGGTTGGAAGGATTAGAATTCAAAATGACCTTGACAGATTGGAGAATTGGTCTGAAATCAAGATGAAATTCAATAAAGACAAGTGCAAAGTACTTCACGTGGAATAGAAGAATCAAATGAACAACTATAAAATGGGGAATAGCTGGCTAGGCAGTAGTACTGCTGAAAAGAAGCTGAAGGGTATAGTGAATCACAAAATAAATACAAGTCTACAATGTGGTACAAGTGCAAAAACGGCTAATACCATTATGGGGTGTATGAAGAAAAGTGTTGTATGCAAGACATAAGAGGTAACTGTCCCACGCTATTCAGCACTGGCAAGGCCTCAGGTGGTGTATTGTGTCCAGTTTTGGGTGCCACACTTTAGCAAAGTTGTAGACAAATTGGAAAGAGTTCAGAGCAGAGCAACAAAAATGATAAAAGCTTTAGTAAACCTGACCTCTGAGGAAAGGTTTTAAAAAAATTGGGCATGTTTAGTCTGAGAAAAGAAGACTGGGTTGAGAGGGGAGATAACAGTCTTCAAATATGTTAAGGGAAGTTATAAAGAGGACTGTGATCAACTGTTCTCCACCTCCACTGAAGGTAGGACAAGAAGTAATGGGCTTAATCTGCAGCAAGGGCGATTTAGATTAGATATTAGGAAAAACTTCTAACTACAAGGTTAGTTAAGCACTGGAACAGACTTCCAAGAGAGGCTATGTAATCCCCATCATTAGAGGTTTTTAAGAACAGGTTAGACAAACACTTGTCAGAGATGTCTTAGGTTTACTGGGTCCTGCCTCAGTTCAGGAAGCTGCCCCTGATGACCCCTCAAAGTCCTTTGAAGCCCTGCACATATATAATTCCAACTTTCCCTTCTTTCTGCTTCACTGGGCTCCCTAATCCCTCCAAATCCAAGTTCATGTCTAATTCTGGTGACTTCCCAAGTGTCTCTGAAGGAATTGCAGTAGGGTGCCTATGCAAATAAAGCTCTCCATAGCAGTCCTTTCCCCTTTTTACCAACTGTGGGATTTTAGATCTCTTTCCCCCTGGAGCTTCTGGCCATTGGGTTTACACAAGGAAAAACCGCTTTCACTGGAAGACCATTCCCATAGCGTTAGTGGTCCAAAAAGTCTGGCCATATTTTCTATAGCAGCCCAGAAAAGCCTCTGTTGTGGGAGACCACTACTCTCACACTCTCTGCAAAGACTGAAAATTCTTGTTCACAACATGCCAAGGTTATTGAAATTTCTGATCAGATAAGCTGTCATAGTCATGTTGTGACGTTACAGCCCATATTCTTCATAGAAATATTGTGATATGAATATGGCATACCTAACCTATGTTTTATGCAAGATGGGTCATCTAAGATATAATTGGAAGGTTATGATTTGCTGAATGTGATTATCCAATTTGTATACATGTATAATTTCTATATCTGAAGTTAGGAATATTGACTATATAACAATTACAACTGTATGTGTATTTGGGGGAATGCACACCTGACAGTAAGAAATCAGCCTGAATGAGCCATTTAAGAAGGACAATAGAACTTTGAAGACACTAATCTCCCAGCATCCTGTGGAGCTTCCTGGGATGTTGCTTTGACACTGCAGAGTCATCTGCTGATATCACCTGGTACAGAATACCACCTTGCACACTGCTGGTATTTTTCCATTGAAAACAAAGGGTTCCCACCGTATGTAAATTCTATTCAAGGCTGGGGAGTAAATCAATCAGGACTCTTCTCCATTGCCTCCCCGTCCAAGAAGGAAGATTACTAAAAACACCTGAAGGGAAAGGCAGGGGCTGAGTCCAGGCTGAGATGGGTCCAGTCTGTAAAGAGTAATAACTGGAACTCTAAGCTACAGAAACTCTGCAATTTGCCTAAAACAACATTGAGGCTGAGAAATTAAATTTTGTAACCTGTTTCTTGAGTGTATTAAGCTTAGTTTGCGTGTTTTATTTTATTTGCTCAGTAATCTGCTTTGTTCTGTTTGCTATCCCTTTAATCACTTACAATTTACCTTTTGTAGTTAATAAACTTATTTTTTTGTTTATTATAAATCCCAGTTTTTACAATTCACGTCTGGGGTTGGGGGAAAGGGGTAAAAATTGTGCATATCACTCTCCACTTTGAGGAAGGGGGCAATTTTATGAGTTTGCACCGTGTAGCTCCCTCTATACAGCACAAGACAATATTATTTGGGTTTACACTCCAAAGGAGGTATGCACGTGAGTGCTGAGTAAATTCCTGAGCTGAATCTTCCCACACAGCTGATTTCAGTCTGTCTGCAGCTGGGTGTGCCCTTACCTGTGTGTGTGCTAGAGAAGGCTTGAGGGCCTGGCACAGCTAGGACAGGGTGAGGAAACCCAGGCTGGTGGAATGGGCAGAACCAGTGGGACCCCAGCACATCAGGTGGCACCCTGAAAAAGGGGTCCAACCCATCAGACATGTATAATACAATCTAAGAATCAATTTCTGCCTTTGTTTATGTAGAAGCATGCAGGTCCGTGGACTTGAAGACATTGGGGTTCAGGGATGTAACGAGGACAGATTTTGTCATTTTGCTATTTCAAGAGTCTGTGAATTTAGGGATGTGTGTAGACCCCCCTTTCCAATAGGATAATACATTAGTCAATGTGCCCCTTTTTACACTACTTAGTTCTAAATAATTCAAAGTAAAATGCGAGCACAAATCTGTCATGTAAATTTGGCTCATTGGAACACTGATCACTGACTGACTGTCAGCACAGAAATTGAAGACTTGTTTCTAGCACCTGAAGAATAGAAATAATTAATGGAATTAATTCAAGCCCATCAAAAAACCTGCAAGAGCCTTGTACCTAATCAATAAGATTTCATGACTTTCATATTGACATATACCTCTTAGGAGACTAAAACACATCCTAGCAGTAGAGCAACATTGTAATCATGCAGACAGTGTTGTAACCTATAAGGCCGTTTACACTGGTGCGCATACCCAAGTACTGGATCCTGTTCATCCTCACTTATGCTCCCCCTGTTCACACCTGGGTGTCTATATATGCTGTGATAGATACAAGTATAATGCTTTGTCCATGCGTATCCCTGCATTTCATGCTGCCGCTCTAGGTATGCAAGGTTACTGCTACCATTTCAGCGGTTATATCCCAGAGTTCTGTGCACATCAGGGAGACACTCTAGGAATCACTTTGTTGTGTGTTATTGGTACTTTTCCCTGCCTTTACACCTGTGCTGAAGGCATTTCCAGATCACACAGCCCGTTGCTTGTTTCACTGAAAAACTGGGTTGAAGTCATGGATCAGTTGGATGATAGTGCCTGGCTCTTCCTTGTGGGAAAAAGGTTTATGCAGTGAAGGTAGCACTCTGGGAGATACCAGATGCCATTTCAGCAGCAATATCTGGCTCATTGAAGCCATGAAGGTCGATGTAAATTCAGTTATGTCACATTTGACAGATAACATTGATTGCTGCTATTCTCATACCAGTGGGCACAGCAGGGAGGCAGAGGATGACATCTGAGGCACACCTTTACATCCTTTCTGTGTATCTGCTTTAACCATACATGCGGGACCATGCAACATACTTATGGGGTTACATAGCTTTTAAGGATTGTGTTCCCATTTGATTGGCTGTTACTGTAGGTTGTCATCCATTCCTGCATCTCACATTGCAATAATTTGCAAAGCCAATTATTACAGGGCACCTAAACTCTGTTATTACCTCAGGGTTGGTCTTTATTCGCTGGAGGGTGGTGGCCATGTTGTTATACATTCATTGTTTAATGTGTTTATCCTTCTCACTATTGACATCTGAAAGTAAGAAAGTGAGCTGAGACGAGTGGGGAAGTCACATTGTATTTTGTCAGGGTTTTTTTATTTTTGAAAGAAGCAGCAAGATCCCATGCAGATCTAGAAGTGGAGGCAGTAGTAATGGAGGATTTGAGGAGTGAGTCAAAGGTGGTGAAAAGGCAGCTGGGATTGAGATGTGGAATTCAGTCAAGTTGGAGGTGTGTTGTTTAGCTAGGAAGATGGCAGACCTGAAGGAGGAGAGAATGAATTTGTAGCAGAGGAGAGCAGGCTTTCCACCAGACATGTTTTACAGCATGAGAGCAGGTATGTGGGAACCAGATTTGGGGTTGAGCCAGGGCAGACTTTGCAAAGGGGGAGAGGGGCAAAGAGTTAAGGGTGGAAGAGAAGCATGGAGAGAAACAAACAATCATATCAGTGGAAGAAAAGGAAGAGAGGGCAGGGAGGAGAGTGCTGAGAGCTGTTGAGAAGTTGTGATGGGTTTGGTCATAGAGACCCCTTAGGACTGTCACTTGATGTGCTGAGACTACCTTTGAGCTCATTTAGTCTGCCAGTTTGGGCCTCCAGAACCCTGCCTTGTTGAGCCAAACACGCCAGTCTGCTCCAACACAGACCCAGGATCTGAACCACGTGCCCCAAAGCTGCAGACTTAACTGAAAACAGCTAAAGAAGTGCTCCTATCTCCAGCACCCAGACACCCAAAGGGATCCAAACCCCAAGTAAATCCGTTTTACTCTGTATAAAGCTTATACAGGGTAAACTCATTAATTGTCCGCCCTCTAACACCGATAGAGAAATATGCACAGCTGTTTGCTCCCCCCAAGTATTAATTATTTACTCTGGGTTAACTGATAAACAAAAAGTGATTTTATTAAGTATAAAATCATACGGAGTGCAACGTCACAGAAGTCAACATTGATGGACTGGAAATGACAGAAAGGCCATGGGTAAGTATGAGTGGTGGCTTATGGGCAATGCTGAAAGAAACTAGGAGCTAGTCAGCAAGGGAGAACTCAGCAACAGAGAGATCAGAGAGAACAGTGCTTTGTGAAGATTAAATCAAGCGAATGTCCCTTTTTTGTGAGTGGGAGAGCTGAACCAGGGCAGCAAGATGAATTAACATGTGAGGGGAAGGAAATATGAAGCTAAGGGGTCAGACTCATTATCAACATGAAAGCTGAAGTAATCAAGGATAAGTGTTAGGAATTGTGAGGAAAGGAAGATAAGAAGCCCGGAGTCCAAATCAGAGGAAGACTGATGACAAGAAGCTGGGAGGATGATAGATGACAGCAACATGGAGGGGTTGAGGAAAGGAGAGACAGATGTAGTGCAAAATAGGGGGAAAGAGTTGGAAGGGTGATAAGGGAGGGATTGGAAGCAACAGGAATGGGAGAGCAGAAGTCCATCACTCTGACCATGATCTGATCCAGGGTGGGGAGTGTAAGAGAAAGAAAAGCCTCTGTAAGAGGGCAGAGGCAGAGGCAGTGTCAGACGAAGGGATCCAGGTCTCTGTGAAAACCAGGAGCTGGAGGGAGAGTGATATGAGGAGGTCATGGATGGCTGTGATCTTTTTAGAGATAGATAGGTACTCCAGAGACAGCAAGAGAAGGGGAAGAGGGAGGTGGGAAGGAGGGGGATGGAGGAAAGGCCAGGGTGAGTCAGATGTCACAAGAGGTGAGGAGGAGGATGTGAGATTTGTGCTGGCAGGAAGAGGGGGAGATTGGGATGGAGAGAGGAAGAGGAGCAGGTAGAGCTGGTGGGAACTGTAGAGGGGTGAGGGTAATCAGGAAGGGGAGATGGAGGCAGTGTGAGGAAGGGAGGCAATGATGTGGAATAGAGTGAGAGGCAGATGGACAAGATTACAATACCAAAAAAATCCAAACCCCACATGTTGCCTTATAGCTCTGCATTGTCAAGTCTGGCTAAGAAACAAGAAAAATAGACTAGCTATTTGAGAACCTCCTCCTGTCAGATTTGAACAAATGTAAGAGATAGTTATGTTAATGAAAAGATAGAAACTCAGAAATTAATATTGGGATCTTGCTTTATTTTCAAGGTATGAAATACCAATAACATTGTCCTATTAAGCCTTTTTAAAGAAGGTTAGTAATTATTTTAAATTTGAATATAAAAGTGTTTAGTGGACATACTGGAAAAGCTGGTTAAGGCATTAGAAGGTGGACAAGACATCTGTGTAAAATCACTTCCACAAAGACAGTATTAACTGAGTTCCATAGTGAGTAAATGACACTCTCTTTTCATACATATGGAAAGGAAATGTTTACAAAGAAAAGGGAAATACAAGGAAATTGTAGCCTGTACTTCAATTTGGCTAGCCAAATTTTTCACTTACTTGCTGAAAATCTGCTGATAACAAGTCATGTCTGAAGTAATATGATGATTGAACCAGTGGGAATTGTAGAAGGGTTCAGGACACAAAGAGCACACCAGGTGCCAATGGGAAATCAGCAAGGTATTGATAAATTAAGGACAGAGGGATAAGACAGGACTAGCTGGAATAATCAAGAATTTAGTCACTGGCAGGAAGCTAAGGGGAAGAGCAGGCTACAGGGCAAACATATACATGAGAGATTATAAAATGAAGGAAAGAAAGTTGCTCTCTAAAATGTGAATTTAGGACTTATGCAAGATGTCTAATAGCCCAGAATATTTATCTACAGAACAGACACAACACAGGCAGCCTCAGGGCAGGCTTCCTTCCAGTGCCCTACCAAGGACCTCTCAACTCCCCATGTCCATCAAATACTGGGTGTCTTTGCTGAGACCGTCAACAAGAGAGCCAATTGTGATGTGTCATGTATGTACCTATTGGACCTTGACTGAAATAAAACTCGTTTCCCATGGACATTTGACAGTACTTTCTATTCTATTCTTGTTCATGTACCACCCTCATCACCATAATATCTGTATGTGCCTTCCAGTAGGGTATTGAGTGAGATGACTAATATCTGTCCATGTGTGATTCAGTTTCTCTCTCATCCTCACACCTGGAGAGAAGGCCTTGTGTGTGTGTGTGTGTTGTGTAATGTTTTAGAAGCATTTTAAATATATAGATAGATACACACATATGAGAGAAGGCAAGGTTGAAGAAGTGCATTTGGAGTCGGAGGTGGTGAGGTCTGCGGTAGTTTTAAGCCCCTGGGAAAGTTCTATCGCCTACACAAACAAGCATTATCTTTGTGATAAAAATGTCTGCTGTGCATGAGGAGAAGAACTGTCACACAAAGTCCTCACCCCAGAGCTTTAGGCCACCTCCTAGATATCCCGGGCCCAGGCCATTGATCACCTTGAAGGTAAGGACTGAGATTCTGAACTCAATTCAATATTCTATAGGAAGCAAGTGTCAAGAGTGGAGGACATGTCTGATGTGCTTATGGCAACCTACATTGTGACATGCCTGTATTGTAGCATTTGGTACTACTCGGAGCTTTCTAAAAGCTGATGGCTACATAATCAGATATATTGCATTGCTGTAGTCCAGACAAGAGATGACAAAGGCCAGGTTATCATGGACCAGAGTGGGACAGTCTTCTAACCCATCAAGATGGTAGAAAGCAACTGTGCTGGATGTAAACCAGTAAATTAGCAATGAAAGACTATATAGCCATTACCAGTCCCACTAGCAATCCAGTCCCCATAACTACTGTGAGATGAACTAGAGACAAGCCTAAGAAAACTTCTAGAGACAATGGGCCATATACATCCTAGTGTACTAAGCGCAGGACAGTTACATAAGAATGAACCTTGTTTTTGAGAATTTTGAGAATTCTCCGAAATATTGTGTATTCAAGGTGTGCACTGAAGCCAATGGAATCAGTTTCGTTAAAAAGAAAATGTAAGTGTATTTTCACCTGGTGAAAGATGTCATGTTGATACCCCTGAAATCCTCTTTTTCTCCCTGCATGGGAAGAGCAAGGCAATCTTCCCCACAGTGCCAAGCCAATGTGGCTCATTCCTGATCTGCAGGGACCATCTCTGGAGTAATTCAGTCCCCATATTCATTTAGTTCTTTGTTCCTCTCCTCAGGCTGTCAATGATGGCAGTGAGGGACACATGTGTTGGCCTTTTTGTGATATAGGCATTTGTCCATAAGGAAATGGACCGAGACCAACTAATTTCAATGAGATCACCAGATGGCAATGAATTTTGGACACAACCAGCCTGTTAGAGTGAAACTTTGGAGAAGCCAAAATATCACATTACCAGTTCCCTCAGCCAGAACCTATAATATGATAGACTTGTCTCAAGAGCCACCCTCTTGGAGTGAAGCCACAGAAACAGTTGTGGGTTCAGATCACGCCTAATCTGCACACAAGACATCTGAGGACTACCAGATCAGGAATATTTTGAGGTGTATGTCCCTGAAAGAGCTGTTTTCAAATCCATGCTCTGCCTGATTTAGAACAGGTATATGAACTCAGTTCTCCCACATCCCAGGTGAGTGAGGATTAATTTGGCCCATTGGTTTAAAAATTCTGGACTAGATTTACTGGTCTAGTTTAGAATTATTAAACAGTGAATCAAACTGAAAAAAGGCAACAGGTTGATACACACTTTCATCTGAAAATTAACATTGTTAATAATTGTGAATGCTTATTATTTATTACTTCTAATAGTGTAATGCCTAGAGACCCCAGTCAAGATAAGGACCCATTATGCTAGGCACTATATAAACCTGTGTGTTGTACAGCACATTGATACATTATATATTTATATACTTTCACATTCAAGGCAGGGCCGGCTCTAGGATTTTTGCTGCCCCAAGCAAAAACAATTTTGGCCGCCTCCCCCCACCCCGTTTTTTTCTTGCCCCACCCTTGGACCCTCCTCAACTCCGCCCCTTCCCCAAATCCCCAGCCCCGCCTCCTCCCACCAGGCTCTCAAGCCTGGGAGGAAGGGGGAGAAGTGGCATGCGAATCAGCTGTTTCGCGCGCCGCAATTGCGGCGCGCCGGCGGCAGCAGCGGAGGTTAGCTAGGGCGGCCAGGGCACATTTGTAGGGGTGACATGGCCGGTGCCAGAATGCCGCTCCTAGAAATGTGCCGCCCCAAGCACCAGCTTGTTTTGCTGGTGCCTAGAGCCGGCCCTGATTCAAGGTCTAGATTGTTACCTGGACTACATGTCTGTGCAGAGGAAGCTATTACTCAAACCTTGGGTGTGGGCATGAAGTAGTAAGTAGGAATTACTCCCTCTCCAAATCAGGGGGCTTGAGAGGCGAAGGGAATGGGTATAGCAGTGGCTCCCCCCGCCAACATTTAATTTGGCCTGTAGCAAATTATTACAGCTCTCGCTTTTCCCTCAGAGCAAGGAGGGGATTGCAGTGCTCTGAGCCTGCTCCTTACCCAAGATGCTCATTGGATGGCACAGCTACATGTCATCCTTTACAATGGGCCTTGTAATGAAATCTAGCTCCTAGTGTTTATAGAAAACCAATACATAGGTATATAATATCACAATGTTAGTCTTATAAATTGATGGTTTCCTATGAAAGCTTCATATTCTGTATTCTCTTTATACATTCCATTGGCTGTAATTCAAACAGAAGAATTAAGGACATTGGGGAATGAGAGAAATAGTTACAAGTGGTATTTAGAAATCATTATTCTTACCACTTCTATTTTTGTTTGTTCTGTAGAGCTACATAGATATTCTTTCCTAAAATAAAGATTTTTTTGAAGAATTTAGAAATTGTAAAATCAGACGTTAGAAAATTCCATCTCTTCGGAAAGCACTTTTTATTACCTCAGTGATTATTTCTAAATAGCTCCATCTAAACAGAATGCCAATTTCAATTATAAATCTGAGAGTTAACCCAAGGAGCACAATACAATATTACAACTGTACGTGAGTGCATTTGCCAAACAAATCACAGAGTTGCATTTCAGACACTAATAAAACTGGAATAACTTACTATAATAAACTTTCGTCTGTTTTATACCACATTTTAAAAACGGTACATGGAAAAAATGAAAGCAGGAATTATGGTTCCAGATAAGAAAAGTAGTAGCAGGGAAGACATACAATGGTTCATTCTATGAGCTATATATAATCAGGACTATTGGATTTTTTATACGCAATGGTCAAAATGCAAAAGAACTCTGCAGCAGGGTGTATTCAGAATTGCCCTCTCTGTTTATAAAATTTTCTGTTGGCTTGCCTCAGACTACCTCTTCATCTCTCCTACCATTTGTATTCTCTCTGATTCATGATACAGTCTTGCCACCATTTGTGCATAAGGTTTCACTATACCAGGAATTCTCAAACTTCATTGCACCGTGACCCACTTCTTACAACAAAAATTACTACAACACCCCATGAGGGGGCCTGAAGCCTGAGCCCACCAAAGTCCCGCGACCCAGGATGGGGGGCCAAAGTGAAAGCCCGAGCCCCACCACCCCATGCAGGGGAGGGGGCAAAAGTGAAGCCCAAAGACTTCAACCCGAGGCAGGGGGCCTGTAACCTAAGCCCCACCACCCAGGGCAGAAACCCTCAGGCTTCAGCCCCAGGTGGTGGGGTGCTCGGGCTTCAGCAAGTCTAAGTCAGCAGAGCATGTAGCTATCCAATTTGCTGGATCGAATGCTACCGTACATCAAAATCATTCTTTAGATTTCATTATATCTACTTAAACTACTTGTTTTACTTTTTAGTGAGCAGCTTTCATTGTACTGTTGTCATGCCTGATCTAGGGATGGAATGATTTGTCTTTAAAAGATGAAGCCTCAGGCTAATGCACTAGCTTTTCATTTCCTTAGAGTAAGCTGAAAGGCCAAAACTCTCAAGCTTGAGTGCCTAAATCTAGGTACCAAGGCCCAGATCCTCCAAGGCATTTAGGCATCTAACTCTCAGTTGATTTCAGAGGGAAGCACTTAAGCACATACTTAACTTTAGTCACTGAAGTCAGTGGAGCTACTTTTAGTCTTATAGTCAAATATGTGCTTAACTGTTTTACTGGACTGGGGTCTTAGCCCAGTTATGCACCTCAGTCTGTGGGTTGCAGAGGTTCTGAGTACTCATAGCTCTGGTTAACCTCGATAGGAATGGAGACTGCTTGGCACCCCTGAAAAAACTGACCTAAAGTTTGAAAATGTCGGTCCTAATTAGGTTACTCTTTGATGCTTTAGAAAGCGGTAACACATTCTTTTAGATTTTAAAGCCGGATAACTCCCATCTCCTCCTCTCCTACCAGTGTCAAATTTTAAAAAAATTACTTTTAATTAATAAAGCTAAATTGGGATGATTTTATTATCAGATTTTTATTTTAAACCATGGATCTTCTGTAATTGATATGAAACTATTGGGACATGGATAATTAGGGCGCTGTATAAATCAATGTTGTCAAGCTGAATGAATGATTAAGGGAAAAAATGGCTAATTTCCCAGTTTATCTGTGACATAAAATTCTCAAAAAGGGTAATTTATATTGCCAAAAAGATTCTTAGATATTTTAATGTTTTTTTCAATGAACCATAGTAATAAGGAAGATTAATGCTGGCTCTCAACCGACCTATAATTTATTCTTTTTAATCAAAAAGTGAATACAGAATATTACATGATACAAATCTTGACCAACCTTATATTTTATTGGATAAAAGACAATCCTATACACTGGAGTTCTTGGTACTCAGATCCGAAAACAACATTTGCAAACAGCAGTTGAACTATTAATAGGCAAGATGCATCAAATGCAGATTTCCATGTCCCGCAGCAGGCACAACATATGAATAACTTCTATTTGCTCAGGGATATTGGATCCCTGTGGTGGGACTTGCGGAATTCTCTGTATCTTGCTGGGAGTCTTTGTAGAATTTTCTAGAGATGCTTTGTGGAGCAAGCTGTTGAGTACTATCTTGGCTGTACTTGACATAAGGATGTTTTCCCCACTGCCATTGTTGCCCCGAAGAACCATTTGTTTTCATTTATGGCATTGCACTTCTTTAGTATAGTTTCTTTGGATAAAGAGAAACATTGTGATACACTATATGTGAGAAATAGTCGTGACATATCTGTGCTTCAGATTGAAACGTGAGGATCTTTAGAGTGCACAGGCTCTGGCACCCATCAGAGTGAGTCTAATCAGAAGGGCCACCCATTTCAGGAACCTGGGAAATTACTACAGAAAAAAATCCCCTTTGTTTTTGTTAATATCAAAAGTCAAGTTTATAAAACAGGAAGATGTAAGTATATTTTCATCTGGTGAAAGGTGTCATGTTAATAGCTCTGGAGTCTTCTCTTTTTGTCGCTGCATGGCAAGAGCAAGGCAATCCTCCCGACAGTGCCAAGCCAATGTGGCTCAACCCTGATTTGCAGGGACCATCTCTGGAGTAATGCAGTCCCCATATTCATTCAGTCCTTGGTAGGTCCTCACGCTGTCAATTATGCCAATGAGGGACACATGTGTTGGCCTTTTTTGTGATTTAAGCATTTTTGCAAAAGGAAATAGACCGAGACCAACTCATTTCTAAGAGATCACCAGATGGCAATGAATTTTGGACACTACCAGCCTGTTAGAGTGAAACTTTGGAGAAGCCAAAATATCACATTACCAGTTCCCTCAGCCAGAACCTATAATATGATAGACTTGTCTCAAGAGCCACCCTCTTGGAGTGAAGTCACAGAAAGAGTTGTGGGCTCAGAGCACGCCTAATCTGCACACAAGACAGCTGAGGATGACCAGATCAGGAATATTTTTTAAGGTGTGTATGTGTTCCAGAATCCCCAATAACCCACTGGTTAGGGCACTCACTTGGGATGTGGGACAGCTGTTTTGAAATCCATGCTCTGCCTGATTTGGAACAGAGATATGAACTCAGCTCTCCCACATGCCAGCTGAGTGCTATAATCACTGCCTCTCTGCTGTTTGTGGAAAAGGGCTGAGCTCACTTAGGTGCCTGACTCCAGGAGAAGGTTTACAGCTATGAATCCAAAGTAGAAATAAGAGCCTGCGTTAGGCTCCTAAGTCACTTTGAGGGGCAGGTCTTGGACTGAACCCCACTCCTCATCATTTTCTATTGAGTAGTTAAGGCAGTTCCCTACTCGCTTGCTAGCTTTCATGAATCCCTTTCTTAGTGGCATAACTGTCCCCTTGAATTGTATGGTGAGCCTGGGCATGTAACTCAAGGCTGGGGATTTCAGTAGGCGGTGGGGTGCCTAAGCTTTAAGCTGTTAGGGGGAGGGATAGCTCAGTGGTTTGAGCATTGGCCTGCCAAACCCAGGGTTGCGAGTTCAATCCTTGAGGGGGCCATTTAGGGATCAGGGCAAAAATTGGGGATTGGTCCTGCTTTGAGCAGGGGGTTGGACTAGATGACCTCCTAAGGTCCCTTCCAACCCTGACATTCTATGATTACCCTTTGTGGATCTTGCCCTTGGTGCTTTTGCTGGTTCGTGCTTTTCACAAGCTCCAGAGGTTTCTTACCCAACTAAAATGATCCATTGATCCAAACACAAACCCTCATATACTTCAACCTCCCATGTAGTATCACCAACAATCACCAATTATTTATTCTCTTCCTCTGTATACATTCTAGTTTCCCTGTCCAAAAACCTGTTTCCTTGAGCTTTGTACAGGGAAACTGTTTTGTCTCTTTGGAAACAGTCTCAGAAAAATACACAACTCTTCCAATAACATGAAATTAGCAAACCTCATTAACTTCCTTTGTCTAATGACACTTGCTTAATTTTTAAAAGATCTGCATCAATGTTTCCTATTATGAAAACAAAAAGTTCAGCTTCCTTCCACTTGTTAGTAAACATGCTATAAAAACCTTTGAGGGTCGTGGAGTTCAAATATTTTATACAACCTTTTTCAAAACTAAAAAGCCTCTTGATTCTGTTAATGGTGAAACCAAACACTAGTGTGGCAGAGATAGGGTGGTAGTGAAGAACATAAATTCAAAAAAATGGGTTCAAGCATCTATAACAGTAATGACCTAGAGTTACCACCTGTTTAGGAAGTTTTATCTTTAGTAGAATTTGTTCAAAACACTGTTGTACAAATACTCTCCAATCAGTGATGGCTGAGTGCTAAAGCACTGCCCCACACAGAACAAATATGGAAAGAAATACACTGAAATAAGTTTACCCTCATCTCAATTACATGAATCACTCATGACTAATAAATGAACAGATTAGTACTTCTGTCTTGCGGACGAAAGAGGCATGAGGGGGCAACTGCTTCCTTATCATAGCTTGGATAGTGTTAGTTCCATAGCTTGAATAGTGTTAGTTGGGGGCTCCAAAATAGCATCCACAGAAGTTCAGGGAGGGCACTCACCGATAACTGAACAGCCAGACAGCCACAGCAAAGGACTAAAAGGCACTTTTAAGATGGCCCTTTTGTTAACGAACACAGCTAAGGAGTTAGGGTATGTCTACACTGCAATTAAAAGCCCGTGGCTGTCCCATGCCAGCTGAGTTGGGCTCACAAGGCTCGGTCTAAGGCGCTGATTAATTGTGGTGTAGACGTTTGGGTTCAGGCTGCAGCCTGAGCTCTGGGATCCTCCCACTTTGCAAGGTCCTAGAGCCCTGGCTCCAGGCCAAGCATCTACACTGCAGTTAAACAGCCCCTTAGCCTGAGTCCCGTGAGCCTGAGTCCCGTGAGCCTGACTCAGATGGCACATGCCAGCCACGGGTTTTTAATTGAATGTAGACCTACCCTTTCTGTCTCCCAGGTGAAATTTTGATCCCATGTAATCAATGTGTCAAATAGCAGGATAGAGAGCCTATACAATTAGAACTGCAATAAAGGTCAAAACGCATGTCAGAGTTGAATATCAAAATCTAGTTAAAGACCTTCCAAGTATAGTGGTAGATTGGAGTACCTCCCATTCAAGGCAGAGAAATTAGCAGGTCATTTCAAAAGGAACTGAAGTTTGTTTGAAGAATTAGTGCTAACAAGACTTTGAAAACCTTCAGTCATGACAATTTCCCTCTGTGGAGATTCATTTCCCAACAAAAGTGAAAAGCACCGTGCCACAATATTATATTTCTTGACTCATACATCTCTTTCCTTCCCAAACAAAGTCATAATTTGTTTATGATAGCCTAGTCTACATGTTTCTTCACTCTCCTCTGGTTCCAGTGTGGTTGCAAAGGTAATAGATGATGCTAATGTCATTGTCATTCTTCAGCAACCTTCAAGACTTTAGTTCTTCAGATGCTGACAGTATTAATGAGGGCAGAGGAAGATATGAGCACATTAAACAAATTATAATTCAGCAATATATTCTACCAGACTACAGAATGCATCTATTTAAATTGTAAGTTTCAACTGATATTTTTACTATTATCTTTTGTACTATTACTGTATGAATATACTAAAGTACTTTTATTACTTTTCATGCAGTGTGGTCTAAACAATGTTGATTCGATGAAATATGATAGCAAAATCAGGTTCGGCAAATGTTCTTGTGCCTTAACAGCTGATGGATGCATTTCACTTGGAAATGTCCACCACATTTAAAATAATGATTTATCAACAATAATAAGGAATAGGCTTAAGGATTCAGAAAAGCCCGGTGAGTGCCAAAATCAGAGATGAGTTCAGCACAGAAAAAAATAAAAAGGAGAGGTGAATGGAAAACTGTGAGGTAAATGGACAGACATGAGAGAGCTGTACTTAAGGAAAAACAAAAGAGAGTTGCAAGAGGTAGATGGTAAGGGAAAAGCCAGTTAATAAAAATGATGCAAAATTACGAAGAATGTGGGAATCAGCAGGAAGAATTATTGCTTCAACAAATTCATCAGTTTCATTCCATATTTTTCCAAGAAGTGATAAAGGACATTCTTAGGGCACTATTCTTCACCTGATATGTAGTGAAACTTAGTTTTATGTTAATGGGAGTTGCACAAGCAGACCAAGGACAATGCAGTACATGGCATTATAGTAGACATTATTACAATCGCTGGATTCTTGGATTTTCTAAATTTATTTTTAAAATAAATACATTCAATAAATTATGGTAATCTTTTACCCATTATGAAGGGGTTGACTCACTGTTGGCACTTGCTGGTGACTGGGCATGTAGTAGCAGCTCTCTCCCTGTCAGGTACCTCCTGCCCACAGTTGCTCTGGCACTGTGGTGGTCTGCCTCTTCTTGTGACTTAGCCCTCCAGCCAGGCCACTTTAAAGTCTCTTCCACTCTGGGATAGTCAATGAACAGAAACAAAGGGAATTAACACAAATCATTCATCCCAAAGTTGGAATAAGGTTCTCTTCCTTCAGAGGGTGTATGTTGGCCCTGAACTGAGTTCACAGGTAATAGAAGGGAATGGGTCCCACTCAAGGTGAGTCAGTATCAGGCCCTCCCTTTCCTCAAGGAGGGCCACAGGGCAGTGGTGACCTTCAGAGCTCTTCCTTCAGCCAGCCCTATGTTCCTGGTCTGCCATTCACTGATCTGGGTTTCTCCCTCTTAAGTTCCTCCCTCCAATCCTGAAATTTCTCACAGGTGTAATGGGGCAGAGGTACCTGAGCCCACATTTCCTTATTAACTCCTTGTTGTCCAGCATGGAATCTGTTTACCCCATCACACCATGGATGGACAGTGGGTGGCAAATACTGCTGAACAGCACTGTTCTCCCTAGCCTGCATGTGTAGGAATCTCACCAACATGCACTATAAAAAGCAATGTGTCTGCTGAACAGGAGAGGAAAGGGTGAGTGCTCATAGCTTTAACAATGGAGCTCTGAAAGTCATTCATTCTCCTCACAGAAAAAAAACACAGGCAACATGGCTGCACCATATGTACAATGTACCAAATGAGTCACAGGAGAAAACTGGGAATTGTGTTTGCATTGTTATCCATTATCTCTTGATGACTCATAAAAGAAATATGGTGTTAAGAGGCTTTCTTCAAGTTGAAGGGAAAGGCAGACAGTAGAAATTGAATAAGGAACACAAAAAGAAGGAAAATAACATTATGAGATGCCAGCACATGGCATTATACTCTTGGAAAAATGTTTTCTTCTTCATTGTCCTTCAACTTGAACATTAGAAATATAGATTAGGCCAAAACTTCACCTTTCCTTGTCTACAGCATATACATCATATCTCTAGTAAACTGTATAATATAAAATTCAATCACATTTCAGTACTAAGGATACTAAGTTATCAAACAAGATGGATCTCAGAGTATGAGCTCACTAGCAAAGTTGACAACTACAATGGGAGACTGAACATTTAAATTACCTTCAGTATCTGCTAACAGGCAAGATAACGAGTTGGTCTTGATGAGCTCGGAAGAAAAAAAAATTGATAGAATAAAACCATTTATTTTTAATGACATGGTTACCAGCATTTGTTTAATTTCCTCATAATTGAGTACAACAGCTATGTTTCTTACTGGGTGAAGATGTTTTTATAATTTCTTTTTACTGATGGAGCAGGAAGAGCATAAACAGTATGGCTCTTTACAAAGTAAACAACTGTGCAAATTTGTAAAATTTTGCATGGATAATTTTATTGTGTTATTTTGGACAATTGCACCTCAGAAATTTCTTTCTTCCATAAAATTTCAAGATGGTGGTTGCATTTGGCTTTGTTAGAAAACATAGAAAACACTACCATTTGAGCAGTAATAGATGTTACACAGAAAACATTTTGGTGCGATGAAGAGTGGGTGAGAGAGAAATGTAATATGCTGCTACTGATGTCTCTTTTTGCCCATGTTCTCTCTCCCTAGGTTGTTCCAGTGGGAGCTCATTTTATACATGTAATAGTCTGGCCATTGGTCTGTAAGTCCTTCTTCAAGTCAACTGTTTTACTCAGCTTGATCCAAACTCATTGCAGACAATGTGAATGTTTCCACTGACCAGGGCCGGCTCCAGGCACCAGCTTTCCAAGCTGGTGCTTGGGGGCGGCATCGAGAATGGGGCGGCAGTCCGAGTCCCGCGGCGGCAATTCGGCAGCAATTCGGTGGCAGGTCCATGGCAGCAGGTCCGCCGAATTGCCGCCGCGGGACTCGGACTGCCGCCCCATTCTCGCCTGCCATGGCGGCAATGGGGCGGCAGGTCTGCCGCTCTTCCCTTGCCGCCACGGACTGGGACTGCCTGCGTCGGGGGCGGAGCCCCGCCCCCGATGCAAGCAGACGTAGCGGGGCCCCACCCCTGATGCAAGTAGACGTAGCGGGGGCCTGCTACATCTGCCTGCATCGGGGGTGGGGCCGCGGCAACTGCTTGGGGCGGCAAAATTGTGAGAGCCACCCCTGCCACTGACTTCCATAAGCTTTTGGATCAAGTAGCCCTCCAACACCTAATGCAGCAGCAGAAGTGCAGAAACTGCCCGTGTTGTGGCCTCCTGCTCACAGAGATTTGGACATGTCAGATAGGACTTATCAAAATAATTGGTGGGGAATTCTGAGAACTCAGGATGCTGGAGAAGTAACAGAAACAATAAGGGCCAAATGCTCCCCTCGTAGGGTTATCCCCCTGAAAGAAATAATGCACAGTTTCATATGGTTTTGATGTAAAAGAGAAGGAATAATTTAATTTGTAGAAAATACTATAAATTCAAAGTTGAGGGGTTGGGTGCAATATGGCACAAATCTTACATGGCAAAAATATTAGCATCATGTTCTATGGACCACATATTGTGAATTTCACACCGATGCAGTGAATGAGCAGAACTCAAGACACTTTAGGCAGGCTTGATTTTTTTTAAAAAAAAAAAGCCCACATACACTTCTGCTGAAAGCAACTGAAACGTCATTAACTGTTTACTCAGCTTTGTTTGTTTGCCATTTAGCTCCTCCTTGCTTGGCCTTTTCTCTACTGTCAACATGACACTCTCATTTTGTCAGTTTCAGTTTCCAAAACTGCTAGTCCAGCAGACATTCCCTCACACTTCCTTCTCTGTTGTTAAACTGAAGTGTCTACAGTGTTTCAGTCTCTGTGGTAAACCACTCATACAATTTTTATTGAATTCTCTTATTTTTGTGGTACAGATCAAGGAGGTAATGTGGGTGGTGGGAGAGTGACAAGGTGGCCACTGCAGGGAGGAGACATATAGTGGATTTAGAAACAAAGAACCCCCTCCACTCTCCAGTTTCTAAGATGTTTTATCTTTTTGACATCTTGAACAAAGCTGTGGACAAGTAACCCAGACACACAGTCATTTGAAATATGGGCAGCAAATTTACCATGATATTTAGATTAAAGTCCCACATGAGAGACCAGAGCAACTGAGAAACATATTTCCTTAGTTTGGCATTAGGCTCTGCCCCTTCTTCCTCTTTTGTTTTAAAGAGCTTTATAGACTTCAGTGCTGATATTTTGTATGTTCTATTTTATAGCTTTACTGGCAATATTATCTTCATTAAGGAAGACCAACTGAATGTAGAACACACTGCTTTTTTAGTTAATTAAGACAAATCTATTCCAGCTCTATCCTCTTATGTTTTCTGTAAGTATGTCTGAAAGCTAGTGTGACTTTAAGCACACTGCTTAAAACATAATAAAGCAGCTAAAATCAATAAACAGGATGAGATAGTCATTGTTATTCCAAACTTGTTTTGGCAAATTGACAGTTGTTAAGCCTTTTTTAAACTAAATTGAGATCCACAGTGGATAACATCCCATTGACTAGAGCTAGTCACATGATAGGGATTTTCTTCTTATGCTTTTCCTGAATTTTCCTGTGATTTGTACGCAAAACTAAAATTCAACTAGAGTATTGCATCAAAATATACTATCCGTAACAGTACAATGAGACACAAGATTTAAAATAGCATTTTGATGATTTTTTAAAAAATATGATTTAGCTTTAAAGTCCTCAGAATTGAACAATCAGTTTATAGGACCCAAAAGGTCAATAGGTATTGATTCTTCTAATGATCCTGTTCAGAATGTCTAGGTTTAAAAAATATAAAAGTCACTTGTATTATTTGAAGGCCTAAAGTACAAATCAGATTTTCCAGGCAATATCTTGAATAAAATACCTGCCTCTGAATCTTTTCTTCATTTAGTGAATATTAATGCACCACAAGGAGTCAATTAATACAAACAAAACAAAAAGAAAAACTAAACAAGCCTAAGAGTTTAAAAGATTTTCTCTTAGTTAAAATAGACTTCAGTGAGGAAAGCCAGCACAAGTCACTCAGCACCACTTAAGGACTGCATTGTGGCTGGGTGTGGAGGGGGCACAGGTCGAAGGGTTATGACAGGAGTGGGTGGTGGACAGGGCCAGAATTAGACTCTCTGGGGCCCAGGGCAGAAACTAAGGAGAGGGCCCTCACCCCACCACCTGGGGCTGAAGCCTAAACCCCGCCACACGGGGTTGAAGCCAAAGCCCCCAGGCCTGAAACCTGAGCTGTCCAGCATCAGCACTTGCCCCCTGAATGTTCCTCTGTATGGCACCCCACAATTTGAAAACATCTGCTTTAGTGTGATTTATTTCCACTTGTAGAGATTAAATTATTGTTATACATTTACTCACAGTGACTCTGAAGATTGATGTAACTTAGCTGCATGGGGCCCCAGGCAATTGCTCCGCTTGCTACCCACTAATTCTGGCCCTGGCCATAGGAGCCATGTTTATCCAAATCCAGTGGCTCCAATACATCAGACATGAAATGCATAATACATTGAAGCTCCCTCTCCAGTCTATAGTCAGGAGGTTGCAGCCTTTGATGTCCTCCAGCCCCATGCTGTTGTGCTGGGTTGAAGGGGAGGATATTTATCACTCCGAGCCCTTTGCACTCCCTCTGAATCGAGTCTGATTACTCTGAGTTTATGCAGGTGAAATGAATTTCACCTGTGGATTGTACTGCATCTAATCCTAATGGGTATATCAGACAGAGTCTGCACTTTTTCCACTAGTAGTATGACTTAAAGAATTCCAAGGAAGCTCTAGTTATGTATTTAAACACTACTACTCTCTTTTCCTATTTAGATTTGTTTGAGGATCTTTATGTAGGTCCACAATTAAAGCAAATTACAAGCACAATGATTTTAGATATTTTTAACTTCCTTTTAGCTACCCTCTGATTTCAGTTGGAGCTGAGATATCAGCAGGACTTAATAATCACCCATGTTATATAACACAGTATGTGGTATGTGCATGTTAACTGTATAAAACATCTTTATCTATGGCTTAACAAAATCCAGAAAAGAGCCTGCTGTATCAATCTAGTACCAGAATACAGTACATGAAGGCCGACACCTTCTCTCTAAAGATTCAACAATTCTTTAATGATCCATGGTGACAGTAAAGAGCGGTTATATTTAGATCTGGCTACAAACCAAGTTATAAACTTTTGTAAACCGAGATACCTTTGCACATTGGCAGCCTGGTGTGACCAGGGAGGGCATCATCTGGGCTTGCTTGATAGCTAGCTTTCTCACTCAGTTGCATTAAGGTGAAACTCCTGAAAGATAACAGCAAGCACAGATGAGGTCATCTAAATGCAAGCCAGTCATTCAGATTTAGATAATAGTCACTGCCAGGATAATTTACAGTTTTCGGCTTTTCTCAGCATTAGTAACACTAGGCCACAGTAGCTGTATAAAGTCACGGGCTTACATGAATGAAAGTAATTTACACAGACCATGAAAGGAGAGTTTCAAAGAACTTTAATAACGTAAGTTTTATTTGGACTTTGCCTTCACCCTCGTTTACAGCAGTTAATTCCCACCCTCATTTCCAATAGACAAAGATTAATTGGTACTGTTTTTCAGAGCCTTTGGCGATTAGGAATGTGCTTCTCTCACCCATACTTTCCATCACGGACTGTAAGCCGCTCAATAAAAAGATATGCCCCAAACCAGAACAGCGATTTTTCAACATAGCAATATATAGCAACAGGTTACTGCTTTTGTAAAGCTATTACTTTTACTGTCAACATGACTGCTACTATAAGTTGTCTCATTAGATGGAATAAATTGGAACTGAATGAAAAAAATCTGACCAGACAAAAACCTGAGCTCTAGGGAAAACAACAAAAAAATAAAAATATTAATATATCTCAAATAGATGATATTAATGTGCATATATGACCCATCTTCTACTATATCAAAGTAAATGGTAGTGAGGAAGATGACCCCCAAAGACTACTGTAGGGAGTTTATGGATGGGCAAAATTACAAGAATATGAATAAAGACACTAGGAAGATGAAGAATGAAAGAGTGATGTACTAATGTAGTAGATGAATCATTTTAATATAAAGAATTGAAAACTGTTCTGGGATGTAAAAATAAACTTAAAAATCTGAGAAATAATTGATTTCCTTATGAAAGCAAGTTTAACCATGTTATTGAATCCTGCTGATTCCTCAACTCCAGCTGAAATCAGATAGGAAAGTGTCAGTACCATTGTACAAGGCGCTGGTGAGCTCTCATCTGGAATACTGTGTGCAATTCTGGTCTCATGTTTAAGAAAGACGAATTCAAACTGGAATAGGAGCAGAGAAAGGCTACTAGGGTGATCTGAGGAATGGAAAACCTACCTTATGAGAGGAGATTCAAAGAGCTTGGCCTGTTTAGCCTAAGCAAAAGAAGACTGCAGGGAGATATGATTCCTCTCTATAAATACATCAGAGGCATAAATACCAGGGAGGAAGAGGGGTTATTTAAGTTAAGCACCAATATGGATACAAGAACATATGGCCATAAACTGGCCATCAGCAAGTTTAGACTTGAAATTAGGTGAGGGTTTCTACCCATCAGAGGAGTGAAGTTCTGGAACAGCCTTCCAAGGGGAGCAGTGGGGGGCAAAAAACCTAACTGGCTTCAAGACTGAGCTTGATAAGTTTATGGAGGGGATGATATGAGGGGACTGCCTACGATGGCATGTGGCCCATTGGTGACTGCCAGTAGCAAAAATCCCCAGCTGCTAGAGATGGAACACTAGATGGGGAGGGGTCTGAGCAAAGTTTTCCCCAGATGTCTGGCTGGTGAGTCTTACTCTCATGCTCACAGTCTAACTGATGGCCATATGTGGAGTTGGGAAGGAATTTTCCCCCAGGTTGGATTGGAAGAGGTCCGGGGGGTGGGGGGAGGCCTCTGCTACACGGGTCACAGGTCACTTGCAGGTTTAAACTAGTGCAAATGGTGGATTTTCTGTAACTTTAAATCATGATTTGAGGACTTCAGTAACTGAGACAGAGGTTAGGGGTCTTACAGGGGAGGGTGGGTGAGGTTCTGTGTCCTCCAATGTACAGGAGGTCAGACTAGATGGTCATGATGGTCCCTTCTGTCCTTAAAATCTATGAGTCTATGAGTATAATTTCCCCAGTGACAGAGGCATTACATTTTAATTTCTAAGGGAACAGAGATGAAAAAGTGAAGTGAGCCAGCACTGAAGTTCTGGCTTGGGCTGCCACTCGTAATTATGTCTACCAGTGTCTGGTTTGATTACATATTGATGAATGGCTCAATCTGCTTTAAATATTCAGCCAAAAGAATAATTTGTACAAGATCTTCAGGGTTTGATAATTGGCAAGGTAACCTTGCATCTTAAACCCATCCTAAGCACTGACCCTCTTGACTCCCAGATAGTAATAGCTGAATGCCAGATGCGCAAATAGACAACTAACTATACACCACATATATAATTTTCTACGTTTGTATATAATACGTATTTATAAATAATCAGATAAAAGTTCTATTCCTGACTCTTTCTATCATCTCGGGGGTGGTGGTGGTGGGAAGGGGGGTGTTTCAGTGTGTAACTACATCTGTCAGTCTATCTATATACTTTCTAGAGATTCAGGGTCAATTTATTCTTTTAATAGCATTTTAAAGCAATTGCTTATCCAAATATGTGTGACAATATTAGCTGTAGCAAATGATCAATGCTTCTCTCTCTCTCTCAGTAATTGCTTTTCAGATATATAAGATATCTTCCTGAAGCAAGATGTCAGCTTCAAAAAAACTCTGTGAGATGTTTGCTAGGCAAATGCACTGTGCTGTTGAAGTGTATGTCCCTGGTCTATTGCTACCGGTGATTCATTCCACTTTATAGGACATCTCTGGAGAAATGAAATAGAAATCAGAGACCAGCTCATGAGAAGAAAGATGAAATAGGTGAAAATATTTGGCTAGGTCCTTAGCTGGTGTAAACTGGCATAGCTCCATTGGCTCAATGGAGTTACACAAATTCATACCAGCTTAGGATTCAGCCAATTAGATCGTCCTCTCATTTGTGAAATGGAAGGAGGTTTTATCTACCTGAATTCAGTAAGTAATGGGCACATTTGTACAATTCTACATATCCTCCCACCTGAAAGCCAGGTTCACTTAATAACATGAGACCAACTGCATAAGCTTTGAAGGGAGAGGAAAATGATAAACTTTAGAAACTGCTCAAAAGTGACTTAAAATAGCCTTTTTGTACCTAATAATGTAACAGTGTTGTGGTTGGATATCTTGCAATCTACCAGGGCTAGAAACAAAGTGCAAAATCCTTAGCTGGTGTAAATGGATGTAACTCATTAAAGTCAATAGTCCTACACTGATTCATCCCAGTTGGTATCGCACCCAAAAGCTTTTATGATCTCTTATCATGTTCCTGGATATGCTGTCTCCACAATTACCCCTTTCTCCCTCGTGTGCCACTTTGGGGTTGGCTCTTGTAATCCAACCATTCTCCAAAGTGGGTTTCTGGTTGCCAACCATGTGATTTAGCAGGTCCATTGGGCTTCTCACCTGCAAGAGTTTCCGTCTGGGAGACCATACTTTTGCAGTGATACAGTAACAGGTTTCTCAAAACAAAGCCTGTTTTATTTTGCCCAAAAGGGACATGACACTTAGAGAAGTGGGTTTAAAATAACAGAGACCAGCATGCATAAGTTTACCTAAGCTTAACCTATCAAACCTGGGCCTGGGAAGGTCTGGCTCATTCCCCATCTCTGAGTTTGGAGAAACAGCCTATATGGCTTGCAGCCGTCTGTCTCTGTGGGTCTCAGTCAGATGGCCAGCCTTTCCACCTGAAGAAGAGCTTGATTCTTTCACCAGCAGAAATTGATTCAACAAAAGATATTACCTCACCTGTCTTGTCAGCCTTTTCACTGAGACATCTTGACCAGCCTCTGACAACTTTCCCCATCTCTTTCTGCCAGGAGCAGCTCCTTAAATGGCCGGGGTCTTTTGATCTTGAAGGGTCTCCTTTGATTCCAGGCTCAGTCTTGGGAAGAGTAAAACATTCTAGCATGGATGGATCCAGCGAGGTAACATCTCCCACTAATGATGGCTCAGCCATTGTCATGCTAACTCCTTTAAAGCTGGGTTCCTGAGGGTGTGTCATTGTTTTACCTTTCCTGATGGGCTTCTCAAAAACCCCTTTACGGCCGCCTTTGATTTAATGCTGTGCATTTGGGCAGGCAGTGATACACAACTGAACAAGGAAACTAAGTCACACATAGAATTCATAAGAAAAAACAGATATTTCCCCAGGTCATCACACCTTTAATCAATAAACACCTCAGAAAAGATATTTTGTTCTAGAATGATCTATGAAACAGTTTACCAGCATTAAAATACTGGGGGAAAGGATCACGTGACTCCGAGTGTACTTTAAAGAGTTTATTACGGTTACAAAAGTATTATTCCAGTGGTGATCCCCATTTTAAATAAAGGAATGATTGAATCAGTAATATATCTAAAACCAGGATATTATAGTGCATCCACTGTACCTCACATGGTGTAGGATTCACACTGTAATAAATTCTGCCCTTATCTAGACAGTTTCACTAATAAGACTAAAATTGACTAAAACAAAATCATAGTGACTGGTGTGCATGCCAAATAATAATAAATGTTGAACATATTTTCATGTCAACAATCTGAAAACTCAGCAAAATCAAAATGGCAGCCGCGCCTTTTCAAATCACATAAGGAAAGGGAGTCAGCTACAAAAAGCAAGAGAAAGGTTCCAGGCCCCCACAATACAGAAGGTACTGACTGCACTAAAAGTCTAGAATACCAAAACCAATATACAACTAGAATTGTGGGTCAATCCTCTGTGCTACAGAGTTCACCTCTGTGGAGGCATCTTCAGTGTCTCCGCACAGATGACTTTGGGAGACGGGTCAGAGGCAGGCCTGCTTGAACTGCCATTTTGTAGATACACGGGTCATTCCCCCTTGCAAAGCAGGGCTGCAGAGCAACATGGAGTTCCTGTCGTCTTTGGCTTTGTGGTGGTGTCTAAATTGGAATTTTTTCGCAAATGTCCCACTGTTACAGCACTGTTTCAGATCCACTATGGGAGCTCTAGTGTAGACAGAGCTTCATGTACCAACAACCATTCTAGGCACTGTGTTATCTAACCCTGTTCAATACAGGTTTACATGACATGGTGCTTAAGAAGCCCGTGGCCACCAATGCTTTGTCCACAAAGTGTCACAGTCCACATTCTATACATTTCCTTAACAACCTGTCACGCAGCCAGCATAGCCTTTTCCAACACATACCCATTAAACTTCACCAGCAATGTAAAATGGATGCCTGCACTTCTTATCCCTCCTCTAATTCTAAATTCGCAAATACCATGTTTTAATCTAAAATTGTTCCTGGTTTCACCCAGGCCCTTTATAATGAGCTTTAATGCAGTTGAGAACCTGGATGAGCAAGCATCTCAGAGAGGTGATTAAGAAAAAACAGAAAGCATACAAGGAGTGGAAGATGGGAGGGATCAGCAAAGAAACCTATCTTATTGAGGTCAGAGCATGTAGGGATAAAGTGAGACAGGCTAAAAGTCATGTAGAATTGGACCTTGCAAAGGGAATTAAAACCAATAGTAAAAAGTTTTATAGCCATATAAATAGGAAGAAAACAAAGAAAGAAGAAGTGGGACCGCTAAACACTGAGGATGGAGTGGAGGTTAAGGATAATCTAGGCATGGCTCAATATCTAAACAAATACTTTGCCTCAGTCTTTAATGAGGCTAATGAGGAGCTTAGGAATAGTGGCAGCACGACAAATGGGAATAAGGATGTGGGGGTAGATATTACCATATCCGAGGTAGAAGCCAAACTTGAACAGCTTAATGAGAGTAAATCAGGCGGCCCAGATAATCTTCATCCAAGAATATTAAAGGAACTGGCACATGAAATTGCAAGCCCATTAGCAAAAATTTTTAATGAATCTCTAAACTCAGGGGTTGTACCGTTTGCCTGGAGAATAGCTAATATAGTTCCTATTTTTAAGAAAGGGAAAAAAAGTGACCCGGGTAACTACAGGCCTGTTAGTTTGACATCTGTAGTATGCAAGGTCTTGGAAAAAATTTTGAAGGAGAAAGTAGTTAAGGACCTTGAGGTCAATGGCAATTGGGACAAATTACAACATGGTTTTACAAAAGGTAGATCGTGCCAAACCAACTTGATCTCCTTCTTTGAGAAAGTAACAGATTTTTTAGATAAAGGAAACGCAGTGGATCTAATCTACCTCGATTTCAGTAAGGCATTTGATACAGTACCACATGAGGAATTATCGGTTAAATTGGAAAAGATGGGGATCAATATGAAAATTGAGAGGTGGATAAGGAACTGGTTAAAGGGGAGACTACAGCGGGTCATACTGAAAGGTGAACTGTCAGGTTGGAGGGAGGTTACTAGTGGAGTTCCTCAAGGTTCAGTTTTGGGACCAATTTTATTTAATCTTTTTATTACTGACCTCGGCACCAAAAGTGGGAGTGTGCTAATAAAGTTTGCAGATGACACAAAGTTGGGAGGTATTGCCAATTCAGAAAAGGATCGGGATATCCTACAGGAAGATCTGGATGACCTTGTAAACTGGAGTAATAGTAATAGGATGAAATTTAATAGTGAGAAGTGTAAGGTTATGCATTTAGGGATTAATAACAAGAATTTTAGTTATAAGCTGGGGACGCATCAGTTGGAAGTAACGGAAGAGGAGAAGGACCTCGGAGTCCTGGTTGATCACAGGATGACTATGAGTCGCCAATGTGATGTGGCCGTGAAAAAAGCTAATGCGGTCTTGGGATGCATTAGGCGAGGTATTTCTAGTAGAGATAAGGAGGTGTTAGTACCGTTATACAAGGCATTGGTGAGACCTCATTTGGAATACTGTGTGCAGTTCTGGTCTCCCATGTTTAAGAAGGATGAATTCAAACTGGAACAGGTACAAAGAAGGGCCACTAGGATGATCCGAGGAATGGAAAACCTGTCGTATGAAAGGAGACTCAAGGAGCTTGGTTTGTTTACCCTAACCAAAAGAAGGCTGAGGGGAGATATGATTGCTCTCTTTAAATATATCAGAGGGATAAATACCAGGGAGGGAGAGGAATTATTTCAGCTCAGTACCAATGTGGACACAAGAACAAATGGATATAAACTGGCCATCAGGAAGTTTAGACTTGAAATTAGACGAAGGTTTCTAACCATCAGAGGAGTGAAGTTCTGGAACAGCCTTCCAAGGGAAGCAGTGGGGGCAAAAGACCTAACTGGCTTCAAGATTAAGCTAGATACATTTATGGAGGGGATGGTTTGATGGGATAACATGATCTTAGTCAAGGGTCAATTAATTGCCATCAGTGGTAAATAGGACCAATGGTCAATGATGGGATGTTAGAAGTTACTACAGAGAACTTTTTCCTGGGTGTCTGGCTGGTGAGTCTTGCCCACATGCTCGGGGTTCAGCTGATCGCCATATTTGGGGTCGGGAAGGAATTTTCCTCCAGGGTAGATTGGCAGAGGCCCTGGAGGTTTTTTGCCTTCCTCTGCAGCATGGGGCACGGGTCACTTACCGGAGGATTCTCTGCATCTTGAAGTCTTTAAACCATGATTTGAGGACTTCAGTAGCTGAGACATAGGTGAGAGGATTATTCCAGGAGTGGGTGGGTGAGATTCTGTGGCCTGCATTGTGCAGGAGGTCAGACTAGATGATCATAATGGTCCCTTCTGACCTTAAAGTCTATGAGTCTATGAGTCTATCCTGGTGTTTAAAGGTGAGATTTATTCCATAGAGAGATGTAAATATATTCTAAATAGTACTTTAACAAAACTCGGCTTTTTGTCTTGCCAAAAGATCTAAATAATTTTTGCAGCCAGCAGCAATTCCTATGGGAAGCTATGCAACATGAAGCAAATGATCTTGTCAAAGAATAAGTAAATAAATGCCTCTAGCTTTCCCAGTTTAATGATTTTATCCCATCAGTGAAAGCATTACATGATTTATCTATTGGTCACAATCTTTTAAAGAAACAAGCCCAAGAACAACTTACTTGTTTGCGCTAATTCTAATAGACTTGACAGGTATGTTATTCATGCAAAGTAAAGGGAAAACATTAGATCAGATCAGTTTCTAAAAATGCTTACAAATGACTACATTTATTTATTATATATATGGCTTCCCCTTATTGCAATGATTACTTAAATTTGCTAGGCTTCTCATCTAAACCTTTTTATAAGGAGAAATGGTGTTGCAGTATTCTTCCTAGGAAATACAGTAGGTGATCATCTCACAAAATATTAACCGCAGTATTTCCAAATGAATCAATCTATCCAAACCATTTTTTTCCAAAGCTGAAAAAGAAAATGCTGATGACACACTATTAGAGAAACACTTTATGCCTCCAATTCACTGTTTGCTACAGTGGGGTGTAACAGTTCTAAGGATTAAGCACCCATACAAACACATTACATTAAAATGTAAAGCGGATTTGTTGCGGTGCTTACGATGGCAATTACTTCTTCCACTTATTTGCTTAAATCCAGTCAATAAATATGCCAGTCCACTTAATCTAATGCTCAATTAACAAGGCAATGCTTGCATTGTCAGCCTCTCTCTTGGTTAAGGTAGAAAACAGACAACAAAGATTCTCTGAACTCCATGCTCAGTCTTTGTCAATAAGATAGTGTTGTACAGCTTCCAAGTTCTTCACTGAAACAGGACAAGTATGGACCATGAAATACATGGCTATGGTTAACAGTCTCTTCAGGGGAGAAAAGTAATTTCCATGTGAAATGACTGTTGTAAACTTAATGAATTTCCAAATAGTTCCAGGACAAGCTAAAGTAATTTTATATTAGAGTAAATATTTTAAATGCAAGTCTTATGGTGGAAATTTGATTTGCTATTTTTTTAACTTTGTATTACACATTGATCAGGGATGGAATGATGGAACAGTTTATTTTGGATCAAGAAAGAAGGGCCACAGCAGATCACATCTCAAACAACGAGCAGGTTTCCGTATGTGCACTTGGACAAAGATGGAAAACCATCTTGAAAAATTATCTGAGAATTTCCCAGGAGCGTCCTTTTTTTTTTAATCAGAAGCTTGATCCATGACTGTTCTTGTTTCTTTGACATTGTTTGTACAGGATTAGAGATAGTCTTTCCCCCAGGCATCAAAATTTGATTAATTTTGAATTTCTATACAAACAGAGATTTATCTTTGTCATTGTTCTTATCATACAGAAATATGAAACCTGTTTCCTTTTATGGCAATGAATGATAATTGAGGGATGGGAAAGCTATTTCTACAATTTTCCAGTCAGTAGTTTGTCATCTTCTCGTTTGTAAAATTCCCTTATTGTACAGGGGAAAACAAACTATATTTTTTCAGTGAACTTTTAACATGTAGGTTTTTGAGATCTTGCACTTACTAGGGATTAGTAATCCCAATCATCCTTTTTGGAAGTTTGAAAAGTTATGTTAAGTCTTTTTCCTACCATTATTTTTATGTGTGGGTGCTGAGATTAGAAGCACAAATAGCAAATGCTGCAAGATTAGCTGTTTTCAAGGTTTGCTGGCTAAGAGGAAATACTGCATAATTCATAAGAACACCTATCCTGCAAACAAATCCATGTGAGCAAATCTGCATGGGGTCCCGCCATTGACTTCAGTGGGATCCTGTGTAGATGTAAGAGTCTACTTGGGCAGACAGAACTGAAGGCCTGGGGGCCCAATTTTGCTAACTCATTATGTTTGAATAGATTGGATAAGATCTGGATAAGTTTATGAACTTTCTGCAGCTAATTTAATTTGAGCCGAAATGAACGTCCAAACCTTTTGCCCATTAGTAGCAGTTATTACAATTTTTTAAAAAAAGATAACTCTGGTCGTGACTTTTCACTCACCAAAGAACCTGATATTTAACAAGGTTCTTCTGTCGCATTTCACTAATAGTTATTTTCACCATGTCAGGGAAAATCAGTTTTATTAAAGCTTTGGAAATATTACAGGACTATCAAGATGAAAGAATTCATTTTTGAAATTTAAATCAAGACCTTTAGAACAGAATTATGTCAGCGCTCTGGTGTGCACCATTAAGTACAGTAACTCCTCACTTAAAATCGTCCCGGTTAACATTGTTTCATTGTTATGTTGCTGATCAATTACGGAACATGCTCGATTAAAGTTGTGCAATGCTCCCTTATAACGTTGTTTGGCAGCCGCCTGCTTTTCCCACTGCTTGCAGAAAGAGCAGCCCATTGGAGCTAGCTGGTGGGGGCTTGGAACCAGGTTGGACCAGCAGCTCCCTGCTCCCCTAAGTTCCCTGTGCGGCAGCCACCCAACAGGCTATCAATTGTCGGACAGTTCAGCTGTCCCTCCCCCCACTGCCATGTGCTGCTCCTGCCTTCTGCCTTGGAGCTGCTCCCGGGAGCGTCCTGCTTGCTGTTCAGAGTGTGGAAGAGGGAAGCTAATGTCAGGGTATCCCCCTCCCCCTGCTCCTGTACCCCTTCTCCATAGAGCAGGGGAGGACATGACAGGGCTCAAGGTGGAGGGAGCTTGCTGGCAGCAGCTGCTGTCTCAACTTGCTCATATACTTAAAAAGGCAGTGTACTTAGAGTGGGGTCAGCGTACTTAAAGGGGCAATGTGCATCTGCTGGAGACCTTTTTAAACCCTCCTCTGTGTGAATGGAGGAGCGGGGGGCGAGAGTGTGAGAGAAGCAGGGAAGCTGCTAGTAGGCTGAGTGCAGCAAGACACTGAACCCTTCCTGGAAGGAGGGCTGCATTTCCTCTCCAGAAGGGAAGGAAAACAAACACAAGAGACTGACCGAGGGAAGGTATAGCCGGACCCTGTGCTACCAGTAAGGGTTTGCCTTGACCAAGCCTGTGTCTCCAAGGCTAAAAAGGACTGAGTCTGCTGAGGAGAAGAAGGTATTTTGCCACAATAGATATTGTCTGATGAAAAAAATTTCCCTGGAACCTAACCCTATTTACATTCATTCTTATGGGGAAATTGGATTTGCTTAACGTCATTTTGCTTAAAGTAGCATTTTTCAGGAACATAACTACAATGTTAAGCGAGGAGTTACTGTACACTGGTCTTATTAAATTAGTCAATAAGTATCATGAGATGTACAAATGGTGTTTTGATTGCGATACAAAACATCACTGTTGGGAGGTGTGGTGGGGCAGATGCCCCACCCCCCTGCAAGAGTGGGCTGTAGCAGGCCAGTGCGCCTGTGCAGAAGGGCAACCAATGGGAGGAGGGCCTATTGGGAGCCAATCAGGGCCCAGATTGGAGACAGCCAATCAGGGCCAGGCTCAGCCCTATAAAAGGCTGCTGAGCAGGGAGTCTCTCTCAGGCCTTTGGAGGGGAAGATCTGTCTCCTGCTCAGGAGACCAGCACCTTGGACAGCGCAGTGCTGAGCAGATGCAGGGGAGCCTAGGAGCGCTCCAGCCTGTTACCTGCCAGGCTGCAGGCCCTGACTGGAAGGGCCTGGAGGGTGCAAAGGGGTCAGCGGGGAAGTGACCCAGGGAGAGCAAGAAGATGAGGGGAGAGAAGGAGGGCAGGGAGGCTGCCGCTAGAGGGTCCCTGGGTTGGGACACAGAGTAGTGGGTGGGCCTGGGTCCCCCCCTTATCGTGCACCTGGCCATGAGAGGTGGCCATAACAGACTGCACCAGACCCCTGACAGAAGGGGATAGACTTTGGGGTGTGGTTGGCCACTGCGGCAGGGGCGAACCAGAGGACTGCTGTTAACCCCCCCGGAAGGGGGAGAGCGTGGACTAGGGGCCACTGCTGGAGGGCAGTGTCCTGAAAAGGACGCCGCGAGCCAGGAGCAATGCGGGTCCAGACGCCAGCAAGAGAGCGGCGGACGGGACACCACCGGCAGAGGGCGCTCCAGGACTGCTGTGAGCTAATTCCCAGACTGACCGGCAGGGGGCACCGCGGTGGTGAGTCGTAACCCCGTCACAGGAGAATAGGGTGTTTTTCCCTCGCAGATGGCAAAGATAAGAGGCTAAGACTTAATGACATGACAGCTATAATATACATAAAAGAGTAATGGTAAACAATTCATATTTTATGGGAACATTGCTAGAGTGATTTAAGGGTTAAGGAGCCTCTGAGAGGCTAATGATCAATAACTGTCAGTATTTATATTGATTAACCATCTACAAAGCACATTGTAAGGAATTAGAAGCACATGATATGTTATATCCACTAACAAAAATAAATATTGTGAAAGAAAGAGAGAGAAACTGCAGTCTGATTTGTGGTAATTTAAACTTTTATTTATTTTATTTATATATATATATATATATACACACACACAATAATTTGCAATATATGAAATTATGATGAAATATTGCAAAATAGAGAAATTAAGGTTGTCATGAATATAGGGGGAAGGGTAGCAAACTTTATGTATGCCGTAGCATAAAATCCCTCCTCAGCAGCTGTACTGGATTGCCTTACCTGTAAGGGGTTAAGCAGTTCAAATAACTTAGTTGGCACCTGACCAGAAGCACCAATGAGGAAAGAATATACTTTCAAATCTGGGGCAGGGGAAGGATTTTTTTTTTGTTCTGTATGTTGTTCCCTCTCTGGATGGAGGGAGAAGCCAAGCAGGTACAACATCTCCTTAGAATATACCTGGAATAATCCATCTAAAACCACCAAAACTGTGAGTAGGGCAAGGAAATGTGTTAGGTTATCTTTTGTTTTGGCTTGTGAATTTTCTTATGCTACAGAGGTAGTTTCATTCCTGTTTTTGTAACTGAAGCTGAGCCCAGAGGGAATCCTCTGTGTTTAAAATCTTTTTATTACCCTGTAAAGTTACCTTCCATCCTGATTTTGCAGGTGTGATTCTTTTATTTGTTTCTTTATAAATAAAGTTATTCTTTTAAGAACCTGATTGATTTCAGTGTCCTGAAGACAAAGGGTCTGGTCTGTGCTCACATTGCTAAGGCAACTGGTTGGTATATTATTCTTAAGCCTCCACAGGAAAGGAGGTGAAGAGGCTTAGGGGGAGATTTTTGTGGGGGATAGGGATTCCAAGTGACCCTTTCCTGAATTTTTGTGTAAATCACTTGGTGGTGGGAGCAATACCGTCCAAGGACAAGGAAAGGAATTTGTGCCTTGGCGAAGTTTTAACCTAAAATGGTAGAATATAAGCGTAGGGGGTCTTTCATGCAAGTCCTCACATCTGTACCCCAGAGTTCAGAGTAGAGGGGAACCCTGACAAAGGTAAACATGGAATGTCAAATATTTTTCAGTGGAGCAGCACAAAGAACCTGTTCACTTTCAGTTTAGCAATCTTGGCCAAACTAATCTAGTTCAAATATGTGGATGGGTTTTACTCTATTGATTATATCTAATGAAACACGTAAATACAGCACTGTAAGGGCTCTGGCAGAGGGGCTCAGGCGGCGCTTTTTAAGGCGTCGCTTCTCCTCACAGGGGGAGCGGCCGCTCCCCCTGCTCCCCCCCGGCTACGCTACTGTGCACTAGTGATAGTGATGCTGAAACCAAATAGTGTTAAGTACCCCTCTTTCTCTAGTACAGTCAAAGGAACAAAGGGGTTGAACAAAATACTTGCAGAACATATCAAATATAATGGACAAAACCACTTGGCTCCCCAAGGAAAGTAGCAATTACCCTCCTTGTATGAGATTTGAGCACTGATTTCTGTGCCTGGGAATAACATCTCAAACTTCACCTTCAGTCTATAAACCAAAGCACTGACCTTTCCAACAGAGGATAGCAGTCAATCAGACTGAAAAATCACTGATGCTCTTTCGAGCACTTAAATAGCATGCCAAGCCTTTCTGACTGGTAATACTAGCTCACTAAAATGAGAGGTGACTAAACTAACACCCTTGTCCATATGTAACTAAAATATTACCACATCTGTTGGACTGGGAGACAGGTCAAGGTGGGGATCCCATTTACTATCTTGAGTTTTATACAGAATTTCTTCTTATTCTTTTTCTTTACATTGCAATAAAATCAATTCTTTCCTCTTTTCAGTTACAATTACATCAAAAAAGAGTTTGTTATGCAACAGTGAACCCACCTTTTCTCTTACCTATGATACTTTTTAATCCTTTTTTCCTAAACTATTTTTCTTTCTCCATTCCTGCCAACAGGCATCAATTATATCACTCTCACAGCACATGCTTCTGAGTCAAGAGTGGGGCTCCATGACCCTTGGAGAATGGTCCACCTCTAAATTTCCCCATTTTCTCACTCTTTTCATTAAACCCTCAACTACACTGTTAGCTCAAGTAATCTAAGTCTCTAAGGCCTTAACTTTTTTTGCTTTTCACATAACTCCTAATGGTAAGCGCTTGTGCTAAATATTATATTATTATTAAAGGACTCCAAAACTCTATTCCCTGGGTTGGTCATTAGTTAACATCGATGGAATCTCTTTGCCAGGATCTCTCAATGGCTTCAGAAATGTAGAGAAATTCACTATATAGGAGTTGGAATTGGATCATGCTATTTCTAGTTAGTCGTTGGCTGTGTGTGTGTGTTCTTTTTGTGTGCTGTCCCAGCTCTGCACGGATAGCTGACACAGCAAACAAACCTCAATCAAACTGCCTGAAAAGACCACATCCCATTTCAGTATCAAAGGCACTCGACCAAGTTTATTGTCAACGAAGCATGGTAATAGTATCCAGCGGACTCTATAGGGTTACTAAGACATGTATGCCCGTTACAATGGACTCAGCTCAGTGAATAGTGGGACTTTCCATTCCCCCCTCTGCTGGCCAAAGACACTCCCTCTGTGACACCCGTTTTATACACTGATAAAAACAAGTTGCATATTGAGCCTCTGACATGGTTAGTTACCACGTTTACCTTGTACCTGTTGGTTGAATCAAAACATCTCTATTCATCACCCTGTCATCCTGACCTTATCTTTAAGAGGAGTTAGTGTGTCCTTGTATCATCTTCGGAGAGTGCTTTCAGACCATAACCTTGTATTGGGGTGTTCTGGCACTACCCTTCTGGAATGTGTTTATGTGACTACTTAGTGCCTAGGAGTGCTTGTGTTTTTTGCAACACCAGTCCTGTTCTTGCCAAGTTCTGTGAACTTACAATTAGGTGTGTTTTGTTACGAGGCCTTACTTTTGCTCATAGCTTAACTCTTGCTAACTTTGCTTTATATCAGCAGGGCCTGACTTTAGTTGAGGCCTAAGGGCTTACACCTGACCCCTTATACAAGGCTTCATGTCTCAAGCTCTCTTTCTACTACACCCTTCAATTAATATTTATTGAGCTTGTTCTTAATTGCTTTCTTGCCATGAACTTGTTTCACTGGGAAGGTTGAGAGAGAGAGAAATATCCACAGTTGACAGGATCTGGGACTCCTCCTGGGCTTCAATTTCCCGCTCCTCTCGCCAATGCTGAATTTGTTTGCAGAATATAAGTTTTCATTTTTAAACTAATTTAATGGTTATTTCTTACAGTTTTGTGATTGTTCAATAGGAATGGGTGTAGCGTTTTTTCCTGAGTATAGTCAGCTTTAAAGAACAGCTATGAGGAAGTTTGAACTATGACATTTTGTCACAATGGGATGTTAACTCTGAAACATAACAATTGCCATTTAAATGGCATTACCTATTTCACTGCTGAGAAAGGTTTGCTGGAGTGGGGAACTAGTTATTCAAGTCCCACCACATAAATTTAAATCACCCCCACCTTTGCCCACAGTAGGAAGGAAAAGGGGAGACACAGCCCTTCTTCAGTACCAAAAGCCTCAACTGTCCTTACTTAGTAAAAATTGCCAGCTCCCCCTCATGACAATGTCTACATGAAATCATGTGTGGTCAATACAAGATTCTGCAGAGAGTTGAAATTTGGTGACATGGTCAATTAATTTCAATACAATCTGAAGCTGAGATCTGTATTGAATTTAATATCAATATAACACATGGAACACTGTAATGAGTGTGTTATTCATTTATATATTTCATTCAATGAAAACCTACATTTCTGAATATTTCTCGTGGCTGTGCAGAAATGTGAGTGTGTTGTAGAATTTTCTGTGGCACAGCACAGAAATTCAGGGGCCTGCTGCAGAACTTAATCCAGCTAGCCACAGGGATTAGCCAGGTAGTGCCTTGTATTTGATTGTTTGGTCCACAAGAGCATTGTTCTTGGTTTGTGTGGGACATGATGTGTGTTCTTCATATACCCAAAGTCTTGTCTTATATTTATTTTTCAGTTTGTAAATATGTTGATTATTAATTGCAATGTGAGTACTTTTCATTCTCTTTTTTATTGCCTCATTTTGAGCATAAAATAATGTTTGTAGAGAATGTTGATCAACATTTTCTTTGTAATTCTGATCAAATGATGATCTTTTTCTGAACTGACAGGCTGGAGAAGTTCTCCAATAACAGCACCAAGATCTTTTCCGCATGAATGCATCCGTATACTTTTATTAACGATGAGGAGCATTATTGGATATATGGGCCATGGGGATATGCAATGAAGTAAGAGAATTTTATATTATAACTGGACAGCATCACATACTACCACTCACAGAAGACCAGATCAATGAGTTCTCCAAATGGGAATCTCTATAAATAGCTTCACCTCTGAAGAATTTAATAATTAATTTTCTGAGTCCATTGTCTACCTATTAATTTTTTGAATTACTCTCAAATTTTCTGATCAAGCAGCCAAATCCCTAATATGATTAGACTCTCAACTGTGGGAAACCATTCCAGAATGGTAATATTTTAATTGTACATCCCAACTTTACTGTTCACTTCATCTCAGCATACCAAGGAATCTGAAAAGAGGCTCCAAAAACTTTATCCTCCGATGCTTCCTTAGAAATTGTAGTTCTAGTGCTTGCCACATTGTTGTGCCATTTCAATATCTTGTAAACTCAGTTCACATGCTATAATCGTCTCTTAGTTACATTGATATTCAGTCTAATCTAATATATGCACTTATACCATACCCCTCACTGTTGTCTGTGCTCACATAATAAAAACTGGCAAAGCTGGTTAAGGAGAGCTAGTGTGTGACTAGAACTCAATCTGCTGGAATGATCTAGTAGAGAAAGTCAAAGTGACTCAACAGTGACTGCATTTATATTGTGTGCATCCAGTCAGGGCCAGTGCTTCCCACTAGGCGACCCTAGACGGTCGCCTAGGGCAGCAGGATTTGGGGGGCAGCATTTCGGCGGCGATTCGGCAGCAAGAAAAGTGGCCGCCGAAACGCCGCCGAGAACACAGCTTCAGAGGAGCTGCCGCCGAAGCGCCGCCAATTACAGCGGAGGAGCGCTGCCGCCTAGGGTGGCAAAAACCCTGGTGCCGCTACTGCATCTAGTTTATCTAAAAAGCAGGTCAGTGAGGTAGATATGAGGCTTGGGAGATACAATTACATTATGTTGGTCACTAGTTCTCTCTGGGACTGGGGAGGTCTATACAAGCAGGGTTTTTAATGCAGTTACTCATTTTAAAACTACCCTATTGCTGCAGCACAGTCTCTCATAATGGGTAGGCATTTGCCCATAAGTGTATCTTCTATTGGCAATACATAGATTTGCATCTTATTTTGATACTTACCTGTTATCATTAGGCACACCTCTACTTCTTGAGACTGTCCATCTCTCTCAATTTATTTAAGACCATTATCTAATGCTGAATCCAGTACCTGAAACAAACTGTGAAGAACCACCATATTAATGAGTCTCCTCTCCCCTCAAACTCCTATAGAAAGTTTTTTCTCTTGCTATTACTAAAGGTAGTTATGTTGGGCTGAATCAGTTTACCATATATGTCATACTCTGCTACACAGCATAAAGTAATTGAAAAGATTAATTGAACTTCCTTACAGAGATATTGCTCTGAAGACACACTAGAAATCTTGTTTTAAAGTCAGCTTTTGTTTAAAACTAATCTTTAGTGAACATGAAGACATATGTCACCCACAGAATCACATGTGCCTTTTGTGCCTTATAAAAATTCTTAAAAAATAAAGTGAACTCATTGGAAAGTCATAGGGCCAAATATTTAAAAGAGCCTCAAAATGGACATTAACTTTACAAGTACAATTTAACTGTGAGTGCCAAAGTGGGTGCTTTTAGAGTATAACTACCTGATGTGTGCAGTCAATTAGCTAGAGGCCTAATACTATCACTTGCACCCACAATTAATGATCATCTGCAACTGACTGCAAGAACAAAATTGGAAAGCGTTTTTAAAAAACTGGCTTACAGTTTAATTGGCAGCAACAGTAAGATTGTGCACAATAGATTACGGGCCAATAAAGGGGCATTAGCATTAACTTTCAATGGTGTTTAACAAGCTTCTAGTGGTGAATTTGGCATTTAAATACTTGTTATTTTATGGGCTGTGGTTCAAAAAATTTCCTCTACACACTTTCTGGACAGATACATGGTCTGATTCTCCACTGCCTTGCAACTTGTCTTGTCATTTTCACTTGTATAAAGTCTTTGTAAAACACTACCTGCTTATTAAGCAGTAATAAGTCACCAGGACCAGATGGTATTCACCCAAGAGTTCTGAAGGAACTCAAATATGAAATTGCAGATCTACTAATTGTGGTAAGTAACCTATTCCTTAAATAAGCTTCTGTACTAGATGACTGGAAGATAGCTAATGTGACACCAATTTTTAAAAAAGGATTCAGATGCAGTCCTGCCAATTATAGGCCGTTAAGACTAATTTCAGTACCTGGCAAATTGGTTGGAACTATAATAAATAAGAGAATTATCAGATACATAGATGAACATGATATGTTGGGGAAGAATCAACACAGCTTTTGTAAAGGGAAATCATGCCTCACCAATCTATTTTAATTCTTCAGGGTGTCAGCCCACATTTGGACAACGGTGATCCAGTAGGTATAATGTACTTGGGCCTTGTCAAAGGCTGTCTGAAAGTCCATCACTAAAGGCTTGTAAGCAAAGTAAGCAGTCGTGGGATAAGAGAGAAGGTCCTCTTATGGATCAGTAACTGTTTACAAGATAGGAAACAAAGGATAGGAATAAATTATCAGTTTTCAGAATGTACATAGGTAAATATTGGTGTCTGCCAAGCATCTGTACTGGGACCAGTGCTGTTCAACATACTCAGATGCACTGGAAAAGGGGGTAAACAGTGAGTTAGCAAAATTTGCAGACAATACAAAATTACTGAAGAGATTTAAGTCCAAAGCAAACTGCAAAGAGTTACAAAGGGATCTCATAAAACTGGATGAATGGGGAACAAAATGGCACATGAAATTCAATGTTGATAAATGTAAAGTAATGCACATTTAAAAACATAATCCCAACTATACATACAAAATAATGGTGTCTAAATTATCTGTTACCACTCAAGAAAGAGATCTTTGAGTCATTATAGATAGTTCTCTGAAAATACACATCCAATGTGCAGTGGCAATCAAAATAGTGAACAGAATGTCAGGGACCATTGGGAAAGGGATAGATAATAAGGGTATGCCCACACCTTGAATGCTGCATGCAGTTCTGGTCACCCCATCTCAAGAAAGATATACTACAGTTGGAAAAGGTACAGAGAAAGGCAAAAAAAAAAAAAAGATTAGTGGTATGGAACAGCTTCCGTATGAGGAAATATTAAAAAGACTGGAACTTTTCAGCCTGGAAAAGAGACGACTAAGAAGGGATATGAGAGAGGTCTATAAAATCAGGACTGGTGTGGAGAAGGTAAATAAGGAACTGTTATTTACTCCTTCACATAACACAAGAATTAGTGGTCACCTAATAAAATTAATTGGCAGCAGGTTTAAAACAAATAAAAGGAAGTACTCCTTCATCCAATACATAGTCAACCTGTGGAACTCTTTGCCAGGGAATATTGTGAAGGCCAAAACTATAACAGGGTTCAAAAATGAACTAGATAAGTTCATGGAGGATAAATCCATCAATGGCTATTAGCCACTATGGGCAGGGATGCAACACCATGCTTTGAGTGTCCCTAGCCTCTGTTTGCCAGAAGCTGGGAGTGGATGACACTGGATGGATCGCTCAATAATTGCTTGTTTTGTTCATTTCCTCTGAAGCACCTGCCATTGGCCACTGTCAGAAGATATGATACAGAGCTAGATGGACCACTGCTGTGACTCAGTATAGCCATTCTTATGTGCCATGTTAATTTTATATTGTTCGAGTTTTTTAATAAAAAAATCATGTATCAAGTCAAACACCTTTATAAAGTCTAAATATATTATTTTACCAGTATTACTTTTATCAGCCAATCTTATAATCTCATCAAAAAAAGAAAAGTTAGTTTTACAGGATCTCTTTTCCATAAATCTGTGTTGATTTTAATTAATTACATTACTCTCCTTTAATTCTTTATTAATCAAGTCCAGCCACTCCATTATATTGACCAGGATTGATGACAGGCTGACAGACCTATAATTACCCAGGTTATCCTATTTACCCTTTTAAAAAAAATTGCCTCATTTCTTTTCTCTCTGTCTTCTGGAACTTCCTCAGTTCTCCAAGACTTAATAAAAGTTAACATTAACCAACCAGTGAGCTCCTCAGTCAACTCTTTTAAAACTCTTGGACCTGCTGATTTAAAAATGTCTAACTTTAGTAGCTGCTGTTTAACATCTTCCAGAAATACTAGTGGAATGGAAAGAGTGTTATTATGGTGATATGATGAGACTATATCATCTGTTTTTCCCCAAATACAGAACATAAATCCTTACTGAACACTTCTTCCTTTTCTCTAGTATTATTATTATTGATAATTCTACCATTATCATTGACTAATGAACCAATATCATTATCAGGATTATTTTTATTCCTAATATATTGTAAAAACTCCTTCTTATTGTCCTTATCTCTGATGGCCATAGATTTCTCGTTGTGTCTCTTTGCTTTCATTATCAAATTTCTATGGTTCCTGATTTCTGATTTATATTCATTACTATCAACTATCCCTTTCTTCCATTAATTTTATTTTATTTATTTAGATACATAGATATAGCTGTCTTTAATTCCCTCTCTAAACCAGGTCTTTTGTTAATCAGTATGGCCTTTTTTCTTAATTGTGGGATTCTGGCTTTTTGGGCATCTACTAAGGTATTCTTAAATGAGTCCCAATTAGCACATTTTTTCAGATTAAATTCTTCCTCTCCTCCGATTTGGCTCATAATTGTTACGAGCTCTGTGAAATTGGCCCTATTAAAGTACCAATAAATAAATAAATAAATAAATATATTAGGGCTATCAATTAATCACAGAACTCAGGCGACTAACTAAAAAAAATTAACCAATTAAAAAATTAATCGTGATTAATTGCACTGTTAAACAATAGAATATCAATTGAAATTTATTACATATTTTGGAAGTTTTTCTACATTTTCAAATATATTGATTTCTATTACAACACATAATACAAAGTGTACAGTGCTCACTTTATATTTTTATTACAAATATTTGCACTGTAAAAATGATAAACAAAAGAAATAGTATTTTTCAATCCACCTCATACAAGTATTGTAGTACAGTCTCTATCGTGAAAGTTTACAAATGAAGTTTGTTGTTGTTGTTGCATAATTGCACTCGAAAACAAAACAATGTAAAACTTTAGAGCCTACAAGTCAACTCAGTCCTAATTCTTCTTCAGCCAATCACTAAGACAAACAAGTTTGTTTACATTTATGTGAGATACTGCTCCCTGCTTCTTATTTACGTCACCTGAACGTGAGAACAGGCATTTGCATGGCACTTTTGTAGTGGACGTTGCAAGGTATTTACATGCCACATATGCTAAACATTCGCATGCCCCTTCCTGCTTCAGTCATCATTCCAGAGGTCATGCTTCCATGCTGATGAGGTTTGTTAAAAAATAGTGCGTTAATTAAATTGGCGACTGAACTCTTTGGGGGAGATTTGTATGTCCCCTGCTCTGTTTCACCCATATTCTGCCATATACATTTCATGTTATAGCAGTCTCGGATGATGATCCAGCACATGTTGGGTCATCATCATACAGCTGGTTGTATTTAAAGAATCCTTATTGAGGTTGCAGGAACAAACCATCCCGATGTGTAGAAAGAAAAGTAAATATGGCAGGCGACCAGCTTGGCTTAACAGTGAAATCCTTGCTCGTCTTAAACACAAAAAAGCAGCATACAAGAAGTGGAAGATTGGACAAATGACCAGGGAGGAGTATAAAATTATTGCTCAGGCATGCAGGAGTGAAATTAGGAAGGCCAAATCACACTTGGAGTTGCAGCTAGCCGGAGATGTTAGGAGTAACAAGAAGGGTTTCGTCAGGTATGTTAGCAACAAGAAGAAAGTCAAGGAAAGTGTGGGCCCCTTGTTGAATGAGGGAGGGGACCTGGTGACAGAAGATGTGGAGAAAGCTAGTGTACTCAATGCTTTTTTTGCCTCTGTCTTCACAGACAAGGTCAGCTCCCAGACGGCTGCACTCTGCAGCACGGTATGGGGAGGAGGTGACTAGCCCTCTGTGGAGAAAGTAGTAGTTCGGGACTATTTAGAAAAGCTGGACGAGCACAAGTCCATGGGGCCGGATGCACTGCATCCGAGGGTGCTAAAGGAGTTGGCCGATGTGATTGCAGAGCCATTGGCCATTATCTTTGAAAAATCATGGCAATCGGGGGAGGTCCCGGTTGACTGGAAAAAAGCTAATGTAGTGCCCATCTTTAAAAAAGGGAAGAAGGAAGATCCGGGGAACTACAGGCCAGTCAGTCTCACCTCAGTCCCTGAAAAAATCATGGAACAGGTCCTCAAGGAATCAATTCTGAACCACTTAAAGGAGGGGAAAGTGATCAGGAGCAGTCAGCATGGATTCACCAAGGGCAAGTCATGCCTGACTAACCTAATTGCCTTCTATGATGAGATAGCTGGCTCTATGGATGAGGAGAAAGCAGTGGATGTGCTATTTCTTGACTTTAGCAAAGCTTTTGATACAGTCTCCCACAGTATTCTTGCCAGCAAGTTAAAGAAGTATGGGCTGGATGAATGGACTGTAAGGTGGATAGAAAACTGGCTAGATGGTCGGGTTCAACGGGTAGTGATCAATGGCTCCATCTCTAGTTGGCAGCCGGTATCAAGTAGAGTGCCCCAAGGGTCGATGCTGGGGCCGGTTTTGTTCAATATCTTCATTAACAATCTGGAGGATGGTGTGGACTGCACCCTTAGCAAGTTTGCAGATGACACTAAACTGGAAGGACTGGTTGATACGCTGGAGGGCAGGGATAGCATACAGAGGGACCTAGACAAATTAGAGGATTGGGCCAAAAGAAATATGTTGAGGGTCAGCAAGGACAAGTGCAGAGTCCTGCACTTAGGACGGAAGAATCCCATGCACTGCTACAGACTAGGGACTGAATGTCTGGGCAGCAGTTCTGCAGAAAAGGACCTTGGGGTTACAGTGGACGAAAAGCTGAATATGAGTCAACAGTGTGCCCTTGTTGCCAAGAAGGCTAATGGCATTTTGGGTTGTATAAGTAGGGGCATTTCCAGCAGATCGAGGGACATGATCATTCCCCTCTAATCGGCACTGGTGAGGCCTCATTTGGAGTACTGTGTCCAGTGTTGGGCCCCACACTACAAGAAGGATGTGGATAAATTGGAAAGAGTCCAGCGGAGGGCAACAAAAATGATTAGGGGGCTGGAGCATATGACTTATGAGGAGAGGCTGAGGGAACTGGGATTGTTTAGCCTGCAGAAGAGAAGAATGAGGGGGGATTTGATAGCTGCTTTCAACTACCTGAAAGGGGGGTTCCAAAGAGGATGGATCTAGACTGTTCTCAGTGGTAGAAGATGACAGAACAAGGAGTAAAGGTGATTAAGAAAAAACAGAAAGCATACAAGGAGTGGAAGATGGGAGGGATCAGCAAAGAAACCTACCTTATTGAGGTCAGAGCATGTAGGGATAAAGTGAGACAGGCTAAAAGGCATGTAGAATTGGACCTTGCAAAGGGAATTAAAACCAATAGTAAAAAGTTTTATAGCCATATAAATAGGAAGAAAACAAAGAAAGAAGAAGTGGGACCGCTAAACACTGAGGATGGAGTGGAGGTTAAGGATAATCTAGGCATGGCTCAATATCTAAACAAATACTTTGCCTCAGTCTTTAATGAGGCTAATGAGGAGCTTAGGAATAGTGGCAGCATGACAAATGGGAATAAGGATGTGGGGGTAGATATTACCATATCCGAGGTAGAAGCCAAACTTGAACAGCTTAATGAGAGTAAATCAGGTGGCCCAGATAATCTTCATCCAAGAATATTAAAGGAACTGGCACATGAAATTGCAAGCCCATTAGCAAAAATTTTTAATGAATCTCTAAACTCAGGGGTTGTACCGTTTGCCTGGAGAATAGCTAATATAGTTCCTATTTTTAAGAAAGGGAAAAAAGTGACCCGGGTAACTACAGGCCTGTTAGTTTGACATCTGTAGTATGCAAGGTCTTGGAAAAAATTTTGAAGGAGAAAGTAGTTAAGGACCTTGAGGTCAATGGCAATTGGGACAAATTACAACATGGTTTTACAAAAGGTAGATCGTGCCAAACCAACTTGATCTCCTTCTTTGAGAAAGTAACAGATTTTTTAGATAAAGGAAACGCAGTGGATCTAATCTACCTCGATTTCAGTAAGGCATTTGATACAGTACCACATGAGGAATTATCGGTTAAATTGGAAAAGATGGGGATCAATATGAAAATTGAGAGGTGGATAAGGAACTGGTTAAAGGGGAGACTACAGCGGGTCATACTGAAAGGTGAACTGTCAGGTTGGAGGGAGGTTACTAGTGGAGTTCCTCAAGGTTCAGTTTTGGGACCAATTTTATTTAATCTTTTTATTACTGACCTCGGCACCAAAAGTGGGAGTGTGCTAATAAAGTTTGCAGATGACACAAAGTTGGGAGGTATTACCAATTCAGAAAAGGATCGGGATATCCTACAGGAAGATCTGGATGACCTTGTAAACTGGAGTAATAGTAATAGGATGAAATTTAATAGTGAGAAGTGTAAGGTTATGCATTTAGGGATTAATAACAAGAATTTTAGTTATAAGCTGGGGACGCATCAGTTGGAAGTAACGGAAGAGGAGAAGGACCTCGGAGTCCTGGTTGATCACAGGATGACTATGAGTCGCCAATGTGATGTGGCCGTGAAAAAAGCTAATGCGGTCTTGGGATGCATTAGGTGAGGTATTTCTAGTAGAGATAAGGAGGTGTTAGTACCGTTATACAAGGCATTGGTAAGACCTCATTTGGAATACTGTGTGCAGTTCTGGTCTCCCATGTTTAAGAAGGATGAATTCAAACTGGAACAGGTACAAAGAAGGGCCACTAGGATGATCCGAGGAATGGAAAACCTGTCGTATGAAAGGAGACTCAAGGAGCTTGGTTTGTTTACCCTAACCAAAAGAAGGCTGAGGGGAGATATGATTGCTCTCTTTAAATATATCAGAGGGATAAATACCAGGGAGGGAGAGGAATTATTTCAGCTCAGTACCAATGTGGACACAAGAACAAATGGATATAAACTGGCCATCAGGAAGTTTAGACTTGAAATTAGACGAAGGTTTCTAACCATCAGAGGAGTGAAGTTCTGGAACAGCCTTCCAAGGGAAGCAGTGGGGGCAAAAGACCTAACTGGCTTCAAGATTAAGCTAGATACGTTTATGGAGGGGATGGTTTGATGGGATAACATGATCTTAGTCAAAGGTCAATTAATTGCCATCAGTGGTAAATAGGACCAATGGTCAATGATGGGATGTTAGATGTTACTACAGAGAACTTTTTCCTGGGTGTCTGGCTGGTGAGTCTTGCCCACATGCTCGGGGTTCAGCTGATCGCCATATTTGGGGTCGGGAAGGAATTTTCCTCCAGGGTAGATTGGCAGAGGCCCTGGAGGTTTTTTGCCTTCCTCTGCAGCATGGGGCACGGGTCACTTACCGGAGGATTCGCTGCATCTTGAAGTCTTTAAACCATGATTTGAGGACTTCAATAGCTGAGACATAGGTGAGAGGATTATTCCAGGAGTGGGTGGGTGAGATTCTGTGGCCTGCATTGTGCAGGAGGTCAGACTAGATGATCATAATGGTCCCTTCTGACCTTAAAGTCTATGAGTCTATGAGTCTCAAGTTGCAGAGGGGGAGGTTTAGGTTGGATATTAGGAAAAACTTTTTCACTAGTAGGGTGGTGAAGAACTGGAATGGGTTACCTAGGGAAGTGGTGGAATCTCCTTCCTTATAGGTTTTTAAGGTCAGGCTTGACAAAGCCCTGGCTGGGATGATTTAGTTGGGGTTGGTCCTGCTTTGAGCAGGGGGTTGGACTAGATGACCTCCTGAGGTCCCTTCCAACCCTGAGATTCTATAATTCTATGTTGTTCATTTTAAGAACACTTTCACTGAAGAGGTGACGAAAAGCAAAGAAAGTACCAATGTGAGATTTCTAAAAATAGCGACAGCACTCAACCCAAGGTTTAAGAATATGAAGTGCCATCCAAAATATGAGAGGGACGAGGTGTGGAGCATGTTTTCAGATGTCTTAAAAGAGCAACACTCCGATGCGGAAACTAGAGAACCTGAACCAAAAAAAAAATAATCAACCTTCTGCTAGTCAGTGGCATCTAACTCAGATGATGAAAATGAACATGCATTGGTCCACTCTGCTTTGGATTGTTATCGAGCAAAACCTGTCATCAGCATGGACACATGTCCTCTGGAATGGTGGTTGAAGCATGAAGGGTCCTATGAATCTTTAGCGAATCTGGCATATAAATATCTTGTGACGCCGGTTACAACACTGCTATGCGAATGCCTGTTCTCACTTTCAGGTTGCATTGTAAACAAGAAGCGGGCACCATTATCGCCTGCAAGTTGTAACCAAACTTGTTTGTCTGAGTGATTGGCTGAAGTAGGACTGAGTGTACTTGTAGGCTCTAAAGTTTTACATTGTTTTATTTTTGAATGCAGTTATTTTTTGTACATAATTCAACATTTGTAAATTCAACTTTCATGATAAAAAGATTGTACTACAGTACTTGTATTAAATGAAATATACTATTTCTTTTGTTTTTACAGTGCAAATATTTATTTAAAAATAAATAGAAAGTGAGCACTGTACACTTTGTAATCTGTGTTGTAATTGAAATCAATATATTTGGAAATGTAGAAAACATCCAAAAATATTTAAATAAGTGGTATTTTATTATTGTTTAACAGTGCGATTAATGCTGCGATTATTCACGATTAATATTTTTAATTATTTGACAGCCCTAATACATATTACAGGTCTGGAATTTCTTCTGTTTGCACATTATAAATGTAATCAACTCATGATCACTTGTAGCCAAGCTACCATTAATTTTTAGTTCTGTGATCAGTTCCTCTTTATCTGATAAGACAAAGTCTTATATGAATTCCCCCATGCTGGCTGCAACACTTTTTGAGTTAGGAGACTGTCATCTATAATGTTTAGAAATTCCAAGGATTTTTTAGTATTGGCAACATGAGACATTGCCTCTCAAATTGAAGTCCCCTGTGATCACACAACTTTTTCCCCTACACATTATAGATAGGTGTGTAAGTAAGTGATCATCCTCATAGACTTTAAGGCGAGAAGTGACCATCATGATCATCAAGTCGGACCTCCTGTTCCCTAGTGTGATTTGGTCATCTGTAGCAACAGAGCAACTGTGCCAGGTAATACCTCATCTTGTGCTTTATGTGTTAGGACAGGGGTAGGCAACCTATGGCATGCATGCCAAAGGCTGCACGCGAACTGATTTTCAGTGGCACTCACACTGCCTGGGTCCTGGCCACTGGTCCGGGGGGCTCTGCATTTTTATTGAATTTATATGAAGCTTCTTAAACATTTTTAAAACCTTATTTACTTTACATACAACAATAGTTTAGTTATATATTATAGACTTATAGAAAGAGACCTTCTAAAAACATTAAAATGTATTACTGGCACGCGAAACCTTAAATTAGAGTGAATAAATGAAGACTTGGAACACCACTTCTGAAAGGTTGCTGACCCCTGTGTTAGGACATTAATCCATAAGCATTCAGAATCATTTTCTTTTGAGTTATTAGTGACTCAGAAACAAATAATGCAATTTTTGACATAGAGTACAACTTCCCCTCCCCTTTTGCCCACTCCATCCTCCCTAAATAGGTTATAAACATTGATATTAACATTCCAATAGTAAGAATCGTCCCACTAGCAGTGCAAATCATCCCATCAAGGACAAGAGTTTCCTTCTTAGCAATCTAATTTACTGCTTCCTTAGTTTAACATCTTGACCTTGTCTAAGATTACTCACAGATAGAGTGAACCAAAAAATCAGCAAATCAGCTCCAGTCACACGGTAAAGTGATAGTTAATGTGGCTAATCCAGTTGCTAGAGAAGTTAATGGGAGTTTTCAAAATTGATTCAAATTGGGATTCGATTGAGCCCAATGTGAGTAAGAGTGGCAGAATCTGGCTGTAAGTGATTTGACCAAGGTCATTCAGGAAGTTTGTTGCAGAGCCGAGAACCGAACTCATGGTCTCTTCTTACGACCCAATTCTGTATTTTAAACACATTCCTCCCAGAATATGCAGCCAGGGGGTTAAAATATATAACTGCTTTGTTAATTCATTCTTTTGTTTATTAGCATTTTAACAGCACTTTGGAACTGTAAAGTGCTTCTTTGTTTCTCTCATTAGTATTTTACTATATAACAGTATAGTGGTGTTTCGGAACACAAAGTAGGAAGGTAAGATTGACCAAAACCTTCAATACTTGGTCACAGAAATAATTATCAGAAGGTATGAAATAAATTGGATTCCAGATGAAGCTTGTTGGAGCCTTGTGTCCATTTCAAACCTTTCCTATCTCTTGATTACAGAGTGAGAAATCTTCACATCATCACCAGCATGGTGGTATACTACGATTAAGCAAGCTCTAATAATTGCTAAGGATGAACATGCAGTTCACTAAAAGATGTCAAAGCCTGATGGGCATCACTGAGATGGCTAGTTTTCTTTACCTCCTTTGACAGGGTACTATTGTTTTGAGTTTTTCCTTACCCTAATTATAGAACACTGAGGCTATGTCTGGGTTTTCACGGACATGACCTATTTTTTCATCCTCTGCCCTCTATCCTGGTGGATTTTTGAAATAAGAGAAAAGGTCCGGGATTGTTCTGCTCCAAACATTGCAACTTAGAAAGAGCCATCTCTGCATCCCAATTGCTCCCTCCCCTGAATCTGAAGCTTCCAGATTCCACCAGCCCTGGCCCCACCAGACCCACCAGGTAAGTGGAGCCTCCAAGCACCTCTTGGCCAGGCTGCCTGCCCTGCCACAGGGCCTCAGAGGCTGGCTGGGAGTGCTGAAAGCGTCAGGGCCAGGACCCAGCTCCCTGTTCTGGGAGTAGGAGAGGTCCACAGGAAGGTGCTGACTGATAGGCTAGTGCTGGGTCTGGGGCCTGTGCCAGCCAGGGCCGGCTTTAGGAAGTGCAGGGCCCAATTCGAACAGTTTCGACGGGGCCCCGCAGGGAAAAGGGACAAGCAGCCGCCGCTTTGCCGCCGCGGCCGGTGGAACTAAGAAGCTGCCGCCAAATTGCCGCCGTGGACGGCAAAAGGGACAAGCTGCCACCAATTTGCCGGCGGCCGGAGGAACTAAGAAGCTGCCGCCAAATTGCCGCTGCCGTGGAAACACTACCGCCCCCTTGTAACTGTCGCCCCAAGCATCTTTAGGGCGCGGAGCCCTCTTAGGCACGGGGCCCGATTCGGGGGAATCGGCCTGAAGCCGGCCCTGGTGCCAGCTGCCCTGCCACCATGTCAGAGAGCATGATGCAGCCTCCCACCTTGAGTGTGAGGCTGTAGGTACCCCTCCAGTATCCCCCCAAATACTCTCACAGTACACCCCCTGCCCTCCAGCAGCCCTCAAATACTCCATCCAGCACCCCACAACTTTCTACCCCCTCCCTCCAGCTCCTCCTACCTCTCCCCTGGCAGTGTCTTCTATTTGGGAACTTGAAATATGGTAACCCTATCTATACTGCCCACTTCAGGCTTGCTTTCCCATCTACAGAAAGCTTCCCACCTCCTGACACATGGCTCCTTTCTTCTTTGCCACAAAATGAACCCCAGATTTCACAGCAATGTGCCAGGAGATGGTGCTTCCCATTGGATTATTTTACACTCCCAGCCCATTGTACAGCACCAGCAGACTTGCCTGGAGCTGCTTTTTGGCTCCATAACAGTTCCTCTCCTCCTTTGGTTCAGCTCCCAGGTTTTCCCCTTTCCGGGGATCCAGTAACAAGTCCTCCTTTCATCCCAGAATTACTCAATAAGGGAATTAATCTTTGTAATCCTGTCTCATGTCACATAACTGGGGCCAGGAAATAAGGTTAAGTCTCTTGCTAACACTGAGCAAACAACACCTGTGTTGTACATCTTTAGTGGAGACCTAGACTGAAAATGAGATAAGGAACCAATATTAGTGAGTGGTGAGCCATTTCAGGAAGTTTTTCTGAAGTGGGTTATATTTTGGTCATTAGTATGTAATTATAGCTGGTCAGAAAATGGAGCTTTTTCCTTGGAAAATTTTGATAAATATGAAAAAAATTGCTTTTGGGGTATTTTCTGCTGAAAATCTCAACTTTTTGTCAACTTTTTGCCCATCTAAAAATATTTCAGCTGAAAATGTTTTATTTTCTGTATTTTCAAAAAAAAGTTCTGAAGGAATTGTCCAGTTTTCACATACAATTTTGACATTTTGACAATAAACTGAATACATTTGGGTTTTTCCCAAAGTCAAAATGTTTACCAAAAGCAGATACTGTCAGCCAAAATGGTATAGTTTCTTTAAAAACCTAATTTTCCATCAAAAACAGTTTTGGCAACAAATTTTGACCAGCCTTACTGGTAATAAAGAGTGGAATTTCTTTCTCCCAGTCTTGTCCCTGGTCTGCCCGCCAGACACAAGAAACCCTCTTTTTTCCCTGCAACAACCCCAAAGAAGCCATTTTTCTCTGACAATGGCACAGAACCACAAAAAGAGTAAATTTATTTTACTACTGGACATGGAACTTCATTAGAATAAAAAAACCCTATAGTATCCTTCAAGTTATTCTGTCTTCCTCTTTCTGCTTCATTCTTGAGTGTCTGCCTAGAATCTCCCTAACACCCCATGCAGGGGTGCTGGAACAATTTGTATAGTGGGGGTGCTGAGAGCCAAGTGTAAACCCTGTATATGATGCTGTACCCCCAGCACTCCTAGTTCCAGCACCTATACTCCCATGTCTGGCTTCCCATTATAGTCTTCAAGAAACAGTGTACATCTCCTCATGGTCACACGGAAGTTAGCCAGTGCCTATTTAACATCTACTTTAGAATTAACTAGTTTTCAAATAATTAAACTAAAAATCCAACGCAGCGACAACAATTAACCACCAAGCAATGGAGGGCTTTTGTTTTTTACTTATGGGGTGAGTGCTTCCTGGCATTGTCATTGTGCAGGGCCATAAGATGTTTGCTTCAGATGTCTCTCTTTGGCTTTTTTTCCCCCTCATCTTTTCATTCTGGGATTGTTCATATATCTAATTTTCACTCTAATAGCCATGTGTCTATGGCCATCATTCCTAGGGCTCCCCCAAACCTTGCTGTACTGTAATCAGTGTCACAGCATGTTTCAGCAAATGCTTCTTTTAGTTAATGTATTTGAGAATAATAAAACTGATTGCTGGAGAAAATACTTGCCCTCTCTTTTGATGATTGGTCTCATAGGGGCGGGGGGGGGGAGGAGTTGTCCTACCTAATAAAAATTAACTTCAGCACAGTGAAATATATCGATGTGAGCCCATTTTTATCTCTGTTTATGACAAACAGAAAAGTAGGTGATAATAGTGTGTTAACCAGAAGAAAGAATTGCCAACCAAACGATAGACTAAAGAATAATTTGCCCCCATACAGGACATCAATTACTCTAAATTTCAGTCTCATTCTGTTGTTATAAATGGTACTCTGATTCTAAAGTCAATAGTGAAGAAAAAAGTCTTCTGTCCTTTCTATAGCAATGGCAAGATTTGTAAAGAAAACAATAATACAGTAAACTACAACTGAGCATCATTTTGGCTTAGTTATTAGCACTTGTCTCTGACCAAAGGTCATCTCTTCAAGCCCCATACAGAGAGTGGGTCTCACAGTAAGCTACTGGAAAGGTAGAGGACTGCAATGTTAGAAGCACTGTCATTTAGATGAGGCTCTAAGCTGAAGTCCTTATGTATTTCTGATGCCCATGCAGAGAGATGTCATAGATCCTGTGATGTATTACAGGAGTAGGGGAATAAACATTAGCATTCTAACCACCATTCACTCACGTAAGTCCAAGTTGAATATGCAAAGCTCTGTGTAGGCTGTTTCTGAATACATAAACATTACTGTGTTAGTTTGCATGTAAAATATCTACGTTTCATGATATTGTTGGCTGTATTGTCAAATTGCAAGGAGTATGAGTGTTGCACCTAAGTTGTGCATACATTTCTGCATTCAGGTGAAATATCTATCAAAAATAAATGCATTTGCTTGTACACGAGACTGTAAAAATTGCCATACTGAGTCAGACCAATGATCCATCTAGCCCAGTATCCTGTCTTCAACAGTAGCTAATGCTGTACAGAACAGGGCAGTGGGAGTGATCCACCCCTGTTCCTCTCCCAGCTTCTGACTGTCAGAGGTTTAGGGTTACCCTGGACATGGAGTTAAATCTCTGACCATCCTGACTAATAGCCATTGATCCTCCAGGAACTTATCTAGTTCTTTTCTTGAAACCCAGTTATACTTTTGGCCATCACAAAATTCCATAGCAATGAGTTCCACAGGTTAATTATGCATTGTGTGAAAAAGAACTTCCTCTTATTTGTATTAAATCTCCTGCCTGTTAATTGGGTGACCCCTGGTTTTTGTGCTGTGGGAAAGGGCAAATAACTCTTCTCTATTCATATTTTCCACAGTATTCATGTATTCACATCTTCCTTGAGAGATTAATAGAAATTGCTTATTGTGTGAGCCCATCAGAAATAAAAACAACAGTTATAGACAGAAAAGAAATACAAGCCAAGGCTTTGGACATCTGTGATGGTGTGTTCACCCCCACACAAGGCCTGAAGGGGTAAATTAAGCCAATTAACCTTAGGCTGTACCTGGAGAAATCCCAGGCAGTGCTAGAGCCTAATTGCTGATGAAGTCCAGCTGGAGGAGGAGCTGGGCAGGATCTGTAAAGAGAGAAAGTTGGTAGATTTCAGGGAGAAAACCTGCAGTCATACTACCTGATACAAGGGGGAAGAGCAGGAAGTTGTAAGGACAGAGTAGGAAGCAGTTCAGGAAAGGAGCAGTAAGAGCTAGGAAAGTGAAAGCCCAGAGTTGTTGGGTTGAAGGTCCCTGGACTGGAACTCCATATAGGGTTCCCCTGCAAGTCACTGGTGGAGTGACACACTAGGGATAGCCCATTTGGGGATGTCTGAAAGCAGACTCTGAAGATACCATTGAAGCAGGGAGAACTTAAATGTGACTTGGCCAGAAGGCTAAGCCATGAAGAGGAAAGTGCTGTAGCTCCAGGTTCATGAGAGGCCAGGGAGTGAATGGAAAGACATACTGAGTAACTGCAAGAAGGGGTGGCAGAGCTAATTCCCTAGATGGGCCATGAGGAGGCGCTGCTGGGTAATGAGTCGAGCAGCCCCTGTCACAACATCACAGACCAAATTTAGAAATCTCTGATCAACATCAGTACATTAGCAGTATCTAACTTATTATCATAAAGCACTTTAGGATGCTGGGATATAATAGAGAAAAGGTGCTAGCAGTACATAAAAGCAAATTCAATTCTATTGTTTCTTTTTTTAAATTACATTTGTGTAGAAAAAGGGCTAGCATATACTAGCAGAGAAAACAAAAGGCAGCGCTAGAAAGTATTATGGGTTAATGCAGCAGCCAGGCAAAGTTAGAGTCAATGACAGAATAGTCACTTCATGGCAGTGTAACATCATCAAACCATATTCTTAGCGCATTCCTAGATATTTAAAGTAATTTCATGTTCCTGTAGAGATACAATCCTTTGTTACCAGTAAAAACCTTGTTGGCAATGCCACCAGAGTTACAAATCAATCAAATGGAGTTCTGAGCTTGATTAACGTATTCACTCTTCTAGATGCAAAGATCAGAATGGTTATAAATAGGGCTGTCAAGCGATTTAAAAAAGTAATCGCGATTAATCGCACCTTTAAACAATAATAGAATACCATTTATTTAAGTATTTTTGATGTTTTCTACATTTTCAAATATATTGAGTTCAATTACAACACAGATTACAAAGTGTACAGTGCTCATTTTCTATTTATTTTTGAATACAAATATTTGCACTGTAAAAAACAATAGTATATTTCAATTTAATTTAATACAAGTACCGAAGTGTAATCTTTTTATCATGAAAGTTGAATTTACAAATGTTGAATTATGTACAAAAAATAACTGCATTCAAAAATAAAACAATGTGAAACTTTAGAGCCTACAAGTCCACTCAGTCCTTCTTCAGCCATTCAGACAAAGAAGTTTGGTTACAACTTGCAGGCGATAATGGTGCCCGCTTCTTCTTTACAATGCAACCTGAAAGTGAGAACAGGCATTAGCCTGGCACTGTTCTAACTGGCGTCACAAGATATTTACATGCCAGATGCACTAAAGATTCATATGTCTCTTCATGCTTCAACCACCATTCGATAGGACACGCATCCATGCTGATGACGGGATCTGCTCGGTAATGATCCAAAGCAGAGTGGACCAATGCATGTTCATTTTCATCATCGAGTCAGATGCCACCAGCAGAAGGTTGATTTTCTTTTCTTTTTTTCGTGGTTCAGGTTCTGTAGTTTCTGCATAGGAGTGTTGCTCTTTAAGACATCTGAAAATATGCTCCACACCTCGTCCCTCTCAGATTTTGGATGGCACTTCACATTCTTAAACCTTGGATAGAGTGCAGTAGCTGTAGCTATTTTTAGAAATCTCACATTGGTACCTTCTTTGCGTTTTGTCAAATCTGTAGTGACAGTGTTCGTAAATCAAACAACATGTGCTGGGTCATTATCCGAGACTGCTATAGCATGAAATATATGGCAGAATATGGGTAAACAGAGCAGGGGACATACAATTCTCCCCCAAAAAGTTCAGTCACAAATTTAATTAACGCACTATTTTTTAATGAACCTCATCAGCATAGAAGCATGTCCTCTGGAATGGTGACTGAAGCATGAAGGGGCATACAAATGTTTAGCATATCTGGCATGTAAATACCTTGCAATGCCAGGTACAAAAGTGCCATGCTTTCCTGTTCTCACTTTCAGGTGACGTAAATAAGAAGCAGGGAGCATTATCTCATATAAATGTAAACAAACTTGTTTGTCTTAGCGATTGGCTGAAGAAGAAGTAGGACTGAGTGGACTTGTAGGCTCTAAAGTTTTACATTGTTTTGTTTTTGAGAGCAGTTATGCAACAACAACAAAAAATCTACATTTGTAAGTTATACTTTAAGGATAGAAATTGCACTACAATACTTGTATGAGGTGAATTGAAAAATACTATTTTGTTTATCATTTTTGCAGGGCAAATATTTGTAATAAAAATAATATAAAGTGAGTACTTTACACTTTGTATTCTGTGTTGTAATAGAAAGCAATATATTTGAAAATGTAGAAAAACATCCAAAATATTTAATAAATTTCAATTGATATTCTATTGTTTACAAGTGCAATTAATCGTGATTAATTTTTTTAATCACAGTTAATTTTTTTGAGTTAATCGCACGAGTTAACTGTGATTAATCAACAGCCCTAGTTATAAATAAGAGCTCTTTGGCTGCTGAAACAACTTCTAGGAATTTTTTAAAGTGAAACAGGAAACACTGTTCTAGAAGGAAAGGAGTCACTCAAAACTAATTGCCATGCTATGCAAATCAGACTAATTAATATTAATGATGTTTGGCAAATATGCAAATTAGAAACAAAACAGCAATGCTATAGCTTAGATATTCGGAGAGCAACAATCTCATGCTATTTTATTTTGAACAGTACAATAGTGTTGGGGCGGGATCCAAAAGCCATTGCTGTCCCAATTAAGATATCTAAGCCCATGAGGGTGATACTTTTTGGCATATTTTTGGAACTCCTAATAAAAGACAACTCTGTGTGAGGTGATAGCACTAGAAAGCATTGCAATTAAATAGACATTCACATAAGAGAGTGCAATTGTTGAGGCTGCAGAGAGACAAGAAAAGTGTTGGCTGGTATTCTCCTTGCAATTATTACAGTGAGCATGAGGGAGAGCAATAGTGGTGAAGTGAATAGCAAGCTAACAATATAAGGAGAATAGTTAACCAATATGTCACATTCCATAGCAATAAAGGAATATGATCTTGAAATGCTCTCCCCCTCCCTTAGGGAATGCAACTATTCTGTACACTTGTGCACGCACACACAGATTCATAAAGCTGATGTAATTGTAATACGATTACAACTTACCCTTATATGCAGATTTTTACTTCTTTTTCATGGTTCATTGTACCTGAACTTTAGGGCTTTATAGTACATTTTCAGACACTTTTGAATGCCTGCACCTTGGGTGATTCTCTGCAAACCTGAAACAGCTGGATTTTTCACAGAAATGAATATAACCTTTAGTATTTCCCATTTTATTGTGACTGTAAAGTTAATTTCATTTAATGAAATCCAACAGCTAGAATTATTCACTACGTTTACTGCCATGTGTTTTTTCTTCCAACATTGTACCTTAACTTGCTGCTATCTTTTGAATGGAGAATTCTTTCCTTCAGATGGCTAATACAATCTAATGATGAGAAAGAGGGGGGGAGAGACTTTGAAAGGTTTCAACATGCATTTGTATAACTTGCTTCTCATAATACTCTCTGCTTTTACAGGCAGTAATCTTCCCCATTCTTGTTGGATCACTAATTAGCTCCTTATTAACTGCCCACCCTTCTTTATAGACTTTTAGGAACAGATGCTCCATCTGCTTAAATATCTGACATGTTACTCCTAAAAAGTGTTTATCAACTTCTAGGCACTTTGATACTCACAAGTGCATATTTAGATGGCTATCATGGGCACAATCTGGTCACATACCGATACCTATTAATGGGAAGGTAGAATGCTTTAGGCAGGGCCGGCGCTATCACTAAGCGACCCTAGGCGGTTGCCTAGGGTGCCAGGATTTGGGGGGCGGAGGGCGGCTGCCTTCTGCCTCCCAGCTCCACGCTCAGCCGCTGAGCGTGGAACTGGGAGGCAGCCGCGGCGAGCCGCCCCCCTGTGTCCCAGAGCCGGGAGGCAGCCGCGGTGGGCCACCCCCCGCCTCCCAGCTCCACGCTCAACTGCCGTGGTCCGCGGGCGGGGGGGCTGAGCTCCCGCGGGCAGGGTGGCAGTTCGGGGGGGCAGTGTTAGCTGAGGGGGGGCCCAGGGCTAGTGCAAGGAAGTTTCGCCTAGGGCGCGAAACTTCCTTGCACCGGCCCTGGCTTTAGGTCTGATCCTTTTCATTTCTTCCTCTTGTTCCACTCCATGGCTGAATCTCACACTGTAGAATCAGTCAGGGTGCTGGGTAGCTTGGTTAAACCAAACTACTTCCACTCATTTTCAGAGCTGAAGTTTTTTGTTTGGTTTGGTTTTTTTCCCACAGAGAGGAGTTTTCATGTAACTTTGTGGATAAAATCACTTGGTTCTATATTGAACTATCCACCCCTGCGTAACCAAAAAAGCAATATAAGAAAATGGAAAAGAGGCATAAGTGATCCTCCTTCTTTCTAAGCTACAGGAGAACATGTGGGTGGGGAAAGTTAAAAAGAGTTTATGGCTTCTGTTCATTAAAAGCTTTACAGTTTGTCCCCATCAAATGTCTAAATATGTCCCACTAGTCTGATGGGGCATATTTCTCCACATGTGTTCCAATCTGGCATTTGTTGAGTAGCCAAAGCATTGGTGACAATGTACTCATCTGCGCCCCGATCCTGCATCAAGAACAGGTGATCAGCTGTTAAGACTATGGATGAACCCAAGGTTCAATGCTTAACTTTTTGTGTTAAAATCCTTACTATTTTGGTGCTGGTATACAATATTTATTTCAACAGGACACACAAAACTATTTGCCAAAAGTACTAAGTGATGTCCAAATGCAAAGAAAAAGAGCAGAGTTACCTTTGAGAGAGAAATGTGCACTTGTGGAATGAATACATTTCACATATATTGGAAGTTTTAGAGATATTCAAAAGTTTATTCTACCCAGTTATTAGTCTCAGGTCTCAAGGCTTTTGCTTTAGTGCCATTTCTATGCCTGGTTGTACCTTAAACATTCAAGCTTTTCAATGCAGATCTCAACTCAGCCTCAATGCACCACTGAAGCATTAGCTTTCATACTTCAGACTGCCAACTACAGTAAATATTTGTATTTAAGATTTATCCATGAAGTACACGCTCACCTTCCACAAAATCAAGAGCCAGCTTTAAAAAAAAACAAACACATTTAAACATCTCGATATTAAGTTATCTTTTCACTTTTAGTGATAATTAAAGTAGACCTTTCCTCTTCACTGTTAGCTTTTCCCTCTCCACTTAGCTGGTAATTGAGGAATATTAAAGCTTGATTTGATTTTCTTGATTTCATGTATTTACTTTCTGACAATGCTTTTTTTAAAAAAAGTGCATGGGACCAAATTCCACCATTAAATATGTGCAAATAACTCTGACTGGGCCAATTTTTGATGTCATGTACATTAAAGTAAATTTTATCTAGAAATGGAGTTATTCTAGATTTACACTGGTGTAACTGAGATCAGAACCTGGCCCATGATGGTTGTATGTATTTATCTGTGGACAGAACTGGTACTTGGCCTATAAACAAAAAGAAAACAAATTTGGTTTCCATATCTACCAAAAATCAGTTGCTAAATTCTACAAATCCATCCATAAAGTTGTGAACTGAAGCCCCAGTTCAGTACAGCACTTAAACATGTACTTGAGTCCCATTGACTTCAGGCAGATGCTTAAGTGCTGTGCTGAACATGAATGATTACATATATATTAATAGCTAAGCATGTGCTTAAGTGCTGCACTGAACAAGATTAGGGATCTCAGATGCACGTCCAAAGATACCTAGGGATCTACCCCAGATTTCGGCACCTACATCCCAGATTTAGGGACCACTGTGATCAACAAAACCCCACTCAGCTCCTACTTAACCCTGTATGTGACCAAACTCACTGTCTACATTTTCTCTCTAAAAGTCCCCCTACGTGCTCCTGGGCACATGCTCTGCTGCCTTGCTATAGGTGTCCAGACACCTCGCTCATGCCTAAACCCAAATGTGATCCTCAAACCAGAGCAAGATAGGCATTCCTTCACCTCTCTCACCTGTAGGCTCTTCTCTGGTAGGTGAGCTTAACATGCCTTCCAGACCAGGCCCCATTCAAAATCCAGAGGAAAAGGTGTGACGGGTTGAATCACAGAAACCCCCTTGGGGCTGCCAACTGATGTGCCAAGAGTACTTCTGCCCCAGCTTTCCCTACCAGCTTGGGACTCCAGAACCTTGCCTGGTTGTGCCAGACATGCTTGCTGGCCACAAGCACAGACCCAGGTCTGAACCACATCCCACAAACTGCAAGCTTAACTGAAAACAGCTTAAGAAGTGTTCCTGTCTTTAAAACTCAGATGCCCAACTCCCAGTGGGGTCCAAACCCCAAATAATTCAATTTTACCCTGTATAAAGTGTATGCAGGGTAAACTCATAAATTGTTCACCCTCTATAACACTGATAGAGAGATATGCACAGCTGTTTGCACACCCCCCACACACCCCGCAGGTAATAATACATACTCTGGGTTAATTAATAAGTAAAAAGTGATTTTATTAAATACAAAAAGTAGGATTTAAGTGTTCCAAGTAGTAACAGACAGAACAAATTAGATTACCAAATAAAATAAAACACGCAAGTCTAAGCCTAATACAGTAAGAAAACTTAATACAGATAAAACCTCACCTTTAGAGGTATTCCAGTAAGCTTCTTTTTATAAACTAGTCTCCTTCTAGTCTGGGTCCAGCAACCACTCTCACCCCCTGTAGTTACTGTCCTTTGTCCCAGTTTCTTTGGGTATCCTTTGGGGGTGGAGAGGCTCTCTCTTGAGCCAGCTAAAGACAAAATGGAGGGGTATCCCAGGGGCTTAAATAGACTCTCTCTTGTGGGTGGACACCCCTCCTTCCCTCTGTGTAGAATCCCAGCTAGAAGACAGAGTTTTGGAGTCATATGGGCAAGTCACATGTCCATGCATGACTGAGTTCCTTACCAGCCAAGCCACATTCCTGGGAAAGCTCAGATGTGGATTGACATCTTCAAGATCATTGTTGGCTTAAGGGTTTCTTGACTGGGCACTTACTGGGAATAGCCTTTTCTCAGAAAGCTGATCAACTGCTTCACTGAGACTATTTAAAATTAAACAAGTACATAGCCAATATTCATAACTTTGCATATGAAAATGATACATGCATACAAATAGGAGGAATGTATTCAGTAGATCATAACTTTTACAGAGATATGTTGCATGGCATGTGTAGCATAAAACATATTCTAGTTATGTCATATATACATTCATAAGCATATTCCCAGAAAGCATTATGGGGTGCAACATCACAGAAGGTGCCTCCCTTTTAACTTTTAGCCCTTTGGCTAGCGCATGTAGACCCAGGATGAATCCCCCCATGTACTTGATGGGGAGTGCTCTAACCTCTGAGCTAAAAGTTATAATGGAGGCACTAGCTCCATCTCTTCTTCTTCTCTATTATTTTTCACAAGAAACATCGTAGGTGCTTAAGCCAGCTGACTCCAGGAGAGGGGTTCCTGGCTGTGGATCACAAGCAGATATAGGCCCATCTTCGGCACTGAACTCAGTGAGAAGGATGGTGCTTTGGGCACACCCCTCTCATCAGCATCTCTCATTGGCTAGCTTGGGCAGCTCCTTATTTAGTGGGCTGGCTTTTGTGGATTGCATTTTAGGCACTTATCTCTCCCCATTCATTGTATGGGGGGCCTATGTGCCTAACTCAGCTTTGTGGAGTACAGTGATTTTCAAAATGCCTAAAAGTCCCTTTGTGGATCCAGGCCTCACCCAAGTCTCCACTCATTTCATGCATGGTCTTATCCATGATAAACCTGCCAGTTTGACAGATTTTAACTGAAGATATGCTGTAGTTGTGCTACATCATGTAATCATAGAATATCAGTTTTGGAAGGGACCTTAGGAGGTCATCTAGTCCAACCCCCTGCTCAAAGCAGGACCAATCCCCAATTTTTGCCCTGGATCCCTAAATGGCCCCCTCAAGGACTGAACTCACAACCCTGGGTTTAGCAGGCCAATGCTCAAACCACTGAGCTATCCCTCCCCTCCTATGCTATAAGTATTTATTCCCTTTAAGTACTAAGGAGGTCTAATGAAATATAATGAGCAAGATTTAAAGCAGAAAAGTTTGTATAGTTAGATGTCTGTCTCCAGGAACAGCAACTTTACCAATTTGCACATATTTACCAATGTATAAAAGTTAACACCACAGATTAATATAGAATATTACAGACAGGCCAGAGGAAATAGAACTTTGAATTTCCTAAATTTTAAATCTACACTATAAAACTATACATTTAAGCCTAGTTTTTCTTGTTGTTTTGGTTGTGGGTTTTTTGGGGGGGGAGGGCACATTTAAAATGTTAGGAGTCGACTTAAAAAACCTCAGTTAGGTTGATGGGTGTGAATGCACCCTTCAATTAGCACAACAGACACCCAGCTAAGACAAAAATGTTATATGAACCCACCCAGGAGCTTTTGCTGAGTATTGTTTTGGGTAAAGTTTGTGTTCCTGAAGGAAGGGAAACTACAGGGCAGAGTTAAAGGGGAAAAAAACAAGAAAGCCAAGCAACAGCCTATGAACACAGAGTATGATACTGTGGGGGGAAAAATCGAGGAAGAAAGCTTTTTGGTCTGCTGTTGGCTAAACCAGTAGATCTCACAAGATCTGTGCAGATCTTGCAGGCTCTGAAGAAACCAAATACATCTTCACAGTTGCTCTGCTGTCTCTTCCTCCCTTTGACACCTTAGCTCCTTCAGGAGACACACTATAATTGGCTGATTTCCCACAGTGGTAGCTATGGAGGGCTCTGCACAACGTTAACACTACTTTAAGAGGCATCAGCACCTGACTGGATTGCCTATAGGAAATCCACTAGTTGTGGTACAGAACCTACTCACTGGGAGTGGCTGCTCCCTGGCTCCACTTCTGCTACACCTGAAATCCCACAAAGAAGCCCAAAAGTGAGCAGAGAGCCCAATACAGGACAGATTTATGTACCAAGCCAGGATCCAATAGTTGTGTTTCCCCTTCATTTAAGGAGGCAGTAGTGTAGAATATTATTCCATGAAAGTGCAAAGATCCTGGCCGAATGCTCGCTCTCTCTCAAACACACACACACCACACAGGAGGGTAAGCAAGTTCTGAACAATACTCACATTGTCATTTTATCATTTATTGCAGGCCTTTCTTCATCTTACACCAGCAAATGCCAAAAGCCTAGCCTTAGACACATTCCTATTATGTTTGCAAACTTCAGAATTAGCAACCTGAGATTGTGCTAATTATAATCAATGGAGAGAAGTCACAGTAACTTTAAGACACTATTATCAGATACATGTTTTTATTTTTTTTAATTGCCATCAATCAAGGCCTTAATTGACTCTCCTTATCTCTCCCTTCCTCCCCTTCCCACATACACATCCTGGAGACCATACTTCATGACCAATATCTTTCTGGTCTAGAAGAATTATACTGGATTCCCTTCGAGGCCCATCACTGTTGCTCCCAAATCATCTCAAGGAACCAGGCTTGAGTTATGTGATGCATTTCCCCTCCGCCTAAATGTTTGACAAACTCACTAACAATTCTAACACCTAAAATACTTCGTAATTTTCAGCACTTAAAAAAGCTGTCACAGATTATGAGTAGAGATGTGCTGAACTACCTGACATTCAGCAAGTTGTCAAACAGGATTATCTGCCACATTATAGTTCAGACACTTTCATACTAGAGACAGCTTGATTGATTATAGTGATTGTTGGGTTTTGTTTGACCTAATCGTATAGAAAATTGTTGGTTGGACAATAGGCTAGTCGGTTAGTGAGGATCCTCTTGACATGGATGATGAGTAAGTCAGGTAGAAAAACGCCTGGTTTAGTACTAGTTCAGATTTCTGTTAAATGTAGTAATAAGCCTCTGAATCACTGAACCAAAGTCAGCCACAGTGCAAGTTCCATGGATTTCACAACCTACTTAAATCCTCCTAAACTCAGCATGTGCAATAAAGGTGACAAAGGGTATGATCCAATTGCCACTGCAGTCAGTGGAGAGATTCCCACTCAGTTCAATGCAAGTTGTATCTGGCTCCAGATATTCTAGACAAAGATGTACCAAAAAAAAATAAAAATTCTTGGTGCAGGTGAAACTGGTAGAAATAAAAGCTGCAACCATTAAAAAAGAAAGGCATTTTAATTTTTACTCCACTTTTAAAAAATTGTAACGAAAAATCATTTCCACTGGGGAATATACTGTCTGTTTACTATAGGAAGTGTCTACCCTGAAAATAGCTAATCACAGTTTGGGTCAAATTTATCCAAATTTCTAGTTTTGCCCAGGAATGGAATTGTGCCAGTTCCACTTTGCAAAGCTGCTGGTACTTTGGCAGAAAGGATGAACTTGATCAAATGTATAAATACAAAATGAAAATTGGTAGTTTCACATAGTTCTCATCCTAGATTGCCTGGGAGAGTTCCAAAACTGAAATTGTGTCAGGAGTGCAGATGCATATGTTATTGTTTTCTCTGCAATCTGAGAATAACAGTGTATTAGGGACCACAATATTTGTATAACCAGTTACACATCCCCACAACAAGCTAAACATCAGAGCACTACTGGTGCTATTGTCATGCAATAACAGTACTCTAATTAGATCCTGCTATATATAATGGCCACAGCTAATGTGGGTTCTTGTAATGCAGTTCGTTATGGGATCTCATGAAGGGATAATAGTTTATATACGTCACATCTATTTAGCATACAAGAAAGAGTGTGATCTATATATATAACCTACACAGAAAGGTTCACCATTAAAAAAAAGTCAGCACTTAACACCAGATGCTAGTTATTCCTGTACTAATTGTATTCTGCACTATTCAAAGAAACAGCTTGACATCACTTGATTTTGACTGATAAGCCTAAAGAGAACTTGATTATTCTTTTAAAATGCTCGTGTATCCCACAGATCAAAATCAGCTTTTGAGGCCCATGGGTTCTTCATTTAGAGGACCAAAAATGTAAAGAAGATTTACATTCTCAACTTTCATTCTAAAGGTGTACATTTTAAACCCTTTTCCTTGAGAAGATAACCATGCAAATGTAAACAGACAATCTGTTGCAAACAGAGCACTAAAATTAAAACCTTGTCTGTGATTTTTCCTAAAAATTATCTGCCTCTATTTGTAGCTGTCAAGGTCTGGCCTTTCGTGCTAAACCCCTACTAAATCCTCAGATTAGATATGTAAAGTTGTGTAGAGTTGGGCAAATTGTAAGGAACTTTTCATTCACCAAATTTAGCTATTTTTTTCTATTTGTAAACTATCCACTAAGTGATCACCAATTTTCTTGAATGTGTTCATTATTCATAATTCATCAGATCATTTGTCCATACAGTGGACCACCTCTCTGTGATTTGAGCACTATAATTATTCATTATTCTGTGTGTGTGACTGGCCACCCGAGTCAGATATTAATATTAAGTTCCCTGACTGGATGACTCAACAATAAATAACAAATACTCTTATCCTACATGAACACCAATCTGTGTGTTCAAATTAAGGCATTTGTACATATAACAGAGCTTTTCATTAATATAGAAACCAGTCATCCAAATGTCCACATAAAAATGAACTAGACAAGGCATGAGTCAAATTGCAATAACTTATTTTCTTGAACATACCAACACCTGTTGACATGTGCTTCTTTGATCACTCCCACTGCTGTGATCATGGTGGGCAGGAGCTGGTTACGTTTGGGATACCAAGCATGGGAATAAAAAAGTGTTTCTGAGACACACCCAAGACAGATACGGCCAGCTCTTTACATATGCAGCTGCCTCATAATATTAAATTGACCAGCTGATAACAAGGAGAGGGCAGATGAGCTTGTTGAGCTGCTCTTGGCATAAGTCTAGACGGAGGAAATGAAGGTGGCCACCTTCACACTCTTCCCAAATTCTGGCATTGGTTGTTTGTCCTAATAGATGAGAGCAGCCTACGGGACTGTTCTAGCAGCCAAGGGAGCACTAGGGCTTAGGTAGGGATGTCAGGGCCAACAACCTTTTCCATTGGACACATCCCCACCAGCAAGTGTAAGAGTAACGTTATTGGCTCTATGCCAAGGTTTCCCTGCATGGGAAGAATCCTCATGGGCCCAGATCTTTAAAATATTGAAAATATCCAGACAACCTGCATCTGTTAATCATTGTTCCATATAAGACACTTAAAACTTGTATTCAAAAACTCCTGCCTAGAAAAAGCAGTGATTTTGCACACTGTGGAACAGGTATCACACCACGCCTTTAAAATACCACAAAAAGATTTTGCATGATTCATGTATCAAACAGATATGTGCAGAATTAATTTTTACAGGGGTGAAATTTCAGATATTCTAGGAGCTTGAGGTCATTTCTGATTAAAACGGATACAGTGTGTGCCTAGATAAAAGGGCTTCATGTTGTTTTAAATGAGAGCTGGATATTGAACTTTAGCTCAGCAGGAAGAAAGATTCTGCACCGATTGAAAGATATATTGCACCTCTGTGTGCTGCCCAAATAAGTTACTCTGCTCTATGTCAGACAGCAAAGTACTGTATCATCATTTATCTGGGCGTAACACTCCGGCACCATCATTTGGTAATGCAATATAACTCTGAGCAATACAGAATACTTTTCCAAAGAGCATGATACTTTAGGCCAGAGCCTCAGTGTCACAACCTGGCCCACTCCCCCTCTCTCAACAGATACCAGTCTGTTGTGACTAGACCAAACCCAACTGCTGGATCCCATGTGCTCCTTAGTAAACGGGGTCCAGGCAGAGCTGGGTAAATGTTCCTCAGTCTTTAAGTCACATCCCCAGTTGCAGACCTCATGTCTACATCCCCTTCTGGGGACATGGGGCTCTAGAGCCCAGCTGTTTTAAACCCCAGAAGCAGTGCTTCAGCCCTCCTCAGTCCCCAATTGCTGATACAGCATCTCTCGGAGTTCCATACATGTTCCCTTAGAGTTCTACCTCATTGTGGCAGCTCTGGGCTTATTGGTTGACTCCCTTCAGCCACAACATGGCAAGCAAGCAAGCAAGGGGCACAGGCTTGGCTAAGGAATTTCTCAACGACAGGCACTGTCACTTTTGAAAGCACCAGAGAGTCACAGATATTTGAAAACCCAAAACCAGTTCTGAGATACACCCCCGCACACACACAATTTATCTGACCCCTTCTGTGAGTCTGCAGTCAGACAGCCTTCTGCCTTCTCTCTCCTCCAGCCTGGTGTTCTAGCAGGTCAAAAGTGGATAGCCACACAGAGAATATTTCCCGTACGTTTCTCTGACCCTTGGCCTTGAGTTTGTAATGACAGCCCCTCCCCCAGCCAGGCTTCTATGTAGAGATAATGTTTCTTGTGCATAGATCAGTAGTTGAGAGACACTCAGAGTTCATAGCTCTCTCTAAAAGTCTTCTTTGAACTATCTTACACCCCTTCTGAGCAGCGCCGTGTCTAGAAGAGACTGATCAGGACCAGGCTAGTTTTTCAACACAAAACACAAACTAGCAGTTAATACACAACATAAAAGGCAAAACAAAAATGGAGTTCACCATTCAGTACATACATCTCCCCCTCTGTCACATTCAGCTGTCCCAGACCTCTGCTTAGTGTAGCCCAAGGGAGAGGGAGGAGGCTGCAAAGGTGTCTGAGGCACCTTTACACTTCCCCACCACCCATGGCTAGTCTACCCCCTCCCCACCACTGTAGTTTAGACCTAAAGACAGCCTTAGAGCTTCTCTATATTACATTATTCTCTAGCAACCCCTTAAGAACATAAGAAAGGCCGTACTGGGTCAGACCAAAGGTCCATCCAGCCCACTATCCTGTCCACCGACAGTGGCCAATGCCAGGTGATCCGGAGTGAGTGGACCCAACAGGTAATGATCAAGTGATCTCTCTCCTGCCATCCATCAAGGCTAAGTACACCATTCCTTACCCATTCTGGCTAATAGCCATTAATGGACTTAACCTCCATGAATTTATCCAGTTCTCGTTTAAACCCTGTTATAGTCTTAGCCTTCACAGCCTCCTCAGGCAAGGAGTTCCACAGGTTGACTGTGAGCTGTGTGAAGAAGAACTTCCTTTTATTTGTTTTAAACCTGCTGCCCACTAATTTCATTGGGTGGCCCCTAGTTCTTTTATTATGAGAACAAGTAAATAACTTTTCCTTCTTCACTTCCTCCACACCACTCATAATTTTATATACCTCTATCATATCCCCCCTTAGTCTCCTCTTTTCCAAGCTGAAAAGTCCTAGCCTCTTTAATCTCTCCTCATATGGGACCCGTTTCAGACCCCTAATCATTTTAGTTGCCCTTCTCTGAACCTTTTCTAATGCCAGTATATCCTTTTTGAGATGAGGAGACCACAATTGTACGCAGTATTCAAGGTGTGGGCGCACTATGGATTTGTATAAGGGCGGTAAGATATTCTCCATCTTATTCTCTATCCCTTTTTTAATGATTCCTAACATCCCGTTTGCTTTTTTGACTGCCGCTGCACACTCCATGGATGTCTTTAGAGAACTATCCACGATGACTCCAAGATCTTTTTCCTGATTAGTTGTAGCTAAATTAGCCCCCATCATATTGTATGTATAGTTGGGGTTGTTTTTTCCAATGTGCATTACTTTACATTTATCCACATTAAATTTCATTTGCCATTTTTATTGCCCAATCATTTAGTTTTGTGAGATCTTTTTGTAGTTCTTCACAGTCAGCTTTGGTCTTAACTATCTTGAGCAGCTTAGTATCATCTGCAAACTTTGCCACCTCACTGTTTACCCCTTCTTCCAAATCATTTATGAATAAGTTGAATAGGATTGGTCCTAGGACTGACCCTTGGGGAACACCACTAGTTACCCCTCTCCACTGTGAAAATTTACCATTTATTCCTACCCTTTGTTCCCTGTTTTTTAACCAGTTCTCAATCCATGAAAGGATCTTCCCTCTTATCCCATGGCAACTTAATTTACGCAAGAGCCTTTGGTGAGGGACTTTGTCAAAGGCTTTCTGGAAATCTAAGTACACTATGTCTACTGGATCACCCTTGTCCACATGTTTGTTGACCTCTTCAAAGAACTCTAATAGATTAGTAAGGCATGATTTCCCTTTACAGAAACCATGTTGACTTTTGCCCAACAATTTATGTTCTTCTATGTGCCTGACAATTTTATTCCTTACTATTGTTTCAACTAATTTGCCCGGTACGGACGTTAGACTTACCGGTCTGTAATTGCCGGGATCACCTCTAGAGCCCTTTTTAAATATTGGCATTACATTAGCTATCTTCCAGTCATTGGGTACAGAAGCTGATTTAAAGGACAGGTTACAAACCCTAGTTAATAATTCCGCAATTTCACATTTGAGTTCTTTCAGAACTCTTGGGTGAATGCCATCTGGTCCTGGTGACTTGTTACAGTTAAGTTTATCAATTAGTTCCAAAACCTCCTCTACTGACACCTCAATCTGTGACAATTCCTCAGATTTGTCACCTACAAAAGACAGCTCAGGTTGGGGAATCTCCCTAATGTCCTCAGCCGTGAAGACTGAAGCAAAGAAAACCCCTTAGGAGCTCTAAGCTAGCCAGCAATTCTCTCACAAAGGAATCCACAATCACTCTATCAAAGTAGATTTCTAGCACCCCCCGCCCCATATGCTGCTTGAGCAGCATAGAGAACCACAATATTGACCAGCATCTGGCCCTTTCCACTTAATACCTTATACTTAGCTATTAAAAAAAAACCCTAAAGATTTATCACTGATATTATGCATTGTGGCAGGAACAATAATTAGCAGCCTAGGAAAAGATCAGGGGGACTTTCAAAAGTCTTACTTTAAAGCAGGCTTGCCCTGGCAGGATTTGTTTTACTTAGCTAGAACTGATTCCTCTTTACTGCCTCTTTTATAGGATGCACCTGGAAGGACCATGTGGCCACCCTGATTGGGGGACTATAAAAATGAATCTTGGGCAGTTGCTTGGGAAGGCAAGTATTCAGAGAGGGAAGCTACTACATTAAGTGAGCACTAGAGGAGGTTTTAGACTACTGAACAGTCTGTCAAGTTTAGGGGAAACTATGTATATTAGGACTGTTTAGCTATTTTTTCTTTCTTTTTCACAAGGCCCCTGTTTATACTCTCGCTCGGTCTGTTTAAGGGTTTAGATCATCTTTTTGTAAGATATTATTACCCTGTTGGGGATCTTAAAATTCTATTTATGCTTTATGCTCTGTGTTGATCAAGAGTTGTTAGGGGAGTATGGACATATGCTACAAAACACACTCTTACACTAATTCTAATAGATCTACTTGTTTTGAGCCTTTCTGCCAGAGATGCAAATATCAGTACTACAGTAGGGAAAAAAATGTTTAGACAGCTGTTTTGCATGGAGGAGTTAAGTTGCTGCTGACTCCTCATTATTTGTCTCTAAAGCAACACAAGGGGCCAGTCTATGATCTCTCAAAGTGATGTAAATCTGTGGAGTTACTCCTGATTTACACAGATCTGAGTGAGATTATAATTTGACCAAAACTTGTGTTCTTTGAAGAGAAATTCTTTCCTTGTCATCTGGACTAGAGGTAATAATGAACAATCTCCAGTTCCCCCATTCTCCCTCGAATTTAATGCACTTACATGAATAGTAGTGTGAATTCAGGAATAGTTTAATTTGAGTTTTGCTGCCTAGTGGGGAATATAGACATTAAAACAAACATTTGCTGCAGTGAATTTCTACAGTTGTGAAAATATTGTATAAATAACCTTATCCCTGAAAATTTTAGTAATAAATGCACTTGTCAGGACACTAGGTCCCTCTTATGAAAGTAGGTCTGTTCACATTTCCTAAGGCTGCAATACATAATGATTTTTAGCAAATTAACAATTGCATTTTTTTTTTGCTTCAAAGTTATATAACTTGCTGTCAATAGAAATTAAGCTATATTTTTTTACTGTTTAGCCAAACTGTTCCTTCGGGTACTGATGATAAGCTCCAGTATCTCTTATACTATGATTCTTTCCTTCTCCAGTTCTGTGACCTTGTGCATTATGCTTACATCACATTATACTGTCTCATCTTACATTCTGAATACTGCTCTACTTTCCTACCTGCTGGTTAGCCATTTTATCTTCTTTGCTTTACTTATAATCAGCAACAGTGTTTGACTTGGCATGCTGGTCTTCTTATAAACTCGCTTGCTTCTAACTGGAATAACACTGTAAAACAACAAATAAAAAACTGCTAAACAATATGTAAACTGAGTATGCCCTCTATATTAGCAAATAACTATTAAATTATAATATGTTTATGGGGCAGTTCTTTGACAAGGTTTAAAGGTCTGGAATAATCTTAGTTTTAGTACAGAAAGAATACGAGGGATCCTCATGTTGTAGAAGAGAAATATGTCAGTTAGTGTGTTATTTCATGTTAACTACTCAAGCCACAAAGAATTTTTTTGCCATCAATTGCCTTCCCCAATTAGTAAAGTTCCATGTAGGGTGATTCTTTGAACACTCTGCACATGTGTTCTATATTGCATTGGAGAGTCAGCTTTTATATCCAGAGGTTGAAATTAGCCTGTAGCAATAATGTTTGAGGCTATTGATTGTATTAAAGTGATTGCCCCAATAAAAATAAGGAACATAATAAGCCAAGGCTACACTTGATATGAAACTCTTGTATTCAATAAATATATTGACAGAGGATTATGGAATAATGAAAAAGATCTAAGCATCATATTAGTGAATCAAATTCAGTTTTTAAAAATAGTAAACAAAAAGACCTTTTGAAACTCAAAAATTAATCCTACCTTTTTAAATAGGGAAACAGAAATTTTAAAAAGACATTTGCTGATATTTAAATTCTTGAAATTAAAAAGATAAAATCACAAGATTCCTCAGCAAAATCTCAGGAATTCCCCAACAATACAGAAAAGATAATTATTTACAGTTGTTATATTCTCAAGCCACTCAGAGGAAGAAATCCGTGACCTGCATGAACAGTTGGAAAAAATTCTGGACAAAAGAAAAATATTATTTATTAATCTTCTGACCTCTTGAGAGGGGCATTTGGGAAGAGAATGGTACCTATCTTTGATCATTCAGTAGTGAAGCATCACTTTAAGGGGAGGCTCTCTATAAGCAGAATTTCAGTATAGATGTTGCAATGCATTGTGGAAGTATTTGAAGTTTCACAAGTTCACAATATTCCCTAAAAGCTAGAGATGGAAAAAGCCTATTGGGTCATTTACTCCGGCTCTCTGCCAATGCAGGATTGTTCCCAATAATGTATTTACTGACATTTTGTCCAATCTACTTTTAAATGATCCAATTAGGCTTCCAGCATTTTCCCTGGGAACTATTCCAGTCTAATACTTCACTGTCAGGACGCATATTTAGATTCTCAGCCTTTCTGAACACCATTCCATTATTCCTAGTTAATCCTCTTTGTACTCCCATTATACTAATATTCCTTTATACTTCTCTTACATGAGTAATTCCTCGCCTTCCTTGATAGAGATACCTTTGAAATGTCTGTAGACAGCTCTACACCTCCCTCACCCCATTTGTTAGCTCTTTGTCTCTAATGTAGGTCTTTTAATCTTTGCTCATTAGCCAGTGCCTCTAGACTCCTGATGGTTTTGCTTTTTGCTCTTCTTTCAACTCTACACAAAACTGTCAATAATCTTCTGGTAATGTAGAGACTGGAATTTAATGCAATATCCAGGTACAGCCACACAAGTCAGTAAAGAAGGGGATTAATGCTTCCTGATCTGTGATGTGATGCTTCTGTACATGAAGCCCAAAATTGCAATGGCCTTTTTTGGTGTCATATCACATTGCAAATCTAATTTACTGACCCCATCAATTCTCTTGTAGGTATGCTACAGCCTTAACTGCCTTCAGGTTTCTCCTATCCATTGAGTACGTGTGGAGTGGATTATTTTTCTCCAGATACATTGCACATAGCCTGCTTTTTTCCAGATCAAAAGTTATTTTATTTTCTACCCAAGCTTAAAATCTCTGAAGTCTGTTTGTATTTGTTTCTTTCCAAGGCTGTTTGTAGTTCTTCCCAGTGTAGTATCATTGATAAATTTCTTTCACATTGTATTTAACTCCCTCTTCACAGCACATGAATGAAAATGTGGAAGAGACACAGCACCAGTCCTGGCAGTACTTCATCACCACTTCGCTATTTATCACCCCTCATTATTAATGGTTTTTCAACAGTTTTTTCTATCCAAGCCAAGTTTAATAATTTTTTTCTAAGTAAGATTTTCTGAGACAGTGTTAAAGGGAGGAGGGCTTGGGGGGCGGTGTTAGCTGGGGGGAGGGGGCTCAGGGCTGGTGCAAGGAAGTTTCGCCTTCAGAGGCAGGAGCCAACAGAGAAGCAGGGAATAAAGACTATAATTCCCTCTTCTCAACTTCCCCTGAGGGACAACCACCAGCATAGAAGTGGGAAGTAGAGCCTGCATCTCTTTCCTGCCCTCCCATCTGGGGCAAGAAGCAGCAGCCAGCAGAGAAGCAAGGAACAGGGCAGCTCCCTGTTCTTCCATTCATTATGGCAGGAAACAGTAACCAGAAGCGGTGGGGATTTCTCATGTGCCTTTCCTCCCTGTCTTTTTTTTTAATTTATTTTTTAAATAATGAGATAAAAACTGTCATGGCCATAAATTTGGTAAAAATGAGTTTCACCCTGGGTTCAAAGTTCAGAGTGAAACCATATTTCTGCAACACTGCTTACTCTCTCAAATGCTTTCTTCATATCTGGTGAGAGCATGGCTATTGATAAAAAACCTTAATGTCCACCAGCTAATCTCAGTTATTGGCACCAGATCTATTACCCATACAAACACCTTGGCTAGGGTCAATTACACTAGGAAGAGCAGTGTCTTGTCTCAAGTTAAAACTTTGTAAAGGTGTTTTGATCTGAGCTGGTTAGAGATGTAGGCCTGTGACTGACAGAAGTGTCAGCTGAATCATTTATTGGTCTCAACAAGACAATATGTGCTCATGTTGCTTTTACATACTGCAAAAGCCCTTCCGATTTGCCTTACAAATGGATTGGACTACAGTTTTTTTTACCCTGGGCAAGTCATTTCACTTCTGTGCCTCAACTTCATCATCTCTAAAATATGGATACTTCACAAATCATTTGTAGAGCTATGGCTCTGTAGTAAGGTTTATTATTTTAATTTATTATGTAACCTGACACAATTTCATTTTACATTTTTAAAGACTGTCTGTAGTAAATTATTGTCAAGTTAGAACCAGCTAATGTGATATATCATGGTTAATAATTAACAAGTAGCTGTTATCCTGCATTCTCCTTTTGAAAGGAAAGCACACACAGAATGAAAGAAGTGATCTTCATCACATTTGAAGTTCTCTTTCCTCATTTTTAAAATCTCTCTGAATCTTTTTCAGCTGTTTCATTTGCTACGTTTTATCTGTTAAAAAGGTAAAATAGGTCTTCCATTTGGCTAGTACAAAATGCATATTTCTGCCTTGTGAAGTTTTTTGAAATTTTTTTTATATATGTGTAAGGATGGTGTACAGAGGTGTGTTAATGGGCTCCTGTGGCAGTAGGTGTTAAGTTTCATTTAAAGATTTTGTTTTCCCTGGTCTTATGAGATTGCAGTACATGTACTGCTTGGTTCTGATTAATTCATTTTTGCTGTTTCTTTCTCATGTACTGGACTCTTTTCTTTACTCGCTTTCAGTTCTGTGTCATTGTGACTTTATTTTTCTCTTTGTGTGGCTTTATTTTCCCCCCGAATCATCTTGTTCTGATAATGTGCCCTTACCACAAGTGCTTCATTACAGTGGGCTAGAATTTGTTGTTTATGGATTTTTACTCAGCAAATGCTGCTGCTTTTACAGTATCTCTCAATCATATGTTAGGTTTTTCATCTCAGGTTCCAACACTAGGGAAGATAACCTCATGATTTAATTAATATTTCCAAACAACATTCAAAGGAACTACAGGCTTGATCTAGCCAAAATCATCCCCAGCCTTTCCAGCAGTGCCAGCCCTACAGGACCTCAGATTCTGCATCTGCTGGAGGGTGGTTCTTTTTCCCAGAGAGGTGTGTCTGCCACAGATATAGAGACATCAAAAATCATCCCCAAATGTGCTCTGTGATCTCAGTTGGTGGAGACTACTCACTCTGGAAAAGAACTCCAGCATTTTGTATGTGCATCTCTAACCAAGTGAAAGGCATAGCATGCACTTCTGGGCTGTAGCAGGCTATGGAAGCAGCCAAACTGGCTGATAAATATGCCACATAATGCATCGGTCTTTATTCTCTCCTTTTGCAGCTAATCTCTTGGTGACAGCAAATCTGACCTGGAAGAAAAGTGCAGCAAAGGAGTTACCTTCTGCATTTTGAGTGATGTTATATTTTTGGAAACATTTGTCCAGGATAATCTTTTGTGAAGTTTGTTCTATTTTGTGTTCCCAGTGAAGATGATATTCTGGAGAACATTTTAAGGAGACTATTCTGTGTCAGGGAGCTCAGACTAGGAACATTCTTCTTCTCATTTCACTCTTGTGGCCACACCCCAACCAGGCAACATTCCGTAGCTCTCCCTCCCACTCACAGGCCTCACCTTGGAACTTCAATTCTCTTATATTGTGCCCCGTTGGAATACCGGGGTCAACTGTAGAACAACCCCAGTGTAAGGAGGCTCCCTGGGCAGCATGGAGATGGTAGAATAGACCTGTGCCAGTACGCTGGCCTTCGTCACAGCTGCCGAACTGTGACACATGCTGAAGACAGGGGCATGCCAGTGCTTGGCTCAAGGTGTTATTGGCTGCAAAGTTGGAGCCAAATGTAACTTAGGGCAGTCTCAGAGATGCTTTAACTTATACCAGAGGCTGAGGAGACTGAGTGAGGCTGACAATAAAGACCACAAAAGTGTTTTAAAGGTGCCTTTGCACCCCCTCTGTTCCTGTGCTTCACGCAGCTCAGCTACAATGAAGAATTTGGCACTGGGTGCTCAAAGGCAGTGTAGATTAAATATCACTCCTAAGGTGGAATTTGAAAATCAAGCAAAAGAGGATTTGTACTGCTTTTCGCTTCCCTGTCACATAGAAAAATTCTCAGACAATCAGCCTGCTAACCTCTGACAGTGGACTATAACATATACAGCAAAAATGTGGCAAACAACTTTTTAAAAACGTTCATGTTTAAAAATGATCTCCCTGGGTTAAGACATTATGATTATTAACGTATTCTTCTTCGGCCAACCTATGAGATGCAACACTAAATATCCACCTCGACATGCCGTGTTTCTGCCAAGGAGCAGTTCAGTTATAGCAGTTACAGCTCAATTAAAAACAACTAAAATGATTGCTAATGCTGGAAATGTGGACACAACTACAATATGGCGGCAATCCTGCTCCCACTGAAATCCATGGCAAAACTCCCATTAACCTCAGTGCCGTATAGATATTTAACTCTATTGGACCTGCAAACACCTCTACAACCTAGAGAGCTATTTCTTTTTAGTTATATACAGGAACAAAGTTCTGACCCATATCTGGATCTTCCCCCACACAATGTTTATCAGTGTTTGGACCTGGGTTTTAGTTTGGTCTTATTTGTAGTTTTAAAATATCTGTGCTCCAGTGTTATTTACCATATAGTGATTGGTTTTTGTACTTTGGCTGTTTGACCTATTAAAAAGATAACTGCTATGCACTGGCCAACACTAAAACAAAGATATTTTATGAACAACTTAATTTTCAGTGTTTCTTTCGCATTATTCATAACAGTGATGTTATTTACACTATTGAGATTTTTGTATGAATAGATTTTCTCACTTATGATCAGCCTATTGCTACTCAATGACTTTAGGCATTTCTATCACCTTAAAGTATCGATGTGCCTCATATGCTTTACTGAAAAAATCCTCAGTATACCACCAGGTACTGTTATCTCCATTTTATAGATAGGGAAACTGAGAAAGAGAGAGGTTAGTGTGTGGTTTGTCCAAAACTACAGAAGACGTTTAGGATAGATCCAGAAAAGGAACACAGACCTCCTAACTTCCATTCCAGTGTTTTATCTACAAGTCCATCCACCATTCAGCATCAAACATCAGACCTCATTACTGTGGAAGCAATTATAGAATAAATGAGGCAGGAGGAGAAGTCTGTTAATTAAGCAAGAGCAAATGTCCATTTTCATGCAATTACCTTGGCATTTTTCTATGAAGGGAATGGCAATACAGAAAAATTGCATGGTTGGATAAAATATGCAGGGCAAACTCTGCATTCCCTTATACATGTGCAGCCCTAGTTGCCCTTCAGGTTTTGAAAGTTTGCTTTAGTGTGACAGATCCACACAATCAGCCTAGAGAAATCACAATTACAAAGTCAACATATACTAAACAGTACCACATTAGGACAGTATCTGAGACATTCAAATTATTTCCTATTCTAAATACAGTTAGACTAAGCTCACTGGATCAGGTCTACCTTTTAGTTAAAGTAATTCATGCAATTATTTTAAAATATATATTCCTCTGGTAGTAGGCAATTTCCTGTTTTAAAAACAGTTTGCCCAAATGTATAGAGTACAATTCTGCTCCACCTTTACTAGAAGGCCACATTCATTAAGCCCACATTAATAGTCAATCAGTTGAGAAGTTATTTAAAATTGACTTCAATAGAACTACTGTGGTACCTGTGATAATGCTTGGCAAATGTTTATTTTCAATGGGGATCTGAGAGTGTATGAAAAATATTGACTTTTTAATGAAGACCACTGGGTTACTCTTTGAATCGATGTAACTGAAAACAGAGTGGCCTTTCACTATAACATACACCTCACTACAATGTGCAGAATCCTTGGCACTCGGAATTGCAGTATAGACATAGAAGAATATATACATTTATATTACAGAGAGTACTGTTCTTGTAAATGTTTTGCAAAACTGTCCAGTCTCTGATGGAAACTGAACTATTCTCCACCAGTCAGACTGCATGTTTACAATACTCAATACATCTGGAGGACTTTAATTGCATTAGCTTTGCCGCACCAGAGGTGGCATAACTTTCATGCGAGCTAATTAGATTTGCTCAATTTAAACAGACACATTATTGCAGCTCAGCAAGGCTCAATTAAATCTGTTTTCAAAGCAAAATCACAATGTGAAGCATTGTGGGTAATGCTATGCAAATTACCATATTGGCAGAGAAGTTGAGTGAGATATGAGCAGTGCCTATTGGCACAAAGTAAGTTTCTCCAGTTAGATTGCAGAGTCTAAAACAGCAAGACATGTGTTGTACATCCTCTTTCTTGTGGCTTCTCAAGATGGTGCAGCCACCTTTCCAAGCAAAGAAAGTGATTTGTAACTTTGTTTAGAAAACTGATGAGCCTTTAGATTTCATCCCAACCTTTGTGTCCGTTGTCTCAGTCAGAAAAAGCATTGACACTATGAAACAACAGCTGAAGCTAATAAGAATACATCTTCATAATGGGATTTCAAAACAAGTATCTTCTCTTGATGTTTGAAACATTATTCAATTTCATTGGTATCATTTGCTAATGATCAAATGGGGGCTGAAAGGGATATATTTAAATTGTTAGATGCCAAGTCATTTTCTTTTAAAATTTACTAAAAATGTTTAGAGAAACAAGAAATGGTAGGTCAGCTCTTACTTATTGTTTCTCTTACTCCCCACTATTTAGTCACAGGGGTTCTTTTACATATTTTAGGGGACACCATGGTCAAGACTAAGCAAAATAATCATAATTATTAACCATGGCTATTTTGTTATTAAAAAAAGAAAACATTAAGCAACACAAATGACTGAACACAAATGTTAAACTGGTTACTTCTGTTAGAAGAGATTGTATCTGTCTGTGGAAAGCTTTTAACAGAGATTACACATCTGAGATTTTAGGACCAGTGGACATGTTGGTTAAATAAATAACCAGTTAGTTAGAGTTGGCAAAATGAGAAATCTTAACTGCATCCTTTGAAACTGAAGAAAATATTTAAATCAGTTACTGATAAGAAGACATTTAAGCTGTTTTGAGACAGGCCAATTAACCAATATTAAGAATCTTAAATCCAGTTAAATCTCACTATTTCTCTGTGTACAAATGCTCAGCCCCTGTCTCCACTCCAGGGATCCATGGTCTAACCACTTGGTGATTAACAGGAGAAACTGTTAGTATTTTAAGTTACAATAACATTTAAATATCCCAATAAAATCACTATACAAGTTTAAATCCAGTCCCTTGTCAGTGTCTTTGTTAACTTTCTCTCACCAATCCATGCTGAGGTTTTGGGAAGGTTTTCCTTGGGTTCTTCTTGAGTCGTGTCTGTTTGTTTTTTTATTATTTGTCTGTGGGATCTAGCTTGTGGAGATGGATAGGATGAGTTGTGGAGTCCTTGCTGTCTAAGCAGAGTGTGAATGTGGGGTGTTCAATTCAGAATCTTTTATGTCTTTCTCCTTATTTCCATGAAATTAATAGAAAACTCATCCCTTTCATGCTTGCTTAAATTCAAGTTGGTTTCTGTCACTCTATCATCGGCTCCATGCCTTCTGGGTTGGTTTAAGTGACACTTTCAGCTCCTAAGTATCCAGTCTGTTTTTCATGTGACTGGAAAGATACAGATAACTTTTAAGGTAATTTTAACTTTCTTTTTATTTGGTCCATTTTCTGAGATTTCTTTTACGTTTACAGGAATGAAGTTCTATTTTTCGAAAAGTCCACGCGCTCTCTCTTTTGTAAGAGTTTTTAGTTCTCAAAATGGTCTTTTAACATTAAATAACGCACCTTAGAAAGTCTTTGGCCTAAGCTGTTGACTCTACATGACAAGTTTTGGAACGATAATTTTCTTATCTTCCGGCTTTGGGTGAAGGGCTGCTTCTGCACTGCCAGTAGTTATTTGATTAATTAATTAATTTCCCATTAATATAAGTATTTCATATATAAAGGGCTTCTTACATTAGTAAGTAATCCTGGTATCAAATGACCGTGCTGTATCTGTACATAAACCATCTTACTATTTATATAACAATGTTATCAGGTAGTTATCATATAAAGGCTTTCATTTAGATACAAAATATTTGTAAATACACGTATTAAAGGAAGCTTATGCAATCTTAAGCAGTTGAGAAACAACAAAAGGTTTTCATCTTTAAGTGGAAACATGAGTTGGAATTAACTAGTATCTTCTGTAAAATATTTCCCACCATAAATGTTCTCCAAGGTAAAAGAATGAATATTTTAGTGTGTTTTCAAAAGAAATACATTTCAATCCAATATTTCTAGGATTCTTTGTGTAAGCTTAAAAGTGGGTTTTTCTTTGCAAAGAACTGGGGTTGGAGTCAGGGTTGGTACACGAACACGTCACTTTTAGATTTATTGCACTTATAACACAACCCTGCTTTCCTTTCATAGTCAGGTTCCTTTTTGAAAGTGTTCACGTTTTGTCTGCTTGATGTTTGCTTGTCCTTGACAGCTAGAAGCAGAAACTTTCTGGAGTTTCTTTGATTAACGTTTTGTAACATAATTAGCTAAATATGTGTATTGTTATATTTCCAAGCATCCTGGCTATAGCTGGCAGGGCTGCCTCCTGATAGTCAGTCCTAGTGGTTGGAATGGAGGTTAAAGACAGATGTCAGGTTGGGACTGGGCTGAGGGCAGTGCTGGAATCAGGGTCCGGAGACAGGCCAGTGTTAGAACAGAGGTCAGATGTAGACAAGCCAAATTAGAAATTTAGCCAGACTCCAGGGGCAGGTCAAACGTCAGGGTCTGAAGGTCTGGGAGCAGGTCAGGAGGTGGTGGCTGGGCTAGAGCAGATCAGTAGCAGGGTTAGAGCAAGATCAGAGTAGGGCAAGGACAAGCAGCAGGCTGGAACAGGGCTTGAACAAGGTTGGGGCAGGAACAGGAACCAGATCACAAGCAGGTTGGGAGTCTAGAGCGACTGTTACACTGCGAGGCAGCAGGAGGGTTCTTGGCTGGATAGTGCTGTCACACACAGTAACTTGCAGTTCTGGTGGGTTTTGGGAAATATCTGAGGGTGGGGGTTATCTGACCTGGGATCTACTCAGGGATAGGCTGCTTCCACATGCCTGAAGGCTGTGGCATTGCGGGCTCCCTTGGAACAGTAAGTCAGTATAAGTGAGTGGTTGCTGCATGCCTGAGTAATGACTCACTGCAACTCTGAGGGAAGGGCACCTACTGAAGAACTAGGGATGGGTGGGCAGAAGCCCACCACATCTAATCGTCCCTCCCCACAGCCTAAGGAGAGGAGACATTGCACCCAGGCATCAACGATTCTGGGGGACAACAAATGAAAGAACAGGGACAGGAGTGAGGGTCATGGATTCAAAATCAGGGATCCGGAGAGGGAGACTGAGCAGAGAGCCCCAGAGAGCACCCCCTGCTCCACGAAGGTATCCAGGGAGCCAGTGGACACTGCCCAGAGGAACTTTGCCCAGAGACGTGACTTGAGGGAGGATCTGAAGTAGATCCCACAGTTGCAGAGCACCCTCTATCCAACTTCTGTCTTCTGGTATGGTGGACATCCATCTTGACCAGCACCGGGAGGAGGTTGACAAGAAGGTCTCACAACTTTGTGAGGCCATGGACAGGGTGTGCATAATAAAGAGATAAGTGGAGAAGGAGGGTCTAGAGCAGTGGTGGGCAACTTGCGGCTCATGTGCCGCACGCAGCCTGTCATGGTAATCCTCTGGCAGGCCGCCAGACAGTTTGTTTACATTGATCGTCTGCAGGCACAGCCGCCCGCTGCTCCCAGTGGCCGCCAGCACTTCCCTGTATCCTGTCTAGCGGCCTGCCAGCGGATTTCCCTGATGGGCCACAGGTTGCCCACCACTGGTCTAGAGGATCTGGAAGAGGCAATGCAACCTGGCACACTCAGTGTAAATGTGTACCAGGGTCTCTCTCTCTCACTGAGAAAGAGCAGATGTTTGGAAAAGGTCATGAACCATGCCAGGTACACGCCCATGCTCACAGCTCCATGAAGGAGTCGCCAACTAATATCTCCAGTGGGCTGTGGGACCAAGGTGAAACACAGACTAGCCCACTGGGGTTCCTTGCCCTCCTTGGGTGGTAGCAAGTACTGCCTCTTGGTGTTGAGGTGGGACACAAGGGTAACGAAATTAAGGGTGTGGAGCATAAGCACGTACAGCTGATTCCTGGGCGTGATTCAGAGATGGACTGGCTGCATGTCCCACATCTGGCTTAGGTGGAACCTGGGGTGAGGGGAGGTGGGGAGGCTCACAGGGCAGGGGCCCAATGGTAAGGTCCAAATGGCCAGGGGTGAGAGGTGGGCAGGGAGCACCCTCCCGCAGGACCTGCTTGAGGAAAACACAAGAGAACATAAGAACGGCTATACTCGGGCAGACCAAAGGTCTGTCTAGCTTAGAATCTTGTCTTCTGACAGTGGCCAATGCCAGGTGCCCCAGAGGGAATGAAGAGAACAGGTAATCATCAAATGATCCATCCCCTGTTGCCCATTCCCAGCTTCTGCCAAACAGAGGCTAGGGACACAGAGAGGCAGGTTGTAGGGCTGCCCTCACCTCCTGGAGAATTCAATGGGTGATGCGAGAGGCGGAGAGCCCCATGCACTAACTGAGCACCATGGGCTCCACCCAGTCCCCCAATCATAGTCCAGGAGGTCTCCAATCCTGGTGCCACCAGCCAGGAACAGCCTCCAGTGCACCAAGGGGGACTCCACCATCTGCACACAGAGATGGGAGTTGTGTAGCAGAGGCTTTGCAAGGAGGTCCTCTCCCTCAGTGCCTACCATTGACCTGGTCACTGAGATTAGCTTCCAGGTCCTGAGAAGGTCCTGGTAAAAGATCGACAGTGCCGGGAGGTAAAAGACTGGCAGCTCCGAGACTCCGTGGAGGGGCAGCAAGGTTTGCATCAAAATAACGTTCTTTTAGCTAGTTCTTAACATTCAAAAAAGTTGCAAGTAAGTTTGTAATGGCTTTAAAAATTACTATTAATACCATTTTGCATCAATATTGAAATCTCTCCCACACAAAATAAACTACTTTCATTTCAATTTCACAGTATATCACAGCCCAAATGCTTTGTCTTGCAAGTCTGCCTCTTGTAATTTAAAACTTGCTGAAGAAAGTACTAATTTTGTGAGTTTCATTAAATGTGAAAACTTTTACAGATGTTTCAATCTGATACTGACATCAGTGGAAACATTAGGGGCCAAATTAGGCCCACCTCATCCTTGCATCCTGTCACGATTCCCTCCCCACTCTGAACTCTGGGGTACAGATGTGGGGACCCGCATAAAAGACCCCTTAAGCTTATATTCCACCAGCTTAGGTTAAAAACTTCCCGAAAACACAAATTCCTTCCCTTGTCCTTGGATGGTACTGCTGCCACCACCAAGTGATTTAGACAAAGATTCAGAAAAAGGACCATTTGGAGTTCCTATTTCCCCAAAATATCCCCCCAAACCCCTTCACCCCCTTCCTGGGGAGGCTTGAGAATAATATCCTCACCAATTGATACAATGTGAGCACAGATCAAACCCCTGGGTCTTTAGGACACTGAAAATCAATCAGGTTCTTAAAAGAAGAATTTTTTTTTTAAAGTACAAGAATCACACCTGCAAAATCAGAATGGAAGATAACTTTACAGGGTAATAAAAAGATTTAAAACACAGAGGATATCCCTCTAGGCTCAACTTCAAAGTTACAAAAACAGGAATAAACCTCCCTTTTAGCATAGGGAAAATTCACAAGCTACAACAAAAGATAATCTAATGCCTTTCCTTGTTATTACTTACAATTTCTGTAATTTTAGATGTATCATTTCCGTAAGAGCTGGTTGCCTGCTTGGTCTTTCGCTTTGTCTGGAGAGAGAACAACACAAAGAGCACAAACAAAACCTCTCCCTTCCCCAGATTTGAAAGTATCTTCTTTCCCCATTGGTACTTCTGGTCATGTGCCAACTAGGTTAATTGAACTGATTAACCCTTTACAGATAAAGGAGGGCTTTTATGCAACTCTTAGCTGTATGTTTATGACACATCAATATGGAGGAAAAGAGGTGGCTAAGCCGAATGCATCTGTTGCTCCCACTCTGGTCTCCCCCAGAACCTGTGGAGTTTTCAGCATCACAGGCCATCCACAACAAAAACCAAAGAATGGAGTGTTTTGGAGTGGAACGTAAAGGCAGGGGTCATCAGAAGCTTACTAAATACATTTACCAAACTGGCTAGACCATGTGTTATGAAGATTAGTTCTCCTTTTGCAGAATTGAACTTCATGCAGGGACTCTGTGTGATAGCATAACCAAACCAGAACTCTGGCCCTCGTTAACAACACTTTTCAAGCATTAAAGTAAGCTGCCCTGTGGAAAATTCTGAGCCTTATGTTTTTGTAACAGAATGGCCTCCAAGCATCTGCAGTCTATTTTCCCCTTGTTAAATGGATGGAGCCCCCATTTTCACAAATGTGAAATACACATGCTTGTCAAAGTAGGGATAGAGCCCTCTGATATCATATTGACGACATCGGTCCCACTAGTTTTAGTATATCATCAACATAATTTGCAGTATAAGTAAAACACACATTGTAAGCATGTTAGAGTATTTTCAAAGTTACGTTATGAACATCTCTGGACCACTAATGTTTTCTGTTATGCATTTCATGGGGAGGAGAAAAGGCAAAACAGTCTCCAAAATTGTTTCTTCTAAACATGAAATCACTACATATGTAACTCGGGGCTTCCACCATGTCTGTTATGGGATGCACTTGTCCAATCCCCACCAAGTAGCTGAGGCACTTTGTGTTTTTGTTAACAGATTTACATGTTTAGACTTGCTGTAAGACCCATTGTGACAGAGTAAAACAGCCTGTTACAAAATTTAACATGGGATTTAAGAGAAGAGTGTGTTCCCTTGGTGGGGGCAGGAGGCTGAGGCCTGGTCTACACTACCGAGTTAGGTCAAGCTAAGGCAGTTTACGTCAACCTAATTCTGTCAGTGTCTACACTACAGCCTAGCTCCCACTGATGTAAGTGTCCTTCTACACCACATAATAACTCCACCTACACGAGAGGCATAGGGCTTATGTCATTGTATTTAGTGCCACACAATGTCGTTGTAGATACTGTGGGTTACTTACATTGGCTGTTGGCTGTCACTTCCGGCTTACCACTGTGAGCCCAGCTGCACCAAGGTTTCCCGCAACTGCCCAGGCTCCGAGAGTGGAGCTCGTAGCTGGGAGCCTGGGCAGCTGCCAGGCTCCTGGAAGGGAGTAAGGAGTCAGGAGCCTGGGGGGCAGCTGGGCTCCCAGCAGGGTGCAGGGAGACAAGAGCCTGGACTCTCAGCCCTCCACGCTGCCCATCTTAAGTAGCGTGGAGGGCTGAGAAGGGCACCTGGTAAGGATGCGTAACACTGATAGAAAGAGGGCAGTGTAGAGATGAACCATCACGGTAATTACTGCAATGGATATAAGTCGACTTAACATAGGTCGACTTAAGTTTGCAGTGTAGACATGTCCTGAGAAAGAGCAAGACATCTGGAGAAAAGAAATTTATATACAACCTACAGTCTACACATGTCTAAGAGAAGTAGGACACAACATGGAATGGGCCACCCAAATATTCCAAGAGAACCTGCTTCAATACAGAAATAAAACCCCCTCTGACAACACACCATTTATTGTTGCCTGTCATATTACACTGGGGCCCATAAGGGATATCATCAAACAACTACAACCAATACTCAATGGGGACCCCATCCTGAAAGAAATATTTCCTGAACCTCCACTTCTGGCCTTCAAACAACCCCCCAGCCTCTCCAAGCTCATCATTAGAAGCAACTTCCCTACAGACCAGGATACACCAACTCAAAGCGGCACCAGAAAAAACTGCAAACATATCTCCACTGCTACAATGATCAACACCCCCCACAATACACCTTTCAAGATCCATGGGTCCTACATATGCCTATCACATCCAGTGCACTAAATGCCCCAATTACCATTTTGTGGGTGAAATCAGACAATCACTATGCTCTCAAATGAACGTACACAATATAATGATAAAAGAAAAAAAACACCTATCACCTGTGGGTGAACACTTTTCACACAGCGATCACTCTACATCTGACCTATCAGTCCTCATGCTCAAAGGAATCAAGCACAACAGTTTCCTAAAGATGAGCCTGGGATCTTATATTCATTACTCTGCTAGACACCAAAAAATCATTGACTGAACAGAGACACTGGATTTATGGTTTATTACAACACTCTGTAAAGCGCTAACCCTCTCTTTTTACCCCCTACGACTGCAGAGGTGTTAACAGGCCACTCTACCTTGAATGGTCCCTTATACTATGTGCTAACTACTTATGCTAAACAATTTGTTCCACCTTGCATTTTGCTGTGATGCTGGGAGTTCCTTTACCAGACTTAAGAAGGAGCTCTGTGTGACTTGAAAACTTGTCTCTCTCACCAACAGAAGTTGGTTCAATAAAATATATTGTCTCACCCACCTTGTCTCTCTAATATCCTGGGATCGACATGGCTACAACTACACTGTAGACATTCTAAAGATTTATCTTTGTCAGGTGACCTTAATTTAGAGGATTATGGCCCAGCTGAAGGAACTCACTTTTGGCTGAAGAGGATACTAAAAATTGGTGTTGTATGTCCTTTGTCTGTAAGTGTCTGTTCATCCCTATAGAGCAGATCATTCGGCAATATAAAGTGAGGAAAGTGTGAAGCCTGGTTTTCATGGGAAACATTCTCCATTCACCAAGGCCAATTGGTAATATGCCTCTTTAAATGCTTCATTCACTCATTGCTTTGACAATAGGTCAATAAATTGGCTAAAATATTGGGTGCAAGGCTTACCAGCAGCTTGTCAAGGGCACTGGGAGCCTGAGGTTCCTCATCCCAACTGGAAGAGGAACATCTCCCAATTCAAATATGCACTTACTTTTCCACTGCCCATGACTCACTTTTGCAGAGGTCTAAAGTTATTGGATAGAATACCTTTTGAAAATTCTTGAGCAGAGCATCTGATCCATGATGGTATTTGGCCTTGAAGCAATGGCTGATCCTAATAAGCTATGGAAATACTTCCAGTCCCTTTCAGTCACCACTAGCCAAGGTAAATTTCCTGAGACTCCCGCTCAAATTTCTTCTGCATAGTTCTGCACCCACATTAAGACTGTGCTGTGGGTGGAAAAAGTCAAAGCAACGTGGGCTGACATGTTAGAGGTCTATAATCAACATAGACCCTGAAGATATATATGTCATTTCCCTTCCCCTCCCTTTAGCCTAACGGTCTTTATTTACTTTGTGTATTATGATGAATCTGGTATTTTGGTAAATTTGTAACATTTGGAAAAATAAATAAAAATTATAAATAAAAACAAGTGTGGTAGTATGATAGGGCTTGGCCTCTCTATGTATTCAATAAATAACAATGGGATCTGTGGTTTGCAAGAATGCTGCTGCTATCTGGTTACCTTCATCTCCAAATCTACCCAACTAGATGCAGAGGGCAAATGGAAATCTGGCATCTTATACTTGGGCTGACATGCTTGAAAATATCCAAAAAGTCTTTTTAAGGCAAAACAGAAGCTGTCAGTTGGGTGTTTTCATCACTATTCATCAACACTTGGATCCTATGTAACATCTCAGGAATAGTTCAGTGGGACCATTAGCAATAGTAAATTCCAAAGTGAATGTTCCTGATATTCTTGAGTCACATGCCTGCAGTGGGTGGAGAGAGGAAGGATGTATCAGAAGGGGCTACAATTTGGGGAGGATCTCACTGAATACCAAAGGTCCCCAGAACACACTCTGAGGTGGGGCTCAGGCATTTTCATTTTAGGTCCACTATTATAGATCACTATTATAAGGATAGTGACTGATTATTGCATCCCGCTGACTTACTCCAGGCACTCAAGTACAGGCATGGATTCCAGCAGAGTAGAAATCAGAATTAGTTTAAAGCACACGGATACAAAGAGGTACTGGAATGAGTGAAAAAAAATATTAAACAATATGTTGACATTTCAGCTGTATTGGCATCAGATGAACTAGTATCATGCAAAGTACTATGTTATCAGCCAAATGTACAGCACAATTCAACTCAGCCCATCAATGGCAAGTAGGCAAGGAAAAGCATTTACCCTGGGTTTTATCGCCTTTATCTGATTCTATGTCCTAACAATTCATTTAGCCTGGCCTGGGCACTTCTTAGAAGCCCTGATTTCTCATCCCTACTGTCAACGTTAATGTGCTTGGTCCTCAAGCTGCAAATTTTGCAGAAATTAATGATTTAAACAGCAGTATAGTATTTTTCTCAGGCTTTCGGCCAGAATAGCTGTAAAGCTCATTCTCCTGAACTAGATCCACATTCAGAAAGATGATGTCTGGCAGCAGCCCAGATACAGTATTGTAACTGTACCAGCTCTGGCAGCTGTCTAACTGTACATAGCCAGGATGTAATATTCACAGATTTACATTGTGTCACGTCCGTCTCAGGATGATCTCTGCCAGCTCTCCCAACAGTACCAAGGCATTAAAAAGGGACTACAAGAGGGAACACACTTTCCAATCAATACTTGATAAATTAGAGAGTTTTGAAATTCAGTGGAAGATGACCACCTAACTCCCTTGTGTTCCTTTGAAAACATTCAGCCTAAATCAATTTAGATTTATTGTAATGGTCCTAGGAGCTTTGGATTAAGCAAAACAATTTATTTGGCTTTCTTTTGGGAGCCAGTTAGAATTATTTCATGGCTTAATAAAGAATTTAGCCTCTAAAGCCATCACCAGAGTGTGAGAGGTTAATCCTACTTTATGACGTCATAATTCTAAATCAAGCCTTTGGAATTCTAAGCAATGGTTATGGCTCTGTATCTCCAGATTTCTAATTTAGTCAGACAGGCTGCTACTGGAACATCAATTTCTTGAAAGTTTACAGACTCTGGAAGCCTAAAAGTTAGTAATTAAGCTTTTCTTTGTTTGTTTTTTCTTTTTAAAAGAGCCATCAGTTATATTGAACAAATATTGTATATTGCTTAACTTTGATTCTGAATCTTGGGTGGCTGAATGAGGCGGAGTTAGCCATACTCCAGTTTAGATCTCCTTCCTGTCAAACAACCATAAACAACAATTAAGTGTTCTTGTGAGATGTTAAAGTGAAACAATTTATGCCTATCTTTTGAGATATTATTTGAAATATTTCAATTATTCTAATATTAGCTGTTTCTTTAAACCAATAACAGGTAAAAATTTCAGAGTAAAGTGATTTTTAAGTTGCTGGTGTCCCTTTCAACTTAAAATAAGTTTAAAACAATCAAGTTATATACCTCTGAACAAAATATGACCTTTAACTAAAGGAGTGCCTGCTGGAGCCATTGTAGCAATAGTATTTATTAATATGGTTTACAGTGCATAAAAATGCTTTTGCTGAAATAGAAAGGTCAGTTAGAGGAATACCCTAGAGGGCACTTTTTAAACTGATAAAATTCAATAGCAATGGTGATGGTCTTTCATTCAGAACGATCCCAAACTAAATTATGGATCCAAAATAGTGACTCCATAGTTAAGGACCCAGTCCAATGCAGTGCATGCATGTTTCACCCTTCCATTTGCATGAATTATTTTCCATTACAACCCTGATTTTGGCCCTTTTTAACATTCTGAAAATAGTACTCTCCCATCTGCACTTTCTCATGCTTACTCATAGGCCAAAGAAGAATTTGTAGGTACATTTAATATCAATCAGAGAAGTAGTTTTGAGTTTTGGAGACTAGAAAAATTGTGGTTCTTCACTTAGTGAAAAATTTTTAACTTAATTGTATCTTAGCAATAGTTTGGTCTGAAAGTTTCATGTTTGTTTCCTACACTATTCTTCGAAGAGTACTGATTTACTGGGCCATTTTGATTAAAGGTAAGTGAAAAAATTTGGACTTCATAGATGAAAAAAATTTGAACCTCAGGAGCTCAGTGAAGGTCTTTACAAATATCCATAGACTCTGAATTTCTAAGTTCTTCCTTCAGTAATTCCAAGCACAACTGTGAAGGTTGTCATTCTTGCCTATTGATCGGACCACAATACTTTGAATGTCTTCACAGGCTCTTCTTTTTTAAACTTGTTCTCACCTTCAATACCCTTTCCAGCTCAGGTCTTGCCTGCTTATCCACTCTTGTCTCTTATTGTGTTACTCTGAGTTCTGCCAACCATGCTAGCCTTGACTGCCTACTTGCCCTCTTCGTCCACATCTGTCTTTATGCTTTGTTCCATGCCGCCATCTGTCCATGGAATACTCTCCCTGAACTAATCTACAAAATCAACACCCTCTGCTTGAAATTCCTCCTCAAGGCACACTTCTTCTGTGATGTATAAAATAAATTGGCTAACTAATAACTGATATGTTGAATGTAACTAGTGTTCATATTTCTCAACTTGCCAACTCCCAAATGTGGCATGTTATGTTTGAAAAAGAGACCCCCCAAATTAGGGACAATATAACAATAATTCATTCTGAAACTTAAAATGTGGTGAGATTTCTTTCTGTAGTTTAACTAGGTCTCCCATTAACCTCGTATCATTCTTTCGACAATAGATTGAGGGAAAGAACATATTAAGGATTGAAATGAGTGACATCCCTGAAAATGAGGACAATTTGCGATTGGTCTATGTCAATATTTTTTGATTGCGTCCCCCTCTGAAATCTTGGTATATTGCTTGACTTGTTGGATTATAAATTCTTAGCGGTCAGGGAGAGTGCCTTACTGTGCGGGCGTAATATCCTGCAAAATATATTATCAAAGACTTTTTGAAAGTTCAAACAAATAAGTAGTATCAACAAGTTCTCCTTTCTTTATTATTTTGTTGACAGACTCAAAGAATGCTAGTAGATTAGAGATGCATGGTTTTCCCTCCTGGAAGCCATAGTGGTTTGTCCTTATCATGTTATATTCATCAAAGTGTTTTAAAACTCTGAGCCAGATCCTTATCTGGTGTAAATGGTCCTAGTCCCATCTCTATATTTAATTAAGGTTTCCAGCCAATTTACCTGGTAATGAATGAAGTCTCTCCTGTCTATAATTTTGAGAATAATCCTTAGCAACTTTTTTTTAGCAACATATGCAGCATTTGCTCAAGTGGGAGGGAAAGGGACAGGTAAAAGCAAGAAGAAAGGGGGCAATACTTTGATCCACTCCCTCTCCCTCTACATGCACATTGGTCTGCAAAGCTGTCCACCTATAGAGAGAGAAGGCATCTGCATCCTGGTATGTACTCCTCCAACTCAATAGAAATTGTATCTCCTTGAGGAATTATCCCTTCGTGAAGTAGCCCATGAGAGGCATGACTGCACCACTCCTTTCTTTAGACAGTGCCTAAGTGCTACAATCCCCATCCTAAGTAATTTCCAGTATTGTCTTAAGTATTATAGCTCCACAGTCTGTGTAAAGTTTCTCCATATGCTAGAAATCAATTACTATTGAAATTTTAATCTACTGCACTGTAAAAAAAAATATGAACAAACAAAATGCAGATGTGACATTTGTAAAAAGTGAATACATTCTGGGAAGCATTTCCAAATGCATGTATTCTGTAATCATGCATGCAATTATTGAAAACATCTGATTTTGCATTTTGCTAATTGGAGTAGTGTAGTGGTGCGGGAGTGTTCCAACTGTATGTATGTAAATTAGATCTCAACTTAGAACACTTTACACCCAATTACCAAGAATGGTTCAATTTCTAAGATTTCACAGAGAAAAAGATACATCATAGTAGAAGCAAGTATTCTCTAAGGATTCATTATGATGCTGATTCACATTTGTTGCTTTTAGAGGCAACAGTTGTGTGAGTGCCAACACACAATGCATCTCAATTGTTAAATATACACTTGAGAGTTCCTAAAGACTATACTAATAGTTCTAAGATAATTTGCTATGTATATGATTATATGACGAAAGTTTCATTTTCACAAGCTCATTCCCTGATAAATGGATTAAAACAGTTATATGTTATGCTGTTGAAGACATTTTTGTTTAATATTAATTTGGATTTTGATATTCATAACATAGCAAATGTCTCCTGGCCTCCATATGACCTTAGAATTTTATATAAAACCCATTTTTATAAACAAAGGAAGGCCATAAATTTATAGTAATATAATTCTGGTAAATTGGATGCTATGAAATTATTGTCAAAAACTGTAGTATAATCATACTTTATAATTTTGCAAACACTTGCATAAAAGTAAGTCTAAATATTTAAGTGAGTGTTCTCTTTGCCAGCTGAGCTATTCGGAAACATTTAAAAGAATAAAACAAATAGGACCAGGTAGTCATTTACTCTTGAGAGTAGTCCCACTGAAGTTAAAAGGGCTGCATGCATAAGTAACTGCATAAGGATGAAGATCATAGTCAACAAATCTGTTCCTCAAACATAACGGAACTTTCCGGAATCAGATTAGATTTAGACTAAAGTTCTGATACTCAGCTCCCAGGGTGATGAGATCAGTCAAAGTTTGGAGTTTGGATAGTGATCAAAGCAGCGGCTGGGTTGCACAGTGCTGACAACCTAGAGGCTGATTTTGTTGCATTTCACTCCTACGTGGCCAAAATCTTTTGATATCAGTTCATCTCCTGATATTTATGCCAGCTTGGTGGCAGTCTTGTGAACACACGCCCATTTATTCCATAATTCCACAGCTGTTGCTGAAGAAAATGTTGGAGACAGAGTCAGGTTCTCTGCATGCCAGGAATCCTGTGCCAGTCTCTTGGAAGCAGTTGAAACATAAGTTAGAACAGTATCTGGGGGCTCCTCTAGCTTATGTCAAAGGTCAAACCACCCCTTGATACCCCAGAATCCAGGAGACACAAAGGTGATGTGTAAAGCACCTAAGGCCATTCCAGTACTGGGCTGAATTCAGTTTGGCAGCATCCCAGAATTGGGACTAGTTTGTCTGGGGACAGTTGGGGTTGCCTTATCAAGGCAAGAGGGCTGTTTAATAAAAGTGATCTCTTATACAGGTTTCACCATATTTGCCATCTATTAAACGGAGGGCTGTTCTTTTCTCCAGACTCCAGGAACTATAGCTTTTGGGTTAGATTTGCATTTGTGTTCCTGATACAAAATGCCATATTTCAATAGGCAAATGACAATATTGCTTCATAGTCTCTCTCTCACACACCCCGCCCCCCTTAGGATGCTAATCTATATACCCCTATCTGACACAAGGAGTCTGCAGTTCATAAATAACAGGGTCAAATGGGATAGTCTGATGCAAGAGTCAGTGATGCAAGTTAATTGTATGCTACTATCCAGATTTGGAAATTACCCTTCAAAACAATCATCATAAATTATGTGTGCCCAACTCAAGCTTAATTTACACTTTAACCTCAGTCTTGACTCTTAGTCCATTTCCTTCATTGTTCTCACCAGTCTTTTTTTTTTCCCCTCTGGCCTTAAAGCTGCAAGAACTTTAAAAATAAAGATATTATATTTTGGTTAATAACTTGGCTGTACTTTAAATCTTGTCTCCAATGCACCTCTGAATTAATCCCAGGGAACTTGTATTTTGAATATGCACGTATTTTGGATATGTATGCATTGAATGTTGCTTGTACAACAAATATATATAATCAGGAGTAACAATTTTATTCCAAGGATCACATGCCCACAGGCTAAAAGTTTGCAAACTTTACTCATATAAGTAATTCTGACTCATGCAAGCACTCGCATTTAATTCAGTCAGTCTATTCAGAAGCAACATTTACTCATGTAGCCCCCTCCCATACACACACTCTGTAGCTAGCGGGCTGTGCCCCAATCGAAGAGACATACCTTCTGGATCCGCTGTAGTGTCCACAACAGTGTCCTGCACTGTGTTGACTGCCCTTGGCAGCAGGAGGGAAGGGGTGGGGATTCAACCCCCACAGTCACCCTGGCAACCCTCCTCCCTCAACTAATGGAAGGAGGGGAGACAAGAGCAGTCACCAGTGGCCAATTAGAGGGCAGAAGATAGCCAAGCAGTGCTGCAAGCAGTTTCTGACCTTGTACAGAGCCTCTCATGCCTGGGAAAGCTGGAGGGAGGCTAGGACTAGCCTGACTTTCCCTCCAGGTAGAAGAGACCAGAGCAGGGAGGGGAGGGAAGCACTGCAGGCCCAGGAACTGGCTTATCTTTAACCTCAGCCTGCAGAAAAGGCTTAGGAGGAGACAGTCCACTTGTCCTGCCACCAGCCTGCCAGCAACACAAGGAGACAGCCCATCTCTCCTGCCACCCCATGCGTGCCTTGCGGCCAGCCCATACCAGACATTTGGGGATTTTGGATCCAGAGACCCACCCTGCCTGCAACTGAACCCACGGGTTCCAAGTATGAAAGACTGTTGGCACAGTTCCAGAAGGGAATGGGTGGTTAGTCCCACTCCAGCGGTCCCCAGAGAGGACCTGCTTGCCAGCATTGATTCCTTGATTGCTCAGCCAGAGAAAGCACCTGAGTGAGTTAGACAGGTAATTAGGGTTTAATATTGCACCATTAAGGTATTTCGCATCTGCAAAAGGACTTTCATTTACCTGGATCATCGAGACCTGCACTACCAGTTCCCAGTATAATAAAATGTGTTTCTAACAGCATCTACTTACAGGCCTGCAACATATCTTCATGTGTGCCACCTGTGTTTCTGCGACATTGGAGATGGACGGACGTGAGCCAGGGGAGTGTGCAGTCACATGACCTACTGTGCTTGAAGGCATTACCTATAATTAAAAAGCATTATTAATTTTTCCAATCATCTACCTCAGGCCTGCACAACTCGTAAAGCAGAAAGGGCCATATTACTCCAAAGAAAACAGCTGAGGGCCGAAACCCTTCGGCCCCACGGAAACACCCCCTCCCCCCAGCGCCACCCACCCCGCGGAAACAACCCATCCTTGCCCAGTGCTGGGGTGTGGAAGCCTGTAGAGGGGGAAATAAACAGCGTGCATAAGGTGACCAGATCACAGCAGTAAAATAGGACCCGCCTCCTCCCCTCTCGGCCCCACCATCACACCCCTCTTCACACCCCCGGGGTCACTATATTACTGCACACAACAGTCAATCAATGCAGTTATGCATTGCAGTAAATCAATGCAGTAAATCGCTGCATTATGCATTTTTGTATACCTTGTATATGACTTTGTATTGAACCTTGGTAATATGTTATAGCGGGCCCCTAAGGTAGTATAATTAAGGTAAAAGAAAAATGTCTTTTTGCTAGAAGTAGAATAAGATCTTCCCCCCACTTTGTATTCAATTGCCCCATTGAATGAATGAAAGGTGTGAATGAGGAAGGCGTGGAAGGCAGGCACCTCCAGACAGCTGCAACCCTTGGAGAGAGGATGGGAACCAGATCAAGGACAATCAAACTTGTCAAGTGGGCTGACTAAAGAAGAGCAGACATACTGACGGCCTCGGGGGTTAGAAGCAAGCACCTTCCTTTGGGAGCACCCTCTTTGCAGCATTGGGATAACCTCCAGCCCAGAGACAAGGAGCAAAAAGGACCAACGGACACAGTCCCAGATTTTGAATCTACCTACCTACTCACCCCCCCGCGGGCCGCACAGTGAGCCCACGCGGGCCGCATGTGGCCCCCAGGCCGCATGTTGTGTAGGCCTGATCCACCTCAAGTGCACCAGGTTGCAGTCTCTTTTCCAGTTCCTACAGAACCTTCTCCTCAGATTTTAGTTGCTTTTCTCCCTGCACCTCCTGATATTTACACACACCATCCAGGGCCCCATGAAGTCACCTCCTCCTGTCATTGGGCAAGGTGGCCGTCCACCATACCATGAGGAGGAAGCTGGACACGGAGGTGCTATGGGACCATGGGGCTTATTTCTGCTCCTCCCTGAAGTCATGTATCCAAGCAGAGTCCCTCTGGGTCATGTCCACTGGCTCCCTGGATTCCTTTTTAGGAGCAGTGGGTGCTGTCTAGGATTCTCTGCTTAGTGTCCCCCTCTGGCTCCCTGCTTTTGACCCCGTGACCCTCACTGCCATCCCTGTTTTCTCATTTGTTGTCCCCTGGAATTATTTGGGCTCTGGGTCCAGTGGCTCCTCCCCTTAGGCTGGGAGGAGGGGCCATTAGATGTGGGTGGGCTTGCACCCACCCATTTCCCCAGACACTCAATAGGTGCCATGACTCATCACTCCCTGGCATTTGGCTGATGCATGGGACTCTCCACTCCTCGTGTCCCCCGGAGTATACTCCAGCAAGTGAGAGCAGCCTTACAGCCCATCTCTTATGCCTTCCTTGAGCGGTTCCTGCAGGAGAGTGCTCCCTGCCTCTCCCTCATCCCTGGCCCTCCAGACCTCGCTATAGGGCCCCTGCCCTGTGAGCCCCTTCACCTGGCTGCCTTCTCCACATCACCTGAGATGGCTGCATGACTTGCAGTTGGTCTGTCTCCGAAGTGCGTCAAGGAACCAACTGTACGCGCTCATGCTCCATACCCTTCATTTCCATATAATTGTGTCCTGCCCTGATACCAAGTGGCAGGATCTCCTGCCACCTGTGGAGGGTGAGGAACACCAGTGGGCCAGTCTACATTCTACTTTGGTCCCCCAGCCCGCTGGGGATATTGGTTGGTGGCTCCTTCATGGAGGCCTGAGCACGGGCATGTATCTGGCATGGTTCACCACCCCCCCCCGACACCTGCTCCTGTGGCATGAGGGAGACCCTGGTGCACATCTACCTGAAGTGCACCAGGTTGCAGCCCCTTTTCCGGTTCCTCAAGAACCTTCTCCTTAGGTTCTGGCTGCACTTTTCCCTGCATCTTCTGGTATATGTGCACCCCATCCACGTCCCCATGAAGTCACGAGACCTCCTTGGCCTCCTCCTAGCACTGACCAAGATGGCCATCCATCATACCAGGAGGAGGAATCTGGACAGCGGGGTGCTCTGTGACGGTGAGACTTACTTCAGATCCTTCCTTAAGTCAAGACTCCGGGCAGAGTTCCTCTGGGCAGTGTCCACCGACTCCCTGGTCACCACTGAGGTGCAGTAGGAGCTGTCCGGGGTTCTCTGCTCAGTGTCCCTCTCTTGATCCCTGATTTTGAACCTCTGACCCTCACTCCCATCCCTGTTTCTTTCATTACTTGTCTCCCATGCTTGATACCTGGGTCTGGTGGCTCCTCCCCTTGGTTTGAGGGGAGGGGCCTTTAGATGTGGACAGACCCACACTCACCCATCCCCAGTGCTTCAATAGGTGCCATGATTCATCCCTCCAACACAGCCAGCAGTGACTCAGCTCTCAGGCATGCTGCAGAAGCCTATCCCTGGGCAGAGCCCAGGTCAGATGATCCCCAGGCACTGGTATTTAACTGACTCCACAAGAGTTTTAAGTAAGTCTGTGCAACAGCACTTCTCAGCCAGGAACCCTCCTGCTTCCTAACAGTGTTAGAGCCTCGCTAGGCTTCCAGCCTGCCCTTGATCCAGTTTCTGTTCCTGCCCCAGCCTTTATCGAGCCTTGTTCCAACCCATTTCAGCCTTGTCCATGTCTTACTCCAGCTCTGATACTGACCCACTCCACCCCTGCCCTGCCTCCTGACCTCCAGACTCAGACTGACTCTAACCCAGCTTTGACCTTTGACTTTCATCCAGACTGACTATGATCCTAATTTGGCTTGTCTATGGATTCTGACCTTGATTCCGACCCACGTCCTATCCCCAGACCTGGTTTCAGTGCTGTCTTTGGCCCAGTCCCGACTCTACAGTCAGTGTCAACCCTTGGTACCTATTCTTGACTCTAACCACCAATCCTGACAGCCTAGAACCCAGAGCCTGACACCTTGTCTCACTGGAGGTACTGACAAGTAGTTGTATTCTTTAGTACACAAGGAGGAGTCAGGCACCTACCAGCAGCACCTTAAAACAAGCACAGGTGACAAACTTTGAAACTGTCCAAAGACGAGGTACCTATCTTGTGTTCACACATTATACAGGTACTAAGCCATCACCGAATGGTGGATTACACTCACATGAGTCAAGATAGCAGGACTGGTGCAAGGACGATTGAAGAAGTTTGTGGCACTGCCTATAATCAATTTTGCCCAACACTTTTCATTATGAGACCCCGTTTTCAGTTGCTTATAACTTTGCCAAACTTTAACCATGCCTGCTGCATTTTTCCATGCTGATTGTCTACCTTAGGCTGAACTTATTTTAAAAGTTTCCACTAAAATTGTTCATCTATTTCTGAGAATTAGGTTAGGGGAAAATATATTGTTTTGCCCATGTTAAAACTGACAGACATGTGGGATTGGTTTAAATGATAGGTTGCAACTGTATTAATTATACCTTAGGGAGTGGAGGGCATTTAATTGGTTGCAGTGCAGGTCACAGGGCTTTTACCATGAACCACACTATAACTTGGGGCAGACCCTCCCCAGTCTACCCCATGGACTCAGTTCATTCCAGCCCATAAAGGGGGTGGAATGACAGAGGCTATAAGGTTGGGTGGCGTGAACCTCAATCCACAAAGACTTCAAGCTCCTCCCTCCCCTTTCAACACAAGGTTCAATTGCACAATCCCAGTTCTCATTTACCTCTGGGAGCTGACCCTTTTAACTTTTACATACACTGAACTCCTGCCACTGGGAGTACCAGTGATTAGCATGGATGCACCCTTATAGACTCATAGAATCTATAGAACCCTTCACCTACCATGCTTGGTACCCATCTCCTGCCTGACCCAATCCCTAATGTCACAGAGCCAAATGTCAGCTCCAGCTTCAGAAAGATTAACTTCATCCTCGGTCCTCCCTAAAGAGCTAAGGGCCATTGTATCGGCTATTGCTATGTGTTATCTCTGCCTCCCACACCAAGCTCTCAATTATCCCAGCTACATCATAGAAATGTAGGGACCTTAGTAGGTCTTCTAATCCAGTCCCCTGCACTGAGGCAGGACTAGGTATTATCTACCATCCCTGACAGGTGTTTATCTAACCTGCTCTTAAAAACCTCCAATGACAGATTCCACAACCTCCCTGGGCAATTTGTTCCAGTTCTTAACTCCCCTTGCTGCAATTTAATCCTATTACTTCTTGTTCTGTCCTCAGTGGTAAAGGAGAACAATTTATCACCCTCCTCTTTATAACGATCTTTTAGGTACTTGAAGACTGTTAGCATATCCCCGCTCTGTCTTCTCTTCTTCAGACTAAACAAACGATTTTTTCAATCTTCCCTTGGATATCATCGTCCATACTGTTCTTGTCCTGTCCTCATGGGCTGGCATGATGGCCTCCCACCAAACTCATATTGTGAGCAGCTCTGACCAAACCAATTGAGGGCATGGCCATGACATGTAATCAACTCCTCATCCCTCTGTATCCTAATCCATAAATTTAATCCAGTGCAGTTCCCACAACTCACAAGGTCAGTTTTGCCTAGGTGAATAATCAAGATATCAGGTAGCTGTAGCTCAGCCATAAATGAGTGTCAGCTCCATGCCGCATCTGACATACCATTGAAATCAAATGGCATCGGCCTTGAATCTCAGCTGTGATCCACCTGCTGGCTAGGGTGATGTCAGCTATAATTGAATAATCCAGCATCTGCGAGCAGTATCAACAGGTGCTGGGACTAGCTGATGCCCCGTCTGCCATACCATTGAAGGTAAATGTCTTCAGCCTTGAAACTCAGTTGCAATCCATCCGCTGACCTGGCCAACATCCAGCCACAATTGCTTAATCAGTATATCAATGAGTGCTGGGATCAGCTCATGTACCATCTGCCATACCAATAGCTGTTCCATCAGCTTGCCTCTCCTGCTGAACCATTGAAGGCATACAGCTTCGGCCTAGAAACCCAGCAGCAATCCACCTGCCAAGCTGACTTCCTTCTTGTGGGCCAAATGGCTCTCCAGAGTGCCTGCAAATCCAAACATTGATTATGGTTTGGATATCCCTGGAATCTGAAGCAGACAGGGTTAGTTACATTTATTGACAGTCCTGGCACCTTTCCCCTGGGGCAAACATAAGTCCTAATATTTTGATTTCCAGTGCCCTATACTCTGAATCAAGAGTCAAAACCCTCCGATGCTGCCAGCATCACTGACGCAAACTCGAAAGAATGTGTACCAAAGTTCTCTGGGGTGAGACTGCAGTAGACCAAACCTTTTTTCATTATTGCCGTGAACTGGTATTCCCATGTATAAACAGTGAGCCTGGCTCCCACAGTCCCTTATGGGCCACAGGCATTCATCTGAACATTCCCTTACCACCATTCGGTTCTGTTTTAGAGTATCTTAAGCACTGCACTGGCTGATAACTATACATCCAATAATTCAACTGCCCACCTGGACCTATCTGTGGCTGTCTGAGGCACCAGCTCACTTACCCTGAAAGAGCCCAGGAAGGCCACAAAGAATGCTTGGGGATAGACCACAGGTGTTGGAGCCCTTCCCAAGTTCTGAGATCCTTGATCTCAGTAAGGTGGACTTATAGGCCCTGAATGGGGCAACCATATTTTCGACTACACCTATGGCTGTCAGAAGCCAAAGTTCCAGAGTTGATTGGGCATCGCCTGTGGATCAGTGTTGCAGGGCAATCTCCTGGAATCTGTTGTCTGCCAGCTGCAAAGGAAATGCCCCAGGCAGAGGTCCTGGTTCCTGTTTGATGAGATTTCCCCATTCAAGTTGGCTCCTTTGTCCAGGATGGTGGGAGGTGTCTCACCTCCAGCTCCACTCCCCAGCATTGTCACCTTGCTAGTGGTCCCCGTCCTCTCCAAAGTTCTGTGGAAACTAAAAAGACTTCTCCCCACAGGGTAGCAATCCTAGGACGATAATTCCCTGGTAAAATGTGTAAAAGAATCCTCACCCATCTCAGAGGGCACCACTCTTAATGGGTCCATATGGGTCAGACTGAGGACCTCTAGGGTACAAGAAGGGAAACCCCATCTCTGGACCCTGGCCACTCCTGTGCCCCTCCTTCCCCCAGCAGCACCAACCCCTGTTGTAGCTGTAGAGGGAGGGGCTGCTGAAAGGCCACCAGCTGCAGCTGCAGGAGCAGCCCCCTCCACCCTCTTCCCCCAGGAGTGGGTACCATAGTCAGTCCTGGCAGCAGGACCCAGGGAGCCAGATGCTCCTGCAGCAGCCCCGTGTCCTCACTCCTTCTCGCACAAGCATGGAGGAGAGAAGGGCAGTGGCATCCTGCTCAGTCCCTGCAGCTTCCCCTGGGTTGAATCTATTATGACTCTGGATCACTCCCTCTGCCACCAGCACAGCTCCTCCTGGAGTAGGCTGTGCCTCCAGGTTGGTGAACCAGGATGTGACCCCTGCAGTGGGACAGAGACCCCGCCACTGGTGTGCACACCCCACAGGTGTGGAGGGTGTTCCCAGAACTCCTCCCTTCCCTCCAGGTGCTGCATTTTCTGCAGGCAGAAGCCACTTCACTTCATCCTTGTCCTGGCATCTCGGATTTGGGAACATAAAAGAATCCATGTGTTGGTTCTGTTCCCCTGACTCTTCCAGTGTTGCCCCCATGTTATTTTGCTCCAGGCCTGGCTGGACAGCAAATGCTTCCCTACAGCTAACTAGAGAGTAAGAGACTTTTGCAAAGCCTGGTCTTAGCTCAGATAGGCAAGGGCCAGAGGAGGGGAGTTGTGCACAGAAACCAAGCAGCTGACCTTTTCCCCTTTCTCCAGCCAATGGCTAAGCAGAGAACCGAAGTGGGGATGGTTGGGTGGGAGCCCCCATCCCTCCCTGGCATAAATGCATTTGAACTTCTCTCCCAAAGCTCCTCCCACTACTAAAGGCAGCGAAAGGATAATCTTACAGTAATTTAGTTGAGAAGTTCTAGTGCCTCCATGCTTTGGGGCAGGAATTTGACATTTGGCGGGGTGTCAGGGATGTGCCTTTTGCAGGATGCATAACAGTTTCACTAAATTTGGCTAGGTTATGAGCCTCTGGAAAAATTCAATTTGCACATGATCAGTAGCGACTTGTTAGTTTGGTAGCAAATTCTCTAAAGATTCCATCTGCAATGAGCACACAACATCCCCTCACAGCTCCTAGGTGTAACTGGACTTCGTATGCACCATCCCCACAGAGTTGCTGAACATGCTCCATCCTAGTGATGCAGGAGCAGAGCAGGACTTTCCATAGTGCTGCTCCTTCCAGAAACTGGGAGCTGCTGTGCTGCCGGGTACAGGAACTTAGCAGGGACATAGGGTTGGTCTACACTACACAGTTAGGTTGACGTAAGGCAACTTATGTCGACTTAATTATGTCAGTGTCTACCCTACATCCTTTCTCCCACCATAGTAGTAAGTGCTCTAATATATCAACATAATAACTCCACCTCCATGAGAGGCATAAGGCTTATGTTGGTGTAGTTAGGGCAACACAGGGCAGGTCTACACTACAGAGCGGATCGACGCTCTGAGATCGATCCACCAGCAGTTGATTTAGCGGGTCTAGTAAAGACACACCAAATCGACTGCAGATCACTCTCCAGTCGACCACTGTACTCTACTCCCGATGAAAAGAGTAAGGTAAGTCAACGGGAGATTTTCTCCCGTCAACCCCTCGCGGTGTAGATCCCGCGTTAACTTGACCTAAGGTACGTTCACTCCAGCTACGTCATTCACGTAGCTGGAGTTGCGTAGCATAGGTCAAATTACCGTGGTAGTGTAGACATAGCCACAGTGTCTGTGCTTTCACTGCCCATTCCTGTTGGAGCCCAAGCAGCATGAAAGAGAAGGAAAGATAGGGTCAAAGGTTTTGTGGAATGGGCAGGAGCTGGGGAGAAAGAAGCAAAGTGGGGCAATGGACGGAGCTATGGTGGGTGGGAAAGTGAGGGGAAGGGTACAGAGGGAGAGGCTGAGGGAAATGGGTGAAGGGTAGGTATCCATTAGATCACACGGCTCTGCAGAACATGGAGTTGAAACTGTTATTCTTGAGTCTCAGCATTCCTTTTCTGTCTGTCAAATAGCTATGAAACCTACTGGCAAAGTATATGTCTTCATCCCCCTCTAATAGCTAATCCATTTAGAAGATAATAGCCTTCCACTGTGAGTTGCCTGGTGGCTGTGTTGCCTTCCTGCTTTCTGTTCTTTGCTCCTATTTTGTTTCCTAGTTACTGCTCTCTGAACTTAGTGTTCCTGTTCCTGTTTAAGGATATGTGAATGCGCATGCATGTGAAGCTACTCAGGGCCCGCTGCTACATATTTGCTCTTCAGACTGTTAGGTTTTGTTGAGACTCTTGCTCACCTACCTGTTTCATGGTTATTACATGTTTTGACTCATAACCTATCTGCATGTCTTGCTTCATTTGTGTGTGTGTGTGTGTGTGTGTTTGAATTGCTAGTCTGGTGTGCATCAAAGTGTAACATTATGGCAATTATTCTGTTCTGCAACCAATGACGCATGCACAGCCTTTGACTGTTGATTGGCAATAATATATTTGGAATTTTCAGAAGTATCTGCAGATCATGCAACTGTCTGATGCTGCTAATTGACCCTTGGTGCAAAACTGCTTGGGCCATGTAATATGCTGCTATCAATTACTTCAATAGCTCAAGTGGTAGAGATCTGTGATGTGTGGCTCTGAAGTTCCCAAACCTTCTCATGACCCCTGTGTGTGTATTTGGGAGCGGGAAGGGGTTTGGTGTGGTTCCACGTGATGGAATTTTTGGTTTTTTCAGTTTAAGGTGTTACTTTTTAAAGAGGTTATGATATATTAAAATGTTAAGGTTGCAAAGTCAAGACATTAGGAAATGCAATTTTCCTATGCAACTTTAACTTGGCTGCTATGTGCATAGTCTTTAATTACATAATTACATTCTAGTTTTTCCATTTTGCAACTTTAATGTTTTTACTGTAATATTTTTGGAAGTTCTGATTCTGCAAGCCATGGGAATACTGCTTACAGCATGGGTTGTAGCATTGGGCTCTAAGCTGATAATATACTTCTCAGAAGCTTTCTGTATTTGGATATGTTTGTATTTAAGAAAATATAAACAAATATTTGCATTTAGCCAAAGCCTTGCAAGTTGGTCATAGAAGCATTATCTCTGTCATGGTTTGGAATGTCTAATTTCTATGGCATTTTAAAAGGTTTAAATAAATTAAAATCTTAAATACAGTATTTCATGCAGAATGATGGTAAAAATAGGTTTAATTTTTAGATAATTGTTTTTAGTTATTCAACATAATATGCCCCTATGCTACTTTTATTATGATTGAACTAAAAGTTATAAGTACAATAATCATAGCTATAAAATTCATTTGCAAGTGAATTATAGCACAATAAGTATTCTGCATCATTCCCCCCTCCCCCCTGCTTAATACTGTTGTGTTCTTATTTAAACAAAGAAAAGAAAAGAACAAACTGCTGTAATAAAATAAGCAGCCTGAGGCATGACATTCACATATCATATGTAGTGGAACAAAAATTATCTGGGCTGGAAATGATGGCAGCACTCACTAGGATAGATATTTGGGGGTTCCTTTTCATATAGCAATAGCTCAGCTTGAACAAACATCTTGTACTGATTCAAACCTCACTACTACATTGAGCATTTTATAAGCCCCTCTATTGTCTATGCAAGTTATTGAGGTTAATGGCCAATGCAATCACCATTCCTTTTGCAATATTTTCATCTGTAAGTTCTCTGAGGAGTAACACAAGCATAAAGGGTGTATGCAGCATATGTGAAATATAACCCTATTAGAGTACCCAACTAAATTACAGGAGCTCTGAAGCAGAAAAGCTGCCAGCTTTGTAAAATGATGGCTTCTGTATTCTTGAATGAAATGAAACGATGATAAGGCTGCTGTTTTCACTATAAGAGGTCAAACTGAAAATTCAGCACTGCACAGGATGGTCCTAATAAAATAGGAACAGCAGTAAGCAGTGTTTGTAATGACTGAATTTAAGGAAAAGGGTAGTTGGATTCAAACAGGAAATGTCAGAATAAGCAAGCCATGGAGTGGGATACTTAAAAATAGATTTCTGCTTCCCAACACATCCAACATGACACCACAAAATGTCAGTTCTACAAATAAGTGAAGACCTGGCTGCTGAAGTAGCTACTGTATCAAGGGGTCAGTACATTCTGAGATTCTATATTCAGATTTGGATATTAATGAGATCTCTTCAAAGTACAATGGCTGCTTATGGCCCAATTTGCCTAATACTTCTAAAGGGGACATGGGAAATGTGTCACAACATGAAAACCCAAAATAGGATTTGTGGTTTTGTTTTATTATTTTTTTGTGTCAGACAAGTCCCAGGCTTTCAAACTCATTCTCAGAGTTTGAGCCCCCCTCTATAATCTATTCTTCCATCACTCAACAGCCATGATCACTTCCACTCCCTCACAGAGACCCTCAAAAATAGCAACCGTGTTCTAAAATCAGACACTGAGCTTTTACAGGGTGCTTATTAGCATTATTTCTGTCTAGCTTGCGGTGATTAAAACAGCTAGTGGTATCTACTATACAATAGCACCAAGTGCAATTTTTTGATACCTGTGGATGTCAGGAAAAAGTGGGTCCATCTACAATGAAAAAGTGTCATGAGATTTTTCTATATCTTGTTTCTTAAGCGTTCTTCATAGCTTTTTTGTTGTGTCTCTATTCATGTGTATCCCATTCTATCCAGAATAAACATCATTTGAAACTATTTCCCTCTAGCCAAGCTGAGGATGTGCATTATTTTTTTGAATTGCACATCTTGTCTCCCTAGATATAGAAAAATCTGTGTTGTTGCAACTTTCTGCTTAGGAAGTAAAATGCCTGGCATAATGAAGAAAACATCTGGAATGAGCTAAATGAACTTACCAATCAATGTATTAACTTTACATTGTATCACAAGACAGCCCAGTAAAAGGTGCTGCAGCCAGAGGACATAAACTGATAATGACATTTATCATAAAATCAAATATTTTAAGGGTGACTTTAAACTGAATCCAGCTACCCACAAATTTAAAAAGTCATAAAAAGACTTATGAATTATTTATCCATGCAGCATTATTTAAGCTTCAAATGGCATTATACCATTAACCTCCTCAACTATACAGGTTATTATCACAGGCTGTGTTCAACTCCCTTGTCATCAAATCAGGCTTCTCCTGTGAGAGATCTCAGGAGAGAACTTTACTGCACCAGTGTAGCTGAAAGAAACACTTGCAATATGTAATATTCTTTATGTATAGGGCCCAATTGTGAAGCATTTAATCACAACAGGGAATAGTTATTCCCACAAGCAATCCCAATAAAGTCAATGAGAATACTTGTGTACAACTCACTATAGTAAAAAGGGGCTCACAATCTGATCCACAGAGATCAACTTTACCAATAAGTTTTGTGAAGTAAAAATTAACTGCATCCATATTTCAGGTATCATTGATATGGCTTAATAATGAGAAAAACAAGAATATAAATGCTTAGATTACTTAAAACACTTTAATAATAATGACATGATACTGATTTTACATTTGCTTAGCACTTTTATCCAAATGGCTCTCAAGCGCTTTACATATTTACTGATTATACATACTATGGTTCAAGTTATACTCTCAGATACATTATGCAATTCCTCTCGTGCATTGTATTTGCATATCTGAGGGGAGACTCTGATCCTATATATGTATGCAGAAAATCTTTTCTCTATTAATAAAATACAGCCATGTTTAGAGTTGAATGGAGCACTTGGTTAACTACTACAATGGTACTAAACAAATGTTTGCACTGTCAACAACTTATTTATAATAAACACACATTTCAGCACAGGTGAGTCCATAAAGAAACATGGATTATGGTACTACAAAAAGCACGATCAATTTAATCTTAGTCAGACAACACTGAAAACAAGCATACTAGATTGCAGGGTCTACAGAAGCCTAAATGCAGACTCAGTCCATGCACAGTAATCGTTATAGTCAGGATCAGACTTAATACTTTAACATTTGCAATAAATGGTGAGAGTTTGTGTCAAAACTTTGAAAAATTCAGACACTATGGTGACCTTTCAGAAGACCATCAGTGGCCGCTTTGCGTCTCTCTTAAACCTAGAGAACACAACAGTAGAACAGAACAAACAGAGTAGAACTGGGCAGAGGCAAAACACATCATTAATGCCAGAAGCACCGAGATATGGGATGAGGTATCCAAAAAGGAAAGTCTGGGTGACTCCAGACTGAAAACCTATCAAGAAAAAAAGGAAGCATATCCAGAACATTTGAAAGTTGAAGACTGCTGTAAGCAGAAAAACAAATACAGATAGCTAAGCAAAGAGAAAATGAAGACCTTGAACAACACTTTAAAAAAGTAATGTCAGAGGGCTTTTTCAGAAAGTTAGATTCCTATAAAAGAAGATAACACCTGTATTAAGTCAGCTATGCAAAGTTCAGTGAAACTATACAGTAGATAAAGATCAAAACCTTAAAACACGGAAAGAATATTTTCATCAGTTGTTGAACATGAATAGTCAAGTCAACCCAGCCATCCTTCAGGCTATCAACTGTGAAGGCAACAATGAAGGAGACGAACTGATATTGGAAGCAGAAATTGAATGCACAATCAGGTTCCTGAAAAAAAACAAGGCACCTGGTTTAGATCTATACCACCTGAAGTGCTAAAACATGGCAAAAAGTCACAGGTCAACTCCTTTTCAAATTATTTAACCTCATTTGGATGAAGTAGAATCATCCAAATGCTCAATCATTGTACAACCTTTAAGAAAGGTGACCCAACAGATTGTGACAACTACAGGGGAATAAGTCTTGTAAGCATTTCTAGTAAGGAATTCTGTGTGATTCTCAGCTGAATGAAAATATGAGCAGAGGCTCTGAATATTCCACTGTAGATCAGATACTGATTTTTTTGGGTCAAATCCTAGAGAGAGAGAGACAGTTCAACAACCCCCTGGTTTGCATATTCATTGATTTTAAGAAAGCATTTGACTCTGTTAACAGAGAGGCTCTGTGGAAGGTACTCAAATGGTACAGTTTTAGCAGCAAGTTGATTCAAATGCTGCAGAGTTAGTATGGAAAAGCTTGGTATGCAGAATGAGTCAGAAGTGAACTGACAGAGTGGTTGGGACTGAAAACTGGAGTCAAACTGAGAAGTATACTCAGTCCAATACTTTTTACTCTACACTTAGAAAATATCTTATCCAACTCCTTTAGTAAGTTTGGTGGGGTGGAAGCTGCAGGATATCGGGGAAAATTATCGATCACCTGGACTTTGCAGACAATATTGTAATGATAATGCCTATGGAAGAATACAACCAAGAAGTAGCAGCTAACTTGTATATGACAGCCAGAGAATGGGGATGAAAAATGAATGAACAAAGGACCAAACTAATGGTAACATCGAAAATAAAGAAACAGGCTAAACTAGTTATTAATGCTGTAGACATTGAAAAAAGCAGGCAATTTCTGCTACTTGGGCTCCATCATAGCATGACAATTGCTATAAAGATGACATTGACAACCAGATAGCTATTGCCAGCAAAACACTCATGTACCTGAATAAAAAGTGCTTGGAACCTTAAATCAGTGTCCATGACCAGTAAAGCCAGTTTATATACAATGCTCATTGTATGCACATTACTTCATGGTTGTGAAACACAGATACTGACAAGGCAGCTGGAGCAAAAGCTGAAAACAATTGAAATGATGGGCTGTCACCATATCCTAGGCATGACAAGGCTAGATAGAATCAGAAATGATGACATCCATGGAAGACTGAAAGTGCAGTACATGACTACAGTCATCAAAAGGCACCAGCTACAATGGTTTGGTCATGTTGCTCGAATGACCCAATACCAACTGCCTAAAATTATTCTCTATAGAAAAGTGCATGCAGAGAGAGGCTGTGGACGTCCTAGGAGACAGTGGTATAACATACTATATAAAACCATCCAGGTAACATCCCAACAGGCTCCAGTTGTGGCTTAAAACAGACATGGATGGAATCTGCTCAGAACCTCAGCCCTACCTAATCTTTGTATTAGAAAAATATGATGATAGAAATGGGAGTTGGGTTTACAAACCTATAATTGGATTAATTTCTGACTAGGAAACTTATGAAAAATCATAATTTTCCCAAAGGGTTGAATTTAATATTTTCTCCATAAAAAGTTTTGTCTGTGAAAAGTTATTTGCTTATAGCTGTGGACATTATGGGTCCAATCAAGTTCCTAAAGAAATCAATGAAAAGTTTCCCATTGACTACAGTGGATGTTAAATAAAGCCCTATATTCTATTGTTAGATTCCATTTGAACCAATGGGGTGATGCTTTCTACTGTAAATCTAAACTCTAGCAATACATACAATGAAGATAGTATAAAATTATTAACTCAAGTACAATATCTACATAATATTGCCCAAGAGCAATCACAATTCTTGAGACTGTATGTCTACATATAACACAAAACCAATGGTTGAGACTTTAGGTATTATTAGTTCTAAGGTCCTGACTACATCCCATTGTGGGTATTTACATTCTACACACTTAAATTTTCCATTGTGGTTTCATTTGAATACAATATTCTTCTACACATCCCTTCCTAATCTGTTATGTAGTTTTAATGGTGCACTCCAGAATCAAGCAATGGCTGCAGTTGACTGGTTGGTTAAGTAATTCTGTATGTAACATGTGGAAAGGGCTTTTGGATTCTTTGCAAGGAAAGGCATTACAGTAAAACCTTGATTTATCTGAACTCTTGATTATTTGAAAATCAGACACATCCCTTAAGAATTCACTGAAGCTTTGGTCCTGGGAAGCTCCTAAACTCTACAGGAGGAAAAAACAAGATCCTGACAACCAGGTTTGTTTGGCTAAGTCCCCTGATGTGTGGATTTCAGCTGTCACCCAAGACCTTGAGATAGCTGGGATTTTACTATAACTAAATAAGATATTATTACTGTCATTTAGCTACCAGTGCTTCCCTTATTGCTAAAATCCAGTTCCATGTTGAATTCAAATCCAGCAAAGAGCTTTTTCCATCTTGACTTTTATTTTCCCATTGAGCAATCGCTTATTATAAGAACTTTAACCTGGCATATGGGAATGAAGACTGGTGAGAACATATTGAGAATAACTCAGGTATCTCAAAAGGATATAGACCTTTTAGTAGTACTCATCTAGTAACCTTTTACACAGCTCTATATTTGGATCATACAAACTTGTGCAGTCTGTCAAAAAGCAGGCTATTAATTTTCTCATGTCTTTCACCTTTTGGGTACAGCAGAGGAGTGAATGATTTTAGAAGTGATCAAAAACTTCTGGTGACCATGAGTGTGCATGCAGAGAGGCCAATTAAAAAGGTGCTGATTGCCATGTAAATTCATGATCAACTAACTCCAAAAGGCTTTTGTTCACTCTTTGATGTCTCAAACAACATAACAGCCAAGGATTTAAGGTGAAGTAACTCTGGAAGAGAGAATGCACTTATTAGCACAATCCAAAGAAAAGAAAGAGCTAAACTAGAAGCTCACAGTTTTAATTTCACAAGATTTTGTGACATGTACATTTTTACCATTTCCTTTCACATGATTTCCCATAATTTTGCTTAATTCACAACTTCAACAAAATAGTTATTTTTGCAATGAAAAAATATGTAATCACCAGGTAGAAAGAATGGTCTTCTAGTTAAGGAGCTGAGACTCAAGAGATCTGGATTCAGTTCCTGTCTTTGTCACAGACTTCCTGTATGACCTTGAGCAAATAACTTATGACCAGATTTTTTTGCAAATTTTGGCCTTCAACTCTGTGTTTCAGTTCCCCATATGTAAATCAAGAATAACTAATTCTTCTTGTCATCCCATTGGTATTCTGACATTACATTAATTAATGATTGCAAGGTGCTTAGATAATATATTGTTGAAGGACATAAAAGTAGGTAAATACAAGACACACATTTTTGCTTGTTTTCAATGCAAATGATACCTTCACTTTAAAAACAAGCCTCATTCCACTTGGAAATGGATGTAGATATGAAAATTCGGAACCAGTATGTGTCTTTGTTTAATTTCAACAAATTAAGACATTTTCCTAATAGCTCGGAAATAGGAATTTGGAGGATATATTCCTGAAATAACTTTTGCATCACTTGGGATGAACTGATTAAAATATTTATTGATAGAGTTATTATAAAACCAATATGTTTATCTACCGTAGCTCACAGTGTATACTGTCTCAGCTCTCTGTACTCTTACCTTTTGTGTTAGTTACCCTCTTTATTAATACTTATTTAAGAAAATAATTTGTACTGTCAACAATCCTGTTTATTTTAAATAAAAAGTCAGTAACTTGAAACAAAAGAAATTGTAAAATTAGAATTCTACATTTAGATTAGAGCCATCAGACATTTCAGTTTCTAAAACAACCACAATGATGTCAAAATATTAACTGTGGGTTTTAAAACATTCAAAGAAAATGCATCAATTCTTTCAAAGGCGCTTACTTTAATCATCAAATAATTTGATGTTTCCTGATAATTCCTTTAGAAATTCGCTGTTATCTCCCCTAGAGCTACTCTGTCACAAAGCTGCAGTTCTGATGATAAATTCAGTTGGATTTTTGTTTTTCGTTTGTTTGTTTAGAATACATTAAAAAATCTTTGTTTCTAACTAATTTAGAAAATGATGCTCTCTGCTGGAAATTTTCAAATAGGAGGCTCAGTGGTTTGATTTGAAATTGATTTTCATATGCAACATCTAGCCTAATAATTTTTTTAGCATAGTAAGCTTAGAAGATAAAAATTGGAACAACTGCATATTTATTTTTTCATTTGAAGTATTCATCATTTGATAGACAGATCTACTGTAGAAAAATCAGATTTTATTATAAGAGTTTGTTAGACCAGGATAAAAAAAAACCCATGAAAATTAATTTCCACACAAAAAGCTCATATTATACTAGCAAATAATTTAAATGCAAATGCAGTAACTAGTCATCTCGTATACCTCCAAGAAGAAAGAAGTGTGAAAAGTGCCTTATTCCAACTCAAACCAAGGAAACTACCAAAATTGGAGTGCTAAATGATAACTTGACCCTGTCTTCATAGCTTGAAAAGAATGCATTTGAGATTTTGTACTCCAAAAAGAATAACCAAGAAAGAATGTTTAGGGATGAATCAAGCACTATATCGTAAGCAACCAGGAACATTGTCATAACAGGAAAGACACCACCATGTTATGAATAGGAAAGGAGATAAAGAGAGAATCAGTGAGAGTTAAAACATTTATAAACTGACCTGAAGTGAGGACAGGGCTGATGATACAGTTGCAATGAAATGAACTACATCTTGTTGTTTTGAAAAAAAACCAAAAACCTTTTCAGTCATCTCCACTAAAGATGGTTTGGAGATGGAAAAAACTTTGGTGGCACCATTTTATGCCATAAAATGCAGTACTGTGCAAATAAAAACACTTTGCCAAATTCTGTCCATTTTGTTGAAATTTTGTTTAAGAGAAAAACTATAAAAAAGACATATTTCAGAACAAAATATTTTTTGTTTTCAAATAACTTCATTTCATTCTTTTACAAAAAATTGTATTAGGTCTTATATTAGAATATAAAATTAAAAGGTTAGAATAAAAAGGAAGTGTTTCAATTTTGTCAAAAAATGTTTTGATTGATCCAAGATGAAATTTTTGGGGGATTTTCCTTTAATTTTTTTTAGTTTTGTTCTAATCTGAAACAAAACCAAATTTCCAAATTTCAAACTCTTTTGTCTAATGGAATTTCTGTCATCCACACAGCTCTTCTCTTCCTCTGAGTTACCTGAAATTACAATGCCTTTCCTCTCCTCCTCAACCTACCCCCAAATAGATTACTATATGCATTTCCTCTCCAAAACAGTCTCAGTATTATCGTTATTGGCTAGTAAATCTAAACTAAGGTTAAGATTTTGTCATGGTTATTTGTTAGTAAAAGTCACGGACAGGTTGTGGGCAATAAACAAAAATTCATAGGAGCTGTGACCTGTCTAACTTTTACTAAAAATAACGGGGGAGAGATTGCTGGGAGGAAGGAGGAATGACAGCTGGAGCCCATTTCGGGGGGAGGGAGGGACTGACAGCCCCAGTCCCACCACCACAGGAGGGGGGCTGCAGGCCTAGCTCCAAGCCCCCACTGTGACCATGAGAGGGATGGCACACAGCCCTAGCTTCAGCTCCGGATGAAGATGCAAGGAGCGGGGGGGTGCATAGCCCCAGATCAAGCCATGGATGGCAGGGGCCAGCTCTGGCCCTGACTCAAGCCATGGGGTGGGGATTGCACAGCTCCTGCTCTGGCCCTGGCTGAAGCCGCTGTTGGGGGTGCACAGCCCCAGATTAAGCCATGGGGTGGGGGACCCAATGACCTGGCACTGCCGCCGCTTCTGATAACTGAAGCTAAAGTCATGGAGGTCCGGTCAAGTTATGGAATCTGTGACTTCCATGACCTCCATGACTAAATCGTATCCTTCATCATAACTAAACCACCTAATACCAGTAGCCAAAGTCTGGTATGAGTCTGTAGTTACTACTTTCTTCCTTTAGGTGTAACATTTTGGCATTTAGCCACCGGACCAAGTAGAAGATGGTACAGAGCTCCCAGAGAGATCTGGTGCTCAAGGGGAATATGAAAACTACTGCAACAGCCTGTTTCTTGCAGCGCACCTAGTTTACTCTGCTTGGCCCCACCCCTTCTCTGTGCTTCAAAATCCCTGTGGAGCACAGTATATCCTCAAGCATACATGGAGAGAGGAGTGCTGAGACTATAGTTGTTCACACGATGTGCAAAGGGACCTCCCTTATGCTGGAGCAGAACAGAGGGACCTACCTGTTAAGTCTAATGGAAAGGTCCTTACAAAGAAACAGAAATGACACCATATGACCTCTGTTCCAAATGAAAAATAACAAGTGCAGCTCAGATTGAAAAAACACACACAATTATTTTGGGCCCAATTTAATCTACTTAAATTCAACTTTTATTAGAGCTGGTTGAAAACAGGGATTTTCACCTTGAAAATCTGATAAAAACAAGTGTTTGTCAAAATTTTCCATGAAATATTTTGACTTGTCATCAAATCAACTGAAAGTTTTCAGCTGAAATCTTTTGGTTGAAAACTGAAAATCTGAATTTGGAAATGCTACCATGGTGTTTCTTTGGAGTGGTAATTTTGCTGCCACATGTTCCCATTCTCCACCATGGACTGGGCTGCCTTGAATACATCTCCCATGATGCTCCATGGTCTTTCTTCTTCCTGAGCTACTGCAATGCATTATGGGCGATGTAGTTCAGTTGGGGAACCCAACCCACAGGAGGCACTGAAGATAAGAGGCAGCTGAACTATAACTTCCATGAGGTATTGCAGTGGCATTTCAGAATTTAAAAAATTCAGTTTTCATGTTTTGGGGAGGTTTTTGGCAAAAAGTTGAACTTTTCTTCAGAAAGCGGACACCTTTCACACACAAAAAAATCATATTGTCAACATCCAATTTTCTATCAAAAACAGTTTTGATGGAAATTTTTCGACCAGTCCTGCTTTCAATACATTTTCCAGAATTATTAGTTTAATTATTTATTTTTCCACTCAGACCTACAGGTAAATTTTATCTTTTTTCACTACAGGAAAATCAAGGCAAACTCATTTAAATGAAGTACATGTCAGATAACATGATAGAAACGGTGACTTCTGGGCCAGTGATATGCCTTTACTTAAACTTTTCTAAGGCTAGTTTAAACATGGCTGCAAACTAATCATCCATATGCACATGGTTAAAAGCAAACTCCCATAATACCTCCACGCAGATGGACACCACTTGCAGCAGTATGCAAACATTTCCAAGGTGATTTAATTAATTTATGTCTGGTCTAATGGACTAGTAGAAAATACATTGTTTTTACTGCTACAGTATGGACCAAGTTGAAATAAACTCATATTTGCTTTCAGGTCTACTTCAAAGCTTAGTATAAGATGCTAGTTTTAGAGTGTTCTCTGTCGAATACCCAGAAGATAATGTAATTCATAAAATCACTGACTCTATCTTACATAGTTAAAATCTCTCTAGCATGAGAGGACCAAGCAAACAAAATAGTATTTATAAGGTGTTAAAAATTCACTTAAAAGTGTGGTAAATGTAGTTCACTGGAATTTGTCTTAATAGCTTTTTCCAGTCCCAGGGTGAAAAAACAGGCTATTTGTTATAGCAGATTATTTGTTTTTCAAATGCAGAGCTGTGGAAGGGATTTAGTTTACTGACAAAGCAAAAAAGTAGAGTAATTTCATTAACTATGTTAATTTAGATTCCCCTAGAAAAAAAGTGCCAAAATATATGTTATCACATTTTCAATTACAATTAATCTATTTTTAAGTTCTAATTAAATGCCTGAGTAACACAAACATTTAAGAGAGTGGTGTTTTCATTTTATGCTGTGTGAAACACGTTTGATTCATTCCGAGTTGTAGTGGTTACTTATTAGATTCTATCTCAGAATTCATACCAAGGTGCTTGTGGACTGGGTATTATGTCTGTTTGTTCTAATACAAATTATGTACATGGTTCTTTTTTTCTTTGAAGGTCTTCAACTTGGCAGGACATCTGTCTTAATCTATTCCACCTAGAGTGTACCCAATACAGTAGAACCTCAGCATTACAAACACCTTTGGAATAGAAGTTGTTTGTAACTCTGAAATGTTTGTAACTCTTAACAAAACATTGTGGTTGTTCTTTCAAAAGTTTACAACTGAACATTGACTTAATACAGCTTTGAAACTTTACTATGCAGAAGAAAAATGCTGCTTTCCCTTTATTTTTTTACTTGTTTATGTTTAACACAGTACTGTACTGTATTTGCTTTTTGTGTGTGTGTGTGTCTGCTGATGCCTTATTGTGTACTTCCAGTTCCAAATAAGATGAGTGGTTGACTGGTCAGTTCATAATTCTGAGGTTTGTAACTCTGAGGTTCTACTGCATATGTAACTCCATCCTTGTCTGCATTTGCATGTGTGAATCTCAAGTATGAGCATGGGGGATGTGATTATTTAAAGGTTCATTGCAAATTGTTACACACAATTATATTTATATTATATTTTTAAATTAAGAGACTCCCTCTGCTAGTAGGTAACATACAAGAAATGCTTGGAATAAAAGGTGCCTCTCCATCCCCAATCTGTTGCCAATGCTCATTCCAGGAAGAGGTGACATAGAGGTACACAGAGGATTATCACATACCAAGATCAGAAAAAGCTGGGTCAATCCACTAATATATAGGAGGACAAAGCGGAAGGGGAAGTATTAAACACCAGCAGTGCCTTTTTATTGGAGATACGAAGGGGACACTCCTATAACAAAAGACAAAGAATACAGAAATGAGAGAGCAGAACAATATCCTTTACTCAACACTGCAGAGATATTCCCAGATAGTCAAATGGCCCTGATCCATGTGTTTAAGCATGTACAGTCATTCCTAAAGTTAAGGCTTTTGTGCCTGATCCTGCAAACGTGTTTTCAAGAATATTGGTTACTATAGAGTGTGGTACTATTTACTTCAACTGGACTACTCATGGTAGCATTTGTAGACATCCAGCCTTATATTATAAAGTTCTCTGGCAGGGACTTGTGTCAATTTATATTTCTGTACTAAATTATCATGTACCCTTATGGCACAGCAGAAATGATAAAATAACACTGGTTAAATAAGTTCTTACTTACAGTTTTCAAATGTAGCATATATGGAGATGAGTGCAGGTATTCAATGAAAGGTGTTGTCACGGCACAGGTACATTCCTCCATCTTCAGAAAACCATGTCTATCCAAAATCAGGAATGCTACCCAACTCCACTGATGCCATAAGATTATGCACACATTCAATATTTAATCAGCAGTAGTAGAGTGGATTCTACTTCTGATTTGTCTGTTGGCTTGCTTTCTGAGCTTGGGCAAGTCACTTCCCCACTCTGTGCTTCTGTTTCCCCTCCCACACTTTGCCTTTCTTGTCTATATTAGATTATAAGCTTTTGGGGGCAGGAGCTTACTATAACCTAATATACACTAGGAAATTACGTCAGTATAACTACATTGCCCAGGGATGTGTGAAAAATCCACACACTTGAACGACAGAGTTAATCCGACATAACCCCTTGTTTAGACATCACTAGATCAATGGGATAAATTCTCCCATCGACCTACTACTGCCTCTCGGGGAGGTTGCCAACCGGAGAAGCCCCACTGTGGCATTTTAAGTGTAGACAAGCCCTCAGCACATGTACAATGCCTACCATAATGGGGCCATGGATCCACTCACTTGGAACCTGTAGGCCAGGCCTGCACAACATAGAATCATAGAATATCCGGGTTGGAAGGGACCTTAGGAGGTCATCTAGTCCAACCCCCTGCTCAAAGCAGGACCAATCCCCAATTTTTGCCCCAGATCACTAAATGGCCCCCTCAAGGATTGAACTCACAACCCTGGGTTTAGCAGACTAATGCTCAAACCACTGAGCTATCCCTCCCCTCACTGTGTGGCTCGCGTGGGGGTGAGTAGGTGGGTAGATTCAAAATCTGGAACTGTGTCCGTTGGTCCTTTTTGCTGCTTGTTTCTGGGCTGGGGGTTATCCCAATGCTGCAAAGAGGGTGTTCCCAAAGGAAGGTGCTTGCTTCTAACCCCCGAGACCATCAGTATGTCTGCTCTTCTTTAGTCAGCCCACTTGACAAGTTTGATTGTCCTTGGTCTGGTTCCTATCCCCTCTCCAAGGGTTGCAGCTGTCTGGAGGTGCCTGCCTTCCACGCCTTCCTCATTCACACCTTTCATTCATTCAACAGGGCAGTTGAATACAAAGTGGGGGGAAGATCTTATTCTACTTCTAGCAAAAAGACTTTTTTCTTTTACCTTAATTATACTACCTTAGGGGCCTGTTATAACATATTACCAAGGTTCAATACAAAGTCATATAAAAGTTATACAAAAATGCATAATGCAGAGATTTATCTACAACTGCATTGATTGACTGTTGTGTGCAGTAATATAGTGACCCCTGGGGGTGTGAAGAGGGGTGTGATGGTGGGGCCGAGAGGGGAGGAGGTGGGTCCTATTTTACTGCTGTGATCTGGTCACCCTATGCGCGCTGTTTATTTCCCCCGCTACAGGCTTCCACACCCCAGCGCTGGGGAAGAAGGGGTTGTTTCTGTGGGGTGGGTGGCGCTGGGGGGAGGGGGTGTTTCTGCAGGGCTGAGGGATTTCGGCCCTCAGCTGTTTTCTTTGTAGTAATATGGCCCTCGCCGCATTACGAGTTGTGTAGGCCTGCTGTAGGCACTACTGTAAAACCATTAATAATTAGTCTTGTCTTATCATCACACCGTATGTAGTATTTTACCAGAATTCCTTATCACATCAATATACTTTTGTCTTTTCTCTCCCGTTCTGAGAGGCAGTCTTAACACTGAATTGTATGCACTCACAAAAGGCATATTACATTAATAAGTATTTCCAAAACCATAATAAATAGATAATTTCCTGTAAGCACCACTTAGTCAAGGGTACATATGTCCATATACCATTTCCACATCACAAACTGGGAAAAGAGAAATAATTTTAATTTGGGAGAGTTATATCAAAATCTTTTCCCTGTTCAGATGGCATTTCACAAGCCATCCCTCCATTCGTCTTTCTTGACTATATAAATTGACTGTGTCCTCAGGGCTGAAGAAGATGTATGATTGCCCATTCCATTCTACTGAGAGTCTTGTTTGGGTACAATGTACAATATTTGTGATTTATGTGTTAAATCATGTCATCCTATGGGTAAAAATCTCATGGGCAAGCTAGAGTTAGTTGGAAAACTCTCTAATAGCAGAGTTTCCATGGTATTGTACCGAAGGAGCAAAGGAGTTTTTGCTCCAATGTGAGCAGGGACCTTGGCCCTCCAACCCCTTTTGGTCTTGGGACATCTAAGGAAATATCATGTGATTTATGTCAGGGAGCTGGTCTCTGCACAACTACTTGGCCAGGTAGCATGTAATGCTTTTCCACTGCTTCCAGGCCCTTGCCCTATCCCCTGGGGAGAATTAATAACCCAGACTGGGAATCTGTGGACATTAATACTAACAAAGTTAGCCTTACTTTATATTATTTCCTTATAGGTTTGCTGGGGGTGTGTGTGCTGTAATACATATGTTTGCGAGGAGGGGAAGGTGATGATGCTTTGACAGTGGGCAAATTTTAGAAAGGTGTTTTGTTGGTTTGTGTCATCCCTTCTTCACCTAACACATAGTGAAGGGAATATACTGGCCTTTTAAATCTACAGTTTCTTACCTAATATAGCGTATTAAACATTTGTAAAGCTTTGCAGTGCACCTTTAAATTAATACATTGCATGTTACTGTTTTGTCTCTCGCTCCGAGCATGTTCCTGTTTCGGTTAGAAATATGTTTTCATATTTTTAATTGATTTCGTGATTTTTAATTTGCAAGAGATATGTCTGGCCTATATTCCATGGTATAAAAGTTTTATTTTAGCCCTTCAAGGGTTGGCATAAAAATCAATTTTACAATCACAAGCTGTAAAACATATAAATTTGACTTTGTCCTTTGCTTTATAAAAATTGCATTTGCCACCTTTATGCAGCAAATGATGAAGGAACCACTAGAGAATTTAAAGCTACCTAGATTTAAAAGGAAAAGCACTTATGAAAAATGAAATGGGAGGTAACTCCTTACACTAGCTGGAGATTGATTTCTGTAATCCGGATAAAGGCCCAATAAGTAATTGTATCATTGGTCCTGGGGCATTAGGCCTAGTCAGGAAATGTTTTTTTTCCTTCTAAGTTGGTGTATTGATTTTATATTGATATTTCCATTATCCTCACAGTTTTTCTTTAAGAATTCATTTGTTGATTCAATTTCTTACTGAGGCAGAAGGAGGAGAGATTAATAAATGAAGAAGCCAAGTTGATAATAGCTATTCTGCTCATCAGGAATACAGAAACTCCTAAACTCCACCTTGCCTCAGTTTTGCAGATTACATTAACAGTTATTTTTGTTTATGTTGAACACAGGCACCAGTTTATTGCAGCCATAAGAGACAGCACACCAATGCTCCCAGATGAGAACCAGCATACATATTTCTTGTGCTTTTTCTGCAGTGCTTAATCTGCATTTGTTCTTGTCACATAATATAATGACACACACAAATGACAGTATGCTTGCTAAAATATAAAATGGCCTTCACACAGTTATATCTAGGAAAGCTGCTACCAGCTCTTTGCTGTTTTGTTTTTGAAGGGTCCTCTGCAGAAAATCAAACACTAGTGGTAGATAAAGTTCCTTTGACTGTTTTCAGATTTAATGCAGATCTGTCAGACCTCCTGGGAAAAGGAGATCAATCTTTCTATTTATTTTTAAACTTATTTATGAATTTTTGAGCCTTTCCAAACAATAGAAAGTGACAGATACAAATAGAATCTATACAAGATAAAATAGGTAAATCCATATTATGAATGCAGGAAAATGAGGACCTAAAAATAAGTCCTGACAAATATGAAATAGGGAAAGAGAGAACATTTGGGAAAAAAACGGTATAGCGGTGATTACCATCATAATTGCATTCACAATGCAATGGTAGAAAAATAGAACAAGAGTAATCTAATGTTGTTTGTAATTTACATTTAAATGCTTTACATAAAAGGAACAGTACACACAGTTAATACCATTGGGAATACACCATCATAAATACTTTACTAGACCCTCAGCAGAATATTTATCATTCATAGTCTGCATATTTTCATTATCTGCTATCAAAAGTATAGCAAAAGCATCTTTAATAATAGTTTATTCAATTGATGCCATGGCTTCTTCAAATTTCTCTCTCATAGAAAAAAGTCCTATAGAATTTAACTGCGAATTAAATCAGTTGGGTTCCATAGCAATTAAATAAGTTTATTACAGCTATCCCAGAAGAGGTGGCAAACATTAGATCTGCTCAAAATCACTATTATTCTGAGATCCTATAAAATTTAACAGGGTATGTTAATGCCATCAACAGAATTTTTGAGTTATCTTATAGAAATTATCTCTTTGCTAATATAATTCTATACGTTGTTTTTCATGCATAGAAAGCTATCATCTCTATTTGGTTCTATGGATTTTTTTTTTCAAGGATGGGGAGAAGGTGAGGCCAATTTTCAATCCAAAAATCATTCAGCTACCTTATAGTTGCAGAAAAGATAATGGATCCCTCCCAAAACACCACAGAGATTTGCTGGAGATGATCTTGGGTACTGATGTGATAAAATATCATATTTGAGCATATCTATTGTTTGCTACCTCTCCTGGGATAATTGTAATGACTACAATTGTCTGTGTCTTCTACCTAAAACACTTTTTAAAATGTTTTCACTATTGCCAAAACCTTTTCTTGATTTCACCTTTGTGATGCAATTTGAGGAGAAACCCCAGATAGCTGCCAGCTATGATGGAGTGATGTCTAGCTGTCACTATCTACCTCAGTAAACCTCTCCTCCTGGACTTTTATTGTACAGCAAGAAGGGCTAGGCTCAGGGCTGGCCCTAGACCAAATGGTGCCCCAGGTGAGGAATGTATTTGGCACCCTCCCCCTCCATTTGTTAAACTTTTGAATACCTTATTTTTTATTGCATTTGTAGCCCATTTCATGACTTTGGTGAACAATTTGCATGCATGATTTATCCCTGTCATATAAGATGATAAATTTGCATGCCAGGATCTATCAATCTTGAAGCCCATTGCCTCCCAAGACCGGCAGCCCAAAGCTGGCCCTAGGTAGGCTAAGTATTCCTACAAGTAAATGCCATCATTTGGTAGGTGGAGAAGAGGGCTGCATGTATCTTGATGCCAGAGGGGAAGAAGGACATACCACTTAAATGTGAAAAGCAGAAGAAGAATGTGGGCTTGGTAGAGGTTACTCAAAGAAGGGATGGTTGGACTTTCTAAAGGGTCAAAGATTTGGTTAAGCTTCTAAAGGTTAAAGAAGGCATCATGCGGAGAAGGAAAAAAACAAACAAAAAACACCCAACTTACAGAGGGAGCAGAACAGTGCTAGCATCAGTATTTCAAAATGGCTGACAAGTACAATTCTGCTGACAAAATTGTGCTTGGTGTTAGTTTTCCAACATTGGTTGTAGCTAGCATAGTCTTGGCACTATTCAGTGTGGAGCGGACAGAGATGTCTTCAAAACTAATAATAGTAGAAACCACGATATACACTGTCCTCTAGCAAAATGATAACATGAGTGTAGACCTCAAACCCTGTCACAGCCATATTTGGCGATAGCTGTGTTTGAAAGTGATTTCAAACACTATTACTATCTGTCACAGTTTGGTGACAAGGCCACTGTGTCAGGGATATAGATGGAAGAATGGGATGTTTTCTCATCTGAAGAGCCATATGTCAGTGTCTCCAAGTCAGGAGGAAAGAAATAGAGAAACATTTCTCAGACTGTTTTTCTTTGATCTATTCTGGTCTTTGATATACAGAAGGAATGCGTCACTGTTTGGCTTCATGGGACAATCACAAGGAAAACCCTTCCCTCTTATCTCAGATAATGTTCAAATTGCAGCCAGACTGTAGTGAAATGGAAAAACATCACAAAGAAACAGGTATTTTTAAAATCATTAACACCTCCTCTCCCCCCAAATCTAATTACTCTTCTAGCCTCCATTCTTTAGCTTGTTCATATACCACTTACAGAGAGTCAATGTTTTGGGGTCTCATTGCTCAGACCAGAATAATTCCAGCCTTATGCCATAAAAAAATGAAAGGTTTAGAGCTTTGGGGACCCAATATTGAGCAATGGCTTGTGAATCAGATTCCCAGTAAAGATCATTGGAATAGTTTGCTGTTAACCAGGGAATAGCAAATATTGATTTCCCTCAGAATTATTACATCCTTTACTAAAAGCCTGACAGTATATGATCTTGTAGCAGAAGCTAGCATATACAGTGGCACCACAGTATCTGTGACATTCTTAGCAGGGACAACACATCGTGTAAAACATTTGATAGTGGCTCTTGCATAAGTGTAATTGAGACTCTTTGGTTTCCTCATTATCAGAAAATGCTTCAGCTAATATATATTTTATATCTGTTAAACACTGAGGGGTAAATTGTGGCAGCCCATGCGTCCTAGTGGGATGTCCCAACTAGGGAGTATTGTATCACAGATAGGCCTAACAGTGTCTCTGAAAGAGTGGGAGAGTATGGTGAATGCTGTAATTTTTCAAAGGATGAAGAGTGAGTCCATCTCTGGCCCTGGCAACAGCTCTGGTTGGCGAAGAGAGGAATATTCTATAACCCCACATCCTCTCTGCCCTACTGTGTATGTCTACACTGCCATTAGACACCTGCGGCTAGCCCGTGTCAGCTGACTTGGGTTGATGGAGCTCGGACTGAGGGGTTGTTTAACGGCAGTGTAGATGTTGGGGGTCAGGCTCTGGAACCCTCCACCACTGTTCCACCCTCTTTGGTAAGTTATACAAAATGAGCTGGATGGATGTTTTAGCCCAGCTTCTGGTTGAACAAATGTCTATATCATTATTGGTTTGAATTGGAATCCTTTTGACCAGTCTTAGTAGAAAAGCCAAGGACTGAATGGATATGAAAGTTGAACTTAACCACTTGAACAATTCACCAGGGGCCATAGTGGATTCTCCATCACTGGCAAATTTTTAGTCAAGATGGGACTTTTTAAAAAGATCTGCTCTGGTTCAAAAAGGAATTATTTTGGGGAAGTTCTATGGCCTGTGTTATAGAGGAGGTCAGACTAGATTATCACAATGGTTCCTTTTGGCCTTGGAATCTATAAACTTTCCCCTAACCCATAGAAGTGATCCGTACAGTGTTGAGGCACACTGGCATAACTGTGTGAGGAAGCCTGCACTGTCACCCTGTGCAATATTTCTGTTTTCAGGATTTAAAAAAAGCTTCCAAATCCAGTACTGTTAGTCTGACATCTTTTGTGAAGACTAAAGTGAACTTAAAAACAAAACACCATATGCAGAGTTGAGATCGGCTGTTCATTCAGTTGTATATGCGATGAAGAGGTAACCCTTTGAGGCACAAATATCCAAGAGGCACAAGAAGCCATGAAGTTAAAAATAACATGCCAGTGAACTGTGATGAGATTTTAAAAGGTTTATGCCATTTGTCCAATGGTCTGGCTTTTCATTACAAGCATGAATGTACCATTAAATTCACTCTGAAAAGCAAATTTAAAAACACAGAAAATCTATGTCAACAATCCATGGGAAATATAAATTGCTCCCGGTGCGGGAGTCGATGGGTTCAGTTAATGGTAACATTCAGCATAAAATCACTTTCTTATTCTATGCTATTCTGTTCCAGGTAGTAACTGTACATGGTCTTATATTACCTAAATGTTTGTTGTAAGTAGAAAGTTGAAAGAAAGGAGTTGACAGTGGAATACATATTGTGTACATTAGCTTTTTAAAGTGCTTTTTTCCTTTAAAATGGATTCTCAAACTTCATTTCTCCCTGACCCCCTTATGACAACAAAAATTACTACACAACCCCAGTAGGGAGGACCAAAGCCTGAGCCTGCCTGAGCCACACTACCTTGGGTTGGGGCGGGGGGCAAAGCCAAAGCCCAAGGGCTTTGGGGCCTGTAACTTGAACCCTGCTGTCTTTGACTTCAGCCCCAGGATGTGGGGCTTGGGCATTTGCTCAGCCTCGGAGCCCAGCAAGTCTGACGCCAGCCCTGGTGACCCCATTAGAACAGGTTCATGACCCACTTTGGGCTCCCGACCCACAGTTTGAGAACCGCTGCTTTAAAATACCATTAAGGTAGAAGAAAGAGTCAAATGGTCTGAATTTCCACACTGTGCATAAAGCCCAGAATCAGCAAAACATTTAAACTTGGAGTTTTCCTTTACTTCAGTGGGTCATAAGCAAACAATTGAAGTTAAGCATCTACTTAAGTGCTTTGCCAAAATCAGGACCTCAGTTATTATCTCAGTTATTATTTTTTTTAATATAGGTTCATAAAGACTGAGGAAAAGAAGATGGCAGCACAACCTTCAGTTGTTATAAGAAGCTGAATGTTGAATAGGCTGCCTTTTATGTGTGGTCTAAAGGAGAACTTCAGACCCTGAGCTCGCATCTGGCTCCATCCAGCCCCAGGCCTTCACCACAGGATGTTAAAGTGGCTGATTAACTTTCTGGGTGACCTTAATATTATCTTAAACTCTCTGCTAATTAATAGAGAGATTTCTCATGCTTTGTTTTTGATGCAATGTATTTTGCTAGTTGAGTTTATCCAAGCTCACCCAGCTCTGTTTGAGAAAATGGCACTCCACAACAGGCTTCAGTGTATTTCACAGGCATTTTCCCCTGGCACTTGACAAATGAGAATGGAACTAAAGGGGGCTGAAATGAAGGAGATCTCGGAAGACATACTATTAATTGATAATCCAATTTGCTCATGCTCAAGACAGACTTTCACCAACTAGTCATTTTTTGTACAATGCTTGTCATATTTTAGCCAAAAAAATCCCAAGAAAGATAACTCATTTATCTTATTTTTATATTACTTTATTGATTTTAAGCTGTGCTCATATCAAATGGTGTGATTACACTTTTGAAAAGTACCATGGCACTGTGATTACAAAAAATATTTTCTTGTGTGCCCTCTGACCCAAACTGACCTAAGGTAAGAAAATACAATGTAGTGCTTACACTACATTTAGTCAGTAAAAATTATAAAAACAAGAGAGCAATTTTAGTAAACTAGGACAGAACTATACTGTGTATCTAGGTAAAATAGACATGCCACAGTGGACTGTGGCTCGAATTTTCAAAAATGCTGATGGTTGTCCTAACCCTGCTGCCTTTGAAATCAATGGGATTTTTACCATTGACTTGAGTGGTAGCAGAGTTAAGCTAATGCTGAGAACTTCTGAAAATCCCACTACATAACAAATTGCACTGTATTCTTCATGTATTCTTGGTAGATCTGTTTTTATTGATGTGCAGTTCTGGTCTGCAGAGGCACATGAGCTGGAGTTCCCTTGAATTAAAAAAGGAGGCTTCTGGCATATCATTCTCTGAGAAGGGTCTTTGGCTTTGGAGAATTTGTTTCCCCTTTTGTCTGCCAGTTTTGTTAACCTTCTAGATACACTCCATGGCCTATCACTTTTATTGGACAGCTAGAGAAAAATGTTAGTTGACAGGGTGGAAATATTCTGGGATGCTTACCCACTGTTATTTAAGGTTAATATTGCTGGGCAGTCTATTAAACAGATAATTCACTGAGTGTTTTGTTTCTGTTATTGAAATATTGATTATTTTAACATTGTACAGCACCCAAAGCTCAGGATGGACATATAAATAAATCTGGCAGTGTGTAGGGGTTTAACATATACCTGTGCATGACTCAGCCAATGTATGTATGACCAAAACTCACAGTATACTATACACTCATAATAATAATAATAAACTCATAAAATTCACCTTTGTATTCTATTCCTGACTACTATGAAAGAAATTCATAGATTCAAAAGTCGGAAGGGTCCATTGTGACCATCTGGTCTGATTTCCTGTATAACACAGCTAGTGAACTTCCCCAAAACAATTCCTATAATACATATTTTAGAAAAACATCCAATCTTGACATAAAAGGGGCAATGATGGAGAATCCACCATAACCCTTTGTACATTGTTCCAAGGATTAATTACTCTGACTGTTAAAAACATATACCCTATTTTCATTATTACTGAATTTGTCTAACTTCACCTTCTAGCCATTAGATTGTGTTAGACCTTTCTCTTTTAGATTGAATAACCCATTATCAAATATTTGTTACCCAGGCAGATACTTACAGACTGTAATCAAGTCATGCCTTAACCTTGTCTTTGTTAAGTTGAGTTAAGTTAAGGAGTAGAGCTTCTTGAGTTTATCCCTATAAGGCATGTTTTCTAGTCCTTTAATCATTTTTGTGGCCCTCACTTAGCCCTCTCCAATTTATCAACATTATTCTTGAATTGTGGTCACCATAACTGGACAGTATTCCAGCAGCAGTTCACCAGTGCCAAATACATAGGTAAAATAACCTCTCTACTCCTACTTGAGACTCCCCTGTTAATGCACCCAAGGATCACGTTAGCTCTTTTGGCCACAGTTTATGTTAATTGAATCTATTTCCCTAGTTTAGTATCCTAGTTAAGTGCCCTCACACCTTTGTGTCAACTGTCCGTAATGGGCCATCTTAATTATCATTTCAAAAGTTTTTTTTCCCATGCTGATTATAGTTCCTCTCAATTAATTAGCCTTTTACAGTTGGTATGGTTACTTCCACCTTTTCATGTTTCTCTGAATGTATAAATATCCTCTTACTGTATGTTCCATTCTGTGCAGCCGAAGAAGTGAATTGTAGTCCACGAAAGCTTATGCTGAAATAAATTTGTTAGTCTCTAAAGTGCCACGAGTATTCCTTTTCTTTTTGCTGACCCAGACTAACATGGCTGCTACTCTGAAACCTAGCATCACATTAAGAGCTCGTGTTCAGCTGATTATCCACCGCAATCCTCAAATCTTTTTTAGTGTCACTGATTTCCAGGATAGAGTTCCCATTCCTATAAGTATGGCCTACATTCTTAGTTCCTAGATGTATACTGTCACAATTCAGGGCCACTGCACCTGCATTTCCCTTCAGTGGTTCAGCAAGGGCATCCAGTCTTGGTTTTCAGCTCCCTAGTTGTTGCCTCTCTTGGGTGGAGATACATGTCTCTCTCCCTCTTCTAATTGGGGTATTCTCAGGCTGAACAGTTCTCTTGCCTTCACTGACCCATTCCTAGCACAGGCAGGTTGTCCTAGACACTGGCTTGGTTTTGCTTCAGAGACAGAGAACAATGTAATTGCTACAGATATAGGTTACCACATCATTCTTTCTAAGCAAGTCTACTTTATTCTTAAGGTAAAAAACATTACATAGAAAACATATTAAAAACAATAAAAAACCTACACCAGAATTTATCCCACCTCTCGCACGGGCTCTGGCAAGTACAGTCTTTTAATATCCCACTCTAGGAGCATCTTTGTGGTTACAAGTTCATCAGAGCTTCAACTCGGAACAAGTACCCCGTCTTTTGAGGTTTCGCTTGGCCAAGTCCTTCTAATCCTTCCCTAAAGATTGGGGCCTTCCGTGAATCAGGGGTCCTGTCTGTTTGCTGGATGAGGAAGGAGGTCCTGCCTTAGTCTAAAACCCAGGCTTTTCCAAAAGTCTTGTTCTTTGTGTGGGCTGGTGCCCAGAGTGTCAGCGCCCCAGCCTTTGATCAGACAGGGCATCGAGATTAGAGGGGCAGTCAGTCCACTTTTCTTGCCTGAGTCTGTATAGTCCTGTTCTGGAGCCAAGGACATTAATTTCTATCCCACTGGACTTCCCCTTATGTTTGGGGGTGGGGGGTGCGTTATCTAGCCTGGTCCTTGATGGGCCTGGAACAACTTTTGCTTTTAAGTCCCTGGTAAGGGGTAGGTAGGAGAACCCAGGCCCACCCACTCCATTCGGTTCCAGCTCAGGGCCCTTAACCCAGGCAGGCAGAATCAGTCATTCACAATTTTCATGCTATACCCTGAGCTCCTTCCTGCCTCCCTCAGTTCTTCAGGCTTCTTCAGCCTGTGGGTCTGGTCATCCCCCCTTCTTTGGATTGTTGTCATTCTGGGGCTGCATCTTACCAGCTTGCTGGAAGGAAATTCTTTCTCTGGCCTGCTTGCTCTTCTGGCAGCCACCATGGCCCTCTGCTTCTCAGCTTTTTTATTGTCCCAGCTGCTGGGAGGCTGGCAATCAGCACTAGCCAGCACTTCCTGCATTAACCCCTTGATTGACAAGCCAGCATGGGGCATATACACCCCATGACTCTTTGTCTCTTTGTCTCTGGAGGATCCAGTTTGAACTAGTATATGTGTATTTCCCTGGGGGGTGGAAATGTCTTCAAAGGCTGATGATGGAGGAAGTGTATTAGCATCCCCCTTCCCCATTAGAGAAGTTACATACAGTGCCACAGTAACACATACACAATTACATTTTTAATACAGTATCCCAGCAGTGGTATCCCTAATTCACTAAGGTTAAACTTGACTCAGTAAAGCTTATATTCCAAAAAGTTTGTTCAGGATATTATAGGATATTTTTAGTCTGTCATATATACCTTCCTATTTAGCCATATTAAACTACATATTGTTTACTTGCACCCAGTTTACAAAGTGAACCATCAACAAAGGGTCCTGTGGCACCATATAGACTAACAGAGGTATTGGAGCATAAGCTTTCGTGGGTGAATATCCACTTCTTCGGAACCATAGTTCCGAAGTGAACCATATTGCTCTGTGTCAGTGACCTGTTCTCTTCATTATTTACCAATTCCCCAATGTGTGTCATCTGCAAACTGTATCAGTGCTGATTTTGTTTTTTATTTCCCAGGGATTTAGTTTTCTTCCAATGCCTGTAGCCCCACAATACAATATACAGCACCCAACCAATACATAGTTTGTAAAGAAGCTGCCAAAAATAGGCCACAGAATATAAAATCAAGTATGTTAGGAGAAATAGGTTGAAGCACGGTATTCTCCTCACATGGTTAGAACCGAGTTTTATTTTGCAGTATAGAAGGGATGCAGCTGTGTTCCCAGCTATTGCTTGTGTATACTGCAAGATGGAACACTATTTAACCAGAACAAGGGGAAGTCATGATGTGACTGTCTGGCTTGGACCCAGATAATTTAGTAGTGTAGATGAGATCTTTGTGCTGTACCATTCCTCTCAAATTAAAAGAATGGCACATGTTTTTTGGCTATGGCATGCTATCGACTGTCATAATATTTTACAAAATGCTCTTATCTCCCCATAAATTATGTATGCATCATTTCTTCATTGCTTAGTCTCACACACAAGTTATTTTGTAAAAGTTAAATCATGTAAATGATCCTTATCATTTATGAAAAATAAAATGGATCTTTTAACTGATATTTGTCAGCTTGTTATGTAGTAAATTAACATTATCTTAGAATATTTTGGGGATCTCAATAAATATTAGTAGTAAGTAAGAAGCACAAAGAACATCTTTCCTCTTCTGGTCCCACTTTGCTATCACAGACACAGAAAGCATAGGTTGAATCTAAGTGATATCTGCAAAGTAGCAGAATTTTAAAAAATGTCCTTATATTAGAAAAATTGATTCTGTAACCAAGCAAAGCCAGCCTGTATTAGCTATTGAACTGGTCAACAATTTATTACCTAGTGAAAAATGTCAATGAGAATGAATATTTGTGTTTTCATTTAAATGTGTCTTTAATTAAAACCAAAAAACCCATGTTTTTCCTAACTCTGAAACTCAAAACCTACAAATATATTTATTTTTACTAAAACTGGTTATTTTTATTTATTCTTTCTATGAAAATCTGAACATCTTTGCCAAATATGTATTTTTTCATGAGAGACACAGGATAGGTGAGGTAAAATCTTTTATTAGGCCAGCTTCTGTTGGTGGAAGGGACATGTTTTCGCGCTTCATGGGCCTCTTCTTCAGCTTTGGAGAAAGTAACCAGAGTGTAACCAAATACAAGTTGAGACAGATTTCTTAAGCATAAGGGGTTTGCATGTGCTATAGGAGACCACTTAAAATGAAGTGGGCAATTAAGGGTTAGCAGTAGGATGTGTCACAAATTCTTGTAATGAGCCACAAAACTAGTATCTATTAAGTCCATGATTTTTGGTGTCTGGCAGAGCTATGAATTTAAGTTTCTAGGCTCATCTTTTGTAGGTGTGCACAGGTTTCCTTTGAAGATGAAGACTCAACCTTTTTTCATGAACGCTTCTGTTTAATCAAAAAGCCATTCTGAAATTACACAGGGACATTAAAACCACATTTTAATGGGAAAAGTTTGGCCACCTTTAACTAGGCTGTTAGTCACCTGGAACAGTTCCACTGGCAGATGCTATTTGCGATTGACAAAGGATATTTTCTTTGCCTCCTGTACAGCAGAATATAGGACTAACATAATTCTTATTCTGCAATCAATCAGAGTCACCATAAGGCTTCCACCAATGGTGTAATAGCCTTCTATCGTCTTACTTCATCTAGCATGCTTAATCTGTAAATCTTAATGAGAATGAAGCCAGGGAAGAGGACAAAATGGATATGTTTACACTGAAATGTAAACCCAGGATTAGTGGGACTTGACTCAGCAAATCCTGGGTTTGAGAACCCAGGACTTTAGTGTCTATACTGATTGCCAACCCTAGGTTAAGAATTTTTTAACCAGGACCTGAACCTGGGGATCCAGCATCCACACTGCAGTATATAGATCCAAGTCCAAACAACCATATCCTTGATGACTTAGCGCTCTCCTGAGAAGTAGCTACTCTAGTCCTTTGTTTGTGGTGCACATTGTGGGAAAACTTGATTGTCAACTCCACATACTACAGGATGTTTGAACAGTCTGCCAACACATCCTACTGAGCCATCATTTTGGTCTGTGAGCCCCCAGCAATCGGAGTCAAGAACTCTTCTGTGTCAATAACTCCTCTTGCTTGCGCTTTCACTCCTGTTTCAGAAAATGGAGAGTGTCCATGAGTCACTGGTGGACATTTTGTAAGCATTTTCAGACCCACCAAAGGTATCTAAGAGAGCCAATGACAGAGCAGGAGGAGGACAGGGACACGGACATGGCAGACTTGAACTGTCTGATGCTGCTCGTGACACTCAGTACAGCTAGTGATTCCTCTTATGTAGATCAGTTGTTCTGAAGCAGGGCCACAAGCACAGACAGGTTGGACCACATCGTCATGCAGACCTGGGATGACCAGCAGTGTGTTCAGAACTTTTGCCTGAAGAAAGCCATATTTCTGGAGCTTTGGGATCAGTTTGACCCCATCCTCAGCTTAAAGACACATGCATGAGGATGACCTTGTGGTCCAGAAGCGCATTGCTATAAGCATTTGGGAGCTGACTATCCCAGACTGCTACGGCTCCGTTGCTGACCAGCTTGGTGTTTGGAAGTTGACTTTGGGTAAAGTGGTAGCAGAGGTTTCTGAAACCATCAGGCATGTGGTTTACCCAAACATGGCAGGCATAAAAGAAATTCCTGGAGTAATTTCTGGTTTTGAGAGAATGTGGTCATTGGTGGGACTCATGGGGGCACATGAGTACATAAACTGCAAAGGGTACTACTCCATTGTTATGCCCACTCTCATGGATCACAGAAGCTGATTTATGAATGTCAATGATGGTTGTATTGGAAAAGTTCAAGATGCCAGGGTTTCCCGACAATTGGGAGTCTACATTCATGGACAAGCTGTGGCACTATTCACATCACATGACATAGTCATAAACAGAGTTACTGTCCCCACTGTTATTCTGGAGGACACTGCGTAACCCTTTTCCCCTTGGCTTGTGAAACCATACCCCAGTCTCAGAGGCCCTGACAAAAGGAGGTTTAATTACTCTCTCAGGTGGTTGAATGTGTGTTTGGCCAATTGGAATCCTCCTGGCAGTGTTTACTGACCCATTTGGATGCCAGTGTCATCATCAGTGCTGTCTGCATTGTGGCTTACTGTGCTATTCACAATCTTTGTGACAACAGAGGTGAGCTATTTCCCTCTGAATGGACCTATGACATTGAGGGGCTGCTGAATCGGTATGCTCAGCCAGAAAGTGCACTTACCGCAGCTGTAGCTGGCTGCACCCGGGCAACGTAAAACAGGGATGCTTTGTGCTCCCACAGTATGGACTTGCATGGGCCAAAGGAAGAAGGAGAATTAATATGCTTGTGGGGGCGGGTGTTGATTGCGATGCATTTACTTTTGAATGACATGACTGCTTATGAAAGGGGCGGGGGACGGAAACACTATCAGGATTGATGTACATAACTGATGTATGGATTGACGTATAAAGCTGTATTGAGACATGGGCTTTGCATACAACCTCCCAGTTGTTCATTGTTTACCTTTAGTATTTGCATCACACATTATATGATGTGTTGAGGTGAGGGCAATAACATTTCTGTAAAAAATAAAGATTTTTATTTTATAAACATGTATTGGGAAAGTACAATATTAAACCATTGCCTGGCAGGCCAGCCATTAGCATGCCAAAACACCAGCAACACCAAAAGCTTTAAAATTAACCTTTGCACTTTGTTCTTAACAAGTTAAACCAGTAAAACTACGTACAAGACACACATACCAACTATTTTGTGTCCCCTGCCCTCTCGTTCCCTTTTCTTTCCATGTTTGCTGTGCACTCGGCGCCAGGGCAATATTCAAATATATAGTGACTGAACAGCACATGTATGAGTGGAGTGGGCTGGTGAGCTACCAAGGTGGCCCTGAAAAATATGCCTGACCCTAAAATGTGGCTACCTATCTGGAATTCCTGATAAAGGAAAAGTTTGCACCTGTTAGTGCCATGATTGGGTCAGAATTTGTGAAGGAATCAACAGGATGCTGCATTAGCTTTCATATGGCTTAATGCCTCCCCCTGTTTTCAATACAGCCTATTAGAACTGCATGCAAACATAAAGAACTCCACTGCCAGTTTAGGTGGCATCCACCTAGGCTGCTGATTTTTGTGGATTGCATTTGTGGATTGCATTCTTTTGCGGATTACCTGTTTTTCCTCCTTCACTGTACAGGGAGCCTAGGCACCTAATTCAGGTTCTGTGGATCAGTGTTTTTGCTGTGAATTTCTCAATTCCTAAGTGTTAAGAAGACATGGCCATGTCTTTGTGGATCTGGGCCACATGTAACAACAACACAGCCTTTGCCTCAAAGGCCTTATAATCTAAAAAAAAACAACCCCGTAAGACAAGACACAAAACAACTGGTGGAATAAAACATAAAAAAATAACGGGGTGAGGACAAGGTAACAGTGAAACCATGATATAGTTGGTTTGTGTGTCTTGTACGTAGTTTAACTGGTTTAACTTGTTAAGAACAAAGTGCATAGGTTAATTTTAACGCTTTTGGTGTTGCTGGTGTTTTGGCGTGTTATTATAAGCAGCAATAAGAGATTTGCCTGAGTAATGACTGCAGGATTTGGCCCTCTGTCTGACTCTGAACCAGAATAAAATATTGCCTCAGAGAAAAATGAAACAAAAACAACAACAAAATCAACTTCTCCAAATGGTTCTGCTGTATAGCGCCTGAAGCTGAATAAACAAAGGAACTATTTTAATCCAAAGGCAAATATTTTTGCTGCTATTGCCCTTGGAAACATTTTAGTAGGTTTTATTCAAATAGGAGCCTCCCCTCTTCCACTCACACATCCACACTCCTTCGCCGCAGCCCTCCCCAGCTTATTCATCTTGGCAGTCTCCTGGCGTCCTTGCTCCTGTCACCAGTATAGAAGTCTTTCAAGAAACTGGGACAGGTTGGAAAGCCCTCTCCTCCTTCCCCTCAAAAGACATATTCTTTAGGGAGTCTGCAGGCTATTTTAAGGCTCCCTGTCCCATCCACAGAAAGTTCTTATGGATGAAGCTGGCTTTACAGCTCTATTCTTGCTGTCTCAACTATCACTGCTAGAATTATCTCCTACCATCATTACTGTCTCCTTTGCAGTAGTCAACTGTATGTAATCATTTATGCTACTGGCATTACTCAGTGCTTCATCTGGGCCCACAATGACTGTGAGGCCTGCAGCTGGGATATCCAAGGACACCGCTTTAATCCCTATCTGTATGAATAAGAGCTAGTATTTGACTCTTATGTTATAAATTGTTTTTCTCCACCCAGTACAAACTGTAGCTAATTCTTACAAGCTGCTATCATAACCTCACTGAAATATTTGCCTTACAGTCACCAAAGGACCACTTTGGTGATTGTAAGGCAAAGCCAGAGCTTTGTTTCACAAGATGTTTAGCATCAGAAGAATACACACTTGAGTCCATCTGCATCTATGCAAACTCATCAGCAATCTCACCAGTTCCAGAAGGGAACAGTATATGCCACTGGGAAATGTGTGTAATATTCACAATGAAGAGTAAACCAAGAGCATCTGGACTGTCCTGATTTAATCCTCTCCTAAGTGAGTGGTTGTAACTATTGATAATTGTTTCCTTTAACATGAGCCATTGCATGTGAATGGTTTTGGTCACATGACCAAGCATTACACTACATTTCAATTTAAAAATTCCAGAGCTGTTATATATATGCATGTATGTGTGTGGCGTATTTATATAGAAGCAACTACTGTAGTTAAGATAGCAAAATTGTTTCAGTTATAAGTTATAACCCTCTTTTTCATTCACCCAAAACATCTAGAGCAGAAGCCTTCCATGCCTTTGATCAGGTTAGCCCTTCTCATCCAATTTTCCTCTTTAAATGATCTAGCCCACCCAGAGGATAACATATTATATGTTGAGCTATAAGCAGTGCACAGATGGGGACAGGGGCATAAGTAGTTATGCCATATCTTATTCTCACTGCTGCTGTTTGAAAAAAGGGATCAAGTTGAGAAGAGGAATTTTTTTAATTGAGAAAAGATTGTGGTTTACCGGAACGGTTGACAAGGGCAGGAGGCAATGCCAGTACTTTATACTATAGGAGTTGAATTATGGAGAAAAGAGGAGGAGACTGCAGCTTATTAGACAAAAGTTTCACTTCAAGATCATTATATTTTCTGAAACATGAGAAACATTCAGGACCAGATTCTTGGCTGGCATAAATTGGCATACTTTGGTGGAGCTATGATGATTTACACCAGTTGAAGATCTGGCCCTAACTCTTTAACTGTGCTTGCTATCAAGAGGAAGAAATCATCTGAAATTTAGCACAAACCCCATGAGTAATCTGAGAAAGAAAACCTAGATAATGCTTTTTCTGCCCTGTAGGCATCTGTTGGATAAATGATGCAACCTACATAGCTGAAACTCAGGAACCAGATACATTTAGTACACATAATTCACACAATACAGAAAAAATAATATAATAGCTATTTGCATTAACTGTCTGGTTTTTTTATCATAGCTAACTTGATTCATCATTTAATTAGTACCAATACAAATTGATGGTGGTAGCTGCTGCTTTTAGAAAGCTAAAGTATTTCTGAGATCATTGACAAAGTTTAGAAAACACTTAAGATTTTGATTTTTAAAAGGTCTTGTGAAGATGACATATCTACCATCTTCTTCTAGTTGTTCATCGTGACCCAGTGCCTGCCATTTGTAAGCAAATATACAACTCAAATATACAAATAACATTATTTCTTGAACGGGTTCATTTTAAAAACTTGTTTCTAAGTGGGTGAAATTTACTAGGGTTTAAGTGAGACTTAAATGATGCATGCATCTTTGTGGTGGCTCTCTAATCAAGGAGTAAATTTCACTTCTTGTGTGCGCACAAAGTTGCTTGTGCATTCGCATGTACCTACACTTGGCAGGTGCAAATATATGTGCATACACTTTCCATAGTTTAACACCTGCATGTGTGCAAGGCAAAGCTTTTACTTACAAATATAGCCAAACACAAAGTCACATACATCTATGAAAATATATGTAACCCTTCTGCCAGGTGGAGCTGGCAGCAACCAGGGCTGGGTTCAACATCTAGGGGTTCCTTTTCAACAATAAAACACAGAACTGGCTCGAGCCCTCACCCAGTAACTTGGGAAAGTTACACACCTCCCTGAAGGCCTCTGAGAGGCAATACTTCCTCATTCGCAAGCACAGAGTCTGAGTGTAGAAAAGAAACTCTTAATGAAAGGAGGAAAGTCACCTGACATTAATTAGGGAAAATGCCACAAGCAGGATTCATAATCATAAAACTGTGAGCAGGACACTCAGCCCAGAATGCGTGGGGCAGAGTCATCTGCCTCATGTTCTTGAGTTCTACAACCAACAGTTCCTTTTCTGTGCCCCTCTCTTCTCCCTCACCATACCCCACTCACAGTGGCTGTCCTTGGTCAGTAAGGACCCAGGGTTCAGAGGCGCATCTGTGTGAGTTCACCTCCCACCCGGGGAAAAAGGCATCTTGCTTCCTCTGCCATCTGAGCACTTGCTTTGGCTGGCTGCCCCGCTGGACATCCCGTCAACCACTCCTTCCACTCGCCGCCTCACCAGCCGTCATTCCACTCACCTGCCACCTGCCTCTCTGCTGTCACCTCTGCAGATCAGCCTCTTGAGGTTCCACCCAGCTCTTTGTGATTTTCAGCTCTGAGGCTGGACAGAGAGACTGTCATCCCACAAGTGATTATTAGCTCTTTTGAGCACTTAAAATAACAAAAGGCTCCTACTGGAGCTCATTTAGCTCTATTATTGAACAGTGTGTGTGTGGGGGGGGGAACAGGTTAAACCAGACCAGGGAGTCCTAGGGGGAGTCCACGCCCTTCTGGCTGGGACACCTGTCCCTGCCCCTCTTTTTTTCCCCACAGAGGTCTGGCATTCGAGCCCCTGGCTTACCGAGGTCCTTTCAACTGAGGGTGACCCCCTTCATTTGGGACAGGTTAAGCACAGTTCTGCACCCCTTTATTCATACAGTGACAACAACATTGATAACAGCATTTCACTACCCCTGCATTCAGTACTAAAGTGATTTGTAACCTAACACTAGCCAAAGCTGATCACTTTGAGCAACAGCGCTCTATCTGCTGGATGTCTAGGTGGAGTAGGTGTGTTCATGTAAATACAGTTTGCTCCTGAAGTCTCTCCCCTTCCCAGATAGCTGTCAGGGGAGAACTCAGTCAGACCCTGCTTACATATATGCGAGGTGACTTACAAGAAGGGGGACTGTATCTTGGAAAACAGCGACTATGAAAAGGACTTGTGTTGTTGTAAATAACCAATTCCTTATGATGTATTAACAGGAGACTAGTGACCAGGAGATCTTACTAGTGTACAAAGCATGGGTGAAATAGGTCCTCATATCCTGGATATGTGGACACCTTCTATAGGCCCTGTGGGTAATTTCCCACTATTTTTGTTACTTGGGCATTATATAGTGATAGAGAGTGAAGAGGAGTTGCTCTTTATAAAATAGGATATATCAGTTTGTTTATATCCATCCATTTTCTCTTCTCTTGCACTTACAAGGTAAGCTCTTTGGAGAAGGTTGTGTGTGCATTGTGCCTAGCACAGCTAGGCCATGATCCAGACCATTAAGTACAAGTGCAACAATAACAGCAACAACCAGGGACTCCATACTGCTAGATAACAGATGTTTGACTTTTATTTATAGTTCCTATATAAAATAGCTAAGAATAACATTTACAGAAAGGGTCAGTGATTTTGTGGACCTCTATTTTTTGCTATCCAACTTGACACACCCTGGGCTTGACTTTCAGACATGCTCAGCACCTTCTGTTTAAGAGAGCTGGGACTGCTCAGCACCTGCAGACTACAGGTGAAATCTTGGCTCTATTGAAGTCAGTGCGATTTTTGCCATTGACTTCAGTGGGGCCCTGAATTCACCTCTGGTCCTGAATGTTTCAGATTGGGCACCCCAGAAATCATTCAAAATCACTGGTTTCTATTGGAAATCTGGACCCAAACATTTAACTTATTTCACCAAAATATATTTTGGCATTTGAACACTGATATTTTTGGTAAGAGAAATCACAGAGAACTATTCTTTGAAGGGGAAATTCATTATGTGTAAAAATGAGCTGGAGATGCAATACCCACTAACAATGGATAAATCCAAAATAGCCTTTAGCAAGTGTATAAAACAGCTAATCTTTTACCTGCTGTTCTGTTGTAAGAAAATTTACCAAAATATGCCTGACTAGGAGGACCCTGAAGTTGTACAGAGATCAAGAAGTTCTTTGCAACTAAAAATCTATTATAGGTCAGTGTTTGAGCTAGAACCACTATTCCCTTGTCTCCACTATAGAGTCATGGTAATATTTTAAGTATACTGAGGATTATTTTCTTTGGTATTGAGAGAGTAAGGTGTACTATAAAGTCAGTGTCTTTTTATTATAATACCTGCTTCTCTGAGTTCTCTAAAATGGAGCTTAACTTTGTCACTTTTTCCTCCTCCAAACAAATGTCAGTCTCCAAAAATCTCTTACTCCTCATCACTCCACTGTTCTGTTCTTTGTGACATAAAGCTGGTCATAGAAGCACCAGCAATATCATGTCCTGAAACAGAGGAAGCTAAACAGTTTGCTAAAATATACTCAAATGGTGCAGTACTGGAGATCTATCTACTTGCTTCATCTATTTTGAAGCCAAAAAAAATACTATAAAATTATAGTAGGAGTAGGGATTGTAATCTATGTATACATTTCTAATGCACCAATCAGCATAGGCCTGTTACCAGGCTTAGCCAGAAAGCATTCTGTCATAGTTCAGGGCTATTGTACCTGTATTCCGCACTATGGTCCACTAAGGGCACCCACGCTCAGGCTTCCTGCTCCACAGCTGTCATCTTGCTTGGGAAGAGACAGTCCATACTGGGGTGTTTTCAGGCTGCACAGTTCCCTGTCTACACTGTGAATTCCACAGCAAATCAGACTGCTTCACAGGCCTGTTTTGCCTTCCTGTCTCACGGGCTATAAACAGCATAACTGCAGTCATTAAGTTACCACACAGCTCTTTCTAAGCAAGCACATTTATTCTTAAGGTAAAAGCATTACAGAGAAAACATGTTCAAGACAGGAGAAAACCTATGCACATGTTAATAAGCTTATTAGTGATCACCCCTAACACCATCAAAAGTTCTGGCAGCAGAACAGTCCTCCCAACCCCACCCAATGGTGTTCATAAGTTCATAACAGCTGTTAGCTCAGAACAAGCATACCCATGAATCTGTGAGTCACTTCTTTATACAGAGCTGTTCTCACGTAACAAGTGATCAGCAGACAAAATATCCCCTCCTCAGCATGAAGCTTCCAAAACCTGAGTTATTGCATAACTGGAGGGTTATTTTTGCGTATACCCCCACCCCCTAGAGATTTCCTGGGAAACCCATGTAACTATTAAAGGTTTGCATTGTTTCAAGCTCATAACTTGGGCCCTACCAAATTCATGGTCCATTTTGGTCAATGTACTAAGAATTGCATCCTGCACTATTTTATTGAAATTACTGTTTTTAATGAATTACTAAAAGCTTTTAATTAATTGTGATTAAGTGACCATTAGCAGTGTTGATAAGGTTGATAAGGATTTGCAGATAATGTACAGAGCTGCTAAGGCAGAGTTCACTGACATTGCTAGCAAAGCTGACTTAGTCAAATCAGCCAGTGCTGATGTATTAATTTAGTAGGTAAAACAAATAACCTTCTCTTAATGTAATGCCTAGTAATTATTACCTTCAGATTTGTGTCCAAGTCTATGCTTATTTTTTTCCTCAAACATTTTTTTATCTTACACATTAGATAATTTTTCAAAATAATATGACAGCAAAAGGACCAGTTCAACCTTGAACTGCATAAAGCAGGGGCATTTCTGTTTTTCAAGAAGCAAGAACATAATAGACCCTATCTGTATGGCTTTGGTGAGACTGAATGTGGGATAGTGCACCTCATTACCTGAAAGATGTAGGCAAACAAGATGGAGTTCAGAGAAGAGCAACAAATAATGATTACGGAGATGGAGGGATTGGTTTCAGAGGAAAGATTAAAAGAAACTCAGCAGTTACACAGTGGAAAACGATGTAACTCCGCAAGATACATAACCCAAACTTTTTTCGTTTATGAGGGCAATGTTCACAATAAACAGCATGCAATATCCAGAGGGGAAAAAATAATTGCCATTGTGTGTGAAAACACAGACATCATGTAACTCAGCAATTTGTGGGCATCGGAAGCAAGATACAACAGATGAAAAGGTTTCTTCTCCTTCACCATCTCACACTAACTACAAATCACTCATCTACAAAGAATTACTGCTGGAGCGCATACCCACACGAGTACCCTAGAACTTTAAGAAAGCTCTATTTCATGCCATCTTGGGCTTATAGTGTCTATGTGTGTATAGCATTTATATCTCATGCATCACCATAATGTCTGTGTGCCAGTAGTAACTTATCTCTGCAGTCACTGGATTTGGGATTGGCTATGTGCACCTTTATTCCCAATTTATTCTTTACACATGAATGTTATTCCAGAATAAGACAGGGAGTGAAGGTATGGGATAGCTCCATGTGTTGACACTCTAAATTTAGCTTAATCTACTTCCAAAATTGAAATAGCTCCTCAGGAATAACTCATGTCGACAAGACATTAATTTATGGCCTGTGTATGATGCTGACAATATTTACTTCAGTATTTCAGACTCCTAACTAAAAACCTTGTATCATCTTTGGCCAATTCTGGGTCTTGGTCACAGTCTTCAACAAGAACTGGTGGCAGTCAGCCATCATTATTTCTTCTTAGCTCAAGACGCTCAGCCGGCGTAAATCAGCATAATTCATTCCCTTCAGTGGAGCTAGTTTGAACATTTACATCAGCTTAGAATCTGACTCCTGGTGGGTTTCAATGCTCATGATGGCAGGTTTGCTGAGGGGCTGAGTAACTTTAGGTAGTCGAGGGGACTGGTGCTGTGTAACTTGAGCTGTACATCTTCTGAATAGTAATTGCCAATTATGCCAGTTTTGTAGAGCGGTTTGTATGGTGCAGGTAAACATCCATGAGAGTCTCAGGGCTTGTCTTCACTACCCGCCGGATCGGCGGGTAGCAATCGATCTATCGGGGATCGATTTATTGCGTCTCGTTTAGACGCGATTAATCGATCCCCGAATGCGCTCCTCGTCGACTCCGGAAATCCACCTCGGTGACAGGCAGAAGCGGAGTCGACAGGGGAGCGGCAGCGATCGACTCGCTGCCGTCCTCACGGCCAGGTAAGTCGATCTACGATACGCTGACTTCAGCTACGTTATTCACGTAGCTGAAGTTGCGTATCGTAGATCGACCCCCCCCCCCTCTAGTGTAGCCCAGGGCTCAGAGGATACACTAAATTCATATCACTTGCATCCAAAATCAGACTGTGAACACATGGTTCCATTGGTTAAGGGGGATTGTGTGTTAACTACACTGCATTACTCTTGCTCCTCCATGTTGTAGCTGAATAATGCCGGTAAAATATAGACATCATCTGATTAAGTCTCTACTGTGAAAACAATAGCTGGAGATTGGTAATTGAAATGAAAAGCAGCTGTTTTTAAAGGACTGGGATGGAAAAAAATTGCCAGGGAGGAAATAAAGTGATACAGTTTGAGATGTCCATTGGGGATGCTAGAACTTGGCATTTGCTCATCTAGAAATACTTATGTATTCGGGCCCCTCTGTTAAACTGGCACATTAAGATTTCTGACTCGGGATCATAACTCTAAAGAAGTAGTCAGCCTGCAAAACAATGGCAGCTCTGCCTTTGGAGCACTTCTCAGCTCAGAAATTTCAGTGAATGGAATCCAAGAACCAGATCCGTGGGTGGTGTAAATTGGTATAGCTCCACTGAAGTCAACAGGTATATGATGATTTACAGGAACTGAGGATCTGGCCTAAAGAACAGCAAAATAGCTGGGTTCCTACTAGTTAAGTCAAATATAATCTTGCAGGTGTTTAAAGATATGTTGTAGGGCAATTGTTGCTGTGTTTGGGTGTACACTGCTGTGCATTCCAGCTGGGGCTGCCTCAGAAGTAATGTTCCTTGGAAGCACTTGGAAAAAATACCGTCCCTTTTATATAGCACAATGCAGCTTACATGGATGCCTAAGGGGCACACTGAAAAGCTGTGTAGCTGATCTCAGCATGTGTAGCTGGCAGTCACTGTTGGAAACAAGGTTAATCATATCAAACCTACAGTAGGGAAGAATATTAAGCAGCCAGGCCCTTTGACTGAAAGAGTGGAAAGGAATGATGCTTTGCTACTCTTTTATTTGCCTCCTCTGTAAAACTGTGGAACAGGGAGAGAGGAGGATATTTGGACAAATGCGGGAAGGGGACATGTACAGCTAATTAGTCCTTCGACACAATGGGGTAGAGAGAGACACTGCTACAGTTTGGGAATGCTGTTACTGCAGTTCTCATAGCCCTTGGGCCTCTCCCACTGAGACTGGGAGCATTACAGACCAGTGCTCTACCCCAGCTCTCGTTGTCCCTGTGCAGGGCACAGCATCCTCGTAACAGCAGCCACCACGGGAGACTAAGGTAGAGCTAGAGCTCATGGTTAGGAGATGACAGGTGTGGTTGCAAGTACAATGTGCTTGTTTAGAATCCAGTCCTCTGTGTGTGTTGAGAGCAATGAGAGGGAAAGGAAGAGCCCAGAGAGTGAGGAATGGGTAGGAAGAGTAGGGAAAGAGAGACAAAGTTGTCAAGAAATGAGAGAAGAAACAGAATGAAGGAGATCTTGAGGAAAAGGCAGATGGTAGGAGAAAATATTTGCAATACTATATCATCTATATTAGGCCCAATCCCAGTATTACCAACTGCAAACATTAAAAAACCAGGCCCTGAATGGTCAGGAGATTGCTTTAAAAATCATGAGATTTAAAATATAATCCTTTTGGGGTTCTTTTTCTTTGCCTTCTGGCATTTGAGATGCCAAGGTGCAGTTGGGTCACGTTCTCCAATTTTTCTCTCCAGCCATGAGGGTTGGAAACTTACATAAAAAAAAAGAAAAAAAGAAAACTGAGATCCTCACATATTCTCTTGTGTTCAGGAGCTGGGGCTTTATGTGGAATATCAACTTGTAGAAGACTCACAAATCACAGGAATTAGCAACACCACAGTCCTGTGAGCCTTATTTAGGCAAAACTCAGATTGATGACCACATGAGTTTTGCCTGACTAAAGTGCGTAGAATCATGCCTCTCCCTTCTCTTGTGTATTTTATGTAAGCATCTCTTTCTTTCTTTGGTTATGAAAATGTTCACTGAACATAGGGCCAGATTTTTAAAAGAGGTCAGCACATCAGGCCATTATTGTGAAAATGCTCCCAATGTAACACTTATGGCCTGATGTGCTGAGCACTTTTGAAATCTAGCTCATAATATCCTCGAAATCCACACATTGCCACTATCATCCCTTCTAAATCTGGAGAAATAACTCCAGCATTCTTATCTGAAGGTATGTAGGTCACCAAAAGGCCTGGGATTGCCTAAATTATGGCCAGTGTTAATTATTTGTATTACTATGTGGCATAGGAGCCTCCAGAGTTTACAGTCTAAGTATAAGCCAAGAGACAACAGATGGGGGAACACAAGGAAATAATGAGACAATATTGGTCAGCTGGATAGGCAGTGGCATCAGTGCACCTCTAAAAAGACTGTGTGTGTTCTTCTATGTAAACATAAGAACATAAGAAAGGCCATACTGGGTCAGACCAAAGATACATCCAGCCCAGTATCCTGTCTTCTGACAGTGGCCAATGCCAGGTGCTTCAGAGGGAATGAACAGAACAGGCAATCATCATCAAGTGATCCATTCCCTGTCACCCATTCCCAGCTTCTGGCAAACAGAGGCTAGGGACACCATCCCTTCTCATCCTGGCTAATAGCCATTGATGGACCTATCCTCCATGAATTTATCTAGTTCTTTTTTGAACCCGGTTATAGTCTTGGCCATCACAATATCCTCTATCAAGGAGTTCCACAGGTTGACTGCACTGTGTGAAGAAATACTTCCTTTTATTTGTTTTAAACCTGCTGCCTATTAATTTCATTTGGTGACCCCTAGTTCTTGTGTTATGAGAAGGAGTAAATAACACTTCCTTATTTACTTTCTCCATACCAGTCATGATTTTATAAACCTCAATCATATCCCCCCTTAGTCATCTCTTTTCCAAGTTGAAAAGTCCCAGTTTTATTAATCTTGCCTCACATGGAAGCCGTTTCATACCCCTAATAATGTTTGTTGCCCTTTTCTGAACCTTTTCCAATTCCAATATATCTTTTTTTGAGATGGGGCGAACACATCTGCACACAGTATTCAAGATGTGGACATACCATGGATTTATATAGAGGCAATATGATATTTTCTGTCTTATTATTTATCCCTTTCTTAATGATGCCCAACATTCAGTTAGCTTTTTTGACTGCCGCTTCACATTGAGTGGATGTTTTCAGAGAACTATCCACAATGACACCAAGATCTCTTTCTTGAATGGTAACAGCGAATTTAGACCCCATCATTTTATATGTATAGCTGGGATTATGTTTTCCAGTGTGCATTGCTTTACATTTATCAACGTTGAATTTCATCTGCCATTTTGTTGCCCGGTCACCTAGTTTTGAGAGATTCTTTTGTAACTCTTTGCAGTCTTCCTGGGACTTAACTATCTTGAGTAGTTTTTTATCATCTGCAAATTTTGATTAAATTCCTGATTAAAAAAGACCGCATATGTAATTGAAAAGTGACAGGGGATAGTAAGTTTGGCTTCAGTTGTTTTCCAGTGGCCTCAAAGCCTTAGGTTAAATTAGTGGTTTTTTGTTAACATCTCTTTAAGCACAAAGGGCCAGACCTCAGCTGGTGTAATTCAATGTAACTCCACTGAGGTCAATTAAGCAATGCCAATTTATACCAGTGAGGGATCTGGCCCAGAATATTTTTGCATTCACTACATGTAGCTCATGCTCACAAATTAAAAATTTCTCATGTAAAATTTCTATTAATGCCTGCTCATTGTACAAATCCTGTTAATGTCTCTTTATCCACCTGTGTATTTTTTATGATAGTAGGACTTTAGGATGGCAGAAAAAAAACATGTAGCTGTTTCCTGTGCTCTAAGTGGGTCAAATCTTGTAGTCTTTTCTCCTTTTGAATTCAATGAGGATCTTACCTGAAGCAAGACTGCAAAATTTGGCTCATCCAAATACATTCCTTTTCTCTAATTCTCCTGTATTCAGTTACATTAATCATCATACTAGAAGCCTCTACTGAGGATCATTACTCATAAAATCCTTGTCATTTTATAGCCCTCACACTTCGTTTTGTGGCTAAACCCTTTTAAAAACCAATTCTTCCTTTTTAGTAGAGAAAGATAGTTACTTTTGTGCTCCATACTTTTTTACCTCAGTATCAATCCTCCTGTTTTCCTTGCTATTCTTCACCTCCCTCCCCACTAATAGGGGCTTACATTATTTATAGATGTTTCATGCAAAATAAAAGACTTCATGATCAAAACACCTTACACATCTATTTATTTTCTGCAGTGCAATAAGATCCCTTTTTTCATTCCACTAGTGATCCACATGCTGTTGACACTGGTCCACTTAATTTCTGGCTCTCATTTTCAATGTAAGAAGATCTACTTGCACCCTGTATGATTGTTAGCAATTAAGTGATAATCAGTTAGAATTCTGTTGTCCACTTCCACTGAATAGCTTTGCATGACACATAATGCAGAGTTTCCGAGGCATCATCCTCACTAGGGTAGGGATTTGTAGCCATATAGAGAGAGCAAGCGGACAGAGCCCTTTAATTTCGTGGACGACTCAAGATCTATAGGGAAATCTGTCGAACTTGCAGGAGAAACAATTCCTCTGATTTCCTAGCTGGGATCTTCCCTCTCCTGACAAACATGGGCCACTCAGAGTCAGGAGCCATTCTCCCATTGTGGTTAGGTCTCCGTTTTACCACCCCCTACCTCTGTCACTGCACTATAGAGATTAGAGAGATCCAGCACACCATGGTCAGGGTGAATGCAAGACTGACTTTATTTCCTGTTTACATTGTGTTATCTCTGTGCTCTATGCCCCCAGTGGTCACTAAATGTTCACAGCTAACACATCTCCCTTTCTGAAAAGGGGAAGGGTGATAAAAACTTTCCCACCCTTTACATTAAATGATATATAACAGGAATAAAAGATCAACACAAAAGCCAGAATAAACCAGCCATCAGAAGGCGATGAGAGGCTGCCTGAACCTTGAGCCTTGTGGCAGTGATTTATTCTGCTCTTTTAAGATTTTAGGCTACTAGGCCTTTGACATTCTTGAATTCTCCCATATCTTATGTTATCCTCCAGGAATGTAGGAAGACATCTTTCTCTTGTTGGATACCTCTTTGCAGGGAGGGGATTGGGAGGTATGCTGGTAGATCTGTGTGGACAGGCAGGTTATTGTCCACAGTGAGTCTTGGGATAACGATCAGAGTATAGTGCAAGTCACTAGGAGTGCAGATTCTGTAGCAAATGGCATATGCCAAATCCAAACTTGGCACTCAATTTTGAACAGACTTTTACTTTACTAAATTGTCCAAGGCTGTGCTCAACATATGAGGGTACACATCACCAGGCACGTTGCAAGCTTTTTTGCCGCCCTAGGCGGCGAAGAGAGGGGGAAAAAACCTGATGCTGCAGCGGAGGAGCTGCTGCCGAAATGCTGCAGTCGCTGCCGAATTGCCGCCGAGGAGAGGAGGAGTCACCGCCAAATTGCTGCCGAGAAGAGGAGTCGCCACCGCCGATTTGCCGCAGTTGCCGCCGAATTGCCGCAGTCGCTGCCGAATTGCCGCCGAGAAGAGGAGGAGTCACTGCCAAATTGCTGCCGAGAAGAGGAGTCGCCGCCGCCGATTTGCCGCAGTTGCCGCCGAATTGCCGCCGAGAAGAGGAGGAGTCACCACCAAATTGCTGCCGAGAAGAGGAGTCGCCACCGCTGATTTGCTGCAGTCGCCGCCGAATTGCTGCAGTCGCTGCCGAATTGCCGCCGAGAAGAGGAGGAGTCACTGCCAAATTGCTGCCGAGAAGAGGAGGAGTCACTGCCAAATTGCTGCCGAGAAGAGGAGTCGCCGCCGCCGATTTGCTGCAGTTGCCGCCGAATTGCCGCAGTCGCCGCCGAATTGCCGCCGAAGACGCGAAAATGCCGCCCCCAGCAGCTTGGTGCCCTAGGCAACCACCTAGGTCACCTAGTGGTTGCACCGGCCCTGCACATCACTCTTTACAAACTTTCTCATTGAGCTTGGTAGAGTCCACACAGATCTAAACCTTGTCATTTGGTTTTTGGCTCACTACCATCCCTGCACACCATTCAGGTGGGGTGTCTGTTCTGGAAATATTTGCTCCACACAGCTGAGCTCTTCTTTCACCTACAGCAGCAAAAAGAGGGAGACTTTCCTAGTTGTTGTTTGAGCAAATGGGGCTTCGTATTTGGGATGAGTTTAATGTGGTATTCTCCCTCTGATTTGCCCAGTCTTTGGAATGATTTGGGGAACCTCTTCCTGGTCTCAGGTTCCAGGTCCAAAACTGGTTTCTATTCTTATGACCAGGCCTAGGGCTGTGATTGCTGAGCAGCCAAGTAGAGCACTGCTTAGACCATATACAATGCAGATCTCTTGGGATGTAGTCTTCTTTTTGAGTTTTAGAGTGGCCAATTTTGTTTTCCTTTCATGCTTAATGAGGGCTATCCTGGGCCTTTCAATATCTTTTTTGGATCTTGAATTATTGGTGCTTCCATCCTTCTATAAAGTGTTTCTGGAATTGCTGTTACATCTGTGTCTATTCCGAAGTCTATTTTATACTTTCCCAAGGTGATTGTGGTGATCCACGGCAGTTCTTTTTGGTTATCTCCTATAGCTCCAAGGTGTCTGAGGGGTCTTATGGGTCTTCTTCTTGAAAGACAGCTACTACCATGTGTTCAGACCAGCAGACTGCTGCATAATGTCCCCTTTTTAGACATTACCTGAGTGTGGACAAAGCCATTTGCCATGACATGGTTTGCCACATCATGGAGTTCTTTCATGTGCTTGTTGTATTCTTTTTCTTTATCCCTTGTTAGCATAGCTCTCTCTGGTTCCCTTTGTACTTGTCCTAATCTGAATGGGTATTGTTCTAGGCATCTGGAAGTGTTTTCCTCCTCACATCTTTGATTTCTCCTCAAAGTTATTCCTGAAAAGAACCCGTTGTTTTTTTATGTACTAACTTTGCAGGACTATGTTCTTGGCTGTCTCTAATATGAGCTTAGTATAATTTTGGAGTCTTTCTGATAATTGACTGTCCCTACAACAGCCTGCCTCTGATAAGTTCTTTTCTCATCTCCCCATAGCCACAGCAATGGATTAGGTTGTACAAGGCTGTTATGAAGCCATTCGCTGACTCACCTCCTCTTGCTTGCTTAAGAGAAATTGTACCAGCTCAAAAATCACATTGTGGCATGAAATGCATATCCAGTTATTCGTTATCTATATGGAACTGTTTCTTCTGAGCAGCTGGGTGAGACTTCTGGAAAGGATAATGTCCTCCGTCTCTGGTCCCATTGTATAGAGCAGGGTGTTAAATTGAGTCTCCTCTGATTCCTGAGCTAAAACAGAAGCCTTAGAGAGGAGGGGGGAGGGATAGCTCAGTGGTTTGAGGATTGGCCTGCTAAACCTAGGGTTGTGAGTTCAATCCTTGAAGGGGGCCATTTAAGGATCTGGGGCAAAAATTGGGGATTGGTCCTGTATTGAGCAGGGGGTTGGACTAGATGACCTTCTAAGGTCCCTTCCAAGCCTGATATTCTATGATTCCCTTCCATGCTTTAAGAACCACTGGACTCTGTTTAGCCCAAGGTGGCCATCCTTCAGGGTGCTGGAACTCTAATCTTCCTGGGGGTGGTGTTTGAAAAAAGGCTGGGTCAGATGTAGCCATCTGTGCTGTTTCACCAGACTATTCCCCCTCTCCCTCCCTTTTTCTTTGTCAACTGTGTGTGGAGTAAGGTGGTGTGGCCCTTTAAGGTAGCAAACTGTTGTTGCAGGCCCAGCCTTAGTTTTAGGTTCCCTTACCTTCCTGTCCTCACTCCCTGTTGCAGCCTGGATTTATTAACAATGTCCTCAGTATTCCAGATAGAAAATGTCCTGGGTTTAGAGGGAAAAATGACATGTGGAGGCTAGAAGCCTTCCCCTCTTCTGTCAGTCTCCTCTACCCGTAGCGTTCCAAACACATTGTTTTTGCACAGAGTGGATTTCATCATCTCAGCAGAATGAGACAGGATGATGCCATGTAGGGTTTATCTCCCTACCTTACTGGTCTGATCTGACCAATACTTTATTAGTGTCATCCCTGCTGAGTCATGCAGCAGAAGGAATAATATGCCTTATACAGTAATCCAGTGGGAGCCATTTAGAACTCAGAATTTGTCATTTGGAGTGCCTTGCAACATTCTAAATATAGAACTATACCGCAGTTAGTACCCGTGGTGGTGGATATTGAGTATTAATGTTTCCCACTATACTTGAGAATGAGCACTGTGCCACATTTCTCATGTACAAAACTAGTAGGGTGTTTTATAGTTTTCACATTATCCAAACTTATCTTTTGGAAAACCAGAAATTGTAGTGAACAATGCTCTCCTGGAAATATACAAACATGCAAAATCTCCCATCTTATATTCAGGGCCAGCTCCAGGCCCCAGCAAAGGAAGCAGGTGTTTGCAGCGGCACATTTGAAGGGGCGACATTCCTGCCATTCCTGCGGCAGCACATTTAAAAGCCCTTTTTTTTTGCTTCTCCAGCCGCGGCTTTTTTTCGCTTCAGCAGCTCTGGCCACGGCTTCTTTTTTTTTTTCCCACTTGGGGCAGCAAAAAAGCTAGAGCCGGCCCTGCTTATATTCAGTTGCTTCTTCTTACAAGACTTTCTCAGGCATAAGAATATGCCCAGAGACTTCAATCTTGTATTTGAAAGATAGTTGAAAACAGGTCTTTTGGAGAAATTTTAGAATCAATCTTAACTCTCAAACAAGTCAATCTTTACATTTTCCAATACAATGTTTGCAATAAATCAAATATTTTCATTTTAAAACTTCAATCAGCCAAATCATGAAGGGAATTAATTTATACAAAAGCTGGAATATAAAAAATAATCACTCTCCTAGCACTCCAACCTAATGTCTTCAATAAATTAAAAATCTCATGCTAATCCAGGGAAGCAAAAAAATGATACAGTTCAGCTAGCATTTTCCACAGAAAACATTTTCCCATGAGAGTACCTACAAGGTGACGATCCCCTGTGGAGTCCACGTGTCTCATTTACCAAAGCATCTTTGAAATAATTTAGAAAAAGGATGTTATTTGCCTGTTCGTTTACATTTATAATGATTTCAGCGATCTCATCCCAATCTCCTATTTGTCCATATCTAAAATACTTAACAGTTCTGTGAAAGTTGGCAGCTTCTGCTCAAATGAGGCCCAGTATTGGTATAGTAGGTTGTTAAGTCAGGACAGAGATATAATGCAGAAAGGTGGGGAAAGTGATGGCAGCCTGTCAGGACTGTTGAAGTCAGGCTTGCAGTGTTGTCAGGTGAGAGCCTTACCCTCTGTGTGTCAGGAATAAGGCCCTCAGCTGTGCCTCCTCAGTACTTCTGATGTCCTAAGGAGCCTGGTAGTTGCCAATTTTGGTTGGACATACTCCTGGAGTTTTCATCACACAACATACTCTTTAATCTAATTCCTGGAGACTCCAGGACAATCCTGGAGCGTTGGCAACCCTATCTGGTTCCAGGTCTTGGTTCCTTTTACAATGTGCTTTACCTCCTTCTTCACCCTAACTCCACCTACAGACTCCAATTTGACCCTTGGTGTAACATTTGGCTCCGACTCCAGTTTAATCCATGGTATGGCTTCTGACTCTGGCTGTGACTCTTGGCATGACTCCTGACTCCTACTCTACTCTGAGCTCCAGCCACTAGATCAGACCACTTTTGCTATGGTGCCCACCTCACTGTTGCCCTTGGGGCTTGTGAATCTGCAGGAACAGATCACTATCCTCCAGGTGAGAACCAGAGGGTGAGGGATCAAGTGCAGCATCTGCAAATGGAAAAATTGTTCTCTGCAGGAAAAAGTTACAGAACTCAGACCAGCTGTGGGTACTCATTTTTCTCACCATATGACGCCAGTTTGGTGACTGGCCCCAGCGTTCCATTACCGGAGAGATATGATGGAACCTGTAGCAAGTTTCTTGGGTTTATTACCTAATGCAGACTCCCTGTTTATGCTCCAGCCCCAGGAATACACCAAGGTCCAGGTCAAGGTGGGACTGGTACTTTGCTTGCTTACTGGAAAAGACTTAGCATGGGCTTCTCCCTTTCTAGAGGAGGCTTACCTGGTGATGGCAAGCTGAGAATACTTCTCAAGAGTTCATAACCATTTTTGATGATCTGCATAAATCTTGCATGGCATAGATCACCTTACATAAGTTTGGCAAACCCTGGGGTTAGCCCCTTCGTATGTCACCCAGTTTAGACAGGTGGCCACAGACACCGCCTGGAATGATGTCACAGTCATCCATCAGTTTTGTCTTGGTCTCTGTGATGAATTAAAAGATGGGCTGGCACAGGTAGACCTCCCACTAGGCTGGAGGCCTTTATGGACCTGTGTATCAGGATAGACAACAGGCTTCATGAATGACAACTGGAATTCAGGAAGCCCACTGCACTTGCCCAAGGTTCAGCCCTCAGACTCAAGGAAACTTGGCCCTGGTCAAGCCCATGCAGATAGACATGATGCAGCCCCACCTGTCCCCAAGTGAGTGAGAGTGCGGGAGATGGGAAAACCTCTTACTACTGTGGAGAAGCAGGCCTACAAACATCATGCCCATCTACAGGTTGATCAGAGTGGATGGCTGTTCACTAAATATCTACACATAGGCTGTACACACAAATTGGACCATCAGTATGCAGGTCCTTACACCATTCTTCTGCAGATCAATCTGGTAGCGTTTGAATTGCAGCTCCCTTGGTTCTGAAAGATCCAGCCAGTATTTCACGTAACCCTCCTAAAACTTTTTCTTGATGATCCATTTCCTGGTCACCATTGCCCGAGCATGGTGTTCAAGTACAGGACTATGAGGAGTACATAATTCAGGATATCATGGATTCCCAGATATGTAGAGGAACCTTGTATTATTTGATTTGGCCCATAACCTTCCCAGGCAAAGATTGCTCTTGGGAGTCAGCCCATCATGCCCATGCAAAACTATAGGCTTTCCACATGGCTTATCCTGAAAAGCCTGCCCCCAAGGCACCTGAGGACTGCCATCAGGTAGGGTAGAAGAAGGGGGTCAGGCACTACATGTTTTGAACCCACACCTGCAGGGTTACTAACCAGCACCTTATCCTTTGCACCACACTATAAGGGTAGATAAGGAAACAGCTCATACCCTGCAAACACAGGATGCACATGTTGCCTCAGAAGGATCATCTGATTAGCAGCAGACTGCTAAGTGGGCACCTCTTAGCATAAAGCTTCCTGTTCCTGCCACACCCCTTGTCTGAGCAATTAGTTGTTAGGCCTGCTGGGACTAGACTCCTGAGACCAAGTTCCTGTTTCCTTTCCTGGGTCCTTGCTTCTTGTTCCTTTTACCACACCCTGTTCCTGCTTTCTTGCCCTAACTCTAGATACTGACTATGGGTTGACCCATGGCATGACTTCTGGCTCCAACTCCAGTTTAACATGTGGCGTTCGACTTTGGCTGTGACCCTTTGCATGACTGCTGATCACAACTCTGACCACTCGGTCAAGCTGCCCATGCAATGGGGCCTGACACAGTCATATCTAGTTTCAATCATTGTCATTAGTCCTAGGGCAGATCCTCAGCTGATGTAAATGTCATAGCCCTCTGTGGGTTTATGACAATTTACAACAGCTGAGATCTGCCCACCTTAATGTTTGGATATTGTACATTCAACTATAAGGAGAGAGAGAATTTAAAAGGCAATATGGCAGTGAGGCACCTAATTCCCATTGACTTTCACTAGTTAAAACCAACTGTCATTTGTATATCTGAAAATCTCCCCAAAGATGATGATGGAAAGGATGTATTCAGTGCAGATTATAGACTTTGCAGACTAGGTGGGCCACCTCTTTACAGATAGGTGTGATTTGTAAACCTATCTGATAGCCAAATATGAGTACGATTCCTTTAAAAAAATAAAGAAACTTTTTTTTTACTTACATTAGAGATGGTTAGGCATATGTTGCCGGCTAACTTCTTCTATTTAAACTAGAAATGGAGTTGAACTCGACCCTCTGAAATCCAACCCTCCACAGCTTTGGGGAAGTTCAGCTGTGGACCTCACAGTCTGGGCCCATCTTTGCTTTAAACACAATTATTCCAAGTACAAGAGAGAATCTGTTTTTACAGCTATATAAAACATGGCACTTACAGATCTGATATTACACCCTCATCCAATTTGCATTGTGATCTCACCTCTGAATTAGCTTTTGGCAGCCACCCGGTACTTATGGAAATTACAACATTCAGAAAGCAGTAGAAGGAGAATAAACTGAAAAATCAAAATGTCAAGATCAAGATACCCTAACTTCTCTTAACTGGTTCAGTCCATCTTAAAATGATGCATTTTAAGATATCGCATACCTAAGTTGTAAATGTCATTTTATAACCTAGGTCTTTATTTAAATATTTTTCTATTTTAGATTACGTTTAAAAATATATGCATCTTTAAACAAAATTGTTTGAGTTAAACTGCAATTTAAATACATTCGAGAAACAAAAAGACTTTATTTAAAAGAACAGTTGACGTTGCTAAGTGACAAAAGTGCATTTACCTAGCACATCATCTCTAAAACCAACACTTAAAAATAAGGAATGAATAGTTTAGAATAATCCAAATTTTATACCTCCCATAAAAATGCAGGGATCCAGATCCTGAGCTTAAGTTCTTGGTGACCACTTTATGCTGCACAACTGGTACAGGGAATCCCTGGCTATCCCAGAATGCTGCATCCGTCTCTGAAGGTGTAATTTACAGAGAATTGAGAGGTACAAAATGACACAAAATGAGGAAAAATATTAATGCTAAATTCCATGAAATAAACCTGAATTTCACACAGTTCTCTCTGGCTGTGCAAGGATGAACTTTGAATATGGCTTTTGAATATGGCTTTTGTGTGTACTTGCAGAGAGAGGAGCGAGTTAATTTTGTTTTTCTAAAAGTATTGCACTGATGGAAGCATGCCTAGAGCCCCCAATTAAGCCTGAGCCCTCATTGTGCTAGCCACTGTACAAACAAAGTGAAAGCCAGTCCCTTTCCTGAAGAGCTTTTATTTTAAATACACAAGCCTTCGAAAGGGTGGGAGAAAGAGATACAAGAAGAAGACTGGGAAGTGATGCACAGAGAGATTAAGTGACTTGCCTAAGGTCACAGCAGACATGTATGGCAGAACTAGAACTTGAACCCAGATACTCTGAGTCCCAGTCCAGTGCCTTAAACACAAAATAATCCTCTTTTGCCATTGCAAATGAGAAATTACGTATTCAAAACACAACAGTGAGGAGCAGCACATCTTGCTAAGGCATAGTTGGTTTTGGCACTAACCTTGCACAAAACCTCAGAAAGCTCCTTTGCAGTCTCTTTGTATATGCAATAAGTGAGAGCTTATTTAGTTGCCCCACCGGCAACTAAACAAAGTTGCATATCAATTGTCAAGCATTCAGGTGCAGTGAGAACAACACCGTATTTTACATGTAACACAGACAATACCAAGTTTGTGCCTCCAAGGCTTTCTCATCGCTTGTCCCTCTCTAGAACAAGCATACCTCTGAAGACTGAGTGAGCTAATGTCAGTAATAAATTAATTAGGTTCTTTACTTTTGATATTGTTTACATCAGATCTGAAAGGGCTCTGAATTTCATTATGGAGAAAATGCAATTTCATGGTATTCTGCTTGGATGCCTTCAACAGGCTTAAGAAATACACAAACAGCCATCAGTTTGATGTTTTTAATGATTTCAAGTATACCAAAACAAATACTGATTTGTGATTTTCTAACCAATATATTTGTTCCATGATGAACAATCTAATCTGAACTTCTGATTATAGGGTTCTCTGTTCATTATCAATGTGTAGCCCATAAATGAGAATCACCATGATGAAATAAATTTCTTCAATTGGAGCTAAATGCAGCTTCTGTGCATCCTTAATCGCTATTCACAGTGTGGGGCTTGTGCTATTTATGCTATAGCAGTAGAAGGGCTAGTAGCAAAGCTGGGTGACTACGGAAAGAGAACATTCACAAACATCTATGCAAATATAAAAATCACAGATTCACTTTGATGGTATTTGGGCCTCTTTTCATTTGCTTTCTAGAAAGAGCTGTAGGAACAAATTTCTGTTTGCAACAATACCTGCAGAAAGCAAGTGTGGTGCATATATGCTGTAGCGGGAGCAGTACAGGTGTATGCCCAAATAAATGTGTTAGTCTCTAAGGTGCCACAAGTACTCCTCGTTGTTTTTGCTGATACTGACTAATATGGCTACCACTCTGAAACTAACTGGACTGTCTTCTCCCAGGCCTATGGTGCTAATGCTTTTTTCTCTAAGGTGCTGAGCATTTGGGACCCAGTGCATCAAAGCACTTAAGCGCCAACAAGCAAATCATTTAAGTACATGTTTAGCTTTAAGCATGTGCTCAAGTCCATTACTCTTCAACAAATCCTGTACACATGTATTTAACTTTATATTGATGTTAATGGGACTAGTCATATATTTAAAGTTAGTTTTTCTGGATCAGGTCCAGAATACTCAGCACCTTTCAGGACTGAGAATGAGCTGTGCTGGAGCCCTCTTCCCCCTTCAGAGGGACTCAGTGACAATGGTCAACATTTTGGATCAAACTATTTTTTAACGAGCTAGTACTGAGAAATGGTTTGAGTAATGTTTTCATACTTTGCAAAAGAAAAGCCAGAGCTCTTCTGCAATGTATCCCTCATTACAATAAGTTACCAGAGAATCATAAATATGAACAGAGTGGGGATTAGAACTCTGCTCCCTCAGCTACCCATATAATTGTCCTCTATCACTTGTAGTGGAGAATTTCCACAACTTACAAATCACTTGTAGTGAAGGAGAATTCCCACAAGGTTACAAATAATAAGCAACCTTAAAAACATTGCAAACAATTACTAAAGGAAAGTATGCATATGCGCGTGCGCACATGCATGTATTATTTCTGTGATGGCATTGTGATTGGCTGACAGATTTTTTTTAAACACGAGACTAGTGAATGATAAATAGCAAATAATGAATAGTGTATTTCATACTTTTAGTACAAAGGTTCCAACAGCTAACCATTTGTGCTAAAATGTGGTTATCTAAGGGCCAGATCCTCAAAGCTGTTTAAGCATCTATCTTCCATTGAGAATCTGGGCTCTAAATATTTGTTACAATATTTCTTAAATATTTGCTAAAAATTACCCTTCAAACAGAAAAAGTAGCCTTTAACTTGCAGCCTTTTTAGTAGCAAATACATTTGTGTATCAGCTTTTTTCATTATTTGATCTGCTGTACTGAACAGTCACAAAAATGTTCATAGCATGCATAACTTCCAGTCCCACAGAGCATGCACAGTGCGTATTGAACAACACAGGTTAACATTAATCAAGTGAACCAGTTATATCCAATGAATAAGCTTCAAATGGTCCATGATGTAACAACCTATTGTCCTTATTTGAACATAAGGAAATAATGAAAGGAATATGCTATTTCTTATTGTCTTTTGTAATAACTAATGGACTAGTTCATTTTATATTATTTAAATAACTTATTTTCAAATTCAGGTATCTTACAATGCCCACAAAGTCTACATGTGCAAATCATCCATTTGTGTGTGCAACCAGAGATGTTGGAGTGTAATTACCTGCTTTGATTGTGATTTGTGTGCTGAAATGTAGCTTTTGCATCCAAAATAAGAGAAAAAGGATGGTCCAGTGGTTAGGGCAACCCAGGTTTAATTCCCTGCTCTGGCAGAAACCTCTTGTGTGACGTTGGGGCAATCACTTGGTGTATGTCTATAATGCAATTAAACACCTGAAGCTGGCCCGTGTCAGCTGACTTGGGCTCCCAGGGCTTCGGGTGCAGGGCTGTTTAATTGTGGTGTCAACATTTGGGCTCAGGTTGGAACCCAGGTTCTAAGACCCCATTAGGGAGAAGGGTCCCAGAGTGCGGGCTCCAGTCTGAGCCCGAACCTGTACACCATAATTAAAAAGCCCTGCAAACCAAGCCTGAGTCAGCTGACCTGGGCCAGCCACAGGTGTTTAATTACAATGTAGACATACCCTTAGTCTTTCTGTGCCACAGTTCTCATTTGTAAAATGGAGATAATAGTACTGCCATACTTAAGAGGGGTGTTGTGAGGATAAATATATTAAGACTATGAAATGTTCAGGTACTACAGTGATGGAGGCCATATAACAGATAGATAGATGCATGCGAATTGGGAGAATATACCTACATTTTATGCACAATTTAGCTGTTCATGTTTGAAAATGAACAAAATCAAGTCTGGGTGGGATTTTCGAAAGTGCCCAGCATTAGATTTTTGTAAACTCAGGGAGTTGGTAGATAAGATCCCATGGGAAGCAAGTCCTAAGGGGGAAAAGAGTTTGAGAGAGTTGGCAGGTTTCCAAAGAGATGTTATTAAGGGCATAAGATGAAGTATCCCACGGCATAGGAAAGATAGAAAATATGGCAAGAGGCCACTCTGGCTTAACCAGGAGACCTTCAATGATCTGAAACTAAAAAAAAGAGTCCTACAAAAGTGGGCATTAGGTCAAATTATGAAGGATGAATATAAAAAAATTAGAGATTGTACATTTAACATAATGAATGCCAATGAAAATGAGGTAGCATCTGAGGCAAAAATAGGGAAAGATCAAGTTAAAAACTGCTTAGAAAAGTTAGATATCTTAAAGTCAGCAGTGCCTGATTAAATACATCCTAAAATACTCAAAGAGCTGACTCAGGAGATATCTGACACATTAGTGATTATCTTTAAAAAAACTCATGAAAGATGGGAGAGATTCCAGAAGACTAGAAGAGGGCAAATGTAACGCCAATCTATAAAAAGGAGAATAAGGGCAAGCTGGAAAATTATAGACCAGTCAGTTAAGCTTCAGTTCTCAGAAAGATAATGGAGCAAATAATCAAGCAATCAATTTGCAAACACCTAGAAGACAATAAAGTGATAAGTAACAGTCAACATGGATTTTTCAAGAACAAATCGTGTTAAACCAATCTAATAGGGTTGACAGGGTAACAAGCCTTGTGGATAGGGGGGAAGTGGTAGATGAAGTATATCTTCACTTTAGTAAGGCTTTTGATACCGTCTCACATGACCTTCTGATAAACAAACTAGAGAAATACAACCTAGATGGAGCTATAATTAGGTGGCTGCATAACTGATTGATAAACCATTCCCAGAGAGTAGTTATTAGTGGTTCACAGTGAAGCTGGAAGGGCACATTAAATGGGGCCCCACAGGGATCAGTCCTGGGTCCAGTTCTGTTCCATATTTTCATCAGTGATTTAGATAATAGCATAGAGAGTACATTTATAAAGTTTGTGGATGATACTAATCTGGGGCAGGGGGTTGCATGTCCTTTGGATGATAGGATTAAAATTCAAAATGATCTGGACAAACTGGAGAAATGGTCCAAAGTAAGTAGAATGAAATGCATTAAGGACAAATGCAAAGTACTCCACTTAGGAAGGGACAATCAATTGCACACATACAAAATGGGAAATGACTACCTAGGAAAGGGTATTGTGGAAAGGGATCTGGGAATTATAGTGGACCACCAACTAAATATGAATCAACAGTGTAACACTGTTTAAAAAAAATGATCATAATTCAGGGATATATCAGCAGGTGTGTTGTAAGCAAGACACAAGAAGTAATTCTTCCGCTCTACTCTGAACTTGATAAGACTTCAACTGGAGTATTGTGTCCAGTTCTGGGTGCCACATTTCAGGAAAGATGTGAAAAAATTGGAAAAAGTCTAGAGGAAAGCAATAACAATGATTAAAGGTCTAGAAAACATGACCCATGAGGAAAGATTGAAAAAACTGGGTTTGTTTAGTCTGGAGAAGAGAAGACTAAGGTGGGATACGATCATTTTCAAGTACATAAAAGATTGTTACAAGGAGGGGGTTTGAAAAATTATTCTCATTAACTTCTGAGGATAGGGCAAGAAGCAATGGCCTTAAATTTCAGCAAGGGATATTGTGGAATCTCCACCTTTGGAGTTTTTTAAGAACAGGTTAGACAAACAACTGTCAGGAATGGTCTAGATAATACTTAGTCCTTCCTTGAGTGCAAGAGACTGGACTAAATGACCTATTGAGGTCCCTTCCAGTCCTACCCTTGTATGATTCTATGATTATCTAACTCTGCTACTATAGGAGTCAAAGGGAGTTTTACAACTGACTTCAACGGGAGCAGATTTAGACCAGTGCTGTATGTATTTTAACATTCCACTGCCTAACTTCATCTTCCTAATGGGTGAGATAATTCCCTCTCTCTCTTGCTGAGTGTTTAGCACTCAGTTTATTATATGAAATATTTTAGAAGTATAAACAACTGCTTAATACCTGAAATAATACATTCATTAATAATTCATCATATGCATATGATGAGCGAAATTAAAATGGAAATAAGCCCAACTGTTGCTGTGAAAAAAGGGCACGCAAATATATGTAAATATATTTTAAATATATAAAGACATTCCAATATGCCACTTTGTCATATGCCATTAACAGATTGATATCTCATGGAAAAATGCTGAAATAGTTATATGCCACACGATATTGTACCAATTCTATACACATTAAGCATATTGTATCATATTTACATTATTTTCCACATATTATTTGGTGCAGTTTATGCTAAATAATTGGACTATGTCACATCTGAAAGATGCCATCTGCAATTTGAAAGCTGTTAAATAACTACATAAATGTTGTCCAATAATTGCTTCAGTTAAGTGAATCTTTTAAGATAAACATTTTCTGATACCCGGCCATGTCTTTAAAAAGGCTTACATATATTTGGTGACATCAGTCACATGACAGTGTAATTAATTAATACTTCACAATAATTTGGAGCTGCTTATATAGGTTTATGACAACAATTAAAACATAACTATGACCTTGATACAGCAAAACACTTAAGAAGCAGGTGCTTAACTTTAAGCATGTGAGTAGTCCCAGTAAAGTCAATAGGAGTCTTCACATGCTCAAAGTTAAGCAAGGTGTGATGCTTGACTGGGACCAATATCTAAATGGCTTAAAAACACCATCCATTTCTTTTTAAAGTTAATAAAGCAGGAAAGAGGGATAGGGAATTCATTTTGCCTGAAAGTGCTAATCAGATTGGAATGGTTTGTGACTGGTAGGCTTCAGAAGAGATTCTAAGAAAAGGAGCAGAGAGGAAAGGAGGAAAAAAACCCTCTAATAAATGTCTGGCTGCTTAGTTTTTCAGCAGTCTACGTTCACACCTTTATATACTGTATCCTCTCACATGCTGCCCTCCACCATCACTTCCCCTTTTCCTCTTCTCTCTTTTGTGTCCCTAGTCCTTTCCCCTTTCACTGCTCTTGATCACCCAGCCCTCTTCTAGCTTTTCCTTAGTTTCAGATCTCATCAGTGCTTCCTCTGCCACTAAAGTAGCTTCTAGTTTCATGTTTAAACCTTTGTAGAATACATAATCGGACACTGCTGCCTCGTGTTCCCTGTTGCATTTTTCATCCCGAACACCTTCAGATAATATTCAGAAGTGCTGATCACCCACAACTTCAACTAAGGAAAGTGGGATCTCTGGGTGCTCAGCATCACTGAAAAATCAGACCATAGGTGGTTCCTGGGAATGGAGGGAGGAATCCCTTTCTTCATCTGTATGTTCCTTTTTAAATTTTAAAAAGGCAGTGCAGGAGGACCCATCGGAGTTGCTCACAGGGTCCCAATGCTCTAGAACAGTTGTTCTCAACCTTTCCAGACTACTGTATCCCTTTCAGGAGTCTGATTTGTCTTGAGTACCCCACAAGTTTCACCTCACTTAAAATCTACTTGCTTACAAAATCAGGCATAAAAATACAAAAGTGGCATAGCACACTATTACCGAAAATTTGCTTACTGTCTCATTTTTACCAAATAATTATCAAATAAATCAATTTGAATATAAATGTTGCACTTACATTTCAGTGTATAGTATATAGAGCAGTACAAACAGATCATTGTCTGTATGAAATTTTAGTTTGTACTGACTTTGCTAGTGCTTTTTATGTAGCCTGTTGTAAAACAAGGCAAATATCTAGATGAACCCTCTGGAAAACCTCTGCATACCCCCAGGGTAACGGACCCCTGACTGAGCAGGCTATCCTGAGAAGCACCTATTAGGTAGCTTCCGAAAACACCATAAAGGAGATGGGAAAGGGACTGCCAGGGCACCCCCTGATGATCTGGGAGTGAAGCAGGACAGCAGGATGCTGAACTTACATTGCCTCCTCAACAATAGGAATGGAGGCCCAACGGGCTTGAGTGAAGGTGTACATGAGTTCAGAATTTACCTTCCAGTATAGGTAGTAACAATAATACGTGTCTCTTTTTCTGTAGATCTCAAAACACTCTACAAAGAAAGCAAGCATTGTTATCCCCATTTTACAGATGGGTGAAGTGATTTGCCCTGGGTCCTCCAGAAGACTAGTGTTAGGGCTAGGACTAGAACCAACATCTCCTAAGACCCCCTTCAGCACCCTAATGACTGGAATGCACTATGGCCCAGCTATTCATGGGGACTCATAGGTTGCTTATGAGGTATTTTGATGACCTTGTTAAATTCTGGGTAGTTGCATTCATGCATAATGTTACCCAGGCAGGCCAAATGTGCTGCAATTTATCATGAAAGAAGAATTACTTGAAGATGTTAAAAATGCATAAAAGAACAGCTGTTGTATCGCTGGAAGCAATGCATTGGTGCACGTATTACTACAAAACATGGTGCTGATTAATTGTTCAGCTTTCTTATAGTATTTTTTAATGCATTTTATGTTAACTGTCATCTATTTCATTCACAGCTTGTGTGGGATTTCCTTTCCGCAATGAACTTATCACAAATAAATAAGTAATAATAAAGTTATTAATGGGCATGTTAATCACCATGGACTGGGAGAACTGAGATGATGGAAGTGAAAAGTGGCTATTATCACTGACATAATTAGCACTAGACTTTCTTAAATGAGTGTTGAAGAAAAGATAATTTAGATACTGGCAAACCCTCATCTTTTAAACTAGCTCTGCTTACTAGAGATACTTGGCCAAGTTCACATAGCTCTATGTGGGACCACAGGTTCAATCGGTTTGCATGGAATCCTTTTCTCTTTGCCCCATTTTAAGCAGAGGCATGAAGACTATGATCAATAATACTAGGGCCTTGTCTACACTACACACTAAATCAGCATGATTGATGCAGCGACATCGATTTAGTGGGTCTTGTGAAGACATGATAAGTCAACAGGAGAGCGCTCTCCCGTTGACTTAATTAAACCACCTCAACAATAGGAGGAAGCTATGTTGACGGGAGAGCATCTCCCGTCGACATATCGTGGTGTAGACACCGCTTTAAGTCAATGTAAGTTACGTATGTAACTTAACTGGTGTAACTTAGATCACCTTACAGCGCTGGTGTAGACTAGGCCTGAGTTATAGAAAACACAGAAATGCTCCCATATTTGGAGCTCCCTTTCTGTTACTTTAAACTTTGGCCAGCAATTTTCCCACTCCAATCTCAACAGTTTTCAATTAAATAAACAAATTAAAGAAACTTTCCCCTAGTAAGATCTATGTAGTACAATTATCCAAATCTTTGGGACAGATTTTTTTCCCTACTGTGCTCCATTACGCTATTGAGGTTGTACAGAAAGAGAGGAGACGGGCCCAGTGAATACAGAGCCAGCATAATTGATTTCTATACCACCCTCCTCACAACCCTGGACAAAAAAGTACATGTTGGATATGAGAAGGGGCATGTGGATGGTATCATGATGGGCAGGATGGGTTACACACAGCTATGCTCAACCGGAGGATGGTTCTTTGGGATTGTTGCTAGCTGGAGCATGTTACAGCAGACCCTAGACTGCTCTAGCTTGCGCTGAGGCCAAGTATCAGGCAGGGAGCCAAAGAGACATCATAACCAACTCTCTGGCAGCCATCCACTTATTTGCTATGTCATATTTACACTCAACAGAGCAGAGAATCTGGTCCATTGTCAATTTTTATATTGAATAAATTGGTCTGCTGATAAAATATCCACAAAAGTTTTGGGTTTTGCAAACAGAGTTTAAATGTAACTCCTGGTAAGAAGCTACACTGCTACTCTTAGGCTTGCAGCAATTGGATTGTCCTTAAAATAAGGTGATGCAATTGTGCTGCTTCCATAAAGAAGATTAAAAAAAACATGGCAGGCAAATGTAGCACCATTGCTATTTTGAGAGATCAGAGCAGAGAGATAAGAATAAAGCCAAGTTTTAAACAAAATGTTTTGCTTTTTCTATTGTTCTTGCCGTGTTTTGGCTCAGTTTTCGGTGTTAAACATTAGCTCAGAACAAATTGTGCCATGAAAGTCCCTTCCCAGCTTGTGGACAGTCCACAGAGAATCCTGCAGCCTGAGCTCAACCCATCCCAAATGTACAATACAGCTGTAGAGAGCTGTTTGGCAGAGACTCAAATATCTTTTGAACAAACTGCTTTATGCTCATGCACTCATTGTTTCTGTTCAATGCTCATCATGAAAAGTTATCCTGAAAGCAGCCAATATTGTTATTGATTCCGTTGGATTTTCTTTCTTTCTTTCTTTCTTTCTTTCTTTCTTTCTTTCTTTCTTTCTTTCTTTCTTTTTTTGGAGAATGAAAGCAGTCAAGGAGAAAAAGACTTTATAAGCCTATAGCTGAATTAGCACCTTAAGTATTTACAGACAGATTTTAGAGATGCACAAATTCTGATGCTTTTAGGGAGCCTCTGATTCATAACTTGTGTACAGTATAAGGGCTTGATCCAAAGATTTCAATGGGCTTTGAATCAGGACTTAAATATACATCCAAATCACACATTTTGAAAATTTGGCTTATAATTTGCTATTCTTGGAGATTTCTCCAGTGATTTACTAGACACACACCCTTGACTCAAAGAGCTATAAAATTAAATGGGTATGAGAGTGAATGAACAATATAGAAAAAAGTGAGAGATGTCCCATTATGCTAATGGGAACAATAAGGCCCATCTAATTCTCTTGATATATCTGCTAATTAAGGCCCCAGTTTAACAAACCACTTGAACATTTGTTTATGTACATGTGATGTCTTTCTTAAGGCACAGGCAGTTTGTATGTAACAACTGAATTATTTTTTATTTAAACATTACATAACACAGAAATGAGAGCCCAGCGTCAGCCATAGTCTGATCTATCTCCTGCAGTCCAGAACTCCAGCTTTCAAAATGGAAGATGACCTTTTATCTCTGAAGATCACATCCTTACATAACCGTTACAGCCACTCCCCACAGTATCTTGGCGAATAAGGATCAGATTAGGTTCAGAATTAGAGTTGAGTGAATTAAAGATTTTTCAGTTTGATGGCTGTACTGAAAAACTTTTTAAAAAAGTTTAGTTCAAAAATAGTTTTGCTTCAGGTTTTTGTTTGTTTGTTTGTTTTGCATTTTCCGCTCCACTCCACCACTCAAAACTATTGGTTGAATTTGAGCCAAATTCTCAAATAATTTTTGTGCCCCACAAAAATGCATTTGTCCAGTGAATTTACTATTTGCCAAAAAAATTTGCCCAGCTTCATTCAAAATATGTTTTCATGTTTTCCTTCTATTTCTTTGGCCTGAAAAGTGTTACTAGCAATGCAACTCTGTTTTGTCTACTGATCACTTTAAACTAAAATAGTTATAAAATGCAGATTCAGGCCATACATTTGACAATATGTTAGTTTTCTGGCTCAGATCTAACCTAATATATACTAGCACTCAGTGCTGGAAATCTAGAAAATCATGATGCTTCATACAAATGTTTCTAAAAATTGAATTTTATGGGACAGATCCGCAAATAAATGAAGTAAATTTTCATCCCAGAGAATCTGGCCCAGTGTAGCTGCATAGTACAATGGAGTGAGCATGCTGGCATTTGAGAGAGAAAGATATTTTTGATGGTTTTGATCCTTGCTTTTGGAGCTTTATATAATCAGTACTGTCCATCTGTAATATGACTAAAAGTTTTATATCTGAATACTTACAAGTATGTATAAAGTACTGGGATGTTTATCAAAAACTCTTACTATAACAGTAGCTTACTTCTAACCTATTACTTAACACAGTAAGTTAATTGATTTAGTTCATTCATCTGTAGCAAGCAAGTCACTTTTCTAACATTCTGTAAATGGTGGAAGTTTCAGAGCTTCTGAATCAGTGCACAGGAGATTTACTTGCAAAACTCCTGTAGTGTTAACTGGAGTTAACTGTGAAAATGCAGTGTACTTTTGAAGAATTATGTAATGTAAGTAGATACAATCACATTTAAAATGTGCATTCTTTCTTTCTTTCATGAATCTGTGGTATGTTGACAGGTAGCTTTGTCACTGCCATATAAGTGACTTCCTCTTTAGGAGACAGCTCTTCTTAGAAAGAATGTTTTTCTTCAAATTACTTTGTACTTGTAGGGGGAGCTTAGTAAAACTGAAATGTCAAACACTACCAAGGAAGGATATTATATTTTATCAGGCACTTACATCACAGTGAGTGAGTGAAATTGAGTCAAGTGTATTATTCACTGAAGTGCAGACTGTTAGCAACTTGGTATTAAGAAAGGCTAAAAACGAATCATTAATGTTAAGCAGACCTCACAGCTACTCAGAAGCTACTTGTGAATACAAAATCAGAACCAAAGAGCTGGAAAAGACCTATTAGGTCATTTAGACCATCCTTCCACCGGCACAAAATTGTTCTCTATTATACATTTGCAAGTGTTTTGTCCAGACTAATTTTATAATGTCCCAGTGAAAGATCGATTCTATTCTATATAAGTTCTTATATCACCCTCATCTCCATAGTATCTGAATGCCTTTCAGTAGTGCATTAAGTGATGTGACTAACATTTAATACATCAGGTTCGTTTACTCTCTCATCTTCTCCCCACAGGGAGATTTGTGTGAGCAGTGGAATATTTTATTTTGGTAGTTTTTTAAAAAAATGTACACCTGTATATGTGTTTATACTAAAGAAGGCAAGCTCCAAGAAGTGCACCTTGCACTTGAAGCAGAAGGTGGCAACATTTGCGTTGGTGCTTAGTTCTTGTGGGAAATCATCCTTCAGTCTTGGACTGGGCCCCCCCAAAAGCTCTGATACTTGCACAGACTACTTATCTCTTATGATGGAAAGTTTCATTGTGCCTGTTGATCACAACATTCATCTTGAAGCTTTAGACAATCTTTTAGTTATGCTGGGCCCAGAGCATTGAGTGCCTTGAGGATAAGGCCTGAGACCTTGAACTTGACTCAGTGTTGTACGGGAAGTCAGTATAGAGAACAATGGACAGGTTTGATGTGCTTCTCCCACTTCCTTGTGGTGCCTATTTCATAGCCTAATAGAATTCATCATTCTCATAAGAACATAAGAGCAGCCATACTGGTCAGACCAAAGGTCCATGTAGCCCAGTATCCTGTCTTCTGACAGTGGCCAATGCCACGTGCCCCAGAGGGAGTGAACAGAACAGGTAATCAAGTGATCCATCCCCTGTTGCTCATTCCCAGCTTCTGGCAAACAGAGCTAGGGACACCATCTCTGCCCATCCTGGTTCCTTTTTGAACCCTGTTATAGTCTTGGCCTTCACAACATTCTCTGGCAATGAGTTACACAGACTGACTGTGTGTTGTGTGAAAAAATGCTTCCTTTTGTTTGTTTTAAACCTGCTGCCTATTTGTAAGGGGACTGTTATCCCCTTACTAACATTCAGAGCTCTCAGGGGCAATGGGGAGAGGCCAATGCTCCAGGTCAGCTCTGATTGACAGGGCGGGCAGGCGAATCAGGGAGTCAGGAGGTCAGGGTGGATCCCGTCCTCCGTGTGAGCTGAAGTTGCCTGAGTCAGAGTGAGTGGAGCTGAGCTGAGGAGAGGGCAGAGGCCAGAGGCCAGAGCTGAGCTGGGCCAGATCTGGAGGGGCCAGAAAAGCAGCCCAGAGACACAGACCTGCCCTGGGAGCAGAGGTGCAGCCCCAAAGCCAGAGCACAGCCCAGAGAGACAGACCTGTCCTGGGGGAGAAGCTGCAGCAGCCAGAGCCAGAGGGGCCAGGGCAGCAGCCCAGGGAGCTGGAGGCAGAGCAGCAGCAGCAGCAGCAGCCGTGCTGAGGCAGAGGAGCTGGAGCTGAGGCAGAGTGGTGGAGCTGGGGCTGGAGCAGTCCAGAGCCGGGTGCAGTGAGCAGCTGGGGAGAGCGAGGGGGACCCTGGGCAGTGGGCCCAGCACAGGGAGATGCCTCAGCCAGGAGGCCCTGCGGGCCAGACTTGCAGGGGGATCTAAACCCCTACAGGGCGGGGGTGACACTGGGAAGAGGGTCCTGCCACCCAGAGCCTGCGAGCGTGTGGCCACCGCCAGAACAAGTGTCCAAGCCACAGCGTCCCTGCAGCACAGCCAGGGCCTGTGAAGGAGCCTGGGACTTACACAGGAACAGACTGAACTGCCCTGACATGGCAGAGACACTGTTGTGATGCCCCTGCCACAGAGCGGGGTGATGTGTTTTCATTAGCCTTTCCCATTTTTCCTTATTCCTGTTACAAATTAATTGTTAATTAAATAATTTGCATTTGCTTTGAATTGTATGCAGTGATCAGTGGGTCAGGGAAGCATCCTGTTCAGAGAGAGTACCCCGGAGTGGGGACACCCTAGCCCCTGACCTAGGTGACCACAGCAAGGTTGGGGGTCGAGCCCCCCAGGAATCCTGGGCCCAGCCTTGTTGGGGTTACGAGGACTCTGCCAGACAGGAGAGTGCAAGGGGAGTCCTCAAGGGCAGGGAGGCCTCTGGGGTAAAGGAAGTGGGAGCAAGGACTGAGATCCTTCCGCTAGCCCATTTCACTGGGGTAGTGCAGAGACGAGGAAAGTTCCCCACAATAGCGGGACTATTCCCCCGCTTACATATTCATTTAATTTGGTGATTCATTTAATTTAGTTCTTGTGTTATGAGCGGCACAGGAGCCAGCAAACAGAGCTGTAAACAGGGGAGTTTGAGTGGGAGTTCTGTTGGAGTTCTGTTGGAGGAGAAGAGGCTTGGAGGGGCAGTGTGCTGGGAGAGCAGCTGAGCCCTAATTAGGGGGCGGGGCTTCGCTGATCAGGGGTCCTATAAAGGCAGCCAGCCAGTCAGGCAGCGGCACAGACAGCTGCAGCGGCACAGGAGCCAGCAAACAGAGCTGTAAACAGGGGAGTTTGAGTGGGAGTTCTGTTGGAGTTCTGTTGGAGGAGAAGGATTTAGGTGAGAAGGCTGGCAGATATAGAGGCAGCAGTGGTCATGAGCCAAGCAGTGGAGGACACAATGAGGATGACTGGATGTGGCACCTGCGGTATGTATATGATTCTGGAGGGGGTACCTGATAAGAGTTTTGTCTGCATGAAGTGCCGCCTGATAGAGCTGATGGAAGAAAAGATCCGAGGATTAGAGATGCAGGTGGAAACTCTGGTTGAGTTTAGACAGGGGTTCGAGCAGTTGATGGAGGAAAGGCACGAGGTGGCTGACGGGGAAAGCTCAGAGATGCAGATGGAAGCAGGATCAAAGGCCTCTGAGGGGGGACTGCCGGGTGAAGAAAATGGACAGTGGAAGCATGTGACTAAGAGAACCAGGCAGAGGAAAAGACGGGCCAGTGAAGGAGAAATAGAGCTCAAGAACAGGTTTGCAGAGTTGGAGAATGAAGAAGGGGTACAGCAGGTGGTCACTGAAGGTGGAAGGGCAAGGAAGAAGAGAAGAGCGGTTAGTCCCATAGAAGAAGGGGAAGAGTCGATGGGGACAACACCAAACATGAGCCCCAGGAGGATACAGGATGGGTTGAAGAGGATTACAAGGGAAAATAGGAATGGAAAGGACTTGCAGCCAGAGGGAACAGGGGATAGACTGGAGAATCGCACTGTCACCAGGAAAAGGCAGGTCTACGTGATTGGGGATTCCTTACTGAGAAGAATAGACAGGCCTGTAACCAGAGCTGATCCAGAGAACAGAAGGGTGTGCTGTCTACCGGGTGCTAAGATACGGGATGTGGACCTGAGGTTGAAGAGGATCCTAAAGGGAGCAGGAAAGAATCCATTGATCATCCTTCACGTAGGAACAAATGACACGGCTAGATTCTCACTGGAACGAATCAAGGGGGACTATGCCAGGCTGGGGAAGACGCTTAAGGAAATCGAGGCTCAGGTAATCTTCAGTGGGATTCTGCCTGTTCCTAGAGAAGGGCAACAAAGGTGTGACAGGATTATGATGATCAACAGATGGCTCAGGGATTGGTGCTACAAGGAGGGCTTTGGGATGTATGGCCACTGGGAGGCATTCATGGACAGAGGACTGTTCTTTCGGGATGGACTTCACCTGAGTAGGGAAGGAAATAGACTTCTAGGATGGAGGCTGGCACAACTGATCAAGAGAGCTTTAAACTAGGAATTTGGGGGAGACGGTTGGGAGATGTCTAGGTAATCTCCACGCTGGATTTTAACATTGAGAGGGAAGACAACCAAGTAAGAGAGGATATAGCCGGGGGTAGGAGAATGGACATAAGGAGGAAGGGCAGAGTGGATACTAGTCAAATAGGTCATACTGGCAGTACAATGTCCATACCAAATTGGGTAAGGAATGTGAGTGAGGCCAAACAGCAAAAATTAAGATGTTTGTACACCAATGCGAGGAGCCTAGGTAACAAAATGGAAGAATTAGAGCTACTGGTCCGGGAAGTGAAACCAGATATCATAGGAATAACCGAAACATGGTGGAATAGTAGTCATGCCTGGAGTACAGGTATTGAAGGGTATGTGCTGTTTAGGAAAGATAGAAATAAAGGTAAAGGTGGGGGAGTAGCATTGTATATCAATGATGAGGTAGACTGTAAAGAAATAAAAAGTGATGGAATGGATAAGACAGAGTCTGTCTGGGCAAAAATCACATTGGGGAAGAAAACTACTAGAGCCTCCCCTGGGATAGTGCTTGGGGTGTGCTATAGACCACCAGGATCTAATTTAGATATGGATAGAGACCTCTTTAATGTTTTTAAGGAAGTAAATACTAATGGGAACTGTGTGATCATGGGAGACTTCAACTTCCCAGATATAGATTGGAGAACAAGTGCTAGTAGTAATAATAGGGCTCAGATTTTCCTAGATGTGATAGCTGATGAATTCCTTCATCAGGTAGTTGCTGAACCAACAAGGGGGGATGCCATTTTAGATTTGGTTTTGGTGAGTAGTGAGGACCTCATTGAAGAAATGGTTGTGGGGGACAACCTTGGCTCGAGTGATCATGAGCTAATTCAGTTCAAACTAAATGGAAGGATAAACAAAAATAAATCTGAGACTAGGGTTTTTGATTTCAAAAGGGCTAACTTTAATAAATTAAGGAAATTAGTTAGGGAAGTGGATTGGACTAAAGAATTTATGGACCTAAAGGCGGAGGAGGCCTGGGATTATTTCAAGTTAAAGTTGCAGAAGCTATCAGAAGCCTGTATCCCAAGAAAGGGGAAACAATTCATAGGCAGGGGTTTTAGACCAAGCTGGATGAGCAAGCATCTCAGAGAGGTGATTAAGAAAAAACAGAAAGCATACAAGGAGTGGAAGATGGGAGGGATCAGCAAAGAAACCTACCTTATTGAGGTCAGAGCATGTAGGGATAAAGTGAGACAGGCTAAAAGTCATGTAGAATTGGACCTTGCAAAGGGAATTAAAACCAATAGTAAAAAGTTGTATAGCCATATAAATAGGAAGAAAACAAAGAAAGAAGAAGTGGGACCGCTAAACACTGAGGATGGAGTGGAGGTTAAGGATAATCTAGGCATGGCTCAATATCTAAACAAATACTTTGCCTCAGTCTTTAATGAGGCTAATGAGGAGCTTAGGAATAGTGGCAGCATGACAAATGGGAATAAGGATGTGGGGGTAGATATTACCATATCCGAGGTAGAAGCCAAACTTGAACAGCTTAATGAGAGTAAATCAGGCTGCCCAGATAATCTTCATCCAAGAATATTAAAGGAACTGGCACATGAAATTGCAAGTCCATTAGCAAAAATTTTTAATGAATCTCTAAACTCAGGGGTTGTACCGTTTGCCTGGAGAATAGCTAATATAGTTCCTATTTTTAAGAAAGGGAAAAAAAGTGACCCGGGTAACTACAGGCCTGTTAGTTTGACATCTGTAGTATGCAAGGTCTTGGAAAAAATTTTGAAGGAGAAAGTAGTTAAGGACCTTGAGGTCAATGGCAATTGGGACAAATTACAACATGGTTTTACAAAAGGTAGATCGTGCCAAACCAACTTGATCTCCTTCTTTGAGAAAGTAACAGATTTTTTAGATAAAGGAAACGCAGTGGATCTAATCTACCTCGATTTCAGTAAGGCATTTGATACAGTACCACATGAGGAATTATCGGTTAAATTGGAAAAGATGGGGATCAATATGAAAATTGAGAGGTGGATAAGGAACTGGTTAAAGGGGAGACTACAGCGGGTCATACTGAAAGGTGAACTGTCAGGTTGGAGGGAGGTTACTAGTGGAGTTCCTCAAGGTTCAGTTTTGGGACCAATTTTATTTAATCTTTTTATTACTGACCTCGGCACCAAAAGTGGGAGTGTGCTAATAAAGTTTGCAGATGACACAAAGTTGGGAGGTATTACCAATTCAGAAAAGGATCGGGATATCCTACAGGAAGATCTGGATGACCTTGTAAACTGGAGTAATAGTAATAGGATGAAATTTAATAGTGAGAAGTGTAAGGTTATGCATTTAGGGATTAATAACAAGAATTTTAGTTATAAGCTGGGGTGCATCAGTTGGAAGTAACGGAAGAGGAGAAGGACCTCGGAGTCCTGGTTGATCACAGGATGACTATGAGTCGCCAATGTGATGTGGCCGTGAAAAAAGCTAATGCGATCTTGGGATGCATTAGGTGAGGTATTTCTAGTAGAGATAAGGAGGTGTTAGTACCGTTATACAAGGCATTGGTAAGACCTCATTTGGAATACTGTGTGCAGTTCTGGTCTCCCATGTTTAAGAAGGATGAATTCAAACTGGAACAGGTACAAAGAAGGGCCACTAGGATGATCCGAGGAATGGAAAACCTGTCGTATGAAAGGAGACTCAAGGAGCTTGGTTTGTTTACCCTAACCAAAAGAAGGCTGAGGGGAGATATGATTGCTCTCTTTAAATATATCAGAGGGATAAATACCAGGGAGGGAGAGGAATTATTTCAGCTCAGTACCAATGTGTACACAAGAACAAATGGATATAAACTGGCCAGCAGGAAGTTTAGACTTGAAATTAGACGAAGGTTTCTAACCATCAGAGGAGTGAAGTTCTGGAACAGCCTTCCAAGGGAAGCAGTGGGGGCAAAAGACCTAACTGGCTTCAAGATTAAGCTAGATACGTTTATGGAGGGGATGGTTTGATGGGATAACATGATCTTAGTCAAGGGTCAATTAATTGCCATCAGTGGTAAATAGGACCAATGGTCAATGATGGGATGTTAGAAGTTACTACAGAGAACTTTTTCCTGGGTGTCTGGCTGGTGAGTCTTGCCCACATGCTCGGGGTTCAGCTGATCGCCATATTTGGGGTCGGGAAGGAATTTTCCTCCAGGGTAGATTGGCAGAGGCCCTGGAGGTTTTTTGCCTTCCTCTGCAGCATGGGGCACGGGTCACTTACCGGAGGATTCTCTGCATCTTGAAGTCTTTAAACCATGATCTGAGGACTTCAATAGCTGAGACATAGGTGAGAGAATTATTCCAGGAGTGGGTGGGTGAGATTCTGTGGCCTGCATTGTGCAGGAGGTCAGACTAGATGATCATAATGGTCCCTTCTGACCTTAAAGTCTATGAGTCTATGAGTCTATAAGTAAATAACACTTCCTTATTTACTTTCTCCTCACCAGCCATGATTTTATAGACCTCAATCATATCTCCCCCCCTTAGTCGTGTCTTTTCCAAACTGAAAATCTCCATGATATTCACCTTAAGTTTCCTCTTCTGATTATATCACTCTTTTCAGAGTTATAACATTTGGTTGCACCCTAAATAATTTCACTTCCTCCTTAGTATTTGCACACGTTCAATTTGTAGACATTAATCATGCCTCATTCATTCCACATCATCACTTTTCAATACACCTCTAGCTATTTCAAACCTTCTACAGGGAATTGGAAAGATAGACATGTGGACAAGGGGGATCTAGTGGAGATAGTGTACTTAGATTTCCAGAAAGCCTTTGACAAGGTCCCTCACCAAAGGCTCTTACGTAAATTGAGTTGTCATGGGATAAGAGGGAAGATACTTTCATGGACTGAGAACTGGTTAAAAGACTGGGAACAAAGGGTAGGAATAAATGGTAAATGTTCAGAATGGAGAAGGGTAACTAGTGGTGTTCCCCATGCGTCAGTCCTAGGACCAATCTCATTCAACCTATTCATAAATGATCTGGAGATAGGGGTAAACAGTGAGGTAGTAAAGTTTTCAGATGATACTAAACTTCTCAAGATAGTTAAGACCAAAGCAGACTGTGAAGAACTTCAAAAAGATCTCACAAAGCTAAGTGATTGGCCAATAAAATGGCAAATGAAATTTAATGTGGATAAATGTAAAGTAATGCACATTGGAAAAAATAAGCCAAACTATACATACAATTTGATGGGGACTAATTTAGCTACAACTAATCAGGAAAAAGATCTTGGAGTGATCGTGGATAGTTCTCTGAAGACATCCATGCAGTGTGCAGCCGCAGTGAAAAAAGCAAACAGGATGTTAGAAATCATTAAAAAAGGGATAGAGAATAAGACGGAGAATATATTTTGCCCTTATATAAATCCATGGTATGCCCACATCTTGAATACTGCGTACAGATGTGGTTTCCTCATCTCAAAAAAGATATACTGGCATTAGAAAAGGTTCAGAGAAGGGCAACTAAAATGATTAGGGGTTTGGAACGGGTCCCATATGAGGAGAGATTAAAGAGGCTAGGACTTTACAGCTTGGAAAAGAGGAGACTAAGAGGGGATATGATAGAGGTATATAAAATCATGAGTGGTGTGGAGGAAGTGAATAAGGAAAAGTTATTTACTTGTTCCCATAATTTAAGAACATGGGGCCACCCAATGAAATTAATGGGCAGCAGGTTTAAAACACATAAAAGGAAGTTCTTCACACAGCACACAGTCAACCTGTGGAACTCCTTGCCTGAGGAGGTTGTGAAGGCTAGGACTATAACAGGGTTTAAAAGAGAACTGGATTAATTCATGGAGGTTAAGTCCATTAATGGCTATTAGCCAGGATTGGTAAGGAATGGTGTCCCTAGCCTCTGTTTGTCAGAGGGTGGTGATGGATGGTAGGAGAGAGACCACTTGATCATTAACTGTTTGGTTCACTCCCTCTGGGGCACCTGACATTGGCCACTGTTGGTAGATAGGATACTGGGCTAGGTGGACCTTTGGTCTGACCCAGTACGGCCATTCTTATGTTCTTATGTTCTTTACGATAGTTTCAACCAATTTTCCTGGTACTGAAGTGAGGCTTACTGGCCTGTAGTTGCCAGGGTCACTTCTGGAGCCCTTTTTAAAAATTGGCGTCACGTTAGCTATCCTCCAGTCATTTGGTACAGAAGCTGATTTAAATGATAGGTTGCAGATGAAAGTTAGTAGTTCTGCAATTTCACATTTGAGTTCCTTCAGAACTCTTCGGTGAATACCATCAGATCCTGGAGAGTTATTACTGTTTAGTTTATCAATTTGTTCCAAAACCTCCTCTAATGACACCTGAATTTGGGACAGTTCCTCCAATCTGTCACCCAAAAAGAATGGTTCGGGTTTGGAAATCTCCCTCACATCCTCAACGGTGAAGTCCGATGCAAAGAATTCATTTAGCATCTCCACAATGGCCTTATAGTCTTTGAGTGCTCCTTTAGCATCTCGATCGTCCAGTGGCCCCACTGGTTATTTAGCAGGCTTTCTGCTTCGGATGTATTTAAAAAAAAATTGCTATTACTTTTGGAGTCTTTGGCTAGCTGTTCTTCAAATTCTTTTTTGGTCTTTCTAATTATATTTTTACATTTCATTTGCCAGAGTTTATGCTCTTTTCTATTTTCCTCATTAGGATTTGTCTTCCACTTTTTAAAGGATGCCTTTTTGCCTCTCACTGCTTCTTTTACTTTGTTGTTTAACCACGGTGGCTCTTTTTTGGTTCTCTTTCTATGTTTTTTAATTTGGCATATACATTTAAGTTGAGCCTCTATTATGGTGTCTTTAAAAAGTTTCCACGCAGCTTGCAGGGATTTTACTTTTGGTACTGTACCTTTTAATTTCTGTTTCACTAACCTCCTCATTTTTGTGTAGTTCCCCTTTCTGAAATTAAATGCTACAGTGTTGGGCTGCTGTGGAGTTTTCCCTGCCACAGGGATGTTAAATTTAATTATATTATGGACACTATTACCAAGGGGTCCAGCTATATTCACCTCTTGGACCTGATCCTGTGCTCCACTTAGGACTAAATCAAGAATTGCCTCTCCCCTTGTGGGTTCCAGGACTAGCTGCTCGAAGAAGCAGTCATTTAAGGTGTCAAGAAACTTTATCTCAGCATCCCTTCCTGAAGTGATATGTACCCAGTCAATATGGGGAAAGTTGAAATCCCCCATTATTATTATTGAGGTTTTTTTTAAATAGCTTCTCTAATCTCCCTGAGCATTTCAGTGTCACTAACACCATCATGGTCAGGTGGTCTGTAATATAGCCCTACAGTTATATTCTTATTTTTCAAGCATGGAATTACTATCCATATAGATTCTATAGTACAATTTAGTTCATTTAAGATTTTTACTTCATTTGATTCTACACGCTCTTTCACATACAGTGCCACTCCCCCACCAGCACGACCCGTCCTTCCAATATATTTGTACCCTGGTATTACTGTGTCCCATTGATTATCCTCATTCCACCAGGTTTCTGTGATGCCTATTATACCAATATCCTCATTTAATACTAGGCACTCTAGTTCACCCATCTTATTATTTAGACTTCTAGCATTGGTATATAAGCATGTTAAAAACTTGTCATTTTTTGGCTCTCCCCTATTGCATGACGTAATTGAATGGGACTTTTTTTCATTTGACTGTTTCTCATCAGATCCTCCTTGTATTTTACCATTTTCCATCCTCTACTCCTTATAAGGACATAGGGAATCTCCATGTATAAATCCTCCCCTAAGGGATGTCCGAACCACATGCTTCTCCACACCTGTCGACTTTCCCCCAGCCATTAGTTTAAAAACAGTTCTATGACCTTTTTAATTTTAAGTGCCAGCAATCTGATTCCATTTTGGTTTAGGTGGAGCCCATCCTTCCTGTATAGGCTCCCCCTCTTCCAAAAGCGTCCCCAGTTCCTAATGAATCTAAACCCCTTCTCCCTACACCATGGTTTCATCCACGCATTGAGACCCTGTAGTTCTGCCTGTCTAACTGGCCCTGCGTGTGGAACTGGAAGCATTTCAGAGAATGCTACCATGGAAGTCATGGACTTCAATCTCTTACCTACCAGCCGAAATTTGGCATCCAGGACCTCTCTCCTATCCTTCCCCATGTCATTGGTACCTACATGTACCATGACCACCGGCTCCTCCCCAGCACTACACATAAGTCTATTTAGATGTCTCGAGAGATCCGCAAACTTCGCACCAGGCAGGCAAGTCACCATGCAGTTCTCCCGATCATCGCAAACCCAGCTATCTATGTTTCTAATGATCAAATTGCCCATTACTAATACCTGTCTCTTCCTAATAACTGTAGCTCCCTCCCCCGGAGAAGTATCCTCAGTACGAGAGGATACCACAACATCATCTGGGAGGAGGGACCCAACTATGAGATTGTTTCCCTCTGCTCCAGTTGGAAGTTCTCCTTCCCTGAGGCTTTCATCCTCCTCAACAGCACAGAGGCTGTCAGACCAGTGGTGGGACCATTCTACTGTGTCCTGGAAAGTCTCATCTATGTACCTCTCTGTCTCCCTCAGCTCCTCCAGCTCAGCCACCCTGGTCTCCAAAGTCCGTACACAGTCTCTGAGGGACAGGAGCTCCTTGCACCAAATGCACACATACACCACCAGCCCAAAGGGCAAATAATCATACATGCTGCATTGAGTGCAAAAAACTTGGTAGCTCCCACTGTGTTGCTGGACTTCTGCCTGCATTCTCTTTTTACTCCTGAAGCTTGTTCCCTTGTTGGTGCTTTGTTTTTATCAAGTGGTGTTTTGACCTTTAAGTGCAAAGAATGTTAGGTGTATCTAGCCCCTGCTCACACTCCCCCTGTAAACTTACTCCCCAAACTCCCCCGTTAGCCACTCCTATTCACTAGCTCCTCTGGTCCCTTATGAACGGGCTTTTTAAAGCTCTGCTCTGCCTGAGTAGCCCCGCCCCCTGGTTAAGGGTTGATTGGATGCCTCAAGAAGCTCCTAGCTCTCAGCTTCGCCTAGCAGGCTGCTAGGCTCAGCACACACATGGTCAGCACATGGTCCCCCAAACAAACAGACCACATGGTATATTTCAGTCAAGCAGCAAGCACACCATAAAAACAAACACTACAGACAACATGATTACCCCAAGGGTCCCGCAATTCCTCCTCCTTCACCTGGAGAAGTCCCTTGCCAAACTCCCCTGTTAGCCGCTCCTGTTCGCTAGCTCCTTAGCTACTCCTGTTTGCTAGCTCATAGGAAAAGGCCAATGCAATACTGGGTTGCTATATTGCACTGTAAATTCACACTTAACTTGCTTTCCACTGCAACTTCTGGAAGTTGAAGCTAACCAAATTCACACTGGAAATAAGACAAACATTTTTACAGTTGAGTGTATTTAACCATTAACCCTTTGTGGTCAGTATGTTTACATCATGAGAGTGTTCATGCTGAGGCCAATACCTGCAATAATCTGGTCAGTTATCCTCGTAGCTGAAATGACCATGAGTTTCTCTGCTGCTGAGGTGAAAATGACCAATGAAACCTTGTAGAAGGTTTATTCTAATATCCTGCATGTTGCTTGAGATCAATACAGGTGGCAGTTGATCTACAACAGTGGTTATCAACTGGGGGTCCGAGGCCCCTTGGGGGGCCGCAAGCAGGTTTCAGGGCCAGCATTAGACTCACTCTGGCCCAGGGTAGAAAGCCTAAGCCTGAGCCCCGCCACAGCTGAAGCCAAAGCCTGAGCAATATAGTTTTGCAGGAGCCCAGTGGCATGAGGTCCTAGGCAACTGCCCTGCTTGCTACTCCCTAAAGCCAGCCCTGGCTTTTCTATGCAGAAAAACAGTTGTTGTGGCACAGCTGGGCCATGGAGTTGTTATAGCATGTTGAGGGGGCCTCAGAAGGAAAAAGGTTGAGAACCCCGATCTACAAGGAGGCTACATTCCTTTGGGAGTTGTCATGGTGATGTTGATGTAATTAACCACTGGAACAATTTACCATGGGTTGTGCTGGATTCTCCATCACTAGAAATCTTGGACGTTTTTCTAAATGAGATGCTGTAGTTTATACAGGAATTAATTTAAGGAAGTCCTATAGCCTGTGCCATACAGGAGGTCAGACTAGATGAGGACAGTGGTCCCTTCTGGCCTTATAATCAGTGATTCCGCTAGGATTCCTTCAGCATTACTAAAATAAGAAAGAAAAACTTGTAGCACCTTAGAGACTAACAAATTTATTTCAGCATAAGCTTTCGTGGGTTAGTACCCACTTCATCGGATGCATGGAATGAAACATACAGTAGACAGATATTTATACAGTCAGAGAAACATGATAAGGTGGAGGTGCATAGACCAACCTTAAGAGGCTAATTAATTGAGAGGAACCATAACAGCAGGGGAAGAAAAACCTTTGAAGTGATAAACAAGATGGTCACACAGGTGTGAATGAGGATCGTTAACTTAAGGGAAATAGATTCAATTAACGTAATGGCCGAGCCATTCGAGGTCCTTATTTAATCCTGAGGTAATGCAATCTAGTTTGCATATCAATTTGAGTTCAACAGTTTCTCTTTGAAGTCTGTTTTTGGAGTTAATCTGTCGCAACACTGCTACCCTCAAGTCTGTCAGTGAGTGATTAGGGAGGTTGAAGTGTTCTCCTACTGGTTTTTGAATGTTATGATTCCTGATGTCAGATTTATGTCCATTTATTCTTTTGCGTAGAGACTGTCCGGTCGCCGCTATACTCACCTACATGCTTCCAGCTTCCATCCTGGACACACCACACGATCCATTGTTTACAGCCAAGCTCTAAGATACAACCGCATTTGCTTCAATCCCTCAGACAGAGACAAACACCTACAAGATCTCTATCAAGCATTCTTACAACTACAATACCCACCTGCTGAAGTGAAAAAACAGATTGACAGAGCCAGAAGAGTACCCAGGAGTCACCTACTACAAGACAGGCCCAAAAAAGAAAATAACAGAACACCACTAGCCGTCGCCTTTAGCCCCCAACTAAAACCTCTCCAGCGCATCATCAAAGATCTACAACCTATCCTAAAAGATGATCCCTCACTCTCACAGATCTTGGAGGACAGACCAATCCTTGCTTACAGACAGCCCCCCAACCTGAAGCAAATACTCACCAGCAACCACACACCATACAACAAAAACACTAACCCAGGAACCTATCCTTGCAACAAAGCCCGATGCCAACTCTGTCCACATATCGATTCAAGTGATACCATCACAGGGCCTAATCACATCCGCCACGCCATCAGGGGCTCATTCACCTGCACATCTACCAATGTGATATATGCCATCATGTGCCAGCAATGCCCCTCTGCCATGTACATTGGCCAAATCCTTCCCCACAGGTGTTCGCAGTGTCTCTCACTTTAGTATGATCTATGAGCTCCTTTATGAGGCTGTTAACCCCTTCTTGCATATCACCAGTGTAAACAGGATAGGACCTCCCTCCCTCTAATTCCATACATTGCCATTTATCATCGGACTTTTATGATCCTTCAGACAATTTGTAGTCTATGTGACAGTGCAGTGCTCATATCCAAGGCAATTTGAATTCATTTGAGGAGAACAGTTTGGTGAGATGCTGTGTCAATTACTTTATTAAATTTCAAATCTATTGCATCTATCAGGAGTCTTTCATCTATTAATATTATAATTTTATCAACAACAACACAAGCAATTGGGTTGGTCAGGGAAGATTAGTTCCTTAAATGCGTCTACTGCTTATTGTCCATTGCTCATAGGAAATGCAAGTTTTCACACACACACACTCTTACTGCAACAATAAAGGCTTGGCAAGCATCATGAGTCTTATAATTCCAAGCACCTATAATTCATGTAAAAAGTTCAGAATAACAAGATACCTACAGTGAAAAGATTTCTGTTCACTAGAAGTGTACTGGTATTTACTTCACCTGAACTACAATCCAAAAATATAAACTTACAGATTCTAACAGGGTATCTAGAAGTATCAGGTGATATCAAAATAGGGCTTTGACTCAGTATGTGGAAGACCACATTAACAGTTAGGATCAGAAGGCCATGACCTTGTACACAGAGATGTTGGGAATGCCATTTCTGGAGAGGTACCCACAGTTGAGGGTGGCATGCATTTGGCAGCCATGCAAACTTGCCTGGTAGAGGATCTGAGCAGTAAGAGAGTGAAGATATAGGTTTGTAAGGAAGGAAGCAGGCCCTTTGATCTCTGTCCTGTTCTCAGTGAATTAGAAATACAAGTTCTCTTTGTCCCTATAGGACCTCACTATATAGGCTCACGCGACTTTCTTCATGAGCGGGAAGATGTGGTGTCAATAGAAACTGTTTGGAGCTGGGGCAATCACCTTTCTCATTCTGGAATTTGAGAGTGCAAGGGCCTAATTCAGGAAAGCACTTGGAATTCATTCTTAATTGTCTTCCTGAAAAAGGATCTTTCCTGAACCAGGATGAAAAAAACAACTTCCAACTTTCCATCAGTTGATCTCTTTCTGCCAATGATGGCAGCTGCAATACTTCCACTCTTTATATTAGGCAGTTTGGTTTGGTCTGGTCCTGACCTGAATTATATATCTCTTTTATGTAAGGCAAACACATAACCATGGGCTGGGATAGTATGCTGAATGAATAAAATGGGACACAGGAATAGGCAGTACAAGTAATTAGCAATATAAAATGTTTGTGAAGACCAAGTATTTTATTGCAACAAGTAAAGAAGTCTGATTGAGGACAGGTGAAGTGGAAATGGAAAAGAGAGGAGAAAAAAGAAGATTCACATTTGAAATTTTTAGTGGTAATCAGAAGCCACTAAAACAGACTTTTGGGACTAGCTACAATGTAAACAATCAAATGTTTGAGTAGATATGACAGAATCTAGACAGACTTCACATGCAGGGAATAAGTGCTGCTGGGTTTGTTGTTTTTAGCATAGCATGGAATTCCAAAGAAGAAACTCCGAGCTGTCAAAGTCACACTCATTTCAAGTGAGACTCATTCCTTTTGGATTAATATGTAACTCAATTTTAAAAGCCTCTCTCTCTTCTAAGGAAGCATTTTTTGCAGTGTGTTGCAATAAGATATTTAGAATTACATTTTGAAAAGGATCATCAAATATGGCCGATGTATGGCTTCTGCAAGGCATTTGACTGGGTACCACACAACATTTTTATTAAAAAAGTAGAATGATACATAGCACACATTAAATGGATTAAAAACTGGTTAAATGTTAGGTCTCAAAATGTAATTATAAATAGGGAATCATACTAAGTGGGAGTTGTGGCAGCTATGGCAATTTCCTGTAATATCCTTGAAAGACCTTCTTTTATTAAACTGATGTATTATTGTGTGCTGGGATTGTATGCAACCTCTCTAGGAGGGAGATGTGATAGATACAACACCTGGGAGCTCAAAAAACTGTATTGCAAAAGTGGCAGACAAGTATGGACTTTGGGGACAACAAATGTGAAGTGGATTTCCTGGAGAATCCCTAGGGAAAAATAATGTGATTTCCCCCAAAAATCAGCCTTATGCAGATAAGCCCTCAGAAGAGGAGTCATTTCCTGCTGATTACCTATTACAAAAGGCCAAAATCAAAGGCCCAACCTGTATAAAGGAACAGTTGATCTGCCTGGTTGGAGGTTCTGTTTCTGGATCTAAGATGAATATGAACTTGTAACCATGGGGGGAACCCAGCTGTGGGGCTTGAAGGACTGAACCTACTTGAACCCCAGGCTGGAGTTGGGGAATGACCTCTTATAAGCTTTTTAGCTTGCATGTAGGTTTATTTTATTGTTTTAAGATGTTTTTTATGTAATGCTTTTACCTTAAAATTAAATGTGCTTGCTTAGAAAGAGCTGTCTGAAATTGTGGGCAATACATTGTTCATTGCCCTCAGAGAGAAAGCAAAGTGAAGGGGCTGCTTTGGGGGCAGTCTGGGTTGTTTGGGATATCACTGTACAAATCAGGGAACTGTGCAGTCTTAAAACTCTGAGTCAGGAGGTAGTGAAAGGTGGGTTTCTGCCCCAGACAGATGGTGGCAGGGAGTCAAAAATCTTTAAGTATATGCCTTTGAGAGCCCACATAGGGAATATATAGGTGTAGTTGCCCTGAAACTGTGCTAGGTGTGTTTATAGTGAAGTCTAGTCATGGTACATGTAGGTACCAATGTCATAAGGAAAGATAGGTCCTGGTAGCCAAATATAGACTGCTAGATAAGAGAATAAAGTCCAGGACCTCCATGGTAGCATTCTCTGGAATGCTTTCAGCTCCAAGATCAGAGTCAGGAAGACACTGTGCGGGTCTCAAAGTGTGGATGAGATGATGGCATAGAGGGGAGGGTTTAAGTTTATTAGGAATTATTGAACTTTTAGGGAATGAGGAGCCTATACAGAAAGGATGGGCTCCACCTAAACCAAAACAGACTGCTGGCATATAACACTGAAAAGCTTTTAGAGGATATTTTTAAACTAAGGGCTGGGGGAAAGCTAACAGGTCAGGCAGAGGCATCCCTTAGGGATCAATTTATTAATGGGGGAATGCTAAATCCTAGTAAAGACGACAGGAAAGATGTTGGTAAAGTACACGTAGGAGCTAATGAAAAAATGTCAAATGTAAGCACACACGAAGGCAAGCAACTGAATATTGACAAAATGTGCAAGTGCTTATATACAAATACTGAGATGGGTGAGCTGCAGTTCCTGGCATTAAATGAGGATTCTGATATAATAGGCATTGTGGAAACTTGGTGGAATGAGAATAATCAATGGGACATGGTAATACCAGGGTATGAAATATATAGCAATGACACAGTAAGTTATGTTGCTGGGGGAGGGGCAGTATATGTGAAAGGAGTCAAATAAAGTAAAATCTTAAATGAATGAGACTGTACCATAGAATCTTTATGGTAGAAATTCCATGCTTGAACAATAAGAGTATATCAGTAGGATTATACTGTCTACCACCTGATCAGGATGGTGATGGGGACTGTGAAATGCTCAGGGAGATTAGAGAAGCTAAGGACGCTGAAAATTCAGAAATGGGGGATTTCAGCTATCCTCATATTGACTGGGTATATATCACCTCAGGAAGGGATGTAGAGATATATCTAGACACCATAAATAACTGCTTCTTGTAGCACCTTGTCCTGAAGCCCATAAGGGGAGAGACAATTCTTGATTTAGTCCGAGGTAGAGAACAGGATCTGGTCCAAGAGGTGAATACAACTAAATCATTTGGTAATAGCAACCATAATATATTTACATTGAATATCTCTATGGGGGGGGGGGAAATGTCAAAGAAACCCACCACAGTAGCATTTAACTTCCAAAAGGGGAAATGCACAAAAATGAGGAGGCTAGTTAAACAGAAATTAAAATGAATAATCAAAAGAGTGAAATGCCTGCAAACTGCATGGAGACTACTTAAAAACACCATAACAGAGGCTCACGCACAATGCATACTGTAAATTTAAATTAAAAAAGCAGTAAGAGGACCAAATATAATGCCACCATGGCTAAATAGCAGAGTTAAAATGGTAGCTAGAGGCAAAATGGCATCCTTTAAAAGTGAAATAAAATCCTAGTGAGGAAAATAAAAAGGAGCATAAACTCTGACAAGTCAAGTGTAAAAGTATAATAAGGCAGGCCAAGAAAGTATTTAAGAGCAGAACAGAAACTAACAGTAACAATTTTTTGAAGCCCATCAGAAACAGGAAGTTTTACAAACAATCTTTGTCCATTGTGGAGAAGCTAAATGAATTTTTTGCATTAGCCTTCACTGCGGAGGATGTCGGGGGAGGGGAGTATCCCCACATCTGAGCCATTCTCTTTCGTTGACAAATCTGAGAAACTGTCCCAGATTGAGGTGTCATGAGGAGGTCAGGAAACAAATTGAGATATTAAAATATAATAAGTCACTAGGACCAAACAATATTCACCCAAGAGTTCTGAAGAAAATCAAATATGAAATTACAGAACTGCTAATTGTGGTATGTAAACTATCGCTTAAATCAGCCTCTGTACCAGATTTCTGGAGGGTAGCTAATGTAACACAGAATTTTTAAAAAGTGATCCTGGCAATTACAGGTCAGTAAGCCTTACTTCAGCACCAGAAAAATTGGTTGAAATTGTAGTAAAGAATAGAATTATCAGACACATATATGAACATGATATGTTGGGAAAGAGTTAACATGGCTTTTGTAAAAGGAAATCATGCCTCATCAATCTACTAGAATTCTTTGAGGGAGTCAACAAATTTGGAGAAATTGATATAGTGTACTTGGACTTGGACTTTCAGAAGCCTTTGACAAGATTCTTCACCAAAGATTTTGAAGCAAACAAAGCAGTGCTGGGATCAGAGAAAAGGCCCTCTCATTGATCAATAACTGATTGAAAGATAGGAAACAAAGGCTAGGCATGAATGGTGAGCTCTCACATTGGAGAGAGGTAAACTGTCACTGATAATGTTTTGAATTTGACACAAAGATTGGGGAGTGTTAAATAATGAAGACAGATTGCTGATAGAGAGCAGTCTGGATCAATTGATAAGCTAGACACAAGAAAAATATGCATTTTAATGTAAATATAAAGTCATACCTCTAGGAATAAAGAATCCAGGCCATACTTACAGGATGGGGACTCTATCCTGGGAAACTGTGACTCTGAAAAAGACTTGGGAGTCATTGTGGATACTCAGCTGCATGTGACTTCCTACTGAGGTGTGGTAGTTAAAAAGGTTAAGACATTCCTTGGATGTATGAACAGGGGAATATGAAGTAGGAATAAAGAGAGTATGTTACTTCTGTATCTAGCACTGGTATGACCACTACTTGAATACTGTGTCCAGTCTGGTGTCCAAATTTCAAAGAGGATGTTAATAAACTGGAAAAGGTTCAGAGAAAAGCTGCAAGAATGATTAATAGATTAGATTGGAAAACAGGCCTTACAGTGATTGATTTAGGGAGCTCAATCTATTTAGCTTAACATCGAGAAATCTGAGGGATGACTTGATTACAGTTTATAAATACCTACCTAGGGAATACAAACTTGATAACGAATTCTTCAGCCTAGCAGACAAAGATATGAGAAGATCCAATGGCCAGAAGCTGAAACTAGACATTCAGACTAAAAACAAGGTGCAAATTTTTAACAGCAATTAACCATTGAACACATGACCACAAAGACTATGGTGGATTTTCAATTTCTGGCAATTTTTAAATCAAGATTGAATGTTTGTGTGAAAGTAGTGCTGTCAAGCGATTAAAAAATTAATTACGATTAATCGCGCTGTTAAACAATAATAGAATACCATTTATTTAAATATTTTTGGAAGTTTTCTACATTTTCAAATATATTGATTTCAATAACAACACAGAATACAAAGTGTACAGTGCTCACTTTATATTTATTTTTGACTACAAGTATTTGCACTGTAAAAAACCAAAATAAATAGTATTTTTCAGTTCACCTAATACAAGTACTGAAGTGCAATCTCTTTATCATCAAAGTTGAACTTACAAATGTTGAATTATGTACAAAAATAACTGCATTCAAAAATAAAACAATGGAAAACTTTAGAGCCTACAAGTCCACTCAGTCCTACTTCAGCCAGTCACTCAGACAAACAAGTTTGGTTGCAATTTGCAGGAGATAATGCTGCCCTGTTCTTGTTTACAATATCACCTGAAAGTGAGAACAGGCATTCACATGGCACTGTTGTAGCCGGCATCACAAGATATTTACATGCAAGATGCACTAACGATTCATATGTCCTTTCATCTTCAACCACCATTCCATAGGACATGCGTCTATGCTGAAGATGGGTTCTTCTCAATAATGATCCAAAGCAGAGCAGACTGATGCATGTTCATTTTCATCATCTGAGTCAGATGCAACCAGCAGAAGTTCTATTTTTTTCTGTAGTTCGAGGTCTGTACTTTCCGCATCTGAGTGTTGCTCTTTTAAGACTTCTGAAAGCATGCTCCACACCTCATTCCTCTCAGATTTTGGAAGGCACTTTAGAGTCTTAAACTGGGTCAAGTGCTGTAACTATTTTTAGATATCTCACATTGGTATCTTCTCTGGGTTTTGTCAAATCCGCTGTGAAAGTGTTCTTAAAAGGAACGTGTGCGGGTCATCATCTGAGACTGCTATAACATGAAATGTATGGCAGAACAGGAGACATACAATTCTCCCCCAAGGAATTCAGTCACAAATTTAATTAACACATTATTTTTTAATGAGCATCATCACCATGGAAGCATGTCATCTGGAATAGTGGCCGAAGCTTGAAGAAGCATATGAATGTTTAGCATATCTGGCACGTAAATACCTTGCTACAAAAGTGCTATGGCAATGCCTGTTCTCACTTTCAGGTGACATTGTAAATAAGAAGCAGGCAGCAGTATCTCCTGTAAATGTAAACAAACTTATTTGTTTTAGTGATTGGCTGAACAAGAAGTAGGACTGAGTGGACTTGTAGGCTTTAAAGTTTTACATTGTTTTGTTTTTGAGTGCAGTTATGTAACAAAAAAATCTACATTTGTAAGTTACACTTTTATGATAAAGAGATTGTACTTCAGTACTTGTATGAGGTGAATTGAAAATACTATTTATTTTGTTTATCATTTTTCCAGTGCAAATATTTGTAATAAAAATAATATAAAGTGAGCACTGTACATTTTGTATTCTGTGTTGTAATAGAAATCAATATACTTGAAAATGTAGAAAAACATCCAAAATATTTAATAAATGTCAATTGGTATTCTATTGTTTGACGGTGTGATTAATCGCAATTTATTTTTTTAATCACGATTCAATTTTTTGGGTTAATCACATGAGTTAGCTGTGATTAATCGATAGCCCTAGTAAAAAGATATACAGGAATTAATTCATGGAAGTCCTACGGCCTGTGTTACATAGGAGGTCAGAGATGAGCACAGTGGTCCCTTCTGGCCTTATCTAGGACTCTGTGTTGCAATGTGATTGAATGTACAGTTTTTCAGGTTCAAGTTCTTTTATGTGCAATAACCAGATTACTTTTTAATTATTTATTTAATACTTTGCGATACAGGAGGCAGGGCCGGCTCCAGGCACCAGCTTTCCAAGCAATTCACGTCCTGCGGCGGCAATTTGGTGGCAGGTCTGCTGTTCCCGCCCCCGCTCTTCCTGCAAGCGGGCGTCGGGGGTGGGGCCCCACTATGGCTGCCTGTGTCAGGCGTGGGGCCGAGGCAACTGCTTGGTGCGACAAAATTGTGAGAGCCGCCCCTGACAGGAGGGCCAGGGAGCAGTGGTAGAGTGTTCCTATTGGGATCCAGGAAGTGGGCAGGCAGAAGCCCGCCTACTGATAAAGGACCCCCCACCACCACCACCTCCAGCCTAAGGAGAGGATCCACAGGATCTGGATGCCGAATGATTCCGGGGGACAACTAATGACATAAATGGTAGTGTTCGAGGGGAAATATATAAGCCCAAGACTAATTAATACGTGGTTCCCTGTAGACTAGGGAAGATGGCTGCAAGTTAATTGGAGCACCTGCAGTCAATTAAGGCCCTGTTAGGAAGCTAATAAAACCCCCTGCTTCAGGCAGATAAGGGAGGAGGAGCAAGGAGAAAGAATTAGATCTTGGAGGTGTGCTGTGAGACTTGAGAACTGAAGACCAGAGAACTGAAGTAAGGGAGACCCTGCCCCAGCAGGGGAGGGAGACTCCCTCCCCCAGCGTCTAAGGACCAAAGGTACCCCAGCCAAGGGGGAAGAGGGGAAGAACCTGCAGAGTTTGAGAGGGGTTGGGGCTCAGAGTGAGGAACAAACCCAGACCGACCCCTCCCCTGCTTCCCTCCTTTACCACCTTCCTGGGCCACTAGCAGGGCCCTTGGCACCCCAAGAGCAGGGGTAGGGGGTGGCATCTTAGCTCCCCACCAAGAAAAGCACAGGACCCACCATACTAACATTGGCCATCTTGTCACAACTTTTATTGAAGTCACTCTAATTATGCAGAAAACATTTGAGTGGGAAAATAAATAGTACATGGGAAATGTCCAGTTTTATAATCTAATAATATTTATACCAGGGCTGAAATCCTGGCCCCATCTAGCATTGACTTCAATGGGGTCAAAATTCTACCCCACATAGTCACTGAAAATAGTCTAATTAAACATAGAAATAAGTTAATAGTGGGATGCCTTGTGGGTTCGATATTGGCACCAGAGAAGAAGTAGATTGCAATAATAATAATTAGTTATTTTTGCTCATACTCTGATCCATGCTAGTGAATGAATGGTAGCATGGAGTTTTTTTAAGTACATTTTTTTACTTCCTTTACTTTTTACTCTTTGCTGAGAAGTGAGCTGAGACCTTATAGAGTATTTTATTGAGAATGACTGTGTTTGCAGATCAAAGAGGTGACAATTAGTGATCTTGCTGCATTTCAAAACATGGGTCAAATGGATTTCTTTCTATGACTGGAGGTGTCAATCATCTGCCAATCACATGACTATTTCCACAGTAACTACAGAACAGTCAAGATATGGAAAAAAGACTACTTAAATGTAGTGAAAACAAACTGTGAATTGATGTGGGTGGACAGCAGTATGAAGACTTGTACCTCACAGGTTCATGTGTAACATGATTATCCTGATTGACTAATGGCAATTAAATCTGTCTAGCCCACATGTTAAGAACCATCTTGTATAAGATTTAAGAGACTTCTTAGATGAAAATAGCCAATAAGCACCTTTACCTATGGAGGAAAATGGCTTTATAATAGAAGTGCTAAAGTGCAGCTACTGTGCAACATATTAGAATGGAGGAAATTGTGTATTATTATTACCTTCAGCATGTGGCTGGTGAGGGACTCTGAATCAGGTCATTCCACTCATCAAAATCCTGAAGCTGCTCAGAAATTGTTTTAAAAACAAATTGAAGATAATTAAACAATGTCCCTTGTGGAATATGCGGCAAATAGACACACTGTGGTGCGGCGTTTATAAGAATTGTGCAGTGTAGGTAACATATAATAATTGCCCTCTTAGATCCTCAATTAAAAACAATTTCTCAACTACCAGAAGACTTAAAGGCAATAAGTAAGGCAAGGATGATGCCGGACAGGGTCTGATGGAGTATTAAATGTACATACCTTCCTGCTTTCCCACTCCAATTAAAAAAAAATAGGACTGGACGTCACACCCTCAGAATACAATGAGACATTTTTAAAAGTTTGTGTCTATCTGTCTGGATGGTAAGGAGCAATCCTGACTTGACGCTTTCCTTTGTTCAGTTTGGCACTTTCCAGTGTGAGAATAGAGAAATCACAATGGAAGAGCCATGAGAAGAGCATCTGAGGAAGATCATCAATCTTTGTGAGGGGTAGAGACAGCCACTTGCTGGTTCTCTATCTCCCTCGACTGCCTCTCTAAAAACGTAAGAAAAGAAGACCCTCTGGGATTCCCTCCCACCAGATGGACGAGGGGAGAAGAGAAGTATGCTAGTGACATGCTCGCAGAGACTAGAGGTGGCTATGAGAGAGGCTGGTCTTGTGATATTTCTGGCTCAATCAAAGGTGGGAAAACCCAGAAAAAATACAGGAGAGTTTGTTTCTTACCAGAAAGGCCAGTTAAAGTGCAGTTTTACCTAATTCAGAGACTTGGACAGTCTGAATTGGCATGAGAACATTTACTTCTTGCAACCAAAATGAACTTCCAAGGCTTGTGAAATTCACCAATCATTAAACACTACTTTTCCAGTTGTGCCAGTAAAAGCATGTGTTCAAACTATATTTCAACAAGACATGGTGATGCATCTGCAGATCATGTGAGTCATACTGCCTGAAAATATAGAGAGCAGCTTCTCTACATCACATGAATCATAGGTTTCATGATTCTTCTGTGCTGGACGTAGGGGGAAAGGTGACTTTGTGGAACAACAGCATGAATTTTCTTGTTCAAGTCCTGGATTTCTTAGGTATCTGGAGATCCCAGGTAAGAGCTCTCTTTAATTTTAGTGCCCTTACACTATTTTTTCTGTAAATATTTTCTGATTCTGATTACAGTGTGGCACTTCTTGTTCTGATCTGTATGCCCGTTGGGATTCTACTTAATGCCAGGCCATTTCTTCCCATTAGATGGTGCTAAGGAATGATTTGGTCACCCTTCCCTGACTCATTCCAGCACTCTCACTCAATTACTCTCGCTACAGATACCACTTTAATTGTGCCCCAAGGGTAAGATTTTCAGGAGCAGCATCATTGACATAGCTCTGTTCTCACTGAAGTCAGTGGTAACCTCGCTGACTTCAAGCCTTCAAGAAGCAAAGTGGCAAGTGTCCCAGAGTCTTTCTAAAGGTCAGAAAAACAATCTCAAACTTATTCTTTAGTATAGTGTTGTAGCATATCACAACAATGCCACCAGGCTAATTAGGTGGTGCTTTCAGTGGCTAGTTATGTCACTAGAATTCAACTGCCTGAGATCCTTCTACACAACAATTTTAGAGCAACAATGGTCTTTGTTATAGCTGACAATGGCAATTAGAGATAGGAGATTATTTTATTAACGTCAACATTTCTCGTTTCCTGCAAACCAGAAATCACACTTTTAAATCCATAGACCAACAAACATCTGTGTGTGTGAGCCCCTGTCGGGAGGGTCTCAGAAGAGGCAGACAGAGAACACTTGGAAACTGATATATATATATCTCAGTCCTGAAAAGAAACAACGACTCATTCAGTACAGCTCTGGCATATAAAACTCCAACTCGAAAAGTCTGTTCAGAAGAGGAGTCTATAACCATAAAATAAATTTCTTTTAAACAGTGAAAGAGAAAACAGGTGTTTGATTTTTTTTTTGTTTGTTTTAGGCTTGGGATGTGAAGTTAGGTTCCAGAATTTAAATGAATATGGGTGGCTTATGGCACTATAGGAACTGTCAGAAAAGGCCAGCAAGGGAGAAGAAATTGTTTCCAGCAAGGAGGTTGGTAATCAGACTTACTCAAAACGGAAGTCCAAACCCAACCCTCCTCCCAGTAGCCACAAACCCTCCCTCCACCCTGGCTCACTGCCTGCAAGTCGACTTTGTGACACTTCCCAGGGGCGCCCAGTGTTGTGAGGCACCTCACTAAATCCGCCCTTAGCATGAGAAAGCTTTGTCTGTGCATGCTGGGGGTCATCTCCGAAATCCACTGCCCACAGGCAACACAAGCACTCCCCTCTAGACCTATGCAGGTACTCTTGTCTCTCTACATCTTAGTGATAGGAACTCCAACCCCAAGCCCTCCAAAAATCTCCCTGGAGGGTCCAGCCCCTGGTCCACAGGACACTCATAGTATTCACACATTCGCTGCTTCTAAAAAAGCAGTACGGCTTATCACTGCTCCACTTAACACACAGCACTTAGATATGTTCATAGTGAAAACAAGTAAAAGTTTATTGACCAAAATATAGAGATGTAAGTGATGGCAAGTAGAAGTATTGGAAACAAACAGTTACATATAAAATAAAATCATATCATACATTCTAGAACCTGGAATTACTTAACTAGATATTTTTCTGCCTCATAGAGCAAGGCTCCCCCAAACTCCTTCCAGAGTTCATAAATATTTTGAACACAAACAGGTCCATTTTGAGTTCCCTAGAAGAAGCTTTCAGATCAGCTATATATGAAGGGTAGGGGATGAGGTAAAATTCCGCAAAGTACAAATTGTGAATTATAATCAGTTTTTTTCCTAAGCATCATGTCCAAAGTACATGAATAAATGCATTAAAAAAGGGGAAGGGGGAAAAAAAGTTCTTCTGTGGCATTGGATTATATGGGATCAGAGTAGGAAAGCAACAGCAAAGATGAAAAAGAACAGAGTAAATACAAGTAAACATTACCCATGACATTTAAAACAGCTTGAGTATAGTACAAAGGAAGAAATAAAGGAAAATACAATAGTAACAATGTATTGGCAGCCCTATGTTCATAGATTTAACAAAGAACAAGGGAAGAAGCTAAAAGAATTCAGATGAAGATGGAACTAACACAAGGAACTATCTCTTTCTCCACTAGACTCTTCCTTCTGAAGAATGCAAGGGACCTAGTTTTCTTGGTAATTGTGTAAATACAGGGAACAACAGGGCCATAACAGCAGTAAAATGTCGGGCTATTTGAATATGGGGGAAAAAACAGGGACACAATCCATTTAATATTGATTCTGTGTGGGAAAATCCAGCATCAGCTCTTTTCCCCTTTAGCCTCCTTAATGTTTTGTTTCTATTGTTTCCTGTCTATAAAGCTAGGGTCCTCAATGAGCCTTGAAGTCTATATAGATTTTCCTGCTGGCTCCTAAACTGAATATAAGTACAATATTCCCAGGCTTATCCAGCTCTGATTTAGGTCCCATTTGTAATCCGCAGAAGAGCATTAAAGTAGAAACATATACTGGATTATTACTGGACTAATTGTGCTGGCCAAACTCACATATTGTTGCTGCTTGTCATGGCCTCTTTTCTTATCACAAAATGTTTTGAATTTAAAGTGATCATGTAAATCCTTCTGACCACATAGAGCTTCAGTGTAGAACTGACAATTGTCCTTTACTTTAAAGCATGATTAAGTGCTTTTTTTTTTTTTAGTCCTGGAAGTCACGGAAGTCACAGAATCTGCGGGCAGCAGGGAACCCTGCAGCTCCCATTTTGTCACAGATATTTTTAGTAAAAGTCACTGACAGGTCAAGGTTTCCATGAATTTCTCTTATTGCCCATAACCTGTCCCTATCAGTGACAAAATCTTAGCCTTAAGCATGATATATTCTGCTTCATTTACAATACTTCCAAAGCCAGCCTAAATAGACATTTTTGTTGGGTTCTTGGTGAGATGCCAGTGATTTTGAACATTCAGAAATTGCCAGCTGTTTACTACTGTAAGGCTGCTATTGACAGTAATAAAGGCCATGTCTATACTTATTGGGGATTGACACTGTTACGATCGATGCAGCGGGGGTTGATGCAGCGGGTCTATTGAAGACCCACTAAATTGACCGCAGAGTGCTCTCCGTTCGACTCTGGTACTCCACCGGAAAAAGAAGAGTAAGGTAAGTCGTCAGGAGAATGTCTCCCGTCGACGCAGCCCAGTGTAGACACCACAGTACGTCGACCTCAGCTACGTCAACTATGGTTACATTATTCATGTAGCTGGAGTAGTGTAACTTAGGTCAACTTACCCCAGGAGTGTAGACAAGGCCAAAGGCATTGTGATGGACTCAGACCAGAAGGCTATAAAATAGTGGAAGGCAAATATATCAGCCTCGGGATGAGCAGGTCCCTGTTCCCTGGGTAGGCAAACAAAGGCTACTCCAGGACAATTAAGTCACCTGATGCCAATTAAACCAGTTAAGGTCACTGGGCTAATGCAGGCACCTGTCTCCAATTAACCGGCAAAGGGTCAGTTAAGGCTGTTAGGCTAATGGAGACAGCTGGAACTAATCAAGGTGCTACTCATACTGCTTAAAAGCTCTCCTTCTAGTTCCCTCAAGGAAGCCCAGGTGAAAGGAGCTGGAGGAAAGGAAGCATTGCTGAAGCCTGAGGTAAGGGTGAAGCTAGGAAAAGGGGATCATGAGGAAGTGGCCCAAGAAATCAAAGCAGTGTCAGTAGTGAAGGGGAAGCCGCCAGCAGCTGCTACCATTAGGGTCCCTGGGCTGGAACCCAGAGTAGAGGGTGGGCCCGGGTTCCCCCCTTACCGCCCCCCATGCTCTACAGAGATCCCCTTGAGAGAGGAAGCAGACTTTGGTCCAGGCAGGAGGCCGAACTGTGCCTACTGAGCTCTAAGGAGCAACAGAGATTGTGGGTATTCCACCTTCCCACCTCCCATACTGGCCTGTGATGAAAGTAGCTCAATAAGCTGTGACCTTTGTCACTATACTGAGAAAGGGAGGTCACATAGAGGGCCTTAGCGAGCTTCTGAGGCCATTGAATCCGCCTGGAAGTGCGGAACCCACCAATACAGTCTCGGAGCTCTGTCACAGCATAGAAGAATGAGTCTTTGATTCAGCTGATCTGCTCTGCTTCAGTTACCACATGTTGTGACCCCACGTAGGTACAATGAATAGCTTGGGTTCAATACAGAAAAAAAATCTTCTCATTTCGATAAAAGGCAAATAAGTATTTCCAAGTCATATTTGCAAGAGAGTGATAGAGAAATCCTAATCTAGATTTCCTTGTGTGCCCTGTCTTCTACAGACTGGGTTAAGTTTAACTTCTGTGTGTCTGTCTTAGATTGCAAATTTGTTAGAGAAGATACTGCATTGTTAGTTCAAACAAAAAATATATTACTAGATGATAGGGAGATACAAAACTGCTAATAAATTCAGGATTTGTAAGTTTACCACGACGCTGATGATCAAAACATTTGAGTACCGATTGTTCTCCCTGTAATAAATTTATTACATACATTCCTAAATTTCAGTAGTGTTGCCTACTTAAACTTCCACCCCATCCCACCACCCAGTAGCTAAGGGTCAGTTTATTTGTTGGGAGTTCACCGGACTCTCTAGCCTGTCTTCTGCTCTCTCCCTTTCAATTATATCCTCCCCTAGTGGTAATATTTATTCAAAATTCTTTAAAAACAATCTTCTAAGCTGTGTTTGTTAGAAAAAGCTGAAGCATCACCATATCATTATGCAAAAATGTCTATTGTAATATAAATCCCTATGCCACAGCAATTTTAGCTTTTCATTTAGTCATTTAAACAAGATGTGCTATAATCATGGTGGAGACATAACTTATTGTTGCGTTGATAGGTTCCATACAATCAGTGTATTGTGAAATAGGATTAAAATCAAGTTTTATTCTATCAATTCAGCATTACATGACAATAGAGCCACTGCCTCCTTAAATCCTCCACAGTGCTCAATCCTATCCTTCTCCTGGCTAATTCTGTTCATCCCAGAGGTGTTGAGCTACAGCCAGATTTCATCCACAGTCCTCTTCCAGAGCTAGTCTCCATCTGACTAACTGGGTATCAGCTGGCTCACTGACCCTTCTACAGGAAATTTCCCCAATGGGTCTAAAAGAATCAGTCACATGAACACTCCAGCACATCCCCACACACTATTCCACTTTCCCTTTGGATAGAGATTACAGGCCCCAGATGCCAAACTAGGAGAGATTTTCTCTGAGAAGCTACATCTGTTTCTTTGGCAAACTCTGCAAGCAGTCATGCTGACAAAATGCAATCACCTCTGGCTCTGTTGCATGCGGCTGCTGAGTTGCCTTGGCCTGGTAGATAAGTTTCTCCTTTCATCCTGGAAGTTTATGAATATTTACCTTGAAGAATGGGTTGTTTTGTGATGGGAGAGTTGAGATAGGAAAACAAGACATTTTGTGCGATGCTCTCATAACTGGCCATAATTTGAACCCATAATTCACATTGATGAAGAGTTACTCACCTAGGTGAGTAAGGGGTTCACAGTGTGGTCCCTTATCTTCACAGAGAATATTATTGTTCCAATTCAAAATGCTGTGTTTTCATAATGCTCTCTGGCCTCATTCCAGGGCAAGGGCTGGCTCTCAGACAATCCCTATTTTTACTTTTGGAAGCAGGAATATAATCAGCAGCCTATTTGCCAGCATTGTTTTTCACACCTGGACAATAAGCCATGAATTTGTGTGGAGGATTCAAGCTAAATAACATACACGAAGACAGGTGGCACCATGGAAAAGTTTCAGAGCAGCATTACTAAATTCACTCATGGTGATAATGCATGTAAAGTATGATTAAATTGGAAACTACTCAAGGTGCGAACAGGGCTTGGCGATGTCATTTTTTAAAACGAAATTAATCTTTCTGTAACTGTTTATACTGTCACCCTTTGGCTGAATGCTAGCAGATTTCAGGGGCCTTGCAGATCAGCTTCCTATTGCAGGAGAAATCAGTGACATGTAGTTTACGTGTTTTCTTAGTGCAATTTGTTTGTTTACACTGTACACAACAGTCCTTGAACAGAGGTTGTCACTAGCAGCACATAGGCAATCCCCTCCCTCAGGGATCTCAGCCCAATCCCCAGTGCCTCGTTCTCAGAAAGAAACTCTGCCCCAAAAGTAACTCAAGATTAAGGCAGAGAGCACACTCTCTTTCTGTTTGCCATAGCTCCCCCAAAGAATTACTTCACATAACAAGAAGACAGCATTTCTTCAAAGACCTTTCACTGCCTGCACACTAAGCAAAAGAACAGGCAACACTATGTTTAATAGCAGCATCTGTGACTCCCACCATACCACAATTCTGTTTAAATTCTTATACTATCCCTATCACCATGAGACCTGCACATCTTAAAAATTAAAGTGAACACAAGAAAATCTCTGTATCTTTCCCTCCTTCCTCCATTCTCCAGGAAGTTATATTTATAAAAAGTGAGGTTCATGGGATTATCAGCGTCGGGCTAGTTGACAAAATAAGCTAAACGTTTAATTCTGAAGGTGCTGAAATACAAGGTCATTCTGCTCTCTCTTGGAAGTGAGTTCTGAAGTCATGGGCTAGTTGCCGAGAAATATCTGTCTACTGCATATAAGAGTTTCACTTTTGAGGTTGACAGATCTCTTGTTCTGCAGCTGCCATAGGATGTCATAGTCATTCAGAGTGAGGCAGTGCCTCATGTAATTTAGGTCAATCCCATGGAAGGCTTTGCAGATTAGGATGTAATTAAATGAGGACAATGCATAGCATTGTTTTTGGTTTCTTTCAGCTACTGCAGTCTGAAATGTTGCAAAATCAGTCGTTCAGAAGACTCCTATATCAGGGTGTAATTAAGTTATAAACACATTAGCAAAACCTTCAAAAGCCAGGAAGTCCTCTGTCACACCTAGCTTAATGAGTGCTGCACCCGTACAACTGTGGGCAGAACTGAGAACCATTATGTCCTATGTAGTCAGAAAGAGCAACTCTTATTTACAGAATCACCAAAGGATGGCAGCAGAACCGGTACAAATTTTTGTTTTAAGCCTCGCTACATGAATCATTTTGGCATGAACTGTGCCCAAAACTATTTATGGATGAAAATGAAAACCAATATTGTTATATGTATTCATGTATCTGATCCAGGGTAATTCATTGTACCTTGTGCCAGAGAAAACATAACTCAGCAACAATAATATTCTGGAGGCATGGGCAATAATATACTCTAGTCCTACATGTATGAAAAAGCTCCTAATCCCAAAGCACTAATATAAGAATATTTTAAAAAACAAATGAAATGTAAGATATTCTAATATAAGAGGTGAAAGTAAAGCATGTTGTAACTGCAAGAATAATCCCTGACAATCTTTTAATCAATCCCACCTGACACCATTTTGTCTCAGATAATAAAGTGTTTGATCGCTCAATGATACTGTTGTATCATTTCAATAAAATATTACATTTCTTTGCGGTTATTTCTTCCTGAAAGAGCCTGTATGGCTTGACTGTTATCAAGATCGGTTGGAATTACAAGAGACTACACATGTCAAAGAAACTTGAGTTATTCTTGAAAAAAGGTGGCATTTCTTTCAAAGTGAGTGACAGGTTGTAGGAAGTCATGTAAGGTGATAAAGTATGTAGGGTTTCATCTGACTGAATGAGAGAACGATATCGTCAATAGAGATGAAATCTATTTGTCACTTTAATTAATTTAGGACAGTCTCCATCAAATACAGGAACTTGGCATCAAGACTTGAAATTGGTAGAAACTCTGAGATGTCTTAAAGGCTCAGTTTTGCTGTTTAAGTCTATAGCTGCTAGTAATAATAGTAATAATAGTAATAAAATATAGTATTTCCTTTTAAGTACACTAGAAATAATTTGACAGATTCTGGCTGCTGCTGTAGCCCCTTTATGGTGCTCTGACAGTGTAAAGGGGCCAGAACAGCCCTCTGGGAAATCCCTCTTGTGTTTGTGTAGGGCTGACAAAGGCAGCCCTACATCACGCTTCTGCCTGGTCTCAAGCATAGGAAAGTGCTGGGGTTGGAGGGAGCATGTTGGTAATAGGATGGGCAATAGCTGGAGTGCAAAACTCTCTGACTTTTCTGAGCTGCTCTAAACTTATGCCAAGAGTCAAACTGGTCTCCAGAACAGCCTAGAATAAAGTTGGTGTATAGGAGCCTTTGCTCCCCCACAACCTTTCTGAGACTGTACATTTTTTGCTGCACCTCTAACTAGTTAATCAACTAACTTTTCCTAAGCTAAGCTTGTTGAAACTTTAGGTTCTACCATATGACTCATCCATTTTTTTGGATGTTACTCATGACATGGATGTCAAATTTCGTTCTGGAAATAAAGCTTCCATAGTTGACACAAAAAGTCAAATGGTGCAGGTGGGTACAAATCCATTAATTATTGCTCCCACTTATATCAGGTTTGATTTTTGGCCAAAGATCTCCAGTTGCCATTCTCTTTAGGAATAACTCTAACCAGTGAAGCCCACAATAAGAATGAACTTTCAGCAGACTCCTTGTGTGACAAATCATGCATATGTTTCTCAGTGAAAGCAAGTAAACTAGTGTTTCATCCTCATTTACAAGATCTTACTGTAAGTACACTACACAGCTCTTTTAGTACTTCAGTTTACATGCAAATTTACTCTGAAGTTTGGTTTTTGCTGTAAAGTGCTCTTGGACATGGCATAGCCTATAGATTTGAAAATCCTGCCTGATAAGCAATCCCCAGTGAGACAGAAATGGATAGTGAGTGATGCTGCCTGCATCCCTCTCCTCTAAGAGACACAAGATGTATTTATTACCCCAGGTCAACCGATCCTAAGAGAAATCAGAGGTAATGGATCCACTGTCTATCAGCTTACTTAAGTACAAATGCATATTTGAAAATCACAGAGGAAAATATAAATTCAGTTTATTGAGGGAATTTACAGATTTTCAGGCATGCAGCTAATTTTAGCATTTTTTCATGGCATAGAATCAGCCATATTCCAGCTATCTAAAGATAACCAGCTGGAAATAATGCTGCTCAATATACTTTTGGTTTAGGAGACCCCAATTGCTGTCTCTCTCATTCCCTTTTCTGGCCAGCTTGGACACTGAGTATGCTCCTGTCAGTCTGCCAGTATTAAGGAAATCGCCCAGTTCTTCACTGTTCTCCAGCATTGAGAACTTAAAGCATAATGTGTAGCCTGAGGCTGGTCAGCTTTAGGAAATTCGGGTGGTGTCATTTTTCACAGTACTCTGGATCTGGGTACCTGGACAAGACTGAGCGCTGGTTAACAAGGAGTTCTATATAAATGGAGTCAAACTGATGTTTTCTAAGGTCAAACTGAAGACCTGAGAGTGTTAACCTGTCTTGCTGTCAGCATAAGAATAGATAATAGTATTTTAATCAAAAATGTCTTGGTAGAGTCTACATTGCCAAGTTAATGGCATTCAAGTATGTTAACATTCTTAAGTTGTTTCATAACCATTAATTCCAATAAGTTCCTTAAGTTGACATCGTTATAAGTACTCATTTCACTTCTTTATCACCAACCACTATTTCTCCACTATTAATTGATCTCAATTTGCCACTGCACAGGAATTGACTGGATCCTTTTAGTTTCTTCCCTGTAATTCTCAGAGGCCTCATCTACAAGGGGGAAAATGCATTGTTTTATTAAACTTTAGGCTTAATAATATTTCTACACAGTGCTGACTTCATCCATGGTAAAGGCAAAATCATGTTTAACATTATGCTAATTAAAATGTGTTAACACTTCCGCTAACATGATGGATTTTCCCAATGTTGACACAGCCTGGGACATGAAGGTTAGACTTTGTTTGCTTCTGCAACTCAGTCCTTCACTGCAGTTCAAATTCTGCCTTGCCAAATTCTAGACATCAGAAACTATCCCCTAAGTAAGGTATCAGTGCTGAGATTACAACATCTATTTCTATTCTTCTTCAAATCCAGGTTCCATTTTAAGCTTAAAGCTTGATATGTGAAGTTGCTAGACATTTAATGCAATGTTTAAATTCTCTCTATCAGATGACACTCTGTTCCACCAGAATAATCTTCAAACGGAATATTTTTTGAATATGAACATTTAAACTGAGGCCAAGAGTTCATTTAAGACCTTTTAATTTTCTATCAAGTATCATATCAAAGAGTACTTTATGAATAAGAATTCAAACTCTTGAAATAAAGTTTCAAGCCTTTTGAGCTTCCTCCATCACAGTTTCTAATCCATCTCCACTGGGACTGCTTCTAACACTCCAAATTCCCTAGCACCTTCAACCAGTTGCAAAAATATTACCTTCTTTATCCAAGTATGAAGTTTCTTTGTGTATATATATCCCAGTCTGAAGTTCAGGATGGTTAATACTCAGTTCTGCAACAGTGACAAATTTAAGGTATCTACCTGTCCATCTATCAAGATCCTTATATGATCCTCATCACTCTTGTACCTACTGGTTAAATTCTATAGCCTGTGTGATGCTGGTCAGACTAGATGACCATAATGGTTCCTTCAAGCCTTAAAATGTATGAATCCCAGCAGCCAGATCCACCTAGATCTCAGCCCCTGGATCCAATCTGTGTGTGGAGAGGGGAACTTGGAAGGTGTGTGTGTTGGAGGCGGGGGGAGTAGTTACAGTTCCCTGAATCTCTAGGTCAGACTGAGGCAATCACAGCTCCAGTGTAGGTCAAAGCAGCCTGTGGGCTTCTCTAACTAAGATATCGGACCCTAAATTTGTCAGCTCTAACTGACACCAGCTGACAAGAGTCCTCAAAGGGCCATACATCCCCTGAGAGGTGCCAGTGTCCACTGTACTCTTGTTATGTGCTCTCCTTGCTCCCTATGTCAGGGCTGGATGGGGCACTGGGGCTGGCTACCCCAGTCCTGCACCAGCTGAGAACAGGGAGCAAAGTGATGGGGAGGAAGGATGATAAGATGGTTAGGGCACTAGCCTGTGACTCCAGAGACTCGAGTTGAGACAAGCTGCCCACTCCACCTCCCATTAAATGGTACTTGGGTATTTCCCTACCTCACAGGGGTTCTATGAGGATAAATGCATTAAAGAGTGTGAGGTGCTCAGATACTCTGGTCATGGGGGGAGAGCATATAAGTACCATAGATAGATAACTCCCCCCACCCCAACACACAGATCTGGCTGCTTTCTTTTCTCTTTCCACCATAAGAGCAGTATGAAGAAGCCAGAACTCAGAAGAGACTCTGACTTTGAGTTCTTTTGACAATCTAACCCTTAGGACACAATTGATCCTTCACTAATTAATTAATCCTGTATCTAATTCCACATGTAATCAAATACTGTAATGAATACATTGTTCAAATGTAAATTATATTTAAACTAGATTAGAAGGAAAACATGCCTGATTTTAAGTTTGGTCTTGCTATGTTGTTAGCATACTATATTTTATTTACTTAACACATTACATATTTGGCACCTCCTATGATCAAAATGAAAATTTCTTTGGAATTAACTACTCAAATGTATACAATCACTTTTGTTCAAATTTACCACCACAGTGTAATTGGATGACAATTACAGGGAGCTCTGGTTTTATCTTGGATAGGTAAGAGTTTTGATTTGCTAGCAATCAGGAACATCTGGAGGTTTAGTTGCTGATGTTTGGTTGGTTGGTTGGTTTTTGGATTGTTGAATTTTTTTTTGTATAGAATGTGAAGCACTGTGAGCCTACTCTGTAAAATTTGTTAGTTGTACAGGTGAAGCCAGTTACTCAGAAAGCCTCTGATAAATCTCAGGTTGAATAGGTGAAGGAGAGAGGAGATTAAATCTAATGTAAATAAGGAAAGCTTGACTAATTTCAGGATCTGCATTTAGCAGGAAGCAAGGTATCATTTTAATTTCCTAAAAGCTTTCTTTTTATAAATAACTTTCTATCAAAACCAAAGTCAGTGCCAACCAAATATTGTAAGAGACTGGCTGACAATCTTGGAGACAATAAATATACTCCACTTTCCGCCCTCTCTTCCCTGCTGCCCTACACACAGGTACTCTCCTTAAACTGACCGTCTATCATGTACACTCCTTAAACTGACCGTCTGTCATTCCTGATTCTGTCAAGAGGCATTAACTGAAAAGTTTGCTGCCTAGAGACTGTTCCATTTTCAGAGCTGGAAGGGGGAAGGGATGTTTATGTGGATTAGGGGAGTCGTTGGGGTCTATTCTATTACTATGAGGCAAAAATACCACCGTGAGATGTTGCAGTGCTTGGAGCTTTGTCTGTAACACAGCAATTCAGCTTTTCTGGCACCTTTATCAGTCATGGCTTGCAGACAATTTTTATTTCCCTAGGACTGTTGCAACTTTATGTGCCAATAGTGCTTTTATCTTGAATAAATGTAGTGTCTCTTAAATATACCTGAAATCCCATATAGTAAACTAAACATCACTATTGGAATTTAAAATCTTTTGGAGATGTACATTTATGAAATACACATTTTTGGCTCAGTTTCGGCTTTGCCACAAGCCCAAAATCAAGGGAAGCACATGGCTGCTACTGCCCCAGAGGCAGACCAGGAATTCTAAGTCACAGTCTAGTTGCTAGCTCCTGCTTTGCTCTGGAGAGGTGCAGGGGTGTAAACTGCACCTCCCCTGTACATGGTGCATCATTACTTCTCCTGCCATGTTGGCTCAGTTTTGCTTGTTGATGCTTTGAGAGCTAAGGCTCCACCCACTCCCTGCCCATCTGCATGGGGGGAGGGGAGTAGTGGACCCATGAAGGCTGTTTTTCCTGCTGTGCTTGATGTCTGGAATAACAGTTGCAAACACAGGGAGGTAAGAGGGTTCCTTATATTCCATCGCTCCATGGGTGCCTAGTTAAGGTCATAGTCTTGCCCTTAGAGGAATTACTAGAATTCCTCTGTGGGGAAGGGAGGGGAGGGGAGAAAGATAAGTTCCATATAGGACCACATTGTGCTAGGCACTGTACAGACACAGAACAAATAGATGCTCCCTGCCCCCAAAGGGATTACAATCAAAATATAAGACAAGACAGAACAGATGGATACAGACAGATGGGAGAGTACAAGTAACAACAATACTGGTCAGCAGACTAAGCAGTGGTCTGTTTGATGTTGTACGTTTCCTTTACAATTGTATTTAGCCATTGCTCCCTGAGCAACCTGGGGAGTTGGGCAGCCCAGGGAGTTAGGCAGACCAGGGACCTAGCACCTTCCCTGCCAGCCACGTGGCTGGATGAACGGTGGGCTGTCAGGAAAACAGGCCTACCTCCCTGGTTGGTTTCCATTGAAAGTTTTGACAAAATTGATATGGTCCTGCCAACTGTTTTGGTTTAGCATTTTCCAAAAGAACATTGCTCCTTTGAAAAATATTGACCACCTCTTATCTTAATATCAGCAATCCGTAATGCTGACTACATGATAGAAATTTAATAGACATGATTCTCTTTTTTATGATTATCAGTAAATGAATCTTCAAAAAAAAAGCCAAGCTACTAAACACACTAGATAATGGCATGTGTTTAGGAGATATGCCATGACAGCATGAGTTGGGTTTTGTTCCTTTTGCCGAAGTAGATTCCTGTAGGGGAGAAAAATGTCTAATTTTATGCAAAAGTCAATGAGTTTTAAAAATATTAATTAACATTTTTAGGATTTTTGTTTGGGTCAGTTAACTTCTGCTAATACATTAATGCATCTGACCTTATATTCTTGCACAGTAGTGCACTTTTAATTAAGACAGTATCACACTTTATGCAGAGATCCTTTTCAGCTCCATTCATTTGAATCAAATTATATTGTTTTTAATAGAACTAACTTGAAGGTCAACAATTTTTCTTAGGTGTAAAATTTAAAATTCTTGATAATGGAATGTTGATTTACAGATCAGGGAGGGGCAGCAAAAAAGCAATTTGCAAATATGTCATTTCCATTATGAAATGTGTTAGCTATATCTACTGCATAATGTAACTCTTCCTTTCTTTACCTTTACTATGGTATCCTGCAAACCTGCCAAAATCTATTAGCACTCTGTGTGCCAGGGAGACTGAGGGCCAGCCTTTGCAAGCATTCAGGTGTCAAGCATCACACCTGCTCTTGTGAGAAGTTAAACAATTATCACAGTTTAAAGAGCACATCCCTGGAGATAATCCTGTTAGTTTTGCTGACCTTTTGGCATTCCATTCTGCAGTCTTTATCATCTAGTAAAACCTCTGAGCTTTCTAGAGAGGCATAGGTTTTATTTTTTTAATTCTAATATGTAATTTCTTAATTAACCTTGCAGCTGTGAATCTACAGTGAGTGGTTATTTTGGGTCACAGAGAGAGGCCAAGTAATGACATTTCAAAGGTTTGGTTTGTGATTGGGTTTTTTTTTATTTTCACTGTGTTATTCTAGGAAGTGTTTACAGTGACTTCAACTTTTCTCCAGAGCTGCTCCATTTATTCTGATTGCATGCAAGCCATTACCATGGGGACCAAAGGGTGCAGTTTGCTAAAGATATAGACCCAATGGTTGTCAAGCAGTCTCAAATGCAGCTCTTGATTACAGCTAAAGGAATAAAAATGTGAAGAATCATTGTATACTTTGTAAATGAAAGACTTCCTATTGGGATCTGTTATCTTGTATACAGCACCAACAATCTTGAGATTTCCTTCATTCAAAGAGACCCCCAGGAAAGAATAAAAAAGATTGCTGAGGAGAGAAATGATAGATGAAGAATGCTAGAGTTTCAGAAAGTGAAGTGACATAAAGTCATGTAAACTATTAAACTATCATTGCAATGCTTCCAGTAGGTTAAACTTGAATTCGGAGCAGTGGTCTGGCTGTGAAATTCAATTCTGGTGAGGAATGGAAGAGCTGGGGATACAATTTGGGATGGCATTTGAAAGGTGGCAAAATGTTTCTGTTACAATGAAATGCAGCCTGGTGATTCTCATTTTTGAAATTCATGCGACAGTGTCTGACTCAGGGGACCAGCATTACCCTCCACATTCTCAGAGAGCACAATTTTGACATGCACAATTTTAGGTCCACAAATAACTGCTTATATGTTTTCACTTAATGAACAGTGGGCTCCATATTCAGAATTAGAAATATAGGCAATGATTTGAAACACCAGAGCCTAAATCTAGGCATCATAGCTGTGTGCCTAATTATGAATTTAAGGTGCCTAATTTTAGGCACCCAAGTTTGAAAATGTTGGTATTCAAATATTTACATCCATAAGTTAGGGGTGAAATCCTGCTCCATTGAAGTCAATGGGAGTTTTGTCACTGACTTCACTGGGATCAGGATTTCACCCCAGGTGTTTAGACTGATATTCCAGTTGCTATGTGGAGTCCAACTACATTTTTCAAAAACAATGTTGTTAGTCAGGAGAGGAAATTTCTAGTCCCTGATGTTCAGGTGGGTTCTATCCTAGAAAGGATGAGTTTGACTCTTCTATTCAATAGCTAATAGCCAACTTCTGATACATTTTTTCCCCAAAGTGGACCAACCAGGGGACTCACATCACCCTCTCTTCCCTCCTTAACCTCCCCTCTCTCCTGGAGTTGGGAACAATCTGAACTCTCATTAGTATCTCTTTTGCCTTCACTCTGTACAGACGTATCTCAGCTCCTCTCACTCATCTCAGGGGCCATATAGATTTGAGTCTCTTCCTATTTGCCTTTACTGCAGATCATGCCTTTAACAGCTCAGTCTCCTCTTCAACCGATATAGAGTTTTGAAACATCACCATCAGGGAAGATAATTGAGTTCCAGCTCTTTCCCAACAGAGCAAATAAGACTGAAAAGGGGAGTCTATTGAATGGCATTGCTAACTTTGCCAGTGACCTGTATCTCCAGGAAGGATAGATACTTCTTTCTTCAACATTTTCCTTCAGCATATGGTTTTGTATTTGATGTTTGGACAACATGACTCTTTAGATTATATATTAGAAAAAGGCATTTGGATAAATACAATTGTAAAGGAAATGTACAACATACTATCAAACAGACCACTGCCCTACTCTGCTGATCAGTATTGTCGTTACTTCTATTCACCCATCTGTCTGTATCCATCTGTTGTGTCTTGTCTTATATTTTGTTTGTAATCCCTTTGGGGCAGGGAGCATCTATTTGTTCCGTGTTTGTACAGTGCCTAGCACAATGGGGTCCTGGCTCATGACTGGGGCTCGTAGGTACTACAGTAATATAAACAATACATTTATTTTATTTTAATGCCTAATGCCCTGAAGATAGGTGTAACTCACTGTGCTCTCTAGATTCACTGACCCCATCTCAGCTTGGTTTTTAACTTCTTACAAAATTGCTGCCACAGCAACATGGGGCTACCTGGAACATGAAATCTTACTGCTGTTACTGGATCAGCATTCACATTAGAGCTTGTTGGAAAACTGATATACCTCCAGGAATTTCAAATCAAAATGTTCATTTTTCCCCTTTAAAATGGACATTGATATTGACATAAAATGTTGTTTGCAGTGTGGTTGTAGCTGTGTTGGTCCCAGAATATCAGAGAGACAACACACTTATGTGCACACCTACCCAGAAATCCTTTGTAGTTTTGAACAGCATTATGTCTTAAAGCAGAAGGGAGAGAATGCAGGGGAGCAATCATTCCTCATTATAATTTACACTCTGGGAGAGTTGTCTGTGTGTCATTCTCGGGTCCAGTGTAAAGGTGCCCCTATTGAGGATTATATCAGGATTTCTGGCTTTCACAATATCTACATTCCCATCTCCTAAATAAGCAAAAATAAAACTCTATTCTTTAGTGTATGTGCGGAAGTCCAAAAATGCTTTTTACTTATGGAATAAACGGTATTATGCATGAAGTGGCATAAATATAGAATTAATAAATGTATAAAAGTTCTTTACATTGTTGATGATTTTATATGATAAGTGATTTAAAATGTTTAGGATAAGGTTTTTATATTGTTTCCCCTCATCCATATGGACTTTGGTACTTTTCAATATGGAGTTGAATCTCCATTTTGTCCCCAATGGTGGGAAAATTAAGGCGCCAAAGCTGTGGCGTGAGGGCTGATTCAAACCAGTTGGAACTGACTTGTATCGGCCATCCCCTCAGAACTTTCCCGCCACTCACTCCTTATAAGGAACTGTGCCACATCATCACGGGGCTGTCCATCCAGGAGGCAGCCGTGTGCGGTTGGGCTTTTGAGCGGGTCTCCAGATCAAGAGCTGTGAAGGATCCTGTGACACTATCAATTTACCTGCCATCCAGGGTCTTTTGGTTCAGCAACTTCAGTTCCAGCAGCTTGTCACCGTCCAGCAGCCGAGACCCAGTGTTCCTCCCCAAAGGCCAGCATTTGGTCGAGGGTAAAAGGTCCTGGAGCCTCCACTTACTACTATCTGACCTGTCCATAGATGACACCTGATTAGCAGTAGGCTATACTGGGGATTTGTTATATTCTTGTTGCCAAGGGAGGGGTATATTGGGTCTGAGCTTCAAGCTACTTTGTTGCAATCCACTGTTTGCTGAGTTTTGTGTGTTTGTTTGTGGATTTCCCCTTACGTCTTTCATGTAACTAACCCTTAATACACTACTTACCTTTTTCAAACATAACTTTTTGTGTCTCCTCCTCTTTCCTGCACCACTCTTGTGAGGGAGGTTGGGACACAGGAGTTGCTTCCTCAGGTGGTAGACCCTGATAACAAGACCAAGAACCCGTACCTGTAAAAGGGAAAACAGAGAAGCATATTGGGGTTCATTTAGTTTTGATTTTCCCTGGTTACAACACAATGTGGGGAAAAAAACAGCAACAGAAAGTTAGAATTATATCCATTATGAGACATTTAAACAGGCCATTGCCTTTGATGTGGAGGATCATTGAAATAGGCGGGGAAAATCATATTTTGGTTTTTCAAAATCTCATTGGTCAAGAGGCTTTGGAAAACCTTAATTTAGGTGTGATTTGGATCCAGGTGCCATTTAATACAAACCATCAAAATTCAGGGAAGAAGGATTGGGGTTAAAAGGGATATAGCATGTCTCTATTGACAGTGCAAGTTTAAGTGGCTTCCTTTTGAATTGTATATCATCTTGGACAGAGAGGCTCCAAACCTTAGGTGTGTAGGGAGAAGGTGATGTCATTGCATAATCCCAAGGTAAAATGGTTGATAAAAGAAATGTGCACTTCATGGAAATATCTTAAGCACACACTTTGGAGAAATAAGCAAGGCAGATACAAAGGCTCAACAGAAACAGAATTGAGTATTAGTTCTATATGGGTGCTGTTTGAGAGGAGATTTTCATAGCAAAGTCTTTATTGCAGTTTGTGAGTACACAGGCTGTGCTGATTTTGCTGTTTAATATGAATCTTTGTTTAAAACTATGCTCTGTAGCAGTTTTACACATTGTAAGTAAATCTGTAAATTGTGTCTGTGTCCACTCGTTTCTCTCATAAAAAGGAAATAACCCACTCCTTGTTTCCAAAGCTACTTGGAAATCCTGACAGTATAATTTATTTTGACTGACCTTTGTAATGCTTGTTTGATGTGTTGATGAGCAGTACTTGGTAAAATGTATATGCAAAAGGATTGTACCTGCATCTGCAAATTGTGACCATTTTATGAGAAATATGATAGCTGGGAGAATAGATTCTTATTTACGTTCTCTCATGAAGTGGGCAATAAACCAGCAGTTAAATGAAATCTAACATATTGTCCATTTTTCTGTCCATTATCTTTTATGGGTTTCAGAAAGGCACAGCAATGAGTGATTTACCTGATTAATTTGTCAAACAACTGAAGCAATGGCTATATATGGTTATACATAATGTGTTGATAAAGGTAGGTTTCCAAGATATCTCCTGTGTGGAAGGAATATAATTATTTTAGAAAAGACTGATTCAGAAGTGTTTCTAAGATTCTGCTTATCCAGAGGCAATACAGCTATTAAACAAAATTATATGAAATAAAAGAACTTGACCCAGATTTATCCCTTGGGCAACCATTGATTGCTGTGTTGTTGCATTAGAAATAAATTTGACCCCATGTCTGTATTTAAATCTCAAGGCTCATTTAATGGTGTTACGAGAGACCTGCTCAAAAAAATTACAGGCATTGCTTAAGTAAGATTATGAATTGATAGGACATCATATGCTCAGGCATTCAGACACTATGGTGATGGGCGAGGTATGATGACCTGCATAGAATGCACACTTTATATCAAGAAACATGGAAAGTATTTTGGCGGTGCGATGGGGAGGTGTATAATGAATTGTGGTGTAGCAATGGTAGGCAAGGCCTGTTCAAATGCAGATTAAATCAACTTTGAAAGAGAAATGGTAGCTGGGAAGATTCTACTGTTTTGGCCTTGCACATATTCAGCACCTTGTTCAAAATGCATCAGATAATTTCAGAGTGTCTGGCCATTGATAAATACTGAGGGTAGATAGGAGTAAGAAAAAACAATTTTCAAGGGGTCATTAAAGGTAGCATGGCTCTGACTGTAAGAACAACAAGAAAAGGGGTAGAAAGAACTAGTAAGGAAAGAGATAAAGGTCTCCTTTCATATCTGCACTCCATTCACCTACAGAGATACTGCACAAGCCTTGTTTTGGGATGCACAGAGATACTTCACAAGCCTTGTGATCACCCTCTCCCTGTGTGTGATTAACGAGGAGGTAGGGCTGACCTAGGAGAAAAGGGCTCAAAAAGCCAGAGCCCAAGCAACCAAGGGGAGCTAGTGAACAGGGGACAGCAAACGGGAGTTTGTTGGAGGGAGAGAGAATATAATTGGTAGGCTTAGGAAGGGCCCCATTGTCAGTTCCAATGCTGCTGCTGTCTCCTCTACCTACACCTGTACCAGGCAGAGAACCTGACCACGGATGCCTCTATTCAGCTCCTGGTGTGGATTTGCAAAAACTGTGGCTCACATTTCCCTTTCATAGAAAGTCAGGCTGGAGGGACCGTCCAGTGTGAAAGGTGCCTGCTGGTGGAATCTCTCAGGAAGCAGGTGGGAGAGCTACAGGAGGAGGTGTCCAGGCTGAGGAGCATCTGTTCACATGGGGAATTCATTGTGAATATTGATATGGAGATGCCCAAGGCTGAGGAAGCTATCCAGCTAGAGATAACTGCTGTCATGCCACTGCGGGAGGAGGATCTGGGTCTGTCACAGGTAAGATACTGGCTGTAAGTTACTTCTGGCAGCAGGCAGTACTCCACATCTATTCCCAACCCATATCACCATAGTGATAAAGAACTGTTATTCTGCTCTGGCAACGAGTGATGAGGACTTGCCCCCAAAGGTGGAGGAGGAGAAGCTCTGTACCCCCAAGGCTGGGAGGATTGCAGCCACCACCCCTAGGTGGAAACATAGGTGGTTGGTGATTATTTTCTGAGGGGAAGGAGCACCCATCTGTTGGCCTGACATGGCAGAGTGATTGTTGAGGATCATCCGGCCCTCTGACTACTACCTCATGCTATTCATCCATGTGGGCACTAATGATACTGTGAAGTATGACCTGAGCAGATCAGAAGTGACTACCAGGCTCTGGGAGTAAGAGTAAAACAGTTGGGGATGCAGGTGGTGTTCTCTTCGATCCTTCTGGTAAAGGGTAGGGGCCCAGGCAGAGACAACTGTATCCTGGAGGTGAATGCCTGGCTGCAAGGATGGTGTTGACAGGAGGACTTCAGCTTCCTTGACCACAGGATTCTGTTCTGGGAAGAAGGGCTACTAGGCAGAGATGAAGTCTACCTATTAAGGAAGGGGAAGAGAATCTTTGGATACAGACTGGCTAACCTAGTAAGGTGGGCTCTAAACTAGGTTTGATGGGGGAAGCAGACAAAAGACCAGAGGTAAGTCAAATACCTGCAGAGCTGGGAAAAGGGTTGGAATCTGGGGGAAGCATGGGCCATTATAGAGGGATTGGGGAGAGGGACGAGAGAACATAGAGGGGAAATCAAATCAGTATTTTATATGTCCGTATATTAATGTGATAAGTATGGGGAATAAGCAGAAAAAAAACTTGACATGCTAGTTAACAAACACAACTGTGACATAGTTGGCATCACAGAGACTTGGTGGTATAATACACATGATTGGAATATTGTCATAGAAGGGTATGCTTACTCAGGAAGGAGAAGCAGGGGGAAAATGGAGGAGGTGTTGCTTTATATATTAAAAATGTATACACTTGGACCCAGGTTTAAATGGAAATAGGAGACAGACTTGTTGAAAGTCTCTGGGTCTACTACAGGTTACCTAACCTGGAAGAAGAAGTGAATGAGGCTTTTGTTAAACAACTAACAAAATCATCCAAAGCACAGGACTTGGTGTTGATGGGGACTTTAACTACCCAGACACCTGTTAAGAAAGGGCAAAGTTCAGGCAAAGCAGGGCAAAGATTATCTAACAAGTTCTTGGAATGTATTGGAGAAAACTACTAGGGGGGAGGCTGTTCTAGATTTGATTTTGACAAATAGGGAGGAACTGGTTGAGTTTTGAAAGTGGAAAGCAGCTTGGGTGAAAAAGATCCTGAGATGGTGGAGTTCATGATTCTAAGGAATGGTAGGAAGGAGAACAGCACAATAAAGACAATGGATTTAAAGAAGACAGACTTTAGCAAACTCAGGGAGTTGGTAGGTAGAATCCCATGGGAAGCAAGTCTAAGGGGGGAAAACAATTGAAGACAGTTGGCAATTTTTCAAAGAGACATTAAGGGCAAAATAGCAAACTATCCCACTGTGTAGGAAAGATAGGAAGTATGGCAAAAGATCACCCTGGCTTCACCTGGAGATCTTCAATGATCTAAAACTCAAAAAAGAGTCCCAAAAAAGTGGAAACTTGGTCAAATTACAAAGGATGAATATAAACAAATAACACAAGTATGTGGGACAAAACAAGATCAAACTAGCGAGGGACATAAAAGGAAATAAGAAAAAATTCTATAAATACATTAGAAGCAAGAGGAAGACCAAGGACAGGGTCTCGTTACTCACTGGGTTCGGTTCTCTTCAATATCTTCATCAATTATATAGATACTGGCATAGACAGTACATTACAAAGTTTGCAGACGACACCAATCTGGAAGGGGTTGTAAATTCTTTGGAGGATAGGATTAAAATTCAAAATGATCTGGACAAACTGGAGAAATGGTCTGAAGTAAACAGGATGGAATTCAATAAGGACAAATGCAAAGTACTCCCTTTAGGAAGGAACAATCCCATTTTGTATGTGTGCAATTAAAATGACTGCCTAGGAAGGAGTACTGTGGAAATGGATCTGGGAGTTATAGTGGATCACAAGCTAAATGAGTCAACAGTGTAACATGGTTTCAAAAAAACCCCATTATCATTCTGGGATGTTTTAGCAGAAGTGTTGTAAGCAAGACACAAGGAATAATTCTTCTGCTCTAGGCCTCAACTCTGTCCAGTTCTGGGTGCCACATTTTCAGGAAAATGGACAAATTGGACGAAGTCCAGAGGAGGGCAACAAAAATGATTAAATGTCTAGAAAACATGACCTATGAGGAAAGATTGAAAAAAATGGGGTTGCTTAGTCTGGAGAAGAAAACGTTGAGGGGGGACATGATAACAGTTTTGAAATACATAAAAGGTTACAAGGAGGAAGAAGGTAAATTATTCTTATTAATCTCTGAGGATAGGACAAGAAGCAATGGGCTTAAATTGCAGCAAGGGTGGTTTAGCTTGGACACTAGGAAAAACTTCCTTACTGTCAGAGTAATTAAGCACTGGAATAAATTGCCTAGGGAGGTTGTGGAATATCTGCCACAGGAGGTGTTTAAGAGCAGGTTAGACAAACACCTGTCAGGGATGGTCTAGATAATACTTAGTCCTGCCAGAAGTGCAGGGGACTGGACTAGAAGCCCTGTAAAGGTTCCTTCCAGTCCTATGATTCTATGCAGCCAAAGTATAAGGGTGAGAAGTACATGGAAGCGAGAACGAATGAGAGACAGAGATGTTGCTATTTTTTCTTGATGAGTTCCACTGGCAATACAGAAATATTTTACTGAAGAAGAATGCGTTTGAAAGAGCACAGACCAAGTGGAACATAGGAACTGTAGCCCTGGATAAGACACATGGTAAAAATCTGTTTCTATCCTGACCTGTAACTGGAGTTTTGGAAGAAGGTGCAAGAAACTCCACCACAAACAATTATGAAATAACCTGTCTATAAAGAAAGTCTCAGCCTAACCTCTGGCAGTTACTGGCTGACTTAAACCTTGAAGCAGAAGGATTTATATCCCTTATAATTACTATGTAATGTAACTGTGAATATCCTTATTCACACACATTTCTAATAATGCTTTAAATCCGCCTAAGCTCCTGGCCTTAATGATATATTGTGACAGTGAATTGCTAAAGCTGGTGCAAAACACTGCTGTCTACCTCCTCCATTGTTTAGGCTGAAGTCAGCACAGCAAGTCTGTGCTCCCAGTCACTGCACTGGCTCTGCTCCATTTCTGCAGCCATTTTAAGTTCAAAGCAATTAATGGATCTGGTCCTAGCTATGTTAGAGACCAGATCTGCATCTATGAACCACCAAGACAGTTTCACTCCTTTGGGTCAATGGAGATCCCTGTGCCCAAAACACAGAATGCAAAGATGGGGGAATGAAACATTCTCAGTTAGTGGGTTCCACCTGTGGAACAAATTTCCAGAGAAGTCAGATGAATGCAGAATCTGAATGCAAGTAGGAAATGCCGCAAATGCTTTATTTGCTAAAGCTTTTCCACTATAACCAGAATCACATTCCCTACATCAACTGCCCTCTTCCCTCCTTTAAAACACCAACCTAAGCAGAGGGAGTCCATATAAAGTCCATATAAATTCTCTATTAAGGGAGAATTGCCCCAGGCTGTATGAAGTCCAGTGGGCACTTTGCTACTGCTGGTCTATTTTACATGGAAGGTGTTCAAGTCGGCAATGGGAAAAAGTACAAGATAGACAGATGGTGTTCCACATGTTAATTATGAGCTGTGTTTAAAAGATTGCCTATCAGTTTTAAATGTCTGGCTTGATTTCACTGGATAAAATCCTATTTTACTGAGCAATGGGGTGGAGGTGGCAAGGAAAGACGCTGCTGAAGAGAAAAGAGAATCCATGTAAGTGTAAGTATGTGCCCTATGAGATCTATGATGATTATAAAGTTAAAGAAGGGATGTCAGTACAAAGGTGGACATGACCTGCTGTGGCCACTAAAAAGATTGAATTAGTGAAGTAGCCTCATCCCCTGATCAATGGCATGTCTCCTGGGATGGATGATATGGGGCCGGTGACTTTCTTTGAAGGTGGTAGTTTTCCTGAAAGAACAGAAGCAGAATTTACAACTATTCTTTGCTGTATATTTGCACACATTAGTAGCCCTACTTATATGGTAACTGAGCATATGAAAATGGTAACCTGGAAGATTCTAATGCACCGACTGCAATTCTTTTCATGTTTTAAATGCCACATTTCTAGAGTGATGGAATTCAAAGTGAATATGGCCACCAGCTACAGAGTCACTTGATGCCTACAAATCTAGAGTTGCTATTAGCAGGGGAGTTGAATGCTGTTTATGCCACATATTATGCACTCTTGAGAAAAGCATGCTTCCTAAGCATTTTGATAACATTTCAATTAATGCTTATCATATAAACCTTTAGCATTTCATTATGATGAGTAAAAAGTAAAGTATAGCATTTCAGGAAATTATATTAAAAACTCTGATTAAAGGTTTAACGTCTAAAGGGAAGGCCTGTGAATTTATGTTAGCAATTTTACATCTAGAATCCTGCCCAGCCATTTCTTGTTCATCCTAGAAAAAAAATGCCAACAATCTAAATGTGCATAAAATGTGTTGCTTTAACTTGCCTATCAGCTTGGCCAAAACAATTAAATGCCTGCCTTCCAGGATGAAAAGGAAAAGGTTGAAATCGCTTTTACTTCACAGAGAAAGTTCAAGATTTAAATCTCTAGACTATCCCCTAAATAGGCCCCAGCTTTAAGATATGGCTCTTGCATATTTTGGACAAAATGTATGTGTTGATATACTATTCCCAAGCAATAGTGGTAGTAGAAATGTCCAATAAATATCCAGGAACTGAAGATGGCAAGTACATTTTTTATGGATAGCACAGTACATTTTATGAGGTAAAGTTATTTTTAACATACACAAAGTTACACACAACTTGCCCCTCAGAGTTAATGGAAGCTGTCCATATCACTTGCTGCACAGCACACTGAAATTATCTTTTAGCCCCATAGATCTGGTGGTTAAATAGACTTTGGTTCCAGAGTGCTGGAAAAATGCATGGATATTTAATGCATTATCTCTGTAAATGACATTACAGGCCTGATCCAAAGACCACTGAAGTCGTCAATGGGAGTATTTCGTTTGACTTCAATTGGGTTTGGATCAGGCCCTAGAGCAGCAGTTTGCAGAGCTACCATTAAGCATCTGACAGTGTTTACATTACAAACCCCTGCTTTGAGGGGATTATAATCTTAGTCATCAATATTCACTCTGGGCTTCCTCTTTTTATGCACCAGTTCTCAAAAAGTGGGTTTGGCTGGTCATTACTTATTCTGTATACAGGTTACATTCTTATCATAAGGAACATACATGACCCCGTTGAAGTTGTTTTAGACATCTGAAGGCAGAATTTAACCTGGTTCTTGTGAAAATAAAATACTACGCAGTTCGTGGGTGTGAGTGAGCGAGTGAGAGAGGAAGAGAGAAAGTGTGATTATGTAAAACAAGATAGGGCAGGACTGGGAGGCGGGATGGCCTGATGGGATGAGAGTCTGGAAGTTCTTATTTCTGATCCTGGCTCTGCTCTTTTGTAAGTGGGTTCATCTCTTTAACTTCAGAAGACTTATTTTGTCAGACTATATTTGGCTCTGTTTTTTTAAGTAGACTTAGAGAATTCATTTGACCTCCGCTCATCAATTTCCTCATCAGTACAAATTGGAAGTGTTGCATTTGCCTCTGTAGCAGGGTCTCACCCAAACCAGCATCAAGTCCATCTGCTGCCTCAGCTTACCTTCTCAGTCAGCCAAACAAACTCCCCACAGCGGGTGGATTTCCCAAAAATGCAGCCCTTCTAGGGTCTGATTTACTAATAAAAGAAAATAATTAATTCAAAGCAAAAGTGTAGCATCGGGTCCTATATGAATGAGAATGGTGCTGTGAAGTTTCTTGATTCATCTGCAGAAAGTTTTCTGGAGAAAATTTTTGTGTAATATAACCTTTTAACTTTTAAAAAAATACTAAAGTATAAAATTGAGTTGGTAAAATGCCAGAACCCACTGTACACTGCCACAGCTTATAGACCTGCACTGTGCTAGTGTCTTTGCTAATAGGTAATGGATTGTACTTGTATGGATTTTGCACGTGAAATCAATAGGAGGAAACACTACTTGAAGATTATGGATTTCATACATATTACGGTTTAATGCAGTGGACAATGTTGTGTGCTGATTTAAAACAAATTCAAAAGAAAAAAAATACCGCTATAGCTCTTTAGTGGTTATATAACACCATCCATTCCATGTTAGGAAAGAAGAATGTAATTGATAGTGATTGTAGCAAGACAGCACACAGATGTTCCCCCTTCCCTAAAAAGTAATCTATCTTCCTTTATTTGCTCTCTCTAGTGCAGTGCACACTTTAACATTATAATGCTAACAATAAATATGCTACCATCCCATTTTAAAAATAGAGAATTAAAAGGTGTTGTTCACCATGTAATTTCAATGAAGAGAAGGCGTTTCAAGCTCCTATAAGATTGTGAAGGAAGACTGTAAGGAGTCATGTTGCAATTACCCTAGTGGGGATTGCTGTGAACATGGAATCGCTGCCAACCCATGAATAAGGCCAATTTTTACAATACTTTTACATGCTCTTGGGAGTGGTGTCATTTTTCACTCCAGACTTATCTTCACTACCGCGAAGATCGATGCTGCTGCAATCAGTGTATTGGGTGTCGATTTAGCGGGTCTAGTGAGATCGACAGCTGAGCACTCTCAGGTTGACCCCGGTACTGCAGCGCCCTGAAAGGTGGAAGGTAAGTCGACCGGCGAGTGTCTCCCATCTATGAAGCGCAGTGAAGACACTGGGTTAAGTCGACCTAAGTTACATCGACTCCAGCTAACTGAGGTCGACTTACCCTGGTAGTGAAGACAAGCCTTATCAGAAATGGTTGGGTTCTGAAAATGATATTTTGGAGCACTAAGGCCATTAATAAACTATTGCTGTGGTATCATTTTCAGAAAATCTATTTGCTGGAGGGAATGTTTCACAGCATAATTCTACAATACAACAATTATAAATCTACTCACCATGTAATAAAATCACCATTAATGAACATGACTAGGCTATTCAGATGCTTTCATTCTTATTTAATTTTCTCCTGATCCTCCTCCATCTATGTGCTTCCCAATGCTCCCCTTTACTACACTATGTACTGTCATACTTAGCTACAAGCAATCTCTCATTAAATCAGCTAATATACCATGAGCCGGTAATGAATAGTCGGTGTCAAAAGGGCCTAACCAGGTTAAGGCCCAGATCCTAAACAGTATTTAGGCACCTATCTCCCATTTATTTCAATGGGAGTTAGGCACTTAAATACATTTGAGGATCGGGGCCAATAATAATAAATATTACTGGTAGAACTTAACTTGCCTAAAGAAGAGAGACAACAAGTTCTATATCATGCTCAAGGTAAGAGATATGATTGGGCTGGGGAGATTAACTCCACCCCGTATCTGGGACCTGGCTAGTGAGCTGCAGGCAATCTATAGCTGAGTAGAAGCTGCTTGCAACCCAGTCATGCCAATTCATAGAATCATAGAAATGTAGGACTGGAAGGGACCTTAAGAAGTCATTTAATCCAGCTTCCTGCACTGAGGCAGAACTAAGTATTATCTAAAGCAGTGGTTATCAATGACTGGCCCATGGGTCGGTGCCAGTCCCTGAGATCACCCTGACACAGTTTAGGAAGACAGCAAGCCAGTCCCTGGTATCAAAAAAATTGAGAAACACTGATCTAGAGTATCCCTGACAGGTGTTTGTCTAACCTGTTTTTAAAAACCTCCAATGACAGAGATTCCGCAATCTCCCTAGGTAATTGCAGAGAGTAGTCGTGTCTCTGGGTTTCTGTAAGCACAGCTCACTTTACACTATTTCTGGTCCTGCTGCTCTCCATATTGGTTACACATATCAAAGCAGAGATGCTTTTGATGGTACTCCTGGGGTGCTGAGTTCCTAGGGCTGGTCATTCATACCAGGGTGGAGATTCATCCAGAGTAAATGTTCTATCTACCATTTTAGGCTATGTCTACACTACTGCGGTAAGTCGACCTATGCTACACAACTCCAGCTACGTTATTCACGTAGCTTAGGTCGAGTTACTTCGGGGTCTACACCATGGGGGATCGATGGGAGAAACTCTTCTGTTGACTTACCTTACTCTATCGTGGATAGAGTACAGGGGTTGAATGGAGAGCAATTTGCTGTCGATTTCCAGGTCTTCATTAGATCTGCTAAATTGACTGCTGGTGAATTGATCTCAGAGCGTCGATCCCAGCTGTAGTGTAGACATAGCCTTAGTGATTTTGGGACTTTCAGTTGTTTACCAAAGGCACACTCCTTAGTTTACAGATGACTTCCTAGAAACATAGCATCAAAATGGCTCTATTCTAGGAGGTTTAGGGTCATTGTCTGGGGAAGCAACTAAAATGTGCTGTCTGAAGTGCCTACTAACCATGATGAATGATAAACCTCCAGCTGTCTGTAGTAATTGGACTCACATGAAAACTAAAAAATTCAAGAAAATGTTAGGTCAAACTAATCAAATGTTGAGTCAGACTACAGATCTAGTTTAAATGACATTCAGAATTTTCCATCTCTGTCAGTGAAGAGAGGGGAAAATGTGCAATAAACAATTCCCCCTTAAATTGAAAGATTAATTGTCGTGTTAAGCAAACCTCTTTTGTGTTCCAGAATGACTCATTCTTTTCTATTGTTAAGAGCACATTAATCATTGCAGATACTTGGTTTTAGTGGAGACTAATTAGCAATTAGATGATGATTGTAATGTATTTTCCTCAAAGTCCTGCTGCTTTCCTTAGTACCTTTCCTACTCTCTGTGTGTGTGTATATATATATATATTTTTCCAGTGCAATATGGTATATGGTATTAAACTAGATAAAGTGTGGATGACAATCACAGCTGGCTATTAATATCGCTGCTCAGCTAATTAAATATCATAATCCTACAGCGTTAATTTATAGTGTCTTCATTAAAGATCTATCATATTTGAATATTTTACCTGTGTGATAGAAATAAATCATTCTGTCAATGATACGCAGTGCGCAGATACGCAGAAACACTGATAACAAGAAAAATGTACAGAGTTTTATACCAACAAATTTTATTCCTTTGAATTGTGAAGTTAGCCTTTGTTCTGTGAGGTTTTGGTATTTCATTGTAGACTGCAGACATTTTTGCAGCTGCTAGCTAGTAGGAATTTGTGGGAGTTATGAATTTCAAGTGATTTTAGATCTCAGAAATGATGCAGCACTTTTGCGTTAGAAGATCCACCGTTGACTATTTGGATGATCAATATGTTTTGCTGCTTTCATTTTTTTATTTACTTCTCTATAATAATTTACTATAGGATATCAACCTCTGTGCAAACAATAATTTCTAAGGCCCATTTACACAGGCTAAAACTAGGCATATCCCATTATCTCTGAAGTGTAAGGCAGTGCATCTATACAGAATGCTTTTTCATCAGGAATAGTAGATTGAGAATGCTGCATGTCATGATACAACAGTTTTTATTTTTAATCAAAGGGCTGAGACTGCAAGTTAAGATCCAAGCTAAACATATTCAGCCTTAGTTCCCTGGTGCAACACAACAAAGTATGTCAATGGTGAAGTTTCTACCCATCTCCCTCCTCCCCATTAGCTCCTGTTGTATTTGTTTGTTCACTTGCCATCTACTGGCATATTTAAATCTATTTTAGGGCATCATATGTGAGACAAAATAGCTACTGCCTATTTGTTCTAAATTGCTTCCATCTACAGATTCCTGCATTAGCCTATGCTAGATCCTCCTGTTCCTTTTCTGTGTAGTTCATATCAGTTTTAATCTCAGAGTCTGATAATACTTCACGTTTTTTTGAAAACTCTAAATCAAAATATGTATTCTGCTTTAGGTGTTTCATCTCTAAAGTTTTGATGGCTCTAGAAAAAAGAGTAATTAATGTATGTTTCATCTATTATCTTGTCACCATCCTCTGCATTTTGTACAGACAAAAATAATCTTTTTGTCATCATAGCCATCAGCTATGGCTGGAAAATCCTGAAAATTCCCATCATAAATGATATACCTGTCTGTGCACTAATATTGGTACTTGCACGTTTTGGATACTCAAATACAGGGGGATGGTCACGCTTTATATTAAGGTTACATATATAAATAATGTAGAAAGCATAAATCGGTGATTAATAGATGTTATGTGTGTAACATACCTAGGAGTCCTATGTAGTATATAGCTTATTAAGAGCACATCTGGAGGAAGTGTTATAGATAGCAATAAAATATGACTCTGTTGATCTGTTGGACACTCAGACAATCTATAACAATCAAAAGTTGAGGAAGTATTGAAAATGTTCAGTGCCAAGTGGCAGGGAAGGAGGTGGGGAGCGGAAGGAATGGACATCATTCACTACATTGCATTTATTGAAAAAAAGAGGGGAAAACAAAACATTTGAAAATATCAGGATATTGAAATTTCAAGATTGCTAGTTTTCAGGAAAAGTGGTGGAAAATTAAAACTGGAAATGTTTTCACAAAAGTTCACACTTTTCTTAAAGGAGCTTTTCTGTTGAAAATAAGAAAGTTTTGAATGAAAATATGTTGATCAGCTATCCTAAAAGAATGCAGTGTCTATCCTTATGCAATATTTCACACACATACATCATGTTCAGAGATTGCAAATGTCATCTCAGTAACATCTATGTGGCTCTTAAACCTGTGTCTCCAATTTAGCTCATTTTGCTATGAGCCAGACCATCAGCTAGCTCAAACAGTGACTTGAGCTGGGCTCAAGTCTGACACTATTTAAGGTTCCTGAGAAGACTGATACAAAGTGCTGGGGAAAACACAGTGAAAACATGACCGCTCACTTTTGTCTCATGAGCAACAAGATTATGTCAGCAGACGAATTCTGACAATGATAGGGACAAGATACCAACACCTCACAAAATGAATACAGCTAAACAAATTGAAGGGCCATGTTTCAGTCCTCTAATCTGCCCAGGGGTGAATTCCATCCCCCAAGACCTGCAGACATCCTCACATACATCCAGTTACCCTCTCTCTTTCTGTCTGGTCTGGGTTGGAGGTGAATTTCACCATGTGTACAAATGTTTTTGGACTAAAACCTGGTTTCATTCTTCAAGCAGTCGACAGCAATTTCTCCCCCTAATTAATGCATCACGTTGACTTAGTAAATTCTACTTTTAATTTAAGGGTCTTATGCTATATGTAAAATAATGGATTTCTTTCTTGGAGGTACATTGAATGGTTGTTTTATATGGCAAAGGTTACATTTTCCAACATGTTGAATATTTGTAAATAATTGAAACCAAAGTGACAAAGAGTCCTGTGGCACCTTATAGACTAACAGGCGTATTGGAGCATAAGCTTTCGTAGGTGAATACCCACTTCTTCAGATACATCTGGTTGCTTGAACTTGGCTTGAGAAAGAAGCCAGGCAGCCTTTCAGTGTATGCTCATATATTACACTCCCACCATGCTCGGTAACACTTTATCTATTCTAGCCATTCCCATTATACTAACAAACCCATCCGGCTATGCAGAAGCAACATACACAGTGTCTTTGTCTTTTGTTTACACATATTAGTAAGGATCCCTTTGTTCACACATATGAGTGAGAATATAAATGTATCAAGAATCAAACGGGCAAACAAGACCCAAAATTCTATCTCAGGTGAGAATACAGGCCTGAATCCTACATTATCACTAGCACGCCTAACAGGCCTATTTGGCTCCAGCATAGAATCTCTTCTATGGCATACAGAGGGAGGCAAATCCTCTGTGCAGCATCTGGCCCAATTTACCTAGCCAGATTCTGTGTGGTGGAGAGAAGAATCCTCTCGCTATCAACCCAATGACTCCTCCAAACAGTGCACATGTATATTCTTTGGTACACACATACCCCAACTACCCTTGACATGATGCCATACAGGAGCCCCTCCCTCAGTGCATTTCAAATCCCCCCCTCCACTAATACATAGCAAAACTCATAGACTCATAGACTCATAGACTTTAAGGTCAGAAGGGACCATTATGATCATCTAGTCTGATCTCCTGCACAATGCAGGCCGCAGAATCTCACCCACCCACTCCTGGAATAATCCTCTCACCTATGTCTCAGCTATTGAAGTCCTCAGATCATGGTCTAAAGACCTCAAGATGCAGAGAATCCTCCAGTAAGTGACCCGTGCCCCATGCCGCAGAGGAAGGCAAAAAACCTCCAGGGCCTCTGCCAATCTACCCTAGAGGAAAATTCCTTCCCGACCCCAAATATGGCAATCAGCTGAACCCCGAGCATGTGGGCAAGACTCACCAGCCAGACACCCAGGAAAAAGTTCTCTGTAGTAACTTCTAACATCCCATCATTGACCATTGGTCCTATTTACCACTGATTGGCAATTAATTGACCTTTGACTAAGATCATGTTATCCCATCAAACCATCCCCTCCATAAATGTATCTAGCTTAATCTTGAAGCCAGTTAGGTCTTTTGCCCCCACTGCTTCCCTTGGAAGGCTGTTCCAGAACTTCACTCCTCTGATGGTTAGAAACCTTCGTCTAATTTCAAGTCTAAACTTCCTGATGGCCAGTTTATATCCATTTGTTCTTGTGTCCACATTGGTACTGAGCTGAAATAATTCCTCTCCCTCCCTGGTATTTATCCCTCTGATATATTTAAAGAGAGCAATCATATCTCCCCTCAGCCTTCTTTTGGTTAAGGTAAACAAACCAAGCTCCTTGAGTCTCCTTTCATACGACAGGTTTTCCATTCCTCGGATCATCCTAGTGGCCCTTCTTTGTACCTGTTCCAGTTTGAATTCATCCTTCTTAAACATGGGAGACCAGAACTGCACACAGTATTCCAAATGAGGTCTCACCAATGCCTTGTATAACGGTACTAACACCTCCTTATCTCTACTAGAAATACCTCGCCTAATGCATCCCAAGACCGCATTAGCTTTTTTCACGGCCACATCACATTGGTGACTCATAGTCATCCTGTGATCAACCAGGACTCCGAGGTCCTTCTCCTCTTCCGTTACTTCCAACTGATGCGTCCCCAGCTTATAACTAAAATTCTTGTTATTAATCCCTAAATGCATAACCTTACACTTCTCACTATTAAATTTCATCCTATTACTATTACTCCAGTTTACAAGGTCATCCAGATCTTCCTGTAGGATATCCCGATCCTTTTCTGAATTGGTAATACCTCCCAACTTTGTGTCATCTGCAAACTTTATTAGCACACTCCCACTTTTGGTGCCGAGGTCAGTAATAAAAAGATTAAATAAAATTGGTCCCAAAACTGAACCTTGAGGAACTCCACTAGTAACCTCCCTCCAACCTGACAGTTCACCTTTCAGTATGACCCGCTGTAGTCTCCCCTTTAACCAGTTCCTTATCCACCTCTCAATTTTCATATTGATCCCCATCTTTTCCAATTTAACCGATAATTCCTCATGTGGTACTGTATCAAATGCCTTACTGAAATCGAGGTAGATTAGATCCACTGCATTTCCTTTATCTAAAAAATCTGTTACTTTCTCAAAGAAGGAGATCAAGTTGGTTTGGCACGATCTACCTTTTGTAAAACCATGTTGTAATTTGTCCCAATTGCCATTGACCTCAAGGTCCTTAACTACTTTCTCCTTCAAAAATTTTTCCAAGGCCTTGCATACTACAGATGTCAAACTAACAGGCCTGTAGTTACCTGGGTCACTTTTTTTCCCTTTCTTAAAAATAGGAACTATATTAGCTATTCTCCAGTCAAACAGTACAACCCCTGAGTTTAGAGATTCATTAAAAATTTTTGCTAATGGGCTTGCAATTTCATGTGCCAGTTCCTTTAATATTCTTGGATGAAGATTATCTGGGCCGCCTGATTTACTCTCATTAAGCTGTTCAAGTTTGGCTTGTACCTCGGATATGGTAATATCTACCCCCACATCCTTATTCCCATTTGTCATGCTGCCACTATTCCTAAGCTCCTCATTAGCCTCATTAAAGATGAGGCAAAGTATTTGTTTAGATATTGAGCCATGCCTAGATTATCCTTAACCTCCACTCCATCCTCAGTGTTTAGCGGTCCCACTTCTTCTTTCCTTGTTTTCTTCCTATTTATATGGCTATAAACCCTTTTACTATTGGTTTTAATTCCCTTTGCAAGGTCCAATTCTACATGCCTTTTAGCCTGTCTCACTTTATCCCTACATGCTCTGACCTCAATAAGGTAGGTTTCTTTGCTGATCCCTCCCATCTTCCACTCCTTGTATGCTTTCTGTTTTTTCTTAATCCCCTCCCTGAGATGCTTGCTCATCCAGCTTGGTCTAAAACCCCTGCCTATGAATTGTTTCCCCTTTCTTGGGATACAGGCTTCTGATAGCTTCTGCAACTTTAATTTGAAATAATCCCAGGCCTCCTCCGCCTTTAGGTCCATAAATTCTTTAGTCCAATCCACTTCCCTAACTAATTTCCTTAATTTATTAAAGTTAGCCCTTTTGAAATCAAAAACCCTAGTCTCAGATTTATTTTTGTTTATCCTTCCATTTAGTTTGAACTGAATTAGCTCATGATCACTCGAGCCAAGGTGGTCCCCTACAACCATTTCTTCAATGAGGTCCTCACTACTCACCAAAACCAAATCTAAAATGGCATCCCCCCTTGTTGGTTCAGCAACTACTTGATGAAGGAATTCATCAGCTATCACATCTAGGAAAATCTGAGCCCTATTATTATTACTAGCACTTGTTCTCCAATCTATATCTGGGAAGTTGAAGTCTCCCATGATCACACAGTTCCCATTAGTATTTACTTCCTTAAAAACATTAAAGAGGTCTCTATCCATATCTAAATTAGATCCTGGTGGTCTATAGCACACCCCAAGCACTATCCCAGGGGAGGCTCTAGTAGTTTTCTTCCCCAATGTGATTTTTGCCCAGGCAGACTCTGTCTTATCCATTCCATCGCTTTTTATTTCTTTACATTCTACCTCATCATTGATATACAATGCTACTCCCCCACCTTTACCTTTATTTCTATCTTTCCTAAACAGCACATACCCTTCAATACCTGGACTCCAGTCATGACTACTATTCCACCATGTTTCGGTTATTCCTATGATATCTGGTTTCACTTCCCGGACCAGTAGCTCTAATTCTTCCATTTTGTTACCTAGGCTCCTCGCATTGGTGTACAGACATCTTAATTTTTACTGTTTGGCCTCACTCACATTCCTTACCCAATTTGGTATGGACATTGTACTGCCAGTATGACCTATTTGACTAGTATCCACTCTGCCCTTCCTCCTTATGTCCATTCTCCTACCCCCGGCTATATCCTCTCTTACTTCGTTGTCTTCCCTCTCAATGTTAAAGTCCGGCGTGGAGATTACCTGGACATCTCCCAACCGTCTCCCCCAAATTCCTAGTTTAAAGCTCTCTTGATCAGTTGTGCCAGCCTCCATCCTAGAAGTCTATTTCCTTCCCTACTCAGGTGAAGTCCATCCCGAGAGAACAGTCCTCTGTCCATGAATGCATCCCAGTGGCCATACATCCCAAAGCCCTCCTTGTAGCACCAATCCCTGAGCCATCTGTTGATCATCATAATCCTGTCACACCTTTGTTGCCCTTCTCTAGGAACAGGCAGAATCCCACTGAAGATTACCTGAGCCTTGATTTCCTTAAGCATCTTCCCCAGCCTGGCATAGTCTCCCTTGATTCGTTCCAGTGAGAATCTAGCCATGTCATTTGTTCCTACGTGAAGGATGATCAACGGATTCTTTCCTGCTCCCTTTAGGATCCTCTTCAACCTCAGGTCCACATCCCGTATCTTAGCACCTGGTAGACAGCACACCCTTCTGTTCTCTGGATCAGCTCTGGTTACAGGCCTGTCTATTCTTCTCAGTAAGGAGTCCCCAATCACGTAGACCTGCCATTTCCTGGTGACAGTGCGATTCTCCAGTCTCTCCCCTGTTCCCTCTGGCTGCAAGTCCTTTCCATTCCTATTTTCCCTTGTAATCCTCTTCAACCCATCCTGTATCCTCCTGGGGCTCATGTTTGGTGTTGTCTCCATCAACTCTTCCCCTTCTTCTATGGGACTAACCGCTCTTCTCTTCTTCCTTGCCCTTCCACCTTCAGTGACCACCTGCTGTACCCCTTCTTCATTCTCCAACTCTGCAAACCTGTTCTTGAGCTCTATTTCTCCTTCACTGGCCCGTCTTTTCCTCTGCCTGGTTCTCTTAGTCACATGCTTCCACTGTCCATTTTCTTCACCCGGCAGTCCCCCCTCAGAGGCCTTTGATCCTGCTTCCATCTGCTGAACAGGTTCTGTTGACAAGTGAGCATCAGTGGTCTGGAGGGAAGCGTGTGCCCTCAATTAGAGAAACATGCCTCACAGCTTCCTGCAGGGCTCTAGTGGTCTAGTAGAGACCCTTCCACCATCCCTTTGCACTAGGACTGGAGCACACTGCAGTGTTTAAGGGTATGTCTACACTGCAATACAAAACCCACTGCAGCGAGTCTTGGAGTTCAAGTCAACTGACTCAGGCTTCTAGGACTTGTGCTACAAGCCTACAAATAGCCATGTAGACATTTGGGCTTGGGCTGGAGCCTGGGCTCTGAAACCTGGCAAGAGGGGTGTGGGTCTCAGACCCTGGTCTCCAGCCCAAGCCTGAACATCAACACTGCTATTTTTAGCCCCATAGCAGGAGCCCTGTGAGCCCAAGTCATTTGACCTGGGCTCTAAGACTCGCTGCTACAGGTCTTTTCCCTCTCTTCTCCTCCAGCAGCCAGTAGTTGGGTCCTTTTTAACTTTAAACTTGTACTGGATATTTATTCTTCCCCTCACTGGCATCCACCTGCTGTCCAAGATCAGTTACCAGACAGGTAATACCAGAGCACCCACTAATCAGAGCTACTACTGGTAAAATATCCAGATTAGCTAGGTTCTTAACAATAATCAATTTAGAGAGATCACATTTCTTTCAACTGATTGATGATACCCAGCTGTAGGTTCAGATCCCCTGCAGCCTTCTCCCATTTCTGGCTGGGCTCTCTCATTCTCTCCCAAAGGTTGACAAGCTAACTGATCACAAACTCCTGAGACTCAGGGACTGTCTCTTCCTCTGTGTTTTATATAGTACTTAAGATACTGAACATTTAACAAAAAATAGTTGTCCAATATTGGCTAGCAGAGGCCATTATCCCAGTGCAATGTCATTTCTGTTTGTACTGTAGCTAATATAGTTCAATAGATTATTACCATTGTGTTGGTGGTCATTTTTAGATATAGAAAAGCAAAACTTGGGCTGATGGTTTATAGAGTTTGAAAAAGACATGGTCTCAAAGATTTAAAAATCCTAAATCAGAGAAATATAGACTATAGAGCTAGACAAATGAAAGTGGTATGAAAAAGAGGGACAAAGGTTAAAACAAATGTAAAAAGCATTATCCCTTATAATATAGTAAGAGAGTCAGACCTTTTGATAGTCTTATATATAGATTAAAATATGTTAAGGGAGGAAGTCTTCTGCTAGTGATGAAATCATTTTTTCAAGCACAAGGAGAATATTTGAATAGGAAGCTCTAGCCCTTGTTATAGCCAGCAATTTAGACAGTAAGCAAGCTCCTTATGGCAGAAACTCTCTCTATGTATTTGTACATCACCTAGCCCAATGGGGCCCTGGTCCAGTTTTGGTTCTCTGGACCTTACCACAGTACAAATAGCAAAGAATGTCATTTGTTTCATTTTGCTTTTTGCCTGTCTGGTGAAATTGTTACATTTTATCTTGTTTTGTCAGTGCTGAGAGTTTGTTCAGACAACTCTAATCAAGAGCTACAGTATATTAGAAAGTGAGGCAACATTGTGCTTCACAGTCATCCTTTATGGACATTGCAGTCACAAATAATACCAGTGTGTCCCTTGACCCTCTTTTTTTCTTCTAACCCAATGACCATAGTATATTATCTAATATTCTGGAGTGTTCTGCAAGGCTCCAAATCACTTACCATAATTCTGTGTCCTAGCTTTATTTGTAATTCTCCTCAGTGCATTTGGGTCATCCTGATGCCATCCTGAATAGTAGCTGTAAAATCAGGTCAAGTGGATAATGTTCTAATGAATCCATTGCAAATAAATCAACCCTATAATAAACTTCTGCAAAGGCCCACTTGTCAGTAGAAAACAAGAGTTATTCAAGCTAAGAAAGACTGTTACTTTTATTGCATTCAGGAAATCCTTTCACTTCAGATTTGCAATAATGCTATTGCCCCTGGTCTGGAACAAATTATATCTTAAAATTGTTCCAGACTAGAGGTAAATTTTCAATAGCACATAAGTCCCATTTTAAAAGTAATTTAGGCCCAGATTTTTAAAAGTATTCAGGTACCCAACTGCCATATATTTCAATGTGAGTCAGATGCCTAAACCTCTTTTGAGGATCTGGGGTTTAGGCACTTTGGAGATATGAGTTCAGGCCCAGATCCTTAAAGGTACTGAGATGACTATTTGCTTTTTCAGGTTTCTAAGTCCACCGTTTAGGCACCACTCATATTTTCAAACCCATTGTTCAGCAGCCACTTAACCTCATAGGTGCTAAAGTCCCTTAGCCACCTAGGTTTCCACCATTCGGCATTTGCAAAACCACCTAGGGAAAATGTAGGGTGAGTGTGAGTGAGGCCCCAAGACGGATGCCCAGGTTCCCGATAGAAGGCAGGGAGAGTTAGGTACCTAGGAAAGGGATCCTCGGAAGCCAGGAAGCTGAACAGGGAGCCACATTAGCTAGCCAGGAGTGAAAATGCCAAAGAGAGTGGTGGATACAGGAGAGGGGCTTAGGTGCCTAAGCAGCTGACTTGGCATACCTGGCTGGTGGGTCAGAGATTGGTACCTCCCTCCACTCAGGATCATCAGTTGCAAATCCTCTGCTGGAGTTAATGCCTAAACCAGGTCACCCATTTAGTTAGCCCATGCCATAGCAGTAAAAAAAATCTCATGCTTGATACCTCTCTCAAGCTTGTGTGACATTTCCTTGTGCCCCCATGTGACTTTTGTGCGGATGTTGTGATGTTTCCCTACCTATCAGTGGCCTTCATCTGGCCCTCCTGATGTGGGGCCTAGCAAGTGTTAGGAGTGCTCAGAGCACACCCTCTCCCTGCCTCAGCTTTCCCTCCCTTTGTTTGTCTGTCTTGCTTATTTAGATTGAAGCTCTTTGGAGGCACCACTGTCTGTCACTGCATGTTTGTATGGTGCTTAGGCCAACAGGGCCACCATTTTGGTAGGAGGAGGCCTTCACATGCCATTGTCATGATAGAAATAAAAAATAAAGGGAAGCTGTTCTGAGGCATTCTGCCAACAGAAGGGCAGATGCAGGCAGACTGACTCCATGAACATGGTAGGGAGCATGGGGTTATACCACCCCTTACACCTGCTGGTGAAAACTTCAACGGGTTCTCCCTTAGTGCCTGTTGGAAATAAGAAAGTGACCAGGTTGATCTTGAGCTGACAGTGAGCAATCTAGGATGATCAAAAGTAGAGACACATCTATTCAAGACTGAACATTAAAAGACATATCGGTGTGGAGAGGTAGAACTCTGCGTGATGAGCACAGAAATGAAAACTGAATCTCAGAGGGTAAATTAGTTCACCAAGGGATACCATTCAAAGGAAGAAAGGACCAGTTACAGAGCTTTGAGGGACACTCAAAAAGGGGATCCTCCAGAAGTGTAAATAAGGGCAACAAATTTTGCCTTTTTTAGCAAGAAAGGAGCCAGCAAACTTCTTGTCTTGGAAAATTAACAATCTTGAGGACCTCCTGCTGCCATGAAGTCTCTGGAAGTTTAGGTCTTCCTCAGAAAAAGACATGAGGCCAAATTCTATTCTCAGTTACACTGGTGTCATCCCACTGTGTGCTGGTGGAACACATCAGGATTTGACCCAGAATAGTAAAGTGATATTTAATTTTTGGTATGTGTCTACAGGTTCCAGATTTTCACACAGAACTGTTAGCCTATCATTTTTCATGGTTGCCAAAGGTGTGTGTAATAGTAGGTAAAACAAGTGATTGAGACTGAAGTTCAGAAGTTTCTTCCATTTCTGAGCCCTAGTGCTTTTAGCCTAAGTTTGTGTCTTTACACAGTGCTAAGAATTTCAAGATGAGCAAGAACATAAAGTAGATCTATTTTTAAATATTCAAGTCTGCACATGTATTGTGCTATTGAGTCATGTTACATTAAAAATAGCGTTTCAGTTCACCCTTAAATAAAACAGCGTATATTTTTAAAGAAACCCAACAAGTAGTCTCCATGAAAAATAAAAGAATTCCAAACCTCATTTGGATCTGTGGAGAGCAGATTGTGTGTGTTTGTTTAATGATCCAAATATCACTTATAAAGTGAGTCTTTCTTGTATAAATAATCTACAGTTACAATCCTTTTGTGAGGTCTGAATATAAAGAAGTACATCTCAGGTTTAAGTTTTGGTTTTAGAACAGTGAAGGAATTTTAAAAATATATGTTGCATATGAAAGCTGTTGACCTGAACACTTGTTCCACTTTTTTTAAAAAAATTATTAATTTGCTGTGCATGGCGGCACTTGGAACGGATGCAGCGAGGCAGAAGTTAGAAGAATCTGTTTGCTCTGATTGCTGGCCAGAGGGCAATGTAGGACTACATAGGCAAAGCCGGGGGCAAATGAACACTGCGTCAACAGCTCCCTCAGACTGATTAAACTCTGGCAAATAAAAAGATTAAAACAAAAAACTAAAGCTGGATAATTCAGAACATTTTAAAACTCTGAGGCTTCTCCAATATGTCAACAAATGGTCAGGTTTATTACCAGTATATGCATATTTTAAATAAAGAATATCACAGTGCATATGCTGTTTAAATAAAATACTGATCTCAAAATAAGCTAGATAACTCAGACTCAGTAAGGAAGAATAGAAGTCCATTAAGTGTAGTATTACACAGCTTATTGGAGGTTTTTATCCATAATTTCTTTAATTTACATTTTTACAATCAGTTGTTCTTTATACCAATACAAATAATGCCTTCTAGCTTTTACAAATGTTTATTAATCAAGCCTCATAGCATCTCTGTGAGGAAGAAAGCAGAATTAGCACCATTTCATAGATGGGGAAAATTGAAGAACAGAGAGCAGTGATGCCAACTTAAGATTTTATCATGTGCCTCGCACTATTTGGTGTGTTTTCTGAAATCCCCAGCTCTCTGATTCATGTGATTACATGAGACTCTCAGCTTTCATTTAAAAAACAAAAAACAAAACAAACCTCCATGGTTGTGAAGAAAAGTTTCCGGGATCAGTGCAAACTCACCCCTGCCATGTGACGGGGTATAACCTTTTGAAATGTGAGTGGTTTCAGCAAATAAAGATCAGTCTTTTGCCAGCATTCTGGTTTTACACATCTCTTATAAGTAGGGAGGTGACATAGACTGGTCAAATGAACACAGATTTGGGAAGGAAATCCTGAGTTCTTATTTCTTCTCTGCCGGTGTCTGGCTGTGTAGTCTTAGGTAAGTCACTTCACCTCTCTGCTTCAGTTTCCCCAGCTGTACGGCAGCGATAATAATATTTGCCTTCCACACAGGGATGTTAGGGTTCATGTAATGTTTGCACAGTGCACTGAACATGTCCAGAGTAACATAAGTGCTAAATATTATTTTCAGGTTACCAGTCACATTTAGCATACCTCACCCTTTGCCCATCAATTTATACAATGGCATCCTCATTGACTTTAAGAAGAACTTTTATGCCACAGTTCTAGCCTAAGGTAAATTGGTATGAATGAGGGCATGTTTTGGGGCAGAAAGTAAAGTCAGTGAGATAAAGGGTCAAATCCTGGTTCCACTGGAGTCAATGGGAGTTTTGCCATTGACTTCAGTGGAGCCAGGTTTTCACCCACGGTGTGCAAAAGCGTCTTTTACTTTTTCTAGATTTCAGCAAAATTGCTGTCAACATATGTATTGAAAATTTAAAATAAGCATTCATAGAACTAAGCTATAATAGGGTTGTTAAAAATCTGTTCTGGCATAGACCTGGGGGGAAAAATGTGTATGGCTTATTAGATATTAGTAGGACAGCTTTAAAATGAATGGTTAATGGCTAACAAAAGACAAATTTGTGTTGGCATGACATTGGTCAGATGACTGATGATAATAACAACAATAATGAATTAATAATACATGAAATTATTATTATTATTATTAGACTTGGGCTGAGGCTGACAATTCCATTTTGCAAAGACTTTCAAGGTTTCAGAACTGTTTTTTGTTCCACGTGAGAATGAAACCTAACCTTTCAAATGTTTTCACAAAATGGATTTTTGTTACAACTTCCATTTTTGGATAAAAAAGGTCAGGTTTTCAATTCAGGTCCTTCTCCTGCTCCTCATCAGAGAGCCCACCCTGGATCTCAGAATCCTATCCATGGAAAATGTCACCAAAATTGATACATCACCATGTAACTTTTTGTTTATGACAAGATAGCATTTTCCAATGAAAAACACTGAATCAAAAATGTTCCAACCAGATCTAGTATCACTGTTTAGATTGTGGTACCAACCACATTTTGCTAATTGCTATCCAGATACAGATGAATTCACAGTCTCTGCCCCAAGAGTCTAAAAAGACAAAGACAGACAAACAGTGGAGGAAAGAGATAAAATGGGAGAAATCATGGGATAAGGTATTACTCAATGAGAGAACGGGTATAGGAATCTGACCCAAAAGTGAGCTGGGTGATGAAGAGCTCATGTCTTGTTAGTTTCTCCTTTGTTGTTGTTGTTTTAAATTAAAAACATTAACATCTTCTAATCTCACCCTCCAATCCTCTCATGTTTCTTCCATACTAATCCCAGCTCCAGTGTCCTTGCTCCCTTTCTCTCAACATTCATGCCTCCCATATAAATAGGAGCTAATTCATGAAACTAATAAAGGAAATAGATTGAGATGACTAAATCATTTAGGTTCTGGCAGGAATCATGCAAAAAGTGTATCTTTAGGAGGGAATTAAATGTGAAGAGGGTAGTGTATTTGTAAACCAGCCCAGAAAGGGCTTTTTATACATAGAGTGGAAGAAGACACTAAATGTTTGTGGTAGATGCAGACAACAGATGGACTGTGTCTGTCATCACTGGCAGCACAGATGGGATATGGCAAAGACATTCAGGGGTTTAACTTCCATCATCTGCCAATGGAATTTTGGCTCCTAAATCCCTTTTGAAAATGAGATTTAGACTCTTAAATCAGTTAATCTTTGCAATGCTGAGCGCTTCAATGCCTAAATATCTTAAAATCTAGTTTCAAGAGAGAAAGGTGGATAATTAGGGAGGGGCAGATTATAAGGGCGTTTCACCTTAGAGCATTGATTTCCATTAAGATCAGTTTGGTAATTTGAGATTTTATGATTTGGCATCAGTTTAGTGGTCTGTGATTGAGAGGTCTCCATTATTTCTTAAAGAAACTAAAATGTTTTACAGGAATGAGATCACACAAAACACATGACATATTATGATGCCTTTTCTGCTGAATATTTATTTAAAGGAGGATTCAATTGGACAGGTATCCTCCTTATAAAAAAACATGCTCATATCTACCACCCTGGTTAAGAATTTCAGCAAAAAGGCCCTGGCGAGAAAGATCACGAAGAGCATTCTTCATTCTACTCTTTAATGGCTAAAGATGGTCCCCCGTGGTCAGGTTTGAAGCATTACCAGTCCAAGTGAGGACATTTACACTGCTGTCAACAGTGCGGTACTGTGGCCATGTCTACACTACAAAATTATGTCAAACTAATTTGCATGGGCATACAGCCGCCACGGTAATTATATTGTTTGTGCGTGTCTACACTTAGTTCCTTCTGTTGGCAGTGCAAATCCACAGCAGGAGCACTTGTATCAATCATATTGTTAGTATGGGGCATTGTGGGGTGGCTCCTGAAAGCCAGTAGCAGTTAAGATAAGCAATGCAGTGTCTTCACTGACACTGCGTTGACTAACTACAACTATTTTGGCTCTATACTGCTTGTGGAAGTGGAGTTATTAAATCGGATTAGCAGGGCAGTTACGTCATCAGGAGCAAAATCTAAGTGTAGACACTTCCATAGTTAAGTCGATGAAGGCTGCCTTGCATTGACCTACCTCTGTACTGTAGACCAGATCTCTGCATATCCTTTGCTGATTGACAGTTCTGGAGACAAGTATTCTGTCCATCTATTACCCTCCTGGGCACTGATTCACTTTAGGAAAATGGGGAGTAGGGGAGAATTGGAGAGTGGGGAAAAAAGAAGGCTTTGGGTAATGGGATAATTAGATGTGACACCCCAACCCCACTCTCAAGTGTATTGATGCTTTTCATCGAAATTCTAGATAAATTTACTTTGTCAGAGGCTTGAAACTATTTTCAGAAGCTTAGAAATGTTTCAGGGAGTGTCTTTTATACATAAGATAGGTTTAATTATTGTAACTATTTACTTAATGCCAATGATGTGCCTGAAGGTATACAGGGCACAGAATAAGAAAGAAAGGTTTTGCTTCAATTTAAAGTATCTTTAATTTACAAAAGGAATCTTAAGTCACTCAAAAACTGGCCAGGTGGCAGACAACGCTAGCTGATGGCAATAATGTAGAACTGAACCACTTGGTGTCCGAAGTCCTGTTGGTGACATTATGTATGTGATATGTTAGGAAGTCAAGTGCCATGGAAATACTTGCTGAGGTAATATGGGATTTCAAGAACATGAACTGATCTATAGCCACTTGTTTTGTGTTTCCCATAGCCAAATGCTGTGTTTCTCCACTATATTCTTCCAAGGCTGAACGTCACTGGCACAAAGCCTCACTAATAGTCCTATATACTATTTGCATTATTAGCTGTGTTTTTTCCCCTCAAAATAATAAGCTAATTAAAAGAAAGCTGAGGCTAAAAAATGTTACTATGTGTCATTATAGAAATTCAAGGTAAGTAATAACAGAGCAGATACAAGTGTTTGATAATGTCCTCCATATTTTGGAGGTGTAAGGCCTATTTTCTGCTCCACAAACCTATCTCTCAGATTTAAGTGGGAAGAAGTTCTAATGATTTAACCATCAGCGGCATTTCTTACTCAGTTTCATAGAATCATAGAATATCAGGGTTGGAAGGGACCTTAGGAGGTCATCTAGTCCAACCCCCTGCTCAAAGCAGGACCAATCTCCATTTTTTGCCCCAGATCCCTAAATGGCCCCCTCAAGGATTGAACTCACAACCCTGGGTTTAGCAGGCCAATGCTCAAACCACTGAGCTATCCCTCCCCCCTATTTTGGGTATAGTCCTTCTCCTCTTCCTGCTAGATCACACCTAGGCTCCACCTTATATCGATCATAGCCCTTTTGTCTCTGGTTTTTGTGGAACTTCCATCCATATCATAGAAATCTCAGCAATTCAGGCAGGAGTTGTTTGTGGAATGGCCCCAGAAGTCGGCCCATCTCATGTGGATGCTACTCCAAAGCAGGAGTGTTATTGCAAAGAGGCAATACTTTTACTTCAGTTTTGCACATAGTAATGACATTTTTGTCTGTCAACCCAAAAGGCGTACAACTCAATGTAAGATTTACATCCATCTGGTGGAGGTGAAAGAGTTTTAACGATATAAGTTCTCACATATGTATTGTCCCATTTTTTGTCCTTTCAGAACAATTCCAAGTGTAAGATACCTTTCAACAAGGAGAGACAGCAAGCAGAAGAGAAACAGTTCCACAAAAGGTGACTTCAGTCTTCATGCCAGAGCTGGTTGGAAAACTGCACATTTTGAAAGTTTTGACAAAAATGGATATATTTGTTATGAAAATGCTCATGAAAAATGTTTCCATTTTTTAACCAGCTTATGTTGATGCCCTTATGAACACTCAACAACTGCAGTGGTAGGTAGACTAATGGAACAGAGACACCGTCACAGAATAGCCATCATAACATGTCTTTGATTGAACAAATAGCTCCTGCCCACCTCCACTCCCACTTTCAAATGCTATTGAATCACTCCATGTTTCCACACATCCTCAGCATGTGTTCTCTCAATTTGTATGTGATACTGTGACTTGGAGAGATGCTACAGCTTTCTGGTGAGCACATATCATAATACTTGGAATTCCTGAGAATCTTACAGTGATTAATTCTCCCTTATGCCTTAAACAAACCACTCAAATGTTTTTTTTTAAAGAAGCATGTTTATATATGTATATAGCTGTATTCTGCTGTGCCACCTCCCAACACCAGTGCTGGAAGGTGATGGGGCAGGATACCACTCCGCACCATTCCCAAAAGGAGAGGAACATACAGTAAACAGCTAGATTCTCAACTGAGTTGCTGCCCCCTTTGCATCACACAGGCAGCTCAAAAGGGCAGTACTCTGGCTGCAAAGGGACATCATATAATTTTCATCTTGAATGGGAACTCCCTGCTGATCTGCCTCTGCCTCTGCTGAGTTCTGCTCCATCACCTCTCTTCAGAGGTGTTGGAGAGGTGACAGCACAGAGTGGAGCTATACATATTTGCCACAGGTGTATAGTCTTTGAAGATCCTACAGCAGCTGAAGTATTGCTGAAGCATATCGGACCTCAGAACCAGGGAGCCGTAAGTGACTCCCTGATGCCCACCCTGCACTGTACTAAGCAGAACTCTGGCACAGGAGAGAATCTGGCCATACTACAGATGAAATTCCCTTTCTGTTACATAATTTACATCAGGGTTAACACAAGGGAAAAAATTGCATCCCTTCTTGTAGAAGCACAAGATCCAGAACATATCAGAATTACCACAAGGCTGCTGTACAGAGCGGAGAGCTAGGAAAAACTGTTTGGGGTAACTTTACATCACTTGCATACAGTGGGGCACTGCACCTTGCCAGCTCTTTCTGTTTGTAGTCAGGGGAGAGGAAGGACAAACGTGTAGTTAGTGGGTATACAAAACTGTCATCAGCGATAATAAAAGAAGGCCATCCTCATCGCTGTTTAATGCCTAGATGCAGCCATATATCTCAAGGGTAGCTCATTTTGAGGGATGTCACTCATTTTAGTCCCAGTTACCTTCATTTCACACATATTTGTCATCCCCTCATTCTGTTGTTGAACATTATATACATCAGAAAGAAAGATGCATGAATCTGAGGTTACAGAAAGAGTGATGTGCACTAAATGGAAAACTCACAGCATTTTAATTTACCTGCCTCAAACTTTGTGTGCAAGTGTGTGTGTTTGTCCCTTGTTTAGATCCTTGCAGGTTGCATGCCCAGCTGTATTTTGGTAGCTGAAAGGTAGGAGTGCTGCTGTACAAATAGGGGGTATGAGAAGAATGAGGGATTTAAATTGGGAATGCAATAATGACCCAACATGAAAGTACTCCCTTCAGTAAGTGTTCCTGTAAAGTAGTGGTATATATAAAAAAAGTCCATTTAGTTGAATTTGTGAATGAGAGGTGGTTGATGCTGGGTGTATTATGCAATTAAAAGCTATAGAGTCCTTAATTTAAAATATTCTAGGCAAATACATGGTTTGTTTTTACTGTTGCAGAAGGTATGCAAATAAAAGAAGGATCTGTAAATTTAGCTGCTTTGTGCACCAGTTAAAAACCTGTCCATAGCTGAATGAATACTAGATGCTCTTTTATAATGCCAGGTACTGTGTGTGTTTCATCTTTAATAGCTACTAACTCATTTAGCTGCGGGGTAACACCAGGCTAATCAAAGGTCACCCAAGTCCTGGTTGATGTTGAATGGGAGTTGACAGCTTTCCAGTCTAGCACACTATTCATAGGGATTTTTTTTTGTGCGGGAGCAATATCCATCTAAGATTGACACAATGCTGACTTTCAAACTGATTAATTCAAATCCTTAAAGACTGTACAAAACCAGACAACTTTCCAAACTTCATTGCAGGGAAGAATTATTCATCCAAGGAAAAAATTCTGCTCTTGGACAAACTACTGCAGTCCAATAGCAATATGTACTATCATCAGCAGCAGAAATGAAAGGCCTGCTCAAAAAATAATGGAAGATTTTGATTACTTTTAAAAAGTAGAAGTTCATTTATGCACTCATTTTGACATGCATATTTGTGCACCTTCATTTGCTGTGATTTTGCAGGAGCTGAAATTTGTCAGAAAGGAGTCCAACTAGCTACTGTATGCGCAACTATGCAAATACACATGTGCAGACTTGGAACCTCTCTTAAAATGAAGCCAGGAATAAAAATTTAATACTTTATCGATCCTATTGAAATATATCTGAGTTTCATTGTTATAGACAACTGTACCTCTTTGAATATGTTCTTATTAAGATATATAATATCATGTACCTTAATATATATATTATTATAATGTATCTTTGCATAAATAATTATAATAGATTTACTATTAGGTAGAGGGGAAATGTGAAACCCACTGTTCAGGAAAAGAAATCAGAGGAAATATCACACAGTTAGAAATAATTAAAATTCTAATGAACCTCTCTCTCTCTGAAGTATGTTTGCCCATGAACCCATGAAGAGGAGGGATTTCCTTTGAAAAAGTAATGAAGTAGCAAAATAGTCTTTGCGACGCTTCTACAATGATAGAGGAAATTAAAAGATTATATACTAATGTATAATAAATGTAATTAGGTGGTGCTGTAGAGATACTGTACCACTGTTGAAGTGATCTACACATATCTATGTATGTATGTATGAGCTTTACAGTTGATATAATGTCTAAACATGCTAGTGAACACTTTGACACTTCACTCTGCCAGGAAATAAGGATTTTGTTGTGAATAATGACTAGAGGACTGTGCACCTAAGTGGGGAGAGAGAAAAGGCCAAACCAAGCTGCATGTATGAATGCTAGGGTCTTGCTACAGTGAGTCCCTTTCTAACACGACCCTGCTATGACCTCTGGTTTGAGAGCATAAGAAACTGCAGAATAATATATAAAATTCACAGACTTTGCAACTAAGTCTCATAGCCAGTGCTTTTCTTTATTTTTAAGTGTTTCTGCTCTTCATTTCTTAAATAAAAGTATTATTTTGATTAACAGAAATAGTAATTTGGAGAAACAAGCTGTAATTAGAATTGGTCCAAATGTTTCAAATTTGTAAATTTTTAAAAAATCAGGTAAAGTCACAATTTTTGGACCAGTTATAGAGCTCCATTTGCCAAGTTTCAATGAAATTTCAAAGTTTGTATTTCAAGGGGGAAATTTTTCAAATGTGAATTTTTCATAGAAGTTTTGAATTTCCCCTTCCTCCCCCACCATTTTTTTTTTATCAGCTCTAAGTGCAACCTTTATGAAAATACTACCTCTGGCATGCATAAGAAAAGTGGGTTTAGTATCCCATGATACGAGCAGAAGTGCTGGGGAAGGGTAGGCATTTGTGATTGTTGATGAGAAGTGTCTGGCTGGATGCAGTGCCAGAGCACAAGATGCCTTTGGATGAACTTGAGCCAAATAATTTCTGTGATAAGGCATGGGCTAAATCTACAAAAGTACTGAGGCACCTAAGTCCCAGTTATAGACTCCACTGAGATCCACAGAACACTCATCAAACCCAGAACACCCACCTACATTCATTCAGCGCCTAAGTTTTCAGGGTAAAGTTCCTCAGCACGTAAGTTTCTGTCTTTGGGGATATACACTGCTACCCTCATACTAGACATCCAAATGCGTAACTCGTGTCTTACCCCAGAGCAATCCACAAACCAGGGAAGACAGGCATTCACCCACCTAACTAGTATGTAGAGCCTGATCTGGGAGCCTGATCAGATGAGGAGATGGTGCTCACTCCATAATTTTAGGAAAAGTCGATGGGCATCTCCCATTGGCTAGCTTAGGCATCTCCCTGCCCTCCATGTGGCCTTTTGTGTATAGTATTCCAAGGCTCTTCCCATTCACAGTATAGGGTGCCTAGGCACCAAACTCTGGAACTGTGGATCACAGTGGTGTTCCTGTGATTTTCTAGGCACCAAAAAGTTATGCACCACAGCACTCAGTGTCACAATGCCTAAGTCCCTTTGTAGAGCCACGCCTCAGGCACTTCCATTTCTGGAAGGAGCAGGTGTGTGGAATCTGCTGAGGTGAGAAGAGATTTGTGATTGGAGCCTTGGGCATTATCACAATTTGGCAGAGCAGCAGAAATGCTAGGAACAGAGTGTCCCTCTAGCAATTACTAGACAGTGGAATGGGGTATTTGCAGGAGAGAACATGAGGTGTTTCAGAGGTGGGGCATCACTGAGCTAACACAGGGGTGATTGTTCCAGAAAGCTGTCTTCCTTAAGTGGATGCATTCATTCACATGCTTCTTCTATAACCATTGAGGAGAGCAATAGAGATAAGACAGAAAAATCTTATATGGACCTGGTATTTTACACATATGGGGCATTTCTCACTTTTTGTTTCCTTATTGCTGTTTAAAACCCTTGACCAGCCTGAAACTGTCATTAGTTTCCTTACTAAATTTCAAGTATCAGAGGGGTAGCCGTGTTTGTCACTTCTACAGATCCAGACTAAGAGTCCTGTGGCACCTTATAGACTAACAGACGTATTGGAGCATAAGCTTTTGTGGGTGAATACCCACTTCTTCAGATGCAGAAGTGGGTATTCACCCACAAAAGCTTATGCTCCAATACGTCTGTGAGTCTGTAAGGTGCCACAGGACTCTTTGTTACTAAATTTTGTATCTTTTAATTTCCCCCTGCCAACCAGTGATGGTAAAGTGAGACACAGCAATTGGCAAGAGCTGACTTTATTTATTTATTTAAACAAAGCTTTCAATACTTCTGAGCCATCAAGCTGTTCAGCTGCCAATAGAACCACACGTTCCCTATGTTTTGTTACCTTTATTCTCTCTACCCTCTGCTCCTATTGTTTGTCATACTCACTTATTACATTTTGTTTCAAAGTGGATTGCAAATTCTTTGGGACAGGGATCATGTCTGCTTGTTCAGCATCCAATGCAATGGGACTTTGAGCCTGATCAGGGCCTTTTGGTGTTTGTGCAATACAAATAAGGAAGTTGTTAATTTGGAGATAGAGGTATTCAGCGCATGCCCCAGGGGACCAAAGAATTTCCACTCCTCAAGAATGAAGAGAAAGAAAATAGGGTTAAATGGTACATTGGTATTATACCTTAAGAAGGAGCTTAAAGGGATGATGGTTCATGCCGATGGCATAGGACAGGGATAAAAGATGTGTACAGCACAGCCATGGCTGGCCCTGGTCAGCTGACTTGGGCTCAGCCTGCAGGGCTAAAAATTGTGGTGTAGACATTTGGGCTCAAGCTGGAGCCCATGGGCTATAGGTTAAGAGGCTGGGGCGGGGGCTAAGCTTCTCCAAACAGGATGTGGCAATCCTGCCTTTGGAGGCACACTGCTCCACCTTTGGAGCACTGCTGCCAAAAGGGCACCCACGTCGTGTCCCTGCCTGTGTCCCTGCTCCCACTCATCCTCTTCCCCATGCCCCACCCATGCTGCTCCTCTTCCTGCCCCTGCTCCACCTTTTCCCCTGAGGCCCTGCCCTCACTCAGCCTCTTCCCATCCCCACTCTGCCCCATCCCCCAAGGCCCAAACCACTCATGCCTCTGTGCCCCCACCCCTGAGGGGCCCCCCACCTCCTCAGGGAGGAGAGGAGTGAGCAGCAGGCAGAGGGACCTCAGAGGGGAGGGAGCAGAGGGGCATGAGCAGCAGGCAGGGTGGTCTCAGGAGGGAGCTGAGCAGGAGCGGGGCCTAGGGTGGAGCAGGGGTGGACTAGTGGGCAGGGCCTCAGGGGAGAAAGCCAACCAGGGGTGGGCCTCAGGGTGGAGCAGGGGGCGGAGCCACACTGTGGGTGCTGGTGCGCCCTCCCCTCCATTTCTAGGGAGCTTCCAAAACTCACATCAAGCCTCCTCAAATTCAGGAGTCACGTGCTTCTCATGCTGAAGCCTGAGCTTTATGAACTAGAGCTCTGCTGGGGCCCAGAGCTTGAGCTTCAGCCAAGCCTGAATGTCTACACAGAATTTTTTTCAGGCTGGAGCCCAAGTCCCACAAGTCTGAGCTAACACAGGCCAGCCATGTGGTTTTTGTATCCCTGTATAGACATACCCATAGATGATCCACTTCTAGTGGACAGTAATCCATGTTCTCAGAGTGAGCCTTCGTACTTCAGTGGCAAGATTCACAAGAGAGACTTAGACATAGCGATGCTGAACATGGTAATGCCTAACTTGTAGGCACCCTGCACATCCCCAAATGAGGCACCCAGGCTCTGCATGCCTGCAGAGAGTTAGGTGCCTTAAAAACAGATTCACAGAAGCCAGGATTCATAGATTCCAAGGTCAGAAGTCACCATTGTGATCTAGTCCAAACTCCTGTATAACACAGGCCATTGAACTTCTCGGGAAAAAAATTCTTCCAGGCTGAGCAGGGAGTTGTCTAAGCTAACGCATAGGAAATGAGATGGAGAGGGGAGTGGCCTAAAACCCACCGCTCAACGGGAGTTAGCCATCTAGATCTCGGTCAAAGGTCAGAACCTCCCTCCACTCAGGATTCACATCCTTGAACTCTCTCCTGGAATTAGGTGCCTAAACTAAATCAGTCTCGTCTCTTGAAAAATGGTGGGGTGGCACTACCTCTATATCCAATAGGTCAGTGGTTAGAGCACTCAGCTGGGATGTAAGTGACCCAGGTGCAAATCTCTATGCTGCCTGATTTACAGTAGGGACTTAAATCCAGGTCTCCTGCCTCCTGATGAGTGCCCTCACTGCTGGGCTGTAGAGACTCTCTCTGGCCCACTGAATTTTACATAAGAACAGAAGAATGGCCATACTGGGTCAGACCAAAGGTCCATCTAGCCCAGTAGCCTGTCTTCTGACAATGGCCAATGCCAGGTACCCCGGAGGGAATGAACAGAACAGGTAATCATCAAGTGATCCATTCCCTGTCACTCATTCCCAGCTTCTGGCAAACAGAGGCTAGGGACACCATCCCTGCCCATCCTGGCTGATAGTCATTGATGGACCTATCCTCCATGAATTTATCTAGTTCTTTTTTGAACCCGGTTATAGTGTTAGCCTTCATAACATCCTCTGGCAAGGAGTTCCACAGGTTGACTGTGTGTCGTGTGAAGAAATACTTCCTTTTGTTTGTTTAAAACCTGATGCCTATTAATTTCATTTGGTGACCCCTAGTTCTTGTTTTATGAGAAGGAATAAATAACACTTTCTTATTTACTTTCTCCACACCATTTGTGCTTTTATAGACCTCAATCATATCCCTCCATAGTCGTCTCTTTACCAAGCTGAAAAGTACCAGTCTTATTAATCTCTCCTCATATGGAAGCCGTTCCATACCCCTAATAATGTTTGTTGCCCTTTTCTGAACCTTTTCCAATTTCAATATATCTTTTGTGAGATAGGGCAACCACATCTGCACGCAGTATTCAGGATGTGGGCGTACCTTGGATTTATATAGAGGCAATATGATATTTTCTGTCTTATTATCTATCCCTTTCTTAATGATTCCTAACATTATGTTTGCTTTTTTGACTGCTGCTGCACATTGAGTGGATGTTTTTATAGAACTATCCACAGTGACTCCAAGATCTCTTTCTTGAGTGGTAACAGCTAATTTAGACTCCATCATTTTATATGTAAAGTTGGAATTATGGTTTCCAATATGCATTACTATGCATTTATCAACTTTGAATTTCATCTGCCATTTTGTTGCCTGGTCACATAGTTTTGAGAGATCCTTTTGTAGCTCTTTGCAGTCTGCCTGGGACTTAACTATCTTGAGTAGTTTTGTATCATCTGCAAATTTTGTCACCTCACTGTTTACCCCTTTTTCCAGATCATTTATGAATATGTTGACTAGAACTGGGCCCAGTACATACCCCTGGGGGACACCACTATTTACCTCTCTCCATTCTGAGAACTGACCATTTTTTCCTACCCTTTGTTTCCTATTTCTTAACCAGTTACCAATCCATGAGAGGACCTTCCCTCTTATCCTATGACTGATTACTTTGCTTATGAGACTTTGGTAAGGGACCTTATCAAAGGTTTTCTGAAAATCTAAATACACGATATCACTGGTCTACAATTTTTGAGAAGTCGTCTGCTTCAGAGATAAAATGTGCTATTTAGTATGTATTTTGATGTGCTGAATTCAAATATGACAATTAAAACAACTGATTGGCTACTGTTTCTAAGATATTTAAGTTTTTACATTTTATGTCTATGTATATTGTGTAGATAGTAGAGTTTTAATCATAAATTGTAAACCTAGGTCTTTTCATGTGTTTATGGTTGCTTTACATGATACTATTTCACCTGTCCTGTTTATGTAACACTTTACAAATCAGCAAAGGGGTTATACAAATAACATGTATTATGAAACAAAAGGCAAAAAACTATTATGTACATAGTTTAGTCCTATTCAGTGTCTACTCGGCGCTTCTTGGCTTGTCTCTTGTATTCATTAAATGGAGCATCTCTTGTCACTGTCCAGCAATAGTCTGCAAGCATTGATGGGCTCCATTTGCCCTGATAGCGTTTCTCCATTGTTGCAATGTCCTGGTGAAATCGCTCGCCGTGCTCGTCGCTCACTGCTCCGCAGTTCGGTGGAAAAAAATCTAGATGAGAGTGCAAAAAATGTATCTTTAGTGACATGTTGCAACCAAGGCTTTTGTATGCCTTGAGGAGGTTTTCCACCAACAACCTGTAGTTGTCTGCCTTGTTGTTTCCGAGAAAATTTATTGCCACTAACTGGAAGGCTTTCCATGCCTTTTTTTCCTTGCCACGCAGTGCATGGTCAAATGCATCATCTCGAAGAAGTTCACGAATCTCAGGACCAACAAAGACACCTTCCTTTATCTTAGCTTCACTTAACCTTGGAAATTTTCCACGGAGGTACTTGAAAGCTGCTTGTGTTTTGTCAATGGCCTTGACAAAGTTCTTCATCAGACCCAGCTTGATGTGTCAGGGTGGTAACAAAATCTTCCTTGATTCAACAAGTGGTGGATGCTGAACACTTTTCCTCCCAGGCTCCAATGACTGTCGGAGTGGCCAATCTTTCTTGATGTAGTGGGAATCTCTTGCACGACTATCCCATTCGCAGAGAAAACAGCAGTACTTTGTGTATCCAGTCTGCAGACCAAGCAAGAGAGCAACAACCTTCAAATCGCCACAAAGCTGCCACTGATGTTGGTCATAGTTTATGCACCTGAAAAGTTGTTTCATGTTGTCATAGGTTTCCTTCATATGGACTGCATGACCAACTGGAATTGATGGCAAAACATTGCCATTATGCAGAAAAACAGCTTTAAGACTCGTCTTCGATGAATCAATGAACAGTCTCCACTCATCTGGATCGTGAACGATGTTGAGGGCTGCTATCACACCATCGATGTTGTTGCAGGCTACAAGATCACCTTCCATGAAGAAGAATGGGAAAAGATCCTTTTGATGGTCACGGAACATGGAAACCCTAACATCACCTGCCAGGAGATTCCACTGCTGTAGCAGAGCTTTTGGGCTCCAGACCTTACTCTTGGGTAGTTCCAAATCCCTGACAAGGTCATTCAGTTCACCTTGTGTTATGAGGTGTGGTTCAGAGGAGGAGGATGGGAGAAAATGTGGGTCCTGTGACATTGATGGTTCAGGACCAGAAGTTTCATCCTCTTCCTCTTCCTCATCTGACTCAAGTGAGAATGATTCTGGTGCAGCAGGAACCGGCAGTCCTTCTCCGTGGGGTACTGGGTGTATAGCTGATGGAATGTTTGGAGAATGCACAGTCCACTTTTTCTTCTTTGACACACCTTTCCCAACTGGAGGCACCATGCAGAAGTAACAATTGCTGGTATGATCTGTTGGCTCTCTCCAAATCATTGGCACTGCAAAAGGCATAGATTTCCTTTTCCTGTTCAACCGCTGGCAAAGATTTGTTGCACAAGTGTTGCAGCATATGTGTGGGGCCCACCTCTTGTCCTGATCTCCAATTTTGCAGCCAAAAGAAAGGTGATAGGCTTTCTTAACCATAGTGGTTATACTGCGCTTTTGTGATGCAAAAGTCACTTCACCACAAACATAGCAGAAGTTATCTGCACTGTTCACACAAGTACGAGGCATCTCTGCTCACTTTGGCTAAACAGAAATGTGTCCCTTTGCAAAATCAAACACTGACAAATAAGAGAACACGACACTGTATGATTTCTAGAGCTGATATAGGGCAATTTGTTCAGCAGAGTGATGTAAGCTTCGTTATGATTGCATCATCCATGACTTCTAGGAATAACATGATGCAATTCATATCATGTATGATGCAATACCAGCTTCAGATTGCATCATTCATTGTTTTGCCTAAAAAGCAAGTACTGTCCAAACCCAGTCATAGATTTATTCATAGATCCAGTCAAAGATGTATTTTAGTAATTTCTGGTTTAAATTGAGATCCCTTCCCTTTATAACTCACTTATCCTTCGCCATTCCCAAGTCAAGGGTCATATATACTGACCCAATAGCATGTCTTGAAAACTAGAGCCAATCAACAATTTTAAGCATCGTTTTCGTTCTCAGTGACCCAGAATTAGTAAAGTTTGACTACATTTATTGCAGAAGCATTTTGGCTGTAGAGCAGTGTATTCACTCGATCCCCCTTGTCCTCAAAGAATTCTAGTAGATTGGTGAGACATTATTTCCCTTTACAAAAACCATGTTGACTTTTTCCCAACAAATTATGTTCATCTATGTGTCTGGCAATTTTGTTCTTTACTGTAGTTTCAACCAGTTTGCCCGGTACTGAAGTCAGGCTTACTGGCCTGTAATAGCTGGGCTCACCTCTGGAGTCCTTTTAAAAAATTGGCATCACATTAGCTATCCTCCAGACATTTGGTACAGAAACTGATTTAAACGATAGGTTACAGACTACAGTTAATAGTCCTGCAATTTAACATTTGAGTTCCTTCAAAACTTTTGGGTGAATACCATCTGGTCCTGGTGACTTATTGCTGTTTATTTAAGTATTTCACACAGAGTATAGCAGCTTCAGCAAGGGAGCGCCCCACCCAGAATACCCAATTGCCTGTTGGTAAGGGCACTTATGTGAGAGGTGGAAGACCTGGTCTGAATCAGGTGGAGTGAGGATTTGAACATGGATAAGTCCCTAGCTATTCGATATAAGGGGTGGTGGCACACCTCCACCTACTTCTGAGCACACCTACCAGACTAGATCTCTCAGGTGAAATAGGCAAGGAAACACCTAATTTTAAATCCTGTCAGGATTTAGGGACTGAGTAGCTTGGCTATATAAGGACTTAAATTGCCTTTGCATGTCTGTTGGCAGAAACTTAGATGCCTAGGGCACTTTACCAGTGGAAATTTAGGCACTCAGGGACTTTAGGTACCTACCAGGCTAGGGGGAAACTGAGCATGGGTTTTGTGAAAGCCAGTAGCACTGAAATGTTGCTCTTGGGTTCCTAAGCACTCCTTGTGAATCTAGCCCTAGGGCTTCAGTGGCAGAGACATGCTTCTATGTTCATATTTAGGTCCACTCCCAATCACACGATCAGATCCATGTGGTCAGACCCTCACACCCACTTAGAGTCCTATTGATGTTAAGGGAACTTCAGACAGGTGCAAGTATCCACCCACATTGATCATATTGCAGGATTAGTGACCACAAATATTGCATTTAATCAAGATGACGTCTCGAGTGGTGGGTCTGGCTTTAATAAAACAAAGTCACAGGTGCTTTTCCTCTCAAGGGATAAATAAAGGTTGGATTCATCCTTCCCTGAGCTGAGAAAGGACATGCACAGAACATTCCAAAGTCAAAATTCAGGCTGCCCACCTGGGGTTTTCAGCATGCAGTTCTCTAAGGCCTAACCCTAGTACATTTGCAGTCAGGATGCTTATAGCTTCTGTTGTTTAAATTAGCCACCCTCAAACTCAAGAGAGCTGTTTTCATCTGTCATGACTGGCTCCAGGCTCTGCTCTTTTCAATAAGCCTCACCTGGCCTTTCAAGATTAAATCAGGGCAATTAGCCCTGTATTTTCTGGCTAATTGTTGTTAAGAGGACCCAACTGATTCCCAGGTGTCAGCACTCTGGTGCTCATTTGATTTCTAAAAGAAAGGGAGAAAGGAACTAGAACAGAAAAATGCTGTAGCAAAAATAGACTTAAAGGTGATCAGGGAACAAAACAATCTTTCATACTCCATTCATATTACATTCTCTCACCTAATCATACCACATGCAGTACAGCTGTTTCATAAACTAGAGGACTTCCCCTTAATAGATACAACCCTACAAGAACCAGATCACGCTGGTATAGGTTTGTTTTCAATATCTGACCAATTGCCAGGGACTTTATGGTATTGAGAAGCCTTGGGATATCAAGAAAAACCTGCAGGAATTCCCCCCAAAACACTCTGAGAAGGCCTGATTCTTTCTTTATTTTCCATTTTCTTTCCTCCCTCCCCCCTTCTTTTTTGAGCAATTTGAACAGGCTGTCCTGTGCCTCACACAGATATTAAGTAGAAATTGAATTTCAGAGCAGAAAGCTTTGTCTGTATCTGCAGTTAGTGCAAATTACCTTCAAATAGTCCCCTCTCCCTTCCCTGCTAGGCTTTGAAAACAAAATTAAAAACAATTTGTAAACTACTCTGCAAAGGGCAAATTCTCACTCAAGGCTCTTCTATTCCTGATAAGCCTGACCACTCATTCAATAAATTGCAATTAGGGAACTGTTCAACAGTGAGGGAGTGTGAAAACCATGACTGAGGTTTTTCCCACAAATTGTTTTCTAGCATAGTAATCAACAGCAGGACAGGCTACCATAAGGTAAGCTTTGTTAGCATATCACCTTTGCATTTCCCTACTTTCCTTTGTTTTGTTTTTCTTTAAGGTTCGGGACAGTAACTGAACAAGAAGTGTAACAACCTGTTTGTGCAGAAAAAAAATATTCTTCTTTCTAGAGCTACCTGTTCTGAGTTAAATTGGTTAGATTCACATTATCCTTAGTCAATTGCACTCACAGCAGGTGCCACCACTTCTAGACAAGAGTGTTGCACTACCCTACCTCTGTTACTTGTAATCCTGTGAAGTTAGGGGAGGGGGGAAAAATGTAGCCCACTGCCAGCCAGTTTGGGTACGTCCTAGGTGTTTCTCTTTGATCTGTAGATATATCATTGCATGATAAGGGAATAGCACGGTTGGCTGAAATTAATGTAAAAATACATTATCCACACCACATAAGAGAAAAGATGAATACCTTGATTTTCAATAATTTCTGAAGGCCTATTATAACTCATAACTAATGAACTAACATCATTCCCAGCACTACCATCTGTTGGAGGTAGTAATTATATAAGAATAGCATCCCCAACATGGTGGCATTGTAACCTGTTAGCATGCAGCTAGTGTGGGAAGCTGCCTTTCACACAGATGTTAAGTAAAAAATAGACTGATTAAACTTATATGTGGTGATTAAGATCACAATAAGACAGGATCTTAATTCAAATATATAACAGAAAACTTCCTTAGGCTAATATCCAAGAATAGCTATGCTAAAAATATACCTGAGCTGTGTGAAATAGAGAGGCAACATGATGCACTGAATGGGACAGCAGTGTTCTGTATCCTGCCTCAGCTATTGATTTGTTCTGTGACCTGGTGCAAGTTACTTCAACTCTGTGTGGCTCTTTTTCTTTCCCCACCCTTTGCTTCTTTTAGGGACATGGCCCGTGACTAGGGTTCTTAGGTGCTATCGTAATACAAATAATGAATAATAATGTACAAATAATGAATGTATGCATGGCATCCTGGTGTCACTGTGGAAACATCAGATGTCCCAGGGTCTAGTCCCCACATCCTTACAATATATATGGGACAAACTGATAAATTAAACAGTAATAAGTCACCAGGACGATATAGTGTTCACTCAAGAGTTCTGAAGGAACTCAAATATGAAATTTCAGAACTGTGGTATGCAGAGATATTCCTTGGATAGGGTGAATCAGGGTGACTGCCCCGGGCCCTGCATTTTGGGGGGCCCTGTGTTTTGATAAAATTGTGACTGTCCCGATATTTAGCCCGTTGTCCTGCATCCTGACTGATATATGATGTACAGCAAGGATGTATGATGTACAGCATGATGTACAAGGATGTATGATGTATGGCAAGGAGACTAGCGGGGAGGCTAGCGGCGGGCAGGGGGGTGAGGAGGTGAGTGGCAAGTGGGTGGGCAGATGGCAAAGAGGAGAGCGGCGGTTGGTTGGGTGGGTGGGGGTGTGGAGCTGAGCAGTGGGTGGCCACGCATGCCTGGCGGACAGTGAGGAGACTAGGGAGGAGGCTGATTTGTCCCGGGCCACCCCCGAGGGACGGCCCTGGTGGTATATAACCTATCACTTAAATCACCTTCTGTACCAGAATACTGAAGGATAGCTAATGTGAGGCCCGGTGTGGTGGCGTGTGCCTGTAATCCCAGCGGCTGGGAGGCTGCGGTTGGCGGATCGCTCAGGAGTTCTAGGCTGCTGTGCGCTATGTCAATCGGGTGTCCGGTGCTACTGACAGCCTGGCCAGCGGGTAGTTGGAGGACTGGCTAGAACAACACGTCTGACATGTTGTGATTGGCGCTCTCTCTGTGCGGGCTGATAGACCGATTGATGATTGTGACAGCTAATGTGATGCCAGTTTTTTAAAAAGGCTCCAGAGGTGTTCCTGTCCATCACAGGCCTGTAAGCCTAACTTCAGTACCAGGAAAACTAGTTGAAACTATAGTAAAGAACAGAATTATTACACATAGATTAACAGAATTTGTTGGGGAAGAGTCAACATGGCTTTTTGGTGAAGGGAAATCACGTCTCGCCAATCTATAAGAATTCTTTGAGAGGGTCAACAAATGTGGACCAGGGTGTTTCAGTTGATATAGTGTACTTGGACTTTCAGAAAGTTTTGACAAGATCCCTCACCAGAGGCGCTTAAGCAAAGTAAGTTGTCATTGGATAAGAGGGAAGGTCCTCTCATGGATTAGCCACTGATTAAAAGACAGGAAAAAGGATAGGAATAAATATCAGTTTTCCGAAAGGAGGGAGACAAATAGAGATGTCCCTGAAGGATCTGTTTTGAGACTAGTGCTGTTCAACATATTCATAAATGATCTGAAAAAAGGATTAAAGAGGTGGCAAAATTTGCAGATGATACAAAATTCCTCAAGATAGTTAAGTCTAAAGCTGACTTCAATGAGTTACAAAAGGAACTCTCAAAACTAGGTGACTGGGCAACAAAATGGTAGATGAAATTCATTGTTGATAAATGCAAAGTAATGTACATTGGAAAACATAATCCCAACTATATATACTAAATTATGGGATCTAAATTAGCTATTACCACTCAAGAAAGATGTGGATTGCCACGGGCACGCAGGGGCGAAAGAAAATGCAGGCCTGTTATTTACTAGGCTGCATGTGGCAATAGACTATATTGGTAAGGGATGCAAGGAGAATATGGGTCACGCTGCAAACTGCGGACACACACACACACACAACTAAAATTAATCAATTTAAAGTTTTATTGGGGATAATTACAAGGGGTAAGGGAGCAGCGTTAGATTAGCTAATAGAGTTAATGAAACTTAAAACACACAATGACTGAAATATCTACTAACAATATTTATAAACAAAGATGCAGCATTTAGTAATAACTGATACTCACAAATACAAACCAACGCATAACGACCGGCAAACGTAGAAACTCTGTTTGAAACACATGAGCTGAGAGAGAGGCTTCGAGGTGATCAGGCTCGGTTACGGGTGTACACAGGATACACAGGATTCGTTTTTCTTTCTCCTCTTCCTGCCTGCACATGGCAGGCAGCCCATAAAGTACCAACTATAACATCATAGAAGTGTCATAGGGGACGGGGCCCAAAACCTGTTTGTGTTCGTTTCTGATTGGCACAAGCCAAGTTTACACCAAGGGGGGAGCAGGTGCCTCAAAGTCTGGCTTCGCCCCCAAAAGGTGAGGAAATGCATATTGCTTTAGAATGCGTGCCACACTGAATGACAAAAGAAGAGGCCAGGGCAATACCGGTATGGGCAAGTTTTACAGGAAGCAGACAGGAACTCATCTCAACAAAAGAGATCTTGGAGTCATTGTGGATAGTTCTCTGAAAACATCCACTCAATGTGCAGCAGCAGTCAAATAGCTAACAATGTTCATAACCATTAGGAAAGGGATAGATAATAAGACTATAAATATCATAATGCTACTATATAAATCCATGGTACATCCACACCATGAATACTGCATGCAATTCTGTTAATCCCATCTCAAAGAGACATATTCAAATTGGAAAATGTACAGAGAAGGGCAACAAAAATGATTAAGGGTATGGGACAGCTTCAGTATGAGGTAAGACTAAAAAAATTGGGATGTTTCATGTCGGCAAAGAGACTAAGTGGGGGGGTATGCCAGATGTATATAAAATAATGAAAGTCATGGAGGAAGTGAATAAGGAAGTGTCATTTACCCCTTCACATAACACAAGAACCAGAGGTCACCCAATGAAATTGATAGGCAGCAGGTTTAAAACAAACAGCTGGAAGTATTTCTTCACACAATGCACAGTCAGCCTCTGGAACTCATTGCCAGGGAGTGTTGTGCAGGCCAAAAGTATAACTGGATTTTTAAAAAGTAGATAAATTCATGAAAGATAGCTCCATCAATGGCTATTAGCCAACATGGTCAGAGAAGCAACCCATGCTCTGGATGTTTCTAGCCTCTGACTGCCAGAAGCTGGGAGTGGACAAAACAGGATGGATCACTCGATGATTGTCTTGTTCTGTTCATTCTGTCTGACGCACCTGGCATTGGCCACTGTTAGAAGACAGAGTATTAGGCTAGGTGGACCATTGGTCTGACCCAGTATGGCCATTCTCATGTTATGTTCATAACAGCAACTGGAGACTATGAATTTGTACAATGCCTACCACAATGTAAATGTTCTGTACTTTTTGAGGCAAAGGTTAATCACCAAAGGCAGGCAGTAGTTTCATTATGTATTTAACAGTTCTAAGATTCTTAGCCCTGATTTCAAATGCAAAGAAGTGGTGCCCGTGAAATCCAGATTAAGTTAAAGTTAGTGTACAGGAAGTACAAGAGAGGATTTGATTCACAGGTGCAAGATTATGAAGAATATGAAGAACATAAAAAATAAGTTCTTTCTTGGTGGTCTGGTTCCCTTATATCCCTAAGTCCCACTTCCTGGGATAAATAATTTTATTGAGGTTTCTCCAGCTAATTGCTACCTCAAGCAAAGAGGCACAGAGAGGTAATACACCCTGTTGCTGTATTAGATTTCCATGGGTAATTCATTGGTGCTGCTTGGCATACAGATGGGGGGGTGGGAGGAATCCACAAAGGGACTTGAACATTGCAATGCTGAAAGTCACGGTGCCTAGCTTTCAGGCACATTAGAAAATCACAGGAACACCATGATGCACAGTGTCTGAGTTAGCTAGTTAGGGTCCCCATATAATGAATGGGGAGAGATAGATACATAGATTCCAAGGCCAGAAAGGACCATTGTAGTCTAACCTTCTGTATAACACAGGCCATAGACTTCCCCAAAATAACTCCTAGAGCAGATCTTTTAGAAAAACTTCCAGTCTTGGTTTACAAATTGTCAGTGATGGAGAATCCACCATGACCCTTGGTAAATTGTTCCAATTTTTTTTACATATTTCAATCAAACAGACCATGCTGTGATACCTTGACTCTCAAAAGTGCCTTGGAATGTGATCCACAAAAGCCAGCATTGCTGGGCAACTCCCTGCCTAAGCTAGCTAATGGGAGATGCTGATATGCTAAGCCCACCTCTTTCTCAGAGATAGGCGCCTAAGTCCAAGCTGAAGAAAGGAGTTTAGCTCTGCTAGCAAGCTGCTAACAGGAACCCCTCTTCTGGATTAGGCACCTGTGTAGTTTTTGCAGGAATGAGTTAGGTGCCTGCGTCCCTCTACACAAAAGAGCCAGAGGAAGAGCTTGGAGCACTCACCTGGGATGTGGGAAACCCAGGTTCAATTTGTCCCCCTAGCAGAAGGGTGGAAAGGAGTGGAACTGGGGGTCTTCCACATCTCAGGACAGTACTGTAACCACTCAGCTATGGGATATTCTGATGTAGAGATTCCCTCACTCTTTCCTGTTGAAGCTGTTCCACTGTGGCTAAATAACAAACGTGACTGGAGCAGGGTACATGACCCAGGGCTCTTGCCCCCCATATGGGTGCCCTAACCACAGAATAAGAGAGTCATTCCTGCTTTTTCTCTGGTCCATCAATCTTTAAGGTAAATTCTCTAACCACTGAGCTAAAAGTTAGCAGATGAGCACCAACACAGGGCACAACCCAATAGGTATGCTCAGAGGGCGCCTACAGGAGTAGTCCTGTTAGCAGCAAAACACCTGTCTCCTGGTTTGCGAATCATTCTGGGCATAGCTGCCTCAATGCCTAGAGTGAGGGAGCCATGTCCAGACCTAGTTGAGGTGCTTAGGAAATTTTTACTTGGAAAAACTTAGGTGCTAAGTGATATTAGGACCTACAAGGTTAATTGGCAGTTTTGTGAATTGCAGTAGGGGATTTAAGCACCTAAAACAGGATTTAGTGGCCTAAATCTGGATTGAGGTGTCTAAGTAGTTTTTTGGATTCCACCCACTCTGTATGTGTCTCCCACTGGCCTTGCTACTCCTCATCTAGCATATTCACTGCCTGCTTCCTTCCTCTACACAGAGAAAAAGAACCGTTGAGAATGTTTTCATCAGTGCTTGAGTTTCCACCTGCAGATCCGAAGGGTACTACCTCTGTTCTTGCCAGGCAATGGAGTTATCTGAGTAGATAGTCAATTTGTGAAATTCACTGTTGCAGGATGCCAGAATCAAATTCTCTAGCTATAGTTTTAGAAAGCATTAAATCATTTTCAGGCTCAGTATAAGAATAATCAGTCCTTCTGCTTCAAGTCAGAAACTGATCATTGTAGGGATTGAGAGAGAATGTTCTCTACCCCCACCACCCTGTACAGCATCACAGTGTTGGCTAAGTGTAATTAGTGAGGGCTTTATCTGAAACAAGCGAAGCACCAGCTGCTAGCCACTTCTGGAGACTGTGAATGTACCAATGATCTGATCCAGTTTGGAGAACCCTATGTTCCTTTTTTATGGGATCTGAGATATGGGACAGTTGTTTACTTAGAATATTATTTACCTGAAGATGTCAAAGGTATAAAAAATCCATACTACTCCAAACCTCCAAAAATTTTCCCTTATTGAAGTCAATGGGAGTTTTGCCTACGTCTTCAGTAGGATAAGGCCCTTAGCTGGAAACATGCTAACAGTGGTAAAAAAACCCCACTGTTATTTTAACAGGCAATTCACTGAAATTGTTCCTAGGTTTTAGAAATAATCTGATCAAGCTTTAGATGGGAAGAGAGTATCAAAAATCAAAATGTCTATATAACAAGCTCCTTCTACTTCAATTGTTTCTTGAAGAATTAATGCAGGGCAAAAGTATTATTCAGCATAAGTGAGTACAAGGATTTGTTTTAATCCTATCATTTAAAAAAAACCAGTCAGACAGAGTTAATTTTCCCTGTCTAAGGTTGATGTAAATGGTGAGTCTATCCATAGCATGCATGTATTTTGCCTTGTTAATGTACAGTGTTTTTCCTAATGTTTTTGTAACCTACATGAAAAAAGCATGAGCAAAGTAGAATGAATAAAGGGATTGTAATGATCATCACAAGCCTTCGCCATCAGGGGAGATGAAAATCAAATACACCAAATCAATTGGTAACCAAACTGTTTTTTTTGTTGGGAAAATTCACTGAAGTGTTAATGAGTTTCCAGACCTTTACATTTTAGCTGCCAGGATTACTCTTCCTATGGTGTTTCACATCTGGGGAGACAGTTAAGTTACACTGTCGGGAATGAGAATGGATTTGTTTGGCCAGTGTTTTGTACACCTTGCATGTTTTGCAATGACCTTTATGCACCTCCTTCCCCCCTGCTGAAGGTAGCAATGGCAGAAGGATTTAGAATAGAACATAAGAGTGTAATAGGGTGGCTTGCCCTATAAGGCTCACTTGAGAGGAATCAGGTGATTCCCTGTAAAGAGCAGCTGGAAGGTGCACTGAGAGAAAGGAAGGAATGTTTATAATTCACTGTAAGCAGAAACTGCTAGGAGTGAGCAGACTCCAGCGGAGTCCTGGGATCTGGGACAAAGACTCCAGCTAGGAAGGGCTGCAAGTAGCCTGCTAAGGCAGGAGCTATCCTGAACAAGCAGGGGAAAGAGTGCAAATGCTCTCCGGGCAAGGAGGCTTGGGAGAGACCCTGGGCAACCAGGGGGGTAAATAGAAGGGACTGCAAAGCTCTTCCTATAGAATAGCCTGGGAGTAGGACGAGGAAATCTTTGGTGTTGTATCTCAGGTTGGAACTCTGAGTTTTATTCTGAATTTATTTTCTGTGAATAAACGCAGACCCCAAGGAGAGGGTTATCTTGACCACATAAAATTGTGGAGAGTCTGTATAAGAGGTCCTGAAGAGGGGTAAACAGAGACAGTGTGCTACAGAGTGACATCTGGCTATGGGGGCGGGGAGGTGCTCAGGAGCTGGCTGACCCTATTACAAAGAGGCAGATAGGTGAGCTCAAAATAAATTTTGAGGCACTTTCAGGATTAGTTTTGTCAGCAATAACCTATTTTCAGCATGAACACCTGTAAATTAAAAAATCATTATAGTGATTTTTTACCATCTTAAACACAGTTGAATGTGTTTTAACAATATTCACAAATGATGACTTAAATATCAGTAGTATAAAAAGCATGCTCATTAATGTTAAATCTAATCCCTTCATGCTTATTGCCAACCCCCAGTCTAGCAGCAGTGTTTGAAAACATTCCAGTGCTAATCTCTCAGGGTCTAATTAGCATACATGATTCACTTGAGGTCCAGATGTGCAGGTAATGAAAGACGTTTTAGCAGCTAGAAGGTAAATTGGTATGTGTACGTGATTCTGTGATCATTCACAAATGACCTGTGGTCTTTTCTTTGTTCAGCCTTGCTCCATAGTAATGTCTATTTGCAACACTGACTCCCTCTGATGTTAGCAGCATAGATCAGTTCTCCTTCTAGTGAGTTAACTCAAAATAATCTTTGTTACTACAGAACTCCTTGTGGTCAATGTGGGCAACCAAGACCACTTAGAGCAACCTCTCCTTTTGGCTGAGTTCTTGGAAGCCTCGCTACCATCTGGGCTGAGTCCTTGGGAAATGGGGTGCTCCTCCTTCATGCAGGGGGGCCGTGCTCACTTTGCTGCCTAAGAAGAGGGACTTTCATGACCTAAGGAATTGGCAGCCAGTTTCACTCCTCAGCATGGACTACATGTTTATAGCAAAAGCCATCTCCCTGCACTTGGGATCCATACTGACAGATGTTAACTACCCTGACCAGACCTACATGGTCCTGGGACGGACCATCTTTGATAACCTCTATCTGATCCCAGACCTACTCCATCTCATGAGTATCATAGAATCATAGAAGATTAGGGTTGGAAGAGACCTCAGGAGGTCATGTAGTCCAACCCCCTGCTCAAAGCAAGACCAACACCAACTAAATCATCCCAGCCAAGACTTTGTAAAGCCGGGCCTTAAAAACCTCTAAGGATGGAGATTCCACCACCTCCCTAGGAACCCATTCCAGTGCTTCACCACCCTCCTAATGAAATCATTTTCCCTCATATCCAGCCTAGACCTTCCCCACTGCAACTTCAGACTATTGCTCCTTGTTCTGTCATTTGCCACCACTGAGAACAGCCTAGCTCAATCCTCTTTGGAACTCCCCCTTCAGGTAGTTGAAGGCTGCTATCAAATCCCCTCTCATTTTTTTCTCTTCTGCCAACTAAATAACCCCAGTTCCCTCAGCCTCTCCTCATAAGTCATTTGCTCCAGCCCCCTAATCATTTTCGTTGCCCTCTGTGGACTCTCTCCAATTTGTCCACATCCTTTCTATAGTGGGGGGCCCAAAACTGGACACAGTACTCCAGTTGTGGCCTCACCAGTGCCAAATAGAGGGGAATAATCACTTCCCTTGATCTGCTGGCAAGACTCCTACTAATGCAGACCAATATGCCATTAGCCTTCTTGAGAAAAAGGGCACACTCATATCCAGCTTCTTCTCCACTGTAATCCCCAGGTCCTTTTCTGCAAAACTGCCACTTAGCCAGTCGGTCCCCAGCCTGTAGCAGTGCCTGGGATTCTTCTGTCCTAAGTGCAGAAATCTGCACTTGTCCTTGTTGAACCTCATCAGATTTCTTCTGGTGCAATCCTCCAATTTGTCTAAGGCACTCTGGACCTTATCCCTACCCTCCGGTATATCTACCTCTCCCCCAGTGTAGGGTCATCCGCAAACTTGCTGAGGGTGCAATCCATCCCATCCTCCAGATCATTAATGAAGATGTTGAACAAAGCCAGCTCTGGGTCCAATCCCCGGGGCACTTCGCTTGATACCAGCTGCCAACTAGACATCGAGCTGTTGATCACTACCCGTTGAGCCCGACGCTCTAGCCAGCTTTCTATCCACCTTATAGTCCTTTCATCCAATCCAGACTTCTTTAACCTGCTGGCAAGAATACTGTGGTACACCACATCAAAATCTTTGCTAAAGTCAAGGTATATCACGCCCACCACTTTCCCCATATCCACAGAGCCAGTTATCTCATCATAGAAAGCAATCAGGTTGGTTAGGCATGACTTGCCCTTTGTGAATTGATGTTGACTGGTCCTGATCACCTTCCTCTCCTCCAAGTGCTTCAAAATGGATTTCTTGAGGACCTGCTCCATGATTTTCCAGGGACTGAGGTGAGGCTGACCAGTCTGTAATTCCCTGGATTCTCCTTCTTCCCTTTTTTAAAGATAAGCACTATATTTGCCTTTTTCCAATCATTCAGGACCTCCCCTGATTGCCACGAGTTTTCAAAGATAATGGCCAATGGCTCTGCAATCACATCAGCCAACTCCCTCAGCACTCAGTAGGGGTGGTTTGTCACCCACCCTCCTGGACCTGGACCATGAGAAGGCATTTGACAGGGTGGATGATGGGTATCTCATGGGCAATCTTCTGGCATTTGTTTTTGGACCTCACTTTGTGAGTTTCTCCAGGTGCGTATGTCTCAGTGGACTGTGTAGTCAAGCTCAACTGGGCCTTAACTGGGCCTTGACTGAACCTGTCATCTTTGGTTGAGGGGTACATGAGGACTGCCTTCTCTCCAGCCAGCTCTATGCCATCTCTGCTGAGCCCTTCCTCCATCTCCTTTGCAAGAGGATGATGAGATTGGTGCTGTGGGAGCCAGACTTAAGCGTGGTCCTGTCAGAGTATACTGACAGGATGCTTCTCATGACCCAGGACCTGGGAGACCTGGTATGGGTGGAGGCTTGCCAAGACATCTATGTGGCAGCCTCCTTCACCTGTGTCAGCTGGGTCAAGAGCTCTGGTCTGACAGTTGGGAATGCATGGCAGATAGTATCCCTCCCACCCGTACTTTGTGACATCCATTAGGAGTAGGGCCATTGCACATATACCTTTCTGCCATGGTTCCCTCCTCATGGGAGAATTGGAATGATCTAGAGGCCACAGTGTCCAATATAAGACTGGCCATACTGGGTTAGACCAATGGTCCATCTAGCCTAGGGTGACCAGATAGCAAATGTGAAAAATCGGGACAGGGGGTGGGGAGTACTAAGAGCCTATATAAGAGAGAGACCCAAAAATCGGGACTGTCCCTATAAAATTGGGACATCTGGTCACCCTAATAGCCCAGTACCCTGTCTGTCAACAGTGGCCGGAGCCAGATGCTTCAAAGGGAATAAAGAGAACAGGGGAATTATCAAGTGATCCATTCCCTGTCATCCAGTCCCAGCATCTTGAAATCAGAGGTTTAGGGACACCTGCAGCATGGGATTGCAACCCTGACCATCTTGGCTAGTAGCCTCTGATAGACCTATCCTTCATGAACTTATATAATTCTTTTTTTAGCCCAGTTATACTTTTGGCCTTCAAAACATTTCCTGGCAATGAGTTCCATAGGCTGACTGAGCACTGTGTGAAGAAATACTTCCTGTTGCTTTTTTTAAACCTGCTACCTATTAATTTAATTCTTCATTTCATTCTTCGCCAACATATCTCTGAGCTACTGGTCTTTTATCAGGACCTGGAAGCTAGTCTCAGTGACCAGATCCATAGTAGTCACCAAGGAGGAGGACCTCCTGCAGAACCCCAGTTACACAACCCATTCCGGAGGTTGGTCCTGTCTAGTACCACCAGACTCGACTTCCAGGACAGTGATCAAAGGAACTGGGTGGACCTTGTGATGCTTGGACAGGGCATAGGGCTGCCCATCTGTCACTTCCCTTGTTGTTTACTCCAAGAGGTGAGGACTGCCTTGCCTCCTGCTTCTCTCACTTTCCTCAAACTGCTCCTGTGGGAGGGTGTTCCCCACCCATTCCTCACCTCTGGCCCCCCAGAATTCATCATCAGGCCCAGGCCCCTGCCCCAGGAATGTTCCTGTCTGTCCTCGACATGCCATTGTCAGTATCACAATGTCCAGTTGGTCCTCCTCCAAAGAGCATCCCAAAGAACGCTTTCATGCCTCATACCACCCACTTCCCAACACCAAGTGGCAGGACCTGTTGCCACCCGAGGAGGAACCCCAGTGGGCCAGCCTGTACTCCACTCTGGTTCCACGGCCCGCTGGGGATATTAGTTGGTGGCTCCTCCACAGAGTGTACCGTGTACCTGGCATGGTTCACAAACTCCATTGATACCTGTCCCTTCTGAGGTGAGAGGAGACCCTGGCGAACATCTATGTAGGATGCATTAGGATGAAACCCCTCTTCCAGCTCCTCCAAAACCTCTTACCAAGGTTCAGGTTGCACTTTTCCCTGAACCTCCTGATCCATGCACACCCCCATGGCCTCACAAAGTCTCAGGACCTCCTCATCAACCTCCTCCTGGCACTGGCCAAGATGGCCATCCATAACACCAGGAGGAGGAAACTGGATGGGGGTGGGCAGTATTCTGGAACTCTGAGGCCTATTTATGGACCCTTGTCCACTCACCTCTCTGGGCAAAGTTCCTCTCGGCAGCATCCATTGATACCTTGGATGTCTTTGAGCAGCAGTGGGTGCTGTCTGTGGTTCTCTGATGTCCTCTTCTGGATCCCCAGTTCTTTACTTCTGACCTCACTTCTGCTCCTGGTTTTTTCATTTGTCATTCTCAGAAATCAGTTGGAGCATGGGCCAAATGGTTTCTCCCTCTTAATTGTAGGAGACTTTAGTTATGGGCAGGCCTAGACCCTCGTGTCCCCACTTCTGCAAATGGCACCAAGCAATGGGTGGCTCATATATATTTCCCTTTACATGTTACATTTTAAAGTTTATCCTTAATGCTTTTAAGCTGTCCACTGTTTCAGTATTCAGTTTGATACATGTGTCAGTTTACAAGCAAAAGCAGCAAATGAAATGTTGGGACACAGGCAGGTAAAAGTTCCCCTAGAAAGTATCTGAAAGATAAAAGCAGGAATGTGCTTTTTCTATTGTGGGTGCCTCCTGTTTTGGAACATTCACTTGGAAAAGAACACCAGATTCAGGTATTAGAAGCAATCAGTCATCATGGATTATGATCACAGATGTCCACCCTGCAGTATTAAGTTTACAGACTTGTGACCCATTGAAAGAATTATTTATAAAGGTATACAGATTTAACTGGAGAAATAATTATATATGGTGATGTAAGTAAATATATATATACACCTAGAGAAAAAGAATAACCTTGAATTAAACTAAGAAAATGTTGCTGAATGTAGATGATTTGTAGCACATTGCTTAAAGAGTACCCAAATCATAAGACCTATCAGTTCTGGAGTGTTAAATGTGAGGTTCTCTTGAGTTTTGTCTGGGCAAAAGAGGGACCTGAAATGAGTGTATGACATGATAAACCTGATGTACTCCAATGATTGGGCACAAGAGGACAACCAGAAGTGGATTAAGCCTAAATGTTTCCAGATCTAGTCCAATCATCAACCCTCCTCTATTCCCCTGCTCACCTGTCCCACCCATTCCCATGTACACCAACCAATCAAATTGCTCATGATACTCCTTGCTTCCTGCCAATGCCATATGCATCCTACTCTTCATGGAGGACTCGAATACTCTTTGGGTGAGTCTGTCCATAACTTATCCAAACTTTGTGGGCCATGTGTCCCTCTCAGCTCAAGGTCTGGATCTACAAATGCATGTATCCTTCCTTAGTCCTCCTGTGTGGACAAATGAAGGACAGAAGTAATCTGTGATCCACCACAGGGCTTGAGTCACAATCTTAATACTATTTACAATAAGGAAGTGATTATTCATTTTTTTTCTTGACGCTCTGGATACCAAATATTGGTATAAATTTAATCTGATATGAAGTACCAATCTGGCCAAAAATACCTTTACTGAAAGTTTAAAAATATCTTTTTTTCCCCAAGAGTGCTTTAAAATCAATAAACTAAATTAGACAGAATATCTGTTTCATAATTAACAATGTAAAAACATTTCTTGGAGACAGTATATGTTTAAATTATCTGTGTTACATCCTTTCTTCGAGCATCAGGGGAAATTCATCCAAGGCCAGTGCATTTATTGTTCAAATTTAGTTATGGACTGAATACTTTTTAATAAGGTTGTCCTTCCTGCATTGTCTATGAGCACTCTGCAGTTGTGAGCAGAGTAGATCTCAACACTGCTTGACGAGTCTCAAAAAAAATGTGGCACTGCAATTGGAAAATAGAGCATTAGAGGCAGATTTAGCATTCTGATGGTATTCTGTTTTCACCAGCCCATTTGTATGGGTCACAGAGATCTCTGACAGATACAAGGTTATTACCTTCTCCCAAGTGTTTTCATTATACAGAGAGAGTCAGTTTGTATCTTCCCTTACCAGTGCTACACACTTGCACTAACCAGATGGGCTTTCCCTGTCATGGGCTAGATAACAATTTCTTCAGTGTTTCTGCCACTCCTTTCATTTTGGCAATTTTGACTTTCCTCTGAATATTTTCTTCAGGCAGTTTCTTCAAAAGCCTTTGCACCCCCCTAGATTGCATCAGAAATGAATTGATAAATGTGAGAAAATTGATTATAACTCTGGTGCTGTAATTCTAACAGCTCCCAATGCAGCTAGCACAGTGCTACCAGGATAATAGTACCTCAGCTACTGTCTATCTTGCTCCCACCTGGGGATTGCTGGAGGCAAAGATTGCTTGAAAGCCCTTTGGTGCAAGAGATTCCAGTGCCATGGAGTGGACAAGAAACACTGGGATCTAGATCCTATTCCCACTTAAAACCTATAAACATACATTTAATTGCCCTTACATTATTGTTTATTACTCAGGGGATGGGCTTAAGGGGGCACTTGGGAGGCCAATTGGCAGGAGCTCTGAGGGATGAGAAGCAAGTCAGTGTGGGGGGCACCAGAACTTCTGTTCTCAATGAGAATGAACATGAGCTGTGGAAGCTGTGAAGAAAGTGGAGGTTTCCCTCCATAAGCAGAGTCCGTGTGGGTGGGGTGGGAACTATGAACAGGAGCTAGGAGCTTGGGGGGCGGGGCTTTAGATGCTCTAGAACAGCTAGGCCTAATTCCCTTTTTCTGCCTTGCTGCTTAGGGACTGTGGAAGAAGAAGGTTTGAAAGAACTGATCAGCTTCCAGCAGACTTCACAAGCATGCTGCAGCTGACCTCTTGAATGGGACTAACTTATTTAGACCACATCACTCCCCACACTCTGCACTAGTTCCCCATCCAATTCCTGGCCCTCTTAAAGGTCTTGTTTCTTGCCCTTAAGGTCTTCATTAGGCTGTGCTCTAGCCACATCAGAAACTGACTCCCTCAACAAATCTCTGAGAATAATATAGTCAGGGGAGATGTTCCAGCTAAGGGAGTGCCATGGGGGAAATACTTGGGTACTAGGGACAGGTCATTTTTTGGCAAAGCACCAGCAGGAGATGAACATATATTGGGTACTTGATTCCCTATGCAGCAGCAGTTACCTCTGAAAGAGAATGGAAACACAGAGCTTCTTCTTGTGGAGTTTACTAGTCAATGTTACCTTGCAGAGGTGAGGTTTGGCCTTTATGGAAGGAGAAGGGCATTCAGCTTCCAGAATGCCCTTCTCCTTCCATACTTGCAGATGCCCTGACATCCACAGTGGTCAATGCCATCTGCACATAGGGCCTCCGTCGCTGGACTTTATCCCCACTAACTATCTTCTAGGTCTCTAGAGGTTCCACAGCTCAGAAGTGGGAGGGATTTAAATTTACGCTACTCTCCTTTCAGCCATTGCTCGCCCTCCACTTCCAGTACAGAGGGTAGAATCGCCCCTTTACTCCTTTCTCCTCTCCACTGCTGCCATCCTACCACTATCCCAACCCCCCAGCTTCTATCCACAAGTTTTTCATCTCCTCCAGTTATGCAGGCAACAGAAGGGACATTTTAGCCATAGTCCTCTCTCCTGCACAAAGCTTGAGTAAATAGTTTCAGTAAAGACTTCACTGACAAGGTCAGGGAGCACAAAATCATCTTCCCTAAGTCAAAGGGCCCTGCTAAAACCATTCCATGACAGCTACTGCACCCTCAAGGCTGCAGTCACCACTGTGGCAGCTGTCCAACGCATAAGAGGGTATGTTTGGCCTGTGGATATGCACAGCCACAGGTGCATTGATCATGTCTTCAGATATTTTCCCCCAGCGGCTTATGCCAGAGGCTATGAAAGAGCTTAGATGTGAGGCTGTCTGGCCTCTCTACACCCTGTGCAGAGGAAGCACATTGGTTCCTCTATGATCCAATCCTTCTGTAGTTTTTTGACCTCAGTATGCCAAGTTAAGAGAAACAACAGATTAGAAGAGGAGAAAATGGTAAACTCTGGAAGAATAAAGAAGGATGCATGAGAAAGGGGAGGGAAAGAGTGGAAAGAAGACAACATTATCTCATACTTCCCTTTCACATTTAATTTTCTTAAGCTTTCTTTTTTTTGCAGATCAGCAGTCACTCATTGCTATTATTAATTTGTATCACGCTACTACATATATGTTCCTACAGAACTTTTTGAAGCCTAGTATGGAAAAGGAGAGACCATTTAAAAAAAACAAATAGTATGGTCAAATTCTCATGGTTCAACCTCACTGAAGTCTGTCTCCACAACCTCATCCAAAATGATTGGGCAACAAAATGACAAATGAAATTTAATGTGGATAAATGTAAAGTAATGCACATTGGAAAAAATAACCCCAACTATACATACAATATGATGGGGGCTAATTTAGCTACAACTAATCAGGAAAAAGATCTTGGAGTCATCGTGGATAGTTCTCTGAAGACGTTCATGCAGTGTGCAGCGGCAGTCAAAAAAGCAAACAGGATGTTAGGAATCATTAAAAAAGGGATAGAGAATAAGACGGAGAATATCTTATTGCCCTGATACAAATCCATAGTGCACATCTTGAATACTGCGTACAAGTGTGATCTCCTCATCTCAAAAAGGATATACTGGCATTAGGAAAGGTTCAGAGAAGGGCAACTAAAATGATTAGGGGTTTGGAACGGGTCCCGTATGAGGAGAGATTAAAGAGGCTAGGACTTTTTAGCTTGGAAAAGAGGAGACTAAGGGGGGATATGATAGAGGTATATAAAATTATGAATGGTGTGGAGGAAGTGAATAAGGAAAAGTTATTTACTTGTTCTCATAATAGAAGAACTAGGGGCCACCCAATGAAATTAGTGGGCAGCAGGTTTAAAACAAATAAAAGGAAGTTCTTCTTCACACAGCGCACAGTCAACCTGTGGAACTCCTTGCCTGAGGAGGCTGTGAAGGCTAGGACTATAACAGGGTTTAAAAGAGAACTGGATAAATTCATGGAGATGACGTCCATTAATGGCTATTAACCAAGATTGGTAAGGAATGGTGTACTTAGCCTCTGTTTGTCAGAGGGGGGTGATGGATGGCAGGAGAGAGATCACTTGATAATTACCTGTTAGGTTCACTCACTCCAGGGGACCTGGCATTGTCCACTGTCGGTGGACAGGATAGTGGGCTGGATGGACCTTTGGTCTAACCCAGTACGGCCATTCTTACGTTCTTAAAATATCAGTAACAGTAGCAGAGTCTATAGTCTTCTGTCTATAGGTCTCTTCATTGTTACCTGTTTATAATGCTTAACTGACTGGGAGGGTATTGTCTCTCTTTTTCCATCTCTACTGTTATGAGTAGTTTGAACATTATACCTCATTATTATGTGTGTTGGGCATTTTATTTTATTTCTTTGAAGGAGCAAGATGAAACTTTCAAGTGCAACAAGTACTTCTTGTTTTACCCACACAACTCTCCTTCTGTTTTCATAACTTTAGAGGAATGGCTTTCTAAAAAACAAAGAGAAAGACACAGGGCCAAGGGAAAAGATATAAATTCTCAAAAAAAAGTAGAATAGTGTTGTTGCTTGTTTTAACAAATCTGCCTGTAAAAAGTACCTGTTGGGTAACAGATTAATAATACAGTGATACACGTGAAGGCAGTAATTTTTTCTAAATCATTACATGAAATGCATCTTTTAGAATTATAATTGTGACAAGTTGAACTGATGAAATGCTGGCATAACTCAACCCTAACCAACAGCTAGCAAAGAACAGGGAGATACAGAAGAAAAACATAATGTCCTTCTTATTCTATGGGCTAAAGCCCATCTTGGTATATACAGTCGGAACTGGACTCCCTGGAATCTCTCACACTGTGTATCACTACAGAAATATTACAACAAAACAATCTCAGGTGATAAACAATGGGCACAATCCTATAGCCCTTAATGAAGTGGGTAACCTTTACAGTCCCAGCCATGTCCAGAGCGAGCATTAATTCTAGGGTCTTGATGTTTGGTGAGGGCTCAGTTCTGGTTCCACTCATGTGTAAACAACATGCACTGAAACAACTGGACGCTAGAGTGTGAATATTAGGCCTTGGATGTCATTTCATTGGAGGATTTTTAACTACATTGAAAGGAGCTCAATATCATGTGTATATATAAATATGGCTTCTCTAACAGCGCATTAGTGCTTGTGCACAGATAGCCTATTTTAATAGTTATTTATAATTCATGCAATATACATAATCATATACACATAGAAACCATTAGTTCCCAGTTCTTTACATATATTGTCTCATTTAATATAATGTATTGACCACGAATAGCTGTTTATTTAGCTGTAAACTTGAATTATTAGAGGTGAAGAAGACACAAGTTTGAAATTTAACTTTTATAACTTTTAAATTCAGCCTTAAATATTCCAAAATATCACAGTACCTACATCAAAAACTACTTTGTCCAATAATTGCAGACTGTCCTAGTATACAGGTCACAGCACGATGTATGCCAGTTGATCAGATCAAGATATATTGCACTGTATATAAGATTTCACATAATATACATGATATGATTTGAGAAAATGTAACATTTTATTAAGAATACACTGAACTGAAAAGCATATACACACACACAGTGTTATCAGAATTAATCACAGATAAACACAATTAAAATAAATTATAGCACCTCATGACATCACTTTGGGAAAATCCTGACAAGCAAACTGAATGACAATTTTTAGGAAGTGTAAACAAGTATATATGTAGATTGTGTTCATGGGCCAAGGAGGAATGTTTAATGGAGCATAAAGTCAAGAATCTGGGAAAGAATACAGAAGTAAGGAACAAGAAAGGGCACAATGATTCATGTAGGGCAGCACGCAGTAATGGTGACAAATCAGAAGAAATCTAGTCCAATGTAGAAGCTGGGAATGGGCGACAGGGGATAGATCACTTGGTGATTACCTGTCTGTTCATTCCCACTGGGGCACCTGGCATTGGCCACTGTCGGAATACAGGAAACTGGGCTAGAAGGACCTTTGGTCTGACCCATTATGGCTGTTCTGATGTTCACAGATCTTATTGTGTACAGGATCTTATTGTGCCATGAAGGCACTGGCCTTTGTCAGAGTTGGTGCAGTGCTGGAGTGGGGTCAACATAATAAATCTGAATTTACTTTAGGGAAGGTAAAAGTCCCCTGTATTGTATTTTAGAGTCCTCTAATTCCATTCCTTACACATTTCTTTTTCCAGAAATGCTTTGAGATATGTATGAAACACATAAACCTGCTGCCTCCACAGAAGACCCCCAGGTTGCCAGGACAAAGCAACACCCTTTTTAGGGTCATATATTTTTCATTCATGTTTTAAATGGTTTCATAAATTTTTGACATTGAAAGAGAACAGAACTGTAATCTCAATAAAAGTATTGAACCCTGAAAATTAAACTCTGATTTATGGGCTAATTTAAAAACATTATTCTTCATTTCAAGAGAAGCACATTCTGTAAGCCCTGAGTAGGCATTACCTGATTAGCTTTCTCATGGAGATGACATGCTGCCACATATTGTTGAAGGAGTTCAAAATTATTCAATCCCCACATTTTTATAATTCATCACAAAATATTGTCTCTTTTGTTGCAGTGCCTTACGGATCCTTGCAACCTGACATTTCTTATTTTGAACATATTTTCCAGGTTATCAATTCAGTTATCCAGTGCTGTTGTCCTTAAGATTTACAATGAGACCAGTGTTTTTTCCAGAGCAACTTATCCCCATGTTTTCAGTTTTCCATCAACTTCCTGCAATATGACACCAATGTTTTTGAATTTCTTATGCCTGTTAACTATTGCAATTTACATTGCATCCCACCTTTTAATATGTTGTACTGAGCAAGACCAGTTTTATTTGCTTAATCAAATGAATGCCTCTACATGCTAGATACCACAGTGAAGGGTGTAGTACAAGAACTAGACTAGAATATCTTTCTGTGTAGTGGAAGCTGAATTCTGGTGTACTTCTCTTTCCAACGACTAACCATGACATCTTTCCTTTTTACCACTACTTAAGAGAAGGGGTTTAGTAGTTAGAACAAGGAAGAGAGAATTTCCTGGTTTTGTTCCCAGCTCCAATACTATCACATTGTGTCACTTTGGGCATAGGGTAACATTTTCAAAAGTTTGAACAGGTACAAATACCCACCTGGACATCCACCTAGGGACTCAAGTGGGATTTGCATACCCAGAGGATTTTCAGACCCACTGTTTAGCAACATACACATTTTTTGAGAGCTCAGTGGCTTGAGCACTCCAGAGTCTGGATTAGGGGTATGATCCCTGGAACAGGCACCCAAACACCATTTTCAGAAGTGCCCTAGGCTGCTCAAAGGCTGTTCCAGCTATTCCAAAACTAGCTGTCAGAGGCACAAGTAAGCAAGTTAAAGTGCTCCCAAAACAACCCTTCTTTGGTTGGTCTGCAAACTGCGCACCCTTAAAAACAGCAACACGCAGGCTATGGACTGACATGCATATCTGAGAGATATAGAAAGAGATTCAAACAGATGGAATGTGAAAGCAAGAGACAGAGAACAAAAAACAGACCTTAGAGTTTATATAATTAGTATTGGCAAGGAGGAGAAGAATCAGGAATATTGTAGCGGGAAGGAAATGGGGTTGCAGGGCAGAAGGGCAGTTAGAGGGTTGCTAATGAGAGCAAGACTGCGCCTTGATGGCTCATAGACAAGATGACCTTCAGGTCATTGTTGATAGATTCTCTGAAGCATCCCAGCTCTTTGGCCTCGCTATCAGTCTTGGGAAGACAGAGGTCTAGTTCCAACCAGCACCTCATTTCAGTGCCCCAGTGCCAGCCATCTTCATCCAAGGCACACAGTTGAAAAATGTGGATCAGTTCAAGTATCTGGGCAGTACCATCTCAAGTGATGGTTCCCTTGATAAGGAAATTTCCTCCAGAATTAGTAAAGTCAGCCATGCCCTCAGCTGACTTCGAGCAAAAGTTCTTAACCAACACAACATCTGTCTCTGCACCAAACTGAAGATCTATAGTGCAGTGGTTCTAACAGCTCTCCTGTATGGAACTGAGACGTCGACTCTTTATAGACGTCACATTAAACAGCTCGAGAAATTTCACATGCGCTCCCTCTGCTCAATAATGAGCATTCAGTGGTAGGTCACAGTGACCAATACTAAGGTCCTTGAGAGAGCAAACACAATGAGTATTGAGGAAATGTTATTGAGAGCACAACTTAGATGGACCGGGCATGTCATCAGAATAGAAGACCACAGTCTTCCAAAACAGATCTTGTATGGGGAGATGAGTCAGGGCAAAAGAAAGAAGGGTCATTCGTATAAGCGCTTCAAAGGTAACTTGAAGCCAGTGGGCTGGCATCAATCCCAAAGAACTTGAGCAAATGGCTCAGAACAAGATCAGACAAGATCAGCATGTGACAAAATTGAACAGGATCGATGAAATTATCTCCAGTCTGCATGTGAACAGCACCACAGAGCTGCATCACCAAACATCATAAATACAGACTTCCCATGCCCCCAGTGCGGCTGACTCTGTGAATCAGGGTTCGGACTGTGGAGTAATGTGCATAACCGTATATGAGAATTGCAACAATATCATCACCATCTTCAGTGATGGACTATCAACACAATGAGAACAGCACCAGGGAGCTGGTCTAGTATAATACCCTAACCATGGTGGGGCCGGTATGTTATGAGGTAACTCAGAGAAAAGTGACATCAGGCAAGGGATAAGCACAGAGTAAGAGGTGCCCAACAGGGTCTGTGAACCTGAAAGACGCTCCTTGACTTCACTGAGATCATAGAGAGGTACATATTCACCCCTAAAGCCATAGAGCATCTTTCTGATGTGCTGAAGTGTGGGCTGTAGACGATGATAAAGAGGAGCCATTCCAAGTCTGTACCAGTTGAGATTATCCATTCCACTTGACATTTTTGCCATCATTGGAAACCTCACTGACATCATCTAGCCAACTGCCTTTGAGGAATTGCTAAATGCTATGACCCACAGGCTACGGTCCATATTTGTTCCCTGTAGATAGACAGACAACACCAAACTGAACATGAATTCTGTTTCCCATCTGTCCTGGGCATTTTAGAGAAGACATGTGTACCTGTAGTGGGATCAGTGGTAGATAATGCAGCTTATAGAAATAGAAAACAACCAATCCATGAATATAATGGGCGCATACGCAAAGATGGTGTTCATGGCTGTGTTGTAACCAGGATCATGACACACCCATAGTCATACCCAGGATAATATCATAACTGCCACTACCTACCACTATATCCTGCCACTACCTGCCCCAGTTTTGCCCCACCCACTATTCTTCCCCTCCAACACTCACACATAGAGCATTCGTACAGTTTACAATATGACCCCATAGCCGCCTCTTAAGATGGCAGTGAAAGTTCTGAACTATTTATCCCACAGTTTATCTTCAAGGATGAGAGGGGATAGTCATTGCTGTAATAACGGTATCAATTTCTGGGACTGTGTAGTAAAGCTTCAACCTGTAACTTCCACTTGTTCCTCTCATGCTCTTCTCCATCTCCCTCATCATGTACACCCACCCCAAAGCCTGTGGTAAAATCTGCATTGCCTCCGTCTCTCTTTTTACTCAAATCTCACATTCACTCTGCTACCAGAAGCCCAAGTGTTCAGTTAAACTCGTGCCCAAAGCATTATCTCTGACACCCTCTTGTCTGCTCCTAATTTTGTATTGAATCCTAGAATTAACAACAAAGTTTCCAAGGATGGAGGTCATAGGTTTTTCTTTCTGAGTAAGAGTGAGGTAATGAGATGCCATGCTTTGAAGAGCTGGGATTTAGACAGATCATAAAGGTGAGAACTACAAGAGTGAAAATTAAATGGAGATGAAGACATGAATAAGAGCTTTGGTACAAAAGTGACTGAGAGAAGGTCGGGTAATGTTTTGGACATGAATGTAGACAAATTTACAGATATGAAAGTTGTGACGATAAACTAAATTCAAGGGTGAGTCAGATACTTAGCTATATTAGGGATGAATGTGAGATTTGTATTGAGGATCTAAGTTGGGATTACAGTCTGTAGAGATCCTCTTATCGAAAACAATATTACACAAAAATAAGGTATTTTTGTAACTGAAGTGCCTTGACTTTCTTGACTTGGCCCTTTCCCATCTATTGTAGTCTCATTTCCAACAAGTACCAATTTTATTTTCTCTAGCCTTTCTAATTAGTTGCAAAATACTGCACTACAAATTGTATAGGCTCACTTGATCTAGATTTCTTCATCATATATATTCTTTCAGAGTATTTCTGATTGCCTTCATTAATCATTTTCCCTAGTTTGCATTTAAATGTAAGTTATATTAGGATTCATATATTCTATTGGATACACTAATCTGTTTCGCAGCTTATGTCAGTTTGGGGTCTTGCTACATCCCTGAATATCCTATGCTAAAATTAAAGCTGTTTAAACATGACAGTATTTTATGACACGTTTAACAAATTAATTGCCAAAGGTTAGAGATTTCATTTCAACTGTTGGATGTGTAGTTAGCAATGTGATTTTATGGGACAGTATTTATAGCTTAAAGCTGTTGTATTTATACAGAAAAGACAGTAAGAAATGGAAATCGAAGGGCCTGATTCTAGTGTCACTTATAATGGTACAAATCAAAACACCAGTGTTGTATCTGTGTAAAAACTGGTGCACAATGAAGTATAGAATCCTAGAAATCACTTGAAATAAAAAATCACAGCCTGCCGCTGTTCCCCTCATTGGACAGACACCAGTCCGTTGTGAGTAGATCCAATGGCAGGACCCCACATACTCCTAAGCCCCTTACTCTAGGAAATGACTGGTCACTGTTCCTAGCTCTTGGTCTCTAAGGCACACTCCCAGGTGCAGATCATGTGTCTGAACCTCTTCGTGTGGATGTGGGGCTCTGCAGTTACTTAGACACGTTCTCCAGAGTCCATATGGCTGTGAAAGTTCTTCTTTCTTAATTAACCTCTTCAGGGACAAAGTGGCAGGAAAGCAATGAACACAGGCTTAGAAAAGTAATTTCTTAACTACACACACTTTACTCTTAACAAAGCTCGCTTGAGAGTTCCAGATCTTTGACAACATAACAGTGCTGAATGCTGATCTCATCCCTCCCATGAGACTGAATTCCACGAGCTTTTTTAGGCTATGCAGCCTTTCCTGTCTTCACTCTTCTCCGGCAATTTCTTCTGGTCAGTGGGGATGGACAGTCTCTTGCTCAAAAAAGCATCCCTTGTGAAAAACAGTCTCTGTCTCTCATGCTTCTGGTGGGGGAGTTCTGGGCGCCAGTTCCCTAACCACCCACCCCAAGTAACCTCCTGTGTAGACAAGTATTCAAAGTCAATAGCCCCACTGGTAGAAAACCTATTGTTCCAGTAGGGAACAGTCATTGTCTTGATTGGCCCTTGATTGCTGCCTGCCATCTTTTCAGAAATAATCATTTCCATTAGATATTAGTCCCCCACTACAAAATGGATGCTCTTAGCCACAATGGAGGTTGCAATACACCATGAAGGTGACACTCCAGAATGAAGGTTACAAAACAAGGTGGAGCCACTGAAAATGACATTCCAAGAGGATGATCACACGTTGACACAGACATCATATATATATAAAGTGAATCCACCATGCAGAAAATGGAAGATTGAGAACTCATTTTCAACATAGCTACATAGGAATTACCATACCAGTCAGCCTAGTGGTCCCTATTCCAATATCAGTGTCTCATACATTGACCAATGTCAGATGTTTCAGAAGAAGGTCCAAGTGACTCTGCAGCAGGGAGTTATGAATGACCCCACAAAAGATAAAATTTCATTCTAACCCTGATCAATTATGTCTTGAAATATTAAGATTTTTTTAGATTTGTTTTTGGTTCTTTTATCCTTATATTCTACTAGAACTTAATGAAACCTGTTCATCTGCTCATAGATCTATGACTCCTGTTCAACAACACTGATTAGATAGTATAAAATAGCAGATCTCTACAAGGAGATTTCCACTTCCTATTATCTATTGCTCCAGGATGCCTTGTCAGTGTCTTTATTGGTACAGTGCACCTGGGGGGAAATCATTCCTCTGTTCCATTTTGCTTTAAAGCCTGATGCTTTCAGTAATATTAGACAGGAATGACTCAGTGTATCCACTATATTACTTTCACTTTTATTTTTAAATTTAATCAAATTAAACAACAGGAGAGGAGTGGAATAGGAAATATGCTGGCTGAAAATCTTTGATATTGAAACAGGGTTTCAGTAAAACCTGAAAAACAAATGCTACACTGAAATGCCTACATACAAGTTTCAGAGTTTGTGTCAGCCTCTACAAAAAAAGAACCACATAAAGATGTCATATATAAAAAGTATTTACTCCTTAGCTAAAAGTTATCGGGTAAATTCTTGGCTCCACTGCAACTCATAGCAAACTCCCATTGACTTCAATAGGGCCATGAATCAGCCCCTGATGTTCAACCTACGCACATAGGCCAATGCCTTGGTGGAATAGAGAATGTGACAGAGGAATTAAACAGTCACACTTCATATTAATAGTACATTTATAAATAGTTTATAAAGGGTTAATAAATAATAAATGGATACCATGAGCATGTTACAGAGCTGAGTAGTGTTATAAAGGGTTAAGAGCATGTCAGGTGAAAGTGTGCTAGGTAGTTATAAACCAGAGGTATTACCAACCTAAAAACCTGTTGAGCTTTCCAATAATGGATTAAACATTTATTAGAACATTTGTTAATCATTTATAACCTCTTATAAACTATTTACAAATGTACCCTTAATGTAAAGTGTGACCAAATAAACGAATGATGGGGAAAAAAATATTTTAAAACATCCTATTGTAAGACTCCAATTAAATGGTACCAGAAAAAATAATATCTTTTTAATTAAAACACTCTCTAACTTGTAACTAATTTTTGAAAGCAATGCATTTTGCATACAAGGATTTTTTAAACATTCTTATTGGTGGCTGTCATTCTAATTATTTAGTTCTGATAAACTGCAGCCTACTTTTAATGTGTGTGTCACTCATGTTCCACCCTAGTGGGTAGCCTGCATCACTGTACAACAGCCTGCTGCCAAAGCTGGCTAATGGAGTTGCTGGGCTGTGGTGCTGAAGGTCTTGTGTTTGTAAGATGGAGACAATACTACTTAACTTCTTCCTTGCAGGTAAACATTCATTAGTGGATGTTTGTAAATCATGCTGAAGAATAGTTATATAAGCACAAGTATTCTCATCCATGCTGTTTCACACAAAAACAGAGAAAAGTGTCTGGCTGTAAAATCCGTTTTATATGTTTGTATGTTAACCGATTTTAGTGCACAGTAAGGAATTCAGAGATAGACAGTCAGTGGGTAATTTTGAAAATCCCACTCTCAATAATATCTTTGCTCCCTTAAACGTTTAGGGATAGTTTCTCTGGTCTTCCAAGTTTGTTTTGTACTGCTTGCCTGGTGGTCAGCGAATCTAAACAAGCCAGATTCCCACTGGAAATTCCCGCATGGTAGGAAGATCTCTACCTGTGTGAAGCCAGGGGAAAGCAGCTCCACTGCCTCCTGAGCCAAAACCCCCTTCCCACTATCTTCCCTCCCACAATCACAAAAGGGTAGAGAGAGGTGGCCTGTGGATGGGGAGGGAGAGGGCATGGTAGAGTGAAGTACTGCAACATCCAATTCTTCACTAGCTTAAGGTTCATGCAGAGTCTTACAGCAATGGCATTCCCTGATAGCCCCACCCCTTACTGGACCTAGTCTCTGCTCAGGAACATCAGAGAAGCAAACCAATACAGTCAAACAGTTTATTTAAATCTACAGTGAGAAACACTAAACAGTGAGTTATGTGGATGAGCGTGACACCAAGCTTTGGCCAAGAGGTTCTCTGGTACTTGACTAATCTATGATTAATTTATACTGGATGGACTTACTGCAATAGGGAAAGTTTTATCATTTTTAAGTTGTGTTTGATACTTCATGCTGTAGGGCATCATATGTCCCACATTAGTCTTTTTTTTTGGGTGGTGGGGAGAAGAGAAAAATCTTGGCACCACTAAAGTCAATTGTGCTAAAATTTTATTCTTATTCTTTTACTCCCATGAAAGCTGTAGAAGAAAGGACTATTTTATTGTCAGTTGATGACTTTTGTAGATGCATATGAAGAAAAATATAGAGGAAATTTTTAAAAACCCACCCAAAGCATAGGGACAATATAAGGTCAAATGAATGTTATCCACCATGTGACTGAAGCCCAACAGATGGAGAGAAACAGCTGAAGAGAAGGGAGAGGTGGGTGGTTGTGTCAGAAGCATGAAACTGAAAACAGATCCATGAATGTACTAAATATAAGTGAAAGGGAAAACTGAAGACTAAGTTTATTATCTATTCAACTCCTAAAACAGTTGTGACATTGACAGCATTATTATATGAAACCAATATGGTCTTCTTTTAAATGTGATTTTTAAAATATTTTTCAAATGATTTAGAAACATTATTTTGTGCTTTCTTATTTTATACATCTTCTGCAATAAATGCAGATTTTAAAAACACTGCACTTTTTCAAAAGCCCTAGACCATTTTCTGTGTTTCCAGTTCCTTGAAAACTGTAAAAAGTTGAATGACACAACATTAGTTGTACAATGAACATGTTTAAATTTACTTGAACACTATGCTAGTACAAAAATATCTGTCTTTTCTATCATATTCATTAACTTCTTTTTCCCTTATGGACATAAAGCAGTTACGTGCAATGTCATTTCTGATCTGCTAACGAAATAGAGGTGGCCTTTATTTCCAAAATGCAGGTACATTTTCCTTCACATCAATAACCATCATGTTTCTTCTGCTTCCTCCTAATTTTACAGGCACAATCAATGCTTCTGTTTTCATTTTTTTGTGGTTATTATTTCACACTGTTGTGATTTATAATGGCTTGTTTGGCTTCAGTTAAGTACATGGTGTTGTCAGTGTGTGTTGGTTCATCTTTCAGATAGTAAAATAGAAGAGCAATAATAATAAGGAACAGAAGGGAAGTTTAACTGTGGTATTTTAAAACCATAAAGGTCTTGATCCTGAACCAGTGAAGCCAATAGGAATATTATGATTGATTTTGATGGGGATGTGGTAGAGCGAGGCATTAGAATAAGGTTAATTGAGCACAAGATAAATCAGTGAACCAAAATAAAAAGGGAGGTAACTTAGGGAGATAATGGAGAAACTCAGTTTGCAAGTAATGGCTCAGACAGGTAAAAGAAGAGGGATATTGTCTTTAAAAATGTATATTAGGTCTGTCAAGCGATTAAAAAATTAATCGTGATTAATCGCACTGTTAATAATAGAATACCATTTATTTAAATATTTTTGGATGTTTTCTACATTTTTCAAATATATTAATTTCAATTACAACACAATACAGTCTACAGTGCTCACTTTATATTTATTTTTATTAGAAATATTTCCACTGTAAAAAACAAAAGAAATACTATATTTCAATTCACCTAATACAAGTATCATAGTGCAATCTCTTTATAAGTAAAGTTTAACTTACAAATGTAGAATTATGTACAAAAAATAACTGCATTAAAAAATAAAACAATGTAAAACTTTACAGCCTACAAGTCCACTCAGTGCTACTTCAGCCAATTGCTCAGACAAACAAGTCTGGTTACAATTTGCAGGAGATAATGCTGCCCACGTCTTCTTTACAATGTCACCTGAAAGTTAGAACAGGCGTTCGCATGGCACTGTTGTAGCCGGCATCACAAGATATTTACATGTCAGATGTGCTAAGGATTCATATGTCCCTTCATGCTTCAACCACAATTCCAGAAGACATGCGTCCATGCTGATGATGGGTTCTACTCGATAATGATCCACAGCAGAGCGGACTAACACATGTTCATTTTCATCATCTGAGTCAGATGCTACCAGCAGAAGGTTGATTTTCTTTTTTGATGGTTCGGGTTCTGTAGTTTATGCATTGGAGTGTTGCTCTTTTAAGATATCTGAAAGCATTCTCCACACCTCGTTCCTCTCAGATTTTAGAAGGCGCTTCAGATTCTTAAACCTTGGGTCGAGTGCTCTAGCTATCTTTAGAAATCTCACATTGGTACTTCTTTACGTTTTGTCAAATCTGCTGTGAAAGTGGTCTTAAAAAGAACATGTGCTAGGTCATCATCTGAGACTGCTCTAACATGAAATATATGGCAAAATGTGGGTAAAACAGAACAGGGGACATACAATTCTCCCCCATGGAGTTCAGTCACAAATTTAATTAACACATTATTTTTTTAACGAGAATCATCAGCATGGAAGCATGTCCTCTGGAATGGTGGCAGAAGCATGACGGGACATATGGATGTTTAGCATATCTGGCACATAAATATCTTGCAACGCCGGCTACAAAAGTGCCATGCAAATGCCTGTTCTCACTTTCAGGTGACATTGTAAATAAGAAGCAGTCAGCAGTATCCCCCGTAAATGTAAACAAATGTGTTTGTCTTAGCAATTGACTGAACAAGAAGTAGGACTGAGTGGACTTGTAGGCTCTAAAGTTTTACACTGTTTTGTTTTTGAGTGCCGTTATGTAACAAAAACATCTACATTTGTAAGTTATACTTTCACGATAAAGAGTTTGCACTACTGTGCTTGTATGAGGTGAATTGAAAAATACTATTTATTTTATCATTTTTACAGTGCAAATATTTGCAATAAAAATAATAATATTATATAGTGAGCACTGTACACTTTGTATTCTGTGTTGTAATATAAATCAATATAATTGAAAATGTAGAAAAACATTCAAAAATATTTAATACATTTCAGTTGGTATTCTATTGTTTAACAGAGTGATTAATCACGGTTCATTTTTTTTAGTTAATCACATGAGTCAACTGTGATTAATCGACAGCCCTAATATATATAATGTTTTAATTCAAAGATGTTTAATTCAGTCATCTTGGAGAGATGACTGAATGGAGCAGCAAAGATCTCAGAAAATCTCAGGCTTTTCCACTTCCCAGAGTAGCGGGGTATGAGTGTGAGCCTTCAAGACAGAAGCTCCCTTCATTGGAGAAGGGGACTGAGAAATCTTCTGAGAAGACAAAAGAGAGGTTCTTCTTTTCTTTGGTGCAAATCTCTCTGTTCTTTTATATCAGTACCCTTAGGCAGCACCAGGACTTCCCACTGCAGAAAAAACAAAAGAGAAGTGAGGTGATGGTTAAGGTTGCTAATTTTGGTTGGACATATTCTGGGAGTTTTCATCACATGACATAAACTTTAATTAAAGATTAATCATTGAGAGTCCAGGACAATCCTGGAGGGTTGGCAACCTTAGCTGGTGGTTAATGGCCTGTTTTTTGAACCCAGAGCCAAACAGGCGTAACTTTTTCCCAGCTTCATGGGCTGAGGAAAGCAACAGCTGTATCTCCCAAAGGTTGGGCTAGAACCACCAGGATTCCCTGCATTGGGGTAGCGTATCCATCACCATGGCATAGATTCTTCTGCTCTCACTGGACATTGGTCTACTCTTTGCTGATTGCATTTCCCCTGATCCTTTCCAACTACCACAGTGGCATTCTTGCTTTACTCTTCTCTCCCTCTGGAGCACCTTCTTGCCACAGCCTGTGAAATAACCTGGACTCAGTTACTGAGCTTTGTACTGTAACAGGGGTGCAGGCTGGGTGACTAGACACACTGTGTTGATAGACGATAGGTGGGAAGAAAATCATGAGTAAGAGGTTAATTTAGCTGGGATATTTTTACAATTTGAAAACAAAATAAGCTCGAACCTTATGTTTTAAACAATATTAGAGTAATACTGGGTTTGTATATGAACATTGGACAGGAATAAACAAGTAACAGGTAGAGAGACAGCTGACAGCAGTTTGTTTATTTAAAGCAAACAAGAAAAAAAAACAGATGACAATAACCTTCTAACTTTCACCCCGAACATTTTTCTTGTATATTGCATTCCTTTTCCCTATCCTTTATCTGTCACTCTTCATGGCAAGGCATGTATGTCCCTCTGTGCTTTGAAAGTGTCTGTCACACGGTGGGAGCTAGCGTACGATAATCATTGATAATAATACAAAAGTAAGATTATAAAGTGGCTTCATTAATTTATTTCTGCATGATACTCCAAATAGATTTAAATATACAGTAAATACAGTCACTCAAATTCTTCATTTAGACAGTATCTTGTCTTCATACATTGGATTCACAGCATGTTATTTATGCATAGAAAGAAAGACTGGGAGATCTGTCATCCAAGAACCTTAAAAAATTGAAAATAGCTGACTATGGTACTGAATTTGCTTGGCTGTGTTGTTTATGATCAATTGTGTCATGTGCATGTCAGATGAAAATAACAGAATATTTCAATTTGTTGTCAAGAGTCATTCTTTTAAAGTATTTTTGTTTGGGGTTTTTTTCATTCCACATATATATTTCATATAAAATATGAATAACCCTTCACATAAAACCACAGTATGTACAAAAGGAGAAATCAAAATGAAACAGATGGTGTTATCAGGCATGAGGCTGTGATCATTATCTTGTTCTTACTATATAATTCCTAGAGAAAATCAATCCTCACTGATAATGGGTAGTAGAGGCCCACCAGAGATGGTTGACACGCATTTATATATTAAATACATATTTAAATTATTCAGAAGCATCAGGTGGTGTACATTGCTTTTATTTGTTACACTCGTATGTCGTCCTGAACTGAATTAGACACTTTCCTGCACAGAACACTCCTTCCTTTGTGGTTTGTTCACCATCTAACACAACAAAGTCCAGATCCAAATTGGGGCCTATGGACATTACTAAGATACAGATAATAAACAGTAGTACTAACGATATTTTAAAATGCTGGTATAATTTGGATATGCAAGGTTTGAAGAAGTTATTTGCCTCTTAAGGCTGTACCTAAACTATAGTCCAAATTCAAAGAAGAGTCCAAGGGCTGGTCTACATTAGAAAATTAGAGTGACCCGCTTACCTCACTTGGGTGTGAACAATCCACACCCCTGAGAGATGTAGTTAAGCAGTCCTAAGTCTCCATGCAGACAGCACTAGGTCGACAGAAGAATTCTTCCATCGACCTAACTACGGCCTCTCAGGGAGGTGGGTTTATTACAGTGAGGGGAGAACCCCTCCCATCACTGTAGTGTGTACCTACACTGAAGCTCTACAGAGGCACAGCTGCAGCGTTTTAAGTGCAGATGTAGCCAAAGTGTGTTGAAGGGAGTCTGGAAAGGGAAGGTTGGTGTAGCTTGCAGGCTCTGGGGTTGGAAGATAGTTTTAGTTACACCAGTTTAGATGTACTTCTTAATTTGGATCTCTATATCTTTGCTGTGTAATGATAGCACTGAGCACTAATTTCTGCTCTTCATGCAGTGACTGTTATGCTTTGAAAAAGTCCCCCAATGGCAGGTTCTCAATATTCTTTTCTTCCTTGTCATTTCTGTATCTCATGGAGCTCCCTATTGATGAGCTCTCTAGATAATACAAAGATAATCTTATTAGAAATGTTAGATGGCTAGAAAGATATAAAGTATATTGACTTCTGCAGTATCTCTTCCTTCCAGGGCCATATCCAAAGACCACTGGAGCTGAATGAAAGACTCCCTTTGACTCTATTGCTTTTTAGATCAGGCCGCTAATGGATATCTGTGCTGCTAACAACATAATGGATTCCTGTTTTTGCATGGTAGCAACCAGTACAATCGTCACAGGTTTCCTTATCATAGCAATATTAGGGGCAAATTCTGCTCTTTTCAAGAACTTTTCACTTCTAAACAGTCAAGAACTTTTCACATCCACATCCAAACAGTCAGTGGCTCTATGCATGTGACTAAAGTAGCAAAACTTAAACCAAATTATGCTGTTTTGATTTTCAATGTATGTTAGTACATTCTTCAAATCCTCATCTCTGCTAGGCATGATTATTGTTTAAGCCCTTAAATAGAGTAAGCCTCTATGTAAGCATTTTTGTTCATGTGCTTCATTAATGGCTTTCCACTTCAGGAACTGGCTATCGAGTAATTCATTAGAGGACATCACATGACAAAGATTACCATAGTAACGCTGATTCCCGTTTCAAGAATATCTATCTAGGTGCTTATATAGCTCTCATCTGCTACTAAAAGAGGAGAGTCCAAACAGTATATGTAACATCTATTGCTTTTCAACAAGAAATGTACGTTTTCACACATTTACCCTATTCTTATGTAACTACTAGAGTCAACAAATACATAAGTAGTCCAGCAGCACAATATAAGAGATTGTCGTATAGTGCAACATTTTGCAGAAGAGGTTGTAACTTTTTGTGGAAATTCAATGAAGTGATAGTAATGTCACGTGATGCCTCTTTGTTTGTGGTATGCCACCTAGATGATGAAAGACTGCATCCAAGAGCCATTATGTGACATGCCTTTCAATTCACTTAGAGGTCTGCCGCATGCCAGGAACTGCCACAACCTTCTCTTACACTTTGTAGAAGCAATTTTCATAATGTTATGTGCTTTTCTACATGGAGTTCAGAAACAGTGAAAAGAAAACTATACTACTCTGCTCATCCCAGCAACCTAAAATTTCAAGACATGAAACACTTTTTCAGGGTGAGCATTCATTCCCCCCACTTTTTCCTTTGTGAAAGCGAAAGCAAAAATAAATGTCCAAAAACAAAAAACAATTTCTGAGAAGTGCTAGTTATTTGTCTGCATTTCAGAATGTTTGGCTGAGCAGGGTGGGCATCATTTTCCTTTCAATAACATGAAAAATATTATAGGCACAAGATTACATCTGTCACTGATGAAAATACTATATTTATGACTCATTATAATCCTTTCACCACTTTCAGGACCCCGAGTTCCCTGGGAATGTCAAAACTCCACATGATGTCCCTGAGTCTTGGATTTTGCATTTGGATGTCTGAGTTAGCTAAAAATGTGTAAAACCACAAGTGCTGGAGCAAGAGAGCGCCTTGTTGGCTACACATCTTCAGGGGCTGGCAACAAAGCATAAGTTTTCCCCAAGTGTATGGCAAAAAATGTTCTCAATAATTTATTTGTAGGTCTACTTTTTTTCTCAGAGAGCAGAATTCAAATCTATTCATTTGTCAAAAATACCCAGGCTGGCCTAATCGCAAACCCTGTGGGAGATGATAAGCTATCACAAATGCACAGGTCATGAAAACCTCAGGGTCTGCGCTTTGTGCAGGAGAGCGGATTAACAGCAATTCAAATTTGTAGATTGGCAGGCTGGCATCGGCGCCTCAACTGCAATACAAAATGCATTCAGTGTTTTGGAGAACCTTAGTGCACATTCAAAAGAGAACTTGTCCCTTAGAATTTGGAATTAATTCTACTCTCCAAATATTAGCTATTTTTGAGATGCCAATTAGTTTATCATTGTACTAATTTTGGATAATACCAAATACATTACAAATAAGTGTCCCTGTCATTACTCATGGTGTATATTTCAGTCCCAGCACATCTCTTCTTTCTTATGTATGTATCAGCTGGGACACTGGGTTAAATTCTGACCCCATTAATGTCAGTAGCACAACTCCCATTGACTTAAATGGGACCAGAATTTGAACACCTGTATCTATAAATTGTTGAAAGGCTGAGTAAATACAGAATAAATGCAAAGTAGGTACCTCAGGTTTTTGCCCATATCTAAGAGCTTTCTCTATACTTATGGCTAAATTCAGCAGTGTCGATTTAGTGGGCATAGTGAAGACAAGCTAAGTCAATGGCAGATTGCTCTCCTATCGACTTCTGTACTCCACCTTGCAAAGGTGTAAGATAAGTCATCAGGAGAACATCTAGTGTAGACACCTCTGTAAGTCGACCTAAATTACCTAAATTACATTGTATTCAGTTACGTTACTTACAGCTTTAGTGTAGACCAGCCCTAAAATGGCCAGTGCTATGACTAGCAAAGAAATTAGAAGGAAGCCCACTCCGTACTTGATAACAAAGGGGAGCCATATTGTAGGAACACAATTAAGAAAACAGATATAAGGCACATATTTTAACAGTAAGGGTGATTAACTATTAGACTAACTATTAACTATTAGACTAAACTACCACAGAAAGTGATGGCTTCTCCATCTCTTGAAGTTTCCAGATCAATACCGGATGCCTTTCTGGGATCAGTACAAGAGTCACTGGATTAAATTCTATGTCTGGTGTTATACAGGAAGTCAGATTTAGTGATCTATTGGTCCCTTTTTCCCTTAAAAATCTATTAATCTATTAATGCAGGTCCAAACCACATGCACTCACAAGAAATAAAACACAAGCCTTTGTCCATCCTACAACCTCTATCCTTAACAGTATTAAGGTCAAATAAGGGCTGCAGGATCAGATTTCTGTTTGTCAGTAGCCAAATACATTGAGTGAAAAACCCCATGCCTCAATCCATCATCAAGGATTTTCAGAAAAGACAGACTTACATACCCAAGTAGGTTGTGCTATCTTTTTGCCAGCTGCACATTTGTAAGTGTATGAAGATGCTCTAAAGGACAAAATGTAACCCATAATTTTCCCTATTGAAGTTAAGGAGAAGTGGCATCAGATTATCCATTGCCACTTGTCAGCACTAAAGACTATCACAAGTGTAGTTCTTCATTTGAAGAGAAAAATGCTTTTAGTTTTATGTGTTTTACACAACTTAGGCCGTAGCCCAGTACTGTGTAAATGTAACCATGCAAGATAATATAATATGAAGCTGTGGAAAGCAGAATACATTAATTTATTACACACCTTATGGTTATAGCCCCAACAGGCACGGCTTTCTGTTAAAAGCATTGAAGCAAAGGAAAAAACCTCATGAGGTGATTTCTCAGTTAGTATTCAATATTCTTCAGATCTTTAATACACATATGCATGACAATGGGTTATATAGTGACTCTGTCATCTTCACCTCAAAATTTAAAACAGTCTGTTCTGCTCAGACCACTATGCACCTACAGACTGTAAGATGCCTTTTTATAAAGAATATGAAATATGAAAACCTTTCAATTTTCATTTTAGAAAACTGTTTCTCCAGGCTGAAAGATTAGTCCCAAATGGCGGGAAAAAATCTCTAATTCCTCTCACAGAGTGTACTTCAGATCACTCACTCATACATATTTCCGAAGAGAGTCTAGGTAACAGACTCTTACCCATTGAGACTGTCATTTCTAATCCATCACCAGAAATGAAGAGAAATATTTATAGATAGATAGATAGATAATTTTAATAACCTTTTATTAAAGCCCTAGAGTTACATGGGGGTTTGTTGAAACTAGAGTGACTAGGTTCTTTCTATGTGAATCTGTTTCTCTGTGCAGCTGATGACAGGATCAGTCTCGAGGAAATAGAATTTCTCTTCCCGTTGTTTTATTAATCCAAAGTATTTTACAAAAGCATGAAATGACAATTGCACTATTCATTGCATAATTTACAGCAAGCATTTATTACATATGATGCTTCAATACATCAAAATCATAAAAACAGAGGGAGTTATATCTCATGGGTAAAATCCTGGCATGGTTGAAATCTATTGGAAAATTCCAATTGACTTCAGAAGGGCCAGGATTTCACCTCCAGGGTCATTGGTACAATATGTGAATTGATCATTCAGAAAGGGTGACATTCAGTCCTTTATAGTTGGCCAGGTTCAAGTCTATGCTCCAGTGAAATCACACTGAACACTCAAAGCTGTGTCTGACATCAATGGTTATATTGTGTTATATAATGCTAAGTACTCTGAAAAAAGGTCCTACTTGTCTCAAATTGAGCACCCAAATTAATGAAAACTTCTGACCTTAATCTCTCTGTTTCTCAGTTCCCTGTCTGTAAAATGAGGATAGTAGCCACTCCCTCTCGTCATAGATGTATTTTGAAGATAAATTAATATTTGTGGAGCACTCAGATACCATAGTGATGAGTTCCATAGAAAATTCACATGAAAAAATTATTAATTCTGTCTTCAGAGCAGGGTTTGAATAGTGCACAGTGAATAAGGAATGGGGTCATACATTGAACAATGAGGATAAAAAATAATATTGAATAGCTGCTGATTAGGTGAGCACTATCCCTCCTGTGCACTTAATGAGGCAGGGGCCCCCTGGAAAAAATGCTATGTGGTCATGTAATTAAATATTGTATTATAATGCATATACACAAGGCAACTGTAATTCTGGCATTTCCTAATTTTTGAGTGCTTAACTTTACAACCTGAATAATGCTCTTTTAGCAGAGTTTTTTTTGAGTGTTATAGTATTTTACAATAATGAAACACAGGATATCATGAAGAAAAACATTTTTAATTAATACATGTTCATAAGAGCTGTCTAAAAATTAGATAATGCATTAGAGGGTAGATGAGACTTTAAATCTGTGTTTGTTTCGGTGTTACTAAGTGTTATAAAAGATGGGTGGGTTTTGAAAATCATTCACAAATGTTTTCCATAATTTATGGACAGCACCAGAATAAGTATTTTTGTTCATTCTCTGTCTAGTTCAGTGTTCCATATTCTGATTAATTTCCTGAAAGAATTGACACTTATACCCAGTAGAGTGGTATTTATTATAGAGAGAGATTTAATTTGCATAGTCCCTTTTGTAGAGCATTTTCAATAGATGACTTAATCTGAAACAATAAAGTTGGTTTAACCAGTTACCTGGGTATTCCCCCACCATAAGGGGACTCCTCAGATGGTGTAGAGCTGTCATGGTGTCTCCATTTTGACCCCCTCCTAGCCCCCAGATTAAGGGGCCATTACAGGGGAAGGAGCAATGGTCAGAGTACCACTGCTATCTCAGCTACTCTTTGAGCCATGGGCATGGGGGTGAGATTTAGAGCCACCCTGAAGCTGCTCTAAATTGCTCCGGGGACTGAACGCTGGATCAGGGAGCTATAAAGATGGACTAAAAGCCATTTTGCCCTGTCCTCCAATCCTGTACTGGGTCAAACCAAAGGATTATCTCTCAGACTCGAAATGCTGGTTTACTTTATTCCAAATAGAGAGGCAATTCAAAGAAGCAGGATTTGATCAATCATTTACATCCAAATATAAAAACTACATCAATATTTAACCAAATCTTTTTCATACATTTGTATGTTTTATTATCTTTACTAAAACAAGAATGGTTTGCCTGTTTTTCTGTGGTTTACTTATTCAAAACATTAGTATGGGGGAAAGCATAAATTTTACTTATTTCCCACAGCCTCACATTTTCTGCTCTGCATCTTTCACTATTTTCCTTATCATGCTGGTCCCCATGGTAAAACTGCATTTAGGGAAAGCACTGAACTTAGTGCTATAATATCATGGATTTCTGCAACATGTTGTTCTCATTTTTGTCTGTTTCCTATATCATTTTAAGAGCACATTTGTATGTAAAAGTTCATCTCAGGCTTGTATGCAGAGATTAAATTGAATCCAATTTGTTTCTCTAGCACTCTGTAGGCAGTATCTGAATATCAAGGATTTACTTGAACGTTAACTGCTTAGACATAGTTGCTATCTATGCAGCATTTCTGAATATTCCTAATAAACCTAAGAGCACATTTTACAATAATGAAACATAAGTCTTCTAATGAATTATCATTTTCTTCAGCTTCTGATTGTCAGAAATGAAGTAATTAAATCTTCGCAGGAAAGCTGTCTGTTTGATAAGAGAACAAATATGTGAAGGGTACTACAAAAATGAAGAATAGAAATACCGTAAGTTTTTCACTAATGTCTTTTAACACTTACTGGTCAGTAACAACAGTAGGTTTGTCAAGAAGTTATCACCATGGACATCCTGAAGACCTGGGAAAAAGAATTACCTAGGAGGGTTTTTTTTAGCTTTCATGTGTAACAAGTAAATTATCTTCCATATTTCTTCCTTTATTTTTTAAAATATTTGAACAACATGCTCCTTTGCAGGAACAGGCCATGGTCATGTCACTGACAAATAAAGGTGTCAACTTGTTGCTCATCAAACCAACTTGTCAAACCAACATATGATTATTTAATTGTGTGTATGTATTTATTTATTTTGCATCCAGTTAAGGTTTTGTGAAATCAACAGTTTTCTTAACTAGGGGAAGGTTGTCAAGTGTTGCAAAAAAAAAAAAAAAAAAGAGAGAAAAACGTGAAATGGAAGGGTGCAGAATCAACATTACTGCTGCTTGAAAATTGCAGAAGGCTGAGATATTTGGTGCTTATAAAAGCATCAGTTAGTAGAGCCGGAAGATCAATATTTCAAAACTTCCATTCATACTCAAACACAATGATTTTATGTCACATTAGTCAGCATTGTTGCAAGCATTATAAAATATATTGGGTTATAAAGAATGTCGAATGAGATTCAAGAGTGAACCTTACAGTACCGAAAATACCTAAAAGCATGCTCACATACATGTACACTCTTAGGTTTTTGCTCATATTTATACATGATCATTACCGTGTCTTGTACTTTTACAGATATTTGTCTGAAAGGTGAGCTCTTTCAAATATAGACCAGTGGTTTTCAAACATTTTTCATTTGTGGTCCCCAAAAAATTTTGAAGACCCCTTTGGAAATCTTAGACATAGACTGCAGATCCCAGCACAGGTTCGAAACCACTGATATAGACCACTACCAAGTAACAGGAAAGGAAGCCTGGATCCTATTCTTGGCTTTGTCCCTTGGTGCGTCATTTTCCTACTCCGTAATAATGAGAAATTAATACTAACCTACCTCACAGGGGTGTTGCAATGCTAAATTTATTAATATGTTGCCACTGTCTGCAATTTGATGGAAACTCAATAAAAATTGCGCAGAGATTCTGTTATGCACCTGCAGGGCTGTTGTCCATTGAATTGCCGCCACATAAGCAGTGCTGAAGAGATTGCAATAGGGGAAGAAATTTACAATGTGTAATTTTGCATTGCCCTCAAATACAAAGTTACTGGCAGAAAATGATAAACGATAGAAAAACTACCATTGGAATGAGAAAAATAAACATCCCTTCGTAAACAGTCATGTTAGAAACGGTGAAAATTGCAATGGCGAATGCAAATACAAAAAAAGATTGTAAAATATTATTTTTAGCAAGCAAAATCACTGATCATTTTGGAAAAACTTACTGTTTAGTTCCATCTAGAACACATTGCAATAATATAACCAGCCTCTGAAAGAAAAGGATGCTACAAACTTGCCAAGTGCAGGTAATAAAAAGCATTCTTAGTGACCACTGTTGCCTGGCTATTTAAAAGCTGCTGGCCTGTCACTTGTGGGATGCCAATAAAATTTCCACCATTTTTCTGTAGGAAGTATGTATGGGCTCATTTCTGTGGAATTCTCTCCCTGGGTGTATCTGCCAGAAACGTTCTGTGATTGTCTTTAAATCTCAGCACAAGGATTTCTATTTGAGGTCAGTCCATCTGTGAATGTTTTGGCCTTTCCTACTCACTTGCTCTTCCCTTTTGGATAATTGTATTTTAACCATTTTCTTTACTATTGTGATTTGTTTCTGGGTCCCTTGTCTTCACGGCTGGGAGCAGGGGGCAGCTGCCCAGGTCTCAGCTCCCTGAGTGGGGAGTGGGAAATCTCCGGGCAGCAGCCCAGCTGGAAGCTGGAAGCCAGAGGCAGCTGGGCTCTAGCTGCCTGGCTTTCTTGTCAATTTGACTCCAGCATGGAGCTGTGAAATTGAAAAGACAGCCAACAGCCGATGTAAGTAACGCAGTGTCAACCTGTGGAACTCCTTGCCAGAGGATGTTGTGAAGAACAAGACTATAACAGGATTAAAAAAAGAACTAGATACATTTATGGAGGATAGGTCCATCAATGGCTATTAGCCATGATGGGCAAGGATGGTGTTGCTAGCCTCTGTTTGCCAGAAGCTGGGGATGGGGGACAGGGAATGGTCATTTGATGATTACCTGTTCTGTTCATTCCCTCTGGGGCACCTGGCCTTGGCCACAATCAGAAGACAGGATACTGGGCTAGATGGACCTTTGCTCTGGCCCAGTATGAACGTTCTCATGTAGTGTCTGCACAGACACTGTGTTGCCCTAACTACACCGACATAAGGCCTATGTCTTTCGTGGAGGTGTTGTTATTATATTAATGTAGTAGGGCACTTACATCGGCAGGACAAGGCTGTAGTATGTACACTGACATAATTAGGTTAACATAAGCTGCTTTATGTCAACCTAACTGTGTAGTGTAGACTAGGCCTAAGAAATTAACTAGGTCATATTAAAAATGTAAAGGAAATTCTTACATTTCAAGGGACAGGTGGTAACACTAGCTGGCAGGAATGCCACTGGTTATTGTGATGGTAAATAGAATTAAAACACAAAGAAATTATCCGTATGTTGCATTGCAGAATTTAACAAGAATGTTGCATCCAAAATGGTAATTGACAATAAGTGAACTGCTAAAAAAAGGGATATATATTATCCCCTTTAAGGTGTATTTTTAGTACTATGAGCAAATTATCTGTCATGTAAACAACACAGATATAAATAAAATGACCAAAGAGTAACAAGCAATGAGAAATGTGGTAATTATTATAATTTAAACATCTAAAGAAGACATCACATCTCTGAAATATCCCACTGTTATTTTCAAACTAGTGAAAGCTAAGGAGGAAATAAATATGCACTGTGTGAAATGTAGTACAGATCATTCTGAAAAGGAGAAAAGACAGACATAAAGAAAGATTTGAGCTATTACTTTAGAAGGATTTTAAAAAGCACTGCTCTATAGTAGTTTAATATGCTTACTTCTTAATAATACTTGTGGAGACCTGTTCTTAAAAAAATAACTTACAATCTAAAGGCCTGATTGTCCTCTCATACCCCACTTCTCTGAGCTTCTGCTGCAGCTTGAAGGAGAAAAAGAGTGTGAGAGAGAGGAACTATGTTTCACTCATTTGGATTGGGAAAATTCAGTATCATGCCATCTGAAAGGGTCTCCTCTGGTTCAGAGTCATAACATAACAAGGGGAGACACATCGCTACCTAAGGAGAAGCAGAATCAGGGAATACATAAAAACAATCATATTGTTGTCTCAAAAAGGCAACTTGTGCACATAAGGCCAGACCTCCAGCTGAAGTAAATCACCGTAGCAGCGTTGAAATAAGTACTCCTTTCCAAAAGAAAAGGTCCTCTGGTAGGCCCTAACACATGCTGGCCAGCACCAGAAATTAAAAATGGAAATGACTACATCTGAGGTAGAAGAAAAACTTAGAGAGTTTAATGCACTCAAATCTGGGAGATGGGATAATTTTCATCCCAGAATTACTGAAAGAACTGGCACATGAGACTGCAAGTCCAGTAGCAGGGATTTTTAATAAATCTGCCGATTCAGGGGTAGCACCTTATGACTAGAGCAGGGGTCTCTAAACTACGGCCCGAGGGCCGGATCCGGCCCGCGGCTTCAATTTATCTGGCCCCCCCAACCAATTGCTGCCGCTGCCTTGGCGGCACTTCGGCGGAAGCTCAAACGCTGCTTCCGCCTCGGCGGTATTTCGGCGGCAGTGCCCCGTCGAAATCAGGCCCCACACTCCCTAAAGCCGGCCCACGAAGCCCCTTCAAAAATCTAATGTGGCCCTCGTCTCCTAAAGTTTGGAGACCCCTGGACTAGAGGTTAGCTAACATCGTACCTGTATTTTAAAAAGGGAAAGAAAGTGATGCAGGTAATTACAGACTTGTTAGAATATGTCTACACTGCAAATAAAAGAGCCACAGCAGTGAGTTTTAGAGTCTGGGTCAACTGACTTGGGCTCCTGGGGCTTGGACTGCAGGGCTAAAAACAGTAGTGTAGACATTCCTGCTCAGGCTGGAGCCCAGGGTGATGGGAGCAGGTCTCTGAGCCCAAATAGAAACATCTACAAAGCTGTTAGAGCCCCAGAGCCCAAGCTCTGTGAGGCCGAGTCAATTGACCAGGGCTCTGAAACACAGTGCTGCAGCTTTTTCTCTGCAATGTAGCCATACCCTGAGTCTGACCGCAGCAGAATGCAAGGTTTTAGAATAAACGGTGAAGGAAATTGATAGAGGTAAAGGGAAAAGGGGATGTCGTGTAACATGGGTTTATCAAAGGTAGGTCATGCCAGACTAACCACATTTCCTTAGAGAAAATAACTGATTTTTTAGATAAGGGAAGTGCGGTAGATCTCATCTACTTGGGCTTCGGTAAAGTATATGACATGGTGCCACATGGGAAATTGTTACATTAGGGAAGATGGGGATCAGTACAAGCATTGTAAGGTGGATAAGGAATTGGCTAAAGGGGAGAAGGCAATGGGTTGTGCTGAAAGGTGAATTATCAGCCTGAAGGGAGGTGCTAGTGGAGTTTCTCAAGGATTGGTTTTTGGATCAATTTTATTCAGTATTTTTATAAATGACCTTGGCACAAAAAGTCAGAGCTTGCTAATGAAATCTGTTGATAAGAAGTTGGGAGGTGTGGTCAACATAGAGGAGGATCAGAATATTATACAGGAAAATCTGAACGAGCTTGAAGACTAGAGTGGCAGAATGGGATGAAAATCAATAGTACAAATTGCACAGTCATACACTTAGGATCTAATAACAAGAATTTCTGCTAAAACCTGAGGACTCATTAGTTCAAAGCAGCGAAGGAGGAGAGGGACCTGGGTGTGTGGGCCAATCACAGGATGGTTATGAGTTACCAGTGTGATGCAGCCGTGAAAATGGTAAATGTGATCCTAAGATGTATTAGTCAAGGCTTTTCCAGTTATGAGAGAGCAGTGTTAATGCCATTATACCAAGCACTAGTAAGACCTCATCTGGAATACTGTGTACAGTTCTGGTCACCCTTGTTTAAGAAAGATTAATTTAAACTGAAACAGGTGCAGAGAAGAACTACTAGGATGATCTGGGAAAGGACTGTCTTATGAGAGGAAACTGGAAGTGCTTGGCTTGTTTAGTCTAGCAAAAAGAAAACTGAGATGGGATATAATTGCGCTTTATAAATACATGACAATGTTGGCAAAAGAAAAAATGGGTATAAACTGGCCAAATTCAGGCTGGAAATTAGAAGTTTTCTAACCATCAAAGAGGTCAGGTTTTGGAGGCAAACAACTTAATTGGTATTAAGAGACAGCTGGACAAATTTATGAGTACAGTTGTATGATGGGGTTGCTTGTGATGGTGGGGAACAGGGCTAAACAGCCTGGGGCTCACTTCTGGTTTATGTCTTATGTTCCTAAAGCTCATGATTCAGGGTTTCAGCCAGCCACTGGAAGTGGTTTGAAAAGTGTTTTTTTCCACCATTGTATTCTTGGAGGGTTTTTTTTTACTCTCCTTCCTCTGAAGTATCAGGAATGGCCATGACTGGAAATGGAACAGTGGGTGGGGTGGGCCATGGCTCTGAGATGGCACCGAACATTCTCTATCTCTCAGGTGCTTGCCTGGCTGGCTCTTGCTCGCATGCTCAGGGTCTAGCTAATCACCATATGTGGGGTCAGATGAAATTTTCCTCCTGGTCAGATTGGCCGGGATGTTGTGTTTTGGGGACGGGGTTGCTTTCCTCTGCAGAGTGTTGGTGAAGATCACTTGCCCAGATTATCTGGGTTTATCCTATTTAATCATTTTACTGCCTTTGTAGGAGCCTTGGGTATTGGTACACCTCGGTCCCTCCTGTTTTCTGCTTTTGGCACTTAATAATCTACTGTCTTGTGGGCTGTAATATTTTGCTCTTATTTTGGTTGTTGAATTTAGCATTCAGGTGCTGGGTGGTGTTTGTGGCCTTTGGTATACAGGAGATCAGAATAGATGATCTAGTGGTTCCTTCCGGCCTTAAACTCTACGACTCTTGATCAGCACCACTCTACTTCTTGGGCTGTCCAGCTCCAACCATTGTTTCTTGCAATATAAATGTTTCCCTCCCCCACCTCCCCCCCACCAAAAAAACCCCCAAAACAACCCCACAGCTCCTTCCTCTTTGTTTTGAATAACAAGTATCCATTATTTAAATAATAGTTACTGAAGGGGTTCCAGAGGCCAAACCAGATTATGTTGATAGTAGACAATGTCATCTCCTGTTGACCCCAAAACAAGTTCTAATAAAGGCCTGTTTGTGGTTTTACATTTTGTAGAGGGAAAAAAGTAAAAGATATTCCACTGCTTCCAAACTGTCCCATATTTTCTTTAGCTATGGAGCTCAGGGCTCAAGGTTAATCACTATACTGTTTCAAGAGCAGGCACAGTAAGTGTCTTCACTTCCTACATACATTATTTTTCCACAGCATTACAAACAGCACATACAAGCTGAGGGAAACTGAGGGAAACAGATTTACTATTAAGTTTACCACAACTATGGACTCAATATATACAGTCCAAAAACATGGAACCAGAATGGACTGTGTACATAAAATAAACACATTAAACCACTTTCTATATATAGGAAAGCATATCAAACAGCTTTTGTAAACCTTTCCACGTGTGCTTCTCTAACTTTTCAGAAGCTTTACTGAACAACTCTCCCCTTATCTTGTTTCACCCATGAGAGACAGTTTATTTGTCTTTCTCCTTTGATTTTCCTTCTTATTTATAATGCCCAGGTAAGAAAAGGATCATATCTAAAGCTCCAGTAAGGTGTGGGCTATTTAAGATTTTCTTCCTTAATTTACTTTACCATTCTGTGTTGCTGAGGAGACATGCTGCAATGTTCTGTAGTTGAAGTTTCCTAAGTGTTGAAGGCTTGATGCCCAGATATATTGCATTACTGTATTCCATCTGAGAGGTGATGAATAACTGAGGCCAGGTCATCATCATCCTCCAGGATGGGACAGAATATCTTAGTCAGTAAAAGATGATGATAGAAAACATTACTTAAGGATGCTGCTATGTGAAAAATTAGAGTCAGTTAGGAATTCAAGAATACTCCTGGAATATGGACCAAACTGACTAACTATGAGACAAAGGAGATTTCACCATGGATGCAAACTCTTCAAAATACTTTCATCTGCCCACCAGGATCACCAATGTCTTGTTTGGGTTCAGCTTCAGCCAGCTGTTCTTCATCCATGAGCTGAGCTCATCCAAGCACTTAACCATGCAACTTTATATATCATTATATATCAAATGGTTGGCTATGACTCAAGTCAGGAAGTGATTAAATGATACATATGTTATTTAGGTAGATAAACACTGTATCATAACATATATGTACAAAGGGCAGAGTTAAGGTTATATATGCAACTATAACTTGACATTTCCTTAATGTCAGTTACTTTTAATATTATTTTAAATATTTTAATGGAATAATCTAGTAACCTGTATTAATTTAATAACTTAATTAATTCACTTATGCCTTTAACTCTATGAGTTATGTGGTTTTGAATATGTACTATGTTGTTTGAGTCATTTCTTCCCACAGATTACATGAAGTTCGCTTCAGGCTTTAATGAAAATCGTCCATGTAAGTCAGGGGTCTCCAAACTACAGCCCGAGGGCCGGATCCGGCCCGCGGCTTCAATTTGTCCGGCCCCCCAACCAATTGCTGCTGCTGCCTCGGCGGCACTTCGGCAGCAGCTCAAACACTGCTTCCACCTCGGCGGTATTTCGGCGGCAGTGCCCCGTCGAAATCGGGCCCCACACTCCCTAAAGCTGGCCAGCGAAGCCCCTTCAAAAATCTAATGTGGCCCTCGTCTCCTAAAGTTTGGAGACCCCTGATGTAAGTGAACAGCCATCAGTGGTTTGGAACCAGTCTATACTTTGAGATTTTGTCCTTTAATGTTGGATAAAGCTATGTATGGATGAATAACAGAACAAGGACACTGTTAGATTTATAAAGTAGTAATGTCAAAATGGTTAATGGAATTCACCAGTTCAATAAACTGGATTACACTTTAGTAGGACAAAAGATCAACGGAAACCTATTTATATTCATTGAATGAAGGCAGTAACAGCAACCACATAATGTTTCCCCCCATCTTTAGGCTCATTAGCTGTGGGTATTAGATTTGTTAGGTACCATAACATCCAGATGTTTTTGGCTAACACAGCTGACATTTTATCCATGTGTACACTAAGTATTAATGGATAGCAGGTGCAGAAATGCAATCACCAGTCTGGGTTTTGGTGCGTTTTCAACACAGCCAGTACCTTCCCCCTGACCCCCAGGTTTTTCAGAATTTTGATGCATGAACAGACAGAACAAAACTCTCGTGGAATGATCTTGGTTCAGCTAAACATTGACTAGTGATTCACTTCATCTGGCACAATATCTTCATGTCTTGAAACAGAATTCAACCTCAGGTGACCAACTGATCCACCACAGAAGTTAGGAGTTCTTAACTGGAAATTTCAGGACTCTCAGTGGAAGCTGAAACCTCTCCTGACCCATTTCACTTCTAATGGCCTGGCCTGTGTTTCATTGCTAGGTCAGTTCTGAGAAGGCTGTTCTTCTGCAGTCAGTTGATTTTGAATCACAACATACCCCTGCCCATTTTGATTGGGAGGTATAAGTGAAGAGTTTGGGAATTTTTACACCAGTTCTGCTCTCTCAGTACAACATATTGAAAAAGTGCATTGGTTTAAAAATTATTATGGCTGTATAGGGGAGAACATTCTGGTTTCTTACAAAATACCTAAAAGTATTTTTTTATTTAAAAGACGAAGCAAGGCAAAGGGAAACTTTAATGATTTATATGTACTTTGCTTGTAACCTGGGCAACCTGTATGCCTGTTAGCACAGGATAAATGTTACCCATACATTTTATATGTAAACCTTGATAACTTTCCTATCCACTTTGTTAAAATTTCTCCATAAGAAAAGAAATATCCTGATCAAACTTTACTAATTCAGGAACAGATTTTGCCAACTTTACTTATGCTGAGTATTCTGTTACTCCATATATAGTGCCTTTGGGCCAGATCCTCAGCTCATGTAAACAAGCATCACTTCATTGAAATCAATAGAGGTATGCCAGTTTATACCCTTTGAGGATCTGGCTCATGATTTTAATGGCTCTGTGCAAAGTAAAATACTGCTCAAGCTTAGTAATGGTGCTAGAATTGGGCCCTTCCTAGTTTGTGGTTACCAACTTGGGGCCAGACCCTGCTGCCCTACTCACGTTAAGCAGTACCCTACTTTTTCCATAGCCACAATGAAAATGTGATCTCGGGTGGCAGAATCCGATCCTTGGTTATTTCAGAGCTCTCCAAGCGAAAAATTAGGCCATCTTTTCTTTAATAGAAGACATTTTTCTGTCAGACATGCCCCTGGACTTTAAAAAAAACCCAAAACCAAACAAACAATTACATCTCCTTCAGCCAAAAAAAAAATCGTCATGAAATTTGTTAGAGAGTTCAAGTGAATGTCTTGAATTCACAGGCCTTAATTAGTGCATTTGAATAAGTTTGCTGTCTTGATTTGTTTTACAGCTGTGGGAGCAAGTCAGCTTTATTGTACTGAGGAATGCTGCCTCTCTCTGGCACTTGAGATTAATGAGAAAGAAAAGAGATTTGGTACTCCACATCAACTTGAGATTTTATTGGATGTCCATGGTCAGTGTTTGCAGTTAATGTCACTCAGCTGTCTGTTTTTAATGACTGTGTAAATCCACAGTTGGTCCAAAAATAACTGTTCAGAAACTAGTCTCCAGTTGTGTATCCAAGACCGAAAGAATGTGAAACAACTAAATTTCCTGAGAACTGTCTGCCTAAGAACTTTAGAAAGAGGAATGTGCATTGCCAGTGATCTATCTCACAGAATTCCAGTAAATGAATTTTGAACTCAGCAGTCATCAGCTCTAAAATATAAGGATGTCAAACTCGCTTTTACCTAATTTTGAAACCTACTCAAACATCCCGTGCTTGACATTTCATCTTGAAAACTAACATTTTGGGGGTTGCATTCTGCTGAGGAGTGATTTGATTTTTAATAGCCAAAAAGGGGGGAATAAAAATATAAAATCCTGAGGATGAAAAATAGAACAGCATGAAAACAGATTTAAAGAGCCTGTGAAAAACTATCAGAAATGGGAGGAGAAAAAAATTCTAATATAGAAAGAGATATAGTATATGTCATTCTTTAAATTAAGACTGGATATATTTCTAAAATATATGCTATAGGTCAAATAGAAATTATGGGTTTGAGGCAGAAATTACCAGGCGATATTCTATGGGCTATGCTATTCAGGAGGTGAGACTAAGTGACCATAATGATACCTTCTGGCCTAAAAAAACCCTATAATCTGTGAAAACCATACGTAAACCACTCCCTTGTGCTAGACTGGCTCTTTAGAGGTTCTTCTGTCCCTAATATATAGCACAGGCTTCCCTTTACCTGCGTAAATATATTTTAAACTGAATCACCACGAGAAATAAAAACAGGTTTCAATAATAAGTAAAAATGGATTTTTGAACTTGACTTTTTCACACCCCAAACAATACTTAGAGATTTGCAAAGCCTCATGCTCCATAAGGTTGATCAACAAAGCACTGTGCTCCCTCTAACCCAGTCGTTCTCAAACTTTTGGACTGGTAACCCCTTTCACATAGCAAGCCTCCGAGTGCAACCCCGCTTATAAATTAAAAACACTTTTTTATATATTCAACACCATTATAAATGCTGGAGGTGAAGAGGGGTTTGGGGTGGAGGCTGGCAACTCGTGACCCCCCCATGTAATAACCTCGCAACCTCCTGAGGGGTTCCGACCCCCAGTTTGAGAACCCCTGCTCTAACCCAATGCACTAAAAAGGCTGAGGATACAGCTTCCCTCCAAACTGGTACCCTGTCTTGAGAGATTATTATGCCAAAAGCAATGGAATTGTATCCTGGCTTTGTCTGATTTAAAGTTTCCAACATAATAGCAATTCCTTTCCCAACAGAAATTCTTATAAACTAAGGACGTTTCCTTTTGGACTGTAAATTCAGAAAAGAATTGAAGCAAAGCATCGATGATAATAACTTATCTATTTTCAAATGGATGTATTACCTCAGAGGCAGCTTCACTTTGGCCTAGATCTCATGCTAACACTAATGCATGTTGCTGACTATAGGCTTTATTTTTAGCAACTCTCTTTTGACCCCATTTAGGTTAAGTCTGTTGTTTGCTGTTCTAAAATGCTCTTGATGTTTTCAGACATATCTTAAATCTTTGAAAAAATGATAAAAGCTGACAAAATTAAACTGTATTAATCATGTAAAATGTTTAATTAGTCACATTGTTCCTGATGAGATACAAAATCTTCAGCAACAAGATAAGTGATAAAAATTGCAGTAGAAAGTGACTTTTAAGACCAGCAGACAATTCCAGCTGCAGTGTTTCTTGCTCCTTTTATAGTCTTCAGCTGTCTCCATAAATGCTACATCTCGGTAACCATAGGAACAGTGTCCATTGTGATTTCTTAAAGTGGAAGCACAAGACGGTGCTTACAGTAATTTCATCTAAAGGAAAATATATGAACATAATTACTTCCTAATTATTATATACAATATCTCACATAGCATATTACATTTTAATGTTCTCTGTGCCTGGAAGAAGAATTAGATTGGTAACCTTTTCTCCACTGGTGATTGTGATATATTAGACTGGGAAAAAAAGAATGTCTGGAACCCAGTTGCAAACAGATACTAATGGTGGCAATAAAGCCTTTTGATTTTTTATTCATGTTGGAGTTTGTGAACTTCAGATCCTCCTCCAATCCTGAAATGCTGTTGTTCTATACATCCCTTTAGCCCTACTATGAAGCCACTTGTGATTGTCTTTCAGAAAGGGAAGTGGCTTGGGCCAGCAAATATGGTAATGAAAAGGGAGTCAGGAGACACTGGATGAATTCCAGAATGTCCTACCAACATGCTGTGTGACCTAAGGAAAATCACTTTAGCTCTCCACTAGAGCTGGTTGGGAATTTTTCAGCAAAAAAATGCAATTTGTCAAAATCAAAGTCTGATGAAACTTTAATTAGGAAGGTTCCTCAAGTCCAGGACGAAACTTCTGGTGAGACAGACAGACTTTATAGTCCAGGGGTTAGGACACTCACCAAATTAAGCAGGTACTCAAACCTAGGTTTCCCAAATCCCATTTGAGTGCACTAGCCACAGGGCTATTGGGCACAGGGAGTCTCTCTTGGGTTTTTTTCATAAAAAGTTTCCAAAGGGCCCTCATTTATTTTGTTGCTCCAATGCAGAGCACAAACAAATTGCCATAACCTTGAATTTTTTCAAGAAATGGAATTCTTTGTTTTCCAGGCAGCCCTTCTCTCTACACCCCATTTTCCCAGCTGTAACATAGGTTTAATTACTCCCTCTTTTGTGAAGTGCTTTGAGATCTATAGATGAAGTGAGCTATGGAACAGCTGAATACGGTGCTTCAAACTTTATGAAGACAATTAAAAAACAATCAGTGTGCAAATGGAATGTCACAAAACCTCTGCCTAGAGATTTGCTTAAATTGCCTCTCAAACAAAGCTTACACAGCCTGCATTCCATTTCTGAATAGTAGGAGAGATGGGGAAGAGAACTGTGTCCCTACTAGACTCCCGAGGACCATCCCATTCCCTTTCCCCCACCCCATTTAAGCCCCCACCTATTCCCCAATGCCTTAGAACATACACTCCATCATTCCTACCAAAGCAAACTTAATGGGAATAGATTTGCAACCTGCCAATGAAACTCTTTAAGTGGCCAAAGGTTGAGTAAACCCATTGTCTTGAACAGGATGTTAGTAGAAAAATCCTACCCATACTAAGCCACAGTAATAATATAATACATCTAGTTTCTGTTCTGGAATTTAGCGCAAATAAAGGTACATCAAGTTATTTTTCATTGAAATCAATTAATACTTTTAAAGAACTTTTGTAACTATTAGCTATTAGTCTGTGGCATCCCTTTGGAGAAAGGCTGAAGCTCTATCCCAATCAATTGACAGTTTCCTTCTCCATGTTTCCCAAGTACAAGGTCAGAGTTCAGGTTTTTTTCTCTGCCTCTAACAACTCTCTTAGATAAGTCAGATGTCCGGCTCAGTTTGGCATGAACCAAAAGAAATTAACAATTTTACAGCAATAAAGAGTTTTTTTTAAATGTACACCAAGAGGAATACTACAGAAAGTGTAGCTAGACTGTTTCCAATCTTAAAGACACCAGATATTAAAAAGACACTTGGGTTTACAGCATGGTAGAAACATTTCTATTCTCCCTCAAACCCCATTCAGAGGACAAAAAAAGTAATGAAATAAAAATCTTGAAAATATGAAAGATTGCTCAACCAATCTGTAAAAGCAGAACAGAAGCAATTGCCTCTAAATTGCTGTAATACTTAGAAGGCAGAAAAGAGAAGCAAATGAAACTCAGCCAAAGCTTTAAAGTAGAGCTGGTTGGAAAATGGGCTTTTCAGTGAAAATCTGGAAACTAAAATACTTTGACTTGAAATGACATTGTGGTGCCTCATGAGTGTTGTAGTTTGGGTGCTTCATGCTCCCATTCTCTTTTTTAGGCCAGGCTCCCAGGTCAGACAAGGTCTCCTTTGATGTACCACCTCTCAGGGAGAGGAAAGACAGTTACATCATGGGAATCCCTAGTCACAGTGCCTTATGGGAGATGTAGTCCAGCTGGTCAGCATGGTCCATAGAGGAGGATGGGGTAATCATGAGAAAATCAAACTTCAACTCCTGAGTTGGGATATCCAAATCAAAATATATTTTTTTTTACAAAAATGTCCACGGAAGTTAGACACTTTTCATGACAAGTGTTTAATCCAAACCCCAATTTTCTATCAAAACTGGTTTTTCAATATATTTTTTTCAACAAACTCCCATGCAAAGGTTTGATTTAAACTAATTTATAAAAATAATTGCTCCTATATCTTTGTTACTTTGTCACCCAAAGCTCTCTATTGATCCATGTGCTTTTTTCCGATTTTGTTCTATTAGATTTCAATTTAGAAAGCCCAAGGAGAAGAAGGCCCAACTGGTACTTATTAGTGACATTCTTAATAATTGTGGTTGTTCAACACCTGACATTCTACTTCACACTATGCTCCATCTGCCAGTCTTGCTCCTTTGTCCTCCTCACAGCTTCTCCCCCACCCAATATATTAGGCACTATTGAAAGGATCTAAGGAGATATTTTATTTGCAGTTATTGTATTGTGGGGGACACATCTCAGAAACTTATCTAAGGCAACCACACACCTTACAGTACTAGCTTCTATGTGAGTCACTTAGAGAGCACAGGGGATACTTGAACCCCCTGCTGTTTACATGTGGGAGTTTTCATGGCTAGAGGCACCTGCCTTTTACAGCCAAGCATGTGCTGTATGCTGTGCATGTCCCTTGGGCAAAATAACTCTGTTGTACTTCCTATGTTTGCATGGTGTTCTTCTCATTCTTTGTGTTGTGTTGAGGCAACACAACAACACAAAGAATGAGAACACCATGCAAATAATTATTCTATTATGATAGACTATTATAAACAATAATTATTCTGTTATTACAGAATAATAGTGATGCACCATTTACTCCTTTAATCACCTTTTCCCCACTGTTGGTAGTACTATTGACTCCTTGATTTTTGTAATTACAGTGAAGTAGAATCCAGCCAAGCAAATCTGTAGAGAGTAGAAGATTGCAGGAGTTAAGAAGCAAATAAAAGTGTAACTCTCCAAATCCCTAGCTCCCTCTCACACACAGTCAAAAACAAAAAATGCTATATAGGAATTTATCCAACCACCAGCAATTAGGTACCTCTGTTCTTCATTTATTTGGAGGAATGATGAATGTTTTGTATACTCTTTCCTTCCTATCGCTTGTATTTTTCCATCCTCTTCCTTTTGGTCATGTTGAATGTAGTATCCTGTATCATCAGCTACATTGTTCTTTAGCCTGTACAATCAAATTGGATTTAACTTGGAGCAAAATATTTTTGTAAAGCAATTAAAAAAATTAATCATGATTAATCACACAATTTAAAATTTACCTGTGATTAATTGTGCAATTAATAGCACAGTTAATAATAGAATACCATTTATTTAATATTTTTGGATTTTTTTTCTACATTTTGAAATATATTGATTTTAATTACAACACAGAATACAAAGTGCACAGTGTCCACTTTATATTTATTTTTATTACAAATATTTGCACTGTAAAAAAACAAAAGAATGTATTTTTAATTTGCTTAATACAAGTGCTTTAGTGCAATCTCTTTACCATGAAAGTTGAACTTACAAATGTAGAATTATGTACAAAAAATAACTGCATTCAGAAATAAAACAGTGTAAACTTTAGAGCCTACAAGTCCACTCAGTCCTATTTCTTGTTCAGCCAATTGCTCAGACAAACAAGTTTGTTTACTTTTGCAGGAGGTAATACTGTCTGCTTCTTGTTTATGTCACCTGAAAGTGACAACAGACATTCACATGGCATTTTTGTAGCTGGCATCGCAAGGTATTTACATGCCAGATATGTGAAATATTCGTATGTCCCTTCATGCTTCAACAACTCTCCAGAGGACATGCATCTATTCTGATGATGGGTTCTGCTCGATAGCAATCCAAAGAAGTGTGGATCGATGCATGCTCATTTTCATCATGAGAGTCAGATGCCACCAGCAGAAGATTGATTCTCTTTTTTGGTGATTCAGGGTTCTGTGGTTCAGGGTTCTGTAATTTCTGCATCAGAGTGTTGCTCTTCTAGGACTTCTGAAAGCATGCTCCAAACTTTGTCTCTCACAGATATTGGAAGGCACTTCAGATTCATATACCTTGGGTGGAGTGCTGTAGCTATCTTTAGAAATCTCACAGTGGTACTTTTCTTGCATTCTGTCAAATCTGCAGTGAAAGTTTTCTTAAAACGAACATGCGCTGGGTCATCATCCAAGATTGCTATAACATGAAATATATGTCAGAATGCAGGTAAAACAGAGCAGGAGACATACAATTCTCCCCCAAAAGAGTGCAGTCAAATTTAATTAACACACTATTTTTTTAACAAGCATCATCAGCATGGAAGCAGGTCTTCTGGAATGGTGGCCAAAGCATGAAGGGGCATACGAATGTATAGCATATCTGGAATGCAAATACCTTGCAATGCCTACTACAAAAGTTCCATGCAAACACCTGTTCTCACTTTCAGGTGACATTGTAAATAATAAGCAGGTAGCATTGTCTCCTGCAAATGTAAACAAACTTGTTAATCTGAGAAATTGGCTGAACAAGAAGTAGGACTGAGTGGACTTGTAGGCTATATAGTTTTACATTGTTTTATTTTTGAATGCAGTTATGTAACAAAAAAAGTCTACATTTGTAAATTTAACTTTCACAATAAAGAGATTGCACTACGGTACTTGTATGAGTTAAATTGAAAAATTACAAACAAAAGAAATTGTATTTTTAGAGTGCAAATATTTGTAATAAAAATAATATGAAGTGAGCACTATATACTTTGTATTCTGTGTTATAATTGAAATCAATATATTTGAAAATGTAGAAAAATATCCAAAAATATTTAATACATTTCAATTGGTATTCTATTGTTTAACAGCATGATTAAAACCGCAATTAATTGTAATTAATTTTTTTAATTGCGACTCATTTTTTTGAGCTAAGCACATGAGTTAACTGCAATTAATCAACAGTCCTAATTTTCTCAGTTACAAAAAATTAGTTTCTTTAGCTTTAATTTTTCCACTGGTACATTCAAGATTTAACCCAGCTTTTACTATCCATGCTAGACATTGCTGTATAAATGATATGGAGCAACTATCCTTTATGCTCATTTTCTTCTCTTAGATGCTAATTGTTTTTGCCCCCTTTCATACATTGGTAGTGTATAAGGTCTTATTAGATTGCATACTGTTGGTGCAGTGAGTAAGAGACCAAGTCAAGAGACCCAGATTCTATTCCTGTCTCTCCCTGTGACACCCTGGGTGATTTTGGACAAGTCACTTCAGTGCTCTGTGCCTCAGTTTCCCCTTTAGTAAAACAGGTTGAATGATAATTACCTTCCTTTGTAAAAAGTTCTGACAGCTTTGGATTGACATATATATAATAATCAGCAGACATATACTCAGCATATGACATATATATATGTCAATCCAAAGCTGTGTATGTGCTGAATATATATCTGCTGAGTATTATTATTTCTAGGGATATTAAGGATTCAATCCTGCAAGCTGTTGAGAACTTTTGAGTGGCGCTGAGTGCCCATAACTCTTATTAAAATGAGTGGACGTTGAGCGTATTCAGCACATTGAAGGACTAACCCGTGTGTATGTTTTATTTCCACTATTCAAAAGGTTTTCTTCTGTATTTTTGTGTGTGTATAATTCTTTAATGATGTTCTTGTGTTATATCATTGCCTATGAATACAATCTTTTCAGGGTTTCTCATCCATGTGCCTTTTCACTGCATCCTAGCTTTAACTACCCAACCCAATGCTTTTCATAAACTATATCCCTGGAATGCTAATGTGCAGTACTTGCATAAAGGGATATAGCTGACTTCAGAATCAGAAAAGCTCTAACCAAAGGGGTGGTTCACAGGTTCTGCAGTGTGGTCTTGACATTTACAGCAATGGCTTGAATTATAGAGTGGGCAGAAACCTCTGGGTTTCATGTTGGGAAAAAAATATGGCAAATTAAATCTTTTGATAATATAATTTTAATTTCAGCAAGTTTCACATATTTGTTGTTTTTCATGTACTTCAGCCATTACTTATTACATAAAAGCAGCTTAAAGGTTTTATTATGTTTTGTTTAAATGATAATCTGAAGAGCTTAATGTTGAGTGTGGAAAGGAAAGGAACAGAATTTTGCCTTCTTAATACAAGGGCAAGAACTATCACAACCAGGTGCTCATTCTATTGACTTTATTATTAGCTTTTCTATAAAAAGGGTACAGGCAGGGTCAGGTCACAGGGCTGTCAGACTAACTATTGGTGGAAAAACAAAGACATTTTATTTCTGTGGAGGCAGGAGGAAATTGTTTGAATCCTCCCTGATTACATTTATAGATTCTTACAATTTAGGGTCACAAACAACCCTTAGATCATCTAGGTTGGCTAAAGTGTGTCTTCCAGAAAGACAGAGTCTTGGTCACATCAAGAGATAGAAAAGATACTGAAAAGAGATACTTCCCTTGGTAGTTTGTTCCTGTAGTTATTACCACCACTGCTCAAAATGTGAGTATAGCAGGGTTGTACTCACCTCTTGCGAGCACCCCATAGCCATGCGTGTGTGCCAGCACTCTCTCTTTACCTGTTTGTGGTGGGTCTTCACTGACTCAGCCCTCTGGCCAAGTCATACACAGTCTGTCTGTGAGCTAAAAGCAATGCAACCCCTTTGGGGGTACAAGTCCAACAGGGGCCAGTCATCAGAGCTTATTATGCCTTTCTCCATTGGATTACAGAGCCCTTTAGTACCCAGGATTTTCTCCCTGTGAAGGTCACTTCACAATTTTCTTTTTCATAAAGTAAACATATTGAGCTCTTTAAGTCTCTAACTGAAAGGCATTTTCTCCAGCCCTCGAGTCATTTTTCTGTCGCTTTTCTGCACCGTCTCCAATTTCTCAATATCCTTTTAAAAACATTGATACTGGAACTAGATATTCCAGTGTAGGGTGACCAGATGTCCCGATTTTATAGGGAAAAGTCCCGATTTTTGAGTCTTTTTCTTATATAGGCTCCTATTACCCCCCACCCTCTGTCCCGATTTTTCACACTTGCTGTCTGGTCACCCTATTCCAGTGCCATACACAAAAGTAAAATCTCTCTCTATTCCTAATTACTAACTCCTTGTTTATACACGCAAGCATCACATTAGGCCTATTTGCCACAGCAGTGTAACAAATTGTGTTGCTTGGCCAGTATGACCCCCTAAATCCTTTTCAGAGTCACTGCTTTCCTGCATACAATCCCCCATTCTGTAGGTATAGCCAGTGTTCCTTGTTCCCAGGTGTCTAACTTTGCCTTTGGCTGTATTAAAACAGAATTTGTTTGAGAGGGTCTATCCCACCAAGCAATCCAGCTCCCTCTGTATGATTGCCCTGCCTCATCATTGCCAATCTTTGTGTCATCTATAAATTGTATTAGCAGTGATTTTATATTTATTTTCAAATAATTGATGTTGGATGCTGAATAGAGTCTGAAATGATTCCAGCTTCACATTAGATGATGTTAGACTCATTCTTAGTAAAGTTTCGTGAGGCTTTTTCACAGATTCTCTCTTGAGAAATTTGAGCTTCTACTTTCTCTAAGCTCAATTTTTTTTCAGGTCAGAGCACAAAAGCAGCTGACCATGACGGTGAGATTCAGCTGATGAAAATATGTAGCAGCAAGCATTATGCAGTCTTCAACCTTCAGCTGTCTGAAAAACTTTGAATGGTTTCAGCTGGTAAATTTTGCTCTTGGTACAAATGGGAGATATATTTCTATGGAGCAAATTATGTGACTCTGGAGATAAGCTTTAGAGGAGGAGCTGTAAGAAACCATTCAAGTTCTGCTCTAAACAGGTTTGCAAAGGTTTTTTGTCAGGACCTGTTCATGTAGGTTTATAGATGATGAAATTGGAATGAATCAGAAATTAACCTTGCAGTCTCACTGCAAATCTGAAGGGAAAATTCCAGTTTGCAGAGATTCACTTGGTATTTACTGACTCACTGCAAATCTATTTATTTCAGGCTAGAGCATGGCTCACAGTATTCACCCAGGGTCATAAAGGGAGTCAGACCCCATCCTGTACACCTTCCCTGGACCTTGGATCCAGGCACTTAGGGAAAACAGGTGATATGTGCCCACTATTTTCCTCCCTGAGCTGGTAAATGGGGCATGGATGGAACCTTGGGTCTGCCCGAACCCTTCATGGCAATGAATGACCCGGCAAATGCTATTGTTATGTATGAGGCTATAGAAATGGCCATTCCAAAAAAGCGAATGGCAGTTCTAGTGTTATCAAAGGCAAAGAAACATTTGTTCCATTGGAGGCAGGAAGGAAACATTGTGTTCTTTTTTTGATGCTCAGATGCCGAGGACCACATGAGTAAGCATTTGTCACTTTCTAGATGAATGCTACAATACACAAATATTTAACTGGAAACCAAAAGGAGAGTGCAGAGCTGGGATGGAGAGATGTGGGCTAATCTATGCTTTTACATTGGAGTTTAAATGTCAGCTGTAAATTTATACTTGTATTCATATTTTCAGTAGAAAAGTTTGTATAAATTAATTACATTTTGTAGAGGTTAAAATATACTGGGAGACAGGTTTCCTCCCTTGCTGCTGAAGTTCAACACATGCTTAAATGCTTTGCTCCCTCAGACCCATCTTTGAAAGTGTTTCTCTGCTTTTCTATAACAAATAGATTCTTTCAAAATCAGTCTGCAAGAGGGCAAAAGTGCCTTGTGTATGTGATTTTATAAAAAATGGGAACTAGACATACTATACAAATGACTGTGACCTTGCATAATGTACTGCATAAATATATTCATACAGTCAAACAGGCCAGGCTTTGTCAAAAACACAGCCACAACAGAATAATAAAATAAAACATCAATATTTTATTAACAGCTCAAGTTGATATAATCTTAAAATGTCTTCTCTCACAGGTACTGAATAATCATACTGTCCTCTTTTCTTTTCCTGAGCTTAATGGAGCAGGAGCCCCTGGTGAATTCTTCTGATCATTCCACAGGCAGTCCTTAAGAAGAGCAAAATCCTGATGCTGCTTGCCAGCAGCTGTCTCATATCCTCATCCCATGAGCCACCAGTTCCTCTGCCTGGTACTGCCTTGCAGGAAGACAGAACTCCAGGAGAATATTTCTTTTAACTCACCTCAGGAACACAAGTTACCAGAATCCTTGCAGTACTGAACAAAGCTACATGCATTCTCCTGTCTACCTTGCTTATCAGGCTAGGTATTTATACGGCCTCCATCACTACAGTACCTGAGTGCCTGTCTAGTATTTGAATGCCTTCAGAGCACATATGGTTCTGGCTAGTTGTGGCCTATGCAGCAAGCATGACAATGTTTGGAACTCTGCATAATTTGAAGTCTTGATTTAAGTGGGGCTGTATGGATATAAGTGAGGGCAGCATATGGTCCAGGATCCTTTCATTACCTATCTAAGATAGGACTAGATTCTGCTAGTGGGTCACAGAGAGTAAAGGAGTCCATCCTCCCTAGCACAGCTTACATCAGAGCCAGACAAAATTGCAATCCCTGCACTAATTGCTCCCTAATTACTCTTCTGGAGCTGCATGGTGATTAAAAATGGATGGGGAGAGTGGGAGAGAAGGCCAAGTGATGGCTATATTTCTCCTGTATTTAAACAAGAAGTATAAATCCTGTAATCATAGACCTCGCAACCTGACTTCAGTTCAAGGCAAATTACTTACTAACTAAATTGGACAATCTGTATGTAGACACAAGGTCCTGAGCAGATGCACCTGATGAGTTACAGACAACATAGATTTGTGAGGCTCAGTTCTTACCAAACTAACTGCTCTGTATAATATGAGAGTGGGTGGACCTAATTAATCTGTGTTTTGGCCAAGCCTTTGAAACTGTGGCACACAGGAAGCTCAGAGCAAAACTGAAGATATTTTGTCAGGATAATGATAAAAGAAGGTGGTTAAACAGTGCATGATGGATTGAGAGCAACAAGCTATTACCAATGGTGTTTCATCAGAACCAGGGGCGGCTCTAACAATTTTGCCGTTCCAAGCAGTCGCCGCCGAATTGCTGCGGCGGCGGATGAGAATGGGGCGGCAGTCGGAGTACTGTGGCGGCAATTCAGCGACAGGAAGAGCGGCGGACCTGCTGCTGAATTGCTGCTGTGGCGAGCGAGAATGGGGAGGCAGTCCGAGTCCCGCGGTGGTGGGAAGAGCAGCGACACATTCTCGATGCCGCCCCAAGCACCAGCTTGGAAAACAGGTGCCTGGAGCTGGCACTGATCAGAACAGAGGGAGGTATCTAGTGGGCTTCTATATGATATCAACATTGGGACCAAAATTACTAAATTTGCAGTTTGTAACATTTGTGAGACTAATGTACTTTATATTGAACAGCAAACAAATTTGCAGATGATATAAAGGGGCTGGGGCATGTGGGAGTGAAGAAGAGTGACCAGTGGAGAGGAAGGGTCATCTGTTGTTTCTCAGCTAGAAAAGTCCTCAGACTGCAAGGAAAACAGCCATACAAATGTACCTCCCTCTCCACTCTTTATCCTAGCAGGCCCATGGCCCCTTTTTAGTTTACTTCAAATCACTACAAATTCACTTGCTGTAAATGCCAGATATAAAGGATCACTTGAACATCCAGTTAACTCTAACCCTTTGCACGAAACTGACAAGGTTAAAAAATCTCACATAAAGCTCAAACTGTATTTTTTGCCTGTATTAGAAATTCAGGGTTTGATCCATAGAAGAAGTTCAAAGAAAGGCAACTAAAATTATGTAAGACCTAGAATGACCTATAAGGAGATATTAAGGAACTAAATTTGATGAGCTGGAACAATTATTTTTCAAGATGGTATGGTAACACTATAACTATTTGAAGGGAATCAGAAGAGAAGAAGAGAAATAACTCCTACTCCTTGTTAAAACAAGGAGAAATGGACTAAAGCTGCAAAGGCCACATTTAGTTAGATGTAACAAAATGCCTTTGATAGTAAGGTTAGTCAAAAAGGAGAACAATTTGCCTAGTCAGGTAATTAGGGTAAAATCACTGGACATGTTTAAGGAAAGGTTTATTAAGTGACTAATATCCCCTAGGTCCCTTCCTGCTTGAGGCAATAGGCTGAACATAACATTCCAGTGAGTCCTTTCTAGATCTTTTGTACAGTTGGCCAAAAAGATTTTTGATGAAACAGTTTTCCATTGGAAAATGCAATTTATTCAGAATTGAAAAGTTACACAAGCATGGGTAAACCCAGATATTTTTCGCATGGTACACATCCCCTCTCCCTACTTCCCTTCCTTCCTCCCCTCCTCCCTCGACCAGCCTGACCCTCCTGTTCCCCTCTCAGGTATTCCCACCACTGCCAGCCTGACCTTACTGGCCCATGAGCACTTACACCCATCCCTTCCCAGGATCCTCCCAGGATGTTGAATTCTCTGGCTCCTGCTTTTAGCCATTGATCTTGTTATGCCTTTTTCTGTTGGATTAAATAGCCCTCTACTACCCAGAATTTTCTCCCTGTGAAGATTTGTATACACCATAATCAAGCCAACTTTCAATTTTCTTTTTCATAAGATAAACAGATTTGTGTCTTTAAGTCTTTCACTGTAAGGCAATCCTCATATCATTTTTATTGCTCTTTTCTGCAACTTTTCCAGTTTTTCAATATCATTTTTAAAAAGTGGACATCAGAACTATACTCAGTATTTTAGTATCAGTCTCACCAATGCCAAATACATAGGTACAATGACCTACCTACTCTCTATGCCTCCTTTTAAAGATCCAAGCATTAGATTAGCTCTTTTTTGTCACAGCATCGTACTGGGACATCATGTTGTGTTGTTTGTCCACTATGACTCCTAAATCCTTTTCAAAGTTACTGCTTTCCAGGATACAGTTCCCCATTCTCTAATTTTGGCCTGCATTCCTTGTTCCTAGATATATAGCTTTTTGTTGTTGTTGTTGTTATATTCAAATGTATTTTGTTTGAATGGACCCATCTTCCCAAGCAAGTATGACAGCCATCTCGTCCTCATTATTTTTCTACAATCCTTGTGTCATCTGCCAATTTTATCAGCAGTGATTTTATATTTACTATCATATCATTGATGAAAATCTTGGAAGTCATTGGAAAGTACCAGTCTCTACAGCACTCACTAGAAATACACTCATTTGATGATGATTCTGCACTGACTACTACTTTTTGAGATCTGTCAGTTAGCCAGTTCTTACACCACTTAACATGTCCTTTATTGATATTGTATGGTGTTGTTTTATTAATCTGAATGTGACATGGTACTAAGTCAAATGCCTTACAAAAGTCATTTAAAAATATTTATTCCTAGAGTGATAAAGGAACTGGAAGCACTTCATCAGCCTCATGTGATACAAGAACATCATACAAACACGGAACAGAAATAGTTACTGAACACTTCTGCTTTTTCAACATCATTACTAACAGTTTACCATTTCCATCTAGTAATGTACCATTTTTAGGATTTCTTTTGTTCCAGATATACTTAAAAGACTGTTTCTTATTGTCCTTAGCTGTGACAGCAAGCCATTTTTCCCTGATGTCATTAGAATCCCTTATCAATTTTTCTACCCTTCACAACTTCTAGCTTATATTGATTGCTATCTCTTTCCCCTTTTTCCATTTGTTTTATAATATATATTTTAAATTGCTGCCTTTTTAACCAGCTCTACTCTATTGTCCGTGGGCTAGATTCTGCCACCATTTCTGAAGATGAGTAGCTAGCTCTCCACCTCACTGAAATATATGGACTGCCTTGCAAAATAAGGTTTTAATCAGCACAATTATTTCATAAAATCCTTTCACTTTCAGTAACACAGATATAGTTAGCAAATAATTTCATAAAGAGGTATCAGATGTAAATTAAATAGTCAGGATGACATTTAACTTTGAGATGTGTGTTTAACTTTCAACAGATATTGAATGTGCCTAACTGAGGACAGAATTTGGCTATTAAGAATTACCATAAACAAAAATATAACAGATTGCAAATGGGTACTCATATTAATTTTGTTAATAGCTTGTAATCTTCTTAAGCATTATTTAACATGATACATTTGCAGAACGGTATGATATTTATCACTCCAGAGCATGGAATGCTGTTGGCAGATTATGTGAAAATTAGTGATGGAGAAACCTCAAAGAAGTTAGGAGGTTTCATTCAGAAATGTTTTCCAACTCTATCATTTTTCATCTGCAAATCTCACAAGATCAGACTTTCTTCCGAGAAATAGGGTACTTCCCTATTTTAGGCTGATCAGAAATATCATGAAAACTGTTTCTCTTCTAGTGTTTCATTGCTTCATCTTTGGTCCTAACTGAGCCAGAAGGCAAAAGGCTCGTTGAACTTGACACAGATATGAAAGAGTTCTGATACAAAGGAAGTGGATCGACGAATAACTTGGAAAATATTACAATGGCAGTATATATATATATATATATATATATACGTAGTTCATCTCAAATGGAATACTGCATGAGCTAGTGGTAACCATGTCTCCAAAGAGCTATTGCAGCATTAGTGGGAGTTCAGAGAAGGATGAAAAGAATGGTTAGGGGTATGGAAAAACTTTCATACGATGAGAGAATGTAAAGATTTGGATTTTACCTTAGGAAATAAATATATAAAAACAGCTGAGGATAAAAAGTACACAATGAATGGTATACAGAAGTTAGATTAGGAGTAGAGTTGGTCAGAAATGTTTTGATGCAACAGTTTTCCATAAAAAAGATGCAGTTTTGTCTAAATCAAAATGTTTTGCAAGAACATGTCAATTCTGACAAAATTTTCACTAGGAAAAAGGTGATATGAATAATTCAACTTTTACATTTAAGTTTTCTAATATTGAAACATTTTGTTTTGAAAAGGTAAAACATATTGTTTAAACTTTATTATTCTGATTCATTTTATTTGGAATTTCATGTTATATTGAGTGTTAATTTTAATAAGAAAATTGCTTGCTTTATAATAAATATATAACACATCATGGTTAATATTGTATATTGATTTGAATGTTAACATATTTTCTACATTATATTATAGTGTATGTGCAATTTAATGTATTACATATTAAATTATGATTCAACAGTATCAAAACAAATTCATTTTTATATTTCCATAGTGTCTAACTGATTTTTTTTTAAGTTTCATTTCACTGGAAATTTCATAAATAAAAATGCTAATGTGAGTAAGAGTTTGCCAGAAAATATAAACCAGATTTCTTTTTTGGCAATTTTCTATTCTTTTCTTGTTCGGGGAGGGGAAGAAGTATGGAGGGATAAGAGAAAAAATCACCTGCATTTTAAACCAAGACGTTTCCTTTTTTATCTTCCCAATTATGGTTTTCCTTTTAATTTTAGGGCCTTGATATGGGCTATTTCTAGACAGAGAACCTAGAATATGTTAAATGTCTTGAAAAATAAGGGCATGATAACCGTTTATGATACTAGAGCAAACTAGCAGGCTATATTACATATGCTCCAGAGATGCTGCTTAGCAAAAGCACAACTTTACCCTTAAAAGAGATTACATTATATGAATATCAAACTGTGTTATCCCCTTAGATGTGATATTAATTGGGATTTTACACCACTACATGTAATAAGCCAGTTTATTTAAATTAGAATCATAGTAACCTAATGTTGGACAATGAAGAAAATATTTTAGGTGCCCTGAGACTGCTTCTTTAGCCAAAGCTGGCTAGGACTGTAGGGGGAAGAGGGAGGAGAGGGGGAGAGAAGAATGTGCAAGTCAATTGAAAGAAGAGTCATGCCTACTTTTTGCCTCAGAGTGATGAAGACTCACCACACCAGCTTTTGGGAAGTGTCCCTGACCTCTTCTGAGCCTACTGTCAAAACTGTCAAAATAACTGATTGGTTTTGCTATGGGCTGTCTATCACATTTAACCTAGCAGTGTGCAGTAGATTCCAAGGCAGGGAGCCAATTGGAACAAAACCACAGTACAGAAAAAGAGCACGAAATTAAGGGTTTAGGGCAGCAATCTATCACTCAGTAATTGCCAAGATCCCCTTATCTCAGCAGGCTGTGAAGAATTTAAGTTCTTGTTCCCCCTTCCAAAGACATCTTGTTGACAGTTTCAAAATGAGACTGCCAAGCCCATGTCATTGCTGGATGGGTTTCAGGTATGGGCAGTACAATAAAGTACACAATATGCTACAAGAAAGCAGTTCATGACCACACAGGTCCTCTTTCACCGAGGGCCCTGCTGAAACTGAAGATTTTTCTGATTTCCTATCAGATCAGTTTGACTGGCTTTGCACTCTTGTTCCAGGAGTAAATGGAACAGCAGTAGTAAGGAAAAGTTTTTCTCCCTCCACTTGTTGTAAACACATTTTTGGCATACTTTGTTGCTTTGTCCTGTCTACACTTGCCAAACACAAAAGGATTTTGAAACAGACATACTATTTATGCTGTTATGCAACTTATGTCCATTTATTTTATTACTATATTCAGAAAAGAGTGAGAGGAGAAGAAAAAGAAGACGACTGAAGGAGAAAAAAGAGTCTGTGTTAGATCAATCTGCTGCTGCAAGGACCATGCAAAACAAATGCCACCTGATTCAATGGGTAAGTTTGAGTTGTTAACACTGTAATTTATGCAGACCATACATAGGAATCAAGAATTAACACAGTCAAAAGAAAGCTGTTCCGGACTACATTGGCTTAGAGAGGCAGCTGGAAGTGGAGAATTTTGCTCTCTCACACTGCTTTTGTTATCTTGAAACAAATCATCTTGTTATAGTTACAGCTATGTATTTTATTGCATGTAATATAAAAAGGTTTTAAAAATGCTATTCCTCAGAATTATGTCACAATGTCCCCATATACCTCCTTCGCAAGTACATATACCAATGTTCTCCTTGTATGGAAAGGCCTCATACTTTTCTGAAATGTAGGACAAAATAGTGGAACTCAAACAACAGTCAAATGAGACAGAAGGAGAGGCAGATAGTCTGGAAGTGTGAAAATGGCATGTAGTCAAACAGTACTATATAATCTAAGGCCAACCTTTGTGCCTAAATTGTTCAAAAAATTTCAGTAACCATAAAACACACCTCCAGATCTCGGAAAGCTTTCTTTCTTTCTTTCTTTCTTTCGGCCAGGCACTACTATGGCCCATTAGTGGAAACTCCTCCTTCTGAAAATTCTCCATACAAAATGAAAGGGAAAGAGAATTTGAAAAGCTCCTAACAAACAGGTTGAACATTCTGATCACAATCCTCCCTTTGGGACTCTCTGCTTGGAGCGTTGACTGAAGACCTAAGGCCTGCTCTAAATTGTTCCCAAACACCCAGGGCCTCAAAAGGCCATTCAGTCAGATGATGTCACTGAAGTTGAGGGGCTTCATTGTTTCCCTTTTGCTTGGCCTGGACTCCTATATTGATATTGGCAAAGAGCTGGTTACACCACCCCAGGAATTTCTTATCCTGCACAATTTTAGGTAGCTGTTAAACTGGCTTTAAAGCTGTTTCAAATTACAATGATATTCTGTAATAGCCCACAATGCTACCATTTGCATTATTGATACTACTGTCTTTAGAATATTTTTAAAAGAATGTGAGGCAGTATATCAGCACCCAGATACTCACTGTCATTAAGCACAAGCAAACCCTGACTCCTGGTGCAAAATGGGCAAGGTTACTATGTTCACCAGTAACACATCTGAGTGGTGTCAGAAGCTCATTAGCTCAGTTTAATGACACAACTATCCCAAATCACTACAGTCTTGTTTTTAATGCAAAAATGGTTGCATTTTACAAAACCACTGTTGCATAAAGAATGAATTGCAAGAGCTTTGCAGTGTATGCCTAATGTTTCTGTATTGTTGAGGAGCTAAGAAGACAGTTTTATGCATACAGATGTGATACAGATCATTAAAGACCAAGAGTTTTCAGATTACAAAGTCAATAGGCTGATACAAAACCTGAAACAGAGGAGGAGCTTCTGGTTCAGAATAAGATTCTTTTGGATAAACTGTTCTAAAGTGAACATTAAGACTAGCCAACACCTATCCGTGTTTGAGATGTGCAATCCCAATAAAACCAAACACTGATTTTTTGCTGAACAATCCAATGGAAATGTAGAGACTAATGAGAGGACATATTAAATGGGACCCCACAAACATCTGTCTTGGATCCATTGCTGTTCAATATTTTCATTAACAACTCGGAGGATGGAATAGAAAGTATGCTTATAAAATTTGTGGACAGCACCAGCTGGGGGGGTTTGAAGGACAGGATTAGAATTCAGAATTATCTTGATAAATTGGAGAATTGGTCTGAAATCAATAAGATGTAATTCAATAAAGACAAGTACAAAGTATTACACTCAGGAAGGAAAAGTCAAGTGCAAAAATAAAATAATAATAATAAAAAAAAACCTGGTAGAATCTGAAGGTTAGTGGAGCACAAACCGAGTATGAGCCAACAGTGTGATACTGAGGCAACAAAGGCAAATGTCAGTCTGGGATGTATTAACAGGAGTGTCATAAATAAGACACCAGAGTCACTGTACTCAGCACTGGTGCAGTCTCAGCTGGAGTAATGTCTTCTATTTTGAGCAATAAACTTTAAGAAAGATGTGAGCAAATTGGAGAGTCCAGAGAAGAGGGAAAAAAGTTTGAAAGAAGTGGGTGTGTTTAATCTAGACAAGAGAAGGCTGAGGGAAAACATAATAACAGCCTTCAAATATGATAAGGACTGTTATAAAGAGGACTGTGAACAATTGTTCTCCACGTCCACTGAGGGTACTACAAAAAGGAATCATCTTAGTTTTCAGCAATGAATATTTTGGTTAAATATTATGAAAAACATTCTAACTATAAGGATAGTTAAGCACAGAAACAGGTAACCTAGGGAGGTGCTGAAATCCCCATCACCAGAGGGTTTTAAGAACAAGTTAGAGAAACACCTGTCAAGGATGGTCAATGTATACTTAATCCTGTGTAATTATTATGGCTTCTCAATACACCAAGCATGGAGGGTGCCAGTTGCATGCAAGGTGTACCACAACTCAGTAAGAACTCAGATACATGGCTAAGGGGAAGGTTATTTTACTAGAGCTAGCAGGAAAGGGAAATGTTGCAAATACACCAAGTACAGAGGCTTAAACAGTTACAGTTTAAAGTGAGCAATATTGGCTCTTGTTTAGGTCCCTGAGGCAGTCCAATTGAAAGTCAGGGCTCTTCAGCCTAGTGCTTGGGGTGCCCTCTCCAGTGCAGTCTCTGTTCCAAACAAATAGGCACATGCAGGTTTCCAGGCCAGGCTAAGTTAGTGTCTCTCTTTGGGAACCCCCTGCACTGGCTTCCTGCCCAGCTGCTGCTGCTCCCCCAAAGTCCCACACAGACCTGCACCTGGCTGTCCTGTCTGACAGTCACAGCCTGTTCCCCACATGGCTTAGAGTTCCTGGGGAATCTTTTCTGCCTTGAGATTTTCTGCAGCTTCTAGCTAACTATGATGTGGCACCGGGGTGGGCAAACGTTTTGGCCTGAGGGCCACATCGGGGTTCCGAAACTGTATGGAGGGCCGGGTAGGGAAGGCTGTGCCTCCCCAAACAACCTGGCCCCCACCCCCTATCCATCCCCTCCCACTTCCCACCCCGACTGCCCCCCTCAGAACTCCCGACCCATCCAACCCGCCTGCTCCTTGTCCCCTGACTGCCCCCTCTTGGGACCCCCCACACCTAACTGCCCCCCTATCCAAATCCCCCCTCAGAACTCTTCCCCCCATTCAACCCCCACTTCTCCCTGTCCCCTGACTGCCCTGACCCCTATCCACATCCCCAGCCCCCTGACAGCCCCCCCAGGACTCCCACGCCTGTCCAACCGCCCCCTGCTCCCTGTCCTCTGACTGCCCCTGGGATCCCCTGCCCCTTATCCAACCCCCCCACTCCCTGTCCCCTGACTCCTTAGAGCACCAGGACTGGCAGCTGCGCCACCCAGTTGGAGCCAGCCACGCCACCATGCAGTCTAGAGCACCGGGGCAGGCCAGCGGCTCTCACAGCCACGCTGCCCGGCAGGAGCTCGCAGCCCCTCCACCCAGAGCGCAGGTGGCACAGCGAGCTCAGGCTGCGGAGGAGGGGGGACAGCAGGGGCGAGGCCGTGGGTAACCTCCCCAGCCAGGAGCTCAAGGTCCGGGCAGGACGCTCCCGTGGGCTGGATGTGGCCCGTGGACCGCACTTTACCCACCTCTGATGTGGCAGCTGTTCCCACAGATCCCGGCCACCTCCTGCTTCAAGGCCTTTCCTTCTACTTGGCCATGATGAAGGCGATGTGCAGCAGGGAAGGAGCTAATGGGAATTGTACTCCCCCGATTTGCAGATCCATCCCATCTGCTTCAGTGCAGGGGGGTGGACTAGATGACTTCTCGAGGTCCCTTTCAGCCCTACATTTCTATATCTGTATTTCAGAAAATGTAGTTTTCAAATATCTGACCCAGATCCTCAAAGATATTTGCTCACTTACCTCCCAATGATTTCAATGATATTTAGGCATCTAAATACCTTTGAGGATTTGGGCCTATGTTCCTATTTTTTCCACAGATTATGAACATTTTGTTTAAATTAAAACATAATGTATAATAAAAGCATGTGGCAAAGGTGACTTAACAAGATTGACATGTGTTGCCTACAATGTGTCAGGAAAATTCTTGATTTCTGACACTTACTGAAAGACCAAAAAGTGTGTGTGTGCATGCGGGGAGTGGGGGTGGGGATGCTTTTATTAAAACGTAGGAGGAAGACAGATTTAGCAGCCTTTTGTAAAGCACATAAAATGCAGTTCTAAAATGAATCATAGAAGATATCTTTAGTAATTAAATGAAAAATTCATGGACTGCATAGGTAAATGAGTGCTTCATTGCCAGGTACTCAGATATTATGATGATGAGCGTCATATAAGTACCAAGATAGATACATAGCACAGGCAAGAATTAAACTGTGGGGCTAATTTAAATTTGGGGAAAAGGTCAGTTCTTCTTTTACTCCAAAGGGATTGGAACATTCCTAATTGGAAGTGACTAAAATCAGAGTAAGGGGCAGTAATACTAGTTCTTAGTTCTAGCATTATGATCCATATCACTAATATGCTTTACCTTTGATGTGGGCACTTTTTTGTGTCTTCTGTAGTGCCAAGGAGCCCTCCCTCAGCTACATATTAGCAAGAGAGAGCACAGTCCTCCACATGCTTGTATGTGAGAGGAGTGTCAACAAAAATTCTTCCATGTTGGGAGAAGGTTGCAGTTGCTCCAGTATGCATAGACACAGTGGCAATGGGAGCCATTTCACTGGGTATTGGGTAGGGAGGTCTCTCTACCATGCATGAAGAAGATAAACTCTCCTTTCCTCGTGCCCCTCCTCCCAAAAGTACAAAATATACCTGAACCATTGTGTAATAGAATCCCTGAGAGTAGAAATGTTTCCTGGCCTCCAGGGATCACGTGCAAGGATTATGTCCTGAGGTATAATGGTTGATAGCCTTTCCTAGCTGGTATAACTATAGTTGCTAGTCTTATTCATTTATTAGGCCTCATGCTCTTCTCGTTTAAATTGGTGCAAGTGAAGGGTAACTCCAATGAAGTCAGTGTAAAGCTGGCTTGAGAGGAGAATTAAGCCCACAATAAGTAATCTTATTACTGGTTGATTGCCCTTAATGATGATAAATCCTCTAGCTATGAGTTCCACAGGTTAATGATATTTTAAGTTAATATATATATATTTTAATTATTTGAAATATTTCCTCTACATTTGATTGAATGTCTTCTTCTTGTATTATGGGAGGGGAGTGTCTAGATAGTTTTCACTATACCAGACATTGTTTTTCCTCTTAAGCTTCCCTTTTTCAAATTAATAGATGTTTATTTCCTTCTCATCTGCAAGCTATCCCGGCTCTCCAACACTCTGTGCTTCTATCCATCTTCATTAACTTTCTCTGGGCCATTTCTGTTTCTGTTGACGTATGGCCAGTTTCAGATGAGGTGAACAATCCTGAGGAAAGATAAGAAAACAAACATGACAATGACATGGTTGTATTGGCACTATAAATGGACAGTGTCATGAAATATAATCCCTGTACAATGGACTTCAATGGTGCAAGAAGTACCAGGTGCTTTTTCTACAAGCCCATCCATGACTGGGACTATGATCTGGTGGTTAAGGCACTGGACTTGGGTTCTTAAGAACTGAGTTCGGGTCTCAGTTCTGAAATAAATTCCCAGGGGCAGCTGTCTATGCTCCCTGTGCCTCATGTGCAAACCAGGGGTAACTGTACTTTTTCTCCCCCAATTTGTTGGTTTAGATGTTAAACTCTTTGGGCAGGGACTGTCTCTTACTATGTGCATGTACAGTGCCCAGCACACTGGGACCACTGTCTTGGTTGGAACCTTTAGCTGTTGCTGTAATTAGAGCCAATTGGTACTGGTTCATCAAAAAAAATTTGTTGGAAAATGCTGATTTGTCAAAAAACATTTCATGAGATTTTCTGGTCAAAACCAGAGCAAAAGACACCTCACAGTAGCCAATAGCCCAGTGTTCAGCACATTCATGTAGTAGATCAGAGACCCAGCTTCAAGTCTCTGGTCTGCCTGATTTGGAGAAGGGACTTGAATTTGGTCTTCCCACATTTCAACTGAGTGCCCCAGTGATGGGGCTAGTGGCTATTCCAGGATAGTGCTTGCTAAATTAGAAGGTTTCATTTTTGTTCCAATGCAAAAGAACAACAAATTTTGAAACCTCAAAATATTTTGTGAAATAGAAGTTTTGTTTTCAAGTCAGCCCTGTAATAAAATATTATGAGAATAATAAATGAATGATTTCTTGTGCATGCTCCCTAATTGAGGGCTGAGAGAAACTCAGCCAGAATTTCTTCCTTCATTACCAATATTCCCACAATTCTAAATAACCATTTCTCTCTCTCTCTCTCTCTCTCTCTATATATATATACACACACACAGAGACCACAACTAATATAAGATACTGGCATTAATGTTCATGTTTGCTAAGGGTCTAGAATCATTGCAACATGCTGGGTAAGAGGTGTGAAATTAAAACCCCCTGCCCACCACGCAGGGAATACAGACACTGCTGAACTGTCACACACATTTGTATTATGCTGTATGTTCATTGACATTTGTGGTGGAGACAGACATGGAGGTGCCAGATTCTCTGACGGCGTAAATCTGAAAATGTTGATTTGCATGGGCAGAGAAACTGGCTCAAAATATTCAACTCCAAGGCAGCATGGGGGGTGGGTAGCATAGGCAGGCGAAGGCTGTGCCTCCCCAAACAGCCTGGCATGGCCCCGCCCATGATCCACCCCGACACCCCACCCCTGCCTTCTTCCAGTTCCCTTCCTGCTCTTCTGTGGCCAAGAGGCTGTGGCAGGCAGGCTGGGGCGCACAAGGCTCGGGGCTAGGGGTGCTGGGGCGACATCACGCCGCCCGTCCGTCCACCTGCTCAGCGCTGGGAGCGTTGGGACCGCACCACCCACCCAGAGATCTGGGGCTGGGGGCGCCTCGGGACTGGGGGTGCTCTGGCCGCACCGCCCGCCTGGTACAGTTTGTACATATCCATATTTGGTTTTTGCTTAAATTGGGTAGTAAGACTCAGTAGCTACATTAAACATACAGAGAACATAATTTTTCTGAAAATCCCATTGACTAATATTTGGTCATGTGCCCACAATAACTGATATTGCCAGAGAGATGTTATAAGCATAGATACATAAGTATTTGTGAGGCAGTCAAATGCTACAGTGATGGAGCCATAGCAATAGGTAGGTAGGTAGACAGATAGGTAGATAGATGGCATAAATCTATGTGAGGCATTATCACTGATAATCTTTATTCTCAGTGTGGGGAGAGATTAGGCCACTTCAACTCTACCTGCTTTAGCTCTACCTTCCCACTAACATCAGCAGAAAAAATGAGCCTGAGCTGTCCCATCTTACCATGGCCAGAAAACCAAAACAGCCAATGCTAGCCTACACCCACAAGAGATGAGAGGTTCTGGTGTCACTAGTACACAGTTACTGGGATGGAGGGTGGGGCCTCTGCCTTCTGGGCCCAAACTCAAAGTCTGCTCCTCCTGTGGCACTAGAGCTGATCCCATTTACAAAAGGATCTTCCTGAGGGGTTGTGGAAGTAGGCACGAAGGAGCCCTGAACCTTCCACCCCCAAATCTCCTCCTACCACTAGCAGAAGAAATAGGGTCCCACATGCATCCTGAAGACGGATAAACTTGGTTAATGGTTAATTGGAAGGGAATGCCTAAAACATTAATGAACTAGCGTTAGTTGGACCTCAGATCAATAGCAGTCAAAAAGGAAAAAGACATCTTTCCTATATTATATTTTATCATCTTGATTCTATTTTCCTGAGTTCCCTTTCCCATCACTGACCAGCAAGATATTTATATGCAATTTCTTTTTTTACTCTGCAGCTGGCCTACTTTACCTGCCGGATTCATCATATGACATTACAGCTCATCCATCAATGTTTGGGACATAAGAGATGTACCCCAGTACCCAACTATGATGTCACAAAACTTAAATTAGTGACCTCAGGATTATTGAAAATGCTTCTCTTGCCAGACAAATTTCTGGGTAGTGAGGGGAAAGGAAATGCTCAAAAAGGATATGATGGCTTAGGACCTGGTCTAAAACTCACTGGAGTCAATGGAAAGGTTCCCATTGACTTGAATGGATTTTGGATCAGGTCCTTAAGATGGCTTTGGTAAAATAATACAATGTGGCAGTGTCAGCTGCCCTCGGGGCAATCTCCCTAGGGGTCCCAGCTTTCTCCTAACTCTATTCATCTCCAGCTAGCTCATCCATCAACTTGACCTAAAATGAGTCAATCAGCCATTAAACTCCAGGGCTTGCCATCTTCCTTTGTCCCCCTATCAGTTTCTGAGAGGCAGCCTGGCCTGAGACAGTTGCACTACCAGTATCCAGGTCTCTCTGCCACCCATTTGTGCTCTGTTCTCCTTCCTTTATAGGTAGGCTTGTTTTCATTATTGGTCACAGCTGTGGGTGCAAGCCTCCATGATTGGCAGTTCTGGCAGCCATGCTGGGCTGTGGTCAGTTTGTTTGTCTGTAACCAGGGAAGACTTTCCTTTCCCTTCTGCCTGCACTCAGCACAGGGTGTGTAAACCCCATTACAGACAGTGATTGCTGAGGGATATTCTTCTTCCCTCTTTTCCTTCATAGCCCTCCTTAAAACACACTTTTGCAGAGCTTTTCAGTGATGATGGTATATGTATCTTATCTATATTGTCCATGACTGGATTAGAATGATCTTGCAGTCTCTACTAACACTAATAGCCTTTACTCGTTACAGTATTCCCAAATGGCTCAGTAAGAAATACTGCAGTGAGTCTGACTTCATGCAAAAGAGGAGAAAATAGCCTTTCACCAATCGAGGGATAAATTCTGGGTGGTGGGGAAAATTAAATCTTCATGATTGCAATATTTTGTCAATCAGGAAGAGAGCTAATTTCTCCTATCAATTTTATTTGATTGTGTCTCTCATCTGAAACGAGGAAAGAAGTCATTCTGAACATTTTGATGATAACTAATATCAATCAGGGAGGAATAATTACAAAGAAATAGAAGTACATTAGCATTGCCTCTTGACAGCACTCAAGTGAGAAATGACTACATAGGAAAGGGTGTGCAAAGGTATGAAACGTGTATTTGAGTGGAATGTTAGTGCACTTGGAATGTAAGAATGAAACAAGAGCCAAGGGGAAGTTTTAAGAAATAAAAGCTTTTCCAATTTAAATCTGTCTCACTGCTGACAAGCATGAATGATTACCCAGAATAGAGGGGCATCATGTGATTTTTGGAAGAAATTACATTTACTCTTACATTTTTGGTTCAGTAGAACTTTGCTGGTATTAACTTTTGCCCCTCTGAATACAATGTAGTTTCTCTGGAATCTAATAAACTGGGCCCTGGCTCAACATACCAGTAGGCATTTTAGGGATACGCACATCAGATGAGACTCTGTTGTACAGCCAGTTAAAAATAGATAACCCATAGATCTGTACTTATGAAGTGACTTTCCTCTCTAATCTTGTCATTAATATTTGTATATTTTCAATGCACGCATAAGACAAATTAATAGATGGCAGATATCTGGGGTGACATCCTTGCCTCTTTGAAGTCATTGGGAGTTTTGCCACTATCTTCTGTATGGGCATGATTTCCCTCTTGGAGCCTGTGTGATCTTAAGATAACAGACCTGCCCCCTAAAAGATATTTGTGTGTCTCATTTGAATCATTAAATTCTAGTGGGTTTAATAGATTTCAGCAACACCTCTTGTCATAAATATAAAGGGAAGGGGGAGATGGTCTGATGCAGTGCTATAAAACCTCTTACCAGTAAAGGGTTAAGAAATGCTGGTAGCCAGACTGACACCTGACCTGGCTGGCATCTGACCAATGAGGGGACAAGATACTTTCAAATCTTGGGAGGGGGGAAGGCTTTGTGTGTGGCTCTTTGTCTGAGTCAGAGTGAACTTGGGAGACAAGAAGGACCTGCAGAAAATCAATCTCCTCAACCAGTCATCTTCTCACCAAACCTCACTTTTCTAAAGTAAGTTTAGTCAGCATTACGAATAGGTTTCTGTTTGTTTTGCTTGGTGAGATTTCCCTCACCAAGGGAAGGGGTTATTCCTGTTTTTTCTGTAACTTTAAGGTTTTGTCCAGAGGGGGAATCCCTCTGAGTTTGGAAATTGAGTACCCTGTAAAATAGTTACCATCCTGATTTTACAGAGATGATTTTACCTTCTTTGTTTTAATAAAATCCTTCTGTTAAGAAGCTGACTGTTTTCTATGGTTTTTAAAACCCTGGGGGTAGGTTTTTAGATCACTGTGTAACCAATTGGTTAGGAGATTATTCTCAAGCTTCCCAGGAAAGGGGGTGTATGGGCTTGAGAGGGTATTTTGGGGGGAAGGGGAACTTCAAGTGGTTCCTTTCCTGGATTCCTGTTTAAAACACTTGATGGTGGCAGTGAGAGAAGCATTTCTCAGGGTGCAGGGAATTTTGTACCTTGGGGGTTTTAACCTAAGCTGGTAGAAACAAGCTTAGGAGCTCTTCATGCGGTTCCCCATGTCTTTACCCTAGAGTTCAGAGTGGGGAGGGAACCCTGACATCTCTAAAACCACTTCAGCCACGGAGACAGAGGTCTTCAAGCTGAAGTCTAGCTCTGTAAATAGCCAAGAATAGCTTAAAACAGAATGATCCTGAAGCCCCCAGAAAGATGGAATGATGGGAGATGAAGAGTATTGCTCCCATGAAAACTGCCGGCAGAAAGAAATTTAGCTGGTGTAATTTGTTACACCAGGCATGGGCAACCTTCAGCACGCGGCTCACCAGGGTAAGTCCCCTGGCAGGCCGGGCCGGTTTGTTTACTTGCCGCATCTGCCGGTTCGGCCAATCACGGCTCCCACTGGCCACCGTTCGCCGTCCCAGGCCATCCTGGGGGATGTGCTGGCCACCACTTTCCACAGCCCCCATTGGCTGGGGACGGCGAACCATGGCCAGTGGGAGCTGCGATCAGCCGAACTGGCAGACGTGGCAAGTAAACAGATGTGTAGAGCCCTCACCCCCTTACCCTGGCGAGCCGCGTGCCAAAGGTTGCAGATGTCTGTGTTACACTGATTACACCAGTTGAAGGTCTTGTCTTTAATCTCCAGGCAAGAGAACTATGGGGCTCTCACAGAAACATTTATATGGCTTTTTGATTTTGTTTAAATGTATATATTTTTAAAAGTCTTCTGCACATATACAATAGACTAACATAAAAATGTAGCTGAATTACACCATCTCTGGTCAGAAATAAAATTGGTCAAGATATATTGCAGAGTTGTAACAATTAGATCAATTTTCTACTGATCAAGAACAATTTTCAGAACTCTGTTCAATTCAGAAATGAGGGTTTGTTCTACGTATGCATCCAGTAAATTTTCAATGAGACCAAAGTTATTAACAATTTCAAAAGACTGAAACCCAGTTTACAGTTTTAAGAAGTATTGAAAATTAAAAAAAAAGTCTTGTGAAACTATGTAATAATTTCTTGGAGTGACATTTTCAAAAGTGACTAAGTGATTTAGGACCGTAGAGCCAGAGATATCATGGATGACATGCTAGTGTTCTAGATTTACACCGTGGCTTCCACACATTGAGCCTCTGGGTAGACAAGCCTTTAGTTTCTTCAGTGCTTAAACCACTTTTGAAAAAGGGACTTAGATCCCTAAATCAGTTAGGTGCTTTTGAAAATTTTACCCGTAATCTAACAAATGACCCAAAGCTTTGTAGGATAAAAATATTGTCATCTATATCTTCACCTATCTTCTCAGAATCTTCTTTTAAAAGGTACAGTCCTCAGTCCAATGTCAATTATATGTCCCAGGCCTTAGACCTCTCCTGCAGACTTGCATTCCTGTTGCAAGATCTAGGGCCAAGAAAATTATAACCCAGTGTCTCTGATAGTTTAACTTCATTTTAAAAACCCTTCAAAATGTTATGACTGTCTGCTAGAGTTAAAAATTAGTAACAGGGTTCTACACAAGTCTCTCAATTTTTCTTACCACACAATCATGTGAGAAGAGCTTACAGTGGTACCTCAGAGTTATGAACACCTGGGGAATGGAGGTTGTTAGTAACTGAACACAGAAATGTTCATAACTCTGAACAAAACGTTATGGTTGTTCTTTCAAAAGTTTACAATGGAACACTGACTTAATACAGCTTTGAAACTTTACTATGCAGAAGAAAAATGCTGCATTTAACCATCTTAATTTAAATGAAACGAGCACATAAACAGTTTCCTTACCTTCTCAAATCTTTTTTAAAAATTACCCCTATATTTTTAGTAGTTTATGTTTAACACAATACTGTACTGCATTTACTTTTTTTTTTTTTTTTTGTCTCTGCTGCTGCCTGATTGCAAACTTCTGGTTCCAAATGAGGTTTGTGTTAGTTCGTAACTCTGAGGTTTGACTGTATTTGGTAAGCATGTGCTATGCTTAAAACTGGTTTAATGTTCTTTTTCAGCCGATAGCAATTCAAATAGCCCTGGTACAGAGAAACACACACATAATTTCTCGCCTCTCCTTCTTTTACACAAAAAATGGTTAAAGAAATAGTTTAAGCAATGTTATCAATGTTAAGAAAGTATGGATTGGATGAATGGACTGTAAGGTGGATAGAAAGCTGGCTAGATCATCGGGCTCAACAGGTAGTGATCAATGGCTCAATGTCTAGTTAACAGCCGGTATTGAGTGGAGTGCTCCAGGGGTCTGTCCTGGGGCCGGTTTTGTTCAACATCTTCGTTAAAGATCTGGATGATGGGATGGATTGCACTCTCAGCAAGTTTGTGGATGACACTAAGATGTGGGGAGAGGTAGATATGCTGGAGGGTAGGGATAGGGTCCAGAGTGACCTAGACAAATTGCAGGATTGGGTTAAAAGAAATCTGATGAGGTTCAACAAGGACAATTGCAGAGTCCTGCACTTAGGATGGAAGAATCCCATGCACTGCCAGAGGCTGGGGACCGACTGGCTAAGCGAAAGTTCTGCAGAAAAGGACCTGGGGATTACAGTGGATGAGAAGCTGAATATGAGTTAACAGTGTGCCCTTGTTGCCAAGAAGGCTAACGGCATATTGGGCTGCATTAGTAGGAGCATTGCCAGCAGATCGAGGGAAGTGATTATTCCCCTCTATTCGGCACTGGTGAGGCCACATCTGGAATACTGTGTCCAGTTTTGGGGCCCCCACTACAGGAAGGATGTGGTCAAATTGGAGAGTCCAGTGGAGGGCAACGAAAATTATTAAGGGGCTGGAGCACATGACGTATGAGGAGAGGCTGGGGGAACTGGGGTTATTTAGTCTGCAGAAGAGAAAACAAATGACGGGATTTGATAGCAGCCTTCAGCAACCTGAAGGGGATTCCAAAGAGGATGGAGCTAGGCTGTTATCAGTGGTGGCAGATGACAGAACAAGGAGCAATGGTCTCAAGTTGCAGTGGGGGAGGTCTAGGTTGGATATTAGGAAAAACTATTTCACTAGGAGGGTGGTGAAGCACTGAAATGGGTTACCAAGGGAGGTGGTGGAATCTCGATCCTTAGAGGTTTTTAAGGCCCAGCTTGACAAAGCCCTGGCTGGGATGAGTTAGTTGGGGTTGGTCCTGCTTTGAGCAGGGGGTTGGACTACATGACCTCCTGAGGTCTCTTCCAACCCTAATCTTCTATGATCAGTATTATCAGTAAACATACCTGGTCTGTTAGAAGTGTTTTTTAAGAAGTATTTATACAGATGTACCAGGAAAAACAGAATCTCGGGGGGGATAGCTCAGTGGTTTGAGCATTGGCTTGCTAAACGCAGGGTTGTGAGTTCAATCCTTGAGGGGTCCACTTGGGGATCTGGGGCAAAAATTGGGGATTGGTCCTGCTTTGAGCAGGGGGTTGGACTAGATGACCTCCTGACATCCCTTCCAACCCTGATATTCTATGATTCTATGATATGTTAAAGGAAGTACAGAATTTCCTGTTAGTTAAGAGAGAAGCCAAAATCTAGTTGTGTAGGCAAGGGTAATATTTTAGTGTTTCCATAGTAAGTAATCTATTCATTGTTCAGTGTAGTATTGTACCTTGTTAACAATTAAAATCACCTTCCTTCTAAACAAATAGGCAGGATTTTGTTTTGTAATTTTCAGTGTCCCACTCTTTTGAACAATCAGACCATCCTTATCAAACTCATGGACAGGAAGAAACATAGATTAGCTTTGTTTAAAATTTGAAATCATAAAATGTCTATTTTTTTTATTACTTGTCCATACTTCTAGAGGAGAAATTGATATCAAGGGACCCACTTTTGGAAGTTGTTTGAATTCAGGTTTCCAGAAATGACAATCTAAGTACAACACTAACTCCATCTATTTATCATCATTGCTAATCAGATCATCACTTCTCAAGGCACCATCACATCTTGACCTTGACACTTCCTTTTTTAAGGTGGCTGTGCTTCCCGTGTGATTAATAGAATTTTAACCTCGGAAAATTTAATTCTGTGATTAAAATTCCAGCCCATGATGCTAAAATGAATTTGAAATTTAGTGGCACATATTTTTCCCACCTTAGTTGCTTCTGCTGCCTGAAAGTAATACTTCAAATAAGAAAAAAGGAGAGAGGCTGCATATTATTCCTGTTTTCACCCTGCAGAAAAGCATTTAATCTTTATTAAAAGCTATTTTGCCCTAAACTTAGTCCTAATCATTTTATGTATCAGAGGGGTAGCCGTGTTAGTCTGGATCTGTAGAAGCGACAAAGGATCCTGTGGCACCTTATAGACTAACAGAGGTATTGAAGCATAAGCTTTCGTGGGTGAATACCCACTTCTTCGGATACAAGCAGTGGAAATGTCCAGGGGCAGATATAAATGTGCAGGGAAGATTCAGGCTAGAGATAACGAGGTAAGCTTAATCAGGGAGGGGGAGGCCCTCTTCTAGCAGTTGAGGTGTGAACACCAAGGGAGGAGAAACTGCTTTTGTAGTTGGCTAGCCATTCATAGTCTTTGTTTAGTCCTGAGCTGATGGTGTCAAATTTGCAAATGAACTGAAGCTCTACAGTTTCTCTTTGGAGTCTGGTCCTGAAGTTTTTTTGCTTAAATCTCCACAGAGACAAGAAGGAATTTAATTTTGATGATCTTGTAGTCTTCCAGAATCTAAGAAGATATCTTTATTTGTCTTCTAGTTTAATTCCTTTATACAAGTTGGAACATCAAGTGATAGGCAATATCATTTATACTGGACAGTCATTAGAGAAGAATAAGCAAAATACTTAATCTGGTATTAACTATTAAAACATCAAGAGTTACATAAGAATAATGTCAACAAAATCAAGGTTTTTAAATAGAAAACTCTGCCTTTTTTGTGTTTTCTTAGTAATGGCGAAGACTGTAGAGAGACAAGGAGGGCAAGGTAATATCTTTTATTGGACCAACTTCTGTTGGTGAAACAGACAAGCTTGTGAGCTACACAGAGCTCTTCTTCAGGTCACCAACAGACATTGGTCCAATAAAAGATATTCCCTTGCCCACCTTGTCTCGCTAATATCCTGGGACCAGCATGGCTACAACACTGTGAAGACTATAGACATTTTAGAGTGTTGTATTTTTTAATTTTGTCAGTATAAAATTAAAACAAAAAAATATATACTTTGCACAGAAGTGTCTTTTCTTTTTCTTTGTAATGAAGATAGCTATTTAATTTATTAACCAGACAAGGTTATATTACTAGGTAGGCTGTATTTTCTTTATTTGTTGTCTTTGGAGTTTATTCTCACTTTCTGTAAGAAAGGTTTACCAAATTTACTCTAGCAACAATAATCTGTATTTGCAAGTGTCTGAACAACTTTAAGGCTCAGTCATTTGAACTAGCCTGATATCAGCTACCCCAGCTATCAACACTCCACAGTTCTATGACATCACTTCAAGAAGTGAAACCACTGAAAGTCAGTACTTCCAGAAACACTGAGTTGCTCTTGCTCAAATGTTATTCATGGATCCATAGCACTATTCCCATGAATGCCATGACTGAGAGTAGATAAACATAAAGAGCCTGATCGTTTCCATGGAGTGCTGCATAGGGACAGAGGAAATCTGACAAACTGGACATATGAGCCTCCCTGGAATTATTTTTTTTGGAAGCAGGGTGTACCTCCTCCCTGTAAAACTAGCCTTAACCCCCGATATCTGTGAAAGTGCAGAAGCCCTTTCCTTGCTTTCCAGACCCTTATAGCTAGAACTGGTTTTCACACAAAATGTATCGCTTTGGATGAAGCTCTCATTGATAAGTTTTCTCAGGTCCACAAAGGAAGAGAGAGAGAGAGAGAGAGAGAGAGAGACCCTGATCCCGATCCCTAGAATAGCCAAATGCCTCTGTGGTTAGGGCACTTAGCTGGGATAACGGAGACCCAGGTACATGGCCTAACACCAGGCTATAAAGCCAGTTTCTGGCTCAGTGAATGTTTGATTATTTTCACAAGGTAAAATAGCTTCAACAGGAAAGGTTGATTCTGTAGCCCAAATCAGACAGAGCAAGAACTTCAACTTGGGTCTCCTACAGCCTAGGGAGTGCCCTAACCACTGGGGTATCAGCTGTTCTGGGTGCAGGGGTTCTCTTAAGAACATAAGAACATAAGAATGGCCATACTGGGTCAGACCAAAGGTCCATCCAGTCCAGTATCCTGTCTGCCGACAGCGGCCAACACCAGGTGCCCCAGAGGGAGCGAACCTAACAGGTAATGATCAAGTGATCTCTCTCCTGCCATCCATCACCCCCCTCTGACAAACAGAGGCTAGGGACACCATTCATTACCCATCCTGGCTAATAGCCATTAATGGACTTAACCTCCATGAATGTATCCAATTCTCTTTTAAACCCTGTTATAGTCCTAGCCTTCACAACCTCCTCAGGCAAGGAGTTCCACAGGTTGAACGTGTGCTGTGTGAAGAAGAACTTCCTTTTATTTGTTTTAAACCTCTTGATTTTTTTGTGAAAAATTTCCAAAGGCCTCAGTTCCATTCTGATGCAGAAACAAACATGTATTTTGAAACCACAAACATTTTCACAAAACGGAATTCTGGTTTTCCAGCCAGCCTTGCTCATAGCCCTCTTTCACAGAGTTCCTGTAGGAGCAGTGCTGCCAAGGGTTGTCCACAGGCTACTGCCCTTGGAGAATACACCCTGAAAGAGGATGTAAACTGCAAATGGCGTGGGGGGAACAGCACAGATCATGCTCACATGGTCAGCATTAATTGGTAGGTTTCTATGGTAGATAATGCCACTTCTGCAACAGTCTGCAGCCCTGCCCCTTTAAGATTCTAGTCCTCACCCTTTCTTAACTATAAATACTGACCTATGTGAGCACCCACAGAGAGGCCTCCAGTGAGTTGGGGTACAATGGTTAATGATACAGAGACAAGCTCCACATCAGAGATCCCCAAACAATGATCTGCTGTATCCCAGTCTCCTCTGCCTGTAGTTATTGAATAACCGCATCTCTGAAAAAAACAGAATGATGGAGATAGATTTCCTTTCTTCTCAATTTATACCTAACATTCTTCTTTAACTATAAATACACAACCTAACTCCTGAGTCTATAAAAATCACATGTTCAAGGGAGAAAATATTACTCCTGCTATTATATTAAACTGCAACTTAGCCTAGCATTCTTGTGGCTCTGTGGATAGCACTCTCATTTCTGGATCAATAGACTATGAGTTCCGTCCCATGGCACTATTCAATTAAAGTGTAGAGCTCCGGCCAACATTTACATCTCTAAATTAACACACATCACAGACTAACCAGCGCTAATAGAAATCCAAACACCTATGTAAGACATGGCTGAGCACATAATGACCGGGAGTCTACCTTGTATACAATCGCTGCACCACAAATGAGCAATTCACTGCTGTACAAAGAGCTTTGAGAGTTAGCGAGAGGAAATTGCTGGTTCACAAATTACCATGACTTTATGAAAGTTAGAGAGCTACAAAGGCTGTGCTCATTTACTATAGCTACCAGTAAAGTTAGCAATATGGCTCATTGCAAATAACAAACAAAACCACTATGCTTTCAAGCTGCCAAACTTTCAACCAATAACTAGTATGTTTCATCAGAAGAAATTATAGTTTAGGGGTAAATTCTTTGTCAGCATCCAGCACAAGTAGCAAGGCTTGGTAATGGGTAAAAATGCAGGCTAGAGGAGAGAGTAATTGTTCCTCTGCACGCTAGCCACTCCACAGAGGATAATCAAGCCCAATTCCTGGTAAATCTCTGAAGACCCTTAACAGCATACCTGTCCCCTTACACATCCCCCACCTCCCCCCCGCACACACACACACACACACACATTGCATGTGGGGGAGACTCAGAGGAACAGATGATCCACCCACACTCGCTCTGCTCCATGCTGCAACCACTGCATTGCCCACCAAAATCCTGTGCACATCTCCTGTGCATTGCAACAGGACTGATTCTGCTGCTACTGCTGCTGAACTGGTTCCTTATTCCAGGTTATATTAATTAGGATTGCCCAAACTTAGCAACTCCAAAGGCCTCTTTGAAGACATCCAAGGAACCTGAGGGCTGCCCCTGATTGCAGATACATTTACATAATTATTGAAATGAAAAGTAACTGACTATTTCCTGTTTTTGTATCTTGCTTGATGTGCAAGATGAATGGAACTTGTTTGAGTTTTTAATTCTCTAGTAACAAATGCCAGCAGCTGAGGAGCTTTTTTTCTTACCTTGCAATTACAAAGGGACAGAACAATCTCACTGTAGGATTCTGCAGGCTAAGCTGGTTTAGGTTATGAAACCTGCAGACACAAAGAGGCACCTGGATACAGGGGCCGTCCTGGAGGCCAAGTGTAGTGCCTCATAAATGTTCTATACTTATGAGAACTCTGCATATTTTGTGGCCAATGAACTGCCTCTTGTTCTTTCTGAGAGAATCAGGCTGACCGGTGCCATAACTAGGGCAAGGTGAAGCTAAGGGGCATAAAAAACTCCCCAAAGACGGCAGCAGCGTTTGGGCTGCCGCCGAAATGCCGCCGGCTCGGGGAGTTTTCTGCGGCATTTCGGCGGCGAGGGTCCTTCCTTTGCGCTTGGGCGCAAATATCTCTAGTTACAGCTCTGAGGCTGACCCGCTACCCCACCTAATAAATCAGGTCAGAGTGGTGAGAAATGAACTGACTTCTACTTCAGAGATGGAGCTGGGTTGGAAACTGTCTTTCCTGCCACCCACCAGCATGGCTCTTTGGGCCTGGAGCCTCAGGATTAAGAAGAGTGTCTTTTTTTTGTCAGGCTGGAGGGACCTGAGAGTCTTGCTGTCCAGTACCAGAAGGTGAGGGTCACAGTGAAGTTATCAGTGAGGAAGTAGTGGAGATTCAGACAGAAGAAGGCATGGGATGCACAGTCCTAGGGATGGGGGTTCCACGACCACCACTCCCAGGAGGAGGAGGAGGGTGGTGGTGGTCGGGGACTCTCTCCTCAGGGGGACTGAGTCATCTATCTGCCGCCCTGACAGGGAAAACCGAGAGGTGTGCTGCTTGCCAGGGGCTAGGATTCGTGATGTGACGGAGAGACTGCCGAGACTCATCAAGCCCTCAGATCGCTACCCCTTCCTGCTTCTCCACGTGGGCACCAATGATACTGCCAAGAATGACCTTGAGCGTATTACTGCAGACTACGTGGCTCTGGGAAGAAGGATAAAGGAGTTTGAGGCGCAAGTGGTGTTCTCGTCCATTCTCCCTGTGGCAGGAAAAGGCCGGGGTAGAGACCGTCGAATCGTGGAAGTCAACGAATGGCTACGCAGATGGTGTCGGAGAGACGGGTTCGGATTCTTTGACCATGGGATGGTTTTCCAAGAAGGAGTGCTAGGCAGAGATGGGCTCCACCTGACGAAGAGAGGGAAGAGCATCTTTGGAAGCAGGCTGGCTAACCTAGTGAGGAGGGCTTTAAACTAGGTTCACCGGGGGAAGGAGACCAAAGCCCCGAGGTAAGTGGGGAAGTGGGATACCGGGAGGAAGCACAAGTAGGTGAGTGCAAGAGGGGAGGGCTCCTGCCCCATACTGGGACAGCAGGAAAGTCGGTGAGTTATCTTAAATGCCTATACACAAATGCAAGAAGCCTGGGGAACAAGCAGGGAGAACTGGAAGTCCTGGCACAGTCAAGGAATTATGATGTAATTGGAATAACAGAGACTTGGTGGGATAACTCACATGATTGGAGTACTGTCATGGATGGATATAAACTGTTCAGGAAGGATAGGCAGGGCAGAAAAGGTAGGGGAGTTGCGTTGTATGTAAGAGAGCAGTATGACTGCTCAGAGCTCCAGTATGAAACTGCAGAAAAACCTGAGAGTCTCTGGATTAAATTTAGAAGTGTGAGCAACAAGGGTAATGTCGTGGTGGGAGTCTGCTACAGACCACCAGACCAGGGGGATGAGGTGGACGAGGATTTCTTCCAGCAACTAACAGAAGTTACTAGATCACAGGCCCTGGTTCTCATGGGTGACTTTAATCACCCCGATATCTGCTGGGAGAGCAATACAGCGGTCCACAGACAATCCAGGAAGTTTTTGGAAAGTGTAGGGGACAATTTCCTGGTGCAAGTGCTGGAGGAACCAACTAGGGAAAAAGCTCTTCTTGACCTGCTGCTCACAAACAGGGAGGAAAAAGTAGAGGAAGCAATAGTGGATGGGAACCTGGGAGGCAGTGACCATGAGATGGTCGAGTTCAGGATCCTGACACAAGGAAGAAAGGAGAGCAGTAGAACAGAGACCCTGGACTTCAGAAAAGCAGACTTTGACTCCTTCAGGGAACTGATGGTCAAGGTCCCCTGGGAGAATAACATGATGGGGAAAGGAGTCGAGGAAAGCTGGCTGTATTTTAAAGAATCCTTATTGAGGTTGCAGGAACAAACCATCCCGATGTGTAGAAAGAAAGGTAAATATGGCAGGTGACCAGCTTGGCTTAACAGTGAAATCCTTGCTCGTCTTAAACACAAAAAAGCAGCTTACAAGAAGTGGAAGATTGGACAAATGACCAGGGAGGAGTATATAAATATTGTTCAGGCATGCAGGAGTGAAATTAGGAAGGCCAAATCACACTTGGAGTTGCAGCTAGCCGGAGATGTTAGGAGTAAGAAGAAGGGTTTCTTCAGGTATGTGAGCAACAAGAAGAAAGTCAAGGAAAGTGTGGGCCCCTTGCTGAATGAGGGAGGGAACCTAGTGACAGAGGATGTGGAGAAAGCTAGTGTACTCAATGCTTTTTTTGCCTCTGTCTTCACAGACAAGGTCAGCTCCCAGGCGGCTGCACTCCACAGAACGGTATGGGGATGAGGTGACCAGCCCTCTGTGGAGAAAGAAGTAGTTCGGGACTATTTAGAAAAGCTGGACGAAAACAAGTCCATGGGGCCGGATGCACTGCATCCGAGGGTGCTAAAGGAGTTGGCCGATGTGATTGCAGAGCCATTGGCCATTATCTTTGACAAATCATGGCAATCGGGGGAGGTCCCGGATGACTGGAAAAAAGCTAATGTAGTGCCCATCTTTAAAAAAGGGAAGAAGGAAGATCCGGGGAACTACAGGCCAGTCAGTCTCACCTCAGTCCCTGGAAAAATCATGGAACAGGTCCTCAAGGAATCAATTCTGAACCACTTAAAGGAGGGGAAAGTGATCAGGAACAGTCAGCATGGATTCACCAAGGGCAAGTCATGCCTGACTAACCTAATTGCCTTCTATGATGAGATAACTGGCTCTGTGGATGAGGGGAAAGCAGTGGATGTGCTATTTCTTGACTTTAGCAAAGCTTTTGATACAGTCTCCCACAGTATTCTTGCCAGCAAGTTAAGGAAGTATGGGCTGGATGAATGGACGGTAAGGTGGATAGAAAACTGGCTGGATGGTTGTGCTCAACGGGTAGTGATCAATGGCTCCATGTCTAGTTGGCAGCCGGTATCAAGTGGAGTGCCCCAAGGGTCGGTGCTGGGGCCAGTTTTGTTCAATATCTTCATCAACGATCTGGAGGATGGTGTGGACTGCACCCTTAGCAAGTTTGCAGATGACACTAAACTGGGAGGAGTGGTTGATACGCTGGAGGGTAGGGACAGGATACAGAGGGACCTAGACAAATTAGAGGATTGGGCCAAAAGAAATCTGATGAGGTTCAACAAGGACAAGTGCAGAGTCCTGCACTTAGGACGGAAGAATCCCATGCACTGCTACAGACTAGGGACCGAATGGCTGGGCAGCAGTTCTGCAGAAAAGGACCTAGGGGTTACAGTGGACGAAAAGCTGAATATGAGTCAACAGTGTGCCCTTGTTGCCAGGAAGGCTAACGGCATTTTGGGCTGTATAAGTAGGGGTATTTCCAGCAGATCGAGGGACGTGATTATTCCCCTCTATTCGGCACTGGTGAGGCCTCATTTGGAGTACTGTGTCCAGTTTTGGGCCCCACACTACAAGAAGGATGTGGATAAATTGGAAAGAGTCCAACGGAGGGCAACAAAAATGATTAGGGGGCTGGAGCACATGACTTATGAGGAGAGGCTGAGGGAACTGGGATTGTTTAGCCTGCAGAAGAGAAGAATGAGGGGGGATTTGATAGCTGCTTTCAACTACCTAAAAGGGGGTTCCAAAGAGGATGGATCTAGACTGTTCTCAGTGGTAGAAGATGACAGAACAAGGAGTAATGGTCTCAAGTTGCAGAGGGGGAGGTTTAGGTTGGATATTAGGAAAAACTTTTTCACTAGTAGGGTGGTGAAGCACTGGAACGGGTTACTAGGGAGGTGGTGGAATCTCCTTCCTTAGAGGTTTTTAAGGTCAGGCTTGACAAAGCCCTGGCTGGGATGATCTAATTGGGGTTGGTCCTGCTTTGAGCAGGGGGTTGGACTAGATGACCTCCTGAGGTCCCTTCCAACCCTGAGATTCTATTATTCTATGATTCTAAGAGATATGGTGATGAACTTCTATGTTAATAAGCCAGAGCACAAAGGTTCGCATTAACGTTCAAGTAACAAATGGAAGACTATTATGTTCATCAGGTTGCCTGTTGCTGAAGAGATGGTTTACCTGAATTCAGAGGGAGCAGTAGGTGCTCAGTATCTCTAAAATATTAGGCCCGTTTATTCTTTAGAGGAAAAAAAGGCTGGATTCTCTGTTGAAATATAGCCCCTTTGTACTACTCAAATGGTGCAAAGGGGCCAGAAACTGGCTGCAAGGGCCTAGCAAAAACTCCACAGGTGTAGGCAAACTCTCTGCTGGTGTAGATGAGCCTGACCTGAGTTCTTAGGGATGGTATCGGAAAATGAGCCAAGGAGGCGGTATGATGGAGCAGAGCTCCTCTGTGTCAATCCTCCAATGGAAAAGGGTGCTTAGAAACCCTGTGCTATGTTGTGTATCTCAGAGCAGGCCAGAAGCTGCACTAAGCACTCTCAGTGCCTGGAGCAGAGAGAGAGATCTATGAGTTGTCAGCAGAGAGGTGGTAGTTATTTGTGTTTGTGTATGAGATTACCCAAAGATAAGGTGCTGAGGAAGAAAAGAAGAAGTCCAAGGACAGAACCTTGTGGAACCCCCACAGAAAGTCGGAGGGAGGATGAGGAGGATCCTACAAAGAACATGCAGAAGGAGTGATTAGAGAGGTAGGAGGAGAACCAGGAGAGGGGAAAGTAATAGAAGGCAAGAGATACAATTTTGAAAAGTAGATCATGGTCAGCTGTGTCAAAGGTGGCTGACGGGTGAAGGAGAATGAGGATGGAGCACTGGTTCTGAACTTTGGCTAGGAAGAGATCATCAGAGACTTTGGTGGGAACAGTTTCAATGGAGTGCAAGGGGCAGAAGCAGGCTAGGAGAGAGTCCAAGATGGAACTGGAAAAGAAGAACTCCCGACAGTGACTAGATACCACATGCACTGAGCTTAGAGATGAAAGGGAGAAGGGAGATGGAATGGTAGTTGGAGAGGCAAGTGAGGTCAGGGGAGGGGATATTTAAAGATGGGAGAGACTAACACATGCTTGTACTGTGAAGGGAAAGAGACAGAGGAGAATGAGGGGTTAAGGAGAACAGTAAGGAAGGGGATGAGAGTGGGTGGAAGGAAGATCAGGAGATGGGATGGGATGAGGTCTCAAAGGTGGAGGGGCTAGAGAAGGAGAGCAGATGAGAAATTTCTGCATCTGTGATAAGGGAGAAGGAGGAGAGAATAGTATGAGGGGAAGGGAGAAGGAAAGGTGAGCTGAGGGGATGGTGAAAGTCATGTTGTATTTGGTTAAATTACTCTTGTAATAGCAAGACCCTATGCAGAGAGAGCAATGGAGGTAGGAAATGGGGAGGGTTTGAGGAGGGAGTCAAAGATGGCGAAAAGGCAGCTTGGATTGCGGATATTGGATCCAATTAAACTGAAGAAGTGGAGTTGTTCAGCTATGAAGATGGTAGAACTGAAGGAGGAGAGAATGAATTTGTAGTAGAGGAAGTCAGCTTGGTCACTGGATTTCCACCAAAGTTGCTCTGCAGTGTGAGAGCAGGAGCAGAGGAAGCAGATTTGGGGATCAACCAGCATTGGCAGTTGGCAGGCAGACTTGAGGGGAGTGAGGGGCAAAAAAGTCAACGGTGGAGGAGCATGAAGAGAATAAACAACCATATCAAGGGAAGAGAGGGCAGCGAGGAGAGAGCTGAGAGCAGACAAGAAGTCATCAGCACTGATGGTCTGGAAATCCTGGAAAGGCTAAGTAAGAATGAAAGGGTGTTTGTAGTTGCTGAGCAGTGCTGAAAGACACCAGGTGATGGTTGGAAAGATCAGAGAGAGAACAGTGTTTGATGAAGACCCAATCAAGTGAACTCAATTTATAGAAAGGATGTGGAGAAAGTGCAAAGGATCCAGAGGCAAGTGACAGAGATGATCAAAGGGATGGCATGCAAGCCATACAAGCAAAGGCTGAAGGAACCGGATATGTTTATTTTGGAAAAGAGGAGGTTAAGAGGGGACATGACTGATAGCAGTCTTCAAATATGTGAAAGGCTGCCATAACAAAGATGGAGAAAAGTTGTTCTCTTGCCACAGAGGGCAGGACAAGAGGCAATGGGTTCAAACTACAGCGTGGCAGATTTAAATTAAATCTCAGGAAAAGCTTCCTCACTGTAAGAACAGTAGGACAATGGAACAGACTGCCTAGGGAGGTTGTAGAAGCTCTTTCACTGGAGGCTTTCAAAAGGAGGCTGCATAGCCATCACTCTTGATGGTTTAGACATAACAAATCTTGCTTCTTGCCAGCGGATTAGACTAGATGAGTCTTGTGGTCCCTATGATTCTATGGCTCTAAAGCCCTTTATAGCCTATCCCTGCCCTACCTATCATCTCTCATCCACCACCAAAATTGTCAGTTCCTGCCTATCCCATGATGCCAGCCTCCACTGCCCATTTGTTAAATATTCAAACAAACACCTTCTTGCTTTCTTCCATGGTGCCCCATATGCTTGGGAGATGCTCTCCATAAACATTTGCAAAGCTACCTTGTTATCCCTCCTTAAAACTCTCCTTTTCCATGATACCTACAATAACCTTGACAACAGTTAGGTTGCTGGTGTGCTGATATCAAAGTCTATCATGTGGACCAATATTGTCTCATTGATTCTTTGTACCCCCCTCCTCCGTCAATCAATCTCTGTTGTCTCTTGTCGTATATTAGATTGTAAGTTGTTTGGGGCAGGGACCATCTTTTTGTTCTGTGTTTCCACAGCACCTAGTACAATGTGAGCCTGGTCCATGACTGGGGCTCCTAGTGCTACAGTAATACAAATAATAACAACAATAGTGCCCCTTAGGACCAGGGAGCTGCTAACCAGCTCCCTGATTGCTCCCCACTGCCTTTGTGCTAGTAGTCAGGCACAAGTGGTTTGAGCATTGGCCTGCTAAACCCAGGGTTGTGAGTTCAATCCTTGAGGGGGCCATTTGGGGCAAAAATTGGGGATTGGTCCTGCTTTGAGCAGGGGGTTGGACTAGATGACCTCCTAAGGTCCCTTCCAACCCTGATATTCTATGATTCTAAGAGGACACAGCCACATAAGTTACTTTCATCTGTTTTGTCTATTCAAACTGTAAGCACTCTGGGATAGGGACTGTCCCCTTCAATGTGCCTAGCACCAATGGGACCCTGATCTGGGTTGTGGGCACCACTGTAATACAAAAAATAATATTTTGTTAAGGGTGTTACTGGAAGATGGAAAGGAGGAGCATGAGGTGGATAGAAGAAAAAACAAACAAACAAGAAAGACTAAAACATTTGAAGAGTGGAGGCCAAGAGACCAGCAGTGAACGTAGAAGATAGAGTTAGAATGAGATGAATTGGATGGTTGCCTCTTGTATCTTATTTTGTGTATTTTAGTAGGATTCATGCATTGTATAAGATATAACATTTTAAAAATAAAACAGAAAAAAGATGAGCAAGTTATAATTACACTTTGGAACTGTGGTGACATCATAAACCAGTCAAACTCCACAATCATTGTTAATTATGGTGTCACTGGAACCCTTCTCGGTGTATTTTTAGCTCTGTACTTCACAGTCACTGTACCTATGAATTATTCATTATCTTTCTATTTCCCTGTTTGATTAGTCAAACTGTGCCAAAAAGTACAAAACCTGAGCGTAACAGTGGATTTCACCAGACCTCATTTAAGCTGTAACGTTAATCTATCTATTAAATTTATGGACAGGCAAGACATCAGTTTTCTTTTCTTTTCTTTTAATGGTGTGAGAACTAAAGAGACCAGCATAGGAAAGCTTTTCTTTCCTGATTATTTCTTGGTCTTTGCTGAGTTCATCTTTAAAAACAAAACAAAACAAAAAAAAAACAACCTTGCACTTAAGGCTTCCCTTACATCTTTCAAATATTATGCAGGCCTGTTGAATAAAGATTCGCTGATTTATTATGGAAATATATTGACACAACGTAAGAGAAAAGAAAATAATGGGGACATTTGTGTGCTATGGCAAAGGCAATTTAATTAGTATCTGACCCACACTTATAAATATCCCAAATGTACTTAGTTTGGACACAAATCAAACCAAACTAGGCAACACATTTGTCAGAATGTGAATTTAAAAAACAAAACACCACTCTATTATTGTTAGTTGCCACCATTGCTAAGGGCAAATGAAATGTTTCCATTGAGTTTAATCAGCCTCTCACAGATAAGTACTAAATCTCCCAACGACACAAAAAGTATCAAGTAATTACATTACAGTCCTGAATAGAAAGAGAGCAGCATCCCTGCAAATTCAGAGCCAGAAATGCAGATCCAATATTTGGTCCATTCATATTTCCTTTTTTTATTTCTTTCAATATATTGAAGAAAATGTTATCCATGAATACATAGAATGAGTGAATCTTGTTGGTTTGTATAGAAAATTGCCTATTGTTGTTCCGCTTATCTAACCTCTCCCATCTGTATATCCTTAAACCATGAACTCCTCAGGGCATAGACAATCCGTTCTTTTATGTCAGGAAAATGACCAATGTATTGTAGGTGTAACCACAAAATAATTATAGTATTAGAGTTGATCAAAAACAGGATTTCTGTCCCATGGGAAACACTGATATTTTGACATTTGTTTTTGGCCTGAAAACAGCCCAAAAGTCAAACCATTGACACTTTTTGCAGAACTGAAAGTTCCAAATCATTCCTGTTTGGTGATATCAAGCATGTCATTTCAATGTTTACAATCAAAATCAAACTTGTCAATGTTCCCAGTGTTTGCCAACACAGAACAAAAACTTCCATTTGTGTCTCCCTGAGCCACTGTGATGACTCAGGAGCTGTGGTTCTGGGTCCCACATGTCCCTATTCTCCCCTGTGGGCTTTTCTCCACAGCCAGACAGTATTTCCCACAATGCACTGCATTCTCTCCCTATTGCTAAGTCATTGCAGTATAGTCCCACGATGGCAATTCAGGAGGTCACAGGTTTATGATGATCAAAAACAAAATATTGTGTTAATTTTCAGGTTGGCAAACTGAAAGAAAATGTTTCATTTTGATTTCCCTGATAGAAAATTCAGCTAAAATCTATCTTTTTCCATGGAAAATTTCAATGAAAACCCATTTTTCTGTGGGGGAAATATTTCAAGGAATGTTTTTGACCAACCCTAAATAATTTATTATTATTAATAATGTAACTCTTCTGCCAGGCGGTGTCAGCAGAAACAAGGTCCAGGTTCAATATCTAGGGATTGCTCTTAACATTATAAAACAGAACCAGCTTGAGTCCCCACCTAGAAATCTGGTAAAACTAAACACCATCCTTGTACTCCTCTAAGAGGAACGCTCAGCAGACTGAGGCCAGAGTCTGGTCTCCATTCTAGTATAAACCATGATAGTGCCCTCCTTTCAGACTCACTCTCAGACATGCTGCGTAGTGGTGGTTTACCCCCAGCAGGCCCACTGTACATGTTGGGTGGTGGCTTCCATCCAGCAACTTTTTGCTGCCCAAGTAGGGTGACCAGATGAGAAGACCCAAAAATCGGGACTTCCCACCCAAAGTTGTTGAGCAAAAAAAAAAACCCTCTATGCCCAAGTCCCATGTTATGGTCCATCTCATATGGGGCTCCTACTAATTCCCTCACAGGTAATGGACAGTGTCTATGTACTGTCTTTATTTGACTTTGCTTGGTCTCATGTTTGATCTTGTAGACCAGTAGATCTCCCAATTTTTCCACCACCAGGTAATGTGTTACATCTGTCTGCTATGTTATGTTTGTCATCAACACCCACATTTACAACAGAACTCTGTTTCCTGGCAGGAGCTCCACAGAATACAATCTAGTATCATACCAGTGCTTATTTCTGTCTGCGTTGTTATGGACTTTAGCCATAACTAAGCAATAAGCATCTTGCAACATTTCTTTTAATCAGGTGACATATTGGTATCCCACTCCTAGCTATCTTCATCATCCTATCCATCAAACCTCCTAATCTGGGGTTCTCACCCAAACATCAGAGAACACAGTTTGACTCCGGTAGCATCCTTTCTTGAGACATCATACGTATGCACAAAAAATCAGTATGCCAGCTCCAAGTTGACTTTCTCCTCTGGATGTATAGTCCCCAACATATTTAACAGAGTTCAATTAAACTCTTCTGGCTAAAGATCACCTTGTGGGTGATTGTGCTTGTCCTGGACTTCTTAATTCCTGCCATCTTAACCACTTTCTTCAGAAAATGACTCTCAAAATCCCCTCCTTGGTCAGTTTGTATCTTATCTGGGAATCTATACATTGAACAGTATTTCTCCCACAACACTGAAGTAACTGAGGTGGATTTCCGGGCATGTATAGAATATGTACGCACATACCAAGTAAAGTGGTCAGTCACTATTAAGGTGTTCCCAGCATCCTTTCTGGATGCTTCTAAAGACAGGAAGTCCAATGCACACCAGCTCAAAATGTTTGCTTCTAATGATATTCTCCAGGTATGCATCTCTAGTGGGTAGAGTTTTCCTTTGAACACACCAAGCACATCTTGCAAACATCCTAGCCATCCGGGACCAATAGAACCTACTAAGTTCCAGGATTCTCTCCATTCCCAAATGTCCAAAAGTTATCAAGGAAGCCCCACATGGCCAGGTCTCTGTAATTTTTCAGTAGCACTAATTGTGTTCATTGATTTAGTAAAGGGTCTGCTGAGATTAAGTGCAGAACTCCCTGAATCAGTTTTCGTTTGGTTCATTTTCTCAACAGTAGTTTGCCCTCTGGGATAGAGTGAATAATCATGGCTGGATGTTGCCTCTCCTTTTAAGTGAGCTGTGTGTCACGAATATCATTATTTTGCAGTTGAGCTTCTTACCAGTCCACAGTATTGAGTCTAGGTCTAACACCAAACAGCTCACTGAGGCTAATGGAACACTTTCAGGGACAGGCCCAAAGTTTCTGCGATACAGTCGAGAAGACCGTCCTGGATCTCTGACTCTTGATGGCTCATACTGCAAAAACCTCTCACAGCAATTTCTGAAGCCTGTGGATGCTGAGACAATGTATTCATGTCTACATTGCTTCTCCCCTATCAGCGCTGGATGCTGAACTTGTAGTTAGACACATCAGACACCCATCTCTGACCTGTAGCATCCATCCTGGAACTTGTTCATACATAATTGAATAGATTTGTCTGTCCACACCTGAAATTGAGCACTAGACAAGTAGCCTAATTTTTTTTTCAATAACAGCCCACTTTAAGATCAAGGACTTCAGCTTGTGAATGAGATAGCTGAGGACTCTGATTGTGAGACTTTCTATCAAAGGGCACAAGTTTCTGTTTGCCTTCAACTTCCTGGTAAAGGACTGCTCCCAAATCTTCCAATATCTTAATGTAGGATAAAGGGTATGCTTGGATCAGCAAAGGCTAGGACTGGAGCATGGGTTAGGAAATTAATGATTTCCCAAAAAATCTTTTCACATCTATCCTTCTATTAGGGTCTAAAGGGTTCCCAGGGGCCATCCTTGTCACAGCTGAAGCAAAAGGATTGTCCTCTCTCTTTACACTTAGGTGGGATGGTGACTCTAAATGCCGTCTTTCTGGATCACTGCAGCTGATGGCTCCTTGTGCCCTGAAGTCTTAGGTAGGCTGATGGTACTCTGTAGTTCAGACATCTGTTCTGTCATGACACCCATTTGTTGGGCAAGTTCCTCTTTGATGCTCACCATCTGTGCCTTGGGTGGTCACATGGGTGCTGCACTGGCTGGTTCAGATGGTTAGGCTTCCCAGCCCTCATTGACTGACTGCCTTTTTTCCTCCTCTCTGACCTCTCATCAGCAGAAAGTGACTTGATGGACTTTCCTGTCATTCTCTTCACCAAAGACTGAGCAACATTGGGTTGTGCTAATAAACTCCTCATATAATTTGGGTCAGTCTGGTCCAGTCCATTTGCTCAGCAGTCACTGTTTCCTTCATGACAGCTCACTGTAAAAGTTTCTCTTTATATAGGCTGAAACTTTGTCACACTTTTGCGCTGTCACCATCTGTCATCGAGGAACTTACAGTAAATGTACTCAGAGCTGTCTGTTCTCCCAAATGCGTGATGGAAGGCCTCTAGGCAGTCCTTTACATCAAACTCCTCTTCGCCAGGTATTGGGACTGCACTCCCAGAGAATAACCTTAATTTTCAGTACGGGCTTCACTCAACATGGAGCATCACAACCTTTTCTAATGCCTGCCCCAGAGCCTTTGTCCATGGTGCTGCGGCTCCCAGGCTTGGGTCTGCCGGGCCCAACAAACCTGGCATATCAGGCATGCTCTTTCCCTCTTTTCCTAGGAAGGCTGGCATTTTCTTTAAAAATTATGCATCTGAGGCTGGAGTCAACAGGGGCTGGCATCCAGAGGCTACCAGCTTCCACATGCTCACTGCCACCACTACCTCGCTTGGAACTTGTGAGGGTTCCACTCCCACTGGCTGCTCACATAGCACTGCAAATGCGCCATCCTCCCTCATAAATACGTGCCCACTCATTCTGCACTTGCTCTGCGTCTGCCCATAAAATGGATTTTTTGAGCCCTCAGATATCACTGTTACTAAAAGGCATTCCTTAGTGTCAATATCCCTCTCCTTATACCAGTTCTCCAAAATGTATACAGGCATTATGCACATTGCAATTTTCCCACAAATATAATAAAATTAATGCTGTACTCAAAATGTGTTTGTAAGGGGTACTGATCCAGGATTGTGGAAAAGCCTCCAAAAAGATGTAATGCCTATCCCGGGTGGTGTCATCAGCAACAAGGGCAGGGTTCAGTATCTAGGGATTCCTCTTAATATTACAAAACAGAACCACCTTGAGCCCTCTTCCAGACTAAAACTAAACACCACCCCTGGTTGCCTCTATGAGGCAATACTTCCCCTTTTGTAAGCACTGAATCTGTGTATAACAAAATAAACTTTTTATTAAGAGCAGAGCTGACTTCTGGTCTTTTCTGCTTTGTCTTTGACTCAACACTGTACCCACAGCATATCTAAAGTTCAGCCCCTAGACCAGCTTATTGGTGATTCCAACTCTAGTGATCATTGACCAGAAACATGGACTTTCAAATGAGCCAAATCCTTACAAAAAAATAAACAGAACAGAATAAGGTCATACAGCCTGGCATGGTACCCTTTCTCTCTTCCCTATTAAGTCTCTCAATGGAACCATTGGTAACTTCAACAAGTAATAACCTACGGATTTATAGAACTGAAGGAGGATTGAAGATCCACAAGGTAGCTTGTTGGCAGAGAATATTTCATATTTCTAAGTAAAGGGCTTGATTCTTCCCTCATAAAATTTCTTGAAATTTATGACTCCCTCTTTTACTTTAAAGTTAAAGAAGTCCTAAATAACATTCCTAGCTATGTTGGGGAGGAAATTTTAAAAACAGAGATTACAGATATCAAGCTTTTATATTTTATATCAATTGATCTTAAACACTTAGGGGTACAAGTTACTCTTGATACCAATAATTATTATCAATCTAACTGTGCCGCACCTTTACATGAAATAGCCTAATCCCTTGTGAAATAAAGCAATTTGTTACTCAATTGAGTTGAACCTATAACCTACCAAAAAGGATAGAGTTGCCTAGATTTCTATATTTGTTGGCAGTGTTACTGAACAGTGTCTCCAATCTTTTTTTTTAATTTAAAGAAGCTGAGTAAGGTAATTACTAAGTCTAGTTGGGAATGGTGATGCCCTAGAGTAAGATGGAGTATTTTAATTACATCTAGAGAGAAAAGAAGCCTTTATTAGTTAACGTTAAGACTTGCTAATAGGCATCATTATAAATATCCATTCACCTACAGGTATGATTTTATAAAATGATTGTTAGTTAAGGGTTATAACTATTTTCCAGGTATTTAAGATAAACATATCTGTCTCAGTGGAGCATCTAAGTGAATCCCAGGCCAAAAAGTTCCCTTTTTAAAACAGCATCATTTCTTTGCCTACAGAGCTTTCTATTATCAGCAGTTCATAAGATCTCTTACCAAAATTGAATTAGCTACACTTAAAATTGGTTCTTCCAGAGGTCTCCTCTCAAGAGTTATAAATGCAGTCAAGATATTTTTATAATGGAGCAAAGGTTTGATTTAAATATTTGCAGGGAGGATTTTGGCAGAGAAGTGAAAGAGGACTGGGCTTTTGTATCAAACTGTGCAGCCTGTTTGCCTTCAGCTGGAAGACACTTCAGTACAATTGTTTATTAAAATGTCTATGCCATGGAAACTTCTGTTTCTTCAGAGCACTGGTATATTTATCTAATATACCTCCCTAGTCTATCTCCCCAGCTGTCTCTAGTGTGCCAATCACAATAGTATCTAGGACACCATATTAGGAAGCTACCAGGTGCTGTACTACACATCTATTTGGGGGGGGGGGGAGGAGGAGCGGGATTGGAATCTGTGGACTAAATCCTGAACTCCTCAGAAATTTTGGCTGGTTATGGACTGAGTAAAACTCAGGCACTGAATGTGCCTCACCTTTATGAATGTGTGCAGAGGAGGGGTGGTACAAGAGGCCAGCATAAAGGCCAGGTATAAGTGCAGTTCTTGTACTCAGGGAAGGAGAGGTGGGGAGAAAGTGACACTATAGTCACACTCCCCTCCCCACCACTCATAGGGTGGGCTTATTTCCCAAGGATGAGTATCCTTGTGACTGGGTACCTGGATGGGTCACACTGAGAATGCCACACTCAGGGCAGGCTGCAAGAAATAGGACAGACAATCCCCCAAAACTGGGAGGTTACTCTATAATTAGAGTCACCAGACCAGTAACAAAAGAGCTTCTGCAATGCCACACTGGTTAGCCAGAAGCCAAACATAGTCCCCTTTAGGCATTTCAGCCCTGGGCTCCCAACCAGACAACCAAGTCTAATATAGTGAGGGGTTACTGAAAACCTTATTCACTATACCTAAAGTTCTACCAATCCTAAAAAACTGGTTAATATGAATCTCAGATCTTACCCAAATATTACAGTCGGCTAATCCTTATTAACTAACTCTAAGGGCTGGTCCACACTAACCCCCCAGTTTAAACTAAGGTACGCAACTTCAGCTACATGAATAACGTAGCTGAAGTCGAAGTATCCTAGTTCGAACTAAACAGCACTTACCGCGGGTCCACACGCGGCAGGCAGGCTCCCCCGTCGACTCCGCTTACTCCTCACGCGGAGCAGGAGTACCGGTGTCGACGGCGAGCACTTCCGGGATCTATTTATCGCATCTAGACGAGACGCGATAAATCGATCCCAGAAGATCGATTACTACCCGACGAATCAGGCGGGTAGTATAAAAGTACCCTAAGACTTGTTAATTAAAAAAAAAGAGAAAGAAGAGAGATAAACGATTAAAAGATCAATATACATACAAATGAGTGTAACATCCTTAGACCAGTTTCATAGCAGTGATAGTGAGGTTTCTGATTTGTAAAAGTCTCTCTGGAATCAATCCAAAGTCTAATAGGCAGTTCAGGTATAGAGTGTGTTAGAGTTTTTCCATGAGAATTCCAGGGTAATCCAAGTAACTACCTGGAGATCTCGGTCCTATGGCTTAGATCTAAGATGTTAAAGTTTAAGCAGACCTGAGATGAAAGGATCAGGCCCGAGGTTCCTCTTTTATAGCTCTCCAGCAGGCTGACAAAAAATTGTCACAGCAGAGCTGTCCTCCGAGGAAGAACAGGCAGTGCAGATAGTTGGTGGACATTTCCTTTGAAGTTAATTTTCTGTTTCTGATGCATACACAGGTAATCTAGTTACACTGCAAGACAACAACCGATCATTCATTACAACAAAGATAGTTATTAGTTTCCTGCAGTGTCCAACATCTTTGATCTTAAGGTTAACTGACCATAGTCGCATATATAAGGAAATTAAGACATGAAAAGGATTTTAGCATCTAAAAGCTAATTTGGTTACATTGTTAAACTTCTAACAAGATATAGGTAAACACAGACAAATACACTTAGCAACTATTCTTTGATTCTTATTAATACAAAGTGAATGACTTGGAGATTGCTAGCCTAATTAACATTTATTTGATACCCATACATAAGTGGATTGTTTTGATTACAATTACAATGCCTTTTGTTAAGTTACTATGGCTCATACAATGGTTGGTTGTTCTGCCAGTGTCACAATCCTGAACCCCGCTTTGGGTTAAATTCTGTGTATTTTATATGGAAGTGTGATAATGGAGGAAGAGGATAAAGGGCACCTCTTCACCCTTCCTCCACCCACACTGTAACCAGGAAGAATGGTGACCTAGCACTACACTGAGCACTGGCAGTGGCTGGCTATTTCATTCCATTATGGCTGACAGCTGAAGATATACAAATTCAGACTGCGAATAAGGTGTAAATATTTAACAGTGAGGGTAATAATGACTGCAACAATTTACCAAGTGCTGTAGTGGTTTCTCCATCACTGGCCATTTTAAAATGATGATTCATTTGTTGTTTTTTTCCCTAAAAGATAAGCTCTAGGAATTATTTTGGGGAAGTTCTATCGCCTTTGTTGTACAGGAGATCAGCCTAGATCAGTGGTTCTCAAACTGTGGGTCGGGACCCCACAGTGGGTCACGATCCCATTTTAATGGGGTCACCGGGGTGAACATTAGACTTGCTGGGATTCAAGGCTGAAGCTGAAGCCCGAGCTCCACCCCCATGGGACTCCGGCTCTGGCCTCCTCTCCTCCCACCCAGGGCTGCAGGACTTGGGCTCCAGCTCCTTCTCCCGCACCCAGGGTCATGTAGTAACTTTGTTATTAGAAGGGGGTCGCGGTGCAATGAAGTTTGAAAATCCCTGGCCCACATGATCACAGTGATCTCTTCGGACTTGGAATCTATGAATTCACCAGTGTTCCTGGATTGCAAAGGATCATTGCTACCATAAGCACTTACTGATTTGCAGAAGAACTAACCTTTAGGTTTGGGGCTAGAATTTCTTACTTTGTTTTGGGTCAGCCATAATGGTGATGATTGCACTGCTTGAAGGAACCTAGAACTAGCTGACCCGTGTCTACCCTGTAAAGGCAGAGAAGCTAAGAGAACCTCTGCTCAGTGACTAAAGGTCTGTTCCTTGCTCACATATCCACAAAGTACCCCTTAAATTCCATATATACACTTATTTTTCCAATAAAATATAAAAAGATTCAATATAGAATGCAATAAAGGTACCATGATATTTAATCTTATGTTCTTCTCCGATTCTTCTTTCTTTTATTATTACTTCCCCAATTTTATTTTTAGATTCTTATATACGTTAGGTTGTTTTGCTCTCATATGTTTATTGCTATGCAGTGCTATACCTGAAATATTTAATCAAAACTGAGAGTAGGAAAACAAAGTAGAAGTTGCCTTTTTTAGCCAGTGCCACCTAATCTCCAGGAATGCTTTTCTTCTCTTAATTTATGTTTGAGGGAGTAATCAAGTAGCAGAGAACATTTGCATCAGGGCATAATACCCAGGAGTCCTGACTCCCAGCCTCCAGCTCAAATCCCTAGACTCCCCTTCACTCCCAAATCTCCCTCCTACTGTATCTGTATTTTAGAATACTGTCCTGATCATAAGTGGAAGCAGAAGACAAAACCATGGTTACAAAATCTCTCATGTAATCATATTTCATAGGATCTAGGAGTCTGCCCTTAGTGCTTCAGAAAGAGATTTCATTTTACATTGAGTCACAGTAGAAAAAGAGAAAAACACATTCATATAGGGGAGTATGATCTGATGTAGGTCTGAGCTCAACCGGATCACAAATGAATTCCTTTCCCATCTATTTAGTGTGTTCTAAAGACTAATGATCTAATCTTATAGTTTATGCTTCTTTCCCAAGTGTTCTTTCTGTAGTGCACATCTTAGTAGAAATAATTATCACCCTCAACACGCCAAGGCCAAATGTATCAGAGGGGTAGCCGTGTTAGTCTGGATCTGTAGAAGCGACAAAGGGTCCTGTAGCACCTTATAGACTAACAGAGGTATTGAAGCATAAGCTTTCGTGGGTGAATACCCACTTCTTCGCATGCAAGCAGTGGAAAGGCCAAATGTGAGATTCAAACTGTGAGACAAAGACCCAAGATAAGTGATGCTAAAAAATGATTAAGGCAGTAAATTTATAATGTGTGGGATTATATCTTTAATATAAATACCCCTTTCTACAACTTCAGGTTCATGATTCACGACTTCTGCTGAAAATCATTTTCAATAATAAGAGTGTAGTGGGAAACAAATTTAGGTGTATTGTAGGTTACTTTTGGACAAAAAATGGCTGATGTTCTGCAAAATGAGGGACATTTGATGGTATGGAAACAAGCAACATTTCTAATCCCACCCTCCCACACACACACACACTTTATACAAAAGCTTAAAGAAAAGAGCTGCATCTGAATGCTGAAATTCAGGTCTGGACCCAGCTGAAGAAGATAAGAACCCGATGTTTCTATATGTGTGTAACTCTAAATGTTATATATAACATTTTTAAAAGATTTACAGATTCATAGAATCATAGAATATCAGGGTTGGAAGGCACCTCAGGAGGTCATCTAGTCCAACCCCCGGCTCAAAGCAGGACCAATCCCCAACTACATTCCAAGCCTAGAAGGGACCGTTGTGATCATTGAGCCTGACCTTCTACTTCTAGGCCATATAACTTCCCCACTATAATTTCTATATCTTATATTTTAGGAAAAAATCTAATCTTAGTTTTAATACTATCTGTGATGAAGAATTCACCATGACCCTTGGTAAGCTGTTCCAGTGGTTAATTACATTCTCACAAATGTACACCTTATTTCCAGTCTGAAAGAATATGAAATAATTGATTTATTAGGACATACAGTAAGAAAGGGCAATGCAGTTGCTTGACTTTCAATGAGTTATAGTGTGTTGTGTATTAAGAAATATTTACAATCAGAAAAGTAAATTCTATCCAAACCTAAAATCTGGATAAATGAGAAAATTTTAAGGTTTTGACCTCCTTGGAACATTCATAATATAATAAGCATATCTGCCACTGTTGTTTATCTTAGAATTACAAAACTAACTACAAATTTACTTAAAATACTTTAATGGGATCTTTAGCAGTAAGAATAATTTATTCATAGAAAAATGAATGTGACACAATACGGACTCTGAAAATCAGTCCAGTTTTATTTAAGTGCCTAACTTTAGTCACCCAAGTTTGAAAATATTGGCTTGAATTTCCAGAAAGAGTGCAGCTAGGTTAGTGTACAAATATGTATAGGAAGTTGCTTTGATGATGCTCGCAAATTCTGGGCATGACGACAGCACACTATTTTGCATGCATTTTTTCACACAGACCTTGGCCACTATAGCTAAAATTTGACCCTCATTACCTTATTCTGTCATTCTGAATTAGCCTATGCATCTTGAAGTAGATCCTAAAAATCCAGAGAAGCGCGTGACAAATTCAACTTGCAGACCTATATGACATATAAAATGAGGCTAGCTATGCATCAGTATGTATTACACATATCTCCAGTGTTGGGATAATGCCTAATTTTCATTATGGGTAAGGAGCAAATCCGTACACATAATTTAAACAAGTCTTTGTTTTACACACTATAAATTTTGATTTGATACATGGGGATACACGGGGAAATAATGTGATAGATCTAAGTGGAGTAACAAACCCTATCATTTCCTCCTGCCTCTGTTCTGTGAGCTGCTGTTAGCACCTCCATTATGCTCTGGTTATGTGCTGGTTTTTTGGTTTTTTGTTTTTGTTTTTTGACTGCTCAAAGAGTGAAAAAGATCCGCAGTGTCCCATTAGTGATTTTCAATTTTATACTGCTTTATTACAACCTACAGTAATATAGACTGAAAATGTGTGTTACTCTCCTTTACTTTATTTCTATCTGTAATTGTTCTGGTGGGATAAAAGGTATAGCTGACAATTTGTCAAAGATGTGTAGGGGCCTACCAAATTCAGAGTCCATTTTGGTCAATTTCACAGTCATAGGATTTAAAAAATAATAAATTTCATGATTTCAGCTATTTACATCTGAAATTTCATGATGTTGTAATTGTGGGGGTACTGACCCAAAAAGGAGTTGTGGGGTTGTTGTAGGGGAAGTTGCGATACTGCTACCCTTACTTCTGCACTGCTGCTGGTGGCGGCGCTGCCTTCAGAACTGGGCAGCTGGAGAGCGGCAGCTGCTGTCCAGGAGCCAAGCTCTGAAGGCAGATCACCATCAGCAGCAGCAGTGCAGAAGTAAGGATGGTATGGGATAGTATTGCCACCCTTCCTTCTGCACTGCTGTCTGCAGAGCTGGGCCCTCAGTCAGCAGCCACCACACTCTGGCTGCCCTACTCTGAAGGCAGCGCAGAAGTAAGGGTGGCAATACCGTGACCCCCCTAAAATAACCTTGTGACTCCCCCTGCAACTCTCTTTTGGGTCAAGACCCCAATTTGAAAAACGCTGGTCTTCCCTGTGAAATCTATATAGTATAGAGTAAAAGCACACAAAAGATCAGATTTCACGGGGGGAGACCAGATTCCACAGCCCGTGATGTTTTTTTTCATGGCTGTGAATATGGTAGGTCCCTAAATATGTGTAATGCAAAGGATGGAGAATTATGTATGCTGCTTAACATGGTAAGGATGTACAGGATAGTAGATACTAATGAGATCAAGTCCTCTGTGTCCTGATAGTCTGTCCTATAATTACAATAGACATCTTGGCAAGTTTACAATGATATCCGCATCTGTGGATAGAAATTTGTAGCCGCACAGGACTCTAAACATGTTGTTTGCTAAGGCATAGTTTACCAAATAATCCAGAATGTTTTGTATCAGTAACCTGCCCACTTCATTATTTACCATTCCCCCAATCTTTGCGTCATCTGCAAATTTTATCAATAATGATTTTACATTTTCTTTCAGGTCATTATTAAAAATGTTAAATAGTGACGAGCCAAGAACTGATCCCTGCAGGACCCCAATAGAAACACATCCCCTCAACGATTAATACATTTGCATAATTCAATTCCGAGATCTATCAATTAGCTATTTTTAATCCATTTAATATGTGCCATGTTGATTTTGTGTCATTCTGGTTTCTTCGTCAAAATGCCATGCGGTACCAAGTTAAATGCCTTACAGAAGCCTAAGTATATTACATTAGGACTATGAGCTTAATCAACCAAATTTGTAATCTTATCACAAAAAGATACTAAGTTAGTTTGACAAGATCTATTATTATATAGTACCCTCTTTTAATTCTTTGATAATCAAGTCCCACTCAGCCATCCCATTTTTTTGCCTGGGAATAGTGTCAGGCTGGCAGGCATGAAATTACCCAAGTCACCCCATTTATCCTTTTAAATATTGTCATAACATTAACTTTCTTGATGTCTTCTGGAACTTCCCCATTGTTCCAAAAGTTATTGAAAATAAACATTAATGGTCCCGACAGCTACTCAACCAGCGGTTTTAAAACTCTTGGGTGCACAATAATGTCTGATTTTTATTGCTGCTGTTTAACATCCTTCTTAGTTACTGATGGAATGGAAAATATGTCATGGTCATCACATGACATGAATACATCATCTGACCTTTTCCCAAAAACATAACAGAAATATTTATTGAATACTTCCGCCTTGTCTGCCTAATTATTGACAGTTTGCCCATTTCCATCAAGTAACAGACTTATGCCGTTTTTAGAATTCTCTTTGTTCCTAATAAACTTTAAAAAACTCCTTTTTATTGTCTTTAACTCTGCTGTCCATATATGTTTCCTTGTGTCTTTTTGCTACCCTTATCAATTTTATGTAATTCCTAGGTCCTAATTTATATTTATTGCAATCAACTTCCCCTTCATTCCATTTGTTATATATTGGGTTTTCAATTTTTTATTATGGCTTTCACTTCCCCTTTAAGCCAGGCTGGATTTTTAACCAGTGTAATATTCATTCTTGATTGCAGCTTTGAGGCATAAAGTAAAGTGAAATTCAACAATTCCCAATTATCATTCACATTTTTCAGTTTACATTCTCCCAGCTGATATGGCTCATAATTATTTTCAGCGTTGGCCCCTTTAAAGCAACAAGTATATATACAACTGGTTTGGACTTATTTTCTGTTTGCACATCACAAATGTGATCAAGTCATAATCACTTGCACCTAAGCAACCACTAATGTTTAGTTCTGTGATCAATTCTTCTTTATCAGTTAAGATGAGGTCTAATATAGAATTCCCCTGTTTCCTGTGACATGTTGAGTGAGGAAGTTGTCACCTATAATTTTTAGAAATTCAAGGGATGTTTTAAAACTGGCAGCAGGAGGTCTCTAGCATATGACATTCAGATTGAAGTCCATCATGATAACACTCTTTTGTTTTGTTTTCTTACTCTCATAGGTGCTTAAGGAGCGGGACATCCTGTTTTCTTGGTGATTTGTATCAGACACCAACTAGTACCATATATTTTGCTTTATGTGTTAGAACATTGATACATAATCGTTCAAAATCATTTGCATCCAAACTGTCATTGATATTGCCATTTTTGACACAAAGAGCCATTTCCCCTCCTCTTTTGCCTGATTTTTCCATCTAAATAGGTTATGCCCAGTGATTTTAACATTCCAGTCCTGCAAATCTTCCCACCGGTTTTCACAATACTGACTAGGTTAAATTTATACTAATAAAGGAACAATTTCAATTTCTCTTGTTTATTACCCAGGCTTCTGGCATTGGTCTATAGGCAATTAAATAATTTATTCTCTTACTGTTCCTTGGTATCTTGATAGATTTTGTCTTTCTTGAACTGGGGGTGGTGATGCTTCCCAGGCTAGGCAACCAATACCCCTCAGCCTCTCTGATGCACTGAACAATCAGTACTTGTCCTTCCCAACCACAAGTCTTTTCCTCCGGAACAGCCACTAACGTGCACTTTATACACATCTTGATTTCATGCTAAATTAATGCTAATTTGTCCCCCCCCTTTTTTTTACCCTCTCTTTTTGTTGTTAGCTTAACACCCTCCTGACCTGTCTTCTAGAAGACTGGTTTTCCTTCTAATGAGGTAGAACTTATCCAAACTGGACAGTCCTCCTTCTCCATGGAAAGTGGACCAATGTTCCATAAAACAAAAATCTTCTCTACCTTTCACCCCTTACTTAGCCAGTGGTTCATTTACAGAGTCTTCTGCCTTGTACCTTGCTTTGCTTACCAAACTGTCAGGATGTCTGATAAGATCACTTGCATAGTCTTCTACTTCAGCATCCTTCTGGGTTCCCTGAAGTTATCTATAATGTGTGAGGTATCCCATGAAGCAGTGTTGTTAGCAGTAAAAGATCACTGCGGCGGCTGCTTGTCAGCACTAACTATAGAAGCCTATCCAATCTTCGAGTGATGTCTAGGGTCCAGGAAGACACCATAGCTTGTCTCCAGCATGCCATCTTGCTGTCTGCCTGTCCCTTGCACAATGTTCTTTCTGTTCCTCTTAGTATAGAATCATCAACAAAGATTGCCTCTCTTTTTTGGATGGCTGGAAATCTCTTTGAGTATTATGGAGTTTACCTACTTGGCATTTGGGGAATATGAAGTTTAGTTTAGGTAGATTACCCACTTCGCTTTTTACTACTACACCACTGACTGAGCAGTCATCCTCGAGTATGTCCCATACACCTTTCCGTTTCATTTGACCAATTGGATCTTAAGAGATACTTTCTGCAGTTTATATGTGAAGAACCTATGATGATTGGATGCTTCTAGCTCTGTAGAATTCCTCCAGGTCCTCTTCTCTCTGATGATCACAGCCTCGTCTGTGTCTATCTCCAGCCGTTTAGAATGGCACCTGGTCCCTTTCCCTCTGGTGCTTGTGAACTGCCCAGCCTCCTCTTTGGTTTCCAGTCTTTCTGGAACCTTCGTCCCCAGTTCCTTTCTTTCTTGAACTGGGGGTGGTGATGCTTCCCAGGCTAGGCAACCAATACCCCTCAGCCTCTCTGATGCACTGAACAATCAGTACTTGTCCTTCCCAACCACAAGTCTTTTCCTTCGGAACAGCCACTAACGTGCACTTTATACAGAGGAAGTATCTTCTGGCTTCAGGTAGGAAAGAAAACATGGCACATCTGTGGAGGTCACAACCACTGTTCCAGCACTGTCCATCACAGCACTGACTATAGAACTGTACCTAGAAAGAAAGCTTCACACATTTCCTTTCCTAACTCTCTCCAAAAGTCCCCTGTTTGCCACTTCTGTTCACCTGCTCAGGAGTTTGTCTGGCAACTGACTTCTATACTAAGCCTCACAGCTCAATTTCACCCCCTCTCTAACAGGGAGGGATTAACCACTCAGAGACTACAAACTCCATGGATGATCACAGACCCAAGGGTCCCAGCCACATGGCCCTCAGTGAGACATAACAAACAGATCTGTACCACCTGGCCTGTTTAGGGGGCCAAAAGCCCAGTCACAACAACCCTCACAGAGAACAAACAAACAACTCACCAAGTTCCTCTACCTCCCAGCATAGGGTCCTCATCTACTCCCTCCAAAACTCCCACTTGCAACTCCTGTATACTTCTCATCTTTCACTGAGGGCCAGATTCTATCCTGAACATTGTCCACTCTGACCATAATGACGTTCATAACACCAGCATTCTCCCTCTTCTCCACAACCTACCCCCTCCAAAAAAATAACAAAAACCCTACCCCAAGCACTGCAAACCAGGACAGATATGATAGATCTCAGTTACAGCTGTGCAACCCACTGTCCTAATGTATAGCCCTGTTGCATTGTGGGACCCACTAGGTTATGTAACCCACAATTGATACTGTCATGGTCAAATAATCCTTAAACAAAACAAAATGAGGTACCAAAGACTTCCCCTCCTCCTCTCTGTGCCCTAGCCATGTGTCACATTGGAGTCTGGGGGTCAGCAGTATGGCAGGTATTGGATGAGCCAATTAGGGATGAAGTAGTGGGTGCGAGGAGAAAGCTGCCTCCCCTTTGAGCCAGATGTAAAGGGAATTTCACTGGCAAGGCAAAATGCAAAATAAATTTGTTTGCAGATGGAATTATTATGTAAACAGCATCAAATTATATTGTTCCTCTACCAAATATGATAAAGTAAATTAAGGATTATGGGACGATTGAAGGTTTTAAACTAAATTACAATACACCCACCTGGTCATTATGGGATTGGAAATCTCAGAGGATTTACTTTCAAATAGACAAAGCAGGTATTAAATACTTATGAATAAGTGTTACACTGTCCCTAGAGGCTTTGCTGTGAACCAACTGCATATTAGTGCTTATAATACATAAATCGGCTTTGCAAAAATGGGGAAAGCTACTGCTCTCCTAGGCACAGAGATTGTCTATAATTACAATGAACTCACTCCTTAGAGAGAGATATCTACTGTTTTCTGTGTGACCATTCAAAGTACTTGAATCAATGTTACCAAAGTTAGAAAGAACAGCCACCAAGACTGAGCTTCTCCATATTAGGGTGACCAGACAGCAAGTGTGAAAAATCGGGACACGGGGTGGGGGGTAATAGGAGCCTATATAAGAAAAAGACCCAAAAATCAGGACTGTCCCTATAAAATCGGGACATTTGGTCACCATAACTTAAATTGTTAATATTATAGCAGTGGGGGCAGCAAATGTCCTGCTTTACCCACTGTCTATGTTGGGAGATATGTAGCAGGCTCCTGGTTCCACGGTGTATAAGGAGGCTGGTGAGAAATTAACAATCTACTACACACGCACATGCACACACACCCATCATACATAAAGCAAGTCCATTCAGTTGGGGTTGCAAATAAATGAAGATAAAGCCACAAAGTATTTCAGTAGGAAAGTGACTAAGATGTGGTTTGCTCCTCTGGTTTAGCTGAATGCACAGATTTGTGGGCTAAAATATAGGCTGGCTTTTTAAAAAAACAATAACAACAAAGGTATATTTGTTTGCGAAATAAATAGTATAGAATATAGAGGGTGAAATCCTGGACTCATTGAAATCAATAGGATTTTGCCATTGACATCAGTGGGGCCAGGATTTCACTCAAGAGTTTATAATAGCATCCACAAGTTAGAAAATGAAAAGGTTATCAGGATGAGATAGATAAGCAAAGATAGGGTGACCTGATGTCCCGATTTTATAGGGACAGTTCCGATTTTTGGGTCTTTTTCTTATATAGGCTCCTATTACCCTCCACACCCTGTCCCGATTTTTCACACTCGCTGTTTGGTCACCCTAAGCAAAGATTACATGTTTATAGCCACTCCTTGCTAAGGGAGCTGGTTTTCTTAGCCATATTGTACATCCTTTGCTGGATAGAACAATTTTACTTAGATGCTCATAATAACGATATTTTAGTGTAACTTTTTCCGAAGCAAAATCCAAGTCTTCCATTGGGACTTTTATCACATAGTGAGTCCAGGGCACCATTTCTGATTTGTCTTCATAAATACTAAATCTGAATAAATACCTACCCATATTTCCAGGAAGAATCGAAGACTTGGGTTTCCATGCGTCAGAAAATGATCATCTACTCAGAGACTCAGTTTAACTTTTCATTCCCAAAAAAAGAACATTATGGGATGTTATGGGATTTGATAGATCAAGAGCTCTTTAGCAATTACAATCAATTTATTCATGTAACAGGACTTAAGAGCCACACAGGATGGTGTTGCTATATAGGTTTTCCAAGCACTATTATGGACACATTATTCACTGATGGAGGGTAATTAACTATAGTAAATCAGTTAACAATTTGTAATGTCAGGAGTGACAGATGTTCCCTAAAATATAAATAAAATGCCTGTGAGAAGTTTTCATCACTGGGGATTTGCCTTTCCTGAGTTTAGCACATTATTAATTTCACTCCCCATTATGGGGCTAACTAGATATTCATTTTTAGCAGCTCGAGCTCTAGATAACTCCTTTATACCCTGTGATTTTTAATTTAAATAAAATTCAATAACCCCCTTCTATTTTTGAATCATGTGTTTTGAACAGTTGGCAGGATCATCTTTATGGTTTATAATGGTGGATATACTGTATTTTTGGTGTTGGTTTTTATTCTTTCACTCTCTCCCCATGGTAATAAATATTCTTTGATGCACAATGGAAAGAGTACTGTTTAAGTAAATTCTCCAACTCAGTCTATTTTTGTTGTTGTTGTTGCTGCTGTTGGAAATTTAATCAGCTTTTCCATAAGGAGACCATCCTATGAGTTAATCTTGTCTCTTTTAATTATCTTCCCTGTTCTTTATTTGGCCCCCAAAGTACAAATGGTTGTTTTTTGTTATACTTTATAATCAGTCCGCTCACTGCCATTTTCACAGTGTTCCAAACCATAGTAAGGTTAATGGTTCCTTTATGAATCCTCATGTGCAACTCTAGCTCTTCATTAACTGTTTGAACACAGAAATTATCTTTTAATAAAGATGAATTAAAATTTCCAATTTCTGTTTCCTGTCTCCTTCCTGAACCTTCTTAATGATGTTAGATAATGATCAAAAATTACTACTGGTGATTTCACTTTTAAGTTACTTTACTGAGCATGGGGTAGGGAGATTAAATTGGGTATCAGTATATGTGAGTATAGGGTTGATGGGCATGAGAATAAAATGTTCCATGTGGCTCCCGCCAAATGTGAAATATTTATTTCTCTACTCAATACCTTTCTTCTTATCAGTCTTCACAATTTCATTATTATCTATTTTGATCTATTTGTCTCTGTGCCCCAAATCAGATATCCTCTCTTTATGACTGAGTAGTCTGGAAGGACCAGTTGCTTGAGATTCAGCTGAGGAGATTGATATCCTTTTGAGCTGTATTTCTTCTTGAGTTCTTTTTGTGTCACTGCTGCCAATTATTTCCTCCCAGGGTCTTTCTCCATCTCCTCTGCCTGCAAATGCTTTTGAGTGTGAGGCTTACTTTGACAACATATTAGTTAACCAGTAATTGAGAGGTGCTCTTTTCTAGGTATTAATGATAATTTAGTAGTATTTAAGCCTTTGGGGGTGATAAATTATGGAATTGAGCTCACAGTGTGAGTAGAGGATTAAAATCTAGCATCTCTCTGGGTGACCTCCAGCATACCCTGCCAATACATTTTTAAAAGAGAACCACATGATGTCAGAGAGGCTGTCACAATTACACAGGTCACAAACATTTGCTAAGGTCTGCAGCCTCTCCTGCGGCCTCTCCTGCCAAGACTCCATGCCGCAGCTTCTGCTCTGATGCTGCTGTTGTAGCATGCAGAAATTAACATCTCCCAAATCCCTGGGACTGTCTTAGTCTAACATTAACATTATTTGCTGTTTGACTCTGATGCATTCCTGGGTGCAGCTAATAGCGTGAACATGGTGGGGTATCTGGCTTTTACTGTTAACTCTATGCTGCACCCAGAGAATTTGGCTGGATGTACCAGAGATGAAGATCGTCAGGAAGCTGGTTATGTCTTCCAGATTCTCTGCCAGGCACAGCAGGCTACTCTAACTGGGGATTGCTAGAGCAGAGGTTCTCAAACTGGGGGTCAGGACCCTTCAGGGGGTTGGGAGGTTATTACATGGGGGGTTGCGAGCTGTCAGCCTCCACCCCAAACCCTGATCTTCCTCCAGCATTTATAATGGTGTTAAATACATGAAAAAGTGTTTTTAATTTATAAGGGGGGGGCTCGTACTCAGAGGCTTGCAATGTGAAAGGGGTCACCAGTACAAACGTTTGAGAACCACTGTGCTAGAGTACGAAGTGCACCAGCTGTTCCCCCCAGACATGCTTCATGCATCAAAGATTGTGGCATAGAAGGTGGCTACACTGGGTCTCCTCTTCCTATGGGCTCTCTCATGTCAAGGGTCTCCCTGTCTAATGGTTTATGTTCTGTCTCTGTTCCCTTTGCCCTGCCTGAGTGGGACAAAAGGAGTAGAGCAGAGAGTCCACCAAAAGCACAGACATATTTGCTAATTACAATTGTATCATTTCATAAAAACGTAGAAGATTGGGGTTGGAAGAGACCTCAGGAGGTCATCTAGTCCAACCCCCTGCTCAAAGCAGGACCAAATCTTTGTTCTTAAACATGGAGCACAGAGTATCCTTATGGCACATACAGAAGCTTAGAGCTCATAGCGCATTATCTCTCCCTTATTCCATGAGCTTACCTTTTCCTGCGAATTATTCTATATTCTCTTTTGCTAGGGATGATTTGTATCCTTCCAGCAGCATACTGGCTCAGTTTTTTCATTTGATTTATTTTAGGGTATTTCTATTTTAGCCAGCAGCTTGTTAGGTAATTGCATAGTGTATCTAATTTTGGGAATGTTCAAATTTTTAATCATCAAAAAGTCATTTGTTTTTCACCTGTTTTGAAACTGCTAAGTGCGATGAATATTTTATTTGCATTGCATTGTGTCTTAGGGATCAACTGGATAAACTGTATAGTTTAGTTTGCTCACTGTTAAACTGCACTCCACTTTCTAAGCAGAATGGAGCTCTACTGTTTGCCACAATTGTGAAGTACAGTCGAAGCCTTTAATCATGCCTTAGATCAGCCGTTCCCAAACTGTGGGTCACAACCCCATTAAAATGGGTTTGCCAGGGCCAGCATTAGATTTGCTTGGACCCAAGCCTGAAGCTGAAGGCTGAGCTCTCCCTGACACCTGGGATGGCGGGGCTACGGCTCCAACCTCCTCTCCCTCACACCAGGGGCGGCAGGGCTTGGGCTCTGGCCTTCTCTCCTCCACACCTGGGGCAGTGGGGCTCGGACTCCGGCCCCCACCTCTGAGGTCATGTAGCAATTTTGTTGTCAGAAGGGGGTTGCGGTGGAATGAAGTTTGAGAGCCCTTGCCTTAGATAATAGCAAAGGGGTCAATTCACCTTCACTGAAGTGATTGCGTCATGCCACATAGCAACCTGACAATGGACCAGGAATAGACAATAATGACAAATGGACTCAAGGCATATAACCCCAAACACAGTGTGGCCCTATAGTACCTTTGTCAGATTCCTAAGGGCTCCATCTCTTTGTTGACAGCACTTGTCATGACAAAAGGCTGCTTACAACTACCTAAAAGGGGGTTCCAAAGAGGATGGATCTAGACTGTTCTCAGTGGTAGCAGATGACAGAACAAGGAGTAATGGTCTCAAGTTGCAGAGGGGGAGGTTTAGGTTGGATATTAGGAAAAACTTTTTCACTAGTAGGGTGGTGAAGCACTGGAATGGGTTACCTAGGGAGGTGGTGGAATCTCCTTCCTTAGAGGTTTTTAAGGTCAGGCTTGACAAAGCCCTGTCTGGGATGATCTAGTTGGGGTTGGTCCTGCTTTGAGCAGGGGGTTGGACTAGATGACCTCCTGAGGTCCCTTCCAACCCTGAGATTCTATGATTCTATGATTCTATGACAATAAAGTCTCATGGAACTGAACTGCATGAATTGGGAATATTCCTATTGACTTTAGCAGGGGCTGCCTGAGGGCCTAACTAGATATTTGCAGTTAGGTAATATCAGTATTTGCAACATTCAAGGTATTTCCTGTATTGAACCTATGGAAATATTAGGGCATACTGCAGGCAATGAGATTGCCTTAATTATTTATTGTATGTAAAATTTGTTTTTAAGCACAACATCTATATCACCGTCAACAATTTCATGTTTAAAGACTCTATGCCAAATTCTCAACTGGTGTCAATTTTAATAATGTCACTCAAGTCAACGTCCACCAATTTATATGAGCTAACATTCCTTAATCTGAAAGCTATCAATACCTCATTATTTATTATTATATTGTTATTATTCATTATTGTAACTCTTTTTGGCCTAAGCATCTAGTCAAAATTTCAGCATGTTGTGGGGGTGTTCTAGTTAGGAAGAGAAATTGATGATAATCAGGTATTTCTCTGATTCAATTTAGCTTATTTTCTAAGATTATACATAAAGTCCTGTTTCCCTGAACACAGGAGGAATCAACAGCAGGAGACAATTTCTTTGCTCACTGTTCCAAGCCTGCCTTTCCAGGTAGCACTCTCTGCCCAAAACAGTTCCTCTCAGAGCCACATTACCCACACTTTTGTTACTGTCTGATTGGCTTTATTTTTGCTTCTGTCTCTCTGTGTGTCTCTCTCATCTTGTGCTGTGTCTTTCTCTCTCTCCCACACAAAACCAGTTCCATCAATACAAACCCAGGCCCTGTATTTGAAACCCTTTGGCCACATGGTTCAACTTCTACTCAAGCTTTTCCGGGTTCCTGTGTTTGGGGTGTGTGACGGGTTGGGGTCACAGAGACCTGCTTGGTGCTGCCACCTGGTATGCCAAAGCAACTTCTGCCCCTGCTTCCAGGCCTTTTCCAGCTTGGGACTCCCGAATCCTGTCTGTTTTGAGCCAGATTCCACTGATCTGCTGCAAACCCAGACCCAGGTCTGAACCAAGTCCACTCACAACTGTAAGGCTCCTGGAAGCGCTCTTGCCTTTGACACCCAGGTGTCCAACTCCCAAGGAGGTTCAAACCCTTAATAAATCCGTTTTACCCTGTATAAAGCTTATACAGGGCAAACTCATAAATAGTTCGCCTTCTATTTCAAAGATAGAAAGATATGCACAGCTGTCTCCCCCCCGCCCCCGGTACCAACTCGTACACCAGGAAACTTAATGAGTAAAAAGTGATTTTAATAAGTACAGAAAGTAGGATTTAAGTGACTCCAAGTAGTGACAGACAGAACAAAGTGAATTACTAAATAAAATAAAATAGAACACGCAGTTCTATGTCTAATCGCCCTGTGTACAGCTAAAAACCTCACTAGGTCCAGTAAACAGGCTATCTTCCTTCTAGCCTGGGTCCAGCAATCACTCACCCCCCTAATGTCTTTGTCCTTTGTTCAGTCTCTTTCAGGTGTCCTTGGGGGGTGGAGAGTCTCTCTCTTTAGCCAGCTGAAGACAAAATGGAGGGGTTTCCTAGGGGTTTAAATAGATTTTCTCCTCTGGGTGGACACCCCTCCCTCTCCCTGTGTAGCATCCAGTTACCAAATGGAGTTGGGGTCACATGGACAAGTCACCTGTCCATGCACAACTCAGTTCCTTCTCAGATCAGCCACATTCCTGGCAAAGCTCAGATGTGGATTGGTGTCTGCAAGTTCTATTGTCTGTTAAGTGCTTCTTGATTGGGCACTTAACCTGCACATTCCTTTCTCAAGAAATACAACCAATATTCATAACTTCAACTACAACAATGATACATGCATATACACGGGAGGAATAAATTCAGTAGGTCATAACTTTCACAGAGATATGTTACATGGCACATGTAGCATAAAACATAGTCCAGTTACATCATGTATACATTTATAAGCATCTCCCCATAAAGTTTTATGGGGTACACCATCACAGGGTGTCACTGCTATTGTTTCAGCCATATCTTTACAATGGTTTCTTTACATGTATGCTGAATGTAGAGTGGTGGTTATGCCTGACTCATAACAGCAATGCTTAACACAACTCGTGACATCATTATTTGCACTATGCTAGTGCCCAGAGGCCCAGAGCATTGTACTAAAAAGATATAGTCCCTACCACAAAGTGCATACATTCATAGATTCCAAGGCTAGAAAGGGGCCATTGTGATCATCTAGTTTGATCTCCTGTATAACAAGGACATAGAATTCCACCCCCAAGAACATATCTTTTAGAAATGAAGTAGGTAAACTTGGTTTGCTGCCTTTAGGGATTTGCAACTGAGTGTCTCAAAATATAAACAGATTTATTCTGAAGTGCAGCAGTGAATTAATAGCCTACACTGATCTCCCTCTGGAATCCCCAATTTACAGTATTCTAGAATGCTAATTCCCTAATTTACCTGATAAAAATGTATAACTACAAATAAATTATACCACAGAATTAATCACATGCTACATTAGGTAAGAAGTAGAATATCTCAGCATCTTCATTTGTTAATGATTGTAAGGTTACAACTTCCTAAGGGAGGAATTCAGATCCCTGTACAAAAAAAAAGAAGTAAACAGGCTGTGTGAATTGGTTCTCTGAGACAATTTGGGAAGAAAGCCACCGGTTATATACACACCCAGTACTTTCCTTCCACAGCCTTCTATTGCAGCCTTACTCCTACAGTTGTGTCCACAGCCTGTACATTCTGTAAAGGGGACTGGTAGTGAATCCACACAGTGAAGGTTCTTCCGATCTTGCATCTTCCATTTCCCATCCCCCTCTCTCAATGGTAGCATGGCAAAAGCTACCATAAATCACTGCCTGATACCCTGGCATGGCCTGTCACAGGAGGCACCACTATATAGCAGAACCACACCAGTTCTGTTGCTTTAGTCATCACCCAAAGCCCACTGAAGTCAATGAGAGTCTGTTGGCTCTTTAAGATCTTCCCAATGGCCCTTTGGTAAGCCACGGGGTTTGTCCAGAACAGTGTGATTCTGTAGAGAGGGCACTAGACTAGGATTCAGGAGACCTGAAGTCTGCTCCTGGCTCAGTCATTGGCCTGTTGTGTGACTTTGGGGAAGAAACTTCAGGACAGATTTTCAAAGATATTTAGGCACCTAACGATGCAGATAGGCACCAAGTGGGATTTTTGAAAGCACCTGCATGAGTTAGATGCCTTACACCCACTGATTTCAATAGTGCCTAGCACAACATGGCCTGATCTTCACTGTTGCTACTAATGGTATTTCCCCACTGCAATAAAGGACCCGTGACATGGACATGGCTGGTCTGGGTCAGCTGACTTGGGCTCATGGGGCTCAAGCTGTGGGGCTAAAAGTTGCAATGTAGATTTCTGGGCTCAGGTTGGAGTCCAGGCTCTGGCACCACTAGAGGGGTGGGTCTCAGAACACAGGCTCCAGCCCAAGCCTGAGCATCTTGGGCAGGAGGGATAGCTCAGTGGTTTGAGCATTGGCCTGCTAAACCCAGGGTTGTGAGTTCAATCCTTGAGGGAGCCATTTAGGGATCTGAGGCAAAAATTGGGGATTGGTCCTCCTTTGAGCAGGGGGTTGGACTAGATGATCTCCTAAGGTCCCTTCCAACCCTGATATTCTATGATCTGCACTGCTATTTTAGTCCCATCCTCTGAGCCCCACAAGCCTGAGTCAATTGACTTGGACTCTGAGACTCAGTGCTGCAGATTTTTTATTCCAGTGGAGACGTACTCTCCAGGTTAGTGGAAAACAACTAATAATAATTTGGTCCCAATGGAAGTAAGAAACTTCCCATTTGGAAGTACTTAATAAGCACGTAGTAGAATCACAATCATGGTGAGACCACTAGAAATAGTCATACATTATAATAATGTAAACTTTCACCTCCAAAAAATACACGCTATAAAAATTGTTCCCCCCAAAAGTAGATTTCCTGTCACAGAACAGTTAAAAGTGATTTCCCAACATCTTTCCTTTTTCTTTGAGACAGTGCCTCTCAAAATCTCCCCCTTTCCCAATTTATTAATCACTAGGAAAAAATTACCAGCTACTAAGGGGTTAAACTACATCTTACTCTGTGCTACAACATACTCTGTTTTCTCAAATACTTGGTGACTTAACACACATTATTATTTATTTTTGACAGCAACCCTCTCTCACTTGGGAGTACGGTGTGGCCTCCAATACGTCCTCACATGAAGATTATACAGAAGAACTCCTGCCTACTAAAATGAAAAGCATGCCCAAGGGAGAGATGTCAGTTTTATAATAGAATCCAAATCCTGTTTATTTGTTTCAGCTGTTGTCCACCTGAATCAAAGGACTCAGTGGTAATCTGGAATGCATGGGATTGCATCGGGAAGCGTTTTATAAAATCGACTGCTATACTAGCATGTAAAAGTGCAGTAGTGGATTTCCCAAGACACACTCTTTAGTAATGCTCACCTGTAGGCTTGATTTCACATGAGAGTGGATTGCACAGTGTCAAAGATGACTGTTCTGGATGCTGACAGTCAATGAAAGACACCAATCTATGAGAATGGACCAAGGAAGAGGATGGGGAAGTGAAGAGCCAGGGAGGTTCAGATCCCCAACACTAAAACCCACTGAAATGGGCTCTGAGGTAGGTAATCTCTGAAGCAGGCTCTGAGATAGGTAGTCTCTTTGAGGGTCCTCTTTGCATCATCTTGTCACAGCCTGTTCTCAAATGTGTAGACACCAAGATATCCAAAGGAGACAAGGGTTCTTTGTGTGGAAGTCCCATGACTTTGACAGCCTTCCCGCCCTTCAGAGCCCACAGGACCCCAGAGTAGTCCAAGTAAACTCCATGGGCAAGAGAGGAATTCTGTGCATTTTCCTCACCCCATTCACTCCTCCTGGAGCCCTTCTAGTCTCTGCAGTAGCTCTGTGCAGGGCCCAGAGAAGAGGTGGGTGGGTGACAGTGCTTTGGAGATGGCTGAATTCCTCTCACCCTTTGAAGATTCATGCTTAGAGGATCCTCTCCGTGTGTGAAGGTCAGGTGGGCAATCTAGGCACAGTGTGGAATTTTAGGAAATAAATTATTTTTTTTCCCATTTTGTACCATACAGGATCAGGTAAGCAGAGAAACTTTCAGGACATGCAAATTCAAGTCTCTAGCTGCCTATGATTCAAACCTAGAGAAAAACACATCTGTTTAAACCCCTGTCATTTCTGGAATTCTCTTTGAAAATGTTTCTAACACAGTTCCTCGAAGCATATTCATCCTCCCACTGTCAGTCCCCTCACCTCCCCTCCACAAATTTAAAACTGCCCCCCCCCCAGCTTTTTCATTACACTACTTTCACCTAGGAAGGCAAAGGCCAAATGCATTATAGAATTATATACCTTTTCAAACAGCTTTTCTTGTGTTCAGGTTTGTTTATTTTGTTTTCCTCTGCCATGGGCTATTCTGTCATCCTTAATTTGTGAAAATAACTCTTATTCCTCTAGATCAAAGCAGAGGCTTTCCTTAGAAATGCTGGTATATCTTCTCCTTTTGTGATTTGTACTTGAGGTCTATTGCTAGAAGGATCTGAAATTGCTGTTCCTACAGCCTTCAAGTCCACCAGCCTGCTCTATTCCCCACTGTACATGCTGTACTAGGCTCCTCTACTGTCCATAGGGACTGCTCCATCAAAAGTCTTAACACAGTTTAAACATTTGGATAAACTTTATTGAAACTTTTGATGGAGCAGCTGTATAGGAGCCGCACAGATAGCAGCTCATTAGTGACAATGCTATGGGGATGGCAGCCAACTGGCTGAATCTAATTTTATAGCCTGTCACTTGTAGACCAGTAGAACTCAAAGAATTGCTATCCAGCACCACTGAAAATTGTCTGTATTTCTAGGGCTTGATCCACAACCCACTAAAATCAGTAGGAATCTTTCCATTGAGTTCAGTGGACTTTGGATTAGGCCCTTTGTTCTGTCTTTTAACAGGTCCTGCACAGTGCAATGTTGTTTATGCCTGTCTGTAAATAATACAATTTACAATAGAAGGTGATTCCAGCAGAATATAGGGTTTAATGCTGCTGTGTGTTCTGATTTTTGCAAGTTCCTATTAATTAAAATGTGTGACATTTTCTCTGACAAACATAGAATTATGTGTGCATCATCTGAACCTCTAAGCAAACTCTGTGTAGGGTGTAGTATTCTCATAGGAAATATACCATTAGTTAGCTGTACGATCGTAAGATGTAGAATTTCTGCAGAGCAAAAAGACAGATGGTGCTGATGTAACCCACACACCTTCTGGGTGTGGTGTTCTGTCCCATCTAGTGGCACCAAGACCACTTAGGGCAGGTCTACACTACAGCTGGGATCGACGCTCTGAGATCGATCCACCAGCGGTCGATTTAGCGGGTCTAATAAAGACCCGCCAAATCGACTGCAGATTGCTCTCCAGTCGACCCCTGTACTCTAACCCCGACGAGAAGAGTAAGGTAAGTCAATGGGAGAGTTTCTCCTGTTGACCCCCTGTGGTGTAGACCCCGCAGTAACTCGACTTAAGGTACGTCGACTCCAGCTATGTTATTCACGTAGCTGGAGTTGCGTAGCGTAGGTCAGCTTACCGTGGTAGTGTAGACATAGCCTTAGAGAGAGTTAAATGAGTCTGCTCTACATGAGTTAGCATAGTTAAATGAGTTAGCCCGTGCAGTAGAGGCTTGTGCACTAAGCTCCAGAGGTCCCAGGTTCAATCCCACCCACTGATGACCGGGGTCTGTCGGTGTTACTCTGACACTCAACTAATTGAAGTTACTTCATTAAGACTGACGAGAAAACTGGGCTTGTGGTATATCGATACTCTACCGACAAGTACCTCCCTCCTTGTGCCTGCTGCATGGTGGCCAGGCATAATTCAGGTTGTGAGCAAGAGCAGGGTCCCCTGCTATAACCCTATCAGGTACTAACTACTCAGGTGGCAGTGATTGGCAGAGTCTGGGAAGAGTCATCTCTTTCTGCTCCTCACCCATATACACACGATCTATAGCTGGCCAGCAGAGTCGGCTGCACACATTGAAAAGATGGGTGAGCTGACACTGCAGTGTGCACTCAGCCAGAAGCCTGAAGGAGATATTCTCACTGTCAGTCAGAATTCTTCCTGGGGCCTCTTGCCGCAGCATGGCCCTCTCCACACCCTCCTGGTTGGGCAGTCACTTAAAAGCCAACGGCAATTTAGAGCCCAATCCAATGGACAAACTGTCCATTTGTCTCTAGTGGCAGAAGGATTTGGGCCATTAATTCTTAGGGAGTAGAGTCTGCCACCCTTACCCACATTGAGCAGATCCCTACCATGCAAGCAGTTCCACAGTATAAACTAATAGATACATTGGGAGGATCATTTCGTTTATATCAAATGCATTTACATCTTAATCCTTATTTTATTTTATACAAGACAAGTTAAATGTGGCTGTTTCCAAACTTCTATTGTATTCAGTCTTTTTGCTGCTAATATGAATAGAAAGGTTTCATTCTAAATATTTAAGGAATTCTGTATTGTTTGCCTATATTATATATTTAAATAAGTACATTGACTAGATTCTTGATCTAAGATTATCTAATTGTTTGACTAATTTTACTAATATTTTTGACACCAGTGGTGGTATATTGACTGTGTTTGTCATTCTGATGGCATAAGAGAAATGTTTAGTGTCCCATATAAGCTCAATGGTAGAACTGTAGGTGCATTAACTTTTCACATAACTGAGGAAGTCCTGAATTGTTGTAAAAGGTATTTTTACTGCCACCTTGTGGTGTTGCAGATTTTCAGTGACCAAAATGACATTTTTTTAAACTAACGGCCTTGTCTGAATCTTGCCCAAGAAGAAGAAAACAGGTAATAATTTTATACTGGTATCTGTTTGTTTTCTAACATGTGCATTGGCACTTGGTTCAGTTTTATCTTTGATACACAATGAACATTCATAACAAAGCTTCTCATTATTAGTATGCAGGAGCCCTATACACTTAAGTTACAAAAAGGGAAACAACCAGCTATGTGTGGGGGGTCTTTCATAAAGTGGCAGATGGGAGAAAGGCATTTTAAAAATAGAAAAAATATGATTGTAAAAGCATCATAATGGGTTTTATTTCCTACTCGTTCAGAAAACTGATTAGATTTCAAATTGATGGTGTTGTTATAAGCATTTATTTGCCTTTACAGACTCTTTGTGCAGCCTGCAAAGGCCTCTTTCTGACTATGGCTTTGCTGCAGATACCCTAGACTCCCCTTTCCCTCCCCCCTCGCGCAAACACTTAGGGCATGCTTAACTTTACTCACAAAATTGGCTTCAATGGGATTACCCATGTGCTTAAAGATAAGCATGGTGCAAAGGGGTCTGCAAGATTGTGGCTGTAGAATGCATGACTCTGGGCTGCGGCACAGGCTAGTCACCTGAGTGCCATCCTGGCTGAGATCCTAAGTACTCAGGCAGTGAGTCCGTGCCACTGCCTGCTCTACCATGCTACATTGCTATTTTTAGCATGCTAGCTCCATCAAAGATCACTTGGGTATGTCTACCTGAGCTGGCAAGTACACCTCCAGCTGCCACGTAGGTGTCCCCTTCCTGGGAGGCTCAGAGCAGTGCTTGGTAAAGAGCCTACATTCTTCCCTCAAAACACAGCAGGTGGCAGTGCTGGGCTCGCTACTGCCCACTGGGAATTGGCTCTGCTCTTGTGTTTCCCTAGTATTAGCCCAGAGCACCTGGGAATCCCTAGCATGTACAAGATTTGTTTATTTGTTCACAAAGTGTCCAGTCCAATTTTGTAGGCAAGCAGCCAAGCCTTTTGATGTTTGTCCATTACTAGTCAACAGTCATTAAAACCCTCAAAGACCATTTTCATTTCCAGGAAAGTCTTCTATGATTAACATTATACTTGATGTGAATAAAAGCAAAGGGTCTATTTGTTTTCCTGAAATAGCGGACAAGCAGTTTCCTTTTTCACTCTGGTGAATTATGCCACCTTATGGAATTCAGGAGTCATTACAGTGTACTCTTCTGTAGGTAAAGAATTAAAAAAAAAACAAAAACAAAAAAACCCACAGAGAGAGATTCTTGTTTCTGTGCTTATTGAAGTTTGAAATTACTTTCCATTTTAAATTACGGCTCACAACTTAATATTTGATGTGGATGTAAACAGTTAACTGTGCTGTATAACCAAACTAATGAATTCATTACTAATATATTCCTCTAGAAACCAGTGATGGGGGAGAAGATGTGGAGTTTTAGGACATGTTTTTACTAGTGGCTAACTAGTGAATTATTCCCTCACTATTTGCCAGACTTGGAACCTCAGAGACATTTTCCATTACCCTCTCTACTTCTCCCATATCCAGGCACTCATAAAGCCCTGTTCTCCATTCACCTACAGCTTCCTTAAATTCTGTCCTTTCCTATATATTTCCTCTGCTAAAACCAATGTCTGTTTCTTAGCAGATTCTCACTTCAACCACTCTAACTAAGCCCCATAGCCTCTGTCTGGCCTTCTCACTTCTGACCTTTGCTGCTTCCAGTATAGCCACATCACAGCTGCTAAAATGCGCTTCCGGTCGCAGCACTCCAGCAGTATCAACTCCTCTTCTCAAATCCCATCACTGGCTTCCTCTCTTTCTCTCCATCGAGCTCATGTTGTTTGCTCTCATCCATTAAGGCTCAGCACAGCTCTACCCCTGAATAAACATCTGCTTTCATAGCCTTCTTCTCTTTTCGTCCCTTCTTAAGCTCCTCCATGGCTATTAGGCAGGATGGACTGGGATGGTGTCCCTAGCCTCTGTTTGCCAGAAGCTGGAAATGGGCAATGGGATGGCTCACTTGATGATTATCTGTTCTGTTCATTCCCTCTGGGGCACCTGGCATTGGCAACTGTCAGAAGACAGGATACTGGGCTAGATGGATCTTTGGTGTGACCCAGTATGACCATTCTTATGTTCTTATGTTCCTAACTGCTCTTTTTGTGTCCTCCCAAGTTTCAACATTATACCTTCTTTCATGCCATCCCTGTACTTTTAACAGTCTCTCATTTACCATGAGCTAACCACCATCTCCTCCTTTATATCCCACCTTAAAATTCACTCCTCTCACTAGATTTCTCTAACCTGAACAAGGGCCAAAATGGGCCTCAGCTGCTCCCAGAATAGCAGAAGTTCAAGAGTGGTGCAAATCACCTTTGCCATCCCTTTGGATTTCACACCAAGCAGAGTTCCGACTTAATGATAAACTGGATAATGATAACCAATAAGCAGCAGCAGATGAGACAGAGCAATAGCCTCCTACTTCCATCTGAAACTTAATGGAAGAGAATCCAAAATGAGATGAGCCTGTATTTGCCAGCAGCAAACTCTAGGTTTTTTTCCCCTAAAGAAACAGGTGATCTCAGAGGTTTATGAAACACTCTCAAGTTTGAGTATAGATCCATTCTAGCATAATGTTAAGTAACCTAAGCCACTGATTATCATGGTGAATGGTACCTCAGAAGACATGGTATCAGTTAAAAAGACAGACACAGTGAAGGATCTGGGAGAATTAATGTGATTGAAACTGTAGAGGAAAAAATATGGAAGATAAGAAAGAGCTTAGAGAAATCTTTTTAATCAGCTATTAGAGGATTGAAAACAATATGAAAGGAACAGTAAAAAGAATTACAATTATAAGATAAAAGGGAGCAAATAAAACATCTGTCAAAGTTCAAATATGTTTGTGCTACCGAATAGCACTACTACAATGTCCCTCTAATGCCTCGGTCACAGACAGATGCACCATAAGAAGCATAACAAAATTCTGGCAATGTGAAAAATACAACAATTGCCCCAGGCAAAACCTTGGAACTGTCTGTAACAAGAGGGGAAGCATCTCAGGGACCACCTGCATCTATCTATTTAGTTAAACAGAAAAGTGGTGGTCCGTGAAGCGACTCTGTAGACAATTTCAGCGACTGTCAGAGTATTTATTAGAGACACATTGACCAATGTGATAGAAATGAGTATATTTCAGTTCAGATCACATGTGGAATAATCACTAGAGTTTCTGAATGACAGTTTGCTCTGCTATTCCTGAATAGAAAAGTTGACAGCTGTAGAAAAGCCGTGCTGTTGTCAGTAGTGTAGGCAGGTCCGGAGCACAGGGGGAGCGGCGCTATAAAAAGGTGCCTCCCCAGGCTCCCCCTGTACTCACCCGGCAGCGCTCCGGGTCTTCGATGGCACTTCGGCAGTGGGTCCTCACTCGCTCCGGGTCTCCGGTGGTACCCGCCGCCAAAATGCTGCCGAAGATCCGGAGCGCCGGCAGGTGAGTGCAAGAAGCGGCACTTAAAAAGAAGCGGCGCCTTTTTTTAGTTCTGCTAAATCTTTTTAAGGCACCGCTTCTGCTCACAGGGGGAGTGGCTTCTCCCCCTGCTCCCCCCCGGCTGTGCTACTGGCTGTTGTTCTGCTTCTTCAGAGCTACAGATTACTAGGCTATTACAGTAGCTAGCTGTTGACTTTCTTATTGACTTCGGCTGGTATTGTGGGTGCCCAGCACTTCTGAAAAGCCAGCCGAGGCATCAAACCAGTCAGAATTTCTCCCGTGGCTCCTGCTGTAAAGCAGTCCCTCTGCACAGCTCAATGCGTAGCTGTCCTTTAAAAGGCACAATTTAGCCTTTAGTATATCATTCAGCCATACCAGCTTGGGTGATGAACTTGTATTATTTTGTACAATTGAGCAGAATTGGACCTGGATGGTTCACATGGTTGGTTGGTAGTTCAGTGGCACTCTTCTCTTGGAGTTAGCACTGACACAGCACTCAACAACCCAACATGGTGACAGTAGTCATTGGCCTTCCTGGGATGGTGTCTTTCTGAAGAGATGGCAATCTTTGGAAGGAAACTTATCCACCAACATAATTTTGCTACATTTTTATGAGTGCCTTCTATGGAGACCAATGCAGGAATGGAGGTACCACTCTAATACCATTCTCTCTCACACCACACAGAGAAATACCCACAACCTCAGTCCCCTCTTCTAGTTTGTTTGTTTTTTAACAATATTAATCCAGGTCTGACGTGGCCTACCAACCAAAAAGTATAAACAGCATTTAGACTGCAGTCACACAATACTTAGACGAGAAAATGCATGGAACTTAGCAACAGAGATGACATGCAAAAAACAGCCCAGGACAGACAGGGATGGCAAGCCCTAAGCAAGGTTTGATGGTGCAGGAAGGATTCCAGATTCCAGTAGCTGTAGGAGGCCACAACTGAGATCAGAGAACCATTGTGTTAGGCACTGTACAGCTATATTGTTAGAGACAGTGCCTTCCCCAGAGAGCTTACAGTCTAAATAGACAAGCCAGACAATGGTAAATTACCCTGTTATAACAATTTCTTATGTTCTAACTCTGGAATACAAATATACTAAACACATGGACAATCTAATACTCCACTAATAAATAAATAATGCTTTGCATATGTCATTGCCTGTCAGGAATTATACTACCTCTCTGAGTCCAAGGAAGCACAAGCAGTTGGACTGAGCTTACCAAAGGCCCTGATCCGCAACGGGATTTAAGCATTGCAATGCCTAACTTACAGGTGGCTGGAAAATCACTAGACTCCACAAAGCCTGGATAAGGTGCCTAGGCTCCCTATACAATGAATGAGGAGAGAGAGGTGCCTGAGAAAGGGATCCACAAAACTAGCATGCTGGGTGAGGAGCTGCCTAAGGCTGGTTCAAGCCCGCCCTCTGCCATATGAGTTCCCTAATCACTGGGCTAAAAGTTACAAGGGAGCCTGAGGTCTTATCGTCCCCTGGCTCAGAGCACATCTGCTAGATTGGGCGCCACAGGCAAGGTAGACTTCCTCCTATCTGTCTCTGCCTGGTCTGAGGATTGCGCTGGGGCTTAGGCATGAGGTAGGTATCCGGGCTCCTACCAGAGATAGCAGTGTGCATGTCCAGGGGCAGAAACGTAGGCATTTAGAGCAAAAATTTAGGTGCCAGGAGAGCTTAATTGCTTACAGGGTAATGTAGCAGCTGAATGTGGATTTGTGGATTGCAGTAATGCCTGAAACGGGTCCTTAGGCATCAAATCCTCTATTTTCCTTGTTAGGTTGACAGGGTTTCAGAACCAGAAGGATTAACTAAGTGGCTGGAGGAGTGGATGCAGCTGAAAATTGTAAACCTATCAGGCCCCATGGGTAGATATAAAAAGAAGGAAGATGTGCCTAGAGTGAGAGAAAAGAGCTGTGTGTAAGTTTAGGTCATTCTGGGCTCCTGAGCTTATACCACAGAAAGGGGAATAATATTAACTGAGACTTGTCTATTGTGTACTCTGGAAAAGTGAGAACTTCTTATTTCCTTGTTGTGGTTATGGGCATTACTGTCACTATGGCAAATGCTCTTTGAAAACATTAATTGTCACACACACACACACCCCCGGATATAAGAGAGTAGCGCTATACATAGAAGTTATACAGATGAGTAGGCTGAGGTACAAAGAATTAAAAGTGAGTAGGTGTCAGAGTCAGGAAGATAACCCTGGAATTCCTATTCCCAGTCTCTTTCTCTAACACTAGACAATGCTGACTCTTAATGAATTTGATTTCTGTAATCTCTTTTCATAATGTGCCTATAAATGTTTGCTAAACATATGTTTGCATTTCAAAGTGTGACTTTTAACTACAAACCTGAAAATGGTGTGAAGCAAATGTAATACAAAATCAAGGGAGTTATTTTCATCAAGCCTGCAGATTTCTGGAAAATCTTGATTTTATTACAGTTCCAGGAATAAATGACTTGGGCCCTTTCTTTGTTAAAGGGAAACTTCAGTCAAATAGAAAACAATGTATAGTCCCTTAAACCAGTGGTTCTCAAACTTATTTGATTGGGCCTCCCTTTCTTTGTGTCTGTAGTCATTTATGTCATCTCTCCTCCCCACCCCTCCCCCTGCAAATACATATACCACCACCCAGCTCTGAAGGCAGAATGGAGAGCAGTGACTGCTGGCCGGAAACTCATTTCTGAAGGCAGCATCATGCTAGCAGCAGCACAGAAGTAAGGAAGGCAATGTGAAAAGTGATATTTGTCATTATCACTTTTCACAGCAGACTTAGTGCCTCACTGCCACCCTTACTTCTGCACTACTGCTGCCACCACAGGGCTGATAGCCATAGCCCCACACCGGGGGGAGGGAAAGGAGACCCCAAGCCTGGGCTGCCTCCTAGTGAGGGATTCGGGGTGGAGAGGAGAGCTTAAGTCCAAACCTGGGTGGCTGGGCTCTGGCTGTCCCCTTTACCTCTCCTCCCAGATGTGCACTTTGGGTCCGCATTGGTGAGCTCTGCCCTCTCACTCCTACAGTAACTGCTGATCTCAGCTGATCCCATGAAGACCCTGAGCCTTCACACTCTTTCCTCCACTGCTCCCCTGGTCTCATTGCAACAGACTACTGACATATTCCCATGGGTTCCCTTTGTGGCGGCTCCTCCTGACCTCCCCATCCCCTGCAGTGTGCATTTTCACTAAACAGAGCAGGATTGCAAGTAAAATAATGTTAACCTGGTCAGTATGAACTTGTTTACTGATGCCCAAAGCAACTGGTGGGGTTGATTGGGGATGTCATGGAAAGCAGCTATCCCCTCCTCTCCACCTCTCACCTTTCTTCTCCACATCCATGAGTTTCTATGGGTTCCTGGGAAAGATGGATTCTGATGTTGAGTTGACTCTCCTTCATTCCATGCCCATATGTGTGGCTTTGGCTCCCCCATCCACAATGTCTCATATCTTCATTTTGTGGCTAGTCAGATATTCAGTACTGACAGGCCCAATATTTCAGGATGGTACAGTACAGTTTCCCAAATGCAAAACTTCTACGTTTTCATTACTCTGTATGTTTCTTTCTGCACTCTGACACTTTTTTCTGAGGCAATTAGTAAGTCCCCTGCAGACACCTCTCTTTAAAAAGAACACAAAGCTGACTGACTGAATCTGCACCAACATTTCAAAGAACCAACATAAAGGTACTGCCCAGAGAACCTGAAATATTTAATAATCACAGATTTATTCTTTGATGTGCCTCCAGTGTGTGTTTCAACGGCATTGCTCCCAGGCTCGACTCAAGAAGACCTACAAGAGAAAAGCAAGGAAAGCTGAGGACAGAAACCCACTAGGTTAATGTGTTACTAAAAAGTAATACCTTTGCATCTTTCTAAGTAAAAGTGATCTTCTTACTGCCCCCAAAGTTACAGCCTGGCAGAATGCAGTGCCCTGTATCTTAAAAACACTTCATCACCATACAAGATGGGAGGGGGTGAAAAGAATTACAAAGATTCAACTGCAATACTTTATGGTCCTTGAGAGGTATCAGGCAGGAAAGGAGGATGATTATGAGTTAAGGATGATTAAATACTAAAGCTGCAAACTTCACAAATGATGAAACAGCCAAATAAATTGCCAGGGATTTAAACCAGACACATTTAGATTAACAGTACTTCTGTGAGACAGTTTGATAAATGCCTTGAATGTAACACAGCACAGCTCTGTCCAGATTTCAAGGAACTTTGACTTTGGCCACCTGTTTATTAATTGGACTAGTGCATGTCTATGCATTGTAAAAATGTCATTCCTCTCCTGTGGATAACATTCCATGTAGCTACACAGGTGGTTAACTGTGGTTGTATGATATAGGGTTTCCCAGAGAGTAACAAATTCCTTAGCTGGTGTGCAATCATATCTGTATCAATAAGATTCAAATAATTAGCAGCAATATATTTCTAGAGCAGTCTAGCCTATTATTTAAAAAATACAAATGTACTTTAACAAATAACAGACCTCTTTAGTTTTAAGGCAAATATTTAGCTTATCTAGATTCAAGTCAAATATTTACTGTTCCTCTACATATTTACTAATCATCCCATTACTTTATTGGGGCCAAATTGTGCTACCCTTTGTTACAATGAAATAGGCACATTGACTTCAGTGGGACTACTCGGGGTGTAAGGTACTATTAATTGCAGCATGAATGAGGGCAGCACATTCTGGCCCTTATGTAGCAAAAGTAAACATCTGTTGGAACCAAATTATGGTTTCCTTTTCAAAGGTGGGCTGAGGGGACACAAGTGGGTTCTTTCATCCTACAGGACCGGTGCAGAAGGCAGCCATGATGCGGTTGTTTTATAGACATACAACAGATGATCCTAACACCACTGGCAGCACTGCACTCCCCAAAGTGTGTGTTTGTGCAGCTTGGAACCAGAGCAGGGAACATCCCCATGTTCACCCGATATTATCGGGGGAGGCATACACAATCACTTTACTACTGGTGCAGCAAGTGCTGCATTGGAACATGCTCCCCCTAGGGCCCTGGAGGTATTATGTCAAGTGAATTTTATCAGAACTTGACATTTCAGTGCCATAGTTTGGTCAAAATGTCAGCGAAAGATACAAAAATGGAGGAAATCACAGTTCTCTACATTTTGAACAGCTTTAGAACTGGTTGAAATGCTTCAAAATGTCAAATAATTTCAATGATAAAAATGGTGAAAATGTTATGAAAATAATCTTTGCAAAAAAATCACAATCTCCCTTGCCCCCAAACTTCCACAAGCTCTACTATTAGGTCCTGCATTAGTGCACTGCCTTCCCCCCAACACTCTGGGTAGTGCAGGGTCTAACTCCACCACTCGCAGCCCACTGAATCATACTTTAGTTCTTGATTTTTTTTCAACAGATCTAAATTTTAGAAAAGAATTATTCGTTGTCTTTTAAAATGTTCTATAATCATTTATTAGGCATTTTGGGACATCACATAATTGTCTTCATAGCCCACGTAAAGTATTCCAAAGCTATTTTTTTAAACCTATACATTTGGCAATGCTACAAGTAATATTTACTTTTACTTTAAAAGAAGTTTAAAAAAAATTTGAAGAATTTATGCAACACTGTACCTATGATAAACAGTGGCATGGCTTGTCACTTATTCTCTTTATACATGTAGCTAAACCTTAAGAAACACACTATTCATGGCAAAATCATCCCAACTCACTACATGACACTTTTATTACAGATCTAGAAGTGGTGAATTAGACGCATGCAAAAGAAATAAATAGCCTGCGGTTAGCTTTGAAAGTCAGCCAGCTTCCACATAGCACAAAAACTGAGCTTTACAGACTGTGGCCCTAGTGTGATAAAACTCATAGCTCTTCATAGCTTAGTTTCATGCATCTTTACATAAGGGTTTTGTTAAGTCTCCACATTACACTCTGACACTGACACAGTAGTATCCAGGGAAAAATCACACAGTCTCACAAACATATGGGCTATTGTGCACCCACTTCTTTCAAGCCCATTGAAGTAATCAAGAGACTCCCATTAACTTCACTGAGCTTTGGATAAGGCCCTGAACCTACATTAGTGATGGGATTAAACTGATGAAAGTGAAATCTTTTGATCTGGTATCATTGTTTTGTAACAGTTTCTTTAATTGAGAGTAATTAGCGTTTTAAGCTACTTTGCCAAAGTGCATATCTTGCTTCAAAATCTCAGTTTTGCTTCATTTTACTGATTATTTTTAATGTGGTTCTGCCCATAACTTTGAATCATTTGGCTCTGGAGTATTATATTGCATGTTAACTGTTATGCATATTGACTTATCATTTCTGACTTCATCTATTACATTCATTGCTCAGCATATACTGTCCTTAACACTGTTATGCACAGACAAAAACTAGACTAAGATGTAGTTAAGCCAGGTGGCCCCCAGAGAAGACGGTAGACCCCTATGCTGTCAGGAGACAAAAGGTACCATGAGGAGTTCATGAATAGACATAGTGATTATCTTTCTAAAGGGAGCCTCTGGCCTCTCACTTCAATTGAGAACAATGAGAGATGGTGGCCATTTTGAGAAGGGCACCGGGTGTTTGACCTGTTTGAGCCCTCTGGGGATAACCTGCTGTTGTATTAAGATATAGAGATAACACAGATTTTAAGGCCAGAAGTCACCATTATGATCATTTAGCGAACTGCATAGAACCCCACCAAGTGATTCTTGCATCAAGCCCATAACTTGTGGTTGAACTACAGGATATATATTTAGAAAGAAACACCCAATCTTGATTTAACATCTTCCAGTTATGGAGAAAATCTGCTGTGTCCCTAGATAAGTTGTTCCAATGCTTAATTCCCTTCACTGTTAATTTCTTTTTGTTTTATTTCAAGCCTGAATTTGTCTAGCTTCCGCTTCCAGATGCTGGATCTCGTTATGCCTTTTTCTGCTAGATTAAAGAGATGTCTACTATCAGAAATCTCCTCCTTCTGAAGGTACTTATAGACCATGAAGAAGCTGTTTAATAACCTTCTCTTGGATAAACTAAATAAGTTGAGCTTCTTAATTTTCTCACCATCAGACATGTTTTCCAGACCTCAAACCATTCTTGTAGTTTTTTTCTGAATCCTTTCCAATTTTTCAACAGCTTTTTTGAAACATGGGCACCAGAAATGGACGCAGGATTCTAGTAATGGTTTCATTATTCCAGGGCTCTATTCAGAGATAATAATGCCCCCCATTTCTACTAGATATTTCCCTGTTTGTATACCAAAAATTGAACTAGCCCTTTTAGCCATATCTTTTGTTCAGTTGTTTGTTCACTATAACCTCTAAGTCCTTTTCAGAATCATGGCTTTCGCCAAGATACAGTCCCCAATCCTTTCAGTGTGACCTACATTTTTTGTCCTTAGATGCATGACCTTGCATTTGGCTGTAATAAAACACAAGTTATTTGCAGAGCTGGTCAAAATTATGGTGGTTTGGAGCCAGTTTGAGAGCAAAACTGGCCCTCAGATACTTGCAGAAAGACATGAAAGCCTGTGTACAGCAGAGCGGGGAAGAGAGAAAACGAGAGGCCTGAAAGTCCCTGTGACCTGTGCTCCAGACAGGGCAGGGACAAATCCCACGAATACAGACACTTGCAAAAACAAAAAACAGCTTTTCCACAACATCCCTGCAAACAAATACCCATTCACATGAGTATTGACAGAAAAACAAAGAAAAAGAAGCAAGAACCAAACAAAATCTAAACATTATTCATAATTACCCCAAACTGTTTATGAAATATCTTTCAGCACTAACAATATGGAGAAAGACAATACTCTCCTGCACCTTCAACAGGATGGCCTTACTCAGTGCAGGAAGAGATATGGCTCTAAATAATAAACTCTGGATAGGCTATCAGCCTATATAGAGGGTTATGGATTATACTGTAGCTGCAATATCTTTCCTGTGCTGGCAGTTGAATGTATTGAACATATGATGGATGAATAAATAAATGGAAAAAATGTTACTTCCTCTGAGTGGTGTGGTTATTGATCTTTCTAAAAAAATCACTTTTTATTTACATTAAGATGGATAATTACATTTTTATTCTAATACGTTATGGAAAACAGTTTAAGTAGCTGGGTCTTTGGCACTTATGTGACAGAAACTTAACTGATACTAAGAGCATGCCCGAGTTTCCATTTCCTAAGCAACGTTCACATAATTTAGCTTTGGAGTATGGTATATACTCTGCAACAGGAAATATCTTCTGCTCAGACATACTAGGAGAATATTAGCAGTAATGTAACAGTTCTTTCTCTAGAAGGTTAAAGTGAGAGTGGGGGAAAAAATGTCGATGTGTTTTGCAGCTATCACACGTCTTGAATTTTAGTGATGTGGCGAATGCTGTTTATAATTATCTACTGTATTCTATGTTACCATTAGGCTGCAAATCAATGTGATGTGATGCTTCTGGCACTTTAATGTCTAGGCATGTTGTGCTGTTTTGTTACATTTAGTGGGTAATGGAAGCTTTCACACAGTTACCAATTTTGTGAAACAGATTTTTCTTTTTATTGTCAGAAGGGACACACATTTGGAACAGTCGGCAGTGATAAAGAAAAAATATTAAGGAACTTCATTGAATCTTTGCTGGTCTTGACTCCTGATCCAGGGAATTTGACTTGTCAAGTTCGGCTCCTGATCCATGGGAATTTAGCAATATTAACCCATTAAAAAGAGTGGTTAAAACTCTTTATAGTAAGTAATAGCCACTTTTTCAATTGGTGTATTGTTTGTAAGCCTTCTCTGATTCTCTTCAAATGTATTCTTTATCAGTAAGTATTTGCTGAATAGTTCGGATGAATAGTTTTCAGACAATGGGTTGTCCTCCAGCTGCTTGCTTTGCTTGTTCACTATTTGCTTATGCTGTGTGGCTGGTTATCTTAGTCACATAGTATTTATTCTGCTCCCTGATTAGATTACTGAAACATCTAAGACAAAATGATGAATAACTCACTTCCAGTACATAGAAAACCCAGTGGTCAGTGTGTGTGGACATATTTGTTGATATCAAGAATAGCCAGGATTATCATAATTAACAACAAAACATTGTAGAAGGGAGTGACCCTAAGAATCCCTCAGTGCCAACTCCCAAAGGATTCACTATTCTTTGACAGTACAGTCTGACAGGTCTGACAAACTCACTACATCCAATACATTGCTTTCATTGTATTTATCCAAAGAGGGTCAAGTGAGGTCTCTAATCAAAGCTTATATCAAAAGAATCCTCGTAATCATTGTGAGATGTATTTACAGATGATAATTAAGGAGTTCTCTATATATACTGGAAAATGTTTTAAAGTCTAAAACAAAGCTGGGTTGACAAGCAAATTTTGACCAGATAAAGGATGTATATTCACCTGTCTGTCTGGGTTCACATGTAAAATAGGCACGGCAAGCCAACACAAAGGAAGTCTGTTTGCATATGATGTCAATATGAGGATGCGAAGGTAACATGAAGCCAACGCACCAGGGAATAAATGAAAGGAGTCATCCTCATTCTGGGTGCAAAGCAATGAACTTTGAGGATATAAGAAGGCAAAAGGACACCTCTTCATCCTTCACTGAGGCAACAAAAAGGATAGGTCTTTTAGCATTCATGAAAGAGGGATCCCAGCTATGTTGGTTGGAGATGGCGGGAGGTTGCTTTAGGTGAGATTACGGTGACCAGATGTCCCGATTTTATAGGGACAGTCCCGATTTTGGGGTCTTTTTCTTATATAGGCTCCTATTCCCCCCCCCCCCCCCCCCCGTCCTGATTTTTCACATTTGCTGTCTGGTCACCCTAGGTGAGATAAACTACTTTAGATGAAGATTTAGCCTGTTAAAGTTAAGCTTAAATTCTAAGATGCATGCTATAGTTTTTTATATGTAACCACTTCTGTTTCCATTGTTATCCCTACTCACTATCTCTTAAATGTTACCCTTTGATAATAAATGTATGATTATTTTCACTATAAATATATTTTAGTGCCGTGATATTACGTCGTAACTGATCCTCAGTTGACTCAAAGAAGCTGTTCCTTTGGGGACAGCTTAAATGGTAATTTCTGTGAGTGCCTAGTGGTTAAGGGCTGGACACTGCAAGGGAACAATTTGATTGGAGGGCACTGATTGTTAACCTGTAGGGCAAAATAAGGGTTGGCAGAGCCTTGAGGACATTGCGTGGCTAGCAGGCTGGTGGTGTCAGGGAGCTGACTCCCAATTAAGCACAAGTAAATCTTCCTCTCACTGGAGCCATAGGGTGTGGGGGGAACAAGGTGACTCACAGTCCCGGGCACTCAAGAAAACATCGGAGAGGGATATTAAACTTCATGTTTCAGCCAAACTCTAACTATCAGAGATTACAATGAGATCTAATGTAGGGAGGTAGATTATCCCCCTTCTGCCTACTGTAGGGTTTTACACTTATCTCTGAAGCCTCTTGTGCTGGCCGCTTCCAGATATGGGATACTGGATTAGATGGACCTTGGGTCTGATCCAGTATGGCATTTCTGATGTGTGTTACTTGTTCCCCTCTCTTCCTGATCCAACAGAGCTTGTTTTTTTAGTTCCAGTTTATGCTTTCAGCTCTGGAGGTCCCCAGTTGAATCACTGGTGTCAGCCAACATGGTAGATGTCACGTCTCTACCTATTTGTGAAACTACTGAGATTTGCAACCATTTCTGTGAATACCTGATAATGTCCAAATCCTCATGAGTGAGTAACATGACCCCATGCATTATAATAAATCAATTTATCTTTTTTATTCATGAAAATATTCACGTTTTTTAAACTTCTCCACTAACTCTACCAGAAACAGACAAAACTCCATTGTTCTGCTAAGATTGAGGTATTTACAAAAAAACAATTGTAAATGCAGTGCATTGAATATATAAAACAAATGGTAGCAAGAACCAATAGGTCTGCAACTGATTTTTTCTTTATTTTTATTTTTTCAGCAGAAATATTTAATAAAATTCCCTGGATGCAGATAAACTTTCATTCACCTGAATTTAAGACAGTTTCATGAGGCTCAAAATGGGAATGACAAGCACTTTGAGAAAAGGATTGAAGTTTAAGCATGTCTATTTTCTGCATAGCTTCTGTCAACAACTTTGTAACTGTCGTAAAATGCCGCTACACTTCTAGTGAAAAAAATGGTATGTTCCAAGACCTACTGGAACACTGGAGGAGTTCTGGAAGAGCTGGGGTTCTTTAGAATTAAAGCCCAGATCAAATATCTGGCTATTACCTCCCCCCCTTAAATTTGGGGAAGGTTGATGAGTGTGTTTGGAATCTGAATTTAGATCTGGATCTAAATCTTTCAGCTTTGCTCATCTGTAGTTTTATGTCACAAACAGAGGACTGTGAGTAATTGCCACCCAACAAACTACCTGACTGGCACACACATTTATTTGGGATAAGAAAGTTTTAATTCTATGTTTTTAACTTGTGCCTAGCCCCTCTGTTGTTCTGCAGTTCTGACCAATTCTCTCTATTCTAATTTTGCTAACTGGGTATTAGTTTGACATATCCAACTTTAAAAACAATTATTGACATAAATAATATATACAATGCAACCAACATGAAAAATAGCTGCTTGTTTGATGGCTGCTGCAAAACCTGTTGGAGGAGGAAGGGGGAGTATTTATCTTAATTTAATTTTCAGACTAATTTTTCTATTGCCTGAAATGGCATTGCATTCACTTACACCAGGTCCGCATTAGACACTTAATTGAATTAACTTGATGAAACTCTGTGTGGGAAATTATTGTATTACTTTACAATCATAAAGCTGGGTGCTTATATAATACATCCCCTTTCATTTGAGGATCTCAAAGCATTTTACAGATATAGATGAATTAAGCCTTACAGACCCTACACCCAATCCTGCAGTCCATGATCTACAGAAACTTCCACTGACTTCGGTAGAAATTGTGTCCAAATAAAGTCTATAGGATAGGGCTGACTGTGAGGCAAGTCCTATGGAAAGCATTACTATATCCATTGTACAGTTGGTGAAACTGAGGGGAAATAGATGAATTGTTGCCCAGCACCATTGAAATACATTGAGTTAGTGGCTTAGCTAGAAAGATTCAGGAGTCCTGACAGCTAACCCCGTTAGACTTTGAACAATGTGCCACTATATCATATGGACAAATTGCAAAAATACTTTTAACATATATTCTAGATTGAAAGTAACATTTCTAAAGCATATATATATGTGTGTGTGAATGCTTCCTCATTACATGTTACAGGCCTTATTCTCCTCTTCTTTACATCAGTTTGTCATGCACACAGCTTCAATGACATCACTGGAATTACATCTGATATATGCTGATGTGAGAGAAGACTCAGGCCCTGTGATTCCAGTAGCATAAGCTTTCCTGGTGGAGTGATTTGGTGATGGTGTGCGGCTGTTTCCCCATGCCCCCAAGGCAGCATTTTGTCAATTGCTTCCCGCAGTCCTGCATCTTGAGATCAGAGAAGGAAGTGGAAAGTACTGAAGTAATGTGTGTGACATATACTCTGCTGCACTGATTAATGAGCTCATCCAAGCTGGTGGGTCACCACCTACTCAGTTAATCACTGTATAGTAGTTTTAAGGTTGTTAAAAATTCTATACTGGCATGTTTTTACGTACTTCCACCATGAGGCTGGCTTGCATTTGAAATATGGTGTCACTGAAGCTCCGTCTCATTCCTGCATTACTTTATTTTCTTCAGGGGCTGCTAAAAGTTATTTCATGACTGCAGTGCAGGAGATAATTTCATTTCCCACCTCTGAAAGGACACACTGTGCCTGGTACCAGGGCCGGTTCTAACTTTTTTGCCGCCCCAACCAAAAAAAAAATAAAAACCCGAGTGCCGCCCCCCCCCCCAGTAAAAAACACCACAACCCCCCTATGCGCTGCCCCACTGAAACAACCCCCCCGAGCATCGTCTCGCCCCAACAATCCCCCCCTCCCCCGAGTGCCGCCCCGCCGAAACAAAAAACAACCCCCCCAAGTGCTGCCCCGCCAAAACAACCCCCCCGAGCGCTGCCCCGCTGAAACAACCCCCCTGAGCGCCATCCCGCCCCAACAATCCACCCTCCCCCGAGTGACACGCCAACAAAAAACAACCCCCCCAAGCGCCGCCCCGCCAAAACAAAAATGAAAAAACAACCCCTCCGAGCTCCGCCCCACTAAAAAACTCCTTCCCGAGCGCTGCCCCGCCAAAACAAATCCCCCCTCCCCTGAGCACCGCCCCACCAAAACACACCCCCCCAGCGCCGCCCCACCAAAACAAAAACAAACCCACCCACCCCCCGAGCGCCGCCCTGCCCCGAGTGCTGCCCCGCTGCCCCACGATTGGCCGCCCCTTAGAAGGTGCCGCCCCAAGCACGTGCTCGGTCAGCTAGTGCCTGGAGCCGGCCCTGCCTGGTACTAACACAGGGGTAGGAGATCTTGTATGTCAGTTCAATCAGAGCGGTTGAGGCAGATTCACTTGTGCACCAGAGTTCCAGTTCCCTGATTCACCATCCTCAATCCCACTTAGAGCTGCTGCTGGGCAGTAGAGGACTGGAATAGAACAGTGGTGTTCCACTATGCCCCTGACACCCTCCCTAGAGCAGTGGTTGGTAACCTGCGGCCTGTCAGGGCACACTTCTGGCGGGCCGCCAGACCCTTTGTTAACATTTGTATGGCTGCCCACAGCTCCAGTGGCCGCAGTTCACTGTTCCCGGCCACTGGGAGCTGCGGGCTGCCATGAAAATGTAAACAAACGGTCTGGCAGCCCGCCAGTGGCTTGCCATGATGGGCCACAGGTTGCCCACACTTGCCCTAGAGTCTCCCTATGCTAGAGCAGAGGTGCTGGCAGCAGCAGAGAGGAACCAGCAGGGAATTCTCCTACACAAGCTGGCTGATGACCCCTTTAAAACACCTCAGTGGTACAAAGGGGTCATAACAAGGCTTGAGAATATGACCCATTATTATGTGGAATTTACTTTGGTCTTTTCACAGTAACTCCCCAGCCATCATTTCCACCTCTCTAGCTTCTGTGTTTGGCAGATTTCCTGTAAAAGAAATCTTCAGCTTGGTTACTTTTATTAATGATGTCAGGCAGGGCAGTTTGCAATCTGAGCCTCTTTGTACTAGAAAAGGGTATCAACCAATTTGATAACAAACCCACAGCAGCAAGCTCAAGTCTGAGAAGAAAAATGATCAATCATTAAGTCCATACAAAGGGAAACAAAAGGTTATGTATTCAAGTGCAGGCTATGAATAAAATAAGTGCAGCTTTTTAGCTGCAGGACTTTCATTCTGAACAAAGAGAGAGAGTCAGATTGTCTGGCACCTCGTGTAGTCATTTACACCGGTGCAACGTGAGGGCAAAGCAGGTGTCAAGCATATCACCATACTGATGTAGTTTTACACCTGCCTTGCCCTGGTGTAAATGACTATATGAAGTGTAGGGAGAAGGAGAATCTAACTCAGAGTCTACGAGTCTGATCGCATTCCCATTGGCAAAACTCCCATGGGCTTCAGTGGCAGAGGATCCGGCCCTCTATGAATAAAGGAGTACACTCAAACAACAATATTTGGCCTTAGAGTGTATATTAGTCCAAGCAAGTACATTATAGTTAAACCTGGTGTGTATAGAGGTGTATGTATGTGCGACCATCACAGTAAGAGCAGAATTGTCTATTAGAGTTTAAAATGACGCCCACTTCTCTTATATTGGGGAAATTCCTTAGTCCAGCACATTTTTTGAGTCACAGGTCTGTACACGGGGGTTTTCCAAAGGACTGGGAGGCAGCAAGCTCAACCCAGGCAGAAGAACCACTTAGGGTTCACTTAGTGACTGACACTTTGACCACAGGACTGCAGTAGGAATGACAGCACTTTTACATCTGCTCAGTAAGGTGGGGAAATGATTGGTAGATCGGCAAAGTGATGGATCCACTGACCCCACCTTTACTCCTTTCTGGTGTACAAAGACACAAAGCCAATATGTAATTTGCAAGGCAAAGGTTGCAACACTTCACCCTATATATTCTGCTGAATATATTTGAAAACTAACCTTGGGCAGGACACTTAGGCCAATTTTTTTCAAACGTGGATGGCGACTGTTAGTCTTCTAACAGTGACAAGCACACCCAGCTTCAAATGACGTCTGTGCAGGAACATCTGCAAAATGATCACTACAGAGACAGGGGGCCAAAGATTGCTTTCCCTTATACCCTGGGTTGAGCCAGCTAACACATTTTAACGATGTTAAACCCTGTCTACACTAGGGCCAAGTGGTGTTTAAAATTTGTAAGTATTTTTTTTTGAAAACATGTCTTTTCCCAATCTAGACAGGCTTTAGTGTTGCATGCACTATGGAAGGAACACATTCAGTCGCTAAAGAAAGGCAACTTAATTGCTGTGAAGTGCCATACAATCCACATAAATGCAGTGCCAGGATTGGAATACATAAAAATGCAAAGTAGTGGATAAGAACTACAGAAACGAAAGAAGCAGGAAGTCAATAAAAAAATGACATCAGAAGAAAAACAGCTGTGGAGTCAGTTCAGATGAAATGCTTTAAAATTGTTGTGTTATTCACACCATTTCATACTACCAGCAGCTAGCATTAAAGACCCACATTTTTTCCTAGACAAGGCCTGAGGGTACCTACAAATGGAGGCAAACTAGTGTCATGGGTTAGTTCCCTGGCTTACAATTGCTTAGAACTCGGTGCAGATCTGGATGGATTAGAGCTCGTGGAAATAGATTTGTATTCTCATCCTTGTCCCACATTGCGCACAATTTTATCTACACTATGCCTAGCCCTAACACAGCCTTGCAGGGGAATAAAGGGAGCTTGGCTTCCTCCCTTATATGGGCAGGATGCTTGGGCGATGAGCCCCACAAGAGCAGCTGGCGGGGAGGGAGTGGATAGGGCATCGCTGGAGCCATGGCTCTACTCACCCATGTGCTAGCAGAGTATTCTGCACCTCACAAAAGGATATAGTCAATTACTCTTCTGCCAGTGCAAGAGAATCCCTTGTAGGAATTGTGCTTTTTTGAGGCAGTGTTTCACAAATGCTATGCACAATGCCAGAGGTGTATGTTCTATGTATTCTAATACAGACCTTGGCACCATGGCAGAATAATTTACTGGATTAAAAAACAACAAAGAAACTTCCATGAGCAATGCCTATATTTAAGCTTGTGTAAGAGTTTCCCCTCTAATGGATCATTTGATACAGTGTCTGGTGCCAGGGCTGGGGTACAAGTTAATGATACAAATCCCCAAATTGCCATTTTTGCCTTTGTTCAAGAGACATCTGAGTGGAATAACCCTATGGATCAGGACTAGTATGCATTGTAGGATCTGTGTGGAAAAGCAAGCCTGCCCACATTATGGCTAGCCCACCAATGCTTGCTCTGACTCCCACTGAACTCATTTGGAGTCTGTCCATCAACTTGAACAGGAGATGGATCAGACCCTTCATCACTAAATTAAATCACAGATTAAACCACACAAACTTGTATCAAGTATCAGAGGGGTAGCCGTGTTAGTCTGGATCTGTAGAAGTGACAAAGGGTCCTGTGGCACCTTATAGACTAACAGAGGTATTGAAGCATAAGCTTTCGTGGGTGAATACCCACTTCGGCTTGCATCCGAAGAAGTGGGTATTCGCCCACGAAAGCTTATGCTTCAATACCTCTGTTAGTCTATAAGGTGCCACAGGACCCTTTGTCGCTTCTACAGACTTGTATGGCAGCATTCTATTAAAATGGGTCTCTTTGAGGTAGGAGGTTGCATAGCTCTGGGGTAGTACCATCTCCAAATGGACAACGCCTGGATTGACTTCAAGGATTTTTATTTTTTTTTACCTCTTATTCACTTAGTCAGAATCATCCCAATACTGATTACTTACGGGTTCATCAGAGCCACAAATTAAAGTGTTATTACTTGCATAGCTAACTCTCAAGTTGACTTGGATTTTTAGCTGAAACTCCTTGATAAGGAATCAGTACCTAAAAGGGTCAAACTCCTGTATCAGTTCAACACATCCTGAGTCCCCGAAGGAAGAGAAGCAAAAATTAAACCAACAAAATTAGTCAAATATTCTGAACAATTTATTAAATACTTACAGGAGAATTCAAGCTGCCTAGAGACACAGATAAGTGAATATGCTTTCCTTTTTCAAAACTTGATAGATTAGCTCTAGAGCAAACCAAGCAAAACAAGAAATGGAGGAGTAATGACCGGTATGCATTCCCTGACGCATGCTAACATCAAATAACAAATAATACAGCTTTTTATGAAGTACGTGGCTTAAATATTAATAATATATGTTATATACAAAATTCTATGTTAAAAGAAAGTTAAGGTTGCAAAATCAAGCACTCAGAGTTAGGAAAGGCAAGAATTAAATTTCACTGTGTAATTAAGGTACCCAATTTGAGACACTTGGACTTGATTTCTTAGGGTACCTTGCATTTTTATAACATTCTATATCGGGGTAGGCAACCTATGGTACGTGTGCCAAAGGCAGCACGCGAGCTGATTTTCAGTGGCACTCACACGGCCTGGGTCCTGGCCACCGGACCGAGGGGCTCTGCATTTTAATTTAATTTTAAATGAAGCTTCTTAAACATTTTAAAATCCTTATTTACTTTACATACAACAATAGTTTAGTTATATATTATAGACTTATAGACCTTAAGAGACCTTCTAAAAATGTTAAAATGTATCACTGGCACGCCAAACTTTAAATTAGAGTGAATAAATTAAGACTCAGCACACCACTTCTGAAAGGTTGCCGACTCCTGTTCTATATGCTCAAAGCCCAGCTCTCATAGATTTCATTTGGAGCTGTGAGTGCTCAGCACTTCAAATATCTGACCCCAGGTGCCTCATGTTGAGCACCCAGAAAATGAGGAACACTCAGTAAGTGGCTACCTGTGAAAAGTTTTGGTTGAAAATTAAAAAAAAATAAATGTTTCCAGTTGAATTAAATGTTTTATTTCAACAAAATACCAAACTACTTTCATTTCAATTTTTACCATTGTTAAATATTTTTGGATCCTTAAATAATAAAATTAAAGCACGTTTTGGAAAAAATGTCTTTTCAAACAGAAACGTGAAAAGGGTTTGTTTCAACAATGTCAAAACAAAACATTTAGGGTGCTTTTGAATTTTCAGGGTTTTTTTCCCCCTTAAACTAACTATTCAGTGAAATTGACATGAGGTCCCAAAACATTTGGTGTTGCTAAATCTTCATTTGCCACTGAAAAACATTTCCTTCAAAAAAATTTGCAGCTCTAACGAGGCGTACACAATGCCCTGCTGTTGTGTATAACCATAAATGGTACTGGGGCATATAGCAAGTCATTTTTTCTACATTTCACTGACATCTCATCAGGTTATACACATGAAGATACAGTATTACAAAGTACAGAGTGGTTACTCACAGGTACAGCGACTATTACTGAATGTGTTAGACGCAGAAAACCTCTTCCTTTCCCAATTAAGAGGTTTTATTGTTGTGCACTGAGGGAGCAGGAAGACAATAGAAAAGATAATAAGAAATAATAACATTTAGTAATAAAAATGCAATGCTTTAAATTGTAACAGAAATATTCTAATAAAGATAAAATAAGGAATTAAAGTTCAGGATTAGTAAATGGTCTTACTGGACAAAATAATCTTCAGGTTGGAATTATAGCCATTTTGAAAACACAGAACACATTAAAGGTGACCTTTAAGCTCCAGTTTGGTGTGTGGGAGTATAAGGTTAATGCAATAGCTGAAAGATCATATTTGTAAAAAAATCTGCCTGCTGGTGGGAGTAATGGTACCTTAGCTGTTGCTGTTAACATTCTCTACAAATAGTCAGTGGACTGTAAGGTCTGACATGTTATTTATTTGACAAAGTGTTTTATTCTCGAGCCCAGTTTTTATATTTCATTATTTACTACATGTTTTTCATGACTTCAAGTGAAAAATCAAAAAAAGATACACTTTTGGTTAGGTCAAACCCCTCATATATCCCAGCACTCCCAATGTTTGGTGAAAATTCAGGTCCAGACCCAGATTCAAATGATGTGGTTCAGGCCTGTTTTCTCTAGATGTGTGTATGAATGGCAAGACAAGCATTTCAATGGGCACATTAACCTGGCTGGAAAAGTTTGATTTGTCCTTTTCATCTGCATTGTCTGTCGTGTCCACTAGTCTTTTATTGTAGTCTTTAAACTCTGTAATCATCTTCTGTCTGATAAGCTGCTTTCTCACATATCTAATTAGTAACTGTGACACAGAGATCCCTTGGCAAAGGGTCCCCTGTTCCTTCCAAACAACTCTCCCCGGACCAGACAATCTCATTACACCAAAGACAAGTCTTACAGGATATTTATCCATAAACAGTAATATGTAAAGTATCTATAGAAAGCTCATAACTTGTCATGATCATAATCATTGTGAGGTGTATGTATGGGCAATATTTCAGGAATAATATATTTATACTGAAAGTGTGCTGTATGGACGTGGAGTAGAAATTAGTCACAAGGGATAATGTGTCTCAGTGATGGCCCATTCAGGCAGAGGTGAGTTGTTACCCCGCCTTGTTTGGCCAGTGATGCAATTAAATGATCCATTTTTTAGCCTTGTGCAATACTGAGACTTTGTTTGTAGTTGCCTCTGGTGGCTTCCCTTTCAATCAAACCCTGTCTGTGAATAGAAACAAAAGGCTGTTTTCAGTATAACACAGAGGAGGGAGAAGCACTCTGTAGTCATTCACTGAGGAAACCCCATTTCATGATCATTTGAATCTAGGGTGACCAGACAGCAAGTGTGAAAAATCGGGATGGGGGTGGGGGGTAATAGGAGCCTGTATAAGAAAAAGACCCCAAAATCGGGACTGTCCCTATAAAATCGGGATATCTGGTCACCCTATTTGAATTCTGGTTCTTGAGAAACCAGCCAGCTTCTGCAACAGACTTAACTTTGGGGGCAAGATCTACTGTATTAGATAGGAAAGGTAACTATATATAAGTGTAGACACAAGTTTGACTTTGTTTTGTCTTGTAACCATTTGTTTCCACCACTCTCTCTTGTTTCTAGTTAAATCTTTATTCTTTCTTAAATAAACCTACATTTGTTTTATTATACGTGCTCACAAGGGCTGTGTGGTTTTACAGAAGCAGAAGTTGAAGGTAAAACTTGTAGAGTGCACCTTTGGGTGCTGGGATGTGGGATTTCTGAGAGTAACCAGTGTCAGGGGCTGGATACTACAGGGGAACAATTCAAAGTGGCTCGGGTATTGGGTGCACCTATTGTTAAATTGCCAGGTGACGTTAGGACTGTGAAGCCCAGAGGAGAAAGCTTGAGTGACTGAAAGGCTGGGAGTGTCAGGGAGCTGATCCAGTTACCTTATGGCAGACTCCCTCTTGCTGGAGGCAGGTGGTAACAAGGTAACTCATAGCCTGGGGTGCCCCGAGCACTGTCACATTAACTTCTTCCACTCCGAATGCCGTCTAATTAAATTATGCCCAAACTAAAGCAGGTCTAGTGTCAAAATAAAAAAATGTCTTATACACAAAAGACCAAGCATCAGATGATTCAATATTATGTTGCTACCATGGGTTGGATCACACAGTATCCCACCAACAGCATTAGGTGATATATTACTGCCAAGATATGAAAGAGAGGAAGTCAAAAGAGAGCAATGAGGAGACATATCACGTCACATACTCCACTGGTGTAAATGACTGGAGCTCTTTTGATTTCATTGGAGCGTCACCTATTTCCACCAGCAGAGAATCTGGCCATTGTTTCATAACTGGAACTAGCTGGAGACAAGGAGAAAGACAGAGGCCATTAATTAATTAATTAATTAATTAAATTATTATTATTATTATTACTATTATAATGAAATGAAGTTTTATCTTCCCCTTCCCTTGTCTTTCCTATATCTAAATCTGGTCTATATAGATTATAAACTTTTTCAGGCATGAACTGTTTGTAAAGTTCCATTCTTACCCCCAGTGCTAGACACACACACACACTAAAGAAGACTAAGGATACGAAGTTGAAACTCCAAAGCTAGGAAATGCCAGAATTTAGGTTACTGATGCAACTTTAATGCAGGTGCCTTGTGCATATGCATTATGATACAGTCTTTAATTATATGATCACATGGTATTTTTTCCACAGGACACCTGCCTCATTCAGTGCACAGGATGGGTGGGACTCTCTTAATGAGCAGTTATTCAATATTTTGCTTTCTCTTCCCTGTTCAATGTGAGGTCCCAGCCCTTGTTTATTCCACACTATTCAAACCTTACTCTGGATACAGAATTATCCATTTCCTTGTGGGAGTTTTTGTGGTGCTCATCATTACAGCCGCTGAGTGCTTCACAGACATTCATTATTTTTTTTACAACAATCCTGTGGGATCTTGGTGTCCATTCCAGGCTCTCAGTGTGCTCTAATGGACACCGACCCTCCTGACCCCTTCTGATTCTGTCCCTCCAGCCTGTCCTTGTCCTGGTTCTGACTCTGTTCAAACCACAGGTCCCTTGTCCCAGTCTCTCCTCACTCTCCATTTCTCTAACTTCTCATCCCAATCCCAGTCTCTTCACCTGGTCAGTAACAATCTGGATGCTTGGGGCTTTCATCCCAGTCAATGTCTCTTTGCTCACCCAGTCCTAGTCTCCCCTTTGAACCTTCCCACCCAAGTCCCTATCTTTCCCATATCCTTTGTCACAGTCTCCATCTCCAGACACCTCATCTCACTGCCCCCTCTTCATCTCCTTGACCAGCGAGTCCCAGTCTCCCTTCTCCAGCTCCCATTTCCAACCACCTCCTCCAGACTTCTTCCAATCTACTCCCTCCACCATTCCCTCCCTATTTCCCACCAAATGCAGGTTTTATTGCATCTGAATTCATGTCAGGCAGCTTCCTCCTCCATGCTGCCTGGTCACCAGAAAGAGAGAGCACAGGAGATACAGTCACTCTGCTCTCGTTTTCTGAAGCCAGTACTACCAAGACCCATAGCCCCTTTAGCCCTGGATGGAGCATGCTCATTGCAGATGGAATCTTCAGAAAATTTAGTTGCCAAACTCTGACAAGTTTGTGCTTAATAAAGTGGTTATAAAAAAAAATTTAATATGGGTAAAATGATTTATTTTCCTTAATCTCATTCTCAGAAACTTCTGAACCTGTTTTGCTGAATGAATAAATAAATAATAATAATAATGAAGCATTAATAAAATTAAACATTGGGCCTGAGCCAGACAGACATCCTGGAAAATTTCTGCCTAAATGGTTAAAGTGTCCAAAGTTATATAAACAGAAAGCAGAGTCCTATTATGGGAAGTTTCCTACAGCCTTAACTATAGGCAGCTCTACCAGTTCCATTTAGAATAAAAATAAATGATAATACCCTGGCTAGATGTATGTGTGCATAACTTTAGCAGTCTCACAACTATGCATGCAAATCTCCTTTTTGCCCAAACTTTCATGCGGTTCCACTGTGCAGAGGATGCTGTGTTTGAGGGGGTCCACCTGAGAGGGAGCTGGTACAACAAACACTAACATTTGGGAAGGGTTGACCCAGCAGTACAGAGAGAGAGGAGTGGGGAAAGCCACTGAAGGGACTAGGAAGAGAGAGATGAAATGTCACCTTTATTTCCTATTCTCTTCCCTCCTCAGGCTTTGCTGACACCTTGGGTGCCAGACTCACTCTTTGCTCCAGTCAGGCCTGGTATGCGTTAGCGTGATTCACCAGCTAGGGATCATCATCATCGTGTTCTCATTATGCCTCTGGCATTTAGGGCAGCGATGAAGCTCCTCCACTCCTGTCTGTTTTTGGCAAGTTTTTCAGTGGTTCCCCAACTGTGCCCCAGGTTTTTCAGCTTGGCTTCCACAGCGCTTCGCCATGTTGTTTTCAGGCAGCCTCATTTTCACTTGCCTTCAGGTGTCCATCTTAATGTTACTCTGGTGATGGAATCCGTTTCCATATGAAGCACATGGTAAATCCATCTCCAGCGCCTCCTGGCAATGATGGTGCTCAGATCCTCTTGGCTGCACTGTGTCAATAGATTTTGGTTTGAGATTGTTCTGGGCCAAAAGATACGGAGGATTTTTCTGAGGCATGGGTATGCAATGAAGACAGTTTGGACATGTCATACTTTCTCATTCCCCAGCATTCAGTGTTGAAAGTACACAGCTCTGATAAACCCTGAGTTTGAATTTGGTGTTGCATTTTAACAATTTCCAGACTGTATTTAAGCTCCTGAAGGTGTTCCTGGCTTTATTGATTCTGTTCCGGATGTCCTGGCTTGTTCCACCGTCCTGGCTGATGGTGCTGCCCAAGTATGTGAATGTTTCTACATTGGTGATGTAACCCTTCTGCCAGGATGAGTTGACAGCAGCAAGGGCCAGGTTCAGTACATAGGGGTTCCCTTCGCAATAATGCAATGCAAAACCGGCTCAAGCCCCCACCCAGTAACCTGGGAAAATCTTATACACACCCCTGGGCGCCTCAAAGAGGCAATACTTCCCCTCTCGCAAGCACAGAGCCTCAGTGTAACAGAAATCTTTAATAGCAGCAGGTAAACGATACCAGCCTTAAATTGGGAAAACACCGCAACTAGGCTCTATAAGCCAAACTGTGAGCAAGACCCACCCCAGCCAATTGGGCCGTGCCCTGTCCCTTGGGTTCTTGAGTCCAGCAACCCAAACATCACCCAAACTCCCCAAAAGTCCATGAACCCAAAAGTCCAGTCCCAGAGTTCAAAAGTTCATCTGCAGGGTGCTACACGCCACCCGCCTGGGCAGCAATGGGAAGGGGCGGGGGGTAAGGGACACCTTACGTGGCGTGAAGATGATTGCCTCACCCCTCCGTGGGGCTTCACTCTGCTCCGCCAGCCGTCTCACTGGCCGCTCTGCTCCACCAGCTGTCCCGCAAGCCGCTACCGCTGTCCCCACGAACTGCTCTGTCCCACCAACAGCGCCGCTCCACCAGCCGTCCTGCAAGCTGCTCCACCTGCAACCACGAACTGCTCCGCTCTGCCAGCAGCACCACTCCGACTGTCCTCACGAACTGCTCTGCTTTGCCAGCAGCACCACACCATCAGCTGTCTTGCCAACTGCTCCACCAGCCACTTATCTTCAGGCTCCCCCACTACTTAACACAGTGCTCAGTGATTTCAGCTTAGTGATTTCAGCTTGTAGTTTAGGGGAGCCCTAGTGCTCAGTTGCACTATTAGCCCAGAGTGATTTCAATTCAGCAGTCAGAAACCAGACTCTCAAGGAACTCAACATTAGCTCTGATATTCCACAGTGGAGAGAGGCAGAGATGCTGCAATTGGTGTCTCAGACCCTCACAAGGGTCCTACACCACCAGGCATTATGCTTGATCTTAGCCAAAAGGCCGAGAAGCAATCCCCTGTCCCCAGCCTCTCTCAATTCATTGGGCTTTGGAACCCATGTCCCTTGGCTGGCGAGTGTTGTTTAGTTCATGGCAAGTTCCCCTTTAACATGACAAAAGGCCAAGTACAGTTCCACTGGCCATGATTTACATAAGCAGTATAACAGTTTATTCTTCCTGCCCCAATAACAGAAATTCCTGCCCCAATACAGAAAACTGAGGATCCTACAGCAGCCCAAAATGCCCATCTGGGCCACTATGGCTCGTACCAGGCAGGGTGGGTGTGCCTATGCAAATTGGATCAGCCCCTGGAGTGCTTTGCCATGACTCACCACCAGATGTCAGGGTGGAGCTCATCCTGACTCTGCTTACAGTGAGAACACAATCCTCTATCCGTACTGGTGATGGTGAGACAATATTAAAGGCCATGATATCTGTCTTATTGCTGTTCATTTTCAGTCTAATTTGCTGGCTGAATGTGTTGAGTTGCATTGTTTTCCCACTAGGGAATGCACATGTTATTTCCATCACAACTCTCCATCAAGGTGGGAAGTTTTTCTTTTGATGCAGGTGGGGTGACCTGATGGCCCAATTTTATAGGGACAGTCTCGATATTCGGGGCTTTGTCTTATATAGGTGCCTGTTATACCTCACTCCATATCCAGATTTTTCACACTTGCTATCTGGTCACCCTAACTGAAGGCTTCATAAGAGCTTATATCTGGGATGAAGTGAAGAAATATATTGCCTCATTGCCCTGACTCTGGCCAATGTCACCCCCTTTTCAGCCTGTGGGTCTCCCAGTGGGGACAAGATTGTACCACCTTCCACTATTGGACTTGTTGCAGAGAGAGGACTTTATTTACACTTCAAGGCCAGGAGTAAACCCACCTCATCTTCATTTCCTACATGCCTTTCTTTCTTTCTTTCTTTAACCCCCTTCCAGCTCATCTTCTTCTCCCTTCTCCGCACTATTTTCCCCAACTGCCAAAAACATTTTGCACACTGTTACAACGGCTTTGAAATCCTCTTGCTACTGTTCCTACACAAGTCCCATTGTTTCCCACTGACTCTCCTCAGATGATTCTTTCAATCAGAGGGAAAATTCTCCCTCCCACTGTGCTGTTTAGCATGATATCAAACAACCTGATTAGTACCAGCAGTAGCAGAATGATTAATTTAAAAAGAAACAAAATAAAAGAAAAGATTTTCCCCCTGCTCTGTCCCCACCCCTGGGGAAAAAAACAAACTAACAACAACCTTTTAAGCAAAATGTTTGCCTGCAGAACAGAAGAACATAGGAATGGCCATACTGGGTCAGAAGACCAAAGGTCCATCCAGCCCAGTATCCTGTCTTCTGCCAGTGGCTAATGCCAGGTGCCCCAGAGGGAATGAACGGAACAGCGAATCGTCAAGTGATCCATTCCCTGTCGCTCATTCCCAGCTTCTGGGAAACAGAGGCTACGGACACCATCCTTGCCCAGACTTTCAGTTATTTAAAAATTCAACAGCCACATGCCTGGAATCAGAAGAGAATAGCTGCTACAGAATCCACTAAATCAGCATAGTTGCCAGGTGTGTAATGCTATCACTTAAAAAAAGTATGCAATATTTCCACAGCCTTTTGTGAAGATCATAGTTTATTGGACAAATGTTACTGAGTAATCAATCTTTATTTATAAAGCTGTTTTCATACACATCACATCTTAAAGCACTGTCAAATGAAACACATAAAAAATATCAGTGACAGATAAAACAGGCCAAACTGCATTAAATAAACTATTCCAGTCCTGAGTGATGCATATAAATTAGGAAAACACTAAAAATGGATCAAAAAAGAAAGGTCTTTAACTTTAATTTAAATGCATGAACAGATGTGGCTGCCCTAACACCATTGGATAAACAATCCCCAAAATATGGGATGTAAGAAGGAGAATTCTGAGAGTTGTCAGTCAGACACCACACGTGGCTAAATCCCCGCACCAGTACAGCCCTAATTCAAAGCTCAGTGAAGTCAATGGAAGGCTTCCATTGACTTCAATGGGAAGTGGACCGAATTTGGTGATGAATCCTGGTCAGATGTCACCTGAGGCACGTTGCACATATGCTAAGCAGCATGAGCTTTGGCTTGGGCCCTAAATGAAGAACTTGGAGAATATGGAGAAAAAAAGCTTGTGAAGATTTGCAAGACCATGACCAGATCACTGAAGTTCTTATAGAATTGATCCTCTGCTTCTCAAGTACTAAACTCATCAAAGTGTTTGGAAAGTTTCTTTTCATTCTTAATTCCATTCATGCCTGCATTAATTAGATTTTCATGTTTATTTCTAAAAGATGCAGTGTGTCACCTTGACCTTTGATTCTGAGCCACTGCAGAACTTTAAATCAGCAATTAAATGTAGAAAGGGTGACAGAGTGCTTAGTGTAATAATAATATACTGTTCTTTATGGGTCACGTTTCCAGTGTGCGCTTTTGAGCACACTTCCTTGGGAATCTGGGGCAAGGAGTGTGACGCAGTATGGAATCTGTTTGTATCACCTTTGTATTATGAGTTATAGATATGTAGGATATATCTATATTTCCAAACTGGTGCTGTTTTTCTGGGTGACGCTCCCCGCCCGCAACAGATTGGCATCAGCACTGCCTAGCCCAGTGGTGGGCAACCTGCGGCCTGTGGGCCGGATGTGGCCCATCAGGGTAAGCTGATTGCGGGTCATGAGACATTTTGAGGACATTGTTTACCGTCCTCAGGCACGGCCCCCTGCAGACCCCAGCGGCCGTGGTTCATCGTTCCCGGCCAATGGGAGCTGCGGGAAGCGGCGGCTAGCACGTCCCTGTGGCCAGGAACAGCCCACCACTGGCCTAGTCTGGTTGATAGCCCATAAAGGGCCATCAACTGTACAATGAACTCATTGAAAGGAACCAGGGAAGACACCTTATGAGTCAGCAAGGCATGTGGTCTGCCTGTGGACAGAGAACTCTAAGGCTTCCGTGTGCTGTGAAGTTTGTATTTGGGACACAGGAAGTACAAGCCATATAGCAAAAGACTATAAAAGGCGGCTGCATCATCTCCATTTTGTCTTCAATCCTGCTTCTTGTCTTCAGTTCTGCTTCTCACCTCTGGAGCAACTTCTCTACAAACTGAAACTCTGAACAAAGGACTGAATGACCCATCCAAGCTGTGGATGTGTTCCAGAGGGATTTTCAAGCCAGCAAACTCACCAATATTGCTAAGAACCTGGTATATGGACTTTGAAGTCTTTGTATGTATGTGACTGCATTACCATTTAACAATTCTCTTCTTGATCTTCTTTTTTCTTTATAATAAACCTTTAGTTTTAGATGCCAAAGGATTGACTGGCAGTGTGGCATTTGGGGTAAGGTCCAATCTAATATTAACCTGGCAATGTGGCTGGGCCTTTGGGGTTCAGAAGAACATTTTGTATAGCAAGAAGAGTTTCAGATAACTTCTCACTGTACTGGACTTATGTGCTGATGGGATCCAGAGAACTGGAATAAGGGGGCTGTTGATTTCTTTTTTTTCTTCCTGATAACCAGTGTGGGGGATTAAGAGCTCAGTTTGTGATTGGTTGGTGAGTCTACTTCAGTGTTAACCACCAGTCTTGGGAGTGTCTGCTCTCCCTTTTGCAGCCTGCCCTAACCTTGGTATTCCCAGTGAGGGCTGCCCTAGGCACACGGGGTCACAAAGATTATAAGGAAATAGCAGAAGAGAGTGGGACGGCTGAATTCACAGCAACATGGGATACAAACCTGCTCGGGACCCTGGGTGTGTACTCAAGTAGCTATCCTGTGCTGCTGTGGCTTCCCTGCTATTGTTATTTGAGCTAGCTAGATCACAGCTAGAGGCACACCCATGCAATGATGATTCCCCATTTACATTTACATTTTGAGACCTATAGGTTAACCAGTTTTTAATCCATGCAGCTTTTGTATCATTCTAGTTTATTCCTTTCACACAACTTCCTAATGAAAACCTCAAACGGTAATTTGAAAAGTGTCTGTTTCCCATCACACCTGTGCTATTCGGCACTGGAAGTGAATTTTATTTTTAAGCAATTTCCCCTGGTATACATAAATTCAGACGCAGGTTTCCCAGCAGCTGCTGCAACAGCTCCTCTAGCTGAGGAGTGATAGGTACCAAAAAGCCTAGGAAAATGCTAGTTTAACCATAAAAAGATGGGATATCTCTAAGAACATCAATGTTTAGCATGAAACTAATTTGTGATATTTTGGCCCACTTAGTAAAGTGCATATACCTACACCTGGGCTTTGAGAAATGGTGAAGGGTAACAAAGATAGCCCTTACTAAGTCTTGTTTAGCTTGGCGATATAAATAATTAATCCTTTTCTAACATGGCTGTTTTCCTATCTGTCACAGATCAAATTCAGAGGTGTTGTAAGTAGTGGTGTAAATTAATATAATTTTCATGCTGAGGGAACAGAGGGTGTGATTAATTTCCATATACCATGGTGATGGTAATGAGTACATTAGAAAATGGATGAATGGATGATGGGAGTGAGGAATAAAACCCACCAACAGAAGGTATAAGGATGAGATTTTCAAAGCAGTCTAGAAGATTTAACCTGGGGTCATGAACAGGGATGAGGGGGTATTGACCATTTGCTCTTCTCATATTGGTCAATGGGTGGGAGGGTGCTAAATAGAGCCTGGATAGATAAGAGGAGAATTTGGGTTGGAGGAAACACATTATAGCAAAAGTGGTCTCAGTACGGAAAAGGCTGAGAACCGCTACCCTAGACTCCTTTCAAAATATCAGTCTGGGTGTATAAGGGAAGAAAATGAAGAACGCTATAGGATCATTAATCTCTACATGGAGAACCACTCAAAGACACTTAAGAAGAATCTTTGTTTTAATATTTCATGCAAAGGGTGAGAGGTCTAATTATAAGTGATAATGTTTCCAGGATTAAAAAGCTCTGACTAAGGCCTGAAGTGGTTGGAAATATTTTAGTGCAAATTACTTCTCCATAAGGTTTATGAGCTGGAGCTGAGACTACTTGCTGATCAGAACAACATTTATTTTTAAGCTGAAATATTTTCAAAATGTAAAAATGCTATGGGGAAACTTCACATTTTTAATACTTTGGTGATATGTAAGGATGTCTTCAAGGCACTTTATTTCTTCAATCAGATGCAATCGTGAATGGCAATAATTCCCTGAAATATTTATCTCCTCAGTTATTTTCTGTGATATCATCTGCCATCCTAAAATCATGCACAAAATGCTGATCTTATGGTACATCCTGCAGACTATAGTCAGTTGCCTGAAGACTTTTCATGCAACTAGAGTAGAGCTCTTGACAAAGGGCTTAAGCCAAGACATGGGTGAATAACCGATTTTTTGGTTTGTTGGCAATTCTGAAAAATTGGGAAAAAATAATTTTGAGTCAAATCAAAAATGATTTTTGTCAAAATTTGTGGCAGATTGAAAAGTAAAAACAAACCAAAACCAAAACAAAAAAACCAAAACTTTCTTTTGGATTGAACAAATATGTTGTTCAACCCAAAATTAAAGCTTTTGTTTTGATATCAAGCATTTATTATTATTTTTAATTTTGACAATAAAGTTGAAGGAAATATCAAAAAGTCATTTTAAACCCCAAACTGAAATGTTTCATTTTGACTTTTTCAAAAGAAAAAATTGGGGTGGAGGGAGTGGTTGACATGAGCAATTCAGTGAAACCAACACAAACTTACAAAAATTTGGATGTCGCCAAATCCATGTGTTATACCAAAAAAAAAAAAAAAAAAAAATGTTTGGCCAATAAAATTTTTCCTATCTCTACTTGAGCCCCAAATGCTTCCAGTCTTTATGACACCACTAAAGGCCAAAGACGGTATGAACATAGAAACAAATGAACACTAAATCATTTTATTCAGTTTCTCAGATTTGTAATCTTATTTAAGACTATTCTCTATTGATTAATTTAATCTGTTAGAAACATTTCAGAATTTCGGAAGCCTCTCCACTTGCACAAATGGAGTCTTTGGACCTGGTTCAGGGAAGAAAGGGGCATTACACTGACTTTCCATGCCACTTCCCACATATACTGGGGACAACTGGGAACCAATCCAACTCCCCATATCATTAAGAGCAACCTAAGGGCATCTCTATATTATGGTAGCCTAAGGATCAATAGACTCCAGCCACGGCCTGTTCTATCCTCAAAACACCCCCTAGAGGAGAGAAGACAGGAGCGAGTGGGATAGAGACTGATACTCTGGCTTAATGCCATCCAGAAAGTTTTAAATCCACTTTGTTCCACTAGAGGAATGCAAAATGGATTTAGCTCAAGGAGGAGAATCTGGCAATCTTTATAGGATGCTGTAAATGGACAAGTTATCTTCCAAACATGAAAAATAAATAAGTTTTCTGCCTCTCCCCTCAAAAGTTTGCACAGATTGATTTCAATGAGAATATTTGCAGGATGAGATACAAAGTGAGCTTGACTGAATCATGCTTTTCATGAGTAATACTTGAGCAAAGGATAAGTTACTATTGTATATGGGCAATAATTACAGGAGTAGCAGGAGTCCAAATTGCCAAGCAAATGTGGTTCACAAAGCTAGAAATGACCAACTGCATGCAACGTTATTGAATGCCAAGCAAGGCTAATTACAATACTCAGCTGTTCTCCAGCACATGAATGATCTTAACTGTTTGCTTTTCAGCTGCCAGATGGAGGGAGGTGGAATAATCGGTACCATGAGATTAGTGATCGGCAAATCCTGAAAGGTTCAGATTAGTGTCCAAAAATTTCATACAACACTTTACATTTAGACATCATCTTTCATCTAAGAGTCTCAAAGTGCTTCACAAACAATCTGCACAGCACCCTTCTGAGGCAGGCAAATAGTATATCCATTAAAAATATAATTAATAACCACTGATACTTATAGAAGCCCACTTCAATATCTTCCAACAGTGAACAACATTCTACATTGCTCCTGAGGGCTCATCTAACCCTAACCCTAACTTATACCGATATGCTGTTTTAGGTACTGACACAGAGATACCCACTGTATATATGAACGTTGAGAGCATGCTAAGTTTAATGTCTTTCTCCCCATTCATTATGATCAGAAAGTGTTTTGCTAAATTATACTGTAATTTGGTTCCTTCTGCCACCTGGTGGATATTATTTGTAAATGCAATGACATTATGAATTACTGCAGAATTTAAGGCAACTTCTTGTTCTGATTTATTGTGACTTGTCTGGTCTACTGACTCACAGCACAGTAGTGCCTTTGGGAGAGCTTTCAATAATGCAGATGGTGTGGTGTATATCACTGTTACACTGCTGTACATTTTATTGGTTGTGAGAGGCGAGACATAAAAGTTCATGCTGAAGTGCGGACACTCCAAGTTTTGAATTGCTCCTGAAATTTAGCGTTAACATTCTGGAATCTGTTTTGCAGGATATTCAGTAGTTTGAAAGATTAAATTCACCATGCACCCACTGCTTTACTGCTATATTATTCCACTGAAACAGCTTTGCAATAAATCAAAGGTATGTTTTGATTTCAGGGAAACATTGTAAAAATCATAAAAACTTTAGTATTTCCTTCCTCTATTAAAAATACAAATTCATTCATTTTTCTTAGTGCCTTCAGAAACTATTTGCTTACTCTCCCATCCTCTAAAATCACACAGACCACCTCTATGATGGCAGAAAGCAAGGAGTTTAGTTCAGGGATAACTGATTTGCTAAACTACTTCTTTCTCTCTTGCTTGCTTTCTCAAATTTTATTTTGAAAGAGTCACAGGAAGAAAATAAAACTAAACTGGGTGTGTAATTATATGAACACAACCGTTGACCGTCAAAAAGATATTTGATTTAAAATCACAGCTCTGGGAAAAAGTATTACAAATGAGTTGTTCCATTTTAAACAACCCAGAATAATTAAGTTCTGCCCCTGACACCTGTCAGTTATAACTCATTTTGAGGGACATTTTATTCCCAACATTCCTTGCAACATTGTTATCCCCTCATTTTTAATGCTGAAAATTATTTATATTTTATTTATAAAATTATTTATATCTTAGAAATAAAGAATTATGAATCTGAAAGAGTCATTTATACTACAAGAAGGAATCCAGCTGTGTTTTAATTTTCCTGCAGGAATTATTTTTATATGCTCTATTGTGGGTGTTAGACACACATTGTGTCCCACTACTTGGCCCTGGCATGTTGGGAGAAATGACATACACTGTTACAGAATTCCATCCATACTCCTATATTAGATGAGTCAGAATAACCCAAAGTTAATTCTTTCACCTTTAAAGGGAACGAGAGATCTCATGTCTGTTTACATTGTCGTACTTTCCCTTTCAAAATGGAACTCCTAACAAAAAAGACAGACACAAGTCCCTAGAATCCAAAGCTCATTGAACTTAATTATTTTCCAGTAAGTCAATTTTATGACTTTTAATGAAGTACGATACAAACATCTGTTAGAAGTAGAAACCCGTGGTGATTTGAAACCCAGCTTCCTTCCGCACAGTGTGATTCCATTGTGATGAGCAGTTGCATTTGAGTTCAGATTTAACTCAAGCTAGCCTTGACAGGTCTCAGCTTCAGATAAGAGAGAGCTTTTTTCTCTGTGGAATTGATACATGATTAAAATTCTTTATCAACACATTTTTAAGAAAGGGGATATTTTAAAAGTTACATACTGGCATGTAGCCTGATTTTAAAAGATAAAATCATTGCTACACTGAAAGGAAATTCTTCATTTCTGTCTTCCAATATCTGCTTAATAATTAACCAAGAATTACTTTACCAGCGGTGTGTAATTTACTTTTGCGCTTAATGTGTAAGATTAAATTGTAACCAGATGGCCTCTGAGAGGTAAAATCCTAAATTAGGCTTATATAGTGAAAGTAACATGGCCAAATATTAAAGTGTAGCTAAAATAATCTCTCTCTGTGTGTGGACTTACTTTCTATAAAGTTAAAATCACGGGGTGCGTAATTGACCAATTTTGCTCCAGAGCCCTGGAGTCTTAAAATTCCATCTGTCCAGCAAGGGATTTTTCTGCTGCATGGGGTCATTCCTATTGAATCACACTGGATGAACTAAAAAAATCTGCATACTCTCCTCAACTGGCCAGATGGGATAGTAAGATATAGGGGCACGGTTTTCAGTGGTTCTGGGCACTTACAACTCCATGTGAAGTAAATAAGAGCTGCTGGTGCTCAGCACATCTGAAAAATCAGGCCCCAGGACTATGTTTTTAAATCTATATTTTAATGTTCTGCCCCTTTTCTTTTCCTACATGATCCCTGCTGGGAGTTGCTTCCTCTGAATCCAGTAGGGGGCAAAGACATCAGGAGAAGCAAAGGGCCCCTGCAGAGATTCAGGCTGCATTTTCTTCCAACAGGAAATGTGCATCTGTTTCTGGGGAACTGAATCATAAACATCACCCCGGATGGGGAGCTTGGAATGGAAAGCAGAAGGAATAAAACTGGCCCTCAGGGGGAGGGAACGGTGGGAGGAAGAGAAATGTTCCTCTGTGGAAACCCACTGGGCTCATTCTCTCCATCCCCCTCAACCTCTTGTGAACTCACTGGGGAAGTAATTGTCATGCTCTCTGGAGTGGTTCAGGACTGTGAGTGCCTACCTCAGGGCAGGATGGTATATGTTCTATAATTAGATGTCACCAAGTCAGTAACAAATGCGAACTCCTGGACCACTGTAACAGTCTTATCATGGAGTTACAGACAGTCCCATTATACTCTCCAGCCTATCTTGCCACCCAGGCAAGCTGGACTTAGAGATAAATGGTCAATTACACCAAAAATCACAACATATTCAGGTTGCTCCCAGTCCCAAGAAACAGTCACTTACCCCAGATCAATTGGTACCCTGGATCTTACACCAAAGACTACGCCTGTAGACAGTCCTGTAGTAAACTATCTAAAGGTTTGTTAACAAGGAAAAGGAAATAAGAGAGTTATTTACAGGTTAAAACAAGCAAACATATACACACAAATGAGTTACCATCTAAATGCTCAGAGTGACAGAGTTGTAGTGATCTGTCCATTCAAAATAAATTTCAGGGTGGACCCAGAGGTAAACCCTGGGGATCTGTGGCTTCAGTTGAGTGTCTCTGACCCTGTGAGAGGTAAAATGACAAAGAGAGACAAAATTTTCCTGTGTCTGTTTTATTCCCTTAATTCAGCCTCCAAGTCCATAGAACAAGCTTCAATGCACATAGCATTTCCAAGATGTGGTAGGGCCATTCACCAATCCTTTGTATTGTGATGTTCCTTGGTGGCCCATCTGATTTTGATAGTCCTTCTGGATGGGCGGGGAGGGGAAACACTCTTCCCATCTGAGTTCACAACTTTAGAACAAACATTTTCAAAGTTTGAAGGCAAAACTTACTTGTTTCCTCATAGCAGGGAATATAAACATTACAGATAAGATTAATGCATGCAAGCAACATACAAGCATGCCAGAGTCTAAACACTAAATACATTCTTATAAGACTAATATCTCTTTTGAGCAACACTAAAACATAACTGAACTACTCTGGTCTCCAGCTATGATTTTGTCAGTCCTTAGCTAACGCCTGCCAGTGTCAGTGAGATGTGAGCATTTCAAATGGCAGAAGAAGGTAGCTGGTCTTTCAAGCATCTTGCACCACTAAATGTAAAGCAGCTGGAAAATGGCAATAACTGGCCATCTGAGAATTCCACCAACAGGCAGAGCTCTCAGCAGTGAAAAGCGGGCAGAGATGGTTTCTGCACCGATGGCATGGTGCGGGGGGGCGGGGCAAGATTGAGGGAAGCAAGAATGTATCCAGGGCATAGTGGAACGCAGCAGTTGTCCATTGTGAGGAAGAAGGGCCTTAGGGATGCTAACTAATCTTCTCTCAAATATCTAACCTCCTAATAAAGACATCTCTTGGTCTGTTTGGTGTTACCCTTTCAACTATTTGGCTGTGCCCAACAAGAGCTTCACAGCACCCAACCCAGAATCTCTGTCTGGGAAGCTCTGCCCTTAAAAGCACAGACCCCAATACTACACAAAATAGCCAGACTGGAAATGAGAAACAGGCCTTTTATTTGTGGCAAAGTCTTTAACATTTGGAGGAAATATTTGTAGAATGACCTTTTTTAGAGGAAGAGGAAAAAGATGCTTAGAGTGGAAATTGAGGAATCCATTCCTAATGGCCTTCCTGTGCCTCTCTTGTTTGGGTACAGCACAGAACATTGGTTAGGCGCTTTCTCATTTGTACTGGAAGGTTACATTGCAGAATCCCTCAGAGTAGCTTCATGTCAATTCATAGGGATGTGAATCCTGAATGTCTTTTGACTGGCTTGCCTATAAAATAGTACTTTCTTGATGGCTTTTAATGCAAGTGAAGATAGATCAAACGCATTTGGCTCTGGGCAGGTATCTGGAAACACAGGGCGCACCTGGAGGCTCATTATGAGCAGTTTGATATTTTAGGAATCGGATCTGTTTCCCAAACTTGAATGCTTTCCTCTTGTTTTTGTTAGTCGCAGTCTGTTCTCAAAAGCTGTATTTTGTGGGGGAAACTTGTCACCATTATTCAAAGTAGCAGCAGCAGCATATTCTGTGACATCATTCAAAGAGATCAATACCTTCCATGGTAGCTCTTGGAGGTCTAATATAGAGTCATGGCTGTCACAGTTCCTAGAGCGCGCCTCTTCCTGGCAACCCCAAGGACTAGTATGAAGGGAATCCAAGCCTGTGCTGAATTCCTGGGGTATTTCAAGCTCCTGGAGCCTGATTGGAGTCCAGCCACTCCCCAATCTTGGGGTCCCTAGGCACAATCTTAGGGCACAGGTCTTCTATCTGGCATTTCCCTCTGAGTGCTGAAACCTTATTTCCAGCCACCAAGCCCCTCTGGCTCAGTGCTGACCCTTTAAACTCCCTGGTACTTGAATATGTCCCAACAGGTGTGAAGCTTCTGATGTAGAATTTAGCTCTCTCACGGACACACAGCAGTGGGGAAGCAGTCAGCACACACACATACTTTGTAAAGTCCAAGACCTTTATGCTCTTTTATGCTTAATAGTGTAAAGCACAAGAGAATCATCATTATTGGCGATCCCTCGAGGTTGAGGATGATATTTCACTGGTTTTATTTTTTACGGGTCCTTTGGTGACTGAGGAGTCTGATCCTTGAGCCACAGGCTCATTGGCACACCTTGCAGGTGGTATTGGAAGACAGGGTTGGGCCACGATTGCTGCATGACAGTTGTCTTTCCTTTCTTTTCTGGTGCTTTCCTGCTACCAGGGCAAGGCGATTTTCCTCAAAAGTGGTTGTGCCTCTCTGACAAGTCTTCGCCGGCTATCCCTACCCTGGCTGCTGTCTCCCAGTGTGCGGTGTCAATGCCACATCTCTTGATGTTTACCTTGAGGGTGTCTTTAAAGCATTTCTTTTGGCCTCCCCGTTTCCTCTCCCCTTTGGTGAGTTGGGAGTACAGCAGTTGTTTTGGTAAGCGTATATCAGGCATGCGCACACAGTGCCCGCTCCACCTCAGCTGGTGCTGGATAATCAGGGCCTCAACACTGAAGATGTGGCCTCTGTGAGGACACTGACATTAGTGCGATGATCCTCCCACTTTATGCTGAGGAGTTTCTGAAGAAAGTGCTGGTCCTCCAGGTTTTTCATGTGTTTTCTATAGGCCTCCAAGTCTCACAGCCATAGAGGAGAGGTGGGATTACCACCGCTTTATAAACTAAGACTAGTATGTGTTCTGATGTTGTGATTGTTGAACACCTTGCGAGACAGTCTGCCAAAGACAAGGCTGGTGCAGCAGATTCTGTGCAGAATCTCAATATCTATGTCCGCCCTCTGTGAGAAATGGCTGCCAACATAGGCAAAGTATTCTACATTTTCCAGTTCTTCTTTGTCAATGTAGATCTTTCTTGCTGGGTCTGATGTTTGACTGGGGACTGGCTGGTGGAGAACTTTTGTTTTGCCGATGTTCAGAGTTAGTCCTAGGCTTTTTTAAGCTTCAGAGAAGCAATTAAGGGCTGTTTGTAGATCCTCCTTTGAGTGTGCAACTACAGCACAAACATCTGCATATTGGAGTTTGGTTATTGTTGCTGATATTACTTTAGTTTGGCACAGAGACGAGAAAGGTTGAAGACGTTGCTGTCAGTCCAATATTGGATGCCAATGCCTGTGATAGACAGTCTTGGGTTAATGTTTTCATAGCTGCTAAGAAAATGGAGAAAAGGGTGAGTATCAGTACACAGTCTTGTTTTACCCCAGTTCGGATGAAAAAGGGTGCAGAAGTAGATCCACTGCACAGGATGGAGGCAGTCATCTGCTCATGGAGGTGTCTTACAATGGTGATAAATTTGCTTAGGCAGCCAAACTCTGACATGAGCCTCAAGGTTTCCAGAGAGGCTCAGTTGACAGAGTTGAAGGCTTTGGTCAGATCGATAAAGGCCAAATACAGCTCCTGGTGTTGTTGTTGACATTTTTCCTGGATCTGCCTGGCTGTGAAAATCATGTTGGTGGTGCCTTGTGATGATCTGAAGCCACACTGGGACTCTGGAAGTACTTCCCCTGCAAGAGGGAGAGGGCAATTCAGTAAGATTCTAGCAAGTATCTTCCCAGCGATGGACAGGAGGGCCATGCCTCGATAGTTGCCACAGTCGGCCTTTTTGAAAATGGTGACGATGTTAGCATTACGTAAGTCAGAAGGGATTTCTTTCGTGTGCCACATTTTGCAGAGCAGCAAATGAAGCTTGTTATTCAGTGTTTCTCCCCCCACTTTCAGTACTTCAGCTGGAATGCCATCAGGACCTGGTGCTTTATTGTTCTTCCTTTGTTTAATTGCTTTTCACACCTCCTCAGGTGTCGGTGGGTTGGCAAGAGTTTCCCAGATTGGGTGCTGAGGAATGGAGTTGATAGTGTCATCAGTCACAGTCAATTCTCGATATAGAAGCTTTTGGTAGTGTCCTTCCAGTGCTCTTTGATGGATTTGTTATCTTTAAAAAGGGTACTACCATCTTCAGATCTCAGAGGTGTGAGGCCACATGAGCTTGGTCCGTACATGCTCTTTGTCTCACAAAAAAAGTTCCGCATATCATATCTGTCAGCACATGTTTGGATTTCTTTTGCTTTGTCCTCCCACCATTTGTTTTTGCTTTCTCAGATCCTCCTTCGAACTTCAGCTTTGAGCTGATGGAAAGAGCTCTGCTTCTGACTGGATAGTGGTTGATTTTGCCAGTCTCATAAAGCTTTTCTCTTCTGGTCCAAAAGGGCTGTAATCTCAATGTTGTTGTTGTCAAACCAGTTCTGATGGCGGCAGGTAGCAAGGTCATTGGATTCCTGGCAAACCTCATGGATGGTATGTTTTAGGGCTTCCCAATCTTCAACACTTCACTGCTTGCATCCGAAGAAGTGGGTATTCACCCATGAAAGCTTATGCTCCAATACCTCTGTTAGTCTATAAGGTGCCACAGGACCCTTTGTCGCTTCTACAAATCCAGACTAACACAGCTACCCCTCTGATACTTAACACTTGTGTTGTTATTTCCAGGTATGCATATGGCCAGTTGTCCACTGAGGAGTGTTTGGAAGTTCTCTTGGTGCACTGAGGATTGAAGTCTTTTGATGTTGTATTGCTGTCTGTGTGATCTGGATTGCTTTCTATGTTTCTGTGAAATCCTGATGAACATGACTGACCTCACCAGGCAGTGGTCAGTCCAGCAATCATCAGCTCCTCTCATGACATGGGTGATTTAGACATCTTAGATCCTGTTTTCTTACAATGGCATAGTCTAGGAGGTGCCACTATTTTGAGTGGGTGTGCTGCCAAGTTGTTTTGTACTTCTTGCTTTGTCTGAAGATTGTTTTTGTGATCACAAGGTCATGCTCTGTACATTTGCTGAGTAGAAGGGTGCCACTGGAATTGGTCTTGCCCACGCCTTCCTTCCCAATGGTGCTATTCCATACATTAGAATCTTGGCCAACTCTTGTGTTAAAGTTCCCTAAGAAGATTATTTTAACTGTATTTGGAACGGATGACAAAATTTTATCAAGGTCAGTGTAGAAGGATTCTCTCTGTTTTTCTTCAGAATACAGATCCTTGGGGAACTATCTAGGTCCAGGAAGATAGGCAAGCAAGGTGTCCCCTCCTCATTCAGGCTGTTGCATGCTAGTCAATCTCTCTCCCTCATGGAGCCTCTTCTCAGCTTCTGTGACTTTGCTCTCTTCCGCCCCACATTTCCTTTTCCTGTCTTATATACAGGCACTCATGACACAGAAGATTTTCGTAATACAACTTCACAAGATCAATCAGAATGTAGGGCCCTACCAAATTCATGGTCCATTTTCTTCAATTTCATGGTCATAGGATTTTAAAAATAATAAATTTCATTATTTCAACTATTTAAATCTGAAATTTCACAGTGTTGTAGTTGAAGGGGTCCTGACCCAAAAAGGAGTTGGAGGGATTGCAAGATTATTGTAGGGGGTGTTGTGCTACTGCTGCCCTTCCTTCTGTGCTGCTGCTGGAGGCGGCACTGCCTTCAGAGCTGGGCAACTGGAGAGCGGTGGCTGCTGGCTGGGATCCCAGCTCTGAAGGCAGAGCCACCACCATCAGCAGCGCAGAAGGAAGGATGGAATGGTATGATATGGTATTGCCAGCCTTACTTCTGCACTGCTGCTGGCGGGGCACTGGGCACCCAGCCAACAGCTGCCGCTCAGCTCTGAAGGCAATGCAGAAATTAGTGTGGCAATGTTGGTCTGCCCCATGAAATCTGTGTAGTATAGGTTAAAAGCACACGGAAGACTAGGATTTCTACCAATATGTCAGGTGTGTTGAACATATCTAAGGGCAGCAGGTATTTCATTCCTAGTACACCTCTACATCTAACCAAGTCTAGAGGAATCCAGAGTGCTGCCAACAAACATATACTAATGCCATTGTTGTCATCTCTTAGGCTGCAACTAAATCTTCTTGACTTGGAAGACCTCCTTGCTTCTGGTATTTATAATTCATTTCCAGGTAACTGGTGTGCAAAGCTCTTCATTGCATTGTAGCAAGGATCTTACACTCTGCTGCTGCTATGTCAAGCTCCTCAAAAACAAATGAAAATTAAATTCCATTCTACTTCAAAAAACATCCCATAACCTCCCAGTCTTTGCTGCCATGGCGAGGACTCTGTGCCAGATTTTATGAGGCCCACAGCGCTTACAAGGAAAGGGGGAAGTATTAGTCACAGCGGGGAGGAGGTAAGCAGGACAGGTTTAAAACTTATGTTGGTAATGCAGAATCCATGGCTCTCATTTTCTGTCTGATCCTGATTTTCAGTTTACTGCCTATTGCCACTTTTCTTTCTTCTAAATATAGAGGAATCTAAAGCACTCAGAATTTCTCACCGCTAGTCCCTCCTTCTCCTGTGTTAAGGTGTAAACTCCAGGTGGTTCAGACTCGTTTTCTTCTTCTCACCTAATAAAATAAAGACAATAACTTTTAACAGGGCTGTATCTGCAAGCAGAAAACAAAGAAATGAAGACAGTGCAATTGAAGCTGAATTACAGGTATCTCTCAAGGCTTTTGTTAAAAGGAGTATTGTGAGCACAACTAAATCAAATTAAACCCATAGAAACATATCAGAATTAACCTCTCCCCTTGAGTTGCATTCACTCTGATGGCTGTGACACACAATGAAATCATGCCACTAAAGTGACTGTGTTTGTGCATGTGTTGTAAACATCAGGTAGACACAGTTTGGTCTGTGTTCCTTTACATTTGGAACTTTTTTTGTACTGCTGTGGAAGACAAAGGAAGGGTGCATATTGCTCTATTACCATAGTACTGCTTCCATTACATAGTGCAGCTCTCTTTTACTGCACCTCTTTTCTGCACCTTTCTTTTACTCTCATTTCTGCACCTAATCCTAGTTCCAGTGTAAATCTGGAGTAACTCCACTGAAGCCAAAGGAGTCGTGCCAGTATGAGATCGGCATCAGGGCTTCCAGCTGCCTGTACCAGCACAGAATAATCAAAAATAGCACAGTGGGTAAAAGCTACACTATATTAGCAGTCTGAGTACAGGTTAATCTATGCTGGTTTTTTCAGTTATTCCCTTCAGTTTAGTGTCTGTTTCTCTCTCCAGATTTTCCAGTCTTTGTCCCCTTTTGTCTGTGGAGCTGACTTATTGTTTACCACTAGAGGGCATAGCACTAACATAAGCACAACAATGGAGCATATTTAATATGAATTTGAGCAGGGGCATTTTTCTATGTGGAAATTTGGGATCAGAGGGGAAGGGAAAGCATGATCTCACAGTAAGAATAAGATGTGCAGGCTCAGGGTCTGAGGTCCACTCAGGAGAAACAGGAGAGTTTACAAAAAGCTTTTGTAGTAAATAAGTTAAAAATGGAGCCACACAAGAAGCCTGGTTTGAGATTCCCTCCTATAATAATAGGAGATATGCCAATCTCCTAGAACTGGAATGACCTTGGAAGGTCATCAAGTCCAATCGCCTGCCTTCACTAGGAGGCCCAAGTACTGTCCCCTGACAGATTTTTTTTGCCCCAGAACCCTAAATGGCCTCCTCAAGCATTGAACTCACAACCCTGGGTTTAGCAGGCCAATGCTCAAACCACTGAGCTATCCCTCCCTCCTTAAAGTATGAAAATCTAGCCTAGTCATCTCTTGCCAAACACCATTTATATTGGATATTTGCCTATCCAAGGGGGAAAAAACCCTTTTAAACCAGGTTGCAGCTATGCAAGGAATCTGGCAAATTCAACATCCATGGAAGCAAAGGCTATATGGGGGCCCCATTTATACTACATAACAAAATAGGCTGCATAGTACATATTTAGGCTTCAGTACTGCATATATAGAGAGAGAGGGAGAAAGACAGAATTTCACCACAGTGTGAACCTTTGCTTAAAACTCAAACTAAAACTTTAGCCACCTTTAAAGCAATCATAAATATATTAGGATACATGAATATGAAGGCCAGAAGAAATCATTGTGATTATACAGTCTGATATGGGTGAGCCATGTCAGTCAAAAATATTCAAACTATCATAAACTTTTGTCCATTGTCTGAACTGAAACAACTTAAAATTAGGACTTAGTAAACAGGTGCAGATAAAATAAAAAACAAACCCAAACCCTTGCATCGAACTTGACCTGAACAAAAATATACTTTTCTGATATCTGAAATATTTTTCATCTCCCATTATTTTTCATTTTATGCATGTCTGAACTTCCTAGATCCACACGGCCACTGAAGCAAGTTTGCCAAAGTACCATAAGAAAGGTTGATCTCATGATGTTTCTGGCCTGACTGACAAAGTAAATGTTACATATTTCACACAAAGGGCTACATTTGTGCAATTTAGAGCTTAATTTTGTGAACCCAAGAACTTCAGATAAGGTTGGAACCAAACCTTTAATCCATTCATCACTAATTTCAACTCTTTCTAGAACAGATGGGTTGGAAAAATTGTCAGTGACATGATAAAATCCAAAGTTCAGTGCAGGTACATTGTGGACTTGTCCAAAAGATTCTTTGTACAGCTTTGGTCTAGATCTCAGAGTGGGCATCTCACAAGAAAAGACGGTGTTATGAAATTTCCATGACTTGCCGCCTTCACCCAGATTGGACATGCCACAAGTAGAGCCTTTCCTGCTATATTTCATTGCTTTGGGCTTGCCTAAAAATGAGCACTTCGTTTGTGACAGGCTGGGATGTAAGCCTACCCATCACTAGCCAGCACACAAAGTGTTGGTATGGATCCTCCTGCCACACACTATAAGCCCCTAGTGCGCTTTGAAATGACAGTTTCCAGTCCTGGTCCTGGACAAAATCAGGGAGTACAGAAAATAAAGGAGGGGAAAGAAAAAAATTAACTGAACATTTTCAAACCCCACAAACAGATTCACTTTGATATTTGGGCAAAGGTTCAGGTTCTCTACATATTCATAGTATGTATAGTATGAAGGGTTTCAGGAGTGTTCTATAAAAGCTCTTAACAGTCAGTATTGAAAACTATTTCATTAACCAGCATAAATAGGACTCCATGTATTCTGTGGCTGACTGAGTTTGAGACATCTTACACTTCTGCAACCCACTTCTGGGTGGACTTTCTATCACCAACTGAATATCCCCCTATAAATAGCCAATAGATACCACAGGACTATTAGTTAATCAGAGATGTACAGGCATGATTATACTCTCTGCTGCAGGGAGCAGCATTAATATTACTTTAATCTACAAGGAAATTAACATGGAATATATCAAAATAATTACATTTTTTCAAGTTTAAATCATGTAAAGACAATTTTAATGAAAACTCTCTCTATATATATTACACTTGAAATGTGTGAATAGTAAATGACTCAATTAATTATTCTTCATCAATAATATATAATTCTAAGTGCTTCTACAATTCTTTGCATTTATTATTTGATCATGGCTTGGAGGTGCGTTATTTCTCAAGATTCTTTCCACTTGAAAAATCAGACTTTAATTTTGTTTTATTTCAACTTCCCCCTATCCAACGTCCACATCCTCCCCTTTCCTGGAGTCCTCAAAAATAACACAGTAGCTGCCATTGCAAATTAGTGGATTTTGCAAACTAATACATTAACAAATATCCCGAACAAAAAAGCAAGGATCATGCATCACAAAAAATGTATTTTTATCATTTGTTTTGATAATTGTGCTTTAGTTTTTGTTATTTGTATTGAAATTATAAAATGTTCTAGTAAATGTACTGTAGTATTTATTACAGAATTGTTGTAGAATTTATTGTATTTATTGTAGAATTTAACAAATTCTTAATATGAGACCTCATTGCTATTTGAAAGCAACCAGCAAGTAAAGCTTTTCTGGGAAAAAGGTCCCTTTTTGGTACAAATTATGAAATGTACTGATTAGCAAAATGCAGACTAACAAGATTCTAAGGTTCTGTAATGAGAGGGGCCCTCATTCAGTAAAACATTGCACTTAAAATGCTTTCCCGAATCAAGGTCATAATAATTGTAGGCCCAAGCCCAGAAACTAGATGCAGGAACTCCTGGGGTGAAATCCTGGCCTTATTGAAGTCAATGGCAAAACTCCCAATGACGTCATTGAGGTCAACATTTCACCCCTGATTTCTAATCTCAGCTCTGACATTGAATGAATTTCTCAAGGCCATAGAAAGAGTCAACCTCTCTGCCTTAGTTTCCCCACCTATGTTTATCTTCATTTTACAGATTCAGAGGTTAGAGGTATTGTGTGTATTTGACGTTCCAGTTTATATCCTAACGAATGTAAGAGTGCACCTTCCACTGCATATGTGGGCCAGTATTTTCAAAAACAGGATACTAAAGCTAGGTTCCCAAATACATACTTGGTCACTTCCCTGATTTTCAAAAGTGCTGCACATGCAAGATCTCTTGCTGAAAGTTAATCAGCTTCAGTAGAGTTACACCAATTTACAACAGCTGAGGATCTGCCTTACTATATCCACTTGTAAGTAGAGCCTTGCAAATCTGCGGGTATCGGCTTTATATCTATGGACCATTTTTGCAGATAGCCACTCAGATGTGAATACAAATTTTGTATCTGCGCAGGGCTCTGACATTAAGAGCTGGGCGGGCAGCTGTGAGGAACCATGGTGCGGATCCTACATCTGCCCTCGGTGGTGGACCTAGGGGGCAGGGTCATGTGACAGGGACAGGTGGAGGGTCTGCTATGGCTCCCCACAGCTGCCAGTGCAGCTCTCCCTGACCCTGGATGGCAAGATAGCAGAACAGCTGATGCAGGACTTGATTAATAAAGAATAAAAGGAGGGTAATATAAGTAAGGGGGGTAATATAAGTAATGCAAATCATCATGGGTTTATGGAAAATAGATCCTGTCAAACTATACAGATCCTCTTTTTTTTACATGTTTGATTGGTAAAGGTAGCAGTGATATAATATATTCTAGACTTCTGTAGCTGGTTTTACGTGGTGCTGCAAGACATTTTGATTTAAAAAAATAGAATATAAAATTAACATGTCATAAATTAAATGGATTAAAAACTGGATAAAATGGATAAAGTTTGCAGGTGATACAAAAATTGGGGGAGTGGTAAATAAGGAAGAGGACAGGTCACTAATATGCCTGGTAAACTTGGTGCAATGTAATCCTTGGATGCATGAGCAGGGAAATCTCAAGCAAGAGTAGAAAGATTACTTTAACTCTGTATTTGGCACTGGTGTTCCCAGTTCTGAATGATGTACAGACAATTAAATTCAAGAATGATGTTGTTAAATTGGAGAGGGCTCAAAGAAGAGCCAGGAGAATGATTAAAGAATTTGTAATCTCACTTTATAGTGATAGACTCAAGGAGCTCCATCTCTTTAGCTTAACAAAAAGAAGGTTAAGGGGTGACTTGATCACAGTCTATAAGTACCTACAAGGGGAACAAATATTTAATATTTGCACAAATATACTCAAGACTGCTTGTGACTGGGGGAAGAACTTCCTGCTAAGGGGGACTATGGAGAATTTCTTGTCTTTTACCCATGGGCTGAAATTGAATATGACTCTGGGTGAAGGGATGCACCAATGTTTTAGTTATTTTGGAAGAGGAGGGACCCTGTGACAGAGTGTGAGTAGCCCAGTGTGACTCACCACTCTATGTACTTGGCAAGTGTCCACTACTTGGGACAAACTGAGGAAATAATTGGCTAAGGACTGGATGATTAACCAATTAAGAAAGGTGATTCAGCTCATCAGCTGAGGGGAGTTAACAGAGGAAAAAGGAGTGGGGAAGGGGGGAAGGCTAGCTCAGTGGTTTGAGCATTGGCCTGCTAAACCCAGGGTTGTGAGTTCAATCCTTGAGGGGGCCCTTTGGGGATCTGGGGCAAAAATTGGGGATTGGTCCTGCTTTGAGCAGGGGGTTGGACTAGATGACCTATTAAGGTCCCTTCCAACCCTGATATTCTATGATTCTATGAAGGGCTAGAGAAACTGGGATCTGAGGGAGGGGCAATTTCTTGCCCTGTGCTTAGTGCAAAGGTAAAAGCCTAATGCTGTGGGGGACAAGGACTTGTACAGCACTGTAAATAAAGCACTCTGTTTTGAACTTGCCACTGATGTGTGAGAGGACTTTTTGCAGCAAGGAATCCAAGGAGAGAGAACCCTGCCCTGTGATATTTTGAACCCAGCCCTTGTTTTTGCCATCAGCACCTGACAAGACTTATATGTTGCATTTCCTTCATCTGCTCTTTGATTTAAAAAAACTAGTAAATATGTTTACAAGATTTGTTTTTATAAATCTCTGCTGTGTATTGTCCTCAAGGGGCCAGATCTCCAAACCTACTTCAGCTGCTTTTCTTTCTGCTGACAGTGCAAAGCAGGGCTAAAGCCAGTTTCATCCACCCTTTATGGGTCCTTTGGTGCCACAGAACCATCAAAGTGGCTGCTTATGTTGCCACCTCCTGGACTCCACACAGGGTTGTACCTGGAAATAAAGGGAACACAGCTTCTGGGACAGCCCTTTGGGTGATGTGGGCAGCTGGGGTGAATTAGTGTCCAGCTGTTCCAACTGACCAGGGAGCTGTATTTGTGTAAATCAGCCCTGGAAGATGAAGACTGCCACATTTATACACACACCTGCTCTTGTCTTTGGCTGAGATGTGCTCATCACTCCTTCAGGATGGGGTATTCAATGTTTAGTGAGATTTTTTTTTGGTCATACTGTTATCGTAGAAGGCCAGAAGTTAGACTAACAAGGCTATAATAGCTAGGATTATTATTCTTTCCTTTTTTGAATCTGGTCTCACATGTCAAAACTACCCATGGTGTTGCTATTGCCATTGCTTTCCTTCCTTTGTTATTTCTTAATATTTTCAGTCTGAAAATGTCATGTTGAGTGTTTGCTATCCGACCCTCACCAAAAGCTTTCCTGTGGGGCCATCCAGGAAAGCGAGATGGAGAATGTGGGGAACAAACCTTTCTAACTTTTAAACAAGGTGTTCAACACCTTTATGTACATGCTACACTGTTCATGATTTTCACCCAGATCGAGTGAGAAGTGCTGCCAAGCTACTCTCTGATGTTAAATGGGTTGTATTCAATAGCTGTAAGACAGGAATGACTCTGAAGAGTGCTTGTGGGTTAAGCAAATGTTGGCTTCTCTAATAAAAATGTAAATATCATTCTAATTATATCAGTTATACAAACACTCAAATCCTTTCCAGAGCAAACCAAAATGTCTAATTGTTCTTTGCCATTCTAATGGCATCTGATTCCTTCAGCAAAAAAATGTATTTAGGCATACTAGTAACATGCTTCTATCATTTGGCAAAGCTGCAGTGCTTATGCTACACTGAATCTATAACATTGCAGTTCTTGTTTCACACTAGATGAACAGGAACTGTTGACCTTTTATTCTTGGCTTTAGCAAGAACAGTTTCCATTTGGGGAAAAATTAAATAACAAAGTCAGCAAACTCCAGTTGGAATCACTGGAATATCATGTTTTATATCAACGCCTTTCTCTCCCCCACCCCACAAGTTTGTAGTTCTTCAGTTTTCTAAATCGCAAATGTTATGACTTAAGGTAAGTGTTTTGTATATAGAAAGGACTCCGTAGGTTAGGCCAAGAACCAGAGTTTTACAGTGCTTTGGGCATTCTTCCAATTGCACATTTTAACTTTGAGAATAAGCAGTGATCTGCTTCAATCCATTTTGATTATATTAACTGTCAGTTATCTGATGGACAAGCCAAGGACATAATTCTCCTGCTGTTAGATTCTTAGAGCCTTATTTTGCAGGTGAACAGGATTAACATTCCTATAGCTTCTAATTCCCAGGGAGCCCCTTGGAAATTTAATTGGATTGAAGTTTGTCTAAAAATTGTGACATTAGCTTTCATACCACAACTATAAGAGATGAAATGTTTGAGTATGAGACATTTAACAAACTGTAATTTTAAATTCTCTACAATTTTGTTATATGTATTTAAAAAAACAGCAGTTACAGACATCTTCAATAAATGAACGTGGCAGATTAGGTGACTCAAATACAAACCAAGAGAAGCTAACTGCTAAAACAAATAATAGATAATAGTTTCATTAATGAGATAGCACCGCTTTCTGCATGGACACCTTATTTTCCTAATGTATCTATTTATATTTTTCAGTGGTAACCTGGAAAATCTCAACCGAATGAAAAATTGCCACCATCTTCAATTTGCGGGGGAAACCATTTTTCTCTGGGAAAATGTTTAGACCAAACAAACAGTTTTGTCTTTCTCTAGTTCTGGGGCATTTCTAAACAGTGTATGTGGCTAATCTAATTGTTTGCCAGCTAAGCAACAGAAAAATACTTTATTTTTCCTTTTGGTTTTTTGTCCCCACCATAAGACTCAATCTTAAGACACTCCTTCTACATCAGCAATACACTATGAAAACAGTGACTTCTGTAACCACTGATTTCGTATACACAGTACAATTTCAAAATGACCTGCTACTTTAGCTCAATGACAGAATTATCCTTCTGGACACTATGTTAGATTAGGGGCCTAGTTACAGTACATACAATCCTGAATTCTTGTAATTAATTCAGGATTGTATGTGTACTGCTATCCAGTGGGAAATGTGTGCATGGAATGGGGATTCTAAATGCACATTATTGGCTTCTGTATGTCCCCGGTGTATTGTGTATAATTGCTATCAGCAACATAATACACTGGCCAGTCTGATAAGGAAATGAGAATGAATGCATTGCAATTTCACATGAGCGGAATGTGGAACTGAGTGGGTACCTCATCACATCCAAACTAATGGGTGTGGTAATGGGTGTGGTGGTCTTGGTTATTCACATGTAGGATTCAATCCTTACTTTACATTCAGCACAGCTTGGAAAGTGGATTTATGTAGTAAAGATAGTAGGAACTTTGGAGTCAGAACCAAATTTATTTGTAGTTTTCTATGGGCGGGGGCGCGGAATGTGTGAGCCTTACTAGCAGGAGCATTTTGAAATTGCTCCAGTCCTTTCAGCCAGACAGGCAAGCCAGCAACACCTATCTGTACAGGTCTCATCAACAAGATAAGTGTTTACTGTTCTTTAAAAAGTCTCCAGTATCTTTGCTAATGTTATAATAGCAAGTTGACAACAGCTATTACATATGTTGCCTTTTGAGTCCCTGATCCTCAGTGAGCTGGTGACTGAAAGAGTTGTCAGAGTAATGTAAAACAGCTGCAGGGCTTCTCCAAGTTATATCATCTGCAGCCAGCAGCTATGGTGACTAGGATTCTGGTGGAGCACTGTGCATTCCACCTCACCCCTGGATGCCCCTTCCCCTCCCCACACCATCCCTGACACCCTGCTTCTGCTCAGCTGGGGACTGGGTGCAGTAAAGAATATCCTTGCTAAAATTGGCATCTGTTCTATGCAACAGTCAAGTAAGATATCACCCCTGCGTTGTACTATCTAGGGAGAAAAGTATTCCTAACGTTGAAGCCGAGAGCTCCATTTTTATATGCTTTTAATTTAATAGTGTAATTAATTGTGGGGGCCAGATCTCAGCTGGTGTGAATTAGCATAACTCCATTAAAGACCATTCAAAATCACTATGCAAATATATATAAATTGAGAAGCTGACCTGTAGCTTCTTTGGTCATAAGCTCTTATGAGCAGAAACCATTTTTACTTCTGTGTTTGTACTGCACCTAACACAATAGGGCCCTAATCCTGATGGGGCTTCTGGGCATTACCATATGTTATTAAAAATAACTCATCACTTCTGTTTTCCATAGATCATAAGCTTCTTTACGAAGCTCGGACAGCATTTATATTCCCATTCATATATGGGGTAACTCACAGACAGAGGGTTAAATGACTTGCTCACACAAATAGTTAGTGGCAGAGTTAGGAGTGGCCATGAGTGCCAACCTCAGGGCAGACTGTCAAGACTCAGGGTGAAAACCACAAACTGGTTGTATTTTCTATAATTAGATTTCATTTACCCAGTAACAAGTGGGAACTCCTGAAGCACTATAACAGTCTTACCACAGAGTCAAAGACAGTCCCCTTCTTGCCACCCAGGCAAACTTGACATTGTGATAGATGGTCACTTTACACTAAAAATCACAATATTCAGGTGCCTCCCAGTCCCAAAGAATTAGTCACTTACCCTAGGTCAATAGTACTCAAATCTCAAACCAAAAACAATGCCCATAGCCAATCCTGTAACAAACTAAAGGTTTATTAACTAGGAACAAGAAAGGAGTTATTTTACGAGGTTAAAGCAGTTAAATATACACACAGAAATGAGATAAACTTTTAGGTCCCAAAAAGATGGTAGTAGTTGCTATAATATGTGTGCTTTATCAGTCCTTTAGGGCTAATCCAAGCTAAATAGCTGGAGACTTCTTCTTTATGCATTGAAATCCTTGACCCTCAGAGTTCAAGAAGAATAGAAATAAGAAGTTCTCCTTAACAGGCATTTTTATTCCCTTCCCCCAGCATTCGAGCTGTGTTGGAACAAGGGCTGTTGGGGAAACAATCAACAAAGTCTTTTGTCCACAGTGGCTTGTCTGATGTCTGTAGACCTTATTTTGTTGGGGAGGAGATAACCCCTCTTGTGGTGAACTAGTATTTCATGCATGGTAATGCTTGTCCCCTTGTGGGGCATTCCTCCACGCTGATTTTTTTCTATTTTTTATTATTCATTGTAGTTTCATGTATAACTTCTTGGACTGACATAGTGGAACAATGATCACTGAAAACATTAAGTAAAGGTGGTAATGCAAAATCGCATCCTTTCAGGTGCTGTTCACATACTTGTATCACTCTGCTAAGCAGATAAGGCCTTTAGGAGTATTAAAGTTGATTTAGCACCAGACTCAGATTAATTGTATCCCAGAATTCTGATGAAAGTATTGCCTTCGGCAATTTTTTTTTAAATAGATCACTAAGAATACAATAGTTATAACATGGATTTCTGGAAGACAATAGTTATATCATGGATTCCTGGAATATGACTAATCTAGTTCATGGGACTGCAATACATGAGGTTTAAGACAAATGGAGAAAAGGCCTTCAAGGAAGCATAATCCCAAAAACACACGACTGGTCATGCCTTACACCCTACTAGGAGGAGATTAGTAAAGGCTGAGTGCTTTTGAAAACTGCCCTACTGCCATGTATAATATTTTAGTCAGCAGTAAATAAGGTCATGGGCTTTAAAGTATCGGCAGCATATACTTTAAATTAGATGAACATATTTTTGACACTGCTCAGTGTCATTTGGTGCCAAAATATCAAGACCTGTGGTGGAAGGGAGCAAACTTGTGGATTTCCTATTGAGTTCAAGGGGGAAAGACTCTCACATTGTAGCTTTTTAATCATTGTGGTCCTGCTATTTTTCTACAGTTATGGTCAGGGCAGGCTCTAGCTTTTTTGCCGCCCCAAGCAAAAAAAACCCCAAAAACGATCGCCGCCCTCTCCAAGCAAAAACAAAAAACAAAAAAAACGAGCGCCGTCCCGCCGAAACAAAATAAACCAACCCACCCCCAGGGCCGCCCCGCCAAAACAACCACCCCCCCTCCGAGCACCACCCCGCCAAAACACACACACACAAAAATCCCGAGCGCCGCCCCGCTGAAACAAACAAACAAACAAAAAACCCAAGCACCACCCCGCCTTCCCAAGATTAGCCACCCCTTAGACGGTGCCGCCCCAAGCACGTGCTTGGTCTGCTGGTGCCTGGAGCCGGCCCTGGTTATGGTATCCATGCCATTGAATCAAAAGCATGCAGTTCTGGTCATTTTATTCAGGTTGGATGTTACTGAATAAATTGATTACCTTCTTTGTGTGTTCTGGGTTTGGAGTGCATTTCAATAATAAAGTTTAATTAATCTGGAACTCAGAGTGAAAACCCCTGAGAACTCACAATAAGCATACCGTTAGCTTATGTAGTCACATCGCAGTAATGAATTCAAAGGCAAGAGATTATAGTTTGAAATTAGGGATGGGGTTGTCAGTATAGAAACACTTTAGAAAGTTTTTTTTTAAATTGCACAGATTGACACTAGTAGAGCAAACGACCAGCAATTAATAATAGAATCAGGAACTAAAATAAGGCTCCATGACACAGTGGGTAATGCCCCCGTCATGCATCTGAGTACCAAGTCCCAGATCCACAAAGGTTCTTAGGTACCTAAATCTCAAATTTAGCCACCTATGGCCTAGTTTCAGTTCCACTGGGATCCACGAAACTGCTGCCAAACTCAGCAGGTGCTTAAACTCCCTCAGCATCTAAGTTTTCAGGGTAAACGTTTCCTAGACACCTATGTTTCTGCTTCTGGGCATATGCTCAGCTGCCTCTTTCTAGGCATCTGAACATCTATCTCCTGCCTAAGTCCCAGAGTGATGGATGAACCAGGGGAGGGAGGGGGTAGAGATAGGTGTTCATGCACACAAATTGTGTGTGGGACCCAATCCAGTAGGTGAGCTCTGAGACTGTCTAACTGGTCAGGTCCCATTCAAAATCTGGCCAGAGGAGGTGGTGCTGCTGCCCTCCTTATAACTGGTTTCCAGTAGTTGGAGCACTTTCCTGGAAAATTAAATTCCCTTTCTCTGAGGGTCTCCTACCTCTCAACTGGGTGTCCTAACCACTAGACTACAGCTTCATTCGTATGCTTCCTCTCTCTTATTCTGGTCACTCTTTCATTATTGATCCCCAGCTTCAACAGGAGAGAGTGAGGGAGACCCACATTAGAATATGCCATAGCTCAGTGGTTAAAGAACTCTTCTCAGAGGTGAGTGAACTCTGTTCAAAGCCTTCCCCTCTCCCACATCAGAAAGGGGGGAAATTTGAACTCAGGTCTCCCACATTTCAAGCAAGTGCACTAACCACTACGCTAAAAGCAACACGCTCATCAGCACCACCTCCTCCAGCCATTTTGTGTGGAGTGAGACGAGCACCTAATGTATTCCCACTAGAAATATTTTAGGTGCCTAAGCTGCCTGACTCCAGGAAGTGGGTTCCCATTCATGGATCACTAAGCCCATATATGTGCCTCCATGCAGACCCAGTGCCTATTTCTGTGAGGGAGCGGGGCTTAGCTCGGACTCTTCTGCTCTTCCATTGGCTAGCTGAGGCAGCTCCATGCCTACTGTGCTAGCTTTTGTGGATCACATTCTAAGGGGACTCTTCATTCACTGTATGCCTAAGAAAGGCTTTGTGAATCACAGTGGAGTTCCTGTGATTTTTCACTGCACCTAAAAGTCAGGCACTGCTTACTGGTGAATGTGAGTTTATTAATTTCATGCTACCTTAGGTAAACATTTACAAATCTATCATATAAATTAGTGCTAGTTACTCAAGAGAGGGCCAGGATTGGGATAGCACAAGTGTTACATCTCAGGATTTTCATAGAAATGACAGTTGTGTGGGGAAGCTTGACAGCACTTTCCTGCACTTTGTAAGAGTCCATGCCCCACCCCCTCCCTGTCCCCAACTCTATTACCTCCCCTGGCATGTCCCAGTGCCCAGGAAGGGAGACCTTACTCAGTGAGTATGTCTACACTGCAGTAAAACACCTGCAGCTGGCCTATAAAATTGCAGTGTAGATGTTTGGGCTCAGGCCGGGGGAGCGACCTATAGCCTAGGCTCCAGCCTCAGCCTAAGTGTGTAGACTGCAATTTTATAACCCCACAACCTGAGTCAGCTGACACAGGCCAGCTGTGGGCAGTAACGCAGCCAGGTCCGGAGTGCAGGGGGAGCGGCGCTATAAAAAGGCGCCTCCCCATGTACTCACCTGGCGGCGCTCTGGGTCTTCGGCGGCACTTCGGCGGCCGGTCCTCACTCGCTCTGGGTCTTCGGTGGTACCTGCCTCCGAAATGCCGCCGAAGACCTGGAGCGCTGCCGAGTGAGTGCAAGAAGCGGCGCTTAAAAAGAAGCGGCGCCTATTTTTAGTGCTGCTAAAAAAAGGCGCCGCTTCCACCACTTCTGCTCACAGTGGAAGCGGCCGCTCCCCCTGCTCCCCCCCGGCTACGCTACTGGCTGTGGGTGTTTTATTGCATGGTAGACATACCCAGTCTGCCTGAATCCTTGGGAAACAGACCCAGCAGCCTGCAGGTGCTGGAAGCAGCAGTGAGTGAAAAACCCAGAATCTCTCAGGAGATGACAATGGGGAAAAAGAGAACATGGAGCGCCTCTCTGTAGCTCCTAGCAAATGAATACAGAGAAGAAGAGTGTGGGGGATTAAAATAGGGAAGACATGTCTGTGTGAGGAGCTGGAGGAATATGATCAAGGAGGTGCTCATGTTAGGTGGGCTATGAACAAGAAGCACACAGCACAAGTCAGGAAGGGATGGGAGTAGATATAATGGTACACCTTCTGCTTCTCCCAGTCCTGAGATGGTTGTGCTTGTGCATTGGGCTGATCGCGTGGTGTAAATCAGAGTAGCCTGAGGTCTGTGCTAAATTATGCCAGCAGCCAGAGATTACTGGAGTACAGAGAAGCCCTAGCCACATCCTCATTCCTAAAATAATTAGTCTGTGCTGTAGAGGATGAGAGGGTAGCATAAGAGTATTTTATACCACCTTTGCATGGTCAGAGCATCCTCCTGTGAGGGTTACACTGGCCTTAGGGCAGCTTTGCACCAACAGCACACACAAAGATGCCTTGACTCCAGAGAGAAACTGGACCCTTACATTTTGGTAGATCACATTCCATTTAATCCTAATCCACCAGGATCTACCATCCTGCCCAAATGGATATTTTCCTGGACACTAAACTAATCTGATTTATCCTGAAGTCTATTTTCACCTATCATCTAACATAATTAAAATCAATAACAAGACTCATAAAGTTCTTTGCTACTTCTCTATTGCTGACTCACCTATAGCTAACAATGCTGAACCCACCTTGCCTGGAGATACAAATCAAATATATGGAAAATGCTAGATAGATTGCCTCTGACTGTCCTGTCTGTCCACGGACAAATTTGTTTTCAGTGCTTCTTTTAGCAGTGCAGGAGATGAAGTAACCGATGAAAGGATAACCTTGGTGCTTAAAGTGAAACAGGTGACATTTATCAAAATAAGTCCTGACTGTTTCCAATGCTGTATCCAAAGAAGGATACAGAGCAAATCAAATAGATAGATAGACTAGCATCAATTCTTTAACTTCAGCATGGTATCCTATTTTCCTTATTTGGATTAACTATTGCCCTGGTATCAATCCAGGACAAGATACCTAGATTGATGTTATGGCAAGAGTCTGTCCAAATAAGGAAGGTATAGCCTATTTGGAAGTAAAAAAAAAAAAGGATGCTAGTCTATCCATATATAATACTTGTAATATAAACAAAAACTCAAGAGATCAGTTTTTTTCATTCAGTTAATTAGCCATCAGCTATTGATGACTGCATGTCATTTGTTTTCAGACAAACACAGATACCAGCATGTACTCAGCTGGGGGCATATAAATTGAATTAAAGCTATTTTGAATTGAAGAGGACTTTAATTTACTTTGTGGTACCAGTAACAGGAAATTGTCTCCTACATGTTTATGCGCACACACAGAAATGAGTGATAGCATTGACATAGCAATACTAAATATAGAAAAATATATTTTTATGTGGCATGATCCAATATGTCACACTGAGACAGGACTTTTATGTACCTAGCTGCTGAATCATGTCACAAGCTGACAAAAGGTAACATAACCCAACTAAACATATTTGTAAGTAAAAAGTATATTTTTCTGCTATCTTAGTTATTGCCAATAATAGACTCCCACAGGCTTTACTTACTTCTCCTTACTTCTCAATTTCCACTGCATCTTGGTCTGCCCATTACTTTTATTAGTTGTTCTTTCATCTGACATTTTGTCAACCTGTATTACACTTGCAGGTCTTTTAAATAATTATAAGAATACTTTTATCTATGCAATGTGCCAGTTTTCCCAGCAAGTCTATTTTCTTTCTTTTCTTTCTTTCTTTTTTCTTTTTTTTTGTTTTTTGTTAAGGGAACCTCTCTTGTCAGTTATCCTCAATTGAAGGACAAACTAGCTAGCGGTGAACTTTTTTTTCACAAAGTAATGTTGGCATTCACTGCAACTTTCATTGTTCACAATGCACTTCAATCCGGGCAGGATCTCCTTGTGAAGTCTTTTATCTGATTTCCATTCCAGTGTTCCAAGGTGTTTGTTTTTAACTTGTTAATCAATCATGTTTCACTTTCATAATGGTCTCTCTTTGTGCACTCTCCCAGATGTGCCCGCTTAAGCATGTCTGGTTATATGTTACTCGGGGTCAGCAGGTCCATTTGAGCTAAGTGAATATCTAACTCCCTACAGACCATCCCCATATAAGCTCTGAAGGGATGGCATTGTTAGAACTTGGGTTTATAGAGGCATAAGGGACACCGTTCAGTATCTTCTATTCCATGTAAATTCCTGTACCACAGTCATAACCATAGCACCTGTTTGCTGAGGTCTGTGGAATACCACTCTCCTTCTCTCTGAAAAGACAATGTAATTAGCCTCTTCTAAACCAGATATTAAAATGTAGTTATTTTAGTATGGAACACTGATTTTTATTTTATACATTTAATTTTTTTTTATGTTTTCTGATTGTAATCTCATCAAAAGTTTAGTCTTTTAAGTCCAATTAAAATAATGTAAGCATAAGCAAATTGTATTGAGGGGAATTGCATGATGGCTGAATTTGGTCTTACCTTAGTATCTAATATTTTAGCATTCAGTGTCTGTTTCTCTGAAGCATCTGGAATGCCAGGATAAACAGATACTACGCAGATATTCCCATCAGCTTTTGGGGAATTGTGTCCATTGTCTGATAAAATTCAGTGTTCTTGTAAATTTCTTTTTCCCCCTGTTTTTTAAAAAAGATGGAGACTTCCTCGTTAGAGGCTACTTTGTATATTCTTAATTGTTGTGTAAGTCCACTCTGACCACATTCGTAGTAATTTCTGGAAGCGCTGATCTTAGTGTAAACTGTTGTAGACTGTGCCTTTATCTTAAATTTATTTATTTATCTGTCAGTGCTAGAGACCTGGGCTCCATTGTGCTATATTTTAATTATCACTTTGACTTGTATTACAGTAGTGCTGAAAACCCCAACAAAGATCAGGATTCCAATGTGTAAACCACTGTTCATTTACATAGCAAGAGAGATTTCCTGCTCTGAAGAGTTTAAAATATCTAACTAGACAAAACTGGTGGGGAAAAGGATGTATTATTAACCCTTTTTTACATCTGAGAAAAATGAGGCAAAGAGAGCTAAAAATGATCCACCCAGGATCACAAAAGGAAGTCTGTAGCAGAGCAGGGAATCAACCCAGATCTCCCAACTCTCAGTCCAATGCTTTAAGTACAAGACCATCCTTCCTCCTGCTATATGATGCAGCTAGATGTGCCTTTCAGGGGTTCATGAGTTTAATAACACCATGTTGGCTGAAAAACATGTTCTTCCTAACCATGTTTTTATCAATTTTATACGTAAGAACCAGAAATAAACTGCTTTTTTGCTTCACAATGTATAGCAAAGGCAATTACATCCTAATGAAATTCAAGGGGCTCACAAGCTATGAAAACAGCCATGGACTATGGAATGCCCAAATGCTATGGAATATGGCATCAGAGTCTTTTGACCTTGCAAGTCAGCATGTTTTCATGTGCAATATGTGTGTGAAAATGACACAAACACTAAATGATGGCTTTGGGCCATTCATTTGGTGAGAATCCAAAGTGTTCAACTTCTAAACTTTTACTTTCAAGTTCAATGTGTCAGTTTCCTGTAGGACTTTCTCACACCTTGTGAAAGAAACACACTGTTAAAACACCACTAACTGTTTATCAGACAATGTATTAACTAATGACTAACCTAGCCATCCTTACAACACATTACCTTCTTTCCTATGGGAATATTTGTAGAACAAGCTTCTACTGAACAAGATAAGAATGGCAGAATCTGCTCCAAAGTGTGTTAAATACCAGGATCCATTTCTTTTTTGCCAAAAGAGCGCTTAAACACTATTCAGGATTATTGATCAAAGTACAATGAAGTAACTTCTAAGCATAGTTTACTTTAGCTAAAAATAAGGTTTAACTGAAGATTAAAATCATTATTATCTTACTTAGATCAGTGACAGTTTGATACAAGAGTTGCCTTAAGACAAAATATCTTCACATAAAAGAAAATAAGAGTCCTTCCTTCTTGGTTAAGTAAACATACATCTGCAGAGATATCAATCTTAATGTCTTCCCCTTTAGAGTATAAAGGAGTTTAGAGAGATTTTAGACAGCTCTGAAAGTGATTAATTTTGTTCATGAATTTGTTAATGATTTCTAAATAATGGTTCATAGTCAACCTTGAACAAAAGGGATTAAGGTCTATTTTGTCCAGATGATTTATAGTTTATTAAATTAAATGAGCTTTACTGTCTCTATTTATTTCCCTCTATTCTGTCGTCTGGTTTAGAGAACCATCACACTTAATGGAGTCATTGTTTGGGTTCTCAAATATGCCTAGTTTTAATGAATAAGAGACCCATATTTTGGGAATGTCCTGAAAGACTCAGCATTTTCCTATAGATTTGCTCCTTCTCTGTCCCCAACGCACATGTAAACTTAGCTGTGGAGCCGGTCCTGTCATGAGTACTGACTGAATGTACACAATGTATTGACGATTTCGTACCAAAAAATTGCTAAAGACAAAGAAAAGAATGAGTCATCCATTTTCTTGAGCAGAGCTTAAATGCACTACAATGACAGAAGTGCAAGGAAAGGGGAAGTAGTAGCCATTATGAAAGGGCAGGGGCGTCCTAAATGTAACAAACAAACATTTTTATATTCAATTATCACTTCACAGTGTAGATTAATAGTAAAGGTGGAAGAAAAGGCATAACATGGATATCTTCCTCACCAACAACACCCCTTATCTCTGTCTTATGCAATCATTGCTTTTCTGTAGTAGCTACACAGCTAAGTTCCTGTAACAGGGGTTCACTAACCACTGTGGTGCCTCCTGCTGGCTGTTTTGGGAATTAGCTCTGCATGTTAGTGCACCATCTTCAGGCGGTGCCTCGCTGCTGTCACTCCTGCTCTAGAACTAGGCTGACCATACGTACCTTTTTAAACGGGACAGTACCGGTTTTTTCATATTTCCCGACCGTCCCGTCGTTTTACTATAAATGTCAATTTTGTCCCGTTTTTAATACACTATATATAGTTTTTAATTTTTTGTAAAAAAACTGAGCGCGGGTTGTTTAGGGCCGTAATGAGGGCGAGGCGAGTGGCGCGCATACCTCAGGGGCGACTTACGGCACTTCGCACGACTGCTGCAGCTCACACTTCACTGGGACGCTGCTGCAGCAAACCAGAGGCTGGTGCTGTGGAGGTGAGGAGGGGGAGGGGAGTGGGGGTGCCAGGGATTACGGGCCAGGCTCCCTGCGCCATCTCCAGCTGCTGTGCCCCCGGCCAGGACCCCCCCGCCCCGCTGGGAAAGCCCCTAGAGCCTCCCAGCGCGCCCCCCCCCCCCCCCAGCCCATCTCCCCGGGCCCTGGGGAAGGGGGAACGAGCAGTCTGTGTGTGTGTAAATGTAGAGCAGCTACAGGGGCTGAGGAATCTTCCTGGACTCTGCAGCTGGACACCACCATCTGGGTCCTAGTGCAGGTTGGGCTCCCTTCTGTGTGCTGGGCTGGGGAAGAGAAGGGGATATGGGAAGCGGGGGCAGGGGGAAGAGGCAGTTGTTTGGGAAGGAAGGGGGTGGGATGGGGAGGGGATGGAGTGGTGGGGAAGGGGCATGGGATGGGGAAGAGAAGGGGATACGGGAAGTGGGGGTCCAGCATGCGGATCACCTTGGCAGCAGCTGGGGCTCCTCTGTTACCAGGCCCATCAAACCCTCACCCCGAGAAGCCTCACCTCCCCTGCATCTGTACCACCCCGATGACCCCCCCCCTCAGACAGACACTCTCCCCACTGAGCCCCACCTACACCTAGACCCAACCAAATGAACCCCACCTCCCCTGCACCCAGACTCCCCCTCCCCCCCGCTGAGCTCCAACCACTTTCACTTGGTCCCCCCTGCAGACTCCCATCACCCCTGCCCCTGGAACCTCCCTGTGCATCCAGATCCCCCACTGAGCTGCCTGCCCCCAGACTGCCCCCCCCCGAACCCTCTTACCCCCCCCCCCCGAACCGTCTTACCCCCATCTGGATACCCCCACACTAAGTCCCTCTGCACTTGGATCCTGCTGCCAGGCTGAGCCTTCCTGCCCACATCTGATGCGCCTGGCGCAAAAGGGGCAGAGCCCCAGGGTGTTTCTGTGGCAGGCCTGGCCCTTGTGCTGTGCTACGGTCAGGTTCAGCCTCATTGCCAAGTCCCTGTCCCAGGGGGCCAGGGGAGGCTGCAGGGTGATCTCCCACCTCCATGCATCCAGTGGCCTGTGCTCCCCACTGCCATGGTGGAGCTTCCACATTTACTTATTGTAACAAAAAAAAATCAAAAAATCAGAATTTTAAAATATTATGCACAGAATTTGATGCAGCATTCTCTCAGGATTATGGGGTGCTCTACAGCTGTGATGGTGGGACTGTGAAGGGGGTGCTGGACAGAGTAGGGGATCTGTGGGTGGGGGAGCTGGGCAGGGGGTATGGTGTGCAGGGTGCCGTGCAGTTGTGGTGGGAGGTCAGCGGGAGGGGTCTCTGGGCAGGGGGTTCTGGGCATAGTGGGTCCGGGGGCATTGGGCATAGGGATCTGTGGGGGAGGTCTCTGGGTGAGGGGGTGCAGGGCATAAGGGCATGGCACTGGGCAGGGAGGTAGTGTGGAAAGGGCACGCTGGCATCGCAGGGCTGGGCGGGCCAGTGTGTGTTTAGTAGTTTTGGGTTTGTAAACAGTGCCCTTGTGCTGGGCTGAGTGAGACCACTCCTACTGCACTGCGCCTCATTGCCCCCAACCGGCTCCTTGCTCTGTGGACTGCCCCCCATCACATGCCCTATTTCCCCAATGGGGGCCCACAAATATGTTTGGCCCCTCTACGTCTACCTAAATTTTTGTATGAGTTCTGTCACTGAAGAATAATTGTTAGCTCAATATATTCATGTAATAAAACTTATCATCTTACTTTTTCATGAATACGGAATATTACATAACCCCATCCCGTTTTTGCCATCCCAATGTCCCATTTTTGTCTCAAGGAAATATGGTCAGCCTATCTAGAACCCACATCTCTCCAAGAACCACAGCATCCTCTTCAGTGACACAGCCCTCCAGACATGCCACACACTGAGTTCCCCACTTCTGGGGGACCTGCAGTCTACTGTTCAGGCACTTCCATGAGTGGCTACTGCAGCACATTGTCTGGCCTCGTGGCCCCAGCATCCTCTTGCCTCAAGGCCTCAGCCTGCAAACCCCAGCAGCCAGCCAGGAGCTGCCTCTCGCTCCCCCAGTCCCTGCTAGCAGCACTGCTCTGTCCAAGGTACTGGGAGTTCTCTCAGCCCTCCAGAGACACAGTGCTTCCTCCCTGGGCTCCCAGCAGAGAACTGCCCTCCTCCTCCCTGCAGCTCCCTTTTTTTATATGGGCCTGCTTGGCCCTGATTGGCTGCTCCCTTCAGACCTTCTCTGATTGACTGCCTCCTGCACAGCCTCCCTAGGGCTCTATTAACCCGTTAGAGCCCAGTGTGGGACAGGCGCCCCACCACAGTTCCACAGCAAGCAATATTGACCAATAAACGCTTGGTGAGGTTTTTTTGGCTGTCTACTCTAGACACATTTTGTTAGTACTTCTTTTTTCTGTTTCTTTCTCAATGGGCACTTCAGTAAATTGCAGAAATTCTCAAAATTTCAGTGCAGTGAATGGTGACTCCAAACTCTTCACTGGGCTCAAACTTGGTGAATATAGACGTTTCTGTTTCCATTAAGGCTATTTTGAGGAAAGTAGTGAGAAAGAAATTTGAGCAACAATAAAGTCTCCTTAAGCAACCAATCAGACTTAAACAGACCTGAGGTTCAGGAATGAAGGTGAAGAAAAGATTGTTAAAGCCCTACAAATCTGTGGATATCCGCATCCGCAGATGCGGATATCCATGGACCATGTTTGCAGATTGGATGCAGGTACATATTTTGTATCCACACAGAGCTCTAAGGATTGGTAGCATTGTTGAGCAGAAAGGACTTGAATTAAATTAAATAACAAAGATAAGATTCACTCTTTGGTAACACAGCTTTCATTCTGCAGGGGGCACCATAGGAATCCCACTGGCTGAGCCTACTGTCAGGTAGCTGCTATCAGGAAGCTGATGAGTTGCCTATACCCTTCATTTTCAAAGTATTATGATATCCTCAAAGTCCCTCTCATTCATGTATTTTTCTCTGTTGCCTCAATAGATTGAGTGTTGTCCATTATGTCTCTGGCTAAATCCAAGTCCTAAGAGCTTTCACAGTAGGTTCTGTCCTCACTCTGGGCCTGAAAAGATCATAACAGCCAATAGAAGGTAGAGTTCCAAACACAGCCACATGTTCTCTTTGTTTTCCTGAACAGAATACAATGGACTAGCGTGTGAACATCATCACTAGCAGCACATGCCTAACTTGGTTCCTCTTTACAGCTGCATTTGTCTGAAAGCAAATTGCTTGCTTATCTCCAGAGCCATGCCCTGAAATGCCACTGACTGTCCAAGTGACACTTGGTACACAGCTGCTTTGGTGTGCCCAGAAAGTTCCAAAAGAAAATGTAGGGCATGCTTGTCTACCTCTTCCATGTTTGCTAGTGCTCATCCAGCTGTTTTCTTGGGATGCAAACTGCATGAATTTTTTTTTAAGAATCCTGTTTGTTTTTTAATGTGCTTCTGATTAGCACACAGTGAAGTGTTGTTTGTCACCTCGTGCATGATTCCTTGCAGCCATTTCATTCATTCTGACACCTCCCATGGCCAACCTAACTCCTCTGCTTTTTGCCACCAATCACTGTATGCTTTCCTTCAGATTGATTTGTGCTTCTCTCACCAAGTTTTGATATCTATGCAATAGATTGAGAATGACATTTTCCAATGCACTGCAATGACTTTGGAGCCCAAGTCCAATTCAATGGACTTAGCAGTATCAACCACTACTGCGTAGATGATAAGCCTCTTTCTTAATGCACAAGTATTTGTCCTGAATCCATACCCTATTCTTTCACTTTAAACCATAATGTACATTTCATTATTGATTATTAATACCTATTTATTATGTAATATTTAACATGCATCTATAACTACAGGTACTACAGCCCAGATCCTCAAATGTATTTCAGCACTTTACTCCCATTGAAAGGATCTGTCCCGTTCTCCTTTTCCCCACCTTCCCCCCGATCTATCTGTCTTCAGGTATGTATATACCAAGCTTGGTTTGGAAAAAAATTCTAATCTTGGGATTTTGGATAACCTCATAGACTCATAGACTCATAGACTTTAAGGTCAGAAGGGACCATTATGATCATCTAGTCTGACCTCCTGCACAATGCAGGCCACAGAATCTCACCCACCCACTCCTGGAATAATCCTCTCACCTATGTCTCAGCTATTGAAGTCCTCAAATCATGGTTTAAAGACTTCAAGATGCAGAGAATCCTCCGGTAAGTGACCCGTACCCCATGCTGCAGAGGAAGGCAAAAAACCTCCAGGGCCTCTGCCAATCTACCCTGGAGGAAAATTCCTTCCCGACCCCAAATATGGCAATCAGCTGAACCCCGAGCATGTGGGCAAGACTCACCAGCCAGACACCCAGGAAAAAGTTCTCTGTAGTAACTTCTAACATCCCATCATTGACCATTGGTCCTATTTACCACTGATGGCAATTAATTGACCTTTGACTAAGATCATGTTATCCCATCAAACCATCCCCTCTATAAATGTATCTAGCTTAATCTTGAAGCCAGTTAGGTCTTTTGCCCCCACTGCTTCCCTTGGAAGGCTGTTCCAGAACTTCACTCCTCTGATGGTTAGAAACCTTCGTCTAATTTCAAGTCTAAACTTCCTGATGGCCAGTTTATATCCATTTGTTCTTGTGTCCACATTGGTACTGAGCTGAAATAATTCCTCTCCCTCCCTGGTATTTATCCCTCTGATATATTTAAAGAGAGCAATCATATCTCCCCTCAGCCTTCTTTTGGTTAAGGTAAACAAACCAAGCTCCTTGAGTCTCCTTTCATACGACAGGTTTTCCATTCCTCGGATCATCCTAGTGGCCCTTCTTTGTACCTGTTCCAGTTTGAATTCATCCTTCTTAAACATGGGAGACCAGAACTGCACACAGTATTCCAAATGAGGTCTTACCAATGCCTTGTATAACGGTACTAACACCTCCTTATCTCTACTAGAAATACCTCGCCTAATGCATCCCAAGACCGCATTAGCTTTTTTCACGGCCACATCACATTGGCGACTCATAGTCATCCTGTGATCAACCAGGACTCCGAGGTCCTTCTCTTGACTGAGGGTTTGCTAAATCAGGGCCCAATTCTGTCACCTTTATTCCTGCTCAATAGCATCTTACCCCATGAGTACCCTTCATGAAGTCATTGGGGCTATTTGTGAAATAAAATGCTATTCAATGAAAAAGGTGGCAAAATCATGCCATCAACTATTAGCTACTAGTCATGACTGTTTCCTGCTTCTCAAAGAACTGTGCACTTCCATTTAGGTATAAGTGTACAATATCAGCCTCATTCATGTGCTCTTGTTTCTTAGTCACTCAGTAAAACTAATACTATATTTTGTAACTTCTGCTTCTATATTCTCAATTACTTTAACCAGAAAGAGTGACAACATCTTATTATACAGTATTCTTCAGTATGATAATATCTAGACAAATTTGCTTTAATAAATTGTGTTGCATTAACAATTTCTATTCAATATGAGTAATTGTGTGTCAAGGCTTCAACTTCACATTGACTGTAAAATAATTTTGCTTTCAGCTCCCTGCCAGGATGCTTTTTGATGCTGATGCAAATTGGCTTATTAAAAATTCCACAAAAAAATTGTGCCTTGTATATGTTTATGTTGGTCCAGATACCTAAGAAGCTCATATTTGGATGATGACATGTCATGATCTAGTGGTTGTCATAGTTCTTGAGGGCCATGCTCTACTAAATGCAAGACCCCTCCCTGTAGTAGTTAAACCTATCTATAACTCTCTTGCCTGGAGTTCTAGCCATACCTTTTGATATCATTATTCTTTAGATTTAGCTTCAAGATCTGAAAAAGTGTAGTGTCTATTGTGCTCTACTAATATACACCAGCTGAGAATCTGGTCCACAATCTTTATTTAGTTAAGTCCTCCTCAAACTCACCACTTTTTAATGGTTTCAGACTCCCTAGATTGTGATCTGATCAGGCAATACTTGAAGTAAAACAGGTTACTTACCTATAACTAAAGTTCTGTGAGGTAATTGCCTGTACAGATTCATGTAATCAGAGCCTGCACATTGGATGGTGAGGTAATGGAAGAAACTGAAAGGTGGAACAAGGTTATGGCTCCTCAAATACCCTGAGGCTTGAATATTCACCACCTTGAGGGAGCATCCCCTCAGCTGCAATGGCCAAAGCTTTCTAGAGGGCATGGACAAAGATGTGAAGTTTCTTTGGGCACGTAAAATGTGGATCCATGCACACAACCATTTCAAGGAATTCCAGTCCCAGGTGAATAACCTGGTTTCCTTCCTTCCTTCCTCCCCCTACAAAACATAGCTTTGTACTTGCCATACAGATGACTGGGGTATCTGTACTGCCAGTAGCAGAAAGCTCTGCTGTCACTAGTCTGAAGGAAGGTGTAGGTTCCTCTAACATTCATGTAGTGGACTCAATCCTCTGCCTCTCCAGAATTGGCCTCTCCCTCTCCTCTGTGTGTATGAAAGCTTTTGAGAATGAAGTCTTAGCACAGTTAGCAAGCACTGATAGATTAAAGAATAGCAAATATATGTATAATCTTAGTATTGTCTCTTCCTGGCCTTGTTCCCCCACTGGGGTCCCTCCCCAGTGTTTTAAAATGTGTCCCCCAAAACACTGCACTGTATACCTGCAGTCACAAGATTACATGGTCTCAAAAGCATATTGAGTATCATCTGCCCTTCCGTAAACCCATCCACTGGAGCATCTGTGAGAGTAGCTGAGACAGCTGCAGATCTGTGGTGAGTATCCTGTCCACATTCTCCTTGCCTTCACAACTCAGAGTACACAGAGGAACATTGCATGTGTGTACATGCAAATATAATTGGTAGAATGTCCCTGGTGCAGCTGTGAATAGTGACATCCCACGCTCACAGAGAGATGACCAAGACACATTCAGCTTCATTTTTGTATTTCTATGAAGCCTTCCAAAACAGTCATTGTTGAACAATGAACGTATTGACACTTTCATCTACCATCTGTACAACCCCCGCACTGCTTTATCTCACATTTCCTTAAACTCTCTAGTCATTTAATTTCCTGGTACATCCATGCCCTTCCGCCCCCTCGCTTTATGAGTCACATCATCTTTTCTCACCTACATCAAATTACACTGAGTCACTGATGTGTAATTTGCACAACTATTTACTTCTGAGTTTGCCCTTGTATCTATTACAAGTAACTGCTCCTGGACAGTGCTGCAGATGCTTGTTGCCTGACAGGATTTTGAGAGGCTCTGGCTTTGGAATTGACAACACCCTTCTGACAACTTCCCGGCTTCCTCAGCAGTATCGTAGGGAGGATAAGGCAGTTGCCTACAATAAGAGTGAAGCCCTCAATAAAAGAGAGAATGGGAAAATTCCCTAGCTGTAAAGTTGGAGTAGCAAGGCTGCCCATAGGTGGTGGATATAAACAGAGCAGTGGAGCCTAAGCCTCCCCAAACAGCCTGCCTTCCGCCTTTTGAGTGCCTCGTCGCCAAAAGGGTGGGTGCACAGGCCATGGCCCCACCAGCACTCTGCCCCGAGGCCCCGGTCCTGCTTGTCCTCTTCCCCCAAGGCTGCACCTCTTCCTGTTCCTGCTCTGCCTGCATGGGACCCTCACAGGAGGGGAATCGGGAGAGGGGGTGAAGAGGCACAAGTGGCAAGCAGGGGGTGCTGGGGGGAGGGGACCAAGAGGCACATGGCCAGCTTGTCTTGCTGGTGGGGGGGAGGGACAAGGGAGGGAGTGAAGAGGCATGAGCAGCAGATGGCGGCGGCATTTGGAGGGAAGGGCCAAGCAGGGCTGAGGGTGGAGCATGGGCGGGGCTTCCAGGGGAGGAGGCTGCGTATGGACTGGCCTTGGGGTGGGACCACGGTCCAGGCACATGCAGCCTCCCCCAATGCAATGTACTTGTACTCCCCTGTCTGTCTGTATCCTCCATTCTCGTTTTATACGTAGATTGTAAGCTCTTAGGGACAGGGACCATCTTTGTGTTCTGTGTTTGTTCAGCACCCAGCACAATGAGGTCCTGGTCCATGACTGGGGATCCTAGGCACAGTAATACAAATAAATAGTTATAACGATACTACTGTGAATCCCATGACGTTGCCACGGTTTTGAAGGCTACGCCTCATATTGTGAGCAGCTACTTTCAGCTCAGGAATGTCATCTTGGTGCAGGTACAGCTCCTGTCTGTGGTTAGCAAAGACCCCTGTTGGCAATCTGCTCTGGAGACAATGGGCTGCAGGCTACACTTGCCAACACAAGAGGCCGTCATTCCCAGCTCACTGCTTTTGTGTTTGTTTTCATATTTAGCAGAAAGCAGGGCTAAGATGTGCAAACTTATGTGCCATATGTAAGACCTAATTAGAAGTGGCCTGATTTTCAGGGCTGAAAAGGGCAAGGAGAGCTAGTGAGTATTCTGCACCTTTGAAAATCAGGGTCTTTTTATTTCAGTGGCCAAATAAGGATTTTGGTGCTTAACTTTAGTCACCCAAGTTTGAAAAGTTTAGCCTGGCACCACCTTTTGCCCCCAAATCGAGGGTTTACAATTTACAAATCCAGTGGGGTTATTCTGCTGATAAATGTCTTTCTGCTTCTAATTATTTTCTTCTTATTTGTTTGCTATTTTCTGCTTCAGAAAGTGTGATGTAGACGAACACTATTCCCTCTCCAACTGCCTACTGTTGGACTAGATAAGGTATATCATAACGCCATGGCATCTGAGTACGTGAGGTGTCGGGGGTTGGATTAGTTTGTCACACTAAATTTAATCAGCATTTGAGGGTAACTAAAGCCCCAATTCAGGAAGGAACTTAAGCATGATCTTAACTTTCCTTTGGATTTAAGTACAAACTTAAAATTAAACATAAGAACATAAGAATGGCCATACAGGCCGAACGTCCATCTAAACCAGTATCCTGTCTTCCGACAGTGCCCAATGCCAGGTGCCCCAGAGGGAATGAACATAACAGGTAATCATCAAGTGATCCATCCCCTGCTTCCCATTCCCAGCTTTTGTCAAACAGAGCTAGGGACACCATCTCTGCCCATCCTGGCTAATAGCCACGGATGGACATATCCTCCATGAACTTATCTAGTTCTTTTTGAACCCTGTTATAGTCTGGCCCTTTACAACATCCTCTGGGAAGGAGTTCCACAGGTTTACTGTGCGTTGTGTGAAAAAATATTTCCTTTTGTTTGTTTTAAACCTGCTGCCTATTAATTTCATTTGATGACCCCTAGTTCTTGTGTTATGAGACAAAGTAAATAACACTTCCTTATTTACTTTTTCCACACTAGTCATGATTTTGTAGACTTCTATCATATCCCCCCTTAGTCATCCTTTTTCCAAGCTGAAAAGTCTCAATCTTATTAATCTCTCCTCATATGGCAACCATTCCATGCCCCTAATAACTTTTGTTGCCCTTTTCTGAACGTTTTCCAATTCCAATATATCTTTTTTGAGATGGGGGAAGGGTAATCCACCCAGCTCTAGGGCTTAGAGCTCTGCTCATGGAGATTGCATAGCAGTTAAGTTGAATCCACACAACCCCAAGCCAGACAGGCCCCTCCACTGCCTTGGCCAGCATTGCCCATACCTGGGACAACCCTGACTGGCTGCAGGCCCGCCTTTGAGGAGAGGTTGCTATGTCTTGCACTGCTCAACACCCCTAGGGGAATTTCTGCCATTAGTGGCTTATGCCATCAGTAGCCTGGGTAACTTAGGGTTCACTCTAGTCTGAAGTTTTAAAACTCACATACGTAACCATCTTGTACCATTAGCAAAGCTTGCCACACTCTGCTTAGTTATCAGTGGCCAGTGCTCTCTATATAACAAAGCATCTCAGAGAAAATATGCCGCACTATGACACGGGTATTGAATTGATTGACTAGTTGCTACTTGAAAGGATTTTATTGTAGGCCCAAGTTAGAGCTCAAGGCGTTGTGCAAGCAATGTAACACCAGAGTCAGCAGCAAAAAGAAAATTGGATTTCTGAGACTTCTGCTTTCTAAAGTAAATGAAAGATTTTAAGAAAGGAGAGCGAATCATTTGATCCAATCCCGCAACTCTCTCTCTCATGCAAGTAACCCCTATGCATACAAGCAGGCCCATCGTCTTCAGTTGCATGACTGTTCCTTTGAGTGAGGACTACTGGCACCCATTATTTTTGCACAGCCTAGAGAGTGTTCTGGCTGGTAATCCATACAGAAAGCTAACCAAATAAAAAAGGCTGACTCCGAAGGTTAGGACTGGTTTATGGTTGGTTCAGTACGCTCATTCAAGCTCCAGCAATAAAATGACACCATTGCGTCGGTGCTCATTAATTATTTATTACCAGAAATCTGTATCTCTGAACCATTTCTGCAGAAGGAACAACATGGCATTTACAATAATTCATCAAATGCAGATGCTCTCACATTCCCTCTAAAGCTATAAACAGGAATGCCAGATGTCCAGAGAGGCTCAGGGAAGTCATGATTTATTAGAACTGCTCTTACTATTTAAAAGGGCTTATGTGGAAAATTCAGGAAATTGATTCAGGGAAGAAATAATGAGTAACTTAGGAACATACACCCTATTTAAAAAAAATGAGGAGTCCTTGTGGCACCTTAGAGACTAACAAATTTATTTGGGCATAAGCTTTCGTGGGCTAAAACCCACTTCATCAGATGCATGGAGTGAAAAATACAGTAGGCAGGTATAAATATACAGCACAGGAAAAGATGGGTGTTGCCTTACCAAGTGGGGGGTCAGTGCTAACAAGGCCAATTCAATCAGGGTGGATGTAGCCCTTTCCCAACAGTTGACAAGAAGGGGCGAGTATCAACAGAGGGAAAATTACTTTTTGTAGTGACCCAGCCACTCCCAGTCTTTATTCAGGCCTAATTTGATGGTGTCAAGTTTGCAAATTAATTCCAGCTCTGCAGTTTCTCATTGAAGTCTGTTTCTGAAGTTTGTTTGCTGAAGAATGGCCACATTTAAGTCTGTTATTGAGTGTCCAGGGAGATTGAAGTGCTCTCCTACTGGTTTTTGAATGCTGCAATTCTTGATGACTGATTTGTGTCCATTTATTCTGTTGCGTAGAGACTGTCCAGTTTGACCAATGTACATGGCAGAGGGGCATTGCTGGCACATGATGGCATATATCACATTGGTAGATGTGCAGGTGAATGAGCCCCTGATGGTGTGGCTGATGTGGTTAGGTCCTATGATGGTGTCCCTTGAATAGATATGCAGACAGAGTTGGCAACGGGGTTTGTTGCAGAGACTGGTTCCTGGGTTAGTGTTTCTGTTGTGTGGTGTGTAGTTGCTGGTGAGTATTTGCTTCAGGTTGGGGGGGCTGTAAGCGAGGACTGGTCTTTCTCCCAAGGTCTGCGAGAGTGAGGGATTGTCCTCCAGGATAGGTTGTAGATCCTTGATAATCTGCTGGAGAGGTTTTAGTTGGGGGCTGTAGGGTGATGGCTAGTGGAATTCTGTTACTTTCTTTGTTTGGCCTGTCCTGTAGAATGTGATTTCTGGGTACCCTTCTGGCTCTGTCAATCTGTTTCTTCAATTACACAATGCCAAAAAAATAGACAAACAAAAAAAAAACACTGAAAGGGTTTGGTAGCACAATTATGTTAGTGAAATTAAGATCTCACTTTTTATAGCAATTCAGCTATTACTAACCTGTGCCATCACTCTAGCTAAAACTTCTCCAGCTTAACTTTCCTTGTAATTTACAACCACATACATAACTCCTAGAAAACCAAGCAGATGTCATGATACTTCATGTGAAACTGCTACTGCAAGATTACACAAAATGGAGTTATGCTTTCTTCCCAGAAGAATCTTTTCTAAATTTTGTTCATTATGGACATGATCCGGCAATGAATTATACACATGAACTAGTTCCATTGCAATAAATGGGACTATGGATCTGAGTGAAAATATTAACATGTATGATATGAGATTACTAACATGAGTAAAGTTACTGGTATGTATAAGTCTTTACTGAATTGTTCCACAAACATACTCATTTCTGAAACCCTGAAAATTCCTCAGCCTAAGAAAGGAAGCCTTCCTTTCTCTCAAAACACATAGCTTCTTATGTTCAGGTTGGTCAGGTGATAATATTACATGTGCTCCAGGCTTGAACATTGAAACTCCCTAGAAATACAGGTTCAGATCTTAGATCTTTAGGCCTGATTCAAGGCCTATTGAAGTAAAGGAAAATATTCTCACTGGCTTCAATGGCCTTCAGATCAGGCCCTTAGCCTTTCGTTCTTCCAGGGTAGGTAAAGTGAGCACTATGTATGTGAAGGTCTTTCAGGTGTCACCTTAAAACCTGTGGTGGAAGGGAGAAAATACCAGGTACTAAAGTGCTGTTTAACCTGGTGGAGAATGGCATAACAAGAACAAATGGCTGAAGTCAGAGTCAGAAAAATTCAAACTGGAAATAAGGCACACATTTTTAACAGTGAGGGTGATTAAACATTGGCACAAACTACCAAGGAAGTGGTCAATTCTCTGACCCTTCATGTCTTCACATCAAGACCGGATGCCTTTATGGAAGATAAGCTTTAGCCAAACACAATTTATTGGGCTCAACACAGGATTAACGGGGTGAAATTCAATGGTCTATTACATACAGGAGCTCAGGCTAGATGATCTAATGGTTTTTTATGGCCTCAAAATCAATACCTGTGTGGTTTATGTGGAGGACAAAGATCCCATGACACTTTTCATAGCACTAGGCATATTTCCTCACTTCTTTTGAGATTATAGGTCTGATTTTAACTAGGTAATAAGCTTGTACCAGAAAGTGGCTTTTGGATTATCCTGAACACATCTGATTCTGGAGGTGAAGCCTCAGTTCTTTTGTTAAAGTAAATGAAACGGAAATCTCAAATATGCAATTCTTTAATAATTTATTAATATAAATTCGCTATCAAAACATGTACTGCAACCACTACAATAAATTTTATGACACACGCATAAAAAAAGACATACAAAAGGTTGAACAAGAAAGCAAACAAAGAAAAAGAAAGAAGGCAGGGAGAAGAAGATTGGTCTTTTCTTGCTTTCGATCAAGCACCTTCGTTTTCCATCCCTCTTCCTTATCCTCCTCTTCTCACAGATGTTGACAGACTAGCAGAGTCCTGTTAGTTCTTCAGCTCCGCTGACATCCATCTTCTGCAGCTACAACACCAGGCAGTTACAATTATTAGATTCAGTATAATCTCATCCTTGATGTTCAGAAGTGGCACTGAATTACATTTACAAGAGGAAAGACTGGTTTTCTTTAACAAGAAATAAAATCAAGAGGTGATTAATAAAGAGACAGTCCCAGAGAATGGGAAGAAAGTCAGGTTTCAAAGCAAAAGAAATAAAAATGTAAAAACAAATTTTGTCCCTAAGTTCTACTGAATATATATATTTTAAGAAATGTAGTTTTAAAAGTTCAGAGTATATCACAAAATTTCCTTTGGTGCAGAAAGAGGTTAAGCATAGTGTGGTGGGGTGGTCTAGGGCCAGCGGCTCCCTGTTGGAGGCCTCAGGGTCCTGCCACACCATCCCAGGAAAGAAGCAGTGGAGCTAAATCCTCTGAGTGGCCTAGAGAGACTGTTCAGGAAGCAGCTAATCGGGGAAGCTGAACAGGGCTAGCCAATCAGAGAGGCTGCAGGGAGCAGCCAATCAGGGTCCAGTAGGGCCATATTAAAAGGTACTGCAGAGCCACAGACAGTCAGTTCCTTGTGGGGGCCAGAAGAATGCAGGTGGTGCTTCTGGCTGGCCAAAGTGACCTGCAGCACCATGGATAGCTCAGTGCTGGGGAGTGAGGAAGAGCTCCTGGCTGGCTGCTGGGCCAGAACATAGGAGAGCCCTGAGGTAAGGGTGAAACATTGGTGAAGGCTGGGGCTGTGGGGAAGTGTCCCAGGAAACTGAAAGTGGTTTTGTTAAAGGGACATGGTGTGTGGCTGCTATTCTTAGGGTCCCTGAGCTGGGACCTGGAGTAGTGGGGTGTTCTGGGTCCCACTCCCCACATAGGCCATTAGGAAAGTGGCCTACAGTTGGATAGTGAACTACTTAAGGGTCCAGCTGGGGCCAGAACAGACCAGAGAGGGCAAAACCATTGCCTCTGAGCAGAAAGCCCTGGGGGTATGGCCTGATACCAGGGCTGGGACTGTTTAAAGACTGCAGACACACCTGACTGTGTGCCATGTTGTTACACCTAGCTTTCATATTTCTGGTCAACTTGAGACAAATGTTTATGTGAATTTCAACATATGGCTCTTGTAAAAACAATACTATATTTTGTCAGGTTTTTTCCAGAAGTTATCTCTATACTTGCTTAACATAAGTTTTGTGGGGCACATGCCAGTCACTTCTCCTATTAAGGGCAAAAGAGGCATATCAAAGAAACCCTTCCCCAAACTAGAATTGGTTGAAAATATTTGAAATTTAATTGAAAAATGTACACTTTCTGTGGGAAAGAAAATTCATGGACTCTTTCGAATTTGCAAATAGCTGTACTCACAACAGGTACTATTTTGCAAATGTTTGATAGTCTTTGTGAAATATCTAGGAGAGGAAGGATAATGTGGTGCTTAAGATGCTAACCTGGGAAACCCAGGTTCAATTCTTTGTTCTGGCACAGACTTTCTGTGTGACCTTGAGTATGTCATGTAGACTCTTTATGCCCGTTCCCCATCTATATAATGGGAGCAATGGCACATCCCTACCTGCAGAGGTGGTGTTAGGATAAACTGTCTCCACATTCCCCTTGTGTTGGAAGACCCCCCACCCCAAAGAGACCATTGCCCTATTGCTGCTAAGTACCGATCAGTGCTGTGCAGGAGGAGCCATGGCAGGTTCAGTTCCTCCCTGTGAGGGTGGCAACTCCACATTACCTTGATGCAGAGCTATGCCTTGCAGGCACAACTGATCCTTGTGACAGTAGATTTTTCCCCCCCAGAAAGTGATATTATGTTTACTGTATGTTACAAGCCATCTTAGTCTTGATTTAGCACATGTACATGGTGGAATATCAGCTCTGAGTAATGGGAATTTCAAACTTGTGGTGAGTTAGAAACTTGATCTTGAAGACAATGGTGATCATCCTCAATTGTGTTAAATAAATATAAAATAATGGGCCTGATTCTGGTCTCCCAGCAGTGTATATGAATAATGACCCCCACTTAACAGATGAAACTACACCAGTATAACTCTCTAGTGTCATTATTCCTGTAGTGGGGTGATCACCCTGCTCCAGCCTGAAGGGGTTAAAAACAGCCCTGCAGAGGGCTGCGGCTGGGGAAGGCAGCAAACCTAGGCTGTGAAAGGGCTGACTGGGGAAGCAGCCACAGCTGTAGCCAGCTCAGTCAGGGCCCAGCTGGCCCTTATAAGAGGGATGTGGGCTGGAAGCAAGGAGTCTCTCTCCAGTCTTGGAGGGAGCAGGACCAGGACCAGGCTGCCTCGGGGACAGGGTACCTGAGCCATAGCAGGGCTGGGGAAAGGCTATAGGAGCTGGAGAGCTCCAGCCTAGCAACTCCCCAGGCTGCAAGCCTCAAGCAAGGCCTAAGAAAGGTGCTGGGGTTAGGCAGAGGCAGCTGGTCCTACCCCCCTTGCCAATGATGAGTGGTATAAACTGCAGTCTGCCCTAGGGACCGGGGGCTAGAAGCTGACTGGCAGTAGCCACTGAGGCAAGGTGGGGGTAGTGGGTTGGGGGTTCCCTGGGGAGGAGAGACCCAGAGACTGTGAAGATACTGCTGGGGCAGAACCCCGGGATAAAGGGGCACTGGGGTCTGGGAGGGACATGTGGGCTGGCAGCAAGTGGGATGGTGACCAGCAGAGGGTGCTCTGGTGGCTGGTAAACTAATTACCTGGACTACCAGCAGGAGGCACTGCGTGGGTGAGTCGCGCACCACTACGATTCCATTTATATTATCAGACAGTCCATGTTTACTAGTGGCAGTACAATGGAAATCTCAGTGCTATGCTATGAGGCCTTGTGAGCTCATGAAATCATAAATTATTTGTAGGAGTGCTCCTCCTACATCAACAGTGATAGCTATTCTTTATTTGAAAAATATATTAAAAAATCACTACTTATCTCATTTCTAATTCTAAGTATCTGTTTTTTTTTCCCATCTGTGGTTCTCATGCTATAGAATCTTGAATTACTACTTGGATCACTTCTTGAGCATTTAAAAAAAAATCCAACTCGGGCCCTGTAACTGCAGGAAAAGTTTGCAATAACTCAGTGTTATATGAAAAATGTTCTAAAATGGCAATGTTCTTAACTACATTTCCAAGAATGGATATACAAGCAACTGTCCAAATCTATGAAACAATACTGGTATAATGAAAATAGTACATAGTTTTTCAGAAGGATGAATTTGTGAGCTTCAATTAGTAGTATAGTAAGGAGTTCACAGCTAGGCTTGGCTGAAACTGTTTAGTGATTCCTTAAGTCTATTTCAGTATTGCCATTTGGAGTCAGTGACATTGATTTAGAAATGCTATTGAAGCATTGACCCATCCTCAACAAAACGTACTGTTCTCTCATTTTCCTCTGGGCTATTTTAAGCATCAGCTGACATTATTTCTCCTGTCTTTCATCTGCTTATCAGTCCTGTTCAGGCATCAGTCAGTAGTTCCTGCATCAGCTTTCTATATAAGTAATGCTCATGCTTCTCCCCAGGCCATCTTGTCCAGATTTCCCAAAGGCTTTTTAGCTTTCCACCATTGGACCTGACCATGTTAATGCCATTTCAGCGAAGAAAACTTACCTTAAAAAGCTGTTAGAAAGAAGATGCTGTTAAACATCTTCTGTGTAATGTTTTGTCATTGTCCAGGGAAGCTGTTTTCTGGGCATTGGATTTTGAAGTAGAGACTGCAATCTGTCTATTAGTGGAGAATTATGGTCCCAGGTTGGCAAGGGCATAGGGAGAAGCAGAACAGCAGGTCAATTTTGATCTAATTAATTACAATCATGTAACATAGAGTTCAGGCTGGTGATCATTCAATTACACCTGCAGGAGACAGAGCACAAATTGATTCTGTCCCAAATGGTTAGCAAGAAAGGTCATTGTGTATTTTTTTTCTGCTATGAAATTGTCTTAAACAGAAACTTGGCTAAATTGAACCTTAAGATATTTTTATACATGATATAATTGTAATGGATTGATGCTCAACTAGGGTAATGGTCATAGGACTCACAGCTTGTCTTCCAATTTTTTATATAATACAACTAGGGTCTCAGTCTAACTATGGAAGTTACTTTGGAACAGCATAAAACTTAGATTTCTACCATTTAATTTGATGCATTGGGGGACATCCAAGGAGTAATTAAGTATACATGATACTAGCTATTTGAAAATGTGCAGCATTGAATATCACATTACTATCTACTGACATTCTGAAAACATCTTCTCTGTAGTTGAAGACAAACACCATATTGCATTTGTCCAGGTGTCTGTCAGCCAGCATAGTTGTTTAGCTATGATGATCAGTTTAATTCAGAAGAAAGCAGAGTTACACAAACCTGTCAACTCAAATAGATCTTTCACTTTCAGAGTCAATATTCAACAGTCTTGCGCAGGGCTTTCAAATGGAGAGCAATTGCCTAGTGACAATTTCCATTTTTAATGCATTGCCATCTAAATAGAACAGTTGATTCACTCTGGCAGCCAGCTCAGATGTCACTTCTCATGAAAGCGTTTGAAACAGACATGGCTAGTGGCTCCAGCTTCTCAGTCTTCAAGCCCCTGCCCTCTGTCAAATTCATGCTGCAGATTTTTTTAAGTGACCAACATATACACTGAAATGGAGTACCTGTTTGTCTCTGAGTTCATTTTCACTCTTGTCATCAAACTTTCCCAAGGTTGTTTTGCTCTAAGGAGACAAGTTTACATAGTGTTTTAATATGTACCTTTGCTATGAGAAGGCTGACTTGTTTCATGCTCTTCGGTATAGATCTGCTCTATAGTAATGCTGAATTTGACATGTTTACTTTTATTATAGTCCTAAAAGCAAGGCAAAATTTATCTTAGTGGGGAGAAAGAGGGCATGATTTCAGTTTGGGAGTTATAAAGAAGGATGGAAACTTGAAAAGCATCAAGCACTCCATATTTCTCTAAGATGTGAATCAAAAATCCAGATCATTTCACCTTGCCTTATCTGTAGATTTTACATAGCTGGACAACAGTTTATTCAGGTGCTTCCTTAAATGTGTAAGGGAAGAGCAAATTTAAAGAGTAATGAAGTTTGTATTACTGCATCTTAATTAGAAACAACAGTACAAGGTGTTATTATTTAGAGCAGTGCACAGAACAATGATACTTTCTTGCTTTTCTCCAGTTACATTTGCTGATGTTGATGTCTCCAAAGGAGTGGAGATAATATTAACCCCTCCAGTGACTGTAGGCATATTACCAAAACATCATGGTCCATGGTACTGAATTCAGCTGACAGAGCTCAAAGAATCAGAATGAACTCCTCAGCTTTGCTCATCACTAAAATCATTAGCTAAAGCAACCAGTGCCTCTTTATCACACACAGGTCTGAAACCAAACTGACTTGGGAGGCAATGAGACCAGATGGGTGAGGTAATATCTTTTATTGGACCAACTTCGGATGGTGAGAGAAACAAGCTTCCAAGCTTGGAAGCAAAGAAATAAACAGACACCGGACACCACTAGAGTTGCTTTGTAACAATCTTCTTAATTACCATTCCCAAAGATGGGTGATTTGAAATAAGTGGACAGCTCACATGATTATCCATGACAAGTGATGGAGTCACACTGAAGGTGGAATCTGATCCTTTACTAAAACTGTAACCAAAAACTGTACTTCCATGAGCTCAATTGGACTTCTAAGGTGAAGCCAGAATTTGCATATTAAGTTCTGGTGATCTGTTATTAAATGATTGACATTGCTAGCCAAACAAAAGGCGGCCAAAGCAATAGATATGAAAGATATGTGTGTGCCCCCACCTGATCCATGACAAGAAAATAACTTTTTAGAAGTGGGCTACAAGATTAATACAATGCTGGAAAAAGGCAAGATTAGTGTAACATAAACCAGTAAAAGAAAAGTTATATTTTAATGTATTGCTGAGAGGGGATATGATTGCTTTCTGTCAATATATAAGGGGGTAAATACCAGGGAGGGTTAAGAGCTATTTAAGCTAAAGGACAATGTTGGCACAAAAACAAACAGATATAAACTAGGCATGAACAAACTCAGGCTGGAAATTAGAAGGTTTCTAGCCATCAGAGGGGTGAGTTTCCAGAACAGCCTCCCAGTAGGAGCAGTGGGGGCAAATAATTTAGTTTGAAGAGACAGCTGGCCAATTTTTGAGTGCAATTGTAAGACAGTTGCTTGTGATGGTGAGGGGACAGGGCTCAACAGCCCTGGCGCTCACTTCCAGTTTGTCTTATGTTCCTAAAGCTCATGCTTCAGGATTTCAGATGGCCACTGACAAGAGTCAGGAGGGGATTCCCTCTTCCCTATGTATTCTGGAATGCATTTTTAATCTTCTTGCTCTGAAGCATCAGGGATGGAGATGGGAGAAGGGATGGTCCAGGGCTCAAGGTGGCACTGAGCATTCACTCTCCAGTGCTTGGCTGGCTGTTTCTTGCTCATGTGCTCAGGATCTAACTGACTTCCATATGTAGGGGGCAGGAAGCAATTTTCACCCAGGTCAGAATTTGGCAGGGGGGAGAGGGTTGCCTTCCTCTGCAGCATGTCTGTGTGGATTACTTACCAGGATTATCTGGATAGATCTCATTTAATCTTTTCTTTGCCATTGTGGTGACCTCAAGCACTAATGCACCTCAGTCCCCGCCTATCCCCTGCCTTTGGCACATAATATATAATCTCCTGTGGGTCTCATTTGCTTTGAGATCAATTCTACTGTTGGGTTCAGTGTGTGGATTCTGGGTGGTGGTGGTGACCTGTGATATACTGGAGGTCAGCTAGACGATCTAGTGGCCTCTTCTGGCCTTAAACTCTGACTCTGTGCTTATCAAAGGAAGAAATAACATATGTAACAAAAACCTCCTTTGACTATACCTACTGTAAGGAGGTTTTCTGCCACAAAGCTGGGCTCCCCAGGCTGTATCTTTGATAAAGGACACAGACCAAGCAGATTTACAGCATTTATCTATAATTTTTTAAAATATTTTGTAGCTTACAGTTAAGTGGCATTCAAAAATGTTTGCTACAGCATTCTTCTAGGCACATGTAATTTCAGTCTTTCATTTCTATGTATTTTTCTCTTTCCTGTAACTTTTTTTTTATTTATAAACTAAAATTAATTGTAGACCTTGACTGCTACATCTTACTTTATCCAGCAGCCAATAAGACATCCTTGTTTGTATACAAAGTGGTAGGTACAGAATAAAATGTAATCTCCTTCTGGAGCAGTCACTATACTAGCCACAATCAAGGGATAGTGAAGGGACATTGGTAGACATGAAGAGGGCTGAATGTCCTATGGGAGACTACCTACTGAAACACAATATTATAGTAAGCAACATTTCCAACACTCAGTCACACTGGATCTAGATATATTTTGAAATAATCAGATCTCTAGCATTATTTAGGCTACATTTTTCTTCCTTCCATGGAGAGAAATCTATCCTAGTCTCTCAGAATAATATAAATTCTTCTATCCCACCTTCCTTCTCAAATAAAAAGAAAATAAGAAAGAAATACTTGTGGTACCTTAGAGACTAACACATTTATTTCAGCATAAGCTTTCGTGGACTACAGTCCACTTCGTCGGCTGCATCCGACGAAGTGGACTGTAGTCCACGAAAGCTTATGCTGAAATAAATGTGTTAGTCTCTAAGGTACCACAAGTATTTCTTTCTTATTTTCTTTTTGCTGACACAGACTAACACAGCTACTACACTGAAACTTCTCAAATAGGCATTTTGAACTGCTTTATCAATCAATAGTGAGGTCATCTGCATCCTAGGCACGTTTCAGCCAGAGACGTAATTATGAGTGTTAAATCTTTTGAGTGGACTTGAGAAGATTATGTTAAGGCAGCACAAGTCCTGCCTTATCCAGTTTGCTATTGTTATATTAAACAGGTTTTATCCCTTGGTCTCCCTTTCAATGATACAGTGTACTTGTCTTCTATCCGAATATCATATTACCTATAATTAAAGGAGCTTCTATGGGTGACATCCATTTTCTCAGGGAAGCATATAGAGGATATTACTACTGCTACCAATGACATTTACAACAGGATGCTTAAATGGCATTAATATTGTTATAAATTATATGAAGGTAATTACTTAAAAGCTGAAACACAGTATCTCTATGTGATAGCACATTGTAAACACCTCAATTATTGTGCTAGTTCCTACAGAAGGGTCTGAATTACTCATACAGCAATGGCAAACAGTTATTGGACATAAATGATTTTCTAAATTTTAAAAATAAAGGTTGAGAAATTTGAATGACGTGAATTTTACAGATACAAACCTTACTAGAAGCTAAATCTAATATAGTACATTTATAACTGAAGGAAACATTGTTTTATGGAGCATAATACTTCCATGGAATGGAATATCCAAAATTCCTACAAGGAGGAGATACATTGGCTCATCATTCTGTATGTCATTAAAACCACTAATGAACAAGTTCAAGGTATTTTATTGCTTCTATGGTTGCATATGAGTACTGTGCTTTGAATTTGAATCTCTTGGCCATACTCACTACCTCACTGATTTTTCTTAGATATGCTGTCAAGGGAAAAAAATTTGCAAATCATATCAGTTTCATGGAAATTTGCAAAAGTGAAAACTTGTTTGGGTCTGTTAAGACGTACAGGCCTAATGCCTCAAATATCAAAAATATAAGCAATAATCTTCCATATGAAATCTTGTATTCAGGTACTGATCCTGCAAGCTCGTCCACATAGATGGACCCCTGAACCCAGGCAGACCCCCACTGAGTTGATATTAGCCACTGAATAGTCAGTGATAAAGTTGCTTGCAGGTTTGAGGCTTTGGGAAGTACACATGGTCGAGGGTCTCTGTGCTCTCTAGAAGAACATTCTTGGTAACCCAGATCACTCCTGGGACTAAAATGTAAAACATGGAAACCTTTCATGCTCTCTTGCTCTCTGCATGCATGATATCTTGAATCTAGAAGACTCTTTTGTTCCTTCATAACCTCAAATAAGTCTATGATGACTACAAGTATCAGAGGGGTAGCCGTGTTAGTCTGGATCTGTAGAAGCGACAAAGGGTCCTGTGGCACCTTATAGACCTCTGTTAGTCTATAAGGTGCCACAGGACCCTTTGTCGCTTCTATGATGACTACAGATCCCTGGGATTGACTTCAGAATCAATTGCATGCAACTATTTGTTTAGATAAACAGTCTGAGGTGGGACCCTGCCCCATTGAATGCTAGCAGATGCACCAGAATTTAGTGGAACTGAAAACCAGTGTCTTCATTTTGCTTTTTGAACTTTGGCATCTAGCACATTAGAGTATCTGACTATTCAAGAAAAATCACATATTTTATCCAGAATAAAGTAATGTTTTTTCTCCTGGGTATCAAAGCTTTTCATTATAAAACGGTGGAAATTTCACCAAGGACAAAATCATGAATTATCCTGAGTTTCTTGATTGTGAAATTTTCCCATAGGACCAATAATAACAAACACCGGTTTTTGTAGCAAAACAACCTTTTAAAAGTGAAATCATTTTGACTTGCAGAAGTCACCTTTTTAAAAATGACCAAGCAAAAAAACCTCCAAGACAAGAACTCATGTTGTCAACTGCAGGTGAGCTGTGAGACGCCCTGCAGAAACTAATAGAACCTCCTTCCTTAATCCCATCCCCAACTATTCAGCTCCAATTTATTATTTATTTGTATCAGTCAGTCTTGTTGGTTGTTGTTGGCTTGTGCATGTTCTCTCTGCATGATGCACTGGCTCTGGCCATATATCCCATACAGCAGACTTCAATCAAAGTGCCCAAGAAGACCACACTCAGTTCAGTGGTGAAGGCACCTGGCCGGGTTTATTGCCGACAAAGCACGGTACTAGTGCCTTGGCTCAGTGGTTACAGGTACACTAATATATGTATGCCTGTGACAATGGACCAGATCAGTGAGCAGCAGGACTTTCCACTCTCCCCTCAACCTGACAGACTCCTCCTGCAACCCCACTTTTGTATACTAATACAAACAAGTTGTGTAGTACCTCTCTGACGTGGTTCGTTACCACCCTATACCTTGTACCTGTTGGTTCAATCAAAATACCTCCATCCTTTATCCTGTCATCCTGGCCTTATCTTTATGAGGGGTCAGTGTGTCTCTGTACCACCTCTGAGGCATCTGTTTCTACCATAACTTTGTAACAGGGTGTTCTGGTTGTACCCTTCTGGAATGTGTTTATATGAATATCTAATGCCTAGGAGTACATGCATTTTTACAACACCAGCCCTGTTTTTCCCAAACAGTGAACCTACAACCAGGCATCTACCTTGTAACAGCCTGACTTTTGCTCATAGTCTGACTCTTGTTACCTTTGCTTCATATCAGCAGGACATGACTTTAGTTTAGGCCTTAGGCCTCATACAAGGCCACGTTTCAGGCTTTCTACTACAGGGCTTAGGTGCCTCAATTGTGATTGGGGGCCCATTGTGTTCAGGCTTGCTACATGGGACATTACTGAGCAGCAAATTAATGTAGTGTAGATTCCCTGGCTTGCATCACAGATATGTCCTATGTAGACAAGCCTGTAGGCACTGTACATGCACATAGGATCTAATGTGGTGTTTGTCTCAAAGAGGTTGCAGTCTAAATAGACATGACAAAGGATGGGATAAAAGCAGCTTATTATCCTTTTCATTTTCTCTAGAGCCTCTCAGACCTTGGCCTTATCATTTGTCAGCCAAAAAGTGGGTTTTGGGTAGTAAATATTTGAGGCTGGAAATATATAATATATTTATAATTGCAGGCTTGTGGTTTGGGATTTTTGTTTGGCTCCACATACAAACAAGCCCTAATGTTTGTTCAAGAGACATTAAATTTAAAAGAACCGGCTGTCTGAGTGTATCTAATCCCAAAATGATGTGCACATTTTTTTTAAAGTATTGACACCCTTCTTCATCTTGGGGGAAAATAATATCTCAAAGGGAGGAGGAGAAGGCTTTATTAATCTCTTCTCATACAATTTGTCTTGGCTGCAGGAATATTGGGAGTATGTATCTTGCCAGTCCTTTACAAAGGTGCTTATACAAGGCATTAAAATCTAGTACACAGGAAGGCATATTAAGATTTATTTTATATTTATACTAAGCCATAGGCACTAACAAAATAAGCCAGCTAAAACTATACACCTGTCATTTATTTATGTCAGTTGACCAAATACCCATCATTTCATTTGGGCCATCGAGAATGGAGCCTAGAATAGTCAATTCCAAAAATGTAAGCCTCAACCACAGATGCTAAGTGAGACTCTGAAAGGAGTCACAAGTACAGCTTTTATCCTCTCTCCAGGTGGCAGAAAATCATTAGAGGGCAATATTGTCTCTCCTTCTGCACTCAAACACACAAACAGATTATTACGATATGGCCCAGATCCTGGGGTGCAGTACAGCCATTTTGCCACAACATCAGTAGAATCTTGTGTAAAGCCAACATTAATGGTCACAGGAGGATCACCCCAGTTGTAAGGAGTCCTGCAGTGTCATAGGGCCAGCTTCAGGGTCAGCATTCCCCTAGCCCTGAAGGCTGATACAGGGTACATGGCTATAGGAAGAGACCTGGTTAGGATTCCCCTATACCTTATTGATCCTTGTCCGATTGGGGCCACTGACAGTTAATGTCATAGAGCTCTTAAACTGCTCTAAATTATGCCAGGGAATTGGCCTGGCTCACAACCAGTCGAGGAAGGAGAGAGTATAAAGGATCCTTTAGTACCCCACTCCTTAGCTGCACTCTATAGCCAAGGATCTAAGACTACACATTTATGTATACATAGTCTAGAATGAATTATAATGTAAATACAAAAATGCCTGATTTTACTCTTACCATCTTTGAATTCTGATGGTCAAAGATAGTTAAAATGATTCTATTGGTAACCAGCATTCATCCTGAGCAACTTTTTTTGAAGTGTGATGTCCAAGTCTGACTCATCAGGTGCTTTGTTATTCCAGGAAGGCATATATCTAAATAATTAACATGCAAGAGAGGGGGGAAATGCTTGTTATGCATTGAGCCTGTTGAACTCCCTTAAACAGACAGTATGTCTTCTACTAGGCTTTTTTCAGAACCATATAAAATGGTAAAACTGATAATGAGCATTAAGTTCCTCATGGACACCCACTTCCACCAGGCTTTCCACAAGGAATTTAGTTGGCTTGTATACTAAAAGGCCTCCTACTTCATCACATATGTAGGCTAAGATGTACATGCAGCGTATTAAGCTGCTGCCTATGATGCATGGAGGCAGAAGTGGCAGGAGGGATAAAGAGGAATTGATTTTTCCTCTCACACCAGTGTAAACCAGTCTTTTCTGGTTTTCCAATTTTCATAAAAGTCAATAGGTCTTTCCCTAATGATGCCTAGATCATTCTCTGAAATTTTGGAATTAACTGGATGTAATGTTCAAAAGTGATTGTATTGCACACAAACAGAGAAATGCCATAGAGTTGAATGTCTGGCCTTTCTTTGTTTGGCCAAAAGTCTCACCATGTAGTGTTTTCCTTCCCTGACCTCTGTGTAGCTGACAGTATATCCTTAGACTGTTAGCCCTTCAGAACAGGGACCATCCCTTCAAATATCCGGAAAGCTCTTAGCTCATTGTGGATACCTAAGTAAATTACAATAATAGTAATCACTAAGATAATATATGTGAGGAAATCAATATCAATCAGTCCAAGATATCCAAACTCTCAACTCACTTTTCTTAGTTATCAAGCCTTTTAAAACAATTACTTACTAAACAATGTGTGTTTTTTAAAAGGAGAGATACTGACCCTTAGATGGAAACAAGGGAGTCTAAAAATGTGCAGGCTTTGTAATAGGCTGATGAAATCACTGAGTTCTCAGCTGTTGCTAGTGCTTATCTTTTCCTATTCAAAGAACTGCTCACCACACAAATTACTATTGCACACAAACTACATCAAAAGAACATTAAGGTTACAAAGGCAAGCACTCAAAAGCTAGGAAATGGCAGAATCAAGGTTGCTGGTGCAACTTTAATTCTGCCACCTTGTGTGAGTACATTATGATAGAGGCTTTAATTACATGCTGATTTCTCCCCCCCCCCCCCCCAATCCCTGCTTCATTCAGGGCAAAGGACGGATGGTGCTTACTTACTGAACAACTATTCTGTATTTTGTTTTCTCCTCATTGTTTGATGTGTGACCCCCATCCCTTATTTACTGCATATTAGTCAAACCCTGCTCTGAAGACAGCATTAATTTCCTCATTATAGTATCTGAGCACTTTACAAACATTAATTCATTTTCACAACACGTCCATGAGGTGAGGGGGAGTATTTTACAGATGGGGAGCTAATGCACAGAGATTAAAGTCAAAAGTATCTACTAATTTTGGGTGCCCAATTTGAGATACCTAAGATCTGACTTTTTCCCCCAGAGTATTTAGCAGTATATAGTATTGTATATGTTCAAAGGACAGCTCCCGTTGATTTCAGTTACAGCTGGGGTCTGATATGCAAAATTGTATAGCTCTCAAGATCTCAGCTCAGGCACCCAGAAAATGTGGAACACAAAATTAGCAACCACCAGTGAGCAGTTTGGTTTAAGTGACTTGCTGAGGATCTTACAGGGACTCGGCAGCAGACGCAGGGATAAAATAGAATATTCTAGGGTAGAATTCAACTTCCTTAACCATGAGACCACCCTCTTTGTTCCTTCTATATGTTGCCTCATTAACTACACACTTAACTTCCTCAATAAATGAGGCAGGGGTCCCACAAGAGCCTCCTTTACTACACATCTTTGATTCATTCCCAGGACACCTCCCATCATGTGCCCTGAATGAGGTAGGGGTTCTTCTGACAGGGTGTACCGATCCCACACTGGAGAGGCAAGGGTTAACAAACTGCTGTGGGCTCAAGAGGCCATACCCTTTTGGCCCTACTGGGCATGCTCCCAATGGAGGGAGCATTCAGCTCAGTCTGGGCCGACTGAAGAGGAGAGTGACTGTGTGAAGCAGCCCCTGGCTGGGAAGCCACTGGGACCCCAAGCCACCAGGGTCAAGCCTCCTAGCAGTGCTGCAGGAAGCCAGTCAACCGCAGGAACTGACGGGGATGACTTGCTGTTGCCTGTGGAGGAGACAAAGCAGAGGGAACATGAGAGGGACCCCATGTCCAATCCCAGAGACCCTGCCGAAGGGACTGGAATGAGGATAGGAAGTAACCCAGAGAACTTGCTTAGAGGTATTGGATCTTGAACCCTGTGTCAGGGTCCATTGTTTTGAAGGGCCCTGGATAAAAAACAGGTTCTCTTGCAAGTAGGCATGTTACCCCCACACTGTAGCTGCTAGACGGTGGCCTTTGGACTCTCAGCATTAGGCATTGTATCCTGGAGCGTCACTGTTAGGTAGCACAGTTGGTTGGAGCACTCAACCGCCGCCCCCCCCCCCCCAACAGTTCTGTGGAAAAAATGTGATCATGCAAAAGACTGCAGTATAATGCATCCACACAAGTGGGCCTAATTAAGATTGCACAGGCAACCTTACTTCTGGCATTTCCTAACTTTTGAATGTTTGACTTTTTAACTTTAATAATCTTTTAACATATTCTTTGTGTGTAATAGCCTTGTTTTTAGAAAAATGAATTGATAAACAAATTCCATCATGTGGCATCCTATTGATACCTAAATGGTTCATAAACAGAGTTAAACTTTACGTCCTTCAAACAGACCTCTGCCACATGAGCTAAAAGAGCAACTGATAGCAGTAGTAGTTAGTCAGCCCCTGTGTAGCCCAGCATGGGGTGGGGGTATGACCCATACAACCACACCACCCAGTGCTTGGATGAGACAGCTCTGGGATGAACAATTGCTAAACTCTTACATGGCAGCATCCACAAGTAATGTTTTCTACCATCCCCACTTGGCTAGGAACTCCATCCCTTCAGGCAGACAAAGACCTGGCCTCAGTTATTCATGCCTTTGTCACCTCCTGCTTCATCTAGAGCAATGCAATATACCTGGGGCATGAATAATTCTACACTTAAGAATCACCAGCTAGTTCAGAGCATTGTAGCATATATCTTCAGTGGCACAGACTGCTGCAAACATATCAACCATGTTCTCTACTCTCTGCAGTGATTTCCCATAGAATTTTTTGAATCAAGTAAAAGGTCTCAGTCCTTATCTTCAAAACACTCTATGACCTGGGCCCAGGATATCTAAAAGATTGTCTGATGTGGTTGACAACTCTACCCCTCTGGCACAATGGAACTCTGAACCCTCTGTGCGGGTGACAAAGCTTTCTGTGGGGGCAATCCAAGATTATCAATGAACTCTCTTGCAAACTGAGGACCACCACAAACCTCATCACTTTCCGCTCCAAAATGAAAGGCACATTTCCTCGCTTATAGACATCCCCCCACCCCCAACCTGAAGCAAATACTCCCCAGCAACTATACACCACACAACAGAACCACTAACCCAGGAACCAATCCCTGCAACAGATCCCGTTGCCAACTCTGTCCGCATATCTATTCAAAGGACACCATCATATGACCTAACTACATCAGCCACATTAGGGGCTCATTCACCTGCACATCTACCAATGTGATATATGCCATCATGTGCCAGCAATGTCCCTCTGCCATGTACATTGGACAAACTGGACAGTCTCTACACAAGAATAAATGGAAACAAATCAGACCAAGAATTATAACATTCAAAAACCAGTAGGAGAGCACTTACATCTCCCTTAACACTCAATAACAGTCTTAGAAGCGACAATTCTTCAACAAAAAAACTTCAGAAACAGACTCCAACGAGAAACAGCAGAACTGGAATTAATTTGCAAACTGGACATCATCAAATTAGGCTTGAATAAAGAAAGGGAGTGGATGGGTCACTACAAAAACTAATTTTCCCCTGCTGATACTCACACCTTCTTCTCAACTGTTTGAAATGGGCCACCTTGATTACATTGGTCTCATTAGCACTACAAAAGTGATTTCCCCTGCCCCCCCCCACCCGGGTATTCACCCCTTCTTGTCAACTGAGAATATCCCACTTCCGCCTTAATTGAATTGGCTCGTTCACACTGACCCCCCGACTTGGTAAGGCAACTCCCATCTTTTCATGTGCAGTGTATTTATACCTGCCTCTATTTTCCACTCCATGCATCTGATGAAGTGGATTTTAGCCCACGAAAGCTTATGCCCAAATAAATTTGTTAGTCTCTAAGGTGCCAAAACGACTTCTCGTTGTTTTTGCTGATACAGACTAACACGGCTACCACTCTGAAATCTTCTCACTATGACAGTCTCCTCAGGGTATCCAGAACTGTCAGCCACTGTGTAATCTCTCCGCCTTAGCAAGAGAGCGCTTTGCTGGAACTTAGGATGTTTGTCAGCTCCCTACCACACCAATCTATTCACTTTGCCAGTCTTGATCTTCTTACCTGAAAGACAAGTCAATGAGCCCAAGTTCCCCAGAAACATCTCCTGCAGTGTTCAGTCCCTCTCACTGGACACTCACAGAAATTGCTTGCTGCCTCCAAAGAGCCAGTGCGCACCCTAGTCTGTTAGTGTAGCTGAGGTCCCACACTTCACTTTAATACACAGCACTGACATGGTTTTTGTAATAAAACAAGAATAAGTTTATTAATAAAAAACACAGATTTAAATGATACCAAGCAAGACTAAAAGATAGAAAAGGGTTCCAAACAGAACAAAACAGGCTTTCTAGTGTCCAAGACTTAACTTTACCAAGCTACTGCCTTTGCTTAAATAGTTTTCTCACCTACATCCAGGTACCAGCATCTTCAGTCCTTCTAGTAAGAAGATCCAACATTCACAGAATGAGAGGGCGCTGTCCTCTTTGTTCCCTAAATGATGGATAACTAGAATGTCGTTGGTTTTTTTGTTTGTGCTCCTCTTATGTTTCCCATCCATTGCCTTTACTTCAAGAGTCAGGAAGACCTGGGGATTCTAGAATCTGGAATGTCCCCCAATGCCCTCACCAAGCTGTCTTCCACTGATTGTTTTGTTTTCCTTCTATGTAAATATATTTTCATTGTCCTGACTGTAATAAAGCCAGACAGACAGGTAAATCCACCTTCCTTTGTCTAAGGCAAGCTTGTCCATTGCCTCAAACATATTTAAGAACATTATTTCCAGCACATACATAACTTTATACACAACTGTGCATACTTTAGGCAATGATATTCATGGCCAGCATGTCCGCAGTTTTTACGATACCTTACAAGACACTGTGTGGCTAAACATTGACAACAATGAGTTGAGTATGCACTTTGCCATTTGGCATAAAAGGGTTCTTAGGATCACCCCTCCACCCCACCAGTTTGACCCCTTCTACCGCATACACTCCAACCTTTCTCAGTACCAGTTCTCTCTTCCCTAGCTCTGGTTCCCTTGCACAGTCCCATTCTCCTTGACTGCGCATTGAGTCTCCACTCTCTAAAGGCTTCTCATCCCAGTCTAGACTCCTTGCCCAGCCAGTCCTAGTCTCCCCCTCCAGATTCACTGTCCAAGTCCCATTCTCTCCCTTTCCCCACATCAAGTCCAAGTTTTCTTGCCCAGCCAGTCCCAACCTCCCTCTCTTGGCTCCTCATCTGATTTCTCTTCCCCTCCCTGCCCCCTATTGGCTACCAATCTCTATCTTCTAAAACCCTCCCCCTCCAACACACCCACCATTTACAGAAAGAGGCAGAAGGATTAAGAATATGTTGACACTACCTAACCAGATTCTAACTAACAATTTAAAAAACAAGCAAAAAAGCACAACACTGTTCTGAAAGTACAAACTACTCTAACTTTGATAAAAAATGGCTAACCACACTGGTAATCTGCTCTGTAAATTGAAACAGAGTTAATCTCTTATTTAAATAGTTTTGCTAGTCTAAGTATCCATCTAAGGGAAAACATTTACACTGTGAATCCTGGTAAAAAATAACAAAGAAAATAGTTACAACATAAATGGTTCAGTCCTACTTCAATCAATGCAAGCTTTACAACCAATTTGTTGGATCTGTCTGAGATGCAAAATATTTGTTCAGAGTCTTCAGAACTGACTTGGTTTGAATTGTGTTGGCTAATGCTTGGCAGATAAGTCATACTGTGTTGTTCCTGTTTCCTGACTGGATGAACATATGAACTCTACTACCATGAAGGGGGAGGAGGGCAGAGTTTTATATTAATTCTATTTGCTCAACTGAGTTTAAAAATCCCAAACTGAAAATATTCATGAAAATTCCTCCAATTTTTCAAATGTTTATGGGAAATTAACATAAAAAGCATGTAAAACAGGCCTGAACCTGTCATTTGCAATAACCATTTTCCATTATTTGTCCATCTCTATTTGCAGTACACTTGGGCCCCAATCCTACCATCAACTCCACCTGGGCAGAACCTTGTGTTTACAGGAAGCTCACTACAGAATTGAGCTTTTACAGACATTCTCACTGTCTAGGTAAAATTGTGTTTTGGAAATTCCATAGATTTATATTCCAATCAAAAGTCAGTTTGGAAGACTTTTGGAAGATCTTTTCACTGAAAGAGTCCTGATTCAAGCTACTTTATAACAAAATAGCACTACATTACAGCAAAGCTAAATGAATTCCAGTTACTAAAACAAATATATTAACATTTGTATTTCTAATGTTCATAATATATCTTAGCTCTTAAAAACCCAAGCCATTTTGGCTGTCTTGATAACTGGATCAGTTTTTTGCTTATGGGCTGTCAATTGCTTGACATTTTAATGCATACTTTTGAGCTCTGTTGTGTATCTTAAGCATAGTGGGATTGAAACGTAACCCTACAGCTCTAATTGTGGTGCTAAACTACTTCTCAATATCTGTTTACCAAACAGAAGTTAATTAAAAGCAGAGGTTCATATTCTATGCACAGCACTAAATTATAATAAGGACAGGATGCGACATCTGCAGAAAAATGGAGAACTGGAACGAAGGTGGCAATTAAAAATCTTTATAGGAATTTATGAACTTCCTGCTCTCCCAATACACTGTGGGAAATTTTATGGTAATTACATTGCAGTCATCGGAAAGTGTCTATTTTTTTTTCTCCAAAGCCTAACCTAGCTGGATTTTTTTTTTTTTTTTTTAAATGAACCCATTAAACAGAATTAGATGGAAGAGAGGTATTCAGCTGAGGTGGGCTACATTGTTAGATATTTGTTGGTATTCTGGGATCAAATGTGCAACTGCATAAAGTATCTTCTACTGATATTCTTAATGTACATTGCTTTAATGTACCCTGTTTGGTAAATTTTGAAGGAAGTACTGAGCAAGGCCAAGTCTATACTACAAAGTGTTTCCAGCATAGCTACACTGGCAAGGAGCGTGAAAAAAGGCACCCACCCCCAACCACTGTAGCTGCTGAAGGTTGTATTATTGGGAAAGGGGAGATGGACTGACAGTTCCTCTAGGACCAGCCTATTATATGTGAAGTCACTGCTTTCCAAGGTGGCATAGGCTTCCTATTTGGTATTCAGAGCAAGAACAGAAACTGAACTCCCATTCAGAAGGCCCGCTTTCCTCCACCTCACCTAAAATCTTTTCAACTTCCCTGCTAAACTTCCCAGAGGAATGGGTACAACTTTTTAGGTTGGTAAGAAGCAGTATTACATAATCATGGCAGCTCAAAATGATGATTCATGTTCAGATTTGCATTGCTCTATTATGAATGACACATGGCACATTCTAACAGCAACACAATGGCAGCCACAGCAGTCGCAGTTTTTAAATGATAAAACTCCCAGATGCTGACAAATATGTACACTTTCCATTTTGGAATTAGAGCTCAAACAGAACTAAAAGCTGTGGGCTGTTTGTCAGCAGAGCCAAGCTTGAAAGGTGCCATGGAGTCCAACGAGCCTGGCCGTTCCAAAACTCAACTGCCAGCCAGGGCAATAAGTTGGCAGACCTTTTGAGCCAAAAAAAACCTCATACATGGCAGTCCCCCACATCTCCTCAGCCCCTCTCCTGCATAAAATATTTTGGTATGGCTTAGACTAGGTGGGGCCCCATCACAAACTCTCTGCCATGCTTCTGGTGCCATGGATTGGTTTCTGAAACCCTGTGGATTCAGTAATTTCCATGCCCTGTGTGGCCACAGTTTGAGGGCTGCTTGAGGATAGAATGGGGTGATATTTGCATGCGTTTCCCACCTTCACCCCCAAACAGCTATATGCCCCTTCCATGTGCAGAACAAGTCAAGTGCTCTCAGGATTGATCTATTGGTTTACCCAGTTGTTGGGGTTATATGCCTCTGTCCCAATTCAGAAGAGCATTTAAGCATGTGCTAAAAGCTTAGCATGTGCTTAAGTGCTGTCTCAAATGGGATTTTTTTTCCTGAATTGGGGCCAAGGGCCCTATCCAGAGCTGACTGAAGTCAGTGGAAAGCCCCCCATTGGGTTCAACTGATGCTGAATCAGGACTCTAGAGTAGTATTTTCAAGAGGAGTTTAGCGCTAAATTTTAAGCAACTTAGGCACATTGGAGCCTAAGTCTCATTGAAAATCAATGGGACTGATTATCCTAAAGTGTTAAATCATTCACATGAAAGTCTTACCCTACTGTCTAAAATTCAGTATGTGCTGAATGCCCTAGTGCCTCTCGGTATTCAGGGCATGTAGTACATTCAAATACATTCACTTCTGTTTTATTAGAATACCTGGAGGTCACCTTTATTGCAGATCTCTTCCATTTCAATAGCTCATGTGAAACTCTGTTAATTACAAATATAAAAAAAGGATGACACAGGATAGTTCACATACTCCTATTTCTGCAATGTCTTATAAATGGATGTAAGCCTCATCCTAGGAGAACTGTATTTTTTTTTAAATGACAGAAAGCTGCAAGAGACACACATTAAGCAGGGAGTTCCTTTTAATCTACTGGAGGCTAACACTTGGCATAACACTTTAGCACTTTTGAAAAAATCCACAGAAATATTCTACAAAGTATGAGAAATAAAGAAAAGTACAGTATCAAACAATTAACAAAACCTTTTGTGACCTACACTGTCATACCTGTACTTAGAACTATCCCAATACAATGTACAGTCCCAGAATGTAATCCCTTGAATACAAAGCAAAGGTTTAAGAAATCAAAGACAAAGTCATCTGCCCTTGGCAATAGCTGTAGGTCTTTAACATTACAGTAATTCTGCAACTAGAACAAAAACCAGAAGATAAGATTCAAAATAAAAAGATCTCTCAGAAATACAAACAGCATTTCACAAATAAAAGACTCCAAACTCTAGCAAATACAAGGGGCATAACTCAGGAAAGCAACCTAAGTTAACACTTTCTAATGCCTCCATCTTTGTAGTATCTTGGTGGCATGGAGCTCTTCTGATATTTTTTTTTCTACACTTTAAACATTTCACACCAGCTTTAACTTTTCTACCTTAGGTTTATTATGTATTAATTTAGCTAATTGTTTCACACTAGCTCTTTAGGACCCCAATCGGCATCAGTGCCCTATGGTACTAGATACCACAAATACACACAGGTAGACATGGCCCCTGCCTTAAAGAATTTACAATCTACTTTAAGAAAAGGTACAACACATGCGTGGGAGAAGAGGAAGGAAGGGTTCCAAAATTAAAGAAAATGAGGGTAACAAAAATAGGTTCTCTGGGATGGTGACTCCTGCTTGTTCCACATAATCTGAATGAATAAATCAATAAAATAAGCTCTCTGCTGGTTGCATAATCTAGCCATTTTTGTTTGGCTGACTTTCTGTAGGGGTTACAGTAAAAGTGGGTCTTGAGAGGGGATCTGAAGAAGAAGATTCATGGCTTTGATTCCTTCAGGTTAATGTTCCATTCTTAAGGAGAAGCATGAGTAAAAGCATGGAGACATTTTTGGGAGATGCAGACAAATGGGTGCTCAAGGTTGGCATCATTGGAAGAAATTCTCGAGCGATGACTGTCAGCTCTGTGGACGGAATGGGCCATATACCTGTTACCCGAGGTTCTTTCAACCCAGAGTTCTTGGTAACTTTTACTCTGTGCGAGGTGGTGTCAGGAAACAAATCGGGAGACATGGCCGTCCGACCGATAGATGGCTGGCACAAACAGGACAACCCAAGAGTGCTTTCACTTAAAGCTAAACTTTACTTAGTCTCAAGCACTTACACACGTCCGCAACAGGTTAGTAAAACACCCCCAACCCTCGATAATTACCGAAGCTGAGTGTGGCTCTCGAGTGGCAGAGCGGCAGCCCATCTGCCAGTGCCGAACACAAGATGCATCCAGAGGGAGAGTCCAGTCCTGAAGAATCCCACTATCTCAAAGGTTTCCCCCTTTATTTATACAAAGTAATACAATGACATGTCCCTCAAAGAAAACTTGTTACAAGCAGTTTCAACGGTCAAGCAAGAGGTTTTATTCTGATTATTGATTAACCAGGTGTGGTTTTTTCCCAGAGTTTGCAGCCTTGAGAGCCTTTTAGACACATTCCTGAGGGCACATCCCGCTCTTCTAAAATGCATGGATCAACAACTTCAACACAAGCCTTATCAGGAAGGACGCAGGGCCAAGCTGCCCTTTCTGTGGCACCCAAAACCCCCTCCCCTCCTTCCTTGGATAAGCTAAGCCTGATAACTTGGCTGCTTTTAGCACTAAGTAATAGTGGGTTCAGGCACTTTACTGGTTTGCTGACATCTCCCCGTACATACCCACAATGTAACTAATTGGGTGGGGGGGCAGGATCCTAACTTGTTTCAAGACTGAACTTGATAAATTTATGGAGAAGGCGGTATAAAGATTTTGCCTATAACAGCATATGTCCCATCCATGACTGCCATTACAAGGGTTCTCAAACTGGGGGTTGTGACCCCTCAGGGAGTCACAAGGCTGTTACATGGGGGGTCGCGAGCTGTCAGCCTCCACCCCCAAATCCCACTTTGCCTCCAGCATTTATAATAGTGTTAAATATTTGTTTTTAATTCATAAGGGGGGTCACACTCAGAGGATTGCTGTGTGAAGGGGGTCACCAATACAAAAGTTTCAGGACCACTGCAATTAGTAAATATCTCCAAAGGCTAGCGATGGGACCCTAGATGCAGAGGGTTCTGGGTTACTACGAAATTCTTTCCAGGTGTCTCGCTGATGGGTCTTGTCCATATGCTCACCGTCTAACTAATCACCATAACTGGGATTAAGAAATTTTGCTGCAGGTCAGATTGGCAGAGACCCTGGGGGTTTTTGCCTTCCTCTGCAGTGTAGGGCATGTGTCACTTGCTAAACTAAACTAGTGTAAATGGTGGATTCTCTGTAATTTGGAGGCTTTAAATCCAGATTTGAGGACTTCAGTAACTCCGCCAGAGGTTATGGGCATATTGCTGGAGTGGGTGAATGAGGTTCTGTAGCCTGTGATGTGAAGGAGGTCAGACTAGATAATCATAATGGTCCCTTCTGGCCTGAAAATCTATGTGTCAGTTATCAACTGAATCCAGAAACAATACTTTTCCATCTTAAGAAATTCTCCCCTCTCTTTGTAGCAATTGGTGATCTATCCTTTTTAGGTTTTCAAACGATTCACAAACAGGCAGTTATTTTCTCCATTATTTGTATTCTCTGAAAATTTGCTCTTGCATACATTTTCTACTCCCGTAGAAGTGAATAAAACAGTTTTTGAAGGACTCACATTTGTGAATATCCAGGCAATTTCCCTGTAACATTTGTCTCTTTAGCTAGATTTGGAGAATTCTTAGGGGAGGGACAGGGCAGGTGCAGGATTTTGTTTCATACAGAACTCCTCTACCCTAAGCTTCATCATAGGATCTCTCTGTTGGACCAGAAGCACTCAGCTTGGCACTTCAGTAGATGCTTAAGTTTAAGTAGTTGTGTAAGTCAGTGGGCTATCTCACTGGCCAGTGCATCCCAACAGTAGCAGAATTTCAGTCCCTCTCTCCAGGGATGGTTTTATTTTTCAAAACCAAAACAGTTCAAACCAACCCAAAAGTGATAAGCCAATTCCTGCTGTCTGGCTCCTCCTAAAGCCTTCACCTCATAATGCTTCTGTTTCTACCGACACAACACATCTCCAGCCAGTCTTCTTTCTACCCTGGGTGGAGAGACCCCTTACAGGTAATTTCCCCTGACCCTGGGTCTACTTCAGCACCCTTTATGTTCCATGCAGGTCTCTTCTTTTAACGGAGCTGCTTACTGGACTTCAGGCTGTCACCTGCTCACTGTTCTCAACCCCAATACTAGGAGGCAGCTAATTAGCCAAGCTCATCTCTCTTAATGGGATATCCCATACTTTGACAACGTGTTACATCCCATTGACTTAAAGTTAAGCAGCAAAGTTAGCCTTGTAACTTGTGTATGGATGTCCTAGTAAGCCCAGGATCCAGATCAGAGATCTCAGGGACTTGGGATGTGGGAATGTTGATTGGCAAACTAACTGATTTTCTGTTTGTTCTAGAAAGTATTATATCTTCCCTTTCTTATCACTTTTCCCAACTGTTGCTTTGCACTGTGAATTATTTCTGTTGTAGCCTGTCTGGTACTTTGGATCCTTAGAGCAGTGTTTATATTGTGTATTGATAGTGATCTTGGAGGAAGACTGACTCATGCTGTCTTCATAAGCTCACGAATGTCAGCAGCACTACTTTTCAGATTGCTCCAGATTCAGTTGCTACTACAAACCCAGATTCATATCACCTAAGAACTCAGGTCCCATGCTCCTTGGCTAACACCTCCTTGTGGACTAAGGGTTACACTAGAATGATTAAACTTAACATCCTGTTGATGGAGACAATTATATGGGTTTTTGAATATTAAGGCAAGTAATCCTAGGAATCTGGTTAATACATTTTTGTTAGAAACTTCTGCCAGATTTATTGCAGGTAATTACAGTGGGTAATGTTATATTATACACACAAGAACAAAATAAAACTGCATTAAAAAGGGGGTATTAAGGTTGCAAAGTCAAGTGCTGATAAGTTAAGAAATGTCAGAATTAAGGCTGCCTGTGCAATCTTGATTCAGCTCCCTTGTGAGTATGCACTATAATATGGTCTTTAATTATATGATCACATACTATTTTTCCCCCATAGGATCCCTTCCTCATTCAGTGCACGAGATGGATGGTGCTCACTTAATGATCAGCTATTCAGTCTTTTTTTCTGTTCAGTGTGTGGCTCCAGACCAGTGCTTAATTTGTGCCAGGTCTGAGCCCTGGCACCTCTAGGCTTGGCAGTTCATAGCCCTGGCTCTTCTGGGCTTGCCGCATCAGTTATGAAGTTACAAAAATTGCTTGAGCCCTGGCACCTCTTTCATTACAAATTAAGCACTGCTCCAGGCCTATATTTACTGCACGCCACCCAATCCCTGCTCTGAAGACAGAATAATTAATTTCCTCGTGGGCTTGTCTTTGGAGCCTCTCACTATAGTATTGAAGTGTTTCACAAATATTTATTTATTTAATTTTCACAACACTGATGTGAAGTGAGCAGAGGCATGGGTAGAATCAGTTCTCCAGGGCAGCTTTCAACCACCTTAACCATGAGATTCTCCTTTCTCCTCCTGCATCCCTTGTCCCCTTTGCTACACACGTTTGAACTTCTCACAGCAAATGAAGTAGGGATCCTACAGACACCGCTTCTTTCACTATATAACCCTGATTCATGCACAAATCACCATATACCCTGTGCACGGAGTGAAGCAGGGATCCTGTGGAAAATAGTATGTCATATAATTAGACTGTCTAAAATAGAATTACTACTCTAGTTATACTGTCTGATTAGCAAATTAAAGCATGACCAATTGCATTAAGCCTAAAATAGCCTGAATGTCGAAATTCAGGCTACACTTCAAGATTCCAGACTTGGGTAGACTGAGAGGCATATGGAGACTGAGGGTTTTGTCTTTATATTTGTATGTGGGGTTTTTTTAATGAGTCTTTGTATAAATTGAGGTCTTCATTGTCAAACCTGGATTCCAAAGCAGGCCCTGGTCCTGGAATGAAGTCCACACATTTGCTGTTCATTGCAATTTTTGGGACTAAATTAATATTTAGGCACCTACATAAGGTCTCAGACGTGCAAAGACTATACATGTGTATAACTTTATATTCTACAAGCAGCCCTCTTGATTTCAAAGGATTGTGATCTAAATGGTCTGGGCCAAAATGTTCATACTTGGATCCCTAATATTAATTCCCAAAAGCCATATTTAAGCACATAAATGAATGGATCTTCATTGCTCTGAAAGCAATGGGAGTGGAGGGTCTTAGCATCTATGGAATTCAGGCCATCTATTAAGGTGCCTAAATGTGGACTTAGGAGGCTAACTTATTCATAGATTCCAAAAGCAGAAGGGACCATTATGAACATCTACTCTGACCACCTGTATAACACAGGCCATAGAACATCTCAAAAGTAATTCCTAGATCATAACTTTAAAAAAAATACAAATCTTGATTTTAAAATTCCCAGTGATGGATAATTCACCACGACCTTTGGTAAATCATTCCAATGGTTAATTACCCTCACTGTTTAAAATGTACACCTAATTTCCAGTCTGAATTTGTCTAGCTTAAACTTCCAGCCATTGGATTGTGATAAATATTTCTCTGCTAGATTGAATAGCTGGTTATTACATAGTTGTTCCCCCATCTTGATCCCTATAGAAACTTATACTTTAAGCATTCGGGTTTGAAAATTTGGTCCTGTATCTTTTAAATTGTGGAGCTAGTAGGGTTATCTAAGCTCTCAGTTACAAACTGTAATAAATAAACATTGTGATACTGAGATTTTAAATATTTCCATACATCTCTGGAGTATTTGTAAGTATGCAACTCTCACTAGACAAAAATTCTTCTGGTCTTTAGTGTTCTCAATGCAATTTGACATATGGTGCTGAAACAATAAGATAAACAATTTATTATAATGAGACAATCACACACTTGAGAAATTTCAAGGTACAAGGTTCAAACAGTCTGATCAGCAGGGTGTGATAATTTTTCAACAGTCATATATAGCCATGACAATTCTTTAAGTTTTTTACATGCAGTGAAAATCCCTGAGGTAAATGACTTTCAGTCTGAATAAAGCTGCCAGTTAATGTCACAATATTTCACCTGAAAGACTCTCAGATTAATGTAACAGCTATTACAATTAGAAGGATGCTTCAGCCTAACATACTTAATATGCATCTGACTGTCAAGGCATGTGCTTTTCCTCCCCAATAGAAGCAGAACTGCAGTGGGTCAAATATGGCAAAATTTACCTTTACGGTTACTTTGTTAAAAAAAGTGGCTGTAACCCATAGGGCTAGCTTTAGCATTTATTTTATTTACCAGTATGGCAAGGAATCCACAGCCCTGCATCCCATACCTGCCTTCTCTTCTCACCTCACACCCCCACCCAAGCCAGAGATGGCAGGTTTTGAGCCAGGCATTGCTCCTGACCGTGAGGCTTGAGGACAGGCTCTAGGTTATGATGATGTGTCACTGCGCAAAATTGCTCTATGAATGACTGGCATACAATGTGGAAAGCTGGGCAGAGCAATATGTGACAGCTGTGGTGGGGTTTCCACCATCCATGGGACAATGAACAATTGGGTAAATTTCACACCTGTCTGGGATTACAGCCTCGAGCTGCTCTAAAGAAGATGTGGGAGACATTCATCAACTAGATCAGATTTTTTAGCTGTACCTACAACATTTCCTCTGGCTTTGAGGGTTTCTGTAGAAGTAATTGTAAGTGATTGTCTGGAGTGGCTCACAACTATGAGGCCTACATTGAGGGGCAGACTGTCAGAAACAGGGCAGACATCCCAAACTGGTGGTGCATTAGATAATTAATTAGTTTTCACCAAATCAGTAACACATGTGAATTCCTGGATCTCTAACTCTCTTCCAAAGAGTCAGACCATCCCCTTAGACTCTCCAGTCAATCTTGAACATAAGAACAGCCATACTGGGTCAAACCAAAGGTCCATCTAGACCCGTATCCTGTCTTCTGACAGGCCAATGCCAGGTTCTTCAGAGGGAATGAACAGAACAGGTAATCATCAAGTGATCATTCCCTGTCACATGTTCCCAGGTTCTGGCAAACAGAAGCTAGGGACACCATCCCTGCCCCCTCATGGCTAATAGCTATTGATGGACCTAGCAAAAAACTAGTTCTTTTTTGACCCCCATTGTGCATTTGGCCTTCACAACATTTTTGCATGTATCAACTTTGAATTTCATTTGCTGTTTAGTAGCCCAGTCACTCAGTTTTGAGATTGCTTTATAGCTCTTCACAGTCTGCCTCAGACTTAACTTTATCTTGTAGTTTTATATCATCTGCAAATTTTACCACCTCATTGTTTTTACCTCTTTTTTTTTTTCCAGATCATTTATGAATATGTTGAATAGGACTGGTCCCAGTACAGACCCCTGGGGACACCACCATTTACCTCTCTCCATTCTGAAAACTGACCATTTATTCCTACCCTTTGTTTCCTATCTTTTAATCAGTTACCAATCCATGAGAGAGCCTTCCCTCTTATCCTATGACTGCTTATTTTGCTTAAGAGCCTTTTGGTGAGGGACCTTGTCAAAGGCCTTTCTGAAAATCTAAGTACACTATATCCACTGCATCCCCCTTGCCCACGTGCTTATTGACCCCCTCAAAGAATTCTAGTAGATTGATGAGGCATGATTTCCCTTTACAAAAACCATGTTGCCTCGTCCCCAAAAAATTATGTTCATCTATGGGTCTAACAATTTTGTTCTTTATTATCATTTCAACCAGTTTACCTGCTACTGAAGTCAGGCTTACCAGCCTGTAATTGCCAGGATCATCTCTGGAACCCTTTTTAAAAATTGATGTTACATTAACTATTCTCCAGTCATATGGTACAGAAGCTGATTTTAAATGACAGGTTACAGACTACAGTTAGTAGTTCTGCAATTTCACTTTTGAGTTCCTTCAGAACTCTTGGGTGAATACCATCTTGTCCTGGTGACTTATTACTGTTTAATTTATCAGTTTGTTCCAAATCCTCCTCTACTGCACCTCAATCTGGGACATTTCCTCAGATTTGTCACCTAAAAGGAAAGGCTCAGGTTTGTGAATCTCTCTCACATTTTCAGCCATGAAGACTGATGCAAATAATTCATTTAGTTTCTCCACGATGGTGTTATTATTCCTGAGTGCTCCTTTAGCATCTTGATCGTCCAGTGGCCCCACTGTTTATTTAGAAGACTTCCTGCTTCTGATGTACTTAAAAAAAATATTACTTTTTGAGTCTTTGGCTAACTGTTATTGCCACCCAGACAAGCTGGACTTAGTGATAAATGGTCACTTACACCAAAAATCACACCACATTCAGGTTACTTCCAGTTCTAAGAGACCAGTAGAGTTGCCAACTTTCTAACTGCACAAAACCAAACACCCTAGCTCCACCTCTTCCCCGAGGCCCCACTTCCCTCTCACAACATTCCCCCTCCCTCCATGGCTCACTCTCCCCCACCCTCACTCATGTTCACTGGGCTGGGGCAGGGGGTTGGAGTGTGGGAGGGGATGTGGGCTCTAACTGGTGGTGTGGGCTCTGGAGGGGACTGGTGATGAGGGGTTTGGAGTGCTCCAGTGGTTTGGGAGGGGGCTCCAGGATGGAGGGAGGGGGCAAGGGATTTGGAGTGTAGGAGGGGGCTGCGGGTTAAGACAAGAGGCTGGGGTGTGGGAAGGGGTGAGGGCTCTGGGGTGGGGATGGGGATGAGGGGTTTGGGGCACAGGAGGGGGATCCGGGTTTGGGAGAGTCAAGGCTGGAGTAGGGGGGTTCGGGCTCAGGCTTACCTTGGGCAGCTCCCAGTCAGTGGTGCAGCAGGCCAAGGCAGGCTCCCTGCCTGTCCTGGCTCCAGTGGTTCCCAGCCAATGGGAGTGCGGAGCCAGTACTTGGGGTGGGGGCAGAGTGCGAAGCCCCATGGCTCCCTGGTCTAGGAGTCAGACCTGCTGGCCGCTTCCAGGGCACAGCGCGGTGCCAGGACAGGTAGGGAATCGCCTGCTTTACACCCGCAGCACCGTCGGCCAGACTTTTAACAGCCCGGTCAGTGGTGTTGACTGGAACCACCAGGGTCCTTTTTCAAGCAGGCATTACGGTCAAAAACAGGACACCTGGCAACCCTAGAGACCAGTCCAATTGATCCGGGATAAAGGTACCCTAGATCTTACACCAAAGACAATGCCTGTAGCCAGTCCTGTAATAAACTATCTAAAGATTCATTAACTAGGAAAAAGGAATAGAGTTATTTACAGGTTAAAGCAAGCGAATATATACACACAAATGAGTTACCATCTAAATCCTAAGAGTGACAGAATTAAGATGATCTGTCCATTCCAAGTGTTTGTCAGGGCAGACCCAGGAGGCAATCCCTGGGGATCTTTGGCCCTTCAGAGTTCTAATAGCCAAAAAGATGAAAAATCTTCACATCAGCTATTTTTATTTCCCTCTTAAAGCATTCAAAGCAATGGGGCAAGGCCTTCTGCACATACTCTTCCAGGGATGTGATAGGACCATTAACCAATCCTACATATTGTCATGAACCTTGATGGCCCATCCTTCTGGATTGGGGTTGGGGGTGATCACCGTGCTGTGTTCACCAGTTTGGAGCAAACCTTTTCAAAGTTATAAAGTAAAATTTACATATTTTCTTAGAGCATGGATTACGAACATTACAAGTGAGATTTAAAGCATTACAAGCATTTCATAGTCTAAATACTAAATACATTCTTAGAAGACTCATACCTATTTTGAGCAAAACAAACATACATGTGACCTAGTCTGGTCTTCAGCTGAGGCTGTCAGTTCTTAGCTTATGTCTGCAGCCTGACCAGGCATCACACCCTCTCAGTGGACACCCAGTGCACATCCTGGGTTGGCAGTAGAATTACTGGAGTAGAAGGCATGAATTTCAGTCTTCTATATAACTTAACAGTTGATAGAACTCTGTAAAACTGTCTCTAGGAGATACTATCCCCTACATGAAAAATATCCGATGAAGTGGGTACTAACCCACGAAAGCTTATGCTGAAATAAATTTGTTAGTCTCTAAGGTGCTACAAGTTTTTCTTTCTTCTTTTCGTTTTACCGCCTTAGTTATTTTTCAAGAAGAGTAACTTCCCATGGGAAAGGAAGAAATCCAATTTGGGAATATATATATATCTATCATAAATGCATGATTCAATAAAATAGGCTACATATATTCTTCTCATAGTGATTCACTTAGAGGATAACAAGAGTGAATGTTTTTCCTCTGATCATGTTAATGCTGCTGATGGCTTTGTTTCATAATCCAAATTACCACTGTGATCCAAGGATAAAAGATTACACTTTGTTTTAACATTAAACAGTTTTAATTTTGTCCTGTTGAGTTATTGATTTGAAGGTTGTACTGTGGTTGTTATTGCATTGCAAAGGATTTTGTTTTCTTTGGGACAGATAGTATTTCAGTTCCTGGTCTGTTAACTGATTGTCATTATCTTATTGATATTGCCCAACTCTAAGGAGTTTGCCAAAGCCAAAAAAGACCTTCCAAGAAGTTGCTGCCTGTAGCATGGAGAGCCAAATGCTGTTCCCAGTAGGGATGGACAAATTCATATTGCCTAATTCAGTGGTGAGCTGGAGCCGGTTCCCACCGTTTCACAGGAACCGGCTGTTAAATTTAGAAGCCCTTTTAGAACCACGCGGGACAACCGTTTCTAAAAGGGCTTCTAAATTTAACAACTGGCAGCAGGCAAGCCTGGGCGGGATGGGGGGAAAAGCAGAGCGGCAGCGCCTATAGGCGCCAACTCTGTGGGTGCTCCAGGGCTGGAGCACCCGCAGAGCGGCAGCGCCTATAGGCGCCAACTCTGTGGGTGCTCCAGGGCTGGAGCACCCGCAGAGCGGCAGCGCCTATAGGCGCCAACTCTGTGGGTGCTCCAGGGCTGGAGCACCCGCAGAGCGGCAGCTCCTATAGGCGCCAACTCTGTGGGTGCTCCAGGGCTGGAGCACCCACGGGGAAAAATTGGTGGGTGCAGAGCACCCACTGGCAGCTCCCCACCGGCCCCCCCGCGCCCAGCTCACCGCCACCGCTCTGCTTTTCCTCCCTCCCAGGCTTGCCTTGCACCAGCTGTTCCGCGGGGGGTGGCCGGCAGGGAGCTGCCGGTGAGTGCTCTGCTTCTCCCCCCTCCCTTTCAGGCTTGCAAGCCTGGTGTGAGGGTGGAGGGGAAATGCAGCAGGGATTTGGGAAAGGGGTGGAATGGGGGCAAGGCCGGGATGGAGTTGGGGTGGGGCGGGGGGGGCATGACCCCCTCGTGGGGTGAGGAGGGAACCTGTTAAAATTTTGGCAGCTCATCACTGGCCTAATTTGAATATTGTAATGTGGATTTTGATTCAAACTCAGATGTTAGCAGGTGTGATCAGGACATGGATTCTCACTGTAGGGGTCACAACCCTGACAGACGGTGGCAACCACCATGCCTTTCTCATATTGCTCATTGCTAAAACCAGAGTGTAAAATGAATTAGAGGGAAAAAAACTGTGAAAAAGGAATTGAGCAGGATAAAGAGTCTTAAATAGAAAAAATATGGCATCTCTACTGCATATAAAGGGCACCCACTCTTTTGCAGTGGCATTCTGTCACTGGCATGTAGCGCAGAATTCCCTCTACAGTGACTTGAAAACTTGAGTTTTAAACAGCTTTAAATGTTATATGTGGTATTTTTAATAACCAAATCACCTTTGGAAAAATAATACCGGTTAAAATGACAGGAAATACGTTCTGTGAACTGCTTTAACTGGTTTTGTGAACTCTAACATGTTCTATCAGTGTGGAAATCTTTGCTGTAAAATATTTTTTTCCACGTTCGCTGGTTTGAAGAATTAGTTTACGGAGAATGTTTCTAGAAACAGACAAGCAGCCTCACGCACCCACAGAAGCTGATCAGGAGCGTAAAAATAACCAGCCTCTGTTGCACTAAAATAACCAGTCATTGAATGGTTGTTCAAGCAGTTCACAACCTTGAACTCCAAAGGATTTACTGCCGCTTGTGCAAACATGGCTTCTGAGCACCCATTGCCTTATCCAGTTGTCAATCTCAAAGTATGCAATGGAAGACACTGAACTCCCTTGCTAATGGTTTGGCTTATGTAGGAATGCAGGACAGCTTATGAGTAAAATGCTCAAAAGTACCTAAGTGACTTAGGAGCCAAAAACCTATTTTTAAAAGTGACTTGGACACTTAGGAGCCTAAGTTTACTGAAAGACAGTGGGACTTAAACACTTCAGTACCTATGCTGCTTTTGAAAACTTTACATTTTTCATTCCCCCAGCCCCATGTTTATATCACAGAGTTATACTTATCCAGAGTTCTGCTTATCCTCATGTTTGCTTTATAGATCAGGATTAGAGAAGGTGGAAATTAAAGAGTAAATCTCTCTGAATGCTTGGTAGCTTTGTAGGTTGCAAAGGGTAAGTGGAAATAAAATTACATAATCAATCTGGCTACAGCGGGCTGGCAGTGAAACTACCTAATGTTGAGCAGACAAAACCACTTGAAAATTGTATTTCAAATTCTGTCTTACTTTTAAAGAATCTATCATTGAAATAGGAGAAACCCACCCTAAAAAGATGTTGGATATATGAACAGATTTTTTTTCTGTAGTTTTTAATATCTTTCTAACTTTCTATGACTTTATTGCAAACAACAACAAAGGGAGGATAAGGAGAGTTTTGCTGACGAGGAGCCTGAAAACTATTTGTAACCAGTGCAAAATTACTGATGTGGGGGAGGCAGATTGACTAACTTGGCACGAACACAGTAAATTAGGTTGCTTTTATCATGTCTTTTGTGGGAAAGAAGAATTTCCATTTCACTGATTTTTTCGTCCTTCATTCTGTCCTGTTCTCATTAAAACATTTCCAAAGGCACAAGTTGTTTACATTTTTCATTCAAATTGTGTATGGGATTTGATTAGAATCCATATCAAAGCAGTCATGAGAATACAATATCCATCTATGAGCATATGACCAAAATGATAGAGAGCCTGTTTGCCATAAAACATTTAGCGACCACATTTTTGGACTATGAGCACATATGTGCACAAGGGAAATATCTATTACTTCCACCCAGCTAGCAAATTAATCTGGAAATTTAGTTAATTTGTTTTTTCTGATATGCATCGGAATACAATTCTGGAAGTGACTCTGTACAGTAGAAGCTGGATATTTTGGATGACATCAGAAGTTAAAATAGATTGAAATAGCCGGGGAAGCTCTCATTGCACCAGCCAAAACCAAGGGGGAGCTGTAGGTAAGGGCTGCTTACCCAAGCCAGGGAGAGGTCTGGTATCTGTCCTCTGGTTCTATAGGGAATATAAGAATGGCCATACTGGGTCAGATCAAAGGTTCATCTAGCCCAGTATCCTGTCTTCCAACAGTGGCCAATGCCAGGTGCTTCAGAGGGAATGAACAGAACAGGTAATTATAAAGTGATCTGTCTCCCTGTCTCCCATTCCAAGTTTCTAGCAAACAGAGGCTAGTGACATCATCCCTGCCCATGCTGCTAATTGCCATTGATGGACTTATCCTCCATGAACTTATATAGTTCGTTTTTTTGAACCCTGTTAGCCATAGGGAATGTCTACACTGCAATGTAAGCCTAGGGTAGGTGGAACTCATGTCAATGAATCTTGGGTTAGAGAACCCAGGGCTTGAGCAGTACACTGATTTTTCACCTAGGTTGAGAATTTTCTAACCTGGGCCCAAACCCAGGGCTCCAACCTCCACACTGCAGTCTGCAGATTTGCGTCCAGCCAGCTGTATCCCAGACTTCCCTGTGCTGTCCCAAAAAGTGGCAACTTTAGGTTTGTTCATGGGGCAGTGTGACAACTTTATTGTCCACTAAACTTGACTGTCCAGAGACAAAGCAAGTCAGTCTGTACAATTGTAGGATACTCTTGGTGAACTCCCAGACCATGAGTTCAGTGTGGCTGCATCTATATCGCAAAGCAAATAGGACTTGAACTTTGGGACCTGGCTTGACTCAGGCTCAAACCCCCCTCCCCGGGACCCTTGGTCTGAACCCTGGTTTAGTGTGATTTGTGTTTAGACAGAAAGAGGGGGTTATGTTTGAGCCTGAGATCAAACCTTGGGCTTACATTGCAGTGTAGACAAACCCTGAAAGTGGTTGAGGAAGTGGTGGGGACCCAGGTTGAAGTAGGTAAATGTGATTTGCATCTCATTGTGCCTGTTTCAGTGAATCAGCTCCATCTTATAGGAGAGAGAGAGAGACAAGGTGGGGGAGGTAATACCTTTTATTGGACCAGATTCTTCAGAAGGCGGATTACCCATGCCAACTGGAGAATCCCTCCCATTGACGTAAGTTGTGTCTACACTGATGTACTACAGTAGCACAGCTGCAGTGGAACAATTACATTTTAAATGTAGACAGGCCCAGAGTGTCACAGCCAAATACAGGGTGGAACAGATTGTTTAGCATAAGTAATTAACACATTTCAAGAGACTGTTCAAGGCAAAGTGGCCCGTTAACACCTCTCCAGTCATAGGAGGAAAAAAAGTTGGGGGAGTGGTTAGTGGGTTTCAGGCCGTGTCTACACTACAAAATTATGTCATTACATAACTTTACCTGGCATACAGCCACTGCAGTTATTAAATTATTTGTGTGTGTGCACACTTAGCTCCATATATTAGGGGTGCACATCCTCACCAGGAGCTCTTGTCTAGATTGTATTGTCAGTGTGGGGCATTGTGGGACGGCTCCTGAAGGCCAGTAACAGTTCTTCAGGAAGCGGATTACCTATGCCAACTGGAGAATCCCTCCTATTGACATAAATTGTGTCTACACTGATACTGCGTCAACCTAACTACATTGACCGTGACTCTATGCCACTCGGGAAGGTGGTGTTACTAAATTGGCATAGCGAGGCACTTACGTCAGCAGGAGCCAAATGTAAGTGAAGACACTTCCACAGTTAGGTCAATGCAAGGCAGCTTACATCGACCTAACTGTGTAGTGTAGACCAGGCCATAGATTGTTGTTATAAAAAGCCAGCTCTGCACTTGAATCTGGTTTAATGCTTCATCAGAAATCCCTGACTCTCTAAAGATTTTACTCCTACATTAGTTCATCATCATTACTCCCATAACCACATTGGTCGTTGGGGCACAGTCATTGATGAGCGATCAACCAATTGTCTCCACCCCTGACGATTGTGTGTCAGTGCTTGAGTCTCCATGAAGTCCATTCCTGTCCGCTCTTTTATGTTGTCAATCCATCTCTTCTTCTGTCCACCTCTTCTCTTCACCTGTACTATCCCTTGGAGGATGATCTTGGATAGGCCAGATGGTCTCGTTACATGGCCGTACCACTTCAGCTTGCACTTCTTCACGGTTGTCAGGAGGTCTTCATGTGACCCAGCACACTGGGTGACGATGTTGCGGACCTCTTCATTCGTGACTTAGTCAAAGTAGGAGATACTTCTGTAAAATCCTGGGCATCTCATCTTTATTACCTATATTTTCCATTCAAGTTCTGTCATAAGGGCCCATGTCTCGTACGCATACAGAAAAATGGAGATGACCAGTGTGTGCAGCAGTTTCAGTTTGGATTCCAGGGAGATGTTCTTATTCCTCCAAATTGGCTTTAGCTTTGCCGCTGCTGTTTGCGCACTTCTTGCCAGAATTTCTGCCTTGGATCCTTAATCGGTGATGATTGCCCCCAAATACAATATTGCCCACCTACATTAGTTACCCTGCCATTATTCAAAAAGTATGTGGGGGTGTGCATTGCTATGCAAATCCTTTCATTACCTGGGCTACATTTAGGAAATACAATGCATGTTCTTTTAAAGCAAAGTGCTTATTGATAACATGAATCCCTTTGGTGTGTTAAGAATGCTGTCAGAGAAAAACATGTGTCAAGGAAGGAGTGTGTTTTCCCTGTGACTTTCTAGATTATTTGGTAAGGTTGGGGTTGGTTGTTTTTTGGTTGACTCAGTAGATGCTGTTCCTTGTTCTGATTTCTTTTTATAAATGGAAAAACTCAGGACTCAAGTGCCTTCTTGTGTTTTTTTTAATGAAATTCATGTTTTGTGTGCTTAGTATGCATGAATAAATGGATAAAAGATTGTGTTTGCATTGATGCTAATACAAGTGAGAATATTGTGACATTTCTTTTCAATAATTTACTTACCGCCCAGAATACTGTGTGCATCCAAAAGGAAGGGAGAGGAAAAGGGAAAGAGCTGAACACACTCAGGAGAGTGTGTGTGTCTGAAGTAGTGAGCAATATTTACAAGGTAGTGTGAGCAGATGGAAAAAGCTGATCGCACTGTTTGTAGGGGAACAAATAGCCAAACTCCTTTTGGAAAGGGACTGAGAGGAGATGGACAGAGTGAAGTAATGCTCAGGAAGGGACCATCTGAATGCCTGGTGCAGAAGACATAGACTATCATAGTGAGAGTGGCAAATGCATTTGAAAATCAGGATGACTTACTCAGTCAGACTCATCAGTCTTTAATCATTTAAACACAGCCCTTTCTGGATGAAATGCAGTCAAGCTCAAATGCCTTAAACACGGTCCTTCTGTCAACTCTGTGGCTGAGGCCTGTGTGTATTCTCCCCTTCAGCCATTTAAACACAACCCTTTCTGGCTTATATGGTCAAGGAGGGAGGGGGGGTATTATGTCCCCAGGACCGGCTCCAGGCACCAGCTTTCCAAGCTGGTGCTTGGGGCGGCATCGAGAATGGGGCAGCAGTCTGAGTCCTGCTGCGGCAGTTCGGTGGCGGGTCTGCGCTTCCCACCACCGAATTGCCACCACAGGACTCGGACTGCTGCCCCATTCTTGCCTGCCGCGGCGGCAATTCGGCTAAATGGTTAGAGCCGTTCCTGTATGTCCCCTCAGTTTACACTCAGTTTTAGTCTGTAAGAGTGCTTTGACTTGAATATCTGGCTGAAGGGAATCCAATATCAAAATAACTGCTTAAGGGACTCAAATACCAATGCCATTTGTGATTGAAAAGTAGGCTACATGAAACATGCTTCTAGAGAAGCACATGCATGAAACAGAGCTCTTTGAAAGCCAGGAAAATGATTTAATTATAAGCTGTTTCAGTTTCAGTTTCTCAGTTTGGAAAAACTTCATTTTCAACACAACATTAAATTTTCTACAATATTTGTATCAACACTTGTAATGAATTTTTGTTTACTCAAAACCTGGTTTTCAGTTAAAAAAAAATCAATGAGTTTGGAAATTTCAGTAAAAATATTGCACAAAATGTTGCAAAAATCATTTTTGTGCACAAAATTTAAACCTAATCTAGACATAATTCTGCTACTACCTGGTGCATGTAAACAGAATGGTAGTGGCAGGGGGGTGGGATGGGAGGGGAATGACCTAGAAAAAACATTTCAGCTGCATCTTTTATATGGCGCATAGGAAAAAATGAAGGAATGCAGGCTTACATGGTTTACTCATATAAAGTCTGGTCTTGTCAACTATGTGGGTAAGAGGGTCCAATAGATTGAGATTGAAAGAAAAAAGACATCGGCGACCCAAGAGGAAGTTCTGCAAAGTCATACAGGAAGACATGTTAGCATGTGGTGTGAAAGAAGATATGGCATTAAACAGAGTACTTTGGAGGGAGAGGACTCATAGAGTAGATCCCATTTGATGGGATTAACACAAGGAAGAAGACAGTGTTACAGTATTAATAGCATGATGGAAAATGTCTGGAAGTAGTATATGTTTTCACTTGCATCCACTGTGTCAACCATGCAGCCAATAGTAAATTACTGTATAGAAATTTCACCAAAAGCTAAGAAAATATTTTCCTTGAGTCTAAATGTTTGTTAGCATTTTTGACAATAAAGGCAGTCCTGCCACTTTGGCTACTTAAATAGAATTGCCCTTGCTGCAGTGCCTGTGGCCAAGCCAGTGCAGTGGAGACAGTGCCCTCTGCAGAAGTGATTTAATCAGAGCAATGCTGGTAAGCAGAATTAACAAAGAAAGATCATTACGAATTTTTTTTAAAAATGGCAAACATTAATGGATAAAGGATGGCTCTGTAACAGAATGGTAACCTACTAAAAATACCCACTACTTGCACCTACTAGTGAAAAGTTACAGTGTAGTAGCCGTGTTAGTCTGTGTCAGCAAAAAGAAAATAAGAAAGAAATAAATACTTGTGGCACCTTAGAGACTAACAAATTTGCTTCAGCATAAGCTTTTGTGGGTTAGAACCCACTTCATCGGATGCATGGAATGAAACATACAGTAGACAGATATTTATACAGTCAGAGAAACATGATAAGGTGGAAGTGCGTGAACCAACCTTAAGAGGCTAATTAATTGAGAGGAACCATAACAGCAGGGGAAGAAAAACCTTTGAAGTGATAAACAAGATGGCCAATGTGGACAGTTGACACACAGGTGTGAATGAGGATCGTTAACTTAAGGGAAATAGATTCAATTAACGTAATGGCCAAGCCATTCCAAATCTCTATTTAATCCTAAATTGATGGAATCTAGAAACATAGACTGCTTCCGTCGACGTGCTCGAGCTGAAATTGTAGGAAAGCAACATCACTTGCCCCATAACCTCAGCCATGCTGAACACAATGCCATCAACAGCCTTAGGAACAACTCTAACATCATAATCAAAAAGGCTGGCAAAGGAGGAGCTGTCGTCATCATGAATAAATTGGAATATGAACAAGAAGCCGCCAGGCAGCTCTGTAACTCCACATTCTACAGGCCATTATCCTCTGACCCCACTGTGGAGTACCAAAAGAAACTACACCATCTGCTCCAGAAACTCCCTGGAAAAGCACAAGAACAAATTTGTACAGACACGTGCCTAGAACCCCGACCAGGGGGTATTCTATTTGCTACCCAAGATCCATAAACCTGGAAATCCTGGATGCCCCATCATCTCAGGCATTGGCACCCTAACAGCAGGATTGTCTGGCTATGTGGACTCTCTCCTCAGGCCCTATGCTACCAGCACTCCCAGCTATCTTTGCGACACCACTGACTTCCTGAGGAAACTACAATCCATCGGTGATCTTCCAGACAACACCATCCTGGCCACTATGGATGTAGAAGCCCTCTACACTAACATTCCACACAACGATGGACTACAAGCTGTCAGGAACAGTATCCCCGATACTTCCACGGCTAACCTGGTGGCTGAACTTTGTGATTTTGTCCTCATCCACAACTATTTCACATTTGGGGATAATATATACCTTCAAGTCAGTGGCACTGCTATGGGTACCCGCATGGCCCCACAATATGCCAACATTTTTATGGCTGACTTAGAACAACGCTTCCTCAGCTCTCGTCGCCTAACACCCCTACTCTACTTGCGCTACATTGATGATATCTTCATCATTTGGACCCATGGAAAAGAAGCCCTTGAGGAATTCCACCATGATTTCAACAATTTCCATCCCACCATCAACCTCAGCCTAGACCAGTCCACACAAGCGGTCCATTTCCTAGACACTACTGTGCTAATAAGTGATGGTCACATAAACACCACCCTATACCGGAAACCTACTGACCGCTATACTTACCTACATGCTTCCAGCTTCCATCCAGGACACACCACATGATCCATTTTTTACAGCCAAGCTCTAAGATACAACCGCATTTGCTCCAATCCCTCAGACAGAGACAGACACCTTCAAGATCTCTATCAAGCATTCTTAAAACTACAATACCCACCTGCTGAAGTAAAAAAACAGATTGACAGAGCCAAAAGAGTACCCAGGAGTCACCTACTACAGGACAGGCCCAAAAAAGAAAATAACAGAACGCCACTAGCCATCACCTTTAGCCCCCAACTAAAACCTCTCCAGCGCATCATCAAAGATCTACAACCTATCCTAAAAGATGATCCCTCACTCTCACAGATCCTGGGGGACAGACCAATCCTCGCTTACAGACAGCCCCCCAACCTGAAGCAAATACTCACCAGCAACCACACACCATACAACAAAAACACTAACCCAGGAACGTATTCTTGCAACAAAGCCCGATGCCAACTCTGTCCACATATCGATTCAAGTGATACCATCATAGGACCTTAAAAAAGGGAAGAAGGAAGATCCGGGGAACTACAGGCCAGTCAGTCTCACCTCAATCCCTGGAAAAATCATGGAACAGGTCCTCAAGGAATCAATTCTGAACCACTTAAAGGAGGGGAAAGTGATCAGGAACAGTCAGCATGGATTCACCAAGGGCAAGTCATGCCTGACTAACCTAATTGCCTTCTATGATGAGATAACTGGCTCTGTGGATGAGGGGAAAGCAGTGGATGTGCTATTTCTTGACTTTAGCAAAGCTTTTGATACAGTCTCCCACAGTATTCTTGCCAGCAAGTTAAAGAAGTATGGGCTGGATGAATGGACGGTAAGGTGGATAGAAAACTGGCTGGATGGTCGTGCTCAACGGGTAGTGATCAATGGCTCCATGTCTAGTTGGCAGCCGGTATCAAGTGGAGTGCCCCAAGGGTCGGTGCTGGGGCCGGTTTTGTTCAATATCTTCATCAACGATCTGGAGGATGGTGTGGACTGCACCCTTAGCAAGTTTGCAGATGACACTAAACTGGGAGGAGTGGTTGATACTCTGGAGGGTAGGGACAGGATACAGAGGGACCTAGACAAATTAGAGGATTGGGCCAAAAGAAATCTGATGAGGTTCAACAAGGACAAGTGCAGAGTCCTGCACTTAGGACAGAAGAATCCCATGCACTGCTACAGACTAGGGACCGAATGGCTGGGCAGCAGTTCTGCAGAAAAGGACCTAGGGGTTACGGTGGACGAAAAGCTGAATATGAGTCAACAGTGTGCCCTTGTTGCCAAGAAGGCTAACGGCATTTTGGGCTGTATAAGTAGGGGCATTTCCAGCAGATCGAGGGACGTGATTATTCCCCTCTATTCAGCACTGGTGAGGCCTCATTTGGAGTACTGTGTCCAGTTTTGGGCCCCACACTACAAGAAGGATGTGGATAAATTGGAAAGAGTCCAACGGAGGGCAACAAAAATGATTAGGGGGCTGGAGCACATGACTTATGAGGAGATGCTGAGGGAACTGGGATTGTTTAGCCTGCAGAAGAGAAGAGTGAGGGGGGATTTGATAGCTGCTTTCAACTCCCTAAAAGGGGGTTCCAAAGAGGATGGATCTAGACTGTTCTCAGTGGTAGAAGATGACAGAACAAGGAGTAATGGTCTCAAGTTGCAGAGGGGGAGGTTTAGGTTGGATATTAGGAAAAACTTTTTCACTAGTAGGGTGGTGAAGCACTGGAATGGGTTACCTAGGGAGGTGGTGGAATCTCCTTCCTTAGAGGTTTTTAAGGTCAGGCTTGACAAAGCCCTGTCTGGGATGATCTAGTTGGGGTTGGTCCTGCTTTGAGCAGGGGGTTGGACTAGATGACCTCCTGAGGTCCCTTCCAACCCTGAGATTCTATGATTCTATGACCTAATAACATCAGCCACGCCATCAGGGGATCATTCACCTGCACATCTACCAATGTGATATATGCCATCATATGCCAGCAATGCCCCTCTGCCATGTACATTGGCCAAACCGGACAGTCTCTATGCAAAAAAAAAAGGATATAAATCTGACATCAGGAATCATAACATTCAAAAACCAGTAGGAGAACATTTCAACCTCCCTAATCACTCAGTGACAGACTTGAAGGTAGTAATTTTGCAACAAATTAAGTCCAAAAACAGACTACAACGAGAAGCTGTTGAACTCGAATTGATATGCAAACTAGATTCCATCAATTTAGGATTAAATAGAGATTTGGAATGGCTTGGCCATTACGTTAATTGAATCTATTTCCCTTAAGTTAACGATCCTCATTCACACCTGTGTGTCAACTGTCCACATTGGCCATCTTGTTTATCACTTCAAAGGTTTTTCTTCCCCTGCTGTTATGGTTCCTCTCAATTAATTAGCCTCTTAAGGTTGGTTCACACACTTCCACCTTATCATGTTTCTCTGAGTGTATAAATATCTGTCTACTGTATGTTTCATTCCATGCATCCGATGAAGTGGGTTCTAACCCACGAAAGCTTATGCTGAAATAAATTTGTTAGTCTCTAAGGTGCCACAAGTATTTCTTTCTTTCTTATTTTCTTTTTACCTACTAGTGAGTAGTTCAGGCAGAAAGAATGATGGCAAAAGTGAAAAATCTTCTTCTAACTGCATAAAAGTTTATTATAAGTCATGGTGAATAAGTGATGGAGCAGTTCTTTGATTGCAAACTCCTTCAGTCAGGGACCATCTTTTTGTTCTCTGGTCCTGGTCCATGACTAAGGTTCCCAGGTGCTACGGTGGTGCTACGGTGGTACTACCACTACCACTACTAATTAATAATAATCTGGTGTATAGAAGGCACAGTCTGATCCTGCTCCTCCGTAGTGGTCCAGCATTGACTTCAGTTTTTATTAAGAACCAACTTTGTGCATTGTATGTAGCTATGAAACCAATTCCTGTACAAATGAATATGGAGCCACAGTGAAATCTTAACAATATGATGACTGTAATGGTATCTTTAAAAAAAATGGGGTGATTTAATCATTTTTAGAGGGGTTATGAGTTGTAACATGAGTAGTGTGCCCATGTGCTGAGTGAACTAGTGCACCTTGATTATTTACATTCTAAAGCTATCAGTAAAAAGGAACATAAGTTTGCAGCTAATTAATAAATAATTAATAACAGTTCCCCAATGGGAAATTAAAATTGTCTCCACACTATTTTTGTTAAAATTTCTGTTTTCAGGTTTGTGAAATATTTGTAGAAATGAGTCAATTTTAAGGCTAGAGTGGAAAATTATGAAATGTTGGTGATTTGATTTTGAAATTCTGAACTAAATTTGTCGTCAAAATTTCAACAACAAAAAACATTTTCCTGACTATTTTTTCAAAATTTAATTTTGTTTTTTGACTAGCTCTATTTATGACCTTTCTGGAGACTTTTCAGGTACAATTATTACACTTTTTGAATGACTGAAAAATTTGCAAAAACATTTTGCTTTCCAAGTTTCAGTATGGGATGATTGCTTATGATTCAGCAGATAGATAACATGGTATTGGTTGTGATTTTCTTTATTGTATGAGTATCCCATGTGATCAGGAGAGTTAGTAGAAACTCGTTGAATATTGATTTATTCATTACCGGTACATAAAAAGTCCTTATCCAGGCCTCTAGGCCTGATCTCTACTTTTACAAAGACTTTTACCTTTGTCAGCCTTCATCACACAGATCCCATCCTTCCCAGCAGTCTTGTGTCCATGTGGGAGGGCGGGGATGGGCTTTGCAGTGTGCGCTAAAGTTGAGCAATTTGAACTATTTAGAAAAAGTGCAGGGAGTGAACTCCAAAGTTCAGGGCTCTTTGTGGAGAATGTCCTGCCAGCAGCTCCCTGCCTGCTAAACTAGTGGTCTGCATCTTGAGTGCATCCATTGACAGGAGCTGTGCAGTATTGCAAAGGCAGAGCAATTATCTCTTAAGTAAGTCCCAAACAATTATGATGTGTAGTTTTAAGTTTGCAGTGTCATCACAATGGTCATGCTATGTCCAGAGTGGCATAAACAGGGTGTAATAACCCACAGCAATGGATAACATGCTACAAAGAAGCGGCACCATGGTGGCTTCTCAAGGAGACTTCATGTTTGTTTTTATTTTGGATTAAAGGAAACAACAAATCAAGTCATGTATATTGAATATCTATAGTTGCACTTTGTACGCTGAAAAACCTAGCATTCTTCCCCCCACTTACTAAATGTCTTCCTGTAGAGTTGGGACTATTGAGGCAGCTTGCAGTAGAGGACAGGGCTGTTGTGGAGGTTAAATGTTTGCCACGAACAGCAAGGAAACTCAGAAGGCCTGGATGCGTAGTAAGAGGAGTGTGTGTGAAGCAACCAGGAAGCCTAGAAAATTACCAGGATCCACAGAAGAGGTAAAGATGGGAGAATGCTTAAGATCCAAAGGCAATCTGGAGGGGTGACATTTAATAATACTTGGAAATAAGATAATTGGTATTGGCTGGCAAATGATTTTTTTGAAATACAAAAAACCCTCACATTACTGTAGTTGACATAAAAACTGACTAGAGCTGGTCCAAAAAGTAATTATTTTGTGTGTGTGAAAATTTTCACAAAGAATTTGTCCCTTTTATTGTCTGAAATTTCAGAATTCAAATTTTTTTCAAGCAACTTTAATATTTTTTATTGATGTAGGTGGTGTAAAGGGTTAATCCCCACTTGCTTTTTCCACCTGAAGAACTAGATTTAATTTCTACATTATGTGCTATATTTTTCTGTCTGTTATATTCCAGTTCCATTGACTTTGCCTAAGTGTAACTGAGAACAGAATTTGGCCTAAATGTGGAATGTCATGTATTGAAATATTCTTGACAAGAGTGCTATTAGAGGAAATTGATATATGGCACTGTGTAGTTTAAGCTCTTTTAGACTTACTCTTGCTTTCAGAAATACAAGATTCATACAAAAATCTTTTCACTGGATGAACTCAGTCATTTCACTCGCTTCGTTAATGTGGTGATTTTTTTTAAGCTTATAAGAAAGAGGACAAAATATGTCTGAAAGGAAATAAAATCATGATTAATAGAATGGAAGAACAAGGATACCAAATATTTTGGGATCAGATGTGCATTCAGAGGGAACTCTCTCTTCAGTATCAGAGGGGTAGCCGCGTTAGTCTGGATTTGTAGAAGCGACAAAGGGTCCTGTGGCACCTTATAGACTAACAGAGGTATTGGAGCATAAGCTTTCGTGGGTGAATACCCACTTCTTCGGATGCAAGCAGTGGAAATGTTTTCCACTGCTTGTCATTTCCACTGCTTGCATCCGAAGAAGTGGGTATTCACCCACGAAAGCTTATGCTCCAATACCTCTGTTAGTCTATAAGGTGCCACAGGACCCTTTGTCGCTTCTCTCTTCCGTGTGTGTGCGCGCATCTTTCTGTCTGTTAAGGAGGAATACAATGCAACTGAAACAAAAATATGTGTCCAGACCAACCCACTGCAACCAGGAGACTGGGAGTTTCCAATTGCAAATCCTTTTGAGATCTTATACAGATGTAACTTTACAGAAAGCAACACAAAAACTATAAATACAATGCATGTTTTAGATCTCTAAAATAGTACATGTATAGTACACGTATAAGCAGTCTAAAGGTTAAAGTTAAAAATACTGTTGATGTAAGGAAAGGTCACTTAAGAAGAACATTCGCCCATGGCATTGTAGTTTTATAGAAGAGCATGTCAACTTGAGCAAGGAGGTACTGAAACACACCATACACACACAAGTTATAACCTTGGCTTAAAATGAGAGAGCAGATATCGTCCTAGGTCATTAGGATCAGACTTGATGACAAATTCAGTTTTCTTTTGCAAATGTTACAGCAGTGTTTATCTTACAGTTATACTGTAATTTTTTTAAAATTAAATTTACTAGTACACGAGTTTTGGAGGGGATGGGGATGGTCATGGTAGAACACATCTTTTAATAAAGTTTTATGTTAAAATCAAAACTTTGAATGCAGTATAGTCCACACATTCTGGCATCCTGAACAAACAAAACACTAGAGATATATGGCCTTAACTTTTTTAAGTATGTGCAGTAATTTTTCTTTTGATACATATACTTAATTCATACAAGTTACACAATAGATTGAATTGTGATTTAACAATTGTGATAAGCAATATGTTTTGAAAAATCCAAACATTTCTCACGTATGGTATTCATAGGCGAGAAACACAATACTCCGCTCCAGATTAATCCTTTAGACTTGCCTTGTTTTAAAATGCCAATATATGGAAAGTCTGAAGCAGCCTCTTCCCTGATCAAATTTAGGTACTACAGTGATAGTCATTATATAAGAACCTGAATAGATTCACATGAGTGTACTAAGTGGCCTTTTTAGGTTTGCCAGAGTGCTGTAGCTTCCTTTCCCTCATATGATAAAGATTACTACAGGAGTAGGTTGTTTTCCCTTCCCCAATTAGCAAAGGGCCAAATCCTGAAATCCACTGGACAGTCATCATGGTTATATTATAACAGGAAAATAAAGAATAATTCAAAAACTAGATAAAATTGATTGATAGCAAACATATCACAATATAAAAACAAGCATAAACACAGTTCTAAATGCAGAACTGATTTTTGAATTCTTCATGGAAGTTGAGGATTCTAGAAATAACTATAAATTACTTTAGCATAAGTAATTATGAAGTTTCTTTACTTGTCAGCAATGATATCTTTGCATCTAAAAAAATTAATAAGCCGTGTACAGTTACAGCTACAGTCCAGGTTCTCAAATCAGTGAAGATTCTCTGGCTTTTCATTAGGATTAGAACAGACAGGCAAATAACAGCACCTATCAAATATGCTGTCTACTCATAAAGGTCTAAAAGTTAGCTGTGTAGGATGCACATCTAGAAACAATCAGAAGGTGGCATGTTCTTAACACTGGTGCTGCAGTCCTATACCTGGCTAGTGGTTTGACTGTCAGAACAGTTCTTCTATTACATTTCAGGACTAGCTCTACCATGTGAATGAGATCATAGATAACAAGGCTGCTTATAATTCTGTTGTGAATAAACAAGTGAAGAAGTATGCTCAGAGCTGTGAGGAAAGTTTTCTGGTGCTATGACAGACCATGAGAGTAGCATGGCCAGTCTCTGGGGGCACACATGGCACATGGGTGCAGGCCTTCCTAATTTGGGAGACATACACATTTTTAAAAGGTAAATTTCTCTTTCTGCAAATAGTCTTTAAATCATCAGTTGACCACAAACCATCACCAGCTTGTCACTTTTTCCCCTAAAGATCTCAAGTTATTAGCAGTCCCCTCACAACTACACAGGGCTGGGCTTTGAGATATGGACAAACCATAGTCACAGGTGCCTTGATTTTTTTGGGAAGGCCCCAGGTAAATTCACAACCACCCAGGCTACCGCTGATGGCACTAGGATTTACTCAAGCTCCTCACTTCCCAAGTACTGAGTCGGTGGTATCTCTGCTGAGCAGTCCGTATGAGTAGCTCAATAACATGAGACAGCCAAACCTACTGGATTGAGCAAGGGAGTTATCACAGTTCTGATATACCCTCTTGCAGGGCTGGCTCCAGGCACCAGCTTTCCAAGCTGGTGTTTGGGGTGGCATTGAGAATGGGGCGGCAGTCCGAGTCCCGCAGCGGCAATTTGGTGGCAGGTCCGCTCTTCCCGCCGCCAAATTGCCACCACGGGACTCGGACTGCTGCCCCATTCTCGCCTGCTGCAAAGGCAATGGGGTGGCAGGTCCGCCGCCCTTCCCTTGCCGCCGCGGACTAGGACTGCCTGCGTCGGGGGCGGGGCCCCACCCCCGACGCAGGCAGTCGTAGCAGGGCCCCGCCCCCGACACAGGCAAGTGTCGGGGGCGGGGCCCCGCTACATCTGCCTGCGTTGGGGGCCGTGCCGCCGCCCCTGCTTAGGGCGGCAAAATTGTAAGAGCCGCCCCTGCCCTCTTGACCTTGTCAAGTCCCATACACCAAAATTCAGAGCTGGCCCCTGTGTACAATCAGACTGCTTTTAACCTTTTCACTTGCCTAACTTTATACACTCAGGTTTGTGCTTCAAATTCCACCTCTGTCAAACATGGATTAAAATACTTGCGTACCTCAGAGCTATGATAATTCAGTAGTTCTTGTTTGCAAAGTTCCAAGGCTATAACTCACCAAAAAGCACGTAGTGTCTAGCAGCCTAGCACCATGAAACCCCAAGTTTATTGGGACAATTAGTTTCTTGCCAAACTTTTTGAAATACTGATGAATGTTCATGGTCGTAATACAGTCATCTGGGCTCTATTTCTCCTGCAGAAGTAGAGTAGGGAGGGATGGGCCCTTCTTCTCCCCTTTCCTTTCTTTCTCTATCTCTCATCCTTGGCCTCAGTCTACTACACTTATTATCTCTGGTACATCTCATCACTGTCCTCCTTGTTCTTCCATTTGCTTCTCCTATCCCCCAAATCCTGCCATGATTATGGTGTTCCCTTATGGTGCAGGCAAGGTGAGTAGAAGTGTGGGTGGTAGGCTCCTGTACCACTAACTACCTACTGTACACTCTGTTGCTCATGCTTTTTTCCCCATTGCTGGCAGTACTTCCCTAGCAGCATTTCTGAAGAGGATGCCTCAGTAGTGTATTAGCTGATTAATGGCACTTCAATATTATACACAACGTATTCTGCTGTCCTCCAGACTCTAAACTTTTAGGACATGCATCACATAGTGATGCTTCGAGGGCAACTGCGAGCCTGTGGTATATTCAAAGTTTCATGTTTCACTTCTTGACCACGTCTAGTGAACAATGAAAGAAAATTACATATAATCCCAGATGGAAATTGCTACAGTATAGAGTTTAAATTCACTGAGCCCACATTATCCCCTCCTGCAGATGAGCCCATAGGGGAAGAAATATTTACAAAGGTCTCCTCATTGATCTCCTGTTATTCCACTGTGGAGGGACATGCTGCATGACTTAAGTCTAACTCTGTATCTGCTCACAAATCTGGCAGATCTCCACATCAGGAACTCTCTGACTGTGACTCTCCCAGGCATATGTGGGAAGGTTCAATGGAAAAGAGAACACCACAGGCTACATTATCGTTTTTTGCCCACACTATGTGGAGTTGCCACTAGTTTACCCAGTCTCTGACTTCCCCCCCAGTTTAGCCTCCATACCTTCAGAACACCATCTGCCGGATCCAAAGAAGTGAGGGGGATAGTGTTGCAGAGATGTTACACAGGGTTTTCAAAGGTGGTAACTTAACTGTTGCTCTCCAGATGGTGTCAGGAATAAATCAATGAGGACACAGCTCCTCCAGCTGATAAGTGATTGGTATAAACAAGAGTGCTTACACCTAAAAATACTTTTTATTAGGTCTCAAACACACACACACACACACACACACACACACACACACACACACACACACACACACACACACACACACACACTATGGCTGTAGGTTCAGAGCCCCCCCAAAACATTTATAGTTGCCAAAATTCTGAGACAGCTTTGTGTGATCAGCAGCCAGGCTTCCTTCCACCCAGCTGCTGGGGAGTTTAGGTGTCAGCTCCTTGTAAAAAGCAAAGCTTTATTGGACTGCTCCAAAGTATATTCTTTTGCTTAATCTTTTATAGCTAACTTAAACGAGGCACATAACTCACAGTGACTCCTAGAGGGTCACCATAGTAACCCCTACCAGGTCATCTATTCTCCTAATTGCAGCAAACTACTCATTATCTCTTATCAAAGTATTTCTAGTCATAACAATAAAACTGATGTCTCAGGGGCACTTAAAACCAAGGTCTGCTGTCCAAACATTCCTTCCATTCTCGTGGTACATTAACTCTCTGTTCCATCCTCCCATTCTGATTAGCAAAACTGCAAGCCTTGCCTCTCAGAGCCCAAAGATTATTTCTACTGTGTGGTATTTGGTTTTCAGCTAGCAGTGGCTGGACCCACAAAATGGCTGACTGCAATAATGTCAGGTTCTGGGGTTACATCCTGGGGTGTAACACAATAATATCAAGTTCTGTGGGTACAGAGACAGCTGATCCTCTTTCTACATTGGAAGGAAAAGATCTGAGTGAGGAGGTCCACTCCATATGTGGACATGTGTGTGTTGAGGGGATGTGATCCTATCCGCTACTATCATTTATATATTATTAATGTAGACTACGCTGTATACAGGACTAAATGTGCCAAACAAATAAGAGTCAAGGAACTTATAAGTAAAAATGGTGGCAGTAATGGAATGCACATGCAAAATATTGGGGGCAAATTCTTCTCACTCTCCCATAAAAGGAATCCATCCTTGTCTGGATTATTAGATTCAAATGGAGACACTGAGATACATTCGAATTCAAACGAGTGCAATGTTCAACAACATCGAAGTTTGGTTACACCATAAAAATGCATGTATGTCATAAACTCTGGATGAAGGTGTAGTACATTCTCATAACTTCTGTTGTCCGGGTGTGTTGCATGAGCCATGAGCTAAACTCAGGGTAGAAGTCTGGATATGGGCAAAAACTTGACAAAATTCAGGGATATCTGATTTTTTTATAGTAGAATGTTCCCTCTAGGAAAGTATTGCATTGATAATCAAATCTGTTTAAGAATTTTAGGAATGTGTTTACATGGATCCAGAGAACGTGTCCAGAGAATACACAATACAGACAGCCAAGAAATTGCCCTTGTTTGATTACTTTAACATTACTTTTTGTTTTGACAATCCTCTGTAGCCCTTTGCATGCTCTGACATACATTTCACAGGTGCATGTTGCTCTGTGACTAGTCACATAAAATACTTTCGCCTCCTTGGCTGGATGAGTAAAAAGTGTGTGTGTGTGCAGGAGCAGAAGGAATTTTGAACAATGAAAAAGCTAACAGTAAATAACGAACCTCAGTAGTGACCTTTTGGACAAATAATCCTTTGTTTAAATTTTGTGAGATATTTCAGATTGATGAGCACATTCAAAAATATCCAGCAGTCATCCACAAAATAAATTATATGACCCCATGAATCCTAGTGAACCTAGTTCAGCGCTCTTCATCATAAAAAAATTAACATTTTTAGCTAGTTTTAGTTTCCAGCTAACTATTCATTTAAAAAAAAAAAAAACTTGATCCAGGGTGTTGTATCCCAGAGCCATCATAGGAGGTTAGACAAAAAAACAGGAAAAATACAGCAGCATATTGCTTAATATTTTCCTGTGCCTTTCCCAGCCAAAAACTAACACTTAGCAGGTGCCTGGGACTACAATAGCGATTATTACATTTTAGTAGCAGATAAACTTAATTTTGAAATATAGCCTCTGTGAACACTGGGAGTTTTTTCTCTCTTCCAAATCAGATCTAGAGATTGGGGAGATTCATTAACATGAAGGCTCCTTGCTTCCAATCTCTTCAATGCTGCCACTAGTAGAAGCATGATAAATAGGTTGGGAAGGCTTGCCTGATTTCCTGGTGAATCACTTGGTCATCTGTGGAGGATAGATTTACTACCTTTTGCAGGTTGGGTGGTAAATAAAGCTCATGATTATTAAAAGTTAAGTGCTTTGGCCTTTTCCTGTAATTGAATTGGGTTTATATATAATAGTATCCATTACAATAAAGCAACAAGGAAGAAATAGATCATTGTGTATTACATTAAGTCCCCCAAAGACCTCCTTTAGATGGACATTTGATCATAATAATTACCTTACTAATTACTTTGATTGTCAGTTGCATGCAAGATTTTATTTCATTTAACTGGCAGTAAAACTTTGTTCCAGATTTTGTATGCCAGCATAGAGTGCTTTTATTATTCAAAATGCATAAGATAAACATTCCCATCATTTTGCAGGGGAATATTTTTACAATAAATTTAAAAATCAGTTACTGTTCTCTTTAACTAGCTAAAATCTCTTTCAGAAAGCATGCTTTCAGAGACCTAGGTCAGAAAATTACCCAAGCCTGACTTTAAGCACATGAATACTCCCATTGGCAGCTGTGGGACGACTCACATGCTTAAAATTAAGTTTGTGATAAAGTTATTTGCTTGATGGGGGCCTAAAACAGTATTGTGTTGTGTGATGCTCCCTGGGGTACTCAGGGTTGTGAGGCACCTCGCTACCCCCTGTCTTTCTTGTGAGGAAATTTCATCTGTGCCTGCTGTGGATTAGCACCTTGAAAGCACCAGCCTCTGGCAACACAAGCACTGCCTTCCAGGCCCCTGTAGGCCTCACTCGCTCTGTACAGGTTAGCAGTAGCCACACACCAACCCCCGAATCCTCTGAGTATTCCCTGCAGTTTCCAGCCCCGTCTCCACTGCATATACATGGAATTACTAGGCCTGCTGTTCCCAAAGGAACAGTACATACCAGCTTGTAAGATTCAACTCAGGACCGACACTTTGCTTAACATCACAGCACTGCAATCTATTTATAGTGACAACAAGAATAATTTTAGTATCCAATAACAGAGATTCAAGTGAAAGTAATTAAAATATTGGAAACAAATGGTTACATATAAAACAAAATCATAGTTTGCTTCCTAGGGACTAAATTTAACTAACAAGTTATCCTCTTGGGTAAAATAAGCTTCTTGAGACAAGTTCTCTCCACCATTTTTAATCATGCCTGGTTGAAACCCCTCTTTGATGAAGCAAAACCACTCGCCTTTTATTTCCTAGGTGAAGGATTACAAGATGTCTGCTTTGCCCCCCAAATGTACTAGAGCAAACTTCTGATGTACCCCCTCAATATAGGAGTCTCCCACACTGTTTATTTCTCCCTGTTACTTTGTACTCTTTGAAATTTTTACAATCTTTCATTAGCATTCGGTTTAGACTTGTGAGAGGAGACCCACCTTGAACCATCCAATACTTAATGCTTAGAGATAAACATTTCTCATCTGACAGAAAACCTGTTTTTCACCTTTGCTGACGACCAGCCTAGACAAACCTTAAAGACATAATTGTCAGTGTATATACATATCTCCTTACACAACATCCATGCATGCATTTCACAATCATTTTGATGACCAATGTGACACTGGCTTTTATTTGAGACCTCACATGACACTTTTTGGGGAACTAGAATGTACTGACTAGACCCAGGAAATCCCTGTAACCCTCCCGCTATACACCCTCTCTGTGCCATCTTGCCAGTTGACACTAAGTTTCTGGGTCTTATGTTGTCAGTTTCTATAACCTTTCAATTGCATTTTAGTACAGATTTGTGAAAAACAGACCTTTGCTTTGCATATAAATTAATAGGTTGGTTTTTTTGGTGGCTTCTGGATTGCTCTGTTTGGTTCAATTGTGTGTGAAGTAAATTTTATGGAGTGAAGATTGAAGGGTTGTGGAAAAATTATTGTGAATACAGTAAGGTTTTTGTCCTTTCCTGAGCTAACCTGTTATTGAGCTAACCTACTTGATGAGCACAATGTTCCATTTCTTAGGGCGCAGAAACCATTTCTGAGAGCTCCTAGGAATAAGAAGAAATAAAGATACTTGCCTTGTGTCATTTTAAACAGTAATGTAAAAGGTATAAAGCAAAGTATCTTAACCAGATCAGGTCTTCAGCATCTGGATTGAAGACGTTTGCCCTATCAGTGTCGAGTGTGAGTGAAGAAAGATGAAGAGTGGGTCAAATTATTTTTTATTTTTGTGAATCATTTGCAAACCAGACCTGATTTTTGTTTTTATTGTATTTGCTGTTCGTAAGTATTCTCCCAATGATTGAACAAATCTTCTTCAATCTATGAACCTATGGGTAACTTTTAAGAAGGTTATTCCAACAATTTGCTGTTAATTATTCATGGTGTATGACTGGCCACCTAAACCGCACAATTTTATTTCTGCTGCTTAATTGGAGGCTGAAACTTCTTAAAGAGGAAAATAGTGAAAAATGCACTATATAAAACCCTGCTGGTTCTTGTTCATAGTTCTATCATCCTGTAGATATTTAGAATCTTCTCTCTTAATATTTGTTCCATTACTTAGTGGCAGGAGTAAGACTTACTAGACAGAAATTGCAAGTGTGAGTGAAGGAAAAGGGGGAGTTTGGAAGCTCAGTATTACATTTGGTTTCCTCTAGTCTTCCATTACCTCTCCAGTTCACTGACTTTTTAAAAATAATGGTGAATGGTTCATTAGCTGTTTCTTTTAATACCCTGAGCACATGACATCTAGACACGGTGATTACTGTACACATCAATTCTTTTACTAGAATACAAATACATTCCATCTACAATATTTCCTGTTATACCACTGTCATGTGATCTTATATCAGATGTGTCAGCAACTGTAATATATCTACTTCCTGACAGCTCATTACCAGAAAGATATTGGCGGGAGTTCAGAAAAAGACGACAAATTATTAAGAGACTGGAGGAATTACTTTATGAAGAAGGACTGAGAGTGAAATCTGTATCGCTTGGCTAAACAATGAGTAATGAGAAAAAGAGGCAAGGGTCTGGGTGGAGGAGGTAAGGGGGATATATATCTGGGGTACTTAAGTGTCTGAGTGGGGGAGGGTTGATATCAATATACAAATACATGAACTGAATAAGCACCAAGCATTAAGCATTAAGAATACATGAACTGAATAAGCATTAAGAATTATTTAGGGTGGTACATGAGATTGTGACCAGGTGTAACGTTACAAAATTAAAGGGAAAATAGGAGACTATCAGAATGCTGCACCACATCTTGGCCTTAGTGCCCTGACTTGCCACTGTCAGTAACAGGTTCTCTCTACAACTTCTGCCATCCTATTTTTTACTGGTTGCTGGCCAAAGAGTTATAAACTCCAGGCTACTTCTCCTGATCCTTCTCAGATGAGCCCAGGTAACGGACTCTTGTGCAGCTGGCTCTGTCTATGATACCCAGCCCTTCCCCATTGTTATGGGCCTGCCAGCCCCAGCATCGCTACTGACTCCTTGAGGTATTGTTTCTACTCAACCCATGGACCCACTGTTCTCAACCGCTCTGGACTCAGATGATCTTCTTCATGCTCATGTTAATGGATCATGGAGAATCTTTTTTTTTCCCCTTCAGTTGGACGATTAGTATTATCTAGCTGATGTTAGTATCATCATCACTCATCAGCTTTGCTGTATTATCAAAGAGCAATAAGAAAGCTCAGCTTTGGAGTCCACCACTGCTCCTGAAAGTCATGTCCCTTCTCATAGGAGAAGGAGAGAAAATCCATCTACTAAAGTATTAAACAACAGGGCCAGGTCACGGATATGTTGCTACTTGTTGCTACTTTCCATAGCTCAAGGATTGACTGAGTCATAGCACTGGTCCTTGGACTTTTTGTAAGGGCAAGTACTTTTCATGTTACTTGTGCTCTAGCTGCTTCTCCTCTTGAGCAACAGAGCCATTTGCTCTGATGTAGTGCATTGGAGTGAGGGCAGTTCACCTGAGGTCAGTTGCTTATTTATGCATGTATTTATTTCTATATTACCAGCATGTACTGATGTATGTCTGTACTTTTATCTCATTTAGTAGCCTTGAGGTACCCAAGCATTTTTCATCAATTCCCCAGCTAACCATCTGCCAACATATACAGCAAGTGATGTATGTTTCATCATTGGTGAAAAACACACCTATGATTTACTCTTTAGCTCTCTTAGAAGTGAATTACTTGTGGTTTGTGCTGCTGATGCTAGTTGCTTGGAATGGAGAGCATTTGTGTTGTAAATATATACTGCACGGGCAAAGAGATGGACTTTTCCATCTTGAATTTTTCTGTTTACTGTGTTTTGATTCTCCCCTTATCGGTATAGGAAAACAGGATCATATATGACTGAAAATAATGTATCCCCTACTGTACACAAAAATCAAAATCCATTCAACAAAGGAATCCAAGCACAGTACTTTTTAGGGTACATTCTACCATAGCTTAAATTTTCTTGTGCCACATTGACTATTTACCCCCTTCTCTAAGCCCTTATTTCTTCTCTGCTATCGAGAGCATTAAAAAAAATAGTGTGATGATAAATCCAAGGTCATTTATAGGTGTGTAATTAAAGAGAACATTATACGTCTATCATAGTTTGTAGTGGACAGAAAGTATAAAGAAAAATCTAAAGAATGAAAAAAGCAAATAAGACATTTAGAGAGCACCTTTTTATAGCACTAAATTGCTATGGAAACACACTGCAACAATCCACGTAGGCTCGCTTTAGTGCTTCCAGCTCCAAACCAGAGCTGCACTTTGAACTCTGTTCTGCTCTCCCTGGTTCTATACACTGTATAGATCAGGGGTCGGCAACCTTTCAGAAGTGGTGTGCCGAGTCTTCACTTATTCACTCTAATTTAAGGTTTCGCGTGCCAGTAATACATTTTAACGTTTTTAGAAGGTCTCTTTCTATAAGTCTTTAATATATAATGAAACTATTGTTGTATGTAAAGTAAATAAGGTTTTTAAAATGTTTAAGAAGCTTCATTTAAAATTACATTTAAAATGCAGAGGCCCCCCCACCCCTACCCCCCGGACCAGTGGCCAGGACCTGGGCAGTGTGAGTGCCACTGAAAATCAGCTCGCGTGCCGCCTTCGGCACCTGTGCCATAGGTTGCCTACCCCTGGTATATATTATTAGCATTACAGTGAAGCCCAAAGGCTCCAATCAGGATTCTGGCTTCATCCTGCTCAGCTCTGTTCTGATATGTAAGAAGAAACAATCCCTGTCTTGAAGAGCTTACAGTCCAAACAACTGAAATAAAAAAAAGGTGGAAGAAAGAGGTTCTGCTTACAAACAAAGCAATCAAGATGATAATGGGCACAACTGTGTTGCATTTCTTCTTGAATATTTTCTTTTTCTTCATGTATTTTATAGGGGGCAGAATGGGGAAGCAAGTAAAATCGGGGGAAATTGTCCAAGAGATATGCATGTCTTTTCTTTTTGTCAATTACAGTGGGGACACTAGAAAAATTCATTCTGGTTTTGAGATATGAAAAGGATTCAGAAATACTCCCTATAACTAACATGGGGAGTACCTCTAGACCCAGTGATATCACTAGAACTGAAATGAACTAATAAAATGTGCTTGTCATATTTCACTGTACATTATGGATGATTAACTGAATTCCCCTCGCAGTTTGTGTTACTGTCTGACTTGCAGAGGGTGGCTGATTTTTTTTTTTCTACAGCTCATGTCACTTTTGTGGTATTTTATTTAGACTTCAGTGTCGCTGAGAAAGTGTTTATCATTGTTTTCCAGAGTGTATTTAATCCTCAGATGTTTCTACACAAAACTGAATTAGCCCTTACGTGCTTATGAAAACCCACCTTCTACCCCAAACAGAATCTGGGTGTAGGGACTCTAACAGTGGATCTCGCTCCCTCTATCAGAGCTAGTATGTGTGTGCTTGATATTTCTTTTTATATATGATACACACTGATGCCACAGTGATGGGCACACTAACGAAATACATTTCCAAAGGTGTCTGGCAACTTTCCATATTCTACAATGCAAGATACATCTTTGATTTGCATTTGATAAAGTTTAGAAGTCATTGACGCTAACCACTTTGACACTACGCTGGTCTATGTTTTTGTATCCCAATACATCATCTCAAATATCATGCAGGAACATGATGCTCTTCCAAATCCACTTGAAGTGGCATAAAAACATCTTCCTCTTGCAGTCAACAATTGTTTTCACACATTTCACTACGGTACACAGTGCTTCAGTTTTCCCAATCTGTAAACTTCAATGTTTACCTAGCTATCTTACAGGTATGTTGTATGGATGAACTAATTAATGTCTATACATTTCTTTGAACATGTGAAGTTCTGTCTAAATGCTAAGTATACAAATAACAGAATGCCAAATAATGTATTTCTGCCAGTGCTACATTCTGTGAAGGAGTGATGACAAGACACCAACCCCAAGACCCAGCAGAGCTGCCTGGAAACAGAGGGAACGGGAAGATGTACCCTTCCCCTGTGAGTGTCTGCAACTGCTCTTTTTCTTTTCTGGAGCTCCCACCACCCTCAACATGAAGTGATACTGTAAAGATCCAATCAGGCATGCACTGAGCAGAGTGTTATTTAACAAACTGTGGGTAAGATCCTCAGTTGGTGTAAATAATGTAGCTCCAGTGTAGCGCTATGCCAGTTTACACCAGCTGAATATCTGCCCTTTTATATATGAGAGGAACACAGGAATTGTCATATTGGATTAGACTGATGTCCCATCTAGCCAAGTATCCTGTCTCCAGTAGTAGATAGTATCACATGCTTCAGAGGTAGGTGTGAAAAACTCCATAATGGACAATTATGCACGAAGCTACTCCTTACTTTAACCATTCTTACACCACCTTCTTTTTGCTCAGTACATAATTTTGCACCAAGTTGGACTACATTACACTTGTTTAGGTATTACTTAGGCATGGGACTGTATGAGAGTGAGTCAGTTTAACTTTAACACCATACACATCACCACAAAATTTGTCTTTTGACCTCTCCTGTTGCTGTCTACTTCATTTCTAGAAGCATTTATTTTTAGTGTTGATGCAAAAAATCTCCTTGGTGTAGTTGAGTGGCAGTACCATTTGCATAGGTTATATATGCTGCACTGAAAGGTTCTTCATCCATGGATTTAATTTCAGCTGAGAACCTAACTACCTTATCTCAGGTGGCTTTTTTGATCACAGTACTTCACCAGTCCTGAAGTCAGTGGCAGGCCTGTCTGCCTAAGGATTTCAAAATTTACCCTACAATTTATCCCAATGTATGTTATTTCTCTTTTAATGCACTGTCAGCCCATCTTCAGTCTCACCTAATTCCCTTGGTGTTAATGGGAGTCTTTATACTGACTTCAGAGGACTTTGCATTAAGTCCCATTTATTTCTATTTATAAAAGAGGTTGAATTTTCAAAGCATTGCAGGGGGGATTTGGCCATGTATTTTCCATTATACTTTATGGAAAATGCATGGCGAAATTCCCCCTTTCATTCCCCACATCATGAACAGATTTGAAAACCTCAGTCATAGTGCCTTATTTGCTTTAGTGGGCTTTTTATTGTGATGACTTTGTTCTGTGTGGTTGCTGACTTCTTGATTTAAGATTAGCACTGTATACTCTGCCAAACTGCCTTATTTTAATTGATGTTTTTGCATCCTGCATTTATTTACACAATTTATTGTAAACACAGATGCAGAAGAATATGTTAGCAATTATTTTTCCATTCTATGTATATTTGGTTGTACCATTTTCATGCTCTAGTGAACTTCTGTCTTTATCATTACCAATATCTTTTATACTGAATTCCCTTTGGGTGGGTGTGCATTTTTTAATGGTAAAAAATGTCTGAATGATTTATGACTTTACATTTGTGTTGGTTTACTAACATTACATTACAAATTTGAGATCAAGCCATAATTTCTCTGTCTGGGGTTAATTATGCACTCTATGGTAAAACATGTTTGCAATAAACAAAAGGGAAATTCTGTCAGTCACAAACTCCTGGTGCTACATTGCACAGAAAGCATACATTCTATATCCTTTAGACAAGGTTCAGAGAAGGAGTGAATAAACTACTTGCGATCCAATTTGCAGATACTTAGACATTAGATGTTCTCAAATTACAAAGATTATTAATGAACATTTACCATATTAATGAGCTTATTTGTTCACAGTCTAGAAAATAAGTTATATCCATTTATTCATATTATACTTCAACTAAACTGGAATGGCTCATGACTGTGTGCGCCTACCTCAGGGCACACTGTCAAAAATAGGGCAGACACACCAAATTGGTGGTATATTCTATAATTAGATTTCACCAAGCCAGTAATAGATGTGAACTCCTGGTTCACTATAACAGTCTTACCATGGAGTCACAGACAGGCTCCTTGGACTCTCCAGTTCATTTTGCCACCCAAACAAACTAGACTTAGTGATACATGGTCACTTACACCAAAAATCACACCATGTTCAGATTGCTTCCAGTCCCAAGAGACCAGTCACTTACATCAAAGACAATGTCTGTAGCTAATCCTATAACAAACTTCCTAAAGGTTTATTAATTAGGGAAATGAATAAGAGTTATTTACAGGTTAAAGCAAGCAAACATATACACACAAACGAGTTACCATCTAAATGCTAAGACTGACAGAATTTTAGAGATCTGTCAATTCAAAGTATCTTTCAGGGTGAACCCAGGAGGTAATCCCCAGGGATCTCTGGCTTCAATTTGGTTTCTCTGGCCTTGTGAAGATTTTTTCATCTCTTTGCTGTTTGAACTTTCACATCAGCTATTTTAATTTCCCTCTTCCAGCATTCAGAGTGATGGGATGAGGCCTTCTGCGCATACTTCTCCATGTGTAGGATAGGGCCATTAACCAATCCTTTGTATTGCAATGTTCCTTGAAAGTCCCATGTGATTCTGATAGTTGTGGATGGGGTTTTTGGGGTGGAGGGAGGGGAAAAGGGATGATTCCCGATGCTGGGTTCACAAGTTCAGAGTAAACATTTTCAAAGTTATAAAGCAAAACTTACATATTTTCTTATAGCATGGAATGCAGACATTACCAGTGAAATTAATGCATGCAGCAACTTACAAGCATTTCATAGAATCTAAATGGTAAATACTTTCTTACAAGATTAATACCTATTTTGAACAAAATTAACATACAGGTGAACTGGTCTGGTCTCCAGCTATGAGTTCGTCAGGTCTTAACAATGCCTGCAGCCTTGGCAAAATCTTGCATCTGCTTTGCCTTGGTTACAGCAATAAAAATACAATTATTTAGGAATGACACCAAATATATTTTTGTACTTCAAAATAATCTCCAAAGCAAAACACACTACTTACTAATCCTCAAAGATGTATACTTAAATCTGAGAGTATAAGCAGCACTACTACTGTGATTGAAGTTAAGCATGTGCATAAATCCTTACAGGATTGGAGCCTAATAAAGCAAAAAATCAACAGAAGAAAAAATCTGATACACAAGTGTGAAAAACCTTCTTACAAGCTACACATTTTGCCATTTCTTTTCTTAGCCCTTATTTTATTAGAAACATTTCTATTTGGCTGAAATTCAGCACTGACTTCAATATATTGTTTTCATTATTAGTGTTTATGAGGTAGTTGTTCTGTCAAGCTACATGTAAGGTTCTCAATGATGTCTGTAAGGGTGAGGGGTAGAGAAAGGTATTCTGCATTGCAAAGGATTTTGTTATTTTGGAATTTGCCTTAGTTCTGATTCAAATGAAAACAAAGAAATTCTAAAGTCTCTCTCTGCAAAAGGGGATGGAGCTGTGAACCCTGGAATCTCTGAGGCAATCAAGCTGAAAATTAGGCAGGTTTTCATCAGAAAGCTATGTGGCAAGTTTCTATCTCAAAGTCATAGATTCCAAGGCCAGAAGGGACCATTCTGTTTATCTAGTCTGACCTGTATACATCGGAAACCTGCATCGAAAGTGTCTATCAGAAACATGCATGGTATGGCAGGTTTCCAGAGGAACTTCACTGAAATGAAAACTTCTCTGTGGAACATTTCAGTTTCAGCAAATTGTGACGAACTGTTTCATCAGATTTTTTCTGATCAGCTTGAGTCTTTAATATTTTTAGGCTGGATGAGCCTAAAAATTCCCTGAAAAAGATGGAGTTATGTCTCAGACAATGAAAGCAAAAACATCTTAGAACTTCAGGCATCAATAGGCTACAGCGAATTAAGCAGTCTATTCATTGAATTTGAGTGGACCATAAACTGCAGATGTAGTATAATGAGTGTGTGGCATCCTTATTCAGAATCTTTTGTTATAAAATAGTCCATTAACATTCTGCATCAGTCTTGTTGCAGCATGGCTGACTAGGAGCAATAGCAAAGAAATGTCATACCCATTTGTTCTGGGCCTATTTTGCTTTCATTAAAATGGCTATCAATTAACCAACAGGTAAAGTGTTTTCTTTCTTCTGTGCCTGGATGTAATCTAGTGGTAATTCATTTTGTTTTACAGCTTGCAACAGACCTATGCCCTTGCTGGGATAGAGATGAATTTTGGAACTACACTTTCTGTTAGCTGAATTATTATGCATTGGACATACTGGCCACAGTATATTAACCTGTAATTCATAGGTCAAGATTGTTGCTGGCTCTCTGTGAGTGCACATAAGTGGAGGGGTGATTATAAGACATGCTGCCCTGTGCTCACCTCCACAGGGAGCAGTTACAACCTTTCAGTCCCGGATCATAAGAACAAGGAAAATTATAGCAGTGCCAGACATGACAAGATGGCCAGGAATGGTTGAACTGTATCCAGCATGTGGGAGCATGCAAATATCACATCTCTCTATGGTGGCCTCCAATCCCTGAGGGCTTCTCCTGTTTCCTCTTCTCCTCCTAGTAGGACAGCAAGGTTGGCTTCTCCCCGTTTCCTCCTCTTTACAGTGACAAGCCTGGATACCTGTAGAAAGAACTGTAAACAAGTAGAGCTGGCACCATGTGGCCAGCCAGAACTCTGTGTGCTCTGAAAGACTCCCAGTGTTACACAAACCACGGTCTGGGAAGCAGTGCCCATGGTAGAAGGGAAGAGAAGTTGTGTTGCTACCATCAGAAGTTATAAAGATGTAGTTAAACAGACAGCATTCAAACCAGAAATGTCTCACAGATGGTGAGTTCTTGCCTAAAGCATAAGAAGGATAGAACAATCCTTGACTTCTTTACAGATCTTTTCAAGTTATATTTTCCGTCATTTCCATGAACACTAATCAGTATGATTCATTACCTAATTATGCCTAAGGCATGTGGTACAATTTAAAGGATTTGTGTGGATCTGATAGATGGAGTCTGTGGAATTGGAAATATCTTACATATCTATGCACTGTGGGCAGACTAAAAGGTAAGCTACATATTCTGATTGGCACATATAGCAGAAGTATTTTACACACCTTTATATTCTCATTTACCATAGTTCTGATGAAGATACTGCTAAATATATAATTTATCTCCCAAAAATGAATGATTAATGTTTCATAACAAAATGTTACTTAATAGATCTCAGCCATGCTAAAAATGCCATTCCTCTCACTGTTTTTACATAAATGCCCAGACAATCATAATTCAAAATTATCATCATTTACAGTGCCTTCAAAATTCATCTGTCAAACATTGACTATTGTACACATGTGGCAAGGCAACGGGTTTCTACCCCTGGGTGAAAGTCATCCTGTACAGAGGATCAACACAAGGCCTATACGCTATTTAATTTCCATTTAAGCCCTCCAAATAAAGATTTACCTGGTGTGTAAGCCTTTGGCTCGGCCTCTCTCTATATATGGCTGAATTTCACCCCATTGATCTTTTCAGACATTGTCTGACAGCAGAAGACTGAGATGATTTAATTCCTCCCAGCAGGCCAATGAGGATGGTGAGTTCACTACAGTGGCATTTCCCACCATTTCAGCTGCTTCTGCATGACTAAAAATGTCTTCTGTGGTCAGCATGGTTTTTTTGTTGAGAAAGTAAATCCATCATAGAACCTTCTATATGCACATCATCTCAGTAAAATCTGTGGGATTACTCGTGCAGGAGAATGTGCAGTTCAGACGTAATCAAATTGTAACTCTAGCAAAGGTATAGCAGTCTTCTGCATAGGTTTGAACTTAAGTCTTCCGAAATATAATTCATGTTCATTCATGTTAGCTTGCTCATCTACACTTACACCCAGCCATTAGCATGCCTTCATGATCACTTGCAGGTTGGGTTTGCTTTTTGCCCTTCATCAGTCCCTAGGTACAGTTGCAAAGGCAATCTCGCAACAGATTTGAAAAAGGTCATGGGAAAGTTATATCTTGCCTGTATAAGTGTTTTTTTGTATGCAGCCGTGTGTGATCAAAAGTTTACTTCATCTTCATCTTCAAAGGAAGTTACCACTATGGAATGAATTATGACAATCCAGTTATCTTCGCAATATCTTCCCAATATAATCTTTGAACGCTTGACCCTACTGAAGTCAATGGGAATTTGCCATTGACTTCAATGGGGTCAGGATTTCATCCTTAGTTTTTAATAGGAATTAAAGATTTCTTGTGAGCCTTTTAGCCTTGTTTGTCAGCTGTGTAATCTCTTCATGTACACTTCTTGGTGGGCCTACAAAATTCCTGCTGCTGGTGTAACTGTGAAGATGCAATTTAATTACTGAATAGAAGCCAAAATGTTTATTACCTAGATTGGATTTTAAAGGGTGAATATCCATATGAAAGCAACTTTTTCCAGGAATAGCACCTTTGCAAAGCAAAATCAAATAATCTGATTTTCCAAAAGGAAAAAAATGCATTGTATAAATTAATATTTTAGCTTCATAACCTGCATAAACCATAGTGCACTAATTAGTTCAAAAAGCTATCTGCGCATAAGGCTGAACAGGTCTGAGTTTTAATTTAGCTCTCAGGTCTATTGAGTCTTGTAACCAGAAATTACATGATTCATGAGCTGTGTAATTTCTTAGATCTTGCCCTTGCCTGGAGAAATACATCCATTTCAGAGATATTGGTAATTATACTGTAGTTTTCATTTCACATACTCTTTCCTGCTGAGGTGGAAACAAAGTTCAATTAAATCCAAAGTACACCGCTTATGTATCCACAGGCAAAATGAGCCCTAACAATGTTTCCTGATATACTTAATGTGTCTACAGAGACCCTTCCAGCATTTCCTATTTCTAGTTGGTTTTTTTTTTTTTTAAAGTAGCCTTTTAAAAACTGATGCCTTTACTGAAGCAGTTATGCTTCTTTTGGTAAGACGACAAGAACATTAATATACTAACCATGCATATGAATTAGATAATAGTGTCCTGAACCAGGAGTCAAATTGTGTTTCAGGAAGCAACTTAAATTAAGATGGGATCTGACCACTTAGTTTGTGTTGTCTTCTGTGCTGCTCTATATTTCCTGAAATTTCAAATGCTGCTGTTGTTCAGGCAGGAAGGTAACAAATTGTGTTTGGTTCTACTATGTCATTCTTTCTACAAGCAGCTGAGGAGATTTGTATTGATGTAATGTTTTCGGTGTCCTAGAGACGCAACCAGTAGAGCTAGATGCTGCTTTAATCATTCTCAGTGGACATGTCTAAGTCAATGACCTATAATGTTGAGCTGACTTACTTTTTGATGCAATCATTTATTCTGGAAAAAAGCAATCCATTAGGTCTACTCCAAAGAACATCTGTCATACATTGCTCAGAGGAGTGTGATCTATACTAATTTTGTACTATATGCTCATTTAAATATTTTAACACATTTAATTTGAACCATTTTGTCACATTTTTTGATTACATTAGGGAATTAATGTCCATAATTTTGCCTACAGATTACTGGAGTTTAGAAAATACAGCACACTATAATCAACCATCTGTCATTAAGAGGACCAGTAATGTATCTTGTGCTAAATATTAAAAGTGGCTATCAAAGTTGCTCCTGCAAAATCTATGTGTGACGGTGTACCCCATAAGTCTTTATGGGGAGATGCTTATAAATGTATATATGATATAACTGGAATGTTTTATGCTACATGTGCCATGTAACATATCTCTGTAAAAGTTATGATCTACTGAATCTATTCCTCCTGTTTGTATGCATGTATCATTTTTGTAGCTGAAGTTATGAATATTGGTTGTATACTTGCTTGTCATCTACATAGCCTTAGTGAGAGCATTTGCTCAGGGTCTGGAGAAAGGAATGTGCAAGTTAAGTGCCCAATAAAGAAACTCTTAACCAGACAAAAGAACTTGGAGACACCAATCCACATCTGATCTTGGCCAGGAATGTGGCTTGGCTCCTAAGGAACTGAGTTGTGCATGGACATGTGCCTTGCCCATGTGACCCCAAAACTCCGTCTTGTAACTGGATGCTACACAGGGAGAGGGAGGGGTGTCCACCCAGAGGAGAAAGTCTATTTAAACCCCTGGGAGACCCCTCCATCTTGTCTTCAGCTGGCTAAAGAGAGAGCCTCTCCACCCCCCCAACGACATACCTGAAAGAGACTGGAACAAAGGACAAGAGGGGGTGTGAGTGATTGCTGGCCCCAGGCTAGGAGGACCATAGCCTGTAAAAGGAAGTTTACTGGAACTGGTGAGGTTTTTATCTGTATTCAGTTTGATTAGACATAGACTTGTGTGTTTTATTTTATTTTACTTGGTAATTCACTTTGTTCTGTCTGTTACACTTGGAACCACTTAAATCCTACTTTCTGTACTTACTTAATACGTAAAAAGTTATTTTAATAACCTGGAGTATGTGTTAGTACCTGGAGGGGGGCAAACAGTGCATACCTCTATCTGTGAAATAGAGGGTGAACTATTTATGAGTTGACCCTGTATAAGCTTTATACAGGGTAAAACAGATTTATTCAGGGTTTGAACCCCATTGGGAGTTGGGCATCTGGGTGTCAAAGGCAAGAGCACTTCCTATGCTGCTTCCAGGCAAGCCTACAGCTGTTAGAGGATGTGGTTCAGACCTGGGTCTGGGTTTGCAGCAGGCTAGCAGGTCTGGTTCAAACCAGACAGGATTCTGGAGTCCCAAGCTGGAAAAGGCAGGAAGGCAGGGGCAGGAGTAGTCTTGGCACACCAGGTGGCAGCTCCAAGGTGGTTTCTGTGATACCAACCCGTCACACTATGATCTTTATTCAAAGTCCACTGGAGTCAACAGGAGTGTGTCCCTTGACCTCAGCAGGCTTCAGATCAGGCCCTGTGCAGGCATTCATTGCATACAAACCCCACATTTTCCACATGAAAAAGGGGACATATGCAGGTGACTGCCATACAAATACCCACTTGCATGAGCAAATGTGAGTGTTTTTCCTACACTGGGGGCCCATACAAATAATTGTATTAGTTTATAGAATACAAGATGAATCGATGCAATTATCATTTTTGCTCATGTAGTCATCAATTTTGCTCATGCACAAACATATTTTGTAGGTACAGTTTAGGTGCCTACAATGTAGAAGTTGATCTTTAGCATCTAAATAGCCCTCCCCCAGGAAAGAGTAAACAGGTTGAATTATAAAAAGTCAAAGTCTGGCACTCTCGTGACATTTTTATTACTCTGAAAGAAAGGACATAATTTCAAATGCAGGGGGGGTCGGTTCTCCAGTCAGTTCACTCTCACAAATCCCATGAAAGTCAGTGATAGTTTCATGTGCACATATACTGGTGGAGAGAAATCCTCTCTCATACACTTGGCAAGTATGTCAAAAATATGCTAACTAACCTATAATTCTGGTTTATGAGGCAAACCATTAAAGTATGTAAATCTAGTCTGTATTCTCCTTAAAACCTACATCAAGAGATTGCTATTCAATATAATATGAATAAAGGCTTAAATTAAAGGCAGTGATATTTCCAAGAAGTCCTTAAGGGACCATTTTTTTTACAGAATGATACATTTTAGAGCCAGTATTCATTAAAGTATGGTTATATTCAGAGTAGGGGGATTCAATACTCTCCCCATCACTTCCATTTTATGTTTGTTCAGTTTACATGTAAAACAATTTTTATGCTGCAGAGTAAAATTTTGGGATTTGCAAGTTCATCTGGGTTCTTTATCCCTCATGCATCAGGACTAGCAATAAAGATTCTATCATTGCAGCTCATTTATTCATACCCTAAAAGAAATGTTCACAATGACGTCCAATTCGCTCATAGCTGTGTCAGAGTTTCTGTAGCACTAGCACAATTTTTTTAAAAGTAAAAGCTAATTTTTGTTATAAAGTAAGCAGCTAGGATTAGAGTTGGTCAAATACATTATTTGATGTTGCAAAATGTTTTGAACAAACTAGTTTCACTCTTTTCCCCAACATGTATACAGTTTATACTGCTGGGAAAATATTTTGAATATATATTATATTTTGCCATTGTTTTAGTAATAAAACTGTTACTTATATTTTATGTTCATTATTTACATCTCTGGTAGGAGTATCTACAGGGAAGAGATCTTTTGAATAAGAAGGTGTACTTTTCTAACCATATCCACATTTAAAATAATTAATTAAATTAATATTCATGTGTCATCTTTTCCACTGAATACATCTATTCAGGTTAGCCAGTTAGCACTTCTTTGAAGTGTTATTCCTTATGCAATTAAGCCAAAAGATGCAGAAGACAAGATGCAATTTAAAAAAAACCTCCATTTGAAAGCAAAAAATAACCTGAATTCATATTGTGAAAAAGTAGGTAATGTTGCTTGTCTGTATGTCATTCAAATATAAAGGATTTTGTCATTTGTCTGTACACATTACATTGCATATCAAACATGGATACTTCCCCAAAGCTAACAGATGATTATCCTAGAAATAAGCTAAATCTTTATCTGCATTCATCAATTGCCCATTTACCCAGATAATTTGTTTTAAACCTTTATTTATGTTTTAAGCCTGCATTCTCCCAATTACTTCCTGTAGAGTCTTGTACCAAAAGTAAACTGTTCCTCAGCCTCAGCCTTCCTGATCTATCCTGAATAGAAATGTGAGCTCAGCAAAGTGAGAAATCTGCCTCCACTAGCCAACAATTATTAGCTGCAAGATGGCTGTATACACCAGAATGTAAAATGTCTCTTCTATTTCTGTGTCTCTCTTAAAAAAGGTGTTTAAGTTAGAAAGCCCAGCTTGTATTATGCAATTGTAAAATATGAAGGAAGCCTCAAAACCAGACAACAGGTTGGCCTTTTACAGTGCTTAATTTGTGGGGAGGGATAGCTCAGTGGTTTGAACATTGGCCTGCTTAAACCCATAGTTGTGAGCTCAATCCTTGAGGGAGCCATTTAGGGATGGGGTAAAAATCTGTCAGGGGACAGTACTTGGTCCTGTTAGTGAAGGCAGGGGACTGGACTTGATGACCTTTCAAGGTCCTTCCACCTCTATAAGATAGGCATATCTCCCTATATATGAAAGAGGTGCCGGGGCTCAAGCAATTTTTATTTTTTTTTACTTTTGTAACTGACTTGCCAAGTCCAGAGGTGTCAAGACTATGAGCTGCCAAGCCTAGAGGTTCCAGGGCTAGGCCTTGGCAAGCGCTGATACAAATCAAGCATTGGCCTTTTAACTTTGAATCGTAGACAGACTGAACATGGGCACCTTTGCCAAGTTATCCCTTCTTCGATTCACTCCCTCCTTGCCAATTGGGATTATTGTCAAGCATGTATTTGGTTAATGAGGGTGTAAGGATACTCTCTGCCAATCTGAGCTGGGAGAAACTTCCTTACCATCCCGAAATATGGCAATCATTTGCACCCTGAGCATTTTGGCAAGACCCAACAGCCAGACACCTGACAAAGAATTCTCTGTTGTAAGTCGGAGTCCTCCCCATCTAGTGTCCCATCACAAGCCATTGGAGATATTTGCTACTAGCAGTTCCAGATCAGCTACATGCCATTGTAGGCACTCATCGTACCATCCCTTCCATAAATTTATCAAGCTCAGTCTTGAAGCTAGTTAGGTTTTTTGCCCCCACTGCTCCTCTTGAGAGGTTGTTCCAGAACTTTATTCCTCTGATGGTTAGAAAACTTTGTCTAATTTCAAGCCTAGGCTGGGAAGCTGGTGGTTATTTTGGCTGTAGCCTCTCTATTGTTGGTTTATGCAGTGGCTGGTCAGAGAGCTGGCATGTAACTTCAGCTGGGTATGTCCCTACCTGTATGAATGCTGGAGGAAGTGTAGGACCAGGAGTGGGTCTGTAGCTCATCACAGCAACACAGTATAAGAGGGAGCCCGGGCTGGTGGATCAGAGGGCTCAGTGGTACCCCAGTTCCAGGTGGCACCTCAGGGGGAACCCATCATAGTTACAATAAGGAAAATGAGCACTTGTGTAATATTTGTACCCTGGTAGCTATCTGTCTAGTTCTTATATGGCCTCCATCACCATGCTCACACCCTGTAAATGAAGTGATTAATATTTTAGTTAGTGTACTCTTTCATAGGAATGACTCATGCACAGTTCTTTCCCCCAGACTGCCATCATGTGCTGTGAATAAGCCCCTTTAACTGTTCAATGTCTTGATCTATTTGCCTTTAGATATGAAAATATATTTGCTCTTGATGCCCAATTTACATGTGCCACAAAATCAATTGTTTAAAACCATAACCACATAGATTGTGGTATCTGGTTCCCTTCCACTCCTCATCTTACACACCCATACTAGGAAAGGGATCTAAGAAATGAAGGATACAAATACAGGGGTTGAACTTAAAAAGAATAGGTTTGTTTATTTGCAGAAATCACCTTCATTGCTCTTTTGGTGCATGGTCCGAATGCTTAAGCCATCTTTTACTTATTCCAAGCTTTCTGTCTGTGGACCCAGTAAGACTGCCTAGCACTGCTTCACATTCAGAAGCTGCTCTTCAAAACTGTAAAAGCTAGAAAATTTATTTTATATTAAATATTAAATCCTGCAGACTTAGTCTGTCATGGGGATCAGATTAATACATCAAGTAGGTTGGATATGACCCATAGGCTAGGAATTTGGCAAACTTACTGTAGATGCAGCCTGCCCCTCATTGTGTTTCTGCTCCAGCTCAGTCAAATTATATTTTTCAGTTATTTACATCTGTTCCTTTTTTCCATCCTCCAAGATATAATTGCAAGTACACCAAAGTGCTTGTTTTCAAATTCACTCTAACCCACTCTCAAGGTATGGCATGTTCATACTACTTTCCCCTCAGGTCCACCTTGCCTCCTACTCCTCAGACTGTGTATGATTACTAATAAGGTGGAGCCATCTGGTGTCTATCACTTACGTCAAGCATTCCCCTAACCCACTTAATAGAGCTGGTTGAATAATACTCACTGAGAATGTTATATGTGATTATTTCCCTCCTGTCAGTTGTTAAATTAGTTGTAAAAACATGGTTTGTATATTAACAAACTCTGTGATCAGTCTTTCTGCATGTGCAAGTGGAGACATTTTCATAGGAGTAAAATCTGTAGTTGTCAGAATGAGGACTTTATAGAATTGCTGTTTCAGCTTATTGTCCAAAGAAAAACTAATATACTGGCTTGATCCAGTCACAGTTGCTGTCTCAAGTAAGTCTATTGTTTTGGGTTTTTTTAAGGCAATTGCACAAAGAAATAGCTAGTATTTGAAGTAAAATAATCTTCACATTTGATTACTGAGGTCTGATCTGTTTGTTGGATCTGTATCTAAACTTTTTGTTCCTCTGGCTGTCTGTATTAGATACTTATCTGGCTCCCACCCCTATAATATTAGAGTACCTCACAAATTTTTGTATTTATCACAATATGCGGGGAGGTGTGTCTCCCATAAAGAACAGTGAGTGCTGAACTTTTTTGAAAATTTGACCACTTAATTCAGGTGTCTCTAATGGGAGCTGAACTCTCTTGAAAATCCATCCCCAACTGTGTGTCTAGTGCTTTTGAGAACAGCGGGAGTAGGCAGGCAGTGATGTTCATTGTGAATCTGGACCTGTTTTGTATTGCAGTAGTACTGAAAGCCAACAGTAGGAATCAAGGCCTCATTATGCTTGGTGATACACAAGTATGTGAGGATACAGTCCCTGTCCTCAGAAGTTTGAAATTTTTTTCACAGATCTGTAACCCAATCTCAGTTTCCTCACTCATTTGTTCACAAGTTTTTAACTATATGCTCTGGAAATTTTAATTTATTCTTGCTGTTAGAAAATCCAGCATTCAAGCTGTTTTTCATAGTTGTGGTAAGTTGCATGTTTTTATTCCAGCTCCCTAACTGGATGAATTATTGAACTATAATGGATAATTTGTCTTTTTCCTTCTCAAGTGGCTAGTTCACAGAGGATAAGAATCTACTTCTGCTACCAGATAATGTGTACTGCATTAACCCAAGTGATAGACCCATCTATGAAAAGTATTTATATAGCTCCCATTGCTGTAGTATCTGAGCATCTCACAATGTTTTTTGTGTATTTTTCCTCACAAAACACTATGAGCCACGGAAGTACTATTACCCCCATTTTACAGATGGAGAACTGAGGCATAGAGAAACTAAATGATTAGCCCAAGGTCAAACTGGGAGTCTGTGATACAGCCAGGAAATAAACTCAGATACCCAAGTCCCTGACTAGAACCCTAACCACTAGACAATCCTACCCCTCCCATATATTAAGTGCTGAAATTTCCAGGTTCGGTCTCTGCTAATGACACATGGTAGTGGTCATTACACTTTTGAGTCAGGTTTCTCTTATGAAAGCACAAGGAGAATGAATAATGCTCTGAGTCATCACAGAAACATTTTGCTGTATTTTTCATCCTGACAGACTAATATAAATCCTGAGACACCGTCTCAGAAATAGACACACAAAATGTAAGCATCTTTTTAAAAAAAATTATTTCAGTAATGGAATAGGATCCACAAAACCTGAAATAAAAGTAGCAAAACTAAATAGAATTATGCTGGAAAAAAAGAAGCAAAAACTTTTGTACCTAAAGTCAAAAGTTTATTTTTATATTTAGTGTAGAGCTGTGTGAAAAACTGATGTTTAGGTTTGCTGGCCATTCCAAAAAACAGGGCGGGGGAAATCATTTTGGGTCAAGCTGAAATGAACATTTTTCAAATATTTTGGTAAACTCAAAAATTGTGAAAAAAACTGTTTTGGGTCCAATGAAATGTTCTGTTGGACTTTGTCATGGGTCATGCAAACCCTATCCCCTTTTGAGGTGGGGCACGTGTCATTGCAGGCCTGCGGGCAAGTCAGCGTGACCCCTCTGGGTCTCGGACTAATGTGGCCTAACAGCCAAAGTCAATCTACCTGCCCTTCCTATTGGGGCCGTGCGGCCTATCAGCTGGAGTCAGTAGAGCAGTGAGGCGGGCCGCCACCCCAGGGTGGGTGGTGACCAGGATAGGGAGACCCAGGCCTTCCCTCTCCACCGGGTCCCAACCCAGGGCCCTGTCAATGGCGGGGTTGCCCACCACCAGCTCGGCAGGGATCCGGTCAAAACACACCAAGCTTGTCTCTGGGTCTTCAACCACCTCCCCACAAAGCCTCCCTGCATTATTTCCTACCCACTTCTCTGCAGATTGTGGTCTCCTGGTTCTCCCAGTCTCTCCTCCCTCTGTGGCAGCTGGAGCCTGGGGTCGTGGGTCATTGCCATCTGGCTGGCATCCGCTTCATGAAGTGTCAGTGGTCCTTCAGCAGGAGTCTGCAACATATCTCCTCACCCTCCAGCAGTCAGCCCCAAATACACTGGGGTGCTTCCTTTTATACCTGGCCTCCAGCCGGAGCATGCCCAGCAGGGTCGAGGAGGCATGGCCTCCTCAGCCCTAAGAGAGGAATTAATCCCTGCAGTCCCCGTCACAGACCCAAAACAAAATGTTTCATTTAGTTTTCAATCTTTTTTAAAATGTTTAATTTAAAAAAAAAATTGAAGTAAATTTTGAAACATAATGTCATTTCAAATAAAATAAATGAAACATTTCATTTTGAAAATGTCTAAATGGAACATATTGACTTTTTTGGGGGAAAAAATCCAGACAATTCAGTGAAACCAATATCAAGCAGCTAAATGTTTCAGTCAATCCCAAATCTGCATTTTTTGCTTAGGCTTCAAAATAAGTGGCAAGATTTTCAGAGGTACTGAGCACTCCCAGCTCCTACTGGTTTTAATGTAAAGCAGGTGACTAAGGGCTTGTCTACATGAACATTTAGTTTCAGCAATCTGGACTGTGAATCTACCCTTCACTAACCTGCCATGGACTAATTGTCCTTTGGATCCTGCTGACATAGTTAATTAATGTGCTTTGATCTAGTGCTCTTTGATACAGAGTCTTCACAGACAGTTAATCTATGGCAGGGTCATGTAGGGTAGATTTACAACTCAGCTTGATGCAAACTAATTGTTCATGTAGACAAACCCTATGTGCCTGACCTTTTAGGCACCTGTGTTGAAAATGTTTGGCCACAAATACTAGTGCCATCTCATTGTCATCAACATTATTTCAAATTCCTTTTCACTGCTCTTTGTTCCCCAAAGCTTAGTGCTTTTGCTTTACAGACTCTGAAGTGTCCATCAATAGTATAGCATAGGGCAGACCAAGAACAAAGGGGCTTATAAGAACAGATACTCTGAGCATTTCCCCCAACCTGCCTTCCCCACCTACTATACCCAAGTTTGTTTGTTTTTGGCAAGGGTGGAGTGGGGTTATGGGAGGGGTTGCTGGCTAAATAGCAGAAAAAATGCTTGTGAAGATACGTAAAAAATACGTTGAAAGGATTTTTTTCCCCATCTTTAGAAAAATAGAGCTGAAAAGTGACAGTTTCTTCTTATGTGTATATTTCATACAAATGTACGATTGGATTCAGATAACGTACAGGATTTTACTAGGATTGTAAGTATCTCAGATACACAGCTGCCAAATGGTGCATGACTTTATGAGTCATTAGAGCAATCTGAAAATGAATTTGATTTTTGTCAGCAAGCCAATGCAGTGTTCTCAAAACTGAGCTGGCACACTGAATTTGTTTGGTATAAGTTTAAAATTCTGGCAGCAGCTTTTTACGGAACCTCTAGCCTATAAAATATTGCCTTATAATTTCCTTTCTTGGTGATTTTTCTCAGATGAGCCATAACCTACAATGCTGCATTAAACTAGCCCAGCAGTCAGAAAGGCATGAACTATATTAGGAAGCAAGGCTACATTCAGACTCATTCTGCAGGAATGGTCAGAAACTTGATGTGACAGTCAAGAGAGAACTATGTTGCTAGGTTGACTAAGACAAAGGAAAAATCAAAATTAACACTCACGGTAAATTCTACTGTGAGAAGTTGGAGTCTAACAAAGTTCTTTTAGCTTTATCATATTTACTGTCAAGCAGGCTCAACGGTCACCAAAACTAGAACAGCCATTTTGTGTTCAGGGAGTAGTCCTATTAGAGCCTTTTTTGTCATGTGACACACACAAGTGAAGCAGTGACCAGAGGAAGTTCTTGAATTCTCCCACTGTGAAGATGTAAAGAGAAGTCTTTTTTGTTTTGGTGAGATAATATAGAGAATGTAAAACCACGGTTGTAGGTTGCCAGAGTTGGCTGAACACTTAGCTAATGATAGCCTAGGCTTTTTTTAATGCTTCTGTTCTTGATATATGCACTTAAGCAACTTCAACTGGAATTTTATTATGCTTTTGGCGGGGAGAGAATAATAAAATATAAGTGATTTAGTTTTCTGTTAGATTCTTCTATAATCCTTAAGAATTTACTACTACTGATATCCATACTAATATTTCTTCTTTCATAACCAAGACTCCAATTCAGCAAAGCACTTAAACACATGCTTATGTGCTTTGCTGAATTGGGAGCACTCAAGGTAAGGTTTTCACTAAATTATATTTAGTCTTTACTAATGCAAATTCCCATTGGCATCAGTGAGTAAGGGCCCCAGGATTTGTCCATAGGTGTATAGCAGGTTCTGAGATCCAAGACTTTCCAAGCTATTGTTGATAATATTCTCACTATGCCATTTTTGTAGTCATTGCACAGCTGTTGTATAACTCCTTACTAGAGCTGGTTTGGAAATATTTTTTCCTCATGAAACCGTTTCAATGAAAATAAAAACAAATCATTGTGTCAAAACTTTTCTTCCATGACTTTCTTGAATAAATGAACATATTCAGTTTTCAACAAAACCAGAATTTTTGACACAAAATATTCAGTTTAGTCAAAGCGCCATTTTTAGTTTATTTAATGCAAAAAGTTTTAATTAATAAATTTTGACCAGCTCTCCTCACTACTTTTTGGTTAAATCACAAGAGATTCTGAGTGTTTACTTAGCCTTGGCAACTCTCAATGGAACCAATGAGAGTTGCAGATGTTCATGGAGTTCAGCACCTTTTTGGTATTTCATAAATAGCTTTGAAACTCCTTGAATTGGCTATGATTTATTTAAAACTAAACTCTATTCTATTTTCAAGGAAACCAGAACTTGACCCCTCAGAGCCTCATTTTAGTCCACAAATTACATATGAGCTGATTTGGCTGGACCTAATCTATAGGTGGCAGTTAATGCACAGGGTTTTGGTTTCTTATTTTTTTAAGGAAAAACATCCACACAGCTCATTAAAAATAACTATGTGACAGATAATCTCCCTCCCCCACCAAAACAAAAACCAAAACAGGAAATTCAGTTAAGGCTTCCAACGTCTATGAACAAAAAGGTGCTCCCGTAGCTAATAGATTGACATACTCCATTGTACAGTACTTGGGTATTAGTAGAGCTCTAACAGTGAATATTAAATGCCTTGAAGAACCCTCACTTTTTCATAGTGAGACAGTTCCTATTATCATGTCAAAGTCTTGAAATAATGACTGTCTGGAAATTTAAGAATCATAGTAATTAACTAGATGCTGCTGCTGCCTTTTAGCCTGTCATTCTGTGCAGGCAGGCATAGGAATCCCTAGTTGGTGGGTTATTTTTTAATAATATGCCAGATCTTACAAGTAATATTAGTAATGAGTGCTGCAGCAGGCAGAGATGCAGGGGAGAGATTTTTAGTAAGTATGCTGAGCAGCCAGAGCTGGTGCACAAGCAACCACAGCTTGCATTGCTCATCCCCTTTTTGCAACTTACTCATGATGGGTTTTTCCTGTAGGCCCACGTGGTACTACTCCTTTAGGCAAAAATTGGGAAGGTAGGTGGAGCCTTTCTGAGACTAGCAAATATCTGAAAAAAATAAGAAGATTTACACAAAAACCAAGATAATGCTCTACAATGCCATCGTGATACCCATATTGTTATACGCTTCTCAAATTTGGCAAACACTAGCAACCCACCATAGGAAACTTAATGCATTCAATCAGAGATGCTTGCAAAGAATACTTGGTGTCCATGGCTGAAATGTTACAAAGGACTGACCTGCAGATAGTAGAGACAATGACTTGAGAAAAAAGGCTGAAGTGGTTTGGATATGTTGTACAGACGTCAAACTGTATTTCTAGACAAGCACTTGTTTGGATACCACCTGGTGGATGACAGAGAAGAGGAGGACAAAAGGAGAAAAATGCTGCTGTGATGGACACAGTCTATGTCTGAGCAAGAAATGTGGCATAGACAGACAGAAGTGGAAAACTGGGTTGCCTCATGTGTCACAAGGCATGAGAGCATCTAATAAAATAAGCCACTTTGGGCACCACACAGGAAACCTATCCATACCGATACACAGTGAAATCCTGGCCCCATTGAAGTCAATGGAAAACCTCTGATGGATTTCAGTGAGGCCAGGATGTATTTCACCCATATATAGGAAGCGGACAACATATCCTCGATAATTTACGGAATAACAGACAGTGTTATCTACACAGGGATAGATCTTGCTGTGAATCACAAGGATGATCGTTCTGTGAATGATCCAAGGCCTCAGCTTTGTCAAAATAGTTAAGAGACACAACAGATGCTGATAAGAACATACGTTTATTGAGGCACTTCCAAAAGCTGACTGATCCTTCTCTCCACTACTGTTGCACTGTATTTCCAGGCTTACATTAAAAATGATTTTGGACACCATCTAGCAAAAACCACCAGAACTTTGCTGAGAGATGGGGAAGGACTGGTTTTTGTTTTGAATTTTGGTATTTTTAATCTCTTTTTAAGAGGATATTATTAAAGCGCTTTCTACAAACATGGAATCCCAGGGAACTTAATGAGTTAACATTTGCAAAGCAAGGGAATTATTATTGAACAGACTATCAAATATATTTAAATAAATGTTGTTTTATATGTATCCTATATTTGGGAATATCTCCTTTAAAACACTAAAATATTTCCCCCTGCTTATTCCTTATTTTATTTTTACATTTTTATTTGATTTTTTGGCTCTGTTTTTGTTATACTTTGGAATTAGCCAGTCTATAATAGGAAAAAAAACCAACATCCTGAGCTCAGAAGGGAGCAGTCTCAGTAGAAAGCCAGGGGCTGTGTGGGCATAAAGGAGTGGCAGGCTGGAGGTAGCAGTCTTGGAGCTGGCTGAAGAGGGAAAGCAAGGTAGCAGGCATCCTGGTGGGCAAGGATGCAGTCTTTTGCTGACGGCGGCCAGCAAGACTGTTACCTTTGTACCCCTGTCCTGCACTGCCCCTAGGGGCTGGGTTGGGAACTGATGGGTTTATTATTAATTATGATGATTATAGGGTAAAGTAGCCGTTCCTAAGATATTTACACCTGTTAGGTTCTGGCAACCCTAGTAAAGGAATCCTGTTACTTAAAATGTGCTTTCCTTGGGAAATCACCAAGGACTCTAGAGCCTAGGACTTAGAGAGGAGCATCAGCAGTTGCTTCCAAGCTTATGGTACACAGAACAATTGGAGGGGACAGGTATTCCACAGCACTCAGTGACACCAGGGTGGGGTTTGCTGGTCTTTTTGAGTGTCTTGATCACTTTCTTCATTGTTCCTCCTCTGCTGTTTTCCCCGAAATATAGGGTGCATGCTACGTAACTGGGAAACCAAGAGCATACGAAGAAAATCAGATCGCACCACCTCTGAATACATAGATCCACACTAAAGCCAATGAGTTAGCATTTTCTAACAATTCTTTGTCCCCTGCAGTGCCAGTAGTTCCTGAGCCTGTTTTTACTCATTTATACCTGTTTTACCCCAGTGTAATCCCACTGACGTTAACGGGCGTAATGGAGTGATGAATTACATTTCTCTTCTCCTAAAACACTTTTCCTTTGCACTATTTGCAATGGAATTCTGTGTCTCCAGTTAGATCGCTGTTTGTTTGCTCCAGTAGTATAACTGCACCCAACTGTGCTTCCAGATCAATGGAAAGTTCACTGTCATTGTACAAGAGAGGCTCTAAAATCTGGTATTATGTACATAGTTCAGCAGTATGGATAATATTCAGTCTTCAGTAACTGAGACCATCCTGTAATAATTGTTATAGAAGTAACTCTCAAGGAGTAGCTGACTTTTTGTTCATTGCTTTCTATTCAGCTATTTTAAACATAACGTTTGACAGACATTTTATCTGAAGTCATGGAAATACAAGGCAGCTTCACAAAGAACTTTTCAAGGGATCAAAATATGCTTAATTAATTTTGAATGGAAGATGAATAGAAGAAGCCTCTTCCTGCTCTTGTGTTTCAGCTATAAATAAGATTCCTCAATGCTCTCACCAATCTCTCCTTGCTAATCACAAAGGAGCCTAATTACATGACAGACTGTTTTATCCTTTGTTCTTTTGACTGGTCAAATTACAGCTGTCTAGTAAATGAAGGGGACCATGTTTCCAGTTCACTTTTCATAGCTCATATTGACCAGGGAAATTCCTGGTTCTTTGTTTTATAGCACCAAGTCCTTTCATGGACATCATTCCCTCACACTAATGCTGAGGTTTAAATAAATAGTCTGTTAGTAATACACACCCGAGATTCATCCTTTCTAGGTAACAGCAGTGACAGTAACACATTTAAACACCATTTTATTCCCTCTACAGCATTCAGAACACAGGATTATAGCAGGAAAGCTGTCAACTGCAAAATTACTACTCTGCCACTTGTCTTTCAAGCCCTTATGCAATCCCAACTTCCCTGTAGGACAAATTGGGTAGAATGTTTTATGGCATCTCATTACCATTCTCCTAAATTTCAATCAGGCTGAAACGTTGCTTATTTAAAAGTCTGCATAGTAGAGGAATCTACAGTTCAGAAGGCTATGCAAGAAGTTTCACAAGTGACTACTTAGAGGCAGCTACATTTTCATCTTTAACCAACCATCAAATTAAAAAAGAAAGAAAGAAGAAAAATATCCTGGTTAAGTCTGATATTTTCTTTAGACACACAATTCTAATCTACTTAAGCAGAGTGTATGCTATTCATTTGGCTATTTTTCGAACGCCTTTCTTGGTATCGTTTTTGCTTCTGAGCCAGAAAATTGAGGATTCAGATTTTATACCAGTGCTCCAATTCTAATATTGCATTGCAGTATTAAGTGAGATGCCTCAGCTGAAGAGCTCACAGCATTTAGCTAAAAGCTGAGGAGATATCCTAGGTATAATAACTTCCCAGTAAGACAAGTCCTAAGGTTCCATGCTATGTGCAAGGTACCTCCGAACTCATGATAGCCATTTTGCTGGGCTGAACAGTCATTGAAATACCAGTATTTACTAGTATTGCTTTGCAACGTGCTTTTGGGCACATTGGCTATAAAAAGGACATATGATTGATTGTGGTAGTTGTATCACAGGTCAGTGAATGATCATCATCGTAGTTTCATTACAAAAAAGTGTAAAAAAAAATCTAAACTGTACTTATTAAACAATAACTTGTTTAAAGGAGATGTTCCTTTACCAGATATTTTTAAACTGTGTTTTGTTGCAACAAATGTTAGTTATTTCATTGACATTCACTGAATAACCCTTTATTCAAGAGCTGGGAGAAACTATTGTTTATCTGTTTTGCAGAATCTTTAGGGACCAAGTCAGATTTGCTGCCCTGGGGATCTGAAAAATTGCTATGGAGGCTGTCATATCCCCTTAGTTGCTCTGTATGGTTGTGTGCATTGTTCCGATGGTCTAGTGCTGCTAGCATGATAAGGTATGCTTTCTGTTGTCTATGGAGCCTGCTGTTTTTACCTGTCTTCTGATCCCGGCATGGAAGCTGCTGTTGATTAGTGAAGACTGCAATACCCCTATAAGGCTCCCAGTGATATCCTGGTATATCAAAGAGAGCTCCTTAACCATGGCGCTTTTTGCTCTCATGTACTTGGTTTTTCAGACTGGAGATTGGGAATAAATTTTCTCCAAGAGCATATGTGATAAATAAAGTGGGAGGTGGGGATAGCTCCCTTTAATGGACACCCAGCCAGCCAGTTAGCTGTAAAACCCCTCTTGATAGCTGTTCTTTACTTGCTTTGCCTGTAAATGGTTAAAAAGTCCCCCAGGTAAAGAAAAAAAGTGGGCACTTGACCAAAAGAGCCAATGGGAAGGCTAGAACTTTTTTAAATGGGGAAAGAAACTTTTCCTTTGTCTGTTGGTCTCTCTGGGCTGCAGGGACATGGAGCAGCAATGCTATAAACAGGAATGCTGTGTGTTTGAACCAAGTATGACAAATTATTTTCCATACCTAACAGGAGTCATTGGGATAGGGAATGTTTAGGCAGAGGCAATCAGATTATTTCTTTATTTTGGTTTGTGGATCTCCTCTGTACTAACCCCTGATGCATTTGTTTGCTTGTAACCTTTAAGATGAACCCCAAGAAGCTATTTAGGGGGCTTAATTTTTGGAATTGCTCTTTTAAAAATCTAGAAAAAGCCTAAGTTCCAAATGTATTTTCTTTCTTTTAGTTTTTCATAAAATTTACCTTTTTAAAGATTGGATTGGATTTTTGGTGCCCTAAAAGGTTTGTGCATATGTTGTTTAATTAGCTGGTGACAACTGCTAATTTCCTTTGTTTTAAGGGCCTGAGGGTACCCCACAAGGAGGAATTCCCAAGTGATCTTTCCAGGGTCCAAGGGTTTTGGGGTTGGTTGCGGGGGGGGGGGGGCGTGTTTGGTTTTTTTGCATTTGGGTGGTGGCAGTGTTTACTAAACCAAGGTCAGACAAAGGCTGTAATCTTGGGATCTTAATACAAGCCTGGAGTGGCAAGTATTAATTTTTAGAATCCTTGCGGGGCCCCACCTTCTGTACTCAAAGTGCCAGAGTGGGGATTCAGCCTTGACAGCATATTATCAAGTACTTGGGGATTTTCACCTTCCACTGAAATGGTTTACAAAGGATTTCCCTTCAGTATCAAAGAGACATATCCAACACAGTTTCCTGTTATTGCAGAGGGGTTAGAATGACTGATCTTTTGTCATCTTTCTGATCTCATCATTTGACAAAAGTCTGTTTTATTTGTTTTAATCCTAAATGAAAATAGTAATAGCTATTCTTTTAAGCAACTGACCCCGTTTCACCCTCAAACACATTTTACCAATAATTTTTTAAAATAATTTAAATGGCAACATTCACTAGAAACATTTTTCCATACATAGCTGAAATATTAGTCACTAATATAGCAAGTGGTTGTCCCAAAATAGACTACCACATCCTGTAATGATGGTTCGGGAATGAAGTACCCATTTTTATGGATTTACTGTACAGTACTTGGGTCCTTTTAGATTAGAATGTTTTATTCCGTATGATTATGGGGCATAATCAGGGTCTGATCTTTCATTCTAGTCTTTGCCACTTGGGACACCATTTTTTTTCACCTGTATTTGTCTATGGGTTCAATGTAGGTAATTTAGACTTCAAACCACCTGACTGCATGTGCATATCAGGTAGTTAGATAGCTAAATGACATAAACAGCACCCACATGTGTTTGTGCAATCTAGCTTTTAAAATTCAGCCCTCGGTGTGAAATAAAATTCAGCCTGTGAAAATCTTTGAAGCAGAGTGACCCAAACTGGAATCGATTCTGTGTCTAGGTAAAAGAAAGAAGTAGCTTTGTATCCAAACATTTAACTACCTAGTTTTCAATATTAAATATTGTTATTTAAAAAAAGAGAAGGTAGCTGGAATATTTCCATCATTTTGAATAGGATCCAATATCACTGAAATAATGTAATTACAAGTCATTTTGCACACATTGAAGTTAATTAATATGAGATTAGAATAAGTATTATATTTTTACCTTTGTACATAACCTGGTCTGTAGCAGGCAATCCAAGCCTAGAGAGGCTGGCTCATTTACCAGCTATCCATACAGTCGTGGGGGCTGTTTCATCTAATAATGAATTTGTGGTAGAAGTATGGTCTAGCAGAGGAAGGAGGAGGATCCTGGATCCTATTCCTGACTCTGCGACTGACTTGCTGTTATGACCTTAGGCAAACTGTGCTCTATGGCTCAGTTTGCTCCTCTGTAAAGTCAATATAAAAATACAGGCCCATATGCTCAATTCCTGCTCGGAAGCGCACACCGATGGGAACAAATTAATGCAGTAACAACTCTGTGGCTTCAATGGAGCCATAGAGGATGAGCATTCTCCTTCTCTGCTTTGTGGGACCAGCAAGTGTGCTGGGTCAAGCAGAGCTTGAAAAAGGATTTGAGATTCCGGGATCTGCGGATATCTGGACCTCCTGCCTTGGGGATTCTGGACACACATGGACGTAATCTCTCTGTACTTTCCTGTAGCAACCCCCCCAGCCATGGCAGGACAGCAGCACTGGTAACTGAGCTGCCATCAGCTTCCAGCTTGATTCTGCATCTCAATCAGGTGGATATTCTGAGCACACAACAGAAGGTAATTTACTTTGGGCTGTGCTAAATATCTTCCTTTTTTCCTGCAGGTTGGCCACAGTCAGGGCAGGGGGAGGAGAGCATGTTTAATGTAGCTCCTCTCTTCACCTCTGTCTCCATGCGTTGTTTCAGTTGGATCAGGGTATGGGAGGAACTGAATATGTGGAGGAGAAAGCACCCTACTTAAGCATTTTCCCTCTCCAGATAACCTATCCCACGGTGGCTTTTTGTTCCACTCTCCACTATGCATCAGGGGAAGCTTAAGGGACATAACAGTTCATACTACACAATAGTGTTATTTAGTCTCTCTGAATTAATGGATTTAGGTGCTATATACACAAGTGTAATTACTGTAAATGTAAATTGTGCTATTTATTTCAAATTGTACTAGGCCTTTTCCATGATATTACTTGTCATACTTTATACAGTCAGATGACCCAGTAAAGGACTTCTGTCAGATACAGAAATGGATATTTTACAATAAGCATTTGCTCTGTTCTTTAAGCAACAATGTTGGAAAATGTGGGATTGTGACCAGATTCCCAAGGGAGCCAGGTGAGGTCACTCAATTAGGATGAACTGCAAAGAACGGGGCAGACAATCCCCAAATCTGGTGGACATTCCAATACTTAGATTTACCAAGCCAGCACAAAATAGTTTCTGTAATACCTCGCTGGTTACCCAGAAGCCAAGAACACCGTTCCCTTAAAGTAACCCAGCCTCAGGCCTCCACCTAGGCACCCAAGTCAAATATGATGAAGATTACTGAAAATCTTATTCATGATATAAAAAGGGTTCTACCAATCCCAAAGGACTGGACACATTACCTCCCAGGTTAATGAATATTCCAGATCTTACTCAAATACACACTTACAGCCAATTCTTATTAACTAATCTAAAAATTATTTAAAAAGAAAAGAGAGAACATTGGTTAAAAGATCAATATACGTACAGACATGAATATAATTCTTGAGGTTCAGATTCATAGCAGAGATGGTGAGCTTTGTAGCTGCAAAGAGTTCATTCAGAATTGGTCCATGGGTTATAGTCCAATGTTTATATTGAGGGTGGTCCAGTCAGAGCTGGGATCTCAATCTTGTGGTTTAAGCTTCCCCTGCATTGAAGCATCAAGCACATCTGAGATGACAGAATCAGGACCCAAGCCATTTTTATATAGTTTCAGGCCTGCTTTGATAGGTTGAGTCCCTGGGCAAACAATAGACACTCATTTCCTAAGCATCACCGGTAATTATTCACACAGATCGACATAAGGCAATTGCCTGTTTTTCCACCATTAGCAGATGATTTGCTATACACTTCAGAGAGAGATGAATACAGCGATATTGTTTGTTTACAGCAAATCTAAATGTTAATATGGCCTTTTGATCTCCAAATTAACAGAATAAAGCATTGACAGGGACTGTTTGATTACATTGTTGACCACTACCCATATATATATGTAAATACACAAAATATTATCTCCCCATATGATTTTAAGGGTTGAATTTGAGTAATTTATCCTACAGGATGCTTAACCCTTTCTGGTCATGCATCACAGGGATATCATCTGAAAGCCTGAAAATTTGGTTGTAATAAACTACTCAAGTATAATCGGATAATGAAAATGCTCAAAATGAAGAATGTTACTTGATTATCATCAAAAAATTAAATTAAGGGAATTCTTTAAACCATGAGCCTTTTCAAGTGCAGTGGACATTCAAATGGCACTTTATAAAGAGATAAATCTTGCATCTTGCTTTAATGTATTCTGTGCATTCTAAAGAAATATTTGTTTTTGTCATTTTCAACAGATAGCAGAGTAGAGATATCAGGTGCACTTTATCTTTCTTCCTCTGGGTATATGGTGTGTGTCAGATATTCCACAAGGTTAGACCTACTCCTTATTGGTAGTATATCAGAACTGGCTAAACAGATTGAAATTAAGATTTTTGTAGTTCTTGAAAACTATTTCAAAATCAAAATATAGCTGTTAGAGTAGCATATCCAACACCTCAAATAATGGCAGGGTCACTATGAACCTCTAAAGGTTTCCTCTCCTCTCTCCTTGACAGGCCTTTTTTGTGCCTTCCTGTGGCTTTTCACCTACCTTTAATTAACTGTTCTTCCCTCTTTGTCAGCAAGCTCTTCAGGGAGATTTGCAGTGCAATCTCTTCTTCACCTTCCTGCTCCAAAGTGTTTTGGTGGGACTGGTCAGCCCACTTCTTCTCTCTGCTGAAAGGTTGTTGCAAGTGGGGTCAGGGAAGCCTATTGCTGCATTTAATAATGTGTACTCTGGGGTTCCACTAGTACAGTAATAGTATCCCAGTGAATAGCAAGCCTTCTAAATCTAAGAGTACAAAATGTCCCATTCTGGGGCTTTCTGTCAGAAACACTGATAACCAGGAGGCTCCAGAGTGCACAGAGCTGCACATAGGGGTCACAGCAGTGAGGCCACTTACACTATGTCTACACCAGAGCTTTCCAAACTGTGTGTCGCGACACGTTAGTGTGTCGGCGGCAGTGTGTAGGTGTGTCACGGGGCGGCAGGCGTGCTCCGCTCCCGGGCGTGCTCCGCTCCCCGGCTGGGGGAGTGGGGCGGCAGGCGTGCTCTGCTCCCTGGCCAGGGCAGCGGGGCGGCAGGCGTCCTCCGCTCCCCGGCCGGGGCAGCGGGGTGGCAGGCGTTCCGCCCTCCCACCCGGCGTTTTGGCAGGGCGGCGTTGTTGGGTGGGGGGGTGTTTCGGCCGGCGTTGGGGGTTTTTTTTGGTTTTTTTTGCTTGGGGTGGCCGGCCCTGGGTACTGCGCATGCGCAGTATGTGTAATCTGGGCGGAATTGATTCCGCGTCACTTCCGGTGTGTCGCGAAATGACGCATGTCTAAAAAGTGTGTCACCAACATGAAAAGTTTGGAAAGCTCTGGTCTACACTATGAGTCAGGGGTGTGATTCCCCTGCTCATGTACACATACTCATGCTACCTAACATTGAGCTACTACAAGTATAAATAGCAGTGTAGCCACAGTAGCACTGGTAGTAGCGGAGGTATGCCTGAACTGTCCCAAGTATAAATCCATCTGAAGGCGGAGGATATGTATTCAGCATGGCTAGGCCACACCTCTGCTGCGCTACCAGTGCTACCATGGCTACATTGCTATCTATACTCACTCTAGCTCGATGAGAGCTACAGTGAGTATGTGGACACGAGCAAGGGAATCACACCGCTAGCTTGTAGTGTAGACCACAGGCTTAGAGAGAGATTATGTAAACATGAGAGCTTGATTGATGGTTGATGTAAGCACATAGCCCTGGTGAAGGATAATACAGTTGTTAGGGTGCCATCCTAGGCTATGGGAGACCCACATTCAGTTTCCTGTTCCACCACAGACTTCCTGTGTGACCTTGGGCAAGTCACTTAGTCTGTCTTTGCCTCAGTCCCCACACTGGTAAAATGGGGTAACAGTACTTCACGGAGTGTTGTGAAGATAAATACACTAAAGACTAAGGTACTCATACTATGGTAATGGAGGGCATATATGTACCTAAAATAGGACCAAACTGTGTAACCACGGACTGGCTCTAAAGCTCTCTGGAACCATCAGACCTGCTGGGTCTCATCTTAGGCGAATGGGACTGGAGTGGGGATGACATTTTCATATTGAAAAGATCAATATTTCAAAGCATAGCACAGAGATGAATTTCATTGTGGGAAAAAAGGTAGGTAATATAATGAAACTGCCATACATGAACAAAATCCTCAGAGGACATCATGTGTTCATAAAAATCACTATACCCAACCAGTCGTGCAATCTAGTTTTCTGTCTCCAGCAAGGGCTAGTACCAAATGTTTCAAAGCAAGTGCAATGTAGCATAGAGTTATGGTATAATTTCTTAATAAAGAAAATGTCTTCCTAATCCAAGGTATTTAGTGATTATTTTATGTACTGAACCATGAGAATTCATACCCCTTATTTGTAGACTTTTCCCAGTAGACTTTGTAGACTTTTCCCAGTCTACTTCACCCTACTAACTGCAGGTTAAAGAGGCATAGTGAGACTTGGGATATGTATGGGGGAAGGGTAATGATGAGGACTAGGCAAAAGCAACAGCATCGGTATGAACAGATGGGAGATGTTCACTCCCACATGCCTGGGAACATCCTAAAATATAAAAGCAGAAGCAAGTAAAGGAAAGTAACTTTGGCCTTAACCCTGCTAGTCCAAACCAAGGTGAGTGAAGTCATTGAATCTCAGCTAGAATCAGTATTGATGAAACATCTAAGTGGTTCATTACATAAATTTGTCCAATGCCTGATTGCAAAGGCAGATGGATAATATCAAGAATGTATTTTATGAGAAATCAGACATTAAAAACATAGCACTGAGAAGCAGTTTACTAGTTTAGAGATGTACTCAAGAGAGATGCCAGCAGCAGGCAAATAGATCTGTTTCCAATGATATTTCTGACTACTTATTACTCTAAACATGTAAAATTACATGAGTAGTATAGCCAGATGTGACTAATTATCACATACATTTCTAGGCCTAGAAATAAAATACAAAACAAAACTTTTTTTTTTCAAATAGTCAACATTTTAGACTTAACGGCTTCATATAATAAAAATCTTTAGTGTTTTTAAACTTTTTTACAGGCTGACACAAACGTGTACAGACTGCTACTACAATATTCAATACTATACTGCCAGCCAAAAATTCAGCAAAGGCGCAAATGCAGCACTCGGAGCCAGCAGGTCGGCTGCTATATGCAGTTACTCAGTGCACAGTTCTGAAATTAAAACTTTGTTCATTTGTTCAGTGCCTATGTTTTCCCTGATACTATAACAGGTGGCTCTCTGTAAGAATGTACTTAAGAGAATGTTTTGGGGGAAACCACGCTTCCAAAACATTTGCTTCTTTCTAAGAATATTTCTATATGCCAGTTTTAAGGATGAGACCTCTTCAAATCTGGATAACCACAGTAATAAAATCGTTCTCTTGCATGATATTAAGTTGTCATTTAAGAAATAGTCTTTGATTACATGATCACTTACTATCTTACAGTAATGTATTAAATACAAAGGAGATACTATACTGGATCAGACCAGTGGCACATCTGTACCAGTAGCCAATAACTACTGTCAGAAAAAGGGCACTTATTCTCTGTAGTGGACAATTCTAATATAACCAGCTAATAAGGTAAGTTTCTTCCTAACCTACAATTGTTTGAAAGTGACTCATGCCCCGAACCATGACATGGGTAGAGTTAAGGTTGTTTATGAGACTTTAACTTTGGTATTTCCTGACTTTCCAGGGCTTACACAATCTTAACATCTGTTAATGTAGCTTTTCATAATAATAATAAAGCCTAGCTTTTATGTAGTCTACTTTTAATCAGTGTTTCACAGTTCTTGACTATATTTATCTTCGGAACACCCCTGCGAGCTATAGAAGTACTCTAATATCACCATTTCACAGACGGGGAACTGAGGCACAAAGATACTAAGTGACTTGCCCAAGGTCACGGAGGAAGTCTGTGATGAAGCAGTGAATCCCAAGTCCTCAGCTACTGCCCTAACCTCTGAGCCATCCATCCTCTCAGCTGGCAAGGATCTAGCAGGTGAACATTATTTGCCGGACTGTGCACAAAACATGATTAACTTTTGTTTGTATTTTGGTGAAACCTGAGACATTGCAGGTGGCCAGCTCCAGAAGTCAGTTGTTACAGTTCTTGTCTTGCAACATTCTTTGAGTCCTTGCAGCAACACTACACTATTCTTGTACTGAACTGAGAAAGCAAAGCAAAACTTCAAACTGGCCACTGGCAAGTAAGATGACTTCTCACTTCTCTTGTAGTGTCTTTCAGGTGCCTCTTAAAAGCTCGCTCGCGCTCTCTCTCTCTCTCTCTCTCTGTCTGAGCCTGGACTTGATTGTAAGTATAACATTTTCTTCTTTCTTTTGTCCATTTGACTATGTATCTGAGGAGCTCTCTGGAGCAGTTATCACTATTTTCTAAATGGCATGTTCTTCTTGTGCTCCTTGTGAGGGTCTTGGGATCCCAAAATAGTTGATGTTATTGGGGCTCCAAGGGAGTTACATTTTGGGCAAGGTTCACAGAGCACACGAAACCGAACATCTGTGGGCCTCAGCATTTTTAATGTGAGGCAAAAATGGTAGCCATACCTAAAAGTCAACTGGCAAGCTGGCTCTTGTATGTACTACTACTACTGCTACTACTACTACTACTACTACTACTACTACATTTTGCCACCAGATCTTTTTTTAAATGGCATCTGGAGCAAAGTGAGTAAGGATGGCAGAATCTAGCTGTTAATGTGCTTGTTTATAGGTGAATTTAATACAGAAAAACCTTTACACCATTAGTTGAAGTGATTTTTATTAAAATCTTGTTGAAGATGTTTAATGCAAGCTCGATACTGAACTATTTTTCCTCAGGCAAATAAATCCTTTCAACTTTACTTTTTAAAATTGAAGTTGCTTGGAAAAAAAAAACTATTCAGATTCCCTCACTTTACCTGAACTTTATCCTCAGTCAGACTTTCCATCTGTTATCATCTGTGCTCATCTAGTCCTTGGTCCAACTGTGGTGTTGCTAAGATCATGCTGGTAAGTACAGTATTCCTGCTGTTTAGGAAATAATAAATATCAGCTGCTTTTCATTAGGGCATAGGTGGTACATTGTGTTCTCAACAGCAACACAGAAGAAACATTAATACTGAATGAGGCTTATTGTCAGGGGAAGGAGAAGGTGGAAGATGATTGTGTGATAACTAGTAAATGTCAATAATTCAGTTAGCTATGAGGTCATTAAAAGCATTTTGTAGTCTTTTTATTCTCTTATGGCTTAAAAGTTTTGTTAAGAGAGGGAAAATCTCCAGTGCTCATGAATACGAGAGACAGACATAAGCTTCCACACATGGCTGTGTTCATCAGTCTCAGTCTGTTGACCTACAATTATGCTATTATTCCAAGTCTAGTAAGACAGTAAAATTATCAAGTTCATTTCACTAGATTTTGTCAAATCTGAACACAGATCTCCGGAAGTGAAAACCCATTTAATTTACCTGATTCCATTCACCCCATTTCTTCTGATTTCATTAAGTTGATGTTTCTTTTCTGTTGGAGTCTGTAAAGTTTCAGAATAAACTCTGTTAAGGCAAAGGAATATAAAACAGGAAAAGTGGGGGAGATTTTATTCAGTGTTTCTAATACTTTCTTAAGAATGAATTCTTATTTCCCATATTTTCTATCACTTTTGCACTTTTTCCATTTGGAAGCAAGTGATATTTTCCTTCCCCCACCCTCTTCTTTGCAATTTTATTTGTATTGGTTTTATTGTGGCTTCTCACATACATAATAAGGCATGACAAGACTGCAGATAATGTACAAAATAGACAAAGGCATGTGCTGTTCAAAATACTCAGAACCTGGATTATGTATTATCCTGTTTTTACTCAAACCCAAAAGCTCTTGTGACAGTGAACGGAAGTGTGTATCTCAGAGTTAAGGATCTACTTAAAGGGGAGAAATGACATTTCATTTCTAGAAACCTAAGCAGGGTAGTAACTAATAAGCATTTTGAGGTTCCCATTGTGGCATATCCTTTGGATTGTTCCATTGTGTGTGTGTCGATCGGTGAGGGAGAGTGCAGTTTGCTCTGCCCATAAGACAAACAAATCTCAAATCTCTTGGGTGACTATTTCACAGTGAGTACTTGGCCTCTGCAATCTTGCAGATTACCCTGTCCTAAGTCAGGTCATCTGTGGCTCTGTTTCTCCCAAACCTCTTGTACTTAAGTGCTCCAGTGAGTTGGTGGTTTGATGGTTTGACTCTTTGGCCAAAACAAAAGTCCTCTCTCCTCTGGCCAAAACCAACAAATCTAAGCAACACCAAAAAAGTCATTCATCAGCCCTCCTCATTTCTTTCCACCCAGTACAGAGGTTTTGCACTACCTGCCTAGGTGGCACTATAGGAAGAGCTGTGCCTTCCCTTTCTTACAGGTTACTACCCTAGAACCTGAAAGAGCAGTACACCAGAAACCCAAGCATGCCCTGCTCTGCTTTTTCCAAGGGAACCTTAGTGTTGCTGGTCAAGCCCTCTTTTCAGGCCTTTTCCTGGCTCCTTCCATGTGCCATTCCCAGACTCCTTCACCAGCTCCCATTGAGCACAGAGTCACTGCCAGTTCTTCCCAAAACCCAGATGCTGAGCAGGGCAAGTGCTGCTCCTGCCAGCATCCACCCTAGCCCACTGAAGGCATGAAAGCTCCCCAAACACAATATCCTGGAGTGGAAGGGGCAGTGTGCATCCTCATTGATGGCTACACCTGCCATCACCTGCAAGGAAGTGGGAAGAGGAGATCATTGTTAACTTAGATGGGGCTGTGACAGATATTGCAACCACCTGCAGTATCTTTGGAAACTAGTGTATTAGCTTTGTAAATGTAGTATGTATCGTTGTGGACTAGGGATTGCAGTCTGCCTCACTGGTGAGGCTTGCTGCAGCTCTGGCAGGAGCTAAAAGAAATGTGTGGGTAATTAATGTAGTCCCTGGGACAGGTGAAGAGCTCCAGAGAAGTGCCACCCCTTCGGGGTGGGGGGCGGGGAGTGCATATACTGGTTCAGGCTGGGTTCAAGAGACCAAGAAAGAACCTAAGGTATACAGAATTAGCTTGAACTGACAGAGGCCTTCATTTTGACAAATGGACTGGAACCTGCCAGGGTCCCATTGGACTGATGGGGAGGATATTGGTAAGCTTAAATATGTGTTTAGACTATGGCTCTTGATTAATCGCAGTTAATTCACATGATTAACAAAAACATTAATTGTAATTAAAATAATCAATTGCGATTAATTGCACTGTTAAACAATAACATACCAATTGAAATCCATTAAATATTTTGGATGTTTTTCTACATTTTCAAATATATTGATTTCTATTACAACACAAAATACAAAGTGTACACTGCTCACTTTATATTATTCTTTTTGATTACAAATATTTGCACTGTAAAAATGATTAAAAAAAAGAAATAGTATTTTTCAATTCACCTCATACAAGTACTGTAGTGCAATCTCTTTATTGTGAAAGTGGTAATTTACAAATGTAGATTTACTTTGTTACATAACTGCACACAAAAACAAAGCAATGTAAAACTTCAAAACCTACAAGTCCACTCAGTCCTACTTCTTGTTCAGCCAATTTCTAAGACAAACAAGTTAGTTACGGGAGATACTGCTGCCAGCTTCTTATTTACAATGTCACTTGAAAGTGAGAACAGGCTTTCGCATGGCACTTTTCTAGCTGGCGTTGCAAGGTATTTACATGCCAGATATACTAAACATTAGTATGCCCCTTCATGCTTCGACCACCATGCCATGTGAACACCTGTTCTCATTTTCAGGTGATATTGTGAACAACAAGCGGACAGCATTATCTCCTGCAAATTGTAACCAAACTTGTTTGTCTGAGTGATTGGCTGAAGTAGGACTGAATGGACTTAGAGGCTCTAAAGCTTTACGTGGTTTTATTTTTGAATGCAGGGGTTTTTTGTACATAATTCTACATTTGTAAATTCAACTTTCATGATAAAGAGATTGCTCTATAGTAGTTGTTTGAGGTGAATTGAAAAATACTATTTCTTTTTTTCAGCGCAAAGGTTTATAATCAAAATAAATATACAGTGAGCACTGTACACTTTGTAGTCTGTGTTGTAATTGAAATCAATCTATTTGAAAATGTAGAAAACATCCAAAAATATTTAAATAAAGGGTATTCTATTATTAACAGTGCGATTAATCTTGATTAATTTTTTTAATTGCTTGACAGCCCTAGTTTAGACCTTTGATTTTTATATTCTCTGTAAGTCATTTGTCCTTAAATGTATTCTGCTTTGAAAGAGCTGTGCGGTTACTTCTAACCACTGGTGTACACTGTTCATAACCCATAGAGAGACAGCAAAGCACAGGTGTTGGACTGTTAATCACAGCTTCTGGGAAGCAGTCTAAAACCCCAGTCAGAAGGCAGAAGGTCCCTGCCCATAGAGAGGTGACAGCTAGAGGCCTGAAGCCTAATAGGGCATTCATGGAGCAGACCGTGTGTGGGGGAGGGTGTCAAAGGTTTAGCTACTCCAAAATAGTGACGGGGGAATCCCCATGCTGTTGGTTGGGGCAATGATGTGTCCCATGAAAAACAGAATAATATGTTAGGTAACCTATCAAATAACTTAGTCCATCCCTTTGCCACTGGAAGATTGTGCCCAACAGTACAATGTCTAATGATTTAGTCTGTACACTTTCAAAAGCACTGAGGTTTCCACTGCTTCCCTCAGGTGACTGTTTCACAATCTAATAAACCCCACTATCCGTTATATTTTCCTGATAATTAGCCTAAAGTTTCCCTGTCTTAATTTCATCCCAGTTTTTCCAGTTATACTTCCTTGTACCACACTGAATAGTTTCTTCTCTCCCGCAGTACATACGCAGATCAAGTACTCGTAGATGATCATTATGTGGGACCCTTGCTGGAGTTTGGATATATAATCAAGCCAGTTGGAGGATAAAGAGACTGAAAACTCATCTCAGAAAAGTAGAAAATTGGAAGTATTGAGGACTTGAGCCCGACTTCTTATGACCGTGAACAAATTGAGACACTCCCCATAAACAGCAGAAATAAAACCTTATTGTGCAACTTTATTATTAGATCATGCATAGAATCTGAAAGGGGCCCTAGAATAAATAAAGATAGCGATGAAGAATGTACCAAACATAGTATGCTGAGTGGGAGTGCAGAAAATGAGCAAATTGGAGATGAATATTTAGGAAGCTGGAGATTCCCAATATCCACAAGTTTCTCAGTGATTTGACCACACCAGGTCTGGACAAACATCAAGGGAAATTCATCAGTATAGTGTTCTTTATTGCCAGAAGGTACTTAGCGAGGCACTGGACTAAATAATCATTCTCATTTGAAAGGGGACAGATTAATGCCTTCAGTGCATACATGTTCCTAGAAAAATTAACTTCAATAATGGGGGCATCACCCAGGATTTACAATATAGTTAGAGTTTGTACTTAGATACTGCTCAAATCATGGCCTTAATTTTCTATGTCAAACAGTACTGCAATCTCCGACTCCCAAATTACAACTGTGCATTATTGATTTGTATCATCCACCTGGAACCAATTCCCAAACACAGGTTGTATCCCTAGTTAACCTTTCTACTTTATTTTATTTGTTTGGTCTCTCTCTATAAAAGTACATCACATCTAGTTGGTGCTGTCCCTGTAATTTTTTATTATTAATTTATATTATAGCATCACCCCAGCCAGGCTCAGGGTCACCTTGTGCTAGGTAGTGTACAAACCTGTAGTAAGAAAAGACAAATATACAAGCCAGATATAGGACAGAAGGGGATACAAAAGGATTAAATGATTTGTCCACAATCACCCAGTAGGGCAGTGGCAGAACTGGGAATGGAACATAACTCTACTAAGTTTCAGTCTAGTGCCCAATCTACTAGACCATGCTGTTTATTACATATGTAGTGATGTTTAGAATGCTTAAATGAGATTAATAATAGTCGATCTCTTACTTGGTTTATAATCTTTTCCTTAGTTTAGAAGGTAAATAGATATTAACTTTATCTGGTTTGAATTGCCCTGGGCAGAAAGCAGTCAAGACAGAAGGTCCATTTTCCCCTATCACTTTGGTAATCTGTTAAACCTGAAAGTTGATGATTAAAATATCTTTGGACTCTCCAATGCATTTTGGAATAAGAGGAAAAGACATTTTAGCCAATCCCAAATGTGGGATTGTTTGTTTGCAAAAATTCCTGGTACATTTGGAAGAGGTGGTAGTGTTCATTTTATGGAGGAATTCACTTATTCATTGGCATAGTGGAGCAGTAGAAAGAGCACTTTATGTGCCAGTGAAGGTTCAAACTCCATTTAACCACCAAAAGAAAACGCTCCATGGCACACATAATTGTCCCTTTGGGGAGAGGATCAGAGAGAGAACAAACCTCACATGGCAGTTGTTAGTCACGTCACTTAATGCACTGCTGTAAAGTGAAAGGATGCTTCTCCCATGACTGTGTCCTCTGAATTTACTCAGCTGAATTTCCTCAGCTGGATCTAAAATATTGTAACATGATTTGAGGAACTGTGGAGATGGCTAAGGCTGGTGGGTGTCAGAGGAATGGACAAAGTTTGAAAATGGAACTTGGATACAATATTTGAATAAATGCAAGAGGGTTGGGAGGAAGTGGAGAAACTCATTAAGAGGGTTAATAGAGAAGGGAAATAACAAAAGTAATAAGTACATGCAGTATTTACCAGACGTTTGCATTTAAAAAGCACAGGAGAAATTATATTAAACAGACATTAAAGAACATTTTATAGCATTGTCAGCCACAAAAGCATTCAAAATGAGACAATGGACAAAGGGATCTATGCCTTCAAAGTCAGAATGGATGAAAGGTAGGAACTGATGTATTTCATTATTACATATCCTCTTGGAGGTTATCCAGAGACATTTAAGAGGATGTCATACCCATGTCTGAGCTGAAATGTGGGATAATTTCATTTTATTTATTGATTGGTTTGTTACTTAGGTTTAGATACACAATAATGAAGAGAACCTAACCATACTCGTTTAGGAATCCTTGACATAACTTAAAAATACAACAAAATTAGTACTCAAATATAAGTGAAGTGTAGCAGTACCATTTAGTATAACACACCATTGGCAAACCAACTAACCAAGCAGCTGAAAAGCTTAAGCTGCCCTCCCTCTCCAAAAAGAACAGGATTACTTGTGGCACCTTGGAGACTAACAAATTTATTTCAGCATAAGCTTTCGTGGGCTACAGTCCCACTTCATTGGATGCATAGAATGGAACATACAGTAAGCAGATATTTATACATTCAGAGAAACATGAAAAGGTGGAAGTACCTATACCAATTGTAAGAGGCTAATTAATTAAGAGACACATGCCTCCAGCTTCTATCCAGGACACACCACACGATCCATTGTCTACAGCCAAGCTCTAAGATACATCCACATTTGCTCCAATCCCTCAGACAGAGACAAACACCTACAAGATCTCTATCAAGCATTATTAAAACTACAGTACCCACCTGCTGAAGTGAAAAAACAGATTGACAGAGCCAGAAGAGTACTCAGGAGTCATCTACTACAGGACAGGCCCAACAAAGAAAATAACAGAACACCACTAGCCGTCACCTTCAGCCCCCAACTAAAACCTCTCCAGCGCATCATCAAAGATCTACAACCTATCCTGAAAGATGATCCCTCACTCTCACAGATCTTGGGAGACAGACCAGTCCTCGCTTACAGCCCTCGCAACCTGAAGCAAATACTCACCAGAAACCACACACCATACAAAAAAAACCATTAACCCAGGAACCTATCCTTGCATCAAAGCCCAATGCCAACTCTGTCCACATATCTATTCAAGTGACACCATCATAGGACCTAATCACATCAGCCACGCCATCAGGGGCTCGTTCACCTGCACTTCTACCAATGTAATATATGCCATCATGTGCCAGCAATGACCCTCTGCCATGTACATTGGCCAAACCGGACAGTCTCTACGCAAAAGAGTAAACGGACACAAATCTGACATCAGGAATCATAACATTTAAAAACCAGTAGGAGAACACTTCAACCTCTCTAATCACTCAGTGACAGACTTAAAGGTGGCAATTTTGCAATAGAAAAGCTTCAAAAATAGACTCCAATTAGAAGCTGCTGAACTTGAATTAATATGCAAACTAGATACCATTAACTTAGGTTTGAACAGAGACTGGGAGTGGCTCAGTCATTACGTTAATTGAATCTACTTCCCCTTGTTAACTATCCTCACTCACACCTTTGTGTCAACTGTCTGAAATGGGCCATCTTGATTATCACTTCAAAAGTTTTTGCCCCCTGCTGATAATAGTTCCTCTTAATTAATTAGCCTCTTACAATTGGTATAGGTACTTCCACCTTTTCATGTTTCTCTGAATGTATAAATATCTGCTTACTGTATGTTCCATTCTATGCATCCGATGGAGTGGGACTGTAGCCTACGAAAGCTTATGCTGAAATTAAATTTGTTAGTCTGTAAAATGCCACAAGTAATCCTGTTTTTGCTGACACAGACTAACATGGCTGCTACTCTGAAACCTCCCTCTCCAATAATTCACTCGTCTTAGTCTCTGCTCTCCCCATTTTTATTTGCAAATGTCGTATTGTTTATTGTAGTGTGTTTAGGATAGTTTTTTTTCTTCACATAGGTATAAATATTGTTAGAAAATATCCCTTTAAACAAATATTTGTGTTACTTAATAGAATAATCTTTTAAATATATGTGAGGGCACATTTCACAGATTTGGAAGTGATACCAGAGGTAGTTAGTACTAAAAAATTGACTGGAGGAAGTCTGGAAGACAAGCCTTTCAGTCATGTAGGATAGTGGAAAGCTTAACTTTGTAGCTATTAATATGAAGGGACTTTACTCACTCTGTTAAGATCAACTCCCTCCCCCACCCCCCTCAAAAAAAACCACACCTAAGTTTGGAATGGGTGATTTAGCAATAAAGGAAACAAAGGCTTTGAGGAAACTGTTTAGATTTAGAACTAATTATTCCAAATTGGAGGCATCAGCAACCTGGCTGTTGAAATTGATCCTCCAGGACAAAGACGTTTGAGGAGACCTTTACACTTAAATGGTCACAAAGAAGGATTTTCTGAATGAGAACATTATTCCATCATTGGTATATATTGTTTTATCCCTCTATTGAAAAACTGAGCAAAGATTGTTCATTCAAAATTGTATTGGACAAAGCACTCAGTGATAGGGAACATTCTCTGGAAGGAAAGGATTTGGAAACAGTCTGGATGATATGAGAGATCTATTCTGTCTCTTGGTGAAATGATCCCCTTTGTTCCTTGCCACAGAGAGGTGCTAGCACATGCTAATCATGTGAGATCAACCCCCAAATTAAGGATGGAATGGAGTTGACAGGGTTGGTTTATGACTCTCAGCTGGTATTCTGTGAAATGCAGCTCTGATGAGGGAATTTGGGGTGGGAACAAGGAGTGAGTCTGGGGGAAAAAGGCTTGTAGGCAAACTACTCCCCTGCCTAACTAGCACAATTTCCAGCAGGGAACCTGTTGGAATTTAATACTTCTCTCTGCAATAATGATTTCTAATTTGTGGTTTCTATTCCAGTTGGAGTGGGGATTAGTGCATAGCCACAGAGGAGGGAACTAGGACAATGTGCAGAAGATCTGACAGTCCATATGGTTATTGCAAGAGTTGTAGAGTTGGGGCTGAGTCTCGTGCGTGATGGGGGGGAGGGGTTATGCATAGTTAACCTACACCTCTTCCATGAGGCTAATAAATCCTTTTGTCCCCCCCACCCCAGGAAGTAGAATTCATGTTATCCACACACAGCTTCAAAGTCACAGCTAATGTGGCTTGTTTTGTTCCCTCATGCTGCTTTTTGCATCAGTGAAACATTTGCCATTAAGTTTCTGTGATGGAAAGAGCTGAAAAAAAATCACACTATCCATATTTCACAAGATTGCTATAGTCAAAATGAATCTACTCCCAATATATTTTTGGTTAAACCTTTACTTGTTAAAGTATGGAAAAACTTTAAATGTCACAATGTAAAAGGCTTCCATTTATGTGGAGGAAATACTGTAAATATACCTCCAAGTGTGAATAAGGAAATGTTTTTTAAACTTGTTTGAGAGAGGTGTGATGGCGGGTTCACCCCACACTGAAAAGGAAGGGATTAAAAGCAGCCTAGGAAGGCTGCGCAGGGAGCAGCCAATCAGAGAGAGGCTGCATGAAGCAGCCAATCAGGGCCCAAAGGACTCACATATGAGGACCGGCAGGGCCAGAGACTCTTAGCCCTGGTCTACACTACGAGTTTAGGTCGAATTTATTAGCGTTATTTCGATTGATCCGTGCACCCGTCCACACGACGAAGCCCTTAACATCGACTTCTAGGGCTCTTAAAATCGATCTCGCCACTCCACCCCCAACGAGGGGATTAGCGCTTAAATCGATATTGCCGAATCGATGTAGGCTAGTGAGGACGCAATTTGACAGTATTGGCCTCCTGGATCTATCCCACAGTGCAACATTTGACCGCTCTGGACAGCAGTCTGAGCTCCAATGCTCCGCCCAGGTAGACAGGAAAAGCCCCGCGAACTTTTGAATTTCATTTCCTGTTTGGCCAGCGTGGTGAGCTGCAGGTGAGCGCAGATCTCATCAGCAGAGGTGACCATGATGGAGTCCCATCAAAAGGATTTTTTGCTCCCCCCTCAGTTGCTTTCACGGAGGGAGGGGGGAGCAAGGGTTAGGCTCATTTCCTTCTAGCTGCAGATGGTACAATATGCGGTGAGCAAGGAGGCGCCTTCCCTTCTAGCAGCAGATGGTACAATATGCTTGATATCCATCATCAGCTCCTGGCCCCCTCAAGGATTGAACTCGCAACCCCGGGTTTAGCGGGCCAACGCTCAGACCGCTGAGCTATCCCTCCGCCCGTGTTCCAGGCAGTACTGAATCTCCCTTAAACAAAACATAAAAAAGAGAATGACCAGAGTCACTCTGGTCACTCCCATTTATGTCCAAGCGCCCCCGGCCAGCCACACCATAGGCCGCCGGCCAGGAGCACACGAATACCAATCATATTGTACAATCTGCTGCGAGAAGGAAAGGAGCTTCTGCTGTGTGGTCCCGCGACCACAACCATTTATGGCATATTGCACCATCTGCAGCTAGAAGGCAAGGAGCTCCTGCTGTGTAGTCCCGCAACTACCAGCCTCAGGCGGAATGGCCCCCTCAAGGATTGAGCTCGCAACCCCGGGTTTAGCGGGCCAACGCTCAGAACGCTGAGCTATCCCTCTGCCCGTATTATAGTGTGACTGAATCCCCACTAGACCTAATGTCCAGGCGTACGCTGGAGATGTACGGTAATTGTGAGCTGAGCAGGCTTCCGTAGCAAACACGGAAACCCCGGAAAAAAGGCGCGAAAAATATTGCTTTCACGGAGGGAGGGATGACATGTACCCAGAACCACCAGCGACAATGTTTTCTGCCCCATCAGGCTTTGGGATCGCAACCCAGAATCCCAATGGGCGGCAGAGACTGCGGGAACTGTGGGATAGCTACCCGCAATGCAATGCTCCGAAAGTCGATGCTAGCCCTGCTACTGTGGACACAGTCAATCGACCTCATGGTCTTAACGCTCTTTAGTGGGGACACACACAATCGATTCCATAAATTCGGGTTTTAAAATATCGACTTCTATAAATTTGACCTAATTCTGTAGTATAGACATACCCTTTTAGTTGCTGCAGGGAGCCCAAGGAGAGGGACTGTGTTCCTAGCAGGCTGCAGGAAGGTAGTACCTTGGACAGGGCAGTTGCTGGCAGGGACTGAGGGAGCAAAGGAGAGCTCCTGGGATGTGCTGGCTGAAGGCTGACTGAAGAAGGTGCTGTGACTGTGGGGAATTGGCCCAGGGAATTGAAGCACCACTGGTGCAGAAGTTAAGGAGAAGCGGCAGGAGGCTGCTATCTACTGAGTCCCTAGGCCAGGACTTGGATTAGTAGGTGTGCCCGGGTCCCCCCCACTCACCACTGGGGAAGTGGCAGGAATTGGACTGATATACCTTCCCCGCCCCCACACCCAGAAGGGGGAAAACACAAATGGTGACATGGCTGGAAGGCAAAGTCATGAAGAGGATGCTGTGGTTCCTGGACTGAGCTGGGTCTGCAGGTGGAGAAGTTGGCAGAAAGGCACTACCAGGAGAGGGCATGTCATCTGAGAGAGCTAATCCCCAAGATGGCTGTCTGGAGGCACCACTCTGGTGAATAGATCTCATTACAAGGGGATCTAGTTCTAGAAGATTAGGGTTGGAAGAGACCTCAGGAGGTCATCTAGTCCAACCCCCATACAAAGTACTGTGTCTGTTCAGTAGATTCACTCCAGAGAAAAAGGAAAATATTTTTCTGATATTTTCACATGACTCTGGAATCCTGTCTCTTTAAGCACACCATGTTCCTCTCTAGAGTAGGGACCAACACAGGGTTCAGAATGAGAATAAATATGACAATTTAATACCTTCATATTTTTCTTGTTTTCTTCTAGAAACCAGAATTTAATGCAGGGATGGGGTTCAAACATTTTTGAAAAATAGGAGCAAAGTGAACTTTCTTGGCTGAGATAGTTTTAATAAAGGGAAGAAGAAACCATAACATTTGTAGAATTTTCATTGAGATCCCAGGCCAAATGCTCAGATGGTGTAAATGAGCAGGGTTATATTGAAGTCAATAGAGTGGTACACATTTATAGTAGCTGAGCACCTGTGCTATCATCTCCATTTGCCTCTTCAGTTTCTTGCAGTGTTGTTGTAGCCATGTTTGTCCCAGGATAGAAGAGAGCCAAGGTGGGTGAGGTCATATCTGTTATTGGACCAACTTCTGTTGGTGAGAGAGAACCTTTCTGAGCTTACACAGAGCTCTTTAGTTCTGGGAAATGTAGACAAGCCGTTAATACACTTAAAACACTACAGTTGCATAGCTGCGCTGCTGCAGCTGTGCCACTGTAGCACTTCAGTGAAGACACGACCTACACTGACAGGAGGGCTTCACCTGGACTTCGCCTAGTGCTGTCTACACTGAGGGCTAGGTCAGCTTAACTGCATCATTCAGGAATGTGGTTTTTTCACACCCCTGAGCGATGGAATTATACTGACCTATTTTCTAGTGTAAACCAGGCCTCGGAATATCACAGCTGTATAAACGGTGGAACAGATTGTTTAGTATAATTAGTTAACACATATTTCAAGGGACCATTCAAGATGAAGTGGCCAGTTAACGTATCTATAATCATAACGGGGGTCCATTATGGTTTGGGGTCCATTTCCAGCTAGTGTTTGCTTTGAATGAGCAAGAGCCAGGCAGGGGGGCTCTGTTAGGAGTGCCAGCAGCAAACAGTAGCTTGAAGAGAGAGGTGGCGGGGGAGGGAGGGGCGTTTGGGGTCCGTTTCCACGAGCGGCTGCTTATCTGCTCTAAAAAAAACCCAAAGCCCCTGCTGTTTGCTTTCAATGAGTGAGAGAGAGGCAGGGGAGGAGGGGTGTGTAAACTTAGGAGATAATGAGCTGACACTCTGTGGATACCCCCAAAACCCACTCTCTCTCCCCACATGCTCCTTGTCACACTCCACCTCACCCTCCCCATTTGAAAAGCATGTTGCAGCCACTTGAATGCTGGGATAGCTGCCCATAATGCACCGCTTCCAATACAGCTGCAAATGCCTCAAATGTGGCCATGACAGTGCACTGGCAGCTGCCAGTGTGGACACACTGCAGCGCTTTCCCTACTCAGCTGTAGGAAGGCAGGTTTAACTCGCAGCTGTACAGCTGCAAGTGTAGCCTTAACATTAGTCTGCAAAATTGCTTGCCCACTGCTGTCCTTGGTCTTGCTGACTTTTCATCACTTTGACCTTCTGTATCCTTTCAGGCTGGTTTTAGAGCTGGTTATTCTACTGAAACTGACTTTTTTTGAAGGTTCAGACTGATCTCACTTGTCATCAGTTTTGATTTTGTTAGATTCATTCACTGCACTCAACCCCGTTGACCATAAAATGCATTTACATGTATATTGGTGGGCTATATTTGGTATACAGATTCAGGCTCCTAAGAGGTTTGAGTTATGTCTTAAGTATCCTTTCAGGTAATGTGCAGCTTATATGATTTATCTGTGGGTTCCTGTATGGGCTCCCGTAGAGTGTCCTCTGCAGTATAGTTATGGCCATTAGAGGCCAATTTCTGGTCTCTACACACAGTCTGGGTGGATATGGTATAAGCAGGAAAGTTCTGTGCTGTTGGGGGAATGGAGTACTCCCTCTCCACACTGTGGAAAAGCAGTAGGAACTATATCATGGCCATTGCTGCACCATTAGGAGTACAATAGGCTCATTGACAATGGTACCCTAACAGTCAATGGGAGGTTAGCCAGCGATCCATTTACTAATAGATGCATTGGTCTCGTCCCACTGACATAAAATCTCTCCCTGGTGCTTTAGGGGGAGCCCCCTAAACTAAGTGTTGGTGATAGGAAAACCCAAGATGCTATACGAAGTGTTGCTACTTATTTGCTCTTTCTATTGTGTCAGTACTGAATCAATCCCCCAGCATGCTGTTAGAGGTCATGGCACTGTTATCATTGCTGTCTTCCAGGCTGATGTGGTCAATATGATGCTGAAAGTGTTAAACAATGGCAGTGATCCATATGGGAGGGGCACAGCAAGATAAGACCTCCCACACACAGTTTCTAGGTTACAGGTCTTAGGGTGTTCATCTGTCTGTGCAAACCAAGTCCTGGCCTGTAGGAGTTCTCTTCCCTTGAGTGCTCTTTAACCATGGCTAATACACTAAATGTAAATATCATTCTAGCAACAACCTCTGGAATGCTCACAAACACAGCACTAAGCGGGTGTCCTCTGGACACTTCTGGAATGGGAGTTTTCTGAACGGTGTAGAGGAAAAGCAGATCATGGAAATCTCCTTTACTGAGGCGGCTGCTTTGACTGACTGGAGTGAGGTCAGACAGAGCTTCACTTCTGAAAGAGCAGGAAGCTGGAAAATGAAACCTCTGTGAGGGGATAATGCTGGAACAGTGGGCTAGAACAGAGCACAGTTACAGGGACAGGAGGCAGATAACAGAGAGCCACTCAGTGCAGGTAAGAGGGATCTGACAGCTATTCTTTGAGATACTCTATCTTCTGTTCAGCTGCCTTGGTGTCAACTCTCTTAGATTCATAGACTTTAAGGCCAAAAGGGACTATCATGATCATCTAGTCCGACCTCCTGCATATCACAGGCCACAGGACCGCACCCACCCACTCCTGCAATAGGCCCATAACCTCTGACTGAGATACTGAAGTCCTCAAATCTTGATTTAAAGACTTCACATTACAGATACTCCAGCATTTATTCTAGTTCAAACCAGCAAGTGACCCATGCCCCATGCTGCAGAGGAAGGCAAAACACCTCGGGTCTCTGCCAGTGTGACCTGGGGGAATATTCCTTCCCAACCCCAAAAATCAGTTAGACCCTGAGCATGTGGGCAAGACCCAGCAGCCAAACACCTGAGAAAGTATTCTCTGTACTAATTCTTTTTCTTTTTTTCCTCCCTTGTCCCACTCTGGAGAAACTGTCTCTGATTTTGCTGAGCCCTCTGCATAAGGAGTAATACCACTAGTGTTTCTCAAATGTGGTCACCACGGTCACATGCAACCACCAGGGGCTTTTCTTGCAGCCACAGCCTCCTGGGTGGTGATTGGGAGCGGGGGCAAAATAGCAGCCCTTCCCCTGAGGCTGCCAGCAGTGGTTGGGCCCTGCCCCCCTCTGGAGACACAAAAGCTGGAGGACCAGAAAGTCAGCGAATTCCCCACCTTCTTCAGGGATGATGAGGTGGGGTTTCAGCCCTGGGGTGGTGGGTGGCAGGCTCCAGCCCTGGGGTGGTGGGGGCTTTGGGCTTCACTCCCCTGCCTCACAGTGGTGGGCTCTGACCCCAAGCTCACCTCCCTCCCATCACTCCTGCCCCTCACTGCCTCCCCCAGTGCCCCATTGCCCCTGGCCCCCACTGCCTCCATACTCACTTCCCCATTCAGGACTTAATTTGTCCACAGGCTTGCATAAGTCTGCTGTGAAAGGTGATATTTGTTGTATGTTAATATCACTTTTTCACAGCAGACCTAGTAGCTTTATTTTAAAAAATAAAATAGGGCAACCAAAAAAGCAAAAGAATCAAGAAAATAGACAACATGCAAAGCACCTGATTTCTATTCTGTTTCGGTACAGTAAAGAATAGAGACAATTGTACATTATTTTTATTTTTGAGTTTGCAAATAAACCCCTATAGAAATGAATTACAATGATTTGGACATGTGTATGTGCATATTTATTTGTTTTTGCCAAGGTTAATGATGTATTTTTAGGAAAAATTGTCAGAGTGGCCACCAGCAAGAGTTGGTGGCCGCACTCTGAGACCACCAAAAATTTGTTGGGAGAATCCCTACACTAGGACGACTCTCAGCATGTGTGTTCTGGCAAAGCACGGTGTTTTGCACACACAACTTCTCCTTTCAACACTAGCTAAATGCTGGTTCCACACTGGGCCTTCCAAGGAGGCTTATACGCAAAGTGAATGAGCATACACAGGACTCACAGAAGGCTTGATGTCAGACCAGCTTTGAGAACAAGGTTTATTAATTAGCTTCCGGTATGAAGATAGAAAAGGGGACTCATGATTTGTGTGTGTTTTTAAGGAGTCTTACAAAAACACTATTCTTTTTTATACAATCACTATTATTTCCTAGTGCCAGTGCTGTGGTTCAAAAATAAAATGTCTAAAGTGCTGAATGTATCCTCTGTAAACTGCAGCAATTTTAAGGTAGCTTAAATTTTAGGACTAATTTGTCTGGCGGTGCTGCTTTAGCCCTCTAATAATTAATTCAATGAAGAGAAAGAGTTTGACTGGATTTACTGAATTCAGTTTAACATCTAGCTTAGCACCCTTTATGATTAATGTCCCCTCAATGTATGCTAAAAACTTGAGTAATGGTTAGTTGCTTTTGTAAAGTGTTGCCAAAATTATAAATGCAATGTACACACTAGGGAGAACAATTCCAGTGATTAGGAAAACTGAAGCATCAAAAACAGATTCACGCAGTGCAGCTGCACAGGCAAGGTCATAAAGAGACAATGTTACTTTCCTTTGGCATAAGGGAACTGATGATGAAATTAAAGCAGCTATTCTGTGTCTATTCGTGGTTCTATGCATGCAACTCCTGTCTGCGTTTCCAGGTGATGTGCATGTTACATGTTACATTTATGCTGCAAATTCACACCTTAGTTTAGAGACTGCTAAAATGTACAGAAGTGACCCCTAAAATGCAATCTTCAAATCTATGCAGAGACTAAAAAGCCAGAAAGGAATAATAAAATAGGTTTCAGAAGATAGTGTAGTACACTCCTATAGGTGAATTAGCCTCAGCAAGAATGTTTCTCTGTATTGCCTTCTGTGTTGTGTGCATCAGAGCTTCCATAGAAGAATAAATCGAAAAAAGACCACACACATTGAAATATAAGTGCTTTAGAAAAGACTTGAGCACCAAATACCAAAGCAAGAGAACAGGCATGAAAACACGGACAGTAGAAACTCAGAATATATCAAACCATTTAAATTTGGTGACTGGAAGTGAATGGCAGAGAGCAAGACAGTTTGAGAATGGGTAAGGGATTGGGTGGGGCAGTGAGACAAAGAAGGAATAAATCTGAAATGAAGAAATTATTGTGTTTAGATTTGAAGGTGCCTGTAATAATTTGTGAATATTGTGTGTTGACCTGGTTATCAATATATTTACTGTATGCTCATACTAAGTGAATTAACTTAGCAGGATTGTCAGGAAGTGAAGGCAGGATGGAAGACAATATCCCAGATAACAGCCACTCAGCAAACACCTAGGACTATTGACTTTAATGTTGCTACTCCTGCTGAGCTGCCTGAACTGATTTACCAAGGCTAAGGCTCTGTCTACACTGCACACCTTACAACGGCACTGCTGTGCCACTGCAGCTGCGCCGTTGTAAGGTAAGCAGTATAGAGAACTCTCCAGATGACAAAATAAAACCACCCCCAACGAGGGGCAGTAATTTAGTCACCGGGAAAGCGTCTCCTGCCGTTGAAGCACTCTCCACACCGGCGCTTTTCATTGTTACAACTTTTGTCATTCAGGGAGTTTTTAACTACCAAAGTGCAATATAGACATAGCCTAAGGAAACACAGAAGAATAGGACTTGGGACTGTATATAAAAATATTCTCAGAGGCAGAGAGTAAAGGTGAACCTCAGACTCCAGAGTTTGGAGGCTGTGGGAAAGTTAGACCTATTGGGCTCCCCATGAGCAGGATCATTGGACTCCAGATAACATAGATGTGCATATAGGCCTTTTTTTGTTTTAATTTTTTTCTTATATTTTGTTCCTGTGGTTTTTTTTTCTTTTAAGAAGGCTGTTTTGCATCACTGTATTTACATCTGGTCACAAGCTTCTGAAGGGAAGAACTGTAGGCACTGAGACCAGTCCAATCTACTGGGTAAGCATGGTCAATAAACAGATTGCTGCAGTTTAGGACTCAGTGTAAGAGTGGGAGAAGTATGGGACTGAACCCCTGAAAAGGTAAAGACACGAGGCCTAACTCTTGGTGGGGGTGTACTCTGAGATCCCATAGATGGGACACTAATGCAGCTAGCCCAGTAACTGACAATTATCAGAGAAACCGGTGGCTTTGATAAAATGGAAGAACCCTTTTTGCACTGTGTAGTGCTAAAGTACTTGACAGGTTGTGATTTTAGCATCAGGCATTTTAATACTCAGATGCTAATACAACACAAATGAAATCTAGACAAAGGCCAGCATGGATGATAGATATCTAACTCAAACTACAGTCCCAGATCCCACAATTACAGGCATCTTAAAAACTATTACTCAAGAATAATTGCCCCATTTCAAAATGCCTATATTTCATTGACTACACATAAACATAATTTTAGGCTGCATCATTCCACTATGAAAGTACTCTGTGACTTTGTCAATGTTGCTTGTTAGTGAAAAGGTCGACAAGATTTATTTATAGACTAATTTTTCTTAGATGGCAGGTTTCTATGGAATTTACAATCAAAAGAGCATCACTTACAACACTCTGTAGGGTTCTATGCATATTTTTTTCATGGGCTGTATGAGGAAAAATACATCCCTATAAAGCGATAAAGAGATTTCTACATTCCAGCAAGTTGGACAAAAGCTGAATTTTGACTTTGTATCAGACTAGAGGTTTAAGCCTCTCTAAATTAAAAGGGGAACATCTAGTCACCAAATCTATTGTCTTCATCTTGGTCCTCAGTCAGCAGCGCTGCTGTTTGTTATCCCTTTTGACTTGTTAGAGACTTAGAAAACCTCATAACTCAGCTATTCTGAAAGTGGGGAGAAAGGGTCCCATTTCTAAATTCCTTGCACACAATTTTTGTTTTGAATTAAAGTATAATAAGTTTGGTTTTTGCCTGTAAATGCTTGTATAATAGCAAATGTGTCTACATGCGCTACATATATGCTGCTGTCCCTTGAGAGTAAAAAACAAAGATGCTACATTCCATAATGTTACCTTTTAAACAAAAAATTTAACAAGCTTCAGAGAAATGTTAGTCTCTCAAGGTTGCAATAAGGTATAAAGTATTCTAGGTGACAATGGGACTAATTCTGCTCTTATCGCAATCATTCTGGGCCCTTAGGCCTCATCCAAAGTCTATTGAAATCATTCTCTTACTTACTTCTGCGAGTTTGGGACAGATCCTACAGTAGTAAGGCATGGAAGTGGGAATGGGCCATTAGAATGACCCAGGAAGGGGCTCATTATAATAATTAACAATATGATATATTTCACATTCTAGTTTAGTCCGCAGAAGTCAGAGACTTGCGTATGAGGATTACTGTTCCCATAATAGTGAGCAAAATAAACAGATGGGAAGCTCAGCTTTCATATTTGGGTGCTCAGAATGGCACTTGGGTGGATCAGGTATTGGGCATTAAGTAGGTATTGTTTTCATGGTTATCAGATGTATTGCCAATATTAATAGACACAGCAACACAAAGTTAGATTGTGCCTTTCAGCATCACTCGAAGGATGGGGTAGTGTATAAACTGTACCACCTCAAGAGTAGTCCTGGGAGGCACTGTGATTCAGAGATGCTCCTCTGAGACACATTTCCTTCCCTAATTTCCTTCACCTCAAAGTGGGTGGAAGTGTTTGTTAATTATTTCCCGCTGGCCCATACCAACAGGAAATTGTGATATTCCCCCTTAGCTCCGCTGGCCAGGAAATATGGATGAGAAAGAGCTAAGATTACAGCTGTTCCTGATTCCTCTACCCTTGGAGCAAGGAGGCACCAAGTGGACACTAGAGGTGGTCAAACCTTTTTGAACAAACAGGACTTTTTTTTTTTCTTTTGGTCAAGGAAAAACCTCTGGTTTGAAAACAACAGGGTTTGTGAAAAATTGTCAACGCTGGCAGAATTTTTCATGAATATTTTCCTATCTTTTTCTTCTACACATGTAACATTTTGTACTGAAAGCAATACAATGATTGACGTTTTTGGGGTTTTCAGTGAACTAAAAATGTTGATGTTTTCAATTAAAATATTTTTTAACTTAGTGAAAAAATACAAAAATCTAAAAAATGGCTCCATTTCTAATACTTTTTCATTGTTTGACCAGTTCTAGTGGACATGTGGAAGCAGCTTATTTCTACATGACTGGCCCAGTAGCGTAGCTGGGGGGGGAGCAGGGGGAGCGGCCGCTCCCCCACTGAGAAGAAGCGGCGCCTTTTTTTGCTCCCGACGCCTTTTGCTGCAGAGCATTTTTTTTTGCTCCCAGCGCCTATTTTTTGCTCCGGACGCCTTTTGCTCCCGGCGCCTATTTTTGCTCCCGGCGCCTTTTGCTCCTATGCTGCAGCCAGAGTGGAGCATTTTTTTTGCTCCCAGCACCTTTTTTTGCTCCCGACGCCTTTTTTTAGCTCCGCTCCCCCTGTGCTCTAAACCTGGCTACACCACTGGACTGGCCCAAGGACCAAGTGGTTCTGTGTTTGTACAGAGCCTAGCACAATGGGCTCCTGGTCCATGACTAGGGATCCTAGGTGCTATGGTAATACAAACAAACAACAATAATAACAGCCCATAAAACTTGTGGGCCTGATTCTACTATCACTTTCACCAGGTGATTTCAGTGGAGTTATTCCTGATCTATACTAACGTAACTGAGAAGAAACTCAAGATCTATATTATATATATTTTCTTATGTCCAATATCATGGATTTATTTTAAAAAAAACATGAGCGAAATCCTTGTTACTCAGTTATTTTGTATACTGTGTAACTATGCTTATCTGAAAAGAGTCACTGTGTCTTCAAAGAATATAATAATTGTAAAGTGAGTTCAGAAAATATTGATCAATGTTTATATTGATCCTTGCAATCCAAAATATCCTATGTGCCTACTTTTCCCTGGTAATTTTCAAACATTAGTTAAAAGCTAAATGTTAGTGATGAATAATATAAAAAGACTTGGATGAAATTTTTCAATGAAAACAGCATTTTTTTTGGAAATGAGAATTGGTTTTTGAAATTATGAGTTTTCAATAAAAAATCAAAACCATTTTCGAACATCAAACATTTTTCAGTTTTGTTTGCAAAAAAGAGTGAATTTTCATGAAAATCTTGCCATTTTCCAGCCATCTGTTGTCAGAATTTCAGAGTTCCTACCATGCCTACGATGTATCCACTCAGCATCCTTGTCCATTCTTTCTGAATCAGAGCGTTGATTAAATATGTGATATTCTAATCAAGTGTGTGGATCTCATTGAACCTTTTGGGAATTGAGGAATAAAAGATACTTCAGCCAGCTCAGTCTTACAGTTAGTAAAATGAAATTAATTTTGCAATAATTAATGCATCAGATCATTAAATGTATTACTGTCAGCATATTCTGCTGATCATGTTTAACTCCACTAGTGCACAGGTTGTTGCTGAACATGTTCTTTCACATGGAGCAATGCATCCTTTGTTTCCACCCATAACCATCTGATAACTTAGTTTGAGTTCTAATACAGTTTTACTCATAGGAGCAAACTCTGTGTGCAAGGGAAGTGGGGCAGGCGGTAGGCTGGGAAAAGGAATGGAAAATGCCACCCCCCCTCCCATTTTAAATGATCTTTTGATAGCCTCAGCATTCATACCTGTTGCCCTCCCAGCCCCAATTGTTATGTGTTTGTGCCTATTTGACTCAAGTACTAAATTATTTGGTCCAATTTTACTGGCTAGTATTTAGCACTACCCAAGTGAACAATAATACATCTAGTTCAGATAGTAAACTAGTACCCACCATCCTTTTGGTGCTGAAGCTCAGTAGTCCTTTTCAATTAGTTTTTTGTAAGCTTAATTCTCTAAAGATAAAAGGTATTTTAATACAGATTAAGAAAGTAGATATCAGAGAGAACAAAAAGGAAAAGTACAGAGGAAGTGCTTTGGGATTAAAAATACTGGAATTGTATAAAAGAAAAATGAGTTAAGGGAAGAAAATATAAAGTAATTGGGGGAGGGAGAGAAAGGATAGACCACTAAAGGTGAAATTACATTGGCTATAGTGTTCAAACCTAAGGGCTGGTCTACACTGAGGTGGGGGGGATCGATCTATGATACGCAACTTCAGCTACGAGAATAGCGTAGCTGAAGTCGACGTATCCTAGAACGAAGTAATTTTACTTATTTCGGGTCCACGCGGCGCAGGCTCGCTCCCCAGTCGACTCCGCTTCCGCCTCTCGCCGTGCTGGAGTTCTGGAGTCAATGGGGAGCGCTTCTGGGATCGATTTATTGTGTCTAGATGAGACGTGATAAATCAATCCCCAATAGATTGATTACTACCCGCCGATTTGGCGGGTAGTATAGACGTACCCTAAGTCTGTATTTAGTTTCATAATGGTCTCTATGCAGGCACAGGGGTCCTCCTTGCAGGCTTGGGTACTAACTAGTGATGGCCTGATTTCCAAAGGTGCAGAGCACCTCCTACTCTTAATGACCTCAGTGTCTGCTGGGGTTGCTCTTTGAAAATAAGGCTCCTTCTCTTGAGGCACCACATTATGGATTTAAGAAACCTAGCTTTAGCCACCAAGTTTTGAAAAATGCAGCCAGTTATTATCAAAGTGTTTGTGTTAATTACAGCTGAGTCAATCACTCGCAACATGACACCCCTGGATGCATCAGTGATAGCAGGGACCAAACGCAGGACCTCTACATCTAAAGGCCCGTGCCAAAGAACCTAGGTTCCTGTGCTCAAAGGCTGTAGCAAGACCAATAAATGTCTGTGTGAAGTAGGCACTATGGAGGGACAGAGCCATACTGTTTAAGCATAGGCTACAAATGCAAAAACTAGTCCCTGTTGGCTAGATTCAGAAAGGACCTTAGGTGCCTAACTGCCACAGACTGGGGAAAGATAGGCTTTCCTTCACTTAACTTGTCTGCGGGCCCAGTCTGGAAAGTGGGCTCAGAACTTGCCTACTGATTGGGCTCCTGTAGGCAAATGTACACAAAATGTCTGGGGTGAATGAGGACCTCTCTCATAACTTCTAGCACAGTGATTACAGTACTCACCTGCAATATGGGAGACCCCTGATTCAAGTTCCCCCTCTGCCTAAGAGGGAGAAGGGATCTGACATCTCCCAGATGAGAGCCCTGGCTACTGGGCTATGGGATATTCTAAAGTGGGTATCCCTGACTCTCTCTCCAGTTGAAGCTATTTCACTGTGGATAAATAGAAAAAGAGTCCTTGGGCCAGAGAGACAGAGAAGGTGTGAGGATGACTCTGTAGCCCAGTGGATAGGGCAGTAGGATAGCCTTGTTCAAATCCCTTCTCCCCTTGAGGCGGGGGGGACTTGAAGCAGAGGTCTCCCAAATCCTGGATGAGTACCCTACACACTGGGCTAAACGTTCTGAGGGAGCTGCTCTGCCACCTCCTCAGCTTCTAGCAAAAACAGCACGAGTGCCTAGCCCCAAGAGAATTCCAAGCAGAGGGAGGTGCCTCCCTGCTGCTCAAATTTGATGCCTATCTACAAGAAAGGGGTGGGACTTAGCACCCCTCTTGCCTTGGCATCTCCCATTGGTTAGTTTAGGCAGCCTAGCATGCTGGCTTTTGTGAATCCCATTCTGAGGTGCCTATCTCTTCCCATTCATTGTATAGGGAACCTAGGCACCTGACTCAGGTTTTCTGAATCTCAGTGATTTTCGAGGGGCAGAGCATCACCACACGTACGTTTCTTTGTGCATTTAGTCCTATGTTACCTCCATTTTAAAATCCGTTTATTTCAGTTGAGTTGCCTCCTTTTTTTGGTTTTGTCCCCACAAGCAATCAAGTATTACAGGCATAACTGTTTGTGGGAAAGAAGTTTCAAAGTATCAGGCGGGAATCTTTGAGGAAATTGAATTTTAAGTCTGCATGTGTTAGAAATCATGGTGGAAGTGCCTGCACTTTTTCCAGTTAGAAAACAGAAACATATATCTGACCAACCACAACTCAGGTCAAAATTTGGACTATTCATAGTCAATCTGTAAAGGAGATGTTCCTTCCATTGATTCCTTCCCTTTTAAGCCTGTGTGACTCAGCTGAATATCAGGATAAACTATAAATTCTGTCACAGACAAATCTGGCCCAGGAGTTCATAAAAGTGTCGTGTCCACATCGGAAGCACACCAAACACATTTTATGAAGTTACTTATAAACTGTGTATAGGTGACAAGTGTCAGATAAATAAATAACCTTCCCCACTTTCCTGCCTTAGGAAGAGCAGACATTCAAGGGGGCTTTCACCTCACCCTACCGCAAAAATCCTTTCAGTTCCTGAGTGGAGGGAGAAGAGGGAGCAGCACATATCATTTTGACAAGATGGGAACAGAAAGAGTCTGGCACCTCAGGCACTTTGCTCCCTCCCCTCCTGTGAGAAATGGGTCAGCTCCTCTGCCTACCCTTTGCATCTGCAACACCAGGCTTGGGAAGGAGGTGAAGAATCCTTGGAGTGTCCCCTCACCCAACAGTCCTGGGAAGGGGAGAAGAATTTCTGAACCCGCAGAGGTGCACTGAGGGCAAAGGGGCAAATGTAGGAAAGTTCAGGTGGGGGCTCAGGGGCAGAATTAATAGCTGGGCTTAGGGATGGGCAGATATGAAGATAAGGAGCTAGGGACACAGAACTAATGAATTAGAATGCTGGGGTTTGGGGAGAAACTGGAAGCTCGGCCCCATCTGGCAGCATTTTGGACAAAGATTTGTAACCTAGAGGGAGGGGAGCCAGTGTCAAGCTGTCTGAAGTAGATCACGATTGTAAGTGCCTACCTCAGGGCAGGCTGTCAGAAAACAGGGCAGACACTCCAAGTTGTGATGTGTTCAATAATTAGTTTTCACTAACCCAATAACAAACATGAACTCCAGGATCACTGTAACACTCTTACCATAGAGTCACAGACAGTCCCCTTGGTATCTCCAGTCTATCTTGCCACCCAGGCAAGCTGGACTTAGTGATAAATGGTCACTTGCACCAAATATCACAAAATATTCCGGTTGCTCCCAGTCCCAAGAGACCAGCCGCTTACCTCAGATCAACTGTACCCTAGATCTTACACCAAAGACAACCCCTGTAGCCAATCTTGTAATAAACTATTTAAAGGTTTTTAACTAGGAAAAAGAAATGAGATATTTATTTACAGGTTAAAGCAAGCAAGCATGTACACACAAATGAGTTACATCTATGGTTCCTAAAGATGACAGAGATGTTTGAATCTGTCAATTCAAAATGTCTTTCAGAGTGGACCCAGGTGTAACCGCTGGGATTTCTGCCTTAATTTAATGTATATGGCCCTGTAAGAGTTCAAACACCAAAGAGATGAAAAATTCTCTTGTGACTCTGTTTTATCTCTTACATTTAGTCGTCCAATCTATGCACGTACCATTTCCAAGATGTGATAGGGACGTTCACCAATAATTTGTGTTGCTATGTTCCTTAGTGGCCTGTTTAATCTTTAAACACCTCCTGAATGGGCTGGGGAGATGATTCCCATGCCTGGGTTCACAAGCTCAGAGCAAATATTTTCAAAGTTATAAAGCAAAACTTACATATTTCATTATAGCATGGAATATAGACATTACAAGTGAGATTCATGCATGCAGCAATTTACAAGCATTTCATAGAATCTAAACACTAAATACATTCTTATACGACTAATACATATTTTGAACAAAAATAACCTACACGTGAGCTGATATGGTTTCCAGCTATGAGTTTGTCACTTCTTAGCTAAGGCGTATGGCCTTGGCCAGAGCCGGCGCAGGATCACCTTACTGTATAAATTTGAGGGAGCTGGCAACTCTGCCTCCCACACTTATGCTGAGGAAGGATGGGAGGGGTTCAAAAATCACCAAAACCACAATATAATAGAAAAGAATCCTCATTATTTGGCAGGGGCAGGCCAGGGGTGTTTCACTCATGAGATTTGAACTTTTGGAGTCTGTCTCTGTTCTGTTCCTGGGGTGGTGCAGCTACATACAGCTCCTTTACACAGGACAGACTGTAAGGTTACAGTCTTCTAGCTCCATTTCTGTGGGTGGCAGCATCTCCCCCGCAGTCAGTTGTATTAGGGGACCTTGCTTTGGCTCCTCTTCCACTGGCAGCCCCAGATGTCTGGGGCTCTAAGCTTGAGCTGTAGGAGTAGGCATTAATCCAGTCTCTGTCTCTCAGACACATGCTCATGTACATAAACATACCCAATGTCAGAACAAGATTATTTGGTCAGGATGTTATTGCTGCAATTTGCTTACAACCTGGCAGAATTGATTCTTCCTGACAGAATAGCAATATCTAACCCAGCCCTTCTCTCTAACATTATCTAAATTGTCTGAGACTAAATTATGCTTTATGACTGATTAGCATTACATGAACCTGAGAAAGAAACATTAATACAGAGACATGACCTTTACTCAGACCAGGAGGTAGGAGTGTGTGTGTAACTGAGGAAGACTTTTGCTCATTTAAACTCTTGTTGAGCAGAGAACGGGGATAAAAGTTAAGATATGAATTTCCGGGATAATTTCATATGACTAGACAGTGCGGAGAGTTTATTATGTCTTGTACTGAACAATCGTATAATAGCATCATGGATTTCCTTAACAAAATTCTTACAGGCTGACTTTCAGAGGTGCTGTGTGCTGGCACCTTCCAGTGACTTCATGGCTCAGCATGTTTACAACTCAGGCAATTAACTGTTAGTTAAACAGAAAGAAAGAATCTCCAAGCACACAATGATCAAAACAGCAGTCTGTCTTCTAATCATTCAGGGACTCAGCTGTCTGCTGAGTAGCAGCTATTATTGTCTACTGATGGTAACTAGAACATTGGTTCTACTCTCTCCCCCTCCCCCCCCACCCCCTGCAACCTGATGCTTACAAGCCAGTAAAATGAAGTAGTCATCTGGTATTCCACTTCCTGTAGGCTCACGGGAAATGAACTGCCTTCGGAGATCCATGGCAATCCATAGTGTGATTGAAGCTTGGGTAGATACATCAATGCTAACTTTACCTGTGCCAGCATTGCTAAAAATAGGAACATAGACATGGTCACACAGGCTTCCATGAGGCCTGTACAAGCCTGCTGGGAATTTGAGGTGCACACTTGCTTTGCTAGCCACATCTACATTGCAGGGTAGACATACCCTTTAACCATTAGACTAAAATATTGTGAAATTGTATTTATCACTCTCATAATATATTAGTTTTCATTTTCAAGGCACATTACTTTCAAGTGCTTTCAAGTGGTCTTGCTAGTCCGTTCTGGCTCTGCAATCTACAAGTCAAGTGCTAAATACTCCTCTCTCTTGAGTTTAGTTTGACCTTTCCCGTTTTGAATCTCATTTAAGAGAAACAAACTAACTCCCAGCCAGAAGCTTGAGCCGTTCAGAGGCCTCTGGTCAGGAATTAATTTCTTTCACTACTTTGTTAAACCAAACTGGAAAATGAACTAACTACACAAATGAAATTGGGATCAGAAAAATTCATGACAGCCTCAGGAGAGGCACTTAGTTTAGTACGAGAGCTGTAGATGGTAGACCAAGTAGGATTCCAAGGTATTAAAGGCAATTCTACTCTGAAAAGTGACTGTTAAAAATTGCATGTAGAATTTCATAGTGCTCCCTAGATTCCAGATCATATCAAAGATTTTTTTTTCCTACCTGCCCTGGAAACTCAGCCTGGGATCTGAAATTCAAGCTGGTTTCATTCCTCCTCATGCATCCTCTGCAGTAATAAAGCTTCTCAAACAGAACTCAGTTTGCAGTTTTGCAGATGATGCATGACCCAGAATGGAAACCTGCTCACTCACACATAGCTGTGCTGTTTCTGAAGGGCAAACAGGAAGAAAAAACCAACAAAACAATAAAAAAAAACCCCATGTACCTTGCTCAGCAAAGTAAGCAGATATGATTCTGAATACATGTAGGAAGTAAGTGCCATTTTCACATAGTCATTTTTCGTGGTAGAATCTACATGAAAAATACTTGAATAAATTAAGGTTTATATTGCTAAACTAACACAAGGTGGCAGCATTTCAGCACATTTTTCTAATGTTAGGAAAAGCCATTATTTAGGAAACTGTCCAGTGAAGTACTGAGAGGCTGAGGGAGGAAGTGATCAGAGGGGAGCAGTGAAGAGCAGGAACCTGTAATAGCTTTCAGTTAATCTACAGAGTAGGATATTAGGAGAACAGCATGTTACACTATTATGCAAAATCAGTTCAAGTAAATATTATTTGATTCAGTTGTCCGCTGTATTGCACTATGTGAAGGAAGCTTCACAGGTGAGTAAAGCTAATGGAAAGTGGATGTTAAACCTTAATGCTAGTGAGCCACAATAGCTATACAGCTGAAATGATTCTTCCCTGTGCAAAAGGGTGAAACTGTAAGGGGTGAAGTTACTCTGAGACATGGAAGGGGTGTGGATAGGAAAAATCGACAGTGCATTGATTATTTTCCTGCCAGGTGCATATAATGTGTAATCAGTTTTTACTAGAGCAGACATGAGGCTGCTCTAATCTGAAGGGCAAAGCTGGTATGTTGGTACCTTGCTCTTTATCAGCACCTAGCAATGCTTTATGCTCCAGGTCTGACCCTGACCTGCTTCCTCCTGAGGCCCCCCTGGTGAAACAGATGTTAATTTTCATGTTTCCCTTTCTAGACTGACTTTTACTGTTGTTGTTTGTTCAAGGTTATTACCCAAATATAAGCCATGGAAATGGCAATCTCTTGGCCTTTGTCTACTGTGGAGGATTGCCCCCACTGAACACATTATATGGGGCAGCTTCTGAAAGCCACTGAGGATGTGTAAGAAAGGTAATTGTGGCAGAGCAGTTGAGAAGATTGACCGACAAAAGAAGGGAGGGTGTCTTAACATCCAGCCAGTAGTTTTCAGGGGAAAACTGTGATCATGTTGCAGGTTATCACTGAAGTATTGTACTAGTAAGGATTTGGGTCAGTTTTACACTTGCCATGGCAAGTGAATGAGAACATTTCCAGAAAGACATTTTAACACTGTACTTTTAGTCTGTAAGTGTTGTTATTTGTATTACAGTAGCACCTACAGGCCTCAAATGCAAGCAGACCCCCCTTGTGCCAGGCCCTGTACAGATACCTAGTAGAGAGACTGCCTGCCAGCGCTGGTTGGAAATTTTCCAGCTGGAGGTTTTTCTGTCAGGAAGTGTTGATTAGTTGAAACCAAAACACTCCACAGGAATGTGTTGATTTTGATGAAATTGTGACAGAAACCAGGCCATTACTGATGGCAGCCTTCTTGGCTCCTTGCCAGCTCCCCTGCCACCCTGGTTCCTCAGTGGCCTCCCAGGCAGGCTGCCATGAGGGGAGCCCGGGGAGGTGGGACTGGAACTTTTTGAAAACTTCCATTCTCTGGGAAATTTTGCATGTCTAACTCTTCATTCTGAATCAGAATGAAACTATTTTTGGGAAAGTGAAATTTCCCCTAGGAAGAGAAATTCAAGTTCTGGTCCTTGCCCTGAAGTGCTTACAATCTACAGAGACAAGCCAAAGGGTGGCATGGAAATCAGTAGCACAGAGAGGTGAAGTGCCTTTCAGTAGCAGATCTGGCAATAGATCCCTGGTCTCCTGCCTCCCAGTCTAGTCCACTGCCTCTCTGCCCTTACCATGCTGCCTCTCTGGCATTGGCCTTAGGGAACTGCTTGTGCCTATTTCACATGCAGACAACTGAGATCCTTTTTACTCATTTACTACTCTCCAAATTCCCCAAATAGCAGTGACAGGACCAGCAGTTCAGGGATTATATCACTGTGAGCCTCTCAGCCAAAGACAAAGGAATGAACAAAAGGGTCTGAGGGTGATGGGTGTAGCTGTGAAACCCACACCATTGTCTTATCCCAGTACTTAAAAGTGCTGCTGGCTGCATTAATGGTTTTCTAATGTAAAAAAATACTGGAGAAGCAGAATGCCACAACCTGCCAGAAGTGCTACCCAGATGCAAACCCATTCATTTGAGCTCTTGTGTTGTGTCTACCATTAAAGTGTTCCTGCCTTACAAATTAAACACTGCATTGTTTATAACTATGTATAGATTTTTCTCAGCATAAGTAAACAACTGTGGGAGTATTCACAGAGGAAAGATGGCCCAGTGGTTATAGGCTAGCCTGGCCCTTGTGGGACCTGGGTCCAAGTCCCTGTTCTACCAGAGTTCTTGTGTGACCTTGGGTAAGTCACTTAGCTTCTCTGTGCCTCACAGCTCTCTCTAAGATGGGATAACAGTACTTCCCTACTTTAAAAGGGTGTTGTGAGGATAAGTAAATTAAACTACTTACCCATCGGCCTTCACTGCAGAGTATGTGAGGGAGATTCCCTCACCTAAGCCATTCTTTTTAGGTGACAAATTTGAGGAGCTGTCCCAGATTGAGGTGTCAGTAGAGGATGTTTTAGAATAAACTGATAAATTAAACAGTAATAAGTCATCAGGACCAGACAGTATGCACCCAGGTGTTCTGAAGGACCTCAGATCTGAAATTGCAAAACTACTAATTGTGGTATGTAACCTATTGCTTAACATCAGCCCTGTATCAAATGACTGGTGGATAGCTAATGTAACATTGATTTTTTAAAAATATCTCCAGAAGCAATCTTGGAAATTACAGGCCAATGAGCCTAACTTCAAGTATCGGGCAAATTGGTTGAAACTATAGCAAAGAACGAAATTATCAGATACAGTAGAAAACGATGTTTGGGGAAGAATCAACAAGGCTGTTCTAAAGGGAAATCACACCTCACCAGTCTAATACAATTATTTGAGGGTATCAAGAAGCATGTGGACAAGGATGATCCAGTGGATATAGTGTATTTGGACTTCCAGAAAGCCTTTGTCAAGGTCTCTCACCACAGGTTCTTAAATAGGCAGTCATGGGATAAGAAGGGAGGTCCTCTTATGTATAAGTAACCAGTTAAAAATAGGAAACAAAGGGTAGGAATAATTATCGGTTTTCACAATGGAGAGAAGTAATAGCAGGGTCCCCCAAGGATTTGTATTGCAACCAGTGCTGTTTAACATAGTCACAAATGAACTGGAAAGGGGGGAGAAACAGTGAGATGGCAAAATTTGCAGACAACACAAAATGACTCAAGACAGTTAAGCAGACTCTGAAGAGTTACAAAGGGATCTCACAAAACTGGGCAGCCGCAGTCAAAAAAGTTAACAATGTTTAGGAGCCATTAGGAAAGATATAAATAATAGGACAGAAAATATCATACTGCCACTATATAAATCTATGGTATGCCCACACCTTGAATACTGTGTGTAGTTCTGGTTGTATTAGAATTGGAAATGGTACAGAGAAGGGCAACAAAAACGATTAGGGTATGGAACAACTTCCATATGAGGAGAGATTAGAAAGTTTGGGACTGTTCATCTTAGAAAAGAAACAATTAATGGATAATATGATAGAGAGCTATAAAATCATGTATGGTGTGGATAAAGTGAATAAGGAAGTGTTATTTACCCCTTCACAGAACACATGAACGAAGGGTGACCAATGAAATTAACAGGCAGTAGATTTAAAGCAAACATATGGAAGTACTTCTTTGCACAAGGCACAGTCAACCTGTGGAACTCGTTGCCAGGGAATGTTGTGAAGGCCAAAAATAACTGGGTTCAAAAAAGAATTAGATGAGTTTGTGGAGGATAGGTCCATCAATGGCTATTAGCCAACATGGCCAGGGATGCAACCCAATACTCTGGGTGTCCCTAAACCTCTAACTGCCAGAATCTCAGAGTGCACAACAGGCGGTGGATCACTCAATAAATTGCCCTGTTCTGTTCATTCCATCTGATGTTGGGCTAGATGGAGCATTGGGCCAACCCATTATTGCCATTCTTATGTTCTTAAAGATTGTGAGGTTACTCAGATAACATAGTAATGGGGTCCTTATAACTAGATAGATAGCATGCTTAAAAGAAACAGACAGTAGTCATGTGGAAAGACAGCATCCCAGTGGAAAGGATGCTTGGAAATGGCATTAATGTAACATTGCCCTCTTTAAATGAATTTGGAAAGCTCATTTGATGCACCAGCTCATTTTCTGCCAGATTCTGAGAGCTAGATATAGCCATTAATTCTTTACATGGTGCATAATTTAAACCTGATTAAGTCAGAGTGAGGTTTTATTCAATCCTTGAGAGTTTATTTAAATATAGAACACATTGGTAGTGCAGATTTCAAAGGACATTTGAAAACTCCTAAATAAAATCCTATTGTGATACATTCTTAAAAATATATATTAATCAGGCTATGGAATCTTCTATAATGATCACCTCTTATCTCTCCCCACCCCCATATTTACAGGGAGATGCAGGAGGGAGAAAGTTGAGGATATATTAACATCAGGGAAAGGAAGTTTAATCTGCAACATCAGATATAATTGCAGGTCAAAACAATGACACTTCCATTTTTACAAAGCCCTTCTTGTTCAAAACTGTTTACCGACACACTGTATATTCTAGTACAGTAGCACCAGGAAGAGGAGGAGGTATGAGGCATTGTAAAGAGAAGAAGTAACTACCCCTGTATGTGTTTTGAAAAGTCCGCAGCTTCCTCTTTCTAGCCCTATTTACAGGAGGCAGATAGCTTGAGCCACATTATCAAAGGCAGACTCCAAATGTGCCAGTGAATTTTGCCCACAGACAGAGGATGCAGTTTCAAAGTTCTCTTTGCCAGTGTGACTTGTCATTCCTGACAGCTGTGAGCAGGGAGGGGTCAAAATCTTTCCCGATACTGAGTGGTAGCTATTGCCACAAATAGTGCCATTAACGTCAATGGGGCTGCTGTCAGTGAGGGTGGTAGAATCTGGTAGAATCGTACCATTATTGGTACGAACCTAGTGCTGTTAATACCTTACATATCAGTGAACAAATAAAAGAAAACATTGTTATCTGAGTCCATAGTACATCTTTTTCATCTCCAGTTTCCATGGGCTGAATTGTTCCATTAAAGCATGGTGCTGAGTAGGGTGTGGGGCAGAGCCATGCTGCCCCACTAGGACTCATGGAGCTGCTTGTGAGTCCAACCACTGAACCAACCCTTCCGAGGGTAGCCCACTTTCCCTCTCTGTGTCCCTCCCGCCCTGGCTGGGGAAGAATAGGGGATGGGACATGACTCTTCCCCATATTAGCTGCCTTAATCTTCAGGAGGTGCTAGTATGGAACTGACCCTGCATCCAAGACAGGACTTGGGGTAACTAAAGTGCCTGGCCCTTGGCCAAGAGCACCGGAGGGGAGTTGTCCTTGTTCCCCGCCCCTCACCTTATTTCCCTACTTAAGGGCCACCATCTTCTGGCCCATTGATTGGCAGGTGTCAACCTCTTCAGTGTATGAAGTAAATTTACCTATGAAATTAAAATGTAAAATCAGACAAAACACCTGAGTCAGAATTCACTTTTAGAAATGTACTCTGTTTCTACTACATTTGCTATGGAAACAAAATGATAATTTTCATTGATTACTCAGATTAAAGGAAAGGCCAGCTGCTAGGTTTATTTATAAAATTTACTGAAGCTTCTGTGACAACTTTCTCTGCTTTCATAAAATGCATTTAGAGAGTGTTAATTAAAAAGCAATAACTTTGTTTGGCTCCCCTCCATGCCAGCAGCAACTTATGCAATAATAATACAGTGCCTTGTTGCTCAGACTGCTGGCCCTTCATACAGTAATTTTTCTAACCAAAAGCACTATATTAGTTGAATAGCATGGAACCCGCTTCATGAAAAGAACAGTGTTTCCAAGAGGTCTATAAACTAAACAGTTTTTGATCTCCTTTTTCTTTGTAAACAGCTTGAATGCAGTTGGAAACTCATAGAGCTCTGTTCCTTGTTTTAAAACGTATGAATGGCTTGATTAATGGTTCATTCTAGACAAGTGGAAAATACGATTTGGGGGAGGACCCTACCAAGTGCAGAAGGATATTGACATTCTTTGGGAGAGGATTTGTTTGCTCCACACTTAACCTAGCTGGTTAAAAGTAATTGCAATCATTGGTTTTAAATCATGTATGATTTTGTATTGTCTTTTCCCCTGTTCTGGTTTGTTCTAGATTGTCAGCAAGTTTACATTATGTGTGTGTATATTTACCTATATGCCATCTGTTGATTTGGCAACCTATCATAATTTAAGTGTATCCTTTGTATTGCTCAAAGGGCCACATTATGACTAGGACTATGTGCCTTCAAGTGCCATCCCCACTTATACTGTTATGAGGGCTACCTCCACACTTGGGTCTCGGTCCGTTACTCACCTTCCCCTAGAGCAGGGGAACAGAGAATGGGCATAGCCTTTACTGCAACCGCTCCCCACAAATGCACTGACCAGCCCAGGGAGAATAGTAATTGGCTCCTGGCTTACCCCAACCGGAAATTACTATGCCCCAGAGCAAAGGGACAGCCGGGGAGAGTTGTACCTTAGAGTGTGCCTGAGGCACAATACCTCCTGGGAATCTTCCTGGGCTGTGCAACTGATGCCCCACCCTCCCTAAAGGAACAGTCTAGCTTGGAATGAATATATTCAAGCAAATCCATCTGTGGAGTGGGGCACTTCTGTAGATAAAGTGAGAGGCAAAGAATAGGAACTACCCTCATTTAAATCTTCCTAAGATGGATAATCAATCTGAGAAAGCTAAACTAGCACAAAAAAATAAAGTCCATGTTTCATTCTCCAAAACAGGTCTTGTTTATACAAGCAAAGCCAGACAGTCAGGGTTAGGTTCACAAAGGGGTTAAAGCACTTAACTGCTATTTTAGGCACCTAAATTTCAGGATCAGCCACCACAAAACCCCTGCTCAACTGCTGCTGAATGTCTAAAGTAACTCGGCACCTAATTTTTTTCAGTAGAAGTTCCCTGAGTTCCTGTTGTTTTGTCTCTGGACATGTGTGCTGATGCCTCACTTGAGGCATCCAGATGCTTAACTCCCAGTGTGATGCATGAACCAGGAGAGGACAGGTGTTCTTCCCCATAACTTGCTTGTGGTGCCCTATATGCTAGGCAGGCTCAGGGACCTGCTTAACAGATTGGGCCCTGCAGGCAAGCACCTAATTTCTGAGGGCCAGAAGGAATCATTAGTTATTAATCATTTAAGGCATATCAGTCCCACATATCCCTTGCACTCTCTCAAAGGTGGGTTTGGATAACTACCTGTATGAAGTACATGGATATATGTGACACCATTTACCAATACACTCTCCACCCTTGCCGGGTCCCAAAGCTCAGGCTCCAGCCCTAGCCTGAATGTCTACACTGCAATTTTTCAGCTCCAGAGCCAGAGCGCCACAAGCTCGAGTCAGCTGACCCAGGCCAGCCACAGGTTTTGTATCCCTGTGTAGACATACACTTATACATCAGGGACTCAGCATCTTTCCTTTAATGCCTAAGGGCTAAATTGTGGCTTTGTCACAAATCCTGCACATGAAGCAATGTGATCCCAGGAGAAGACCATAAAGTAGATTATAACTTAAAGTCACTATCTTCCTTCTGGTTTTTCCCGGCTCTGGACATACTTGTGCAAATCCTAAATCTGCCGTGGCATACATTCCACAGCATGCTAGCAAAGCTGTATTAGCCAGACCTTTGGCAGGGAGAGGAGTCAATTCTCCATCCAGCCTCTTATCTTTCCTGTCTACTCCCTATGCAGTGTAAGGGGTGTAGTGGGCCTATAGAGGTTTCTTTCCCATCCATCTTTTTATCCACAGTGTAGGTGGCCAGTGCAGAGAAGTAATGGAGCATCTTATGCTGCCCTTCATGTGCACACAGGACAGGACACAATCTGTCCCTAAATGAACATTTGGTAAGAGTAAGGGTTTGCTCTGTTAGCCATGGCAAAAATGTCCTCTCTCAGGACTGCTGTGCAATGTGCAGTCTGGCATTTGGCTCCTACCTTCCACCCTTGAAGAGGCTGCGGATCAGATATGTAACTTATGAAGCATTCTGTCATTATATAGGTTACACATTTATTATTAATTCCTTCTGGTGCACAATCTGTGTTAAGCCATTTGCATTCCCAGAGGCAGTGTCCCAGCAGTTTGGATGTAGGCCTTGTAGTTAGAAGACTTGGGTTCTGTTCCTGGCTCGCTCACTGACTCAGGGCTCGCTTTGTGAAAGTCACTTTACTTTCAAAGGTTCAGTTCATTCACCTGTTGGAAAAAAATAAATTAACTACATTTATAAAGTGTATTGAGATCTATGGGTGAAAGGAGCTACAAAGTGCTAGATATTATTATCCCTAAGAGAGAATCTTTATTTTGCAGTGTGTGCTTGTGTGTCATTGTGACGGGGTGCGACTCACCACTGCAGCATCTCCTGCTGGCTGTCTTGGGAATTGTCTCTGTGCCCTCTTCGGTAGGGTCTTTCCCACTGTCACCTCTGCTCCTGGACCCGCATCGCCCCAAGGACCGCAGCGTCCTCTTCAGGACGAAGCCCTCCGGCTGTGCCGCACTCTGTGCTCCCCCCTTCCGGGGAACTGGCAGTACACTGTCCAGCCACTTCCTCAATGGCAAGTGGGAGTGAGGGGGACCCAGGCCCACCCACTACTCTGGGTCCCAGCCCAGGGACCTTGTAAATAACAGCCACTTCCCCACAGCCTCAGCACCTTCTCCGCCCTTGTCTCAGGGCCTCAGCATACCAGCAGTCAGCTGGGAGCTCTCTCTCTCTTTCTCTCTCTCTCACCTGATCCTGCCCAGCACGGCTTTGTCCAAGGGGCTAGCATTATTCTTCCTCCTGCAAGGCAGCCAGTTCTCCCTCCTTGAGTTCCAAGGAGCAACTGAAGATGCTCTGCTCTGCAATCCTTCTTATATGGGCAAGCCCAGCCCTGATTGGCTGCTCCTTGCAGCCCTTCCTCTAATTGGCTGCCTTCTGCGCAGCTTCCCTAGAGCTGTATTAACCGCTTATGGGCCAGAGTGGGGCAGTCACCCCATCACAGTCATTGACAGCTTTTATTTGTCTACATTTCTTTTCATCTATCTCTGTACAGTTGATTCTATCTGATATAGTTAATTGTCCTCCATCCAGTGACAGTCACCTCATCTGGATTTGGGAGGCATAATTATGGCTATCTAAGAAATCAAGCAATCAACTGAAAATCTGTTCTTTACCATGGAATCATCCTGGCTTATAAATCAATGCTGTTAAGTGAATGAATTGTGTCCTAGTACACATTAAAGGCCATAGCAACAAGCATGACAATTGTAGCTGCTGCAGGAGAGAGAACTAAAAACATTTATTCCAAAATGTATGTACATTTAAGTAATTTTTTCTGTATACAGTGGGATCAAATGACTCACATAGCAATTGGCTGTGGCAAAACTCAGAAAAAACATGAGGTGGATGCACACCTAATCTTACCTCTTCCCCCCGCCATCATCCTGCCACCCAAAATGGGCAGGCAAAGAAGGGAGAGGCCAACTGGTGCACAGCACACCCTTATAATGACATTGTGCTTTTTAGCAAACTGCCATGGGGAGCAAATGGCAGGGGGAGTAAAGGTGTCCAGGATGGTAAGGGTTGGATTGTCAGTCCCACAAAGCAGGATTCCCTGCTTATAGGAAGGACAACAGAGCAGCCTGTAAGAAGATGTCCATTCACCGCCCAGGTATGGCTACATTTAGGCAATTGTTGGTATTATTGATTTATTGAATAACAAAAAATGTGCTAGGTGCCATACAGAAATATACTAGGAAAATGTCATGATCCTTCCACAAAGAGCTTACAGTATAGGATTTGGACAAGCTGCATTGTTGATGGCAACAAACACTGGGGGCTGGGTATGGAGGAAAGGGAGACAATGAGAGTGACAATGCTCAGGGTTGTGAATGATATTGTGATCATTCCAATCTGTGTGTGTGTGTGTGTGTGTGTGTGTGTGTGTGTGTACAGAGTCACATACCTTCACATGCTGACACAAAATATATATGTTTATTACTTTACTTTTTAACCTTATAAGCCTTTCTCCTTCCTCTTACACCTTCATGAGTAGCCCCACTGAAATCAGTAGAGTTACAGCTGCGTAAAACCAGGGTGAGAGGCTCATCCAATTCATAGACAAGTATGACTTTTATATATCCTGGTAGCTGTGTAAGTATTTTATATCATTCTCTGTGGGAAAGCCTCCAGTCACTTCATTAAGCAAAAATAAACTATTTGTTGACAAAATACGAACATGAAATCCACAGTATCCTACTTTCTTAATGGAATTTAATGATCTGAAGAAAGACACTGATGGTTTTCAAAACTGAGAATGCTAGAACTATGCTTTATTTTAAAAAGCAGGTGCAGCACTCTCTTCATAATTCCTATTCTGGTGGCGGCACTACTTTGAGACCAACAAAAGCCTTCATTCTCTGGCATCTTATGTAGAGAAGTATTTACGAGCTTGTTTTGCAAACACTTTGATAATGGGCCCATTTAAAATTTATGCTAGAAGGTTGTTTGGGGGATTTGTTTGTTTGTTTTTACTCCTTTTTCCAGTTTGCTTTTTTTAAATAAAGCTCTAAATGTTTCATTATAAATACACATTTCCTTGTGACAAGTTTGTGGAAATATTCCTTTCAAGTATTCTCTGACACCACCACTAAGCACTGCGCTGGTTCTTCTGTGAATGAATGGCAAGTAGGATGCCTCCCAAAGTGCACCAGTAATAAAAGGTCATCACAGCAGTTCATTTACAGTCCCTGAAGCATTAACAGGGGATGCGTCTAGCTGAAGCATTTGTCATTGGTATCATGTATGCTCATTTATCTCCCAAAAGACAATTCTGTTTGTTTTTCACAGTGAGGTGTTCTATTGAAAATGCTTGACTGTTTTCAAAGGTATAGTGCCATTATTTCTTGTCTCTTAAACATGAACATCTGCTGAGATAATTGATCTGCACAGGAAATAACACTAGGAAGCATGCATGCCTATAATCTCCTTTATTAATCTTACTGTACTTTTTCTAAAATGCTAGTTGTGATCCCTTTTTGAGTCATAGAATCCAAGTCAGTTGCTCCTAGGCAGTTGCTCCTAGGTCCTTTGAGTAACTGATTCAAATCCTGAGGAGGACCATGGTGAATGGAAGTTGTTACTGCCTCATAGGCAGGAAACAAGAGGTCCACACAGGGCCGGCTCTAACTTTTTTGCTACCCCACCGAAACAAACAAACCAAAACCCTCCCCGGTGCCTACGGAAACACGCCCCGCCCCACCGAGTGTTGCGCCGCAACAATCCACCCCCCCGCCAATGCCTCTCCCTGCTGGAGCGCCGGGGTGAGGGCGGAAAGCCCGGCTGCGGCCCCGCTCTCCCGGCCGGCCGGAGCGCCGGGGGGAGGGCGGCAAGCCCGGCCGTGGCCCCGCTCTCCCAGCCGGAGCACCATGTGGTGGGCAGCATGCCCGGCCACAGCCCGCCCCAACAACCTGCCAGTATGTTTTTAAAAAAACCAACAACACACACCTGAGCGCCGCTCCCACACGGTGCCACCCCAAGCAAGTGCTTGGTAGGCTGGCGCCGGGAGCTGGCCCGGGTCCACAGCAGATTATTTTGGCCTTCTGCATTCCTTACAGAAGATCTGTGAATTCTTAGACAGACAAGGTGGGTGAGGTAATATTTTAATTGGACAAACTTCTATTGATGAAAGAGACAAGCTTTCAAGTGCAAAGGTTGGTTTAAAAAAAATACTTTATTAGACAGCTCTTTTAAGGCCCGATCTAACTCCCATTGAAGTGAATAAAATATTTCAGTTAACTTCAGTGGAAATTGGATAACTGTTAAGAACATTGATAGTGGAATGTGTAGTCTTCACTGAACAGAGAGAGACATTTTCTTGGATATGCTATGATCTGTAACTTTGTCAAATTATTCAGGTTTTGTTAAATATGCCGTAATTAAAACTGATTCCTATGCAAAGCCTAGAAGAATATGTATAATGTGCATGATTATACTGCCCAATGACAATTTAGCATACAATAGTATTTCTAAATAACTGATATGTAAAGTGTGCATATAGTAAATTTCTCTAAATGACCCTGTATAATTCATTTATGGTTATGATGCAAATTCTATTGACGCTAGCCCAACCATGTTCGTACACCTTAAAGTACACATTTTAAGCTTTTTATTGGTACCAAAATAAAATATTTAATTGTTAGATATAATGCACAATAGTCATTAGAACAGTCTTTAGAGGCTCTGTATGCAATAGATGCAGATCTAGACATCGAACTTCAATGTATTACAGAAATAAAGTTTAATAAAATAAAAAGTTAGAAGCTAACGTGACTAAAAAGTACAGTAAAATGGGTGATCCTATCATAGGATGTGATATTGGGAGGGAGCCAACCCTGTAAACTCCCACCCACATGAATAGTCCTTATGCATTTTGAGTAGTCTCATTGAAGTAAATGGGACCGCTCCTGTGGGTAAAGATTTGCAGGAACGGGCCTCTGAGTGTGACTTTTACTTATGCATATACACTCTCGCTCTCTTTCTTTGAAAATGTGTCACCTCTTCAGAGTATGAATTTAAGTTAAAATGGCACTCCCATTGCTTCAGTTATTTTTTTTCCTTTTCCTTTCTTCTTCACTTCCCTCATCTTTGGAAGCTCACTAACAGCACACGGAAGCAATAGCAGGAGAGCTACTATCACAGGGTATGCCTACACCGCAAGTGGAGGTGTGATTGCAGGACAAGGAGGCATACCAGTGCTAGTTTTAAACTAGGCAGTGCAAGTAACAATAGCAGTAAAGACACGATGGCACAGGCTAGCCACCCTAGCACAAGACCACCAGAGATCCTGGATACATATTTGGGATGCTAGCATGCATTGAAATCTGTGCCACCACAATCTGCACTACTGTTGTAACCTGTGCTAGCTAGATTGAAGCTAACATGGGTATGCCTACCCATGCTACAGTTACACCTTAATTTGTGGTACAGACTCCCTGCAGTGTCATGAACAGAGAGTAAGAAATGACAGAGAGAGGATTTTGCTGCAACCTTCTCAAAATGTCGTTTCACCTAACAGACTCAATACTTCTCAATTTCAGCTTTCATAAATCTTTTTATTAACCTGAAAGAGCTCTTTCTAGATGTATCATTACTGTGTTGTTATCTAAAATGTATGAGGATTCACTGACTCTGGGGTGGGTCTACTTCCACTTAGGACAACAGGCGATGACCCTGGCTAGGAGTTATATTCTTGTACAGACATTGCACAACAAGTACCCTTCAGATTTCTGAGATTTATGGCCGATAATTAAGTCTCTCTTCTATTAAGTGTCCCATGTCCTTGCATTTATAGGCTGAGCCAACCGATAGGATTTTAATTTGGGAGGTGAATATCCTCCTGCACTTGTGTGTCCCAAAAACAATATTCCCACTTTAAGGATTTAATCCACACATTTCTGCACTCGATGTCTATACTAATATACACGTGATAATTCTCTTTGGAATCTCACAGAGATTCTGGGCCAAAGTGATGATGAAAATGGTGGTGCAAGTTTGGTCAAAATACAGAGGTGAGTGGGGATAAGTGCAAAGGAAATGTAACTTGTGCTGATGTGGTGTTTATTGGGTGAATAAAATTAATAGAACTCTACCCCAGTTTGATTTTCTGTTAGAACCAACTTCAGCCCCTGTTGAAAGTAAGCACATCCGGAGTTTTACCTGCTTATGTTAGAGCTTGAGAGTCCGACCTGGTGTAAGTTAAAGGGAAGGTGGGGCTTTGTTACTTTACACTCTCCTGTTAATTGTGGACCCGCTAGTCCCATCCTTCTTCGTGTGTATGTGGCATTAATTTTGCCCACTCCCTATCAGTTTGGTGCAAGTTATGTTACTCTGCCACTTGCACTCACATACCCCATTTGCTGAACAACATAAAATCAACAGGTAATTAGTACATCCACTTACATTGCAGATCATTTTTGCCCTATGGAAGTTACACCTGCTTAATCTAGGCTGCATCTAGCCTGTGAACTAAATGCAGGTGTGAATTCCCACCATGGTAAAGCAAGAGTAACTCCATTGGCTGCAGAGAAGTTATTTCTGATTTCCATTGGGGTTAGCAACGGAAGCAGACTCATGATGTTGGGGAAGGGAAAGGGAAAAGAAGGAAAATTAATGGAGGCCAGATTACTAATTTATCTACTAGTGAAAGCTAATAATGGAATATGTTTCTCCCTGCCCAGAAGGATCTGTGGGAAGTACCCTAATGAGAAGCCCAGCAAGCCGCACTCCCAGAATGTTACACTTTCCACTGGAACTGCTCTAGCGTCTTTCATATTGGCTTCTGGTTAGTAAGTTGTGTCTTCTATTGTAGCTCCTAGATGTCACAATTTTCAAGCCCTGTGCTCATTACCATTGGTGGGAGATCCTTTTTGCCATCAAGAGTCAAAGTATACCCTTATTTACAGAGACATTAAAACAAAATCTCCCTACAGCTGCTTCTGTTTAAGCACATTTCTCTTTTTCACTTAAATAAAAATGTGAAAGGCTTTCCAGATTTTATTGGACACTTAACAGTGCTGCCATTTGATATCCAATCTATTTTCAGTCATTGACTGAAAACAGATTACCAAAAAACAGCTGCTACTGATCCAATATGTGAGTTTGCTAGTGGAGTTGGGTTTAGAAATCAGCAAGCAGTTTCAAAAGTAAAAACGTAAACATTGCCCCCTCACTCCAGGTAACTTCTATGACTGCCGAACTATATTCTTACCAGTGATTACCATGTCAGCAACATGGCAATTTGTAATAGTTCAAAGGGCTTATAACAATAGCTTCCTACTGCTCTCAGTAGGGAAGGACTTGGAAATTCTGCAACATCATCATTAACTATTCTACAGCATACTGATGACTTACTTTCTGTGGTTTTGCCTCACTCACTTCCCATGTGTGTTTTGCCTATAAAGCAGTACTGTAGGGGCTGTCTTAACACACTAAGAGTTATTCTTTCAGGTAGATATGAATGCCAGTAATTGTTCTATTGACTAGAAAAAGGGATAAACACACTGCATCTGCTCCAAAGCCTACTGAATTCAATATGAGTTTTTCCATAGACTTCATTAAGCTTTGGATCAGAACCTGCATTCAGTTTTTACTGAACAATATTAACACAGTGATTTTTCAAGGTGCCTAAAAGGTGTTGCAACGCCTAAGTCCCTTCGTGAATCTGGTCCTAAAGACCAACCTGGGGAATAGAAATTAGGTAATAGCAAGCTCTTCAGTCTAGGCGGCAAGGCTATAACAAGATCTAATGGCTGGAAGTCAAAGCTAGACAAATTCACACTAGAAAAAAGGGGCAGTTTTTTTAACAGTGAAGGCAATTGACCATTGGAACAACTTGTCATCACTGGAAATTTTAAAATCAGTATTGGATATCATTCTAGATGATAAGCTTTAGTTCAAACACAGCTATTGGACTTGATGCAGGAATTAATACAAAGAAGTCCTATGGCCTGTATGCTGCTGGAGGTCAGACAAGATGATCACAATGATCCTTTATGGCCTTAAAATCTATGAATCTACATCCAAAATTTGAACCAGCGCAATTCATTCAAATTAAACTAAACTGAGATAAACCAACTGTAAACCAGTTAAGGTGTGCCTATTGAGGGGTTTACTCTGGTTTAACTAAATCAATTTAAAAACCTATTTTAGTTAAACCAGTACAAGTTTTGGTGTAGATCAGCCTTCATTCACCATTGTGTTACTCCAGTTTTCTGATTATTATTGTTTATAAAGATAATTAATTAATACCTACCTCTGATATAGCACTTTTTCATTTATAGATTTCAAAGCACTTTACAATGAAGGTCACTACCATTGTCTCCATTTCAAAGATGGGGAAACCGAGGCACAAATTAATTAAGTGACTTGTTTAAGGTCCACAGCAGGCAAGCATCAGAGTCAGGAATAGAACCCAGATATCCTGAGTCCCAATCCAATATTGTATCCACTAGGACAAAATGGTTGCATATTTAGTTTATCATTTATACTTGTAAGAAATTTCACAGGAGCTACTTTTTCATATATGTCCATTATAGTTGTTGTTCAGCTTCCTCTGAAGCGTTTGATACTGGTCACTGTCCAAAGTGTGAAACAGACCTAGGTCTGAATCACCATGGTAATTCCTGTTATTTTACAAAATGGAGGATCTGAGACCTCAGAGTTTACACTTTCAGATTTATGTAGAATCAAAACAAGTCAAATGACTTCACACATCTGCGATGGAAGGTTTCAGCATGCAACTCTGAAAATGTAGAGAACAGTGTGTGTGAAGAGGAGAGGGGGATATTTGGGTTAGGTAGGTCATTCCTTTTATTAAACTGTAGACAGGGCCAGCTTTACCTTTTTTGCCGCCCCAAGCAGCGAAGCAACAAAAAAAAAAGCAGCCGCCAATGAAGAAAAAATAAAAAAGCTGCCGCCGAAGTGCCACCAAAAAAGGAAAAATGAAAAAGCTGCCGCCGAAGTGCCACCAATGAAGAAAAAATGAAAAAGCTGCCACCGAAGTGCCGCCGATGAAGAAAAAATGAAAAAGCTGCCTCCGAAGTGCCGCCGAAAAAGGAAAAAGCTGCCGCAAAAGTGCTGCCGAGGAAGGACACATGAAAAAGGAAAAAAAAACGGGGTGCAGCCCCAAGAATGGCCGAAGTGCTGCCCCTTCTGATTTGCTGCCTCAGGCACCAGCTTACTTAGCTGGTGCCTAGAGCCGGCCCTGACTATAGATACAGAAAGGTCATGTGGGTTTGATGATACTAACAAATGCAAAAAATTGTTCAAAAAAGTATAGGTGGAAGATGTATATGTTTGTTTGTCACAAAAGGCAAACATCTATGAGCTTACCAGGAGAGATCTAGGTGACTTTTTATTTTATCTTTTAAATCCATTTTCTTCCTCCATGACGTCTTCTTTTTCCCATCAATGCCTTTGGCCTAGAACCATCTGCAGGGCAAACTGTGATGCTATTAGACAGCTCAGCAGGGACTGGTCACGCTTTATGTGGGGTCATCAACTGTGAAAAATCATTTTGTTCCATCAACAAAATGGTTCATTTATCCTCCATGTCCTAGTTTATCTTGTTTTGTCTTTCTCTATTGTCATTTGCATCCTGATGGGCTCAGATGGTGAAGTTTTATGGTGAGCCACTGACTTTCCAGGAAGGGTCATTTGTATTGCTATGGTTAATAGTTACTAAAGCAAATATCCTTAATAGTGATTTAGCAAACTATTTGTTCCTAAGCAATTTGATATCTTTACTCCTTTGGTTTGGCGATGAAAGCGTGCTTAGTCATTGTTATACCTTGTTCTTCCTCTGACAATAGCTTCTTCTGGTACATTATATACATATTATTTGTTAAATAAAATCTATAATTCCATGTAAAACAGGTCAGCTGTTTGATAAAGAGGCTAGACATAAAAAGCAAACCAGCTGCAATTTTCCTTTCTCCCACTTACTGTCAGCAATAACAAATTTACTACAGTATTGTCAGTGCTGTGACGTGTATTTGCAACACTTTTACCCCAAATGCTATGATAATCCTCCTCCTCATATTGGTTATACAATGTTCTTTAAAAACATTGTTCTTCCTTAAATGATTTTCAAACTGCTGTCAATATTGAAAAAACTATAATAACCATTGTGTGTACCTGTGCTCATCTCATCCAGATATTCTGATCACTGATTTTCATGGTATTAATGGCTTCTTTTAGTTACATTTATTATCATGAATAAAGATTTGTATTATAGTAGCACACAAAGGCCTCAATCAAGATTGGGGGTTCATTGCAGTGCGTGCTGTGCAAACAATAAATAAAAAGTCCCTACCCCAGTGAGCATGCAGTCTAATAGACTTTCTATCACTTGAAATTCAACCCCACCTAGGGATAGAATACAAAGATATGCCTTTTTACCATCATGCAAGATACCCACAAAGTAAGAAGCAATTCTGGAGCATTGCTTCCCTAAGCTAAGGGTGGATTAAGGCTCTATTCTGATTGGAATAATGAAATATTTTTGGGTGGCATGCCACATTTTGTTTAATTTATATGGAAATGTGGCTTCATTTTTAAATGACACAAATTTGGCCCTTGAACTCCTACATTATATGGATCTTACTCGTTTTATCGAGTATGCATTGTGAACCTTTGGGATGCTGTACAAACATAAAAACAGTTATTTAAATTGTAAGTTCTTTGGGGCAGGGTCTGTCTTTTTGTTCTGTTTGTGCAGTGCCTTCACAGTGGGGTGCTGGTCCATGACCACAGTGGGGTGCTGGTCCATGGTAATGCAACTAAACATATTAATTAAAATAATAATAATGGATCCAATGTTCCACTGACACCACCAAGTGCACTAAAATATGAAAGAAAAATAACTCAAAGGAAGGGAAAATGCAATAAAGGAGGAAAATGGTCAGAGATGAAGTGACTGGCATGGGAAAGTCTGAACCATTAAGGTTGCCTCTGGAGGACGCAAGCACATATCCTCAGAGAGACAATTGCATATATAGAATTCAACCAAGAAGACTCCAGTCTCATTCAGACCAAGTCAATCTGTCTTCCCTTGATGAGACATAAGGGGAGAAGTGTTTACTCAGCTACCTCATTCCTAGATTATTAGGGACATAATTGATGAAACCTAAATTGATGATGATTTTATAAATGTTAGTGATTTGGCCAGTACACTCAAAAATGCCAACTAGGGCCCTGATCCTGCAAGGAGTTCCATTTGGACACAGGGGTCTGCATGTTTTTTGAGGGACTGTGCTACTAAAATCAAACTTCTTCCTGTTTTAAGCTGGTAATTATTTTCCCAAAAGGCATCAGTGTGTAAGAGAGGTTTTTTCATTAAGCAAAAAAAAAGGAATATATTCTATTTCACCTGCCCTACATTTAAAAAAAATTGTCAGTCACTAGCATAACCTCAAAAATGATGCTTTAGAGTCTGGTAATGTTTGCAAGTGAATACTGTTAGCTCAAGGCGCTCTACTCTAAAGTAGTAAATGCACTTTTTCCACAAAGTTAATTTCTAAAGCTGTCTCTATGTAATTAATTTCAAAAAAAGCAATGCCACTCATCAGCAAAGCATTAAGGATTTTTACAAAAAGCTAATTTGTCAGCAGGAAAAGAAATAAAAATTATGATGTCCATAATACTATATGACCTGCAGCTGTACCATCATATCTACAATATCATCATATCTCACAACCTGAGAACAGCCAAACATGGGTGGTAGTTCTTGCATTGTACACATTTAAGTCAAAGTCAGTGTGATGCAAGAACGTCTTTAGTTAATTCAGCAGCCTGCACCCTTCTGTCTGAATAAGCACCAAGTCTTTCCACTGACTTTGATGGGCTCTGGAACAAGCACTTAATATTCGATCGTGGCATTAGAGGGGCAGGTTTACAAACCTATTTAGCTGCCTAAAGATGCAGACATGTGCCTAGTGGGATTTTCAAAAGTGCCTAACCAGGTTAGCCAACTAACTCGCATTGAAAGTCAGTGAGAGTTAGGTGCCTAACTCACGTAGGCACTTCTGTAAATCCCTGGCCTTAGGGGATTGAACTGATAGATAAAATGTAAAATTGAAACCCTGAATGGCACATTTAGCTACATAACTATTTTCTCTGTACTTGCATCTTCAGTAGCCTGACAGAGCACATTGAAGTCAAAGGGAGTTTTTCCATTCACTTCATTATTACAAGCTTTGAATCAAGCCTTGTTTACTTTAATATTGAATGTCAGAGAAGATTCTGAAATTACAGGCTTTCTTATGAAGATGTTACCTTTGTTCTTTCTTTCTTTTGTTTTTCTTGATCTAAAATAAAAGTCATTCTAACTGAACGTGAAATCTCTGGTTGCTCTTGGAAGAACAGCAAGAGTTCTAGTGACAAGGTGGGATTTTGATTCAGGGTAGTGGTATCTGAAGTGTACAAATGAAAGTTTCCTCGTGTAAAACTGAGATGCTGACGGTATTTGTAAAATTATAATCAGGATAAGAATACTATTAGAATGCCTGTAAGTCAGAGTCAGTGACAAATACTTTGTTGTTATGAGTTTTATTTGTGAATGAAGGGAATAGCACAAGACATTACCCCAATGTCATTTGCAGAGCTAGGGTTCTAAAATTCTGTCTGTGCTTCCAATTAGGGTGACCAGACAGCAAATGTGAAAAATCAGGACAGAGGATGGGGGGTAATAGGAGCCTATATAAGAAAAAGACCCAAAAATCGGGACTGTCCCTATAAAATCAGCACATCTGGTCACCAACTGAGCACACTTCTTCAGAGGTGTAGTAAGAGTATGCTCGAAGTCTAAACTTAGTACACTGTATACAACATAGTTCATGGGAAAATGAGCCATTTATCTCCCATTGGTATGAACAGGAGTAATAATTTATGAGCTATATAAGGGTGAAAATATAGAACTTTGCTGAATTATGATGACGGTGCTGTTTTGCAGTTATGCAGTCACTAAAACAGGCTTCCATTTTGATCAAATAGAAGTTTGTCATCTAATTGCATTGCAAAATACTCTCTCCTTTGAGGATTGGGGGGAGGGGGAGGAAGAAACGAAACTATTGCCATGTAAAAATAGGTAATGCCCAAGTTTATGTAAAATACCACAAGGAATATTAGTATGTAGACTTAGTCCACGTGTATAGCAGGCAGATGGAAGTGACAGGCTATGATAGCTCCAACAGAGTTCTTATGGTGTATCAGGTCAGTGATCCATGAAATCCATGAGAAGCATTATTCAACAGACTCCAACAACTCCATACAAAATAAGAAAACACACTGTCGGGTAAGTATTATCAAGATTAGTACACAATACCAAATACATATACTACTCAGTTTGCTGACAATTTAAAAATAGAATTAAAAATGGATCACAGATTAGTTGTCCATGACTTGCAGTGCTCAATGAAAAATTGTCTGGGCAGCTTCCATTAGTTCATTATTAGATGTAAAAGAAAAAAATTGAACTACTATAATTATTATATATATTATATAAACTAAGGCAGGAAAGTCTTTTGTCATTCATTTTAGAGCTGCTCAATGATCCCATGAATGTGGATTGATGGTGAACTGTAAAACAAAGGAAATTGTTTGTTTTGTACTGCTTTTTTACAATACATGAAGGCCTCAGAGCTATACCAATATGTTTTTCTTTTCTTTTTTTAAAAATAGGTAGTCTGTTCATTTATTTTTACCTTAAAAATATCTTAGGTCTTATATCTAATATCTAGAGATCTCTGTCTTGAGTTATCCAATATCTTATAAGGTATTGATCTTCCTGGTTTTGTTAGACAAGCCTTTGGAGTGATTTACTGACATTGCAATAAATGCTGAAAACTGAGCAATAGTTTTGTCAGACCTCATTTGCAGCGGAGGTAATACTGAGTTTAAGATTTATTTTCCCCTTTCTGTCATTTAATGGCTGGGAACAATGTAGTTTGACTTTCAGTCTGTTTCGTTGTTACTATGTTACTTCAGTTCTCTAAAGCAGTGGCTCTCAATCTTTCCAGACTACTGTACGCCTTTCAGGAGTCTGATTTGTCTTGTATTTTTATGTCTGATTTTGTAAGGAAATAGTTTTTAAGTGAGGTGAAACACAAGTGTCAGAGTACACTATTACTGAAAAAACTTACTTTCTCGTTTTTACCATAAAATTATAAATCAATTGGAATATAAATATTGTACTTACATTTCAGAGTATATTATATAGAGCAGTATAAGCAAGTCATTTTATGAAATTTTTGTTTGTACTGACCTCACTAGTGCACATTATGTAGCCTGTTGTAAAACTAGGCAAATATCTAGATGAGTTGATGTACCCCTGGGGAAAACATACCCCTGCTTGAGAACCACTGCTCTAAAGAATCTTCCTGTCATGTTGGCATCTGTTTCTAGTAAAGCCAGCAGAGACTGAGTATGGAGACACAGGGTCTCCATAAAGATGACTTTCATATCCATAGATCTGTTGAGATCTGTGTGGGTTAGGCAAGGGGGGAGGGGAGATTTAGCTGAACTCCCTTCCAATTCTATTTTGTGTCTGGTGGTGGCAAGCCTCACCCCCAATGGGACAATTATGGGGAATCTCCCAGAGTTTTTGATCCTCTATGTAGTTTTTTCTCAATATGTAACTCTGCAATCACAAATCCATACTACAGAGGGATAGATTTGTATACTGAATTGGCATTTCAGGTCTTTACAAGAAGATCTCAAAAGTTAAGCACAGAGGAACCATACTCTACCAGAATTACATTATCAGTAACCATTTAGCAATAGAAATGTTTGGAACAATAATTTAGTTACTTTTCTGAGGAAGATTACTCAATTAAAATTTTGTTTGCTCGGTGACTACAGGTCAAGAGACAGACTCCCTGTGAATCTATCTTGCAAAGACTCTTAAAACAGGGTGAAAACAATTTAATTATTTCAAGGTGAAATTTAATATGTGGTTCAAAAGTCAGCATTTGGATGCGGTAATAAAATACTTGGTCAGCCAAAATTAATTACTTAATTAGGGGTCATCCAAAGACCCACAAACTCATAATGCAATTTTCTTTAAAAAGTGACTATTTTGTGTTCTATGTTCTATCTTTCCCATAGAGTATCTCTGTTCAACATATTGTGAATAAGTGAGATTAGGTTAAGGGCTGCGTCCACTCATCTCCTTTTCCAGTAAAAGAATAGCCAACTACTTGAGTACAAATCCTAAATTCTGACAAAAATACTTGTTTTGTAAATACTTGAGAAAATGTAGCCTTAAATATGAATTTATAGTACCTAGTCTAAAGTAACTAGTTCCAGAATAGACTTTCTTTTAAATCATTCATAAAGTAAGATTGGTAGTGGGGTATAGAAGCTCTATGGGTGGCCAAGATAGGATAGGGTTAAAGGTCTAGCCTAAATATTAAGAGCAAGACTCAGGAAGCCACCTGTAGCAACAAGAACTTTATTTAAACTACAGTAACTCCTCACTTAAAGGGCTCCCAGTTAACGTTGTTTTGTTGCTGATCAATTAGAGAACATGCTTGTTTCAAGTTGCGCAATGCTCCCTTATAACGTGGTTTGGCAGCCGCCTGCTTTGTCCACTGGCTGCAGAAAGAGCAGCCCATTGCAGCTAGCTGGTGGGGGCTTGGAACCAGGGTGGACCGGCAGCCCCTCTATCAGCTCCCTGCTCCCCTAAGTTCCCTGTGCAGCAGCCGCCCAGCAGGCTATCAATTGCTGGCAGTTCAGCTGTCCCTCCCCCACTGCCATGTGCTGCTCCTGCCCTCTGCCTTAGAGCTGCTCCCGGGAGCTTCCTGCTTGCTGTGCAGGGAGGAAGGGGAGGCAGAGGGGTGCTAATGTCAGGGTGTTCCTCTCCCCCCCCCCCGCCACTGTTGCCCCCTGCTCCTTTACTCCCATCTCCATAGAGCAGGGAGACACATGACAGGGCTCAGGACAGAGGGAGCATGCTGGCAGCAGCTGCCATCTCAACTTGCTGATCTATTTAAAAAAGCAATGTACTTAGAGTGGGGTCAGCGTACTTAAAGGGGCAATGCGTGTCTCTCACACACACAGTGTGTGTCTCTGTCACTTTCTGCCATGCTGTCTCCCCTCCCTCCATTCGTGCTGCCTTGTAGAGTGTTGTTATTGTAGCCTCACAATGTGTTACCCTTGAGGGCTTAGCCAAATGCTAGTTCATCATTTAGCACTAAGGCATTCCCTGGGAAATATCCCACCCTCTTCCACCCTCAGACTTCACCACCTCAACCAAGCTTCACAGTCACCATTGCTGTGTACAGTATTAAATTGTTTGTTTAAAACTTATACTTGTGTGTGTGTGTGTGTGTGTGTATGTATATATATATACACACACACACACACACACACATATATAAAGACATATATATAGTCTTTTGTCTGGCAAAAAAAATTCCCTGGAAGCTAACCTCCCCTATTTACATCAATTCTAATGGGAAAATTGGATTCACTTAACATTGTTTCACTTAAAGTGGCATTTTTTCAGGAACATAATTACAACATTAAGCGAGGAGTTACTGTACTGACTTATGAATAATGTTATATAATCTTACATGACAGCAGAAGTTAATCTGTATATACTCAGGGTAGATACAGAAATACAGATATATTTCTTTTATATAGCAGTCCCATAACAGTGGAGACAGGGATTGTACTCAGTCATGCCCTGTAACACCTGCTGGAAGTGTCCACTCCCAGGGAAAAGTCTCCATCTATAGTTAATAGTCAGGAGGAATCAGCATGCAAAGACTCAAAAGTGGCTGCTCTGAGCAAGAGAATGCACATTCCTGCGGTTTTATAGAGAGCAGGGTTTACAGTCATGGAGGTCATAAGCATTGTTGGTCAAAAATTTTCCAAAGGGACAGTTTGGCATTGGTAAATGCTGATTGTCAAAAAAAATTCACAGAAATATATTGATTTCATCAAAAAAATGATGACAAAATATTGAAATGTTTAGTTTTGATAAAGTCAAAAGGTATTGTTTCAATACGGTCAAAGTGCTTCATTTAGATTTTATTGTTTCAACTATTAATATAATAGATCATATCAAAATGATAACATCTAAATGAAGCACTTTGACCGTATTGAAACAAAGCACTTTGACCTTACTGAAAGGAAATGTTTTGATAAAGTCATTTGAATATTTCTGAAATGAAATTTTTCAGAATTTCAGGTTGTGGGAAAGCTCAATTTTTTTATTCTGATGCAAGATGAAAGCAAGATGAAAGAAAATTTCCCATGGAATGGAAATTAGAAGTTTTGATCAGCTATAGCCATAACCAACTAATAAGGCAAAGGGATATCCCAGCTGGTAGTACTATTTGTTTACTGTTGGGCCACTCTGAGGGACACAGACTGAAGAGGTCTCCCTGAGGGAAATGAAATCCTAGATAGGAGCTTTTCTTTTCTTAGAACTGACCTAGCCATACTCACCTGAGGCAAGGGTAGGTTGTGGATTGCTTGGAGTAAAGAGAGTTTTTGTTTTCCAACACCACATCTTCTTTTCATCCCAGCTGTTACCTGTAAGTGCTCTACTGATGGGACACCAACACAAGTATTCAAATACCATTCTCACACTTTGAACTTCTTGAAAAGGAGTTTTGTTAGGGCTGTAAGAAACCATCCAGGTTCAGTTAGTAGGAGTTTCTTCTGAATCTAAAAACTCAAGCAAAAATTCTTACAAAACCATGTGGGGACTGGTGAGTTTTATCAGTTTTGTGATAAAAGCAATGAAATGGGCAGATGATTTCCTGAGTGCCCTCACGCCCTGCATGTCTTAGCAAATCCCAGGCTCCCCCTTGCCATTTTCCCCATCTTCCAGGGATATGAAAGTAAGCTTCCACCCTCCTTCCTCATTTTATTTCCAGTGGAGAGTTATCTACCACTCCCCCAATCCAGAATGTTATTGTGTGAGGAGATAGACAGGTTCCCCCACATCCATGAAAAGGGTGCTCTTGCCACTGAACCAGTAAAACTGGGAGAGTTTCCTCCTGATACCAACATTTATATAGACAAAAATCTTCAACCTTGAAACTTTTCAAAGTTTGTCGAGCCTCAGTCGGTTTGGGATTTATAACAGAACCTGAATTCAAATCAGCTTCACCTGGCTCTCATAGAACCATCACACAGTGAATGTTTTTTTAAAAAAGAGTTTTATGTCTGAAATATTTTCCGCTCCTGTTTCTAATCTTAGCATTTTGGAAGCATAACTTAGGAAGAGACTATTCAAGAGGAAACAGATTCAAATTAGTCAGTGCATATGGTATATCAGCACCATCTGCAATACATTACTGTTTGCTTGTTTGACAATATGGCCCCTGCGCTAGGACTGGATGCCCTTGCCTGAGCCCTCCAGAAGATGTAGCTCACTGTTTTGCTTATTTAGAACCTAATTAATCGTAACAGTCTTGGGGCAGCTGCCAGAGTCCACTGACAATTGTGTGAAATATTTTTCTTGTGACTTAACAAAAACAACAATCCTTCTTTTAGAGGTATGCTGCACTGCCTTGGGAGTGACCACAGGCAGAGTAAAAGCCTTTTTCATTTCCTTCTATCCAGTTGGGTATTTTATTTGCTAATAGCAAGACCTTTTGTAAGCACTCTTCATTGCATTTCCTTTCAGTGCAATACCTACCCACTTTTAAAGCTTCATTCTGAACAACAGTGAGGTAAATTGAGCACCACAAGTTGTGTTTTTCAAGGATGTCCTTCTGCAGCTCCAAAGAAAAGCAGGAGTCTTTTCTTAACTTAATGTGAGAGCATAACTCCTATTAATGCGAATGGAAGTTATAAGTATGGATGTTATTAACCCCTTTGTTGTGTGTGTCAGCTAATATTCTTCAACTGCAAGGAGTTTTGTTGCTTAAAATCACCTTAATCTTTTTCTCATATTTGCTAGTTCCGTTTGCCTCCTCATCAGTCTCTACCTAGCATCGTGTCAAATTTGTTTTTATGTTGCTGGTAACAAGAAAAGTGAAACCAAAGTTATTAAAGCTGATAAGATAAAAGGTTTTGCCAAGGGCCAGCTGCTTAATGAACAAATCCTGTAGCAGTAACAAAAATGTCAACAGCTTACATGGAGCCTCATAGATAATCATGTAGAGCTTTTCAAACTTCATTTTTGTGAAAGCATATTTGAAAATCTTCTCTTTCTGTCACAGGCTTCTAAAGATAGATGCATTAGTAATAAAAATCTTATTTGATTAAATAATTAAGTCCTTGTCAGCAATAATTAAACACTTGCTCGTAACAGAACAGTAATTATTTCTGCTTAGATCTCTCAGGTTGCATGTAGTACTTTTACTACTGCAAAGGAGAAAATACAAACTTTATGGAACTATTACTGACTTTTCTGATGTGTTTCTTCTCATGTGGGTTTTTATATTTTTGTGGTACTCCCTTCACTGGTGCTGTGTATATATAAATGCCAGTTCTCCCAGTTCTGCATCATTCTTGGAATTCACTGCTGGCATCCCACAGAGATGGAAGAATATTTTATGTTATAGATAGACTGTCTTCAGCTGTTAACCCCTGAGGCTGAGAAGCCCATGTGGTTACATGTTCCCTAACATACTCTCCATAGTAGAAAATAAGCTCATCCCTTCAACAACATCCCAAACCCAAAGAGCATATTGGACTTCTCCTCTTGTGGCATTTATCTTACATATGTACTAGAAGTTTAATCAGATTCTGATCCCAGTTACAGAGGTGAAAGATTTACCTGAGTATAGAAAGAAGAGAAAGTGCTGCCATTTATATTTACAGAGCTCTTGGCAATCATCAGATGTAATTTGCTATATACCTGGAATTCTCTCTTTCTTTAATTCCTGAATTTTACACTAAAGTTATTAAGCAATATATTTTATGAAGGAATAGTTCGAGTTGAAAGTGTGTACCCTGTGAGTTTACCTAACAGCCAGAAATGCATTCACATTTCCATTCAATAATTTTTCCACCTCAGAAACATGAAGTCTAGAAATAAATAGTTCAAGGAGTCAGCACTCCACACATGTCCAAGCATGAGTCACTAAAGGCAGGTGGTAGATGTGGTTGCCTTCCCTGAAAATGGCAGAGCCCTCTAAGTCAGCTCCTGCATAAGCTTATGCTTAACATAAGTTGCTCTTAGCTGTGACTACTTAGCAGTGTGCCTGGTAGCTGTTTGCCCCCCTGCCTTTTGAACATGGGCAGTGAGAACCCCAGGGGCCCCAAATCTGGGAGCAGGATAGGTGCTCTGTTGTCTGGGCCTCAGCCCAGCTAAACAGGGGAATGCCCAGCATAGGATTGTTCCCCTCACCACACAGCTATAGGGAGACGGTAGAAAGGAGTTGGTCTTTGATACCACTTTTTTTCTATTGTTAATTTTCTGACCATCAAATCATTGTAGGTGGCACTCCAGGAGCAGCAGGAGGATGGCTATTTTGTTTTGTTGATAAAGCTAGGCTGGATAGGTGCTCCATCTAAAATCATTAACATTCTGTGACAAAACGGGACCATAGAAATCATTCCATAAACACAAAGATGACGACCATTTGCACAGTCCAGCTGATACTGATCTGTAGATAACTGTGAAGAAAATGCCTTTAAGAAGTGACAGCTTAAATGAACTTTCAGGAGCTTTTCAGTCAACATGAAGTTATATTCTATAGATAATATCTAATCACAGAACAGAGAAGACAATCTTATTCCACTGCAGGAGTAAGCATTAAATAAACGGTTTCTGAGTTATAATGTAAGCTGTGTTAATACTCCACTGTCTCATAACATGCTGTAAACACAACTTCATCATCAGGATCAGCAGTATTGTGTTTCTTTACAAAGGAAATATATTTTATTTTGAAGTGACAGTCAGTATAGCTTACTAATTTTATGGTGTCTCTGGGCATGATTTCCAGCGGTGCTGAGGCCCCACCTCCAAACTGAAGTCAAAGACCCTATTGTATCTCAGTTTGGATGCTCAGATATTGCGCTTGCAGTCAGTAACCACTGTTGGGAAATTTGACTATTAGTGCCTGAGTCTGTAATGAACAAATATGATCTTTTATGCATTAAAGATTGAATAGAAAACCATACCAGCACAACCTGCTCTGGCTGGCTCCATTTATCCTGTGAGACCCAAGCTCAATGTCCAGGGTGGACTTACCTCTGCTTCCCACACTTGACAGAAACCTTCCAGAATTGCAGCACATTAAAAAGCAAATGGTATTTGGTGTCCTCATGTTACATGTCGACGAAGCAGCACATGCTATTTGACAAAACTAGTGCATGGAAAGAGGACTTCCAAGACTTCTGTACTATGTCACAATGACTTAGCTTGGATCACATGATCGCAAGCCCTGAGATAAAAAGAATGCTGTAGCAATGGCTTACTCCATCATCCCTTTCTTGGTCACCCTGTCAGTCACAAAAGCAAATGAAAGAACAGTTGGAGGGCAAAAGTTATCATCCAAAATCCATCATCGCATTCAGCTTTTTAAAGAAGTTATTTCGGTCTGTTATAAAATCTGACTTCCTCCATAAAAGAGTAACTGCATGGGTTATATTCAAGATAAGAAAAAAGAACACTGAGGCTGAAATCTCTACTGATTAAATATCTATCTGTCTGATTAAACTGCAAAGATATCGGGAGGGTATAGAGACCTTGACCAGTGATAGAGAAGGCAACTCACCAATTCAGAGTTTAAAAACAGGATTTTTTTGAAGACACAAATCTATTCAATACAGCAGTTGCAGCAAATGCTTTGACATTGTTTCCATGGTACATGTTATGCAGGACAGCATTCATCTCTTATATTCTCAAGGTAACAAGTGATATTGGCTCATCCTCTGGAGTAACCAACGATGGAAATTAAAATAGGTAAATAGTTGAAGGACAGTTCTCTGCTTAAATCTTAGCTAGTTATGCCACTTCTGGCAACCTGCCAAGGATGGTGATGCTTTGCTTGTGACATCTGTTTTGCTTGTTGAGCAAGCAATACAATTATATATGAAATGGGCCTGACCACAAGAGGTACATTGAATACAGAGATGGGTCCAACCTGCAACATTCAGATTGTGATTTCATCTCCCGTAGCTCAGCAGATTTTGGACCTGGAGTTTTGGTTAAGCTCCTTCATTGTAGTGATAGGAGCCAGCTGCAAAACTTGGATTCAGATTCCAAACCCCACCACTTAAAGAAGTGCAGGAATCACAGTTCAGGGCAACTGCACGTGTTCCCCAACTATGGTTCAGCAAGGGCACCCACTCTACACACCAGGCTTCTCAGCTGTCACCTCTCTTGGGTGGAGACATATGTCGCTCTCCCTCCTGCCTGGGGTATTTCCAGGTTGCACAGTTCCCTGACTATACTGATATTCTCAGCAAAAGACAGACTGCTTAAGCAGGCCTGCTTCGCTTCGCTTCTCTCCTCTCCTTGGAGATGGTAAACAGTGTAATTGACACAGTTAAGTTACCACACAGCCCTTTAAAAGCCCTGTGAATAATAGAGAAAATTCAGTTTTCAAGATATAATGTGTAAATCCACCACAGAAAATATTTCTGTTATTTCTGTAATTTTGAACCACCAAAATATGTGTTATATTGTGGAGACAATTATATAGCAGTACTATGTATATTGGGACCAAATTCTGCTCTTAATTATACTGATGTAAATCAGGAATGGCCCCAGTGAAGTAAATTAAGTTATTTTGAGTGTATACTGGTGTAACTGAGAACAGAATGTGGTCCCTGAACTGGAGTTATGTAAAAACTGGGGAAGAAATGCTAGTGGAATAGATCCTCTCTAAATGCTGCCCGTTAATAAATCAGAACTCGAGGCCCAAACCTAGATCTCATTGCTGCCTATTCATTTAAGAAACCATATTATTCCTGCTTCAACTATTAACTTTCATTTTGGAAAAAGCAGGTATGTCCCTAAGAAAATGTAAGCTTTATTTAATTTGCTTACTTTGATTTTAAAATTGTTAGATGCAGCAAATTGGTACTGTATGGTTGATAAACATTTAAAACTAAAGGGGAAACATCACAACATATCACCAATATTATTAGTTTTCCATGAATGATTTACAACCCCATCCACTATCAGAGATCTTCAAAGGAATATGTCAGAGAACAGTTTGGTGCCCTTGGTTCATGTGCAGTTAAATTTATACTGAAAAATCACACTGAAATCAAAGCTCTGTGGCTCAGTTCTCATCTCTGACATATAGTGTATATATGTGTTCAGAGAACAGCATTGAAATGAATGTGGGCTTTTATCTGTTTTTACAGGTTTTGCACCATTATGATCATTAAATATTCATATTACAGTAAAACCCCATGGTATCATCATGCTGGATGCTGCACAAATGCACTGAAAGATACAGTTCCTGCCTGAAAGAGCTTTTTTCACAGAAATACACTATTAAAGGAGAGGACCCAGTTTACTAAGGTGAGATTAGTTAGAATGTCGCCATCACTCTCTTGACCAAGGGCAATGTAATGAAACCTACACCAATATGTATTAATAATCTCAAGATCTCCTTCATGCCTCCAAGACCACTCAACTTCTGTCCCAGGCCTGGCTAGCTGATCCAAACCATGAGTCAGCTAACATCCTCCTGTCATGAGAAAGTTGCAACTACCACTGGACCCACCTTAGCCAATCTCTGTTTGTGGGTTTCACTAGTGACGTGTGGTATTAATAATTCCCTTCCCCACTCATCTGGTCAGGCTGACCCATAATTTTAGACTAAAATTGTGGGTTTTTTAATTCACACCTCTTGTGAGTGCTAACATTCTTGATTTGACAATACAAATGGTGACATTAAGGTTTCAGTTAATATAGAACCCAAACACACAGGTTCCAGAGGTATAGCCCGCCTTCCCAATAATTTAATACAAACGCAAAATAAATATCACCTGTACAGTAATCACAGAGCTGAACCAGGGCCACCCAGAGGGGAGGGCAAGTGGGGCAATAGGCCCCAGGCCCCGCAGGGGCCCCCATGAGAATCCCGGCGGTGCTCCGGGTCTTTGGGCCCCACGCCTAAGGGCGCCCCACAACGTCTGTGTTGGGGCTCTGCAACGTCCGGCACTCCGGCGGCACTTCGGCATTTGATCACTGCCACCGTCTTATTGGGCGGCATTTCGGTGGCTGCTTAAGCACGGGTGCTGCTTTCGGCGGCATTTCGGCAGAGGGGCCCCTGAATCCTGATTTCCCCCAGGCACCCTGAATCCTCTGGGCGGCCCTGCAGAGATCAGTTACAGATGTACCATTCTAACAAGATGCCACTATGACATGTGGGTGGGCAGGTATATGAAGCTTCCTAATTGAAGAGGCAGCAGAATGTAGCTCATTATTTCTCCCTTTGAGAAGGGTTTTCTGTAATTCGATCATCCATAGCCTCTTTCAGTACCAATAGGGACAATAGGTTGACCCATTGCTGAACCACAGATCATGATTAGCTTGTTGAGAGACCCTGCCACTCTTCTCAATTTAGCTCTAGTAATTATACCCAGTCATCAACTTTTGAGTGAGGTTTCAGGAATAGTTTACTTCTGCTGGACTGAAAAAAAGTGTTATTCCAACTGTATACAATTTGGCACATCAGTATTAACCAAACTGAGATCAATGTGTTTTTCATTTTACAGTGTTAACATTAGGAGTGGGAAACCTATGTTTATTTAGGCTGTGTCATGTCTAAATTCAGGGCACTTCTAAACCCTTGTTGAGACCAAGTTGTGAACCCAGCTCAGCAGTGTCCATACTCTGGGTGTCAAGGAAGCTGACTGGCTGAGGAAGTGGCCAATCTTCTCCCTGTTCCAAGAACCCATCATGTGCAGGTTCTTATTGTCCAGTGTTTCCCCAGGCATCTAGCCCTCTTCTGCCTATGCACCATTTAAGCCATGTTTGAGCCCACAAATGATACTATTAAATATCAAAACTGCCAGGAGTAGAGCATTGTACCAATAAATCAATATGCCTTGTCATACAATAGTAAACTAAGAAATTCAGGATGAATGCTGAGGTCCTGTTTGGTTTTTACCCAGCTTTTTTAGCTTTCTTGCTTGAGACCAAATAAGGTCACATGATATACCCACAATTAGAAAGTTCATCATAGATTCACTTTGAATAAGAGCTCCACTGGAGACAGCTGGAGCACAACACACTCGGGCCTTGTCTTGACATCTTCCATCCCAGCCACAATACACTCCCTACACTGGGGCAATGCAAGAACTAGGTCTGGTGTCTCTGCTCTGCTTGAGAGCTCTCCTACACTGGGGAATTTTCAGCTAGTCATCCCCTATGGTTTTCAGTCCTGTTGACCCATCAGAGTGTCGCAAAGGGCCTGGAACATATCAGACAATCTAGCCAACAATATTTAAAGAGATGTTCATTTTAAAAACATGCTACATCTTTCAGGATCTATACAGCAAGAATTTTTGATCACAGCACTATTTTGCTGCTGCTTGTTATTTGACAGATAATTGCTAAAATTAGAATTACAGTGCGATACCTTTAGAACAAATCAATCATTAATAACTGCTAATGAATGCACATTAAAGATAGAATGATTAGTTTATAAGATTCAGAACAAGTTAATTAGCTTAAAGCACTTTTCCAAACATTCCCAAGTGACACCGAATATTTTTTCTATGCAATTAAATGAACTTCACCCTCTGTGGGAAGCTGCTCCACAGTATGACAAGGTGACATCAACATACCTTTTGCTGATTCTTCTCATAGTCATGGTCTTCATAATATGAGGCCTCAGCTACAGTAACATTTAAAGTGTCTGATGTCGTGTTTCCAGCAACAATTTTAGGTCAGAGTACATTCTACACTACAGGAAAGGAGCTGAAAAGAAGTTCACAATTCATGCCCCTTTTAATTAAGAGATAAAATATTGCTACAGGTCTATGATCTTCAAGTGCTGTGTCAACGGTGAGATAATAACCAAGAAGTGTGCTTGGAAAGTGTCACTGAAAAGGTTTGGTTTTATTTATGTTTGTATCTAAAAGAGGAAACCAGGAAAAAATAAAATATTTTAAGAAAATGTAGTGATCATGAATGGTGCTGGATTAATAAACTTGGGAACTAAACTCCTTTGTTTATCTATTGTACAAGGATAGCTCCTGTAGTAACAGTGCATTCTCCTGTCATACACTACCATTTTGCCTCAGTCTTTCACTGGAATAGCCACTTACAGAGGTGAAGGAGTCATTCAATCTCCAGAAGATTCATCTGATAGTCTCTTAGCGTGGTAGTGTTTTTAGTGACATGATCACCTGTCTATTGGGAATTGTCCTGAGATCATCAGGGGATGTAATGACTTTTGGTCACAACCAAATATTAAATTTTTTACTCTGAATACCTGGCCCATGGGAGTACTGACATGCCTAGCACCTTGCTGAATTGGCACCTATATTATGATTGTGATGAAGTGGGAATTTTTTGGTAATATTAATTCTGTGTGTGCCTCAGTTTCTTCCTATACTTTGGATTGCTGTCCAGCGGTGGGAAATAATTGTTTGTTCTCAGGGCAGACTAAGAGGCATAGGTGTGTGTGTCACTTCGCTGTCTGGGTGAAATGAATAGAGTCATTAAGAAACTGATTGAAATTGACGCAGATCAACAAGGAGTCCAGAAAGACAATACATGCTCCAATAACTCATGAAGTGACTCTCAAGGGTGGGAAGCTCAGCCAGAGGGTTGTGAACTCATGGCCCTGCCTGGAGAACAGAAGACAGATTTGTCCCAAAGGGAATAAAGTATGAACTCTGGATGAAGCTGGTTGCTCTCTACTGGGACTGACAAAAGAAGTCATAGAGACACAGAGCCTGAAAATGGAGTTCACTGCAGCTTGGCTGGTGAATTGCTCTGGCTTCATCAGAATGGATTATGCTTTAACCTTTATTTCTCTGTGATAACCGAAGCACAACCTAATGCTGTGCGCCAGTTGACTAATAAACCCTACTCTGTTTTGAAAATGCTGTTTGGGGGTGTCACTGCAAATACTGGCTGGGGGGCATAAGTCCCTAAAGAGTGTACAAGTCTCTACCAGGAGGCTATCTCAATTGGACTCGCTGGGCAGAGGTCACGATGTGAAGCAGGTGTGCTGGAGCTCAGTAGCTTAAGTCTAGGAGGTGGTGAAGCTGCATGGCTTACCCTGACAAAAAAAGTGAGACCCCATAGGGGTCTGGCACACTAAAGGGGTTACTGCGAGACACTGTTTAAAAAACGGGGTGTAGGACAGCTCCTGTGGATCTTGCAATATTCTGACTGAATTAAAGATCAGACTATTTTTATGCTTGAAAAATCAAAGAACAGTTTATCCAATTTTCAAAAATTAGGAGTACCAGATATTCCCGCCTGCCTGGATCAGACTTGTATCCTGGTGCTGGAGTATGGATAAAATACCGGGCACAGATACATCACATTACATTTGCATCTTTCTGTAAGCCTTTGAATAAAGTATTGATAATTGTTTATTGACAAGCTCTTGCCTCTGGAACTCAGCATTATCTCCAACGGAGAGTTGTCACCTTCCTCCTTTAGGGAACCCCCTGTTTGTGTAACTGTTTGCTGTCCTGAACATCTAGTGACACAATTTTAAATACAACTTTTATTGCAATAAGTTGGACATTGTATTGATTTCACAAACTATTACCTTTTTGAGCAAAAATCAAACTACCATCCATTATGAATGTTTCCACCACATTTCCATGGCATTTCCAAGCTGTGCCCCAGCACAGACATCTTTGTGTGGCTATGAACTCCTGTACTTTGAGGAGAAGATGTGGAGAAAACTCGGTGACTAGAACCTCTGCGGAAGCAGGGACCAGTGAACTTATTTCTCAGTATGATTTGACAGTCTAGTCCAGGCCTGCACAACTCGTAAAGCGGCGAGGGCCATATTACTCCAAAGAAAACAGCTGAGGGCCGAAACCTCCCGGGCCCGCCGAAACAAACCCTCGCCGCCAGCTCACCTGCCTGCCCACTGCTGGCCTCTTACCTTCTGCCACTGCCCCCGCCCCCTGCCGCTGGCTTACCCTCACTCCCCAGCCTGTCACTGGCCTCTTCACCACCCCGCCCACCGGCTGGCCAGCCAGCCGTTGGCTTGCCCCACCCTGCCGTTTGCCTACTCACCCCCCGCGGGCTGCACAGTGAGCCCACCTACTCACCGCCCCCCCGCGGGCCGCATAGTGAGCCTACGCGGGCCGCATGCGGCCCCCGGGCCGCATGTTGTGCAGGCCTGGTCTAGTCCCTATTCAACAACAAAAGAATCTTTTGGGTTGCAGTACTAAAACAAGGCCCACAATCATAACATTGCAATTTTTAATGAGAAAAACAAATGTTGATATAAAATAACTTTTTCTTTTTTAAATATTCCCTTTGCATTGACGCAGCAAGGTTACGGCCTTCTGGTGTAGCAAGTCCCACACCGTGTGCTTCATGATGTTTGCGGAATTGTTTCCAAAGAGAGCATCTGAAGCAGGATATATCACAGAGCCTTTGACTCTCCCAATCCTTAACTCAATAGAACAGTAGCCAAAAAAAGTAAATCATGTCTGTCATTAATGGAGAGAGGTGAGGCCACAATAATGTTAGACATTAATACCTGCAGGGAACTTGACAACAGTAATTTGTTTCTCATTTTTATCAAGCAGAGTTTGGGATAGTTAGATTTATAAAGCTATAATAAAATATTGGCCATGCTAGTAGTGATAGGATCCCCTCTTTTCTCTCTCTCTCTCTCTCTCTCTCTCTCTCTTTCTTTTTTTGTGCTTGTGGTGTCTCTTGTTGCTTTTAGGTACATAACTAAAAAAGTTTCAGATTTATTATGTAATTTGTAATATGCTCAACATTTAAAATGCTATGTCTCCCCTGACATTTTACATGAGTCTCTGCATTAATAAAGACTGAGTTCACTCTCCTTTCCTTCAAGAAATTTCTAAGAACCCCACTTCTTACATAAACCATGAGGAGTCTGGTGGCATCTGAAGAAGTGGGGTTTTTACCCATGAAAGCTTATGCCCAAATAAATCTGTTAGTGTTTAAGGTGCCACTGGACTCGTTGTTGTTTTTGTGGATACAGACTAACACGGCCAGTGGTGAGCTGGAGCCGGTTCTCACCGGTTCACTGGAACCAGTTGTTAAATTTAGAAGGCATTTTAGAACCGGTTGTTCCACATGGGACAACCGGTTCTAAAAGGGCTTCTAAATTTAACAACCGGCCCCAGCTGTTTGGAGCATGGCAAGCCTGGGCGGGAGGTGGGGAAAGCAGAGCAGCAGTGCTACGGGAGCCGGAGAGGAGGTAAGCTGGGGCAGGGAGCGGTTTCTCTGCACCCCCCCGCCCAGCTCACCTCTGCCTCTGGCCCCTCCCTCTTGGTGGCACCGGTCCGCTTTCCCTCCCCTTCCTCCCTCCCTCCCAGGCTTGCTGCACGCCAAATGGCGCACAGCAAGCCAGGGAGGGAGGGAGGGGGGAAGAGTGGAGCAGCGGCACCTCGGGAGGCAGAGAGGAGGTGAGCTTGGCGAGGGAGGGCCAGCGGTGAGCTTCCGGTGGGTGCTCTGCTTCTCCCCCGTCCCTCCCAGGCTTGCAAGGCTGGGGGAAGGGTGTGGAGGGGAAATGCAGCGCACCCGGGGGAGGAGGCGGGGATTTGGGGAAGGGGTGGAATGGGGGTGGAGTTGGGGTGGGGCACCGCGCGACCCTCTCATGGGGTGAGGAGGGAACCCCTTGTGAAAATTTTAGCAGCTCATCACTGAACACGGCTATCCCTCTGATACTTCTAACATGCCATATGTGCTATTCCATGTAATATTCAAGTTCCAATGGCCCCTGTCCACTCTATATTCTATTGTTTTGAACTGTTTGGTTTTGTTCAGTGATTTTACAATATAAACCCTCTTAGGGAAGGGACCTGTCAGCTGCTGTACAAAGCCATGTGCATGGCCAGTGCTATGCAAATGATTAGTAATAATCGTTCTACAAGAATGTAGATGACTTAGGGTCAGCCCATAAAGGTGAAGACTACAGATGACTTTTCACCTGCTGGCACAGTAGCTTCTGTGAGTCAGTCATGAATCCAGTACTAAAGATGTATAAGCTTAAATATGCTCTTTGATATGAAGAGATTAAATGTGCTGAATATTAAATTCCATATTGAGGAGTGAAGTCTGCATTCTGACACATAGTAGATGAAGAGATTATAGCTGCTTCCTGTGCTGTTAAAGATAGTTGCAGTAGATTTAATTCATACTGGCATGGACTGAGCCTCAGGGCAAATGTGCGTTTTTATCCAGTGGGCTGCTCCTGGTGCCTAGCCGTGGGGCTTGCATGCTCCCATCCAAGAAGAAGGAGGGTGATCATTCCTGAACTGTTCTAGACAGCAGGTTCTCCTTCATGGTGCCACATGGCTGTTGTACAATTGTGCTATAACCATAGAATCGTAGGGCTGGCAGGAATCTCAAGAGGTCTAGTCCAGTCCCCTGCACTCCTGGCAGGACTAAGTATTATCTAGACCATCCCTGACAGGTGTTTGTCCAACCTGCTCTTAAAAATCTCCAATGCTGGAGATTCCACAACTTCGCTCGGCAATTTATTCCAGTGCTTAACGACTCAGACAGTTAGGAAGTTTTTCCTAATGTCCAACCTAAGCTTCCCTTGCTGCAATTTAAGTCTATTGCTTCTTGTCCTATCCTCAGAGGTTAAGAAGAACAATTTTTCTCCCTCCTCCTTGTAACAACCTTTTATGTACTTGAAAACTGTTTTCATGTCCCCTCTCAGTCTTCTTTTTTCCAGAGTAAAGAAACTCATTTTTTTCCAATCTTCCCTCCTAGCTCATGTTTTCTATGCCTTTATTCATTTTTGTTGCTCTTCTCTGGACTGTCTCCAATTTGTCCTCATCTTTCCTGAAATGTGGCACCCAGAACTGGATACAGTTGAGGCCTAATCAGCACAGGGTAGAGCAGAAGAATTACTTCTTGTCTTTCTTTCAACACTCCTGCTAATACATCCCAGAATGATGTTTGCTTTTTTTGCAATAATGTTACACTGTTGACTTACATTTAGCTTGTGATCCATTATGACCCCCAGACCCCTTTCTGCAGTACTCCATCCTAGGCAGTCATTTCCCATTTTGTATGTGTGCAACTGACTGTTCCTTCCTAAGTGGAGTATTTTGCATTTGTCCTTATTGAATTTCACCCTATTTACTTCAGACCATTTCTCCAGTTTGTCCAGATCATTCTGAATTTTAATCCTATCCTCCAAAGCATTTGTAACCCTCCAATATACAATAACTGTCTTAGTATCACCTGCAAACTTTATGTGTACTTTCTATGACATTATCTAAATCACTGATTACGATATTGAACAGAACGAGAACCAGAACTGGTCTCTGCGGGACCCCATTCGATATGCCCTTCCTGTTGTCCCTGCTCGTCTGTTGTTTTAAGAGCCTTATATTGTTCTCTTTGGGACTCTAGGTCTCTTCCAGACACAGAAATATCATCAGGGTCCAAGATCTGCTTTCTGCCTCCCCTGCCACTTTGACATTCCAGCCTCAACCATGGCTGCAGAAGTGGCTTCTCTTCAGTGTTTTTAGATACCTTCTTCTAGCTGTTGAGCTGTCTAGATACAGATCACTGTTCCTCTTGGCTACCAGGTCTTCCAGCTTCCTCACGGTTCCAGAAAAAGGTGAGTATGATTTGGGGAGTTAAGGTAACTGGGTATGTGGGTGAATGTGGCCAGACAAAACAGCATGTGAGAGTACCTAGGTGGGTGTCCAGCCCACAGATATCTGCATGCAGGGGTGTGTGAAGGGACTCCCTCCACAATAAGAGCCCCAAATACTGTCATGGTAGGAGGCTGAGACCCACCGTCTGGGGGTGCTCCCTCCTGTCTCCCAGATCCTGATCTGTGGCTCTTCCTAACATCACACCCTCTGCCCAGAACCAAAATAACCTTGCATCAGCCTTCATTTATTGGGCTGATGCAGGCCTGGTCCAAATCTTCCAGCCCTGAGTATCAGAGCATTGGGTGTGTGGGAAGTAGAAAGGATGGAGTATTTCAGAAAGGAATGGAGGAGGAATGGATTTTGTGTGGAAGGAGTTAAGCAGGGAAGAGAAGGATCTGACTTTTTTGTGGGGAGTCAAAAGAAATGTTTGCAGGAAGGTAAAAATATGTGGATTTGGTTCGGGCACGAATGAATTTGAACAGATATAAAAACAGAGTTTTTTCCCCACATGTATTGTTATTAGAAAGGAAAGAGATGCACAAAAAGGTTTTGCCCAGCTTGTGTAGGCCTAACAGTCCAGTCTTGACTGCATGCCTTGGAGTAGATGAGAATATTTGGGCTACTTTATACAGTATTAATCTCAAGAAAATGGGGCTGTTTCCTTAATACCAGTACTATGTGTCAAGAGTCACACTCTGTGTTGATACTGGTTTGTCTAAAACTATAAATAAGATGAAGAATCATTTCATTCAGCTGTTTAACCTGTTTTAATTGTTTGTCAGAAATACGTGGACCTTGGCTGGAGCATTAAAGCCTTTTGGATGACAGTTCCAGAGAAGTCTTGAATGTCTTGCCTTTGATGGGGGATGAGGGTTAAAAGTTGGCAGGGGGAAAAAATTCAACTTGAAACAGAGCAGTACTCAGTCTGCCCAGCTGTGCCTTGAACTGTCTGTGAACCAGGCACAGTTTGTTCTAATTTTGTTTGTGGCTGTCAACTGTCCATAGAAGCTTGTTGTGAATATTTTCTCTTTTCGGATACCTGCAAGCTTTTTCAGTCTGCTTCTCACCTTGTCTTTCAAGTTCAAGCCTTTGCAACAAAGCCTGGGACAAGTCAGCCACCACTTTTCTTGTGTTCCTGATGGTCTGAGTTTTCCCCATGTGAGCTGAAAGCTCAACCCGGCTCAGCACAAACCATCTTCAACTCATTATTATTTGCAATGCTGTAGTGCTTAGAGACCAGCAGAGATCAGGGCCTCATTGTGCTAGGGACAGTACAAAAATGGAGTAAAGGAGAGTGCACCTGTTAATGCTGGCTATGAGTTTGGCCCCATACTCCAGCCATTGCCCCTAACATGCCCATGCTCAGGACTCCACAGTGGGGGACCTGCAAGAGGTTTCTACTCAGGCAGTGAAAATGGAACAGAGCAGGGCTGAGAATCTGACTCGTTTTTATTTGGCTTGTAGAGTAAAATTAACAAATTTCTCACGTAATCCCTTTTGCCAGGGAGTTAAGAAAAATCATTTTTATTAATAAGTAAATTGCTCTAAAAATACAGACACCCTACCAGTCAGATAGGGATTTGATTAAATATGAATGTATTTATTTTCTTAATTTTACTGCATAAATCGAACACTGAATGTTAAATGCAAGGTACAGAGACTTTACCCTTCACAAAAACAAGAAAAATCAGGAGAGACTAATAAATGTCATGAATTGGATATTTATCCTCCCCTTGGAATCTAGCTGGAAAATTTTATCCACAGGTCATGCAAGCAAACCCTGAAACCATTTTATCTAATAGTATTTCTGGGCAACATTTATATTTTTATGTACAATTATACTGACTTTTCATTAGTTACATCTCTGATTGGCTTTTAGCAACTATACCGTGATGTCATGTAATGCAGGCTTGAAAAGGTCTCCTCAAATTACACATGGCATGTCATCTGCATTCCAATCAGAACACTCCAATCTTATGGATTCACTCAAAGAGATGTACTGCTCCATCCTTCAACTGTTAGCTCTAGGCAGGTGTTTCTGCTCCTTCTTGCTGAAATGCAGACAGATGTAGTTTGACAGAGTTTCCCATTCAGTTGCAGCCTAAGGGCAATTACCTAGCCTTCTCTTTTATTCCATGCAGATGCAAGTGACAAGCAACTGCCAGTCAAAAGTTTTTTCCCCACACTAAACCCATGCCATGGCAGCAAACATTTCTAAAAAACAACTCAGTGATAAAGATGTAAATTCTCTTGGGACTATAAAATTAGAATGTTTTCATTTGCTCTTTTTACCAATGGTAAGTGCAAAGTTAACCATGCTGCTGGTACAAAAGGAGATATTAATAATCGTGAGCCCAGAGGGCCTTTTCGCCTAATATTTCTGTGCCTTGACAATATCTGAGCTAGACAATAAAAGAGCTTAATTTCAGTTGTATAAATGGCAAGTTCACAAAGCTGTAGCATTTGGATAAAACGAATGAACTATTCAAAGATATTTCAGAAGTGAGTCTGGTTATTTAAGGGATGCCACAAGTTTAGAATAAAATGGTCCTGGGGAAACTATGATAGAACAGAACCACAGTAAACCTGCACACTCAGGGAACCCCACCTGGCTGGCCAATTTGAAATGTATATATAATATGTAAATATATGAGCACACAAAAGTATGGTGTGGTATGCAGTGAGTATTTGAAGGCCTTGCTTAACATGAGTAATTAAACATGGGGGAGGCCACATTTCTTGGAAGACAGGATGATGGAGGTAAATAGATCATCAGGCTGAAAATACAATGTCTGTGCTAACTCAGATATGTATGCAGTGTTGTTGTTACCATATCGGTTCCAGGATATTAAAAAGACAATGTAAATGATCCCTTAGAATATGCGAAACTATCTGTTGGACTTTGTATTTGGCTGTGACACTCTGAGTAGCTTTCCCAGACCCAAGGAAGAGCTCTGTAGCTCAAAGCTTGTTTCTTTCACCAACAGAAGGTGGTCCAATAAAAAATATTACCTCTCCTGCCTTGTCTTCTAACTCAGATAGGTAAATGGGACAGTGAGTTAAGAGACAGAATGTCTGAACTAGCTAATATAAGGGAAGGGAACATCCAGGGAACCATTTACAAAGAATAAGATAACAATGGACATGATACATTTGGAACGTAAAGATGAAGTAAGGAGTAGGTCTAACATGGACAGTGTGTAGACAGAGCATGTTGTACAGGGCTTGGTTCCTGCAATGTAACCAAGCCAATCCCAAAACATGTATTGGAATGTATAGTAAATGTAATGAGATGTGTAAATGTGTATAAAGGGAGAGGGTTTCTGTGTTACTTCAGGTCTGTGATGTACCCTGCATCCACCCCCTACATTTGCATCTGATCAACTCAGTGTAGTGTTGCCACATGCAAAATAAAGATACCTGAGTGACAAAGTCTGGAGTTGAACTGAGTTCTCAGGAAGCTGAATGGAAAGAGGTCTCAGCAGGAATCCCAACATATACCATCCCACCCCACCGTGAAGTGGCCAGAACCAAATGGTTCAGAGGAAGGTACAAAAAGAGATCCTGCAATAGGCAATAACAAGACAACTTTTCCCCTGCAAAATTTTCCTCTCAGCCTCGAATAGTGAAAGCATGAGCGTTTATATTCCTATTGGGAAGGTTTTTATTTTTTATTTTAGTTTTTACTGTTATAACTTGTGTTCTTTCTGAGCTTCCTGCACTCAATATTTCCAGTGGCAGTCCGATTCTACATAATGCTCTGGCATTCGTGCCTTTCAGCAAAGGGGCTCAATTGTGACCATACCTGCTTGTCAGTCTCTCTGAAGCTAGGCACTTACTTCTTAAAAATCCAGTCAGGACAAGAATTGGTGGAGTTTATTATGTGGGACCCAGCATGTTTTCAACAGCTCCACTAATGCTCCTGAGCTTGTGTATCTAGAAGGCTTGAAGCTATAAGCTCAAGATGATTTTTGAGGAATTCAGTGAAGACAGCCATAGCAGCAAACTGCAGTTTTATAGATTTTCTCTTCTTTGGGAGCCCATGTTAGTGAGCTCCAAGGGGCTATCCTGCCAGAGTCAACAGCTTTCTGCATCTCTAAATAGATTTCACATTAAATAACAATCAGAAGAATAAAACTGTTGAAAAATAATATCACTTTGCATCATACAAACTACCCTCCTGAGCAAAAGACTTTTTCTCCCTGTTCACATACCATAATATATCATCCAATGAAATATATATTGGAACAGTTGCTTATGGAGTGAAATCATTATAAAGGTAATCTCTTTCTGCAGCAGGTCTCAAAGCTATAATAAAACTCTTATTAGATCAATATCTGCCCAAGTATTAAAAGTGGTCATAAATTCTCATGGCATTAACAAGATTCTGCAATTTTTCACTCAAACTAGAGATGGAGGGGAACCATGAGAATCTGTTTGAAAGCCACAAGAACCAGCAAATTAATTCAGCGGATTTGGAAAAAATGGGTGTGTGTGTTTGGTGTCTCAATCTATGATTTGGGTGTTGGGGGAATCTGAACAAGAACTTTAAAAAAAAGATCTATAAACTCTATTTCCTGGTTACTAAAGAGCCCCATAACACCTAGGCCAGAGAAGCAGTATTAGTGTGTTTGCCAAATTCCAGTAATTTTCCTACATGAATTCCCTCCTGCAGTTTCAACTGTATACAGTATTCTCCATTTCCTCTGTTAAAAATCTGTGTTCCCTGCCCTTGATAAGCTAATGTATTGAAGACCAGATTTACCTCCTTTCTACCTGTTTGGGAGAGTGTGAAAGGAGACAAAATCTCAGCAAGGTTTCTGTTGTCTCAGTGGTTTGGATGAGTCTTATCAGTGAGTGTTACCACATGCTATACTTGAACTGCTATTAACTGGTTTGTCCTAGGCATTTCTATGAATCTGGGATTTACCTACAAAGGGCTTAGCTAGACCCTAAAAAGGTGTTAAGATAAATATGGTTTTTTATTTAAAATAGCTTCCATCTAGCCCCACAATATTCACTTATGAAGGCTCTCTCTATGTACTGTTTATGAAGTCTGTTTGATATTAGGGACTCTCTATATACTACATTTTCAGACTGAAAACTCCATTTTGAATGGGGGCTTCTCTGCCATCTTAGCTGTCTTTTTTATCTCTGTGTTGGATTGATTTCCCAGGAGTAGTAACACAGGTGTTGTTAAACCTTGTTGGTGCTCTATGCACATGGAAGCCCCCTTGGACAAAAAATTGGCTACTGCCCCAAGGAAACCAGTTTTTCAAGTCTGAACTCTGGGGGAGCGGGGTAACTAAGCAATGGATAACATGATGGCCGGTTTTGATCACCCGATGAGTCTGATCTGTGGTGGTCACCTGACAAAGGGGATTGACCCTTATTTAAAAAAAAGGGCCACTCACCAGCCATTTCGGAGATGGGGGGAAAAGAGACCAAAGAGACTCTGTGTTCCAGAAAAGAAGCCATGTGTAGGACTGCAGGGGAAGAGGAAGGATTCTGGACTCCTTAGAAGACACTGACACAAATCCCAAAGAACACGTCAGAGTGGTGAGGAAACCCAGGTGGGGATGGCATACAGCTGTTATACTGTTTTGCCTGGCTCTGTATATTTCTTGTGCTAGCTAAAGAGTAAATGTTTTACGATCCTTTTCGCAACGTCTATGTGTTATGTGCTTCAATTATCATGTGGCATTGGAGAGGTAAATGGTAACCCGAGCACCCACGAGGTTGGAGTGCTGGAATAGGGTGTGCTAAGCAACTGGGGTGTTTTGGAGGTCAGCGCTGGCCTTGGGGGCATAGGGTCACTGGACCATAGGTCTCAGATCTCAGAAGGGGGAGCTAAATGGAGGATCTGCACCCCAAGAGTATGCCTAGAAACCCCAAGCCAGAGGCAGTTCCTGGACTCTGCTCAGTCTTAGAAAGTTTAAAACACGAGCCCAAACACAGCCGCCAGGTGAGTGTCCAGCAGGCGGAGCTTTACCAGGCCTGTGACAGTCCTTAGTCTGGCTTGATCGGGAATAAGGGAAAGACCTGCAACTCAGACAAAGATACATGAGGGAAAATAAAATGAGAAACATAATTTAAAACCATATCCTGAGAGTTATTCTGGTGAGTTCTGCCATGGTATAACATTACCTGGTTTAAGAAGGAATTACATTACGCATCTTTTCTTTTTAATAGAGAGTAATTTCTGCTGTACTTGGTATTGATTTCTGATATGGCTTTGGAAGGCTTGTGAAATTTTAGGCTGATGGATTTCTGCCATACATTTCAGGTCTTGTTTTTCCCTGTCACACAAACTATGTAAAGGACCAGGCATGCAAAGATATTGGTTTTGGCACTGAACATATTGTGTAGAATGACTTATTTAGAGGGTTTGTGATATGGTAACTTGTATTTCTGTTATGGCAGGTGATATTCACTCAGCAGCATAGGCGCCAACTTCCGGTGGCGCAGGTGGGGGCTGACACCCAGCGTCAGGGGCAGGCCCCCGCCCCCGATGCCGGGCTCCGCCCCCAACGCCAGGCGATGTTGTGGGGCCCCGCCCCCGATGCCGGGTGACGTTGCGGGGCCCCGCCCCCGACACCACGTCGCCCAGCGTCGGGGACGGGGCCCCGCAACATCGCCCAGTGCTGAGGTGAGTTTGCCGTGGGTCCCGGGGCTGGCAGGGAGCTGGGTGCGGGCCCCGGGGATGGCGAGGAGCTGCCGGTGGGTGCTCTGCACCCACCAATTTTTCCCCGTGGGTGCTCCAGCCCTGGAGCACCCATGGAGTCGGCGCCTATGCTCAGCAGCACATGCAAGATTCCACTTCTGAATCCTGCTTAACTGAACTGATTTCAGTGAGTTTGCATGGGTGTAATTGTGGGTAGCATTTGGCCCTCAGCTGCACTTTTGAACCTAAAACTTAAAAAGGAATAAAAAAATGAAAACACTGGCCTTGATTGTGCTAAGGCTGTTTTGCACCAGTGCTCCAGAGCATAGCACGTTCAGCCAAGTGAAAGCTGGCCTCTCAGGAACCCTCACCCCACATACAGTAATCCTCAACTGGTCCAGTAGTGCTCCCATGATATGCTCCCACTTGTACAGGGAATGTGATCAGGCAGGGCTGGCTCTAACATTTCTGCTGCCCAAAGCAGCACACTGAATTGCCGCCCCGGGTGGCTGAAGGGGGACCAGCCGCCGAATTGCCGCCGCAACTGGCAGAAGGGCGGACCTGCCGCCGAATTGCTGCCACAGCAGGCGGCACGTGCCACCTGAACTGAACACAGACTGCCGCCCCTTCAACATTGCTGCCCCAAGCACCAGCTTAAATGCTGGTGCCTGGAGCCAGCCCTGTGATCAGGACAACCCTATGCCCTGGCAGTCCCATCTGCCAGAGTCATCTCAGTGGACTTTGACTCCATATTCTGCTGTGGGACTGGACTGAGGCATAAAAGTGTCTGAAAGCCACCTCTATATATATCTGAGCTGCAGTAGGTATACAAAGACAGGAACCCAGTATCTGGCCACTATTTTTATTTTATGCAGTTCACCAAGGATTTCAAGCCTAACAATTAAATAAAAAATTAGCCAACATATTATTGTTAATTATTTGCCACTTAAAAAGAATATACTAAGTAAGAAAAACTAACATTAAGGCTGTTTTTAGAACAGCGAGCTTCAAGATGACAGGATGACATTATCGTATAAGCTCCGTCCTGATACATAGACACCGGCTTCAAAACTACACAGTAAAAGATGTTCTCTAATTTTGAGTCTGTCTTTCTGAACCTGAAGCTCTTGGCTGATCTCAAAGGTCTTTGTAAGATGTTTCATAAAGGCGCGATTGAAATGATAAACTAAATCCTAGGCAAGGTATTGGATGAATGTGAAACTAGGTCTGAATGACAGAGAACTTATTTTGGTATCTCTTTCTATTTAAGGCACACACAAAAAGCCAGATAAGAAACACCGTATCTGATTTACCAATCATCTCTTCAGGTACTAATGCTGCTCTGCTTGCAAATTATGAAGTAAACCAATTCACTAAGGGCTAAAGCCTGCCCTTACAAAGAAGATAGCGCACCAGTGAACAGTTTTAGGGTGGCTCTGTGTAGTGTAAGAGCAAGAGATTTATCACACATCCTGGACGGTTCTCTTACCTTTTCAGTTGCACCAAAAGTGGCCACAGGAAGGTTTCTTCCTGAAGTGACTGTTGCTCTTCTTAGCTCTATTGTGATGAGGTTTCCCAGCCACACAAAGTCCTTGAATATTGGATTTTGCTTCTGGATCTCCACTGAAAGATGCGTAAACATCTTATGTAGCCAGGGAGGGCCCAGCGGTCAACAGATTTGAAAAGGCTTGTGTGTAGTGTTTGTTCCACTAGAGTAAAATAAGTTACAATCAGAGGCTCGGTTTCTCTCTGTCTAGTACAGGGAGGTACAATTTGCTGATGAGGGCCTGGGCATTGAAAGAAAGATTCGCCTTGAGAGAGGCTAGTGGTGTTCATATCACCAGCTTGCTTGCCCTCCCTTGTAGTTTCCGCTGGTGGGAGACAGCTTTGATTTCTGGCTGAGGCTCTTCAGAAGACCTGACCAGGGCCAGACTGGGCTGCAAGGCAACCAGACATTTTTCCAGTGGGCCTGTCTCTGTGCGGAGCAATGGGGCTAGTCTGTTCCCACCCAGACAAGAGGAGTACTTCTATTTCTGTTTTGGCTCACCGTTTTCCACTGCCTTGTGGCATTGATATATTGAGCTGTTGTACAGCAGTGCCGCATTTGGCCCAATATGGGAACTGCTCCTATCATTTCTTGGCTGATGCAGATAGTTTCAATGGTGATTCCTATACACGAAGCTTCTACTACAGGCACAGCTCCTCATCGAGCTATTCCAGACCCTCCCGCACCTCAGAAGAGGTTTCTCTTCAGATTCACAGAGAAGAGTATGAGAACTGGTGTGGTAAGTCGATGACTGATTGGCTCAGGGTGACTGGATGACTGATTGGCTGGCTGTGGCTGGGAATTGGTTACACTAGGAGTGAAGAGGAGATTAGTGGTTTATCTGCACAGTGTGGAATAAGCTAGGGTGCAAATTTAAAACACAATAGCTATTCCACACTAACTTTGGAAGTGGAGTCACCTAAACTGGACAAAGGTACTCTTAAACTACGTCTACACTTACAGCGGCATGGAGAGTACAGGCACTGTACGTGTAACTATATGCTGCAGTGAAAGGCAGCTACATCCCCACTTGTCACTGTTGCCATGGGTAGCTTCATGTTGCCTGTGGGCAGGTCTTCACTACCCGCCGGATCGGCGGGTAGCAATCGATCTATCGGGGATCGATTTTTCGCGTCTCGTTAAGACGCGATTAATCGATCCCCGATCGCGCTCCCCGTCGGCTCCGGAAATCCACCTCATCAAAAGGCGGAAGCGGAGTCGACGCGGGAGCGGCAGCGATCGACTCGCCGCCGTCCTCACGGCCAGGTAAGTCGATTATGATACGCCGACTTCAGCTACGCTATTCACGTAGCTGAAGTTGCGTATCGTAGATCGACCCCCTCCCCTAGTGTAGCCCAGGGCACAGTGAAAGGCTCTGGTAGTAAGGAGACTGTGGAGAAAGGCTCCAGCAGAGGGGAGACACTGGCAGTTCCCCACGTGGAGGCAGTAGGACATTACACTGCTAAAATTACTGAAGCTGTGTAGATTGGGAAGCAATGCTCAGGCATGGAGAGAGCCCATGTAAGGTACATACCCTGGGGGTTCAGGCAAATAGGGCATTCTATTCTACCCTACTTGACTAAGCTGTGCCTCACCAGCTACACTGCTGTTTATACCTGTGCTAGCTAGCCATGCAGTGTCTGTACCCTACATGCCACCATAAGTGTAGACCTCCCCTTACTTCAGAATAAGAGCGTCCACATAGAAAGCTATTATGGAATAGCTATTCCAGGCTATTTCCATCCCTGTGAGAGGGAGGAAGAAAGTGGGATAGTGGGATGGGGTTGTGCGTGGCAACGCTGAGACTGATAAAAAAGCAAAGGTCAACATGAGGAAACTAATGAAGAGAAAATAGATGCAAAGAAAACTGAGAAGAATCAAAAGCTCAGAACAAGGAGGCCTGCAGAAGAGAGCAATAAATGGGGCAAGGCTTGAAGCAGGTTTGGATCAAAATAATAAACCTGAAGGAGCTAGACATACAGACTTCAAAGGAAATTCAATTAGCTGAATTTAGAGATTCCAGTCACTGAGGTGGAAATAACCATGTACACGCAAAAGGGGGTCATTCTGAGCAAGTCTTTTTTACATTACCAGCCTTGGGGATGCCTTTGCCATCTCCAGCCCTACCTTCATTTTTGAATTACAGTTGAGCCCTCCAGTAGGGGCAAATCCTGAACCCCTCCTCCCCAGGCATGCATGCCCAAACTACTCCTGGGGGGATTCTGCGTCACTGATCAATGCAGAATTTTGCAGAAATTAACGTTGTGTGCGCAAAATTTCCTTTCCCCCACAGAAATGAGCTGCAGTGTTGCTGGCCACCATTAGGGGCCACTGGACTCCGCAGAGCCCAGCTTGTACTTAGAAGACACTTCTGGGGGAGAGAGAGGGGGAGCTAGAGGGCAGTTGCAGTTAGCATGCCCTTAGGGAAGGAGAAGGTGGTGCACGGGAACTCCGTGCAAGCCTGGGACCGAGCATCAGGCTGTTTCTCCCTCTGGATCCCTGGGCTCTGGGTGGAAGGGGGACGGTTGTCTGGGCAAGGGGGGCCCTGCAGCTGGGCTCAGGGTGGGAGGTGGTATCTGGGCCAAGGAGGGGCATGGTGGGCTCTGGGGAGGAAGGGGGCAGAGAACAGGAACTGGGTTGTCATAGCGGTTTCTTTAACTCTCTACTCCTGGGGGGATTTTTGTGTGTGTCTGTATTGTTACAGACATACTTGCTGACAGGTATTTTGAAATAAATTACCAAAAGAACTGAAACTGGTATGATTATGTGGTGTTATTTTGACAAGTAAAATTTGCAAAATTTTGCAGAATTTTAAAATATTGTGTGCAGAATTTGTAGTTTTTTTGGCACAGAATGCCCCCTGGAGTACCAAGCCCAGTGTAATCAGTGTGCTTCCAGTGTGCTGGGAGAGTGTTCAGAATGCAGAGCTCCCAGAATACTGTGGAGCTGTGCTCAGTGGAGGCATTAGAATTTAGAGCCACCACTCTATAGATCCAGTAGCCCGCCCCCTCCTCCCACTTTAGCTCTGCGGAGGAGAAGATTTTTCCTCAAAGGAAAGTCATTGTTTTCCCACAGAAAAATGTATTGTTCATTATATCCTGCGCTGCAATTAACAGATTTGCAACTTTCTTTCTATTTCACTGCTGATGGAGTTTCACTATATGTGATTTCTGTTTCTTAGGACTAGACTGAGGCTTCATTTCTATGGTGCTTTTACTTTCTGCATTTCTCATTTTAGTTTTAGTATTTATTACAAGTGTGAGTCATGCTCTTTAACCCAAGCTGATTAACCAGTCAGTAAGTATAGGTATTCATTGCTAACACAAACATTTCTACTCTATGTTTGGGTTCAGGGGCTCTCTTATCTACATAATGTGGCAGGAAAAAGCATCTAATCAGCTTTAAAGCATCCATCTTTGAAAAGCACCCTACTTCCTGAACTGATTTTGCATGCAATTTATAGAACAAACAAGCAAATCATGGTGATGTAGCTCATGAATATCATCTTAAATATAGTTATATTCTATGCTAGTGGCCTGTGCTCTTTGACATTGCAGTCATTGTAATCCCTAAGGGCTGGTCTACACTAGGGGGGTGGGGGGGATCGATCTAGGATACGCAACTTCAGCTACGAGAATAGCGTAGCTGAAGTCGACGTATCCTAGATCGAAGTAATTGTACTTACTTCGGGTCCACGCGATGCAGGCTCGCTCCCCCGTAGACTCTGCTTCCGCCTGTCACCGTGCTGGAGTTCCGGAGTCGATGGGGAGCACTTCTGGGATCGATTTATCGCATCTAGATGAGACGCGATAAATCAATCCCCAATAGATGATTACTACCCGCTGATTTGGCGGGTAGTATAGATGTACCCTAAGTGTCAAACAGACATTCTGCTGCTACACCACATGCAGGCTGTTTAGTCATAGAATCATAGACCGTGAGGGTCATCTAGTCTAAACCCCTTCCAAGATAAAGGATTTGTTGGGTCTAAACCATCCAAGAGAGATGGCTATCCGGACTCCTTTTGAAAACCTCCAGTGAAGGAGCTTCCACAACTTCCCTAGGGAGTTTGTTCTATTATCCTATTATTCTTACAGTTAGGAAGGTTTTTCCTGAGATTTAATCTAAATCTGCTATGCTGTAGTTTGAACCCCTTGCCTCTTGTCCTGCCCTCTGTGGCAAGAGAGAACAACTTTTCTCCATCTTTTTTATGGCAGCCTTTCAAATATTTGAAGACTGCTATAATGTCCCACCCTTAATCTCCTCTTTTCCAAACTAAACATACTCAGTTCCTTCAGCCTTTGCTCACATGGCTTGCATTCCATCCCTTTGATCATCTTTGTCACTTGCCTCTGAACCCCTTCCAGTTTCTTTCCATCCTTTCTATACATTGGTGACCAAAATTGAATATAGTACTGTAGCTGAGGGCTAACCGGTGCTGAATAGAGCAGTTCTGTGTCACTTCCCGTGACTTGCATGCTATGGCTCTGTTAATACAACCTAAAATTGCATTTGTTGTTTGGTTTTTTGCAACAGCATCATATTGCTGACTCATGTTGAAGCTGTGATCTACCACAACTCCCAGATCCTTCTCAACAGTGCCGCTGCCAAGTCAGTTATCCCCCATTCTGTATTTGTGAATTTGGTTTTTCTTCCCTAAGAGTAGCACCTTACATTTGTCTTTGTTGAATTTCATTTTGTTGTCTGTAACCCAGTTCTGCAATTTATCACGATCCCTTTGAATTTTAGCTCTGTCCTCCAAAGTGTTTGCAACTCACCCCAGCTTTGTGTCACCTGCAGATGTGATCAATATGCTCTCTGTTTCTACCTCCATTGTGACTATTGGGCCAATATCCATACAACAGGTCCCTGGGTGTCTTATATAGACCTAGTTAGATGTCTTCCCTTCAGCTGTATAGAGTGCACACTCCCATCTGACTGACTTCCTCTCATCTTCAGCAGGAGCTGACTGCAGTTGGAGCGGTGAGCTGACTGCCTGAAATCTGTGAAGAAGGCAGCCAATAGAAAAGCCAGGATAGTCCTTGCTATGCTCAGAATGCAGCTACTGCTACAATGCACTATCTCTTTTCCCTCCCATTCTTTCAAAATCCCCATCTCTTCTTTCCTTCCCCTGAGATAAGGCCCCTCCCTCTCTCTCTCCCTGTTCTTTAGAAGAAGGGGAGAGAGTCTGAGAATATGGAAAGGGAGGCAGTAGACAGAAAGAAAGAGAACAAATGACAGGTGTACCCTGCAGGTTATGTGGACTCTTCTTCCCATAGTTAGTATTTATTTGTATTATGATAAGGTATGGAGGTCACAACTAGAATCAGGCCAGCATTTTTTTCTGAAAAACACAACAGTTTAAGTCAATGGGATATTAAAACAGTGCATCTTTTATTATTAAATTATAACATGAGGCTGCTTCCTTTTTACAAGGTAATATCTGTAGCCTTCGCTGAATAACCCCCCAGTGAATAAGACAGAGAGGTTCATTAGCCCAGGATATGGTTATTACCAAGTCATTGGGAAGATGTTCTTACACTGAATTTTTTTAATGAAATAGTCAAATTTTAACTTAATGAGAAGAAAATAAATACAGAAAGCAGAACATGCCAAAATGCTGAGAAGTAAATTAAACATAGATATGTGAAAATATATTTTTTCAGCCCTTTCTCCTGCTATCATCCTACTTTACCACTTCCTTTTCCTTCTACCTTCCTTATTATATTCTTTCCCCACCACCACATAATGGTGCAGCGATTATGCAAATCCTTTCTCTTTGAATGGATATTAATGTCTGTCAGCCTATCAAGGTCCAGGGATTTGCATACTGTGCAGAAATTGAGAAATAATTGAGCAGTGATTATATAAATCAGGCCTACATGCAAAACAGGCCCATAACCAATAAGAGTGCAAGGAACTGTATAACCAAGGGAAAACTGCAGTGCTATGAATCAGTAACAATTCTGCATTCTGTCTGAGACAATCACATTTCAGTATAACATATTTTAATAGGATAAAAAAAAGAATATCTTAATCCTTAACGTTAATATGTAAAGTAGTGACTTGTCATTAGGCAGGTGACAATAATATTTAACACACAAATGTTAACATTTGTTTGAACAAAACCAAGAAACATTTTTGGGGTGTTATGCGAGCTGTAACTTAATAAAAATCCAGATTCAGACTATTACAAAAGCACACTGCATAATGCAAAATGTGCTTTAATAAAATGCGTCTGCATCATCCCCGGAGCGGCAGACTCTCTTTTCAGCACTCTGGAGCTAGATCAGTGATACTATACTCAGACCTCTGTGGTTCAGGGGCCAAATTAGTGATCCGCATTACCCAAAAGAGTAGTGTGAATTCATTGTTTTATTTACTGTAGTACTATTCATATTTAAATAGTATGATGGGAAATATTTTGTGTGTGTGTGTGTACCGGGAGTCCTGAGCAAGGGGAGAAGGGGCTCAACCGGAAGAGGCGGGGCCTTTAAATCCCCGGGCCCTTTAAATCACCTCTGGAGCTACCAGCTGCAGAGGTGGCTGGGAGCCCCGGGGCTCGGGGGCAATTTAAAGGGCCCGGGGCTCCAGCTGCCACTACCACAAACCCTATCAATGATCCTCAGGTTCAGATATGACTCTGGACTCCTTGGTCACTGCAGAGGGGCTGATCTCTGCTAGCAGGGATCTTCTTCAGGCAGGAGTCAGGCTGCTTCAGTCCCAGGATTTCCCCTCACCACAGAGGGGTGCAGGGCTCAAGGTGCAGATTACACAACTAAAATCCAAACTGTCGTCTCCTACCCCAGGGTCCAGACACACTCACAGCAGGCAGCAGCCCTGGACTAGCAGCCATAGCAGAGCTGACCATGTGGTGACTGGTCTCACCTAGGGGGCTGGAGGGCTAACTCAGCCTGGCTGAGGAAGTTTCCCAGCAAAACTCTACAAACTGGGAGGCATCAGTGGAGAGGGAAAGGCCCAGCTGAGGTCCCTAGAGGCCAGTTCTCAGGCTTTCAGGTCCCTAGAGGCCAGTGCTCAGGGGGAACCCTGCATGCAGGCCTGGGACTCACTAGCTCCCTACACAGCCAGTCCTGCCCTTGCCCTGGCTGGCACCAGACTGTCTCAAAAATGGCTTCTCCTCTTTCCTGAGCTCCCTGGGAAGGACATCTCACTCCCTATTGGTTACTGGGCAGACTCTGAGTCTGCCTTGGCTCCCTCTCCATACCAGGGACAGCGTGCCTCTCCCTGAGCTACCAGCAGACAAAGCCCCAGGAATCTAGGTAATCTCCTTGGGGGTTACATTAGCAATAAAGTTAGCTGTAGCACCACAATCAGCCATGCTGGGTTTGCGTATAATGGGGCAACTGAGGGAACGCAGGAAGAGAGCCAGAGTGGTGCTGACTCAAGCTCAGATACAGAGCAGACTCCTAAACCCTCCAAATATTGTGTAAAAGGTAAGCGGGCCCTTCTTGTCCTTCACAGAAGCTCAAATCATTCATATTCTCATCTGAATGTAGAATTCTGCTTAAGGTCTGATTGCAGAATATAACTCCATGTATGGAATCCTGAGTGAGGGCTTATGGCGTGGCATAAAGCCATCAATTACAACTTTGCTATACAGTTTGTGAAACATATATATCTTGTATGACTGTTAAACAATAAAAAAAATATATGAGAGAGGGTATTAAGGTACTGCCAGAGACCAATTTCTACTGGCCATACTCATATAAGTATTCCTATTGACTTCACTGGGATTAGTCTTGTATCAAGGGTTTACTTGTATGAGGCAGGGTGCAGGATCAGACCCTGGCCTTGTCCATTTAAGAACCTCCTTAAGTGGTCATTTTGACATAAGCAAATAACTCCTTTGGAGCTCTGAATTTGGCACAATTTTTTAGGTCTTTATCTTTCTTTTAAAAATATGCTTTGTTGATAGGCTCTCCAACCTTCCAGGATTTCCCTGGAGTCTCCAGGAATTAAAGATTAATCTTTAATTAAGATTATGTAATGTGAGGAAATCTCCAGGAATATGTCGAACCAAAATTGGCAACCCTATTTGTTGGCATCACTGTCCATCATTTTTTTCCACTCCAATGGATTGTTTTTGTGAGAAGTAAAAGATAGCTTTACTCATTTCTAGATGTGTTCAGCACCTTTTGATTTATGCATGCACAAAAACTAAACAATTATCAGTTTCCCTAAACAGCTATCTGACAAGCATCTTATTCTATAGATGATTTGCAGCATTAATGCCATTGTTAATGGCTAATATAAATAAACCAATCTCCAGAGCTGATATAGGGCCATGTTTACTCATGCTGAGTAGTTCCTTTATCAACAGGAGTAAGTGTGGCAACGCTGTTAATTGTGTAATATGTTTTCCCCAGGTAAGGCACTCACCTATGAATTATTTACAAATAAAAACACTTACTCGGTATTTTATTACATTTTTTTATTTTAAAAATGTTCCGCTAAAATAGAACTCCGGTAACTGAATTCCATCAATCTTCTTCTTATATCATCCTGGGTCCAAAAATTAAATGGAGCAAGAAATGCCTAAAATGTTAATATCAGCACAAAAGTACTAAGTTGGACATTCTGCCTGCCTGAACAGAACTCCAGGGCTTGTCTTCACTACCCGCCAGATCGGCCAGGAGCAATCGATCTATCGCGGATCGATTTATCGCGTCTCGTTTAGACGCGCTTAATCGATCCCCGAACGCGCTCCTCGTCGACTCCGGAAATCCACCTCAGTGAAAGGCAGAAGTGGAGTCGACGGGGGAGCGGCAGCGATCGACTCGCCGCCGTTCTCACGGCCAGGTAAGTCGATTACGATACTCCGACTTCAGCTACGTTATTCACATAGCTGAAGTTGCGTATCGTAGATCGGACCCCCCCCCTCAGTGTAGCCCAGGGCCAAGTGGAGTTTCTTCCTGATCATTCCAGTGCGAGGGAGGCATTGTTCCTCCATGGTACAGGTATAGGTGAATCTTTGGACATCCGCAATGGGCAGACGCAAGCACTTGGAGGCTAAGTGATTCTCTACAGCTGCCGAAGTCACCCTGCTCAGGTGGGAAGGCACTATGTGTTGCATAATTCAGTGTGCCTGATTTTCCAGAGTTTCTAACTTGCCAAATAAATTCTATTGTATAGTCCTTTATTACTGCGGGAGAAAATCCAGCTTTCATCTCCACACTGGGAGATCTTCCAGGTACCCATACAGGTTCAGTTTTGTTGTGTGCGGATGGATTCCCAAGGATCATGCAAGAGACACCTAGCTCTAGGAGGAAGATATAGGGAACTGGGGAAAAGAGCAGGCCCAGGCATCCTACAGTGGAGTTTCTATGGAGATTTTCCATGTTTCCTAACTCCTTCCCCCATACACACACGTTGGGACTGCATTAGAGAGGTGCAGGGCTACTTCATCTACTAGACTGAAGTAAACTCTGTACTATGGAGTCACTCCACAGACCTGAAAGGAGGATACTTTCTCTCACACATTTTCCCATCATCTACTCAGCTCTGGGAGGTGAGCTAAAGATTTGCCCTTTGAAGACCAATATGGTACAATGAAAATGAATTAATTGGCAGTGGCTGTCTGCCTATCCTTGTTGGGTTTTTTTCTCATTTACTGTTAAAAGCTCACTGGTTTGACGGGTGCAGAGCAGCAAGTTGCGAGTGATGCATGACATGAAAAATGCCTGAGCATCCAGTACACAGAGTAAAGACACTACTCTGCTTCGGACTGTTGGGTCGTCTTGTGCTCTTTGCAGTCAGGAAGAAGAGCACTACGCCTATAGATTTCAACCAAAATAAAAGACATAAGTGGCATAATAGTTTTTAACATTTGCACTGGAATATTTTCCTGTGCCTCCCTCTATCTCTGGGCAGCCAGTTAACTAAGCAGCTTTGCAAAAGAGATTCCCCTCATGCTGATCTTTCTCTCTTCCCTCACCATTACCGCAAAAAAGTGAAAAGCTAGGTTGAGTTTTAGATTCCAAACCACAGAAGGAGGTTGCATGGTGAGTTTAGCTGCTCCTTCTCCACATTCCTTTGATTATTAAGGAATCTGTGCCCCTAGAGACTATGTACTTGAGAAAGTTTCTGTGAAAATTTCTCCTTTTTCAAGTGCTTAAGCAACTCCTGATATCAAACAATATCATGATATCAAACAAAATAACATGAGTCTCTCAAAGCAGGGCCAGCCATTAGACATGTGCTGAGTAAGTGTATAGCTGTACAGGCCCATGCTCTTTGGCAGATGGATTTGTTTTCTTCTCCTTTTCCTTGTATTCAGTGCTTACGCTATAGTGATTGGTACTATGGGCTAGAGCCGCTAGACTCACAAAAGACCCAACTCATTGAGAGGGGCAGGACTTAGGACAAACCCCTCTCCTCGGCACTTATTGGCTATCTTAGGTAGCACCCAGCTCCGCGTGCTGACTTTCATTAATCCCGTTGTTAAGTACCTAACTCTCCCCATGTATTGTATAGGGAGCCTGAGCACCTAAATTGGGTTGTGCATTCCACTAGGTGGCAAGGCTAAAAGTTAGCACTGCAAAGCTCAGTGTTGCAGCACCTAAGTACACATTGTGAATATAGCCCTATATCAGTACCATAGACTGATTACTTGCCATTCCCAAGGTTATGTCCTCTTTCTCTCCCTAGCTGTCTATATATAAAATATTTAAAGGAAAAAATATCTAATTAGCAAGAATGGCACACACTGTCAATAGAGAAAAAAAAGTCATGTCCATTTAGTTGCTTTCTGTGTATGAGTTTGAAAAGGAAACCCACAGCACGGCTACTTAAGCAGTCAGGATCCTGAATCTTAAGAATAAAATAAGGTACCTACAGTTGCAAAGAGGGTTTTTTAAAGAATATATACATATATTCCAGGCTCAAATGAATCCGGAGGTTCTTGGAAAGCTCGTGATATTTGTCAGTTTCTATCACAGGTCAAAATGCATTCAAGCTTTTTCAATGGGCATTGAAACCATATTTTATATACTGTAGCTATGGAGTGATATAGTTCTGCCTGCCTGCCATGCATTGAATGTTTACATTATTAACATTCTTTGTTGCTCTGTTCACATTTATGATATAGTTTTAGGAAAAATGTATTCAAGAAACATGCAAACTTTTAGCTGAAAGATTAGGAACTGATTTAACCAAATACTGGTTTTCTTCTGTCTTAAGCAGAGAGGGAGTGAAATTCTAAAATGATTTCTGTGACCCCAGCCATAATTTTGTTTTATCGACCCAGACATGTAAATGGTTTACTATATTTTATTGTCAGTGGTAAAATATGCAAAAACTACTTTTCATTATCTTAGAATACTTTTCCCTTCAGATTTTATTAAAGCAGGAGCTTTTCTGTTTTCAGTGATATAATTATTATATGAAATTTTATGTATGGGAAGATAGTATTCTGCCCATGTATTGCCATTTCCATTTATGTAGGGCTAGATTAAGAGAGCAGCCACTTAATATTTGCCCACTTTTTGACTGCGAGACTAGGATTCTGATTCCCCCTCTTCCAGTCCCCAAGCTGAACTATTTATTTGGTGTCCACATCAGACCTGCAAAGTCACTTTCTTGTTCGGTGTTTCTGATCTGTGTGCTGTTCTGCCTAAAGCACACAGACAAAGTGGGGAAGATGAGCACTGAAAGTGGTGCAGTCCATTGATTGGTACTCAGGTCTCTATTCTGCCCATGTGCTTCAGGCACAAAGAAGTACTGAATCTAGAATTTAAATAGACTATCACATAAATAAGAAATCACATCAGCAGCAGGCTAGCAGCAAGCTCTTCTTTGCTGTCCTTATGCAGTGAGACAAATCTAGTAGGATGCTGCCATCCCATAAGCTGTGTGTACTCATGAATGTTTGATCAGCTTGTCTGAATTCTTCTAGCATTCCAAACCTCTGAGCAGGTTCAAACAACCAGATTAAAAAAAAGAAAAGAAAATAACCCGTTAGAGAATATAAGAATGGCATTACTGGGTCAGACCAATGGTCTATCTAGCCAAGTATCCTGTCTTCCAATAGTGACTAGTGCCAGGTGCTTCAGAGAGAGTGAACAGAACAGGGCAATTATCAAGTGATCCTTCCCCTGTCATCCAGTCCCATCTTCTAGCAGTCAGAGGTTTAAATGCTTCCTTGTTTCTCCCCCACATATGTGGCATTTCATGTCCCCCCCACCCCAATTTCATTAGTCATAAGTGCAAGACTGGCAGTATTCAGTGCTGCACCACTGATAGGTTTAAGGTCTAACATCTGATAGTCCTGCTAGAAACAAGAATTGGAAAGGAAGAGTCCCAGTTTTACAAAAGTGTCTGCTTTTCATGGAAAATTTTGAGTTTTAATTTAAAAAATACAAAAATCAAATGTGCAGGGTTCAGGGCTTTTGGACAAAAAAAATCTAAATTTCCCTTAGGAAAAAAATTAATTTTCTGACCAGTTTTACCTAACACCATAGTGTCTGAGTGCTGTGTGTCCCAAGGAAAGTGGAATTCAAACGCATATTATTATAAACAGAAATGTTACTTGAATATTTCTTAATTATGTTTTTCTCTCCTTCTGAGGTCCATACAACTAGACTTGTGATTTCTAAAGCACCTAACTTCACACATTTTTTCAGCATGAAAATTTTTCCAATAAAAATGTTCAATTATTTCTAAAATAAAATGTTATCCTCAATGAAAACATGGTCTTGGAAAAAATGGAATGAATGTGCACTCAGCATTCATGACTATATAGGTGTAGGTGACACAATATTTTCCTCAATTTTATCTTCACATATTCAAGTTGCTCTTTTTCACAAACAGGATTATGAGGACACACATTTATTTACAATTTTTTTCACTTCATTTCCCCTCCCAATTCTTTACCTTGTGTGTACCAAACAAGCCTGAAAAGCATCAGAAGAGGAAGGAAATCATCATTAAGTATGGAATGATGATTTTCACCTTTATCAGATGCATGGGAACAAATCCTCTGCTGGTGTAACTGAGACTAGCACCCTGGACTTCAAAAGAGTTCTGCTGAATTATCTATCAGTGGTAAATGGGTCCAATGACCTGTGATGGGATGTTAGATGAGGTGGGATCTGAGTTACTACAGAGAATTTTTTCCTGGGTGTCTGGCTGGTGAGTCTTGCCCACATGCTCAGGGTTCACCTGATCGCCATATTTCGGGTCGGGAAAGAATTTTCCTCCAGGGCAGATTGGCAGACGCCCTGGGGATTTTTCGCCTTCCTCTGCAGTATGGGGCACGGGTCACTCGCTGGAGGATTCTCTGCACCTTGAATTCTTTAAACCAAGATTTGAGGACTTCGATAGTTCAGACATAGGTTAGAGGATTATTGCAGGAGTGGATGGGTGAGATTCTGTGGCCTGTATTATGCAGGAGGTCAGACTAGATCACAATGGTCCCTTCTGACCTTAAAGTCTATGAGTCTATGAGTCTAATTATATTAGTGGAGAATTTTACTCATCATCTTTTGTCTGCTAAAGATTCCAATTTACCCTCTATCAAGATTACTTTGTTTTAGGTCATAGTATCTTGTGACCTTTCTTCATCCACTTGGTACCTCTGGCTAATATGTCATTGTAACCAGACTCTTTGACAATCAATGTTCAAGAAAGTATACACAATCACATGTATCAGTACATATTACAGTGATATTTTTAATCAATATATTTTGCTTTAAATTTTTTCCATTGTGTTAGTAAACTGGTATTCTGCAATTGATACGACGTGACACATGTAGACAGTAAATGATCCAGATAAACACATCACATTAAACATTCTAAATTATTACAGAGAAAATTCAGCTGTTGATACCACTTAAAATGTTATCTGTTACCATGATCTTCCATTTCTATGAAAGGAAGTTATTTTTATGCTCCACTGAAGCAAGACAACGTAGCCTTTGACTACTAGCAAATGTGAAGATGCTGCAAAATGTAATATTTATACCAGATTCAACCAGTACACATTGATAGGGACCAAGCTTAGGCGTTGTTTAAATTGCACATAGGTAGTGTATTTGTAGAAGGTCTTATTTCATACTGAGAGTACCTGTGAAATCAGAAGTAAAGTTTACAAACTAAACTGCTCCTATCCTTATTCACTATTCAGTTTACAGGCAGAGTTTTAGGTCTCCTGCAGTTCCATAACTAGGATATGTGTACAATGATGTAGGCAAAAAGAATCAGAATACGACTCTTGGGCCTCACTGAAGTGAATGGAAGTCAGTATTTCCATTGATAGGCATTGGATCAGGCCCCAGTGTACAATGAAATACATTAATAGCTACAATAATTAATAACTCAATTCTTATATAGTATATCCTTCCAAAAAAATGTCACAGGGCATTTTACCATTCATACGCAACTCCAAGAGGCATAAAATACCATCAGGTCTGTTGTTCCAATCCAGTCGGTCTGATAGTGACTATTTGTTTCTGCCATCTAATTGCTTACAGCTGGAGTCACATTATTCACATAGTTCTAATGGTTTGATGTTTGTAACCTGTGAGGGATGCACTTTCTGGTTTAACAGGGTCTTTTCATGCAGTGTGGTCTCGTTCCTGGAGGAATACCTGAATGATACTCCTAGTTAGATATGTCAGAGCTATCTGGTCCTCAACCCTAGTATGATGTTCCCCAAAGGTACCCAGAGTTGTGAGGCACCTTACCACCACCTGCCCTTAGTGAGAAGTAGTCTTGTCTCTGCCTGAAATGGATCAGCAACCTGAAACCACCAGCCTCTGACAACACAAGCACTGCCTTCCATGCTTTTGCAGGCCTCTCTCACTTTGTACAAGTAGCAACAGGCACATACCAACCCCCAAATTCCTGGCGCATTCCTTGCAGTGACCAGCCCTGCAGAACACTCACAGAATTACCAGGTCTCTTACTCCCAAAGGAAAGGTGCACACTAGCTTATACAGTACGATTCAAATCGAGACCATAACTTTACTTAACCCCACAGCACTGAGATCTATTTATTGTGAAAACAAAATAAGTTTATTATCAAAGACTAGAGATTCAGGAGATTGTGAGTAAGGATATTGGAAACAAATGGTCACACGTAAAGCCAAATTATAATATGCTTTCCAGAGACCAAACTAAAGAAGTTACTCTTTTGTCTAAAGAAGCTTATCTCATCCAAAGTTCTTGCCAGCGTTTTCAACCAACCCTCATTGAAGCTCATTTTTCATGAAGCAAAACCACTCTCCTTTTACTTCCTAGGTGAGGGATAGCCTGGTGTATCCTCTGCCACCCAAATATAGTCAAGCAAACCTTTGAAGTGTACCTCAAGATACAGTTCTCTTCCCCCGCTGTGTTTCTCTTCTCATTAGTTTCTTTCTGAACTTCTTTCTTACAGTTCTTCATTTAATTCAGACTGGTGATAGGGGACCCATTGTGAGCCAATATTCAATATACATGTAAACAGATAGATGAATAGACAGTGCCTGCCTGACAGAAAACCTGTTTTTCACCTTTGCTTGTGACTAATACCTTGATACAGACGTTAAGAACATAGTTGCACTACATATCCATACCTCTTTAAATAGCATCTGTGCATACATTGCACAATGATATTGATGACAAGTGTGACACCAGCTTTCATTTGAGTCCTTACATAATATTCTTTGGTGAACCAGAATGTGCATGACAGGACCAAGAGATTCCTATAATCCTCCTGTGCTCCCTTGCCAGTTGGCATTAAGATGTTCTAGAGTCACACCTGGGAAAACAGAAGTGATGTTGTTGGACTGGAACTGTTTGTCATGAGATGATTTACTCCTCCTTTGTGGCTCTTTCTAATTGAGGGGACTTGTTTGAAGGTTGTGAACTAGGGTAAAACTCTTGGCATCATTTTTTACTGCATGCTATGCCTGGAAAGCCATGTGTCAGACATAGCTTGGAAACGAGGGTTTCAGCTACACTATTCATGTAGATTGCACCTTTATTTATCTTGTGATAACCTGGCACCAGCAGTGTATGATATTAAAGCTTGATTTTTGTAATTCTTCTCTGCTGGGTTATCAACAAGGCTGATCCACTGCTTGCAAATCATTCAGAACACAGCAGCACAACTGTGCTGTGTTTGCACTATCATTAGCATATGCAGCCTGCTTTGCTTTCTTCACATTGGCTTTTCTATGAAGAGGGGGATTCAGTATAAAATTAGCTTTAATATTTTATAAAGCTCTGAATGGGCTTTGCCCTCATTATATTTGAGACCTCCTCCTTGGATCTCCACTGGTAGGATTTTTGTGCTCACATACCACCTAATGTTTAAGGGTTCCCTCATCACATCTGAAGTCGGTTGGCAATTGAGTATTTGCTGTGCTCCCTGCAAATTGCTCCCTCCTGAAATCCAGCTCATTAAATCTCTTCCACTTTTAAAATATGCCTGAAAACTTTTTGTTGTTGTTCAAAGGAGTTTTTAATTTACTACCATGGCTTCTGTTTTGTCCTATTGTTTTCCCACTTTGGTTGTTTTTTTGCTGAAGGCAGGTGTTCTTTTCACTTAACGAGAAATTGTCATTATTACTGTGGTTCAGCACCCTGAGCACTTTTGCAGGGGAAGGAGGAGGAGGGATGCTTTCTAAAGAAATATGATTATTATTATTGTTGTTATTATTATTTAATGGCAGAAATATTTTCCATTATCTTATTTTCTCTGTATCAGACTGTTATTGATTCCTAAATCATCTGTGCATTACCTTGGCATAATTAGGCTTATTAGCCACCCTATTATAAGGCTGGAACAGTCATGTTTATCATTGTCACATTATCTCAGCTCACAAGACAATCTGAATAAAAGAATCGCATGTAAATTGAAAAGGCTTTAGCTGTCTCCTTACAGCTTGAGAGAGCTCTCATTAGTATGTTTAATGGAAAGAGAATATAATGATTATACAAAGTATTATTAAAGCAAAAAAATCAAGCAAAAGCTTCTCAACTCAGTCTTTGAAATCAAAACAGCCATGTGTTACCTTCAAAGAACTGCTCAATCCCACCTACTTAGCTTCAGAAGAGTTTATATAGAAAATAGAATTTGGGAAAATAGCGTGAGTGTCGTGACCCATTAGGGCCCTGATTCAACCAAGCACTTAAGCATGTTCTTAACTTTAAGCTAAAGTTAAGATTCATAAAGTCCTAGTGACTTTAGTGGGACTATTCATGTGCTTAACATTAAATATTTGTTTAGAGTTGGGATTACTCAGGTGCTTAAAATTAATCACAGTCTTAATTACTAGACAGAATCAGAACTCAAGGGAATTCTGCCTGAGTCTCTTTGAGATCAGTCCTTGTTCTTCTGACTTAGAAAAATGATGACCCTTTAATTCACAATAAAAATATTCCATGTTCATGTACATGTTCATTTATTTTACATTTCTTTGCAATTTATTAAATGTTATGATTTGCTTTATTTTGTCTACATTCGTACTGAACAACTTATTTTGACCGCCAATTTGATGACATTCATTGTGCTTTCGCATGTAATAGGGAAGACTGTCTGAAGGTTGTCAACTTCTCTTCCACCTACTGACCTCACTGTGCCTTATAAGAATTACATAACATCAGCAAATCACTGAGTTCTTGTATGTTTCAGACTACTTGCCATCTTTAGCCATCTCTAAGCACGTAGATAGCAGTTGTATGTGTTTGTTTCTTGAAGGTGGAGGAGAGTAGTGGTTTTATTTATTGACTTCTTTCTCCTAGCATTTGGTATTAACTTACAATATGTGGTGGTTTATGGTGGTGATTGCTACTGCCTGTGTTTAGCAAGAAGGTTCCCGTCAGAACATCTGATGCTGGCCACTGTCCAATACAGGATACAGGACTAGATGGACCACAGGTCTAATCCACACTATTTCTACTATATTCCCCTGATAAAGAATACAAACATAGAAGTGCCCCTTTCTACATAGCTGCTCAGCTACCACACAGGAGTGGGGAAGGTGGAAATAAAATTATTGAGGATGTAGGGGGGAGCTGGAGGAAAGAAAGGCTAGGCAGCATAAGTAGATGCTTTAGAGCTTTGAAGGAAGGAGATAGGATGGTAGTTAGAAAGACAGGGGGATAGAGAAAAGAGTTATGTTTGCAGGCAGTGGGGATAGGAGCCAGTACAGATGAAGCTGAAGGAGAGATAATGACAGGAGTGGAAGTGAAGGAGGAAAGGAATCTTGAGGAACCTGCTGATGAAGGGGTTAGAGGCAGATGGCAGAAGGGACATCTCAAAACTGGAGACAGGAGTGAAAGAGAAGATGAAATCACTGGTGGAACTGCAAGAGGATGGGGAGAAGGAGAAGGATAGTTCTCACTAGATATTGTCATTTAGTTTTGTAAAAGCTGACAAGATCTTGGGCGGAGAAGGATGCGGAGGAAGGAATACTATCTAGCATCAACCACGGGAATAGCATCAAGCCAAAAAATGTAGGAACCATTGTCAGACATGATATTTTCTGGTAACTCATAGTATGAAAATATAATCTATGTCATCACTAATAAACAACTGTGGAGAACAATTCATCAGTGGCTCTCTGGCAGTCAAATCCTGCCATCAAGAATATGTGTCCAAAGACATCTGCACAAAATACTGTGAAAAGTTGGCTTGTTCTTTTTAAAGAATAAAATGGCATGATATATAGAAATATCTGCTTAGCTGTCAACACATGGAGCTATTTTTATAGTTACTTTAGTCTTCCAACTATCCTAACAGAAAATAATATATTTTAATGTGACTTCATTGCTTATGCCTTAAGTCCACTGGGAACCCACTAAATAAGTCTACTTTTCATGAGTAGCCTAGCACAAAAGTAGCTTCAAGATGAAATTTTCTTAGTAACTTTAGGCATCAGGGCCAAATTCTACAACCAAGATTTTCAAAAGTGATTAGTGATTTGGAAGTGGAAGGAGGAGGCAATTTTTGGATGCGCAATCTGAGATTCTTCAGAGGGATCTGATTTTCAGAAAGTGCTGGGCAATCACCCTCTGCAAATCAGGCCCTTGTATGGAGTCTCAGGTTGAGCACCCACAATCACTAGTCCTTATTGAAAATGTTGACCTACAAGCCAAGCCTGACTATACCTTCCCATGGAGAACTCCATAGCAGGGTGTTCTGGTGGACAGGAAACTGCCAAAGAAGAATTTAATAGAATTTTCCCAAATCTTTTACCTTCTCCAGAATGAGTAGGGACTTCACACACACACACACACACACACACACACACACACAAACACACACCGAGAAACTGAATTTCCAGGAATCAGCTAGAGGTACAGAGCCATCTGAGTGAATGTCCTTGGCCTGCATGCTGGGTCTGAGGCCCCGTAGGCCCGTCTTCTGCTTTATGGATAGCACAATTCTAATGCAGCCTCTCTGTCAGTACTTCTCCTGGCTTGCAATACAGAAAGAGGGGAGGGGTGTAGCCACCTCCAAGGCATCATGTCCAGCTTTCAAAGGATCCTCAAGAGTTCCAGGACTGACTTCCCGAGCCAATATGCTCAAAAGTTAATGAAGTCTAAAGCTGCATTCCCTTTTGAGTAGAACCTCCTCTTCTGCAAGAAAGTTTTTTGGGGGTGTTGGGTGTCTTACACAACTTTTGAGTAGGTTTGTCACTGGTGGCAAGGTCAGACAGTGCAAATCCCATTCCCTCTCCATGCACAGATCCTCGAATCCACTGAGAGTCATCCATGGAGTCTCAGGAAGGGGGAGATGGTGTTATGGAGGCAACTGACCATACCCCTTTTCCACTGGGCAAAGAGGGAGAGCCCTGCATGTCTCAGCTTTCAGAGCAACAATGAACTCTTCATTTACATGAATGGTAGTAAGGACTGAAAAAAGGCTGCAGGATTTAGCTGACAATTTTAAGCATATTTTTCAGAAAATGGTCTCTTACAAAGTTTTAAGGTTTATTTCTTGTTCATAAATTGTTCCAGGTAGCTCTGTACAAAAATATGACACCACGACAGAACTATTATGCTAGATTATTGTTGGTACAGCAATCTCTTTGAAATTGTTTTTGCAGGTAGAGCTAAGCTTTACGCATGTATTCTCATCCATTGAGAAGATATGGCTCTTTTATGTCATTGGAATTACATGCTGCATGAAAACCACTCCCCACAGAAAATGAGATATTAGTCACCATAATCAGTGCAACCAAATTTTGTCAGCATCAGGATTTTTTGACCATGTTTTGCCCAGAATTCTGTTTTTCACTGTAGGGCCTACTCTGATCCACCCACTCTTGGCTGTTGTCCAGTCATCATTCTCCTTGTATCACCATCTCTGTTAAAAACATTCCCGTTTTCCCTCTTCTTGATTTCTACCAATAGTTTTTATTCCATTCTGCATTGTTGCTCCAGGGCAAAATTTCCAAAGTGTCTAAATAAGTAACTAAGCCAAACCCCATTTTCAAAAGTAATTTAGATTCAGATTTCTAAAGGCATTTAGGTACCTAAAAATGCAGAGAAGCACATTTGAAAATCCCCATATAGGCCTCTATGCATCTTTAGTACCTTGCCTCATGCACCACACATCTTCCAACTTCTGCAGCAAATAAATAAGGGGGTATTACAGACAACAGTCTCCTTCACTACATTCCCAGACCACCATCCATACTGTGCACTGAATTAGGCAGGGGTCTATGGAAAAAATAGTACGTGATCATGCAATTAAAGGCTGTAATCATTATGCATATTCACAAGGCAGTTGAATTAAGGTTGCACAGGCAACCTTAATTTGGGCATTTCCTAACTTTTGAATACTTGACTCTGCAACCGTAACATTCTTTTAACATAGGAAATTACATTGACACAAAAACTAAGTTGTAGGGTTTTTGCTGTTGGTTTATTTAATATAATACCCTGGTGCAAGGCATGGAGGCATTTGAGATTTTAAATTAATAGGTAATAAGAATTTTTTTAACCTCATTCTCATAAATGGCTAGATAGATTTTGCATAAAAAAGAGAAGAAGAAAAAGCCCATCAGCCTGAGACAGATGGAAAATTTCAGTCCAAACAGTTAAAGTTTGGCAAAATTCTAAGCAACTGAAAACAGAATCTTGTAACAAATGGATTGGGCAACCTTACCTGTAGGCAGTGCTACTTGTGTCACCTCTACTAATGAAATGGCATGAAAAAACGTGGGAGGAACCTTGCAGTGATACAACACTGTTGTGAGCTGGGGAGCAGAATACTGTAGGTAAAAGCCAGGTATCTGCCAATATTGCCATTGCTTTCAATAGACCTGGGATTTCACCCTGCATGTATAGTGTGAAATAAAAGTGAAGTCCACAATAGGTCTGCTTAGATCCTTGAATTTTTCTCTTTTAAGTTTTATTTTGTTAGCTTCTGTTTTAATCTCAGGACATTATTAATTTCTTGTTCAGTTGAAGCCATTTCCAGTTTGTTTTACTTCCAAAGTAGGTGGTCTACTTAAATGGCAGAGAAATCACACATTTTCCCACATTGGTCACAGCATAAATAGCAAGTTTCACTGATGTGTTCATATATTATATATACACCATGGTTTGTACTTGCTACTGTTACCTTTGTAAGTCACCCTGGATAAGGGAGTCTGCTACATTAATTAATTATCATTAATGTTAATAATAATAAAGTATAATACTCAAAGTTGTACATAAAGCTTAGAAATACACATTTAGGCTTAACTAAATAAAACAGGCTGTTTTATTTGTTAAACTCCAGCATGCAGCGTCCACCAGCAGTTGCAGCTGACATCTTCTGTCTCTGTAGGGTGAATACCTGTCCATACACTGAAATCGCACATTCTGCATCCACGGAATTGGTAGGAATTGTAAGGCGGCGTTTTAGAGATTTGGAAACCGATCAGAAACAGAATCCCAAAACTCAGCATCTGGCATTCTATGACAAAGGTCAAGTAAGCAGAACGTTCATTGTCATGATCGTTCTCCCAGCTCATGGTCAAAACACAGAAAAGGAACCTGATTTGGGTAAAAAATGTGAATAGCACTCAAAAAGTAGGTTTTTAAAATCATGGTGGTAGTAACTGATTGTACCTGTAGTACTGGTTTAATTTTTCTGCTATTGACTAGAACACTTCTTGTCCGTGGCTATTTTCAGTTTGGCAGTCTGAAAGTTGTTACCATGCCATATCTTCGGTCCAGCTGATGAGAGCTACCAGTTTGTTGTATGCTTTGTGACTCAAAACCTGCCAACTTTCACATCATGTTAGAAGCTGCATGAATTGGATTGTATTCTCAGCCACAAACTTCACCAGGTCTTCAGTGTTGCCCTGTTTTAACAGAACAGAGACTTTAAATAAAGACTGTGCCTGCAATTTGTGTTGTGTGATCTCAAGCTCCTCACAGACCACACAAATTGCTGGTAGTATTTAATATTCTTTGCAGGGTAAGCACCTGCATTAAACCAAGAATTCCACCTTGTAATCACCAGTTCAAGTGGAAAAGACACTGCTTGGCTACCACTTTGATTGGTCATGGACACCTTGAATTGTAGTATGGACAAAGCTTGAATGTTTTTTTAAAAGAAGAAACCAGCATATCCACATCAGGGAAATGTGCATGCTAGATATCACTGGCCATTGAAAGAATGTGTGCACTACTTAACATGAATTGCATTGGGTATGATTCCTTGCAGGACATCATGGAAAGCTTTGAACAGGTACATCGCGTTTGTCAGAAAGAAATGCCGAAACCTTATTGAAATCTAAGCCATAGTTTACAACATTGTTTACTACAGCTTGAAGTACAGTTGAAAAATTTACCAATTTGAGCTGAACAGTCTTTGCTAGGAAAATAGGCATACAGTCATCTTTCCAACTGCCAGGTAGGAATAAAATGTGGAGTATGTATGTATCCTGTGCTTCACCGGCTACAATTGAAATGGAATCGTATTCCGCCAGCGCAGATTGTGTAGCCTGACCGTGCTTTGCAGTTACTTCTGTTAGGTAATCTTGGCAAAGTTTGTTTGCACACAGGAAACCACCAGCATTTGGTACGTGCTTTCTAATGTACTCCCTTAGTTTAGGATTATCCATTTTTTCTAAAGGTATGTTGGCAGCTGTGAAGGCCTGCACTAGACCCATTGTAGCACCTCTTTTTGCTAAACTATTTTCAGTTGTTCTTTTAAACATCATGGACATGGTCGCTTGTTTTTTTGTTTTGTTTTTTGTTCTGACCTGTAGCTTCTGCACATGCTTCTTGTTTAATATGTGATGCAGACTCAAAATGGCAATCAGTTGTGTTTTTTCTGAACAAATCCAGAGTCACGTTGCAAGATGAACAAAACAATTTACCACTGTCTGCATGTAAGGTTCTTACTGGGTACTGCTTCGCATGACCCACAGCTGAAATGTCTTTAACTTTTTTTGATTTATTGTCAGGCAGCTTTATATGCAATAATGATCCTTTCACTCAACCTGATGATTGTTGCTCTCACTTATCATCATAAATGTTGACAGACTCTCAATCTACGTTCTACTGTAATGACTGCCATGCTCACTTTAGTCTACATCAGGGGTTCTCAACCTTTTTTTCTTTCTGAAGCCCTCCCAACATGCTATAAAAACTCCAGGGCCCAACGGGGGGGAAGGGGCACTCAGAGCTTCAACTATTGGGCGGTGGGGGGTTGGGGCTTCTGCCCTGCAGGGTGGTAGGTCTAAGGGCTTCTGCCCTATGGGGCAGCAGGACTGGGGGCTCAGGGATTTAGCCCTGTGGGGCTCAGAACTCTGGGCTTCAGCTGGAGGGTGGGGTGGGGGCTTGGGGTTCTATGCTTCGCCTGCAGGACACCAGGGCTTCTGCCCCACAGGGCACCTAGGCTTGGCACTTCTGCCCTGCAGGGTGCTGGGGCTCGGGGCCTCTGCCCCATGGTGCACCGGGGCTCAGGGCTTCTGCCCCATGAATGCTGAGGCTCTGGGCTTTAGCCCCACAGGTAGGGGGCCTCGATGCTTCTGCCCCACAGGATGTCGGGACTCAAGGCTTCAAGTTTCAGCTGCAGGGTGCCAGGGCTCAGGGCTATAGCTTTCTGCCCTGGGCCCCAGACAGTCTAATGCTGGCTCTGCTTTGCAAACCCCCTGAAACTGGCTCATGGCCCGATCTACATCATGCAACTTGACAGACACACTCAATCAACTAGCCACCATAATGACTGAAGTGATATTGCATGATTATAGTCAACTGTTTTTGCATTGTGGTAATCACAGAAGTTTTGCAGCCTATTTTATAAATAATACATATTTTTATTTTAAAGGTTAATTTAGTGAAAAATCCCATATTTCATTATTTCACAAATGAAGTTGTCCATAAGTATTAGTGGTCAAGTGCTACAGGGAGCTAAGGGGGAAAAAACAAGGAACTTAGCTCCTGTGAGCACCTGCTCATTCTGAGCACTGGTTAAAACCTCAAAAAAGCTTGTGAAGCTATAGTAGCTGCCAAAAGTACAGATCAGAGACCTATATCTTGGAGAAAGAGGCTTAAGGAAATTATTGAGAACAAACAAAATAATACACAACTACTTTACAACATACAAACAGAAACTGCATTCTAAGTGCAGAGGTAATGAAGGAAAAGCCAGTTGCATTGTGGCATTCATATACAAAGCAGGGAAAGGGAGATTGTTTTACTACTTTATACTTAGGCTTGACAGAATTCGATGTTTATTTTTTTTAGTTTTGACAAATATTATCAGTGTTTATTTCTGAGCATTATTTTCAGTTTTTATCCATTTAAATGTTCACTGTTGTAGAAAATGATGGGGTGATCTGACAGTGTGGAGGGTCAGACAATAATTATTTAATTACAGTAAATGTTGAGATTTGATAAGTTAAAGCTTTATAACCATTAAAACACAAATTGTCAACATCCCATGTCAAAACATACAAAGTAAATATCCTTAAATCAAACGCTAAGTTCTGGAGCCGCATTTTTCATACTCTGCCTATCTGTAAATTTCAATTATGATCAGTGGAAATTTTTTTTTTGTCAGTTTGGGTGTGTACAGCGAAATTGATGCTTACTGACATTTACCAATAAAAATATAATTCTTCCAAGCCTATTTATACTGCATTTTGGTTAGCTGCCCAGAAAATACTGTGAGTGTGAGTTGTGCTATAGGCACTGTATGCCACACTAGCAGAGTAAGAAGACCTTGATGTAGGAAGAAATGGTTCCCTACCATTGAGAGCTGTATACAGGCCCTGATGTAGGGAGAGGGGATGAGAGGACAGAGGCAGGAAGAAGGCGTGGCCAGAGCACATTGCACTATAGCTATTCTCAGCTTTCCAAGGCTGACAGGCATGAATTAGAGTAGTCCCCATCTGCCCCAGAACATGGGGAGTACAAATTGGCTGAGAGCTCTCTGCTGCGCCACTGTATTCCTGCCCAAGTGCCAGATGGATGTACTCAGAACTAGGTTTGTGTGTAGGTCTGGGTCTTATCCTTTCAAAAAAATCAGAGAAGAGCACAGCGTATCCAGACTTCAAATGTGCTTCATGGTCTATGCTACTAAGTTTACTTAACAAATGTGGAAAGCTCTGACCTTTCTGTTTAATTTTTATGACTTAATTTGCATATAAATGTGACGCAGGAAGTATAAATAGATAAGAGTGGTTCATGCTGAAAACAGACTGAGAGAAGGATCGAGATATTGCCGAAATTTTTTCACATGGGACCTGCACAACAATTAGAACAGGGGACACAACTGGATACCACACCCATACAGTGACACACAGGTTCATCGGGGGGAAAAAACAGAGGATGAACAGAGAAAGAAAACTGAAGCCCTTCTTCCTCCTTGCCTTTTCCAAAGAAAATGTTTAGTTCTTTAAAATACACTTCACACTTACTATATGCTTAGGATCATTTAGTTTTATGAAGAAACAGATATTTGAAATCAGTCCGTTGTGAGCAATGCATACATTTTACTGTTCAAAATTTGGATAAGAAAGGGATCATGTGGTATGAAAGAAGTTGAGCTATTCTATTCCTGTGATGAGAACTGCACTACTGTTAAAGAATCAATATAAGGGGTAATGAGATGGTAAAAGTGCAGAATATCTGGATATCCTCAGAAGCTTAAATGATATATTACTTTGGAACCACAGAATCATTCAAAGATGTTGATATTCTCCTGTTCTGTTCACACAGGGTCAAAAGCACAAAGCTGGCTGCTTGCTATGGTATTTCTTACACTTCCTCAGTAGCCATTCAGCAATATACAGATAGTAAGTGCCACAAGCATTCATTTGCTGAAACTAAAGGGTAAAGTTACAAATACTGGTTACAAGTTTCACAAACATTTTGTTTTATATCATAAAGCATCAGTTTTCTCTACTGATGCCAGGTTTTGTTGTTGTTGTTGCCCTTTGTGACTAAAGATGACGCTGACAATGGTATTACATCTTGTGAGTATGGTTCTGCCTAAAAAAAGACCAATGTACGAATGACAGTCCTTTCTGCATTGAGTGCATGGGTAGCTGGATGCTGAGGAGGGGATTACAATTGTGCCTGCTGAGTCTGCTGCTATTTACATCTCAGCCTCTATGCCTCAAGGTCTATATGGTGATTAATCTCAAATGGGTAACCCCATCGTTGACTATTACTTGCCAGAGTGGTCTGTCTGTTGCTGACAACTCCCAGTTGTCAATGTCAGTGTTGCACTGTTTCAAGTTATGCTTCAGTGTGTCCTTGAAGCGTTTCTTCTGGCCTCCTCGGGGGCAGTTGCCCACTTTCAGTTTGCGATACAGCAACTGCTTGCGCATTCTGGTGTCAGCCATCCTCAGCACAGGAGCAGCCCAGCGTAACTGTGTTGCAATGAGCGTAGCTTCAATCCCCATGGAGTGACTATGTTTCAGAACCCTGATAACTTTATCCTGCCATTTGATGCAGAGTATGACACGGAGATGTCATAAATGGAACTTATCTAGAAGCTTGATGTGATGCCAGTAGCAGGTCCAGGTCTTGCACCCATACAACAAATTGGACAGCACAACTGCTTTATAGACGTTTAACTTGTTTTGATAGCTTAATATCATGTTACTGCCAGACTCTGCCTAATAGTCTGCCAAATGATGAACTGGCTTTGTTGACTTGACTTGTCAGCTCCTTGGGTATAGTAAGAATATTTGTCAATATACTACCAAGGTAGCAGAAATCTGTAACAGCATTCAGCTGTGTGTTGCTGATGGTGACTTTTGGTTTTGTGTGGGGTTTCCCTGGCAGTTTGACCTCTGTCTTTTTAGATGGATTTTCAACCTGTACCGTTCTGCAGACTCTGCGAATCTGTCCGTAATTAAATGTATCTCTTCTAGAGTATGTGCCTCTAGACCATAGTCATTGGCGTACAGTAGCTCATGAATAGCCTGTTCAGATAAAATAATTTTCCAATAGTAGACAACTGCTATGCCTGCATTTGCTTGCTACCCCATTGTAGAATGTAACACTCTGGTCCACCAAAGGGATCTTCTCTATTGACCCAGTAGCCAGGGGCATGGTTTAGTGAGTGTCAGGGTGTGTTCCACACACCGGTGGGTCTGTTCACTACACCTCAAGTCTCCAACATCCCTTGCAGAATTTCCCAGGGCATGTAAGGGCCCAGTTACTGGTTGGTGCCACTCAGGAGGTACTGCAAGGTTTTTGCCTGTGGAGAATGTATGTACCAGCAGGGTACATAGGTACGGCGATGGCAGCACACTAGTACTTTGTTGTGTTACACCAGGACTCTGATCCTGCAGCCATATGTTTAATCTCATTTCTCAGCTTGCCAGTAAAAACAAATGCTATCTGCTCTTAGAGACATTGGACTCTACTATATCTTCATTACCCCAGCCACACCACTGCTTCTCTGGTCAAATGTGTTCAGGTGCTGGAGCAGCAAAGCTGCAAGGAAAATAATAAGCTGCCACAGACCCCTTAACCTCCAGTAACAATCCCTAATGACTCTGCAGCTCACAATGGGATTGACACAGTGCTGTGTCACATTCCTGGAAAAGACTATAGTATTTCTTTAATAGCCAAAAAGAAAAATTGTTTGGGGCAGTACCTCCAGAAAAGAAGAGGTTAAATTGTCCTGTAATGCCACTGTCAGTGAGTCCTTTAAGCTCCAAATAGGAGGTTCTGAAGATATGATAGCATGGGGTTTGTATTCTACTATATATATCTGAACAATGGGGCCTCTGACTCACTGAGGCCTCTCGATATTACTGTAATAGATACAGATAGTAATACATACTAGTGCCTTGGGCAGGCACAATACCTCCTGGAGAGCAGGGGTATGTTGCTGCTGTGCCACACTTTCACACGGTGACGTGTGTGCCCCCATTGCACAGGACCAATTTTTCTGGCCACTCTGCACCAAGGGTAATATTCCTGTCCCCACCCCTCCCACTGTGAGACCCCTAATGCCAATGCTAAATGGCCTTGGTGAAATCCTGGCTCCATTGAAGTCAACAGGAGTTTTGCCATTGACCTCAGTGGAGCCAGGATTTCACCCCTTGTGCTCAGGGGAACGGAAGTATTGCTTCATGTACCTGGCCCTTCCCTGTTGTGCACCCAAGCAGGGCAGGGCACAATTTCTCTTAACCTGTTGCAGAGCACTCTTCCTTACATAGGTGGTTCTTTTGTGGGAGAAGACAGCAACAGGGAGAAGGACAGTGCAGTTATTTGTAAAGATTCCCATCAAGGAGCAAAGCCATTTCATCCTGTCAGCCATTCCTCCTCGGGGTGGCAAGGGCCACAATTTGCTGACAAGCCAATTTACTGTTGCATTAGATGCTGCTTTGCATTCTTACAATGGGACTGATTGTGTATGGTGAAAACAAAAAGGAATTCAGAAGCATAAAAAATGCCAATGTTACGTTTTCTGCAGTTGAAAATAGTGACTGAGGAGCAGCTGCAGGAGTCTGAAGACACTCACGCATGGAAGAAAAAAATTTCTTCCAAAATTTGAAAGAAACTCTAATGATGAATCATACACTGGGCTATAAATAAACCATGACTATGGATTAGCCGACACAAACATTTTCATTAAAGCCTGTTGTTTTTAAGGGCAAATAGCCTCACTTATAATTTTAATCTGTTTGAATTGCTTTGGGACAATTATGTTCAGAATGTCAAATATGTTGAAGTATGAAGTGAAGTTAGTAACATTCCATGTGACAGGCATTAATGTTAAATAAATAATTCTGCAGGTTTGCTGTGACTCACCAGCATGATATCCGTTCACAACTTTACATCTTATATATATACACTCAGCCCTTGATTTTCATTGCGGTAGAGTCAGTAAGTGGTTGATGGGGGCTCAAGTGCTGTATTTGGACTGATCAAATCTTTCATCCGTGTCTGTTAAATAAGAATGACCAGGGTCATCACAGAGAAAAGGTTCATAGTTCAGCAAGTTTTTCCCAAAAATGTTATTCATTGCATTGGTACAACCAGGTATGTATCTCAAATTATATGTGTACAAAACTGAAATTCCTGCAAAGGACTACAGAAACTGTATTGACACAGAGATTCATTAAAATTACTGGGATTAGGTGTCCAAATCTCTTAGCAGTCTGAAAATCTCATCCTTTTATCTATCTGTCTATCTATAAGTAGCCTTGTAATGGAATAGCTAACAATTGAACAGTCTTTCCATGGCAGACATTGGCCAAACTCTTGCAACGTGATTTGCTCCTGAAGTATACTGCAGAGGTAAATAGGACTCTGTAAGGATCCATGCACACACATCATATTGCAGGATCCAGGCATATATTTTGAAATGATTACAAATGTATTCAAACACAACATTTCAACTGCAAGTGTAGATTTAAGCTCATCTTTCAGTCCAGGAGTTGTTGAGTTTACTTTGGTTTGGTTTGTCTTACACCAATCTCATATTAATTGGCTCAATCAGTTATAAGTCATAAAAATGAAACACAGATTGGAGTTTTATGGTTTTCTTAAGCTTTTCATGTGTTTTTATGAGTGAAAGATACTTTGGGTACTTTTCTTCTCAGCAAAAAATGAATTCTTCTTTTGAAGTAGAGGGTCAAGCACTGCCCTTTGCCCTGCACTGAACTCAAAGACAATTTTGTCTGAGACAGGGATGAGTAAGAACTGCTAAAGTTAGCCCAAAATGTTGGCTTTCCACAGAAGTATGAAAGTATTAATATATAAGCAACTTGTTTTTAGATGGGCATTCCCACCTAACAGAAACACACACACAAACACACTTTATATCTACGTTACCAGGAGATATCTAAATTGATTATTTTTTTCTTATCAGGATTTCTTTGTCTTTATATTATTACAAAAACAAACAAACAAAACACATATTTTTCTCAACAAGGTCATTAACAGTTGATTGAAACTTTTCAATCATATTTTTTCATTAAAATACTGTTTTATTGAAATCAGAATGTTTCACAAAAATAAAAAAATCTATATCATATTGAAATTTTTGGGTTTTTTGGTTTTCAAATGCCAAAGCAACATGAAAAATTCAATCCAAAATTAAATGAAATTTTGTTTTGAATTTTTGTTGATTGAAAAATCTAAATGTTCTGGGAAATAAAATAGGATTTCTCAACCAACTCTAATCAACCATGTTTGATAGCCAGATTGAAATGTGACTCATTGCTACCTGACTAGCAGATTCCCAGCGCCATTTCAGTTAATACACTCTTGAAAATTTTACTTTCTGTGAAGAACAATGTAGCTTGAAGGAGTGTGCCTTTGCTGAATGAAATGAAAAGCATGTGTTGTGTGCTCTGGCTCTTCTGTGGATTGACAAAGGCAATGGATGTTTTTGTTCTGGTTTGCTAATCTCCTGTACCTGGACAGTCCTCATGATGTGTTGCAGAAATGTATGATGTCCCAAAAATCCCTCACCTGGACTAATTTGTACCCTTTGGTAATGTACCATTTGATCTGCTGTCATTCTTAAAATAGGGTTGAAATGAAAAAGAAATAAATATGTTTAGTTAATGAGCTGTTATTTGGGTATTTGAGCAGAAACAGACTGTGTGACTTTAGGGAAAGGAAGAAAGTGCAAATGGAATCATAGTAAGTTGATTCTTAGTCAATCATAAGTTTTCACCATTCACCAGAACTGTTTCTCTGAGTATTAAATGTCATTTGTCTAACATACTTTTTTCTTTATTCAAACACCTGCTGACAGAACTTCTTTTCCAGCTTATAAATTTGTGCTTTCTTTTTCAGCCTCTTCATGCTTTACTTCTCTCCTTTTTGTTCATTATTCGTAGCTCATGTCAGAAACTGATGGCATGAAGATGCTTATGTTGTCATCTAAAGGAATAGTAAGATACATACTTACATTCTCTACCCGAGTCAAAAAAATTCCTTTTTTGCTCTATTGGGATCTCATACAGCACTCAGATTCAGTCTACTAGCTTGCCATACGCATGAGCCCTGCTTAAAGATATGCCATCTGTCTACCTATTTGCTGACATGTGTTCATACTTTCTATTTTAAGCTTTTTCTCCTGTTTTTTAATGTTGTGTCTGTTTAGCTATTGGATTAGCCACCTGATCTGTTATACTAGATTTTATGAATTAATTACACACATATATGGGGTTTTTTGCCAGTGTCCCTGTTTAATACTGACAGCATAAATTTCTCTCTGAATTTTGCAATCTGTTATGAATATTCACATTTTTAACTACCCATAACAATGAGTCATCATTACGGGCCTGATTCTGCCCATGCCAAGTGCCTCCTGTGAGATTCCCAATGACTTCAATATGAGCCAAGGGCTTACAGCACCTTGTGAGAAGGGACCCTTGCAGAGTGTCTCCATTAAGATATTAGCAGCCATTATACCTTAGATATCCACCACCACACATCTGGAAATGACATTTGAGCTTTGAATGGGCAAAATCAGGGTACTACTTTCCTGGTTTAAATACTTAAAGAGAAGACCAGACTGGTGCTGGAGTAATGATGTATGTTTTCTAAGTCAAATAGGAGGCAAAATGTCATAGGTATGAAGTGTTTGATCTCTGAATTACAGATGTCATAGTAGATGGTAGATGTAAAAAGCTAAAAGGAGGGAGGGAGGGAAGAGGTAAAAAATAATGGCCTGGATCACATGCACCTGAGCACATGGACACACATCTCCTCACAGATATACTCATGGGAAGGGCCCTGAGGGAAAGAAAACCAGTGGGTGTTCTCCAAGCCGTGCTATTGGAAGGGAAGAGTGCAATTTGCCTCCTCACAGCATGGAACAGGAAGCAGTTCTGTCCCCAGCCCCCAGGGTTTCCCCACAATATAGAGAAAACAAGGCCATCTGCTCAGATGCCCTCTGCTTCTGTGCTGGCTCTTGGGGAGGATCAAGTGCCAAGGAGCCATGCTGTCAATATTTCCCCTAGCTGCTGCTGTCTCTGGAGCCCCTCTCCGGGTGGTTTCCTCAGCATGGAATGAATCAGAGAACAGTTACTGCAGCTTCACACTGCATTCATTTCCTGCTAATGTTTGGAGGGAAACAGCTTAATAGAGGCATCTATCCCCCGCCCCCAATTCTGCTTCCCTAAACAGTGTTTGCAATAGATCCCTGTGGAAGGAGTCCCTTCCATACTGCTGCAATTGATCAAGCCCCATTGTTTTTAAATTCCTCTAGTAAATGTCTTAAAGTAGTATATTTCTTTTAAAGTAATATAGAGGAGTCTTGTCTGGGAATCTCACTGAAACTAGTGAAGAGATTGCTACCTGTACATTAAAAGTTTGAAGGATTAAAAGTTTTCTAAAGAGACAGAGGGCTCTGTCACATTTATGAGATCTGTTCTGTGTTTAGATCGGGTGAAGCTCCATTGAAATCAATGGCAACATTCCCACTGAGGCTAGCATTTCAGCCCTGATTTAAGTAGGTTTACAACCAAACATACCCTTTTTTCAATTTTATGATTGATCAAGTTCCTGTGGTAGTCTCTGACAGCCCTTCCATTGATCACATGGATTGGGCCCCATAGCGACAAGTTTGAAGATAGGCAAGTCATTTTTTATTAGAAAATAAAGTGAATTGCCTAGGCTCACATTCTGTCAAAGGTATGAAGAAAGGGGTCAATGAAAGGCATGATGATAATGATGTAAATTCAGAACTAATGAAATGGTAAGTAGAGCATTGAGCTAAGTAAAAGTGGTTTGCTGCCACCAGCAGAAAAGGAAAAAAAAGATACCCTTTGTTAATTGCATAAAAGCAGGTCAGAGTGGCAATAACACTTGCAGTACAAAGACACACATACACAAACAGGTTTCAGTGTAGTAGCCGTGTTAGTCTGTGTCAGCAAAATGAAAATAAGAAAGAAAAACTTGTAGCACCTTAGAGACTAACAAATTTATACTAACAAACATGTTTCTCTGACTGTATAAATATCTGTCTACTGTATGTTTCATTCCATGCATCCGATGAAGTGGGTACTAACCCACGAAAGCTTATGCTGAAATAAATTTGTTAGTCTCTAAGGTGCTACAAGTTTTTCTTTTTATACACAAACAGCTGCACTGGATACATTATGGGCTAGACTGGTGCCTAATTCAAATAGTGCCATTCAGACAGAATTTAACTATTTTATTCCGAAATTTTTTTTTGAGAGCTGAATCCTTTCCTGGTTGGCATGGGGCTATTGGCTTTAGTGCTGATCTACATCAGCTGAGGATTTTTCCCTAAACAGTTTAGAGATTTTATACCCACATACCTGACAACTGGGGAAATTATCCAAAAACATCCAGATCACTTTGAATTTCCAGTCATCCAAGTATGGATCCTTTACAAGCCAGGAACTTTGGAAGACAGCAATCTTTCTAGACCACTTTTGGATAATTAGTAAAACATTAAAACATTTCAGGATCAGTATGTTTTCAGTCATAGCACTGATGATATTCACAGTTTAATAGATCCTACATATAGTAGGTGTAAAAACCTCTACAGAGAAGTTTGGGTATCAAAAAGTAACACTTCATTGCTCTTCTTCTAAGTACAGAAAACATCTTTACAACTTTCCTGAAGCTATTGAATTTTTCAGATGATCTATCAAACTGAACAGCATTAGAAATAGAGCTGACTGAAATTTTCTGAATTTCAAGTAAGCATGTACATAATCCTTTTCAGGATTGGTGCTCTGGTCTCACACACCTCAGACTCTCAGGGGCTGAGAACACAGTGCAGGCAGTAGCCTGTATCACATTTAGCCAATTTAAAGGTAGCACTGACAAGCTCTAAAGAGAATTCCCTCTAGCCTTTTATGACTGAAAAAGCTAGTAACTCAACCTAGAACCTTGAATATATGGGTGTGGGTATAAAGTTAGGAATAATTGGGAAGAGATTGCCAGGACTTTAAAGAGACAGATAGAAAACCCAGTGAGCATATAAAAGAATAATAATAATATATTTAATTTCTGTTTTCATTAAACAAGGGCTAACCTATTAAACTGTAGGTATATTGAAAGAAATTTTGCTTCACTAAACCTCAGGGAATGGTTGTGCAGAGTGCTAATGTACTGAAACCTTCAGAATAGTCTCACTAAGCTGCACACGGCTCTTTGCAAATGTCTTTTTTCCAACCCTGCCTTTATTCCAGTCTCTCTAAATTCTGACTTGAGGAACAGATGTAGCCATCTTGCGATTTACTAAGCATGAAGATTGTACATTGCATTTGAAGCACTGTAGTTCAGCACACACATTTTTGCCTAAAGGCAGTTATTTCATGCAAACATTTTGCTCATAATCATTGTGCTTAAAATATTTCAACGGAAATAAACACATTCTTAAAATATAATTCAGTGGAAACCACTGCACACTGAAGGGGAAAAAAATCCTCATACCAAAGGGAATTTGTAGAGGAAAGATAAATGTATTTCAGCATCATTGGCAACTCCTAGTGCAGGCTTTCTGCTCTTTTAATAGTCACAATAGTTTTTACCTAAGCTTTATTATAAGACACAGTAATGAGTACTGGTCTCAACATTACAATATCAAATTAGAATGACTGATTGACCAAGTGACTGCTCCATCTAGAGCAGAATGGAACGTGTACGAAGTTCTTACAGATAAGATTACAGTTTGTCCTGGGTACAGAACTCTAGTAGGTCCTGTAAAATTCATGTAGAACCTATAAGCAGTAGAGGTTCATTATTATTATAAATTATTCCATCCTATCTAATTTATTATAACTTTTACCAAATCAAGCCATCTCTTTTTTCCTAAGCGTGTCCTGTGTTTAACTTACAGAGCATTAAGGAGAGGTGGATACCAAGATTTACTGGCCAGAGAGATCTTAGTCAATGGATTTTCATTGAGAGAATACATTTTGATAAGATTTTAGTGCATGGATTATTCACACAAAGCAAAGGTCAGAATTCTGTTTAACTTCACAAGTTATCAGTTTCTTTCCTTTGGAATAACATTGGCAAGAGGAAACTAGATTAGAGCTTCAGTAAAACAGTTATTTACCTGCTAAAAGCATCTAATTAGGCTCTGCTAAATTGCATACATGATCAGCATTGATTCAGACCTCAGTATTGTTGACTTGTGAAGTGAGATGCACTCACAGAATCATCACATGGCTATTTTCAAGCAATCATGAGCCAAGACATTTCTTCTAATGATTTTAAATATATATGCGAGACACTCAACATGAACTATACTTTATACTAGAAATACAAAGTGATGTAAAAGTTAAATTTGATATGTACATCAGTAATGCTCATATTTCCATGTCTCCTTGCTGTTCAGACTTCATGTCTAATGGCCTTATGGAGGTAGAGCCTCTCACAGCTTTAAGAGTGTTGCCCTACACATTTTATGGGTGGAATAACCACAAAAAGACTGTTACTGTTAAAAAAGAAAAAGAGCGGGAAAAGGCAGGGAGAAGTCAGAGCCTTATGGAGGTTACATAGAACAAACTGTCTTGTAGACATTTTAAACAAAGGGATTTACAAAAATAAGAAATTAATTACCTGATTTTCAAAAGTGCTGACTACCCACAAATACTATTGAAGTTAATAGGAGGTACAGGTTCTCAGCAGGTATGTAAGTGATATCAGTTAATGTGACAGTGTCCTCAGAAAGAGATCTTTTCTCTGAAGCTGTATTGAAAAAGTCAAATTTTCAAAAGATTGCCCAACACCTGCTGTACATGTTATGCCTACCTAACATATATTTATCCACACAGAAGGCATTTGTGCTGCTAATTACCGACATGTAAACACAGTATTACCTCCTCTTCATGTGCAATTTCTGATTCATGTGCAAAATTGGAATATTTTAGGGGTGGATCCACTGCAAACTTCTTTGATATTTTACCTCAAATTGCTTAATTAAATTGTATTAATAATTTTTAAAGGAGCTACACAGTCTTCTGAATGAATGGGTAAGTGAATAACCTGATAAAATAAAGAATAAAAAATGTTCAACAATGTTGCAAATGTCTGTCATGAACAATCATTCTTTCAGGGCATGTTAATTTGTTTGGTAGAATGGACATTTTTTTGACTGACAGGACAAAAATAAAAGGCTAAAGTATTGTTGACACTTTTTCCACTGAAACAGCTGTACTAAATTACCATGCTTTCTCTCTTTTTTTCTCTCTTTTTTTGTCAAAACAAATTGGCATAGTATAGAAAATGCATCCAACATAGTAATGACAGGCAACACTTTAAACAGTGAGTTTGAATATGGATACGTATCTCTGTGAACAGGTACCTCTAACTAAGGTTATACATGGAAAACCATGACAGGTGTGACTAGAATAGACTTGCAATATGTTTCAAAATAATATTTGATCCTTATAATACTCCACTTGTGGCTCTGTCCAGATGCCTACTGGCAAGGATGCACATACACAGTCTCAGTCATATACTGCTACACTCAAGTCACGGAAAGCTTACTTTTCATTCGATTCAGCTGGATTTCTTGACTGGTACTTCCTGTTTGAGTATGGATGGAAATAATTTGAGAGCCACCTTTGCTGAGCTAGTTCAGTTCTTCTGCTACTGGTCCTGGCCCAAAACAGGAATTGCAAAAGCATGACAAAATGAAAAAGAATCACCAAAAAGTTAGCTCAAGAATCATAGAATATCAGGTTGGAAGGGACCTCAGGAGGTCATCTAGTCCAACTCCCTGCTCAAAGCAGGACCAATCCCCAACTAAATCATCCCAGCCAGGGCTTCGTCAAGCCTTACCTTAAAAACCTCTAAGGAAGGAGATTCACCACCTCCCTAGGTAACCCATTCCAGTGCTTCACCACCCTACTAGTGAAAAAGGTTTCCCTAATATCCAACCTAAACCTCCCCCACTGCAACTTGAGACCATTACTCCTTTACTATCACTAAGAAAGGTTTGGCTTTGGTTTGATTTATCTTTTGAACAAATGATCAGGCTGGTTCTTATGTAAAGGGTTTGGTTGTTTTTTTTCAGTTCCAATTGGGCAGAAGCAGATGTGAAATTCTAAAATGTGCATGCAGATTATTTTTTATTTGCTAGCACTTGGAGCACAGCCACAGTTAGTTGGATGAATCCAGAACCTTGAAAACTGCCTTTTTGGGTAATATAGCATTTAGAGTATAAATAAGGATATGTTATTTTTGCAAGACAGTTATTGAGCTCCATTGTTAGGATGGGATCCTATACAGTCTTCTAAATTTGATGTATGTCTCTTAATCCCATGCCTTCAGATTATCAGGGGACACCCTGCTGTCCACAGTGTCCTTTCTGGTAACCTGCGAAGTCAATGTTTTGAGAAGAAAGCAGGAGGACTAGTGGGGTGAAGAATAGAAGATGGTCCATGGGAGGGTTTCTTTCATACATGGTGGCCTTAGAATGAGAAAGACGGAGAATCCTATAATCAGTGCTAGTGTACCTCAAGGCTGTTATGGGGGGAGGGATAGTTCAGTGGTTTGAGCATTGGCCTGCTAAACCCAGGGTTATGAGTTCAATCCTTGAGGGTATAGGAGCCGACTTCCGTCAGCTCCGCTGGGTGCGTTGGGGGCGGGGCCCCGCAACGTCGGCCGGCGTCCGGGGCAAAGATAAGTGTTCCGGTACCAGGTGCGGGTCTGGCGGGGAGCTGCTGGTGGGTGCTGAGCACCCACCAATTTTTCCCCATGGGTGCTCCAGCCCCGGAGCACCCACAGAGTCGGCGCCTATGCTTGAGGGGGCCATTTAAGGATCTGGGGCAAAAATTGAGGATTGGTCCTGCTTTGAGCTGGGGGTTGGACTAGATGACCTCCTAAGGTCCCTTCCAACCCTGATATTCTATTATTCTATGAAAGTAAAATGAACCCTCTTCCATTTGGACAGTGCAACAGGGGCAGGTAGCTATTGGAGAAATGCCTATCGATATAAGAATGAAAATGTTAGATCTGATATTTTGGGCTAAAGGCAAGGGAAATAGTTCAGATAAGAATACTGGACAAATATATGAGGAATGTTGGGAATTAAGCAGACGAAATGTAGCCCGACACAAAAAACTCCCTCATGCTCCTAGGGTTAAAATGTGGGTAAGAATGTTAAGTGAAAAGGAAGGACTAGAAGACATTAAAATCTATAATTATGGGGCAGTAAGTTATACCTGGAAAATGATTTCTCCTGATGTGGATTTAGAATGATATACTGTAATAAAATAAAGAGAAAGAAAGAGTCATCCTAGATGACAGATAAAGTTTATGAGTTTATATATGGCAAAGGGAGTCACCAGAGCCAATATGTGCTGACAGATTTTAAGATGAAAAAACAGGTGGGAGTGGGAGCAGCCTTTTTCATACCTGAGATTGGAGTTAAAAAATGGAAAGAATATCTAATTTTGTAGTTATTATGACAGCTGAATAGGTGGGAATAATGTTAGCATTAAACTGGATAAGGGACGTATGGCCTACTGCAGCTGTTATCTTTTTGGATTCATTATCAGGCATACTGGCAATTAAAAGGGAAAGCAGGAGTGAGCTAATAAATGAAATACTCTTTTCAACAACACAGTCAGTATGGCCAGCCATGAACGTAGTATGAATTCCAGCCCATGCTGGGATATCTGGCAATGAAATGGTGGATAAGGAAGTAAAAATGCTTTTTTTTAAAGGAGAAATTGACATAGAAATTCTTTTGAGAAAGCAGGTATTTAAAAGTTTAGTTAAAAAAGGATTTTAAAAGAAATGGAAAGAATCGACCAAGGAGAAAAGAGGAAGCAGCGTGTATGAAATATGTCCCAAAATAGAGAATAATGCACTACTCCGTGCTATGAAAGGATCAGTTAACTACTCATATTTAGACTGTTAACTGGTCACTGTGGATTGAACGATAATTTATATTTACTGAATAGACACAAAGCTCGGTTAAATAACACATGTAAGGTTAGCGGAACAGTTGGTCATCTGATATGGGAATGCAGGGAGGATTCTCAGGAAAGAAAGGCTCCTTATGAAGAATGTATATGCTTTAAGGTGACAAAATATATTATAAGGGATTTAGTGAGAGTATCGGGAAAGTGGGGCAACATTAAAAAGATCTACTACATTTTTTTAAGGATACAGATCAGGGTAGGAGACTGTAGTGGCACGCATGTCTGAGGAATATATTAGGTGATGGTTATAAACTCTGGAGCTGAGTCAGCTTCACCATAAAGTATAAGAAGGAGTATTAGTAAAGTGAGGAAGCCCAGTTGACTGCAGCTGTTTGTAGATACTGCAGGGAGCAAGAAGGCTGAGTGAGTTTGTCAGCCAGGGAAAAGCTGAAGAAGCAAGAGAGAGTGGGAGAAAGGTCTCCAGGGAGGGAGGCCTGGGAGAGATCCTCTCCAAGCAGGGGAGAGCGTGTAAAGACCATCTAGGCCAAAGACTGAGTGAGTTTGTGTTTTATGTTAGTTTGAGTTAATTGGGAGAGAGACACTGAACTGGGCTTGAGGCCTAGAGGAGCAGAGTGTACCAGAGGACTCAAAGTGGACCCCAAGAGGAGACTTATTTGAACTACCTGTGGGCGGTGAGTTCTGAAAGAGCCATGAAGACTGGGAAAACATAGACAAGGTGCTGTAGAGTGACTTCTGACCACAAGGGGCACTCAGATGGCGGCCACCCATGTTAAATGCAGTCAGCAAAGGCGCAGCTGGACTATCCTGTACTCTAGTTATCCTGGCCCAGCAAAGCAGCCCCTTAGAATCGTGGCTTTCCCCCTTCCCTACTCAGGTCTTGGGTTGAGCAAAACTCGGCCAGAGTAGAGGATCTGGATCAAGATATTTAAGAACAATCTTAAAACTGTATATACCAATTGCTCGGACACTAGCCTTTGGAATGTATAAGTTACATTTCTAGAGAACCATAAATGTTTAGATACCCCCTGCTACTATTATAGCCAATGGAAAGTACTTGACCAACATTCAAGTAGGCATGCATGTTGAATAGACTTATTGAAATATGTTGATGAAAACGCAGACCTGTGCAAAATACATACTACTTCAAAAGGTGTAAAATGGATTGCAGAGGCATTCTCTCCTCATACGCATGTTCTAATGTTATCTTTAATAACCTAGAACACTGAGAAGTGAGGATATGAAATAATCCAAAGCTTTCCTGTCAGTGAACACTGTTGTATTCTTTTAGCCCAATACGTAATGATGATACACATTTCGCAGTCTCAGAGCTATGTACTGAGTTGCCCCAATTTCAGTTATAATTGATAATGATAAATGAATGCTCTGGATGTTCTGAAGAGCGGAATTGACAAAGAACATCATTCTCTCAACTGCTGCTGAGCTAACTTTCTTTCTCTTTTGTTTTTCAAGTCAAGTTAGCACTGAATTGACATTCAACATGTTTGTTCAACAATGTCCCTGGATACATTTCTCACTAGTAACATAACTGGAACTCCATTGCAAAAAGGTATCTTCTCAGGATTTAACTCATTATTTGTAACTGCCATCTTCCATAGTTAGCTGGAGTGATATTTTTAGGTATTAGTACGATATGTTCCTTATGTACAAAGGGTTAGATTCACAAAGTGGTTTAGGCATTACTGTCTTCCCCTGCTTTGTGGATCACACTGGGGTTTAAGCATAAAATGGGGTGCCTAGAGTGAGGGAGCAGTGTGTATGTCCAGATGCAGAAATGTACACAGCTAGGGGACTTTTACTGCAAAAATATAGGTACTAAGCAGGTTTAGGCACCTACAGGATAGGTGACAGCTAAGTGGGGTGGGGGGTTGTAAGTGCCAGCAGTGTCTGAAGTGGCAGTTGGGCACCTAAGTCCCTTTGTGAATCAGACCCTAAGTTTCTGTGCAGGTTGATATCCAGCTATGTGTGAGATGATAATGTTTTCTTTCTTTTCCTATAGAAAGATCTATCTCACTGTATATCTGGGGGGAACAACACATTTAAGCTACAATAAAATGTCAATGTCTAGTGGTTCCAATGAAAGTAGCTTTGATGTTTCTGCTAGTGCTGTTTTCAAACAGACCCTACTGAGCAGGCAATAACATTAATTGGACTAATTTCAAAAAGAAAGGAAGAAAAGAAAGCTAGTTTGGCATGTGTGAGTGCTACTGGCTTATGCATTTCCAATCCTGTAATTTACTCTGTGCCCTTTCTTATCACTATGGCCAAGATTTTCCAAATTGACTAGTGAGTTTGGTGCCCAGACTGGGACCCCCTTAAAGGAGCCTGATTTCCAGAGAGTGCCAAGGACTGTCACTCTGAAAACCAGGCCCTTTACGCGTGTCTCAAATTCAGCACCGAAACTAACTAGTCACTCTTCAAAATCTTGGCCTATGGGCTTGTCCATTCTGCCTGAGCATTAACAATTCCGTGGCACCTTTCAAAAGAAAAGGAGGTCACCCAGTGTTATCCTTATCCAAAAGATTTCTGCTCTCTACTGCTGTTTGGTAAATGCATGCCACTAAGACTACAAAATTATGGAAAAAAAATGTGTGTGTGTGTATGGTTGGTTGGCTGTTTTTTGGTCTAATTAAGGACCTACTTAATCCACTTTGTAGTTTCAGTTAGATGCAGTAGTCTTTATTTTTTGTTCTGTAGTATTTCTTTAGGCTAATAAACAGCTGCTTGATATATTTTATGCCAGAGGTGACTGTAGTTCAGTGGTGGGCAAAATGTGAGGCTTCCTAGATAAATCAGATATTACATAAATAAAACACTTTTGAAGCCTTTGGACTGCAAGGTGCTATCTAGCTAAGACAGTATTGCCTGCAGCCTTATGTGCGGCTCTAAAAAATTAGGTTTACATGTCAGTTTAGATGTGCATTTCAATTAGGGCTAATGGCTCCAGCAGTTTGAGTCATGCAAAAGCATTTGTTTTGGGCTGCAGCTTGAGCCACAAGATTTTTGCCTCCAATAGGATATTTGTTTGTTTTGCCTCCAATAGGATATTTACTACTGAGATTGCTGTTTGAACAAAATGTCTTACAAATTCTCTATATGCAAAGTTCTTGTCTGAATAACTGTTTGAATTGTTAATAATATTTGGACTTATTAATGTGGGAGACCTTAACAATCAATGACTTTATTAAGTCCAAAGGCCAAATGGCATTTTATACAATTGCTCTAAACATGCCTGACAGCATAAAAAATAAGTACTTACTACACCCAATTCAGTAACAAACTATTCATAAGTATGTGACCAGTATAGTTACAAATAGAACAAACCTACGGGAAACTGTTTCATTCCCCATGTTCTCCAGCATGTCATGTCTGACAAAGAACGCATACATTCATAACTCTTTCTATATCCTTCAACAAACAAGTGATGCCATCGCCATTCACTGACTTTAGCTAAAAACCAATTTGAAACCATTTATTTCCAGTCTTACACCGGATAAGATTTAGAACCTCATTTCTCCCCAAGGCCTTTCTTCCTTATCTCTTCCCATCCTTCTTCCTGACCAATAGTTTTCCATTGTACCTGAATTCACAAAGGCCCAAATTTTGAGATAACATTGGTATGTGGGGTAGGAAGGTCCCTGCTGGCTCCTTCTAAGACAGATTCTCTTGTCTTATTTACAGTCATCTGCAGTCACCCCATTTGGTCAGAAGTCTCCTTTTTAGAAGCTTCCCTTTATCTTATTAGTTACTCTTTGAACCAGACATCCTCCCTACTTCATTGCTTCTGGCCTTATAACTCACTATTCTCAAGGCGTTTCTTTTACTTGCTAGTCATGGCCTTCCTTTACAACATATTTCCTTAACCAAACTTTAACTCTAATTCTCTAATTTTATATTCATTCTCCACTCAAATAACTAAAAGCTCTTTTTTCAAGAACCCTTCTGAAATATGATAGAAATAAGATGGTAAAATGATAGCTTCTTATGATAGATGTACTATAATACTGAATTGGATTATATTAGTACCTATATATAATCTTTATCTTCTTTTCCACAATGTGCTCTCCCTTCCTTGCTTTCCTAGTTTTCATTCTCCCTGAATGACTTTTCATTGTAGTGGAAGAAGTTAGCTTTAATATGCACAAAACCGCTCACTGATTATTATTTCATAATAAAATAGTAATGGGAGGCAGAATTGCCTGGAGCATAGGTCACTGGACTGGGAGTCAAGCTATCTGAGTTCTAATTCCAGCTCTGTCACCAAGCTCCTGCTTTACCTCAGGGGATTCACTCCATTTTTCTGTTCCTGTTTCCCTACCTGTAAGATAAGGATAATGATACTTTCCTTCCTTTGAAATTTATGGATAAAAGTGCTAAGTATTATAATTTGTTAAGTGCCCATAACATACACTATCCCTCCTGTACAAGAAACAAAATGAAGAAACCTAGAGGACAGGATACACTGCAAAGCCTCAAGGGAGATGTATTGATTGACTATCAACAGTGCCAACATGTCCCTGTCGTTTCCTATTAATATGAATAGATTGATTAAGATTTATAATCAACATGAAAATCTTACAAATGGGCATCATTTCTATATTTGCAAAATATATCTGCTATTTTTATCACCTTCGTAGGAAGATGAAGAAAAGAACATTCATTTTTATGAGCTATAGTAAGAGGGAAACTAGATGGTCAATGGAAGAGGAGTACAGAATAGCATGTGATAAAACAATTGTACAAAAAAGTACGGTAAGGAGGAAAAGGAAGGAACTGACTGATAAAACAAGCATTAGTTATGAGCAGAGTTCAACCTACATTCAGTAGGAGCCAGGTGTTACTTACTGATAAACTTGGACAAAGGTGGATCCAAGGTTACTGACACAGAGGCAAGATGGATATAGCAGGGTCAAAGTATTTTGACTGTGGACTTGATCCTCTTACAATACTCATGCAAATAACTGACTTCAGTGGGACTGCTACGTTGAGTATGGACTACTTATGTAAGGTGCTGTGTAAGAATTAAGCAAGATTTAGTTTTAGATTAAAATTACATGGATTTCTGGAAAAAACAATCCCATCATACTGAGGTGCTGGAACAATTTTTATAGTGGGGGTGCTGAGAGCCATTGAGCCAAACTCTAAACCCTGTATAGGATGGAAACCACTTCAAGCCAGGGGGTGCGGCAACACCCCCACCAGGCCTACTTCCAACACTTATGCCATCATAAGTATTTAATAATGGCTTTAGAGGAGATGGCAGGTGGTGGCAATCTATAAGACAGATGAAGAGTGACAATGTGGGGGTAAGAGGAGCATATGTGTGAGTGTGAGAGGAATAAAGGGGCCCATCCAGGCTGTGCACAGGGGTCTACAAGTGAAATGGGGCTCTGTTTGGAGAACCAGGGTGGCTAAATATCATTTTTTAATTAAAAATTATTTTGCTTTAAGTACTTTTAATTTAAATCATTTTTCAAAAATCTAAATCAGATCTCTTATTTACATGTTGCTGATTTTTTATTTTCTTCCTATTCTATTGTCTTAGTTTTCTGGTGTATATTTTGCACTTGTTTTTTGCATATTTTGCATAGAGATTTTTTTCTACACTAAGAATGCTCATCTATACTGAACAAGACAAGCCTGTGACTTCAGTAACATCCTTACTGTGAAGCCAACAAATCCCAAGAACACAAATTGTCCATGCTGTATTTGTTTGAAACACCACCTTCCACCCATATACTGACCTTCTGCAAGTCAAGAAAGCTGGAATACGTCTACCAGGCTATAATCCTCCATCAGGGTTTGCAGTCTGATATCAATGGGGTTATGCTCCAAAATCACTTACGTGCTTTTGAAAGTCCCACTCTTAGGTACCCTTACAAAGACTTAGGTTCCAAGGGAGAAATCCTCCCTTCATTAAAGTCACCAGGAAAACTTCCAATGACTTCAGTGGATCCAGGATTTCACCCTATTTTTGAATGTTTATCTGTGTGTATAAAAAAAAAAGTTCAGAATAGTGTTCCTACTGTATTGAAAGTCTAATAACTCTTAATTGGTCAAACTGAAGCAATTTTCTTCTGAAGAGACAAAATGTTTAAGCCACTGAAGCTTTTAATAAAAAATACAATTTAAGTCCCTGATGCTACCAAGACATATGCTTAACTTTAAGCACAAATAGCACCACTGAAATGAGTACATTTCTGTACCCGCCTAAGGGTTTATGACATCAGAGCCTTAATTTTTCAGTATTTTATTTTTGGTCTGCAGCTTTGCTGTAAAATTCAAAAACATTTTCCTACCAGTAACAACATTTTAAAAAATCATTTATAATTTAGTTAGCTTCATCTAAAGCTGCAATAGCACAAATTTTCAAATTAGCTTTACAAAGCCTTAACCTGATTTAAATCAATGATTTAATCACCTTGATTAAAACATTCCACCATATCAGAAAAAAATGCAGCTGTGGGTGAGCACTTTTAGGGGAGCAATGCTGTGCTGTTGGTGGAGGGAGGAGAATACATATGACTTTGAATAGCTACCCAGGTGAATAACTTTTAGAATTAATTCCAACTTCTTAAAAATTGTGGGAAATTTCCCCAAACAAAATTTTGCTAAAAACCAGAATTGCTTAAATACATCTATCATCAATACACACACAAAAAAGCCAGTAAATCATTTGTTAAATCTAAAGCCATCCCTAGCAATTTACAACTATGATTTCTATTCTATTCTAGTTGAGTTCCTATATTGCCCTCATCACCATGGTGATGGTGAACTGAGAACCTTTCAGAAGTGTATTAGGTAATAAGACTAGTCTATGTCATGTGTAGCTTGCTTGCTCTCCTCAGAGGGAAATTTGGTGGGTATTTTAAAAAAATCAAATATATGTGCCCTGATTTTTTATTGTATGTATGCAAAGCCAAACTCAAAGGGGTGGAGTGAAAGGTGGTGAGATTTTAGTGGTTCTTAGTTATTGTTGGGGGGTCATTTCCATTATCTTGGACCAGCCCCCAGAAAGCTCTGTCACCATCAGAGATGAAGTTTACTCCTGTGGTGGAGAGTTCCATTGTACAGAGGAGCAGCATTGTCAATCATGGTTCTCATCCAGGAGCTTTAGGTGATCTTTTAGGTACCCTGGCCACAGGCTATTGAGGTTTCTGCCATCTGCAGGTTACCTCATGCACATCTACCACCCCCAATGCATATTTCTCCTCCCTCCACTTCCCCATAGAATGTGCCAACTTAACTCTGGCCATAGAAATCTACTATTGTAAAAAACAAAACACAACGCCATGCTCCCTTCATCTCATCATCTAAATGATACTACTAGAAACATTACAGACAATCACTTCCCAGAATGACAACACACTAATTTAAACAACGCTCATTGACTCACCAATTAAATATCTACTCTAACCATCTGCTGCAACACAACTTCAGTGCAGTATTCTGGAGAACTGGAAAATGTCCTTTCCTTCCCACTTGACAGGATCTGAGTTAAAAGCTTGATGGCGTGTGTAGTGGTGAAGGGAAGTGGGGGGTGCGAGATGAGCAAGGATGGGGCAAGGAAACAGTGGTGGTGGCCAGGATGTAGAGAGGGTATGAGGTGGTTTGAAATAGGGGGAGAAACTGGTGCTCCCTAGCACAGAGAGGCAACAGTTCCAGGAGAGTCCTTCAAGCTCTGTTACATTTGGCTCCCCTGGTGCTGCTGCCTCAATTCCTGTCTAAAGAAAAAAATAGGCGTAATGTTTTAAGTTATGCCTAGAAACTCATGCATCAAAGTACATTTATGTAATCTGTTCCATTCCTCCTCCTGGGAAGAGGAAGTACTTCATTCACCATTAGAGACTCAGGGCAGAATCACTCAACTTTACTTTGCAGTTCTTTAGACAATTACCAAACTGCTCATGAGATGGTGACCTTCATTTCCAATGGAAGGAACAGCAGGTTAATATAAGCAGCAATATTATATTGAGCTGCCTTTCAAATTGTAATTTTTCTTCTCACTATTGCATCCACACTAGCCATGACTACTGCTGCCTTCATTTATTAATACACCATTAAAATCCCATCTTTATTTAAGGAAAATTGACACCACATTGTGGCTCGGCTTCACTCAGTGAAGACGGAAGAAATCATAAACCATTTACGATACATTTCCTCCCACATTCACAGTCCTATTACAGCTCTGCAAAGAATTAATACATGTATTAGTTGTGTTTTAAAAACAAAACATTGTAAGAAATTTGCCATTCGTGAGTATTACAAAAAAGTGGACAATATAACAAGTCAACAACCTGTATCTTGACATTCAAACTCTGGTGTGCAACTACCAACCTCAGCCAAATATTTCCACAGATGGGCATTGTGTTGGCCCCTACAAGTCATGGTTTGTACTCCTCTATGGGTGTTTTTATCCATCTGTTGCAGAGGTAGGCAACCTATGGCACGGGTGCCAAAGGCGGCACGCGAGCTGATTTTCAGTGGCACTCACACTACCTGGGTCCTGGCGACCGGTCTGGGGGGCTTTCCATTTTAATTTAATTTTAAGTGAAGCTTCTTAAACATTTTAAAAACTTTATTTACTTTACATACAACAATAGTTTAGGTATATATTAAAGGCTTATAGAAAGAGACCTTCTAAAAACATTAAAATGTATTACTGGCACGCGAAACCTTAAATTAGAGTGAATAAATGAAAACTCGACACACCACTTCTGAAAGGTTGCCGACCCCTGATCTGTTGTTTCTTGTCATATCCTTAGATTGTAAGCTCTTTGGGGCAGGGACTGTCTGTGTGCTCTGTGTTTGTGCAGCCCCTAGCACAGTGGGGTCCTGCTCCATGATGGGGCTCCTACGCACTGCAATAATATAAATAATTATAGTTATTATTAATAATAATAAGGTACCATTCAATACTTGTGACTAAGTATCAACCAGTTTTGTACAATATTGGACTAAAAGATTGCTCTTGCCAAATTCTGCAGTTTTATATTTGTCTTTGTTGGCTGACTTGGAGTACTCCTCCTGTCTTTAACTAAAAATATAAATCCTAAGAATTTTATTAACATCAACTTGGACCAGATGCAACATTTTTAATGAGTTTCACTATTTAAAACTACTTAAAATACACCAAGCAAAGCAGAATTTCAGGCAATGAAATTTTAATCAGTAATACAGAATCTTTTCAAATCTATTATGCTGAAATGTATAGATGAGTTTTTTATGTTATTTATATGTTATAAACCTAGTAAAGTGACAAGATCAATTACCATCATCTCAAATCAAAGCATTTTATTTCAGTAAGAATTCAGTATGCTGAAGAACATGACAATGTGAGGGAAAGACCAGATACAGGAATTAACTGGTATCTCTTCACTGAATCAAGATAATCCTGTGACACTGCTTCCCATATTTTCATAGTAATATTATGATATGATTGTGTCATAATCATAATGTATTTTATGCAGCATAGATCATTTAAGGTACTGGAAAGGTTATGATTTACTGAATACGATTATCCTATTTGTATGCATGTATCATTTTTTGTATCTAAAGTTAGGAATATTGTCTATACTTTTGTACTACAAAAGTGTTTGCACCTGAGGAACACCCACCGGACAGAATGCAGTCTGGCTGGCTGGCTAGCTGGGAACAAGTCAATGGACCATTAGGGGAACAATAGGTCTTTAAAGATGCTAATCTTCTGCCTTCCTGAGCAGCTTTCCTGGGATGCTACAAACAGCCTCTGACTCGTGGCTGCTTTGACACTGCAGGGTCAGGTTATCAAGTCATCTGGTACTGGAGTCCATGCTAGAACATCAGTATTTTTCCACTGAGGGGAGGGGGGAACCCACACTGGAAAACAAAGGATTCTGGCCATATGTAAAACCTGTTTAAGGAAGCGAAGTGATATAATTAGTATTCCTTCTTCCTTGAATCCCTGCCCAGGATTATTGCTGTGAACATCTAACAAAGACAAAGGCAGGGAGAAGGCCTGAGCCCAGGCTGGAAAGGAGTCTGTCTTGTGAAATAAATACCTGGAGTTTTAAGCTGCAAGCAAGAGCAGCTTGCTTTCAAGAACCTCTGCAATCTGCCCGAAACAACATTTAGGGTGAGAAATTACAACTTGTAAACAGTTTCTTTAGTGTTTTTATCTTATATTGTGCTTTTGTTTTATTTGCTGGGTAATCTGCTTTGATCTGTTTGCTATCCCTTATAATCACTTAAAATCTATCTTTTGTAGTTAATAAACTTGTTTTTGTTTTCTCTAAAACCAGTTTATGGAATTCATAACTGGGAGGGGAGGCAAAAAGCTGTGCATATCTTCCTCAACATTGAGGGAGGGGGCGAATTTCAATGATCTTGTGCTGTACAGTTCTCTGTGCAGCACAAGATGATACAATTTTGGTTTACACTCCAGAGGGGGTGGTCACATGAGTGCTGGGCAATTCCCTAGCTGAAGCCTTCCCATGCAGTGCTGATTTCAGTATATGTGTCTTTCTGCAGCTGGGTGTGTCCCTACCCGTGTGTGTGCTGGAGGAGGCTTGGGGGCATGGCTCATTAGGACAGTGTAAGGGAGCCCAGGCTGGTGGAACAGGTGAGATCAGTGGTACCCCATTACATCAAGTGGCACCCCACAAGATCCACCCTCCTCTCACCTCTCAGACTTCCTCCAACACATGGAAGAACCCACCCAAGCAGACTGCTTCATCTTTCACCTAGCCTCCATATGTGATGATTTCTGTGACAGCGAGTCATCTATGACGATGAAAGATCTCATAGATGCTATGGAAGCTATAAATGCCCCTGAGGAAAATATCTGTCACTGGAACCACACTTCACCAGCTTTGGCTCCCAGAATAGATTAATAGATTCATAGATTCTAGGGCTGGAAGGGACCTCGAGAGGTCATCGAGTCCAGCCCTCTGCCCTCATGGCAGGACCAAATACTGTCTAGACCATCCCTGAGAGACATTTATCTAACCTACTCTTAAATATCTCCAGAGATGGAGATTCCACAACCTCCCTGGGCAGTTTATTCCAGTGTTTAACCACCCTGACAGTTAGGAACTTTTTCCTAATGTCCAACCTAAACCTCCCTTGCTGCAGTTTAAGCCCATTGCTTCTTGTTCTGTCCTTAGAGGCTAAGATGAACAAGTTTTCTCCCTCCTCCTTATGACACCCTTTTAGATACCTGAAGACCGCTATCATGTCCCCTCTTAGTCTTCTCTTTTCCAAACTAAACAAACCCAATTCCTTCAGCCTTCCTTCATAGGTCATGTTCTCTAGGCCCTTAATCATTCTTGTTGCTCTTCTCTGGACCCTCTCCAATTTCTCCACATCTTTCTTGAAATGCGGTGCCCAGAACTGGACACAATACTCCAGTTGAGGCCTAACCAGCGCAGAGTAGAGCGGAAGAATGACTTCTCGTGTCTTGCTCACAACACACCTGTTAATGCAGCCCAGAATCAAGTTTGCTTTTTTTTGCAACAGCATCACACTGTTGACTCATATTTAGCTTGTGGTCCACTATAACCCCTAGATCCCTTTCTGCCATACTCCTTCTGTCAGGGTTCCCTCCCCCCTCTAAACTCTAGGGTAAAGAGGTGGGGACCCGCATTCAGAGCCCCTAAGCTTATTTTTACCAGCTTAGGTTAAATCCCCCAAGGTACAAAATTCCCTGCACCCTGAGAAATGCTTCTTGCTGCCACCATCAAGTATCTAACAGGAATCCAGGAAAGGAATCACTTGAACTTCCCTCCCCCCCAAAATACCCCCTCAAGCCGTACACCCCCTTTCCTGGGGAAGTTTGAGAACAATCTCCCAACCAATTGGTTATACAGTGATCTAAAAACCCACCCCCTGGGTTTTAACACCATGAAAACAGTCAGCTTCTTAAAAGAAGGATTTTATTAAAAATAAAGAAGGTAAAATCATCTCTGTAAAATCAGGATGGTAACTATTTCACAGGGCACTATATTTACAAACTCAGAGAGATTTCCCCCTCTGGACAAAGCCTTAAAGTTACAGAAAACCATGAATAACCCCCACCCACCCTTGCCCCTTCTAACACAGGGAATACACCAAGCCGAAATTAAACAGAAATCGATGCGCTATGCTATCTAAACTTACTTCAGAAAAGGGAGGTTTGATTTTCTGCAGGTTCCTTCTGTCTTCCAAGATCACTCTGACTCAGACAAAGACACACACAAAAACCTTCCCCCCTCCCAAAGTTTGAAAGTATCTTGTCCCCTTATTGGTCAGATGCCAGCCAGGTCAGGTGTCAATCTGGCTACCTGCATTTCTTAACCCTTTACTGGAAAGAGGATTTTATAGCACTGCATCAGATCCTCTCCCCCTTCCCTTCATATTTATGACACCTTCCTAGACAGTCTCCTCCCATTCTGTATGTGTGAAACTGATTGTTCCTACCTAAGTGGAGCACTTTGCATTTGTCCTTATTAAACTCGTTATACCTTTCCAGCAGGATTGGGAACCATTAATAACTACTCTCTGAGTACGGTTATCCAGCCAGTTGTGCACCCACCTTATAGTAGCCCCATCTAAGTTGTATTTCCCTAGTTTATTGACAAGAATATCGTGCGAGACTGTATCAAATGCCTTACTAAAGTCTAGGTATACCACATCCACCGCTTCTCCCTTATCCACAAGACTCGTTATCCTATCAAAGAAAGCTATCAGATTGGTTTGACAAGATTTGTTCTTTACAAATCCATGCTGACTATTCCCTATCACCTTCCAAGTGTTTGCAGATGATTTCCTTAATTACTTGCTCCATTATTTTCCCTGGCACAGAAGTTAAACTAACTGGTTTGTAGTTTCCTGGGTTGTTTTTATTTCCCTGAAGTAGGAGATTCTCTTTAATTGAAGTAGGAGATTCTCTTTAATTACAGGAAAGGCCCACACATCTCTCTGAATGTCCTAAAATGTCTCCTTTCCCTCATCAGAAGAATTTCTGCCACCGTACAAAGTAGGGTTGCCAACTTTCTAATCACACAAAACCAAACACCGCTGCCCCACCCCTACCCCACCCCTTCTACAAGGCTCCATCCCCCCTCCCTCCATTGCTCGCTCTCCCCCCACGCTCACTCACTTTCACCAGGCTGGGGCAGGAGATTAGGGTGCAGGAGGTGGGTGAGGGCTCCAGCTGGCGGTGTGGGCTCTGGGGTGGGGCTGTGGATGAGGGTGTTTGGGTGCTGGAGAGGGCTCCAGGCTGGGGCAGGAGGTTGGGGTGTGTGGGGGGGGGGTATGGGTCTTTGGGCTGGGGGTGCAGGCTCCAGGTAGGGCCAGAAATGAGAGGTTTGGGGTGCAGGAGAGGGCTCCAGGCTGGGGTAGGGGGTTGGGGTGTGGGGTGGGGTGAGGGCTCTGCCTGGGGGTGCAGGCTCTGGGGTGGAGCCAGGGATGAGGGGTTTGGGATGCAGGAGGGGGCTGGTGAACGGGTGTTGGGGTGTGGGCTCCAGGAGGGAGTTTGGGTGTGAGAGGGTATTCCAGGCTGGGGCAGGGGGTTGGGGGTGAAGAGTCCTGGTGGTGCTTACCACAGCTCCCAGGAAGTGGCCACCAGGTCCCTGCAGCCCCTAGATGCATGGGCGACCTGGGAGGCTCAATGAGCTTCTGCTGCCTCGCACCCGCAGGCACCACCCACACAGCTCACATTGGTCGCTGTTCCGCTGTTGGGGGTGGGGACAGCATATGGAGCCTCCCTGGCTGCCCATGTGTCTAGGGGCTGCGAGGACCTGGTGGCTACTTCCAGGAGCCACACAGAGCCAATTACGCAGCCTGACTTAGCCCCGGGACCCCACTGCACTGCTGACTGGACTTTTAACGGCCCAATCAGTGGTTCTTACCGGAGCCGCCAGGGTCCCTTTTTGACCTGGCAACCCTAGTACAAAAGCCTCTGCTCAAATCTAACTTTCCATTTCTATCCTCTCTGGTTACGTTGTGGATAGAGCAAGCTTTACTTCAGGCTCAGGCCACCTCATGACAACCTTCGCACAGCAACCCCCCAGATATTTCCCACAGAGCCAAGGTCTTGAAAAGCTTGACCAAGTATTCTGCAGAATACTGAATGATTTAGATACTCACTGGAGCAGTGACATTTTCTTTTAGGCCGTGCCATCTTCAAAATGTGAGAAGAGTAAGCCCTAGCAACATTCTTTTGGGTACAAGTTGTTGCTGTGGCCACCTGACTTGATTTGAAGAGAAAGGTGAATGCCCATAATCTGCTTTCAATGAAACTATAATGTTCTAGCAGTACCAGGAAAACCAATGAAATGTTATTGGTCCCAATTCTATATTAGAATGTTCTGCTTCAGACCCTTGTGTCCACATCGACTAGCAGATCCTGATGCAGGATCTGGGCCATAGAAATGAGATATCAAACCTCTACAGAAGAGTATTCTATTGCTGCTGAACATGCAACCATTTATTGCAGTCTCAAGCACTAAGATTACATTTTTACCATGCCTGGTACCTTTTCCTACCATAGTAACTGTAGCCAGGAGTCCTGACACCAAACAAACTACAGGAGGCAACAACTATGCTGGGATGGGGTGGGGATTTTTTGACAATCTAACACCACTTTTAGGTAGTAGGAATCAATTGCCTCCTGAGGAGAAGCCAGCTGGTCACAGAGAATCAGTAGCAAGCATGATGACAAACTATCATAAATAACTAGTTAATTCAGTGCATGATGAAGAATCTGTGTAGATTAACAAACTCCATAGCTATTTCTTGGTGCAGAGATGAGTCATAGAATAATGCAATATATATTCCTCTTTGATTTAAAGATTCCTCCTGACTTTGGGCATTGCTATGCTGCATAACATTCAAATCAAATATTCACAACCTTTTTCTGTACAGATCATGCTTTAATTGCAGCTAAAGCATTTGATGCCCAATGAGGAAAGTGCATAATAATTGCATTAAATGAGCTAACATGCAACACTAAAGTCCATAGACTGTTCATACTGTGTATGTATAGGACATTATAACAAAACAACAAAGATCTGACATTCATTTACTGATGTATATCAGTGTGGAGTGCTTATACTAAAAACTACATAAAATGTGTTCTCAATTAATCTTAACACCAATGTTATATTATTCAGTAAATAGTTTATATCTCCCACCCACTTCAATGCTGCACAGTTTTAGAAATATTACAAAATAAACTATTTTTATTCCAGTGGTTTTCCTAATATTAATCTACTACCAACAAACAATTCTTCAAGAATTTCTGATAGCTTCTTTTTTCTTTTTCTTTCTGTGAGGAATGAAAAGGTCACAAAATCAATTGGCTGAAAGAAACAGTAAAACAAAAGGTCAGCTTTCTAAATATTAGCTTCAGTTTTGCTGCTAAAAGAAAATGGCAACCGGGATTATATATGTTTTAAGTGTGAACAAGGCATTAAGGGGAAGGCATGTTTTCTTCAATTACTGTTTAAATTCCAGTCTTTGGATGAAATTCAAGGTTTATCTTCAGACCTGAATTTAGCTACTTGCATATTACATATCTACTCTCTCCACAAACTCTGATCATAAGCCTTTGATCCAAAGGTAATAGTCTGTTTTTTTCATAGTGGAAAAGAAAGTTGTATATTTGTTTGTCCTTAAAAGTAATTTAGATTAATTTTGAACTATGAGGTCATTTGGCTTGAATAATGTCAATTCCTTCATACAATTCATAATAAGTTTCCCCGTATGTATTAAAAGGCAGATCATCACTTATTAATTATGACCTGCTTTAAACAGAAAATTGATGCTATCACATATGTTGTCTGACTTGGGTTGTTTTGTTTTTTGTTTTTCTGCCTGGTTGAGTTTTGCTTCCTTTAATTTTCTCTTCTGCCTTTGATATTATATATTTTGACCTGACTGCCCCTTTCGTCTTTCACATGCATTTCTATGTGGGCCAGGCCCTGCTCCCATTAAAGTCAAAGGGAATTTTACCACAGCTTCAGTCATTGCAGGTTTGAACTCTGTTTCTAGCCTTTATTCTGTACTATTTGTCTCTTATTTTCTTTCTTTTCATCTTCATTATTGTCTTATTTATTTACTCCCCATTTTTACTCTGTATTTAAATTGTCCCCAATAGCTTGTCTTTCTTTAGCAAATTTTGTGTGCACTCAGCCATTTTATTTAGGACATTTCTTGTTCCTTGAATTTTGTTTCTAGTGAAACTGTACATGAAACTGTACATGATTGTGCCTGAAATTGACTATTGTTAAGAATGCCAAGTCTTTTTCCTCATTCGTAGGTAGTAATACTCCTTCCCATTTTACAATTTGGGTTTCTTCATTCCTCAAAAAAGACATAACAGAGAACAATACCACATTTGTAGGGGAACTACCTGTATGACCTATTAAGTCTTCCATCTCCAAATTTCTGTGATTCAAAATATGCAATTGTATATAGAAGGTTCTCAGCCTCAGTCTTTGTTTTGGTCAGATAGGACCTGATTCTGCCACCCTTGTTCACACTGAGTAGCACTTTCCTCCTTGAGTAGTCCCACTGAAATCAGTACTGGAGGAGTAACCTACTGTTCAGGATGAGCAAGGGTGGCAGAATTTGTCACTCTCCATTCATTCAAAAAGACACAGTTCTGCCATCCATTGTGCAATGCAGAAGTCCACTTCTTCAATACAATTGATTCAAGATTGAAAGGAACCCTAATTTAGCAATAGTAAAAAAATTGACAGTCCTATAGCAGAAAAGTATGATGCATGATTTAAAGAGGTCAAAAGTGCATTCCAAAATAGTAAGCTCTCCTCAAAATAGTTGCAATTAACTGAATTTAATTTCCACATGAGCACATTAAGCATTAACTTTGTATTAATGTTGGTTTTCAATCAAAGCTTCATTAAAAGTGTTTTAGCTAATTATCTTCGTCTAGTGGGTTGTTGATGCTGATTTAACATCTTCTGTTTCTTTTATTTTTATTCATAAAAATATTAGGTAACTTCTGTGTTGGTTACTAAGTACCAAATAACCCCATGTTTGAATATTGTTGATATTGCAACAAAGTAAGGCAAGGTGTTTCAAAGCATGGGTAGTATGCAGATGTTCTCAACTTCAACTATCTGTACTCTCACCAAGCAAAACAGACAGAAATCTTAAGTACATACAGCAGTGTTCTTTCCTTTATCATTCTAATTTGGGATAAACAGTAAAAATAGTGTATTGAAGTATCTATGTATAGTGCCATGACTGGGAAGGTTATTTATTTTTGAGGGTAGGAGTGGGAGGGAATATCCTCTGAATCATCTGCTGCTAGCCACTATCAGAGACAGGATTCTGGACTAGATGGGCCACTAGTCTGATCTGCTAAGGTAGTTCCTATAACATAGTCCACACTGTGTTGTATTATTGTTGTTATGGAACGGACTCATTGTAGTGTTACACTTTCACCCCAAAACATCCAGAGAAATGTGTGAACAATACTTCAGGTTAAGGGCTGTGAACATGATCCTGCATCCTTTCCTCAAGTGAGTAAGCCCACTGAATTCATTAGCATGTATTACTTATATAAGGGATGGAGGCTTGCGTTCCAAGGACGAGATCCACAAAGGGGCTTAGCATTGCAATGCCTAACTTTTAGGTGCCCTGACACCTAGTGGAATTCACAATCCTGAGTTAGGCACCCAAACTCCCTGTATAATGCATGAGGAGAGTTGGGCACCTAAGAATGGGATTTGCAGAAACCAAGATGAGTGGGGAGCTGACTAAGTTAGTCAGTAGGATGGGGTGCCCTGCCCCTCTTAGGGAGTTAGGTACCTAACATGGCTATAGAGGAAGGCACCTCATGAAAAGTGATAGTGGTTTTATAACAGTAGCCTACTGGTTAGGGTATTCAACGAGGCTGTGGGAGTCTGAGAAAACCCAAAGCACATCCTGCAACACTGCACATCAAGAGCAAAAACTATCCCTGGTGAAAAATACATTAGAGGCTAGATCCAACATTACAGTCATGCTATACTTCCTGTCAGTCACTCTGCTAGGACATCCTCCCTGAGTGGAAGGGAGGAAGAAGATAGAATTCAGATTGCAGCTGAATAAAAGGTACTAGACAACTATTTATTCACCAAAAAATGCAGTTCTGGATCAGCCCAAAACTATTCATGAATTTGCCAGTTTGACAACCTTTGTCTTTAATATTGCCAATTAAACAAAAAATCAGTTATTCACCCAGCTCTAATTCAGATCATGGAATCATAGAAATGTAGGGCTGAAAGGGACCTCAAGAAGACATCAAGTCCAGCCCTCTGCACGGTGGTAGAACAAAGTAAACCTAGACCATCCCTGACAGGTGTTTGTCCAACCTGTTTTTTAAAACCTTCAGTGGTAGAGATTCTATAACCTCCCTTGGAAGCCAATTCCAGAGCTTACCTAGTCTTAAAGTTAGAAAGTTTTTCCTAATATCTAACCTCAATCTCCCTTGCTGATGATTAAGCCCATTACTTCTTATCATACCTTCAGCAGGCATAGAGAACAATTTGTTGCTGTTATCTTTATAATAGCCCTTAGCAGATTTGAAGACTGTTATCAGGGCTCTGTTCTTTCTTACATCAGGTATACACCACTATAGCTCCATTAGCTTCAATGGAGTTACTTCTGATTTACCCCTGCTTCAGAAGAGAATCAAGCCCATATTTTATTTCAAGAAGAGTATATGTCACTTGATCAAATAACTGCAGCTCTCCATTAAATAACAGCATAATGTCACTATAGTGTAATATAGTATAGTTATAGTAGTGAACGTGCAAGTTTCTCAGAAATAAGAAAGGAAAAACAGGAGTTAATACTTGCCCGCTGGAAGGTATAAGCAAAATGGCCACTTTAGAGCTCCAGGTGTTGGTCTCTGTGACATTTAGATGTCCAAGCCCTCCACCCCAAAAAAGAGATGTTGGGAAGAGTTTCTATGAGAAGGCAAACTGGCAACAGGATGGATTAGTGAGGACCAGACTATAATTAAGGAAAGTACTCCTGAAGAAGAAGCTGCTTCTCTCTATTGAAAAACCCCTCTATATCATACACACAAAAAGTTGAATTTTACTTTCATATAGAACCTTTAATACCAAAGTGGCCTATATGTCAGTTAGGAAGAAAATCAATTAATAGGAGACCTCACAGAAGTATAAATGACCCTGAAAATAAAGGGCACAAATTAGTTCCAATAAACTCTGTGAGGAGTTAATTAGTTCAGGAACTGGGGATGATGGACTGAAAAATTTAAGCAAAATTTCTGCACATTAAAGGCTGTTGAAATATGATATTTAGAAGAGATTGCTAGAGTTTGCAACAGAAGTGTTCTAAATCAGTCTCAGGGGTAGCAGAGAACGCTCTTTTTCAGAAGGAAGAAATTGGAGGGTACAGCTTGTAACTAGAAGGAACGGCTTAAAAAAGACAGCTATCCGTTTGTATTTTCAATACTTTAAAGACTGTAATTCTTGATGAGCCATGCTACAGGTCAAAATTTCAGCTTGTGCTGTTGAAATGTCCTTAAACAGTTCTAATGGTTGGAGTGAAAGAAGCAACCAAATTAAAAAATTTTTTTTTGCATATATTGCAGAATGATTATATTTGGTTGATTTTTATTTCTTCATTTGTAAAATTTCTATCAAATTGTATTGCCCTGTGTATAATGGACATAAGAGATGAGCATAAAGTGACCATGCCAGATTAGCCTTGTATGAAAATCACCGCTATAAAAGTTAAAGTACCAAAATCCAATATACTTTCAAAGATCTTGAAAAAAACTGGTGGAGGAAAAATGGGAACAAGAGAAAGGGTCAAGGAGAAGTTTTAGCGACCTGGAGGAATAATGTGAAGAGCCAGATCTACCCAACAATGGAGAGGGTTCCAACAGGGTTCCAGGGGAGTAGGCACTGTACAAACACCTAGTGAGAGACCATTCTAGCCTCAAAGAGTTTGCTCTCTAAGTTATGACAAGACACAATCTGTGGGTGTAACAAACAAATGGAGGGAGTTACAGTGCAACAACAGTGATAGCATCACTGTGACAGTCTGTACCCCCATGTTCACCCCTTTTACAAGATTATGTTGAAGTTTGTACAATGCATACTGTGTAAGGTATCATTTGAAAACTCGTGATTTGCTGATTGTTATTGTCCTGGTAAAATATGTGTAGCAATATTGTTTGTAAAGATATAAGATTCCAATCTGTGATATTTCTGAGGCATGTTTCAACATATTCTGGAGGCCAGTCACAAACAAATTCCCCAGAGACAAAAGGCTAGCCAATGCCTCAGACAGGGGTCAATGAGATCAAAGGGACCATCACCTGATTAAGTGGCCACTCTTCAGAAGGTGAGAGGGTGTGGGCAAAAGATCTTCATTTTGACAAAGAAACAGTTTAAGGTTCCTGGCCACACCGACTTTCTGCCTCCTGAATATCAGCTGGAGATGATTCTTGCACAAGAGAAAGAGTTATAAGAAGAGAGGGCAGATGCCCCACATCTCTCTCCCTTGCTCTCCACCCACAGCATCATCAACACCTGAAGAACTAAGGAAGCAGCATTGGACCTGAAAGGGAGGAGATCCTGACTGAATGCAGTTCAGCCAGTAAGACTGCTGGAACATGTGGTGAGAGAGACCTTTGCTTTGTATTCATTTAGCTTGTTAAGTTAGGTGTTAGTTGTGTTTTACCTTTCATTTCCTTGTAACCAATCCTGACTTATATTCCCCATTACTTGTAGTCACTTAAAATCTATCTTTCAGTAGCTAATAAATTTGTTTCATTGTTTTATCTGAGCAAGGTGTTTGGATTGAAGTGTTTGGGAAATTCCATTTGGGATAACAAGAGTTGTGCATATTATTTTCTATTAATAAATGACAGAGTTTTATATGAGCTTGTATTGTCCAGGAGGATTGGGCAGTACAAGATGCACAGTTTTGGAGGAAAGTCTGGGACTGGGCATTTGCTGGTATTGCTCGGCAGTGTAATTTATGAGTGGCTGGCTATAGCACTCATACAGTATAGCTGGGAGTGATTTACATGGTGGAGGCTGTGTATGAGCAGGCCGGAAATGGTTGCTCTCATGGCAAAACAGGGTAAAAGGCACCCTAGATTGGAGAATTGAGGGGATGCAGCTGTCCATCAGTCCAGATTGTACCCTGGGTAATGTCACAATCACATCGTTGCATAGGCTACCATAATTATGTACAGAATGTACAAGCTTTTTGCCAACATAAAAAGATCTCCAAAGTGATTAACATAAACTTCAAGTGGCACTTCTCTTCAAAGATATTTTTGAGTCCTGGATAAACAGAAAAAGGATGTTTGTCCAGTTTTTAGATGGGGTTAAAAAAAGTCTTGTAAAACAATAGACTCTCAATAGCCTGAAACAGCTTTATATTTTTCTCTTGTTCTTCAGGCATATTATTTAATTTATTATTAATAACTTGGGGGGTTCAAATGTACAAGCATGGCAACTTGTCTTTTTAAAGAAACATAGTTATGGTTGCTTTCACTTCTCTGTACACTTCAGAGTTTCAAAGTAATAATAATTAGGACTTAATATGATGATGCTCTTCAATAATAGGAACCACTTACTATAATAGATAGCTGTGAAGCATAACTTAAAGTGGCTAAAAGTCCCTGCTGAAATACTAGAGACTAAAAAATGGTTGCAATTACTTGAACAACATCACTGTTGTGTGGATATTATACATTAACCTTTCATTATTCTTTTTAGTTACAAATCAAGACTATGCTAAGAATGTATAAGGGAATAATAAAGCAGGTATGAGGAGAGTCTGTACAAGTCATTTGAAAAGAAAAACTGGATACCAGTAGAAAAAAGATACAATAAGAAAACTCTGTTAGAACTCATACCTCTTACACATTCTGCCATTGTCATAAACATTTCAGCTAGACAGTGCTTCATGAACAGTACATCATCCACAGAAAACACAGAAAGGTCTAGCAGGAAGTGGCGGCCAGCACATCCCTCAGCCCGCAATGCTTCCCTCAGCCGCCATTGGCCTGCAACAGCAAACCGCATCCAGTGGGAGCTGCGATCGGCCGAACCTGCGGACGCTGCAGGTAAACAAACCATCTTGGCCTGCCAGCAGCTTTCCCTGATGGGCCGTGTGCCAAAGGTTGCCGATCCCTGGTCTCTATGGTGAAGGTGGTAAACCTGAACATTTTGATTTAGAGTCTTTTTATTCAATCTATCTGGGAACTCTCCAATTTCAATACTTTTGAGAATCCAGTCCCAAGTGGCTGCTTTCCTTTGGGGTTAATGGGAGGGGAATCCAATATGTGATGCTGCCTCCTTCACTCCTTAAAGAACCTTCTGGAAGGAGAATACCTAACTTGCCAGTAGTGTTTCATTCGCAGAGTGAAGCTGAATGCAGGTTAAGTTGAACAAGTGGGACTTTATTAAACCCTGTGCACTGCTATGTCCAGGTGGCTAAGTTGCTTCCAGCCTCACTCCCCGTGTTCACTGGTGCCCCATCAATAACAGTTCCTCCAGGGAACATGAGCCCTGACTCTAGTTCACACAGATCATGATACACATAGTATTGCAAGAAGAGGGAATTCTCTTACTCTTGATGCAAGTCAGCGTCATTCCAGCCACCTCCCAAACAAGTAAGTCTTCATTTAGAAAAGGAACCCAAGTACAGATGTGTATTCTTTATTGCTATATGGTGAGATATACCTAAGGACTGATCAGAAAGAGAAACAAGGTAAAAGAGGGCGGGACAAAAAGAAAAAATGGAGAAATAAAATGAGGCTGGAAGAAAAGAGAAAAATGAATAGAAGTAGGGATATCTAGATGTGTATAAAACCTGTGGCCTGATCTTTTACAGGGTAGGGAGGTCACTATTACCATTTGTTGGTGAACAAAAAGAGAAGCCCCACAGGAGAAGGAGCACTCTACCATCCTCTACTGGTGAACAGGAGAGAGTATGGCTACAGAGAGCTTCATTTTCTTAAGCTTTCAACCCAAAAATCCTCCAAGAGACACATTGTGGACGCAACAGAACTCTGAACTGGTGGAGTAGTGGGACTGACCTGAGGAGACAGGGAAGGGAACAGAAGGGGCCTTGTGGCAAGGAGTGCATCCCTAAGTTATAAGTTGCAGAAACTACTAGAAGAAGAATTTATCCAGCTTATTGTTGTTTAAGCATGCTTTTCCAATGTGTGCTGTAGGTAACTCCTGCCTCCAACAGCAGGGGAAATCTTGATCTTTCCTGTGTTGTAGGAAAGTTCTCTTAAAGAGTGTCATCACTCTTAAAGCTGAAGAAATTTGGAGTTGCCACTGCCGATCTACTGATGGTACCTTTTTGCTTTGTAAGGTTGGTGGGCAAAAATTCCTTATTTGCAACTATATCTTCTAGGGCTTGATCCAAAGAATTCTCAAACAACCATGAACTCCAAGACTTCATCCATAGGCTGCTGCTGGCTACCATGTTGCTCACTGTCCCATTCAGTAAACCCATGGAGAATCCTGAGACACATCCATCAAAAGACCAGACACTGTGACATCTGTTTAAAATCTTTTTGTCATGTTTAAATATAGAGCTGAAACCATGGAGCTCTCATCCATGAGTTATCCATGAAGTTATCAGATTCCATCTATTAAAACATAAACCATGTATAAACCTGTGTTCCCAAATTTTCTGCAATTGCTATATAGTGTGTCCTTGAACCAATAATTATTTGAATTGTGACTGTCACAATGAAAGCACAGACACACACACACACACACACACAGTTCCCTGGCATCCTTAGTTGCTTTCTCTAGTAATACAATAATGTCTAGTTCATCTTTTAGGGTCAAATCATCCTGGAGAATAGTTCATTTTGAATTGCTTAATTTTTCATACAACACATTAACTTGTCCCTTAATATACCACTTTAACTATCTCAAAACTACAATTCTCTGTTAATTTCCTTAATTCAGCCACATATTCAAAAATTATTTAAGAATATAAGAATAGCCATACAGTGTCAGACCAATGGTCCATTTAGCCCCATATCTTGTCTTCTGACAATGGCCAGTGCCAGTTGCTTCAGAGCTAATGAATAGAGCTGGGCAATTATCAAATGATCCATTCCCTGTCATCCAGTCCCAGCTTCTGGCATGCAGAAGTTTAGGGACACCCAGAGCATGGGATTGCATCCCTGATCATCTTGTCTAATAGTCATCGATGGACCTATCCTCCATGAACTTATCTAATTCTTTATTGAACCCTGTTATAGTTTTGGCCTTCACAACATCCCCTGGTAATGAGTTCTGCCGGTTGACTCTGTGTTGTGTGAAAAAATACTTTATTTTGTTTATTTTAAACCTGCTGCTTATTAATTTCATTGGGTGACCCCTAGTTCTTGTGTTACATGAAGGGGTAAGTAACACTTCCTTATTGACTTCCTTGACACCATTCATGATTTTATAGACCTCTGTCATATACCCTTAGTCATCTCTTTCTAAGCTGAACAGTCCTAGTCTTTTAATCTCTCCTCATGTGGAAGCTTTTCCATACCCCTAATCATTTTTGTTGCCCTTATTTGTACCTTTTCCAATTCTAATCTTTTTTTTTGAGATAGGGATGACCATAACTGCACACATTATTCAAGATGTGGTCATACCATGGATTTATATAGAGGCATTATGATATTTTCTGTCTTATTATTACTATTAAGATTATTCTGTCTTATTTCCTAATGCTTCTTAACATTCTGTTCGCTTTTTTGGCTGCCGCTGCACATTGAGCAGACCTATCCATGATGGCTCTAAGATCTCTTTCTTGAGTGGAAACAACTTATTTAGAACCCATTATTTTATATGTATAGTTGGGATTTTTTCCAATGAGTATTACTTTGAATTTACCAACATTGAATTTCATCTGCCGTTTTGTTGCTCAGTCACCAAGTTGAGTGAGATCCCTTTGTAGATATTCACAGTCAGATCTGGATTTAACAATCTTGAGTAATTTTATATCATCTGCAAATTTTGCCAACTCACTGTTCACCCCATTTTTCAGATCATTTATGAATATGTTGAACAGCACAAGTCCCAATACAAATCTTTGGGAGACCCCACTATTTACCTCTCTCCATTGTGAAAACTGACCATTTATTCCTACCCTTTGTTTCCTACCTTTTAACCAGTTACTGATTCATGAGAATACCCTCCCTCTGATCCCATGACTTCTTATTTTGCTAAAGAGTCTTTGGTGTGGGAATTTTCAAAAACTTTCTGAAAGTCCAAGTACATTATATGCACTAGATTACCCTTGTCCACATGCTTGTTGACTGCCTCAAAGAATTCTCATAGATTGGTGAGGAATGATTTCCCTTCACAAAATCCATGTTGACTCTTTCCCAACAGATTGCATTTAGCTATGTGTCTGATAATTCTGTTCTTTGCTATAGTTTCAACCAATTTGCCTGGTACTGAAGTTAGGCTTTCTGGCCTGTAATTGCCAGGATCTCCTCTGTAGCCTTTTTAAAAAATTGGCACTACATTAGCTATTGTCATCGGTTACGGAGGCTGATTTAAGTGATAGGCTACATACCACAGTTAATAGTACTCTAATTTCATATTTGAGTTCCCTCAGAACTCTTGGGTGAACACCATATGGTCCTTGTGACATTACCTTACCTTAGACCTTAGTCCATCCCATGCTTTGCTGCACACTGTTAATTTATCAATTTGTTCTAAAACCTCCTCAATCTGGAACAGTTTCTCAGATTTGTCACCTAAAAAAAGTGGGTATCCCCCTCATATCCACTGCAGTGGAAACCAATGCAAATAATTCATTTAGTTTCTCCACAACAGCCTTTTCTTCTTTGAGTGATCCATTAGCATCCTGATCATTCACTTGCCCCCTCTGATCGTTTGGCAAGCTTCCTGCTTCTGATGTATTTTTTAAAAAAATCGCTGTTAGTTTTTTTTTGGGGGGGGGGGTTCTTTTGATAGTTGCTCATCAAATTCTTTTTTGCCTGCCTCGTTATATTTTTCCATTTGACTTGCAAGAGTTTATGCTCCTTTTTCCTTTTTTTTCTGTTTACAAAAGTGAAAGCACTCTTCAATGAGCAGTGGCTTTGTGGATAGGTGATTTGTAGGATTTCCACTGTTTCAGGAAAAGTTTTGTGTGCAGATTTAACAGGAGATATTAAGCTACACAGCAGGTTATACATTTTAGCCCCTATTATATTCAGTAAAACTGCCATCTTTTACTCATCAGTTAATCATTAGCTACGATATATTGTTCCAGTCTTTTCTTATAGGTGGCCCAATCCTCTACTGAGCTACATAGAATCATAGGACTGGAAGGGACCTTGAGAAATCATCTAGTCCAGTCCCCTGTGCTCATGGCAGGACTAAGTATTATCTAGAGCACCCTGACAGATGTTTGTCTAACTTGCTCTTAAGAGTCTCCAATGATGGAGATTCCACCAGCTTCCTAGGCAATTTATTCCAGTGCTTAACTACCCTGACAGGAATTTTTTCCCTAATAGACAACCTAAACTACTCTTGCTGCAACTTAAGCCTATTGCTTCTTGTCCTATCATCAGAGGTTAAGGAGAACAATTTATCTCCCTCCTCCTTGTAACAACCTTCTATGTACTTGAAAACTGTTATCATGTCCCCGCTCAATCTTTTCTTCTCCAGACTAAACGAACCCAGTTTTTTCAATCTTCACTCACAGATCATGTTTTCTAGACCTTACACCATTTTTGTTGCTCTTCTCTGGACTTTCTGCAATTTGTCCACATCTTTCCTGAAATGTGGCACCCAGAACTGGACACAATGCTCCAGTTGAGGCCTAATTAGCGTGGAGTATAGCGGAAGAATTACTTCTCGTGTCTTGCTTACAACACTCCTGCTGATACATCCCAGAATGATATTCATTTTTTGTGCAATAGTGTTACACTGTTGACTCATATTTATCTTGTGATCCTCTATGACCCTCAGATCTCTTTCCGCAGTACTCCTTCCTAGGCAGTCATTTCCCATTTTGTATGTGTACAACTGATTGTTCCTTCCCAAATGGAGTACTTTGTATTTGTCCCTATTGAATTTCATCCCATTTACTTCAGACCATTTTTCTAGTTTGTCCAGATCATTTTGAATTTTAATCCTAATCTCCAAAGCACTTGCAACCCCTCCCATCTTGATATTGTCTGCAAACTTTATAAGTGTACTCTCTATGGCATTATCTAAATCACTGATGATGATATTGAACAGAAACAGAACTGATCCCTGTGGGACCCTACTTGATAAGCCTTTCCAGCTTGACTGTGAACCACTGATAGCTACTCTCTGGGACCATTTTTCCAGCCAGTTATGCACCCACCTTGTAGTAGCTTCATCTAGGTTGTATTTCCCCAGTTTATTTATGAGCAGGTCATGCAAGATAGTATCAAAGCCTTACTAAAGTCAAGATATACCATGTCTACTGCTTTCCCCCCGCTTTCTTTTCCCCCACAAAATGAGCATTTAGCTCCCAGTTCCACAGGCTACAGACTGCAGTTTCCTTGTTAGTTTCACTTTCACTATGCCTTTGTAGTCAACCTCTGCCTCACTATATTCCCGGATTAGGATCCCAGCCTCCATTGGCAATTGTTGTGTCTTTTGTTTTAAGCGCTAAAGGAATTGCATATGCACAAAGGGCATATTGCCAACTTCAAGACATCAGACGCCCCCCCAAAATTGTGAGATTGGCCCAAAAAATCATGGGATCTTTTTAAAAAGATTGTATTGTGTTTAACACAAATCGGGCTCTTTATTTTTGAACTGTCCCTGCCCACCCTCTGGGTGTGTGCATGTGACAATTAGTGTTGCCCACTCTCCCATATGTACTGGATATGGTGATTTTGGCCTCTGCTGCAGCAGCTCTCACCCCCACATCTTCCCATCTCCTTCACAGCAATTAATCCTGTCCCCCAGTCCTCCATCAGTTCTGTCCCCACCCCCAGCTCCCCTCAGTTCAGCTCCCTCCTCAGTTCATTCCCCCAGCCCCCATAATCACAACCCCATCAGTTCAGCCCCCCACTGCCTTCAGTTCACCTTCCCAGTCCTCCCCCATCTTTTCAGAACCCACCATCAATACTGCCCCCCTGCCACCATCAGCCCCTACCCTCCTCACTTCAGCCCCCAGGCTGTAGTTCAGCCCTTCCAGCAACACCTCTGCGTCACCCTCCCCAGGCTTGTGGATGCTGCAGTGGAGTCACCTCTCCCACTTCCTAGGCTGGCAAGGGAGCAGCCATCTCTGACTGTCAGTCTTGGGCAGCTGGACTCCAGCTGTCAGCCCTGGTGGCCAGGCTCTAGCTGTCTGCACCGCGAGGAGAGGACAGGGGAGACTGACAGCGGGAGCCCGGATGCCCTGGGGCTGGCAGTGATTTCTATGTAAAATTAAGTATGTACCTTGGGTTTGGGCAGGCTTGTACAGCCCACACTAAAGCCCACCACAATTTTTAGCCCTGCTAGCTAAATTAAAGCAAGCACAGATATTCCTATCAGAGCTGCAATTACACCTGTGATTGCAGTGTAGACATAAAGTTCCACTTGATTTCCTGGGTCCTACAGTTGTACTATAAGGCCCAAGAGTATGTAAAGAGGCTTTATAGTTAGCTGACAAGTTAAATGGCTCCCCTCAGGTTGAGTGGCTGTCTCTTGACAAACTGCACAAGAGTTCAGCAAATTGTTTGCTTTTCAGCTGATTCATTTATTTTTTTCCTTTATTTGTGGGCATTTTTTTCCCCACGAGCTCCTTGTGTATCTGTTAGATAGAGAATAGCTGGAAACAGATTGTTTCCATGGAAACCAGGCCAGATTACCATATAGGCACTATAGGCCCAACCCTAGGGCTCTGGTTCCTGGAAGCATGTGATTATAGAAGAAATCTACTTTCATTTTAAAAGCAATAAAAAAGTAAGTTTCTTAGTCCTCATGGTTGTGAAGAGTAGCTTGAAAACATGATCCAAATGTAACCGGTGCAGAGACATCTGCCTGAGTCTGCAGAGAGTCTGAAACAATAGCTCTGTGAGGTGTTAATTGCTCCGCTCAGCTCAATGGAGATGTTTACTCCAAGACCTACTGCTCTGTGGACCCCACTAGCACCATCCCAACAGACAATTTTGTATGTCATGGAAGGAGACGATTGTAACATTACGAGCACACCCACCCAAAAAGATAAAGCCCCAAACTGGTTAAGTATTGGGATGCCCCCCGACTGCTGCCCTGCCTCTCTGTGGAGAGAGAGAGGATACCTACAGCCACTCTTGAGGGAAAAAATGATCACTCTTGAATCTCTGGGAAGGGAAGGGGCCCCTCCTACAACAGTCCTAGCCCCTCTGTACTATTTTGCTACTGGGGGAGAAGGAGACCAACTTGAAACCATGCTGGCACTCTGGGTGGGAAGGGGACCCCTGTCACTGTGCAGTGGTGAGGCCATGGCATGGCAGCAGGGTCATGTTGTGTTTAGAGCCCAGGATTATCAGAAAGCAGACTCTGAATCAGTTTAAACTCAGGCTGTTTATTCAAAATTCTTTTCTTTGTCTACTGCTTCTCCAGAAAATCCAGTTTGAACCAGTATACACAAGTCTGTCCAGATAATGATAGCTCTCTCGAGGTTTTTACAATGTGATATGATTTGACTAATCATCCCCCCTATTTTTGGTTCCTGCAGGACTGTGGTCCTCCTCCCCCAATGAAATTACATACAATACCTGGCCCACAATTATATATAAACATAATATAGTAAGCTCTCACAATGGTATTGCAGGAATTCCCATACCTGTCACTCCACCCTTACATCCAACAGATGTCTTCCCTATGAATTTTGACTTGTAACCCCAAGCTCACCATACATAAAAAGACACTTAAGCACCTTTGCCTTATGAGGGGAAAATGCAAATTTTTAAAATAAGTTTAGATGTATTCACTATGTATTTCCTGAACCTCACAATCAGCAGAACTATTGTTCAACATATTTGAAATGATAAATTGTTCTCCACATTCCCATAAAACTATGATCATTTATTTAAAGCTTTAAAAACAAGATTGCCCTCACAAAATGTTTAAATAGGTACCTCCATCTATAATACGCGTGTCAGATATTTTATTAATACATTTCAGTCTGAATAGCAAATTCAGTATGATGATCACAGCAGTGGTTCATCAAGTCTAGTCACCTTCTTCTAGTAGTGGGCAGTACTAGATGGTTCTTGGGAAAGTGCTAAGCTTTGTCACCAATTGTGGCTTCCCCCAGGCCATCTCAGTTTCTACCCATAGTGTCCTCTGGGCAGAGACTCAAATCCACCTCTTATGCCCTGGTGGAGTTAACAAACTGCACTAGCTACAAGGAGTCATCAAAATTTAGCAGCCTTAAGCAGGATTCTAGCTCCTGATCAACAGATAAGCCCTGCAGCCCTCTGTTACAGGAAACAACTGGGATTTCTCTAATCTTCCCATGGAGGCTGAGAGGAAACAAGTATAAAGCCAGAGGGAACTCAGCTGCTATACACTTCTACTAATAAAGCAAGGAAAGCAGTACAGAAGGTTTAGATTTTACATATGATTAGTTTTCTCATATAATGCACAGCATTTTGCTATTGACATGCATACTTGATATATGGAAATAGTCCTTTTGTCCAGATCTGTAGAGGGAAATTTGTTGGAAGGGAACACCTTTTTAGGCTTTTCCCTTGGGCAGCGGGGAATAGTAAAAAGCCCAGTTTTTTCAAAATACAGAGTTATGATTTGCAACAAAAACTCCAGCATTACTTGTTACACATCACTTAGGAGAAACCCGTAACGATTTAAAAGCCTCTCTCTCTCAATGTTCTTTGAAAACAGAAATCTCAGGATAAAATTGCTGAATAATTTGATAGTCCTTTGCTGTAAACTTAAGCTTGCTTTACACGAAAGAAACACGCAACCCAAACAACCTTTTAAATCACTGAAGAAAAAGTTATCTTCCTTTTTTGTTGTGTTTCTGCTTTAATCTGCTTGGTTGTTTTTTGTTGGACTTTTTTGTGGGGGGAAGGGGGAAGTTATTTTTGTTTTGCAGTGGGAGGGAGTGGTGATTAAGAAATTACTGGGCCAAATAATAACAATCATCTTTGCACTTACAAAGTGCTTTCGTCTAAAGATCTCAAAGTACTTTGCAAACATTAATTAATTCTCAGACCTCTCACCCCTCTTATGAAGCAGGCTAGTATTATACTCATCTTCCAGGTGGATAAACTGAGGAGAGGTTAGGTGACCACATCTCACAGCAAGTGATTAACAGGCCTGTGAAGAGATCTCAAGTGTCCTGATTCCTAGTTCCCTTTATACCCAACCACGTTTTCTCCCTCTGCATACATGTTTACTCTCCATATTCTTTTTGTGCTGCCCAGAGTCATGCTATGAACTTTCCCCACCCAAAAAACCCCAAAACAAAACAGAAGACATGATCACTGTTCCAAGGAGCTTGCAAAGTAGTGCCCTGATCCTGCAAAAAACCTATGCATGTGCTTAATTTACACTGTGAATCATCCCACTGACTATCACTGAGATCATGTATTCTATTGAGGCCTTAAGGATGCAGTTCTGGAAGCTGATCTGCATAGGCAGAAACCTCCACCTGCACTGACTCTCAGAGGTAAATTCCCAGGATAAAGGCCCCACATTAGCTATGACTGAATGAGTAACCAGAGAGACAGGAAGGAGCAGCAGTACTATAAATAAGATGATGAGTCTATGCCAGGGGTGACCAACCTGAGCCTGAGAAGGAGCCAGAATTTACCAATGTACATTGCCAAAGAGCCACAGTAATATATCAGCAGCCCCCTATCAGCTCTCCCCTCCCTTTCCCCCCCCCCCCCCCGCTCCCAGAGTTCAGTTGATGAGATCAAATAAGGTCACTCTCCTTGACATTTTTGAGAAATGTTATTGTAGACTATAAGTATACCATAAATTTCATTTGATGAAATAATATCAATTCTTCTGCTTGTTGTACCAACATCCTAAATTAATGTCCTCATTTCTAAATGTTCCAGCTGTAATACTACCATCCAGTTCACCACTGTTCACTCATTTACATTCAAAGTGAGTGCAAAAGGGATATAAAACACTGCACCAGATCAGAATGGCAGTTTTTGGTACCCACTTTTCCCTGGGATAAGCAGCAGAGTGCAGAGCAGTTGAGAATTGGGCCAACTTTTCTTAGTTACTTTATAAATATTTTCCATTGAAACAATATTCCTTTTCAGAAAGGAACTTACAACTACATTAATGTACTTAACAATATTGATTCATTAGAAACTTCAGAAAGGCACTTCTGAGATCCAGCTTCTCATAAACTATCTTTGACAGAGAATAATGTTCGAGTCTTTATATGTCAATTTTGACAGATTTTGCCATTAAGAAGCATAGAGGTTTGAGATCTCTTAAGGGAAAAGAGACAGAGAAGGATAAATGTAATTATGCTATTGAATAACCAAATGGTGTACAGTCAACTTTAACTGTTGTTGTTTTCAGATTTAATTTCATAGCTAGTGAATTTCAGTCTCCTTTGCAAGTCAGATTCAAACTGAAGCTGGAACCAGAACTATCCTGTCCTCAGTGAAAAATGTTTCCAGCAGATAGACTTAAATCTGGTGAACAGATGGTAAATCTCACCTCAAGAACGTAGACAGGAGAGGAAGAGAGTGTTAAACAACATTTTAGAAATCGTAAAGAGAGGTTACAAGATCTTTACCTCTTCAAAAGGCATTGCTTTGTGTTGTAGGGCAGATTATAATCCTGCTTCAGCGAAGCACATAAACATTAAGTGCTGTTATATTAATGAGTTGAAGGTGTAATACATTATTTCACAGTTCAATATAAAAATAGTGATATGAAGAGGTCTGGGCTTTATTTTATTTTTTCTACTGAGATGTTAGGTTACTTGATTTCTTGATAAACACCCAAATGTACTCATTCTAAAATTAAAAGTTTATTGATCAAATATAAGAAAGAACAAGAAATTACAACCAGCATTTATATTGAAACTGAAATTGAGTGATTATGCAAAACAAACCATCAAAACATTTAAAGTCTCTCTCTTTTTGGAGGCAAAATATGACATGTTTTTTTAAAAAAAAAACTTTCTTTAAGGAAAAGGAAAGGATTAATTTTACTTTCAGTCCTGATGCCTAAAGAGTATTTACTTCTTCTGTATCTAACAAACAGACAAATACAAGGTGGAGGAGAGATCAGGTAGAAAAGAACATATAGAAAAGTTGGGGGAAATATGGCTGTTGATGACTTTGGAACACCGGACAGCTGGTCAATCACTAATGGATGCTTTGGCAGGTAGGTTGATCATGCACCTGTTGCTTAAACCCTAGTTCACTTTCTGGTCAGGAATGTCATCTGGTTGGGTCTTTTTTTACTTAGACAAGACAAGATCTTGCCATGATGATGCAATCCAGCTGATTTCATGGTTTGATGAAAAGCTGAGAGAATGAATGAGAGGTAGGATAGGAGGAACGAAACAGAGGGGTAGAAAAAAGACAACCGGGAAGGAAGACAAAACAGGATCTTACATGTCTCTGTGACGTAGGTAATTAGGTACCCCGTTGAGGGGCTGAGGACTGGGTGTCACATGATGTGATGATTTTCAGAACTCACAATGAGAAAAAAAATGTTCTTTGAACAAGAGGAGGGCCAGCCAGCTTTTCGCCTGGAAGTTGGTCTGGTTTGCTCCTTCTGTCTTGGGGTCCGGGAAAATGAAATCAGACCAGAGTAGCTGGAATGCAAGGTGAGAATGGCATTGAGAGAGAGACAGCAAAAAGAGTTGTTTCAAAGTCTCTTTTTTAAGAAATCCAAAAAAGGGGAAAGTGGGCAGCATAGTTCATCCCCCTCATTATATTGTTCACCAATCAGGTCTGATATCCATCACACTAATTTTGGTGCATTAGCTTCTAATTCCACATCTTCTGTTTTTACCAAGTATGATTTCAACAATCCTTAAGTCATATAAGCAGGTCCTGTTTGTTTGGACTAATCCAGCTTCTTTCTCGGGTTCTCTTGTACTTGTTTTTCATATTCATTTATTGAAAACCACTCAACCTCTTTTTCATGAATAATTTCCATGGAAGCAAAAATTAGAGGTGATTGTAACATTTTATGTACTTTCATTTGCTTCTTACATTTGAGCTTCCAATAGGGGGTAAATTTTGTAGGCCCAGTAGTCACAACAGTTCTTAAATCCATTTAAAGTCAATGGGACTTGAGCATGTGTTTAAATGCTTTACTGGATAAGGGTGGTTTTCTGAATCAGGGCTTATACTATTTATCATCTAGGTATCAGAGCTCTACCATCCTTTTGAAGGACATCAGTGATCATGCCTAGGGAGTGTCTGGCTACAAAAATGTACTGCATGCTGTGAATAGAGTAATAGATGAGACAGGTAAGTGTGTATGCCTATTAGAGCTAGCTGAATAGCGATTGTGTTGCAGGGAAGAGGACATGCTATTTTTTATTTGCAAATATTTGAATGACTACTGGATTTCTGTGGAAATATTTGCACATTTCATAAATTTGTAACAGATGTGCATCATTTGGGGTATTTGCTATTCATCATTCACTATATAATGAAATTTACCCTGAGCAGAGAGCAAATGCTAAGATTATGTACCCATTAATTAAGAGTTGCACAGCCCTTGAGCAGGTCATCTGCACAGGAGTGACTATGTCCCCCTCCACTGAATCGTCAAAATGAACAGCTCACCCAACATGAAACAATTATTTGTTCAAAATATTCAACAAGTACTTACAAATTCTTGGCTAAAGGGACTAGTCGAAAATAATTTGTTGAAATTTAAGTTCAGTGAATACTATTTAAGCAACTTTAGTACCCATTGTGCTTATGGTTGCCATGTACATTTATAATTTATAAAACTGATATAACAGATTTTAAAATTAATTTAATGATGTGGGCATATATATGACACCCTTTTTCCTGGAGAGGCTTGAGAATAATCTCCTAACCAATTGATTACAAAGTGATCAAAGATCCAAACCCCTGGGTCTTAGAACAATGGAAAAATCAGTCTGGTTCTTAAAAGAAGGATATTATTTAAAAAAGAAAGGTAAAAATTATTTTTCTAAAATCAGGAGGGTAAATAACTTTACAGGGTACTCAATTTCAAAACTCAAAGGGTTCCCCCCCCCGGGCAAAACCTTAAAGTTACAGAAAAACAGGAATAACACGTTCCTCTTAACACAGAAAATTCAAGCTACAGAAAACAGGAATAAACTTCCCTTTTAGTACAGGGAAAACTCACAAGCAAAAGAAAAGAAAACCTAATTGCAATGCCTGACTAACTTACTTGGTTGAGGATGGGTTGGAGGAGATGGATTTCTGCCCCGTCCCTCTTAGTCCCAAGAGAGAACAGAGATCACAAACAAAGAGCACAAACAAAACCTTCCCCCCCACCCAAGATTTGAAAGTATTTTCTTTTCTCATTGGTTCTCTTGGTTATGTGCCAGCCAGGTTATTTAAGCGTCTTAACCCCTTGCAGATAAGGAGGAATTCTAGGCTACCCTTAGCTATATGTTTATGGCAGTAATGTTATGGTTAAATTTATAAAAAGTAGTGAAGAAAGCTTGCTATTTCATATTCATTAGATTAGATGAATGTTGTTCCCATATATTATTATTTTACTTTTTCTGGGATTTTTTGACATGCACTATGACTATACATTCACATAACATCACTAATATAATATAACAGTTTCTCAATTTTACAAGTCTGCATTGAGCAAGGCTGCAGAATGTTGCTGTGGAACTAGATGTGTTTGTATTGCTTCAAGCTGCTTATTTTCCAGCTACAAACAGGAACAGAAGAGGCTTCTTAGTTCAGTTTTAATCTAAATATTCAGAGGATATCTTCCTACCCGGCAACAACTGTCTAGACCAGAGGTCTCAAACTCAAATTACCACGCGGGCCGCTTGAGGACTAGTGCATTGGCCCGAGGGCCGCATCACTGACCCCCACCCCCTCGCTGCCCCTGGCCCCGCCCCCACTCCACCCCTTTCATTAGGCCCCACCCCTTCTCCACCCCTTCTCCGCCTCCTCCCCTGAGCGCGCAGCTCCCCGCTCCTTCCTCCTTAAAAAAATGAAGAGTAATATAGTATGCTATTAAAAGTAAATATAGTAACTTTTTTTATTAACTTCTGTAACGTGTAACTTCTTTAACTGTATGGACAGTTAAGTAGCTCCGCCTCTCCGCCCCTGTGTGTGCGCTTCCCGCTCCTCCCCCCTCCCTCCCAGAAACCGCAAAGCCACCAGACAGCTGTTCTGGTGGCAGAACTTCAGAACGTAACTTGGGGGGGGGGCGCGGGGATCCCGGCGGGCTGCAGGGAAGCGCTCCGTGGGCCGCATGCGGCCCATGGGCCGCGTGTTTGAGACCCCTGGTTTAGACTGTATTTTGGTGGGATTGAGAAAGACAAGGGTCAGACTCCCAACAGAAAAATAAAAATATATTCAATACTATTGGTTTATCCTACATAATATTTTCCCAAAGGGCCAAAGAGGTTATTAGAGTAATGCCTATGCTGTACCTTCCATCTAACAAATCATGTTTTCGATCACCAGGCGGTGAGGTTCCAAAAAGAGAAGTGATTGCAATATTTGATGACAGGCATGTCATTAAGTTGAAAGAACATACATACCTACTGTTCAAAAATAAGTGTGATGACATCCCCCACACCATTACTAGCTTCCGCATTGGTGAAGCCTAGTTTGTTTGCTACAGGTAAAAATCATGTGTTGTGAGATTCCTCTCATTTCCATGCAGCTGTACATAAAGTAACACAAATTCCTATCTCACCATGGATAAACAATTTCTGTTCTCCCTCTCTCACATACATTTTATTGAAAAGCAAAGGAAAACTGTACAATTTTTTTCAATACAGAAGTCTGAAATGGCCAGCTAATTTGCATATACATTACTCAGTCCATACACGCTGGAAAGTGCTTTCTATTTATTGAAATGTCAGTATATGCTGGTCTGAAGGAAATGGATATAATTTCCTTTCAAAAACATGGACCACTTAGGGAGCAGGATTAAGTTCTGTGCCAGGCTAGTTCAACATTTTTATCGGACTAAAATTCTCCTCAGTGTACCAACTACTGATCTTCTTGAGTGCTGATGTTTCCACCGGAACCTTTTCATTAGCAGCTCTATGTGTGAAAAATACGGTGGCTATATTAACCATCTCCCCCTTGCATCTACTTCTGAAGAGGGTGAAGCACATCTGTTATAGTACTCATATGCGGCACATCTATAGCACTTTTCAGATGTAGCTCTTGAGGGGAGAAATTCATTCCTACTCAGAAGTCCAAGCAAGATCTAGGCACCACTTATGTCCTATTTTGAAGACTTAAATAGTGCACAGTGGAGGACCTCTGTGCAGAAGTTAATTTCACACAATCCTTTTCAAAAGCAGACAAGTCACGTTATCCCCTTTTTACAGATGGGAAAACTGAGGCACAGAGAAGTGACTTCCCCAAGGTCATACAATAGCAATGGCAGAGGCTGAAATAGAGCCCAGGGGTTCTAGCTCCAAGGGATGGGCTTTTAGCCACTTCACCATGCTGCTTCCTTTATGCCACCTAAAGGATGGTCTAATGTTTTCACCTTAAACTAGCCTTTTGTTTAAGCCAGCTGGTGTAATTGTGCCAGACACTAAAAGTGTCTTGTTTTTGCCAAAGCACATCCTGCTCTGTGGATCTATTATTCTTGAAACAGAAGAAATGTGGAGTCAGCCTCAAACACTATTTGGAGGAAGAGGCAATCCCATGGATCTCTACTTAAATGTGTGACGCAACAACCCACCTTTTGTCAGTGAATCCCCTTATCTGAGATCAACTGCATGGATGTGATGACGGAATGTAATGCTCAATTGGTTTTTTTTTTAATTTCTTTTTTGGGGAAGGGTATTACTGTGTTATTTAAAATGGCCTGGTTTTTTAACTGAAATGCACATTCATTTGAAGTTATATAAAATGAATTTGAAGGGCCTTGGAATCCTGCTAAGTCTCCAGCCAACATGCACCAGCTAGACTGTATACCAGCACTTGTGCTTCAACCTTAGCTGCTGCTGCTTTTGATGTCTCTTTGAAACTGCCGCAACTTGGGCTGAAGTTGATCTTGAAAGAAAACAGCATTTCAAAAGAAAACACACATTTACTCTATGTAGAACCAAATTAAGATGTTTAAACTTGACTGAAGAGCGGGGAGCAGGGTAGGAAGGGTCTGCTATCATCTGAAACATAGTTCTTTCCCCAAGAGTGGCTTCTGCGCAAGCCCATTCGTTCCATAGTAACATCAACGTCTCAGGGTGACGTACATGTGCCAAAAAGCAGTCCAACTCTTCCAGGCTTTAGGATCTTCAGACCCCATCTAGTTTTCATATTCACTGTAAATAATCTATTGTGTATTTTATTTTTATAAAATAGTGCCAAAATGTGCTAGGTGCTGTACATACATAGAAGGCGTGGCAGTATCTGCTCTGAAGAGCATGCAGTCTAATAAGTGCATGTCAACACTGCAGCTGGTGGTGTGACTCGCAGCTCGTGTAGATTTACCTGTGCTAGCTTTAATCTAGCTAGTTTGCTAAAAATAGCAGTGAAGACAGGGCAGCCCAGGCTGCACAAGGGAGTATGTACCCCTGGGGAAAGGCAGGCAGGCTTGTGCAGTCTATGCCGAAGCTCATATCTCTGTGTCCTCATTGCTATTTTTAGTGAGCTGGCTAGATTCAAGCTAATGCAGATACACAAGCTGCAAATCACATCTCTTGCGCAGTGTAGATGTACTGAAAGGGCCAGCTTCTGCCTAGCTGTTAACCAGGTGTGCAATGGTAGGGATGGGATAAGAAGAGTGCATGAGGGCCAGAAATGCATCCTCTGCACTAAGAGGAGGACAGGGATTACTCTCTACTTACTCCCTTGGGGGGATATGGTGCCCCAAAGAGTGCAAGGAGGAGGTCAGCTGCATGGACTTGAGTAGTGGGCATGCAATCTTTCCACACCCAGGAATTCCAGAAAGCGGCAAAATTCCTCCTCAGGTTCCCAGTGGTGGTTCAGTTCTACACTCCCCCTTATTGTAGACTGTGTCTCGCTGGTACTATCAAGCCCGAAAATGATGAAAACAAACAGAGGGGGAAAACTACGACACACAAGCAAAGGGTGTGATTCTGAAATCCAAGGCCCAGAATCAGGCCCAGACAGATAGGCCATATGTCTTGTTAGTTCCATTTTTTTATATAATAAACTGTATGTATTCCCCCTTTTTATACCTAGACCCTATAGCCGCTGCCACTCTTGGTTTTTGTTGGTTATTAATCCTAACCTAGTGTGCCTTGTTTAACTTTGGCCTCTCTTTCTCACTCACTCATTTCTTCAAGGTCAGATTTTGATTCCCTTGCTGTCCGTGAAGTCAATGGGATGACTCACAGAGTAATGAGCTACTCGGTGGAATGGATGGTACTGGAGTCTGGCCCATTTATTTTTTATTTCTTATTATTCATATTTTAGCCCTTGCCTATTTTTGTGGAAGGTCATTAGTTTAACTTTTGCCTTTTCTACTTTAAAAAAAAAGAACTTAACATTTATAAACCCTTGTATGGGAAAACAGGCTTGCCCTTATTCTATGAGACTGTGTGGGCTTATATGTGTGAGGGAGGTGATGGGCTTCTGCAGCTCTGAACTATGTTGGTGACAGGAGTACTTTAATGCTGACCAAGGACCAGAAACACCAAAATATTGGCCCCTGCCCCCCAAAGAAATGTCAAGACCCTTCCAGACATTTCCTCCTAGATGGAAATTTTGTTCTACCAACCTCTTTCTCCAACCTGAGAGCTAGAGGCCTCCCCCTAATCCTGAGATTCTTTCTCCCTCCATAGCTATGATGAATTCATCTTCCTTCTCCCCACTCTCCCTTCTCTGATGTACTCTTCTTCTTTGAGCCCAATCCCCCTTCTTTCACAGTCCCCTTCCACTCCAAGGGCTCCTTGCTGTGCCCGCCTATAGGAATCTCTTTCCTCCTTTAAAGCCACATTTCTGATCCAAACTCTCCCTCTCAAACTATCCCTTCTGTCATGGGCTTCCCCTTTGCACACCAGAGTTCCATCCCTGGGCCAGAATTTCCTTCCTTCTCCAAAGCCCAGATAGATGAGGGATAACACATTTTAAAAAATGTAGACTTACCTTTGTTAAGCTGCTCTTGGTTCTTGTTGTCTTCTCCTCCTCCAGAGCTCACTGGTTCCTCAGTTGTGGGCAGCAGGCAGCAACAGCATGTGAATGTAGGCCTCAGTAAGCATTTGTTTGATGCCTGCTGTAACTATGTTCCATCCCTCAAGTCAGGCTGGCCATTGTATGAGCTTGTGAGAGTGCTGGGGTTCAGGAATAAGAGGATTTCCTGTCCCGTAGGTTCCCCCATGCAGCCCCTTCAAGGTCCCTGTGTCTAAACAGTTTCCTTAGAGTAGCAGTCCACCTCCCGCAAGTTCAATACCAGCAATGAGATGTACTTCAGTCTTTCCCCCATGCACACACTTTGTGTTCTGATGTACAGCCTACAATTTGTGGTATTCAGTGTACTTGACTGTGCAAAAGCAGAGAAGTAATATAATTCTAAAATGAATACTTCTGTGAGGGTACAATCCATTATGAAAGGCTGTGGGGGAAGTGGAGGTGGGAGAGAGAGAGTCCTGATACATGAAAGTGCTTGTAACAAGAAGCTCTGTTTACATACAAGTACAATTCACTGCACAGCAACAAAATTATATGTTTAATTCTTAATTAAAGGAGAAAACAAATAATTCCTATGGCAGAAATGTACTCCTAACTTTGTGACAGATGAGCTTATCAAATAACATTGTTTCTTGTATGGACAGCAAAAGAGTCACGTGGTTTACTGAAACCTTTTTTAGGTATCACAGAAATCAACATTCAATTGTGAGTGCTGTCACACTTGTTACACACACCAGCTCTGGGCCTCAAAGAGAGTAGCAGGCAAGTGATATGTTCCTAGGGATACACAAGTAGGAATCATGTGTGTCCCAATATATTACCCAGTCTTTATAAGAGACATTTAAGATTTAAATAAAAAATAGCCAAATATTGCACTGGAGCTTTGAATTAAAGTAAGAGAGTGAATTGTATACAATCTATGATCTTCCAGTAAAATACACAGTAGAATTTAGTTCAGAAGATCACAATACCTTCTGCAAGTAATAATATACTAGATTTAACTGTTAATAAACTACTTTTGTCCAAGATCCACATCTCAGAATGTTTCTTAAAATTAAATTATTATGGTTACCCAGGGGGAATGGTTTTCCCTTGACATTTAGTTAATGTTCTCATACCTAATTTGTTGTATTTATTTTAGAATTGCAAAGTTGGCTCAATATTGCAATCTGGCCAAAAATAAAATAGGCAAAACCATATGCCCTTTCTTCTATTCTTTTTGTCACACTCCAGTACTTTTGTACTCAACCTTCTCTACGTAGTATCATTATATTTGATATATTAATACATCCATGTATATGTTTTGGGAATTGATTTCTGAATTAAATTTCTGAGTAGTTACCTTTTAGGCTTTTTGAATCCTCTGCTAGACTCCTCCGGTCTAATGTGATAGTAGGTTCCAGTCGCCCTCTACTCACAGCTGTGCTACTCTTAACTTTCATTGTTTTATTACAAAAATGAAATGAACAATAGTTTAATGCACCTCATTTCCATGGCCATAAGAAAGGTGCTGTTGAAATCTGTCCCACAGCGAGGCTGAAGAATGAATCCAGGTGTGAAAGAAGGGTTATATGTGATGTATATATTTTAAACAAACAAAACACCCCCTGCTATTGGACACAGACCTGGTCACGGTGCTCCCATGCTTTTGTAACCTCCCGTGCTTTTGTAACTCATGTCTCAGAATGAAGCCTCAAACCCTGAAAAAATTCTAGTTAGTACAAAAACAAAAGCAACAGGCCACCTGCTCTGCAAACACATCACCTTAGTGCTCTGCTGTCCGCACTGGCTTCCCATTGAACAGAGTTCTGTTCAAAATTTCTGTCCTCCAGGCAACTAGCCCCAGCTGCCTTGTGTTTCTCCCTCCAAAACCATGACCTTCCACAACAGCTACAGGCAATGACACAATGAAACTATCAAGAGGAAGTCTTGTCAGAGTGGAAGACAGAATTTTTTCCAGTCCTAAACCCGGACTAGGAAACTCATTCCCACAAAAGGTGACCTTGCACTCCACCACTTTTAGAACTAAATTCAAAAGTCATGTATTCAGTGTGGCTCTCTATCAATAACTCCAGGAATAGGAGATACATTGATAGACCTGGGCAGGACATGTTGGGGGGGATTAATGGGTGCAGGAGACCTCAGGAGCATAGAGGAGGGGCCATGGAGGTGGCATGGAATGGGAGTATGGGAGGGGACCTGAGAAGACATAGCATACGTCTACACTGCAATCAGAGGTATGATTGCTGCGTGTGTAGACATAGCTAAGCTAGTTTGATTTAGCTAGCTCGAGTCACAGTAGCAGTGAAGCCATGACAGCATGGGCTAGCTGCCTGAATATGCACCCAGGGTCCTGGGTGGGTTTGTACAGTGTGTGCCACACTTGCTGCCATTACTCAAGCTACCTAGATCAAAGCTAGCTTGGATATGTCTACATATGCCGCAGCCACACTTCTTACTGCAATGAAGACAGATCCATAGAGGAAAGCAAGAAAAGTCAGAGTGTGAAAAGTTTTCCAAGTGAATAAAGCCACTCCAAGGAGTGTTTCAGAAGCAGCCATCAGCTGAGAAGCCATAACAGTCAGGCTTCAATAGAATTTCACTACCAGGGAAGCCAGGAAAGCAATAGGAGGTCCAGGAGCCAGTACAGCAATACTGTGCTTTCTTGCAAATGGCTCCATGCCTCCAATGGATCTTGGGCATCTGAAGGGTTTGGGGGATCAGGCTCCGTTCTTTCCAGTGAGGTTGGGAGAAGCCCCCTGCTACATTTAAGAATGCAGTGGAAACGCCAAGAGATCAATTTGGCATTTCTGTGGGTGGGGTAGTGAAGACCAGTTAGATAAAGAACTTAGGAAACAAGCATCACATATCAAAACACACAAAAAGCTGGAAATAATGAGTTTTATTTTTATTCATGATATTATCTATACAAATATATATTTATATATTCATGTTCACTTCACTTAAAAAAGCCATCTCCCAAAGATACTCTAAAGGGCACTGTTCTTCTTGTGTGCCTGCTTTACGGTTTGCCCTACTAAAACTAAAGAGGCCAGCGAACCTGACTGAAAAAAAAAAGTTTGCATTGTTCTGGTTTCTGTTCTGGTCAAAACAACTAAGTCAGAAAAGATCTTAACAGTTAAACATTTGCAAAAATACTCTGCTCACACACGCTATCCAACAGTTTCATAGCAGCTGATGTAAAGGCTTCAGTATTGAAAGTTCTCCCACAGCGAAAGGCCTAATTTTTTGGCCTATAATTTGGTACTATAATTTTTTCCTTTTTTTCTTTCATATTATACAAAACAGATCTGTCAAGGTCCCTGAATCAGATGATTTTGTCAGTGTGGGTACTTAGTACAATGCATCCTTCTTTTCTAACAGGAAAAACAATTGTATCACGGACAACATTTATATACAAACATTGACAACTGCAATAAAATTGTGATGCTTCTCTTTGAAATTTAGACTTGCCTACTATTTCTATATCTCCCAAGTAATGGTCTTGCCCTTAGCCACTGTTTATTTGTTAACTCTTCACCAAGCTGTATTAACTTAAAGCTTTAAAATAGCAAAAATGATGTTTCCCTTCTAGTTTTTTTTGTGCACACCCAGCTTCTCTCAAATTTTAGCATCTGAGATCAGGCCTCATTCTGTTTGATTTCACTTTGCATTTGTTTGACTACTTGGGAGCCATGGTGAAATGTTTTAGAAAAGCCTGAGTTAGACGGAAGTTGTTTCCCAAGACTGGGAGTGGGGGTGAAATCCTCTGTTTTATCAAAGTAAATAAAGTTTTGCCTTTGACTTCAGTAGGGCCAGGGTTTCACGCTGGAACCATCATTCAGTAAACCCTGATCCAGTAACGGACTGCAGAGATAACCCATATTCTAAAAGTTAAAGCATGTGTTTAAATGCTTTGCTGAGTTGGGGTTTAAGATTGTTAACATCTGTATCTCTCCAATCCTCACAAATCAAAAGCAAAATTGCTAAGTGTTAAGTAGTGGTTCAAAAGAGTACTTACTAAACTCCTTCTGTTGCCTATGAACTCAAATCAAAATTGTTTGGGACAGTTGCTAAACAGAATAGAGCAAGATAATGAAAAGGCATTGCGTAAAGAAAAGTTGTACAATTTAACCTTTCCACCACTAGAATCACAGGAGTGCTTTTCAGATTATTACATTTTCCACCTGACTGGATGATTCACAACTCAAGAGTTTATTGGTAAGCAAACAGCAGATTTGCCAAGAGTTAGAGATCTAGGATTTCAAGTCTTTCCCGTCTGTTCCACCTCCCATTAATGATTCAGTTCATGAACAGCCCTGCCTGATCTCTGTTCATGCACGCAGAATATAGAAAATAGCTAGCTGCCAACTCACTAGTTTACGTTCACCTTCAAAATGCCAAATGCTGCATTACATTATCCCAAAGCCATGTATATCCATGAAAAGAAATTGTTAAGATCTTCATACAACCTTGGTGCTGTATTTTTTCACAAAGAAAGAAAATCCTTATAAGAAACTGAATCCAGCTATATTTAGACTCAGCCTAATAGGATAATATCGCATGTCTATTATTCAGACAGATGGAAATTTGTATTGCTTCATTTTAAAGAAGCTTCTTAACAAAAAATATTTGAGCTTGCTGGTTTTGCAAATACGCAGTCTACAGGCAAGAGACAACTTCCACATTATTATTTTAACAGCCGCTGACACCTGTAGGGAAGCGACTGGCAGGAAAAGATCTACTTTTTATTCTTGCCGAAAGAGTGCCTGTGCCATCCTGCAGCACAGAGGCAGATTTTACCTTTGTGTACTCAGAACATTGCCCAAACAATGAGAATGTTTTGTTTTTAACGTCTGTCCACCCTACAGCTACAATCATATCAGGAATCACCTTAGAATACATTTCCATTTTGTGAAGTAGCTGGGACTTAACAACCTTCTCCAAACTGTGCTAGAGGTTTAGAGAATTCAGGTTGGAGAGAAGACTGAGCTCTTGTGAACACTTAAAAAAAATGGAACTAGGTTATAACCAGGTTGGGATATGTTATACTTGGGTTCCAGGACCAGATTAACTCTCCTGTGTGCCCAGGGCTATTAGATTTTGTGGGGGCCCTGTATACACGTCTTTTTTCTGGGAGGGAGTTTGGTGCAGGAGGGGGCTGGGGCAGGGGATTGGAGTGCAGGAGGGGTGTGGGGTAGGGGAGGGAGTTTGTGATCTGGGGCAGGGGGCTAGGAGGGGGTGGGAGGTGCAGGCTCCGGCCGGGAGGTGCTTACCGCAGGCAGCTCCCGGCTGGCAGCGCAGCAGGGCTCAGGCAGGCTGTCTGCATGCCATGGCCTCACACTGCTCCCAGAAGCGACCGGCTGCTAGCACGTCTCTGCGGCCCCTATAAGGAGCAGGACAGAGTGTCTCCGTGAGCTGCCCGTGCCCACAAGCACTGCCCCCATATCTCCCATTGGCCGGTTCCTGTGCTGGGGATGGTGCTGGGGGAGCGGGCAGCACGCAGAACCATCTCCCCCCTCCCACCAGGGGCCACAGAGATGTGCTAGCAGCCAGCCACTTCCGGGAGCAGAGTGGGGCCACGGCATGCAGGCAGCCTGCCTGAGCGCCCCGCTGCACCACAGGACTTTTAGTGGCCTGCAGTTGGAGATCGCTGCCTGAGATTTATTTTTGCGGGGTCCCCCTTGAACCGAGACCCTAGGCTGCAGCCCCTAAAGCCCCTGCCTTAATCTGGCCTTGCTGGATTCCCTCACACAGTAACATATTGTAGTGTGGCCAGGCCCTGTAAAATTAGATGCAGTCCATTTAGGGCCCAGTTTTTAAATTCATTCTCCCTTCTTTTTAAACATGATTAAATATGACCACAGCTTATTGTGGTTAGGTATCAAATTTTCAAAAAGTATTCTCGATTTTTTTGCATGCTGGAATCTCCCCATCTGTGAATCTGTCAACGGTGCATCTGTCAATTCTGCACACAGATGCTTGTGATCAGAAATGTTGATCATGACATAATGGACACATAATGGACACAAATGCAAAGCAGAAGAGCATATACCAAGTTTTCAGTATTATTCAGTCATGAATCATCTCTGATTTAAAAGATAATAATTTCAAATAACTGGTCTGTTCCTAGATTTAAAAGTTTTAAAGAATCATTAGAAAGCCAAAAGAATGGATTGCAGAATAATGCTAATATTTTTGATAATTTTCACTTAATAGTAACCTCTGCTTTTTCAGAATTTCTTCTTAGTTCCATTAGTCTTCGAGATATCTATTATGTATTCACTCCTATCACTGACTTGTAATAAGGCATATTAATATATTCATTTTCTCTTTCTAGTATTAGTTTTCCATTCCCATTTCCTTTATCTCACTTTCTGCCTGATTTACTCTGATGATAAATCAGGCTTTCCTTTTTAGATAATTTAGTTCATTCATGACTTTTTAATTCATATCTTCATATTAAAATATGATGCTGATCATGTTCATGTCAAATTGATTCTCCCTCCCTCTCTTTTCTTTTTCAGTAACCATAAAGCATGAGGCTATCACTCTGATCCCAATTCTTTTAATAGTTTAATTTCCTTTACACTGTTTCTCCTTCTGAGGGTCCTAATACCATTTTAGCCAGCAGTAAACCCTTTCCACATATAGAAAAAAGCTCCATGGCATACTGCTTGCTATTTAGTTTTTCACTCTGTGATCCTTAAGAATTCTAACTCCAGTTTGCACAGTGCACTTGTGGTACAGGGATATTTCAATGATAATATTTATAAGTATTAGTTAAAGTAACACCGTTAATCTGATGCTGAACGCAACCTTATAAAAATATGGGGAAATTTATTCATAATGTCATAGATTTTAAGGCCAGAATGGATCATTATGATCATTTACACTGACTCCCCGCATAACAGAGATCACAGAACCTAACCCAGCAATTTCTGCATCAAACCTGTAATTTCTGTTTGAGCTGCAGCATTTAGAAAGACATCCATTCTTGTTTTAAAGACTTCAAGCAATGGAGAACCCACATCCCTAGGTAAATTGTTCCGATGATAAATTACCCTTTCTGTTAAAATTTTGCCCTTTACTTCAGATCTGAATTTGTCAAATTTCTGCTTCCAACCATTGGCTCTCATTATGCCTTTTTCTGCTAGTTTAAACAGACCTCTGCTATCAAAAATCTCTTTGTGTAGTTACTTGTAGACCAAATCACCTCTTAGCCTTTGGAAAAACTAAATAGATTGAGCTTCTTTAGTCTCTCATTACAAGGCAAATTTTTAGACCTTGAATCATTCTTGTAGAACTTTTCTGAAACCTTTCTACTTTTTCAACATCCCTTTGAAGTGGGGAACCAGATCTGGGCAAAATATTCCAGTAAAGGACTCTCTAATACAATATACAGAAATAGTAACACCTCTCTGTTCCTACTTGATATTCCCCTGATTTTATATCCAAAGATCATATTTGCCCTCATATCTACAGCATGGCACTGGAAGCTTATGTTCAGTTGGTTACCAACCATGACCCCTAAATTATTTTAGTGTCACTGCACTCCAGGATACAGTGATCTATTATTTAATCTATAATTAACTAGCCCAGTGCCTATTTCCACACGAACCCCAGGATCACTAACAGGAAAGAAACAAGATTCCTAGAGAAAGACTTTTAGACTGATTCAAACCTAGTTCTCACAAGTTCTTTGAATGAGCTCTTTGTATGAGCCCATGGGGACTGGTCTGGGAAATGATGTGAATCATAAGAATGGTCAAAGGCCATTAACCTAAAGAAAGCGCATGAGCCACATTATAAGGTATGGTCCAAGCTCCTCCCCAAATCATTTGCCTTTTATTCTCCATTTCAGTTAGTTACATTTCTATTAGTTTCCACCAGGATTGTGCATGCACCTTGACATGTTCACAAAAGTTCCACGATACAGAGTTTCACAACTGGGATAGTCCCTACATTCAGGATACCAGGATGACAAACAGATTCTGGAGAAATTCTCATTAAATAGGATGGGGAGAACATAATTAACACACTGTACCAACTACAATGCATCAAAGACATAGAATAGACTAGATCAATTTACCACAAAACTCACAAAAAGTAATTGATCAAAGAATATCTCTCTTATGCAAAATATACATTTTTAGGATATAATTTTAATACATATTTTATATTTATTGATGTTGCTTCTGTGATAGTTTGAATTAAAAAAACCCCAAATATTCTTGCTGCCAGAATTTTATTTCTCGTAATACTTATGGTCTGAGGTAACAATGAAAAAAGACTGTGTACTGTGAACACAGGCTGTGATGTTTGTCTGCAGTCACATTTCTCTTATCAAAGTGAAAAGTAAACAAAAATTGGCATGTACACTGGAATTCATAAAAATATAGATATGGCAAACTGAGAATGCAAGGACTTGTAGCAAAACCCACTCTGTCCAAGGTAATGACCTTTGCAAAAAAAAATACCTTTGTTATGAGGGAAGTGAAGACAGATGTAGTTTACATCACTATCATTATAAGTGTGTGCCTTTGCATGAGCCACAGACCATACTGCAGGAACCAGGAAGAATACACACAGAGAGGCATGTGGTCCTTTGCATGGAGTCTGAGATCTGATGACTTTGAATTCAGCTTCCTCTGACGCAGATGGCAAAAGTTGATATTCCATGCACACACATTGTATTTACAGCTGACTCATCAACAGTGACTAGTCACCTCTTCCACTGGCAGCAGCAATTGAAATCAGTCCTTCATCTTCATAATAATCTCTACTTCCCACGTGACGGCTCAATGACATGTTCAATGCACGAGTTGTTTATCATGGCCCATTCAGCAGCAGTAGTCTCTTTCCAGTACAGTCCTTGGTATGGCTAAATTCCATTGTCCCTTTTTCAGCAGTCAAAAATCCATGATAAATTCTGTACAACACTGTAGTCAATATAACAGCAGCACCAGATATTATATTAATTCCTTTGCTAAAAAGCTGTTTGCAATTCTCTCTCTCTATTGGCAATATTTTACCAAAACTAAATCAATGTACATCTCTAAATATCAGAAATGTATACTTTAATAAAGATATTATAGTACAAGAAGTCTGACATGCAGGTCATGCTGTAGGGCTAGGCTATATACAGAAGAACTTGTTACATGGTCAACAATAAAAATTATTTCTCTTCCTAACAAGAAAAATAAATGTATGATAGTCAGGAATTATTCAACAATCTCAAGGATCTCTTAAGACTTGGTTTAGCTTTTTTTCCCCTTCTTCCGTAAGACTATGTTGTTGGTTGTTTTTTTCCTCACCAGCCCAAAATATCAAATCTACTATTGCATTTGTACTGTTGTGTAAACAGGTTCTTGCTTTTTAAATTGAAAGAAAAAGCCACTAGAGGGGATACAATTTGAATGCAGTAATGAATGTTGGTTGCTAGGTAGCGGGATTGATGCGGCTGCAGTAGACAGCCAGTTAGAATGGCAAAAGCATTGCTAAATCCCACGTTTCTAAGATCTTCAAAGTTCCCACATTAGGTAGGCTAAAGGATATTAACTTACGCTTGAAATGTATAGTCTGTACCAATAAGGGGGAAAGGAGAAAATGTACTCAACAGTTAATCTTAAAAGATGGGACATTTTAAAAGGTACTACTGTGCTTTATGGAGACAGATGAAGAATACAGCAGACACGTAGCAAAACAGACAGACGAAACAACATATAGAACAAAGCACCTCAAAAAAACACGCACTGAAGAAATTTATGAAGCTCATGAATCGTATTTAAGGCTGGTCAAACCCCTTTTCAGAACTATTGCCCTCCTATATTTGTACAGATAAAAGCAATAATCTTCTTGCTTTTACAGGGCACTCTGCCTCTGAACATGTTGAAGAACCCTGGATTAGAAAAATGACTATAGTACCAAGCAGCACTTGCTAGCTTAAAATTGCAAGCCTGGATGGTGTTTACCTTTCTTTCATGTTTTGTGCCTTCCCCAAGCCATTAAGAAAGAGATCTGGCCTCAGCTTGCGTGTAACCAGTAATGACAACCTCTTTGCAGTTATCTGTGTGCAAACAACCGGAGACATTCAGAACTCGGATACAGCAATCTAGTACCAAAGTTAATCAAGAAATCAAACCATTTAAAAACAAATAATTTAAAGAAATGTAAAAGGTTAAACAACAAAAAAAGATCCCACATACAGACCATTTCATCAGTGCTTTCATTTCAGCAGGATGGTACAATGCAAGAACACACATCCAGAGCCATCTATGGTCCCAGTAATCTGCAACACTGCTGTCAGGTGATGGAGACATTATGGTTCGTGCAAATGATCAGACCCAGATCACATGGTGTGCGACAAAGACAAGATTCCAGACATCTTCAGAATGGGTTTGAGTCACAAGTAATGAAGGTCCAATGGAGTGATTGATTATCATTTGGAAGCACATTGTTTTAAATATATCTCCCTGAAAATACACTTATTTATTGAATATACTGGCCAATGGATCTACCAGCTGTCCTTTTATTGCCATGGTAAAGTAGGACAATATAGTAGATAAAAGGAGAAGCACTACTTTAGACAATTTTAAAAGCTAAGATAAGAATCTTCAGCTACCCAAGTGGCATTTCTTACTACTGACATTTATATCATGCAGAATTTATACTGTATGTATGGAGCCTACAGTTAATGCTACATTTATTTCCATAGTGTGGTAAACAGTATTTGAATTAATGCTATGTAGCCGATTGATGCCATCTGGTTTACAAGATAGATGGGATGGGAGATCGAGAGCGTCTTAGAGGACAAGGTGAGCTGTAGGGTGATGTTACTGGAGACAGTCTCAGAGCATTGCCTGCCAAGCCAGCTATGTTGTTTAAGCTTCGGGATTTTTCGTATCCTTTCATGAGAAAATGCACAGACATCAGTTGAATTCAGCCAGAAAATAGACAAAGACAAACAATACAATGCAATGTAATCAAATGTGCTATTTTGGGTTCAAAGGGACTTTGCCTGCAAAGAGCTCAATGCTGAGACAAAAGGGGGGAAAAAAGGGAGGGAGGGATCTTAACATAGCTGTCCTTTCCAATGAGATTAAACAAAGCCATCACAAAATCATATGTGCTACATACTTTAGACTTATTTTTCAGTACAACTCCATTGGTTTTAGTAGGGTTCAACTGAGTGCAAATCAAGTAATCATTTGGTCATTCATAGAGTACTATTGACCGATTGCTGTAGATTTTGTCATCTGGGTAATATACTCAAGGTCTTTAAAAAACAGATTGTAAAAAAAGCGTTAGAAAGATACAATCTGTGTTAAACACAATTTCTAATACGAGCAGATTTTCCTTAAAATTACAGAAAACTATATAGTTATATAAAGTAATTTTATAGTTATTAATGTAGAGGATGAAATGACGTTGTGGTAAAGAAGCTCTATCTCCAGGAATGTTAAGGCTTAGACTTTGTATCTGAAATAAAGGTATAATAAGAATGCTGAGTTTGCAAATTTGCAATTTCTTTCTGATTTACAAAGTTAAATCACAATATTTGCAGACCTTATTTAACTGATTCTAATGAAAAGCACAGCATGACTGCTCATAAGCCTAACGTGATGAAAAATTAATTCTGAAATCAGGTAGTCACATCTAAAAACTCACAATTTGGATGGGACATTGCACTTGCAAACATTTCTGTTCACATGTACCGTCAGCTCAATCAACCCACTTTATGCTGCATATAGATTTGTCTGAATTTAGTAGAGGCTGTGCTTTTAAATCATCAGAAAATATTGCTCATCATTGTCTCACTGTCTTAGAACTCAGATAGAGGGAGTCCACATTACTAATGTTACACAAAAAAACCTGAATCATTCTACCCATGAAGCAATGAGTTAACCCCATTTGTTTGTACAGAAACACTCAGGGATAGCATCCAGAAGAATATCACAAAGTGCAAACACTTCAGGGTGATTCCTCCCACATTCTACTTCAAATTTTACCTTATACTAAAAGATGTGAGCCCTAAACCTGCGAATACGTATGTGCATGTTAACTGCAAGCACAAATAGTCCTATTGACCTCAGTGATGCTACTTACAGGCTTAAAGCTAAGCAAATATCTAAGCAGTTTGCAAGACTGGGGCATTTGCATGTAAGGTACATGCAATGAAATCATGAGATTCTTGCTGAAGAATATTAAATGTGTAGATGAAAATACAGATGAGCAGTTATTTGTTCATCTTCTACATAGGATAATTTTGGTAGTATTTCTATCATATTTGGGAAGAGATGATTAGCAGTTTTAGGAAAACCTGGTCTTATGTGCTAGAGTCTCTCCAGAATACATGTTCTTTAAGGCAGAAACTGTGTCTTCTTTTGTGTTTGTACAGGGCCTAGCACATTGTGAACCATATTGGACACAAACAATAAAAATTATAATTAATATTTCTCCCAATCTCAAAATGTCTTGACTTCGGTACTGAGAACATTTGCTAAAAGCAAATCTATAATCCAAAGTCTGCTAATATATTGTGCAGTGTTATCTCCAGATTGTAAGGGCAGGTTGGATTGTGATGCTTCACAAACCTCCAGTTCATTTCAAATTCATTTTAGGAGCTACTATTGGTATTTGCACAGATTAGAAAGAGCTAGCTTGAGAAAAAAAGTCTATTTTTCATATTATTCATATTTGTCCAATTCCCTTGGAAACATACTCTTGGCAATATGGGAAGGTGGAGAGGTTCAAAAGAAATTAAGTGATGTCTTTTACTCAACTTAGAAAGATAATATTTTGTTATGTTTTCTTTTCCCTTTTTTAATGAAAAAAGAAAAGGAGAGTTGATAGGTAGGGGACAGCAAGAATACTATGACAAAAGAACGAGATCTGAAGAGTGGAAAAAAAAATACACAGGATGGATGGAAGCAGAGGGTAAGGGTTTGATCCAAAACCCATTGAAGTCAGTGAGAGTCTTCAATAAAAGGAAAAAGCATTGAAACTCAAAATTAAAAAAATGCAAAACTATGGCATTTGATGTGTGAATTAAATTTCAAATATTCAAATTATTTTGATGATATCCTGAGAGTGCTTTCAGATTATGAAGTAACAATCTGTGTTGAATAAACTTCAGACCCAATGGTCAAAGTATTTTGCTTATAGTAAAGCTTATGGCTAGAGACAGTCAAAATTTTACAGATAGAAAATATTCCCACCAAAGAATATGACTACATTGGAACCAAATATTTTCCATGGGAAAATGTCAATTTCAATAACATAATTCAGATTTCCTGGGGAAATTCTGAAACATTTATATATATAATTTTAAAATTTAAAATGTTTCTTTCAGGTTTTCTGTTTAAAAAAAATTGAAAGAAAATATTTTAAGCTATATCAAAACAATTTTTTTGTTGGCATCAGCTTGAAACTTCCCACAGAAAACCCCAAATTTTTCATATGAAAATTTTTGAACAAAGAATTTTCATTTGAAATTTATTGTAGAGAAAAGTTTGTTTTTTCTGACCTGTTCTAGTTGTGGTTTTTACCAAGTTAACAGTAACTAATGTCATCCTGTTACACTGAAATGTCTAATTGAAATTATACACTTGATCTTGCTAGGTGCAGAGTAATTAGGAGTTACGGGTAATGAGCACTTTGCAAGAGCTCCTCAGTACCTCACCAGCAATGTTCCCTCTAATTTTTGACAGGCCGGGTGCACAAAAAATTTCCTCTGTGCAAATTGTTGTGTTTCTGTGCAAATTTTTGTGCACGCGGTATTTCGCCGTGTGCACGGGGTTTAGGATCTGTGTGTGCGTGCGCACAGCTTAGAGGGAACAGTGCTCACCAGACTGGGCCCTAAATAGGAATTTCTTGAAGAATTATAAATATCTAGTACATATTACAAATCCTAATTCTCAATGGGCAGAGGTCTAGGATCTGTGAGCAAAAAATATACTGTTGAACACCTACACCTGCATATATCACATCACTGAAATTGCCCATGTTATTGCCATGCATTAATGGATAATCATATTATTCTCCAATTGTAGTTATGCACAGAAATGTAGTTACACACACTTACATTCACATTTCTGCATACAGATCTCAGGCTTTTGATTTTTTTTTTTAAAGTGTCCCATTGTGGCTAGTAGAATGGCCAACAGAAGTTAGAACTAAACTCTTTTCTTTAGTCAGTTGGATGAAACAAGAAGTTGGGACAGATACATTTGTTGTGGAAAGAACTGGTAGAAAACTTGCAGCAAAAGAATTTGTCTAAGTTTCAAAAATCATTTTTTATCAGATCCAGTTGCATACATACAGATGGTGAATTCTGATAGCAGTAGCACATAACAATTCAGAGATTTGTATCCTATTTAGTTATTGAAAACCATCACATGGTTGCAATTCACTAAGGGCCCGATCTAGTTCCTATTGAAGTCAATCGAAAGAATCAAATTGACTTCTACGAGCTTTGGAATGTGGCCTACGGGCAAGATTTTCAGCAGTGGCCTCACTCTGCTCCCTCTGAAGTCAATGGAAGTAGAGAGAGGCCAATGCTGAAACACTTTTGAAAATCCCACCCAAGAGCCTACAAAATGCTGAGCAATCAGATGTGAGCATGTCCAGTTTCTTATAGGAGGTGTTTAGCACCCTGCAGGTTCAGATCCTAACTGCACCGCACCACAATTCCAGCTGGTAGAGACCATTCCATTTCTGAATAACCTTCCAGCCTTTAGTAATATTGCATGCTGATAAACTGCCTTGGGACATCATAAACTTGGCTTTCAAATCAAATACCTTCCAAAATGGCTGGGTATAACTCTATTTAATAGGTTTTGCTGTGCTCAATACAAAAACCTTTGGGCTCGTTCAATTTGTCAACCCTTTAAATGGCATTAATGTAGCTATATTTTTTTTAAAGGATTAAATGCAAACTATTGTTATTGGATCATTCATTTGTCTTTTAGGGGGATTTAGGGGATTTTTAAAGAAGCACATGAGTGATTTAATGAGAAAGAGCTACATTGCAGTCTTTTTTGTAGGATACAGACAAATGAAGACACAAGAAGAATGACTGTCAGATATACCACTGGCACAAAGCACTTTTGGGGAGGGGAATGAGGAAAATAAAGAATGTTTTCTAAAAGGAAGGACCAGAAAAGGAAAGGATAAACTAAAAGAAAGGGGAAAAAACACATTGAACTGATTTACAATCTTTCCTAATAGCGCAGTTGTTCACATCTTATTTTACTTGAAGCTTGCTTTTCACAAGTACATTGCTGAGTGACCTTTTACGATCTAATGAAAGAAGTCCATACCTTTCCTGATCCCTCCATCAGTAGCACACGTGTAATCACCTGTTGTCAGTAGGAAACATGTTCCCCCTCTTCTGTTTTTGTCTCTGGTACTAGAGCCTCTGATTGGTGGGTGCCTTTCCCCAGGTGAGAGTGGCTGCTCACTTCCTGCACTGTCTTCACCTGATAACACTGGTTAAAGCACCATGCCCATTTACAGACAATAATGAATGAGGAAATGAGACATCACAAAGAGCTTATGTTGAATGCTGGATATTCCCATCACTCAAGTACAAAGAACAGTAATAATGTCATGATAAGAATAAAGAAAAAGATTGCAGTTCATCATTAATCACTACAAAATGCAGCAAAAGGGCAAAAGTAAATGTATTATTCAAGAACAAATCATCTTTTGAACATCCCAGTCCTATTTGAGATATCTCCTAAGGTTCGGCTAGCTTAACAAAATAAAATGCCATCAGATAAAAGGACATTCTACTGAATTACGTGCCTTTATAGACTCTAACCTTTCCAACAGTAGTTGGTCTTCATTGTTTTAATATTGTGTTCATCTCTTTGACTCTCTTCTTTATTACAAATTAAGTCATGTTGATCATTTTGCTGTAGAATAGTTTTTAAAAGAATTTTCGATATAGGAATTAAATGATAAATGTTCACGGCCAAAGCCTGCCCTGAAATGCACAATTAACATTGATTTCAATGGGAGTTACATTTAATCATATACAACTGAGGGCAAAATGTGGTCCTTAGTCAGTGTGGTTAAGATTCAGCACGCAATAGAATCTTTACATTGCCCACTTTTGTTTTCCCAAAATACCCTTTTTTTAAACAAGAAATATGTAGCATTTCAGGACCCAACTCAAGAAACTATCCCTATTAAGGAAAGCACTTAACCACGTAGTTAAGTGTTTTCCTGAATGGGGGCCACAAATGGCAATATTCTACCTTGAAGTTATGCATAACAATCCCAATAATTACACAAGAAATGAAGTTAGATATGGAGCACAAATGGTGGCGCTATTAGAGAGAGAGAGAAAAACAGAAGTAGATCACTAAGATTTTTTTCTCTAACCTCAAGGATTATAACACCTTGTAAATAAATCTGCAGACTCACTAGAACTATCTCTTTATGCTGTCACAGAGAGCCTCCTCCCTTCTGGACTGCCTTTAGCAGGACTTGATGACACAGAAAAGCTGTTGTCATTAACACTTTGAAGATGCTGTCTGAGAATGTGTATCAGCCAAGCACTGTAAAACTAACTATATTCCACCCACGACACACAGTCATCTGAAAGTTTTTCTCCCTTTTTTGATATCTTTAGAATTTTTTTAAAAAATCTGTGTTACCTTTGCTTGAGAACTCTCTCAGAGTTCTCTCTCAAAGAGAGAACTCTCTTTAATTGATCTTCTTTTAACCTAAGACTAAGCAGTGGTATAACGTTAGAACAGAATTAAGATACTTTTCACAGTCACAATTTTCATCTTCTTCCCACTAAAGAGCAAAATCCAGCTACTGCAACAATGAAAGGCATGTTTTTGCATTATTATTACTTATTGACTTTACAAAAGGAGCCTAATGATTTATATGGAAGCTTTGCAATACAACTGTGTTAAGCATAAGAGTTAACAGATTTGGAAAAAAAAAAAAAAACCTTGTGACGAGAAATGGTCAGGATTTTTTCGATAATTTTTTTTTCTGCCAGAAAATGCCAATTCATTGAAAACTAAACTTTTTCAGAAACTTGTCGGTTTCAACTAAACTTTCATCTGGAATGTTTTTCAGGTCCATGATGGAATTTCTGGAGAGAGCCCAACTCCAGAATACTCAATAGCCACATAGGGCACTCACAAGGGATATAGGTGATCTTGTTCAAGTCCCTGCTCTGCCTAATTTGGATCAGGAACTTGAAGCTGGGTCTCCTAAATGCCATGTGAGTGCTTTAACCACCAGGCTACAAAGTCAGTCTCTCTCTTTTTCCCCAATGGATATTTAATTATTGGTACAAAGTGGAACAGCTCCAACAAGAGAGATTGAGAGAGAGAGAGAGAGAGACTAACTCAGTGGTTAGGGCTCAAACTTTTGTGCAAAATGGAATTCTTGCTTTCTGACTGGTCCTACTTGTGACTGCAATCTATAATAATTAAACTAAATGCTACTTAACTTTGTTCTTTAATCTCAAAAGATATTCAATGTGTGCTGGGAAATGACATCTCGAGTGGTGCTGATGATTACCATTTTCAGTTTTTCCCCAAGAAGCTTTACTTCAGCTTAATATCTGTCATATTATCGGAACAACAGTAAAAACACAATGTGATGTCCCATATAACACAGATGTGGGAAGTACTTCTTGCCAGGGAATTGGAGTGCTGAATGGAAAGAAATCTGAAAGCTAAAAGCCAGCTTTCTATACTCTTCCATTGAGTGCTGTCCTTTACAAGGTAAAGCACCTGTTTCTTTTAAATGACTTCCTCTTGTATTGCAACTTACATAATACGCCACTATGTGCCATAGGCAAAGCTGACACAAGAGACAAACACCAAGCAGAACAGCATGGAGTTCAATGGTGTGGAACACAGTAGCTGTTCAGATAGTCACAATCATGCAGGAAAACAAAAGAACATCAGTACAATGAAACAAACAACAGTCAAAATAAATGGTGGATGTCATAGCAGAAAAAGCATTCACAACATAGCAAGCAAACTGTATAGACCAGCTATGCACAGACCTGGGAATGTTATTGTAACTATTTTGCCATCTACAAGACTGACACACTCAAACACTGGAGTGAAGGGAGAGGGGAGGGAACTACACCTTTTAGCTGCAGAAAGATTTAATGCTTTCTGACACCTACCAAACATACTGGTCTATAAAGTATTTAGAGGACATGCATTTGAGATTATGTCCTACCTGATCTGTTGTGTTCCATCAGCCGGTTGTCTTTGCCCAGGCAGACATCTCCCTGTGTGCTATTGCAGGCCATATTCAAGTCTGTCTTGCAAAAGGTAGGGGAGCTCACCTGCGGAGCAGGAGGGATGTGCTTCTTCCTCTTTCTTGGAAGTTTCTGCTTCGCCATTGCCAGGGAGTAGTACATTCCAAAATTGTTGACAATGACAGGCACGGGCATGGCTATGGTCAGCACCCCAGCGAGAGCACACAGAGCACCCACTAACATGCCTGACCAAGTCCGAGGATACATGTCCCCATACCCAAGGGTAGTCATGGTGACCACAGCCCACCAGAAGCCAATGGGGATATTTTTGAACTGCGTGTGCTCACTAGCAGATGGGTCATTGGGCTGGGCCCCTATTCGCTCAGCGTAATAGATCATGGTGGCAAATATCAACACACCTAGTGCCAGGAATATTATCAGCAGCAAAAACTCATTGGTGCTAGCTCGGAGTGTGTGGCCCAGCACTCTGAGGCCTACAAAGTGCCGGGTGAGCTTGAAGATTCGCAGGATTCTCACAAACCTCACCACCCTGAGGAAGCCAAGCACATCCTTAGCAGCTTTGGAGGAGAGGCCACTCAAGCCCACCTCTAGGTAAAAGGGAAGGATGGCCACAAAGTCGATGATATTCAAGAGGTTTTTGATGAATTCAAGTTTATTGGGTGAAAAAACAACACGGACTAAAAATTCAAATGTAAACCACACCACGCAGACTCCTTCCACATACGTCAGAGCGGGATCTGTCTCAATTTCATACTGTAGAACCACCTCTGTGCCATTGATGGCATGCTCGGTTTTGTTTATAATCGTATTGAAAGCCTCATGGGTTTCCAAACAAAAGGTTGTGATTGAAACTAGGATGAAGAATAGAGAGGCAAAAGCAATGAACTGCAAAGAAAAGGAAAGAAAAAGGAAATCAGAACCATAAAGTACTTTACATTAAGAAGTAGGGCCCTACCAAATTCATGGCCATTAGAAATGTGTCATGGACCGTGAAATCTGGTCTCCTCCCATGAAATCTAGTCTTGTGTGTGCTTTTACCCTATACTATACAGATTTCACAGGGGAGACCAGTGTTTCTCAAACTGGGGGTCCTGACCCTAAAAGGAAGTTGCGGGGGGTGGGGGGGGTCGCAAGGTTATTTTAGGGGGGGTGGGTCACAGTATTGCCAGCCTTACTTCTGTGCTGCCTTCAGAGCTGCGTGGCCGGAGAACAGCAGCTGTTGGCCGGGCGCCCAGCTCTGAAGGCAGAGCCCTGCCACCACCAGTACAGAAGTAAGGGTGGTAATACCATATCATGCCACCCTAACCTTACTTCTGCACTGATGCCTTCAGAGCTGGGCAGCCAGAGAGTGGCAGCTGCTGACTGAGGGCCCAGCTCTGCAGGAAGCAGCACAGAAGTAAGGGTGGCATGGTATGGTGTATTGCCACCCTTACTTCTGTACTGCTGCTGGTGGTGGCTCTGCCTTCGGAGCTGGGCTCCCGGCTAGCAGCGCTGCTCTCCAGCTGCCCAGCTCTGAAGGCAGCATCACCACTAGCAGCAGCACAAAAGTAAGGGTACTAGTACCATAACACCCTTACAATAACCTTGGACATCTTCCCCCCCAGACACACACAACTCCTTTTTGGGTCAGGACCCCTATAATTACAACACCATGACATTTCAGATTTAAATAGCGGAATTCATGAAATGTGCTATTTTTAAAATCCTATGACTGTGAAATTGACTAAAATGAGCCATGAATTTAGTAGGGCCCTACTAATAAACAATCATCATCATCAATCATACATTTTACATTGTATTTTTACACTGTATAGCATAATTAATTACAAAGGCTCCCAAAGTGATTCACAGACTAATACACATGAAACATTAAACTGAAGCAATCCCTGAGGTGGAGAGTGATAGCCAACCCTTACACTGCATGATGAACAAAAATATGGAGGCAGGGGCATCAGGGTAACTATGATTCATAAAAAAAGTTACATTATGCCTCAAAAACTAGAGTCCTGCCTGATGAGTGTGGACATCAAAAATCCAACGTCAAAGATACCTCCACCCCCACGGTTCTCAATCTCTGAAAGAGGTCTGACAGGTTGAGCTGATCCTAATGGGGTTTGAGGCTGTGGTTCATGAAATTCATACATGCTGCTAAGAATATTGGCTATATCCTCTGAATAAGTCATCAACATTTCTTGTACCAAAAAAATTAGATGTAAACAGTCAATTCATCGATGCAGGTCATCCATTCGAGAAAATGATCTGATGTGTTATACTGTTACGAATTATTCCTGTTAGGACACGTACAGTTCGTTCTAGGCTGAGGCGACCAAAGAAAAACCAAACTGCAGAATATTCCAAAGTTAACAAGATTTATTACGCTCGAGCGTGGTGCCACCTTGCTAAGCAAAGGCAGGACCCCGATGAGGGGGTGTACAGAGCTTATATACTTTCGGCGAGGTGTATTAGTTGCGCACATACAGTGTTGTAGCCAATTAACAGACTTTCCCCATCTCTGTTACCAATTCCCCAGAGCCGCCCTTCCTGCGTAAGCATGCGGAGATTGTAACTTGCTTGGCCTTGCAACTGCAGCTAATTTCTGTGTCTAGTATTCCCCTTATCTTATGCTGAGTCCAGATGTCTCCCTCCCCTGGGGGCACCCGGCCTTCCCTGTATTACAAGTTGTGCTTGTTACTAGCTAAGGAAGCAGCAATGCCAAAATGGAGTCTGCATGGGGGTACTCATGCTCATTGCTCTTAACAGTCCCCCCTTTTCTTTTGGACGTCAGTCAGCTAGACAGGGGTCGCATAACCGCGATGCAAAATCAAAAGTTGGTGGCAGCACATGCTAGAACAGCGTAAGCATACAAAGCACAAAATGAAAACAGCAAGACACAAGAGAATAAGATAGAAAATGCGTCGGCCCCAAGCCCCCAAGTCCGGTAGCCAGGAGGTGAGCCAGCTCCAGGCCTCATGGAATCCAGTACTGGTGTTATCTAGGGAGACGCGGTGAAACAAAGCGGCTTGGTGCATAAGGGTGTGGATATCGGCTTCCACCCTGCGGTGCTGGTTCACAAAGACACAACAGGTAGAGTTAACAAGAGCACAGACCCCACCCTGGTTGGCAAGGAGGTAATCCAAGACCAAACGGTTTTGCAACGAGGTTCGGGACAACTGAGTCACCTCAGTCTGAAGGGCAGAGAAGGCATCCGCCGTAGCATTCGCCATCGATTCTAAGGCCACCGAAATATTGACAATAGCCTTCTCTAATTCACTAACCCCCAGCCAAGGGAGAAACCAGCGGGCAAAGGAGTGGAAACCCGTGGGGCGCTCAGTGAGAGGATTTAAAGGCACACTGCGCCGGCTCCTCCAAACCAGGTTCCGAATGTCCTCTCTTGGCAAGGTTTGGTGTATTGTAACATCGGGTACCAAAGCCCCCAAAGTACATGCCCCATACCAGCCAGCTGGAAGGACTTTGTAAGCCGTGCGGTTGCACAGCCAATACCAACCCGAACCCCGAGGGACCGGCCATCCGCCGACACGGAGTTCCGTGGAATGCTGACTAGTGGAGGGAATGAAAAGGGTCTCATTACATGGAGAGAGGTCGCCCATGAAGACGGTTCCCCCTCCTTGATCAATACGTCGAAGGCACAAGGCGGAACCGTCCATGAGTACCGAGGTAAGGGACCAAGTTTGGTTGCATACGGGGCTTTGTGCTGAATAATGGGCGTCGAACAACTGATCACGGAGGGTGTAGTGAGTGACAAGAGACCGGTTAACAGGAATAGGCACCCCAAGTAATGGGATGCCCTGACCCCAAAAGGTAGGGGTGTGAATACAAACCCAGCAACGAGATTGGTTAACCCCCTGTACGATAGCGTGGGTTAAATGGAGGAAGCAGTTGCCTTCCCATCCGTGTACTGAACCCGAGAGGAAAGGTAGGATTCCACAGGCCACCCATACCAGTATTTGCATCCTTTCGTATACCATGCAAAAAACAGCGTAACGAATAAAAGTCCAAGGAACAAAAAGACAAGAAGTCCTGGTGTGGTGTCGAGGTTCCAGTAGTTGGAGGGCTCAGTCCACGGGTTAGCAGTGGTATTCATTCGCGGAGTGGCTCGTCAGTCAGTCTGTCAGGGCCAGGTGGGGGTCCCAGCGCCAGCTTAGCGTAGCTGTGGTGGATCCAGGAACCTTTACCTGTAACCTTTAAAGCAGAATAAGTACATAACAGGACCTGATATGGCCCCTCCCACCGGGGCTCTAAGGGATCCGTGCGAGGGATCCTTTTTACCATTACCCAGTCTCCCGGTTTGAAGGAGTGCACCTGTAACCAATGGTGCGGTTTGACACAATTGTGCCGCAAACTGTTTATCAGTAAGTTCTATTTGCAGTCTGGCTACATACCTGGCCAATGTTTCATCTCCATCCAAGAGGCTAGTGTGGGCGGGAACATAAGTTCCCGGAACCAAAGCTGGTCTCCCGAATAATACCTCAAATCGGGACAAGCCCAGGGGCATGCGTGGAGTTCGCCTTACGTGCCACAGGACTACAGGCAAAATCTCTGGCCACTTCAATCTGGTTTCCTTGCAAAACTTTGCTATCATCATTTTTAGGGTCCGATTCATATATTCCACCTGGCCTGCTGACTGAGGGTGGTAAGGGGTGTGGAGCTGTCGCACAATCCCCAGGCACCGGTACAGCTCCTCCAAAATCTTTGCTGTAAAGTGTGAGCCACGGTCCGAGTCGATGACTGCAGGGACCCCAAATCTGGGCACAATGTCTTTCATCAGAAATTTTACCACAGATCTGGCATCTGCTCGTCGGGTTGGGGTTGCTTCAGGCCATCCGGAAAGTTGATCCACTATCACAAGGAGGTGGTGGAACCCGGAGCTTTTAGGCATTTCAGCATAGTCCATCTGTAAATGCTGGAACGGGAAGTGAGCCCAAGGCCTTCCCCCCCTTTCGTTGGCAGCGAGCCGAGACTGAGCAGAGAAGGCCAGGCAAGTAGAACAGGAGCTAAGAGCGCGCTTCACTGCTGGATAGATATGAGGCGCCGCCCAACATTTGAGAACAGCAGCCGCAGTGGCTTGAATACCAGCATGACCTAAGGAATGAAAATAGTGGGCGGCCGGGAGCAGATAGCGACGTGGAAGAATGGGTTTGTCCCCGATCCGCCAAACCTTGTCGGCACCCACCGATCCTTCCCAGCGCTTCCAATCCGGGAGTTCGTCAGGTGACACGTCAGCATACAACAGCGTCCAATCCGTTGGCGGGAAGGGCGTCTCCAGAAGAAGAGCTGCTGACACCGGGAGGGGCTGAAGGGCAGCAGCCTTCGCGGCCGCATCAGCCAAGGCATTTCCTTGAGACACTGGATTTTCAGACTGCTGGTGAGCATAACAGTGAATGACAGCCAGTTCGAGAGGGCCTTGAATGGCATCCAAAAGAGCAGAGATTAAAGGGCCGTTTGCGATTTTAGTGCCAGAGGAGGTTAGAAACCCTCGCTGTTTCCAGAGCTGACCCGTAGCATGACAAACCCCAAAGGCGTACCTAGAGTCCGTATAAACATTAACTGACTTCCCCGCAGACAACAAGCAAGCCCGAGTGAGGGCGTGTAGTTCCGCGCCTTGAGCACTAAAGAAGGGTGAAAGGGGGGCAGCTTCCATGACATCTGTCTGGGTGGTGACTGCATAACCCGACACCCGGCGGCCCTCGAAGTAATAGGAGGAGCCATCGGTGTAGAGGGATAGAGCAGGGTTATCGAGAGGGGAATCACGTAAGTCCGGGCGAGGCTTACCGCTTTCAGCGACGACATCCATACAGACATGATGAGGGGTGCCATCTTCCGGGAGGGGCGTCAGTGTCGCAGGGTTGAGGACGTTGCAGCGACGTATTGTGATGTTATCAGCAGCCAACAGAATCAACTCGTACTTATGACCCCGCTGCGGGGACAGTGCCTGTGTTGTGTGCTGTTTCAAAAGAACCTCTACTTCGTGAGGAACCCAGACAGTTAAGGGGTGCCCCAAAACAATAGGGCGTCACCGCTCCACCATGAGAGCTGCGGCGGCAATAGACCGCACACAGGAGATCGAGCCCCGAATGACAGGGTCTAATTGCACCGAGTAATAAGCGACGGTGCGCGGTCGATCCCCCAGGTATTGCAACAGGACCCCACTAGCTACTCCCCGCTGCTCATGACTAAAGAGATAAAATGGTTTACCGTAATCTGGGAGTCCCAAAGCGGGTGCTGAGAGCAGAGCTTTCTTCGTGGAGTCGAATGCGGCTTCCATTTCCGGGGTCCAGCAAATCGGATCAGGGGTAGATGTTGTGGTGGCCTGAACTAACGGTTTCACTAGTTCTCCAAACGCCACTATCCAGGGTCGGCAAAACCCCGCAGCCCCAAGGAAAGCCCGTAACTGTTTTTTAGTAAGTGGGCGCGGGTAATCCTGGATTGCCCGTACCCTGTCGGGGGAGAGTAAACGCTCCCCAGGCCGAATCACAAAGCCCAAATAGGTTACTTGCGTTTTGCACAACTGTAACTTGGCTGGAGATGCACGATGGCCCTTCAGTGCTAATGCAGTAAGTAGAGCAATAGAATCGATTAAGCATGCATTGTAATCAGAACCAGCAATTAACAAGTCGTCTACATATTGGACCAGTACAGAGGTACCAGGCAGAACTATATCCTTGAGATCCTCGGCTAGAATCCGGGAAAAGATAGCGGGGGAACCGGAAAACCCTTGAGGGAGGCGTGTCCAAGTGAGCTGTTGACCCCTCCAAGTGAACGCAAACAGGTACTGAGAGTCGGGGTGCAAAGGGATACTAAAAAATGCCGCGCACAAGTCTATAATCGTGAAACAGGTAGCTGACAGGGGAATCAGTGTTAGAATAGTACTTGGATCAGGGACTACTGGATGGGGGGCTATAACGTAGCTATTAATGGCCCGTAGATCTTGAACAAACCGATAAACTGGACGCCCATCGAAATCCGGTTTTGGCTTTTTAACCGGAAGAATGGGGGTGTTACAGGGAGAATTACAGGGAATTAGGACGCCCTGAGCCAGGTAGCTGGTAATGAGGAGGGAAATACCTTCTTCCGCCTCCTTCGGCAAAGGATATTGTTTTACGGAGGGAGGCGGTCCGTCCCTTACCTTCAGACTAACCGGAGCGGCTGATTTCAGGAGGCCCACATCGGTGGAGCTTACACTCCACAAATGCATCGGGACATCAGACAATTCTGTGGGAATATCAGGAATCGAGGTAACCGAAGCCATAAGGGAAGCAACCGCTGAGTCTGGGACGGACATACGGAGCCCCTCAGGGGCACAAGATATATGCGCGCCCAGTTTGCTAAGCACATCTCGTCCGAGAAGGTTGGCGGGGCCCTCTGGCATGATTACAAACCTATGCGACAGTTTCAAGGATCCAAGTTCAACAGGGACAGGGCAGGATAGAGGAGCTGGGCACGGATGGCCCTCAATGCCCTGCACCCAAACTTTGGTATCAGACAGAGAGCTTGGAATAAAAGTTAAAGTGGAAAGTGTGGCCCCAGTATCCACCAAAAAGGGTACGAGCTGTTCCCCAATTTTTAAATAAATCTGTGACTGCAATCCCAAATCCCATTCCCATTGCCCCAAGGCTCCCAGAAGCTCCGCCTCCAGTCACTGGGAATTGACAAAATCCTGGGGGGCATTAGGGGGAAAGGAAGGTTCTGCTTCGGGCTTCCCACTCCAGGGTGCCCCTGGCTGACCATTCCATGGGGCCCCTCGCGGAAGCAGGGGACATTCCCTCTTCCAATGCCCCGGTTGCTTACAATAGTTACAATTACCATTCCGAGCCCCGCTCCATACTCCTCCTCGTCCCGTTCCACGCCCTCGCCCTCTTCCAGTCCCCTGCCCCTGCCAATACTGGTGTCCCGAGGGCACCTGCAATGCAGCTGCCAACACACTTACTTCCTCCTTCTTCTGCTTACGTTTCTCTTTAGCCTTCTCCTCATCTCTACCATTAAACACAAAGGTGGCCAGGCGAACTATTTCGCTTAGGGGTTTTCCTGGCCAATCAGGAACATGTTTGGTTAGGTACTTTTTTATATCTTGCGCTGCTTGGTCAACAAAGAAGGAGACCATTATGTGACTATTAGCCTCACCTTCCGGATCCACCCCTCCCCCATACATGCGAACCTGTTTGGATAGGCTGGCCAAAAATGCGGATGGGTGTTCAATGGGCTCTTGCTGGCACTCCCTGATTTTGGACCAATTTGCCGTCTTACAACCTGCCCTACGGATGCTTTCCAAGAGCCCGTCTCGGCCAGCTACGAGGGTCCTTCGACCCGCGGGGGTGTTAGGATCCCACTCCGGATCGGCTTCAGGCCAGGCGGTGCAGCCCACCGCACCGGCTTCCCCCGCCCAGTGCCGGCTAGCATCTAAAATGGAATACTTCTCATCAGGGGTAAATAGGACCTGCAAAAGAGTCTGAACGTCTGCCCAGGTAGGGTCAAATGCCAGAAAGATGGACCGAATGGTCTGCAGAACCTTTTCCGGGTCATCTCGCAACCTGGGCATCTGTGACTGCCAGGTTATTAGGTCCTGAGGATCAAAAGGGCGGTGGACCGAGACTAAAGTGATACGGTTTGTTCGGGTGCCGTCAGCCGCAATATCGACCTGGGGCACTGGCTGCTGTATTAAGGGTGCCTGGAGCGCAACGTGGGGTAGAGTTAGTGAGGGATATAGAGGGACGACAGGGGGAGAAGTAGGAGAGGTAGGGGGAGAAGGTGGGAAAGGAGGGAAAGCAGCATAGGGCGGAGCAGAATCCGCAAGCGGCATACACACCTTCGAGCCGGTACCGGAGTCTGAAGTCACGGGGCGCCCCTTTGCCCGGGCGCATGCCCAATTATCCCATACATACCAATAGTCCATTTGATCCGGATACTTATTTTCCAGCTGTTGCCGAAGGCAGGCCAATTTATCATGTCCAAAAGTGCCGTCGGGTGGCCATTCAAAAGGCGTCTGAATAGTCAGCGCAGGCCACTCGACTTTACACAGAAGGACAGTTCTCTTTTTACCTAACCCATGGGTACCAGATATAGTTTTCCAATTCTCAAGAATTTCAGCCAAAGGGGTCCCCCTACTTACACTCTGCCCTGAGCCCATTCTAGGGCTACCGAAATCCTAATTCGCCACCTTATCGCCTATGCGATGACCCACACTCTTACTCCTCGGAGTCCTCTAAGGTGAACTCACCCAGTGCCGGCTGGAGTTGTCCGAGAAAAGGAGTGTGGTTTCGCTTGCAGGGGCGAGCCTAGAGTCCCTTCGGGGTCGCCAAAACTGTTACGAATTATTCCTGTTAGGACACGTACAGTTCGTTCTAGGCTGAGGCGACCAAAGAAAAACCAAACTGCAGAGTATTCCAAAGTTAACAAGATTTATTACGCTTGAGCGTGGTGCCACCTTGCTAAGCAAAGGCGGGACCCCGATGAGGGGGTGTACAGAGCTTATATACTTTCGGCAAGGTGTATTCGTTGCGCACATACAGTGTTGTAGCCAATTAACAGACTTTCCCCATCTCTGTTACCAATTCCCCAGAGCCGCCCTTCCTGCGTAAGCATGCGGAGATTGTAACTTGCTTGGCCTTGCAACTGCAGCTAATTTCTGTGTCTAGTATTCCCCTTATCTTATGCTGAGTCCAGATGTCTCCCTCCCCTGGGGGCACCCGGCCTTCCCTTTATTACAAGTTGTGCTTGTTACTAGCTAAGGAAGCAGCAATGCCAAAATGGAGTCTGCATGGGGGTACTCATGCTCATTGCTCTTAACAATACACAGAGCTGATTGCCCAATACTTCCCATTGTTAGACTCTATTTTCAGTTGTCTGTAACTTTGCCAAATTTTAACCATTTGGGCTGAAATTTCCCATGCTGATTATCTGCTTTCGGTTGAATTTTTTTGGAAAGTTTTACCAAAAAATGTTCAGCCATTTCCAAAAGCAAGATTATGGGGAAATATGTTGTTTAGATCATGTTACAAAAATCCATGCAACCTTTTCATTGAAAATCTCTAGTACCTCCATTCTTTGGAACAGAGCCTTGAAATTGGCAAGGGAATTGCCCTGGTGTCAGGGATGTTCCTTTTGCTGTTCCTGTGAAAAACTGCCCAAATTTGAGCAATTATAAGCCTCTAAAAATGTCAATTCTCACTGGCTCAGTAAAGATTTGTTAGCATTTGGCAGCTAAATTTTCTAAAAATTCCATCTCTACTGAGTATGCTCCAGCCGCAGGCTGCAGTGCCTGAGCAGACCTGTTCCTACAATTGCTCCTCCTGGCTGCTGTGGACCACTGTGGCACCAGAAACTGAGAGCAGAGAAGCTGTCTCTCCTGTACTCTCAATATGACCCTTTTCTGGTTCCCAGGCCATGAGGAGGAGAAAACACCCTGACTTGAATGCAATGGAGACAATGGGGGAAAGGGGACTGAGGGAGTAGATTGGAACAAGTAACTTGGAGGAGAAAGTAGCATTGGAAGCTGGGGTGTTGGGGATATTGGGATTGCTTAGGCAAGGAGACTGGTACTGGGAGCAGTGTGGGGAAACTGGGAAGGAGGTTGGGGCATGGGAATGGGAACTGTAGAAGAGACTGAGATTAGATGAAGAGCCAGGGGAGTTAGGGGAAATGGGTCCTGTGGAAAAATTATGTGATCATGTAATTAAACATGGTATTGTAATGCATATGCACAAGGAAGGCAAATTCATTGCCCGGGCAGCCTTAACTCTGACATTCCCTAACTTTTGAGTGTTTGACTTTGTAACCTTAACATTCTTTTAAAGTAGGGGGTTTTGTGCATGCTATTGTGGGTTACATTTTTTAAAAGTGTATATCTCCATTCATTTCAAATGCCAAGGACCCAATATTGTCTTTAAAGAGAAATTATGCTTGCTAACCACTCTAAAATAAAAAGAGGAGTGAGTAGATGTGGATCAATCTTTTACAAGTAGTTTATAATGATCAGAAGAAAAAATCAGTTTACAATCTATTCTGAAACATGCCTAATTTCATGGTTATAGAAATTTCTACAGAGATTTTCACAGAACTTTTAGCAACAACAGCTGCTCAAGATGGCTGTCTCATTTAAATTCTAGCTCTGACTGGGCTTGACAAGCTCAGATGGGGGAATCTTTAGAACCAAAATACAGAGAAAAGAGAGAGGGGTGGGTAAAGAGGGACAGAAAGGGGAGAATGAGTGGTGACTGTATGAAAATCCATGCTAGATCATATATTCATGTTTTATTAAATGCTTAATATAGAAAACCAAAAGGGGTAGCATAAACAAAGACTACGAAAGACAGATATAACCCTAACCTTAACCCTAACCCTAGACTTCAACCAGGGGAGAGTATACTATTTGGCCACCCCTCAAGGAAAGAGTGGGATCACATACCAGACTGAGGAGATACAGGTCACATCTGAATCACTCGATAATAATGACCATAAAGTAATTAAATGTAACATGGTTGTAGGGGAAAACATGACAAAGAAACGCACCACAGTAGCATTTAACTTCAAAAAGAGGAACTACACAAAAATGTGGAAACTAGTTAAATGTAAATTCAAAGGAACACTCACACAGGTTAAATGCCTGCAAACTGCACAATGAATATTTAAAAACAACATAGAGGCTCAACTAAATATATATTCTAAATTAAAAAAAAAAACAGTAAGAAGGACAAAATAATGTCACCATGACTAAACAGAGTAAAAGAAGCAGTTAGAGACAAAAAGACATCTTTAAAATATTTGAAGTCAAATCTGAGGAAAATAGAAAGGAGCATAAACTCTGGAAAATCAAAAATAAAAGTATAATAAGGCAGGCCAAGAAAGAATTTGAAGAGCAACTACCTAAAGACACAAAAACTAACAGCAAAACATTTTTAAGTCCATCGGGACTAGGAAGCCTGCCAAACAATCAGCGGGGCCACTGTATGATCAAGATGCTAAAGGAGCACTCAAGGAAGACAAGGCCATTGCAGAGAAGCTAAATGAATTCTTTTCATCAGTCTTCACTGCAGAGAATGTAAGGGAGATTCCCAAACCTGAGCCATTCTTTTTAAACGAGAAATCTGAGGAATTGTCTGAAACGGAGGTATTCAGAACAAACCGATAAATTAAACAGTAATAAATCATCACCATCAGGACTAGATGGTATTCACCCAAGAGTTTCTGAAGAAACTCAAATATGAAATTGCAGAACTACTAACTGTAGTCTGTAACCTATCACTTAAATCAGACTCTGTAGCAGGTGACTGGAGGATAGCTAATGTAATGCCGATTTTTGTAAAAGGCCCCAGAGGAGATCCTGGCAATTATAGACCAGTAAGCCTTTCAATACCAGGCAAATTGGTTGAAACGATATCAAAGATCAGAATTATCAGACACACAGATAAATACAATAGGTTGAGAAAGAGAAATAGCTTGGGTCCTCCTTCTCAGATTGAACTCAGAGGATCTGTATGAGGGCTTTGGAGGTTGCTCATTTGCAGGGTCCCACATGCTCAATCTTCTCCTCTGTATTTTTCAATTTTAGGTGAAACCCTTGAGAGAGCTGGTGAGACGACAACAGGCTGAAGGGGCAGCAATGCATGGCTGACATTCAGCCGTTCATCTCCTTTACATGAAATGTAACCAGAATGAAATCCCACTTTTCGTAATGCCCAACTGAAATCATCCCCTGGATGAAGAACAGCTGGCGAAGGATGAAACCAGGCAAGACTGAGATGATGCCGGTAGGAAAACTCTTTGAAGTACTTGGCTCTTCTATAACATTCCCCACTGTCAATGGCATTGCCCTCAGTATGGTGCCAGCCTGTATCTTGGGGTCTTTTGATCTCCTCGGTGTTAGTGGATGCCAAATAGCCATAGCAGCAAAAGACATGCATTTTCAACTGTGACCGGCCAGATGACTGAACTTTTTCCCTTCTATCATACACAGAGTTAGTCATGGTGATCCATCCATTTTGACCTCTAGGGTTGAGTATTGCAGCTCATCCTATCTATGAAAGAAGCTACATGCCCTGAAAAAGCTCAAACCGGTACAAAATGCAGTGTCCTACCAGCTTAGCAACACATCACACCCCAGTTATCTGCACTCTGCACTAACAGTAAACTTATAAACCTAGCAAGATTTTTTTCTTACATACTGAGAAGGAAGAACAAGAGATAGCAATAATACCAACCTATTTAAATACTTGGGAGGCACCCACTTGCTATAGAGATGGAGACAAGATGTAGAAGTAGATAGGTAGACTACAAGGAAACCCTGTAGTTTATAATAAATTTTTATGGTTTTAAGGTGTCTCTCTGGCACTAGACACATTTTTGAATTGCATTTTAATTATTTCACATTGCAGACCTCTAATGAATGATCTTGCTGTTATCACAAAGGGCACAAAGTAATAAATAATCATCAGTATTAAATCCACAATCCTCTTTCAGCCATTACACAAACCCCCTCTTACAGAAGTACTCCCAGCTTTAACACTCATGTACTACTAATCCTGTTATCAAAATTACAAATCCAGGACAAATGCCTCAAATGGAAATCAAAATACCAGTGAACTACTGGAAACAGAGGAACAGATAAAATACTGTTAAATATCTTTTTGCGATTCCACAACACTCACCAGGGATTGTTAAAAAGACTTAAATGTATGGTGCCTCTCAATCCATGATTCTCTCCCACCATTATACTTAAGCAAAAAGTAGAGCTTCCCTGGGTGGGAGCCCATGAAAACTAACTTTGAGGTAAGCAGCTAGAGGGAGAGATAAATGGGTCATCATCAAATCCAGTGCAATAGGCAGAATGAAAAGATGGGTTTTTTTGGAGACTTCCCTGTTGTAGGTGAAAGTGGCTGGGCTTTTTGTTTGGTGGGTTGGGGTTTCTTTTAATTTTAATATTTCAGGGGTATATTAGCACTTGATTTCCTGGTAAATGGTACGTTGAATAGGGAATGTGCTTAAGTGCTTTTCTGAATCAGGGCCTAAACCATGGTGGCAATTTGTTTGTTAGTCTTGGGTGCTGACACTTGAAAAAAGTCTGGATTTCCTCCAAAATGAACAGTGCAGGGCAGATTTTTTGAAGCTGGAGAAGGCCTGTAGGTTTCTAAAGTCTTGGGCCAGAATTTCAATAAAGATGCAGATAGATGCTGTCAAGGCTGATTCCCCACTCTGGCACTTCCAGTACTGAAGGTGGGGGCCTGAAAGGATTCTAAAAATTAATACTGCCACTCCAGGTTTGTATTAAACTCCCAGGGTTACAGCTTCTCTCTGACCTTGGATCGGTAGACCCTGCCACCACCCAAGTGCAGATCCCCTTTGAGAGCCCAGGAAGGCGCACTTGGGCATTCCTTCCTGTGGGGTACCCTCAAGCCCTTTAACCCCCACTCCAGGGAAGAGTAAAGAAAGAAAGAAAAAAGGAAACCAGCTGTTGCCACCAGCTAATTAAACAACACATGCGCAAACCTCTTAATACACAAAAATCCAATTCTGTTCTTGAAGAAGGTAAATATTAAGAGGAAAAAAAGAAAATACATCTGGGAACTCAGGCTATTGCTAGATTTTAAAAGAGCAACTACAAGAATTAAGCACCAAGAACAGCTTTACAAGCAAAACAAAATAGAGGCACAGAAGAAGCCATGACAAAATAAAAGGGATAAACCTAATCGCTATGTCTTCCTAGACATTTCCTGGTCTACTTACATATCTGGGGGTTTAAATGAGTAGTTTCTAGCTATGTTACTGATGATTTTTCATACCTGGCCCGAGCTTCTTACAGCATAGCTGTTGCCCTGTCTACCTCTCCCCAGGAGAACAACAGACAGACAGACAAAAAGGGAGTCTTTCTTCAATTTTAAAAAGTTCTAGCCTTCCCAGTGGCTCTTTTGACCAGTTGCCCACTCACTTCCTTCCTTTTCCATATGCATAGCAGTGAGACGTTTTAACCCTTTACAGGTAGAGCTACTAGAGAACAGCTACTAAGATGGATTTTATAGCTACTGGCTGGGTGGGTGTCCGTAAAAAGGAGCTAAGCCGCCCTTCATTTATCACAGGTGCGTAGTGGGATTTTCTAGAGCACCTAAGCAGGCTTGGCTACTAACTGTCAGGTGCTTTTAAGCTTTAGGTGCTTAAATACCTTTGAAAATCTGGTCCTTTGTGATTAGTGGTTGTATGGTGCCCAGAAAGATGTGTGACAAAATGACTTCATTAAAGTGATTTTTCATGCTCTCTCTTTTGGCTTTTCACTTTTCTATATAGAAATAAATGCTCATTTCTTACCTGGTAAGGAAAAGTAAGTTTTGAAGTTCATATAACATCCTTTAAATCTTCTGAGGCAAGTTTTTTTTCCCCTGAGTTACTTTAATAAATAAAACTGATTATGTTTTATTGCTGTTTAAATATTGCTTACAAATCACACAAGATATTGTTTATCGTATTGATCCACCACCTGAAATTAATTCTCTCAAACATAAAGAGGTGAACACCTAACAAAGTGGGGAAAGAAGTCCAGCAGGTACAAAAAACACCATGTGTTTGGTAAAGCAGCAGAATAATTGTTCCCTGTTGCCAGTCTACTGGAAAAGGAAACTTAGGTCCTGGGTCCAAGTAGTACAGCCAAATGAAGCTGTGACCACAGTATACTGTATCACAAACCACTAGAAACTCTGTGAAGAATTTAAGTACAATGGGGTAAGTTAAGGAGGGTGGCAGCCTTAACTTGGAATCTCTCTGTTCTATTAGTTTAAGCCAGACCTTTACATCATTGTAACACAATTCTGTGCATTTAATAAATCAATCATTAATTTCAAATTGCACTGGTGCAAAACTACATGCTCTTTCTTCACTAATCTGAAAGGCTATTTTTTGCTGTTGAGAAGATTCCGTATGAATAATAGGGAAAATCAATTTTACTCTAGAAAACTAGTTTAATTTTGTAATGTGACCTGGCAATTATATTCAATTCATTGGGTTAATTTATATCCGAGACTTGCAGCTTATTTATTATTGCCTCCTTTTCCCCAATCAGTTAAATTGCATTATTACACCAAACCCTTCAATTACCAAACACTTTGAATCTGAAAATCTACAACGAGGCTTTACCTTAAAGAACCAACATGGATACTGATCAACTATTCTGACTTCTAATTGAGACACAACAATCCTATACAGCCTTCCTGATTCTTTTCAGGCAGGCTTCCTGTCCTTGTCTTAACTACAAAGTTTCCACCGGTTATAGCTCAATTGTTCTTGTTAAATCAACCCCCCCTTACTGGAACCAGGGGTTCTGCCGCATCCCCAGACTTGAAGTGGTTTCCACCATATACAGGGTTTATAGTTTGATTCAATGGCTCTCAGCACCCCCACTGTATAAATTGTTCCAGCACCATTGTCCTTATTCATGTGTGATGATGCTAGTAACACCAACTGGCCAGGATGATTGGAAGTATAGGGCACTCTTCAAGTGAACTCACCTCATCAGCTGCTACAACTTCTCTGTAATGTTGACTTGGATTGTATCGCTAATTAAACCAATGGTGGCTAAAAGCTTGATCCATGGAGTTCTGCAACTCTGCCCTTGGCTATCCTAATCTTTATCCTACTTTGCTCTATTTTATGGGCCTCCAAAATTTGGGCACCCCTATTTTAGGTACTCCACTTCTGTTTGTTATATACACTGCAATGGTGTGCATTTTTTTTTCTTAAAAGACAAGAAAAGTTATTTCCAGGCTAGCCCAAAGTGAGCTTGTTAAGAACTTAGAGACAGAATCCCGGTGACAAAATAAGGAACAAATTAGCATTCAACAGTGTTCAGCATCCACTAGTAATCAAATTAGCAAATAATTAGCACCTACTAAAGTACCCAGTTTCAGTGAGAGTATCTTCTTCAGGTGAAGAATGAGGATTCTTCATGAAAAAAAATATGCCAGATAACAAGGGGGGTTAGTAACAGGCAAGACTGTATTGCATGTTATTTATTATTATAATTTGTATGATGTTCACACTGAAAGGCCCCAGTGTGAATGCCACTGTCAAAATACTGAAGGAGCTTGGAATTTTTCCACAGCCTCCCTTTTTTTAGCATCCTGAACCCTCTGCTTCATATTTACCTTCAAGATTATTTTTCACTAATAACCCTTTGGAAATTTCATTGGATGCCAGAGATACCAGCTAGTCTATATCCATGGAAACAGCTTGGGTCATGAGGCTATGATGTATGCAACACAGTATGTATGTGCTTGTGTTTGTCCAGAGACTGAGATAGCCATTCAGATAGTATCTTCAGTTTTCACAAGGAAGCTACCGTGCCCCTACAGCAGGAAATGCAAGAAGAGGCATTCAAATCACCTTCAGAAAAGGCTGAATATGCTGTTCTGCTATTCACAGTGTGAGCATCACACAGCAAAGGAGGACAGGACATAGCTGTGATATGTCTCTAGTGTTAGTGACAGGTTCATAGATAACCTTACAACCCCCATTTAGATTAGTGTAAATCCACAAGTTACACACACACCATTCTCCAAGTCACTGGGCAAGGGAGAACTTGATTTAAGTACCCCGCCACCTCCCCCCACTCCTGATTGTTTGCTATGCCCATTTGTTGTGTCTTTTCTTAATTAAACTATAAGCTTTTGCGGGCAGGGAATCATTTACTCCGTGTTTGTACAGCACCTACCACCATGGGGCCCCAACTCTAGTTGGGACCTGTAGCTGTTAGCAGTGCTATTGTAATAATAATCAGAATCTTCTGGTAGCCACTTTACAGCAAATTAAAATTATGTTCATGGCATGGAAGAACATATTTTCACTGAAAAGTCTTCCTTTACATTTTGTATTTAACACTTTTTCCTCAACAAAGTACCATGTGAGCTGGGGCTACATACTGAAATGGAGTCTGTCAACCTTTTTACAACATTTGTAATGGAAGGGATTAGTTTAGAAAATATAGAATATTTTCACACACTCTTATCTCTCTCCAGTTACTTATCAAGTGTGATGTTGCTGCTCTGTCTAATTCCATCTGCTTTCATTCTGAAGTCAAAGAGCCTCTAAAATGAAACACCCATTTCCGTTTGCATGGGTAAACATTAGATTTCAGATGAAGTTAGCATAGGTGTCTAGTCCATTTTTCTGTAGTGGATGAGATCACCAAACCAACCTGTAGACCAGCCTACAAATAAATGATGGTGGTACTTCAATTGTGATCTTGGTTGTTAACATGGCTCACAACTCTAAACAAAGATTGGGCTGGTCAAAATTCAAGGAATGCATACATGCTGCAGAAAGTGAAGACATCACTTTTTATCTAAGTGATTACTGAATTATTTCTCCATTGTGATGTTAGGGAGGCAGTATGTTTCAGGAGGGTCTATGCAGCTGAGATCCTGACAGCTTGTAGGACAAAATGCTCACTTGTGGTAAATCAGCATAGCTTCATTGACTTAATTTTTTTACATCTGGCCCTTGATCTGTAAAATCTCCTGGCTAAAGTGTGATGACAAAAGATAAATATATTCTTGAAAAAGGAGAAAATGATGTTGGTTTTTTTCAATTTTTAAAATGATTCTAGGTTTTTTTCGGGGGGAGCTTGACAAAAGTTTTCAAAACAGGAGTTTGGAAAATGTTCAAAAGCATTCTCTCTCTCTCTCTCTCTCCCCCCTCCCCCCCCCCACCCGCCCCAACCCCGTCCTTGTTTCAGCTGGGGGGACAAAACCACCACTTATATGTTTTTTTTCTATTGAGGGATAAAGGTTTTTAACAAGTGAGAAAGAAGGGTGTTCCTACTGAAACAAAACAGTTTTCAAAATATTTTTAATTTTTTAAATTTTTTTTTTCAAAAAATGAAAAATGTCTAATTAAATGCTAATTTTTTGTGAACACTTTCACTTTGGTCAAGAAGGCATTTTCCATTAAATTTCAATTGAAAATTTTCAATCAGCAATACTCATTGCACTGCTCATAAAAAGGAGGTTTTAACTGTGTTGCCCTGGCTTAAATCCAAATCATGTAATAATATTGTATTTACTTAAAGTCCCCCGCAGTTTCAATTGGACACAATATTCACTGTTTCCAGACCTAAATTGTTGTGTGCTGCTGTGCTATTAAATAGGTGCTATGTTTCAGTGGTGGCTGATTGCTACCTCTTACCTGCCTCACAGAGCTGTTATGTGGTTTATTTAGTTATCACTTAAGAAGTGCTTTGACATATTTAGATAAAGCATTGTTCCTCAGCAGCACTTTTTATTATAAATGTGTGATTCACAATGATGCACCCTATTGCTAATGATAATTTCAAGTGAGCGAGATCCTATAGCAATCCAAAGATTATTTCCCTTAAATACTGATTTAAAATATAGCCACATATCCTGCTCATAAAACATGTAATTCTGATTAAGCCAACGCCGAAAAATAGAACACAAATTTAGAGCTTTGTCAGGGGGAAAGTCACTTTATTAAAAACAATAATTCTTTGCACTTCCATCCAAGGATCTCACATTTTCAAATATCATTAGTGAAAACATTTAGCATTTATATATCACTTCACGTGCTGAAAGTGCTTCCCTAAACAGTTAAGACCCCAATGGAGGCAGGTAATTGTTATTATCCCCACTTTGAAGATAGGGAACTGACACGCACGGAGTTTAAAACATTTTCAAAATAAACCACTTTTTTTTTTTACCCAACTTGAGACAGCTATGGTCTGATTTTGAGATGTGTTGTGTACCTGTAACTCCCATTGACTTCAAGTGAAAAATCATGTCCTAAGCACCTCATTTGGACACTTAAAATTAGTGGCCATGTTTTAAAAAATTTGGCCAAAGTGATTTGGCCAAGGTCACATAGTAAATTAGTAATAGAGCTGGAAATTGAACCTCAAACTCCTAATTCTCAGTCCCATTCTCTACTCACAAGATATGTTTCTTCTCTATACTACCTTGAAACCTTCAGACTATTTGTTTTTCAAGGATGGGTTGGACTAAGTGAATTCAACGGGCATTGAATGAGGCCCTACATTACTGTTAACTTTGGTCAGCTTTCCTATTTATTTGATTGTTTAATGCTGGGTACATGGCCAGCTCTAACTTTTTTGCTGCCCTACGCAAAAAAAACACCCCAAAACGAGCACTGCCCTGAGCGCCGCCCCCACCAAGCAAAGAAAAAACAAAAAAACCCGAGTGCTGCCCCGCCACCCCAAGATTGGCTGTCCCTTAGAAGGTGCCGTCCCAAGCACATGCTTGGTTGGCTGGTACCTGGATCCGGCCTTGGCTGGGTAAAATCTTTGCCAACTTCTCAGTATTCTTCCAGAAAAGATTCTGCATTTTGCCTAAGTATAAATTACTCTGAGGCTGGCTCCCATCACTTCCTCCTCTAAATCCCCCCGCTGTGTAATGTATACTTTCTAACAGGAGGACTCACTGGAAGTTCTTAAGGTTTAGTTAGCTCACTTTAGTTCAACTGCAGGCCTTACAAGATTTACCTTTGATGCACTGACTACAAAAAAAGTCAGGTGTTGAATATTTAATAAGCACTTGGAATACAACATTTAATATTTTCTAGTGCAAGCTCAGTGCTGACTTAAAAGAAAACAAACGTCTCTTTCCAAAGAAATATATTCAGTTACACATTATTTGAAGTGATACATGAATCTAGAATGAAAATAATTTAAAAAAAAATCTTCCTTACCAGCCTTGGTAGCCTTATAGTAAAATTAGGGGATGGGAAAAGAGGTTCTTAAAGAAAATACTCTTTAAGGTTTGCTTGGTAACACAACCAATATTCTTTCCTTACACAGATAGGATTTGCATATTTATAATCCAATCCTTCAGCACTCCTACAAAGTGCTGTGTGTTCCTTTATTCAGTGAGAGTGGAGGGCACTCATCACCACATGCTCAGCACTTCCTTCCAAGAGCATTCTGCCCCTTGCAGAATTGAACCCTCAATGCACACAGTAGCTGTGTAAGCAGAGCAGCTGGGCAAATGTTGCAAAATAAATAAATATTCTTGCAAGTATTCACTAATTTTGAAATTACGTTTTTCCAGCCCTGGTCACACCCCCTTTTGTATTTGCTTGAAGCAATTGAGGCTTTACTCACACAAATGCTTTCTTTGGGAAAGAATTGAAATGAGATAGTAAATACATTGGCCAAAAATGTCAAACCCAGGTGCCTAGATCTAGGCTCCTATATCAATACTTAGGCACCTAAAAAAAATTGGCCTGATTTGCAAATAGTCTAAACACTTGCAGCTCACATTGACTGAAAATCAGGCCACTTTTGTTCAGGTGCTGACATATAAATTTAGCTACCTAACTTTAGGCCTCCTTATTAGGAAATTTTGGCATAGAAGGAGGCTCAGGTTGCAAGGATGGCTGTTTATATACCCTCATCTGGTGTGCAGAAGCCAATAGCTTACCTGAGCTCCACCCCCTGCCACCAGCCTGCCAATCAGCTCAGGTAATGTTTCCTGCCCTCCCAACCCCCAAGGGGGGGGGGACTCTTAAAGGTGCCACTCCACTTTTTTCCCCCATCAGGAAAAAAGTGTTTTTTTACTTTGACGGGGTGGCGCTCGGGGCGGGGGGTTGTTTCGGTGGGGCAGGGCGGTGCTCGGGGGGTTTTGGTTTCGACAGGGCGGCACTTGGGTTGTTTTTTTTGTTTCGGCAGGGCGGCGCTGGGTGGGGTGGGGGTTTTTTGTGTTGGCGGGGCAGCGCTCGGGTTTTTTTGTTTTTTCTTTGCTTGGTGGGGGCAGCGCTCAGGTCAGTGCTGGTTTTTTGGGGGGATTTTGCTTGGGGGGGCAGTGCTTGGGGGTTTTTTTTGCTTAGGGCAGCAAAAAAGTTAGAGCCGGCCCTGTACCCAGCATTAAAGCCAAAGCCCTCTGCTCATGAAATTGCATTACAGCTCCAAGACTAATGTCAAACCAGGCTTTGTAGAGTTCTTGCCAAACTTTTATTTTTCATAATGTGAGTAATGGCTTCCTTTTAGCAATCATTGTACATAGAGTTCTCTCTCTCTCTGAAATAAACATAATTTAGGACTCAACATAATTGTAAAACTTTTGCTGTTACCATTCTATGCACAGACACAAATTAAATGAAAAACATGATACATTTCCCCATTAGTGGTGTTATAGTAGAGATCTATGTAGAGGGTGCACAGTAATATAGCATGCTGGAATTTATGTTGCTGCAGTACGAGCTATTCACTCAGTCACTGATCAGCTGCTATTTTATGAGATACTGGGAATTCTCTCTCTCTCTCAAGTGCAGACTCTTCAATTGGCCATATATGTTTCAGTCTCACAAAGCAACCTTATTTCAACACCAGGTGAGGAACATTTGCAAAAGATTATAAACTTCCCTTCCCTTACTGGGAGTTCCAATTTTATAATGAGTCCCTCCAAAGCAGTTAAGTCCTTGCCCTGTATAATGCAGTGGCCCAGAATCTCAGTGTAAGTTAAGTCAATGGAATGATGCCAGTTTATACCAGATGAGTTACTGGCCCAATTAATCTAAAGCACATTGATTTATGAGAACTAGGGAATAAATACCAGCAGAAGAATAGAGTCCAATAATGTTGCATTTTAAATTGCATGTAAATAGCACCTATCCAAGGGTGCCAAAAACACTTTACAAACCGTGTGTGTGTGTGTGTGTGTGTGTATGTGTATTATTGTCACTGTCATCGATCAGTCTATCAGCCTTCACAGAGAAAGTGCTGATCACAACACGTCAGACGTGTTGTTCTAGCCAGTCCTCCAAATACCCGCTGGCCAGGCTATCAGTAGCACCGGACACCCGACTGACATAGCGCACAGCAGCCCAGAACTCCTGAGCGATCCGCCAACCGCAGCCTCCTAAGCAGCTGGGATTACAGATACGCGCCACCACACCGGGCCTGTATTATTGTACTACTGAATATTGTGTGTAATTAGAACATTACCTCAGTTGTGCATGTGGGCAAAGGATTTGACCCTGCATTTCAGTGATGGGTGAACAACTTGCGCACTAGAAAAGTTGATGGGGTACGTGGCAGATGGGCTGACATCATTCCTCCTAAGCCATAGAGTGGTAGTGAAACACTCTGCAGTTACTACTGTAGCTGCTGTCCCTTACATACACCTACATGAGAAAGGGGTCTGACTGGCAGAACTATGAAAATATACATATGCTGGTGTTCTTCCCATGTCTCTCTCCCTCACCTGCCAGCAAAACACTGTGCTTCACTAGCAGCCAAGTAACCTCCAAGATGTTGTGCTCTGCGGTCCATAGGGAATGAGGATGCTTTCTTTAGTTTCTTTCCATCTCCACACTGTAAAATCGCACCAATTGCCTTCAGGGCCTTTCAGAATCACGCAGGAGGAAGCAAAATTTATTTGCTGCCAAGAACAGTCTGATACATCTATTGTATTTGATTCCTGTATGGGAATATGATCTTTCTTAAAAAAATAGCTTTCCAAATGTTCATAGTGGTTTCCCATTCAGACAAACTGAAATTACCTGACTTTCTTCAGTTGCGTTGTTAGTCCAGTACAGAACCAAGTATGTAGCAACCTACCTAAAACATAAAATTAGAGGCTAGTCACAAGTCTCAGGAACCCTCTAATTAAAAAGCTATTTTGTTGATCATTTTCTGTTGCCTTCAGTGACTTCCCTTTTCATTCATTTAAATGTATGGGTCTTATTTTAGTTAGAGTTTGGATGAGCTGTGGCTAATCTGGCAACTCAGTAGGTTTTATTTTTTTGGCTAGACTTGGCATTTCCACTCTAGCAGTCACCATTGCAAAAGGTATCAGTAATAAGGTTCACTTTGACCTCACATTATTGAAAATGTATGCATGGCTACACAGAGTGATAAGCAAACCGTTATCATTCATTACATACTGCTGTTCGTAGTTCTGCTACAATAGCATTTCTAACAACCACAACAATGCTCTTGTTGATTCATGGAAGAATTCCAAGGGTCATATATCTTGTCTGGCCTAGGAAACAAGTTTAAGCTGAAATACTATTTTCATTTTAAAGATCCATCTGTTATTTCATCATAGGAAGACCTAAACCTTGCTGGTGCTGAATTGGGAATGTAAGAGAAAGGCAAACTCAATACTCCAAAGTTCAAAATTCAAATTAGACATCATATTTGCTGTATAAATTATGTTATATGCTATCACCATTACAAGTGTTAGCCAAGAAGTCCCATACAGTATCACTTCAAATATATTCCCATTATTTCAAGGTGTTCGCATCGCAAAACATGGTTTAGCTTAGCCCTTCTCTTAAGGCTTTTTCACCAGTTTGCCCAAGGGTCTGACATTAATCCTTATACTCAAGATAGGACTAATTAGTGTAATGACAGATATCAGTGCTGTCATGCACAAGACATCGTCTTGCTGAATCTTTCTTTGTCCAAGGAGCATGTTGCTGCTGGGCAGGAGCCTGCAAACAATTGGAGAGAATCAATACACTACCCCGATGGTATTCTCAGGAGAGACAAGGAATGACTTCCTACATCAAATCTGTCAGTCCATTACATAATTTATTTGTGCAGTCTTCAGTCTTCATGCATCTCCTGAGACAGACAAGAATGATCTTCCCACTTCAGCATATTTAAGATGAACATTAAAATTATTTGAGAAAGGTATTGTCTTCCAGCAGTATCGATGGTTAGCACAGTGTCTAGATCTCACTTAAGCCACCTGGCAATGGGGAAATAAACATTTCCATCCCCTTTCTCGTTTCTTTTTTATTTCCCATATATTTATTATTTATTTATTTTGGGAAATTGAAGCTAATAAATTAAATGTGGATGTGAATAATGGAATCAGTACAGTAGCTCCTTTCACATTTTTGTTTGTTTGTTTACTCGCTTTTTCCAGGGAGGGCGGGGAAAGAAGTATATTTAAGTTCCCTACATGAAGAGGTATGGGAGGTAATTTTGGGTTGGTATAAGCATTTGGATTTGCTGGACACTTCTTGCTAAAATGAACAGTAGTGATACAGTATTGACATTTAAATTGCCATCATTATGTTGCAGGATTAACATGTCATTGAGATGCCTGGGACAGTTCACATCTCTCATAACTATTGTTTCAAGCTGTCTGCAGACTCAGGAACACAACACTGACGTGTAATATGCTCCGTTCATATTTTCAAAGTTATCCTCACAGTAATGCAGGCCACAAATATTTATTTTAAATGTAAATTGAGGTCAAATGGAGCACAGTTTTTTCAGGAGTAGTGTCTGTAGCAAATTGCACAGTCATAAAATTGTTCAATAAATGTGTTCCTTGCCATGACTGAAAATCTTGCTGCTGATCATGCAGCCAGAGAACCTTTGGAGAATGATACTGCCACTGCTGTCAGTATCAGACATGCTATGTTCATTAGAGTTGCTTCACATACTTACTCTGCTAAGAAGCATTATGTAATGTGAGCAGAGGACTGAACAAAGCACAATTTGTTGTTTCCATGTCAGAGTTGATGTCTGCATGGTATATTTACCGGTGGCGGGTGTTATTTTCAAGAATGGTTATTCATACCTAGTTTTACTTAGATAAGGACTAATTTACTTGTACATACATTTAAGAGCATTGTCATTGCTGAAATATGCATGTGACGGACCAATAAAAGATGGTGGCTGATGGTGGATATGGAAAAGTGAACTATGCCTTGGGGAATTCTAGATTTCATTTGGTACTTCATGGTTTTGAATAAATTCCTTTTGTTTATAGATCATTAATAGTATAACAGCTTCCAGTGTCATAACAACTTGAGAGAAAGCTACATCCTGGAAAAAAAACAACTTTATTTAACAACAAAAAAAGTGGTACAGCTGCAATAGCCACCAATATCAGACTGCAATCAAAATACATAAGATAGTCCATTGGCAGGCATTCCATGGAGTGGAAATGAGGTCCGTTTGAGGTTAATGTTCTCCAGATCCTGGATAGCTTCAGGATTAGAGTGCACTAGGTAAGGCTGCAGGAAGACAGGAAAAAACCAGGACAGTCCAAAATGTGGTGCTGCTGTTCTGTGACATGCTACTGACGGAGATGCAGATTCCTGCTACATACAGGGTGCGAGATGTGAGTGCAGACATGCTGAGGCACTTATGAATAGCACAGTCAACCTGAATTACCTCATGACTTCCCTATGGAATGTCTAGTCCTGCTGCCTTCTCAATCTAACATGTGTTCCCTCAGGGGTTTGGGATCTTCATCTCTGTATCTGTCCTGATGATTTGGAAGCATCTTGATTTTTTTCTTCCTTGAAATTCTGTCTCTTCAGCTCCCTCTCATCTGGTCTGCCAGCCTATCTTCAGATTTTGTTCTGCAACTCTAGACGATGTAGACCCTGATTCTCCATGATTTGAAAGGTGCTCTGTCCCTTCAGGGTCTGGATGAGAGCTCACTATCCTGGCCTGCAATGGGATCTGCCCTCGTGATAGTGAAAAGGGAAAAACAAAGGTTTAGCAGGAATGTTAATGAACACTGCACTGCTTTGCAGCAACATACGTCTTAATAACAACCATTGTATCTGTTCCTCTCAAAGGACTTAACTTTCACATTCTTCTGTCTCAGAGGATAGCTACGTATGGTTCCAGTTTCAAAATGGTAAGTAGCAGCATCAAAATAGCACCCCTTAACTAAATATTCACCTATTGTTTTTTGGAGTTGGGATGAATAGGGGGTGATATTCAATACACATAGTCTATCATAAAGTTCCTTCTTGCAGGATGCAAGGCTCAGAGAAGTATTTAAGGACTGCTGTGGGATGCGGAGAAAGCAGTATTTCTGCTGAATTTAGTTGCCAAAGTAGAGCAGAGACTTGCTGGGAGATTATTTTAGGTGATCCCTGAAGATTGGGGCTAAAATAAACAAACAATTTCACTAGATTCTTGTCCCAGTTAGATTAGCTGACAACAGGGGGAATGAACAGAGCCATGCTTCCACCACCACCACCACCCCTTTTCTTGGTTGACTGCTAGGTAGATTAGTATTGTGAATGTCCTTTTCTTCTGTGTGTATAAAAGCATTGCATACTGAAAATTTTGATCCCAACTAGATAGCTGCCTTTGTCCAGCCACAGCACATGAACTGTCCCAAACAACAAAATTTACAAACTAGGTCTACGGTGTAAGCTACATCTGGCCATATCCAGCTTTGCAATTTCCAGTACTACTGAGTATGTGACTTTTTAAACTTTTCAGTATATGGCCTCTATCTGAGAATAGTCACATGACATGCTTCTGCCAATCTCTGCACAAGGCTAACAGGATAGTTTCACCTTCATGGGTGTTCCTGGGGAAGAGTGGCCAAGGGGACTGATTACTGCAGGGTAAGGATGTCACAGGAGTCACAGAAGGGGTTGTCAAAGTTGGCAGTGTCCCAGCCACTGAACTAGGTGGGGAGGTGCTGCCCAATCAGTACAGTTATAGCATCTGCAGCTAGGGGGATTTCTGTCCTCACACAAGGCTAAACACATCTGTTTCACAAGAATGACAGTGCACGTGCAGATCAAGAAAACCTATTTTCCAGCCCCAAACACACAGAAAAGGCACAAATTAATAAAAATCCAATAAAAAGCAACCTACCTTGTATAAAAGGTCCCACAATCTACTGACTCCTTTTCATCCAGAACTATCTTAGGAACCATCTGTACAGCTTTTGGTAGGAAATTTGGTCTTGGGACCCTGGCAAAGGCTTAGACGCTCCCTCATCCTGGTGTCAGTCCGGGTTTATAATGACAAGGGCAGCCAATTCCTTCTAGGTCCACAACAGCACAGTTTCAGGTGTCTTGTGATGTCAAGAATTATTGCTGGCTCCCCAAGATCTGAACATTTCCTTGAACTCTCGATAGAAAGGGCTGGTTCCCCACCTTGCCCCAGAGAAGACATTTGTATCCCAGACCTTCCTCACATTACTGTTCTCAGTGCACAACACCTGTATAAGAATCCAAATGCTCTGACACCCAGTCAGAAATGAGAATATTCTTCAGAGTCAAGTTCAACTATACTCAGATCTCCTAATTGCCCCCAGATTGATACAAGCCCTCCTCCATCTGCTTCATTCATATGGCTGCATGATCACTGGATGCTTTTTTGAGACAAAGAAGAGAACTTTACTGCACAAAAGGCTTCAGAGGCTTGCACTGGAACTCATCAATCTCAAAAGTAGATGCTGATGGAAGAGTTTGTGTTATGAGATTGGGGTTTGTGATACATTTTGAATAGTTGGGTGACTTCTGAAAGACTTGATCTCGGGGCATGAAAGTCCGGAAACTCAACCGGAGATGCCACTGAAAGATGTTTCTTGATCAGTAGGGAATGGTGCTGGGAAGATCAATTGAACCTTCTAAGCCAGAGCTTACTGTCTAAACTGATAATACAATGGTGCAGAATGCCATGGTGGTGGATGCCACAGTGCTTCCCGATTACAACAGTGCTGTGCATGTTTGCACATCATTGCATGTGGGGACACAGTGTGCTACAGACATGAGGGGATTGCAATAGCAAACTGCTCAAGTGCAGACAATGCTTCCGTGTCTAGTCAAACCACACACTTTCAGGTCAACAAAATATGTCAGTAAACGTCTTCACTTGTGAAGAATTTAGTCGTCTCTTTTGTTGTAGTTGCCTGACACAAAGTAATATGCCATCCTGATTTGTCTGGATCAGTCCCCATAAATGAATGAGGGAATTTCGTCTTTTAAAATCTTCTTCAGCAATGGCTTTTCAGAGCCTCAGCATGCACTGAAAACTACAAAATCCTCTTCATCAACAAAATATAAACAAATATTTAGGCAAGAGGAGGTGGGGAGTGTTAAGAAACCTCCAGAATTGTCTCAATTTGAAAATTATAATATCTGGTCAATTCACTTAACCCACTCCATTATTCATGTGCTAATTCTTAAATGTCTATAGTAATCCAATTTAATGGGAGCGCTGGGTATCTCAAGAGATTGGGAATGGGATACGGGGAGGGAGGGGTATCCTAGTTCAACAGTTTCAGCTGGCCCAAAAGGTTTAATTTGTGGTTGATCCTTTATGAATCAGTGTTCCAAATCTAGTTCCCAGTGGACAAGTGACCACATCAATGAAACTAACAAAAAATGGCACAGACTAGTGCCTTGGCAGTCACAGAAGAAAGGCTAAAACTTGAATGGGAACGGAGTCTGAGCTTTTCAAATTCCATGGTGTAGTGTGGAGAGATTTGCATGGTGACTGAGAGGGCTATAAATAACTTGCATTGTAAATCCAAAATCTTTAACAATCACTGACTACATGAAAACACATGTAGAGGAGTTGGTACAGTTTCACTGAATGTGAACATATTCCATTTTGTTTCTTCACTGTTCTCATACAACAGGTTTATCTTTAGGGATTTCTTAAGGAAGTGCCCCAATTTCAAGTGAAAATAGCAAAACAACACTAATAATGAAAAAATCAGTCTCATTTTCAGACTCCCGTCCATTACCAGCCAAGTCACAGACCTTGCAAAGACTTACATTTAGAGCTGGTCACAGAAATTCCAACAAATATTTTTCCATTGGAATTTACTGATTCATCAAAATCTAAACCGTTTTGCGGAGACAATTCAATTTCAACGAAGTTTCCCTGCCAGCTCCCCTGTCTGGCAAGCACCATAACAGCCCACAAGATGGACGGCCCCAGGGCTGGGCTCAATTCCCTTTCATGGAGAATTTTGAAAATTTTGGTTTTCATTTACAAATCAGAACAAAACCAAAATATCAATATCTTCCATGAAAGTGAAGTACCTCTCTTCACCCACCTCTACTTACACACTTGGTGTCAATGGAACTATTTACATGCTTAAAGCAATTTAACCAACACATTATCCCCTTAACACTAACAAACAAGATATTCAGTTGATCATAACTAATGCGGCTACCGGGATACAGTCTATTATTTAGCTGTCACGTAATTAATTTTCCTCTTGTACGGTTTCCAACTGAAATTTCTCAGGCTTCATAACACACAGGATTATTTTGGATGGTTCCTAGTTTAAAACTTCAAATGGCAGAATCTCCTTTGTGCTCTCTCTCTCTTTTTCCTTTATCAAGCACCAGCTAAACTAACAGACAGGCAGACAATGTATCACCCTTTTCAAACTCTGCTAGGAACCACACTTAAAATAAAAGTATCAAAACCATCCAAAAATCACACAAAATAGAATGTCATGCAATTAATTAACCTGTCAAGAGAGAAGCAGACAGTATTGTTCTGATGAGGTTTTCAGATTGTGGGTGGTTTCCCCTTGCCAGGTGCAGCTGCCGTGATAGTAAGGGGGAAAGTTTAGGAAATATTCCTGTGCCAATCCAGTACAAAAACTGGCCCTAAGACAAACTGAGTGGCCATGCATAAAATGAACACGAGGATTCCATCTCCAAAAGAAATTAAATACAAAATAAGGATGGGGCATGTTTTTCAGTTTAGAAAAGCTGGCACCAATGATGCATCTGCCAAAAAAGAATAATATTCTAGGCGCAATCAGAGCCTACTATTTGGGCTTTTAGGGGTCAATCCTGTGAAGTGCTGAGTGCCTCCTGACATGGAAACATAGGATATTCATTACACTGCAGAAAGTGCTAAGCATCTACAGAATTAAACTCTAAATGAGGGTTGTTTGCGGAGGATCCCAGTAGGCAGAATATGGATGTAGGAGTCTGATGATGCTATTTTACTTTATGGAAAATTAAAATCATAAAAGTGCCAGTATGTTCACACAGTACCCTAGGATGCTCAGAATTTCATCTACCAAATATTCTGCAGAAACTTTATAGTTTTGTTTATACAGATCATGTTTTGCTTTCATATCTTCTTGCATAATCTTCCTTTTGTTGTATTTTAATTCAGTGTATTTTTGATTAGGTGATACCTTAATGCATTTCTTACATTAACAACTGTGCCAGTGATAGCTTTTTTTCCCTGGCCCAATCTTTATCTGTTGCCTGGGATCCAGGAATGTCTCTCGGTGTGGCCATGTTAGTCTGTATCAGTAAAAACAACAAGGAGTCCTTGTGGCACCTTAGAGACTAAGCACAAGGACTCCTCGTTGTTTTTAGGAATGTCTCTGTTACTCTGGGTTACTAAATACAAAAGACTCCTAGAACAGTTACTATAATGTGTCTCCCTACCCTGGGACCATCCTTGTTTTATATATTTGTAAGCAGAGTTAGGATGAGCTCTACCCTGACATCTGGTGGTGAGTTGTGGAAAGGGATGTCAGGGATGTCAGGGGCTAATTTTGTTTGCATGGACACACCCACCCTGCAAAGCATGATGGACCGCTTGCCCAAATGGTCACTTTGACTGCTGTGGGAGCCCCAGTTTTTTTGTTATTGGGGCAGGAAGAATAAAGTGTTGTTACCCTGATTATGTGAATCAAGGACAGTGGGCTCACATAATCAGGGTAACAACACTTTATTCTTCCTGCCCCAATAACAAAAAAACTGGGGCTCCCACAGCAGTCAAAGTGACCATTTGGGCAAGCGGTCCATCATGCTTTGCAGGGTGGGTGTGTCCATGCAAACAAAATTAGCCCCTGACATCCCTTTCCACAACTCACCACCAGATGTCAGGGTAGAGCTCATCCTAACTCTGCTTACATATTCATTGTCATTTCTTCAAATAGCCATATAGTTGATGAGAGAAAATATCTTCACTACTGATAAGCAAAATTATCTATTAGCACTCTGATATCCTGGGATGGAAGGTTCTTGAAGTGCAAAGTATTTATTAGTATATTATTAATACATTTTAAGTGGCATCTGAGTTTAGCCATAAAACTCCAATTAACATTTAATGAGTGTCCTGAGCTAAAGCGTTGCATCATACTTTTGAAACATATCGTAAGGGGTAAGTGCTAAGAACATTGGTTGCTAAAAGCATGTTTTCTGCAGCTAAACATCAATACTATTTTAGCACACTATCTAGCAATATGCAATGGGTTTCGAGAGTGCTTCTGTAAAGAAAAAGGTTTTTGTGACTCTATAACACTGTTCTTTACAGAATGCAGTATCTGTGATGCCAGCTCAGTTCTTAGGAGCCACTCTTAGCTCACTGAGTAGAGGCCTCTATTGGAAAGATAAGGGATTGCTTATAGGCAGTTAATGAAAAACATACACCCTAGCCACTTGTAGGCTATGAAGGATAATGCTCCATATACACATTGCGCTCAGATATTACAATAATGGACAGCAATATATACTTTTTATATCTATATCTATCTATAGCTATAGATATCTTTATATATGTTAACAGTTTTCCTTAAATCCTGTAAAGCAGCTATTTCAGTTCAGTGCTACTGACATAACTATGGAAAGTTCTCTCAGAAAAGTATTAAATCTCTTTTTATCTGCAGTTTGTAAATTGTCCAAGCACATTAATGTTAGGAACTGGAGATGGACAAAGCTGGTTTGGAAAAGTTTGTGTACCTCTGGACATAAACCTTCCCACCACACTGGAGGGAGAGGGAGTTAGTTTACTACATGACCACCACTAGTAACAAATCCATGGCTGCATATATTCATGTGTTGTAACCATCAAATAAACACCACATATATGGCACTGGAGGTAGAAACCAGGATCTTTGGCTCAAAAAAATCAGGAACCTATACTACTTGAGCTAAAGGAGAACCTCATTTAGCTGTCAGCAGTAGTATGTGCAAACAGTGAACTATTCAGATTCTGATTATATTTGTTTTTTGGGTTCTAGGGTACTCTGGAACACTCAAATTCAAAGCAATTTGTAGGGCCAAATTTTCAGGACATTATTTCTATGTGTATACTTAAAGCTTTGCAGCTCATTCATTTGCACATGCACTCCTTGTGCCCACAAATGAAAGAATGTACAGTATGTGCAAAAACCTCCCATTTGTGAGAGTAAAGCAAACACAAATTAAATGTAAGTGGGTGTGTTCATATTCTACGATTGTGTGCAGAAGCGATATTGCATAAAAGTGGCCTGTGCAAGATTCGGATGCCTCTGGTCTGCATACATAGAGTTGCACAAGCTGAGGCCCACTTGAAAATTTGACCTCTAAAGAAAAATCAAGGACAATGAGGTAGGCAGCAGTCTGCAGCAAAGGATGTTGGAAATAAATATGTATCAAAGACGCGCCACCAAAACCTAAGCTGGCTGAGACGTAGTTCGTTTCAGCAACAGAGTGGAGCTGTAGACGATCCAATTTGATCCCAGTTATGCGCTCGTAATTCCAGACTAACTCCATGGAAATCCATGTGGAATGGAAATGCTTGTATAATTAAGATCAGAATCAAACTTAGAGGTGTTAAGCTGAAAGAATCAGAGGGGCAACCAAGAAAAGAAGACTAAAACTTTGTATTACAAAATTACTGTGTCCAAATTTACGGGTGTACAATTTTGAGCGTGCCCTTGCAGGACACTTTTAGAGCCAATGGGACCAGTCACATGCTTATAGCTAGGCACTTGCTGAGTCAGGGACAAAGAGTTTGATTTTGATAATGTGACACTGAATCTGTGTAGCATGTATTTGGGTACAAAACACAGACACATACACACGCTCTTGCTGATACACTTTTACAGTTGTTGGCAGCAGCTACCTGATGCCAGATTTTTTTAAAAAATAATAAATCAAGTAAAACCACCACGCAAAATCCATTGTTACATGCTAAGAGATCTGGCTTGTTGTAAAAAGCCTTGAGCACCATGGTTTGTTTAAAAATAAATGTGCAAAGGTTCACATATTATAGATCTGTTCTAAAAACTTGTTCAGCTTAACAAAGGAGCAGAGCTTCTCGCCTTCGCTTCCTCCACAATAAAGAAATAGGTGTAAGGTTGGTTAACTAGAAAAAATAAAATCAAACAAAATGCTTGTCAGATATGCAGACCCATAGTACGGTGCTGTTTCTGGGCCATCCTCTGACACCCCAGTACTGACTTAGCCTAAAGATGGATTGAAACAAAGATCAGAGTCCACAGCACATCTGAGAAAATCCCTCTAAATTGGTGTAACCACATGAAAAAAATATTTTAAATTAACTTCAGGTACCAAACTGCACTTATTCAGGTGTTGAGTGGGTCAAGTTATTAGTTACATTAGCTAGATTGGTAAGTAAGGCCCTTGGATAATTTAGAAGATCCGTTATGACAGAATTTACCCATCTGTCTCAAATGGAAAGCAGTTCCAACTAAACTTTTACATTGTCATTTGTAAGATAACTAGATGGAATATTTTATTGCAGACTGTACAAATCAGATTCCATTTCCAACCTACAGTTCATGAGAATATGATATTTCATAAAATGCTTTCCTCATTTTACAGGAAAAAACACCTTGTTCTCTAATCGGATTACTGAAATTCTAGGAAGAGCAATAATAACCAGGTCAAATGATGTAGCTAAATGCAACGGAGCAAGTAAATGTATTCATTTTCAACCCCTTGATGTTCTTATCCTGGAAGTAACCAAGTGGATTAACTCACAGAACCGATGCTTCTGAATTAGTGGCATCCATTTCATTAGACGCCACAATTTGATTTTTGGCCGGTGTTTACTCACAGCCTCTGGCTGTATTCAAGAACAAAAGCTCTGTGACAGGCAACTTACAGTATGCGCACAGAGTAAATCAGAGCGAGGAGGCTGGAGGAATCCCCATGGTTAGAATGGTGCACGTGACACAGGCACTTACCCAATTTCAAAGCACTGAAAAATGGATTGCTCAAAACCAGTTTACCTGTCCTTTTACTGCAGATTTGGGACATTTTTGCATGTTTGGATGTCCACAGATTATCACTTGATTTGAAATAATGTTCTTCAGCTCAATATCTTACTAAATGTTTAAACAAGTCTGTAGGTCTGGTGCTCCATTTAGAGATGGTTCAGTCTGGTTCAGCAATCTGCAAGTGTTTTACAGAACTTCCAGTGCTGGAGATATTTAGAGACCCGTAGTTAAAGCATATATTTTGTTACCACCATTTTCTCTTGTAGACACATTGAGTAATTTGAACAAGTAGTCCAATTCCGACGTGAAAGATTCAAAACCACCTTTACAAGTTACATAGCCTTGCCATTTCAGTTTCCTAATTTGTTTTTCATTGTGTGTTCTATACTTTCTTATAGTCTTATGTTTATAGCCCACAGACTTAATGGTAAATCTTAATGAAAATTACTATCCACAATCCGTTCTCTGGATCATGCTAACTTAGGTTTGGTTAGGAAACCTGCTAGATGATAAATCTCAGACCTTGAATATTTTATTTATTTATTTATTTATTCAAATATTGAGCAAAAAGAGGAGATATTGGAAGAAGAATACACTGGGAGTGCCCTCCAGATGCTACACGACACACTTACTGCTGAAATAAGGGTATGGAATTTAGCTTATCCGGGGTGTGCACAGGAATTTAAATGTGACCACTTTTGGAGGGGCATGTTCTGTGCCCCCACCGCAGCCCAGGGGCCGAAGGAACTCTGTGCCCCTGCCGATTACTGGGGGTGTGCCCCTGCTTGCCCCACCCAACCCCGTGCATGTCCTTGATTTCTGAAAATCTCAACAGACAACTCACACTCTCAAGTCAAACTGAGCTGTACTCATTGCAAGACGGGAGGGGGAAAAAAGTGACTGAGCCACTTTTACAGTCCCTAATCTCAGAGGCAGTTGTCTACATAGGGATTTCCCTGGTAATAGAAAGTAGAAAGGTTCCTATGCCACCTCCTCACTCCCAGGGAGATAGGGAACTTGGGCAGAGCACTGCTGTGCTCAGCAATCCCTAGTTAATACAACGGGCCCCTGAAAATGCCTTAGCATTCCATAATGCAAGGATCAAGTAGATGCTTTGCCATGACCTGTCACCACCACCCACCCTGGTCTGCTCCTTGCTCAGAACGACCAGAACTGAGGAATTGGCCCAATCTGTGCAGTTAAGTGTGATGACACACTCTATGCACATGCTGTGTCAGAAGCTTTTCACACGCTCATTGGTGATGTTCTAGTTAACTGGAATACTGAAAATACCTGAAAGAGGACTCCACAATCAGACACACTGCAGCCTAACATCACTGGAAAAACACAAAATTAGTGAACTACTCACCCTATCAGTGCAACCCCCTCCCACAAAAGAGCAAACAAAAGGAGATAAAGAGATCCTGTTTACACAATAGACTCCCTATTGGCTAAATAGCTACAACTGCAAGTATGTCACTGCTACTGATCTATCTACAGGCCATTCAGTTCCTCAGGTTAGGATGGTTTGGGAGTTCATAGAGAGTTAGATATTATCGAGAACACTTAAATATATTGTTTTATCAGATCCCCTGTAACACCATACTTAATTTCCTAGCTTTCCTAAACAAAAGGTAAATAATCTTGCAATTTAAATGTTTATATCTTGTTTCACTCTTATCAAGATGACCTACACAACAAACCAAATATGCTCCTACTTACATCAGTATAAATCTGGAGTAACTCCACTGAAGACAATGATCCAATTTCTCAGGTCTGCTCCAATTTGAACCAGCTGGAATGACCCTCCAGGGGCCGTTCTGCAAGCCCAGAATCACCAAAACAAAGGGTTTCCGGACACCACCACCCCTCTCTTCTTCTGGGCACACCTATGAGGGATGCTCCTAACCCTGGGGTTCAGAAAGAGATAGAGTAGAGCAAGTGACATCGGCTTTCTGCCTCTTAAAGATTCCCCATCAAAAGAGAATTCCCAGCTGTCCTGTTACAGTAGCTCTCCATGGTACAAATGGATAGAGTGGGAAGCCAGGGATCTGGCTGTCACTTACACTGGATTTACACTGGTATAGCTGAGAACAGAATTTGATCCAATATCTTTCCACAATACTGTTATTAAATCTCTTATGGTCTTTCTACAAACCCTCGTGCATTCTCACTTCTAGCAATTACTCATTTCAAGTCCCTGATTGCATTCTGCAGATGATTATACCATTCATCACTGAACCAATTTGCTGTGTATGACTTTTTGCTTAATGTCCAGTTGACCTTGGTCAAACTCCCAATTACAGATTCTCCTCTCATCAGTAAACTTGTTTACTTATCTGTCACTTTTTTTTTAGCACAGCAACACATCAGTCAACATGACATCATATTGGTCACTAAAAACAGGTTTCCCACACTGTGCTGAGAAGTTCTCAGGCATTCAGGGTGCTTGCATTTCTCGGAGCTGAACTCATAATGGCCCAAAAGCATTAAAAATGTGAACAAAACTACACCAAACTGGAACATAACTACTTTTTATCATGGTGTGTAGTGTCAACATCTGCAAACCTGGGGATATTAATATTCAAGTCACTATCTCCTTGAAAGGAATTGTAGGCACCACAGTGAAATATTCCCTCTTTTAATATTCTGCTGGGAAAGAAAGTGTCTGTATAATTCAGCTGTAGTGCTCCACACGGAATGGATTTAATCAGCAGTCAATCAGCACATAAACATTTTATGCTGAATAATAAGGTACTGTCACTGCACTCAGGACACTCACCAAGTCAAACTGCAGCATGGTTACCATCCTTTTAGAAGAATATGAAATATGACCATAAAAACCCTGTGACCAATCACTGCACATGTCAACTCTGCCTTGAACAATTACCTTAATCATGGTCCAAATGGAGGATGGGGGGAGAGACGCAGAGCTTTGGCTGGATTTAAAATGTTCTGATGTACATTTTTAAGGAGGTGGGCTAGGGCAGCTGAAACAGCTCACACACACAGTGCTGTGCCAATTTACTGGTCAAAGTAAATGTCATGCTCACAACATTTTTCTGATTGGGAATTTTTCCATACTTATACAGGATGGAACTTGATTCAAAAAGCTTTTATAAGGGGGAAGCGTCACTGGGAGACACTGCCCCTTTAAGAAAGAGCAGGGCCAAAGCACCTGTGCCTGGTCAGCTGACCCCAATTTGATTTAAAAGAGGGCACCTGGGCGCTCTGAGAAACTCCATGGGAGAGGCTGCCAGAGTCCTCTAGGCAGGGAGGCAGTGGAAACCTGGAGCGGGGCAGGGCGGGGAAGAGGGGGAATAGCATGGAAGATTCCTGCAGGAAGCATTGAGAGGTGAGGGGGAAATCCCCTAGGAGTGGTAGCCCAGGGTAAGGAACTGTTTTTTTGTGTTTGGTTATGCGTGGAGCAATAAAACTTCCTGGACAGAGACTAAGAGCATGTCCACACTACATTACATTGCACTACACTACTGTGGGTAGCTATCCCACAGTGCATGGAGCCGAGTGGAATGTTGGGTTGGGCTTGCAATGCCTCATGGGACCAAAAAATTTGCACTGGTGGTTATGGGAACATGGCGTTAGCCTCCCATGATGCACTTACCTCACGCCCTCCTTGAAATCAATGGCAAACAAACCAAGCCTTTTTCATGCCTTTTTTCCTAAGCCTGGGTTACTCATGCAAACGCCATAGCATGGCAAGCATGGACCCTGCTCAGCTGTACACTGTTGTTGTGAGCATTACAAACACCTCGCGCCTTATCCTGCAGTATTTGCTCAGCCGAAGCAGGAGCCGCCACGTGGAACAATGTGATGCCACACTAGCAGCCCTGCTGGAAGCCTTGGAGCAGAACAATTCGCAGATGTTGGTGACAGTCACGCATCACCTTGACACAGTGGAGCGTCGCTTCTGGCCCAGGAAACAAGCAGTGACTGGTGGGACTACATCGTTATGCAGCTATGGGATGACAAGCAGTGGCTGCAGAATTTTCAAATGTATAAGGTCACTTTCCAGGAACTGTGTGAAGAGCTTTCCCCATCCCTGAAGTGCAGCAATACTAAAATGAGAGCTGCTCTGACAGTGGATAAGCGAATGGCGATAGCTCTGTGGAAGCTTGCAATACCAGCCTCCTACCAGTCAGTGGGGAATCAATTCGGAGTGGGTAAATCTGCTGTGGAGTCTGTTGGAATCCAAGTTGCCAGGGCAATAAATAGACTTCTGCTAAGAAGGGTAGTGACCCTGGGAAACATGCAGGACATAGAGGATGGTTTTGCTGCGATGGGGTTCCCTAACTGCGGTGGGGCGATAGACAGAATGCATATCCCTATCTTGGCACCAGACCATCTTGCCAAAGAGTACATAAACAGAAAGGGGTACTTCTCAATGGTGTTGCAAGCGCTGGTGGATCACAGGGACCATTTCACCGACATCAAGGTGGGATGGTCGGGAAAGGTGCATGACACACGTATCTTTATGAACTCCAGTCTATTCAGAAAGCTGCAAGCAGGAACTTTCTTTCCAGACTGCAAAATAACCATCGGTGATGTTGAAATGCCAATCGTGATCCTGGGAGACCCAGCCTACCCCTTGCTCCCATGCCTCATGAAACCATACACAGGCAATCTGGATAGCAGTAAGGACTGGTTCAGCCATTGGCTGAGCAAGTGCACAATGGTGGTGGAATGTGCCTTTGGACATTTAAAAGCCCGTTGGTGTTCTTTGCTTACTAGGTTAGACCTCAGTAAAAGCAATATCCTCATTGTTGTTGCTGCCTGCTGTGTGCTCCATAATATCTGTGAAACAAAGGGAGAAAAGTTTATGGCTGGGTGGGAGGTTGAAGCAGATCGCCTGGCAGCCAATTTTGAGCAGCCAGACACCAGGGCAATCAGAAGAGCACATTGAGGGGCACTGCATCTCCATGAGGCTTTGAAAACTCGTTTCAGCAATGACCCACACTAATGTAACACTTATGTGTGTTGTTCCATACCAAGCTGTCCTCTTCATTTCATGTATACTCCCCCATAAACTCCACCCCACTAACCACTGTGCGCTGAATGAATAAAGAGCCTTTTCTCCTCAATCCATTAGGTTTTATTATGCTCACAACCACTGAGAGACAGTGAAGAAAAGTAAGATAACCTGGGGCAAAAGGGCTGATAACACTGGTGGGGTGGGGGGACAAGGACAGCTTGCTTAAATTGCACTGCAATAACAATCAAAAGAGTGGAAATGGGCACCTTCTGGTCCTTGATGTTGAGTGCAAGGAATACCGGACTTTTCCCCTCCGCATCCTAGGATGTTTGGGAGAGGAGGATATGGAACTTGGTGACAATAGCAACAGGTTCAGCATAGGCTGTAAAGGGACTCTACCAGATGCCTTAACATATCTGTTTGCTTCCTCATAATCCACACCATCTCTTCCTGTATGTCACGCTCGTGTTCCCTGCATATTCTCCTGTCCTCCCTGTCCATGTCCAGGTTCTCGGACAGTGTAATCCTCCATGCGCTGAGCTCCATCTTGTCACTCTCAAAGGCATGCTTTAACTCTTTGAACATGTCCTCCCAAGTTTTTTTTTTTCTGCCTTCTAATCTGGGAAAGTCTCTGTCCCGGTGTGGAGGATGCACCGATGGACAAGGTTTCAGCTGCAAAGAATACAAAGCACAAGGGTAGCATTGACAGTGTTTCTGGTGCAAGGCTAATTCTTTTTATAAAAGAAACACCCCTCAATGCACTCCCCTGCAAGCAACAACATAATCATAACCACTGGCTATTGAAAGGGTTGGTTTGCTGCTCCAGCCGTGGTGAGTGAGGCCATGAGGCCTGGGTGAGAGGTCTTGTGATGCAGCTTTTGTTAAACCATCCTTGGGATCAATGGTTCCAACCTCAGAAAATCCCCCTTTCGCCTAGCAACCTGGATGGTGTTTGTGGACAGGCACCAACATAAAGCCCCACAAATAGTTTTGATTGTTACAAAAACCGCACCGGGTTGCAGGGAAGGGATACAAACAGGAAGCATCGTCCCCCCCTCTTTTTTTTAAATTCTGGTTGCAATACGTGGTGATCCCTTCCAACCACAACCAGGGCATGCTCAGGAAAGCGTGGTTGTGTGACCCAGAATTCACCAAACGGGGCAGATTACTTGTCATATTGCTTGCGGTTTAAGGGCTAGCATTTAAAACTTCCCCCGTTTCCCCTAGGTGATCATCTGCGATATCACTCTCCTGAGGGTAACGGAGGCAGCAAGGGATCAGATGCTGCAAGTGTCTGGGTACAGACCTGGTCCTTATGCTGCAATGCTGTGTTCCACAATGATGCCAGAAGAGTTAATACTGCAGTGGTGCAGGAAAGTGTCCTACTGTGGCGGACAAAATAAGGCAGCCCTTCCCAGAAACCTTCTGCAAAGAATTGCAGAGTACCTCCATGAAAGCTTCCTAGAGATCTCCATGGAGGATTCCAGGACCATCCCAGTGCACATAAACAATCTTTTTCGGAGCGCACCCTCTGCGTAGCTGGAGTGGCCACCGAGTCCCACTACACCTACTTTTTTGTTCAGATTCAACATTAAAAATAATAGCATGTAACCCCTACAGTTTGACGGGAAATGTGTACTCACCAGAGGTGCCTTCCCCAGCATCACGTTCTGCCAACAACTGGTCCTGTGAGGGGATGGGCTTCAGGGTTAAAAACAGTTCTTGGCTGCTGGGGAGAATGGATCCTCCGCTTGCCTGCCTTGCATTCTCCTCCTTCTCCTGTTCCTTATCAACAATGGCCTCCTCCTTATTGCTCGAGGTCACATAGTGCTCCTGGGAGGTATCCATGGAGCGTTTTGGGGTAGTGGTGGAGTAGCTGCCAAGAATCGCATGCAGCTCCTTACAGAAGTGGCATGTCTGTGGCTCAGAACCAGAGCGATTGTTTGCCTCCCTTGTCTTCTGGTACGCTTGCTGAAGCGCCTTTATTTTCATGCAGCACCGCTGTGTGTCCCTGCTGTAGCCCTTCTCCCCCATGCTCTATGCGATTTTGGCACAGATGTTAGTGTTTCTTCTGCTGGATTGGAGCTCGCCTGCACAGATTCTTCTTCCCACCCAGCAATAAGATCCACCACCTCCTGTGTACTCCATTCTGGAGAACATTTGTGGCCTTGAGCATCCATGAGAACAGTGAGGGGGGATTTGATAGCTGCTTTCAACTACCTAAAAGGGGGTTCCAAAGAGGATGGATCTAGACTGTTCTCAGTGGTAGAAGATGACAGAACAAGGAGTAATGGTCTCAAGTTGCAGAGGGGGAGGTTTAGGTTGGATATTAGGAAAAACTTTTTCACTAGTAGGGTGGTGAAGCACTGGAATGGGTTACCTAGGGAGGTGGTGGAATCTCCTTCCTTAGAGGTTTTTAAGGTCAGGCTTGACAAAGCCCTGGCTGGGATGATTTAGTTGGGGTTGGTCCTGCTTTGAGCAGGGGGTTGGACTAGATGACCTCCTGAGGTCCCTTCCAACCCTGAGATTCTATGATTCTATGACAGCTGTACTGACAAGCTCTCCACACTGATCAAACAGGAAATTAACATTCAAAAGTTCCCAGGGCTTTAACAGAGGGGACGACTGTTTCCTGTGTACCTGGCAGACATGCAGTGGAGTTGAAAGTGCTCTCCAGAGCAGTTACAGCAGAACACCATGGGACACCTCCTGGAGGCCAATTCATTTGAATTACACAGCACAGTGTCTACACTATCCCCATGTCAATGCGTGGATGTTGACTGAAGCATTATGCCTCTCGTGGAGGTGGAGTACAGAAGTCAACTTTACAAGCCCTTTAGGTCAGCGGAAGGGACTCGGTAGTGTAGACACATACATTATTAACTCAACCTAATGTGGCTTATGTCGACCTAACTTTGTAACTTAGACCAGGCCTAAGTGTGAGAGTGGGTCCTTTGTGAGCTGGGGAGAAAGCCAACTTGTTATCAGAAGTTTTCTTAACTTCATAACTTCTTGCTAAAGAAGGTCCTGTAAGTCTCATTGAAATCAACGGGACTTAAGCATGTGCTCAGAGTTAAATATGTGCTTAAATTCTCTCCTAAATCGGGGCCTATATGTTTTTCTTCCTAAAAATATACTTTTCTCCTTGGCTGATAAATTATATTATGCCAGTACTTGTTGGCCTCAGATTTATAAGGCCATGCTTCACAAAAGCTTTTTCCCATAGTGAGAGGATCATGGGCTGGAAACTTTGCCATTTTTGACTTCACAAATGTTTTAAATGACAGTACATTTTGCAAAGAGACCAACAGCTTTAACAGTGTTTCTCAGCTCTAGTCATATATTTAATAAAATTCAGGCCCTAGTTACACTGGATATGACCATCTAATCTATGTGAACAAAGCTGACTGCACGTGATGTGTTTTACTTATAGTGGATCAAATAAATACAAGGAAAATATACTGGAGATAAGTTAGATCCTAGTTTTTTTGTGAGGGGGAAGGGGTTAAAGATGGTCAGAACCCAGAATTGCTGTTCCATGGGTATTTCCAAAATTGCATGGATTTTTTCAAATTAGAATGAAAATTTGAAATTTTTGACATTTCTGCAGCACCTGAATTCCAAAATCTGGTTTTAGAAAATCAAAAAACGTTTCACTTCAATAAAGTCAAAATGTTTCATTTTGATAAAGTCTAAATGTAAATGATTGATTTGACTTTTATGATGTATTTAGGGCTTCTGATTTTTGGTTTTAACCAATAAAGCACCCTCATAAAAATAAAATCTGTGTTTATCTGATAAACACCAGGAAGATTCCAGAAATGGCTACTTGTATCTAAAGATTTCTCGACATGGAGGAGTAATGTGGACTACTGGGATATGAATTCTAGGGCCTGGTCTACACTAGGGGTGCGGGTCGATGTAAGGTACGCAACTTCAGCTACATGAATAACGTAGCTGAAGTCAATGTACCTCGTTCGACTTACCGTGCCGTGAGGATGCCGCAGGGTCAACAGCCACCACTCCCCCGTCAACTCCGCTTCCATCTCTCGCCGGGGTGGATTACCGGAGTCGACAGCAGAGCGATTGGGGTCGATTTATCGCGTCCACACTAGACGTGAAAAATCAATCCCCGAAAGATCAATCGCTACCCTCCAATTTGGCGGGTAATGTAGACCTGCCCTAGGTCTCACTAACATGTTGAGCATTAATTGGTCCATGTAGACCCTGTTGATGTGCACCAAATGTTCCCTAACTGCACTTTAAGATGGTGCTTTTTGAAACACTCCTATGTTAAAGTGCACTAAGGAACATTACAAAGAGATTATCCAAAACAGTACATACTACTGTAATGTATATAATATACATTACTCACTACAGTATTTACAAAGAAAAAGTCCAAAAAATGTTTTTTGAAGGACAAATTACATAACTATTAATTTCACTTGGGGTGTTTATTTTTAATAATTAAACCTACATAAAGAAGAGCCCTATATACAGTAGTCAAAATGTTTTATAATATTACGTGATGTAACACAATAGTCAAAATGCTTTGACTTTAATTATTATAGATAGCAAAAGTCTAAATGTTTCAATAATAAATATTTAGACCTTATCGAAATTAATTATTTTGATATTCATTTCATCAAAAACTTTGGTGAAAGCAATGTTCCCATGGAATGTTTTAATTTTGTCAAAAAGCATTTTCCAACAGAAAAACTGATCCATTATAATTTTGTCTTTTTAAAAACCTGAGGCCCCTTCCAAGCATTGAAATTGAACATCTCAGATTAATTCTTTACAAACTCAAAAAACAAAAACCCACTCTAAATAATATTTTAGGGTTGATGTGGAGTGTAAACCCATTACCCTCACCTCTACAAGCACATTAAATCTAGTTGTGTTTAAAACACAAAACTGGCTACTCTTTCACTAAGAAACCGAGTGATCAACTGAAAAACCAGGTAAGTAACATTCAATGAATGTCATCTTATATCACATTTAGAGTAGTGATCATTAGTTTCTCTGCATTGTCCTTATAATATTCTCCTTAACTGCCTTTAATCCAGCGGACCATTTATTCCTCTTGTGAACATCTTGGTTCTGACAGTCTTGAACAAATAGCAAAGACATTTTTTAAATGTCTTTGGTTACTTGCTTTTCAAATTCCCTCTAAACCCTCCTAATTTCCATCTGGGCTTCATGGCTTATAAAACGTATGAACTGCTCACAGGGCTGCAGAAAAATATTCCTGGCCCCCCTCCCCCCCGGCACAGTGGCATTGCTTCAGCTCTGTTGTGTCTTGGGTCCTACATTGCTGCAGAAAAGGGGGAAGAATTATGCCTTCAATAAGCAAAAGTTGCAGTTCCACTAACTCAGGCAGTAAAGGGAATTATAAAATAAGGGCAGGTTTCAGCAGAATTTATTCTTCAATAGACTAACTCAGATCATAACAAAATTTTATCAAAAGAAAAACACTGCAATTTTATTAGGTCATGAAACAATGGTGCAGTCATTGTCTGACCTTTAAATCTGTAATATTTGGTTGAACAGGTGGCCATTCGCTGTTCTCTGTTTAAAACATAGAAGCGGAACCTGGGTTGGAAAATGAGAAACAAAATAGAAGTCCCAAAGTGAAATACCTACACTATAGTAATAATTATCATATTAGTGACCAAGGACTCCTAATTTTCATAGTATATATGAAATATACTACTTTATAGACTAAGATTCAGGAAAAGGTTTCACACAAATGGTCTTTATATAATTTGATCTAAAATGTATTTTTAACTGCAAGGACAAATAGTATTTCCCATTGCACCAAGACATAGCACTTGGATTGCATGCTGCTGCTCAACCCACACATATGGAAAGAGCTAAGGCCTAAATTTTCAAAAGTAACTAGTGATTCTGGGTGCCAGACTTGAGATACCTTAAAGGAGCCTGATTTTCCAGGAGTGCTGAAAAATTTTCCCTCTAAAACCTTAAAGAAGTCTCAAGTTGGGCACCCACAAATTGAGGCACACTGGAAAATCTGGGCATTGAGGGTGGAATCATCAAAAGAGCCCACGTGACTTGGGAACAAATATTAATGGGATCCTAAATCAGTTAGGTACTTTTGAAAATTCCACCCAACATTTTTAAATGCTATATTTGACTTACAACCTGTTTCTATCTATTATAGAAGTGGACAAACTATGGCCTGCAGGCCACATCCAGCCCGCGGGAACCTCCTGCCTGGCCTCTGAGCTCCTGGCTTGGAAGGCTAGCCCCCGGCCCCTCCCCTGCTGTTCCCCCTCCCCCACAGCCTCAGCTCACTGTGCCGCCGGCGCAATGCTCTGGGCGGCGGGGCTGTGAGCTCTTGCTGGGCAGAGCAGCTGCAGAGCCGCAGCCTGACCCAGTGCTCTGTGGTGCGTGGTGGCGTGGCTGGCTCCGTAAGGGGGCAGGGATCAGGGGGCGTTGGATAGAGGGAAGGGGAGTTCGGGGTGGTGGTCAGGGGGCGGGGGTGTGGATAGGGGTCGGGGTGGTCAGAGGGCGGGGAACAGGGGGATTGAATGGGGGCATGGGTCCGGGGCGGGCAGTCAGGAAGGAAAGGGGGGATTGGATGGGGCGGCGGGGGACAGTCAGGGGCTGGGGTTCTAGGGGCGGTCAGGGAACAGGGAGGGGTGGATGGGGAAGGGGTCCCGGGGGGCCGGGCCGGGGCCAGGGAACAGGGGGGGTTGGATGGGGCAGGAGTCCCGGTGGGGCCATCAGGGGGCGAGAAGCAGGAGAGGTTGGATGGGGGCGGGAGTCGGGCCACGCCTGGCTGTCTGGGGAGGCACAGCCTCCCCTAACCGGCCCTCAATACAATTTCGGAAACCCGATGTGGCCCTCAGGTCAAAACGTTTGCCCGGCCCGGATCTATTATATTTTAAATTCTGGGTTATGATGCAGACAGCTTCCTTTTTCCAAGTGATTGTCTATCTATTGAAGTTCAGTGTAGAAATGGATAAGTCCATGAACTTCTGAGTCTGGATCTAGTTTTGTCTCTGTCCATGAATGAAGACAAGCCCTAAATGCAAATAGACTTGGATCAGGCTTTCATACAGCAACTTGTCTTCCAAAGCTCTTTATAAACATTAGTGAATCCTCACAACACAGCTGTTTGTAGTTATACAAGTTTTACAGATGAGTAAAGAAAGACAAAGACAGAGAGGGCAAATGGCTTTAGTTCCAGAAGAGCACAGTGCCTTACTGATGATAACTGTGTCCATTTTCCCTTTCGTAGATGTGTAATCAGCACCAGTATCTCAGCTTGTCATTTATTTTATTTTCCTTAAGAGCTCAATTAAAGGCCTGTCTCTGTCATCAAACCTTCTGGATAACCTAAAACCAATTCACTTACATTAATTCAGGATTTGGCTGACTCCTTAGTGGCTGGGTTGCTATTAACACAAGGCCCAATCTTGCAACCTGCACCCAGGGAAAACTCCATAGAAGTCAGAGATAAATGCAGCTAACATAGCACCTGTCACCTTTTAAGATTTTTTCAATACATTTATTTGTTCCTCTTCCATTGTATTATTAATGATCATAGCTTGCTTTGAAGATATAAAGTGCTGTATAGCTTCTAAGTATTATTATTATATTTAACCCCAGGCTGTTTATATGGATGCTCAAAGAAGCCCCAATTCAGCAAAATGCATAAGCACATGCTTACATCCCATTGAAGTCAATGTTTAAAATTAAGCATATGCTTACATGTTTTGCTGAACTGGGGCCAGAGAACACATATAAATAGCTACTACACACAGACAGACTCTCTAGCAGTACATTCACATTTCCCTTAGTAATATTTTATTAATGTATCACAATAATCATATTTCCTAGAGGTGCTTTCATTGATACCTTCTATGAAGTCATGTATCTTCAGCTTTGTGGACTCTCTAAGCCTTTCTTGTGTGTATTTAAGTGCATATTTACGTAGCACTGACAGTAGCAAAAGGATCCTATTAATAGAAAAGCTCTACCTATTCAACGTACACAGAACAGATGATTGATTATTGAGTGAATGGAAAAAACTGTCAGGAATAACAGACCAGCATATGCTAAAATATGAAGTTTTTGTTCCCCCTCATGACCTTCTGAATGAATGATTATTAATGTATGTATATGTGTGGGTTTAAGGCATACATGCCCCAAGGCGTCCTGCTTTTCAGTTGGCTCTCGCTTCTCTCAGACTATTTTTCCGGTTTGATTAGGCACGAATTAAAATATTTAATAATGAACGTTTTTTAAAAATACTTAAGATGCTTATTGTGCTTTGAAGATGTAAAAGTCACATAAATTGCTAAGTAATTAAGGACAATGATAGCACAGTTTAAACAACAAAATACTAGTAAAACGCATACATTTTACCAAAGTCTTTAAAGATATTAGGCAACTTCCTCCTTCAAGAATTTATCAAGTAAACAACTCTGGAGGTGTGGATGAAAACGCTCCTAAGTTGCTTTCTTCCTCATTTAAAATGTTCATTGAATCTGTCCATTGACTTATCAGGCAGACAGCAGGACAAAGCACAAAGCAAAAAAAAACCCGTCTTGCCTTGAAAAAACAAAACCAAAGCAAAATTCAGCGCTTTCTTGATGAACTGCTTTACTGATCATTTCAAAAGTAAGAGATTCCCCATTGAAGACAGCACTTCGTTTTCTCATTTCATTCAGTTGGTGAGCCTCCCAAGTGAAAATGATGTCTGACTGATGAAGTCTGGCCTCGGGAATTCTCAGGATTCTTACAGCACTTAGTTACTTTACTTTTCTTGTCTTTCATCTCCAAGCTCCATGTAATAAGGTTAGAAAGCAGCTTGAGAGTTATGACTGGCAGGTTTCCATGAAAGTTACTCAAACAGACGTTTTGAGGGTGCAATAGGCTTCCATCCCTTAGATTTATCCTAGCTAATGGGGATTAATTGTCTGCATCTTTCATGGTGACAATCTGGGTTTAAGAAGAATAATTGAAAGATCTGACAGAAGACAACACCAGCAATACCGGGTCGGTGCACTCGCCTGCAAAACCTGCAGCCAAAGGGAGCCCAAAAATCAAAGAGCCCCCACAGAGAATGCTGCTGCAGAGCAAGAACTCTCACAGCAATCCCTGCCCCTGCAGGGCTGCAAGGCGGAGGGCACTCGGGGAATTTCCTTCTGTCTCCACAGGGAAGCTGGGTGTGGGGGTTGTTGATCATGTGCAGCAGCTAAAAGTCTGGTGATGGGACTAAGAAGAGCTGCCTTACTCTGCAGCTACAGAGCAGCTGGCTGGCTACAATATGAGCCTATACACAGCGAGGAAAGCAGCTGAGTGGTTTGCCCAGGCATCCAGGGGACCTTACTGGGAGTGGGCTTGCACTGCTGAGGAGCAAGAGACCTCCTTGAGAAGAAGCTGCCTGATGTCCAGGTAAAGGTGTCCTGCTTTCATACCAAGGAGTCTCCTGTATCCAAGGATACTATTGGCTATCCTAGGGTCTTACTTAGGGCGGTTGATTAATCGCAGTTAACTCACACGATTAACTCAAAAAAATTAATCATGATTTAAAAAATTAATCGTGATTAATCGCACTGAAATTGAAATTTATTAAATAGTTTAGATATTTTTCTACATTTTAAAATATATTGATTTCTATTACAACACAGAATACAAAATGTTCAGTACTCACTTTATATTATTTTTTGTTACAAATATTTGCACTGTAAAAATGATAAAAGAAATAGTATTTTTCAATTCACCTCATACAAGTACTGTAGTGCAATCTCTTTATAGTGGAAGTGTAACTTACAAATGTAGATTTTTTTTTTGTTACATAACTTCACTCAAATAAAACAATATAAAACTTTAGAGCCTACATGTCCACTCAGTCCTACTTCTTGTCCAGCCAATTGCTAAGACAAACAAGTTTGGTTACATTTACAGGAGATAAAGCTGCCCGTTTCTTATTTACAATGTCACCTGAAATTAAGAACAGGCATTCGCATGGCTCTTTTGTAGCCGGCGTTGCAAGGTATTTATATGCCAGATATGCCAAACATTCGTATGCCCCTTCATGCTTCGGCCACCATTCCAGAAGACGTGCTTCCATATATGCATTAATTAAATTTGTGACTGACCTCCTTGGGGGGGGATAATTGTATGCCTTCTGCTCTTTTTTACCCACATTCTGCCATATATTTCAAGTTATAACAGTCTCAGATGATGACCCAGTAGATGAGTAGACTTGTAGGCTCTAAAGATTTACATTGTTTTATTTTTGAATGCAGGGGTTTTTTTGTACATAATTCTACATTTGTAAGTTCAACTTTCATGATAAAGATATTGCCCTGCAGTACAGGTATGAGGTGAATTGAAAAATACTATTTCTTTTGTTTTTTACAGTGCAAATATTTGTAATCAAAAATAAAGTGAGCACTGTACACTTTGTAGTCTATGTTGTAATTGAAATCAATATATTTGAAAATGTAGAAAACATCCACAAATATTTAAATAAATGGTATTCTATTATTGTTTAACAGCACAATTAATCCCACGATTAATCACGATTTTTTTAAATCACTTGACAGCCCTAGTCTACCTCTCTCTTGGTTTCATTCCACACTGAAACAAAAACAAAATGCGAAACCCTCAAAAACTTTTGTGAAAGAAAATTCTTGTTTTCCAGCCAGGCCTGGTTATATGCACACATTTTAATCTTCCTTAGGCATTTATTTGACTAGTGAGTTAGGAAATATTTAACTTAACTCTGTTAAAGACTAAAATAAATGTGCATAAAAAGAGAAATTTGCCTGCGATGCTTCAAACATCATTTTTTAAAGAAGATGGGCCATGAATCAGTAAAGTTTGGGAACCACTGCTACAGCATAAACAGGTTCCACCTACTGAGGAGCATTTAACTCCCCACAGCAACAGGATTAGGAGACTTGTACCTGCCCTTCTTCCAGAAGAGAAAAAATGAAGCCTTCTGTTGCTCCTTACCATAGTTGCTGCTACACATGGGTTCTTGGGTCATGCTAACTATGCCTCTCTCTAACCTAGGAAAATTAGGTTTGTTAACACTGGGATTGTCCATGACTGGCGAACACATTTATAAACAAACCTCATTTTCCCAGTCTAGTCTTTCCTGGGATCTGTGTGGTTGAATGTGGCATCCCTTGATAAGCCACATGCTGTCAGAAGGTAGGAAAAGGAATAATCTTTGGCAGCAAATATTTCTCTCACAAACCACATGGTACTTAAACAGCCTCCTGCTTCACCTCTCCTGACAGCTTACAGCTGCTCAGGGGGAGCAGAAGGTACTCTACGTTTCACTGTGCAATGCAATGAAGGGCTCATACTGAACCTCCCCTGTCCTTTTCCCCTCTGAGGAGAGGGGGAAGAAGATCTATCGATTGTTGGCCCTGCTACCTCTCTTATGATCTTCAGCTTCAGGCACGTCTTCTCTCAAATCCAGGAAGAAGAGGAGAAAAAGAGTCCAGGGCCACTATCTGGGATTTTACCATAATGTCTTCCCCTGGTCCCCAACTCCTGCCCACCATAGAGCCCCTTTCCTAATCATCTTCCCCTGGCAGGTCTTTTCAACCATGAAACAGTGTTTGCTAGGCCAGAGACTCAGCAGAGAGTAGGAATTCGAAATGCAGCAAAGAGTAGAGGGGCTGAGATAGCAGAAAGAATGCAACAGAGTATATGGTCCAAGAAGAGCAGAGTTAGTGGTAAGTGAATTTCAGAAGTGTGGACAGTAGTGAGTGTATGTGGAGAGTGCAGAAAGTGAGTGGCGTGGAGGTGTCCAGAGTGAAAAGAAGGTCTGTGAAGGGTAGAGTGATAAGAGGATAGAAAAGTAAGGGATGCCTTACATCTTTACTTATTATTCAACAGGACAGGCTACAATCTGACCCTAATAAAGGGGAAATAAAATACTACAAAGTGAGGCAATTCCAGAAGTTAAGCTTTGCCACTCAACCTTATCTCTGCCAGCTCGTACACGTGCTTTACATACTACCTGGAATACAACTTGGAATTTCTTGAATGACTTAATATATAGCCAAGCATGCTAGGCATTACTCCATAATCCTTACTCATATGAGTAGCCCCAGAAGTAAACTACGAGAAAGGCAAAGAAAGTATGCCTTTCTGTAATTCTGTGCGATAGACTTTCCATCCAAGTTCCAAATGGCAATTTTGGTTTAGACAGCGTTAGAATTTGCTGAGTCTTTCCAAATGGTCCATATGTTTGCATTGTATAACAGGAATGGTGCACAATCAGTTGCAGTGTTTTAGAGCTGTCATAGGTTTCAATTGGTTTGAAAGACAGCTGTCCTCTTTTCAAGTAGCATACAGAAGTATATGAAAAGGCCACAAGAATATTTACAGCACATACATATATAAAGGAAAACATATATGAGATAGCATCGATGGCTGTGAAATATTAGGAAAAAATATTTTTTTTGAATTATAGAGCAGTGAAATCTCTCTGCTAGGATTTAAAAATTCTATTAATATTAATTAATTAATCTTACCTTTGGTATTGTTAATTTTTTCTTTGTTTCCCACCCTGCTTTCAGAGAGCCTTCATCTCTCATTTATTTCTTATTGTGCCAAATAAAATTGTGATAGTACATGATTTTATCTGGACTGGCATTGTTGCAGTGTTTTTTAAACAGGGTCTCAGGGGGCTGTTAGTGAATCTCATTGGGTCAAAGAACTTATAGGTTCCACTGGCTTGTGCAGATTGTGTCCTAATTGTGAATATGTTTGAAATCCATGTAGATGTCCTGCCAATGTCTTGTTTTTGAATACAGCTGAGTGTGGAATCATTACTAAAAATGTCTATGTGAAAATTGTGTGGGTTATTGCTTTCCTGGAAGTTCCATTTAAAATATTAGCTAGAAAAAAATTGTTTCTTACTCTTTATTTGTAAAGGGCTGTTCTTTGCTCAAAAGGAGTTGACAAACTAAGAAGACAAAGAAAATGCCAAGTATAAGCCATGGGAGAAAAGGTTACAACACACAAATAGGGTGATAGCAAGCACAGATCACATGAGTTCGAAAATCTCTTAATTTGTTTCATTTATGTTACAACAACTTAGTTTGAGGTTATTTTGGTGACGCGTTTAGAATTAAAGTGGAGGAGAGGAAGGGATCATTGCAGTGAGAAGGAAATGGGCAAAGGGAAAGGGAAACAGGGCGAAAAGGGAAAGGACAGGAGGAGAATGAAGAGCATCATGGGCAGGGAGCATAAGGTTAGACACCTGAAGAGTTGCAGAGGTAAAACTGGGACTGGATGGAGGGGGACCAAAAATCCCACCGTTGGATTACAACTACAATCTGCTGCTGATTATAAAGCATATTTATCATATGACATGGCTAGTTGGGTTTCATTTTTATAGAGTTGTTTTTCAAGTATTCTAGACCATCAGACTATATTCTTTCTCTGGGATTCTTCTTATAAGGAAGGATCAATCCTTTCTTTGCACTTATCATTGGAAGAATTGTAAAATGCAAGAAATTGGGCTGTGAAGCATGTGGAGTGAGAACAACTGCAAACATTTTCCAGCTATGTAACTGGGTAATAGTCTGAATCTGAAATGAAAAGAAACATGTCATTGTTACATTTTGGGAATCTGTCTCTATAATTTATGGATGTTGTGTGAGATTACAAACTCTATGCATCTTTGCCAAGCCGCAAACTTCATTTTGAATGTGCAGCCTTTTACCTCCTCTGTTGTCTGTTTGCCTCCTTGTTGGGGTGAAATTCCAAAGGTTGGTGGCAAAAGAACAATGAAAGAGGGCCATTGATTTAAAATGTTCTGCCACTGAGATGTAATAGCTCTGCACAACAGACTGGCTTATAATATAGCAGCAGAAATGGTTTAGCAAGGGAGAGGTTGCCTTGGCAATGAAGTCACCTGGCAGGGGTTTGTGCTGGTGAGGAGAAGCTGGCAAAGGTATCACCTGACAGAGACGGCTAAAAGCAAAGAGGGAAGAGAAGATTTATCTAGGGACTGTGGACATTTTGTCTATAGCTCAAAAGAAGAGAGCAGCAACCCAGGATGTAGGGGCCTCCATGAGGCCCTGCCTGCTTTTCTGAGATCCAAAGGGAAGGGTGAGCCACTGAGAGGGATTGCAGCTAGGATGCTTATTGTTTTCTAAATGATCTGTACTCTCTTGTGCTTTATTTGATTAAATAAGAGCATTCAGGTGTTAAACTCATTGCAAAGTGTGTGTGTGTTTATTATCTGCTTGTCAACTACCATGAGTTTCCTGAGAGAGAGAAAGTATAAACCAGAAAGCTCACCCCTTGGAGTGGAGTCCAAGGAGAGGGTGTGTTTAAGTACGAGGCTGAAGGGTCACCATTGCAGCAGGTTCCAGCTCTCAGGATGGGGTGCTATTCATCAGATATGAACCCCAATAATGTGCCTACAGACACCAAGATTGGCACAGTAGCTGGACTCCTCTCAGTCTGCAGAGGTTTAGCACACCGGGGGAATCTATAGGCTTGGAGCCCGCGCACAGAAATCTGGTGGGTGGCCAGCAGGGGGCACCCGACCTGATCTGAAACTAAAACTTTTAAACAGACAATACTGCTCTTATGTGACATTTTCTCTGGCTAATTATTTTAGTGTAATTTACTGTTAATTAGCTGAGCTGACATTTGATTTTTATATCACCTACTAAAAGGGTGGCAAGTAACAAATTTGACTTACAGCTGGCCAATGGCAGGATTCCATATTTTGTGCCTCAGAAGGTCATATGGAAATTTTTCTGACTTTGACTACACAGGTTACATATGAAATTTCATCTAGAGATATTCTCTCATGACAACAGATTGTGTTTATATTGCTTCAACCCTGCTTGACTCTTTAATGGATATATCACGTATTTAACTTTTGCTCTATTCCCCATACAAACAGAGAACTAAAGCAGAAGCTTGGATACAACTGTTGATGATATATTTTATGTTTGGTGTTGAAATTGTCACTTTGCATAATGCTACAATTGCCTCGTTTAATTTTCTGAGCTGGACAAACCATGTACACCTCTGCTACAGTGACTCAAGACACACATCTGGAGTTAAAAAAATGACCTCCCTGTGTAGAAAGCTTTGTAGTAGCAGCTTAATTGTTTCAATTTAAAACATATGAATGGAGGTAAGCATGCAAACAGGACCACATTCTAGCCAATGCTGTTGACATAAGGTCATCACTGAGCCTGGAACAGTTTCCTCTTTCTTTGCATCAGACAACTTCCTGCTTCAGATCCCCAGGATGGAGTCCAATGCCTTACAAGAGGAGGCAAAGAAAACTGGATAAAATCCAGGGCCAATTTAAATCACTGGGAGCTTTGCCATTGATTTGAATGGAGCTACACTCTCTCCCAGTAGTTGTTAGGCATTGTTATGTTCCATCTGCTACTTGTGCAACTGATTACTTTCTTTCTTCGTCGGAGGTGGGATCATACAATTGTAATGCAGTCAGTTAGTATTGATTTTCTGTTGTAGGATGGAAAAGAGGGGACATCAGACAAGCACTAAAAATACATAAGAATCACACCTCCACATCCTTTCAAAGGATGTAGGAAGAGCTGCATTCTCTGGCTCTGAGGCATTGTGCTCCTACTGGGGAAGTACCTACTGACAATCAGCCAACCTTGGACAGTGGCTCAAAGCCACAGCATAGTCCTGAATATGTGCAATCTGATAATAAAACAGTGAAATAAGCTTTTCAGGTCTGGGACCAGTGATTGCATCTCACTGACTGATAGCCAAATATATATGTGCAACTTGTTAAAGTCAAGGACATTTTAAATAAACTTGATTAAAATAACGCTCAGTGTTGGGAACAGTCTGAGGGCAGCGTTCTCAGGTACAAATCGAGAGCTCTATTGGGGGACCTTGAAGGGGGCTCTATCTAATTCCTCTCAATCACAGGATCAAAGGACAGTGGTCACAGATCTGATCCTTGACTGTGAGTTGAATAAATCAGAAAAAAAAAAAACAAGGCGGGGGTGGGGTGGAATCTATGAATTTCAGGTCGGGCAGAATAGGGGCTTCAACTGTGGTCTTCTCAGACTCATAGACTTTAAGGTCAGAAGGGACCATTATGATCATCTAGTCTGACCTCCTTCACAATGCAGGCCACAGAATCTCACCCACCTACATCCAAGGTGAGTGCTCTAACCACTTGACTGTTGATCACAATTTCTTGCACACTCTCAAAACATTTTGTGAAAAATGTGTATGAGAAAGGTTGCAGTTTCATCCTAAAGCAGAACAGGAAATAGTTTCAGAATCTTGAACATTTTCATGGCCTAGGAACACAGTTTCCCTTCCAGCTCTAATTATTACTTCTGTTATTTGTTTTAAACAGTTCAGCATGTGATTACATTATTTATACTGACAGGGATGCTAAACAGTGTGCTTTTGCCTCCCCTACCACCTTTAAAAAACCCACAGCCAGTACTGAATAATAGGGTGGCAAAAACAATATGGGAGTGGAGGGGGAACACCACAAGAGTCTTTTTCCTTCAGGACCAGCCAGTTGAGATTGTGATCAGGATTTAAAGGTCTTAGTCCTGATTTAAAATGGTGACAAACAGCATTACGCCTCTATGTTCATGAATAGGTAAAAGAAATGTGCGTACCACAAATAGAACATCCTTGAAAAACACAAGGCAAAGTGCCACATGATTACTTTAAAACAAAAATATGTTTGTAAGGACTGCCTTATATACTACACCTTTCCTTGGGTCTGACCTGGACAGAGGATGAGCACCCAGAATTGCTTTGGACATCAGTGGTAGTTGCCCACATTCAGTATCTTCAGGAGCAGGCCCTACATTTGGAAATTAACCGGACTGGAAGGCAGAGCTGCATTTTCTCCACCTTAGTTTATACTTAACTACCAGTGCCCAATACATATTAGAAACAGTCCACAATGTAATTGACTCTTCTTAATTTTAGAGTAGGAGATGGGGGAAGAGAAGGGAGAATCATGTTTTTATTAGCTGACCAAATTCAATAAGTCCTGAAATTGCATAAGAACAACTTTTCGTTTAGGAAGAAAAGAAGGAATATTTAAACACAAATAATTCAGCTCAAACTGCTTATTCCAGCAATGGAAAGTGACAGCATAGGCACACACATCGTCACATGGGAAATAATAATAGCACATCCCAATGCACTGAATAACACGAGAAAGCCAAGTGCCCAAGGGATATGTCGAGAATGATTTACTTGTATACAGTGCTTTCTCCCTGTGTGTCACTGCCTGGTTTCATCAATGGGAATCACTACATTCTCTGTAGAAAACACAACTAGTTTACGCCCCCACCTGTCCCCTATCTTTTCCCTTGGCATTTGAAAATACATTCAATTGACTGTCCTTTTGAACGAAGGAGAGACTTTTTTTAATGGTAATTTTGAAAAATTAGGGGGCGGGGGCAGATGTTTCAAAATTCTCACCACCCCATATCTCACATTTACACTCACATAAACAAGCCAAATGTTTAGGTAGCAAGATATCCTGAAAATATGCTACATATTTTGATTTGAAATGTGCTTTACTAACTCAAACTGAGACTGAATGACAGGCTCGCTTCTCATTTTCTAGATCAGTACAACTGTATGCCAGATTCTCTCTTTTTACCTATCAACCGATCAAACATCTAGACAATCATATCAATATGAAAATGTCTAGATTTATAGATATTAAAAAGCCCCAAAGCAGGAACACTCACTCACAGAATTTATTGACTGAATACTTCTCACTTTATTGCAATGCAATAGATTTTTTTCCCCCTTGAAAATGGATTTAATATGTGATTGATCTCTCTGTTTTTCAAATCTAGGGACATTCAGTGGTCTTTTGAACTATAACAGGTACACTTCTGTTGATTTATGATATTATATTGGCATTTCCGCCCATCTTGTCTTACTGAATTGTTTATTATATATATATATACACATACACACACACACACACACACACACACACACACACACACACTTCTGGAAAGTTCTTAATTGGCCCCAGGTGTCTTGATTAACCTGGAGCAACTGCCATAAGGTATCAGGGATTTGTTTAGCCTGGGGCTAACATACTGGTTCCTTACGACTTTCCTATAGCCCCAGAGGGCTATAGGAAAGTCGTAAGGAACCAGTATGTTAGCCCCAGGCTAAACAAATCCCTGATACCTTATGGCAGTTGCTCCAGGTTAATCAAGACACCTGGGGCCAATTAAGAACTGTCCAGAAGGCAGGGAGGTTGATTGAGACACCTGCAGCCAATCAGGGGCTGGCTGAAACTAGTTAAAAGCCTCCCAGTGAGGGGCACATGTCAGGAGCTGTGGAAGGAGGTTGCATGTGAGGAGCTGGGAGCAAGAGGCACTAGGAGCTGAGAGTAAGAGGGCGTACTGCTGGAAGATCCTGTGGTGAAGATAAAGAAGGTGTTAGGAGGAGTCCATGGGGAAGTAGCCCAGGGAGTTGTAGCTGTTGTGCAGTTGTTCCAGGAGGCACTCTAAACAGCTGCAACCCACAGGGCCCTGGGCTGGAACCCGGAGTAGAGGGCGGGCCCGGGTTCCCCCCAAAACTCCCAACTCCTGATCAGACACGGGAGGCATTAACCTGGACTGTGGATTCTACTAGAGGGGAAGATCTCTGAGGCAAGCAGAATCCGCCAATAAGTGCAGGACCCACTGAGGTAGAGGAGGAACTTTGTCACAACTGGTGTCAGGAGTGGGATCTGGTGTGCACAGCACGGCGGAAGAAAGAAGATGTTTATTTAGGGAGCAGGTTTATTTATTTTTTTCACCACAATGGAAGAGGTAGTACGGGCACTGATACAAGCCACGGCTGCCCAGCAGGAGGCTACCCGTGTCCAGGCAGCTGCCCAACAGGAGGCAGTACGGCTGCAGCAGGAGACCAATCACCTGTTGATGGACCAGGCCGCTCAAGACCGTACTATGTTGCGGGAACTGGTAAACCAAGTGAAGGCCCTTACAGAGATGAACCATGGCCATGATGGGACGCGGCACATACGGGCCAGCAATTGCCTGCAAAAAATGACAGGGAACGATGACATAGAGGCATATCTCCTGGCCTTTGAGAGGACAGCCCTACGGGAAGCCTGGCCTCGAGATCAGTGGTCTGGCATCCTCGCCCCATTCCTGTGTGGGGAGGCCCAGAAGGCCTACTATGATCTGCCTGAAGAAGCTGCAGCAGACTACCCACAGCTGAAAGCAGAGATCCTGGCCAGATCTGGCGTAACAACCGCAGTGCGGGCCCAGCGGTATCATGAGTGGAGGTACCAGGAAGACAAAACCCCGCGATCCCAATTGTATGACCTCATTCATCTCACACGAAAGTGGTTGCAAACTGAGTCCCGGAGTCCAGAAGAGTTCCTAGAGGTTCTGGTCATCGACCGATATATGAGGGGACTACCACCAGACCTTCGCGCATGGGTAAGCCAGAACGAACCCTCCACCTATGATGAGATTGTGGCAATGGTAGAGAGGTGAAGGACGGCGAGGGAACTGACCCGACCAGTTAAGGAAGTGGAACCCAGGGTTAAACTAGCAGCACCAAGCCCCAGATTTCGAGTGACTGGGCCACCAGGAGGGCCCAGGTGGAAAAAGAGAGGGGCTGAAGGCCCACCAGAGGCCATAGAGTCAGCGCACTGAGGGGGAAGAAGATTATGATGTTAGACTTCCCAAACCAAGAGACCGGGGAACGCCTAGGGTTCCATATAGATGTTATGCATGTGGTGAGTGGGGACACATAGCAGCACAGTGTCCCAGCACCGAGGAGCCTATGCAATGTAACTTGGGGGATTGGAAGGTCCCATGCTCCCTTATCCACCTTGCGGGCGTTGCATTAGCCCCGCATAACTACACTAGACCGGTGAAGATAAATGGAGTAGAGATTATAGCGCTTGTGGACTCCGGGAGTGCAATCACCCTAATATCGGGTAAGCTGGTAAAAAGTAGCCAGCTGCTACAAGCCAAACGCGTAGCAGTGACGTGTGTGCATGGGGCCGTAAGCCATTACCCCACCATCCAGGTGGAGATAGAGGTTCAGGGGAACCCCATTGAGGTGACAGTGGGTGTAGTTCCTAAACTCCCGTACCTTGTACTCATTGGGAGGGACTATCCAGGGTTTGATAATTTACTCCCCCTGGAGAGGTTGGAGGGAGGTGGGGACCCTGAGGACAGCGACTTGTCACCGGGGGAATGTCAACCCCCAATGTTTGCTGAGATTTCTCAGGATCTGTTCTCAGTCCCCCAAAAGACCCGGAAGAAGGGAGAGGAAGGCTGCAAAAGCTTTGGGAACCCGGATCCTGACCCAGGGCCAGAAGATCGCCCTAGTAGGCAGATGGACACGAGCAGCCAGAGAAACTACCACCACGGAAGGTGAGCCGGAGGCTGGCCCCAGCCATGATGGAAGTGAGCCGTTGGAAGCAACAGAGGCTGGCCCCTGGGAGCTCGGGCAGGTTAGTCCCGGGAGAGAGACTTTCGGGTGGGACCAGGCAGAGGACCCTAGATATGATAACGCCAGGAAAGAGGTGGCTGAGATAGATGGAGTACCTGTGGATGGGAAGGTCCGGGGTCCAGGGCCTTATTTTATAGTGAAGAAAGATCTCCTGTACCGTGTGGTGCAAATGCAGGAGCAAGAGATACATCAACTTCTGGTGCCACGAAAACATCAAAAAGCCATATTGAGCCTCGCCCACAGTCACCTATTTGGAGGACACCTAGGGGTAGAGAAAACCCAGGCACGGATCCTGCGGAGGTTCTTCTGGCCAGGAGTACATAAAGATGTCCGACGATACTGCACCTCTTGTACGGAGTGTCAGTTACATAGTCCGTGCCCACACTTCCGGGCTCCTTTGATACCTCTTCCAATAATAGAGGTTCCTTTTGAACGCATAGCCATGGATCTGATAGGGCCCCTTGAGAAGACAGCTTGGGGCCACCAACATGTGCTTGTTGTACTGGACTATGCAACCCGGTACCCGGAAGCCGTTCCCCTACGCAACACGGCTTCCAAAACCATAGCTAAGGAGTTAGTACAGATCTTTGCCCGAGTTGGGTTACCCAAGGAGATATTGACTGATCAAGGGACACCTTTTTTGTCCAAGTTGATGAAAGATCTCTGTTCATTACTCCATGTACAAGCCCTACGGACCTCTGTATACCACCCGCAAACAGATGGCCTTGTAGAAAGGTTCAATAGGACCCTCAAGGCCATGATCAGGAAAGAGGTGAGCCGGGATGGGAAAGATTGGGATACCCTATTACCTTACCTCATGTTTGCCATCTGGGAGGTTCCGCAAGCCTCCACAGGTTTCTCTCCGTTCGAACTATTATATGGGTGCCACCCCCGGGGCATATTGGATATAGCAAGAGAAGCGTGGGAAGAGGAGCCAAATCCAGGAAGGAACATAGTTGAGCATGTACTACAGATGAGGGATTGGATAGCCCGAGTTACACCTATTGTACGAGAACACTTGGAGAAAGCACAGGAGACCCAACGAACCCATTATAACCACCAAGCAAAGCTTCGACGGTTCCAACCAGGGGATCGAGTGATGGTCCTGGTGCCCACAGCAGAAAGTAAGCTGTTGGCCCAGTGGCAGGGACCCTACGAAGTGATCGAAGCCGTGGGAGAGTGAACTATAAGGTGCGGCAGCCAGGCTGCAGGAAACCAGAGCAAATCTACCACATCAATCTTCTAAAACCTTGGCACGATCGAGAGGCATGCTTAGTCACCCAGGAGACCCTTCCCCAGGAGGATAACTTACACGAGCAAGTAAGGATATCACCTGACTTGACGCCGATCCAAAAGATTGAGGCAACTGACATGATTAATCGCAACCGAGATGTGTTCTCTACAAAACCGGGGCGGACGACTGAGACCTATCACCATATCCGCACGATCCCCGGAGCCAAGGTAACATTGAGACCCTACCGAATCCCAGCAGCCAAAAGAGAAGAAATCAAGGCCGAAGTGAAGAAAATGTTAGAATTAGGGGTGATTGAAGAATCTTACAGTCAGTTGTCCAGTCCAATCGTTCTAGTGCCTAAACCTGACGGTACCACGAGATTCTGTAATGACTTTCGCCGACTGAATGAAGTATCCCAGTTCGATGCATACCCCATACCACACATCGACGAACTGGTGGACCGACTGGGTAGTGCTCGATTCTTGACTACACTGGATCTGACAAAAGGATACTGGCAGATTCCCCTGACCAAAGAAGCTAAAGAAAAGACAGCGTTCTCCACTCCGGATGGGCTATTCCAGTACACCGTCCTCCCTTTTGGGCTACATGGGGCCCCAGCCACATTCCAGCGCCTCATGGATAAGCTGCTGTGCCCCCATACTAGTTATGCAGCCGCATACCTAGATGATGTCATTATCCATACACCAGACTGGGGAACCCACTTGGAGAAAGTTGAGGCAGTACTGTGCACCTTAAGGCAGGCTGGCCTCACCGCTAATCCCGCTAAATGCGCCATAGGGCTAGCAGAGGCTAAGTACGTGGGCTATATTGTAGGAAGGGGCATAGTGAAGCCCCAAACGAATAAGCTAGAGGAGATTCAAAACTGGCCCTGGCCGATCCGAAAGAAGCAGGTCCGTGCATTCTTAGGCGTGGTAGGCTATTACCGACATTTTATTCCCCACTTCACCACTCGGGCAAGTCCCCTAACGGACCTGGTGAAGGCCCGAGGTCCAGACATGGTGAAGTGGACTGATGCAGCAGAAAGGGCATTCATAGACCTTTGGACGGCCCTCTGTAATGACCCCATACTTATAGCCCCAGACTTTAACAAAGAATTTATTTTACAAACAGATGCTTCCGAGGTGGGGTTGGGGGCGGTTCTATCGCAAATGGTTGGAGGAGAACAACACCCAATCCTCTACCTAAGCAGAAAGCTGCTCCCAAGAGAACAGAAGTACGCAGTAGTCGAAAGAGAATGCCTTGTTGTCAAATGGGCCATGGAGACACTGCGTTATTACCTCTTGGGCCGGCGATTTACTCTTGTGATGGACGATGCACCCCTCTAGTGGATGCAGCGGAATAAGGAAAAGAATGCAAGGGTCACCAGGTGGTTGTTATCCCTCCAACCGTTCCAGTTCCGCATACGGCACAGGGCTGGATGCCACCATGGCAATGCTGATGGTCTGTCAAGAGCACACTGCCTGGCATCCCAAGTTGCCTAACTCTATGGTGTTGAGCAGAGGGGGGGGGGCGGGATATGTGATGGGGCAAGGCCAGAGGGCTATAGGAAAGTGGTAAGGAACCAGTATGTTAGCCCCAGGCTAAACAAATCCCTGATACCTTATGGCAGTTGCTCCAGGTTAATCAAGACACCTGGGGCCAATTAAGAACTGTCCAGAAGGCAGGGAGGTTGATTGAGACACCTGCAGCCAATCAGGGGCTGGCTGAAACTAGTTAAAAGCCTCCCAGTGAGGGGCACATGTCAGGAGCTGTGGAAGGAGGTTGCATGTGAGGAGCTGGGAGCAAGAGGCACTAGGAGCTGAGAGTAAGAGGGCGTACTGCTGGAAGATCCTGTGGTGAAGATAAAGAAGGTGTTAGGAGGATTCCGTGGGGAAGTAGCCCAGGGAGTTGTAGCTGTCACGCAGTTGTTCCAGGAGGCACTCTAAACAGCTGCAACCCACAGGGCCCTGGGCTGGAACCCGGAGTAGAGGGCGGGCCCGGGTTCCCCCCAAAACTCCCAACTCCTGATCAGACACGGGAGGAGTTAACCTGGACTGTGGATTCTACTAGAAGGGAAGATCTCTGAGGCAAGCAGAATCCGCCAATAAGTGCAGGACCCACCGAGGTAGAGGAGGAACTTTGTCACTATATATATATATATATATATATATATATATACACACACACACACACACACGCGCACACACACACCAGAAATACATTTAAGCCTGAAAGCTAGGTATATATTCATATATATGTCTAAAGAAAGGCTTTACATCTAAAATTACATGCCCCAGTAGGAGAGATTAAAACAAGTAGCAAACATAGTGTTTCAAATAATATTGGTATTGGGCTCATTTTATACTGCTGTATATTTTAAGCACATTATAACTGTGCAAAGATGAATATTCATAACAAAAGAGTGGAGGGCTGTACTCAAAATGTGCCTGTTTCTGAATTTAAAAAACATTTGTGAAATAGAAAACAATTGTAAGAAAATTTGAAATTCTTTTGTCTGTACGGAATACTGTGGAATCTCATTTTCTCTCCACAAGCCTGTGAAAGATGGCTACTATTCTGCGAGTACTTTTGTGCCAAATTTCAAATTGCCCAAATGGCTAAATTAAAACATTTTGAGCTAGAAGTAGATTTCACAAACCAATCTGCAAATGCTTTTGGGGCCCTCAAAAGATGTGAAAAACAAAATTCTGGGGGGATTGAAAGTCACATACAAATAAATTGGCAAATTTTCTAATTGGGGTGTGGTTGAGGTGCTGGTATGTCCTATTGCTGGACATTTGTGGTCAAGGAATCTGCCCCTCATTCCTGGATCCAACTCTGTTCAAGAATTTCTCCTACCCCACAATGGGCTTAAACTGGATTCTCTTTCTCTTTAGCTCTCCATTCTCTGTCTTGGCAATAAAATGTACTGTATAGTAGATGAAATGAACACTGTTTTCTAACCTGAACGGTGTGCATGTTTTTTGTAATGTCTTTACATTCCTTTTATCTCTCTGCCTCCCATTTTATTTCCTTGTCTTTTTCTCATCACTCGTTTTATCATCCTACCCTTTTTTCCCTTTCTACTTCCTGGGGTAGTGTTATTCTCACTCCTTTTAATTGTTTTCCCTGTTCCCTCATGTACTCCCCCACACATACACACATTTGCCACATCCTTCCAATATGAATTCTCTGGAAATCTTAAAAACCAAACTCTTTCATTCCACCATTAAAGAAGAATATAACAATTATTTTATGCTAATATTTACTTTTCCATCATTTTTAAATCTTGTGGTCTAACAGGAATTCCATTCATGGCATTGGGATATTCAAAGCAATAAATGGCTTTTGTATTGATGGCCAAAGCGAGCCAGAGGCTTTGGATTACCACAAACTCCAGTCAAAATGCATCAGGAACTTTTTACCACTCCACTTATTCTGCTTAATGTTTAAGTTAATTGGTCAGTCTGTCCCTACCCTCCCCTTTGGGAGACCTCCCCCACTCCCTCCAAAGCCCTGGAGAAAAGAATATTGTCTATTCTCTGCACTTCTGTTTACAAATGGGACCAGAAATCCTGAAATACTGTTAAAAAATGTTGCTGTTATTTTCAGCCTGATTTGAAACTTGAACTAATGTAAATCTTGGTAAATTTCCATATGAATGTGATAGACCAGAAATCTTCAGATAAGGGTTAGATAAGCTAAGAAAAACTTAACCAAATCTCCAAACATTGTGAAATTTACCCTGTTTCAGCTACAACATGAGCATGATGAGATGAAAGGGAAGACACTACCACTACAACCAGATTCTCTGCAGAGAATGGTCTGTGACAAGATGAAGTAGATCCTAAAATAATTAACATGAGGCTTTCTGAAACTTACATCCATCAGAAGCAAAGCCGGGAAAGATGCCAGTGGCAAATATGAATTAGAAAGCGATTTATTGTTACTTATTTCCCTTTTGCTACCAAGAGAAATGTATATATGAGGACTTAAGAAGCGAGCACGGTCTCATTAAAGAATGCACAGTCAGAGCATTAGTCAGTTGGGTTCTAAACTCTTTCTGTAGCAGAGGTCAATGCGTGATATTTCAGAGGAAGGTAAAAAAAATAGAATACATTTATACAGCTGTGAGACACTGTACACTGGGGAAAGGGAGAAATAGGACTCCTTCCTGACTCCTGCAGATGATCAGCTTACATTCTCATGAAGACACCACACATATTAAAATGCAATGTTATTGTTATACTGGAAGGTGCTAACAGCTGCCATCAAGCAGGTCCTTGATCTATAGAATCCCATGCACTGCTACAGACTAGGGACCGAATGGCTGGGCAGCAGTTCTGCAGAAAAGGACCTAGGGGTTACAATGGACGAAAAGCTGAATAGGAGTCAACAGTGTGCCCTTGTTGCCAAGAACGCTAATGGCATTTTGGGTTGTATAAGTAGGGGCATTTCCAGCAGATCGAGGGACATGATCATTCCCCTCTATTTGGCACTGGTGAGGCCTCATTTGGAGTACTGTGTCCAGTTTTGGGCCCCACACTACAAGAAGGATGTGGTTCGGCAAGCTATGGGTGTGTTACAGAAGAAAGCCAGCAGACAGTGAGAAAAGCAGTCGCACATGTGACCCTTATAGAAAGAAGAGAGACAGAGCTCCTTGGACACAGAATGTGCTGGAAAGGCAGGATCTTAGCAAGGAAACTGCCCGTTGTTGTATGATTCTACTGTGTTCAGGGAAACAGGGCTGCGTGTACATTCTTTGTAAATAAACAGGATTGCACCAAAGAAATACCTGATTTGTATCATCAATTTCTCCTCCTAATGAAAACAACCTGGCAAGGCCCCAAATATTGGCTAACTGCTAGGGCCAAAGGGGCAACATTCTTATAAAAGGAGCAGCAGGGTTCTGCTCTCCCTCCTATTTAACTGCTGATAAGTGAAAGCAGAATAAAAGAATGCCTCCAATAAAATTTTGCCATGAATGTTCCAGAATAAATAAAGCTCTTCACAAGAGATGTCTTTTCAGGCTCTGCAAAGGATTTTTCATTTAAACTATGCATGAGCTCAGATAAATCCAAACTCTACCCAAATGGCAAAGGTAATTCAAATATTACTTTAACAATGCATTTGACATAGTGTTATTAGGCAGTGATAGCTTTATGTCAGCAGTAATAATTGGAGCGTCATTTCTATGCTACTCCACAGAAATCACCCTGAATCATGAACAGTCACTTAGCTTTACTGTTAAAGCTAAGATTAATATGGGCAGGAAGAATAGTGGGAATCCCAGAAGGATTTTTGCTTCCTTACATTCTCCTGAAAACAGAAGTGTGCCCTTATGTACATGCCCCTAAACTCTGCAAGTGTGCTGGCATGGACCCATGTTTGGGTAGTTTATGCCAAACATACAGCACACTTGGAACCTGAAGAAAAATCACAACACACTTACATAATATCAGTCAATTTGCATAAAGATGGGGAAGAACGACAAACAATCAACCAATTTTTTCTTATCAAGATTTTAAAGCCACAAGTTTCTCCTGTAAGAGATTTTACAATCTCAGGGATTTTCCTCCCATTATATATGAGCTAGGCAAAGCTGGAAAATTATACATTCTGAGCTCAGTTGTGCTTAGTCACAGACCAACACTGGGGATGGTGCAGAATCACACCAGTGTGGGGGAGGATCAGGAGACAGTTGGCCCCAGAGCTCCCCAGTTGTGCTGGGAGGATGGAGGAGCAATTTGCTACAAACCTTTCAAGTGTGCAGTGCTGCTCAGGCTAGTGGGGACTTCATTTTTATGAGTTTCTTGGCTCCTAAGCAGCCCTACAACATCCAACCCACCTTGTGCATCTGGCTAATCAGTACAGCTCCCCTACTTGTATACCTGACCAACCTTCCTGGTGTAAAGCTGATTTATACAACCTTCTGGGACACACATAAATTCCAGACAATTAAGATGTGATCAGGAACAGGCCCCGTGAATCATTATAGGAATGATAACCTAATAAAATACTGAATACTAAACAGATATTTTACATCATTAGTTATATTGAATAAATCATTTCTACAGCTATTTTAGGGGAAGGCTAGGAGTGACATCTTTTCAATTTGCTAGCTTGTCATTGTTTTGCTGCGGCTAAGCAAACAGCAGATCGCATTAAAGGGACTCATAAATATTGCAGTCCTCAATTTCTTAAAAACAGAATTACAAATTATCTTTGATCGAATACTTAAAGCTTCAGAAACTACCAGTTAGCTCTCTCTGAATACGACAAGTACTCAAGTACAAAGGCATGTATAACAAAGATTTTTGTTTAAATAATTTCTATGCTTTTATTCATTTTACTTTTTATACGTTGTCCTTATATTTAAAAGGGCTTTTTGTCCAGGCCCTGTGATATAATACTTAGTAATTATACAATGTGTTACCTGTGCAAACAGATTAGATTATATGGATTTATAGATTATATCCAAATTACTGTAATATCACTTGGTGTATATTTTTTGAAAGTTTTGAGATAAATTATGGGAATGACATTGCTTTATAATGTTCTCAAAAACAGCTAACATTACCAAGTTAATTTTGTTTGCTTCTTGGTAAATACTCTACTGTACTCTAAAAATAGATCTGTGTCAAAATTATCTATACCTTTCTCAGGCTAAAATGCATCATGTTATGTATTTAAACTACAATTGCAAGTATAATTAACATTTCCAGACGTACTAACGTTTATATAAACTAAGCTGTATCTGTAGTCAGATGGAAGAAGTCTAAACACAGCATTTCAATAAGGGGGTCATGTCAAACAGTCACTTCCTTTCTGCCCTTCGATTTTACTGTTCAAGTGATGGGGGAGTAGTGTATCTGGGGCCAAGAATGCAATTTTCTCTCATTCTTGGGGATGTTTTTCCTGTTTCACTAAATAATTAGTGTATTTTCTACACAATTTGTGAATCAGATAGAAGAAAGCCAATTTCATGTGTTGCATTATAGAATCATAGAAATATAGGCTGCCAAGAATCTCAAGAGGTCATGTCCAGCTGACTGTGTTGAGGCAGCACCAATTAAAGTTAGACTATCTCTGACAGGGGTTTGTCCAATTTGTTCTTAAAAAACCCCAATGATGGGGATTCCGCAATCTCCCTTGGAAGCCTATTTCAGAGCTTAACTACCTGTATAGTTAGAAAGTTTTTCCTAATATCTAACTGAAATCTCCCTTGCTGCAAATTAAGCCCATTACTTCTTGTCCTACCTTCAGTGGACATGGAGAATAACTGATCATCATCCTGTTTATAACAGCCTTAACAGATTTGAAGACTGTAAACAGGAACATGCTCAGTCCTCTTTTCTCAAGACTAACCATGCCCAGATTCTTTTTAACCTTTCCTCATAAAGTTAAGTTTTCTAAACCTTTGATCATTTTCATTGCTCTCTTCTGGACTTTCTTCAATTTATCCACACCTTTGCTAAAGTGTTGCACCCAGAACTGGACACGATACTCCAGCTGAGGCCTCACAAGTCCCAAAGAGATCAGGACAATTACCTCCCATGTCTTACAGACAACACTCCTGTGAATACAGCCCAGAATTATATTAGCCTTTTTCACAACTGCATCACATTGTTGGCTCGTATTTAATCTGCGATCCATTATAACACCCAGATCCTTTTCAGTAGTACTACCACTTAGCCAATTATTCCCAGTCTTCTTCTTGTGCATTTGATTTTTACTTCCTCAGTGAAGTACTTTGTGTTTCTCTTTACTGAATTTCATCTTGTTGATGTCAGACCAATCCTCCAATTTGCCAAGGTCATTTTGAATTCTAATCCTCTCTTCCAAAGTGCTTGCCACTCTTTCCTGCTTGGTATCATTTGCAAATTCTGTAAGTCATTAATAAAAATATGGAATAGTACTGGAAGTATTCGTAGTGATTCCAAAGTTAAGGTTTTACTGCGATTTCAACATAAAGCATTATTAAAAATCTCTCTATTTTGTATTTTAATTATTAATCTCCAAATTTGTCTTCAAAGGACAATTAAATGTGATAATATTTTTATATAAAAATGTTTAGTAGCTTCAGCAAAGTAAACATTTAATTGCTCCCTTTTTGGAATTTTGATTAGTTTTTCCTCAACGCTTCTTAAAATATAAATGTTTCATAGTCTTCAAATTTCACCCCATATCTCATATTTACAATATCTTGTAAACAAAATTATTACTGTAATTTAAAAATTATTGCTGTAATTTGTCATAACTAAATTGAGTTTTACTGAAGGAAGTCAAGAGAGGTGAGACATTTTGTCAATGGCATGGTCTTCTAGAAATCAGAAGACTTACCAACAAAAAAAAAAAAGTGCCCTTGGTGGTGGGAAGGGGAAGAAATGGAGATAAGGGAATGAGCTGGAGTATGGGGACATGGTGGACACAGTGGAGTCAAGAGACATCCAGAGAGAGACTGAAGATGCTAGGAGAAGCAGTGTATGAACTGGGCTATGGGAAGGCATTGAGGGTATGCACATGAAAAAGGTGGTATCATCGGGGAATACCAGCACTGCCCTGCTTTCTCCACCAGATGCACCTGCTCTAGCTTACTGGAGAGGGGATTCTCTGTGCTCCGAGAGAAATATCAAGTGTGCTACAACACCTCTCTCTCTCTCCACAGACTAGTGAAGCAGCTGTTCTGCACAGTGAAGAGCAGGAGGTTCATCAGATCCACACAGTGCTTGTGTGGGAGGCACAGGGAAGGTTCAAGCTTGGTTTGTTAGTAAAATTCAGCAACAAGCCACCCCTCCTCCTGATCTCCCTTGTTATTAGGTGCAAAGAAATGGTGGGAAGGAACAAAGATAGAGTACAGTAGCAGCCAAATTGGGCTGACAAAGACAGTCTCCACAGTGAAAGAGGCACAATCTGGGAAGAAGAAGTTTCCTGTGGTTTGTCAGCAGGAGAGCCACTTTCACAATCTTTAGGATGGTCATCAAGGCAGCTCTGCTGCTGGCAAAACTATTGCTAGCCAGCAGCCTTGGGGTGGGGGTGGGGGGGAAACATGGAGAATGAGCAGGAAAATGAGGGCAGGGGGGATGAGCGTGTCTGTGGAAGGGGAACACAGGGAGTAGGTGAAGAAGAAGGCAGAGAGAAGTAGTTTTTCACCTGATGCTATGGTTCACCAGGGAAAGGAATCTCTTTGCTCCCAGTTAAGGTCTGTTTACTCTCCCAGTTCCACTACAGTCTCGTTCCCTAACCTATTCCCTCCTGCCCTACATCGTAGCTCTACTCACCCCCAACCCCATGCTGTCCCCATAGTCCTGCTTGCTTTGCCATGCTATAGCTTGCTTACCCCTATGGCCCCACACACTCCTCCTTGCATCTACATGCCTGCTTATGCCCCATATTGCCAAACATTACAGCACCCTACACATTCACAGACTCTCCACCTGCACAACAAAAATGCCTTTCCCTCCAACATACATCCAGCCATAATGCACACATCCATTCAGTTCCTCCAAGCCCCACGGAAATGCTCAAGCTTACCTGCAGCCTTGGGGAGTTTAAGGTATTTTACCAAGAGACATGCTTTCTTTGTAAAAGCATGTACTGTGCTATCACTACTTCAGAAAAAAAGTCAAATTAATCTTGTGTACTGAGGGAACTGGATATGTGGGAACATGGGAAGTAAAAGCAAGTCTGCTATGAAGGTGAAGACTGTGTGCATATAGGTATCAAGATATTTGCATGATTAGACATGTGAACTGAAGTTGCTGTGGAAATTAATGTTAGCATTAACTGCTTATTTCCTTATTTGTATGGATTGTCCTCACAGGAAATGCACTTGTGCAACTTTTACACTAAGTTTACAGCTTTTGTATGGGAAGGAGGGTGTAATTTCTGCATATTTGAGAAAATTTTAACTAGTGATAGACCCACATTGCAAGGTCCAGCTCTAAATCTGAACTTTTCCAGAGCCCACAAAGTGTTTGCCTCTATGGATTTTGTTTGAGAACATCTCTAATAAGTACTTCAGCAATTTAATAAGATCCGCATTTTTTAAAATTAATTTAATTAAACATTTAACTTCATTCAATATGACACACATTAGACATCAGGTGTTGTAATTCAATATTAGTAGTTCACTGTGCAAACGCAGGGTTAATTTTCTCATCTATTCTATAAATAACTAACTGCAGGCCAACTTTTGCTTTCTTTGTGTCATGATGAATTATAAGGGAAAGAGAGCAGGGTTGACCATGTGGTATACCTTAGAGTTTAGGGGATGAAGGATAATTAGTGGTCAGACACACTCTACTACTGTTGTAAGGAAGAGTAACACACACTTACTGCTAACACATGGAGCTGATCATAGCATGCTTGATGAGTAGCTGGGTGCCTTGCATTAGCCTGAAGTTGGCAAATCACTTGGAACTATGGGATTGTAGCAAGCATATTAACTAAGACCCCTCTTGATGCCTGTTCTGTTATTGTATGGGTGTGCTGGATTAGAAAGTGGCTCTTTATGCCCACTGCCTTTGGCATCCTTGTGCCAAGCAGATGATATTTTGTCTAATGTTAGGAGACACTCCCACTAAACTCAACACGAATTAGAATATTTCAGAATTAGTCAGACCACATTTATTCTCTGTTCATGAGTCATCTTTGTTTCTGCCCTGTAAGTGGTCACACACTTTTGACACACAGAAATCCTATGCCACAACCATTAATGCTTCTTACCAAAAACATTGCTTAGCTTAACCTGACACACAGGTCAGACTGTCACTCAAAGATTCTAACTACCAAAACCCACCATCACGTATTCTTCCCATGTTGGTTGTGTATATTCCTGCATTATCCCAGAGCTTGTGTGTTAGCATTTGCCTTTGTTTTAGCCTTCCACTCTACATCCACTAGTACCTTTCAAAAAGCCCTGTGAGTATGAGCTTTTGTAGAGATCTGGATATTAATAAATCCCAGATCAAATACAGTTTAGGAATACAATTCGAGCCTAAAAGCATCTTCTTGGGTTGCAGAAACAGCAAAGTGATCAAGTATAAAGGTTGATATTCACACATTTTAACCAGGTCCTTTAAACGCCACAGCAATATATAAAATGTGAAAAACAAACATTTGCCCTGGATCTTAACCAGTCTATAGGATTATCTTGGGGTGAATTAAACTCTTGGTACTATAGATAGCCTCATGACTATATCATCACATTTTAAATTAAAAACCTTAAGCCATTTATTCACCTATAACATTTCTAGTTTAATAAAAGTTAGCCTGACTTCGGTACCTGGGAAGCTACCAGAGCAATGTATAAAACATTCAGTTTGCTAATACCTGGAGGATGAAGGGGGTAATCACTAGCAGCCAGCATGGATTTACTAAGAACAAATCATGCCAAACCATCTTGATTTCCTTCTTTGACAGGGTAACTGGTGAATTGGAGGAATGCAGAGGACATAATATACCTGGACTTCAGCAAGGCTTTTGACACAGTCCCACATGCATTCTGATAGGCAAGCTGGAGAAATGGGGGCTCAGCAGAACTACCATTAAGTGGATACATAATTGGTTAAACAACAGTAAACAAAAAGTAATTATTAATGGAATGATGGATTGGAGGGGGGTCTCGTGAGGGTTCAACAGGGCTCTGTTCTGGGTCCAGTGTTGTTTAACATCTTTATTAATGACCTGGATGTGGGAATAGAGAGCATACGGATCAAAGCTAAGGGGGATTGCAGAGGATAGAGCTAAATTCAGAGGGATCTTGATAAATTGGAGAACTGGGCTATAAACAACAAAATGAAATTCAACAAAGACAAATGCCAGGTGCTACACTTAGGAAAGAAAAACCAAATGCACAAATACAGACTGGGGGATAACTGGCTTGGCAGCAGCACTGCTGAGATGGATCTGGGAGTTGTGGTGGATCACAACCTCAACATGAGTCAGCAATGAGATGCTGTTTGCAAATGCAATTTTAGGCTACATTAACAGAGGCATAGCATGCAAATCACAGGAGGTCACAGTACTGCTCTTCTCAGCACTGGTTAGGCCTCAGCTGGAGTAGTGTGTCCAGTTTTGGTCACCAATATATAGAAAGTATGTAGAGAAACTGGAAAGGATTCAGAGTGAGTGACAGAGATGATCAAAGGGATGGAATGCAAGCCATATGAGCAAAGGCTGAAGGAACTGGGTATGTTTAGTTTGGAAAAGAGGAGATTAAGGGAAGATATGACAGTGGTCTTCAGATACTTGAAAGGCTGCCATAAAAAAGATGGAGAAAAATTGTTCTCTCTTGCCACAGAGGGCAGGACAAGAGGCAATGGGTTCAAACTACAGAATAGCAGATTTAGATTAAATCTCAGGAAAAACTTCCTAACCTTAAGAACAGTAGGACAATGGAACAGACTTTCCTAGGGAGGTTGTGCAACATTCTTCGTTGGAGGTTTTCAAACAGAGGCTGGATAGCCATCTGTCTCACAACAAATCCTGAATCTTGGCAGGGGGTTAGACTAGGGTTAGATGACCCTTGTGGTCCTTTCTAACCCTATGATTCTATTATTCTAAGGTCCATGGAAGAGAATGAAAGTCAGAGCTTCCATGATTACCCCAAGTCTCAGCATCAGGGCAGAATACCTGATGTAAGTAGCATTATCCTGACAATCCTTGTTTTCTTCTCAGAAAGATTGTTTAGCTAGCTGAAACCCACAACCATTACTTCATGTGTTTTTTGTTTAAACTCAGACTTTCACATGCAATGTCTCACTTTGAGTATAACTTTAGCCAAGGATTACCTTCCTTGTGGTCTATCTTATCTTAGGTTTGTTACAACAGGGGTTGCAAGTATCTACTGCCCTAAAGGACTTGTTATCTTCATCAACTCTGGGCAACTAGCATTTGGAGGAATTCGGGAATCCACCAAGAGAGCACTCTGTGGTCTCATGTCTTAAGTGACTGCAATACAGCTAAATATCAGACCCTAGTAAGTGTTATAAAAACAGAACTAAAGACTGACAAAAACTTTGAGGCATTGGGAGGAGCCTATTTTAGTTGTTTGATATTATTTTAAGTGAGGAATTCTTTCACTGTGTGTACATTTGATTAGATACACTGAGATACCAGCCCAGCTTCTTATAAAGGGTGATTTAAAACAACAGAACAGTCTTGCCCACAACTATTATTATTATAATTATTCAGACAGACAAAATCCAACTTGCCTCCGAACCACTGTCTTCAACTTCTGCAAAATCTAAGCATTCATTTTTAAAACATGTTTCTAGCTTTTATTGTTACCAAGAAAAATATTTAGAGAAAGAATTCAGTGTAAACCAATGCCACAGCATGCGAGCAGTAGGTGGAGTTACCTTATTGGTACATTCTTCTTAATCCAATAGCAGACCAGCATTGCCTGCTGAATCATCCAGACTCCTCCCTATCCTGGCTCCATGTGAAAGTGGAGGTCAGTGGTTCCTCTGGACTCCCCCCTGAGCCTGGTCTGTGCCCACTGGTCTCAGTCCCAACCAGGTAACACCAAATTTAAAGCCCTGTAGCCTCCTCCAACAATCCAGTTTTAATGGTCTCTCTCCAAGCATAGGCACTGTAACAGAGGATATTCAGCTCCCTATCTCCTTTCAGAGAAGAGTGTAAAAGATTTAGGCACCCCTCCGTAATAACAGGAAAAGGTAGAGCAGGATCTCTAGCCCCTTTGTAGGGACTGGAGAAGCAGCCAGGAAAAGAACTGGAGGGGGCCTAGCTTGGAGAGAATTCCTGAGATGCTCCTGAAGCTGCAAGAAAATTGGCATAAAGGGTTTGCTGTAATTGTTGCAGCTCTCAAGAGATGCTTCTGAGAGGCAATAGATATGCTAGAAGTGGAAACAGAACTGTTAAACTGGGGAGGCTGTGAAAGATATTTAAGGGAAAGGTCAGAGAATTGATTAATTTGGTGGGAGAGGAGAAGAGATGAGAGAACTGATTAATTTGGGGTGGAAGGAAATTGATTGTCAAGGGTGACTGAATCAAGAGGTGAGCAGTTATTGAATGGGTTAGGGAATAACTGGGGGCGAGTTAGAGTGTGAACAACTGATTGGGGGAGTTGAGTGTCTGGTGAATGAGAAATAGGTCTGGAGTTTGAGAGCAGGAAAGGGTGTGTGTGAATGAGAGTGAATCTCCTCTGCCTTTGTAGGCATTTACACCTGTGCAAAGTTAATGTAATGGCAGGACTACACTAGAAACTTGCATTGGTTCAGCTTGAATCTGGTGAAGATGCTCTAAACTGAGGGGAGATATCTCTCCCATGGCTTAATGACTCCACCTCCATGAGCGGTGGTAGCTATGTCGGCGGGAGAGCTTCTATATGGAGGGAGGGATAGCTCAGTGGTTTGAGCATTGGCCTGCTAAACCCAGGGTTGTGAGCTCAATCCTTGAGGGGGCCAATTAGGGATCTGGGGCAAAAATTGGGGATTGGTCCTGCTTTGAGCAGGGGGTTGGACTAGATGACCTCATAAGGTCCCTTCCAACCCTGATATTCTATGATTCTATATGGGGGGTTAAGGTTGGTATAACTATGTCGCTCAGGGGTGTGGATTTTTCACATCCCGGCACAACATAGCTATACCAAAGTAAGTGTGTAGTGTACACATGGCCTAAAACACTGTAAAAATCAGCATGGTAGAAGTTTACATTAACTTTGCAGAGCTGTAACTGACTACACTAAGGGTCTGACTGATTCTGTTCTGGCTGAGCTCTGTTCAGCACACACAGAGAGAGGAAGGAAGTGGGAGGCAAATATTGCTACCTTTTAACTTCTCTTGTTCTGGAGCCAGCTGAGGTCTGTTTAGCTCCTCGGCTGCTCTATGTTACACCTTGGTACATATGGTATAAGGGGGCAATTCCAGAAGCTGGGAATACCCATACTGCAATTACTCTGGCCACATACTCTTTTAAAACCAAGAACACCTGGGGATTCATCCTATGTTAGTGGAAGACCAGTAATTTGATTTATGACCCCTTTGCACCAGCGGAGCAATGTAAAGGACCCATAGCATAACAAGGAATCAGGCCCCTGGTGCATGGAAGTGGAAATCAAGCCATTAGCAGGATGATTAGCACTAGATGACCTAATATCTGTTTTCTATCTTCAAGTTCTTTGATTCGGTACTGTCACCTGGATCCAAGATATGCTATGTATTGTATGCTGAAATCAGCACTTACACTTCACCCAGTGTAATCATATTGTCTCCAATTCTCCCCTCTCATTCCCATGTCATACAAATTATACTCCCCTAAACAGCAGGCCTTTGTGGTCCCACAACTATGGGCCATTGACACTTCAGGGAGCTAAAAACAAAGGATAAATTACGGCTTTCACTGTTTAAAAAGTAAGTTTCTAACCCTTTTCCTTATGTAGATCACCTTGGAAATGTAGACAGTGTAAACCAATCACTAGTCATGAAAGCTGGTCAGTAATTTTTTTTTTTTTAACATTGCACATGCTCCACAGTTCCTTCATTATCTATCAGTGCTAGGCTTAAGGAAAACAGCCATAGTTTCCTTCTTTTGGTAAAGCTTTTGACTGCACAAAGGACAATGAAAGAAGAGATAAGAGCAGGTTGATAGGGAGGAGCAGACTTATGGAAAGCCAATTACGTTTGGCAATATGCCAAAGGATCATCTTGCTAACCCACTAACACCTACTCTTAGCCATGTTATTATGAGGAGCAGGAGCTTTTTACAATTGGAGGAAAAGGACAAAACAATTCTTTCACAGGCCCAGCCAAAAATACTAAGTCTGGCTATAGTGTGGAGCTTGCAAAGAATTACTAACAAACCAACAAATGATCATTGTGACTTTCATGATTAGGAACTGACACAGGAGCAAAAGAGTCCTACTGAAGTGTTATTGACTTCATCACTACTAGTTATTAAGAATAGACTGCGGCAGTAGTTCAGAATAACCCACATGGCACTGATGAAGTGGGTCTTTGCCCACGAAAGCTTATGCTCCAAGATATCTGTTAGTCTATAAGGTGCCCCAAGACTCTTTGTTGCTCTACATGGCACTGGCATGCTGCATATTTTCTTGAACATATCTGGCTCCTGAAGAATAAAACTGTTTGAAATGTAAACTGTTCAAGAGCTATTTGAAGGCTTCAGTGAGTCGGGATGGCTCTCAGGATTTGTAATAAAAGTAGAAACCTTAACTGTCAAAAAGCCTTAAATACAGCAGTCTGCTAGTTGAATTTTTATTTTAAAAAAAATCAGAAATGTTCCTCTGAAACTCTGAGCTGCCTGCATTTAAGCTACCCCAACCATTTACAGTAGTTAATAGTTTGAGACAGTGTGCATATTTTTAAAAAACCACCAGAGTTTATTTATAGGGCAATAAGATTTTCAAGATGAAAACCCTTGTCCTGGGGACAGAGGGTTCCTACAGTATGGTTGTAGTGGTTGTCAGAGAGGTGCATACAGGAAGGCTTGGTGGTTTGGGATGGGGGTTATGAGAGGAAGGGGACAGAAAAGAGAGAAATGGTACATCTCTGCTCACCCAAGCTCAGCTGACTAGTAGCTCTGTCCAGTGACCAGTCTACTGGTCACCACAAGACAAAATACTGTTTTCTGTAAAGCCAACAGGAGTTGGCCATAAACACAGGGACATTCCTGGTTCTCTGGCACACATGGTTACTCTGTTTATTTATAAATGTGGAGATTGTGTTGTTCATTCACATTAATGCACAGGGAGGTAGGAGCATGGTAGAAAAAAGTCAGTTATCCTTATTTGGGTGGTAGGCATTAGTTATTTTGTTTCTGGGTAGGGAAAGGTGGGGCATGGGGTTAGTAGCTAAATGTTTTGCAGGCAAAAACTACTAAGACCAGCTCCCTTGGCATCCATAAGGATTTCTTGCACTCTTTTTCCAATATTTGGCTGTTAGGTTGACTTTCCCTCCTCTTTTTCGGTCTTAGAAAATCCTTTACTATTATTTCTTTTTTCTTTGTGGGAAGGCTGAAAATCAATATCTCCTCCCATATCTTTCAGCACTATTGGATTCCTTGCAATGTCTCAAAATTTTCTAAGATTCTCTGATTCAAGGCAGCTGTTTATGAGTTCAGCTTATTTAAAACTGTCTTTCAGCTAATGCTCACATGCATCTTTGTCCTCTTGTAGTGCTCTTAGTAAATACTTTTGCTATCTTTAACCTTCCTTTTTTGGAAGCTGATCAACTGTTTTAAACAGGGAAAGGCAAACCAAGGGAGATTTTATGTAACCTTTAGAACTTTATTTTTAGTTGAGGATTTCTTGGAAATTAGTTTTTGTGAAACATTTTCCCCATTGTTGTTTAGAGGAAAATCAATCTAGGAAAGCAAGTAGTTCTAACTAACAGAAGCCGACCTTGCTCAAAAAAAGTAATGCTTGTCCTGCTTCTAGGACCACCAGGTGAATGCAATTTAAAATCCACACAGGCACTTCAAAGTCCCATTTTGTTAGAGCCTATTTGAACCTCAGCTGTTTTGAGGTCTGATCTAAATTTAGAACCCATGATTTTCAAGTTGATTCTAAAAAAGGCAAAATTAGTTCTCTCATCCTTAGCTTTAAAGATATTAAAATACAGGTTAAGTGTTTCCTAAAATAATTTCCCTCTTTTGCACACTTAGGATTAGAGAACTAAAAGGAGGAGGGCAAGTTCTGTAGCCCAATTAGTACGTGTCCCTTCACACAACCAAAGCAAATGGCCAAGGTTCTAGAAGTTGTGTTTATCTCTTGTACGTTTATGAAGCCAGGTAGATGTGCAATCACCCATTTTAAGACTACTAGTTACTCTGTGAATCTTCAAAAGACTATTTTAGTTGCAGTTCTACACAGCTCTTAAGCTTTAGGCTCCTATATGGCAGTTACCTTCATATATTACAAAATCCCTTTTACTGTTGATTTACAATGCGTGGTCAATATACTGAAATGATTTTGAAAGTCTATAACACCAGCCATAATATGAATCAACAAGCAACATAATATATTTTATTAATAAAATGTGTTTAGGAAAATGTCCCAGAAGTGTTAGGCATGTTTTTAGCTTATTTGTCCTCCAACAACTCACAGATCATACTCAGAGACATAATAATACCTGTCTGAATATCATTTGTGGATGATTGATAATAGGAACATTGGTTATACACCCAAAGCATGACATCTGAAATCATGTCTTCATTTAATCCCTAAAGAATAGAATGATTGGCACAGCCTGCCATGCCTATCAATGTGAGGCTGAGTCAGTTATCTGTATTAATTCATTTCTTACCTCTTAGAACTTGTAGAGCAGGATCATCTGCCAAATGCATGCAGGGCTTTTTATAGCAGCTGATTATAATAAATATGGTTACTGGCTCTCCTTGAAATCAATAAAATTATTTTGCATTCAAAAAGCCTATACCTTCAGGTTATTTACCCCTTTCTTTATTTTGACTTACAGTATTATCATGCACACATATAAAGCTCCTTAGGCACTTGCACAATTTTAAAAAAATGTTAAGAGTCTCCCTCCCCACACAGAACATCTTCCTCCTTACACCCACTCTATATTTCCAACTTTTTGGGTTCAACAATATTAGCAAACACCTACAATAAGTCATGCGTTTGCTTTTTCTAGCAGTGGCCTAACTCCACCTTCAACTGAAGAGTAAAGGAGCTTTACCATTGAATTCAAGGGGAGCAAAGCCAGACTAATGCTGAGTGTTTTTGAAAATCCCTCCCTAGGTGCAGAAACAGACTTGCCTTCAGATTTTTTTTCCCCTCTGTATTTGTTCTTCTGCAAGGTCAGACATGAAGTAGATTTCCCAGTGCCCAGGATAATATACATAGCATTCCATCCTTCTTTTCCTAAGGTAATAACCTCCCAGAGGTTTAACAACTAATATGCATTCCATTAATTTACAGCTAACCTAATATTTTGTAGTTGTTTGCTTCATTTGCATAGACTTGCTATTAACCATTTCACTGGGACTTGGGATAATGTAGAATTCAAAGAAAATTACAGCCACTGGTGTATTTAATCTTAATACTAGGGCTGGTTGAAAATTTTTCTTTGAAATGGTTTTTCAATGGAAAACTGAGTTTTCAGGTAAACACTTTTTCTGGGTGTTTGTGTGTGCATGCTAATGTGTAAAGAGTATCTGCTTTCCCTGGAAATTTTAAATTTTTCATTGAAAAACCAAATGCTCCAAACCCAAAATATTTCATTTCAGAAATCCCACTATGATGTGGCATGAGAAATTTAGTTCAGTTTCCGCATGTCCCCACTCTCCTGTATGGGCACAGCTGGACTACATCTTCCATAACACACCATGGCTAGGGACTCCCAGGATGCAAGCACCTCTCCTCACCATGAATGGAGACTATGGTGCTTCCTGGGAGATACAAACCACCTATGGAGAGCAGCCTACAGAAAAGAATGGGAGCATGACATCCAAAACCAACTCCTATGAGGCATTGTATTTGGCACTGGTGCAACTGCTGCTGGAATGGTGTCCAGTTCTGGTGCCCAGGATGCAAAAAGGATGTTGATAAATAGGAGAGGGTTCAGAGAAGAGCCATGAGAATGATTAAAAGATTAAAAATACCTTACAGTTATAGATTCCAGGAGCTCAATCTATTTAGCTTATCAAAGAAAAGGTTAAGAGGTGACTTGATTACAGTCTATAAGCACTTACATGGGAACAAATATTTCATACTGGGCTCTTCAGTCTAGCTCTAGCAGACAAAGGTATAGCATGATCGAATGGCTAAAAGTTGAAGCTAAACAAATTCAGACTGGAAATAAAAGTAAAAAAATTTAACAGTGAGAGTAATTAACCATTGGAACAGTTTATCAAGTGTTGCGATGGATTCTCCATCACTGGCAATTTTTTAAATCATGACTGGATGTTTTTCTAAGATAGGAATTATTTAGGGGAAGTTCTTTGCCCTGTGTTATATAGGAAGTAAGCCTAGATGATTACAATGATCCCTTCTGGCATTGGAATTTATAAATCGTGGCAGCAATTTCAAATTGAAATATTTGGTTTTGGCCAAAATATTTCAGTGTTTGGTTTTTTATGTTTTGTTTGTTTGTTTTTTTGCCAAAAAGTCAAAGCTGTGAAGAAACGAAGTGGCATACCTGAGTGGACATGAAGAGTCCTGCTATATTCAAATGCAGAAGGATTAAACTTAGGTAGGCTTCAGCTGAAGTTCAATAAGCAGTATATAACTTTATAACATATATACCCTTTGTGTTGTCAGAACATGTACCATCAAGAGTCAGCAGCAGAGTTGGTCAAAATTTAATTTCTGTTCCATGGGAAATTCCAACATTTTGAAATGTTTTTGTCCAAATTGGACTAAAGATGAAAAAAAACCTTGACATTTCCCACATTTTTTAAATTGAGTCAATCTAAACATTTTGATGAATTCTAAACATTTCATATTGATTAAGATGGTTTTAAAAGTTTTAAAAAAATAAAATAAATTTCAAAAAGTTGGTTCAAAATGAAAAATTGAAATGTTCCATTCTGGTAAATTTCAACATTTTGATCTTATCAAAATAATTTTTCCCCATTTTTGTTCCAAAACAAAATTTCATCAAATTCAACATATTCCCAGAGAAAGTTTTGATTATGATGAAATGGCATTTTCACATAAAAATATATAAATGGAAAATTTTACACCAGCTTTAGATAGCAGCTATGTGCTTGCCATGAGGAACAAGAAGAATTTACCATATCCATAATGTTATATTTTTTTTCATACCACAAAGAGCAAGCAGATAATTTGTCACATTCAGAGGACCAAAGAAATAAAAAACAAAAGTCAAGCCTCCATAAGAGAGGATGGGGTGTTTCTCCACTCCTACAGTCTGCAATGAATTGAACACAAAATGGCTGCATGTCTCTGTAGACAACAGCATCCTTAGAGATTTAACAGGAAAAAGCATTTTAGCAGTTATGTAGCTAAATGCACTACAATTCATTAGACAGTGTCCGTTATTTGTTACTGTTATTGGATGCAGTGTTGTAGCCGTATCAGTCCCAGGATATTAGAGAGACAAGGTGGGTCAAGTAATATCTAATGTTGTCTCTCACCCCAACAGAACTTGGTCCAATAAAAGAGATTACCTCACTCACCTTGTCTCTCTTACTAATATTGAGACATTCATAATAAAATTGCACTACAGGATTCCAATATTAGCATAACACAGACAAAGGGGCTGTCCTTCCTATGAAAATTGGCCTCTGCTGGGTGAAATTGGATTGAAGTTTATTTATTACTCTTCTCCATTTTATATATAAAGAACCATTATTATGACATACGTAGTCCTGTTAGTAAAACTTCAGTGACTATATCTTGCTAGTCAGACACTCTAGTTTTAATACGGTAGTCTCTTACACTGAACTAAATTACAGGTTATGCCCACCCAATACCATCCAACATTCTCAGAGCACTTCATACACATGAATGAATTCAGCCTCACAACAGCACTCTGTGGTGTTATCATCCCATTTTTACAGATGTGGAAACAGACACAAAAAGATTAAGCCTGAGGCTGAGGCCTGTGGCACAGCTGGGAGTAAAGCCAGATCTGACTCCCATTTCTTTGCTTTAATAAGAAGCCATTTCCTTTTTCCTCTAAAATAGGCTTTCAGATGTATCATCATATATACAGTTATTCAGAGAGGACAAGGCTTCTCTCTAGCCTGGGAAAGCCCTAAATGTTTTGCCCTACTTTTCTTCCACTGCCAACATTAAAGTTTCTCTGTTTCAGATGTAAAGTGATTCCGGACTGAAAGATTTTATTTAAAGAATCCAGCCTCAAAGTGCAATGGTCCCACCAATGCAAGGCAATGCAGAGACAAGGAGGATGGAAGTAAAACAGGCTCAGAAGGAGGGCAAAAAGAACAGCTCATGAACTTATATGCAAACATTTTCATACAGTTTGTGGTCATAGATTTGACATTACAGTATTTCCATACTAATTGTTTAGTCAGCTGTAGCTAACACTGGAGGCAAGTTAGTACTTATGCAAATCTCTCAAATTCCACCTGCCACTTCTGCCTAAAACCATTCAGATATTATAATGCTGTTTAGATCATATAAATCCATTGCAATAGGGCTTTTCTTTCCCCTTTGTTTCTTTTTTGCTTCACTCTAAAGCACTTCACAGAAAACTTTCATGCTACAGCCACTCTGAGTATTCAGTGTAAGCCATTCATTTAGGTCTATTTGATTTCATGGGGACAAGAATAAGTCAACACTCTACACTGGGTGGGGGCAATTAGAACTAAATGGACCTTGAAGGGTTTAGCTCACATAATCCATTAATCTGACCTTGCAAAATTCATTCACAGGGATTGGAAGCAGGCCACCTAATGCACATTACATTCCAGGTTCAAGTTCTATTGAAGTCCAGTCATCAAAGAACTTCCACCCTTTCAAATGCCACCTCTGTTGCCCAGTAGCGTAGCCGGGGGGGAGCAGGGAGAGCGGCCGCTCCCCCTGTGAGCGAAGCAGCACCTGCCCGAGCCCCGCTGCTGGAGTCGGGCTCAGGCGGCACTTTAAAAGGCCCGCAGCTCTTGCAGCCGAGGGGGAACTGCGGGCCTTTTTAAATCCCCTCCCGAGCCCAGCTCCGGCAGCAGGGCTCAGGCGGTGCTTAAAAAGTCCCAGGGCTCCTGCCACTGCGGGGAGCCCCGGGCCTTTTAAAGCGCTGCCCGAGCCCCGCTGCCGAAGCTCTGGCGGTGCTTTAAAGGGCCCGCAGCTCTCCACGGCTGCAGGAGCCGTGGGCCTTTTAAAGCGCCGCCCGAGCCCAGCTCTGGCAGTGGGACTCGAGCAGTGCTTAAAAAGGCCTGGGGCTCCTGCCGCTGCGGGGAACCCCGGGCCTTTTAAAGCGCTGCCCGAGCCCCGGCGATGCTTTAAAGGACCCGGGGCTCCTCGCAGCGGCTGGAGCCCCGGGCCCTTTAAATCACCGCCGGTACGGTCCGGCTCTTGCCGATATGCCGTACTGGACCCCCGGAGGCACTGGCGGGTGAGTACAGAGTGAGCGGGGAGGTGCCTTTTTATAGCGCCGCTCCCCCTGTGTTCCGGACCTGACTACGCTACTGCTGTTGCCCCCAAATTCCCTAAGGCCTTCTCCTTCCCCACTTCCAACATCTTCTCTGGGTCTTGGGTGTGACCTGTCCCCATGTACCACTGTGGGTCAGAAAGGCTACTCTTATATCTTCTGTCTGTGAAGGTAAGGATGCCAGGAAAGGACCTCTTCCCCATCCTCTTCAATTAATGATCTAAAGGGAATCAGAAAGCACCTGCCCCTCATTTACATCCAGCAGAGTGGAGAAACACTCCATGCCTGCTGCAATGCCTCAAAGGCTAAGCAGCAGCATACCATCAGTGTAGGCTGCACTTTCAGTTACAGTAAGGCCCCTTTACACCACTCTGACATTGTACTGCGTTACTCCCACTTTAAGTGCCATGGATAGGGGCCTTATTATAAATTAGAATGAAGCCCTTAACATGGTAGCTGGATTGAGTTTCTCTAGAGATTAGGATGTGTAGGCATTATTATGTAATTTTTCATTTCAGGCTCACATACTATTTCCAGGACCCTTATCCTTCAGTGAACAGGTTGACCATAAACAGGTTCACAGGATGACATGGTGCATGAAGCAGGAATACTGAGATTCTCTGTCCCACTCTGGACCAAATTCTCTTGACAATTACAGTACAGTAAATCCAGAGCAATTCAACAACTGGATTTACATCATTGTAACCAAAAGGAAAACTTGGCTCTTGGCCCACCAATTGAATGATGTGAAGTGAGTGAGGCAGTGGTAAACTCACTGAATAGGGAGGAGAAAAATAATGTCTTTTAAAAACTAAGGGCTCAATCAGACCTTTGGATGAGCCCAGAGTAAAAGGTAGTATATTATTGCATAGCCCCAAAAGCAGTTTGGGAGAAAGATTATGACTGAAGAGTCACAATTCATTGAGTTTAATGCCAGAAAAACAACTTTTATGATCATCTAGTCTGACCACTTGCATAACACAGACCATAAAATTTCACCCAGTCATTCTTGTAACATGTGCATAATTTATAATCTCCAAGTTCCCGCACTGCTCAGGAAAGGAAATTAATTGTGCTGAGTCTATGCCCAACACAACATACATGCACTGGGGCAGCTATACTAGCTGGTGAGTTGGGGTATCTCCACCCCCCTTCCACCTACCCGAACAACAGTGGAGATGTAGCAGCTCTTTGGAGCCTTCTTCCCCTCTATGATGGGGTCCCTCTGCTCCCCTCCTCTTTGCCTTGCACAGACCGCTGAGTGACCTTCTCTCTCGTAGATACCACCATGCAGTTTATTTACAGCATTTCACTCCACCACCTTTTACATACTAGTGCAGTCACAGTATTTACAATGTTTTCCAGTTTTTCTATCCCTTCTCAAAAAACAAGAGGGAGGCAGGGAAGGTGTCTCTGCCCACAGGGCTCCTTTTTGTAAGGCCCAGCCAGTTCTCACCCAACCTCACCCTCTTGCTCCTCTCCTTACACTTCCTTCGTGTGCTCTTTTATCCAGTCTCCTTGTTAATGGGCTAATTAGTGCATTACCTTCCCAGCCCCATCTGATCTGGTAATCAGGAACTTCTCCCCTTAATCTAGCCCTCCCCAGGGGCCTAACTGGTTAAACAGTGACCAGCGTACTAGTTCAGTAGTCACACACCTCTTCGCCTTGCCTGCCAGAAAGGTATTTCTTTCCCCAGGCTCTCCTGCCTTTACCAGAGGTGCTATTCAGCTTCAGCTTTTCTTTGCCCCCAGGGTGATCATCTAAGAATTCCTTTTAGGGTCCACCCATTCTCCACCCACAAAAAAAAAATCACATTTCATGGGTGGAAGTCACCCTCGTAATTCCACAGGTCCTCACACCAGGGACAACCTGGAGTCCCCTCCCCTCATTCTCACCCTCTGTTTTGTGCAGGTGTCTGCTGGTGACCCTTCTCCTCCTGGTTACCCATGTTTGCTTGTCATGCAAATCCTCCAAACTCCTCTTTGGATACTCTCCTCCTGGCATTCTGGAGGTGGGAGTTCAGACAGCCACTTGACTGCTGTTAACGAGCTCGGGTTAGCTTTACCCCCGAGACTATTTCCTTGTCTTTTTTTTCTCCCCCTTCATCTTTAGGGGAGAAAAATATTTATTATTTTCTCTTTGGCTTATATTCTCCTGTCTAATATTTTCCAACCCTTCTATATTTAATGGCTCTTTTTCCTTTGTCCGGGGTTTCATTAGTTCCCTCTGGGGATCCTGGACACCCCTTTAATTCCCTAATGGGAAGGGTTTATAGGCTGTTCTTAAATTGAGAGTGGCGGCAAACCATCCACCATGCAACTCACTTCCTTTTAATCTTGTTCCAAACTTCAAGGGGCACCTATGCCATGGGGCAGAGTTTCTTATCCCCATGTATCCACTCAAACCTCACTTTTGTTCCAGGAAGTATCCAATGGGGTTTCACCAGCTTCCCCCTTATTAGTGAACAGTGTGATGTTGTGTCCACCACACCTCTTTAATACCTCCTCCCCAAGATTACAGAAATGGTCAGTAACTTCCTTCTTTCTCCCTGCTTGGAAGTCCCAACACAACCACAGAATTCTGTAAACCCACACTCTATATACAGAAATCTCTTTGTATATGTTTCTGCCATCCACACAGCTAACACATGACAGCCATCAATCCAGTTGGTGTTCCCTGGGCCCCTCCCTGTTAGTCTTGGCACCCTTTCTGAACGTAAGTTCTCTTTCTCCCCACATCTGGTGCCTTAAACTGCTGTTCCCCACTGGGAATGTCCTAGGGTGACCAGATGTCCCGATTTTATAGGGACAGTCCCGATATTTGGGGTTTTTTCTTATATAGGGTCCTATTACCCCTCACCCCCGTCCTGATTTTTCACACTTGCTGTCTCATCACCCTAGAATGTCCACCTCTACAAACTCTTCTGTTAATTTAACTGCTGCATCAAGGGTAATGGATTGATGCCACTTGACCCATACCTGGGTATTCTCCAAGAGACTGAATGAACTGTTCAGGAGTGACAGCATCCATAATATCGCCCACACTTTGGGTATCCGGCCTCAGTCAACACTTGGCCCAGTCTGTCAATTTCCTGGCAAATGCCAGGGCCGTAATCCCCCAGTCTAACTGATGGTTCATAATTCTTACTGTTACTTCTCTGTGGAAAGGCCCACCAAGTCTAGGATGGCCATTTTCACCACTTTGTTATCCCTTGCCTGTTCATCACTGAGAGTCATGTAGGCCACCTAACTTCCTTTGTTAAATAGGATGCTTACCACGGGGCCCAGATTCTCTTATTCCATCCTGCCCCAATAGCCATTCTCTCAAATATGACCAAAACTGTGTTGGGGTCATTTTCAGAGGCCTACCCCTGCGCTTGATTGCCGATCCCAGCTGCAGGACTCACTGCACTTTATAGTAGTTGTTGCTGCCCCTGGTCTCACTCCCTTATACATTCCTGCAGGCTTTTTCGCTGCTCAGCCTGCCATGCAAGCAGGGAGAGTCTCTCCAAATTGTGGGACCACAGGAAGATCTGCAAGGTTTTCTGCATTTCCTTCTGCGATTCCACCAGCCATTGTAATATCTCCTCCATCTCCCAGCCTGTTGAACCATTACACCAGCTCCCCTGTCAGGGTCTCTGTCTGGACAGATAAAGGTAGGATCCAAACAAGTACCCATGTGTGATGGGGTCCCTCTGCTCCCATCCTTTCTGCCTTGCATGGACTTCTCAGAGACCTTGTAGACGTCACTGTGCAGTTTATTTACATTGTTTCACTCCACCACTTTTTACATACTAGTGCAGTCACAGTATTTACAGGGTTATCCAGCTTTTCTACCCCTTCTCCCCAAAAAATGGTGGGGAGAGGCAGAGGGAAGTAGGGTGACCAGACAGCAAGTGTGAAAAATCAGGACAGGGGGTGGTGGTGGGGGAATAGATGCCTATAGAAGACAAAGACCCACATGTCAGGACTGTCCCTATAAAATCAGGACATCGGGTCAGCCTAGGGGGAAGGATCCCTTTTGTCAGGCCCTGTCTGCTCTCCCTCCCCACCTTCCACTTCCTTCCTGAGCTCTTTTATTCAGTCTTCTTATTAACAGACTTATTCGCTCATTACCTTCCCAGCCCCAATCTGATCTGGTAATCAGGAACTCATCTCCTTAATCAGGCCCTCCCAAGGGTGGGGGCGGTCTAACTGATTAAACACTGACCAGAGTGCTGGTTCAACTGCTGGTTCCCAGCAGCCTGTCACACCCTCTCACACTGCTATCTGTGATGCAGTCAGCTGGCCCATGCCCTGCTCCACTATGCTAGACTGACCACAATTTAACCCTCTATTTGCAAATACGTAATTTTTTTCTGTGGAAATATAATACTTATTTTCAAATAATATTTTTAAATAAATTATTATTAAAGGGCTGGAAGATGGAGTACTGACTGTGTGCAGTCTCCCTTTCACCTACTATTACACTAACGCCTAGGAACCCAACCAAGGACGAGTCCACCATTGTGTGAGGCACCGAACAAACATGTAACAGAGATCTCTGCTCTGCTCCAGTCTCTGCTCCAGAGATCTCACCACTTATAAGACAAACTGGATGCAACAGGTGGACAAAACAGATGGCGGTGGCCCACAGAATGAGGAACAATATAAAACACATGAAATTTAGCTAAATAGCTACTTGAAAATAAATGTTATACCACTTCTTCATTCACTCTGAACCATCAAACCTTTACACTTACTCAGGCAGAGCGCTGGGCTTGGTGGATCCCTTTGCAGGGTCACAGCCTCTCTTTTAGGCTACAACTACACGACACCTGAGGGGTGTGATTCTCAGCTTGCGTACACATACCCACACTAGCTCTGTTCGAGCTAGTGTGCTAAAAATAGTAGTGTAGCTACAGTATCACAGCAGGCAAGCAGTGGCATGGGCTGCCCCAAGTACAAACCCACCTGGACCTGTGAATGTACTTGGGGCAGCTAGCCCAGGCTACCGCTCACCACAGCTACCATACTATTCTTAGTGCACTAGCTTGAGCAGAACCAGGGCAGGTATGTCCAAGCAAGCAGGGAATCACACCCCTAGCTCTAATACAGGCATAGCCCAACTGTACCTTGTGTAGGAGTTATTAACAGTTACCATACAGCAGTATCTGAAATCCTAATGTTTCTCTTAAACAGAGCATAAGAACTAATTGTGGTATCCATTTTCAAATGCTGACATTTTTATAACATTTTCTATATGAGTGTTTCTCACCTAGCTGCTGGCATAGACCAGTGGCATAAGTAAGTGAATACCCTCCCCACAACCCAAACCCTTTAGCAGTGGCATTTCAGTAGGACAACTGAAACAAACCATCCCCCCAACACAGCACCCACAGTGGGAAGAATCTTCTTTGATAAGAGTTGGTGAGAATATTCTTACAATATGGATCTAAAGCATAAGTAAGGAACAGACTTGTTAATGAAATTTCTTCATAACTGCTCTTTTGAGCTATTTAAGATTTTGTAGCAGTCTGTTTGCATTTTTTCCTGTTGATTTCAAGATAAAAATAATGTTCTGAAAGGAAAAGGAGCCAAATAAAATATTTTAACAGAGGAAAACATTTAAACATGGAATAAAATTAGGTACTGGGAGAAGAAATAAAGGGTGAGCAAAGTACATCATTCCTCTAGCTCTAGATCAGCAGATGAACAAACACTGTCCTGAAGGCTGTTAGTTACAACCCAAACCTATTCTTTATTCAAGCTGAAACATCTCATCACCACATTAAAAGCGTTGGTGATCTGGCGACAATTTTTCTCTTCTCCTGAGAGTTCTCTCCCTCTGCCTTGTTATAACTTTTACTGGGTTTTCTTTTGCTTAAAAATAAACAAACAAAAACAAAGAACACTAATTTAGTTACTAAGCCATGGGATATACTAAGAATTGTCAAAGGCAAAGGCTCACTAAATAACTTTTACACCCTTAAAAACAGTGGATATTTGTCATTTTCCTTTTCTCAGAATAATGCCTTTCTATTTATATAGTATTTCACTGCAAAGGATTCTAAAACTTCTCACACACACTAGGGACCTCATTTGTCAAAGTCTTACACATGTAATAACTAATTTTAAGCACATGAATCTGCAACGAGTTCAATGTTGCCATGCAGAACCTTGCTGACTTCAGTTGAAGTCAATGGGTCTCTGCATGGGTGCAGGAATCTACTGGCACATAGATCATTGCAAGATCAAGCCCTGTATGGTTATGTCTACACAGCAAAGAAAAGCTGTTGGCTGGTCTATGCCAGCTGACTCGGGCTCATGGGGCTCAGGCTGCGGGGCTGTTTCATTGCTGTGTAGACTTCTAAGCCCAGTCTACTGTCTACACAGCAATGAACCAGCCCCTCAGCCCAAGCCCCATGAGCTTGAGTCAACTGGCATGGGCCAGCCATGGGTTTGTCTTTGTTGTGTAGACATACCCTTCACCAGTGAAGTGTAGCCACCACTGGGAAGCAAAGAAGCCTGGTAAACAAGTTTCACATCATACCAGAAAGAGATGAAGTGAGGGGGCATGGAAATTTTTAACAGACACCAGTATTTTATATTAAAATACATGCAGAAAACCTATGTTAAAAGAGCTTCAGAGTGCTTGACTTTACAACCTTACAATTACACAATTCCAGAATTAAGGTTGCCCCAATTCAATGGGCTACTCACGTGAGTAATATAAGTGGAATGTGAGCCAACATTTGAAGTTGTGTGTTAAACAGTATTGAATGCAAAAATAATCACACAAAAAGTCTGCACAGAAAAGTGCATTTCCCCCCCGCCCTCACAATTTGATTCAAATTTCCTCAAAAAAATCATCTGTTGGATTAGCTCAAATATCAGAAATTGCGCCCCAAAAAGAATTTGAGAAAGTATGAACAATTGAAAAGAGGAGATTTGAATGGAATGCCTGCCTCAGCTTTAATTCTAGTGTCACTACCTCAAAGCTACAATAGAGTTCATTTCTGCAGAGCAGTTCTTCCATTTTTTCACTTGCTTATTTTAACTCAGCAGCAAAAGCAACATGGGAAATAGCTATGTGCCCAGAGGATTTGTGCGCTGAATACCTTGGCTGATCCATGTCAATACACTAAGCTAATTCTATGCATCTGCACCTGGAGATTAAAATTGTCAGGCAACGCTAAATTAAACAAAGGAGAGTGAACACAAATGTGAAAAATATGAAATCATCACAAAGAAAAAAACTTCAGATTTTAGATGTCTTGTATGAGAAGAAACAGCATATTAGTCCATCTTGAATAATGGAGAAGTGCTGCTAGAATAGCTTTAGTAACTATTAATGTGATAGAATCACGTGTCGTAAAGGGAGATGGGTATTTTGCACATTCCTTAAATGAAGGCAACCAGCAACAATAGTAGTTCACAAATGACTCACATTTCTCCCTCAGACATCCTGTTCTTCCACCTTTTTATCCTAAATCCCCTGTGAACAGTAACTGTTGACTCTGAAAGGGCTAGAAACACTGACTGCTTTATGACTAGCATATTCACTCGCTGAGTCATCTTGTTCCTGTTTTGGTTTCAAGGTTGCTCTATGACACAGTTTACCATGTGGCCACCACCAGAACTGTTGGTAGCACATTGCCAGGATAAAAATGATCTAACAAAAGGGTTCTGCTTTCCATTCCTCTGACTAGAAAAAGTATCATTATCCTGGTTCTTGACTCAGATTATGCCAAAGAAAAAGTGAGCACAGATGCATCTCATCAAGGACCTGGAAAATTCACCGAGGAAGGAGAGGTACTAGAAATTCCAATTCTAGGATTCACATATTGTAGAACCTCAGAGTTATGAACACCAGAGTTACAAACTGACCAGTCAACCACACACCTCAGTTGGTACACAATCAGACAGCATCAAAGACAAAAAAAATAGCAAATACAGTACAGTACTGTGTTAAACGTAAACCACTAAAAAAATAAAGGGAAGGCAGCATTTTGAAATCTAAAAAAGATTGTAAACTTTTGAAAGAACAACCATAACATTTTCTTCAGCATTAGGAACATTTCAGAGTTACGAACAACCTCCATTCCTGAGGTGTTCATAACTGAGGTTCTGCTGTAACTCTGTTCTATAAACGGGGACCCTAGCACTGTAGACTACTACAAGATGTTTTAGACTCTAGGTTGAGAGGAATATGAGCATCACCAACACAAGGATTAGTAAGTGTATAGAGTCCTTGTTGCCAATATACGGGAATGTAGGCAGCCTTAACCCTTAAATGTGCTCTCTGTCATTCGGGAAACAGATTAGCAAATTTGCTAGTACTTTTACTGAAGGCAAAAGATGGGTGAAGCAGAGCAATCAGCCAGCCTCTGAAGAGCCAGGGAAAAATGAAGATGTCAGCAACATGTGCTCTGGAGACAACAGGAGGGAAGCAAGTCACTGTATTGACAGCAAAAGATTAAGAGTGAGCCCAGGCCTAATTAAGGGCTAATCTACACTACCCGCCCAATTCGGCGGGTAGCGATCTATCTTCTGGGGATCGATTTATCGCGTCTCATCTAGATGCGATAAATCGAACCCGGAAGTGCTCCCCGTCGACTCCAGAAGTCCTGCTCGGCGAGAGGAGGAAGCGGAGTCGACGGGGGAGCCTGCCTGTGCCGTGTGGACCCGATGTAAGTACTTTTACTTTCAATCTAGGAAACGTCGACTTCAGCTACGGTATTCTCGTAGCTGAAGTTACGTATCCTAGATCGATTTCCCCCCCCCCCCCCAGTGTAGATCAGCCCGGAGGAGTCGGTGGTATCTGCTGGAGTTTGAAGCGGGGGGAATGAAATGTGACCCAGTTTTACAAATCTCAAAGTGCTAGTTATTAACAAAAATCAGGTATAACCGGGTGGTGTGTTCCATTATAAAAAGTTTGCAGAGCTCAGTTACAGGGGAATACTTTGGAAGGACAAGACAGTACTACAATGTTCCTGTGTTCAAAATCTGCAGCATTCAGGCAACTTGGACAATCCTGAACACTGTGCCGAGCGCTGGAGGAAAGTGCATTAAAAAAAAAAAAGCAACTCCACTTATTGCTCATTTTGACATGCTGAATATTTGATGAGGTAAAATTAAAAAACACATTAAAACCAACATTACTTCTCCCTGGGCCTACCACCTGGGACAACTGTTTAGATGAAGTTTTTATTGCTTCTTAAAATTTCAAGGAGTGAACCTGTTCTAAAATACTTTTTTTTTTTTTTTTTACTGGCACACTAGCTAACATATAGTAGGAAACTGCATGAATGCTTTCTATGGGCTAATTTAGTAATCCAGGGGCAAAATTCACACACAGAAATAATTCCAATATATATAATTATTTTCTTTTTATATATTTAAGTTTTAAGTAAATACACTAATTATGTTTAGAATGGCTAAATGTGACAGAGAACAGGATGTGTAGAATTATGTAGATGTTAGCATAGAAACACTAACAGTACATACATTCTATCATCTCTATTTATACATTGAACTATTAGTGACACCATATATATCTAGAAGCATGGCCCTGACAACATATCCTGAAATATGTTTTTCTATCAGATAGCTGAAAGGATACTTTTTCTAGGTGCATATAGCATTTGGCTAGCACAAGTCCTGTTAGCCTGAGTCGATCAACTTGGGCTGGGAGGCTCACTCCCGCAGGCTCCAAAATGCTGTGTAGACATACCCTAAGCAGCTTTCTATTGACTTGTATCACTAATCTAGTGCTTTGCTGTTGAATTTTTATCTAAGGCTTGTCTACATTGTGGGTTAGTGCGTGGCAAGACAGGGTGTGTGACTCTACAGTTCACTTGCTTGCTGAGCAGTAACGCCCCATGTAGTCACAACTACAACTCGGTGAAAGTCCCAGAGTGTGGCAGGAGCTTCACTGCACTGTAGTAGTGACCACATGGGACATTAGCATGACAAGCTAGTATGCTGGAGAGTCACAGCTCGGCTTGTCACACACTAGCTTCCTGTATAGACAAAACCTGAGTGTGTAGTTCAGAGAAGCAATAGATGTACTTTGCTAAATTGGGGTCATACCAGATTTCATATGAAAGCTGTCAACTGCAGTAAACACAGCAGGTTGGTGATGATGATGCTTTATTTCAAATCAGTGGGAAACCCAAGAGTTGTGTGTGTGTGTGTGTGTGTGTGCTTTACATAATGAAGACAAATGTGAATGAGCAGCTGTCAGCAGGGCTCATCATTAATGCATGATACCATATTGGCAGCAACACACTCCCCCTTGAAGATACTTTGTTTCCTTTAAAACCATTGCAATCAACTTCTAAATACAACCACCCAGCAAAATAAAAGAATGACATGAAATATTGACCATAGCTGCACAGTGAATATAATAAAGCATTAACACACAGGGAAACATTTTCAATCACACAGTTTGCTTGTTAAGTACTAAATCATGGGCCATATTCCAGTGTCAGTCATGCACCTAGAATCCCACTAAAGGCAATGGGTTGCACAAGTGTAAACATAGGCATAATTTGGTTCAGGTCTTTGTTTCTACAGTCTCACTCCTCGGAGCTTGGAAGAGCAAGAGTCATTAATTTTCCTAATATTGGATATTCATATTACTCTGTATACAGTACTGATTGCTTTCAATAAATCATATTTAGAACCAGGAACTGTTTGTGCTCACAAGAGGAGACAAAACAAGATAAAAGATTATTCTTCCAGCTATAAAGTGTACTGTCCAATTACTTATACTATTCCAACTTATGTAAATCAGACTACTACAAATTCCTGTATTTGTTCTGCTACTGTACTGGGTTGTGGAGAAATTAAATCTGAGTCTGTTTTTTTCCAAACCAAAAATAGGAAGATTTTTTTAAGTCAAAAGAGGCCTTCCCCCAACCCTTGACTAGTTACATAATAAAGTAAGTAAAGCAGTAAATGTGTGTGTGAGCAAAGTTAGGTAATGATCAGGTGGTATGCCCTATCATCTACTGGTTCACATCATTCCCTATTTATTTCCATAGTTTCTAGGCATCAAATACAATTACAGTAGTAACATTATAATTTTCTTTTAGCCATTCAGTTGGAAGAAAGTAGGATTTTAATAAACAGTAAATTTGAGCCAAGCCATGTGCTTTGATCAAAGGCAATCTGCAAAATGTAAAGCAGTTTGCTGACACACTTTGTATATATCCTTTATTTTCAGCTTCCATGGTCCATTAGCATGCAATATGAAATTATTTACTCTATATCAGTAAGCTGTCTTTCTACACAAATTTTTTATTGTTACTAAGTTGCATACAGAAAAAGATTTTGTTTTTGTTTTTTTTGGCTGAGAAAATTGTTCTGACCTAATTTTATATCCATTCATTTTTTGATTCAAAAAACTGATCTCAATCCAGATGGCAGATTTTCCAGCTGAAAATCACAATGGAGAACAGGTGTACTTGAAAGCAGAGATAGTGAATCAAAGCAATCATAGTCCAGCATTAGTACACAGCCCGCCCACATAGCCATTAGCTCATTTGCCAATGAAAATGCAGGAACTACAAGTTTGCATAATTCATGAGCAAATAAATTCCATCTGTTTTACATTCTGATTCAGTGTTGATTGGGGGCATGAATGTAATAATGTGGAGAATACTCCGTGATATTCTATTGGCATAAACATATGTTTATAAGAGAAAAGTCTAAAGGCTTGTGAACATTTGCAATATTCTAAAGTTTATGCACCAAGAGAAATGGGATTGGTTTGTGTAAATTCTGAAAGAGGTGTGAAGAGAGTATCGCGTAATGATTCTGTGCCATGCTGTATCGGAGAGCTTCCTCTTCAGATCTATTCCTTTCAAGAGAGGTATTCAGTATAAATGAAAAGTCAAAAGAAAAGATGTAAGCAATAATGTGTATTCATTTTGATTTCTTTTATGTTTAAATCTTTGAACGTGAACTATTTACTTCCTTTGGCACCTCTGCAAGGTGAGCTGGCCCTGTAAGGGAAGTTCAGACTCAGCTCTACCTATGTCTGATTTTCCTTATAAATGATGTGATTTGGGGGACAGGGATTATGTGACTGATAGCCTGTTGAGATATGAATCACAATTAATTCCCTAGAGTGTCTCAGATGTGGACTTACTTATACTCAGGTTGAGACATGGCATCTTAATCTTCTCCCTTATAAACATGATCAAATTTTTGAGCTGCCATGTGTGTATCTAAAATGTTGCAACTTTTGTTAAACTCAGAATTCAGAACATCTATCCTGGATGTTTTAAGCATACAGCAGTGTGTGTGGGGGGGAGGTGTTATCTGAGTTTGAAAGTTTCAAATGAGAAGTTGTGGATGTGGTTTGAAGTTCTATGGCTCATCCCTTGTACTGACAGGTAGGGAAGATATATATTTAGAACAAAATTGTAACTGTGCATGTTAGTGTGCACCCTCGAGCAATGAAGAACAAGAGCTACGGGAAAATCCTCAGCTGGTAAAACTTGTCATTGAAGTCAATGGAACCATAACAATTTGGGGTTTATTACAGGAGTGGGTGGGTGAGATTCTGTGGCCTGCATTGTGGACGAGGTCAAACTAGATGATCATAATGGTCCCTTCTGACCTTAAAGTCTATGAGTCTATTACTCTAAGAATCTGTACTGGGACCTGTGCTGTTCAACACATTCATAAATGATCTGGAAAAGGGAGTGAACAGTGAAGTGGCAAAGTTTGCCAATGATACAAAATTATTCAAGATGGTTAAGTCCAAAGCTGACTGCAAAGAGTTACAGGGGGATCACACAAAATGTGTGATTACGCAACAAAATGGCAGCTGAAATTCAACATTCATCAAAGTAATGCACACTTAAAAAAATAATCCCAACTATATATATATATAATGGTATGTTTTAAATTAAATGCTATCATTCAAGAAAGAGATCTTGGAGTTACTGGATAGTTCTCAGAAAAATGTTGGTCAGTGCACAACAGCAGACAAAAAGGCTAACAGAATGTTAGGACCTATTATGATAGGGATAGAAAATAAGACAGAAATTTTCAGGATCCCACTCTATAAATCCATGGTGTGTCCACACCTTGAATCCTGGATATAGTGGAACTGGAAAAGGGTAACAAAGATGACCAAGATGATGGAAGAGCTTCCATACAAGGAGAGACTAAAAGGATTTGGGCTGTTCATCTTAAAAAAGAGAGACCTCCATCATATCCTCCTTATTAATCTATCAAATAATGAATGGTGCAGAAAAAGTGAATGGACAAGTGTTATGTACCCTTCACCACAATACAAAAACCTGGGGGTCAGTACTAGAAAAGGACAGTACTAGAAAGGACATCTTCAATGGCTGGCCAATTTCTCTTCAATATGTTGGCCTGTGAACGAGTTTTACAATCACTGTGGACAATACCACCATCCTGGCTGACCCATTATTTGGTTGTCATCTTTGACTCATAATGAATGTGAGGACTTAGAAAGAGGTCTATGTCTAAATCTTGCAGATTTTTTCTGCATTCTATCTCTAAAATGTCCAATCTAACCACATAGCGAAAATGCTCATCCAGGCACACATCATCTTGAGTCTCAATTACTGCAAAATCCTTTTCTCTGGCCTTCACACATGCAATCTTACCCAGTTCATATCCATTCAGAATGCTGCTGCAAAGATCACTCTCTTATAGCTTTGACTAGTTAGCCCTCTCATCATATGCTTTCACTGGCTTCCCCTTCTCCATTGTATCAAACTTAAGCTACTTGTCTTCCCTTTCAAAGCTTATCTCCATGCTACCTATCATCTCTCACTAAGCACTGAAAGGTCAGCTTCTACCTCACCATGATGCCAACCTCCATCACCCACTTAATAAATTTTCAAACAAGCATCTTCATGCTTTCTCCCATATTGCCTCTCATACTTGGGAGGTATTCCCCATAAATATCTGCAAAGCCACTGCACTGTTCTCCTTCAAATCTGTTCCTAAAACTCCCCTTGCCTACAAAAAACTTGACAACAGTTAGCTCGCTATTGTGCTGACCAATATTGTTTCATTGTATTCCTCCATGTCTCTCTATTCATCTGTTGTCTCTTGTCTTATACTTAGACTGTAAACTCTTTGGTGCAGGGACCATCTTTTTGTTCAACACCTAGCACAGTGAGGGCCTGGTCCATCACTGGGGCTCTTAGGCACTATGGTAATACAAAATAATAAATAACAAAAAGCCAAGATTTATGACCCTCTCTATTTCCTGTAGTTTTGCCCAACTCAGAAGGTTGCAGATCATCATTACAACTAAAGAGAGCACAAAGGGTTTAGACAACATTTTATTTCTGGCATTCAGCACTACATTTTCAGTCCTCCCTTTTCCTGGCATTTTTTCACAGAACCCCCACTGACTGAAGAAACAAACATCTGCTAGGGACAGGCATGAGCTGCTTCTTAGCGCAGTTCATCACTGAAGTAACCTGCTGCAGATGAGTTCTGTCCTCAGCAATAAGTGTTACCATCTAAAATGATTCCCATTGAGTTAGTTTTGGGAAATTAAAAGGCTGATTCATCCAGACAAAAAAAACAAAAACAAAAAAGGGAACAAACAAAATAAAAAATGCAGAAGGTCCTCTGTTTGCGACATGGTTACTTTTCATCTCCGACGATTAAATATTCATGATCTTTCCAGCTCTAGCTGCCTAATGCTCAGGGAAAACTGTTAAATGTGTAGCTGGATGATGTGCAATGTGAGTTTTATACATTTACAGATTCAATTTTTTATATGATGCTTTTAGATTTTTCATGTATTTCACAGTTTTATGCATCTAATGCTTCATTGCCGAAGACTCACAAAATGTACAATTGCACATGGAAACAGACTAAAGGGATTTGGGGATATTCTCATTTTTCAGTTCATATAGCAACACTATTAAACTCAGATTACAGACCAGACTAATATGTGATTAAGAAGATATTACCTTAACAAAGATATTACCTTAACTCCTACAGCGAAACCACCCATAATGTGAAATTTAAGTTCAGAAGAAAAAGCTGTCAGTACTTTTTTCATGCAATGCTTTCAATTATAAAAACTTGATCTTGTCTTCAATGGGGGTTTTGAGTGTGCAAGGAGTATAGGATTATGTTTAATGTATTTTTCTCAGTTTACTCTTTTTATCCTACAAAAACATTGAATATGTATAATTGTCCATAATTTGATCACTCTAATGGTATTCAAATTGATCTCCACGCCAACTATATAGTAGTCTCAAGCCACCTACCTGGACATTTCTGTGCACAACACAAACTCTCTGTTTCCATTAGCCTCCAGATAAGCACTTGACACAACCTTATTCCCAACCACCCAAACCCCTGCTGTCCTCAAGGTAAGGTTGTCACTACGAGGCACAAATAAATGGGACATCCAGGATGATCCTGAGTTCATAAAACTGGACATCAAGCAGTGTGTACTGAGAAGCACCCTTACAGATTTCCTAGTACAGCTACCTAAAACTAGGGATGATCCTGGGAAAACTTAGACAGGTGTTCAAGAGTAGCTCCACCTTGCCTCCTATTCCTCTGGCAACTTGAAAGTTCCCAGTTTCCAGGAGTGAAGTCATTGGAAACTACATAGTATTCTAAGAATTTTGCCAGACTCCATTGGCTACATTCTGAAGAAGGGTTTGGGTTTTTTTGCTATGGTAAAGGGAGCCCAAACCAATCATCCAATCAGCAGACTATGGGGCAGTTTTTGTCCTGAGGTCACTGTTGCAAAAGGGACTGTGTTTACATGAGCCTCCATGGCTGTGGTGGGCAAGACTGTCTAGTATCACCAACAAATGGTAAGCCCCACTGGGGTTATATAAGTAAACAATTCTGCTGATGATGCACAAAAAAGAATGGACTTTTTCACAGCTGTGTAGTGAATGAAAGGTAGAAAAATATTTTTGTCACTAACGTAAACAGATATGTCTCGTAATATGCATGAAGAAGAGATCTATTGAGTAAGAAGATTCCATTTTACATGGTGATTTTTTAGAGTGAAACTATACTTTAAACAGAAATATTTGGCAGAAAGATAATCCCAAAGTTTAAATAAAGGATTGTATGTTGAATTGATTAGTTAGTTTCAGACAAGTGAAAGAATTTACAAAAAAGACCAGCAGCTGTTCGGGGAATTATCTCTCTCAAAGCTGCAGAAGGCTTTTGGTACAGATATCATAACTGACAGAAATATAACTGACTGAACAACTATTTTGTGTATGTGTAGGACCTAGTGTAAATGCTAGATTTTTCAAAAAATAATACTCATTGCTGAAAAGATTGATGCAAAAACACTATTGAACTAAGCAAAATATTCTCTATGATAGACTTTAAAGCTGTGTCAGGCTGATTTCCTATATTAACTGATAGTATCCTCTCATGTTTTTGTTTTGTTTGCATTGTTTTGTTTGTTTAATCTGGAGAAGGCCTAAAAGATTTGAACACAGAAAGTTTAGTTTTTGAACAGTAAGACTTGCATTATTTTGGTAGTTTACCCAAAGAGACAAAATTAGAAGGTTCTTTACTGGATGGACAGATAGCTAGACAAACAGACTGACAGACAGAATCATCATTGCAACTATTTCTCACATGTGAGAGGGTTTTTTTGTCATAATTGAGAAATTGAGATATTTTCCTTATATAACCAGTTCATTCCAATACCATTTTGCACAGAATATTCTATATTCCATACAAAAAATACATAAAAGAACATTATTTAGATTGCAAAATCAAGCACTCAAAAGTTAGGAATTGTCATATTTGCAGTTGACCGTGCAACTTTAATTCCACCCTTTTGTGCATCCATCCCATGCACTGAATGGGCAGCTGAGTGCCCCTCTACCCTTTCCTTATATTCCTTTACTATAACCCTCCACCCCCAATCCCCACACATGCAGTTATGGTCTCCTTTCTACAACTACATAAGAACATAAGAATGGACAAAGGTCCATCTAGCCCAGTATCCTGTCTTCCGACAGTGGCCGGTGCCAGGTGCCCCAGAGGGAATGAACAGAACAGGTAATCTTCAAGTGATCCATCCCCTGTCGCTCATTCCCAGCTTCTGGCAAACAGAGGCTAGGGACACCATTCCTGCCCATCCTGGCTAATAGCCATTGATGGGAGCTTTCCTCCATGAATTTATCTAGTTCATTTTTGAACCCTGTTATGGTCTTGGCCTTCACAACATTCTCTGGCAAGGAGTTCCACAGGTTGACTGTGTGTTGTGTGAAGAAATACTTCCTTTTATTTGTTTTAAACCTGCTGCGTTTTAATTTCATTTGGTGACCCCTAGTTCTTGTGTTATGAGAAGTAGTATACAATACTTCCTTATTTACTTTCTCTATACCAGTCACCTCAATCATATATCCCCTTAGCCATCTCTTTTCCAAGCTGAATCATATATTCATGGTTGCTGAATAAGCGGATTTCCCTCCCCGCCAAAAAAATTGTAATCATCCTCCACAGCTGAAACCTGCAGACTTTTTGTCAGCCAGCAGCCATAGAAGTTAATTTCATACAGGCTGAACTCAGACAGTAATGGCTTCAGTCATCACAATCTGACTGCATACATGTACACTATACAGTAGTGATCTCAAGGCACATATATCCCAGTCTCCAAATCCCATTATATTCATTCATAGATTCCAAGGCTAGAGGGACCCCTGTGATCATGTAGTCTGATCTCCTATGTAACACGGGTCATAGAACTTGGCCCAAAATCATTTCTAAAGCATATCTTTCAGAAAAACATCCCATCTTGCTATTTAACTATTGTCAGTGATGGAGAATCTACCGTGACCCTTGGTAAATCGTTCCAAACTTTTAGGGTTAGTAGAAGTTATTGATAAATCCTCACAGTCCCAGATGAATTTGGATACTTCGAATGATTAGAACACATTTGTTGAAAATTCCACTAAACATTTTATTCTTATTTTCCCCTCAAAGTAATACTCAAGACATCAATCTACTTGATTTTTTTCAACAAAAATTTTGCAAGACCTATTTTCCATAATGTGGTTTTGAACTAGATGACTGCAGGAAGGACCTTAAATCATAAATATTGTGATTTACAAAAAGCAAATATAATGGCCAAATTGGCAGACCTAATGGTTCAGTGTCTTTTTATAAGCCTTTCTTTTCTGTAGAGTTTGAATCAAATTTGCCTTATGATACAGGTGAAACTAAGATTGTTGTTCTCATATTAACACTCAAAGGAGTTTTGTCCATCATTCCTTTCAGCAAAATAGAGAATGTTTGCTCAGGAGAGACCCACAAATGGCAGAGTAAGGGCACTGGATTAAGGTGCGGTGACACAGCCACATATGGGGAGCATGCATATGTTGTGCAAACCAAAGCCATCATCTCTCATTTGCATGAGCAACTGATTTAAATAAATCAATTACACAAAATTAATATGCTCACATACCAAGATCTTGTCTGTCATATTTCAAATCAGGATGAATTTGTGGAGCTGAGTTAAATCCTGAAAAACAGGACAGAAGTGCTGATGCATCCTGGATGATATGGAGATCCAAATAGCACTACAATAATTAAAGTTTGCCCTGAAGCATTCTTTATATACATTCCTGGGTAACATGGACATATTTTGGTGGTTATGACTTATTAATGTTGCCATATGGAGAAAGCCATATAGACAATATGACCTTCCAAAGCAGACAGGATATATTGGGGAATAAGAAAGCAGGAAAATTTCCTTAACAGCAATTCCAGGTTGCGATCTCCTTCTTTCTGTACATTTTGGAACGCTATTTATGTTTTCTGCATGTTAAGAAACATGCCTTAGGATTCAAGAAACTCTACACACAAATACTCTTGATTTATCCAAGCTGGGTTTTTATTGCCCGTGTACAAGTAGACTTATTCAAATATCTGCTTCTGTGATAAAGAACAGAGATTTCAAGTTCACTTTTTTAGAAAGAAATAATGTAATTATGAATCAGCGAGGACTACACAAATAGTAACGAAGAAAAACGATACTTTGCAATTTGGCACCGTCAGTTAGTTTAATATGATTCTTCCTTATAATATGAAGCAAACATCTGGATGTTTTACATGCTGGCATTTCTTCCTTCCTGAAAATAATAGTAATAAAAACCCCAAAACAAAAATAACCTCCCACAGACTGAAAACTAGAACCATCTGCTAATCTCAGAAGGCTCAAAAACTAAATTCACTAGCACATGAGTGTACAACTGTTTAGACCCTCATTATCAAGGGGCCATATTGTACATCAGTTTTACTGCCAAGAAAGGTGACTCTCTAAAAGTGCATTGTGGGGTTCCAGGTTAATTTTAGTCACTGAAGCAAGCAACTAGGATGCTCAGGAACATGGGGAGCTGATCTGTAAGTAAGACGACATGCCATTTTTCAGAGTATAACCAGGAGCGGCGCCAGGGTTTTTGCCGCCCTAGGCGGCAGCGCTCCTCCTCAGTAATCAGCAGCGCTTCCGCGGCAGCTCCTCCTCTGAAGCTGCGTTCTTGGCAGCGTTTCGGCGGCCACTTTTCTTGCCGCCCAGAGAAAAACCTGCTGCCGAATCGCCGCCGAAATGAGTCGCCGCCGAAATTCCACCGAAGGCGGCGAAATGCCGCCCCTCAAATCCTGCCGGCCTAGGCGAACGCCGAGGGTCGCCTAGTGGAAGCGCCGGCCCTGAGTAGAACAGCACCTTAAGCAAACTCTTCCCTCCCCCCATTGTAATCAAAGGGAGGTTCTGCTTTTTAAAAAAAAAAAAAAAAAAAGATAGCCCGCTATGGCACCATATATGTATTGTAGTTGATTTTAGTTCCTGAAAGCTGGTCTAAAACCAATATTAATAACCAGGGCAAATGGACCCCTCACAAAATATTTTAAAAATAGATTGTTATACTTTTCTGTGTTGTCTTGAGGGGAAATATAAAAGGATCTTAACTACAAAACAAGCTGATGCAGGCAAGTAAATGAGGGCTCAAGCTGAGTTCAGGCCTGATCTGGCTCAGCTGTGTGCCCATGAAAATGGAAAAGCCATGGCAGCAAGACTTTGTCAGTAATCCCTGGAGGCAGTAATGACCTAATATATCATATTATTTATTTTCAGTATGTGTATCATCAGTTTGAGCAGCTCAGCTCCTCTTCTAGCCTGAATAACTAAATCAGTCCCTTTGGCTTCACTCTGGCTTAGTTAGAAGTACCTTCAAGCTTTTTGACTAGTTCTGATCTAAAAATAGGACTGTAGCTTGTGAAGGGAGTGAAATGAAACATGGCCTGAACTCTTAACTGTTCCTTGGGAGAAAAAGAATAAACAATATGACCAAAATAAACTTGAAAAATGATTTATTCTAACACCAGAATTGTAAAAGGAAGTGTCAAGCTAAGAGGCAAGCACATGTAATTGGCAACCTAAACAGGCCTAGGAGATGCCTTCATGAGTTGTGACAATGACTTTTAATGGGAGGTTGACATTAAACTTAGTGTTAGTCACAGTCATATTAAACATGATTAGAGATCAGCTTCCATCCCAAATTAAATTAATTCAGGATGATTTACTGACCAATTAACCCACACCAATTGTCAACATCTCAAGCCCCTGCCTAGACATGTGTCGGTATAGTACAAAATAGCATAGAAAAGACACATCCAGAATTTTCCAAGTAGTACACAACTTCTGTCAAGGAATTAAAATGTTCTCCATATCCAAGTACGACAAAGCAGGAATGGAAATTTTCCAATGAAAGGCTGAAGGAAGCAACTACCTGTAAATACCTGATACTTTCTTAGTTTCCTTGAGTGTGTGGAGACATATAATAAAAGTAAAAGACAAGGTGTTTTACATTCACAAAATGGAGGTTTTCCTTACTTAATATATGCTACTGATAGTGAGAAAAATAGTTAAAATAAACCAAGAAATATTCATTATAGTTTTTCTGATACAGTTATTATAAACTAAAGGCCAGGTTCTCAGCTGTTGTAAATTGGTGTAGCACCATTAATGTCAAAGGAGCTGTGTCAAATTACACCACAGCCCATACATTTAATTAAATTTAGACTAATCAGCTGGGGTTGTCAAAAAAAGCCTAAGAGGCGTTTGGTATGTAAATCCCATAGATGTTCAACAGGATTTTGGCACTTAACTCCTTCAGGCTGCTTTGAAAATCACAGCTATGAATCTAACAAAATATTGGCACCATGGAGATGGCTTCTGATTGGTGCATTTGCCATTTTTTTTCTCAAGAACAGATGACTTTAGTGCTAATATAAAGAAAGTCTCATATACAGGTAGTTTTATTCATTGGAGAGGTTTGTAAAGACAGTGTCACTATTGACTCAAGGGCATATCTACATAGTAAGGTCCACATAAAATGTCACCCCAAAAATGTTCCCTCCCCAACCCCAAGTGTCCCAAAAAGATGTATTATATCAATTCCTAATTTAGTCCTAAAATAAAATTTAATGCCTATAAGAAATTAAACACAAACCAGACATAAAAATCATTTTTAATTCAAAAAGCAAAACAACAAACACCCCAGCCGTTAGCCCAAAGCACTGAATTGTTCACTCAAAAAACTGCAATCTAGCCAAAAAAACACAGGGTTTGGATATGGTGAGCTTCACAAGCCTGGGCCAGTAATTTTAAAATGTGCATCAGGAGGATCTACATTTAATCCCTACCCAAAATCTAGGCAATAGAATTTCCCTGCAAGCCTAGTGGAAGCCTGCAGGCTGAGGTCTCAAAGATTATTATTATTATTATGAACTTCCATGTAGAGCTTCTCCCACTCTTACAAACCTCACACACCCACTATTCCTACTTTAACACATTTAGTTCCATGGCATCCCGTCTGATCAGTGTCACATTAAAATGTCATATTATTAATGTTCAATTTTGACCTGAACTGCAACTCTGTATTTAGCATTTCAGCGGGGAAGGAAGATTCAATGTGCTGCCTTAAACATATCATCACATTGATGGATGCAATAATTTGCTTTAAGATGTCTCCCTGCCCGAGTGGCAGTTCACCTGCTCTTTAAGACACGTTGTGATAATTGGGCCTAAAAATTTGCCCTAATTGTGAGATCAATTGTAAAAAATATGTAAAAGTTTATAAAATGATACAATAACCTATAACAAATGTTGATGGAAAATAAGTCAAGTTGCTTCCTATACTGAATGTTAAACAGGTGCAAGAGAACCAGACAGGGAAACTAAATTAGTCCAAACAAAAAAAGGCCACATTGATATAATTCAGAACTATGTTGAAATCATGCATGGTAAAAACAGAAGATGTGCAATCAGAAATTAATGAACCAAAATCGATGTGTCAATTATTAGGCCTAATTGGTGGACAAAATAATTTGGGGATTGGCCATTCCATCCATCACGCCCTTTATGTGTCCTTAAAGAAGGAGAGAATACAGAAAGAACAGAACTGATGGAGACTGCTGAAACAAGCTTCACCATCATGACTGCCACTCCTACCATTTCCTGGGACGCCAGGCCTTCGTCACCCTGATCTTGAAAGATGTCCTGACCAGGCTGGGCCAGAGAGAGGGCCCTAGATAAAAAAACACCACCTGTACCAGCTCCATCTGAATCCCAAACACCTCCCGAGATGAGATGGGATTGGACTCCAGCTCACCTCAGCTAACTTCTTTTCTTTCTCCAAAGTTATTACCATCCTTGATGCCCTCTAAGACTGTCATAGAAAGGGGGGTTCCTTCTTAAACTTTCTCCAGCTATAGGGAAAGGGAATGGGAACAAGAGGTGTTATTAAAATGAAAACCTTATTTAATGCTTTACATTTCAAATGCTTTAACTGTTTTCCCCTCTTTTCTGTGTAACCCTTCTGCCAGGATGAGTTGACAGCAGCAAGGGCCAGGTTCAGTACATAGGGGTTCCCTTCGCAACAATGCAATGCAAAACCGGCTCAAGCCCCCACCCAGTAACCTGGGAAAATCTTATACACACCCCTGGGCGCCTCAAAGAGGCAATACTTCCCCTCTCGCAAGCACAGAGCCTCAGTGTAACAGAAATCTTTAATAGCAGCAGGTAAACGATACCAGCCTTAAATTGGGAAAACACCGCAACTAGGATCTATAAGCCAAACTGTGAGCAAGACCCACCCCAGCCAATTGGGCCGTGCCCTGTCCCTTGGGTTCTTGAGTCCAGCAACCCAAACGTCACCCAAAGTCCCCAAAAGTCCACGAACCCAAAAGTCCAGTCCCAGAGTTCAAAAGTTCATCTGCGGGGTGCTACACGCCACCCGCCTGGGCAGCAATGGGAAGGGGCAGGGGGTAAGGGACACCTTACGTGGCATGAAGATGATTGCCTCACCCCTCCGTGGGGCTTCACTCTGCTCCGCCAGCCGTCTCACTGGCCGCTCTGCTCCGCCAGCTGTCCCGCAAGCCGCTACCGCTGTCCCCACGAACTGCTCTGTCCCACCAACAGCGCCGCTCCACCAGCCGTCCTGCAAGCTGCTCCAACTGCAACCACGAACTGCTCCGCTCTGCCAGCAGCACCACTCCGACTGTCCTCACGAACTGCTCTGCTTTGCCAGCAGCACCACACCATCAACTGTCTTGCCAACTGCTCCACCAGCCACTTATCTTCAGGCTCCCCCACTACTTAACACAGTGCTCAGTGATTTCAGCTTAGTGATTTCAGCTCAGAAGGCTGTTAGCACTTTAGTGATTTCAGCTTGTAGTTTAGGGGAGCCCTAGTGCTCAGTTGCACTATTAGCCCCGAGTGACTTCAATTCAGCAGTCTGAAACCAGACTCTCAAGGAACTCAACATTAGCTCTGATATTCCACAGTGGAGAGAGGCAGAGATGCTGCAATTGGTGTCTCAGACCCTCACAAGGGTCCTACACCACCAGGTATTACGCTTGATCTTAGCCAAAAGGCCAAGAAGCAATCCCCTGTCCCCAGCCTCTCTCAATTCACTGGGCTTTGGAACCCATGTCCCTTGGCTGGCGAGTGTTGTTTAGTTCATGGCAAGTTCCCCTTTAACATGACAAAAGGCCAAGTACAGTTCCACTGGCCATGATTTACATAAGCAGTATAACAGTTTATTCTTCCTGCCCCAATAACAGAAATTCCTGCCCCAATACAGAAAACTGAGGATCCTACAGCAGCCCAAAATGCCCATTTGGGCCACTATGGTTCGTACCAGGCAGGGTGGGTGTGCCTATGCAAATTGGATCAGCCCCTGGAGTGCTTTGCCATGACTCACCACCAGATGTCAGGGTGGAGCTCATCCTGACTCTGCTTACATCTGTATCTTTATGTAGCAGGGTGCTGCTGCAAAGCACCTAATTAGCTCCTGCTCAGCCAGCTCCAATCAAGGGGAATAGATTGGGGCTGGTGGTACAGGCCTGATGCCTGGCCTGGGGATTGGCTCCACCTGCGGGCCTGGCAAGCCAGCATAAAGGGAGTCAGCCAGGGGAAAGAGCGATCCTCCGGGCTGAGGGCTGGCTGCTTGGGAAAGAGGGAACAAACCCTGTAAAGCCTTGTATCTAGAACTCAATGTTGGTGGTGGGTGAAGGTGTGTAAATAAAACCATGGGTACAGCACAACAGGAAGCCTCCCTGCACTTTATTGGGCCATCCTGCAGTGGGCTGCCGGAAGAGGGGGCAGACAACCTGTTACACTTTAATAAAATGTTTAAAAGATTTTTGATAGTGCATTTGTCAGTGTACTAAGCAGGCTGAGGTCCTCTGTATACCAAACCCAAGACCTTGTTTAACACTGTTTCTTGTTGGACAGTGAATTATGTTAACACGATTGGCCCATATATTCCATCTAAATTAATACAACAGACAAATCCAATTGGACATCCCTACATGCCTGATCTGTTATGATAGACATTTAATTAGACATACAACTAATTTGAAAGTGTCAGCAATATTTTTTCTAACGTGTATTTAGGCATAACTTCATGTCATACTGTTATTAAAAGAAGTTATCAGAGTGGGAGTGAAAATTGTTTTAGAAGAAAGACTACTATTCAGATTGAATACTCCATCCTTAAGTGACTGGCACTGCATCGATAATTATAATAGTTATCAAACTATATTGAATAGAAACTATATTCAGATTACTAGCTTTATTGTATTATAGCAAAAGAAAAAAATATGATGGAGTTAATAAATGCTGTTGCCTGATTAGAATAGCCATTTGCCAATTCCTACTTCCTTTAAAGTCACCAATTTGTATTTAAAGTAACTGAATACCCGGGTAAGAAAATTGTTATACATACACATATACATTATAGATAGGAAGACTGACAGATATAAACACACAGAGAGAAAGAGAGTCAGAGAATATAGAACTAGTGTATGTTTTCTGTTCTTTGCTTTCTTTCCCTCCCCACCCCCATACCAGTAGCGTAGCCAGGGGGGGAGCAGAGGGAGCGGCCACTCCCCCTGTGAGGAGAAGCTCGGGCGGTGCTTTAAAAGGCCCACGGGCGGCTCCCCGCGGCTGCAAGAGCCGTGGGCCTTTTAAAGCGCTGCCCGAGCCCGGCTCCAGCAGCGGGGCTCGGGCGGCGCTTTAAAAGGCCCACGGCTCTTGCAGCCACGGGGAGCCGCCCATGGGCCTTTTAAAGCGCCGCCCGAGCAAAGAAGTGGAGAAGTGAATGTTTGCGGAGAAGTGAATGTTCAAAACCCAGCTCAAGTTCTCCTTTCAGTGTCAAAAAAGTCAGTTATTCTAGGGAACTACCTAACCTGCCTGATACACTGTTATCAACCTCTTTACTTATGACTTTCCAGCTGTGATAGTCCTGGTTTTCCTTTGGATTGGAGAACTTCCATAACACATCCTCTCCCCCACTTTTCCATAGCACAGACTGTTATTTGTATTAAAGTCATTCCTAGAGGCCACACCCAAAAATAGGGCATCATTGTGTAGACTGTATATGTACACATAGTAAGAGACAGTCCTTACTCCAGCGATCTTACCCTCTAAGTAAAGCCTATAATTTAAATTGATTTGGGCTATATCCCTACCCGTTACTCACTGGTACATGACCAGATATTTTAAACAGAAAACTAGCACACTGTATTTAGGTGGGGGTAGGCTAGCAGCTGTTGGAGTTGCATGAGTGAGCTTGTCATTGGGTGAGAGCGTTGGCAGTTATAAGGGGGTTTCTGTTGCAAGCAAGCATGTTTGGCAGCTCAGGGGTGAGTGGTTGAAAGTGCTTTTCACTGCTGGAGTGAACAGAAAGGTATCCCTAGTAAGGGATTGTGTTGAGGACATCTTAGCTGAGGTGTCTGATCATGACTTTTCAACCACCCACCCACACTTCCTGACTACCCATTTGCCTTCTAGTGTTTGGACCTTCATGTCTTCTTCCCACCACAAGTGGCATAACCTCTCTTCCTCTCCAGAAAGACTAGTACTCTCCAGACCTTAAAAGATAACTTGGGGTTCAACTGCCCTGACACAGCATCTACCTAATGAATGGTGCATGCTCTGGAATGCCATGATATTGGGGGGGTTAGAAAGATAAGTCTGTCAAAAATTGGAGTATCCCACATTCTACTCCATTATAGATACTAGACAGAAGTGATACACAGATCCAACTTGGCCCTAAGTTCATTTGGAAGGTAGAAAGGGTGCTGTGGGGGAAAGAGGATGTAGCAGGGGCCAGGTCACAAACAGCCAGCCAGGGGGAAGTCAGCCAGCTGAATGATTACACAGAAGCTAAAACACCTCTTTCAGTATAAATTGCCAGGATAAACCTGGCAGCTCCGAAACACTGGGACATTCTGAGAAATCACAACTGGTCACTCTGCTCACGAGAATATATCCCCTTTACAGATGAAAATGGTTTATGTTTTTGCTTTTTCAGTATCGGTTGCTTCAATGCGGGAACTCTTTTTTTTTTTTTTTTTTTTTTACCTCACACATCCAGGTTACATGTTTGCATTATTTCATCATTTCTCTGTCCCTTTAGCAAGGTCAGATGTTTGCTTTACAGAGGAAGAGTTCCATAACATTTTGAATGCCAGGAAAATATACACCACTGCAGTTGTCAGATCAAACATTCAGCCATCAGGAATTTAACACTCCTACTAGAACAGCTGTTAAAGACAGTTAACCTTGACAGTCTTTTGAGCAGTGACATTAATACCAAACAATCTCTATGTGATGGGCCCAGGGATCCACTGACATTCTTGTCCAACAATGGGCTCTCACCTCAAACGTCTTCCATATTCATTTGTGTTTATGCTTTACAACACTAAACAGACAACTGAATGGGATCAAACTCTTTGCTCCAGTTCTTAGCAGACAGTGTTGCGGGCAGAGGATTAAGGCAGAGACTCTACCCCCATATTCTGAGTATATTTAATACATAAGTGTTTATGCTCTTGAACAAAAATTCTCTTCAGAAGCTTGAGGTTTTTTGTCATCAGTAAAAAGATTTTTGGCTTTTGGGTTTCACAAAAGCATAAAAAAATTCTCAGAATTGAACAGTGAGTTTTCATGAAAAAGCCATTTTTGTTGGAAAAATATTTCAAATGAAAAATTTCTATCAGCTGTAACTGGAACTTCTACTCAAGGTCAAAAGGTCAAAGTGCAGGGCTAGTTTGTGCAAAACCCTGCTTAGGTGGCCATTCCTCTTCTCACGACAATGCAGACTGCAGCAGTAGCTACAGTTGTCAGTTAAAACCGATCCTGCAATGTGACTGTGTAAACCTTATCTATGTTGTGTTACTGGTTCCAGGATATAAAAATCAGCTTTACCAGCACTCCTCTATGCTACATCTTTAGAGCATGGTTACACAGGCCAGATCTTAAAGCAACATAATTGTTTTACTTTTGGATTCCTTCCATATTTGGAGCCTGTAATAGAATGTTAAACGATATTATACTATTTAGCCACTACGTGATGTGTGCAACATACCTCAGCTTTGCATACAGATATACCTGGCAGTGCATTAAAGGATTTTATATGGAACACATATGGTGTATCTCTCTGGGAAGGATGTTCTGTAGCAAGTCCATATCTGGTATAACAACCTGGCCTACTAATAGCAGCCTTGCGACCTACTGTGTACAGGGTGTACATGACATGGTCTCAGAAGTAACATAGTGCAAGAGGAGAACAGAAACAGAAGCAAAACAGGAACAAAGGTTCCAAACAGAAGGAACAAAGCAACAAAGCCTGCAGGATCAGTCTCAGCAACACGTCACTCTCAATGCTACAGAGAACTTCAGCATCGATAGACCTTCACAATGGACAGACTCCAAGAAGTATTTTGCAAGATTGCTACAAAGCTCCACCAGGAAAATGGAGTTATCCAGGTATCATCTTTAATTTATGCTATGGGGAAGCAGACAGAGGATATCTTTATGTCTTTTGCTTTTAATGAAGATGGTCACAAAGATAACTATGAAAAGGTTCCAGCTATATTTGATGCATACTTTATACCACAGAGAAACGTGGTTTATGAAAGAGCATGTTTTCATCAGAGAATTCAAGAACCAGGAGAAAATGCTGGATCTTTTACAGGAGCTCTACATGCATTGGCTGAAAACTGTGATTTTGGAACTGTAAAATATAAAAATGTTAGACAGGCTAATCATTAGACTTCGAGATAAAAGTAGTTCATAGGAACGACAATCAAAGACAGCTTTAAATCTACATACTACTACCCAAATAGCAAAGCAGTCTGACCTTGTGAACCAGCACAAAAACAAACTTTCCAAACCAGACAATCTTGAAACTAGCTTAGAAGCTGTAAACAGACACAGCATGAGTGCTAAAAGTCATTTCCATGCAGGAATCCCAGACTACCTACAAGGCATTTCAGACTAAATGCACAAGATGCGGAAAATTTCATAGCTCAAGATGTATGTCCAGCTAAAGATGAAATATGTAATAAATGCACAAAATATGGGCATTCTGCAGCTATTTGCCACACTAAAGCAGTCAGGGAGTTGACTCATATTGCAATTAAGAGCCACTGTTTCTGGGATCTACCATGATATGGTGGTGAAAAAACTCTCTGCCTTCCCCAGGAATGCATACTTTTTTGGAACAGTGAGTCTTGCTCATCTATTGTATCGCACCTTTTTATATCAGCTGAGATTCATCTGACCCAACATAGTCATACTGTAGCACCAATGTGAATAAAAAATAACTTCAATCTAGTAACAACGTATAACAGATTTTCTTAGCTGAAGAAGATTGATATATTATGGAATCATTTATGTTAATTGGTATTAATTATTAGCTACATTCTACAGGAACAAGGTACTCTTATTCCAGAATAAGAGCATCCACACATGGACAATGTGTAGAGAATCCTTAATCTATAATCCAGATACCTGATTCTGGTTCTGTAAATATATTTTTAGATTACATCTGTACATGTAATTTTCTCAGATTTCTGTGACTAGAAAGCTGTTTTATTATTTCCTGTACATCATTAAGTTATTTCCAATTTACAAAACAGCTGTAAAAGAATATTGCAGTTAAAACCAAAAAAACAAAAAGATAGAAGTTCTCAGATTAGGTGATCCATAAATGTAATGCTCATTAATTTATAACTCACCTACTACAAAAGTAAACCTTACAACTTAAACTTGAACTCCCAAGGACTGTCAAATTTCTCTAGGGGATTTCGGTGAAGATTTAGGGGATTTAAATTAGACAAAGGTTTCTAACCATCAGAGGAGTGAAGTTCTGGAACAGCCTTCCAAGGGGAGTAATGGGGGCAAAAGACATCTCTGGCTTCAAGACTAAGCTTGATAAGTTTATGGAGGGGATGGTATGATGGGATAGCCTAATTTTGGCAATTAATTGATCTTTGACTATTAGCGATAAATATGCCCAATGGCCTGTGATGGGATGTTAAATGGGGTGGGATCTGAGTTACTGCAGAGAATTCTTTCCTGGGTGTCTGGCTGGTGAGTCTTGCCCACATGCTCAGGGTTTAGCTGATCACCATATTTGGGGTCGGGAAGGAATTTTCCTTCAGGGCAGATTGGCAGAGGCCCTGGTGGTTTTTCACCTTCCTCTGTAGCATGGGGCATGGGTCACTTGCTGGAGGATTCTCTGGATGATTATCTGCACTTTTAAGTCTTTAAACCATGATTTGAGGACTTCAATAGCTCAGACATAGGTTAGGGGTTTATTACAGGAGTGGGTGGGTGAGATTCTGTGGCCTGCGTTGTGCAGGAGGTCAGACTAGATGATCATAATGGTCCCTTCTGACCTTAAAGTCTATGAGAAAGAGGACCTAGGCAAAAACACAGAGAGACATGGCCAGATTAAGGCATAGGAGATATAGGCCTGTGCCTAGAGCCCCAGTTCCGTGTGACTATATCAGACCAATGGTGCAAATCCAAGCACTCAGAAATCATGAGCTTGGTTTAAAAATAATTAGATTTTACAGATGAATAGATTTTAGGTCCTTTTGTTTCTTGGTGTTTGGGCCTTGAGGGTTCACATTTTCCAGCTTTTCTTTGCAAATGAAAGCTGAGACTCACACTTATTCACATGACTCCAGAAGCTAGAGCTATCCAAGAAAAAGTCACATATCACAAGACTCTTGATTTTATCAAGAGAGTTGGCAACACTGTTTTTTGGTTTGTTTGTTTATTTTTTTGGCTTTGGTTTTAGTTTAAGACTTTTCTCTCTCATGGTTGTGGAGAAAAGCTTGGAAATATGACCCAAGTATAACCAAAGCAGAGATGTCTGCCTGAGTCAGAAGACAGTCAGAAATTATAGCTCAGAAAGGCATGCATTTCCCCATGCATCTCAAGGGGGGGTTAACTCCAAGACCCGTTGACTTGAAAGCTCTTCCAACACCACCCCAGTAGAACACTGTTTGGCTGAAGAAGAACAGTGCAACATGCATAGCCTGCTCACCCAAGAAGATACAGCCTGACTTCTGGGGTAAATATTGGGAGTCTCTCGTGCTGTGATTGCTGCTTCTCTGGAGGGTAGAGGAGATTTTTGCTGGCACGTATGTTTGTTCTGAGTGGGAGGAACTTTGCTGCTACCTCTAGGGGATAGAAGGGAACTCTGCTGAGATGAAAAGTCTCTGTCATCACCAATCCAAGTGGGATTGAGGTGAAGCTGGGGGATAGAGTCATGGAGGCCTAATGTCATAGTATGCCTAAAGCCCTGGATTGTCTTAATCCAGACTTTTAGTGGAGTAGTGGGGGATGCCAGATATCATTATATGGCACAAGGGGAGTCATTCAGAAATATTTATTTATTAGGACAGGGATCGGCAACCTTTGGCATGAGGCCCAGAACAGTGAACTGCGGCCAGTGGGAGCTGCAATCGGACGAACCTGCGGACGCAGCAGGTAAACAAACCATCCTGGCCCGCCAGCGGATTTCCCTGACAGGCCATGTGTGAAAGGTTGCCAATCCCTGTATTAGGATATTAAATTGAACTGCCTTTGCTGCTGCTCTGAGATGACGTTTTATAGAAATCTCACAAAATCCTGCAACCTGCAGCACCGGAATCATTCGGGGTTTAGCTGGCAGCAACGTAAACACCACTTTATTCTTAAGGGCACTAGTAAACATCTCAAGTATCGGATTAATCAAAAGAGTATCTGTTAGGATATTATTCTCTTTGTATATTTAATTTTATCCATATTCACCAAGCTCTTCAAATGAATGGAACCTCAGTTTCCGATATGATAAAATAACAAATATCTAACAATAATCAATGAACTTTTGATCATCAGTTCAGTGGTTAAAGATGTTGGCACAGACATGGTCATAATTGAGTTTCAGAGATATTGGTCAATTAAGAAGAATGAGGAAGGTCATGCCTCTTGATGCTAGTGTTTCTGGCTGGCTGGCTGCAGACTCAGCAAAGCAGATTATTTTGGCTCCAGAATCAAACTCAGGCTCTGCAACAGGCAAACCATGAAAGTCTGTGTTCTCAGAGGCCAAAACCATGGAACATTAATTTATTTTCTAAATAGAATTCTAAATAGTTACCGATATTGAAAATGCAATAATGCTACAGATTTAGGAACGAATTTAATTAAAGAAGCCTCTGCACATAAGGTAACTTGCCCCATTTGAATCACAGGCTACTAAGGCAGGAAGTTTCACCTCTCACATCCTTCCTTATTTGATGGAAAATATTACGTTAGTATCAAATCAAATAAATTGAAATTCTATCTAACAGCCTTCTACTGCATGACCTTGGTTAGATCCCCACTGGCATGACCTGTTGCTTTGAAATTTAAAGCAAGTTGTTTTCATGTTTATGACATTTCCAGTGACATTTCGTCAACCAATCAATCAAGCTCTGATGCTCTGCAAATTGTTTCCTCTCAAATGGGGAAGCCATTAAATTCAGTCAAGCAAACAGAGTTGTCTTCCAGCTTCAAATATGGTCTTTAGGAAAACAAAGTGAAAATGACCCATCAGTCTCAAGAGGCAGAGGGTTTTTTCTATCACTTTGTTTCTTTATAGTAAGAGTGTGTTTAGCCTTTGAAATAAATTTAGTTTATATGCTATATATAGTTGGTAACTTTAGTTATAGCTATATATAGTTGGTAACTTTGTTAATACTGTATGGTAAATTGGAGTAAATTGTTCATTCAAATTGATGCATATGTTAGTCATATTCTAAGGCCGATGCTATACAGAAAGTCAGACTAGATAATTATAATGGTTCCTTCTGGCCTTGGTATCATGCTGCAGATGTAAAAGGGAACCAGTGCAACTAAAGCTTGCCTTGAAGCCAGCAGCAGTGTAGAGAAGACAGTGCAGCACAAGATGATTAAAGTGAGAAGGGCTTCTCAGCATCATCATATTATTGCCCATTTAATCTGTGCACTGTAAAAACCCCATTTCTTTACAGCTCTACTTAAAGTTAGTAGATTTACAAAAATAACTCCTCTGTTGATAGCCTTTGGAACTCTGGCATTAACCATAGTACCTACTGGAATATTTTATTCCCCTGGGAAGAGAAAGAGAATACAGCTAACTTTGGGGAATCTCACCAAAATAAAGGAAAGCATGACAAAAATGGAAGTAATCTGCAGTGCATCAGGGATTCTTTGGCTTTGTTAACGCGACTTTGTCTGTTCTGCTGAGGTGTTCAGAGCACTGACCCCAAAAGAACTAGAAATTTCATTCACTGGAACGCTCTAAAAGAGACATCAGCTACAGAAGTATAAACGACAAACTGATTGCTACCCATATCCTTTTCAGTCTTTAAAACCAAACACAAGTTGTAGATTGGCTGAGATTTTCAAAGCCAAATAGAGGATCCCACTTCACAACTCTTCTTAATTTTAATAGGAGGAGTGGGGCAAATCCCATGGTCAGCATTGAAATCTCAACCACTGTGCTATGGTTGACATACCTACTTAGCCCAAAGCCAAGTCCAGACAGACTAGTGCACCCTAGAAAGATAAACTTGAGAACTAAACTGACTATCAGCTGAACTGAACTGAGTATCAGCAGGTCTTTAACAATAAGTTTCCAGCTCTTTCCAGGTATAACAGTACATAGAAAATATAACACATATTACTTTTCAACCAGAAGTGTTTAATTTGGGGCTAGTCTACACTACACAGTTAGGTGGACATAAGGCAGCTTATGGCAACCTAATTATGTCAGTGTACATACTACAGCCTTGTCCTGCCGATGTAAGTGCCCTACTACACCGACATAATAACAACACCTCCTTGAGAGGTGTAAACCTTATGTTGGTGTAGTTAGGGCAAGGCAGTGTCTGTATAGACATCCCTTACATCTGCTGCCATTAGCTGTCTTGTCGCTTTCACATCAGGAGCCATGAAATTGACAAGAAAGCTGGGCAGCTAGAGCCCAGCTGCTTCCACTTCCCTGGAGAGCTGGGGGGCTGGACCCCACTCCCGGCTGGAAGCCGGGGGGAGAATGGACCTGGAGGCAGCCCACCATGAGCCCAGGAACCTGCGGAGCTGAGAGACCAGGGTTTCAGCTCCCCACACTGCCTTTCTTAGGTCAGTGGAAGCGCTTCTGATGAGGACGTGCCCCACCGAGCCAAGGAGGGTAGTGTGGACATGCACCACCACAGTAAATACTGCGGTGGCTGTAAGTTGACCTAATGGTCAACTTTCATTTCTACTGTAGATCTACTGTAGACATACCCTAATTGACACAAATTATTCAGAGACATCAGTTTATTCACCACTGAAAGGCAGTCATCTCTGAAGTGAAACATTTAAGTCTGGACATCCCTTTTTGAAGTTTGCTTTATTTATTTAAGTGCAGATTCCACCTGGCCTGTTTTAATAACTCCTGAATCAGATCTTGACTCCACCTTGTTCTCTGTTGAAGACAGATTCATCTAGAGTCCCTCTCCCTCTTGGTATGCAAAGAAAAAATCTCTATGTTTAAAAAGACTTCAAAGTTTCTTTTCTCTTCAGCCAGGTTTTGAGAAGGGCAAAATATCATCAGAACACGCTGCTGCTGTCCCTAGAGCCCTGTAACTTTACAAGAGTAAGCAGAAAGTGGGGGAAATAATTATAAAATTATAACAATTATATACAAATTATTCTTATCTATTATTAGCACCACCTATTGTTAAAGTTGCCCAACAATTCCTATTACACGACCCTATTTTCAGTTGCTTATAATGCTGCCAAATGTTAACAACTTGGCCGAAATTTTTCACGTTGGATGTCTGCTTCCAGATGATTTTTTCAGGAAAATTTCAGCCGAAGAGATTCTGTGTTTTCAAGAAAGAGTCATTTTTGCCCCGGATAAAAAATTCTGGTGACCAGGGGCGGCTCTCACAATTTTGCCGCCCCAAGCAGTTGCAGCGGCACCGCCCCTGACGTGGGCAGTCCCAGTCCACGGCGGCAAGGGAAGAGCCACGGACTTGCTGCCCATTGCCACCATGGCGGCGAGAATGGAGCAGCAGTCCGAGTCCCGCGGCAGCAATTCGGCAGCGGGAAGAGCGGACCTGCCGCCGAATTGCCGCCGCGGGACTCGGACTGCCGCCCCATTCTCGCCTGCCACCCTAAGCACCAGCTTGGAAAGCTGGTGCCCGGAGCCGCCCCTGCTGGTGACCTTCTTTATTGCTGCCCCTCCCACCCCCGTGCCCCACACCCATACCCATGCACAAATTGGAGCAGGGACTTAAAATTTGGCAGGGGGTGGCCTTCGTGTCAGCGATGTGCCTTTTGTCATTTCTGTTACAATCAGTCCAAATCTGGCCAAGTTATAAGCTGGTGGTTCTCAACTGTGGTCCACCGCTTCTTCAGGGAAAGCCCCCGGAGCGCCGGGCCAGTTTGTTTACTTGCCGCAGTGGCAGGTTCGGCCGGTTGCGGCTCCCACTGGCTGTGTTTCACCACTCCAGGCCAATGGGGGCTGTGGGTCACAGCGCAGGCCAGGCGATGTGCTGTCTGCCATATCCCACAGCCCCCATTGGCCTGGAGCAGCGAACCGCGGCCAGAGGGAGCCCCGACCGGCTGAACCTGCTGCCCCGGCAGGTAAACAAACTGGCCCGGCGCGCCAGGGGCTTTCCCTAAAGAAGCGGTGGACCACAGTTGAGAACCACCGTTATAAGCCTTTGAAGATTTGCAGTTTGTATGTGCTCAGGTGAGACTTGCTAGAGCTTTCCCAGCTAGATTCCTTGAAGATTCTGTCCACACTGAGCATAGATTCCAAGGCCAAAAGGGACCACTGTGATCATCTAGTATGACCACCTGTATAGCGCAGAACTTTCCGCAAAATAATGCCCAGAGCAGATCTTTTAGAAAAAGATCCAATCTTGATTTTAAAATTGCCAGTGATGGAGAATCCACCACGATCATTGGTAAATTGTTCCAATGGTTAATTATTTTCACTGTTAAATATACGCCTTATTTCCAGTCTGACTTTATCTAGCTTCAACTTGCACCACTGGATCATGCTGTACCTTTCTCTGCTAGATTGAAGTGGCCATTATTAAATATCTATTCGTCATGTAGATACTTACAGACTGTGATTAAGTCACCCCTTAACCTTCTCTTTGTTAAGCTAAATACATTAAGCTCTTTGAGTCTATCACCATAAGCTGATTTTCTAATCCTTTAATTGTTCTCATGGCTCTTCTCTGAACCCTCTCCAAATTATCAATATCCTTCTTGAATTGTGGACACCAGAGCTGGTCACAGTATTCCAGCAATGGTTGTACCATTGCCCAATACAGAGGTGAAATAACCTCTTTACTCTTATTCGAGATTTCTCTGTTTATGCATCCCATGATTGCATTAGCTCTTTTGGCCACAGCATCACACTCAGAACTCATGTTCAGTTGATTATCCACCACAACCCCCAAATCTTTATCAGAGTCGCTGCTGCCCAGGATAGAGTCCCCCATCCTATAAGTATGGCCTGCATTCTTTGCTCCCATATGCATACATTTACATTTACCCATATTAAAACATATACTGTCTGCTTGCATCCAGTTTACTAAGAAATCCAGATTGCTCTGAATCAGTGACCTGCCCTCTTCATTATTTACCACTCCATTTTTGTGTCATCAGCAAACTGGACCTTTAATGTTGATTTTCAAGAAGTCTTGGAATACTGGGGAAGTTCCAGAAAACTGGAAGAAAGCTCATGTTGTGCCAATTTTTAAAAAGGATAACTGGGATAAACTGAGTAATTATAGGCCTGTCAGCCTCACATCAATCCTAGGCAAGATAATGGAGTGGTTGATACAGGACTTGATTAAAGGAGAATAGGACAGACAAGCAGTAGTATGTGGGGGAAGGAAATGTGAGAAGAGGGGAAATAGTTTTGATGAGGAGCTACTGTGCAGGAGAACTGGTACTGGCTAGGCCGAAATGGTGGACAAGAAGCCAAGGGAGGGCAGGCATTGAGATTAGCTAAGTAACCCAAGGAAGGAAACTTTGACTGAGCTAATGAGGACACTGGGGAGGGGACATGACTAGAGGCCAGGATGGGGAAAAAAACACATACAGGACAATGATATAAAGTCTACTGAAGTCAATGGGACTCTTTCAGTTGACTTCTATATGTTTTTGGATCAGGCCCACAGTGCATTGAACAAAGATGTTTTTCAGAAAAAAATGCTCTCTCAAAGTTCAATAATCTCAGTGTGTATAATTCTGTCCAAGAAGACTTTACAGCTCTACATTAACAGGCATTAAAGTTTTTTCTCTCCCTAAATGCTTTATACTAATCAGCTCAAGAATTCCCAGGGCCTATGATAAATGCAAATATTTTACCCTACAAAAATGTTAACATGTATTTTTCTCTTCCCTAGGCAGCAAAGTAAAACAAATCAGGAAGTAGCTATAATCAACACAACCTACATTTCAAGGCAAAAGATTTATGCGAGCTGAAGAGAAACCAGAGCTATTCTCTAATCCTCTGAACCTCTTTTTGGTCTTCAAAATTCTTCTCCTCCTCCTCTGCCACCTTCTTCATTTCTCTCCCCTGGTCTTTCTTCTTAATTAGGTGTCATTTCAAAGGCATCAGTCTTGTTCAGCAGTTCCTGATTAGGTTTTCCCTCAAACAATGTCTTTCCTCTAGATCCTAATATATTTTTCAGATTGGTTTCCTAATTAAAGCTGTTTATAGAAGCACTAGAAATCTCTAGTGTGCTAGTTTGTCAATTCACCACTGTGGTTCAGTCTGTCAGGAGTCTCTATGTGCTCTGGGAAATCCTTTGCTGCTTTAGAGGATGTCATAACAAATAGGAAGTGCTGAAAGAATGACACTAGAGGTTTTCCAAAGAGATACTTCAAACTCATAAGCTGAGACTGCAACCTTTGGAAAGAACAGAGTGACAATCTAAATTGATAACTTTTGAAACTGATCTAGGTTATACAGTCTGCACTACTGAACGCATAACCTAGAGAAATACAAGATTACTTTGTCATGCTTCATTCACATGATGAGAAAGTTTACATATATGGATTCTACAAAATATATCAAATATGCTGCCTCTAGTCAAGTGCTGAAAACATACTAAAGATTAAACTGTCCAGACTTCAAAAGCACGAGAACAAATTCTCAAAAACTATCGTTTATTTCTAGCAGGGCTACGGGTGCAGTCCTTTTCAGATGGGCACAGAAACTGGATTCAAGTGAGTCCAAAGGAATGATCTGAGTGAAGTAGTCTTTTGCCTGTACAGGACTAGTGAAGACTTAGTTAATTGACATCTTTCTCTTGCTCAGCTTTTGGAACAAACTCAGTTGTGACAAGCTGTGTGCTTTATATAGTTGAAGCATTTAATATTTGCCAAATGTTGTTTGATATTTTTCCAGCACAGAAACAGCATTTTAACTGGGCTTGCATCTGTCTTGCATCCCTAAGCAATTCGCAGAGTGTTACTTTCCTGTTATGTGAAATATTTATTATTTGAGAACTGCAGTGTAGGTGACACCTACTCCTTGAAAAAGCTTCTTACCCAATTTTAGATTAACTCAATTACTGCTCTCACCTAGCTAATCAAAATCAATTTTCTAATACCCTAATAAAATAGTTAACAGACATATTACAAAGTAGCACACAACTGTACACAGTCAGGTCACCAACCTGACCTTCAGTAATTGATGAGAACTCTCCTGATGTGCAGAGTCAACTGCTGCCATTATTTTTTTTCCACTTGGGACAGCCCTTGCTAGCTCTGTGCCTTTTTCAAATTAGCTGCACCTGAGCTTTAAGGCTAACTGAGAAGTCAAATAGCATGTGTATAAGTACCAAGTCTCATAGACTTTAAGGTCAGAAGGGACCATCATGATCATCTAGTCTGACCTCCTGCATATTGCAGGCCCCACCCTCTCCTGTAATAGACCTATAACCTCTGCCTGAGTTGCTGAAGACTTCAAATCATGGTTTAAAGATTACAAGTCATAACAACCAATATAACCTTCAAGCTCCAAGATGATTACAAGGATGGCATTCCCACATGTGATCTATGACTGAGTGTCAGAATGAATCTGTAGCTGAAAAGTGATTTCAGAAAGACAAACTAACAATTGACAAGAGATTTTTGAAAATATAGATCTTAATCAATTATAGGTAGCACTGCCTATTGCGAAGTGTTGGGCAACTTTAACATTATAAGACCCAATTTTCAGTTGCTTGTAACTTTGCCACATTTTAACCATTTGGCCTGAAATTTTCCCTGTTGGGTGTCTGCCTCAGTGTGAGATTTTCTGAAAAATTTCAGCTGCAACGATTCATACATTTCCAAGAAAGAGACTAAAGTAAAATACAATTTCTTGCCTATGTTAAGGAATTCTGGTGACCTTTTCTTAGAACAGCTCTCATGCCCCCTGTGCTTTAGAGCAGGGACTTAAAATTTGGCAAGGGATGGCCTCTGTATCAGAGATTTTCCTTTTGCAGTCCACATGAAAATCCTCCTTAATTTGGCTAAGCTATAAGCCTTTGAAAAACTACAGTTTATACATGCTCAGTAGAGACTTGCTACAGCTTTCCCAGCTGGATTCCCTGAAGATTCCCAGGACTCAGCAGGACTTTTCCTGCAACTGCAGCTCTGGGCTGCTGTGGACTATGCCTGGTCCGATGTTTAAATGGAAAGTGGGAAGGCTTTCTCCTATGCTCTCAATGTCTCTCCCACAGACACACACTGAGCCCAGTGTGCATGGAAGAGGAAGCTGCCTGATCTAAATGCAGTTGGACCTGTGGGACGGATAGGGTGGGGGGAGTAGTTTGGGTCAAGGAGCCTGGAGGGGAGACTGGGACTGGAGGCTGGTGGGGGGGAATCAGAGGAAAACTGGGACTGGCTGAGCAAGGGAATTGGGACCCAGGAAAGAAAAATTCAGGGGATGGGAAAGGGAACCAGTGGGGCGGGATTGAGATTGGATGTGGATCTGGGGGAAAAACTGGGCTGGCTGGACAAGGACATTGTGATTGGCAATGGGTGAATGGGATGGGGAGGAGGAAGAGCAGACAGATCTGGCAAGGAACCAGGATGTGGTGAGAGAACTGGGATTGGCTGGACAAATATACTGGTTTAATTGCGGAGGTAGAGGGGACAGACTGGATGAGGAACCCAAGGAGGGAAACTTGGACTGAGAGTCTGGGGATGAGAAATGTGGGGGGGCGGGAAGAAGTGACTGGAGGACAGTATGGAGCAGAGAGATAGCTCAAATGAGGAGCTGCGAGGAGGGGACCTGGAACTGGCTTGGCAAGAGACTGGGAACAAGGAACTGTGGGGTAGGGAGAACTAGAAATGGTTTGGAAAGGAGACGGAATGAAAAGGAGAGCAGGTGAAGAGTGGGACAGGGAATGGAGAGATGTAAAACTAGGACTTGATGAATAAAGAGACTAGGACTAGAAACCTGAGGAGTGGCAACTGGGAGAGGTTAGGTAAGAAGACAAGTATCAGAGGGGTAGCCATGTTAGTCTGTATCCACAAAAACAACGAGAAGTCCGGTGGCACCTTAAAGACTAACAAATTTATTTGGGCATAAGCTTTCATGGGCAAAAAACCCACTTCTTCAGATGCATCTGAAGGTAAGGAGAATGGGACTGGAATGAGGAGCCAGGGTAGATCATTTCCTACCTTTTGAGTGTTTGACTTTGCAACAATAATAATGTTCTTTTGATGCAGTTTCTGTGCATCTCATGTTTATATTCTTAAACCTTAAGGCACAGATAAATGTATTACCCCCAGCCTCCCTTGAAAATGCATGATCCTTCCCCCAGAGGCAGAAACTGCATGCTATCCCTCATTTGACAAATGCCCTGACCTAGAGTCAGCTACTGAACCCACATGCTCCCTTATCTCAGGTACGTGTATGCCCTCCATTACTGTGGGTATCATTTTTGATGTTTTTTTATCCTCACAACACCCCAGCAATATAGGGAAGTACTATTACATTATGAATTCTGTGGCAGAGCAAGGAATAAAATCTGCTCTATGGACTCCCACATCAGCACCTATCTCTGAACCATTCTTCTTCGGCAAGCACCCTGTCCCAAACTCATTTCCTATCCCAGACCAGACATGAGGGGAGGAGGGGGAAGAAGGGGGAAATCACTGTGAATTAAATGTTAACAACACTGAGTCTCTGCAGAATAGATGTTTTCATTTTTCCCCCTAAAAAAAAATAATCTGACAAAATGTCTACCCTAGGAAAGTGTATTTTAAAAATATCCTGTAGCTTCACACATACATATCATTTCAGCCTCTCCAGCTTTCTGAAAAAAGTGACATTGTTACATCAACATAGCCTCCAGACACCTTCCCCTGCCGATAGGTGGTAAAATCACTGCAAAAAGAAATGCCTGCACTCTCCTTTTTTGTGTACTATTTAAATGTTGGTTTTCAGGTGTTTGTGGTTTTCTCTGTTCTGTATTCCCACAACAAAAGACAAATGTGCATATGCCAGGTTTGAGCTGTTCCTTTCTTTGTTTTGCAACCTGGATATGACATGTTATGACACCTTAAGTATGTACAATGCGTTTTCATTTTATTTTAACTCAACTTTATGAGCAAGGCCTCTATGCTGGAACTTCGTCCAGTGAACGTGATTACCCTGTACCACCAGTTACAACAGAGGGAGCTGCATCCCTGGGATAGGTGCTTTTTCAGTATCTATTATAAATGAAAATAAATAAGATATAGGGTTTCATAGGGTTCTAGATAAATTACTCTTAATAAACTAAAGAGAAATATAACCTTTCTATAGATTTTTTTCAAACCACACTATAGGATTCTACAGCAGGGATGTAATTCTCTATTAAAATGTGTAGGACAGTTTGAAATAAACCTATAGAAAGGATATTGTTCAGTATTAAATTTCATATGGCTTTTCCATAAGGGTGGATACCAAAAAGCACTAGTTTGTTATGGAATAGTTTAATAAGAATATTCTCTTTGAAGTGTATCAGTTGTGCCTTCAGCAGTGATAACTATGGGAGTGTACTATCAAACAGGTAAATTGTTTCTATCTTGATTTAATACTGGTTTATCAGAAAGTAAATCTTGACCCAAGTTTTCTAATGTAGGTCCTGATCCTGCAATTTAAAACCACCTGTTCTGTATTGACCCCACTTAAGTCAATGAGACTCCCCATGGACACAAGGGTCTCCATATGCACTTAAGATGCCTAGTTAGGCACTTTATTCAATGTACTGACCACCTGTAGCTCCCACTGAACTTAACAGGAATTGAAGTTGCTCAGCATCACTTATTTAAGGGCGCAGTTATAGGCATCCAAGCCAGAAAATGTTAGCCCTGGTCTTTATATATTATACTTTTTTTTTAAAATGCAGGATTTTTTTTTCTGATTGTTGAGCTAGCAGCAAGCGTGGCAGCAATTGATTATGTTCTCTGCTGGGCTTCTTGAGGGTCCATGTCACAGGGTCAAATTTTCCGAAAACTCAAATGAAGATAGTAATTGACCATAGAATTCTCAAATTTATACTAAATGAATGGCATTTTTCATTATACCAAGGACAAAATCCTGCCCCACCTTTGCAAGCAATGCAAGTCTTTAATACAACAGAGCTGCTGTGTGGTTCCAGTATTCAGGAGTGGGGGAGGCTGAGAAGCCAGAAGGGGTTCTCAGCTGACTCTGGGTGCCACAGAGAAGTGATTCCTAGTAACATGGAGGAGATTTGTCAAAACTACAGGGTATATGAAAAGGAGATCAGAGGGACTACTACACTATTATAGCTCTGAGGCTAAACTAGCAGCTGCGAAGCAGCTCCACTGATGCATCAAAGACCTGTGGATGATGGAAAGATTTCCTTTCTTCAGCCACAAATGAAGCTGGACAAATCTCACTTACCCAGCTCTTGTACTGGGGATGAGGATATGGACACAAATGAGTTTTAAGAGCTTTGCAGGGCTTTTATTTGAATCCCTGATTCAGGAAAGCTCTTCAGCACATGCTTGAGTCCATTCCTATTCAGGACAGCACTTAAGTACTTGATTAGATTTAAATGTGTGCCCAAGTACCATTTACTTCAATGGGACTTAAGCATGAACTTAAGCGCTTTCCTTAAGAGATATGCTTTCCTCAATCAGGGCTTTAAATTGCATATAATTTTTCCTTTCAATTTTTATTAAGATACAATACATGGAAGATAGAAATGCTGCATTTATTAACAAGTGTTGTCTAACAAAAATTACTTTAATCCAGCTGGGTGAAAAATATCCTGGTATTAAAGTGATAAGGCAGAGTGTTCACATGAACCACAAAGCTCAATCTTAAAATAATGTTTGGATTTTGACTCAAGACACACAAGCACAAGTACATTCTGCTGACAAGTAGTCCTAAGTCCTGGACACAGCCCCTTGTGTTAATGGCTCGTAGCACAGACCACCAGAAGCAGGAATGATAAAGAGGAAACCTGCTTTAACATCCTAATCTACAGGTTAAAAAAAAAGGTATAAATACACAACTGCAGCTGGGGATTGAATGAGACTCAGAGTTTCACCCTATCACATTTCATACCTGTTCTTATAGCGTACACACTTGTCATGTTAGCAACATACTTGGCTATATAGAATTACAGTGAAAAGTTTCTCTGACTCGTTTTATTTTACCATCCACTATTGCCAAGACATTAACTGTCACACAGGGGGATTGGGTTTTGCTTTGGAAGTTTTTGGCATGGGATGAGGAGGAAACTACCACAATTACCTTGTGTTTTAGAATAACATTATTGGTAAATGTGAAAAAAATCTTCAATATTTGTTGACCTGCAATAATTGCTAATTCAAAATACAGTTCATGTACAATTAGGATCTACACAAACCAGGAGATAAGTACTCTCTCACACTGTTCTTAAAGGTTAGCCCTTCATATTTTAGGGAAGGCAGAAGTTACTTCAAAGAGCAGCATTCTCTTTCATATGAATTTGTCAGGATTCTAGTGTAGTGATGCACAATTCTCATAAAATACAAAGCTAAAGTTGAATAAATCCACACGTTCTCTAGAGACTAATGGAAACATTTCTTCTAATGAATGCCTGCAAGTCTCAAATAGTTTGAGTTTACAGAGTCATTGAAATTTTACTGGCTTTTCATATCAATAACTGCTGTGTGCTATTAGCTTTACAAAGAAAAGCTGCTAATGCAGTGCTAATAAATTAAAAGGTAGCATTAACAATACACACAGACATTTATAATAGCTATTGCTTATTGAACTGTAACAAAATGATTTGCTTTATACCAGTGATTCAGAATTGTTAAAAATTAAATATAGTCCATTGGCCTTAACAGCTCAGCAACTGGGCCAGATGCTGATATGCAGGGGAGGGGTCATTCAGAAAGAACGACTGAGCTTTTGTGCCTCGGTGGAGGCAATTTGTAAGCAACACTTACAATGTTCAATGAGACATTAGAACTCAGACCATGTTGGGGGGATCTGCAGCTTGTTATCTGTAGAATATAGGCTGAATTAGCTGCTTCCAAAATCTAATGAGTTCATTCAAGAAAGAAGGGGGTGCTTTTATAAAGACCCCCCTTCTCACTTAGAAGTCAGGGAAGTGAGGTTGAGCATGATAAAAGCAATAGCCCCACATGGATAAGCCTGCAACTTTGAAAAAGTGCATGCATCATCTCCCCTAAAGCTACAAATGTCACCAGATAAAGGCTCATGCAATACAGTATAAGATTTCTCTTGATGTTATTTTTAATGGTTTTAGATTTAGCTTTATTTTGACAAACTGTTATTAGACCATAGTTCTCTCTTCTTTCTAGAGCCATAAAGCCACAGACTTGTCCGTTTTCTATCTGAGGCATAATTTTCTCATTTATCATTTTTTTCTCATTCTCCCCCCGCATTTGTTCCATCATATAGGCATCAACTTAGATATGCAATGACATCTTAAAGAGGCCCTGTAGCTGCAATGCATCAAACCTACTTTGTTGAACATTTGTTGGTCACTGCATCCTTAGCTTCATTTGCTTTTTTCTGAAATGAATGCTAAACAGCACTGCTTCTTCTGCAAGCAGGATAGATGTGTGGCCACCTTAGCAGCTGATACGAAAGAACTCTTTTGAGTTCCTCCTGTAAAAGGCCAGTACAAATCTACAACATATACAGCATTTCCCCAAAGCCTGATCTCCATCAGCTCACTGATCTAGGGAGAGAGATGTCTGAAATGTCTACACTCAGAAATGTCAGCTACTTAACCTAAGCATTTGCTTGTACCTCATATAATATGCATCCAAACACCAGGGCTGAAATACTGACCCCACTGAAGTCAGGATTTTACTGCTGAGAGAGCTTATGAAGTCTATCTGCTATATTCACTCTTCAGTTGAAAAGTCCAACATGAAATATAGGAATGGAGCATCATAACACTAAGGAGAGGACTGAGCTTCCCACTTTAAAAAAAGAAAAAACCTAGTTGGAATTACAGGGCTTGCTCTTGCAAGGTGCTGAAGACTCAGACCCTGATCCACCAAAGCACTTAAGCATATGTTTAACTTCAAGCACAAGAGAAGCCTCATTGAAGTCAAAGGAACTACTCACATGCATAGGTGTTTTTCTGGATCAGAGCCAGCGTGCTCAGGATTGAACCCACAATTCCCTTTGAAATCTATCATGCCATGAAATTTGGATGGAAAATCAAAGGGAGACCTTTTCCCTTGAACTTAAAGCACAGGGAAAATCCACCTCTCAAATGTGCATGGAAGCTCAAACAGAAACCCTTGCCTCTCCTGTGGGAGCGTGACTCACTAGCTGCTGCCCCCCCTTGTGGCCGAGTGTGGTGTAACAGGCTCTTCTCTTTTTACACCCCCTGCTGACAGCTGCTCTGTCTGTGATCTGCTGCATCTTGTGAGTTGACCCTCCAGCTGGGTCACATGTAGTCCCACCCCTTCCAAGGTAAACCAATAGTGCACCAAACAATAGTCTATCAGCTTTCACATTAGGCCTTCAATCCGACGCTGACTCACTAGCCCCTAAACATGATGATATGGGGTTTCAGTAGTCTATACCCCTTGCAAGGGGGTTTCCATTCCACCTCCCTTGGTGGACTGGTAGGAGAACCCAAGCCCTCCCTCTCCTCTGGGTTCTGGCCCAGGGACCCTGAATCAGCAGCCCAGACCTCACTGCACAGACCTCTTGCTGCTTCCCTGCACCACTTCCTATCTTGTTCTGTCCTGGATCTTTGCCAAATCCTTCTCCCAGTGTCCCAGTGTATCCGCGCTTCTTTCTCTAAACCTCTTTCACTGTCTCTCTGCAAAAAATATAAGATTCCCCTGAAAAAAATCATTGTGTTTTTATGTTACTTCAGAATGTCTAATGGTGAAGTCTTCTCAGGCCTTTTATTAGCAATCTCTAGAAGCTCAAAATTACTTTTGTCCTAAATTGTGCAGTAATCAAAGTTTAAGATTATTTATACTAATATGTCTGTTTACTTAACAATGCACTTTATATATTCCTTAAGAATTTTCATCACTCTTTAAATGTGAAATTTGTGATTAACAGGTGTCATATGAAATACTAGTTATTGCACACTTGATTTCACTTAAACTTACACCAGACAGCCCATAAGAGATTAATATATTTTGTAGACATTTATATTCTGAGAAATTAAACAGGTTAATAAAAGTGTGATTAGAGGAAATTGTTCTTCCATCTATTTTAGATCACCTATTGCCCTGCTGCTTTCTCCATTCTCCAAATTTTGTCTCACTGCAACGATGGCCACAGATGAAGACTCTATTACAAAACTATTAGGAGCCCTGTCAATGCCTCTTTTATTGTAACAACACATGTCTGAATAGAGTTTCTCTCACTATCTTTTTTCTCACTATGATTAACTTCCACATCATACATTCCCAAAGGTAATTCTCTGAAGGACAATTTTCTTAGCAGTACATTGAGTCCCAGTATCCCATTACTGTTGTTGTTTTTTAATCCCACACCTTATTCCAGTTCACAGGCTTAGAGTATCCTTGTACTATTGTTCAACGCAATAATTCCAGTTTGATGGCAGTTGATTCTGTAGTAAAATTATTTCCGTAGGATATGAACTAAATAGCAAAAGAAAAGGTTATTTCTTGCACAGTCAGTACACTGTACCTCATTATATTAGTGCTGTTCTGAACCAGCAGCACAAAGTGTAAGGGACACACTCCACAGCTTGTTCAACAAGCAAACACACCAGATAATATGCTGTAGACTACTCTAATGGCAGAGATATACCCTTAAGAAACTACATTCAGTTAAAGCAAAATTATATTGTGAAATATGTAATGTACACAATATTAAGAACAAATATTACCATGTTATTATTCAGAACACAGTATTCATCACCATGCTAAGAGAGACTACTCATCTGACTACAGCACTTTTCCAGTAGCATATCAATGAGCTAGAACCATATGGTTAGATGGGACCGCAAGAGTCATCTAGTCTAACCCTCTGACAAGATGCAGGATGCTACTATGTACAATCCATCCAGCAATACTGAAGAACCTGTACTAATGATGCCATGCTCTAAAATGACAACAGCCTCAGCTCTATTAAACTCAATGTAGAAAAAACTCCAAATGAGCTTAAACTTAATGGCTGACCACTGGTTGTTCAGATCACCTCTTATAAATTAGGCAACAAATATCATAGTCTCATTAAATTAAAAAAATACAATTTTGCCATATACATACATACACACGTGTTGAAGTATACAAACCCCACACTGGACAACAAGAGGTTAAGGAACTGCTCTGGGCTCAGACACAACTCCCCTGCAACACCTACAAGGCATGCCCAGGCTGGAGGAGGAGTTTAAAAACGGAGCAGAACAGCTCCCTTGAGGGCAGACCAGAGAAGAGAACCTGAGAAAAGGGCTGACTAAAGGCAGGAATTTCCCAGACAACCATTCCCTGAAGGCCCTTCCTTGAGGGAAAGGAGGGACAGATCCTGATACACCCTGAGAGGCTTCAGCGGACAGAGAGCTGCCACGCTTGGCCACGAGGAGATGCCAGTGGTAAACTGACCCCTTCACACATGTATATATGTGACATGTGCATATACCCCCCTGCTCCAGAAAGAAAAACTTACCTCTGTCAGGGAACAAGGTTTCATAAAAAAGAATTAGAAAATAAGAAGCATCCCAGTGTTAATTCTCAGAAGCAAAGTAGAGTGTATGTATGATTGAACTGGAATCCCTGCTGACTGTAGAAGGCTGTGATAAGAACAGACCCTGAATTAAACTGCCAGCATGAAAACCAAATGCACAGAGACATCCCAGAGCATTCGGACATCTTAAAAGGCAAGAAGGAAAACAACATGCAGTAATGATATATAGCTGGATAATTTGGTTATCACTTATAATGTCATCTTTTTGGTCAAAAGTTCTCCAAAACAAGATGCAAATAGCAGAAACTTTGGGTTTGTGTTAAGAGGTGCCATCATATTTTCATTGTTACAGAGGTTTGACTGAAGGAAACAAAGTGCAGTACTGTATTGCTTTTAAAATTGTTTTTAGTTACCAAGTACTAGCAATGCCTTTAAATTAAACAAATTGGAAGTGGTAAGAAACAAAAGTGACTTCACGTTATCCTTTCTGTATAGGTATTTCCAACAGAATTAGCATGTAGTTATTACAACCTTCTATGGCATATTTCATGGCAATGAAGTAAATAGCCCAAGTCACCTTTGTACTTAAATTTCTGTTTTATTTTGTTGACATTCATGATACTAAGTTTATTAATATTAATATGTTTGTACATATTTCACAGTTCTATTGTTTCATCACTCAAACTTGTATCTGCTGTATGAAAGGACTCAGTGCTACAGTTCTTACTCAGGTCAAACTCTCATTGAAGCCAACAAGTGTTGTGTACAAATAAGGACGGTATGTTGAGCTGTAAGCTATTAGGATAAAATCACTTAACAGAACCAATTAACATTGTTTTTAAAACATTTTTGTACCCGTTTGACCACCATTTTGTGGGGGAGTTATGCTACTATATAAATCCCCAACACCAGAGTTGTATACTGTAATTCTATATTAGATGAAAGGTTATAACCTACATATTTATTTCTAACTTCATTACCAATGAAAAGTAAATTGTCAGGGGAAAAAAACCAAGTTTCTGCATTGGCTATAAAAGCACATATATAAATCTCCTTGTCAGACATGTGGTATGAAAAGGAGTTAAATACAGAGGAGGACAAGGGAACTCATCTCCGCATCATCTGCTAAACACAGAGAGGGAGAGCACTCCATCCCCTCCCTCAAGATGACCTGTCCCCAGGGCTTTTCGTCTTCTCCACTCCATGAGGTGAGAAATGTGACGTATGAGCAACAGCAAGACCTGGAGTCTCTGGGGCTCCCAACCATCTTCACCAATGATAGAGCAACAACAATGCTTGATAGCCAGGAAGAACTGGTGTATCCCTCTTCTCTAAAATGTCTGTACAGTGCTTTGAATATATAAAGCTCTCTAAAATACTATCTATTATTAAAAGACCTCTTACTCCTCCTCCTCACCCCCTTTCCTGGAGTAAGAAAGTAACTGGGAAAACTTCACAGGAAGAGGAGGTCACACACAGGTGCTCCCTCTCTTCTCTTTAGTGGGCGAGGAAGGGAATCAGGGGCTGTCCATAAATTATATAACACATTAGGAGGTGAGAGGGTCCTTAATTTTACATGTGTGTTTCAGTATTACAAAGAGATACAAGGGGTGGGTGGGTCTTGAAAGTCACCCCCCCCCCCAAAGTGTTATGAAATTTACAGACAGCCCTGGACAGAGAAATGTTATGCAAAACATCTTAAAATATATTACGACCTTCTAAATGCAGGAAACTGCATTAGGGATTTCAGAATTGCCTGACCCCTCACCTTTCTGTGTTATGCATCAATACAGATTTTTTCCATCCTGGTAGAAATTGGAAAAGGTAGCACCAGGGAGGTGCCTCTGCTGAGTTCCTCATTCTGCACACACACATACTCACACAACCTTCTTTTCAGCTGGCTATGGGGCAGCTTAAGGGCACAAACACCTGTCAGATACATTTCTTCTTGTGTTCCCATTCTCTTTTCCTGGCTGCATCCTGTGACCATATGAGGATGCAACACTGTGCCAGCACATAGTATTGAGACCTATCACAACAGCCACCAAAACTGGGGAGGTCTTCTTCCTGCCTTAATCTACTTCAGCCATTCCATCTAAATGAGTACTCTTCTTCAAAGTAACTATTATTCTGTTATTTAAATATTTTCCAAGGTCAAAATACAAGAGATTGCCCTTTATGTATTAACTAAAAAAACCAGAACACAATTTTGTCTAATAGATTACCCAAATGAAAATAAATCTCACACTGTACTATCATTAGTGTGTATGAGTGCACATATTTTGGGCTAACTTCTGCATTCAGTTACGCCAATGTAAATTCACAAATCCATTGACTTCACTGGATTTTCTTCAGATTATTCCAGAGTAACTGAGACTTGAATTTGGCCACATGCATGCAGATATAAAATCTTCTGTTTCTGAAATGACAGGACAGGTCATCTGGGTGGCATTTATGTCAGAGCCATAGCAAAATGTTTTTCTAAGATGAATAAGTTGCAGAGAGAGAATGTTTGCAGTGGAAACAGGAAGTCAGGAGCTGGCTTGTTTCCATGGAAACAAGAGCAGCAGCAGGCAGAACAGCTGTAGAAAGAAGGCAGAAGTTAGGCAGGCAGAAATCTCTCTTATTTTACCTTATTGATATGATGGTACAAACAAACAGATACCATCCAAATTTAGGGTAGGCCAAATCAGCTGTTGCTAGGTAATTTATTAAGCAACAATTGTCAGCCAAGCCTTCTAACAGACATTCTCAAGCTATTGCCGTAGTGTTATAATGGTATTCCAGAAGATAACTAGTAGAACATGATTTAATCAGCCCTTGGGGTACAGTAACCTGTTGGCTGGATATGAATTGCGGTAATACTGCTGCATCCACTGTTGCATAAAGTACAGTTCTTCCTGTTGCTTTAAAAGCAACAACTGTCCCTACAGACTAAATATTTCAAACAGAATGGTTAGGTCTAGCTAATTTAATCTAATGTATTGTTTTCCCACTAAACAAATAAAACTAGCATTTTCCTTACCAGAATGACAAAAAAAGCTCTCAGTTTCTTTATGATCCTTTTTATTTCTTTAGAAGTCTTCTGTAATCATTTCCAGATGGAAGAGGGCTATATGACTCATAACAGCTAAGAAAGTAACATCTGAAAATATGACAGGTTTCAGTGTAGTAGCCGCGTTAGTCTGTGTCAGCAAAAAGAAAATAAGAAAGAAATACCTGTGGCACCTTAGAGACTAACATGTATTTCAGCATAAGCTTTCATGGACTACAGTCCGCTTCGTCCATCATACTTCCTTACTCCTCCTCTTGCCATGTTTCAATCAGATTAGCCCAGCAATTTTACGTCTAGAATAAAAAAATTTAAAAGCTTCATACATCATTCACAGCCTAACCCTAAGGATATAACTAGCACAATTTCCAAGGGTACTCTGTTGCCTTATTATAGATTAGACACCTTGCAAAAGTGAGAACAATTCATCAAATAAAGAATCAAAATACTCCTACAGTGATGCCGTTAATAACAGGACTCCCTAGTATACCTTACATCCAGTGGGGTTTAGCATTTTGAAAGTGAGTCTACAAAACAATACACGTCCAGGGGCGGCGATTTATATGGGCCCATGGTGCCCATGCTCCAGCAAATTCAGGGCACAGAGGCCCGGCTCCAATAAAGTTCGGGGCCGGGTCTCTCCCCCGGCCCTGCCTGCCACCCCCACACACCTCCCCCAGAGCACCCCTGCCTGCACCCTGAGCAGCGGGCAGCTGCCCTGCCGCTCTGCACTGCGCTCCCTCACTGGCCGCTACCAGCTACAAAAGGAAGCTGCGCCACCTGCGGAGGCAGGAGGGGAGGAGGCACACACATGATGGCAGCCCTCCCCACCCTCTGGCACCTAGGGGAGATGAGGGGCAGGGCCGGTGTAACCACTAGGCGAACTAGGCGACCGCCTAGGGCACCAAGATTTGGGGGCGCCAAAAAGCGGTGCGCCAAAAAATTTTTGTACACTATTGCTGGGAAACGAATGAATAAAGAAAAGAGAAACGTTGTTGAACTTGCATTTTAACTTGTTATTCTCTCGTACATTACAGCTATAACCTACGCCAGCTCTGCATTGCGAGCAGAGGCGTACTGCTTCACACTACGGTACAAAGTAGCAATGACATCATTTTTCTCATCACGCACAGCTGGGGGCGAAGGGGGAGGGCGCAAGGTGGAAGTTTCGCCTGGGGGCAAAATATCCTTGCACCGGCCCTGGTGAGGGGGCTTCCTGGACCTTCGAGGGGCCCAGCCCTTAGGAGCACATGCTGTGACGGTGCCGGGTGAGTGTGCTGCCAGCAGGGAGAGTGCTGGAGGGACTATGGAGTCCTCCTCTCTGGCCCCAGTCTCGGGGCAGCCTGCCTGCACCCCAAACTCCTCATCCCCAGCCCCACCCCACCCCAGAGCCTGCACACCCAGCCAGAGCCATCACCCCCCTGCACGCCAACCCTCTGCCCCAGCCCTGAGCCTCCTCCTGCACCCCTCATCCCCGGCCCCACCCTGCAGCCCTCACTCCCACATCCCAACCCTCTGCCCTAGCACTGAGCCCCTCCCATATCCCAAACCCCTCATCCCCAGCCCCAGCCCGAGCCCTCATCCCCAGCCAGAGCCCTCATCCCCCTATAACCTCACACATTGTGCAATATAGGGAAACTGTACTGTTTCCAGTCCATTTTCACATTATTTTAAAATATATATATCGGCTTACGAGGCAGTGGGGGGTGGGGGCGGGACTTGGACCCAAATATATATATACGGACACATCCTGGGTTACAGAAGACCCGACTTATGCAAATTCGAGCTTACGGAAAAAGTTCCATAAACTAGAAATAGCAGGGTTTGGGGTTTTTTCGCATAATGGTCGGACATACGTTTCCGACTTATGCAAAATTCGACTTATGCATGGCGTTCCGGAACGGAACGCTTGTGTAAGTCAGGGAGCATCTGTGTATATATATTTTAAAATAACCACCACAAATTATACAATCCTGCCACCCCTGTACATGTGTCCTCGCCTATTTTGCTCAATGTAACTAATTCCTGCCCACTGCAGTCACATCACAATGCTTGAGGATTATGGAGAGGATTAGTGAGATGTCTTTGAAGTTTAACTGACTAATTCTATATTAAAGTGTGGCATCTTCATGACTCCCATCCCACTTCAGGAAGAGTGCTGGTGGATATACCAATTTTTTTTTAAAGTTCTGCAAGAGGTAGTTGTCCAGATGGACCTAAAGGTTCCAAGGACCCTCAGAAGTTTTTGCATACCAGTGAATATTAGCACTTCATAAACGTTACCTAATTAGCTATCATAACCCTCCCTGCTGTGAAGCAGGCAAATGTTATTGTCTCTATTTTAGAGATAAGTAAACTAAGGGTTATGTGACTTGACTACAGCTACAGAAGGTTAGGATTAGAATGTAAAGGGCCTTACATGTAGTACCATATTTAGTGAAATAGGCCATGCTAATTGTCACATTGTTCAACTACCCCATTTTGCAGCCACTGTCCTCACAGCTGTGAATGAACGTACGGTCTTCTCAAAAAATGAGGGACATGAGGCCACAGTTTTTATTGATCCTAAGGCTAGATCTGAAAGCCCATCGTGGGGACTGTGAATAACCCAGGATATTTCTGAAAAATAAGTAAAAAAACCCTAATGATCTGTTTACATTGCATCACATATTCAAGATTATATTTCAAAAGAAAATGGACTAGAAAATTTACTTGGTTTTAAACATGAAATCTGAAACTAGCCCTGGCATTTGTAAGTCCCTGTTGGGGCTGGAAGTGTCCAATAACTAAAAGCTTTCTGTGTCCCAAAGGCTGGTTCTGTTTGAACTCCTTCAAACCCAGCACTTAATTTTGACTCAAATATTTCCTTATAAATTTTTCAGATTCATCTTTGCAATTTGCTCTTCTTGACTGCAATTAATACTTTACACTTATATAGCAATTGCCTCCTAAGGATGTCAAAGTGATTTACAAATATGAATTAATTAAGCCTCAAAATACACTTGATAGGTATTATCCCTATCTCACAGATGGGGAAACCAAGGCACAGATGTGTTAAATGACTATTCCCTTCTATGCTAGTGTCTTAGCATAGTGTCTTCTTATATGTACATAAAAGTATTTTGCAAAATGCTGTTTTGTGAATGATTTCTCTATTACTTATGTCAGGAGTGAAAGTAAAATGTTCAAAAAAAAAGAACCACAGTAGGAAAAGTTGCATAGATCTGGAAATTTTGAAATATTTTATTCTATGTAATTCCATTTAAAAGATATCATATGTGTATATCATATTTTATATCTGTATAGTGGCAGGAATGATACTGATCATTCTCTACCTTGCAACATATCTGGATCTTATCTTTGTTTTACTAATATATCTCTTTAAAAAACCAAAGCAAAATCAAAACCCTATCACCACCATTTTGGACACGTGAGTTCTTAAGGAACATCAGCTAATATATCAATAGTTTCTCATTGTTAGGCCATTTAACAGAATATTGAAAAAATAGGTAATAAATCTCAGTTACCATCTGAATATGATTAAAGTTGAAGATTTTTAGAATCATAAATAGAGAACATGCATCTTTCATCAACAAACTAGTTACTTCCACTATTTATATAACATCATTTGATGGTCTTGCTAGAATCTCTCTCACACACACACCACAACAAGTTACCATGACAACTTATAGTTTGAATTTCTATAAATTTCTATTTTTAGATATCACAGTTTAGAAATCACAAATCATAAATATTAAGTGCTATCCTGTTAATCAAAATAAATAAAATGCCAGTTTTCTTCTTTGTCATATTTCAGAAAATTGAAATTGCTCAAATTAAATAGGACAATAATCCTAAAAAATAATAGTCATTATGAACATTTAACACTAAGTATCTCTATAATCTGAGATAAGTGGTTCATGAGTCAATAAACTAGACCACAATTCAAAGTGTGAAATCCTGGCCCCACTCAAGTCAATGGGAGTTTTGCAACTGACTTGAGTGGGGCCAGGATTGCACCCAAAAAGTTCATAGATTTACACATCATTTATTTGAGTTTACACAAACTATTATTGCATTTATCAGAAGCGTCAGAAAGCTATCTTTGTTTCTGGAAAGACAGTGTCTAAACTGGCAATAGCATTTCAGTTCCAGAGTAAGGTTGCCATCACTTAGCACAGGTCTACACTATGCGGGGGGATCAACCTAAGATACACAACTTCAGCTACAGGAATAGCGTAGCTGAAGTCGACGTATCTTAGGTCGACTTACCGAGGCGTCCTCACAGCAGCAAGTCGACTGCTGCCGCTCCCCCATCGACTCCGCTTCCGCCTCTCACGGCAGTGGAGTTCCGGAGTCGACAGGGAGAGCGCTTGGGGATCGATTTATCACGTAGAGTCTTACACTGTGCCTACATTGCCAAAAAAAAAAAAAAGCATCAGTCAGTCTCTGAGCCCAGATCAACTAACTCAGGCTCATGGGACTCACATTATGGGGGCTAAAAATAGAAGGGTAGATGATTCTGCTAGGACTCTGATACCTTCTCCCCTCACTGAGTTTCAAAGCCCAGGCTCCAGCCCAAGTGGGAACCTCTACATTACTATTTTTAGCCCATAGCACTAGCCCTGTGAACAATAGCCTTAGTTCACCCAGGCGCTGAGACTCACTACCACGAGTGTTGTGGGTTTTGTTGTTTTGTTTTCAATCTTGATGTACCTAGAGAATCATCATTTAAGAGCAGAAGGTCTATAGATCATTTAGTCTGACCTCCTGTATATCACAGGTCATCAGTACCACTCAGCACCCACATACTAAACCCAACAACAGAAATGAGATCAAAATATTACAACCCACAGGAGACTAGACTATTATGAACCACAGACAGAGAATATACAGGACCGAGGTGTACCAGTGCCTGAGGTCCCCAAGTGGCAGGGGGATGATTAAGTGAAATTGTTCATTAGGTGTTCGCTAGCACTTAGACCAGGGGTAGGCAACCTATGGCACACATGCTGAAGGCAGCACACGAGCTGATTTTCAGTGGCACTCTCACTGCCCAGGTCCTGGCCACCAGTCCGGGGGGGCTCTGCATTTTAATTTAATTTTAAATGAAGCTTCTTAAACATTTTAAAAACCTTATTTACTTTACATACAACAATAGTTTAGTTATATATTAAAGACTTATAGAAAGAGACCTTCTAAAAATGTTAAAATGTATTAGAGCATGCAAAACCTTAAATTAGAGTGAATAAATGAAGACTCGGCACACCACTTCTGAAAGGTTGCTGACCCCTGACTTAGACACAAAATTATTTTCTTCTCTGAAAGCCACTAGTAATTCACAAAGTGGCCTACTTAGCAGAAAGGTCACCATAAACAGTAGCATCCTTGAGAAAAATCAAAACACTGAATTTAGGCAATGTAGTTATAGCTCTAGCTATGGGCTTATTCACTTCAGTGTTAAGCAGCCAGTCAGAAATCAAATTCAAAACTAGTGTTTAAATCTACAGAGAAGTAAATGCAGTCTCTTCTAGAACATTAATATTAGCAGATTACAATGTTATATTACAATATAAATACACAGTTCATTTTTAAGACTCAACAAATCCACTAATATCAACCAAACAACTAATGATAAAGTGTTCTGGTCCTCAGCATTGAAAGATAGGATTGAGGAATTCACGTGGATCAAAAACATGTGAAGGAACCATGATACTATGGCTCAATTATAGCCAGCATTTGCCTTTCCATTTTCTCTTGGTGTCTTCCATTTAACCTTTACTTTGTATTTGTCAGCTCTCTGGCAAAGAATGTTGGAAAGTCTCCAAAAAAAACAAACAAACTCACTACAGATTCAATGCACAGTTAAAAGGAAAATGTAGGTAATGAATATTCTGAAGATGTTTTCCGATGGCATTTTGATGAAGACGGGTATTAGTCTGACATCTAGAACACATTCTACTTTTAAAATAATATTGCTGAAATGTTATAAATGTGTGTGGGTATGTCCCATTAGTAAGCAACAACAGAAATTTATTCCATTATCATTAATCCTCTATTATATTTTATTTCAGTATTATCTAAAGCCAGTGGCACAGACAAAGCGAACTGCTACACAAGCTTTGATTCCTTGGAGAATGCTACCAATCAGTGAAGAACAGGAGTGACTGGGGAGCCTCAGAGCAGCTGGGAGAAATGTACCTCCTGCCTGGATAGTTTCTCCTCGCACTAAAGACCCAGTGCTACCCTGATTTGAGTCAGTAGGCATTAACACCCATTAACTCCAATGGGAGCTGGATCAGGCCCTAATATATGATTCAGCAACATATTTAACCGCATGCTTAATTTTACAAAGGTGAGTAATCCTATTGAAGTCAATGGAACTACTCCCACAGTTAAATTAAACATAGTTGTAAGTATTTGCAGAATGAAGCCCAAGTTTGAACCATTCAGAAGAAATCCTGATACATATGTTGCAAAACACTCATTCCACTTGCATGAAACAAAACCACTTGTAGTTACAACAAACACAAAAGGAAGAAATTGTTTGGGGGGGGAGTTGTTGTGGAGGAGGCGTTAAAAAAATTGAAACCTGGAAAAACCTCCATTTCTTTTTCTTCAAAAACTGCACCGGATTTCCTTACCAGAAGGAACTCCAGAGACTTAATTAGGCCCAAAGCCACAGCTCAGACCATGAATCCACATGGTGATTGAATAAGAAACAAAAATATGAGACTAAAATCAGGGTCTAATTCAAAACAGAAAATAGTTTGTGGCAAAATCCTAACCTCCACTCTACATCAAGATAACTTAGTAAAATCACTTACTGCCTCAGAATTATGTCCTGGATCACAGAATGAATAAGGGTCACCCTCAGAAATCAAGAACTAATCCAAGGACTAGAGTGAATCAGGATCTCTCTGTCACACACATGTTAAACTATGATCACCCTCAGATCCAGACACCAAAGTAAGGAGAGAACTAAGGACACCCTCACAAATCACAGGGAGCAAGTCACCCTCACTTCCCTATTAACACAGTGTCATCCCCAAAATCAAAGCTTGAGCAGGGTGGAAGAGAATGAGTCAGAGTCACTCTCTAGCAGGGTCCAGATCCTGCTACTCTTGTGGGTATCTATATACAGCCTTTGGTCAACTCATCCCCACATCAATCTCTCCAGGGGACCAGGGACAGATTTAGGATCACCTGACACACACACCCAACACACACACCAGGAGTCAGCAGTACCCCCATGCACAAAACCCCTCGGGGTCCAGTGACTGAGGCAGGATTACCTCTCCACACACACACACACCTCACGAGTCCAGTGACTGAGGCAGGGGTGCCCCCTCCCCTCCATACACCCTTCATCTCAGAGGACCAGGCCCTGAGTCAGGGTCCACACACTCACACCGCACCCCAGGGGACCAGGGTGTGGACCAGAGCCTGAACCAGGGTCCCCTCTTCCACACACCCAACACACACACACACACACACACACACACACACACACGGACCAGAAGCTGAGACAGGGTCAGTGGTGAGGTCCTCCACATACACAAACACCCAGAGGGACCAAGGGCTGAGTCAGGGGGACCAAGGGCTGAGGCGGAGTCAGGGTCACCCCCACAGGCACACACACACGGGGCCAGGGGCTGAGTCAGGGTCACCCCCACTACGGTTGCCAATCCTCCAGGATTGGCCTGGAATCTCCATAAATTAAAGATTCTGTGTCATGTGATGAAATCTCCAGGAATCCAACCCACCAACACTGGCAACCCCAAACGCACAGGGGGGATGATTCAGGTCACCACCATTCCACCCCCAGGGCTCAGGGGCTGAGGCACGCCCCGCACTCAGCCCCTGCGCGGGGCAGGGTCTCTCTCTCACCCTGGCGGCCCGGGAGGAGTAGGGGTCCTCGAAGAGCGCCCACACCCGGGGCTGCAGCCGTCTCCAGCGCCCGTCGGGGGGCCCGGCCACCGCCCCCACGTCCTCGATGCCCAGCCTCTTGGCGGCCAGGTCGTCGTCGTCCCCGTCGAGCGGCGGCTCCCCGCTCATGAGGTCGGGAGCCTCGAAGATGTCGAGCGCCTCCTCGGCGTCGCGGTGCTGGCGGTAGGTCATCCAGCAGCAGGGCTCCACGTCGGTCTCGTCGATGCCCCAGAAGGCGAGCTCCTCCTCGAAGAGCGGCCCGCACACGTCGGCCGGGCAGTGCAGCTTGCCCGTGCGGTAGTAGTTGAGCACATAGGCGAAGACCCCCGGGTGCCGGTCGAAGAAGAACTCGCTGGGGCCGCCGCTGCTCCGGGGGCTGCCGCCGCTGCTGGCCTCCGGGCAGCCGCCCGGCACAGGCGGGGGCAGCTTCGGGGGAGGCGGCGGCGGCGGCGGCGGCTCTTCCCCGCCCGAGGACTCGCTCTGGGACTCGCAGGCGAGCAGGGCCAGCCGGGTCCCCGGCAGGGTCTTCAGCGTGCTCCGGTAGGTCTCGTGCCGGGTCCCCCCCACGTTGAGGATCACCCTCTCGTTATCCTCGAGCTTTCCCATCTCTCTGGGTCAGACATGACTGGGGGGACAGACAGACAGACCCGTCAGCGGGAGAGACTGGAGGAAAGATGGGAAATGGGAGGGGAGGAGGGGTGACAGGGAGTCTGATTCTCTTGAGATCACTTTCTACCTCCTACCCCCCCGTACAAGAAAATGCCCCGCTGCAGCCCACATCTTCCCTGCAATTTACCCTCCTCCCATCTCCTGTACCCACCACCTAGGTCGACCCTTCCGCTCTTCCCCAATTTGCCGCCTTTCCCTCCACCACGATGAGCCAGATCGCCAGCCCTGCCTTTTCTAGCTTCCAAAAATCCCCCTCCAATAGGACCTGCCTTCCCCTGACATCCCAGGGTCTCCGCCTTGGATTTCCACTATTCCCTCCTCGCTTTCCTACAATAGGAGCTATCGGCGCTTCTCTTCGTACCAGCGACTGGAAAGTTGGTTTGCAAACGACCCTGAAACAAACCTCGTAGTCCTTTCGCTGTATCCTTGAATTCAAAGCACTGCCGCTCCCACACCCCCTTCTACAAACCAGTGTTTGCCTCCCCTGCTTTCAAATGGCTTCCCCCCCCTCAGTAATCTGGACTCTTCCCCTGCACCCCTTCCTTCCCCCAATATAGACAGAGAGAAAGCAGAGGGGAAACCAAACAACCCTGCTTCTCCTTGATAAGGATCAGTCACCTTCCCCACCCCTTTTTCCTCTCTGTTTCTGGGCTCCTTGGATCAAGCTCTCTGAATAAAATCAAGCAGTTAAATTATTTGCTATTTGTCCATCTTATATTGTGTTAGGGGCTTAGAAGAGAAGGTTTGGTCTCTGGGAGGAAAAACCAAACCTCGAAACAGCTCAGGCAGCAGGCACACCCTTATAGGAGCTGTTAGCTCTGGCGGCTACTTTCTCAAATCACTAACCTCCCCGCGAATTTTACCTATACATCTTATTTAGGAAGACCAGACGGCAACACAGCCAGGTATCCCCGCTTCCCCCCGGCTTCTCAAATACCTTAATGAGAAGAGAGAGAGAGGCTCCTCTTCATATACCAGACGCTGTTTTCTTCGCCGCTGTTGGCGGATCCTCCGCCGCCCTGTGTGTGTATCTGTCAGGCGAGAACTACTTGTTGTTTTCCTCCCCATGTTCAGGTGGCTATTCCACCATCCTTGGTGCTGAACTGAGAGAGGAATAAAAGCAGCCCCCACCACCGCCTGTTAGTAGATCCCGCTTCCTTCATTTTGCACGATACATGCAATCTTTCAACATCGGCATGAAGAGTAACCATCACAGAGAGACAGCAAAACCATGGGTGGCTGGTCGGAGCACCTAAGGGACTGGGTGCTGGCTGCTGTAATCCGAGCGGCTGGTTGGGGAGACTCTCATGTGAAGGTGAAAATGCAACTCAGGTTTGTCTTTCGAGCGCAGCCCCGCCCCTAAGGAGGGTGGCGTGGGAGCTGTCCCTTCAGCACCGCGCTCCCGCAAACTCCATCGCGCACCGCCCTCCCCGAGGGCGCGGGGCTGGGGGAGACGGCAGCAAATGCGAATACCGCCCTTAGCCGAAAAAGGCAACGCCGCCCCCGCTCCTGTGACACTTAATTGTTCCCTTAAGGACAGCAGCGGGGAGCAAGCGGGGCTGGCAGGGGACGGGGTTGTTTATCTGAGAGATGCCGGGAAAGCAGCACCGAGCTACAGGTGACAGCAGCAGCGAGGAGTTCGCGGAGCCGCGGTACCCAGCAGGCACAACCGGCCTGTGCCTACGGCCGCTGGCTCTCGGGCACAGAGCGCCCGCAGCCTCTCTCCATGGGCGGCAGGGGGCATGCGGATGGCGCGCAGTGGCTGCAGCGGGGTTGGATCAGCCCGCGCATACACCTGCGGCTGTCGGAGCCCGCTGTCTCCGCTTCCCTTCAGGCGCACAGGCGGCGGCTGCATCTCTTCAGGCAGCCAGGCAAGGAGAGCCGCACCTCGTTTTCATGCGGCTGGGGAAGGGAGGATTTGGAGCATAGGGATAGGCCACACAAATCATCACAGCAAAGTGATCCGCCACCCCACCCCCCGCCAACCCCACCTGGCAACCCCAGCAGAGCCCTGGGACAGGGGGGCATCAGCTTTCTAGGGCCTGCCTCTCTCCCAGCCCACTGGTGCTTCTTGTTTTCAAGCATGCTGGGGGCCGGTCAAGGGGCAGAGATACCTCAGCCCCCAGCAGAGGATTGTGGGAGGCGAGAAGTCGCTCCTGCGGCCTCCTCAATAGAGGGTTTCCCTTCCACCTCAGCAGAGGCCTGGGGGTCGTTACCTGGGCACCCCATGAAGGCTCTACTGGAGTAGCGGTAACTGAGACCACACCCATCCTTGCCGATAGCAGATACAACTGCTTGAGTGCAACTCCTAAACGCCAAAATCTGTATTCTGTACATAGCTGTAAATCCGATGTAACGCTACTGGAAACGGGTTGTTGCAACCGAAAAGAGAATTTAGCCCAATATGTTTTATACTTGCTATTTTTTGGATGGAGATTTACATTTTAGACCTTTCAGAGCCATCGTTTCTTGAACACAGCATAAGAAAACAGACCTGCATGTGTTAGAATGTACAGCCATGATCTCAGGTGTGCAGTGCAAAAAGGCTTTCGTGTTTGAAATGGTAAATAGAGATGAGAAACACTACATTAATCTGGTGGATGCAGCTTGCAACTGTAATACATTTCTGCAGCTCCCTTCCCCCCTCCGTCATGGTGGGAAACCCTGAGCTAGGACCAACTGGTAGGGCACCAAGGACAGAGACAGCATGGAGTCACAGGGCTTCTACTGATCCACTAGGATGCATACAATCTCATATGCAGGGTCTATTCATAAAACAACCATCTCTCCAACAGAAACCAGAGACAGTACCCCACAAACCAAACTTTGGTGATTTCTAATCCTACAAAAAGAAAATAAGAAAGGAATACTTGTGGCACCTTAGAGACTAACAAATTTATTTCAGCATAAGCTTTCATGGACTACAGTCCGCTTTGTCGGACTGTAGTCCACGAAACTACAGTCCATTCCCATTGGCTTCACTGCTGGCTAGAGTAGAGTAATGTGTCTATTTAAAAAAAACTGGTTTTATTGCTTGGGGAAAATAGAAAATAGTTCAGAGTGGGAAAAGATCAGTCTACATTATAATGTAAAGTTTTAGTCAAGTCTAAAAAAATTGCAGTGCACCAGTTACTAAATATAATACAATTAATTTCTTTTGGTATTATTCCTTCTTGTACTTTTAGCAAGTGATAGATTTCACAACAAAATACAGAATGAAATCATAACAGAGTTGATTTCAAAGCCCAGAACGGAACACTTTAACAAAATAATGGAATAAGTATAGCAATATTCTACCATCAGCTTCTTTCTGATTGACAACACTATTTTAATCTCCCCCCAAAATGATCACATTTTACTTTCTTCTGTAGAATGTGAAAGAGGTCCAATCCTGCATTTTTGTACCCTTAAAATTCCCACAGAAGTGGGAGTGTTTAAGGACTAGGCATACAACAGCTCAGGTTTGGGACCAAAGTGATTCTTAACAACAATATAGTCACAATAGAAAAATATTTCCACTCATACCAACAGCAACATGGATTCATGTTAAATATTCATTGGAAAGGTTTCTGTAGTTAAGATTTGGAAAGTGAGGATAGCTTGCAGGAACTGAATGAATCTCAGCAAAGTACAAAAAACTCCCCTTAGGATAGATATTTTGAAAGGAAAGCCGATTGTGCATTTTCAAACAGAAAAAGTTAACAAAGTCATAGAACTGTACTTGAAATGATTGCTTTCTGGAAATTGGAAGCCAAATGAGAGTTCCACTTAACAGAAAAGGATTCCTATTGCAAACTTAGGTATCATGATGCAGACTCAGTAGAACTACCAACTGTGAATCAATACAAGAAAGGGCAAACAGGAGAAAAGAAAAAAGTATCCTTATCTGAAATTATGATCTATGGAAAGAAGAAAAGGTTTCACATGGAGGCACAAACCCTTACTTTTACTAAATTTTCTAATGTAAAGTATATATATATACAGAACTATGTACAATTACATCTTTTGATCTTTTGCAGATTTTTCAGAATTCATTGGACCATAAATCAATATTATTATTGTAGACAGATTCACAACAATTAACATTATATCAGAAGGTATTCTGAGCTAACCTTTAGGGCCAAAATCATTCCTTAGAGTGACTGAAGTACAGAAAGTAGAAGAAGAATAAAATTAAGCAAATAGGTATAACATTGCACTGCTAGAAGTCATAAGGTGATTTAATTGTGCAAAGTTAGAGGGAAAAACAATAGGTAATTCTGATGATTAAATAAAAAAGAAATGTGAATATTTTTGAATTTTAAAAATAAGAGTTAAATGCAAAATGAGTTTGATTAATGCACAGCATTGGTGAAGATAGGTCTTATATGGGCAATGAAGACAAAACATTAACTAGAGCTGAGTAAAACTGGTGAAAAAAAATGTGTGATTGTGAAATTGCTCTACAATTCATGTAATCTGATTTCCCCACCCCCTTAAATTTTTAATTCATTGTAAAATTTCTCTCAGTGAATTATGCAGAAACTCTTTTCACATTAAATTTTGACCAGAAAGATTAATACACACTTTTTCAGAAGGGAAATTCAAGGAGCAAAGGTAGAATGTTCTTAGAAGTAAAGTGACACAGAAGAATGAATACAGATACCCGCAGTCCTCATCCTGCTACTCACACTAACCTAACTAATCATCCAAAATACTGCACTACATAGGTTAGTTAAACCTTACATTTTGCATTTCCTGACTTTTTAAAAATTAATAGTGTTATGTAAAATTAATGCAGGTTTGTGTGTTTAAATTCTCATCTTTTCAAAAGAAAAAGATGTGCTCGGAGGTTGGGGTGAGAAATGACATAGCTTCAACAGTATGGTGTGTACAGTTTTGCTTTGCATAAACTCTGAACTGCAGCACTCACTTGCACAAAATTCCTGATTCTTGAACTTTGATTCTTGAGCTGCACAATGGTATTTTTCCAGAACTCCACCAGTCAAATTCTAGCTCTCTGTTTCAGGATGTAGGCCCAGAGCACACCACCACCCCCATCCTATTTTCCCTCTTGGTTCTCCAGTCAAATCACCAAGGAAATTTAAATTATTACCCCTCTTGGGGACTGATTTATTAAGCCTTCACAAAATAAATACATACATCCTTTGGCCATTTCAGGCTCAAACCATTCCTTTCTTGGGGCTCACCAATTACCCTTGATTTAGGGCTTCAGCTCTCTTGGCTCACCAGTTCCCTTTGAGTAGGGGAGGGCTTGGTCCCACTCCAGATCTTGGGCCTTACTGGAAATATCTCCCTACACTTTTTCCTAGCCTATGTCCCTGGGATCAAGCTCCTTCTGCCCTTACTAGACCATCTTCACACCCCTCCTTAGAACTGTGCTTGAATCCTGGCAGGCTTCCTAGCCCATCATCCAGTTTCAACCACAGAGGAGCATCCCTCCAGGTCTCTCTCTAGGTTCCCTTTGACGAAGCTAAGAGCACTCTTGTATATACCCCAGCAGGTAGTCATATCATTCAGCCACCTGTCTCCCATTCCCAGCTTGGTCTAGTGATCCTTACCATAACTACCAGTCCCAGAATGCCTGTTCTTAAAGAGGCTATTCCTTGGAACAACACTAGCCTTTAAAGGGGACAGATCACCCTGTTATACTTTTTGATGCCCCCCCTCCAAAAAAAAATCACACCTTAATTGATCCTAATGCTTCAAAAGCAGCATTCAATTGAACTGATTCTCTGAATGGCTGTGTGCCTGCATACAACCCCCTTGTAGCCCCCTGCATACATTATCCATGCCAGGGGCATTAGTAATCCAAGATGGGGGAAAGAAAGCGTACTCACCTGTAACTGTAACTTTTCAAGTAGTTTTGTCGGTAAAGATCTACATCTGTGGGATGTAGACTTTGTCTAGAGCTATGGAATATTATATGTAAGCACTGCAAGGTGGCATAGCCCCAGTATCCCTCAGTACTGGGCACTTTTTAGTATTCCATACCGATTCTGAAAAGTGGAAATGAAGCTTTGATCTTTCCTGACAATCTACTTGAACTCCAGTTAAAGGTCAGTAATTTCTTTCTCCTTCAAGTGATGTCAGTACAGAGTGCAACTTCTGGGGCACTGACAAGCAATCACAACTCTAAAGAGGTGAAGACTATTAAACAATGAGTACAGTACTGGTTTCCTGAATTAGGTATCCAATCTTGAGGCCAGGTCAAGAGTACTGTTCTATACATTTATGGACTCAGTTCTTGGCAGCAGCTCCACATATTTCCACAGCAGGAATTATAAGAAAATATGCCTTAGATCTAATCAAATATGCTGAGATACCCTGAGGGACTTGGAAATCATCTAATTAGTGTCTCCAACACAGAGTCAGCACTTGTGTGCCAGACTTCCATAACTCCTAATGTAGACTGATCATTTGACTCACCTTCTCAGTGTCAGAAAACTTGAAGATCAGAGATGGAAAGCAGGGAAGGTCTGGGCCAGATGGTCATGTCCTGACAGATGACCTCTGAACAATCTTGTAAGTCTAGCTAGCCTGGAATCTAGCAAGACTCCACTAACCCTCAGCCCTGCTCAGATGCCATGAGCTGGCACATGAACAATCTGGAAAATGGAAAATTTAAGAAATTATATTTACGAATAGCAGCACTCTCCCTCTGCCTATGTTTCCCCTCCACCCCATGTCCATTCTTGTCCATTTTAGCTGACATTCTTTGGGGTGTGAACTGTCTTTATTATGTGTTTGTATAGCATCCAGTATAATAAGGACTTAATCTCAGGAAGGTCCTCTAAGCACTACTGCAATGCAAAGCATAATAAATACAACTGTTACCCAAGATGTTCAGGCCACATCATATCAGCCTTTGAGCTACAAAAGGATGTGTTCTTTTGGGTGGATCAAATTATCCAAACTGTGGAGGTTCATTATTAATTACTATTACCATGATCTCCTCAAAAAGAGATGTTAAGACTAGCTCCTGAATTGCCTTATGCTGGACATCTGGGGATGAACAACACCCTACACCATCTACTATTCTCATTTTATTAGCAAAAAGTGTAGAAGGAGACAGCCAATGTCTGTGCCCTCTGCATGGAGTGTCAGTGGTTGGCCCTGAAAAGAAACTTAAAGGGACCTTTAGTTTCCCAGGAACAGGTTAACACCCATTTGAATAAACTGAGTTAGACATAATTTGGTCCTTTGAGAAGAGCACAAGGGGACACCATTACCTTTTAGTTTTACTAGATTATGCCCCTCACTATCTTAAGGTGACCCACTATCCTAGGGCCATTCCACTGAAAAAAACAAACACAAACTGTAGGTTGAAATGGTAGTAAATGAGACCATAAGAGTTGGACCGCTTTCTCCTCATGGTCCTCATGGATCAGGGGACAAATTTCATGTTCCACCTAAAGCAGGTGGTGAGGGATCTTCAGGCTAAAGATCAATTTGTACCATACTTATAACCCCCTAAACTGATGGATTATCTGAGGTCAACAAAATCCACAAAAATATGTTGTGAAAATTCATAAAGCCAGGTGCAAATAATTAGGACAGGCTTCTCTCTTGTCTCTTCTTTGTGATTCAGGAAGTTCTACGGGCCTCCAATAGATTTTTTCAACTATTGGCTCTATTGGTTTGTGGATTGGGTACATCTATCCCAACAGGGTAAGGCATCTGCTTTAATGGTCTGCCTTTTGAGGTTGATTGTGCCAATGATCTTCCAGGCACCCTCTGAGGGAATTGAGCAATCTACCAATGTTCAGGTAAGACTTTACGATAATCTTTTGTTCTCTACTATTGATAGAATGGCTACTAATCAACCTTTATGCCAGTTTTGCCCTTAACTTCACAGGTAACTATGGTTTACAGATGACCTCCAACAGATGAAGCAAAAGGGGAGACGTGGCATGTAATGGCAGAAATCTCATACAGAATCTCACTGAGACGTGCAGATTTAAGATCATATGCCAAGGCAGTGCAGGAAGCAAAGAAAGATTTCTTTATAGGGTCTTCAAAGTCTCATATTGCGGAATTGTTCTCAATTTATTTAAGCTTGGTGAATCTTGGCTGCTTCCATTCAGTTATAGTCAAGTGTTTCTTTCAGATTTCTTTTTCACATTACTTTGCAAAGTTGCTCAAGTTCTGACTGAGCTGTCTACTGCCATGGAAACACAGCAGTGTTCTCAAGAAGACAAATACTAAATCTTTGCTTATGCTTCAGTATTGCTCACTGAGATAGAGATGCTAGGGTGGTTTCCTGCAATAACTTGTGACATGGACCTTTGTCCTTCCTGGCTGGTGAAAGATAGTGGGGAAGTACTGGTTCCGTTGTTGGCTGGAATTGTCTGTTTCCTCATGCGATGGCAAGATTCCGATGATTCTTAAATAAGCTGTTATGAGGCCACTGTTCATGAAACCAACTCTTGCCCGTGACAATCTGGCTAACTACTGACTTTTATACCATCTCTAATTATGGAGAAAGGACACCAAGATGGCTATGGCATGGCAAGTTCTTTTCTTGAGTCCTCGGATTTCCTTGATTCTGGTCAAATCAGATTATAGGTTTGGGTATAGGATTGAAACTGTACTGTTTGCGTTAACTGATCTCCACCTAGCAGTGGATGAAAATATATCCATGCTAATTCTTAGAACTTTCAGAAGCATTTGACAACACTGTCAAATTTTTTGTTATTGTTGGTTGTTGACTTGCTTGTGAACCCTAGCGGTGATGGATAGAGTTACTTCATTTCTTTTTTGAGAGAACCCAGAGGGGTAGTTGTGGGCAATTGTTCTTCTGACCCAAGCGTTCTCTTCTGCAGGGTGTGATAGGGGTCTTTGCTGTCACCTGTTCAATGTATTTAGGAGGCCACTGGGATAGCTAATGAGGAGTAAGGGTTGCGACTAGAGCTGGGTGAAATGTTTTCAGTGAATAGCACATTTGCTGAAAAATCATTTTTCAGGGGCACTGAAGCTATTTGTGATTTTGAGTCAAATTTGGCAAATAGTTTTGGCTGAAAAACAAAAAATTTCAGAAAGGTCAAAATATTTCAAAATAGACATTTTCAAAATATTGGGATTCTGCCTGAGACCTCTTCAACTTGGCGTATCCAGAACACCTGGTCCAGTTCTGGGAGAAACTTCATCCAGTTCTCTGGGATCCAAAAAACTCAGTTCTACTCCTGATTTCAACACTCAGGTTCCTTTATTTGACATACAGCAAAACTATGCTAAGTTGATCAGACTCAAGCATAGCAGGTGGGCGTAGGCCCAGCATACCACACATCCAAAGTTACATAGAAAAGCTCTTCCTTTACATATATTTACACATTTCATTGAATTTACTATACATTGCATCACACATTTTGGGATTACTTTCATAGATTCATAGATTCTAGGGCTGGAAGGGACCTCGAGAGGTCATCGAGTCCAGCCCCCTGCCCTCATGGCAGGACCAAATACTGTCTAGACCATCCCCGATAGACATTTATCTAACCTACTCTTAAATATCTCCAGAGATGGAAATTCCACAACCTCCCTGGGCAGTTTATTCCAGTGTTTAACCACCCTGACAGTTAGGAACTTTTTCCTAATGTCCAACCTAAACCTCCCTTGCTGCAGTTTAAGCCCATAGCCTCTAAGGATAGAACAAGAAGCAAAGATGAACAAGTTTTCTCCCTCCTCCTTATGACACCCTTTTAGATACCTGAAGACTGCTATCATGTCTCCTCTCAGTCTTCTTTCTTCCAAACTAAACAAACCCAATTCCTTCAGCCTTCCTTCATAGGTCATGTTCTCTAGACCCTTAATCATTCTTGTTGCTCTTCTCTGGACCCTCTCAAATTTCTCCACATCTTTCTTGAAATGCGGTGCCCAGAACTGGACACAATACTCCAGTTGAGGCCTAACCAGCGCAGAGTAGAGCGGAAGAATGACTTCTCGTGTCTTGCTCACAACACACCTGTTAATGCAGCCCAGAATCAAGTTTGCTTTTTTTTGCAACAGCATCACACTGTTGACTCATATTTAGCTTGTGGTCCACTATAACCCCTAGATCCCTTTCTGCCGTACTCCTTCCTAGACAGTCTCCTCCCATTCTGTATGTGTGAAACTGATTGTTCCTACCTAAGTGGAGCACTTTGCATTTGTCCTTATTAAACTTCATCCTGTTTACTTCTGACCATTTCTCCAATTTGTCCAGATCATTTTGAATTATGACCTTATCCTCCAAAGCAGTTGCAATCCCTCCCAGTTTGGTATCATCTGCAAACTTAATAAGCGTACTTTCTATGCCAATATCCAAGTCGTTGATGAAGATATTGAACACAGCCGGTCCCAAAACAGACCCTTGCAGAACCCCACTCGTTATACCTTTCCAGCAGGACTGGGAACCATTAATAACTACTCTCTGAGTACAGTTATCCAGCCAATTGTGCACCCATCTTATAGTAGCCCCATCTAAGTTGTATTTCCCTAGTTTATTGATAAAAATATCATGCGAGACCATATCAAATGCCTTACTAAAGTCAAGGTATACCACATCCACTGCTTCTCCCTTATCCACAAGACTCGTTGTCCTATCAAAGAAAGCTATCAGATTGGTTTGACATGATTTGTTCTTTACAAATACATGCTGACTATTCCCTATCACCTTCCAAGTGTTTGCAGATGATTTCCTTAATTACTTGCTCCATTATTTTCCCTGGCACAGAAGTTAAACTAACTGGTCTGTAGTTTCCTGGGTTGTTTTTATTTCCCTTTTTATAGATGGGCACTATATTTGCCCTTTTCCAGTCTTCTGGAATCTCTCCTGTCTCCCACGATTTACCAAAGATAATAGCTAGAGGCTCAGATACCTCCTCTATTAGCTCCTTGAGTATTCTAGGATGGATTTCATCAGGTCCTTGTGACTTGCAGGCATCTAACTTATCTAAGTGATTTTTAACTTGTTCTTTTTTTATTTCATCTTCTAAACCTTCCCCCTTCCCATTAGCATTCACTATGTTAGGCATTCCTTCAGACTTCTCGGTGAAGACCGAAACAAAGAAGTCATTAAGCATCTCTGCCATTTCCAAGTTTCCTGTTACTGTTTCTCCCTCCTCACTGAGTAGTGGGCCTACCCTGTCCTTGGTCTTCCTCTTGCTTCCAATGTATTGATAAAAAAATTTCTTGTTTCCCTTTATTCCTGTAGCTAGTTTGAGCTCATTTTGTGCCTTTGCCTTTCTAATCTTGCCCCTGCATTCCCGTGTTGTTTGCCTATATTCATCCTTTGTAATTTGTCCTAGTTTCCATTTTTTATATGACTCCTTTTTATTTTTTAGATCTTGCAAGATCTCGTGGTTAAGCCAAGGTGGTCTTTTGCCACATTTTCTATCTTTCCTACCCAGCGGAATAGTTTGCTTTTGGGCCCTTAATAGTGACCCTTCGAAATACTGCCAGCTCTCCTCGGTTGTTTTTCCCCTCAGTCTTGATTCCCATGGGACCTTACCTATCAGCTCTCTGAGCTTACCAAAATCCGCTTTCCTGAAATCCATTGTCTCTATTTTGCTGTACTCCCTTCTACCCTTCCTTAGAATTGTGAACTCTACGATTTCATGATCACTTTCACCCAAGCTGCCTTCTACTTTCAAGTTCTTAACGAGTTCCTCCCTGTTTGTTAAAATCAAATCTAGAACAGCTTCCCCCCTAGTAGCTTTCTCAACCTTCTGAAATAAAAAGTTGTCTGCAATGCAGTCCAAGAACTTATTGGATAGTCTGTGCCCCGCTGTGTTATTTTTCCAACATATATCTAGATAGTTGAAGTCCCCCATCACCACCAAATCTTGGGCTTTGGATGATTTTGTTAGTTGTTTAAAAAAAGCCTCATCCACCTCTTCCACCTGGTTAGGTGGCCTGTAGTAGACTCCTAGCATGACATCACCCTTGTTTTTTACCCCTTTTAGCCTAACCCAGAGACTCTCAACACTTCCGTCCTCTATGTCCATCTCCACCTCAGTCCAAGTGTGTACATTTTTAATATATAAGGCAACACCTCCTCCCTTTCCCCCCCGTCTGTCCTTCCTGAGCAAGCTGCACCCATCCATACCAACATTCCAATCATGTGTATTATCCCACCAAGTTTTGGTGATGCCAACAATGTGATAGTTGAATTTATTTATTAGCACTTCAAGTTCTTCCTGCTTATTACCCATACTTCTCGCATTTGTATACAGGCATCTAAGATACTGAGTTGATCTTGCCTCCCAGTTTTGCCCTGACCCTCCTATCTCTTTGCCATTAGAGCCCATGCTCCCTCCTATTTCCGACCCATCTCCCAGGTCCCCATGTTCTCCACTTACCTGTGGGCTTTGCTCACCTGTCCCCGTCGAACCTAGTTTAAAGCCCTCCTCACTAGGTTAGCCAGTCTGTGTCCAAATAGGGTCTTTCCCCTCCTCGAAAGGTGAACACCATCTCTGCCTAGCATTTCTTCCTGGATTAGCATCCCGTGATCGAGGAAACCAAAGCCCTCCTGGCAACACCATCTTCGCAGCCAGGCATTCACCTCCACAATGCACCTGTTCTGCCCATGCCCCTACCTTTGACAGGAAGGATCGAAGAGAATACCACCTGCGCTCCAAACTCCTTCACCTGTACTCCCAGAGCCCTGTAGTCATTCTTGATCTGCTGTGTCACACCTCACAGTATCATTTGTGCCCACATGGATGAGTAGCATGGGGTAGTAGTCAGAGGGCCGGATAATCCTTGACAATGCCTCCGTAATGTCTCGGATATGGACCCCCGGCAGGCAGCATACCTCCTGAGATGAAATGTCAGGGCGACAGATGGGCGCCTCCGTCCCCCTCAGCAGAGAGTCGCCGACCACCACTACCCTACGTTTCCTATTCACACTGGTGGCAGCAGACCTCCCAGCCTTAGGGGTACGAGGCTTCTCCTCCTCTGCTGTAGGGGGAGATTCCTTCTCTCCTGTATCAAGAAGAGCATAACGGTTTCCTATTACCACGGCGGCAGGGTTTGGAGCAGGGGTGGAGCACTGCCTGCTGCCAGAAGTAACCAGCTGCCAGTGTCCACCCTGAGCCATTTCCTCCTCCACCAGTGGTGTGTCAGCAGTCCTGTGTACTGGGACAGCTACCTCAGCTGTCTCCACATGGACACTGTCCAGGAATTGCCAATGGACTTGGATGCTCCTCAATCTAGCCACCTCCTCCTGCAGCTCTCCCACCTGCTGCCTGAGAGATTCCACCAGCAGGCACCTGTCACATTTAATGGTCCCCCCAGCCTGGATATCAGTAAGTGGGAATTGCAAGTTACAGTCCCTGCAAAACCACACCAGGATCTGGGTAGAAGCATCCATGTTCAGGCGCTCTGTCTGGCTACAGGCACAGGTGGAGGAGACAGAAGCAGTGCTGGCACAGGTGTTGTGGGCCTTCCTAACCATCGTAGGCCTCCCTCTGTCAAACTCCCTCTCAAACTCCCCTGTCTGAAGCCCCCTGGTCACTCTGCCTCTGGCTTTTAAAGCCTGCTTGCCTAGGTCAGTCCTACCCCCTCGTGAGTCACACTGGGGAAGGCTAATCAAAGGCAATCAAGGGAACGGGGTCAGGCACTCAGTCCCAACTGCCACAACAGCTGAAACTGAAATCACCTGAAATCAGAATCAAAATTTAAATTCAAACAGTCAAACACACACACTCCCACCAACAGCTAGTACTCACTCTCACCTGGTAGCCTGTTCAACCGCGGGATCTCTTGCTCTCCCTCTCAAACTCCCCTGTCTGCAGCCCCCTGTGCGCTCCGCTCCCCTGGTCGGTCTGCCTCTGGCTTTAGTTTGGGTTAAAGGTTTTAGGAATGGCAAGTATACCTCACCCCCTTCCCAACTCCCTCTCAGCAGCCCTGGTCGCTTCCTCACTGCTTTATAAAGCCCTGGCCTCCCTGATTAGCCCCACCCCCTGATTAAGGCTCAGCCACTGAACAGAGGCTTCTAGGTTTCAAGCCTGGTGTAGAAGCTCACAGCTTCCAACTGCCAGCCACAGCACATGGTCCTTCAAACAAACAGACAGACAAACACAAGCTCAGCACACAGCAAGTACCCCCAAACACACACTACAGACAGCCACTTACCCCAAGGGTCCTGTATTTTTGCGAACAGGGCTGCTAACAGGGAGTTTTGAGAGGGATTTCTCCAGGTAAAGCAGGAGCAAATACAGGACCCTTGGGGTAAGTGGCTGTCTGTAGTGTGTGTTTGGGGGTACTTGCTGTGTGCTGAGCTTGTGTTTGTCTGTCTGTTCGTTTGTCTGTTTGTTTGAAGGACCGTGTGCTGTGGCTGGCAGTTGGAAGCTGTGAGCTTCTACACCAGGCTTGAAACCTAGAAGCCTCTGTTCAGTGGCTGAGCCTTAATCAGGGGGCGGGGCTAATCAGGGACCAATCCCTGTGCAGCATGTTCCGTCCATCCATTGTCCATGCTCATCCCACTCCACCCATTCCTAATTTATCTTGTCTATTGTTAGTAAATGGTTCCCTGGGTGTTCTCACGAGGGCTCCCAATTTTCTAATTTCAGAAAACCGAAGACCTTTGCCCAGCCCTTTCCCCAAGGTCCCGCCCGTGCTCATTCCATCCCCAATTCCTCCATCGCTCGCTCTCCCCCACCCTCGCTCACTCACTCATTTTCACTGGGATGGGGCAAGGGGTTGGGGTGCGAGAGGGAGTGAAGGCTCCAGCTGGGGGTGCGGGTTCTTGGGTGGGGCCGGGGATGAGGGGTTTGGGTTGCAAGAGGGGGCTCTGAGCTGGGGCAGGGGGTTGGGGCACAGGAGGGGGTTTGGGGTACAGGCTCTGGGTGGCTCTGGCTGGTGCTGTTTTCAGGGCTTCGTGAGGTACTGATGTCAGGCGGCCCCTTAAATAGCAGCTGCACCAGCGCTGCCCTGGCATTTCCTGGGCTCAGAGGCTGCTCTATCTGCCATGAATCCTGAACACATGGCTTGGCCAACCCACCAAGGACAAAAGTTTTTTCTGCTCTCTGGAATTTGGGGGGTGGGAAGAGAATTCCCTGTGACACCCCCACACTGCTGCCCCTGGCTCGCTGCACCCCCAGCATAGCCCAAATCACAGCAGCTTTTGGGAGAGCACTGCTGCAGGCCCCCTTCTCCCCCTGACTTTTGCAGTGACCCCCCCCCCAGCCCCTCTCCTTCATCCCCCCCGACCTAGCCACTGGCTGAGGCCTCCATGCCCAGCTGCTGCCCGACTCTGCTCGGACCCGTTCCCAGGGAGAGCAGCCCAACTTTAGCCCCATTCTTCTACACAGCCCATTCATCCCTGGGAGGAGCCTGGCCAGCCCACAGCCCCTTACCTGCTGGTCACATAGTTCCGAGGTGAGCCTGATGCAGCAGCCCCCATGGAGCGGGCTACTGAGCCCCGGGGCAGGCAGTGGCGGCTCGCCCTGGCCCCCTCCCCTGCATGCAGCCCCTGGGGAGCTAGGCCGGCTCCTCTCGTTGCTCCTGCCAGCTGGGGAGCAGTGGGCCAGGTAGGGAGGGGGCTGAAGGCACTTCCTAAAGGCCACAATGCCCGCTCCGCAGGGAGCCCCGGGCCCCGTCAGCGGTGCTGACTGGAGGTGCCAGAGTCCCTTTTCGACCGAGTGTTCTGGTCAAAACTGGATGCCTGGCATCCCTAGTTCTCACTCTTATCTTAGCTGGCTCAGACATTCTGTTTTTTATTTTAGCCTACTGACCTATTTACTGCAAACATTCTGTTTTCAGCCTCACGATCTGTTTACCTTTTTACCTCTCTAATTCTATCCTCCAAGAAATGATGCCTCCCCCTCCAGGTGTTAATTACTCATGTCAGACCAGGCCTCAACTACATAAAACAAACCATTTTGATATTTCATTTAGAAAATGTCTCTGTCTTGTCTACAACAATGAACTGATTTGCTCAGTTTTTTTCAAAACATTATACAGTCACTATTGACTGATATTACTTAGGTAAGGGGCAAACTGAGACTTCTGCTTTTATGCTCACCTCTGTTCGCTGTATTGTCAACAGCATACCAATCCTCCATCCCTGTTTGTCTGTTTCTTCCACCTGTTGTGTCCTCTCTAATACCCAGATTTTCAGTTTTCTGAGGCAAGAACTTTCTCCTGTATTACCAGTTGGTAGAGGGCCTAGCACAGGGGTGGGCAAAATACGGCCCATGGGCCGGATCTGACCCGTCTAACATTACTGTCTGGCCCACCAGGCTCTTTGGCTACCCCCTTGAGATCTCCGCTAAAAGTCCTGTGGCGCAGCAGGGTGCTCAGGCAGGCTGCCTGCTTGCCGTGGCCCCACACCACTCCCGGAAGCGTCTGGCATGTCCCTGTGTGCCCCTTGCGGGGGTGGGAGGTGGCTCCATGCACTGCCCCTGCCCCCAGCACCGTTCAATGGGGAGCTGTCGGGGGTGGTGCTTGCAAGCGCGGGCAGCACATGGAGACCCACTGCTCCCCCTACCCCCAAGGGGCGCGTAGAGATGTGCCAGCAGCAGCCGCTTCTGGGAGCGGCATGGGGCCACGCCGCAGCATGCAGGCAGCCTGCCAGAGTGCCGCTGCACTGCTGGCCGGGAGCCGCCTGTGGTAAGTGCCTCCCGGCCAGAGCCTGCACCTCGCACCCTCTCCCACACCCCAATCTCCTGCCCCACCCCAGAGCCCCCTTCTGCACCAAACTCCCTCCCAGAGCCCACACCCCTCACCCGCTCCTGCACCCCAACACCCTGCACCAGCCCGGAGCTCCCTACTGCACCCAAACTCGCTCCCAGACCCCGTGTGCCCTCCATTAATATAGTAGAAATGTGTGGCTGTGAAGACTTATGAAAATTCATGGAGTGGCCCCCCTGTGCAAATTATTGCCCACCCCTGGCCTAGCACAACCGGACCCTGATTTTTGACTGAGGTTCCTAGATCCTACAATAAGACATTATAACAATAAAATAAAAAAAATAATTGGGTTGTGACTAAACGAAGAAAATTTGTGGAAGACAGAGTGAAAACTGGGATTATATGAAAGTGGAGTTGCAACCTGAACAATCGCTTTCACTGCTGCAAAGGCTACAAAAAAATTATTGACCCTCACCCAGAAAAGAGATTCAGTTTAAAATTTAGCAGTACCATCATTAATTGTAATACTCCATTAAACGCTGAAAAAATGCAACCATTTATCAAGCTCATTACTGAACAAATTTTAAAATGTACTAATTTAGGCTCTTAACATGGCTTTTCAAAAATTGTTTAGGAGAATCAATACTTAAATTCTTTCCCTAGCTACAACATATTCTGAAATACACATGGAAATGTTTTTTGTCCTTTATGGCAATCTTGTCCTAGATGGAAAGCATAACTGTGTCCTGCATTGTCAGCAATGAGTTCAATTTCACAATACAGTGTTAATATAATACTGATTCATTAAAATAGAAAAATACTGTATCCTCATCCTTACCAGAGTCTTTATGGTTTTAGATTAATAAGTTATTTCCTGCCATGTCAATTTTTGTTCTACTGCCTAGATTATTCCCCAATATTTTCCCCTCGTTATATTTATGTACTTCTAGGTGGTGTTAGAAATCCTAGAATCACCTGTCAGTTGCAATGCTGTTATCAGTTGTGGGGTTGGTTTGTTTTTTGAACTCATAACTTTTTACTTCCATGTGTTAGCTGTTCATAGGTATGCCTTATGAATGCATGGTCTATATTACCTATTGCAATCAAATATTCTGTACAATCTAAGAGTGCATGTCAGTATAAGAAGTATAAGACTGTCCTTGAAGTAAAAAGGAATGTAGAAATTTTCATGTTCATAATTATTAGGAATGAATGAGACTACCTCTTTTAATATTCCTTTTATTTTGATGAGAGAAATGGAATTAAACCAAAAGGAAATACTAATGAGTTAATGAACCTTACTAGTGTGTAAAGCACCTTGTATGCTGATCCTTCTAGATGAAAGGTGCTATGTAATTTGGAGTATTATTATAGGATATTAATTAATTGTGGGGGAAAGTATTGTGGGGGGGATGGGAACCATCAGTGATTTAAGTATAACAGAGAGTTGGAAGAAAATCTCCATCTTGTAACAAGTGCTTTCTCTCTGTCTCTTATTGAATAAGAATTCTTGAAGCTCTTCATCCTACAGAGAGCCTCATTAAAGTCAAAGCAGGGGGAAAAAATAGAGCAGCAAGAAATAATAAAAATCCTACATCTTGAAAGCAGACTAGAAGAAGCCAGATTTCTCAATTTTTTTTTAATTAGAATGACATAATTCTGCAACAGTATGGAATGCCCCATACTTTGAGAACTATAGGTAACTTTTAAGTGTAGGTGGCTTACATGTCTTTGTACCATATCATGGAGTAATAGGACTTAATACTCATATTAAAATCCCATAGAAATATGATTCAATGGGGGATGAAGAAAAGATGGTTCATATGCCATCAAATGTACCAAAAATAAAATATGAAAAAAACCCGATCTGATAAACCAGTCTGTTAAATAAATACTGTGACAAAGCTTTGTCCTTGTCTACGTAGATCCTGCGTTTCCTGACAGATTTGTGCTAGCCTCAGAGGCTCACTGTGACCCTCCTTGTAGCCCTTCTCTCTCTAGAGGCAAGGGTCACAGCCTACTGAGCCATTTTCATCATAAGCCAGCGAGGGAGGTGAGGAGAAGCTACCCTCCCTTACACAGTCTCTGTAGTCTCCCAGTCTTGGTGATTAATTGGTGGGGAGGTAAAAGAGGGGGAGCCCGGGTCCACCCTCTACTCCGGGCTCCAGCCCAAGGATCCTAATAGTATCAGCTATGGTAGCTAACCTTTTAAAAACAGGACACGTACAATTCCCTGGGCTACTTCCCCACAGCAGCCCCACTTCCTCAAACTCCACTTCACCCTTACCTCAGGGCCTCCTTCCTTGTGCCTAATATGGTGTGTACAGCTCAGTCTCTCCAACAACTCAACTTTCCTCTCACAGCTCCTGACATGCGCACCTCACTGACTCACTGGGAGGCTTTTAACTAGTTTCAGGCAGCCCCTGATTGGCTGCAGGTGTCTCAATCAACCTCCCTACCTTCTGGAAAGTTTTTAATTGGCCCCAGGTGTCTTAATTGACCTGGAGCAGCTTCCATTTACTTATCCTGGTACCAGGGATTTGTTTAGCCTGGGGTGAATATATCTATCTCCCACTACTTTCCTATAGCCATCTGGCCTTGCCCCGTCACAATACATTATATACCAAATTAATTTCTTATATAAGAACAGACATGTTCAAATATAATGCCCAATAAAAGAACCTGCCTGTTAAATTAATTATATTTTGGTGCAGCGTTTTTAAACACTTTTTAAAATTGGGTTTACTTTACCATAACACAAATTGCAATTTAGTATCCAGTACAATACATTAACAATATGGGTTTCTTTGAACTCATGCGTTTCTTTGAACTTACTGTCCCATGTTTTGCCCCATAAATAAAATATGTTTGATCATGGTTAAAGTGGATTACAGTATTCTTGGGCCTTCTTTCGTGGTTTCCAAAACCAGATTATTATTCATTCATATAGTGCTAAAAGTGTGTGAGGTATTTTACAAACAAGTAGAAAGACAAAGCCTATAACCTGAACACAAAAGGCCAAAGTTTGTACTTTGAAAACTACCCTGTGTTGTGTGGCAGTGCAGAGTCACACCATCCAAGGGAGCGAAACTGTGCCAACTAATGTGCAGGGAGTGTACATGCTGCACCATTGCTGCTGTGTATTGCCTTCGTCCTCGCTGATCAGATCTACCGGCTATTGAGGGGGAGAAGAATAAAGCTATCTCCACACTTCCTCCCTGCCCCATTTGGGGAGATTTTGGTTCCTAGCGGGTACAGCAAGAAGCAACCTGGAACACAAGGTCTTGGGTTGTCCCTGGCCCTTGTAAAGTGCAACAGGGCACTCTTTGGAATCTTCCTCACCATCACTCAATGAACCTGTGCAGTACTGGGGCCAATCTAACCCAAAGCACAGAGACAAAGGGCCTGATTCACCTCTCACTGAAGTCAATGAGTCTACTGACTGCAATGGAACTTGGATCAGAGCCAAGCGATGGGAAGCAACAATCAGTAAGTGAATGAGCACTGATGTTATCAGGCCTCCCACCCACTCATCCCCAAAATTATTTTTGTTTGTTCTGTGTCTATTATTTTGATAACATTTTCTGAGGCAAGGCCTAGACTTCATAGTTTTTATGGAAGAAGTTAGCTTTGGAGAAGGAGAGGGAGGAGGCACAGCAGAATGGGCTAAGAGAGGGCACCAGGAATATAGGCAGTATGGAAAAAAGGCACAGGGATGAAAGTGGAAATCCACAAAACGGGGGGAAAGCCAATTGCCAGCACAGGAAGATCTGTTTCCAGTGGCTTTTATTTTATTTTTAAAATCCAAAACTTCACTCTGTGCTTATTTCCCTAAGGTCACTTTGAAACTATGCAACACTAATAGTCCCCTGTCCCTTAAGTCTATTAAACCCATGAAAAGCACAGTATCATAATATAATTTGGTATAATCCGTCTTGCTTTATCAGCCCTTTCCAACATGCTATTATAAAAAGAGTGAAATTGGAGCATTGGCTTGACATTCAAGTACCTTAAATCCTCTTATCCTGAGAACACTGGATGAAGTCCTGTAACGCTAGGTCAGCACTTTAAGCTTCGAGCTTCCAAATCTCAGTTGCTATTCCATTTGGTCCTGAAAGATTGAGGAGGAAGAGGTGGGATCCAATAATTTCTAACTGGCCTGAAAAGCAGAAACAATTGCAGAATTCATGAATGCCACCTGCAGTCATTGTCACCACCAGTGCAAACACCGTCATCAAAGGAAATGACTTTATAAGCCAAAAATTATTTTATCGGCTTGATTGCAGGATTTAATTCGTGTCAAGAAAAATAATATGATCCCAAAATTAGAGTGAGTTATAGAAAGCATTAAAATTCACTTAATTAACAGAGGTAGTAACAAAAGGATATATTGCTACTGTATGTGTGTCTCAGCCAGCTTTTTTGCTTCCACTTGTTTTAACTCATAACACCGCCAGAGGAGCGCTCCGCACTGAGGCGCTCGGAGCCGGGTCCTCCTGCAGGCAGAGGGCAGACTCCATGAGGAGTTGTCTTAAATGAATGTCTCTCTCCTTTCTAGTGTGAGGCTTGAAGGCCTTGCAGATCTTGCACTTATCTGCCTGATGGGCTTGTCCCAGACACTGGAGACAGGAGTCGTGGGGGTTGCCTGTGGGCATAGGCTTGGCGCAGGAGCTACAGGGTTTGAAGCCCTGGGACGGCATGCCCTGGAGCCCTGTGGGGCACTTGTTGAAGGGGGAAAAAACCCCAACCAATAAAGACTACAATTAACAACTAGTAAGAGAACGATTAACTAACAATGGGTAACTATATACAGAGATAAGCAGAAGAGCTAGGGATAGTGGAGCACTTGTGACCACTGTTCCAACAACCGTCACAGGCGGTAAGAAGGAACTGAAGGCAGGGGGGGTGGGTCTGGCCAGCAGGGTCGTATATAGAGCCATATATCATATATATCAGCACCACTCCAGGCGGCTCCACAGCTGGCCCGACGGGTAGCTGCTAGGGAAAAGTTTTCGACAGCTGTGCACGCGGTACGTGCACACATCTAACTGGAATTGATCTGAGCAAGCACTTGAAGAAGAACTGCTGTTAGCGCCTTTCAATGTATCTGCCAATCCTAACATGTCTCCTGTGCCAAAATGGGGACAGTTGTAGAGATGTAGAGCTGAGAAGTCAGAGAAATATCAGGCTGAGGAAGACTTTAGGAGTTCTGCCTCCACCAGGCAGCAGGTGCAGAAGCTCCCATCAAAACTTCATCTCTAACTTGCTGAAGTCAGCTGGCAGATACAAATTGTCACCAGAACAAGGTCAATGTAGACATTGTCTCTGTCTCTAAAGCCTTTTCTTCTTCAGTTGTTGGCTGCTCAACTTGGACTCTAGATAGAATGTCTGCAGCTAAGAGTGCTTTCCTTGGTATGTGTTCAAAATTGAAAGAAAACTGCATCAGCCACAGTTGAAATCTTTGAATCCTAGGTGGAAGGTCATCCAGTGGTTTTGAACTCAATAATGCCATTAGGGGTTTGTGGTCTGCCTAGGTTAAAATTCTAGCCAAACAGATAAGCACAGATGAGCCATTCACAGGCCCAAGTGACTCCTAGAGTTTCCTGTTCCACTGGAGCAGATCACTGTTTGGGTTCTGTGAGGCTTCTTGATGTGAATTCAATAGGTCTCTGTTCGCCTTCTGTCCAGTCTTGTGTGTGAACTGCTCTTAACCCATAGGAAGATGTGTCTATTGTTACTGTGGTTGGATAGTTTACCAAATATTGTGCCAAAACAGGTGGAGATTACAGTAGTTCTTTTATTTGATTAAAAGTGTTTTGTTGCAGGCTACACCAGATGCACATATTTTGACCACTAGGGAGATCTCTTGAGGGTTTTGTTAAATTAGCTAAATTTGGTAAGTATTTCCCAAAATGAGTGAGACTGGTTTGTTGGAAACGTCTTAAAACTGCATGTAGTCTCTCACCATGTTCATTTTTATCTCTACTATATACCAACACATCATCTGCATGGCAAAGGATGCTAGCCAAATCTGACACAATCTGAGAGATTCTCTTTTGGAAATGTTCTGATGCTGAAGACATGCTGAATGGAAGATGATTTGAAACAGTACCTTCCAAAGAGGATGATGAACGTAGCAAGGGGGATTTGTCAGAACCCTGCTGTAGCATCTAACTTTGAGAAGACTTTGACTTCTGAAAACAGAGCTAATGTCTGGTCAACTGTGGGAAGCATGTGTCTTTCTCTGCACATGCTTTTATTAAATTGTATAGGGTGGACACAAATCTGGATTTTGCCATTGGGGTTTGGTACTACAACCCATGTTCTTCTGTCTGGGAAATAATCCCCATCTCTTCCCTTCTCTTTAATTCTTCTTTGAATTTTCCTAGCAATAGTAAAGGGATGGGGCTGTGAGAGCAAAGCGAGTCAATGATGGCACCAGTTTTATTTTCTACTCCCGACAGCTTTCCAAGTGGCTGAGGCTTGCTACATCTTCTGTATACTTTGCTTCTTACCATTAATGAATTCCAATTTCTCTTCTACATGTAATCCTCATATTTCTGGCAGCCCTAATAGGTGAACTGTAAGACCTTGTATTACATACATTATTTGATTAAAAAAAACTTTCCCTCCTTTATCCAGTTTTCCAAGGAACATCCAATGTATTGCTAGTAGTCTAACATAAAATTTTACTTGGTCTTTGCAGATCTCCATCCCAGGATCAATTATAATTTTTTTTTTTTTTTGCAAACTGCAGTGACTGCTGCCTCAATGTCAATTTAAAATTTAAGGTTTCAACTGCTGAGATTCATGCTTGTGTACCAAGGTGTTGTCTCTTCTATTGAGGACATAGTCCCTAGAGGTATGGACTCACTGTCATAGGATGATAACACTTCCTCTTGGGTTGTTTCAACTTCTCTTGGTGACCTGCATGCTGCTGCAAAATGTCCCATTTTGTGGCATCTCCTACATTTTGTCTCTTTTTGTATTGTTGCCAGCGGTGGCTGGTGTCTTGCCATATTTTCCAGAGCTTCTCTCTCCTATTAAGGTTCTTTGCTCTCCCACTCTCTAGTTGTGCACTGTTCTTATGTTGTAAATTTGGCCTCCCATTTGTGTCTTTTCCTTTACTGTATCAATATTGTCTGGTGCAGTCTTCCCTTAGCTGCTAGCATGTAAGTCACATTGCTGTTCCTTTATAGTTTCTTCCATTCTCACTTCAGCTATAGCTTTTCCTAGTGTGAGATCTGGGTCTAACCGAAACTGTGCTGATAAACTGGTCTCTCTTATACCAGCACCACTCCTGTATCTTTATTTCTTCTTTTAACATTCTTATTTGCAATGTTCATTAGGACTATGAACTGCAGTAATGAAAGTCTCAGCTGTTTCCCCCTTGTTCCTGGCACTTCCTATTAAATTTGGCCCTTTTGTATATAATATTGTCTGCTTTTCAAATGGGCATCGAAAGCCTCTTTCACTTTGGAGTATTCTTTCTTTTCCTCATCAGTGACAGGTAGGGTACAGGATATCAGCATCAGCCATGGCAAATATCAGGGCATTTATCTGCTATTCTTGTGCTTTCTCTGTTCAACCAGAAGCAATCCAGAATCGCTCGAATCTATCCAAGGCCAGCTCCTATGTTGCCAAAATGAAACTTCTGTAACATAGGCATTGGTGCTATGGGCTCCATTACTGCACCGAGAAAGGGCTCTGCCACAGCTTTCACAGGTCTCCGGACTGATTTTCCACTTTCCTCACTTACTCACCACTCTGGGGCTCTCTTTTTTTCCCCCTCCTTCCATCCTTCTTTAGAAAGGATACACTCACTTTTGATACCACATAGTGTGAAGACAAACAAAGAGCCATGCCTTAAGCAGCAACTAGATGTAAGGATCTGTGGGGACTAGAACCTGGGTTTGTGGTGCCTGGGACAGCTGACATTCTCACATCACCAGCAGGAGGCCATGCAGAGCCACATCTAAGGACCATTGTGGCAGTTAGGCACCAAAGGGGACAGAGTAATTGACCCATGCTTACTATTTAACCCAGGAGAGTACCGCAGGAAGTTGTCTTGGCAACCACCCAGACATCTGGCTTGCTGCAGCTCTAGATCACCTCTCGTTTTGCCTTATTCGCAGATCTTTGGTTTCTGACTCCAGCCTGATTGTTACTTCTGAGCTCTAATCCTGGCCTGACTCTGACCCTGTCTCTTACCTACTCATGTAGGCTCTCGCAACTATTCTGATCCCTGCTTGCCAATCATCCCCTCGTGGCTGCCCCTTGACTCTGTGATGCCAGCCCAGCAGTAATCACTAGGCCAGAATGCCTGTGCCCTGGTCTCTGACACTAGAGAACTCCCTAGCCAGAAAATTCCTATGTTTATTAAGCTCCCTGCTCAACATATCCTGGTCCTCTCAGGTAACTGTGGAGGACCAGGAACTCTATAACCACTCCACACATGTAGACACCCTTTTGCCACGCTTTCTTCTGAAGCAGTCACCACCTGAGCAAATAGTCTGGAAAATTCAAGGGATAAACACGTTGAACCAGTCCCGAGGAAAACATTCCTGGCCATTTTGTTCAGGTCAGATGCCTCATTTGATACAGCAAGATCATTTCCCGTGAATTCAGTCTCTCACTCTGAGAATTTGGAAAGCTGGAAGGTGGGGGTACAAACCTTGTTGAGACTTTGAACAAAGTTGTTAATTAATCTAATGAAAGGACGAAGTCCTCGCCACCTCAGAAAGGACAGAAAAAAAAAAGTACAAGCCAAGACTTTCCTTTCAAGCCTATAGCCAAAGACAGGGACAGAGATTCATCCTCTACCATGGGTAGGGGCTCTGGCCCAGACAGAGGGGAAAAAAGAGGCTGACAACAGGACATTCAGATACCACAGTGATAGGCCTGGCCTAAGAACTTAAATAGAATTAGAAAATTCAACCAATCCTTCTCCTCTATACAATCTAACACATGGCTACAAAATGCCATGCCTGCATTCATGTTAACAAGACTGAGGGCAGGCTTTATTTTTTCCTGGAAGAAAGATCGCTGGGTACTGAGCTCATCAAGAAGGGATACACTTAGGAGAGGATTTGGCCTCTTGTTCTCTCCTCTTCTACAACCCCTCACCCCCAAGTTTATCACCTCTGCCCAAGAACTTAAAGCATGATGCCATGATAATCAGTCCTGTGTCCCTCTTTTAGACTAGAGGGGGTGGGGGAAGGGTGCACAATTATTTTAAATGTGTATTTTAGTTTGTCCCATTTTCTTGTCCCAAAAGAATACAAAAAAATAATAGTCCTGGACCTGAACTACCAAAAGAATTCAGGACATGATCAAGCTTTGACATGGAATCCCTGGCATCAATTCTTAAAAGGGCTATTTCATATCTGTGCATCTGACAGATGGATAAAGCTATCCCACTGGTGCTTCCGAAGGTTTCAGTATCAGAGCTCTCATTTCCAGTTCAGGATGCCACCCTTCCATTTAATGACAGAGGTGGAAGAGAGGGTATTGTGTTTGTGGTTTTTATTAGATACCACACAAGATTCCAGTTACCACTGCAGCCCTTAGACTGGCGGGAAACATACTCATCAATGCACATTCATTCAATTAAGTGGCCAGAGTCACCACAAGTGAAATAGTCGAGTCACACAGATTCATTTACTTATCTCTACACCATCCTCCTGGTGGTGAGTGCAAGGAGAGGGACAAGGCATGTCTATAGCATACTTCACTCTGGATAGCCTCCGCTATAAACAGCTCCAAGGGCCTTTAGCAATCAGCATAAGCTAGAGCAGCCTTGAAGATGATTTGTTTTGTTGAGCTCTGTGTTGCAGCAAAGAACTTGCCTTACAGATACAGCTAAATAACTTTACTGAATGGGAATACCAGTACTGAGGGCACAGGCTATTTAAGAAAATTTAGACAATGCCAAAAATGTCAAACACAGATCTACTAGATATGTTTGAAATGTATTTTGAGGCAGATGTTAGGAATCCCAGATTTCTCACACATATACCGCTAAGAAGTTTTAATGGTACAAAACTTTGGTAGCAACAAGAGATGCAGTTTAACTGCATTACCTTTCAAGTAAATAGTATCGGAAGAAGTCAGGATGCACCCAAGTAAAACATTGGGACATCTGAGAAGAGACTAAAAAAAAAAAGAGGGCAAAAAGATTCACAAGTTGGAGGTCTCATTTAATTGGAGGATAGAGGCTACCAGCTTTGTTGTATAAAATTGAACTTTTGGAAAACACAACATTAGCATGAAACATTAGACACTTGAGTCTTTCAGCCTCAGAACATAATCATTTGATTGGAGATGTGAATCTCCAGTGTCTTGGGGATTTTAGAAGTATTTAGGCACCTAAAAATTCAAATAGGCACCTAATGAGATTTTCAAAAGTGAGAAAGTATCTAACTCCCGAGCACCTTCGCACTTTTGAAAATTCCTAAGGTGCCTATCGGAATCTTTAGATGCCTAAATACTTTTTAAAATCTAGCCCTTAGTATTTATAGGGGATGACTGTCGAGGAGAATGTACCTTCAGGATCTAAAGAAAAAAAAGTGGGCAAAATAACTATGGACTTATAGAAGCGACAAAGGGTCCTGTGGCACCTTATAGACTAACAGAGGTATTGAAGCATAAGCTTTCGTGGGTGAATGCCTGCTTCTTCGGATGCAAGCAGTGGAAATGTCCAGAGGCATTGTCCAAACGTCTGCCTCTGGACATTTCCACTGCTTGCATCCGAAGAAGCGGGCATTCACCCACGAAAGCTTATGCTTCAATACCTCTGTTAGTCTATAAGGTGCCACAGGACCCTTTGTCGCTTCTACAGATCCAGACTAACACGGCTACCCCTCTGATACTATGGACTTATGTTCATCTTTAAAGTGTCAGATTTATGTGACAAAGAACAGACACTGACAAGAACAAGATAAAGACATAAATTTCAAGGGACATGAGCCATAGGGCTTCTGTACAAATAGTTGTCATGCCAGGAATTCACCAAGCAGGGGGGAAGCTTTCTGGGGGCAATTCCTGCCCTTCCCATGTGGGCACAGGATGACAAGAGAAGCCATCATGGAGATTTCCTTGCAAAATATTCCCCCATGCTTTTAACGTGAGAAGAGAATTTTGCCAATATATTTTGTAATCTACATGCAAAGGCTGGCCCAACATGTTTTAGCAATTTGGTGAAATTAGGTAAATAGGAGAATCACTGTCTGAGAAATAAAGTTTCTTTCTTCTATGAGTTAGCTGATATTCATTTCCAGGTTTCCTTCTAGCATTTTCCTGTTTACCAGGAAGAACATTTTGGGCTTACTACCTCAAAGCTGTAGACCCATATTTAGTTCCCAAATCACTGACACACATACACAAGCAGCGGGTTGAACACATCTCTGCTGTTAACGCCAATGAAGTCAATGAGTTTAATGGGACAGATGATTTGTTTAAAAAAAATCGGTAAAAATGGCATTTTGATGCATGTGGTTTTTAGCACATAAACAAGTGATTCTCTGTAAAACCTCTAGGACAGATATACGTGACACCCAGCAGGGGAATCAGGTCCATCTCTTCTCCCCGGCACCAACAATTTCATCCCAGGTAGTCTACAAAATCTCTCCAGGGAGGGTAGATTCCAGCAGGAGTGGAGACGTGTACATTTTATGAACCCCCAGAGGAATTCTGACATCAGGGCAAGCATTCATGGAACTTTTCTTTCTTTAATAGCAGACATGGATACAGGTTTATGGTGGACCAAAAGAACAGAGATAATCCCTCACTTGGAGCTGAACTGATGGGTACATTATCGCAGAATGACAATGGGTAACGTGAAAGGAAAAGGGACATCTTTATTAGGGAGGGGAAATAAAGGGAGTGAGGGACAATTACATAGGAGTAATAAGAGGTAAACATAAGCTGCATAAGACATGGTTAAATAGGAAATGGTTAAAATAAACAAAAATCAGAAACAGAACATTAAAAATATGAAAACGGAAAGTTAAACACAAAAATAGTAAATATAGCAGGAAGAGATGTTAAACATGAGCAAGGGTTCAAAATGAGTGAAGGCTACAAGAAATGAACAATCAGAAGGCAAGGGGGCATGAGTAAAAAAAATTGGTAAAGGAAAAGGTAATATAGATAGAATAAACCAGCCTGACAAAGAGGTTGACTAAAATCCAACAAATCTCAAGGTCGTCCTCAAACTCCTGTGAGCAACAAGTTTTGTCTGACAGAGGAAACTTGTGTTATCCACAGAACACAAGACAGATCATAAATCAAAATGCAATCAGACAAGTACAAAGCAAACTACATTTTAACAGCACAAGACGGAACATATATAGTCTGATTCCAAATTGGCCCGAGTGTTAAAGATACCTTTCACCAATTAGAAAAAATCAATACGGCATTTTCCATTTCTTAATACAATGAATCTTTCAGGATTCACAAAATATACTTTATTAAAAGGCACAACTGATTAAATATTTACAGTAGTAAGGAAAATTTGAGTGTGATGTGGACTATAAATTTATTTTGTATAGTTTTGATTGCTGCTTTCTAAGAAAAAAGAAAAACCTATCAGTTTGGATTAAGGAGTTTACCGTTAAGGTTCCACCAAAAATAATGATCATAGCAGAAGAATGTATGCAAGTCACACATCTAGAAAGAGTAAATCTATTATTTGTTTGAAAAAAAAACAATTCAGCGAAAGGTTGTAAGGCCTGAAGTACATTACAGGCCCTGGAACACACTTCTGCAACTTAAAGACAAGTATGCACAGTATATCCAAACTCTAGTCAAAAGCATCTCATTAAAATCTTTAGAGAACCTGTATCTGATGAAGATCAGTAAATATATTCAGACCAAGCTTTATTTTGCTCTGAAAATTAGAACATTAAGGAGGTATGCACTGTTCTTAATTTTCTATGCATTTTTAGTATTGTGCATCTCTTCCCAACTCGGAGGAAAGGAGTGGGATAACTTGCATCCTTCTCATCAACATAAGAGTCAAGCAGAATCTGGCCCTATGCATTTCATAAAACAAATATCCTCTTTTATGAGCAACACATTTTAGAGGAAAAAAACTGTGTTCATATATGATATATATAGTCAAATCTAAAGCTTCTCAACAATACATCATACAACTGGTACTTATGATGCAGAGTAAGTTTTCTCTTGCCTGTATCCTTTCACCTATGTTTGTATTCTAGATTACTGTTTTTAAAAACGGTATTTTAATGAGACAAAAAGATCCTACACTGCCACATAAAGCTATTAAAAATTTTACAGTTTAATAAAAACACAAAATTTACATAAAAGAAATGTTCAAAGGGAGCTTTATGTATAATTTATACACCATTCTGAAAATTTACTCTCAAATATTTTCAAACTATTAAAACAAATTTGAAACATTCATTCAAAAAATAACTCATATCAAGAATAAATCCTCACTTAATTTACTCCTCATTTGGAGTGGGGTGTTTATGACATTCTATATATTCTTCATTCTAAATTCCCCAAGCATTCCTTAAAATATTAACAAAATCTTCATCATCCATGATTCCAATACTTAATCCTTCATAGTAATCTTCAAACTCACAATATGACACTTCACTGGAATTGCTGCAGGCATCCTCTAGTGTTTCTAGAAATGAAGATTTAATTTCTTCCTCTGTGGCATCACCTGTTAAAATATTACTTGCCATTAAACACATTCACAGGAACACTCAATATATAACATTTGAAATATTTAAGGGAAAATAACCTTTTAAAATTGTGTTTGTGAAAAAATTTTCCTTTAGCAAAACTACAAATTTTTTATTTTAAAATGTATTTGCCAAAAGAAATGACTGCTGTCTTTACTTTTAACCAGAATTTAGTTTACTATACATGGGTAATGCAATCTGAATAGTGGAGATTTGTTTTCACTTGGTTTAGGCTACTAGAACTGTCTCATCTTCATAACATAGGACATCTCATCACATTTATCATCATCACCACCTCCTCAGTACCTCAGTCCAAAATAGCTTTAAATGGATAGTGATATCAGAGGCTTCTTCAAAGGACTCCAAAACAGAATGATGCAGTATGTAGCACACTTCTGAATTACTGAAAGTTTAATCTTTCTGATTAAGTGAATGTGTTTTAGTGCAATACAAATTCAGAGCTCTAGAAACATCTTAGGAAATGAAGTTTGCATTGTAAATCAGTTTTGGGATTATAACACACGAAGTGATTTCTTCTTGATCAAGATTACATCCCAAATTACTTTTAGCATAGAAAAGAAGTAACATATTTGTAATTCTGAAGATACAATCTGAATGGATTACCGCCCCCGAAGTGAAATTCTGGCTCCGCTGATTTCAATGGAGCCAGGATTTCACCCTGAGAGTCCCTGGTCTAAGCATGAGGCCAGTCAGTAATTCCCCTAATTACAGAGTTCTTAGCAGTTAGAGAATCTTATAAGACATCTACCATGATATCTGTTCAATGCCAATACTGTCCATAGATTTCCTTGGTTAGTTCCTTTTAGGAGCAAGAAGGAAAAATACTCCAACCAACCACCTAACAATAAATCATGTTAAATGGAAAAATACTCCAATATGCAAGCTGAATAGTAGAAATTACTCCATTGGAGAGCAAATAGGTGGCAGTCCACTGAAGTGTATCTCAAAAACTAAGAATTATACTTAAGTAATAGTCCTCGCTACAAAGATGCCACCTCCCTTCTTGGGCTTGTGATACAGCATGGCCAGAAGGCAGCAGGAGAGTGATCTAGGATGAGGAGAAGCCTTATTCCCTGTAGATTAATTAAAAGCACCTGAAACCAATTAGAGCACCTGAAGCCAGTCACCTGATAAAATCCCCCTGCTTCAATCAGCCAGAGGAGGAGCTGGAGCAGAGTGGTTTGGTGGTGCAGCAGAGAGCAGTTTGGAGGAGCTGAATCAGAGTGGATTGGTGATGGTGGAACAAAGAGCAGTTTGAAGGAAAGTGGAGGAGAGTTTTGAGAAGTGCTACAGTGGGCTAAGAAGACCAAGATCCTAGGTAAAGGGACACCTGGCTTGTGCAGAGGGAAGGCAGGAAGCCCCACAAGCTGAAGGTCAGGAGAGGGAAGTAGCCCAGGGGAAGGAATCACTGATACAAGTGGTTCACCTACTATCATAGGGCCCCTGGGCTGGGACCTGGAGTAGAGGGCGGGCCTGGGACCCTCCCTCTCCACTCCCCTTCCCTGGGATACTAGTAGGATAGCTGTTACCCCAGTTCAGGGGCAAGAAATGGCACCCTGAAACCCCCCCACAAGAAGAGTAAGTGCGGGACCCATCATAGTAGTGCCGGCAATTTGCCACAGGCTAGCTATTCCTTTAGCCTTCATGCAGGGCTCACCTTCTCTTCCATCAGGTGTTTCAGAGTGGTCCTTTTCCTCTTAGTTTTAGGTGTATCAGCCTGCCATACCAGGTGGTGAACTGAATGTATAAGAGAGGCCCAGGCCCTCCCTCTACTTCAGGCTCCTGGACCCCTACATTGTGCAGAATCTGTCCTCATTACTGTAAACTCTGGCATGCTTCGCTTTCCCCCAGGCCACTTTCTAACTTAGGAGAGCCCCTTATAGGATCCATTCCTAACAACCTCCCCATAAGGAACCACCGACAGGCTTCTTCAGAAAAATATTTATTTCCATCCCCAAATCTGAAGCCACCCAAGGTTTCTGCAATGGAAAGGTACTGCTTAGGTGAGATAGGCCTAGATGACCCTAGTAGGCAATTCACATCCCTTGCTGTAAAGGAAAACAAAAAACAAACCCAAGCCCAAGCCAATCTGACTTGGAGGAAAATTAATTCCCATCCCCAAATCTTGTTAGGAGTTTCATCCTGAGCACATGAGCAAGACACACGAGCCAGGCATTTAAGAAAGAGGATTCTCTTTATCACCTCAGAGCACTGTTCCACCCCATCTGCTGTCCCATCTCCAGCTGTGGCTAATCTCTACTGCTTCAAAGGGAGGTGAAAAAAAAAACTCAGAATACATCTGGCCAATTGTGCTTCAGGGAAAAGCATTGCTTCCTAACCCCTGCAGGCAACCAGCTGAAGCCCTGAAGCATAAGATCTGATTAGTCATTATCTTAGTGCAGAGCTGCCACTGTTATGAGCATGATGAGGGCAATGCAGGCAATCTTGTTCTCCCCACAGTCCGGAAGGAAGAGGATAAAGAGGAAAATTCACAGATTCTAAAGACAGAAGGGACCACCACATGACAATTCAACCTGTGCATACACAGGCCACAGAATTTGTCCCAAAAACTGGATTAGGGCATACATTTTAGAAAGATCTTTAAACTTGTTTTAAACAGTCCAAGCAATGGTGAATTCCACCACTCACCCTCCCACCCAAGTAAGCTCTTCCAATGTATAAATACCCTCACTGCTAGTAAACTGCCTCATATTTAAAGGTTGAATTTTTAACTTCAGCTTCCAAACACTGGATCTTGCTATGCCTTTGTCAGCAAGGTTGAAAAGCCCCCACTATCATATAGTCTCTCTTCTACACAGTGATCAAGTCAACTCTCAATCTTCTCAATAAGATAAATAAGTTGAGCTCCTTAAGCATTCCATTATAAGGCTTGTTTTCCAGTCCCTAGGTCATTTTTATGGCCTTCTTTTGAACTCTTTGAAGAACAGAATTCTTCACATCTTTCTTGAAGAGTGGACATCTGAACCGGACAGTTTTCCAGCAGCAGTCTTACCAATGCTGTGTACTTCCCTGCTTCAATTAGTCTCCTTTTTAATACATCCAGTTTTTTAGAACTATGAAATAATTTGAACAAAGTTATTTGAACACTTCTTTTGGAAGTAGCAGGCTTGAAGTTCCTCAAATGTTGAAATATTTTTTTCATGCAGCTGGAATTTATTCTATTAGTCTTAAGTCCTAAAGCAATCCCTTAGGAAATTTCCTCTCTCTTCCATAAAGGGGACTGAGTGATTCTACTCAACAGTGCTATGACAGGGGGCAACAGAATAACTTTAATATATGGGAATGCTCCAGGCTTTATGCATTTTGGAAACAACTCTGTTATTTACAAAAAAACAAACAAATGGAAAACCCACTGATTTTTGCGAGGGCTGGAGTTTATTCTAAGTTTTTAGATACACTCTATAGAGATAGATGGACTATGCTAGTCTTATAAACTACACAAAATATTTCAAGGAATTAGGAAATATTACTGATAAGAAGAATCCAATATTAATTTGTTCTATGGAAGTGTGTTCTTAAAATTGGATTTCTTCTATGATTTAAAGTCCTTTTTCTTCAATGTGAGATTTAAACCTTGTGAGTTCTGGTTTATACCCCTGAAAAGAAAATGGGCTACAAACTGTAAAAATACCTCAAATTATAAAGGATTAGTGAACTCCATAGCCCAGAAAAATATTAATTGTTTATTCAGACGGTAGCTTATATTCTGGATACATTTAGAGCTTGTCTCTATGGCAATTCAGTGCACAGCAAGCCAGGGTATAAATCTACTGCGCACAAGCCTGCCATGCACTAAGTGCCCCTGTGGACCCTGCTGCTTTGCACTAAAGCTTCCGTAGTGCATTTTGATCTATCGTGGCTTCAAACTCTCTTTAATGTGTCCACATCTTTCTTAAAGTGTGATGCCCAGAACTGGACACAGTACTCCCGTTGAGGCCTCATTAGTACCGAGCTGAGTAGGACAATTACCTCCCATAACTCAATAGGACATTCCTGTTAATACACCCCAGAATGTACAAGCCTTTTTCACAACTGCATCATATTGTTGACTCATTTAATTTGTGATCCAGTATAACCATTTTTAGCAGTACTAGCACCTACACAGTTATTCCCCATTTTGTAGTTGTGCATTTGATTTTTCCCTTCTTAAATGTACTGAATTTCATCTTACTGATTTTAGACCAATTCTTCAATTTGTCAAGGTCATTTTGAATTCTAATTCTGTTCTCCAAAGTGCTTGCAACACCTCCCAGCTTGGTGTCACCCACAAACTTTATAAGCATACTCTCCACTCCATTATCCAAGTCATTAATGGAAATATCAAATAGTATCAGAACCAAGACTGACCCTTGCAGGATCCCAATAGATACACCTTTCCCAGTTGGACAGTAAATCATTGATAACTATTCTTTGAGAATGGTCTTTCAACTTGTTGTGCACCTACTTTTAGTAATTTCATATAGACCACATTTCCCTAGTTTGCTTATGAGAATGTCATGTGGGACTGTACCAAAAGCTTTATTAAAATCAAGATACATCATGCCTACTGCTTCCTCCTTATCTCCTCTGCCAATAACCCTGTCAAAGAAGGAAATTAGGTTGGTTTGGCATAATTTGTTTAACAAATCCATGCTGACTATTTCTTATAACCCAACTACCCGGTGGGTGCTTATATGCTGATTGTTTAACAATTTGGTCCAGTATCTATCCAGGTATTGAAGTTAGGCTGATGGTCTATAATTCCCTGGTCAGTTCTAATAAGAGACAAATTACAAGTGACCACAGGATCATAGAAGTGTAGGACTGAAAGGGACCTCAATAAATTATCTAGTCTACTCCCCTGCATTCAAGGCAGGACTAAGTAGTAACAAGACCTTTCCTAACTGGTGTTTGTCTAGGTGTTTTGACCAGAGGACAAAATAATTCTAATTAACAACCTCAAGTCCAAGCCACTAGGAAACACAGCTTATAATAACAACAGCAACAATTCACAGGTACTGTATCTCTGCTAACAAGTAAGATCAGCTAGCTAATTAAAATATTTCTTTTTACATGAATTACCTGACAACACTTGAGAGTGTTTCTTGGCACAATAACACTTTCTGATATCTACCATAGGTACACTGCCAGTTTTGTTGAAATCAAGTTTCATATAAGCCTAAGCAAAGATAAAAAGGAAATGTGGTACAGAAGTTAGCAGAAATTATGACATTAATGTACTTAATTACATCAGATATTTTTATGTCCAATATAACAGATTTGCACTTAGACTGAAATACTTACATATTTTACATGAGCAATCTCAGTCGGCAATTTAGTCAGAAAACTGACTCAAAACATTTTGGGATTCCATGGTTACTTTTTCTCAATGACTTCTATATAAAATTGAAACATCTTTTTTTCTCCACTAATACTACAAATTCAACCTAGGATCTGAAATCAAGCTGTATTGTCTCTGCCTTTTGCAACAACAGTAAAAGATTCTGTAATCAGTTCTTAATTGACAACTAGTTATATGGGGCAGAAAAAGAACTCAATTAAATTTCCTGTAACCGTAATGCATTGACACTACTAGCAGTAGTAATTCAATCTTTATTTCAATGGCATTACTCACAGAGCGTGGAACTCAATATAAGAGTGGGAAAACCAGGTCCTCTAGGAATAAAGATACCAAAAAGCAGGGCATTGTTCTTAGTATTTAACAACTTCCAGTCACTACAATATGGGATGGATTCTAACAAGGGTCCTAGAAAACGAAAGGCTCCACAAATTACATTACCAATCCCTCCATCTATCCAGTTTTCATACATGCACCATTTTACAAAATGGTACTTTAAATAAATAAAAGTGATATCTTGTGCTCAAAGTGATTTTCAATTGTAGATCTCAAATGGTTTATAAAAGAGGTCAGTGTTGTTATCCCCATTTGACAGAAGGGGAAACTGAGGCACACAGCTGACGTAATATAATACGTAATAATATAACTAATATATTATTGATCAAAAACAGGCATTCAACAATTTCAGATTTTTCTCATGTATATTGTTATATCCATATTTAGAATAATTAAAACAAACTTACTTTTCTAACAAATGCTTTTCGATACTCATTCATTTCCCCAATAATGGCGCGAGTGAACTCCCCATAATCGACTTTATCATTACAGCTGTCATCAAGAATAAGCCACAAAGACTCAAAATCCTGCAATTTAAAAGAGTGACTTTCCAAAGTTACCTCTTACAAAGACCTGTCTGAACATAAGCTAGTCAGCTCCATATATAATAGACTATATTACAAATTAATAAGAAAATCACATTATTAAGGAAAGACTGCAACTGCATTCACCAAAATACAAACAGTTGTAAGACAGACCAACAGTTGGTAGTTAAAGCAAGGACTATGGGCTTGATCCCACCCTCAGGACAGGAGAGAGCAAACTACAGTCCATGGGCCGGATCCAACCCATCAGCTAACAGCTTGTCAACATCTATTACTCTTAGGGGAATTCTGTGCCAAAAAAATAAAAATTATGCAACAAAAAGTTAAATTCTGTGCACAATATTTTAAAATTCTGCAAAAATTTGCATATTTTATTTGTCAAAACAACACAATATAATCACACCAGTTTCAATTATTTTTGGTCATTTATTTCAAAATACCTGTCAGCCAGTACGTCTGTAACAATACAGACAACAAAAAAGATTCAAGAAATGTTTTTTGACAAATAGATTCCTTACTGGGCATATTAATACAGAACTCTGAGTAATGATTAATTTAAACTATAACACAAAACCATATTTCCCGCACCCCTCAGAAGCAGTGCAAAGGCTTGGGGGAGTCAGGAGTAATGAAGGAGCTGAGGGAGAGGGAAGTAAATTGCTGGGAAGGAGCCAGGGTGTGAACTTGAAGGGTTGTTGGGTGTGGGTGGGAAAAGTATGGAACAGGTATTTTGGGGGGGCAGGGAGGGATTCTTTGGGAGCTTCCCCCATGCAGACCCTGGCTGACCCCAGCCTCTCCCATTCAGTCAGGCATATCTGCCCTTGTCCCCATGTGTTCCTGCACCCCCATGTGTCCTTGCACCCCCTGTCCACGTGTTCCTCCATCCCCAGACACCCACTCCCCCTATCACCATGTGGCCCTGCATCTCCCTCCCCCCTGTGCCTCCACTCCCATTCAGCCCTTGCACCAGTCTGTCCTCCCTCACTATTCCTTATAAGCCCCTATCTGACCCCCGCAGCACCCCACACTGTCTCCACATAGCCTGTCTCCTGATCTGGCCTGCTGCAAAGAAGGCAGGCCCCTTTCTCTTCCCTCACTGGTGAGGAGCTGCTGCTTTGTTCTATCACCACAGGGCCCTCTGGTGGGCAAAAGGCAGAACTGCAGCAACATTTTTGCAGACACTTTTTTCTGCGCAAAAAATTAAAAATGTGGGACTCATTAATTATGCAAAGGCACAGTAATTTATTTCAGCAATGGAAATCTACCACCCAATCAAATACATGGAATAGTCTAGACTGCAGTAAAGAAACTATAAATTAAGGATACAGAAATCGTAAGTTACCAATCAGTCAGTAACCTTTTTTTAAGCAAGTTTCTCCTCCCCCTACGTATCAGCTGGAAGTATACTTGCCCTCTCTCAATTAGGCCCCAGAATTTTTTTTTTTAATATTATTTTAAAGGAAACCTGCAAAAGAAAAGAAAATTGGGGTTTGCCCTGTCTACTTCTTTATGATATTTAAAGAAGGCCTGGACTGTTATTTTTTTTAAAGGGTTTCATGTGGGACTGAAAGAAGTACCAAAAACCACACAAAAAAGCAGCAAATACCAAACTACAGATTTAAATGAAGGCAAGTAGCGACTCCATAAACTTTTAGAAGACAATTGCTTTGGGATCACACTCTTGATTACAGTTGCATCAAGACTTACCCTTTCAGGCACTTCTAAATGAAATACTGTTAGAGCTTGTTTAAAGACTGCCTTAGAGAAAGCTCCATCTCTCTTCTGATCCAGTTCTCGGAAGTATTTTCCTAATCCTGTCACAACACGAACTCCCCTTTTACTTAGCTTCTCCTTAAGTATACCTAAGGATCAGGAGAAATAAAGGAAATAATGTTTACATGATGTTTTGAAAGTGTTTTTCCAAAAAACTCCCACTTACCACACTGCTAGTTAAACAGCACATCCGGACATCCAAGTTCTCTTGTTTTTAAAGTATGAGGGCTCTCAACACTGCCCTGCATTTTGGAATGCGAGATGTGAATAGCAGTGCACGCCAAAATGCTGTGCTGTAAATCCCCCACGTGGACCCTATCAGCATGAACTTAAAGGTTCCTACTTTGCATTAATGTAGTCCTGTTTGAAGAGAATTATGTTAATGTGAAACAGCAAAGTCTTCTCTCTGAAAGTCTATCAATTACAGTGTACAGATGAATTAAATCTTTCAGTGAACACCAATAAATGTGTCTTGACATCTTTATTTGTAAGCAAAATATTTAATATGCAGACCATGGAAATCTAGAACACATCCAGTGTGTTAAGAATGACCAAAAGAGCTATCCAACATAAAGCTATTTTCTCAATGCTGTAACAATGACAAATGGGCAAAATATATTAAAATTCAGTGTCACATGAATGGGATACTTAACATTTCTTTCATACGTGATGTGATTACTGAAAGCAACATTTTACACATTACATTTGTAACTAATCTACACATGAGCTTGTGCTGGGCTTTTCCTTTGTCAAAAAAAAAAAGAAAATTCTCAAAACACACAAAGCGCATAAAGTGAAATACATATATGTTTGCATTCCTTTTCTCTGTCTGATGCTAGTAGTAATAATTATTATATTAATTTAAATATCTTGCTTATGTTTATTTCTTTAAAAAAGAAATAATTTAAAAAACTTTGTTAGTGCTTTTAGATGAGTAGCAAAGACACTAACAAAAAATTAAACGTAATTGTGGTAAGTATACAAACCTTGAACAACCCTGAAAACTCTGCTCTCATCAGTCTCTTGCTGGGTAATGTCTTGCTTGATTCCCACAGAAGTAGTTCTAAAATTAATCAGTTCATAGTGATGAAGTTAGCTATATTACCAAAACAAAAAGATTGCTACCAAAAATATTGTGAATAGAAAAAAATACCATGATTCTTATATCACTCATCAGCACACTGAGTACCTTAACTTTAATAGAAACTGGCATACAAAATGTTCTTGTGCGATAGCAATATGAATGAGAAATGTCTTCCCTGATAATCTTCTGTTAGCAGTTTCTCTCATTCATCACTAATAAGAAACACTTCTCACCTGTGGAATTCAACAGCAATGGTGTTGCTGGAGGCTCCACTACTAAGCCCCTCCCTTTAGTTTAGGCCACCAGATGAGTTTTTCCATAGCTGTAGAAATACTCCAGCAACCAATTTTAGCATTAAGATGACAAACTGACAGGGCTGGCGCTATCACTAGGCGACCCTAGGCGGTCGCCTAGGGCGCCAGGATTTGGGGGGTGGCAGGCGACTGCTTCCTGCCTCCCAGCTCCACGCTCAGCCGCTGAGCGTGGAGCCGGGAGGCAGCTGCGGTGAGCCGCCCCCCTGCCTCCCAGCTCCACGCTCAGCTCCCGTGGCCCGGGGGGGCTGAGCTCCTGTGGCCCGCGGGCAGGGGGGCTGAGCTCCTGTGGGGGGGGGTGGCGCGGCGTTAACTAGGGGGGGCGCAGGGCTGGTGCAAGGAAGTTTCGCCTAGGGCACACCGGCCCTGCAAACTATTATAATATATAAATAACCTTAAGGTAATTATACGTCTAGGTCTCCATTTAGAGAAAATTTTCGATTTGTTACAACAAATTGTGTTACAGTCATTTACCAGACTGCTAGGGCAGGCTGAATAAGAAGAGAAGCTGCTAAAAGAAAGAAAATTATCAGGTAAGAACAGCTGCCGAACAGCTTCTCTCTTCATTCACCACTAATGGGAAGCAGCGAGCAACAAATCACAGAAATATGGAGGCACCGGATAAGCAGAATTTTAATTATCATAGTCAAATAATTAGCAGAAATAGAAGACCCACCATACAGAACAAGAGTTTTGTCATTTAAGGAATTATTTGGGAACAAACCCAGCAACACCTTCCTACCATTCTGCAGAGGAATGGAACCCTACTTTGTAAATCTTCTTCTGATGAGTCTCACACACTTTTCTCCATAATGCCACAATGGACCTTGTCGAGGGAGTCCTGACTCCCCTTCATAGTTTCCCAGGTGCAGGATTTTAACATCTTGCTTGCAACAACTTTGAGGCCCTAAGCCTCTATCTTGGATAGAATGAAATGAACAAGGTACAACTGGGATGTGTAATCTGACTGATTTGGAGCTACCCTGTAATAATTTATTGATACTGTATGTTGGCCTGGTTACTGAAATGTTTTCTGTACGACTACATTGGTTTAACTCACTGGGGGTCAGTCTGGAATACAAGCAAGAAGGAGGAGATGGCTCCTGACAGCAATCCACCCATCAACTGACAGGTTAGAGTTGCTAAGGGCTAATGCCAGAACTGTTCGTTTTGATTATATTTGTATTGACTATCTCTGTCTCCAGATGACCTAAAAAACTGGTTCTGACTAGGAACAACCAAAGACCCATCTAACACAGAACAACAAAAAACTCTGGCAGGATTTAAAGGGGCGGTCTCTCAAGAAAAAGTGGGCAGCTGTTATGGGGAATCTAGCAGACACAGGAACCTGCCATGGGTGTCTGAAAGTTATGTCTCCCTTGGTTACCATCAGCAGATGGCAAGATAGATGTGTGTAGGCTGCTTTAAAACCCTTTTTCCTTCAGTGCTTTGTTTCTACTGCTAACAATAATACATTTATTTTAAGAAGTCTGTGTGGTCACTATTTACTTCTGGCTGCAGACTCCCGAACTCAGAGTTGCAGGGTAATAACAGTTGATACACAGGATACCATAGCCCAAACCTGACTAAAAGCAGGAGAATTGCAAAATTCCACCCTGGGGTGGGTAAAGGCTCGAGAGGGTGAGCTCATAGATACAATCAAGGGAACAAAAGTGCAGTTAGCCCTGAAACCCTAATGCCCATTTATGCTTTAACATTCAGAGGTGTTAAGCACTGCAACAAAATGATGGAAGAATCATTTCACAAGAATTGTGGAAAAAAGAATTTACTCTGAACAGAAAGGTTTCTGGAGCTAAAAAAACCTTTTCCTACAACAATAGTAGAGTTGTTATTGAATAGACAGAAGAACTAATTCCAAACTCAGTCTTTTGGATCTAATGGCAACTAGAAAGCCCTGCCACAGACTTGTCTAATCTGTCATTCTGACTAATCTTGACACCTGATGATATTCAAATGGGGAGCCTACCTAAAGAACTGTTACCCACTTTTCTATGGTTGCAGGACTCTAATCAACCATCCTGGAGAAACTCTAGTGTGGCTGAGATCACCAGAATTTTGTGTATCAGAGGGGTAGCCATGTTAGTCTGGATCTGTAGAACCGACAAAGGGTCCTGTGGCACCTTATAGACTAACAGAGGTATTGAAGCATAAGCTTTCGTGGGTGAATACCCACTTCTTCGGATGCAAGCAGTGGAAATGTCTGCCTCTGGACATTTCCACTGCTTGCATCCGAGGAAGTGGGTATTCACCCACGAAAGCTTATGCTTCAATACCTCTGTTAGTCTATAAGGTGCCAGAGGACCCTTTGTCGCTTCTACAGAATTTTGTGGTTATTATAATTTGTATTATGGTAGTATATAGACACCAGGGCCCCATTGTATTGGGCATTGTACAAATAAAGAGCCAGTCCCTGCCCCAAAGAGCTTTCTGTTTCCCCTCACACAAGAAACATAATTTGACCAGATCTATTAATGAAATTTCCTGGTTGAGTTCTGTCTGGATACCAAAAAGCACTGATGAGACTAATGTGAGAAATCCCACTGAACTACACATCTTTTCTGATGCCCAGGCTGTTAATGTAGGTTGTCCAGGTCCATATGAAGGAGAAGTCCTTGCTTCAAGAAACCTGTGTTTTCTGCAGGTGTAATGAAAGGGGGTGAAGGCACAACTTTGCAAACTGGAACACCTGCACGTGGCCCAAGAGTTGCAGACACATTCAAACTGTCGTGGAAGGCTGAGATTGCAGACTGAGGCAAAGATGGCTAATTGTCTGAAAATGGTCAGTCAGCAGGAATGTTCTTGACGGCATGGAATCTAACGGAGTCCCAATGAACTCTATTTTTTGAGTGGAAGCCAAGATTGACTTTCTGGTGTTTAGATGAGACCCAGACGGTCAAGCAAGTGCAGTGTGGTGCTAATTTGAGCAAGAACTTGCTCTCTGGATCTGCGCCTAAGTAACCAGTCATCCAGATACAGGAAGATGTAAAGCCTCTTTTTCCTGAGATATGCTGTAACAACGACCATGCATTTGGTAAAAAAAACACAGGGGGCAGAAGAGGGGCCAAATGGAAGCACTGTGTACTAAAAGTGGCATTGTGCCAGGATGAACCAAAGGAACTTTCTGTGGCTTGGTAAAATCGCATTGTGGAAGTAGGTGTCCTGAAGGTTCAGAGCAGCAAACAAGTCATTCTGAGACAACGCAGGGAGGATAATTGATGGAATGACCATTCATAGACTCATAGACTTTAAGGTCAGAACGGACCATTATGATAATCTAGTCTGACCTCCTGCACAATGCAGGCCACAGAATCTCACCCACCCACTCCTGCAATAATCCTCTGACCTATGTCTCAGCTATTGAAGTCCCCCATTCAGAACTCATGTACCGGACATATTTGTTGAGTCACGAAGGCTGAGGATGGATCTTACTCCTCCCTTGGATTTGGGTATTGGGAAGTACCAGGTGTTCTGCCGGAACCTGATCCACCGCCAGCACAGACCAGCCCTGCTTGAGGAGCAGTATCTCATGAGAGGGGTCACTGAAGAGGGACGGGGAGGGAAGGTGGAGAGGAGCTGGATGGCATAACCCGATCTGATGGTGCTTAGGACACAGCTGTTGATAGTAATCAAGCCCCAAGTATTAAGAAAGTGGGCCAGTCTGTCCCCAAAGAGGTGAGATGAAGATGGAGAAGCAACTACTGGAACAGTGCTCTGGACCCAGGAGCTAAAATGGGAGCTTGGAATGTGCCAGGGGAGAGCATGTGGACTGGTCAAACCCCAAGCCAGACTTCTTTCTCCTGTGGGATCTATCCTTCTTTCCGGGGACAGTTCCATTGCGTCGGAGGAGGGAAGAATATGCACTGTGGCTGCTGCTGTTGTCACCATGGTGGTGCCTCTGTACTGCTGGCGTATACACCCCCAATGATCACAGGTAGCAATTTTGTGTTCACACTTTCTCCCTCTGTTGGCAGATCGCGTCCACAGTGGGGCCACTATCATCGACAGTGTGAGCAATGCACTGTGGGTACCTATCCCAGTCCTCCTCTCACTAGGTGTTGTGGGACGACAGAGCAGAATGCAGTGCATCTTGGGACAGTTCCAAATGTCCCATGATGCATTGCTTTCTGTCCCAGCACTCCATGGGCTTCCGGTTTTCTTTCGTGGCATTTTCTCAACGCCCCTTCTTTGCTGTGTACCTCGGCATTTTTGTGAGAAGGGATGAATCCCGCACTGCTCTCCTTTGCTCTGTTGACAGTCATGAAGACATCGCGGATGGTAGTGGAGTTAATCGTGAAGTTCCTAACTGAAGACGACTTGCAGGCACCCGACATTCTGCGTGATATGGATAGGAGCCACTCTAGATTGCCTTTGGCATTCACAGAGCAGGTGCATAGTGTAGACCATCACTTTGGGGCTTGTGAAACAAGCACTGAATGGTGGGATCGTATCATCATGCAAGTATGGGATGATGAGCATTGATGAGCACAGAAATTTCGGATGCAGAAAGCCACCTTCCTGGAGCTGTGCACGGAGCTCGCTCCAGACCGGCGGCACAAGGACACCAGAATGAGAGCTGCCCTCTCGGTGGAGAAGCATGTGGAAATTGCTGTGTGGAGGCTGGCAACTCCAGACTGCTACCAGTCGGTCGCGAATCGATTTGGAGTGCGGAAGTCAACTGTTGGGGCTGCATTAATGCAAGTGTGCAGGGCAATAAACTGTGACTCTGGGAAATGTGCAGGAAATAGTGGATGGCGTTGCAGAAATGGGTTTCCCTAACTGTGGAGGGGCAATAGATGGCACTCGTATTCCAATTTTGGCACCAGACCACCTTGCGACAGAGTACATCAATAGGAAGGGGTACTTCTCCATGGTGTTACAAGCGCTTGTGGACCACCATGAGCGGTTCACTGACATCCACGCAGGGTGGTCTGGGAAGTTGCATGACGCACACATCTTCAGGAACACCAGCCTGTACAGAAAGCTGTTAGCGGGGACTTTCTTTCCTAACCAGAAGATTACGGTGGAGGCCGTTGAAATGCCCATAGTGATCCTGGGGGACCCTGAGTACCCCTTACAGCCGTCACTCATGAAACCTTACACGGGACACCTGGAAAACAGTAAGGAATGGTTTACCCACGGGGTCAGTAGGTGCCGAATGACAGTTGAATGTGCCTTTGGCAGATTAAAGGCGTGCTGGCAATGCCTTTATGGGAGGTTGGACCTCACTGAGGATAATATTCCTAAAGTCATAGTCGCATGCTGTATGTTGCATAATCTCTGTGAAGCTAAGGGTGAAAGGTTTGCTCAGGGGTGGAGTGCTGAGGCAGACCGCTTGGCTGCTGATTTTGAGCAGCCAGATACCAGGGCTGTCAGAGGAGCCCAGAGGGGGGCTATTCGAATCAGGGGGACTTTGACAATGACCACCAGTAACATATCACTGTGTGAGTTGCTTCTGCTTCAATGTTACATGACATGTAGTTTTCCTTGGGGGCAATGGTGACATTTGGGGCCTAATATTCTTGTAATCAAGTGATTACAATGTCTGTGCATGTATTGGCAGTGCCTACAATCTCACCTTGTAGAAACAAAATAAAGATAATTTACTATTGTGAAAGTTTGCTTTTATTGCACAAGGAACAGCACACACAAACACACAGATGCTTGGCGGGAAAGGAGGAAGCAGGGAAGGGTAGACTTTCACAACTGTGAGTAGGTCCAGCTATCATTGTGAAAGTTGTCCGAGGGGGTGAAGTGAAGGGGAAACCGAGAAGTCCCAGAAGATGGAAAGGAATGTGCAGGCGGGCATGGAAAAGAGTTCTGCATGTGCTGCAGTGGAGGTCGAGCACTGATTTGCTCAGTCTGTGGCATTATTAAAGCTTTTAGCATCTGAGTTTGCTCCTCCATAATTTTTAGCATCCGCTCAGTAGCGTCCTTAACAAATGTGCAGATCTCTTTTCTGTCCTGCCATTCAGCTTCCCAGCACTCCTTTCGTTCCCTTTTTTCTGCATTGGAGCAGTGCAGGACCTCCCCGAACATGTCTTCTTTGCTGCGTCTTGGGCGTTTTCTTATCTGGCAGACACTCGGCCGGAGGGTGTGGGGTGTTCCTGAAGGCCACATCCGGTGAAGCACAGAAGCAGAATTGTTAAATTCAGCATTGACACAATTCAGTTAAATACACCTTTTGCAACATTGCCATCACTTTCTCACTGACCCTAGCCAAGCACACATCTCTGCGAACATCCAAAGCATGGTGAGTTTTGGTGAGGGGGCGAGGGGGGGAAGAGGGAAGACACTCTACATGGGGGAAAGAGCACACACTCTTTGCAAGGTCATGATGCATTCTAGGGAACAAATTGAAAAATTCTCCCACACTTTTCCACAGGCGGGGGTAATTCTAGCAGACATCTCACTGTTAAGGGTAAGCAGGGAAACGAGGGTACATCTACTCCATGCTTGCGGCTTCCACCCTGCTCCCAATGCAGCTTGCCTATGTGCCGCTTTGGTCCCTGAACAAGTGATTGCCAAATGGCGTGGGAAGTTTTCCTACAATGGGGGAAAGGAACAAAGCTGCTCTGCCACAGAACCTTCAGCAAAGGATTACCAAGTACCTCCAGGAAACTTTCCTGGAGATCTCGCTGGAGGATTCCCATGAGATCTCGGCGCGCATCAACACCCTGTTCTGCCGTACTAATTAGCTACACAGGGAAATGTCCAGCTCACAGAAACACAGCCAGCCTCCCACATTTCTACGCCCTTAACCCACCTCTGCAAAACAAGCCACAGCCACTTACCAGGAGTCTCATCTCCTGCTTCTTGCTCACTGGAGAGAGACTGCTGAGACTGGCTAGACACCTCAGGAGTGGAGAACAGTTCCTGGCTGCCTGCCCCACCGGGCAACCCTGCCGGGAGCTGCACATCCTCATCTAATTCCCTCTTCATCAAGAACTTCATCCTCCAGGTTCGGTCCTCTTTCTGCCACCTCCGCGCCCTCTGAAGTATCCATGGGGCTCTTGGCGATGGAGGTGGGGTAGCCACCAAGGATAGTATCTAGCTCCTTATAGAACCATCAGATCTTAGGTGAAGGACCTCAGCAATGGTTTGCCCCCCTCACCTTATGGTATGCCTGCCTCAGCTCCTTTATCTTCGCTCTGCACTGCAGCGTGTCCCCATCATAGCCCTTTTAACACAAGACTTGAGAAATCTGCCTGTAGATATTCCGATTCCTGTGGCTCAAGCACAGCTGGGACTGCACAGCCTCCTCTCCCCATATACTGATCAGATCCAACAGCTCTTCAGTGATCCAAGCATTTGCTGCAATAACCCGCCATGGTCACCTGGGAAGATGTGATGAGACCTCTCCACGCCGAGCAAACAGGAAATGGAATTTCAAAAATTCCCATGGCTTTTAAGGGGAAGGGGTGGATGGTTATTCATCTGGCTGCAGGGCAGTGGAGTTCAAATTGCTGACCAGAGCGGTCAGGATGGGCATTGTGGGACATCTCCTGGAGGTCAATTAAAGCCATGAAATGAAGCATGGTATCTACACTTGCACTTTGTCGACAAAAATGTGGACAGAAAAGATGTAAATCTCTCATGAGGGTGGCTGTATTTTGTCGCCAAAACCAGGCATTCTCCCCCACAAAAGTCACCTCACTGTTTGGGTCGACAAACGGCAATTTTGGCGACAAAACTCAGTAGTGTAGACAAGGCCTCACAGTTTCGGGCAGAAGTCAAGGCCCTACATGCCTGTCCAATGACAAAGCCCCCATGTCCTGGCAATATGAGGGTCAGTGACTTATGGCAGCAGGGCATATCTCCGCTAAAAAACTGCCTATAGCACCTCTTGGACTTGGCTTAATGTTTGCACTCTGCTGCCACAGTGGGAGACACAGGGAAGCCATTTAAGAGGTGTTGTACCAGATAAGCCAGGGGAGTTAGAGCCTTAATACTCCAGTAATTCCTAACCTGAAAAAAGGAAAAAAAAAGAAACTGAAATGAAGTAACTACTGCACAAAAATCAAATACAATTTAAAAAGTTATAAACCAAAATGGTTGAGAGAAACTGAACCACCAACTTGCTTTGCCACTTGAGGCAGAAAATTCAGTGGCCTGAGCTGAAGGGCAAGACTCGGTCCTGAAGTCTTCAGCAACAACACTAGACCATCTCTGAATTCCAAAGGTGGGAAGTATTACTATTAATGATGAATGAGGAGAGAAGCTGTGCAGCAGAAAGAATATACTCATGAGGTGCAAAATAGCTTACATGAATTATCAACAATTAAACTCTTGTCCTCCATTTTGTGAAAACCTTGCCATAATTAGAAGGAAAAAATAGCTGTAAATATCATATTGATATATATTACTGGACACTACAATATGCAGATAAGTTGTAAATTCTAGGGGCCTGCTTCTCATTTACAGTATAGCCCCTTTACACCATGGCAGTGTAATGGGGCCATAAAGTGGGTATTAGTTTAACTGAGAACAGGCTTTATATAGCTAGGCATTTCGATAGACAACATGAAATTTGTAGCAATAGTTAATTAAGTTGTTCTAATAAAGTCTTTAGATACCGAATGAATGTCTTAATTGTGGTATCGTTATTGCTTTTATAGGACAGGATGATTTAAATCTTTAAATATGTATTATAGGCTAACATTGACTTTTCACCATAATTTGAGTCAATAAACTCCATGAAAGTACATCTTAAAAACACTTAATAGAATTAGAATTGTTCAGACCACACAGTAATGGAATCAATCTTCAAACAAAATTTATTTGTAGCAAGAACTACTGTATTGACAATGAAATCCAGAAACCCAAAAGAAGACATTAAATGTACTTGACAGTTTACTTTTGCAGAGATATTCAGCTGAGAGTCCGATTTACAAAATAACGTACATTCAATGATTAGCCATTCATCTAGCTGTTACAAAGGTGAAATAAGTTTTTTAAAAGTTCCCTTATTTTAGTGTATAAAACAAGTGAATTTATCAAAGCCTATTTTGAAAGAATAAATGTAGGAATTCCCCTTCAAGAGAGGTTTTCCACTGTAGAAATATACTATATCTCCAAGCTGTATTACATTTCCATCCTGGATTTCACTGGGCATAGGGAAGACAGGAAACAAATAAAGAAAGAAGGAGTCCTTCCTCACATCCACAGCCCACCCTCCTGCAGCAGAACCTCCTTGGGATGAGTCAGTGGTTTCCAAACTGGGGTTCATGAACCCCTGGGGATTTGCGAAATGTTATAGGGGTTTCTCGGGGAAAAATTCCCTAATAGCAGACAGAGCTGTCTCTAGGGACCCCAGGCAGCATGGGGCCAGCAGCACAGCGCCCCTGGACTTCCAAGAGCAAGCAGATCAAAGCAAGCATATCTATCACACTTGAAGTTCAAATCTCCTCAGACTCCTTATAAGAAATGGAAAAGGAGGTGGATAATTTTTTGCTGTTTTTAAAATTAAATAGGCAGCTAGTATTGTTTTTAAAATTATTATGAACAACAAGTTTAAGCTTTGTTGCAACATGCATTGTTTGCCTGGACTGCTCAAGACCTGAATGCTTGTGTAGGAGGAACTCTTTGAGTTGGTTTCAGAGTGGTAGCGGTGTTAGTCTGTTTCAGCAAAAACAACAAGGAGTCCTTGTGGCACCTTAGAGACTAACAAATTTATTTGGGCATAAGCTTTTGTGGGCTAGAAACCACTTCATCAGATGCATGGAGTGGAAAATACAAGAGCAGGCACAAATACATGAAAAGATGCGAGTTGCCTTACCAAGTGTGAGGTCAATGTAACAAGACAAATCAGTTGACAGCAGAATACCAAGGGAGGAAAAATAAATTTTGAAGTGGTAATGAGAGTGGCCCATTTCAGACAGTTGACAAGGTGTGAGTAACCGTAGGGGGAAATTAGTATTAGGGGAAATTAGGTTTTGTAATGACCCAACCACTCCAAGTCTTTATTCAGGCCTAATCTGATGGTATCCAGGTTGCAAATTAATTCCAGTTTTGCAGTTTCACGTTGGAGTCTGTTTTTGAAGTTTTTTTGTTGAAGAATTGCCACTTTTAGGTCTGTTATTGAGTGACCAGGGAGACTGAAGTGTTCTCCTACTGGTTTTTGAATGTTATGATTCCTGATGTCAGATTTGTGTCCATTTATTCTTTTGCTATCAATTGAATTGTTTCGTTAGACTGACCTCACACTTGGTAAGGCAACTCACATCTTTTCATGTATTTATACCTACTCCTGTATTTTCCACTCCATGCATCTGATGAAATGGGTTCTAGCCCACGAAGGCTTATGCCCAAATAAATTTGTTAGTCTCTAAGGTGCCAAAGGACTCCTCGTTTTCTTTGAGTTGGCTTCTTAAATACCTTCATGCTGTTTCACATCTGATAATCCTTGATGAAACATAGGAGACTTGTATTATAACAGGCTTATTCAAAGTGATACAAGCTACAAAAGTGAGATCTTGGAAGATTGTTGCCATTTTCATAATGTAATAAAAATACTATAATGATAAATAATAATTAATAATAAATAGTGTGTAATAAGAATGTCATAAAAACAATATATTTCCAAGATCACTGCTTTTATCCCTGGAAATATTCCTTTTTAGGAGGGGGTTCACGAGACTTGAAATTTTAGTGAAAGGGGTTCACAGGTTATTAAAGTTTGGGAACCACTGGGATGAGGAAATGCTGTTGCCCAGGTGGCTGAATCTCCTTTCTGTGGGGAAGGGGAAAGATCCATGTACAGAGTTTCTCTAAGGGCACATCTACACTTACCTCCGGAGCGATCAATCCGGCGGGGGTTGATTTATTGTGTGAAGATGCAATAAAATCGACCGCCGAGCGCTCTCCCATCGACTCCGGTACTCCACCGGAGTGAGAAGCGGAGTTGACAGGGGAGCATCAGCAGTTGACTTACCGCAGTGAAGACACCGTGGTAAGTAGATCTAAGTATGTCGACTTCAGCTACGTTATTCACGAAGCTGAAGTTGCGTAACTTAGATCGATCCCCCCCCACACCCAGTGTAGACCAGGCCTTAGGGACACAACCAGGCCCTACATTCTTAGTGAAATGTATTAAGACAACTCACATTTCATTATGAAAAAGTTACAGATGTTTATTAAGTTATCTTCTAAACCAGAAATGTCACTCACTGCTCATTAGGTACACTCCAAAGTCAGTGACAAAAAAAATAAAATCATCTAAGTCAGCGTTTCCCAAACTTGGGACGCTGCTTGTTCAGGAAAAGCCCCTGGAGCGCCTGGCCGGTTTGTTTACCTGCCGCATCCGTAGGTTCGGCCAATCGCGGCTCCCACTGGCCGTGGTTTGCTGTGCCTGGCCAATGGGGGCTGCGGGAAGCGGCACGGGCCAAGGGACGTATTGGCCACCGCTTCCTGCAGCCCCCATTGGCCAGGCACAGCAAACCACGGCCAGTGGGAGCCGCGATCGGCTGAACCTGCGGACGCGGTAGGTAAACAAACTGTCCGGATGAGCCAGGGGCTTTTCCTGAACAAGCGGCATCCCAAGTTTGGGAAACACTGCTCTAAGTGATATTCTTAGTCATTCTTTGCCACATTCAGCCATGCTGGTGAAGTCAGCGAAGGGCCAAATCTAGCCAAGATAGTGCAGACTAATAAAGGTTTGACTGACTAAAATGACAAGGACTAGAGAGAAATTACATGGTTACGTTCTCTGGGTTTCAGGTTTCCCAACTTGACACTGTAAGAGGTGTCTTATCGCTAGGAAAGTGCACCAGTTACATCTTATTCCTTTCTTTTCTTCCATTTCTTTGGCCTTCTTTCCTTTAAGGTAGGAAGCAGAAGGTTTATTCTTTCAAATGAAGTAATCAAAGCTGTTAACATCAGAAAGGTTTTAATATAGGATTTCTATCTAGACAGTTTGTCTTTAAGTTCAAGTTCAGCACCAAAATGAAGAGAACAAGACCTTTAAGGAATGTAATTATTTTATTTTACAACTGTTCTCTCCACCCCAATAAACAGTTAAAAGGCTCCTTTGTGGGTCACTTCAAAACCATTCATTCAGATGTCTAGTTCTTCCTAATAAGAGCCTAAATGCAGAAATTTTTAAATGCAGCGTCAATTAAATGTATTTGTTTAAAGCTTGTATATTCTTCATTTGGGAAGATATTTGCAAAAAAGGAAAACTGATCAGAAAAGCTAGTCTATTGCACTTACTTTAGAATGTCCATTGCAGCTTCATCAATATTTGTGACACGAAGGGTAAGTATTGGGCTCTGTTTAATACTTTCTGGAAGGCTAAGATTGCAACTCAGAAAAGTCAGGTTAGCACCCTGTAGGTGATAACAAATGAATGATATATAAGCAAGTTGTATATTCTATAAAACATACTATACCAGACATTCATGAAGAACTAGAATTTTTAAAATGTTGACAGGAAAAAATGCTATTTTAGGACAGAATTAGAATATGGCACAAATTTCTAGTTCAGTATTGAAAACACAAAACATGAACTTTTAAAAGTTAGAGAATCAGTAAGTCAAATTCTATGCTAGCAGCTGTACTTATATGGAATGAATATGAATTCCCATCACAATCTGCACGTCTGCCACATACCTAATGTGATCTAACTCACAACTTTGTTCTACTTGGTCATCAGGGCCCTCTCCCCTTTCACAGTTACGCACTTTTGTAATAATAATGTATGTTTACAAACCCCTTCCCAGCTGCAGCTTTGTGCCCTCTGGTGGAAAAAAGTAGAACATGCAGCCTGTTTTGAGACTACCACTGACATCTCTAGTATTTGGCAGACACTGGGTGCTTTTATATAGCACAATGGTCCACACTAGAGCTGGGCAGGAAAGGGTTTTCCCATCATGTAAAAATCTAACATTTCAATGCATTTACTGTTTCACAATATGAAAAACAAAAACCTTTCACAATTTTTGCAAAAAAAATGAGAGCATCCACCCCAGAATAGTAGCCCAATGGTTAGGGAACTCATCTGGGATATGTGAAACCCCAGTTCAAGTCCCTGCTCTGCCTGATTTGGAGCAGGGACCTAACCCTGAGTCTCCCACTTCACAGCTGAGTGCCCTAGCTATTGGGCTATTGGCTATTCTGGGGGTTGAACGCCCTCAACATTCCATCCTAACCTGAGAAATCAGTTTCAAATAAACTTTCATTGAAATTGACGTTTCCACAAAAAGTTTTGGTTTTGACAAATTGGCGTTTTCCAACAAAAAATGAGTTAGTCGAAAATTCCCTACTACCTCTAGTCCAGACTCCTTAAGACTTAGGGCCTCAACCAAAGCAAGCTAAAGTTAATGGAAAGACTTCCATTGACTACAGCATACTTTGGATCAGTCCCTCAAATGCTAAATTAGAGTCCTTGCTTCAGCCCAGAATTCAAACAAACCAAGTGGCATTTCCAAATCATCAGCAGAGTTGATATATTTTCAATAGAAAAATACTTACAACATAAAAGTCACTAAGATCATATTGTTGTCCTTTTCTTTGTCCATGCTGATGACTATAAACTCCTTTCTGAATGAAAGGTAGGGCATTTGTTCTGTGAGATGATTTAAAATAAGTTTAAATAATAAACTTGAAAGTAAACTCTTCGATATATTCTAGAGAACTTTTTCTTGAGAATTTTTAACAGTTATTTATCCTACCTATTTTTTCCAAATTGTCGATATTCATATACAGTAAGAGATCTGTCATACATAAAAAAGAATCCAATCAGCTCTCTGCAAGCATCACGCCCATTCCTACAATGGTAATTGAAAAGCAGCATTAGAGTTTTGTGTTTAATGTAATCTATTTCAAACTGAAATAGCAAAGCTTTTGATACAGTCTCCCACAGTGTTATTGCCAGCAAGTTAAGGAAGTATGGGCTGGATGAATGGACGGTAAGGTGGATAGAAAACTGGCTGGATGGTCGTGCTCAACGGGTAGTGATTAATGGCTCCATGTCTAGTTGGCAGCCGGTATCAAGTGGAGTGCCCCAAGGGTCGGTGCTGGGGACGGTTTTGTTCAATATCTTCATCAACGATCTGGAGGATGGTGTGGACTGCACCCTTAGCAAGTTTGCAGATGACACTAAACTGGGAGGAGTGGTTGATACGCTGGAGGGTAGGGACAGGATACAGAGGGACCTAGACAAATTAGAGGATTGGGCCAAAAGAAATCTGATGAGGTTCAACAAGGACAAGTGCAGAGTCCTGCACTTAGGACGGAAGAATCCCATGCACTGCTACAGACTAGGGACCGAATGGCTGGGCAGCAGTTCTGCAGAAAAGGACCTAGGGGTTACGGTGGACGAAAAGCTGAATATGAGTCAACAGTGTGCCCTTGTTGCCAAGAAGGCTAACGGCATTTTGGGCTGTATAAGTAGGGGCATTTCCAGCAGATCGAGGGACGTGATTATTCCCCTCTATTCGGCACTGGTGAGGCCTCATTTGGAGTACTGTGTCCAGTTTTGGGCCCCACACTACAAGAAGGATGTGGATAAATTGGAAAGAGTCCAACGGAGGGCAACAAAAATTATTAGGGGGCTGGAGCACATGACTTATGAGGAGAGGCTGAGGGAACTGGGATTGTTTAGCCTGCAGAAGAGAAGAATGAGGGGGGATTTGATAGCTGCTTTCAACTACCTAAAAGGGGGTTCCAAAGAGGATGGATCTAGACTGTTCTCAGTGGTAGAAGATGACAGAACAAGGAGTAATGGTCTCAAGTTGCAGAGGGGGAGGTTTAGGTTGGATATTAGGAAAAACTTTTTCACTAGTAGGGTGGTGAAGCACTGGAATGGGTTACCTAGGGAGGTGGTGGAATCTCCTTCCTTAGAGGTTTTTAAGGTCAGGCTTGACAAAGCCCTGGCTGGGATGATCTAATTGGGTTTGGTCCTGCTTTGAGCAGGGGGTTGGACTAGATGACCTCCTGAGGTCCCTTCCAACCCTGAGATTCTATGATTCTATGAGTATATCACTATTTTGAAATATACATCTTTAGTAGCAGTTCAATGTCAGATGCCCTACAATATTATTATAATCATTATTTTAAGAATATTACTGGTTTTGATTTCTTTAGCTTAATTTGAAATATTGTTCAATGTAGCTTGTGGATCCAGCCACATATCTAAATTCAATTTTAGATTCTTTTAGATTATTTAGATAGCAGTTAATGCTCGGCTGCGTCCAGAGGGCACTGGCTGCAGCAAAAGACATCAGAAAGGAGTCCTTTATATAACCCTGATTCTTGGGTCAAATGAGCCTCTGGCCTGTTCTAAACTATGTCAGCATATAACAGCCTCTTAAGAAAATTAAAATTACACATATGTGTGAAATGTACAATAGAGCCCTGCATGGGACTATTTTTAATCTCACTCCCACCCGCTCCTGCTATTATGGCAGCAGGTCCTGTGGGACCTGTGAGATCCCAGTCTTGCTGCAAGGCTCTACACTAGTCCCACTCAGGGCTCTAATGTACATAGTATAAGCACATACTTCTAAATGGAATAATTGCAATACATTACACATCTAACACGCAAAAGAAAATAATTCATTACTCACAGATTTAAAAAGGAATTATATGACATTTATGATTACCTTGACATAATTCTGCCATCAAAGCGTAACTTATTAGAAAGCACATTTTCAGTTAATGCCGATCTGGTCCTTATTCTGTTAAAAGAATTCATGACATTTATCAACAGATATATTCCAAAAATGTAACATTTTGCATTAAATATCAACCATTTCTAGAACTACCAATAAACCTGGATTGTGGTAACCTAGTTATGAGTTGATCCAGGTTACCCTTCCCAGTTGAGTCATAAAGCAGATGAAAGAGCTGCAATGCAGGGAGAGCAACTCTGGATATCTTTGGAGTCAATGTGATTGTCACGGGGTGCTCCACTCACTGTAGGTCTGGCGCCTCCTCATGGTCACTCTGGTGATTAGCTCTGGAGGACAACACCTCACTCCACAGTTTGCACGCTGTCACCCTGACTCTGGTCTGCCGCTCCTCTCACTCCAGGACCCACAGCATCTCCTTTGTGACTTAGCCCTCCAGCTAAATCACTCAGCATTCCCCATTTCGGGATATAGTCCATCAGCAGTCCTAAGCAGTCTTCTCATTCAGTGCCTCAGTTCTATGCCACTCACTCGGGAGGTGGTAGGGGAACCTGGGTCTGCCCTCTTCTCCGGATTTCAGTCCAGGGACCCTCAGCTCAGCAGTTCTGGCTTCCTCTCTCTGGCCTCACTGCACCTGGACTGCTTCCTACACCCTGGTTCCCCTTCTTTTTCTCAGGGTGCACCATCTCAAAAGCTTCCTCCTTCTTCCCAGAAAGTGACTGCTGCCTGTCTTCTTGAAGCCTTTCCCAGAAGCCCCCAAGCATTCCTCCCTCTTCCCAGGGAGTGACTGCCCTTTCTCAGCAGCTGCCATCTGTAGCCCCCTACCTGGCTTTATAGGCCTCGCCTACTCCTGCACAGGTGGGCCTGCTTGCAATCACTTAGTTCTCTGCACCCTGGCTCCTCCTCCAGGTGCAGCCTGGGCAGTTAATTGGCCACCTTAACCCCAGTCAGATCTATGTGGGGTGGTCATCCCATCACTGTTATTTAGATGTGCGAAGAAGAGTTACGGATCTGTTGACTCTTTTTCTTCATTTTCCTTGGCTCTCTCAAGGAAAACCAATGCTGGAAAAGCAATACTCAGAAAAATAGTCCCTTAAGAACTTAACAAACCTTCTACTTTATCTCAACACTGAAGTGGCATTCAATACTGGAGCCTAATGTGGATTTACAATGCTGGATTTCAGGATGTGCAAGTGTAAGATTGAAGAGCCCCTGGGGAATGGCTTAACACTCAGCTTCTGAACCAGAGAGGGTGACTTAATCAGTCCTTACTATTGAACTGCTCTTCAGCAGGGAAATCATTTCGCTGCTAGTTCCTGACTCAGAACAACTCCATGACCTCTCTATATATCTAGGTACTTATGTGGTTCTCATCAACATAGTAGCAGAATGTCCAGTCAACATCAGTTTCAATTTCTCCAGATCAATTTTACTAAAGTAAAGGCATACCCACTGGGGAGCACAGAGACTTGCTATGGGAGGCTGGAGCAAAACTTTAAAATTGCTCCCCATAGTCACAGCTTTCATTTTTTTTAAAAGAAAGTAAGTCTCTTACAATTATATTTGAGTACTTGAATGCGACTGATGCAGAGATATCTGCCTACATTTGCAGAGAGCCTGAAACAATATCTCTGCAATGTGGACTGCCCCATCCATTTCAATTGGTGTTAACTCAGATAGCAGTGACAATATTTTAAATGTCAACTATTTCACTGGTCATCAAAACATGTAAGAATAGAGAGGAACTATTAGATTAAGATGTACATCAGCATTTACTGAAGCGTGTTGGGTGTAGGGGAGAGGGGACACAAAAAGATGTGTAAGTTAAGAGATGCCGTGGATTGTTAAAAGCCTGCACAGTTGCCTGGGGGGAATGAGAGGGCAGCTGTCCAGCTTTTAAAAGCTTTGGAAACTCTGCTCTAGAAGATCTGTACTGTGGGACAATACCCACATAAGTTTAAGATGGTTCTTCCATATTCTGCATGTGCTTTTGGTAAATCTTTACGCCCAAGGACTCATCAGGAAAACATCATTCCCTGAAGCAGAAAAAGCACATTTATCTGTGACAGCCATAGTGCCACTACAGGACGGCATGGCTTGAAGCCATTGGATTCAGCCATAGTAATGGATAAAATACATGGAATGGCATGAGGAAGGCTTAATGGAGGCCTAAAACCAAAAACAACTAAAGATACCCAAAAAGAAAAAAAACCTGTCAAAGTGTAGCAATAACTAATACTAAATATCATACCGCCAAGACTACATAGATAAGCAAAAATCCCACCTCTCCATAAAGTGGGGCTGATGGGGCTAGCAAAGGCCACCATTAAGCTCCTGCTCACTTCCTACAGCAGTCAGAAGTAAATGAACAGTTGGAGCTCTGCACCCTTTGGAGCACGAGGACACATGTAAGGTGTGTGTGAAACACAGCCACTGCTATCTAGAAAGTTCCAACCTGGTTTATCCCAGGCTGTAACAGGGTCGGACTCACCCGGCGGCACCTCCTGCTGGTCTCAGTTGGGAATTAGCTCACCAGCCTCCAGAGCGCCCTCTTCTGGCCGGTGATCCGCCTGACCACTCTCTGGCCCACGAGTCCCTCCCGGGACCCAGTGCCCCTTTACCTGGGGTGCTGCCCCCTAGCAGTACCCCACAGGTCTGGGTCTCCCCTCCCCAGGAGACCCCAACCCACTATCCCCACTTCGCCTCAGTTGTAGGCTACTGCCAGTCACCAGCTAGCCCCCACGCCCTGAGGCAGACTGCAGTATAAGCCACTCATCACAGGCAAGGTTGGGTTGGACCTGCTGCCGCGGCTTACCCGTGGGTTGCCCCTGCAACCCCCGTACCTAGATGGGCCTAACCCTAGGCCACAGCCTGGGGTTTTCCTAGGCAGGAGCTCTCCAGCTCCTCTGATCTTTCCCCAGCACTGCTCCACCCTAGGTACCTGGTCAGGTCCCTGCAGCCAAGCCCTTCTCCCTTTACAGGCAGAGGGAGTCTGTGTCTAGCTCCTGGCTGCCCTGGCCTTTATAAGGCCAGGTGTATCTGTTTGGGGCATGGACCCCAGCTGAGGCTACTTCCTCACTCAGCCTAGCCTTCAGAGCTGCAGCCCTCCAGTCCTTCCCCCAGGGCTGACTCTGACCCTGTCAGGGCTGGAGCAGGTGGCCACCCTGCTACACAGGCATACAAAACACCCACACTGAAGATCATACAGGCAGTACTCAAAGAACTCACTGATCTTGTTTTTGCACCTCTAAAACTGGATGGAACAAACTTTATTACACTCGGCAAAGAAAAAGAAAAAAAGAGAAAGAAAGCGAGAAAGACCAAGCATGAAAAGATTCAGCCTGAAAGGAATAGGTTTTGCTAAAGTTACAGCTGGTTGAAATTAGGGCTATACATCTGTAGCTCAAAAAACCCCAAACCACCACCGCAAAAGAAAACTTACTTTGTTTCATGTAATGTTCTTTTTCTAAAGCGCAACGGTGCTGTCCCAAGACCTGCAAAGGTCCGATCTCTCTGGCAAGTACCAATATTTGTACTTTGCTCTGGGTCACTTATTACAGCCCTTACCGAAAAAAGAAACAAAACAACATTACTCTATGGCAGAAGTTCTCAAACTGGGGGGCGCCCCTCACCCGGTGTGTATGCGGAATGTATTTGGGGGGCATGAAAAGCTTTGCGGGGGAAGCTACTGAGCACAATTTACCCACAGCAATTAATAACTAGCAAAGCTGATTCCTCCAGATGCATCAGGTCCTCAGATGGCACTGTGCATTTGACTCTAGATGGTTCTGTGCATTTTGACAGATTTCTGTTAAGCTTGCATAGCATTATAAAAAGCCATTGCCATCTGTACATTATCTGTTTACTACGACACGGTGTGCACATTTAATTGTAAGCATCAACCACAATCACAGTTTTGCTTTTGCTCTTATTACAATGGATCATTGGCTCTGTTTGACTAAATACTTTACTGTTTTTAATGTTTAGTGAGAGTTGCATGTTGATTATTTTTTAATCGGTGTATGTGCTTGTGTGTGGGGGGGGTGAACTACTACAGACACAAAGAAGTGGGGTGTGATCAAATAAGTTTGAGAACCATTGCTCTGTGGTAAATATAAATTTGTAGATCATTTTTGTTCTAACTCTTGTAAATGCTAGGGTAATATAATCATACTTCACAGGCTGGCATTAATTGTGCATACCTAAGGTACATTAAGGAAAATAAGCCTGATAATCAGTTACTTCAAGCACAAAGAAATGCAAGAGTGGCCCATTAGTGCACATCTTACTGGTGTTTCACCACATATACTTTTAAATAAGAAAAAAAATTAAATGTATTTTGCAATCTGAAGAAGCACAAAGTTATTTTCATTCCCTCTGTCCCCTGCAAAGGCTCTACCACTTTCCTGTGGTTCTTTCCAGAGACAGTCAGTGCTGTTACTTATACTGCCTAGTGAGGGTCACCAAACAAAAGCAGAAGACCCTTCCTCCTTCAAGGCTCTGAAATGCTGTCTATAGTGCTCCAAAGACTTGCCAACCCAGGGGTGTTAACCGCCTAGTTGTGTGACATTGGCCAACTCAATCTCTCAGAGCCAACTCTGTAAAACTGGAACAATATTGTCTTACTTCAAAGGAGTGTTGTGCTGATTAATTCATTACTGTTTTAAAAATTTGAGATTCTCAGAAGAAAGGCAACTAAAGACGTATAATGTATTACAAAAGGCACCAATATATTTTGCATAAAAGTATGCAGATTAGGTCTCAAGAGTGTGCTACTGTAAAACACTTAAAATTAGGGTGCAAGTGTTAACAATTTTTTTATTCTTCTGAGAGATACTTACATCATACTTATGGCATTTAAAAATAGAAAGTTAATCATTTTCATCACATACATTTTACAAAGAAATTAAAGAATTTAAAGAACGTTCATACATTAAAAAAAAAAAAATACTTCCTTCACAAGGTAGAGCACACTTTCAAATAGTTGATTCTTCTACAGTGTTAACTTGTAATTATACTTTGTATATTCTCTTACCTAGATAACTGATCCACCATCACTTGCTCTACTACAGTTTGCTTTCTCCTCTGTGCAGCTACATCCTCCTGAAATGAAATACCTATTAAGAGCCTATGAGATACAATAAACACTTCAGAAAATAAGATGATTTTCAGAAGATGCAGTTAAGCAATATAGTTAAACTGTTTACATATGTACTACCTCTGTGTAATTTTATTGTCTACTTATAAAAGAGAAATCTAACATATATGCTGAGGGCCAGATTTCTTTATATTTGCTCACACATTACTTTTAGTAAGTGTATTCTTTAAGTGGGACAAAGCATAAGAGAAACTTCCCTCCCCGTTCAATGTATCATAGGAATCAGCGCGGATACTAATTATGATTTGAAGCAATGAAGATTTACCTCTACCAATTTGATTTTGTCTTGTGAAAGATTCTTTTATGATTTATTGTCCACTCCCTATTTTTATTTGAAAGCAGGTCCAGCTATATGCCGGAATATTCTCCTCCTCAGATATATGACAATCGGAAGAGTATTATAGGAGTCACCCTATTCATTGGGAAGATTATCCCAACTATTCTTCTTTGCTGGCAGTGGGCTTTACTCTCTGGCAAAACCCTATCATTTAATATATATCAGATTTCTGAACTTCTCTACTTAGGTTTGCCCTTATTTCCATGACATTTATACAATTTGTTTGCATGGGAAGACAAAAGACATTGTTCAGTGTTTTTCATGTAAACTTCCAACCCAATCTGCATACCTCTGATTAGTTATCTATATCTTTGATCAGCTGTGGCTCCTTATATCTTAGTGCAACTCTATTTCACTAATGTGCTAAATACAGAGACAATCTGTGATTGAGAGAAGCTTTCCCAGATAGGCATTTTTACATGTGCAAGCCAAATTCTATATAGACCAAGCCCTACTATTTTTGCAGAAGATGAAGAACTGGTTGCTAATCCAACACTAGATAATTTTAAAGGATAAAACTTTACCAAAGTTGTTATAGGGTTAAATTGTAAAGGGTATAATTCACGACTCCCAGTAAGTCAGATTTGCTCTCTGCATAGAGAGCAAAACCGACCATTGTACGTCACCTTTGTGGACCTAACCAAAGCATTCGACACAGTCAGCAGAGCCAGTCTATTTGCAATACTAGAAAAAGATAGGATGCCCACCAACCCTGTTAAGTCTTATACGTTCATTCCACAACAACATGAGAACAACTGTCCAGTTTAGTGGTCTACTTCGGACAGCTTTAAGATGAAAAGCGGAGTGAAGCAAGGATGTGTTCTTGCCCCTACACTCTTTGGAATCTTCTTCTCAGTACTCTTGAATTGTGCATTTAAGGACATGAAAGATGGAGTGTATCTCCACACAAGATCAGATGGGAAACTCTTCAACCTATCTTAAACTTAAGTCAAAGACCAAAGTCAAAAAGGTGCTAACCAGGGAACTTCTATTCACTGATGATGCTGCCCTCATAGGCCATAATAAAGATCTACTACAAGAACTCATGGACCGCCTTTCAAGTGCTTGTCAGGCATTTGCTCTCACCACCAAGAAAACGGTTGTATTAGGACAGGGGGTTCCACAAGATCCTTCAATTATCTTAAAGGCAAACCAGCTACAAGTAGTCCAAAAGTTCAGCTATTTAGGTTCTACAGTGACCACCAACCTCTCACTGGATGAAGAACTAAATGTTCGCACTGGAAAGGCTGCCACCACCTTTAGCACAAGACCAAAATGCTAGAGCACCAAAATGCTTGCGTCCACAGCACTCTCATGTATGGTGGGGAAACATGCTCATCAGGAGAAAAGTTTAAACAGTTTCCACCTACGTTGTTTACACCACATATTCAACACCAAATGGCAAGATACAGTCACCAATGCAGAGGTTCTTCAAAGGGCAAATTTACCAAGTGTGACAGCCCTGCTCAAGCAAAGATGACTGCACTGGCTGGGCCATCTGAGTAGGCTGGAAGACGGACAGATACCCGAGGACATGCTATACAGAGAGCTATCGGAGAGAACAAGAACAACAGGATGCCCCAAGCTTCACTATAAAGACACATGCAAGCGAGATATGAAGGAATTTGGAACTGATCCTGATCAATGGGAAATCTTGGCAAGTGATCATAACAAGTGACGCCATCATCTCCATCAGGGTATCAAAGTCCATGACAGAAGCTGGCTCCTACAGCTTGAAGAGAAAAGAGCCCATAGGAAGCAAGCAGCTCTCAACCAAGATACATACATTTTCAATTGGCAAAGATCATAAAATCTCAGATTGGACTATTCAGTCACTTGAGACATTGCAAACCATCTACATCAGAGGCTGCAATTCCCACAGTCTCTCGCAGACGAAAGTATGCCAACACTATCCAGTAAGTATGAATAACCACTTGCCGGAATAACTAACTCAAATGCATCACAAACTGTTTATTCTGAGAAGGCTTTTTTCCTTTCTGGATTTCTGAATTACAAATGTTTGGTTTTTATCTGTGATGCAATCAGGTGTCACAATTATCAGTGCATTATATTAAATTATTGAACATATACATCCTTGCCCATTACTTGACCCAAGGGATAGGTTTAAAATAATTATATACTAGAGGACAAAGCGATAACTGCAAACTGTAGTCCATGGAGCATTTCCTAGGTATGAGTGCCAAACACTGACAGAAACACTTCTAAAGGCTCCCTTGACATCTTTCAAACAGCTACTTAATGACTGAAAGTATGTTGGTTACAGTGCTCTTGACAGCCCAATCAGCCAGCAGTGCCCACTCCTCTCATTTTTCTGCACATTAGCTGACTGTGAGTAACAAAGTGTGACATTCAGGGACGGCTCTGATGATTCTGCCGCCCCAGGCAGTTGCCGCAGCCCCGCCCCCGACGCCGGGCGACGTTGCGGGGCCCCGCCCCCGACGCCGGGCAACGTTGCGGGGCCCCGTCCCCGACGCAAGCACTCTGAGTCCCGCAGCAGCAAGGTAAGAGTGGCAGGCCTGCCGCCCCATTGCCGCCGCGGCAGGAGAGAATGGGGCGGCAGTCCGAGTCCCGCAGCGGCAATTCGGTGGCGGGAAGAGCGGTGGACCCGCCGCCAAATTGCCACCGTGGGACTCAGACTGCCGCCCCATTCTCGATGCCGCCCCAAGCACCAGCTTGGCAAGGTGGTGCCTGGAGCCGGCCCTGCCCTGAGCGGCTCGGGCACTTCACCCAGCCCCGGCTGTGGTGCTGGGGGGGCGGCTGCCCTGCGGCACCTGCAGGCAGCTCCGTGTGCCCTGTGGGGCGGTCCCCAGCCTGAGTGTCCCAGTCCTTACCCAGTCCTTTTGCTGTCCCAAGGGGAAACAAACAAAAAAAAGGATGGCCAGAATGCTGACCCTGAAAATGTGCTGCCCCAAGCATGTGCTTGGTTTGCTGGTGCCTAGAGCCGCCCCTGGTGACATTCAGCAATTTTAATGGTGGCTCTGAACTGCCCTCACACAATCCTCATCCCTGCAGTACTGAGCCCTTAATATTAAGAGTTTATTTGTCTTTTTAAATTAAAGAAGCAAACAGATAAAGTATCTGATGATAGTAATGCATCTGAGAGTTTTCTTATCATGCAAGGAACTACTGCTAGCAGTAGCGCCCCATCTACATTCACTTCAATGGGAATTATAATAATTTAAGTTTTTATTATGATGCAAACTTCAATTCAAGCAGATGGGCAAATAGTATTTTCCATTTATTCTACTTGCATTTACAGTCTCACAAAAATTTGAATGGCTTAACATACTTTGTGAGAATGTCACTATGCTAACCCATTTCAATAGACAGTTGTGTCCCCACAAAAACAAATATGAAAAAAATCACCATTCATGTTCAGTAGTAAAGCATGCAAAACCAGATCTCACCAAAGTTCAGTTTCATTATACAATAATCCTAAACTCAGTGTTTAGCGTTCTTGTGCTTTTTCTGCACAGTTCTGACAAAAGATCACAGAAGAAATAGAAGAGACCTATTAGGTCACCCAGTTAATTTCCTTGTCAATGCTAGATCATGTATGATTTAATAAATATAAATATATGATGTAAAATGCACATATATACAAACTTCTATCAATGAGATTTTCAAAAGTGCTCAGCACTTGGCCTAACTCTGTTCTCATTGAAAACAACGGTTAAATTTCTTTTTACTTCAATGGAAGAAGTTGGGCACTGACTGCCATTCTATATGTCTGCAGCATATCAAAATGTATACCTACAAACCTTGATATATAGGGATATTTATAAAACAATTTAATACCATCCAGGAAACTTACAGCTTCTAACTTCCTTATGCTGTGCTGCATTGTGTAGGGCTTGCTTGTATAGCATTGCTGCAAGAGCGCTTTCTCATCAAGAGCCGTAAGATCATGTTCAGTCCTGTCTTCAAGCTGTGGATCCTACAAAGAAATACGCTGTATTCCACTTACAACATCATGGGCAATCAGCTGTAGCAAACAAAAATATTTTTCTTTGGTTTAGACCAGGGGTTCTCAAATTTCATTGCACCGCAACCTTCTTCTGACAACAAAAATTACTACACAACCCCAGGAGGTCAAGCCCTGCCAAAGCCCAAGCCCCACCACCCAGGCGGGGCAATCAAAGCCAAAGGGCTTAAGCCCCAGGTGGGGGGCCTGTAACTTGAGCCCCACCACCCAGCGCTGAAGCGCTCAGGCTTTGGCTTCAGCCGTGGGCAGTGGGGCTCGGGCTTTTACCCCATGCGGTGGGGATCAGGCTTTGGCTTCGGCCCCAGCAAGTCTAATGCCAGCCCTGGCGACCCCATTAAAATAGTGTCATGACCCACTTTGGGGTGCTGACCCACAGTTTGAGAACTGCTGGTTTAGACTTCTCTTGTAACAGACATTTCCTGCAGTTTTACAGAAGTAAACAGTGCTCTTAAGAGGAGATGGATGGACAGGGTAAATGTAATATATTTAGAAATGAAGGGGGAAAAATACAGACTTTTTTCAGAAGAATTCACCAGAAGCTGAATCACAGAATCATAGAATCTCAGGGTTGGAAGGGACCTCAGGAGGTCATCTAGTCCAACCCCCTGCTCAAAGCAGGACCAACCCCAACAAGATCATCCCAGCCAGGGCGAAGTTTTGGGGGTTTTTTTTAATTAATTATGCTGAATGCAAAGATCACATTTTCATAAAACAATTACTTATGTTCTCAGGGACTGATTAAATAAAATCTGATTGTGTATTCTATAAATTCTATAATTAGAATAGAAATGTAAGGTTGGGAGGGACCTCAAGAGGTCATCTAGTCCATCCCCCTGCACTGAGACAGGACCAAGTATGCTTAGACCATCCCTGACAGGCATTGACTAACCTGTTCCTAAAACCTCCAACAATGGGGATTCCACAACCTCCTGAGGTAACCTAATCTAGTGCTCAATTATCCTTACAGTTAGAAAGGATTTTTTCTAATATCTAGCCTGAATCTCACTTACTACAAATCAAGCCAATTACTTCTTGTCCCACCCTCGTTGGACATGGAGAACAATTGATCACTGTCCTCTTTACATATTTGACGACTGTTATCATGCTCCCCCTCAGCCTTCTCGTCTTTGGACTAAAAATGTCAAATTCTTTCAACCTTTCCTCATAGATTATGTTTTCCAAACCTCTTAACAGTTTTGTTGCTTTCTTCTGGACTCTCTCCAGTTAGTTCACATCTTTCTTGACATGTGGTGCCCAAAACTGGACACAGTACTCTAGCTGAGGCTTTACCAGTGCAGAGTAGAGAGGAACAATTACTTTCCATATCTTATATAAGACCCTCTTGTTAATATATGCCACAACATTTGCCTTTTTTGCTATAGTATTACACTGACTCATATTCAGTTTGTGATCCACTATAACCCTAAAATCCTTTTCTGAGTACTACTGACTCACCAGCTATATTACATATTGTATTTCACTGAAACACAGAAATGTAGGACTGGAAGGGATTCAGAGAGGTCATACAGTCCATCCCACTGTGCTGAGGAAGGGCCAACTATACCTACCATTTCGGAGAGGGGGTTGTCCATCCTGTTCTTAAAAACCTCCAAAGATGGGATTTCACAACCTCCCTTGGAAGACTATTCCAGAGCTTACCTTTCCTTTTACTGAGAAAAATCTTCTGAATATCCAACCTAAATCTGACTTGCTGCAGAATAAGCCAATTACTGCTTGTCCTACCTTCAGTGGACATGGAGAACAACTGATCACTATCCTCTTTATAACAACCCTTAACTTATTTTAAGGTTATTATCAGATTCCCCGTCAGTCTTCTTTTGTCAAGACTAAATATGCCCAGTTGTTTTTAACCTTTCCTTATCGGTCAGGTTTTCTAAACTTTTTATCATGTTTGTTGCTTTCCACTACACCCTCTCCAATTTGTCCACATCTTTCTTAATGTGTGGCACCCAGACCTGGACACAGTACTCCACCTGAGACCTCACCACAGACAGGTAGAGCAGAACAATTACTTCCCATATCTTACATACAATAATCCTATTAATACACTGCAGAATATTAGCCATTTTTGCAACTGCATCACATTGTTGGCTCATATTCAATTTGTGATCAACCACAATCACAAGATTGGTGTCTACAGTACTACCGCAGTGCCAATTATTATCCATTTTGCATTTGTGCATTTGATTTTGCCTTTTTAAGTGTAGTACTTTGCACTTGTCTCTATTGAATTTCATCTGATTGATTTCAGATCAGTTCACCAATATCTTGAGATCATTCTGAATTCTAATCCTGTCTTCCAAAGTGCTTGCAACCCCTTCCAGGTTGATGTCATCCACAAATTTTATAAACATACTCTCCATTATCTAAGTCATTAATTTAAATTGTGAATAGTTACAAATGCAAGACTTACCCCTGGAGGACTTGATATGCCCTCTCAGTTTCACAGTGAATCACTAAATAGACTGTACTCAGAGACTAGTCATCAGCTATGCAACCACCTTATAGTAATTTCATCTAGACCATATTTCCTTAATTTACTTATGAGAATGTCATGTGGGACAGTGTTAAAAACCTTACTAAAGTCCAAAGATACCACACGTACTGCTTCCTCCCTCCACTAAGTCAGTAACCCTGTCAAAGAAGGAAATTAGAGTGGTTTGGCACAATTTGTTCTTGACAAATTCACATTGGCTATTACTTTTCACCTTATTATCCCTCAAGTTTCAACAAATTGATTGTTTAATCATTTGTTCCATTATCTTTCTAGGCTGACAGGTCGTAATTCTCTAAAACCTCCTTTTTCCCCTTTTTGAAAATAGGTACTATGTTTGCCCATCACCAGTCCTCTGGGACCTCAGCCATTCTCCATAATTGTTCAAAATAACTATTAATGGTTCAGAAATTGCTTTGCTAGCTCAAGTATTCTACAGTGAATTTCATCAGGCTTTGCCAACTTGAATACATCTATCTTATTTAAGTATTTCTTTAACCTGTTCTTTTCCTATTCTGACCAGAGATCCTTCTCCCTTGTTAATAGTCACTGTGTTAAACATCTGATTACAATTAACTTTTTTAGAGAAGACTGAAGTAAAAAAGTAATTAAACACTTGAGGATAAAAATCATGATATTAAAAATAGTATATCCTGATTTTTACTTTACTTTTTTAAAAAAAATATAAGAATTATTTTACTCATCTCATGTTTAGTAATATCTTTTGCGTGAGCCCAAAAGCAACTCCACCAAATACACTCGACTCCAATTCTATTCTGCCCTCCTCTTCCTCTTTGCAAACATCCACCTGCTGTCCTTTCAGTTTCAATTTCAGTTGTGCTTCTCCCATAAAAGCTCTCTTGCAGAGTCTGGAGAAGTAGAGCATGCAAGTGAGTTACTCTTAGCCAGATGCAGGACAGTGTGATGTTATGTTTGTGCAGGAGAGAGGAAATGAAACTCACCATCAACAAAATACTATCACTGACAAGGTGCTATAACATGAACAAAATAAACACAGGGGGAAAAAATGATATTTTTCCTGTCTCCATTCTTTTGGTCATAGGTTCTCTTAGGTTTTACTTCTAACACTGGTAAGTACATTTGCAAATTTGATTTGAAGTGGACAGTGTTCTTTTAAGGGTACGTCTACAGTACGAAATTATGTCAAAATTATTCTATTTGATTTTTTGGAAGCGATTTTATACATTCGATCTTGTGTGTCCCCACTAAGCGCATGAATTCGGGGCAGTGCGTCCACAATACCGTGGCTAGCATTGACTTTGGGAGCGGTGCACCGCTGCCCATTGGAATTCTGGGTTAAGAATTCTGGTTTTTTGAACAGCATTCCGGGGTTTTTTTAACGGAGTTCTGCCTGCTCAGATTCTTCTCCCCATACTGCGATCAGATCCAGTACCTCCCATTTGGTCTATGCTGGAGTTCTTTTGCAATTCTGGGACTGCACAGTCACCTGTGCTGGTGAGCTCTGCATGGTCTCCTGTGCTGGTGAGCTCACCATGCTGGCCAAATTCAAAAGTTCCCAGGGCTTTTTCTGACTACCTGGCTAATGCATCTGAGTTAAAAGTGCTGTCCAGAGTAGTCATAATGGAGCATTCTGGGATAGCTCCCGGAGGCCAATAGCATCAAATTGCGTCCACAGTACCTCAAATCCAGAACAGCGATGCCAAATTTAGCACTACTCCCCTTGCCAAGGTGGAGTACAGAAACCGGATTTAAGAGCCATTCATTTTGACATAACAGGGTTGGTTGTGTGGACGGATTCAGTTTTTATTCAGTATAATGCAGCTAATTCCAAAACAATCATGTAGTGTAGACCAGGCCTAAGACAATCAAGCAATATACATAGTAGCCATCTCAGCCTGGGACACTAATCTCCCTCTTTCATAACTTTTTCCTTTCCATTCTATTAATATTCAGCAGCTAAAATTATCCTTCGTCATTGTCATTTCAAGCATGTCACTGCTTTTTAGTCCATTCATTGGCTTCCTCTCTCTTTCCATAGTATTCAAATGCGTCATCTTTGATCAAGGTTTCATCCAGTTTCTCTCTCTTCAATGGCCATTCCCCTCCTCACACCTCTTGCTCACCTCCTACTCCCACCTTCATGTCTTTTTCATGCTTCTCCTCACACCTAGAATGATAACTCTTCCGGTGTGCTGAGCATCCTCATTCTCCCCCTCTTCTTCAAAAGAAAAATGAAAGGTAACTTTTTTTATTTTGTTTTTCCATTGTTGATCTCCACTTCCCTGCTGTCTACTCCTAATTTTTTTTATTTAAATAGCAGAATTTATAAGATTCATTAGTAATAGAATACGATTATTATTGTTTGTATTGTGGTAGCATCAAGAAGTCCCAATCAGGGTTTGGGACCCTGTTGTACTGGCCACCACACACACATGCAATAAGCTATCCCTGCCCCCAAAGGACTTACAATCTAAATAGTTAGCATTATCTTTATTTATTTTAACCCCTTTCCCTCTTTTCCCCACATCTTTTTTCTGCTAATTTTCATTTTCTGTTTGTCTGTAAGTTCCATAGGGCAGTGGTAATATATTTTTTCTGTTCTTTGTAAACTATGCAAAGTTATGGCTCTAGATACATATTTAAATAAGGACTGAAACCACTTCACCATTCTAATGTAAACTTTTTACCATCATCCTTCCTCTTTTGGAGTCACCAATTCTGCATTTTCCTTCTAATAAAAGTGCAAACAAGAAATCTCATCTGTAGCTCATGCAAATCTTGCTCATCTGGCTGGGAGAACTGCCTTCCCAGGGCATATACTTGCTCTCCCACTGGAGACTTATGCTTCTAGTGTTCATAAGAGGAAAGGGTTCAAATAGACTTCCTCTATTTTAATGCCTATTCAACATTAGAGATGCTCAGATACTAATGAGGATGAGCACCAAAGTACATCTGCAAGTTTAAAATATGTTACCTCTTTATGTGCTGTTTTTCTTGAAGATTCCTGAAACTGGGCATTGTTTTTTTTCTTTTCTGCAGTTCTCTGAGAATACTGTTTATATCCCTCTTTCATTTCTGCTTCATACTGCTGATATTTTAGTTTGTATTTGTCTGTTGGGGATGGAAGATTTTCTGGTATTGTCTTTTGCTCCAAAGAAAGCTAAAAAGCAAAGAATAATCAGAAATAACAGCCTTCTGCTGTGATACACAATGTCAACAGCAAGATTATTATACTCATCCAGTACATTTTTACAGTTAAAGGACTGATGTTCCTTGACACCACACTTAACATTTAGAAGAACATAAATACTGTTGTATAACAACATTAGGTTGTTCTCATTAAACTCTTCTTGTTTCGTGTAGAGAATGTTTTTTTTTCTGCGAATGAAGCGACTCTCAGCCATATCCAGAAACTAAAATCCACCTGTGGTCTCTTGCCAGCCATTGCAGAGGCAGAGGACTGTGAGACTGGAGCAACAGCATGAACCCATATTTGGTTTGGAATGCTGAATGAAGGGGCCAAAGTTTACCTAGATCAGAGGTTGTAGTGGTACTGACTAGGCATTGGGGTGACTCCCTCACCTTTCCCTATACTTTGCTCAACTCCAAGGACAACATCAGTTGCAAAGGCTTTGGAGCCAGCTACATAGTTTCTTGAGATCCCACTTCCCTTCTCCTGGAGTCAAGTGCTGTGCTGGGTAGGGTAGAAACAGCAGCAGTAAGAGCAGGGTGCAGGGAGAAACCAAAATGCTTCTTTTCTCCTCTCCTCTGTCTCTCACTGGGTCCTAACACCTATGGATTTTGCTGATTTTTCAACACCCCCTTCCAAACAGTAGTGGATCCAGCAGTGTCACCTTATGAACCATGTGCGGGCCCTGCACCAGTAGTTCAGCAGTCCTGGGGTATGTCTACACCACAGAGACTGTACCATGTTGGCATAGCCCCATAGTGTAGACACAGCCTACATTCACAGAAAGGTTTTTTTTTTGGAGGTGTAGGAACACTACCTGTTTGAACAACATTAGCATGTCGACGGAACACTCGTCCGTCTATATACTCTATACTTCCAACACACTGAGGGTTGTGTCAGCATAGTTACATCAGTTGGGGTGTGGTTTTTTCACCCCCTGACTGATGTAGCTATGCCAATATAACTTTCAAATGTAGACCAAGCCCTGTTCTAGAACAGTGTTTCTCACACTGTGAAACTAGCCTCCACTGAAAGATGTGACTCTCTCAAGAAGTGTAGAAAAGCCTATAAAAAATGCAAAAGTGAGGTATTATTTCCCTTTTACTTGATGATTTTATGAGTGTTCTACAAACAGGACTTGGAGCATACCTACCCTACAGCCACTATATCACTGCTTCCTAGATCAACTAAACAGATTTTTCTGTCGCTGTAGTTAAATCCATAATTCTGGGAGGCGATAGCTAGGTCAATGAAAGAATTCTCCCACTGACCTAGCCACATCTACATTGGTAACTAGGTCAATCTAACTACAGCACTCAGGGCGTGAAATTTGTCACAGCCCTCAGTGACATAGCTAGGTCAATCTCATTGTAGACCAGTCCATGGAGTAACAGTAGAACTGAGTGGGAATGACCAAGAAATAAAGAAAAAAAAATCTATATTTAAATTATTATACCACCTAGTCTCTTAGGGAAGATTCACCTATAAAATTTCCTACAGCGGAAGCATGATTTATTTATTTTTTTATTTCGTGTAGAAGTATTGCTACAATCAAGCATCTGAAGCAAGCAATGCAGAAATCATGGCCACACAAAAATATGTTAAAATATATCAGTGGCACTTGACTACCTTTTCTCCTCAAGGTAGATTCAGACGGAATAGAAACAAAGAGGGAGAATGAGCAAGAGAGCTATTCTATTTAGGTTCTTATACCACATCCATCCCTATGGTATCTGGGAAATAATGGAGGGTATAAAGAGGGAGAGGGAAGGTAAAAGAAAGTGAAAAAGAGGAAAAGAAGAGACTGGGGGGTAGTCAAAGCCATTTCAACTTTTTGGTAACTTTACAGTAGTAAAATAGAGTTATGTTCACTGATTGTGAATTTGAAAAATGCCTTCTAGCAAAAGAGATAAATATATATCTATCAACATTCAGCAACTCACATCGACTCTAACTTAAGACCACATGCATGTTATTAGAGAGGATGATAAAGCGAGAGAGAGACAAAGCCACACACATATACAGGCTTAGTCCGCACTACAAAGTTTCACTGGTATAGCTATGTTGGACAGGATTTGGAGGGGGTGGGGGAAATTACACCCTCTGACATAGCTATGATAGCAAAACCTGTTCTAAATGCCACGATGTCAAAGGAAGAGTGCTTCTGTCGGCTTAGCTAATGTCAAACAGGGAAATGATTTAGCTATGCCAGCAGAATTTATTCTGTTGGCTCATGCTGTATCTGCACCAGGAGGCTCTGCTAACATAACTACACGGGCAAAAAACATGTAGTGTAGCGTAGACAAGCCGAGAAACACAGAGAGAGACAGAGAAAGGGAGAGAGAATGTGGTTTCTAGTGTCCTAATTGGGGAAAAAGTGACCTAATAGGTGGTCATTTCATACAGTGAATGACCATGTTCCAAGTTAATCAACATGAGTTGCTGTCACTGTTCCCTCTAAGCTGTGCGCGCGCACACAGATTCTAAACCCTGCGCACACGGCGAAACACTGCGCGCACAAAAATTTGCACAGAAGCACAACAATTTGTATAGAAGACATTTTTTGCGCACACGGCCTGTCAAAAATTAGAGGGAACATTGGTTGCTGTATTATTAACAATTGCTGAGAGGTGATAAAAGGTTTTACAATGTTCCAAACAATGTTCCAGCCTACACTGGCAGCACAGTGCTGCTTTCTAAGGACCCAGTCCGGCAAACTACTACTTATGCAAGTGTCCCATTTGACTTCAAGGGATTATTTGCTTAAGGACTGCATATGTGCATAGATGTTCTCATGATCAGGCCCTCAGATGGTTAGACTGCTGTTATGGACTCACTTTTTGTATTAATTGTTCTTGGGTTTAAAAAAAATTAAATATTTTTAAAAGAACTACCAAAGGATGGTAATTTTCTAATTAGTAGTTTTCTAATTTTCCATCAGGACATACACACACAGGGAGGTTAGGATGCCTTTCATTCCTTAACTACAGAAATATAATGCAATTTACTAAGATTTGGCATATACCTCTCACCCTTACCACAGAAAATAATCCTATAGATTTGTACAGGTCCTGAATTGGTTTGAAGTTTGGGAAACCACTTCTTGAGCACATATCGATCTCAGAAGATTAACCTTTGCAACCCCTGAACCTTTTCCTTTTTCTAATGACAAAAACTATCACATCTGATACAGTTTCAAAATGCAAATGCTAACTATATATAATGATAGGAGATTAAAAGTAGTCTCTCAACTAAGCCATTTCATTATCATACCAAAGAAGTTAAAACCTGTTTAATTTTTAGATCATACATCACAATCCTCTGCTATTCAATTGCTAGTATTATTTTGTCAGGATGTATTTTTCCAACTATTTTACCTCCATTTTCTTCTGACAATGGTTTCCCATCTGTTTAATAGAAAGGAAAAAAGAAATGTTATTTTAAATAGCAATTATCACCATCTATGCTGCATGAATCAAAAGAAAATTTGTCAAATACATTTTTCCAAAGTTAAACAAAACAGAAAAATTCAAAGGACACCTCTTCTCAATCTCAAGTAACAGTGACTGAAAAAAAACACTCAGCAGAGTCATTATCAAATGTGTTCTTAATTTCAGTAATTTGGACAGTGATTTTAAACAGCTCTGTAATTTTCCAGAAAGCAGTATGTTTAAACTGAATAACTGATTTTCCTTCTATGACAACTAGGTGTAGCTGGTCTTTTTTAGAATTTTAGGTTCTTACTTAGCACAGAAAGAGAAGAATAAATACTGATGTTCTATTTAGATTTATTTTAAAATATATACATTTATGTTGTCAACCAAACTAGCTATTACTCTGAAATTAACTCGCAATTCTCTTTGAAAAAGGAAGAAAAACGTTAATAATGAAGTTATTGCATTTCACTACGATAGTTCATGAGTGGCCAGGATTAACGCATGTTCTTCCACAAAATAAATATTTGCTATTTGTAAACAAAAAGTTATTTTTCATATCTTATGTTTAAGAACTATTTCTTATTTTGGTTAATTATGTTATTATTTTCTGATTTACGCAATTTTCTTAAGATTTGTTTAGAAGTAGAAATCAAAGTTATATGCTACCTCAATGCAATCACAATTTTCAGATGCTTTCACAAATTGTTACTAACAATAGCGACCACTAGCGTACAAACTGTTAATAGGCAAAATTAAAAGAATTAGAGTATAAATCAACAGTCTACAATAAATAGTTACTGTGACAAAGAAATGGAGTTTGACATTTCTGAAGAGCTTCCTAGCAAAAAAAACCTTATTAGAAAGCACTTTGACCAATAATACTCTCCTATCTTTTAATTTAATCACACAAATGGAAAGAACTAAATTGTATAATAAAATTAGATGTGCTTTATTTGCTTCAATTCTCATGAAAGACAGTATTTTTAAGATATCAGTAGTGGCAAACTGACCTGTTGTGTCTGATGATGCTGTGCATAAGGAGTCTGTAATGGTGTACCCCAACTAACAGTTGAAGATGAATCCGGAGGGCCAATGCGAGGAAACCTCTTATTGTATGGTATGTAAGAATCTCCATCCTAAAATACAAAGAGAACAAGATTATTTGTACTTATTTCATAGTCAAAAGGAATGTTTTGACCAACTCCTGCAAACTTTTCAGATAACACTAACTCATGATTACCTCTTCATCCGAAGATCCCAGCTTGCCCAAATCAAGGCATGGCACCCTGCAGGAAGTTAAAAAATGGCCTTAGTAATGCTTCAATATATTATCAATACATGCTTTCAATTGCAGTACAAGGGAACCCTCTGATAATGAAGTGCTTTTCCCATTCACAAAAAATATCTTGGCTATAAACAGTTTCACTATAATTGGAGAGGGCCTACCTGGCAAAAGTCCCTACCAACCCCCTTCGCTTCACCTCAGGAAGTGGTAACAGAGCCTTTCTTCATCCTCAGTTGCAGAGGACACTGGCAGCTGTGAAGGGCCCCAGGAAGGCCTTATCTTCACTTCCAGCCTCAGATAGTTCTATCAAGACCATCCTGGCTCCTCTTCACTCCCCACTAGGAGCAGCTGCAGCAAGATCAGAAGCCAGGGATTTCTCATTACCCCTCTACCACAACAGTATTGTGGCAAATTCTCTCCTCTCCATAATCAGCCAGAAGAGAGGCAATGGGGAAGTAAAAAGTAATCCTTTTTGAATGCAGCTCTTCAAAACTAATTGGAAGGGAATTAGCACAGTGGAACCCAACTATACTGCAATTAAATACCAATAGTGACTCTCCGTTCAGCTTAAAGAAATTAAAAAGTCAACTGAAATACATTAAAGCAATTCTGTACTTTTACTTCATTTTAGCCCCAATCCCACTAGGCAATGAGTGTCCTCTAAAGTAAACAGGAGTTGAAGATACTCAGCACTAAATGAAGATGCATTCAGTGTCTTTCTGGATTGTGCCCTTTGGGTTCAATCCACGCCCACTAACTTTCAGTGGGAGCTGGATCAGACCGTAAGGCTATATCTATATTGCACACCACTGGTGGTGGCATATGGAGTATGGATAGTTATATGCCACAGAAAAAAAGTGAGCTGCATTCACACTGCGGTGCATAGTCACATGCATCAGTGGAAGATGCAGTGGGAAAAGGCTCCCGCTGTCACACCCTGCCAGAGCCTTTCCCCACAGCTCCCTGCAGCAGGGAAAGACTGGCAGCAGGGAGGCAGCAAGACACTACACTGTCAAAAACAGTAGGAGGGGGAGGGTCATGTTCTGAGCTGTGTAGAGTAGATATTCTAAGGGTTCACAGGTATCTTTATTCGACTAAGCTGTGCCTCACCACATACACTGCTATTTACACCCATGCTAGCAGGACATGCAATATATCTACCCTACAGGCCATCGTAAAGAATGTGCAGCTTAGACATACCCTAAAAGGGGAGTTATACTGTAACTAAATTTCCCTGTGTACGGCTGCTGGTACTTAACTCTATTTTAGCAAAACAGACTAGTGTTGGCTAAAGATAGACAATTTAATCAAGATTTTACTACCAATACATTACAAAACTACCAGTCACAAGAAGACTTGGAATGTGTACTTTAAAACAGTACTTGTGAAAGATGCCAGATTTCAGTTTCAAGCACTGTAAGCCTTCTAATAACCATCCAAGTATAGTCTGAGCATCAGTTGTACATATTTTCTCTCTCACTTTGCTACCAACAAAGTGAGAGAGAAACTCTCTCAAAACTCTGTTATAACAGAGTCCCTTCTAGGACTGGAAGGCATGCTGACTCTCCAGACCCATTCAGTCAGTGGAGAATAACTGAATTCATAGAATCATAGAATCTCAGGGTTGGAAGGGACCTCAGGAGGTCATCTAGTCCAACCCCCTGCTCAAAGCAGGACCAACCCCAACTAGATCATCCCAGCCAGGGCTTTGTCAAGCCTGACCTTAAAAACCTCTAAGGAAGGAGATTCCACCACCTCCCTAGGTAACCCATTCCAGTGCTTCACCACCCTACTAGTGAAAAAGTTTTTCCTAATATCCAACCTAAACCTCCCCCTCCGCAACTTGAGACCATTACTCCTTGTTCTGTCATCTTCTACCACTGAGAACAGTCTAGATCCATCCTCTTTGGAACCCCCTTTTAGGTAGTTGAAAGCAGCTATCAAATCCCCCCCCTCACTCTTCTCTTCTGCAGGCTAAACAATCCCAGTTCCCTCAGCCTCGGAATTAGATTGAACTATCCCTTTATCCAGCCACAGACATTCCAAGGTCATGTTTGATTAGGGTGACCAGATGAGAAGGCCCGAAAATCTGGACTTCCCGCCCAGAAGTTGTCGAGCAAAAAAAAAAAAAAGGAAGAGCCTCCACCACTGGAAATTGTCGGGGGGCGGGGGGAGGGAGAAGACTGAAAATCGGGACAAAAGGCCGACCATCGGTCGGGACGCGGGACAAATGATCAAAAATCGGGACAGTCCCGATTTTATCGGGACGTCTGGTCACCCTATGTTTGATACATACTGGCAGAAAGGTATGGAGATAAAAGTATAAAAGATAGCTTGTTTACAACTAGAAATAACTGCCATGAGCTTAGGTAGTAACTAAAAAAGTAAAGCTCAACCATCCAACTTTTAAATATTTGAAAGAAAGCAAAAACGTTAATGAGTAATCACTAATAACACCACCAGATTCCAATTTATCTCAATGTACATTTTAAAAAAAACCTACCACACTTTACTAAAGTGAAATTGATACAAATAAGTGTGACTTTTAAAAGTATCATTTTAAAGAAAAATAATTAAATTCCTCTTTAAGTATAAAGCATAGCCAACAAGTTTATGGTGATAAATTTCACCCAACTCCTTGATTTATACATCAGCATAAAGACAATGAAATAAGGAAATTTACCAAAGTTACTTAATGCAGAATGAAACAGACAGTTCATAAGTAGGAAGAATAGACTTACTCAGCTGGACGAACGCCATGAGTTGCTTGTATATTTGGTTTCCATCCCTATAAAAATGCCAGCATCATAATTAAATCATGATTTAAAGACACAGGTCTGTCTTTTGAGGGTTGTAAAATTGTGGTATAGATGCTTGGGCTGGAGCCTGAGCTCTGGAACATTCCTCTCTCACAAATTCCCAGAGCGCCTGGATGTCTGCACTACAATTGTACAGCCCCACAGCCCGAGTCAGCTGACATGGGCCAGCCACAGGTGTTTAACTGCACTGTAGACATACCCTTGAATCTTGTTTTATGACTGTTTTCTGTTACAGAAGGCAGAATTATTACAATGGTTACATTCTGAACTCTGTGGGAGATCAGGAAAGAATAGGAATCCTCCTTTCTGCAACACACCACAGAGGCCCTACTGAATGATTGGGGTACAAAACAGCATTCTCACAAGAGTACTGGCTGGAGGATGCTATTACAGAACACATCTCATAGTGGAATACAGAAAGACATCATCTCAGGTAGGAGAAAGGCAGTCTGCAATAGATGGAAGGTCTAAGTCCTGGACTCCCTAATATGGTCACCTAGCAACAAGAAGGAAGTTAAATGGAAGCATGTGGTCTTGAAGAAAAGCAAATGCTAATCAATAATCAGTTAACTATTTTTAATCTATAAACCTAAAGGGCACAATACTTATGAAACAAAAAAGGAAATAGCTACAGTGCATAATTCAGAAAGTATTAATGTTCAGGCCAGTCGCAGTCAAACTAATGGCTACCATTATCCAAAACTGTATTCATACTCACCAAGACAATAATTTATTTACTTTCAATAATTACCCTGCAAATTCAACTTGTTTTCTTTTATATTGCAGTAACCTTAATAGGGTTTCATAAACTATACATTTTAAAATCCTGAACACAAGATGGAGCTAAATGGTCTGTGAAATAAAAAAAACACACCTGTAAATATTTGTAAATCAAAATAGAAACATTAATCTTTCCATTAAACATACTTGACTAAGTTTCTTCCCCCTTGATGACAGCTCAGCTTGCCCTCTAGGAGACGCAGCAACTCCTTTAACCTCCAAATCCATGCAAATTTGACTATGGACTTCACAATAAACTGTAAATAAAAAAGACTATATGAAAACCATATATTTTCTATATAATTACTATTATAAATAAAAATAATTAAATTACAGAGTATGTACCTATTCAATGATGAGGGCCCTATCAATTTCATGGCCGTGAAAAACATGTCACGGACTGTGAAATAAGCCCTTCCCACACAAAATCTGAACTCCCCCATGCTGCTGGGAATGCCCTAGCCAGGGGCTCATAGCTGTAAGTCCCAGCCGGGCTGGGGAAGGACATGGCTTTTTCTTCCCCTGCACAGCCACTGTTGGGGCTGCAGGAAGCTCTGGAGCTGGGCAGCAACCCCGGGCATTCCTGCAGTCGGAGGAGGTTTGTGGAGATGGGTCCGATGACTCCGATCTCCCCCTTGCTGCTGGGAGCACCCCAGTCGGGGGCTCCAAGCTGCCAATCCCGTAGGGCTGGGGAGGGACAGCACTCAGCACTTCCTCTTCACCTGTACAGCTGCTGGGGAAATGGGGGGGGGGGGTGAAGTGGGGTTGATCAGACTCACCTCCAGGTACCTTTTGGGTTGGGATCCCCACGGTTACAACACCGTGAAATCTCAGATGTAAACATCTGAAAAGGTGAAATTGACCAATTTAAAAACCCTCTGGCCATGAAATTGATCAAAATGGACCATGAATTTGGTAAGGCCCAATCAATGATCTATGGCAATGTTGCATTGGATGCCCATCTCCACAGTAACTCCTGACTTCAATCTTCCCTTGCCAGTGTTATCTTTTGCTGGAAGCAGTTCCAGGCTTCTGTCTTAGCTCCAAGCTTCACTCCCTGGAAACACTGATTTTCTCTTCGGGTCAGGCTCCCCTTAGTCCCCTCTTAACTCTAGCATTTGCAATTTGTACTAGATGTGTCAACCCTCACCACTCCTGACTTACATCCTACATAGTTTAAGCCAGACCAGAACTTCTGCCATACCCTAAGAATCCTTCTGGTTCCCAGTTACTCTACCCTGAATAGCTCCAAACCCTCCCTTCATGCCACACACCATCCCCTCTGCAAAGTTTCCTCCACCTCCCCTATCCTGGACAGTTCTGCACCTACAGGCAGTCTCCCTCCCAACTTCAAGATTCCCAGAAACCCGAGGCCCCATGGTGTATGTTCTAAATCGTGCGGGAGTAAACGTTGGCCCTATTTTCAGTTACTCAACAGATGTTAGTTTCAAGCATTCTCTGCTCCCCAGCAGATGGGCGTATTTGTTATTTAAAGTGAAAATGCATCTATCTTCACATAATCTCAAACATTTCATTTAAAAGATAAGATTTTCATAATCATAACAGGGAAAAGCAGTCAAACTTTTGAGGATGTGCATATTCATTATTAGAATTCACAAATTAATGTAATCAGATTTTTAAAATAGTATTTTATATTGAGTCAAAATATTTAATACTATGTGTTTACAATGACTTAAACACTACACAGAAAAGATACAGAAGATAAACTTTTACAGTAGGAAAAATCTTGGGAAGTAGAAAGCTCACAAGTTAACCATCTCCACTTCCTTGTGGACAAGTGTCCACATCACAGAAACACTGCCACAAGGTGGAACACATTCTTTAGCATAAGTCGTTAGCACATATTCTAAAATACTAGGAGTACAGGTGCCACAAATACTCCTCATTCTTTTTGCTGATACAGACTAACTCACCCTGTCACATATTCTAAGGGACCATTCAAGGTAGAATGGCCCATTAGTGGTCCCTTAGAATATGTGTTAAGTTTTTCTTTCTTATTTTCATTTTACTTATGCTAAATAATCTGATCCACCTTGCATTTGATGCTCGGGGTACCTTTCCCAGACCTGAAGAAGAGCTCTGGTGTTGGCTTGTCTCCCTCACCAACAGAAGCAGGTCCAAATAAAAGATATCGCCTTGCCCACTTTGTCAGTCTTGTTAGTAGTCTCAAACGAAAGCTAACAGGATGACTAGGGTTAGGGACTGAAATTCTCACACCCTTAGTTTTGATCTCTCTGGAACAGGTTGTTAGAAGTGCAAAAGCGATATTGAAGCTCTCTGGCTGTGGACTTCATGGGACAGCCCTATCCGCTGCTCCATACCGTCCACAGTACTGCCAGCTAGTGTGATGTCATCATAAACCTCAGTAGTTGGTGTTTTTTCTTAACGCTGCTGCAGCCAAGCAATTACATGAGCAGCTCCATTTTTTGTTTTGTTTTATTCGTTTCTAGCCCCTGTGGCTGCAGAGAAACACTTGGAAACCTGAAGCAAGAGCACGCTACAGGCTCAGAATCCAGATGGAAAATAACAAGAACCCGCTTTTTTGTTCCACTCCCCCGAGTTTGGGGGCAGGGAAGGGGGAGGGGTGAGGACTGTCCTGGCTAAGCCCGGGCCGGCCAGCAGCCGCTGGGCTCGGCAGCGGGGTCTCCCTGCCACCGATGCCTGCAGCCCGGGGAAAGGGAACCCCGCAACTGGGCCTCCGGGACGTCCCGAAGGGGGCAGCGCCGCGCGCACCTCGCCCCGCCCGTTGCCTAGGTTTCCAGTAAACAAGCCCAGACGCGGCGGGCCGCCGAGCGCCCGCTGCTCTCGGGCTGGGGGCGGGCCGCAGCCCCCGGCAGTGAAGGACCAGGAGCCCCTCGTCCCCTCCCCCCGGCGCGCGCTCGCCGCCCGCTCACCTCTGCGGCCGCCACCCCTTTCCCCACGTCTTGCAGCTTCTCTGTGCGCGCACCCGCCGGCTCTGCTGCGCGTGCACTGGAGGGGCGAGGACGCGCGCCGGGGTGTGTGTCTGCGCGCCTTGGCCCGGCCCAGTCAGGCTCCTCCCACACCCTGTATGTCCCCCCATAGCCACGCCCCTTTGGGCTTGAGGCGCGCGTCAGCGGCGAGTGCTGGAAAGCCTCGCGCTCTGTGCGCTCTGGCAGGGAACGCGCGTCACCGCGCCGTGCCCCTCAGCGCACCCGAGCTGATGAAGGCGAAAGAAACAGCCCTCGGTCACCGATCCCTGCACAGCCCCGCGTGTTACAGCCCGCCCGGGCCTCGGGAGCCGGCCTGGCCTGCTGGAAATAACAGCCCACCCCTGTGTCATGCCCTGGGTGCAAGCCGCAGTGCCGGACTAGCCACTGGGCCAATGGGCCCATGTTCAGGGCCCCAGACAATTAGAAAATGGGGGCAGAAAAATGGGGGCTCCAGGAGTGCAAGTAGGGCAGTAGCCTCCAGTACGCAGCACCGGCAAGAGATTTTTAGCAGGTACTGGGTACCCGAAAGACTTGGGGTTAGCCCCCCCCGGGGGGGGGGGGGGGGCCTGCGCTCTGCTCCTTAAAGGAGCGGAAGGGAGCTAGGGAGGGAACTCATTCTTTACATGGCTTTAACAGCACAATACATATGCTAACAAACAAAGGCTTTGTTTAAGTTTATTAGCATATGTATTGTGCTGTTTTGTTTGCCAAGAGTCCTCAAGAGGGGAAAGGTGCGGGGGGACAGAAGGTGTTTAAACAATGTTTTTCATTCTGTTTCTCCCCCTTGGTCTGAATTATTCATGACATCCCCACTGCATCACATCAAGTCCAACTCATTAGAGGAATGCTTCTTCTTGCACTGACCAGAGGATGTTTGGATTCTGATGTCAGCCTAGTTCTACAGCCTGACAGGAATCAGGTGTCGTCCTCAGTGTACACAGAATTCCTTTTTGCAGCCCGACTAGTCTAACATGTTAACTGGAACTGGAGCAGCAAAACAAAGAAAACAAATGCCTCATTTTCAAGCTTTGTGGGTGAGAGAACTATAAATGAAGATTATAATGCGGGACACTGACAGCCTTAAACCAGTTGCCTCATGAATCTGCCAAGAACTTTGCTGAAAATATGTTCCTCATCTTAGCAAGGGAGCTAAGAGTTATCACACATCTGCCCACCTTTATTTGAATGAATCTCCTTCTGATCTGACAGTTTCATTGTCAGTTTCATCCAGAACAATTTACAAACTTGGAACCTAATCCTGTAAACCCTTAATCATTTGATCAATCCCATTGAAGACACTGGGACTATTTGCACGACTATGGGCCACTTTTGTGGACTGATAAGAGTGTCAGGAGTCTGTTCCTATAAAGGAAGTTAAATCCCACATTGAAATGCAATGTTTAGGTACAATACCATAAAGCAGTTTAGGATACAGTTCTACTTAAAATTTGTCATTTAATAAATCATACATATGCAAAAATGGCTCCTCATCCAACTACCATATTCCATATAAACAGACTGAATACTACAGATTGTGGGGAAAGTGAGTAGTTAAGCATGTTGATGTTTGTATATACAAAGGAGGATGTCAGAGGGGACGGGGAGAGCATGGGGTCCGGGGCTGGGGTGGGTAGGAATCACATGGAGGGTCACATGCAGAGGTCACATGCCCCCCCTTATGTCCATCCCATGAGTGCAGTACCAGCAAGAAATTATTTCTACTTCCACCACTGGGGGGCTCCCACACCCCAACCCTCCCTCCTGGCACTCCCACAATCGGAGCAGATTGCCCAGGCACTTTAATCTAAACCAGTGAATTTGTCTAAACATCAACATAAATGAATAATTAGAGAAAGACAGATTGCACTGGTGTACAATTTTTGAGAAGTCATCTGCTTCAGAGATAAAATGTGCTATTTAGTATGTATTTTGATGTGCTGAATTCAAATATGACAATTAAAACAACTGATTGGCTACTGTTTCTAAGATATTTAAGTTTTTACATTTTATGTCTATGTATATTGTGTAGATAGTAGAGTTTTAATCAAATTGTAAACCTAGGTCTTTTCATGTGTTTATGGTTGCTTTACATGATACTATTTCACCTGTCCTGTTTATGTAACACTTTAAAAATCAGCAAAGGGGTTATATAAATAAAATTTATTATGAAACAAAAGGCAAAAAACTATTATGTACATAGTTTAGTCCTATTCAGTGTCTACTCGGCGCTTCTTGGCTTGTCTCTTGTATTCATTAAATGGAGCATCTCTTGTCACTGTCCAGCAATAGTCTGCAAGCATTGATGGGCTCCATTTGCCCTGATAGCGTTTCTCCATTGTTGCAATGTCCTGGTGAAATCGCCCGCCGTGCTCGTCGCTCACTGCTCCGCAGTTTGGTGGAAAAAAATCTAGATGAGAGTGCAAAAAATGTATCTTTAGTGACATGTTGCAACCAAGGCTTTTGTATGCCTTGAGGAGGTTTTCCACCAGCAACCTGTAGTTGTCTGCCTTGTTGTTTCCGAGAAAATTGATTGCCACTAACTGGAAGGCTTTCCATGCCTTTTTTTCCTTGCCACGCAGTGCATGGTCAAATGCATCATCTCGAAGAAGTTCACGAATCTCAGGACCAACAAAGACACCTTCCTTTATCTTAGCTTCACTTAACCTTGGAAATTTTCCACGGAGGTACTTGAAAGCTGCTTGTGTTTTGTCAATGGCCTTGACAAAGTTCTTCATCAGACCCAGCTTGATGTGTAAGGGTGGTAACAAAATCTTCCTTGATTCAACAAGTGGTGGATGCTGAACACTTTTCCTCCCAGGTTCCAATGACTGTCGGAGTGCCCAATCTTTCTTGATGTAGTGGGAATCTCTTGCACGACTATCCCATTCGCAGAGAAAACAGCAGTACTTTGTGTATCCAGTCTGCAGACCAAGCAAGAGAGCAACAACCTTCAAATTGCCACAAAGCTGCCACTGATGTTGGTCACAGTTTATGCACCTCAAAAGTTGTTTCATGTTGTCATAGGTTTCTTTCATATGGACTGCATGACCAACTGGAATTGATGGCAAAACATTGCCATTATGCAGTAAAACAGCTTTAAGACTCGTTTTCGATGAAGTCTTCCACTCATCTGGATCGTGAACGATGTTGAGGGCTGCCATCACACCATCGATGTTGTTGCAGGCTACAAGATCACCTTCCATGAAGAAGAATGGGACAAGATCCTTTTGACGGTCACGGAACATGGAAACGCTAACATCACCTGCCAGGAGATTCCACTGCTGTAGTCTGGAGCCCAAAAGCTCTGCCTTACTCTTGGGTAGTTCCAAATCCCTGACAAGGTCATTCAGTTCACCTTGTGTTAAGAGGTGTGGTTCAGGAGGAGGAGGATGGGAGAAAATGTGGGTCCTGTGACATTGATGGTTCAGGACCAGAAGTTTCATCCTCTTCCTCGTCTGACTCAAGTGAGAATGATTCTGGTGCATCAGGAACCGGCAGTCCTTCTCCGTGGGGTACTGGGCGTATAGCTGATGGAATGTTTGGATAATGCACAGTCCACTTTTTCTTCTTTGACACACCTTTCCCAACTGGAGGCACCATGCAGAAGTAACCATTGCTGGTATGATCTGTTGGCTCTCTCCAAATCATTGGCACTGCAAAAGGCATAGATTTCCTTTTCCTGTTCAACCACTGGTGAAGATTTGTTGCACAAGTGTTGCAGCATATGTGTGGGGCCCACCTCTTGTCCTGATCTCCAATTTTGCAGCCAAAATAAAGGTGATAGGCTTTCTTAACCACAGTGGTTATACTGCGCTTTTGTGATGCAAAAGTCACTTCACCACAAACATAGCAGAAGTTATCTGCACTGTTCACACAAGTACGAGGCATCTCTGCTCACTTTGGCTAAACAGAAATGTGTCCCTTTGCAAAATCAAACACTGACAAATAAGAGAGCACGACACTGTATGATTTCTAGAGCTGATATAGGGCAATTTGTTCAGCAGAGTGATGTAAGCTTCGTTATGATTGCATCATCCATGACGTCTAGGAATAACATGATGCAATTCATATCATGTATGACGCAATACCAGCTTCAGATTGCATCATTCATTGTTTTGCCTAAAAAGCAAGTACTGTCCAAACCCAGTCATCGATTTATTCATAGATCCAATCAAAGATGTATTTTAGTCATTTCTGGTTTAAATGGAGATCCCTTCCCTTTATAACTCACTTATCCTCCGCCATTCCCAAGTCAAGGGTCGTATATACTGACCCAATAGCATGTCTTGAAAACTAGAGCCAATCAACAATTTTAAGCATCATTTTTGTTCTCAGTGACCCAGAATTAGTAAAGTTTGACTACATTTATTTCAGAAGCATTTTGGCTGTAGAGCAGTGTTGTAAGTTATTAAGTGGTATTGGCATATAGAAGATAGAGTTGGTTACAAAAGGAAACAAAATAGCAAAGCTGCTGTGATAAATGAAGGGGAGGTAGCTCCCTTTTATGGACACCCAGCTAGCCAATTAGCTGTAAAATTCCTCTTAGTAGTTGTTCTCTACTTGCTTTACCTGTAAAGGGTTAACAAGCCCACAGGTAAAAAGAAAAGTGGGTACCTGACCAAAAGAGCCAAGGGGAGAACTAGAACTTTTTTAAATTGTGGGGGGTGGGAGGGAACTTCCCTTTGTCTGTTGTTGTCTCTGGGCTGCAGGGACATGGAGCAGCAATGCTGTAAGCAGCTTTAAGCCAGGTATGATCATAAATCATCAGATCATACCTAGAACTACTTACCTGGAACTCCCAAATGTGTAAGTAGATCAGGAATGTTTAGAAAGACACGATTAGGGTTGACAAAGCGTCCTGTGGCACCTTATAGACTAACAGAGGTATTGGAGCATAAGCTTTCGTGGGTGAATACCCACTTCTTCGGATGCAAGCAGTGGAAATGTCCAGGGGCAGATATAAATGTGCAGGGGAGAGTCAAGCTAGAGATAATGAGGTTAGCTCAATGAGGGAGGGTGAGGCCCTCTTCTAGCAGTTGAGGTGTGAACACCAAGGGAGGAGAAACTGCTTTTGTAGTTGGCTAGCCATTCATAGTCTTTGTTTAGTCCTGAGCTGATGGTGTCAAATTTGCAAATGAACTGAAGCTCTACAGTTTCTCTTTGGAGCCTGGTCCTGAAGTTTTTTTGCTGCAGGATGGCTACCTTTAAGTCTGCTATTGTGTGTCCAGGGAAGTTGAAGTGTTCTCCTACAGGCTTGTGTATATTGCCATTCCTTATATCTGATTTGTGTCCATTTATCCTTTTGCATAAGGACTGTCCAGTTGAACAACAGCTTCCACCCCACCATCAACCTCAGCCTGGACCAGTCTACATGGGAAGTCCACTTCCTAGACACCACGGTGCAAATAAGCGATGGTCACATTAACACCACCCTATACCGAAAACCCACCGACCGCTATGCCTACCTACATGCCTCCAGCTTCCATCCCGGACACACCACACGATCCATTGTCTACAGCCAAGCGCTGAGGTACAACCGTATTTGCTCCAACCCCCAAGACAGAGATCAACACCTACAAGATCTTCACCAAGCATTCTCAAAACTACGATACCCGCATGAGGAAACAAGGAAACAGATCAACAGGGCCAGACGTGTACCCAGAAGCCTCTTGCTGCAAGACAAGCCGAAGAAAGAAACCAACAGAACTCCACTGGCCATTACTTACAGCCCTCAGCTAAAACCTCTCCAGCGGATCATCGGTGATATACAACCCATCCTGGACAACAACCCCTCACTTTCACAGGCCTTGGGAGGCAGGCCAGTCCTTGCCCACAGACAACCTGCCAACCTGAAGCATATTCTCACCAGCAACTCAGGAACCAATCCATGCAACAAACCTCAATGCCAACTTTGCCCACATATCTACACCAGGGACACCATCAGAGGACCTAACCAGATCAGCCACACCATCACCGGTTCATTCACCTGCACATCCACCAATGTAATATATGCCATAACGTGCCAGCAATGCCCCTCTGCTATGTACATCGGCCAAACTGGACAGTCCTTACGCAAAAGGATAAATGGACACAAATCAGATATAAGGAATGGCAATATACACAAGCCTGTAGGAGAACACTTCAACTTCCCTGGACACACAATAGCAGACTTAAAGGTAGCCATCCTGCAGCAAAAAAACTTCAGGACCAGGCTCCAAAGAGAAACTGTAGAGCTTCAGTTCATTTGCAAATTTGACACCATCAGCTCAGGACTAAACAAAGACTATGAATGGCTAGCCAACTACAAAAGCAGTTTCTCCTCCCTTGGTGTTCACACCTCAACTGCTAGAAGAGGGCCTCACCCTCCCTCATTGAGCTAACCTCATTATCTCTAGCTTGACTCTCCCCTGCACATTTATATCTGCCCCTGGACATTTCCACTGCTTGCATCCAAAGAAGTGGGTATTCACCCACGAAAGCTTATGCTCCAATACCTCTGTTAGTCTATAAGGTGCCACAGGATCCTTTGTCGCTTCTACAGATCCAGACTAACACGGCTACCCCTCTGATACGATTAGGGTTATTTATGTTTATTTCTTATGCCTAATGGACTCCTCTTGTGCTAACCCCAGATGCTTTTGTTTTCCTTGTAACCTTTAAGCTGAACCTCAAGAGAGCTATCTTGATGCTTAATTGTTGTAATTGTTTCTTTTAAGATCTAGCAAAAAGCCTAAGTTCCAAATGTATTTCCTTTCTTTTTGTTTTTAAAAATTTTTACCTTTTTAAGAACAGAATTGGATTTTTGTGTCCCTAAGAGGTTTGTGCATACGGTGTTTAATTAGCTGGTGGTGGCAGCTAATTTCCTTTGTTTCTTTCTCAGCTCTTCCCTGGAGGGGGGTGAAAGGGCTTGAGGGTACCCCACAGGGAGGAATTCCCAAGTGCTCCTTCCTGGGTTCAAGAGGTTTTTTTGCATTTGGGTGGTGGCAGCGTTTACCAAGCCAAGGTCAGAGGAAAGTTGTAACCTTGTGAGTGTAATAGAAGCCTGGAGTGGCAATTTTTAAAATCCTTGGGGGTCCCCACCTTCTGCACTCAAAGTCCCAGAGTGGGGAATCAGCCTTGACAGCTGCAGTCTAAATCCTAAACTTTACCAGGCTAATAATTCTAAAAGCAAGGGGATTTTTCTCACCCAAAACTTCACAGCAGTTCATGATAACTTCCAGTTGGGTCCAGCCCCTCCCAAAGTCTCAATGGAGATCTCTTGTTTTCCCAAAGCTCTTGCTTGCAGAGATTGGGGGGGAGGGCGGGGAAGAGACAGGCAAAGTGATGTCACTGTCCCTCATTTATACTTTTTCCCAGGTACAAGAAAAATCTTTGCTGTGGCATGGGATTAGGCAGCCCCCATAATGTATGTGCTCAAGCAACTGACTTTGTTCACAATTCCCCTCAGGCCCACCGACAGGTGGGGGGAGCAAAGGTGGTAATTACCCAGTCGATTTAAAAGGGTTGTTGGGGTAGCGGCGGCAGCAGCCTCAGGCCCTTTTAAATTGCTCAGCTGGGCTGCAAGGCACCTAGGCGCGCACAGGGTGATGCCAGCAGCAGCGAAGGCAGCTGGGTGGGCATGTGGAAACCCTGGCCATCATAGGCACTGAGTTTCTAATCTGCTGGGAGGAGCTCCGCCCCCTGGCTCCGCCCCTATGCCAACCTATCCCCCATGGTCCCACCCCCTCCCTGCTTCTTCCCACCCACACTCTGCCCCCACTCCACCTCTTCCCACCCCGGAGCACACTGTGCCCTCGCTCCTCCCCCCACCCAGCACCTCCAGACACCATGAAACGGCTGAGCTGGGAGGGAGGGGGAGGCGCTGATCGGCAGGACCTGCCCGCGGGCAGGAGGCAGTGGGGGGAGCAGAAGGTTCTGGTAGGGGGGCTGCCGGTGGGTGCTCAGCACCCACCATTTTTTTCCCCGTGGGTGCTCCAGCCACAGAGCATCCACGGAGTTGGCACCTATGCTAGCCATGCCAGAAGAGTGCACAGTCAGCAGCAGCTCACTGGGCACCAGCCAGCGCAGGTGCAGCACCGCCCAAATGTCAGGTGGACCACAGTAGTGTAGCCAGGGGGGGATCGGGGGAGTGGCCGCTCCCCCTTGAGCAGAAGCGGCGCCTTTTTTTAGCAGCACTAAAAAAAGGCGCTGCTTCTTTTTAAGCGCCACTTCTTGCACTCACCCAGCGGCGCTCCGGGTCTTCGGCGGCATTTTGGTGTGGGGTACCACCAAAGATGCGGAGTGAGCCACCGAAGTGCTGCCGAAGACCCGGAGCGCCGCCGGGTGAGTACAGGGGGAGGCGCCTTTTTATAGTGCCGCTCCCCCTGCTCTCCGGACCTGGCTGCGCTACTGGTGGACCATATCCACGTAGGTACAGCTTGTGTGTGCACCAGGTGCCACGTGGTCCAGCTCCACGCCCATGTAGCGACACCAAGCTGGTCCAGCAACAGCGTGGGGCCCGGCTCCAGCCTGCCCTGCATAAATCAAACCTCAGCCATCCCTTTGTAGGGGGTCCATTGACTGTTCTGGCCCATCCCCAGACTCTCAAAACAGGTAGCAAAAATCTCATAACTTCATATACAATGAAGATATACATACCTTTCAACAGGATATTAATGCGCAACAGATTGTGACTTTTCAAATATCTCAAAAGGCATACTTTGTTAAAAAAAACATATCATATAAACAGTGGTAAATATGTGGGCATGGGGGTTACATGAGGTACAATATGTCACAACCACAAACATACAGGGCACTGCACAGTTCCACATAAACATCACCCACGGTCCTGAAGCACTTGCAGCCTAAAGGCTAAGAGCACACACACAGAGGCAGGCAGACCACTTTTTTTTTTAATCAGGGCAGGGAGCAATGACTACACTTTAAAAAAAAAAGAAAAAAAAGATAGTAGTGATTTAGTTTCACTTTAATGAGTAGTTTTATACCATGACAAAGTTTGTCCACATTTAACAAAAAGAGAAACAAGCTTCTGTTCCAAATTCAGTGTTTCCTTTGTTTATTAGGGCACCCCCACTCATCTATGCCCATCCAGAGAATGGTGTGGCCACGAGATAGGGAGCCAGCCACAATGCCCAAGTATTTTTGTCACATCTAGCACTGGTAGCCATGCACTTAGTCATCACCAAAAAGGCATTAGGACCATCCTACCGCCAAGCCTACTGCCTGATTTCCAGTTCCCTCACTGGAATTTACTAACCTCTGGAGGAACTGTTGCTTTATTTGAGATGGTTTCTTAATAAACTTCTGTAGCATCCTCTGCTGCTCCGCTTTCCAACCCAGGAATCCTTGCCTCTCTGCCTGCTGGGTTTTTTGTATTTCTCTCTGTTGCTCCACTAGCCAGCGCAGCATCTCCTTCATTGAGTCCAGATCGCCCTGCCCTCACACAGGTTACCTCTTCAGTCACCTTCTCTCAATCAAGAGCGTTAAACTGACAGACAAGCCCCCACATGTCTCAGGGCATTCTTTCAGCTACTCAGTGTGCTGCACTGTCTAGCCTGTTTCTGTCACCTCATGATTGCAAACATGCCAGACTGTTTTCCTTTCATCACATGTACCTTTTATTACTCTGCTCATCTACAGACAGAACATAACACACATTTCTTATGGAAGGCACTTTTCACACAGCCTTCCTCCTCAGCACATCTTACCTTCTGAACCTCTGCTTGCTTCCTGTTCCTTCTATTTATATCCTCCAATTATATCATTATTCCAATAATTACCACACAGGTGCACATAATACCCAATATCATGTGTTTATTGGTCACAGCTGAGCCTGCGGTCTTCTTTATGCTGCCACAACATCAGTGATCAGGGTGCTGCTGATAGCACTCTGTCACAAACACGTTTATTGCAAATGGCTTTATTGCCAAAGTGAACAACAGGGGGAATGACAGGAAAACCTGTCTCATACCATTTAGACAAATTAAAAGGAGGGAATTTGATGACTATTAACCAAAGTACATGCCCAAGGATGAGTATCGGGCTGATATGCCCCTATAAAACTGATTTCCAAAACCAAACCTTATCAAAATCAGTCTAAAGTTCTCCCACTCCAGCCAGTCAAAGCATTCTAAAAGTAGCACACAGGAAGAATTACTAGAATTAACATTATATATCAAATTCAGAATTCTTTTGATATTATCAGATAGATGCCTGCCAGCAACAAACCCAGACTGGTCAGGGTGAACATATTTGGACACAATGACACTCAATCTGTTTACCAGCACGTTGGCATAAATTTTAGCATCCACATTAATTAAAGAAATAGGTCCATATGATGTGCAATTGGTAAGATCTTTTCCTTTTTTAGATTGACAACAATTTTTGCCTCTTTCTATGAATTTGGAATCTCATTCCCCTGCAATATAGTATTAAACAATTCAGTTAAAAAAGGGACCAACTCCTGCTTTAGAGTTCTATAATACTCCCAGAAAACCCATCGGGACCTGGAGCTTTATTGGATTTTAAATTCTTAATTACACCTTCAGTTTCCTCTGCAGCAATTTGCCTATCTAGAGCTGGCACATCATCCTCTGAGAGGTGAGGTAGTCTAACACTTCTCAAATATCTATTAATAAATTCAGGATTGGGGTGTTCTGAAGCATACATAATATAGAAAAAGTTAGCAAATGCTTCAGAGATTTGTTTGATGCCAATGAATAAATCTCCCTTTTTATTTCTAATCAGACAGATGATGGATTTATCCTGTTTCTTTTTTTTTTTTTTTACTTTCTGGCTAAAAACCTATCAACTTAATTGCCCTTTTCATCATATTTTTGTTTAATATATCTAAGTGTTTGATCAGCCTTACTTGTTTGTAATAGGTTAATCTTCCTTTTTATCTTATTATTTTCTTATACACCCTTTTAGATCCTGTAGATTTATGTCTACCTTCCAAATTAGAAAGTTCTTTAACCAAACACTCTTCTTCAAGAGCTCTCATCTTTTTGAGGTATGATGCTTCATAAGGATCCCCTCATTACTGCCTTTCCAATGTCCCAGAGAACACTGTTACTGATCCCTTCCTTATCATTTTCTTCTGTTTCTGAAATTTTTTCCCCAGCTCTTGAATTCTAAGATGGTGCCATACAGCAAAGCTCTATTCAACCACCAGGCACTTTGTTTTTCCACTGAATCCCAATTTTTAATATAATATATGCAGGGGCATGATCAGACCAAGTTATAATTCCAAGATCAGCTTTTTTGGGGGGGACCAAATTAGCGCAATGTCCTAGAAAAGAAAATCATATCAAGACCGGAATAAGATTTATTAGTAGCAGAATAACAGGTATAATCCCTGACATCCAGATTTATCTCCAGCTAGACATCTGTCAGATCATCATTTTCTAAGTGATCCAACACATTTGCACTTGCTACCCCGGGATGCTGTTATATCAATATAATAAAAACCAGCAGGATCTTTTTGAAGGGGATAAGACAAAATGTCACATTTATTGTGAATACAAAAAGAATCATAGTAAGCAGTCAGCTATAGCTATAACATTTCATTCAGTTTCACATTCATTCACACACACACACAGGTTCTGCATAGATGTCATAGTTACCAGCCTAGAAGTTGCTCATGCCAAGTTACTGGCCAGATAACCTGGGCATGAGGGTGGAGCCGAGTCCTTGTCAGATTCATCTGATGCTCCTGGAGGGTGGTTGCAGAACCAGACTCAAAGTCCTCAGTGTGTAGAAGCCATTCTTATAGGAATTATTTCCTATGTCAGTCTATGGGAACTGTTTCATCTTGCTGTTGCTAACTCAATCAGCAGATGGCACATTCCTGATGTTTGTGCTGTCAGGTGTTATCTTGTTTTTCCCATCCTTTGAGATGGTCGGGTGGATCCCAGTTTATCCTCCAGGGGGTGTTGTCTGGTCGTTCCCACTTGATGCCGCCTTCAGCCGATGGTCACTGAATTCCTAGGCTGGCACCTCCCTGCTCATTCATTCATGTACACCAAGCATTCATCAGCAGACATACTGTCTCCACCACTTTCAGGATGTGTACTAATTTATTTGAGACTCCCTGCCCTTTGAGGGTGGGGGTCTTTCTATGCTGTTTCTAGGTACAAAGCATGCATAAAGAACAAAGTCAAATAACTTGTTTGCAAGTTTCTCATAGCAATACAGTATCTTTCTGAGAACAGATACAATTAATGGTTTACACAGACAGTAGCTTGTAAGTTTAACAAGGGATCCAAGAGATCTTTTACTTGGTAATGCTATGAGGTTTAAATTGTGGGGGACAAATTATGGGGAGTTACTTTCACTTGGGGAATCACTGCCAGTACCTTCTTTAATATCCCTACAATGCCTGCTGGGCACATTCAATCAATTCAAAAGGGGATTAAGCACCTCATTAACACCCCTCCCCCCCAGTAATATCACTTTCCCTAAAACTTCCTAAACTAGAAACTGATTTTAAAAAAGGAAGTTTGCCCTTGATTGGGAGTATATAATAAGCTACAGTGAGAAATTTGGCTTTCAAGGACCCCTTAATTAAAATATATCTGCCCGCTGTAACTGTAAATTGTGCTGAAACAAGAAAAGGGAAGTGTTCAGCAAAGAGTACTGCCATCCCTCTTCCATTATATTGCCCTGGAGAGACATATGGGTAGCTGTATCCAAGAAGCATTCAGGTATTTATCAACATTTTTCTTCCGGTGTATTTACTCTAAATAGATTATACTAAGAAAATCCTCTTTCAGTGAGCAGAATACCCTTTTCCATTTTGTTGGATTGTTCATTCCCTTAACATTAGCAATCATGACATTATTAAACTCATCCTTGAGTACCCAGGCTACTCTGGCCCAGTATAATACCCTTTGTTAAAAAGGTCCCCTTTATATTTGCACCCCCTTCTTTAAATAAGACAATTTTGGTAGAGTTCCCATCATACACACAGTAATTTTAAAACTCCCACATATATTGCTTTTCTTTTTTAACACCTATATTATTGTACCCTGATCCTGAATCTGATTTGCCATACCTTTTTTAAATTTGTTTTTATTAATATAATAATTCTATTAAAACATAAAACAACATTTAACATCTGTTTTTGGCATTGGTAACTTTGTACAGTCAATTGCTTGACCACACTTTGGTTCATTATGAAATATACTCAAGAGACCAAATAACCAATACCAGTCACCTTTATTGCTAAAAGTCAATAATATTATAGTACAAGGGAAAAGGTTCTGTACCATACCAGTGTTCAGGAAACCATCTCGTGGAGTATTGTTCAATACACTTACACAGGAGGCATTCTTCCAAAGTTACACATTCCAAAGTTTCAGCTAGGAGTATTTATAGGATGATTTTACAAGCTGCAAAACTCTTTGCATATCACTAAAATCCAACCCTTCTATTTGTCCCAGGTCCTTATCTTGTTGTTCTATACCTTCCTTATCTTTGGATTGGATACTAGCATTCCAGATACTGATCTGTGAAGGTACCTCCCTAGCTTGTAGCAGGGCATAATATTAATGTATTTAGCCTTTGACAAATTTCCTATTTTCTAATGCCAATGCTAATTTCAGCTTTTCAAACTGTTATGGGATACTTAGCATAAAAGAACAGGATTATGAAAAGACATAAGCCAATTCAGGCCATATAACTGCTAGAAATAAATAATGTTATAGTTATATTGTGTGCTAAATACATATTAATATATGGGCATGAATAATACATATTGATAATGTACTATATATATGTGTGTGTGTGTGTGTGTGTATGTGTGTTAGCCCAGCATATATATTGGACCACACCCCTGATTGTTGCTTTGACAATTGTTATTAACAAGGCAACCCTTTTCAAATTAATATATGAAGCAGTGGTGAGGGCATTTATATGTGATTTATACCATCTCAACAAACTGCATAAGCGGCAATACATAATTCACACAACTAAAACTAATACAACTTGTAATACAAGCAAAGCTTTAAATGCAACTTTTATCCAACTGTGAGAAATCAGCATTTTAAGATTCCCATTACAGATAAGGTCTTTTGAGGCTTGCTTTGCCTTGTGCATGTCATTGCTGATCATGTGTGTGTCTTTTTGATCTAATAATGTTACTAAATTTAAAGGAAGTGGGTCAATATGCACATTAAAAACTGGTAGATACTTTTCAGCTTTACCTTTGATACTGGGGTTCACTTTGAGTCATAGATTCATTTTGAAAAACTGGGATAGGCATCGTTATAGTGTGTTTGTGTTGCTGTGTGATACACCTGTAGTTGAGATAGATCCAGTCCTTACTGTTAGATGCCACCTTCCTGGTAACCTACTGAATGGACCGTAGATAATTTATTAAATATTGCTGTGTGAGGATCCAATATTGGTAACAGTACCATAAAAGAAATCTACATGGAATCAGATGCTGAGCAAGATTATTTTGAATAACACGTGCCTCAGATAGGATGCAATGTCACTGACCCCAGATTACAGATGGTACTAAAGTGGAATTTACCTACAACATTTAATGCATTGCCAATTCACAATAGCTTCTGTTATGCACTGAGGACAACACCATTTGGCTAATTGCTCATCATTGATAAGATCAAGCAATACATTCATTTTCTATTTGTCAATATTGTTCTCTGATCTCACTGTTTCCCTCCTTCCTTGTGCATTCCCCCATTGTCACTTGATCCCCTCTAGCTGTGGGAGCCCAGACTCTCCTTACTCCCCACATTGGCATGTTAGTTCCCTGTTGGTGGGTTTTGTTTTTGTTTGTTTTTTAAATATGTATATATTCTTAAGAACCAAGCCTTACCTAATCTTATCAAACATCTTCATAACATTGGAAATTATGAGATTATTAGATCATATCTGAGTTCACTTATTCTTAAAATTTCTTTCTTAATTTAATATAAATTTTGGAATGTTTGTGATAATTCTACAGTCAAATTTACCTCAATAGGGGAGATCTAGGTCTCTTGCTATTAACTTTGTTTATGTTTAGAATACAAATCACAATACATTAAATATAATGTTATACCTATTAAGTATGCTTAGACTTTGAAGGATTAGATTTTTATTGGTAAATGTTGATAAACGTTGATTTCACAGTACACAAACACAAACTGACAAAAAATATTTCCATCAAAAATAATTGAAATTGCCAGTTAGGCAAAGTAAGAAAAATGATGCTTGAGAACTTATTAGAGTTTGATTTAAGGATATTTAGGCTGTGTCTATACTGCCACTTTCAGCGCTAAAACTTTAGTCGTTCAGGGGTGTGAAAAAAGCTGAAAAGTGCCAGTATAAACAGCGCTTTATCCCCGGCGATAAAGCTACCCCCCCTCCCCTTGTTCGAGGTGGCTTTTTATTGTTAATCACTGGGAGAGCTCTCCACCGGCGATAAAGCATGTCTACACTGCCCTGTGTAGCGCTGTGACGTGGGCAGTGTAGACATATCCTTACTTTGTATATTTTGACATGCAATGCTGACAATTTGTGTTTTAACAGTTTATAAAGTTTAACTTCTTGAATTTCAATGTCTACTGTTATTAAATAATTAATGTCTGACCTTCCCTCATAATTTCCGGAAACTCTAACCCTTTTGATTGTTAAATATTGAAAAAAATAGTTATAATCCATAATGTTGTGCAACTGAAAATGTAAATACAAATTGAAAAAAGCTTAAAAATAAACAATGATAGTATCTGTCAAAATTATACCCCCCGCCCCCCCCCCAAAAATAATCAATTCTTCCAAGCCTAAGTATACTGTACCCACATAGAGTAAAATATTCTGGATGGTATACAGCCCAGCTTCCATTTAACTATATCCTTTTATTATTATAACCACATGGATTTATTATCCATTATTTATTGTAATGTCTTGTTCTTCTGGACCTGGACTGTTTCACCTGCTCTCATATTTGTCCTGTTGTCTTGATGTTGCATCTTTTTGTGCTGTTCTGGCTCTCTTTGATCTCACTGATTTGTTGATGACCTATAGGACCAATGCCTTTGATCCCATTCAGATTGTTCTTGACCTGTTTTGCCTGTCCCCATGTCCACAAGTACCCATTTCCCTTCTTTTGGATCTAAGATAGATATCTATCTGTCCTTCCAGTTAAAGCAGTGGTTTTCAACCTTTTTTCATTTATGGACCCTAAAATATTTCAAATGGAGGTGTGGTCTCCTTTGGCAATCTTAGTCATAGTCTGCAGGACCCCCAGGAGTCCACGGACCACAGGTTGAAAACCACTGTTCTATGGTATCAACAATCTTTTGTGGACCCCTTAGATGTAGTCTGCTGACAAGGGGCCCATACATCACAGTTTGAAAACCACTGCTTTTAAGGACAGTCTAAATGGGAACCCACATTTGTCTCTTGTTATTTCTACGAATTGTGGTAACCTGGTATAGTTCTCTTCACTTTCTAAGGGTTGAAGTTGCAAGATCAGTGGTTCAGCTCTCTACATCATTGCCTTCCTATTTTATCCTTATTTTGATAGCACTGTAAATAGACAATCACATCTATTGGTCTAGAGCCCGCTGGGGACCTGGAGGAAAGGGATGTGAAGCCCTTTCAATATGAACATGATTGTTATTGCCCAGTTTTAATATGACATGGAAAATATTGACTCTCTCCAGCAGATTTCTCCCTTAAGCTTCCTCTGGAATACCTTTAATTCTTATGTTATTCCTGTGCTCCCTGTCTTCCAGCTATAATTCTATTTCTTTTTATCTTTTTTTCCAATTATTTGGATTCTTTCATCTAGATTAGTAAAGCTATCCGATTGCTTGTTTAATCCTGTATCCACATCTATCTTCCCTGTAATATAATTATTTTCATTTTTCTATTTTTAATGTAAGCGTGCAATTCTTCCCTTGTCACTTTATTCATCTTTTTGATTTCTAACAACAGGTCTTTCAGGTCAGCTGTAGAAACTGGTGCTTCTCCACCTGCTTCCATAGTTTGTTTGCTGGCAGGGCCAGCTCCAGGCATCAGCTGACCAAGCACATGCTTGGGGCGCACCTTTTAAGGGGCGGCCAATCTTGGGACCGCAGGGCAGTGCTCGGGGTTTTTTGTTTTTGTTTTGGCAGGATAGCGCTTGGGTTTTTTTTGTTTTTGTAGGCCAGCGCTCGGGGTTTTTTTGTTTTTATTTTGGTGGGGTGGTGCTGGGGGGGGGGGGGGTTGTTTCAGCAGGGTGGCGCTCGGGGTTTGTTTGGGTTTTTTTTTGTTTCGGTGGGGCAGTGCTCAGTTGTTGGGGGGTTTTTTGTTTGTTTCGACGGGGTGGCACTGGTGGAGAGGGGGTTGTTTTACTGTAATCACTGTAATTATGGTGTTAATCCTGTTTTTTTCTGGCACACAGTCATCAAAGCTGCTCATAACATTTTCAGAAAAGTAAAGTGGAACAGAATTAGAGCACTTTAGCTTTTCATCGTAATTGTTAGACATTAACTTTTTAAGCGGCATTTAACGATGTGTTTGTTACTTAGAAAGCTGTTCATTACTAGACTGAATATTTTACTTTTACATATTTGTTTCCTTGTACTTATCAAAATGAAACTGAGTTTTCCATATGGCATCCATAATTATTTAGTCAAGTTCATTTGCTTCTTGCCCTGTTTACTATATTCATATTGCATGACATCAAATGGAGTTCTTTATACTAGTTATGTCCTGAGGAATTATATAGATTAGAAAACAATAAACTGACAAGCAATTGCTATAGGGAAGATAATTTTGCATTTCTGTGTTATTTTGGATTGTTCTTGAAAGTTTGTTTTAAATTAGTATTTTTGCTATAGCTCAACCATTTTTAGAAATATGCTAGATGGACCTTTATCAGACTTCAAGAAATCCAGGTGTTTTCACGTATTATCTATAGTACAATATTAATATTTAACAATTGCTTTGCCAAACATGTATGTGATGGTTGGACCTTTTAAGGTGCCACCTGATGTGCTGAGATACCATTGAGCCCGCTTGTTATGCCAGCCTGGGCACCCTTTTTACGGGTCTTGCTGAGCCAAGCTATTAAGCCTCTTCCAGCACACACACACACAGGCAGGTCCATACCCAACTGCAGAACAAAACAGACCCTGAGATCAGTTCTGGGAAGGCTCAGCGTAAGGGACTTGCCCTCAGCACTCAGGTGTCCACCTCCTTTGGGGTGCAGAACCAAAGGTATATTATGAAATCCGCCTCCTTCATCAATGTGGAGGAAGGTATGCACAGCCTCTTATCCCCCCTCCCAATTATTAATTGTACACACAGGGTTATATTATAAACAAGAAATAAGTTTAACTACAAAAAGTGAATTTGATGTGAATATAAGTGATAACAGACAGAACAAAGAAGATTACTGAGCAAACAAAACAAAATACCAAGCTAAGCTCAATATACAAAATGTGATTTCTTACCCTAAATGTTATTTTAGGCAGGTTGCAAAGTTTCTGTGATTTAGAGTTCCAGTTATATTTCTTTTCAGACTGGACCCCTATCTCAGTCTGGACTCCCCCCTTGCCTTCCCTTCAGGTGTCTTTAGTAGTCTTTTTTTCTTGGGAAGACAGGCCATGGAGAGGAGGAGTCCCGTTTGCCTTCCTCCCCACCCTTAAATTAGATTTACATAAGGCAGGAATCCTTTGTTTCCCAAACTTGACTCCCCTTCCCTTCCAGTGGAAAGTTACAAGAAGTCCCAGATAATGACAAGACCACCTGACCTAATAGTGTCACAGTTACGTCGGGTGGGAGAGAGATTAGTATCTTCATGGGCTTGTTGTTCCTTCCTGATAGGCCATCAAATCTGATGGCCTGTTGTCTTGTGGGTGTCTTCCCCATACACACCCAGTTGTAATTGTAACATAGTCCATATTCCTAACTTTAGATACAGAAATGATACATGCATACAAATTGGATAATCACATTCAGTAAATCATAGCCTTTCCGATGATACCTTACAAGACCCATCTTGCATAAAGTATATCTCAGTTGTGTCATATCCATATTATAAGCATATTTTCATAAAGAATATGGAGTGTAATGTCACAATGTGTATTTGTTAATATAGAAGTGTTTCTTTGTATTTTCCCTACTATATTTATTTTACACAACAAAAGTGTAAGCAGATTGTCTTTCTTCACAGGAATTACTATATGAGGAAAGTATCCTGCTTCTACCATTAAGTCACATTAGCCAGATGCAACAGAGGAAGGAAAACTTGGCCCTTCAACCATTCAATAATCTTCATGCAAAATTTATTCCCGATGGCATCTGGTAATCACTTTATTCCAGAAAGCTAGAGGAGGAACAGCCAATCATTTAAAGTCCTTCTAGTAAAACCAGTTTTACATTATGTAATACTTTTGAGGGTTGATTTATACAGTGTAGATTCTTGTATGCTGGGTAGGTTTATCACTGTGGCTATCCAGTACGAAGTTTCCAATTAGGAAGACCTCAAAGCTTCACGTCTATTGTAATAATCAAACTTATTTTGTACCCAGAAAAAAGCTGAGACTGGAAGAAACAGCTATTGCATTGCAACTGGATTCAGAACTTGGAGACTAGCCTGGTACAGAATTCTAGGTTTCACTTAGGTCAATGTAACAGGAACTATATTATAGCAGTAAAAACACAACACCTGCAAAATTTTAAAACTTGGATGCCTAACAGTTAAGGCACTTATGTAGGAGTGTGTATTTCCAGATGTGCTGACCACCCAAAACTACCATTAAGTTCCACAGGCTTTGGGGAGGTTAAGTGTTTCTGGAAGTCAGACCACTTAGAGGCCTAATCATAGCAACCGAGGTTTGAAAATTTGCCACAATGTAGACTGTTATTCTCCGGCTGGATCTTTGCAGCCAATTTAGAGAGGTGACTGGTTTTGAATGTGAAGCTGAATTGTGATAAAGAGATAAAAACTGTGTCTTACACAGTGAGAAAAGAAAGGCAAATGATCAATTTGGGTATTTTAAGTGCGAATCTGGCTCTTTTAACATACAATTGTTCTCCCATCTTTTGGTTCCCATTTGGTATCTCTGCTTCAGAGGCCTATCCCTGTCTTACTTCAAAGATATTTAGGTTAGTACTGGACCTCATCTAGCTTAATTTTCCTAAGGAGGGGTAACCTGTAAGATCATAGATTTTAGGGCCATAAGGGACCATCATGATGATCTAGTCTGATCTCCTGCATATCGTAGGCCACAGAATCTTATCCACCCACTCCTGTAAAAGACCCATAACCTCTGGCTGAGTTACTGAAGTCTCAAATATTGATTAAAAGACTTCAAGTTACAGCAAATCCACCATTTACACTAGTTTAAACCTGCAAGTGACTCATGCCCCAGTCTGCAGAGGAAGGTGAAAAACCCCCCAGGGTCTCTGCCAATCTGACCTGGGGGAAAATTCCTTCCGAACCCCAAATATGGCCATCAGTTAGACCATGAGCATGTGGGCAAGACCCAACACCAGACACCTGGGAAAGAATTCTATGTAGTAACTCAGAGCCCTCCCCATTTAGTGTTCCATCATCAGCCAGTGGAAATATTTCCTGCTAGCAGTTGCAGATCAGCTACATGCTATTGTTGGCAATCATACTATCTCCTCCATAAACTTATCAAGCTCCATCTTGAAGCCAGTTAGATTTTTTGCCCCCCACTACTCTCCTTGGTAAGCTGCTCCAGAACTTCACTCCTCTGATGGTTAGAAACCTTTATCTAATTTCAAGCCTAAACGTGTTAATGGCTAGTTTATATCCATTTGTTCTCATGTCTACATTGGCGTTTAACTTAAATAACTCCTCTGTAAATACATCAAAGAGATAAATAGGATGGGAAAGAACAAACATATCTCCCCATGGCCTTCATTTGTTAGGCTAAACAAGGCAAGGTCTTTGAATCTCCTCTCACAAGCTAGGTTTTCCACTCTTCAGATCATCCTAGTAGCCCTTCTCCACACCTGATCCTGTTTGAATTACTCTCTTAAACATGGCAAACCAGAATTGCACAGAGTATTCCAGATGAGGTCTCAGCAGTACCTTGTACCATCGTACAAACACTTCCCTATCTCTACTGGAAATACCTTGCCTGATGCATTTTAGGACTGCATTACCCTTTTTCAAAGCTCAGTCATCCTGTGATCAACCAATGCACCCAGGTCTTTCTCCTCCTCTGTTGCTTGCCACTAATAAATCCCCAGTTTATAGCAAAAATTCTTGTTGTTAGTCCTTAAGTGTATGACTTTGCACTCTTCACTATTAAATTTCATCCCATTTCTATTATTCCAGTTGTCAAGGTCATCCAGACCTTCTTGTATGATAATTCGGTCCTCCTCCAATGCCTCCGAACTTCGTGTCATCCAGATTTTATTAGCACACACCCAGTTTTTGTACCAAGATCAATAATGAAGTTAAAATAGGTCCCAAAACCAATCCCTCAGGAATTCCACTCGTAACCTCCCTCCCACCTGACAGTTCACCTTTTAATATGACCCCTTGTGGTCTCCCCTTTAACCAGTTCCTCACCCAACTTTCAATTCTCATAGTAATCCCCATAGTCTGTAATTTAATAATTTCCCATGTGGAACTGGATCAACTGCCTTACTAAAATCCAGGTAGATGTGATCTGCATGTTCTTTGTCTACAAAAATCAGTTATCTTAAAGAATGAGATCTTTAAGATAATGGTCTGGCACAATCTACCTTTTGTAAAACCATGTTATATTCTATCCCAAGGACAGAGAGGTAAATGGTAATTAACTACTTTCTCCTTCAAAATTTGTTCCATGACCTTGCATACAATTGAGGTCAAACTAATAGACCTGTAGTTTCCCAGATCACTCTTAAAAATAGATACTATATTAGCAATTCTCTAATCATAGGGTACAACCCGTGTTCATTAAAAATCCTTGCTATTGGGCTTGCAATTTCATGTGCCAGTTCCTTTAATATTCTTGGTTGGAGATTATCCAGGCCCCTGATTTAGTCCCATTAAGCTGTTTAACTTCCACCTCGGATGTGGTAATTTCTACTTCCATCATTAGCCACCCTGCCACTATCCCAAAGAACCTTATTAACGACACTTTGCCTCAGTTTAAGTGCTGTGCCATGCCTAGATTATCTTTAATCTCCACTCCATTCTCAGTGCTCAGCAGTCCCACTTCTTCTTTCCTTGGTTTCTTTTTACTTGTATGGCTACAGAACCTTTTACTGTTGGTTTTAATATTCTTTTGCAAGGTCCAATTCTGCTTGGCTTTTGGCAGCTCTCACTTTTCCCCTACACTTTCTGACTTCCTAGAGGTATCATCTTTTCTTGCTGATCTAGCCCATTCTACTTTCTCTTAATAACCTCTGAGATGCTTACCCATGCTTACCCATTGCTTAGTCTGCAACCCTTCCTACAAATGTTTTCCCCTCACTTGTGATGCAGGCTTCAGACAGTTTTTGCAAGGGTGACAAAGTAATTCCAAGCCTCCACCACATTCAGATCCTTGAGTTCTTCAGTCTGATCCACTTCCCTAACAAATTCCCTTAATTTTTTAAAGTTTGCCCTTTTGAAAATCAAGGTGCCTAGATGCAGATCTATTTTTGTTTATCCTTCATTTAGTTTAAACTGAATTAGCTCATGATGACTTGAACCAAGGTTGTCCCCTACAACCAGCTCTTCTATGAGGTCCTTACTACTCACCAATACCAAATCTAAAATGGCATCACCTCTTGTTGGTGCAGTGATTATTTGGTGAAGAAATCTGTCAGCTATCACACCCAGGAAAACATAGGCCCTACTATTAGTAACACTTGTCCTCCAATCTGTCTGTGATTATGGGAGACTAACTTCCCAGATAATTCCCAGTATTATTTATTTCATTAAAAACATTAAAGACATCTCTATCCATATCCAAATTGGATCCTGGGGGTCTATAGCATACCCCAAGCACTAGCCCTCTGGTAGCTTTCTTCCCCAAAGCGATTTTGACCCAAACCAGACTCAGTCTTATCCATTCCATCACTTCTAATTTCTTTACAGTCTTCCTTGTCATTAATATACTACTCCACCACCTTTATGTTTATCTCTTTCTTGAACAGCACATACCCTTCAATACCTGTACTCCAGTCATGACTACTATTCTAACACGTTTCTATTATCCCTATAATACCTGGTTTCACTTCCTGCACAAGTAGTTCCAGTTCCTTCATTTTGTTATCCAGGCTCCTTGCATTGGTATACAAACATTTTAGTTGTTTCTGCTTGGCTTCGCCCAGACTCCTGACCTGATTGGGTACAGCTATTCCACTGCCAGTGTCACCTACCTGTTAGCTTAATTGATATGAGCACAGTCTTTCCTCTTAACATTCTTCTACCCACTGCTGTTCCTTTCTCCATTGCTGTATTCTGTTTCTTGATTTTCCTCCCAGTCAACATTAGAATCAGGCATGAAGATTACATGATCATCTCTCACCATCTCCTCTGAGTTTCTAGGTTAAAGCTCTTTTCATCAGTTGTGCCAACCTCCAACCCAGAAGTCTATTTTACTCCCTACTCAGGTGGAGTCTATCCCATGAGAACAGGCCTCTGTCCATGAATACTTCCCAGTCGTCAAACACTCCAAAACCCTCCTTATAGCACCACTGCCTGAGCCATCTGTTGATCATCATAAATCACCTTTGCTCTCCTCCTCTAAGGAAAGGTAGAATCCCACTGAAGATCACCTGAGCCTCCATTTCTTTAAGTGTCTTTCCCAGCCTGGTATAGCCCCCCCTTTACACATTCCAGAGAGAATCTAGTAGTATCACTTGTTCCCTCATGAAGGACCCATTAGGATCCTCTTCAGACTCAGGTTCACATCCTGTAACTTGGCTCCTGACAGACAGCACACCATTCTGTTCTCTGGATCAGCTCTGATGACAGGCCTGTCTGTTCTTCTTAGAGTTGTTAAAACAGCTGCTGCATTCCCCACTTAAGATGGCTATACTTCACTAGTAGATGAAGTGTGATCCCATATCTAGTTTTTATACAAATTTAAGCCTGAATTGTGTAGACTTAAATTCTAGAGCTTCTATTAAAACAACTGAACTTGTTTTGGCAATTTATTTTAAATAGTTAAGATGCTACTTGAATTGCAGGTTGATCTTCCCACATCTGAGTTGTGGACAAGACATGGAAAAAATCTCAGAAAAGTAATAATGGATCTATATTAGGATCTGTAATTTGGAAAAAGCCAGTTGACTTTTGTTTAAGAAAAAATTGCTGGAACAACAAACACTCAACTATTGTTATGCCTGCAAAAAATTTGACAACCAGACACTTTGGTGCAACTACAGGGCCACAACCAGTACGGGGCAAGCGGGGCTGCTGTCCAGAGCACAGAACCGGGGAGCGTGGGGCAGAAGAAAAAAAAAAAAGTGATGGGGGAAAAAACAAAAACAAACAGTAGGGGGTAGAGCCCTGCAGCAGGCATGGTATTGCCACCTTTACTTCTGCACTGCTGCTGGCAGTGGTACTGCCTTCAGAGCTGGGTGCCTGACCAGCAGCTGCCACTCTCCAGCCATCCAGCTCTGAAGGCAAACGCCGCCACCACCAGCAGCAGCGCAGAGGTAAGGGGGGCAATACCATGCCCACTGCAGGGCTCAACCCCCTACTGTTTCTCTGTCTCCATCAATCATTTTCCACCCCATTTTTTCACACCCTCCTCCTTCCCCCCCACTCCCAGCTTTGCACCCAGGGAGGCTGCCCCGCTCACCCCACCCTGGTTACAGCATGGCAGTGGGAAGCACAGGCTACTGACTGCATTGAGGTGGGAGATCACCCTGAAGCCGCCCCCCCCCCCCCCCCCCGCCATATAGGGACTCGGGTGTGAGGCGGCACCTGATCCTGACACAGTACAAGGGCTGGGCCTGCCCCACAAACACCCTGGGGCCCTGCCCCTCTGCACCAAGTGCACCAGTGTGGGTGGGATCTGAGTGTGGAGGGACGGGGGGGGGGGGGGGGGGGGGAGGATGGGGAGATCCAGGTATGGGGTGAGAGGTTTCTGTGTGGGGCAATCTGGGTGCAGGTGGCTCAGTGGGAGATATGGATGCACAGGGACTCGATGGGGAGTTCCAGGTGCAGGGGCAATGGAACACAGCAGGGGATCCAGGTGAAGGTGGCTGGAGCTCAGCAGGGAAGTCTGGGTGTGGGGGCTCCATGGGGAGGGGGTCTGGGTGCTGGGGGAGTGGGACTTGATGGGCTGAGGATCCACGTGCAGCAGGTTGGGGGGGGGGGATCAGTGGGGTCAAGGGGGCTCAGAGGGGTCCAGGTGTACAGCCGTAGGGCTTGTCAGGGTGAGGGTTTGATGGGCCTGCTTAACGGAAGAGCCCCAGCTGCTGCTGAGGGGATGCTGCATGCCGGATTCTTGCTTCCCCTTTTTCCTCTCTATCCCCCTCCCCCTGCTCTATTCCACCCCTTCCTTCCCCACTGCCTCTTCCCCCACCCCTGCTTACCCAGCCCCACCTCAGGCACTCACTGTTGCACAGAAAACAGGAAAGCTCCTAGCACACAGAGAAGGAGCTCGACTAGCACTAGGACCCAGGAGACAGTGTTCAGCTGCAGAGGCAGCCTAGCAGAAGGCAGCCTTCTTCAACTGGGTAGCTGTGTGCTTACGGAAATGAGGGGGGGCAGGGGCACAAATTTGTGTCGTCCCCCCCACCCCATGCCTCACCTCTGTTTGGAGGGGGAAATCCCCCCCCCCCCCCAAAAAAAACGGCACCCATGGTCATCCACCCCTCCTCCCGTGTGGCTTCCCTGCCGTTTTCTGCAGGGAAGCACAGGAATTCTACAGGGGAGCCATTTTCTGTAGGCACACAGAATCCCCCCAGCAGTATACTTTTTCTGGAGTTGCACATGCAAACTGAAGACAGACATTTAAATTACTCTAAGATTTCTATATTTAAAATAATCACTACAAGTTCTATCCATTCCTTAGTTTTAATTAGGTATGAAAACAAATATTGGATAAGAAATCTTGATGCTTTAGTGAAGCACCATGTGCAATTTCAGTGTATTATATACAGGTAGTACAGAAATATTTTCTATAGGAAAAATAAATAGAAATATATGTGTCAACATTCTGGGTGAAAGCCTGCCACCCACTGAAGTCAACTGCAGAACTCCCATTGACTTCAGCGTGGCAGGATTTCACCTCTACTTTTAAAGCATATAGCAGTGACAGAATATTTTAAAAGTGCATACAATGTTATGTGCAACAATTCTTTAATTTTGAACACTTTATATATGCATATTTAATTAATATCTATTACGCCTCCTTAATTCAGTCTCTTCTGGTTCCAGTATCTCTCTATTTGTTATTTCTTGAACTTCTATCACCTTTGGCTCAATCAGCTGACTAAGTGTGAATTCATCATCACACAGTTCATGCTCTTCCTTTCTGTAACAACCTTCAGTGTCTTCAAGCAGATCTTCAATACTATGATCTTCATTGTCATCTACTTTTTCCTGAGTGTGTTTGCCAAAGGACTGAATGAGATCTTCAAGTTTCTCATTACATGTGTGATTAACATCTTAGTTTACAAAAAAAGAAAATGGAGATTTAAGATTAGTGCTAGGGTTCTCAGTTTCAGAAGTCATTCTTAGAAGTTTCAGTCTGAATTCCTCCAAAAAGTCTGACTAATGTATTAGTGACCTATGGAGGTTGAGAACTCATGATGCATTCAGACAATTCCAGCCTCACTAATAAAGCAGCAAAGGACTTTTGGCTCTAAATGCAGCAGTGTATTCTGGTAGGATTGAGCTGTGTTCCCACCTCTAAAGATCCAACATCTCAATTTGTAACTAGGTACCCCGAGGTAAGAAGTGAGCTGCTACTTTTATAGACTACAACTAGTGGCAACAAAAAAAACAAAAACAAAAACAAAAAAAGATTTTAAAACTCTGTCTGGTAATATCCACCAGTCTGGAAGTAAGAACCATATTGTATCCAAGATGTATGAACTGAACATTCAATTCTTTACAACTTAAGTAAGCTAAACACTGATTTTACTGTAATAAGGATCTACAACATTGACTGAAAACTAGAAGTACCTTTTAGCTTCATTTCTGATTTATCCAATCCACTTTCCTTCATCAACTGTCTAATGGACTGGAGCTGGGTCATTATTTCATCTTTCTGTTCACAAGCCAAAGCATTAACACTGAAATGAAGAGGACAAGAAGCTGAAGATTCACCTGAGCTACAACTGGAAATGAAAACTTGTCAAAATTGCACCAAAATTATTATTCTGACTCCAGAATAGATTGAACGATTTTTTTTCCAGGTGAATTACTACTATCATGGTTGGATGAATGACTAAAAGCAGTTTGAAAACTTGTTGGCAATCATTACATTTCCTCTGAAGATTGAGGAAAAAAATATTTATAGCTACTGGCTGATTTTATTACTGAATTTTTATGATGCGTGTTCCAGTTGAAAAAGTGCCCACTGAAAGATGGAATTAACAATGAAAGCTATTCTAGATAATTTGTCTACATAAGACCTCAGAAAGGGAACATTACAGCTTTGATAAGAGTGTCTTATCAAGATGTTTTCTTTTGAAGAGATTGCCGTTAGAGTATTAGCTAGTTGCAAGTTTGTCATTTAATTTTCTGATTAAATGAGTTTCAACACATGCAGTACCTGTTAAATTTAATAATGTATTGAAAGTTATTAAGTTCAATACATTTATTTTAATAATGATTTGACACCTTTCATGTGAACTACAACACACAGTACTCAGTTCACATGCAGATAGGGACTCTTGATTGCTGATGTACAACACTCCCAATTAGTGTGCCTCAACCCTACTTCAGGGGAGGTACTTTTCTAGAAGTATAAGTAGGTCATGTTAGTTATTCCCTAGTTTTCTACTGAGACTACCAATGGATCAGAAATTATGACCACTCCCTATGATATACATTCATGGCTACCTAAACCAAATAAGATAACTTCATAAAGGCCAAATATGGTAGCTATCAAATGGCAGTTACTTTTGGTCACTACCCATGATCTGGAGGGGAATAAACTCCATATTATGTTAACAGTCATGAGCCATCCAATCCCCAGCAAAGAATTTCAAATGCTATTTAGGTTTACTTTGTATTTAGAAGAGAGATTTCACTAAAAACTATACTTCTTTCTCCTTCCTCAGAATCTGTATTAAGTTTCAATTATGATCAGTTTTTCTACAACTGGGCTTCCCGTAATTTTGAAGACAAATTGTTATTAAAAATCATCTGAGAAACCAGAAATTGTACTTAGTACTTAAGATAAGTGTATTGTTTCTAAAGAACTGAAGCAAAATTGGTGAACATGTTTTATATGGGTGTTTTGAATGTGGAAAGACATCAAAATACCACTTTGCAGTATTATCATCCCGTTACTATGCTGCTTATATTTGTATGTCAACAAGGGAGCTGTCCCCGTAGAAATGCCTGTTTAAATCTGCAGAGTTGGCTACTGTCTATACAGCATTATACAAATGCTACATTACAAACAAGGTTTCTCAATACCTTTCACCTCATAAATAAGATGATCTTTCGAGATGTTTGTAACTCCCTAAAAAGTTAGGGGTCAATTAGTATAACTTTATTTAAGGCATAACCTGTATTCCTTATCCTGGAATTACTCACCAGTTTGACAGTGGGTCTAACTGAGTCAATAAAGAATTTAAAATTTTCTCTGTCTGTGCTAGATGCTGCTCCAGTTCCAAAAGCTGATGTTCTAAAAGAGAAGACAGTGGATTAGACATGTGTTTGCACAGCAAAATGGCAGCAAAGAAATAAACGCCAATTAGGTTTTCAGTTGGGTATACATTATCAAAAAGAAATAAAGTAACCCCTCTCTGTAAAACTTTGGAGTGACTATATGTAAGAGTTGCTCAGCTCTTGGCACTACCTTACCAAAAAAAGGAGGAGCTGGAGTTCAGAAAAAGTAATTCCAGTTATCAGACAAATGACTAATGAAAAAAAAAAAAAAAAAAAAAACTATTTACACAAATATTTTCCTAAGCATGATGGGGAGGACACACTAATAGGTTACAGGGATTTGAAGGATGTAAACACCAGCAAAGGCACAGGAGTTGGTTAGGGTAATAAATAAAAAGGAATGTAACTAGGAGCAATAAAGAGAAAATCATGACTATAAAGGCAAGACATCCTGATAGTAACTATTAAGCTCTATTGCAGGTTCCCCAAAGGACATTGCAGAAACCACATTTAGACTAGGCTCAACAAGACACTAGAAAGTGTGTTGTGGGAAACAATCCTTTATTAGTATGCAAGGGTAATGGATTACTCCATTACTCTTTACTACATCTCAAATAAAGCTGTTATGATTTTTAACTACACTAAAGTTTGACATGCCCAGTCTGACCTACTTTTTTTTTTTTTTTTTTTTTTTAAAGAGAGACAAGTTCATATTGATCTTCTGCTCTAGAGAGTGTGACCCAAGAAAACAGATTGCAATATACCTAAACCTCCAAAATCCCACCCTCAAAATTACTTTACTGGAGAGCATTCAACCAACCATAACAGGGGTGGGCAAACTACTGCTCGGGGGCCGCATCCAGCCCTTCAGACATTTTGATCTGGCCCTCAAGCTTCAGCCAGGGAGCAGGGTCAGGTGCTTGCCCCACTCTGCGTGTGCCATACTCCCAAAAGCATGTCCCCCCTCCGGCTCCTGCATGCAGGGGCAGCCAGGGGGCTCAGCACATTGCCCCTGCCCCAAGCACCACCCCCGCAGCTCCCATTGGCCAGGAACCACGGCCAATGGGAGCTGCAGGGGTGGTGCCTGTGGACAGAGCTGCATGCAGAGCCGCCTGGCCACGCCTCCGTGTAGGAGCTAGAGTGGGGACATGCCGCTGCTTCTGGGAGCTGCTTGAGGTAAGTGCCACACAGAGCCTGCACCCCTGACCCCCTCACCCCCATCCCAACCCCCTCCCACAGACCTGATCCCCCTCCCGCCCTCCAAACCCCTCGGTCCCAGCCCGGCACACTCTCCTGCACCCCCAACCCCTCACCCCAGCCCCACCCCAAAGCCCGCTGCTGGAGCTCCCTCCCACACCCTAAACTCACCATTTCTGGTCCCAACCCAGAGTCTGCACCCCTAGCTGGAGCCCTCACTCTTTCCCACACCCCAACCCCCAATTTTGTGAGCAATAATGGCCTGCCATACAATTTCCATACTCAGATGTGGCCTTTGGGCCAAAAAGTTTGTCTACCCCTGAACCATAAGAACGGCCATCCTGGGTCAGACCAATGGTCCATCTAGACCAGTTTCCTGTCTTCCAACAGTGGCCAATGCCAGGTGCTTCAGAGGGAACGAACAGAATGGGGCAATCATCAAGTGATTCATCCCATTGTGCACTCCCAGCTTCTCATAGTCAGCGGCCAGGGACACCCAGAGCACCGGATTGCATCCCTGACTATCTTGGCCAATACCCACTGATGTACCTATCCTCCATGAACTTATTTACCTCATTTCTGAACTGAGTTATACTTCTGGCATTCACAACATCCCCTGACAATGAGTAGCACAGGTTGCCTGTGCACTGTGTGAAGAAGTACTTCCTTTTGTTTGTTTTAAACCTACTGCCTATTAATTTCATTGGGTGACCCCTGGTTCTAGTGTTATGTGAAGGAGTAAATACCACTTCCTTATTTACTTTCTCCACACCAGTCATAATTTTATAGACCTTTATCATATTCCCCCTTCATCATCTCTTTTCCAAGATGAAGTCAGTCTTATCTCTCCTCATATGGAAGTTGTTCTATACCCCTAATCATTTTTGTTGCCCTTCTCTGTACTTTTTCCAATTCTAACACTTCTTTGAGATGGGGTGACCAGAACTAGACATAGTATTCAATGTATGGGCATACCATGGATTTATATATTAGTATTATAACATTTGCGATCTTATCTCCTATCCTTTTCCTAATTATTCCTAACATTGTTAGCTTTTTGGACTGCCGCTGCGCATTGAGTGGACGTTTTCACAGAACTATCCACAATGACCCCAAGATCTCTTAAGTGGTAATAGCTAATTTAGATCCCATTGTTTTGTATTGGGATTAGGTTTTCCAGTGTGCAATACTTTGCATTTATCATCAACCAAGAATGTCCTGTTACAGCAAGTTATTCTAAATGTATGCTGTGTCCTCATTACCAAAAAGAGGAAGCCAACCAATAAACAAAAAGTCATGCCTTTAGCATTTTTGAAACCAAAGGCTCACAAATAGCTCCTTAATGACCTGAAAAAGGAAAAAAGGAATTTTATAAATGTGGAAACATGGACAAATTGCTAAGGATGAACACAAAAGAATAGCACAAGCACAGAGACAAAAATCAGAACGCCTAAGACACAAAATGGGTTATGCACAGCAAGAAACAAAAGGCAATATGAAGAGGTTCTAGAAATACATTAGGAGCAAGAGAAAGTATTGGACCACTGCTTAGTGGGAGAAGGAGAACTAATAACAAGTGTCATCAAGAAGGCTGAGGTATTTAATGCCTGTTTTGCTTAAGTCTTCCATAAAACGGTGAACTGTGACCAAATCCTTAACACAATATTAACAATAAGAGGGAAGGAACAAATTAGAGAATATTTAGATAAATTAGATGCATTCAAGATGGCAGGGCTTGACAAAGTTTACCCTAAGGAACTGAAGGAATTAGACATAGCAATCTCAGAACCATTGGGAATTATCTTCAAAAATTCAAGGAGGGCGGGTACGGTCCCAGAAGCCTGGAAAACAGCAAACATAGTAGATATCTTTAAAAAGGGGAACAAAGGACTCAGGAAATTAGAGACCAGTCAGCCTAACTTTGATGCTTGGAAAAATACTGGAACAAGTTATTAAACAATCAATTTGTAAGTGCCTACAGGGTAATAGGGTTTCATGTAATAGTCCACATGGATTCATCAAAAATAAATCCTGACTGGCCCCTTCTTTGATAGGATTACTGGCCGGGGGAGGGCAGGGGGCAGAAAGCAGTATGTGTGATAGATCTTGATGTTAGTAAAGCTTTTGACACAGTCCCACATGACAGTCTAATAAGCAAACTAGGGAAATGTAGTGTAGAAGAAATCACTATAGGGTGGATGCACAGCTAGTTGAAAGACCATTCTCAAAACAGTAGTTATCAGTTTACTGTTAAACAGGAAGGGTGTATCTAATGGGGTCCCTCAGAGGTCAGTCCTGGGTCTATTGCTATTCAATATTTCCATTAATGACTTGGAATGAAGTGGAGAATATATGTTTGTAAAGTCTGAGGATAACATCAAGCTGGGAGGGGTTTCAAAACACTTTGAAGGACAGGATTAGACTGAAAAACAAAATTGAAGAATTGGTCTGGAATCAACAAGATGAAATTCAATAAAGACAAGAGCAAAGTACTGCACTTTGTGTTCACACATTTGATTTTTCCTTCCAAATTGGGAAATAACTTGCTAGGCAGTAGTACTGCAGAAAAGGATAAGGGATTTAGAGTGGATCATAAATTCAATATGAGCCAATAATGTGAATCAGTTTCAAGAAAGTCTAATGTCATTCTGGGATGTATTAAGAAGTGTTGTATGTAACACAGGAGGTAATTGTCCCACTCTAGTTAGCACTGTGTCCAGTTTTGGTCACCACACTTTAAGAAATATGTGGACAAGCTAGAGAGTCCTGGGGAAAGCAACAAAAAGGATAAGAAGTTTAGAAAACCTGAGCTATAAGGCAAGGTAAAACAACGGGACATATTTAGTCTTGAGAAAAGAAAGCTGAGGGGGGACTTGAGTCTTCAAATATGTTAAGGGCTGTTATAGAGAGGACAGCGATGAATTGTTCTCCATGTCCACTCAAGGCAGGACAAGAAGTAAATTGTTTAATCTACAGCAACGGAGATTGAAGTTGAGGATATTAAGAAAAACACTCTCACTAAAAGATAGGTAAGCTCTGGACTAGGGCTTCAAAGGAAGGTTGTGAAATCCCTACCATTGGAGGCTTTTAGGAACAGGTTGGACAAACACCTGTCAGATATGATCTAGGTATACTTTGTGCTGCCTCAGCGCAGTGGGCGGGCTAGACAGCTGCTCCGAGTCCCTTCCAACCCCACATTTCTATGGTTCTAAGTATGCCACTACTGAGCATTGCTCTATGCCTATCACATACCCAAGCACTTAATTTTAAATTAACAGTCTTGCTAATGTTCTTCAAAGCATTTTAATAAACTAAGGGATTGGGTTTTGTTCTGCAACGTATTAATGAATGCATATGGTTTTATTTTAGAAGGAAAACTATGCATTTTGCAATTATGCATGTTCTTGCCTGTTTCTTTTGCCTTATCTTCTGTATTTTTCTCTTTCTTGGAAGAACTTCCTTCTTGAGATTTCATCTAAAAAAAAAATCAAAAAGTGAAGTTACACTTAGATGCTTAAATAAGGTTTTAAAATGTATTAAAAGTTTCAGCTACTATTTACTTTGTGATATTTTCATTCACCTTTGATCTCCCCCACTCCTCAAACTAAGTCAAACGCAGCAAAGCTCTCACTGAAACTATCCAAAGCTTTTTACCAAAAGCGGCATTTTAATAATTTGTGAAATAATGTCCATAAAACATTTGTCCAAATCACTTTAGTTTTTCTAGTATAGCAGGTGTCTTGTTGCTTTCAGCAGATGCATTATATAAAACAAAACATTGTATTTGTTTCATATAATCTCACCAGAAGTACCCACTTCAGAATCAGACAATTTATTGCAGAGGCTGCCATAAAACAAGCCAAGGATAACAAAGGTGTGTGTATAAAACTATGTTCAAGATCTTACATATGTTTGACAAAATATTTTGACTTCTACCTCAAATATGTCACTGTAAACACATAGGTGCCACATTTTAGTCAAAACAATTTACAGAATTTCTCAAGTCACTATATGAACAACGCATGAAAATTGCTATAAGGCTATTCAATTGTGCAAATAAATTTGTGAGACCAATTTGTGTAAGGTGAATTTCTTTTAGCAGACACAGTAACACCTTCAATTTACATTTAAGCACAAAAACCTTCAGAAATGTAACCTCCTAGACCATATAATCATGCAAGACAATTAAGACTCCGTTTCTGAACATATCAATGTATGGTAACTGCCTCAACTACATTATGTTAATAAAGCTCTATATTTAGCTAAGCGATGACAATCTCCAAGTATGCGAAGACTATAAACACCAAGAATGCTGAGGAATGCCAGCATAAGGTGGTAGGGAGAAATCTCATTGGAGTGATAACAATTTATTAAAAACAAACAAAAACAAAACATATGCTGAATGTCAGGAAAATTTTCTTGATAATGCTTTTTGGGCCCTGGAATTCTCCCCCAAGAAAAACAGTGGCAGCCCGATCTATATCTATAGCTAGGGCTTCCACCATTTTTTCTTGGGGAAAATTCCAGGGCCTAAAAGGCCTCAAGAAAAAATAAATATATATACAAAAATATCTGGAGCATTTAAAAGGCAAATTGTGTTGGGGGGAGGTTTTGCTTTTATATTGGAAAAGCAACCTCTAGCAATGACCTTTTCTCTCCAACCATACAATTAAGTACATTGCAGCACAGGTCCTCATGTTGAGTTTCAATTACCACTACCACTTCTTCTCCAGCTTTGAGAAATGCTGTCTGCTACACTTATATTGCTGCAAAAATAGTTTTCATGGCTCACCCACTTTGACTAGGTCAGCCCCCTTTGCATTCCTCCCTCTCCTCGCAGCAAACAAGCTATTCATCTTTGCTTTTAAGGCCCTCCATGATACTCCTGCAGGAATTCGGTGCCAAAAAATTCTGCATATTTTGTCAAAACAACACAATATAATCACGCTTGTGTCAATTATTTTGGTAATACAGCAAGTATGTCTAACAAAACAGACAAAAAAGATTCAGGAATTTTTTGGTTTTTGGACAAATAGTTTTCTTACTAGGCATTTTAATACTGAACTTTGAGTAATATTTCATTTAAACTACATCATAGAAACGTATTTTCCACACTCCTCAGAAGCAGTGCAAGGCCTGGGAGAGTTAGGGGTAACAAAGGAGCTGGGAAGCAATTGCTGGAAAGGATCCTGGGAGTGAACCTGGAGGGTTGTTGGGTGTGGGTGGGAGAAGTATGGAACAGAGTTTGTTTGTTGTGAGGGGAGTGGATTGTTAGGCAGTTCGGGAACATCCCCCACACTGACCCTAGCTGACCCCAGCCTCTTCCCCTCACTCAGCCAACCCACCCCCCGTGTCCCTTGAGACCTAGCAATCCCTCCTCACTCAGCCATCCCCTGTATCTCCTGCCTCCCCCGCCCTGCCCATCACCCTGCACTTCCTGGGACACCCCCCCTCCCCATCACCCTGCACCCCCACTCCCATTCAGCCCCTGGCTCAATGCTATCACCCCACTAGCACCTGTGCCCCCCGTCCCAGTCTGTCCCCCCTGCACTTCTGAACTCAAGTCTATGTGACCCCCGACAGCCTTATGTGCGCCGCTCTGTCCATCCCCCCATATCCTGTGTCTCCTCACCTGGCCCTGTTAGCAGGGAACTGTGAGGAATGCAGTCTCTCCCCTTCTCCCTATCTGTAGCTGGCTGCTCCAGTCCCTGAGCCAGCTGCCCTCTCTTCTGGCATCACAGCAGCCCCTGGTGAGTAAAAGGTAACTGCAGCACCTCTCCAGCAGAATTTTCTGCAGAGGAAAAAAAAAAAAATCTGCAGGGGACATGAATTCTGCATGTGTGCAGTGGCACAGATTTCCCCAGAAGTACCTTAGAGGTATGTCCTCCATTATCTCCTATACACATGAAGATGTCAACTTCAGTAGCATCTGCTTTGACAATGACACTAGCCTTTGTAAATTTAACAAATGTGTTACAAACAAGCACCTTCACGCTCTCTCCCATATTGCTCCTCATGCATGGAGGAGGCTCCCCATAAACACCCACAAGGCCAACTGATCAGCCTCCTTAAAACTCTCCTCGGTCATGATGCCCACAAAAGAAACGTCAACAGCAGTCAGACAGCTGGTATAACGTGTCAACTACTTTTCATGCTGACCAATTTTGACTTATTACCTTATGCTCCATGTTTGTTGTACCCACCTGTAGTCTCTGGTCTCATTTAGACTGTAACCACTTCAGAAAAGCTGGCACTATCATTTTATTATGAGTTTGTATAGGGCCCAGAAGGCTGTTGTCCAGTTCTAGGACTGGAGATCTTAGTAACTACCACAATGCAAATAAATATCAGGACCTCACTTTACTAGAAAACTGGATTACTACTTCTCTTTTGGCACTAAAAATACATAGAGAGTTATGTTTTTTAAACAAAATTCCCCATTGTTGCTGCGTAACTGATGGAGAAAAAAAAGAGTCTAGACTTTTCTTATTGCTAAAGATTTCAGGGCGTGTCTATACAGTGCTGCTACCATGCTCTAGAAGGTACCTAGTTACATGAATTAGGTACCTTTAGACCCTGCTGGCATGTTCTAAGTCAGGGCAGGTAGATTTACTCCTGAGAGAATTTTGCACCAAAATATTAAAAATTCTACCTATTTTATTTGTCAAAACAACACAGTAACAACAACAACAACATGATCACACCATTTTCAATTATTTGCTGACAAGTATTTTGAAATAAATTACCAAAATAACTGAAAATGGTGCGAGTATATTGTCATTGTGTTACTGTTATTTTGACAAATAAAATAGGCAGAATTTTGCAGAAATAAGTTTAGGCACAGAATTTTTAATTTTAGGTGCAGAATTCCCTCAAGAGTACCAGGGTTCTGTGTGGTGCAATTTAGATGCAGGCAGCTCTGTGGGAGATCCAGGTCTGGGGGTGGGGGGGTGAGCTGTATGCAAAGGGACTCATTGTGGGGTTCTGGGTGCAGGGGAGTCCAGGTGTGGGGGGGCTACTGATGCAATGGGTGAGGTTTGAGGGAGTGGGGGATTCAGAGGGTGGGGGGGCTCCTATGCAAGAGGTGAGGCTTGGCAGGGTGGGAGTTCGGGGGTCAGTGGGGGGCTCCCGCCACAGGGGCTGGTCCAGATGCAAAGGGGTTAGGTAGACGGGGGAACGGCTCCCTCCCTCCCTTCGTGGAGGAGGAATGGTGGGGCCAAGAAGTGGGGGTGGGTGGGTCACTGTACCTACCCCCATGCATCTGGATTCACCCCACACACCCACAGCCCCCAGCAAGTCTCACTCTCCCACATGCCTCCCTACCCACCGAGCCTCACCCCCTGCACCCAAACCCCACCCCTGCCATGCAGAGCTTCCTGCAGCCAGGGGTGGGGGAAGAAGAGATTTCTGGGGCATTGATCTGACCCAACCCTAGTTGCTCCATGTGGGGGAGGGGGAACTCCATCTCTGTCGTCATCCTCCCTTAAAGTCCCTGTGCAGCCAGAGCATCTACAGACAACCCTTCCCCACCCCCTGCTTCCTTCCCGCAGTGAGACTTATCTCTCCCCCAGATGCACCTGCACTGACAGGGAGGAGCTCTGATGCAGCTTCTCTTTGCTTCCCCACAGAAACCATTTTTCTGCAGGGAAGCAAAGAGAATCTTCAAGGGGAAAGATTTTCGCACGGGAAGAGAGAGTGTAGTTGCTGATTAGGTTATGAATAGTACTATCATATGAGGCTATATCTCCAAAGTCTTGTCCAAGACCCAGAGGGGGAAGTTAGGATCTTAGATTTGAAACGTACAAGACAAGAGGAAAAAAGGAGAGAGTTAGAAAGTCTCCATACACAAAAAAAAGTAGTAAACAGCACAGTTTTTACTTTGCAGCTCACCTTTGAAACCACACTGGGCAAAAACCAAAATAGGTGTATTTTAAAGAACAATCTGCATGGACACAGGGGAGAAACAAATGATCTGTTAGGTCTTTACCATCTCTCACTTCTATGGTTAAGATATTTATATTTAATATTTACCTTTAGGAATTTGTATGCTGCAAACACACCCACACCAATAGCATACAAGGGCATGAGGGTAAAAGCTAAGTCTTTGCCACTTCCTCTAGTTCTCTCACTCTTCCTGTCCTTTTCCATTGCATTCCTCATCTGCTGAAAGCTTTGGTATGTTTTACTTTCAGAACTTCCTGAATTCAGATGAGACTGATGAATTCTTTCAGAGGCACCTGCAAAATGAAATATTTTACAAGAAAAAGTTTAGCCTTGTAGTTAATTTCAAAATGAGACTTTTCTGAGATTTTTCCTTCTTGTAGATTCACCTTTTTTTTTTAATATTGTGCCAACTGAAAGCTACTCTAGAACAACCACATACAAGGTTACAATAGACCACCCTTTCATGTAGGCACAGTAAATGGTATATTTAAAAGATTCTCAAAGTAAGATACTCTCCCTTCAAAGCTACTACATAAAACACAGTACAAGTTACCAGGTGATTTTCCCTTTCTTACGAATGGAAATAATTTGGCAAAGTAATAGAAAACTGCAGTTAAGTTAGATATAACCAGTAATACACGGACATTAAAATCAAAACGCAAATAGCAATCTGGCATTGAACTCAAACCTACTAGAACTGCTTTTTATTATTAGCATCAAACTTTCACTAATTTTTCCATAAAAAAAGCGCTTTGATTTCAGTATTTCTACCTTTAGAAACAGAAATGTAATGTTTCCCTGTCTGAGCAAGAGATATTCACTGAAATAACCAGATTAGCATATGTAAAATACAGGTTTTAGCTGTAGGTTCAGTGTTATTATGAATGCTCTTATGCATGTGCAGGAGTGTCATATCTCAGCATAGTATTACACACATGCCGTACACATTTTCCAAACACTTAACTATTTCTAAAACAGCTTTCCATATGTCTAATTAAGATGTCCTATTGACAACTGAATCAACAAGGAGTCTGAAGTTTCAAAAATTAGTATCTTTGAAATTTGAATTGAGGAGAGCAAGAATAGTATTGAATCATGAAAAGTCTGCCTCCCACATACCAATATGATCTAGAACAGGGGTCGGCAACCTTTCAGAAGTGGTGTGTCGAGTCTTCATTTATTCACTCTAATCTAATTTAAGGTTTCACGTGCCAGTAATACATTTTTAGAAGGTCTCTTTCTATAAGTTTATAATATATAACTAAACTATTATTGTATGTAAAGTAAATAAAGTTTTTAAAATGTTTAAGACGCTTCATTTAAAATTAAATTAAAATGCAAAGCCCCCCCAGACTGGTGGCCAGGACCCAGGTGTGAGTGCCACTGAAAAATCAGCTCGCGTGCTGCCTTTGGCAAGTGTGCCATAGGTTGCCTACCCCTGATCTAGAAAATGGCAAATGAAAGTTCAGCAACCTTTACATGGCTAACAGATATAGACCCTTAAGATGAAAATAAGCATGAAGTTTCAGACTATAGTGTTATTTTCCCCTCAGAAATAAGTAACAAATGCATTCTTAGCTCGAGTGCTACCTCCCAGTCACAACTTCTAATATCCTTCAGAACACCAACACGGCTGAGAATTTCTAGTGAGAATAATGAAGAACATAATTACCGCCAGTTCTCATGTGAATCATAGTAAGCTTACTACTTCTGCCAACAGTTTCTGGCCTATGGCCATATTTTCCTGCCTACTGAACAATGTGCCTTAAATTTTCCAGAGATGTATGCCTTGTTTCATTCAACACCACTTCACAAGCAGGTGATACTGTACTTGAAAAACACATTCCCTGGTATTATCTTACATCAAGATAGCAGTGTCCAGTGAATGTACAATAAGTGGTATTCAAGCCTTTAACAAAAATTGACATGGTAATTTTGTCACAGTCAAAGGAGAAAGATTACTAAAATAGATTCCTTTAGGTGGCAGAGTGGTTTTGATACAGATTTTTTTTTTTTAAAGTCAAGAAGTGAAAATATGAACTTAGATGCAGGCAGAAGGCCCCAAACCATGATATTTTGCCAATCTAGAATAAAATCTCAGCACAGATGAAGAGTATTAGTTTTAAACAAATGCCATCCCCAATGCCTGTTTGCAGAAGTAAATACTAGCACATTACCCACTAATCAACATTATTTGATTTCCTTATTGAGATTGTAACACTCAGCTTTTTCACACTTCCCTGCATCCTGTTTCTACCAATTATTTGGAATAAAAAAAGACTAAGAATACCAGCTGGTTACAAGCAATACCTCTCATTAGCCTAATAAAATGTGCGCTTTTGCGAACTAAGCATCATCTACACTTTTAGGAGGGGGGGAAATGCCCCGTTACCTCCCCTCTATTAAATGAAACAGTGTGTCTTATCATTGTCTCTCTCTTGTGATTCCTTTATAATGACTTCATTCTGTTGACTGCAAATAGTTATGTTTATTTTATGCACCAGAACACTGGGTGAGTGTAGGAAGTTAGATAGTTTGACTTATCCTGAGCTGACTGTCACAAAACTCTTTTCAAGCTAGCCTCCGATATGTAGCTCCCTAAACAACATGAGAACACAAAGAATTCCAACTATTGGCCACAGTTAAGTGTTTACAGAAAGGGAGGCAAAGGCTAAGGCTTGGTCTACACCAGGGGTCTCAAACTCAAATTACCACGAGGGCTGCATGAGGACTAGTGCATTGGCCCAAGGGCAGCATCACTGACCCCACCCCCTCACTGCCCCGCCCCCACTCCACCCCTTCCATTAGGTTCCACCCCTTCTCTACCTCCTCCCCTGAGCAGGAGGCTCCCCGCTCCTCTCCCCTCCCTCCCAGAAACCACAAAGCCGCCAGACAGCTGTTCTGGCAGTGGGAACTGCCTGGGGGTAAAAATAGAACCTTGGAGCAGCGCTGAGGGACTGGGGATCTTAGTGGCCACAGAAGGTAACTGGGGGCGGGGGTGAGGGGAATTGGTGGCCACAGAACATAACTGGGGAGGAGGAGGGGGAAGGGGAGTTGGCGGCCATAGGATATAACTGGGAGGGGGGGGCGGGGGGAGCCCAGCAGCCCTCCTCTTCTCCCTCCCTCCTCCTGTGTGGAGCTTCCCGCTCCTCCCCCTCCCTCCCAGAAACCACCAGACAGCTGTTCTGGTGGTGGAACTTCAGAACATAAGGGGCCAGGGACGGAAGAGAGCCCGGCAGGCCGCAGGGAAGCGCTCCACGGGCCGCGTGTTTGAGACCCCTGGTCTACACTATAGGGTTGCATTAACACAAGCTGCCTTACATCACCTACCTGTGGAAGTGTCTTCACTTAAATTTGACTCCACTGACAAAGTGCCTCGCTACACCAATTTAGTAACATCACCTCCCCAAGCAGCCTAGAACCAGTGTCAATGTAATTAGGTCAGCATAAGTATAAACACTGAGTTGCTTACATCAACTACTAGATGCTTTCAGGAGCCACCCCACAATGCCAATAAAATTGGCAGAAGCGCTCCTGGTGGTGGTGAGGACCCACACCACCAACACAAGGAGCCAAGCCTGCACACACAGGAGCAATCTAATAACTGGGGATTTTGGGGGGGGGGGGGGGGGGAAAGAGGCATGACAATATAAGTTAGGTCGACATAATTTTGTTGGGTAGACATGGCCTAAAAAGGCTGTAGCTTCACCCCCTTCCACAAACCCTCCTGACTGGGGAGAAGGGGGGGGGACCAGGGTCACAGACTGCACCATCTCTCACACCTACAAGCTAACCCCCACGCGGGGGGGGGGAAGAGTAGTATACGAGAAGTCGCAGCCTGTTACCCTTTCTCCCACCACCCCTCCTCCAGCTAGGGGAACAAGTGCGGGGGGACCAGCCTGTTATCCAAAGCCGGCCCACCGGCCTAAGGAGGACGCTTCACAACAAGTTGCACCGCCAGTCTCCCCTGCTGCCGGGACAGAAGGGAGGATCGGGCGGCGGCTCGGCCGGGGGGGGGGGGCGGTCTGTACCTGCGGGGGGCGGATAGGGATCGTAGCGACCGGGGCCAGCCTTGCCCCCCCGCAAGGCTCTCCCTGCTCCTCCTCCTCCGCCCCCGAACAGCCTGGGCACCGCCACGAAGAGGCAGAGCAGCAGCACGACCGAGACCATGCCCTGCTGCAGTGCAGAGGCCGCCATGGCTCCCCCGGGCGCGCACCCAGAACCCGCTGCGGAACCCCGGCCCGCTGCCCCTTCAGGAGGATGAAGGAGTCGGACCTGCTGAGGAGCTGCCACGGAGCCCGGCATGAGAGGCGGCCCCAGCCGTGCTGCGGCTCCTCCTCCCCTGTCGGTATCGCCCCCCTGCGGGCTCCAGCCTCTCCTCGGCTAGAGCAGCGGGATCTGTCCTGGTTCAGACAGCGCTGCAGCCGTAGACTGTCCCCAAGCCTGTCATGGGATAATAGAGACGCGCAGTCCCGCTCCCTCATTGCAAAACAGACAAAATATACACAGCCCCAAAACACCCCTGCACAGAGCCAATTAGTGCCTTACAGTCCTCCTAACACACCCGCCACAGGAACACCACGTGGCAGTGATTTCCCTACACCCACCTTGAATTTCCCCAACACGCCCCCCCCCCCCCCAGTTTTGTGAACTAGTTACATGCCAATTTAGTGACACCCCCAGTAAATTCGACCCCCCCCCCCATTTCAACTCCTGGGGCGGCCACTGCCACGTGTCGCAGCACAGTCCTGTTACACCCGCCACTGAAGCACCACTATAGGAACCACTTCATGCCACAGTCACTCAGGTCACAATACAGGTCACATAGAAACACCACAGTACTGAGCCTTTCTGTGCGGTACAATTATAATAAACGCACATTATGTCATTAAAAATAAAAATTCAGACATTATAAATAAGCCTCCTCCACAAAATCTAGGATTTAGTAACATCAAATGCCTTTCCCCATGCGTATTTTAGATTGAGATAGATGAAGTCTTTAATAAATAAAATCATTATTGTTATTTATGTATTGGACTATTGTAGCTGAATAAATGAGAGATTTCAATAGGTAATGGGCGATATCATTTACAATTTCAAAATTACTCCTTTCTCTCTACATACACACACACTTTTTATTCAGCATGTATCCTTCTTATTACTCAGCAGCGGACAATGTAATTAGATATCAGAGGGGTAGCCCTGTTAGTCTGGATCTGTAGAAGCGACAAAGGGTCCTGTGGCACCTTATAGACTAACAGAGGTAGTATTATTGTCTAATGTAATTAGACAAGACCTCGAACAGTTCAGGTAGTTAGAAAGAATGGGGATGGAAAACCTCTGCGCTATAAGAAGTATAATGGGAATGAAGGAGTGGACTTGACACATTTCTGGAGGCTATGAAATGTTTCCCGATTGCACCTGTTTCAAACATTTTCCACGAAAGATCTCCAGAGTCTAAGCCCCCTCTGATGTTAAAGCCACCAGCAAATTTAACTCCTCCTCCTGACATATGTCAGGAGCTATATGTTTTTTACGAAGATGCAGGAGGTAGCTATGCATTCCAAGGAGGCAAAGTATATTCTCATTCATATGTCTACAGAAGGGATCGTCAACCTTTCAGAATTGGTGTGCCCAGTCTTCATTGATTCACTCTAAAGTTTCGTGTGCCAGTAATACATTTTAATGTTTTTAGCAGGTCACTTGCTATAAGTTTATAATCTATAACTAAACTATTGTTGTATATAAAGTAAATAAGATTTTTAAAATGTTTAAGAAGCTTCATTTAAAATTTAATTAAAATGCAGAGCCCCCCCCCCGGACCCGGTGGCCAGGATTCGGGCAGTGTGAGTGCCACTGAAAATCAGCTCGTGTGCCATAGGTTGCCTACCCCTGGTCTACAGCCTTGATGGTAAGCAGGGGGTGACAAATGCACATGGGAAGGGGGTCTTTGCTGCTGGCAATGGTGCTTAGGGGCAGTTAATATCAGGTTTGAGGAAGGGATGGTTTTCAGAGAGAGAAGTAGAGTTGGTGATGCTATTATGTGTGATTTCCAGGAAATTAGCAGGTGTCACAGTGCTGTAGCTAGATGCCAATGAGAGGGAAGGGGGGCTATGTTAGTGCTTCCAGATTACTCTTTTGGTGGGTGATACAGAAAATGCTGCTGGGGAGGAAGCCTGATGCGGAGTAGAGGCTATACTGTGGACGAGTGGCGGGACGCCGACTTAGTGGGAGACTGTCGGTGCATGAATGTTGTGAGGGGGCACAGTCAGTGCTCTGTGTGTGTGTGTGTGGACGGGTCACAGTCAGAGCGGGGGGGTCGGGCTCGCCTCAGGGCGGGAGATTCTCTCGGTGACCGTTGCAGTCACAGCGCGAGCGCGCCCGGGGAGCCGTTTGAGAACTGGACTGCGACCGCCGCCTCGCTCGGACCGGCGGCGCCATGCGGCTCTGGCTGCTGGCCGTGCTGGGGCTGGGAGTGCTGGCGGATGTATGCCGCGCACAGCGCAGGCCGGTCCTGCCGACCATCACCAACCAGACGTACATCAACGAGTGCGTCCGGGAGCACAACAAGCACCGCACCGTCGTGCAGCCCGCTGCCGCCAACATGGTCTACATGGTAGGGAGGGGCCGCTGGGGGGCGGGGGAGGGAGCAGCTGGGCGGGCTGCAGCCCCATGGGAGACAGGAGGAGGACTGGTTGGAGGGGGCGCTGGCCCACGGGGGGACGTTGGAGGGGCGGATTGGAGGGGGCGCTGTCCCATAGCGCTGTCCCATAGCGCCTATGAAAGGTTGGTTCTTTCATAGCCTTGATCTAAGTCAGGAATTCAAAATAAAATTATTAATGAATAATTGACACCTAAATGACTGGTGCTGCGAAAGCACTTTATAAAGGGAATGATGAAGTATAATTGTTCCTATTTTACGGATTAGACAAAAAAGGCCTCATCTACAATGTAAATCCAGCAGGTGGGGGACTGGGGAGCCATTTACACTACCATTAAATACAGATCAACTGCCTGCTGTGGTTACCGAAATATCGGGTCCGCCTAGCTGAGAGCTAATAACAGCCAGACAGGGATAAGGAAAGAGAAATACTTTATTCTGCAAAATAAGGGAAGTCTGTGCCAAGTGACAGAACTTCCATTAACATAGAAATTACAGGTCTTTTATACACACTTAGACAAAGCCCTGGTGTGTTAACATTTGATTGGTGCATGCTAGACCTCGAATGTCTGCTATCTGGTCAGTAAAAACTGGTATAGAAATAACTATTATTTAATATACCAGGCGCAATGGAGTTTAGTAAGTTGGAATGTCAAAGGAGCCGTACTCAGCCAATCAGTTCCCAGGGCTGGCCAACCCTGAGTGCAATGTTGTAAAAAGCGTTTTCTTAACATCCCTCTTTGAACACCTGGCAGTGGCCATTTACTTAACATATAATCTAAAGGACTATCCTTAGAGGGTTTGCTCTGAGATCCACCCATCTTTCTCCTGACACTCAAACAGAGAATTAAACAGAAAACAGAGGGAATTATGATCTAACAAAAAAAAAAAAAAACTAGTACAGATTTCCCTACTCACACTGACTGCTACAGGGGACGGGACAGAAGGATCTCAATTCAACCTCAGCGCTTCATCGCACGCTATGGCTTCCACTCTGAGGAATTATGAACGAGAGGCTCAGTCCCACCCACACACCCAACACCCAAGTGTATGAGACAGAAAATATTAACCAGTTAACCAGAACCAGAACCAGAACAGATAGTGTTTCCTTATCCTATTAGGACTCACCTTATCGGAGCACGAACCCCAGGGGCTGCGGTGAAGTCAGAAAGAGTGGCTAAGCACCCCGTTGGCGCCGTTCCTAGTTCGCCGCAGCCGTCCGGAGTCCAATGTCCGAGCTAGGTAGTCCCTTCGTGGTCGCCAAAAACTGTTACCGAAATATCGGGTCCGCCTAGCTGAGAGCTAATAACAGCCAGACAGGGATAAGGAAAGAGAAATACTTTATTCTGCAAAATAAGGGAAGTCTGTGCCAAGTGACAGAACTTCCATTAACAGAAATTACAGGTCTTTTATACACACTTAGACAAAGCCCTGGTGTGTTAACATTTGATTGGTGCATGCTAGACCTCGAATGTCTGCTATCTGGTCAGTAAAAACTGGTATAGAAATAACTATCTCAGCTGGAAAACACTATTCTTATGTAGGCGAAGGACAACTGTAAAAATGCAAGGTCTTGCGTAGGCGAGGCGTCTACTTCCACCTAGTGGTCTCTGATTACCATGGCTGCTGACTGATTATGACTTTCACACTGTGGACAGGACCCAAACATGTTTGAACTTTTCCACCACATAAAGCTTCAGCCTTGAGCTTTGCAGAATTGCTGCCCCATTCAGGAACACTATTCAACCCTCTCACTGCAAGAGTAAACCATACCGCACCAGGGGCTACCCGGTTCTAACTGGGTTCCCCCCAACCCTGTTGGATTTGCAGTGTACAGAGGACCTTTCTTGTTTAGGACCAGATATCGAAGAGGCCAGGCAGTTGCAATTCTCCTTTACTGCAGTGGAAGCTGCAGCCTCACCTCAGGATCAGTCCCACACATTACATTCATCAGGGTTGAGTGTGAAGGAGTGATTAATTTATAATTATATTTAATTATTTAAATATCTTATTTAAAATCTTATTTCATTGTAGCCAAGGAAATTTGATAAGAGATCATCACACACACACACACACACACACACTGCCCCTGTCCCTCGGTGAACAGTTCCTTACCCTCCTCACAGCACTGACTGGCCTGGGAACATCTGTGGCCAGCAAGATAGAAACTAGATAAATCCAACATGAAGGCAGGATCCTATCACTGAGAACAATGGATGTGAAAATAAAAAGCCAAGCAGCTTGACTGGTGAGAAATGTTTAGGGATCAAAGTGTGCAGGGCCGGCTTTAGGATGATTTCCCCGATTCTGGGGAATCCGGCCCCCCGCCTAAAGAGGGCCCCGCGCCAGCGGGTAAGACGGCCCCGCGCCGGTGCCTTTTTAATTTTTACTCACCCTGCAGTGCTCCGGGTCTTTGGCAGCACTTTGGCGGCGGGCCCTTCACTTGCTCCAGGTCGTTGGAGGCATTTCGGCGGCAGGTCCTTCAGTGCCGCCGAAGACCTGGGGCGCCGCAGGGTGAGTACAAGCAGGTCCCGAATCAGGCCCCGCACTTGCTAAAGCCGGCCCTGAAAGTGTGCATTGTTACTGTAGCCATGTTGGTCCCAGCATATTAGAGAGACAAGGTGGGTGAGATAATATCTTTTATTGGACCTACTTCTGTTGTTGAGAGAGACAAGCTTTCAAGGCGAGCTTACACAGAGTTCTTCTTCCCATCTGGGAAAGGTACTTCCAGCATCACAGCTAAGTACAAGGTGGAACAGATTGTTTAGCATAAGTAGTTAACACAAATTTCAAGGGACTATTCAAAGTGAAGTGGCCAGTTAGCACTAGGTCATATTACAAAGGATGAATATAAACAAACAACACAAGCATGTAGGGACAAAATTAGAATGGCCAAAGCACAAAACAAGATAAAACTAGCTAGAGACCTAAAGGGTAACAAACATTCTACAAATACATTAGAAGCAATCAGAAGACCAAGGACAGGGTAGGCCCTTTGTTCAGTGAGGGGGGAAAGACAATAACAAAAAATGTGAAAATGAACTTTTTCTGTTTTGCACTTTTTTGCACTTTTAAGCAAAAAATTTAGTAGTGACTGGATGTCTAACACAGTGAACGCCAGTGAAAATGAGGTAGGATCTCAGGCCAAAATAGGGAGAGAACAAGTTAAAGATTATTTAGACACGTTAGATGTCTAGTCAGCAGGGCTTGATGAAATACATCCTAGAATACTGAAGGAGCTGACTGAGGAGATCTCGAGCCATTAGCAGTTATCTTTAAAAACTCATGGAAAACGGGCTAAGTTCCCTGTAAGCTGCACAGCCACGCAGCAGCCTGTTTAGCGCCGCGCAGGCACTCAGGGAACCCGCCCGGGGAGCGGTCGGGGGAGGGGCGCCTCTCCCCCAGCCCCAACATAGGCCAGCCCCCAACCTGCCACGGTGGCCTCCCAGCCCCAACTATGTCATAGCCCGGACCTGCTGCGGCTGGGGCAACCCCCCGGTCCCAACTATGCTGCAGCTCGGACCTGCCACAACTGGGGTGCCCCAACCCCGGCCTGGAGCCAGCTGCAGCCAGCGCAGCGCAGCTTGAACCTGGGCGGCCCCGCCCAGCCCTAGCCATAGTGGCCCAGCCCTTACCTGTTGTGGGGCACCTCTTCCTGAACCCAGCCCTGTCCGGACCTGTGGGGGCCGGGAGAGGAATGGCTATCCTGCGGCCCCAGCCCTGGAGCTGCCGTGGCAGGGAGAGGTGCCTTTGCCCCCCCAGCCCAGGTGCTGCTGCAGGGAGAGAGAGCTGGGGGGAGTCCTCTTTCCCTGCCGTAGCCCCGGAGCACCTTTCTGCACCCCTAACAACCTCATCCCCTGCCCCTCCTCCAGAGCCTGCACCCCCAGCTGGAGCCCTCACACCCCTGTACCCCAACCCTCTGCGCCAGCCCTGAGCGCCCTCCCACACGCCGAACCCCTTGGCCCCACCCCCACCACATGAATTCTGTTATGTGCATTGATATGAAGGTGATGTGTCACACATCACCTCCATATTGGTGCACATAACAATTCATTCCGCACATGGGTGGGAAAAATTAGAGGGAACACTGAAGACGGGAGAGATTCTAGAGGACTGGAAGAGGGCAAATGGTCAATTTATAAAAAGGGGAATAAGGACAACCCAGGGAATTACAGACCAGTTAGCTTAGCATCAGTACCCAGAAAGATAATGGAGCAAATAATCAATTTGCAAACACCTAAAAAATGATAAGGTGATAAGTAACAGTCAACATGGATTTGTCAAGAATAAATCATGTCAAACTAACCTAATAGCTTTCTTTGACAGGGTAACAATCCTTGTGGATGGGGGGAAGTGGTAGATGCATTTCTAATCTTCATAGAAATTCTGGTTTATAGTACGGTTAGTGCGGGGCCGGCAGGCTCCCTACCTGGCTCCGCGTGGCTCCCCGGAAGCAGTGACATGTCCCTGCTTCTCCTAGGCCGAGGAACAGCCACAAGGAGTTCGGAGTACAGGAAGGGGTGTGGGGCTGCGGGTTGGGGCATGGGAGAGGTGTGGGGCGCAGGCTCTGGGAGGGAGTTTGGGTATGGGAAGAGGCTCGGGGAAGAGGGTTGGGGCATGGGAGGGGGTGCGGGGTGCTGGATCCAGGGGGACTCACCTCAGGCAGCTCCCCGCAAGCGGCGACCTGTCCCTGCTGCTTCTAGGCAGAGGTGCGCCAGGTGGCTCTGCGTGCTGTCTCTGTCAGCAGCTCCCATTGGCTGTGGTTCCTGGCTAATGGAAGCTGTAGAGCCAGAGCTCGGGGCGGGGTGGGGTCAGTGCGCAGAGCCCCCTCCTGCACCCAGCTCCCTCCCAAAGCCTGAATCCCACACCCTCTCTTGCACCCCCTCCCATACCCAAACTCCCTCCCTCTTAGTTAACTGGAATTTTTCACTTACCAGCACCCCCCCATTATCCCAACATGCCGTATAAAAAAGCTTTCACTGTAAAAGGCTATTAGAAGGAGGAGGGCTCCAGCAGGGTGGGTGCTATTACGACAGGGTCTACTTAACAGCCTTATACTACATTGTTTTAATGTAGTTTAGATGGAATGTGAGGCTGTGACTTCCTCCTTCTCAGCTAGTGGCTGCTGCTTGGCTGCTCTTTTAATCTGGCTGCAGACAAAGGCTTTAGGCCAAGTGGTGGGCAACCTGCGGCCCGTCAGGATAATCTGCTGGCGGGCCGCAAGACAGTTTGTTTACATTGACCGTCCGCAGGCATGGTTGCCCGCAGCACCCAGTGGCTGCGGTTTGCTGTTCCCGGCCAATGGGAGCTGCGGGAAGCGGTGGCTGGCTGTGCCTGCGGACGATCAATGTAAAGAAACTGTTTTGCGGCTTGTCAGTGGATTACCCTGATGGGCCGCAGGTTGCCCACCACTGCCTTAGGCTTTAGGCCTGACAATATGGCTGCAGACAAAGGCCTTATCCTTACAGAACAGGCCCAGAAGAGGGGGGAGGGATAGCTCAGTGGTTTGAGCATTGGCCTGGCCTGCTAAACCCAGGGTTGTGAGCTCAATCCTTGAGGGGGGCCATTTAGGGGTCTGAGGCAAAAATCTGTCAGGGACACTACTTGGTCCTGCTAGTGAATGCAGGGGACTGGACTCAATGACCTTTCAAGGTCCCTTCCAGTTCCATGAGATAGGTATATCTCCCTGTTATATATTAGCCTCCTCCATACCAGTGTGAGGGCATGCCCCTTCAGATATGCAAACTGTTTCTTTTGTTGTACAACGTATTAATAGAGAGAAAACAGTAAATCTGTTTTTTAAGAAAACTATTGTTGTATGTGTGATTTCACACAGATGGCCCACAAAAATCCCCCACGAATCCCTCATTCCCTAAGGACAAGTGCTGAATAGTAAGGAATTTCAGGAACCTAATCCCTCCACTCATGGTCTTGATAACATGGGGCATGGAGAGGAAGTGTCCTCTCCCTTTAATGCATATCTGGCAACAAAGGAGAGAAACCTAGTGTTCAAGGAGATATGCATTGGTGAGGGTGCAGCTAACATTAATATTCCACTTGTGAGAATTATCCCAACCAGAGTCAGTCACTTGTGGTGGAGTCAGTTCTGAATGTGCCTTAATCCGGTGGTTCTCAAAGCCGGTCCACCACTTGTTCAGGGAAAGCCCCAGGTGGGCCGGCTCAGTTTGTGTACCTGCTGCGTCCTCAGGTTCGGCCAATCGCAGCTCCCACTGGCCGCGGTTCGCCACTCCAGGCCAATGGGGGCTGTGGGAAGCAGCGTGGGCCAAGAGATGTGCTGGCCGCCCTTCCTGCAGCCCCCATTAGCCTGGAGCGGTGAACCGCGGCCAGTGGGAGTTGTGATTGGCCGAACCTGCGGACGCGACAGGTACACAAACTGGTCCGGCCCGCCCGGGGCTTTCCCTGAACAAGCGGTGGACCGGCTTTGAGAACCACTGCCTTAATCAACATTTATCCCAGCAGACAGATACCAGGATATTCTGGCCACAATTTCCTGGTATTTTCATTATTTCAGTTACAACTAATGTACTGCATTCATTTAAGACAGTTTTCTTCAGAGTAAGACTACACAAACAAGCCAATCCTTATTCTCCAAGAAACAAAGGATTAGAGTAGCCAATACAGTGGTGGGGGAGTGCAGTGAAGGGAAGCTTGTTTCTACAGTTATCTTCCTTTCCATGGGTGATGGTCCCCAAACTGTGGGGCATGCTCCCCAAGGGGGGAACAGAGAAACATTTGTGGGGGGCAATGGGGCCCAACCCTGCCCTGACCTCAGCTATACTCCGGTCCTGCCTCAGCCCCGGCTGTGGCTCCGCTTCCAGCTGCAGCCCCAGCCGCAGCTCCAGCCCCACTCCCAGGCATGGCCCCACTCCTGGCCCCTGACCGTGGCTCCTGACTGCGGCCCCCGGATCCTGGGGGCGGGGTGTGGACTAGTAAGAGGGGGCGCAAGCAAAAAAGTTAGGGGACCCCTGGCCTGGGGTAACCTTACATCCTGTACTCTAGGACCCTGTGAGGGGGAGGGTCCCAGGGCTTGTGCTGGAGCTTGAACCCAGAAGTCTACACAGCAGTGAAACAGCCCTCTGGCCTGAGCCCTGCAAGGCCAAGTCAGTTGGCAATAGCCAGATGCAGGCATCTAGTTGCTGTGTAGTCATACCTTCTGAGTACCTTTCCCAGACCTGACAAATAGCTCTATGTAGGCTCGAAAGCTTGTCTCTTTCAGCAGCAGAAGTTGATTCAATAATCATCCACCTTGTTGCTCTTCTATGAGTAAGTCAGTTTACATTTCTATGCAGCTACCCTAAAGTTCACTGGTAAGTTAAAGACAGGATTTTGGAGTGCTTGATTGGATGACAGTAGGGGAACAAAATATTTGTATTGTATAGTTTTACAGAATTTACAGACAATTTTAATCAAATTCAATTTATAGCTATTCATTTTCTACTTTAATTTGTCTGATGAATACAAATGCCATTGTAATTTAACTCTCTGCATAGCTTCTTCAACTTTACTGTTTTGCAGACTTGGGATGCAGCTTTAGCACGGACTGCCAGGGCATGGGCAAAAAAATGCCTTTTTAAACATAGTCCATATTTAACGGAAAAATTTATGTCCCATCCTCATTATGGGCATGTTGGAGAAAATATCTGGACTGGACATTACACAATTTTTAATGTCCCTGATGCCATCAAATTATGGACCGATGAAGTCCAACACTACAATCTTCAGACTAACAAGTGTACTAAAACGTGTGGTCATTATACTCAGGTAACAATTTTAATTGCTAAAACAATTTACACAGCTCAAAGCCCAACCCCAAGAATTAGAATTGGTGGAGACAATAAATAATTACCAGTTAGTGGAAAATAGCTGTTATAATGAGTGACCCATACCCCACTTTCTTTCAGTGTTCCATTTAGATATTTGTACAGCCCCCATCATCATACGTCTGCTAACTCTTAAGATACAGATTGAAAATGATCACCCTGGGTTACACAACTGTGAAAGACTTCCTAGCTAATACTGTGATTATGTTAACTTTTGTAAACAGAAACCTTCTCTAACTTGGCGTTCAATCTAGCCAAAGCACCTCGCTCCTCTTCTCTAAGTTTTTCAATCTTATAAGAAATAAAGCAAATTTCTGTAGGGGAAAATGGGGAGTATGAGAGGGCTCCACTCACCACGCTGACTCCTGGCCGTTTTGGGGATTAGCTCCGTAGGTCTGTATGCCCACTTCCGGTGGTGCCTTGTCCGCCATCACTTCTTCTCCCAGACCCACATCACTTCAAGGACCACGGCATCTTCTTCATGACACAGCCCTCCGGCTGTATCATGATCTGTGCTCCCCCCTTCCAGGGGCCACTACTGCAATCCAACTGTTCCAGCACGTCCCCAGTTGTGACGGGGGAGGGGCCGGCGACCCGGGCCCACCCATTACTCCGTGTCCCAGCACAGGGACCCTGTAGATGGCAGTCACGTGCTGCATCCCCTCCAATTCATCAGTACCTTTCCTGGACCACTTTCCTGTGGCCTCAGCACCCTCTTTGCCTTTGCCTCAGGGCCTCAGCCTGCAAATCCCAGCTGCCAGCCAGAAGCTTTCTCTAGCTCTCCTGGTCCCTGCTAGCAGCACTGCTTTGTCTAGGATGCTAGCTTCTTTCTACCTGACTAAGAGCCTGATGTTCCCTCCTTGAGCTCCAGGCAGCTACTGAATCTGCTCTGCCCTGTCGCCTTCTTATATGTGCCTACCAGGCCCTGATTGGCTGCTCCTCGCAGCCCCTCTCCTATTGGCTGCTTTTCTCTCAGCCTCCCTAGGGCTCTATTAACCCCTTTCAGGCCAGTGTGGGGCAGATGCCCCATCACAGGGGGGAAGAAAAGAGATGACTTGTTATTTGACAGAAATATAACTCTGTTTTATTTGTATCAAAAAGGTAAATAAGCTTTATGAAAATCTTAAATGATTGTGAATCTACATGAACTTTGAAACAGAATTGTTTTCCTATTGCAGATGTAGTCACATTTTACCTCTCTGAAGCAGTAGTTAATTTTGTCAGGCTCAAATTGTTAGCTAACAGCCAATAGAAGTGGGTATTTAAAAGAAAGACTTCATCCTTTATTTTAATTATGAAACACCAGATTGTGAGTTATGCTTATATGTTGATCTTGCATTTTTCATGCAGTGAAACCTATTAACAGCCACCAGAGTGACTGCCAGTTCATCAAGTGGCTTCTGTACTTATGGGACCAAGGCAGCTGTATTGTGAGCTTCCAGAATCTTTTACAGAGCAGTGTCAGTGGGGGCCACTCAGCTCTTCCCTTCCCTCATGTACAGTTCTGAAGTTATAAAAAGGGGGAGTTAGTCCCAACTGCCTGTTTCTTCTAATTGCCAAGGGTCATCTAATTGCCAGATCACACTCAATATCCTCAGTGCTTACTTTGGTTCCATGGTCCTTTTAAGATCCTGCAACAGGTTAATCCAGTCACTTTTGAACTCCAACTACACCACTCTCTGAAGATTTATCTGGTGATTCACGTATCACTTTTGAAACCCTACACAGAAACCCTTTCCCTCACAGGACCCAGCCACCTCCTCCATCAGTATAGGTACAGGGCCACAAGAATGATTTATTTAATGAGATCCTGGACTCTAAATGTAAACATGTCAGACTCTAGTATCTTGTTGACTGGGAGGAGTGCGGTCATGAGGATCACACCTGCAGAAAATGTACATGCTACCACACTTGTGCGGGTGTTCCACAGGAATCATCCTGAAAAGCCTGGTTTCACATCACCCTGAGAGTGCCCCTTGGGGAGGTGGTGATGTCATCAGAGACCATGTTATACCAATAAAATAAAAAGCAGCAGGATCTTATTAAAGGGGATAAGACAAAATGTCACATTTATTGTGAATACAAAAAGAATCAAAATAAGCAGTCAGTTATAGCTATAACATTTCATTCAGTTTCACATTCATTCACACACACACACACACACACACACACACACACGTTCTGCATAGATGTCATAGTTACCAGCCTAGAAGTTGCTCATGCCAAGTTACTGGCCACGTAACCTGGGCATGAGGGAGGAGCCGAATCCTTGTCAAATTCATCTGATGCTCCTGGAGGGTGGTTGCAGAACCAGACTTCAAGTCCTCAGTATTTAGAGGCCATTCTTATAGGGATTTATTCCTATGTCAGTCTATGGGAATTGCTTCATCATGCTGTTGCTGAATCAATCAGCAGATGGCACATTCCTGATGGCTCCGTGCTGTCAGATGTTATTTTGTTTTTCCCATCCTTTGAGATGGTCGGGTGGATCCCAGTTTACCCTCTGAAGGTTGTCTGGTCGTTCCCACTTGATGCCGCCTTCAGCCATTGGTCACTGAATTCCTAGGCTGGCACCTCCCTGCTCATTCATTCATGTACATCAAGCATTCATCAGCAGACATACTGTCTTCAACACTTTCGGGGTGTGTACTAATTTATTTGAGACTCCAATCTCTTTAATTAAAGAGGGTGGGGGTCTTTCTATGCTGTTTCTAGGTACAAAGCATGCATAAAGAACAAAGTCAAATAACTTGTTTGCAAGTTTCTCATAGCAATACAGTATCTTTCTGAGAACAGATACAATCAATGGTTTACACAGACAGTAGCTTGTAAGTTTAACAAGGGATCCAAGAGATCTTTTTACTTGGTGAAGCTGTTGGATTTTAGACAAGTTATGGGGGGGTCACTTTCACTTGGGGGAATCAGTGTCCGTACCTTCTTTAAAATCCCTACATCTCCTAGTAACCTGACCCTGCCTGCCTCCTCACTCTCAGTTTTGCCCTTTGGCTTGCCTTGAACTCTGTCCTTTTGGTATCTGACCTGGCTTGACTCCTGACTCCCAACTCCTGCACTGACCACTAGATCAGACTGCCCACTCTCTGGTCATTACAAGAGGCCTTGGTTCCCATGACCATATGTGCAACAAATGGTACTGAAAACTATGGACCTGAGTGGGTTGACGGAGTCTGGTGCTTATGGTCAAGCTTTGCAAAGAGCTGCTCAGTATCATGGCTCCATATCTGGATGGACTTGGAGGTCTGTGTTGGGGTTTCTCAGTGATCTAACTTTCATCCTAACTCTCCTGGGTCAGACCACAACTTGGGTTTTATCCTAGAACAGCAGGGGGAAAAGGGGTCAGGTCCCCGTCTCCCAGTCAAGTCTTACTCACAGTCCAGTCTCAGCTGCTACGGCATCTGCCTTCTTGCAGCCAGTCTCTCATCCACTCTCCCCCTGCACTTGACTGCCAGAGCTTCCTTTTAAGCAGGTCCTCCATAGGAAACATACCTGGCAGCTGCTGGGGGCAGAGCCTTCTTAGTCCAAAACTACTCCACCACTCCTTTTAACCTTAGTGTGGGGGCTGTAAGCCACATCACAAGGACACAGAGCTTTCTCAGAAGCTGGTCAAGGACTCAAGGTGCATTTCTTTAACCTTGCCTATAAATATATAGCAGTGTGTACATATTTATTTAAAAGAAAAAACACTTACCAAAACACTCCACTCCACAATACTGGAGTTTAGTGACTGATTTAGTGATAGTCTTTGTCTTGGATCGGCGGTGATTGAGGTCGAAGAGCTTGCTGTCCATTCTGCATTAGATGTGAAGTACAGAGGGAAGCTTGTCAGCGATGAGAAGGATGACAGCAAGGAAGATAGAGGGGGTTAGAGCGATGACATAGCCTTGCTTTACTCCTGTCTTGACTAGGAAGGGGTCCATTTTGTATCCATTGTTGACAATCATCACAGACATGTTATCGTAGAGGAGTTGGAGGACGGCAACAAATTTTGGTGGGCATCCAAATTTAAGGAGAATTCTCTACACAGCCTCACGATTGATGGAGTCAAATGCTTTCTTGAAGTCGATGAAAGCCATGTACAGAGGTTGATGTTGCTCACGGCACTTTTCCTGAAGTTGACAGGCAGTGAAGATCATGTCAGTGGTACCTCAAGGTGGTCTGAATCCACATTGTGATCTTGGGAGGATTTCCTCTGCCAAGGGGAGCAGCTGGTTGAGGAGAATTCTGGCAAAAATCTTTCTGGAAATGAACAACAGGGCTATTCCTGGATAGTTTGCACAATCTGATTTGTCTCCTTTCTTGAAGATGGTCATGATCATAACATCCCTAAAATCAGCTAGGATTTCTTCTGAATTCCAAATCTTCAGGATTAAGATGTGAAGCTGGTGAGCCAGTTCTGCTGCTCCTTCTTCCTTCAGGTCCAGCTGCCTTATTGTTCTTCATCTGTTTGATGGCTTTTTTTTACCTTGACAAATATTGGTGGGGTTCTGAGGTCATCCTTGATAGGATATTAAGGGATTAAGTCAATGATGCTTTCATCAGCATTGGAGTTATGAGTCAGGAGGTCTTTGAAGTATTCCTTCCATCATGAATTGATTGATTCATTGTCCTAAGGAGGTTGGCTCCATCCCTGGATCTGAGAGGGGGTTAGCCCTTGGGTGCTGGGTCCGTAGAAGGCTTTGATGGCATTGAAGAATCCTCTCATGTCATGGGTGTTGGTGAGTTGTTGGATCTCCTTCGCCTTGTTCTCCCACCACCTGTTCTTCATTTTCTTTGAACCTCAGCTTTCAGTTGATGGTGGACGTATTGCTTCTGGTTGGAATTGATGTAATTCTGCTAAGCACAGTAGGCCTTGTACCTATGTTTGATCAGGTCTTGAAATTCCTGATTGTTCTTGTCAAACCGGTCTTGGTGCTTCCTGTTTGAGAAGCCCATTGTTCCCTCACACTCAACATGGATAGCCAATTTGAGCACTTTCCAGTGATCTTTGGGGTTCTCCATATCGGTTTTGATATTCATCAGTTTCTTGGTGAGGCACTGCTGGAAAAGGTCATGTATAGTTGGGTCCTTAGGAGTCTCGACATTGATCTTCCGTCTGGCTGATTTCTTCTGCATTTTTTGTTTCGATGCGAGTTTGATGGAAATATGGAGCGGATAAAGTGATGGTCTGTCCAACAATTGTTGGCACACGTCAGAACTTTGTTGATGTAAAATCTTCACAGTTACGAGCATGGACAATGACATAGTCAATCAGATGCCAATGCTTAGATCGCGGGTGTTCCCATATTGTCTTGTACTCGTTATTTTGGCAGAATATGGTGTTCGTGAAAATTAGGTCATATTCTGTTCATATGGTCAGGAGAAGAATTCTGTTGGAATTGGTCTTGCCCACTCCTTTATTTCCAATTGTGCCATTCCAAAGGTCCGAGTCACATCCAACTTTTGTGTTAAAATCATCAAGGAGTATGAGCTTGTCCTCTTTGCAGATGGTGGAGAGAATTTGGTCAAGGTTGGTGTAGAATCCTTTTTTGGTTTCATCGTCAGCATCAAGGTTGGATCGTATGCACTGTTGAGTGTTGCATGCTGGTTCTTGGCAAGTTTAAGGTGGAGGGTCATGAGTCATTCATTGAACTCCAATATGTGGATGACTGTGCCCTGTGTGCTCAGTAAGATGATGATCATCAAAAAATATTGATATTTCCTCTGAAGCCTACAACCAACTTGGTGTTACACTCAATACTCAAGAAAATGTAAGTACTCCTCCAACAGGCTCTGAATCACAAGGATCCTGCTCCCATAATTCAGATCAACAACGAGACCCTGGAGAACATGGGGCACTTTTACCTTGGCAGCTGTCGCAGAAAGCTGACATTGATGAGGAAATTCAACACCACCTTCAATGCGCCAATGCAGTTTTCGAACTCTAGAGAAAATGAGTCTTTGAAAATTGTGACCTCAAGAATCAAACCAAGCTTCTCATGTACCAGGCCATTGTTATCCAGGCTGTATTGTACATGATCGAGGTTTTGGCACCGTACAGTAGACACTTCAAGGTTCTTGAGCAATACCATCAACAGTGCATCCGCAAGATCTTCTGAATCAAGTGGGATTACCAATGCACCATCATCAGTGTTTTGTCCCAAGCCAAAACCTCCAGCATTGAAGCTGTGATCATCTGCCACCAACTCCGTAAGGGTGGTCACATTCTTTGAATGCCAGAGAATCTACTCCCTAAGCAAGTTCTCACAATGGAGCCATGGCTAACGGATGAGGGATGGGCAAAAAAAGCACTTCAAAGACACCCTCAAAGTTAACATGAAGAAGTTCAATATTGACATAAACTCATGGGAAACCCAAGCCCTCAACTGACCAAAATGGAAAAGGACCTTTTGGCAAGGATCCCAATATTTTGAGATCCAACAGAGACAACAGGAAATGGAGAAATGGGAAAGGAGGAAAGAATGCACCATAGCCTGACTCAACAATCCAGATCTACCCCTTCCATTGGGAAATGTCTGCCCCAACTATGACAAGATCTGTGGATCCGGGATTGGTCTCATTAGCCATCTGCTGATCCACCAGTAATAAGTAGCTATCATTTTATGGACGACAATCATCCTTGAACTCTGAGGGATTGACCACTCCACAAACAGTTTCTCCCCTGAAGAGAGGACAAGAGAGGAAATGTAGTACGTGATAGAAATTAGCCATGTTGCTTGATGCATTACTGGAAGATGTTCAAACACTACAGTGATAAGGTCGATACAGGAAACTATATAGAATAGAATACCTAGTACCTGGTCCTTGCTACTACCATCAGTTCTGTTTTGTGTGTTGCTGAGCCCTGCCTTGGTGCTACAGACACCTAAGAACTCTCATCCTGGGGCTTCACTGAGCCCTTCTTTGGATGTGAGGAGTACACAAGCTTCACATTTGAGAGGGTCTCTGTACCCCAGCTTCGAATTTCCCCCATCTTGGAGGTCCCAGATATTCTGTTTCTGGACCCTGAGAAGTGATGAATATTTTTACACTCACTTGAACTTAGGTAGTGACATTGGCCAATGGGAAAAAAACAGTAGGCTGGAACTCTTGTATTCACACTTAGGGATAAAGACACCAGTTACCCAGGCTTATTGGTCGGTAGGGTATATTCCTTTCCCCCTCACCACCCTCTGAAGGTGAGAATTGCCTGCTATAAAAGCAGAGTTGGTTCTATGACTTCCTCATCTCGGGATGCATTACCCTGTCATGTCATCTCGGGAGCTGATTCAAGACAATGTCACTTTTCTGTTGGTGCCAGAGATAGACCTCTTGATTATTTCCAATCAGAAATATTTCTTCTGCCTATGGTGTCTGCCCATCAATCACATTGAGCTAAAAGCAGCACATGTGATGAGACACCCTCAAAAAACATCTATTTTTATATCTTAATCTGTCTGTTCTAGTGAATGTACTCTGATTTGCATAGAAGGAGACCTCACTTTAGCCTTTCTACAGCACCAAGAATTTTCACCAGTTGCCAGACATAACTATTTTTTCTCAGCTGTCAGGACATCCAAATCTATATCCAGACTTTCGCCCTCAAGAAAGTGTGCAGATTCTTCTAGTCCATGGAACTTCACACACACAAATAATGCTTTACTTTGATCCAAAAGCAAAAGGTGGCTAGCCCTCCATTTGCCATATTCTATATGAAAAATGCGGTCTTATTTGCGTCATCATCCTAATTGCTGTCTAAAAAAGGTGTCTAATTTCAGTTGCTTTCAGGTTACTAGCCTCTCTATTTCATCAAGATTCATTCACATCCAGGAAGGTAGGCACCATAACTTGAATGTCCAAAGGTCCTTAAGTTATCCATCTGGAACCAACCTAGGGGACTGGATAGAGCCACTTCTCCCTTTCCTTTCCTTTCTCTCCCTTCCCTCCTCTCCACTACTCTGCACAGACCTGATTGGCTGGAGGGAGTGCCATTCCAAAACAAGGCCACAGAATTAACTACAGACCACCTGGGGGAGTTTGAGCCAGTGAGGAGATGGCTGGGGAGAGGCAGGACAGGGAACAAGCCTGGGAAGATCTAGAAAAAGAAGGAAGAAAGAAAGAAGAAAACATAAGCAGCAACTCTAAGCTGTGGCAGAGACGGAGATACCACCAGAGTGCAGGCGTGCAGAGCCTGAACTAGGAGCTGTTTGGAGGACAGCCAGCTGCTGCACTGGGGCTTGCAAAATGGGACTTTTACAGCTTGAAGCCAACAGGACAGCTGAGACCATGCAGCAAGACCTACCCTCACAATGCATGCCAGCATCAAAGTGTACAAACAGGTTGGGGCGGGGGGAGATTTTTATTGGTGTAGAGGAGACAGTCAGTATGTGTCTAGCTGGCGGGGTCTGTGTGTGTGTCTGTGTGCAGTATACTGTATCGGGGACAAAGGAGTCTATATAGCCCCTGCTACAGATCCTGACCTGGGCCTATTCTTGGCTTTGCCTGGGTTAAGTAACAGGGCTGTTCTATTGTTAAGTGTGGTACTTGTTCCAGTGGTTAACTCTGACCCCCTCAGAGGGAGGGTTGGTGTTTGTGCAGAGATGTGTGGTTGGGATCTGGGACCCCTCATCCAATCCTGGCATTCCCCTACACAACAAACCTAGCCACAAGTTCCCTACACTATTAGGGGGATGAAATCAGGGATCAGTCCATCACAGCTCAAAGACTGGGCAGGTGACTCAGACTATGAATCACAATTCTTATGACCTAGCATATGTTCAACTACTTGGAGATATCAAAGAGTACTCAACTAGATCTCAGGCAGGTTCCATAGCATTCCCTCACATTGTCATCATTATAAAAATGTACAAGGATGTTAAGCAAAGTTCTGTACATGCATCAGGTAGCTCTTTTCGGCAGCTGAGGCTTCATTTAGGAGAGCGAGAGATGCTGTCACTTCTAGTACACTCTTGACCTGGGATCCAGAGCTGATGCTTGTTTTGGCAGTTCTGCTGTCTTTGTCACCTAGAACTCAACTCGCATTCCCTGTGGTTGTACTACTCGCTAAATTACCATAAGTGAGAATGTGCAAAGGCCATTTGAAGAAGAAATCGTTATTTACCAGTAACGAGTTTTTCAAGATGAGCTTGTGTACATTTACACATCGCACCCACTTTCCCGGAGTCCTGGATTAAGAATTCCTAAAATTAGTGGAAGGAATTGAGGAGTAGTTGGGACCACTTCCCCCTTTTTACTGTGGGAACCCTACATAAGGGGAGGGAGAAACAGAGAGTGAGTGACCAACTGACACTGCTGCGTAGAAGATTCTGAAAACTTCTGGTACACATTCCTTGATCCGACAAATGCAAATGTGCAGAAGCTCATCCCGAAGAACTCCAGTAATGGGTGAGTAATTTTTATTTTTCTGGGTACTATAACAGGTGGCTGTACAAAGCAAATAAATCGAAGAACTCACATGAGAACTGAGATTCTCCTGGCTCTTAGAACAGTTCACAGTGAGCACAGTTTAAGCTTTATTTTGTAAAAGAAAAAAATCTTATTTCTTCTAGGTTGTTTGGGATAATTCTCATAAGGTGGGGTGTGCTGCTGTTTTTTGTCGTAAGGCTGCGGGAGTAAAAGATGCAGTACATTTTATATGCAACTATGTACCAAGGTAAGTTATTTTTAAAACATTTTAAAATGAAGACAGTATTAATAGTATTTATTCCTCTAAAAATAAATTGGAATCCACAAACATCAGTAGTTTAGTATGTGGAATCAGGGAAATGATTCATCACTCAGTTAATTCAGGCATCTAAAGACCCATGAACTCTGATTAATGGTGCCTGGCAGAGGTCGGCTGGCCCTCTAAACGGGCCAAAGGACCAGCCTACTACTGACAGGCTCCACAAAGGAGAATGGGGTAGCTCAGGTTCACCTGGGAGTAGTTAACTCACTGAATAACAGGAGGTAGTTAATTAGACAGGGAAGCACCTAGGCATGAAAAAAGGTTAAGGACCTCAAACGAGGAACTCCCGAGGAGAAAGGCAGTTCCAGAGAGAGGATCCCACCTACAGACTGGTGAGTAACTGCCTGAGAAGCAACACTCCAAAGAGGGAGAAGAAGGGAGAGAGCATTGGGAAGCCTACAGAGCAGGAGACGTAGCTCAAGGAGTGGCCAGGGACTGAGAAGGATTGGTTGTGGATGTTCCAAACAGAGAGCCTGAGCTGGAACCCAATGGACTGGGTGGGCCTTGGCTTCCCTTACCTACTCTAGCCAAGGACTTTGAAGAAGAACGCTCTAAACGCAGAAACCTAGGGCTGTTTAGCCACCATTAGAACCATGGAACTTCCAACTCCCCATTATCTTCAAGGGGGACAGAGACTACTAAGAACTTGTCCAGAGGGCTGGAAGACAAACAGTTGAGTGTGATGGCATAAAGGGGATAGTGTCAAATGTAGCTCCCCATCTTACCACAAAGGGGTGCTAAGGGATAAAGGCCCCATATTATAATACCTCTCAGTAGTTTTAATTTAGTGAGCTTTGTTAGTAAATCTTACACCTTCTAACAAAGGAGGGAACTTCTGTACTAGAAGAGTCCTTACATTGTAGACTCTATCTGTGGAGTAATTTCTAAATGCATGAACCATATAATTGGTTCTAAGGTAGATGGGTGTTTTAATGCCTGTAGCAAGATGGAGTGGCCTCCCTCTGAGACTGACAGGGAGGAACCACTCCCCACTCTCTGGTGGGGAGAGCCAGGCTGCCTTGCTGCTGGCCCCTGCACCAGAGACCGAGCTGTACCAACCTCTGCCCCTGGAGGAGGACCCTGAGGGAGGGGAACTGCCATCTCCTGAGTACCCCAAGGAGCTGCTGGCAGTGATTTCCCTGTACACCCCCCCTGAATTTCACCAACACCCCCCCAGTTTTGTGAACTAGTTACATGCCAATTTAGTGACACACCCCCCGCAGTAAATTCGAACCCTCCCCCCATTTCAATTCCTGGGGAGGCCACTGGCTGCTGGGACTGCTGGCTGCTGGACACCCCCAAGGAGACTGAGAACCCACAAGCAACAGAGCCCTACAGACAGGGGTAGGAAGTAGCCCAGGGAAACCAGACATTAATCTTGTTGTGTTGCTGAAACCACAGTTTGGGTGTTTTGGTAGGATCCCCGCTGACCCAGTGGTAGGATTTTGCACCACTGTTAAGGTCCTGGGCTGGCATCTGGTGGAGTAGGGTGGATCCCGTGCCCCCCTACCTCCTGCCAACCCCACCCCTAAGGTGGCAGCCTACCCACCTTAGGCTGGATGCCCTGCATTTGTTTTAGATCTGCCCTAGCCACAGAGCTGGGCCAGAGACCGCTACTGCTGTCATGTCCAGAGGGCTTGAGCCTGACTGTTTGCGGTCTGCTCCAGCCCAGGAGCTGGATTGAAGACTAATTGCCCTGCCCTGCCCCAGTGGGCCAGGGCCCTAGACTCTTTGTTGACAATTACCCTACTAAACATGTCTATTGGCTATCAGTTACTAGATGGCGTAGTGGCCTCCCTCAGAGGCTGACAGGGAGAAACCACTCAAAGCTACTACAGTGTCTTAATACACCTTCTGGCTCAGCAATTTGGGCCCATCTCAAGTGGATAATGTGTAGCCCAGTCGTTAACTTTTTTTATATAAACAAAAACACCTAAAATGTTTTAACTATAGTAGAGAATCATGTTTTAACCCTGGCACATTGCTTAGGTTAAAATACGTTCTCTTAAAACAGTCATAGTTTTTCTGTGCACAGAGAAAAAACCTCATGTTGTAACCCAGCAGGTGAGCAGTCTTGTTACACAATCATATTAAAACATAATTATTTTGGTAATCTAGACAAGCAATTAAGCTATGCTATAGTTTGTGGATCAGTCAATTGGTATCCTCACAGCTAGGATTTAACTTCAGTGTCTGTTTTCCATCTTACCTTCTCAAACCACATTATTAAACCTTCAATATTTACTTTCCTAAACATCATAGGAAACTTGTAAATCTGTTTTAATCCTTTTTGTTATAACCAAATTAATATTTTATTGGTCATATAACAGAAAATCCTCAGTTCATTTGCAAACTGTTAGTCAAATCAGTTACCCCAAAACCAAACCTGGATAATGTGCTGTGTTCCAATTGACTCCTCTGACTTGGCTCCATCTCATTGGGCTTTAAAAACAGCCATGAGCAGAGTCAGGGTAAAGCATGAGCAGAATAGGCACATAACATCAGATTTTAAGCTGAATATTTTATTGGAAATTGCTTGGTAAAATCCTTGGAAACTGGATGTTTCCTTTTGAATTCTCTTTGGAACCGTAGTCATCTTTACCTATTTCCCCCAAACTCCTAGTTTACCTAGTTTAACATGTCTTCCCCAAACCTAAAACTTTCTATTACCAACCTGGTTCTCTTATGCTTATAGCATTGATCATCTTTTTGGTATACTCTTCACTTCAGATTTCAGAGTAGTAGCCGTGTTAGTCTGTGTCAGCAAAAAGAAAAGGAATACTTGTGGCACCTTAGAGACTAACACATTTATTTCAGCATAAGCTTTCATGGACTACAATCCACTTCGTCGGATGCATAGAATGGAACATACAGTAGGAGGATATTTATACGTTCAGAGAAACATGAAAAGGTGGAAGTAACCATACCAACTATAAAAGGCTAATTAATTGAAAGGAACTATTAGCAGGGGAAAGAAACTTTTGAAGTGATAATCAAGATGGCCCATTACGGACAGTTGACACAAAGGTGTAAGGGTACTTAACTAGGATACTAAACTAGGGGAAATAGATTCAATTAATGTAATGACTGAGCCACTCCCAGTCTCTGTTCAAACCTAAGTTAATGATATCTAGTTTGCATATTAATTCAAGTTCAACAGCTTCTCATTGGAGTCTGTTTTTGAAGTTTTTCTGTTGCAAAATTGCCACCGTTAAGTCTGTCACTGAGTGATTAGAGAGATTGAAGTGTTCTCCTACCGGCTTTTGAATGTTATGATTCCTGATGTCAGATTTGTGTCCATTTATTCTTTTGCGTAGAGACTGTCCAGTTTGGCCAAGGTACATGGCAGAGGGGCATTACTAGAACATGATGGCATATATCACATTGGTAGATGTGCAGGTGAACGAGCCCCTGATGGTGTGGCTGATGTGATTAGGTCCTATGATGGTGTCACTTGAATAGATATGTGGACAGAGTTGGCATCAGGCTTTGTTGCAAGGATAGTGTGACGGGTTGGGGCCACAGAGACCTGCTTGGTGCTGCCACCTGGTGTGCCAAGGCTACTTCTGCCCCTGCTTCCAGGCCTTTTCCAGCTTGGGACTCCCGAATCCTGTCTGTTTTGAGCCAGATTCCACTGATCTGCTGCAAACACAGACCCAGGTCCGAACCAAGTCCACTCACCACTGTAAGGCCCCTGGAAGTGCTCTTGCCTTTGACACCCAGCTGCTCAACTCCAAGGAGGTTCAAACCCTTAATACATCCGTTTTACCCTGCATAAGGCTTATACAGGGTAAACTCATAAATAGTTCGCCTTCTATTTCAAAGATAGAAAGATATGCACAACTGTTCGCTTTCCCCAGGTACCAACTCGTACTCAAGGAAACTTAATAAGTAAAACGTGATTTTAATAAGTACAGAAAATAGGATTTAAGTGAGTTCAAGTAGTGACCGACAGAACAAAGCGAATTACTTAGTAAAATAAAATAAAACACGCACGTCTATGTCTATTCAAAGTTAACACAGATAAAAGCCTCACCAGATTCGGATATTTTCCTTTTTACAGGCTGTAGAATTAGCCTGGGTCCAGCAGTCGCTCACACCCCCTAGTGTCTTTGTCCTTTGTTCAGTTCCCCTCAGGAATGTCCTTGGGGGGGTGGAGAGCCTCTCCCTTTAGCCAGCTGAAGACAAAATGGAAGGGTCTTGCAAGGGCTTTTATAGCCTTTCTTCCTCTCCCTGCGTAGGATCCAGTTGCCCTGGAGTGTTGGGATCACATGGGCAAGTCACCTGTCCATGCGCCCTAACCAGTCTAACCAGTTGCATCCTTGACTGGGGCCCCGATGTGGATTGGGGTCTGCACCTTCTTTTGTCTGTTAAGTACTTGTCCTTAACTTGCACATTCCTTCCTCTGGACCTGGTCCATTGTTCTTACAAAAGCTATGCATAAAACCAGCAAATATAAAACCAATGTTCATAACTTCAACCACAACAATGATACATGCCTACAAACAGGAGGAATAAATTCAGTAGGTCATAACTTTCACAGAGATATGTTACATGGCACATGTAGCATAAAACATATTCTAGTTACATATATACATTTATAAGCATCTCCCCATAAAGTTTTATGGGGAACACCGTCACAGATAGGTTTCTGGGTTAGTGTTTTTGTTGTATGGTGTGTGGTTGCTGGTGAGTATTTGCTTCAGGTTGGGGGGCTGTCTGTAAGCGAGGACTGGTCTGTCTCCCAAGATCTGTGAGAGTGAGGGATCATCTTTCAGAATAGGTTGTAGATCTTTGATTATGCGCTGGAGAGGTTTTAGTTGGGGGCTGAAGGTGACGGCTAGTGGCGTTCTGTTACTTTATTTGTTGGGCCTGTCCTGAAGTAGGTGACTTCTGTGTACCCTTCTGGCTCTGTCAATCTGTTTTTTCACTTCAGCAGGTGGATATCGTAGTTTTAATAATGCTTGATAGAGATCTTGTATGTGTTTGTCTCTGTCTGAGGGATTGGAGCAAATGCGGTTGTATCTTAGAGCTTGGCTATAGACAATGGATCGTGTGGTGTGTCCTGGATGGAAGCTGGAGGCATGTAGGTAAGTATAGCAGTCAGTAGGTTTCCGGTATAGGGTGGTGTTTATGTGACCATCGCTTATTAGCACAGTAGTAGTGTCTAGGAAATGGACCGCTTGTGTGGACTGGTCTAGGCTGAGGTTGATGGTGGGATGGAAATTGTTGAAATCGTGGTGGAATTCCTCAAGGGTTTCTTTTCTGTGGGTCCAGATGATGAAGATGTCATCAATGTAGTGCAAGTAGAGTAGGGGCGTTAGGGGACAAGAGGTAAGGAAGCATTGTTCTAAGTCAGCCATAAAAATGTTGGCATACTGTGGGGCCATGCGGGTACCCATAGCAGTGCCGCTGACTTGAAGGTATATATTGTCCCCAAATGTGAAATAGTTGTGGGTGAGGACAAAATCACAAAGTTCAGCCACCAGGTTTGCCATGGCATTATCGGGGATACTGTTCCTGACAGCTTGTAGTCCATCTTTGTGTGGAATGTTGGTGTAGAGGGCTTCTACATCCATAGTGGCCAGGATGGTGTTTTCTGGAGGATCGCCGATGGATTTTAGTTTCCTCAGGAAGTCAGTGGTGTCTCGAAGATAGCTGGGAGTGCTGGTAGCATAGGGCCTGAGGAGAGAGTCCACATAGGCAGACAATCCTGCTGTTAGGGTGCCAATGCCTGAGATGATGGGGCGTCCAGGATTTCCAGGTTTATGGATCTTGGGTAGCAAATAGAATATCCCTGGTTGGGGTTCTAGGCATGTGTCTGTACAGATCTGTTCCTGTGCTTTTCCAGGGAGTTTCTGGAGCAGAAGGTGTAGTTTCTTTTGGTAATCCTCAGTGGGATCAGAGGGTAATGGCCTGTAGAATGTGGAGTTAGAGAGCTGCCTGGCAGCCTCTTGTTCATATTCCAACTTATTCATGACGACGACAGCACCTCCTTTATCAGCCTTTTAAATTATGATGTCAGAGTTGTTCCTGAGGCTGTTGATGGCATTGTGTTCAGCACGGCTGAGGTTATGGGGCAAGTGATGCTGCTTTTCCACTATTTCAGCCTGTGCACGTCGACGGAAGTAATCTATGTAGAAGTCCAGTCTGTTGTTCCGACCTTCAGGAGGAGTCCACGCAGAATCTTTCTTTTTGTAGTGTTGGTAGGAAGGATTCTGTGGGTTAGTATGTTGTTCAGAGGTGTGTTGGAAATATTCTTTGAGTCGGAGACGTTGAAAGTAGGATTCTAGGTTGCTGCAGAACTGTATCATGTTCGTGGGTCTGGAGGAACAAAAGGAGAGGCCCCGAGATAGGACAGACTCTTCTGCTGGGCTGAGAGTATAGCTGGAAAGATTAACAATATTGTTGGGTGTGTTAAGGGAACTACTGTTGTGGTTCCTTGTGGCATGCAGCAGTTTAGATAGTTTAGTGTCCTTTTTCTTTTGTAAAGAAGCAAAGTTTGTGTTGTAAATGTCTTGTCTAGTTTGTGTAAAGTCAATCCATGAAGAAGTTTGTGTGGAAGGTTGGTTTTCCATGACAGTATCCAGTTTTGAGAGCTCAGTCTTAATCTTTCCCTGTTTGCTGTATAGGATGTTGATCAGGTGGTTTCGCAGTTTCTTTGAGAGTGTGTGGCACAATCTCTCAGCATAGTCTGTGTGATATGTAGATTGTAATGGATTTTTTACCTTTTGTCCTTTTGGTATGATGTCCATCTGTTTGCATTTGGAAAGGAAGATGATGTCTGTCTGTATCTGTACGAGTTTTTTCATGAAGTTGATGGATTTCCACTCCATACAGCTAAATGCAGTGCCTTGCATAATGACAGGTTTCAGAGTAGTAGCAGTGTTAGTCTGTGTCAGCAAAAAGAAAAGGAATACTTGTGGCACCTAAGAGACTAACACATTTATTTCAGCATACTGAAATATGCTGGACTACAATCCACTTTGTCGGATGCATAGAATGGAACATACAGTAGGAGGATATTTATACATTCAGAGAAACATGAAAAGGTGGAAGTAACCATACCAACTGTAAAAGTCTAATTAATTGAAAGGAACTATTATCAGCAGGGGAAAGAAACTTGTTAAATTTGTTAGTCTCTAAGGTGCCACAAGTATTCGTCTTCACTTCAGAGTTCACCGGAGCCTAGCAGACTTAAATCTTTCTTCTCGCCACCATCTTCTCAACTACCAATTGGGATTCCTTGTATGCACTTACCAGTACAGAAGTGTGCAATACATAGCTTTTGAGAGAAAGTGCAACCAAGGTCCTGGGCTAGGCAATTTACCTACCCATTTTAAAATTTAGCTTTTAAGATCTGTCATTCATTTCCCTATTTATTTGATGTCCGTGTTAATAGATGACTGGAAAAACTGCTGAAGAATAAACCTAAGTTATCTACCATGCTTGCAAGAGCTGATGCCTATTGATGAAAATGTTAAGTCCTCACAAACCCAGCTGCCAGTATGCTTGGTGACTACAATATCCTTGTGTAGATAAGGGACTATTTTAATTTGATTTTGTAAATGAGATGTTCTAGGATAAGTGTTAAGCAAAAACATATGATGGGGTATGTTGTGGGATGAAAACCAAAAAGAACAGAAGCTGCTGGGTACCTGGAGGCTTGTACTCCTGGATGGAAGCTCCAGTCAGATTGCCTTTTTAGAATTTTGAGGGGTTTGAATTTGAAGGATCATTGTTTGGCTCTTGAGGGGAGAGAATATGATCACAGAGGGGACTGGGGACCGAGACTGTTATCAGAAAGGGAATCACTGTTAGGCTCTTACAAATCAGGCTTTTCCTCATGGAATAAGTAGTAGAGGGGTACTGAAAGCTATTATGTACTATTATGTTTCGTAATCTAGTTAAACAAAAGCTTAGTAATCAGTTGGTGAGGTTTTGAAGAGAGCTGCAGGGCCCTTGAGACAGAGTTAGGAAAAGCAGCCAGAATTGCCTAATATTTATAAGCAAGTGTCCTGAGAGGAAGCTCAGAGGGGTAAAAGGGCTGTACTAGTGACCCAGAGGTACCAATGTAGAACAAACTGTGTGCCCAGAAAGGGGCAGGTGGTGACACCCTACAAAAGGGATACCCAAATGTAGTGGTACCAATGTCCCCATTGACAACTATTGAGAAACTTGAAGACCATACCTAATCTGCATGATCGTTTTATACATTTTCCATGAATGTGTAAATTCTTCTTCGAGCAATGTTCCTGTGGGTGCTCCACTTCAGGTGTGCATGCACCCTGTACCTTTGATCAGAGATTTTTGGTAGCCGTGCCTCTTCAGCCCATGCATGTACCCTACACATCCTCATGCCCCATACTGAGGCTGTATAAGGCTGTGCGAGCGAACTGCTCACACTTCCTTTGCTCAGAGATGGAGTTTAATGTGTGCCTATTTTTTTCTTTAGAATTAGAATATACTATATAGTGTTAGTTTATAGGATTCTTACAACTTGTATATCAGAGGGGTAGCCGTGTTAGTCTGGATCTGTAGAAGCGACAAAGGGTCCTGTGGCACCTTATAGACTAACAGAGGTATTGAAGCATAAGCTTTCGTGCGTGAATACCCACTTCTTCGGATCCAACTTGTATAGTTATTGGAACGGTTGTTCCCGTTTTCTTAGAAAAATAAAAACTATTTAACCCCTTATCAATGGGTCAAATGGGATGCTGGGCTCCCTGAGTTTTAAAATGTGCCTATTCTGTCAAGAAGTGATTCCCATCAGCAGCTGGCATTTCCAGTGTATTTGTTGCTTGAGAGACTCTCATATCCCCAGCAAGTGCAAGATTTACACTTCTTTTAAGGGAAGGTGCCATAAAAAACGGAAAATGAAGTGTAGACACCTAATGATGGAGTAAGCCTTAAGTCCAGCTTCAGACCCAGGTACAGAGAATCCCTCCTACCCCCAAACCAGGACCCTGTAGTTCTGTTAGTGCCCAGTCTACATCAAGATGAGTCACTGAGAGCTTCCAAGGTGAAGGTAGCATCAAAACCCTGGGCTCTAGCATGCTTTGAGTACTGATTGAGACCTACCGAATTTGTTACTGAGGATTTCCTATTCAAACACTAAGGAGGGGGATAAGAAGAACAGAACAGAGTTCCTCCTCAAAGAAGGCTTGGTCACAGGAGACCTCAGGCCCAGAGAGGAGTGCTATGAGGCTCTGAGTACTTTGGCTAACGTGACGCACTTTAAGACTTCATCTAAGTCCCATATCTTGGCAGTAAAGAGCATGATACTGAAGACTACTACTACGGCTATCATCAGTACCCATCATGGTAAATAGAGTAGCCTCTTTAGAATCTGCGGTACCATCAGCGGCACTTCAGACAGCATCATCTAACCCAGGCATTGGCAACCTTCGGCACGCGGCTTGCCAGGGTAAACCCCCTGGCAGGCCAGGGCAGTTTGTTTACTTGCCACGTCTGCCGGTTCGGCCGATTGCGGTTCCCACTGGCCGTGGTTCACCGTCCCCGGCCAATGGGGGCTGCGGGAAGTGGCACGGGCCGGGGGATGTACTGGCCGCCGCTTCTCGCACTCTCCATTGGCCAGAGAGCATGGTTTTAAGTTAGTAGGACAGCACATCCCTCGGCCTGTGCCACATCCTGCAGCCCCCACTGGCCTGGAGCGGCGAACCGCGGCCAGTGGGAGCCGTGACCAGCCGAATCTGCGGTCGCGGCAGGTCAACAAACCAGCCCGGCGCGCATGGGGCTTTCCCTGAAGAAGCAGTGGACCACAGTTGAGAACCACTGTTCTAGAAGGATGTTTCTTTCAGAGGTTTTTTATTCGTGACAAGCTTTCATAATACATTACATTTTTACTATCTGAGTTTTTCTCTCCATTTCACCACTTCATTTATAGGGGTATCTGCTTTGTATGAAATTACTTCCACTTTGCCTTCCAGAGTGATATTCAGGCATTAATCTTACAGGCAGATGAATTTATAAGATCCACCATACTTCAGTTAAACAGCCTTCATATGAATCTTTCATCAAGAGTTAGGATGATATCCTAATTTTCAACTCAGCCTGCACTGATCTGAGAGACGTCAGTGCTGTTGGTTTGGTCTTTTTTTATTGAGCACTTTGGTTCCAATTAAGCAACGCACTTAAGAATATTCTAACTTTAAATCCGATTGACTTCAGTAAGATTACTCGCATCTTCAAGATAAGCAAGTTCTTAAATATTTTAGTGAATCAAAGCCTTATCTCAGGAATTTAAATCAGTTGTAAAGAGCATGCAGATCTCTTTGCTGAAAGTTATTTTGGGAGTGTATTGAGTTTCCTGCCTACAGAAAATTCTCAATTATATCTACCTTAGTTGCAGCCAAGCTCTACTGATAGATATTCATTTTAAAGAAATTTGTACACTTATGCAGGGTTTGATTTATAAATCATTAGCTTTTTCTATTTGGAGAAAAAGGTAACATTTTAATGCAGTTGTCTTGAATAGAGGAAGGAGAACAGTGAACACAAAGAATGGGTTCAAAAATGTTTGTTTTCCACGAGGTTTTACCAGTTGTTAAAATATGCTGAGAAGTTTATATTCATGTATTCAGACCCAGCCTTTGGCTGTCCGGGCCCCTGCCCAGGGTAGCCCGCCAAAGAGGGCCAGGGCCAGATTAACCTTTTGTGGGCCCCCATGGGGGCAATGGAACATGCTGCGGGGACGTCAGTCCCCAGAGCGAGGGGCCAGCCAGGGGCAATGAGGCGTGGTATGGCAGGGGCGGCTCCGTTCTGCACAGCCCAGTGCACTATTTACAAACCGGCAGTATCCAGACGCACAATGCTCCGCCTGGCCCTGTGCTGCCAGCATGCCCCTTCCCCTTGGGGCCGGGCCCATGCCATGCCACACAGCCCCCCCAACCAACAGCCCAAAGGCGCCGACTCCATGGGTGCTCCAGGGCTGGAACACCCACAGAAAAATAAATAGGATGTGCTGAGCACCCACCAGCAGCCCCGCCAATCAGCTCTTCCCCCTTGCCCACAGTGCCTGCTGTGCGCCACTGATCAGCTGTTCAGCAATGGGCAGGAGGCGCTGGGGGGAGGGGGAGGAGCAGGGGCAGGAAGAGGCAGAGTAAAGGCAGGGGACACTCGGGAGACGGTGTGGGATGGGGCAGGAAGAGGCAGGACAGGGGTGGAGCGGGGGCAGGAAGAGGTGTGGTGGGTATGGGGCCTTGGGGGAAAAGGGTGGAGTGGGGGGTGGAGCTTGGGGTGGAGTAGGGGTCAAGCACCCCCAGGGAAATCAGAAAGTCAGCACCGCTGCAACAGCTCCCCCACCGAAATCCCTATGGCCAGTGGCCCCCCCGCCCCGGTGGACCCGCTATGCCCAGCGCCTCCCCCAGACTCCCCCCCACAAATGTACAATGCCCTACACAACACCACCCCACCCAGCACCTCCCTGCCCCCAGCCCCACCACAACTGCCCAGCACCCCACACAGAACCCCCACTCCCTAGTGCTCTAACACACACAGATCTTCCCCGCCCCCTCACAGCCCAGCCGCCCCCCCCCCCCAGCCTCCACAGAGACCCACTCCCCCATGCCTTGCCTCCTGGCCGTACTCACCTGCCCTGCTGGGAGGCGACTATCTGCTGGGAGGCGACTGTATGAGCCGGCAGCACAACCAGGGGTGGTGATCGGTCTGGCCCTTCGGGAGTAGTGCGATCCGGGCTCCCTCAGGACGCACTTGCCTGGAGGGGCCCAGCCAAGCCCCCCAAACTGTCTCCCTCGAACTGGCCAAGACTGGCCAGGCTTGGGGAGGCAGGCGGGGCCCCACAGGGGGTGGGACGCAGACACTGCCTGGAACCGGAGGTGCACTAGGTTCTGGCCAGGGGGCAGAGAGGAGCCCTCGGCCGGCCTGTGGGCTGGCCAAGAGGAGCAAGTGGTGGGCGGAGGGGAGCCAGCGGGATCTTAGGGCACAGTATAAGCGGAGCAGGCCTGGGCCCCTTCTGAGCATGGGCCTGGCTCCATGGCACCCCTGGCGCCATTGTAAACCAGCTCTGAAGAGGGCACTGTGCGCAAGGTTTGGATTCCCACCCGACCTGCCAGAGCCATCTGGGCTGACAGAGGTGGCAGGCAGGCAGGCAAGCAGCAGCGCTGGAGAGGGGGCTGGGGTGAAGACCTGAGCTGCAGGGGGCAGTTGGACAACTAGCCCTCTGAGCCAGATGACTCCTCCGGAGCAGGGATGCCCCTCCTCCCCCCTGCGCCACCTGTGCAGTCGCTGCTGTCCCTGCCTCCCTGTCCACTCTGGACTGGGAGTGGACGCCTGTCTGCTGTGGGGCGGCGAGGGCTGATGTCAGGGTGTGTCCAGTCCCCCCACCTGTGCATCCAGTTTCCACTGAGCTGGAGTGACAGGACGGGGAAATCTGTGTCCCTGCTGCTGCCTCTCTGGGTCCTAGCTGCTGGCAGCTGCTTGTATCTGAACACAAGCCTTCAGGATCCTGACCTTGAGTGCTTTTTTAAAGAGACAGCGCATTCATATACTTAGGCACACACACACAACACCAGGGCTCCCTGCATTCAGGTCACTTCCCCACCTGGGCTGTGCTGAGGCATCAGCAGCTGCTGCTCTCCTGCCCTCTCCTTACACGGCCCCGGGGGTGCATGGGGCGGAGGAGCAGGAGTCCAGTGGGGGAGCGAGCAGCAATGCCAGCTGCTTTGTGCATCCAGGTGGGTCAGTTTCGTGGGTGCAGGAGGAGGATGCAGGGTTAGAGGCTCAGGAGGGAGGTGCAGGGGGTAGGAGTGAAGGGGACTCCGTGGAGGGGTTAGGGGCACAGGATAGGAGTGAAGGGGGTGCAGGGATTAGGGGTGAAGGTGCAATGCAGGGGTTGGGGGGAAGGGTGGGTGGGGAGCCCATGGGGAACCAGGGGCAATGGGGGGCATCACACCCATGGGGCCCAAGGGCACCAAAATGCAAGTTCGTCCAGGGTGCCATTTTCCCAAAGGCCGACCCTGAATGTGTTTAATACCTTAAATGTATGATCTTATTAAAATTGTACACAGTGAAACTCATCTAACAGAATTTTCTTCTGCCTTTGTAGCGGCAATTACCCAAGAAAACCTTATAAAGCAGGAGCATCGTGTAGTCTGTGCTCAAAAGAGGACACCTGTGTGGACAATCTATGTAGTAAGTAAAAGTGAATTTATTAGGCACTAGGAAGAGGCAAACAATATCCACCCTACTGATAAACTGTTCCTTATATTCTTTATGCCATCTCAGCACTCTCTCAGGCTGCAATTCAACAAAGCACTTTAGCGTATACTCAAGTCCATTCCTATTCAGTAAAGCACCTAATCAAGTACTTCATGTCTTACTGAATTAGCATCTCAATGAAGATTGCAAACTACCAGATTGGTCATAGCCAGTTATTACTGCCCTTGAGACAAGATGCTACCAGTCACTGACTTTCTGTTAAAGGCTAATAAGCAATTTAAAATCACTAATCCAAGAAAGTAAAGTTCCAGCTAAGCACTCTTTAGGCAGTTTACAGTATATCTGACATTTACTTGTTCGCTAGCATCCAGTCACTTTTGGGAAACGGTTGTGACTAATTCATGCCAGAGATGTAAAAGAGTGACCTATCCCTTCAAATGTGCAGCCTGCAGACAATTAATCTATAGGAGTGGGCCATCCTTCACAGGGCTGTTTCGTATAAATTTAACATCCTTGTTGGGGGTGGGGGGAAATACTAAAGAAACCCAACACAGTAGCAGTTAACTTCAAAAGGGGGAACTGTATAAAAATGAGAAGGCTAGTTAAACAGAAATTAAAAGAAACTGTCACTAGTGTGAAATGCCCACAAGCTGAATGGAAATCTTTTAAAAACCACCATAATAGAGGTTCAAACTAAATGTATACCCCAAATAAAAATAATAATTAAAAAAATGCATTTTGTCATGGATCACGTCCTGCATTTGTGAGTGCTACAACCTGGCTGGGGTTCCCGCAACCCCAATCACTGTGCACTCTACCAGGGCGCTGGCTTCATCAACAGCATTCCTGGCGCAGGGCCCCGATCAGGAAATCTGCCGAGTGGTGACGTGGTCCTCCATCCACACTTTCACTAAGCACTATGTGATTACTCAGCAGGCCAAAGACAATGCAGCCTTCGGACAAGCCGTGCTCCAATCAGTGGAAGATTCCGACCCCGCCTCCCTGAATTGTGCGTCACCTGATTGGAATTGACATGAACAAGCACTCGAAGAAGAAAAAAAGGTTACTCACCTTCGTTGTTCTTCGAGATGTGTTGTTTATGTCCAGTCCAATACCCACCCTCCTCCCCCTCTCTCAGAGTAGCCGGCAAAAAGGAACTGAGGGGGTGGTGGGTCCGCACGGCTCTATATTAAGCGCCATGAAGGCACAACTCCAGGGGGCGCCGAAGCCAACCCACAGATGGTGCTAAGGGAAAAGTTCTCCGGTTACCAAATCTGTGGAGTATATTGAAGATTATGTAGTGTTTACTATTTGTTTTAAAATGAACCAGGCCAGTGCACTAACTAAAAAAATTAAAAGGTACTGTATTCCTTCCCACTCCAACAACATTTTTCCAACTAGCAATAGTTATCTGTGTAGAAGACACATATACCTGCCTCATTTGGATTCTGGAGGGCACCACATAAAATGCTCTTACAAAAGTTAAACAATAATACTCAGCACTTTAGATCTTAATTTAAAAAAAAAACGTTGTCATTAAAAATGGTTAACTTCTAATAATCTGATTGCCATGCACTATTTCCATTTGTTATCTAATGAAGATTTAAAGAGAAAAAAATCCTTCTTGGAGTATCTGTACATGTGATCCCCATGCTTGCACCCCATGTGCAGGTATTCGCATCTTTTGACCAGTAGTGTCTGTTGGTGCTGTGTGTGCACCTGCATACCTTTGCGTTCCCCTCCCAAGGGCAAAAAGGGCTGAGTGACCCCAGTAGCCATTCAGATCTTTCTTATTGCCTGTGGCAGCAAGTCAAGTACCATCAGCGTCCTTGTAGTTACACTTTTTACATAGTAATTACAGAAGTTACTGTATTTATTTTAATTTCTCTTGATATTTTTTAGTTATCTTGGGCCATAGCTACAAACTTTGGCTGATGCAAGTTACGTTAGCATAAAGCTGCCACAGTTAGTATATCGCTTGTGTGCATACTTGACTGCTTGCACTAGTGCTGTGCATCCTCACTAGGCGAGCTTGTGTCGATGAACAGTGCACCATGAGTAGGTATCCCAGTGTGCAACACACCATTGTCTGGCACACTGTCTTTTGGGAAATTTTGGCAATGAACGGTGGGACAGAAACAAGTCATGCAAAGGTGACTGGGAGCAAGGGGTCAAGTTCCCATCATGCAATTTTCTCCAACCCATAATGCCATCCATATCCCATAATTTCCATGTCTTTTTTTAAAAAAACACACCCAGAAAACTGTCTCTGTCCGCCATCTCTGACAGACGCATGGAACCCTCACAGCTCTGTACTGTTTTCATGAGCATTGCAAACACAGGGCAAATGAGCCTCTGGAATTTGCAGCGCTGCAGGAAGAACCACAGCAACAGGGAACATGATGATTTTGTGGAGGACAGCTTGCTGTGGGACATAGCGAAAATTAATTCCAGGTTGCTGCTGGTATTCACAGAGCAGCTACAGATCATGGCGCACTGTTTCTAGAACTGAGAAACAAGGATTTACTGATGGGACCACATTTTAATTCAGGTTTGGGATGATGAGCAGTGGCTGCAGAACCTTTGGATGTGAAAGGCCACATTCCTGGCTCTGTGTGCCCAGCTTCCCCGAGCCCACCAGCGCAGGGACACCAGAACGAGAGCTGCACTAACAGCTGAGACGCAAGTGGTGAGCACACAGCGGAAGCTTGCAATGCCATATTGCTAACAGTCAGTGGGAAAGCATTTTGGAGTTGAAAAAATCCACAATGAGGGCCATTGTCATGCACGTGTGCAGGGCCATTAATAGTCTCCTGCTGTGCAGGACTGTGACTCTCAGTAACACGCAGGCCATCATGGCTGGCTTTGCAGCAATGAGGTTCCCAAACTGGTGGGTCAATAGATGGCACACATCCCTATTTTGGCAGCAGACCACCTTGCCATGGTGTATATCAACAGAAAGGGATAATTTCTTATGGTTATGCAAGCAGTGGTGGATCATCAGGCACATTTCATCATCATCAATATTGGCTTGTCAGGGAAGGTGCATGATGCTCGTATCTCTGACTGTACAGGACTGTTCAGAAAGCTGCAAGCAAGGGCATTCTTTCCTGACCTGCAGATTACCGTCGACAATGTTGAAATGCCAATAGTGATCCTGGGGGACCCAGCTTGCCCCTTGTTCCCCTGGCCCATGAAGTCATACACCAGTCACCTCAGCAGCACCAAGGAAAAATTCAACTACTGGCTCAGCAGGTGCAGAATGATGTTGAATGTTCTTTTTTGTAGATTGAAGGGACACTGGCAGTGTTTATGCACAAGACTGGAGCTCAGTGCAAAAAGTGGCCCAATGGTTATAGCTGCCTGTTGTACCTTGTAGAATATCAAGGCAAAGGGGGAAAAGTTGCTGCTGGGGTGGAGGCGGAATGGTTGTCTGCTTAGTTCGATCAGCCAGACAAGGGCTAATAGAAGACCCCAACTCAGAGCTATATGGTTAAGGGAGGCCTTGAAAGAGCACTTTAAAGCCTTTAGTCAGCCACAGTAATGTGGTATAATGGACTGTGCTCTATCAGGCCCTGAAGTTTTGGGGTGCTTAGTGTACACTTCTGGATAACACTGTTTGTTAATGTGCCTGTTAATTGTGTGGTTCTTGCTGTACATATAATTGTTACACTCACTGGTCCTATGGGTTCTATCACCCTGTACAACAACAATTAATGGGCACTTTCAGTAGTACTAAGCATTCTGCAGGTGAATTATTTTCCAAAAAATAGATTTTTATTGCATACCAAAACCTGTGCAAAAATGCAATTAAAAAAACAAATACAATACAAATTTCTGAAATCAATGGAACAGAACTTAACAAGGAGAAAACATTCATGTCCATTTCAGTTCATTTTGGCTATACAGACACTGACCTGTGAGACCCACAGTTGCTATATGTGAAGCTGTAGTTGTCCTTACTGTCCCCCAGCATAGAGCATTAGGGGTAGGGATATGGCCCATGATGCTATGTGGAATGTTGAGGAGTACAGGGGGGTGCTAAAATGGAGTTCTCCATTGACTGCAAAGGGAGGCAAGCCTATGATTGTTGAATCTGTAGGTCAACAAGAGAGTCTGCAGCTTTTGTGTTTGTTGCCAGAGAATCCCCATTATGTCCTGGTGCATCTCTCTCTCCTTTTCCTGCTGGGCCTTTTTCTCCTGTCCACTCTTTCCTTCTCCATACTGTCTGTAATATTCACCCTCCAGGTTTGCAGAATCTCAGTGAATATAGCTTCCTGAGTCCTGTTCTTTCTCCTCCTTATCATGGTCCGGTGTTCCACGGGTGTGCAGCAATGGCAGCAGCTGCAGTTAAAACATACAGAGGTATGATTGTATATATAGTCACCATGGAAAGTGAAAGTTAAGTTTCAGAACTCCCTTCCATTGCTTCCCTAAAGTTTTAAATAAGATATGCTTATGGATACTTCAACTTTAGAATGTCTGGGTACAGCACCACTGTCCAGCCATAGCCCTGGTGATGGTGAATGTGGCCCAGCACAGGTTTGCAGGGAGGAAAGGGAAATGAGGAGGGAACTGTTCAGTTGCACGAAACAATAAAATTTGGTCCTTAGTTCCATGAGTATATGTTCAGGGCAGTGGCACTGAGGACTGTCACTCTTTTCCACAGGCAGTGGTGATTTTAGCTAATACCCTCAGAAGAGAGATAAAGGCACAGACTGCATAGCTGCTGCTAGTGTCCCAAAGCTGCACAGGTGTGCATGCTGCTAGCCAGTTACTGCAATGGTGCTTGTCGAAGTCATCGTGGACTGGCATGGGAAAGTGTCATACTGCAAAGAAAAATAATGCTGCCATTCCTAGAAACCTTTGAGAGAGAATTGCAGAGTACCTCCATGAAAGTTTCATCGAGATCTCAGGAGGATTCAAAGGACATCTCTGTGTACATAAACTTCTCCACAAGTCTCTTTCCCCACTCCCACAACCCTGCAGGGGAATGAAAAGCTGATAACGGCTCTACCTCTGTCTGTTGTACCACTACCTCTTCTAGTAGGAGCAAATTCATGAAAAGTCAATATCTGCGTCTTGCTACTCTGGGGTCGGGCGCCATCTGTACATTTAAACACTAATGGGAAACAAATTCACACACTTACCTGAGGTTCCTTCCCCTACATCAGGTTTGCCCATCCTTGTCTGCCATGACTGAACAGACTGTGGTGGCGTCTCAAACAGATCCTGGCTTACGGCATAGCTAGACCTGCCCCCAACCCCTACAAATCACATGCCCCCCATCCTTCCCCTCCTAACTGTTGACAGTAAGGGTTCTGTGGTGATCTGAGGGGTGCTGGTGGGGTCTCCGGCAAGTATGGCATGCAGCTAGTTGTAAAAGAGGCAGGTCTTTGGCTCAGCACCAGATCAACTGTTGGTCTCCCTGGGATTCTGGTATGCCTGCGGCCATTCCTTCATTTTCACTAGTGCTGATCCCTGTCTTATCTTTTTGCACACATCCCCTATGCAACCTGCTCATAGATGTTCGTGTTTCTACGACTATTCCATAGTTGTGCCTGCACAGCCTCTTTTCCCCACAGGCCCAGAAGATCCCATACTTCCTGTCCACTCCAGGCAGAAGCACTGTCATGGTTGGTTGGGTAGCTACACACAAGGGAGAACTGCTAGGTGTACTTGTCAAGCTGGTCAATGAGGAAAAGGCATTTTAAAAATCTCCAGGGTTTTTGACGGGGAGTATGGCTTTCGGTCTCCATGACTCCTGGGCAGTGGAGTTAACAACTGTGACCAGCGCAATCAGTCAGGCATTGTGAGAAAGTTGCTGGAGGACTGTTAGTGTCGGCATCGGTCACGCAGTGTCTATACTCGCACAGTGCCAATCACAGTAGGTCGACCATGGCTCAACACTGTTCAGGGAGGCGGTGTTACTGTGTCATCATAACCAGGCACTAAAGTCAGTGGGAGACAAATTCGAGTGTAGACACATGCAGAGTTAGGGCAATGCAAGACAACTTATGTTGACATAACTTTGTAGTGTATGCTAGGCCGTTGCCTGTTGGCAAACACCACAAAAAGTTAGGCTTATTTAGTCCTAGTACTGCGGCTTTGAGCCTCATGGCTGGATCAAAGGCTCCAAGTTGGAAAACCTGCCCATCATGCAATGCAGCAATTCTTTTGAATGATGGACACATTAAGTGTATCTTGTTTAGGAGACGGTCATATCATTACAAAACATGTGGTGTGTAAATCATTTTCAAAATACAACCAAATAGCCAGGCTCTTAAATCTTTTCCAGATGAAGAAGTTGATAAGGGGAGCGTTTGGTTCAGAAGTTGTCCTGAGGGAAGAAGTTCCTGATACTTCTTCAAACTCTCTCTCGGTGCTTTATCCTCAATAAATGTCTCACGGTTTCCAGGGATCAAAGACAGCTCGTTTATCAGCTAAGAGCTCAAAAACTTCATCTCAGACACCTCACAGGAGTCAGTTACCACTGCTGTCTGTGGGAGAAAGGAGCATCGCTCCCCATCTCTGGTACTGGACAAGAGGAATCCAGAGTTGTTATTTTAGATGACTCTGCTAGGTCTGTAGCAAAGCCAGTACCACCCTCATCATCAGTCCCAAAACCATTCTCTTCTGAGCAGCTGTCAGTACGGATGATTATATCATCTCTCACATCAGCATCTACAATACTGACAACAGGTACCCACATTTGTTCCAAAAGTAGTCTCAGACTTTCAGACCAACCGTTAGATACATTTACCAGTGTTCTTTCTGAAACCTCATTCATCTCCAGGTGAGACAAGATTACACACCGTAGATGTAAAAGGAGCTATTACCTACACACAAAAAACTCTTTCGCAAATCAACAAGGTTATTTGTGGCACATGGAAGCAAATCTAAAGGAAGAACTCTCATCTCAAAGATTTTTGAAATAGTTATCAAACTTTATTAGAACAGCCTGTAACGTTAGCAAGTTGACTTCTCTGTCTCATGTATCATTCTACCAGAGCACAGGCAACCTTGGCAGCTTATCTTAGTAGTGCTCCTATAGCTGAGATCTGCTGGGCAACTACTTGGAGCTCAGTTCATATATTCACCAGCCACTATTCATTGATGTCTGGTGTCAGATCTGATGCCAAATTTGGTTGGATTATACTGCAATCATTATTTAGGGATTGTCTGCACTACCTGCCAGATCAGCAGGCAGAGATCGATCCAGTATAGGTGTGATAAAATCAACTGCTGAGCGCTCTCTCGTCAACTCCGGAACTCCACCAGAATGAGGAGCACAAGCAGAGTCGATGGGAGAGTGTCAGCTGTCGACTTACGACAGTGAAGACACTGTGGTAAGTAGAGCTAAGTATGTCGACTTCAGCTATGCTATTCACGTAGCTGAAGCTGCGTATCTTAGATTGACCCCACGCAGTAGTGTAGACAAGCCCTTAGATAACTCCTCTAGGAAGCAGGAGATAGGAACCTAACTGCTAGCTTATGACCAGGATTGGGATATGCACATACAGACACTTCAAGAAGAAAGAATTGTTACTTTAACTGATTCTTTGAGATGTTTTGTACATGTGGATCCCACAACCTGTTCTCCTTCCCTGTAGCTTGGAGTCTTTCATTTGGATTCTGGGTGGTGAAACACCTAAATAGCAATTAGCGTCCCTCTGCCCTTTCTGCCCTTGGGAGGGGGAGCGCAAAGGAGTGAGCAACCCCAATGGACACTGCTGGTTAAATAATTCTGAAGTCTTGTGCATGTAGAGCATGTGCAGCAAGAGTGGGATCCACATGAATCATCTCAAAGAATCACAGTTACTGTAAGGTGAGTAACTATTTGTTTCTAGCTGATTAAACAATTTCTTTTTTTTCCCTCCCCTAGGAAATCCAGAACGTGATAAAATTATACGTATGTATTACAGTTCTACAGTATTACTTGAAGTTTAGTTCTTTATAAGCATGTTGTGCCCAATAAGAATGTGTGTTTGTATGCTTGTTTATAGGTTACACAAGATGGTATCCACCCTGGGAGAATAGGATCGTATGTGACGAGTCCTGTATTGCTGTTGTGGTTTTAAGACCATCACTGATGTTATCGGCTTTTCTAATTGTTTTTCTTATGCAGAAGCGTTATTCAAATATGAGTATATCTAAATAATCTATTTGAAATATATATTTCATGAAAAGTTAAGACAAGTCCTTAAAAGATTAATGTCACACGCACCTGTTAATCAAGAGAATTCTCTTGATTGATGTTTTTACAGTGAATCTGAGCATTTAAAAAACAAAGTGCTATGGATGTTTAATGGGTTATAAAGAGTAAATTATTTTTGCTCTAAGCCCTGACAATCTTATTTATAAATACAGATAAATATATTGGATTAAAGATGTGAAAATAATAAAAAAGGCAAAATTTTAAGTTAAAGGTAACAGTCTGGTAAGAGTCATCAGAGGAATATCTAGTAAATGGTTTTTCCATGATGAAATTTTAACAGATAAAGAGAAACACCTGGCGTCTAGAATTCAATAAGTAAATTAAAACAATATTTCCACTTTATAATATTTGTAGTTTCCACTATATAAATATTTGAAGTGGTGACTACTTAATTTAGATGTCTGTCTACAGAATCATACTGTTATGGACCTAATCCTACTTTTCTGGAGTCAAGTCAAAACTCCAAGTAAAATGGGAACAGAATCAGCTATCACTTCTATAAAAAGAAAGCATTTTACAAATATTCAATAGTACTAATATAGCTCTAGAAAATGTATATAAATTTGTAAATGGCAGCTATTCATTAAGGTTTCAACTATTACAAATAATTATCCTTCAATTAATTTGTTCCTAACTTATTTTGAACTTAGGAAAAAAATATACAGTGAGAGTAAAATGCTCCAGTTTAGACTTTTCTTGTAGTTCCTGGTTTGCTGTCACAACCATTGTTATTTAAATATGGATCTCTTATCTGTTTTTTAATGTAAAACAAATACAGAATTTTATCTGAGAACCATTCCAAACCCTCTGATAAATATATGTTTACCTGTATTTTATCCAAGAGACTTTAAAGGCATTAAAGGTATCCTATTTAGATATATGTTAACTTGAATTGCTACAAAAGAGCATATGTATTAACTCAGGGATTTTAAAGAATTTTTCTTTTGCTATGTAGTAAGTTCTAGAGGCAAGATTAGTCCCACGTGTCTAATATTTACTGAGGGCTTGTCTACACAAAAACAAACTCTTAGTTTGCAGCGAGCTGGGGTGTAAATCTACCAAGCAATAGCCTGCTGCACACTAAATGTCCATGAGGACCATGCTGCTGCACACTAGAAGTTTTATAGTGTGCTTTAATCCGCTCTGCTTTGAAATGGGAGTAGATTAAAGTGCACTACAGAATTTTTAGTGCACAACAGCAAAGTCCACACAGACGCAGTTGGCAGCAGGTTAGCACAGATAGATTTACACCCCGGCTCACTGCAAACTAAAGTGTTTGTGTAGACAAGCACTGAGATTGCTTAAAGCAATTCTAGTCTACATGGTAAATATGTAACTTTTTAGAAAATGTGTATTGTCTCGGGAATCTGTATTAGTTCAAAAGGTTTATTGATACGGTTTGATTTTTTTTTAAGCACAAGGTCAAATCCTGCCATGTTTTCATGCCCAGAGCTCAAGATGAAGTTAATGGGACCTTCACACATGTTCATTTTAGGGAACAGTTGGCCCATAATACCTTTATATATTCCATTGTAGTTCTAAAACATTATACTTGTCCTATAATACTATATTCAAAATTGTACTGATTCATCTTATAGAATATCCCAGAGTAAAAATGAATCTGTTCATAAAAACTTATTTTAAAACAGTTATTGGACATAAATGCTTTTACATTTCTAAACAGTTACAACGTACCTATTTCAAAACTAAAGTTACCAAGAGGGTTGCTAGTTTTTTTAATTTGGGCAAAATTTTTCACAAATGGGTGCCTAAAGTTGGCCAGGCAAAGCCATAATTAGGTACCTAACTAAAAGCTGCCCAATATTCAAAGTTGCTCAACATCTGTAGCCCCAATGACTTCAATGAGCTTCAGATGCTCACATCTTTGAAAATGAATTTACTTATTTAGGTGCCTAAATATGGCTTAAAGAGCCTAATTGTAGGCATCTGGATTTGGGGGGGGGAGGAAGGGGGAAGTCCTTAATCCCTAATGTACAAAGGTTTATATTTGTAATAAAGCTGTTTAAAGTTTTACGCTTCCTGTTTAATGTTATTGCATAACTTTAAGGCACTACCTTTCTTACAAGCAACAACAACAAAAATCCAATAATATTCAAACATTATTCAACATAGGATTTCCTAGTTGTGGAAGATAATACAATTATACCTACTCAAACCACCAGGGGGAACTCCATTATCACTTAGTAGTAGCTCCCCTTGTAACAAAATTTGAGAATCCACTTCTCATATGTCTCTATGAAAACAAAAGAAACTAGTTTGAGAGCAAAGGAGGGAGGGAGGAGATCTGTTGTCTTCCAAGTTGTGTGAACACCCTCAGCACATATTGGCCAGACTTCTGCCAGCATGATTTGAGGCTCGTAAACCTTAAACTCAAGGCGCAGCTTAAGTGGGTTTGAGGTTTGCTATGCATTTCTTGGAGAGCTCTGGTTACGAAGTCCTGAGCGAAAACATGTGAGTCATACAACTGCTTAACCAGCAGATAGTTGTGCCTACCTACCTAGGAGACAATTACTTTACCATCAATTCCTTTTTCAGTGGGTAAATTTTCTGTATGCTTGAAGCTCCTTTTTCACATCTCAGATGCTGAGCTTAGCATGTAATTGTTCTTTAGCTCTTTTCAACTAAAGTTGTTTCTTTGTTAGTGACGATAAAGAGTGAAATTGGAAGATGCCTACAGGTTTATCAAAATGGGGATTAGGATATGATTGACATGCTTTACACAATGCATGGTTGTCAGCTAACAAAGCTGTTTCTGAAGGGGAGACATACCATTTTGTGACAATCATTCCATGTTCAGTTAAAATCTCATATAGAATGGGAATGTATACTCCAGGTGGCATTGCACCTTTGTGAGCATGAAAAATTTGAAATCGATGGCCAAAGACACTCACCTTAAAAAGACCTCCACACCTTCTGAGCCTTTCACATGCCATCTCAAAAGATGAGAAGAGAGATGAACTAAGAGTCCTGAGTTTTTATCCCAACTTTTCTGCTATTTGTAAATTTGTTAAGAGTGTTAGTATCTAAAATTGTATAAAACAACAAATGTTTTATTTACTGTAGATGACAACTTTATTTCCATGTTTGTTTGTTTCAAATAAATTATTTACACCTTCACGGACTGCATTTTATTTTACCATAGTCTGTGTGTCCATTGTAGTTACCTAAGAAAGAATGACACTAGCAGTAATTAATTGTATAATGACAATCCTGCAAGTGTATGTGATTTTGATTGTATTTTAAAGCATTAGCGACAAAGGGTCCTGTGACACCTCATAGACTAACAGAGGTATTGAAGCATAAGCTTTCGTGGGTGAATACCCACTTCTTCGGATGCAAGGATGCCACTCCTTGCATCCGAAGAAGTGGGTATTCACCCACGAAAGCTTATGCTTCAATACCTCTGTTAGTCTATGAGGTGCCACAGGACCCTTTGTCGCTTCTACAGATCCAGACTAACACGGCTACCCCTCTGATACTTTAAAGCATTAATTATTTGTAAAGCATCAGCAGTGGGCTTGGTTTTGTTCAACAGATTTCTCCTAGAAATATTACTCCCATAATTAGGCTGCAGTTCCACATGCGCCTCTTTCTTAATGTATCTATGTTGATTGTATTTTGTCACTGGACCCCTGGTTGTGGGATACTGGGGGAAGTCTTTGCTTTATTATGCCCCATGCAGGTGCTGAAGCAGCTGAGGAGGTGGTATGGGCTATTCAGCTTCCTGGGTTCTTCAGTAATCTTGGAGTCCAGAGAGACTACTGATGAACCCAGGAAGGTGAGTAGCAAATATTGCCTCCTCAGAGGCCCCAGAACCTGCATGGGGCATATCAAAAGCTTCTTCTGATGAGAGTGAGAGGCAACTGCATGTGAGGAGAGACAGGGCTTTTCCCGCGGTTGTGCTTCAGCCAAAGCCTTTAAGAAGGAGAAGAGAGCAAGGAGTGTTGTTGCCTGGTGAGGCACGTGGTGTGGTGTAAGCTGGCCATAGCTGGTCTCTTGGAGTTCTGTGCTATACCAGACCCTGCCTTGTTAGTGTAGTGGTGAGTATCCCCGCATACTGGGGATATCATAGGAGACTGGGGTTCAATTCCCCAATGGGGAGGATGACAGCTTTCAAATGGGGAGAAAAATGCCTTGTCTAGCCAGCATGTTCCTCATTTCCTGCTTCTATGGCAACTTCCATTACCAGCCTGCAATGTTGATTTTCATCTCCAGAGAGACAATTAGCCCACAAGGCCACCCCTGCCTGCTTGCTCTACATTGCCTTCCACCACTGGGCCCAGCTTCAAGATCTGCATATCAGGGCACGTTTCAGAGTTGCAAAGGGAAATACTGTGACCAAGAGCATGAGGACAATCACCCAGCCAAACAGCGTGGCAGCTGGTCAAGGGGTGAAGAAAAGACAAAAGTGGCCAGGCAGCAGACTGGCCTCCTGTTTTCCTTTTGTTACAATTTTAACTGTAATGGGGAGACTTGAGACATACCTGTGGCCTTGATGAGGTAGGTGGCCTCCCCGAAAGAGCAGACCTGAGCATTTTCCACTCAGCTGCTGTGTAACTTGGCAGTTGACCGTGATCATATACTGGTTAGTACTCTGTGCTGTGGCCGCAGCAACCTCGGCTCAAATCCAAGTCACGGCCTTCCTTTTTGGTGGGGGACCTCCTGACATGCGCCTAGTGGCTTAGCCTGACTGCATCCATTTGCAAAGAGAGACAGAAGTTGGTCCCTAATTTCCATTTGGTATAGGAAAGTGAAGCAGGTAAATCCTCAGAAGAAGAGATACAGGAATTTTTCCTGGGTGCCAATGTCCAGAAGCAGCATATTCCATCCTGGAAACGTCTGTTTCTCGAATGTCCAGCCACTGCGCATTGAAAGGAAGGATCTGGGGGCCTGAGAAGCTGCGGCCCTCAAGAGGCGCTTCTAAAGCCAAAGGGGCCTTGGCTGAGTTTGTGATGGCGTGACTTTGAGGAGCATCTGAAGTGAGGAAGGGGGAGGGTAGAAAGAGGCAGTTGTTGTGTGAGGAAGGTGCAGAACAGCCCGTCATTGAGGGAAAGGTCCAAGGCAGGTGTTGTGGGAGGAGCTGTGTAGCCCCCAAAAGCGGACTGCAGCCAAAGCCTTTGGGAAGGAGAAGAGAGTCTTCTAGGACCTCTCCTGTCATCCGTGAGTTTGCAAATATTGTTTGCACTGTAGATAGAGACTTCTTCCCCTCCCAGAAGACCTGTGGCCATGTTGGGGCTCCCTGATAGTTCAGAATGGGGTGCTGCTCCAACCAGACCATTATACACACTGTAGCCAACCATACCATTTCTGCAGAATAAAGTCAACATAGCCTCCGTTCTGCCTCAGTGCTGAGGCCCAGCAGTGAACCTGTGGGTCAAATGCACAATATTATGCCGGCCCAATCACAGTGAGAAGGGGCATCTCCAGAACTGCCTGGTGTAAATATGTGCCCCTCCACCAGTCACCTGGACAGGTAGTGCCCCCCCCCCCCCCATATTCTTTCTTGCCCCACCCAGGAAAGCATTCCCTTCCGCCTCCAATTTCAGAGTATGCTCATATAGAAAAACAACCCCTTTACTTCCAGCCAGCCGGACAAAGGAAGGCCCCACCACATATAGTTGTGGTGAGCACATTTTTGCTTTCATCTAGGCATCCAAACAATAACAAAGGTTCAACAATAATATTTAAAGAATTATGAGGCTCCTTTAACAACTAAATAGTGAGTGCAGTTGTACAATGCTTTAAAGCTATAAAGTGATAGAAAAAGAGTTATTGTCTTCTTGGAAAACTTCTAAAAGAGTTAAACACTTATATTTTATTTTGCTGTTTTTTAAAAAAAGATGTAATCTAGTCTCATAATCAAGGACATTTTTAATGTCAATTATACTTAGTTTAGAGAGGAAGGAGAGTGAAGTGGTTAGAGTGCTAGTCTAGAGCTGGCAAAATTTGAGTAACACAGATGTGTGTAACCTTAAGCAAGTCTCTTAGTCTCTCTGTGTCTCAGTCCTCCCCCCTTTACAGTGGGGTAATAATACTGTTCTATCTCATGGGGGTGTAGTAAGGATAAATACATTAAAGATTGTGAGGTGTGTAGATACTACAGTAATGAGAACCATTAGATCATTTTGTTGTCAAGGCCTGCATAAACATTAGCTAATTTTGCTAACAGCCTGTAACGGGGCAGGACTCACCCCTGCGGTGCCTCCTGCTGGCTATCTAGGGAATTAGCAGTTTCCAGCCCAGAGCTCCCTCTGCTGATCACTGTCCCACTCGCCATTTGCCCCGTGTCCCTCCAGGACCCCGGTGCCCTCTTGTCTGGGGTGCTGCCCCCTAGCAGTACCCCCCTCAGACTGAGTCTCTCCTCCCAGGGGAACCCCCCCCCACCCTCTATCCCCCACCTTGCCTCAGCCTATGGGCTACTGCCAGTCATCATCAAGCCCCCATTTCCTGGGGCAGACTGCAATCTGTAATATCTAGTCATCATAGGCAAGGGAGGTTTGGACCTGCTACCTTTACCTAGCTCCACTACCTCTGTGGGCCTTGGACAGGCCCTGCAGCCTGGGGAGTTGCTGGCCTGGAGCTCCCCAACTCCTCTGGCCTTCCCCAGCCATGCTTCCCCCTGGTACCCTTTGGCTCCCTAGGCAGCTAAGCCCATCTCCCCCCTCAGCTAGAGGAAGACTGCCTCCAGCTCCTGGCTGCACTGGCCTTTGTAAAGCTAGCTGCAGTCTGATTGGGGTGTGCCCCAGCTGCAGCTACTTCCCCAATCAGCCGTCCCCAGCCACAGCCCTCTCCCAGGGCTGATTTCAATCCTTTGGAGGCAGGAGCGGGTGACCACCTTGCTACACAGCCCTACTGGTTAAGCACTGCTGACAAGCTACACCAAATTCTGAGGTTTGGGTCATGAAATCCAGCACTTCCCATGGCATTCTTCTGTAAATCAGAGTGCAGCATCACAAAGCTCCTGGAGGAGAGGTAGTGCCTCCTTGATTTCCAAAGATTAGCTGACCTAGGAATCCCATCCATGTTTCCTCATTTGTAAAGAAGGGTAATGTGACATGAGGTCTTGTAGAAGGGGACTGAACTGTGGTCTCATAAAGGTAAGAAGGCATCTTCCACAGAGGGCAACTTGATTTTTTTTTTTTAATTAAGCAACATTGAAGTGACAAACCAGTTTCCTTACTTTTACGTTGAAGCTGCTGAAGCAATTCATTTCCTGTTATCACATGGGCAAGAATCAGCATGATTTCGTTTTAGGAAACTGACAAGAGCAGAAAAGAAAACCTAGTTTGAAACCACGCCCCCTGAGTGCTATGTGGGAAGCAAACAGCACCATATCCACCTAAGAGATTCTTCTGACAAACAGTTGAGAATCATGAAAGTCAGATTGTTCCTTGGTGTTCTGCTATTACTAGACCTTTTAAATTCCTGTTATTCTTATAAGCCAAATACTTTGCCTGATATAGAAGATACACAGTTTATTAAGGACTGCGTGAATGCTCATAACAACTTTCGGTCCAAGGTGAATCCACAAGCCAGCAACATGCGTCACATGGTAAGGAGACCTTCACCATCTATTTGTAATGGAAATTGGATTGTGCTGTTGAATTAACACATTTGCCTTATACTTTTCTCACCAGTTCTGTGAATATTTTAGATATTCCAGTTGTTAGTAGTTCATAGTAAATACAAAAAAAAAAAGGGCAATTAATGATTATAGCTGGGTACAGACTTGTTCAGTCTTCCTCATGTGGAAGGAGAGTCCTTCATTTAAGACTGGATTGCCAATGTGTAGTCCTGCCTGAGTCAGGAGGGCAGTGCATTGCTGTGCTGCTTCTGGAGAAAGACAGGGACCAAGTAGACTTTGAGTGCCTCTTCCCACTTCTTGCCCCTGCCCAGCCACTCCTCCCCCTGGCGACAGCAGCTACTGTCCTGTCACAGCCACACACACAGTCTGAGGAGTGGGTAGGTTGGGAAAATAAAGGGGCTTCTTATGCCCTCTACTCCCTGTGCAGGTGCACAGCTGAGCTCCTGACTGAGCCCTCGCTGTTTAAAAGCTGCCTTCAATTAGTTCAGTTATGGAGGGCAGAATTTGTAGCGTGTTTCAATAAGACACTTAGAATTTCTCCCATTCAGATTGCCATAGCTGTACAGCACATCAGAGAGGGACAGTCAGGAAAGAGTGGATTTTGTAGTGAAAGGGAACAAATGACAGGATTTTAGGAAAGACTGGATGTGGGGCAGGGAGACAAGCAGAGAACAGTCCAAGATCACAGGCCTGGGAGGCAGGAAGGATTAAGAGAGAAGTTTCTGTTAAAGAGGTTTGAGTTTGAGCAAGTCATTGCATTTTAAGTAATTTTCATGTCTCTTTCTTCCTTCAGTCCTGGGATTCTGCTTTAGCTAAGAATGCCAAAGCATGGGCAAAGCGATGCATCTTTGATCATAATATCTACCTTAAAGTACCAGGAAAAGTGCACCCTGACTTTACTCCAGTTGGAGAAAACATCTGGACTGGCTCTCTCTCTCTTTTTTCTGTGAGCGCAGCTATCAGGAACTGGTATAATGAAGTCACAGACTACACTTTTGAGACCCGCTCTTGTACAAGAATGTGTGGCCATTACACCCAGGTGATTCTTTTGTTTCTCCATTTTAATTTCAAATGAGTTGTGGTCTTTGAAGAGAAAAAGACACACACACACTTTGCCTTCTAGGTGTTATAAATTGTAGCCTAAATCACTTACAAAATTGTGATTTACAAAGTGTGGGTTAGGAGAACTTTGTGCTTAAAAAAAAAAGAAAAAGGAACAGAGTCGGGAGGGTGCTGTTCAGCAAGAGACCCATAGGCCTTGGGTTTGGTGTGGAGACACAGCACTTCCATGCAGATATTCCTGTGCCTCTCTGCAGGGCCGTAAGGAGGGGGAGGCAAGTGAGGCGCATACCTGAGGAGTGCAGAAGGGTCCTTCTCGCCTCACAGGGGCGGCAAGCCGCAGGGGGTGCAGAGGTCCACAGGTCCCGCGGCTTCGGTGGCAATTCAGCGGCAGGGACGCCGAACGCCGCCTGACTGCTGTGCTTGGGGGCGGGGTGCCTGAGCCGCCCCTGTTGCCTTGGGCGCCAAAGGCGCTAGTAACGGCTCTGCCTCTCTGGGAGAGATCTGTGTGATGGCTGGTTCTGACATTGAACCTGCCATGGAAGGGGAAGGAGGCATGCTCTGACAGACTAGTTTAGGGAGAACTCAGTGAGAGAATATTTAGGTTTTTATCCCCTGTCCTCACAAGCACTGGGGGATTTTTCTGCAGGAGGGGGATGATCTGAGTCTAAAAGATTCCAATATTACACAATCACAAACCAAATAGTAAATGCAGGAATTGTTCATCTAAATTGTTCACCTAGGCTTCCTAGGCTGTAACTAATGTTTCTGTGGTTGCTGTTACAAAACACACACCTCCACAGTTGGTTGTTTCTTGTTGGATATCATAACTGCAGCAGTCTCTGGATAGTCCTGGAAAAGTTTAATGTATTTTGGTTTTCCTTTTAGGTTGTTTGGGCCACAAGTTACAAAGTTGGCTGTGCAGTTCAGTTCTGTCCTAGCGTTACAGGTTTCAAAGGACTCACCAATGGAGCACATTTTGTTTGCAACTATGGACCAGCGTAAGTTAGTGGATGTTACTTTAAAAGATCCCAGAGCAGGTGATCAATTCCACTCTGGCTGATGTTTGGAGTGGTCCAGCTAGAGAGCTGCACCCAGGTTTCCTTGACCTGAGGAACAGTTGCGATGGACATTTGGTATGGAGGCATGAAAGGATATGCACATCATCTTCTTCCCTGCTCACAGTCTGCAGAATAGCCCTTTCAAAACAACTGATTAGAGGTTATGCAGAAGGTATAAAAGCTGCACCGGGGAGGGAGGAAGTAAACCTGTTTGAAATACAAATTGCCAACTAGAGCTTCACTGTGCCCCTCTCCATGAGGAAGCCCAGGGTCAAACAATGCACTCGTTTTAGTACAAGTTGGCAAATTGCAAAGTAGCCAGTGTTACAGCTTTTCTGACAAGGGGTAAGCGTGACTATTTTCTAATAAAAACATACCGCCCAATCCACTAGGGAGGGATCTCTTTTATATAACTAGGTCCTCAAGTGAAAAAGAGGCACAGTAAGTTGTGTGGCTATTCTGTATTTCCAGTTTGATTATTTATTGGGTCTTTATTACAGGAGTGCAAGAGATAGCTACTGCCCCTCACTTTAGTACGTGCTGGCTACGGCTACCAACCCAGTAATGATAGTTTTTTGTTGTTGTTTCAGTCTGACTATTCTATTGTAATTCTGGTTAAAACCACTAAAGAACCAATCAAAAAAAAAAAAAGTTACTTCCTCACAAAACCATTTTAGGTTCACCCATTACTAGTTCACCAAAACAGATACAGTGCTTAAAGCTCCTTAATAATCTGGTAACAGCCAACAAAAGCTCACTTCCTGTGAGACTTCTTATTTCCTCCATACTAGCCCTCTATTTCTGTAACACCTGCCTAATACAGTTCCAGTTGTATCAAGATCTGCACAACTATGTAAGTCTCATTGCTGTCAACATGCTAAAATGTGTACAAAAGGGGGCCCTTCAGAAATAGCATTTTTAATGCAAAAAAGTTAGTAGCTTAAAGATAACCTGTAAGGGATTTTTTAAAATGGGGGTTTGTGCCCCTTTTAGCCTCTTGATAATGTAATGAAGTTACAGAGTTTTGTATGCTTAATTGAAAACGTGTGGGGAGAGCAGCTTCTGCTTCAACTCAAATCTCAGGAATGTCACATTTGTGCTTCTGTGATTTTTGCTTGAAGATGTGTTGGAGATCTCAGCTGTGTATCAGGAGCTCTGTCATACCTATGAATGAGAGGGAGCATTGAATCTTCAACACAGTTCTCCTCTCTCCCTGCTGTTTTAGACATTCATATTAATTAGGTGTTGATAAAAACAGACAAGCGAAAAACTAGTTTTAAATAGACTAAACTATTCTTACCATCTTAAAATCACTCAGTTTTTACTCTCATCCCACTCATAGTCGGGGGTCCTTACAGGACCCAGAATTCAGAAGTGCTTTCACGTGGGTTCGCACATCCCAACCCTGAAAAGGGAGCCTGCTGCTACCACCTCTGCCAATGCTGTCGTCTCTGCTGCTGCTGCCACTGTTCTCTCCGCCGCTGCTCACCTCTGCCACCGCTTGCTGCTCCCTTGTGGCTCACTGCCACTTCTGTGCTGCTGCATTCGGAGGGCCAGCCCCACTCTTAGTGATTTCACTGGGTAATGGGGAACCTCTCAGCTGCTGCCTCTGTTGTCTTTCACCACAAACAGGGCCGGCTCCAGGCACCAGCTTTCCAAGCTGGTGCTTGGGGTGACATCAAGAATGGGGCGGCAGTCCAAGTCCCACCGCAGCAATTCGGCGGCAGGTCTGCCGCTCTTCCCGCCGCCGAATTGCTGCTGCGGGACTCGGACTGCCGCCCCATTCTCACCCGCCGCCGTGGCAATTCGGCAGCAGGTCCGCCGCTCTTACCTTGCCGCTGCGGGACTTGGACTGCTTGCGTCGGGGGCAGGGCCCCGCAACGTCGCCCGGCGTCGGGGGCGGGGCCGCGGTGACTGCTTGGGGCGGCAGAATTGTCAGAGCCACTCCTGACCACAACACTGTTCCCACACCAGATATAAGACTAAGCCACTAGACCTGCTCATCAATTATGTCAGCCGTAGTAACCACTGAACAGAAACAAGAACTTTCAATTCAGTCTGGTCATTTCTGTCTTTAAACACTGGGGAGGGGAGGATCAAAGGATGTATAAGACCCTTTGGGTAGAGTGCACACCGTCAGCTGAGAACACCTGTCATTGTCCCTCTCATTTTCACTGGGATTTGGCATCCCTACCCACTTTCTAGCAAATGAGGGTCAGTGTAAGGTGACCCAGTCAATCAGGGCATGCTAAGTACAATGCTGATGCCCTTTAGTCATACAATAAGGATAAGATGTTTGATTGTCCCTGCCTTCAATACTAAAGTGAATTGTAACCCAAAACCAACCAAAACTGAGGGAAAGGGAGCCGTTCTCCACCAGGCTAGTACTGCAATCCTGCTACAGCCCCACTCAAACTTTACAGCTACTGTAAATTCAAACTCCAGAAATAAGATCATTTCCATTAAAGGAATATCCTCAACTTACTGTTTTCCCAAACTGTGGTATAAATTCTTTAAATAAAACAGGTTTTAATAATGCAGAGCCAGATTCCCAGACCCTGAATAGCACATTGCTCTCTAGGAAATCCCATTCATTTAAATAGGATGAGTCATGTGAGTAGCCCCCAATGTGAGTGAGAGATTCATAGTGGCAACCAAAAGAAATTTCTAAAACGATTTTTATTTTAAAAACTACATATTTCTGGGTTAAGGGCTTTTTTCCCCTCCAGAATACTCTTATGTGATTGGTTTCAGAGTGGTAGCAGTGTTAGTCTGTATCCGCAAAAAGGACGAGGAGTACTTGTGGCACCTTGGAGACTAACAAATTTATTTGGGAATAAGCTTTCGTGGGCTAAAACCCACTTCATCAGATGCATAGAGTGGAGCATACAGTAGGAAGATTGTGTGTGTGTGTGTGTGTGTGTGTGTGTGTGTGTGTGTATATACATACACACAACATGAAAAGATGGGGGTTGCCATACCAACTGTAAGAGACCAATCAATTAAGGTGAGCTATTATCAGCAGGAAGGGGGGGGGGGACTTTTGTAGTGATAATCAGAATGGCCCATTTCAAACAGTTGACAAAAAGGTGTGAGTAACAGTAGGGGGAAATTTAGCATGGGGAAATAGATATCAGTTTGTGTAATGACCCAGCCACTCCCAGTCTTTATTCAAGCCTAATTTAATGGTATCTAGTTTGCAAATTAATTCCAGTTCAGCAGTTTCTCATTGGAGTCTGCTTTTGAAGTTTTTTTGTTGTTGAAGAAGAATTGCCACTTTTAGGTCTGTTACTGAGTGACCAGAGAGACTGAAGTGTTCTCCTGGTTTTTGAATGTTATGATTCCTGATGTCAGATTTGTGTCCATTTATTCTTTTGCATAGAGACTGTGCAGTTTGGTCAATGTACATGACAGAGGGGCATTGCTGGCACATGATGACATATCACATTGGTAGATGTGCAGGTGAACGAGCCCCTGATGGCGTGGCTGATGTGATTAGGTCTTATGATGGTGTCACTTGAATAGATATGTGGACAGAGTTGGCAGAGGGCTTTGTTGCAAGGATAGGTTCCTGGGTTAGTGTTTTTGTTGTGTGGTTGCTGGTGAGCACAGCCCCCCAACCTGAAGCAAATACTCACCAGCAACCACACACCACAAACTATCTATTTCCCCATGCTAAGTTTCCCTCTACTGTTGCTCACACATTCTTGTCAACTGTTTGAAATGGGCCATCCTGATTATCACTACAAAAGTTTTCCCCCCCCCTCCTGCTGATAATAGCTCGCCTTAATTGATTGGTCTTTTCATGCTCTCTCTCTCTCTCTGTGTGTGTGTGTGTGTGTGTGTGTGTGTGTGTATATATATGCTCTCTCTCTCTCTCTCTCTCTCTCTCTCTGTGTATGTGCGTGTGTGTGTAATATATATAAATCTCTTTCTACTGTATGTTCCACTAAATGCATCTGATGAAGTGTGTTTTAGCCCAAGAAAGCTTATGCCCAAATAAATGTGTTAGTCTCTAAGGTGCCACAAGTACTCCTCGTTCTTATGTGATTGTAACAGTTCAAATCACATGATGTATTTAAATTGTTCCCCCAAAGGATTAAACAAAACATTTTTCTGCTTTGCAGTGGGAATTATCCAACACAGCCATATACAACAGGAGCAGCATGCAGTGACTGCAGTGGTGAAGAGTGTGTGGACAAACTCTGTAGTAAGTGCAAGGGAATCTGCTAAGGGCATTCTATGGAAAGCAAAGTCACATAATTGGCAGGGGAAATGTGGCAGGTATTCAAGCTGTACCAGGTTAAATGAGTTATTGACATTATTCCATCAGCTGGAGTACTTTTCCTATAATATTTACATCTCAATTCAGAAGTGACATGGAACATAAAAGGCAACAATGAAGAACCTCTCTGATTTTTGAAAAATAGCAATAAAGCCTGATCCTGCAAAGGGGTCTGCAACACAGACCCTTACTGCTATGTAGCATCCCACTGAAGCCAGAAACTATCTTTAACATCAGGGATATTTTCAGTAGGTGCAGAGATGCTTAAAGGACAAACTCTAATACATAAAATGAAAATATCTATTTTTAGAATGAATATCCTCACTAACCAGGCTCAGGGGTGCTCCAACCACATAAATATCTAACCCTTTAGATTTTTTGTTTCCTGGCTGTGAAATCCTGCTGGCACATTTTGCAGTCCATGGCATCGGATGTCACAGACTGATGCATCAAGGGATTACCAGAAACATTTCAAAGAGGGGGTTAAAAAGAATTTTCAAATGTTTAAGGCTAGATCCTGCAAATATATCCACCTGCGCTGTTCTGATATGGAGTATGACTGACTTCCATGGGGTACGCCCAGGAAGATCCATTTGCAGGATTCAGCCATTAATGGAAATTGTTTCTGTGCTAAATGCTTTCCCCACCCACCCTGCCCAGTGGGGGTTTTCAGCACAAATGTCTGCTTATTGCACTTTTTAAAGTTATGTAAAGCTATTACCTTTTAAAAACAATAAATCCCACCTTCTATATTTGCAGTTTCCCTCATCTCTGTGATACCAATTTTATTTACTGCATCTTTCACCATTTTTTTTTTTAAAATCAGTTCACAGTCAGTGCCAAACTTTTAGATTCCCCTCAGCTGGGGATACAGTTTTGTTGATACAGGTCATTTTTGTAGGACATTTGGAAATCTACCTGAGTGCAGTCAGTGAGTTAGTCATCTAAATGGCATTTGCCACTTCCTGCTCTTCTCTTATGCCTTTCACATTATGGGTCGCTTTTATATGATTTGCTGAATGATCTGGGTCAAGTCTCTGCCACTTTTACTGAAAGTGGATGATGACCAAATACTAACTCAACAAGCCTCTGTAGAAATCTGCAATTGTTGATCTTAGTACTTTAATGCTCTTATAAAATTGAGAAGGATCCTTAAGTATTACCTGCTGTCCAGGCAGGGAGAAAACACAAATCCTAGACTGTTGTTCAAAATATCATCAGCACAAATGGGCTATCCATTTTTCATTAATAAATAAAGCTAAATGATAGCCATATTTAAATTTTCTCTCTCATTTCTCACCAGAAAATCCAGAACGTGAGAAATTGAAAAGTATGTATCACAATCTTATATTGTTACCTGAATTACTTAGTTTTCTACATGTCACATGGCTTGATAAATACATTATCTCTTTTTTATTTTCTAGGTTACTCCAGTTGGTATCCAGACTGGGACACACCTCCACGCCCCAAACCTTCTGGTGCTCCACACCCTAGCCCTCCACGTTCCTCATGTGACCAATACTGTATTACTGTTTTAATAGTAAGGCCACTGTTTGTGTTACTGATTTTTGGTGCTGTCTTACTAGTACAAAGGCAATATCCCCAGATATTTATATATGAGTAATCTCCATTTGCCTCCTATTGTCAATGTACATAAGCATTAGTACCAGCCAAGTTTCCTGGGCTGCTCATGGTTGTTTGGGACAAGGAGGAGGAGGGTATGTTAAATATTCAATCAAAACCAGACATTTTGTACCTCTCTGCACCCCAGGCGTACCTCTTCATCGTCCATTCTTTTCCCTAAGAAGCACCTTGGAACATAAGGCCAGAAGGTGACCGCTTTAGATATTTCACTCTAACTGCCTTCTCCTAACTGTTACCATTGTCAAGTAATGATCTCCCATAAACACATCATGAGAATCACCCCAGATACCTTTCCTAAAAGGTTCAACGGTTAAAGGAGGGTCATTGCTCTCTATATAAAAGAGCTGGTGTACTGAAGCATTGGCAGAGCAATGATGGAGTCAGCTGCCTTTATGCTTAATCGCAGCAAGGAGCCCCATTCAAGCAACAGCAGGTTGTATGTCATGTCCTATAGAATCATCTGTTCTCCTATTGTATCCTCATCTCTAGACATAGATATAGATAGATATAGATATAGATTCCCCCCGCCCCCCCCGAGTGACTGTGGGGAAATAGAATACAGAGCATTTCTGCTTCACATCCAGAGCAAGTGACCAAGGACTGAAAGTTTGTACCAACCAAATGCCTGTTTGGTGACCAAGGTGGAATGAATTTATTAGGTCTCAGTCCAATTCCAGGAGGCAAGTAGTCTGAGGACCTACAAGTATAATTACAGACTACTCAGTCTGACCCATATTCCCTTAACTATAACTCCAAGGACTCCACTCAAAGTTTTCTTGGCTTCAACCAGGGATGGGTTATATAATCATGGGAACTCCCCTCTTACCTTCTATTTCCCCTTCCTCTGACCCCAAGCTGTTTTTCCATACATAAGGTTTTAATAAGTGTCCGTCCTATCTCTGTCAGCACTGCCATGAGGCTCTTGTCTTGCTCACTTGGCAATCTCTGCTCTGGCACTCTGGACCCAGTGTTGCTTCCAGAAGTGTTGATTCAGCATAAGGGGTACAAGTGGGACTGCAGCAGAGGTAGGACAGAGAGAGGCCTTAAAAGACTTATTACCAATGGTTGGATTTGACATTAAACTAGCAACTAGCTTGGATTAAAATAACCCCCCAAGTCCCTGCAGTTCTAGTTGAAGGAGGCGGGGGCAGGGAAAGAGCAGGAGAGGTATCTATTTAATACACAATAAACACTGAATTACATACTGAATGCACTATATGTGACTTTACTCACCTAAAATGTAAGCCACCACATTGCAAGCCCAGTGTTCTTGTGTGATACCAGCAGAGGTGAAAGTAAGCCAGTACGCCCCGGTACAGCGTACCGGCAAGAGCCGGTGCGCCATACCGGGGCAGCCCAGCTTCCGCAGGCGGCAATTTAAAGGGCCTGGGGCTCCCAGGAGCGGCTGGAGCCCCCAGCCCTTTAAATTGCCACCAGAGCCCTGCTGCTGGAGCCCTGGAGTAGTGTCGGGGCTCCGGGGGCTATTTAAAGGGCCCAGGGCTCCCGCTGCTGCTACGGCCCCGGCCCTTTAAATAGCCACCAGAGCCCTGCTGCTACTCCAGGGCTCTGTATAGTATTTATTAAATTGTTTAAAACTTATACTGTGTGTGTGTGTATATATATATATTAGTCTTTTGTCTGGTGAAAAAAATTTCCCTGGAACCACCCCCCATTTACATTAATTCTTATGGGGAAGTTGGATTTGCCGAACATCATTTCGCTTAATGTCGCATTTTTCAGGAACATAACTACAACGTTAAGTGAGGAGTTACTGTATTTCTTTTTTATCGGCTGTAAATTGACACTTCACCAGTCAGAGAGAAAACCAAGCGTCATGGTGGATTCTCCATCACTGACAATTTTTAAATCAAGATTGGGTGTTTTTCTAAAAGCTGTGCTCTGGAAATGATTTTGGGGAGTTCTATGGTCGGCTGTGTTAGACGGGAGGTCACAATGATCTCTTCTGACTTTGGACTCTATGAATCCATTAAAGATACTCATGAATCAATAGTGCTTCATCTCTGAAATAAGAATACAATCACACAGCTACAAAAACAGTTTAGTTGTGTTTGTCATATATTGCTTTTGTATATAATAAAAAATAAACCAGCCATTTATTATTTTTAGCCTTTGAATCACTGTACACTAAAAGTTATTTTTGCATTTTAATTCTTATTATTTTAATTTCTGTGCCAGATATTTTGCCTCCTATAGTACTGTCTGCCTTGAGAGGTAGCATCATTATCCTCAGAACAGCTTCAGGGAAAGAGATACTTGTGTTATTGAGGAGTGTGTGAGAGCACATAACAGTGGGGAAGTGGCCTTCATTGGATTGTAGGTTGGATAGATGCAGATTTGAAAACACCTGCATATGCCATTAGTAAATAGAAAAACTGGAAGTTTAACTTTAGGTTGTGTGATATACCACGGAAAGCCTGGAAAAATCAAAATGTAAAGATGACAATGAATTCGTAACTATCAACCTTGGAGGGGAAGAGGAATAGAATGGGGTGGAGAAAGTGAGCTAAGAGGAAGAGTCTGTCCTGGAGAGCAGAGCCTAACATTTTTGGGGAAGACTCAAAGTTGTGATGGAGTCAACTCTCTTCTCCCACCATTTACCCTTAATGCACCCTGGTCACTAATAAGCCTGTTCACGTATCTGGATACAGAACAATGAAGAGATTTCAAAGTTATATTTGCACACACAAGCCCCTTTACAATGGTTAATTTGCCAGTTTCAGAAAATGATATACAAAAAGAGACTTTTTACATTAGAAACCTAAATAAAACCCCATTAATTTTTAAAATAGTCTGTTTTAGCACCTGAAATTCTTCAAGCACTTTGTGTGTATTCCATTTCTGGTGCCCATGCACCAAGTGTGCTGGAGATTGGAACGCTTTAGCCAGCCATGTCCACTGGGCCATGACTACACCCTTCCTGTCCTGGAGTCCTCCATCCAAGGGCATAATGGGGACAAAGCAACTAACCAACTCTCAGTTCCATCTTACCACCTGGCTATGAGATGGAGCCAGTTAACAGCATCCAGTCTCTTGCAATTTTCCTTAGCATTTAGTTTTTCGTAACTAGTTGATAGTGTTGTGTACATTCGATTTTAATTAAGGTGAGCATTTTTCTCTTTGTTTTCCTCATCCAGTACCAGGAGTTAGCTCCATGTGGGGCCAGAAGTCTCCCGGGTGTAAATATTGTTCGTTGTCTGAGGCAGTTAAATCCCTCAGCAATGAACAGTCAACGTGTTTATTTTGCCTCAGACAGGGGCAGTTAAGGACAAATGCAGTTCTTATAGAGATTTTATTGAAAGAACTAGCATCCATGGATTTAGCAGATTAAAACTGTGTCTCCTGGACAAATATGTGAGGCCTGCCTCAGAACCTGGAAGGAGGCAGGATCCATCTAGTCCTCAGCACTTTTCAAATAAGAGCACCCCAGCAGCTGCTTATTCAGCCTCCAAGATTGTTGTTGCCTCTCTGAAGGACTCCCCTACTACCTTGCTGGTTGTTCCTTCATCTCGTTCAGAGAGAGGGGTAAATCCCTGCAATGGTGTGTCGAAATGGATCTCTATGTAAGGATGCTCCTAAAAGAAAAAGGGATAAATCTCCTCTACTTCTGCTAAAAAGCCAATCTGTCATCCCTCTGATGTCTGAAAGGATTTAGCAGCTAGGCACTTGGAATTGGTAGCATCCAGCCCCTTTGGGATCACTCAGGGGATTCCCAGAACTGATAAGTAGCACATCTACCTCATCACTAATGCTTTTGGCACATATCACTTGTGTGCCACCAACTCCCGTATCAATGGGGTCATGGTTTGTCTCAGCACCACAACAGTTGTTGCCAAGCTTTCTGGCACCAGAGGATTTGGCCACCTCTATTTTTTCTGAATCTTTTATGCTGGCTTCATCGGAGTCACAGATGTTTGTACCAAGGCATCCTCAGTACCAGTCTGGAAGCCATCTCCAATGCACTACCTCCAAATTCCAATAAGGATTGCTCCACCACTGCAGGAGGAAGGAGGATTTTTCTCCTCAGCCCCTGGTAAAAAGAATTTGAAGAGCAGTTAGCAAAAGATGACAACTAACAGCAATTTTTTTAAAAAGTAGATCAGAAGTAGGAAGCCTGCCAAACAATCAGTGGGGCTACTGGATGATCGAGTTACTAAAGAAGCACTTAAGGCCATTGTAGAGTAGCTAAATAATTCTCTGCATCAGGTTTCACAGTAAAGGATGTGAGAGAGATTCCCACACCTGACCCATTATTTTTAGGTGACAAATCTGAAGAACTGTCCCAAATTAAGACAGCAATAGAGGAAGTTTTGGAACAAGCTAATAATTTAAGCAGTAATAAGTCACCAGGACCAAATGGTATTCACCCAAGAGTTCTGAAGGAACTCAAACGTGAAATTGCAGAACTACTAACTGTGGCATGTAACCTATTGCTTAAAATCAGCCTCTGTACCAGATGACTGGAGGATAGCTAATGTAATGCTGATTTTTTTAAAAGGCTCCAGAGGCAATCCTGGCAATTACAGGCTGGTAAGCCCAACTTCAATACCAGGCAAATTGGTTGAAACTATAGTAAAGAACAGAATTATTAGGCACATAGATTAACACAGTGTATTGAGGAAGAGTCAGCATGGCTTTTGTAAAGGGGAAATCATGCCTCAATCTATTAGAATTATTGAGGGTGTTAAACGTGGACAAGGGTGATCCAGTGGATATAATGTACTAGGCCTTTCAGAAAGCTTTTGTCAAGGTCCCCCACCAAAGGCTCTGAAGCAAAGTAAGGAGTCATGGGATAAGAGGGAAAGTCTTCTCCTGGATCAGCAACTAGTTAAAAGATAAGAAACAAAGGGTAATAAACCTTTAGATAGCCAATCCTGTAATAAACCACAGGTGTTATCGTTGGTGTAAGATCTAGGGTACCAATAAATCTGGGGTAAATGACTGGTCTCTTGAGACTGGGAGCAACCTGAATATGGTGTGATTTTTGGTGTAAGAGACCATTTACCCCTAAGTCCAGTTTGTCTGGGTGGCAAGATAGACTTCTAAGGGAGTTGTCTGTGACTTCATGGTAAGACTGTTGTAATGATGCAAGAGTTCACATTTTCAGGTGCCCTACGCAGCAGCTGCATATGTCTAAAGATGGCCCTAACTGTAATCACCTAGTATGACGGGGCAAGGTCAGAGGGCTATAGGAAAGTGGTAAGGAACCAGTATGTTCCTATTGGGATCCGGAAAGTGGGTGGGCGAAGCCCACTGCTAAAGGATCCCCCCCTTCAGCCTAAGGGGAGGGATCAACAGGACCTGGATACCAAGTGATTCCGGGGGACAAAAAATGAAAAAACAGGAACGGGAGTGCGGTCAAAGGGTCAAACGAAGCGAACCAGATGGGGACACCGAGCAGAGAACCCCGGACAACGCCCACTGCTCCTCAAAGGTGTCAAGGGAGCCAGTGGACGCTGCCCAGAGGAACTCTGCCCGGATGCGTGAACGAACAGAGGATCGAAAATAGGCCCCACAGTCACAGGAGCCTCCATCGGCCAACCTCCCCACCCTGGTTTTGTAGATGGCCAGTTTAGCTAGGGCCAGGAGGAGGTTGACCAGGAGGTCCCGTGACTTCGTGGGGCCGCGGATTGGAAGTGCATAAATAAAAAGGTGAGGGGAAAAGTGCAACCAAAACCTCAACAAAATGTCTAAGAGGAGCCGGAACAGGGGCTGCAGCCTGGCGCACTACAGATAAATGTGCACCAGGGTCTCCCTCATGCCGCAAAAGGGACATGTGTCGGGGATTGGGGTGAACCGCACCAAGTACACGCCCGTGCTCACGGCTCCGTGAAGGAGATGCCAACTGACATCCCCGGCAGGCCTTGGGACTAAGGAGGAGTAAAGGCTGGCCCACCGGGGCTTCTCACCCTCTAGAGGTGGCAGGAGGTCCCGCCACTTCATATCGGGGCGGGATGTGAGGGTGAGGAGATGAAGGGTGTGGAGCACGAGCGTGCATAGATGTTTCCTTGGCGCGGTCTGGAAGTGGACCGGCTGCAGTTCGTGCAGCTGGCTCACCGTGAAGGGACAGGGGACCCGGTTGGGTCCACGGGGCAGGGGCCCAATAAAAAGTTCCGGAGGGCTTGGGGTGAAGGGAGGGCGAGCCATACCCTCTCGCAGGACCCGGTCGACGTAAACCCGAGCAGCGGGCAGCAAAGCAGCCTTCACCTCCTGAAGTACGCGCCGGGGAGTACGAGGTCTGGAGAGCCCCATGCGCTGAGCAAGCGTCAGGGGATCCAGCCAGTCTCCCCGGTCGTAGTCCAGGAGGTCTCCGACCCTAGTGACTTCTGCCAGGACCAACCTCTGGAGCACCGAGGGGGACTCCGCCACCTGCACACGGAGCTGGGGGTTGTGTAGCAGGGGCTCCGCGAGGAGATCTGCCCCCTCGGTGGCCGCCACGGACCTGGTCGCTGAGAATAGCTTCCAGATCCGGAGGAGGTCCTGGTAGAAGACCGGCAGCCCGTAGAGGTCTCACGGAAGACCTCTCGGATGGAGATAAAGGAGCTGTCGGTCATATCAGAGCCCTCGGAAGCGGCGTAGGAAGGCGTGCGCCAATACGCTCCACGCCGGACTACCTGCACCATAAAGGAGCCTCTGCAGGGCCTGGAGATGGAAGACATGGACCTGAGTGTGTAGACACTTCAGGCCCTGCCCACCCTCCTCCAGAGGAAGATGGAGAACCCCTGCAGAGACCCAGTGCAGTCCTGACCAAAAGAACTCCAGAATCGACGTCCGGAGGTTGGCCAAGAAACCCGGGGCCGGGACCAGGGTGTTGAGCCGGTACCAGAGCATGGACAGGACTAATTGATTGATTACCAGTGCTCTCCCTCAAAAGGAGAGGCACCGGAGTAGTCCTGTCCATCTCCGGATCTGCTCTATCACCCTGCCCTCTAAACCTTGCCAGTTCTCCGGCGGGGATGGATGCGTGGCAGAAAGGTAAACGCCGAGATAGAGCAGCGGACCCGCGCTCCAGCTGATGGCCTGAAGCGCGGGTGGGAGGGAGCTTGCCTGCGACCCATCCCCTACCACCAGGCCAGAGCTCTTGACCCAGTTGACCCGGGCAGAGGAGGCCGCCGAGTAGATCGCCTGGCAAGCCTCCACCCGCACCAAGTCACCCGGGTCCTGGACCACGAGGAGCACATCATCAGCGTATGCCGACAGGACCAGCCGCAGCTCCGGCTCTCAGAGCACCAACCCTGTCAACCTCCTGCGGAGGAGACAGAGGAAGGGCTCGATCACCAGAGCGTACAGCTGGCCCGAGAGGGGGCACCCCTGCCGTACTCCTCGCCCGAAGCTAACCGGCTCGGTCAGGGTCCAGTTGAGCCTGACCAGACACTCTGCGGAGGCGTACAGCACCTGGAGAAAATCCACAAACTGGGGCCCAAAGCCAAACGCTCGCAGAGTGCTCAGGAGGTACCCATGATCCACCCTGTCGAACGCCTTCTCCTGATCCAGAGACAGGAGGGCGAACGACAGACCATCCCTACACCCAAGCTCCAAGAGATCCTGCACCAGATACAGGTTGTCGAGAATGGTGCGGCCTGGGACGGTGTAGGTCTGGTCTGGGTGGACCACGTCCGCCAGCACGGACCCAAGCCGCAGTGAGATGGCCTTTGCTACGACTTTATAGTCTGTGCTGAGGAGCGAGACGGGACGCCAATTCCGTAAATCGCGGAGGTCCCCCTTCTTCAGCAATAAGGCGAGCACGGCTCGCCTGCACGAAAGAGGGAGGACCCCGCCCTGCAAGGACTCGGCCCAGAACACGCGGTAGAACTCCACGGTCAGCCCGTCCAGTCCCGGAGATTTATTAGTTGGCATGCGACGGAGGGCTTCCGAGAACTCGGCCAGAGTGAGAGGCAGCTCTAGCCGGTCTCGGTCGCCCGTGCTGACTGTAGGGAGTTGGTCCCAAGCACTCTGCAAGCGTTAGGATCGGTCGGATCCGGGGAGAAAAGGCTCGCGTAGAAGGCCTTGGCTCTCCCACACATCTCCGCTGGATCCGTGAGGGGGGTGCCATCTTCTGCGAGGAGGCAGGTGACGTGTTTCTTAGCCCCCTTCTTTTTCTCCAGGGCGTAGAAGAAGCGGGAGCCGCGATCCATCTCCCGAAGGAGACGGATGCGGGATCGAACGAAGGCGCCCCGGGCCCGATGATCTTCAAGTTCCCGGAGCTCCTCCCGCTTCTCCCGGCACGCCCCGCAGAGGGATGGATACTCAGGGCTGGCGGCCAGACGCCTCTCCAGCTCTAAGACCTCCCGTTCCAACTGCTCTATCGTCGCATCCCTCCGTCGGCTGGCGCCCCGGGTGTAGTCACGGCAGAAGAGCCCACCATCCCTAGATCCCACCATCGCCTCGCCGAGGGAAAGGCGTGCCGCTGCCCTCGCCAGGCCAGCCAGAACTCCCGGAAGGATGCCACGAAACCCACATCCTCCAGCAAACTGTTATTAAAATGCTAATAGGCCGGCCCCGGCCTCTCCGCGCAGAGAGAGGCCGTCACGGTAGCGAGATGATGATCAGAGAACGGGGCCAGCCGGACGCTGGAGGAGTGGGCCCGCGAAAGGTGAAAACGTGATAAATAGATGCGGTCCAACCGGGAATGGTGCGACCGATGGGCCTCCACCCGGACAAAGGTGAAGGTTGAGCTGTCGTCCGGGTGGTGGTCGCGCCAGACGTCCACCAGGGAGTGATGTTCGACAATCTCCCTGAGGACATCCGCAGCGGCCGGGCACTGCTCGATCCCCGAGCGGTCCCGTTTCTCAAGGGTGTTGTTAAAGTCCCCGCCCAGGACCAGGCACTCGCGAGGATCCAAGGTGTCGAGGAAGGTGGACGCCTGCTGATAGAAGCGAAGTTGTTCCAGGCCCGATGTCGGGGCATAGATGTTGACGAGATTGACCACGAGCCCCTCCATACGGACCCGTAGTTGCAGCAGGCGGCCCTGCACAGCCTCGGCAACCCCCAGCACCTCAGGCCGTAGGTCGGGGGAGAACAAGGTCGCCACTCCAGCCTGGCGAACAGAGAGATGGCTGAAGTAGACTCTGTCCCCCCATTCCAGCCGCCTTCAGCGGCTGGATCCGTATGGGTCTCCTGCAGGAATACTACAGAGTACCCCCCCTCCCGAAGGAAGGAGAGCACCTGGCTCCTGCGGAGACCCATCCTACAACCCCGGGTGTTCAATGTTGTGAAGAGGAGAGATGTCATGAGGAGGGTTGGGGGAGATCCTCGCAGGCAGAGTCACTCACGGCCCCCATCGGGCCGCGTAACAATCCGTGACCCACCCCGTAGGTGAGTAGTGAGTCACGGAAAAGGCGGACCCGTTGGTAGGCTGCGGCGGCCTGCTTCCCAGTCCTTTTACCCTCCCCCATGAGGGCCCTCGCGGCCCGGAGGATTTGGTGGAAATCCCCCCATCGCTGAAGAGCGAGCTGTACTTTGTTGCGGGAGCCCCGGACGTCCTCCAGGAACTCCCGCAGCTCCTCTCGCAGCGTATGGGAGGCCGGGGTTATTGGCTCCCGGCTAGCGAAAGAAGGGGCCCCTGACACAGCCCTTTGGCCCACCAAAACGGACAGGCAAGGGGCGGACCCTCGACGCAGCTCCTGCTGGGCCGGCACCTTAGGGCCCAACCCGAAATTTGGCTTAGTTGGGGGAGGCGGCGGAGGGAGAAGAGCAGCCCCTGGTGGGTCAGGACGAGGAAATACTGGAGCCGCTCCCTGGGGGTCATCCTCCGAGAAGGGGAGGGAGACAGCCCCAGGGGCGGCAGTGTCATCATGGGAGGTGTAGGAGATTGGGACGGCATCAGGGGGAGGGCAGGGATCAGAAAAAGGGGCAGGGAGGGGGACATGAGCAGGGCCGGGCTGAGGAACGGGTAGAGGATCCTGAGCCGCAGGAGCTGGGCCACTGGGAGGTGGCCTCTCTTGGTGTGGCTGAGGGATCTGGGAATTGGGAAGGGGACCCCCCACGATGCCGGGCTCTAGTATGATGGCTTGTGTTACAGCCACGGCATCGGGAGGTGGACGGAAATTTGCGGGGTCCCCGCCTGGGAAGGAGAACTGTTGTCCCACCCCAATGAGGGGTACCCCCTGGGATTCGGGTCCCGGTCGCAGGGCACCGGCCGTCGCTTCAGGAGGCTTGGCGGCCGTCAGCGAGGTGTCACTTGCGACTGGGCAGGTGGAAGAGCCCAGGGGATCCTCGGAGGTGGGAGCGGAACCGGCGGTCAAGGGGAGGGAGCATGGGGAGAGGGGGGAAAGGGGCACCGGGGTGAGGTCATTGAGATTGAGGCCTGCTGGTAAAGGGTCGTCCTCCCCCTGGGTGATTGGGGTCAGACCCAGGGCCTCGATCTCCTCATAGATGGAGGGCAGGTCACCTTCTGCCACCCCGGGGTTCTCCCCGCCGGCACCTGAAGCGATGCTCGGGTCGGGGCACGCAGGGTCGACAAAGGGGGCAGAAGGGACTCCATCAGGGGCTCCCGAGGGAGGGGTGGTAATACCTTCCGGTGCTGCCACGTCTTTCCCAGCCGGTTCTGGCGGACAAAAGCCGCTCGGGGGCAAAGCGGAAGGCTCGGCATCAGTGCCCCCCTTCCTGGTCTTCCGGGGGGCTTCCGCATCGGTGGAAAGGAGCGGGGCTCGAGCTTTCTGCTTGCCCCGCTTCCCCTGTGTTAAGGCCCAGCCCTCCATGGCATCATCTGGGGGCTGGCTAGCAGGGGTTGGGTCGGGGGCTGGGGGGGATTTCTTAGGGACTCGGGGAGGTAGTGGTGGGGCAGCATAAGGGAGAGAAAAGTCTCCCTGGGGCGGGCCCTCTCCCACACCCGGCAGTATCCCTGCCTCACCCTCCTCCACAGGCCTCAGCAGACTGTTCACAGTGGGCCTCTCCCACTCGTCTGGGCTCACTGGGGGAGGTACTCCCAGGGCCCGAGCGGGAGCAGCGGTGGACTGGGAAGGAGGAGGGGCGGCTCTGGGCACCGGGCATTCAGGGGCGCCGGCGACGACGGGGCCGACGCCCTGCCGGGGCTCGGGGGTCTCGGATGCTCCTCCTTGCTGGGCCAAGGGACAGTCCCTCTGGACGTGTCCCATCACCCGGCAGAGGTAGCACCGGGCCTCCCCCATGGAATAGTACACCCGGTAACGGGCCCCGTGATAGGGGACCATAAAGGACCCCTCGAGCGCCTCCCCGTCACGTGCAGCCAGCAGCATTTGGAGCTGCACCTGCCGGCGGAACGAGAGGATGTGACGGAGGGCGGGGTCTTTGCAGCCCAGTGGGAGAGGGCTGACTACAGAGATGGGTCTCCCCAGGGCGGAGAGGGCAGGTAACAGGGCGGCATTGGGGAGGAAGGGAGGGACGGAAGTGAGGACTAGGCGGATGCTCAAGTCCTCCAGTGGCTCTAATGGGACGAACACGCCCCCCACCGCCAGGCCCTTCTCCACCGCCTCTTGGGCTGCGGCCTCCAATGCGAGGAAGAAGACTACCTTCCCGTACGTTTTGGAGGCCGCTACGATGGCCGTGGGCCCCACCACCCTCGCCAACGCCCGCACATAGGTTTCTACGTGCGGCGAGGCGGGTACTAGGAGACAACGGACGCCATGTCTCCTGGTCAAGGTGGGAAAGGGGCCCCGGCCGCTATAGATGGTAGCCGAGGTGGTGGGCGGGTTAGGTGACGTTGCGGCAGGTGGGGGGGTTGCCGCCACCTGGGCGTACGCTCTGGGGGTCGGGGGCGGAACCCCCGCAGAGCTGGTAGAGGGAACAGCAGGGAAGGACGCTGCGGCCGGTGGCAGGGCCGCAGGAGTAGTGGCAGCCTCTGCCATGGAGGGCCTGGCCTTTATCGCGGGACCCTTACCCTTCTTTTACCCTGGCCCTTCCTGCCGGCTGGGGGGGCTCCCCCAGAATCATGGGGGGCGAGGCAGCAGCGGAGGTCTCTTCAGTGTCCGCCGCTGCCGGTGCCCCAGCGGGGGCGAGAGCAGGTGGTTCGGCAGCGGCGGTTAAGGTAGAGGCTTGGGAGGGTGATGGGGGAACAGGCGGAGGAGGGGAGGCCGTGCCGTCTGGAGGGGCTCCTCCCTCCATGTCGCCTGCCATGATGAGCAGGGGAGGAAGGGAAAACTCTTGAGAGGGGGCGGGGAGAGGAATTGGGGTGACCACTCCTCCCCGCTAGGCTGCAGGCAGGGGAGGAGGGCACTAAAAGTGGGGACAGGGTTCAGGGTTATCTCGGACTAGTGCAGGGGTAGGGTTCAGTCACCGACACAAGATGGGAAATCCGGCTCCTCTTGTTGCACTAGGGGAGGGGATGATATAACAGCATGGGGGTGCAGTGAGATAGGGTCAAAATTAAACAGGGGAGGGGCACAAGCGCATGGGAGGGGGCGTGGGTTCACGAAAGCGGGGGGCTAATCAGGGCAAATGGAGCTTCAGGGGGAGGGAGACAACCAACTGGGAATGGGGCAGAAAACCAAGGGACTAGTTTCAGGGCTAGGGCAGGGCAAACAAACAAGGCTGCAGAGGGAGAGGGGCAGGGCGGGCAAAACTGAAACTAGCAAGGGGCTGGGACCAAAAAAGGAGATGGGCCCAGAAAACTGCAAGGGGAAATGGGGCAGGTGGCAAGGGACAAAGCAAGGGGTGTGCTGATGGAGGGGGAGGGTCAGTCCAAGGGGTATGGGGAGGGGCACGTGCGCTCGTGCAAAGTCAGTTGTTGGGCTGGCTGCTTCTTCAGGCCCAAAAGGTGGAAATGGGCTCGGCTAGCCAGGCAAGCGGCTGAGTCCAGAGGCAGGAACCAGGGCAGACGGTGAGCAGGCAGCAGAGGTGGTGGTGGTAGAGGAGGGGGCAGCGGTGGTGGTGGGGGTTGGGGGGGGCACAGATGAACCAGGGGGCAGGCTCTACGCCACACCCCATGCCCCTACAAACACAGTCAATACCCCCACCACTAGAGCACAGTTCGAAACATACTCAGTTCTTGGAGGCCCCCTCCACGGTGGTCTGCAGAGTCTCTGTGCTCCCTCAGCAGCTGACGGTCTTCCTGGTTCTTCCTCCTCTAGGTTCCAGCAGCTTCCTGGCAGCAAATAGGGCAGCTCCAGCAACTCCAGGTGGTGGTCCGGTGGTCAGGCAGGACCCCTCACAGATGGTGGTGGTGGTGGTCACAGCAGCGGCTGGAGCAGGGGCTCCTCACACCCCTCCTCCGGGGAGAGGGCCAGCAGGCCCCCTCCCCCCGAAGGGGTTGCTGCAGCAGCAGGAGTAGCAGCAACCAAGGTGTTGGGGGGGGGGGAGGGGGTTCAGCTGCCAGGCAGCCAGAAACCAGAGAGTAGAGTAGTGGGAGGGGTGTCTGGCCCAGCCAGGGGAGAAGCTGGAGCAGCAGTAGCAGCAAACAGCAGCTGGGAGGGCCCAGGGCCTAGCAGCAGACCCAGCAGGATGAGCAGGAGGAGCAGCAGCAGCAGCCCTCTACCTCCTTCCCGGCCAGAGGGCTATGGGAAAGTGGTGAGGAACCAGTATGTTAGCCCCAGGCTAAACAAATCCCTGATACCTTATGGCAGTTGCTCCAGGTTAATCAAGACACCTGGGGCCAATTAAGAACTTTCCAGAAGGCAGGGAGGTTAATTGAGACACCTGCAGCCAATCAGGGGCTGGCTGAAACTAGTTAAAAGCCTCCCAGTGAGTCAGTGAGGAGCGCATGTCAGGAGCTGTGAAAGGAGGTTGCGTGTGAGGAGCTGGAAGCAAGAGGCACTAGGAGCTGAGAGTAAGAGGGTGTACTGCTGGAAGATCCTGTGGGCCCTGGCCTGGAACCCGGAGTAGAGGGCGGGCCCGGGTTCCCCCCAAAACTCCCAACTCCTGATCAGACACAGGAGGAGTTAACCTGGACTGTGGATTCTACTAGAGGGGAAGATCTCTGAGGCAAGCAGAATCCGCCAATAAGCGCAGGACCCACCGAGGTAGAGGAGGAACTTTGTCACACTAGTCAGACCTCCTGTATAACACAGACCATAGAACTTCCCCATAATAATTCCTAGAGCAGATCTGTTAAAGAGACACCTTATTTTCAGTCTGAAACAAGAAATTAAACACATGCAGACAACACATCTTGAAGAACTCCAGTTACTATACAGGTAATTAACATTGCTGTAAGAAGTGCATTGCTATAGAGTTCACTAATTTGGGCTATTCTAAACTCTAGAAAGTTCTGTCTGAAATGGAGGACAGGGGTGCCAGTGTGGGGTGGGGGACGGTTCCCCTCCCCCCCCCCCCTACCAACAGCTGGAGAAACACTGCTTGTTCCTCCCTTCCCTGCCAGGAGCAATATTGCATGCTCCTCTCTGCCCTCCCCCCCGGCCTATTCTTTGCTCGGCTCACTCACTCAACGCTCACTAAAACAGAAACTCGACAGCTTCAGTGCAAAATTTATTTACCACAATTTCCTCATTCTTTTTCAGCTGAAGCTGATTCGTTTCCTGTTACCAATACCCTATTAAGCAGTTGTAATTTGAAGATAAAACTCAGCCTTTCAGCCAAAACACCCTCTGGGGAGCTAAGAGCACCATATATAGCTAAAATATCCTGCTTTCAAAGTTGGAAGGTCAGAGAGACTTGAGAATAATGAAAATCACGCTGTCCCTTCCTGTGCTGGTAGTACTGGATCTCTCCGTTTGCTGCTACTCTTATGAGCCAGGTACTTTACCTGATTCAAGAGACAAACAGTTTATTGAGGAGTGTGTGATGGCTCATAATCGTTTTCGGTCCCAGGTGAATCCAGGAGCCAGCAACATGCTTCATATGGTAAGGGGACCTTCAACAATATTACACAATTTTACTCCTCACTTGCACACAGACAGTGAATGTGGCAATGGTGTTAACAGTTCTCAGGAGGATTTACTTTTGTAACTCGTTATGAAAGTTTTTCAGCTATGCCAACCCTCCTTGAATCACAGGCAAAAATAATTATTAAAAAAAAAAAATTAAAGCCTCAAACCACTTCAGTAAGACTCCAGTTATCACAGGTGGACACATACCTGCTCAGTGCCTCTCCCTGAGTTCAGATGGATTTTGAGATTTATGGTATGAAAATCCTCCTTGTTTTAAACTGTCACAGCTCAGGAACTTGTGTGATGTATGTGAAGCCCTAAATATGCCGGTTAGTTGGTTCTCTCCCCTCCCCCGCAGCTCTCTCTTCAGTGTTACGTGCTGTAAATCTATGCTGGAAGAGGACACTGTCATCAAGTCACTTTGTAGAGTTTATAGCTGTTTGGTTATCTGCTATGCTGTCTCAGGACTTCATCCAACAGAGGATTATTCACAGCTGCTGGTGGTCCTATAACCTGGAGGTGCTGGGGTGGCAGCAGAGGCCCAAAAGAAACTAAACCAAATCTAACCAGGAATGGAGTCCCTGGCTGTTAGTTCTAGGACCATTCAGGCTCCCCATTCACCTGGTTGTTACTGTGGGGAGTGCAGTGTCTACCCATCCCACACTGGGTACAGACAGATCCAGCTTTCCAGTAACAATACACAAAATCCCCTTAAGGGGAGAACTCCCATTTGTTAACTGCAGCAGTGATTCCCTTTCCCTAGTTCAAGGGACTCACAAACTACATTAGTAAATGTGTTATAAGTACTGTACGTAACAGAAACCCTGCTGTTCTGTTCAGAGGGACAAATCCTTGGGAGGGTTTCTTCAATTTCAAAGTCCTCGGAAACATCCCACCCTACCTAGTTCCCTTTCTTGCTAGGATAGGTAATATTTAGGCTGTGATGCTTCCTGCATCTTCTCGTTGGAGAAATCTCCATTATTGAACTTTAAGACAGGGAAATCAAGATGTATTGGAGCTGTGGCCAAATATATTCCAGGGGAAAATCTGCCACCACATAAGATGTACTGTGTCCTTGCTCAGCAAGATCCCTGCCAACATTCTAATAAACTCATCTGCATATATGGCAATTGGAGTGACCAGTGACTGTCAATCCATCACCAGGAAAGAGGTGGCCGCTAAGCAGCAGAACCTATGCACACACAAACCATGAGTAACTTTGCGGAGACAACTGGAGAGGCAATTCTTTTTTTTGTCCTGGATAAACAGCACAGATTGGAAGTTGGAAAATAGTTTTTCTTTTTACAGTTATGAGAATAGTGTTTCTTAGTTACAGTGACTCCTCACTTAATGTCCTCCCGGTTAACGTTGTTTTCTTGTTTCTTTGCTGATCAATTAGGGAACATGCTCGTTTAATGTTGTGCAGTGCTCCCTTATAACGTTGTTTGGCAGCCGCCTGCTTTGTCCACTGCTTGCGTTGGAGCTAGCTGATGGGGACTTGGAACCAGGGTGGACCGGCAGCCCCCCTATCAGCTCCCCTGAGTTCCCTGTGTGGCAGCTGCCCAGCAGGCTATCAATTGCTGGGCAGTTCAGTTGTCCCTCCCCCAACTGCCATGTGCTGCTCCTGCCCTCTACCTTGGAGCTGCTCCCTGGAGCCTCCTGCTTGCTGTGCGGGGGGGAGGGAAGAGGGGTGCTAATGTCAGGGTGTCCCCCCCCCACTCCTGCCCCCCATCTCCACAGAGCGGGGAGGGGCAGACAGGACAGGGCTCAAGATGGAGGGAGCTTGCTGGCAGCAGCTGCTATCTCAACTTGCCGATCTACTTAAAAAGGCAGTGTACTAAGGGTACGTCTATACTACAGAATTAGGTCGAATTTATAGAAGTCGATATTTTAAAACCCGAATTTATGGAATCGATTGTGTGTGTCCCCACTAAAGAGCGTTAAGACCATGAGGTCGATTGACTGTGTCCACAGTAGCGGGGCTAGCATCGACTTTCGGAGCATTGCATTGCGGGTAGCTATCCCACAGTTCCCGCAGTCTCCGCCGCCCATTGGGATTCTGGGTTGCGATCCCAAAGCCTGATGGGGCAGAAAACATTGTCGCTGGTGGTTCTGGGTACATGTCATCCCTCCCTCCATGAAAGCAATATTTTTCGCGCCTTTTTTCCGGGGTTTCCGTGTTTGCTATGGAAGCCTGCTCAGCTCACAATTACCGTACATCTCCAGCGTACGCCTGGACATTAGGTCTAGTGGGGATTCAGTCACACTATAATACGGGCAGAGGGATAGCTCAGCGTTCTGAGCGTTGGCCCGCTAAACCCGGGGTTGCGAGTTCAATCCTTGAGGGGGCCATTCCGCCTGAGGCTGGTAGTCGCGGGACTACACAGCAGGAGCTCCTTGCCTTCTAGCTGCAGATGGTGCAATATGCCATAAGTGGTCGCGGGACCACACAGCAGAAGCTCCTTTCCTTCTCGTAGCAGATTGTACAATATGATTGGTATTCGTGTGCTCCTGGCCGGTGGCCTATGGTGTGGCTGGCCGGGGGCGCTTGGACATAAATGGGAGTGACCAGAGTGACTCTGGTCATTCTCTTTTTTACGTTTTGTTTAAGGGAGATTCAGTACTGCCTGGAACACGGGCGGAGGGATAGCTCAGCGGTCTGAGCGTTGGCCCGCTAAACCCGGGGTTGCGAGTTCAATCCTTGAGGGGGCCAGGAGCTGATGATGGATATCAAGCATATTGTACCATCTGCTGCTAGAAGGGAAGGCGCCTCCTTGCTCACCGCATATTGTACCATCTGCAGCTAGAAGGAAATGAGCCTAACCCTTGCTCCCCCCTCCCTCCGTGAAAGCAACTGAGGAGGGAGCAAAAAATCCTTTTGATGGGACTCCATCATGGTCACCTCTGCTGATGAGATCTCCGCTCACCTGCAGCTCACCACGCTGGCCAAACAGGAAATGAAATTCAAAAGTTCGCGGGGCTTTTCCTGTCTACCTGGGCGGAGCATTGGAGCTCAGACTGCTGTCCAGAGCGGTCAAATGTTGCACTGTGGGATAGATCCAGGAGGCCAATACTGTCGAATTGCGTCCTCACTAGCCTACATCGATTCGGCAATATCGATTTAAGCGCTAATCCCCTCGTTGGGGGTGGAGTGGCGAGATCGATTTTAAGAGCCCTAGAAGTCGATGTTAAGGGCTTCGTCGTGTGGACGGGTGCACGGATCAATCGAAATAACGCTAATAAATTCGACCTAAACTCGTAGTGTAGACCAGGGCTTAGAGTGGGGTCAGCATACTTAAAGGGGCAATGTGCGTCTCTCTCTCTCTCTCGCGCACACACACACACACACACACACACAGTGTGTGTCTCTGTCTCTCTCACATTGTTTATCATTTAGCAGTAAGGCATTTCCTGGGAAATATCCCACCCTCTGACTTCACCACCTCAACCAAGCTTCACAATCATCATTGCTGTGTATAGTATTAAATTGTTTGTGTAAAACTTATATTGTGTGTGCGTGTGTGTACGTATACACACACAAAAATATATATATATATATATATATATATATATATATATATATATATATATATGAGAGAGAGAGAGAGAGAGAGAGACTTTCCCTGGAATCTAACCCCCTCTATTTACATTAATTCTTATGGGGAAATTGGATTAGTTTAACATCGTTTCGCTTAAAGTAGCATTTTTCAGGAACATAACTACAGCGTTAAGTGAGGAGTTACTGTACGTGCTGGTTCAAAGCTTCCAGATGACGCTGGCCCTCTCACTAGGTTCTTTCTGGGTCCTGTCTGCCTATCCCGTCAAGGTTCTTTTACTAGTGCCTATCACCATCCTGAGTCTTGTATGTCTTATTGAAAGGGCACTAGGGTTATATATTAGGGTTACAGCAATGAAGTGCAGAATTTCTTTGTTTTAAATTAGACACAAAATCTGAAGAATTACACTCACAAATTATAGGGGAAAGATTATATTACAACTAATATGAGGCCTAAACCTTGACATTATTTTTGAAGGAGGTCAGACTAAATCAACCCCCGCTCCAATGAGGTATCTAATGTGGAGGAAGCAATAGGGGAAGTGCCAAAATCTATTGTGAAATACAATGTAGTGTAAAACCACACACTGCTTAGCTCTTCAACCATTAAAAGTTAAGTATGACTAAAACAAGAGGATTACAGTATTTCACTTGGCGCCCTTGTTTACCTCAGGGCAAATCTGCACTACAAAATTAAGTTGACCTAAGACCTGGTCTACACTACGAGTTTAGGTCGAATTTATTAGCATTATATCGATTGATCCGTGCACCCGTCCACACGACGAAGCCATTAACATCAACTTCTAGGGCTCTTAAAATCGATCTCGCCACTCCACCCCCAACGAGGGGATTAGCACTTAAAGCGATATTGCAGAATCGAACTAGGCTTAGTGTGGACGCAATTCGACGGCATTGGCCTCCTGGATCTATCCCACAGTGCAACATTTGACCACTCTGGACAGCAGTCTGAGCTCGAATGCTCTGCCCAGGTACACAGGAAAAGCCCCGCGAACTTTTGAATTTCATTTCCTGTTTGGCCAGTGTGGTGAGCTGCAGGTGAGTGCAGATCTCATCAGCAGAGGTGACCATGATGGAATCCCAGAACCGAAGACGAGCTCCAGCATGGACCGAGCGTGAGGTACGTGATCTGATTGCCGTATGGGGAGACGAAACCGTGCTAGCAGAGCTACAGTCCAAAAGAAGAAACGCCAATACATATGCCAAAGTCTCCAAGGGCATGCAGGACAGAGGCTACAACAGGGACGCGCAACAGTGCCGCGTTAAAATTAAGAAGCTCAGGCAAGCCTACCAAAAAACCAGAGATGCAAACAGCTGCTCTGGGTCAGAGCCCCAGACATGCTGCTTCTATGATGAGCTGCATGCCATTCTAGGAGGTGCGGCCAGCACTGACCCACCCATGTGGTATGACTCTGTATGTGGATCATCAGAAACCACCGAGGAGCATGTTCGGGAAGAGGAAGATGATGATAATGATGCTGAAAATAGCGCACAGACACAGCAAGGAAGCGGAGAAGCCCTTTTCCCCGACAGCCAGGAACTCTTTGTCACCCTGGAGCCAGTACCCTATGAACCCACCCAAGGCGTGCTTGATGCCGGAGAAGGGACCTCTGGTGAGTGTACCTCTGTGAAATTAATACATGTTCTATAAGCAAGCGTGTTTAATGATTAATTCGCAGCCAGTACAGCTACAGCTACTGGAAAAGTCTGTTAACATGTTCGGGGATGGGGCGGAAATCCTCCGGGGACATCTCCACAAAGATCTCCTGGATGTCCTCCCAAAGCCTGTGCAAAACGTTTCTGGGGAGGGCAGCCTTATCCTGTGCTCCATGGTAACACACTCTACCACGCCAGGCCAGTAGCACGTAGTCTGGAATCATGGCATTGCAAAGCATGGCGGCGTATGGTCCCGGTGTTTGCTGGCATTCAAGCAACATCCATTCTTTATCTCTCTGTGTTATCCTCAGAAGAGTGATATCATTCATGGTCACCTGGCTGAAATAGGGGAATTTTATTAAGGGGGCATTCAGAGGGGTCCGTCGCTGCTGGGCTGTTTGCCTGTGGCTGAACGGAAATCTTCCCCGCTGTGACCCACGCGGTGGGGGGAGGGGGAACAGCGAACATTTTGGATGTGTGTCTGTGTGGGGGGGTGTCTATTAGGTTCGCGCTGCACATTAACCCGAAAACCACCGCCCCTCCCTTTTCAATTGCCAACCCATTTTAAATGGCCAACCCAACGGCTGTTTGTTATGGGAAATGAGGGGGTTGCTGTTTGAAAACAATCCCACATGTTATGAAGGTTAAAGAAGCCTATAGACTATGGCTTACCATGGCTACCTGCAAGCCGAATTCTGTTGCCTGCCGGACCTGCTTGTGTGATCTCTCACACCAAACCGGCAGACCCTCAATATAAGAGGCAAAGTGCAACTTTGGACCAAATGCACATGTGCTATGTAATGTTTGGAGCATTGTTCTCTAAATATGTGTCTTTTAAACTACTCCTCTCCCGTTTGTTTCCTCCCGCAGCTGCAAATGTTTCAACACCACCCCCTTCATCACCGTCCCAGAGGCTAGCGAAGATTAGAAGTAACAAAAACCAACAACTCGATGATATGTTCTCAGAGCTCATGCAATCCTCCCACACTGAAACTGCCCAGCAGAATGCATGGAGGCAGACACTGTCAGAGTCTAGAAAGGCACAATTTGATCGTGAGGAGAGGTGGTGTCAGCATGCTGAGAGAAGGCAGGGTGCAATTCTGAGGCTACTGGAGGATCAAACGGAAATCCTCCGGCTTATGGCTGAGGAAAGGCGTATGGTTCAGGAAAGGCCGCCTGAGCCCAGACTGCCGCTACAGCCCCTGTGTAACCAACAGCCCTCCTCCCCGAGTCCCATAACCTCATCCCCGAGACGCCCAAGAACACGTTTGGGCGGCCTCCATGCACCCAACCACTCAAGCCAAGAGAACAGTCCAAGCAACAAAAGGCTGGCATACAATAAGTTTTAAAGTGCTGTGTGTCCTTGTCCTTCCCTCATCCCCTCCTCCACCACCCATCCTGGTGCTTCCCTTCCTCCACCACCCATCCCGGGCGACCGTGGCAGTTACCCCCATATTTCCCCCTATTTGTTTGACGAATTAATAAAGAATGCATGATTTTTAAGCAACAATGACTTTATTGCCTCTGCAAGCGGTGACCGATGGGGGGAGGGCAGGGCGGTTTGGTTAAAGGGAAGTAGAGTGATTCAAGGGGCGGGGCTTTTCATTAATGGGGGAAAACAGAACTTTCACACAGCATCCTGGCCATTCATGAAACTGGTTTTCAAAGCTTCCCTGATGCTCAACGCACCCTGCTGTACTCTTGTAATAGCCCTGGTGTCTGGCTGCGCATAACCAGCGGCCAGGTGATTTGCCTCAACCTCCCACCCCGCCATAAATGTCTCCCCCTTACTCTCACAGATATTGTGGAGCGCACAGCAAGCAGTAATAATAATGGGAACATTGGTTTCGCTGAGATCTAACCTAGTCAATAAACTTTGCCAGCGAGCCTTTAAATGTCCAAATGCACATTCCACCACCATTCTGCACTTGCTCAGCCTATAGTTGAAAAGGTCCTGACTACTGTCCAGGCTACCTGTGTATGGCTTCATGAGCCATGGCATTAAGGGGTAGGCTGGGTCCCCAAGGATAACTATAGGCATCTCAACATCCCCAACGGTTATTTTCTGGTCTGGGAAGAAAGTCCCTTGCTGCAGCAGCTGAAACAGACCAGAGTTCCTGAAGATGCGAGCGTCATGTACCTTTCCCGGCCATCCCACGTTGATGTTGGTGAAACGTCCCTTATGATCCACCAGTGCTTGCAGCACTATTGAAAAGTAACCTTTTCGGTTTATGTACTCGCTGGCTTGGTGGTCCAGTGCCAAGATAGGGATATGGGTTCCATCTATCGCCCCACCACAGTTCGGGAACCCCATTGCTGCAAAGCCATCCAGTATGAGCTGCACATTTCCCAGACTCACAACCCTTGGTACCAGCAGCTCGGTGATCGCCCTGGCTACTTGCATCACAACAGCCCCCACTGTAGATTTTCCCACTCCGAATTGATTTGTTACTGACCGGTAGCTGTCTGGCGTTGCAAGCTTCCACAGGGTTATCGCCAGTCGCTTCTCTACTGTGAGGGCTGCTCTCATCTTGGTGTTCTGGCGCTTCAGGGCAGGGGAAAGCAACTGACAAAGTTCCATGAAAGTGCCCTTATGCAAAAGTTTCGCAGCCACTGGGTTTCATCCCAGACCTGCAGCGCTATGTGGTCCCACCAGTCTGTGCTTGTTTCCCAGGCCCAGAATCGGCGTTCCACTGTATCAACAAGCCCCATTACCACCATGCGGGGGGGCCTTTTTTGAGAAAGGTCTGTGTCCATGTCCTCATCACTGTCCTCAGGGCGCTGCCGTCGCCTCCTCGGTGCTGTAACTGTAGCAGCTCCTGGTTCTCGTTCTCCATATACTCCTGGACAATGCGCGTGGTATTCATAACGGCAATAACAGCCGCGGTGATCTGATCGGGCTCTATGCTTTCCCTGGTATGGTGTCTGCAGGACAGCAGAGTGGGAGCAGAAGCGGTGGGTGGATAACAATGGTGTCAGCAATATGGCGCCCACATGAAAAAAGGCGCAAAAGGATTTTGGGCTCCCCCCTCCACTGCTTTCACGGAGGGAGGGGGGAGCAAGGGTTAGGCTCCTTTCCTTCTAACAGCAGATGGTGCAATATGCTGGGAAGCAAGGGTTAGGTGCCTTCCCTTCTAGCAGCAGATGGTTCAATAGGCTTGATATCCATCATCATCTCCTGGCCCCCTCAAGGATTGAACTCGCAACCCCGGGTTTAGCGGGCCAATGCTCAGAACGCTGAGCTATCCCTCTGCCTGTATTACAGCATGACTGAATCCCCACTAGACCTAATGTCCAGGAGTACGCTGGAGCTGTACAGTAATTGTGAGCTGAGCAGGCTTCCGTAGCAAACCCGGAAACCCCGGAAACCCCGGCAAAAAGGCACGAAAAAGATTGCTTTCACGGAGGGAGGGAGGAACGTTTGATGGCTTGATGACATGTACCCAGAACCACCAGCGACAATGTTTTCTGCCCCATCAGGCTTTGGGATCGCAACCCAGAATTCCAATGGGCGGCGGAGACTGCGGGAACTGTGGGATAGCTACCCGCAATGCAATGCTCCGAAAGTCGGCGCTAGCCCCGCTACTGTGGACACAGTCCGTCGACCTCATGGTCTTAATGCTCTTTAGTGGGGACACACACAATCGATTCCATAAATTCGGGTTTTAAAATATCAACTTCTATAATTTCGACCTAATTCTGTAGTGTAGACGTACCCTACACTGATATATAGCCACCACAGTAATTGAATCAAATTTACACGTCCACACTACTCTCCTTGTGTCGGTGGTGTGTGTCCTCACCAGGAGCACTTGTACTGTTTAACTGCTAGCATGGAGCATTGTGGGACAGTTTCTGAAAGGTGGAAACAGTCAGTATAAGCAAAGCATGTCTACACTGGCACTGCGATGACCTAACTACATCGACTTAAGTGCTACATCTCTCTCAGAGGTGGAGTTATTAAGTCAGTGTGGAGGGCGACTTACATCAGTGGGAGCTACATATTATTGTGGACACTTACAAAGAATTAGATCAATGTAAGCTTCCTTATGTCGATCTAACTCTGTAGCGTAGACCAGGCCTCAAATCACACTCAGGTTTCTATCTAGAGACATAAGAGAATGAACTCAAGACATTCGACCTTTTTGAGAACAGCCTTTTTACAAACTGTTGACTTTGGGTACGTTGACACTTCCGCAGGGACTGTGCTTCCCAGCATAGGTAAACAGACACGAGCTAGCTCTGCTCGAGCTGGTTCACTAAAAATAGTGTCGTAGCTGGGGTAGCATGGGAGGCTGCTTGGGCTAGCTGCCTCAGTGCAAACCTACTCACAACCCCAAAGTACAGAGTCTGGTGGCTAGCCTGAGCCACCGCCCATGCTGCCCTGGCTACACTGCTATTTTTAGCATGTTAGCAGGAGCAGAGCCAGCACATCCTTCTACCCACACTGGGAAGCATGCTCCCAGATGCAATGTAGTGATATTCTTTGCCTGTTTGTTACAGTGGTGGGCCATTGGTCACCCAAATTATATGGCATTGTTTCTGCTCCCTAATTGGGTGTGTGAATGATTTTTAAATGTGAGAACAAAAGTGATGAGGAGTTCATGAAAAATAATGAATATGTTTTCCATGTGGTATTTGTACAAAGAACAGCCATTCCTCACACACTCTTATTGGCTTTTCTTTGGAATTTGAGTGTTTACAAATTTGAGTGTTTTCGCAGGAGTCAACTAACTCTAGCTAGGAGTAGTCACACACAGAGGAAAAAAATGCACAGATTGCTTTTGGGGATAGAGGAGAAAAATTGAATTGAAAAGAACAAAAACTACAGAACAGGTTCCCCAAACTCTCTGAATCAAACTCACTACTCGCAACCATTGACTGGGTCTCTTTCTTATAACTCATAGGGGTTGCACAGATGTAAACAGGTGCATTACTCTTAACTTAGAATAATATTAAGGCTGGAATTGGAAAGCAGTCTCTTGTAAATATTCGTTCAAGCAGATCTATTGTATTTGTTCCGTTTAAAAATTAAGGAAATATCAAGTAACAATTTATCTAAATTACTGACAAAAACTTGATAAACCAGTCAGTACGAAAAAACAAACTTCACTAATATTTTGTCAGGCAAGTTGTTTTTATATCAATTTTGTGAGACAAATCCAAAGCAAAGTCAAAGATTTAAACCATAAAAGCTGACATTATAACTCACTGTTCTGAAAGGAAATCATCTCAACTTGAGTTAGTGACTAAATGGGAGATAAAACTATTTTAGCTTTTGTTAATTTATGCACAATTCACTTTTCAGTCTTAGCTACAAAAAGAAAGGGAAGAAATATATATTTGCAGAGGGTTATAAAATGTATCTCTAAAAATATGTTTAGAAATGATCTCAGATTAATACTATTGTGACATAATACAGTTGTCAGCATATTTCAAGTAAAGTACTTAGATAAATGTCATAAGCTACATTTCATAAAGTTTAAAGTCTCATTGTGTTAGTTTTACATTTCTAGTGATCATTTAGTCCTTGACAGAGCAGTCAGTATTGATAATTAAATTGAAAAGAAGAAAGTTTATTTACAGAAACTTAGGCAGTCAGAAGATGCAACAGAGAAATTCCACAAGTTAAAAACTTTCTAAAAAACAAAATACCTCATGCAAGCATGGAATTGACTGGGTCATTGAATTTTTACTATAAAACGGGTCTTTTTAAAGATACAAGTGTAAGATCCCAGCGTTGAGTTTTCAGAAAGACACAACTCTACATTTGTCCCAGGAGGCTGTGTGTGCACAAAGAAAAAGAAAAAGCAAAACCAAACCTACACTTGTGCAAATAGGCATTTGAGTACACAAATTTGGTAGACAGCCATTTGACTGTCTGATTTACATAGGCAAATTCATGTTTGTTTATGCAAATATGGATTTGGAGCCAACATTTGCACTCACAGAATTTGTGAGTACAAATTTATAGGCAGAGTTTAAACCACATTAAAAGTTTGGCTCATGGTATTGTGACGGGGCAAGGCCAGAGGGCTATAGGAAAGTGGTAAGGAACCAGTATGTTCCTATTGGGATCCGGGAAGTGGGCAGGCGAAGCCTGCCCACTGCTAAAGGATCCCCCCCTTCAACCTAAGGGGAGGGATCCACAGGACCTGGATACCAAGTGATTCCAGGGGACAAAAAATGAAAAAACAGGAACGGGAGTGTGGTCAAAGGGTCAAACGAAGTGAACCAGATGGAGACACTGAGCAGAGAACCCCGGACAGCGCCCACTGCTCCTCAAAGGCGTCAAGGGAGCCAGTGGACGCTGCCCAGAGGAACTCTGCCCGGATGCGTGAACGAACAGAGGATCGAAAATAGGCCCCACAGTCACAGGAGCCTCCATCGGCCAACCTCCCCACCCTGGTTTTGTAGATGGCCAGTTTAGCTAGGGCCAGGAGGAGGTTGACCAGGAGGTCCCGTGACTTCGTGGGGCCGCGGATTGGAAGTGCATAAATAAAAAGGTGAGGGGAAAAGTGTAACCAAAACCTCAACAAAATGTCTAAAAGGAGCCGGAACAGGGGCTGCAGCCTGGCGCACTCCAGATAAATGTGCGCCAGGGTCTCCCTCACGCCGCAAAAGGGACATGTGTCGGGGATTGGGGTGAACCGCACCAAGTACACGCCCGTGCTCACGGCTCCATGAAGGAGATGCCAACTGACATCCCCGGCGGGCCTTGGGACTAAGGATGAGTAAAGGCTGGCCCACCGGGGCTTCTCACCCTCTAGAGGTGGCAGGAGGTCCCGCCATTTCGTATCGGGGCGGGACGTGAGGGTGAGGAGATGAAGGGTGTGGAGCACGAGCATGTATAGATGTTTCCTTGGCGCGGTCTGGAAGCGGACCGGCTGCAGTTCGTGCAGCCGGCTCACCGTGAAGGGACAGGGGACTCGGTTGGGTCCACGGGGCAGGGGCCCAATAAAAAGGTCCGGAGGGCTTGGGGTGAAGGGAGGGCGGGGCATACCCTCTCGCAGGACCCGGTCGACGTAAACCCGAGCAGTGGGTGGCAAAGCAGCCTTCACCTCCTGAAGTACGCGCCGGGGAGTACGAGGTCTGGAGAGCCCCATGCGCTGAGCAAGCGTCAGGGGATCCAGCCAGTCTCCCCGGTCGTAGTCCAGGAGGTCTCCGACCCTAGTGACTTCTGCCAGGACCAACCTCTGGCACACCGAGGGGGACTCCGCCACCTGCACACGGAGCTGGGGGTTGTGTAGCAGGGGCTCCGCGAGGAGATCTGCCCCCTCGGTGGCCCCCACGGACCTGGTCGCTGAGAATAGCTTCCAGGTCCGGAGGAGGTCCTGGTAGAAGACCGGCAGCCCATAGAGGTCTCACGGAAGACCTCTCGGATGGAGATAAAGGAGCTGCCGGTCATATCGGAGCCCTCGGAAACGGCGTAGGAAGGCGTGCGCCAATACTCTCCACGCCAGACTGCCTGCACCATAAAGGAGCCTCTGCAGGGCCTGGAGATGGAAGACATGGACCTGAGTGTGTAGACACTTCAGGCCCTGCCCACCCTCCTCCAGAGGAAGATGGAGAACCTCTGCAGAGACCCAGTGCAGTCCTGACCAAAAGAACTCTAGAATCGACGTCCGGAGGTTGGCCAGGAAACCCGGGGCCGGGACCAGGGTGTTGAGCCGGTACCAGGGCATGGACAGGACTAATTGATTGATTACCAGTGCTCTCCCTCGAAAGGAGAGGCACCGGAGTAGTCCTGTCCATCTCCGGATCTGCTCTATCACCCTGCCCTCTAAACATTGCCAGTTCTCCGGCGGGGATGGACGCGTGGCAGAAAGGTAAACGCCGAGATAGAGCAGCGGACCCGCGCTCCAGCTGATGGCCTGAAGCGCGGGTGGGAGGGAGCTCGCCTGCCACCCGTCCCCTACCACCAGGCCAGAGCTCTTGACCCAGTTGACCCGGGCAGAGGAGGCCACCGAGTAGATCGCCTGGCAAGCCTCCACCCGCACCAAGTCGCCCGGGTCCTGGACCACGAGGAGCACAGCGTCGGCGTATGCCGACAGGACCAGCCTCAGCTCCGGCTCTCAGAGCACCAACCCTGTCAACCTCCTGCGGAGGAGACAGAGGAAGGGCTCGATCGCCAGAGCGTACAGCTGGCCCGAGAGGGGGCACCCCTGCCGTACTCCGCGCCCGAAGCTGATCGGCTCGGTCAGGGTCCAGTTGAGCCTGACCAGACACTCTGCAGAGGCGTACAGCACCTGGAGAAAATCCACAAACTGGGGCCCAAAGCCAAACGCTCGCAGAGTGCTCAGGAGGTACCCGTGATCCACCCTGTCGAACGCCTTCTCCTGATCCAGAGACAGGAGGGCGAACGACAGACCATCCCTACACCCAAGCTCCAAGAGATCCCGGACCAGATACAGGTTGTCGAGAATGGTGCGGCCCGGGACGGTGTAGGTCTGGTCTGGGTGGACCACGTCCGCCAGCACGGACCCAAGCCGCAGTGAGATGGCCTTTGCTACGACTTTATAGTCCATGCTGAGGAGCGAGACGGGACGCCAATTCCGTAAATCGCGGAGGTCCCCCTTCTTCGGCAATAAGGCGAGCACAGCTCGCCTGCACGAAAGAGGGAGGACCCCGCCCTGCAAGGACTCGGCCCAGACGGTGACAAGGTCTGGGCCGAGGGCGTCCCAGAATACGCGGTAGAACTCCACGGTCAGCCCGTCCAGTCCCGGAGATTTATTAGTTGGCATGCGACGGAGGGCTTCCGAGAACTTGGCCAGAGTGAGAGGCAGCTCTAGCCGGTCTCGGTCGCCCGTGCTGACCGTAGGGAGTTGGTCCCAAGCACTCTGCAAGCGTTAGGATCGGTCGGATCCGGGGAGAAAAGGCTCGCATAGAAGGTCTTGGCCCTCCCGCACATCTCCACCGGATCCGTGAGGGGGGTGCCATCTTCTGCGAGGAGGCAGGTGACGTGTTTCTTAGCCCCCCTCTTTTTCTCAAGGGCGTAGAAGAAGCGGGAGAGGCGATCCATCTCCCGAAGGAGACGGATGCGGGATCGAACGAAGGCGCCCCGGGCCCGATGATCTTCGAGTTCCCGGAGCTCCTCCCGCTTCTCCCGGCACGCCCCGCAGAGGGATGGATACTCAGGGCTGGTGGCCAGACGCCTCTCCAGCTCTAAGACTTCCCGTTCCAACTGCTCTATCGTCGCATCCCTCCGTCGGCTGGCGCCCCAGGTGTAGTCACGGAAGAAGAGCCGGGCGCGTACCTTCCCTAGATCCCACCATCGCCTCGCCGAGGGAAAGGCGTGCTGCTGCCCTCGCCAGGCCAGCCAGAACTCCCGGAAGGATGCCACGAAACCCACATCCTCCAGCAAACTGTTATTAAAATGCCAATAGGCCGGCCCTGGCCTCTCCGCGCAGAGAGAGGCCGTCACAGTAGCGAGATGATGATCAAAGAACGGGGCCGGCCGGACGCTGGAGGAGTGGGCCCGCGAAAGGTGAAAACGTGATAAATAGATGCGGTCCAACCGAGAGTGGTGCGACCGATGGGCCTCCACTCGGACAAAGGTGAAGGTTGAGTTGTCGTCCGGGTGGTGGTCGCGCCAGACGTCCACCAGGGAGTGATGTTCGACAATCTCCCTGAGGACGTCCGCAACGGCCGGGCACTGCTCGGTCCCCGAGCGGTCCCGTTTCTCAAGGGTGTTGTTAAAGTCCCCGCCCAGGACCAGGCACTCGCGAGGATCCAAGGTGTCGAGGAAGGTGGACGCCTGCTGATAAAAACGAAGTTGTTCTGGGCCCGATGTTGGGGCATAGATGTTGACGAGATTGACCACGAGCCCCTCTATACGGACCCGTAGGTGCAGCAGGCAGCCCGGCACTGCCTCAGCAACCCCCAGCACCTCAGGCCATAGGTCGGGGGATAACAAGGTCGCCACTCCAGCCTGGCGAACAGAGAGATGGCTGAAGTAGACTCTGTCCCCCCATTCCAGCCGCCAGCTGTCTTCAGCTGCTGGATCCGTATGGGTCTCCTGCAGGAATACTACAGAGTACCCCCCCCTCCCGAAGGAAGGAGAGCACCTGGCTCCTGCGGAGACCCATCCTACAGCCCCGGGTGTTCAATGTTGCGAAGAGGAGAGATGCCATGAGGAGGGCTGGGGGGGATCCTCGCTGGCAGAGTCACTCACAGTCCCCATCGGGCCGCGTAACAATCCGTGACCCACCCCGTAGGCGAGTAGTGAGTCACGGAAAAGGCGGACCCGTTGGTAGGCCGTGGAGGCCTGCTTCCCAGTCCCTTTACCCTCCCCCATGAGGGCCCTCGCGGCCCGGAGGATTTGGTGGAAATTCCCCCATCGCTGGAGAGCGAGCTGTACTTTGTTGCGGGAGCCCCGGACGTCCTCCAGGAACTCCCGCAGCTCCTCTCACAGCGTATGGGGGGGCCGGGGTTACTGGCTCCCGGCTATTGAAAGAAGGGGCCCCTGACACAGCCCTATGGCCCACCGAAACGGACAGGCAAGGGGCGGACCCTCGACGCAGCTCCTGCTGGGCCGGCACCTTAGGGCCCAACCCAAAATTCGGCTTAGTTGGGGGAGGTGGCGGAGGGAGAAGAGCAGCCTCTGGTGGGTCGGGACGAGGAAATACTGGAGCCGCTCCCTGGGGGTCATCCTCCGAGAAGGGGAGGGAGACAGCCCCAGAGGCGGCAGTGTCATCATGGGAGGTGTGGGAGATTGGGATGGCATCGGGGCGGGGCAGGGATCAGAAGTAGGGGCAGGGAGGGGGACATGAGCAGGGCTGGGCTGAGGAACGGGTAGAGGATCCTGAGCCGCAGGAGCTGGGCCACTGGGAGGTGGCCTCTCTTGGTGTGGCTGAGGGATCTGGGAATTGGGAAGGGGACCCCCCACGATGCCAGGCTCTAGTATGATGGTTTGTGTTACAGCCACGGCATCGGGAGGTGGACAGATATTTGCGGGGTCCCCGCCTGGGAAGGAAAACTGTTGTCCCACCCCAATGAGGGGTACCCTCTGGGATTCAGGTCCCGGCCGCAGGGCACCGGCCGTCGCTTCAGGAGGCTTGGCGGCCGTCAGCGAGGTGTCACTTGCGACCGGGAGGGTGGAAGAACCCAGGGGATCCTCGGAGGTGGGAGCGGAACCGGCGGTCAAGGGGAGGGAGCATGGGGAGAGGGGGGAAAGGGGCACCGGGGTGAGGTCATTGAGATCGAGGCCTGCTGGTAAAGGGTCGTCCTCCCCCTGGGTGATTGGGGTCAGACCTAGGGCCTCGATCTCCTCGTAGATGGAGGGCAGGTCACCTTCTGCCACCCCAGGGTTCTCTCCGCCGGCACCTGAAGCGATGCTCGGGTTGGGGCACGCAGGGTCAACAGAAGGGGCTCTATCAGGGGCTTCCGAGGGAGGGGCGGTAATACCTTCCGGTGCTGCCACGTCTTTCACAGCCGGTTCTGGCGGACAAAAGCCGCTCGGGGGCAAAGCGGAAGGCTCGGCATCAGTGCCCCCCTTCCTGGTCTTCCGGGGGGCTTCCGCATCGGTGGAAAGATGCGGGGCTCGAGCCTTCCGCTTGCCCCGCTTCCCCTGTACTAAAGCCCAGCTCTCCATGGCATCATCTGGGGGCCGGCTAGTAAGGGTCGGGTCAGGGGGGAGGGGCGATTTCTTAGGGACTCGGGGAGGTAGTGGTGGGGCAGCATAAGGGAGAGAAAAGTCTTTCTGGGGCGGGCCCTCTCCCACGCCCGGCGATATCCCTGCCTCACCCTCCTCCACAGGCCTCAGCAGACTGTTCGCAGTGGGCCTCTCCCGCTCGTCTGGGCTCACTGGGGGAGGTACTCCCAGGGCCCGAGTGGGAGCAGCGGTGGACTGGGAAGGAGGAGGGGCGGCTCTGGGCACCGGGCATTCAGGGGCGCCGGCGACGACGGGGCCCCGTGATAGGGGACCATAAAGGACCCCTCGAGCGCCTCCCCGTCACGTGCAGCCAGCGGCATTTGGAGCTGCACCTGCTGGCGGAACGAGAGGATGTGACGGAGGGCGGGGTCTTTGCAGCCCAGTGGGAGAGGGCTGACAACAGAGATGGGTCTCCCCAGGGCGGAGAGGGCAGGTAACAGGGCGGCATTGGGGAGGAAGGGAGGGACGGAAGTGAGGACTAGGCGGACGCCCAAGTCCTCCAGCGTCTCTAACGGGACGAACACGCCCCCCACCGCCAGGCCCTTCTCCACCGCCTCTTGGGCCGCGGCCTCCGATGCGAGGTAGAAGACTACCTTCCCGTACATTTTGGAGGCCGCTACGATGGCCGTGGGCCCCACCACCCTCGCCAATGCCCGCACATAGGTTTCCACGTGGGGCGAGGCGGGTACCAGGAGGCAACGGACGCCGTGCCTCCTGGTCAAGGTGGGAAAGGGGCCCCGGCCGCTATAGATGGTAGCTGAGGCGGTGGGTGGGTTAGGTGACGTTGCGGCAGGTGGGGGGGTTGCCGCCACCTGGGCGTACGCTCTGGGGGCCGGGGGTGGGACACCCGCAGAGCTGGTAGAGGGAACAGCAGGGAAGGACGCCGCGGCCGGTGGCAGGGCCGCAGCAGTAGTGGCTACCTCTGCCATGGAGGGCCTGGCCTTTGTCGCGGGGCCCTTACCCTTCTTTTTACCCTGGCCCTTCCTGCCGGCTGGGGGGGCTCCCCCAGAATTGGGGAGGGCGAGGGACGTGGCAGCAGCGGAGGTCTCTCCAGTGTCTGCCACTGCCGGTGCCCCAGCGGGGGCGAGAGCAGGTGGTTCGGCAGCGGCGGTCGAGGTGGAGGCTAGGGAGGGCAATGGGGGAACAGGCGAAGGACGGGCGGCCGTGTCGTCTGGAGGGGCTCCTCCCTCCATGTCACCTGCCATGATGAACCGGGGGGGAAGGGAAAACTCTTGAGAGGGGGCGGGGAGAGGAATTGGGGTGACCACTCCTCTCCGCTAGGCTGCAGGCAGGGGAGGAGGGCACTAAAAGTGGGGACAGGGTCCAGGGTTATCTCGGACTAGTGCGGGGGTGGGTTCAGTCACTGACACAAGATAGGAAATCCGGCTCCTCTTGTTGCACTAGGGGAGGGGATGATATAATAGCATGGGGGTGCAGTGAGATAGGGTCAAAATTAAACAGGGGAGGGGCACAAGCGCATGGGAGGGGGCGTGGGTGCATGAAAGCGAGGGGCTAATCAGGGCAAACAGAGCTTCAGGGGGAGGGAGACAACCAACTAAGAATGGGGCAGAAAAACAAGGGACTAGTTTCAGGGCTAGGGTAGGGCAAACAAACAAGGCTGTAGAGGGAGAGGGGCGGGGCAGGCAAAACTGAAACTGGCAAGGGGCTGGGACCAAAAAAAGGGGGCAAACAACTGCAAGGGGTAAATGGGGCAGGTGGCAAGGGACAAAGCAAGGGACGTGCTGCTGGGGGGAAGAGGGTCAGTCCAAGGGGTATGGGAGGGGGCACGTGCCCCCACGTGCGCTTGCACAATGTCAATGGGTGGGGCTGGTTGCTGCTGCAGGCCCAAATGATGTTAAAAGGTTGTGGCAGGCCATGGAAGCAGCTAAGTCCAGAGGCCGTAGCACAAGGCAGATGGTGAGCAGCCAGCAGAGGTGGTGGAGGGGGCAGCGGTGGTGGTGGTGGAGGTTATGGGGGGGCACAGGTGGACCAGGGGGCAGGCTCGGCGCCACACCCCCTGTGCCCCTACAAACACAGTCAATACCCCCACCATGAGAGCACAGTTCGAAAGATTACTCAATTCTTGGAGGCCCCCTCCACGGTGGTCTGCAGAGTCTCCGCCGATGGTCTTCCTGGTCTTCCGCCTCTGGGTACCAGCAGCTTCCTGGCAGCAAACAGGGCAGCAGCAGCAGCTCCAGCAACTCCAGGCGGTGGTCCGGTGGTCAGGCAGGACCCCTCACAGATGGTGGTGGTGGTGGTCACAGCAGCGGCTGGAGCAGGAGCCCCTCACACCCCTCCTTTGGGGAGAGGGCCAGCAGGCTCCCTCCCCCTCAAGGGGTTGCTGCAGCAGTAGGAGTAGCAGCAACCAAGGTGTTGGGGCGGGGGTGGTTTCCAGCTGCCAGGCAGCCAGCAACCAGAGAGTAGAGTAGTGGGAGGGGTGTCTGGCCCAGCCAGGGGAGAAGCTGGAGCAGCAGTAGCAGCAAACAGCAGCTGGGAGGGCCCAGGGCCTAGCAGCAGCCCCAGCAAGATGAGCAGCAGGAGCAGCAGCAGTCCTCTACCTCCTTCCCTGCCAGAGGGCTATAGGGAAGTGGTAAGGAACCAGTAGGTTAGCCCCAGTCTAAACAAATCCCTGATATCTTATGGCAGTTGCTCCAGGTTAATCAAGACACCTGGGGCCAATTAAGAACTTTCCAGAAGGCAGGGAGGTTAATTGAGACACCTGCAGCCAATCAGGGGCTGGCTGAAACTAGTTAAAAGCCTCCCAGTGAGTCAGTGAGGGGCACATGTCAGGAGCTGTGGAAGGAGGTTGCTTGTGAGGAGCTGGGAGCAAGAGGCACTAGGAGCTGAGAGTAAGAGGGCGTACTGCTGGAAGATCCTGTGGTGAGGATAAAGAAGGTGTTGGGAGGAGTCCATGGGGAAGTAGCCCAGAGAGTTGTAGCTGTCGTGCAGTTGTTCCAGGAGGTACTCTAAACAGCTGCAATCCACAGGGCCCTGGGCTGGAACCCGGAGTAGAGGGCGGGCCCGGGTTCCCCACAAAACTCCCAACTCCTGATCAGACACAGGAGGAGTTAACCTGGACTGTGGATTCTACTAGAGGGGAAGATCTGTGAGGCAAGCAAAATCCGCCAATAAGCGCAGGACCCACCGAGGTAGAGGAGGAACTTTGTCACAGTATGCACATGACTTGACTTGAAAGTCAAGGGGCTCTGCCAATGGGCATGTGTATTAAGCTTTCATTGACTTTAATATTAACCACACACACAGATAGGATTTGCTCTAGGGTTGTCCAAAAAATTGGAACATCTGGGATTATCCTCAGCCCATAAAACTGGACAGATGACAACACAAATTTGCTTTGAAATGCCTATGGTGCTCTTGAAAATTAGTTCTTTAATCAAAAATGAGGATTCGTTACTGTGTTAGAGAGCTTAAATGCCTACATTTGTTTTCCAAACACGTTTAGTGTTTGTCTTTTAAACCCAGGAGTCCAGCAAAACCAGAACTTTGATGTGCCTGTCTGAATGAGTGGTTAAATTTATCAAAAATGATTACACAGGACTGTTTATCAGCTGGTTCTATAAAACTCCCAGAGCCCTTTCTTGGAAATCTCCGAGGAGGCCAGGAATGAAGAGATATGCAGAACATGTGAAATTTTCACATCTGTGAGTGGCCCTCCCTAGGAAATTCCTTTGCATTACTGTTATGCCAATGTAACTGAAAATGTTTTGTGTATGTCTTTACATTTGGCAGAGCTGGGACCCAGATTTGGCAAAGACAGCCAGAGCCTGGGCAAAGACATGTCAGTTTAAACATAATATCTATCTCAAGATACGCGGGAAGGCCCACCCTACCTTTACTTCTGTTGGAGAAAACATCTGGACTGGCTCTCTTCGCATTTTTTCTGTGACTGCAGCCCTCACTACTTGGTACAATGAGTTCAAAGACTACACCTATGGCACTAACACTTGCACCAACGTGTGTGGCCATTACACTCAGGTAAGTCATTTGCTACATTTCTCCATCTGAACTTCAGAATTATTTTTGTCCATTGTAATTTAAAATGGGAGATTCCTATTCCAATTCAACAAACTATTTTCTAAGTCCTGTAATCACATTGTGCACGTGCTCTTTTTATTTCACTGTTTTAGAAAGGGCCCTAGAAATAAAGAGGATTTTTTTTACCATTTAAATTTAATCTTGTTTTTGTTTCCCTGAAAAAGACTCTCTTCAAGCAAGGAATCCGATACAAACCCTCATGCTAGTAGTAGCAATATGGGTTATTTAAGAGTTCAGAATGGCAAGACTGGAAATTGGCTACGGGGTCTTTCAATTTTAGGTCAGCAATTCAAAAAATCAGGCTCAGATTCATAATGACTAAAAAATCATTATTACGGTTATCAGCTGTGTAATCCAGAAGCTATTTGCAATGCACAACTTTATTAGTCCTATATTTATGAAAAATATGCATAATTTTTATGTGCAAGTAGGAGGTTTGCTTTATATTAACGATCTACATATTCTCACATATATACAGCTCTCGCTTTTATAAAGAGTCCCATCAAAAACTGCCTTCTGACTGTACAGTGGCCTATATGTTAAATGAATTTGTGGCATCAGTCCAGTTCATAGCTGATAAGGTTCATGTCTCCTGTTGGCAGTCTCACCAAAAAGAGGCTAAGGATCATGCGGACATGAAAGCTGAGCTGTTGAGCTTTGCCTATAGAAAAAAAAAACCAGGATTTCAGTTTCTGGGAGTATCATACCAGCATTTTTTGTGAGCAATAAAATCACTAAAACATGTTATAAAAAGTTTAAAGTAGGGTGGAGGAATGGTTATTGAGCAGAAAGTCACATTCCTGGGATGTCTAGAGGCAGGAATCCAGCTGAGAGCCCTTTATTCTCATTAGATAAAAGGTAACTTTAGGTACTTTGAGCCAAACTGTACTCTTAGATAAATGTACATAACCTGACTAACTTCAGCATATGGGGAAATTAAGCTTAGTGAGAGATGAGCTGAAGTGGGCCTTTATTGCAGGTCATGTTTTTGACCTGTTAACACTTTTCTAGATAGAAAAATAGTGCTGGTCAGTGGACTACAATTAAGTAAATGAGACAGATTAAAAACACCTAACCTTCACGTTTGCTAGAAGAAGTCAGCTAGCCTGGCAAAGTTATTTTTCTAGTCACACAAGATCAACATATGAAAATGCATCAGTGGAAAGAATTCCCATTTGCCAGTGTTTTCAAGGATTAATGTCTCCTCCTTCATATACATTTACACATTACATTGCATTACATATTTTGAGACTGGCTTTGTTACTTTGTAGAAGCCAATCCCTGGACAGCATTCTCTGTCCACACTTGACTTAGGCTATGTCTACATTAGCACTTGTCGGTGTAACTTATGTTGCTCAGGGGTGTGAAAAACACACAGCCCTGAGCGACAAGTTACACCAACAGAAGCACCAGCGTGGACAGTGCTAGGTCAGCAGGAGATGCTCTCCTGCCGACATAGCTACTACCACTCATTGGAGGTGATTTAATTATGTTGATGGGAGAGCTCTCTCCCGTCGGCATAGAGTGGCTACATGGGAAATCCTACAGCGGTGCAGCTGCATCAGTACAGCTGGCCACTGTCAGGTCTCTCGTGTAGACATGGCCTAACTCTGTACCTCATCTTTATGTTCCTACTTATCCATTGTAAATGGTTCCCTGGATGTTCCACCCCTTTCTTAGTTGGTACAGACATTGTTTCCAGCCTGCTGATCCATTTACCTCCCTAGTCCTGTCTCCCAAGAAATGGGGCCTCACCCACATCCAATTACTTACATCGAGACAGGCCTACACACTGGACAAGTAAAGAGTCCCTAGGATACATTTTTCTTAGCTCATCAATTTGTGTGTGTGTGTGTGTGTGTGTGTGTGTGTGTGTGTGTGTGTGTGTGTGTGTGTGTGTGTGTGTGTGTGTGTGTGTGTGTGTGTGTGTGTGTGTGTGTGTCACAAGTACAGCAGCAGTCTCGCTGTAGTCCCTTGAATGTTAAATCAGGTATTTTATTGTAGCTTATGTCCACTTCTTTTCAGGTTGTTTGGGCAACAAGTTACAAAGTTGGCTGCGCTGTTCACTTTTGCCCTACAGTAACAGGGTTTCGTGGCTCTAATGCAGCACATTTTATTTGCAACTATGGGCCAGCGTAAGTCCTCTCGTTACAATTATTTTACAAGGCTGTGGTGTGGGGGAGGAGTGATTCGTGTTACTTTCTGGTAAACTCACGTGGATAATGCTTGAAGCAGCAATGAGATCCTACAGAGGAAGCCATGCCCAATTCTTTTGATCGGGGAGAGGGCTACCCACTGGAGTCAGTAATGGGGCCAAAGAAAAAGGTAAAATAGGGGAGAAGCTGGAAAAGGGACTGCACTGAATATTTGAGCAACTGACCTTCTGACTGGTGTGTCACTGGCAAACCATACAGTTGATGCTACTTCTGACATACACAGGAAATTTAACACTTTGGGGGGGAGGGAGGGTTTCAACCCTAATTTTGAAATTTAACTTCAGGGGATTTAGCCCTAAAACACAGAGCCTTTATCTGTGTAAACCTCTCCACTCCTTTTATCTATTCAGTGGTCCTTTGGGGGGAGGGGAGTAGTTCTCCAACTTAACTATGTCATTCTATACATTCTACACTGCAATTGGAGGTGTGGTGGTAGCTTGGGTGGACATATCTGAGCTAGCTTTAATCTAACTAGAGCAAGTACTAACAGCAGTAAAGCCGCAGCAGCAAGGAGTCCAGCCTAGGTTTGCCACCCAAGTAAGTACTTCGGGTTCCAGGCTCTCAGGCCAAGTAATTACCCAAGGTCTTGGGCAGGCTTGTACAGCCCCACATTGAAGCCCATGCTGATGTGACTTACCTGTTCTCAATTCTCAGGCTAGCTAGTTTACATCCCTCCCTCCCTCTCCCACCTCCAATTGCAGTGCAGACATACCCTAGGGTAACCAAGATTGACTGTAATACAAGACTGTACTCGCAAATATGTCAAACCAGTACTTTATAAAGTGTAATGCAGTAGCCTTGGACTTCTAATACATCTCTTGAGACTGTGTGAGCCAGCATCCTATTGGAGTCCTTTACCACTGCTGAATAGTGGATTGAAACTCTATATGCTCTGTTTCTTGTACACCCAAATGCTATCCTTTAGCATGTGAGCTAACCGAATCAAACTAAACTTCATTTGGGCATTAGTTCCACGAGTGTGCCATTTGATTTAGTGACATTGAACCCTGTGCAGGGGGAGAGCACAAAAGCTATGGACCACTTAAATACCCCTTAATCCTTAATTTGAGTGCTTTGTCCTCAAGAGGGTTTATTTGAAATTATATAAACAAACAAATATTGGGTGAAATACTGGCCTCATTGAGTTCAATGGGGCTAGAATTTCACCCAGAAAGTCTCTAGAAAGGAAGGAGGGTGCGGAGAGAGGGAGAGACAACTGATTCTTATAACAGTCTGCATATAAACTGAAATAAAACAGCTTCCTTACAGATTCCCACCAGCCTGGCAGGGATTCCTCTATATTAAAAAGTGCAGTGCACACAAAAGAGAACAGTAACTCTTTCAGTAACATAGCTAAATACCACACTTTCAAAATTTTCAGCATCTGGAAGTTGAAAGTTGGCAATGTTAAACTCAGGAAAGAAGATAGTTTTAATGAAGTTTTGTCTGAGTTCCTAAACATGGGGTCCAGTCATTTCTGCTCTCTTCCATTTCATTGCATGTTCTGTGTGCAAGGGACTTTGCTGTAGTATTTCCTCATGATAAAATAATGCCACCAAAATGTGAACACAAGATATTTAAATTCTTCCCAAGGAGGTCAATATCAGAACAAAGTTGTTCCTCTTTGCAGTGGGAATTATCCAACACAGCCATATAACACGGGAGCAGCATGCAGCAAATGCAATGGTGAGAAGTGTGTGGATAAGCTATGTGGTAAGTAAAAAGGAAAGTCCCTAACTAAGTGATATCATATGGAAAGACCCATAAATAAGACAGTCTCAATGGGCCATTGTCAGAAGACAATGGTTGCTTGCTTTCAAGTAGGTTTGAGAACGTACATCCAAAAGCCAAGTATGGTGGGGATCTACATGGAGGAGGAAAAAAGACTATGAAGAACCCCTTTTCCACCCCAGGTAGCAAGAGACACTCTTAGCACACTAGTGAGCATTAGGAAGGAGACAGGCTAATACCCTCACCAGTGCAACAAAACCGCAAGGGAGTGGCTAGTCAGCCTGGGATCACAGCTAGGCCCAACCTTCCGTAAGCGTATGATTCGCTCCCCAGCACGTGCTTGGGGTGGGGAGGCAATGTGCTGGTTTTTCAAAAGGAACATGAAGCAGCCCAGCTGGAAAAGTTTTCAGAAAATGTTCAGCCCAGTGACTGTACCACTGTGGATAAACACTTAATAGTTATTGGGCCGGAGATGGAGAATACAACATTACAATCCACCTGGGAGGTGGAAGACCCAGGGGCCAGTCCCCCTGCTCCGATCTCTCTTTTGTTATTTATCCATAGTGGAACAGCTTCAGTAGAAGAGACTAAGGGAGCCCCAACATCATAATATCCCAAAGCTCAGGGGTTAGAACCTGCTCCAGGATGAGGGCGGGGGAAGAAACCCCTGTTCAAATCCTTCCCCTCCCCTCAGAGAAGGAGAGTGGGGAATTGAACTTGACTCTTCTACATCCCAGAACACCACCATAACCACTAGGCTAAAAGTTATAAGGTGGCTGGCAGCACCAGCATCACTTCCTCCTCTGGCTGTTTTGGGTGGAGCAAGGCGGGCACCTAAGGGCACGTCTTCACTACCTGCCGGATTGGCGGGTAGCAATCTATTGGGATCGATTTATCACATCTCGTCTAGACGCGATAAATCGATCCCCGAACGCGCTCCCCGTCGACTCCAGAAATCCACCTCGGTGACAGGCAGAAGCGGAGTCGACAGGGGAGCGGCAGCGATCCTCACGGCCAGGTAAGTCAATCTACAATACGCCGACTTCAGCTACGCTATTCACATAGCTGAAGTTGCATATCGCAGGTCAACCACACCCCCCCCCCCCCTCTAGTGTAGACCAAGGCTAACTCATTCCTGCAAGAGGTGCCTAAACTGCCTGATTCCAGGCTGTGGATTCCCCTTCATGGCTCACTAAGCAGAGATCGGTGCCTAAGTCCAGGCTGCAGGGAGATGGGGCTATCTCAGAGGGAGTGGGGCTAAGGACACACCCCTCTCATCAGCATCTCCCATTGGCTATCTTAGGCTGTTCCCCATCTAGTGTATTGGCTTTTGTGGAATGCATTAATAGGCACTACTCTCTCCCCATTCATTGTATAGGGGCCTAACTGAGACTCTGTGGGTCAGTGTTTGTTCTGTTATTTTCTAGAGGCCTAAAAGTTAAGTGTTGCGACGTTCAGCATTGCAGCTCCTAGGTCCCTTTGTGGCGCCAAGCCTAAGTAAATAGTGGTAGCATTAGGTGCAGTTATCAAATGCTACTTCCTTTATTTCAGCCACTGGGGCCTAAAAGGAGCAGGTGGTTATGAGCAAGTTCTGTCTCAGCGAGGCCTGGAAGTATCATTGTGGAAATGTTATTCTCAGATTTCCTCTTTTGAGCATTTTTCAATGTTTTATTAAAGTGAAGCAGGCATGTTTGTATTACACCCAGGTGAGAAAAGAAAAGTTCCCAGAGCTTCTCATTATGTATGCAAGTTCTCAATTATTTTTCTTTTGTCATTAAAATGATTTCTAACTGGTAAACATATTTATGTTCCTTCCTCTTCTCTTGCCAGAAAATCCAGAGCGTGAGAAAGTCAAAAGTATGTATCACAATCAGATATTGTTTCTTGAATTTGTTACCTTAAGTACAGTTATGCTTGAAAATAATTCTTCGTTTTGTTTATAGGTAACTCTGGGTGGTATCCAGACTGGGACATGTATCCAGACCAGGATAGAGCCATGTGCGACCAATACTGTATCATTGTTCTAGTTTTAAGGCCATCACTAATTGTACTGACTTTTGGAGTGGTCTGGTTACTACAGAAGCATTATCCCCAAGTATCTGTAAGTGACTAATATGCATTTGAAAGATTGCAGGAACACCTTGGGCTATTCTACTCCTATTCCACATGCAGATTTCCACATTATTAGTGGGAGGAAATCTAACAATGATCTGTAGAATGAGGCCTATTCTATTAATGATGAGTTGCGTGTGATTTGAAAATAGATAAATGCAAAAAAGCCACCCACAACCCTTAATCCAAGGTAACTGAATATAGGTGAAGGCTCACTGTAATTCACTTGGTTAAGGGCCAGAGTTAAGGGCATGCATTCACCCTTCTCTTTTACGTACTCTGATATTTGAGGACCTAACTGCACAAGCTTGATGACATATTAACATGCAGCCATTTGCTGCTGTCCTTACCCACAGGAGTAGTCCAATAGAAGTCAATTGGATTACTTATGTGAGTAAATGAAGCAAGATTTGGCCTGTAACCTTTTGCATTTGACACTGTAGGTGTTTTGTTTAAATGTTTGAGGAGATGAAGAGAAGAGTCACAAGTTCCTTAGCTAGCAGGAACCCTCAGTCCAGCCACAGGCCATCTGGTGCCCATCCTCATCCTCCTGCTCCTCAGTCATATGTGCATGTCTTGACAGGTGCCAGTTAGTGACCGGCAACTAGTGTTTGTTAGTACTGCAGGCTGAGCACCGGATATACCTGCGCATGTATTGAAATGTGCATTCCCTCGCAGAGCATGCAAAGTGTAAACATTTGTAACTGTAAAGCTACTGATTAGATTTTCTTCACTTAGGTCTTTTGATGAGATTGTGAGCTCTTTGAGACAGGGACTGGGTGGAAAGCACCTAGCATGTTGTGGGTACTATCAGAATATAAAGAACAATAGGCTCATGCTTTTTAGAGTTGAATGAAGTCTAAAAGCAAGTCGAATAGAAGAAAATACTTCAAACTTGCATTAAAAGTTACCTATTTCACTTTATACAATGTGCATCATAATTCAATAGTTACATAGCCTAAACAATGTTTACCTACAAGGGGCCCAATCCTGCAAACACTTAGGCCTGTGAGTAGCTTTGCCTATGTGAACAATCACATTAGTTTGACTACTTGTGAGAATTATATGCATTAAGTGTTTGCAGGGCCCTAGCCACTCCTCTGAGACCCCCAAAATAAGAGACAGACCCTCACTTCCTCATCTCATCTTTCTAAAACATTTGGGTGAGTAAGAAGGATATGCAACATTCCCTGTGACAAATCTTGGGGTTCTGTCAAAGAGAGCTGAACTGTGCGATGATTTGGGGAATCTATGTGCAACCTACAAACTGTTTGGTGTTATTCAGGCTCTAGTTACTTTAAATTGTATCTTACGCCATACTCCTTGCGCTAAACACAAAGGGAATGGTGCCTGACTGTCTGTCTTTGAATGAGACTCTGATGGGCTATCAACAAGTGATTAGGCAGAGCCTGAACATAATGGACTGACTGAAGCCTAGCCAGCTCTCTTCAGATCTCTGGAGGAGAGGAAAATCCCCAGGAGCGAAAGAAAGAGACTCAGGTGTTGGGGAAACCTTTGACTGCTGGTCAGGCCAGGAGCTGGAGGACCCTGACTGGAGGGGTCAGACACACACACACTTCATGTTCTTGTAAGCGGACTGTTATCCCCTTACTAACATTCAGAGCTCCCAGTACCAAAAGGGGAAGGGTCGATCGGACTGACAGTCCCCGGGGCAATGGGAAGAGGCCAATGCGCCAGGTCAGCTCTGATTGACAGGGCGGGCAGGCGAATCAGGGAGTCAGGAGGTCAGGGTGGATCCTATCCTCCGTGTGAGCTGAAGTTGCCTGAGTCAGAGTGAGTGGGGCCGAGCTGAGGAGAGGGCAGAGGCCAGAGCTGAGCTGGGCCAGATAAGCAGCCCTGAGAGACAGACCTGCCCTGGGAGCAGAGGTGCAGCCCCAAAGCCAGAGCACAACCCAGAGAGACAGACCTGTCCTGGGGGGAGAAGCTGCAGTAGCCCAGGGAGCTGGAGGCAGAGCAGCAGCAGCCGTGCTGAGGCAGAGGGTGGAGCTGGGGCTGGAGCAGTCCAGAGCCAGGTGCGGTGAGCAGCTGGGGAGAGCGAGGGGGGCCCTGGGCAGTGGGCCCAGCACAGGGAGAGGCCTCAGCCAGGAGGCCCTGCGGGCCAGACTTGCAGGGGGATCTAATCCCCTACAGGGCGGGGGTGACACTGGGAAGAGGGTCCTGCCACCCAGAGCCTGTGGCCACCGCCGGAGCAAGTATCCAAGCCACAGCGTCCCTGCAGCACAGCCAGGGCCTGAGAAGGAGCCTGGGACTTACACAGGAACAGACTGAACTGCCCTGACATTGCAGAGACACTGTTGTGATGTTCCCTGCCACAGAGCGGGGTGATGTGTTTTCTTAACCTTTCCCATTTTTTCCTTATTCATTTTAAAATTAATTGTTGATTAAATAATTTGCATTTGCTTTAAATTGTGTGCAATGATCTGTGGGTTAGGGAAATGCAGAGAGAGTACCCCGGAGTGGGGACACCCTAGCCCCTGACCTAGGTGACCACAGCAAGGTTGGGGGTCGAGCCCCCCAGGAATCCTGGGCCCAGCCTTGTTGGGGTTACAAGGACTCTGCCAGACAGGAGAGTGCAAGGGGAGTCCTCGAGGACAGGGAGGCCTCTGGGTAAAGGAAGTGGGAGCGAGGACTCAGATCCTTCCGCTAGCCCATTTCACCGGGGTAGTGCAGAGACGAGGAAAGTTCCCCACAAGAGCGGGACTATTCCCCCGCTTACATTCTGAAGAAGCCATGTGCAGGGGGTGAGAGGAGGATCGTGGACACCCTAGAAAACAATCCTAAAGAACCCTCAACACTGGTGAGGAAACTGAGGCGTATAGGTGTTTATTTTTGTCCAGATCTGTATTTCTCTCGTGCTGTCTAAAGTAAAGTAAAAAGAGGATTTGTTTTTAGAAATCCTACAGTAAAATCTGTGTATTGGCTTCAATATCACAAGTCTCTGAGGGGGTAAACTATAAACCAGAGTGCCTGCATGTTTGGAGCCTTAGGAAAGGTTGTGGTTAAGCTATGAGGTATCAGCACCAGTCCTGGGGGCCTAGGGGCAGCTGAACCATGATGTGTGCACCCACTTCCAGAAGGGGTGTCAGACAGAGTCTGTGCCTGGAAGTGTGCCAGTGAAGTCAAAGAGAGATAGTGACTGAATAGGGTGGCTACATTCCCAGAGTATCGGACATTCTGGCACTACCAGAAACAGCATGGGCTTGCCCCAACCAGCGTGACCTTTCTCCCGCCTTCCCCCCCGCCACCAGCATGACCCCATAAGCATGGAGTGTGTAAGGTGATGTCAGACGGGGGTGGGGGCACCATTTTCAAGAGCATGCTGCCCTGCCTATGCCAGCTTGACCTGGCATGCAAGGTCATGGGGCAGGGCAGCACACTGTTCAAAATTGTGTCCCCTGTCTTATACTGGACACAACTACATCTGGTTTTGTCCCAGAACCAGATGGGCACAAATCTCTCAAAAAGGACTGTCTAGTATAAACTCAGACAAGAGGCATCCCTGTGATGGACCCCTGCCTAGATTAAACGGAGTTTAAGAGCACAAGGGCCCAGCATGTGAGTCAAGTACAGCAGTGTGTTGAGTGCCCAGCAGGGGGAGTTCAACTAAGGCTTTGTGAGGAAGCACAGCATAAATCCATTCCAAGTCAAAGGCCCTTCACTCAGCTCTAAAATTGATCTTAACTGAGAATACGGAAATAGTGAAATAAGGTTTTTGTTTTGTTGGTTGTTTTTTTTTAAACCCAGGATTGCAGTTAATCAGATGAGGTGTTTGAGATAAGAGTTCACGGACACAGTGTGTTCCATTTGAGAGAGAAAAATCAAAGGATGCTTCTCAAAATCGCAGTTGTAGCTTCTGCTAAAAGTCGGACACTTTCTTCCTTTGAATCTCTATGGAAAGTTGTGGGGTTTTATTTTTGGAGTCACTCTCTGGGATTGTATGAACATCCGAGAACTGACTGAGATCTCAGCAGGGCTTTTTAGCATCAGTCAACACATCTTTGGACTTAGACTCCATAACCCAACTAGCCAGATTCAGACCTTTGGCTCTGATCCTACAAGTGACTTTACATGGATGGACCCCATAACCCATGAGGAGCCTGGTGCAGGTGTCTGCTTGAGTGAAGTCACATGCATTTGTTTTCCTTTATGAACTGATTTAACTATATGTAGCCCAGCTCCTACTACTATAAAAGAGGAGCACATGGGGTTTGCTGCTGCTTTGTGGGAAGTGGAGTTAAACACAGCAAGATTTCTCCTCCCTGACATAGCTTACCTTGTGCTCTATTTTACTACACTTCCTTATTCTCCAGGGAAGAGTTTAAAAAGTTCAGAACATTCACACGACATTTCAACACACACTCAAACATCCCTATGGAAATTCCCATACACAAAGCTTCATTAAGATGGTTGTAAATCATAAACTTTTGATAAACACTGTGTTTAGGGTCTTGTATCTAATGATTGAAAGCCAAGAAATTTAAAAGTTAAGGATCAGTAAACACACTCTGACCTGATGACACCCATTCAATGGCCACAAAAAACCCAGCCACTATTTCCAGTCATCCCAGTAAGTCACCATAACTCATCCACATTTTCATTATGAACTACAAATCCCCACCTTCTATACAATAAATGCAAATCACATACAGGCCATCGGCCTTAAACACAAACCCTTTTCTACTTCAGCTGATCTGTATTTCTAGCCCATAAACACTATAATCCATTGAGTTAGGAACCAGACAGCCCAAACCACTGTAGATTGTTGCTAGGAAAAAAATCACTATACCTGCCCTTTTCAACTCCTTACATAGCACACCATTAGAGCTATATACTCACATCCTCTCTTGAAATTAGACACAAAATTAGCTAAGAATGATTATATGCAACCAGTTATAAGTCAGGAATGAACACTGGGTGGGCATATGCGTCAGTTTAAATTGTTTACAGAAACATAATTAGGCATTTCTTGATTTTCCAGTATATCACCTTTCTACCCCAAAAACCCCTGATCAAGCCAACCATAAAAGAAACATAATGAATTTAAAAATACATAAATGCTTCCCAAGACAGAGTTTTTACTCTGAAACAGAAGCGACAGAGATTCCATGGAGTTCACAAGGGACTTAGTTATTGCTAGTGATTTTATTTGGTAGGTGCTCACATACTGTAGTGATGGGTGGCAATATAAAACCCTAAGATTGATAGGGCTTTTTCTTTATTATTTCCTTTTTACTTGAACCTTAATTTTGCATTTCTTGGCTGTCTCTCTCTCTCTCTCTCTCTCTCTCTCATATATGCATTATGTACTATTTTTTAAAAATCTCACCTATCAAAGTTTCTCTGGGGATACCAACATTCTGAATAAAATGCAGTCATACCTAAAGTCAAATTTCAGCACAGGTGACATGATCCTTTGCTGAAAAAGAAACACCATCAGTTTAACAAAAAAAAACCCCTGCACAACTCCGTCAAAGTTCCCCACGAACCTACAGTTACAACTATTCAGACTTTTTTTAAATGAATGCATCTGTCAGCATTTTATACCTAGTTAGTTTCATATTTACCTATACAAGGAAACAAAGGACCAATTAAGTATACATATATGTGAGTAACTTTACTCCAGACCAGGGAGTAGTTCCATCAAATTCAGTGCACAAATGACCCACCTGAGTTACAATTTGAAATCAATGGGGCTACTCTCACATATAAAGTTGTTCATATACATAAGCATTAGGGCTTTAGTTAGTTTCTGCTGTTGTTTAGTGGGTCTTTCAAACACTTACAAGGAAAAAAGAAAGTATGTTTTACAACTGGAAAAGTACAGTTCTAAAACCACACAAGTAAGTAGGGATGCCAAGGGACCCCAGGCTACTTTTTGAACTCATATTTTAATTTATTAGATTTCATGTTGGCAGGATCCCTTGAATATGTTCTTGGTAATTTATTTTTTTTACTCCTGTTTCTCTTACTACAAGATAGAAGGCTTTTTTTTTTTTGGTATTTGATTGACTAGTTTCAGTGTTGCATCTGTCATACAGCAAACTAAGATTGAGAAGAGAACTATCCCAGTGGCTTCAAATACTTCTGACTATATGGACAAGCCCAATGGTTGAGAAAGTGGCTTCTCTACATATATGTGAAATCTGTAAGGTTAGTGACAGGATTAGGAAAGAAAGATTAAATTAAAACCATCTTATTAACAACATCTAAATAAATACATTGTAAGACTTGTGGGAATAAAAGTTTCAAGTCACCGAACAGTGAGGGAGGGACAAAAACACCCCAAAAAGAACAGGATTACTTGTGGCACCTTAGAGACTAACAAATTTATTTCAGCGTAAGCTTTCGTGGGTTAGAACCCACTTCATCAGACGCATGGAATGGAACATATAGTGAGCAGATATTTATACATTCAGAGAAACATGAATATCTGCTGTATGTTCCATTCCATGCGTCTGATGACGTGGGTTCTAGCCCACAAAAGCTTACGCTGAAATAAATTTGTTAGTCTCTAAGGTGCCACAAGTAATCCTGTTCTTTTTGCTGACACAGACTAACACAGCTGCTACTCAAAAACACCCCAAGGTATTTCTCCCGATCTCTCTTTCTCCTAAGATGACACAAGCAGCAGCCATTTGACTTTGGGAGAGAGCCCAACCTGAAATGTGGTCAGTCTTGTTACTGGGAATGTGTTGTAAGAATTTTCTCTTGAACCAAGTCTAGTTTGTTAAGTTTTAGCACTAGAAAGCATTTTATCTTTATTTTTCTTATAACCATTTCTGACTGTAATGCTTGTACTCATTTAAACTCTCTTTCTCTTTATACTTAAATAAACTTTTTATTCTTTAACCAAAACTAATCCAGTGTGGCATTCCAACTGCATTGTTTGGGTAACTCCATTTAAAGTAGCAAACTGTTGGTTATTGTTCCCTTACAGGGGCAATAGACCTAACATCTCTCAACTGCCCAGGAAAGGGCAGAATACACATGATGGGGGAAAACTCAGGTCTGGGAGTGTGTTGGGGTCATCCTGCAAGTGGTCACCAAGGCTGGTGGAAGCCAGAGTGTGCTGTCAGGATGCAGCTATACACAGATACTCAGTGTGACCTCCCTGCTGTTTGTATAGCTACAGCAGCAAAGCATTGAGGCACCCCAGGTTGCACAGCAGGTGGTGAAAACCCCTCACTGGTCTGGATTGCACCCCACAATGTCACAGTCACGAAGCTGCAAGGCATTTAAAGTTTTATTACAATCTAAAAGAAAATCTCACTCCCATACTTACCACATCCTTGCCCTTCAACATCAGGTATTCTGACATGTCAAAACATATGCAACTAACTTAGGCTTATCATTATGACTGATTTTTTTATTCTTACTTTTAATGTAAATGCAAGGGAGTTGTGAAAATGTTCAATTTCAAATAAGGGAGATTTCTAAACTGGAGAGATTCAGTATCATTGGTCCAGTGGAATGGTTCTTGCTTTGTATGCAAGTAATCACGGGTTCAAATCCCAGCTAATTTTTCACACACATGGGGGTCTATATGAAGTCTATTGCCTGTGTTATGTAGGTGGCCAGACTAAATGATCACTAAATGATGTTCACTTCTGGCTTTAAAATCTATGAATCTCAAGAGTATGAACTGAATGCCAGCCAGTTGGTTACTCCTGGGAGTTTTATTTCAATTTAGTCTCCATTCACTCAAATAAAATAAAAAGGTCCTAAATATGTTTACAAAACAAAAGGTTTAATTAAGAGGAAGGCCTACATACATTTATTAGTCAAAGAAAATGTACCAAATATGATTATGTCCCTTAGAAATCGCAAAAACTGGAGTAAAATTGCTTAAAAATGAAAGTTAAGAGATACTTCCCTATTAGCCTCTACAACCAGTTAGGTACTTATCTTGCAATGAACGCTGAAGGGCAAATCTCTGCATCATGCCCTCATTCCCTTTAGCAACCTTCAAGTACAGTCTAATCAAGTCATCTGATAAATTTAATCTCCACATTAAGATTTTCTAAGGTTTTTAGATATTCCCTCTGAGTCATCAGGACCGCTAAAAAAAAAAAAAAAAAAAGGTCACACCTACTCACTCGGAAAGCTAAATTAAGGATTGAGACTTAATAAAGGGCAGTTGTGCATGATGTAGCTATGCTATTCTTAAGACAATAAGTTAAATAGTAACCAATAATTTTCATGAGTTAATTAGTAACAGTAAGAACTACATTGCAGTTGCGCACTGCTTTGATACTGCCATATCCTTGTTCAACTTTGATCGGCTTAATAATTGTTCCAAAATTCTTTTTTATGGAGAAATATACACAAGTACTTCTATTATTCAGTGAGTTTCATGTGGGCTTCTCACACTGGCAAGTTTCTAGTGTAGACTTAGCCTTAGTGAGTGAAATTTAAAAATTTTTATTTCAACTTTATATGCAACTAGAAAATGTAAGAAGTACCTCCACATCACCACTCCTTTTCTGACTTATTTGTATTTGTTAAACCTTGTTTCCTAATGCCATTTTATAAATAAATAATCACGTATGGCAAACACTGGATGCTAGACCATCATCCAGGCCACCTATTTTTTTATTAGTATGTTTCTCAAGCAGTTACTTCTCCTTCAGTATTTTATTCCCGTGGTGCAGAGTTAGGGTATAAAATGTCAGTGTCACACACCGAAATTTGCATTCTTTCATAATGCTTAGTTTGTTTCAAATCTGCTTCCATAAACCGAAGAAATTAAACAAGTGTCTTATGATAGGTACCTGCATACTCTACATGGAAACAATGGCACAGGTGTTGCACTCACGTTACAATGTGTAGAAGACAAAGGCTTGGTCCACACTAAGCCCCCAGTTCGAACTAAGATACGCAACTTCAGCTACGTGAATAATGTAGCTGAAGTCAAAGTATCTTAGTTCGAACTAAAAGGTACTTACCACGGGTCCAGACGCGGCAGGCAGGCTCCCCCGTCGACTCCACCTACTCCTCTCGCGGAGCAGGATTACTGGCGTCGACGGCGAGCACTTCCGGGATCAATTTATCGCATCTTGTCTAGACGCGATAAATCGATCCCAGAAGATCGATTGCTTGCCGCCGAACCAGCCGGTAAGTATGGACGTACCCAAATAGTTAAGAAATACACACCACACATATGAAAAAATAAATATTAGCTCTGATAAACAGAATGACATAGAATATATAAAAATACAACTGGTTGCTTTTACAAGAGTTATCAGATTTAACATCTCCATATCTGAAGCTTGTTACACAATGCCAGTCTATTAGAGAAACGTTTCTTCAAAAAACCCTCAAACAAACAATCCCCTTCCCCTAACATATTCCTGTCAAATTCTTATGGCCTGATGTTTAGCGTTCTGTATCAACCCCCCTTCCCCAATTTGTGTTTTGTATTATGCAATACTGAAAACCTTCATGTAAGGTTTAAAATTTCTAATCACTCTCAGACATATGATGTGAAGGTACTATTGTACCTTCTCAGTTGTTTAGGATGTGAGAGAGAAGATACCAAATTATTTTCTTTTCCTGCTCCAAAGATTTTACACTGCTTATTTAGGTCCATAAATCCCTAACATATTCACTTTGTCACAAACATGTTTTTTAATCTTTTTATCAGTGTTCACTGGCAATATGGCAACGCTGATAATCCCAAGTCTTAAATCTTCAAAGCACAAAAACAGTTCCTTTCAAGTGTAAAAGAAATGCAAGTGTTCCAGCTGAAAAATCATTTCTTTTTCTTCTTTTTCTTTTCATCTGCTGCAATTTTTAATTTAACTTCTTCCACTGGAAGTGCTCCCAGCTTCTTTTTCTTTGCGCTCTTCACCTTTTCCTTGATTGCTTCAATATCAATTTTTGTTTCAGTAGAAGCTATACAATAAAAACCAACATACAAATATGAGAAACATCCCTTTTGATTTTTTTCAGTATCTACTGGAAACAGTCTACAAAATGATTCCATGTGTATACACAATGAGCTGTGTCTAACAGTGAACATAGAAAGAAAGAGACGGGGGGAGGGCAGGTTGGCATGTGTGTGTTTTTGGCTTCCTCAGCCAGTGGCCTTTGCAAGCAGTGATTTTAATAAAAGGGTTTTAATACCACATATAAACCAGGACCTTGGGATTTCCTGCCCCCACCTCCCTCTTGGGCAGAAATCATGAGATAGTATCAAGTGTTTTCACCTCACATAAGCTACTTCCTACTAGAGCATAGGATTGAGCTGACATTTTTGGATCTCAGTTCTTCTCTTTAGCTTCAAAAATGTTTTTGTAATTTATTTTGGAAGGCTGAGAGATTTACATTAAGTATACACAGTAGATAAAAGTAGAGCTGGTTGAGAATTTTTTGACAAAATATCTTTTTTAAATGCCCATTTGGCAAAACCAAACTGTCTGTGCAAAAGGGTTGGTTTTCATGAATTTCTTGTTTCTACATTTTTTGTTGGAAAAAGTTTCAAAGTTGCCAAAAGTGTCCCATTTCAACATTTTCTAAGTAACATATTCTGATTTTCAGTCAAAAACAACTTTTTGTTTAGCAATTTAAGTCATCATAGTAAAATATTAAAAATAAAGAAGGTTGAAATGTAAGTTTCAAAAATATTGAAATAAACATTTCGATTGATCTCAACCAATATTTTTTCCCCCAGATTGTCGATTCACAAAAAATGTTAGTCTGTGACCTTTAGTTCCAATTTAGGATGGGGCACTTTTTCAGCATCTCAATGTTTTCCCTCTAAGTAGTGTCTTTATGTTTCAAACATCAACCAAGTATGATTAGCAAGTTCATCTTTTCTTGTAATTTAAAGAAACTGTTAAAAGTGGAAAAATCAACAGACCTTCATAGGTCCTATTCTAGCCCACAGACTGAAGTAGCAAACACACATTCTGCATACCTGATGATCCAGTAGGCCCTCTCAGGCTTTTCTCCCAATGTCACTCTTTAGAGTCGACACTCTGTTACACTAAACATTCAAAGGCAGCACTGCTATGGGCTGCTTCATCTATTCCATTGCCCCATGCAGCTCCACGGATGGACTTAAATACTGAGGGGGCCTTGCACTGAACCTTCTCACCGACAAGGTGAATTTCATACTTAATGCTCCATACACCTTGGTTGGCTAAATAGCCACCAACCAAAGGAACAGTAGCTTTAAAACAAAACAAAAAAACAAACAGTAGAAAGGATTCTAAAGACAGGAAACAAACATTACCTTTTTTACGTTTTACAGCTAGCTTTTCCTTGGGAGGGATAAAAGCTTTATTTCTTTCCTCTTGTCTCCTACTAATGGCTTCTGCTTGTTTTGCCTAAAATTACAAACAAAAAAGGTCAAACACTTGACTTACCAGTCGCATCAGACAAAAAAAAAAACCAACCCATTTTCTTTTATACTGAAGGCTGAAACAAATCAGAACTGCCTTACCTTTATCTCTTCCACCCTCTTTCGTTTCTTCTGGCTTTCTTTCAAGAAGTATTCACCACTTGCCAATTCTTTATCAACCTGTTAAAAACACATTTATGATTCCTGTGAGTCTTTAGCTATGTGTTAGAGACTGATACTGAGGAAAGCATCTGGCATCAACTGATTAATGCTCCCAATTACTTACGAGCAAGATTTCAGGACCTTTTATCTTTCCTGTAGAATTATACAAGGCTTAGACTGACCTGGCTTTCTGGTTGCGGAGGTGGGAAAGGCGTGTACTCCTTCTTAACATTTTTCTTCTTTGGCTCCTTGCGTTTATTCAAGTTCTTGTGTTTGAACTGAGGCAAAAATCGTTCCCAACTTTGTGTTCTTAGTTCAGGGTCCTTTGACAGCTCCCGCTTAATCATGAGAGTCTTCAATCATTTCAAAATATTAAAGAGAAATATTATTTAAAACACAGAATTGAAATACTTCCTAAGTTCAGTTATTTAAATGTATAGAGAATCACCTACACTCACAGGGAAACTGGGTGGTTTAAGCAGGAGCAGTCAAACATGTGAGGTAATTATGTCTCAAGGAGTTCGTTCTACAGGGGCTCAGAGATATTAACAGTACCAGGGAAGCTGTCATGATATTATATTAATGAGTATCAAGCTGCTAATCATGGAGACACGCAGACGAATATCCACTTTTCCTTTGGTGCTTTGTCAGGTACTGTTATGATTACACTGGTTGTGTACCCTAATACACAGAAGTATATTCAAAGCAATATACTGTAAAAGTTTCTTTAAAACACTCAAAATAAAGTATCACAGAAATAATTAATATAGCCTTTTATAAATTAAGGTGCCTTGTGACAAGGAACATACCTTAATACAGAAAAATAGGCAAAGATGCAACCCCTTACAAAATGCACAGTAATGTACTAGCCTTAATATAATACACCGGACCACGCCCACCTTTATGTTATATATGGGATGAATATTCTTCATAGTGTCCAGGACCACTTTTCTAACCTAGGTTTAAAAAAAAGCAAAGGGAAGGGAAAACACAATCAAATTCCAAATTATCATAAATGAAAGTCCTAAATATACGATTTCTTCAAACTCCTTTGTACAACTGGACCTTTAGAGAAACTAATTACTTATTAGTTCCCCAAAACAAAAGTAAAAGTTTCAGATAGAAATATGATTTTTAAATTTTTAAGTGGTATCTTCAATTTAAAAAGGCACAATCAAGTCAAATTTACCACCAAATTTAGATTTTTATAAAACAAATGGTTTACAATACCCACGACCAACAGAAAGGTTTCCACGGAATTGTGTTATAATTCCAGTGGAAACAACAGCTTATAACATTCTCCTGCAGTTTGCAACTCAAAACATCACTCAGTTGGACAGTGAAACCAATTTCACTGACGCTGAAAAATACTGTTACCCATATACCTTTATATTTATTATTAACGTTTGTATTACTGTAGCACCTAGCAGCCCCTGCCATGGACCAGGAGCGCACCGTGCTAGGTGCTGAACGAACAAACAGAACAAAAGGAGCTCACACTCTAAGTAAGAGACAATAGATGGATGCAGACAGGGAAATACAAGGAAACAATGAGACAGTCAGCTTAATAAGCAAATGTCTCAGAGCAATATTTCCATCCTCACGAAACTCCTGTGTTTCTGCATTGCTTCTGCCCCTACTGTCTATGATGTATGTTGACCCACTTACCTTTCCTGCAATCAGACCGCTAAAAGCAGGAAGGGGTCAAGTTTAGTGCAGATCCATGTGTGACAGTCATGCAAATTATTCAACAAGTTAATGTGCATGCCAACAAATCATTTGAATAGAACTATCAACTTCGCCTGATGGTTGAACACACTGTGCCCCAAGTAATGGCATGGATAGAACATGGAAGGTGGGTGAGTACTGGGTCAGATGGAGGCTATTTAGGGATGCTTGGGTTGGTTGGTAAGTGGGTGGGGGCTGGAGGGTTTAAAGAATGCTGAGGTTGTTGGGATGGGGAGTTGTCTCGGAAGTAGCTACGTGCTAACTGGGTGCGGGAGGGTGGGTAGGAGCTGGATTCTAGCTGGAAGGTTAGTGGGGGTGTGGTGGGGTGGGGCAGGGTTGGTGGTAGAGGTCTATTAAAAAAAGCTAGTGAGTTCTCTCTCTCTCACCTCTTTTAGCCCATTAAAAGGTCCCAGAGCTGAAACAGTGTTCCCCTGAACCATGATATAGCAGTTTGTTAACAGTTCCAGAGCCTACACAAAAAAGGGAATAAATAAGTATAAATTGGTGCTTAGATAAACAACTTCACACAGTTAAGATCTTGATTATTACACTTGTAAGATGTACCTTCAAAGTGGATCCTTTTGGCCCAATGAGTCTTTGTCTTCTTTTTATAAATCTCTCTCTGTTTCTTACTAGAGACCCTATTTTAATGATATCACATGCAGTGTCATCCTGAAGGATGCGTACTGCCTAAAAAGGAAAATCAAAGCTATGTTAGAAATAAAAGAGAAGAGCAAACATATAGGCAATCAGCACTACCACCAGCACTATGTCATTGTGATAAAACTAATCAAAGCACAAACTCATCACTTATTACTAAATGAAAGTCAATGGAACAATGTAGTCTGTCACTCTGATTTAAGCACGGTTTCACTATTCCCAGATGTATTTTTTCTTTTGAAAATTATATTTTATTCTCCCCAACTGACTTTACTTGAAAATCATAAACTTCTTTAAAAATATGAATTTAAAATTAATATAATTTAATATAGAAAAATGCAATATTAAAATTGACCTACTAAATAGTTGATATAACTTAGTGGCTTTAGCTACAAACCTGCTCAAATGGAACACTTCTTGCTAAAAGCTTTATTAAGTCTCTTGCCCTGATGATCATATACGGATCAAAAGTCTTCTTAGTTGTGGTGACAGTTATACTACCTTCAATTAAGTCCAACGTCACATTCACATGCTGCAATATTTATAAAGAAATTAAAAATAATGGTCAACCACACATAGCCAATCGTCAGAATAAAACATTACTATTTTTACGCTGTGTGCAGGTTTCCAACTTAGTAAATTAAAATAAGAGTACAGGATTCCATTCTAAATTCTTGAAGTATGAGTTAGCATATTAAGAAATATATTCTTAAAATATTGTGAAAATAGTGCATTTTCCTGTAAGATTGTCCTTTAAATAATTAACATGTGTAATAAATCTCTGAATGGTATAAAATAAGTTTACGTAATGTATATAGGAATTATTCATACATGTTCATTCAAGGCTTTCTGCACCAATGGCCAACATTCTTTCAAGTAAGCTTCTCTGTATTTCGGGAACAGAGTTGCAAAGCTGCTTTCTTCCAGAAACCCTCTAGGATTATCTTCTCTTGTAAAGGCTGGTTCTTTCCATCCATCAGGAACAGTGAGAAGTTCTGACTCATCTACTGTTACAAATAAAAATTCACTTGCATTACAGTGCTTTTCCCCGCAACAATGACTAATTTCCCCCCCCCCATTTAATGATTACAAAAGGAACTAGATTAACAGTCTTAAATCTGCGGTGGGTGGATCTGATTTTAGAGAAGTGCTGAGTATCAACAACTCCTTTTGAAATCAAGAGTAGCTGTAGGTGTACAAGAATATTGAAAGGCAGATCTTAAATTCCTCTATTTATTCAAGGAGCAGATAAGGAAGCTCAGCGGCAATGCAGACGCATGGATAAGAGAGGCTTCAATCTTTGGTAGTCTCAGCATAGAGGCTGACATGGGCACTAATTAACCCTGATGGTGATTCTATTGACGTGGACACCTACTCTTTAGAAAACGGACAATCACTTGAGCCATCCAACTCCCACAATGATTAATTCTAATAAAAATATTATGAAAGATGTAAACTGTTTCATTTTGTTTGCACAGATGATTATATTTGTTCTGTTTAGCAGATTTTATAATAAAAACAAATAATTACCAGGCAGACAAGTTTAATGACAGTGTGTAGTTATTAGACTTTTTTCTGTGCAGGAAACAAGAAAATAAGATTTGGTGACAGACATCTGTGGGCTAATTTGTATTTAGTCATTAGGGTGAGCTCTGAGGAGTGGGAATCCACAATAAAATTACTTAGTGTGTTATTCAAACTGAGTAACTTAACATTTCTTTATTATCTGGAGTGGTTTAGAGAGGCAGGTGGAAAAGACAATCTGCCTTTAAGCACCTCACTTTAATGTACAAAATAATTCATACCAACACTGTCACAAGTTCCTCATAATTGGAGCAATAGAACTCTAGCAGTCAAACCTGTTATCCTTGATGGCAATGAGAGTACTTGCATGCTAAATATTATGTATATGACTAAGGGTAGGTCTACACTACTACTTAAATCGATCTAATTTGTGTCACTCGGGGGGATGTAAAAGAAACCCCCCTGAGCGACGCAAGTTACAGAGACCTAAGCGCTGTCCACACTTGTGCTACGTCAGCAGGAGATGCTCTCCCGCTGACATAGCTTCTGCCTCTCTCAGGGGTGGAGTAATTGTGCAGACAGGAGACTGCTCTCCCATTGGCATAGAACGTCTTCACCAAACGCGCTGCAACGATGTCGATGTAGTGCTTCTAGTGTAGACGTGCCCTAAATCTGCAAAACTAGGCCCTTATTTTGTGTACTGTTTTAAAACAAACTGTATTCCCAAATGCTTGGCAAAGATCACCACCACTACCACCGTGGGATCAGGAAATAATTGGTATAAATGAGGGAGAAAAGATTTGTTTTAAAATGAAAACAGAACGCAGACAGTAATGCAAAATAATTGAAGACAGCCCTTCACCCCCAACATTTAGTTTACAGAGGACTGGATAATTCTTGGCCCATTTATGTCTGAAATTCTTGGTATTATTTGCTTACAAGTAACAAGGAAGTATTTGAAAGACAGAAAATCCATTAGTCTCCAGGTCCCAACCCTGCTTCCTTTCTCTGTAACCAACTATTGGTGTCAGATATGATCTGAAGGTATAACTACACTTAAAGTGGTGTGTAGAATACAGACACAGCACACCCAGCTAGCAGGGGTATAAATAGCAGGGGAGATGGTGAGGCACAGCTCCAGCAAGTAGAATGCCCTCTATGCCTGAACCCTCAGTGTATGTACCCTACACGGTGCCCCAACAGTGCATCCCATGTCTACACTGCTATTCTTATCTGTGTAGTGTCCTGTCACCTCCTTGCTGCCAGAGCCTTTACCCACCACAGTGAAAGGCTCTGTCAGGGGAGAGGCAGCACCCCGCCGCCAGAGACTTTCACTGCAGTGTACCTATTGGGTTCTCAACTTCCTAATTTTTGAAAATCAGACCCCCCCCACCCTTCCCGCCTCTCCCCTAAGGCCCTGCCTCTTCACCAAGGCCACACCCCTGCCCCCGAGGCCCTACCTTCTGCTCACTCCTCTCCCCTCCCCACATTGCTTGCTGCTCTCCACCTCCCTTTCTCTCCCACCAGCTGAACCCCCTCTGCTCTGGGGCTGGGATGGGACCAGCAGCCTGACGTGGAGTCTGCTGCCTGCCTGCCCAGGACCTGCACACAGGAGGCAGTGCTGGCTGAGCAGGGGCTAGCATGGGTTCATGATCTGGCACCCGCCCACCCGCAGTAACCGGACTTTTGGTGCCCAGTTAGTACATCTGAATGTAGACATGGTCTGCGATACACCCCTGGGGCCTGACCCAGACAAGGGTCAGTCACTATAAATGTTATCTGGGGATGTCTGTCTGTGTAAGAAGCAACTGAGGTGAAGGGATTCAGCTGCACATTTTGATTTTATTCTGTTTATTATTTTTTGAAAGAACAGGAACAGGAAGCCATCCACACCCACCCTACACTGAGCATCCCTACTAGCCACCCACCCTGGACCAGTTATAGTCCTGTATCATTACCACACCCACTACTAGTAAAGCACTGTGCACACTCATTCTATGACATGTCCCATTCCTGGCACGACTACAGAAGTGTAGTGCCACTGTGACTCTGGCTTACACTTGCCCCAAATGGATGTACAGTAGATGCTTGTTTGTACCAACACCTTGTAAGAGCAACCACTGCTTACAAGCAACATTTTCCCTGGGATCACTTTCCCTACTGTGAATTGTCCAGTTGGTAACGGTAACATAACCACCACATAAGAGCAACATTTGTGACGTTGTGATGTCACATTCAGGGGTGGAGATATGGAGGCATGATGGGGTGCTGCCCCCCAAAATTGCATCTTTCCACTCCCCTCCTCACCCTGGCCCTTCAGCACAGCACCAGGGCACACAGCCCTGTCCACTTGCCCAGCCTGACAAAGCCTTCATGGAGAGCATGTATGGGGGGGAAGATCTGAAAGAGAGGAATTTGGGGGGGGGGGGGGGGGTTTGCCAGTGCTGGGGTGTGGGTTTACTGTTTTGCAGTGGGGGGAGGGGTCAGGTGACCCCCCTCCCCAGGGCACTACCCTGGGGGGCCTCTCTGCTGTCCATGCTAGGGGCCACCCCTTTCCCTCCCCCCCACAGTGCAAGATACATACAGCACTTCGTGGAGCATGAAACTGCCAGAAGGCGCATCCTCAGTTTGTCCCCAACTCACTCAGCCCTTTTGCAGACTAGGGGCTCCCATGCCCCATTCCGCCCAAGATTTCGGGTTCCCACACCCGCCAAGGTGAAACACCCTTAACACTTCGTACGGCTTTGGTCAGACAATATTCCCCTTAACAGCAACAGCCGCTTAGGAGCAACACGGGAAAGGAGCACCGAAATGTTGCTGCTAAGCGTCTACTGTATTGCTCCCGCCCATTGAATCTTTGCCTGCATCCCAGGAGCAGGGCACAACACGTGGCATCTCACCGCTGATGCTCAGGAGAGATCTCAGAGCAGCACAGGCCAGGTGTGCATGTTGCACCCCCACCCCGAGCAGCGCCAGGCGCGGGGGGCCAGGGCTAGCCCGGCAGGGGACGGGGAGCTGGGACGAGCAGGGCTGGCTCCCGGTTGCACATGGGGGGGGGGGGGGGGTTGGTCTCCATGCGCAGTTCACACCAACTGCCTTGCAGCAGGGCTCAAGCGCGAGCTCAGCCCATAGGGTCGAACACGCGCACAGGCCCCCAGAACGAGGCGGCGGCGGCGGCAACGCACCCTCCCCTCCAGGTGCGCGCGGAGGGGTCCTAGGCCGGCGCGCGGAGCCCAGGCCGAGCCGTCTAACCGCTCCGTCACACACGGCTGCCGCTCAACTCCCCTTTACCTGCTTTCTTTTTGCTCCGGCCCTTGAGCGCCGGAGCCACCTGGCCGCTCTCTGCTTTCTTGGGGGCCGCCATGTTGCCGTCACCGCCCTGACCTCTCACCCCACGCACGAACGGGCGGCCCGGGCCCCTCCCCCCCAGAAGCGTGGCCACTACGATCGTGTGGCCGGACCCGTCGCGCTGCATGCTGGGGCCTGTAGTCTCCCCGCACGCCGCGTACCGGGCAGCGTAGCACGCGCAGGCTTGGCAGTTATCGCGTCGGGCGGGGGCCAGCTAGGGTCGCGCGCGCTGCAGCAGCGGGACCGCGGCGCCCTTGTTCGTTGGTCTGTGTGTTGGTGGGCTTCTGCGCGCGCCCTGCCTGAAGCGCCCGATCCATCCGCCCAGCATTGCCTGAAGCGCCAGATCCATCCGCCCAGCCCAGCCTTTGTTGTTCGGCACGTGGAGGTTCTCTCCAGGGTAGCGAGGTGTATATTGGGCCCCCAGCGCTGTAATAGCCAAGCCCCGCATAAGGAACCACAGTGTCTGTCTGTCTTTCCCTGGACCCAGAATGCTGAAGAAGGCTGCTGAGCGAGACAGAAGAAATGACAAGCGTTGCCAACTTTGGTTACAGGTATCCTGGGATTTCATCACGTGACATAATCTTTAATTAAAGATTAGTTTTTAATTCTGGGAGACTCCAGGACAATCCTGGAGGGCTGGTAGCCCTACGAAGTCAAGGAATGGAAGACAAGTTTGCATTTAATCCTGAAGTTGTTGACGTCCATGGTCATCTTTGTGTTTTCTGGGAACCTCTGAAGGCGTCATAGGAAAAGTAAAGCAAATGAACTCTTGCAACAGTTACTGTTCCGGGGAATAAATACCCTTTACACTGTGAATACTCTGCTAGGCTACAAACCATGAAAACAAATCACTAACGAAAAGAAAAGAGCAGGAGTGCTGTAAAAAAAAGGGGGTGATTTCTCCCCGACCCTGAAACTTAATCAAAATTAGTTTTTGGTGAGAAAAATTGATAACTTTTTACTTTTAAAGAAAGGAGAGGAAAATAACAACGAAACATAAACCAAAGCGATTTTAGGGTTTTAACATAATTAAAAGTTTCCTGGCAAAAATGTGGGTTTTTTTGGTAAAGGTATTTTCTATAAAGAAAAGAAAATTCAGCTATCTCTGTAAAAGTTAATTAATGAAATGGCACCTCTTCATGTACTCTGCTTTCCTGTAAGAGTGGAAAAGTGTGGGGACTGGTGGATGGACTGCCAAATGGGATTAAACTATTCTAGTACTCCGCTTAGGGTATATTTATATATGTAGAGCGCTGCAGAGGCACAGCTGTACCAATACAGCTGTGCTGCTACAGCATGTCTAGTGAAGAAGCTCTGTGCCGACAGGAGACAGGTCTCCCGTCGGCATAAAAAAACCCTACCTCCCGCTGACATAGCTCTGTGCACATGAATGCTTATGTCGATGTAACTTACGCCCAGGAGGATGGAATGTTCACACCGCTGAGCGACGTAAGTTTTGTTGACATAGACTGTAGTGTAGATATAACCTTAGTCTTTGACACAGTTATTATTAAATTTCACATGCTGGTAACATGCTTACTGTACACAGTGCATTATATTCTGTACTAAACTATTTGAAATAGCATACAACAGGGTAGGATGTAATCTTCAGATTTAGATTTAAGCCCTTAAAAGTAACATACATGTTATAAATTGCCATCAGCATACTGTCATCGTAATATAGCCCCAGGGTTTGATGCCTGTATATGTGTAGCTAACAAATGGAAAAAGACAGCAGCGCCACCAAGTGGATTGCTGCTGACTAATAAGCATGACTGACTGTGGCAGTATTGAAGGATGTGGGTATTGCAGCCAAATGATCAATGAGTCATCATGGTTGAAGTGCTGTATCTCTTCTGAAGACAGAGGACTATAGTCTGAAGAGTTGTCAAAACAGCAACTTTAATTTAACGAGGAGTCCTTGTGGTGCCTTAGAGACTAACAAATTTATTTGGGCATAAGTGGGCTAACACCCACTTCATCAGATGCATGGAGTGAAAAATACAGTAAGCAGTATAAATATTACAGCACATGAAAAGACGGGAGCTGCCTTACCAAGTGGGGGGGGGGGAGGTCAGTGATAACGAGGCTAATTCAATTCACTCCCACCTTAATTTAATTGGCCTCCTTAGCACTGACCCTCCCACTTGGTAAGGCAACTCCCATCTTTTCATGTGCTGTAATATTTATACTGCTTACTGTATTTTACACTTCATGCATCTAATGAAGTGGGTTTTAGCCCACGAAAGCTTATGCCCAAATAAATTTGTTAGTCTCTAAGGTGCCACAAGAACTCCTCATTGTTTTTGCTGATACAGACTAACACGGTTACCACTCTGAAACTTTAATAGATATTGTGGAGATACTCTTCTATTAAGAAACTTCAAAGAGCTGGTGAAACTGAATTTAGGCTAAGGGCTTTGGTTTTCGGTTCTCTAGGAACATGGGAGATTGAACTATGAGTGACTGATCTTTGAAAGTGACTTTGTAATTTGGATACACAATAGCACACATTTTCCTATGAAGTTGTCCTCCAGAAACAAAGGTGAAAATAAAGTTAATGCAAACATGCACTGATATAGTGCTGTGTTTCAAAGTGACAAAGAGAACAATGTTGACCTCATTTATTAAAACTACAATACATGTAGTCAGGTGCTTGATAATTCAGGATGCATGACAGACCAAAAATATCTGCTTGCTCTTTGTGAATGGAAAAACATAATTTTAATCAGAATGACCCTTATTTTAGATTGAGAACAGCAAAACAAGAACCAACAAGAACAAAGTCTCCATGAGAGCACAGACCAGGACTTTTCAGACAGTCTGAACTCTGACAACAAAATGGTTGCTAAACTGTGCATCCAGGGAGAGAACTTAGAAACATAAAGGTGGAGTACAGAGGAAAGAAAAGAGTATCACAGTTTCATGACTACATATGCCACACTAATCATATAAAGTGGACAGGTCTAGAACTTAACATTCACCATCCCATGCAGTAACCATAATATCTTTCTAAGCATGGAATAGGAGATACAGCAGTATCACAATCTCTGTGAAGTGGAAAATTCTCTGGGTTTTTTTTTTTATGTGCAGACACTTTTTCTCTCCCTCACCTTGTTTTTTATGCCTCATTACTTCTCCCCTCCCACACTATTAACCTAGAGAGATCTGAAAATAAGTGATCAGAAAGGTGCCCAACTGAGTTCAGGAAGAGAGCATTCAGATTTTCTGAATTTACTAGAAAGCAGATTTTTTGACCTGAAATGCATGCCTACAAGTACAAATGCCCCTGACAGTGAAATGTTTGTAGGGGAGGGGAGGAATAGTAAAATCAATGTGAAATGCAGGCACAAGTGCCTAGATCCACAAAGGGACTTAGATGTTGCAATGCTGAGAGTTATAGCACCTAACTTTTAGATGTTTAGAAAATCACAGGAACGACATTGTGATCCACAAAGCCTGAGTTAGGCGCTTAGGTTCCCTGTACAATGAATGGGGGGAGACAGGTGCCTTAGAATGTGATCCACAAAAGCCAACATGCTAGGCAGGGGCCAGCCTAAGCTAGCCAATTGGAGATTCTGATGAGAAGGGTGTGTCCTAAGCCTCTTCCTCTCTTGGTGATACATGTCTAAGGCCTCTACACAATTTAGAGCGTATCTACACATAAACCACAATAATAGCACTGTGGCGCTGCTGCAGCTGCACCGTTGTAGAGCTTCAGTGAAGATGCTACCTACACCAATGGGAGGGGTTCTCCTGTCCACATAGGTAATCCACCTCCCTGAAAGGCAGCAGGTAGGTTGACGGGAGTATTCTCCCATCGACCTAGTGCGGTCTACAATGGGGGCTAGGTTGGTTTATCTGTGTCACTTGGTATGGATTTTTTACACCCCTCAGCGATGTAGTTGTATTGACCTAATTTTCTAGTGTAGACCAGGCTTTAGGTCAAGCTAGCTATGTTCTCAGGGGTATGATACATTTGCACCACTGAAGAAAGTAGATAAGTCAACCTAAAACCTGGCATAGACACTACTAGGTTTACCCAAGAATTCTTCTGTCAATCTTGCTACTGCCTTCTGAGGGGGTGGGTTTACTACAGCCAGGGCCGGCCCACAACATTTTGGCATCTGAGACAGGGAGCTCAAATGACGCCCCCACCCCCTTGCTTGGGCCAGAACTTTGAAAGGTGTCAATTCTGCCTTCTTCCTGTTCTACTCCTCTCATGGTACTGCTCTGCTACTTACCCCAATAAAGGAGAACTAACAACTTAAAATGCTTTGTTCAAAAATTTTAAGTAACTCTTAACTTTTAAACACCTGAACAGCAAATGTAACTTTTCTTGTCTGCATAGTAAACACTAGCATTTTTATCTGTTTGAATAATCAAAGTCGTGCTTTCCATGCCTTCTTGGTTGCAAAGATTTGAACTCATTCTGCTTCCTGAAGGTCCACAGTCTGGGCCAGCTCATGCTCTGTTGAGATGGTTGCAAGGCCGACCAGCCTCTCCTGTGTCATTGTGGAGCGTAGATGTGTTTTTATTAACTTCAGCTTGGAGAAGCTGCGTTCTCCACTGGCAACTGCTACAGGAAGTGTTAGAAGTATGCACAGAGCAACAAAAGCATTTGGAAAGAGGGTTGTCATCTTATTTGTGCACATATATTCCAGAACAGCCTTTGGAGTTGATCCTGCTGAAATGTACCTTGAAAGGGCTTTCAGTTCATCACCTAAATCACTCGCATCAATATCACACATGTCATCATGTGTCAACACTGTCTCTAGTGCCCTGCATTGCTGGTATATGTCTTCTTCAGGTATAGTGAGGAGTTTTGGAATATCATACAACATCCCAAATATACTGCTGTGTTCCTTGAGCTGCACGAAACGTTCTTCAACTGACTGTATTGCACAATCTAGCACCTGGTTAAAGAATTCAACTTTGAATTGTTTGGGGTCTCTTTATGGGATTATCCCATGCCTCATAATCAAAATGTCTTCTTCGGTGACTCTTGTATTCTTGAATGGGTGGGAAAATAGCTTCAGTGTGAAGTTCCACTGCCAACTTCTGTGCACTCTTCAGAACGTTTTGAAATCCCTCATCTGACTGTTAAGACTGTAGGTATGACTTTGCTTTGTCCAGTTGTTCCATTGCTCCAGATATATCAAGGTCAACACCTTGGAGTCTCTTGCTTACAACATTTATTTCAAACAGTATGTCATGCCACAACACTAAGGGCTGGTCCACACTACGGGGGGAGGGTCAATCTAAGATACGCAACTTCAGCTACGTGAATAACGTAACTGAAGTCGAATATCTTAGATCGATTTCAAAAGGTACTTACCCCGGTCCACACCGCAGCAGGCAGGCTCCCCCGTCAACAGTGCTTCCTCCGCTTGGGGAGCTGGAGTTCCGGTGTCGACGGGGAGCGGCTCTGGGATCGATTTATCGTGTCTAGACAAGACGCAATAAATCAATCCCAGAACATCGATCACTACCCGCCGAATAGGGCGGGTAGTGTAGACGTAGCCTAAGTCACACAGAAATTTGAAGTTATGTGTGTTTCTGGTGATTCCATTTCCCTCTGCCACTGTTCTCCCATGAACAGTTCCTGTCATAGCATTATCCTCCATAACGGCAATCGTGGCATCATCTATCTTCCCAATTTGGTGTTTGATAGGCTTTATCACCTCCACTCAACTTTCCCATTGTGTGGCACTCAGTGGTTTCAGTGTCAGAGAGGATGTTCCCAGATGTTGCTTCAAAATTTGCCATCGATGAGTTGATGCAGAGAAAAATACATAGCTGCTTTGAATTACATTCAAAAATTCATCAGCCTCACTACAAGCTGATGCTGCATCACTGACCACCAAGTTCAATGAATGAGAACTGCATGGGACAATAAAAGCTCGAGGGTTTAACTCTCAGCTCTGTGTCTGCACTCCTCTGTTCTTTCCTCTCATGTTGGCACCATTATCGTAGCCCTGACCTCTCATGTCAGCTATCGCAATTCCTGTATCTTCCAGCATTTTAAGAAGCACATTTGTCATACCAGCTCCTGTAGTATCATCAATGTCAATAAATTCTAGAAAATGCTCTCTGACAGTCACCACTGCAGGGACATTCTCACTAGGTTCTGTTGTTGTTACAAAACGCACCATTAAAGTCATTTGTTCCGTATGGCTGATGTCAGGTGTACAGTCCAGAATAACAGAGTAATACCTTGCTGACTTCAGATCTGCCACAATCTTCTGTTTGACTTTTGTTGCCAGTAACTGTATAATCTCATTATGAATTGTTTTTCCAAGGCAGTGGTGTGTGTACATTTCTTGGGTGGTGACTCTTAGATGCTCCTGGAGTACAGAATCAAACTCAGCCATCAGCTCCACAATTTTAAGGAAGTTTCCACTGTTTGGCACATACAGCTGATCTGAAGTGCCACGCAGTGCTAGGTTTTGGGTAGGAAGCATTCTCTCAATGGCAATGAGCCTTTTCAGAACACTTTGCCAGTAAAGAGACTCTGATGTAATCTTCTCTTGATGCTGATCATCTATGGTGGCCTTTAATCTTAGTCTCATCTCAAGATCTTTTCACCTCTGGAATGCTCTCTGGTGATTTGCTGTCTTCTCATGGCATGCCAGATTTCTAGCCAGATTTTTCCAGTCCTTTGTTCTTGTAGAACCCAATGTGGCTGGAACATTAGACTGGAAGCGTTTTCAACAAAAACAGTATGCAGCATTCTGGGGTTTTGAGTACATAAGCCATGGCCTCTCCACTTTGTCACCATTGGGGATTTCACGCCAGTAATGTGTTGGATGGAAACTTCTATTTTCATTGTCTTTGGGGAACATGAAGTTTTTCACTTGCTGTGGCCCATGCAGTACAAGGAAGTCCCTCTGGCTACTTCTCAAGTGGGTCCACAGTCCTGGATCATCTAGACTTAAGGAACTAAGTCTAGGAACAGCAGCTGTTTCTTACGCCTCCACCAAACTCTACACTTTTCTTCAGGAATCTACACTTTTCTTCAGGAATGTGCATGGTTACATCCATTTGAGATGGAGATATGGATGCTGCAGTAGCTGCCAGGTCACCTGCACTCTGACTAACCGGAAGATCAGGCATCTCCTCACCACTCATCATCACTGGGGCCGGAAGGCTCACCGTGAACATTTGTGTCTATGTATCTCAGGAGAGCTCCTTCCTGCTTAGATAGAAAAGCTTCCTTTGCTTTCTTTCTTGCTCTGAATGCTGCCCCAGAGGGGCGTTTTCTTCTTTCACTCATGACTGCTGTTCTGTGCCAGCTATAGTGGCTCTCAACACTCAATTGAAGGGGACAAATAAGCAGGCTGGTGGCAGGGTCTGAGTGAGGGAAAATATCAGCGTCTTAAGGGCCTAACTGGCTCTTATTACTTCAGTTGACTGCCTGTTCTCCTCAAATGGGTTCAGGGAAGCAGCAGGAAACAGGAAGCTCCCTGAGAAACTGGTGTTAATCAGTCCAGGCTCCTGGGGGTGCTAGAGAGGTACATAAGAGGCTCCTCCTCCTCTCTCTCCCTGCAGCTCCTGCTGCTTTCTGTTATTCCTTCTCACCTTTTCTCCTGCCTGCCTGTTATGTCTCTTGTGCCCTCCTTCCTTCAGCACAGCACTCCACCATCTCTGTGCATCTAGAGCAGAGAGAATACATATGCATCAGCAGCAGACACAATTTTCTACACTCTGGGTCCTAGTGGTGCTATCCCCACCCCCCCAGTCTGGCACCTGAGGTGGCCACCTCAGTTCGCCTCATGGTAAGGCCAGCCCTGACTACAGTGACAGAAAACTCTCTTTCATCACTGTAGCAAGTGTCTACACAACAGAGCTAAAAGTGGCAGAGTTGCCGCTATGCTGCTGTAGTGATTGTAGTGTAGATGTACCCTAAGTCTGGGCTACAGGGAGGCACCTATCTCTGCTTAGTGATCCACAAATGGGAAACTGCTGACTGGAGTTGGGTGGCTTGGGCAGGATGGGGTACGTCTACACTGCAAAAAAATCCCTGTGGCAGCAAGTCTCAGAGCCTGGGTCAACTATTTCTTGTGGGAATGAGTTAGGTGCCTGCCTTGTTTCCTCACAAAATAGCCAGAGGAGATGGTGCCGCCAGCCATCTTATAACTTTTGTCCCAGTGATTAGAGCACTCGCTTGAGATGTAGGTTCACTTCCCCTGCTCTGCCAGAAGGGGAGAAAGGATTTGACGAGGAGTCTCCCACCTCTTCAGAGAGCGCTGTAACCACTGGGCTATAGGATATTCTAATGTGATACTCCCTTAGTCTCTCCTGTTGAAGCTGTTCCACTGTGGATAAATAACGGAAGAATGACTGGAGCAGCGGGACTGGACCTTAGGTGTCCCACCTCCCAGCTAGGTGCCCCAACCACTGGACTACAGAATCAGTCTCATTGTCTCTCTCTGGCCCAATGACTATTTAAGGAATTAGAACCTGGCTCTCCCGTATCCCAGATGAGTGCTCTAACCACAGGACTAAAAGTTATAAGGTGGGTGGTAGCAGCACATCCTCCTCTTTCAGCAACCACATTTTGAACTGGATCTGAGCTGGTAGGCAACCTCTGAACATGCTTACCGGATCAGGCCCCACATGCTAGCTTCTGAACACCTGTCCTCCCTGCTTCATTAATTGTTCTGGGCAGGGCAATTTCCAAGCTGGTGCTTGGGGCAGCATCGAGAATGGGGCGGCAGTCCGAGTCCTGCGGTGGCAATTCGGCGGCAGGTCCGCTCTTCCCGCTGCCGAGTTGCCGCCATAGGTCTCGGACTGCCACCCCATTCTTGCCTGCTGCGGCGGCAATGGGGCGGCAGGTCTGCCGCTCTTCCCTTGCCGCCGCGGGGCCCCGCAATGTCTGTGTGCATCGGGGCCGGGGCCCCACAATGTCTGTGTACGTCGGGGGCGGGGCCCTGCAACGTCTGTGTGCATCGGGGGCCACGGTGACTGCTTGGGGCAGCGAAATGGTTAGAGCCACTCCTGGTTCTGGGGCGTAAGCTGGAGATAGCTGACTGGATGCCTAGAGACCATGTGTATGCCCACAGGCAGAAACTTAGGTGCAGAGTGAGATTAGGTGCCTACAATGTTCAGCAGGAGTTTTGTGGATCACAGTGGAGCCTAGAACTGGGACTTAGGCATCTAAATTCCTTTGTGATTGAAGCCAGGGTAACTCCAAGAAATTTAAACTTGAATACTGAGGTGAGAGAGGAATATGCAAGATAACCCCTCTTTTCTGCCCCCCCCCCTTTTTTTTTTGTGCAGCAGGTTTTCTGTCCATGTTTTGGAACTTTGAAGGCAGCCTTACTGTTATGCAGCATGAAGGGAACCCCTCAACCCCCAAAATTAGAATTGAGGTATTTTGGTAGTGCTTGTATCTAAGAAAATATAACATGTTCCTGAAGTGATGCAATTTTTCATTTGAATAATGCAATTTAAGATTCACCAGATGAATATTTTTCTGTTCTTTAGATAATACATAGCAAAGACCCTCCTAACAGCTGCCCTGTTAAACTCAGAAGCAGTCATTTGAATTCTGAATCTACAATTGGTCAGTTTTCTGAAAGAAAGAATAAAAGCAAGAACATGCCGGTTATTCTCCATTATGTGGTCCTTTATAGAGAGTATATATCCACAGGAAACTTATATTGTTAAAAATAACATTCTTTGCAAGGATGACAAACTGGTTATTCATGAAAAGAAATTTAAAGTATTTCATGGGTCAGGTGATCATATTCCTATTGTAGGTTATACTGCAAAACTCAGTTACCTGACGCACAGTGAATGAGGTTTCTTTGCCAGTATACTTCGGTTATGTGAGCTTGCCTATCTTCTGCACTATTAAAATTTCCTTTTCTTCAGTAAATCAGATATATAGAACAGAAATTTCTCTTAAACCATTTTAAAAACAAATTAACATCTTGCTGAATGAGAAAAAGCTACAGCTCCATTGTATTACCTTCCACTATAGTAACATTTAAATACATGTATGAATATTCAGTTGCATCTGTAAAGATGAAATATACAGATCCTGCTAATCCTGGGTGGTGAATTATTTTATGCATATTGAACAGATACACAGCAATCCTTTATTTGCATGTAGAACACATCAGTAGCTTGAACTCTACTGAAAAGCAATCAGCCATCTTCACCCATTATGTTCATTTTCTCCTTTGTGACAATAGGGACTGCAAACAAATGTTCAGCACCAAATTGTTCAGTTAAAAATGTTTTAAGCTTTACATTAATTTTTTATTTTAAAAATTACTTTGAGATAAAAATTAAATATGGCTGTGTTGCAAATTCAGTACTGTAATTAAAAATGGTTAGTTCAATGGTTAGCATTGTCTCCTACAACAGACAAAGGATGGGGAACCAGGGTAGAAATAAGTTTTGTTCCCAGTTCTGCCATTATCTTCATGCATGGCCTAAGGCAAGTCATTTTAACCTTCGTGCCTCAGTTTCCCCATCTGTAAAATAGGAATGATGATGCTTATAAAAGTGATTTGAGACAAGCATATGGGGGGAAAAAATCAATAGCGCTAGATCCATAAAGGGTTTTAGGCATCTAACTGCCACTTTAGGTGCCTACGTTGAAAATTCAGATCCTCAGAACTTCCACTCAGCTGCTGCCTAACACTGGGCACTAAAATTCTCTAGGCACCTAAGTTTCCATTCATGAAGTTGCCTAAAACTAAAAATCTGCCAGAGGGCACGGCCCATGCATCACCGTCTAAGTCTTGACAGCTGGCACCTATCTTACACTTAAGCCCCAGCAGGGTCCTCAAACTAAGAGTTCCCCTGCCTATGTTGTCCATGGGGCCTGATCCAATAGGCATTCTCAGGCTGTGTCTACACTATGGATGCTATATATATGGTGCTGCAAATGTGTTGCTGTAGCATAGCACTTGCCATATTGACAGAAGGGGTTATTCCATCACTGTAGTTACTCCACCCCTCCGAGAGGTGGTAACTAGATCAAGGAAGAATTCTTCCATCAGTTTAGTTGTGTCTACACTGGGGCTTAGGTTTGCTTAACTACATCTCTCAGGATATGAATTTTTCACACTCCACCCCTGAGCCATTTAGCTAGGTCAACCTAAGTTTTAGTGTAGAACAGGCCTCAGAGATTGCCTAACACATTGGGCCCCACCCAAAACACAGCTGATGCTGTCCTCCCCCCTTTATAACCATTTTCCCAGTGGTTAGAGGGGCTCACCCAAGTTGTGGGAGACCTGGGTTCAAATTCCCTCTGACACTTTGTACCTCAAAGTAGCACTCTGGAAGCCCCAGGGTGATATGATTATGATATGTTTTGTCCAAAATATGCCTTATGAGGTTATCATTTTAAAAGTCTTGATCTTTTGAACATAAATATCTTGTCAGATTGTATGTGCTATCATTCTATGTGAAGTTTTTCTATGTGTGTTGTCACCGTGCCTCCGTGGGTCACAACTGAGAATACCAAATTCAGGACAAACTGCTGAGAAATAGGGCAGACACACCACAAACTTATATGGTCACCAGTCCTAGCCAATATTCGTCCTCTTAACATCTGGCATCTGAGTACAGCCAATAAACTGATCACCAGGTACAGCAAATGCCACACTTGCCACTGGATATATAGGTTGTATCCTGACACACACTGCATAGTAGAAATCCTGTCTGGACAGTGCTACACACTTTGTATCCAGCTGACAACATCATCAGCTCACTGTGGTGAGCAGACTAGGAGAGAGCCGCTGCCTCTCCCAGGAACTTTCTGGCTTTTGGCTTCCAGGCTGCCTCTGGAGCCGGCTTAAAAGCTTCAGGTGTGGATTGGTTCATTGTGCTAAGACTAGCCAGGCCTGGGGCATCCAGGACTGCTCACTGTGCAGCTGTGAAGGGTGCTTCATACATGCTGGATGGTCGTTCTTTTCTTGGTGGTGTCTCTAGAGTTCTTCTCAAGATATACTCTGCTGACTCAGAGGCCATCGACTGGCTTGAGTGTAGTTAGCTGTTCCTCACCCCACCCCAAACCTAGCCTTGTTTGTCTTGCCCACCCACAGACAATGTGTATCTAGCCTAAGACTATAAACAAATGCAAATGCAGTGCACTGTTAGATAATGGAAATGCTGCATAGGCAGCATAGCTGTGCCCTGAGCACATAGAACGCTATAATGCCTTGCTGTGAAACATTTTCTCTAACATTGAACCCAAGTGTGGCATGGAGCTGCTTCAAAGGGAACTACATCTAGCTGTCATCTGCCAGATCAAGTTAGGCTGGTGTTTGGTGAGGGAGAAAGCGGAAAGTAAGGGGGCCCCAGAAAGGGTTTCTCTTGCAGTTTAATGTGCTTTGTCTATCAAAAGTTATTTATTTTTCCTCTCTACCAATAGGTGGCAGTAATCACTCAATTCCCTTTGTTGATGCTCCATATAAACAGCAACTGCTCCTACACGCAACCAAAATTGAACAGTTTCATAAGGTTGAGAGGTTTTGGGTGATGGGGCGCAAGCATTTATATAGAGATGTTTTACACACTGTCCCCACTCATTTAGGGCTAGATTGTGAAAATTGCAAAGCCCACTGGAAAGTGCAGTGCTCCAGAATGAGTACCAGGAAGCATTTTGCCTCACTGAGCTCCTGAGTAAAACAGACTGCTCATTTACTAGAGTCCATGTAGGGTACAGCTTACTTTCCTCCACACAGCATCGCTATCCAGAGCTGTTGCACAGTGTGTACAAGGTGGGGTTGAGTGTATGGGGTCAAGTTCTCATGTACCACCTTGGGAACAGTCCCTGCTCTTCCTTAACTGCCCCCAGTGAGCTCTCCCATGTAAGGATCGGACAGATTTTAATATTTCCATACTATTGCTTGAAACACACTTTTGTCCAGTTCTGAAGGTCTGCTAAAAGTGATTGGAAATGAATGATAATTGTGTTCTTAATAGATTGGGAAGCTGGGACTTAGGGAAGCTTCTTACCTAACCCCTGGTAGATTGTTTGAGGGAGGTAGGAATTTCTCTACACCAGGCTACCAACATAGTATCTGAGGGCCTTCCTGTTAGCAGGAAGCCTCTTCCCTCTTTCTTCAGATACCACAGGATATCCTCAAGGACGCTCACCCAATTATTTAATTTACCCACCTTTGTAAAGTGTTCCAGGATCTACAAATAAAAGAGCACTATGTGTGTTAAAGGCATTATATTAGCCACATTTCAGATGCAGTAACCAAGGCACAGAGAGGTTGAATGACTTGGCTCAGTGGGGGGGGGGGGGGGGGGGAAAGAACTATTATTAAGTGGGTTGGGCATTGACTGTGGCACCAAGGAACCAGGAGACACATGCCTGGCCCTTGTTCTGGCTGCTTTGTGTGGCAACTGGAACGTTGCCCTACACAGGCAGACAAGAATTTTCCAATTATAGGGAATCCTTGGGTGGATTAATACTGGGGTAGCAGCTCCGCACCACCTGCTGAAACCGCCCCAAGGAGTTTAGCACACAACACTGTGACCAAGCCTCAACTGGCACAACTTCACATGCTAAGGAGTGCCCTTCAGCATTAGAGGAGCAGAAAAGGGATCTTCGAGTCACCTTTACCACCAGCCACACTGAGGATGAGCTCAGTACAGTTGAGGATTTAGCTCCTGAGGTCTTATTGTGTGTTTGACACTTTCCTATGATTTTTTAAATACTGACCACCAGAACTGGCAATGAAGGTAAGCTGTGTTACGCATGCATGCTTGGCTAACTTGGCTACGTGGCGAGTGGAGCTTGTTGGATGTTACAGGGTTTTTAGGATCCATTATTATAGTTATGAATAGACTTAAAAGGATTAATTTTTTATGGGTAAATGTACAGATTTTACCATAGACACACAAACCAATAAAAACACATTTCTATCAATAATAATTGAAATTTACAGAACAGGAAAGTCAGAGAAATGCTGTTTGAGAATGTATTAGAGTTTGATTTAGGGGTATTTGTTTTGTATATTTTGATATGTTATTGTGATGCTTTCTCTGACAATTTGTGTTTTAATGGTTATAAAGCTTTAACTTTTTGAATCTCAAGATCTGCCATCAATAAGTAATTATTGTCTGGACGTTCTCTGCTCCCCTAAATTTCCTGCTACTGTGAAAATTTAAAATCTATAAAAATCAGAAAAAATGTTTAAAAATAAACAGATATTGTCAACTGAAATTATAAACAAACAAAATAAAAACCAGGCAGCAAATTCTGCTAAGCCTAGTTATAAAGCTGCCCATGTTAATGTAATAATCTGGTGATATTCCATTCCATTTAAAAAAATGATTATATCTTAGTTTAACTATACAGAGGAAGACATAAGTGTGACAGGTTCCCCCCAGGGTGCCACCTGAAACTGGAGTACCACTGAGCCCCCTGGCCCACCAGCCTGGGCTCCTTCTCACACTGTACTGCTGTGACAAGCTACAGAGCCCTGTAGTTTGTGCTTTCACCAGCATACATACAGGTAGGGACACACCCAACTGCAGTTACAAGCATGCTCTCTGACCAGCCCCTCCATGGAAAAACTACTCACAGTTCCTCAGGCACGCACCCCCTCTGGAGTATAAACCCAAAATTATGCCATCTTACGCTGCACAGAGAACTGTACAGTGTAAACTCATAAAATTCATCCCCTCCCTCAATGTGGAAAGGAATATGCAACAGCCTTTTGCCCCTGAAGTTATGATTCCCACACACTGGTTTAGATAAAGCAAAACCAAGTTTATTAACTACAAAAATAGATTTTAAGTGATTATAAGTGATAGCAAACAGATCAAAGCTGATTACCTAGCAAATAAACAAAAAATGCAAACTAAACTTAATGTACTACATGGATCAGATATGAATAACAGATTCTCACCCTAAGAGATGATACAAGCAGGCTGCAGATTCTTAAGGGGCAAGCTGTACTTGCTTACAGCTTGGAATCCCCATGTGTTCCATTCATAGGCTAAAAATCCCTTTAGCCCGAGTCCAGCACTTCTCCCACTTCAGTCTTTGTTCCTCACTGTGAAGAATATGAGTTGCAGTGTCACAATAAGCAGGTAACAACTCCGAAAACAATAGAAAAAACATCTTCATTTCAAAAGCCAGGAAAGGTTGCTAAGTGACAACAATGTATTTGCCTATCACAATTTATTACATCCTAAGTGCTTGAAAGCAAGGAGAGAGATTCTATCATGCATAATTTTTCTTATAAATGTAGGTACATGTTTAACATTGTGCAACATATTTTTCTTGAGTATTTATACTATATTCATTGTCAGAATGGTCCAGTATGTCATTAGGGACAATCTTTAATATGATATCCCCTTTTTAAAGTTATTTATTTTAGTAATATAGACCTCCAGTCTGCTGAAAGATCCACATACAGGAATCCACACATCTGCTTAAAATGATATACTGGATTAGGGCCTTAGTTTCCCGATATGTATATTTTCTTTTTTTATGCAGCGCTACCTTCTTTAAGTGGAATTCAGGGTATGTGATGAGAGAGAGCAGACCATTGCTTAAATTATCTCAAAATCCCAAATTGTTCTTTTGGATCTGAAAATGTTATATGGGGAAGTTCCAAGTGGCTGTAGAGTTCTGTCTACAGATTAGGAAATAATTGCTGCACTGCAGAGTAAATGGGTAACAATAGCAATCAGATGAGCTAATGTACATGGTATTCATCCTCTAGAAATGCCATGTAATTCCCATTCAATCTTATCACCCGTAAAAAAAAATCCATATGCCTGTGTTTTAATCAATTTTTAGCTTTTAACAGCAGGTTATGATTGTGGTGCAAGACACTTTCTGGGGATTAATAAGTGACTTGTGTTGATGGCTCGAGGGGTAGGCCATTAACTGCACCTTTATGGTCATTAATCCCCAGTAAGTGTTCTGCACCTTGATCATTACTACATAATTAAATAATCAATATTACCTTTTGATTCATATACCCGATGAAAAATACTGCAACTTTATCTTGGCTATGCTCAGTTCTTCTAATTTACAGTGGAAGGGAAATCAACAGCATGAGCAAATAATAGCCACTTTAAATCTGCTGGCTCCTATAATTTTCACTTATTTTATAAAATGGCAATCAAAGGTTGTCTACATACCATTTAGAACCATTAATATTCTTCTGACTATTAAGGAATGTTAAATGGAACAGATGCAAACTGGAAATAATCTCTCAATCTGAAAATTCATATAATACTCTTGCTGGTATAAGTTTATTTGTTTTGATTCAAACAATAAAACAAATTTACAAAGCCTCTGGGGCCCAGATTCTCAAAGATATTTAGGTGCTTAACTCCCATTGATTTCAATGGGATTAGGTCAGTGGTGGGCAACCTACAGCCCGCAGGCCGCACCTGGCCCGTCAGGGCAATCTACTCGTGGGCCGTGAGACAGTGTTTACATTGACTGTCCGCAGGCACAGATGGCCGCAGCTCCCAGTGGCCGCGGTTCGCTGTTCCCAACCAATGGGAGCTGCAGGAAGCGACGGCCAGTGCGTCCCTGAGGCCCGTGCCGTTTCCCGCAGCTCTCATTGGCCAGGAACAGTGAATCACAGTCAATGGGAGCTGCGGGTGGCCATGCCTGCGGACGGTCAATGTAAACACAGTCTCACAGCCTGCCAGCTGATTACCCTGACGGGTTGCGTGCAGCCTGTGGGCTTCAGGTTGCCCACCACTGGATTAGGTGCTTAAATACCTTTGAGGATGTGGGCCTGAGTGCCCTAATATGTATTAAAACAATCAGACAGGAATTCTGCGTGCCAGCCATTCATCTACAAAGAAAACTTCTTTCTATCCCTCTATCATTCTGGGAACATACCCTCAACTGTTTCAAACAGATCTTAGTCATCTATTTCATTTTTCTTTTCTCTCTTATTTTGCTGCAGTACAAACTACTCTGGTGTCTTCAAATATCTACCTTTGTTGCTAGAATCCAGTGATCTGTCAAGATGTCAGTAGGTGAAGATAATAGTACTCACTGCAAACTCAGTCAAGCAAGGAGCACACCATATTGCTCCAGCATGATGCTGTCAGTATTGCTGCATTCCAAAAGAAAAGCTATTGAAATGCTGAGCTGTTGAAATGCCTAAAAACAAACATACACAGTACTGTATAGGATAGGCAAATACTGTGAGGCTTTCACATTATGGGATGACTTGCTCTATTATAGGATCACACATTATTCCCCATTATCTTTGCCACTTTGTCATTGTTAGCAGATTGTGCTTCACCACAAACAGAATCATAGAAAGGCTGGGCTGGAAGGGATCTCAAGAAGCCTTCTAGTCCAGCACCTGTGCTAGGCAGGACCAAGTACACCAGACCATCCATGACAGGTGTATGCATAACCTATTCTTAAAAACCTCAAATGATGGAGATTGTACAGCCTCCCACAGAAGCATCCAATGCTTATCTATCCTTATAAAAAGATTTTCTGAATATCTAACCTATAGCTCCCTTGCTGCAAATTAAGCCAATTACTTGTTGTCCTAAAAAAATGGAAATGGAGCCCAATCAGTCACCAATAATATAAATTATATACAAATAATTCACGTTACTTCTCGCTACTAACCCAATTTAAACATTAGAAATGATTGTCTATTTACCATGGAGGTTGTGAGCCTGTATGCCACAGAGGATGATGGGATTATCAACACTGATAGCGAAGGGAGAAAGAGACAAGATTGTGCAAGGAAAAGTGAGAAACTTAGTCTTGGCCATACTGAGGTTGAGCTGGCATGGCATTTCTAGGTGGAGGCATCAGAAAGACAGTTTAAGATGAAAGTCTGAACAAAATAAGAAACATAGCTTTGGTAATTAGCAACATAAAGCAGATAGCTGAATTTATGAGCTTGAACAAGTTCCTCTAGAAAACCGAGTGTAGAGAGAAAAAAGGAGAGACCAAAGGCTGAACCTTGAAACATGCTGATAGACTGGGAAATAAAGAGGAAGAATTCTCACAAAACATCCAAAGAACCAGGAGAGCAAAAAATTGTGAAAGAAGTACAAAGTTTAGGAGGAAGCCTCAGATATAGACAATGAGAGCATTGGCCAGGAAAAGGTCATTGGCGACAGCAATATTGGTGGAGTGAAAGAAATGAAACCAAACTGAAGGAGGTCCAGAGGGAATTAGTGATGAAGATATCAAGACAGCAGGTTTAGATCACAAGCTCTTTAGGGCAGAGGCTGTCTCTCACACACCTAGGATCTTGGATGGGTATGTACTCGGAGTGGCTAGCCCATCCCACAGTTCATGCTGCCACAGCTATACCCTATTTTTAGTACACTAGCTTGATGAGAGCTAGCATGATTATGTCTCCTTGGGCTGGGAATCAGTGGCAGAATACACCCCTGTGTTCACACCCTACACAGTGTTGTAATAATGTTTGTACAAGGTATGCCTTGTGAGATATTAAAAAACTCATATGTTGCTGATCAGGAATATGGCAAAATGCACATAGCAACATTATGTGTAAAGTTATGAACATAAGCTGAAATCATGATTGAAGTATGTTTCGCAGATAAGTCTGGGGAGTGTCAAAACCAGTTCCTCAGAGACACAGGGCAAACTGACACCTCAACCAGGTATCAACAAGGCTGATGGACCGTTACCTGCTAAGTGGCCATTCTTTGGCAAGGGGCAGGGACAAAAATCTACATCTTAGCAAAGAAACATCATGGAGTTTCCTTTCTTCACTAGACTGCCTGTCACTTTGCTGGCAATGCTTCTCAAAGGGGGGACTAAAACTATAAGGCTATGTCTACACTGGCAATTGAACGACAAAACTTTTGTCTTTCAGAGGTGTTAACACCTTCCCCCTCCCCACACCCGAAAGACAAACATTTTGCCACAACAAGTGCCAGTCAACACAAATGCTGCTTGTTGGGGGTGGACGTTTTTTGTCTTCAGGAGAGTTGACAAACAGCAGCTACACTGCACGACTTTTAGTGGCACGGCTGTGATGACACAGCCATGTCACTAAAAGCTGTGTAGTGTAGACAAAGCCTAAAAAAGGAGGGACAAATCCCCCCCCCCCGCATCACAGCACCCATTAGCAATTTGTGTTGTGTACAACTGGCTAGGTCAGATTCACTTACAATTTGACTGGTAAAACAGGTATGATAAATGCATGAAACTAATTAAAAAGGTAAAAAAATGTCCTAAAAGATCAATATGCTGTTTTTAAACACTGGGCTTAATTCACCACTGTGTTTCTCCAGTTTTATACTAGTGTAATTCCTTTGGAAAATTGGGCCCACCGATTAAAAAAAAAAAAAAATCAGTGCATTTGCTTAGTTACCATGGTAAGTAGCTGAAGAGCTGTTTTCTGTGACTCAATTGTATTTGATTATGAGCACTCTTTTTATACCACATTGTCCTTTTCCACTGACCTCCAATTTATTCCCTTTGGAGGTCAGGTCTGCATGGCCCTGCTTCATTTAATTCCTTGCAGGTCAGCACTCTTATGAGCCAGATTCTGCCACCCTTATTCATTTCAAGTGATACATTAACATAATGAGCAGTGCCTATTAGGGAGTATTAATATGGAGTAAATTACTACACAGCATGGAGAAAGGTAGCACTATGTAGTACAGTTTAACAACCAGAGTAAGTTATTTCCCATATTCATTCTCTTCTTTCTACAGTAGCAAAGCACAAAATATTTTAGATCCCACAAAACTGTTTCCTGTTTAAAAATTATATTGACAGTGGTGGGATATAATATACCGGAGATATTTATAAATGATAATCTATTTTCTGGATTTCAATGTCAGACCAAATAACCTGACTCTGCCCCTATAATTTTTACGAGTGGTAGCCGTGTTAGTCTGTATCAGCAAAAACAACAAGGAGTCCTTGTGGCACCTTAGAGCAGAGGTGGGCAAACTATGGCCCGTGGGCCACATCCGGCCCACGGGACTGTCCTGCCCGGCCCCTGAGCTCCCGGCCAGGGAGGCTAGCCCCCAGCCCCTCCCCTGTTGTGCTCCCTCCCCGTAGCCTCAGCTCGCTGTGTGGGTAGCGCGGCTCCCTCCGGCTGGGCAGCAGGGCTGAGAGCTCCTGCTGCTCTGAGCGGCATGGTAAAGGGGAGGGGAGCGGGGGTTGGATAAGGGGCAGGGAGTCCTGGGGGCAGTCAGGGGACAGAGAGCAGGGGGCAGGTGGATGGAGCGGAGGTTCAGGGGGTGGTGGTCAGGGGACAGGGAACGGGGGTTGGATAGGGGGTGGGGTCCCGGGGGAGCGGTTGGGGCAGCGGGGTCCTGGGAGGGGGCGGGCAGGGGGCGTTGGATAGGGGGTGGGGTCCCGGGGAGAAGGGGGGGTTGGATGGGTCAGAGGTTATGAGGGGGGCAGTCAAGGGGCAGGAAGTGGGAGGGGGCGGATAGGGGGCGGGGGGCCAGGCTATTTAGGGAGGCACAGCCTTCCCTACCCGGCCCTCCATATAGTTTCGCAACCCCAATGTGGCCCTCAGGCCAAAATGTTTGCCCACCCCTGCCTTAGAGACTAACACATTTATTTGGGCATAAGCTTTCATGGGCTAAAACCCACTTCATCAGATGCATGGAGTGAAAAATACTGTATTTTTCACTCCATGCATCTGATGAAGTGGGTTTTAGCCCACGAAAGCTTATAATTTTTAAAGAATTCAGGATAATGCCTGTGAAAATTTGCCTGAAACACATCTGCAATATATGCTTACAACCCATATCTTTTTCACAAAGATGCAAGCATCTTGTGTAGATTTCTACTATAGCAAAATTATGGCAGAATAAATAGCCCAGGCTATACATGAAGAAGAATCCCATTAGAACTTTGATAACTCTCACTAAGCATCATTACTGTTATACCAATTCAAGAGACAGAAAACAATTTTTAATTAAAAATATTTATAGCAAGCATAATACCAACTGCAAGTTTCACTATCCAGTGAATGAGTTTTGCAGCTGGCACTAATTCTCTCTCATTTAAAATGAGGTTAGCCAATAACAGCTGCTCATTAAACAGAAGACATTGCAGGAGTATCCATATTATGTTCTGTGATTAACTGAGAAGTCTTTTCTTTGAAGGATTTTAGGGAACCAAGTTTGATTTGGCACATTGTTTTAGGATTTTCTAATGAAGAAGTCATTTCCCCATCATTTGAGTTTTCTGCATCATCAATATAATTCAGTTGCTCCAATGAACTGCCTAAGCTTTTCAGTAGATAAGATGTTTTAATTAGCAATAGTTCTTTTGTCTGTTATATGTGGGGGAGTGGGCGAGGGAAATTAATTTTTAACATGCCCTTTATTTTACTGGGACAGCAGTGCAATCAGAAAGTGTCAGTGGAATCACTCACAAATTAATTTTGAAATACGCAATTACATAAGGCCAAATCCTTGAGACTAATTTGTAATCAAAACCACTTTTATAGGATTCTACCAACTGGAAACCCATTGCACCTGTCCGCAGGCAATTACAACAGCAAACAACACCGTATTCATTCTCCTTTTGCTGACCTTACATAAAAGCAAAGATGCTCATGAAGTGGCAAGTGGGAAAAACAAATGATTAGCTCCCTTACACGATGCATCTGGGATAGGAACTGAGGATTTGAAGCAAGTGACATCTTCTGTTCACTTTGCAACTGAAATGATGTATGAGAGACAGAGGGTCTAGTGTATTGATACCCAATAGGAAGCTCACGGGACAAATGTAGCCCACAAAGACTACTTGTGTGGCCTGCCCGCCAGTGCTTGTAATGAAAGAGGTGCTGAGGCTCAGCCCTGGAAAGCCCTGGCACAAATTAAGCACTGGCTAGGTGTCCAAAGAGCGGCAGCTGCTGGCTGGGCGCTCAGCTCTGAAGGCAGCGCCGCCATGCGCAGCAGTGCAGAAGTAAGGGTGGCATGGTGTGGTGCATCGCCACCCCTACTTCTGCACTGCTGCGGGTGGCAGCGCTGCCTTCAGAGCTGGGCGCCCGTCCAGCAGCCACTGCTCTCTGGATGCCCAGCCAGTGCTTAATTTGTGCCGGAGTGTGTCAGTGCTGAGCCCTGGCACGCCTTTCAGTATAAATTAATCACTGTAGATAATAATGTTGATTTATAAACTTTGTTAAAAGATGGAAACACTAATACTTATGTTGCAATCAAGGTCTTTATTTATTGGCAGCTGAAGTTTATTTTTTTTTAATTTTGTCAGCCTTCTGCACAAATGGCCTGCCTCTTGTAATAAAATTCTCAAATTGGCCCCTGGGTAGATCTAATTGAGTATCACTCATCTAGTGGATAGGGCACTGAGCTGGGAGACAGGAGATTAAAGTTGTATCCTCAGCTTTGCTACAAACCTACTGTGTGATCTTGGGCAAGTCACTTTAGCCCTGTTTCTCATCCCACCTTTCTTGTCTATTTATATTGTAAGTTCTCTTACTATATGTCTTGACAATGCTTAGCACAATGGGGGTCTGATCTTGGTTAGGGTCTGGCAGTGCTACTGTATTACAAATAAATAAAAATTGTCCAATGCTGGTTTGTCTTTAAAAAGTCACATTATCTAAAGAGGAATGCAATACAATTGACCTGATAGGTGGTAAAGGAGCTATTAAAAGAACCATTTTAAATCAAGTTGTATAGCTTAAGTTTTATATAATTTTGAATAAGGAAAAAAACTTCTGTCCTTCAAGCATTTCATATTGTTCATCAAAGCATAGAGCTTGGCAAATTAGAAAAACTGGAGAAAAAAGCCAAACCATAGTTGAGTTGAGCCTAAATACATCTAAATTTATGCAAAACAACATCAAATTATGGTTATTACCAGGAAATTATGCCAAAGCATTCTCATTGGTTGGCTCCTAATTAACAGCCACAAGACTATTCAAGAAACAGGTACAGTAATTGCTAAGCCTGGCTTGGGGTATCGTTGGCCTGCTTATTGCTGAAAGGATGCATGTGTTTTTCCTAGCAGACAAACGCACCATTATGCTTTACCTCAGCAGGGTGGAATGTCAACCAAATAATGGGTTTAATTCAGAATATTATATTCAGTTTGTGAATGAGGCTTTTCTTGTGACCTGGAAAGACTTTGTACACAAAGCAGCTGGAATCCCATTGAAAGTAAAAGCCTCTTCCTTTCTCCCCCCCCCCCCCCCATTGCTTCCAGTAAGAACCTGAAAGGACTGAGGAGTTTCCGCAATTATATGCCTTTGAGCAGTAAAGCCCAGTGGTGCAAAACAGTTTGTTTCCTAAATTTAACATATGACAGTAATTAATTAAAAAATGCCTGTCTTGGTCTTTTATCACTGAGATCAAGTTTTAAATACAGGAATGGGCAATGAGAAAACATTTGTGGACATTTCAGAAGGCTGTTGTTTTAGAAGCCACAAACTGAGCAGGTTTGAAAAGTAACAAAGCTCTGAAAATCTCTAAAATTAGCCTGCATCTTCATATAGCAAAAACTTGTGCTCTTGGCTTTGCTTCAGAAGAAAAATATACAAGTTCATGTTATTAATTTGTTCATGGTAGCACATATAATATGTTGGACAGACACTTTCCAGACAGGCAAGAAAGGGCAAGTCCTACTGACAATTACACTGATGGATGCTGGAGATGTGTGTTTTCCAATCGTATGAGGATATAATGTTCAAGGACAATAAGTAGTTTAAATATATTGGGAATAAAATAAGTCCTAAAGATTGTATAAGCCTGCTAGAAGATGGAGATGGTAAAATGGCTAATGCAGATAACTCAGAAGGGTTCAGTAAATATTTCTGTTCTGTATTTGGAAACAAGAAGGGTGATGTACTCATCACATGAGGGTGATGGCGTACTTTCCAATCCATTGGTAACTAAGGAAAATGTTAGTCAATATCTACTAGGGATAATCATTTTGAAATCAGCAGGCCTGGATAACTTGCACCTAAGAATCCTAAAAGAGTTGGCTGAGGAGATCTTTGGTCCACTGATAATTTTAATAAATCTTGGAATACCAGGGAAATTCCAGAAGACCGGAAGAATGCTAATGTTGTGCCAATATTGAAAAAGGACAAGCAGGATGACCTGAGTAATTATAGGCTGGTTATCTTGACATGAATTCCATGCACAATAATGGAAAAGATGCTATAGGCTTCAATTAAGAATTAAATAATGGGAATATAATTAATGTCAGCCAGCATGGTTTTATGGAAAATAGATATGATTATACAGATCTGATGTCATTCTTTGAGGAGATTAGAAGTTTGGCTGATAAATGTAACTATGTAGATGTAACATACTTAGAACTTTCGTAAGGCATTTGACTTAGTACTATACAACATTATAAATTAGAACTACAGTATTATTAAAGCAAATATTAAATGGATTAAAAGCTAGTTAACTGACAAATCTCAAAAAGCAGTTGTGAATGGTAAATCAGAATTGTCAAATAGGTTTTATTCCCATTGTGGTTCTGCACGGATCAGTACTTGACCCGGTGCTATTCAATATTTTTATCGGTTATTTGGAGGTAAAATATAAAATCACTGCTGATAAAATTTGCACAAAGAGTGGCGTAGTGGTAAGTAATGATGACAGGGTAGTCATATAGAGTAATCTGGATCATTTGGTAAACTGGGCCCATTCAAATAAAATGCATTTTAAAATAGCCAGATGCAAGGTCATATATCTAGCAGCAAGGAATACAGGTCATAACTACAGAACAGGACTGTATCCTGGAAAGCAATGATTCTGAAAAGGACTTAAGGATCATATTGGACAAACAACTCAACAGGAGCTCCCTGCGCAACGCAGTGTCCAAAAGGGCTAATGTGATTTGTGGATATGTAAGCAAGGGACTAGTGAATAGGAGTAGAGAGGTGATTATACCTTTGTGTATGGCAATGGTGAGACTGAAGCTAGTATACTGTGTACAACACTAGTGTCCACATTTTAGAGAGGATGCCGAAAAACCACAAAAGTGATTCAATGACTAGAGTAAATGCCTTACAGTGGGATATTTAAAACTGTTTAGCTTATCAAAAAGAAGTTTGAGAGATCACTTGATTACAGTGTCTAAGTACCTTAATGGGGAGAAAATACCAGGCATTAAAGGGGGCTTTAATGTAGCAGAGAAAGGAATAATAAGAACCCATGACTGGAAGCTGAAGCCAGACAAATTCAAAATAAGGCACACATTTTTAATAGTGAGGGTGATAAACCATTAGAACAAACTAGCAAGGGAAGTGATGAATTCTCTCTCTCTTTCTCTTGATTTCTTCAGATCAAGTCTGGATGCTTTCTGGGAGATATGCTTTAGTCAAAGTTATTGGGATCAATACAGGGTAACTTAGTGAATGACCTATGATGCAGGAGGTCAGATTATCAGAGGGGTAGCCGTGTTAGTCTGGATCTGTAGAAGCGACAAAGGGTCCTGTGGCACCTTATAGACTAACAGAGGTATTGGAGCATAAGCTTTCGTGGGTGAATACCCACTTCTTCGGATGCAAGCAGTGGAAATGTCCGGGGCAGATATAAATGTTCAGGGAAGAGTCAAGCTAGAGATAACGAGGTTAGCTCAATGAGGGAGGGTGAGGCCCTCTTCCAGCAGCTGAGGTGTGAACACCAAGAGAAGAGAAACTGCCTTTGTAGTTGGCTAGCCATTCATAGTCTTTGTTTAGTCCTGAGCTGATGGTGTCAAATTTGCAAATGAACTGAAGCTCTACAGTTTCTCTTTGGAGCCTGGTCCTGAAGTTTTTCCTTGCATCCGAAGAAGTGTGTATTCACCCACGAAAGCTTATGCTCCAATACCTCTGTTAGTCTATAAGGTGCCACAGGACCCGAGGTCAGATTAGATGATCTAATGGGTCTTCCTGGTCTTAAAATATATGAATATCAGCATTATTTATAGATCTTTTCCCACATGGCTCGTTACATTACTGAACATTGCACTGTGAAAACTCCAAGTAGAATTGAAAATATCCTACTTAATTACTGTGTTTAAGCACCTCTTATTCAGCACCCATGAGTTTCTTTAATGCAGGAGACAGGAAATAATGGTAGTCAGCAACAGAGGCAGCATAGGTCAAATGAGCAATTTTAAGAGTTAGGAATATTCTGGGCACACTGGTCACCAGAGTAAGTTTAGCTCAGCTGCTTATGAGTTGACAGATAGAATAACGCTGCCAGCCATGGAGGTAAATCTCATCCTAAGTGGCCCTCTTCTTATATGTCTGCTCTAAGTCTCCAGGCTACTTTAGCTGTCAGAACACAGACCCAAACTTTCACAAGAATAACAGCAGGAGACCCAGTCCTGATAAAACTAGACAAGGAAAAATACTGGACATCACCAGCTGTTTTCAGTGGATGTAGCTGTAATTTGAGATTTTGCATGGTTGAGGAAGATCAAGGTACAGACGAAACAGGCAGCATCTTCATCTTGTTCCATTTAACTGAACTGCTGTAATCCTTGTAGCCTCAGTAAAAGGAGGAGATAAACCTATTGAAAAGGATCATAGTTCTGATGAGAAGCGCCCTAAACTGATTTAATAAGAATTTACGTCTTTGGAATTTAATAATCCACGTGAATCAACTGGATGAAACTCTCCTGAAGGCCAGAATATGACCAGAGCCGGATGAGTGGTAAAACGAGTAACTCCATCTATAACAAGAATATTTAACAAAGAATTAAACATGATTTATTCAGAAAAAAATGGGTTGGGGAGAAAGATGTAAAAGTGTTTGTGTACTCTTTCTCTAAATCTGTAGCAGAAAGCCAGATAGGAAGAAGGTAGGGGAAGGTTGACTTGTAGGAGAAGTTCTGCAGTGGAGAGACAGGCACTGAGTTGCTCTAGGGATAATATGGTTACATTATTTGAACAAGGGGAACTTCCTTAAAATGTTAGAAAATGACTCTTGCCCCTGTCTTAGCAACACTAACAGTTCATCTTTTGCTTTTGTAGTCTATTCCAGGATGTATCCATGGCATCTCTTCTGCTTGCAAACAAAAAGAAAGTTATGTTTAAGACTTTTTTCCCAGTTAGACAGAAGATAACACTGCTTACTAGTACGAGTGCTCTAGAACTTTCACAAAGAAATTCCAAATTAGACAAAGATCCCCTAGTTTCAGGTTTTATTACCAACTCAGATCTTGTCGCAAGCTTGTTACCCTTTCAGTGAGCCAGAGTTGAATTTCGAGAAAACTGGGGCCAAAATCATGGTTTTAGGTGGAAACCAGGCAACATACTACAGTCTGGCTGTCATTCAGACTTAAAAGTCAAGGGGATGCAAACACCATGGGAAACAAAAACAGGGCTAGTTCTCTAGTAGTTTGCTGACAACCAGCAATATCCTGCAGTCTCCCAATTTAAAGCTGAATACTTTGCCGGCCCAAATATTTTGCTGCATGTAAAGGAAGAAGGAGGGGAAGGTCAGGCTGGTCTCTGCATATAGCAGAAGCCAGTCTTGAAACAAAACTGGAAAATAATGGGATCAGATAAACCCTAGTGAACTAGAGTCAGCATGTTCCACACAGTTCTAAATGGAACCAGATAAATAGATTTCTTTTGTTTTGTGTTAAATACCACAAAGTGGCATCAGTTCCTTCTGTTTCTCCGATCACTCTTCTCCCACCAAGTCAATCAGAGCTAAACTCCCTTCTTTAGCATTCATGAAAGCTTGTGTTGGTGATGATGAGCAGTGATATCTCTGCTTGGAATGAGGATCCTTACAGCAGAATCCAGTATCATTTATTCCTTTAGCATGGGAAGAGGGAGGAGCAATAAAGTTTTGCTTTACTCTTCAGATTTTCCCTCTAAAGATATCACAGCCATCACGTCTTCTTAGAGAAGTAGAACACCAATATATTTCCACACAGCAAAATCCTGAGAGCATATGGCCTTGCCCATCCAAAATCTTCTTCAGGACCCTACCAAGAATATTTAAATCTCAATCATTTCAGTTTTTGCTCACCTTATAGCAAATGGGTCACATTCTGGAGCTGATGCTTGAGATGGAACTAAGGAGGTGAAATACACTCCCTTTTCTGACTATTATCTACTTCAGTTTCGGGGTGTGTGTGTGTGTGGGGGCAACTTTCTCATCAGGGCAATTAACCCCCCAAAGGATCATCCTCAAAATAGGTCAAATGGTGCCTTCAAAATTTCCAGAAGTCATAGGGAAAATATCATTCCTTTGGTAGGCCACTACTCCATGACCTGGTAAGAATTTATAATTGTGCTCTCAACCTTCAGTATAGTGGTCCCTAAATAGCCTGTCCCTGGCTTTGCGCTCATCAGTCACCATAGTTAAAAGATGAAGCAGGTGGAGAGTTGGCGAAAGCACAGGTGGCAGAAATTTCATCCCATGTCAGACCAATAGCGACACAAGAAGTTTTGAAGTCTTTATACTGTTCAAGTCCAGAGGGGAGGAAATGTTTCTTTGCTGCCATTTCAGAATCTGCAAGCAGACCTATTCTGTGTTGCAGTCAAACTAGCTAATGCAGGCTATCTCCACTCAGTTACAGAACTGGCTCTCTCTCACCATTAGGAGTTTTAATGGAAAAATAAAGCATTGCTTGGATCTGGACCAACATGTCTCTCTGTAAGAGGGTGTTCATCCTCTTTATACACACACGCTTGGATTGCTTGAATTTCAGCCAGTCATTGTCACTCTCTAAGGTTCTGACGTGCTGGAAATGCTACAGGTTATAGCCTCTGAGTTGGGTTCAGGTCTTGCCTGGCTGGTGAAGGCCAGTGGGGACATAGGTGCCGACTTCAAGGGTCCTCCGGGAGCACCCACGGAAAAAAAAATAGCGGGTGCTCTGCACCATCAGCCACAGTTATTTGGTGGTGTCACTGTCGATCAGCTGTTCAGCGGCGCCCCCAATGAACTAATTGAGCTTTTGCAGTCTCTCCATTTGCACCTGGCTCAGTGTGCCAATAGGCACACAGTGTGAGGCGTACAGTACACAAATGGCCGGATAGAGAGATAAATGTCTGTTACCTCCTGCCTGAAGGGAATATTTCCAAGGTACATCACCTCCTGGCAACCAGCCTTAACTCCAAGACCATAAGAACATAATTTTAAGTATTAATAAATAGCACCGTAGATATTACCCTGACATATGTTTTGCAATGATTATGATAACCAGTGGGGTACTGGCTCTCAGTACAGACCTCACATGCCACCCTTTGAGATCAGAGATCCATGTACAACCCTATGCACCCTTCTGTGCCCTCTGCCAGTGGACATCAAGGGGTCCTTGGGTCACAAATACCCCATCTATGCCAACCACTTATTACCCTGCAGGACTGACAGGGGTTCGAGCACCTGCTGGATCTGATCTTTGGGGACCTGTGACCAGTGCCACTGACCAACAGCCTTCTTAAATCCCAGTGTTTTATTCAGCTGTAGGAACAAAGCTTTAGAGAAAGAGATTTCACTAAACAGTGAGCCTACATACATACTGAACCTCATCTAATCTTTATGTTTCACTACAAACCAAGTTAGATGGGCTTCCCTCTTGTGTTATAGGACCAGAACAGAATCAACTTATATTCTGTTAGGAAGCCATGGAGGTCTTGGGACCCAGCCTGGTCTCTCTTTGTCTGAGAGTCTGGGCTTGTCTGGACTGTAGAGCAGAGGTGGGCAAACTACGGCCTGCGGGCCACATCCAGCGCATGGGACCCTCCTGCCTGGCTCCTGAGCTCCTGGCCCGGGAGGCTAGATCCCTGCCCCTTCCCTGCTATTCCCCCTCCCCCACGGCCTCAGTTCACTGTGCCGCCGGCGCAATGCTCTGGGCGGCGGGGCTGTGAGCTCTTGCCGGGCAGCGCAGCTGCAGAGCTGCAGCCTGACCCGGTGCTCTGTGCTGCGCAGTGACGTGGCTGGCTCCAGATGGGCGGCGTGGCTGCCTGTCCTGGTGCTCTGGGTGGCACGTCTGTAGCACTGCCAGCCACCGGTGCTCCAGGCAGCGTGGTAAGGGGGCAGGGAGCGGGGTGGTGGTGTTGGATAGAGGGCAGGGGAGGTTGGGGTGGTGGTCAGGGGGCGGGGGTGTGGATAGGGGTCGGGAAGGTCAGAGGGCAGGGAACAGGGAGGTTGAATGGGGGCAGGAGTCCCGGGGGGCAGACAGGAAGGAGAGGAGGGGTTGGATGGGGCGGCAGGGGTCAGTCAGGGGCAGAGGGTACAGGGGCGTTCAAGGGACAGGGAGCTCGGGGGGTGGGGTGGATGGGGCAGGAGTCCTGGGGGGGGGCTGTCGGGGCGAGAAGCGGGGGGCGGATACAGGTCAGGGGCCGGGCCACACCTGGCTGTTTGGGGAGGCAGAGCCTCCCCTAACCGGCCCTCCATACAATTTCGGAAACCCGATGTGGCCCTCAGGCCAAAACGTTTGCCCGTCCCTGCTATAGAACCTTGTCTGATAGACCGATGCCAGCAGATCCCTCAAGTGGAGGTCTGCATACATGACCTCCCTGAATGACATTAGTCGTTCTTCTGTTGGCACAGTTGCAGCCATACTAGGGTTTGGCTGGTATAGCTATGTCACCAAGGGAGTATTACAAGGCCCAGGTGTGACTTTTGCCTTAGACTGTTTTTTTCCCCAGTTGGCCAGCCATTAAAGCCATTGAGGCTGAATGGGTCTAACTGCCTGAACAATGAAGCAATCAGTCACAGGACTGTACCTACCTGTCAGGGAGTGTATTGAATCTGTCTGCTCCTCATTCCAACATACCATCTCAGAAGTAAAATAGAAAATAAACTATATTTTGGGGTACTCCTGAGTAATACCTGAGCCCTAGGAACAGGGTACAGGTGGGAGCCCCTAGAGCAGTGGTGGGCAACCTGCAGCTGCGGGCCACATGTGGCCCATCAGGGTAATCCGCTGGAGGGCCACCAGGCAGCTTGTTTACATTTGCACGGCCACCCGCAGCTCCCCGTGGCAGTGGTTCACCATTCCTGGCCAATGGGAGCTGCGGGAAGCGGCGCGGGCCGCAGAGATGTGCTGGCTGCTGCTTCCCACAGCTCCCATTGGCCAGGAATGGCGAACCGCGCCCACTGGGAGCTGTGGGAGGCCGTGCAAATGTAAACAAACTGTCTGGCAGCCCGCCAGCGGATTACCCTGATGGGCCATGTGAGGCCCGCAGGCCACAGGTTTCCCTCCACTGCCCTAGAGTGTGTGAGTAACAGAGAATTTGGTGCAGTTAACAATGGAAGTATTTAGATCATTGTCTTTTAAATGTTCTGTGGACTTACTGGTTATTTATAACACTTATTGTATGAAATAGTATACTGTCATTTATAGCACAAACTCTGTGTGGCCAGAGCAGTACAGGATAATGTAATCTCTGTCACTGCATTTGAATTGTTTCCTTTTCTTGTCCTAGGATGTTTGCTTTGTCAGAAGATACTCATTGGGGGGTCATAAATGTTTCTGATTTTGTAAAAGCTTGTGTGTGGCATAGGGTCAGGGATAGGTGAACAAAACCATTTTCTTTTCAGCTCTAGTTCTTTCACAAATGTGTCTGTGAACAGTGTTGCAGTCGATGGGGTGGAAGTGCCAGGAATATCAGGTACGCTTCTTTGCCAGCAAAATAAACATAGTGTCAGGCTGTCTGGTCTGGAGTGGGCACAACAGTGAGTGCCTGCCTCATGGCAGACTGTCAGTAAACAAGGGCAAGAACCCTCTGTGAGTCACATCTGAGAATACCAGATTCAGGACAAACGGCTGAGAAATATGGCAGACTCACCCCAACTGGTGGTTATTCTATCATTAGGTTATACCAAGCTAGTAACAAAAGTGAACTTCTGTATCACCACACTACTTAACAAGAAGTCAGAGATGCAGTCTCCTTAGGCATTCCAGCCCTTGTCTCACCACCCAGACACTGGACTCCATGATGAGTGGTTACTGAAAACCAGTTTCATCACACAAAGGGTCCTCTAATCTCAAGAGATCAGCCACATAGCCAAGTCAATATATAACTCAGATCTTACCCAGTAACCATGCTGCTGCCAATCCTTTAGTAACTAAAATCTAAAAGTTTATTAAGAAAAGAGTTAATGGTTTAATAGATCATATACAAACAAATAATTGCAGAGTCCTTACATAAGGTAAAGGTTTATACCAGTGATGGAATAAACTGCAGGCTTGTAAAGTCTCTGGTAACTTCCAAAAGATTGGGAGGTCCTCAGCCCATAGTTCAAAATGCTCCTTTTTGTTATAAATCCATAAATCCATAATCCAGAGACTCAGGGCAGGAAAGAGGCAAAATGGAGATATCTTTGGGGTCTTTTATACCCTTTGCCATATGCCTGGACATTTACTGGCTCAAACAAAGCTCACAGCCAGATGCCTGGAAAGCTACTGGCCCAAGAAGGAGTCCAGGGTCACATGAGCATATCACATGTCCTTACATACTTTGATAACTCGCAGGGGCAGCCATTGCCCCTATTCTTGCTTAGGCATCTACAGGAAGAGCTATCTGGAGAGTTGATTTTTCTTAATGGCCCATCAAGCTTTAATAGTCCATTCACAATGGGCTGGTGAGACTGGATGTAAGCTATCTTGTGGGTGTTACCCCAGGAATGACCACATATTAGATACAGATACATAGCCAATATTTAGAACTTCAGATACAGTGATGATACAGGAATTTAACAAGGATAATCATACTTGATAGACTGTAAGTTTCTCATTGACCCCTTACATGATACACTTCATATAAGATTTGTTGCAATTGTAGAACAATGGTAGTAACAATGATACATATGGTCGTTCTCAGTCAGACAGCATCACAACCCCACACTGGTGGTATATTCTGCAATTAGATTTCACCATGCCAGTCACAAATGTGAACTCCTGAATCACTATACCAGTCTTACCAGAGATACACACAGTCCCCTTAGACCCTCCAGCCTATCTTGCCACTCAGTCAAACTGGACTTTGTGATAAAGTCACTCAAACCCCAAATCACATCACATCAGGTTTCTCCCAGTCCAAAGAGACCAGTCACTTACCCCAGATCAATTGGTACTCCAGATCTTACACCAAAGACAAGGCTGGCAGCCAATTCTACAGTAAGCTAATTAAAGATTTATTAGCTAAGAAAAAGAATGGGAGTTACTGAGAGGTTAAAGCAGGTAATAGATATGTACAGGTGAATCACAGTTTGTAACTCCAGATGGTGGCAGTGATGTAATAGATTGCCAGTTTCCTAAAAGTCTTTTCTGGATACCCAGATTGTCTGGAGATCTCCCCTTTGCATTTGGTACACTTCTCTGTAAGAGTCCAAAACAGTTCAAAGATGAAGGATCTTTCTTTGGATCCCTTCTTATATCTTCTTCTCACAAAAGACAAGCTGACAGCCTCTCTACCCATGTAGGCTTTTCCTTTGATGAGTTAGGAATGCACTTAGTCTTTTGACCTCCGACCATCATACATAATGACCATTTGCTTTGAAATTAGCATTTTCTGTTAAAGTCCTTCATTAACATTTCATAAGATTTTTTTGATGAGTTATTTAGTTAGATCGGTATGCACAATGTAAATGTTTACCATTACATTGTAACAGGAACAGATAAATGAAAACAATACAAGTAACATTCCACTAGTTTTCATGAAGTTTAAACATCTGAATACATTTAACACTTTGATCTATACTAACACACAAGCAAATTGGTCTGTGACCCTGATCTGCCAGCATCACATGTAGCACCGTTCATTGAACAAAGAATATTTCCAGTACCTGAAAGATTAATGCAGTATGTAAGTACCCAGCTAACTTTACTCCAGTATGCACTTAACCATCTCATGAGTGCTGATTTTAAGACCTTCCATGGTAGTTATCTGAGATGGGTGTCTGAGATGAGCTGGTAGTTAGCTGACAACTTTAGAAGTAGGGACACAAAATCCTCCCATAATTTAGTAGCAAAGCATGTGAACTCTCTGACTTGACTTTCATCTCCTCAGGTGCTATTTGAAGGAATATCCCTACAAGCTGGGATCTGTGCCTGATGAGATGATATTTTACTCTTGTTTAAACAAGAGTAATTTTTGAAGCTTATAAGGAATTTAGTCTCTAGTGAAATATCTGGGATAATATGGCTTTTGTTGCCATCCCTTTTTAAGTAAAAGTCACGGATTATATTAACAATGTGTAAAAGTTATTCAAGCTCCTTTCAACCATTTTCTGAAAGATAAATTGAAGGGAGAAAATTAACTTCCACAATGCACGAATTCAACTCATGCGGTGGTTGCAAGAGCAACTGGCAGTAAGTGAGAGTGAACGTAATAATCACTAGAGCATATCCTCTGGGGCTACAGCTCAAATCCAATCTTACCCGAAAGTCCTGGTGGAATCAGTTCTATACATTTCAGCTTCTAGTTTTGCCCTGGAGGTGCTTCGCCCCCGTTCCATCCTGAGGCCCTGCCCTCCATTCCTCATCTTCCCATCCCTTCCCCTCCCCGCAGCTTCCTCACGCCCCCCGCTCTTCAGGGGCATTGCCAAACAGCTGATCCATGGTAGCGCTGCCAACAGCTGTGGCTGGTGGGTGCTGAGCACCCGCCCAGCCCCGGAGCACCCACAGAGTCAGCGCCTATGGATTTCAAGGCCAGAAAGGACCATTATGATAACTAAGTCTGACCTCCAAATGTAAAAGTACCAGAAATTTCACCTCTGCCATCAGGACTTCCCAAGACAAATCCAGGCCCCCTGGCACAATAAGTGGGGAAAATCCTACTCCATGGCCACAAAGCCACTTGAAGAGTATCCAGTGACAGATGCCACAAGCATCCCAGGAGAAGATTTCAGTATCTCCCAGATGTGAGTGCCTGACATACTGATGGCACACGCTGTGATTCTAAGATGTCTCATTCTGTTGATTCCCTTCTTTTGGCAGTACTGCCAACTCCTAAAACATGATTTCTGGAAGAAAGAAGTAAGGTGGTGCCCATGGCATTTTAATATCTTTGCATTTCTTATTTCAAGGCCTTATCCTGCACTTTATATCAGCAATCCTGACTGTTTTTCAATCTTCTCCAACACCAGTCTCCTTTACCATGCCACTCAGAGCAGCAGGAGCTCGCAGCTGCGCGGCCTGGCCCCCAGGAGAACTTCCTTTTGGACCCCAGTTTTATAGTGAAACTGGAGTCTTGCTTAGCTGTACCTTAACCAATAATTTTACTAAAATATTACTAAACAAATTTCAAACCAATCCTAACATATTGTAAAACAATCCTTTAACCAATTATACCCCAACCACCTTAATTGATTTATACCTCGCAAAATTAGTTACACAACCGACAGAAACAGACAAAGAACCAGACAGAGACCATACAGATAAACAATAGGGAAGTAGGGACCATAAATGCAAAACAGAAGTATAGATTTTACAACCACAATTGTTGATAAGTGATTTATTGCCAGACAGAATGCCATCAGACTAAGTTTTCTTTAACCATCTTAAGATCTGTTTCTTTATCTGGTGATGGTGGGTACTATTAGAACAGGATCAACTTCTTAACAGCCCAATATTACATTGTTTTAATGTAATTTAGATGGAATGTGAGGATGGGATTTTCTGCTTCTTAGCTTATGGCTGCTGCTCTCCTAATATGGCCACAGACAAAGGCCTCAGACCTTACAATATGTCTATAGGAAAAGACCTTATCCTTACACCCTGCTGTAGAAAAATCCTCAGGAAGCAAAAAGTAGTCAGGGCATGGAGATTGAGTCTTACAGAACTACTGATTCATACTCCCCTCTGCAGGGAGAAGTTTGCAGCCTCTCCTCACACAGGCAGCAATTAAGGGCACATAGCTCCCAACCTCCACAGAGCCCAAGAATCTACATAAGTCTAATTCCAGCCCTGTAGACATCCATGAGGAGGGACGCTCTTTAAGATTCCTCTCCCCTTTGTCAGGGCAGTGCCTAAGGGATCAGCTCCTTCACCACAGCTGCACATTCCAATTCCCTTTGTGGGGAGTCAATGCTGGTCAGACTAGGAAACACCCAATATATTTTTGGCTGCTATATAAATAAAGCAACCATCTCCTCTGTGTCAGCTTGCCATCGATTTTAAGCCTCGTTGTCAGGGAAGCACGATAGGTGACAGGGCTGCTTCCCATGTGCGCTTCCTCTCTGGGATACCCTCTCTGCATTGAATACTCATGGAACGCCAACCATACGGTACTAGTTTGTGTTGCTGTGTGTTCGGGGGAAGATGGGGAACCCGGGAATTTAGGCTTCATTCCCCTTCTTCCTCTTATATATGGGCATTTTCTGCTCCTTTGGTCACCTCCATGCTGTAGAAGGGGGATGAGCACTTCTGACCCTTTGTCAATAGCACTCTTACGGATTATTGTCTGTGTAGAGGCTAACATTTTCAAAAATAGAGGCATTAAGAGTCTGAGGTTAGGTCTGCACTACCAACATGTGTCGTTATAACTACGTCTCTCAAGAGTGTGGAAAATCCACACCTCTGAGCTATGTAGTTATAGTTACCGAACTCCTGGTGTAGAGAGCACTATGTTGATGTGAGGGCTTATCCTGTTGACATAGCTACCGCCTATCAGGGAGGTGGAGTATCTACACCAACAGGAGAAGCTGTCCGTTGGCAGAGGTAATGTCTTTACTAAGCACCACAGCAGCGCAGCTCCGCAGTTCAGCTGTGCTGCTGCATCTCTGTAAGTCTTTATTGCTGGGGGGAATTCTGCATCACTGTGCAATGCAGAATTTGCGCAGAATTAATGTTCTGTGCAGAATTTCATGTTATCCTCACAGAACTGGGGCTGCAGAGCTGCTGGCTGCCAACTGAGGCTGCTGGACTCTGCAGAGCCCAGCTCTCCAGCTTGCAGTGAGCTGAGTGCCTGGCCCAGTGGCGATGGAGGCTCTGCATGTGCTGGCTGTAGGGCTTGATCCTCATCTGCCCAGGGATGGGAGTGGGCCCGGGAAACCCAGCTCTGCCAAAGGGTGAGGAAGGTCAGGGCTGCACCATGTCCCTCAGTGGGACAAAGCTGAGCAGAGCGGATTCTATGCGTGGGCTCTAGGGAAAAGGGGGGACATGTCTGGGTGGGGGGGCACAGCTGGGCTTTGGGGGGCCAGGGGATCCTGTTTCTGGGCTCTGGGGAAGAGGGGTCCCCACGCAGCCTTCTCCAGCACCCCCCCTCCCAACTGGAACTGGATTGTAGTAGGAGTTTCTTTAACTCTCTACTCCTGGGGGGAATCTTTTTCATTGTCTGTGTTGTTCACATATTTGCTGACAAGTATCTTGAAATAAATTACTGAAATAATTTAAACTGGTGTGATTATTTTGTGTCATTCTGACAAATAAAATATGCAGAATTTTGCAAAATTTTAAAATATTGTGCTCAGAATTTTAAAATTTTTTGGTGCAGTATTCCCCCAGGAGCAATAACTGTAGACAAAACCTTAAGCTGTTTTTAAGGGTATGTCTCATAGGTAGAGAGCTTTGCAAAAGCTCTAGTGCTCTAAGAACAGGTGGGATGGGCAGCGGCTTGGGCTAGCTGCCCCAGTACATTGACACCTGATCCCCTGGGTATGTAATTGGGTGGCTAGCCTGACCTGCATCCCATGCTGCCGCTACTACATTGCTATTTTTAGTGTGCTGGATAGAGCAGAACTAGTGCTGGTCTGTCCACCTGCATTGAGAAGCACCCTCCCAGCTGCAGCGTAGACATAACCTAACTCTCCAACTTGAGACAGCTTTAGTCCAATTAGAAGAGGTTCTGAGAGCTCATACTTCTTATTGACTACAGCTGGCATGAGTACTGAACATGTCTGAAGAAGGCAAACCCAAGAAATCACAAGTTGATTACCTAAAAACTGAGGCACTTAAAAAAAAATCAGAACTATGGCCAATTTTTCAGAATAACTTATCAAGGGATTCCAGTGGTACAAACAAGAGGCAACAGCAGAAACCTCTACATGAACGCTGTCTAATCAAAATTGACTTTGATCTCTTTCTGTCATTTTTTTATGTATTACCCACGCTTGTGTAATATTTTCTTCTTAGTTAAAGCAGAAGAGAGTGTAAATGTCCATGTAGGCTCAGCATTTCAATTTTCTTTATGTTTGCTGTGTGTATTTTCAGATTGGAAGGTACGATGGACAACATTGGATACATGTGCAACTCCATTTGAAATCAGTGGGAATTGCATACATACCTGTAAGGAAATTTGGCCCTCCAGAGTGTGATAATTTCTTTCATTATTCAAAGCAGTTCCTGTTTCTCTCAAGTGGCTCCTGCCTTCCAAGAACATAACTTTTAAAAATTGTATTTAGGGCTAATTGCAGTTAACTCGTTATTTACTCAAAAAAAGTAATAATGATTTAAAAAATTGTGATTAATCACAGTTTTAATCACACTGTTAAACAACTGAATACCAATTGAAATGTATTAAATATTTTTGGATGTTTTTCTGCATTTTCAAAAATATTGATTTCAATTACAACATAGTATAAAAAGTGTACAGGGCTCACTTTATATTATTTTTGATTACAAATATTTGCACTGTAAAAATGGCAAAAGAAATAGTATTTTCCAATTCACCCCACACAAGTACCATAGTGCAATCTCTTTATCATGTAAGTGCAACTTACAAATGTAGATTTTTTTGGTTACACAACTGCATTAGAAAATAAAACAAATGTAAAACTTTAGAGAATACAAGTCCACTCAGTCCTACCTATTGTTTAGCCAATTACTAAGACAAACAAGCTGGTTTACATTTACGAAGCTGCCTGCTTCTTATTTACAATGTCACCTGAAAGTGAGAACAGGCATTCGCATGGCACTTTTGTGGCCGGCATTGCACGGTATTTACGTGCCAGTTATACTAAACATTTGTATATCCCTTCATGTTTCGGCCACCATTCCAGAGGACTTGCTTCCATGATGATGGTGCTCATTAAAAAAATAATGTGTTAATTAAATTTGTGACTGAACTCCTTGGGCAAAAGAATTGTATGTCTCCTACTCTGTTTTACCGGCCTTCTGCCATATATTTCGTGTTATAGCAGTCTCGGATGATGACCCACAAAGAAGGTACCAATGTGAGATTTCTAAAGATAGCTACATCACTCAATCCGAGGTTTAAGAATTTGAAGTGCCTTCCAAAATCTGAGAGGGACGAAGTGTAGAGCATGCTTTCAGAAGTCTTAAAAGAGCAACACTCTGATGTGGAAATTACAGAACCTGAACCACCAAAAAAAAAATCAACCTTGTGCTGGTGGCATCCGACTCAGATGACAAAAATGAACATGTTGCGGTCTGCACTGGCTTGGATTGTTATCGAGCAGAATCCATTATGAGCATGGATTTATGTCCTCTGGAATGGTAGTTGAAGCATGAAGGGACATATGAATCTTTAGTGCGTCTGGCACATAAATATCTTGCAACACCAGCTACAACAGTGCTATGCGAATGCCTGTTCTCACTTTCAGGTGATACTGTAAACAAGAAGCAGGCAGGATTATCTCCCGCAAATGTAAACAAACTTGTTTGTCTTAGCGACTGGCTGAACAAGAAGTAAGACTGAGTGGACTTGTAGGGTCTAAAGTTTTACATTGTTTTGTTTTTGAATGCAGTTATTCTTTGTGCATAATTCTATATTTGTAAGTTCAACTTTCATGATAAAGAGATTGCACCACGGTACTTACATTAGTGAATTGAAAAATACTATTTATTTTGATTTTTTACACTGCAACTATTTGTAATAAAAATATAAAGTGAGCACTATATGCTTTGTATTCTGTGTGGTAATTGAAATCAATATATTTGAAAATGTAGAAAATATCCAAAAATATTTAAATAAATGGTATTTCTATTATTGTTTAACAGTGCAATTAATCTTGATTAATTTTTTTAATCGCTTGACAACCCTCGTTGTAATAAATCTCCCATGAATGCAGAGCGAATTTCTCTTACCGCACAACCAATTTATTACTGTCCAGAGTGACCAACTATGCGTAATTATGGGCAGTAAAGCACAAGTCTGGAAGCAGAGACAAGCATACAGATGAATCCTTCTGAAGATTTAAGCATTTTAAAGAAGTCCACCTTGAGCTGGATTTCTAGTTCGAACCACGAGTAAATGTTTTGTTGCTGAGAAATTAAAAAAAAAGAAAGAAATCCGCATATGTTGTTAATTTTGAACTTTTTTTAAAGTTCTGGTGGTACTTGAATTCATTTCTAAATTTATAGAAAAAGAGCACGTATATAATGACATTACAAAGAGAGTTACTTTTTCTAGGAATAAATTCAGTGATCGTGATTAAAATAAATTAAATTTGGGGGAATAGTTAAATAGGAATAGGCTTGAGTTTGCCTGTGAACATTTGAGAAAACAAAAATAAATATTATACCCTTGAACTCTTCATACATGATGACTGACCATACATAGAGACCCAGACATCTGTAAAAAGACAATGGAAAGTTGCCAGATGTAAATGGAGCAGCCCCATAAGTATATTTTAGCTTATTGGATTTTCATGTAGCAAAAATTCCACTGGAGAGAAAAGAACACTAATCAGACAGCAAAAAATGATGCATTAGAAGACAACTCATTAGCCAACTGGGACTCAAACACTATTAGAAATGACTGGGAAGTGCCAAGGATGTGCCTACACTATTTGACATGTGATTAGCTACACAATTTAAATTCTATGCTCAAGTACTTATTTTTATATGATTTAATACTTTAGCAAGTAAACATGTTTGATCAGAGCTATTTACTAATTCAGATAATACACAATCAATCATTACACTATAATTAGCACACAGATTTGCACTGCAACAGTTTGATTCATAAAAATGCAGTTTGAAATCCCAGGATTAACACAGATAAAAAATTGTAAATTACAGACCAAATCTTGCAGTTTTCACCTGCAAACATTTTGAATTGCAATTTTTAAACCCCTCCTGTTGCTAAGATGACCACACGATAAGATTTTTTGAAAAATAAACTTTTTTTAAAAAAGTCATAAGAAAATATCCTATTTTTAAGACATTTATAAATGAAAATTTTCAAAATAAAAATAGATAACATTTTCAATTAAAACATTGGCCAGAAATAAATTTTTGGCTAAAAATATAAAAGGACCTGTTCTACCATTAACACGGTATAGCACCAACAAACTGAGTGGAAATTAATTTTTCCTTTTTTCTTCAGGTATGCACCAAAATAATTCTATCACTTTATAGATCATTCTTTGTTCTGTGCTGTTCATTAGGAAATTTAATGTAACTGTATATATATTCCCTGAAAAAATAATGTTTCATGTATAGTAACAGCCTTGCTAGTGATCTTGTGATACTTGAATTCATTCCTATATTTAATAGAAAAATAGCACATACGTGGTGACATTACAAGGGGAGTTATGAGTAATCCTCCAGCCAAGAGCACATAACCTCCACAGACACAGGAGTGCAGACATTCCTGGCTGGGATTCCTGTCCTTTAACAGCCACACTTGATACTCCTAGACGGTCTGTTGACTGATCTCTTTGGATGGCATCATGCCAGATTACAGGCTTTTGCCCTGTTTGAATAACCATTCCATGATAAATTTAGATGTGTAGCCTGCAAGACAACACTGCTAGGGGCATATCTTCTTCCGGAAGCAAGTCTGTGCCAGCACTAAAGCATTAACACCACATGCCATTTTATACTTGACATCTGTGGACACAGAGTATGTGACAAAACGAACAGCACAACGAAAGAGGCTTGGCCGGAGGCCAGTAGAGTGCATGAATTGCAGCTGGGGCCCAGGAAACCCATTAAGAATCCTTGAGGTATCGCTGTATTTAATATGAGAGCACTTTGATGTCAGGCATTCTGTTTCAAGACCCACACACGACAGGACATCACAATAACAAACAAGTCAAGCCGGCAGAGCATAACACAGACAAGTTGTTCACATATACCCCTCTTTGCCCACCAAAAAGTGTCAGCCTGCAGAATATAACACAATCCATTTTGTGAGGAGCAATGTCAAAAAGTACAGACGGTAATGCTACAAGGGAGGTGCCCATAACTGTGTGGTGCACAGAAGGGAACAGTGTGGTGCACAGAAGGGAACAGGGAACTGGATCTTAGCCAGTCTGTCATCTGACTAGCTTGAAACATCCAGCAGAAAAATGAGATATCCACTGCCCTTAAATGCCCACTAGTAAGGCACAACCAGCCTTTTATGAACCGTTTGCCCCTTCAAAGGTGTCATTCCACCAGAATATACTCACCTGTTTACTGACATTACTGCTTTTTCTTGCCATGCATCTCTCAGTTAATAAGACATAATTATACATTGTATGTATCACTGTGTGATAATTCCATACTAGGTACTAATTTACAGGCATTGTATAAATCTACAGCCAGAATCACAAGCAATCAGGAGATACTCATCTTCTATTACAGCTTAACCCAGGCCAGCCTTAAGCACAAGCAAGTAGCCACTTAGTGACCCACGGGTATGTCTACACTGCAATTAAAAACCCACAGCTGGCCCGTGCCAACTGACTTGGGCTCTGGCTAACGAGCTGTTTAACTGCAGTGTAGATGTTCAGGTCCAGGCTGCAGCCTGACCTCTGGAATCCTCCCACCTCACAGACTCCTAGAGCCGGGGCTCCAGCCCACTCCTCAATGTTTGCATTGCAATTAAACAGCCTCTTAGCCCAAGCCCAGGTCAGCTGGCATGGGCCAGCTGTGGGTGTTTAATTGTAGTGTAGACATACCCACAGTCTCAAACTTCTGAATTCATGGGCTGGCTCTACTTTTCCCTCCAGCAGTGGAACAAAATAAGGACAACCATCAGATCCCCACTTCTAGTAACAGGGCCAGAAGGATAGGCTACTCCTTGGCCTGAATTTCCCTCTTCGGGAGCTAATGGTCCCACAAATTGTAAGGCAGAGAGAGTTATCAGAAGAGGGATTCCACAGGTAAGAGTTATCATTCAAGTTACAGAACAATAAGTCTCTATGCCTTTCAACTCAGCTCTTCAAATATAAATAAGAGAGAAATTATCAGGCAGCATACTTGTGGGAACTATCTTGCTACTTCTAACACACTAAGGGCTTGTTTATACTACAGCCATGCCAGGAAACTTGGGCCTGCAATATGGTTCCCCTTCGTAGCATTAATGGGACATTAATTATTTCTCCATCTATGTTAAAGCCTTGGCTATCCAAGATAAAGAAGGCCTTAGCCCGGTTTGGGGAAATAGATGGGCCATTCTACACTGCTAAATGAAGTCACGTAGTAGCCAGGACCATCACCAGAGTTGCTGTGTCAAGTATTCTAGAAGGCAACCACAGAATCCAAGAATGGGGTAGAGATGGATTGCCGCATACTTTCTGGGCACTTTGGGGGAAATTAGGAAACAAAACTAAGAATGACTTTTCAATCTTCTTCCAGAAGTGATCTCCACCAAATTTGCTTCATTTTACAGACTGCTTCTGAAAGAGACCTTAAGACTAAAGCAGTATTGCTCTTTATTATGTCCCATCAAGAACCTAATGGTCAACTGGAAAGGAATTTTTATTTCCCCCTGTGTAGCATAAAACCTCTACTATCACCTAACATTTAACTTCTCTCCCGTCTGCAAACAATTAACATTTAATTTCTAGGCCACATCTCCACTTGCAAATTTAGGTCTAATATTGCAGCTGCAGACATGGTAATCCTACTCAGAGTTAGGAAACATGATGTTAAAACATCCAGATGTTGTCTACACAGCAATTTCCATGTTGCTACCACCAGTAGAGGTGCAAACCAAGTGAAGTTACAATTGTGGCAAAATCCTAAATTTCTTGCTGTAAACACAGCCCTAGGGAACAGAAAATAGTTCATTCCCTATCTCTGTTCCTTCTTTTGGCTGTCTCCTCACACTGCCAACACTGGCACATCTGATGTGTGAATGCCAGGAATCAGACTGCCACCAAGGCCACCAGTCTACTTTACATAGGACACATTTAGGAAAGAAGAAAAAGGAAATGGATTTCCGGGGCTGACACTGATGAACTGGCTCACGTGGAAGCAGCCTTGAAAACCTTCACACTCCTGAATGCTGAACAGATAATGCAAACTCACAGACATCCTAGAGGAAACAGTGCAATACTGTGTTATATCACAGGCTTGATTAAAGAGATGGCCCCATCAGCTATCATTACTGTCCTGAAGACATATGTGCAGCTTTGCTGGTGGACAGCACAATGTGTTTGGAGGGGGAGGATTGCTATAGTCACAAGAGAGGTTAGTGGAAATATTTCAGACCTCAGAAGACAAGCAATGTAAAAGATGAATATTTTACAGATTATCTCCCAGAAGTGGCTACCAAGATCTGATCCTTTCAAATCTCTTGCTCTGGTTTGTATTTATGATTAAGTAGATCCCGTCTTTCACTTTTGATAACAGATGATGGGCATAGAGAACTTGGCGATGAAAAAAGGAGCTCTGACTTATGAACACTATGCATGCCAGTGTTTTAGTGGATTATGTGGGCTTTTCAAAGCAAAGAGGGAGGTTATTACAATAGGAGGCAGTATTTTAAACAGTCACAGTCAGAATTTGAAGCAGCAGACAAAGGTCACTATGACTGATTTCAAGTCCCAATGAATAACGTTTTCATTTTTGGTACTTTTGGAATGCAAATCAAAGGAAACAATAGACAAACAAAGACTGCCTTTGTCTTGAGTCATATTACTGTAAAAATATAGCCTTCCAGTAAATTACCTCCACCTCCTCCTCCAGCCTGTGTACTAGAACATAATGAATATGAAGACAGATTATTGACTTGTGCCTATTGTTATCCATATGGTAGATATTACAAAACATCTATTTTCCCTTCATTAGTTGGGCCAGCTCTAGGTACTGATTCTCTTTGTGGGGGAAATTTTTACAAAAAAAGTAGAAAATGAAGCATTTCCCTGGGCCTCATCTGGCGAGTTCCACTAAGTGGAGACCATCTTGGGTCATGATGATATCCTCAGGTCCCCACCAGTTATTTATTACACTCCAGCCAAAACAGTCACAAGTCAGATGAAATGGCTACTGGGAACAGGAGTGGAAACACTTGTGGATCATGGCATTGATCTTAAAGTCAAATTAGTCAACACATTGTCAGCTACATGTGAGTACAAAGTTAAGCAAACTTGGAATGAATCTGAAAAAACAAACAAATTGGTGATTACTCACATCCTCTCTGCTTGAGTTTCTCAATACTGAATTCCCTGATTTGACTTTGTTTGATCCCACCCCTTCTCTATTCCCAGGACTTTGACTCCTCTTTTCTCTGGCTTAATCAGTTAGAAAGATGCATGTACTCTGCTCCCGTATATTGGGAATGTAGTCCTGAATCCCAGAAAGACAATAGCCCTGTTAGTAAATATTAATATTTTGTGATTCATTTGTGTATTAAATTAATGATTCCTTGGCCAAAAATACCCAAATCCTCTCTGAGTTAGCTAAACTCTAAATGTTAAAGAGTATTTTGTTTAGGACTAATGAATGTCTAATCAGAGCAGGCCTGTATCCAATTACCCACTCTGTTTTTACCCTGAGCTTTAACTGACACACTAGGAATGTTATTGATAAAATGAATGTTAGCTGGACCTTAGAATGTTATTAAATAATGGATTGGGGGTCTTTTTACTCTAACCCTAGACCCTTAGGGAAATTGTCCAGACGCCCAAAAAGGAACCGCTTGTAACTGATTTAGGGCAGCTGTTTTCTATGATCAATACAATAATAATCTACGGAAAGATGCTTTTAGCTTATCAGACATTACTCTAACAGGTGATTTCTGTCATAATGAGTTGGTTACAGATATGTTTTATAATTGATAATACAGTGGATGATAAGCTAAAGACATCTGCTCAATCAATTAGGTAAACCAGATACCATGAAAAGAAGTCATGGTAAATAGGTTATTTCCTTGGTCTCTTTTCTGTAAACATGTGCTGTATATAAAAGGGATGCTTGTTACTCTAGATGTGTGCTGTAATGGACAAAAATTGTGTAACTGATAAGGGATACTCCTAAATGCACTATCTATAATGAGAAAATTAGTAATTGACGAAATGGACAAGGAACATTTGGTATTGCAGATATGTTCTATAATTAACATAACAGCAAGCCATTAATGTACGAGCATTGAGACCTAATTGTAGTCGCAGATGGTCCCAGTGGTCCTGACTTAGTTAGTGTCAGGGGTGAAAGTAACTTAAAGGACTTACCGGTACTACGGAGTCCTGAGCAGGGTGCTGGGCCTCAACCAGAAGGGCGTGGCCTCACCTGGAAGGGGCAGGGCCTTTAGAGCCCTGGGGCCTTTAAATCGAGATGTAAAGGGCCCCAGGCTCCGGCTGCGGTAGTGGTGGCTGGCAGCCCCAGGCCCCTTAAATCATGGCCAGAGCTACCAGCTGTAGAGGCGGCTGGGAGACCCAGGGGCCATTTAAAAGGGCCCGGGGCTCCATCCGCCACTACTGAAGCAGAGCCCCGAGCCCTTTAAATTGCCGACGGAGCCCCGGGAGTCCCGACTGCTGCCGCGACCGCCGGGGCACTGGCAGTGGGGCTCGGGCAGCGATTTAAAGGACCCGGCGCGGTAGCAGCGACTGGGAGCCCCTGGCCCTTTAAATCACTGCCGGAGCCCCGCCACCGCTACTCCAGGGCTCCAGCAGCAGGGCTCAGGCAGCGATTTAAAGGGCCCAGGGCTCCGGCTGCCGCTACTGCCCTGGGCCCTTTAAATCTCAGCTGCTGCTGGGAGCCCTGGGCCCTTTAAATTGACACCTAGGGAAGCCGGTCCGGTCTGGCGCACTGGCTCTTGCCGGTACACCATACCGGGGCATACCGGCTTACTTTCACCTCTGGTTTGTGTTATTGGCTTATTATTCAAAATAAAATCAAGCATGAGAAAGGATTTTTGTTTCTTCTAAACAAGTACATGAGAAGTAAGGTTTAGAAAGTTAATTACAAATAGAGCTGCCCTCATGTCTCCAGTTAAAGACATAACCCTTCTGCCAGGTGGAGCTGGCAGCAATAAGGGCCGGGTTCAGTATCTAGGGGTTTCTTTTCAACAATACAACACAAAACTGGATTGAGCCCCCACCCAGTGACCTGGGACAATTACACACCCCCCCCCGGGCACCTCCAAGAGGCAATACTTCCCCTCTCGCAAGCACAGAGTCTGAGTGTAGCAAAACCTTTTAATAAAAGGAAGGAATTAACTCAGCATTAATTTGGGAAAACACCGCAAGTATGGATCATAAACATAAACCATGAGCAAAAGACCCACCCTTAAGTAAGTTGGGCAGTGTCCTTTTCCCGTCAGGTTCTTAAGTCCAGCAACCAGATATTGAAGATGTTCAATATCTTCATCAACGACTTGGATATTGGCATAGAAAGTACGCTTATTAAGTTTGCAGATGATACCAAACTGGGAGGGATTGCAACTGCTTTGGAGGATAGGGTCATAATTCAAAATGATCTGGACAAATTGGAGAAATGGTCAGAGGTAAACAGGATGAAGTTTAATAAGGACAAATGCAAAGTGCTCCACTTAGGTAGGAACAATCAGTTTCACACATACAGAATGGGAGGAGACTGTCTAGGAAGGAGTACGGCAGAAAGGGATCTAGGGGTTATAGTGGACCACAAGCTAAATATGAGTCAACAGTGTGATGCTGTTGCAAAAAAAGCAAACTTGATTCTGGGCTGCATTAACAGGTGTGTTGTGAGCAAGACACGAGAAGTCATTCTTCTGCTCTACTCTGCGCTGGTTAGGCCTCAACTGGAGTATTGTGTCCAGTTCTGGGCACCGCATTTCAAGAAAGATGTGGAGAAATTGGAGAGGGTCCAGAGAAGAGCAACAAGAATGATTAAGGGACTAGAGAACATGACCTATGAAGGAAGGCTGAAGGAACTGGGTTTGTTTAGTTTGGAAAAGAGAAGACTGAGAGGGGACATGATAGCGGTCTTCAGGTATCTAAAAGGGTGTCATAAGGAGGAGGGAGAAAACTTGTTCATCTTAGCCTCTAAGGATAGAACAAGAAGCAATGGGCTTAAACTGCAGCAAGGGAGGTTTAGGTTGGACATTAGGAAAAAGTTCCTAACTGTCAGGGTGGTTAAACACTGGAATAAACTGCCCAGGGAGGTTGTTGTATCTCCATCTCTGGAGATATTTAAGAGTAGGTTAGATAAATGTCTATCAGGGATGGTCTAGACAGTATTTGGTCCTGCCATGAGGGCAGGGGGATAGACTTGATGACCTCTCGAGGTCCCTTCCAGCTCTAGAATCTATGAATCTATGAAAACCCAAAAGTCCCTTTAACATGCCCATCCCTCCTCTGCACCCCACTCACTGGTCCTTGGCCAGTGCAGCCCCAGAGTTCAGAGGTTCATCCACAGAGTTCACCTTCCATCGTGGGTGGAAGTGGGGAGTCCCTGCATCGGGGTATGCCAGGTACAGTTCTGTTGCCCTTGATTCACACAAGGATAACAACACTTTATTACTCCTGCGTGAATAACAAGGAGACTGGGGATCCAACACCAGCCACAAGTGATCATTTGGGCCAGCAATCCCATTATGCTGAGCACCTAGACAAGGTGTGTGTGCCCATGCAAACGAGATTAACTCCTGAAGTCCTTTTCCACAGCTCTCCACTAGATGTCAGCGGGGAGCTCATTCAGATTCTGGTTACAAAGAGTTGAAATGTATGTTTCCTTTCTGAATAGTGCCATGTTAAGTATTATTTGATAGCTGAAGTTTTATTTAAGACTCACAGAATTAGTTATTTGCGATCATGCCTTATTAAATCTGAACATGCAACTGCTCATAACAGCAGCAGTTTATGAGAAGTGCTCAGCTGATCCAGTCGCATCCATATTCATTCACCAGTATATTCCATTTGTAGTAGCGCTGTACGTATTATATTGTTTTAGCTGTGTCTGTGCACGCCTGCCAGATCTGGAATGGGTTTTTATTGATGCTGGAGATGCAGTGAAAGGTTTCAGTTAATTAATTTAATTTAGCAACATAGTAAAGTGAAAAGGGATCACAGTGAACAGCTGTACCGATGCAGCTGTGCCATTGTAGCCTGTCTGGTGAGGATGCTCTCGGCTGATGGGAGAAAGCTCTCACGTCAGCATAACAAAACCACCTCCCAGCGAGGCCGTAGCTCTGTCTGCGGGAGAAGCTCCCGCCAACATATCAGGGCAGTCCACACCGGTGCTTAGGTCACCATAACTTACATTGTTCAGGGGGGTGGCTTATTCTCACCCCGAGTGACATAAATTATACTGGCATAATGTGTAGTGTAGACAAGCCCTAATTCAGAGATTACTCTGTAATGGAGACAGTGCTTTCATTCTCAGTTTTATACACCTGAATGGCATGTCTCCCACAGCAGGCAGGCTCTACGGTATACATGGGTGACAATCAGGATCCAGACACCCCAAGGGGAGAACAGAAGGTTTAGGCCCCATGAAAGAGAAGTGGAACCAAGTAAGGTCTTTTATTAAAGCCTGTAATGTTCTATACTTAATCAGTATGAGATATGTAAACAGGCTATGGTTTGAATTTATATACATGGAAAACTGTGCTCATAAACTTCAGCTCTACCTCATACCAGCACAGTGAGTGAGAGGCACTTCTTAAACCAGGTGTTTACACAAAACCAGATGAAAGTAATGATTCCTTGTCCAACCCAGATGGGCCATTAGAGTTAAATGGAAATATATTGAGACAACTGGGATTTTCCTCACATTGAGTATCTACAGTGACCGAAGGGGAGGGAAAAAAATCAAACCTGCAAACCCATTTTAAATGGAAGGGATTTGAAGGGAAATCTGTCCAGAAACCAAGGCACTGTCTCTAGGCTGGAAGCTCTCCATGGATGCTGGATCCTCCCCATAGCTAAGGGATATGGTGGAACACTATTAAAAAGAAAATCACTAATTTGTATTAGAAAAGTGATATCTATAACAGAAGTCTAAAGCCAAAAGTGAACTGATCTGGGGGGCTGGTTTCGTGCCTTTGGAGGTGACAAACCAGAGGGGAACAGTCAGAGTGTCTGGTACTTGAGAACTCAGGGATGACAGATTTGGGGAGATTCAGGACTGGAAGGACTGTTGGTGTCACCCTGCAAGGAGTAACTAGGCTGGTGAAAGCCAAGGTGAGACCTTGTGCTTGTGGGCAGGTGATCGATGTCAGGGAATTGAACAATAGCAGCACAGCATAAAAGCAGTGACAGAACCCCTGACTGGTCTGGCTGACCCCTAAAACATCACAGCATGTCATCACTGCCATTTTAATAATAAAATCTCTATGACACAGTTGCAAACTTCACAGTTGCAAAATAAGCACTCCGACTTTCACAATAAGCCAAAAATCAAGCTAATTCCATTTCAAAACAAGGCCAAAACAAGCCAATCCCTAAGAACCCCAACACTCTATGTGATTAGATCCCCCCAGCGTGAGGTCTGGGACTGTGGTGGGCCTGTTGTGCACCCATGACTCTCTCCCCTCTTTGCCCCTGCTTGCCCCTCCTTGCTCCTGCTTCCCAGGAGCCGATCAAGAAAAAAAGAAAAAAAAAGAAGCAACAAGCCAAAAACTAGCCAACAAGCAACTCACAAGCCAATTAAGCCAAAACCAAGCCCAATTTCTGCATTTTTGTGGGGGTTTGGCATGTCAGCTCCATGACAGAATAAGTCATATTACATTATACACCAGTATATCCAGCAGATATTCTAAGTCCTCTCGGGAAATCACATTGGCACCAGAATCTGCTTGGAGACTCACATGCAGAGTAGCAGTTAAAGAGGCCTTGTGCAGCTGTAATTTCATCATTTTTATGCAGCTTTTGAAAGGGATTACAGGAAATAAAAAAGATTTGAGCTTGCCCACCCTTTGGAAGGCCATACACCCTGTACTTACAGCTCCCACAAAAAGCAAGGAAGCCATATGCACCACATTATACCCATCCTGGCTCTACTGAGGGACCATCTTCTTTGATGCAATTTATACTTTGGGATAATTGAATGTAATTTCTATCTATTTTGGCAAAAGTATGTTGAGCACCAGATGGGGTAGTCAGGCCCCTGTATTTCCTTTTGCTTCCAAGTCCAGCTCTGCCTCTCCAGTGCTCCAGATGTGCTTGGTTGGAAGAAATCTGCTTTGAATTCTATGTAACATGCTGGCTAAGCATATGTGATCATGTCTTTCTCTAGATATGCCCAGCCCACAGAGGGTAAGAGCTTGCTACTGCTGCCAATTAATGGAGTGATTCCATAAGTGGCAGAGATCTGTATTTTTTATGCTGAAGGTCATAGTTTCTATCCCTGGTGATGACCGGTAGTGAGGATTGTTGCTTTGAAATATAGATGTAGAAATGTAGCAGTTGCTACATGAAAACAAAAACAATACAAAAATACCTCTGTGGCATGACCGAAAGAGTAAGTTTTCTGACTGCAATTCAGTGAGTGACCTGACAGGAACAAAAAAATGATTTGTCCTTCTCTGGATGGTAGAAAGGTTGACTGCTCTATTGAGAACTAATTCTGCAAAGGGCTGTGTGCCTCCTGTGAGGTGTTAGGAGCCCTCAGCTCTCCCTGGACTTTAGTGAGAGTTCAGGGTACTCAGCATCTTGCAGTCAGTGGGACTGTGCACATATGTAAGGGCTTTTCTACACCAGGGGTTCAAGTGAGCAAAGGAGATGCAGCGCCTACAATAGTTGTCACTGTCATATCAATAGCACACATTTGCCCCAGTCTCTATTGCTGCCACTGCACCATCTACTGATGTCTCAGCTCTGGCCATTGCAGCATCGGTGACTGGCTCTTTGTTCTGATGCTTTCCACGCAATTGTTTTAAAGAGTTTTGTATGGTAGTTAACGAGGAGATGTGGCTATTGAAAGAAAGGGACTCGACCTAAAGTACTTTAAAAACTGGCATAGTTCACACATGCACTGACAATTTAATATTTTAAGAAGGTCAACTTACAGACTTCTGAATTGGCAGCTTATCATCAAAATGTCAATTGTCTATTACAACTGATCTACTGGGCACAGCTAATTGGTTTGTTTACCACGGCTGGATATGTCCTTGGTAAAAGCTCACCTCATTCTTTTTAAAAAAGACGGGAATTTCAGTCTGAATTCCCTTAAGCCAGGCATACAAAAGCCGATTCATACACTAGTCATTTGTGGTCACATTTGCTGCTGTGCAATGGAATGCTTTTCTGAGGCTATGGATATTGGAAACTTATTGTGAAATAACTCATTACACTTTATCGCCTATGGTAGGAGCATTTATATACGGAGAGCTAAAACATAGGAAACCTTTCCGTTACTAGAAACTGAAAATATTGGAAGATGACGGCAAAAGCATTTGATATACCCCAAAAAGGTATTCAAGTAGAACCATCCTTTCACCCATATTAAGTCAGGGAAATGTGTGGTAAAAAGGTGACAGAGAGTTTATAAGTTCACAGCTATTTCATGTCCCATCACAAGACTCTATCTTCTCGTTCTGCCAGAGACAAGAACATATAATTGTTCAGGAAGTGGAAATTGCTTCTCTCTCAATCTTTCTTCACAGACTCTAAAATCACGTATATTGCTTTTACCTCATAGTGTTATTTCATGGTAATAAGCACTTCAACAGATTATGTACAGAGCATCTGCTTCAGTTATGAAAAAGCATCAAGCCTAGATAATGAGATTTTCTTTTTTAATTACAGAGAATTTTCTAGTGGTCATTGGCCAAGATGTTAAAAACTGCTGAGTTACTTTATCTCCTAATAAAAAATTGATCATGAATTACAAAAGCATAGCTGCATTTCCCCTAGGGTGACCAGACAGTAAGTGTGAAAAATCGGGACGGGGGAGGGGGGATAATAGGAAAAAAGTAAGTAAGAAAAAGCTCCAAAAATTGGGACTGTCCCTATAAAATCAGGACATCTGGTCACCCTAATTTCCCCCATTGTTAACATTGACATTTTTGTTTGCATTTATTAGTAATTTTATTCACCCAGTCACCTGCCTTCTTTTATTTCTTTCTACACGTCTGATACTATTTTATGGTTTTCCAAAGAACTTACGCCAAAAAAAATCTCCATTTATTGTCTGTGATTTGCCACTGTGACAAACTGGAAAATATTTTTATGAGTGTCTGTTTATGACAGGTTATTGCTATGAAGTTAGATCAGAATTAGAATTTGAAATGATCTTGATAAGTTGGAGAATTGGTCTGAAATCAATAAGGTGAAATTCACTAAAGACAAGTGCAGAACACTGCATTCAGAAAGGAACAAAAAAGGCAAAATGGGGAATAACTGGCTAGGCAGCAATACTGCAGAAAAGAATCTAGGGGTTATCAGTAATAAATAGTGAATCAGAAATTGAATAGGAGTCAACAATGTGATGCTGTTGCCAAAAAAAAAAAAAGGCAAATGTCATTCTGGGATGTATTAACAGGAGTGTTGTATGTAAAATGTGGAGGTAAATGTTCTGCTCTAATTGGCACTGGTGAGGCCCCAGCTGGAGTACTGTGCCACACTAAGAAGGATATGAACAACCTGGAGAGAGTCCAAAGGAAAACAATAAAAATGAGAGAACAGTTGAGACAGAACTGGGTATGTTTAGTCTACAGAAGAGAAGATTGTTATGTCCCCACTCAATCGTAAAATATGTAAAAAGTGGTTTATAAAGAGTACAGTGATCAACGGTTCTCCATGTTGCCTGAGGATAGGACAGGAAGTATTTGGCTTAGTTTACATCAAAGGAAATTTAGGTTAGCTTTTTCCTAATATCTTTCTGATTATAAGGATAGTTCAGTACCGGAATAAGTTACATAAGGAGGTTGCGGAATCCCCATCATTGGATGTTGGACTTGGTCTACTTGGTGCTCTCTTTGTGTGTGGGGAATGGACTAGATTCCAGCCCTACTTTTCTGTGATTTCTATGATCAAAAGGGGTTGTTAAAGGAACTGAGGAACTAAGCAGTAACGGTACAACAGTGACCCAGATAAGGAGCATCCGAACACACTCACACACAGTAGCCAGGTTTATAGCTATGGAAAGACAACACCTTGGCCTCAGCCCTGATGACATAGGTGTTTTGCCAAGACTGAGAAGAGAGAGATCAAAGGGAACAAAAAACCACTAGAACACCTGGGTCTAGAAAAGGGTGAGGGTTGAGCATGCGTATGACACAGAGTCCCAGAGCCAATGGGCAAAGGGTTCACTGTTCTTTACAAGCAACTCCTGTCTCAAACCTGAGAAACTGACTATACCTAATATACCTATTTCATGGTATTTATCCATGGAGGGTATCATGTGAGGTCTCTAGTGAAAGCTTGTAATCTATCAATACTTATAATAATTGTGAGATGCATGTACAGGCAGTATTTAAGGAATAACATAACTATATTGAAGATTATGCCCTTATAAGTCATGTCTCGGTGAGGGCCCATTCAAGTAGCAGGGAGCTGATAGCCTCCCTGGCTAACCAATGACGTAACCTATTGCTCAGTTGTCCACCGTTGCACCAACCCAGAAGTGAATAGAAAACCAACAAACATCAAAACTACTTGGCGATAAAAAGGAATGATAAGACAGTGAGGAAAATGTCTTGTCTTGAATAAAGACAAAAGATTAAATATGACAGAGTGGAGAAAGAACCTCTGCTTACATTTACTGAGGAGAGGAGACATCTTGTTGATCAGGAGTGTTTCATGAAAGTTTGAAACCTGATTCCTGTGAATCCAGCCAGCTCTTCAACAGACTGAACTTTGGGGAAGCAGGGGGAGGAAACCTGCTTTATTAGATAGGAAAGGTAACTATTAATAAGTGTGAGCCCTTGTTCATGTTTTATGATTTTGTTTTTTATTTGTAACCCTCTGTTTCCATTATTCTCTCTTATTTTAGTGGAACCTCTCTTCTTTCTGAAATAAGCTTTCTTTTGTTTTTATTGCAGTATTGCAACAGGGAGATGGGGAGGAGAAATCAATGGGACAGCAGTTGGCCTAAAGTCCATAGGACTACAAACAAGAAAGATCTTGTCCTTGGAACATCTGTCCTCTTCCCAAGAAGAAAATGGAATGTTCTTTATCCCTTGAGTCACTTTAGATTCCATCGTGCAGGGTGGAACAAAAGGCACTCAGCATTTTGCTGGACTGTGCCCTTAAATATCTGAAGGATTTAAGCATCAAAAGGAAGGACAGCTGCCGCCGAACATGGGCCAAGAAGATATAGCTAGAAGCAAAGGGGTGGAGTTAAGCAAAGGAAAATTTAGACTGAATATCAGAAAAATTGTCCTAAAAGCAAAGATCTATGAGATTGTAAAGTAGTTACCTAGTAACTAAACACCTGACTATTTAAAAATCAGACTGAACAAAGAGTTGGAGAACACAGTGTAGGGAGCAAACCTGCACTGGCAGGGAATAGTCTACTCTGGATAACCTCAGAAGTCTGTTCCATCTCTAACTTTTGGTATTCTCTGTTAACCACAGCTTTTTGTGCTCCATATGATCCACAGAGTTGAGCTAATAAATACACAGGCCTCCCCTTTCTCTTTGCTAAGTCTATTTTATTCATGCCTAGTTCCCACTCTAATCCTTTTTGCTGCCATGCCTTTGAATGCAGTGATTGGATGCGGACATTTAGGGTGATCCCATTCCTGGGTAACTGTAAAATGCAATTAAAAAACTGTTTGTTTGGTATTTGCTTAGATAATTATTGTAATGATACTGACCTCCTTTGTAAAGTACTTTCAGAACCATGGATGAAAAAGGTGCAATATAAGCGCTAGAGCTATTATTATTATTATTGACAGTGGGGTAGGATGCTATGGGCCCTGTAGTAAGTGTCTCAAATGTTAACATGCTTGCCACTTCATGCAAGATAAATATACTTTTATAAAGAAGCCCAGCTACTCTCCTGGATATCCCAGGACAACAGTTACTCACAGCCAGATCACTTGTTCAGATTTCTGTTAGACATTGTTCACCACTACTAGGGTGATCAGATAGCAAGTATGAAACAAAGGGGCACTTTTTTTTCCCGGTGGGGTGAAAGGGGAGGAGGTTGTCTAAATAAGATAAAGCCCCTAATATCGGGACATGTGGTCACGCTAACCGCCACCCAGCGTGTAAGCACGTAACCAGTTTAATGTCATTATTCTCAATTATTTTACAAGAAAGAGCAGACCAATTTCTTATAATTATCCAATTCCATTTTCCACTCATCATCACTATCCCTTTGTTGGAAAAGACTTAAATATCTCCCTAAGCAGGATTTTCATCACGGGAAAAACAGCAAACTGAGCCAAATGAAAATGACAAAATATTACCAGAGTTACAGCAATTACTGTAGCATCCATTTTTTCCTCTTTTCTCTCCCTTTTGCCATTGCCCTTTATTGTAAGCCTGTATTGATTTTTATTATCCATCCCTCAGCATGCTCTTCCCTGTGTTGCTCAGATGCTTACAGGAATTTAAATAGACTTTCAGAAATGGTTCTCTCAGTTCTGAAGGTTTTAAAAAGGACTCTGTCAAGCCGTTTCTTCATCTTTCAAGGCGTTTCTTCCATTTTGATTTTAAAAAAACCCAAACCCTCCCTGTTAATGACACCCTTTTAGAAACCGGAAGTGATTTTATCTTGACTGGATTAATGTTGAGAAAGTGACTAAGCTGATACCATCAGATTTATTTTCACTTGTTACCTAAGCCAGAATTTCAGTCATTGGTTTCCTGAAGGAAAATGCCCAGTTGCCAGAAAACTGCTACAAATGAAAACATTCCTAACCCTTTAGTATAAACCCAGGTCTTCAGAAGTGAAAGTTGGGGGCATTCACTTGTTTCTGGCTTAGTACATGGTTTCTTTGATCTTTTGGGTATCCAAAAAATCCCCCCCCCCCCCACACACACACACTGTTGAGCAAGAGACAAGCTTTTTTGTTAACTGCATGTATTTAAAGAAAATAAATACACCTTTCTAATTAGAATATTAGAATTAGAAAATTGTGCTTGTTCATAAGAACATAAGAAAGGCCATACTGGGTCAGACCAAAGGTCCATCCAGCCCAGTATCCTGTCCACTGACAGTGGCCAATGCCAGGTGACCCAGAGTGAGTGGACCTAACAGGTAATGATCAAGTGATCTCTCTCCTGCCATCCATCACCCCCCTCTGACAAACAGAGGCTAAGGACACCATTCTTTACCCATCCTGGTTAATAGCCATTAATGGACGTCATCTCCATGAATTTATCCAGTTCTCTTTTAAACCCTGTTATAGTCCTAGCCTTCACAGCCTCCTCAGGCAAGGAGTTCCACAGGTTGACTGTGCGCTGTGTGAAGAAGAACTTCCTTTTATTTGTTTTAAACCTGCTGCCCACTAATTTCATTGGGTGGCCCCTAGTTCTTTTATTATGAGAACAAGTAAATAACTTTTCCTTATTCACTTCCTCCACACCATTCATAATTTTATATACCTCTATCATATCCCCCCTTAGTATCCTCTTTTCCAAGCTAAAAAGTCCTAGCCTCTTTAATCTCTCCTCATATGGGACCCGTTCCAGACCCCTAATCATTTTAGTTGCCCTTTTCTGAACCTTTTCTAAGGCCAGTATATCCTTTTTGAGATGAGGAGACCACAACTGTACGCAGTATTCAAGATGTGGGCGCACTATGGATTTGTATAAGGGTGGTAAGATATTCTCCGTCTTATTAAATTTCATTTGCCATTTTGTTGCCCAATCATTTAGTTTTGTGAGATCTTTTTGTAGTTCTTCACAGTCTGCTTTGGTCTTAACTATCTTGAGCAGCTTGAGCATGTAACTACAAGCAGCACACTCCTACTCAACTGCTATGACTGAAGCTAGATTTTAATCAAGCATAATTTGACACATTCATGCTGCAGTATTCAGTAATTAGATGTTATTTGCTACCCTTGAACAATAGCTACTGTATATGTCAGAACAACCATGGAAGCATGTGGTAATAAGATAAGAGCAGTGTATAACTGCAGAAAAGTTAAAGGAAATCTGGAAGTGCATAACTAGATGAACAGGTTTTGTACAACTGAATGATGTAGTGAGAGAAATAAAATTGGACTTTAAAGCTTACCATACATGACACGGCTATTAGTTTATGACATAACATCTTTTTTTTCTTTCCCCTGTACTAATCAGACTTTTCTGACCTGTTTATTTGCCTATGATCCATTTCCTACTACTCTTCTTAGTCTTTGTATCCTTCTGTTCTTTCTTCTCTTTTACTTTCAGAAGCTTCCCTCATGTCAGTTCAATCTCTCTTTTCTACAATACAGTCACCAATCTGGACCAACAGCATGTAGTGAGGATTATAATACAATGGTCACACACAACAGTTCTTTGCTTTGCCATATCCCAACAAACCTTCCCAATGCAGAGAAGGGAGGTCATTGCAAATATTTCCAAGTCAGTTTACCAGTTCATAACATACAAGTTGTTGTCACCCCCATGCCTTACTCCCCAGTTTAGAGGGAGAGTACATGGGTTTTTTTGGTGTTAAGAACTCAAGATGATTCTCTCTCCTGTGAGTATAGAGTTGACTGTGAGGCAGTCAGTTATTTCAATGATTCACAAAAGTGATCTGGGCTGTATCACCAGAAAGAGATGGTAAAATACAAGAGAAAATATTTGGAACAGATTCTCAGCTGTGTAAATTGTCATAACTCCATTGCCTTCAATATTGTTGAAGCAATACCACATGCTTCCATCTCTTTAACGCACATTTCTTTCAGAATGGAACCTTCCTCAACTCAGTCCAAAGAAGAGAGTCCATTGCCAAATCCAAACAGGTTCAGGTCAACCAAGGAAGCCAGAATAAAGGGTTAGAGCACAGTTTTAATTTGTTATTTGTGTTACAGTAGCACCTATGGAGTTCCCAGTTTTTAAATCAGAACTCATTGTGCTAGGTGCTGTACAAACACATAGTAAGAGACAGTCCTTGCCCTGAAGAGTTTACCGTCTAAATGGAAAAGTATTGTGACATTGCACTCTATATGCTTTATGAAAAGATGCTTATATATGTGAATATGATGTAACTGGAATATGCTTTATGCAAAAGGTCTCTTGTAAGGTATCATTACAAAGCTTATAATCAGCTGAGTGTGTTCATTCTGTTTGTATGCATGTATCATTCTTGTATCTGAAGCTAGAAATATGAAGTATAACTCTGAGGTCCAATTGTAATTATGCAAAGTGTGGGCCATTAATGGTGGCTTAGAATCTTGATGGCTCCCATTGACTAGAAATTGGTTGTGAATCGGTTTATTTACCTACAAGCCTTCCTGTGTGTGTGTGGGCCAGCCCGTGGGTAATGAAGAATGAGGGCTTACAGGACATGTGACCACGTTATGAGAAAGCCCCTGTTTTCCATTTAAGATGTGTGCTGGAATTAACAAGGACTGTACCAGGGAAAGGATTGTGCCCAGACTAGGAAGGAGTCTAGTCTGTGAAAGAAGCTTATTGGAACATCTCGGGGGGTGAGATATTATCTGTAATCAGTTTCTTAATGTATTAGGCTTAGACTTGCATGTTTTCGCTTCATTTTGCTTGGTAACTTACTTTGTTCTGTCTGTTATTACTTGAAACCACTTAAATCCTACTTTTTATACTTAATAAAATCACTTTTATTAATTAATCCAGAATAAGTGATTAATACCTGGGAGAGCAAACAGCTGTGCATATCTCTCTATCAGTTATAGAGGGCGGACAATTTATGAGTTTACCCTGTATAAGCTTTATACAGAGTAAAATGGATTTATTTGGGGTTTGGATCCCATTGGGAACTGGGTGTCTGGGTGCTGGAGATAAGTGACCTGCTGAACAGTTTTTGGTTAAAGTCTGCAGTTAAAGTTTTTGGTTAAAGCAGCTTTGGGGTTGTGGACCAGACCTGGATCTGTGTTGCAGCAGGCTAGCATGTCTGGCTCAACAAGACAGGGTTCTGGAAGTCCCAAGCTGGCAGGGAAAACGGGCTCAGAGGTAACTTCAGCATGTCAGGTGACAATCCCAAGGGGATCTCTGTGACCGAACCTGTTACAAGTATCATCACTATTTTATAGATGGGGAACTGAGGCACAGACAGATTAAGTCACTTGTCTAAGGTCATACAGGAATAGAGCTAAGTGAAATTTTTTGCCCAACACTTCATTCAGCAAAACATGCAGACTGGGCAATACCAAAACATTTCCTGAATTCATGTAGATTTTGCCAAAAGCCTTAAAATTAAAAAGAAAACCCCAAACAAACTGCAAAATGTTTGGCTTTTTAAATGAAACGTTTTGATTTTTCCATTCAAAATTACTTTTCATTGAGAAATTTTATTTTATTTAAAAATTAAAAAAAACTAAAGAAAGTTCTAAGACAATGATCTTTAAAAATAGTTTTTGCTTTTAAAATTACCATATGCAGTTCTTCCTGCTGTTCAAAAGAGCCAAATAAGTCTGGAGTCCCCTAGGTCTCACTCACAGTGGTAGAATTTGCAATTCCTACTGGACGAAATACTTGATATAATCATAAATTTTTCCCATAATTTTTCTCATATTCTATCAAGGACCACAATTCCTGTTTCACAGGCCATATAGCAGAGACAGATTTATGCCCTCACAATGCTGATTTTAAAATGTGGTTCCACTGAAAAGTGATTGTAAAAATGCCAGTGTTGGATTCGGTGTTTGTCTCTCAGTGACTGTAGATCAGAAATTATTTGGTTGTATTCATTTTTCGACTTGGCATCTGATAGTAAAGCTGGTTTTTTCCTGCTTGTATATTACTGCCAGTAATAAAAAGATTTGAGAGCCAAATTCTGCCTTCAATTAGATCTGTAGAGTTGCACAGGTGTGAAGGCAGAATTTGGTTCCTCTCCACCTTTGACTGTGGTTCCATAAGTGCAACTGTGAATAAATACAATGTTCTTGAACTAGGTAGAATAGAATCCAGCTCACTCTCTCACCATTTTGTTGGCTCTGAATTGCTAACAGGAGTAAAAACTAAGAACCCACTATGGTAATCAGATCTGTTGATTACAAAGCTGCCATGTTTTACGTTTCTGATAACTGACACCTGCATTGAGGGAATTTGTACTACACTTTTAGGAAGAGCCCCCTTAGAAGAAAGTGTGAATTCCAGACAGAATCCCCATTTTGTTCTCATTATTATGAGCATGGGAATTAGTACTCTGTATATAAAGCTCAGCGATGAACCAGAAACTCTGCTCTCTTTGCTTACATTCAATATGCCAATACACTGGAAGTGGTGGGGGAGGGTATAATTGAATACACATAAGGGGAAGTGAGTGCCTTAACTGCTTTAGATTAAACAAAGCAATTAATCAGCCACTCTGTCTTAGAACCAGTAACCCTAACATATCTACCAGCATGGAACCAACTCAAGAGATCCCTCACTTTGAGCCCTTTACCCACCCCTGTATGTTTTTGAGCTACGAGTGTAAAACTAACCCTTCACTAAGTTCTAAAAGTTCATAAAGATTGTGTATGTAGGAGTATGAATTGTCCTAAATAAGTTTAGGTTGTTGTCAAGCAGTCCTGCAGTAGCTCAAGACCATGAGTACCAACCTCAGAGCCGACTGTTAGGAAACAGGGCACAAACCCCTAATTGGTTGTGAGTTCTGTACTTAGATTTCACCAACCAACCATCAAGTGCAAACTCCTCTGGCACTATAACAACCTTAACTTGGAGTCACAGACAGTCCCCTTCGGTAATCCAGTCTGTCTCACCACCCAGGTAAACCTACCTTTGTGATAGGTGGTCCCTTACATGAGAGATGACAGCAATATTCAGGTTGCTCCCAGTCCCAAGGGACCAGTCACTTACCCCAAGTCAATTGCACTTTAAAATCTCAAAGACAATGCTTGTAGCCAATCTTATAATAAACTGCCTACAAATTTATTAATAGGAAAAGGAAATAAGATATGTTTACAAGGTTAAAACCGGTAAATATACAAACCCAAATAAGTTATAATCTTAGGTTTCAAAAGGTGGTAGAAGCTTCTATAATAAGTTAGTTCTATATGTCTTTTAGGGCTAACCCAGGCTAAGCTGCTGGGGTTCTGTTGCTTATGTCTAGAAAATTTTGCTTTGCCCCAGAGTCCAACAGCATAGAGATATAGTTCTTTTTTGTTAGGGATTTTTATTTCCTTCCCCGTATACTCTGAGCTGCGAACTCAGCTGATGGGAGGAATTCACTTGCATGACTCCTTTTCATTGGGTGGAGGGAAGAGGGGAAAGAGTGGAACAAAGTCTGTTGGTTCTCTTCAATACCACAATAGTCCATCTGGTGCTGATGGGCATTCCTTGTTGGATGGGATGTAACACCTTCTGTTGGAGACCCACGCTTCACACTAGTTAATGTCTCTTTCCTGTCTGGTGATTTTCACAGTCACAATACAAATGCTTAAATATTACCTTACAATATGGGATAAAGATGCTGGAAGTGAGAGTGATGCATGCAGCAACTCACAAGCATTCAATAATGTCTAAACACGTTCTTATAACCCTAATACTTATTTTACCTGATTCCTGCTACATATTTGTCAGTGTTCAATTGTGAAATGGGGACCTTGGCATGATCAGGCACCTGGTCTGCCAGCATCATGGGCACTTCACAATCTTTTAAGACAACACACTGTCTGCTCAGTCAGTAACTGACAATATGAGAGACTCCAACAAAGGTCAGCTAATAGCAAATGTATCATCTTCTCAAACGGCCCACATGAAGAGACAAGACATAATGGGATCTAGTTTGGCCCAAACTAGGATTTTGTATACTTCCTCGTCTTGGCCTAAAAGTTCCAACATGAGCTAAATTACGAGTGTTTTGGGTGAAACTCACATTCTCAGATTTTTTTGTCTGACCTACAAAGTGCAGCCACATGTTGAATGGTTTGTATTTAGGACACAGAACAGGTTGTGAGAAGAAGATATAAATGAGTTACTCGGAGTGACAAAGAACTGCATTCCCGTTATGACTTGTTCAGCCTGTAGGATGCTTCAAAAAAAAAAAAAAATCACTAGGATGATAGCAGCAAGTTTAATCTATCCATTTATTACTCATCCACTGGTGGACACATTTTGTTGTATGCTGCCTTTTATGTCTACAGCAGGGTCATAGACACCTGCAGCATACATAAGCAGCACTAGCAGTTGAGCACTATAGTCAAATAAGGGTATTTCTTAAGACCCCAGAGACATTCTGCAGAAGATAGCTATATACAAACACTATTCCTGTATATAAAATCTTTGAGATTATTTTATCTTTTCTGCTACATTGTGGGACCAAAGCTCTGTGACTGAATATAGCCTCCCTGACCTCATCCTTTGAAATTTATGCTTATAAAGAGTTGATAGAATCCATTTTGCAAAGTCAACAAGGTCTTTGCAGTCCTTGTCCTTAAACAGCCCAATTAGTTCATACTTTTCCAACATGCAGATCTTTTGAATTTTGTTTCAGCAGCTGTCTCATCTTCTGCTCACAGTTTAAAGTAACCATGAAGGAAGATGATCTTTAAAGTCATCTAATAGGCTACTGAGAAATACCCTCCCATTGGTCCATGAATGTATTTTCTGCTGATGCACAACCATAAAAAGGGGTGGAGTGGGAAAGGGAAATCACAACATAATTTTAAAAAAATTGGTTAAGATAAAACATGTTCATTTTTACACGGGACATCTATACAGTTTTACATGTTGAATTTCTTTTCTTGTGTGAGAGAGCTAGATTCCAGCAGCGATTTAGAGACAAAGGATAGTTTTGTGTTTAAGACGTCAGATTGGGACTTAGTCTGTGGTCGGAACCTAGGTCTCCTGTCTATTTGACCTTAGGCAAGACATTTTATTTGTGTCTCATTTCCCCATCTGAGAAAAGTGTCTACTACTACCTCCTGTTCCTCTCGTCTGTGTGTACAACATCTAGCACCCTAGAGCCCCAAAATCACTTGGAACTTCTAGGCACTCTTATAATGCAAATAAGATGTTATCACTGCGGACGACTCAAGTGAGTTAATAGAAAAATCATAGATTACACGAGTAAAACAAGGTGATTATTCTGTTGACTGTTCCAAAGCACTGTTTTAAAATAAATGGAAGAAATGGCTCTGGCCTATAGTACCCTTGGGTAATGCAAACTGTAATCAGTTCAATTCTTGCAGAGCAGGTGAGCAGAGCAAGGTGTGTCATTTTCTTACTTTCTTTTTCATGGAGTTGGTCTGCCATGAATTCTGAATTAAGCCAACACAGGGATTCCAAATGAAAACATGTTTATAATTTGAGGAGAGCTCAGACTGCTCTATTTTCTCAGAGGAAGCTGAAAGGGCCAGCAGAAGCTTTAACCAGTACAAATGTAGATGGACTGAACAGATGGAAAAGGACAGCTTGGTTTGTTTTCCTTCAAGTAATGTTCAGGCCTGCACAGAACTGGCATTGGAAAAACTGTGGCCTTGAGTAACAAAAACATTCTCTCATGAAAAGGCGGAACACAATCAAATGAAGACCTGTGTTTTTCTCACTTTCCTTATACATAAACTCATAGACCTTAAGGCCAGAAAGGACCATCGTGATCATATAGTCTGACCTCCCACTCATTGCAGGCCACAGAACCTCAGTCACCCTTCCTGTAATTGGCCCATAAACTCTGTCTGCCTTTGTTTGCCATAAAGCCTTGAGTTATGACAAAATTGAGAGCCAAAAATTAGTAAATTGACTTTGAGAACAGGAAAAAACAAACATTAGCACTCCGGCCAAACCAATGAATGACTACACAAGGAAACATTATAAACCAAATACCAGAGAAGTCATGAAGATCCCAACAATGAGGATATTTTATGTGTGGATTTAGAAAACAATACATTTCCAAAAATCAAAATAAAACAAACCACAAACTAATCTAGCACTGGGGCACATTTTTAGTGGGGAGTTCATTCGAACTGGTATAAAATACATATATTTTTGTATATTTTTGTGAACTAGGTTTAGTGAAAATATTTTGAAGAGGATGACACACATTTTCATTGCTTTAGACACTATCCTAGCATTGACACTCATCTGCAGTAGCTCAAAGAGGTAAAGTATGTTTGTTTGTTTTCTTGTTCTAAAATATTAAATGTCCTCAGATAAAATAGGAGGTTTATCTGTATGTTTTTCCTTAGCTATGTTTGTACTGGCATTAACTTAGACAGTGGCAGAGTCTAAAGGCCATGCTCTTTGTGCTGGGAACTGTACTTAGTAAGCAACTATCCCATATGCAAGGAGAAGGAAGACAGGTGTGTAGGATTTTTTTAAAAAAGTAACAGTATTTAAACATATTTGTCTAATTTAAGATTTATTCTATACTGTCCTGAAAATTGGTATGAATTAAATACTTTGAGATAGGAGACTTTAGTAACTGTATACCACTTGCTGGTGATAGTAACATAGAACAATGAGTCATTTTATTCTTTTGTTCTGTATTACTACAACCGGCAAGGATACATAGTTATTAGTTAGCCTATGCACGTAGTTGTTAGTTTCTTCTTTTCTGTGCATTTTCCCTTACTTGTGTTTTTGTTACTTATTGAAGTTTTCCTTCTAATTTTGTTTCACTTTGGTTTTGCGCTCTTATTTTTTTGTTTTCCTTGCTTATTGTCTTTTTCTCTAAATGGAAGAAATTCTTGTCCACAGTGATTAAGATTTTAGGGTGAGTCAATGTAGTGATTCTTTGAGGTATAGCCTAAATTCATCTTGCATTAAAAAACTGTATATCTGCTTAACTCCCTGCCCTGACCACCCACTCCCAGCCCTCGTGGTGCAGAAGTGAAGCCCAACTGCATGCTCAGCCTACCTACTAATTAGTTTATGGTTTTGAACCAAGGAACCAGGCTAAGACCTTACTGTTTTAAAAAGAAAAGCTACTTTCTCCATCCTCTTTCCCTTCCCCTCACCCATTAACACAGCAAATTCAATGGAAGTTTCCTGAAAGAAACTTGATATTCCAAGAGTTCATTTGAAACAATCGCTTTGCCGTGGTTGACAAATGCAAATAAACAAGAAAAGAGTTCTTTGGATCTGGAGCTTCATTTTCAGGTAGGCACCGGTAATTGTTTTATTTTTCTGTGCTGCTTTTTGCAGGGGGAAAGGTTAGGTCAGATATATGCCTGTGCTGTTCAACAGCTGCCATTTTCCATACACATCCCCTACACAGATGCTAGACCTGATGCTCCATTGTCCTACACCTTGCATAGTAGTTTGCACTGGAGCAAAGTGGGTATAAAATTCTACCACTAGTGTAAATGGATGCAGACAATAGACGTATAGAAGTGCTGCACTGGTGCAAAGCAGAACATCAGTGATACCCTGATTTGAAACTGGGGATCAGCTACACCAGTACAAGCCAAAAAAAATTAGTAGAGACACAGACTGAGGTACTCTGGAAACAAGGAATTATATTACAACCCTAGGAAATATTCATTCCCTGACCAACCCTCCTTGAGTGATGACTTTAGACAAGTCTCCTATGTATGATGACACAATATGGAGTTCTACATTTGCTATTGTTTCTCATACAGGCTGGGAAACTGGACAAGATTTTGGGGACAGAAAGTCTATGTATTACCATCTCCCAGGAGAAATGTTTCTAGAGTGCCAGACAAAATTCAGCCAAATAGACAGACTATACATGACTGTACCAGATTCCAAACAAACATGGAACCTTCTTGAAGAGTGATATCCTTATGTTCTTCTTTCCTTTACTCAAACACAGGTTTAGAAAGAGGGGGACACAGATAAGTTGCTGATATAGTCACAATAGTATTTATGGGGGTAGGAAGGAAGGAGAAATAAACCTCACATTTCTCAGATACATCTATATTTCATTGCTAAGCTTTCAGACTAACAAAATCAGTAGTTTTCTATATACACAGCATGAGTGTTCACTTACATTCTCTCCATACTTGTTTTTCCTCCCTTCTGCCCCATTTATTTTTGAATATTTGAAATAATGACAAATATGCATTCTGAAACCATCAAGCGGCATGTGTTTAAATGTATATGCCCTTTTGTTGCCTGGGCTTTTCTGTCTGTTCAGCTATTTAAAAACATTGTGCAGTAACAGACGCTGTATATCAGAGGTGGTGAAACCACAGCTTGCAAGTCATATGTGGCTCTTTTACAGTTAAAGTGAGGCTCACGGAGGGCCCCCCCCCCCCACTGCCCCATTCTCTGCCTAGCAGACTGGGTGGTGGGGAGCTCAGAGCTTCTGCCCTGCCACGGGGTGGTGGAGCTAGGGGCTTCTGAGACGATTGGTGCCTGTGGAGAGTGGGGGTGCACAATTTAAAGGTGTGCCCCCCAAACAGCTTGAGTCATGCCCTGCCAGGCATGCCCCCTTTCTTACCCTCAGTGGCCCCTCCTTGCAGATCCCAGGTGTTAGTTCTGCTTGGAGAGACAGTGGCAAATGGCTGGGAGCTGCAGAGAGGGGCTGCTGCTTTAGCTCCATGGGGAGAGGCAGCATCAAAAGCAGCGGTTCCCCTTGCAGGTCTCAGCTGTTTGCCCCCACCTCTTCCCAGGGTCACAGCTCCATGCTTGCTGGCTCCAGCAGCTGCTGTGCAGGGAGGAGGCCTGGCTGCACCATGTGACCGAGCAGGGCCAGCAAACCCTGGCAAAAATCTGCGGGTGGGGGCACCTGACCCCAGGTGCTCCCACACACATCACCTCTGCCTGCCCAGTGAGGATGGGGGTCTAGGGGCTGAAGACCCCTGTGAAGCTGAAGCCCCGAGCACCGGCAGGGGCCCCCTGGCTCTCGAACTTCTGAAGATTGTCGTATGCTGCTCAGAGGGTCAGTAAGTTTGGCCACCCCTGCTATACAGTATTCTCCAATGAACATATCTTATAATGATTTGGCATTATCTATCCCTAAGTACAGAAAAACTGAAATCGCAGCTCATTTCATTCCAGTAGATTAAACTGTTTATCCTACCTCACTTGTAAAGCACTGTAACATGCTGCGTCCCGCATTACCTGCTTGTGTGTTATACTACATGATGGGGAATGGGAAGCACCAGCTTAGGGGTCCTCTGATTTTTAACACTCTGAGACACTGCTAATTCAACCTCATTCAGAGACCAACTGTTAGTGCCCCCTATTTGGTTTCCTGGATGAGCTAGAAACAGAGCTCAGCAAATTCCCAATGCAACAGACACCCAAAGAATATTGGTGGATGAGATCACCAGGGAAAAAAAAAGTTGCTGAAAAAATATTACTCCTCTTCCTAGCTCTCCTACTACACAGGAAGGCAAGCAGATGTGCAGAAATCCAGTCTAACAGTGTCCTCAAAGTAGTAGTTAAAGGTAAAGATTCTTCTTTTCTCCTAGGGTACCACAAGGACTGATTTCCTACGTAGACTGAAGAATTGGAGCAGAGTCTTCACAAGCTCAGATTTTTTTTTATCATGGAGTAACAAAAGAGGCACTGTCATGTACTTGAGACTTTTCAAATCTCTATCCACACAGGTGGTGCGAGATTTGGGGGAAATACTTTACAGGTTGCTATGAACTAGAGGCAGGCCTACAAGGTTCTCTCGCTGGGACAATATAAGGACTGTACTGCAGGACAGCTAGGCTTGCACACAGTCAGGTCCTGGAGCAAATCTTGGAAAGGGATCTAGAAGAGCTCTTTACCGGAGCAAGGTCAGAAAGGAATTGGCCCGGAATGGGCAGGGCAGGGGGCATTGAGGTACTGACATCAGCATCAGAATGGGGTTTGTTTGAGGGTAGCTTGGGACTGCAGTGTTGGAAACCAGCAGCCTAAGTGGGGTGGGGAATCATAACCAAACATTGTCTCTTCAATGCACACATCTCAAAGCAGGCAGTCTCTCTCAGATGTGGGCAGGTCACAGTCAGGAGCAGGGCTTTCCTCAGCTTGGTTAAGGGAAAAGTCCACTGCCAAATCCGGAGCCTCAAATCACACAGGGGAAACCAAATCAGAAAGGGAATGCAAACAGTCTTACCTTAGGAGTCTCTGGCAAGAGGCACATGCCTTTGGAGGGGAATGAAACATCCCGTTTCCCATAACCACCGTGTTTCGAGGCCGGAGTCTCCTGGCTTGAGTACTCCTTTGGGTTGGGAGGAAAAGAAAAGGTACAGACTTGGGCTGTGGCTGAGGACTCAGTTTCCCAGGATCTTCATGCCTCCTGGCTTTCTCTACTTGGATTTGGGGGGGGGCGCGGGGAAGGATCACTTCCTTCCTTCCTAGGCTACTTCTCCTTCCTGTTTATACAGCTGCCTTGATGAACCCAGGTGGGAATCATTCCCAGCCAGCAGCCTAAGTAGCTTCTCTATGGTGGGAAAGGCCCTTTGCCTGGTTACCTTTTAAAAGAATTAACCCTTTCCTTGCCTGACAGAGTTGGAGGTATGACTACCTCGTGACCGGGCTGAGTTCTCAGTTTCTCAAAGGACCCCAGACTCCGAGCGCTAGGGGCGTTCTGTCCTGTCTCACCATGGAGGATTGAGGCCCAAGCGTAAGGGATGCAATCAATATGGCATCTTTAGAGAAGAAAAGTTGGTTGTTATTTTTTTAACGGCTTAGTGCAGCTGCAGCATCTCAGCTGCTGATATTCGGGAAGTCATTCATCATCTGCACTGATCATAAAGCTTAAAACTGGGTCAGAATAAAGCAGCTCAACAAGTTTTATTTGTACTGAACACTCTCAAGAGTACATTTTTGCATAGGAATTGAATACACAAATCTTGCATACTGACAATGGATATTATGTAAGCAAAAATCACTGCAATGCAGGGATCCTCAGAGACAGTTCTACAGATGTATGCATAAATCAGATTCTCTTTTCACAGGGCACAAATAGCATGTAATTACTGTTTACATTGATGGCAGTTACTGAGGCCCACATGTTCCCCTTCCTCATCCCACAGGAAAACCTGTACTGTGAGGTGAATTCATTTAGGGTGACCAGATGTTCTGATTGTATAGGGACAGTCCCGATTTTTGGGGTCTTTTTCTTATATAGGCTCCTATTACCCCCCACCCCCTGTCCTGATTTTTCACATTTGCTGTCTGGCCACCCTAAATTCATTAGGGTTGGTAAGCACTCTCAAAATGTTACAGCAATGGTTCGCAGACTTCACCATATCACGGCCTCCTGTTTCACCCCAAGATGCTTCTCCCATCTAGCCAGGAACTAGCTGGGGCTCTAATTGGGTCAATAATCGATTTTTTGGTTTGGCTGGCAAACCTAAAAATTGGACAAAAATATTCAGCTCGGTTCCAAAAAGATTTGGAATTTGTCAGCAAATCAGAGAAGTTGGTTGTGGGTCCTATGAAATGTTACATCCCAGGCTGGGTGTCCCTGATAACCATCAGCCTGGTTACCTGGCATGTGGGAGACCCAAGTCTGAATCTCTGCTTTGGAGAAGAGACTTGAACTCAGTTCTCTCCTGTCTTAAGGGAGCATCCTAATGACTATGCAATAGGCTATTCTGAGGTAGATTGCTCTCAGATTCACCTGTTCCACCCTTGTATAAATTATTTAAGTATTCAGTGCGCCAGAGACTTGAACTCAGGTCTCCCCTCACCAGGGGAGTACCCTAACCACCACGCTATGAGCTATTCTGCTCACATCTCAAACCATATCTCCCATTCCCAGGGGAGTGCCTCCATCATCAGGCTGGAGAGTCATTCTCTGTCCCTCCCTGCCCCAATGAACATTTAAGTATTTACACAAAATGGAACTGCTTCAACAGAAAAGAGTAAGAGCAGCCTACCCCAGAATAGCTTAGAGCTAAGTAGTTAAGATGCTCAACTGTGAGGGGAGAGACAAGTAGAGTCCAAGTCTCTGTCCCAAAATAGGGCTTCAAATGTGTGTCTTTCACATCCCAAGCCAATACCCAACAACTGGGCTAAAGGGACAGACTACAACATGTTTCCTGAAGCTTCCCCAGAAAAAATGATTTTTACAGCTGAAACTAATTGGGTCAAATTTGCTAATAGTTTTGAGTTTACAGAAACTGCAATTTTGAGCAAATAAATTATTTGTCTGAAAAATTCTGCTCAGCTCTAGCTGGGACCTTCCTCCCATTTAATTAATTAGGACCATCAGAGAAGTGATGAATTACTTTTAATGAATCTGTAAACTCAGGGGTTGTACCCTATAACTCGAGAATTGCTAAGATAGTACCTATCTGTAAGAAAGAGGGGGGAAAAATGATCCAGGAAACTACAGGCATGTTAGTTTGACCTCAGTTGTATGCAATATCTTGGAACAAATTTTGAAAGAGAAAGTAGTTGAGGACACAGAGGTAGTAATTGGGATAAAATACAACATGGTTTTACAATAGGTAGAGTGTGCCAGACCAACCTGATCTGCATCTTTGATAAGGTAACTGATTTTTTAGACAAAGGAAATGCAGTAGATCTAATCTTCCTGGATTTCAGCAAGGCATCTGATACAGTTCCACATGAGAAATTATTTGTAAATTGGAGAAGATGAATATGAGAATTGAAAGGTGGATAAGGAACTGGTTAAAGGGGACACTACAACAGATCATACTGAAAGGTGAACTGTCAGGCTGGAAGGAGGTTACTAGCGGAGTTCCTTTAGGATCAGTCTTGTGACCAATCTTATTTAACATTTTCATTCATGACCTTGGCACAAAAAGTGGGAGTGTGCTAATAAAATTTGGGGATGACATAAAGTTGGCAGGTATTGCCAATATGAAGGAGGACCAGAATATTATACAAAAAGATCTGGAGGACCTTGAAAACTGGAGTAATAGAAATGGGATGAAATTTAATAGTGCAAAGTGCAAGATCATGCACTAAGGGCTGTTCCACACTAACTCCCCAGGTCGAACTAAGATACGCAACTTCAGCTACGTGAATAACGTAGCTGAAGTCGAAGTATCTTAGTTCGAACTAAACAGCACTTACCGCGGGTCCAGATGCGGCAGGCAGGCTCCCCCATCGACTCTGCTTACTCCTCGCACGGAGCAGGAGTACCGGTGTCGACGGCGAGCACTTCCGGGATCGATTTATCGCGTCTAGACGAGACGCGATAAATCAATCCCAGAAGATCGATCGCTACCCGCCGAATCAGGCGGGTAGTATAGACGTAGCCTTAGTGATTAATAACAAGAAATTTTGCTCTAAGCTGGAGACGAATCAGTTGGAAGCAACAGAGGAGGAGAGAGACCTGGGTGTATTGATTGATCACAGGATGACTATGAGCCACTAATGTGATGTGGCCACAAAAATGGTTAATTCAATTCTAGGACACATCAGGTGAGGTATTTTCAGTACAGATAGGGAAGTATGGCACTGGTGAGACCTCATCTGGAATACTGTGTGCAATTCTGGTCTCCCATGTTTAAGAAAGATGAATTCGAACTGGAACACATGCAGAGAAGGACTATTAGAATGATCAGAGGAATGGAAAACCTACCTTATGAGAGGAGACTCAAGGAGCTTCGCTCGTTTAGCCTAACCAAATGAAGGATGAGGGGAGATATGATTACTCTCTATAAATACATCAGAGAGATAACTTAAATAACTCCTCTCCTTCCTGGTATTTAAGAGCCAATGGTGATACAAGAACAAATGGATATAAATTGGCCATCAATGAGTTTAGGCTTGAAATTAGGTTTCTAACCATCAGAGGAGTGAAGTTCTGGAACAGTCTTCCAAGGAGAGTAGTGGGAGCAAAAAACCTAACTGGCTTCAAGACTGAGCTTGATAAGTTTATGGAGGGGATGGTATGATGAGATGGGCCACATGCCATTGTAGGCAATCTGTGACTAAAATCCCCCACATCCAGAGATGGGGCATTAGATAGGGAAGGCTCTTAGTTACTACAGAGAATTCTTTCCCAGGTGTCTGGCTGGTGGGTCTTGCCAACATGTTCAACATTCAATTGATTGCCATATTTGGGGTCAGAAAGGAATTTTCCCACTGGTCAGATTGGCAGAGACCCTGGGGGTTTTTCACCTTCCTCTACAGCCTGGAGCGCAGGCCACTTGCAGGTTTAAACAAGTGCAAATGATGGATTCTCTGTAACTTGAAGTTTTAAAATCATGATTTGTGGACTTCAGTAACTTAGCCAGAGATTAGGGGTCAATTACAGGAATGGGTGGGTGAGGTTCTGGCCTTAAAGTCTATGAGACATCTGGGTGAGGTTCTGGCCTTAAAGTCTATGAGACATCTGTTCCCCTCAGATTGAAAGCCAATATTCTACTGTGATGGAGACCACGTAAGTAGATAGAAAACACAGCAAAATAAAGAGCATAAGGCAGTGGTTCTCAAACTTTTGTACTGATGACCCCTTTCACACAGCAAGCCTCTGATTGTGACCCCCTTATAAATTAAAAACACTTTTTAATATTTAACACTATTATAAATGATGGCGGTGAAGTGGAGTTTGGGGTGGAGGTTGACAGCTCGCGACCCCCCATGTAATAACCTCGTGACCCCCTTAGGGGTCATGACTGCCAGTTTGAGAACCCCAGGCATAAGGAATGTTTATGAAAACAGCACCACATAACTCCCTATCTTGCATTTTTCAATAGCAGAAAAGGTCTAGGCGTGAAATCCTGGTTCCACTGACTTCAATGGAAATTTTGTCATTTACTTCAGTGGAGCCAGGATTTCAGCCTACTTCTTTATAAGACTTTATTTCACTAAACAGATGATAGATTTCTAAGATATTCATGAAGGTAAAAAGGTAAGGCAAATGGATCTCTGCCCTGATTTATATAAATTGTTCCCAGACACTACAGCGGTGAGGGCTTTTTAAATGTATATAAACAATAATCATAATAAATAACAACAAATATGGACTTAAGGCTCACAAAAAAGCCTCTGCATGTGAATCTTCAGTATGACTGAATAAAAGACTTATTAGAGTCTAGTTAGGGCATATTAGAGCATATTAGAGTTTAGTTTTCAAAAACAGTGACATTCTATTAACACTAGAGGGAATCTCCAGCATACTCAACATATTAATAGCTGAAACGAGAGAATTTACCAGCAACAATTATCACATAAATATACTTATGCGCACTGTACACAAACATATCTGTACTAAATTACTGATATGTATAGTTAAACTGAGAAGAACATTGAGAAAGAAACAGTAATAGTGGCATATTTTCTTTTCTGTGTTACTAATTGCCTATCGTTTTATTTCAGTATAAAGGCTATTTTGCTGCTGTTCCAGGTGGTATTGCAAATATATATATATAGGGGTTGCCAAAATGTGCCTTTTACTGTTTGAACTTTGTAGAGAGGAATAAGCTCATGTCTTTTGGGGATTAGGGTGTTGGTATGTGTCTTTCTGGGGAATATCTCTGCTCATACATGCAATATTGTGCAATTTGGGGAATACCAATGGCAGTATCAGCAGGTATTATCCTTAACTAATGCTAATTTCTGCAGACACTATTCCCTTAAATTTGTGGGCATAGATGTATTTAAGATACAAATCTAGGGAGGAATAACCAACAACACTGAAATCAACATAGAGTGGGAGAAACATGCCACCAAAATGGTAGCTCTATTGTTTAGGCTAGCTTGTAGTAATGAAGGTCACTGTTACAGAAACAATTGCTTCTGATAAAATGAACCAGCAGAAGTAACCTTGGAGCTCTTATACAGCCCATTTGCCAAATACTTTAGCAGCTGGGGCTCTCCCTACCTGTGTAGTAAGCCAGAGCCAGGTTGCTTGCAGGGATGTAATTGAGGACAGAATTTAGGACTACAGTTTCTCAAGAGACTTGCTGTTTAGGATTCCTCCTTGTCCCTTGCTCCTTAGTGTGTGGTGCATACCAAATCCCCTAGATCACAAAAGCAAGTCAAGTACTTTGATGCTAAAGAAATCAAGACAGTGTACACATTATTTTACCTATGCTACTTCTGAAAGTAGCTTTTAAAAAGCTTAAGCAGCACTGACTTGTCCTCTATATTTAAAAGTATTATTTAAACAAGAAATCAGGTATACAAATTAAGGGAAAAGGAAGAATAAAATAATTCTTACCAAACATACACCTTTTTAAAAAGCACAACGATATGATATGCTTCTCATTAACCTTACAGTGTAAATTACAGTTGCATCAGCTGTAATTACACAAGAGTCTAAAATATAATTTCAAGTCCCTTTAAGCAATTTGTTTCATATGACATGGTAGTTATAGCCAATTAATAAGTTATTCAACATATATCGTAATTGATATATAATTAGCCTGCCATGGATTGTAAGTACATTTAGAGCTACTGCAAAGTGGACATCTTTAACAGTAAAATAATGACATTTTACAAAAATGGGGTGCATAAGAGTAGTGTAATTATACTCTTAGTTGCAATGTGCATAATTTGTAATGTTGTAGGTTAATTCTGCCTCGGCTGCACTCCAGTGTTCAGCAATAACAAGTAATGGGGATCGTAGCATGCTGCTGCCCAGGCACACAAGTCGTTAGATATACATTCATTCCAAAAGAAATGAAATGAAATGAAAATGAGGCTGTGCTTGAAAGGGTGAGGCCTGATTACCATACACCTGACACAGATGAGAGCGACAGCAGAGATCAGTGGGGTAGGAGAACAAGCTTTATGGTACAGTGTGTGCGGGCAGTGATAATCGATTATTCCCTCTGCTTTCCCAAAGGAAATTAACGCCTGAGGGCTCATTTCTGCTCAGTCACACAGATGTAATTCCTGTGGAGTTCAGGGGGTCTTGAACTCATGTATCAGAGAGAAGAACTGGGCCTATAGTTTGTATTCCTGTCTCCCCGTCCCCTGCTGTTTGTTCCTTTTCAGACATTGAGACCATTCAAGACCAAAAGTCAATGAGAAGAATCTGCTTTAATTGCAAACAGTGAAACTTGCAATCGTGTAACAGAGCAGGATTTGGCCTTCTGCATTTCAAAACACTAACCATGGCAATGCTATCATTTAGGCTTATACAGTCTCCCAGTCATTACATGCTTCCACCCATCCTCTCAACTATAGTCAAGAACCTGGCTCACATTGAAGGAGAAGGGAATAGTCATTCTATTACATTTAAGGAAACCGTTTTAATAAATAAGAGAAGATAAAAGGGAATGGACACTTCTCTTATAAAGGGGTGGGGAGAAATCCTATCTTCGATCTGATTGCAGATCTCTGATTCTGACCTCTTGGACTTATTCTGCACTCAGGCATTCTGCAGAATCCCCAGTTAATAGCATCAGGAGATATTTACTCCACATGGTTGTCTTCCAAGCCCTGATCAAGGGGCATTACTACTCACTGCAAGAGGGGAAGAAGATGGAGGATAAGGGGAAAGGAACACATTCTAATGAGACCAGTCAGTTTTTAGAGGAAAGAAAAACATGTAGAAAGCCTGTTAATCATTCTCCTGAGTCCATATTTATTATGTAGGAATATGTCTTGCTCTAACTGGTACTACCTGCGAATGGCCAATTAAATTATTGTAATGAGGACAATTCCCATTTGTTCTATATAACAAGCCTGCCCATCTGTGGTGTGAACTCAGTAATAACCTCACCAAAGTTGCATGCCTGAGCAATTAAGATAATTTTATAGCCCTTTGCCATGGGACAATCATATGGAATTTGGATACATTTCAGAGGCAATTTTTCAAACTATTTGATTAAATTTCAGATAAATATACAATATGTACATATGCATTAGACAGAAAATATACATGCTATGTAACAATTGTACACCCATCATGACTGTCAAATCATTTCCTCCGATCCTTTCACCGATGACATGGATTTCTGAATTTAAAGAGCCTACTTCTACAACATAAAGAGAATTCTATATCTGCAATGAGCAGTAAGTAACCATCTGCCATTCTCCAGTCTCTTAATATACTGCCAGCTATAAAATACCAAAAGCATTGTCCACGAACCATAAAACCAAGGAGTATGGCTTTTTTATGATTCCATGGCCATGAAAGTGACTATCATGTAGCTTGTCATCCATCGCATTCTGTAGCAGAGAAAAGAAATGGAACACACTAGAAATCTACCATCTCCATTACTGTAGAGGCTGATGTTTCTCATGGAGTCTATATAATCTCCTTTAACAGAGTTCAGGCCCTGTTCAAGTGAGGTATTGCTATTGTGTGTCATGATCATAGTCTATGGCAATGGTATGAAATAAAACAAAGAGAAAGAATGTTAGTGGGAATAGTGGCAAATACTAATTTAAAATGTCTGAAAGTAGAGAAATGGTGTCAAGTTAAACATCTAGGGAGAAATCCTGTTCCTATTGAAGGCAATGGTGGGGCTGCCATTAATGTCAATCAGACTAGGATTTCACCCACAGAGAGGGACTCTGGCTTAGTACTTGTGTTTTAACATGGGGAATGTGACCCATGTCAGCGTAGGGAATCATTTCCCTTTGTTCTTTTATTAAATCCTGACAAACTACAAAGTGTTTTTTGGTCAGGCCTGCTGCTCTTTTCCTCTTTGATTGGTGACAGCCCATCCTACTATAGCCTGGCACTATTGTATCACAGCAGCCTTTGTGATGAATAAAATACGTCCTAACTCGGTTTTCATATTAGCATCATCCCATAGCAAGAACTTTGTCTATACAAGGCCATGTTTGTAGTACTAACCTTTTTCTTCAGATGTATAATTGGGCCTCTAATTAACTGTGAACACAAACCCTACCATATAGATGTCCAAGTATCAGATAATATTGTTAAATCAGGTAGTTGAATGGCTACCTAGAAGGGTGTGGCCACAATTAATTACAGCTGCAAAAAAGAGATGGGCTAAAACCCCCTTTAAAAGGCCAGGCCCACAGTTCTTCAGGAGGACAGCATACTGTATTACCTTACCCAATAAGACCCTGTAGTTTTCAGTGGTGCAGCAAAACATACAGTGCCAAATTCTGCTTTTGGCCGCATGAATCCATGGTCCACTGAAATCAATAGGCATTGCAAAGGTGGGGTGAGTACAATTTGGCCCCAAATGTAGTTATATTTCCTGTATCTAAAGGGGTTAATACAAGTGTTAAAAGATGATCTAGAAAAGGGCACTTGAGAGGATTTCATTACCATATATAAATGAGAGTAAGGACACAAAGGGTAACTAGCCTGGGGAATTGTCTGCCAGATGAATAGTGGGGGCTGTTGTATTATGGAATTTAAGACATTTATGTGGAGATGTGCAAATCTAGATATGGCTATTAAGGAGAACAGGGTATTCCTGTCTCAAGGTAGAGGGTGATCCATAGATCTAGCAACTCAAAAAGGTCTGCTCCAATGATGAAACGGTTAGCATGGAGAAGCATCATGAAATCTGCTTTTTGGGACAGGCTGCCATTAAGCAAGTCTGCAATGGCTGCTTTGAGGGCTACTTACTCCCTTCAGGATCTGCAGAAGCCTCTGCAGCTACCGAGCTGTGTAGCCCTCCCAGGCACACAGTGCCAGTGGCCAGTAGGGCCAGAATATGTTATTTTATTTCTATTCCATTCAGGGAATAAGAACATCTCAGTTGTAGCTAATTCAACCCTGCATACGCCACTGAGTGGTGGTGGTGTGTGTGTGGGGGAGGCTGTGGGCATGTCTACACTGCAATTAAAAACCCGTAGCTGGCCCATGCCAGCCAACTTAGGCTTGTGGGGCTGTTTAATTGAGGTGTAGATGTTCAGGCTCAGGGTGGAGCCCAGTCTCTAGGACCCTATGAGGTGGGCCTCAGAGCTTGGGCTGAAGCCTCAGCCCAAATGTCTACACAACAATTAAACAGGCCCTTAGCTCAAGCCCTGTGAGCCTGAGTCAGCTGCGGCTGCCTCCGGGCAGGGTGTGGGCGGGGAGGCTGAGCTTCCGCAGGTGGGGGAGCTGGCGGGGGGGGGGGGGGGGTGGCATTTCGGGGGGGGGGGGAGGCTGAGCTCCCGCAGGCGGGGGAGCTGGCTGTGGGGGGTGGCATTTGGGGGGTGGGGGCGGCACAGGGCTGGTGCAAGGAAGTTTCACCTAGGGCACGAGACTTCCTTGCACCGGCCCTGGGTGCAAGTCCTCAAAAGAGCAGAGCAGAAAAGGTAGTCAAAGCTCTCCTCAAGCAGCAGTAGCTTACTTAATATCAATATGGCTGATAAGGCAAAAGCACATTGACCTTGGGAAGCATTACAAGAGTAATCATTACTTAATGTAAAGATGCCTGTGCTTGAATAATAGCTCAAAGCCTTTGCTGAAGTAACTCCTTTGACTGAAGGATATTTACTGCAGGGATGAATTTGTCCCACTGTCTGCCATATGGTAGGCACAAACAGGTTTTTTTGGTCATACATGTTTGCTTATACCACCGGTTTTATCACAAAGGTCTTTATTATGGTAAATGAAAAGAAAACAAGTGTCCATTTATAACTGAATTTCCTCATGGCCCACTTACTGTAACAGCCTAAGGTATTCATGCTCTAGAGAATATACAGTACCTCCTTACAGCTTTGTTTCCTTCAGGGCACCAGAGCTCTACACAGCTGGTAGGATTTGGTGCTATGTTGTACCAGTAATTCTACTCCCAGAGAAAAACCACTTTGAATCAGCAATTAAAATGACCAAATAAAACAATAGCTTGTTATTTACTTATGTTAAGAATTATTTAAAGTGGTGACAATGGGTCAAATTCTGCTCCCACAAATTTAAAGTCGTGGAAATCTGGGGTAACTAAGTAAATTTTAAAAGGAGAATTAAAAACATATGCAGTAAGTATAGTGGGCATGAAAGTAAAGGAGAGTGTAAAAACATGAGTAAGAATGGCATTGAAAAAAAGAAAAGCAGATATTGGGGAGGATTGAAGAAGGAATGAATAAAGTGACAGCAAATGAAAGTTTCAATTGATAGAATGAACTGGATAACTTAACAGGGGGGAAAGAAGTCAAATTTAATAAGTAAAAATAATTTTTACTTCTAGACAAGAGGGTGCTATTACCTTGTAACGTACATTTTTGTTCTGATAATATGGCAGAGGCTTCAGGGAATATGCTAGTTCCCATTTTCTTCAATTAAAGATCAAATTTTACTAGTTTATTTCATAATTGCATTCTTTAAATTACCCAGAGAGTATTGGACCAGGAATCCAAAGCACATCACCCAATTCCTCTGTGGAGGCAGCAGGTAATACTTTAACCTTGTCTTTGTCAATTTTCTGCTGCAAATGGCTCTAATTAGAATCAGAGCTCACATTAATACTGTAGCACCAAAAGTTTGGCAGTGACATCAATATTTCCCCAACTTTCCCGTTGAAAACTACTCTGAATTCAGTGTTACATATTGATTTTAAAGACTGACATATGAGTTGCTGAGAAAATGAATGGAGTTTATCTGGGGTTATACTCTTAATCAGTGCATGTAACTGATATCTGGATTCTACAGCTCCTTCCCTATACTGCGAGGTATGCAATGTGACTTTGCAATAATACTTAGGCAACACAATCCAGGAAGCTAGAGCTGGCTTTCTTATGTCTGATTTTCTAAGCATACTGGAAAAGTTTTACAGGCAGGAGGGTACTATAAGGGCTCTGCCTGCCTGAGCGACACTGGGAAGAACAAACACAAGGCTTCCCCAAAGGTATTTTAATTCCAGGTGGGGTTGAAAGACGAGAGAGCTTACTTGCTCCTCAGTGTCACTCTGTACCCACAGGCAACGGTCACAGACCAACCAAGACACGTCTCATGTGCTAGCCAGAGTCCCCTCTTCTTCCTGGTGCTGCCCAGCATTCTCCAGCCAATTTACAGCTATGCTTTGTATGTATGTACTAGGAGGAAAGGGATTCCCTGCACCCACTCCTCCTCTGGCATGCCATGCACATAGGAAAGCCATGATTTGGCTATGAAATGTACGAACTCTCAGCAATTCAGCTTTCCCTTGGGAGATTTCATCAACCTAGCGCCCAGTAGTATGGGTTTTCAATTTCATTCTGTGGTCAATCATAACAGTAAAGTCCAGCTCCCTGCTCACCACTTCCTGGTTATAAGAGCCTGTCATTTGGTGGAGTCCATAGCCCACACTATGAGAACAATGGTCAAAGCCTCCAAGCCTTGGTGCCTCAAGTTAAATTCCTCAGTGCACATTTAGACACCCAAATAAAAGTGACCTGATTGTCCGAGGCAGTGAACACCCCCAAATCCCACTCAATGCCATGGGAGCCACTGGTGCTCAGCAACAGTGAAGATCAGCCTCACTTTTATTGATGTTCTTAAATATGGAGTTAGGAGCCTGACTTGAGGGTTTGGAAATTTTGGCCTATAGCAGTAATTATACTTGTTTATGCTCTGGATCCTAATAGTCCCGTGTTTCATTACATTGTTTCTCAAAGATACCATTTTCCTTTGATCAACTGAACCCCATCCTGATAAATAACCTTTCGTGCTACCATGCATGTTTGACCTGCTGATCTGAGTTGGCTGTCTCAGTCTAGCTCTTCGTGGACTAGTACCCACTACCCTAAAACCATCAGAATTGGTTCCCTTAGCAGAGAAGCTAAAGATTAACTGGAAGAGCAGATTGACCTAGCTTCTCATCTCTAAAGGCTTTTCCTGTAGATCAGTCAAGACTTCTTTGGTGTCAGCTTACACTGCCACCTCCTGTTGTTGTTATCTACAGGAAAAAGAGGACTTCAGTTTCTGTCACAGTCAATCTCTCTCTAATATTTAGTTTTTAATTATTAGTATTATTTACTTACAAGAGCACCTAGAGGCCCAAACTATGTCAGGACCCCATGGTGCTAGGCGCTTTACAGACATATAGAAAAATATCAGACCTCTGCCCCAGAGAGTTTACATTCTTAGGGTACGTCTTCATTACCCCCCAAATCGGAGGGTAGTGATCGATCTTTCGGGGATTGATTTTTCGCGTCTAGTAAGCGGAATCAATGGGGGAGCAGCGGTAGTCGACCCTGCGGCGTCCTCACGGCGCGGTAAGTCAATCGAGGTACGTCGACTTCAGCTACATGAATAACGTAGCTGAAGTTGCGTACCTGACATCGACCCTCACCCCAATGTCGACCAGAGCTTAGATTACAACAAGACATAACAGGTGATGAAAGAAACAGATGTGGAGAAGGAAGGAAAATGGGAATGGGGTGACAGTAATATAAGCATGTTTTTCAAACTCTAGCTGGATGCATAATTCATACGTATAGTTATATGAGTTAAAGAATGTGTAATGAATTGTGTTAGTCAAATACATGGTAAATAATGTTAGAGAAATGAATATTACATATACTATAAGAAAACAAAAAGGAACTTTAGCTTGTTGTATGAGTTTCTGCTGATACAGCACTCCAGACTTTGCTGAGATAGTTTTAAGGTTGTGTAAATTCAAAAACTGATTTTGGTCTCTTGGCTGTAAAATTCTTGGTCTGTGCAGATACCTGGGAAGACAGAGAATCAAGAGGGAGTTATTTCTCCAGTAAGTAATGGCCAGGTGTAATCTAAATAAGGAAAAGATATATTAATCAGCCAAGAGCTAGCTAACAGGTTAAAATGCAAGGCCACAAAAACAGACGAGTAAGAAGAACAACTATTATAAGACAAGAACAGTTGGATGAAAAAGCAAGAGCAAGGAAAAGATATGCTGGGAACCGGACAGATAAGAGTCAGAAGTGTATTAATTTATGTTTGTTATTGTGATTGATGCATGAGACTGTTTTAGTTAGGGGTTTAGAATGGAATACATATGTATAGATAAGTACACAGATGAGATAGTTTGGTAAACTGAGTTTGCACAAAGTTACAGAACAGGGAATAAAAGATAGATGATAATAAGAAAGTGAGGAAATGGGGGGGTGGGGGGGAAACAGCCGAACAAAACAGAAACCAGAGATTTGAAAAGAGTCACCATGTCCCCAGGAAAGGTAAATTTGGCCATTTTCTTTTCTTGCGTTGTCTGTTTTTGCATGTATAGATAATTCACAGATAATAGCATTGTCTCAAAATGTACATAGTGAAGGCAAAAATAAACTGTTTAAGCCTAATTGAACTGGATTTTATTTCTCACCTAATATATGTTTTTTTTTAATTAATATCATATAGCCCTCACCTTGCAAAAAATGTGTCTATTACATAGTGGCAGAAATCCAACTTAACTATGCAAATACTTGATCAATAAGATGCTGTGGTTGGAGTACATTGATTATGAGTGATTTCCGCTGCTTTTGGTAGTATATGGTGTTTTGAATAAAAATTGATTTTCACATGCTGCAAGTTTGGTCCTGTACACCCTATTCTCCACACAAGATGTGGGCTTAGTTTTAATTTCAAAGGCTTAAGTGTATTCTCAAAGCTTCTGGTTGGATAGATAATTACATAATGATTGATTTTGTGCATGAAGGCATAACCACCACTACCAGCTGATTGCTTTGAATATTATGGTTGCTAAGAAAATGAATTTGCATTGCTAAAATTTTTATCAAACTCCTCAGAGCGTAGCATACATGCATAAGCAGGAAAAAAAATAAATGTAATGGATTCATACTGATGAACTAATATGGTTGGATTCTATGGAGTTTTGTTTCACAAAATTTGGAGGTTATTTAAATGGAGAAAACCTATGGTCATTAAATCAATTCCAAACTGATCTTCTGTACTCCAAGTAGAAATTTTAGCCATAAGGGCTCATATCATGCCATCTGATGTTGGGCTGCGCTTCACTGTGTACAGTACCTTGCAAAACCAGTTACTTTGACATTTGTCCATAAACAAGTAGGTGTTTGTACCAAACTATGGCCCTGATACTGCAAACATCAATGTGCTGAATTTTACACATGGGTGTAGTGCCCTGGGAAAAAGTGAGCACATGTTTTGTTTGTAGGGCCAGGCATTGTGTAAAGTCATATATTAGAGGACAGGGTTGAGACATACATCTATTAGGAATAGAAATTGAGGGCTAGCTTCACAAAGAAATTTAGGTACCTAGAAAAATCACCAGAATTCATAAAACCTGAGTTAGGTGCTCAGCGTCCCTATGTGATGACTGAAGGTGCCTAAGAATGGGATTCACAAAAGCCAGGACCCTAGGTAGCTCTCCACCTAAGTTAGCCAATAAGAGGTGCCAAGATGAGGGAGGGGTCCTAAGCTCACCTCTCTCAGGGAGTTCAGTGCCTAAATTGAGGCTGCAGGGAGTGCCTCCCTCTGTTGGGATTTTCAGCTGTAAACCCTCTTTTGGAGAGGGGAACCGACACCGTTTTTGGGAGAGGGCTGAGGAGGAGCTCCCTCATAACTTTTAGTCCAATGATGAGGGTACTCACCTGGGATGTGGAACAGCCCCAGCAGAGCCATCCCAAAAGTGTGTGTGCGGGGGGGGAGAGCAGGGCCCTCTACCCCCTTTGTGGCCCCGCTCCCGGCCAAGACAGAAGCTGGAGAGGGCCGAGAGCCGTGGCCCCTTCACCTGCCTAGGGTGGGGGGCTGAGAGTAGCCCCAGGCTTGTGTCCCCACCCCGTGGGCCCCCTGCCCAGGGCAGGTGGAAGGTTCATGGCTTCCAACAGCTGCCTGTGTAGCTCTTACCCTAACCCGGCTCCAGCCGGGGCCTCAGAGCCGCAACCCGACCCTGGTAAGGCCTGGGCAGCCAGGCAGCTATGCGGGGCCGTGGACCCTCCACCTGCCCTGGGGGCCCAGGGGCGGGGACACGGGCTGGGGACTGCTCTCGGCTTCCCCACCCCGGGCGAGTGGAGGATCCTCGGTGCGGAACCATCTGCTGCCCGGGCTCCAGCTGCTGGCCTGGCTGTGGGGGCAAGGCCTCAGGGAGAAGAGGAGAGGCAGGGGGCCTGTGGTGGCAAGTGAACAGGCTAGGCCTGCCCACTTTCAAAAAGTGGGAGGGCCATGGCCTCCTTGCCCCCCTATTCTGGCACTGATGATGTGGAAGAACCCCAGTTTAAGTCCCCTTCCCCTTCTTAAGGGGGAGAAAGTAATTGAACAAGGAGCTGACACCTCTCAAATCAGTGCCCTAGCCACAGAGCTGTAGGATAGTTGATGTAGGGCTCCCTCACACTCTCCTGTTGAAGCTATTCTGCTGTGGCTAAATAATGTGTAAAGAATCATTGAAGCAGGGGACTGGATCCTGGGTCTCCCACCTCTCTGGTACAGCCATACCCACCAGGCTAGAGTCATTCTCTTTTGTATGCACTCTGTTTCCCTCTGGCCTAATGAGTCAGTCATTATTTATCCACAGTGAAAGAGCTTCACGCAGAGCAACTCCTATATCAGAACATTCCATAGCCTAGTAGTTAGGGTACTCATTTAAGAGTTGGCAGATTCTTGTTCAAATACTCACCCTCTCTCAGACAGAAAGGGACTTGAAGTGTGAGGACTCCCACATCCCAGGTAATTACCCTAATGAATGGGCTGGGAGGTCCTTCCCCACTCAGCCAGCTGTTTTGTGTAAGCTCACCTACAGGGACCCAAACCCCATTAAGCAGGTTCAGAGCTTGTTTATCAGATTGGGCCCTGCAGACAATTTAAACAGAGGAACACCTATCTTTCCCCTTATCACTTTGGGGCCAAGGCATCCTGGCATTGGGCTGGAGTGCGCATGTTTAGAAGCAGAAACATAGGTACACAGGGAACTTCTGCTACAAAATATTAGGCACCAAATGAGTTTAAGCACCTACAGGATTTGTGGCAGCTGAGTGGGAGCTTTGTGAATCCAAGTTGGGCTTCATTCTGGGATTTAGGTGCCTAAAGTGACAGGTAGGTGCCAAAGTCCTTTTATGAATCTAGCCCTGTGTTTTCAAGGTATTTGCAATGGCAGGAAGGCTACTCAAAATGTCAAAAGTTTACAGCAGGTATAAAGGGTAAAATTATTGTAGATTAGCAAGTACATTAGGGACTGATCCAAAGTCCACTGAAGTCAATGGAAGTTTCCCTTTGGACCAGGCCCTTAAATTAACCACTGGTAATCAAATCTGACAAGTATCCCCAAAAGTTTTCAGTTTGGATGTTTGGAACTAGGAAGAGAGTGGGTGCATTTCAAGTCTCATAGCTTGTTATAATATATTTCAGGTAGGAAGACTGCTAATTTAAAGTTGGCTTTGTAAAAACAAGTTTAGAATGTGCTATTCATCCTGCAAGACAGGAAATCTCCTGGAATTTAAAACCTGCTGGACCATAATACTTTATAAAGTTTTATGTTTATTAAATACATAAACTCACACACATAAATAAATCAAGAATACACCCTTGTAGGCGATTTTCAAATGAGTCCAGCTTCTATGCATGACTTATTCATGAAAACATACCTTTTTTTAAGGAACATGACAAGGTTCGAAAAAAAAGGAGAGATGTCTTTGTAGTGCACACATAACCAACAGTAAAGACGATATATAAGTAATAAGGCCATGGGTTGGCATGAGTACTGAAATCTGGCCAGTACAGGACCAGAACAAGCATGAGATATTTTGTATGTTAGGCTGGAGGTGTATTAGCAGAGCTGTAGAAAGCATGAACAGAGTGATTGGCTCAAACCATTGTGATTAGCCCTTTAACTACCCTATGTGATCAGTAAAAACAAAATAATTAATTGAGGTCTTTTAATAAGTTAGGTTTTATTAGAGATCAAGGAAAGTGTTTTAGCAACTTAAGGGATATGACCTTTTAGTTGTTACAAACAAAGGGATTAGAATCTATATAACTGAAGCACTCCTCCTATCACAGAAGATGTAAGCATTAGGAATATAGAAGGGAAAAAGAGACATACTCTGAGCTCCAGAATAAAATAGATATCCACATATGTTCCCCATTACACACCAGCTCATCATCAACATTTATAAATGTTACTGTTGCTCAATCAGCTGAGATAACTAGTTTGGCTAAACGTTTACATTTTCATAAGGTGGAATATACTATTTTAAATGTTTCCTGGCCCAGTAGGCATGCAACACGGGAGCTGACTATAAAAAGGTAGAAAAATCATACAAAAAAGAGGAAATCCCCCACGTTGGCCATTCCAGACAACCAGAACTGCTGTGGTTGTCAAGGAGTGAAAAGGAACATTTTTCTTTTCCATGTAATCAGTACCTCTTTCACAACTCCGGTGTGATAACACTAGATGGAGATTAATGTCCTGCCCAGTCCAGGAAATGAATATGACCATGCTTCAGAGTCGATATATTCAACAAGCTGATTCACATTGTGATTTCAGGAGACTCTTTACAAGCATGCAGGGGACAGCTCATTGAGAAATCCAGATGACGATACTGGGAGGTTAGTTTCTATTACAAATAGCACTAGAGTTACTACACTGGTCACTGGAATGGGAAATTTAACTTCATTCTAATCTAATAGTGTCTGTTACACTTACCTTTTGAAAGGCATTAAGTATAACATGTTAACAGTGGTAACGATATTTTTATTCAATTTTTTAAATCAATAGTCTATATTAAAAGCTACAGTAAGTAAGTCTACATAAATCAGATTCTCTGGTCTGGCCAAACTGTGCTCAGCACAAGACTGAATGGGGACAAAGCTAGTTTTAGGATCCTCAGCTGGCTCATCACAAGGCTGGTCTAGCACAGATTAGTGATCGGTTAACATTAGAAAATCATGCATGGAAATATTGAGCACATGAAGGTGCATTGCTACAGCTTTATGAATGCATAAGTACAACGAAACACAATGGGCCCGATTCACCAGTGACTTCCACTGACATGAATTGGGAGTGACTCCCCAAACCAATAAAGTTACATCAGTATGAAGAAGAATCAGGCCCATGGTATGCTAATTAAGATGGCCCTCAACTCCCTCTAGGGCCCAACCTGCTATCTTCCTCCTTCTCACTATATTTATTTTGAATATATAGTCACTGAGAAAAAAAAATCATAAATACCATCTGATTGCAGCATAGAATATGTAGCCATTTGAAAACATCTCTTGTTCACTTTCAAATGCCTTCCTATGTCTTATTAAATGCTGCTGTTCTCAAATAGTATTGTGACAGTGCATAAAAAATTAATTGAGGCTAAGATTTTGTCAAGTCAATATCCCTACAGTATGAATAAAGATTCATCAGATATTCATGTAGCTGAATTCTCATTTGTAGGATTCTGAAATCCTCTTTTTAATTTAATACTAGAATCCACACAGAACCATCAGAAGAACTCAATTTTCAGCTTGTAACAATAGCCTCCTAAAGATCCATGTCATTGTTCCCAATCAGCTAGCCAACAAATTCATTTTACTGCTGGTGATGTGGGTGAACTGCACTCTGTTTTATGAAGTACAATTGAAGGGAGCTAGGCACACAATTCCCTTTGAATTGTAACGGGACTTGGGCACCTAATTCTCTTAAACTCTTTTCACAATCACAGCCTAAAAGTCTATATTTGACCAAAGAGTGAGAAGAGAGGAAATATTGTCTTGTGGTTAGAGCATTGGACTAAGGAGACTGGATTCTGTTGCCAGCTTTATTTGGCTCACCATTAGTCTCTCTCTCCTCAGATTCTCCATCTATTTAGGTTCGTACATTTTCATAAGGCAGACTCCACTGTTGACAGTGTTAACTGGCCCAGTAGGCATGCAACACAGGAGCGGACTATAAAAAAGGTAGAAGAATCATACAAAAGAGGGAATTCCCCACGTCGGCCATTCCAGACAACCAGAACTGCCATGGTTGTCAGGGAATGAAAAGGGACATTTTTCTTTTCCATGCAATTAGTACCTCTTTCACAACTCCAGTGTGATAACACTAGATGGAGATTAATGTCCTTCCCAGTCCAGGAAATGAATATGACCATACTTCAGAGTCAATATATTCAACAAGCTGATTCACATTGTGATTTCAGGAGACTCTTTACAAGCATGCAGGGGACAGCTCATGGAGAAATCCAGACCACAATACTGGAAGATTAATTTCTATTACAATGTGCCCATCCCCATGGAATCAGAACATCTCACAAAATTATACGCTATACACAAAGATATAGTTCCCTTTTCTCTAGTCTCTAGGGGCTGGGTTGTGTATGCATGTTCTCAAAGGAAGGCTTTTGCTCTGCAGGTGCAAAGGAGAGGACATTTACCTACCTCAAGCACTTTAAGCAGTCTTTTATCCAAGGATTTCAAATATTGCTGTATAAGTTTACTGTACACATTCTGATGTAAATGACAGGAATCCCAGATGCCTTGTAGCCTACTAAGGACAGACAACTAAACTTTGGGAAACTGATTTTCAAATACAAGTACACCACTGATGGGAGTTTAGAGATCACAACAGCTTCTATTTCAAGTGACTGGTAAGTCTCTATGTGGCATCATGATGACTCGCAAGTGAGCTACTGTTAAGCCTGATGAAGAGGCCTATATTTGTCGCATGAAAACAAAAAGAGAGGAAGAATGTTCTTGTGGTTAAGGCACCAGACTGGGACTCAAGACACCTATGTTCCATACCTTGGTCTACCACAGCCTCTGTGTGACCTTGGGCAGGTCACTTGGGGCTATATTCACAAAGATTCTTGAGCCGTGCAATGCCTAACCCCTTGACATCATAATGGAATCCTCCGCCCTGAGTTAGGCATCCAAACAATGCACGGGGAGAGTCAGGTGCTGTTGTAAAAATTGGGCTTACAAATTTATTCTAATTGTGAGACGTGAAACCAAAAGCCCTATTAATATAATTGGGTGACTATTAAAATCATGACTGCTAAACGAGAAAAGCGTGGGACTAGAAATCAATGGCCCCAAATTAGTGTGTCAAAAACAGTCTTACTTAGTGGATAAAGGATAATAATACGGGAATGAGCTATTCTACCCCTCACTTCCTGTTGAGGGTCTTTAAAAAAATAAAGATGACAGAGCGGTGGAGTGTGTGAAATAAAGAAGCTGTTTAACCACCACTGACAGGGAGACAGGTTAACCAGAAGTAAGATTCACCCACATGGCTGCCACCTTCACCATCTTCTGGGACTTTGAGAACCACCATAACACCATTGGGTCTTAGTTGTTCTGATTCTGAAAGAAGTTCTGAGCAGACTAGGCCAGAGAGGGGGACCCAGTGACATTGCCACCTCTACCAGCTCCAGCTGAATCCCCACAACCCCCACCCCCATGTGCATTTCCCCTCTCCCCCATATTTTTTCTCTTTTCTATCCCTCTATTTTTGTTTAGCTCCTGGCTATCTAATTAATTTAGAACTATAATATGTAATATCTAGTTACCATTACATACCTACTTACATTCAGGAAGTAACTGCAGTATGTGTAAAATAATAAATCAACTCAGACACATAATCATTTTGAAATATTTGTGGTGACTGAATTCTCTCATGTGCACAGCCTTTGGATTAGCCAGCAGTTGGATATACAAGATAGAAAGCTTCTGAGCAAGCTTCAGGTGGTCATCTAGTATCAGGAGATTACATTTTATTCAGAGTTCTAAGGTTTATATGTTGTTCAGGAGCTTCTTAGAGAAGTTTCCTTTGCTTCTGGTGTCACCACACTAATTAAAAGTCAGCAGTACAGAGATGATAATATTTCATATTTATCTAACACCTCAGAATCTGAAAGAACTGTAGAGACAGTAGTTAAGCCTCAGTACCCTTATAAAGTAGATTAATATAACCCGAGACTCAAAAAAAGAGTAAGTTATCTGTCCAAGGTCACACAAGCCTCTGAGAAGAGAATCTAGAGTTCCCAGGAATTAGTTGGGTGCTGGAACTACAAGACCATCCTTCTTACAGTCTTTGGAAATTAGCTTTTTACATGTCACTTTGAATTCCCTTTACCCTTAAAACATTCTGGATCAATGCAGAGAGAATCACGAAGAGCTTTGTGAGTCTACAGCATTTGCTTATAACAGGTTGCTTTTAACTCTGTGGCAGCACAAGACAGAATGAGAACTGCAGATATATTAACTACAGCCAATGATGATCTGGAAGAGTCAGAAAATAATTGTGATGGACCAAAGGAAAAAGCAATCATTTCTCTCTCTGTGACCTAGAGACGGGGGGAGGGATAGCTCAGTGGTTTGAGCATTGGCCGGCTAAACCCAGGGTTGTGAGTTCAATCCTTGAGGGGGCCATTTAGGGATCTGGGGGCAAAAATTGGGGATTGGTCCTGCTTTGAGCAGGGGGTTGGACTAGATGACCTCCTAAGGTCCCTTCCAACCCTGATATTCTATGATTCTATATCTATCTATATAACTAGCCACTCCACCGGGCATGGCTTACACCTTTCCCCTTCTCTCTCCCTGGTGCACCAATATTAGAAGCAGTTTCTCCCCTCTCTTCACATAGGTTGGGTCCTGGCTCCTTCTCTGACACCTGCAGCCTCCATCCAAATTCCAAGGTGACTTCTCACTGTGCCTTGAGAGCATTAATACAACTAACTGGCAAGGACCATAAAGGCCAGTGCAAAAGAGACAAACAAAATACATCAACACAAATGCCAGCAAAGGGATAACACACCCAAAGTAACTGCATAACAAAGGAGGATTTTTATTGAGAATGGGCAAATAGGATCCAGGGAAGGAAAGGGGTAGAGTTAAATAATAAAATACAATCCCCCATCTCCCCACACTCCCAGTTCATCCCAACCCCAAGCTCCATCCCTGGCACCTTCTCAGGCAGATGAAATGCTGAGTCTGAGTCCTGACACAGTGTGTTGCAGCACTGTAGTATCAGCTCCCCTATTTGCTCCAGGGCTGGGACAGGGTTCTGTCCTGATCCCTACAAGGTTCACTGGTTCCCTAGTCTGGAATCCTGTGGAGGTCTTGCTTGGCTCTCAGTAACTGGGGCTATGTTGGATCTCTCTCCACAGGCTACCAGAAACTCTGAGCTTGAGTCTTCTCAACTAAGACTAGCCAGCTCAGTCTTCAGGTTGGCTAATAAGGCCATCTGAGCTGCAGCAGAATCACCTGATTGACCAGCCCACCTGATTGGCTTCAAGGAGCCAGCAGGTCTACATTTAAGCTCAGCAGTAAGTCATCAGCTACTCAGTGTTTATACTAATGGGCAGTGTATAATGGACGGTGGGTGGGAGGTTTAGCTTCCCCAAATCTCATGCCACCAGGAGGTGCAGGGACAATGCAGATTTGGGGCCCTCAGAAAAATCTCCCCCTGCCACATCCCTGGGGCTGGAGTAGCTCTCACTCCCTGACACAGCCTGCAGCAGAGGCAAGGAACTTCTCTGGTCTCGGGACCAGTGGAGCTGCAGGCAGAACAGAAGCTGAGCTGTGGGCAGAAGGGACGGAACAGGGGAGGGGCTTTGGGCTCCAGCCAGGGCTGAGAGCTCTGCCATTCTCAGAGCCCTCCACCCCGACTAGGGCCATGGGGAGGGGCTGAGCTCTCAACCCCCTCACACCCCAGCTAGGGCTATGGGGAGGGAAGCTTAGCTGGAAGAGGAAGGGCAGGGGGCTAGTCTCTCCAAGGGAAAACTTCACTCACCACCCATGCTTATGCCTTTTTTGTTTCCTGCCCTGTTCCTGTTCTGCTCTAGCCCTGTGCCCTCACCTGGCTCCTGGCTCCAGTTGTGACCCTTGGTTTGTCTCCTAGTTCCGGATTGCAGCTCTGATCCTTAGCTCTGACTGCCAGCTCCTGTTCCTGGTTCTAACCATTTGGCTAGGCTCCAGTTCTAATCACTAGGTCACACTGCACACATCTTGGTCCCTAATACAGGGCTGGATGCACCTAATCCATGCACCTTTGCGGGAGTGGGAGTTTCTGAGCTGTTCTGTCTCTGGCCCAGCTTCCAAAATGGAAACTGTCTCTGAGTCAGGCTATCCTTTTTGCTGGGAGCTGTGAAGCCCTGCCTTCTCCAGATCACCCCATTCAGAAGCCTCCCTATTAGCCTCAGAAGGGGTTTCTAGTTCCTTCTGTCCCCACCCCTGACTCAAAGCATTGTGGGAAACTGTGTGAGAGGACTCTGGTAGCCATCTTAGTTGCAGTCCTTTCAGTAGGGTGCCATATAGAGGCTCAGTCTGGTGCTTTGGCAGCTAGCATACTCTGAGGCCAGGTCTACACATGGGGTGGTGGTGTCGATGTAAGGTACGCAACTTCAGCTACGTGAATAACATAGCTGAAGTCGACGTACCTCGCTCTACTTACCGTGCCGTGAGGACGCCGCAATGTCGACTGCCGCTGCTCCCCCGTCAACTCCGCTTCCACCTCTCATCAGGGTGGATTACCAGAGTCGACAGCAGAGCGATCAGGGATTGATTTATCGCATCTACACTAGACGCAAAAAATCGATCCCCGAAAGATCGATCGCTACCCGCCAATTCGGTGGGTAGTATAGACCAGCCCTAAGTGGTGGTTATGTATAAATAGTAGCTAAACTAAGTGACATGTAGAGTACTTTATGGAAAAATATTTTCTCTAATTTTATAATCTGTTCCTAGATAATGCTGTTTAGTACTTTATAAATATCTAGTAAGATAGAAGCATTTTTTAAAATGCATGCATGGAAAAGGGGGAGATTCCAGTTCTTCTCTATAGTATAAACTACTTATATTTAGCCTGGTAGGCTCATGACAAATTCCATGGGGTGGGAGCAATAGTTGCTTATGGTTCAAAATAAATGGCAGATGTTCTCAGCTGCTCAGAGATTTGGGATGTTAGAAGTGATTATGAAAGAGTGATTATGGGGCAGGGTGCAATTCAGGTGCTCAAAGATCTGTGATAAATGTGGCCATAAACAGAGGCAGTTAATAGGAGAGTTTCAGGTGGGGGTAGAGGGGACATAGCTGTGGATTCTCTGCTCGGAGATAGGGGACTTTGGTGACTGGTTTGTTTGTTCTCTTCTACCCACTGCATAGCTAGGCTGTGGGCCCCTGAGTAATCAGCTGAGACAAGTCTATTTGTTGGTGCCTTGGTATAGGTCACAAGCTCTGATCCTTGGAGCTTCGATCAGCCCACTGCTTGAAGTGTCCTGGGGGGAGGGGGGAGCTGAGCTGACCTAAGCAGGGAGACTTGGTGTAAAAAGTTATTTGCTAGACAAACTTCAGAGCTGGAAACAGAGGCAGCTTACAAGAGAGTTTCAGCGGGAGTGTGCGAGGCTCTCCTTCCAGATCCAGCTCTATGTGTAATTTCAAGATGGCTAACAATGGAACAGAGGAAGTGACCTGTAATCGATAGGCCATATTTTCTTTCCTGCCCGAAGCCAGAAGGGACTGTCTGTGCATGAGCTGCAAGTTGGTGGCTGTGCTGGAGAAAAATATTCTTGGACTGGAGGGGCAAGTAGAGATGTTACTGAGAATCAGAGGAATTGAGCAGTTCCTAGACAGTCAGAGTCAGGAAACATCATTACCCCAAGTTCAAGGAAGAAAGGAGCTGCCCACCAATGAGTCAGTCAGAAAGTCTGAGAGGAGGCCTGGCAGTTTGTAACTGTCAGATGCAAGAGATCACATCAGCATCCATCAAGGTTGAAAACAGATGAGGATGGGCAGGCTGTGGCCACCAGAGAGAACAGGACTAAGATGAATTGTTTATGTTTTCTCTGTAATGCTTTTACCTTAAAAATAAAGGTGCTTGCTTAGAAAGGGATGGGTGGTAGCTGTGATGTTCTGGGTTTCATCCAGGCCAGTAAGGAGTTCAATCAATGTCTGCCTTGTAACCTGGAGTGCCTTGTGTCTGTGCAGAGCTCTGACCCAAACAGACTGCCAGCAGCATAGAAGCCTCACCCTGGCTTTGCTCAATTTGGTTACTCCTGGCAGGCTGAATGCAGTACCCTTCCAGGCCTGAATTCACCCCAAAATTGTACTCTTGAAAGGTCCAGTTTCTCTCAAGGGACCCTCATAGAAAGAGTATTAGGTTTGCTGCATCTACAGAGACAATACAACATTCAACCTGCCAGGTAACTAGAAGCACGCTCTGTACTGAGCTTACCCCACACTGAAGATTTATAATGAAAGCAACACAAGTTTACTAAGAAAAGAGCATGGATTTAAGTTATACCAAGTAAGAGATAAAGGTAGAGATGCTTACAAGCAAATAAAAGTGAAAACATGCATCTAAAAGTCTAAAATTTAATTTAGCAAGATAAGGTCTTCATTCAAGATGGTTTCTCTAATTCCCAGTCTTTCCAACTTTTTATGGGCCGGCCTGGCCAGAACCAGTCACAGAGATCAAATTTCTTGGTTTCTTTGTCTCCTTAAAATGAAGGATAACTTAAGGATTTTCTTCCCCTCTCTTTATAGTTCAGTGAACCTTCGAAATGTATTTTTCTGAAGAGTACCCCCAGATAAAGGCCATTAGTTCATGCTGAGCAAGGAGCCATGAAGTGTGGAAATCAAGGCTCCATGCTGGTTCCTCCCTACTGGTGGTTGCTAGCTATTATGCAAACTATGCAACCTCCGATATGAATGAATAACCCATTGAATAAGGGCCACACTTGGTCTGAGGTGTCAGCCTCTTTCCTTTGTCTGGAGACAACCTGTTTATCAACACCCCTTGACATATCTAGTTTAAACACCTTTTAGTCATAGACTTTAAAGCATAATATTAGTGAGTATCCACAATTTCACATATAGCATTGTTACACATATTTTACAATGATATTATTGACCAGTGTGTTATTAGTTTTCAAATGATACCTCACAAGGCATATTTTATTTAAAAATATTATTGCAGTATGTGTAGGGTGTTAATACAGGGATGCCTAGGGTCACGGTAACTTATAGCTATTGGCAGTTATGCTGTTTATAGCCTCTGAGGAAAAACCAAGTCAAGACTGCTTAGGTAATCTGACATGCTGAAGAACTCACAGTGCAGGCAGGGAACTGTGCAGCCTGGAAAAACCCCAGTCAGGAGGAAGAGAGATGAGGGTCTCTGCTCAAGAGAGGTGACAGCTGAGGATCTGGGAGCTTACCGTGGTTACCCTTGCTGAACCACGGAAGGGAAATACAGGTGCAGTTGCCCTGAACTGTGACACAAAAGAGTTTTAAAAGAGCAGGATGAGGAGCTTGCTGGACTATTAATATTGATTTTCATAAGTCTTTGAACCCTGGGGAAGTTCCAAAAGACTGAAAGAAAGCGAATGTGACCAATTTAAACAGGGTAAACAGCATGAGCCAAGTAATTATAGACCTTTCAGCCTGACATTGATCCCAGGCAAGATAACAGAGTGTCTGATGCAGAACTCGATTAATTAAAGGAGAGTAATATAATTCATGCCAATCAACATGAGTATATGGAAAATAGATCATGTCAAACTAACTTAATATCATTTGTTGATGGGATTACAAGTTTGGTTGATAAAGTAATAGTGTTGATGTACTATACTTAGACTTCTGTAAGGCATTTGACTTGGTACTGCCTGACATTCTGATTAAAAAACCAGAATGACACAAAATTAACATGGTACACATTACATGGATTAAAAGCTGGCTGATAGGTTTCAGAAAGTAATTGTAAAAGGGGAATCATCAGTGAATGGCTTTGTTTCTAATAGGGCCCCACTGGGATCTGTTCTTGATCCTACGCTATTTAACTGGACTTCAGGAAGGTTTTTGACACAGACCCACATGACATTCTGATAAGTAAGCTGGAGAAATGCAGGCTTGGTGGATACATAATTGGTTAAACAACAACAAACAAAGAGTGACTATTCATGGAATGGTGTCAGATTGGAGGGAGGTCTTAAGTGGAGTTCCACAGGGATCTATTCTGGGTCCAGTGTTGTTTAGCATCTTTATTAATGACCTGGATGTGGGAATAGAGAGCATACGGATCAAAGATAAGGGAGATTGCAGAGGATAGAGCTAAAATTCAGAGGGATCTTGATAAATTGGAGAACTGGGCTATAGACAACAAAATGAAATTCAACAAAGACAAATGTAAGATGCTACGCTTAGGGAAGAAAAAACAATTGCCAAATACAGAATGGGGGATAACTGGCTTGGCAGCAGCACTGCTGAGAAGGATCTGGGAGTTGTAGTGGATCACAACCTCAACATGAGTCCACAATGCAATGCTGTTGCAAAAAATAATAATAAAAAATGCAATTTTAGGTTTCATTAACAGAAGCATAACATGCAAGTCATAGGAGGTGATACTGCTGCTCTACTCGGAGCTGGTTAGGCCTCAGCTGGAGCACTGTGTCCAGTTTTGGTCACCAATGTGTAGAAAGGATGTAAAGAAACTGGAAAAGGTCCAGAGGCGAGCAACAAAGATGATCAAAGGGATGGAATGCAAGCCATCTGAGAAAATACTGAAGGAATATGGATATGTTTAGTTTGGAAAAGGGGAGATTAAGGGGGAGGGGACAGGATAGCAGTCTTCAAATACTTGAAAGGCTGCCATAAAAAAGATGAAGAAAAGTTGTTTTCTCTTGCCATAGAGGGCAGAGCAAGCAGCAATGGGATCAAACTACTGCATATCAGATTTAGATTAAATCTGAGGAAGAACTTCCTAACTGTAGAAACAGCAGGACAATGGAACGGACTGCCTAGGAGGTTGTGGAAGCTCCTTCACTGGAGGTTTTCAGAAGGAGGCTGGATAGCCATTTCTCTTGGGTGGTTTACACAAGAAATCCTGCATCTTGGCAGGGGGTTAGACTAGACCAGGGGTTCTTAACCTTTTACTTTCAAAAGCCCCCTGCCCCAACATACTATGAAAACTCCTCAGCCCAACAGAGGAGGCTCCAGACTTCGCTGTGTGTTTGTGGAAGCTTGAGGCTTCTACCCCTTGGGGTGGGGGTGGCTCAGGGCTTTAGCCCCGTGGGTTGACTTCTGCTGGGGTTCAGAGTGCTGGGACTCAGGGTTTCAGTCCCGTGGGGTGGCTTCTGCCAGGGCACCAGGACTTGGGGTTTGAGCTCTGCAGGGCTGAGGGGCTCCAGGATTCAGCCCGGCGGGGCGCCTAAGCTCGGAGCTTCCGCCCCAGAGGGTGGTGGAGCTCTGAACTTTAGCCCCACGTCAGGGGATGAGGTGGGAGGTTGGGGCTTCCACCTCTCAGTGTTCCAGAGCTTGGGGCTCAGAGCAGCCCTGCTTGGCAGACCCCCTGAAACAGGTCAGGGCTGTGGACCCCTGGTTGAGAACCCCTGGACTAGATTACACTTGCGGTCCTTTCTAACCGTATCATTCTAACAGTTTTATTAATGACCTGGAAGAAAACATAAAATCATCACTGATAGTTTGCAGATGACACAAAAATTGGGAAATGGTAAATATAAAGAGGATTTCATGAAGAGATCGCTGATACAGAGAGATCCGTATCTCTTAGTTAACTAGGCGCAAGGAAACAATATGCATTTTAATATGCCTGAATGTAAATGTATATATATCTAGGAAAAAATAATGTAGGCCATATTTACAGGATGGGGGACTCCTCCTGGGAAGCAGCGACTGAAAAAGATTCGGAGGTCATGGTGGATAATCAGCTGGACGTGAGCTCCAAGTGCGACGCTGTGGCCAGAAAAGCTAATGCAATTTTTAAATCAAGATTGGATGTTTTTCTAAAAGACCTGTTCTAGGAATTATTTGGGGGAAGTTCTATGGTCTGTGTAATGCAGGAGGTCAGACTAGATGATCACAGTGGTCCCTTCTGGCCTTGGAATCTTGAGTTTATAACGTGGCTCCACATTTTGCCATAAGTATGTCATTACCACACACACATCTATATCTACATCTCCCCATGTACAAAATTTATAAGGAAGCTTCTCACACACAGGAACTCAGATTCTTTAAAATCATTTTCCTTTTTTAACTTTGTCCCTCCCCCCACCTCCCCCTGCCTTATGCATTTGTGTCTATGACAACCGTCTCTAGTAACAGTAAAGCTATGAAATTCCTCCCCAGTTAGTCTCTGATAGTACCGGCCACAAATCTAGCTAAGAGAATTGCTTTAATGGTGGAGCTGGGAACTGATTCACCACATTACCTTTGCCATTACTCTCTTGATCAAATGGACAACCGTGCTAAAATATGTCCATCTTCTGGCACCTGGAAATTCCTGATAATATTGTGAATGCAACAAAGGTACAGCTGGGCTCAGTAGTCCAGGGTAGGGAAAAGCAATTCCTTGACTGTCAGATTTTTAATATTTTCTGCCACATCCCTGTATACACATTCACTCCCTACTGGTAATGTTTAACACCATAGTGCATCTGACTGAATATTTGGACCTCAGCTTACTCATGATGTCAAAGAATTCTACTGAATTTTAAAGGGTGACCATAGGTAAACACAAGTCAGAATCCCAAATGGTTCATTGGAGATTTAGAGAGTGCTAATTACATTTTTCTTCTTTTAAATGCCATGTAGTTCTACACTTCCTGGTTTCACCCATAACCAGAAGCTAAAGAACTGGAATACTACAAGAAAGTCTGTTGTAGTGGTATTTCCAATCCAGTCAAACCAGGACCTACTGGAATCTCACATCTCCTCCAGAGATTCCCATCCCATCTACCAGATCAAATAGGTTCTGATACCTGTTCAAAGTTTTGGATGCTTATATTGATTGAAACAAACCATTGACTATTTATAAATTCACACAAGGGACAGCCATTTCAGTTTAACTCTTACGCTGAAACAGGTAACAGCTTTGATGTCAAACAATAAGAAAACATTTTTTAGAAATCTTAAAGGATCCTATCATATTAGCCTTTGTGTTGTTTTACTGCACCTAAGCCCCTATGTTATACACTTACATTTGCCCTCATATATATATAATTAGCATTCAGGAAGCACCGTTAAAGTTTGAGTGAAGGAGATTTAGACCCTGATCCTCCATTTATGCACAAATGTCAGTACATAAGTGTTTTCAGGATTGGAGCCTAAATTTCTTTATTAGGATTTTTTCCCCTTTGTGGGGCTACCAACCTCCAATAGTTGAAACATTTGTCATATTTGGTATCAAATTCAGATTTGTCCATGAGGCTCCTCAGAATTTTCCTACTCCAGTTATTCTGGCTTTTTCATTTCAGCTCAGTGCTGTTTGTTTGGACTATAAATCCCCCTTCTTAATTTACTCTGTTATTTGTTTAGGAATATATTATATTTGGCTGTGCAAGAGATTTGCAGAATCACCTTTCCTTTAGTCTAATGGGAGTTACAGTTCCTGAATAAATCCTACACATCAACAGGAATATAGAAGCCATTATGTGTTGCTTTTTGATATATTAATTTTTAAAGCCGACAAGATCTTTTTCTAAAAAGTTAGGTATAATCGGTGGTGAGAATTACATGTCTAAACTATGGGGCTGGGAGAGGAGGGAGGAACACTTAAAAAGGAAAAGAATGCAGCCACAACACTCTGCTCCTTGGTGGATCTTAGATTCAAGATGGATGAACAGATTGTTTTGAGCTGACACTCAACTCTGACACTAGCATTTACTCTTTCAGGTTTAGAAAGAAGTCATTGAAGTTGGTTAACTTGTTTTGAGTCTTTAAAGTAAATAGGATCACATGGGCTGTAAGTCAGTGCTGAATTTGGCTAAAACATCTAGGGAGATGGAAGCCTGGGACTGACTTTATGAACAAGACCTGATGTTGCTGATCTGATGTTGGATTATCTTTGAATAGTCCTGAGGACCCACTTCATGCAAAACACCCATTGGCCTTGACTTAAATGTGACGTTTGCCTAGGAAAACACTGCAAGATTGATTGGCCCTCACTGGGGTAAATTTGGTCTAATTTTTTTCCTGAAACTAATATTTCCCCCTTTCAGGAGCATGGCCTAGGAGCTTTGCCATAGTGACTATTTAGTCTTTCAGGAGGGACAGGACATACTTAGATGTACTTCAGGAATGCTTCCTTTAAATACTGTAAGGTGGGTGCATTACTGGTTGGAAAAACATTCCCAGAAAGTAATTATCAGTGGTTTGCAGTCAAGCTGGAAAGGCATAACGAGTAGGGTCCCACAGGGATCAGTTCTGTGTCCAGTTCTGTTCAATATCTTCATCAATGATTTAGATAATGGCATAGAGAGTACACTTATAAAGTCTGTGGATGATACCAAGCTGGGAGGGGTTTCAAGTGCTTTGGAGGATAGGATAAAAATTCAAAATTATCTGGACAAACCGGAGAAATGGTCTGAAGTAAATAGGATGAAATTCAATAAGGACAAATGCAAAGTATTCCATTTAGGGAGGAACAATCAGTTGCACACATACAAAATGGGAAATGACTGCCTTGAAAGGAGTACTGCAGAAATGAATCTTGTGTCATAGAGGATCACAAGCTAAATATGAGTGAACAGTGTAACACTATTGCAAAAAAAGCAAACATCATTCTGAGATGTATTAGCAGGGGTGTTGCAAGCAAGACACAAGAAGTAATTCTTCAGCTCTACTCTGTGATTAGACCTCAAGTGGAGCATTGTGTCCAGTTCTAGGGGCCACATTTCATGAAAGATGTGGACAAATTGGAGAAAGTCCAGAGGAGAGCAACAAAAATGATCAAAGGTCTAGAAAACATGATCTATGACGGAAGATTGAAAAAAATTGGGTTTGTTTAATCTGGTAAAGAGAAGATTGAGAGAGCCCATGATAACAGTTTTCACGTACATAAAATGTTGTTACAAGGAGGAGGGAGGTAAATTGTTCTTGTTAACCTCTGAGGATAGGAGAAGACGCAATGGGCTTAAATTGCAGCAAGGGAGGTTTAGGTTGGACATTAGGAAAAACTTCCTAACTAGCAGGGTAGTTAAGCACTGGAATAAATTACCTCAGGAGGTTGCGGAATCTCCATCATTGGAGATTTTAAAAAGCAGATTAGAAAAACACCTCTCAGGGATGGTCTAATACTTAGTCTGGCCATGAGTGCAGGGGCCTGGACTAGATGACCTCTCAAGGTCCCTTCCAGTCCTACGATTCTATGTGAACCTTTTCCAAAGGGCCATCCTCTTTTCTGAGCTGATTGCTGAATCAAAGACACCAGAAAAATCAGGATTACAACAACAACAGATGAAAAATCAATTGGTACCAAGGCAGAAAACATCTTTTAAGGTCCCTTTCTGCAAACCTTACTGTCACCAGATACAACAGACTTGATAAGGTCCCATAGAAGTCAAGCGTTATTAAGAGGGAATATATTTGACCTGATTATATTTTTGCTCTATTGTCACAACAAAGGTTAATTACTCCAGAGCCAATCTGAATCATACCCTGGCTCTGAAGCCTGGAAATAGGGTGTTGGAGATATGTTGGGTTCTCGCAGGCCTGCATTATGCCATATAGGTACCTCAGTATTGTGAAAGTCATAAGGTACAATAAACCCCCCTTAACAACCAGCAGCTATAGCAACCAGAGGCCACTAGGGGGAAGTAGATGCCTCGCCCACACAGGACCCTGAATTTTTACAGTTGCCCTTCGCTGAAGCAGAAATCGCTGTCCCAAACTGGTTTACACTGACCAGATAGCAGACATCTGAGGTCTGGCAACCACCAATCAAATGTTAACACGACCAGGGCTTTGTCTAAGTGTGTATAAAAGACTGCTGGCTTTTGTGTAAATTAGAGTCTTTTGTACCAAGGTGCAAGACTCTCCTTTCTTCTGCAGAATAAAGTAACCTCTTTCCTTATCCCTGTCTGGCTGTTATTGGCTCTCAGCTAGGTGGACCCGATATTTCGGTAACAGTATGAATGTTAAAATCCGATCATGTAGCCTACTGCTACTGCAGTCTTGTTGACAGGGGTGTAAATATGCCTCAGAATATTCATTCAAAGAATGTTCAAAAACAGCAAAAAGTTAGAAAGCAGCTGGGCGGGGGAGAGAAGAGAAGTCAAATGTTCTTCTGCATCACAGTTCAAACCAAAAAGTAAACCTAACTAAAAATAGAGAGAATTAAAGGATTTGCACTGTATATAAAATGTGACTCAGAGTGGTACCAGAGAATAGGACAGGTACTGCAACTCACTTGGATAAATGGGTGTCTACCTTGGGCTGGGAAAGGTGAAAGAGCTTCTGAGGGTGGTTTGATCTTTTCATGTGATCTCTCAAGAGCTGTTTGGTTTTCTTTCTGGGTGTGTGTGATGGGGTATATAAACCCCACACTGGGCAAGAAGAGGTTAAGGAGGAGATCTGGGCCCAGGTGGCCCTGCTCCAGTGCATCTGCAGAGGCTGCTCCATCTGGAGGAGGAATTTATCAGAGAGCCAGACAGCTGAGGAAGGGAGATGGACCTATCCCGAGAGCTCCTGAGTCAGGGTACAGCAGGAGTTCTTGCTGCAGGAAAGGGGGGGTCTGCATGTAGTAGCTACCCTAGGCCCCACAGAAGGGACAAGGTTGCCCTTAAAGTTTAAGGAACCCTTCACTCTATCTATCTTTCCTTGAATTGTTTGTGAGACTCTCACCATGCCCTGGACTGGGAAAGTAAGTGGTAGGAAGTGGCCCAGGGAGGCAACTTTGGAGTATTTCTGGATATTTTATATTGCTACCCCTCGTAGGACCCTAAATCAGCCCAGCAGAGAGGGAGGGGCCTGGCTCCTCTACCAGCCAGCAATAAGGGGGGCTTAATTTTCCCCACCCCTTGAGATAAGGGGGATAAAGATGTTATAAGCCCTGAAGTAAGACTCTGAGGCCTTCGGGGGCCTGGAAACATTGGTTTTCTATACTTTGTTGGGCTCTGTTACCCCAGAAAGGGGAAGACTTCAAAGGTGACCTGACTGGAAGGCTGAGTTACTATCTGCTGGAAGAGAGACCGCCACTGTGCTGGAATGACCACTGGCAAGGGACACTAAATATGGGGGACAGTTGTCACCCAGGGATCTAACCACTAGGCAATACCACTGGTAAGCCTAGACCTATTACAGGGTGCAGTGCGGGTTAGGATGAGGTTTCTAGGGTCCCTTATATATATTTGCACATTTAAAGTCACACAGTGTTGGCTTTTTAATTTTGTGAAGTCTTGAACAAGCCATTGTAATTCCTTGGTTTTGAATTCACAGCTCAGTTTTTTCAACAATGGGGGTACCTGTTGTAGCCAAAAAGAGATGCTCAGGTGCTCAAGCAAATCAGGAAGTGACAATGGCCAAGATATTGGCTATACACTCAGCCAGTAGAGGTAGCATAAAGGGATATCATTTACTTAATAGCATGTTATAATATAAAATGTATTCTATTTGCGGTGATAATGTTAAAGCTTTAAGAAGGATTGTGGTAGTTTGGTCCTCTGGGCCCAGATTCACCCTCATGTGACTCAGCAGGAAGATCCAGTTTTGTAGGATAAAAGAATATTTTGCAGATACTTTGGGATCAGATGCTGCCATTCTTTCTGAATTGTCATGACAACAGCCACTTCCTTAGTGGCAGTCCACTTGGGGGAAGTGAGCTGGCTGTGCATTTCAGAGGAACCAGCTATAAAAATTCTAACAGGCACTTCTCAAAGGGCATGCTGATTCTTTCAATCATTGTTACCACTCAGGACAGTTTGAAGAGACTAGAAGTCTATGGTAATGGCTACTAGCAAGTTGAGGAAGGAGATTAATAGGTTGCTTTTATGGCCAAGAGGAATTTATGTGACCAGACATGATTTGATTATATATAGCTGTGCTGACTAGAAGGAATGCATGACCTAGAAATGGGCTCTGATATACCTAATTTGTAAGTACATGTGTTAGTGAAATGTATGCTTTGGCACAGAAAAGTCAGGACAAATATGCTCTGGGGCCTGGTGTCAGGGGTTCATCCTTGGTCAGGAGAATATACAACTTTGTAAACCCTCAAAGATCACTCTGGGAAAAACAGTTTATTGTTATGTAAACAGTATTCTTGTTAATTCTGCTGTTAATGAAGCTAAAGCATTTTCCACAAACATACTCGGTGGTATCTTACCACAATGAAGCCTGCAGTGCCAACACCAACTGGTCTGAAAAAAAGGTGGCATGTAATAACAAGAGAGGGTTACTAGTACAGTTGAACTCAAATAGTGACAGTGTGTGTGTAAAAGTGTTTGCCATTCCTTTTCTGGAGAGGTCACAGGACCAATTTTTTTTTTTCCATTCACATTTCTCCAGGAATCTTCTTTGTGGCTGCTATCAGTAAACTCTTGCTTCTCCTCCCCATCATAACTGAGGAGCTTTGAGGCAACCTGCTCATCTCTGTCCATATGAACTGACACTTCAGAAGACTCCTCCAGTCCCACTTCAGCAATAGCAGCCACCTCCTCTCTGTGGAGCACCTGCACTCCAGCCTCTGGCAGGTGCCTCCCACAACAGCTTGGTCCTTCTGATTACATTTGGTAAATTAGCCCTCAAATTGTGGGTGGAAGCTTTGAGATTTATAGGCAGGATGACTGGTTGGGAAGTTACCATATAGCTTACATATCTCTGAGGCTGCCTTGGGGGAATTTTTCTTTGTAAAACACCACACTACTAACATTTGATATTTGATTAGAATCTCAGACACTCAAAATAAAAATCAGTTCATTGGGTGATGATAGATATTTAGAATCCCAAACACTGATCATAGAATATCAGAGTTGGAAGGGACTTTAGGAGGTCATCTAGTCCAACCCCCTGCTCAAAGCAGGACCAATCCCCAATTTTTGCCCCAGATCCCTAAATGGCCCCCTCAAGGATTAAACTCACAACCCTGGGTTTAGCAGGCCAATGCTCAAACCACCAAGCTATCTCTCCCCCCAATGATAGGGGGGCAAAAGACAATATACCCCCCTCCATTAACTCAGACAATATACAGGATGCAGACTCCCAGCCCCTCCCAGAGATAAGTTAAAATGGCTTCTGCTAATTCTCCTGAGCTTCCCCAAGCAGACACTCAAAAACACATTATTTGACAAAATCCAGCCAACACAACTCAGAACTAGTGAATGTGTCACTGAATGCTGCACTGGTTTACATTGACATCCAAGATTTTTAGAAACAAAAACAAAACAGTGAATGAAATATTTGTGTATACAAACCAGGAACTGTTCATAAAGGTGCTGTAAAAAAGGGCAAAATACTTAATTTAGTGTTGTAAATTTCATACTGCACTGGCTACTGGCCAGAAAGGTGAGAATTTGGATCAGGAAGAGGAGAGCAGTGCAAGGAAAGTGACTGGATCAAAAACCTTTCAAACAAGCTCCCAGGTTTTAAGAGGCCTTTGCACAATCCTCAGCACTCAACCAGATCAATAGGAGTGCTTTCATTTGTTCTGGAAAAAGCATAGGTGGTCAGATTCTATACCATTTACTGCTGGCTGCCTTTGTTTACAACAATGTTGGTGATAACTGCTTTAGCTTAGTCCCTTACCATTTGTGTTACGGTCTTCATGAAGAGATGAGATTAGTGCTTCCTTCCAACTTTTGTCATAAGAATAAAATATCAGAATTTGGATGCCTCAGACTCTGAATTGGGGAAGTTTGTTGTACTACTTTGATCTCTATATTAGTCTTCTAGAGAGTCATTGCCTGGCTCTTCAACCCCTTCTTGGCAGTTTGGATCATTAGATAGATTATCTCATGCACACATACAGACTGTTGACAAGGTCAAAGAAAAATAATGAAACAGTAATTAGCAAAATATATTGCCCATTAAAAATCTGATGCCTCATTCTCTGACATGGATACTAACAAGAAAAAATGACCTTATTAAAAATCTCCATGTGCTTGTAGTGCAGAGGCACTGCTCTTGCCATTTTCCTTGGATGCTGCTGGACACTGGTTTTAGCTAGCAGCATCTTTTGTGGATATTCTTTTCATAGCTTGGTTGTTCAAAGAAGCATTGGGCAGGAAATATATCACTGAATTAGAAAGACCAGGAGGACATTATTGAAAGGCATTTCCAATCTGTGATCTTCAGTATACCCCAAAATAACTTTCAGTACAGAATCGACACATGCAGCCATCTATATTAAAATACCACAATGAAGTTAAAATTAGCTCCAGGGATGAGAGCAAAAGCAAGCCATGTATGCCCATACTAAATTTTTTTAAAGTGTGTGCATGCATGAAATTGCGCCTGTGTATTTTAACATTAAACAATGGTGGAAACAAAATGTGACTGATGCAAAAGACAATGCCTATACATTTTGGTGAAAGGAGGGCATAGTAAGCAGCATTACCTAGTAGTTAGGTCAGGGAGCTGCTAGATTTGGGTTCTTTTCCCTATTCTGCAACAACCTTCTATGCAAGCTTGTGAAAGTCACTTAGCCTCGCTGTAATTCAGTTTCCCATCTGTGAAAGGGGGACTCCGCTACTTCTTTGTAAAGCACTTTGAGACTGTCGGAGGAAAGATGCTCTGCATCAATTATTACCATTAAATGACTTTGTAACGAGGTGGCATCCACCTCTCGCTAGTGCTCCCTGGTTGAGTGTGGGTCTCTGAGTTTGTGATGACCCGTTAGTGGTTTCTCAGGTGGATTTTCAATGATCTGTTCATGGTCCTGCTGCTCCTTCAGTCAGTCAGTCAGCCATGAACACAGTTCTTACTCCTTCAGCTCCAGGCAGCAACTGACTGACACATAAAAAGAGCTGCAGGGCCAGAGAGTCTGCTGGGCCCTGATTGACTGCTCCCAGCAGCCTCCCTCATTGGCTGCTTCCCTGCAACCACTCTAGGCTGCTTGGAGGACTTCTCTTCTGCTCCTCTCTGGGATGGGGTGTGGCAGGATCCTGAGGCCTACTCCACCCCCTCATAGACTTCTTGAAAATTGAAAGCCCATTAGGTAGTGTATCCAGTCTATGGATACTGGTCAGTTTTTAAAGTTTGAACAATCCTGTTTGAATTGCAGCAGAAAAACAAGCTGCTGTAACATCAGTAGGAGGTTCCAGCTGATTGGAACTGCTGAATAGGTGCCCTGGAACAGCAGAAAGCTGTACCTGACTAGACAGGCAAGCCTATTATAAGCACAGCAGAAGCAGTGAATTTCATTTAGAATCTGATGGCCAATGTGGTTGGTGTCCTCTACCTCTCTTTAATCATTACCCAAGAAGCCATGGGTGATGACATCCTAAAACTAGAGATTCCCCCCCACCAAATCTCTGCAACAGAAATACAAATGGATTTGAAAATAGATGAACACACTGCTCTAGCAATGTGGGCAAAATGTAGTACATGGCTCTCAGGCAGCCTTCTGGCTGGAACAAACAAACCAGTGAAGAGAGGATAACATAGATGAAGAACATTTATAAATGGAGTATTGCCAGTTCCAAGTGTTCAGAAATTATGATGCATGCCCTCAAAATCATGAAATTAATTTAATGATTGAGATTTTATAAAAATAATAAAATTTGGGGAATTTTGATTTCCATTCTGGATTTTTGAGCTTTAGGGCATACTTGGGTCACACTTTCAATCTTCTCTCCACACTCACAAGATCTAGAAAGTTTTTTTTTTAATTGAAAGCTATAATTCTCATGTAATCAGAAGATACCTGGAACCAGGGCTTTAAGAAGAAAAAAAACACCCCACAGACTGCTGAGCTAGAATGAGGTATATTGTTATGCTGGAATGTGTTAATTTCTGCCATGAACAGGTTCTTTGAGTCAACAATGTGATGCAGTTGCAAAAAAGGCAAATGTCATTCTGGGATGTATTAACAGGTGTATCTTATGCAAGACATAAGAGATACTGATCCCACTCTACACAGCAATGGTGAGGCCCCAGCTGAAGTATTGTGTCCAGTTTTAGGCAGTACACTCTAAGAAAGATGTGAACAAACTGGAGAGATTCCAGAGGAAAGCCACAAAAATGATAAAAGATTTAAAATAACTGACCTATGAGGAAAGGTTGAAAGAACTGAGAATATTTAATTTAGAGAAGAGAAGCCTGACTGGGGACATGTAAAAAGGTTTCAGATATGTAAAAGGAGGTTTATAAAGAGGACAGTGATCAATTGTTCTCTATGTTTACTAAGGATAGGAAAAGAAGTAATCGGCTTAGTATGCAGCAAGGGAGATTTAGGTTGGATACAAGGAAACATTTTCTAACAATAAGGATAGTTATGCACTGGAACTGATTCTGGGTACATTGTGGAATGTCATTCACTGGAGATTTTAAAAAACAAGTTAAACACCTGTCACAGATGGTCTAGATATACTTGGTCCCAGCTCAGCTTGGGAGGATGGACTACATGATGCCTAGAGTTCCCTTCCAGCCCTACATGTCTATGATTCCATATAGAATTACAGAGCTGGCTGAAGCTGTGCTCTGCTAACCAGATACTGGGGGCTCTTTGTGTCCCCCATGTCAAATTTTTTGGTTTTTCCAATTTTCACCAAACTCAATAAGTTTCTGCTGAATGATGTCTAGTTCATTCCCTGAAATTTTGGAATTGATTGGATGCAGTGTTCAAAATTTAGAAAAGTTTTCTCTAAACACCCATTGTCACCTGGTGAAATTAATAGGAAGCAGGTTTAAAACAAACAAAAGGAAGGTATTTCTTCACACAATGCGCAGTCAACCTGTGGAACTCATTGCCAGAGGAAGTTGTGAAGGCCAAAACTATAATGTGGTTCAAAAAAAGAACTAGATAAGTTCATGGAGAATAGGTCTATCAATGACTATTAGCCAGGATGGGCAAGGATGTAACCCCATGCGCTGGGTATGTTCCTACCCTCTGATTGCCAGAATTTGGGAGTAGACAATGGGATGGATCACTTGATGATTACCTGTTCTGTTCATTCCCTCTGAAGCACTGGCATTGTCTGCTGTCGGAAGACAGGATACTGGGCTAGATGGACTATTGATCTGACCTAGTATGGCCATTCTTATGTTCAGAGACATAGCATCAAGTGGAGTGTAATGGTCTCACAGGCTCGGCCAACTATACCAGTTAGTTAATACTATCCAGCTTCTGAGTAGACAAGGTCTTAGTACAAAAATAGTTTAAAACTTCAATGATTGTGATGTAACCTAAGAGGATTTTTAAAAAGTTTTTCTCCTATTCTTGACAGGCCTAAGTAAATATAACTGCCAGCTCATAAGAATTTGTCGTAATAAATGAAATGCATGTTAATACCAGTTTTGAGTAAAAAAAGACTGTTGATCATTAAAAGTTTTTAAAATATGAATAGCTTAATGGTACTTTATAATATTTTGGAAGTCTATAGCAGTTGCTATTGGGAGATCTCAAAGCACTTCATGACCATTAACAAACTAACCCTCATGACACCTAGGTGAGGTAGATCAGTATTATTCCTTATTGCATAGATGGGAGAAGTTAGGCATAAAGAAATTAAGTGATTGGCCAAAAGTCAGATCTAGGAATAGATCCGCGTACTAACTGGCTTTGCTTTAAGTACAAGCCAAACTCTCTTGCCCATATATACAATGTGTACCTTACTTTTGTGCTGGAGGGCAATCTGTGTTCTATGTTCAATAAAATGCCTCCCACGTATATTCATTGTCTATGTTAAAGGATAGCCAGCTGACATTTATACATGATAACTTGGATCAGGTTTCTTATAAATGCAAGAGTTATCATAACTTCAGAAATAAAGGGGGGAGGTGGCAGTGCAGAGAGATAATCATCATGAACCTGACTTCTCAGATTCCTGACTTCTGAGATTACATAACACAGGGAGCTCTGTTTTCCCATTCATTGCCAGTTTGTTGCAGTTGTGTTAATTCATTATGCTGGCTATAAGCTTCTTCTATTTATTTGTATAGGTACAATTGGCTCAAATCTTAGATCTGCTGGTTTAAGCTTAAATATTAATCCTGTACATTTGACACAGGGCAATTGTGAGGAAGGTTTCTTTAAAACAAGTTTATACAGGGAAAGTCACCACATTTCGCAAGGGCTAGATTATGCTTTATTTTTACTTGGGTGAGAAGGAGCATCGATGGAGTCATTTCCTCCACCACCCACTTGCATCTCAAATCTGGGTCTAGAGCATAGGCACTGACTCCGTGGGTGCTCCAAGGCTGAAGCATCCACATGGAAAAAATGGTGGAGCCCCCCCATCAGCTCTGCCCCCGCCCCAGTGCCTCCTGCCCATTGGCAAGCCCCACCAATCAGTGCCTCCCCCTCCCTCCCCGCGCCTTCCGCTCACTGCAATCAGCAGTTTCGCGGCGTGCAGGAGGCTGGGAGGAAGCGGGGAGGAGCGAGGACGTGGCACACTTAGGGGAGGGGGCAAATGGGGTGGGAAGAGGAGGGGTGGGGGTGGGGCCTTGGGGGAAGGGGTGGAGTGGGGGCAGGGCCTGGGGCAGAACCAGGGGTCAACCCCTCCTCCCCCCACGGCACTTTGAAAAGTCAGCGCTTGTGGTCTGGAATGTCCAGATACAATTCGTGTGAGCCTCGTCGCCACTTCCCTCTACTCATTGGCCAGAGTAGCTGACCAGGCATGAGAGGGAAAATAAGTTCCCTTCAAAGGGCTGTAAAAAACTTACTTCGGATAGTAAACATGACTGAGTTATAATTTCTTTGCAGGCCTGCGAATCAGCTGCAGGGCTGAGCCTAAAAGCTCAATTTAGCTCTAAGAAATATGATGCACAATTTTAAAATGTCCTTGTTTTAGCTTGAGAGTCACAGAACTAACTTAAGCAATATTATGAAAAGAGCATTCGTGTAATTGCATGGGAGCAAACATCATTCTGGTGCATTGCCAGAGTGCCTTGGAACATGCAACATTTAGAATACAGGAGTTGAGGTATTACCTAAGTCACATGGTATGGTTGCTGCTCCCTGATTGGATAATTGGATCTTTATAAACAGGCACAGTGGCAGAAGAAATCACTAGTGCATTGAATCTGCCAGGGAGGTGATGGGGAGCACTTTAGAGAGAAGCATGCCTGGGACATTTTAGAGCACTATGTTGTAGCTGCTTTTGCCACCTTCGCACTCTGCCTTTGTGGCTTTTTCTGTCAGTTCCTTACCTCTTCGCTCGCTGACTGGCTCTGATGCTTGCTTGCTCCTCCCCCTCTGCCCCCCATTTCTCCTTCAAGACAGCAGCAGGGCTAGGGCCATTTGTTACAGTTCCAAACCTTCTAGGTTGGGAGGAGGCGAGCATTTTATTGTTGTCCCCAAGAAACAATTCCTCTTGTCTCAATATCTAGCCATACTACAGCCACTTTATGTACAGGAGCTGGAATATGATGCATCTCCAGGAAACCTGTCATTCTGCTGCTTGGTCTTCCCCTTCCCATCCTACCACTCTGATGCTTTAATCTCTCAATCATCTTGTGTGATTCCATTTTACACATTAGCTGAGTCTCTGCATTTGCTTTTCCTCACTGCCTAGGCTTTATTCCTTATCCTAACTTTTCATTGGCTTTTTCTCATTAGCGCCCCCCTTTTTGTTTTGTTGCCTTGCTCAAATAGAACAAAAAAAAATCCACTATTCCAGTCAACTGCTCATATCCATGAAATTTGAGTGTGTTCGAAGTTTAAATGAATTCATTGATCACTATAAAAAAAGTTTGTATGCAAGTGAAAATCAGGAGTGCACAAAGATCTGTAAGCTGCGCGGCTGTCACGTCGAGCTGTGAGCAACAGCATTCAAAATACCATGATAAATAAACGGAAGGACAGGGAAATAGTGCTATTAAGAACAGCCCATAGAGCTTTCTACTTGTTAAAGAAGCATATTGTGAGTCACTGGTGTCTGGCACATTTGCACCTGCTAAATATTTTTGGGTACCAAAGGTGTCTGCCTGCTTGAGGTCGGTTTGACAAATTTATTTACAGAGCCATGTCTTTACCTCCCTACGCTGTGACTTGTTCCCCATGCCCAGACTTCAATTAGAGTGAAGCAATGGAATCTGACAGGATCACAGTTTGCTGGCACAGTGTGAAAAGGGCAAAACCTTCCTTAGGAGAATATAAATTGAGGAGTTAGTCTTGGCACTAATTAACATCAGTCCAATCCCCAAAGTTTAATTGAGCCTATGTTATGGGCTGTTTCTTCCATTAAAAGTCCAAAAACTCAGGGTAAATTGCAGCAGCCTACCGTGCTTAGCAGACTGCCAGCCCTCAACTTTGTCAATCATTTTCAGATCAGTCAAAAGGAAATGCTTTATATCACATCTGAATACAGGTCTTCTAATGAACTAGGCGAGAGGTGAGAGTGTCATTATAGCATATGTCTACACTGCAATTAGCCACTTGCAGCTTGCTGGTGCCAGCTGACTCAGGCTTGCAGGGCAGTTTAATTGCAATGTAGACGTTCAGGCTTGGGCTGAAGCCTGGACTCTAGGCCTCTGCGCGAAGGGAGGGTCCCAGAACTTGGGCTGCAGCCTGAGCCGGAACATCTACACCATCTACCCTGCAATTAAATAGCTCCTTAGTCCGAGCCCTACTCATCTGGCACAGAAGAGCGGCGGGTTTTTAATTGCAGCGTAGACACAGCGGAAGTCAGAAAGAGAGGCTAATAGGCCGTTCATAGAACAGTGTTGAGACTATAAAAAAGGCGCTTTTGAGGAGGTCACAATTTTCAGGAGTAGCCTCTGTTCCTTGGGTGCTTCAGTTTTCGGAGGCCCAGTCTGAGACACATTGGGCCTCGTTTTCAGAAATGCTTAGCACACAGCTACATCTGACTCAGCTGCAGGGGTGTGCGCAAACAGGGGCAACTGGGGCATGGACCCCCCCAATAAGCATTGGGGCACAGAACGTCTCCAGGCAGGGGCTGCAGAGGCAGGGAAGAGTGAACTCCTGCCATGAAGTGGGGAAAAAGTGAGTTCCTGCCAGGGCCAGGGTGGGGGCACAGAATGTGCCCCTGCCAAAGGGGTCAAATTTAAATTCCTGTGCACGCCCCTGCTCAGTTGGCATTATAGGTGCTAAGCATCTCCAAAAATGTCAAGTTGCCTCAAGATAGGAACCCCAAAAGAGTACCCCCTTCTGAAAGTGTTGCCATGCTGTGCTTTGTTAAGTGTTACGGATTCATTTCTTTGACACCGTGTTTTATTGTTGCAACAATATCAGGTCTTTCCTGAACCCACCCAGCTCACAAGGATTTGGACCAAGTCAAAATTGCCTGCGGTACATGAGAAAAAACCCTAGGTTTCCTAGAACCCCAGGTTACTATCTCTGTGCCAGGACTTTATTCTTCCACAGCAGGCAAACTAAGTTCTGGGATAGGGTTTTAAAGTAAGGACCACTCTGCTCTACATGGAAAGAGATGCTGTTGCCCTTTTTGTAAGAGAAAAGATGTTTGTTCCAGTGTTCTTGGCCAATATTCCCCATTTGTCTACCTGCCCTGTAGAACTATGCGCCATTTGGTTGTTGCTCTCCACCCAAGAGATGTAGGGGTATACACATCTAGTCTTAAAGCACTTTATAATCAATCATTCAGACTTAAAGATATAACAGCTGTTGCTTCTACTATTTCTGAACATAAAGGAACAATGAATGTAGGCCTGCCACAAAGCAATCAACCTACCTCCTGATGCAGAACACAAAGTCATTTGAAATGCAGCATTGTGTTTTCCCAGGGTCCCTTAATGTTTCTTGTAGCAAAATACCTACCTAGCACCTAGCAAATTTTGACTGGAATAATCCAGAAATCAATATCAGGTTACTCATATGGATTTTCCTTTTTGGGCTGTGCTGAAAGCTTGGGTGCTCTGTTTATCCTGAATCACTGTTTCAGGGCATTTATTAAAATCTCTAGTGCTGCTATTGATGCACGTGATATGAATCACTCACTGTAGCTACCAGAATGCTAAACAAAGACCACTAAAGAGGAACTGAATGCTAGCATGATTCATGGTTGCAGAGAAAAACGTGTTTCCAGTATGTGCATCAAGAGCATTCCAAATGATTGCTGTCAACAATACTGTTACACAAAAGAGACTGAAGAGTCTTCATACAGTATATGAATGTATTCTTCTTCAGAAGCAGAAAAAAATCTCCTGCTTTTGCTTCTGCTTATTCATCAAGATGGCATCTCAGACCCTATGCCTCGTTATAGTTAAAAAGGCTAAGAGGGATATTTGCAAAGCTGCTCCTGTTTTCTCTCTTAATACAAGTGTTCTGTGTGGAAAGTTCCCCTTTATTATGGATTTTGTCTTGTGGCTAATGCACTAGGCTAGGACTAGAAATGTGTTAAATTCCCAGCTCTGCCACAGACTTTCTGGGAGAACTTGGGCAGGTCACTTAATCACTCTGTGCCTCAGTTTCCTCATCTGTAGAATGGGGATAATTAAATTTCCTTTCTCCTAGCCTCTGGCTAACTGTAAGTCCTTTGGGGGTAGGGACTGTCTTTTATTGTGTGTCTGTACAGTGCATAGCACCATAGGGCTCTGACCATGTTTGGGGCTTCTAGGGACTACTAAAATATAAATAGAGAAAAGATACAGTGGGTTTGAATCTTCTCACTTGCACCAGAGTCACTCCATTGATTTCAGTGAACTTACTTGAAATATACGATGACTTTAGAACAGACCAGCCAAGCATGCCTCCTCTCTCAAAGGCTCCTCAGAGACAAAAACCTTCATTCAGAATGTCAAGGACTAGACTGAACATTTACTATTTTTATACTTGATAGCAGAAGTCCTATTTTTAAAAACAGGCTCATTCAAGACTAATGAACAACATGGGACTTCTTCAGCACTCATACTTCAGACCCCTGAATTAAATAACTCCACATTATGAGCTGCTGTGGTGGAACGCGATAGCCTTGCTTAGGTGGGAGAACAGGAGCGGCCTCTTCTGTGTTGCAGTAACATTTCATACACAGATTTAGAAAGCATATGGCTGGGTGCATTCTCACCCTTGGGATACTTCTGCCTAGAGATTGACGTTAGCTCGACAGTCAAAACTGTGGAGTACCATCTGCCCCTCAAGAACCACCGTTGGCAGGTGCTGTGTCAGCTGGGGTGGCAAAGTTCTTCCATGCAGGACACATAGTGAACTCTAGGGAGCAGGAGTGAGACACTATGTGCACTAACCCCACAGAATCTGTTTATGGTACTGGTTTACACTCCCATTTTGTGCACATGGTAAGAAACTGCATGGACTCTTGAATTGAATTAGACAATGACCTCTAGGAGTATATATCACTGTGTGCATATTGTCTTACTGTAGGGCAAGGTGGCATGCAGTATAAATATTAATGTTAAGATTGTTATTTAAATGTTTGCCTGTCTTGGGTCATTGCTGCAGAAAATTATACCTGCCAGCTCTGTAATCAAGGGAGTGGCATGGGTGTAAGAACAGAATTTGACACACAGTTTAAATAGAGAAGTATTTCACCCTCACTGGATAGAACTCATGAGGCTGTAAAGCTTTCTATGAAGTCTGCAAAAGCACAAATAACCACCTACAGCAGCAGGAGAGTATAAATCCAGAAATAGAACTCTCATAGGTTGTACCCCTAAGGTGCTCCTGTGGAGTCAAACTTTCCTTCACTGGCTGTAGGCGCTGTTCAGAGAGTGGTCCTCCACTCCAGTTGTAAGCCTTAGGGAGACGGCAACCCCCCTTCTAGTGGTAAAGCTGTCCAAAAATGGAAAGGGCAAACCAAATAACTCTGCAGCCCACAAGACAGTTGGGGCTCACCTAGCAGTTCCTCACCAGGTCAGTCTCTGTGAAAGGGGTCTGGGGCCCTAGCCCCCTTATGTTTGAAGGACCCAGGATGAGTACCCTGGGTTCTAAACAAAAGGACAGACTCTATTTCTCCAGAGTCCAGGTGGCAGAGACTCTTCAGCCATTCCCCTGGGAAGCAGTCCCTGCTCTGTGGGGCTTGGGAGCTCTAACTCTGCTTACCTCTGTGTGCCACCTTGCAGTAAGCTTGCATCTTCCCTTTTAAGGACCTGCCCAACTCCAATTTTGATATGCCTCACAGGTGCACCAGGCTGGGGCTGACTGTGCCCAGAGGAGCTGTTTAACCCCTTCCAGACTGGGGTGGGAACCTGTCCCACCACATATCCCACCCCTCAGGACAGAGCTCAGGATCCCATTATCCAATCCAGACTCCCCCCATTCCCTGCAAAAAGAAGTCCATGTTACAGCAATTTGCTCTGGCATAATACTGTACCCTAAAACTCTAGGGTTGGAGAGTTAAGTACCATTGCACAATGCACAGGTTCATCTCTTCCACTGTGTTTAGCCACTGATGGAGGGGATGGTCCATAACAAAGAAAAGGGGCTACCCAGCAAGTAATACCCAAGACATCCTGTGGCCCATCTGACTGCTAGTGCTTCTTTATCGACAATGGAGTAGGCCTCATCTCTCAGGAACAGAACTGCGTACTCCTCACCTTTCACCTCTTGTGACAAGCCTACATCTGAAATATCAAGCTCTGAAATAAACTCCTTTGAAAAATCTGAATTGAAGAGGACTGGCTACTGGCACAACTGTTTTTTCAAGGTGTTAAAGGCTTTTTCACAGTTGTTGTTCCAGTGGATCCTCAACTAGTAACTTTGATGAGGTCTGTCAGATTGACTGGCCTGGTAGCAAAACCTGGGACAAATAGTCTGTAATAGCCAGCTAGCCCAAAGAAATGTCTTACCTGTTTCTTTGTGCAAGGAACAAGGCATTCCAACAATACCTGCATTTTGCTAACTAGCAGCCTAAGTTGGTCTCCTTCCATATTGTAACACAGGCAAGTAACTTCTTGATTTTCCAATTTGCATTTGGCCAGAGATTGATTGTGAGACCCACTTCAGCCAAGGACTGGCAAACAGCTCATACTTGTTGCAGGTGGTTGTCCCAGTTGGCACTATATATAATGAGACCATCAAAATATGCAACAGCATACTGCTGGTGAGCCCTGAGTACCTTGTCCATTAAATATATCTACCCCAATTCACTTGAAGGCAGTTTTGATCAATGGGAGCATGATCGGGGCTTTTGGGACACCTTTTGGGGTAATCATCTGGCACTCGGGACAAGAGACATAGTATTCTCTGACCTCCTGGTGGACACGGGGCCAACAGAAACAAGCCAACATGCAGAACAAGGTTTTCTCCTGACCTAAGTGCCCAGCACAAGGGGTGTTGTGCTAGCTGTGGGAGTGCCCATTGGCACAATCGGGGTACCAGTAACTGGGCACTCACCTCCCCAGTTTGCTTATCACACTCAATAGAGGTATAGAGAGACAAGGTAGGTGAGGTAATATCTTTTACTGGACCAGCATCTGTTGGTGAGAGAGACAAGCTTTAGAGCTTACACAGAGCTCTTCTTTAGATAATTACCTCACCCACCTTGTGTCTCTAATATCCTGGGACCTTCACAGCTACAACAACACTGCATACATTCTTTCCAGAGTACAATATCGGGCCACTGCCTCAGGCGATGAGGTTCCATCACCTCGTTGTTCATGGTAGCAGTTGGATTGCAGGCCTTGCCCAGCACTGGATCACCTCTTTGGTCAGATGAAATCTGAATCACAAATCAGGGCTTCTAAATATGGCTAGGGCAATCCTCCAGCTATTGCTCCTGCCTGTGACATGGATGGGTGCCTTGTGGACCTCGATCTCCCCTCAAGGATTTTCTTGACCTGTCTGGTCCCACCAGTCCAGGACTGGGTCAATGGCCATGACCTTTGTCTTTTCCAGCTCACTGATAATATCCTGAAAGCACTACCCCCTGATAATGATAGGCCAGGCCAGTGTTGAGGCTACAGCCATTAGGAGGCCATTTGTATGCCATCGCACAGTTAATTGTAGCGGTTTGCTTGGGGTAGGCCTTCACATCCCTGTGAATGCTCTAGACATTATCTCACAAAGTCAAAGGAGTCTACACCAAGGTCTGACTACATTTGGAGTCTAACTGACCTTGCGCTTTCATCCCATTGGTCCATATAGGGACAATTATTTTGGTAAGTTTCTTCCATGCTCTACTCTCCACTGTCTATATCTAGGCATACCTGCACTCCATGAAGGGCATTTCTTTTGGTAATTTCCTGATTGCCCACCCGTCACCATATTGTGGACTGAGCCCATTATCTTGTCCAGTGATAATTCTGTCTGTGGTAGGGGTCTGGTATCTTGTTGATAGGATCCAGGGCCATCCACCCTAGTTAGCTTCCATCCAGGCCTTTCCTAGCCTGGTGCTGTGACTTAGCCAGAGTTGGGAGCTTGGGCCAGCTGCTATAAAGCTGAAGACAAAAGGTACTTGCCCCTGACCAGCAGCAGATGTAATCTACTGACTGAGATTCATGTCAAGCAGCATCAGCTTCTTTGCCCCAGCTTGTCCCCTTCCCCCTCCAGCCCCCTTTTCTGGGGGTTCCTCAGCAACAATGAAGTTCTCCATCAACTGCACCACTTCTGCTAGAAATCCTGGGCAATGCCTCAGTACCCACTCACATCCCCCAGCAGGGAGTATTTGTATGAACTGTTAGAACTGTACTAACTCAGCCACTTGAGTTCCTCTAGTCATAATCACCTCTAGAAATGGTCCTTCAGTTTTTGGGCCACCACCCCTGGCCTGGCTCCCCAGGGATATGTTGCTGTCTGGAAGCAGCAATGGTGCATCTGCTCACTGATTTCAGGAAAGGATGGCAGCCTTAACCAGTGCATAATCCCATTTAGCCACAGGGTATCTAGCCTTCCATAGACTGCCTGGGCCAGGCCAGTCAGACAGGGGGCCAGCGCAAGGACCCAGTGTCCTGGAGCCCATTGAGATGCCACTTATACCTGGTCAAAAGTGGTCAAGAAAGTTTCAGGGTTCTTGTCAGGCTCCCTCTTAGTCAGCTTCACAGCCTCACTGGTGGGAGCACTAGCCCCAGCCTCATGGCCCTGGCTACAGGACTCCTAGTTGCCACTGCAGGCTGGAGCCTCATCAGTAACTGTTGTACCAGGCCACCATCTCACATAGTAGCTGCTGCTTTTGGGTTGTCTGCAGCTGTTATTGAATGGCCCACTGTTGCAATAGCTGTTGCTGGACCAGCTGTTGCTAGGTTGCCTATTGTTCCTGGCTCTCCGTCAGCCACTTGCACCACTACTCTGGATCCATGCTGCTTGGGTTCTGTTTCTCATATACATGGACTTTCAGTCTCAGTCTAATTTATCCTTTCATTAGGGTTGGGCAACCAAGTGCCTGCATTCTCCACCATTTATCATGATTTCTACCTCTAGGCCTGAGGGTGGGCACCTCCCTCATCATAAACATCCTTCCTGTCTGTAGGCATCGCCATAGAGCCAGTTTAGACTGCCGTCCTGCAGCCATTAGTCTGAAGTAGGTGGCAGCCCCTCCTTCAGGTGTGAAAGCCGTCTGAAACTGAAAAGAGCAAACCCAATAACACCGCAGCTCACAAAACAGTCCGTGTTCACCCAGCAGTTCCCGCCAGGTAAGAGGTGACTAGTCTCTGTGAAAGGGTCTGGGCCCCTATCTTCTTGGAATTTGAAGGACCCAGGCTCAGCACCCAGGGTTCTAAACAAAAGAGAAGAAAAGTAAATATTGTCCCTCTACTTTTCCAGAAGGTCCTTGTGGCCGAGGCTCTTCAGCTGTTCTCCTGGTAAGCAGTCCCTGCTCTGTGGGGCTAGTGAGCTCTAGCTCTGCTTACCTCAGAGTGCCACCTTTCTTTTAAAGACCTGCCCATTTCCAGTTTTGATCAGCTTTACAGGTGCACCAAGCTGGGGATGACTGTGCCCAGAGGAGCTCTTTAATCCCTTCCTGTTTGGCATGGAAACGTGTCCTACCACAAGAACCAAGAACTACACTGAGTTCAGATGACTGCTATTTTCTCCCCCTTGTACTCAGACTCAAACTTCCTCTCAAATCACTTTCATCACCCAGAATATCCTTCTTTATACTGCAAAATGGCACATGAGCTTTCTCCTGAAAACTGTATCCAATGAACTAGCCCCTTTGAAATCAGTTACTTGTGGTTTGATTTACAGAGGTGCTGAGCACCTGCAGCACCCACTGACTTCAGCTGGAGTTTGGATGACCAGCTGTTTTCAACTAGTTCATATCTCCCCATCCCAGACCTGTTCCATGCAGAATTGTTTGCATTAGGCACATGCAACAAGGGCTGCCTGGTAGTGGTGGTGAGCTGAAAACCAGAACAGATTCATGCCACCATCCTAGTGTCAAGCCTCTAGTAAAGGACGACCCTCCATTTCTATTTTGCCTTAAACTGATTCAATGTTGGATCACTACATGGTGAATTTTTAAAAGGACACCTGGTGTAATATAAGCAGTAGCCAGGCTCTTTTTATTATTTGGTTCATGGATTTTCAGCGAGCTTATATTCCTGCGCTGCATGGTGTCATGAGGGTTGCTCCTGAAAGAACCTTCTGGCTCTCAGGCAGCTGCTGTAACATTTGAGGCAATGAACTGGGAGAAAGCACAGAGAAGAACAAGGTTGCCTTTGGGAGTTGTTTACAAAGGAATCTTTTTCTGCCTAAGGTTATACTAAACAGCCCAATTATCTGTAATATTAGCTATAGCATTACTAAGTGTAAAAAGGATACTGTATACTTATAGCACATCATCCATCGAGACTGGGTAGTGCATGTCCTGTCAATCTCAACCCGAACAATCAGTGCAGGTACGATTACAAACCATCTGTGTTATCAGCTTACATTTCTAGGCTTCTGTGGCATGAAATAATAAAAGGAAAACGGAGTAACTAATATCCTCTTTGCATAAAATCGAGTGGGAAAATGTAAATCTATTCTCTCACACCACATAGCTTGGCTACGATTACAATGAAATGAAAAGCAATGTATTCATTGACCAGACTGAGCCTTTTCACTGTGACACCTTTCATTAGTAATCCTCCCAATGCTCTTCGTTTCCCTTATGTGCCTTCCTCCCACACACCTGTTACTTTTAAAGGCAAAGATAATGCAGTGCACAGCCCAAGGGAATCAGACTTGCACTGTGTATTTACTTGCCAGAAAGAGTAAGCAAGACTCAGACACAGTTCTTCACATAGATCTCCTGAGACATTTGCAGATATAAAATGTCACCAATTTCTTTCCCTGCTCAGGTTTATTAGGTCACAGAAATTATTCTCCCTTAAAGTTCAGCACATCAGCGTGGACCCTATACACTGATTTGCAATCCCCTGGAATTTTTTGCTCAGCAGTGCTCATCACATAATACCAGTAATGTCAGTTATAGTCAACCAGATGAGCATTTGCATTCTGCCCCAGTGTTTGAAGTAACAGAAGCCCATTTTCAAGATGAGTCAACCTATTTTTATGCCAAGAGCAGTTGGCAGCAGTGCTGATAAACCATGTATGTTGCTGCATTGTGTTCAGTCATTTTAGTTTTGTAATCCTGGAGCCAAACAACAGGATGTGAGGTACTTCAGCTTTCGTTATAACTCTGACTAGTTTTAGCTGTTAAATGATGCTGAGTGGAAGAGTTTATTAGCCATCCAAGTACCTAGTGTTTTTGGAATGGAGTTCAAGTTGTCTGGCCTATTTCAGTATGTATTTTTTGTCAATCAATTATCCATGATAAAAATAAAATTTCTTCTAGTTGAGTCCCCATATAGTGTACTGCAGAATTAATACTGGCCAACAAGGTTAAGGCCTCTGACATGCAAGGAGTACATCTCAATTCATTGAAACAATTAATTTGTATTCTACCTCAGTATCGACAGGGTGTCCTGAACTCAGGACACACCAGTTCCATAATAGTTACATTGGGATGACAGGTGTTGGCAAGTTCCATCTTCAAAGGTCTTTAAAAGTACTGGGCCCAATCCTGCCATCCTTACTCAGACATAAACTGCCCTTGACTTCTGTGGGAGTTTTGCCTCAGTAAGGAAGGTTGCAAGATTGAGCCCATTAGCTAATTCATTTTTACAGAGAGGCTCTGTGCTGGCACAGGGAGTACTCCTGAATAGAGCTCAATGAAGAACTGGCTCCTTAGTGGGCACATCATTGTTTCAGTAATGTGGGTCACAGTTCCCTGATACTTACTGATTGTGGAAAGGGTATGCTGTAGGATAACTATGATCCAATGGGAACTTTCTCTGAATAAATACTTCACTACTGGACCTTATATCCATATGCAAATTATGCTGTACTGAAACCCATGCCAGCATCTTCTCCATAACCTTTCATACATTATCATTCAGAAACAATTCTCTTGGCATATTAACAGAAGGCCCTGACTTAATTAGGGGGGGTGGGAAACATTGGCAGTATTTTAATTACATGAGAGTAAACAAACATGGTGAGAAGTTTCCTAGGTTTGAATCATTTATTGCTATTGTAACTCTAAAGAAGTTTGCAGATCACTGTCCATAAATGGAAGTAGGCTTAAGGCACATCCTTAGCCTTGCTTTAAAGTTTAATGGCATGCGTGTGTGTTACTTTTAAGTGTACATAGATTAGAAGGAAGTCACTGTGATTCAATTTTGCTTACTACCTATTATAAGTACATTGTTTTGGTGTGCATGTGGGGGAGGGAATCATTGCTGACAAGGCCTCATTTTTACACTTTTCTGTCTCCCCCATTCTCATCATAATGACCCTTTAGCAGGGCCAGTCACTGCTGCTATTCCATCAGCCAAACGTGGGGTCAGGGGGCATTATCAGAAAGAGATACAAGGTTCTTCTTCTTCCAGGGGAATCTGAGTGCTGCCTTCACAGCAGTCCCAGCCAATGCCAAAATTGGGGCAATAGCCTGTACTCAGGGCACCGTCACGACCGTGCACTGTGCTGGCACTAGACTGCGAGGTTGGTGGATGGCGACAATCTAATATGATTTACACTCTGCTAGTAAATGCAGGCAGCCTGTTCCCTCTGGGAGTTTGAGAAGAGAAAGTAGCGATACCAGAAAATGCATTAAAAAAAAAAAAGCAGTGAAATCAAGCAAAAAACTAATCTCTTTGAAATATGAGAGAAGCTCCATGTCCTTTGCAGCAGGACAAACTCAATTAGTCAGAAAAAAAAATGAAACAGCCGCTTTTTCAAAGAGACAGACGACCTTATGGTATAATTTTCACACACAGTTGATCAAAGCTCTTGCTGTGATTCATTGACCAGGAGAATGAGAACAGGTAGGCGACACACTAAAAAGGTCATTCTTTCCTATTGATACAGGATGTTCAAATAAAATTTCGCAAGAGTACCCTACCACCCTTCAAAAGCTATCTGCTACATCCCCCACTTGGAAGACAATGGAACAAAGTAAAAAGGCTGAATATTGTATAAAAATTCCCGACACCACACAGAACATTCTCCACATGTACTTGTGGTAAATGAAACTGGTAGCTGTGCTTCTTAGGTAAAGAATCTATGTTGTGTATATTGGGCCTAATCCAAAGCCCAGGAAAGTCATTGGGAGTCATTTTATTGAAGTTCGTGGGCTTTCAGTCATGCCCATCGTGGAGGAGGAAGAGGATGGGAAGTAGCAAAATATAAAGAGACAGACTTCTGGAAGATAGGTATTGGAACTTGACCTTGACTGCAGTTGTTACCCTTAGTTAAGGCAAGCTTGCTGAGATGAGCTAGCTAGAATTACAAAAAAACAAACAAACCCAAACAATCCTCATTGATTAATGTAAAAGTACCAGCTGGAATGTTTGTTCACTGAATAATGAAGCTTCTTTCCTTCACTGGTAACTAGTATTGATAAGATGGAGGGGGCTCATGCAAGTTCTTTATCAGAACCAGACTCCAGGTCCCAGGAAGACAATTTCACCTCTCTCTTATACAGCTGGGTCCCAATGGAGAATGAGGAAGATGGGTCTGAGTAGGGCAAAGGCTGCCGTGATCACAGAAAAAGGAAACTGTGGTTCAGAACCTCAGAGGAAGGTGGTAGTTTTAGGGCCCATTTCTAAGTGATCACCCAGCCCACCATCAGAAGGGACAGTCTCCCACATTGAGACTGCAGGCTGACTTGCACACCACTGTTTGCTGCCAGGAGAGGCAGCAGGATCGCTCACCTACCACTGCTGCTGCGAGGAAGAGCTAAGAACCAGCTAGAAGGTGCTGTGTAGGGGAAAGGATGGTGGGATGAGAACACTGGCTTGAAGGGTGGAAGGAGTCAGGCATTTGGGATGGGGAAAAGGAATATAGAATGTGGGGTTGGGGAAACAGTGTGGTGCTGATTAAAGGGAAGAAAGAAGAGTGTTTGACCCAGGAAATAGTGGGTGTTTCACTGATTGCAGTGAACACATTTTTAGGGAGCCCCTTTTAACAATTCTAGCAACACAGCATGGGCAGCCAGTTAGGTGATGGTCATTTTCATGGCTGCTTACTCTCTGTTGAATCTCTTGTGTCAGCCCATAGAAATGTTGGATAATCAAATGGCCACACCCTGAATGCAGCTGTTCAACAGATGGAACAGCTCCATAGAGGGCAGCCTACAAACAAGGAATGCTATCCAAAGCATAACACAAACAGCCATTATAGAAGACAGACTGTTGCCTGATCCTCATCCCTAATTAGTAGAACTGGTCATGAAACCAAAGTTCAGTTCTGTGACAACTTGAGTTTTCAGAAGTTGTTTTCATCTCAAATCGGAATGAAAAGCCAAAAAAACAAAAAGTGTTCATGAACTAAAATCCCGCAATATTTAATCTCAGAAACACCAAAACATGGTGTTTCCGAAACAAATGCTCCCCAGAATCCCCACAAATCTGGCGAGTTTCACTGCCGCTAGTCAGTGAGCAGCCCTGAACCTGACAAAAATTATATCAATTTCAGCCTGTTGGGGCTGCAGCCTCCAGGGTTTTCAGCTCCTGATTCCCATCAGGTGGGCAGTAGGGATTCTCAGGGAGCTTGGGATCTTTGGGTCATTGGTAGCCCACCTGGTGGGGTGAAGGGGAGCAGGAAGACTGGAAGTCCTGGGACCACTAGCTCACCAACATCTGAGACTCCTGGCCTAGTCAGGGCTCTCTAGGCTGGCAGACTCCCAGTGCAGTTGGCTCCTTGGCCCCAGGAGTCAACCAGCCTGGGGAGATAGTGGGCCTGGGAGTCAGGAATCTCTGGGGTCCCTGATTCAGAGACAATCTGAATGGCAGGCTGCTAAGAAGCCATGGACCCTTTAGGTCACCAGCAGCTTGCCAGGCAGGCTGTGGTGGGGCCGGTCAGGCGAGGTGACAGAAAGTCAGGTAGGTTTCCATTGGAACGCTGCTTGGGTTACCTCAGAAGTTCATTGAAATTGAACAGTTCCCTCAAAATGTTTCAATTTTTACATATAAGCAAATTCTTATAAAAAAAATATGTTTTGTTGGAATTTTCCTGGCAAGCTCTACTCAGTTAGCGTGAATGTCTGTGGCTAACCTTGTTTGACTCTCCTGCATGTATACTGATTTCTAGTATTCAACTGCACAGGGATTAAAGATGAGAAACTGACGTGCAGGGAGGTTAAATGACTTCCATAGGAGGCAGGTTAGTCAATTAGTCATGGACGTGAGGGTCCAGAGATCTGGACTCCAATCCCAGTTCTGATTCTGACTTGTGTGACCTTGGACAAGGCACTTAGGCTCTCAATTTTGAAAAATTTGTCTTAAAGTTAGGCTCCTCAGGCCATATTCAAGCACCAACATTTAAGTTAATAGAAGCTACTGGAACTTATTTAGCTGTTTAAATATGAAAGCAGGAGCCTAAATTTAGGCATCCATGTATTAGAGTCTTGGCCTCAGTTCTCCAAGATTCTGTTTTCCCCATCTGTACAACAGGGATGATATTTAACTACCTCCTAAGAGAGGTGTAGGTGCTGGAAATAGGGTGCTGGTTTGAAGTGGTTTCCATTATATACAGGGTTTACAATTTGGTACAATGGCTCTCAGCACCCCCACTATAAAAATTGTTCCAGCACCCCTGTGTAAAGCCTAACTAAAAATGTTCGTAAACTGTCAAATAAGGCCCCAAACCTGCTCTGAGATCTGCATGAGGTTTACTCACATGGAGCTCAATGCAGGATTAGGGTTTAAGTGGGAAATTTTGGATCAGTAAGTAGCAAATAGAACTCTGTTGATTCTCAGTTCCCTGTCCTATGTTCATTCCTAGGCCATATGGCTACTGAGGCCAGGTCTACACTACAAACTTACATCAGTATAATTACATCCCTCAGGGGTGTGAAAAATCAACACCCCTGAGCCACACAGTTATACCAACCTAGCTCCCCGTGTAGACAGCGGGAATGCTTCTCCTGTCAACATAGCTACTGCCTCTCACTGAGGTGGATTAACTACGCCAATGGGAGAAGCTCTTCCATCAACATAGGTAGCATCTTCACTACAGTGATACAGTGGTGCAGCTGCACCAGTGCAGCTTTTTAAGTGTAGATCTGCTCTACGAAACTTCTTCAAATACCTGCTGTCTAACGGTCTCCAAGCAGGCTTTCACAATCCTTGAAGTTTTACACTACTATTCCTGGTTGACTTTTTTGCACAAAAGATGTTTTTAGTTTGTCTCCGGACATTTCATGAATAAAAACTGACATTTCAAGAGATAAAGTAATGGGAAATTAATTGACAAGAGTTTTGCCTGAGTTTTCATGGGAGGGAAAAGAAGTTCCTAGTTTCATAGAGCAGTACTCTCCATTGATATTGTGGGTGTCAAGGCCTTGAAACAAAATCAGCAGTTTTATAACGTAATGAACTTATAAGATCGACAGAATAAGGGAAGTCATTTTCTTCTCCTTTTCCATGAAGAGTTGAGTGAATTGTTGTAGAGCTAATATCATGGTTCATTTCTTTTTCAAATGCATCCTCTTTCGGGTATAACCTAAGATATGTAAAACGCTGTACTAGCAATTTCAATATTTTCTTAATTGGTACATTCCCTCAGAGTTTGTCTGCACCACTGAAGCAGATCAAAGAAAATTGACTTTCACTCTCAATTCTACAGCAGAGACAGAAGCATTCTAATTCGTATTTTCCTGAATACTCAGCTATCAATACACAGTGTTCTGTCCTCATTCTCTTTTCTCCTCTCCCTTTTAAAATATGTAGTTCCATTGTCCCTTTTCCTTTACCTTCTAGATTTCACTTGAATTAATTTCCTTTTTCATCTTACTTTTATTGTTTTCTTTGTTCTATTTTTGCTTCATTTTCTCTTCCTGGCTTTGCATGTGTCTAGTTCTTTTTGTTACCCTGTTTGGCTTGGCTTTCTCTCTATTTGTTGTTCTGTTCCCCCCTTTCATTCTTCTGTAATATTTTCCTTCTTTGTATTTACCTCTCCTTTCTCTGCTTGTTGCTCTTCCTACCATTCTTCATCTCGGATGTTTTTCCATTCAAGCACTGGAAATGATGTAAGATTATTATTATTTATTTGTATAATAATTAACCTCAAGGGGCCCTGACTGAGACCAGAGCCCCGTTGTGCTGGGTGCTTTACAGACATAAAATAGGGTACTGTCCCTGCCGGGAAGAGTTTACAGACTAAGATTTTCAGAGGCATAAAAGATTTTCAAAGTGAGTAAGATGCCCAGCTCCCCACAATTTTTTATTTGAGCTGGGCACATAAGGCACTTACAGTGCCTTAGTTACTAGATTTCAGATAAGAGGCCAAAAACAATACTTCAGGGGATTTCCCTCTGAAAAACAAGCAGGAGCAATAAATTGCATTTGCAATGCACCTCATGTCATGTGCAAATGTACTGATTTTAAAGAGCAACTCACTTTATTTTATCCCCTTAATGGAAGGTAACAGCCCTTCCTTTACAGCTTGTGGGGGCGGCGGGGGGTGGGGGGAGGGGGAGATGACTCTAAAAAGGACGGACTACCCCATTCCAAGGTTTTCTGCAGGGAACACACCTGTGGGACAGAGAAGTGTTGCTGAGGGAGAAGAAAAGGTCTCAAGGACACATTTTATGGTTTGTGAGTAACCCAGAGAGCTAAATATCTTCAGGGCCTAGGGCCCAAGACCAGAGTTCAAAGTTCTGAATGGACTAGAACCTCCTTCTCCTCAGCAGTGAGGGATTGCCGGGAAATGCAGTTCCCTGGCCAGTTTGTAGTACTTGACAAGAGTGAGATATACAGAGGAAAAAGTATAGATAAACGCTGTCCTGAGGAGAAGGAGACCTGAACTGGATGGGTCTCCGAGAAGAAGAATCAAGTAACGTATGGTGGTTTGGTTTGCTCATATTACAAACATTGGCCTTTTGTTTTAGCCCTGGTCTACACTACGAGTTTAGGTCGAATTTATTAGCATTATATCGATTGATCCGTGCACCCGTCCACACGACGAAGCCCTTAACATTGACTTCTAGGGCTCTTAAAATCGATCTCGCCACTCCACCCCCAACGAGGGGATTAGCGCTTAAAGCGATATTGCCGAATCGATGTAGGCTTAGTGAGGACGCAATTCGACGGTATTGGCCTCCTGGATCTATCCCACAGTGCAACATTTGACCACTCTGGACAGCAGTCTGAGCTCGAATGCTCCGCCCAGGTAGACGGGAAAAGCCCCGCGAACTTTTGAATTTCATTTCCTGTTTGGCCAGCGTGGTGAGCTGCAGGTGAGTGCAGATCTCATCAGCAGAGGTGACCATGATGGAGTCCCAAAACCGAAGACGAGCTCCAGCATGGACTGAGCGTGAGGTACGCGATCTGATCGCTGTATGGGCAGATGGAACCGTGCTAGCAGAGCTACGGTCCAAAAGAAGAAACGCCAATACATATGCCAAAGTCTCCAAGGGCATGCAGGACAGAGGCTACAACAGGGACGCGCAACAGTGCCGCGTGAAAATTAAGGAGCTCAGGCAAGCCTACCAAAAAACCAGAGATGCAAACAGCCGCTCTGGGTCAGAGCCCCAGACATGCCGCTTCTATGATGAGCTGCATGCCATTCTAGGAGGTGCAGCCAGCACTGACCCACCCATGTGGTATGACTCCGTATGTGGATCATCAGAAACCACAGAGGAGCATTTTTGGGGAGAGGAAGATGATGATAATGATGCTGAAAATAGCGCACAGACACAGCAAGGAAGCGGAGAAGCCCTTTTCCCCGAAAGCCAGGAACTCTTTGTCACCCTGGAGCCAGTACCCTACGAACCCACCCAAGGTGTGCTTGATGCAGAAGAAGGGACCTCTGGTGAGTGTACCTCTGTGAAATTAATACATGTTTTATAAGCAAGCATGTTTAATGATTAATTCGCGGCCAGTACAGCTACAGCTACTGGAAAAGTCTGTTAACATGTTTGGGGATGGAGCAGAAATCCTCCGGGGACATCTCCAGAAAGATCTCCTGGATGTACTCCCAAAGCCTGTGCAAAAGGTTTCTGGGGAGGGCAGCCTTATCCTGTGCTCCGTGGTAACACACTCTACCACGCCAGGCCAGTAGCACGTAGGCTGGAATCATTGCTTTGCAAAGCATGGCGGCGTATGGTCCCGGTGTTTGTTGGCATTCAAGCAACATCCGTTCTTTATCTCTCTGTGTTATCCTCAGAAGAGTGATATCATTCATGGTCACCTGGTTGAAATAGGGGAATTTTATTAAGGGGGTATTCAGAGGGGGTCTGTCCCTGCTGGGCTGTTTGCCTGTGGCTGAACAGAAATCTTCCCCGCTGTGACCCACGCAGTGGGGGGAGGGGGAACAGTGAACATCTTGGATGTGTGTCTGTGTGTGGGGGGGTGGTGTCGATTAGGTTCGCGCTGCATGTTAACCCAAAAACCGCCGCCCCTCCCTTTTCAATTGCCAACCAGTTTTAAATTGCCAGCCCAAAGGCTGTTTGTTATGGGAAATGAGGGGGTTGCTGTTTGAAAACAATCCCACATGTTATGAAGGTTAAAGAAGCCTATAGACTGTGGCTTACCATGGCTGCCTGCAAGCCGAATTCTGTTGCCCACCGGACCTGCTTGTGTGATCTCTCACACCAAACCGGCAGACCCTCAATATAACAGGCAAAGTGCAACCTTGGACCAAATGCACATGTGATATGTAATATTTGGAGCATTGTTCTCTAAATATGTGTCTTTTAAACTACTCCTCTCCCGTTTGTTTCCTCCCGCAGCTGCAAATGTTTCAACGCCACCCCTTTCATCACCGTCCCAGAGGCTAGCAAAGATTAGAAGTAAAGAAAAAAAAGGACTCGAGACGATATGTTCTCAGAGCTCATGCAATCCTCCCACACTGAAGCTGCCCAGCAGAATGCGTGGAGGCAGACACTGTCGGAGTCCAGGAAGGCAGAATTTGATCGCGCGGACAGGTGGCGTGCTGAAGACAATGACTGGCGGGATGAAGAGAGACAGCGGCGGGATGAAGAGAGTAGGTGGTGTCAGCGTGCAGAGAGAAGGCAGGATGCAATTCTGAGGCTACTGGAGGATCAAACGGAAATCCTCCGGCTTATGGCTGAGGAAAGGCGTAGGGTTCAGGAAAGGCCGCCTGAGCCCAGACCGCCGCTACAGCCCCTATGTAACCAACAGCCCTCCTTCCCGAGTCCCATAACCTCATCCCCGAGACGCCCAAGAACGCGTTTGGGCGGCCTACGTGCACCCAACCACTCAAGCCAAGAGAACAGTCCAAGCAAGAAAGGGCTGGCATTCAATAAGTTTTAAAGTGCTGTGTGTCCTTGTCCTTCCCTCATCCCCTCCTCCACCACCCATCCTGGTGCTTCCCTTCCTCCACCACCTATCCCGGGAGACTGTGGCAGTTACCCCCATAGTTCCCCCTCTTTGTTTTACGAATTAATAAAGAATGCATGATTTTTAAGCAGCAATGACTTTATTGCCTCTGCAAGCGGTGACCGAGGGCGGGAGGGCAGGGCAGTTTGGGTAAAGGGAAGTAAATTGAATGAAGGGGCGATGCTTTTCATTACTGGGGAAAAACAGAACTTTCACACAGCATCCTGGCCATTCATGAAACTGGTTTTCAAAGCTTCCCTGATGCACAACGCACCCTGCTGTACTCTTGTAATAGCCCTGGTGTCTGGCTGCGCATAACCAGTGGCCAGGCGATTTGCCTCAACCTCCCACCCCGCCATAAATGTCTCCCCCTTACTCTCACAGATATTGTGGCGCGCACAGCAAGCAGTAATAATAATGGGAATATTGGTTTCGCTGAGATCTAACCTAGTCAATAAACTCCGCCAGTGAGCTTTTAAACGCCCAAATGCACATTCCACCACCATTCTGCACTTGCTCAGCCTATAGTTGAAAAGGTCCTGACTACTGTCCAGGCTACCTGTGTATGGCTTCATGAGCCATGGCATTAAGGGATAGGCTGGGTCCCCAAGGATAACTATAGGCATCTCAACATCCCCAACGGTTATTTTCTGGTCTGGGAAGAAAGTCCCTTGCTGCAGCAGCCGAAACAGACCAGAGCTCCTGAAGATGCGAGCGTCATGTACCTTTCCCGGCCATCCCACGTTGATGTTGGTGAAACGGCCCTTATGATCCACCAGTGCTTGCAGCACTATTGAAAAGTAACCCTTTCGGTTTATGTACTCGCTGGCTTGGTGGTCCGGTGCCAAGATAGGGATATGGGTTCCATCTATCGCCCCACCACAGTTCGGGAACCCCATTGCTTCAAAGCCATCCAGTATGAGCTGCACATTTCCCAGACTCACAACCCTTGGTACCTGCAGCTCAGTGATTGCCCTGGCTACTTGCATCACAACAGCCCCCACTGTAGATTTTCCCACTCCGAATTGATTCGCGACTGACCGGTAGCTGTCTGGCGTTGCAAGCTTCCACAGGGCTATCGCCAGTCGCTTCTGTACTGTGAGGGCTGCTCTCATCTTGGTGTTCTTGCGCTTCAGGGCAGGGGAAAGCAACTCACAAAGTTCCATGAAAGTGCCCTTACGCATGCGAAAGTTTCGCAGCCACTGGGATTCATCCCAGACCTGCAGCACTATGTGGTCCCACCAGTCTGTGCTTGTTTCCCGGGCCCAGAATCAGCGTTCCACTGTATCAACAAGCCCCATTAACACCATGATGTCCACCTTGCGGGGGGGCCTTTTTTGAGAGAGGTCTGTGTCCATGTCCTCATCACTGTCCTCAGGGCGCTGCTGTCGCCTCCTCGCCTGCTGTAGCTCTAGCAGCTCCTGGTTCTCGTTCTCCATATACTCCTGGACAGTGCGCGTGGTGTTCATAACAGCGATAACAGCCGCGGTGATCTGATCATGTTCCATGCTTTCCCTGGTATGCTGTTTGCAGGACAGCAGAGTGGGAGCAGAAGCGGCGGGTGGATAACAATGGTGTCAGCAATATGGCGCCCGCATGAAAAAAGGCGCGAAAGGATTTCTGGCTCCCCCCTCAGTTGCTTTCACGGAGGGAGGGGGGAGCAAGGGTTAGGCTCATTTCCTTCTAGCAGCAGATGGTACAATATGCCGGGAAGCAAGGGTAGGCGCCTTCCCTTCTAGCTGCAGATGGTTCAATAGCCTTGATATCCATCATCATCTCTTGGCCCCCTCAAGGTTTGAACTCGCAACCCCGGGTTTAGCGGGCCAACGCTCAGACCGCTGAGCTATCCCTCTGCCCGTGTTCCAGGCAGTACTGAATCTCCCTTAAACAAAACGTAAAAAAGAGAACAACCAGAGTCACTCTGGTCACTCCCATTTATGTCCAAGCGCCCCTGGCCAGCCACACCATAAGCCAGGAGCACACGAATTTCAAGCATATTGTATGATCTGTGTAGTCCCGCGACTACGACCATTTATGGCCTATCGTACCATCTGCAGCCAGAAGGCAAGGAACTTATGCTATGTAGTCCCGCGACTACCAGCCTCAGGCAGAATGGCCCCCTCAAGGATTGAACTCGCAACCCCGGGTTTAGCGGGCCAACACTCAGAACGCTGAGCTATCCCTCTGCCCGTATTATAATGCGACTGAATCCCCACTAGACCTAATGTCCAGGCGTACGCTGGAGATGTACGGTAATTGTGAGCTGAGCAGGCTTCCGTAGCAAACACGGAAACCCCGGAAAAAAGGCGCGAAAAATATTGCGCTAGCCCCGCTACTGTGGACACAGTCCGTCGACCTCATGGTCTTAATGCTCTTTAGTGGGGACACACACAATCGATTCCATAAATTCGGGTTTTAAAATATCGACTTCTATAATTTCGACCTAATTCTGTAGTGTAGACGTACCAGAAAAAACCTTTGAGGCAGACCCTGGTAGAAAGAGGGCATGTTATCTTTAGAGAGACTAGGGAAGAAAAGCCCAGCACAGGGAAGTTTCATTTTTTGGATGGGGGGGGGGTGAAGGGAACAGCACAAGCATGGCCCTTTATTTAGTTATAGCCTGCAGAGATGGTGTCCAGCACCTAACATAGTTCCCCACTTTCCTACTGAAAGAGGTATATTTTTATTATGATCAATGATATCAGTGGAGATGGACAGGTATTCCATTATCCCCTTCATCTATCCTTATAGAGCAGCGGTGTCCAATACGTTCACCACTAGCCCCATGTGGCGAATAGGCTATTGAATTGTGGCTAATGCATGATGAATGCGTTGGTGTATTGAAGACAGCAGTACTGGAAGACAGGTTGCGTGCTTTTGATATACAGCTTGTTAACCTGGCTAGGATATAGTAATTTTGTGTTAGTAGTACCTATTAATATTGTTTTGTAATATCTACTTATTTTTGATATTTGAAATGTCATTTGTAGTATGTTTTTTAATCCTTTTTTATAATGTGGCAAATAAGAAAAATTCAAAACCACAAGTGTGGCTAGCATCGAATTTCTATTGGACACCTCTGAAGAGCCAAGTGGCCAATTGTAATTTATCATGCCTGAAAGTATTTGTCTCTCCATAGAAGACACCAGTTGTGGGTTCTGAGCTCTTGAATATCTGGCCCACAGCCCCAGACAGTCAGTGCTGATGGCACTGCAGTATCATTCTCCACACACACATACCCTTATTTCTAATACCTTACCTTGGGGTATTAGAGTTGTGCAAAATGACATTTTCATTTCACAGGGATTTCTACAAATGTTGTCCTTGTTGTCATTCCAGGTGGGACCCACATTCACTGAGAGACAGCCCCTGAGCAAAGTTTGATTTGCTACTTATAGCATGAAAGTGTGAACAGTGATTAGTTCTAGATATGGTTGTACTCTTAATGTTAATGGGCCAAGTTAATCTCTGGTGAAATTCCATTGCTGTGATTTTGACCCACTACAGCTAGCTAAAGAGATGTGACCTCACCAAGTCTATTGATTCTGTGTAATGCATCTTAAACATAGCACTAGTTCGTTGGAATTCCCTTTTGATTTTCTCCTCTAATGGCGTGAATCCTATTAAGAAAAAGACGACCTTTATGGCGGAGTCATATTTCTGTATTCCCCCCCGCCCACTACAGAATTCTGGAACCTCTTCAAAAGAAAAACTGTTAAACACACTGGGGTTTAGTTTGGCATGTGGGTGGGTTTAGTCAGGCATGGAAATCAAATATGGCCATAGAAAGCAACACTTCGAGAAAGATAATAGGTTGGATCTTTGTCTGCAACTGGAATTGCAATTCCATATCCCTTTAGCTACAATCTGTATAGTGACACAGAAGTAGTGATAAATGTACAGCACTCTCTTGGGGTTTTTTGTTTGTTTGTTTAAATAAGGAGCATACCGCACGGGGTGCAGACTACAGATTAAGTTTTCTCAACCGCTAACAAGTAAAGAAATGAAGTGAACAGAAGATGGGTAATTTTTTTTAAGTTGGGAAAAAATAAATTTCTTGTAACCTTATTTATTTCCCCTTTAAAGTGTTGTTACAAAAAAACCTTGAATTAGTTTATATGACTTTAAAAATGTAAGTGGACACTCTGACCATGGGTGGTTTCTATTTATGTATATTTATAATAAGGATACAAGAAAGAACGTCTATCAAAACTTACAGCACTTGCGTACGTATTAAAACAATCACAACAAGAGTAAGAGAGCAGCCTCTCCTCACCTCAGACACCAGCAAATAACCAACCCAAAGTGAAAATTAACCCTTAACAGTACCCCACCATTCACCAGGCCAAACAGTCACTTCACTGCCTGAAAGTCTGAGGAGGGAACAGATGACCTTTACAACACGTAATGTGATGCAGGAGTTGCTATGGAACATGGACTTTTTTTCAGTAGTCAGACACATTTAAGCCCCTAAGTGATTCTTAAAGTAGAAAAATATAAACGAGTTGAGAGGGTCGTTCACATTGGGGGGAGACCCCAAGCAACATGATCAACCTCTTCCTACATTCTCTCCAGTTATGACACATCCTTCCATGTCAATTTAATACAATGTAAATTTAGGTGGGGGAGAGGGAGAGGGGGAAGAACACGATGTGCAACTTTTGAAAATAAGAAATCCTAAGCCCTACGCTTACCATTTTGTGTAAGATGCACCATTTTTAACTCCTTGTCTGATATCGCATCTCCTTGCATCATTTCATGTCAAATCTAAGCGGACTGTAAGCTCCTTGGGGCTGGTACTATGTTTTCATGAACCCTATAGAAGGCCATGCACTGTGAGAGTGATCCATACAAGAGTTTGGTGAGGAAGTCTTTGACCAAGTGAAGGTATAAAAGGTATGCACTGGTGTTTTATGTGCCGTGAAATGATATGAATAGTCCACCTAGAAATCAAACATATGATTGTGGATTGGCAGCAGCTATGTTAAATGACTCAATCACAAAAGTAGAAATGACAGTTTCTAGCCTATTATCGGACTCCAGAATGAGTGAATTACTGCATACAACAGGGAAGAATATGTTGGCAACAGTGCTTCATCCACATGTCAAAGGCACAATTAACATTATGGTGTCACCCCATGAACATAGTACACAAATGAGAGTCTCAAACTAGGAGCTTAAGTTCACTTGGGATCCTGTCTTCTTTTCCCTTCGGCTTTAGCGTGGACCCAAGAAGAGTCCATGGAAAGATACTGTTTGGCTTGGAAGTGCTCCTGCTCACTGAGTCTTTCCCAGCACCATCACAAGGGAGGGAGCCATTGCTAACTTTCTACAGCTCGCTTATGATCTATTACTATTTACGAGGCACTTTTCAGAATGATCTCTCTCTCTCATATATATATATATCGATGAATTATCTGGTGTACTAGAGCAACCTACATTGTGCTAGCACTTGAGAATTGGAAAAGGTTCAATAAAGGGCAACAAAAATTATTAGGGGTATGGAACGGCTGCCGTATGAGGAGAGATTAATAAGACCGGGACTTTTCAGCTTGGAAAAGAGATGACTAAGGGGAGATATGATAGAGGTCTATAAAACCATGACTGGTGTGGAGAAAGTAAATAAGGAAGTGTTATTTACTCCTTCTCATAACACAAGAACCAGGGGTCACCAAATGAAATGAATAGGCAGCGGGTTTAAAACAAAAAAAAGGAAGTATTTTTTCACGCAATGCACAACCTGTGGAACTCCTTGGATGCTGTAAAGACCAAGACTATAAGAGGGTTTAAAGAAGAACTAGATAAGTTCATGGAGGATAGGTTCATCAATGGCTAATACCCAGGATGGGCAGGGATGGCGTCTCTAGCTTCTGTTTGCCAAAAAGCTGGGAATGAGCGACAAGGGATGGATCACATGATGATTACCAGCTCAGTTCATTCCCCCTGGGGCACCTGGCATTGGCCACTGTCGGAAGACAGGATACTGGGCTAGATGGACCTTTGGTCTGACCCAGTATGGCTGTTCTTAACTTTATGCACGTGAATAGACTCAGACTTGAGTGGAACATTCATGTGCTTAGTGTTAAGCATGTGTGTAGTAAAGTGTCAGCATGATCAGGAAACAACATACAGACATTATATCATGCAGTTTGTTATCTAGGTTACGCTGATGCACCACTGAAAACAAGGGCCCTAACTCATTTTGTTGTTATAAATCTTTGAAAATGGTATTTTATTTGCCTACCAGATGTTTCTGGGCCTTTCCCCCCCATGACTCCTCCCCCCTACTGTGGTAATGATAGGAGTGAAAGTCCCAAAGAAAAGCTACTGCACCAGTGAGTGTCTTATAACTAAGAGTATGGGAAAGAGAGCACGTCACAGACTGCAAATCATCTGCAAATCTAAATCGAATGTGGTTTGAAACCAGCTGAAGGCATTAAACAGACATAACTGCATGCAAGCCTTGATTTTAGCACGCGAGTGAAATATCAAGTCAAATGTGCCTTTGACATTGAGTTGTTTTCTTTTCTGAGCAGAGTAGTCAGCCAATCAGCTACAAAGCTCAACAGTACAGTTTTATACATTCTGAAGTAGGGGCACATGAGGCAGTCTAACACACTGCAAATATTTACCTTGAAATCTGACAGAACCATTGGTATTTTAGCATTGAATCAACCCCAGCTCTCTCTCGCTCTCTCTCTCTAAAACACACTGCCAGGCTACCTTCTGTCTGTACTGTCAGGGCCTGATTCTGCTCCAGTTTACACTAGTTTTGACATCAGATAGTTTCATTGGTGACCAATTGATGTAATTGATTTACACCAGCATAAATGACAGCAGAATCAGGTCTTCAGTTTTTATGAAGAGTTCGGTGAACAAAATGCTCCTTAATATAAATGCATCTTCTGGTTGCTGTTCAGCTTTAATAAATACAGTACTTAGCCAAGGATTGGCTGTTCAAAATAGCTCAGCTTTTTATGCTGGAAGGTTGAAAGTGCTAAAAAAACCATTTTATGAATCAAGTCAGTATAATGCCTTGTAGCAAGGGCAGGGTCTACATTAAGAGTCTTTCCACACACAGATCTACATTAAACAGGGGAATAAAACCTCTCACTGAGTTGTAGGTTCCTCTCAGTTAGTGACAGTTTCTTGAACTATGCTAGTCCCACAACAGTTGGGTGCCTAGAACACAGGTAATGCAAATATAAGATCAGAACTGGAAGGCCTATACAATGATCTGGGGCATAGATAAACTGGGTACAGACCAAGCTCCTTTCTGAGTCCTGGAGAATTCCATGTTCTTTCACTGTTGAGGCTGTCATTTCCCCCGAGAAGGTTCCAATCCTCTTTATAAGCTCCTGACTGGCGAATGAGTTTCACCTCTCCTGAGTAATCCAGGTTCTTCCAAGGAACCCAGCTGATTTCTCAGAACTGGGTGAGCTCCACTTCCAGAGTTCCACTAGACTAGACCTGACTTTGAGATTTGGGAGTTTAACTCTTAGCTTCATGGGAATAGCAGTTGGCTCCAGTGACCTGAGCGTGGCTTTGCACCCAAATCATTTTGGATGTTCCCTGTTGGGAAACCTGAAGCATGTTATGACCTAGAGGTCGACCTTGCTCTCAGAAAAAAAATACTATAAAACACAAATATGCACATTACACTTGCTGGCATTTACTCCTGTGCAGGGGGCCACACAAGGCCTCAGCATCACATAAACCTGGCCTAATTCTGCTCTCATTTAAGTCAATGATAAGAACTTTTGAAATTCTCATCCAGAGGGCTTATGATGCTGAGCCCCTCTGAATGCAGGTGCATTGCACCTCTTCAGGGAAGGAGTGAGCTTAGACATAAATAAATCAATGTTTTCAACATTAAGCTTGGAATAGTCAGATTCAAGTTTGCCTTTTAACACATTTCATTTTTTTCTCTTGGTTTCTTCTGGCTGAGGTGTCAGTCTACAAAGTGTAGAACTTACTGAAGAGGAGGGTAAGCTGGGTTTCCCCCCTGCTCTCATTTACTTTCCACATTGTCTCCAACTTCCAAATAGATGCCCACCCAGTAGCGCTACTGCTAACCTATTATATATTAAACTATGTGTTTAACATTTATAGATCATTTTGTCCTCATCAGCATTATAATTCTGTTGCCCATCACATTGCAAAATGAGTTTCGCTGCTTCTCTATATGACTTTGGTTTATTGCATTTACATAAAGCTGTCTAACATTTGATGATTTTTATAACTTTATTAAATGAATTTCTTCAGCTGCCAAGGAGATGGCATTTCCATAGTGACAATATTAGTTTCCAAACCCTAATTTCTGCTATATTTGGCCCCACTGAAGTGGCACATTTTCCATTAAATTTAGCAGTATATAAAGTCATTAAGGTGACAATAATATGCCATTATTGCTGTTTTAGCAATGTTGACAAGGACGTCATCCTTGGGCCATTTGAAACAACTATTAAGTAAAGCCTCAGGAGATATTGAATTACTTAGAAAATTCAAAATTGCCTTGTTTTAGTACATCTTCTATGCAGACAGCTTAGAAGATTACCTCAGAAGCTCAGCTCATCTTCTGTAAAAAGAGAGCTATCACTCAAACGCTAACAGAGGTTCTCCAACTTCATTTAACCACAATCCCCTTCTGACAACAAAAATTACTATACCACCCCAGGAGGAGGGTGCAAAGCCAAAGCCCTGGGCAGGGGACCAAAGCTGAAGCCCAAAGGCTTCAGCCCCAGGCAGGGGGCCTATAACCTGAGCCCCACCACCCAGGGCTGAAGTCCCAGGCGGTGGGGCTCGGGATTCATCCCTGGGTGGTGGGGCTTGGGCTTCGGCCCCACACCCCAGCAAGCCTAATGCCAGCACTGGTGACCCCATTAAAATGGGGTTGCAACCCACTTTGGGGTCCCGACTCAGTTTGAGAACCGCTGAGCTAAACATATTAAGACATATCTTCCTCTTGCATCTTTCACATATCAAAATGTCTTTATTCCAAACAACATGTTTTTGTCTGAAACCTTTTCTGCTCTGGTGACTAAATTTGCATCGCAAGCCCAGGGCCCCGTTGTTCTTCTTGAATGTCACAAGCTATGTCATCAGAGTACTTTTAGTCCAGAGAAAGAAAACACTGGGTTTAGACTCAACAAATAACCTCAAGAACTTTGTATCAATCTGCTCACAAAAAAACAGATAAGGGAGCCCATTAACAGTCATAGTAGTAATAGGTCAGATTCAGAGCTCATTAAGTCAATATTAATATTTATTATTTGTATTATTGTAGCACCTAGGAGCCCTAGTCATGGATCAGAGTCTTATCACTGAATCCCATGAGCTTTGGATCTTGTCCATAGTGCTTTTTTCATCCAAAGAGCTAAAAGCACTTCACAAATCATGGGTAATCTGCATTACCCCCATTTTATAGATGGGGAAATGAAAGTTAAATGAGTTTCCTAAAGTTATACAGTATGCCCATAGCAGAAACTGAGTGATAGGAGATTTCTATTCCTGTATTCTTTTCCTTACGATTACACGGCCTTACTTTTTAAACAATATATACCTGAGCTGTGCACCCAAATTCCATTAATAAACAGTGGACCTGATTCTCCATAGGCTTGCACCTCGTATAGTCATTTCATCTACACAAAGGAGACTTTTTTTTTTAAACCAAATTTGAATGGTAGCATTTTACAGCCACTTTGCACAACTATAGATGACTGCTCAAGGTAGAAAGCAATGCAGAACTGGGCCCAATGATATTTAATCTATATAAATCTACATTAAACAAATTCTTCTGAAGTTTTGTTTAAGAAGAGCTCATGTGATTTTTTTTTAAATACACAGTTTTAGCCAGGGGGCGCAAACCCATGTTAAGTTTCAAGTTGAAACAAGCCTCAAAGCATAAAATCAACCTCAGCTGATGGCATCAAGTTCTATATGGCTTCTACCCAACTCCATAAATCAGCTCAAAGTCACTTGAAATAGCCTGTTTTTTTTTTTAAAGGTTCACAAACCTTTCTGTGAGCTGGCCCAGCCTTCAGATTTATAATGGTTTCTTTACATAGCTTTACTCCTGCATTATTTATTGTTTCTCATGTCCCTAGCTTACTAATGAAGTCCATTATGAGATAATGCATAAGTGCTGAGAAATCTCAAGAGCTTTACTGAGACTAACTAGTATAAAATGCAAGTTGGCTTAGAATGTAAATTTTTCAGGGCAGAAACTACGTCTATGTTCTGTGAAGCGATTAGCACAGTTTAGGCAGTATATAAATAATTAGAGGTGGGACTGGTGACTCTGCCTGTTTTTAAGGATGACCAACACTTCCCATTGTAAGACCCTGTATTCAATGGCTAATAACGTCGCCAGACTTTAACCATTTGGGCTGAAGTTTCCCATCCTGGGTGTCTGCCTTAGGCTAATTTTTTTTTTTTAATTTCAGCAAAAATGGTCCAGACATTTCCAGAACCAAGGCTATAGAAAAATATCTTCACACAATGCACAGTCAACCTGTGGAACTCATTGTCAAGGAATGTTGTGAAGGACAAAAGTATAACTGAATTAAAAAAAGAATTAGCTAAGTTCATGGAGGATGGGTCCATCAATGGCTATTGGCCAAGATGGTCAGGGATGCAACCCCATACTCTGGGTGTCCCTAAGCTTCTGACTGCCAGAAGCTGTGCCTGGATGACACAGGATGGCTCACTTGGTAAAATGCCCTGTTCTGTTCATTCCTGTAGTGATCCCTCACTTTCAAGTGGGGAGGAGGGCCACGCCGCCTCACTGTGTTAGGCAGCAGCACTCAGATTCAGGTCCAGCTGGTGGGGCTGAGCAGTAAGCAGCCTATAATTCGTAGCCTCCTAGCAGAGGCAAACAACCATTAACAGTCTGGAGCTCTAGCCCCCTCGGGCGGGACAGAGCAGTAAGCAGTCTCTAGCCCAGAGTCTCCCGGGTAGGGCTGCCACCAGTCAAGAGTCCAGGGCCCTGGCCCTCTAGGTGGGGCAATGCACAAGCACTCTATAGCCTAAGCCTCTGGGATAAGGCAGACAGCAAATACACAGTCTATAAGGGAAACTGGATTGGTAACTGGTTAAAAGATAGGAAACAAAGGGTAGGAATAAATGGTCAGTTTTCAGAATGGAATGAGGTAAACAGTGGTGTCCCCCAGGGGTCTGTACTAGGCCCAGTCCTATTCAACATATTCATAAATGATCTGAAAAAAGGGGTAAACAATGAGTTGGCAAAATTTTCAGATGATACAAAACTACTCAAGATAGTTAAGTCCCAGGCAGACTGGGAAGAGCTACAAAAGTATCTCTCAAAACTAGGTGACTGGGCAACAAAATGGCAGATGAAATTCAATGTTGATGAATGCAAAGTAATGCACATTGGAAAACATAATCCCAACTATACATATAAAATAATGGGGTCTAAATTAGCTGTTACCACTCAAGAAAGATCTTGGAGTCATTGTGGATGATTCTCTGAAAACATCCACTCAATGTGCAGCCGCAGTCAAAAAAAGCAAACCGAATGTTGGGAATCATTAAGAAAGGGATAGATAATAAGACAGAAAACATTGTATTACGTCTATATAAATCTATGGTATGCCCACATCTTGAATACTGCGTGCAGATGTGGTCACCGCATCTCAAAAAAGATGTATTGGAATTGGAAAAGGTTTAGAAAAGGGCAACAAAAATTATTAGGGGTCTGGAATGGCTGCCTTATGAGGAGAGATTAATAAGACTGGGACTTTTCAGCTTGGAAAAGAGTCAGCTAAGGGGGGATATGACAGAGGTCTATTAAATCATGACCGGTGTGGAGAAAGTAAATAAGGAAGAATTATTTACTCCTTCTCATAACACAAGAACTAGGGGCCACCAAATGAAATTAATAGGGAGCAGGTTTAAAACAAACAAAGGAAGTATTTTTTCACACAATGCACAGTCAACCCATGGAACTCCTTGCCAGAGGATGTTGTGAAAGCCAACACTATAACAGGGTTCAAAAAAGAACTAGATAAATTCATGGAAGATAGCCATTGATGGACCTATTAGCCAGGATGGGCAGGGATGGTGTTCCTAGCCTCTGTTTGCCAGAAGCTGGGAATGGGCAATGGGATGGATCACTTGATGATTACTGGTGCTGTTCATTCTCTCTGGGGCACCTGGCATTGGCCACTGTTGGAAGACAGGATACTGGGCTAGATGGACCTTTGGTCTGACCCAGTATGGCCGTTCTTATATTCTTAAACTCTGGCCCTCTGAGGGGGGCAGAGCAGGGAGCAGATTTTTGCCTAAGTCTCCTGACTAAGGCAGCCAGCCACAGACAGTCTGGGTCCCACAAGTTTCTTGGCTGGGGCAAGCTACAAACAATGCACAGGCCTTCTGGCTTAGGGATGAATAGGCCACCACCCCAAGGGTGGGATTGACAGCAGGGACCCGGGGACCCAGGTCCACCCTACTCCACCAAGTTTTAGTGCAGGGCCCTAACAGTGGCAAATGGTTCCACCACTGGATCAGCAGGAATCCTACTGAAATGCGCTGACCTGTGCTCCAGCAACAAAAGCGGAGTAAAGTTTGGTTTCCCTGGGTTACTTCCTATCACAGTATGGGCAGGGGGTTCCATAGTCTAAGGGTCCTGTGCCTCCTTGTGGTACACTGCAGATGACAGTCCTGGCAACTCCTCTCCAGGGTCGGTCTCCTCCGTGGGCAGTGCTCTGCACAGCACAGGTTCAGCTCCAGAGTTCTGCAATGGGCTGGACCCATCTGTCTCCTTCCCTGGCTCCCAGTCAACTGAGCTGCAGGGCCCTCCCTTTATACTTCCTGCCCCACCCCGTTACTTCAGCAAGGGAGGCGCGGTGGGTTTGGCTCCACCTACTGTGGGACTGTAGTGGTGCCTAGTGGAGGCCATTCCATCTCACTACAATTCCCCCTGAAGCATCTGGTACTGGCCATTGTCAGAAGACAGGATACTGGGGTAGATGGACCATTGGTCTGACCTAGTATGGCCGTTCTTATGTTATGGCAACTTTCTGTGTTTATTCATCCAAGAGTCAGTCAAAAATATTTAAAAAGCCTGCTTCATGTTTACTCTCCACTTTAGTACCTTTCTTCATGGAATTCAGCATGGCACTAAAAGGCTTATAGATTTTGCATTTCAGAGGCAACACGAAGGGTGTGGGGGGGAACGTGGGGTCATGTCCCCCCTGCCAGATTTATGACAGGGTTTGCCAGCCCCCCTCAGTCACATGGTGTGGCCAGGCCCCCTCCCTGCACAGAAGCTGCCAGAGCCAGTGAGCTGTGCCCCACGGGGAGAGGCAGGAGCAACAGCTAGGAGCTGCAGGGAGGGAGGGAGGGAGGGAGTGAGGCAGGGAAGGGATACTTTCTGGGAGGGGATACGGAGAGTAAGGTCAGGGCCTGCCTGGCGGAGGCATGACTCAAGGTGTTGTGGGGGCAGCTGAACCTTTAAATTGTGCCACTTCCCCATGATCAGCAGGTACGGGTCCTCTCTGTTCCATTTGATCCAGTGTCTGAATGCTCTTGTACCACCTTTTCCTAAAGTACAGTGTTCATTGTATTAGCAAGGAGGTTAAGTGAGCCAAGTGATCTTCCTTTGACAGCATGCATGGGAGGAGACTAGAGGGGTGTCAAGGCTGGCATTGGTGGAAGAATGGAGAAGGGTACACAAAGAGAGAATGTAAGAGAGGTAGAGATGGGTGCCTGATATAAGCATTGGAAGCAGGTACACAAATTTAATTTTTAATACACAGGACAATAGGAAGCCAGTGAAGCATACCTACTATTACTCTGCACTATTCTCTCAAGTTAGGAGGCAGATTGGATACCCAGTTCAGGAGACCAATCTGGAGTCTTCATTTAGGGCTGCTCAGCACTCTGTGGGGTGGTTTCTACTAGCTGATTTCTGAAGAAAGGAAGAAGGAAGTCTGCAAAGGTAATTCTCAAAGGAAGAAAAAAGTTTTTAACCTATAACCAAAGTTCTCAGTATGTTGCCTCAAGAAAGCCACTCTTACCCACCCCACTACTTTAGAATTTTTTTGATGCTCCCAGGGGTTGGAAAATAATTGAAATGCATGAGGGCTATGCCATCTTCATACCCCTACCCTCAATGTTTGGATCTAGGAGAGGATGAGCAGCTTCAGCATTCATTGCAGTCTAAATAGTTTCCAACCAGCTATCTCAAGGGCATATGTTTTTCTCAAAATTCTCAGTAGATCCTTTACTTGGCACTGGTGAGGTCCCACGTCCAAATCTGGGCATCACACTTTAGGGAAGATGTGGATAAATTGGAGAGAGTGCAGAGAAGGGCAACAAAAAATGATAAAAGGTTTAAAAAAACCTGATCTATGAGGGGAAAAAAACTGGTTATGTTTAGTCTTAAGAAAAGATGACAGATGATAAATCTTCAGATATGTTAATGGCTGTTATAAACAAGATGGGGATCAACTATCCTCCACATCCATTGAATGTAGAAAAGTAATGGGCTTAATATGCAGCAAGGGAGATTTAAATTGGATATTAGGAAAAACTTTTCTAACTATAAGGGTAGTTAAGCTGTGGAATAGGCTTCCAAGGGAGGTTTTGGAATCCTGATCATAGGCTTTTAAAAACAAGTTAGACAAACATCTGTCAGGAATGGTATAGGTTTACTTAGCCATCACATCCAGCATCCTGAGGTTGGACTAAGGGTATGTCTACATTGCAATTTGACACCTGTGGCTGATCTATGCCGGCTGACTTGAGCTAAGAGGCTTGGAGCTGTTTAATTGCAGTGTAGACATTCAGGCTTGGGCAAGGTCAAAGAAGTGTGCCTTGCACTTGGGGCAGAAGTTGGTGAGATTTGTGATACACCATGCTTCCATTACTTCTTGCTGGGTGACTCCTAGTTCCAAATGGTTTGCCATTTGCATTGCCTGCTCTAGACTTAGATATGGACTTGCCTACATGGTGCTGTAGTTCACACCAGAGGGATATAAATTTTAGTCTGTACTAGCATGTCTCACACTAACTGGCCCATGCTGAACCTGCTAGTGCACACCAACAGTTTCATGTTAATGTAGTCCCGTTTCAAACAGTACTATGTTAACGTGCACTAAGAAACTTTCTGGCCCATATGGACCCTGCTGGTGTGCACTGAAAGTTTCTTAGTGCACGTTAACATAGTACTGTTTGAAACGGGATTACATTAACATGAAACTTTCAGTGCACACCAGCAGGGTCCATATGGGCCAGTTAGTGTGAGACATGCTAGAGTGGACTACTATTTACACCCCTCTGGCGTGGACTAAAGCACTATGCGGACAAGCCCTCAGACTCTGAATGCAGTATTGCCAACTCTCGTGATTTAATCACAAGGTTAAAAGATTAAGCTCTTTGGGCCAGGCATTGTCTTGTTCTATATGGGATCCTGGTCCACGACTGGGGCTTCTAGGTATTATGATAATATAAATAATAAATAAATATGTCTCATATCTGGTATTTTTCTGAAATCCCCAGCTCCTGCAGTCCCAGGTTTACATGAGAATCTCAGTTCTTGTTTTAAAGTTTCTAACCCCCATAGCTTCAGAGAAGCCTGAAAACATGAATCCTAAAAGGCTCAAACACCAGAAGGCAAATAAAAAGAATCCAGACTTTATTATTTTTGTAAAATCTCCTGATTTCAGGGGCCTGAATCATATTTTTGCAACACTTGGGATTAGCAATACTGCAAGTGTAATGTTTCTGAAAGTTCTGTATATGAAATCCCAATTACTAGATGTGTTTACAATACTCTTCTTGTTCATATAGAAGTGTTATAAAGACTTCCACATGTTCTTCAGACCTCTGCATTCTCTGCTAACAACATGCCTGTTTTCATGGATTACATGCCTTTCTGGAATTAAAGCTTTATGAATACATGATCACATCATTCTTGGGTAAATGATTTAGAAGTGCAGCATTGTCACTGAAGCCTCTCTCTCTCTATGCACTTCACTGCAGAGCATTTGCCTAGAATTTTTTCCTCCCCATCCTCCTGGATTCATGCTACAGATTTAAAGCAAAAATACACAGCCTCACACAGGCCATTTTTTAAAAAGCAGCTGTTTCCTCCAAGCCCAATCTTATATAAACACAAGAGTTGCTACAGAGAGAGAGTACCTCAGATTATTTAGATTAGTCCAGTTAATTGATTGCCTTTTTTCAAAGTCTCAGCCAAGCCATTATCCTTTTTCATCAATCTTCCCAGCAGTCTCCAAATGTCCTATTTATTGCACTTAAAGTTCTGTCTAAACAACATTCAATCATCTCTGATGCAATTTCAAATGAAGAGTGTTCCCATGGACTCTTAATAGCCTGTAATACTTTTTCATTGGGGGGGCAGGGAGGGGGGGAAAATGACACATGATAAATGAACAGGGGAGGCTAAGACTGATAATTTCTTTAGATGAATTTGCCTGATGACACTGGTGTAAAATGAACTCTAGCATTTCCATGGGCATTTGAAAGGAAATCTTCATATAGGCTTTATTGAATGGATGATACCCTTTGGAATCTTTTTAATAGTGCAATTAATGTAACATGTTTCAGCATTATATTTAAACTGCAGCTTACAATGTGTAACTTGTAAGCAGTGATTGCATAGAACCTTACATTTTAGGCACTCTCTGATTTAAAGGTTTTGGAAATGTGCAATGAGATGGAATCAAAGCAGTTATGGTTTGTGTCACTGTAAATTGAAACATAGCGTGCTGGTCTATTTAGGATGAGTGGACTAATTTCAGTTCAGAACCACCAGAAGCCCCCAATCCACATGCACAATGAATCAACTCAACTTCCCTTCCGAATAAGAGAACAGTTCAAGAACAGCCTCTTCGTTATCACTACCTCAACAGTGACCAACACCAAGTGCTACTTTAAAAAAGTGCTCATCTATCAAAGGGCAATGGGTGTGGACAAAGTTCCTCCAAACAACAAGAGACCCAAACAAGATTATTAATGAATGGACCTTTTTGCAAATCTTTGGTGTCAGCAATTTAGCCGTAAGAGTTGAGAATACATAGAAACACAGATGGCAACAACTCAGTTTGAGTAGTTATTAATATTTATTACTAATATGGCACCCAGAAGCGTGCTGGGCATTTCATATAAGCAAGTCCCTACCATGAAGAGTTCACAGTGCTATTTAACCATGTGCCACTTTACATATTGAACAGACATTTTTAAATGAAAGAACTTTGGGCCATATTGCACTCTGCACTTCCACACAGCCTTCCTACCATCCTTTCCCCAGAGCTTGCAGGTGCCCTTCTGGGATGGGATCTGAGAGATTCCAGGGAGGCAACATCGTCCACCAACCAACCTTATTGTATTCTGTTGGTACAGTAATGCTTACCCAGTCAACATTAAGATAGCCCATTTTACCCCTCTATGCAAGAAATTCCCTCAATCCTCATGGGGTCTTTGGGTCCAGCAGCCAGCAGGGGAGTGCTAATCAACAGTTTCAGACAATGGAGGTGAATAGAGGGGCTGGAATCCATGTGGAGACACAAGATCTATTTTCCTAGTGTGGACAAAGCCTCTAAGCACTTAGTACATCGTGCTATATTAACGGCAGCCCTGATCTCTACTGAGGGTAGAATTTACTTGCAAAAAAAACTATGTTTGAGCTCAGACGTAGTCAGGATACAACTTCTAAACTCATACATAAGTTCAAGTATAGGCAGGGCCTACAGTTGATTTGGTATGCTATATTCTCTCAGTCCATAAACAGTCATCATAACCTCTGGACATGCCATCTTATTTACAGAGAATGAGCCAAGTCAGGCTTATTTTTCCATGATAAGTACCTGAAAGGCAATTTTCTACACTATTTAAAATATTCACTTTTTGGCACTTAGAACATTGCAAGAATAACTTGCACTATTATTCACTGATTTGTTACCCAACTACCAAAACCTTTTGTTTCAAAGTTCCTATTCAAGCTACAATGATTCACCATCTCTCTCGCCTAAAAGGTCAAGTAACTTCATTACTCATATCAACAACAACCTTGACGGGTTGATAATTACTTTCCACTTATTCTTTGAACCTCCAATACCCCATCTAACTGATGAATTTGCTTAGACTGGACTATTGAAACATTTGCTTAGTGAATTTATACATCTGTGGTGTTTTCAAAGTCCTCAAAATATGATGAAAATGCTGTATAAACATTTATATTACATTGCAACAAGTTTGCTCCTGGAAGTTCCTTCTCAAATGAAGACCAGATTCAACCTTCTTCATTTGAAGCTGTGTCTGCTTACATCAAGACTGAATTTGGTCCAGCATCTCAGATACTAATACAGTTGCATGTGTGTCCAGTACTGTTCAGAGTGGTATACTTCTAAAGCACTTTACAATTCCATAGCCCATTAAGCCTACATTTTAATTTCCTCACGGGTTATATAATTGCACAGGTGTAAATGTGAGCAGAATTTGTCCTACAGAACCTTTATTATTGAGGATAAGCAAAATGAGGAAAAAATCCCAGCCCAACCCAGGTTGAGATTACAATACTGAGAGTTAAAAAGAAACCTGTAAATAAAATGTAAGGAGTCAGTGGGACTCCATAAATATAGAACTCCCTAACGGAGTTTTCACAGAGTCACTTGCGAGTAATACAGTCAACTGAAATGCATTCCAATCAAAGTACACATAAGATAGTTGTTTGTGTACTGTACTGACTAATACAGAGCTAATCCCAACATGTCCTGTATGCAAAGAGCTCCCATTGAAGTTGATGAAGTTCCTCACATATAGGCCCCCTTTCAGTTCAGGACTTTAAGCATATGCTTAACTTTAAGCAGAACTCAGGTGCAATGGAAAAAATCAAGCCCAGTGATCCAAGCCACATGCTTAAAGTTATATGATACCTAAGCTTCTTGCTGAAGTAGAGCCTCTGTCTTTACATTTATTAAAGATGTACAAATGCCTCATTTTTGTAATCAGAGTTACTTGACAAAATGGTCTATTTTAAAATGTTTTTCATTTTATTTAAAAAAGTTAAGGTCAAATGTGTGTCAAAGTTAAAACAGAACTTTTTTCTACCTACTTGTATATAGCTTTATTTATATTGTATTTACATGAAAAGCAATCTCTCTGGGGAAGATTCTGACCTCAGTTACTCCACTGACTTCAGTAGAGTTACTCTGGATTTACCCAAACACAACTGAGATCAGAATGTGGCTCTCAGTGTCTGAGATTAAACAAAAATAAATAGCAAATTATATGAACATTTTAAAACATGCCGTGAACAGGGTAATGGAATGAGTATTAACCACAGTTTATTTGCAGAAGTACAGCAAGCGGTCTAAATAAATGGAAGCAACTGATCATTGTTTAGACATTCTGAGGTTTTATAAACATCATGTGCCATTAAACTAATGGGGTCTAATGTATCTCTCAGACTTGTAGCTTTAGTACATAAAAATCTTTCTGCATAGTCCACACATGTCCATTTAACAGTTTTATTTGCAGGCTATTTATGGTGGTGAGATGCATTTAGGTCTTAATTAGCCAAACACTTGAATACCCTTTATGAACCTTTAGTTTTGAGAATCATAATCAAAGATTCAAAACCATTCAAACATTTTGCATGTTTACAAAACCTTTTGTGCACAGAACTGCAGTTGTTGATTTCTCTGGATGGGGTAGCCTTATTTAGAGGAATCCTACCAGGATCACATGCTTTTGATCAGCTATTATTTGTGTGAAAAACATTAGACTTCAATATTTTAAGCCATTACTTATTAGAATGTAGTAATAGCATGACATTGTTTTGCATAGCATAGCATGACTTAGAGCTGGATCCAAAGCACACTGAAATTAATAGAAAGAATTCCAATGACTCCGATCAGATTGGACTTGGATCAGATGACTTTGGATCAGGCTCCCTAGTACTGGTCTATACTGAAAACTTACATTGGCATAGCTACACCTCTCAGGAGTATAAAAAATCTACACCCCTGAGAGATGTAGCTATGCCCACGTAACCCCTACTGTAGATGGTGCTAGGCCAATGGAAGAATTCCTCAAGGAGGTAATTAACTACAACGACAGAAAAACCCCTCCCGTAGCTGTAGGGAGTGTCTACACTGGAGCACTACAGCTGTGTTGCTGCAGTGTTTTAAGGGTAGCTATACCCATAGTGATCTCAAACATTATAAGGCTAGGAGGAGAAAAAAAACCAAACTTACGGAGGACTTGAACAGATCCTGATTATTCATGTTAGGATCAGGTAAGGTAAAGTCAGAACATCTACAGTCTTCCCCCTGCCCTCCTCCACCCATCTTTCTGGCTAATGCTACCTACTTCACCGCTTTTGGCCCAAGATTCAGTTTTGAGGAGATTTTTCAATACTTCTATCAGCCCATGACTGTGAATTCCATAACTGTGGATGTGATGAGCAACAGCATAGTAAAGACAACAGAGATGAATTATTTTAAGTCAAAGAAGAAAAAAAAAGTCTTGACTACTTGAAATTCATTGTCATCTGGAGTCAGAGTAGGGGACATTCTATCTTCCTCCTCCTCCCCCCAGTTTTTTTTTAAAAAAAGACCTCTTTCTTTCTTTCCTTCCTCCCCTCCTTAAATGACAGAAATAAACCATGAAGAAGGAGAGGGTCAGCCAAGAAGAAAATCTTGGCCTTAGTGCCACCCAAACCTTCTTGAGCAGAAGCATATCGGTCTATCTTCACACTCCATTAACTCTACCGATCAACTGGTCAAGGGGATTGCAATTGACCAGTGTACTCCCCGTGACGTCTCCCGGGAGCTGAGAACTGCCTCTCCTAATCTCTGCCTAGGAAAGAAGTGTGTGTCCGGTGGTGGGAAGAAGAGGGAGAGGAAGTTTGATTTACATGTAATTAGTTTCACAAACATCCAAAGTGAAGCATTATCAATGTTTTACAACCCAGCCCTGATCTACACTACAGAATTACTTCAGTATAACTACATCACTCCGGGGCGTGAATAATCCACACCCCTGAGTGATGCAGTTATACCAGTTTAAATGGTGGCGTAGACACATCTCACAAAGGTGGATTAGCTATGCCAACAGGAGAGCTCTCTCCCATCAGTATACAGCGTCTTCATTAAAGTGCTACAGCAGCACTGATGCAGCTGCGCCGATGCAGTGTTTTAAGTGTAGACCTGCCCTCGGTTTTCAGCATTCACAGAAATACTCGTGATAGGTAAACGTTACTCCAGTTTTAAGGCTGAGATTTTAATCACACAGGATTTATATTCAGAGTTAAGTTTCCCACAACAGTTGTAACTCTGCCCCCTTACAACAGACCCTTTCTTTAGATGATCACAAACAAAACATGGGCAAGGTTCTGCCTTGTGTGCTGGAGGCATAGAAGAAAAGAGTGTAGAGGTCCAGCAGAGTGGCTGGAGCGCCAGAAGGAATTTTGACAGAGCCCGCTAGAATCTCTGTTGGGGTGCATATATCAGAGCAGTAGCTCCACCATTCTTTGGTCTTCTTGGGCCCTCTACCTTATGCTCCCATGTAGGGGCCTGCCAGAATTTGACTCTAGCTGAACTTCATTATACAAATTGCAATGGTGGTTCACTTGAGAGCTAAGGCTGAATTTTCTTGGTGTTATGGAGCCATGATAGACATTCTATAATTACATTTATAAAAGCTAGTCAAAAAGTGAAGTAGGTCACTCCCTCCTCAGTGTGCAAGTTACACTCATGCAGATTCATTTAGCCTCACATTCACATGTAGCTTGCTCATTTTAGACATGGGACAAATTCAGAAGTATGTGTAAGGAAGTGTATGCATCCCATCTTCTAACAGTTATGGATGATTCCTGCAACAAAAATATATGTCACACCACCATGAGCTTAGGGTCCCAATTAACTAATGGCCTAAGCGGGTACAAACCCTTTGACTAAAGGAGTGTTTGGATCATGGTTAGATCTTACCACTTATGTCACTTTCAACCACAGAAAGCAGAAGGACTGGTTATATATTTCTGAGTAGATTCTTTATTCCGTCTGCTTCAATTCACCTGCAAATCACTGAGCACATTGAGAATCCTTTCTAGATTATTGAGAAACATTAACTGACACGTTCTTTGAATGTTCTACTGAGACACAGTCACCGGAGGCAGAAATAAGAATGTTTCTACATGTGTTACTTTGCACATTCGTACAAATAGTGTAAGCAAAAATAATCAGATAGGTCCTGGCAAATTTTCATATAACAAATTAAAACCTGGGACATTAGTACCTTTTCCCTTGTCATCACCAGGCTCTTGGAGCACCAGTCTGCAGAAAGAGTGAGAGCACTTGTGACTACTAATCAAGCAATACCCGCAAAAAGTCACAGGTGGTGTCAGTGTCACATGCCATAACCGCTGATATCATTTTGCCAAGCAGTTCTTCACATACGACATCAGGCTAGGATCATGCAATAAAAGACCCTGTTATAATGTATCCACACAAGAGGCAGAGGTTCCCCACAGCCATCAGTGATGACTGATGATTAGATGTAATTTCAGTTCAGGGGTGGGTATGAGGACACTAGGGACAAACACAAATTGCTCCCTTTTATTCTTTAGAATAATTGCCTTTGCTTTCTACTAATTCAATGAAACTGGCTTCAGATACTGACTTGTTCAATATATTTTCACTTTACGCTGTACATAGCCCACATAAAGGGAAGGGTTCAATTAATCCCTGCTAAATCTCCACTGAAGTGACACCAGGCAGAAAGCTGACTCAAATTTTTAAATGCATATCCATCCCTCGCTTTGTTAGTGTCCCACAAATACATTCCAGTCTTGTGTGAAAAAAACAAGCTATTTCCCAACAATTTAAGAATTTACAGGCATGTATGTACTATATGCTGATACAGGCTTAATAAAAAACACCAAACACCCACCATAGTACTGACATACATTGTTAGTAAATTCTTATGGAGACATTGAAAAGAATGGGCAGACTTTTTGTGGGGGGGAGGGGGTTGGAAATGCTTTGGAATCATAGAATCATAGAATCTCAGGGTTGGAAGGGACCTCAGGAGGTCATCTAGTCCAACCCCCTGCTCAAAGCAGGACCAGCCCCAACTAGATCATCCCAGCCAGGGCTTTGTCAAGCCTGACCTTAAAAACCTCTAAGGAAGGAGATTCCACCACCTCCCTAGGTAACCCATTCCAGTGCTTCACCACCCTACTAGTGAAAAAGTTTTTCCTAATATCCAACCTAAACCTCCCCCTCTGCAACTTGAGACCATTACTCCTTGTTCTGTCATCTGCTACCACTGAGAACAGTCTAGAGCCATCCTCTTTGGAACCCCCTTTTAGGTAGTTGGAAGCAGCTATCAAATCCCCCCTCATTCTTCTCTTCTGCAGGCTAAACAATCCCAGTTTCCTCAGCCTCTCCTCATAAGTCATGTGCTCCAGCCCCCTAATCATTTTTGTTGCCCTCCGCTGGACTCTTTCCAATTTTTCCATATCCTTCTTGTAGTGTGGGGCCCAAAACTGGACACAGTACTCCAAATGAGGCCTCACCAGTGCCGAATAGAGGGGAATGATCACGTCCCTCGATCTGCTGGAAATGCCCCTACTTATACAACTCAAGATGCCATTAGCCTTCTTGGCAACAAGGGCACACTGTTGACTCATATTCAGTTTTTCGTCCACCGTAACCCCTAGATCCTTTTCTGCAGAACTGTTGCCCAGCCATTTGGTCCCTAGTCTGTAGCAGTGCATGGGATTCTTCTGTCCCAAGTGCAGGACTCTGCACTTGTCCTTGTTGACCCTCATCATATTTCTTTTGGCCCAATCCTCTAATTTGTCTAGGTCCCTCTGTATCCTATCCCTACCCTCCAGCATATCAACCACTCCTCCCAGTTTAGTGTCATCTGCAAACTTGCTAAGGGTGCAGTCCACACCATCCTCCAGATCGTTGATGAAGATATTGAACAAAACCGGCCCCAGCACCGACCCTTGGGGCACTCCACTTGATACCGGCTGCCAGCTAGACATGGAACCATTGATCACTATCCGTCGAGCCCGACCATCTAGCCAGTTTTCTATCCACCTTACCGTCCATTCATCCAGCCCATACTTCTTTAACTTGCTGGCAAGAACACTGTGGGAGACTGTATCAAAAGCTTTGCTAAAGTCAAGAAATAGCACATCCACTGCTTTCCCCTCATCCACAGAGCTGGTTATCTCATCATAGAAGGCAATTAGGTTAGTCAGGCATGACTTGCCCTTGGTGAATCCATGCTGACTTTTTCTGATCACTTTCCCCTCCTTTAAGTGGTTCAGAATTGATTCCTTGAGGACCTGTTCCATGATTTTTCCAGGGACTGAGGTGAGACTGACTGGCCTGTAGTTCCCCGGATCTTCCTTCTTCCCTTTTTTAGAGATGGGCACTACATTAGCTTTTTTCCAGTCATCCGGGACCTCCCCCGATTGCCATGATTTGTCAAAGATAATGGCCAATGGCTCTGCAATCTCATCGGCCAACTCCTTTAGCACCCTCAGATGCAGTGCATCCGGCCCCATGGACTTGTGTTCGTCCAGCTTTTCTAAATAGTCCCGAACTACTTCTTTCTCCACAGAGGGCTGGTCACCTCCTCCCCATACCGTGCTGCGGAGTGCAGCTGTCTGGGAGCTGACCTTGTCTGTGAAGACTGAGGCAAAAAAAGCATTGAGTACACTAGCTTTCTCCACATCCTCTGTCACTAGGTTCCCTCCCTCATTCAGCAAGGGGCCCACACTTTCCTTGACTTTCTTCTTGTTGCTAACATACCTGAAGAAACCCTTCTTGTTACTCCTAACATCTCCGGCTAGCTGCAACTCCAAGTGTGATTTGGCCTTCCTAATTTCACTCCTGCATGCCTGAGCAATATTTTTATACTCCTCCCTGGTCATTTGTCCAATCTTCCACTTCTTGTAAGCTGCTTTTTTGTGTTTAAGACGAGCAAGGATTTCACTGTTAAGCCAAGCTGGTCACCTGCCATATTTACCTTTCTTTCTACATATTGGGATGGTTTGTTCCTGCAACCTCAATAAGGATTCTTTAAAATACAGCCAGCTTTCCTCGACTCCTTTCCCCCTCATGTTATTCTCCCAGGGGACCTTGCCCATCAGTTCCCTGAGGGAGTCGAAGTCTGCTTTTCTGAAGTCCAGGGTCTCTGTTCTACTGCTCTCCTTTCTTTCTTGTGTCAGGATCCTGAACTCGACCATCTCATGGTCACTGCCTCCCAGGTTCCCATCCACTATTGCTTCCTCTACTATTTCTTCCCTGTTTGTGAGCAGCAGGTCAAGAAGAGCTTTTTCCCTAGTTGGTTCCTCCAGCACTTGCACCAGGAAATTGTCCCCTACACTTTCCAAAAACTTCCTGGAATACAAGATAAGCCTTTCTAATGAAGATAATACAGGATAATAAAGGTGATTCTCATAAGGTAGTAGTCATAGGTTTCTTAATATACTTAAGCAGCACTATTAAAAGTCTAATTACTGAATGATGTGACTTGTATATCTATCAAAAATGCTGACTAGTTTGCTAGATCAGTACATTGAAAATTGTTCTTTTAACATCTAATAGCCATCAGGGAAGCTATTGAAATAAACTGGTGTCAGTATCAAAATTCCCTAAAGTATTTAAAGATGCACTTACAAACTACTATGAAGAAGTTATTAGAACTGGTTGGACTTATTCAAGCTTGAAAGCCAGACCTGCATACTCAGAAAATGGTATTCTAAGGCCATATTAAAGTGAGTATCTCGGACTACAAAATTTGTCAATAACCAACAAATTCCAAGCAGACATACTTTAAAAAAATATTACTTAAGAGGCTTCTGTAGTACTGTGAGTTCTCTAATACACAGCACAACATACCTTATCAGACGTTCAAACACAAGACTTCCAGTAACTGTCAAATAATAGTTGTTGGGCTTCAAAGCCTTGGCAGATAGCCATTTAAGAATAAAGACTGATCTGGGAAAGGAATGCGTTTTGAAGTCCCCTTTTTGTCATTTAAGCTATCATTAATGCCCAGATGTGCAGCTGTTGTAAGGGGAAAAATGGCTGACTATGTTCTTACAACACAGATTAGATGCACTGATCCTCTCTGTGGGCCCAATTCTGTGAGGTACCCAACGTCCTGAACTCCCAGGGAAGTCCATTGACACTTGTAGACACAAGGGCTGAGATTTTTTCAGAGCAGTGCAGGGGATTTAGCCACACAGCTAACCAAGATGACACACATTTAAATCCCCTGCAATGCTGTGAAAGTTTCAATCTAGGGTCCTGTGAGACCTAGGGAAGTTGAGGTTGCTCAGCACCTCACAGGATCAAGTCCACCTCACAGGATCTAGTTGACATCAGCTGCCATTAAGTTTAAAAGAATTGACCTGAGAATTAAACTGCCTCAGTAGCAGTGTAGCTACATCTCTGCACAGCTCTTGAAATATTTTGATACTGCACATGCAGAGAGAATTGGCTTCAATAGAGCTTTATGTCAAAATACTAGGAAAAATGGAACACCAGAAGAGGTCATTAAACAGAGAAACATAAGGCTGGGCAAACCTGGTGAAGCGCAGGTGCCATCTGAGTTCTGAGGAACCCAAATAGTTCAAAAATTCCCCAGCTTCCTGAACTCAAACCTCGACACAAACCCTCCCCCACTAAGTAAAAGTGCTTCCCCTCATCTTGCCTGGATTGCCAGTCCCTACATTGGAAGCATTGTACACTGTGGAGAAAGACAAGTTAATGGAACATAGTCACTCAACACAAAGGAGAAAGGGGTATACTGCTAGAGAGGGGTCTTCCATGAGCACAAGCACTGAGGTGTTCGTGCACGAGGAGAATGGGTGGGAAGAGGACAAATGAACCGGATTCTTTTATACCAGTTTTATTATCTTGTTGATATCTCCCCTTGATGTGATTGCAGCCTTCCTGCATTCTCAGTACTCTCTCCCCGAACATTTTTCATGTTGTTACAACCCTGATGTCAACAAGTACTAAAGAATGAGCTTTCAGGAAATTCCAGAATGTTTTCAGGACTATTAATAACATTTGCAACTATTCAAGCAAACAATGTTCTTGGATAATCAGATTATGTACTTTTGCGTGGAAGGACTGTTACAGTTTTCTTATGTTATAGAATTTCAGAAAGGCCAGACGCAGTGTAGGTTTTTGAAAGGTGGGGCATCAAGTGTAGGTCATTGACTGAGCTATGGACAAATATTAGATTGAACCAAGATAAAATTGTCAAGAGCACCTAAGTGACTAAGGCACAAAAGTCTAATTTAAAGTCAATCAGGCTTTGACTTAGGTGCCTTAATCACTTTTGAAAATGGGACTTAGGTGCCTAAGTCAAAGCCCCATAGACTTTAAATTAGATTTTGTTGCTTAAGTCACTTAAGTACACAAAGTTTTACCTCAGATCCAGTAGAGTAATTCATATTCTCCCATCACAGAAAAAGAAAGCAGAAATAATTATAATATTCAGCACACTTCGTATTGCTTGGGTTATGATATTTTTAAAAGATGAGATTAGATGGCACACATGACAGGAAAATATTGCAGAAATAACTTTAAATCACCATGTCAAATTCAGATGTGATATCAGTGACATGTTGGAAGGTGGGCCTGAAGAAGTTTAAGTTGTTAACACAGAGAGAGGGTCCAGATGATAGCATGTGTGGTAAATTAAACCAACTTGGACTCCTCAGAATTTAGACCACAGACTGAAATTGGTGATGATTTTATAGCATCCCTGGCAGTAACGCAACATATTTTATTTGAAAATTATCTAAAGACTTTGTTTTGTATTTTCCCCTAATGATTTTTTGTGCTTCAAAGACAAAATACAAGAAAGAAATCTCTCGAACAGGAGGGATAAAAGTTTCCTTTCCAGCCCATAAAACTGAGTCATGCTGACTCACTAATACCCTGATTTAAACTATGGACAAAGTTTTCCAACAGTAAGATCTAAAGTTATGCTTTTACATGTAGCAGATCTCTTATTGACTTCAATCCAATTTGTGGATACTCAGCATGTCTGAAAAATCAGGCCATTTGTATACAGTTGCTTAAAATAAATGTATCTCAGTATGGCAGCACACAAGAGACAGTGAAATGTGATTGCCAACAAAGGATCAGGGAGATGAAAGCAACATTCAAACAGTTCATGCATTCACACATGCAGCTGAATTGTCCTTCCTCTAAGGACTTGTCTTAATGTACAGTACTGCACTGGTGCAGCTGCGCCGCTGTAGCACTGTAATGAAGATACTGCTATGCAGGACTGGATTAACCTTTTGTGGTCCCAGCACCAAACATATTTGTGGGCACCCATGGGAGCAATGGAACATGGTGCGAGGACATTAATCCCCAGAGCGAGGGGCCAGCCAGGGGCAATGAGGCGTGGCATGGCAGGGGCGGCCCTGCTCTGCCCAGCCCAGTGTGCAGGCACTATTGACAAACCGGCAGTATCCAGACACACAGTGCTCCGCCTGGTCCTGTGCTGCCAGCATGCCCCTTCCCCTCGGGGCTGGGCCCATGCCATGCCACACAGCCCCCCCAACCAACAGCCCATAGGGGCCGACTCCATGGGTGCTCCAGGGCTGGAACACCCACAGAAAAAATAATAATGTGTGCTGAGCACCCACCAGCAGCCCCACTGATCATCTCCTCCCCCTTGCCCATAGCGCCTCCCGTGCGCCACTGATCAGCTGTTCAGCAGTGGGCAGGAGGTGCCAGGGGGAGAAGGGAGGAGCAGGGGCAGGAAGAGGCAGAGTGAAGGCAGGGGACACTCAGAAGAGTGTGTGTGATGGGGCAGAAAGAAGCAGGATGGGGGTGGAGCGGGGGCAGGAAGAGGTGGGGTGGGGATGGGGCCTTGGGGGAAAAGGGTGGAGTGGGGGGAGCAGAGCAGGAGTGAAGCACCCCCAGGGAAATCAGAAAAAGTCAGCACGTCTGCAACACCCTCCCCACCCGAATCCCTATGGCCAGAGGCCTGCCCCCCCACTGGACCCACTATGTCCAGTGCCTTCCCCAGACTCCCCCCCACAAATGTACAGCACCCTACACACCACCACCCCTGCCCAGCACCTCCCTGCCCATAGCTCCACCACAACTGTCCAGCACCCCACACAGAACCCCCACTCCCTAGTGCCCCAACACACACAGATCTTCCCCACCCCCTCACAGCCCAGCCCCCCCCAACCCCCACAGAGACCCACTCCCCCACGCCTTGCCTCCCGGCCGCACTCACCCATCCTGCTGGGAGGTTACTGTGTCTGCCAGGCTGAGCCGGCAGCACAACCAGGGGTGGTGATCGCTCTGGCCCTTCGGGAGTAGTGCGATCCGGGCTCCCTCAGGACACACTTGCCTGGAGGGGCCCAGCCAAGCCCCCCACACTGTCTCCCCTGAACTGGCCAAGACTGGCCTGGCTTCTGCACCAGTCCCAGGCAGCTCAGCTCCGGGGAGGCAGGCGGAGCCCCACAGGGGGTGGGAAGCAGAGACTGCCTGGAACCAAAGGTGCACTGGGGTCTGGCCAGGGGGCAGAGAGGAGCCCTCGGCCAGCCTGTGGGCTGGCCGAGAGGAGCAAGTGGTGCATGGGGGTGGGGGAGAGCCAGCGGGCTGGCGGGGTCTTAGGGCACAGTACAAGCAGAGCAGGCTGGGGCCCTTTCTGAGCATGGGCCCAGCTCCATTGCACCTCTGGCACCATTGCAAACCCGGCACTGCTGCTATGACAATGTGAGACAGTCTCCTGTCGCCCTAATTAATTCACCTCCCCGAGAGGCAGTAGCTTTATTGATGGGAGAAGTTTTCCCATCAGTACAGCACTGTCTACACTGGGGGTTAGATTGCTATAACTATGTCGCTCAGGGGTGTGGATTTTTCACACCCCTGAGTAGCGTAGTTATACTGATATAAGTTTGTAGTGTACCCTTGGCCTCAGTGTCACCTGTACTACAAACACATCTCTTTTTCTCAGGACACATCTACACTTAAAACACTGCTTTGATGCAGCTGCACGGCTGTAGCACTTTAAAGATGACATTTTAAGTCAACAGGAGAGAGCTTCTCCCATTGGCTTAGTTAATCCACCTCCCCAAAAAGCAGAAACTATTTTTGCAGGAGAAGCTCTTCTGCTGACATAGCACGGTCTAAACGGGAGGCTAGGTTGGTGACATAGCTATACAGATATAGGTCTCTAGCGTAGACAAGACCTCAGTTCTCCCAGCCAACTATGTCTCTAGAGAAGAGCCTGAGACCTAGAGAAGTTATGCTAATTTAAAGCATCTGAGAATCTGGCTTGAGAAGGGAAAAAGGAAGAAATGAGGAAGTAATAGATTACAGTGCAATGAAGAAGCTACTTGCTGTTTTATTGTGTATATTACAACTAAGTTTACTGCCCAGTTCCTCAAGAACTCTCATTTATTGAAGTCTGCTAATCTCAAGAGTAGTTTCCTAGTTAAATAAAATTTTAAAGACATAAAAAACCAAACAAACTCGGTTACTCCCTTTAACAGCTGTCTTTTCACCATTAGAATCAGACACGCTCATTGATTGTTTATAAAACACTGCACACATAAAAAGGTTATGCAGTGGTATTAGTGGCAGTAGGGGCCATCTTTCTGATCAGATGTAAGAGAGATCCTCATAGAGAGGGAAGATGGGCTTTAGTTAATGCACTGGACTAGGATGTAGAAGACCAGGGTTCAACTTTTGGGCTCTTCCACAGGCTTTCTATGTGACCTTGGGCAAGTCATTTAATTTCAGAATTCTCCATTTGTAAGATAGGAAGTTTTATTGTCCCTTTTTCCTACCCCTTTTCTGGCTTTTCTGTTTAGATTGTAAACTTGTCAGACCAAAGACTGTTTGTTACTATACAATGAGCAGTACAATGAATCCTTAATTTCAGGTAGTCTATAGGCACTAGTCTAATGTTGTTAGGAATTTGTGGTCAGTAGAGAGCCTCTGACATTTTTCCTAAACATAAATGTATTGGCCAAAGTGTCCTGATTAAATTCCAGCTAGTGCAGTTACATGCTACCTACCATCATTCCCCTGCAACTTCAAATGGTTATAGTATTTTTTCATTTCCTGCCCTTAAAAAGAAAACAGCCTTTGGCAGCTAAGGAGTGGGTACAGTTTCAGATATGAACACCCTCAGGTCAATTTGAAGGGATTTGGTCTAACTTTTTAGAAACTTTTGATTAATTCCTAGCAGATGGAACCCAGCATATCACTCACCTTTTTCCTCCCCGGCCCTCTTCCATCCTTTCCTTTCCCTCCCTTACCATTTCTTTACTTGTTTGTTCTTTTGTCTTTTTTCCTGTCCTCCCCTTCTTTTTGTAATGAAACAAACAAACAAACAAACAAACAATTCCCCCCACCCCAAAAAAACCCAACAGCCTTGTCATGTAGAATTGCTCTGGGCTTCATTATTATTATCGTGGACCAGGACCCCATCGTGCAAGGTGCTGTACAAACACAGAACAAAAGATTGTAAGTTTTTGGGGCAGCCAGGAACAATCTAAAGGTATGTCTACACTGCACAATCCTTTCGGCGGCATGTAGAGTACCTATGCTACACGCCACAATGCCCCCCCCTTCTCTCCGCCCCCCAACAGGGGTATAAATAGCAATGTAGAGAGTTAGGCATTGCTTAGGCGAGTCAAGACACTTCTGAAACCGGAGAGTACGTACCCAGGTATGTACTCTACTTGCCCAAGCAGTGCCTTCCCTGTCTACACAGCTAGTTTTAGCAGCTCAGTGTCCTGCTGCCCACTTCCTTTCCCTCCCCCCCCCTCCCTCCGCCCACTGCTGGAGCTTCTATCTGCAGCATGCTAGCTCAGTTGGTTGAGCGTCTGACTTTTAAATTGAGGGTTCAGGGTTCAAGTCCCTGGTAAGGTGTAGGGGGATTATTTCTTCCTCTGGTCTACTTCAAGAAGCAGCTTTTCAGTACTCTCCTTGACATTATCTTGGGGGGGAGGGATAGCTCAGTGGTTTGAGCACTGGCCTGCTAAACCCAGGGTTGCGAGTTCAATCCTTGAGGGGGCCATTTGGGGATCTGGGGCAAAAATTGGGGATTGGTCCTGCTTTGAGCAGGGGGTTGGACTAGATGACCTACAAAGGTCCCTTCCAACCCTGATATTCTATGATTACAGCATGGAAAGGCTCCAGCAGCTTCCCACCATCAAGCCTTTCCCTGCTGCCTCCCCCCACTAGAGCCTTTAAGTGACATGTGCAGCTACACTCCACAATATGGATGCAACCTGCTTTTCACTGCGGTATGTCGCTACACACACCCTACTACACGCTGCTGCAAGAGGTGTGCTGTGTAGACATAGCCTAAGTAAGAGATAAGATGGATACAGCCTGTGTGTGTGTGTGTGAGTGTGTGTGTGAGAGTGAAATCGACCTAAGCTCCCGTAGCTGAAGTTGCGTATCTTAGGTCAACTTACCTCGGCATCCTCACTGCGGTGAGTCGACTGCTGCCTCTCCCCCGTCGACTCCACTTCCGCCTCTCGCGGCGGTGGAGTTCCGGAGTCGACGGTGAGAGCGCTTGGGGATCAATTTATCGCATCTAGACTAGACGCGATAAATTGACCCCCGAGAGATCGATCGCTCTCCGCCGATCCAGCAGGTAGTGTAGACCTGCCCACAGACAGACCAAGGGGGAGTACAAGGCGGGAGTACAAGGAAACAATGAGACAATAGCGGTCAGCATGATTGGCCACATTCCTTTAATTTACATAATTCAGCAGAACACACAAAAGCTTGTGAAATGTGCTGCAGATCAACAATAAAGTATTTTATGCTTCTTTAACATGTACTGTTCCATGATCCTTGGCTTCCATTGAAATTTGCATGGTAAGGCTTCTGGCCTTGGAATGTACAAATGTATTAGCATTTAAGGGTAGTGCTGGGTCTAACTATCAATTTTTAGAAGAGTGATTGGGGCAAGGTGGAATTCAACTGTTTGTAGCAGATATGAGATTTTGTTCTCATATGAAAGATAATTATGAAATGGTAGATTTTATGCATTTTAAAAGATAAAAATGGGACTCTACATACAGACTTTTTATTTTTAATTTTCTTTTTTTGCACAGCTCTACAAAAAGGGAAAGTCAGGTGTGTTCTTGCATATTTGTTTTTGGGGTGATGAATGAAGAGAATGGAATAAAAAAAAAAACTATCCCCTTTGTGAAATTTAATCTAATAAACTCAAGAATTTTGGATTTGCAATGGAAAATATCTGCTTTGTACTTCATGAGTACATTTTCAGGACTATTTCAGGACTTTTCAGGACTATTTTGCTGATGTCTTCTTCTAGCAGAGAGAAGAGAGATTTTTCCCATAGGAGAAGAAACAGGCTTTACAAGGAAGGTACTCTTTTTTCCAAAATAAATAATACAATCAAGATCCTCTTGAATTAGAGCCTTAATAGTACTTGCATCCTTCTCATACAGGATACTAAATCAGCTCTGAAGTCAGCAAGCAGAGATAAGTACTCAGTGAACTGATTGTGGAATATGTTTTACAGCTGCATTTTATTTTATTTTTTTAGGCAGGTGATTGCTTGTTTTGTTCTGATGGATTTACATTCCCATATACTGGAAGACTGCACTTGCTTTTTGCGCGAATTGGACCCTCCTTCCTTAGGCTCTAGCTCAAACATTTAGCACAAACAAATTGCTTTATCCTCAGCCATCTGGCAAAAGAGTTGAAACCAACATTCCTGAGTCAAAAAAATAAATAAATCAAACCTCTGAAAAATCACATTAATGTACTATAACTCATTTATGTGTAGAAAGCCATCCGACAAGTGTGAAAATGATGAACCCACTGTAAGAGCAGCATGCGGAATGTATTACCCTTCAGCACTACCTAACAAGCAAACCAAGTGCCTACAAGAAAGGACAGGCTCCAGCTCTCAGTCTTTAAAGTCAACCATTGTGCATGTGCACCCTGCAGCCCTGTCTCCACTACACACCAAAGACCATGTTAGGAGACCATTTTAACACAGATTTTAGCAACTAGGGCATAAGTTGGGCTGAAGTCCTGGTTTGTTTGGGTTTTTTTGTTTTTTTAACTTGAAACTAGATTATTGCTCATCGTAATCACATTAGGAACAAAGGAAAGCCTTCCTAGATTAAGCCATTTTTTTAAAACATGGCAGGGCCTGTGAACCCACCTCAGCCACACTGTAGAAGAACAAAGTTGGTCTGAGGAACAATGGTATAATCAGAGGACAGCTCCCAGGAAAAGGCATAAGATTGCCTTTAGGATCACCTGGATAATTACTACCTTCTAGAGCAGTGTTCTCAACCTTTAGTGCTGGTGACCCCCTTTAGGCTTAAAATAATATTCTCACCTTCCTAGAAAAACTTGTGACCCCCCTACTTTAAACTTGGGGTGCTAGGTGCTAGCCCTTCCCCCATGGGGCACCAGGTGCCAGCACCTCCGACACAGACCACCAGCCCCTACCCCACCATGGGGTCCAGTCTTCAGTCCAGTACAGGGCTGAAACATGTAAATTAGCTTCATGGGGCCCCAGGCAATTACTCTGCTTCCTACCCCCTAATGCCAGCCCTGCTTGCAACCCACCTAAACCCCTCCCACAGCCCCCAGGTTGAGAAATACTGTTCTGGAGTAAAGGGACTCCTTAACACATGCTACAGCTAGGATTAAGGGAGAGCCCAAGTTCAAATTCCTGGAACTGCCAACTTCCTCACCACTAAAATACACATCAGTAATGGGAGTGGAAAATGAGGGTGCTTCAAATCAATATTTCTCGGTCATGCAAACAAGATGATACTTTGCATTAGAGCACAAAAATCAAAAAAAAGTTTCAATATGTAGATTTTCTGTAGTTTATGTACACATTAGGCACTTACTCCACAGCAGATTGCTGATGCATCGCTGAAATAGGGGAACCCCTGTGAGGACGTGCAGGTCTGTAACCCAGATCTCTTGGCGATAGGGCAGCTGCCATGTCCACACCACCACCCAACAGCTCCAGTGAAGTGAAGAATATCAGCCTATGAGCTCTACAGTTTCAATCACCACTGAATGTTCTACCCACAGAGTTCCTGACTGGAAGAGCCTACCACATTCCCTGATAGGCCTTAAATTGCTTGCCCAGGCCAAAGGGAAATACGTACAGGCTGTCTGTGCAACTAGGCGGATCCCTGGCTTGCTGCTGCAGACAGACCCTGCTGCATACTCCTGATGTTGTCCCTGGTGTCTGACCCCAGCCCTGATACCTGGCCTCACTCCTGGTCCCCTGCTTCACTCTTGGTGCCGCACCCTGCTTCGGTTCCTGGTACCCTGCTCTGCTCCTGACTTCTCATCCTGCCTCTATACCACTAACCCCACTTCAGCTGGCTCACTTGGCTCCAACCAGCACGGTTCATTGACCTTGACTCCGACCCAATCCTATGGCATGACATTAGCATGGACTACAGCTTCTGGCCTTGACCCTCGAGACTGAATTTGGACCACATTCTTGAGTCCCCGCCCATCCAGGCCCCAGTGTTGACTCGTAGCTGGGGACCTGACAGCACCATAATGTTGTGACACAAGATCCCCAGGAGTTTAGTTCAAAAGCCATGAGAATGAGCAGAAGGACTTGAATAGAGCTATTCTAATGAAACAGCAATAGACTGATGCTAGAGCTTATCTGGATTTACCTTATACTAGACAGTACAATAGTTGTTTAATCTATGGGCATCATTTGTACAACTGTTGCAAAACTTAAAAGGCCATAGAGAGGCATATCTCTCCCAAGATACATAGATGAACTATCAGAGTGGTATTTAAGAGTGAAAGCTTACAGAATTTGCCCGAGTGCAAAAAAATAAACTACACAGGACATCAAAACTCATCATACCAAACCTAGTGTTAAAATGAGAAACTTGCTTTAGGACTTGCAGTAGTCATGAAAAGGGTGTAATAGAGTAGTAATGTAAGTAATGCTTTAAATTGATCATATTTGCACCCAAAGGGAGAAATTAACATCAAGGCCTGGTCTACACTGCGGGGGGGGGGGGGGGGGGGGGGGCGGGGAATCAACCTAAGTTACGCAACTTCAGCTACTAGATCTACTTACCAAGGTGAAGACACCATGGTAAGTCGACAGCTGATGCTCCCCCATCGACTCCACTTCCGCTTCTCACTCTGATGGAGTATCGGAGTCGTTGAGAGAGCGCTCAGCAGTCGATTTATCGCGTCTAGATTAGATGCGATAAATCGAACCCTGCTGGATCGATCACTGCCCGTCGATCCAGCAGGTAACGGAGACAAGCCCTAAGATTAAGACACTTTCTTTAAAGCTATTCTCTCAACATTTCTGAAGTATCTATTGTAGGGCCAGATTTTGATATTCTTATTCACATTATGTGGTGTCTTTTCCCGCAGGTAAGTCCCATTAAAGTCAATGGGACTATTCAGGCAATAAAGTGCCTCTGGCCCACGGCACCTATGCGTGGTCATCCTAGCAAATCTTGCACAAAGATTGGGTGTGTCTTCAAAAGATAGGCTCATTCCAACAAGAATTAATTCAGGGAAGTTCTATGGCCTGTGTTATACAGGAGGTCATCCTAGATTATTGCAGTGGTCCCTTTGGGCAATAAAAATCTAGTTACGCATATTAACCCCCAGCTATCCTTACAGTACAATTTTTTTAACTTCTCTGTTCCCCTGTGCTTATCTATATTAAACAGGCTAGATGGAATATTAGCAAAATATGTTCTCCCTCAAGTAGATCTTATGAACAACTGACCTCCATTAGATTCAGAGGGAAATTTCAATGTACTAGGAATTCAGGATTGTGGTCCAAGTAAATCAAAATAAACAAACTCTCTCCATTATAACTACACCCATTCTGTAAGTACCAGGACAGCAATAGGACTATGTTGTAACAAGGCAACATCAATGAAAATTGCAACAGCATACTCTTTGGCAACTTGTCTTGCACTTAGGGGGTTGAAAGGCCTATTTAGATTGAATGCGTGGGGAAAATGCTAAGCGGAAATGATTTTTTACCTCAATGTGTATCACCCCGCCCAAGTAAATTAGTACAGATTACCATCAGCTTTCAAAAGCAGCAATGTATCTTCTCCCACTTCTGTGAGTTGGGCAGATGAAGTCCTAGATGGAATATGGAGTTGTAGCCATAGTAACCATCAATCCTGTGAAGCTACAGCTAAGATGTTTTTCCTTTCTATTATAACTGGGGGGAAAGCAACACATCAGAAAGCCAGTATATGATCAGACTGTGAGCTTTAGCTGAGGTTTTCCATTCTCTGAAGTAATCATTTTCTAATCTCATCTAGCTCATTTGCATTTTGCAGCCCATTAGCTTCATCATATTTAAAGGGAACTTCTCTTGATAGTGTATCTGCATCTACTCTTGCAATGTACAGAACCTATTAAAAAGTGCTCTACCTACCTGTGCCATCTATTAAAAGGTCAGTTCTATGGGTACAAACAGCACAAACCCAGCAGCCTCACCATAACAGGAAACAACCCATGCTGCACACGACTCCCAGCCCTCCATGCTCCCCTCCCTCCCCAGATGCCCAGAAAGAGAAAAAGAAACTTTAATGCATGCCCTGAAAGTCAACAGATCTGACCTATTTCCGACCAAGGAAAGAAGTGGATTCAAGAAAGCAGCATCCCCCGCAGTGAGAATGCCCTCTCAATACCTCCCTCTTTTTGAGGAGAATGGGGCTTCAGATTGAGCAGCTCCACTCCTCCCCCTTGCAGCAGTGTTGCATGGGGAAAGACGTGGGGATTGGATAGGCAGCTCCCAAGCCATTAGCTCTTTAGAGGTCAAAACCACTACTCTGAATTCCTCGCAGAAAACAGGCAATGGCCAACGTCAATCTGCCAGTACTGGGGCTGTGCTTACATGGGGACACCCCTTCTCTCCCCCCCCCCCCACCCCAACAAGAACTGCTGCATTCTGCACCAGCTCCTGTTTGAATTTATTTGAGGGGTAGCCCCATCCAGAGTGCGCTGCAGCTGTCTAATCCAAGGGAAACAAAGTTACAGATCGGAAGTAGCACGATCTGCATCTGAAAGACAGTTACAACCCCTTGGCCAGGCCAAAAAAAGAAAAAGAAAAAGCTGTCTGGCCACTACTGCTGTGTGATCATCTCACGTCTGGGGCATGTTAGTCTTTCCATCATAAAACACTTGCTGTGAGATATAGGTGGGGTAGTGCCTCTCATTTATGGCTTGTCTTCTCTGCTGAAAGAGCTGCATTTTGACCTTGGGGTAACTAACATACATAAGATGTCCTGAGGTAAATCCAAAGTGAACACCAGGCACTTCAGTTTTGCTGTAACATAAAGTCACCAAAGTCAAGCCTATACCCCCCACCCACCTGCCTGGGATTGACCTTAGCCATTTTACTCAGAAAAATCTTAATTCTGCCATTTTCTAACTTCTGAGTGCTTGACTTTGCAACCTTAATCGTGTTCTTTTAACTAAGTGTTCAGTGTGTAATTTCCTAGGTTTTTAAACTGGAAAAACTGGAAGAAAAATAGAAATTCCTTGATGTGGCATCATATTGACCCATATATGGGTCATCAGACACTTCTACTCATTCCCCAACCTTGACTCCATCTGACCCATCCTCTCCAATCTGTCCCTATCCCTGCCGAGGTCTTTCCCACACTTGGTTTCACATCCCAGTCCCATTCTCTCCTTGCTCAGACAGTCCTATTTTCCCCCTCTGGACTCATCCTACTTTTCTCTCCACCCCCCCCCCCCAACACACACAGCACTGTTCTCAGTCCCATTTCCTTCTTCATGGCTCTTTGCCTGATCTGTCTTTCTCCCCAACACTCTACTTGGCCTCCAATCACCTGCATTCCACCCCAATTCCCCATTCATGCTTTTCATCCCCACTGGTTCCCAGTCTCAGTTTCCCTCCCTAATCTTGTTGTTCTTCCTCCCTCTCACAGCTCCTTTATCTTTTTGCCCAGCCAGTTCCAGTTCTCCACACACATCCTGACATCTGTGTCAGATCTGTCTTCACCACCACACATACACCTGCTTCACCCTTCCCTATCGTAGGCGCCAACTTCTCCTGGTGCTGGTGGGTGCTTGACCCCCCCGCCAGTTTCACCCTAACTCCACCCCTGCCCCACCTCCATTCCAACCCCTTCCCCAAAGTCCATGCCCCTTCCCTGCCCCTATTGGACTCCTTCCCCAAATCCCCGCCCCTTCCCCGCCTCCTCCCCTGAGCGCACCACATTCCCGCTCCTCTCCCCTCCCTCCCACAGCTTGTTACACCGTGAAACAGCTGTTTTGTGATGGCAAGGGCAGGGAGGAGAAGCGGGGATGTGGCACGCTCAGGGGAGGAGGCGGAGGTGAGGTGAGGTAATATGGGGCAAGGTGCTTGGCTGCCTGTGGGTGCAGAGCACCCACCAATTTTTCCCCATGGGTGCTCCAGCCCCAGACCACCCACGGAGTCGGTGCCCATGTTCCCTACTGCTTCCCCATCTCCTTGCCCAACCAATCCCAGTCTCCACTGGCTCCCAGTCCCAATTTCCCTCCTCCCAATCCATACTCATTGTTAAGAGCATAAGAATGGCCATACTGGGTCAGACCAATGGTCCGTCTAACCCAGTATCCAGTCTTCCAACAGTGGCCAATGCCAGGTGGTAGAGAGGTAATGAACAGAACAGTGGATGGATCACTTGATGATTTCCTGTCAGCCATTTCCAGCTTCTGGCAAACAGAGGCTGGGAACACTTCAGAGCATGGTTATGCTTCCCTGCCCATCCTGGCTAATAGCCATTGTTCCAATCAATTTTCTCCACTCAGGTCTAGCTCCCCTCGCCTCTGTATTTGAAGCAGCCAGCTTCTTCCTCCATGCTTTTTGGGCCCATCGGAAGGCATTGAGAGCACAGGGGAGACTGGTTCCTAGCTCTCAAGTGTCCCACGTCCAGCCTCAGCCCAGCATACAGAGCAGCCCAGATCTACAATTGCAGGCATAGTCCTGTTCAGTCCCCTACAACATGAGGCTAGAACATACCCCATATAGATGGAATCTTCAGGGAATTCATCCATGAAGCTCTAAGCAAGTCTCCATTGAGCTTGTGAGAACTGGAATTTTTCAAAAGCCTTATAGCCTGGCCAAATTTGGGCAGATATTTTATTTTTAAACACACACAGGACGGCTAAAAGTACATGCTTGAAACAAAGGTCACACACACACACCCTTTCCCATTACCCCACTCCAAATTTCAAGTCACTGCTTCAAATCATGTGGGAGCGAGAGCTTCTCAAAGAATTTTTTAAACAAAGGCAAAGCAATGCATTTTTCTCTGACTTCATTCTCAGAAATGGCTGAACTGTTTTTGCTGAAGTTTTCCAGAGAAATTCAGCCTAAGGCATTCATCCAGCATGGAAAATTTCAGCCCAACTGGTTAAAATTTGGCAAAGGCATACCGATAACAGGAGATTATAATGGAAAGTGCCAGGCAATCTTAATAGAGGGTACTACCAGCCATCCTATAATACAGTTTTAAACGTGACAATCAAACATGAATAACAATTTTGCTGATTTTGTTAGGAGCATAGGATATGCCATCTGAAGCCAAGAGGCTTTGGAGGAAGGCACAGGGACTTTCTGTGGATTGTGGTTGTTCCCAGGGCTTTCCATACACTTTAAAGATACTTTCAAAAATGATAAAAGCCCCATTTCTGATCCTTTGCATGAAGAAAACCATGAAAATGTGAACCAGCAGCACTGACTTCTTCATCCTGCAGATATACTATGACAATAGCTTTGAGAGGCATGAACTGCTTCATTCATCTTAATGGGGGTTAGCTTTGCAACCTCATGAAAGACAATAAAATGCAAAAAATGAGCCACTGGGAAGTTGTTAAGAGTTAATACAAACATGCTGGTGATATGCTCATCAATTGTGCCTGGAATCATTTGAAAGGAATTACCGCAGAAGCCTGGTTGCAAATTTAATATGCAAATCAGTGGCAGCCCATGTGTGTTAGTCACTGCCTTCTGTGGATTCAAGTGCATCCTTTAGCCCAGTGGTCCCCAACGTGGTGCCCGCGAGTGCCTTGGCGCCTGCCGGGGCATTTATGTGCGCCCACCGTCAGGGCGGAGAAGCTGCCGCCGTAATGCTACCAAGGCGCTCCTCAGCGGCATTCTGGAGGAGAAGCTGCCGCCGGAATGCTGCCGAGGTGCTTTTCCAGCGGCAGCCTCTCCGCCGGAATGCCGCCGAGGAGCGTTGCTGCCCACCAAAGTGGTGGGCCACAGAAAGGTGCTCTTGGCCACAAAAAGATTGGGGACCACTGCTTTAGCCTGTGACCCAGGTGGGGGCAGTGCAGAACCACACTACTACAGGGGGGAATTGGGAGAAAGATTGTGCCTCATCAATTTCTGCTTCTTAGGAACGTGGGGAATTTCACCTGCTACTCCATTCCCTTCGTATGAGGCAGCAGTTACCCCTGCACAGCTGGCCAGCTGTGGTGGAGGGCACAGAGAAGCCAGGCCATGGTCTGCCTTCTCCAAGGAATTTCTAGAGTAATTTGTACCCAGGGGATGTTAGGAGAAAGCAGCTGCTGCACTCAGGAGATAACAACTACAGACAAGAATGGCCCCAGTACAGGAGGAGGTTCCTTCTGTCTGCCCCCTCACACATACCTATGCAGAGGCACCAGTCACAGTCTGAGCCTGTGTGTTTTTAGACACAGTATTACCACATCACAAGATGACAGGAACAGTGTGTGCAGGTGATATGCCCCAGTGGGTACCTCATGTTCTCTACTACTCCATTCTGTTTTGAGTATGTCTGTACAGTACAGCTGCACTATCCTAATTGTTTTTGTCTTTGAGTGCTTTCTTCATTTCCTCTCTGGGCATTTCAAGTCAGCTCCAGTCAGCTTGGTTCTCTCGAGTCTAACTGCTCGGTTCTAGGAATTGTTTTCTAAGTAACTCTGGCCCTTTTTGCTGAAGGAATCAAATTTCCATATGGAAATTTCCAATTCTCCTCCATTCTGTCCCAATCATATCTTTTATTTAATTATCCTATTTATAAATAGGATAATTTGCACAAATATACATGTGCACAAATATACAGATGGGCATAGAGTTGTACTGTACAGACGAAACATAGATGCTGGAACTAGGGGTGTTGCTGGTGCGGCAACACCCCTGACTTGAAGTGGTTTCCATCATATACAGCAGGGGTGGCCAAACTGTGGCTCTTCAGAAGTTAATATGCGGCTCCTTGTATAGGCACCAACTCCGGGGCTGGAGCTACAGGCGCCAACTTTCCAATGTGCCGGGTCGTGCTCACTGCTCAACCCCTAGCTCTGCCACAGGCCCTGCCCCCAATCCACCCCTTCCCACCCCCTCCCCTCAGCCTGCTGTGCCCTCGCTCCTCCCCCTCCCCACCAGAGCCTCCTGCATGCCACAAAACAGCTGATCGGGAGGTGTGGAGAGGGAGGGGGAGGCGCTGATCGGTGGGGCTGCCAATGGGTGAGAGGTGCTGGCTGGGGGAGCTGCTGACGTATTACTGTGGCTCTTTGGCAATGTACATTGGTAAATTCTAGCTCCTTCTCAGACTAAGGTTGGCCACCCCTGATATACAGGGTTTACCGTTTGGCTCAGTGGCTCTCAGCACCCCCACTATACAAATTGTTCCAGCACCCTGAGATGAAATGATCTTATAAAGGAAGTATTTGAATCTGTGTGTGTCTATATTATAATTGTATCTAAACAGGCAGGGAGTTGAATGAATCCTGTAGCTTTAAAAAAAAAAAAATACTGAAGTTGTAGTTTTCATTAACATACTCTGAGCATCTGGGAAACTAACCAAATGGCTCATTTTAATGCATACATTAAAGCCATACACTCTGGTTTAAATATTCATGCCAACCACATTTGTCCTTTCACCAAGACAATGTTATATGCTTTTGTAATGCTTCCAAAAGCATATGTTTGCCTTTAAAGTTTTGAGGCTGGTGTCTATTCTGTCGGATGGACAGCTGATCATGTCAACTCCAACGGAAGCAGATGGTGGCTTGTGCTTCAAGGCACAGCTTTCATCTACACTGACACTACAACTGGTTAGCTGCAATTGCTATGCAGGGCAGGATTCAGCTTTTATGTAAAAGAAAAGCATTCACACATCCTATCCGAAATCAGCATATATTCACAGCATTTCACTTATATTCCAAAAAAATCCATTTCTGTCTGTTTTCATTAGACTGCACTTCAGACCGACTCAGCAATGGCTTTTACAAAGATAGTAATTAGCTCACTCAGTGTCGGCACACAAATTACATGAATAATTCAGTATGCTACAATTTGTTTGATTTTCCGCACCACCAACTAACTGCTTACATTAACCATCCAGGGTATGTGTCAGATCCATTCCCAACTGATATCTAAATAAGTAACACGTAACATGAAATATTAAGAGATACTTAAGTGGCTTCATAAACAGAGTCAATTGGGCCAGATTCCCAGCTAGCGTAAATCAGTGTAGCTTCAATAGATCAACTGAACTATAGAGATTTGTGCTAGCTGAGGCTCAGGTCCAATAACTAGCACTTAGCTTTTAACATACAGCAAACAGAGATTGCTAGAAACTCCAGCCAGAATGGAGTTTATTCAAAAATCACTTTGTAGGAAAAATAATTATTTTATTGTGCTTCGTTATTTTGAAGAGAGGGGGAGGATACATGGGGCTAGTTTTGCTACTGCACAGAAGAAAAAAGTTCATTCAGTCAAAACTCAAAACATATAGGACCAAATCCTGAGCCATGCTTCTCCTTTTGAAGTCAATGAGAGTTTGAGATACTCAGCACGTCATAGGATTTGCCCCATAGATTTTAAGTTTATCTGGATATTTTTCCCAGAAGATTAAATAAGGAATAGGACTATATAAATAGTACGTAAATTGCAGGTGGTGTTGGCTTCATTTGATTGCTGTCACCGTTTTCTGTCACCAAGACAGCTGTATGCACACTTAGCACATTCCCCTTTGAATAAAAACTACATTCATATTTGATTTGTGCACCTGGTTTCAGTTTCAGCTTTGGGTCAAATTCAGGTGTAAATTTGCTTCAGAGAAGTAATGCCTACTTACATCAGGGCAGTGTTTGGTACTTTATCTTCAAAGTGGTGAAGATTTTTATATATTCAGAGTAGAGGGAAAAAAGACAGTGTATGTCCTGAGGTGGGATGAAGAATCCAACTGACTAGTCACTATTAATGAGGGGCATTTCATTTTACTTGTTTATACAATGTTTGCTTTTTGTAATTAAAGAGATAATGTTTTTAAATAGATTATGGCCATCTTATCTCTACCCCACTCCCTCTTGAATGGATAATCAGGATGGCCCATTTCAAACAGTTGACAAGAAGCTGTGAGCAACAGCAGGGGGAAATTTAGCATGGGGAAGTAAATATCAATTTGTGTAATGACCCAGCCACTCCCAGGCTTTATTCAGGCCTAATTTAATGGTATCCAGTTTGCAAATTAATTCCAATTCAGCAGTTTCTCGTTGTAGTCTGTTTTTGAAGGGTTGGGGTTTTTTTTGAAGAATTGCCACTTTTAGGTGTGTTACTGAATGACCGGAGAGATTGAAATGTTTTCCTACTGCTTTTTGAATGTTATGATTCCTGATATCAGGACAAATCTGACATTTACTTTCCTATGCTAAGTTTCCTCCTGCTGTTGCTTACACCTTCTTGTCAATTGTTTGAAATGGGCCATCCTGATTATCACTACAAAAGTTTTTTTTCTCTTGCTGATAATAGCTCACCTTAATTGATCAGTCTCTTAGAGTTGGTATGGCAACCTCTCATCTTTTCATGTTCTCTGTATATATAATCTTCCTACTGTATGTTCCACTCTATGCATCTGATGAAGTGGGTTCTAGCCCACAAAAGCTTATGCCCAAATACGTTTGGTAGTCTCTAAGGTGCTACAAGTACTCCTCGTTCTTTTTGTGGACACAGACTAACATGGCTATCACCATCCTAGGACAAGATTTTCTGACCGTTACTAAATTGAAACTAGCTGCTGCCTATATTTGCACTTGAGCAGTGTCTGAAAGAACTAAAGGAAATCTGTCTTTGTACATTCCTAAAGGCAACGCATCCTAGAAAACAGCAGCTGGGCAATGGCACAAACAAGCAGCACTGTTTTCTGCCTTTATGAAGCATCCTATCTTTTGGATTCTCTGGCTTTTTAAACTGTGTTGCTATTGGCAGCCTATCATTTTCTCCCTCAAGCAGAGAAATTAGAGTCAGTCTGTGTGCCAGTGATGGTCTTTCCCAAAAAGAACTACTGTAAACCTGTCTCTGTTGGGATTTTGTGATGTGAGCTATGATCAGCTCGGAAGTGAAATAAGAAGTTCACTTTAGGCCACGGATTAGACTGAAACTCTATTCCCAGAAAGAAACAGTCCATCTGCTTTTCTCTTGCATTTTTTCCTCACCTGCCCTATCAGTTTGACAGAATGGTAACAAAGAAAAGGAAAGAGATCAGGGTAACTTAAGAACTAGTACAAGTCACTTCTCTATGAGCAGTGAGGTTTACCTTAACAATACACTGATCAGGTAGCTGGCTAACCTCTCACTTACGCTGCTGTCACTGAAATTGATGAAGGGACTGCTCTAAAGCCTGTGTACAAACAGAATTAAGCCCAGAAGACAGTGCCCCAGGGACAAAATCCTGGTCCTAGGAAAGTCAAGGGTAAAACTCCCATTTACGCCAGTGGGGCCAGGATTTCACCCTGAGTGTTAACTTTCTGACTGAAGATGCCTAATGCATTCATCTGACTTACAAGTCCACGTCCACAGAAACCTAAGAGTTAATGAGCCTAGGAAACAGAATAATTGAGTCTATTCATAACTGGAGCACAGTTTCAGGGTATGTTGTTGATGGCCCTGGATTAAATTATTTAAACTGGACCGAGAAAGCAGTTATAAAGGGTGTTAGTGATCTCTTACAGGAATAGATTACGTCAGATAAGCCATATAGCTCAGACATTTTCCTGTATAAGTGAATGCACTCTTGTGGTTACAATTCCAAACACTTATCAGAGAAGACAATGAATGGGTGGGCAATGAAATGAAATATCCTTCCCTCCGCCAGCGGTCACATCCAGGTCATGGTTGAGGTACCCTGCTACTGAAGGTGCTGTACCTGATCTTTAAACAGAACAGATTACTTTTTGTAATTACTCTTGTATGATGCCTCAGATGGATTACTGTCCAAGGGGACAGGTTTCAGAGTAGCAGCCATGTTAATCTGTATCCATAAAAAGAACAGGAGTACTTGTGGCACCTTAGAGACTAACAAATTTATTTCAGCATAAGCTTTCGTAGGCTATAGCCCACTTCATCGGATGCATAGAATGGACAGAAGTAAGATGTATATATATACACAAACAGAAAACTTGGAAGCTGCCATACCAATTCTAAGGGCTGGTCCACACTGTGGGTGGGGGGGCAGAAATCGATCTAAGATATGCAACTGCAGCTACGTGAATAACATAGCTGAAGTCGAATATCTTAGATCGATTTTTAAAAGTATTTACCCCAGTCCATACGGCAGCAGGCAGGCTTCCCCGTCGACAGCGCTTCCTCCGCTTGCGGAGCTGGAGTTCCGGTGTCGACGGGAAGCGGTTCTGGGATCGATTTATTGCGTCTAGATGAGACGCGATAAATCGATCCCAGAACATCGATCACTACCCACCGAATCAGGCGGGTAGTATAGACTAGCCCTTAGAGGCTATTTAATTTAGATGAGCTATTATAAGCAGGAGAAAAAACATTTTGTAGTGATAATCAAGAAGGCCTATATCAGACAGTTGGCAAGAAGGTGAGAAGATACTTAACTTTGGGGAAATAGATTCAAGGAGTGTAATGACCCAGCCATTCCCAGTCTCTGTTTAACCCTAGGTTGATGGTATCCAATATGCAAATTAATTCAAGTTCAGCAGCTTCTCGTTGGAGTCTGTTTTTGAAGTTTTTCCATTTTAAAATTGTTACCTTCAAGTCTGTTATTGAGTGACCAGGGAGGTTGAAGTGTTCTCCTACTGGTTTTTGAATGTTATGATTCCTGATGTCAGCTTTGTGTCCATTTATTCTTTTGCGTAGAGACTGTCCAGTTTGTCCAATGTACGTGGCAGAGGGGACTAAACCTAGGTTGCTGGACCTAAAAACAGGAGCTTCCACTACCCAAGCTAAAGGCCAAGGCCTAGTAACCAGCTCTTAAACAGGAGTGTGTGATCTAGCCACTAGAGGGGGACAAAGCCACTCTGCATTAGAGTCATACTGTCATTTCAAATTCATTTTTAGGTCTGTGACAGTGCATCCCATAAGGCTTTATGGAAATATGCTTATGAATATGTACATATGACATAACTGGAATATGTTTTATACTACATATGTCATGTAACATATCTCTGTAAAGGTTATGATCTACTGAATCTATTTCTCCCATTTATATGCATGTATCATGTTTGTGTTTGAAGTTATTGGCTGTGTACTTGCTTGATTTCTAAGTAGCCTTATTAAAGCATTTGGTCAGCTTCTCGAGAAAGGAATGTGCAAGTTAAGTGCCCAATCAAGAAACACTTAAACAATGGATCTTGGGAGGCTCCAATCCACATAAGAAGTCTACCCGAGGACATTAACGGTAGCATGTGAACAATGGCTGCTGCCTGTAAGTTCTGAGTCATGCATGGACATGTGACTTGCCCATGTGACTCCAAATCTCCATTTTGTAGCTAGATTCTACACAGGGGGAGGGAGGGGTGTCCACCCACAAGAGAAAGTCTATTTAAACCCCTGGGATACCTCTCCATTTTATCTTCAGCTGGCTCAAGAGATAGCCTCTCCACCCGCAAGGATACCTGAAAGAAACTGGAACAAAGGACAGTAACTACAGGGGGTGTGAGTGACTGCTGGACCCAGACTAGGAAGGCATCCAGTCTGTGAAAGAAACTTATTGAAACATCTGAGGGTGAGATTGTATCTGTATTCAGTTTTATTACTGTATTGGGCTTAGACTTGCATGTTTTGTTTTATTTTGCTTAGTAATTCACTTTGTTCTGTCTGTTACTACTTGGAACCACTTAAATCCTACTTTCTGTATTTAATAAAATCACTTTTTACTTATTAATTAACCTGGAGTATGTATTAGTACTGGGGGAGGGGGGGGCAAACAGCTGTGCATATCTCTATCAGTGTTATAGAGGGCAAATAATCTAGGAATTTACTCTGTATAAGCTTTATACAAGGTAAAACGGATTTATTTGGTGTTTGAACCCCATTGGGAGTTGGGCATCTGCGTGTTAAAGACAGGAACACTTCTTAAGCTGCTTTCATTTAAGCCTATAGCGGTTAGGGGACGTGGTTCAGACCTGGGTCTGGGTTTGCAGCAGGCTAGTGGGTCTGGCTCAAACCAGATAGGGCACTGAAGTCTCAAGCTGCCAGGGCAGGAAAGGAGAGGCAGAAGTAGTCTTGGCACATCAGTTGGCAGCTCCCGTCACAAGGTCCATATCTTGTAATTGATCTTTTCCCTCCAGAAATGACAAAAGAATATGAAGAAATGTGATTGTCAGGCAGGAGGCTCAGAAAGTCTATAAAAAGCAGCAGCAAAATGCTGCTGTTATTTATATATTTACAAACACACACAACTAACTCTGGAGAACTAGTGAAAGAAGAGTTATTAACTGCCATTGTAGGGTGTTTCACAACTAGCATATAGTACTCAAGCTTTTTCCAATACACGTGAGCACTTCTGATCCTCTTAAGATGCAACCAATAACCATTGGGAGTGGGCAGGCCCACAGTAGTTCACTTGGTGGTTCAGATTTTGCAGCTGATCTCTTTCTTCTCCATGCAGTAAGCCCAGACCATAAGGCTCTTCTGAATTAGTCATGGAGAAGCGGCTAGCCCTCTCCCACACTTGGCATGAGATGGTGAAGTAACATCGAGATGCAAGCATCCAGAAGCAGCTAATTTTCAAGACTTGGCTACAGCTAGTCAAATGTAAACGCAGCTGGTTTGCATCCCCCCCGCAAACACCAGTCACTACAAAGGAAGGTCTATCATCTAGAAGTTAGACAAAAGAGGGGTGGAGTTAGTATTTCTAGCTTGTTCCCATCTTCACCATTGACTAATTGTTACACTTTGGTCAAGTCTGTGACCTCTGTTTCTCACTTGAAACATCTATAAAACAGGCTGTTGTGCAAGGCTTAATTATCAAATCCCAATTATTTCATAGTTCAGAGGCAGACATCTTTCCAGTATAACCTTCATTTTCCTTACATTAGCCTGGTTCACTTTAAAAATAAGCTAGATTGTTAGACTGACCTAATAATCTTTCCTCAGTTTTATGCAAATTACCCTCCCATATGTTCCAACATTTCATCATTGTCAACGATGAATCAGCATGTTAAGAAAAAAGATGACAGCTTCATTTACATAAGCAAAGGTGATCAAACAGGTGCCTGAACAGAAGATAAAGGAAGCATGTCATGAAAGGAAGCTGTGTGGTCTAATGGTTATTGCAGATGACTGGCATCCAAGAGTCAAGTTCTGCTCCCAGATCTTCCACTGACTCATTGTGTGATTTTTTGGCCCAGTGACAGCATCTGTTCCTCAGTTTATCCTATTTTAAAGTGGTAAAAATAACACTTGCCTCATATGAGCATTGTGAAGTGCAATTAGTGTTTATGAAGTGCTTTGAGATCTTCAGATGAAAGTTACTGCAGCTAGACCAGACAAAGGAAGAGATGAAGGAGTGGTTATTAGTGTATCTGTTAATAACATAAGCATAAATTGATCTGATGTCACTTTCAAGAGTCACTTCCTGGAAAAGAATAAATGTATATCCTTCGTTTTACATATTCAGCACAGTACTCCCTTCTGTGGCAATGGTGCTAGACATACACACAAGTACTTCTGCATGAGTATTGCAATACCAGCTCTATCCCTAGATTGCTTGGGACCCCTTGGTTTGGTAATGGGGGATACCAAATGGGAGGATCTGTGATCGCCATTCTAAGATGTCAGTGTTTTATTCATCAGATCCTGTTGCTAATAGCAATTGACCTCCAGGATATAAGAATGCACACACTTCAACAAAACATTTACACTAGTTATATCACCGCCAAGTTTTTATCTCTTGCTTTTCTTTTTGGTGAATTTAATAAATATTTACACATCTATGTTCCTATAATAAATAGAACATTGAATGGCATGCCACGTGGTTCAAAATGACTGCTGAAATAAGTAATATGGTTGTTATGACTGAGTGGCTCCAATTCTTGCTTAATACCAATTAAAACTCTTGTCTTTAACCTGCGTGAAAACAAACAAAAACCAAGAACTGGTTACTGCACTGTTTAGTTGCACAGTTTAATGTCAGAGTCCTGGTATCTGAAGTTCATACAGTGTGGACACAGGCATTCAGTTTAAGAGTTAAAAAATATGACCAGTAACAACAAAATGATTGAAAGCCCCTGAGCAGTGCTAGATATTAACCATAAGAAAGATGTAGAAAGATTGTGATCCTGACCCAGATCTTGCCTTTAGCACACAATCCAAGCAGCCAGGCTGTGCACTGTGAATCATTCCTCCCAGACCATAGAACTGTAGTGAAACTGTTCTATGGCACTTACTACCAACTCAGGGATCACCCAAAACATCCAGTCTGCCTGCAATTGTGTTTGGATGATGGAAAGGCAAGTTGTGTCACTTTGCACAGGTGCCACCTGCCTGGTCAGTCCCCAGGGCTGCCAACAAATTACTACTGCATGGTGGTGTAAAAACTGCCTCTGTTGAGCACCACCCCACACAAATCCTGTTCCTCCCGCACCCAGCCTAAAATAAAATAAAAATAATAATATTGAAGTTACACTACTTCCACCATTGATAGGATTACCATTACAAGACATTTATATTGGATGAGTGTCAGTAAATAGCAAGGGCCATTAGCCACAAAGGCATATTACTCAAAAATAGAACAAACAATATAAGCGAATATAATAAAGTCCAAGTATGAGGCCCAGACCTGCGACCATTACTCCAGAAAACCACCTTGTTCAGACAAAATTTCAAAGGGAATAGGGACTAAAATGCCAACCATGGCCTGAATACTGAACACGAGCCAGAGTATCAGAACTGTGGCTCTCTCTCAAGAAAATAAAATGTACTCTTTGGTGATAACTTGAGGGGTTTTCCTGTTTATGAGGTAGTTATCACATCTAAGATTAAATAAACTCCCTTTCCTTGAGTCTTAGAGCTTGCTGCCATGACACAGTTATTACCATATTGACAGTGTGCACCCTCGGGTTGTGATACAAAACTGTATTCTCCATTCCTTTACTCTTGCCTTCTGCTCGGCTAATAATGCCACTGTGATGGTTTGCTATTGCCCTCAACAGGGCCGGCTTTAGCGGGTGTGGGGCCCCACCAATCAGCTAAGCAAAAAAAAAAAACCAAAACCCTCTGGACACGATCAGACACACAGAATCGGCGGAATCGGCTTAAAATCGGCCCTGGCCCTCAAACTTTCCCATCTAAATATCCACTAAAAGCATGACTACTGACTACATTGTTACATTCAGAGTCTGCTCAAGGCTATCTGCTGCCCTGGGCAATGCTTCAGCCCCACCCATGCCACTGAAATTTGGCCCAGATGCCCACCCCACCCCACCATGATGGGGGGCAGCCAAGCCAAATCTGAGTGATTAGCATTACAACCTGACACACAGGGTTGCATTACCACTTACGTTTGGTCCAACCACCCCTCCATCATGATAGAGGGGCAGCCAGGCCAGATCTGTTGCCCTAAGCAGCTGCCCAGAAATCTGCCACCCTAAGGATCTGCCTAGCTTTCCTATAGCTAGATCAGCCTCTAGTTACACTAGATAGCTTCTCAGTAACAGATACTATTGTATGATTATCTATAGGAACTTACAGTTATCTTCTTTTAGGAAATACTTGATGAGAGAGCACAGTAGATTTGGAGAAAGGAATACAGCCTGAATGTAGCAGTGTCTTGGCTTGCTCCTGTGTATGCCTGAGTGCAGCTCACTCATCTTCTAGCTCCCTTTTAATGTCACCATCAAACCCTGTCTTCTCACCAGGCTCATCCACCTTTCACAACTGCTTGACCCAAGCAGAAGAACCTCCATCACTCCTGCTTTATTACAATTGTTACTTAAAATCTGGAGTTAGGTGGAACAACAGAGGAGGGATGACACATGGAAGCAGCCACATTTATTGTTGAGATATTGCTGGGCAGTAGCCAGTCAGAACACAGGGAGGTTCAATACCCAATTGGAGCAGCACAATTTGCACATTAACGTTATTGTAAAATAACCATGCAAACCGACGCCTTATTTGCTGCAATCTATGTGAGAAACAGCCATTTGCACACTGTCTGCTTGAGAAACAATTGCAATTATAACCCATTGGCCAATCAGAATACAGAGAATTGCATAATTTAGAAGTTATTATATAAAGAGGAACCATTGGGAGCAAGTTCCCTTTTATAACAGCAGCTGGGCCAGGCTGCCTCCCAAATTGTGCATGTTATTACTTCTACCCACCACACCAAGTTTGTTCTTTAAGGGAATGTAATGTACTTTTCAAAAAATGTGTTAAAGGACAAAGCTCTCAAAGGAGAGACATTCCTTGTGATGAAAGACTGGGAGACAATGTTATTGCTTATTCTGATAAGGATATAAAGTGAGGAATTAGGAACTCACCTTCAAGTATGTTAAGTGCCTCCTTCACCTGCCACCAGATTCACCCAAAGCAGGACAAACTGGCAATTTCAAACAGACTCAAGGTGTAGCAGGTACAGTGCTTCCATGTTAGAGAGCAAAGACTCTTTCCAAAGAGTTCATAGCATCACATCTTCTAGGTTTTGTTTTAAGAAATGAGAAGTCACTCACTGCCACAGCTTTCGAAAGGAACTTGTGGGAGATCCATGGCATTGATGCCTTTGGAGAACATAACAGAGATGGAATCAGGAGTTTTCAGCCAATCAGTGCAACCTCAATTATGCTGACTATCACAGGCTGGGCTCTTTCTCCCTGATGGGGCAATTATCCCTCTCCCAAAAGAGAAAGAAAGGCTCTAGCTCAGCCCCTTTTTTAGATCCAAATAAAAAGCCTCCCCTCTCTGGGACACAAGGGTGGTCCAACAGAAGCCAGCCTCACTGCTTTGAAATCCAAGCAGAACCCCCTAAATTAGGTCCAGCCTCTCTCCTCTGCTGGGCAATGCCTCTCCTTTCCCACCTCTGATGTGTACAAGCTAGAGCTTCGAGGTTAACAAGTCTCAGCTGCTCTTGCACTCAACCCCCTGCCTGGCTGGTTCCAAATTCCTGCAGTTCTTCTGACAAGAAAGATGGAAAGGGAGGCTTTGGCTCTATCTGGACAGCCATAGTCACCTACCCAGATGGATCATATACCCTCTCATACAGCAGTTGCCTTGCTTAAAACAGGCTAGAAAGAGAAATTGATACTGATCTTCACTAAGGACCCAATTCTGTGAGGTACCGAGTGCCTTGAACTCCCATTGACTTCAGTGGGAATTGAGGGTGCTCAGCACCTCACAGGATCAGACCCTACATCCAACACAACCCACAGATATCTTGAAGTCCGACAATATATTTTACTATCTGACCATCTATATCATCAAGTGGATTGCTGCATAAAATAAACCTTGTCATTCAAGTTCTTTAGGTCAGAGTGTGTACCTGGGTCTCCTGGTTTATCTCTGGAAGCTGTGTTGAGCAGCTGTATTTCTCTAGTCCTGCAGTGTCTATTTTTAATCAACTTTATGTCATAAAATGTCAGCTGTTTATTTGCCCTTCTTGGGGGCTTAACTGTAGAGCTGAAAATAAGAACATCCCGAGACTGTGTTGTTTTCCCAAGTGCTGCCATCCAAGGAAACTGGAAACATGCAGGAAACAGAAATAATAAGAACAAGCTACGTTTGCTTCTGTTTATTCTTGTATACCTTGGCATTTGGAACTGACACACCTAGGGAGACTCTAATGATAGAGCTAGAACCTGCTGAGCAAATTAGACCAGTGGGACTTTTTATTGAACATTTGAAACTCAGTTGGTTCAGGTTTAGATCTAATAAAAAAGCAGGGATTAAAGCTGGCAAAGCTCTACTTTCTCCAGGCATGCCTCATTCCTTTTTGACTTGCTGGCTAATAAAAACACCTCTGTATAGCAGCTGCTCAGCCAAGAAGCTGTTCCTTTCTATGGTGAAATATTCTACCACAGAACAAGGTCAAAGACTCTTCCCAGCCCATATCTGCCACATCAGCTGACTAGTGTCCACTTCCCTTTTGGTTTATTTTAATTCAGTGAATTAAACAAAACATTTTTTCCCCTGGGGGAATAATGCCTGTCTTAAGGAGCAGGAGTCACTGCAGTTTGCCTATTTGCATGTACCCATTTGGGTTATGTATTTTGCTCATGCAATCTATTTTAGGTATTCATGTGGTACCTACAATGGGTCCAGACACGGGGTGTAAAATCATTCTGTAATACGGTTAATTTATCATTCAGCTGTAATCTCGGGAGGAGAGACTATATGAATGACCTAGTTAGGAGGACCACAGTCATCTACCCAGAGATGAACCATAATTAAGATTACACTACAGAGTTTCCTTTTAACGAGCGCTTCTGCTGATGCTTGGAGCTAAAACGTCCAAGGCCAGTCCCACACGTGATTATTAAGCTCGTGGCTAAAGCCATGCTTCTTTGGCAATGTAATGTTCCCACCCCTCCTGATAGGGTGTTTGGCTCATGCAGCACCATTGTTCATTATCACCACCCAGCTAAAGTTCTCTAGGAAATCTACACTCAGTGGGGAGGGAAGAAAGGGGGCACCTAGCCAAGACTTGAAAAAAGAAAGATTTTTTAAAAAAATCTCTTGGCTTTTGGATTAAACCTCACAACAACTGAACTAACAGCTGAACTTCTTCATGCCTCAGACTTCTACACGCCATCCTCAAGCAAGCAGAACAATGGAGCAGGTAAAACTTGCATTTTATCTGAGACAATAAATCCCTGTGTTCTGGAGTGTCCAAGCGCTCAGTGCTTCTTGCTCAGGCGCAGAGCAACTCACTGTCTTTTCTCCTGGTGACTCATTTAGCACTGCTCAGGGAAGGATTGACGCTATCGGAATATCAAAAGCAGATTTTATTCATTACTGGGGTCAATATGTGAAGGGGAATTCGCGGGGGAAGTGGTGTGAATGATCCACTTACAGGTGGCCATAGTACCAGTGGCTAAAATAGGAGTTCTGGACAGCACAGCTCCCCATTCTCTGCTCAGTGTAGAAGGGCTCCCTCTTCTCCCCTCACCATGGCTTGGGGGAGTGCTGCTCTCCATTCTTACCTGGTGATGTTAGACTCACCATGCAAAGGAATCTTCAGTGGAAGCAGCAGGCCCTGAGCTAGAGCAGTGGATGGTGCAGGAGCAGCACCTCATGGGAGGTATCCCAGTCTAAAGTCCCCTGTTCACAGCCTGTCCTCTGCAGAAATGTCTGTCCCTCACTCTTCTGATGTGGAGGTATTTTACACCTATTTGCCCTCCCCATGCCAGAGTAAACAACTACACAAGGCACAAGGCAGTGGAGAATCAGGTCCCATTCACCATCACTATAAAGAATGAAATAGAGATGGATAAAAAACAATAAAGCATTTTAAAAGTAATAGCCCCTTAATTGAAGGATTTATCAATCATTTTAACATGAAACATGGATCAGTTGAACCTGAGGTATGTCCCACTAGAAGAGTAATGAAAACTACTTCTCTGTCAGACCCACCATTCATTCCCTCTTCTTGTAGTCAGATCATGTGGAATGAGCCCCACTGACGTCTGTGGGTCTTGGCATTAGTGGAAGCGGCCATTCACATGGATCTGATTGCAGAATCAGAGCCTTCGATTGTGAGCTATTGTTTATAGAATTTTTAAAAACAACCTATAAGCAGAGTGGCTTTAGGAATGCTTCTGCTACGACTTGTCAACAAAGGGCTGCTGGGACTTGAGAAATCTTTTGGGTTTTAATTTTGTTAAAAGTGCATTTTTGTTTAAAATGCACATTTTCCCTATCTGTGATTTCGAAACTATTTTCTGATCTTTCAAAATTGCAACACACCGCACTAGGTAGTTTCATCCCATGGCAGAGTGGAGCGGATGGGTGGAGGGATGCTGAGCCATCCCTAACTACGACATTCTGTTGCTGTCAGTAAGGTCTGACTGACTGCCTGGGAAATAAAGGACACCAAAATATACATGCGTGGGAAGGACTTCCAAGAAGAATTTGTCCAAACCGTTTCTGGAAAGAGATGATAACATTATGTACTCAAATACAGGAAGCTAAAGATTGTAATGAATGACGAAAGGCAAGCACTAATTACATGTAAATTACATTTACACAGCCTAAATATGATTTCCCCCTTAACTTTTCAACAATGATTATTCATTTGGGTGTTGTATGGGTGATATCACTGTGTGGGTGCATCTGTTTCTCTTTCCTGCTCACAAACACTCTGAACTGGCATTGTTTCGAATCCAATGCCTCAGGCTCTTTCCAAAATTGTGTACAGAGTCCTGCAGAGGAAAGTGCAGCTATTGGTTCCTTACCACAACTCAAATACTGCCATATTCAAGCCTGCTTGGCATTTCATTAGCTAATATAGTGCCATCGGGAAATCAGATAGCAACAAAAGAGTACTTTATCGAAAGAAAGGCTCGAAAACTTTAGGGCCTGCTTCAAAGAATATTTTATTTAATTTATTTATTTATTCATCCATTCTGTTTAAATAAACTACAAATACCTCTGGATTGAACTTTGTGAGCCTGTATTAAAACCCAGAATCCAGCTGTTTGAAATCCCAATGAGCGCATATTCCCACTATCAATGTAAACTGAAAATAAAAAGGCACACCGCATAGCCAGCTGAAGGGAGGGGGACTGCCTTTCTGAACCTGCAGTCTCCCCCTTTTTCAAGCGATTTCTGACAGCTTTATTGCAAAGAGGCATTTCTGGAGTCTGTAATATTGTGGCGCTTCTGTCCACATCTGGTGGAATAAACTTACAGCCATTTTCTGAGACAAGGTTTGTCAAATGAAAGAAGCATAGGTGTGCAGTGATGTTTTTAAAGTGAGCATCTGAAAGGTGCCTTCCTGACCGTCCTGGAGACTGACATCTTGTATTTATCAGTAGAACAAATACGTCCTGAGAGAGACAAGGTGGGTGAGGTAATATCTTTTACTGGACCAACTTCTGACCTAAAGAAGACCTCAGTGTAGCTTAGAATTTTGTCTCTCTCACCAACAGAAGTTGGTCCAATAAAAGATATCACCTCACCCACCTTGTCTCTAATATCCATGGACCAACACTGCAATTGAAAATGCATCCTGGGCAGTGTCAGTGTAAGCTTCCCCACAGGACCCCACCAATGTGGTTCAACAGTGAGATGCTCCTGGTTGCCATTCACCACTAGTTGAACCTCCCTAGGACTGACTTGGATCTCCTAACGCATGTGTGCCTTGACTCAGAATATGATCTTACATAGCCAGTGTACTTAGGGCCTGATTCAACTCCCACTGACTTCAGTGGAAGTTAGATCAGACCCTTACAGAGATATAGAGGGTGCTTAATAAGAAAACGTAAGAACGGCCAAACTGGGTCAGACAAAAGGTCCATCTTGCCCAGTATCCTGTCTTCTGACAGTGGCCAATGCCAGGTGCCCCAGAGGGAATGAACAGAACAGGTAATCATCAAGTGATCCATCCCGTCGCTCATTCCCAGCTTCTGGCAAACAGAATCTCCAGTGCTAAGATATAAGAAAATCAGAGTCTAAAGTGAGCCCTATAAACCCTTTTTTAAGCATCTAAATAAGTGATTTGATTTTCAAAAGTGCTGAGCACTCAACAGCTTCCACTAACATCAATGATAGCTACTGGGTTGCTCACTTTTGAAAAATTAGGACACTTATTTTGGAGTCTAAATATGGATTTAGGGGTCTAAGTTTAGGATTATAATTTTAAAATCTTTGTACCTCCTTTTCCCCCCAAACAAAAATACAACATAGTGGCATATTCCTAGCCCTGCATCCTCACATGACTCCCAGCAGTGAGGGCAGGTGCATGGTATTAGCAGGTTACTCACACACACAAGTCTGGAACATTTGCAGACAAGTTTCTTCACACTCAAAAGACTGATTTTTAAAAGAACCAGGTTGGTAGAAGGGAGCAGAGAGGGGATGAAACTGGCAGTGCAAAGGTTAATGACTCAAATAAAAAAATCACTCTTTAGGCAAATCAGACTCATGGTCTACACAAGTTGGAAGTAGCCCCTAGAGAGCAGGAAACAAAGGACAGCCATAAATAGAAGCTCGCTAGTCTAAGATATCACAAGTGAGAGGTGATCTGAGGCTGTATGATAATATGTCACTTTAAAACAAGAGAAGGGTCAAATCAGTTCAATGAACTTTGAGTAACTCCAAACCCTGGGGGCATTCAGAGGTCTGTTGGTACCTAAGATATTTTCCCCACCCAATTTGCCTCAGTAATAGAGCTGTGACCACAACAGGCCTCCAAAGCTAAGCAGGACTAGTCTAGGCCAGTACTTGGATCAGCAGTGGTGGATTATGTGCACTAGGAGCCAGTTCTACCACTACAAGCAACTTCCTTAAATACCCCTGCTGCCCACGATAATCAACCCTACAGCACAATGATGTCACCAGCTTAATGTTAGCTCCTCCTCTCTTTGTCTTTCACTCAATGGCTAAGAGGGGGAGAAAGTCCCTCCCACCCCCGCTGCCTCAGGTGTGTCTACATAGCAAAGAAAACCCCAGGGCTCAGGCTGCAGGGCTGTTTCGTTGCTGTGTAGACTTCTGGGCTCAGGTTGGAGACTGAGCTCTGGGAACCTCCCACCTCACAGGGTCCTAGTGTCTGGGCTCCAGCCTGAGCCTGGAAGTTTACATTGCAATAAACAGCCCTGCAGCCAGTGATGTCCCTACACCCCCCCTGAATTTTCCCAACACCCCCCCCCCAGTTTTGTGAACTAGTTACACGTAGTGTTGCCACTTTAGTGATTGTGTGGGAATTTGAATTGAAATTGAAACATTAATACACACTTTAAAAGCATATAAAGTGTATGATAAAACATAGACTAGCTTCCTTATACAGCTTTTGATTTTTGTGACTGTCAGTGCATTCATTTCGGTGATGTTGGCCAACCTAATAATTTCAAATGATGATTTGTAAGCAAAGTCTAAATGAGCTCTCCCTGACAGCTAGTGATGAGCTGAGGCTGGGGGGAAAGGCTTCAGGACCAGATTGTATTTACATTCACACCTAATCTACCTAGGTATCCAGCAAACAGAGCTGTGTTGCCCCAGTGATGGATTTTGGCTGGGGTTGGGTTACAAATCACTTGAATGCGGGGGGGTAATGAAATGTTGTTTTTATTGTATGAGTAAAGGGCAGTAGAACTGTCCTTAGCCTGTGCTGATTGAGGGCATCAAGAGAGAGGGTGGGGACAGGTATTTTGCTTGATGGTCTGCCTGAGTCACAAGTACTATTTGACCTGCGCCTCTCCACTGTTTAAAGACAGAGCTGATTAGGTGTCATAGAGAGTCTTTTGGTTTGTTAAGTGACCACTAGAGCTGAAATCTCTGATAATCAGGTCTTAGTGCTTAGACCTGCTGTGGGACAGTGTTTCTGTGGAAGAGATGCCCCAGTCTGCACTAGCACCGAGGTTCCTCCCACCCCGAAGAGCTGAAATCTCTGAGAGTCGGGTGGAACCGCGAGAGACCGACTCACAGAGGTCACAGTGGCAGGTGGCAGCAGAAGATGACAGTGTAGGGCTATTGGGGCAGAGCAATAGAGTGAACGGTGGCATGACAAACAACAGCGGCCAGAGCATTGGATTTAGGGTGACCAGATGTCCCGATTTTATAGGGACAGTCCCAATTTTGGGGTCTTTTTCTTATATAGGCTCCTATTACTCCCCGTCCTGATTTTTCACACTTGCTTTCTGGTCACCCTAATTGGACTATGCTTTAGTGAGCTTTCTCCAGAAGCTATATTTGTGACTGGGAAACTTATATAAATATATGTTTCCTAGTAGGCCAAGATTTTAAAAATGCATTATTTGCCAAGATCATTATCTCACATCATCACTATCTCAAGAGGTCATTATCTTGGGGAGTTTCTGTACTAAACTTCTTTATTATTATAATTATTTTTTATGTAAGAATGGCTATATTGGGTCAGATCAATGGTCCATCTATCCCAGTATCCTGTCTTCCGACAGTGACTGTTCCAGGTGCTTCAGAGGGAATGAACAGAACAGGGAATCATAGATTGATCCATCCCCTGTCGTCCACTCCCAGTTTCTGGCGAACAGAGGCTAGGAACATTCAGATCATGATGTTGTATCCCTGCCCATCCTGGCTAATCTTCCATGAACTTACCTAGTTCTTTTTTGAACCCTGTTATAATTTTGGCCTTCACAACATCCCTGGCAAAAAGTTCCATGGGTGACTGTGCGTTGTGTGAAGAAATACTTCCTTTAAAACTTGATGCAATAGCAATTTTTGTTTTAAACTTACTGCCTATTAATTTCATTGGGTGATCCCTGGTTCTTGTGTTAAGTGAAGGGATAAATAACACTTCCTTATTCATTTTCTCCTCACCAATCAAGATTTTATAAGACTCTATCATATCTACTCTTAGTCGTCTCTTTTCCAAGCTGAAAAGGCCCAGTCTTCTCTCCTCATATGGAATCTGCTCCATACCCCTAATCATTTTTGTTGCCCTTCTCTGTACCTTTTTCAATTCCAATATATCTTTTTTGAGATGATGTTACCAGAACGACATGCAGTATTTAAGATGTGGGCATGTCATGGATTTATATAGTAAAAGTGGAGGAGCTTGGTTTGCCAGACTGATCAGCTAAGCCAATTCTGACAACCTATATGAAAAGGCTGCAAAACACCATGCTTCTGGACTGCATCAATATGCAGAAAGTCTTATAAGCCAGTCACTGTCAAAGCCAATTTTAGAAGAACTTAATGAGGCTGTTAAGAATGCTGGAGACACAACTCAGTTTATGTGAACCAACACTGCTATTGCATCACACTTTCTATTTAAGCAAGAGATACCACACACTACAAACTAGAGGCCTATGTTAAGTGCATTGTCACTTGTTAATCCTGAAGTTGGACATTGGTCCGAACAAGACTGGCAAATGCTCACTATCTTTCTGCAAAAAACTCAGCTGACTCTCTTGAAACATGTGGTGCAACAGTGAAAGACTCAGGAGTTGAAAAAGTGAAGAATTCTCTCACTATATTAAAAATCCATGTGCATACATGGCCGACAAATGCACCAGTGCAAATAGGCATCAAGTATTAAGTCATTACGTATGTTATCTTGATGTCCATGGTAGGCCAGTAGATGCATTCTAGATGTTCAGGTTATAGAAGACACATCAGCTGCATCTGTGACATCTTAGAAGAGTTAAATGCTTGTAAATAGAACACCAAACAGATGGCTACTTGTGCATTTGATGGAGGTACAAACTTCTCTGGAAGACATAGGGGAGTACAAGCTTTGCTCAAAGAAAAGTGTAACCCTAATCTTTCCTATACACACTGTAGAGGCCATCTACTCCAGCTAGCACTGGTACAAGCTGCAGAATCTTCAAAAGACATTAAAAAGCCATACATTTAATGGCTTTTTATACTCTTTTTTCAGCAAGAGTCCAAAGGACTGAACATTTTGGAAGCAAATAGAAGATACACTGGGAATGAAGTTAAAATGAGTCCAACCTGGGAAAACCTGCTGGCTTTCTCATGAGTGATTCTTGGCAGTTGTCTTAAAATTACTGCAACCATTATTACTGGCTTTAGAAAGTATCCACCAAGATAGGACAGATCTAAGTAGTGAGGCTGGTGGACTACTTTTGTTACTAAGTTCAGAGAAGACTATCGCCGTTCTCTCTCTTGTAAATCTACTGTTGAAACCACTTGGGTCATTAAACAATGTAATCCAGGCATCTGCTACAACAGTAGTAGATCTTTGTTCAGAAATAGAAGCTATCCTTGGATCAATCAGAGATATCCATTGAAAATGTACTGGAAGAAGCAAAGACTTCAGTCCAGAAGCTGACTAATGAAGGTACTTATATTGACTCCATAAGTGAAGAGGACAAGAAGTGTTTGTTAAGCCAGCTGGAAAAGTACAAAGACTTGATTCTTACAAATCTACAATAGAGATTTCGGGATTCTATTCAACCTCCACGTAGCTTTTACAGATGCCTGTCTTATAAAACACCTACAGTTGAGTGGAGTGAGGCACTACCAGCAATGGGGCTGCCATGTGCTCACGGCAGAATAGAGAATTTTGAACACAGCATGGAATATCACACGATGAACGAATGAAGATTTAACTTCAACTTCTTTATCATTACTAATGGTTCGACCCAATCTTTGTTCTATGTTTCCTGGGATGAAAGTAAGAATTCATCTCTTGCTAATCCCAGTCAAAACAGCTACATTTGAACATATTTTTTCCTCATTGAATAGAATTTTGTGTTCTGAAAGAAGTCGCCTTCTGCCTGATCATGGGCATATCATGAAGGACTGGAAGTAATGGACACACAAGAAGACACCAAAGAGTGCAAAATTACAACAAGAAACCAAGACTGATGTAGATGTACTGCTTCATAGTAGGCTTGAGTAGCCAACTTTAATTTTTGTGATGGTTTTAAAACATGAGTTAAATCTAATAATAGTTTTTACTATGGTGCCATACAGCCCACCTTCACCCTCAGTCTCACCCCTCATCGGCCCTGACACCCCCCCCATAAATTCAAACACCCCCCCCTAATTTCAATTCCTGGGGAAACTACTGCCTGCAGCCCAAGCCCCACCAGCCTGAGTTGGCTTCTGTGCGTGTCCAGTTTGCTGTGTAGACATACCCTCAAAGGCTCACTGACAGGCTCCTTGTCTTTGCAGCATTTACAATTGCCCCTGATAGTCCCCAGGCTTCACTTCCTAGCCTAGTGGGTGCTTGTTATTGAGCATAGCACCCTCAGGCTGGTAACAGGTGTCTGCACTTGTGATGGAGCTGAACTCACTAGTGGATGCAGGGAGGCAGAGCACATGACAGGGCTTGCAAAGACATTGCTAAAACCTGAAAGCACTAATGAGGGAGGGGAACTGCAAGAGGAGGGAAAACTGCAGAGTATTGGGTGTGGGAGAGGGGAAAGGGCAGTCATCTTGTTTCATCCCAGGGGTGGCTGCATTTCAATGCTAAAGGGTGTGCTTATATTAAAAATACATGTGTTGTAGTGCGAGCCAGGTGTTAAATTGCAGAGCCCACTGATGAGCTACAGGAGCTTAACAAAACTTGCCTTGGAGCTCCCCTGAGAAGACGCTGCACTTTAACTTTTTTACTAGCCCTTTTCCCTATGATGCTATGAGGAGGGAGGGATAGCTCAGTGGTTTGAGCATTGGCCTGTTAAACCCAGGGTTGTGAGTTCAATCCTTGAGGGGGCCATTTAGGGATCTGGGGCAGGGATTGGTCCTGCTTTGAGTAGGGGTTTGGACTCGATGATCTCCTAAGGTCCCTTCTAACCCTGATATTCTATGATATTATCAAGTATTTTCAAAACTCTTTCCTGGGACATCCCTCTATGATACCCGACACTGCTGGGCATCTTGTAATTAATGAATTGCCATTTTTAATTTCTGCAAGAGTACATCTGAATGGGGTAGGTGGGAAAGACCTGAAATCAAAATGATCACCCATTGCAGTTAAGCACTGGAACAAATTGCCCAGAGAGGTTGTGGAATCTCTGTCACTGGAGGTTTTTAAGAAGAAGTTAGACAAACACCTCTCAGGGACGGTCACCATCTTGATAATACTTAGTCCTGTCTCAATTCAGGGGACGGAAGTAGATGACCTCTTCAGGTCCCTTCCAGTTCTACATTTCTATGATTCTGTTGCAGACACAGGGGCCAACTTCCGGCGACGCCCGTGGGTGCCATTACCCGGCGTCGGGGGCGGGGCCCTGTCCGACGCCGGGCCCCGCCCCCGACGCCGGGTGACGTTGCGGGGCCCTGCCCCCGACGCTGGGTGACGTTGCAGGGCCCCGCCCCCGACGCAACGTTGGCCAGCGTCGGGGGCGGGGCCCCGCAACGTCTCCCGGTGCTCCGGTAAGTTTGCCGCGGGTCCGGGGCGGGTGGGGAGTTGCCGGTGGGTGCAGAGCACCCACCAATTTTTCTCCGTGGGTGCTCCAGCACCGGAGCACCCACGGAGTCGGCGCCTATGGTTGCAGATTGTTTTAAATAAAACTAAGTCCAAAATGTTGCAAAGAAAAATTCATGTCAATACAATAGCCACTATTCTTGAAACTATATACAATTACTTTCCCCTTAACTACATGACAGTGGAGTTATCCAAAACAGCATTAGAGGGGATGATATTAGATAGGGAATATGGCATTAATTATATGGTTTGAAAAGGAAAGTGTGATTTCTTTTATATCCTTTATGACTGTGGCTGGTAATTGCTTCCTGTCTCACACCTACACAATCCCAGAGAGCTTGTCCCTGATGTTTGGCAGGAATGTAATTACAGCATCGCAGTACAGAGTTCAGTCAAAGAAGTGTATTTGTTTGTGTATAAATCGAAAATCCCATCTTTTCTAGCTCTATTTGCTGGAAATATTAACAGTTCTTTTAATAAAAGTAATAATCATGCAAAAATCCCTCATTTAAGAAAGATCCATCAGCTTGTCCCGACAAAGCTTTTTTCTCTGAAAGAAAAACATTTTCTCTGAAAGAAAAACATCCAAAACATTTGTGCACAAAATAGCATGATGAGCTCTGATCATACAGAAGATGTTACAGAGATCCCCGAGGGATGAACTGTCTCACCTTCCCCACTGCATCTTCATAAACCATGCAGTTTTCAGATCTTAAATTCATTGGAGCCTTTAATTTCATAACAGTAGTTTCCTTGTATACACTAAAGTAATGTATCTACTACAGCAGAACCTTGCTACTTCACCTTGCTGACTGGGAGACCCATTGTGAACTACTAAGTGTTGTGAATTAACCAATGAGTAAAGGAATACCATAAAAACATTAAAGGTATTTTGCTCTTTGTTTGAAATTGATTCACTTTGTTCATTTGGGGACATACCGAGCCCAGCCCCCAGATCTCAGCTGCGGAGGTTCCCAGGGCTTTCTAATGTAAAAGAGCAGAAGCGGGGCTGAATTTGGGGTGGCCATATAATGGAAGCCTGATCCGAATCCAACTGAAATAAATCAAAAAGCTCCTATCGAGCTCAATGAGTTTTGGATCTGGTCCTATAATCACATCCTGTGCGTGGTGTGACACATGGGGCTCCCTGTGCAACAGTGAAGAGATGATGGTCCCAGGGAAAAGCGAAGTCATTTCCATAGCAGGTTAGCCTTTCATGAGGCTAGTGTTCTTTTCCACAGCTTGGATGGCTTGGAATGACACAGGACTTGCCTACATAGGTAGTTAGAGCATGGCAAAGCAGGAAAAGTATAGCACACTAGCCTCCCATGCACTAATTGGCCATGTGGAGCCTGCTACTACTCTTTCAAAGTTCCATAGTGCGCTTTGACATACTCCTGAAATGGGGCACACTGAAGCAAGTCTGATTTGAAGCGACGCTCTAACACATTTTTGTTGTTTCATTCAGCAGCACGCAAATTACGAGTACTAAATACAGCAGAGCCACAGAACTTCAGGGATTGTCTTCCCGGAAGAGTTGAACCACTTTACCTCTACTGGCATAGACAAAGCAGTATGGACACAGTTATACCAGTATAGAAGTGCTTACATCAGTATAATTTAGGGTGACCAGTCAGCAAGTGTGAAAAATCGGGACAGGGGGTGGGGGGGTAATAGGAGCCTATACAAGAAAAAGACCCAAAAACCGGGACTGTCCCTATAAAATCGGAACATCTGGTCACCCTAGTATAACTTATTCCTGTAAGGGAAGGAGAGTAAGTAAACTGGCATGAGGCACCTTTATGTCACTCTTACTGCATCCACACTATGGACTGGTATAACTATTTCTGGACAAAAAAAATCCCTACCCCTAACCAACATAGCTATCCCAGTACAAAATCTGCACGTTGACCTGGACTTAGACTGAACTAAACACACACCACTGAGTATTCACTTGACTTAACATTGACTGGTTTGGGAACATTTACAGCCCCCTGACTTTGCCTGCAGCTCCTAACTATTAAAGCTTATCTTCATCAGCTGAGAGGGAATAATTCAGAAGTTCTTATTGCATTAATGCTATTTGTCACACTGCAGGTTTTTCTGTCTAATGAGTTCCTTTAATAATTAATATTTATACATGCTTTCGTGAAGCCCTATCAGATGTTGTAATTAATTCATGCTAACAGCCTCCTAACCAGGCTATGCTGCGGAAGGATTAGAAGTTGAATCAGTTCTGGCATGTCATCATTCTTGAACAATAGCCTGGTGACTGTTCAGAAATAAATGCAATGGCATGTGTGAGATCAGTATGCATATCATGTGACAACAACAAGCTGTGCTGGGACTGGTTGACTAGGATATGTAGTATAGGTCTCGCTATTAAAAACATAGTTATAAAAATGGCTAATTAACTAATAAAATTAGCTTCTCTCCAATTGTTCTTTTATTTGAGTAGTTGCTTCCCATTCCAACCTCTAAGGAATAGGCCAATTAAGCAGGAAAAGCTATTGCAATAAAATACATGAAGAGAGTTGAGGAAAAAACATACTAAACAATGTGTATTTTTGTAAAAGAAAAGACTTTAACTTAGGTGAACCAAAACAAGAAAGATTATGTAAATACCTTCAATTTCCAAGTAATAAGGAAAGGCAGTCGTGGCCTGAGATTACTATAAGTGATCACATAATGGCTATTATGTATACTTTGTTGGCCAAGATATCAGGATACATAAGTAGAGGGACAGAATCAAAGGCCATAATCCTGCAAAGGCTTATGCACATAATAAGTCCCATTGAGCTCAAAGAGACTACACATGCGAATACAGTTGCTTTTGTGCTTACAGGTTAGATCTGCACAGTTATTTAGGAACTTAAAGGTGCAGCTAAGCAACTAGGTGGATTTTTCAAAAGCAGCTGAGCAGATTAGATGCTGAAGTCCTATTGAAACCAATGGGAGTTAGGCACCTAAATTGTTATCGATGCTTTTGAAATTCCCACTAGGCATCCATCTGCGTCATTAGGTGCCTACAAATCTGGCCCTCAGGGCAGGTCTACACTTAAAATCCTGCAGTGGCACAGCGGCATCAGTGCAGCTGCACCACTGTAGCTCTTCAGTGAAGACACTACTATGCCAGCAGGGAGCTTCTCCCATCGGCGTAGTTAATCCACCTCCAGAAGAGGCGGTAGCTATGCCAACGGGAAAAGTGCTCCCATTGACATAGTGCTGTCTATTGGGGGAGGGGGGGTGAGGGGCGTTAGGTCAGTATAACTGCATGGCTCAGGGAGGTGGATTTTTAATACCCCTGAGCCACGTAGTTATACTGATGTAAATTTATAGTGTAGACCTGGCCTAAGTGGATGCAGGATTAGGGCCTAAATTACAAGATGGGGTGATGTTTTCTGTAAAAAGTATGAGTCAGTCCACATCTGCTGGTGTATATAATTCTAGCCATCTTCTCATAGGAAAGATTAGAGCTAGTACAATATCTAAACAAAACTGTTCACGAATATTCACTCAAGCAAGAAGATGATTTCATTTTTGCAGTGTTCATGCCCCTTTAGCAGTGGTCACTAGCCGGTTGATCACGATCGACTGGTCGATCCTAGAGGATCTCCCAGCTGACCGCGATCTCCGGCGGCACAGAGTAGCTGCCGCTATGGCAGACTCCCTGCCTACCCTGGCCCCACGCCACTTCCGGAAGTGGCCAGCGCAGCCCTGCGGTCCCCGGGACAGGGGTCTCCCTCTGTGCGCTGCTCCTGCCTGCAAGCACTGCCCCCGCAGCTCCCATTGGCCAGGAGAGCTGCTGGGGCAGTGCTGGCAGAGAGGGACAGCGCGTGGAGCCACATGCCCCCCATAGGGTGACCAGATATCCCGATTTTATAGGGACAGTCCCAATTTTGGGGTCTTTTTCTTATATAGGCTCCCATTACCCCCCACCCCTTGTCCCAATTTTTCACATTTGCTCTCTGGTCACCCTAGGCCCCCGGCATTCCTCCCCAGGGGCTGCAGGGGTGCATTGGCCCCTTCCAGCAGCGGTGTGGGGCTGGGATAGGCAGGGAGCCTGTCTTAGCTTCGCTGTGCCCACCGTCGACCAGGAGCTGCCCGAGGTAAGTGCTGCCTAGCAGGAGGCTGCACCCCAACCCCCATCCCTGAGCCGCCTCCCAGAGCCAGCACCCCAAGCCCCCTCCTGCACCCCAACCCCCAGCCCTGAACCCCTTCCCAGAGCCAGCACCCCAGAACCCCTCTTGTACCCTGAACCCCCTCCTGCATCCCAAGCCCCATCCCTAACCCCACTCCCAGAGCCCACACCCTACACCCCCTCCCCCACCCCAATCCCCTGTCCCAGCCTGGAGCCACCTCTTGCATCCAAACTCCCTCTTAGAGCTTGCCCCCCTCACTCCCTCCTGCACCCCAACCCCCTGCCCCAGGCTCAGCCCAGAGCCTCCTCCCACACTGCAAACCCCTCGGCCCCAGCCCAGAGCCCGCACCCCCTCCCTAACCACTACCCCAGTGAGCGAGGGTGGGGGGGAGCGAGCGACGGAGAGCTGGGGGAATGGCGTGAGCAGGGCTGGGCTTTGGGAAAGGGGCAGGGCCTTGGGAAAGGGGCAGGGTAGATCCTGGGTTGCCCTTAGATTCAAAAAGTGATCTTGGACATAAAAAGGTTGGGTACCACTGTCCTTTAGTGTTCACTTCCTTTGATCATTCTGTGAATTACTTTACTGATGGGAATTTGAAATATGTAACTGCAAGTATTTGCATCAGATGGCTGAGGGGTTACACCTATCCAATCAGAACAGAGAAACATGTCAAGTGACCTATTTATCCAAAAAGGGAGTCCAGGGATGGACATAGTTGAGTCCAATTGATTTAACCATTCAAATATTTGAGGAAATGTTCTTTGTAGAATTACTCAGCTTTGCCCTTAACACTGTTGAATGCACCATTATATTCTCCTACCTAAAGCTTTGGGCAAAGTATATAGTCATTAACATCCATTAAAGATCATGGCATTTGAACCTTGTTGTTAACTGAACAGCAAATATCTAGGGCCAAATCCTGAAGTAATTACTCTGGTTTTACTTTGTCCCTATTCCAGAGGTGACCAAACCGTGGCTCACGAGACACACGTGGCTCTTTTACAGTTAAAGTGCGGCTCGCAGAGCCCTCCCCACTTCTCCACCTATCAGACTTGGGGAGGGGGGAAAGCCCTCTGCCTTGCAGCAGAGTGGTGGGGTAGAGTCTTCAGCCTGGGGGGGCTTGGGGCTTCAGCCCTGTGGGGTGCACCTGCTGGGGTCAAGGGTTCAGCAGGAGTGGGGCTGAAGCCCCGAGTTCCAGCAAGTGCCTCCCACGGGGCAGAAGCCCCAAGCCCCGGCAGGTATGTCCTAGCTCTTGAACTTCTGAAGATTGTCTTATGTGGTTTGGAGGGTCAGTAAGGTTGGTCACCCCTGCCCCATTCAATCAAAGGATCCATTTACATGAATTACAGTTTATTCTGGTAACGAATTAGTAAATCTGAGCAGGAACTTTAAGGATTTAGCCTCTGGACCTGGTTAGTAATACTCACTTTGTAATTAATTTGGATTCTAATAGTTAGTGGGTAGGCATCTGTCCCAGCATGCCCAGAGATAAACCTATTACTTTTAAAGATTTTTTGCTCTGGCAATAGGGACCTAATATGGAGCACTAAAATACAGCCAGTTCTTTCAGGGAAAAGATTTATCTGTGCCTTCCTTTTGAAAACCTTTTGCCCTGGAGGACGGTTAAAGTATTTTTGTTCCCTAGAGAAGGAATTCTGTGACAACAGTTGAGGATGGCTGAAAAAGGAAATCTGATATGGCATTAATTTTCTGTCTACAAATCTAAATATTGCGCAATAAAAAAGTTAAATACTGTAGTACTATTAGAATTTAACTTTCATTTAAACTATCAGAAACAGGAAAAAGTCACAAGACTTTAAATGGTTTCCATATGGACTATTTAGTGAGATTAATGTGCACAACTACGTGTCTTTACAATCAAAACACCTGCCAATGTATTAAGAAAATGTAATGGGTCATGAGGACAATCAGGGTCAATGAGACAAGTTAGATGCTAAATGTTATGGCAAAGATTTTTTTAAAAATAGGAGCCTACAATTAGGCTCCCTAGTCCACACTTAGGCACCAGCTGCCACCAAATGCTGCCACCCAACAGCTCCTTTTGAAATTAATGGGTGCTCAGCACTTTTGAAAATCAAGCAACTGTCTTAGACCTGGTCTACACTACAGAGTTAAGTCGACGCAAGGCAGCGTATGTGGACTTCACTACGTATGTCTCTGCACTATATACTCCAGATGTTGCCTCACCAGTGCCAAATAGAGGGGAACTGATAACTGGCTCTGTGGATGTGGGGAAAGCGGTGGATGTGATATATCTTGACTTTAGCAAAGCTTTTGATATGGTCTCCCAAAGTACTACTGCTAGCAAGTTAAAAAAGTATGGATTGGATGAATGGACTATAGGATGGATAGAAAGTTGGCTAGATCGTTGGGCTCAATGGGTAGTGATCAATGGCTCGATGTCTAGTTGGCAGCCAGTATTAAGCGAAGTGCCTCAGGGGTCTGTCCTGGGGCCGGTTTTGTTCAACATCTTCATTAATGATCTGGATGATGGGATGGATTGCGCCCTCAGCAAGTTCACAGATGACACTAAGCTGGAGAGAGAGGTAGATATGCTGGAAGGTCAGGATAGGGTCCAGAGTGACCTAGACAAATTGGAGTATTGGGCCAAAAGAAATCTGATGAGGTTCAACAAGGACAAGGGCAGAGTCCTGCACTTAGGACGGAAGAATCCCATGCACTGCTACAGGCTGGTGACCAACTGGCTAAGCGGCAGTTCTGCAGAAAAGGACCTGGAGATTACAGTGAACGAGAAGCTGGATATGAGTCAACAGTGTGCCCTTGATGCCAAGAAGGCTAACGGCATATTGGGCTGTATTAGTAGGAGCATTGCAAGCAGATCGAGGGAAGTGATTATTCGCCTCTATTCGGCTCTGGTGAGGCCACACCTGGAGTATTGCATCCAGTTTTGGGGCCCCCACTGCAGAAAGGATGTGGACAAATTGGAGAGAGTCCAGTAGAGGGCAAAGAAAATGATTAGGGGGATACAGCATATGACTTATGAGGAGAAGCTGAGGGAATTGGGCTTATTTAGTCTGCAGAAGAGAAGAGTGAAGGGGGATTTGATAGCAGCCTTCAGCTACCTGAAGGGGGGTTCCAAAAAGGATGGAGTTAGGCTGTTCTCAGAGGTGGCAGATAACAGTACAAGGAGCAATGGTCTCAAATTGCAGTTGGGGAGGTTTAGGTTGGATATTAGGAAACGCTATTTCACTAGGAGGGTGGTGAAGCACTGGGTTACTGAGGGAGGTGGTGGAATCTCCATCCTTAGAGGTTTGTAAGGCCTGGCTTGATTTAGTTGGGGTTGATGCTGCTTTGAGCAGGGGCTTGGACTCAGGGCTGGCTCCAGGCGCCAGCGTTCCAAGCAGCTGCTTGGGGCGGCAATCTGGAAGGGTGGCAGTCCTGTGCCGTGAGGGCAGCACGCGCCGCCTGTGGCGGCGGCAATTTGGCGGCAGCTCTTCGCGGTGGCAGCAGATCTTATCTTCAGCCGCCTGCAGCGGCAATTTGACGCACTGCTTGGGGCAGCAGAAATGGTAGAGCCGGCACTGGTTGGACTAGAAGACCTCCTGAGGTCTCTTCCAACCCTAATCTTCTATGATTCTATGGTACCACTAGCAAAGCACTGATCAGTATGCTCAAAGAAGACAGCCCCACCCTTCCCAGTCCCACATGGAATGTGGGACTGTTGCACAGATTTGTGGCTGGTGGGAGGTCGTCTAAAAGTCAGCTCTGTCAAGGTATCTGGAAGGTTAATATTACTGATGCAAATTACGGTAAACAAATAATAAGCACGGGAGAAGGAAGAGAGAGAATCAAAAAGCTCCTTGGCAATGAAGGAGGAGAAGTAGAAGTGCAAAGAGAATGGAATATAATGTAAAGTAGGGAATATGGTGAGAAAGCACTAATGTGTTTCAGCAATGGTTTTCATGTCACTTGGCATCCAGAAGGCAACAAGCTGCATTTAGGTTCTTATATTTAAATGCTGTCATTATAGAGACTGCATTTTAATTGCCCTGAGACAACAAACTATGTCTGTTGGTATGTTGCCTAAAGACAGCCTACTCTAGTTTCCTTGTAGCAACAATCTGCTATCAAGGCAAAGAAAAATAAATAAAACAAACCTTATAATTAAGCAGATAACAGCTCCTCATCTTTTGTTCAAGGGAGAAAACTAGATGAGAGTTATCAGATAGTGCAGTCAGATGCTCAAGGCTAAACTGCATTTGCTTTTTCATACCATGGTGTGTAGCATATGACCATGCACCAGTGTCTACCACAGGAAAAGGGCACATCCTGGCCTCCTGACCCGTGTGTGTGCCTCCAGGGCAGTCAGGTTTCAGCATTCAGACATGTGATGAGGAACAAAGAAGCCCTTTATGCAGCAGTAATTGCAACATTGGATTTCAGTTTTAGTCCCAAATATGAGCTGAAAGCAGCCATAAACAGGCTATTTAATCCACCCTGGCAAAGATGAAAGCCAGAGAGAGAGCGAGGCAGTGTCTGTGGAAGAAAAGGATAATTATTTAATGTAAATGAGCCTAAGGAGAGAAACAGCAAGGGAGTAATTTTTTAATTATAAAGAAATAATTGCAGCCTGGAGAAATATACAGAATTCCAGCTTATTTTTCAAATCTGCAAGTTGCTTTTTTATAATAAAACTCAAACTAACCAGTTTGGAAGGCAAAAAGTACCTGTTTGCTCTCATTGGTCAGAGCAGAATTTACTGCGCTGGTTGTGCTCTAGGACAGACTGATGGGAAAATACTTTTGTTCTCGCAGCAGGTTACTGTATCTAAAGGGTATCCTCTGCTCATCAGTGAAGAGACATAAATATCGCAGATATGAATGCTAGAAATATAACAGCTGGCAGGCATTCAGAACTTTGTATCCTGAAAGATCCCAAAGCATTTTGCAAACTTTACTATGAAGATATAGCTTAAAAACATTACATATAAAGATATTCTAAGCACACTGTGTGTGTTTGTGCACATACATGCAAATGATCGCGCACACACACACACAATCGGTATATGCTTCCTCTGCCTTGAGGTCGTATATCTTTAAAAGAGTGGCCAAAGAGATTTTTACTCAAATGTTCCCAAAAGTTCACCTTTGGGCTGAGACAAAGGTAGTATAAGCCCCAAAGGTGACATTTTTCAGAAAGTTCCAAGCATCTCAAAGCAGAGATTAATAATAGAAATTGTAACCTTAGCCATAGCTTTGGAGATACACAGAAAGATAAAATCCAAAGAATTCCCCCTATCAGCTTTAACTCCTGATCTTTCAGATACCAATCTGGGCAGTTAACTTTCAAAATATGAGTAGTCCCACAGTACCCCTATCTGCTGCTGTCAGTGGGACTGCTCACATTTGTAAAGTTACAGATATGCATTTGTGTTTGCAGGGTTGGGGCCAAGACTTAGCACATGCTTAACTTTAAGCCCTTGAGGAGTTCCACTGAATGAAATATGCTTAAGGTTCAAATGTATCATTTACATTGACAGCGCCAGATCAAACACATCTGAAAAGCTATCAGCACCCCTTGTGGTACAAACAGGGCTGGATTTCCAGTTAGGCACAGTAGGCACGTGCCTAGGTGGTGCACCGATGTTCTAGGGGTGCCTAAAAGTTAAAAGTGAGTTAAAAGTTTCATTTTTACAGGAAACACAAAGATCAGCTATAGGCGGGGAACCGGGGGGAGGGGGGGGAGAGGCACTGAAGATGCTGTGCCTAGGGGCCAGTAAGGTGTAAATCCAGCCCTGGGTACAAAGATGAAGATGCACAATAAGGGTCCAAATCTGGAGTTTTTACATACATGAGTTATCCCTCTGAAGCCTGTGCATGACACATATGAGTATGGGCTACAAGATTGGACCCTTTATATTAGTGCATTTTGCCAGTATGTGAGCTGAAGTTCAGCACTGAGAGTCTTTTCTGTGTTTCATTCAACAGCAGGCCAATTACTGCATAAAAATAATTGTGACAACTTTTTAAAATATTCACTTTAAAATGAATTTGATAGATTCATAGATTCTAAGGCCAGGAGGGACCATTGTGGTCATCTTAGTCTGACCTGCTGTATATAATAGGCCATAGAACTTCACCCAATAATTTTTGCATCAAGCCCAAAACTTCCGTTTGCATGTAGCTTATCACTGAGAAAGAAATTCAGTCTTGATTTAAACACTGCTAGCGATGCATGGGCAGCGGGTGAACTGTGGGCTCGGGGAGGCTAGCCCCCAGCCTGGCCCCTCTGCCCGAGGCCCTCCTCTCCCACCATAGCCGAGCCCCCCACCACTCCACCATCCCAGCCCCAGGCCATCTGAGTGCCTCCAGCCCTGGAGCTCTGGGCGGGCAGGCAGCATGAGGACTAGCTCCAGCTGCCCACAGTCCCTGGCTGCAGGCCAGCCCCTACTAGCTCTGGCCAAGGGGGAAGAGCTGCAGTCACAGGTGGGAAGCAGGAGGGGACTTGAAAGCAGAGCATGGGCGGGACCACACCAGGCTGTTTGGGGAGGCTCAGCCTCCCTCGGCCTTTGATACCCACCACCCATGAAGTGATGGAAAACCACATCCTCAGTAAAGTTGATCCAATGGTTATTTACCCTCACTGTTAAAAATGTGCTCCTTGTTTCCAGTCTGAATTTGTCTAGCTTCGCCTTCCAAACCATTGGATCTCATTATGCCTTTTTCTGATAGATTAAAGAGCTGTTTGCTAATTATATCCATCTGCACTGTCACTTTGTCACTTTAGAAAAATTCCATTTCTTTCTCGAAAGGGAGACGAGAAGTAAGGCAAGAAAAGCCAGCAGCCCTGAGAGGCTGAGTGGAGGAGGAAAAATGATGCAGCACCGGTAGCACGGAGAAAACAAAAGAGAGTTCCAAGATCTAAGTCAACACAACGTATAAAACAAACTGGTAATTTTAGAACTGTGGGGCTTTTATTTCACCAGCTGCTTCTGGTCACTACATAACCACCAGGCTAGGTTGCTGCACCTATCCTTTATGATGTTACCAAAACACCTTAATGAAATTATTTACAGCCCTGTAATTCACAGCTGACTGTCTTAAATTCTATATGGACACACTGAAATACCATAATAAATGATTGTTTCTCCCTCTAAACCAGTGCCATGAGTTCTAACAACTATATTAGGCATGATTATTACCTACATATGTTAATCAAGAATAGTTACTGTAAAATTCACAGACCATATCATTACTATGCAATTACAGTATTTTCCATGTACTGGCTCAGAACTATATGGTTACACCTGTACAGCATTTTTTGTGCTCTGCAAAATATAATGGGCCAAATGGTCCATCAATACAATGCTGTTTTTAATTGCCAGTAGAACTTGTAGTTAAGCTACATAAGCCACCGAGTTAGAAGGCTTAAAGGGTTCCACAGTGGTATATGCATAAATCAGACTGTATGATATTAAACAATATATGTAAGTATCACTGGACTGGGACATTCAGAACGGTGGATTTATATTTACATCTATAGAAATAAGGGTTAGGTTTCATTAACTATATAGAGTACTCAGGAAAGTTTAACAAAAGTTGATGCGCTTAATACATTGTGTTAATGAAGTTTCACTCAGGGATAAATGTGTCTCTTTGGGCCAAAATGCCAAATCTTGCTATTTTCTTCTTCAGGGTGTTCTCTAATTCATGTAATGACCTAATCTCTGCAAATACAAACATGAAACCAGAGTGAAAATGGAGAGAAAAGGGGGTGACAAGAGAGAATACAGTGGGGGGAAAGAAACCTCCATGCATTTTTAAAAACTAGCAATTCTGTTTAGTTGAGAAGAATCAAAGGAAATTTTTTTCTACTTTTCAGCATTCACTGTGCCCTTTAAGATGATGGCTGGTTTGAGCTAAGATCTTCATGCCAAAAACTTGAAACTCTTCATCTACAAGTAGGTCTTAGTTTCCCTCAGTTATTGCTAAATCTGATTCAAAAAGGGTAAGAGATTAACTCCTGTAAAGGTATAGTTTTAATATCCCTAACTAGAGAGAAAATGGTTAGATATGTATTAAATCTAGACACGGTGGACTTAAAAACCATCAGTTTATCAGTCATAAACTTAGACAAGAGATACTTCACGCTCATATCTCTAACACATAAATGTAGATAACAATAAGCTTCCCATGAATCCCAGGTTAAAAAAACAAACCAACAAGACTGGTATGGAAAAAGGTTCAAATAAAAGACTGAAAAGGAAAGCCTAAAAAACCAGGGTGAAATTCTGTTCCCATTTAAATCAATGGGAACTTTAACATTGACGTCAGTGGGGCCAGGATTTCAACCCAAATATACAACCACCACACAGGTTACTAGAAATACAAGGGACATGTTATCTAAAGGCTCCTGATCCAGAACTTATTTATTTGAGTCTGTTCTCCTCCTGTAAGGAAGTAAAAAGGGAACTTACCTATAACTAGACAAAGTCAGAGGACTAGGTAGATTCAGAAACTCTTGAAGACCAGCGTACAACTAGGAGTCACACAAGTTCTCCTAAGAAGTCTCTGCTGTTGGAGATTGAATTTGCCATTCTTATTTAAATATTCACAAATATTTTTATAGCCTGCTCATCAGACCACAGATTATTTTTCTCTATCATTAATATAGAACTACATTTCCCACATTGGCCAAGGATTTTTTACATTAATGGATTTAATTACAATACTTTTGGATTTCAACATTTCAAAATAGAGGTGGAAATTTCCTGCAAAAAAGGGTACATAACTGTTAGTAGAAATATATTGACCAAGAACAAGAAAGATATATACTGTTGAAAGAACAGAAGCATCAAGTAATATATTTTCTTAATAGCTAATGCGGGAGTTAACATGTCCTGGGTCTTGCTGGCTGTACTGTACAATATCTATAGGGCTTATCTCTGATTCTTCCTTTACATTATTATCTTACTTCTCATGTAATCTCATGAGTTCCTAAGGTCTTACTTTTACTTGAGGAGTCAGACAGTATTTGGCGTGAGCAAGCATGGTAGAAATGGGCCTAAAGAGAGAGGGGAAAGAGGGGACACTTTATGACATTAGTCAGCCCTGAACACTGGAATCAGAACATAGAACAAGTCTTCCCATTAATCACATCAATTGCTATTATATTTCTGAGCATAATTAAGTTCATTTTAAAGTGAGACTCACCGTTCCCTGATGAAAAAAGAGCAGTACCATGCAGCAGAAGGGTTGAAAGACACTCTGGATGTGTGCCAACTACATGGGCAAGAGAGGCTGGTGGTGGAGTAGTAGGGATTGCTTCAGTGGGAGGTCAGGAAGGCTTAGGCAGTCGGCAAGGCCCTGATCCAAAGCCTACTGAAATCAATAGACTTTTCTCTTTTACTTTAATAGAAGTAGTGCCAGGCTTTAACGCAGTGGTGGGCAACCTGCGGCCTGTCAGAGTAATCCACAGGCATGGCCCCCCGCAGCTCCCAGTGGCCGCGGTTTGCCATTCCCAGTCAATAGGAGCTGCGAGAAGCAGCGGCCAGCACATCCCCACGGCCCGCGTCACTTCCCGCAGCTCCCATTGGCTGGGAACCAGCGAACCGCAGCCACTGGGAGCTGCAGACGGTCAACGTAAAAAAACTGTCTCATGGTCTGCCAGCAGATTATCCTGACGGGCCACAGGTTGCCCACCACTGCTTCAAAGGGAAGCAATGGCCTCAGTGGGTGCACCAGGGAACCTGGTGGAGAGAGAAAATCGTGAAGGAGAGAGATGACCTAAGTGAAACTAGGGAATGATCAAGAAAGGGGTAAGCTTATGGGGCTGCTGGGAATTGGGTGAGCATCACGGCATACCCTAGGGGAAGTAATGGCCTCAGTGGAAGGAAGGAGGGTGCCGGTAAGGGGCTCCAAAGAGAGGGAGCATACTGCGAGTCTGAAGGAGTGGGGTTCTCCACTGTAAGTAGAACGGGAGCATCACTTCTCAATGGAAGATTATTTTCATTTTATCTCCTAACTGGGGTTTCCTGACTGTAGAATTATCATCATTATGAATTCAGGTATGTGCACAATTGTAGGCCAAGTGCTAACTGTTTTATGTATTATTAGTCAGTTTATGGCCACTCCTTCCCCAGGCTCCTTGGGGATGAAAAACTGCAAACACTCTGAACAACAAAAATCATCTGTTCCATTACATGTCGTCTTCAGTACTTTATTGACTGAGACATTCCAGGGACATTTCCAAATTGCTTAAGCATTTTTCAGCAACTACACTGGAGTTCTTGCAACATATTCTCTCTGTGCCTGTACTTTGGGGCTGGGTTCCATTGTTTATTGCCTTTGCTGATCTCTTCCGCTGCTAAAGGGAATTTCTGACTTATCCCTGTTGCTAGATTACTCACAAGCCTTCTAGATACAGTACCTTTCTAAGCCCCTTGTGACAAGGCAGCTCCTTCACTACTCAGTGAACCTCACTGCCTGGCCAGTTCAGGTAGTTCTGCAGTCACACACACCAGGCTGTTTATCTTTCACCAAGGTGTGCATTTATTTCCCTCTTACATAACAATATCATGCAACACAGCCTTATAGCAAGGACAGGCTTCCTTACAGCCATCACTCTCCAACCCAGGCTCACCTTCTGAGCTCCTCCTGAGCTGCCCTTGCTGCCTGTTTCCTCCCCTTATATCGTCCCCAAGTTACCTTGCTAACCCAGTGATTGTCTCCCAGGTGCTCACAACCCCCCACCAAGGAGTGTGTAATTGCCCGCAGGTGGGCCTGCAGTCATTTCCAGGCTGCAGCATGGTCAGTGATCAGGGGGCTGCTGATAGCACCCTGCCACACCCCTGTTCAATAAAATCACATAAGTGTGTGCTTCGTTTATTCCCATTCAGGACCGCACTTAAGCACATGCTTAATTTTAAGTATGTGATTAGGTCCGAATAACTTAACTCTAGCCCACATTTTAGGGGTAAATGATTGGGACAGGCATGTGCATTAAAATATTCAGAGTACTGGAATTTTCTTCTCATTTAAAAATGTTAACTCATTATGGCCCAGATTCTGCCACTCTCATTCACACTGAATAATACCTGACTCCGTAAACCCCACTGAAATCCATAAGACTACTCAATGGTGACGCGAGTAGGATTACTCAAGGAGTACGGTACTACTCATCACGCATAAGGGTGGTGCTAAATAACAGATTGTTACATTTTCCATTGTTTGGCTCTGTGAAAATTTAGATTCTTGTTTTCAAAAACATTCAAACCAAACACTCTTCTTGGATTTTCTAAAGTGTGCCCTGTTCCCTTCCCTTATTCTCCCCATTCCGCTATTCTCAACATTAAGCTCTGTTTTTTAAGCTATATATCAGAGCTCAAGTAAAGTATTTATTCATATGAATGGGGATAGTGATCAACTTAACTTGTAAACTCGTTGAGGCAGAGACCGTCTTTTTGTTCTGTGTTCGTACAGTGCCTGGTGCAACGGGGTCTCTGTCTAGAATTGGGGTTCCTAGGTGCAACAGTAATACAAATAAATAAATAATACATAAAATATTGATAATGATAAATGCTGTGGGTTGTTTGTAGGAGGAGAGATTAGCTGTAGCTAGTTAAATCATCCTCAGGGGAAAACTCATAAATGAGAGTTTAGAATCTCTGCCAAAACTACTGTCACTTCAGTGATTTGTGACACTGAAAGAGGGGAAATATGAACTGTGGTCACTGAATCAATGTAACTAGCTACAGAGCTGGATAGTTATACCAAATAGCTCTGCAGAAAAACATTTGCTATCCCATGGTCTAGTAAGATGTATATACTATATATGGGCGTGTTTTCCATAAGTAAAGAATGATCAGATGAAGGTAAATATTGGTAAAGCTTCCTTTGAAATAAATCATGTACTGTCTTAGTAGATTATTGTTGAGACTAATGTCTGTTGTACTAGGAAATGAGTGTGAGATACTGTTTTCAAAATAGCCCATGACATTTCACTCAGAATCCCATGGCATGCCTATGAGTAATGTCCATCCTTATCAGCTCATTATGTGATTCATGCCCAGTAATGACTGAACCAGTAACTGCCAAAATGCTGAAAAACATCATTGACAACCCCATTATGAGGGAACAGGGTGAAGACAGCTCAAGCAGCTGCTGTTATCGGGTGAAAATCTAACCTTGATCATTCGTGGAGAACCATGGTTACATTGGGTTTGTATGTTTCTCTGTGAATGCTGCATTCTGAACTTAGTGGTGAAACCATCTGATCTTAGAATCATAGAATATCAGGGTTGGAAGGGACCTTAGGAAGTCATCTAGTCCAACCCCCTGCTCAAAGCAGGACCAATCCCCAATTTTTGCCCCAGATCCCCAAATGGCCCCCTCAAGGATTCACAACCCTGGGTTTAGCAGGCCAATACTCAAACCACTGAGCTATCCCTTGGATACCTTTGGTTTCTGGGAGGCCAAGTTCACCTTACTGGGTGTGTTGATGCAGCCCTCCATGGATCTGAGATAGATACAATGAGCACTGTGTGCAGATGAAACCCTAAAACCTGACCTGATTCCTGGTGTCTGCTCCTGTGTACTTTACAGAACCAATGGCACCTCTGTTAAGAGGAAGGGTTTGCCCCAGTCTCCTTAGTCACATTTCCTTCCCTCCTCTGTTCCCCAGCATTGTACTGCATGTGGGGTGTATATATTCCAGTGCCTCCTGCAATCTACTAAGCCAAATATGCCTCCTCAATTATCATGATTTAGTTCAGAACAAATTATTTGGCACAGGGGCCAGCTTTTTGTACAGCCCCTAGCATAATGGAGTCCTGGTCCATGTCTAGGGCTCCTAGGTATTACAGTAATACAAATAATAATAATGAAGAAGCAGAAGAAGAAGAAAGTAAATGAATGACCATAAAGTTAGCACTGTGGGAGGGTCCCCACTTGATTCTGAGGTTCAATCTCCAGATAACTCTCAGTTGCATCTGTTTTCACCTGACATGGCTTCTTCAACCCTGCTGTACAGGACATTCCATACTTCAACTGTGCAGTGACTACCTTACAGCTCCATACAACCCAATATACAGTCAGTGAAGAGATTTGGGAGGAAAGGACCTATATGAAGGCAAAAGATGTCATTGTGTATGGCTTCACAGTCAGAGACTATTTGTTTTTTATTTTAAAGCTATAATGAGGTTGTGCAGAAGACAAGCACAATGCATAAATCAAATATGTCCACACGTGAAATAGCCCTCTGTGATGGTTCTTGGTGTACCCAAGAGTGTAACTCACCTTATTACCCTCTGCCTCTAGAGAGAGGGACATTTGCCTGTGCTAGCTGGGTGTTATCTCCCTAACACCACCAGCCTATTAGCCACTCAAGCACTCTCCTCTGCCTTGCAGGTTAACAGTAGGTGCCCGCCAGTTCCACAGCCACTTTGAAGCATCCCCCTGTGATATCAAGTCCCTGTCACTGGCTACTCACATAAATCCCAGAGCCTCTGCCCCCAGAGCAGCAGTGTACCCTAGTTTACCTTTTCACCTTAAACCACCTGTCCTGGGAACCACACAGCACTTGTGAGCACTTATAATAAAATAAAAGCAGGATTATTTTAGAAAGAATAGAGATTCAACTGGAAACTAAAGCGAGTGAGGGAAACAAAGGGTTGCAATATCAAATAAAATCATAAAAGACAAACAAGGGCCTACACTTATTAATAGTTACCTTTCCTAGTGAATAAAGTAGATTTCCCCCCGGCATTCAGTCTGTTGCAGAGCTGGCGGGCTTCACAGGAACCAGGATCCACACTGTCATGAAAAACACTCCTGCTCTACAATACATCCCCTCAGTGACTGGATACAGAGTTCCTCTCCCCACTCTGTGTTATCCTGAAACAGTCTTTTGTCTTTATTCATAGGCAGGCAATTCCCTGTCAGTTATAATGTTGCCGTGCCTTCCATGTGGTTTTGATGGTTTGCAGTTGTCTTTGAGGGTTTTCCATTGACTGTTCTGTGATGGGGCAATGGTAGACAATTGAGCCTTGCGTTACATCACAGACTAACCAGTGATGGGTGGCAACTACCATCTGCACGAATAGGCTATCATCAAGTAATATTCCTTCCCAGTGACTTCTTTTAACCTTAAATCCATAAGGGCATACATTTCATTAAATTACAGTATTCCTTAATTATTAGCCATACACACATTATATCATGATTATGAAACTCAATAAATTGCAAGCTTTCAATAGAGACCTTACATGTTACCCTTTATGGATAAATACCCCGTAAGCAATGTATTTGATGTAGTGAGTTTGTCAGGTCAGAGACAAGAGTTATTTGCAAAGAACAGGGGATCCTTTGCCAAGGGGCATTTGTGTCACACCCCCTCAAGAGTTTTACCCTCTTGATAATCATGGCTAGGGTAAAGCAATGCTGCAGATATCTTGCAGTTTATCCCACTACTGCCTCTCCTGCTGCAAGAATGTATCCCCATAGCAAAGCTATTATTAGCACCAAAATACTGTACAGTACAGCACTCCTTTGCTGTGTTAAACATTCCACTGTCCTGGATGAATGTCAGGTCTTCCATTTGCCCACAATAGTCAAATGAATGGTATAAACTATGACAGGGAGCTCTGCCATTAGTGAGGAAAAAGGCCAGGGGAATAGCGGGGAAAGAAACAAGCTCAACCAAAACTATTTCACTGCCCTGCACACCCAGCGAAGCTGGATACATAGTCTGACAAACTACCCAGCAGGCTGAGTGAAGGGCAGCTGTGAAAAGCAGAAAGTGAAAAACTGCAGAAAAACGGCATACTCTTAGTAACCCAAATGCCACTCCATGCACAGACAAAGGAAATCAAAGCTGATTATAATTCATGGTATCAGTGTACCGGTATCATGTGACCTCACAACCAATATTTAGGGCAGCAATAGAAATGACCTTGCCAGCTCTAAAAATATAGCATATGATATCAAAAGGGGTATTTGTTTAATAATTGGTTACTCTAGACAGATAGGAAAAGCACCAATATTTTGAATTTTAATCAGAAGAGGCTTTGATTTCCTCTGTGCAAACAAACCTGTTCATTGAAGGGGGAAAAAAAAACCTCTCTTCTCAAACCTGACAAACTCACTACATCAAATACATTGCTTATAGGGTTTCACCTCCCACTCTGTTCCAAAGAAATCAGAAGGTACAAACTAAAGAAAACTAGATTATATGAAAGTGGATTAAAGCAGGAAGATTGGGTGTACCTAAAACCCAAACCCAAACATATAGAAAGCTCTTAGTGGCTCTCCCAGAGCACAACTAGAATTATTAGTAGGGGAAAACAGATTCCAGGTTGCATATGTTGCATTATTCACAAGTAGAGAATCATTTTCTCATGCATGAAGGAATTTATTAGGTAAATAGAAGTTTGCCATATCCGGACAGTCCTTCAAACCTAGATAATCTCCCAAATGAATCACTTCCTCTGAAGTAAAGGAGATTGGAGGTATACAAGCATATCGTTACACACACTCATATAAAAGGTACAAAAGGCCGTTTCTTTTTATTTTAATAGCAGGAGAATGAAATAATCTTTTTCAACAGAATAGTTTTATTGTTCAGCCCACATACTGTATTTGTTGAACTGAAATTGGTACTAGTGAAGGAGAAGAGGAAAAGGAAAGCGAATGAGAGGAATAAATGTATTTTAATATTTGGGCTCTGTTTATGGGCCCACTATCTGACTATATTTTGGTAAACCTGACAAACAAAAAGATTTAAGCAATTACACAAACAATGGAAAAATGTAGGAAAAGTTCACAATAATTCTGCTGTAAATCTTAATATCACTCATACATCACCTTCCACTTAGTGATCATGAAATCCACATTCTCATTTTAATTTACTTTTAAGGCTAATCCCTTAGGGCCCAAATTTTGTGTTTTTACAGAGGCAAAACTCCCCATTAGCCTTAAAAGAATCAGGCCCAAACAGGTAGTTCTACTAAAAGAGGTGCATGAATAGCAGTGGCACATGGGAACTTGGTTCTTGGACAACATGAGACGCTGATAAATGTCCTCTACAGAAACAAAATCCCTGGATGAAATTCTAGCCCTATTGAAGACAGTGGCAAAACACCAATTGACTTCAAGGAGGCCAGAATTTCATCCCACATTTTTAAAGGGCCTCAATTTGCTCTCTAAAATTTTAGGAGCAATTTCTCACATCCAACTTTTTGCCTGTACACTTTAGCTACATAACTTTCGCAATTACACTTTGTGCAAACAAATCTGATTTTTTTGAGGGCACAGTCACTTGGGTAAATTGCACCTGCAGTTTTAACTGTGTTAGAAAATGCATTCAAAAGTGTATTTGAAGAACAAAGGTGAAAAGAGCCTATATGCTGCAATTATTTAGTTCAGTATTGTCAACTTTCCAAATCTTTATTCAGGGCATCAAATTCCATGGATCACATAATGTCTCCTACTCTGTATCCCTGATCTTTTCAAGAAAAATTTTGGAGCTTTCTCAAAACTCCAACCCCACACTCCAGAATTCAAATAAGGATAGTAGAATACATTACTTATGGAGCACTTCATATAGTTAACCCTGATTAAATTACATAAGCACCAAGATCTCTTCAGACTCCTGCCAGATGTAGTTAGACACTCAGTTCAATAAATTCTAGAGCCTACCAGCTATTCTTCTTCCCCCGGAGAATACTTTTTATTTTGATGAGGACCAACAACTTCATAAAAGAATTTACAGAAATGCATAACTCTAGAGGAAAGCTTTAACAATATTTCCAGACAAAACCTGCATGAAGATGAATTAAGGTTGAGAATACATATTGGTCATCTGAGGGTAAAAAAATTACAATAAAGTTGCAATCATCTGAAAAACAAGCATCACAAACCTAGGACATTCAGAGTTAAGGTTAAACTTAAAAGAAATCCAAATATGTTAAGGTATGAAAATAAGGAGTTAAGGCATCCAATCTTAACTCTGGCCTGTGATGACACCATGCAATAACCATACGGTCATTTTGGTGTTTGTAGTCCCAGATTAGATTTAAATGTTTTTAAAAGACACGTCCATATTTGATATTTCCACCCCTCAGGACATCGTTGTCCAGTGTAATAAAATAGTGCTGGATCATTCTATTAGCATGCTGACCAGAGTACAGGGTAGTGCAGAATGCCTACCAAGATTCCCGGACACTTGCTACAGTAGGCTGAAACAGCTGGGGGAGCTCTCACAGCACCAGCCAAGTAGGAGGGAGAGCTGTGGGTGCGGGTGCGCTGCTCCTGAAGCCAGGGAGAGGAGGGGGAAGCTCTTCCAGTGCTTTTTTAATAGTGCTCCTCCTTGCTCCCCACTTATTCCTGCTCCATGATTGTGCTGGGATGGACGAGAGGGGGAGGGATTTGCAACACCTTTTTTGTGGAAAGCAGCATACTCTCCTTCTGCTTGGCTAGTCAGCTACAGTCAGAGGTGAAAGTAAGCCAGTACGGTCGGGTACGGCGTACCAATAAGAACGTGCTGACCGTATCGACTGGGCCGCTGATGTGGGGAGGCAAAAGGGCCAGGCTGGGGCTCCGGCGGCAATTTAAAGGGCCCGGGGATCCCGGCCACTGGTGCCTACCACACCAGCAGCCGGAGCCCCGGGTGGCACAGGCCGGGCAGCGCTGAAGGGTTGGCTGGGGGATTTTGCCCCGAGGCCCCGCCCCTTCTGCCTGAGGCCCCGCCCCTTCCAGGGGCCCAGAGCCACTCCCCCACCTTGACCAGAACCCTGGCCACCCTGCATACCGGTAACTCATTTAAGTTACTTTCACCCTTGGCTACAGTGGTTGGCACCTGGAGGGATGGGGCCATGACTCCACCTGCTCCCTGCCCAATTGCTTCCAAGGGAAAACATTTGGGGTGCCACCCCTTTGCTCTCCCAAATCGTCACAGCTCTGATTCAGGATGCACAAAGACCCTGCTATGGGCCTACATTAGCCAAGGGCACATAAATGTTGTTACTATGATCCCCTCTGTGGGTCAGAATCCACCATCCTTACCACTCACACTGAGTAGGAGCTCCCTCTGCCAGGAATACTAGTGAAGTCAATGGGACTACTTGTGGAGTGAAGTCCTACCTGTAGAGTAAGGGTGGCAGAATCTGGCACCATGTTCTTACATTGATACCAAGCATTAACATTAAGAAGACGGCTACGTGGAATTAAAATCAAGAAATATCTCCATGAATTTTGGACAAAATCCTTGAAGATTGTTGCAAATCAGGGGCCAGATCATGCTTGCCTTACTCATTCAAGTGATCTTGTTGAAGCCAATGGGAATGAGGCACTTGTATAGCAGGCATTGTCTCTATAAAGGGAAATCCCCATATGTTCTGCCAAAATTCCTCAGCGATTTCTCTATCCCAGCTTGTTAAATACTCTCCGGCTGTAACACGATTGATAGGTTAATTTGTGTGTCCAATTTTGAGCAGACCAGCTGTCCATTTTCAGAAACGTGAAATCCTTTTGAGAATGCCTATAAGAAAACATACTCTGTCTTCTAGGAATAAAGCAGGCTTCTTTTAATACCAGATAAACTGTAACTCATATAGCTTATAAATCTTGACAACAGATTCCGGTCACTGATGTATTATTTTCATAGGGCTGAGCCTTTTTTCTTCTTCCTCCTCTGATACCTTATACTTTCGGTTTAAATGTGAGGCACAGCTGTCTCTGCCAGCAGGGGTTCATATTATATGCATCACAAAGATTTACACAACAGGTGTTCTACCAACCCACTGCATTACCATTTTCCTCAGTGCAAGGAAACAACGTACTGTGCAGTGACCAAAAAAAAAGAAAAGAAAAGAAAACATTTGCTAGTGAGATGTAAGACTTGACTGAGTTCCCACTTAAGGGAAGTGTTTCTCTTTAAATGTTTTCCTTACAAATGGATGGGTGAAATTAGTCACTAACCATATGAAAAATATGCCTAACGTTAGCATGACTGTGTAAACATCGGCTAACTGGAGGGCATATTTCGCATGGAGAGATTTTTGCTATGAAAACTCATCTCCCATTTGTCCCGTCATTGCTTTGTTTTCTCCCCTGACAACAATGATAAATAAACAATTGGAGCAAGGCTCTAGCCAAACTCTGTAGCAATGATGGGCAAAAGCGAAGCTGAAGAGACTTCCTCTTCTTCCTACTAGGCTGAAAATGGCTGCTAATGAGCCCTACAAATACATGGAGATGGAACCTCTCTGTAAGGCAAAGCAACAAGCAAACAGTCTTTGAGTATCTTTATATACTGTGATTAAGTATTGCTTTAAACTACATGAGCAATATGTTCTTAAAAGAGACACATTTGACACTTGGTATCAAAGCTCTCAAATTGATCAGATTAGGAGACGAGTCTACCAGTTTAAGAAATACTTCAACACTTAACAGCATGCTTGTTTCTGACAATGTGTTTCAAGGGCGAAAGTGGAGACAGCAACCAAAACAGTAATTTCATGGGGAAATGCACTGAACTCTATAGGAAGTGATGTATGAATTTTGAGACAAAGATCCAGCTCTCCAAGCTTCTGCCACATGTCTTCTGCCTCTGAACTAAAATATTAACTACTCTGTTTCTCTCTCACTCACAAACTCACTCACACACACACGTACATAGAGACTCTTGTACCTAATCCATAATTCTTCATACTCTTTCTAGCTATAGTTAAGGACCTGTCCAGAGGCAATGTGGGGGGAGACATACGGGGGTCACATACCCCCCAGATTTCCTGCTTGGTTTGTACTGAGCATGCTCATGTGGACTGAGCATGCTTAGTAATACCACTGAAGCTGGCTGCCCTCACTTTGCCCCTCCTACTATCAGCAGGCCTGTGTATATCTAACTAGTTGACATCACTAAGGCTTAATATTGCTAATCCTCATTGCACGTAAATCCCAAATGTTTACTCCTGTTTGTTTTTAAACAGCATTCATTTTTGTGTTTAATTTTAAGAATATATTTTAAATTTCATAGCCCCCTCCCACTGTAGATAGAAGCCATCAAAGCAGCTCCCACCATCCCTACCTTCATATAGGAAGTGAATGTAAGATCTGTGAAATTCAGTGGGCAAGACAGTTTGTCTTACCCAATGCTCACGTGGGTAAAACAAGCATAAATTGGCCCTATTGTGGAAAGTAAATTTTAAAAAATCTTGTGATTTACCACAGGTAGGCATTAAACATTTTAAACGTAAAAAAGAAGAAACCAAATAGTTGTTTGGGGACAATGGCCACCTTACATGTAATTAAGTATAATTATTGGCAATAGCATCACTAGCTTCATCCCTGTGAGTTCCATTGCCTTCACTATACCACAAGACTCTTTGAAGTCCTGGACCAATCAATGGATTTCAGCTTACTAAGCCAGAAGTAGAGCTGGTTGGGGACATTTGGATGGAACTACATTCTATCAGAATATGCGATGACATCAAAATCAAACTGCTTTGCAAAGTCTAGTCTATTTTGTTGGAATTTCATTTCAGAAGATAACCAGGAGGGAAATGTCCTGACAATGTCTAAAGATCTTTCTGTTTTGACATTCTGAAACATTTTGATATTTCATTTTGAAATCACTGCTTGTTTAGGGTTTTTTTATTTTGTGTTATATTATACAAACTAAAAAAAAAAAATCAAAATAAAAAAGTCAGAATTGCATTTTGATCAACCTGAAAGGAAATTGGGGGAAATGGGGATTTTCCTCCAGACAATTTTAAAATTTGGGGGTTTCATTCGAATTCAGGATGAAATCAGATTTTGAAATTTTATAATCCTTCACAAAGTGGAACTTCCGTCCTCCCCAAGGCTCTAACCAGAACTCTTCTTCCAGCTCGCACACAAAGTGCCAAGTACCAAGATGAAAAAAGAATGAAGAGTAGAATGCCAAGATTAATTTCCACAGAAATATTCACTTACATAATTCACACACGCACACCGGGACAACTGAAGCACTCCACCCTGGATATGCTCCGGAGAAATGTAAACTTGTAGAGCCTCCTCTAGAGTTGCAAGTGAAAAAAGGAAAAATTAAAGGAAGAACTAAAAGAATTGACATTTATTTCCATGCAAGATGATAGATCCAACATGAAAAATGACCTGATAGTGGCTATGACCATAGGGAAACATGAGTTCCACTTAATTTTATTGATTCTACATTTGAAATGAAAAGCACAGAATATTGTATCCTAAATTGCTGAAAATGCCACCCAAAAATGTAGAGATAAGTATGACAAAGGCTTTGCCATTTGCTCAGCCATGGAAAATAAATAAAAATATCAGAGAATGGGCATCCTACAGGTATTCATCAGCACACTATTTAAATCTTGCTGAGAAAGAATACCACAGTCCTAAGGCACATTATACAAATTCAAAAATTCTTTTGCAACCCCCAGTTATAGCTGGTTGATTTAAAAAGGAGAATAGAGGCCCTGATGTCCAACTGGCACTCAAAAGAACACTCAGAAAGTCTGTGTCCCTGCATTTGAACACCAAAATAATTAGCATGTGAGGGTGAAACAAAGAGAGGGAATGTCCCAAACCAACTATGGTGAAGAAGATTTAAAACACTGTGGGAAAATGTTTCTCAGGCTAAAGCTTTTGTTGTGAATTACGTTTAATAGTTTTGGAGATATTGCGGATCCTTGAAAAAATGTTAAAGGCCTGAGTTTGGTGGGAGTTTTGTTTTCCTTAAGATTGCTGAATCAGGATCCAAATCTCTATAGGCGAACTAACTTCCTGTATGTATATATACAATCCATTTGTAAGCACCTGAAGGATAATAGGGTTATAAGGAATAGCCAGCATGAATTTGTCAAGAACAAATCATACCAAACCAACCTATTTTCCTTCTTTGACAGAGTTAGTGGCCTACAGGATAGTGGGGAAGCAGTAGACGTTATCTATCTTGATTTTAGTAAGGCTTTTGACACAGTCCCACATGACATTCTCATAAGCAAACTAGGGAAACTATAGACGCAACAAAGAGTCCTGTGGCACCTTATAGACTAACAGACGTATTGGAGCATAAGCTTTTGTGGGTGAATACCCACTTCTTCAGATGTATCATGTATTCACCCATGAAAGCTTATGCTCCAATACGTCTGTTAGTCTATAAGGTGCCACAGGACTCTTTGTCGCGTCTACAGATCCAGACTAACATGGCTCCCCCTCTGATAGGGAAACTATGAAATTACAATAAGATGGATGCACAACTGGTTGAAAGACTGTATTCAAAGGGTAATTATCAATGGTTCGCTGTCAACCTAGGAGGGTGTATCTAGTCCTACCAGGGGTCAGTCCTTGTTCCGGTACTATTCAATATTTTCATTAATTACTTGGATAACAGAGTGGAAAGTAGGCTTATAAAATGTGCAGATAACACCAAGCTGGGAAGGGTTGCAAGCCTTCTGAAGACTCAAAACAACCTTGACAAATTAGAGAATTGGTCTGAAATCAACAAGATGAAATTCAACAAAGACAAGTGCAAAGTACTTCAGTTAGGAAGGAATAATGAAATGCAGAACTACAAAATGAGGACTAATTGGCTGGGTGGTAGTTGTCAGAAACTCAGCTGGCTCCAGGCCTGGTCATCTGGCAACCCAATATGCTCAGCTGGGCCCAATAAGTGACCATGCTTCCTGATTGGACAGAAGAGCCAGCAGATCATAATTTAAGCCCTGTAGCAAAAGTAGCACAGTGACTACTCAATGCATTCCACATCTGCAGCTCTGCCAGACCTGCTTCCTGTACCTGTCTTTATTTCAACTCATGCTAGTTCCCACCCCAACCCCAGTTGCTACCTTCCTCTGAACCTCCTGACTGACCACCAGCTTATCTCCTGACCGCATCTCCGGTTCTGCCTTCTGGCTGTACTCTGACCGCTAGGCCTGACTCTTGTTCTGGCTGCTAGGTTACACCACCTACATCCAGGTGTCTGACAGTAGTACGGCTGAAAAGGATCTAGTGATTATAGTGGATCACAAATTAAATATAAGTCAACAACGTGGTGTATTAATAGGTTTGTCGTGTGTAAGATGTGGGCGGTAATTGTACTTGGCACTGGTGAGCCCTCAACTGGAGTATTGTGCCCAATTCTGGCACCAAACTTTAGGAAAGATTGGATAAGTTGGAGAGAGTCCAAAGGAGAGTAACAAAAAAGATATAAAAGGTTTAAAAACCTGACATGAGGAAAGGGTAAAAAAAATCGGGCATGTTTAGGCTTGAGAAAAGAAGATTGAGGGAGGACCTGATAACAGTCTTCAAATATGTTAAGGACTGTTATGAAGAGGGCAGGGATCAATTGATCTCCATGTCCACTGAAGATACAACAAGAAATAATGGGCTTAATCTGTAGCAAGGGAGATTAGGAAAAACTTTCTAACTATAAGCTCTGGAATAGGCTTCCAAGGGAAGTTGTGGAACCCCCGTCATTGCAGGTTTTTAAGAACAGGATGGACAAACACCTGTCAGGGATTGTCTATGTTTACTTGTCAGTGCAGAGGGCCGGACTTATGAGCTCTTGAGGTCCCTTTCAGCCCTACATTTATGATTCTCTCTATATAGTGACAATTACAGTTGTGATTTGGAGTTATTTCTTGTTAATCATAATGAAGGCACCAGTATTCAAACCGTTCCACATGGGTCATTATTTCACTAATATATAATCATTGTCTATCTATAGCAAGTGAAGTTGGCTATGGATTCTTTCAGAGGGCATGATCTGGCCTTCAAATCTGTGAAATACTGAGACTTCATGCTGCTGTGTATTTTTAAGGAAGTGCTGATCTCTAAAGAGGGCAGTGTTAAATTCCATTCTTTCATTGGAACCATTATTGGGTCACCCTCAGCTTGTACAGGAGATCACAGACATTGGTTTCATTTTATATTTTTCATTTTTAAATGAAAACCTTCTCTGTCTTTGCCATATTTGGGCTCCCCCTTGGCTTGTCCCTCCCTTTTCACAGCTGTGGATCTCATGGGCATTTAAATCATTACTGGCCCTACGGGACAGCTGCCCACATCACTAAAATCACCACCCCTGTTGGTGGACTAAATGTGGCCAAAGACTGATTGGGCATAGATTGGGCTGAATTATCCTCTTGTTGCTAGAAGTCAGAGAAGAGGCACATTAGCCAGGAAGTGCAGCAAAGCTTGTGCTGTTATTGCCCGTATTGCACCTGATCTGCAGATAGAGGATTCTCAAATTGCACCTTACATGAGCACAAAATTCATTATAAATAAATAAATATTTTCAAGCCTAGCTTTAACATTGGCTGGATGTACAGTGTCAATGGAGATATAGGAAAAGGAACTTCTCTATGTGCCTCAAAGCTTGCAGTGTGATTGACTTCACCTTTGCTTGCCTTTTGCACTTGGTGACAGTGAACACATCATACAGGATTCCATTGTACCTCATCTCCCTTCTAATTAGATTTCCTCTCTTACATTTACAATTACTGCTGTAGATCAGGGGCCTCATGGTGCTGGAGTGCAAGGTCAAGTGGAAAGCCGAGGGTGGCTTTGGAACAATGTTTTGATTGATGTCGCGTCAGGGAAACAGCTGGGAATATTATTTGGAAAAGACTCACCCATGGGCTTACAGTACTTTTAGTTAGTCAACATACTTCCCTTCTGCTTTTAGCACATTGAACATGTAGCCTTAATTGCTGCAAATGCCAGGATCTATTACAACACAGGAGTTTCCAGATGAGGGAATACGGGCTAGGAGTATTTTCACTAAAGAGTCCCTACAGCAAGTAGGAAAATGGAATCTGAATCATGTGACTCTGTTTGAGCCAATCAGGTGCTGCTCAGCTGAGTTTTGCTGAATACTACAATATGTCTAAGAAGAAAGTTTAGCTGTGCTCACTTCTGTCATCTTCACCACTTCCAGTAATGCAGGTGTCAGGCCCAAGGATAAGTCAAAAAATCCTTCTGCTTTTGAGTTAGTCAAAATGAAGGATTACATTACAAATCACAGCCATCAACCGAATTGATGCAGCAATAGAAAGCAAGGGGAAAAGAAACGGCCAGTAATAGCAAATTGTTCCTTTCCATATTGAAGCTTTATTGCTTTTAGATCCTGCCACTGACCAAATCTTCTGACAAAAAAATCAAGGAATAAACTTTTTTACCCCACCTTCCAATATCTGAACTAAAGCTACATCTTTGGGCTTATTCTAAGCATTTGTTTGATGTTGGATGTTGCCAGTGTTATGGCAAATGAACAATAATAAATGTAATACAATAAATTGTATGATATATCCCTGCCCCCTAGCCTGTGTCTGTTTTGTCTGTTTAGATTGTAAACTCTTTGGTGTAGGGATTGTCTTAATCCCTAGCACGATGGAGCCCCGTTCTCGGTTGTCACTGGGGCACTATCGTAAGAAAACGACAATGCTTTTTGCACTTATATAGTAGTTTCCTCCTGAAGACCCCCTAGTTATGTCAGTGTTCACTGTAAATTCGTATCAAGCCTGGAATAAACAGTAGGTTTAAGTGACATTGCTGAATAACCCACTCGTGACAGTGGAGATAACATACCGCATGATAGACACTGAATGTAGCCATCTAAGCCTGGTGCCAATCGCTATCCCCGTCTCCCTCAGCTCTGTCCTTATTCATGCAGCTTTCACCTTCAGTAAGACAAGGGCACTATTTGATTCTAATAGGAAAAGGGGAAAAGTTTAAGGTTCCCCCGGCTGCCTGCTGTGGGCAATGCTGGGTTTAGTAGCCTACTCCTTCATATCAGTGAACTTCAGGGAGGTCTCCAGAAGAAGCAGGTTTCGTAACATACCTGTTATATCCTACAGTACTGAAGGGGTAAATAAAAGAAAGCTTTTGTGACCAGGAAGGTTAAATGATATCAGGACCTTGGCCATGTTGTCCAAGGGTCGGTAATGGCCCTGGGGTCTCTGCTTGGAACATATCACTGCTCTGTGCTGCTTCTCGCTGACTCACTCTGCAAACCATGCTCATTGCCGCAATGAAGAGGAAATGACTCATAATCCCTGACCTTTACCTCTGCCCGTCCCCCCCACAAAGTGAACCACACATATCAGCACTAACAGAACTGGAGCCATGGCAATCACGACTAGACAAACCAGAGGCTTACAACAACCCTCGGCTGCTAAAGACCCCATGGGAATTGTGGGCCTGATGTTTGCTGTAACATGGGGCACATTAGTAAAATTCACTGATTTGGGGGGATGCTGATAAAAGCAGACTCTTTAGCCTGGAAGGAGATGAGATTACAGAGATATTGGCAGGAACACAGCTGCCCCCTGCTCAGTTGCCTAGCAACCCTATGAGCTCAGCTAGGCCCAATAAACCTTCACTAAGTGACTGTGCTCACTGATAGGTCAGAAGAGGTAACAGATCACCAACAGCAGCACTATGGCTTCCCAATGTGTTCCATACCCCAGAGCTGTGCCAGACCCACTTCCTGTCCAGCCCTCACCTGCTTCTCTCCAGCCTACCTGGTCCCTGCCTATCTCTGAATTCCTGCTTTGTAACTCACTGGCTTGTCTCTTGACTACCACGGTGGCTCTGCCTTGTGATTCTGTTCTGACTCCTGGCTCTGCCCATTGTCTTGTCTCCAGACTATGCTTCCAATTCTGCTCTGACCAGTAGGCTGCACAGTCTACACTTCAGCGTGTGATAGTTATGCTCCAAGGGCACAAATGGAACCATCCTTTCTTTTGATTCTTTTGCTTAATACCTTACATAGCAAGGCTATACATCTTCCCTGATGAAGTTAAAAGGAAGTAAACGTAGATCCAATCACTGAAAACCTCTTTATGTAAGGTACAGTCAACCTAGGGAACTCGCTACCACAGGAGGCCATCCATCACAGCAATACTACTTCACACTTCTATTGACATTCATGGATGCAGAAGGATGAGGTGGACAGAGCCTAATGACATCATTATAGCTCCTTCCATATTCTTCTTGCAAGGCTTCAGATGCAACAAAGCACCTAAGCATGTGCTTAACTTTAAGCACATGCACTACTTACATACTTATAGTTAAATACATGTTTAAGTTCTTTGCTGTATTGGGCCCTAAATCCTGAAACCCTTTGCCCTCTAGAGAGGCTCTGTATTGACCTTCAGGATGAAGCAACGGCAAGAAATCTCCTCTATGGCTAAACCAGCTAGAGTTACTGACGTCTCCGCTTTTCTCCTTCTCCCAAATTCTGAAATACACATGAGGTGTAACAAGCTGGCCAGTTCTGATCTTACAGTGTGATGTGTCTACACCATGAGCTATTATTGCTAACAAAACCTTACACAGTCAAAAATATGAAGACAGGGGAGCCAACCAAATCAGATTGGTTTGGTTGGTTTTTAAAACCATGTTTTCTAATAAGGGTGCCCAAAGTTTGCACAAATGATGGTTAAATCAGCAATTTGTTGTCAGGATCCTTAGGGACATAGGAAATCTTTGCACAAAACTGAGTGGCTTGAAGCTGCCCTTGTCTTTAATACAAAGGAATAATACATTTTGCATAGCGTTTTTTCTACAGGCTATGTCCCAGAATGCTTTGCAGAGCTAATTCATACAGAAAGACGATTAAAGGAAGAGTAATAAAGTGAGAGAGAAACTAAAAGGAGCCAAAAGAGGTGGAAATAGATTTTGAGTTGAGACTTGAGGAGCAGGAGACACAATGAAGTGCAGAGGTATAGGGAGCTCCAAATGGCAGCAGAGGCAGAGCAAGGCACTTGCACCCAAAGTGGTGCTACTGGGCTGAGAGGGTCAGCGGAACTTTTTCTCTCAGATCAAAATGGAGGCTGAATCCCTGTATTAAAGATCAGGTCAACTGTGGGGTACGTAGAAGAATTGATTGCACCATACTCTAAATGTGGACAACATTTTTGCCATCCATCATATTGATTCTTGATCCCCATTAGAAGGCTAGTCTCCGTCAACCAAAAATAATAAATTAAGCATCATTTCCAGCAGGATCTCTCATGAATGGTTTACAGTTTAATGTCCCAAGTATGTATTTGGGTCTCGAAACACAGGAAATCAAAACACTAGAAGACCCCAGAGCAATAGCAACGGTAATCATATTTCTCCTCCTTCCCCATCTCATGCTGAATTTAATCGCCACTACACAAGAGAAGAATTTCCAGGGATGCATAGCATGCCCAATAAAACCATAATCAGAAACACCTCATTAAACAGGCAGGAATGTCACAGAGAGCTAGTGAGCAAGCACTACTATTCAATTTTAAGTTCATATAATCTTCCTGGGACCTGCAGCTGCAGTGACCGATGGTAAAGACAAACCATGCTAACCCCCTTATTAAGGTTTGCAACTACTGACCAGCTAGACTGTCTATTTGCCTAGTTGTATATAGTTTTTTATAAATAAAAGACAGTGTACACTCCACAAATGCTTAGAGTGGACCAAAAAGATTCCCAAACTAAGTATATTTTATTCAATATCTTTTAAAGAAAAAATATAAAAGCTTTGATGGTCCAGTCATATGCATTTACAGAGCTGGGGAGAGGTAGTCAATAGAATGGAAAAATTAATTGGGGAAATTTTTCAAACCAATTCAAAATTTCCTAAACAGAACTAGAGATTAGCCCAAGCCCATAGATCTAGACATGCTTTTTAGATACCTCATTTTTCAAGAGTCTTTCTTTGTAATTGGGAATTTTATTCAGCCCATTATAGAGGTAGGGGCCCACTGTAAAATTCATTTTCTGAACCACCCATCCAAAGCTCGGCACTGTTAGGAGTGGAGCTTTGGTCTAAGTCCATCTCTAAACACAACTTAAACATGCAAAGGTGTCTGTTCTATGAAACATCCAGCTTCAAAATTCGGAGCCAAATTCAGAGGTGGTGTGCCAGGAGAATGTATGTGAAAGTCACACCCACCTACTGAGCTCAGTTCTGCCCTCTGTTACACAGGTGTAATTCCCATTGCAGCCAGTTGGGTCCTCCTAAGCCTGACAAAAATCTATGCAATGCACACAATTAAGGGGGCTGGGAAAAAGAAGGTGTAATTTTTTTCACCACGCTCCCTCTAGAGACATCTGTGAATTTGGCCTCGTGACTCATGGCAGGGAGGATGTTCAATCCTCCCTCCTATCAGAAATCTGGACAGAATGTTGTGGATGGGAGCGGCAGTGGGGGAAGAAGTAACACTGGACAACATTGCTGAGGGCATTCATGGAACAATCAAGTAGTGGTGCGGAGAAGGATTGCAGCTGGCAAATGCTGTAGCATGGGTAAGGGATGTAATCAGGTATCATAGCAAGGACACGAGAGAAGACAGATCAGCCCAGTGGAGGCAAGAGAGGTTTTAAGTGAAAAATTAGATCTTGGAGCTGAGCACGAAGTTGTGAGGGAAGGAGAAAAGGCGGAGTGGAGTCTGCTAAAGAGCCTGGTTCTGCTCTCACTCCCATTAAGAGCAAAGTAATGACTAACTTCAATGGAGGTGTCATACTGTCTCGGTGGTTCACAACTGTGAGGGCCTGCCTGAGGGCAGGCTATCAAAAAGCAGGGCAGACACCCCAAACTGGCTGCATGTTCTATAATTAGATTTCATCAACCCAGTAACAAATGTGAATTCCTGAAGCACTGTAACAGTCTTACCATAGATTCACAGACAGTCCCCTTAGACTCTCCAGTCTATCTTGCCACCCAGGCTAGCTGGACTTAGTCATAAATGGTCACTTACACCAAAGATCACAAAATATTCAGGTTGCTCCCAGGCCCAAGAGACCAGTCGCTTACCCCAGATCAACTTGTACCTCAGATCTCAGACTAATGACAATGCTTGTAGACAGTCCTATAATAAACTACGTAAAGGTTTATTAACTAGGAAAAAGAAATGAGAGTTATTTATGGGTTAAAGCAGGCAACATATATTACAAATGACTTACAGTCTATGGTTCCAAAAGGTGAAAGAGATGTAGTAATCTGTCAGCAATTAGTGACTTTTAGGGCTAATCCAGGGGATCTCTGCTTTTGTTTCCTATCTCCAGCCCTGTGAGAGTCCAAACAGCAAAGAGATGAGGAATTTTCATGTCAGCTATTTTTATTTCCTTCTAGAATTCAAGCTGATGGGACAAGCTTCCTTACACATAGTACCTTTACTGCTGTTAGAGGGCCTAGCCCACTCTTTGTATCATGATGTTTCACAATGGCCCACTTAGTTTTGATAATCCTTCTTGATGGGCTGGGTGAGCCATTCCTCCTGTCTGAGTTCCCAAGATCAGAACAGGCATTTTTACACTTAGAAAGCGAAAATTTACATATTATCTGATAGCATGGGATACAAACATTACATATAAGAATAACCTATGCAGCGATTTACAAGCATTTATAGAGTTTAAATACTAATCACATCCTTACAAGTCCTACCTTGAACAATACTAACATACAGGTGAGCTGGTCTGGTTTCCAGCTATGAATTTATCTCTGCTCAGCTGATGCCTACAGCCTTGGCAAGAGCTGGTACCTGGTCTACCAGCATCACAGGAGGTACTTAAGATTTATACCAGTATAAATGAGCCCAAAGAGAGGGTGTAAGCTGTGGAAGGAAAAGAAAGCATAATTACCAAGTTGCATGGAGAAAGAACTTGTTAGGAGCCTGTTGCTTGGTTTTAAGAGGAGCCAGGCATCACATTGTAAGGATGACTCCTGGAAAGCTAGCATGCTGGGCAAACTGCATGAGCAGGCTGGTTGGGAATAATATCCAATGGACTAAAGTTTTAGTAGCATTTCTTCCCCTTTATTCAGTACAGCACCAGGTGACAGTGGCTCTCATGTCAGTACATTATAGATTCCCATGCCTCCACATTGTATTATAAAATTAAATTCCCACATACAAAGCCAGACCATACACTTTGCCATGGCAAAACTCTCGCTTTCTTCTTAATTGCATCGGCATGTTTCATGTTCACTGAGAAAGGATGTCAAAGGGGCACGTTCTGCTAGGCTGCAGAATTATTTCATTCTATGTAGTGAACAATGAGGAATCCCACACGTGGATCCAACTCCCATTGATAGGCCCATTTTTGGGTAATATTCAGAAGACTAATAAATGCTTTTTCAAAAGGCATGAGGAACTGGGTATTCCTATGGTTTTCCTCAGCACACGTCTTGCTCCACAGATGTTTTTAATTTCTACAACATGAAAGCAAAGAATGCATCCATGAGCTGGGACAAAGGTATGTGACAGACTAAGATGCATGGAGGTGCTTGCCATTATTAAAAGTGCATGTTTAGCAGGGATGGGACAGAGAGGGGAGGCAGGAATGGTGTATCAGGATTTGCGTGAATTTAACTTTAATGGGAGCAATATGGCTCAGTCTTTGCATAGTGCACATTCCACTGCAAATGTTCCCCTTATCTGAAGCTGCTGCATGTTGTTACTACTATTATTTGTCAGTGATGTGGCAAGTAACTCATATTAGCAGCAGGTTATGTTCCCTTTTAAAGGAGGATAAAGCCTGTTAGTGTTGCAGGCCATGAATAATGGAGAAGATGGCATGATTTAATAATGTATGAGCAATGTGTCTATTTTATCATCAGAAGCCAATTTTGAGTGTGTACAGAAGACTTGGAAAATGCAACTCAGTTGTGCGGGTGCTGTCTGAACAACAATGTAGGTCTAGATTTTCAAGGGCTTGGCACACACAGCTGCAGACAGATTTTCAAATCAGCTCCCACTTTTAGGCACCAAAACAAGAGCCAGATTTTCAAAAGTTCTCAGCCTTTTGAGCAGCTTCCATGGTGACATTTATGGCCAGATATTCCAAAGAACTCATCCTGTCAGAGACTGAGCTTTTGAAAATCTGACCACTTATTTTGGTGCCTAGCTCTCCTGCGCATCTTGCTCACAGATCTTAGAAGTTCTAACAGGAGACCAAATAGACTTAAAAACCACTCCTTTCTATCAAGCAGCTAGGCCTTGCTCTACAATTGACCAATGACCATGTGCGTGTTGGTTAGCTTTAAGTCTCTCACCGAACGAAAGCCAAAAAGAAAATGGCTGACTGAAATAAGCTGTAATCAGCTTTCAGATAAAAAGCCAAATCTACATAGCAATGTGCAGACTTTAAAAGACTTTCCAGGGCACAAAGTGAAATGTACCATTTTGACAGAGAAGATACAGCTCTCTGCATCTGTCTAGACATTTTCTTAACAAAATTAAATATCTTTTATCTGAACAGAAAAGGTTTCAGTTACACGGCACAGGAAAGTCCCCCATTTTTCTTCTGTTCCATGAAATTAGATTTAACAGTAGAAATCTGAAATAACAATGTATTCTTTATACAGGCTGAGAACACACTGTATCACAAATTGCAAAATGAAATCAATACTTAGGGTGAAATCCTTGCCCCATTGAATTCAATGGAGTTTTGCCATTGACTTAATCTGTATTTTCCTGAATTCCCAATTAGCTTTCTTTGGCTGCCCCTCCTAAATATCTGGAAGGGTTTATTAATTTAATCTAGTTCTCTCCAAAGCATAGGAAATATTCTAGGATTAAAATATAGAAACATTCAAACATAAGGTCAGTACCAGAAAAATCTATGTATTAAACCCTTTCAGGATTCTTTTAGATTTTGTTCTTCTGAGGTTATAAATCCCACATTTGTGGGCTGGTTGCTATTAAACAGCTGATGGCATTGTGTAGTAAAAGCCCCCTCTATTTGTTCTGAGATGTTCCGTATAAAGAGCAAACCACCTTACTGTAGATTGTAAATGACTGTCATTCTATATAGCATCCCAGTGGTAATTAGAATGCCAGCAACTGTGGATTGGTTCAACTCTGAATACAATGGGCCCAATTGTCCTCTCACTTTACTGGTGTAAATCAGTAGTAACTCCACTGAAATCAATGGAATTAAACCAATGAAAGCAGGATTGAGAGGCCAAATAATTTCTATAGTTTGTTTTGACGTCCTTTAGGCAGGTTCCCTCTCACACTAACACCGGATCTAATTATATTAATAGCAAGTGGGAGGGAGAGGACCAGGGCTCCTACAGCCTCAGAATGAATAGTCAGACCATCTGGAGTCACCGTATTTCTTAAGCCATTTGACAAATGCACCACTCCCAGCACTCAGAACTGAAATGCTCCATATGCTGCTGGACTATAATAAGGAAGATGTGTATGGCAAAAGAAACATTTATGTTGTCCTGTTAACAGATAGAGTGTCCTTCCCCCTTTGATGGTCTGCTGGAGTAGGAGATCAGATTACTAAGGATGCCATATGGTTATTCAGAGCAATGGGTGTCTTCAGCCTCCTCAGCCTTATACTCACAAGCACTAAACTGCCAAGAGGAATTCCCACACTCTTAAAAACCTTTGTGTGAAACTAGAGGATGTCAGAACTCAGTGAAAGAACACAGGAGAGTTTTTAATTCCTCCATCAGTGAAACTGATGACAGCCTCTTTTCCACCCTCGGTTCAGCTGCCCCAATGGGGCATCTGGAATGGCCCCATTCACCAGTGCTGTATGGATTCATTTGCACCTTGATTCAACATAACTAAACTACCTGCATCTTTTGACACAGGGATGAAGGGGATGTTTATCTGTAGACATCTGTAACAACAAGGCATTCTACATTCCAGAAATAATTTAAACATTTGTCACCGTATCTGAAAAATGTCACACAGAAAACAGCGCACAGAGGCGATAAAAAACATTTTTTACTCAGAGAACTGAACACTTCTTAGTTAAATGAGTACAGGACAATAGGGTTGCCCTGTGTAAACTAGTATGAACAGAAAAATCTAAGCTGCCAAATAGGGTGTGATTTCCATAAAATGTTAAAGGAAGTAGTATTTGTGGACTTCTCACTGGCATTATCCTCTGCTTCTGGTTTACCTTTAAGATGGTTTACCTTTAAGACAGTTCTTTTTAAACCACAGAGGGATTTGCCAAGCACATTTTATATTGAGGAGACTTATGGGCTTCATCAAGTCATTTTCAGCAAAACCTTCAAAATAGTTTAATCAGCAGTTGCTTCTGCTTTGTGTCTGTGTGCACACATACACGTGCATATTTGCACACACACACACTGTATATATTTATATATATGCCTTAAACCTCAGCACTAATCTAAAACTGCATTGATCCCCAAATCTTTATTATTTTCAAATCTGAACATGTTCAGATAAGAAACTCCCTTCCCTTTTTTGTGGGCTGCAACAGACCCACTATGGCTAAAATCTCTCTTGGGGGCTGAATATTTCTGGCAGACTAATAGATTAGTTACTAGGAAAACTGTACAGGCTAAAATAAGCATCCAAAATTTTTGCCTATCACTTATTATATATTACACAGCTTCATGTGACCTGTTAGATGCTGCAATATAGTTACAAAATAATTACACATCAGATTACTGCAAATTATGAGTGGCACTGGGAAACCAGATGGCCCACACAGCACAAACTGCTCTTTCAGACAACCCTCTGAGTACAATTTATTATAATACAAAGAGACAATAATATTTAGAAATGTATATATTAGACAGATCCCTTTGAGCATGTAATGAGGTGGCCTCTGGAGGGACACAACTGAGAGCATCAATTCAGGACAAATTGCTTAGAGCAGGGCAGTCACAGTCCAAAGCTGGGTGTCCTTTTATTACTAAGGAGCACCAAACCAGCCAAACAGAGAGGACTTCGGTTTTACCCCACTGGCTAACCAGAAGTCATATAAGCAATTCCCTCAGACACTCCAGTTCCCTTGTATCACTACCAGCACCACTCCTTATGGGGATGAATGGTTATAAAAACTAATACCCCAGTAAAAGAAAAAAGGTTCTCCCAATCCCAAAGGACCAAGCCCCAGACCCAGGTCAATATACAAGTCAGATCTTATCCACAAATCATGCTGTTGCCAAGTCTTTAGAATCTAAAATCTAAATGTTTATTCATAAAAAGAAAGAAATATAGATGAGAGCTAAAATTGGTCAAAGTAATCAATTACATACAGCAATGTCAAAGTTCTTGGTTCAGGCTTGTAGCGGTGATGGAATAAACTGCAGGTACAAATCAAATCTCTGGAGTACATCCACAGCTTGGATGGGTCATTCAGTCCTTTGTTCAGAGCTTCAGTTTGTAGCAAAGTTCCTCCAGAGATAAGAAACAGGATTGAAGACAAAATGGAGGGGTTTCCACGGCCTTTTATATCCTCTGCCAGGGGAAGGAAACCCCTTTGTTCTTACTGTGGAAAATCACAGCAGCAAGATGGAGTTTGGAGTCACATGGGCAAGTCACATGTCCATCCATGACTCAGTTCTTTACACGTAGAGCAGCCATTGCTCACATGCTACCCTGAATGTTCCCAGGAAGGCTCCTCATATATGGATTGGAGTCTCCCAAGATCCATTGTCAGTTAAGCGTTTCTTGATTGGGCACTTAATCTGAAGAATTCTTTCTCAAGAAACTGACCAAATACTTCACTAATGCTACTTAGAATCAAACACATTGAGATACAAGTACACAGCCCATATCCATAACTTCAAATACAAAAATGATACACACATACAGACAGCATAATCATAACCAGCAAATTACAACCTTTTCATAGACACCTAACTTGACCTCCTTTGTACAAGATTTGGTGCCACTATAGGACCTTGGTTGCAACAGTGATCTATATGGTCACAGTTTAGATCAATAACGTCACACATGGCTAAAGTCTCTCTTGGGGACTGAGTATCTCTGGCAGACTAATAGATTAGTTACTAGGAAGACTGTACAGACTAAAATAAGCATCCAAAATCTTTGTATATCACTTATTATATATTACACAGCTTCATGTGACCTGTTAGATGCTGCAATATAGTTACAAAATAATTATACATCAGATTACTGTAAATTATGAGTAACACTGGGAAACCAGATGGCCCACACAGCACAAACTGCTCTTTCAGACAACCCTCTGAGTACAATTTATTGTAATACAGAGACAATAATATTTAGAAATGTATATATTAGACAGATCCCTTTGAGCAATACTTTATTTTGTTGTTTCCTTCCAGCCCGTTCACTGTTTATTTTAATTATTGCATATGTCTAATACACAGTGTGATGGTTTAGACTGAGAAGCAATCAGAACAGCTGATTAAAATGTTGTGCAGCATAGTTATTACACCCCCACAAAAGTCAGAATGGCCTACAGCTAAATCATTAGGTAAACTACTGGCAAACAACAGCAATAAATTGCTAATGTGGTTTTTCGATGTTATATGGCTAGCTTCTTGCCTCAACATGTGAACTGTGAATGTATGACTTCACAGCCCTGATATATACATATAATCCTACTGGCTTCAAACGAAGCACTTGCATGCTTAAAGTAAGGCATACATGTAAGTACCTTGATGAATCAGGGCCCTTATGCCTGTTGCACCTAATCGTGTATTTCTCCATACCTAAATATACTGCTGAATAGTATGGCTTATAACAGCATTTACTTTCCAAAATGTACCCCAACTCTTATGCATCGAGATCTTACTCCCACTGACTTCAATGGGCTTTGGATCAGGCACCTTCTGAGCCTTGTGCTACTGCTGCATAAAACAAGAGGTCAAAGAGAGGCAAGAATTAGATTAGAGGAACTCTTGAAAGTGCCACGTAACAAATAAACAGTGCTTTGAAAATCTTCCTTGCTTTCCGTTTCCCTTAATTTACTGCTGCCCATGGCCATCACTGTTAAAATGAAGAATGAATATGACTGCTGTAAATGCAAAATGGATTACACCTTCATCAATAGCACCTAGGAAGCAACATTTGCAGCTGTGAGAAAGGAAGAGTGATCCAGTCTCTTTAGTATTTGTAAAAGCTTTTAAATAACTCTCGCATACAGATGTGGAAAATAGGCCACCCCTGAAGGACACTAGCACACAACTGTCACTGTAGGATTTTTACCTCCACCAGAATCACTTGATGCGGGTTTTTGAGTCTTCTTTCAAAAACAGTGTAGCTATAAAGGCTTGGGAACGACTTCCCTAAGAGGAGGCGATGCCAAAAAACTATTCTAAGCAGTGCTTAATTTGTAATGAAAGAGGTGCCAGGACTCAAGCAATTTTTTTACATTCATAACTGATGCATCAAGCCCAGAGGTGCCCGGCTCAGCCCTGGCCAGCCCTGGCACAAATTAAGCCCTGATTCTAAGCCAACTTCAACACCTCCCAACCATAAGCAAGGTGACATTTCCACTCTCTACCCCAGCCGAAAACGTGGGAGGCTTGTGACAGCTGAATTAAGAGCAAGCCCCAGCTGTGCTGAAGTTTCATTTTTCAAGGGCAAGCCTAACACACAGCATACCTGAGGCCAATCAAAATGCACAATTTCTTTCTGCGACTCTAATCTCATCAATGCCGCACACGAGAAGAGAGCTCGGGAACAGCAGTTAGCATTATGTCTTACAGACGTCTCCCTGTACCGTGTGTGTTCAGCTCAAAGAGAGTAGGGACAGAGGAGGGAGGAAAAAAACAAGACACGTCCAAATCTAGAGGGAGACTGAATTATTTACGCCCATACAAATAATAATAATAAATAAAATAATAAAATAATAATAATAATTTTGCTAGATTTGAGGCTCCTAGCTAACTTTAATGAGTACATATCGGATGTTGATCATTAAAAATCCTTACAATAATGGTATTTAGTTAGGAAAATTAACCATTCCAGCCCCAGGCCATTCTGAGTGAAAGCTAAAGGTAGAAGGCAATAAAACATTTGAAAATGTGTAAATATGGACTAAGGGCTAGATTCACAAAAGGACTCAGGAGCCTAACTGTCACTTTAGACACCTGAATCCCAGATACAAGCCCCTGCGGGATGCACAAAGCCCCCACTCCGCTGCCACTGAACCATGTAGGCTTCTCAACTCGCTCGGCACATAAGTTTCCAGGTAAAAAGTTCCCTAAGTGCCTATGATTCAACCACTAGACACGTGCGTCACTGCCTCTCTCTAGGCATCTGAGTGCCTAAGCCCCAGTGTAATGCTTGAGCCGGGGGGTGATGGCATTTCTCCACATAACTCGTCTGCAGGGTCCAACCCCTGTAAGTGTGTTCAGAGCTCACCTAGTGGATCAGGCCCCTGTAGGTGAGCTTACACAGAATGGCTGTGGGGAGTAGGAGGCCCTCGCTCATAATTTTTAGCCCACTGGTTGGGGTGCTCACCTGGGATACAGGAGACCCCTGGTTCATGTCCCCCCTCTGCCTGAGGGGGAGAAGAGCTTTGAACAGGGATCCACCAGTGACGGCATCTTAATTCAAGTGCATACACTGTAAAATAAACTGAGCCCTTCTCCCCGCTTTCTACCAAGTTATTACCCCTTCTCTGACTTGTGAAAATAAAAGTATGTATTATTACACTGCCAGCCATCAGATATCTCTGTCTCATATTTACTAACACTTCAGATTGTGGTCTGTGAAAATGATCATCCACTTTTAGCTCTGCAGTGTCATTAATACATACTTCATGTTTATGATTCACTCTCCAACTTGGAAACTGATTAGCAGACCATGCTTCTGTATTTCTTTGTGCTCCAAATGGACAGTTTTCTTTAGAGAACCCCATAGAAATACCAGACTTTTCCCAGGCTCTCTCACTGCCCTGGTTAAGAATGCTGACAATCTGCTGTCAAAGACCAAGGCTGTCAGCATTACTTCCCTTTTGCTGATCTTTCAGTCATCACTTATATAAAGGACAAGCATACAACCCACTGCCTTGTGACAAGAGTGGTGACTTTGTTAAAGAGCCAAGCACTAGGAATGAATATCAGGGAAACATAACTTAGTGAAACAGGAAATGTTAGCAATCCGTGATAAAATGAGACAACAAACTACTATGAACATTTATGTTTCAAGACATCATTTCATGATTTGCTAACATCAATAAAATTCTGCTAAAAAGCAGACAACAGTTTAACTTTTCCTTTAAGGTTTTCTCAAGAATAATTTTTCTTATGTTCATCTTATTTTATATGCCAAAAAAAAAAAAAAAAAAAAGCTTCTAGGAAGGTCATCTGCACATTGCAGTAACTTCAGGCACAGAAGAGAGTCTGAAATATTTTTCAACTCTGCAAACAATTTAAGGGGCTGTTTGCAAAAGCGGACAAGCTAGCCTTGCAGAATTCCATTAATGTTCTGCAGTGGATTAAGATAAACCTGTTGTCTATGAGCTACTCTAACCTTATGTTTCCATCAACTGTTTCCGGGGGTGGGGGGAGGACTTGTAATGAATGTTTCCATCAAAATTAATTCAGCTCAATATTTGTAATTTATAGCTCAAGGCAAATTGGACAAATTTTGTCTTGTGGGTGCTTAAACAAAACAAATATGGAAAATATTCCATCTTTATTATTTAACTATTTTCTTTTTAGTTAGTTCAATCCGTTCTATGACTGGAAAAGCAAGGTTAGGGCAGGATTCGTATCTGAATAATCATTTTAAATTATTATGCTGCTCATAACCTCTACTTGTCTTTGGAATATGAAGTAAATGAAGGGATTTTAATCACTCAGGAAACTGGTAATCATCTACAGGCCCTTTCACCTCTAGCTCACTGGTCGGACAGTGGCTAGTGTTGGTAATAACCAGATGCTGATTTCATAACCTAAAGCCCTCTGATGCTTGTTCTGAGTCTCATCTCCCTTCAGTTTCTAACAGACAAGTATTTGCGTCACAAACTATTTCACATCTGGTACCTAAGTGGCAGAAAGTCACGTAAGTTGGGACCCAAACTAAAGACCTTTGATGTTAGTGGGAGTTTTCAACTGACTTCAATATGGCCTAAGGAACAGTCCATTGACAAGCATAGAGAATGAACTACTCCATCACTGTGGATGGCGGTGCATTGGCAAAGATGCGCGCATTGCTGCCTGTTCTCTGGTTAAAGAGATGATTTTATTCACCAGGACTGGAGAGGAAGGATTACCTGATATTAGAGGCTCAGCACAGGGTGTCCAGCAGATCGGGGATCTAGTCCTGCCTCTGCCACATAAGGCAACTCCTGGGAGGCCGTGGGCAAGTGACAAACTCTCTGCATCCAAGCTTCCTAACCTGTAAAATGGTGATACTATAAATACATGGAACGAGGGCTTTGCACAGAAGGCCTCCTGTAAGAATTATACACAGGGCTAAAGCCTAGTGAAGTAAATGGGAGTCTTTCCCTTAATCAGCTTCAGATCAGCCCTTTAATTTGTTTCTGGTCTTTGATTCAAAGAATTCTAGAACCACTGTTTTTATTACACAATGCATTTTATCTTCATAAATTGCAATAGATGCTAATGGGGAAAAACACTGGGCTGTTAAGTTACATATGGCACAGGAAAAAGAAATAACTACGATCAGTTTGATAATCCCATTTTACACATAACCTGACCCAACATTTGACTGTAATAAGTGATGATCAAAAACATATGGCCAGTCATATATACCAGCAATATTTACAAAATAGTGCCGAGACTTTTAATACAAAAGTAGTGATTTCCTCATCTTGCTGTAAACTGGAAATGGACTATGCCAAAATATGTTGTAATGTTGGCTCCTTTACATACAAACCACAAAGTACTGTATGTTTTATTGTAGTGGTCATTCCATATATATTTACTAGTGTAATCAGCAATACTAGATTAAATTAGCTATTGCAAGATAAAATTGCAAAGTAGGGTCCATACAAATAGTTTTGTTTATGCAGAGATTCAGTGTTGTCATAGTACATTTTAAACAAATGGTAAATCATCGAAGTAATATCCAAACAGACATATCCTGCCAATCTCTGGATATCACTAGTGGATTATGTATCAGAATGATTTGAAAGTATATACAATTGCTCTTTTTAAAGTGGCTGTGATTTGTCTATAGAGGAATAAATGATTCTGGTTGGGTTTGATTTTTTCTTTTTTAACTATATAGCGGAGTACCATCTTTCTTGTTTTTTATTATCAAGTCTTCTAACAACAATTTAGAAGTGTGGCAATCAAGCCAGGGCATACATACAGTATAGGGGTACTTCAAGAGTGTTATATTTGGCAAAGTGATTTCCTTGCACTGGCGCTCGTTTATGAAATGATGCCACCCTGATACATCATTCAGGTATTTCCTTTGTAAATTCAGAATGCAAAATTAGGGCAAGATCCTGCAGGTTGCCGAGCACTCGTGTGAGGTGCTGAGCACCCTCAACCATCTTCAAAGTAAGTAGGTCTTGAGGGTACTCAGCTCTTTGCAGGATCTAGTCCTTAGTCTTTAGTTCTCAGGTTTTCCACCCTCATAAGAAGAAAGCAGTGCTGTGAGCATAGCAAACTTGGGAGTTGGCTGGTAACTGGTTTCCAGTGTCTATATTTCACAATCCAAAATCTCTAAATGAAATCAATGGATAGAAACTTATTTAAAAAACAAAACTCCTCCACCTCCCCCCAACATTTTTTATAGCTGTCAAATAAAATTGCTTAGACGATCCCAAGTTGTCATTTCTTATTACTCTTGATGCTATTAAAAGAGTGTAGGTGAAAAGACTGTTTAGCTATGTTTTTAAAAGGTCATTTATACTTAGAAAACAGCGCTACCATTTCATGTTCCAATTACCTTTGCCCAAGTTTTACTGTAGAAATTGAAAGTAAAAACCCAAAATAATTAAAGTTATTCTCATCTCAGCACCTAATTGCAAACGAGTAAATCATGGGGAAAGTGTCATGTTTTTAAAAAGGGAAGCCACCATTTTCACAACAATGGCAAAGTGTCACTGTTCTAAATTCAGTCATTTAGAAAATGACTGAATTTAAGAGCCGGTTTAATAATTTAAGTTCACACAAAAGAACTAAACAAACCAAAACAAAAAAACCACACAAAAAGAAGTAAATGCATATATGCATTTATGCACAACACCAAAAGTCTGCTTACGGGGCCTGAGCCAAAGTCTATTTCAGTCAATGGAAAGATTCCCATTGAGTTCAGCGGGTTTCAGATCAGGACGATAAATCCTACCTTTACATCTTGCAATGATTCCTAATGTTTTCATATAGTGTTCTTTCCATCTTACTTTACATCAAAGTAAACTCTCTCTGGAAGGCATTATTAAAAATGATTGCCTCTACGGTGGAAGACAACAGCCCAATTCACCTAGAATGAACTTCACTTCTGTGCACAATACCCACACAAGGCCTATCTACCATTGAAGTCTGACTTAAGGCAGCACGATAGGATTTACATAGGACTCAAGTGGGCATAGATCTTGTAAGTGGCACCCTACACACAGAGATTAATGTCATTATTAGTTGAAACACTGAAAATGACAAATAATTCATAGATTTTAAGCCCAGAAGGAATTGCTGGGATCATCTAGTCTGACCTTCTGCATGACCCAGCCATAGGACTTCCCCAAAATAATTCCTGTTTGAACCAGAGCAGATCTTTTAGAAAAACAGCCAATCTTTCTTTAAAAATTGCTAGTGATGGAAAATCCACCATGAGCAACCCTTGTTTTAATTGTTAATAATCCTGGCTGTTAACAATGTGTCTAGCTTCAACTTCCAGCCATTGGCTCTTTGTTTGCTAGACTGAAGAGCCCAGTATCAAATATTTGTAGCCCAGGCAGATGCTTGTAAACTATGACATATCACCCCTCAACCTTCTCTTTGTCAAGCTAATAGATTGAGCTTCTTTTCAAAATTCTTCTATTATTATGTATTCCTATTCCTTTTTGTTATATATTTTTCAAGCTACAATTACAAGGTAATAACTGATATCACCCTTTAAAAGCTGCAAGAAACATTCTCAAACTTAGGAGCTTAACATTTAAGCAACTAAATCTACAGACACCTAATTAAAAGTGGCCTGATTAGGGCCAGTGCAAGGAAGTTTCGCGCCCTAGGTGAAACTTCCTTGCACCAGCCCTGCGGCCCCCCCGCCCCACCCAGCTAATGCCCCCCCCCCCCCCCGTGGCAGCCAGCTCAGCACCCCCCCCCCACCCGCGGCAGCTGGCTCCCCCCCCCACGGCGGCTAACCCCCCCCCGCCCGCAGCGAGCCGCCCCCTCCCTCCACGCTTATCCGCTGAGCCAAGCTGAGCGCGGAGCCGGGAGGCAGGAGGCAGCCGCGACGAGCTGCCCCCTAAAGTGGGAGGCAGGACTCAGGAGGCAGCCGCGGCGAGCTGCCCCTTGCCTCCCAGCTCCATGTTCAGCGGCTGAGCGTGGAGCCGGGAGGCAGCCGCCCGCCACCAAGGGCGGCGAAATGCCGCCTCCCAAATCCTGGCGCCCTAGGCGACTGCCTAGGGTCGCCTAGTGCAAGCGCCGGCCCTAGGCCTGATTTTTAGAAGTAGCTGAGCACCAGCAGCTCAGAGGGAGAAGCCGGCACTCAGCACCTCTAAAAATAAAGTTGTTTATGGATCAGTGTGCTTACACTTTAGGCACCTATAGTTGAAACTTTTGGCCTGAACATCTCTTAAAATACACATTAGAGCAGATATTTTTGGTGACTCACAAATAAAAGACTGGCAAATGTGTGTTATTATATATACTTACGAGAGAGCCAGAGAAGGAATTGTGCGACTGAACTTAATATAATTGATAGTGCTAAATATCAAAGCTCATTGTAACACAGCTTAACTTCGCTGAGGCAGCTGGACACACCTGAAGAGTTATCATTCCACAGAGATTCCAAAAGCAACAGTGGCAGTTGCACATTTTTCTTTTCACACATCATTCCTTGTCACATATAAGGAACCAGTGCTGTTGTAAGAGGATACTCCTAATGTTTGAAGTGTCCTTTCCGGGCTACTTAAAGGCTACTTGAAATTCCATCAGAGGCTTTTAGATGCTGATAGAAGAGCAACAAGGCAAATCTCATGCTGCTCTTTAGATTCTTACCCAGATTCTCTACCTCATAGAGATTACCACGCTCACGGATAAAGATTACAGTCTGGGGAGGCCTCTGTCCTGACACTTGTTGCATGTGGGTGGACTCCTGTGCCAGACAGAGCCCCACTGAAATCAAAGAGCAGTCCACCCATGCACAAGCTACAAGATGCACAAGCTGCAAGACCAAACACCTTACAACTGTGCTGTATGTAGAAAAGTAATTGGATGACAATGTTAATTCAATCCGCCATTCTTTTAGGAAAGCTCTACGTAAATAGTTGTTTTGAACTCATGTTGTCTTTCAAAAAACCCCACAAGCCTCTTCTAGAGCCTATTGAAGACAATGGAAAGACTTTCATTAACTTTAGTGGGCTCTAGCTCAGCCCCTTAAACATTTGTATCTAAGAAGCTATAGCCCCAAAGGATAGTTCCTTCAACATGGCACCAGTTCGTTTCAATAGTTACCTCTTTATTTGAAATGGAATGCATTTTGAAAAATATGAAAAATAAATCACATCTCTCAGAAATCATTTATGAGTCGTATTTACACACAAATTTGACAACACCGATATTTCAGCTCACGACGGGATATGCTAGAAAACATTTGGTACATCACTGCAGCTAATGGCAGTTATCGATCATGAACTCTAAAGAAGAGGAGCTACTTCGGGATGTAACGGAGATCACATTTGGTTGAACTTCTTGCTTCTAAATACGAAGCTATTAAGCTACAGAATGGTCACCACAGCTTGAATTTCCCTGTCGAATCCTGCCCCTCCTTACATGCAGGCACATTCAGTTTGCACCAGTGTCTTCTACTAAGACATAAAAGGTTGACCTCTTTATTAACCTGCTTTCCACACTGCTGCTAGCCACACTGAGCACCTCTTTTTGTTTTATTGGCACTGTAGTTTATTTTCTATTAAATTCATTTGAGTCCTATACCCATTCTATCCTTCTTCCATTAAAGGGAGGGGCTATCATCGTTACTTCCCTCATGAACCTCGAGTAGGATTATACATGTTGTTCTGCCATGGATGGTGCAGGACCCACTGGACCTATCTGAGTAGTTACCACTGACAAAGAACATGTAGATGACAATCAATATTTTACCAAGTAGAGTCAATGAAGGCTGTTCAGTAGGAAAAGAACAAAATAAACATTTATCTTTACAAGTCCAGCTGAATTTTTGGTCTATATTGCTACTGTTCTCAAGAAGATCATAGTAAATTTACTACTTAAGAAAGTTGCCAGATTGAATGCACCGGAGATTGAGGTCTTATTGACACTAGGATGGCATGAGCAGCATGTGCCAGGCTGCCCTCACACTGCCTCCATCCTGAGCTGAGGGAGTGAACACCCTCATCCCAGCCAACCACTGGACCTTCTACTCATACCACAAGCACAGATGCCAACTCAGAAGTGGATTTTGTGACGTGCTCTCCTGTCACAGCAGCAACTGGACTAACAGCAATGTTTAAAACAACATAATGGGAAATAAGTAACGCATTTGGCAATATCAACAAGCAACAGTTTGTTCATGATAAAGATTATTACATTTAAAGATAGATGTTCAAATAATACAGAAAGAGCCTGTCTCAAACCAACGTAAACCAAGACATGCAACGTGAAAGAGGACACTTTGATTTCAACCTGGAGGGAAAATGTATCAAAGTGTGAGCTAATGATGCCATCAAACTTGATTTTGAAAGTCTTGCCTTTCATCAGTTTGAGACAGAACCTTAATGTTATTTAAACCTTTTAAAAAAATGCCCTTGTTTTTAAATGCACAAGCACTTTGAGGGAAAATGATAAAATTAAATGATTTAGGGCCTGATCCAAAGCCCGCTGAAGTCAATGGAAATCCTTCTAGTATCAGAAGGAGTCTTGACTTCAGTGGGCTTTGGATCAGATTTGTGTAGGATAGGAATGACTGCATCTCCCAGGGAAATATGTATCTTGGATCACAGAGACATTTTTTGAATAATTACATTTATTCTTTATCTGGTTAAATGCATGTTTTGATAGGTGAATTTTCTGTGCTATAGGTGTATATCTGAAAAGATGGATTAGCTACCTGATAAACTGTAATTAATGGCTCTGAAAAAGAGGTCACATTTTTCCACAAATCAATATTTAGGCACTTTTTAAAAGGTAGATGTTTTATGCAGTCAAGGGCAATGGTTTTGAAGGAGCCACTACAAATTACAGTCTATTTTGTAAGTCTTCCTTCCAGCACAATCATCTACGATTTGGCAGAATGAGAATGGCAAATGTATTGAGATGTGAAAACTTGCTGCTGCACTTGCAGGGTATCTTTTCATCTCCTTCCTCCCTGTGTCCCAGACTGAGAGGTCCAGTCCTGCAAGGTGCTGAACATTCTGTTTTAATTAGCCTCAAAAGAATGACTTTCTTAGGGCAATTGTAACCTGCCATTCCAATCCAGTCAATATATATCCCTACAAAGGGCCTGAACGCCAATAGCCCCATGGGACTGTTCACATGAGGGTTTGCAGGACTGGGCCTTAATTCTGCTAACACTTGCTTAACTTTATTCACATGCGTAGTCCCAATGACATTAATGGGGCTACTTACATGTTTGCAGGATCAGGGCTAAATAATGTTCTATCACCCTGGAAGGGGCTCAGTACCCTGAATGCCCTGTAAGAGAAAGGCGAGCAGAATGAACTCAGCACCTTGCAGGGCTGGACTTCAGTTTGAGATGGGGAGTAAATTAAAAGGTACCCTTCAAATGCAGTGCTTGGTTTAAGGTCTCACTGTGTCATTTTCATGTTTTCTTTTATCCAGCTACTAAAAACAATATGAACTATGTCATTTTTTTAAGGTGAAGCTACAAATTGAAAGTTCTAAACATATTACTTTAAGTCTCTGTTTACAGTTGTATAGCTTATAAATGGGCAGAGCAGTTTCTCTACTGAGTTGGTAAAAAGAAATAGTTCCATGGCTGAGGCTCTGTACCTTGACTTAGCGATAACAGGCCGTATCGTACTATCAGATTTTTAAGGACAACTCACTATTTATTTCAAAGCAGAGAGCTTTAACTACAGCAGTGCAAAATGGGAAATGATCCACCACATTAAGGGCCCAATCCAGTAAAGCACATAAACACGGGCATAACTTGCGTTTCTGGATCAAGGCCTAGTCACCCCATGCTGAAGTCAACAGCAAAACTCTAACTGATTTCAACAGAAGGAAGACACATATGCCTAGTGCTTTGTTTTCTAATTTCATGGCGTTCATTAACATTATGCAGACAAGATCCCAACACCTCTCTCAACATCAGGTAATATTACACACCAAAATAAACTTGTTTATCTCACCAATATAGCATTTTTCCATTTAGGAACATTATGACTGAAATGACTCATTTAAACACTTTAAGACATTTACAAGATGGGCTTTAAACTATGGGATTTTTCAATGCAAGACATTTACAATCTGTCAGAAAAAGGTCAGGAACATGGATGGCCCTTTCATAAACCTTCTGTACCAAGAGAGCTCTGAACTCAAATCTACAGAAGTTTTAATAAATAGTTCTCAGCTCTCACAACCATTTTCATAACACGAAATAGGTGAGCACATAAAATTGATATAATTTTAACATGACATACTCTCATGTCACAAATCAAATTGGTCAGAGTTCCCTCTTTAACTGCTGTAGGTGATAAATGAAACAAAGGTATTTTATCTAATAATAGTGAGTCATATTTTTTCTGTGTAACTGAGTTGCATATAAAATGTAATACTCTTCCCCCATATTTATGTTTAAAAAAGAATAATAACCTTGACATCAGGTTCCAACCCTTGGAGAGAAGCATTAAGATCTGTATCCTACTTCTAAACCATGCATTATACTTTTCACCTTAATATAACAACAGTTTCTAAAATAATATTTTGGGTAGAAATGAAAACTATTGTATTCCATGGTGGAAAACCACCTAAAATTCATGGTCATATAAATCATTCACTTCTCCCACAACATCCCGCTCTCTCCAAAGGTTGCAATATATCCAGGAGCTAAAGCGTGCTTTGAATTTTTATTGGGAATTTGATTTCTGGATAATGGCCTACATTCAGAAACGTCTTGCAAACCAGCCTTTTCCAAAATCCCTAATAAATAACCATAAAACAAAATACTTTAAAATAAATGTACAGTACATCATGTGTCCCAGAAGCCCCACCATGCCAGATGATCCTTTCCAAGGTTCATAAATAGTAGCCAGAGTCCATATGACTTGAAATGTTTGCCCTGCACGAAGGAACGGGCTGTGCAGAAAACTCGCTGGGTTTTCAGGTTGTTGAACTGATGCTCTCCAGTCTCCCCGCTCCGCGGCTCTCCTTGGTTTGCCAAGTTTTTTTGATCCACCGAAATATGTTCATAACAGAAATGTGCTGCTCGGTCTCACTTCCTGAAGCGCTGCTTGGATTCAACCTGTAATGACAACAATACGGAAGGACGGGAATCGGAACGAGCTGACAAAGGGTGTGTGCACAAGACAGCCAAACTGCCTGTGCCTGGAACAAGTTCTCGGGATGACAAATGGTAGGTGCACAGTCCTGCAACAGTGAACCAGGCACAAATGGATGGGCAGGAGATGGAAGATCATATGGGCTCCTGGCGCGTATAAGGACAGTCCAGGGCTGGGAAACCATTCAGCCGCGGCACAGAAGGCAGCGCTCCCCGGCTGTCTCTGAAACTCCTCGAAGGTGCTGGGGGAGAGCGACAGGGCTGGGAGCGGAGAAAACTCTTTCCCTCCTCCCCAGCCAGACGGAGTCCCTGGCCGGTACGTTGGCGATGGTTTGATTTGTAAAGGCTCCCAGTGCCTGGAGAGCGCTTGGGAGCCCACCTGCTTCGATCGGGGGGCTCCCGGCTTGGCAGGCAGCCGGCTCTGGCGCCCCGCAGATCCCAGGCTCCCCAGCGCCCTGGGGCTGGGAGGGGAGGGGGCAGGATTCCTAGGAGCCCGGGGCGGTACCTGGGCTGTGCCGCGGCCGGTCCCTCGGGCGCGCTACGCGGAGTTGGAGGCGCTGCGGAGGCGGTGGCCGGGGTGCTGCTGGACCAGGTGCTGCTGCTTCTGGCGGGTGGACTTGACGGCCAGGATGGCCTGGCGGTTCTTGTACTGCACCAGCTGCAGCGTGATCTCGGCGTTCCAGCCCTGCTCCTGCGGGCCCCGAAAGTCGATCTCCTTCCCCTCGGCCATGACCACGGTGAAATACACGTACTTGCCCTTCCGCTCCACGCAGTCCACCGTCTTCATGCGGGAGAAGTGCAGCTCCTTGCTCTTGGCGGCCGGCGGCTCGGCGGCCGGGGGCCCCGGCTGCGGCTGCTTGGGGGGCGCGAGGAGCAGCCCTTCCTCGGTCAGGATGCAGCGCTTCTTCTTCCACAGCTGCAGCAGCCCGTCGCTCCGCTTCTCCAGCACGCCCTCCTTCAGCGCCTTGCAGCCGCTCTCCAGCATCCTCCTGCTGGCATGGGGCGGCTTGCGCCTGCTGGCCGCGGAGCCTCCTCCCGGCGGGGCAGGCAGCAGCCGGGCCCTCTCCTCCCCGCGCCCGAAGCGGATGGCGGCGAGCGGCCAGGCTCCGACGGAGCCGGGACGATCCTGACCCTCCCGAGGTGTCCGGGGCAGCGAGCGGCCGTGCGAAGCCGGCGCCCGGCTCTGGGCGCTCAGTCTGGCTGCTCCGCCAGCCTCGCAGCGCGCTTTGCCCGGCCCAGAGTGACACCCGGCGGAGGGGAAGCCCAGCTCCGGCAAACGCCGCGTTCCTTTCTCACGCCCCCGCTTCCCTGGGTTCCCTTCCAAATATGGGGCTGCCTCGCGGCGCGCTTCCTGGCAGGCGCCTCCCTTCGGCGGCACCCTGCTGGGGTTGGCGCTTGTTCGGACTCGGATGGGTCAAGCGCCCTGGGAAATCGGCTCACACTTCGCCTTCATATCGGGTGATGGTTACATCTGATCAGTGCTATTTTCTCCTCTGCTTACAGTTTGCTGCCTACCAAACAGTTTCATTTAATATTGCTATAGCGTCATCAGAGCGCCTGGCCCTCGCCAGCAACAGCTGAGATCAAAGGATGAAAAGCCCTCTATAAAAGCTAAGTGGCTTTAGTAATTATTTATTATTGAGAGGCAGGTCTCAGACCATTTACAGTCATAGAGACTGGAACTGGGGGTGAGGCTTGAAGTGGTTTCCATCATACACACGGTTTACAGTTTGGTCCAATGGCTCCCAACACCCCCACTAAACAAATTGGTCCAGCACCCGTTTACAGTATGAGACCCCGCTCCTGCAAAGCCCTACTACTAACTAATGCTAATGGACATCATGAAAGTATGTTCCAGTTCACAAACCTTTTGTGCCGGGGTCTTATTCACCTTAGAAACCTGATAAGAAACAAATGTGAAAAATGGCCAGCAGCATTTACAAGGGTGTGAATGAACACATTAACTGGCAATCTAACATACACTCCAACAAGACCAAAAACTCCAGTCTGAACACAGCCTAAGTGGAAAAGGAGAGAAAGAAAGAAAAAACTAGATCCAAAATTGACTAAGGGCTGGTCTACACTTAAAAATTAGATTGACCTAGCTGGGTTGCTCAGGGCTGTGAAAAATGTCACGCCCTGAGCACTGCAATTAGGTCGACCTAATCCTAGGTGTAGATATACATGGCTAGGTCAATAGAAGAATTCTTCTGTTGACCTAGCTACCACCTCTGAGCCCAGGGCTACACTAGGGGAGGGGGTCGATCTACGATACGCAACTTCAGCTATGGGAATAGCGTAGCTGAAGTCGGCGTATCGTAATCGACTTACCTGGCGATGAGGACGGCGGCGAGTCGATCGCTGCCGCTCCCCCGTCGACTCCGCTTCCGCCTCTCGATGAGGTGGATTGCCGGCGCCGACGGGGAGCGCGATCGGGGATCGATTAATCGCATCTTAACGAGACGCGAAAAATCGATCCCCGATAGATCGATTGCTACCCGCCGATCCGGCGGGTAGTGAAGACCTGCCCTTAACTGTGGCACCAGAAAAACCCCATCCCATCAACAGGGAAAGCATCTACACCCCAGTACCCTGGAGCTGTGCTATTGTAGCAGTTGTAGTGTAGACAGTCGCTGTATGTTACTTGGACCTACAGTAAAAACAAAATTCTGAACAGCTGAAGATCCAAGTATTTATTTTCAAAGTAGAACAATATGCATGTGGCTAGACTGATAAATTGGAATTAGACACTACTTTATGAAACAAAACTCCTTTACAGCTTTTTGAATTAATGTTTGAGAAGTACAAGGTTATAATATGTTGAACTACACTGGATGCCTCAACAGTTTTGACCTATATACTGTAGAAGCAGTCATTTGTACTGCTTGCATCCGACAAAGTGGGTATTCACCCACGAAAGCTTATGCTCCAATACCTGTCACTTCTACAGATCCAGACTAACACCCCTCTGATACTTGAGCCCTATATACTGTCATTCCTGCCTAAGTACCCACTCAAACTGCTGTAATTGTTGTGATGGTTCTCGGGACCCCCAGGACTGAGAGTTACACCTTGTCTCCAGCATGAAGGTGTCTGTCTTGCTTATCCCTGGCTGTGTGTCAGGTTCCTAACACAACCAGCCTTTCAGACACTCAAGCACTCTTATCTTGGCAATTGCCATCCCTAACTTCGGCTTGCAGGTTAACAAGAAGTGCACACCAGTCCCCTTTGAATTGTATCCCTATGATCTCCATCCCCTGATACTGGCTATTCACAGAAATTCCAGATCCTTCACACCCCAAGGTGCAGGAAACCCCAGTTTACAAGTTTTACCTTAAACTATCGCTCTTGGAAACTACATAGCACTCCTGAGCCCTTATAATAAAACAAAAGTTGGTTTAAGTGAGAATAAACATTTAACTAGAAAAACAAAAGTGATAGAAACAAGGGGTTACAACACAGCAAAACCATAAACTGCAAACCTTGTAGACTTATCAATATATGAAGTAAGTTTTCCCTGCAAAGTTCAGTCTGTTGTAGGGCTGGTTTCACAAGACTCAGGATCCAAACGTTCATGAAAGACCCTTTGCCCCTCAGGGGACTTCCTCAGTGAATGGATCCAAAATGCTTCTTCCCTTCGTGTGTTATACTGAAAACAGCCTTTTGTTTCTATTCCGACAGGGCGAAGCTCTGTCTGTTGTAATGTTCCTTTTCCACCTCCAAGTGGTTTCAATTGTTTGTAGTTATCTCTGATGGTTTCCCATTGGTAGGCTTGGGAAGGAGCAAGGCCAAACAACTGAGCTTTGCATTACTTCCCCAGTTAAACAGGGTGGGGTGACAACATCCCCTGCATGAATGGGTCATCACTGAGGGTTTGTGACAAAACTTATGTCGACACCTCAAAATTGACAAAACAAAAATCGCCAAAGGGTGTTTACACTTGCTCCCTCTGTCAACAGATCATGTCCACATTGGGGACACCATCATCGACAGGGTGAGCAATGTGCCATGGGTATGTATCCCACAGTGCAATGTTGTGGGAAGGAAGAGCTGATCTCTGCACATCTTGGGATTCTCCCCGAGTTCTCCCACAGCCCCCTCAGCTGTCGAGAGCAGCATTATGAGTAGCTCTGTGAGCTCTCCATTCTGAGGAATGGCAAAACAGCACAGCGGTCTGCCCCCTCTCCTTTCCCCTGCAGCAGCAGTCTGCCTGCTGCTGTGTTCCTAGTGCCGGGCAGAACAGGAGCATTCCAATGATTTGCTCTTTGTTTGTTCCCCAAACGGAGCAGCGCAGATACTTCCCGGAGCTTTGAAAGGGGAGGGGCGCATGCCTGCAGGGCAGCAGAGATCAAAACACTGGGCAGAGCAATCAGGGGATTGTGGGATACTGGCGGAAGTCAGTTCTGTCGACAAAACAATTAGCAGTGTCTACACTGGCTCTTTGTCAACAATAAGGGAGGGGAAAAGACAAAAGTCTCTCATAGAGGTGGAAGTTTTTTGTCGCCAAAACTGGTTTTTTTTCCACAACAAAAGGCCCAGTGTAGTGTGTACACGCTTGCTGTTTTGTCGCCAAAAGGCAGCTTTTGGCAACAAAACTTGTGAGCGTAGACAAGCCCTCAGACAGTACCCTCTAGTGACAAATTTTTATTCCCGTCCATAAAAAACGCTTTCAATATTTATTCCTTAAATATTGCCAATACATATATCTCCTAATGCTTCTGAGTCTTGACAAGTTACAAGCTTTTTGTACATAGGTGTTACTCTTTATGGGAAAATATCCTGTAAGATGTGTTTGGTGTAGTAAGTTTGTAGGGTCTGAAGTGAGCTGTTTGCAAGAAATAGGGGCCAAGGGGCCTCTGTCTCACAAATGTATCCAAAGCTCTACTTGCTGTACTGTAGTTCTAATAAATCCTATGCAAGGTTTGCATACACTCCTAGTTTGCTAATCTCTTTGGATATATCTGATGTTCAGATGCCTCCTAGTGCCAAACTTTAATACTGCAAGATGGAAGGATTCTGAACCTGATCCTTAAAAATATAAATGATAGGCCCTCTCATTCTTCTGGTATTTTCCCCTATTGTTTGCTTGCCCAGAGAAGTTGCTGATAGAAGAGTGCAGTTGTACAGACATTGCATCTATGTACACAATATTATAACTTTGAAAGCCAAAGACTGATGTGCCTGAAAACCTGCAGAATGTATTTATTGTATGAAGCTTGAGGGAAATCTGGCAATGTTTTTGGGAACTACAGCGAATGGGCTCAAAAAGAGCCCAGAAAAAGCAAAGGTACTATCTGCAATGTTCCCCATTCCCCTACTGGTTTTGTATTTACTCACAAGATTTGTTCTGATGAAGCTTGGTGCTCTTAACTAGTTTCTTTGGTAGAAAAGGGATGGTGGTAGAATTTATTAATTGATAGCGAGTTTTGAGTTTCAAGATAGGCTCTTACTGAAGAGGCTTCATTTATTCAAATGTTCATAAATATCTGTTTGGGGGTACTATAGATGTGGCTTGCATGACACCGTCAGAATCTGCACAATCAGATTCTATAGAAGGAAAGGGGGGGGGGGGGGGGAGAAAGTACATTTCTAGCTCTTTTGGCTGAAGACATAACCCTCCCATTGTATAGTGAGTACAAACTGATGTCATGTTTGCCTGAGTCTGCAGACAGCCTGAAATACCGAGTCAGATGTGAGAACGCCCATGTCCGCCATAAACTGCATTGGGGCGGGAACCATAGCAGTGAGTAATAACCTTTTCAGTATCAACATTAACTATTCTACTACTGATCAATTAAGCAGATGTAATGGAAAAGAGATTGAGAGTGAAGTCTGCAAGAGGTGGGAATAGGGAGTTGTTGGAGGGGGAAAAAAGCAGAGGGAGAAACAGAGAAGAGGGAGAGAAAGAGCCAAAGAAAGATGGGGAAGGAAGAGAAACAAAGGGCAGAAGTAGCAGTGGCATAACAGGGCACAGCTTTTCTCAGAGCATGACAATAAGGTACTAAAAAATAATAAATACAAGTAATTTCTTGAATTCTGGTTTCTTCTTGATCTTTATACAAACCTCCCAATGCTATCAGTCAGGGATCCACTCTGGACTGAGGAGGAGTAAGAATTCCTGTATTTATAGACCAGGCCACAAACCATAATCAAATCTGGTCCTCTCTTCTGATTGAGTTTTAACCTCCTGATCTATAGACATGCATCTCATAAAACAAAATATAACAGACTATTCATAGATTTCAACCATAGCCCCTAACCACAGCCAACCCATATGACAGTCCACATTATATAACATATAAATGGAGATATGCCAATCTCCTAGAACTGGAAAGACCTTGAAAGGTCATCGAGTCCAGTCCCCTGCCTTCACTAGCAGGACCAAGTACTGTCCCTGACAGATTTTTTGCCCCAGATCCCTAAGTGGCCCCCTCAAGGACTGAACTCTCAACCCTGGGTTTAGCAGGCCAATGCTCAAACCACTGAGCTATCCCTCCCCCACATTGTCCCCAAAGAGGTAAAACTAGAAGCCCAGAGTGCCCATAATCTAAATAAAGCTCTGGAGGAGCGTGTGTAAGCAACTGAGGGGGGCCTGGGAGCCCTTAGACACTGGTTTTGGGGGTCTATGGAGGCTAGATGGCAATAGCCAATGTCCCAAGGAAGGGCATCAAACAACTGGCCTGAGCCTGAGCCTGAGAGTATACCTTCAATTCCAAGAGTTAGAAACAGCAACTAGACTCTGCCCAGACCCAGTTGGCTTGGAAGCAGGTGGGACCCAGAAATTAGGTCCACTCACAACAGACTGGTGAACATTGGGGTCCTGGAACAGTTTGTAATAACCCCTTCCACAACAGTGTGATAAAAAGATTGGTGTGGGATGTAGTGTTCAGAAGGATAAACTGGCCAGGGCCAAAGCCGAGGTTAGTAGGTGGGGTTGGGGGGAGGAGTTCTTAAATTGAAATCCCTTCACAAAGAATATCCTGCTGGCAGCACCCTCTTGTTTATATTCAGGGGGCTCCAGCTTAAGCACCTCTGGTGCAGATCTCAGCAGTGGCAGTATGGCTCAAGGAAAGAGGTAGTCACTCAGGTAACCAGGTGCCCAACTATTTGGGGTTTGTCCACAAAAGACATTTTTATCTCAGTTTTACTTAGATCTTTCTAGGTTAAATCCAACACCTTGAATTTTACTTGAAAATTCATTGGAAGCCAATGCATCTCCAGTTGAGTGAAACAGCTACTAGGAAACCACGTGACAAGGGTCATACAGAGACTGGCCTAGGTGGGAGAAAACCATGACCTGGGGGATTAGATTCTTTCATATGCCAAGCTTTGCTCAGCACAGGAGGTGGTGGGAATTTCTGGGAGTTGGTTCTGACTCCCTCCAGCTCACTGACTTTTATGGCCAGCCCAGGCCCTGATGAAACAAAGCTGCTACGAGGATTGTAAGTTCTACTTCTCGCTGGCTTCAAGACCTCAATGGACCCTTCCTCTTCAGAACTCTCACACCCTAAATCCTGGTCAATGTGTGTAGTTTAGATCTGCTCTTAAAATCTGCTCTTAAAATTTAAAATTCATACCCCAAATGCCGTAGTGATGATGACCTAGTACTTGCTGTAGACGTGGGTAGGTACATGGAAGAATGCTTCCGTTGCCTAGCTACTGATGCTCGGGGTGGTGGATTACCTACAGCAATGGAATAACTCCTTCCATCGCTGACGGAAGTGTCTACATTACAGCACGCCAGTAGCATCGGTGCAGCAGTGCTGCTATTGCACCAATAGTGCCGATAGCCTAAAGCGCCGTAATCACTTTTTAAGCCAGTGAAGAAGTGTCACACCTCCTTCCTCCCCACCTGGGATTGGTTGTGAATCTGGCCCAGGATTGTAAGTCTCAGGGCAAGTGAGAAGGAAAGCATCAGAAAGAATGTGAGGGTAGGTCTACAGAGGAGCAGGTTTAATTTCTGCACAGTTTATAGTGAGATTTCACAAAACAATTCCAGAATGTTAAACATAAAGGCAATTCCTAGGTTTAAAAAAAGGGAGGTTACAATAGCCATTATTTAGCTGGCAAAATACCATGAGAATGTTGTAGTTCTCAAAGAATCAAGTCAGCTATGTTTAAAGCCCTGTAAAAGGATGTACAGATAAGCATAGTTTAGGTAATGTAGGCAACTTTAACATTCCCTCCTCCATCTCCAGATCACTCCAGAAAGCAAAAGAGAATCCTGCAACATACATACATTTAGGCCAAGTCTACACTACAAACTTTAGTCAACACAAGTTACATTGGCATACAGCCACTGAAGTTGGTATATTGCTCATGTGCATGCATACTTGGCTGTTTGTGTCAGCGCCATGTGTACTCACCAGGACAGCTTGTGTTGATGCAGAGTGGTGCATCACAGATAGGTATCCCAGTGTGCCATGCACCAGGCAGGTGCAATGCCTTTTAGGAAATTTTCTCAATGTGTTGTGGAATAGAAATGGATCTCTGGGAACCAGGGGTCAAGTTCCCAGCATGCAACTTTCTCCATCCCAAAATGCCATCCATATCCCATTATTTTTGCACTTTAAAATTTTTTTCCCCCCACAGGTTTGGGATGCCAAGCAGTGGCTGCAGAACTTTTGTATGTGAAAGGCCACATTCCTGGATCTGTGTGTTGAGCTTGCCCTAGCCCACTAGTGCAAGGACACCAGCATAAGAGCCGCATTAACAGTAGAGAAGCAAGTGGCACTCACACTCTGGAAGCTTGGAACATTGGACTGTCATTGGTATATGGGAAATCATTTCTGAGTTAGAAAATCCACAGTAGGGGGCAGTGTCTGGGCCAATTCGGTGCAATGGAATGATCATGCTTTGTCATAACGAATCTTCCATAGAAACTGGGGTAGCAGTGGGATGGGAAGATGTACTTCAAGTGGCCCATTTAGAACAACAGGAGGGCATCACCCATAGAATCTTGATGTTGTGCTGCTCTGGAACAATATATGTTGAACTTCTTGTTCATTCGAGAGGCAAACTAGTTCTGAGATGGTGTTCCCCACTAAGACGTTGTTCAGCATTGAATTGTGTAATTTCTACTCACAATTGGTGGCAAAATGCCTGCCAAGGCTGTCTGAGCATTCTGAGCCCCTGGAAGGTATACTGCAGTAATGGTGATGTGGCTCCGGATATACTAATTCTATAATTTGACTGCCTTTATGCACAATGGGAGGGATTTTGCCCCTTAATTTATATAAAAGATGGTCATCATGTTGTCTGACATTATCCAGACGTGTCGGGATCATATGGGTTGGAGGAATAAATTGCAGGCATGTCTGACTGCTCTTGGTTTCAAGAGAAGGATAGGCATCCAGGCCTCCCTTGTACCTTGTGCTGTGTGACCACCTACGGGGGTTCCCCAATTATGAGGAATGTGTCCATTACTGTCATGTGATGTCAGGTCTGGGAGGTAAGAAAAATACTCCACTACACGTTTCAGGTTTGTCCACCCTGACATTGACGGCAATTGTCACTACACTATTCATGCTGTGTCTGTCTGGTATCTATATCGACCAGGCCGCCAGACAATGATGATGGACCCTAGTGGGCACATTAAATAAGTACAGGAGACAGTGTGGCCTAGCAAAAAGAGACTTGGATTGTTATTCAGGGTGTGAAAGTGACGTGGTTTATCAGACTGCTCATAGCATGCAATCTGTGTGCAGGAAGGTAGACCCTTGCTGTGGCCAAGTCCAGGGTCACCCCTAAAAAGTCTGTAAGCTGCACAGGAGTCAGAGTAGACTTTCTATGTTTATGCAGCTTCCCAAAGATACCATGAGGTAGAGTAGAGTAAAGACAAGGTTACCGACTGACCTTCCAGATGGGATCTGCTTGTTAGAAGCCAATCATCTGCAGACCATGTAGCTGTTTCATCTCATCTGTGCTACCACCACTGAAGATCTTTGTGAAGACCCGGGGAGCTGTTGCTAAACCAAAAAGGAATACCCTGAACTGGTTATATTCCTCTCCTACCAGAAACCTGAGGAACATGTGAATGTCCCACATGAAAGCAAACATCTTTCATGTTGAGAGCTGTGAACCAGGGGTCCTTTTCCAAGGAGGGAATTATTGATGCTAACGTAACCACGTGGAATTTTAATTTGCAATTAAAAATATTTAGTTGACATAGATCGAGGACAGACTTCTGTCCTTTCCTTTTCTTGGGAACTATAAAAATTGGGAGAAGAACCCTTTCCCTTGATGCTGAGGTACCACATGCTCTATAGCTTCTCATTCAAGGAGAGACCCCAGCTCCTGTCAGTGGATCTCATGAGTGGTCCCTGAAGTGGTCCCGGAAAGAGCGTTTTGGAGGAGGAGAAGAAAACCACTTTGGGTACACCATTGAGTTTATCTAGTACTCACTTACTTGTCCTTTGTTATAGCTGTTCAGTTGTGGGCAAAGTATACTAGGCCAACACCAAAGCAGACATTGGAAACAGGTGGGAATGGCATCAGTGTTGGGTCTCAGCTCTCGAGTATCCCATCAAAAGTAACGTTTAGTCGGTGGATGAGATTGGGCAGATGTCATCGAGGTGGATTGGGTTGCATACCTTGGCCTCTGCACCCGTTGACACTTGTGTGGCAGTTTATGTGGTCATTGGTGGTAGAAAGACTGTGGAAGAGGCCTGCCTTTTATACCCGTTTATGATGCTTCTTCTTAGAGGCAAGGGTATAAATGCCCAAAGAGCAGAGGGTTGTCCTCCAGTCTTAACAAGTGCAAAAACTTCTGTTTTCTTAATAAAGAGATTGGTTTCATTGAAGCACAAGGCCTCAGTGGTGCTCTGAACCTCAGTGAGGAACCTTGAAGACAACTCTTGCTGTTTTACTATGGCAGTGGCTATAGATCATTATGCAGTATTGGCTGCATCCACTGCAGCTTGAAATGAGGTTTTTAAACCATGAGTATACCTTCCGCAACAAAGGCTTAGAGCTGGGCCTTGTCCTCCTGGGAGAGTTCATCTTTGAACACCAGGAACTTCGAGTAGTTCATAAAATCATATTTCGATAACGGGGGCTGGTAGTTAAGAGATTCTGAACTGGAGGCTGGTGGATATAAATGCCTTCCTCCCCAAAGGTGCAGACATTTAGCTCCCTTGTCCATGTGGTGGTTTTAGGGTGTTGCTGCATGGATCTTTCCATGGCTGCTCATACTACTAAGGAGCCGGGGGCAGGTTAAGTGAACAAGAATTCTGCCCCTTTTAAAGGCATAAAGTAATGTTTCTCAACCCTTTTAGGATAGGGTACACATTACTGATGTTTGCCATTCCACTCTAGCTGGTCTCATAATGGCCTAATTCACCAGGAGACTGTGACTGTGTCCAGTGGACTGCAGCATATCCAAGAGCTTGCATATGTGTTGCGTATCTTGAACTTCTAATGGAATCTCGAGTTCTGCCACCACCCTCTGCAATAGTTCTTGACACCGCCTATCGTCATCAGGTGGCGATGATGAAGATAAGGCAATTGTCTCATTGGGTGAGGAAGATGATATCCACATCTGTACTGGTGGATCCAGTTAGCTTCCTCCTGTACATACTCTGGCGGAGCAGGTTGTTGTCGTCTAGGAGGAGAGGGACATAACTTTCTGGTAAAGCGCACTAATCTGGGGTGTCTTGCCTAGGACCCCATGAACCCCCAATAGGGTCACAGTATGAAGGATTAGGGAGCCCAAGGCATTGGGTACCAGCAGTCTTCTTGGAGGGTAACCTTGCTTGAGCAGAGGATGGATCCAAGAAACTCAAGGCTCTAGCTGGCCAAACCTCTCTGGGTTGGGAAGATGATGGTTTGTCCAGGACACAAGCTTCAGCTGACAAGGCAGCTCAGATTTGTTTACATCAGTGGTACTGCTGGTGTCAGTGGGAGGATGCTCCATCTCACAGATGCCTTCTCTTCAAGGTGGAGTAACTCCTTCTCTTCAAGGTGGCATCCTCATCTGGGATCAAAACATCCATCAGAACAACTGGGTCCAAAAGTAGAGGAGTTTGTAGGTCCAGTAGGGAGAAGATATCCTCTGGGATAGTATACATCTCAGACCATTCTAATGTATGCAGGGTTTTGATTGTTAGTTTCACTGGATCCACTGCCACCACAGACTTAGTGGTTGGCAGAGCCTTAGGGGACAGGGACAATGTGTGTCCCCCATCTGGAGCTCTTGATACCAGCAGATGTTGGTCCTTTGGCTTGCTAGGTCCTGATCAGCACATCCTCCTGGAAGCAGCCTTAGGCCATGGCTACACTACGGAGCTTACAGTGGCATAGCTGTAGTGCTGCTAGTACAGGTGCTCTAAGCCAACAGGAGAGAGCTCTCCTGTAAACTTAAATTACTCCAGCCCCCGTGAGCAGCAGTAGCTATGTCAGCAGGAGACATAGCACTATCCACACCGGCACTTGGGTCAGTGTAACTTGCATCGCTCAGGGAGGCTGATTATTCACATCCTTGAGCAACATACCACTTAAGCTGTGATGTGTACATAGTCGAACGCCATGTCTACGCTACACAGTTTTGTCGAAAAAAGGCAGCTTTTGTTGACGAAACAGTGGAGGTGTGCACACAGCAATACTCCTCTGGACGATTTAACTCTCCTGCTATGCCAACATAATAAAACCACCTCAATGAGACATAGAGCTTTTTGAGACAAAGTTAGAGACACGCAGTGTCAGCATACACACTGTGGTCACTTATGTTGCCCTAAGTGGCCTCAAGGAAGGGTCCCAGAATGCTCATTGTGACCGTTCTGGTCACCAGCTTCAACTCTGTTACTGTGCAGCCTGGTACACAGGCATGAACCCCTCCCCCTTTAAAGCTCTGGGAATTTTTGAAATTCCTCTTCCTGTTTGCTTTGCGTGGAGAGTTCACATAGCATCTTTCCAGCTGATAATGCCAGCTTCCCGCAGAAAATGTGCTCCCATCTGGAGTACATCAGAGTTGTTGGATCTGCTGAATCTGTGAGGAGAGGAGTCTGTGCAATCATAGCTCAGCTCCAGCCATAAGAACCTGGATACCTATGTGGGCAGATTGCTCATGGCATGGAGAAGGGGCACAAAAGGGACATGCAGCAGCGCTATGCTAAGATCAAGGAGCTGAAGCAGTCATACCAGAAAGCAAGCAATCGTTACTCTGGTGCGTTGCTGAAGATGTGCTGCTCCTATAAAAAGAGCTGCACACCATTCTGGGCAGCGACCCCACCTCCATCACCAAGAGCCCTGTGGATACTTTGGGGGGACTGGAGGCAGCAGTGAGTACACTCACAATACTACCTCTATTTATTGTTTATCTTCTGCAGCTGTGCCCTTGAGGGTCACCTCCTACACACCAGCAGAGCAGCTGTCAGATAAGGAGATGAACCAGGAGGCATAAGGAGGAAACGTTTAGGGAAGTGCTGCAACCATCTGATGCTGATAACAAGCAGAGAGCATGGACAGAGAACTAAAAACTCAGAATGGATAGCCAGGAGAGGAGACAGGAGTGGGAGCAGACGAGACAGGGGCAAGAGCAGATGATAAAGCTGATGGACCAGAGATGCTGAGGTCCCTGACTGCGCTGCAGGTGTAACACATCCGTGCTTACCTCCCCCTGCAGCCCATACAGAACTGCCTTCCATGCCCTTCCCAAACTCGTCCCACACATTCCTCCCACGTTCCTGGCCTGTCACACTAACCCCCTTGCACTCCATCCCTAGGGACATGTTTCATGACAGCTGGACGTACATGCAGTTGAGAGCCAAACTGATTCGCGATTGACCGGTAGCAGTCTGGAGTTGCCAACTTCCACACAGTGATTGCCCCTTACTTTTCTACTGTGAAGGCAGCTCTCATTTTGGTGTCCTTGCACTGGAGGGCAAGAGTGAGATCCACGCACTGTTCCAGGAAGGTGGCTTTGCACATCCAAAAGTTCTATAGCCACTGTTGGTCATCCCATACCTGAATCATGATGCAATCCCACCACTCAGTACTTGTTTCCCTGAGCCAATTAGTGACGATCCAGAGAGCAAGATAAAGGGAGAGTAGCTACTCAAGGAATTCAGATGCCTCTGCTCTCATCCTGAGGTCACTGCCTTTAAAAAGTATTCCTTCTATCACAGGTCTTAAGCCACTGTTGCTGCATTTCCTGTTAGCAGCTGTCTCCATATTTGTCAATGGTGAGTCTATTTGTCTTATACACAGATATTGTTCCCAAACTGAACTAATAGTTTGCACTCAGACGGCCTGAATCTCATCTTCCCAGATTCACAGTTTGAATATAAACAGTAGAGCTTTCCCACTCTGGAGAACTGTCTATATTGACTCATTAAAAGGGTTACTATTGCCTCTATCCAGGTGGTATTTATATATTTTTAGGTCTATACAGCAATTTAAAATATAAGCCAGAGTTCATTTGATCAAGTGGTGACCTCTGAAGTTCACCAAAGCATTATGAAAAGTTTTGTACATCTTTATTCCATGGTTCCAGACTTGCCTATAAATACAGAACTGCAGCAGAAACTGAATTTGTTTTCCCAAATGACGTATGTTGACTGTAGTCAAAGAAATATGTAGCTCAAATTCACAAGTGGTAACATGACCTTATTATCCCCATTATACAGACAATGAAAAGCCTGCATAAAACTGTCCAGGAAGGAGAATAGCGCAGTTGAGTTGATGTTTTATGCCTCTCAGTTTTAACTTTTTATAAGCACACAGATAATCAAAAATGACTGTCTAGTTAAAAAAATAAAAATAAACTGCAGCATGTAAAATGTCAACAGTTTACACAGCATGACAAAACAAGACTAACTTCTGAAAATACTAGGTTTTATTCACACCCCAGTGGTAAACAATAACCTTAATATGATTACTAGGTTTCTTTTGTAGATCACTGTCACATAAAATACAAAACCCATAGCATAAACAAGCAGACAGTTATGAACATTTAATGTGGTCTTGTTGGAAGTTAAATGAATTATACTAGTCTTCTGAAGTAGTCAAATCCAAAAATGCATCATCTCCTAGTTAGTACAAGTCACTGCCATTTCTCTAACAAGGTAATGAAGGCACAGCTAGTGCAAGCAGACAAACCCATTCGAACTACTGGGCTGAAAATACTTTGGTTGGTTCTTCAGGAGAGGATTTTCTCTAAACAAATATTGGTCTCAGTTAACAGTTCTGATAATCTTCACAGCTGCAGTCTAATAGCTACATGACGAAAGACTTCACAAGAACCAAACTATGTAGCAATGAATTAACATTCATGCTTTAGGGGATTTACTGCATTCTATATATTGGCAGAAAATTATACTATTAAAATGCTAGGTAGAATGAACCTACATTTTAAACTGGTACTTATGTGTTTGATTTCATTTTAACAAATTGTTTCCTTAATTCTACCAAGAAGATACAAAACATAAGGCTGTAAGTAACTAATAGTTGTGTTTAGGCTATTACAGTGCAGGTAATCCTCAAGGCCACATACACACTGCTTCACTGCTGCTTGCATTCTGCTGGGTTTTGATCCTTCTGTTGAGGAAGAAAAAAAGTTAGTTTACAGATGTCACATCGAGTTATTTTTCTAAGCCACTTATCAAAGCTATCAAGCGTTTTCTAGTTTCAATTACAGCTCTTAAGAATTAACAGTTTGGCTATTAAGAATCTTGCATCTTCTCTCCTTTATCCACACTATGAATACTACTATACCACACTGTATTCAAATCTCTGTGCACTACGCAAGTTAAGGATATCTTTGAATAGCCAAATTCAAGAGGATGCCTCAAGTTTTGCCTTTGGGTCGGGGCTGCACTAGCCACTGGCAGAAACACAGCACTTCTAACTACAGTAGGGTGATATATCTTGAAAAAAAATGGAGGGAAAGAAAATGGGACCAAAACTGGCCTGGCACAGAAATGGAAGAGGCTTAGCCAAGGAGGACTTTCCTTGACCCCATGAACACAGGCAGCCCAAACATACAGGCTCACTGCACAGGTCATCATGTATCTGTATAATGACATGGAGGGGTAACCTGGTGAGGGTAATACTTAAGTCCCTATCAAGACTCCCAAGGTATAAAGCCTACAGAAACAACACCTATTCCATGGTGTTTATGGCTTCTATGGAGATATTTCTCAGCACCTATCATGACTGATGTATATGCAAACCAATTCCTGTCTGCACTGTTCAACAGTAGAGCCATTATTTGTGTGTCATCTGGGCTAACAGGGGAGCCAAATCTTCGTATTAAAAAAGGACAAAAATTCACATTAATACCAGTAGCGGAGAGCTTACTTGCTCTAATGTCATCCCTCAGGAGACAAGTCACACTTTGAAAGCCTGGCTCCTGACCCGTAAGGTTAACAAAAGCACAAAATCCTGAAAATGGATAATGGTCACTGAAATGACATGTTGAATACCCTTCGCATGCAAGTGCTTTAATGAGCCACCTGCGGGGTGATGGAACTAGATTGTGATGGCATTCCTGAATGAACCAGCAGAACCTGGCCCCTAGACAAACACAGGCTGATAACTAATTTGCTAATGGAAAGTGAGAAATTACTAAAGAAAATTACAAACAATATGGTAGGGTGAGTAGTAAAATCTATATTGGATTATATGGCACACTGAGAATCAGCCTACCTAATACTGACAGTACTTTCATTATAGTAACTGTTTCAATCAAGGATCAGTCTCAGTCAATTGTAGTGATGGAAGAACTGGCAGAGGGTGGTTTCATATTAAGCACAGTATCTAGGGCAGTGGTTTGCAACCTTTTTTCGTTTGCGGACCCCTTTGGAAATTCACCCTGTAGTCCGCAGACTCTGAAGTGTTAGTTGAATTCTGTTCAGTGAGATTTCCGTCTATAAATGCTGCACACCTCTGGCATGGCAGTGGACGCAGCATGAGAAAGGGCTGTACACTGTGTGCTTCTATGGTAATGACGAGAGAGAGAGAGAGAGAGTGTGTGTGTACACGCACACACTGTGTGCTTCTATGGTAATGACAACACTTCTGGGTTGGGGGGGGGGGGGGAAGGAGGGAGGAGATGATGATTCACACTCTGATGTAGCGCAAGAGGATGAATTTTCAGATGTCTGGTACTTCCCAAACTAAGCTATGAGAATTTGCATAGATTTGGGAGTATGCAAAACAGAGGATCAACAATCCCTGCTGCACAGCCATATTGCCCTCTTTTGAAGTCATCCTGAAGTCTCTGCTCTCTAGGTAGTAAACATCTGTATTGTTCCCCTTTTTTGGGAAGAGGATGTACAGAGGAAGACTGGAATGAGCTGGGCTCTTAGCCCAGCAATATATAGCCCAGAAAGGGAGGGTTTACATCCAATTGCATGTCAGCAGGAAAGCTACACCTAGTTTTCTTTAGAGCGTTGTTGTAGGTTCTGCTCAGTAAAAGAGGACGATTATCTCCCAGGAAGACAGCCCAAATCATCTCCTTACTCTTAAGTCTTAAAATACAGCCCCACTCAAGAAATTTCACTCAAGTGAAAGTATATGTTCTCTTTGATCCATTAGTGACAAACCTGCCCAACTAAATCAAAGATTTCAACAGCCCTCATTTAAGATAAAGAAAATACAAGTTAAGTTATGAATAAGAAAGCAACCTTTCAGCAAGTAAAAGCTATGTATATTTTTAAAAACTCATTTTGTAATAATACTTCTAATTTCTTTAAAAAAGATCCCTGGCCACATATTTTAAAAAAAAGTTACTAAAAAACAAAATTAGAGTGACAATGTTGTTCAGCAAATCTTAGAAGGTAAAAAGCGGGGTATTAAAACCATCTCAGAGAGCAATTTAGTCAAAGCAGGTTTGTTACAGGAATTATGAATTATATATTGCAGATTAAATCGTTGCTTTAAATTAACTGTGTAATTTTAATTAAATACATTCATTGGTACTACTCACCTTTGGGTCATAATCTGGATCATTTTCTTCATCTGCTTCCTCCTCCCCTTCCTGAAAGACAGGGAGTACCAAGCAGAAAGTACTCTTGTTCAGATGAAATACATACAGTGCAGTCAACAGGTTAAATGTTCCTCTGATGTTTATAATTTTTTTTTTAAAAATAAGTTTCCATCAGTGCAGAAATGAAAGAATTTAAATGAGATATCTTGGTGTTTACCCAGACTCAGCTTTTAAGAGTAAATTTCTACATTTCATTTAGGATAAAGCTCTGTTCTTAAATATATTTGTGCCACTATACAAATCGGAGGGCAGACTAATAACTGGCATATTTGCTTTTATCTCCACTTCAGACTTACATTTATAAAACATCTGAATCAATAATGTTTTATACAGATTGGAGAAATACTGAAGAATGTGTGTTATTTACAGTTAACTAAACAAGAAACTTAAGTAACTTGCCAACTGCTCAGCTACCATTCCATCAAAGATTAAAAACTTGCTTCAAAATGAAGTATTTAAGTGTCATTTTACTCATCTAACCCATCTTGTAACTCACCTCATCATCTGCCTCCTCACCTTCTTCATCATACTAAGAGAGAGAAAAAAGCTTATTGTACAATGTTGTAAACACCATCATCCTAGATGTTAAGCAGTTTTGTGTAAGTTATGTGGAAGCCAAAGAATTTCCATGCTAAAATTAATTACTTCCCCCTGCCCCCAGGGGGCATTTACGTTAATTCAGCTTTGTCAAAAAAAATTCTAGATCTGGGTTACAGTGATCAATATCATTAATGCTGCAGCCATTTTATTGAACAGCTAATAATTTAAAATAAGCTTTGACAAAGAAAGGTGTCTCCTAGTTTAAGGATAAAACTTGCTCATAGTTAAGTGTTAACACATTCATTTTGCATGCATACATATATATTTTATTAAAGGCAAGGTTGAAAGCCACACCTATTACAAATGTCTGACACTTTCCCTAACAAGACTGCATTTTCAGTTGCTTATAACTTTGCAAAACTAACGGCATGGAAAATTTAAATCCAGACTAAGTGTCAGCCTCAGGATAATTTTTTTTTAAAAGACTACAGCTAGATGGAGATAGAGTTTTGTCCATGTTAAGAAATTAGTGACCTTTTCTTTGAATAGCTCTCAAAGCTTTGGAGCAGGGATTTGAAATATGGCAGGGGTGTTCCAGGGATGTGCCTTTTGGGGTCTCCCTGAAAATACACCCAAATTTGACCAAGTTGTAAGTGTGAAAAATTGAAGCTTGCACACGCTCAGTAGAGACTTGCTAGAGTTTAACAAGAAGAATTTCCAAAGATTGTCTTCACTGATCATGGCTCAAGCTTCATAGTTTCTAGTGCTGACCAGAGTGCATATGTGCCATTCCATAGAGCAAGTCCAGATCAGGGCTACAGGAGCGAGGCCAAACTTTTCCTGGAAGTGCTTAGGAAATAGTCTAATTTGAATGCAGAGGGGAACAAAAGCTGGACTGAAGATATGAGAAGGAGAGAAAAGATTGACATAATCTGGTGAGACAGGGATTGCAAGCCAGGGGATGGGGAACACAGATAGATAGTATAAGGGACTAGGGTTTGTGGAGGGATAACTGGAACAGCAAGGAGACAGGCTTGGATAGGGTGGGGGGAGGGAGAATCAGCTTACAGGGTGGACTGGGCAAAAAAGAGATGAAGCAGTGGGTGGATAGGGTAAAAAGGTAGAAGAATTTGTTCCCAGTAGAGCACAATTCCCTTCCAGAGTCAGGAAAGAAACCCAAGATTGAATGTCACCATTCTTCCAGTGTCACCAAATATCTGTGAACCTGAATGGCAAAGTGTGTCTTATCCTTAGCTAAGTGATGGTCTATACAGAGGATGACAACCTACTGCTGCTGCTATCAGTTAACTTCCTTAGCACAAGTAGCAATGGATCTAAAGGTTCCAACACTACTGATGACCCATGTCTCAGTATGATGGCATTTTTTTTTCTTCAGTTTGCTTTAACAAAAACAAACAAAAAAAAGCTTAGGAAGCTCTGTACTAAAAAAAAAAAAACAACAACAACTTTGAGAACATTAAGATTGCAAAACCAAGAATTCAGGCTAGGAAATGACAGAATTAAGGTTCTTTATGCAACCTTAATCTGACACTTTTGTACACAATCATATACTGTTTTACTGGTTTCTAAATTGGACCTTTGCCTCATTCTGTGAATACAATGAATGATGCTCACTTAATGGGCAGCACTTCAAAATTTGGTTCTCTTCATTGTGGGCCCCTTATTTACACTATTCAAACCCTGCTTTGAAAACAAAAAGAGTTTCCTCATGGGCTTTTCTATGGGGCTTATCACTATAGTATTCAAGTGCTTCACAAATATGAAAATAAATTAATAACGCCTCTGAGATGGAGTATTATTTATACCCCCATTTTACAGACTGGAAGCCAAGGCACAGAGAGATTAAGGTTACAAGTTCACACTAATTTTGGGTACCCAATTTGAGTCATCTAGGACCTGACTGACTATACACGAAGAGTTTGGTTTAAATAATTTGCTTTACATCATACAGAAGATTTGCAGCAAGGACAGAATCCAAAATATCCAGTTCAGTATTCAATTGTCATAATCTTGATACCATCCTCTCTTCCTTCCTCTCTCCTGCCTCATTCACTACACTTATACCGTCCACCTTCTGCAATAAACGAGTCAGGAGTCCTACAGATAAATGTACCCAAGCACGTTTTAATTCTGGTATTCTCTAGCTGTTAATCTTTAATAATGTTCTTTTAATAGTCTTTTGTAAGATATATTATATATAAATATATAAATCTCTCTCACACACATTTTAAGACCGATATTGAGTACCCTCTCTCCATTCCACAGTGAGTTCTGTCTACATTAGAATGCATAAAAACAAAATGGGCCATATTCCAGCACACCAGGGCCATATACTGTAGTCGGCATTTTCTGACCCTACATCCAGCTTAGGTGAGCTCATGCCATTGTGTAAAGAGTCATGCCCTGATGGCATAGAGTCAGTGTCATATCCTTCCATACCTTTAAGGCCTGGTCTACACCTAAAATTTAGCTACATCTTTCAGCACTGTGAAAAATTACACATTCTGTGCGAAACAGTTCAGTCAACCTTAGCCCCAGTGTAGATGCAATTAGGCTGACAGAAGAATTCTGTTAACCTAGCCACTACTTCCCAGAAAGATTATTTACTCCAGTGACTGAGAAACCCCTTCCGTTGCTGTAGCAAGTGTCTACACTGCAAGTGCTACAGGAGAGCAATTACAGTTGTGCTGGTGTAGTACTTGCAGTATAGACATACCCTAGAGTGGCTACTACTGCCCTCCAAGGCTTTTGTAACATGATATGGGGGGGCCTACCCTGAACAGAGCTGGAAGTACCTAGACAGAGTAGAATTATGCACAAAATCCCACAAACACTACTAAAGCTACAAAAATCTTATACATTAGGAATCTTAAATATTAACAGTATTCGAGCATATTTAGACAGTTTAAAACATAACTTACATCATCATCATCATCTTCAATAGCTTCCCCTGTAAAGTACAATACTGATCGTGGGACTATACGCTCACGTAAGAAGTGGCCAATTTCAAAATCTGCAGCAAGGATTGCTTCAGCATCATCATCCTGCATAAGACATTAAAAGAAACAGTCAAGTGGTAAATTCATAACTCATTTGTTTTAGGAGTCTGAACACAAAAAAATGTCAGATTGATGTGACCAGATATTCATGAGAATTCAGCAAAATGGGATTATGTTCAGGGATTCTGACATTTATTGGATCATAACTAAGGGACAACTTGCAAACGAGGGTAAATAGACAATGTATGCATTTGCCCACATTAAAAAAAAAAGCAACCTGTGAAGTCTCTGAATTTTGTGCAAATTAACATAGAAACCTCAATACATTAAGTTCCTTCATTTTTAAGTCAACATTTTTTTACCCAGACTTGTATTAAAAAGAAAGTTTCCCCATTTCCCCAATGCTTAGCTTCTCCAGATCATTTTAGGGTTCTTCACAACCTTCCTAAAATTCTGTTAAGCACTAAAACCCCTTGAATATCTTACAAATACATTAATATCAGAATGCTTTAAAGACTCTCAGCTTACTCCGAAGGTATGTCTCTGCCAATTAATTCAGCCACAGTGATAGTAATAGATTCACCCATAATTCAGTTAACATGATATTTAAGTTAGATTTACATTGACACCCCAATGAGATGGGTACAACATTTGAAGTTTTCACTCCTGTTGTCCATAGATTCAGATAAACGGAACTCTACTAGTTCACATCTGAAAAAACTATTTTTTTTTTAAAGTGTTTAAATGAAAAAAGTTAAAAATTTGTATAAGATGCCAAAACACCTAGGGACTGAGTTTATACTAGTTGTGAAGTTTCTGGCAGCATATTCAGAGTCTCCAGTGATTAAAAAAAGCAGACCCATTACATAAAAAGCATAATCTACATTCAGTGTTTATGAGAATAGGTTTTCAAGACATTTTGTCACGTAAATAAGGCTTTCTATAAAGCTTCCCACTGCTGGTAGCCAAGATGAACAATAGAGCTGAAAAAGCATTTGTGGGCACCTGAAGCTTCACCAGTTTTAGTAGTGGTGGAAAGGGTAAGTGGATAGAGTAGATACAGCATTTCTGGGGTAACTAGATAAGTAGGTTAATTAAATCTCTCTTGTTTGGAGATTGTAGTTCAAGTTAGTTTGACACTCACCTTAGGATGGTATTATTGGTTCCTCACTTTCATGAGTCCCAAGTTTATTCAAAATTTTAACATTTACAAAACAACACCAGTATATCCTTCACAAGTATCAACAAGCCCAAAATATACTAATTACAACTAAGAATGCTCATATCCAGCCTGAATATATCTTCCCACAAAGCAAGCCAGAATAAGTGCTAAACAGTATTTACTAGAGAAGTGTTCCTTATTACATGAAGAAATAGCTAGAATAGTTTAAAATCTTCCCAAATTATAGTTTAAGTAGCACATGTTCTTTCCAAATTTGGTGTATTGAATTTCTTCAACTTACCAGGTCTCCACTTTCAGGAACTGTAAGAAAGAGGGGAGGGGGAAAAAGTAATTAAAAAAAAATACTACATATAATTCATTGCAAATTAATCCAGACAATACTTACCTTCAGGGGGACTAAAGAAATTGAAGAAAGAATCATTGGAGACCGTTTTTGTCACTGTTCTAACTGTCCCACGTCCCTTGTGTTTCTGCTTCTTTTTGATGGTTTTCAAAGTAACATTTTTTCCTTTTTTCCAGTCTATTTGGCACCTGCAAGAAATAAGGAAAATAGCTATCAAATTGGGACATACTTACAACTTCACGTTGTTTTTACATACTAAAGTTACCCCTAGTCTAAGGATATAGTTAAATATTTATTTAAGTACAGCCAGTTGACTATTTTAAGGTGATCTTGAAAAGTATTATTTATTTGGAGAAAACATTGGGCTAGTCAGAATGCTCACAGGTACTTCATTTTGAGGTGTATCACTCATTCTACTCCCAAAATCCCTTCCAATCCAGAGATCCCCCCCCCCCCCCGCCCCGACTTTTCTTGTTGAAAACATTTACATCAGAAATAAAGAAAATAAACTGAGATTACAGAAAGGTATCCCACAGCACTCATTTCCTGCATGACTAATTTTTTGGGCCCCTCACATATTATGTTTCACTTTTAAGTCTTGGCAGGTGGAAGGATAAGAGCATAGCTCAACTTTACTCTAGAACAAGACTATCAAGCACTATTAATTTGCTCAACATTGTTCAAGACTATGGAAGACAAAGGCCACAAAAAAGGCTGAGACATGATAAAGACAACCAAATATGTTAATGATACCAGGTTATGGTGGAGGAGAAACAGGAGGAAAATGTGAAGAAAGAAATATAGCTGCGACAGAGGTGTGCCAAGTCTGAAATGGCTAAGAATTGTTACTTGCTAATGTAATGACTGCCTGCAAAGCTGCACACTCGCTTACATGTGGGCTCATGGCACTTTGTAGATAGTTCCAATGATTACTATGTACACAACCTGCCAAGGACAGAAAAGGGACGAATCCCACTCAAGTTCATTTACTTAGTGAAAGAAACAAAGACCCAAAAATAGTTGGGAAGGAAGGCAGGGAGCTCAGGCAAACAACAAAAATCAAGTCAGTAAATGTTCATTCTTGACGCATTGATTGCATGGATCTCCATATTTGATGAACATTGCAGGTGATCCTAGACACAAAAATTATAAGTTTGAGGAGTCTCAATTTAACATTTATTATAGCACTGTCCTCCTGAACTGTGAATTGATCTTCTAGATCAAATACAAGGAATGACACTATATAAAATTTAGAAAGAATAATGGTTCAATCCATTTGAGAGATAAGACGTTCAGAGTGTCAACATATTAACTCTATTCGCGGGTATAGGAGTCAGCTTTTTGCTGTTTACACAATTACAGAGGTGTTTGAGGCTGTGGCTGTACTAAAGAGCTGTCTGGGGCTTCATGTACCCCTCATTTATGCCCCTATTGTACCCCCCCTCCAAATCAACAAGGTTCGGACCATTGTTGCCTAGTACATTGTCTGAAATTTTAGAGCTGATTGGATGCAGTGTTCAAAAGTTATCACATTTCATGCATAGCCAAACACAGAAATCCCAGCAAGTTGAATGTAAGACCACTGCTTGAATGCAAGACTAATCCATAGTCCTGCCTTGAGTGCAGGGGGCTGGACTAGGTAACCTCTCGAGGGCCCTTCCAGTTCTGACTGCAAGCTCAGCCAAATATTAAGAAGCGCCATGAAAAGGTGGTTAACTACTTTAAAATTCCATATTAACACTTACCCTGTACAACCCATAATTTCTGGTCCATCAAAGGAGAAGGGATCAGAATCATCTGGCTCTGATCTCATTCTGTATGACTTTGTCAACACTTCATTTGTGAAGAAGTCATTTGATTCAAAGTGAAATTCTAACGTGAAACTCTAAAAACAATTGCCAAAAGACAGTGTCATTAGCAACTGAGCAACATTTGAAATTAAAGATGAGTAAATCATAATGAACAATATCCAAGAATCAGATATCTCAAATCAGTGTACACCTCTTTTCCAGTAATAAATTGACTTACTGTCAATTCTGCCCAAAATACAAGACTGAAAATTCTAAAACAATTTCTATCCACAAATTACAATAATTTAAAGTTTTCTTAATTTCATACTGGCATCTAGGATTATGATTTTCATCTTCTGCCTCATACCTTTTGAAGTGAGAAACAGTGATCTGTGTGATATCATGTAGAGCTAAGCCTCTGGACTACTACAGAAATAATTAGTCATTTTAACTTCTTTGCAAACCACATAGGTAATCAGTTCAAGGACATAAATTATCAGCAACTACATTTTTGAAATTTGTGTCCAAATCTGAAAGTGAAACTCCTAGCTGCAAATACTGACTACAGCTAGGTTTTGTATCTAATTGATGAAACTGTCATAATACAAGAGATACATGGTCATTTTATATATATATGCCTGTATTAACAGTATGCTAGTGCCATTTCTCACTAAGAACAGACTAAAAATTCTTCAGAATCCAAAAGGCACCATCAAATATTTGACGGGCACAAACCACCACTATGTTCCCAGTGTCAATTTTAATCTCACCATGCAGAAATACGCTGTCTTGTTAAGCTTACCATAGGCTGACCAGCTTCTGAGAACTTCACTTTAATATCTTTTAAGTGTTTCAGGATAGGTTCATCATGTTCCTTAAAATAAAATTTTAAATCAATGCATAGCATTTTTCATACAAACTGCATTTGAGTTAAGCTAGTTACAAAAAAAAAAAAAAAAAAAAGCATTGGGGCAAAAGGGGCACAGGTATATTTAGTATTTGTTTTACAGTAGCTAAGAACCTGCGATGAGCATTTGAAAGTGTTTTATACAATTATTTGACCAGCAGAGGGCCATAGTAAAGTAATAAATAGGCACAGTAAATAATTTCAATTATAAAAGCATCCTCAATCTTATCCAATCATGAACGGCAGTTTCTCATCTTTTGATATGCAATTCATCACTGAATATGTGAAGACCTGTGTAAGGAATGTAACTAGCAACTAAAGAATAAGACGTGTCAGGCTGAACAGGCGTGGGAGCATGGTAATCATTCCATTGACAAAGCACTTTGAAATGGGATACAAGCCATTTTGATTCTACCAGAAGAAATACCAAAACAGCCTAATGATGTCACTATTTCCACAACTTTTAGGAGCATACCAGTACAAATTTTAAGACTTAGGATTACATTTAACTTTAGGTCACCACCTACCTGAACCATATCACTAAGCAAGTCAACATTCTTAAATACTGTCAGCCAAAATTCAGGAATTCCTTTAGGGTCTTCTTTTTCTTCATCTTTTTTCTCCTCTTCGAGCTTGGCCTTCTCTTTCATTTCCTCCTTGATAAAATAAAAATGTTAAACTTTCTAAAATTTAACAAGAGTTTTATCACCAGTACCAGATACTCCGTTAAAGCACATGATTTTATGATAAAGTCGGTGTGCCTATAACTAAAAGTCAAGCTTCACAGCTACTTTATAGAGCCACAAAAATTCTCATAATAGCTTTCACTACTGGCATTTTAAATTTTGCTACAGTATTGGGTCTTGCTTAGTGTGTTAAAGCTTGAAATATACCATCAATTGTTTTCTTCAGATACAGTGGAGATACTCACTGAAATTTCTTCTTCAGCATCTGCTTTCCATTCACATTCCTCCTCTGTAGGTTCATAAATTGCATTGATGATTTCACTTCGCTGGAAAAGCAAATCATGGAGTCTTTCAGGTTTACCGTATAATTTTATAATAATGAATCTGAGCTATGTAATGCCCATAATAAACCACTCCTCCCAGTAAATTGTATGTTTTTGCAATTAGTAAAGTGACTATAATCCAAGCTCTCCCTTTGGGGAACGCATTCCATTTGCTTCTTGACCTCAACTGCCACTCAACAGTAACATCACACTTTACTCCTATCCCCCTCCAAAATAACCACCCAGGCCCTGAGACCCTTAATCACACTGGCTACTCTCATGGGTGGTCCTATTGGAATCAATTCACTCATGGGACAGAAGGGTTCACATCTGGCTCCACATGGGACTGTAACACCATATAGGTACAGATATGTACCACTGTTGTTTATTCCCATTGTAATCCTTTCTTTTGGGTTTTAGTTAACTAGAGCTTTCAAATAAAGTCATATTAGCATAGAGTTGTTACCTTATCAAACAAAGGTTGATAGAGAGCAGCATACTTTCTTTCCAGCTCATGAACTTCCTCGTAGAACTTTGCTTCTATCTGTGCACACTTAACTTGAAGGTTCTTGAGCGCATTCACCCGTCTCTTAACTACCTTAGGCAAGCTGAAAGTTTCAGTTATACAGTATTATTACGATTACTATTAACAGAAGTGTTCCATAAAACACACTGATCCCCTTCACACCCCATAGCCACCTTCCATATTACAGATTGGTTTTGTTTTATGCTATGTTACAATACTTTTCATACTTAAGCTTTTGAAGAACAACTGAAAACACGACTCACTATATCATGCTGATTCATGGTTAAGGCAAACTCAAACTAACTTGAGGTTTCATTACAGCTGAGGTTTCATTAAAGCATTCCAAATAACCAAGACAAACATTAAGTTTTATTACATAATGTTTTGCCTAAAGATCCTAAGCAATGTTAGGCTGCTCTCTAAATAGTAGAGTATTAACTGAATTTCAAGTAATTTATCAAATGATTGTCAGGATAGTGGTTTTTTTCCCCTGCAAAGACAGGCCAGCGCCCCAAGATGACAAGCTCCTTTTTTTCTATTTCATTAGAGAAAATCAAGTAACATCAGGATTTACATATGTATATTAGCCAGTTGAGAGCCAAGAGACTGGTGCAACATTTCAGAATGTATTATATAATATTTCCATGAATTAAAAAGATTTTTCCTAGACAGACCAATGTATTAAGTAAATATGTTGGAAAAGTGTTGAAGTGACCCTGATTATAAAATACACTAATCAGTTGCAACTCCTTGAGCTATTAGCTTTACTTGTAATCAGCTGGGTACTCTCCTTACATCTGGGCTCCAATGACCATGTAGCATCAAAAGATTAAGGTCCAGAGGCTCAGCTATAGCTGAGGTGGATAAAGTGCAGCTTCTGGGTGAGGTGGGTTGCAAAGCTGGCCTCTGAGTTTCTCCTGTCCTAAACTGGCTGTGCACTAGCCCAGTCACCCAGCATTAGGCTACAGCAAGCTCTCTAAATTACACTGGCTAACCACAATTGGCTGCCCAGGAGCTGATCAGCAGAATGTAGGATAGTCCCAGCTTTGCCCTCTAAACCGACATAAGAGTGCAGGGTGTCAGAGCCTATATACCACAGGATCCTATTATGCTGCAGTAATCTTCCTGAGGCCACTTACACTGGCTTCATGCCTATGTGCCAATGGCAGTGAAGCATAAAGTGGCCGTGCCACAACCGAGGATCTGAACTCATGTATTTAATGCAAATTATATGGGGGGGGAAAAAATGTACATTACTTGAATCGGAGAACAATGGGGTATATTCTCAAGGAAGGTGCTCAATTTATAAGAATTATACACAGTGATATTTACATGTCTAAGAGTACAAAATCAAATTTTGCCATTTACTCAGTGTATGGCTATCCAAACTGGGTTAATTCTGAGCTTATTAATTTGTGGGAAAGAGCAGTGGTTCTCAACTGGGGGTCCACAAGCCCTTTTGGGGGTCCACAGAGCCCTGTGGATGAAACCCATGCGCCAAGTCCCAGTGCTGAAGCCAGTAGCAGCGCAGGGCTGAAGGCAGAGGCCGCCTCCCTTCCCCTTCCTAAGCGGCATGGGGCTGAAGGCAGCGGCCACTCCCCCACCCTAAAAGCGGTGCAGGGCTGAAGGCAGCAAACCTCCCCCCACAAGCCAGGAGCAGCGGCGAGCTGAAGCTGGGATCCCCAGCGTCCCCTCCCTTCCCCCAAGCTAGGAGCTGCACTGGGAGCCCCCCCTGCCTGTACACATCCCCATGCTACCCCCTCCCTGCACCCTGAGCTACCCCCTCCCTGCACCCTGAGCTGTTTTAAAACTTTTTGAACTGAGTTCCCCCCTTTGAGTTATATTTTTTGGTTGCATCCCCCCACAGCCCAGACAGGCTGGGTGGCCTCCTGAGTAAGTCAGGGGGTGGATGTGGCACTCCCTTCCTGGACCCTGCTGTGCAGAGCTGGCTCGAGCCCTGCCAGCTCTTGCCCCCCAAAATAGAAGTAAAACTATGCCTATGCCCAAGGACGCCCCCGGCCAAGAGCTTCCCGTGGCCCCCCCGCTGGGCCCTGGCGTTTTTATAGCATGTTGAGTGGAGCCTCAGCAAGAAAAAGGTTGAGAACCCCTGGGGGGGGAGGGGGGGAGAAGAGTATTAAATACTCAACACAGGACAAACAAAAAGTTAAAACCCTTCCATTGCCTTCCTATCAGTGGCAAAATAGTGATGTCATGCTTGGATATTTAAAAAATATTTTATGCACTTTCACAAAGAGTAAATTTGGAAGACCGTGATGCATAGGTCTGGTGACAGCAAGGAGTAACTTCTTACAAGTTAATGGTTTCTACAGCGCCAGCTAATAGAATAATGGTATGGGAAGGAGAGGGGGAACTGGAAACAAGAAGGATGTAGAAAAGAATACAGACACACCAGTCTTCTCTCAATTCTTTGAGGTCTGGTCTACACTACAGACCTATACTGGCATAACTATATCGCTCAGGGATGAGAAAAATTCATACCCCATAGCAACATAGTTATACCATCAAAAGCCCCTGTGTAGACAGCACTATGTTAGTGGAACAACTTCTCCCACCGACATAATTCACCTCCCCGAGAGGTGGTAGCTAACTACATAGACAGTAGCGCATGAGTGCTCTCGTCAGCTTATACTCCTGGGGGAATTCTACGCCACTGCATGTGCACAGAATTCATATCCCCTGCAGATTGCTTCTCTGCAGAAAAATGACTGACAGGGAAGTAAAGGGAAGCTACAAAAGCAGTCATGCACCACTCCCTAGCAGTGCAGGTACATCATTTCAGGCACCTGAAGCAGGCGGCAGAAAGGTAAGCCACGACGGAGCTGGTGACACCCCAGCCAGTGGCTCCAACCCTGAGCTTGGATCAGCTGTGAGTCCCATTAGGGCTGGAAGCAGGAGAGGACGGGACTTACTCTTCCCCTGCAAGGAGTGGCTGGGGCTATGTCAGACCTCCCCCAGCTGCAGGAAGCTCAGCATCCTCCCCTTCTTCCTACCCTCATCAGTCCTCAGCTGTAGGGGGAAGGGGTCGATGTACAGGGACCCTGCTCCCCCATCCACCCAACCCCTGTGTATCCAAACCTCCCATATCCAGACACCCCTGCCAAGCCTCACCCGGTACATTGAAAACCCCACTCAGCCCTCTATACCCAAACCCCAACTCACTGAACCTCAACCCCTGCCTCTGCCCCCCCCACTGAGCTCCCTGTATTCAAACCCCCCATCTTGATATCCCCCCTGCACCACCGAGTCCCCACATCCAGACCCCCATGCCACTGACCCCCAATTAGCTGCACCCAGACCTTCCCCCACAAAGCCCCATTCCCCCAGCACCCAGACCCTACCCCTCTGCTGAGCCCCAACCACATTCACCTGGAAACCCCTACTGAGTCCCATTGCCCCTGCACCTGGAACTCCCCCAACAAGCCTTTGTGCATCCAGATCCCCCCACACCTAGACCCCCAACTGAGTTGCCTGCACCACACTGTCCCACACAGAATCCTCTCAGCCCACACCTGGATCCCCCCACTCTGAGCCCCTCCACACTTGGATCCTGGCTGGTTGAGCCTGCCTGCCTCACACCTGGTGTGCCTGGTGTAGATGGGCAGGGCCACGGGGTGTTTCTGGGGCAGGCCCAGGCCTTGTGCTGTGTCATGGTCAGGTGCAGCCTCACCACTGAGTCTGTGTCCCAAGGGTGGGAGGGCTGCAGGGTGATCTCCCACCTTCGTGTAGCCAGTGGCCTGTGCTCCCCACTCCCATGCTGGAGCCTCTGCATTTATTTACTGACAAATAAAACTTGCAGAATTTTAAAATATTGTGTGCAGAATTTAATTTTTTAGCGCAGAATGCCCCCAGGAGTACTTGGAGCATCGTAATTAAAGTGCTACATCAACTGTATGCTGGTGCAGCATTATAATTTTAGACTTGCCCCAAGTTACTGTAACAACCAAGTAAAAAGACTGTCAAGGTTCTGAGACATAGACCATGGATGAGATTTCTCACACTGGCCCTGTTCACAACTACACATTGCAAACATTTCAATGCGCAACAAAATATCCTGGAAGGGGGGGGGGGAGGAGAAGAGGAAGAACACTGAGGAAATCACATCATAACCATTTGGCCTAGTGAAAATATTGACTGGGACTACTCCTAGCTTTGTCACTGGCCTACTTGGTGACTGTGGGCAAGTCATTTCACCTCTGTGCCTCAGTTTCTCATCTGTAAAAATTAAGATATTGATGTAAAGGTCTTTGAGCTCTACTAATAAAAAGTACTATATAAAGCTAGGCCTTTTGATTATTACATAGCTACAGTACCTTATCAGCTGCAAACCTAGGTAAAACTACAACTGCCCAAAGGACCACTAACTCCCACCAAAAAACATTTCTTTCAGTTTAAAAAAAGTAGGATATTAAGTGGCAAAAAAACAACAACAACCCATCATTAACCCAGAGTTAAGGTTGCATGGTGGTAGCTCATGCCCTTCTAAAAGAAGTTCAGAAAAACAACTTCTGAAAAACAAGAAATACAGAGTAAGGTAAACGACGTAACTTTAACTCTGCCCACAGCAGAAACACTCCCATACTGGGTTGGGGGTGGGAAGGGAACACCTACTGACATGGACTGGAGCAGTGCCTCATAATGCTCATAAACACACATACCTGCACTCGCCTTGTCACTGTAATGAATAGGTGCTACTTACCCTACACTCAGACTACTCTCCAGACAGAATACCATGCCTTAAACAACCACTTCATACCCTTCCACAACTTGCACATACAACCCAAACCTGTAATTCCTCAGACCCATCATTATATCCACCAGCTGCTCTCATATCTCATCTGATGACAACACCCATGGAAGGAAGGAAGACCCTAGAACACTGCTACTGACACAACCTACCAAATTCTCTATTAAAGTGATGCAGAGTAGAACCACAAGGTACATGTGTATCTTTCCTTTGACAATATATGTTGGGGGGAGGGAGGGGAGGAGAAGAAGGGACACAGACCCAGTTGTCCTCACATCACAACTACAGCTTGTAGCTCATAGGATTATTTTGCTAGCTATTATATCCCACTAATCCAGCTAGCAGAAACATTTGTTACGCTTTCTGAATTAATCCATTTCATATAGGATTCTTAAATTTTTTCAGTAATAATTCCTATGAAATTAGGATGTATTGAGGCATAAGGTGTGTTTCCTAATAATTATACATAGAATAAGTTTTGCTAAAATGCAAGAAGCCTACCGGCCTGTATCGGGTAAAATCAGCTAAATAGCTAAAAGTATGATCAGTTAAGAGTAAGTCAGCATAAAGGCTGGCAACCTTTGGCTCAGATAGAAATGGTCCCTGAACTTTGGGGAACCGAAGGGAGGACCTACACACAATACTGAATAGTTGTCCACTGAATATTTATCCAGCGTTTGCAACCGGTTGGTAACCAGGTTTGTGGTGTACCCTGCGAAAGTCACCAAGAGAGCCTGGGTTGGCAGTTTTTGGAGTGAGACAATCCTTATTAATATGTAGAGAGTAAGTGTCATAATCCACTAACCTATAGGATTAGGGTACCCATAAATTTCTTAGGGTACGGAAACAAGATTTAGGTATTGTTGATTGGGCCTGAATTACATAGCATCAGGATCCTATAAAATACCATGTAAGGATATCTTAGGGAGCTTTTTTTTTCTTTTTTTAGTCTATAGAATATAGGAGAACAATCTTTTTATCTACCTATCATTCTAACTTCCATCACACCATCAGCTCAGCTTGTGTAGTATAGTATAACTACTCAGCTGCTCCAACTTATTCTTCCACCATTCAATACAGCTACACTTAACAGTGAATGCAGCTGTAATCCATGCAGATAATTCCCAGGGGCTATTGCCAGCTCCAGATGGCAGAGTTAAGGCTATGCAAGCATTTACCTTAACTCTATTTCCTGGCTTTCTGAAATTTTAATTATGCTGAACTCTACATTCTGGAAGTGCATGAGCTATCAATTGGACAACCTTAACTCTGCATTAATGAAGTTTAATGCCATTTAATCATTCTACAGTTTTTTCCAATCGTACTGTAACAAGGATATCAGGAAACAAATAACTCAGCAACCATATTACAGAAACAGATCCACGCTTCTCAAAAATATAGCTCCAATTCTTTCAGTAATAAATACTACAAGACTGTAAAAGCAACCTCAAACAGTTAAGTTTAAGAAAAACTTAATGTACCTCTGCAAGTCACTTTACCAAGCTTCCCACCTTCCCTTCCTCAAATAAAAAAAACCCATAAAAGAGAACTCCATTCCTGCTCTCTTCTAAAGGTTAGGTTCTCAGATATATTTGGCCCTGGCAGGTAGTTTAGGATGTATTAAATTTGTCTGAAATCGAAGAGACTGAGTGGTGTGAACACTTCCACAGAGAACAAGATTATAAAAACAGATACTTAACTACTGAATGAGAACAAGCTGTACCTTTCTATATATCCTGTAGATGTTCCTACCAGACCATCAAGTCTTTCCTGAAGGGCTGCAAGAATCTGAGGATTTTGCATCATCTGCACAGTCAGCTGCCGAGCTAAGTAAAACCAAGAAGAGGAGAGGTTTTGAAAATGCATTATGCCAATTTTGTAGCCAACCTGGAAAGAAACTTATTTTAATACTAGGGAAAGATTCCAGGTTGACAATCCTTTATATTCAAACCTTTTCTAAAGGAAATGCAGCACAAATAGGAGCATTTCACACTTCCATTTTCCCACTGACACTGTGCCTTAAATAGTCTATTAAAAATGTTAGTGAAGATCCATCTTATTCTGATCATTTTGAAAGACAGCTGAGCATTTGGAAAATCTAAAAGTTGACCATTCTAGAAAAAAAAAGACGACAAAGCTTTGAGATTCTTATTTTATGAAAAGCTGACCCAGGTCATTAGAATAGAAGTTCTTGCTGAAAACACAGGTTTACAATAGGTCACCAAAAATGTCTTTAAAAAAAAGCATTTTTGTCCAACATTTCAGACTAAATGATGCAAAGAAATGCAAGATACTAAGATTTGTACTTTTTGCTTTGGGCAGAGGCAGGGACTGTACAATAAGTTAATATTCTTCCAAAAACAATTTCTGTACAACTGTCAAAACTCGAATTAGATTCAGTAACTGCCCTACAAGTCTCTAATTTATACAAAATTTCACTGAAAAATACTAGTGAAAATAAGTTTTTTGTGCACTAAATTAAACAGTCTCAATCTTTTTAATCTCTCCCAGAAGTGAACACAATACTTCAGATGAGGTCATGCCATCTTTGCATGAAATTGCATATTATTTTCTGTCCAATACTTAATACATTCTAAAATCGTTCACTGTTTTGACTGCATTTACACATTGAGCAGAGATTTTCAGAGAGCTGTGGACAGTAGTCCAGTCTCTTTTTTGAGTGATTGCAATTTAGATGCCAGTATCATGCAGAAGTAGTTCAAGTTACTTCTCCAAAGGGGATTACCCTGCATTTTTCAACAATGACTTGTTTGCCATTGAACTATTCATTCAGACAGCTTTCTTAGATCTTTCTAGTTCTTCCATCTTCTCTAGACTTAAAACATATGTAACTGAAACATCTGCAATTTTATCATATTAATATATTAAACACCAGTTCTAGTACAGTATTTTAGGGCACTCAACTGTCAATCTTTTACCATGTTGAAAAGTGACCATTTATTCCTACTCTTAAAAGTTTTTAATCCCTGAGAGAACTTCCAACTCTCAAAGACTACTTGGTTTCCTTAATAGTATTCAGTGAAGAACTTTCAAACAGGGTCTTGAAATTGCAAATAAATGTCAAACAGGTCTTTTTTACACTCACTATTTTGTTTACATGCTAAAGTTAAATAGAATTAGAAAAGCATGATGGTCAGTCCCTATGATATATTCATTTGGGTATTTTAGAACTCTATTTTTAATTATTTCAGCCAAGTTTGCCTAGTGCTGAACTTGCACCTACCTGTAAAAAGGCAGTAAGGTAACACATGCTACCCCAGTCTTCAGCTATAATAGTTGATTTTAACTTGGTTGTATACTTTTGTTAGCAGTTAAACTACTTCACTCAAGTTCTTTGGGAACTCTTTAGGTGTTATACCATCAGATTAAGGGAATTTGTTGCTATTTATCAGTTGGTTACTTAATCTGATATCTTCAGCAAATTCAACAATTCTACTGCAGGCTTCAAACTGCTGATAAACAAATGGCAAGAAATGCTTTTAGTGTATATTTTTGCCTCTTTGCACTCTTCAGATTGTATTTTCACCCTCCAAACCGAACTACATTACATGAGTAGGACCAACTTTTCCCACCTGGATTGTGTGTCATGCAAAATGTACTACTAACTAGATATAAAATGGTATGCTGGTTTCTATTTTTTTTTTTAAACCAATTTTAGGTATTTGTGGGTTTCTACTAATCATGACTGAATCGTTTTGAAGTTGAATGGTTGTCTGTGAAATTAAGCTGAGCAAGAAGTAAAGTTAATTTGAGAGTACTGACAGAAGCACTGAGTGGTCAATGACTCTGGTTCACATGGGTAACGTTTCCTGAACTGCTGCTGTTCATGATTAAAAAAAGAATGAAGGCAGACAAGCATGAAGTGAATGATCAATACCTTTCTGGCCGCAGAATTTTAAAAGCATTTAAAAAAAAGTCATGTTTTATCATTTGCATTCAGTTTAAATTGAGACATGAAATCCCTTTAGCATTTCTTTGGATTTAAGTATGTTACAGTATTACCTTTACTGTTGGCATCCTCGCCAGTTTCTTCTTCTTCCACTTCTTCAACATCTTCCATATCCTGTTGGTCAAGTTCAGTCTGTTCTTTGCTAGTAGAAACATTCAATTCAAGAGTTGAGGGTTTATTTTGTTTTTTTCTTTTAAGCTAAAGGACTTGTTTACTAATACAACTTGCCCTGAAAAAGCTGCAGTTACAGATATTGTATTAGTTCCCAGTGTGACAACAAAACTGATGTATTCTGTTTTGTGGTTGGGTATTTGAATTTCTTTTTTTGAACTTTTGTAACTTCTTTCCACTGGTAAATTTGACCAAGAGTAAAATTCAAATTGGAAACTTCACACGAATAATTTCACTTTTACTATCCTAATGAGTAAATAATAATTTTGTGGTTTGCATACAAGACTAGAAAAGGAGAATCAGAGTTCCAATCCTATCCTGGGGAGAAATGCCCTATGTGAACTTGGTCAAATCATTTAAACCTCTCTACCTCTACCCCAGCATTTCTCCCTCTGTAAAACGAGACTAACTCCACAGCACTATTAAATCACAGAAACTATTTTATACACGACATAAGTTTCACCCGTATCCTGTTTAAAGTAAGATTTTGCAACACTTTAAACCTACAATATCACTTTTGTAGTATGTTTAGTAACTGACACTATGTTTGGAGGAAGCAGACTGACAGAGCCCTACATTTTGGCTTAGCACCACTGACAAAGAGACAGGGGAAAGAAAAGTAATGTTTAACATGACAGTGGAACGGATGATGCTGCTAGATTTAGGTTTCAGAGTGGTAGCTGTGTTATGTCAGCTTGATGTGGTTAGGTCAGCCACACCATCAGGGGTTCATTCACCTGCACATCTAACAATGTGATATATGCCATCATGTGCCAGCAATGCCCCTCTGCCATGTACACTTGCCAAACCAGCCTACGCAAAAAGAATAAATGGACACAAATCTGAAATCAGGAATTACAACATTCAAAAACCAGTAGGAGAACACTTCAACCTCCCTGGTCACTCAATAACAGACTTTAAAGTGGCAATTCTTCAACAACAAAAACCTTCAAAAACAGACTCCAACATGAAACCACAGAACTGGAATTAATTTGCAAACTGGACACCATCACATTAGGCCTGAATAAAGACTGGGAGTGGATGAGTCATTACAAAAACCTAATTTTACCATACTAATTTCCCGCTACTGTTACTCACACCTTCTTGTCAACTGTTTGAAATGGGCCATCCTCATTACCACTACAGAAGTGATTTTTCCTCTCTTGGTATTCCACTGATAATTTAATTATCTCATTAGACTGACCTCCCCACCTGGTAAGGCAACTCCCATCTTTTCATGTACTAAGCATAAATATACCTGCTACTGTATCTTCCACTCCATGCATCTGATGAAGTGGGTTTTAGCCCATGAAAGCTTATGCCCAAATAAATTTGTTAGTCTCTAAAGTACCACAAGGACTCCTTGTTGTTGCTGCTAGTTTTAGTAATTTAGTACATTAGTTGAATTTTATTTTGTCGTTAACTAGAACATTGTTAGTTTACATTTTGCTTAATAGCTACTGCAGTTACAGTCCCAAATAAGCACATAATAAAATAAAACAAAACATGAATCTAATATATACATCTTAAGAGAAAAAGCTATTTAGAGATCACAGCAAATACAGGACTAATCAATAATACATAGTGAGACAGTTTTAGTCAAAGTAAACGTCCAAAAGAGTATACTTACTTGTCAATGTCTGCCATGTTCTCAGACCTCAGAAAGCCTTAAAAAAACCACAACATTAATGTTAGATTTTTATGTACAGAGACTATGTACACCAAATATATATATTAAAAATGAAGTTTAGGAACTGCATAAGACATACTATCATAGTTTTCAAATCTTATCAGTAGTTTACAAAATAGTTACTATGCTGAGGTCACAGAAGTACCCATTTGTTAGGAGTGCACACTGCACAGATTCACAGAAATGTAGGGTTGGCAGGGACTTCAAGTTACCAACTCCGGCTCACTGTGCTATGACAGGACCAACTAAGCCTAGCTCACCCTTGACAGGTGTTTGTCCAACCTGTTTTTAACCTCCAGCGATGGGGATTTCACTGCCTCCCTTGGAAGTGTATTTCAGTCTTTCATTACCTTTTAGACAGTTCTTCCTAATACTAACTCAAATCTCTCTTGCTGCAGATTAAACCCATTGCTTCTTGAAACACTTTTAGTGGACAAGGAGAACAACTGATCACCATCCTCTTTATAACAGCTCTACATATTTGAAGACTACGATCAGCTCTCCCTTCAGTCTTGTTTTTTCAAGACTAGCCATGTCTTTTTTTTTTTTTTTTTTTTTTTTTTTTTTAAAGCAGCCTTTCCATGTGTCGGGTTGTCTAAACTTTTCATAATTTTTGTTGCTCTCATCTGGACTCTCTCCAGTTTGTCCATATCTTTCCTAAAGTGTGGCACCCATAACTGGACACAGTACTCCAGCTAAGGCCTCACTAGTGCCGAGAACAGGGCAGTTACCTCCCATATCTTACATATGACATTCCTGTTAATACACCTTAGAATGATAGTCTTTTGCAGCTGTATCATATTGACAACAAATTCAATTTGTGACCCACTGTGACTCCCGATCCTTTTCGGCAGCACTACCACCTAGCCAGTTATTCCACATTTTGTAGTTGTGTATTTGATTTTTCATTTTCAAGTGAGCACTTTGCACTTGTCTTTACTGAATTTCATCTTGCTAAATTCAGGCCAATGCAGCAATTTGTGACCAGTTGAGCTCCTTAAAGTCCATGGCCATATGCTGACTTTGGACATCAGTGTCTTACAGACTCCACATGACCCCATTGTTTCAGCTCCACTGTGCACCAAGGCAGCAATGACAGGGGAACTGAGACAGGAGCACAACGCGAGTCCTTAAAGTGCAGAGACATTGAGACCTCGGGACTGGGCTCTCCACCCTCCCGTTTTCTTTTTGCATTGTGCTGGTCCTCTTAAACACAGCCTCTTAAACTAACAAGTCAATTGCAAATTTAAGAGCCAGATTCACCATTATATTCCAGCTGTTTTCAACATGTTACGGTTATGGAAATACAATTGGGACTCCCAATCAAATTTCACTTTACCTTACCATAACTCCATACAATAGCTGTACAATTACGAACAATGTACATGTGTTGTGTTTTAGATTCTCCCCCCACACACACTTCATGATGTTAAGGAGGGAAACAGCAGCTAAGTCCTCTGCTCATTACAGCTCAGGAACTTAGGGTGAGTACATTCATTATAAGAGCTACTTAATTTGCAGGTGATCCTGGTATTCCTGGTGGTCATCTTGCCAAAGAATTTCATTTGTGAAGCTGGCAGCATAAAAATCAATGAAAAAATTAAAGCGGTTTCAAGCCTAGCTATAATTGTTTGAATAAGTTACTCGAAAACACAATTTTGAATGGAAATCTGATGTAAAAGTTTTGACATTCCAAGCAGCCCTCTTGTGGATTTCTGCACTGTGCTCCCCTCAATGGCTTGGCTGCTTTGGTCAGTGTAGTCTTCATATTGTTCACTTGTTAAACATAACTGGCAAAATATACAGTAAAGTTTAAATAGTGCACTTTACTTTGCACAGATTTGTGGCAGCTCAGTAGTGGTTCAAGCTATGAGGAATGTATATTAATGACCACTAAAACATTGTACTGACCTGTCCACAGCAATTAAGGGAACCCATGGCGACTGTTACTGGGTAGGATGAGTTTCCACTACACAGCAGCAGTGGGCAAAGTAGAAGAGAGTGGCCTTGGTTACCTTGAAACACAGGGGTAGGTAATCCAATTGTTTACTGGATAAAAAGGCCTACTCAGAAGATGGAAACACAAAGTGCTTCTTTCATGGATATGACCACAAGGTCCCCAAGGTAACACCCACCTACCACTAGCATGGGGAGTGGATTATCAAGAAAAGGGTTTGAAGCATTACCTTGCATATCATCTTGTCACATGTTTTACAAATCTAGTTCAATAGCTCTCATTCATGAATGCCAACAAGCACTTAAGATAGCCTAAACAGTACAACGTAACTGAAGAGCAATTTCTATCTCCACTTGTTCTACCTCCTCTCCCAAATATGTAACTGACCTTCAGAGTAGAGAAGTGAATGTGACATTCAGTTAGTCGTTAAGTTTCCCATAAGATATTATATTGTTAACAAAGGCTACAGAGGTTTTTGAAAAATTCCACTAATTCAGACACATTAAGGTATAGTGATAATAAATAGCAGATGTTTAACTTGTATGACAAATAAGGCAGATTGGCAGAGTTAGTTTAAATTTCTCAGATATGCTGATTGTTCAAGAACCCTAACTTTAGAGTTAGAGTGGACAGCTTAATGAAGGTTGCCTGCCCAGTGTGCAGCTACAGTCAAACCAAGAACATGGGGCTATTAAGAGAAATTTAAGGGCAGAAAGTTTGGAATAGGTAGTTATACTTCACACAACAGAACGTTCACTTACAGCAGCACATATAGCAGATACTATATGCCCAGCTAGCATAGGCAGAAACAGGTGTAGATAGTGAGTGCCTATGTCTGAACCCCCAGGATATATATTCTCTACATGCCCAACCAGTGCCTCCCAAATCTACACTGCTGTTTTTAGCAGTGGGACACTGCACTGCTAAAGTCTCTCCCCACTGCAGTGAAAGGCTCCAGCAGTAAGGAGGCAGCATAGTGAAAGGCTGCCAGAATTTTCTCCACTGCATTCTCGCTACTGGAGCCTCATACTACAGCATGTAGTTATACACCACAGTGACAAACATGGACGCAGCCTGCCTTCACTGCAGCTAAACATGTAACCCCTCTACTCTACATCCTGCCATAAATGTAGAAATAGCCATATAGTCAAACTTGTGGAATCTACCTCCACATGAGATCGCCAAGACACCATAGATTCTTGTAGTTACAAGACAGTATAACATTATGAAACACTCACCTAAACCTCATGAGTGAATGAATAATCTGATTGTGATCAGGAAACACCACAACACCCCTTATATAGCACTACTCAACTGGCAGCTGAATTATTGGGTGAAATGTTGCGCTCATCAGAAGCAATAAGCACTGGCTAGCACTGGCATCAAGATACAAGAATACCAAAAAAATATATTAAATAAAAAAAAAATCGCAGTAGTCTGATACGGTACATTAAAATAGTACTAATGAGGAACAGAAACTAAGACCTGTTTCCCCTTCATGTTGACATTTTCCTCTTAAATGATTAGCACAAGATATTCAAAGGTGCTGGTGGATCCAGTTTCCACTGAAATCAATGGGAGTTACAGAGGTTCATACCTCTGAAAACCAAACCATGTTTCCAACAAATCCAGTTTAGTGATTCAAGGCTGAAACCACCATAAGCATCTATTCCTCATTTTAACCTTTTCACTAGTGCCCGACAGATTCTGCCCAGTACCAATGTTAAGGGACTGGAGACTAAGGCCTTGTCTACACTGCCACTTTACAGCGCAGCAACTTTCTCACTCAGTGGGTGTGAAAAAACACACCCCGAGCGCTGCAAGTTTCAGCGCTGTAAAGTGGCAGTGTAGACAGTGCACCAGCGCTGGGAGCCACAGTTCTGTGGCAAGGACGACGACGTCATGGCTGAGGAATAACATAATACAAGTAACTGATACGGTTTTGAGTTGGTCTAATATTTTGTTGTATTGACTGTCTACACTAGGGAATTTTACCAAAAATATTCCCCCATACAATTGGTGGGGGCCTTACTTTAGACATGAAGGCTATTGTGGCCTCTGGCATTTTTACCACCATATTTGCCCACACTATTTTGCCCATACTCAGGGCTCCCATCAGTGGTGGAAGCACAAAACGAACTTTTTGTAAAATTTCATTGTGTAGATAGGGCTTAGGTAATGACGTTTATCAGTTTGCTAATGGTGTATTCCCCACCTTTTGCACCTTCTCTGTGTGGTACAGCTGAAGTGTTTCAAAGTCTTTTATAAGTGGCTCCTATTCCAGTGAGACAATGCACAAGCTATTGTCATCTGCCATAATGTACTTGGAGAATCTCCTCCAGAAAGGAAGTGTCCTTCAGAAATCTACTAGTATTTACGATAGGGGTTATGAAAGAAAGCATCTGATTAAATGACAGTTGATACTCTGGGTGTTAAGTTATATATAGTACTGTTGCCTGTGGTTATGTTACACTTCCCACTATACGATCCTGTTTTCAGTTGCTTATAATTTTGGCTCAAATTTTGTATGCTGAGTGTCTGCTTCAGGTAGAGTATTTTGAAAAATGAGTTAAAATGGTTCAGCCATTTCCCAAAGCAAGGTAGGGAAAAATACTGTTGTTTTCTCATGTTAAAAAGATTAGCAGTTTTGTTCAGAAGCTGTTCCATCTCCATACTTTGGATCAGGGCTTCAAATTTGGCAAGGGGGTTGCTGTGGTGTCAGGGGTGTCCCTTTTTCTATTTCCATTGAAAAAACACCCAAATTTGGACAAGTGATAAGCCTCTGAAAAATCTCAAGTCATACATGCTCATTAGACTTGTTAAAAGTTTGGCAGCTAAATTCTCTGAAGCAGCACTGAACATGCTCTATCCTCTTGCATCTATATGCAACAAGATTGCACAAGTGCCATCCACACAGAGTGATTGAGTATTCTCTAAACTGGACTGCAGAAGTTGAGCACAAATTCCCTGCAATTGCTCCTTCAAGTTTCCAGGAGCTGCAGGAACTGAGTAGTGACAGTCTCTTCCCCTCAGTGGTCCCCCTGCTGGCTCCCGAGCAATTTGGAAGACAGGGGAAGCTGCCTGACTTGAATGTAGGGAGGGGAGAATAAGGGGTGTGGGGGAGTAAGGGGAGGGGAAATCAGAGTAACGGAAAGGAGGCATATGCTGGTGGTTGGTGACAAGAGCAGAACAGGTGCAGAACCTGAAAAGAACCAGTTACTCCAGAGTCTCAGGACTCCTTTGCTGTCTAGCAAATAGCTGTGAAACCCACTGGCAAAGTGTCTTCACCCCTCTCTAGTGGCAAGTTCCCACAGAAGTTAACAGCCTTCTGTTGCTACCAGTTACTCCATTAGCTTACGTGGTAGAGGACTTTGCTGGAGATCTGAAGATCCCAGTCCTGTGGATGTCCCATGATGGGAGGTCAGTATGGTTCTGAATGACGACTTTTTAAACTTGTAAGCATTTAAAAAACTTAACATAACTACATTAAAGCATACAGGCTAGAAAATGCCAGAATTAGTTACCTGTGACACTTTCATTTGGCCCCTTGTGCTTATGTAGTATTGTAGGGTATATCTACACTGGAAACGTCAAAGTGCTGCTGCGGGAGCGCTCCTGCGGCAGTGCTTTGAAGTGCGAGTGTGGTCGTGCACGAGCACTGGGAGAAAGCTCTCCCAGCACTCCTGGTAATCCACCTCCACGAGGGGATGAACGCGGCTCCCAGCGCTCAGAGCTTGTCTACACTAGCGCTTTAAAGCGCTCAGACTTGCTGCACTCAGGGGAGTGATTTTTCACACCCCTGAGCCAGCAAGTTAGAGCGCTATAAAACGTAAGTGTAGACAAGCCCTTAGTCTTAGTTACGTCATGATTACACAAACTTTTGTCCATGAAACTTGCTGCCTTCAGTATGCAGGCTGGACTATGTTCTTGGGATGAATCAGGGTTGTATAGTGAATGAGGCGGTTGCCTGTAGGACCTGCACTTTAGGTGTTGCAGAAGTTGAAAAGTGTATGATGAGGTGACGAACTATAGAAAGAGCAAACATTTTCATAGGTTCCTCCCCCCACCCTCCTCTTGGGTACCCAGCTTGAGTCACTTGGGGACTGATTTTCAGAAGCACTGAGCACTCACAGTTGCAGCCAAGGTCAGTGGAAGCTTTGCTCTGAATATATGGAGTGCTATACATTTCTAGGTACTCTTTAAAAAAAAATCAGACCCTTGGCATCTCAAACTGGGCACCCCAACTAGTTGAGACTTCTGACAGTCTTGACTTTTATCTCCATCAGTTCCCCATATGTGGAATTGGGATAATGCCACTTCACATCAAGGGCTTCTGTGAAGATAAAAGCATTAATGTTTGTAAAGAACCAAGATACCAGGATGGGTACCATAAAGCCCACGAGACGATTAATAATATTTTATTCAATGCAAGTTTTGGATGGTGTACAGTAAAAGGATGGGGACACATTGAATGAGGCGGGTAAAAGGAAATATTCACGGGTAGCTAACCATTCAGTGAGCACTGTTCAGCATGTGCACTGAATGAGGTTTAAAAGTTCTATGGAAAAGCAATACGGGATTGTGTTGTTAAAGACTATCAAACATGCCCAAGGGAGCTACATGGGCACCCCTAACTCTAGTATTTCCTTACTTTTGAGTGTTTGACTTTGCAACCTTAGTGTTCTCAATGTGCTTTTTTGGATGTAATATGATCTAACTAGCATTTTCAAATCAGGATATTTATGGAAAAGGGAGAAATAGTAAAAAGTTTTTAAAATATAAAACATCAAAACACTAGGTAGCTAACAGGTTTTAGCAATTATGGTTATGAATGAGGCTACAGATGATTCAAAATGTCATTATGGCTGGCTCCTCAGATATTTCTGCTCACATCCCCATGCACCAGTGCTTAAGGATTTTGTTTGTGAATTAGGGCTTTTTATTGCCATTTGTTAGATCAGTGAGCGGGAAATGTTATTTGGGGCATGAAAACTGAAGCTAATAGAGGCAACAAAGGGTAGGAGAGGGAAAAATCTGGATAAGTGTTGGAATCTTTTCCAAGCCTTCAATTATATTCCACACTTAGTTTGTTATACTAGAACAGTTTTTCATAATGGAACAACGTGTGCCATAATCACCTTAGAATCTCTTAAAACTTTAAGCAAATGAACCATACTCGAATAAAGCTGGAACGTGGCCATCATTAGATTAGTGCTGTGCTTTTTACTTGGTCATAGGCCTAGTCACTTGACATTTACAAGTAATATGTGCATGCTTTTGTTGTGGCTTATTGCTATAGTGGCTTTTCCAGGCCACAGTAACTGAAACTTACAAAAGTTCAAGACTGCTGCTGGCTGCCCTCTCTGATTCTATAAACAGTAAATTGGCAGCTGTAAACAGGAGAGGTTTCTTCTTCAAATCAGGTTTACAGTTTATTGATGAAAGACTGGTTTCCATGGGAACAGGAATGAACTGCAGCCAGCAGTAAAAGAGTTAACTACTCCGTGGCTTCAGGCTTGGAGCTGCTGAGTTTTTTGCCTTGTCAGACATTAGGTTTCAAAAGACTTCAAAGTACTTAATTTTAAAGCACTTTTCAAACATTTTAAGAGACTTTATTCAGGTACAACTGTTAAAAATATGCTTAATGTAAGATAGTCAAAGAAAATCCATCTTCATGTTGCACAATGCTCCAAAGCAGTGGTGGGCAACCTGCGGGCCGCACACGGCCTGTCAGGGTAATCCACTGGCGAGCTGCGAGACAGGTTGTTTACATTGACCGTCCGCAGGCACGGCTGCCTGCAGCTCCCAGTGGCCGCGGTTTGCCGTTCCTGGCCAATGGTAGCTATGGGAAACAGCGGCCAGCCCACACTACTTCCCACAGCTCCCATTGGCCGGGAACAGCGAACCGAGCCACACTTGGGGACAGTCGATATAAACAAACAGTCTCATGGCCCGCCAGCAGATTACCCTGATGGGCCACGTGCACGCCACAGGTTGCCCACCACTGTTCTAAAGGCTTGCAGATATAAGATATCTGTGTAATTGTCAACCTTGTTGCATTTGATTGTGAGTGACCTCAACATCCAGCTGACATTATCCTTTCCTTCAGTTGGTTTTGCAATATGTATGAGTTGATCTTGTCAGATGGAACTATTAAACTGACCCCTGCTGCCCTAAATTGTTTTGCCAAATTGCTCCACTGCACGTATGCCTTTCTGGCATCTCTGCCAACTCCCAGATAACTCCTCTGTAGAATTGGACATGGAGAATAAATAATACATTGAAGTCTTTGGATGAATACTTGATAGTTTTTTTCCCCCCCAATACATGGATGTAACTAGCCCTCACAACATCCCTTCATGATAAGCATTACTGCCTTTTTACTGATGGTGAAATAGAGAAACTGAGGCAGTCTGTTAAAACTGGAAGTCGTGTTTAAGTCCCTGATTCTAGTTTTAGACGATTAGATTATACTTCTCTATTAATACAGAATGAAAGCTTGTTCGGTATAGCAAGTATTGGTAGTGTGTGGCCAGTATTCTAGGTCCCTACATTCTAATTACCCCACTTTTAGAACCAGTTCAGAGAGTCTGAATCAGTAATAGAATAAAGGGGTAGAATTAAATAACGGGGTCTGTCATGGTTTTAAACTAATGCTGTAATAAGTTTCCTTACTCACTTGACCAGAGTCTGGGATCCTATTCTATCTTCCCAGCAAGAGTAAATTACAAGCACTCAGGGCAGGTCTACACTTAAAATGCTGTATCAGCACAGCTGCAGCGCATAAGTGACGACGTAGAGCTTCTACCATCGGCGTAGTTAATCCAGCTCTGCAAAAGGTGGTAGCTATGTCTGTAGGAGAAGGTCGCCTCCCGACATAGTGTTGTCTACACATAACTACGTCGCTCAGCGGTGTGGATTTTTCACACCCAAGTGACGCAGTAACACTGATGTAAGTCTGTCATGTAGATCTGGCCTCAGAATGCTACAAACTAGCAGAAGGGTTGTTGAGTGCTTGTTGACTGAATTGTTTACTATCTGATGGAAACTTGCAAGAGAAGCTTTTTTTTATTCAGAAAAAAAAAATCAAACCCTTTTGTTAGAACCAGCCCAGGAATTGCTCAGAAGACTTTTGTACAAGCCCATGTAGATATTTGTCCTTTATTAATCTGAGCAGTTCTTGTTGATCCTTGATAGGAGCTGAAATTGAGGCTCCATGAGTTATTAAACAGTAGTTTGTGTGTAGAGGATTTGAGAGCTGAAGTCTAAGGAAAGTTACTGCTGTTAGGGTATGAAAGTTAGGGTATGTCTTCACTAGCAACACTAAAGCGCTGCCATGCTGTGTAGTCGCAGCAGCAGCGTTGGGAGAGAGCTCCCAAGTTCCCACTTTTAATGTGATACCTGCTAGGTGAATGGGCAACACAATGGCAGGTGAAATTCAATGCTTCGAATATTCACACACTTGAATGAGCTCTAAATAGTGCTGGGGGGGGGGGGGGGGGGGAATTCTTCAAAGAAAAATTCACACCTGAAAGGTTGTTTGTTTTTTGGCCCTGAACTGGGACAAACCACCAAAACATAAAAAGTTCACAGGAAGGGTTTAAGAAAGAAAAAAAAAATGGCTTGAGAACACCAAAACGCTAAAATGGAGACATCTTCAAGCACCTTTTGTACAATCTTCCATATATATGCTGATTGGACTAAATGTAAAAAGCATTTGTATATAAAAGCTAAAACCTAGATGTGGTTTAGGTGGAAATGAGTGTTAGTTCATCAACCTTATGTGTCTTCAGGGTCAGTTAGTGACATTAACACTTTTTTAAAAAAAATTAATTAACTTTAGTTATACACCACTTTTGAGTGCAGGGAATCCCAAAGCTATTTACAAACAAACAGATCTACAACATGTACTATCAACCACCACTTCTGGAGTGAAACGCTGTTGTAAGATACTGCAGAGCAAATCTACAGTTTAGGACAGCTCGAAAGTAGACTCATAGTTAGAATGCAGTTACCCAAACTAGAAAGTGACCAGACAAGAAGTTCAATATCCTATTCTTGAAAGCCATGGGCTCTAACCACAGGCAATTAGGAACCAGCTTTCACATTTCATCTAGTGGCATCTTCTTAAACCTTAGTGACAGGCTGAAGTATTGGTTCAGTATTAATTTAGAGGCAAGTATGCCACCCATTTTGTGGGTTAATCAGATTTTGTACATGCCCACAGAATAATGGATGAACATATTTAAAACACAACAAATATTACCACTTTCTGCAGGATCCAGAGGTTCCTTAAGTTCCCCATACAAGTATTGACCAGGCCTATACCAGTTTAGTTTGAGACAGAACATGTGCACAGCCCAAAGTCATATGACTGCAGACCACAAAATCAGTTGATTATCTATACTGGTACAGTGTTTGAGCAACACCTAAATGTTTTTGAAACATCCACTGGACCATAATTGACACTCTCCAAGTGATGAATCGTAGATGGAAGCTGCGTCTTGCATCTCTTGGGATAATACAAACTAATCAGATACTCAACCGCTCCAAAAATTGTTTTTATTGCTTTGACAGCTACAGTAACTCCTCACTTAACGTTGTAGTGATGTTCCTGAAAAATGCAACTTTAAGTGAAACGAGTTAAAAGAATCCAATTTTCCCATAAGATTTAATGTAAATGCAGGGGGTTAGGTTCCAAGGAAATTTTTGGGGGGCAGACAAAAGGCATTATATACTGTACAGTACTGTACTGGGGAGGTGCTCCTGGCTTACCCCACACAGGCACAGCCCTCTGCAGACAATGAGGCGCTTCGCTGCCGCCAAACAGCTGTTTGGCAACACTTAGGACTTTCTGGGAGGGAGGGGGAGGAGCGGAGACGTGGGGTTTCCCCGGTCCTCTCCTTCCCACCTCTCCCTCCCACCGGTGGCGGATTTAGTGGGGCCCTGTGCCCAGCTTCATTTTTGGGGCCCCCCTGCGGGTGGAGCATTCTCTCTTATCTCCCCCCTTAACCCCTGTTTTTCATTCTTTTTTCCTCCAGTCTCCTCCTGGGGCTCAGGGTGGGGTGCAGGGTCTGGGAGGGAGTTAGGGTGCGGGAGGGCACTCAGGGTGGGGGTGTGGGAGGAGGCTCAGGGCTGGGGCAGGCAGGCGGTGCAGAGCACTTACCTGGGGCAGCTCCTGTTTGGTGCAGGGGGTGTGCAGGTGGCTCTGCACAGCATGGCACCGCCCCCATGGCCGCGATTCTGGGAGCTCCCCCACCCCCCGACCCCGGCATGCAGGGGCTTTAGGGGCTGCAGGGCCCTGGCCTGCAGCTCTAAAGCCCCTTTCGGAATGCAGCCCTGCGAGCACAGGCCGGAGGACTCAGGAGGAGCAGGGGCAGCCGCACAGCCAACGGCTGGAGAGAAGCGGCGCTTTCCCTTTCAAAGCGCCACTTCTCTCTGACCAGCTTTGAAGGGGAAAGTGCCGCTTCTCTCCGGCCGCTGGCTGCCCCTGCTCCTCCGGCCCGTGCTCGCAGGGCCGCATTCCGAAAGGGGCTTTAGAGCTGCAGGCCAGGCCCCTGGGGCCCCCTTAGCCCAGGGCCCTGCAGCCCCTAAAACCCCTGCGTTCCAGGTGGCCCTGCCTGACAGGGGAGGGGCAGGGGGCAGCTTCCCGGCTCGCTCACTCCCTCTCTCCCAGAAAGTCCTAAGCACTGCCAAACAGCTGTTTGGCAGCGGGGGAAGCCCTGGGAGGGAGGAGGCGGCGGCGGAAAAGAAGAACTTGTGCAATGCTCCCTTGTAAAGTCAGCCAAACAATGTTATAAGGGAGCATTGCAGAACTTTAAACTAGCATGTTCCCTAATGGAGCAGCGACGTAACTTCGAAAGAATGTTAACCGGGACGACGTTAAGTGAGGAGTTACTGTACTTATTCATTATCAGAGAAATGTCAGAAACTAAGTTTATTTCACGCGGTTACTTTGTACTTTGGAAGTTCAGATAATGTACAACTTTCTACCAGTGTCACTAAATTACAGAAATTCAATTTGGTATAATATGGTGACATTTACAGGAATGTGGTCTCCGCCTAGAATAGCCAAGTCTCACTCATAAGAAAGAAGTGCTGCGGGGAAGCTTTGCAACATGCCTAATGCCTTGCTCTGCTCGATGTCATCAGTTCACATAAATGAACATCTTTAAAAGTTTGTGTAAATGACAGATTAAAACAATAAATTTTCTAAATTTATAAGAGACTGAAAACAAATAAGTCTGTTATTTCAATTTAAATTCAGTAAAATTCTGATAAGAGCTTGAAAAATTTACCACGCACAAAATACACACACAGGGCAAGGCCCTGGTAAGAAACCTAGCATCCCAACCTGCTAAGAAGGGTGCTCCCATACACTTTCCAGAGCCTCTAAACTGCACTCAAGGGAAGAGCCTTCACTTCTCTCTCCCTCCAGAGTCTCATGCCTGATGTGAGGAGGAGCAGAATTATCTTGTACCCTTCCGCCGCTACTCCAGTCTCCTGGTCTTTTGATTCCTCTTCCCCTGTGAGTATCTCACTGTCTACCTCTGCTGCTCCTGGTCTTAACTTTTCCCAAGGAACTACAGCATGCTGTACAGGAGTCTTCCACCAAGTTCCAAACAGCAGCAAGGAAACTAACAAATCTTATGAATTGCACTCTGCTGCTGCTGCAGAGGCACTGAATGTCTTGCTACAGATTAAGGAAAACATCAGCATATTGATTACCCTCTGTTCACTTTCAGAGAGTTATTTTACCAACCAGATAGAGACAGAATTTTTTTTATTAAGCTGAATTTCTATAGAAATTCGTGTTGCAAGTGCCTTCCCTCGCTTCTTGGGGTAAGAAGATTTTTAAAAGTCTATTACCAGTAATATTATGCAACTGGTAACAGTATAAAAACAACCCCTCAGCACTGCTTGAAACTTGCTCCAGGTGGTAATACGTCAAGTTTCCTTTTTGACAAGCGAAGCTATCATTCATCATCACTTACAGTCACTAATGGTCCTTTAAACGTGACCTTTACATGGAATTGTGAGTAAGCGCCAAGAACGAAGCCCGGGGGGGGGGACTAGCATGTTGCGCTCAACTCGCTAGATACCGTGCACCGGGGGAAGCTAGGAACTGAGCGGAGACAGATCTTCGACAAGGCGGAGAGCGCAAGCGATCCATCGCCAGGCCCTGAAGCGCTGGGTCCCTCTGTCAGTAACAAGTGGCGCAGCACATTAGCTTCCACGCTCCCCGGGGAGAGAGCAAGGAGCCAGAGCTAGCACCAGGCACCCTTCACTACCCCCCCCCCCACCCACAACAACCTCCGCCCCCCGCCGGACACATCCCCACATACAGCCCCCCCACCCCGCCCGTCAATCCGCCTCAGCACAGCCTCGCCTGTTCACCCCCTATCCGCGCCCCGACTCCCCCCACAGACACACACCCGCCCCCCAGCGTCGGGCGGGGCAGCGCCCCGGGGAAGGTCGGGGGCAGGCCCGTCCCCACGTGCTACCACCAGGCAGACCGACCTCTCCCCGCCCCGCCGGCAGGCCCAGAGCAGCGCGGCCTAGTGCGACCCCAGCGGCCATGGCGGCCCCGGGGGAGGGGACTGACCGGCGCTGCTCCCCGGGGAGGAGCAGAAAGGCCCCGCGGGAGGGGAAGGGCCCCGCGCCGCGCAGACACCGGCACAACCGACTCCGTCCTGCCCGGCCCTGTCCCAGCCGCATCCGGTCCCGGCCCACCCCTGCCTGCCGACCCCGGAACAGGGGCCCGGCCAGGCCAGGCTGAGGGGCGCCTCCCCCGAGAGCTGAGCGGACCCCCACCCGCCCAGAGCCGGGCCCCCGCATTCCGCAACGGCCTCGCGCCCGCCGCTCCCCCCTCCTCAGTACCTGCGCCGAACCGGGGCTCGCAGTGACTCAGGAGCGAGGAGGAGGCGCCGCGCGACTGGCGGTAAAAAGACCCAAGCTCCCGCCGCTCGCGCTCATATAGAAATAACGTCACCACGTAACTCCCTCCTCCCCGCGCGCCCGTGTCCCCAGGCAACGCGCGCGCGCCGGGGTGAGCGCCTGGGCGGGAGCGGTCCGGCATCAGCCCCGCCCCCCACCCGGGTCGGACAACAGGGCGCGCGGGGTGGTGGAGCTCGCGGGTAGGCCCGAGCCAGGGGCCGCCAGGCCGAAACATGACAAACAGCTCGCCCCGGGCCAGAGCGTGACACACAGACACGGCCCCAGGCGGCCCCACGTGTGATGATGACATACACCCTGAACACACCCAGGCCCCACCTGAGATGTCTGACACACAACATGAATACACACAGCCACCCCCAGGCCCCATCTAAAATCTTACACACACACACAATACAGTCTCAAAAAGCCCCACATGTGATCTCTTACACACACCGTGAACACTCACAGCCATCAGCCCCTATGATCTCACACACCCAGCATGAACACACACAGCCCCACCAAACCCCAAGTGTGATCATACATGTGTGCACACCTCCTACAGCCAAAGCCTGAGTGTAATATACAAACATTCCCTGCAGGCTGAAGCATGACACCTGCACTTCCCAGGCCAAAACACAACATACATACATCACACGGGCTGAAGGGTGATACACACAAACACATCAACGACTTGGATATTGGCATAGAAAGTACGCGTACTAAGTTGGCAGATGATACCAAACTGGGAGGGATTGCAACTGCTTTGGAGGATAGGGTCATAATTCAAAATGATCTGGACAAATTGGAGAAATGGTCAGAGGTAAACAGGATGAAGTTTAATAAGGACTAATGCAAAGTGCTCCACTTAGGTAGGAACAATCAGTTTCACACATACAGAATGGGAGGAGACTGTCTAGGAAGGAGTACGGCAGAAAGGGATCTAGGGGTTATAGTGGACCACAAGCTAAATATGAGTCAACAGTGTGATGCTGTTGCAAAAAAAGCAAACTTGCTTCTGGGCTGCATTAACAGGTGTGTTGTGAGCAAGACACAAGAAGTCATTCTTTCGCTCTACTCTGCGCTGGTTAGGCCTCAACTGGAGTATTGTGTCCAGTTCTGGGCACCGCATTTCAAGAAAGATGTGGAGGAATTGGAGAGGGTCCAGAGAAGAGCAACAAGAATGATTAAGGGTCTAGAGAACATGACCTATGAAGGAAGGCTGAAGGAATTGGGTTTGTTTAGTTTGGAAAAGAGAAGACTGAGAGGGGATGTGATAGCGGTCTTCAGGTATCTAAAAGGGTGTCATAAGGAGGAGGGCGAAAACCCTTTCATCTTAGCCTCTAAGGACAGAACAAGGAGCAATGGGCTTAAACTGCAGCAAGGGAGGTTTAGGTTGGACATTAGGAAAAAGTTCCTAACTGTCAGGGTGGTTAAACACTGGAATAAACTGCCCAGGGAGGTTGTGGAATCTCCATCTCTGGAGATATTTAAGAGTAGGTTAGATAAATGTCTATAAGGAAGATATCACATCTTCTCCTGGCCAGCCACACCAGGTCCACTTCACCAGACTACTAGGCCTGACAGACCCATACCAAATTAGGCTAGTTGTTATTATGGATGTTTAAATGAGTTTCAGTGCCATGGTATTCAATGGAAATCTTTAAATAAATTGTATTGCTCTTCCTGCATGCACGATGTAACAGGCAGTTCATTTAAGCCATCATAGCAGCACCCTGTACCAAAACAGACCAAACTCACCTGCATCAAAGTATGGAAACCATATTCACATGGGCTACGCCCACAAGAAAACAACTCAGTGACACTATTTATTTTATTATTTTACTTAATACTATTTTACTTTACTATTTTTACTTAATTTTTTTTTACTTTACTATTTTACTTTACTATTTTACTTAATATGTATGCGATGCTAGGGGTGGCTCTTCCTGAGTGACATAAAAACGAGGATTCCTTGTGGCGCCTTAGAGACTAACAAATGTATCTGGGCATAAGCTTTCATGGGCTAGAACCCACTTCATCAGATGAATGGAGTGGAAAATACAGGACCAGGTATAAATACATGAAAAGACGTGAGTTGCCTTACCAAGTGTGAGGTCAATCTAACGAGCCATTTCAATTGACAGCCGGATACCAAGGGAGGAAAAATAACTTCTGAAGTGGTAATGAGAGTGGCCCATTTCAGACAGTTGCATTGTCAACTGAATTGGCTCGTTAGACTGACCTCACACTTGATCCTACAGGCTGGGTTTGTCCAGAAGAACCAAAGCCCAGGAACACAGAAGTACAAAAGGTCTATAGCAGTTCAAAAAGGAACACTCTCTCAAAAGATGTAGGAGCTGTAGGGGAAACTGGACTGTGACAAAGGGACCTTAGCAGGATGTCTGAAGAAGTTAGGGCTGCCTAAATTAAGCCAGACATGCCTGGAGGCTGTTTGTTGTTTTAAAATCCTTTTTCGCTAATGCTTTGTTCCTACTGCAAAATAAATAATACTTTGGTTTTAAGAAGGCTGCCTTATCACTGTATAGCAATGGTCACAGACTCCCTAAGGGAAGAACCCTGGGTGCCAGAACTGAGCTGGGCCTGCTGGGTAAGCCCAGTTGACACACAGAGAACTTCAGCCCACAGCCTGGTCTAAGAGCGGAAGAATTGTGGAATTCCACCCTGGGATAGGTAAAGGCACAAGATCTGTACTCAGACTACACTCAGAGAGACCAGAAAGGGGACAGAAGTACATCTAGCCCCGTAACCATGACATCAGCTGACTGAGTTTGTTTGCTTTGGATTTTGTGATATCACATAAAGGGTGCCAATAACATTTGAGATGGGTGGGTTTTTTGATTGATTGTAAATCAAAATACTTTAATACGTCATATGTCCCTCACTACATCCTGTTGATGTTGTCATTTAACAGTCTGGATGAAAATTGCATGTGACATTAAGTTTCTGAGGAGTGTAGGGCCTAGCACACTGGCCATCCAACACATCCAGTGAAACTCATTAGCTGATCCACCAAGGAGTGAATGAACATCAGCTTTTGAGATTTAACTGCAGACCTGCTTTGTTATTTGCCAAACAAGAAAATTACCTAGAGGAAAAAGAGCTCTTTACCAAAATAATTTATGTAACTTTCTTAAAATCTCAATGTTACAACCAAATAACAGCATTTTAGTTGGCCAGTATTCAGACTGATTCATCATAGGTGCAAAAACTGAGGTGCAGAGATGCCAAGGCAAGAAAATGCATAAGCTGGATATTTTGAATGCATCTTCAGTAGAACCTCAGAGGCTATGTCTACACTACCGCGGTAAGTCGACCTACGCTTCGCAACTCCAGCCAGGGCCGGTGCTATAACTAGGCGACCCTAGGCGGTCGCCTAGGTCGTCAGGATTTGGGGGGCAGTGGGCGGCTGCCTTCCGGCTCCCCGCTCAGTGCCTGAGCGGGGAGCCAGGGGGCAGCCGCAGCGAGCAGCCCCGCTGCCCCCAGCTCAGCTCCCGTGGCCCGTGGGTGGTGAGTAGGGGGGCTGAGCACCCACGGGCGGGGGGGGAGGCTGAGCTTCCGCGGGCGGGGGAGCTGGCTGGGGGGGGCGGCATTGCAGGGAGGGCGGCATTGCAGGTGGGGGGCGGTGCAGGGCTGGTGCAAGGAAGTTTTCCCTAGGGCGCAAAACTTCCTTGCACCGGCCCTGACTCCAGCTACGTGAATAATGTAGCTGGAGTCAACTTACCTTAGGTTGAGTTACCGCGGGGTCTACACTGCGGCGGGTCGACGGGAGAAACTCTCCCGTCGACTTACCTTACTCTTCTCATTTGGGGCAGAGTACAGGGGTCGACTGGAGAGCGATCTGCTGTCAATTTGGCGGGTCTTCACTAGACCCGCTAAATCGACCACTGGTGGATAGATCAGAGCGTCGATCCCAGCTGTAGTGTAGACATAGCCAGAGTTATGAACACCAAAGTTACAAACTGACCAGTCAGCCACACACCTCATTTGGAACTGGAAGTATGCAATCAGACAGCAGCTGAGACCGAAAAAAAAAAAAAAAGCAAATACAGTACAGTAGCATGTTAAACGTAAACTAACAAAAATAAAATAAAGGGAAAGTTAAATAAAAAAGATTTGACAAGGTAAGGAAATTCTTTTGTTTCATTTAAATTAAGATGTTAAAAGCAGCATTTTTCTTCTGCATAGTAAAGTTTCAAAGCAGTATTACGTCAATGTTCAGTTGTAAACTTTAGAAAGAACAACCATAATATTTTGTTCAGAGTTACAAACAACCTCTATTCCCAAACTGTTCATAACTCTGAGGATCTACTGTATAGAAAAAGATCCACATTTAAACAGTTTTATTGACAAAAGAACTGTAACAACTATTCTTTCTGTTCTCTTTCTTTTTTCCCTTCATTTCTTCCTCTGTAGCTTTGGTATTTCAAGGGTTATTTTTTTCACAAAAGATTTCTTAGCGGAGGTCAAGTGATTTCAGTTTCACTTATTATTTTTGCTTGTTGCTGTAATTTATGTTAACACTTCTGAAGGAACAATCCATCAAGGACTGACATCAATTCCAGCAAGATTCTCCTCTTCCTGTTGTTTTTCCTTTGTATATTTACCTCTTTTCTCTTCTGTTTTCTCTCGTATTTCCTTTTCTTCTGTTTTGGTCTCGTTTTTTTCTGTTTTTGTCTAATCTTCTTAAATATGCTTTCTCTTCTGTTTTCTTTCCTTTCACTCTCCCTTTTTTTTCAGTTATTTTTCTTCTGTACTTTTCCTCTCCTATCCTGTTTTTTTTTCAGTCTATATTGTCTTGTTCTTTCCGTTGCTACTTCCTATTGTTGATCTGTATAGTATCTCTCTATCGGTCTTCATTTTTCCCCCATCATAATATTATCTAAGTGCTGCTTCAATTTACTGATGGAAGTATGGTTTAATCCAGCAAATTTTAAATGGCAATTTATCAATTTAGCTGCATTATATAGGATAAATATGTATAGGTGATATAAACCCTTACGCTTCAGGATATAAGCCAACCACTAACTGGTTTGGCATGATTTGTTCTTCACAAATCCATGTTGGCAAAAATTTATAACTCCGTTATCCTCTAGGTGTTTACAAATTGATTGTCAAGTATCAGAGGGGTAGCCATGTTAGTCTGTATCCACAAAAACAGTGAGTCGGGTGGCACCTTAAAGACTAACAGATTTATTTGGGCATAAGCTTTCAGGCATAAGCATCTGAAGAAGTGGGTTTTTTACCCACGAAAGCTTATGCCCAAATAAATCTGTTAGTCTTTAAGGTGCCACCGGACTCCTCGTTGCTTTACAAATTGATTGTTTACTAACGTGTTCCTGTATCTTTCTAGACATTGAAGGTAGGCTGGCTGATCTCTAATTCCCTGAGTCCTCTTTGCTCCCCCTTTTTAAAGATACGTAATATGTTTGCATTTTTCCGGTCCTCTGGGACATGACCATCTCCCATGAGTTTTCACAGATAATTGCCAATGCTTCTGCGATTGCTACAGCTAATTCCTTAAGTTCCCTAGGGTAAACTGTGTCAGGTCCTACTGACTTGAATACATCTCACTTATCTAAATACAATTTGACCAGTTCTTTCCCTGTTCTGGTTTTTATGTTCCTTCCCTGTTGTTGTTAATATTAATTGTGTTAAGCATTTGGTCACAGTTAACCTTTCTGTGGAAGACTGAAGCATAATAGACATTACACACCTCAGCCTTCTTGATGTCATCTCTTGTTAGTTCTCCTTCCTCCCCACTAAGTAGTGGACCGACACTTTCCTTTGTCTTTCTCTTGCTTCTAATGTATTTATAGAATCTCTTCTTTTTTACTTTTATGTCCCTGGCTAGGTGTAACTCATTTTGTGTCTTAGCCTTTCTGACTTCTGGTATTCTTTTGTACTTATCCTTAGCAATTTATCCATATCTGTTTGCAACCTATGTGTAATGTGCATGCCCAGCTGAAGGGAAGAAGCTAGATGAGTATCTCTGCTCTTCCCCTGAAAAATACTTACATATATTTACTGGACTGACTGAATGGCTCATCATCACTCAACAACATCTAGGATATTCTCCTTGCTTACATAGATATTTTTATTTTTCATTCTATTATTCATGTCTTTGCCATCACTGGTACATTTGTATGCAGCCTACGTGCAATGAGATTATTGCCATGGAACAGCATCATTAAAGCGGATTTCTTCTTTCAAATGAGTGTCTGTGTCTTACTTGTTTCATCTGCCATGGAGGTGGAGAGGGGGACTATATAACTGTTCACTGTGAGTTACTTGCAGAGGTCCACTATGACCCATAGCATAATTGTGTGCAGTTAAACACATTCATGGTCCTTTCCAATATTCAGACCCATATGCTGAATTTAGGGTTTTGCCTTCACAGTTTGAACACCATTGCTGCCATTCTGCTCCATTGCTTCCAGGTAAATTACTCTGAATGACCAAGTGCCCTGCCAAAGTGATTTCTTCTTGTAGGGGATGGAAGTTTTTACTTGCAGCCATGTTAATTGTGGCTTTACAATACTTTAGTTTTCATCCCCTTGTCCTTCTATGGACATGCTGTGCAGCAGGGGATTCCATCATTTGATGGATGCTCACTAGTGGTTGTTACACCATTTCCATGAATCATAGAATCATAGAATCTCAGGGTTGGAAGGGACCTCAGGAGGTCATCTAGTCCAACCCCCTGCTCAAAGCAGGACCAAACCCAACTAAATCATCCCAGCCAGGGCTTTGTCAAGCCTGACCTTAAAAACCTCTAAGGAAGGAGATTCCACCACCTCCCTAGGTAACCCATTCCAGTGCTTCACCACCCTACTAGTGAAAAAGTTTTTCCTAATATCCAACCTAAACCTCCCCCTCTGCAACTTGAGACCATTACTCCTTGTTCTGTCATCTACCACTGAGAACAGTCTAGATCCATCCTCTTTGGAACCCCCTTTTAGGTAGTTGAAAGCAGCTATCAAATCCCCCCTCACTCTTCTCTTCTGCAGGCTAAACAATCCCAGTTCCCTCAGCCTCTCCTCATAAGTCATGTGCTCCAGCCTCCTAATCATTTTTATTGCCCTCCGTTGGACTCTTTCCAATTTATCCACATCCTTCTTGTAGTGTGGGGCCCAAAACTGGACACAGTACTCCAAATGAGGCCTCACCAGTGCCGAATAGAGGGGAATAATCACGTCCCTTGATCTGCTGGAAATGCCCCTACTTATACAGCCCAAAATGCCGTTAGCCTTCTTGGCAACAAGGGCACACTGTTGACTCATATTCAGCTTTTCGTCCACTGTAACCCCTAGGTCCTTTTCTGCAGAACTGCTGCCCAGCCATTCGGTCCCTAGTCTGTAGCAGTGCATGGGATTCTTCCGTCCTAAGTGCAGGACTCTGCACTTGTCCTTGTTGAACCTCATCAGATTTCTTTTGGCCCAATCCTCTAATTTGTCTAGGTCCCTCTGTATCCTGTCCCTACCCTCCAGCGTATCAACCACTCCTCCCAGTTTAGTGTCATCTGCAAACTTGCTAAGGGTGCAGTCCACACCATCCTCCAGATCATTGATGAAGATATTGAACAAAACCGGCCCCAGCACCGATCCTTGGGGCACTCCACTTGATACCGGCTGCCAACTAGACATGGAGCCATTGATCACTACCCGTTGAGCACGACCATCCAGCCAGTTTTCTAGCCACCTTACCATCCATTCATCCAGCCCATACTTCTTTAACTTGCTGGCAAGAACACTGTGGGAGACTGTATCAAAAGCTTTGCTAAAGTCAAGAAATAGCACATCCACTGCTTTCCCCTCATCCACAGAGCCAGTTATCTCATCATAGAAGGCAATTAGGTTAGTCAGGCATGACTTGCCCTTGGTGAATCCATGCTGACTGTTCCTGATCACTTTCCCCTCCTTTAAGTGGTTCAGAATTGATTCCTTGAGGACCTGTTCCATGATTTTTCCAGGGACTGAGGTAAGACTGACTGGCCTGTAGTTCCCCGGATCTTCCTTCTTCCCTTTTTTAAAGATGGGCACTACATTAGCTTTTTTCCAGTCATCCGGGACCTCCCCCGATTGCCATGATTTGTCAAAGATAATGGCCAATGGCTCTGCAATCACATCGGCCAACTCCTTTAGCACCCTCGGATGCAGTGCATCCGGCCCCATGGACTTGTGTTCGTCCAGCTTTTCTAAATAGTCCCGAACTACTTCTTTCTCCACAGAGGGCTGGTCACCTCCTCCCCATACCGTGCTGCGGAGTGCAGCCGCCTGGGAGCTGACCTTGTCTATGAAGACAGAGGCAAAAAAAGCATTGAGTACACTAGCTTTCTCCACATCCTCTGTCACTAGGTTCCCTCCCTCATTCAGCAAGGGGCCCACACTTTCCTTGACTTTCTTCTTGTTGTTCACATACCTGAAGAAACCCTTCTTGTTACTCCTAATATCTCCGGCTAGCTGCAACTCCAAGTGTGATTTGGCCTTCCTAAGCATGGGGTGCTGCTTAGCCAGATGTGTGTCCTCTTTTGTATACATATTTTAATTTGGTTACATTCTTTTTGGAGCATTTTGAGGTGATTTGAACCTTGCATTTTATAGTGCCTTTCAGCCAGGAGCGTCTCAATGAGCTTTACAAGCTATATATAGGAGTCACTTCACCTATTACTGGGGTGTAGCTACCTGTAGGGTGAAACATAACAACACTGCCCCAGCACACAATTACACTACACAACAATTTAGGACAAGAAGAGAAAAATACCATCTCCCTTGAAACCACAAGGGAATTATAGGTAGCCAGAATGTAATTATCCAAGGGGTGCTGTGAAGGGAAAGGAGGCAGCTGGGAAGCAAGGCCAGGTGTAGACTCCTGCCTCACATTCTCTCTCTGCCAGGAAAGAGCCCCCCTTTTCCTTGGTCTGCACTTGGACTCCTACCAGCCCACCAGGTCTCTCTTCCTGCTCCCTCATGTATAAACATCCTGATCTGGGAGCTTTGCCTTCAAGGACGCAGGATCCGGCCCAGAACCTAGAGAGGACGCAGGCAATTCAGAGCTGCAGGTGAGTCTATGGCAAGGATTTCCTGGTACAGAGCCCAGACTGGCTCTGTGTTGAAGTTTAGGCTAGCAAGAGAGCGTGGGGAGTAAGTATTTGTGCCTGCTCAGGGTGACTTCTATTGCTGGTCATGGTGAGATTTGTGGTGGGGCTAGCAAGGCAGGAGGGCTCACGCTGAAGAAGGGTGGGAGAAAAAAGAAACTAGGCATACAAGGCAAATGATTATTAAGTTCAGACTTCAGCACTTTTTCAATTATTAATTTTTCAGACTGCTGCTTTTATGACTGATCCATATTAACCCTCTGTGTAAACAGGAGATGACAAGACCAGGTCATGATGTCCTTGTCTTTTATCTACACCCACTGAAAAGAGTTTTAGGTGATGATCTCCCCAAGCCTTAACAATACCAGAGGGAGAAGTACTATCCAAAGGGCTACGTGCCCTCTGACAGGTTGCTCCTTACTTTGTATTGAATACATTTTGCATGTGATGCATGTGGTTGAATAGGAGAGCTCAATGTTCAGCCCTAAGATTTTAATCAGTGCTATCAGATATTGGAGGAAATCTACATCATTCTAAGTAGGGATAGTTCTTTTCAGGATACACTAAAAGGTTGCCTATGCAACCTTAATTCAGCCCAACATCTTTCCTGTCATCGCATAGAGAGGTTGTGGCAGAGGCAGGAATAGAGCATAGTTCTTCTGTGTCATAGTCAAATGCCTTATACACAAAACAAAATTATTTCCCTTCTTGCAACCTTCTGCCTATTTCAGGGGCCCTGTCCTAATAAGGTAGGAGTCCTCTGAAACAAAGAGTTTGTAATCACATAATCAAAGATTGTATCAGAATTCAACCTATACAGCCAGTAAGGCTGCCAGAAATTAGAACAGCCTCTAAGTCACCGTATGCAGGTGGCTATTGACTCAGCTTGTGCCATCATCTATGTTTCGCCTCACCTCCCCTGCACAGGAGATGTACACCACACAGAGGGACAAAAGAGAACCTGCTTCTGATGAGAGAAGTGAAGAAAAAAAAAGTCTGAAAGTGAATGTGCAACAGATGAAGGGCACATAAAGAGTGAAGGGGAGATAGGCAAGTGAGAGCTAGGGAAGGAAGAGGAATGTGAGAGGAAGATCAAAGGATGGGAAGAAAGGGAAAAGGAAGAAGAGGAGTGGAAAGGTAGGGAAAGGGAAAAGAATATGAAGTAGCATAGAAAGTATAAGAAGAGAAAACCCAGGAGGAGAGTATAGAAACCAAACGAGAAGAGCAGGAAATTTGGGGAGATGGGAAGATGGGACTCCAAACAGGGGAAATCTTTACAAGAAAAGGATCTGAGCCTTCAAATACAGGACAGAAAATACATACAGAAGTGAGTATGGGAGAACATAGAAGGAAACACAGAGGGGTGAAAGCTATAATCCTTCTATTATGTCTTTTAGCTGAAACCTATCACAGTTCTTATTCCAAAAAGAGTGGGGGCTAAGGGTTGTGAGAATGACTTGGAGGAAGAGGTGGGTGTTGCTTGGCTGCAAAAGTAAAGCTAGTAAAAATGTGGCATCATTTGTGACACCAAAATTGTTTGCTTTTTGTCAAAAATATTCAAAATTTGAACATTTTCACCCAGCTGTAGGAGGACTGGGCACCCTTCTCCTGCTCTGTCCCCTAGTTAGCCAAATCCTTTCATACATACCTTTCTAAGCCTCTCCTAAATTGTGTCCTGAGTTCCAACCTACCTGAGCAGTGTGATAAGTGGAATTTACCACAGCATGCTCCTTAGCAGACTAAAATTAGGCTCTTTAGAGCATGCAGCCTGCTACTGTTTAGACACACTGAAGTCTTGCCACATTACCCATGCTGATAAGTAGATATGACTTTGGTCTAATACTGCTATATGTATAGAAACAAGCTGTACATTAGGTATCATAAGTCACTAGACTATGCTACAGCAGGGATCCTCAGGGAGGGATTACTCAAGGCCTTATTTCTTCCAGAGCAACAGCGATTCTCAAAAGAAGAAGCTTATACCTAATTCTCTCCATTCCCCCAGGAACAGCAGAGATCCTCACATAGGAAGCTCACATCCTGAAACTGTCCCTTTTCTCCCCAGAGTAGCAGGGATCCTGGGGGAAGGATGTTCATTGCCGGAAAACCTCTCCCTCCAAAGCAACAGAGAAGTTTGAGGGTGAAGCTTGGCTGAATTCCTCAGGCACTTCAGGGAGATGATGAAAGGATGATTGTAGCTCATGGTAAAAATGTTACTGGATTCTTGCTTTGGGAGATCAAGAGAAAATGGCCTGCTTTCATTTTGATTTTAGTTACAGGAGCAACTCCATTCAGAAGGACATGTTTTCTATGATTAAAGCAGAGTTCAAAACGTCAACTCCAAAACAATTCAGATCCAGATCCAAAACTTGGCATCTGGGACCCATCTACAGACTAAAGCAATGTTGGTTCTGTGATATACACAGTGTGAACAATGAATTGGGGAATGTGTTGCTTAGTGCTGCTCATTTTAGCTACCTTTTGGGGAAAGACAATGGAATCATAATCCCTAGGTAATCTTGTTGAGGGCACAGCAGCACAGAAGAACTAAGAAGTCAGCAGAAAACGGATTTGCAATATTTTTGCAATAGCATGTCATGCATGAAATCCTGGCCCCATTGAAGTCAATGGGAGTTTTGCATTTGATTTCAGTGGTGTGAAGATGTCACCCCGGAGGCTAAATATATTTAATCAGAAAAGAGTGATCATATTGGTTTTTTTCCCATCCAATGGGGGTATAAATTGCAGCAAAGAAGGTTTAGGTTGAACATTTGGAAAAACTTCCTAACTGTCAGGGTAGATAAGTACTATAACAAATTGCCTAGGGAGGCTGTGGACTCTCTATCATTAGAGGTTTTTAAGAACAGGTTAGAACAACACATGTTAAGAATGGTGTAGTTATTACTTAGTGCTGCCATGAGTGCAGGGGACTGGACTAGATGACCTACTGAGATCCCTTCCAGTCCTACACTTCTATGATCATGTATTTTCTGTGTACTTGGGTAGATACACATTTCTTGGAAATTAGAATTGAATGTTGTTTGCCTGTATCCTTTTTCTACAGTTATATATTATTATGACAGAGTAAGATATGTACATGAGCAGATTTCAATTAGACTAAGATTGCAGCATAGAATTTTGTTATTTCACATTCCTATTGCTCTCATTTTCAGTAGTCTCTAAGGGTATATTGTGTAACCCAATATTTGTGTATACAGAAGACCTTGATCTGTTCTGAACAGAATATTGCACACAATCATCATCTGCTGAAAAAGGGGGAGTATGTTTCTCCATGGCCATGTGCCCCTTTCACACAAATGTGTGCCATGGCTGTATAGGTTCGGTTAAATACCTAACACTAAGTGAGGCAGGTACATGCTGAGTTTTCCATAGAGCTCAGATGGAAAGGTTTTCTGTAGGTCAAGACACTTGCTTGTGTAGGTTTTATTTTCAGCTTAAATTTTGCTGTACAAACCCATCCAGATACGGAGGGTAAGGAAAAGATGGGTCATGTGAAAATATGCTATAAAATAGAATATGTGCAGTACTTATACAGATTAATTAAAAACTCTTTTAATTAACATGTATGAGGAAGGATAGGATCACTTCATCTCAACCAAGGATTTCTTCCATTAAAAATGTAAACCTGCTTCTATAGTCCTTACCAAAGCTATACGTCCATTCAGTTTAATGGGAAAAACCTCCTGAATAAGGACTGCTATCTAAGATCCTGTATCTTTTAGTTATCTTTATGCATAGCCATCAAATGCCACTTTCTTACTCTAATACAAAAGCTGTGATATTGCATGTTGAAATACATTATTATAAGCAAGCAAACCGTATTTTAAAAAATATGATTAATTCTGTTGTCTTCATTTCATTAACTACAAACCACCAAAGTCAAAGGATACTTTAAAACCCTGTAATCCCAATCCTCTAGCCTCGCAGCCCTTGCAGTAGTTCAGCCATTGTTCCTATGCAGATTTATGTTGTTATACACACTCTTGGACAATAGAAAATATATTTGCATTGCCTGGATCTATTTAATTCACAATTTGCATAACCTTCAGATGAAACTATCCCACTCACATCTCAGAAGAAAAGGAAATAATACTACATTAATATGGAAGATTTTATTTGGATTTTATTTGGATTTTTCTCTTAGAATTTTTTTTGACAGTTCATTTTTTTCCTGATAAAAAAAACTGATATATTATTCCATTTGAAATACTGTGGTTGTCTTTCATACTTAAAGATACTCAAATGGAAGTTCCTACGAAAAGGCGTTTAATTGGAGCTGGTTGGTAGGAAGCACAGTTACCAGCTTTGAATTTAAACCAAATTGACACCCTTGGAAACTAAGCTTCTCTGTTCACCTGTTTGTCTCCCTAATCTGTCAAACCAGTGGGACTCAACCCTATGGATGGTGAAGGGTGAGAGGGTAACACATTCTTTGGAGCCATTAATTCCTTGGCCTCTTCAGAGACTGCCAATAAGCACAAACTGTTGGGATTTTTCAAAAGGACTCCAGAGGTGATCCCGACAATTCCAGGCCAGTAAGCCTGACGTCAGTAGCAGGCAAACTGGTTGAAACTATATTAAAGAACAAAATTGTCAGACACATAGATGAACATAATTTGTTGAGGAAGCGTCAGCATGGTTTTTGTAAAGAGAAATCATACCTCACCAATCTACTAAAATTCTTTGTGGGGGTCAACAAGCATGTAGACCAGGGGGATCCAGTGAATATATTGTACTTAGATTTTCAGAAAGACTTTGACAAGATCCCTCACCAAAGACTCTTAAGCAAAGTAAGCTGTCATGGGATAAGAGGGAAGGTCCATCCTCTCATGTATTGGTAACTGGTTAAAAGATAGGAAACAAAGGAATAAAGAGTCAATTTTCAGAATGGAGAGAGGTAATTAGTGGTGTCCTCCACGGGTCTGTTCTGGGACCAGTCCTATTCAACATATTCATAAATGATCAGGAAAAAGGGGTAAATAGTGAGGTGGCAAAATTTGCAGATGACACAAAACTACTTAAGGTAGTTAAGTCCCAGGCATATTGTGAAGAGCTACAAAAGGATCTCTCAAAACCGGGCAACAAAATGGCAGATAAAATTCAATGTTGATAAACGCAAAGTAATACACATTGGAAAACATAATCCCAACTATACAAATAGAATGATGGGGTCTAAATTAGCTGTTACCACTCAAGAAAGAGCTTGGAGTCATTGTGGATAGTTCTCTGAAATCATCCACTCAATGTGCAGCAGCAGTCAAAAAAGCAAACATAATGTTGGGAATCATTAAGAAAGGGATAGATAATAAGACAGAAAATATCATATTGCCTCTCTGTACATCCATGGTACGCCCACATCCTGAATACTGCATGCAGATGTGGTCACCCTATCTCAAAAAAGATATATTGAAAATGGAAAAGGTTCAGAAAAGGGCAACAAAAATTATTAGGGGTATGGAACGACTTCCGTATGAGGAGAGATTAATAAGACTGGGACTTTTCAGCTTGGTAAAGAGAGGACTATGGAGGGATATGACTGAGGTCTATAAAAGCATGACTGGTGTGGAAAAAGTAAATAAGAAAGTGTTATTTATTCCTTCTCATACTAGGGGTCACTCAATGAAATTAATAGGCAGCAGGTTTAAAACAAACAAAACGAAGTATTTCTTCACACAATGCAGTCAACCTTTGGAACTCTTTGCCAGAGGATGTTGTGAAGGTCAACACTATAACAGGGTTCAAAAAAGAACTAGATAAATTCATGGAGGATAGGTCCATCAATGGCTATTAGCCAAGATGGGCAGTGATGATGTCCCTAGCCTCTGTTTGCCAGAAACTGGGAATGGGTGACAGGGCATGGATCACTTGATGATTAACTGTTCTGTTCATTCCCTCTGGGGCACCTGGCATTGGCCATTGTAGGAAGACAAGATACTGGACTAGATAGACCTTTGGTCTGACCCAGTATGGCCGTTCTTATGTTCAACAGTATTCACTAATGGAGTAGGAAGAATAAGTCCTTGCATTGCAGAGATTACTGAGTGAAGTTCTACAGCCTATGTTATGTAGGACGTTAGCTCAGATGATCACAGTGACCCCTTCTGGCTTCACTATTTACAAATCTATGAACAATGATGCCAAAGTGTCAAATCCAAGTTCACAGTGGTGGTTTCTTCTTAATTTGTAGTGGAAAGGATTCTGACTTTCCAATGGGTGAGGAAATGGTCTGACTAGAATAAAAGAAGGTTCTTGCAATTTTATATACTCAACCAGCCTGAGGATCCAGTCCAGGGTATGGCTGATAATTATATGTATGTGAGTCTGGATATCACCTGTGAGAAGGTTTGCAGCTATCCTACCAGAGGCATTGTCCATGTGGATGAAGATGTGTCCTAAAATGATGAGCTTTGTGAAATACATCACCATGTCAGGCAGTGTCTCTGTCAGCTCCTCTGGGATGCCTTTGGACCCCGCTGATTTATGGGTAAGCAGGACACCCAGGTTTGTGTCTCTGGCTTCATAGATGAAGTAGAGACAAAGGATGTTGTTATGAGTCTTTCCAGGGTCTCTTGCACCTTACTCTGAAGCATCTAATACTGACCACTCTCAAGGACAGGATACTGGATTAGATGGCCCACTACTCTGATTTGGGATGTTAATACCTCTATGGCCCAGATCCACAAAGGTATTTCATATCCTCACTTCCAGTGAAATCAGTTCAGGAAGTGAGGAACCTAAACACTTTTGTGGATCTTGGCCTATAGGACTTGCTCACGGTAAGAGAGCAGCAGAGCCAGGAATAGAATCCAAGTCTCCTAGCTCCAAACTCCAGGCCTATACACAGATCTACACTGTAGCCCCACATCCTAGAACACAGGTTAAAGGTGGATTTTGCAGATGACAGAGGGTAAAAATTTTCCCATCCATCTAGTGCTCTAGTTTTCAGGAGGTTACCAGCATAACCCAGTGTAATGTGTGAGAAATGTCAAAGAACACACTTCTTTCTGAATTATTCTAGATATCAGATGTGTTTTCTGTTTGTAAATACCCAGTATAAATCTATGGCAGTGGGTGAAAGCAAAGTGAACTGGAGACAGGCTAGCTGGTAAACACCATGGTCCAATAGCTCAAATTATTTTCAGGTAGCTTATCAGGTTTTTATAAAATGTCCCGTCACTCAAACTGATGCACTGAAGCCTAAGATTAAGTTGTGAATGTGTTAGTTTGGGGGGATTTATTTCTAAATTTATAGAAGCCACTCAATCTATTTGACATTTTTGTCTGACAGAAGTGTCATTTAAGACTGGACAGGACAATGCATTATCACATATATTGTTAGGAACGATCCTGCACTCTGACCTAATAGGGTTTGCCTATCACTAATGAATTTCCATGATTCTTGACAAGCTAATTTGGACTGCTATTAATATATTCTCAATGTTGTCAATATAGTCACAATGTTCATTCTTGTTGTGATGTCCCAGCACTGTCTACTGATGCTACATATGAAAATGCAATCTACAAAAGCGAAGATAAAAGTAAGAGTACAAGATCACAATCTGGTTTCACTGACCCATATGATCAAAATGGCAACCTATAGTTCACAGCTCAAGTGTTTTTATTGTTCAGAACATATTGCTACCAGACAAACAAAGAAAGTTTGACATTTCAGGCAGAGGCAAAAACATTGCCATGTTGTGCAAAGGAACAGTGGGCATAAAGCTATGTTGGAGGGAAGGTTGTTTTAGCAACTAATACAACACAGCAAACAAGTGAATATTACAAAGTGTAATAATCTGTCTTCCTCAGAAATTAATGCAAATTGTAGACTAAAAGCCTTTCATTATGAGAATCGCTGCATGGGGAATGAGTTACCAATGTATTTGAATTTTTAAAATCTCTTTTCCACTGCTATTTATTAATCACCTTTTGGAAGATGGAAGCTTACATTCCTCATGTTACTAAATAGTCACTATTACAATCCTTACTCACTTGAGTATTCCCATTGGAACAGGTGCTGAACTCATTTACACTAATGTAAAGCCAGAGTAATTCCAATGTAATCAGTAGAGTTCCTCTGGATTTACCCTAGTATAAAATGAGTTCCTTCGTCCTTCTAGAAAACTAGGCATTGTCTCATTTTCTACACATTTCACTAGTAGAACAGTAAGGCAGGATTTCACAGCACTCTCTCTTTTTCATTGTCTGTATTTCCTAGAGAAAGGCCTGACCTGCTAAGTTTGGGAGTACTTAGAACCTGGGGGTAGCCCTTATGCAAATGGGGTGAATTATGAAGTTCAGTTCTAGAATAAACCACCACCATCATTTGGGATTGTGGTTGTGCCCATCTCTAATATTTTCCAAAAACCTCCTGAACACACACTGCCTCACACCACCCACCCAGCTATTTGTACCTTGTGCTATTGCAGTGGTTCTCAAACGTTTGTACTGGTGACCGCTTTCACACAGCAAGCCTCTGAGTGCCACCCTCCCACCCCCTTATAAATTAAAAACACATTTTTTATATTTAACACTATTATAAATTCTGGAGGCAAAGTAGCATTTGGAGGCTGGCAGCTTGTGACCCTCAAATAATAACTTTGCGTCCCCCTAGGGGGTCATGACCCCCCAGTTGAGAACCCCTGTGCTATTGAGTTTATACCTTTTAGAGCAAACCATCCAGATTTTGGTTCATATTGCTCACCCTTTTCTTCCAGGTCCTGTTCTTCCTCCTGTTTCTCCCTTCCAGGCAGTGGTTGTCTACATGGGCCAGACCCTTCAGACAGGTCTTCAGAGAGTATGTCAGGAGCAATGTTGCTACCACAGCAGACCAATTGATTAACATTATCACGATCACATAGCATAACAAAGTGGCAGGGCTCTGTTGTCCACCCACCCTGTCACTAGGTGTTGGAATTAAAGCTGTTGAAGTTCTGCTGACTCATTGTGGCAGGTGCTGCTTGTTACTCCTGCATACAAGGGAGATGAGAGTGGGAACTAAGAAGCTAGGACAGAAGTAGAGGAGAATCTTAACAGACAGGCTCAAGGAAGAAATTTAAGAAAATAATACCTAACTGTTATATAGCACTTTTCATCAATAGATTGCAAGGCACTTTACAAAGGTCAGGGAAACTGAGGCACAGAGGGGACGTGCCTGGCCCAATGTCACCTGACAGGCCAATGGCAGAGCTGAGAATAGAATTCAGGTCTCCTGAGTCTAATCTAGTGGGCCTCACTGTCTCAGAAGATGAGGCTCAAATTGTGTGTGCTAGTGTTTTTGAGTTACCAGCAAAGCCAAACCCCGGGGTGACCAGATGTCCCAATTTTATAGGGACAGTCCCGATATTTGGGGCTTTTTCTTATATAGGCTTCTATTACCCCCCCACCACCTGTCCCGATTTTTCACACTTGCCATCTGGTCACCTTACCAGTAAGGGAGTGAGTTTATTTATTAATAACGGGTCAGTGCTCTGCTGAGGATGGGATGGGGCTCTGCTGAGGATGGGAAAGGGGCTCTGCCTGTCCACATCTATTGTTTCTTTTTCATGAACTTATTCTGAGAAACCAGTGCTTTGCCTACTAAAGTGTTAATGCAAAAGCGAAGGATAACACTGATCTTACACAGGGATTGATTTCACAAGGAATGTGACTGGAAAAGAGAGTCTATTGATAGTTAAAGATAGTTAAAGACAAGGGTTGAAATCCTGGCCTCATTGAAGTCAATGGAAGGTTTACCACTAAAGTCACTGGAGCGGGATTTCACCCTCAGATTCTATGGGTTTGACTTTGCAGTGGTGGCATCATTCTGTTCCCATTCCAGATAGTAGAGCTAAAAGTTAAGGAATCTTGGCCGAATAACTAAAGCTAGGACTAGGTAGGGGCGCTGGAACAATTTGTATAGTGGGGGTGTTGAGCGCTATTGAACCAAACTGTAAACCCTGTATATGATGGAAACCACTTCAAGCCAGGGGGTGCGGCAGCCCCCCTAGTTCCAGCACCTATGGGACTAAGAGGCAGGAGATCTGGGTTATGTTCCTGGATCTGATCCAGATTCATTGGGTGAGCTTGGGAAAATCCCGTACATCAGTGTTTTCAAAAGCTGGACTGGGAGAAAGGAAATGGAGAAATGAAGGGAGCATGGAGCAGGTGGCTGTCTAACTGGCTGGGGGACTGCCTGTTTGAGGATGTGAAGGATGGCACTGGAAGGATGGGGGTTCTTGAAGAAGAACATAAAGGGGATGACTGCTTGGTGGGGCAGTGACTGGTGAAGGAGGAAGGAAAAGAATGTGGCTAGAAAGTAGGATGTGAGAGGAGGGGACACATTTTCCTCCCCAACAAAGCTAATTCTTTGTCCATTCCTAGTGACAAAAACCCTGCTGTGTATGCACAGCCCCTCCATTGTTGTGACAGGTATACAGACAGAAGGGCAGAGCTTATTTTGCGACAGGAGTAAGATCAAAGCCAGAATCCAGAGCTGTACAGCTGATACAAGGTCATGTTGGTTCCTGAGTAAGCAATGTAATTTTTTGCTAACTAGAGAAATACTGGTTTCAGTGTAGTAGCCGTGTTAGTCTGTGTCAGCAAAAAGAAAATAAGAAAAATACTTGTGGCACCTTAGAGACTAACAAATTTATTTCAGCATAAGCTTTCGTGGGTTAGAACCCACTTCATCAGACGCATGGAATGGAACATACAGTAAGCAGATATTTATACATTCAGAGAAACATGAAAAGGTGGGAGTGTCTATATCAACATTAAGAGGCTAATTAATTGAAAGGAACTGTTATCAGTAGGAAAGAAACTTTTGAAGTGATAATCAACATGGCCCATTACAGACAGTTGACACAAAGGTGTTAAGGGTATTTAAGGAGGGGAAATAAATTCAATTAACGTAATGACCGAGCCATTCACAGTCAATATTCAAACCTAAGGTAATGGTATCTAGTTTGCATATTAATTCCAGTTCCGCAGTTTCTTGTTGGAGTCTGTTTTTGAAGTTTTTCTGTTGCAAAATTGCCACTTTTAAATCTGCCATTGAGTGAGTAGAGAGGTTGAAGTGTTCACCTACTGGCTTTTGAATGTCTCCTGATTCCTGATGTCAGATTTGTGTCCATTTATTCTTTTGCGTAGAGACTGTCCAGTTTGGCCAATGTACATGGCAGAGGGGCATTGCTGGCACATGATGGCATATATCACATTGGTAGATGTGCAGGTGAACAAGCCCCTGATGGTGTGGCTGATGTGATTAGGTCCTATGATGGTGTCTCTTGAATAGATATGTGGAGAGAGTTGGCATCGGGCTTTGTTGCAAGGATAGGTTCCTGGGATAGTGTTTTTGTTGTATGGTGTGTGGTTGCTGGTGAGTATTTGCTTCAGCCATTTTCCATTCAGCATTAACGTTCCAATACTAAAACTGGGAGTGCAGAAACATCCCCATACTGTAGAGAAAACATTAGTAAAATCATATTCCTGATCAGATCACAATGCGGGAAGAAGAAGGGCAACAGCATAGTCTTGGATTATATGGACTTCCCAGGACAAGGAAGCCATTGGTTGAAATGATTGTTTTCACTTGGTTATTATACTCCGAGTGGAGGAAAAATCAGAAGAAAAGAATGAAAGGCTGAATGGAAATGTAGCTATTTCTGATTCACTAATGATGAATTTTGAAGAGATGTTTCATCTTGGTAGCAAGAACTAAATTACAGGCAGGATGACAGATGGATACTGGGCTTAATACAAGGCTGTAAATCATTTAAATAGCTCTGCTAATGTCAGACTGCAGTGAAGGCACCAGTGTAGAAACACTGCCATCCAAACTCTACTTATTGATTGGTTTGCATTAAAACGTAATTTGATAGAATGCCCTCTCTCTGCAGATGGTCAGCGTGCAATCTCTCCAGCAAGACTGCTATTCTTTCAGGCAATTATTATTCAAATCATATGCATGCTTCTCTTTCCTGAGGAATCAATTAAACTGTAATTATTACTGTGATGCTCTCTCAGGGTGCCCAGGACAAGTGAGTTACTCTGTTCCCCCTGCCCTGGCTTCCAGTGAGGGGGAGACTTGCTGGTGCTTAAGTGAGTGTCAGCTCCCTGACACCACCAGCCTGTTAGCCACCTAAACAATTTCCTCTGGACTCTGCCAGCCCTTACTTTGCCTGGCAGGTTAGCAATTGTACCTCAGCTCCTGAGCCCAGAGGCGAATTAGGGGTTTGTGGGGCTCTGGGCAAGAGCAAGTGAGGACCCCTCCCCACCCCTTCTGCTTGCAGTCCCCCCGCCCTCCCCAGCGCTCCTGCCAGGGAAATGGGGTTGGGGCACCGGGGCTTGCCCCATCCCCCATGCTCCTGCCAGTCAGCAGGGTTGGGACGCGGGGGCTTAGGGTGGGCAGAGCAGGGCAAGCCCCTGGACCCTGACCCCACTCCCCCGGCAACAGCGCCAGGTGGGTGGGCAGAGCAGGATAAGCCCCTGCACCCCGAACCCGCTCCCCAGAAAAAGTGCTGGCTGGGCAGGGTGGGTTGGGGGCACTGGAGCGCCCATTTTTCGGGGGGGGGGGCCTAATTGCCTGGGGGCCCCTGGGCACAGGCCCCATTGGCCCAGAGGCTAATCCACCACTGCCGAAGTCCCTCTGAAAGCATCCCCCTGTAGTATCCAGCCCCTGTTGCTGGACACTCACAGAAACTTCCAGGTCACTGTCTCTAAGGGCTGGTCCACACTAACCCCCCGGTTCGAACTAAGATTCGCAACTTCAGCTATGTGAATAACGTAGCTGAAGTCGAAGTATCTTAGTTCGAACTAAAAGGTACTTACCGCGGGTCCACACGCGGCAGGCAGGCTCCCCCGTCGACTCCACGTACTCCTCTCGCAGAGCAGGAGTACCGGTGTCGACGACGAGCACTTCCGGGATCGATTTATCGCGTCTAGACAAGACGCGATAAATCGATCCCAGAAGATCGATTGCTTACCGCCGAACCAGGAGGTAAGTATAGACGTACCCTAAGGGATCAATGTAGACACAACTTAACTGGTACAACTCAGGATCAGATCCTTTATAACAATCACAGCACTGAGATTTAGTTATAGTGAAAACAATCATAAGTTTTTTATCAAAGATACAGCTTTAAGAGATAGTAATGACATAATTCTTAGAGTCTAAGCTTAATTTTAACAGGCTAAACTCCTTGTCTAAAGCATTTTCTCACCTAAAACATCCTCCTCGCCACACTAACCAACATGGCTGGGATCCACTTTTCATGAATTCAAAAAGCACTGTCCTTTCTGCTTCCTCAGCAAAGGATAAACCAGTTGTTCTTTTTGCGTTCTACTTATAGCCCCGAAGTCCATTGTCTTTTGCCCCCCAGAGATATGGCAACCCCTGATGTCTGATGTCTTCCCAACCCCATTTATTCCATATGCAGATTTGGTTTACAATGCTTAATTTACATGTGACAGAGATATACACATCTTATCTCTTGTCTGGAAGAGAGCTGCTGGTCAGCTCTGTCGTAATAGAGACTTTTTAGGATCATATTTTCAGTGTCTGTAAACATAACTCTTTCAATATCATTGTACAGACATCTCACAATGATTATGATGATCAGTGTGACACAAGCTTGTATTGGACACCTTGGATGTCCCTTTTTGGATAAATACTATGAAAGCAGCATGTTAGGTGTAATGACTTTGTCACGCTTGATAAGAGTTGCTTTTACAGAACAGTGAACCCTTTGCCAGTTGGGACAGAATTGACTTAGGGTATGTCTACACAGAAAACAAAACATGTGGCAGCAAGTCTTAGAACCCAGGTCAACTGACTCAGGCTCATGCTATGGGGCTAAAAATAGAAGTGGACATGCTCTGGCTGGAGCCTGTGCTCCAAGACCCTTCCCAGCTTCATAGCCCAGGCCCAGCCCAAACATCTACGCTGCTATTTTTAGACATGCACTGTAAGTCCTGCGATCCTGAATCAGTTGACCCAGGCTCTGAGACTTGCTGCCATGGCTTGGGGTGTTGTTTTTTTTAGGCCCTGTATATTCCCCTTAGGGAGGCTAGAACTCCTACACCTGCATCTCAAATTCTAGAGCCAGCCTCTCTGGCCTTCCCTCACAGAGCCATTCCTCAGCTCAGCCTCAAAGGCTCAAAGACTTGTTTTCAGCACTGGGTCTTCTCCTGAAGAGCGCCATTGATATGGCTTCCCATCACCCCCTGAGCAGTTTGGGAGGCTGGGAGCAGATCTGTCTTCCTGTCCGTCCCACTGTGGGATGGATAACAACAATTCCTTTATCTCACATGAGAAGGTCTGGCAAACCTGGTTTTTTTAAATATCTATCTTAGATACTTAAATGGCTCCCATCATTGTAGTATCTGAGCACCTCATGATCTTTATACGTATTCACCCTCACAAACACCCTTGTGAGGTAGGGAAATACTGTTATCCTCATTACACAGATGGGGAACTGAGGCACAGAGAGACTCAGTGACTTGGCCAAGGTCGCACAAGATGTCTGTGGCAGAGCAGGGATTGAATCTCAGGCTATCATCCCAACCGCTAGGGCATTCTTCCTCTTTGAAAGGGTTAGCGCCTCGCTTCTGAAAAACATAGGCATAACCACTGGGGAGTATGAGGGTAAGAAAATTCATCCCCCCATCCCACAAGACACATGAGGATGCCCAATGAGAGTATGGAGGAGGGGAAAGGGCCTGCCCTCCTCCTCCTCCTCCTAAAATCTAGAGGTAAATGGCCCTGCTGTCCTCCTCTTGAAAGCAGGATAAGGCATCTCCCTCAAGAAAGACTGTGGGGATGGCAGAGGTTGTTTTTTTTTTTTTGTGGGGTGGGGGGGAGGCAGAAGGGGCATAGAGGCTCACAGGGTCACTGTATTCCTGGATAAACATCCACACTTCTTGATTTATTAAAACCCCAAGTCTTTGGAGGCCCTGAGTAAATAAGGATAGTCATATTATAATACCCTGAAATTGAGTAGTGGGTCCCAGATCTCTAGATTTTCTAGAGATGTGTCTCTGGAAAAAAGCTCCCCAAAATTGGCAAATCTGGAGATATTCACAGAGACAGATGAAGATGTCTAGCTAGCATGGCAACGCTCCTGTTTATAAAAGATCAGTGGAAGATGCTGATGATGAGGGTACTATTTTAGGAAATTGATTCAGTACCTCTTTAGTATCATACACATTCCAAATGGAAAGGGCCTATTAGGTCATCTTGTCTATCCCCCTCCCAGCACAGGGTTATTGTGGCTGTTTGTATTTGAATTTGTGTCATTTCCCCCCCACCCCCACACCTTCTATGCAGCAGCATAAAAATGTTGGCTTCACATTGTTCATTAATTTGAGCTTCTGAGACACACAGTTGCGAATCAGTAATTAGGAAGGCCCGGGGCACAAGGGAGCAACCAACTTGTGTGACTCTGCATGCAAAATTTTCACTCTGGCTAGTCAGGTACATATATTGATGGAATGGGAATTATAAAAGGAACAATCTAATTGCTGATACCAAACTTCATCATTTATAGCTCATCACATCTCAGAGTCCCAGCAAAACAAGTAGGTATCCGTTATCCTGGAACTGCACACACTGGGCTTAATTCTGCATTTTTGTAGTCAAGCACAAGTATCTCCAAATTTTAATTCTGTCCCTGAAATTTAGTGAGGAAGCTTCTATCAGGCTTTTAAATGTATAACCACTACCCCATTCAGCAGTGCCCATCTAACAGTTTGGTATGGCTCTTCAATTATGTTTAAGAAGCATGCACATGTAGGTCAGATTGCAGGATTGCAGAGCATTTTGTAACAATGATATTACTGACATATGGATCAAGTACCAAGAGCCTGATTGTGATCTCATTTATACCAAAGTAAATCAGGTGTGACTCCTTTTATGTTAAGAGAGTTAACCTAGTGCAAAAATGCTGTAAGTTAAAATAGAATTTGGCCCCTATAGGACACATTTCTCCTGGCCTTCTTTCCTGAACCTCATTTTCATTATGAAAATTGTTCCTTTCACTATCAGGTGATTTCTGCTTCCGTACATGTCCCTAATGCCAAAGGCTGACAGCTCCCAAAAGAGGTAACAAGGTACAGTCAGTCCCCTGTCACTTATACAGAACTGAATTCTATAAATATTCATTTATGGTAAAAAAAAAAAAAAAAAAAAGTCTGGTTTGTAAAGTTTTTTTAAAAATATCTTAATTTGATTCTGCTGTTAGCTAAACATCTAGTGATCAGTGGCTAGAACATCAGAAAATAGGCTTGGACATCTGGAAAGACATAAACATATCTTTCATGGCTGGACCCAAGGGACTTTGCCCATATATTAGTTATAATATTGTCTGCACTTCTCACCTATTGTGCCAATTCAGCAGTGCTCGTTTTAGCAGGCTATGACTGGAACACAACAACAGCGAAAGTGGTTTACCATAGTGCTAGTTGTGTGTAGCGGCTGCACAGAGCAGGACACTCACAGCATACAACTGATGCTGGCACTTAACAAATTTGTACAAAACAGCAATCACAACAAAAATACGGAGATCAATGTACTTATCATGCTCACCAGTCATTTCAAATGGCCTAGAAAGAGTACAAAAGTAGATGATCAATAGGTTAGAATTAAAAAAAGAAAAATACTTGTGTGAAATGTAGCTTTCACCTATCACCTAAATGTATCCAGACTACTAAGCAAACAGAAAGCAGATGGGAACCCTGTTTCTTCCCTACAGATGTCCACATCTGGAATGTACAAAGCCTTAATCCCTATTCATATGAATATTAGTAAATATATTTATATTTGATATTGTGGTGGAAACTGAAAATCTAATAATGATCCCATAGTAAACTATTATGATAGTGGTATGATATTAGTATCTTGTGTTTGGAATGCATTCATAGTTAATGCAATACATAAAGATTTCTATTTAAAAAAACCTTAATGATCATCATAAAAGACAATGTCATGCTAGTGTGATCCTGACATCTAATCCAGTGTCCTTTCACATAGACTTCTTTTAAAAGAATGAATTCATCATAATAATATAGTTATAGCAGATATAATTTGCTAGTATCTACTAATTAATTATATGTTTATACTATGAGCTGAAAAAAATTCTTATTCATTATTTAAACAAACAAAAAAGAAAAACCAAAACTATATCAGTGCAGACTACATCAAGTATTCTCTAGCACTGTGTCTAGATCAGCATTTTTCTTCTAATTTTCCACCATTGCCCTACCAGTTGTTCAGTTCCAATGATAGTACCAGTGCATATTGACCCACCGTTTCATCTAACCCAGCTCAAAGCAGATTTAAACAGGAGAATGGTTAAAATGCTGGCACCTCTGGCCAAACTACACTAGCATTCCCACTACTGTACCAGCAGTGGAGTTCAATGGTGGGAAGCTTGAAGAAAATTCTATTGTTACCCAGGGCTAGCTGTGTATCTTAATTTATGTAGAGGGAGACTATCAGTTTAAAAGTCAAAGGGCCGGAGCCTGCATCTTTTACTCACAAGAGTAACCCTTACCCAAGTCAGTCTTAGATTGTGGCTGGTACATGGTTAGGGTCAAAGCCTAGGACTTATAAGACCTAGGTTCAGTTCCTATTTCTACCAGAATTCTCTGAGAGCTTGGGCAAGTCACTTAGGTACCTAAGGATCTGGGACTTAGTCTCTACGTTCCTCACCTGTAAAATGGGGAAATAATATTTTCTTATCTCACAGGGGTGTTAAGGAGAAATGCATTAAAGGTACCATGCTGCTAACAGAGACCATATAAGTATGTTAGCTAGCTAGTTTGCTTGAGTTCAGTGGGAATGTTTGCCTGAACAAAGTCTGCAGGATTAAGATGATGTATTTTAAACAAACAAGTTCCTTACTTATGTTGCTAATCACACTTTCAATTACTAAAATCAGTTTCCAAATCCGATTCACTTTTCATTAGTTCATTTATTTTTTACATTTCTCTCTGAACAACGATGTCAGTTGGGAACTGCTGGAGGTTTTCATAAAAAAAACACATTTCTATTTCCTGTAGGGTTTTGTAAAAGTTTATTTTTATGAAATCTGGGGTAGGATTTTCAGTAAAATTAATTTAGCCAACTCTGAGCACTAGTGAAATTTGGGGGCAAATTTTAGTTGTCTTAACATTTAACATTTTAACATGTTAACATTTGACAAGTAAATATACAAGTCATGCATTACCGCAAACTTTGATGCTGTGTCACTTAATCTCTTACTATACTTACTAAAAGTGTGACTATAATAGAGGGCATAACACCTATTTAAATACCTCCCACTAGATTCAATAAGTACATAGAAATCCATGTATATTCTTAAGGGGAAAAGGAAGTCCTGTAACATCTAACCCTGCTTTCATGCGACAAGCCTGAGGAAGAGACGTGGAGATGTTCCACTTCCACCAAGAGAATGCCACAAGCAATTTAGCTTCAAAATAAAGGAGAAAGTGCATGTGACAGACTCAGTTTTTCTGTGTTTTCTTCCTCTCCATTTACTATGTCTGAAAAGCAACCCTGGCAGGTGAATAAAGGGAAGGCTAGGGTTGAGAGTTCTGTGCCGCATCTTCATTCCCCTTGTTCCCCAGACAGAAATTGGTCATGTGTGTTCTGCTGTTAGACTGAGGGTTCAGTTATGGTTTTGTGCTCATTTGGTATGGCTATTTTACTTTGGTTGGAGTGCTTGATATTTCAGGGATTCAGAGCTTTCTCTAGGCAGCATGGCTTAACATCCCAATGCCACAATATGTTACTGTAGCGCGTGAATTCTTTATAGGGTGACCAGACAGCAAATGTGAAAAATCGGGACAGGGGATCAGGGGGTAATAGGAGCCTATATAAGAAAAAGACCCAAAAATCGGGACTGTCCCTATAAAATCGGGACATCTGGTCACCCTAATTCTTTACAGTGCGTTAAGTGGATTCCTTTACTTCCTACTGTTGCAGAGGATGCAATTATGCAATCCTTTACTCACACAAGTAATCCTTGCCCTTTAGAAAAGTCCCCCTGAAGTCACTGGCACTACCAGTGTAAGGGTTTGCATAATCAGCCCTATAAGTTTGGAAAACTTTGAAGACAGCTGTCTGCAGTCCTGCTTTTCATATTTATGAAGGACTGCAGAATGGTGAGGAATTAAGGTAAATGTCATGCATAATTTAATGCTGTTCACTGCAGAGATGGTTGTAAGATTATCTGCAGAAATGGCAGCATACTGTAAGTAATTAATGTCAAGTGGTGCAGAAAGCAACATAGCCTTCTCATGCACCTGCTGATTGCCTAGTGACACCCTCCCGCGGCTGCTGTACTGGCCACTGGTTTAGAATTTACCTCCAGAATGCACCACCGTACTTTCAGTAATTTTCCTATGACAGGATTCACATATACACCCCTTATAAAAGTGTTTCCTTCTTGCAATAGATATTGCTGTACACCTGAGCTTTTCTTCAGGTTCTGAAATCCTAGTGACACATTTAGTGAAACTCAGAGCTGGATTTACTTTTACCAGAAGCTGCATCTGTTCCTTCAGGTATAGATCTGTGTGGGATGGAAATTATGTGACATAACGGGTGTTTGTTCTGGCTTGATTTTTTTTTTAAAGGTGAAAGTTCTGACATCACTTCTGAATGCAAGACCCTACATAAATCATAGAAATGTAAGGCTAGAAGGGACCCTGAGAAGTCATCAAGACGAGCCCCTTGCACTATGGCAGGATAAAGTAAACCTAGACCATCCCTGACAGTTTGTCCAACTTGTTTTTCAACATATGTCTGTTTTGCATGTGAAAAACATGGCCCACAAATTTAGAATGAAAAAATCTGAAGTTGATTAGGAATAGAGGACTTGCCAGACTGGATAAAACCAATGTTCCATGTGGGCCAGTATCCTGTCTCCAGCAGTCTGCCTGCCTGTTTCTGCTCTAGACCCTGCTCGCGATAAACCAAAGACTCCAGCTTCCGACCTGGGTTTGTCCTTGACTTTACTCTTCAGTTGCTGTCTGTAACCAGGTGCCCACCCCGATCTCCTGATAACCTGACCCTGTCTGTCTCGTGACACCTGAACCTCGGTCTGCTCTCTAGCCTATCTCGGACTCTGACCTCCAGGTACATGACTCAGCCTGACTCCCGACTCCTGCTCTGACCACTAGGTCTGCCTGCCTTCATCCTGGTCATGGCAGTTTGCTCAGATCACCTTCGCCCACCCCCGCCCCCGTCCACCCCACCCTTTCACAGACGATGGAAGGGGTGGGCCGCCCTCTAACCAGCAACACCCTGAGGGCCCAGAACCCGTAGGACCAAGTCACCCACCTGCAGCTGGAGAATCTCACACTACAGCCCCATGATACGCGGTGTGCAGTCGAAGCACAGACCCTGAGCAAGCAGTTAGCCTGGTCACAGGCTCAGGTGGCACAGACCCTATGCAAGCAGCTTGTACACTCATGGGGAGAAGCAGAAACACTACGTGCCTGAACAGACTGTGCATTGCCTGAACCAGCCCCCGCACTGCCACTGCCCAAACAGTTCAATGGGGAATGGATCATCAGAAATTCCAGGGATTCCTGAATCAATGCAGGCTTCTTTTCCTGCTCCTTCCCCACACACACCAGACTAATGTGGGACTAGTAGTCAGCCTGCTCTCCAATGAAGTGCTCAGTTGGGTCACCCCACTGTTGGAGCTGAACAGCCCAGTGCTCTCCGACTGGGACGCCTACCTGCAAGCCTTTGGGACCACCTTTTACAACTTGCATCACATCCACTCCACAGAGGCTACCCTCCAGAAGCTTTGCCGGGGCAAGGGTCAGCCACCACTTACACCACCCATTTCTGACAGCTTCTGGCTGATATTGAATGGAATGAGACAGCCCAACTTTACCAGTTCTGGTGGGGGCTCGCTGAGGATGTAAAAGCTAGCTCACATTGAAAACCCCACCCACGTAGGGGCCTTTATTGACCTAGCCCTGTGCATTGACTCTGGGCTGTGTGAGCAGAAGGAGGAAAGGAGAGTTGGCCTGACAGCCCCACATGGGTCTTCCACACTACGGCCTGTAGAACCGAGTCCTGAACCCATGCAGGCCCCTATATAAAGCCAAGTAGCTGGCAACAGAAAAGGGCTGCAGGGAGGTAGTCTGCAGTCATTCCCTGGCTGAAGGGAGGTGTGTTGGGATTATAGAGGTTAGTTCATAGTTACTCCCTGGGACAAGGGAGTTGGGAGGCTGACAAAACACAGAGACAGAGGAAGCCAGGAAGGTAGGAAAAGGCTCAGGGGAAAAGCAGAAAGGAATGGAGTGCAGACCTTGGCTGTTGATCAGAGGGCCCCTGAGCTGGAACCCAGAATAGTGGGTGGGCTCGGGTTCCCCTACTAGCCACTGGAGGAGTGGCATGGTCAGAGAAATGAAGGGAAGACTGCTATTTTGTATAGTGAGACTTTGTTACACGCCCCTGAAAGGGGGAACCATGTAGTGACCTAGCCGAGTCATGAAGGCTGAGTCATGAAGAGGAGTCTTCAGTTCTTGGAGCAAGAAGGGTCCGCAGGTGAGAGGATGACGGGAGAGACATTGCCAGAGGAGGGTGCAATGCCTGACCACAGCTAATCCCCAGAGCAACTAGGTGGAGGCCACCACTCATGGTGAATGGCCCTCTTGACAGGGCGGTACTCTCTCAGCAGCTCGGACCCCAGGCAGTTCTGCACCCTTGAGCATTCTATTCTCAAAAACTTACCCCTGCAAAGATGAACAACAAAATACTGGACAAGGCGCTGCTTTCCATAAAAACGGCATTTGAAGAATGGCATCACCACCTTGAGGGAGCTCAGCACCCAGTAAACGTCTTCACCAACCATAAGAATCTTGAGTACCTTTGCAAGGCCCAAGCATTGAACCAGAGGCAGTTAAGGTGAGCCCTGTTCTTTCCTCAGTTGAGTTCACCATTATCTACTGCCTGGAAAAGCAAAATGGGAAAATTGATGCTCTATTGCAGAAGGGGGAATACTACCAGGGAAGCAAAGAACTAACTTCTGAGCCCCTCTGCCATCAGAAGCCTGCTAACTTTGCCAATGCCACAGTTCAGTAAGACCTGTTTTCCATCATCTGATCCACCTTGAAAGAAGACCCACTTGCTCAAGGGACCCACTTGCCCACATGTCCATGCCACTGGAGGCAAAGATGCAACATTATGTGTGGGATGGGATAATGTACTTTAATAAGCATATATATGTGCCCTCAGAGCACCCTGAATTGGAGATGCTATAGCTGTGCTATGACGTTCCATTGGCAGGTTACTTTGGCTGCTGGAAAACCTCCCACGTGGTTGCTTATTTTTTTTCTGGTGGCCCCACATGCAAGCTGAGGTCCAAGGATATGTCAGTTCTTGCAAGTGCTGTGCACATACCAAGTCACCCCGAACCAGACCCCTTGGCACATTAGTACCCCTGGAGGCTCTAGCTAGGCTATCAGCCTAGATTTTATTGTGGCACTCCCAGCAGCTGGTGACCACACCATAGTCTTAATGGTTGTGGACCACCTGACCAAAATGGCCCACTTCATCCCCTGCAACCAGCTACCCTCTGCTGAGTCTACAGCCCAACTCCTGCTGCACAGCTTGGTCCAGCTCCATAGATTCCCCAACCAGAGTTTCTGACTGAGATTCACAGTTAACCTCTTGCTTCTGTTGCAAAGCTCTCAGGCTACTGTATGCCCACCTATCCACCTCCGCCGCATACCACCCTCAAACAGATGGACAAACAGAACAGGTGAACAAAGAACTGGAACAGTATTTAAGATGCTTCATAAATTATCATCAAGACAACTGGTCCACACTCCTGCCATAAGCAGAGTTTTCCTGAAACAACGCTGACCGTGCCTCAACAGGTTGGAGCCCCTTCTTCGCTAATTATGGGTTCTTCCCTGTTTCCACCCAGCATTATAGGCAGCCTCCCTGAACTCTGTCACCATCAACTGGGTCCAACAGATTCATCTTATTCAGGAAGAGGTGAAAAGGGCCTACAAGAGGCATGCAGCCCGTCCGCGACAAGAAGCTCCAGTATTTATGGTAGGCCAGAAGGTGTGGCTTGCCACCAAACACCTCCAATCTAGGCGGCCCTCTTGCGAATTGGACCACACGTTCCTGGAACCCTTCCCGATATGACAACAGATTAACCCGGTTATCTTCAAACTCCAGCTTCCCCAGTCTCTTAAAATACATCAAGTTTTCCATGTTTCCCTTCTGAAGCCCTACACAGAGAACCCCTTCCCTGATTGAACCACATCGCTGCCTCTCCAGTCAAAATCCAGAGTCACAAGGAATATGAAGTACATGCCATCCTCAATTCCTGACAGACACGCAGCTGCCTGTACTATCTGGTGGACTGTGAAGACTATGGCCCTGAAGATCACACATGAGATCCTGACTCCCATGTCCATGCCCCTGCCCCTGACCTGATGAAAGAATTCCACAAGGCTCAAACAGACAAAGCTGGACCGGCACCATCCTGAAGGGGTGCTTGACAGGGGAGAATGATGTAAGAACCTGCAGAGCTGGAACCATGAGGGTTGAGGGCTGATTATGCCTCTGCATCACCACTGAAGACTTAGGAGGCTAGCCTCCCATGGGAGGACCCTGTGAGGCTGGGCTCAGCAGGAAGTACCGCCCAGCAGGACCTGAGTGGCAGCCCCTCACAGCCTACTGATTGGCCGGTACCAATACTTAAACCAGGCAGCTATGATGGGAAGCTGTCTGTGCAACAACACAGACTGCCTGCCTGTCTCCGCTCCAGACCCTGCTTGCACTAGACCCTAGACTACAGCTTTTGACCCTGGTTCATCAGTGACTTTGCTCTTCGATTGCTGTCTGTAACCTGGCTGGCACCTGACCCTGATCTCCTGGTAACCTGACCCTACCTGCTTCTTGACACCTGAACCTCGGTCTGCCCTCTGGCCTGTCTCAGACTCTGACGTCCCAGTACCTGACTCAGCCTGGCTCCCAACTCCTGCTCCGATCACTGTGTCTGACCGCCCTCGTCCCAGTCGTGACACACAGGGAAGTAAAGGGCCAAAGTGGGTTTAGCCCTGTGCATAAGGAAGAGCGCAAGGAACATTCTTCCCTCCTTGTGTTTGTGCAATGGGCCCAGTTCCATCAGCAAGTCCCTGCTTCTTCCCCAGCACAGACATGCTTCCTTCAAAGGGGACAGGGAGGAGGCAGAGCCAAGCCCTCCCCTTCAACACTTCCTAGCTCTGAGGAAAGCATGTTACACTTATTGTAAGGGGGCGGGGTGTGTGGAGATGTGTGCATTTGAGAGAGGGATCTGGTTGGGACAGTGCTTCCTCCCAGTGATCTCCATTAGCTGGGGAAACACCACACTTCCCGCACCACAGGCCAGCAGCCAGTAGCGACAACTGGCCCTGAAGTGACTCACCCAAACAGAGCTGGGAATAGAAGCCTGATCACCTGACTCACAGTCCTGTGCTTTAATTCGCAGCAGAGCTGGTTAAAAATATTGTCCATTTATTTATTTACTGACAAAAAAGGCCTTTTTTTCAAGACTTGTTCAGAATGTTCCAGTTCCCATAAATGAAGGTAAATACTTGGCTATGCCAAGGCTGGGCTTGTTTTGAGACACTGGAGTGGGACCCAAGAGATCTGGCTTCATGTCCCAGCCCTGCCCCACACTTCCTCAGTGACCTTGAGTAAATTATTAACTCTTCATTGCCTCACTTTCATCCTCTCTAAGATGAGGCTAACGATACTTTCTGACCTCACAGGGGTGTTGTCAGGGCACATTAATTAATGCTGATAGAGACTCAGGGCTTCTCTGCACAGGGAAATTAATTCAGATTAAGGTAGGGCATGAATTTAAAGCAAAATGTCTATTGCTGATTAACTCCCTGGGCGGCTGCTGTTATTCCAGAATAAAAGCATCCGCACAGCGAGTTAATCAGGAATTACTATCCCTGTACCAACTCCCTGTGTAGAGAAGCCCTTAGATACTTGATGAGTGCCAAAGAAAAGAAACAAGAATCTGTTACAATGTCAAAGAACTGTTATTTCCCTGTAATATGTTCTACTGTGAAAAAGCCCAACTAACCCTTCAGGGAGAATATGGATGGGTTTCCTTTGAGCATCTATGCATTGATATTGCTTTGTATTGTTCCAGCCCTACCATTTCTCCTGGTTTGTACAAGGCAGTTGCAGCTATGCCCCTGCAGTGTGTCTACTTTTAGTTTCCCTTCTTTTTAAAGAGGTTGCTGTAATTACCTCCCGTAACCCTCTGTGAACATTTCCTGCCTATCGCGCCATTGCAACTATCACCTCCTACGACTTGTCAATGAAGTGGTCTCAGATACCTTGTGACCTGCTGAATGAGGTGCGAAATGTGAACTCTTGCATCTCTCTGTTGGCAAGAGTCACCCGGTAAAGCATGACAATAACAACAGAAATGCTTCCAGCCAGCATTACGGCATCAGACTGTGCTGTATTACAGGTGGCATGAGAGCAGTAGCAAACTTTCTCAAACATGACACTGAAAAGAAACCAGACTGCTGAGTGAATTGTTTGGCTCTTGTTTCAGCAGGGTAATTCTGTCTATTAAGTGCCTACACAATACAGCAATGTTTCAGGGAAGCTGCAAAAACACTCGAAACCATCTTCAAAATCAGAGTGTTTATGCATCATGTACTGTATGGTCAAAACACACTTTTTCCCTATTACCCAGGAAAACAGACTGTTCAGAATGTTTGTGCATGCGGCACTGAAAAGCAAAACTCCTGCTCCCTTGTAAGATTTTCTCAACCCAAAGGAAATCATATCCCCAGTAGCTGGACTTATAGGGAGCCGAGAGTCACTTCAGAGGTACGGGCATACTTAGATCTCAGGAGAGCCACTAATTTGGGGGCTTGAACCCTCTGCTACTTCTGTGAGGTGGAAAGGAAGGGATGGACCGCAACCCCCAAACACAGAATTTTGAGGAAATGCTGCAAGTGCAAATTCCAATTGCTGCCTTCTCCGTGTGAGTCAAGAGGGCGGTTGCCCACTGAGCGAACGCCTACCTTCACTTTGAATATCTTGGCTTTTGTTGGTTTCTGTTTGACCATTATATTTTGTTCATTCCTTCTTTTCCCCCTATCATTTTAGATGCGACAGGCAGGTACTGGCTGCTATGAAATTGATTGGAATTGAATGATACGTCAGACTTAGCAGCATCTCTGGCCGCAATTGCTAGAGCACTCCAGTGTGAGAGGCACCTTTGGCACGAGTGCAGTGTTTGTGGCACCACAAGGACAGCACAGCTCGTTTGCCTCTCAACCGCCATTGTCCATTTGACTCCATTGAGGGTTACACTTCTCTGTTGCTAAGTGGTCCATATACTGCCTCGGAAGCTGTTGTGTGATGTGCTTGCCCAGCCAGTCATCAGAATTATAAAAAAAAAACCCTGCAAAATCAATATACATCAATGTTATTTTTATTTTCTTGAAATGCATCTAGTAGGAAAGGCTATGCCAACTGCACAGTTTCCTCTCTAACTGTTTAATGTAAGATATTTTGACAGGACATTGCAAGGGGCACAACTCAGCCTGCAGCACTTTTCAGGAGCTGTATCTTCACTGTCCATATTTTGAACTCTGATTAGCCTATTTGTAAAGTCATTGGCTGGTGCAAACTGGCACAGTTCCATTGGTTTCAATGGAGTTGCACCAATTTACATCCGCAGAGAGATTGGCCCACAGAGCTTAATATAGCACATTCAGACGCACTGGTTTGAATCCTTCATTATTTAAACCTTGCGTCTATTAGTTGTGCACAAACTGTGACCAAGAGGACACTTAGAATTGTATCAGGTCTAGATTTATTTTATAGATATTGCTCTTCTGTGGTGATTTTACTGCTCCTTCAAACTTCATCATGATCTTTAATTTTAACGAGTTACACTTTGAAAACCTTTATAAAAGTCTAAGTGAACTAGAGAAAGAATTTGTACACACTCTGAGGTTCTCTGTCAACTGGCTGCCTGACAATAGGAGTTTCCCCCTATATTAGAGCCCAGCGTGGTACGCCAGGGAATTACCAACCATGTGCACAATTTTTTGCTCTAGTGTTCTGGTCCCTACACCTGGCCAATTGCACAGGCTAAAACAACACACACAGACTGTGTGTTCCATGGACTGCCAGGTTTCCCACACAGTGCCACCCACCTGCAGGCAGGGAAAGTTCTCTGAGTACTTATTTGGCTCTCCAATTCAGGGAGGCCGCCCAGGAAGCAATGCCTCCTTTTGGCTCCCGGTCAAACAGTTCTCCTGTTCCATAGAAGAAACGGGTGCTTTTAAAAGCAGGGTTTTGCATGTGTCTCATGTGTAGTGTTCCGTGTTTTCAATTTCTACCGACTGTCACCGATAAATTACCAGTTTTTTAAAAGTATTTTGGTTTTTATTGATTTATACCTGTTTATCAATCCATTCAATTTTTGGGGGGTACTTATTTTTGTTAAACACTAATGCTTTACGCAATTGTTGTGTTCTGCTGTTCTGTGTTTCAAGCAGTTCTGAAGTGTAAAACACAAAACACATAGACAGTGGAGGTCGGAAAATCAAACAACATTAATATCTCATATGATTGGCTCACAAGGAGACATGGCCCACCTATTTCTTTGCATCCATTTGGTGTGGTGCCGAATGTAAACAGTCAACTCTCCACAGATAAAGATAAGATAAAAAGGTAAACATGGGGCGAAAACACAAATCTATGCCTGAATGCCAACAAGAAAATCAATGTTTAGAAATTTTCAAGAAAAGTAAAGATGGGCGTGAAGAGAATGCATTGCGCTGTAAGTACTGCAGCACTGAGGTCAGTGCTCACACTGACAGAATAAAGGAGCATGTCGAAAGCAAGCAACACAAGAAGTTTAAAAAAGAAAGTGAGTGTCAGGATAAACAGTCCATATCAGGAGTCTTCAGCGGGCCTTTAATGAAAGAGTGGACACAGCACAATTTTGTGTCAATGAATTTGCGCATGCTCTTTGTTTTGCTGGACAACCACTGTTAATTGCAGAGAGGCCTATTGGTGACTTTGTGTGAGGCCAGCAGCAAAAACCCTTCGTAAGGCAGACAACCTCACTCATAAGTATTTGAATGAAAATGACAGTGCTTTCGTATTTAAACCAGTGGAACGAATTGATGGAAATGTGGTGTCTAGTCTGATTTTTGACAGGACTCCTGATGCTTTGGACCGTCTGAGTCTTGGGCTTTTGTTTTCATTTTTTGATTTCAGAGTGAACAAACCCTCATTGTTTTGTGTTGATTGTGACATTCATCCCTTCTGTTGACACCCATTTTGTCTATGCAACAGTAACTAACATGTTTGAGGTGTACCAACTAACTTGGGAAAATGTGGCCACAACTAACACAGATTCTGCTTCCTATATAGCTAAGTTTGCACAGGAGATTAAACTCAGTCAGAAACCGGAGCTGATATATATTACCTGTCCTGCTCATCTGATTAATGTTGCGCTGTCAGCAGCCGCTGCTACAGAAGAAATGAAAGATGTGAAATCTTGCGTCCTTGGATTCAGGGTCATTTTCAAGCATGAAACAAGTTGAAGGTTTTGTTTTACACAGTGCAAGATGGGTGCAGAGTCGACTGCCAATTACTTACCTCTGTTGTGCCACATCGGTGGATGAGCTTGTACTTCGCTGCCTGTCATGTAAATAATGTGTTGACTGTGCTCATGTGTCTGCTAGATCATCCTGAGTTTGTTGGTTCTAAAGCAGAAACTCTGAAGAGACTGGCAAATAACCAGAACGACTGCTGGATTCTGCACACCAAGGTAATGTTCATAGTTGAAAACTTGGAATCATTGTGTGACACACGGAAAACACTGGAGTTTTCTCTATTGTCAGCTCGTTTGCCAATACAGATGTTTACCAGATCCTGACAACCAAAATCTCAGCTGAATTGAGCACAAAAGCTGCAGGAGAAACATATGGAGAGAAAACTCATCTGTTTCTGGAAACTCTTCCGACCCCAGAACACGAGAGACCAAAAAAGCATTCAACACAATGCTGAGTGAGAAATGGGAGACTACTGTGGCCCAGAATCTGAACCTTAAAGTGTTTGGTGCCAAAGATTCTTTTTGCACCCTTTCCTCAAGCTGAATTTTGCAGCAGACTATGCCCATTATGCCAGAGTGTTTCAACCATTTGCCACTAAAGATGAAATTTCAAATCTGAAAGGGAAATTTACTACTTACATGAACATGCCTAACCCTGACAATGTGACACTGGATGTGCTGGTGTTTTGGAACAGCCATCAAGACACACTTCCCAACTTCAGCTAAGTGGCATGGCAAGTTTTGAGTTAACCCCTGGATCTATTGATACAGAGTGCTTATTTTCAAAGTTGGACTATCTCAAAAGACAGCAAGAGGCTCAACATGAGTAAGGATACTTTGAATAAAATTATGCGAGCATACGGAAACCAGGATTTCTGGAAAAACTACCAGCTCAGAAAGAGACCAAAAAAACCCTTTGTACATTAAAAAAGTGTCATACAGTCATAAAAGGTGTATATTATGAATTTTTTCCCCTGATTTTTCCTGATTTTTAAAAATTTTAACTCAATTTCATCCCAGTTTTAATGTTTGGAAAAGAAACACTAAAAAATTCCAGGATTTTTTTTAAAAAAACAGATAAAAACTGAAAATGTGGAGCACAACTCATGTGGTGTCCTTGGCACTACTACTGGTTAAGAAAACATGGGTGTTTTGCCAGAAAAAACCCACCATGTTGCCAGGCAGCTGCACACCATTATCTCCAGATTAGAAGGACTTTGTGCAAAATAGCGGAAAGGAAAAACATCCCCTTTGGCTCCCATTCTTCTGACTTACCTTTTGCCTTCTGTCATCCTATCCCCAGAAACCAAACCGGAGGGGGGGAATGGATGGCATTTCCCCTTTGACTTCAGGAATAAAATGCAAAAGGATTATTAGGTGGAGATACTGGATCAAATTCAGCCCTGGAGTAATAAGTACAATTTGCATTCAAGACAATGGGAGCCGCTGCAATTTACTTCAGGGGTTAATTTGGCCTAACATGTGTCTACCTGCCTGGGTTCTCAATGCACATCATGAGACTCTGTAAATTAGGAGAAATGCCACTAATAAAAAGAGAAATTATTTTGCCAGGGCAAATATGTCTATGGCCAACTTAGGCACACAAGTACCCTGTTACATTTGCTAGAGTTGGGGCTGATACATCCAAACCCCAGCTTGAATGGGTGTACAGGGGCATTTGACTGCCTAATATGGGCACACACGAGACATTTTGGGTCCCCCTGTTCTAATAACTTAGCTTTAAATATATTCATTTTTCACAAGTAATTGCATACCATTGAAGTTTTATTGTGTATGGTATTCAGACAGCATGTACATTTAAATCAATGTACATCATAATATAGTTCTGTTGTATATTTGCACCCTATATGATGCAAAGGTATTAAGGACCCTTTTTGGACTCTTCATATAGGTCAGTCACTAAATAGTACATGATTCAATGATGGAACATACACAATAATTGTAAATAAAGTCCATCCAACTCATGTGTGAATGAATGAATGAATAAATAAATCATAAATTAACCCTTCTGGGGGAGTTCAGCCTCTCTTGCCTGGCCTCAGGTTTCTTGGAAGCACACTGGTCCTTTAAGATCTTGCTCTCCTAGCCTTCTAGTTCAACTATCCCCAGATTCCTATGAGTATGTTTACACTTTAATATAAGCCCAGGGTTCGAACTCAGGCTCAAGCCTATCACCCTTTCTGTCTACACACAAAGCATGCTAACCCAGGGCTCAGACCCAGGTCCAGGACCCCACAGGGGTGGAGAGTCTGAGCCTGAGTCAAGCCAGGACCCAGGTTGCAAACTCTATTGCTTTGCTGTGTAGATGCAGCCCCACTGAGAGTCCACCAAAAGTATCCCACACTCCCACGGGCTGACTTTCTTTGTCCTCTGGACAGTCAAGTTTGGTGGGCAGTCAGGTTTACCCACACTGCACCAAGAACAAAAGGCTAGAGAGGCCATATTTTGGGAGGGTGCTAGGAAGTCTGGGATATGGGTGATTGGACTCGGGCCCACATACTGCAGTGTAGACGCTGGAGCCCCAGGTTAATAAACCCAGGGTCTGCTAACTTGAGTTCTACTAACCCTTGGCTTATGTTGCAGTGTAGATGTACCCCAAGTCATATTCCTCCCAGAGCTGGTAACAGGGCCCTAGTATATCCAGCTCTCCTCTAGCTTGCAGAGTTGAGGAGAAAGAGTACCACCTGCTTAAGGCCTTCCCTCCCTCACCCAGCAGTCTCACCCAGTTCTCAGGGACTTCTGATCCTGCTTCTTCGGTGGCTTTCTTTGTGTCTGCTGCTGAGACAGAGGAACTCTCAACCTCTCTGGCAGCCACCTCATCTGCCTGGGCTGTGGCCTCATATGCCAACTGTTGTTGGTCGAACAGCTACAGCTGGAGAGGTAGCTAGTTTGTCCCCTAACCTCTTAGTGGCTGTAGAAGAGTAGGGTTTATACACCCCCATCATGCCTTCTAAGCCCCTTTTGGATCAAGGGAAGTCCCTGCACACACCTAGTCTACTCAAAGCTGGATCCACTGAGATCTATGGGAAGACTTTAATTGACTCCAGTAGGCTTTGGATCAGACCCTGTGCGCTCGAAACCATATTCAGCCAAGACCTCCCTTCTGACAAAGGCTGTTCCCCCAGATGATGCTGTGAACTAGTTTGTGCAGAAATAAACAGCTTTACAGTTTTTCTGATAGCAATTCACATTTTTAGAGCAAGAAAACGCTACCACAGATGCACTTCTATGCTCTTGTTTTTCTCACTCTAGTGGAAGCAATGCAGACACAAGGAGGGGAAAAGAGCCCTTCCACCCAGGATTTAAATTTCAAAACACAATGCTTAGCAATCAGATAAAAATACTTAAGGCAATTAGCCAATTTCCTGTAGTTAGTACCAAGATACAAGGTTTGTTATGGATTTCAACCAAGAAATACATTTCCTGCTGGATAAAGTAGCTACCACATTTTTCCAAGTTCCTTTATAGGCTTATAAAATCCTGATATGTTCGTATTTCCATAAGCTGGTCACCAGCTGGGATCAGGTAGAAAATTCTCCTCATGGCACATAGTTATGCAAAATTGTCCACGTGATTTTTTTCCTTTCTGTTGCTTCAGATATAGGCCACTATTGGAGAAATACACCATACTAGATGAAACTGTGGCTTGCTCTACTATGGCAAGTCCTACATCCCTATGTCATTTAGGGGCCTGATCCTACGAGGTGCTAGGTTCTCTTGAGTACTAATATGCTCAGGAGCTCCCAGGGGTGGGACCTTAAGGTCTAACCTGGGAAATGTTGTTCAGGACGATAATGTTGCAGATATTTTCATTGTACACATATAAAAGTGCAAAGAGGAGGGGGAAACGTTTGATAGCAAAAAGACCCGTCCATTTTTGCTCCCACAAGTTTTTTTTTTTCTTAATAGGAAACATCTCTGTGCTGCTGCCACAGGGAAGCAAGGCCTGCAAGGGGTTAAGTCTCAGACTACGGACTGCAATTCACTCAGGTGACCAAGTGTTATGGGACAGCAGTAGTGAAAGAGAAATCCTGGGTGAAATCCTGTCCTCATTGAAATCAGTGGGAGTTTTGCTATTGATTTTAGCAGGTCCAGGAAGAGGATGAAGGTATGTAGCTCAACCCTCCAGGGCTGAGGGAATGGTTTAGCCCAGGAAAAGGATAGTGTTGGTTTTGGGGAAGAGTCTCACGGTAGTAGGAATGGGGAAAGGAACCTGCAACCTAGCTCTGGCGTGGGGCAGAAAGAACTAAGCCCAGAGGGGCAAAAAAAGATTGTGAAACCCTGCTGTGCAGAGAAGGAATTGCTTGCTGCCGGGGTGGGCCAAAGGAAATGTGTTTGTTTGGCTTTAATAAATTGGAACTCAAGGCGGAGGGCACATTATTTGAAAGGCCCGTGTGTTGGAGCTTGTCTGAAGGGGGAAATTAAGACTTGAATGATGGGATGCCAGAAGTGGTTAAACTGATCCCCTAACAGTTACATGTCCTCAGCTAACATTGACAGCACTGGAAAGGCATCTCAGGGACATTTTTAGCAGCATGCACCATTCTGAAAACTTGGCAAGCCCTGACTTCAGACAGGTGTTTCGATGCTACTACCTGCATTTCGAGAAGTATTTATGGCACTGACTTCCCTTGTGCCACATTCTGGAATATAGATATCTTGCACACATTATAAATCTGTGTTCCATCCCCTGTCTCACATCTGCAGCTGAGTACAGTATGCAGATACAAGCACTTTTCCATGTCTTGCAAAGGTATCAGTTCCATATGATGAGGACATATAGTGGATTTTATTAAAAAATAAGCACAAAATAATTGTTTATTTCACCTTGCCACATTATGAAAAGCTAATCTGATGAGAATACAGACTGACATTTTAAAATAACATTTGGCTAGAAAATTTGCTCTTTGTTCTGTGAGAATAGGATAGCACTGTAGGATTAAATGTGATTAAATTCAATAGGAGCTATTCTTATCTCATGGCGGAGGGTTTAACAAGTATTTCTCCCATTAACATTAATGGAAATTATGCGTGTCAGTTCCCTGGGCCTCCACAGGAGACTTTATCCCTGCTCTGGGAACATGTGGAGATGAAATCATCCTAAATAAATAACTATTACAGGCAAGCCACTTGGAGATTATTAAGATTTGTACATTTAAAATATCACAGAATGTTAGCAAGAAACATATATTGGAAAGGTGGGAAATTCAGAGTTGAGGTTCTATACAGAAATTTAATTCTGATTCTGGATCCTTCTCCCATCTATCTAATGGAGATCTTAGTAGAGCTAAATTGTCAATCTGACTGATGTTTTACAGCCACTGTAGAGGCTTTTCACATCACAAACTATAAAAGAAAATGCAACACATTCCTCACATGTACCTCACTGAGTTTCAGAGACTGTGGGACTTTGGCAGCTGCAGCCAGTTTGGGCCACGTGGAGAGGCTAGAGGTAAATATCACATCTGCTTCTAGAGGGCAGGATCTCAGCACCATCTGGGATATTAGTAGCAGATATCTATACTTAAACATGTCTTACCTTCTGTATATTCACATCCTCTTCAAATTTGCTATGAGCTCATTGTAGGGATACCTCACAGGTTCTACACATCAGACTTCTCAAAGAAGGGTAAAGGATAGGTTGTCTGAACATGCCTCAAGAACATGAATTGGAGATGATACCCCAAGAGACCAACACAGTAGAGTGCCAGGAGAAAGATCAAAGAAGTTAACTCCTCTCTGTAAGGCAGCCCCTTCCTAGAAATGACATAAAGACTTGCACAGCAACCGCATAGCACTGTCTTCATTTCTAATTCCTTATGCTCTTTTAAATGGAAATAAGCATCTCTTAAATATTCTAAAGTCACCATAAACAACTCAGCTAAAAAAAAACAAAAAAACAGATGCCCAGGTGCACCTTGGGATGAATAAGTGATGTGTGTAAAATGCGAGTTAAGTGGATCAATCTCTGTCTCACACACACATACACAACCAGACATGTCTCCACCACAGCTCCAAGACTTATTACTTTTCTGTCATGATAAAACTGCAATTTCCCCTTCCAAATTTATACTAACATTTTACCCTGTCAGTTATCACCTCTGTTTTCACTACTCCTTTACCCAAATGCACTGAGAAGAGTGGCCCACATTTGCTGTAATTATTTACACTCTTTCTCCATGCTTTTAATCTTAGTATCCCCCTTTTGGCCAATTTCCAGGTATTTTTCTCATCTGCACAGCAACACGAAGGTGGCAGGGCGTTCATTGGGTCCAGTCTCACAGCCCTTAATCATGTGAGTAATCTATTGATTTAATGTAAATAAGGACTGCAGGATCAGAGCCTTAGAAAAGAGTCTGCTTATGTTAATATTTATATTCATTTGACAACACAGGTTACATAACTGCTGAGAGAGCGGAACAGTGTACGTGGTCTGATTAGGGAGAGAAGGGGGATAGGAAAGAGGAGGATTACTGCAATAATTCTGTATTAGGCCCCTAGCTGCTACAGCAATAGATGATACATAAAATAATTCAAATATCTGACAAAGAACTAGTAGTGTTTTTAAAACGGAGAAAGATATCCCTTTTGCAAAACAACAGCTACTATATTTGGCATGTTGCCCTGCATGAGATTTCATACTTGTAGCTGACAGTCAGATATCAAACATTTGTCTGGCAGTGATTTGGAACTGGGAGGAAAAACCAGCAACTCTGTTATATCTTGTATTTCTATAATATTCTCTAGCTCTAAGCTCTGCCAGTGGAACTTTGACAATTTACACCAGCTGGAGATCTACCTCCTTATCAGACTTTTAAAAAATGGAGCTAACAACACTCCCACCTTTTGTCTGTCTTGTCTGTTTAGATCATAAACTTTTGGGGGCAGAGATTCTCGGTCTGTACAGCACCTAACACAATGGTGCCCCAGTCTCAGTTGGGGCCCCCAGGCCCTACTGTAATATAAATAAATAATAACAATAATGGGAAATATTAAGTCTACCAAACAAGACCATCGCTAGAAATCTTTCAGATAGATAGATAGATAGATATAAAACAGTCTTTATTGCAAGTCACTCATCACTAAATTATATTCACCATTAGGGTCATACACCTGAAAGTTTGTCAGTTGTTCCTGGTAAATGCACTTGCCACAGTTTTCTTTGGAGAGAGGGAGGGGGCTGACCCAATCTGTCACCAGTCATTTGTTGCTTTCCTCTTTCTCTCCCCCTAACTTTAATAATCTTAACCAATTTTATCTAAGCCTTCTGATGGCACCGAAGTTACCCTGCAGTTCTTTCCTTCTAGAACTATAATAGTCAATGTGGCGTTGTAGTTATTGTTCAGGATCACGGCCAACAGAAGAATGTTTCTAGCAGGAATTGCATTGATGAAGGGCTGATTAGGAGTTATACATGCTACTGCAGCTGCCTCAAAAAGTTTCCATTTTTAGTGCTTTTATTTTCAACCTGAGTAAACTGACATGTTGACGATGCATCCTCCACCTTTTAACGAGACCTCAGAGGCCACACTGAACACAGCTATCACGTACAATGCCACAGCTGATGTAATGATCCTGATAGCATGCACCAACAAAAAATATCCGTGGTTCCCAAAGAGGAGACTTTGTATTTGCTTCAGTGAAAATTCACACATTTAGCTGAAGCGTATTGGGACGCTCTGCCTCCACTGCCTTTAAAAAGACAACCCAACTCACACCTCTTAGGTTAATTTAATGCTCACGCAGGGGGTTAGATTGACAACCCCAGAGACTAGGGACAATGGCCTTGATCCGACTTCCCATTCAAGTCAATGGAAAAAATTCATATTAATTTTAATGGCGCAGGATCAAGTTAAATATGAACATGAACATCCCTGCATTACCCCACCAACATGCCTTAATCCGGACTCAGAGGGATCATCAGTATGAATGAGAGGATGGTTTGGTTTCCATGTCAGTTCAGCCCTTTGCCTGTCTGCTGTGGCTTGATCCTGGGAGATGCAGATTTCCTGTTGAGTCAATGATGTGAGGCTTAGATGCTAACACAGCTCAAGGCCAAGCTCTCCATTAGACAGATACAGAAGTAACCAAGGAAATCCAATTGACGTCACTGGTAAAATTCCCATTGACTGTAATGAGAGCAGGACTGGACCCTATGCTGATGATTTAGCAGAAAAGGCAGGAGCAGTCAGAAACAAGAACAATAAACTCCTCCGATAGCTTTGTTTTTTTCTAGTGAGTGCCATGGTGACAATGATAAGGCAGCAGTGGACTCACAGAAGTGAAGCCAACACATTGCAAAAATTCAGGTTTGACTCCAATGCAGTTTCCTTCACAGCCGTCTGCCTCTGAGGAAAAAAATGTGTTGGAGTCCAACAGGATTTTAAATAAGCTAAATAAATCCAGTCCTCCTCGGAACCCAAACGAAAACCTCACTGGGAAAGTGAGGTTGGTTGGTCAGAGATTGTACAGGTGAAGTGCTGTGGACAGTCTGCTGTGCACATTGAATGGCTAGCTTATTTTCAACTCCAGGAGCAGATGTACATTGGAAGATGTTGCTCAAGCCTAATAATTGCAAACCGTTACTAGACTGGACCAGAAAAATCATCCATATGTACATTTTACAATAGTTTTGCTTATTCCATCAGTTAGTAACAACGTCAAATAAAATCCATTATGCAGTTTCTGTTCTCTGTTTAATTTAAAGAGCCCTGGCCACACTCAGACATGTCTGTCTTCAAAGACCAGGGATCAGGTTGCAGCCCCCCACTTTACCAGTGCAGAGGCCCTAAAGGAACCATACCTGCCCAGGAGAGTTCCCACAATGCAGCAACAGCATAGGGCTATAAGCAGCTCTCTACTATTCCCCATCCCTCTTCATTGCCCATTATAGGGCTCAAGAAGGGGCATGTAAGGCACAGGAGAGGGAAGAACTATAGCACCACAGGTCACAGGCGCTGACTTTAGTTGACGCCGATGGGTGCTCGCGCCCCCGGCGCCGCCCCAACTCCACCCCCCGGCCCCGGCTCCGCCCCAACTCCACCCCCAGCCCCGCCCCCATTCCACCCCTTCCCCAAATCCCTGCTCCCGCCTCCTTCCCCGGGTGCACTGCATTTCCCCTCCAACGCTCCACCCCCCAGGCTTGGAAGCCTGGGAGGCAGGGGGGAGAAGCAGCAGAGCACCCACCAGCAGCTCCCCGCCGGCCCCCCCATGCCCAGCAAACCTCCACCTCAGCCTCCGCTTCTGGAGGCGCTGCCTCCAATTGGCTTTTCCTCCCTCACAGGCTTGCCGTGCGCCAGCTGTTCGGCGAGCGGCAAGCCTGTGAGGGAGGAAAAGCCAATTGGTGGCGGCGCCTCAGGAGGCAGAGGCGGAGGTTAGCTGGGCGTGGGGGGGGGACTGGTGGGAAATTGTCAGTGGGTGCTCTGCACCCACCAATTTTTCCCCGTGGGTGCTCCAGGCCCGGAGCACCCATGGAGTCGGCGCCTATGCCACAGGTAAGGGTGCCATAGGTAAAGCAGCCTTTGGGACTCTACCGGCTAGTCTACACAGTGGGGTAATGCACTGTATGGGGAGGAAGGGAGGATTTCTAAAGGGCACTAACATGTTACACATTAATTGGTCCATGTAGACCCTGCTGGCATGCTGCTTTACAATAGTGCTGTCTGAAGCAGTACTACGTTTAAAGTGCACTCGATACCTTTAGCATGCGCCAGAAGAGACTACATGGACCAATTAATGCTCAGCAGAAGGCAGAACACGTTTCCCCACAACATAAACAATCCCTCATTTACTCTGGGAGCCTTTTCCCCCCCTGCATCAGGCCCATCTCTGGGACCACAAAGATGGCATAAAGCCATATTTGGCCAGCCAGTCTGTGCCCCTGAGCTGTGGCATTCAGGAAATGCAGCTCAGAATTGGAGCCTATGTTTTCCTGAATTCTTAATTTGCTGTCTTGGGACATCATTCTGCTCCTGTTGAAGTCAATGATTTTGCCTTCTCTGACCTTTTGCAAGTCCCAAAGTGTTGTAATTTCTTGATGAAACTAGGAAAGTAGGACAGTGGCTATCCTAATCAAAGGAAGAACTTTAAAATCAGCCTTGCTACTTTTTAACCACGTTTTCTCTTTAAACTGTGTTGCCAGCACATAGGGTGTGGAGAGGGGAGGGGAATGGAGGAGTTGGGTCAGAGCCATGGCTCTATCCTGTCCCATCCCATCCCCGTGCTTTCAGGAGAACGTACTGGGTGTGCAGCACCCCTCCCCCCGCCAAAAGCTACAATTTGAGTAGACCCTACGTGGCAACGGTGAGGGGTGAAGGTTCCTTATTCCCTTACCCCACAGACTTGCAACACGACAGAAACATCATTAACTGAGATCCTGAGACAGTCACCCCTTGACAGCAAATGCCGTACAACGTTAGCCTTGCACGTTTCATGGTGTATTTTGAAGCAAAACATTTGTGTCCTCTTTAGTTTCACTATGGGCCTTCTATCTCTGGGATTTGCCATCAATCTAGTCTTCTATCTCTTTTTTATTATGTTTTTTTATACTTGGTTTTTCACTCCAGAGGTGAGTACGGAGAAGTCTAGTGAACTACTCGGGTATTACCTAATTTTTATAATGCTGTTAAACAGGCATGTAAATCATAAGACATTTTCTGCTACCTTCTCTATCAGTCACTGTTGCCAGAGATTGTTAGATGGGACTCAGAACACAAGATGTCTAGAGAAAAATCCTGACCGATGACTGACAGACAATGGCAATGAAACACAAAGGTGGTTGTTCCATGGCTGTTACACAGGAAATGGTGTTGCTGTGGTAATGGGAATGTCTGAGGTGACCTTGGATTGGCTCATCCCACTTCTTGCAGTGTGTCAAAGCAGTCTGGCTCCAGCCTCAAAAGGTGAGCCCTTATTGATGACAGAGTGATGTGAGTCCTTAACGGCTTCCACCTTTGGCAGTGAATGAACATAGAGGCAGCCTTTAAACATCAGTGATTGAAAGGTGATCTATAGGGATGAGAGGGTAGCTACTAGCTTTCAGCCCCATAAGCAACAGGGACAAAGCAGAAGAGTTTGAGATGCTGGACCCAATTCTCCTCGTACACTAGCGTAATTCCACTGACTTCAATGGAGTCACTCTTGATAGACACTGGTAAATGCGAATAGAGAATCTGGCCTGCTGGATCCAATTTGTAATATTTGCTGTACCCATCCAGGCATCCAGAATGATTCCCAGCATTTTTCTAGAGAAAGCACTTTGGTTTGCAGGCAACTGAAGGTTCACGTCTTGACACATCCGTTGGCAATAAATGCCCTTTACAGTATTTTATTGCCATCCCTTCTAATTTTATGGCTTGAAATTCTAATTTATGTTTCAAAGATTTTATTGCTTTTCTGTCACTGATCTTATGTATGCTGAAAGTTATTTCTCTCTCTTCTGTATTATTTAGGGCAAAATCCTAAAGTTAATGGGAATTGCAGGTGCCCAGCACCTTTCAGAGTCATGCTTTTCATTAGCAGAAATGCCGTATAAAAATATGTTTCATTTTTATTTTCCTTCTAGTTGTTGCAGCACATTTGTACAGAGAAAGACCCCTATGGTAAAGGCACTGGACTGGGACTCAAGGTATCTGGGTTCAATTGTCAGCCCTGCCGCACACTTCCCGTGTAAACTTGGGCAAGGCATTTAATCGCTCCGTGCCTCAGTTTCCCATCTGTAAAATAGGAAAAATAATTTTCTCTCTCCCATGCGTTTGTCTGTCTCAGCTATTTAGACTGGAATCATTTTTGGCCCAGGGCCATTTCCTACGAAATGTTTGTACAGCAGCCCTCATCTTGATTCATACTTCCAGCTCCCACTTTAAGATAAAATAATAATAACCATCATTTGTACCTTCCAGGGTTGAGTAGAGTTACACACTGAACCAAACAGATCCAAATGGTTCCAAATGCAGCAGCCCATCCACTGAACAACACAGGGCAGCAAAAACTCCTCACACCTAGTGTTCCGCTCTCTGCCAGGCTCTCTGTTCAATACCAAACCAAATTCAAAAGAAGCCATTCTCATTTTTGATGCTTTCCAACAAACTGTTCCAAGTTTTCTCACTCTGTATGATCACAGCCTCCCGTGACAGCTACATTCTACTGGAACAATGGGACTGCCAACCTCAAAAGCCCACAACTATGGAACTTGCTTCCAGAAGTGACAAGAACAACCTCGAACTACAGCGACATCAGAACCACTTCTGCCCCACAGTAACAGCACCAAGAACAAATCAAAGAAAAACACTCCAAAAAAAGAAAATAATAATTCCCAGTGCCTGGGGATGGCTAGAGAGAAAACAAGAATTTCATATATTCCCTTACACAGTGTTTTTATGGCACTCAAATATCATAAATGGGTATGATTAAAATAGACAGGACGACAACTAAATAATAATAATAATAATAAAACTTAGCTCTTATATAGTGAGGAATAAACCTGACTGATGATTGCCATAGACAATTGCAAAAAAACAGAAAGGTTCTGCTGTAAGTATGTCATAAATCCCTTCTCCTTCAACATTTTATATAGAATTTTCTTTCTCCCCATCTCTTATAATTTATTGTCACATTTACACCGCTCACCTTCAAAAAGATCAGTGGGGCCGATACTCAATTGGTATATATTGTCATAGCTCCATGACAATGCATTGATGACAGTTAAGCTCTGACAATTTACACTGCTGAGAAGCTGCCCCAATATCTGCAAACTATATCATACAATGACCATAGGTATTTCCTATTTAAGTACGGAGCAAACACAGATAGCACAGGTTGGTAACTCTTGGCAAATGCTGACTTTATTTTGTTAGTTACTATTAGTAGCAGCAACTGGAAATCACAATACTAATCATTATGTTGCTTTGCTCTCTGTCTTAATAGATTTGTTGCACATCATCTTAGCCATTTGTCTTGCTTTAGCAATAACCTTCATCAGGTTGTTGATTCTTGTAAAGCACTTTCATATATAACTTCTGTTTATCACTTGTTGTTCCATGACAAAATGCCTTGTGAAATAAGCATTAAGCCATCTTGAGATGTGTGTGTTCTGAACACCTGTTCATATAATCAAGTGTTTTTTTCAATAGAGAGTATCTACACCTTTATGAAAAGATGATGTGAAGAGAATTCTGGCATTAATCAAGCAATCTGAAAAAAATTAAACCATAATTATTCTGTTTCAGGAGTATAGTTTGAAAGTAGGGGCAGCTCTCACAATTTTGCCGCCCCAAGCAGGGGCGGTGGCCCCGCCACCGACGCAGGCAGACGTAGCGGGGCCCCGCCCCCGACACCTGCCTGCGTCGGGGGCAGGGCCCCACTACGTCTGCTTGCATCAGGGGTGGGGCCCCGCTACGTCTGCCTACGTTGGGGGCGGAGCCCCGCCCCCGATGCAGGCAGTCCCAGTTCGTGGCGGCAAGGGGAGAGCGGTGGACCTGCCACCCCATTGCTGCCGCGGCATGCGAGAATGGGGCGGCAGTCCGAGTCCCGTGGCGGAAATTCGGCGGTGGGAAGAGCGGAGCTGCCGCTGAATTGCCGCCGCAGGACTCGGACTGCTGCCCCATTCTCGCCTGCCGCCCCAAGCACCAGCTTGGAAAGCTGGTGCCTGGAGCCGGCCCTGTTTGAAAGGTGATGTAGATTAATGTACTCAGTTCAGGTGTCCTGGAAAGTGCTTTCTTACATGAGTTTCACATTGGGGATCCTTCTGCTAGATAAATTCTAACATGCTGCTTTGTCTTAATGAGGTAGTTTTGCAGCAAATGAGAGAACACAGTAGAAAATCTCTGTTCTTATTCTTAGGTTTAAGTGCAAATCATTGTCAGAAAGATCTCATACACAGCAGCCCTGATCCTGCAATGAGGTCCCTGCAGCTAGAACTGACTAAGTGGATTGTAGTCCACGAAAGCTTATGCTGAAATAAATTTGTTAGTCTCTAAGGTGCCACAAGTATTCCTTTTCTTTTTGCTGACACAGACTAACACGGCTACTACTCTGAAACCTGGAAAACATAGAAAATTTTCAGAAAAAAAATTCAATATTTTTCATAAACATTTTTCGATCAAAATTTTCAAGTTTCAAAACGTTTCAATCCCCATATAAACTGGCCAAAGAACAGCCCCCCACCTCCCCCAAATTCTAATGCTTTTTCAAAAATAATGTTACTGAAATTTCAAGAATTTGGGACCCGTTCTAGTGAGAGCAGATCCCTCTACCTCCACAGAGCTCCTTTGAGTTCCGTACTGCAGAGGTCAGCCACACAGAGCTGGTTGCAGAATCATGGTCTGTATTGCTACCTTTGAAATCCCATTGGGCTGAATTTTCAAAATATTGCCCTTAGCATTGGGCACCTAAAAACAATTTGGCTGTATAATGTACAAGACTTCCAGTGGGCACATATTTTTCTTGCATAAATATGTAACACACTCGAAACCTGTGCAAGCAGCTAGCAGAGCTTGGGAAGGTTTTTGCTGCAGGTGACTAATTTTCCCAAGCAAACCATGCACTCAACTTCACCATGCAGTCTATGGAAACAAATTTAATCTTTGTTTTGTTTTTTTAACTTTAAACCTTGCAGGGTGTTATTTTAGTTTATATATATTATAAAATTTTAAAACAAGAATAGAAGACACTTAACCCTCCTTCTAGGAAGTGGTAAGATTCATTGAGTCTTTTTAAGATCATTGTCTGGATTTTAATTCAATTGTCGTGCTATGGCTGTCAGTACAGACCTGTGCGATGCGGCTCTCTGATGCTTCTCCTTGTGCTTCATTTCTCATTACACAGAATGCTCAACATTTAGCTGTTCTTCTCTCTCACGCTCTCTTTTTCTCTCTGTCTCCTCTTGCGCTCTCTCTCTTCTCCGCCCTTTGGTAATTTGGTTTCCATTTTATAGCATTTCTGTTCTCCACCTTAGTAAGAGAAACAACACTCACTTCTTTGCCTAGAAAATTCATTTAATAAATATAAATTCATTGACTAGGTCTCACTCAAACAATTAATTTCACACACAGGAAATGTATTTACTTAAATGCATTTCTTTTGTAAGACAATGTTTTACTGAATTTTAATTTCATGGGCTGCAGGAAAATTATTCTTTGATATTTATGGGGTTGATCCAGAGCTGACTGAAGTCAATGGAAAAACTTTCATTGATTTCACTGGGATTTAGATCAGGCTCTCGTGAGCAACGGAGCCCCTCAAAGTCAACTGGCAGTGGGCATACCATACCCTAACTCACATCAAGCCTCACACACTAGTTGCCCCAACACACTGTTGTCATAATCTGTATCTAAAAGGTGTCAGGTAAGGTATCCCATGCAAATCAGTAACACGCTGGTCATTGATATGATTGTGTGATGTACATATGGGCAATGTATAAAGAATTATAGATGTGCTGTAAATATATTTAAGAGGTGTTTTGCAAGCAGTGCATAAGCTCAGTCTGTCCCAGACAAAGAAACGTTTCACCTTTTTTTCCTGTGTCTCCAAAGTAAATTGAGCCAGGTAATATTTCAGAGGACGATGAAAAGTACATCTACTTATAAGATAAACAAAACAATCGAGCTAAATGAACGGGAGGGAAGACCACTTAAAGATAACAATGGTTGTGGAACTTGCACCCCAAGAAGCCTTCCTGGCTCTTGAAAGAGAGACAATAGCGTTTGGGAAATATAAGCAGAAGGCAAAAGCCATTTTGGCATCCATCACCTCAAGGACAATAGGAGAGCAGCACCCTTTGAGCTCATGACAAGTGGATCCTCTTGGCCTAGAAACCAAGAGTAGCTGGAACTAACTACAGGTGAGAAAGCTGCTTAGACAAAGATTGTAATTTGCTGAAGTTCAGTATTAGTCACTAGAAAGCATGTTTTGCTTTGTTTTCCTTGTAAGCATATGTCTTCTAGTCTGACTCATTATAATTTAAATACCTGTTCTTTGTTAATAAACTTAGTCGTAGTTTATTATAAAACCTTGTCTGTGTGTTAAGCTGAAGGGGGAAGTCCTCAGTTAAACTAACAGGCTGGTGTGTGCTCTGTCTCTCTGGATGCAGTGAATTTAAAAGCTTCTGTAAGTATCCAGTGACAGGCTCTGGATGCTTCAGGGGAGATGGTTTTGGGGAGACTCGGGACTGGAAGGGCTGTTGGTGTCACCCTGCAAGGAGCGACCGAGCCAGTGGAATCCAGGGGGGAGGGGGATTGTACTGTGAGCAGGCTGCTGGTGTCAGGGCTCTGAGCCAAAGCTGTGCAGCACAGAAGCACGCAGGGTTACAAGGCAGGCAGTGACAGAACCCTTTGCTGGTCTGGGTGAAACCGCAAAGCGCCACAGCAACTATAATACTAGTGCCTAGGAAGCATAGGCGCCGACTCTGTGGATGCTCCGGGGATGGAGCACCCACGGGGAAAAATTGGTGAGTGCTCAGCACCCACCGGCAGCTCCCCGCCAACCCCGGGGCCCACGCCCAGCTCCCCGCCAGCCCCGGGACCCGCAGCAGGCTCACCTCAGCACAAGGAGACATTGCAGGGCCCCGCCCCCGACGCTGGGCGATGTTGCGTCGGGGGCGGGGCCCCGCAACATCACCCGGCATCGGGGGTGGGGCCCCGCAACATCACCCGGCGTCGGTGTCAGCCCCCACCGGCACCACCGGAAGTTGGCGCCTGTGCTAGGAAAAGCTTTTAATCTCTCTTAAGGTGCTCTATAGAAGTGGGAAAGCATTACTTTCTCCTTTACAAATTAGGAGACTGAGGCAATGAGAACTTAAATGACTTGCCCAAGGTCACACAACAAATCAATGGCAGTCAGATCCCAGGACTTCTGCTTCCACCAGTCCGTGGCTGTCCTTTTAAACAATATCCTTCCATTAACAGCACTTCATTGACTTCATATACATTTGCTTGGTTGAACATGGAAATGCATTCTTTGGGCCTGTACTGCAAGTTCTCTGTGTGTAGAACTCCCACTGACTTATCCGAAATGAAGCCATGTTCCCCAACATCTATTAATCACGCTGAAAATTGTCTTGTTTAATTGAAACCTCAATTATCTGAACTTGTCTCCAATGACATTAAATAACAATTTATTTGAACGCATACATTATTGTGCCGAGGATAAAGGTAATAGTGTTGATGTACTATACTTAGGCTTCTGTGAGGCATTTGACTTGGTACCACATGACATTTTGATTAAAAAACTGGACTGATATAAAATTAACATAGCACACATTAAATGGATTTAAAACGGGCTAACTCATAGGTCTCAAAATGTAACTGTAAACAGGGAATCTTGGAGCATTTTTATCAATGACCTGGAAGAAAATATAAAATCATCATTGACAATATTTGCAGATGACAAAAAATTGGGGGAATGCTAAATAATAAAGAAGACAGACCACTGATACTGGTCACAAGCAAACAATCGCTTGGTAAGCTGGTCACAAGCAAACAATCTATGTTTTAATATGACTAAATGTAAATATATACATCTAAGAACAAAGAATGCAGGCCATACTTACAGGATGGGGGACTTTATCCTGGGAGGCAGTGACTGAAAAATATTTAGGAGTCATGGTGGCCAATCAGCTGAACGTGAGCTCCCAGGGTTACTCTGTGACTAAAAGCGCTAATGCCATTCTTGGATGCATAAACAGGAGAATCTCAGGTAGAGGAAAGAGGTTATTTTACCTCTGTATTTGGCACTGGTGTGACCACTGCTGGAATTCTGCTGCCCACATTTCAAGAAGGTGGTTGATAAACTGGAAAGGGTTCAGGGAAGAGTCACAAGAATAATTAAAGGATTAAAAAACCTGCCTTATAATGACAGACTCAATGAGCTCAACCTATTAAGGTTAACAACGAAAAGGTTAAGGGGTGATTAGATTACAGTGTATAAGTACTTACATGGGAAACAAATATTTGATAAGCAGCTCTTCAGTCTAGCAGAGAAAGGCATAACACGATCCAATGGTTGGAAGTTGAAGCTAGAAACAGGAAATAAGATGTACATTTTTAACAGTGAGGGTAATTAAGCATTGAAACACCTTGCCAAGGGTTGTGGTGGATTCTCCATCATTGGCAATTTTTACATCGAGACTGGATATTTTCTAAAAGACTTGCTCTAGGAATTATCTGGGGCAAGTTCTATGGGCTGTGCTATACAGGAGATCAAACTATATGATCACAAAAGTCCCTTCTGGTCTTGGAATCTATGAAGCTAGTAGTGTAGGCACTTCATTGTGTATCTTTGCTCAATGATCCAATTTTTAACTCGCTATTTAAAGAGTGGGGCCAGCTGCAGAAGATTTGGAGTCAGGTTCATTTCTGATAAATACCAGAAAACTGGATGTTCCTTTAAACTATCTGACCCAGTCGGGCCAGCAGGGGCGGCTCTCACAATTTTGCCGCCCCAAGCAGGGGCGGCGGCCCCGCCCCCGACGCAGGCAGACATAGGGAGGCCCCACCCCCGATGCCTGCCTGCATCGGGGGCAGGGCCCCGCTACGTCTGCTTGCATAGGGGGCGGGGCCCCGCTACATCTGCCTGTGTCGGGGGCGGGGCCGCAGGCGGTCCTAGTCCGCGGCGGCAAGGGGAGAGCGGTGGACCTGCCGCCCCATTGCTGCCACGGCAGGCAAGAATGGGGCGGCAGTCCGAGTCCCGCGGCGGCAATTCGGCGGCGGGAAGAGCGGAGCTGCCACCGAATTGCCACCGTGGGACTCGTACTGCCGCCCCATTCTCGATGCCGCCCCAAGCACCAGCTTGTAAAGCTGGTGCCTGGAGCCGGCCCTGCGGGCCAGCCACTTGTGGGCTGGAAATATGGCATCAGGTTCTCTGATGGGATTTCTGCTGCATCCTGACTGTATTCAGGCCAGAAATGCCACAAGAACAGCTCTTCTTCATTGGCGTGCCCACCTTCTCCTAAGCACATGGAGTCTTTCTGCGCATTGGGAGGCAGCAGGAAGCCGTTTGGGAAGAGCATCGTCCACCCCAGCACCTGGTACAAACACCAGATACCGCAATAAACTTTCCAGGGATCCTGCTTCACACTGCAGAACGCTGTTAAAGGGGGTGGGGAACACCGTGGCAGCAGACACCAGCTGGGGTGCAGCATGACTCCAGTAGCCAGGAAGCAAAGGCACAAGCCTGGGCCATAGGAGATCTTTGGGCTCTGAGGAGTTTTGGAGCGAGGCCATTGGTTTCTTCTGCAGGGAGGTAGCCCGGCCCTCCAGAAAATGTCAAAGCACCCTGGCCCCTACACAACCATTTCCACTGAGGCATCTGACCTCACCCTACAGAAATAATAATAAAAGTAAGATAACAACCAGCTTGAGTCTGCCCACTTTTGCAGAATCAGTTGATTTGAAATGAATTTTAAAAAGTTCTGAATTGAAATGTTCCCTGTGATTTCCTCCTTTGGGGTTAGATCGGGCCCTTTAGGACTAGCCCATAGGAGTGCAGCTTGCTTTCACTGGCTCTGCCGGCCAACCTGGGGCTGTGAGGGATAGAACTATGGCCCTGCCTCCTTCCCATCTCATGTGGGGCACTGGGCACCCTTAGGAGGAATAGGGAGGGAACAGCCCTGCACTCCCCAGGACACCCAGACCACAACTGTGCACCTCTGCCCTGAGAATCTTATTCAGGCTTCGCCCCTGCAGAACTTACATTATCCAACTCCCTGATTTCACAATGGCTTTGGAAATCTCCTCAGCCCTTCATACAGTCAGACTTCACCCTGGTAGCGACATTCACCCAGCTCTAATGCACAGCGCACGTGTTACTGCTGAGTCATCTGCAGAGCACACAATATACCAGCTCTTTCATGTGTCGTAGCATGGATTGGGAGGGAGACCCAATAGCGACAGGGGAGAGACTAACTCATAACCCAGTGAGAAGTATTTGATTCATACTACTTTTCATTCCCCTCCAGCATATTTTTTTTTCACTTCCTTTATCCTCTGCCACCAGTGCTCGATGCTGATAAAATAATCTCTCTTCCGACTCTAGGCAGTTTCTTTTCATAAAATTTCTTTGGCTATTGAAGACCTGCTTTACATAGTGTTGAGTACAACGTGGCTTGGCTAGCCCCATTTCCACACAGGGATTTGGATATTTCCCTTTCAACCTATCTTTATCAGCATGTCTAAAGAAAATGTGACTAAGAGAAGAGTCATGTAAAAGGCACCTTTCTTTGTCACTAATGTTCTGCAGCCACTGCTATTTTTACAGATTTCTACAGTGTGGCTTTAAAGTTTTCCTTTCCTCCCCCAGCCTTTTCTTTTAATTTATCTTTTTTCACCTTCTAATGGTGAAATTATTATTGCATCAACAGGACTTTGCATAGAATAGGGATTATGATGTTCATTTACATAGACCAGTGATTCTCAACCTTTCCAGAGTACTGTACCCCTTTCAGAAGTCTTATTTGTCTTGCGTACCCCAAGTTTCACCTCGCTTAAAAGCTACTTGCTTACAAAATCAGACATAAAAATACAAAAGTGTGACAGCACACTATTACTGAAAAATTGCTTACTTTCTCATTTTTACCATATAATTATAAAATAAATCAATTGAAATATAAATATTGTACTTAGATTTCAGTGTATAGTATATAGAGCAGTATAAACAAGTCATTGTCTGTATAAAATTGTAGTTTGTACTCACTTTGGTAGTACTTTTTATGTAGCCTGTTGTAAAACTAGGTAAATATCTAGAGGAGTTGATGTATCCCCTGGAAGACCTCTGTAGACCCCCAGGGTACACGTACCCCTGATTGAGAACTATTGATGTAGACCCATACATGTAGAGTAGCATGCTTTAGAATAAGAGCAAATAACACTTCCTAATATATGGGTCAAATACATTGCAGCCCCTTTTCTCCCACCACACCTAGCAGCACCAGAATTTTAAAGAATAGAGTTAAAGGAATTGTGATATCAAAGTTCAAACATATCACTTCACTGCAGGATTATCCAGGAGAAGCAGAGTGACAGAGAGAAAACCTCTGCTTAACTCAAAAATATGTTGGAAAATGAGAAAAACGTCAATTAGTCAAACACGGGAATGTTAACTAGATCTAGCTTTTTATACGTCTGAATCCTCCCCTGTGTGAAAGCCCCTCCTTTACTGCTGCATCCCATAAATGTAAAACAGTAGCACATCCATATGCGGAGGAAAGCAGTTGCAGTTCTTTACCGGCATAGGAATTTGATGGCTTAAAAGCCCCCAAACCTATGAGTCTAATGCTTTGTTACTGATACCATTTTATCACTTCCAATTTTGAGGGCTGTCACTTCCATGGAACATTTCAGCAGATTTTCAAAAATGGGGGCCTAAAGTTTAGCCCCCAAATCCATATTTATCCCCCCAAACACCTGGCTCTATTGGCTAAAGTGCTGAACACTCAGGGTGATCAGCACATTTGAAAGTTAGGCCACTTATTTAGGCGGCTAAATATGTATTTAGGAGCTTAACTTCAAAAGTTTTGGCCTCAGTACTTTGACTGTAGTAATCCTGTACAGGCAAAGGGAGCTGAAAACCCATGCAGGGATATTTCACATCACACTTGCTACTGGAACTCTTCGTGCATCTCAACAGCTCACTGCGGAGGAGGGGAATTGCGGCAGACCAGTAGGCCCATGTAGAGTATAGATCCATTGGGCCAAAATCCTACATACCTGAACAGGGGAGCAGTGAGCTGCTTCTGTTGCTCCCTTCACACTCTAGTAGCAGCCCTGACTCAGCCATGAAGACTCTTTTGCCCGTTGTTGCTGAAGATTCTACAGTATTTGCATGCAGAGCATCATCAGTTTAAAGGGCTTTGATCTGCTAACCACAACTTAGCCCCAGGGGCATGAAAGTGATGTTCCTGGTGACAAAGACTGGAAATGAGCTTTGGAACATCCATCCAACTCTCTGCCAGTGGATTCTTATACCCTACAGCACATTTTCTAGTGATTTGACTAGTGGAGTGACTGGGCTGCCGTCATTTTTTTCGGGAGAATATTCCACAGCCTAATACAGCTCGCTGTCAGGCAGTGTTTCTTGGTACTAGGCCTACTTTTCCCATCTGTTAATTCCATCCCATTGTTTCTTGTTATAAGCTCTTCTGCTACTCTAAATGTACTCCAAAATAAAGACACTTTAATGATTACAAAGCTTCCTCTTTCCTCATTCCTTACATGCAAATGAGAATTAAGATGTGGATTAGGATTTGAAAAAGAAAATGTCCACTTTTATATGCAAGAACTCATCCTGTGCTTTAGAGGTGACAAACAATAATGTTTCAGTGAATATTTGAAGGCTAATACAAGAGACTCCAAGTCACCTCCTTTTCCTGGCATGCTAATGGTAAAATGAGTAGAATGTAGCCTTTCATTGTTTTACAGCTACAGTTAGAAGTCATGTTTTTTACCTTGACCAGCAATAAACAACCAAACACAACTGGCTTATTAAGGTTTCTGAATCGTTTTGGTTTGCAGACATGTAAAACAAAGTGGGACATGTAAATCAACCAAAAATGGAAATGATTTCTGTTGCTTCTGGGCTGTGGATCCTCTTCACTTGGTGACGGTCATCTCTACAGTCTATTCTTCCCCTAGGCCTGATCCTTCAGAAAGTTAAGGACTTGTCTACATAGGCAGTTAAGATGAAGTAAGTAAAGCTGTGAAGTTAATACACATAAATTAAAGCACATTAACACAGCCATTCTCCCCACCCCTCCCCCCGAGGTGTGGATACTCTCATTTAGAAGCAAAGTGATCTTAGCTATTAGTTATGATTTCCTTTCATTCTTAGGACTCTAATTTGGTAAATTATTGAAATGTTCATTCTCTGAACAGTCTGAACTATGGAATCCCATTGTACCGAACATATAACATTTGTCCTGCAACTCCTACACACATAAAATTCCCACTGATTTCAAGTGAGCCGAAGGGATGCAGGATCAGCCCTGTACCACATGAGTAAGAAAAGAGCTACTCTGAGTGGAGAAGAAATAAAAGTAAAGCAGCTGTGCAAACATTCAGCTATCCCAGCAATGAGAATGGTAAATAAGAGAGATAAACCAGATTGGATAGAGTATGTAAATTGAACAAATACCTTGGTCTTAGGTTGAAGGATGAAATTGCTATGTTAGTGTCATGGCCCAACTGAGCATGTGATAGCCTAGGTGCCTATTCATCAATTTCTCAGCATTCACGCTGGAGCTCAGGCATGTATGGATTTGTGTATCTCAGCTTTTCCAACTGCATACTCTTGTTTCAATATAGACTCTTAGACTTTAAGGTCAGAAGGGACCATTATGATCATCTAGTCTGACCTCCTGCACAACGCAGGCCACAGAATCTCACCCACCCACTCCTGTAATAAACCTCTAACTATGTCTGAGCTACTGAAGTCCTCAAATCATGGTTTAAAGACTTCAAGGTGCAGAGAATCCTCCAGCAAGTGACCCATGCCCCATGCTGCAGAGGAAGGCGAAAAAACCCCAGGGCCTCTGCCAATCTGCACTGGAGGAAAATTCCTTCCTGACCCCAAATATGGCGATCAGCTAAACCCTGAGCATGTGGGCAAGATGCACCAGCCAGACACCCAGGAAAGAACTCTCTGTAGTAACTCAGATCCCACCCCATCTAACATTCCATCACAGGCCATTGGGCATATTTACCCCTGATAGTCTCAAAGATCAATTAATTGCCTATCATACCATCTCCTCCATAAACTTATCAAGCTTAGTCTTGAAGGTAGATATGTCTTTTGCCCCCACTGCATCCCTTGGAAGGCTGCTCCAGAACTTCAGTCCTCTGATGGTTAGAAGCCTTCATCTAATTTCAAGTCTAAACCTCCTGATGGCCAATTTATATCCATTTGTTCTTGTGGCCACATTGGTACTGGGCTTAAATAATTCCTCTCCCTCCCTGGTATTTATCCCTCTGATATATTTATAGAGAGCAATCATATCTCCCCTCAGCCTTCTTTTCGTTAGGCTAAACAAGCCAAGCTCATTGAGCCTCCTTTCATAAGACAGGTTTTCCATACCTCGGATCATCCTAGTGGCCCTTCTCTGTACCTGTTCCAGTTTGAATTCATCCTTCTTAAACATGGGAGACCAGAACTGCACACAGTATTCCAGATGAGGTCTCACCAGTGCCTTGTATAACAGTACTAACACCTCCTTATCTCTACTGGAAATACCTCGCCTGATGCATCCCAAAACCACATTCGCTTTTTTCACTGCCATATCACATTGGTGACTCATAGTCATCCTGTGGTCAACCAATACTCCGAGGTCCTTCTCCTTCTCCGTTACTTCCAATTGATGCGTCCCCAGCTTCTAACTAAAATTCTTATTATTAATCCCTAAATGCATGACCTTGCACGTTTCACTTTTAAATTTCATCCTATTACTATTACTCCCCGCTGCAAAATCCTACCTCAGCGCCTCAACGTGGTGCAGCGGTGACCCTGGCCGTCTGACAGCTATGGTAGCGGGGCGTATGCCCTGGTAGGTTTTACCATGCTACAAAGGTGTCGGACTATCCAATCCAGGGAGGAGGGTTGCTCTCTCAGAGGAAAGAGCGCTTTTCCTTCTCCTTAGAGGTTGAAGGCTAGCTAAGCTTGAGGAGGTACGCATGCCTGCCCACCTAGCCAGTGGGATGGCTTGAAGTTAACAGCTAAAACAACACGAGTAAATGCATGTTCTACGGTGGCGGAGCGGAAATTGAGCGACAAGAGGTTGCTAAAAATGTCAGGTGCTAGGCCAACATGGGAAAGGACAATCCTCGCTGTGTGTACTTACAATTGTAGGTCACTGGCAAAGGAGGAAACTTTGAACCATCTGATGGAGGAGAAGAAAAGGATAAAATGCGATATTCTCGGTGTCTGCGAAACCCGACGAAAGAAGGAGTTGGAAGTCAACTGGAAGGATGGAAGTGCTGTGAGGCTCGGAAAGGGAGATGGCGCTAGAAATGTTGGAGGAGTTGGATTTATCGTCAATAAAGATTGGTCTTCGAAAGTCATATCATGCCAGCTAACATCATCACGTATTGGTGTGCTGCATCTTCAGATGGAGTCAAAAGCTACCCTCAAGGTCATCCAGGCCTACGCTCCCACAAGTGCAAGTGAGGATGAAGAAGTGGAAGAATTCTACCGAGAGCTTGAAAGAGCTCTCGCGCAAAAGTCCACTTACACTGTCACGATGGGAGATTTCAATGCCAAGGTCGGGCGAGGGAAAGCTGGCGAAAAGTTCATAGGGAGATACGGCAGCGGTGAAAGGAATAAAAAAGGAGAGAGGCTGGTAGCAATGGCAGAAATGAAAGAACTGTACGTGGCAAACACCTGGTACAAAAAGAAGATCTCAAGAAGGTGGACATGGATCGCACCAAACGCGAAGAGTAAGAATGAAATCGACTATATTTTAGTCAATAAAAGGCGCATTGTTCAAGACGTCTCTGTGGTGCAGCCATTCAACACCGGCAGTGACCATCGCCTGCTTAGAGCGAAGTTGATTTTCGACGAAGCGGTGGAAAAGAAGGCGTTACAGATGGCAAACAGGAAACAGCATCCGAAGACATTCGATGAAGCAAAGCTGAAAAAAGCGATTTCTGGGTTTGACTGGAGCCAGATGGAAAAGTGTGATGAGGACTATAGTATCTTTGCTGACAAGTTGAGATGTTGCATAAAAGCAGCTGAAATTAAAAAGCTGAAGAAGGTGAAGGGAAGAATCTCGATTGAAACGAAAAGCTTGTTGGAGAAGCGGAGAAACATGAAAAGGAGCTCGGATAACAACCTCGAGTACTCCATTCTGTGCAAGCTTATACGGCGAAAACTGAAGGATGACTTCGAGAATTTCCGGAAAGAAAAGCTCCTTAAAACAGCTGAATCACGCAAGAGTCTCAGGATATGCAAGTGGGAATTGACGCAGTATAGATTGAGCGTAACAGCATTGAAGAACAAGGATGGAGAGACAATAATCGACAGAGCAGGGATGGAGGAGGTCTGCAAGGACTTCTATACAGAACTGTTCAAATCAAGAATCAACGTCCCCCTCCCAACCCTCGAAGAGTCAGAAGAACGCGTCCCCCCAATAATCATCAGCGAAGTCCGAAGCGCACTACACCAGATGAAGAAGGGAAAAGCTCCAGGCAAAGATGGAATAACGTCAGAAATGATTTATGCAGGAGGCGAAAAACTTTGGAAGGCCCTCACTTTAAGATTCAGTCGATATCTTGAAGAAGGAAAAATACCATCAAGCTGGAAGGAGTCGAATACCATCTTGCTGCACAAGAAAGGTGATCGAGAAAATCTTAAGAACTACCGCCCTATATGCCTGCTCTCTCACATCTACAAGCTCTTCACAAAGGTGATAAAGAATCAACTTTCGCAGAGTCTGGATGAACAACAGCCAAGAGAGCAGGCAGGGTTTCGAAGAAATTTCAGTACAATCGACCATATATTTACCCTTAGCCAGCTCCTAGAAAGAGCGAGGGAATACAAACTCCCGCTGTGCATTGCTTTTGTCGACTATGAAAAGGCCTTCGATAGCGTTGAGTTTAACGCAATATTAAAGGCGCTCGCAGAGCAGGGCATTAACACGCAGTACATTAGTTTGTTGAAGGAAGCGAATACTGGATGTACAACAGACATTACTCTCCTTGAAACTCCCCTCCGCATCCCAATCGAGAAAGGCGTAAAGCAAGGAGATACAATTTCACCGAAACTATTCACCGCCTGCCTCGAAATGGTTATGAACAAGATCAATTGGAGGAGTGGTGTCAACATAAATGGAGAGAGATTATCTCATCTCAGATTTGCAGACGACGTTGTACTAATTGCCGAAAGCACCAACCAACTGCAGAGCATGCTACGAAGACTCAACAAGAAAAGTAGTCAGGTCGGCCTGAAAATGAACTGCTGCAAAACAAAATATATGCGATCAGACGTCGTATGAAAAGCCTGAATAACGATAACAGGAGAAGACATCGAAGAAGTGGAACAGTACATATATTTGGGCCAAGAAGTTAATATGCGCCAAGACCTGAACGGAGAACTCTCGCGAAGGATTCGGGCAGGATGGTGTGCGTTTAATCCATAAAGGACGTCCTCAAAGGAAAAATTGACAAGACCACACATAAAAATATTTTCAATTCAGCAGTGCTGCCAGCCATGCTGTATGGCAGTGAAACGTGGGCACTGACGAAGAGAGAAGAGCAACGGCTGTTGGTAGCTGAAAGGGCAATGGAACGAGCTATGTTGGTAATCTCCCTTCTGGATCGTATACCAAATGAAATCATCAGAGAACGCAGCGGTGTGAAAGATATTGTTGTGGAAAGCAGACATAACAAGATGCGATGGGCGGGCCACACAGCACGGCTCATGGATAACAGGTGGACCGCAATCATTGCTGAGTGGTACCCGCGAGAACAGAAAAGACCCCCCAGTCGGCCTCCAAGAAGATGGGAAGATGACATCGTTAAACATTTCGGACGAACGTGGAGAAGAAAGGCAAGAGTGCGAGAAGAATGGCAGACGTGTTGTGATCGGCGCAGTCTTAACGACAGCTGAAGTCCGATCGATCCAGGTGATCCAGGTGACTATTACTCCAGTTTACAAGGTCATCCAGATCTTCCTGTATGATATCCCGGTCCTTCTCTGTATTGGCAATACCTCCTAGCTTTGTGTCATCTGCAACCTTTATTAGCAAATTCCCACTTTTTGTGCCGAGGTCAGTAATAAAAAGATTAAATAAGATTGGTCCCAAAACCGATCCCTGAGGAACTCCACTCGTAACCTCCCTCCAGCCTGACAGTTTACCTTTCAGTATGACCCGCTATAGTCTCCCCTTTAGCCAGTTCCTTATCCACCTTTCAGTTTTCATATTGATCCCCATCTTTTCCAATTTAACTAATAATTCCCCATGTGGAACCGTATCAAATGCCTTACTGAAATCCAGGTAAATTAGATCCACTGCGTTTCCTTTGACTAAAAAAATCTGTTACTGTCTCAAAGAAGGAGATCAGGTTGGTTTGGCACGATCTACCTTTTGTAAAGCCATGTTGTATTTTATCCCAGTTACCATTCACCTCAATGTCCTTAACTGCTTTCTCCTTCAACATTTTTTCCAAGACCTTGCATACTACAGATGTCAAACTAACAGGCCTGTAGTTACCCGGATCACCTTTTTTTCCTTTCTTAAAAATAGGAACTATGTTAGCAATTCTCCAGTCATACGGTACAACCCCTGAATGTACAGATTCAGTGAAAATTCTTGCTAATGGGCATGCAATTTCATGTGCCAGTTCCTTTAATATTCTTGAATGAAGATTTTCTGGACCCCCGATTTAGTCCCATTAAGTTGTTGGAGTTTGGCTTCTACCTCGGATGTGGTAATATCTGCCTCCATAGCCTCATTCACATTTGTCATCCTACCATTATCCCCAAGCTCCTCATTAGCCTCATTAAAGACCGGGGCAAAGTATTTGTTTAGATATTGAGCCATGCCTAGATTATCCTTAACCTCACTCCATCCTCAGTGTTTAGCAATCTCACTTCTTCTTTCTTTGTTTTCTTCCTATTTATATGGCTATAGAACCTTTTACTATTGGTTTTTAATTCCCTTTGCAAGGTCCAACTCTATATGGTTTTTAGCTTGTCTCACTTTATCCCAACATGTTCTGACCTCAGTAAGGTAGCTTACCTTGCTGATCCTTCCCATCTTCCATTCCTTTTATGCTTTCTGCTATTTCTTAATCACCTCTCTGAGATGCTTGCTCATCCAGCTTGATCTACAACTCCTGCCTATGAATTTTTTCCCCTTTCTTGGAATGCAAGCTTCTGATAGTTTCTGCAATTTTGACTTGAAGTAATTCCAGGCCTCCTCCGCCTGTGAAGTTACTGACAAGCCTTCCTGCAATCAAGCTGAATCTTTACACATATTCTCAGGGTACTCAATTAACATCACACTGGAGGAGCTGCAGGACTCTATGGGATTAAGGTGCATTAATCTCAGTGTAAATACAGGGGATTACTTTAAATAAATAAATAAATAAATACCCCCTCCCCTTTCCTGCAGCTCCCATTGGCCAGGATCAGTGAACCGCGGCCACTGGGAGCTGCAAGCGGCTGTACCTGCGGATGCTCAGGTAAACAAAGCGTCTTGCGGTGGCCCACTAGGGGCTTACCCTGAACAAGCCGTGAACCAAGTTTGGGAACCCCTGGTCTAGAGGTAAATCAAACTTTACTGATTTGTCATCTTGAGAGCAGCATGATTGACAGGGCACACTGTGAATCGATAGAAACTGCTTAGCCTATTTTCCTCTCCCTAAGGCAAACAGTTTCTTTGATTAACAAAGGCAGCATCCCTGGAGCTGGCATATGCCAGAAAATCCCTACAGTAAGGGCTAAAAACACACATCTCAAAAGAGCCTCTCTGACTAACACAGCAAACAATAACAGCACTTTGAAGTTTATTCAGAAGATTCATCCACCCTAACAGTGTGCAACAGACACTATATTCAATAGCTGCACCAGAGCATGTTTTAAAATGTCCTGCCCTTTGGATACATTTAATTTTCTGGTCCAAATTCTGATCTCAGTTATGCCAGTATACAATCAGAATTACTCCAGTGAAAGTGACTTGTAAGACACAAATTCCCCTCTAAAACAGTTAGTGTAAATCCTCTAAACCAGTGCCTGTGATGGGATAAATAAAACAAGATTGTGAGCCAGATCCTGCTCTATAATCAGGCTTTTTTATGTCACACTAGCAATGCAAAGTAGCCTAAAAGTTACTACGTAACCAGGTGGCATTCCCCAGGTGGCATGTAGCAGACATTACTGGCTCTATGCCATCTGTCCGTGGTCCCCCTCCAGCCCACAAGTGTAAGAAGCATGTCAGGGGAAGGAGTGTAGGAATCGGGAGAGGCAGATGTTGGGGAGGGTGGGATGTGGCCAGTGATCCCTGCCTGTAGAATGGCCTCTCAGGATGTCCCCTATGATGGCAGGCGCTGGACCAGCCCCTGGTAGCCCCAGGAATTGAGGGAGTAAAAAGGTGCTTTACAGCTATGCAGAGCTCTGATGCAGATGAGGAACTGGGCGTGTAACATGGTGTCAAGGATGACAGGGTTGATTACAAAACTGTGATCCAGTTACCTGGCAGCTTCGTGAAATGGGCCATGTTACACAGCATGCTGTATTTGTGACATTGGAGTTAATTACACAACAGATTGTGAGTGCAGAAGGCGAAAGCTCCTCTTCAAGAAAAAAATGACAGCTCATGTATATGGGGTGACTCTCTCTTTAGAACTTTGGAGTGGATCCCATAATTGGATGATGTCAATAGCTGCATTCATGATGGACTGACAGGTTGTCCAATTAAGTTTTAAGTGGAATGGTAGAGAGGCTATTCCCATAGGGGAAAAACAAGGCTCATAGACTCAGACAAAGGCCAGAAGGGACCATTCATGATCATTCATTGCTCTTGCTCTGTACAGGGTCATGGCAAACTGTTTAGGGACTGTGGAAGACTGACAAGAGATAGGAATTAGGAGAGAAAATAAGCTAAAATACTGTTATGAAAGCAAGTGTTACTGATAGAGCACGTAGACAAGAAAAAGAAAAAATTGCTTGTTATTTACTTGCTTTTTTGGGATGGGAGCATGGAGAAAACTATAAATAGAGGAGAGACAATCAGTACAAAGAAACAGATGACAACATAAAATACATACCTAGAGATGTCAGATTTTTAGAATAATCACCTAACTAGGGTCAGGAGATTTTGAGAAGAAACAAGTAACTACTGTCTTGTGACAACTGTGAAGAGTCACAGAAGGAGTTGCTTTCTTCTAACAAAGTAACAATCTTTATTAGAATAATAATAGAATAATAAATGCACTGTTAGAATAAGGAAATTAGAATAAAGAATTATCCCTAAAGCTACTGTCTCCATCTCTACTTCACTGTAGAGCTTCTGCTTGAAACCTTCCCCAATTCCACCCTTGTCACAACTACTACCACACTCTCTGCTATTGTTTTAAGAGAAATCCCAAACATATCTTCACAGCTAGAAGAAAAATGTGTGTAAAGGAGACCTACCTGACCCCCAAAACATTTAGTTTTTCAGAATTATGTCCCTCTGTTTTGGAATTTATAGATCAATAGTCCTCTAATCCCAACACTTTGGAGATCAAGTATTTCACAGAAGGGCTATTAAGCTTTGCTGCTATTCAGATTTGATCTGCAGGCTTCTGTAAATTACTTTACTACATGACTATTGTTGGAATGCATCTGAGAGAGAGGGTTCTTTAAAATGTGCTTGTCCCCCTTAAACTAGCAAAACAAGACACACCGTTCTCTCCATTTGAGCTCTCTCTGCGATCAGTGAATATTGCAGCAGGGATTCCGGTAATGCAGCAATGACATCATCTCTTTGGCTTAAAGTCAACATTGATACATTGCATTATTTGTCTCATGCCAAATTGTTACAGTAGGCCAAGTATAACCCTGGTGTTAACTCATGTGGCTTCAGCAGAGTTATGCGAGGGATGAACTTATCCAATTAACTCCAAACTCCTTTCCTACCATAAACTCAGGCATAAGTAACAGGCTGTTGCATGCAGGAACTGGTATTTATGGGCAAAGAAACATCAAGTAGCAATATTAAACCAAACAGAAGCTCTTAAAGAGCGTGTCAAAGTGGTGACATAAAATGTCAGTATAGCTAAGATGCCATGCCACGGTTCAGGGAATGAGGAAAGTTAACAGGTATTACAACCCAGGTATTTCAAAGATAGGAACTGCTGGAAGCTTATTAAACCTACAAATGTTACAAGAGGATTTAGCATCTGGGTTTAAGTCATTCATTTAGATTTACATTTTCTGCAAATAAGTTGTGATGGGACAGGAAGGATTAATATTTTTTTAGTTTCAGTTGAGCCAAGAGTTAGCTCCCTACTCAGACCCTAGGATAGGTATACCCTAAGATAGTCATCCCCCCATCCCATTTATTTTAAATGCATGTAAAACCATTTATTAAATTTTGTTTTTATTATTATAACAAAAATTTGAGAAGGAAAACTTGGCTGGCAGGCAGACTGTTGCTGAACAAGCTGATCCACTCCACCAGCTTCCAACATTGAAGTGTCCTGTGGTAACTGCAATGGAGATGAAGGAAAATGATTTATGAATAGTCAGTTTCAGAACAGTGGTAGCTGTGGCTCCTTTCCTTTCTTGCAAAGAGGCAGGAGGCATATGCCGAGGCATCTGCTCGGATTATTATTAAACATTTATATTGGGGTAATGCCCAGAGGCCTCGACCAGGTCAGGACCCCATAGTATTAGGTGCTATACCAATATACAGTAAATGAGTCCCTGCCCCAAAGACCTTAAACCTCCCATGTCCCTCCATCCTTCCACCAGCAGTGATGTAGGGTTTGATGTTGTGATGGAAAGGTTCTGATGTTGTGGTGGAAAGGCTTCCACCCCTGCCTTTATCTCTTCCTTCTACAGTAGATGCCATGTCCCCATCGCTGTTCCTATTCCACAGGAGATGTTAATACTTCTTCTTAACATAGAATTAATCAGGGTCTAGCAGTATGTGTCCTATGAAAGGTCATCTCATTGTTTGGAAATGTCATTCTCCATCATTGATGAGAAGAGGTTCCTTTTGAAAAGACAGGGCACTAGTTCCACACCTGAGATTGTTTAGATCATCAACAGAATCACTTTCACACCTGTGTTAGGAAAGTCAAATGGTCTTTAGAAATGCAATATCTAGTAACATACAGCTTCCTGCAGCAAAATATGATGTCAAAAGACAATGCAGTATATATTTAGTTAATCCTACAAAAAGGAGGGAAGTGCATACAACATAAACTGTCTACGAAGGAGTCTAAATATCACAGCCAAAAATAATTCCAAGATCACAATCTTATGGTCCTTTGATCAATGAGTTATTCTTCATTTCTGGCTCCTTTTTTTTTCTTAATGGCCACTCAATAATGTTGGAGGTGTCGAAGTTGTCTACCACGCCATGACAGAGAGTACTACTGCAGGACATAATGTGTATGAAAGTTTATTTTTTATTCTAATGGGAAAGATTGCAAAAAGTAGGCAAAATGGAACCAAACTTGTGATTTTCATTTCTGTTTGAAGCATGAAAGCACTTGCTCCTTTCTTCAAATGCTATACGCAGCCTGCCTAACCCTGCAAACACTGGTAGCAGACTCTGGGAACACCGTGCTTGGCAGTGTTCTACTATTATGACTGGAACTGCCTATGGTTTTTCTGATGAGAAGCAATTCCCCTCATTCAGCAACGCACTGTGAGCTCTGCATATAGTGTGTTCATAAATTCTCAGACTTTAAGTCCAGAAGGGACCATCATGATCACCTAGTCTGACCTCCAGCACATTGCAGGCCACAGAACCTCATTCACCTATCCTATAATTGACCCATACCCTCTGGCTGAGTAACTGAAGTCCTCAAATCACGATATAAAGACTTCAGGTTAAAGAGAATCCACCATTTACACTAGTTTAAACCTGCAAATGACACGGCCCCAGGCTGCAGAGGAAGGTGAAAAACCCCTAAGGTCTCAGGCAATCTGAACCTGGAGAAAATTCCTTCCTGACCCCAAATATGGCAGTCAGCTAGACCCTGAGGCTGAGCATGTGGACAAGACCCAACACCAGACACCTGGGAAAGAATTCTATGTAGTAACTCAGAGCCCTCCACACCTAGTGTTCCATCACTGGCTGTTGGAGATATTCACTACTAGCAGTCACAGATAGCTACATGCCATTGTAGGCAGCATCAAATCATCCCCTCCATAAACTTATCAAGCTCAGTCTTGAAGCCAGTTAGGTTTTTTGCATCACCCCTCCCCCGCCACACACTTTGGAAGGCTGTTCTAGAACTTCACTCTTCTGATGGTTAGAAACCTTTGTCTAATTTCAAGCCTAAACTTTTTGATGACCAGTTTATATCCATTTGTTCAGAATCCTTCTGTACAGACCTATTATTTGTGGTATCTGACTTGAAGATGTCATAGCAATTTTAATTGACAGTCCTGTGTGGCTTGACCAAGCTGTTTATTGGTACACTGTGATTGTGTAGTGCTTATTAAAAGCAAACAGCGGAACCAACGATAGTGTCTTTCTGAGATCCTTTACTGTCCTCTTAGCATTAAAAGTTCAAAAGAAATATAGCTTCCACTTGTAACTTTTTCTAAATACATGTAATTCCTGACTCATTCTTATGCAATTTGTGAGAACTGTTCATCTATTTTATAGCTTTCCTCTGTGTGCAGTTTTATAGAAGGAAGAAAACAATTACAAGGTAGGAATCCGCAGAGTATAACAACTATTTGTCATGCAAGAGACAAGTGAAAGTGAGAGATAGAGATGAAGGGAGAAGCAAGGCAAGAGGACGAGGAGGAATGTAGGGAGGGAGTGAAAAGAAAAATAAAACCTCTCCACTAGAAGTTTGTTATTTTTTTTTTAAAGTTAATTAATCCACCCCTCAACCAGGATTCCTAAAAGTGAACCTCTTTCACAGATGACCTATTGCCAGCCATGATACTGCTACTTCAGACAATAATTAGCAAAGCAATATAAAATTGGATTGCGGTGGAAGAATTCATGACCACGGTTTCTCTGGTGTCTGCCTGATTTCCCATGTCATTACTAGCATTTCAGGGCACTTTCTATTTATATTTGTCAGTGGTTGTCTCAGTGGCAAGTTAAATGTATCTGGATTTTCCTTTCTGCACCATTTGAGAGGTTATCCGTGTAAGTCATCAATCTTCTTCATCTCGTATCTGCTGGGTCAGCTGTCAGTGAACATCACACAATCTACCATGAGTCTACAAGAGACGAAATGCCTACTCCACTCCTTCAGGAAGAGTTTTGGTTTCAGGCCACAGATCGATAATAGGCAGCCATGTGACTCCATTCACTTCAGTGTAATTATTTCTGATTTACACCATTGTAAGAGAAAGGAGAATCAGGCTCAACGTTTCTCATTTTCCTGGGAAAAAACTTAGACTTTAACCTTGTTCCAAGAGATAGGCTATTGGAGCCTGAACAAAGTAATTCAAAATTCAATGCCCCAAACCAGTGTCCAAATGGGGAGATAGGGACTGTTAAATAGGGCAGAGCTGGGAGAATATGATTTGTGTAAACAAGAGCGTTTTAAAGGGCAGAGTTATCAAAGCAGACTGATCAATTCAGGGTCTTAGAGACCTGCAATGATGGGCATGGAATAGAGAGAGCTGTCAGCCTCAATTTGTCAATCTATCAAACAAGTACTAGTGATTACCATGTAGCAACTTGCTGTTAAAGTTAAGTACATTTTCCTGCTGTAGGCCAACCTAATAATAGAGTGATAGGTTTAGGAAATTCTCATTACCAAATTAGTCAATGTTTGTTTATATTATTCTTGTGAAGTTTTGCTAACTGACTTAAATGGCAGCAAGGGCAGGGCATAAGGGCCCAATACCAAAAACATAACTTTAGTCACACAAGCAGTCCCATTGATTTCAGCAGAGCTACAAATGTGAATAAAATTATTCACATGTGTAAGTGTTTGCCAAAGTAGGCCCTAAATTTGTGTACCTGAATTGATCTCCTAGAAAGAATTGAAATAAGGTCTGCCAAAATTGGGATAACCTTATGTAGTTATCACATCGAAAAAGAATTTGACAGCATTTCTATTTCTGACCTCTGCAATACACACACAAAATGGTGCCTGTCATTTTCATTTCAACATCATCTACAGAGGCGACGCATGGGGGATGGGGGGCTTGCAGGATCGCATGCCCCCCCCCCCCCACGATTTGCTGCTTGGCTTGTACTGAGCATGCTCACATGGACTGAGCATGATCATAAACTCTGCTAAAGTCAGCTGCCCTCATTCTACTCTCCCCCCCCTGCACTTTCGGCCGGCATGAGTCATCTCTGATCTAGCTCCTAGTAACCCCAATCTAAGATCAGAGTCCTATTGGGCTAGGCACTCTATAGACAAGACTGGAGGATTCTCTGCACCTTGAAGTCTTTAAACCATGATTTGAGGACTTCAATAGCTGAGACATAGGTGAGAGGATTATTCCAGGAGTGGGTGGGTGAGATTCTGTGGCCTGCATTGTGCAGGAGGTCAGACTAGATGATCATAATGGTCCCTTCTGACCTTAAAGTCTATGAGTCTATGAGTCTATAAGTAATAAAGAAGATAGAGAGGCATGAGCTCTCTGGGGCAGGGACTATCTCCCTTTTGCAAGTAGACTTTAGGGAATTACTTTACTTTTACTAGCTCGTTTCAATAGCACTCATCCAAAACAACATGAGAATGTGAATGGAACTTTTGTTCTCTGCCCCACCCCAGCTGGAAAAAAGACACCTCAAACCATGATTGTCATTCAATGCAAATAGTTACTCTCAAACTCTGATGTCTATTCATGCTCTCATTATTTGTTTAACATGAATGTTGCTGCATGCTATTAACTCAAAGTATGTGCTCTAACTCCCATTCACTCCCCAGCCCCTGACTAATGCCCAAATCAGAACCCTAGAGATCATGGAGATTCACCACAAAAAATAAAAGCATTTGGGAGCTGCTTCTGTTTTCACACCTTAACTGAAAGGGCAGGATATTGACTTTTAAACCAATACATTCTCCAGCAGGTTACTTTTTATATAAGTATGAACAAACTATGCCATTTTGAACAGTCTGAATAAAGATCCTCTCCCTTCTCAGTTGCTGAACTTACACTGTCTCCACTCTTGTTATGTAATTTCACTAGTTCTCTATTAACTGTAGAGTATTTCAGGCTACACAGGACCTAAATTGCTAATATTATTAAAAAAAAACAGAAACAAAAACCCCTTTTAAGAAAAGTACAAGCCTCCTTTTACACATTGTAATAAGAATGGATGGATCTTTCCCCCCCCTTTAAACGTATGATTTAAAGTGGGGAAGGCTGATAAGTAGCTTAAAATATATATTCAGAACATTTAGGAGAAGAGGACAAAAATCATGGAATAAAACAGAGTTTGTGATTAATGGAATTTCATTACTGTCAAAAGTCTAGGCTGATCGGTGTTGCGGTTAGAGGTGCACATGACTGCTCTGCTGATGAGATACGGTGAGATTGGGATACCCTGGATCACCAGCAGCTCCAAAACAAAAAGTTAATGAAAGGCAATGTTCGTTCTAAATTCAATAAATTAAAAGGTGGCAACACAAGCACAAATACAGAAAACAGAGTTTTATCAGAAACACATTAACCAGAAACTCCCTCTCATCTGAATCTAGGTTATGTCCCCTGATGTGAATCCCTTTCCCTGTAATTCCCCCAGCTATCAGAATGCTTATGTTCCCAGCGGATTTGCACTATCTACTTCTGGGAAAATTCTGTGCCACTGCGCATTCGCAGAATTCAATGTCCCACACAGAATTTTTTCTCTCTTCAGAAAATACATTCTGCTGGAGAGGTGCTGCAATTATGCCTTTCACCCACAGGAGCTGCTACGGCACCAGAACAGAGAGCAGCCGCTTCTGAGCAGGAGCAGCCCCAGCTGCAGATAGAGAAGAGAAGAGTCTGTTGGCCACGTCAGGAAACACGGGAGATGGGAGGACGGACAGTGTGGGGTACATGGGGCTTCTGGGGGGTCATGGCCTTGGGTTAAGAAGGGCTATTGGGGTGGGGACAGACTGGGCAGTGGCTGATTAGGAGTGGGGGTGCAGGGACACATGGAGATGGAGGAGTGGGGTGCAGGGCCACATGGAGGGACAGGGAAGGGGTGGCTGAGTGGGTGTGAAGGGACACATGGGGACACGACGGGGGGATCAGGGGACAGGAGCAGATGTGCTTGGCTGAATGGGAGAGGCTAGGGGTGAGCCTGGGGCTGCATGGGGGAGGCTCCCTAACAATCCCTCCTCCAAAAAACCCCCTATTCCATACTTTCCCCACCCACACCCTCCATGTTCACTCCCAGGCTCCTTCCCAGCAATTACATCCCTCTCCTTCAGCTCCTCCCTTACCGCTGACTCCCCCAAGCCTTTGCACTGCTTCTGAGGGGTGAGGGAAATACATTTCCATATTGTAGTTTAAATGAATTACTCAGCATTCTGTATTAATATGACTAGTAAGAAATTATTTGTCAAAAAATATTTCCTGAATTTTTGTTGTTGTCTGTACTGTGTGATACAGCATGGCCAAAAGGCAGCAGGAGAGTGATCTAGGATGAGGAGAAGCCTTATTCCCTGTAGATTAATTAAAAGCACCTGAAACCAATTAGAGCACCTGAAGCCAGTCACCTGATAAAATCCCCCTGCTTCAATCAGCCAGAGGAGGAGCTGGAGCAGAGTGAGGAGGAGTTGGAGCAGAGTGGTTTGGTGGTGGAGCAGAGAGCAGTTTGGAGGAGCTGAATCAGAGTGGTTTGGTGGTGGAGCAGAGAGCAGTTTGGAGGAGTGAAGCAGAATGGATTGGTGGTGGAACAAAGAGCAGTTCGAAGGAAAGCGGAGGAGAGTTTTGAGATGTGCTGCAGCGGGCTAAGAAGACCAAGATCCTAGGTAAAGGGACACCTGGCTTGTGCAGAGGGAAGGCAGGAAGCCCCACAAGCTGAAGGTCAGGAGAGGGAAGTAGCCCAGGGGAAAGAATCACTGGTACAAGTGGTTCACCTGCTATCATAGGGCCCCTGGGCTGGGACCCGGAGTAGAGGGCGGGCCAGGGTCCCTCCCTCTCCACTCCCCTTCCCTGGGATACTAGTAGGATAGCTGTTACCCCAGTTCAGGGGCAAGAAATGGCACCCTGAAACCCCCCCACGAGAAGAGAAAGTGCGGGACCCATCATAGTAGTGCCAGCAATTTACCACAACTGTTACAGACATACTTTCAAACAGTGGAAATAAATTACCAAAATAATTGAAACTGGCATGATTATACCATGTTATTTTGACAGAATATACAGAATTTTAAAATATTGTGTGCAGAATTTTTAATTTTTTGGCATGGAATTCCCCCAGGCGTAACTATCACATATAATGAGCCAGGTTGCACGCAGCAAGTCCGGGTGCACAAGAACTACCCCACATTGGCGCTATGCATTTTGGAGCATATGCTTTATCCTTTGAAAGGATGTAGTAGTGGCTGGTCTCCTGGAAGTACTGTGCTTGAGAGAGACAAAATGCCTCCGGTAGCCCCCCTCCCCTCCCCTTACAATGTGGTTTCAGGTTTGTTTGCATTAGTCATTTGCATTAAACAACATTTGCATGATGTTTTTAGTTTTGTTTTCAACTCTGAGTGAAAATAAGTGTTGGATGAGCAATCTTCCTCTGCATACAGCAGCAATTTGGGGTGGAGGAAGCATGTAGCATTAGCCCTGAGAGCAGGGGCTGGGAAGTCAGGGTTGATGGAGTCTGTTCCTTCCTTGGACTATGACTCACTAAATTCAAGCAAGTCACTTAAACTTTTCTCAGTGTAGTAGCCGTGTTAGTCTGTGTCAGCAAAAAAAAAAAAGAAAGGAATACTTGTGGCACCTTAGAGACTAACAAATTTATTTCAGCATAAGCTTTTGTGGACTACAGTCCACTTCCATTCTATGCATCCGACGAAGCGGACTGTAGTCCACGAAAGCTTATGCTGAAATAAATTTGTTAGTCTCTAAGTATTCCTTTCTTATTTTTTTTGCTTAAACTTTTCTGCACCTTTATTTATCTAGCTGTAAAATGAATATAACGCATAATAATGTCATATGAGTGTTAACTCCTGCACAGCGTCTTCAGCTCCTTAGGCAGAAGGAGCTGTAGAAAAGCAAGACATTCTTCTTATGATAATCAGAAAAAAACAAGGGAGTCTACTAAACCCTACATTAAGAATAAAATGGCCAGAAACAGCTCTTCTAGTTGTCATGATTGTGCTGTTCCTATCTCCAATGGAGGCAGAACCAGAGGTGGGTAAGGGCTTGAAGAAAATATTTTTTCACTACTTGGCAATAGCTTAGTTCACACCTCGAGTAGAGAAAAGAACCTCAAACAGTAAATGTCTCACTCAGTAATCAGGTTTGTGTTCAAAGGAGTGCTGGTTGTTTGGCTAGCACAATCCCTAGATTATGATTACGCAGGCCAGGTAACTGGTGTTATGGAAAGGAGGAAATTGATTTTCTGAAATGTAAAGAGACAAATGAAAGACACAGGTAGGAAAGTAAAATGGTAATGAAAGTACAATAAGGCTGTTCTCTAAGAAATGGAAAATTATTATTTAAATTAACCTTTTATTTGTGAAGCCATTCTGATGCTTCTTGGCCAGATTCTTGTTGCTTAATCCAAGGCAAAGAATCTCTAGGAATCAAAGGCCAAAGATATGAGCAGTATGTGTGTTTGTCCATTTAAAATATCATGGGCTACTTCAGTCCAGTAGTGACAAACTCCTGCAATATTGATGGGAACCGGTGAGTTGCTCTCATTTCCTGTGCAACAGTTGTGGGTGCCAGCTAATTGGGCACAATTTGTTCTAATAATGTCACTGACTGATGGTTTGAGTTGTTAACTGACCTGTGCCAGATTTAGCACCCAACATTACATCAGGATTTACTATCATAGACCTTCTCCTCCTCCACAGAGTCCCTTTGTCTTCACAGGGACACACATACACAGGGTGTCATATAGCAGATCCCTGAGCAAAATCAAGGCCTTAAACTGATTACCTAGAGATAAAAATGCAAAAACTGCTCTGGGAAGTTTCCAAGGCTGTGGTAGTTGGCCTTCAAACTTGAAGGCTGTGTCTACATTAGGAAAAAAATGTGTATTTTTAACCCGTGTTAGCTACACACATTAGCTAACAAGTTAAAATCCTAGGGTAGAAAATCAAGTTGTAATTTTAACATGTTTGCTGATTGGTGTAGCTAACATGGGTTAAAAAATACATCTTTGCTCCTAGTGAAAACAAGGTCAAAAAGATATATATTTCCAGCAGTGGTAAGTCAATTCCTGAAGCTCAGCTCAGTAAAGAAAGGCCTAGTTCCTCTCAAGCTGTTTAGTAACCACTCATTTATGAAGCTCTGACCTCAATTCTAAGTACAGCGGTGATGTAAGCTGTTTACCGAGCCACTGCAAAATGCCATGCAGCATTTAAAAGATAACATCTAATTCTTTGGAGTATACCAAGCAATAAATTCCTGCTGGGATTGATTCATACTTCTGTTTCTCTTCAGGTATATGATCGATCTTGAAGCTATTTATTCCAAATACACTTCAAAAAGCAAGAGAGCTTATTTTTATTGTGCAGCAGACGGTAACAAACAAATATTTTTTTCTTCTTTCATGTTTGAAAGTGCAGCTGGATTGTTTCACACATTCAAGAACCATCACATTACAGCCAAGCTAGGCTGAATAAACAAGTAGAGGCTGGATTAAAAAGGGAGTAGTGCTTTGAGACAGTGGCCTGGGTGGAAAAGGTTATGTGCGACTGAAGCTAACTTCAGTGGAGGTTTGTGTGTCATATCGTGAAGAGATAATATTCAATTTTCAGGGCCAGAAGTGGGAGTAGTTCTTTTCTTGTACAATTCACAAACACTATCCATTCACTCTGATGGGAAGAATAGTAATTCATGGTATAGTTACTGACTTTACTTCATGGCAACTCAGTAAACAACATGTCTTCACTGTACATTCAGAAACGAACGTATGCTGATTGGTATAGGTTTAAAGGTCACGTGATCCTGCGGCTCACTAGATATCTAGTGCATTTGAAATACAGTCACATTAATTTTTTTGGCATTGTATGGGTAGAGCTTAGAGCACACCTTGTAACCGGACGTTCAGTACAGAGTTCATATCCTTTCCAAACAAAACCGTGAGTGAAAAGGTTTAACAACCAATACACGTTGCAGGGTCTAGTATAGCTCGGTATAGACCATGTTTTAAAAAAATAAAAAGACTAGCACTGGTTTATAGCAATGACAATCAAATTCACACCATTAATGTACAGAAGAAATTGTAAAGTAATTGTGTTAATAAAACGTTGACTATAAACGTTTCCTGCTAGGGGAGGGCTTCCTGTATCGCAAACATGGGATATGTGTGTCACTGCTTAGCCTCTTCATCCTGAGGTCAGAGGGGGAAGCCTACTTCAATACTTTAAGCACCCATGAATAGAGCCCTAGGCATGGGCAGCAGGAGGACCCCCCCCCCACCCGGGGGGATGCTAGACCACGGCTCTGCCCCTTCTGCCCCACCCCCCGCCTGCCAGAGGGCCCCCTGTGGCCAGAGCCCAAAGCCCTGGGCTGGCTGGAGCTCTGAGTTTCCCCACCTCCCAGCCCCCCATGGCCAGAGGAGCCCCGGGCCAGCCCGAGTCACCAAATGGGAAACTCGCTATGCCAGCTGTCCCGAGCCCCAGGCCAGCCTGAGCCGCCCCAGCTGCGCTGCCCCTCCCGAGACCCCCGGCAGGAAAAGCAAAAGCTTTTCCCGAAGGACCTGAGCTTTTTATATGCCCCATGCAGATTCTGGGGTGGCTGAGGAGGCAGTATCTGCACTCAAGGGTTCATCAGTAATCTTTCTGGAGTTCTGGGAGATTACTGATGAACCAGGAAGCTGAATAGCAGATACCACTTCCTCAGCCACCCAAGAACCTGCATGGGGGATAATAATAAGCAAAAATTTCCTCTGGTGGAAGCCCAGCCTGTGCAAACCGCCAAAACCTGCAGCCTGGCGTCTGGTGGCAGTGACTGCACCAGGGGAGGCTTAGCCTCCTTTGGCCTATTATACCCACTGCCTATGGCCCTAGCTTGACGGTGCCTTGCACACTTCATTCCAAGTTTCTGTTCACTAGTGCATGCAACTTCATGAAGAAAATTTACACCGGGCTTAAATGTTCTCCAGGTGGCTCTTAGCTCCAAGGTAAACTTTGAAAATTGGCTGAGTTATCAGAGCAACTATTACCCGTTAAGTTAAGGAAACAGTTCCAGTACTTATTTTGGCACTCGTAGCTCAGAAGTGCTGAACTGAAAACCTCTTACTTGACAAAGAATGTGTCTTCCGTGAAGATAAAGTGCATCTGACAAGTGTGAAGAAATTCTGTTGGGAATTAAGAGAGACAAGGTGGGTGAGGTAATATCTTCTATTGGACCACATTCCCTTGGGAAATAATCTCTTACATGTGCACAGTGAGTTGCTAATAAGAAAGCTGCATGTGGAACTAATGGAGACTTACATAGTAACTTAACAAAGAATATGTTCAGAGGTGACTTGATCACAGTCTATAAGTACGCACAAGGGGAACAAATGGGCTCTTCAATCTAGCAGAGAAAGATATCACACAATCCAATGGCTGGAAGTTTAAGTTAAACAAATTCAGAGTGGAAATAAGGCATACATTTTTAACGGTAATTAACAATTGGAACAATTTTCCAAGGGTGGTGGTGGATTCGTGTGACGAACTAGGACTGTTGTTAAGGTTTCCCTGAGTACTGTGTGGGTGCCTCAGTTTCCCCTATGCAGTGCTTGAGTATCTAGGTGGTGGGACGACGGTGCATGATTGTTACAAAGCCCTAGAAGGCAGGGGTGGGCAGAGGCCTGGACACAGAGAATGGCCCTGTCTCCTGGCAACAGATGGCCCTTACAAAGCCCTAGAAGGCAGGGGTGGGCAGAGGCCTGGACACAGAGAATGGCCCTGTCTCCTGGCAACAGATGGCCCGGCCCCTCCCCTGCAAAGGTGAGAGCTGAAGGTGTTGGAACAAAGGGATCAGGTGACCTCCTGGCCCGGGAAGGAGACAAAGGGGGAGGAGGGGTTGGAGAGTTTCAGTTTGGAACTGGCCGGGGAGGAGGGGAGAGAGGCAGACAGGGTCTGGCCTCCCTGCCTCCGGTTGGAGCTGTGGGGTGAAATGCAGGGAGCCCCGAGCTGGGGTCTAAGCTCCCTGCCCCCCGGAAGGACCCGACTGAGGGGTCCTGGATGTACTGACAAGCTCTGTTTGGACTGTGTTCCTGGCATCTCTAATAAACCTTCTGTTCTACTGGCTGGCTGAGACTCCCAGTGAATCCGGAGAAGAGGGGTGCAGGGCCGGACTCCCCCACACTCCGTGACAATTCGCCATCCTGATAATTTTTAAATCAAGAACATAAGCACACAAGAATGGCAATACTGCGTCAGGCCAAAGGTCCATCTAGCCCAGTATCCTGTCTTCTGACAGTGGCCAATGCCAAATGCCCCAGAGGGAATGAACAGAACAAGTAATCATTGAGTGATCCATCCACTGTCGCCCATTCCCAGTTTCTGGCAAATAGAGGCTAGGGACACACTCCTTGCCCATCCTGGCTAATAGCCATTGATGACCCTATCCTCCATGAATTTATCTAGTTCTTTTTTTAACCCTGTTATAGTCTTGGCCTTCACAACATCCTCTGGCAAAGAATTCCACAGACTGACTGTGCATTGTGTGAAGAAGAAGATTGGATGATTGGATGTTTTTTCTAAAAGATGTACTCTAGCAATTATTTTAGGGAAGTATTACACAGGATGCCAGGCTAGATCAGTGGTACTCAAATTTTTGAGGGTCATGTTCCCCCTTATCCCAGTCTGTGCCCCCCACCCTCCTCCCAGAGCCAGGGCAGGGAGTAAGAGGGGTAAGGGGGCAGAGGCTGGGGTGGGGCTGGGAGTGGGATCAGGGATGGAGCCAAAGCCAGGGGTTGCAGCTGTGGGCAGGGGCAGGAGCAGAGCTGCTGCCGGGCTACACTGGGGGTCAGCAGCCAGGCCCGGGGCCGGCTCCGCTCCGGGCCTTGCTCCCAGCCTCAGCCTCTGCCCTGGGCCAGGAGTGGAGCCGCGGGGAGCCTGGGGGAGGGGCCAGGAGCGAAGCCACCACCAGGCCATGGTGGGGGCTGGCAGCCGGGCCCCCAGCCAGGTGCGGAGCTATGCTAAGGCTGTGGAGGGGAACAGGCACAGATCAGGGAGCCAGAGCCATGGCTGGGGCCAGGGTGAGGCTGGGAAGCACTCTCTCCTTTTCCCCTGTGGGGGCTGGCCTGGGCTCTGAATGTTATTCTATATCTCCCTGGGGGGGCGCACCCCACAGTTTGGGGACCTCTTGGCTAGATGATCACTATGAATCTTGAAATCTATTAACAGCTTTGTTACATATCCCAATTTCACTGTCATCTGTAATCTTTTTGTATTTGCATTAGTTATAATTCTGCCTTTTTATGTTCATCTTTCAACATATTTCCTAGCAAGAATTTAACTTTTTCATCTGTGTTTACTAAATCACAGTAAATATGTGTTTGTTTTTTTAAGCCGAGATTATGCCTTTAGTCCTCTGTTTTCATTGCATGATAGTCAGTTGGGTTTTTTGTTTGATGTTCTCTACGCTACATTGAACTCTGGGCTGTAAAGCTCACAAATGGACCAGATCATTCATGAATTACTAATACCCTTCACTCAGATTTTCCATGGAATAGATGCTGTATTTATTCATCACACTTGGAAAATCAGATTTGAAGAATTCTTACGCTTTTTTGCATTAGATACCATTAATATAGCTTGCCATTAACAGGAGTCTATTCCAGTAACAGGTGTAACTCATTAAAGGCAATAGGAGCTACCCATCCACATCAAGAGGCTAATTAAGATTAGGCATGAAGATTGAGAGGAAAATATACTTTAGAGGCAACTATTTTATCTCATTTACACTTGTGCAAATCTGGAATGACTCCATTGCCAGCTTCCAGATTCACAGGCATGAAAATGAGATCAGAATCCAGCCCCTTTAAATTTTTACCATCAGCTGCAGGCAGTGCTCTAAAACTCTGTTAGTAAAACAATTACAATGCAGGCTACATATTTCATCCTTATTGCTATAAACCAATCTCCCTCAATACTATGCTGCTCTATTATTTCCAAAGACCGTGTGAGACCCAGAAACCTCTCAATGCCAACCGGCTACAGAGTTACAAGAATATCCTGATCCTGGTATATTCTGGTTCAAATAATGTCATATGAGAACTTAAATAAAGCCAGGGTCACACTGGTCATTAATAGCATTGTGATATGTATGTACAGATACTATGTAAGGAGTTATGTATTTATACTGAAAATGTGTTTTAAAGTCTGTATATAGGCAGAGTTGACAAACAAGGTTTCTGTCACTTGTGACTGTCAACTGTAAATTAAGCATTGCAAGCCAACACAATGGCTGCACATGTACATATAGAATCAACAGGGGATGTGAAATCAACAGGGAAGAAGCAGAACACGGGAAAAACAAGAGACAGAATGATTTACTGTCTGTGTGCAGACAATGAACTTTGGTAGAAGACAAAAAGACAGCACTTTATCTTGTACCTGGGAAGTAAATGGACAGCACGTTTACATTCATGAAAACAGGATCTCTGCCTACTCTGGTGGAAGATGCTGCAAAAGACTTTGGGTGAGATAAGACTTCCTTCGACAGTAGATTAGCCAGTTAAGGATAGTCTCTAGAAAACAAATTATGATTTTGTTTTATATGTGAACCTTCAAGGAGAGTAATGTCTGTTGTACATCCAGTATTCGCTTCCTTCAACAAACTAATGTACTGCGTGTTAATGCCCTGCTCTGCGAGCGCCTTTAATAGTGCGTTAAACTCAACGCTATCGAAGGCCTTTTCATAGTCGACAAAAGCAATGCACAGCGGGAGTTTGTATTCCCTCGCTCTTTCTAGGAGCTGGCTAAGGGTAAATATATGGTCGATTGTACTGAAATTTCTTCTAAACCAACCAACTGCAGAACATGCTACAAAGACTCGACAAGAAAAGTAGTCAGGTCGGCCTGAAAATGAACCGCTGCAAAACAAAATATATGCGATCAGACGTCTTACGAAAAGCCCAAATAACGGTAATAGGAGAAGACATCGAAGAAGTGGAACAGTACATATATTTGGGCCAAGAAGTTAATATGCGCCAAGACCTGAACGGAGAACTCTCACGAAGGATTTGGGCAGGATGGTGTGCGTTTAATTCCATCAAGGACGTCCTCAAAGGAAAAACTGACAAGACCACACGTAAAAATATTTTCAATTCAGCAGTGCTGCCAGCCATGCTGTATGGCAGTGAAACGTGGGCACTGACGAAGAGAGAGGAGCAACGGCTGTTGGTAGCTGAAAGGGCAATGGAATGAGCTATGTTGGGAATCTCCCTTCTGGATCGTATACCAAATGAAATCATCAGAGAACGCAGCGGTGTGAAAGATATTGTCGTGGAAAGCAGACATAACAAGATGCGATGGGCGGGCCACACAGCACGGCTCATGGATAACAGGTGGACCGCAATCATTGCTGAGTGGTACCCGCGAGAACAGAAAAGACCCCTCCAGTCGGCCTCCAAGAAGATGGGAAGATGACATCGTTAAACATTTCGGACGAACGTGGAGAAGAAAGGCAAGAGTGCGAGAAGAATGGCAGACGTGTTGTGATCGGCGCAGTCTTAACGACAGCTGAAGTCCGATCGATCCAGGTGATCCAGGTGATGTGAACCTTTAGTTTCCATTATCTGTGCTCACTATCTCTTGCAGTTTTGATAATAAATGTATTGTTTTTACTATACATATATCTCAGTGCTGTGTTATTAAACAAGGTGCTGATCCTGAGTTGAATCTTACAACCTGGTGTCTACACTGTTCCCTTGGGGACAGCAGACCTGGTATTTCTGTGAGTGTTCAGTGGAGATGGAGATGGACACTGCAGAAGAACGTTTCAAAGGGACCTGGAGACTGAGGTACACCTATTGTTAACCTACAAGGCAAAGTAAGGGCTGGCATAGTCTGGAGGAGATAGTTTGGGTGGTTAACAGGCTGGGGGTGTCAGGAAGCTGACACTCAGTTAAGCATGAGCAAGTCTCTCTCTTGCTGGAGGCCGGGAGATAACAAGATGACTCACACTCCTTGGTACCCCAAGAACCATCACACACTCCTGATAATGGATCCATATAGACTATTTGTTAGGTAGTACAAACATCATAGTTAAAGGGCCAATATCAACCTGAATAGTTGTCAATGTTGAAAAAATTAGTTGACACGTCAGGTTCTACAACCGCCTCTAAGAGCCTCAGCCAATAGTCTGCATTTATTAAGCAATTTGAGGCAGGGACTTTTCACATGTTTGAAAAGGAGCTAGTACATGATGGGCAATACCAGGAACAAATAACTAATGCTCTGTGAAAGACCCACACAAACCAAAAGGGAACTGGACTAACTATACAGGGGAAACAATGCAATGGACTGTTCACAAGGTGCTGTCAAATAGACAAACTGAGGAGATATTTTTTCCTTTAATCTCCTTTAATTATAGTAATTTCAGGGGCTATTTGTAACAATAGCAGATAAAAACAGGAGTGTGATTTTTAAACCAAGTGTTTTTTAATATAATCTGTTATAGGATAGTCAGAAAGTATATACCCTTGTTGGCTTTCACCTGTTAGGGAGCATCAGACATGATATCTCTAATCTGCATGACCTGTTTCCTTTCCTATTTCATCCCCTCGCTCCCCTTCCCCCCCAGTATTGTCAATTATATCTGGCTATATCTGTGCCTCATATGGTATTTCCTGTGCCATTTAGTCTTATATGGACATATGTAAGCTGAAAAGCAGGCTGCCTAGATACTAATAAAATACTGATCCCAGCCTCCTGCCTATATCTGATCCCCAGCATCCAGACTGATGCATAATCTTTATGATAAAGTGGCAAGATTATGTAAATATATGACCTGACTGGCCAATGGCAAATCCAAGTTGCTTGTATCTGTATACGTATTTGTGAGCATATAGACCAGAACTCATTAGCAACACACCTATCAAAACACCCATGAGAAAGCAGAAAAAATACACTATGCAAAATACTTTGCCCCCAACATTTTAGAATGTAATTTCATCTGAATATGAATGTACTATCTACATCTTAGAGGGCTTAGCAAGCAGCAGCCCGAATGAGACCAGATACTTTAATGTGAGTTGCTGGTGACCAGAAATAAATAAAAGTTGTAAACGTCCCCTGCCCCCGCCCTGCCCTGCCCTGCCCTGCCCTCGCCACACACACAAATAAATGCATTTATAGGCTTATCAGTGAGGACTTCAGTTCAGATACTGAGGGCTCCATGTTCCTCCTTCAGCATTTGATGACATTTCAAGAAGATCGACAGTGCGTTCTTTACATCTTCTCAGGCATTTATGATGCAGCTTCTGATTTGGGAATGTAAGAGCCTCCAGGGAAAGAGACAAAAAGGGTTTCCTTTTATCCTGTGACAGTGTGGGATAGAGGTAGCTGAGGCTTCTTTAGCCCTAGGGGCGAGGGGACCTGCTGCTCTAGAGCACTTGAGACAGCCTGTGGTCCTCAGGTGGCTACCTCCCCTGCTGCATCTTATAGGGAATTCCAGTATAGCTACTGCACATCAAGGAGAGGCTGCTGATCCGGTGTGCTGTATATGGAGGCCAGGGAGGAAGCAGAATAGAGAAGACTGTGAGACAGACTTTTCTCATTTCAAAATTTAAAGAGACAAGCACATTAATTAGATTGAAAACTCTTCAAAGTAAGGGCTGCCTGCTACTGTGTTTGTACAGTGCCTAGCACAACAGGCCTCACCCACTAACATAACAATAAATAATTTTCATGTAAAACTTTAAAGTGCTCTAGCCATGTCCCCTCCCACATGATACGCTGGGAGCAAGGAACCAGAGAGGGGTGGTGGTGGGCTTGCTATGCTGGTAACATGGTATAAAGAGATTCCTTTGGGCCAGATGAATCCCTAGATACCTGATTAGGGAAGCTTTATGTAACAATAGCAGGTTTCAGCCTGGATTAGTTTAGGATGCAAATGGATTTATCACAAACAACAGGTTCACCACTCAGCTGGCTACATAAGAACTTTTATTTGTGTTTGAGATTGGTGACGCGCACACAGATTTTATGAGCTTTAGTTAGTACAGACGAGTATAATCGAAACCATAAGAAACTAAGATATAGACTACGTAAAGTACAGCAAAACGACCCTCTGGATCGTGCAGCCTTAGGCTGGTACAAGATAAAGCAATCCCCCAGTGTTGACATACTTATAACCTTGTGCATCCTTACAATTTTATGGAGGCCATTAGAAGCATAAATAGAAGAAAGAATCAGTGAAGCACACCGCAAGAGATGCCAATGTTTTGGATTGATGCCAACACATTCACTCCCAATGTCCCACTTTGTGAACATTCGTGCATCCGATTTTATACTCCCTTTTCCATACATTTACATATCCATGACCATATTTTACTTAAGTCTTGGCCTCTTGTGCATATGTGGCAATCAGGGTACCCATAATCGGGGTTCTGATTGCTGACTTAAGCTATTTACATCTGTGTGCACTGTGTTAATACATTTCCCAATGATTTCCAATACATTAATGTGTAACCTCATGGTTACACATACCATAAATCACCCCACCCAAAAATCCATTATTTCATGCTACTGTGGTGTACTTGTGTAACACAAGGTACTCACTGCAAAATATTGCTACATCTTATAACGTTAGGTCAAATAGTCATACTAACTCCTTTGCAACTTAGGCTAACTATTACAACTACTAATAGGTCCAGTAGGCCTCTGTTTATTATCAAGCCTACCACAGTTATACAAATTCTTGTTTTTCCCTACTATTACAACTTTAATAGCTTCTATTTTACTATATTAAAGCATGTTAATATGCCTTGGCACATAATATATAAATTAATCTTATACTCTAACATCAAGTTAAAGTAGCTAGGGAAAAGGGCAGTGGTTAAGCCACTTAAGGCCCAATTCAAAGTCCATAGAAGTCAATGGGCATCTTCGAGTCGGTTCAAGCCCTTGGCCTTCAGTCTTGTGACTACCAAGACAGCCAACAATCCTAGAACCTTTAAATTCCTGTTCTCAGGGAGATTTTCTGCCCTGAAGAATGAATTTTATTAAATGACAGTGTCTGTTAAAACACATACACACACACACACACTCCAAATCAAAAAAAGCCACCCCCCATTCCACTCTTCCCACAGTATATATAGAATTTTAAGGCTCCTCTCTTTCCTCATCTTTGTGTGTTACTACTTGATTTTTATAATCTGTCAAGACAAATCCTTCTAAAGGACTTATTTCTGCATCCAGTGAAGCAAAGGCAGCATTCCAACTATTCATAACCCATGGAAGTAGGTTATTCTGTGTCTCCTGGTCATGTCAAAACCAAAAGAAACATAAACAAAAAAGCTACACTCGCTTCCGAGTTGCATCACTGTTCTGACATTTAATGTCACCTGCATAATGAGTAAGGGTCTGGCTCTCCAGTAATTTTCCATTGCTACAGAGTTTGGATTTTAACCAAAATATGTTGTGTGTGTCCCCTTTGTTTTATGAATACCAATATGTATCAACGTATTTTAGCAGAGAATTAAGGCTTCAGCTTCAGATGCTAATGGTACAAGATTCAGTTCCTTCTCACTTGGCAATCAATGTTCAGGAATATGACATCACAATTTTAGTACAATCATATCTCAGTCTAGGATGCTGTATCAGGTTAGCTATGTTAAGGTCCAAAGTCAGAACTGAAAGATTGTCTAGGTACAGACAACATGTCTGTGAATATTTTTCTAGAACAGATATAAGATGTACCGGATATATAGGAGGTATAGAAATTGAAGTGGTACAGTATATGCCAGTTTAGTATTTCTTATGCATACCAGATCATCTCTGACTCCACCAATGGCTGCTCTTATATATTGGCACTGAATCAGAATGAAAGTACTACCTATCTTTATAGGACTTTTTCAATGTGTTGAAACTGAAAAATATATGTATCCAGATCCCAAACATCTCAACAATTGGGGTTGTTTGCATACAGCCAGGGTTTTGGTTTGAACCCAGAGAGCTTATGCCTTTACAAAAAATTACCTTGGAAGGTCTGACGAGGCAGAAATAAAATAATAAAGACCGGAGATAAGTGAGAGTATTATGCAGATCTTTACTGGAGCCATGGGTTTCTTATTATTTTAATGGTGGTAGTAAATCTTCTAGGACCATGTACTAGTGGTAGCTAAATTGAAAATGAAAATAAGAACAAAGAAGAGATCTGAATAACAGAGATGTCCAGGTTATAACATCACCAAGCTAAAAGAGATGACAACACAAGAGTTTAGAATTGTGCTAGCAAATAGATACTAGGTGCTTGAAGATGAAGATGATGGAACAGTAGAAGGCAAATGGAAAGTATTAAAGGAAACTTCCACTAAATTGTGAAGAAGTGCTGGGATTCAGGACAAAACATCACAATGAATGACCTGAGCATATATGGCAGAAAACAGAAGAAAAATTCAAAATTAAATGAACTAAATCAAGTAAGAACAAGAACACAGACACAGTGACTCCATGAGGAATATCTCATAAAGATCAAAGAGGCCAAAAAGAATGCTAGGAAAGACAAACAAGGCTTTATAATCAAAATTGCAACAGATGCACAGACCACTACAACACAAAGGCATGAAGACTTCATTTGACAGTTGTCAGGAAGAAAAATAAATACCAATGGACCAGTTCAAGAGAATGAGGGCAACTTAACAACGACAACATCAGAACAACTAAATATATGGAGGCATGATTTTAGTCAACTATGGAATAGTGAGTCATTGGTGAATCACCTAGATATAGAGGAAGAAGATCTGGATGTCGAACTAGGATCTATCACCCAAGTAGAAATAGAGAGGGCAGTCAATTGGTTAAAAAGTGGAAAGGATAAAATTCAAATAGATGTTCTTAAGGCAGACTTGAAGAACAGAGTAGGCATTTTGATAGGCCTCTTACAAAAGATAAATAAATGAGTGGACAACGGGTGATATAGTGAAGCTGCTAAAGACAGGAGACCTAAGTCAGTGTAAAAACTGTAGGGGCATTTAACGGCTGTCTATTCCAGGTAAGGAATTTACACATAATAAAGAAAGTGGTAGATTCAAAGTTACAAGAACATGCAGGGTTCAGACAGGAGAAATCATGTATAGATCTACTAGTAAGCCCTAAATATCATCATAGAACTGCCAATTGAATGGCAGTCACTGCTATATATGAACTTTATAGATTTCCAAAAAGCCTTTGATACAGTGGATAGAACAGTTTTATAGAAGGTGCTATGCCACTATGGAATCCCTCCGAAATTTGTGAATATCTATGAGAGGGGTCGGCAACCTTCAGCACGTGGCCCATCAGGGTAATCGTCTGGTGGGCTGCGAGACATTTTTTTTTACGTTGACCATCCACAGGCACGGCCCCCTGCAGCACCCAGTGGACACGGTTCACCATTCCTGGCCAATGGGAGCTGCGGGAAGTGGCGTGGGCCACAAGGACATGCTGGCCGCCGCTTCCCGCAGCTCCCATCGGCCAGGAACAGCAAACTATGGTCACTGGAAGCTGTGGGGGGCTGTGCCTACGGACGGTCAATGTAAACAAAATGTCTTGAGGCCTGCCAGTGGATTACCCTGATGGGCCGTGTGCTGAAGGTTACTGACCCGATTTATGAAAATAAGACATGCCAAGAACTGACTAAGCCATTTGCGGTTACTACGGGTGTGAGACAAGGATATCATATCTCACTTATGATCTTTTTACTAGTAGTGGATTGGGCAATGAGAAAGACCATAGAACATCCAAAGGGCACATGCTGGACTTTCACACAGATGTTAGAGGACCTTGACTTTGCAGATGACATTAGCTTGTTATCCCATACCCATAGAGACATGCAAGCCAAAATAAATAATTTCCAGGTCCATGCACAATTAACAGGGTTGAAAATCAACACCTCCAAAACTTAAAACTAAGGTGCTCAGATACTACAGTAATTAAGGTGATATAATAACCTATGTAGAATAGAAAGTTTATACAAATATTTACAGCTTTATTAAGTGAATGTAGCTGTTTCACAACTACTGAACACTAACTATAAAAAATTTAAGCTGGACAAATAAGAGTCTGATTCTGCCACCTTGATTCAGGCTGGGTAGTACCTTACTATGCAAGCAGGCCCATTGATTTCATTGCTTTCTTAGGATTTTAGTCAGCCTTCTTTTGTAGTGAGATGCATTTGGAGTAAGAATGGCAGGATCTGCCCCATGATAAATGTGGGGTAGAATGGATTTCTCATTAGTCATCCCTCTTGAACCATGGCAGTTATACAAATGTTTGGGTGACTAGTCTAACCTTGAATACCTTCAAAGGCTGAAATTCCACTGTCTCCCCCTTTGGTAACTTGTTACAATGCCTCACAGTTCTTAAAGTTGCATAGTTTTTCTTAAGATAAGTAACAAATGGTCCCTACATGTCATCAGTTGTTGGCTGCGTGTGCGTGTTCTCTCCGTATGCTGCACTGGCTCTGGGCAGATCGAACTTCCCAAGAAAACCAGAGACTCCGTTCAGTAGCAAAGGCACTGAGTCAGGTTTATTGTTGATGAAGCACAGTCCTCGTGTTCTATACATGCTACAGGTACACTAGCACATAGATGCCCATTACAATGGACTTGGCTCAGAACAGTGGGGCTTTCCATTCCCCCCAGGCGGGACAAAGACACCCCTTCTGTGACCTCTCTTTTATACACGGATACACAAATTACATATAGCCCCTCTGACGTGGTTAGTTACCACCTTTTACCTTATACATGTTGGTTCAATCAAAACCTTTCTATTCATCACCCTGTCATCCTGACCTTATCTTTAAGAGGGTCACAGTGTGTCCTTGTATCATCTTTGGGGACTGTGTTTACACCATAACCTTGTACTGGAGTGATCTGGTACTACCCTTCTGGAATGTGTTTACGTGAATACTTAGTGCCTAGGAGTGCATGTGGTTTTTGCAGCGCCAGCCCTGTTCTTGCCAAGCTCACGTATCAGATAGTGAGCCTGCAAGCAGGCATCTGCTTTGTAACAGGGCTGGGCCTGACGCTTGCTAACTCTTCTTTATATTAGCAGGGCTTGACTCTGTTTGGGCCTTAGGCCTTACACCAGGCCTTTTATACCAGGTCTCAGGTTCTCTTTTTCTACTACATTACATCTTAAAGATGTTACTGTTGACCTTGTTGAATAATGAAGTGGATCCACGTCCTCTCTACAGCATCCATTGTTCTTGCCAGAGAAAAATCCTTTCATGGCCAACACTTTAGTCCCTCCCTGCTTGGTTTCTCTCTGCAAACCTCTGAGAAAGACTCCACAAATCACTGGTGGTCCATGAACCCCAGAAACAGACCCATTGCTATAGTGTAGACAGCTTCTCCTAACACTTGTAAAGAAGTCTTTCTCCCCTACCCCCAAATCACATCTCATCTTTGTAACCAGAGCATTCTTCTGAACACAGAGATGCAGAAGGGAAATTCAAGTGTAATTCTGTGTATGTTTCTCTACAATTGCAAACACACAGAATAACAGATGGGAATGTTCCTACTGGGTGCTTGTTTATGCCAAATATTCTCGTTACAGTTTGTTCTGAGTTGCTTAGAGTTCAAAAGCTGGTTAATGGCGCCAAGGATTGATGAATCAAGTATATGGCCGCATCCAAAGAAAAGGAAGAGCTCCTCATGCTGTCTTTTCTTTGGTTCGTTATATTGCAAGGTATCATGGAATGAAAGACTGGAGAGAGAATCCCTACTATATAGATTTCCAAAACTACGTGAAAAGGAATAAAAGAATTTAATATAAGGGAGTTTTCACTTTTGTCTCTTCATCAAAATCTCAATTTTTCTACTAAATTTACAAGGAAAAATCAGAATAAAATACGCAATAACTCTAAAACTGGTAAGTATTGTTTTCCCCATTGTCCCAGTTTTGTGGGCTCCCAACCCGAGACATCTAGGGCTGGGCTGAGAACCTAGAATCCTAGAGACTAAAGTTAGCAACTTCAGCGTTGAGGCTGTGACGGGTTGCCTCCATTTGGATGCCACCTGATGTGCTGAGATACCACTGAGCCTGCCTGTTATGCTAACCTGGGCACCCTTTTTACCTGTCTTGCTGAGCCAAGCTATTAGGCTTCCTCCAGCACACACACACAGACAGGGCCATACCCAACTGCAGAATGAAGCAGACACTGAGGCCTGGTCCACAGTGGGGGGGTGGGGGGATTGATCTAAGATACACAACTTCAGCTATGAGAATAGCGTAGCTGAAGTCGACATATCTTAGATTGAATTAAAAGTACTTACTGCGGGTCCACGTGGCACAGGCTCGCTCCCCCGTCGACTCCGCTTACTCCTCTCGCCGAGCTGGAGTTCCGGAGTCGATGGGGAGTGCTTCTGGGATCAATTTATCGCATCTACATGAGACGCAATAAATCGATCCCAGAAGATCGATCGCTACCCGCCGCATCGGGCGGGTAGTGTGGACGTACCCTGAGATCAGTTCTGGTAATGCTCAGCTTAAGGGACTTGCCACAGCACTCAGGTGTCCACCTCCCTTGGAATGCAGACCCAACGGTATATTATGAAATCCATCTCCTCCCTCAATGTGGAGGAAGGTATGCACAGCCTGTGACACCTCCCCCCTTTAATTATGAATTGTACACACGGGGTTATGTTATAAACAAGAAATAAGTTTATTAAATTACAAAAGGTGAATTTGATGTGTATATAAGAGATAACAGACAGAACAAAGCAGATTACTGAGCAAATAAACCAAAGGATGCAAGTTAAGCTCAATGTATTTAAGAAACAGGTTACAAAATGTAATTTCTTACCCTAAATGTTATTTTAGGCAGGTTGCAAAATTTCTGTGGTTCAGAGTTCCAGTTGTATTTCTTTTCAGACGGACCCCCGTCTCAGTCTGGACTCCCCCTGCCTTCCCTTCAGGTGGCTTTAGCAGTCTTTCTTCTTGGGCAGACAGGCCATGGAGAGGAGGAGTCCCATTTGCCTTCCTCTCCACCCTTAAATAGGATTTACATAAGGCAGGAATCCTTTGTTTCCCAAACTTGGCCCCCCTTCCCTTCCAGTGGAAAGTTACAAGAAATCTCAGGTAGTGTTTAGTATCAGGTGACAAGACTACCTGACCTAGCAGTGTCACAGTTACGTCCCCGGTCGCCTCCCAGGAGGGAGAGAGATTATTATCTTCATGGTTTTGTTATTCCTTCCTGATGGCTCATTAAATTTGATGGTCTGTTGTCTGGTGAGTGTCTTCCCAATACACACCCAGTTGTAATGGTTACATAGTCCATATTCCTAACTTTAGATACATGCATACAAATTGCATAAGCACATTCAGTAAATCATAATCTTTCCAATGATATCTTACATGTGCCATCTTGCATAACGTATATCTCAGTTATGTCATATTCATATCGTAAGCATATTTTCATAAAGAATATGGAGTGCAATTTTGGGCTAAGTGACCCACCCACCATGATGCAGCAAGTCAGTGGGCAAGCCAACCACAGAACGCTGGAGTCTTAATCCTAATGTTCTACTCTAAATACACTGAATCACACGCCCTCTGTCATGAGAGCATGATTCTCTGAGAAGTCCACAATACTGGCTAGTTACTGTTCCTTATATTTGTCTTTCACAAGAATTTTGGTTTGTTGAACTTTAATTATACTGATTATATCAATAACTGCAAACAAATAATATAGATACTATGATAATATAGTTCAATCAGAGAGCCATCACACAAATGCCTCTAAATAAAATAAATGGCATTTTTAGGATGTTCCTTCCTCAGGGCTTTTAACGCTTCATTTCACAATGCTCATGGGTTTCTAAACTCCCCAGCGTTTACCTTCTTCAAATCTAATACGCATGTGCTGCTGTGTTCATTAACCCATTCCATAACTATCCTGTATACCAGTGGTTCTCAAGCTTCAGCAACCCAAGGACACCCCGTTTTGATTTAAAAAAATGTGGGGACCCCAAACCCTGCCCCCACTCCATCCCTTCCCCCAAGGCCCCACTCCCACCCCACCTCTGCCCACCCCCCTGCTCACTCCATTCCCCCACCCTCACTCACTTTCACCAGACTGGGGCAGGGGGTTGGGGTGCAGGCTCTGGGAGGGAGTTTGGGTGTGGGAGGGGGTACAGGCTCTGGGCTGGGGCAGGGGGTTGGAATGCGGGAGGGGGTGAAGGGTGCGGTGCTTAACACAGACGGCTCCTGAAAGTGACCGGCACATCTCTCTGGCAGAGGCTCCTAGGCGGGGGGGACCAAGGGGTCTCCGCGCGCTGCCCCAGCACACAGGCACCACTCGGCAGCTCCCATTGGCCAAGAGCTGAGGAGTTGGCACTCGGGGCAGGAGCAGCACACGGAGACCCCTTACCCACCCAGCCAGGGGCCACAGGAACATGCTGCTACTTCCAGGAGCGGAACAGAGCAGAGCCAGGGCTGGGGTGCCTGCCTTAGTCCCGCTGCATCTCCAGAGGGGGAGGAGTTGATCAGCGGGGCCCGTGGACACCCTGGAGTACTCTCAGGGAATCTCTCTAGGTACCACTTATAAAACCCAGTTTGATATTATGATCTCTCTGTATATCACACTACAAACTCCATTTTGAAGGTACGGCTTGTCTGCCTTCTCAATTTTCTTTTTACTTTCATGCTGAACTGAAATTCCAAAGAGTAACAACACAAATTTAACAATGGAAGGTTGTTAAACCTTGATGATCCTCTATTCACATAGAAGCCCCCTTGGACAACGAGCTGGTTACCTCCCAGAAAAAACAGTGTATTCATGTGGACTGGTAATTTGGTGGGGGACTGATTGTGTAATGATGAGACTGAACAGAGTGCCACCTGACAAAGGGGATGGGAGATTTTAAAATTGCAAACCAGAAGCATAGTTAAGAATGCATGTGTTAGTATGCAGCCATTTTGTAGCTGTGTCAGTCCCAGGATATTAGCGAGACAAGGTGGGTGAGATAGTATCTTTTATTGGATCATCTTCTGTTGGTGACAGAGACAAGTTTTAACCACCTTCACTCCTAATCAGTTTCCCTCCCCCCCGCCCATCTTCAGATATTTTAGCTGTGAAGGTCCAGTCTAAGTCTCTACTGAGTACATGCAAAGTGCAATTTTTCAGCGGCTTATAACGTAAGCCTGATTTGGGAAGATTTCATGGGAATGATAAAGGCACATCCCTGCCACAGGTCACCTCCTGCCAAATTTCAAGTCTCAGCTCCAAAGCATGGAGGCACTACATCCTCTCAAAGGTCACCAGAATTTTAACATGGGGCAACACAATATATTTTTCCCTAGCCTCATTCTCAGAAACAGCTAAAACATTTTGGCTGAAATTAAATAAACAAACAAGCCCAAGAGACACCTGGCATGGAAAATTTCAACTCAAATAGAAATTTTGGCAAAATTATAAGGAACTGAAAACAGGGTCCTATAATGGGAAATGTTGGGCAACCTTAATAAAAGGCAGTTCTACCACCCCCACATATGGTATTGAAATACACTACTGGGAATCTTCATAATTTTGTTCAATTATAAAAACAAAAAAGTGTCTCATATTATAAGATTACATCACCTGAGCATTTTAAAAAGTGGCTTGCACTGTTATATTTTACACTATGAATAATAAGGTACTGAAACAGACCTGCTTTGACCAGTCAACACAGGAAAAATCAAGATCAAGGCTGAAACTCCTTCAGGTTTAGACGGTTCACTCTTTATGCAGCTGCTCTGCATTAAGAACTATCACTGGTATCAATGAGAGCACAGCTGCAGGATTAGGCCCTCAAGAATTAAGATTCTATCTTCACAGATGGTTGGTTAGAAAAAAGAAGAAAAAAAGACCCCTCCAAAACCCAACAACCCATTAATAAAATACACTTCTAATAGACTGGAAATTGATCATACATCAAAACTTTCACAGCAATATAGAACTATTTCCAATATTGCATGTGTGTTCAAGGGCCTGAGTTAATATTTATATTGTTATGAAAAGGATCATATACACATTTTCCTCATGAACATGATCCACTACCCTCAACAACTATTTTCATTGCCCCTAAAGCCTAAACATAATCCTCATATATGTTACTAGACATATGACCATTAATGTTAAAATCTGCCTGGACATAACTCTTAAATATGAGTCTTCCTCTCCAGTGCAGTAAAATCTGCCATGTGTTTACTCTGTATAGTTACTTTTTGGAAAGTAATGTTTAATCTGATGCTCTGTCTGGAAAATGAAGTCTCCGACTAAAATGTAGGTCAGTTTCTAAACCCTATGGTTATTATTAATTATATTTATTATTATGCAAAGAGTATGTGTCCTGCTAGATTTGTTAATAGCAACTCTCAACATAAGGGATTAGGCTACGGTTTGCTTTGTTAAGAGACAATATTTTTAAAAAACCTCACAATGAAGATATAATAGCATATAGTGGGCTTTGCTGTAGGCAGGGTAGGATGAGGCCATGTTACTGATGTGTCCTTAATCCTGCACTGAATAAGAGCTTCAATGCAGCAGTTATTTTATCTGCGGGTGATTTCATGTGGGATAATTAGCAGCTGAACCAGCATTTTCTGTAGCAGAATTATTTTGTATTCTTTTTGCTATAGTCTTTTAAACCAAATAAAATACTATTTAACACTTCCCCCTCCAGATTGATCACAGATGTTAGCACTATTTCCATACTCTGGTCTCTTTTTTTGAATTATAGAACAGGCATATAATCCTATTTTAAAGCAACTTCACTGTTGCTACTAATTATGTTTCATTTTAAAATGCCCTAGTTATTCCTGAAAATAATCACTGGTTTCAAGTCACAGGAAAATGATATTTATATTCATAGCACAGAAAGTCCATTTTATACATAAATTGCTACCCAAATGTTTTAATCATGTTAGCTATAGCCAACACATTGCAAGAGCTATATTTTATAAACTCAAACAAGATCTTGTTGATTTTTATCTACCTATATATAGCCGGTTTGGCAAATACCACTAGCACACAGTCTTCACTCTTAATCATGACAAATATATTGTATTTGTCAGACTTGAAGAGCAGCTAATTCAGCCAACACAAATATCTCTTTAGTTTAATATATGAACATACTTGCCCAACTAACAAGTAGTTGCACAGAAACTTACCCCCCCACCCCCAAAAAGCCACAAATGGGTCTGGTTAACCTTTAAATTGCATATAAATACATTTAGCCAATAGAAAATTATGGTCTCTGCCTCTATTAACAACCTTGTTGCTCAGGTAATAAAAGCCAAATTCACCACAGGTAAAGATGGATACAATTCCATTTCAGTTAATGGGGTTGCACCTAATTAAATGCAAGAGGTGAATTTGGCCTTTTTTGGGTTCCCTGCTGATTAATCAATCATCGGGGACACTGGAAGGGCATGTTATAAAGATAGCAGAATAATACAAAATCCTTGTTACACACCTTGACTTTTGATACAGACAATGTTTAGTACTGAACAACAGATACACTAGAAATACTGTATAACAAAGGCAGCATTCTCAGTTACCACTCAGCTTTCTCTTAAGGCGGTCTTGTGAAAAATAAATATATATGACAGCATTTGCCTTAAATATGATGAAAAGTCCACCTTTACAGGCAAATATGCTTTAGATTTAAATATATTAAAACATGAACACAGGTGAACTTGCTAATTACCAGTACTAAAAGTGAGAGTTTCCACTATTTTGTGATGAATATTTTACAGATTTTTGTAAAGAAACAGACAATACAATACAAAATACAAAAAGGAAGCCAAGTTACAGGTTGAATATGTTCCTGAATACTGTACACTTTATGGGAGCTCCAACAGAGCTATGCAATTTTACAACTTGTCAAGGCTGCACAAATACAAGGCAATACTACACAGACATTAGGATGGGGGTTACAATACTACATATCACATTAGGATGAGGGTTACAGTAATAAAACAAAACGAAAATAAGAAAGAAAAACTTGTAGCACCTTAGAGACTAACAAATTTATTTCAGCATAAGCTTTCGTGGGTTAGTACCCACTTCATCGGATGCATGGAATGAAACATACAGTACACAGATATTTATACAGTCAGAGAAACATGATAAGGTCGAGGTGCATAGACCAACCTTAAGAGACGAATTAGTTGAGAGGAACCATAACAGCAGGGGAAGAAAAACCTTTGAAGTGATAAACATGATGGTCACACAGGTGTGAATGAGGATCGTTAACTTAAGGGAAATAGATTCAATTAACGTAATGGCTGAGCCATTCCAAATCTCTATTTAATCCGGACGCAATGCAACCTAGTTTGCATATCAATTCGAGTTCAATAGTTTCTCTTTGAAGTCTGCTTTTGGAGTTAATCTGTCGCAACACTGCTACCCTCAAGTCTGTCACTGAGTGATTAGGGAGGTTGAAGTGTTCTCCTACTGGTTTTTGAATGTTATGATTTCTGATGTCAGATTTATGTCCATTTATTCTTTTGCGTAGAGACTGTCCGGTAAACAGAAGACATGCATGAATAGGGTGGTGAGTGTAGAATAGGGAAGGAATGGACAGGGAGAGAGAAAAGGAGGGGAAGTTTAGGGGCAGTGGAGGTTTAGCATTCTTCAAACGGTTAAGGTTTTTTATCCAAATGTATCTAGAAACAGGGTCCAAATTTCTTCTAATTCATATCACTAGTTTACAGTGGTGAACTATTCTTTCTTTGTTTGCAACACAGACAGGTCTGAATACCTTCGTTCTACTCTTCCATTTTTCTTAAATCATCCATCTGGTGATCACTGCAGTCCTCAAAAACCACAGTCTCTGTGATGGAGTTAAACCTAGCTTAACAGGTAAGTATCCTAGGACATAATTTCCAGCGGAGGTTTGGCTTGTTGAAGTCAAATGCCATTTTAGCTTATATTCATTTCTTTCCATGGTTGCTTGACTGTTGAACAGTCCCACAGTATTGTGCCAAGAAATGTCAGATGATAAAGTCTTATCTTGTGCAGACTGGTACCCAGTCATTCTGAATAAAATCGTCTGTTGTATCTAGCTTAACCCGAGATCCACAGAGGCATTTTTAACATTACATAACATGCTCTGTCATTGACAGTTTTCTAAGGACTGTGATTAATCCCCTTCCCACACTTTAACAAAAAACTCAATTAATTGGGTTTTTATTAATAAAGCATACACAGTGGATGTGGGCCTGGGGCGTTAAAGAAGCATTTCTAAAGCTCCCAGTAATTCTGGGGCTCTGGAAGTCCTAGCGTGTATGAGCCAAGTTGATATATAAGCAAGTCTCTTAGGCCTTGCCACATTTCATGAAAATTTTGATGGTTCCTGACTGTGATTTATAGTCAGCAAGTGATCAAATTGCAACTGCATCTTAATTCCAGAAGCAACCATCGTGATTAGGAGACAAATAAAGATTGGTTATCTTTCAGCGAATATGTTTTTATTAAATACCAATTAACGACACACACAAAAGTCTCAGTGAGAAGGGAAATAAGTGAAGGGCAGTGTAGGCTCTTATAGCTGTGTGTAAGTCCAGCTATCATTTTGAAAGCTGTCGGAAGGGGTGGAGTAAACGGGGTCAGGAAGTTGTAAGGAATGTGTGGGAGGAGTTTGGGAAGGGCATGGTAAGCAGTTCTGTGTTGGCTGGTTTGTGGAAAAATACTGACATCCCAAGATGGAGTCCAGAATCATGTGGCCTGGTCACATGTCCTTATACAGTCATAGTGGCCATTATTTACAGGCTGTCTGGATTGTTCTCAGGAAGACTCACCAGGTGGGAGTTAAGCTTTCCCTAAGGCATATTCTTTTCCCTAATGGCTCATTACCCTGAATAGGCCCTTCTCCACACACCATCTAGACCAGGGGTTCTCAACAATTTTTTGGGTGGCCTCGAAGTGTGGTCACCAACTAGTGCTGGTGGCCGCACTGACAATTTTTCCTAAAATACTTAATTAACTTTAGGAAAAAACAAATGAATATGCACATATACATGTCCAAATCATTGTAAGTTACTTATGTAGGGGTTTTTTTTAGACTCAGTAATAAAAATAATGTACCGTTGTCTCTATTTTTTACTGGACCTAAACAGAACAGAAACACAAATACGGCGCTTTGCATGTTTATGTCTTTTTGTTGTTGTTTCTTTTGCTTTTTTGGCTGCGCTTTTTTGTTCTAAGACTTGCAAGGTGGTAAGTCTTCTGCTGTGAAAAGTGATATTTGTATGTTTGTTAATATCACTTTTCACAGCAAGCCCTGACCCAAATTGAGCCCTCGATGGGGAGGTGGGCAGAGAGCCAGTGGGGCCCAGCGGCGCCTGGAACCAGAGCATGCCACCACATGAACTGAGCCTGAAGCCCTGTGGCTGAGGCCTGCCTCCCCTACCCCCAGGAAAGTGGGGAATTCACCAGCTGCCTGCACCTCCAGCATTTGTGTCTCTGGAGGGGGGCAGGGTCCTACCGCTGATGTAGGCCCTGGGAGAGGGGCCATTGCTTTGTGCCCCCCACCTCCCATCACAGCCCAGATGGCTGTGGCCGCAAGAAAAAGCTCTGGTGGCTGCATTTGAGAAACACTGATCTAGACTGAAAGCATCTTGCCTAGTGGGCATCACCCAGGTATAATAACTACATTTGAAATACAGATACATAGTCAATATTCATAACTTCAGATACAAAAATGATACATGCATACAAATAGGATAATCATATTAAGCAAAAAACTTTCAGTGGCACCTCACATGACTTATCTTGTACAAAATGCTTCATAATTATGCCATAATCATATCATAATAATATTCCTATGATGAATATGGAGTGCAGTGTCACACCATCCATGCATATGTTAAGACGGGGACAACTCCCAAACAGTAACATTGAAAAATTGAATTATTACCTGCCTAAAAGTCCATCGCATGCTGACTCTGTTGACCTACAAGAGATGCAGTTTCAGTTCCTGGACTTGCTGTATGAGCCACATTTTCAAAATGTGGCCTCTATTGGTTATCATGCTACTTGATATGTGGCTAAAACTCTTGCATATTTTTTTTAAGAAGTCACATGCATGCAGAAGTGAATATCATCTGCCAACAGATTAAAGAGGCTAGGACTTTTTAGCTTGGAAAAGAGGAGACTAAGGGGGGATATGATAGAGGTATATAAAATTATGAGTGGTGTGGAGGAAGTGAATAGGGAAAAGTTATTTACTTGTTCCCATAATAGAAGAACTAGGGGCCACCCAATGAAATTAGTGGGCAGCAGGTTTAAAACAAATAAAAGGAAGTTCTTCACACAGCGCACAGTTAACCTGTGGAACTCCTTGCCTGAGGAGGCTGTGAAGGCTAGGACTATAACAGGGCTTAAAAGAGAACTGGATAAATTCATGGAGATAAAAGAAAATTCATGGTGCAAATAAGCGATGGTCACATTAACACCACCCTATACCAAAAACCCACTGACCGCTATGCCTACCTACATGCCTCCAGCTTCCATCCCGGACACACCACACGATCCATTGTCTACAGCCAAGCACTGAGGTACAACCGTATTTGCTCCAACCCCTTTGACAGAGACCAACACCTACAAGATCTTCACCAAGCATTCTCAAAACTACGCTACCCACATGACGAAATAAGAAAACAGATCAACAGGGCCAGACGTGTACCCAGAAGCCTCCTGCTGCAAGACAAACCAAAGAAAGAAACCAATAGAACTCCTCTGGCCATCACTTACAGTCCTCAGCTAAAACCTCTTCAACGGATCATCAGTGATCTACAACCCATCCTGAACAACGATCCCTCACTTTCACAGGCCTTGGGAGGCAGGCCAGTCCTCGCTCACAGACAGCCCGCCAACCTGAAGCATGTTCTCACCAGCAACTACACACCACACCATAATAACTCTAACTCAGGAACCAATCCATGCAACAAACCTCGATGCCAACTTTGCCCACATATCTACACCAGGAACACCATCACAGGATCTAACCAGATCAGCCACACCATCACCGGTTCATTCACCTGCACATCCACCAATGTAATATATGCCATAATATGCCAGCAATGCCCCTCTGCTATGTACATCGGTCAAACTGGACAGGTCTTACACAAAAGGATAAATGGACACAAATCAGATATAAGGAATGGCAATATACAAAAGCCTGTAGGGGAACACTTCAACCTCCCTGGACACACAATTGCAGACCTAAAGGTAGCCATCCTGCAGCAAAAATACTTCAGGACCAGACTCCAAAGAGAAACTGTAGCGCTTCAGTTCATTTGCAAATTCGACACCATCAGCTCAGGACTAAACAAAGACTATGAATGGCTAGCCAACTCCAAAAGCAGTTTCTCCTCCCTTGGTGTTCACACCTCAACTGCTAGAAGAGGGCCTCACCCTCCCTGATTAAGCTTACCTCGTTATCTCTAGCCTGAATCTTCCCTGCACTTTTATATCTGCCTCTGGACATTTCCACTGCTTGCATCCGAAGAAGTGGGTATTCACCCACGAAAGCTTATGCTTCAATACCTCTGTTAGTCTATAAGGTGCCACAGGACCCTTTGTCGCTTCATGGAGATGACGTCCATTAATGGCTATTAACCAGGATGGGTAAGGAATGGTGTCCTTAGCCTCTGTTTGTCAGAGGGGGGTGATGGATGGCAGGAGAGAGATCACTTGATCATTACCTGTTAGGTCCATTCACTCTGGGGCACCTGGCATTGGCCACTGTCTGTGGACAGGATACTGGGCTGGATGGACCTTTGGTCTGACCCATTACGGCCATTCTTATGTTCTTATGTAACACAGATTATAGCACTTAAAAATGTGCATGCACCACCCAGTGGAGATGGACAGACGCTTCAAAGAGAAAATAGTAGTGGAGACACACTAGCACTGATCTAGGACATGGAAGGTCTCAGACAGGTTTTGAGGTGTCACAACCACCCTCCCTTTATGAGTAGACAGAAAGTGGGAAGTCCCAAAACATTTTTCTGTTCTAACACAGGGTCACAGTATGGAAAAAGTTGAGAACCACAGATCTAGAATGTAGAGGAAAAAGTGGAATGGAATTTTCTACTATGTGTGATACAGCATGGCCAGAAGGCAGCAGGAGAGTGATCTAGGATGAGGAGAAGCCTTATTCCCTGTAGATTAATTAAAAGCACCTGAAACCAATTAGAGCACCTGAAACCAATTAGAGCACCTGAAGCCAGTCACCTGATAAAATCCCCCTGCTTCAATCAGCCAGAGGAGGAGCTGGAGCAGTTTGGAGGAGTGAAGCAGAGTGGATTGGTGGTGGAACAAAGAGCAGTTTGAAGGAAAATGGAGGACAGTTTTGAGAAGTGCTGCAGCGGGCTAAGAAGACCAAGATCCTAGGTAAAGGGACACCTGGCTTGTGCAGAGGGAAGGCAGGAAGCCCCACAAGTTGAAGGTCAGGAGAGGGAAGTAGCCCAGGGGAAAGAATCACTGGTACAAGTGGTTCACCTGCTATCATAGGGCCTCTGGGCTGGGACCCGGAGTAGAGGGCGGGCCTGGGTCCCTCCCTCTCCACTCCCCTTCCCTGGGACACTAGTAGGATAGCTGTTACCCCAGTTCAGGGGCAAGAAATGGCACCCTGAAACCCCCCCACAAGAAGAGAAAGTGCGGGACCCATCATAGCAGTGCCGGCAATTTGCCACATATGGAAAAAGTCAGATGAGTAAGTGACCATGCCTTTCTCTCTTTTCCCGAGCCTGTGGAACATAGGCACAATATGATCATAATTCATTTGGACCAGGATTGAAAATGAAATAGTCATATGCTGGATAAGTGCCTCATAATGGCCAATCCAGAAAGCAGAACTAGTGTTCTTGGAAGAGTTGTGTCCCTGTCTTCTTCACAAAATGAGTGTCATGCTCTCAGCTGTCTTTAGTAGTTCAAAAGTAAAAAAAAAAGACGGTCCCTAAAGTAAGAGCAGGAAAGAGAGTAAAATTTAAATACCTAACGTAACCGGCCTTCAATGGTGAGAGATGCAATAAAGCAGGGTCAGATTTTGAGAGAGAGGTGGAAAGAATCAGTGGAGAAGTATCTTAAAATAATTATATGGTATTGTGATGCCATATGATTGAAATGTGACCATGTATATCATTGTTGCTACCACTGTTATAGAAGGGGAGGGATAGCTCACTGGTTTGAGCATTAGCCTGCTAAACCCAGGGTTGTGAGTTCAATCCTTGAAGGGGCCATTTAGGGATCTGGGGCAAAAATTGGGGATTGGTCCTGCTTTGAGCAGGGGGTTGGACTAGATGACCTCCTAAGGTCCCTTCCAACCCTGATATTCTATGATTCTAACTGTAACAAATTTTAAACAAAGTGTATCATGTAAGGTGTCAATGGAAAGTTATAATTTGCCAAGTATGATTATCCTGTTTATATGCATGTATCATTTTTGTATCTGAAGTTATGAATATTAGCTATAGATCTGTATCCCAAATGTGTTTGTTCCTGGGGGATAACCACCAGGTAAAATATACAATGAAGCCAGACAGCTTTGTGTTGATGGCCCATTAAAGAAAATTAGCTCTCACAATGGGCCAAGAAGAAAACTCATCCAGCCCAGCAAGTCTTCCTATGGACACTTGAGAAAGAATATGGGCAATAGCTGCTCCTCTGAGTCATCAAAGCATGTAAGGGCATGTGACTTGCTCATATGACCCTGGACTCCCTCTTGTGTCTGTAATTTTCCACAGTCTGGGACTGGGAGCTTTATTTGGGACAGTAAAATTTCATCGACATGGGACTGGGAGAAGATATAAGAGACCCTGGAAACCTTTCCATTTTGTCTTAATTTCCTGCTTCATTTCTCTGGACTGGACTTCTAACAAGGAAGTTCTAAACAATGACTGATGATCCCCAAGCTGTCTGGGTAATTTCCAGAGAGACATTTGCAGACTAGCAGTTTATTCCAGCACTGTTTCAAACCTGACATAAGAACTTTGCAATTACTTGTATGTATATTATTTCCTTAACCATTTTAACTTGCAACTTCTTTTCTTTACAAATAAACCTTTAGATTTTAGTTACTAAAGGATTGGCAGCCATCTGGTAAGATCTGAGTTAAATATTGATCTGGCTATGTGGCTGGTCTCTTGAGATCAGAAGAACTTATTGTTTGATTAAATTGGTTTTCTATAACCACTCATCATAAAGTCTTGTGTCTGGGTAGTGAAATAAATGCTGGAATGCCTAAGAAACTACATTTTTGACTTCATGTTAACCAGTGTGGTGAGATAGACTTTTACTTTTGTTACTAGCATGGTATATCAAATGGTAGAATAACCAACAGTCTAGCATAAGTCTGCTCTATTTCTCAGCAGTTTGTCCTGAATATGGCATCCTCAGCTGTGTGACCCACTGACGCACAGTGACAGTATATATTCTATTTTGTAAATTCTCCCACACAAGAGAAGGTTACTCACCTTGCAGTAACTGAGGTTCTTCGAGATGTGTGTCCCTGTGGGTGCTCCACTCCAGGTGACGATGCATCCCGGCGCCGTTGATCGGAGATCTTCGGTAGCAGTGCCTGGTCAGGATGCACGCAACCAGCATTCTGTCTTGCGGTGGCGTTAGGGTCTGTCTGAGCACGCGTGTCCCGCACCTTCCCTCAGTTCCTTCTCTACCATAGAGTTGTCTGATTAGTACTACAAAGTATAGGGGAGGAGGGTGGGTCATGGAGCGCCCACAGGGACACAAATCTCAAAGAAACTCAGTTACTGCAGGGTGAGTAACCTTCTCTTCTTCTTTGAGTGCTGTTCCTGTGGGTGCTCCACTCCAGGTGAATGTGAAGCAGTATCCACTATGGTTGGTGGGACTTTGGAGTTGTGGAAGTGATAACAGTAGACAGTACTCCGTGGCCTACTGTGGTGTCTGCCGTGGTATCCTTTGTGATAGCATAATGTTTGGCGAACGAGTGGTCAGATGCCCACGCGGCCACATAGCATATGTCGGTACTAGGTACGTTGTGGAGGAATGCAACGGATGTTGCCATCACTTGAGTAGCGTGAGTTCTGATGCCCTCGGGGGGTTGAGCATTCTGGGTCTGGTAGCACGATCTGATGCAGTCAGAGATCCACTTGGAGAGTCATTGCTTAGAGAGAGCAACACCCTTTGATCATTCAGTAGTGGACACAAATAGTCTAGGAGATTTACGGAATGCCTTAGTTCTGTCTAGATAAAATGCAATTGCCTGCCTGATGTCAAGGGTATGTAATGCCGCTTCCTGTGGAGTCTTATGAGGTTTGGGGTAAAATGCAGGGTAAGTGTATTAGCTGGTTAAGGTGGAAGGTGGACGCCTCCTTGGGGAGTAATTTGGGGTGCGGTCACATTGTAACCTTGTCTTTAAAGAAAATTGTGTAGGGAGGGTACTTCATCAGGGCGCTTATTTCACCGACCCTTCTCGCTGACGTTATGGCAACCAAAAAAAGCTACTTTCATAGACATGTTCAGCATGGAGGAGGTAGCCAGGGGCTCGATGGGAGAACTAGGTTGAGATTCCAGGAGGCTACTGGTGGGTGACTCTCAGGGTAAAGGCTTTGAGGGCCCGTGAGGAAGCATTTTATGGTGGAGTGGGCAAAAAAGTGAATATCCATCCAGCGGATCATGGAAGGTGGTGAGCGCCACGAGGTGTACTCTGATAGAGCTGAGCGATATCCCATCTTCTTTTAGTTTTAAAAGGTAGTCTAAGATATCAGGGAGGGTTGCAGTCTGGGGTGTCAACCATCTGTGGAAGCACCATATGGAGAACCATTTCCACTTTTGCAGCTAAGTCTTATGAGTGGAGTCTCGTCTACTGTGCAGGAGAACGTATTGGACCTGCTCTGAACAAGCTAATTCATGGGTTTGGAAGCATGAAGGAACCATGCCATCAGATGGAGTTTCTGGAGCTGCGGATGGAGAAGCCGACCGTTGCCCTGGGAGAGCAGATCTGACCTGTTGGGAATAGTCCTTGGAGGGTGGATGGACATGCACAGCAGGTAAGGATACTATGTCTGTCTTGGCCAAGCCGTGGCAATAAGTATGACCCTGGCCTTGTCCTCTCTGATCTTGTGTAGGACCCTGTGTATCAGTGGGATCAGTGGAAAAGCATACATGAGTGATTTGTTCCACGGAATGAGGAATGCTTCCCCTAGGGACGTGGTCCTGAGTCCCACCCTGGAGCAGAACAGATGGCATTTGCAGTTCTGAGTTGTGGCAAATAAGTATACCAACGGGGTGCCCCAGTGGGAGAAGAGCTGTCATAGTATTGTAGGATGCAATTCCCATTCGTGTTCTTCGGAAAAGTGTCTGCTAAGTGTGTCAGCGGTAGTGTTGTGACACCCAGGCAGGTAGGAAGCAGTGACCTGTATGTGATGTTGTATGCACCAGTTCTTTAGCTGGATGGCTTCTGTGCATAGGGAGTGTGATCCTGCTCTCCCCTGCCTGTTGATGTAGAACATGCATGCTATATTTGTCAGGATCCAAATCGATTTGTAACTTATGATGGGGAGAAAGTGAAGGCAGGCGTATCTGACTGCTCTGAGCTCTAGAAGACTTATGTGCAGACGTGTCTCTAATAGGGACCAGCAGCCCTGTGTCATGTGATCTCCTAGGTGCGCTCCTGAACCTATCAGGGGAGCGTCCATCATGAGCATGAGCACTGGGGAATGTTGATGGAAGGGGACACCCGTGCATAAGTTTTCTGTTTTTGTCCAACATTGTAGAGAGGCCAATACCTTTGCTGGAGGAGTTAGCATCATGCAGAAGCTGTGTCTGCTGGGTTTGTAGTTGGAGCTGAGCCAACCCTGAAGGAATCTCATGTGTAGTCTGGCATATTTGACCACAAAGGTGGTGGCTGCCATGTGGCCAAGAAGCTGCAGGCATGTTCATGCCTGTATTCTGGGGCGAACGGAGAGGGTGCATATGAAGTGTGTAATAGCAAGGAATCTGGTGTGTGGGAGCAAGGCTCTGGTTCGAATTGAGTCCAGGTGAGCTCTGATGAACTCAATTTGCTGTGTGGGTGTCAAGGTGGATTTTTGAAAGTTTATTTGCAGGCCTAGACTGTGGAAGAGGGACATGGTAAAACGAGTCGCTCATTATGTCTCTTCGTATGAGACACCTTTGATAAGGAAGTCATCTAGGTAGGGGAAAAGTGTAATTCCGTGTTTGCGGAGGTGGGCCATGACTACTGCTAGGGTCTTGGAGAACACTCTCGGTGCTGTGGAGAGTCCGAATGGGAGCCCTCTGTATTGAAAGTGGTTGTGTCCGAGTGTGAATCACAGGAAGCGTTTGTGTGCTGCTTGAATGGATATGTGAAAATAGGCATCTTGTAGGTTTAGGGCTGTGAACCAGTCCCCTTGTTCCAGCGCGGGTATTATTGTGCCCAGTGTGACCATCTTGAATTTCTGTACATGTACAAATTTGTTCTTTTGGCGTAGGTCTAGTATAGGTCACCATCCTCCACCTTTCTTCTGGGTCATAAAGTAGTGAGAGTAAAACCCTTTTCCTCAATGTTGCGCCGGTACGGGTTCCACTGTACCTAGCTGTAGAACAGGGGTCTCAAACTCAAATTACCACGAGGGCCACATAAGGATTAGTACGTTGGCCCGAGGGCCGCATTACTGACACCTACCTCCCCACCCCCACTCCACCGCTTCCATGAGGCCCCGCCCCTTCCCCGAAATCCCCACCCCAACTCTGCCCCCTCCCTGCCCCCAGGGGGTGCAGGAGGGATGTGGGGTGTGGTGGGGGCTCAGGGCAGGGATTTGGGGTGTGGGGTGCAGGGCGCAGCAGGGGGTCAGGGTGCAGCAGCGGGCTCAGGGCAGGGGGGTCAGGGTGCAGCAGGAGTGCGGGGTGCAGCAGGGTCTCAGGGCAGGGGGTCAGGGTGCAGGAGGGATGCAGGGTGTGGCAGGGGGCTCAGGGCAGGGGGTCGGGGTGCAGGATGTGGCAGGGGGCTCAGGGCAGGGGGTCAGGGTGCAGGAAGAGTGCAGCAGGGGGCTCAGGGCAGGGGGTCGGGGTGCAGGATGCGGCAGGGGGCTCAGGGCAGGGGGTCAGGGTGCAGGAGGAGTGCAGCAGGGGGCTCAGGGCAGGGGGTCGGGGTGCAGGATGCGGCAGGGGGCTCAGGGCAGGGGGTCAGGGTGCAGGAGGAGTGCAGCAGGGGGCTTGGCAGGGGGTCAGGGTACAGGAGGGATGAGGGGTGCAGCAGGGGGCTCAGGGTGCAGGGTGTGGCAGGGGGCTCATGGCAGGGGGTCGGGGTGTAGCAGGTGGCTCAGGGCAGGGAGTCGGGGTGCAGGAGGGGGCTCAGGGTGCAGCAGGGGGTTGGGGTGCAGGAGGGCTGCGGGGTGCAGCAGGGGGCTCAGGGGAGGGGGTCAGGGTGCAGGAGGAGTGCGGGCTCTGGCCTGGCATGCACTGGGGGCAGGTTCCCTGCCTGCCCTGCACTGCCCTGCTCCGGCAAGCTCCTGGAACCTGGTGGAGGAGGGGCACAGGGGTCTGTGTCACTGTTGCGTCCAGGCACCACCCCCAGCAGCTCCCATTGGCCATGGTTCCCCGTTCCTGGCCAACGGGAGCTTCTGGGGGCGGTGCCTGGATGCAACAGTGACGCAGACCCCTGTGCCCCTCCTCCACCAGGTTCCAGGAGCTTGCCAGAGCCGCGCAGGGTGGCCAGGCAGGAGCCTGCCCTGCCCCCAGTGTGCGCTGGATCAGAGCCACTGTACGTAAACGCGGGAGAGGGCGGGGGGGGGGGGGGGGCTGCGGGGAGCTTGCGGGCCGCAGAAAACAATCCTGCGGGCCACATCCGCGTGTTTGAGACCCCTGCTGTAGAAGATGAGTAACTTCTGCCCCAAGTAGGTGCTCATGAGAGGGGTCCCTGAAGAGGGACGGGGAAGGGGGGTGGGCAGGATATGAAAGGGATGGAGTAGCCTGATTGAATCATTTCCAGGACCCAGCGGTCCTGTGTAACCTGTTGCCAGACATGCTAAAAAACTGGAGTCTGTGGCCAAATGGGAAAATAGGCAGTGGAGCCAAGAGGTGGTCGTGCAGACCCCCAACCAACATTTCAAAATTACTGTTTGTTTCCCTATGGATGGGAGGTAGCTGGCTGCGCATGATTTTGTCTGCGCCTAGGTCTGTTGTGGTTCCTCCTGTGACGGGTTGGGGCCACAGAGACCTGCTTGGTGCTGCCACCTGGTGTGCCAAGGCTACTTCTGCCCCTGCTTCCAGGCCTTTTCCAGCTTGGGACTCCCGAATCCTGTCTGTTTTGAGCCAGAGTCCACTGATCTGCTGCAAACACAGACCCAGGTCCGAGCCAAGTCCACTCACACTGTAAGGCTCCTGGAAGCGCTCTTGCCTTTGACACCCAGGTGTCCAACTCCAAGGAGGTTCAAACCCTTAATAAATCCGTTTTACCCTGTATAAAGCTTATACAGGGCAAACTCATAAATAGTTCGCCTTCTATTTCAAAGATAGAAAGATATGCACAACTGTTTGCCTTCCCCAGGTACCAACTCATAGTCCAGGAAACTTAATAAGTAAAAAGTGATTTTAATAAGTACAGAAAATAGGATTTAAGTGATTTCAAGTAGTGACAGACAGAACAAAATGAATTACTAAATAAAATAAAATAGAACACGCAGTTCTATGTCTAATCACCCTGTGTACAGATAAAAACCTCACTAGGTCCAGTAAACAGGCTATCTTCCTTCTAGCCTGGGTCCAGCAATCACTCACCCCCCTAATGTCTTTGTCCTTTGTTCAGTCTCTTTCAGGTGTCCTTGGGGGGTGGAGATCTTCTTTCTCCAGCTGAAGACAAAATGGAGGGGTTTCCTAGGGGTTTAAATATTTTCTCCTCTGGGTGGACACCCCTCCCTCTCCCTGTGCAGCATCCAGTTACCAAATGGAGTTGTGGGTCACATGGACAAGTCACCTGTCCCTGCACAACTCAGTTCCTTCTCAGACCAGCCACATTCCTGGCAAAGTTCAGATGTGGATTGGTGTCTGCAAGTTCTATTGTCTGTTAAGTGCTTCTTGATTGGGCACTTAACCTGCGCATTCCTTTCTCAAGAAATACAACCAATATTCATAACTTCAACTACAACAATGATACATAAATACAAACAGGAGGAATAAATTCAGTAGGTCATAACTTTCACAGAGATATGTTACATGGCACATGTAGCATAAAACATATTCTAGTTACATATATACCTTTACCGTCACACCTCCCAATATCATACGGTCTGGACTGGGGCCGGTGATGTTGTGCATGGGGCCACTGATAAGATTGATATTGTTTTCTCCTGGGGAGGGACGGGTATATCCCCAGTGTGCGCAGGGTTGCCATAGAGTCTTTCATAGTGTGAAGGACTTCATTTGGGTTTTTTTGGAAAAAAGTTTATCATTATTAAAGGGAAGGTCCTGCTGTTTGGTCTCAGATCTTTGGGGATTTAAAGTCTGCTCTCCTGTCCTCCGGGATATGGGAGTTAAAATCAAGTAACTTGTTGTAGTCGTCATAGTCATAGCTTGCGAGGAGGATGGATTAATTTGCAATTCTGAATTGCAGAATGGAGGAGGTATAAACCTTGCGGCCCAGGAGGTCAAGCCATCTCAGGCTCTTGTCTTGCGGAGTGGGCCGGTATCGTGGCTGTTCTGTTCTGTGCGTCGCTGCATCCACAAGAGAGTTGGGTTGTGGGTAGGAAAATAAGAAATCTACGTCCTTAGCGGGAACATAATATTTACGTTCAGCCTTTTTGCATGTTGGTGGGATGCAGGCAGGGGTCTGCTATAGAGTGTCAGCTGGTTCTAGGAGAGCTTCATTTATGGGTAGCGTGATCTTTGAGGGTGCAAAGGGTTGGAGGATTTTGAGGAGTCTGTGTTGTGTCTCCTGGACTTCCTCCAAAGAATGTCCTGGCTGAGTGCCACTCTCTTGAAAAGTTCCTGGAATTGCTTAAAGTCATTCACATTCTGTGGAGGTGGAGGCATGAGGGCTTTCATCTGCAGCTGGTGGGGAGTTAGGAGCAGGTGATGCAGGGAAAGATTCATAGCCCACATCTTCAAGAGGCGGTTCGGGAGCTCTATATGTAGATGGAGCTGGAGACAAAGGTGCAGAACGATCTTGCGGTCTGGTGGAAGGTCTGTGAGGAAGAGTGGCAGCAGGGGCCGACCAAGGGTACCACGAAGGCCAATGTATGGGGTAAGAAAAGTGGGGCCCCGCCGATGGAGGGACAAAGTAGAGAAACTGTGTGGCTGGTTCTTGTGAGGTACTGTGCCTTGAGATAGAATTGGCTCCGGTGGGGGAGGAGAATCAGGTGTGGAGAACTCTGCCTGCTGCTGCATGTCATTCTGTCAGTGAGGGTAGCCAAGTCGGGTGGCGAGAGCGGCTGTTCAAATAGTGAGCGCTCTGTGTCAAGGAGCGGAGAGTCAGGCTCTGGGGCCACGGAGATATAGGCTTGATTAGAAAATTGTTGCTGTTCCATGGGCTGCAGTCCTGTGGGGAGCAGAGTGTGAGCCGATGTCCGCAGTGATTTTTGTTTAGCTTTAGCGGGCGCCCTGCAGGGGTTCTGCTTCCACTGTGGGAGTGATGGTCAGGCTCGGTGCTGACAAGAAATATAGAGAGAAGGGTAGCACAAAATCTCGCCTTGGCAGCTGTACTGAATCATCTTACCTGCAAGGAGTTAAGTAGTTCAATTAACCTAGTTGGCACCTGACCAGAAGGACCAATGTGGAAAGAAGATACTTTCAAATCTGGGGGGAAAGGGGAGATTTTTTTTGTGCTCTCTTTGTTGTTCCCTCTCCGGACAGAGGGAGAAGACAAGCAGCTCTCGGACTAGGCTACAGTAAGGGCAATACGTTGGGTCCCTGGTTTTAGGCCTCACGTGAGCCGCAGCTGAGGTGCTGGGACGGTCAGAGGTGCTGGCTCTTGGCGCTGTCAGAACTGGGGGTAGAAATCTCGCAGGAAACCCTTTACCCTTTTGAAGGTCTCTGTGCGGAGACATTGGGGCTTCCTGCCTCTTCGCTTGAGAGGATGAAGCCATGCTCCTGGTCAGTTCCGACCTAGCAGGGGAACGTGACGGAGAGGGTTTACTTGTGCCCATCTCCATAGGTGGCTGCAGAGATTTCTCCATCAGGAGCATTTTCAGCCGCAAGTCTCTGTCACAACGAGCCCTGGTTTTCAGGCTGGTACAGTGGAGACTTAGCAGGGACGCGTGTCTCGCTGAGACACTTTACACACAGTGTCTGTCAGACCGCGGCATAGGCTCCTTGCAGGAGCCGCATTTCTTGAAACCCGGGGACCCCGGCATCATGGAACTATGATTGCATGTGGGGAGAGCCTCAACAGGAGACGAACGTGAGAGAAAAGGTTTTTTTTAAAACTAATGAACTATTCTAAAGGAAGGGAGAGAACTGGGATATTTCTATCTAACCATTTCTATTTATTTTTACTTATTTCCTTCAGTGACCAGGGAAGAGGTTCAGCACTGCCCCTAGTCTCGTCTTCAGCTGAGGACGGTTGAGAAGGAACTGAGGGAGGGTGTGAGACACATGTGCTCAGACAGATCCTAACGACGCCACGAGACAATAGCTGGGTGTGTGCATCCTGACCAGGCACTGCTAGCAAAGATCTCTGATCAATGGTGCTGGGACGCTGGAGTGGAGCACCCATAGGGACAGCACTCCAAGAACTTTTGTATACAAAGACAGAATATTTACACCTGACATCAGCTTTGCCAACTTCTTAATTAGCCTTAATGCTTTAACCATGATAAGAAAAGTATAATCTAAATCATTTTATTTTGTGGGGAAAATTATAGATAATGAGCTAATCCCAAACTGCTTCCCCAAGTGCCAGGAATCCTAACTACTTTCTTATCCAGCCATCAGACCCCCTTCGTACTCTACAGTATAATTTTGCTTTATCTATACAAAAATCTGTGGTACACAAACTGAAAATATAAAACAGTGTAAAATAAATTGAATATTAACATAAATAACACCAGGGGACATAGTCCTGATTGTATTACTCATTTTCATATTTAATAAAAACTCAAACTTTAAAATTTAAATGGTTTATTCTGTGGAGCTTCAGAGGGCTGCAGATTTCATGAGCCCTTCACCAAAGTTGTGGACCAGTTTGCCAGAAGGTACATAGGAACCTGCATATCAGTTAGGCTGTTTTAGTAATCTAGTATCAGGTTAATACACAGAATCCAAGTTCAAGATGGCAGCTTGAAGGCCAGAAGGTACTCAGTGGCTACAAATCCACTCAGTCCTACTTCTTGTTCAGCCAATTGCTAAGACAAACAAGTTTGTTTACATTTACGGGAGATACTGACGACTGCTTCTTATTTACAATGTCACCTGAAAGTGAGAACAGATGTTCACATGGCACTTTTGTAGCCGGCGTTGCAAGGTATTAACGTGCCAGATATGAATATCTAGCATATGCCCCACATGCTTCGGCCACCATTCCAGAGGACATGCTTCCATGCTGATGATGCTCGTTAAAAAAAAATGCATTAAATTAGTGACTGAACTCCTTGGGGGAGAATTGTATGTCTCCTGTTCTGTTTTACCCACATTCTGCCATGTATTTCATGTTATAGCAGTCTCAGATGATGACCCAGCACATGTTCGTTTTAAGAACACTTTCACAGCAGATTTGACAAAATGCAAAGAAGGTACCAAGGTGAAATTTCTAAGGATAGATACAGCACTTGACCCAAGGTTTAAAAATTTGAAGTGCCTTCCAAAATCTGAGAAGGACAAGGTATGGAGCATGCTTTCAGATACCTTAAAAGAGCAACACTCTGATGTGGAAACTACAGAACCCAAACCACCAAAAAAGAAAATCAACCTTCCGCTGGTGGCATCTGACTCAGATGATGAAAATGAACATGCATCGGTCCACTCTGCTTTGGATTGTTATCGAGCGGAACCCGTCATCAGCATGGACGTCTTCTGGAATGGTGGTTGAAGCGTCAAGGGACATATGAATCTTTAGTGCATCTGGCATGTAAATTTTTGCAATGCCAGTGCCATGCGAACGCCTGTTCTCACTTTCAGGTGACATTGTAAATAAGAAGCAGGCAGCATTATCTCCTGCAAATGTAAACAAACTTGTTTGTCTTATGATTGGCTGAAGTAGGACTGAGTAAACTTGCAGGGTCTAAAGTTTTACATTGTTTTGTTTTTGAGTGCAGTTGTATTTTGTACATAATTCTACATTTGTAAGTTCAACTTTCATTATAAAGAGATTGCACTACAGTACTTGTATGAAGTTTTAATCAAAAATATAAAATAAGCACTGTACACTTTGTATTCTGTGTTCTAATTGAAATCAATATATTTGAAAATGTAGAAATCATCCAAAAATATTTAAATAAATGGTATTCTATTTAATCGCACGATTAATTTGTTTAATCTCGACAGCCCTAATTGGTATATGTAATAAATATTGTTAAGGTATAGTGTACTAAGTGAATGATCATATTGTTATATGTGATAGTTAATTGAAATAGTAATTGTAGGTCTGTGTCTTTATTTGCCATGCCGCTTCATGTTTATACTGTAACTCTATTACCTCTATCTCTACTCTTTTACTGTAACTATTCACTTCCAAATAAATAAATATTATTTTTGCTTGTTACCTATTCTTGATCGGAGGGCTGTATCAGTGTCCTTCAAAGGAAAGTTGGCTAGCTGCGACTTTCCCGGGAAAATCCCTTAAAGGTTGTGGCCCACCCTAATATCGAAATAGATAAATTGGAAATAAAGGTTTTTAATTAAAAGCAGTGTTTCTAACGTAACGTCATTGGCTTAATATAATTGAATCAGAATCTTCCAGTAACAACATAGGAGAAACAAAAACGTTTTCACAAGTCGTCTTCTGAATCATTAACCTCAGTCTTTTGAGGTAGTCTCCTAATACCAATTATTAAATCAATAGTGAGAAGCTTTGCAACACAATGAAGAACAGAAGCTACTAACTGATATTTACAATACACTGATTCTAGACCTTGTTGATGCATGGGCAGCTGCTGATTAGTTTGAAGTGCATTAGTGGCTTTGAAATAGACCTGAGTAAAACTGTTTTCTTTTGTTGTACTGTAAAGGATTTTTGGAATGCTTAGCAATGCATCAGCAATTACAGTAGAAATAAGAGTTATTTTTGGTTGTTGGCATTGTTTTGCATAGGAATAGAGATAATAATGTAACAGGATCTCAAAGTTACCTCCAACTGGCAAAACTGATCCTGCCTGTATGACCACGTTGGTGTAACTTTGGACTGTGTGTTTATAACTCTTCTCATACATAAATGGAACTATATGATTGCCTGGTTTCCAATACTCCTTAGCAGCGTTCAGCTGTTTGGACACAACTGATGTACTGGTGTTTTCTATTGCTGTCATAGTATCATTACAAATCCTGTGGTTGGTGACAACTGGCTCACTCTTATTCTTTGTCCACGTTTCACTTGGATGCTTGCATTTCACTGGTGGTTTCTGTAACTCTCTTACAGAACTACCTCTGTCAATTAGAGCTGAAAACATAAAATCACTCTCTAATTCTACAATGGGCATGGCTAGGTCTGAGGATTTTTGCAAGTCTGTTTGATTACACGATGGATTTTCACCTACCCATGAAGAAGAGTCTATAAACTGTTTTTCTGTTTCAGCCATAGATGTTTTCAGTTGTTGGTCATTAACCTTTTCCCTATTACAAGAAATATTCTCCATTATGAGCTTTTGTTGAGTAGCTGAATGTTGCCAATTACAATGTACAGCTTTTGATGCATTAACTGGGGTTTCAGGTTGTGCTTCACATCCGTCGCTCAGATCAACTGCTTTAAATAGTTGCTGTAACATTTTAAATGCTCCATGAAAAGCAGAGGCATGCTGCTCAGTGACACCATGCACTGGTCCACAAAAGATTACACAATGAGGCTGAAAGGCACATGTCTTTGTCAAACCAAGATGAACATATCTCTTGGAGCCAAGTACAAGAGGCTGACAAAATTTTGCTATCATGGTTTCAGTGATCTCACTACATATATTGTCCCAAGTAGGTATAAAAGGTGAGATACCTGTGGTCTTGCAGAGAAGAGAGATTTCTTCTGACGATAAACACTCTACAATAGATATACCACTTATTTTTGCATAGTAAGTAACTATTTCCTGTTGCTTCACACTTGACAATAATACTTTTATATTGTTGTTCTGCAAGTGTTTCATTATAGCTTCTGTTCTTTTTGTAATCCAGACTTGGGACGCCTGATACTGAACTTCTGCATTTACAACAAACTCTAAACCAGAGGCAGAAAGAGCAGAGTCGATCGATTCTGTTACAATTAACATTCTTATGTCACCATCTGCTGGACAGTACACAGCAAAATCTCTGTGAAGAACAAATCCCTCTAAGATCCTGGAATTTGAAACAGGAAGACCTGTTACAGCAGAATGTAATTCTACAAAATATTCATTCACCAAATTCAGCATTTCATTTCTACCATTTTTGAAAGATATACACTTATAATAAAAATCACAACTCAATTGGGAAAGAAGCTTCTGATGACTATTTGCTATTCTTCCACAAAAGTAAGCTTCTAATATTGACTCCATTGTGTCCCTACTTATCTCTCCTTCCCAACTAGAAAAAGCAGATAGAAAATGTTTTCGTAGGTCTTGTGCCATGATGTGGTCCAATATGTGAGTCTGAAATGTCATAAGAGACTGAGATATTTGCCTCAGACTGTGACAATGTTTTTGATAACTCTCTCTCCTTTGAATATCCTCACAAAACGGAGATCCTTCTCTTTTATCAAGAATTGCTTGAAGTCCTCTGAGTAATTTGGACAATAGGATGATGAATGTTTTAGCACCATCTCCAGTCATGCTGTGGTGCCTGGAGACACAAGCTACCATCATTCTGGTAGAAAAAGGAAAATAAAGTAAATTAAGGGTGGCTTTTACTAACACACTTTAATCAACAGTTTAATCAATTTACTAACAGCGAAATGTTTCAACTATTCACTTTTCAACAGATAATACTAGCTACTCATGCTCTGTGTTTGTCACTGAGGTCATAGATTCTGTGACTTTCCGGGGCCTCTGTGAGTTCTGAAGCGGACCATGTAGCTGGCTTGGGAGTCACCTGAGAAGCTCGGCCAGCCCATGGGCCAGTAGCATCGGCTGCAACTGGGGCAGTCTCCGCCCCACCCCGCACCAGGAGTTTGGGTGTGCGGGGTGGTGCTTATCTGTGGGGGCTCCCCGGAAGTGCAACAGGAACGCCCCTTCCTCAGCTCCTAGCTCCACGTGCTGCCTCCGCCTGCAAGCACCGCCCCTGCAGCTCCCATTGGCTGCAGTTCCCAACCTGTGGGAGCTGCAGAAGTGGGCCGGGGCAGAGCGGAAGCAGCATGTGGAGCTAGGAGCTGGAGGTTGCTGCTTCCCAGGAGTTAGGTAGGGAACCTGCCCCCTCCCCCCGAGGTGCCCCCGAGCCACGCCACCCCCTCCCCCAGTATCCGTGGAATGCCCATCCAAGTTTTAGTCAGGGGTATATAGTAAAAGTCATGGACAGGTCACAGGCTGTGAATTTTTGTTTACTGCCCGTGACCTGTCCATGACATTTACTAAAAATACCCGTGACTAAAACCGTAGCCTTACTCATGACCAACTACACCTTCTTCCCAGCTGTCATTTTAACAAATGTTAAGGTTTGCCCAGGGCTTGAAAGATGTGCCAGACACAGAGGTAGACAAGAGGCACCCAGAGAGAAGCCCAAACTCCTCCCTGTCCCCAGGTGCTGTGACGGGCGAGGATCCTGGCCCTGGCCTCTGCTGGGGGCAGGGGAGGGGGGATTGCATCGTTCCCATCAGCACCTGGCTCATGGAGGGGAGGATGAAGCCGGGTGGGTGCAAAGGGGTGTAACGAAGCCCCGCCTCGGCTGGCAGAAGGTGCTGCGCTGTCTGCCCCTCCTGGCTGCTGCGAGGGGACGAGTCGCCGCCACTCTGGCCCCGTGGGCTGCTGGAGCGGAGAAGGGCAGCCCCAGAGCGCCAGGGGCCGGCTGCGGCCCGGGGATGCGGGACCCCCCCCCGCGGCAGGCCCAGCCCGCTCACGTCGGAGGGGGGTCGGACACGCTTTGCAGCCACAAGCGACTGAAACAGGGAGGCGGCTCAGGCAGCCCCGGCGAGGCGCGGGCGGGCGGGCCCGCGAGCCATGGAACCGGGCCGGGGTTACCTGGCCGCGGGCGGGCCTAGGTTCAGCGCCTCCAGCACGCGCCTCCCGTCCCGCGTAAGCAGCGTCTCTCCCGTAGGGCGGGTCAGGAGCATCTGCCCCCCGCGCGGCCCGAGCGCGCCCCGCACCGCGCTCGCCAGCGCCTCGGCCTCCTGCACCAGCCGCCCCACGTCCAGGGACGCCGCGGACGCCATGGAAACCGCCCGCCGCTGTAGGGCTGAGGCGCCGTGACGCCATCACGTTTGAAGGCGGTAACGTGCCAGTGAAAGGGGAGGGGTTAAAACCCGCACGTCCCTTTCTGCGGTTAGGGCGGGGCCGAGCACGCTGCCGCCTTTGCCAGTTCGTGCCGCTTCTCCCAGAGGCAGCCTCGCTCTGAGCGGAGCCGCTCGTTAGTGGCGCGTGCGCGTCCGCACGCCTAGGGGAGCGCAGACTTGGCGCCCTGGGAGCGGCGCGGCGCGCGCCGAAACACGCTCCCTGGGGTAACACGGCGGGACTGCGCGGGTTAGGCCCTGGCTCCTCTAACCCCAGGGGAGGGCCGGAAGCCGAGTTGCCGTCAGCTTCTGGCGGTGCCGGGTGTGGGGAATAGCTTGACAGGGCGACCCCCGCGCAGGCCAAAGGCTCACACCAGAGGGCAACTCTAGAAAGGCCTCTACCACTAGTGGGTGTTCTGGGGCACGACTCACTGTTTGAACACGTGGCCTTGGCAACCCAGTGATGGCAGTGGCGCCCGCGTGCCAGCGCTGCTTCAGAAGTACGGGCCCGACTGCGGAGCAGGCGGCTGTTCCTTACCCTCCCCGTGCTGGCTCGGGTCTGTCCCACTTCAGCAGTCACTTGCCACACAGCCAGAGATGAACAGGATAAATTGTGCCTTGTAGACAGGAACCATCATTCATTTCATACCCCATACCGGTAGCATTCTTTGTATTCCGCGGGCCTCCTCTCCTTTTCCCCCAAGGCATAAGACATGCATACCTTATTCCAGGGGTGGGCAAACTACATCCCCGGGGCCACAGCCAGCCCCTCCAGACATTTTCATCAGGGAAGTGGTGTCAGGGACTTTCCCTGCTCCAGCGAAGGAGCAAGGTTGGGGTCTTGCCCCACTCCGCACAGCTCCCGGAAGCAGCAGCAAAGCCCCCACTCTGGCTCCTTGATGTAGAGGCAGTCAGGGAGCGCCCCCACAGCTCCCATTGGCCAGAAACTGCAGCCAATGGGAGCTGCAGGAGTGGCACCTGCGGACGGGAACACGCAGAGTCACTGGCTGCACCTCCGCACAGGAGCCAGAGGAGGGATATGCTGCTGTTCTTGAGAGCTGCTTGAGGTAAGCACTGCCCAGAGCTTGCTCCCTCCCACACCCCTGCCCCAGCTCTGATCCCCCTCCCATCCTCCAAACCACTCGGTCCCAGCCCGGAGACCCTCCTGTCCCCTCAGCTCCTCCTCCCCAGAGCCTGCACCCCCAGCTGGAGCCCTCCCTCACTCCAACCCCCAATTTCATGAGCATTCATGGCCTGCGATACAATTTCTGTACCCAGATGTGGCTCTCAGACCAAAAAGTTTGCCCACCCCTGCCCTATGCCCTTCCCAATTAACTTACTGCCAAAACAATTCAGTAGTGGTACATTTATAGGGGAAAATGCTGCCCGCTTCTTATTTACTGTGTCACCTGAAAGTGAGAACAGGCATTCGCATGGCATTGTTGTAGCCAGCATTGCAACCAGATATGCTAAATATTCGTATGCCCTTTCATGCTTCAACTTGTGGGCTCTAAACTTTTACATTGTTTTGTTTTTGAGTGCAGTTAGGTAACATTCTACATTTGTAAATTGCACTTTCATCATAAAGATTACACTATAGCAGTGGCTCTCAACCTTTCCAAAATACTTTATCCCTTTCAGAAGTCTCATTTGTCTTCAGTAACCCCAAGTTTTACCTCGCTTAAAATCTACCTGCTTAAAAATCAGGTATAAAAATACAGAAGTGTCACAGCACACTATTACTGAAAAATTGCTTGCTTTCTCATTTTTACCATACAATTATAAATCTATTGGAATATAACTACTGTACTTACATTTCAGTGTACAGTATTTAGAACAGTATAAACAAGTCATTGTGTGATAAATGAAGTGGGGGGTTTACTCCCTTTGATGGACACCCAGCCAGTCAGCTGTAAAATCCACGTCAAGGCTGACTCCCCACTCTGTCACTGAGTACAGAAGGTGGGGAGTTGCAAAGATTAAAAAAATACTTGCCACTCCAGGCTTGTATTAAGCTCCCACGGTTACAGCTTTTCTCTGACCTTGGCTTGGTAAACGCTGCCACCACCCAAATGCAAAAAATCCCTTGGATCGAGGAAGGAGCACTTGGGAATACCTCCATGTGGGGTACCCTCAAGTCCTTTCACGCCCAGTTCCAAGGAACTGAGGAAAAAAACCCAAAGGAAATTAGCTGTTGCTACCAGCTAATCAAACAACATGCACAAACCTCTTAGGATACCAAAAGTCCAATCCTGTTCTTTAAAAAGGTGAATTTTATTAAAAAGAAAAGGGAAGAAAATACATCTGGAATTTAGGCTTTTGCTAGATTTTAAAAGAACAATTGCAAAAATTAAGCACCCAAAATAGCTTTCTTGGGGGTTAGTGTAAAGATTACAAGCAAACAAAAGCATCTGGGGGTTAGCACAGAGTCGTCCACGAGCCTTAAAAAATACACAGAAATAAACCTAATTGCGTCTCCCTAAACAGTCCTAATTTACTTACATATTTGGGTTGTTAAAAGTAGCTCTAGATACGATCTGATGGTTTTCATTTCTGGTTCAAACTTTACACAGCATTCCTGCTGCCCATCTCTTCAGCCCAGCGAGGACAGACAGACAAAGGGAAAGTTTCTTTGCCAATTTTAAAAAGTTCTAGCCTTCCCACTGGCTCTTTTGGTCAGGTGCCCACTTTTTTTTCTTTACCCCGGGGGACTTTTTAACCCTTTATAGGTAAAGCAAGTAGAGAACAGCTACCAAGAGGGATTTTACAGCTAACTGGCTGGCTGGGTGTCCACCAAAGGGAGCAACCGCCTCCCTCTCCTCCACACACACTTCATTTATCACAGTCTTTATGAAATTTTACCACGGATTTTACCACGGATTTTGCTAGTGCTTTTTATGTGGCCTATTGTAAAAGTAGGCAAATATCTGGATGAGTTGATGTACTCCCAGGGGTATGTATAACCCTGGTTGAGAAATATAGTCCTTTGAGGTGAATGGAAAAATAGTATTTCTTTTTTGAATGCAAATATTTGTAATAAAAATAATATAAAGTGAGCGCTGAATTCTGTAATATGTGTTGTAACTGAAATCAATATATTTGTAAATGTAGAAAAACATCCAAAAATATTAATTGAATACCAATTTAAATTATAAACAGTGCAATTAAAACTGTGATTAATCGCAACTATTTTAATCTCATGATTAACTGCAATTATTTAAAAAAATTATTTGACAGCCCTAATATATGTAAAATCACCACAACATCTTAATACTAACCTTCACACCAAATGAGAAAACCACCATAAAGTAGCCTAGTACATGATTTATAATATTTGGTCTAATTACTTAAGTGCCAAGACATGCTCCCTGAGGAAAGTTTAATCAAAATGAGAACATGATATCCTAGCAGCAGCAGAACAAATAAACAAACAGTACAAGTTAAATTGCCAGAGATCTCTTTACAGAGGCTTCATTTTGCAAGACTCTTACCACAGCAAAATACCTACAATAGATACCGTAGGCAGACCAAATACTAAATCTGTAATCAGAAACCAGAAATAGAAACTAAATGAGGAGCAATGGAAACCCAGAGATAAATGATTCTGTAACCAATTTGAAGCGTTCCTCTCAGTACCATTCTTACCATCTGTTTAAATGCAATGGTGTCAGACACACAAACATGACTCGGCATACTGTGCTTATGCTGTTGGTGACATCTCTTTATTTTATTCATTAGTCATACAAAACTATTGACCAGTGGTAGTGCTTTAATTTACATATGGCCATTTAACAAAATGTTGAACTCAGATGTACATTTAAGCATGCAATACAGTCACAACTTCTGGATCTTTCTAAAGAATTCATAGTAGTTCTTATCACGCTACATGGAGCATGGTTTTTTAAATAACCTGTGCAGTACTATACTAAAGCAATTTTAACATGATATATGCAGAAACAAAACATACAGGAATAAAGGATTTTTCCCCTATATAAATATTTTAGTACATACATTCACATTCATTTTTGTCATGGAATCTGGCTCCTTACATATTCTGTGAATTGGATTAATGAAACACTGGTCCTATACAGCTTTTGTATAACAGTCCATTTTCAATTTTCTAAAAAAATGTAACAGTACAAAAATTCAAACAATATGTAACATAATAAAAAGTGAATAAAAATGTGCTAGTCTGAGTTACCTGAAGTTCTGAAACTAGAGAAAAATGAAGAATTAGATAACAGTGGCAAGCTATGCATTTTAAAGAGCACTTTCCCCATGCAGTTAAATATACCTTTGGTTTGTAGTTTGTACAAAATGGCTAGATAATTAAAAAGGTATACATGCTTAAGGGGAAGATTTTCAAGACACACGAATGGGAGTTGGGTGCCTTGTCCCCCTTTGTGCACTTGAAAATCTCTCTTCCTCCCAATTTTTTCTTTGTATCAGTTAATTTCTTGATTAAATTTAGCCACGTACAAAGTGAAGCCAAAATAATCTGTCTGTGATGTTAAGTTTTTATTATGGCTATTTCTGTAATATCACAAACAAAGCATTGCAGTTTCATTGTACAGAAGACCAAAAAAGCAAAGACCAGACACACTGCTCACTAGCTAGAAATTCTAGAAAACTGAAATAGAAGTGGAAGGATGGATTTTTATAGTGATTTCTGATTTTAAAAATCTGACGAAGGGGAAAAGGTAGTCTTCAAAAACATAGCCCCCACAAAAGGTCAGTTGTATGTATGGCACAAATTTGACACGTCTTCTTTATACACCTCAAAACAGTGTGAAATCCATCAAGAAGGCACTGTTTACAATACTCAGAAATATCTGACTATTTTCAATGATGTCCAAAGAGTTCAGGATATATTTGAAATACAATGATTAGTCAAACTTTTATAAGAGTACAGCATTCTTGTTTACAAAAAGAAAACTAGGTGATGAAATAATGGCCTTTAAGAAAAACTACCACCAAGTTATGCTAGACAAATACACTAAATCCAAATTTTGTTCCATTAACATTAAACTGACAAGAAGGATTTCTCAAAGGCACAGAAGGGCATTGAACTGTAAAATTCATGAAACATCTTACAAGACAACAATAAGAATGAAGTTTTCAGGGTTTAATTTGGAGAAAAGAAAAAAAAAAGATATGCTGTACCCTTATAAATAATGCAAATTATTTAAAAAATAACCAACATATGAAATACAAGAAACATTATCTATTGCTGGAACTATGCTCTTCACATGACGCTTACTTTCTTTGTAGGTCAATTATACCTAACTACTGTAGTTAAGTGGCAAATTAAAGGCTTAGAGTGCATTTTAAAAACAATAAAAAAAACTCATGGCAACAACCATCAGTTCAGAATATTTTCTAATTCCTGTACAAGAAAAAAAAAAAAAAGAATCTAATCAAGTGAGAAAACAAGTGCTCTGTTTTAAATATTAAAAACTACCGGAGGCCGCTGCCTTAAGATATCTGCAAACTGTACAAGCAGAGTTTTTATGACTATGTGCAGAAAACTGATAATCATTAGTACAGAATATTTCAAGATCAACTAACTACACATCGTGGCTAAATATGAAGTTAATTATGTATTAAGAAAAGGCTTTACAAACCAGGCCTGTAATCAACCTTACCCTAAAAATCAGGCAATACATTCCTTTTTCTGCTCACATAAGGGAATTACATACAAAGAAGAGCAAAATAGGAATTATCAGGCTTTCAGTGCATGTGCTTTTTAGAATATGAGTAATAAATACAGCTAAGAGCAGACCTGTTGCTTTACTTTTTAATTTAAAAAATTCATGAAGTACTCTTGCCTTTTGGGACAGGAATTAAACCAACAGCTCTTATATCTTAGATAGTCAGGCTCTAAAAACATTGAGAGAGGAGAAAAAAATCATCTTGCATGTAAGTAAGGGCATTTTGTCTAGTTCCATCTTATTCAAGTATATGCATATGCAAAACACAAGAGTTGAAGTGGACAGGATCTCAAATATGGAATATATGGTGTGCATACATGTATTCTGATATTGGCCAAAACACCGTCAGCTAGCGATTACAATATTTTGACCTATACGATTGGAGCATGAGTATAAATATGCAGTTCTATACATGCTTGCAAATCAATACTAAATTAAAGTCAGTTAAAAAAATGTATCTGTAAAGGGCTTCTCCTTAACTGCCCTTGAATAAAGCAGTTAAAACCCATAAATATTGAGCAAGATGGACATTTTTAACAAACATTTCTTTTAAATTTAGGTAAGTTATTACCAAATATGAGTTCAACACATGAAAACTGTAGGACTATCTCAGGGATCTAATATTACTGCCCACATTTTTGGTGTAGTGCTATTAGCTCTCACATTTGCCTATGTATTATCATGGGTCCCTGTCATGTATAGCACAAATTATATGAGTATACCAACTACATTGCAGGTCTTGGAACAGATCTGCACAAGAGATCTCTCTATGTGAATGGTGTAAGGACAATCTCTGTTGAATGCTGGCAGTGTCAAATCAGTATTACAACATTCTATTTTCATCTTTTAACCTACCCTTTATGTTATATCTGCTAACCTTTTATATATGGCTGTCACCTTTAGTTTCTATTAGGGACTTATTGTGTTGAACTCTCTCTATATTTTAAAAATGTAAATCACAAGGTGTAACATGATAGCATTCCAACCAAGTTACAACAATTTGGTTGTGCCTGTGTACACAACACCGGTCTATATTATAGTTATGTTAAAGAACAGTGCTGTAGAGAATCATTCAAGACAAAACTACATTATGACAAAGGAGTGAGGAATTACCAAATTTAAGCAGGATGTTTAAAGAGTAAAATTTGTCTCATGTGTCGGGGCAATAAAGGAGTGGGGGAAACTGTATGTTAGTGACACAGGAAGATAAAAGCCTGTTAGACAAAGCACAAATCTAACTAAATTTTACTTGCATTAACATTGGATGAGACTGGTGGAGCACAGGACTCTCAGCCCAAGGAAGGCCCACGGTGTTACCTACAGAGCCCTGGGGCTGGTTTAAGTTAGGGCATTCCTGAAAAGCTGCTGCATCGACCACAGCACTGCCCAGAATCTCTGCAGTGCTGTGGACCTGCCCCCTACTTGCCAAAACTCGAGAGGGGCTTCTTGGAAAACAGCCTTATGGCTGTCTTACAAAACGTCTACACGAGGGAAGGTTTCCCCATCTAGAACTTGGGATTCTAGAGCCCCTTTTAAACTTGTTTAAATGGGTCAAAATGGGGGGTGGGGGAGGAAGATCTCCTGTACATGCTGGTATCTAAACTTAATTTTGCTTAAAAAAAATTAGTTGTTTGCAAACATATCAATTAAGACCAAAACCACGTTAGAATAAAAAGTCACATTTAAAATCCAGGTTCAACGTCTATATTATTAGTTCGTCCAATTGTGGAATATCGGGATGAGTTCCACAGTATGTATATACTGCAATAAGGAGGAATTTAATGAAGATTCAGGGCTTCATCTTGCTCTTAAACAGCTAAGGTTTGTTGCTGTGTATTTTATAAAATTAGCAGTGGTAATCTAATAGCAGGACTGGACTCTTAGTTCTAAACTGCCTTTCATTTTGGAATTTAACATCAAGCCCTTCACACTAAACACAGCTTTGCATGTTAATATTTTTTTCTGAGTTACAGAAACACCAAATAAACCATTTGATAGTAGTAGTCTTTATCTTCTTCTTATTGGAAGTGCCCACACAATTTAATTCAAGTTTAGTAAACTGAGAAAAATTAACTACATAGTTATAAATCCCTGACATATGGGTTCATAATGGAAATGTTGGTGGACCATTAACATAGTAGTCTTTATTGGTACTGTACAGTTGTACAATTCATTCTATGTACAATGTAAGAGTGTTTTTAATAAAAGGTTTGAAGTAGCCATCCATGAAAATTTAGTGGTTTGTATATCACCACCATAATCTAGAATCAAAATACTGCCATATATTTAGAAAAACCTCCTTCCAAATCAGAACACTAAAACACAAAGATTTCAGGTAAAGCCTTAAACTCTGTGTTGAGCCAATTCCTATTACTTATAGTGCTTACTAATGTATTTGTTTTGTTTGATCTGAAACACATTTCACCATACTTTCAATAAAATAGTAAAGCTGGTTACTTCAGAAGTTATTTTGTTACAAAATTGTTAATTTAAGTTTGTTCTTTTCTCAGTTTATCTTCATCAATAGACATTACATGTCCCCACTGAGAGGGGAACAGATTTCTGAATTTTGAGTTTCACATTTTCTGTACTGAAATTTGTTAGTACAGCCTATGAGATATTATAGATACAAGGCTATTGTTGTGTTTGTGTGAGGCATACACAAAGAGCAAGAGAGTACTGGCACTTACACATTTCCTATTTCAACTGGCTAGGCAGGAATACGACAGATCTTGATCCATGTACGCATAAAGATTTGAGGTGAAGTTCTTTAAGTTTTAACTACAGGGCTCTTTTAGATAATATTGCATCATTTAAAGTCCAAACCAACTTAAAATATGGTCCCAGTAAGTATATGAGCATTCCAGTTCAAAGAGTCTTTTGTTCAGACCTTCTATTTGAACAAGAAATTGATGATAAGTTGCAGCAGAACCATGAGAAAAATAAAGACATAATGCTTAAACTGAAAGAAATTGTTTTCCAGGGGTGGTGAATTTGCAGTAACACGGTTCCGTAGAGCCATAATATCCCTATAAAACATAAAAAGAAACTCTCTTAAGTGGACATCCAGATGATTTAAACAGTTTCTTACATTACCTGTCTTCTGTTAGGAACACCATGAAATATCAAGAGGCTATTTTCTGTCAGCTTTTGGAGAAAAAGTGAATTGATGAAATTCTACTGGGCTTTTAGATACATAGTATCAAGACACCAACTCAATAACAACAATAAAAGACCTCAAATGAGAAATAAAATGGCAGGAAACTAACATTTCTCATCCCAAACGCCTCATATTTGTTGAAGGCCTTGGAGTCTGCAAGTAAGAATATGGAAAGCAGAGACATAGTCAAGAATTGCATTTTCCTTCATGTTCAATAGATACTAGTCAACACATTCTCTGCAGTTAAACAGGGGTCGGCAACCTTCGGCACGCGGCCCATCAAGGTAATCCGCTGGGGGGCCGCGAGACATTTTGTTTACGTTGACCATCCGCAGGCATAGCCCCCCGCAGCTCCTAGTGGCAGCGGTTCACTGTTCCTGGCCAATGGGAGCTGCGGGAAGTGGCGGCCAGCATGTCCCTGTGGCAGTCAATGTAAATAAAATGTTTCGCGGACCGCCTGCCCGCGGATTACCCTGATGGGCCACGTGCCGAAGGCTGCTGACCCCTGAGTTAAACCATGCAAACCCTGTTTTGTAGTTGGCTATTGAAGGCAGCAGAAAAAAAAAGAATGTTAATCTCAAAGTAATGCATACACAAACTATTAGAAAAAATACAACTGTTTTAATCCCAACGTCTGCAAAAAAGTCTAACTTTATGTTAATGTACAACATATGTCAAACACCTGCATATTACAACTGAAAATCAATAATCTTCCAGTTGCCAATATGCAGCTGTGTAGTGTGAAGGCAATTAAGATCAGGTTAATTCTTCAGCATCGAATCTATGGAATTTCTCTTTTGCAGCCAAGAAACACATTATATAAAGGGGTGTTTATAATTCATGAATAGAGGTAAAATTTAACGTTTAAAATTAAAAATTAAAAAAGCCTTGTAACTAGGATCAATAGAATAACGAGGTCGTTCCCTTGATTTGGCAGAAAAATTCAAAAATCTGTGTACATTTAAGTACAGTTCTTCAACACACATGACAATTCTTTACTTGTTGTGTAGTAAATAGGGGTTGCTAACCCTCCAGAATTGTCATGGAGTCTCCAGGAAGTAAAGATTATGCCGTGTGATGAAACCTCCAGGAATGCATCCAACCAAAACGGGCAACCGTAGTAGTAAGTTATCTGCTAATAAGTAGCTTTAAAGAAATGACTATTTCAGTCCATTTTTTTGTTGTTATTGTTCTTTAAATTCCTCTCCTTCACTGAGCTCTTTCATTCCCACTTAAATTAACAGCTATCTCCATATTGGTCTTTCCCTGAGTAAACTTCAAATCCCCTGAGAGCTTTTGCCTTCCCCTTCCTGCAATAGCTTTACACTGAAGTTCAACAAGTAAATAAAACTCAATATTTGTTTGGATATTTAGGACCCAATCATGCAATGAGATGCATGCAGTTGGGCTGCCGAGCTCCATCTAAACTATTTCACTACTGGTTATTTTAGTACTGACATTTAAACAGTCATCCTTCGGTTTCATAGTTAATATGCTAATGATAAGAATTAGGCAAAATCCCTCTGCAGTATCATAAAAACAACACTGCATTGGTTCACGTATGGAAGGGGTAAAAACTTTTAAAAAATACTCCAGAAAACAATGGAAATACTAAAAAAATCCAGTGACCCAACATTTGTGCTATATATGGAATTCCCATGGTATTTATTTCCAGTAAACCTACTTGTAATTTGACAAACATACAGTGAAGCTGATCTGCATTAATCACTCTACCCAGTTTTTGAATCCGAGATGAAGTAATCAGGCTTGTTAGAGCAGCAATATCGTTTTCTTTGAACTACTCCAGAATATATTATACAAAGCAGAATTAATGACAAGAACAATAAACATGTCAATTTTTCAGCAGAAGGTTCTGTTTTGATGTATTTATATTTAAACCAGCGAAGTGAAAATTAAATAAGAACAGTTTATATTTTAAGCAGAACAAGCCTGATATGCTAAAATATATTTTAAAATATTATCATTGAACACTACCTCTTAATGTCTTCTTGTGTTTCCTTTATAGATTCAATGGCACTTTGTAGTTCACCAAGGTCTGCCCCCTTCTTTCTAATTCTTGTATTATGCTTTAGTAGTTGTGCTATGAAGATATGCCAGACAGATGCAATAGGTTAGCATGACTAATTTATCCAAATCTAAACTCCTTTAATCCTATGATAAAACTATTTAGAAAACACAGTTAGGTGAAATTCTCCAATTTGAGGTCCTGCTCAAAGCTTTGTTTCAGTCACTTATATCACAGAAACCCACAACTGAAATGTTTAATCTTTTTCAATTGAGCATAGAAGTTTTAAGATTATAAACAGTGCCAACAATTATTTACATACACTTCATTCTTACATAAACCTACTGAACTATATATTTAAATAACTGCTTTCTTAATATAGAAACTAATCCTTTTGTTTACAAGTGAACAAACACAGTAGTTGTACCACAAATACTAACTATATAAAGTAGTAAAGCCTACTTAAATTACAGTTCTGTTTACAAACGTAGGAAAGTTTGAGATATCTCACTACTAATACCACGGGCCACCTGCTTTTCTTGTGCTATGCATTTTTTGTCTTTTTATGAAGACACATAGTAATGCACTAGCGCCATAACTTATCCCAATAGTTATTTTATACCACAAATATCTTGGGATAATAAAGAATATTAAAGTAAATGCATGACTGTACTGTAGCAGTGCTCAGTCTAACTGAACAGAAAAACAATGAAATTTGCTGAACAGACGCAGCTTATCCTACCTTCACTTCCAGAGGAGTCCTGGTTATCAGGTTCTGGGGAAGAGAATCCACACTCTCCTTTCTTCGACTGACTGGTTGGCTTTCGTTTTATTTTTGGAACACTAACCTGCAATTCACACACGAAATACTTATCTGCACAGAATCAAACATTCTGGTGAAAAAGCTGTTTTATTATAATAATGGCTGTGTGTTAGAAGCCTGAGTTAATATTTGAAAACGATATCCTAGAGGTTTTGGAGGGTTTACATTAGATTAATTAAAACAAGCGTGGATGTTTTTTGTAAGTGGAATTAAGATAATGTAAACTTTCAATACCTATCCAATTATGTCAGTTTTCCTACATAGCGAAGAGCAGGAGAGTGAGAGGCTGGGGCTGACTGGACTACACCTTTGTAGGACACAGGTGAAGAACCACGCTAGTGCTTTGGTGAATTCTAGATTTATAACTTGACATTTGCAAGTGTCTGACTTTGCTGTTTATTGAGAACAATTACAAAGCTAGAACGTACCATTGGTGTCCGATGCCTGACTTTTGTTTGGATGGCACCATCTTTTTCAAACTGTATCATATCATTCAGTGGATCCCATGGTCTGGTTCTACAGAGAAGCAGAATGAACACAGTGTTACTGTATAACAAATCAGAGGCAGTTTCATTTTCCTGTTAAGTTGTGGAAAGCTTTCAAGCAAATATTTTGAGTGAAAGGTGCCAGTACGACATGCAAAAGATTCAGGACTCCCCACAAGATAAGTATAGAATGGGCATAAGTGATGTAAGCCTCCTCCTATTACTCTGCTGATGTGCCTCAGCTCTGACTTGGAGGGACTATATACCCGAAGATATGATAACTCAGTCTCCATGCACAGGTCAATCTCTACCCTGGCTATTGAGAATGCCAGCCAGAGTATCACTCAGTTTTGATAGGTACTGGCATAACAAAAATGCTAAGACTGAGATAAGTAAAGATATGTAAAGATTTCCTGACATTTTACATAAACATACCACATTCTGGAACCGGGGAAGAAAAATCTTGTTACTTTGTCTCTTTGAAAGAGCAGGACAAGGTAAAACACTGGTTTATATGGTGTGTAGAAAGTTTTAAGGCTATTTTTGTCAGTTATGAAAATTTGTTATGTACAACAGAGTTCACAGTAAGGTATATAGCTCTGGAACCAACTGTCAGCACAAAGCTAGATATAGTATTGGTTTCAGGACTACTGCATTCTTATATGAGTGTAATATCCCTGGATATTTTACTTTTTCCCCTTTTTAGTACAAATTAATACTTCAATTGAAAAAGGAACAGAAGACTTTGCATGCTGATCCCATGGTAACTGCTACGGATAAAAGGCTCAATTCTGCCATTGCTCTTCTTGCTGAACTCCTTGGAAGTCAGTGGGAATTGAGGATGTGGATCAATGCCAAGACTGGACTCAAGTTTCACATTCGTTTGTATACTTGCAGAGTTACACCTCCACCTTCTGATGCACGGCACCAACATAAGCCTTTAACAGTGAGCTACTCAGTGTGCGTCACACTTGTCAGGAGAACAGAGTTGTGTGGATTCATTCACACTGCAACTGTGTTTTTGTAGCCTGTCAGTGTTAGTCACCTTTATCAATAACAAGGTACATGGTGCAGTTTATGTCCAAACAGCTTTTCTGCTATTACAGCTACGTTTTTAAGTCCACATCTACCATGTTGCACAACTGTGCATCAGTCCATTCTGGGAAAATCCAGACAGCTATTTTACGTTGCCGAGGAAGGCAAGTGTCCAGAGAACAAGCCCACAGAACACAACCAGCAGCAAGTGGGGCAATGCATTCCAGGATGTCATATGCGTAAAGAACTAGGAAGATGACACCAGCCAAACTGATTACACAGGAAGAGTTAGGGGATCTTGTCAAAAAATCACGCTGAACTAGTTGTAAGAAGAAAAAAAATGAGCCAGTCTTATCCTCTACTAGCGGCAAATTACTACTATCTGGTATAGTTACTTAACTGAGCATCAGCCATGTCTTGTGTAGACACTAACTACATCCAAAGCCAACCCCATGCAAGTTTACACATTAAGTTTAATGTTGTAGTGCGGATATTGCTTTAGGTGAATAGAGATTTAAGATTACTCAATACCACTTGGACAAGTGTGGACTCATCCACATTTTCATATTCTTTCAACCCTGAAACTATAAAACAAGTTTTCTCTACATAACAACTCCTTTAAATATGTAGAATAGTTTAAACTGTAAGTAAAGCACTCCACCACTCACTCTGCATATTTGTAATGCCATTCTCCTGTGATTGAATCCTGTTCAAACAGTTTGCAGATCCACTCTTCACCCTTCAGTTTTCTTTCTTTGGCTGCCTTTCTCTGAGCATCCTCCAGAACACATTTCTCATTAGTAGCTTCTGTCTGATCTTTGTTGGTTATAGCTCGAGTCACCTGTTGCCAAAGTCTAGCAAATTAATGTAATAAGGGTGAAAGAATCAAAATCAGGATGACAGAAATAACTACAAATATTGCTTTGACAGAGGTAAATGAGATTGATGATCAATTTATAAAGTTACTATTTACTGCATTATTGTGTTTGCCAGTTTTATTTTATTCAAGTTTTCCTACACTGGAACTTCTGTAAATAAGGTTGCATTAAAGGTGTTATTTCTCTCCATTTTACAGACTGGGAATCTGAAGCACAGAGAAGGTAAGTGACTTGCTCAGATTCCCAAAAATAAGTGTTCCGGATAATCAGAATTAAAATCCAGCTCACCATCTCCAAATCCTATGCTTTAACCAGTAGGCCATGCTCTCTTCCATATTTTATTTATCAAACAGCATATACTCTCCTTTATGTAATTAACTAAAAGAACAGGAGATAATAGTTCATGAACTTACTTCTCTGACTCAAAGTCATCTTGCTCATCAAATTTCACTGTGTATCTTGTTAACCTGCGCTGCTTGATCTCAGATGTTGGATTCCAGAAGGTCTCTGAAACATCTGTCTTTTTGTCACTAATAATGATTTCACTGTCCTGTAAAGTTCAACATTTTTAATTACTTCAGTTACCAAAAATTGTAGCAGCCTTAAACAAAGCCAGCGACAACAAATATGAGGAACAGAGACCCTGGATACAGCACTTTTTACAAATGAATAATTTGTTATTCCCTTTTGACACACCTGGCTGGGAATGCTCAAAAGACATAGCTCAGAAACAGATTTCCTTGCCTCTGCTACTACTACTAACTTAGATTATTAAATGTGTGAGGCAATTTCAGTCAGGTTTTGCTGCACTACATAGCACAATGCTGCAGTATATTTCACTGCCACATGTCTTGTTAAACTTTTGATTGGAAAATAAGTTTATGGAAACATTTTTAATATTCTTAAATTATGTAAAAGCACATTCCTACAAAAAGCTACATTTGGGGATAAATTTGACTTGACAGGACTATTTAAATTTCAAAGAAACTGATTTAATAGATTTTCTACTTATAAATATTAGTATTTAAAGTATTTGATTGTTACCAAGGAAGTGGGAAGGAATGAGGCTAAAACACCAGTGGTAGAGATCATATTCTGAATCTCACCAGCAGAAGCATAAAGAGTTCTTGAAATCATAGGCAGTAGTTGTGATGTGATGGAAGAGACTATAATGTCCACGTGATCTCAAGCAGGGGGACTGTCCTGATTAGTAGGCAGTTTGATGAATTCAGATTGTCTCAGCTTGAATACAGAAGTAGAACAGGGATGGGCAAATTATGGCCCACAGGCTGCATCCAGATCATCAGATGTTTTAATCTGGCTCTCGAGCTCCCGCTGGGGAGCGAGGTCTCAGACTTGCCCCGCTACAGCCGGGGAGCGTGGCGTGGCTCCGTGCAGCTCCCGGAAGGAGCGGCATGATGTCCCCACTCCGGCTCAGAGGCTGCCAGGGGACTCTGCACCTTGCCAGCGTCCCCGCAGCTCCCATTGGCCGGGAACTGCAGCCGATGGGAGCTGCAGGAGCGGTGCCTGCGGAAGGGGCAGCAAGCAGAGCTGCCTGGCCGCTCCTCCATGTAGGAGCCGGAGGGGGGACATGCCGCTGCTTCCGGGTACTGCGCCTACAGACAGGGCAGCTCACAGAGCCGCCTGGCCGCGCCTCCCCGTAGGAGGGACACGCCACTGCTTCCGGGAGCTGCTTGAGGTAAGCGCCGCCCAGAGCCTGCACCTCTGACCTCTTCCTGCACTCCAATCCCCTGCCCCAGCCCTGATCACCCTCCCACCCTCTGAACCCCTCGGTCCCATCCTGGAGCACCTTCCTGCATCCCAAAGCTCTCATCACCAACCCCACCCCAGAGCCTGCACCCCCACCCGAAGGCCTCCCCCTGCACTCCAACCTGTGCCCCAGCCCAGAGCCCCCTCCTGCACCCTGAACTCCCCATTTCTGTCCCCACTGCAGAGCCTGCACCCCAAGCTGAGCCCTCACCCCCTCCTGCACCCCAACCCCAATTTTGTGAGCATTCATGGCCCACCATACAATTTCCATACCCAGATGTGGCCCTCGGGCCAAAAAGTTTGCCCATTTCTGTAGCAGAACGTTTAGAGCTATGGCAGTTTTTGCTTTAAAAATCTATTTATTGGAAAACTGTTCAGATTCAGACCCGATTGTCTACATTCTTCAGAGCAGATCTCTGTTAGGATAATGCAAAAATCTCAGCATACATTTTGGTCTAGGTTACTTTCTGAGTTTCTGGGGGAACTTTGATTATGACTCAAGCAGGTAAGCTAAGGAACAAGGGATATTCATAAAAAAAAAACCAACCAGATATTTCCCATATTCTCTACAGTTTTGACCTGAACGTATCTATTTATTCATAGACCTGCTCTCAGAAAATGGGGTGGAGTTGGGTTCTGCTGAGCGTTATTTTTTTCTGATGAGTTTGAGAGTGTTTTTATACCATTGTGGAAGGTTGGATTATTTTTGTATGTTAAATTTTGTATTTTAGAGAAGCTAGACCATTTATTATAAATAAGAATAAGTAGTCTGAGCACATGCTACTTTTGTACAGAGTTTTAGTTAATTATTCCAAAAAATTTTGATGGCTAATATTGAAGAACATCTTGTAGTACACAAAAATCCCAAGTATGCAATCTCCTTCTTTCCAGCTGCCTAGGCCAAGCAATCTTTTGTAATGAGTTGTTTGAAAAAACTGTGTGGTATTAAAAAAAGAGCTCTTAAAATACTGGAGATTTTTGTTTAGAAACTCTTAAAAAGTTATACTCTAGACATTAAACAAAGATTGTGACTTTTACCCTTCAAGACCTACATAAGAGATTTGAAAAAGTTTCATATTAGGTCTTAGCACTACCATAGATTATTGCACTAGAATTTAGTATTTTAAAAATCTAGTTTATTTTGCAATATTTATGCTCCCTACTTTTTGTATTTTGACTGGGGAGACTAAAAATCTTGTCACTTGTCACTATCTGGTACTAATATGTTGGCATAATGTTATTGTGTTCTCAACACCGTAGAGGAATATTTTAAATCTCCATTTACCTCTCAAAAAACTTATCAGTAATGAAAACATTTTCATATTACTTTTTTGGATGCCGATAACCCTGTAATACACACACTTGAAAACCTATTAAGCCTAAAATGAAGGTTTAAGCTACCTGACAGGGCCATGCGACCTATCCTGTACTCATTTAAGATTAAGCCTTATACGCTACAATACGCAGTTAAGTAGTTTTGGTTGCATATCTAAATGAAAATAAAAATTATGTTAAGCTGAAAAAAAATTAGATACCTTGCTGGTTTAAACAAAGTTTGGAGTTTTAAATGGTGAACTGCAAATATTATTTCTTAAATAAAAGATACTCGTATGTGCTAATGTCCCAAAGGACAAGGCTAGAAGAGCATTTGTCGTATTATTAGTTTAGAAGCTCCTGGGATTTCCTTCCCACCTCTGAGCTTTTCCAAAGCCATGTTCTTTTGACGTTGCAGAAGAAATCCACCTACGAAGTTACAGCCATCAGCCAAGCACTACATTAATGTACAAGTTTTCTAGACCTTTAGTGATTTTTGTTGCTCTTCTCTGGACTTTCTCCAATTTGTCCACATCGTTCCTGAAATGTGGTGCCTAGAACTGGACACAATACTCCAGCTGAGGCCTAATCAGTGCGGAGTAGAGCGGAAGAATTACTTCTCGTGTCTTGCTTTCAACACTCCTGCTAATATATCCCAGAATGATGTCTGCTTTTTTGCAAAAGCGTTACACTAACTCATATTTAAGCTCGTGGTCCACTATGACACCCAGATCCCTTTCCGCAGTACACCTTCCTAGGCAGTCATTTCCCATTTTTTGTGTATGTAACTGACTGTTCCTTCCTAAATAGAGTACTTTGCATTTGTGCTTATTGAATTTCATCCTATTTACTTCAGACCATTTATCCAGTTTGTCCAGATCATTTTGAATTTTAATCCTATCCTCCAGAGCACTTGCAACCCCTCACAACTTGGTATCGTCCACAAACTTTACAAGTGTACTCTCTATGCCATTATCTAAATCATTAATTAAGATATTGAACAGAACTGATCCCTGAGGGACCTCATTCGTTATGCTCTTCCCAGCTTGACTGTGAACCACTGATAACTACTCTCTGGGAACGGTTTTCCAACCAGTTTTGCACCCACCTTATGGTAGCTCCATCTAGGTTGCATTTCCCTAGTTTGTTTATGAATACAGTGTACAGTGCTTACTTTATATTATTTTTATTACAAATATTTGCACTGTAAAAAAGAAACAAAATAAATAGTATTTTTCAATTAATCTCATACAAGTACTCTAGTGCAATCTCTTTATCATGAAAGTGCAAATTACAAATACAGAAAAAAAATTTTATGGCTGTCAAACTCAGTTAACACAAGTGATTAATGCAAAACAAATTAATGCATTTTTTTTTAACAAGAATTAATCGCACACCTCTGTTTTGACCCTCTTCACATACCGTACTTCATCATTTAGTGGACATTGGCACAGTTCTACTGTGTTCTCATGATCTGTAGTGATTAAATATCAGCAAAAATTAATGGAGCAAAACAGCAAAAGTTCAGGTCTTTTGAATAGGAAGTTTATTTTTAAAAAACTTCCGGATGGGTCTCTGGATAAAAAGACAGTTTTCTGTAGCTGAGTTCCAATACAATCGAAGTACTTCAAGTCTGCAGTACCACCTACGTGCTAAAACACGCTTTTGCCTCCAGTTCTTGTGCTACAAATAACCCACCAATAGCAAATGAATCCTGCCAGAAGCGACAGAATATGCTTACAGAGTTTCAGGATCACTATAAGACCACGGATCAAACAAAGTACTTGTATGAAGTGAATTGAAAAATATTATTTCTTTTGTTTATTTTTTTTTACAATGCAAATATTTGTAATAAAAATAATATAAAGTGAGCACTGTACACTTTGTATTATGTGTTGTAATTGAAATCAGTTTATTTGAAAATGTAGAAAAACATCCAAAATATTTATAATAAATTAAAAGTGGTATTCTATTACTGTTCAACAGTGCAATTAAAACTGCAATTAATCACAACTTTTTTTAATCTTGCCATTAATTGCAATTATTTTTTTAGTCCTTTGACAGCCCATATATATTTTTTGAAAGCTGACTACTTACCAGAGTCCCTACTAGCTATCTGTGATAGGACGACCCTGTCTGGAGCACCCTCCTGCAGCAGGCCACAGCACAACAGTCGTGTCTGCCTCAGTTTCTCCTTTAAGAGTCCCCAGTAACTCCATGCCAGACTCTTACCTCAATTCCCTTTCCCCTCCCGCCCCCATTTTAGTTCCCTTAGTTTGTATTACATTATATTTGGATATATATTATGTTTTTGTGTACCTGCCATATATGCCACCAATTTCTTTTTTTCATGAACACTATGTCACTCACAAATGCACTGCCACCCTTTTCGTCCAACCTTTCAGAAGTACATAAAGTAACGAAAACAAGAGGGTCATTTAAAATCAGCGTTATCTAGATTCCAGAGTCATTCCTGAGAGCTGAGTACATATAAGATATCTATTATCATGAGCTGCATCTTTATAAGTGCCAGTGTTTACAGCCAAAATGAAGTAGCTTTATATCTAGGTAAATTTAAAACAAATTTGAAGGGAGAGAGCTATTTACTTGTCATTACTAGCAAAACAGGAATAGTTTATTTTATAGACGCATTCACTACTCACCCAGTGGCCTTCCAAAGTAGCCAGAACTTCTTTGCCCAGTTTAATTTTCCCTGATATTTGATTAACACTGTCATTGTTTCCCAAAAATGGCTACAAAACACAAAAGAACAATGCTAATTTTTTTAGTGAGAGATAATGTTAGAGTAAAGTCAAACATTAGGACAAAAACATGTAGTTACGAAAGCTCTGGTGTGACAGCCAAAATTACTTTAAAATAACCCATAGCATGGCTATCTAATCCAAGGGTTAAGGCTGAGCCCATGACATCTTTTTCAGTCATCCCATCATGTCTCAAAAGCTATGCTGAAATAGTTTTATTAACATAAGGACTATTGGTCAAAACATTGGCATGATCTCTGACTGATCTAAAGAGGGTCGGATGACCCTTGAATTTTACCTGGACAGAGAGAAAGGATTTTGAGACCTTTAAACCAACGTGTCATCCGTTGGATGAGTCTAACAGCACTGTATCAGTGTGATGGGGCACTGCTAAGGTCACGGCCCAAGTCCCAGCAAAGGGCCTAAGTCCTGACCTTTGGACCCAGAAGAGTATTCTACCTAATGATCAATGTAGATATTAATGATGCGGTTCCTTTTAGTACTGTAGTCACTTTCTTGTGATTAGCTTGATTAACATAGCTTGATATACAGCAATTAGCATAAAGAAACTATACATTTTCCAAGAAAAGAATTAAATCAATACCAACTCTGAAAATCTGAATAGTGACCGGGTGAGAGCTACATCCATTTTTCTATTATCTTAATTCCCCTTGTGCCCACATACAGAGCCCTCTTACCTTTAGTTTGAATTCAATTGTTGCACTGTATCCAGTTTTCTCACATGCGATGTTGACAGTTCCCCCAAGTTCTAAAGTCATTGTGCCATAAAGAATTCCTGCAAGAAAACATAACTTGTTTTCCATAACATGGAAACAGAGTTCCCCTACAACGCCCATTTTCTTTCTATTGACAATTGAGCAAGATACACAAGGCTAAATTCTTGTAAAAAAAAAAAAAAAAAAAAAAAAACCTCTTAGAATGAATGTTTATTGGTGCCAGGTGGAAAAAGGGATAGCCAAGGGAGCCAGTTTATCTTCTCTTCAGGGGATCTCTCCTAATCATGAGTACGCACAGCCCTTTACTCTGTGGATGCTGGTACATTACATAATATATTTTATATACGTTTGTCACAGAACCAAACAAAAGTTCTTCCCTTTCTGGCATGAAATAAATTTTAAAAAAATCTGGAAAGAAGTGAGAAGAGCATAGCTAAGCTTTCCAAAATCCAGCTAACTGGAGCTAATTCAGTTTACACTATTCTGCGACAATGCAACATCTTACATGGAAGTGGAAGCATTTATGGCAGACACTTTGGCCAGTCTCTGCCAGAGAATATATGGATTGGAATAAACAGCAAATTGGATTAAAATTAGTCCCATTTGAATGTAAGTGTTTTGTACTGTTTCTCATCACCACAACACCCAGCGCCTGCCCAAATAGCTTCATAAAAAACACTCACTTCCCAGAGAGTGAAATGATTACAGGCAAATGGACACTAGCTCACTGTATTCAAATCATATATATACCCTTGGCTGTTAGACTTTTTGATATTCACTAATGGAACACCGACATTTTTAAATTAATTGACAATGTTAGCCATGACAAATGGCTCATCCTCAACTATTTTGGGGAGTCTCAAAGGGATCTTTTACTTCCAGCTAGGCAGCTAAAGCACCAGTTCAATATTTAAGATGAAGAACAGCATCTGCTCCCTCCCCCGGCCCCCAGTGCTGCATTGCAGTGTATCTTATGATCACAAGCTCAAGGGCTGGTTTAACAGTGAAAGAATGAATTGAAATCTGGCTGAATTAAGATGGTGTGTGAGCACATTTTTGTACATATGGTTGGTAACAAGTATAATTTCTTAAGTTCCCTGATGAGACCAAGTTAATCTAGAAGAGGGTAAAAAGCAGAATAGTAATTAGGTACCCCTTTTTGAAAACTGGTTTAAAATATTAAGATCTCCAGGATGAAGCAATGATGTAGTTTGACTGGTTTGCTCCTTTAAAAATAAAATAGGCCCAAGCCCTTGACTTCATTAATTACTTTTACTGCAATTCCAGGTGGCTTTATATATTTTTGTCATTAAAGTCACATGATTTTCTTCAAAATTTACCACAACAAAAATATAGCACTAACTAGGAGTCCCTCCACACAAGTGTACTTGCTCTATTAACAGATGTGGAAGCATAGAATTAGAGAACTGTCAATGTTACGCATGAGAGACAAGGTGAGTGAGGTAATATCTTTTATTGGACCAACTTCTGCTGGTGAGAGAGACGAGCTTTTGAGCCACAGAGAGCTCTTCTTCAGGTCTAGAAGAACCTGCATATAATAATGTTATGCGTGTTCAGACAACTTCACTTTAGAGTAGATTCTCTCTAACTCAAGCCTATTCACAGCTTATGAGAACATCTAATTTCGTAACATTTCCACCTTCTGAATAAGGAAAAAAAAATACCTTTACAATGTGCATATGGCATGGTCATTACATAATCTTCTCCCCTATTCAGGAACATTAGTCGACCGTCTCCATCCAATATGGCAGATAATGAATTCCCTGAAAGACAAGAAAACCAAATTACACTGTATTTTTCAAAGCCAATGGACAACAGGCAGCATTTCCCAGTAAGTGAGCAATAGATTTAAGAGACTGGGTCATCCTCTGTTGCAGTCTGCCCTTATACCTGAAGCCCGTATGCTGCAGAGCATCCCCTTTACAAAATATAACATCTATACCAAGGCCATTAATAGAGCACTTGTATTTGGAAGGAGATGCCAATAAGTGACTTGATTCTTAATGTTTTGTAAATAAAGTTTTTAAAGCACAGGTTTTTTGTTTAAATAATCCTTAGAATTTTAGGCACTCCTTGCATTTATTTAATAAAAACATCTAATTGCATTTCCAACTTTTTATAGATTCCTTGTGCAATAATACAGTAGAACACAGTTTAACCAAGCCTCCATTATCTGTCACTCCATATTTACCGAACCACCAGCCACCAGGGGCTGGCAGTGGGAGCCCCAGCCACCCATTCTCTGGTTTATCTGGATTTTTGGTTATCTGATCTGGCCCTGGTCCCAATTAGATTGGATAATCGGGGCTCCACTGTATATAAAAAAGCATAAAGAACTTACCATAGAACTTGGATTTGGCCAGGATACTACCACTAAGGCAAAACCCATCCTTTCGGTTGCTAACATAGAAGGCAGATACTGGGGGGTGATGAGACACCTGTTTAATGCAACAAAGTTGAACACAAGCAGTTGAAGTGTTGCAGTAATTCTTGTTCTTATAAGGGCTTGTCTACACTACCGTGCTGGGTCGATCTAAGGATACACAACTTCAGCTATTAAATAGTGTAGCTGAAGTTGATGTACTTAGATCTACTTACCGCGGTATCTTCACTGCAGAAAGTCGACAGCTGATGGCTCTCCTGTCGACTCCACTTGCGCTCCTCGTTCTGGTGGAGTACCGGAGTCGATGGGAGAGCGCTCAGCAGTCAATTTATCACATCTATACTAGATGCGATAAATCAACCCCCGCTGGATCGATCGCTGCCCACTGATCCGGTGGGTAGTGCAGACAAGCCCTAAGTGAGCTACAAAAGCACATATCAAAAGTGCACGTGATTTAAAATCCAAGGAAAGCCATCTATAGGAAATGTTCATAGACAGAAGTCAGGACATATTTAAAGATATACTCTGATCAAACAAAGTCAACATCCTTTCTGAATTCAAGGTGTAGCTAGCAAACTTCAAATGCTAGACTATTACAAAAATACGTCTCAAGTATTATCTTTAAGAAATTTCTTGTGTACTAAAAATTCAGAGCACCATTAAAGATCAAGTTTATCTGCAGAACTTCTTGAATACTTTTCACGTACTTAGCACTGTTTGTCCCTCGTAAACACCACTACCCTTTAATAATTAATCTCAAAGCCTAGAACACATGAATTGTCTCACTAGCTGGAAGCACGCATTTGCCTGGTCTGAGTGTCCTAGTTCCAATGTTTTCCGCCTCAGCTTGGACCAGAAGTACCATATGCTTGGATTTTTCTGGCCTACTGACTGCAGCTGTTTTACTGCCTCCTCTGCCAAGTTCCAGAGCTAGCTGCCATGTTATTTTTATTTTTCAGAAAGAGAAGCTAGTAGACTAGAGGTTACTTAATAGTACTGTCTCACTACAGCCCCACTGTAAGAGGTGGATGCCTAGCCACATGGCCAAGGAACTATTTTTGAGTAGCAGTTAGGAATATGTGCACAATTCTTCTATCCCAACATTCCATAGGTCAGGAAGAAATATGCCAGTTCTTCTACCCATCCCTTAGTTCCCCTCTGTGCCTTTAGAAACCCTATTTGTGGCTGGGCTCTGAGACAGAGGATCCACATGCCAGTAATACATTCACTGACCAAACTTACTGCTGGTGAATAACCCTCTTTCTCCTCCATGATACTGCCGCAGAGCCCCTATAGGAGACTAACACTTAGTTCCCTGAGAAGATGACCTAAGAAACACTATTATTTGAACGCGTGAAACTCTGTCCTTTCACTCCCAAAATCAGCATCTGCTCTTGATGTAGTGTTCAGACACTTAGTAATTCATGTAGCAACCATTCCCCTAAGCAAATTGACATTCAAACAAAGACATCAAATCATATTTAAGTACTGGTTCAGATTCAGCAAGATACTGAGCCAGTATTAAGGGAGCCCTGGGACTACTCATATATTAAGGAAAAATGTTAAGTACCTTGCCAAATTGGGGTCACTATAACTACACAGAATATTGTTATTTTATCTGTTCAACAAAGCAAAGCAAAAACTAACTAACTGCTGGCATATATTAAAAAGTCAGATTAATAGCAAAACCTATTTTGCTAATACCTGTTCAGCAATGTAGAAAGTCTTGCTGTTTGTCCTGGGATGAATCCACATGCAGCGGAAAGTCTCACCAAGTATAGGATTGTATGGTTTCTTTAGTCCCTGAACAGAAACATTGGAGACTTCAATCAGACAATACAATCACAGAGAATGGAATTAGCCCCATCAAATGTAAAGGAAAAAAGAGCAGAGTACACTAGAATATACTGTAGGAGAGAGTCCAACTTTGAAGATAACCCCATTAATTCTGGGGGCCAAAGAGTAGAAACAGGTACTCATTAGTACTTCAGAGAGCCTCTCTCATTCTGTGTACATTTTATGATGGGGGATAGAGCAGTTGGGCTATTGTGGGAGAACTGGTTTAATCACTCATCTCCATCTTTCTGAAATTAAGCAGAGGCAAGCTGTGTGTCATTTAATACCCCTCCCATCAGCACTGCTAGAAAGAAGAAGTGTTAAGAGGCAAGCAGGGGGCCGAATATAAAATACTAAAAAGTTGCTATCTAATCCTGGTCGTAATTTCCTACTGGGATTGATGTTCCTATATTCTTGATAATCATGCTCTCAGTGAGGAACTGCCCAATTTAGCTGAAAATGCATATTGCAACATTCATGGCCAAAAATGAAGTGCAGTCCATTCCAACCTTGGCTTGAGTCCAAATATAATAGGCAGCTTCATATTTGTATATATTACTTTTAAAATAACTAAACATTAAGATCGTCCTTTAATAGCAGAGGAAGATGCAAAAGGTTACCTTTGGCTTTTTGTAGAATCCTGACAAATACCATTTCACTACTTTCTTCATACGATTGTAAGCATTCTCTTCAAGAGCAGCCCTATGAAACATGACAGAGTTACTGGATTAAAGATAAAACTGAAATAGACACATAGTAGATAATAATGGTAGGAGATCTATGATCAGCATATTATCATTAACATTGATATGCATTATAATATATTATCTATTGACCAGAAAATAGATCTTGTAACAAGCTTTTGAATTAGTACACATGGAAAATTTAAAGTCACGCCTCTATTTTAAGTGTATATGTATTGTAAAGGGTTAATCCTGAGCCAGAGTTTGCCTCGCCCCTTTAAGGGAGGGACTAAGGCTTAGCTAGTGCTGAATCAGTATATTCTTTGTCAATGGTATGACTCAGTGCCTTTCGCTCATGCGCAGTATGAGTTGTTTACTTGTGTGTATAAATATGTGTTGCAACGGTCCCTCAGGGCCGGCCGCACCCATTCCTGTATGTGGCTGGGTGGGAAATAAAGATCTGAACTCTCTACCGTTGTCTGCCTCCCTTTGACCAGAGCAAAGAACGAAACCGGAAAAGAGGAATTCTCATAACAGTATCAAATAATTTTATCAGATCCACTGGTAACTAACAAATGGACGTAGTTAGAAAGTACTCAGAATAAGGGTCAAGAATGTCTTTTGGCATACAGTTGACCAAGAAGCTGCCAAATAATTTTAAAAAAAGTCACGCTTCTTAAAGATTTGACAGTATTACCAAGAGACTGTTTTCCAAATATCTCCCTGGAAACTTTTCCTACTGTAGATGGGGAGATACTCCTGCTAGTCAGACTAGTGAGGTCCAAGGAGAAAGTTATCAACACTGAGTCCCAATAAGCTTCTTGAATACAAGAAAATGCTCATTTTATGATCAAAAAGCTTGGTTTGATTCTTGAAATTCAACTAAATATTTTGTTTTCCTTTATGGACTTTTGTTCCTTTCTAATATAGTTTAATACTATAGACAGACATTGATCCATCCATGTGATGTAATCCAACCTAGAATCCTAAAATGGGAAGTAAAGCTCTTTTTGTATTTATTATTAAATATTTGTCAAAACAATAAAGTAACAAGAAAATCTACTCTGGAGAACAGACTGGAGAACTGTTGGCTCTTGAGAGAATTGTGTCCGGCCTCCCCGCCCACTTAAAAGCCAAAGGTCGTGGGGGAAACTATTTCTTTTGCAAAGCCAGTTATGTCTACTTCTGGGTAGCATAGCCATTGCAAAGATACAGTATTTAGACCGTTGCACCACAAAATCTTATCCATACTGTTCTCCAATCTGGGAAGACTGCTTCAGAAATTCACAGGACTCCAAGTTGAAGTGAAGCATTCCATTTTAGGTCCTTCTTATTCCTTTTGGTTCTCAGATAAGTCAAGTGAATTCATCTAAGCCAGTGGTTCTCAACCTGCTGCCCACAGGCCGCTTGCAGCCCAATCAGCACAGAGCTGCAGTCCATGTGATATCCTCAGGGCCATACAGGTAGTATTCAATGCGGCCCACAATAGTAAATAGGTTGAGAACCACTGATCTAGGCCCTCAAATAGCTAACAAAACACTTTAATTGGACTACTTAAATGGTATGGTTTTGTAGATCGTTAGGAAATTTTATTTCCTTTGCCTTCACTAACAGGATCTTAACTTCTTAAAGCATAGGAAAACAGAAGTTTCCAAAGGTTCCTATCCTCTGTTTCTAGTAGCACTGACAAGCACATTTCTCTGAGAGTTATCAATTTCTGACCAGGAAACTTTGCCTTTGAGATATACTTTATGAGCTTTAGGAAGTAATAAGCCAAGGAAATCCCACAACATGGTGTTTAATACATTGTTAGATGAATATTCAGACATTCAGCATTCTCTGCTTCAGTTTAACCAGGCTGGATAGAAAACCTTGCAAAGCCATTTCACTATTTAATAAAATTTATTTTTAAAGTGAAAAGAATTAACTCACTCAGACAAGAAGTCTGCATGATAGTAGTAATCAGAGAGTTTGTCCAAGAAGGAACGAGGTTCCAAGATAAACGTAGGCAGTACAACCTTGGAGAGGTCCATTCCTGGACGGACTTGTTTCAACAGCATCCAGATCAGGCTTTTGTTCTCCTCTGACACTGTTTCTGTTTGACAAGCCTCCCCTGCCTTCCACCAGGAAAAAATGTTGATGAAAAAGTAGACACACAGTAACAGTTCAACATATCCTATGAAAAAACACTACACACATTTAGGACAAACAGTAAGTTAGGTTTAGGATACATGGTAGCTAACCAACTACCTGCAGGAGTATGGGAACTAGCCCCGTAAGAAGCATTCTGAGAATACTAAATCCAACACTGCAAGGCAACTTTCCAATGACATTCAATTTGACTTCTAAAACTCTTAAGTCAATTTGCTATCTGGAAATAAGGTAAATACTACTAAGAGTACATTATTTACCTCTCCGAGTTCTTCATGAATCTGTTCCATATAGGTAGTTTCCCTGATAAGATCAACAGGTTCTGGATCAATGTAAGAGTCATCCTGTCGCTCTGATGTGTCAGTGTCACTTTCTTCACTTTTCCCCAGGCCATCATTATCGGACTCATCGTGATCATGATCATTTTCCTTATCAGATTTGTCAGAATACACATCTTGATCTTTAAAGTGATGCCTTTCAATTTCACTATCATTTAATCTACAACAAATAAAACAAAAAATGAACCATAAATGTTGTGATTGTCCCTCTCCTTCAAATTGTGCACCACTATGAATAACATCCTCAAACCAGGAACTTACCTAATGCAGGACATTCAGTGTAAATACCAATGCCTAATAGCCATGTCAAATTGATAGCACTGCAATAAAAAAGGATCACAAGGAACAGCCTTCCTTGAAACTTTTATAGCAATCTGTTTAGTTTGCTTTTGTTTTGAACTATGAAGTTCATTACCAACCCTACAACAATTTCGTCCTCATACAGGTTTTACCTTACAACTCTCACTATTTTGTGTATAAACAAAAATGAAGTATGTATGATTGATTGCCTAACAGTAACCTAGCTACTTTTTGTGGGTTTTAAAAACTGTTTATGTATGTATCATACAAATATAGGCACATATGCAGGTAGATCTACAGTCCAGTTAGCTTACATAGCTGAGATAACTGCATTTCAAAAGTGTCAAGTGGTGCAATAGCTACTGCATAACTTTAAAAGAAAGGCCAAAGGAAGATTTTTGCAAAATTCTAAGAAATGCCATCTCACTAATGTTTTTCTGGGTAACAGCTGGGTGTCCAGCTGGAGGCAGATCATATATATTGGTTGAAAGGAGTCAGTAGAGTGAGGACAGTACATGTTCCAAGAGCTCTCATGGGCTTATTTGATAATTTGTACACACACAATGGACTGGGCCACGAACCAAGAATTGACGCAACAGGCCTCCTTCCTCCTCCCAGTTTCACCCTAGTCTCAAGGGGTCCCCTCAGAGGCAACAGTGCTGTATTTCTCCAGATGCAGGTCTTCACCCACTCCCCTGCATATAATGGTATAATGTTCAGCATCGTGCATTGGGGAGGTGAGCAACGACACGATCCTCCCACAAAAGGAAGGTAAGGGAGCAGAATCCTCATGCACATATGTCCTGGAGTAGATGGCAGAATTCTAACATCCTGCTCCAGGGTGCACATATGGTGGCATCTTTCTCGGGTTAGAGTTCTGATTCATGGGGCAGGAAAGGGAAAATTATGGGGATAAAGAAAAATAAGAAAATTATGGAAAAAACGGTTACCTACCACCTTTTGCAACTGTTGTTCTTCAAGATATGTTGGTCATGTCCATTCCATTGTAGGTGTGCACACGCGCGCCCACGTGCATGGTTGGAAATGTTTGCCTTAGTGGTATCTGTAGGGTCGGCTGTGGCGCCCCCTTGAGTGCCGCGTCCATGCGTCGGTATATTAGACACTGCCAGCCCTACGCCCTCTCAGTTTCTTCTTGCTGGCAACTCCGACAGAGGGGCAGGAGGGCAGGTAATAGAATGGACATGAGCAACACGTCTCAAAGAACAACAGTTATGAAAGGTAGGTAACCGTTATTTCTTCTTCAAGTGCTCTCTCAGGTCGCTTCCATTCTAGGTGACTCACAAGCAGTGTCCATGGAGGTGGGCTAGGAGTTCACGGATGTATGACTTGCAGCACTGCTCTGCCAAAGCCAGCATCGTCTTGAGCTTGTTGGGTTAGTGCATAATGAGACGAGAATGTGTGGTGGAATGGCGGTTGGAAAGCTGAAATAGCGGCCAGGTGGACCCTGATTGATGACAGGGATAGTCCTTGGAGTTTGAGGTGCAGAAGATAATCCAGGATCACCTGCAGCGAGGCCTGCTCAGTCTGGATATGTCGTTTGGAGGCCCAGCACGTGAACCTTTTCCATTTGGCCAGGTAAGTCACTCTGGTGGAGGGCTTTCTGCTACCCAACAGGACATATTGAACCAGGCAGAGCATTCCCGTTCTTCCACATTCAGCCATGCAGGAGCCAAGCTCTCAAGTGCAATGCCGCCAGGTTCGGGTGCAGAAGACTGCCATAGTTCTGGAACAGCACGTCGGGGCAGCAACCGAAAGATCCAGCAGCATGCCAAACCAGTGCTGAGGCCTCGCGGGGACTATCAGGATAACCTTCGCCCTGTCCTGTTTGATCTCCACAAAGACACTCTGGATCAATGGCACTGACGGGAAGGTGTACGTCAGGGCCCCTGACCGTGGGAGCAGAAAAGTGTCCAACAGGGAGCCCCCGTCCATCCCCCGGATTGAACAGAACACATGGCATTGCCTGTTCTGACGGGATGTGAACAAGACCACCTGCGGAGTCGCCCACCTCCGGAAGATCAAACTAACCACCTCCAGATGGAGCAACCACTCGCGGTGAGACAAGAAGGTTCTGATGAGGTGATCTGCTAACACGTTCCTGGTCCTGGGCAGATGCGCGGCTATCAGAAGAATGGCTTGCTGCACACAGAAGTCCCAAAAGCAGAGAGCTTGGCAAAGGGCCGACGATCAGGCTCCGCCCTGCCTGTTGATGTAATACATCGTGGCGGCATTGTCCGTCAGGACCTGCACCACCTTGATGGGGCAAGAAAGCCTGGCAGGCCAGGCGAACCGCTTTGAGCTCCCTCATGTTGATATGGAGGGCCAGATCATCCCACAGCCAGCGGCCTTGCGTGCTGAGCTCACCCAGGTGGGCTCCCTAACCCAGGTGTGAAGCATCGGAGACCAGGGTCAGCGATGGGGCCGTGGCCGCAAAGGGAACTCCCTTCAACACCGACCTGGGATCCAACCACCAATCTAGGAATGACCAGATGTGATCTGGCACCCTGACTACCTGGTCTAGGTCGTGCCTGTTGGGGATGTAGACCGACGCCAGCCACTCTTGCAGAGGCCAGAGATGGAGCCAGGCATGCCTGACCACGTATGTACATGCGGCCCTTTGCCCCAACAACTGCAGGTAGGTGTGAGTAGTGGTGAGTGGGTGGTTCTGGGCCTAAATCACTTTCGAAAATCAGTTAGGTGTTGCAACGCTGAGTGCAACAATGCTTAACTACCTTTAAAAATCTGGGCCTAAATTCTTCTGAAGCAGACTTTGTCCATGCCCTCCTTTGTGTTCTGTACAAGACTTAAGATTGTCCATGTTCAAAAATAGGAGCGTTGCTGTTTGGAAATACCACTGATCTATTTTGGTTGTTTAAGAATATATTTCCAACCAGTTTATCATATCATCTTATTGGAATCTTTGTCCCAAAGCATCTTCAGCCCTGAATCATGTCTAGGAAGTTATTGCACACTGAATGTTAGAGGCAACATGAGAAATTTTGCCTATAGGTTTTTGGCACAGAGAAGGGTGGATGGCTCCAAAGGTGAGACTTCAGTTTTTGTACTGCATCATTCAATTTTGAAAATGAGGGTATATATCAGTCTGGTCACTGAAAAAGTTGAGTGCCGGTCAAAGTGTATCAATGACTTTATAATATTATTGTTCAAATTACCACCCATAATACAAAAGCCAAAATCTAGCAATTTATGTGAGATGAATTAAACTTTTGACCTTCAGATGAAGCAACCCAAGAGGGATTAAACTGCAGTACTTTAGCAATTGAAGTCCACATTTATTGCCTATTTTCGAACACAGAACTATGCGCATTTTGGAGAAAATGAAGTAAGTTTTCCAGAAAACAATGAATGTGAGAAACTTGGTCAAAGGAAATTAAAGTTCCTTACCTGTAACCGTTCTTCGGGATGCCTCTGCATATTCACACTTACTTGTGCTGTGCCACCTTGTGGTACCTTGCAGTAGAACCATCTTCTAGCAATGCCAGCTAGAGCACTCTTGCGCCCCACCCCTCATCACGCCGCACCCAGGGTGAGACTACATAGGAGTGGAGCACCCTCACCACCTCAGTTCCTCCCACTGCAAAGCCAGAGACACACAAAAATAAGTACTCTGAGAGGGGAAGGCAGGTGGAAAGTGTGAATATACAGAGCCATCTCGAAGAACTCCAGTTACTGAAAAGTAACCTCAATTTCTTCTTCAAGTGGCTTTGCATATTCCTCTCTTATGGGATAGATTGATCAGCAGTTCTGAAACTAATCTGGATAAGCAACAGAGTCCTACTTGAATAGAGACTGAAGCACCGTTTTGACAAATCCAGAGCATAGTGCTTAGTGACAGTCTGCACTGAAGTCCAGGTTGCAGATTTGCAAATGTCATCAACTGGCATCTGCCTAAGATAGGCAAAGGAAGAAGCCACAACTCTGGTGGAAGGTGGTCAAATCACAGCAGGCACTGGAATTTTTACTAGCATGTAGCATTCAGCACTACATTATGTAATCCTTTGAGAAATAGTCTGGGAAGAAATCATATACCCCATTTGTTTTTTGGCATAAGACTCAAACAAGCTAGGATTTACAAAAACATTTAGTCTTGTCCAAGTAATGGGCGAGGGACCTTTGGGCATCCAAACTACATAGGACAGAGTCTCCTTTCTTAGAGTGCAGCCTATGGAAAAGAACTGGCAAATTAATGTGGAAATCAGACACAACCTTAGTTAAGGATCTGAGATCAGGTCTGAGGACTACCTTCTCCTTAGGGAAAGAAGTGAAAAGTGGGTCAGCCATAATGGCATTCAGTTCACTCACTCTCCTTGTGATGGCAATAATGAAACCCGTATTGACAGATGAGTAGTAGAAAAAGCACTAAGCCAAGGGTTTGAAAGGTTTTGCCAGCATGGGCAACATCAAAATGAAGTCCCAAGAAGGGACAGGATCCCGAATGGGGATACACATTTGATAAAACCTTTCATAAATCTTTTAATCAAACAATGAACAAACAGTGATCTACCATCAACTAGACTGTGATACACAGAGATGGCTGCCAAGTCAACTTTTAACGGTGAGTTAGATAACCCATGATTCTTTCAGTATTCCAGATCACAATGCATAGAAGCTGATATGGGGCAGATAGAATCTCCCTTCATCCATGCCTGAAATCTGGATCACATTAGACATTAACAGTTTCTAGTGGATTGTTTTCTACAATTAACTAGTATATCCTGCAGTTGAAGAATATGGATTGCTCAGGAGCACACAGAGTCAAAGTCTGATCGCCCACTCCATCAGGTGAAGAGACTGAGTCCAGATGAAAGCTCCTGCCCTCCGGGTAGGACAGTAGATCTGGAGATCAAGGAAAACACACAAAAACTCCACCACACAGTGGAAGGAGATTGGTAAACAACTGCTGACGTGGCCAACCTGGCGCAATTAGTATCATCCTCACTACTGTCTCGGATCAATAGAAAAGCGGGAAAAAGCATACATCAAGCCTTTCCCCCAGTGGAGAAGGAAGGCATCCAACAGGGACTGTCTGTCCTTGACCACTCTGGAACAAAAGAAACAATTTTTGTTGACTCTTGTTGTGAATAGCTCCACATCTGGTTGACTCCAGCTTGAGAATGCAGTCCGAACCAACTGAGCCTTCACAGACCATTCGTGAATCATCTGCTAAGATGATCTGCTGTTCCCCGCTACATGTAGAGAGACAGACTAATGTCATGATGAATACACAAATCCCATAGATTTATTGCCTTTCCACACAGGAGAAAGGATCCTTGTTGATGTAATACATCACTGATGTATTCTCCATCACCACCTGCATAACGGAACAATCAGAGCCAGAGGAACAGTTCTTAATTTCAGTATGCAAATGTGCAAGATTCTCTACTAAAAATACCAGTGCCCTTGAACGGTCAAATGGTTTAGATACACCCTCCCCATATCCTTAGCCCTTGGTTGATGTGTCTGAAGTCACTATCCAGGTTGGACCCATACACCCCTGAGCACATTTGTTTTGACTGACCACCAGTCTAGGGACACAATCATCATCTAAGGCATGGGTATCAACAACTGAAGACTGTCTCAACTTGGTCTGTAGACCAAGGCATCTACTGCCACACAGATCTCATTCTCAGACAGATCTCATTCTCAAACAGGCAAACAGAGTCACATAGTAGTGGCTACCATAAGACCCATGAATAACTTTACTCTCTGGATCTTTAACAAATACTGGCTTGTTTTGATAAATCTATACTTTGGCAGAAAAGCTCTCACCTCTATGGAGTCTAGTATAGTGCCTATAAAGGGGATCCTTTGTGAAGGGCAGAAGATCGACTTTGGGTAGAGAAAGAGCCCTAAATCCGAAAAGAGATTGGTCATGAAGACTATTTAATAGATCTTCATTCAAACAAGCCATCAGTAGCCAGTCATCTAAACAGGGGTTAATCAAAATGCCCTGATTCCTCAGATGATCCCCCACCACAGAGAGAGACATTTTGTAAAACTCTGCCAGTCTCTGCATTCTTCCTCTATCTCCTTCTTGGTAAAAATCTAGATTTGGAATAGAGTGAACCAGGGACAACAATAGATCTGGCGGAAGATATGAGGAGCCAGCTTTTTGGGGAGATCCTGTAGGGGTCCTAGGAGGAGGGTGCATTAGAAGATCTGTGAAAGGGACCTTGATGCCCTGTAGCCTCCTCTTCCTGACATGGGCAAAGATGATCTTGGCATTGAGGAAACATGCCTCCTCTTAGAGCTCATGCATTTCACTCTTGGATCAGACATGTGCAGCGGCATCAAAAGGTGAACCTAGGCTGCCATGATGATTGAATTCTCTGGAACGGAGGATGTAACTGGAACCAAAATGGGAGCCAAAAGGAGAACCAAACTACAGATCTGAAGATTGAGACGATATCAGATCCAGCAAGTCCATCTCCCTTGCGACTGACGCAAAAGGCTGAACAAATCTGCATTTCGGAGCCGGAGTACCCTGGTCTGAATCGGATGGATCTGACAGCTCTGATGCCTGGGCCGGAAACCAGAACTGCTCACTGTGGCCACTTTGTCCTTATGCCTCTCCCTCTTCAGTGCCATTACTGTCAGCACCAAAGGCACTACCTGCCCTGGTTCTGGCACACCAATGGACTCCATCTTCCTACATCTGTAAGTGGACTTTGAAGCTGGTCCTAGTCCTGAGTTCCTTCAGGATCAGAAAGCTGTGAGGCACAAAGCATGGCACCAGTGAGGGTGGATCAACTGTCTCGGCCTCTTTTCCAGAACTGGGCAGTGGTATCTGATCATGTGCTCCTCAGTTTGGCTATGTGTCACCTCAGAGTCTTAACTGAGGAAGCCGCAGGGATTGGGTCTGGTCCCAACTCGGGATGCGGCCTCTTGAAACCCTTCGGTCCTTTGTTGCGGGGGAGCGACAGAGGCAGAGACTGGCCTTTGCAACCTTGGATTGGAGGATTGCTCAGAACCAGAGGGTCTGGTCTTGAGAGCTTCTTTCCATAGTAGGCGCTGCAGGTGAGTCTCCCTGTCCTTGTGGGCTCTGGGAGTAAAGGTCCTACAAATCAAACAATCAGAAGGTGAACATCTTTCTCCCAAGCACTTGAGGTACTGCACGTGGTCATTGTGTACCGCGAAGATAGCTGGGCAGGAAACGCATCTCTTAAAACCCAGCTTCTTCACTTCCGCCATATCACAGAACTGAAAAAGAATCACTGAATAAATCAACAGCTAACAGTAACTATCTAAGAAGAAAAAAACCCAGCTCTCAAGAGACCGGAGAGGTTCACATATGTTTGTGACATGTGGTTGGAAGTAACTGAGGTGGTGAGGGTGTTCCGTCCTCTATATAACCTTGCCTTTGGCCTGGTGTGATGTTGGGGGGTTAGGGGGAGGCACAAGAGTGCCCTAGCTAATATGGCTAGAAGAAGGTTCTACCACAAGGCACCATAAGGTGACACAGTACCCATAAGTGACAATATGCAGAGCTACTTGAAGATCATCAAGTAAAGGACCCACATCTGCAGGGTTTAAATGTTAAGTTTTAAAAAAATACACAATTACAGATCTTTAAGGGGCATTAGGAGGCAAAAGGAATTCCAGTCTTAAGAAGATTTCCACTTTGATATTATCATTTCAAATTCAAAGATCTGCCTAAACGATTTAAGAGTTTTACACTGGTTTTAGTAACTTTCTTATAAAAATAAAATTAAGGGCTTGATTACTTACGGAAAGCTTTCTGCACCATGTAAGTTGTTAGCACGCAATAAACCATAGAGAGAAACATGTGTGCTCTCTGATGAAGAGTTCAAGTCATGCTCTTTACCTTCTCTAATCATCGTACGTTTAAGTAGACCGGAACATTTCAAAGCCAGTTCCAAAGCATCCATCCAACACCTGCCTAAAGATAGATGCTTGTTAGTAATGGAATTTGATATTGTTCACTTCACAATGATGAGTTATTTAGGGCCCCCCTTTACCTTACCTTTGAAAAGCACATACTAGAATAATAAATGCACACTTATTCCACACACATTAGGTGATTTGGATTTTAATATCATTCCAGACATAAAATATAAAAATAACTTACTCCCTATCTAGATGTGAAAGGGGCTTCAGAGTAGGACTGGCAAGGTCATAGACCAGAACGTTATAACTAAGGCTACAATTATGTCACAGGGGTCACGGAATCCATGACTTCCAGAGACCTCTATGACATTTTCTGCTTCAGCCCCAGGGCCGGAGCTGTCAGCCATCCCCAGAACTCTCAGCTGCCAACCCCAGAGCTCCAAGCCCCGGGGGAGGGCCCCCACAGGTCTAAGCTGCGGTGGGGGGCCCTGCAGGTCCGAGCCACCAGCCCCGGAGCTCTGAGCCTCTGTGGGATGGTGGTGGGGACTCTGGAGCTCCCAGCTGCCGCAAGCAACAGCAGCAATGGGTGATGTTGGGATGGTGCCGTATTATTATTGTGAATTACTGTGATTGATATGAATGAATGTGGTGAACATGAATTTGGTATGGCTTGGTATGTTTGAATTGGCTAGAGGATTCTGGGAGCAGGGATCTCTTAGCATCAGATCGTTTGTATGGACATTTACTGAGTGTGCTGAAATTGCACTTGAATGCTTAATCAGAGGCTCTATCTGTGTGTGTTTCAGCTTGGAACTCTGGTCATATCAGCCGATGGCCAGCTCAGAAAAGTAAAGAAAACGCAGAAGACATGCTACCAGTGAGCTTGGTACTCAATGACCAGGGTCAAAATGACCCTTTAGGATGGCACCACACTAAGAGCTCAAGTGAATGATTGATGAGAGGGTAAATGTCAACTGATCTTTGGTCTCTGTCTGTTTTGCAGTCCCTTTTAAAATATTAATTAGAAAAACCAGTAATGAAACGCCCACAGGGCATATTCCTGGGACGTGACTCCTTTGAGAGCAAGGGGTATAAATGTTAATACCACCATACATGCAGAGTTAGTTCGTTAGTTAGCTCTCCAATTAACATCTGAAGAGGTCTGTGACACTGTAAGACAGAGGGTCTTAGGGTAGCCAACACCCTGCTTCGAGGGATTTTTGTAGGACTTTTGAACCAGAGGACCTCGGGATAACCAAGTACTTGAAAAGAAGAGAAGTCTCTATCTAGGACTGGTAGCGATACCTGCTTTGTTTGCCAGTCAGGATACTGTGTAGGGCCAAGATAGTTACTGAGGGTTTATGTTTGGGGAATTGAGGCTTATTAGGAAGATGTATTACATAACCTTTTACTGCTTGTGTGATTCTCTCTCAAACAAATTGCAGTGCATTGAGCAAATTGAAACTGAATTTTCACTGGTACTGGTAACAATCTGCTCAGCCGTGGGCTATTAAAGATCCGTTTCAACAGGCAATGGACCCTCCACTCCCCATTTTGTCACAGTTATTTTTAGTAAGAGTCACGGACAGGTCATGGGCTTCCGTGAATTTGTGTTTATTGCCCGTGACTTTTACTAAAAGTAACCAAGACAAAATCTTAGCCTTAGTTATAACAGAAGAAGCCACAGCAGATATGCCTTTTCCCTAAATGAGGCAGACTGCCACCTCTCTTCTTTGCCTGCCAATGGATGCAGACACTCACTCTTCATCTCCAACCTTCCACCTCATTCAGAAGGACAATCATCCTCCTGCTCCCCTGACCAAATATGCACTTTAAGCAGTTAGAAAATGTTACTATCTTGAAAGCATTTCTATTGTTCTCTAGTATTTCTCTGTTATATCAAACCACAATTCATCTACTTTCAAGTATGGAGTGTCAACTGTACTGAATTTTCCTTCCCCGTTTGTAATATTTTTGTTCCTGACTGCGAATATGTAAAACTTCAGTACTTTCTTAAAGGCATCTGCTTACAAAGAAACACATCAGCAAATGTTCAATTCAGACATTCCATTCTTTATACATACTTACATTTTAACTTTACAATTATACCAAGGAAACGTTTTCACTGACTGGTCTACAGCATCACCAACTTTTTTCCCCTGACTAATTAATTCAGAACCCAGCTAACGTTTGATTCGTTCAAATTATTCCTGCCAATGAACCATTTCTTCATTCACAACAGTGACCTTTATCTGCTATTGTGCTTCGTCACCTAACTTTATTAGATCCCTGTGCTGTTCCCTACAGCCGTCTCTAGATTTGGCTAACCTAAATAATTCTGTCATATGCAAAATTTGCCACTTCAATTTAGTAATGCTCTGAAAAAGGGATCAAACACCAACCAGTCCTAGAACAGAACCTTGGGGCACCCAACCATTAACTTTTTGCCATCTTGAAAACTGACCATTTATTCCTCCTCTGTTTTCTGTCCTTGTTTTGTTGATACACTCAAAGAACTCTAATAGACTAGACCAAAGATTATAGTTGAAAGACCACAGACAAAACTGTCTGTTTTTTTCCCCCACTGTGTTACTTTATGTATAGCCATCTTTACTATTTTCCATGTTTGGTCAATTTTCTGAGGTTTTTCAACAGCAAAAGGGGAGCAAAAAGAATTTTGAAAAATAAGAAATTGATTATAAAACCAAATACATTGAAAGTGAACTTAGGACAACTAGGTCATGAAATCACTTTTCACTCATTTCTTGAAATTTACTAGGTTTTAAATTGGCCATAATCCTTTCAACAATAAGACTTATATAAAATGTATATTGCAGTGCTAAGTTAATTAACTGGTGCAGTTGCACAGCAGCTACTCACCAGAGTTACACAATAGTCTTTTGAAATTCTTTCTAATTTAGAATCTTCCAAGATATTTGGCATTTAATGTGGACTAACACCTCTTCTACAAAGTGGTGTTTGTTAATCTCTTAAGTAGGCTCAAATGTTTAGTTCAAAGGAGTCAAAATTTATAACTACTAAAACTTTGCAAAGTTACTTCATGATATGAAATAAAAATGCTTGCATTATAGCTATCTAATATATTGGGTTAATAAAAAGAGCACGTTCAACTGAACTACGGATCTGCAAACATGATGCTGTAACACACTGTACAAGAGAAATGGAATAATTTGAATCTCTAATAAGCAAGCACTTTAAAAATGAAAAATCAAAATAAAATAAGAAATTTACTTACCATCTGATTCTGAAGCTGCTCGGATGATCAAATAACTTCCGGGTAACGGCTGAGTTATAGAACCAACCGCTTCACCTTTAGGACCCTAGAAATATATGAATACAACACCCTTAGACATTATTTTGAATCGGCTGTTTCATGGCTTGTTTGCTGTAGTAACAAGCTGATTACAATGCAGGAAGCTCTACTGTCACTCACAGGAACGACTAATGAAGAACTAATGGTTCTGTAGATGAGTTGCCTCCTTTCATTGGATTTTCCTCTTCAGACACTTATCTTAAAGTGGGGTTGAGTTGAGAACCACACTTTAAAGAGAAAGGTCTTCAGTTTATTCCAATTTATTTTTTAAAGTTAATCTGGAGGCTTTAGTTGACTGTGGCAAATAACTTCTATGACCTGGCCTGTCAGCAGCACACTGCTCTTTTACCTTGTTTCCTTGTCTCCTCCCCTAAGTCAGGTTATGATAGAGGTACCTTCCTCCCCTCACAGAAACGGACTTATGAGTAGGTGGCAAGGATACTATCTGTCCTAGGTACTTCTAGGACCCTCATCACTGTAGATTCCAAGTGCCTTCTGCAAGAGGAATCAGCAGGAGTGTGTGCCACTCCTTCTCCAAACAGGAAACGATGGCAAAGGATGCAAAGCTCCAGATACAAATTTCAATTTAAATTTAGGGCTGAGACTTAATCGTAGTTAACTCATGTGATTAACTCAAAAAAACCCAATCACGATTACAAAAATTAATCATGATTAATCAGTTTTAATTGCAATGTTAAACAACAGAATACCAACTGAAATTTATTAAACATTTTTGGATGTTTCTCTACATTTTTAAATATATTGATTTCTATTACAGCACAGTATACAAAGTTGACAGTGCTCACTTTGTATTATTTTTATTGCAAATATTTGCACTGTAAAAATGGCAAAAGAAAGTATTTTTCAATTCACCTCATACAAGTACTTTATCATGTAAGTGCAACTTACAAATCTAGATTTTTTTGTGTTACATAACTGCACTAAAAAAAAAAAGCAATGTAAAACTTCAGAGCGTACAAGTCCACTCAGTCCTACTTCTTGTTCAGCCAATTGCTAAGACAAACAAGTTTGTTTACATTTACGGGAGATAATGCTGTCAGCTTTACAACGTCACCTGAAAGTGAGAACAGGTGTTCACATGGCACTTTTGTAGCCGGCATTGCAAGGTATTTACTTGCCAGATATGCTAAACATTCGTATGCCCCTTCATGCTTTGGCCACCATTCCAGAGGACATGCTTCCATGCTGATGATGCTCATTAAAAAAAATGCATTAATTAAATTTGTGACTGAACTCCTTGGGGGAGAATTTTATGTCTCCTACTCTGTTTTACCCGCATTCTGCCATATATTTCATGTTATAGCAGTCTCAGATAATGACCCAGCACATGTTGTTCTTTTTAAGAACACTTTCACTGAAGATTTGACAAAACACAAAGAAGGTACCAATGTGAGATTACTAAAGATACCTACATCACTGGACCCAAGGTTTAAGAATCTCAAGTGCCTTCCAAAATCTGAAAGGGACGAGGTATAGAGCATGCTTTCAGAAGTCTAAAAAGAGCAACACTCAGATGCGGAAACTACAGAACCCGAACCACCAAAAGAGATAATCAACCTTTCTTCTGGTGGCATCTGACTCAGATGATGAAAATGAACATGCATCGGTCCGCACTGCTTTAGACTAAGCAGAACCCGTTATCAGCATGGACGCATGAGCAAAGCATGAAGGGACATGTGAATATTTAGTGCATCTGGCACATAAATATCTTGCAACACCGACTACAACAGTGCCATGTGAACACCTGTTCTCACTTTCAGGTGACATTGAAAACAAGAAGCAGGCAACATTATCTCCTGTAAATGTAAACAAACTTGTTTGTCTGAGCGATTGGCTGAACAAGAAGTAGGACTGAGTGGACTTGTAGGCTCTAAGGCTTTACATTGTTTTATTTTTGAAAGCAGTTATTTTTTGTACATAATTCTACGTTTGTAAGTTCAACTTCCATGATAAAGAGATTGCATTACAATACTTGTATGAGGTCAATTGAAAATTTTTTTTGTTTGTTTTTACAGTGCAAATATTTGTAATAAAAATAAATATAAAGTCAGCACTGTACACTTCGTATTGTTTTGTAATTGAAATCAATATATTGCAAATGTAGAAAAAATTCAAAACTACTTAAATAAATGGTATTATATTATTGTTTAACAGTGCGATTAATCACGATTAATTTCTTTAATCGCTTGACAGACCTAAATAAACTCTAAAGAAATGTTTTAAACATCTGGAATTTTTAAACAGTGCTATTCCTACAGATATTTCTATTTCTGTCAAGTGTGCTTAGAGGATAAAAGATTGAAAACACCACTCAAGAGCCCACTCTAAAAGCAGTTAAGTTAGACGAATTTTAAGACAACTGATAGGTTAAGGGGTTTGCATTAGGTTTGTAGCCATGGTTGGAAGATACGTTAAATCTACTGTCAATCAGCCTAATTGATAAGAAAACCTGTTTGGGTCTTGGGGGGTGGACTTCCCCCACTGAATCTAATCAGAAACTGGTAAGCTAGAAGAGGGAATGTAAAAGCAAGAAGTTTTGAACAAAAGCAAGTAAAGAGGAAGTTAGTGACCTGTAATGGAGGTTCTTAGAGATATCTAGTCCCTATCTGTATTCCACTGTGGGTTATGCATGTGCACTATGCGCCCGGAGCTAGAGAATTTGAAAATAGGTCAGTTGGTCTGTGCATGCGTACTGGCTCACTTCGCGCCTCCATCCGAGGACATAAAGGGTGAGGTGGACCAACCGTCTCTCCAGTTTTTCTCTCCTGCAAATCAGAGAAGATCCAAAACAGAGACGAAAGAGGGAGGGGTAATGAAATACAGATGTGGACCACACATCTTGAAGAGCCTCCGTTACAGGTCAGTAACTTACTCTTCTAGTGATGGTTCCTATTGTATTCCACCGTGGGTGACTGACAAGCACTGCTGAAGTAGGAGGAAGGTGTGAGGATGTAGACGGTAGAGCTGAGTGGATGACCGCAGTCCCAAAGGATGTATAAGCAGAGGAGTCCTGCACCTGGGCATAATGTCTTGCAAATGCTTGAACAGAGTCTCATGTGACCACTTTACAGATATCAAGGAAAGGCAACTCCTGAAATGATACCATAGTTGTTGCTTGTGCTCTTGTGGAATGAGCTCTCACCTCCTTGGTTTGAAGGGAGGAGAAAGTTTGAGAGCTGATAAAGTAGAATGCAGCTAGAGAGCCATTTGGAGATTCTCTGGGAGGAGATGGCATGTCCCCCGATTCCTTCTGCTATGGCGATAAAAAGCCTCGGGGATTTCCTGATTGGTTTTGTTCTTTGCGGATACAAGCCCAAGGCTTGCTGAACATCAAGGGAGTGGAGTCTTTCTTTCTCTGTGGAAGCGTGTGGTTTTGGGAAGAACACAGGTAAGTGAATCGATTGGCTAAGGTGAAATTCTGAAACTACTCTGGCGGTGATTTTGGGGTGTAGCTCGATACACTATATTCCATAAGGATAAGATTTCTTTGTAAGAAGGATCTGCCATCATCACTCCAAGCTTGCCAACCCTTCTAGCTGAGGTGATGGCTACAAGGAAAGCAACCTTCGTGGAAAGGAGACAGAGCAAGAAGCTAAAGGTTCAAAGGAGAGCCTTATGGGTACTGAGAGAACAAGGTTCAGGTCCCATTGGTGAGTAGGCTTCTGAATAGGCGGGAAGGTTCTGTCTGATTAGGGCTTTCCAGAATCTAGTGGTGAGTGGATATGCGAAGACCAAGTAGTCCTGAGAAGGTGGATGATATGCACTGATTGCCACCAAATGGACTCGCAAGGAGCTGACGGATGGGCCTGATGTTTTCAGAGAGAGGCTACATTCCAAGATGAGAGGATTATCTGCAGTTTCTAGAAGACTGCTCCTTTGATAAGTTCAAGAAGAAAAGCACCACCATTTTGCTATTAACATCTTACTCCTATTGTTAGTTAACTGTTCCCATTCTCAGTCAATTCCCCCAGGAGCATAAAACCTGTAAAAGTTTTAAGGCCCCAACATTACCAGAGTGATGTAAAGTCTTATAAATGACAGTAAGGGAATCAGCTAGGAAGATCTATGTGCTTTCTCACTTTTTTCCTGTGCCGAAGCGGCACAATGGGGTTAGATTACAGCTCAGGATTTATTTTACTTACCCATTAAAAAAAAAAAAAAAGACTGAGGGTAAATAAAACATTTACCAAGCAGTCAATAAAATATCAGGACAATCAGAATCAAACACTTCCCAAAGTACCCAAAACTGTACGACTTTCATGTGTGAAATGAGCAATTTAAAATGACATTCTACTCCCACCCCCCTTCTCTTTGGTATTCTGTAACATAATTTCAATGAAAATCCAGGATTATAACTGGAATGCACGGTATTAGTTACCAAGTGTTTGTAACTTTTCTTTCATGTGTTTAGGAAATGCTGCAAAGTTATTGTGACTTTTTTCTGTATTGTAGTTTAAATAAATTATTAAAACAATTGAAACTGATGTGATTATATTGCATTATTTTGACCAATACAATACGCAGCATTTTAAAGTTTTTGGCACAGAATGCTCCCAGGAGTAACATCTTCTAATAGAATCCTTCCTAATATTAGAAAGAATGTCTCACAAGGCTGGGTTAGATTCACTCCCCAACTGAACATTCTAATGATGATACCCATCCAAATATCAAGCCCTGAGGTGGAACGGATACAGATCGGGGTGCTTCATCTTGCTGTTCCATTGGGTCAGGAGCTCAGGAAACATTGGGAGGATGATTAGTAGCAGGGATGACATGTGTAGGAGGTTGGGAAACCAGAACTGTCTGGGCCAGTAAGGGGAGATCAGGATGACCCCTTCCCTGCCAGACTTTCCATAAAACTCATGGTAGAAGCGGTAGAAGAGGAAAGGCATAACTGAACTGGTCCAACCAAGGAAGAAGCAAAGCATCGCCCTGGGAGTGGATGTGAGGAGTTCCCCCCGGGGTGCCACCTGGAACCGGGGTACCACTGAGCCCTCTGACCCAACAGCCTGGGCTCCCTTTCACACTGTGCTGCTGTGACAAGCTGCAGACCTGCTCCTGGTCCTACACTTTCTCCAGCATTCATACACATAGGGACAGACCCAGCTGCAATTACATGCAGGCACTCTGACCAGCCACTGCATAAACCAACAATAGAGAGGCTACAGCCAAAATAATCACTAGCTTCCCAGCCTATGACCCCAGAGCTGTAGCATTCTGCCCTGGTCAAAACCGTGACCAGTATGAATTTATTATCCAGTTCGCCTCCCCCACAATGTGGAGAGGAAATGCAACAAGCTTATGTTAAACCAGGCTGAGATTTTTCCCCAGACACTTCACTTAAAGGCATACTGGGTTTAAATTAAAACATAAAAAAAGTTTATTAACTACAAAAGATAGATTTTAAGTGATTATAAAGGATAGCAAACAGATCAAAGCAGATTACCTAGTAAATAAACAAAAACACACTAGAAAAATAGGATTTGAATCAGCAATCTCTCATCCTGATTGATGATACAAGCAAGCTGGCAGATTCTCAAGGTACAAGCTGCACTTGCTTTACAGCTTGGAATCCCCAGGTTTTACATACACAGTCTAGAAATCCCTTTAGCCTGGGTCCAGCACTTCCTCCAGTGTCTCCAGGAGTCCTCTTGTGTGGGGAGTGAAGAACAACCGATGATGTCACTCCCTGCCTTATATAGCTTTAGCACATGGCGGGAACCCTTTATCCCAAAACCAATTCCCAGACAAGTGTGTGGAAAAATACAGACACCCCAAAATAGAGTCCAGAGTCATGTGGCCTGATCATATGCCCTTGTAGAGTCATAGCAGCCATTATTTACAGGCTGTCTGGATCCTTCTCAGGAAGGCTCACCAGGTGGGAGATAAGTTTCTCCTAAGGCCTATCGTTTCCCTAATGATTCATTACCCAGAATAAGCCCTTCTCAATCAGCTATCTAGACTGAAAGCATCTTGCCTAGTGGGCATCACCCAGGTGTAACTACATTTGAAATACAGATATATAGTCAATATTCTTAACTTCAGATACAAAAATGATACATGCATACAAATAGGATAATCATATTCAGCAAATCATAACTTTTCCAATGATACTTTATGACCCATCTTGTACAAAATTATTATCACAATTATATCATAATATTATTACTAGGATGAATATGGGGTGTAGTGTCACAGTAGAGACCCAGGGCTCTTCTGGAGCAATATGTAATGCATTTCTTGTTCATTTGAAAAGCGAACAGATCCCTAGTTGGGGTTCCCACAGAGAGAAAATATTGTGCAATACCAAGTTATGGAGCTCCCAATCATGGTGGACTACAAAATGTCTGCTGAAGGTAGGCTGCTGATGGGGTGATTTGATTGCTGACACACCAGTTTCAAAAGGCTGACCGCTTCTGCACACAGGGAGATGGATCTTGCTCCTCTGCTTGTTGATGTAGAAAATAGTCATAACATTATAAGGACAAGATGAGCACAGTTGAATGGAAGAAAGGCCTCACATGCTTTCCAGACTGCTCGCAACTTCAGGATATTGATGTGCATCCTGGATTATCAAGACGTCCAGGTACCTTGTGCTATGCAGCTGTTCATGTGGGCTCCCCAACCAAAGAGGCACACATCTGTAATAATGGTCCTCTCTGGAGAGGAAGGGAGAAAGAGGATGCCCACGTATACCTGATGAGGGGTGTCTGATCTGAGCTATGATATATTCTTCACAGTCTGGAACCTTTCTTCCTTGGGCAAATATGCTCTTGCAATGATAAAATTCAAGGTGGCCACGATGAAGTCCAAAGATTGTGTGGGAGTGAGAACAGATTTTTTGCTGTTTATACTGACTCCCAGTGAGGAGAGGAAGTGAAGCATCCTAGACGTTGACACATAGGCTTCTTGGCGTGACTTGGCAACAAGGAGCCAGTCCTCGAGGTAGGGGAAGACAATGAGACCACAATCTTTGACATGAGCTGCTACTATCAAGAATACCTTGGTAAAGACTCTGGGGGCAATTGCTATGCTAAAAGGCAGCACTCTGTACAGCACTCTGTACTGAAAATTGTTAGACCACCATGAATCTGAGGAAGCATCTATGAGTAGGATGAATGTCTATGGAGAGATTAATAAAACTGGGATTTTTCAGCTTGGAAAAGAGACGACAAAGGGGGAATATGGTAGAGGTCTATAAAATTATGACTGGTGTGGAGAAAGTAAATAAAGAAGTGTTATTTACTCCTCACAACACAACAACTAGGGGTCATCCAATGAAATTAATAGGCAGCAGGTTTAAAACAAACAAAAGGAAGTATTTCTTCACACAATGCACAGTCAACCTGTGGTACTCTTTGCCAGAGGATGTTGTGAAGGCCACGACTATAACAGGATTCCAAAAACCCTAGATAAATTCATGGAGGATAGCTCCATTAATAGCTATTAGCCAGGATTGGCAGAGACGGGGTCCCTAGCCTCTGTTTGCCAGAAGTTGGCAATTGGCAACAGGAGATGGATCACTTGATGATTTCCTGTTCTGTTCATTCCCTCTGCAGCACCTGGCATTGGTCACTGTTGGAAGACCGGATATCGGGCTAGATCAGAGGTGGGAAAACTATGGCCCGCGGGCCGGACCATCCTGCCCGGCTCCTTAGCTACCGGCCGGGAAGGCTAGCCCCCAGTCCCTCCCACACTATCTGCTCCTGCTGGGCAGCGTGGCTGGCTCCAGCTGGGCGGCGGGGCTATGAGCTCCTGCTGCTCTGAGCAGTATGGTAAGGGGTGGGGGGAGGGGGTTGGATAGGCGTGGGAATCCCTGGGGGGGGCTGTCAAGGGGTAGGGGTGTGGATAGGGGTAGGGGCAGTCAGGGGACAGGGAGCGTTGGATAGGGGGTGGGGTCCCAGGGAGGCGGTTAGGGGTGGGGGGTCCCAGAAGGGGGCAGTCAGGAGACAAGGAGCAGGGGGGGTTGGATGGGTCGGGAGTTCTGAGGGGGCCAGTCAGGGGGCGGGAAGTAGGAGGGGGCGGATAGGGGCAGGGCCAGGCTGTTTGGGGAGGCACAGCCTTCTCTACCCGGCTCTCCATACAGTTTCTCAACGCCGATGTGGCCCTCGGGCCAAACATTTTGCCCACCCCTGCTCTAGTCCAAGTTCTTTGGTGAATGTGGAGAGGTTTTTAAGGGAGGGTAGGATAAATGGGATTCTACTGTTCAAATAATCACCACCACCACATTTCAAGATACAGAATCATATATAAGCTTCAAATTCCTACAGGATCTCCATCATTACTGCTGTGCACAAAAGCAATTAAAACAAGTGCTTTTGTCTGAAGTTATTAATTTACTCAAGTATCAAATCTAAAGAAATGAAATAGCTATTTACAAATATTGAATGAAAGACTTTTCAGCAAGACACATTACATGAAACACACTGTATGCTCTTCAGCAAAGATTATAGCATCCTATTTATTGCTAAGGGCTCCCCAAAAGATTCATTAATTCAAGGAACCAACATGTGATCTACACAATATAAATCATAGAGGTCATAGTTACTTTTTTGGATGGAAAGTACAGCAGTAGTCATTGTATTAACACAAAATTAAATTAAGAATAGCTAGAAGATAGAACACTGATGACTATATAGAAAAGCGTAGTGCCTCTTATGTGTAAGGCTGCTTCTACTCAATGCTGGGAACACAGACACATTCTGCAATGTCTTCAAGAATGGATGTTCACTAACCTTAACAGCCCAGATGGACTGCTCCAAGGGATGGAAAAGTTTGAAACAAAAGCCATCTTTTTTGGAAGGCCGCTCAATGAGTTCACAAGCATTCAGGAGCACGGTTCCCACCCACTGGCCATTTTGTGGGGTTTTGTAAATGAGCAACACTCCTGGTTTCAGCACACACCACAGTTTGGTCCAGCTTTTCAATGTACCACGAATCTACAAAATATTAACAATTGGGTTTAGTTCATCACAATTAAAAATAAAAATCATAAAGTCAAAAATAAATATCAAAGTCATCCCCCTTCTGCTGAAAAGAAAATTGAATCCAAGTCAACTGATAGGTTTACTCAAAATAAAGCAAGTCTGTTGATTCTAGAACAGTGTTCTGTACTTCCTTGTGGCAGAAACATGTTTAGATGCAGATTCCTCCTTCCAGCGCTGGTGAATATTACCCTTGTTATGCAAGTGATGTACACATTGGTTCAAAATCTGGAAGTACTTCTGGATCCCTGATTCCGTCTGGATTCCCCAGGAGTGTCCACAGCCAGAGCGTATTTTACCATTAGCAATATTATTCATGACATATGGGTTTACTATAATAGACTCTGAATGCAACTCAGAAGATACAGTTGGTGCAGAATGCAATTGCCTCCTTAAGGTGTATCTACCCAGCAAAGAAAAACCCACGGCTGGCCCATGCCAGCCGGCTCTGGCTCACGGGGCTTGGGCTGCAGGGGTTGCTTCGTTGCTGTGTAGACTTCTGGGCTCAGGATGGAGCTCGAGCTCTGGGACTCTTCCACTTCAGAGGGTCCTAGAGCCTGGGCTCCAGCCTGAACCCAGAAGTCTACACAGCAATGAAATTGCCCTGCAGCCCCTGCCCAAGTCAGCTGGCACTGACTAGCAATAGGTTTTTCTTTGTGGTGTAGATATATCGTTAGTGATGATAGGTCATAATAGTTCTCAGAGTTCTTAATACTTGATTTTGAATAGAAATTAAGGTGTTAACAACCAACCTATAGATACATAAAAAAATCCAGATCTGGGTTGGGTCATTGGCTATCTGAGAGAGCACCTCCTTTTGTGCACCACCAAGAGTTCTTAGGTTCCTTGGATTTGAAAGTCTGGGGTCTGGATGTTTGTGATTAAGTTCTAGAGTCACCAGAACTTATTCCTCCCTATCAGGCGGACCAAACATCAATTTGTTGACCTCCATAGTATTGATTTAATCCTTCTATTTAGTAAGGCTTTTCCATAAACAGGGTAAATATTAACTCTTATGGAGAAGACATTTAATTTAATCTCTGTGAAAGTACCCACACTGCTTTTGCAATGCCCTGTTGCTGGTGGTACTGCCCATTGTTTGGGACAGATGAACTTCTCATCCCCTCTATGGAAATAAACTTCTAGGATTATAGCTATTTCATATGGGAGGAAAGAGAAAAAAAGAGGAAGAGATGTGCAAGAAGGAACCTGTGTTAAAATACCTAAGAAGATTACTGACCTTCCTTTTGTGAGTTCTAACAGAAATTAAGGAATTCTCTATGATCAAGTATAAAATCAACAAGTACAAAAAACCCATAACCCCAACTAATTTTTTTAATTAGTTGCTGTAAATATTAGATCAATGTCACTATGGTGACTGCAGTAAGTAACAGCCAGGTTCCTCAGTTATCCCCTAGGATTCAAGCATGGAGCCTCTGGGTTGCAATTAATAGATGCTCTGCTAGTTGAAAAACATTAATCAGTAATCCACTAGGATTCTGAGCCTTTTCTATTTTGTAGGTAAACACCAGGCAGCTGCTAAAACTTCAACTCAGATTTCACACTTAAGTTCTGACCTTCAGCCAGTCAGCCATAACAATAACTGATGGGTCTGTGATTGTGCTAAGCAATTCTTTCGTAGCTCTCTTCTTCTCTTCTCTGTAATTTTTCTTTTGAACCTGTAATTAACAAATATAGAAGATGATAAAACTATTTTAAATCACAGGGAAAAAGCAAGTCAGAGCAATAAAGAAAAAACATTGCAACTAACAAAAACTCAGGAAAATTGTAAGGTGCAAAGCTCAACCTGTAACAGTATAGACAAAGAATCAGCTTTAAATGTGGAAGAATGTTTTGTCTTGAACACACAAGACTTTTCCCTGCTCAGTTTCAAGACAAGTCACTTCTAATGTCAAATTTAAAAAAATTACAAACATCACCTTAAAATTTAATTTTTTAAAATAACTGAAGTCACTTATTTTTAACTATTTTATTGTTTATTTCATTGCTCCTTATCAGAAAGTAAAGTAGACCAGTCAGTTTCACTTTTATTTATTAGTAGTCAATTTCAAGTTCTCATACACTGGCACAATTGTGCAGATTTTGGGTTTAGGAGAGATATGCATGTTTAAATGTCCACTGAATTGAAAAATAATGAAAGAGGAACATGAAAGTATTTACTTTTTATTTATTTATTTTTTGCAGTAGAAATTCAGAGATGCCATTTTCCTTTCATGGTGGCCGACCACTTTAAGGTCTGTGACTATAACACCTCAAGAGCTGGGCAAAGTTTCTTCAATGAATTGCTTTTTCAAACACCCGCACAACCAAATTGAAACAAAAACTTAAAATTAAAAAAATATAGAAAAAATTATTTTCAAGTTGACGTTTTGGTTGATTCAAAACAAATCTTGAGTTTTCAATTTGATGAAAAGTTAGGAAAAATTGTTTTGGGTTCAAATCAAACCAGATTTATTTATTTATTTCAAGATACTTTGTGTTTGACCCCAAGCTGAAAAACTCTGTCCTAAACACCTCTGGCAGTGATTTTAAACTTTGTAGGGTCTGATCTTGTCAGTCTATTGAGGAAACAACAACGAGGAAAGTATAGGTACCACAAGACAGTGTTGGTGATTCAACAAGTGGCACTCTTGCCATTTTACATGTGATCCTAAAGACTACACAACAGAAACACAAAGTCACCTTAGCATCATCGTGAGGCAATGGTCCTAGATATTCCTTAAAGCAGAGCACCGCAGCGGGACTGGGATCCCACAGGTCCCAAAGGACCCGCTGCCATAATAGCGAAAGCAGGTAAACTGTACTTTTTGTTCCGGGCAGGATTGGATGCACATAAAAAAACCAGACTGCAGTAATTTGTGGGAAAACACTACATCTCTCATCAGTTTGTCAAATAGAATTTCAGCAATGTAAAGCATATTTTTCTCTCTCTTTTAAATAAAGATTTAATACTTAAATTTAAGCAAGGGATAGAAAGAGATTTGATGTATATTATAACAGGAGTTAAAAGTATTTTTTTACATGGTTTAAGCAATATTTGTTTTATACTTTTAGTGGTAAAAATTGTGTCTGAATTTCATTTATATATGCAATATATTAATCAAAATTTTTTTTTTAGTAGTATGGCGGAATTTGTCTCTTTTGCGGGATCTAAGGTTTTCGCAGGTGGGAGTGGAATAAAAAAATGCAAGAAACAATGAGGGAGTGGGTATTGCGGGACAGGATGGGAGTCGGATTAAAAAAAATAGTCCTGTGCAAAGCTCTACCTGAGAGGTCTTAGCCCTATTTAGCTTCTAAGGTCTGACTGGAAGGTGGCTTCGCTGGTCAAATTACAGGCTGTTAATAAATTATTTTGAAAAGTGACACACCTTAAGAGACTCCTTTTTTGTGAGCTTGCTTGAAGTAGAGGAGATGTCCTTATCAGAGCCATTGTAAAGCTTGGATTCAGACTGAAATTTATAAAATAAAGAATAAGTAAGTATTGCTGATAGATACCTGGACACATTAGGATAATGTTTCACTCAGACCAAAAAATAGAATAAATAAATAAAAATAATCAGCGATGTGCACAGATATTTCTATAGATTTCTACTGTCTTCACGATTTCCTTTCATTTCCTTTAATAAAAATCAATTTCTCACAACCTGGTTCATGCAAAAACGATTTATGGTTATACTTTTGTCAGTTACTTTAAGGACTGAAGGAGCCTGCAAGTGAATCCTCCAAAAGAAGCTCAACTACATGTAGTAAATTTGTTGCATGTGCAATCTGTTGCGAAGGAACTCTTTGGATGTTCCAAACATGATTAGTTTTGAATTGTTTTACCAGAGCTGAATGTAGAGGCAACGTGGTGGTGGGGGCGGGTGGGGGGGGGGAAGGTTTGTGGCAGAAGAGGGGAGATGAGGGGTCACACACACACACACCTCCCCCATTTTCTATTTGGCTTGCACTGCACATGTTCACACAGAATGAGCACACTTAGTAACACTGCTGAAGCCAGTTGCCCTAAATCTGCCCCCCCCCCCCCCACACACACTACTGGCAGACACGAGTCGTCTCTGGCTGAATGAGTTTGTTTGTTTGTTTTTTAATGCTCTATTTAGCTGAAAGATGAACCACGGGAATTTAAAATTGGGAGGAGCTCAACTCTTCAATATTGGACACCCATAACCTGACAACTCCTCCTGTTCCAGCTGCTATTTAGGCACTTACCCCCTAATCCATGAAGGGAATGATACAACCTCTTCAGACTAGACTAGACTTAAATCTGTTCCATGAGTCAATGGACTATGACTGCTCAAGAAGAGTTCAGTCACTGCTTTCCCCTCTCCTACAAACTCCAGAAGATCAAGATATCTCAGCAGAATACCCAAGTGCCACAAGACTGGAGAGTGGGATTCAAGGTTGCTTATAAAACCTGAGTCCTCATTCATGACCGGGTAATGTGCTGACTCAGCATAACATGATTTTTTTTTTTTTGGTCATGTCTTAAAAGATTCAAAGATTGTTTCTTTTTATCTGTTGCCCACTAGCTGAAAGGGAACTGGAAGAGGACATTGACTGCTCCAGACAAAGACTGGCAACTGGCCATCTGTAAGGAAAGTCTGCTGTGATGTTACAACTTATCACTTGTCATTACTATTGCAATCCAGTGAATCACCACTGAGAACTGTTCAGTACTTATCTCCTACCAACCCAAAAATAAATTTAAAAGAGATCTATTTCTCTATGCACTGAAACAACTCTGATTGGTAAGAGTTGCTTTTGTAGCAAAATGCCCAGGTACCAATACAGCCTTCTTGCTGCCAGTATGAATTAGAGGACAATTTTCTGAAAACAACCTCTTAATCTATGTAGCCTTTCAAATAGCCAGCATCTGTCCATTTTCAAATCTCAAATTCCAATACAAAGTTTATTCACAAAAAGTTTATTTCTGAAACACTTAGGAATGACAGTCTAAAATGTGCAAGTATGGAGATTCCCTACATTTGGGATAATGAGAGTGAAGGGAGCACTGTTCATTTCATATTAGAAGCCTGTTCAGAACAAAATAAAATGTAGGTTTAAACTCTAAATACACAACTGGACATGTGAATCCTTGGTCTATTAAATCATAAGGATTCAAGTACTTTCATTGCATTGGATGAAGGGGAAGAAATAATTACTCTGTTTCAAGCATTTGTGGAGAGATGAGCCAGGAGAATCCAAAAGAATCCAAGGCGTAATTGAACACAACCCAAAACAACACTTTGAAGTTTTCAGATTGCCTGTTAAAAGGAATCTAATACTATCTGAAATATAAATATGCCCATGGGAACCCACACTCGTGCACATTAATCCTAGAACTATGAAAACTTGGTCTCCATGCAAGAGCTGATGTTCATTAGAGAGGCATTGTGATGAAACTGACTATGGGAAACTTGTTCAGTAGATAAATGGAAGACTTTGAACTCCAGGGATGTCAACCCAGCACCTTTCCCAAGCACTACATTCACTTATAAAAAATGACAGGAGAAAACATTTTAAAAGGAAACATTGTAAAAGAGCCAACAGCAACTCCTAGTGAGGTACATGCTGTACCTTCCTTGTACTGGGTGGTGAGTAACTTTCATCATCACTGCTGGTCGAGTCCATGCTTAGACAAAAAGGCTACCACTTAGCCTTTGTAGCTGGGACAGCCAATTGTATCTCTGAAAGCTTATCCTGAGGTCTAGGGAGCTGTTGATTCCTATCAAAAGTCAGGTAAACAGCTACTGCAAAACTGAAGGTGGAAAAAGAGGTGTTAATGGGGGAAAGAAAACATCTTTTGTCTCCTTATTGCAGCTGTACAGAGGTCTAGATAAGACAGTAACTGGAAAGGACAGAAAGACTAAAGTTATCGGATGGAAAACAAGAGTAAGAACCTGAAATGGAAATATGAGAAAATAAATGGGATTACTATTCAGAGATCAGTAATTTAGTTAAATTATAAATTAAAGAATCTCAGTTTAAAAAAAAAATCACTGAGTAGAAAGAGGGCTCAGAAGCTTCAGGACCAACCAGCTGTTGTGATCATAAAGGAGCTGGATAACAACCAAGTGTATTTTCTCCTTTTCCCTGACCAGTATGACCTGAGTGTGGACTAGAATTGAATGATGTATTGTTTTGCATCTGAAGCAACCCAGAGTCAGAGCTTAAAGACTGAACAAAGGCTGACATGGTCCAGCCTTCTCAACTATGACATCACAGAATTCCAAGTCTTTTCCATCAGCTACAGAGCAGTTGGGCTGGGAGACAGGAATTAGTGGCCGTAGGATACTACACCAAGGCAAAAGGGTTTAAAAAAAAATACCTGCAAGATTATGGAAATTCCATAACAGCTCCATAGTTAAGGTTGCATTGAATTTTTCAGTTTAAACAACCTTTTGTTTTTGCATGAAGAATACAGGGTATCCTCCTTACAGAGAATAATCTATGAGTAAATACATCATAGTCTCTCCCACAAATTGCCCTTTTCTTCCAGTGTAAATATGCTATAAAGCCACTGGATCAGGATGATGTAGATAATATAGTAGGCAATAGTGGCATGATAGTTATGGCTGTGTCACAGATTCTGTTTAAAGGTCGACCTTCCTAAATCATCTAAAAACTACATGCTTAGATTTCTTTGAAGTAATTGAAGATTTCTGTGCACTTCAGGAGGGTGGCAGGGTCATTTGAGCCAGGGGTTCCAGAGATAAGCCCTGAAAAAACAGCCATTTTTCAAAAGGTTTCTACCCCCCCATTCCCCACCAGAGCTAGAGCTCAAACTATGACTATGACGCAGGTCAAAACAGTCGCACAATTTGTCAGGTGTTACCCCAGGTGCGTGGAACCCCACTACATCTTGGACGACCCAAACTGAGAACAGTATTTAAAAAAACTGTGTGGTTTTTGCAGTGTGCATGTACTAAAACAGAAAAAACAGCTATGCAGCAGTTCTCAAACTTCACTGTCCTGCAATCCCCTTTGACAACAAAAATTACTACATGACTCCAGGAGGGGGGACTGAAGCCTGAGCCCAAGCCCCATCTTCACCAGGTAGCCCTGGGAAGGGGAGGGGTGGCCTTAGCTTCAGCTTCAGCCCCAGGGCAAGTCTAACGCCAGCCCTAGAGACCCCATTAAAATGGGGTCGTGACCCACTTTGGGGTTCTGACCCACAGTTTGAGAACTGCTGAGCTAGAGGGTTTTCATTCCCAGTTTATATGCTTTAAACCTCAACTCCTATGAGTGCTCTAAAATCCGAATGGCTATTTTGATTGCTTTTATATTTGGTCTGCCTCCTCATGAGGAAGTGCGGTAGCGCTAATGACTGAAATATGAGGTCATTTGACCAAGAGGTTCCCAAGTTACAGACTCCCCACCAAAAAATCCAGTTTCCTTCTGCTGCCTTGTACTAGTAAACTGAGAGGTACTAATCATTAGATTAATCACAAACCTCGTTGAAACTGATGACTGTGAACTCACTCTTCAATTAATATAACTAAGTTAATTTTGATAAGTTAATCAAAAACCCACACCTAAAACAAGAGTTTTGGAATGAGTGGCTGCAATTTGAGAGTCCTGGCAATTTTATTTTGGGGAATGTAATTAAAGTCTTTGTGGAAAATCAGACATGTGAATGCTTCCTGGGAAGGGCATTTGGGGGGCAGGGGGAAACTAGGTGAATAGTGGGAGAGGGGTTTGGACTGCAGCAAAGGGAGGGAGACAAATAAGTATGGGTGGTATGGGAGAAGAGCAAGGTTGGGGTTCAGGTGAGGGAGACATGGCACCTCCTGCTCTGCCAATGCACCAACTCCTCTGCACCCCAACCCCCTGTAGCCCACACCTGTCAATGGACCCCAACCCCTGGCAACCCACAGTTCTGCCAGTTCACTCCAGCCCCCGTGCACCCCAACCCTCCTGCAACCCCACTTCTGCCAGTGAACTCCAACCCTCCTCTCCTTCCCACTCAGCCAATGAAGCTCAACCCAGGTGCATCCCTCGCTCAAATCCACCAATTCACGAAGGGCATGTCTACATTACAGTACTAAGTCAACCTACATTAGGTCGACTTACAGCCACTTCAGTAATTACTGCGGTGGCTGATGTCCACACTTCCCTCCTTCTATCAGTCGTGCGCGCCTCCCTCACCAGGAACGCTTCCACCGACTGAAGAGGGGCAGCCTCTGGGCAGAAGCCCAGCTGGGAATAGGAAGGGACTGTCTGCTATTAGAGTAGTTTGGCACTGTTTGGGTCCCTGAACTGTGAGTTTCTATTCAATGGCAAATACCTACGTTAATACAGAGTTATGGTTAAGAACACAAGAACGGCCATACTGCATCAGACCAATTGTCAATATAGCCCACCATGCGGTCTTCTGACAGGTGTCAGTGCCAGATACTTCAGAAAGAATGAACAGAACAGGGCAATTATCTTGGCAAAATAGCCATTGATGGACCTATCCTCCATGAACTGATCCAATTCTTTTTTGAACCCAGTTATACTTTTGGCCGTCACAACATCCCCTGGCAACCTCCTTATGTCTTTTTAAACCTACTGCCTATTAATTTAATTGGGTTAACCCTTCTTCTCATATTATGTGAAGGGATAAATAACACTTCCTTATTCACTTTATCCACACTATTCATGATTTTATACACCTCTATCATATCCCTCCCTTAGTCCCAGTCTTTTTAATCTCTCCTTATGTGGAAGCTGTTCCATACCCCTAATCGTTTTTGTTGCCCTCTCAGTACTTTTTCCAGTTGTAATGCATCTCTGAGATGGGGAGAGCAGAACTGCATGCCGTATTCAAGGTGTGGTTGTACCATATAGTGGCATTATGATATTTTCTGTTTTATTATCTCTCTCTTTCCTAATGGTTCCTAACACTGTTAGCTTTTTTGACTGCTGCTGCAGGTTGCTTGGTGGTATGTTGTCCTTTGCAGAATGCTGAGGACATCTCAAACTTTTGAAAAGAGGAAAATGCAGTTAACACACTGACTGCACCTACAGTGTAGCCAAATAATCCCCTTGGCTACTGCCAGCTCCAGAGGAAGAGACAGAAGGTAATGTGGGCAACCTATTTTCCCTTTAATAATGTTAAATGGAATCCAGTGGGTGAATGTGAATGAACAGTAAAAAAGCTGGTGAAGAGTTTCTACATTTCAGCAATTGTGGGGTTGGCAACATGCATTACCAAAAAAGGTCAGAGTTAAAGTTGCATGGCAAACTTAATTGTGAATTTCCTTGTTTTCAGAAGTTTGAGTTTTCCCTCAACTCAACGTTCTACAAGGGGTTGACATCTACCAAGCAACCTTAGCCCTGTGTTAACAGGGTTTTTTTTGCCATTGAATAGAAACATTCAGTTAAGGTACCTAAACAGCTTTCACTTTGTCCTTGCAGAGATGCCCTGAGAAAAAACTGTCAGACAATCTCATCTATAATTTAAAAACAAATCATTTCAATTCAGTGACCAAACAGTAGTTCTTTACTCTTGTTCATACAGATGTTGTGCAAAATGTGGTCTTCTTTATAATCACACAGAAAGATATACATTACAGACTGTTGATTAGAAAGATACTGAAGGCTATTATTCCACATTAAAACTTCCTGTGCCACCAAATACACAAGAATCACCAAAGGCAGACCTACATATTAGACACTTAGACCCCGATCAAGAAGTTGTAGCATGGATGTGAACAGCAAAATTAGGGGGTCACAAAGCATCAAAAATAAAAATTACCTCATATTGCACCAGACTCTACAAGTACAGGTTTTTCAAATGAAAGATTTCTGCAGCCATAGACTGTAAACTTAAAGTACTTGTGTGATAATAAAGAGGGGGAGGGGTAGCTCCCTTTGATGGACATCCAGCCAGCCAGTTAGCTGTAAAATCCCTCGATAGCTGTTCTCTACCTGCTTTACCTGTAAAGGGTTAAAAAGTCCCCAAGGTAAAGAAAAAAAAAGTGGCCACCTGACCAAAAGAGCCAATGGGAAGGCTAGAACTTTTTTAAATTGGGAAAGAAACTTTCCCTTGGTCTGTTGTTCTCCTGGCTGAAGGGACATGGAGCAGCAATGCTATAAGCAGGAATGCTGTGTGTTTGAACCAGGTATGAAAAAGTATCTTCCATACCTAGAAAAAATAATTTGGATAGGGAATGTTTAAACAGACGCGATCAGGTTTATTTCTTATTTTGGCTTGTGGATCTCCTATGTGCTAACCCCTGATGCTTTTGTTTGCTTGTAACCATTAAGCTAAACCCCAAGAAAAGCTAGTTTGAGTGCTTAATTTTTGGAAGTGCTCTTTTAAAAATCTAGCAAAAGCCTAAATTCCAGATGTATTTTCTTCCTTTGTTTTTAATAAAATTTACCCCTTTTTAAAAACAAGATTGGATTTTTGGTGTCCTAAGAGGTTTGTGCATATGCTGTTTGATTAGCTGGTGGCTACAGCTAATTTCTGTTTTTTTCCCCTCAGCTCTTCCCCAGAGAGGCGTGTGTGAAAGGAAGGGCTTGAGGGTACCCCACAAGGGAGGAATTCCCAAGTGTTCCTTCCTGGGTCCAGGGTTGTTGTTTTTTTTTCCATTTGGGTGACGGCAACGTTTACCAAGCTAAGGTCAGAAAAAAGCTGTAACCTTGGAAGTTTAATACTTGCCACTCCAGGCTTGTATTAATTTTTAGAATCCTTGCAGGCCCCTACCTTCTGCACTCAAAGTGCAAGAGTGGGGATTTAGCCTTCACAACTTGTGAGGCAAAAAAACAAAGGGAATATGGCAATAGTGTGTTCTCTTTAGTAGTACATTGATCTTCCACATTCAAGATGTCCTAGGCCAGAATCTGAGAATTTCTTAAAACTCTTAGAAAATGTTTGATGTAAAAATACCACCTCTTACAATATCGAGGCAAGTTCCTGAAAACCTTTATATCAATAACTCATTACATTCTAAGTACAAATGGATTTGAGCTAAGGGGTTTGAGCCTCCCAGACCAGGTCTACAGACTTATGGAAGTGGGGTTTGCACACTAAAAGTAGCTGTGTAGATTATGCTTTGATGTTATAAACTCAGGCTGGAGCTTGGGCTCTGTGTTTTTGTTGCTGTTGGTTTGTTTTGTGCACAAAAAGTTACAAGAAGTTTTGATCATTTCGAAACTTTTTTTGAAATGCAAAAATCATCAAAACTGACCCTTTCCAGAGAACAGTTTCAACTTCAACAAATTGACATTTTCTAATGAAATACGTTTAGTCAAAAAATTAATGACCTGCTCTAGTTTTAAAATGAATGTAAAGAAACCAGTGACCATAGTTTCTTATACTAAAGATCAGTAGACTGATGGCTGCCATGGGAGATGATGGCACTTTGCACCTCCTAGGAGGCCCTCGGTGATCAACAGGGATAGGACTTCATATTGAACTCATGAATGACTACTTCATGCTCTTGAATAGCAACATTAAATTAAAAATACTTTTGTATCTCAAAACACAAACTACATATAAATAGAATGATTGTTGGAAAACACACCTTTTCCCATTAAAGATTCTTTCACAACCCTCAACTTGTCCCATTAGGAGATATTATGACTCAATCAATGGCACTCTCACCTACCGGTCAAAAGTCTGGAAGTTCATATTCTATATCAAGACCAGTGCTGCCCAAAAGTACAGTGGATTTAAATTAAGAGATGCCATCTTCCAAATGAGATTTTTAACAAGACAACATGAGAAACTATAACTCAATTTCTTGAGTTTGCACTGTAGGTTTATGTTTAAAGTCACCCTAATAAAGTAGACACTATGCTTTTATTAATATTTAATCCTTCTCTCTTGAGAAGTCTTCACAGCAATCCACCACATTAACACTCACTGTAGCTAAATACACTTGCATTTAAACACAGTGCATGGAACAACTCCACTGTGTAATTGCATATTTAAAATCAGCTTTTGGAAATCGGTGGCTGTGCTTACCTTGCTTTTTGACATTGAATGTGCTGAATCTTCTTTACTTTGTGACACATCATCCTTCCCTCTATCAAAACCTTAAAAGAGAAGATGACATTGTTGCAATATAACTCATTTGAATACACTACATTTTATTTTATATGGCTCTTGAAAAGTAAAACATCAATTAGCAAATGTCATTTGTCTGGTCACTATCCAGAATAATGCAAATAAATTAAAAAAAGAAAAAACACTGTCCCCTATAAAATGTAATTAAATAACACTATTTAGCAAAAATACACCCTGAGGTTTCAACATATCACCTGCTGTACAGCTACTTCTGAGTTTCTAACCAAATTAGTTTCCTCACTGAAAATACGTTATTCTGTGTATTTATTCAAATACATTATTCTATGTATTTATACAATTTGCCCAACTTAGAAGTGTTGAGATTCTGAGCTGCTCACATACACCGTAAATATTGCCCAAAATGTGCATCTCTACACTCCACAAAGTTTTATATTGTGCATGTGGAGTACACAACATATTAAACACGCATATTTATTAAACCAGAACCGACTTTTTTCAAACTAAATAGACACTCCTCACTGTTTGTTGCTTTTTAAAAAACAAAACATGCAATTACAAGTTCCAGACACTTCCTGGCACTGGAAAAAAATTGTTTTCTTTTGTTTTAAAATAGAAACAAACAAACAAAACACTAGACTCAAAGCTGGCCAAAGAGATTTTGCTCCGTTTTTAAAAAAAATATCCTTAACTTTTAGGAAGATGCAAGCATGAAAAAGGTGAATTTTTCAGAATAAAGGGTTACAAATAAAATGATATGCAACTTAACAGTTTTCACTACCAAATGAACATCTGTAATGCATAATATATCTGTACTAATGATTATAGCAAACAACTGTTGGACAAATGCAAATCCTAAAAGCAGCTTCCCCCCTACTGCAAAGTTGAACAATTTTTCCTTTTAGAAACCAGTATTTTCCAAAGCCCATCTCTGGGCCAGCACATGCACCCTTCCAGGATTTATGCTAATGAAGATTCCAAATAGTGCGATTGTATCACTGCCCATACTTTGGTTGGAACTTATTAGCTATTTGGTCTCTCAGATATAAATTCAAGGAGGAAAACAAAACACAACAAATTCCCTTGCCTTGGTCATTAAAATACTTCAAACTACTGTACAAAAGCGGTAAATTGACATGTTTAATGTATGTGAAAGTGTACACACAACATAGATGGAACTGCCATTTTGTAGTTCTTCTCCAGATTAAAGATTGCTTCACATCTTAACATGTGCTTACATTTTGAGTCCAACATGCTGTATGTGATGTATACAATATTAACTTTAAAATAATTGAAACAAAAGTTGACACTCCTTTGCATCTACAATATTTTATATGTATAAGTTACACAATAACACTGGGCTTTTATCAGCATCAAAGTTGTCATCCTACAACTTGATGGCACACTTCACTTTTACAGCATGAAATGTTCTAAGTATAAAGTGGTGGAAGAAGTCAATGTCATGCATGTGATGAGATGCTGGAACAGATTATACCAGCGCTCCATTTTGGTGGAACAGTTTTTCCCAGTACTTTTAGAAGTGGGAGGGCTATGCCATAAGGGCAAACAATGGGTGGGGGGGAGAAGGGGTGGCACAGGGGTGGGGGCCACAGTTCTGGCGCAAGTCGCCCCCCCCACACTTTAAGGGAGATTCTGCCACTCTTGATAATGGTCTCTTCTGGCCTTAAAAAAATGAATTAAGTATTTGACATGGACGGTGAAGGCGCATAATTTAAAATGTAAGGAACTCAGCTCCCTGAAAATTTAAGGCAACCAAAATAAATTTTCTAAGACATTCAATTAAAGCAACAGTTAGAGAAGCGCATATTTCTGTGCAGTACACACAAAATAAGAGACTAATCTATGTTTTATACAGTGCTGTAGCCATAGTGGTCTCTGGATATTAGAGAGAGACAGGGTAGGTGAGGTAATACCTATTATTGGACCAACTTCTGTTGATGAGAAAGACAAGCTTTTGAGCTTACACAGAGCTCTTCTTCGGGTCTGGGCTCAAAATCTTGTTTCTCACACCAACAGAAGTTGATCCAATAAAAGATACTACCTCACCCACCTTAGTCTAAGTTTTGACATTTCTGAACGTTAAGCAGAAAAGTTAATGGAGAAAGGGACAGAAAATGACTATCCTAATTATAAAAAGACATAAGTTGAATTAACAAGAATGTTTAACATCAAGAATTGTGATTAAGAGGATAGAAGCTATAAACTCACAGCTTCCTGTTAAAGGATGACAGCTTTAAGAACTTAATTTTATATACATACATACATACACACACAAACTTTCCTAAAGTGTTTCATAGATTTACTCAGCTACACCAGGCACAAATGAAAAGTGCATAAGTCAATTGGGGCATGAGGAATTACAGGAAAGTAGGATGCTATCTGGTCCACTGTCATCTTTTTTATTTCTCTGAAGTCTACTTTTATTCTTCAATTTCTTCTCTCTTCAGTGTTCAGTTGTATCAAACTAATTTGTATTACTAATTTGTATTACTTGTTTCAAACCCTTACTATTCTATTGAACAATTACACTTTAAACATTAACCAAAGCAAAAACTATTGCACTCAGCTTGCTATTTAAGATAGTGTCCCGGATTTTGAACCTTTGCAGTAAAGAGCTTTGTTCTACTACCAAAAAAACCCCCCTGCATAGTTGTGCGTCGCAGCACTGTGTTGCCTCAGAGTTGCCTCTTTTCCAGAGACAGTAAGGCAGCTTTTTAAAACTTCTACTAAATATATTCTTCGATTTTTCTACTCGGTGTTATAAAAATGGTCTATAAAACTCAGTATTCTACCTCTAACCTAGTCACCACCTTATATAGTAAAACACTACTTTTGCATGTATTCTCATACTACGGAAGCATCTGTGTATTTTAAGCTTATTTATTTTAACAAAAGCACTATTAGTCTAACGCGTTCAAGGAGATTTGTACCAAAATAACCCTAAAACTATTTGTTAGCCAAAACTCTGTAGTCAATATGTATTTCACTTTGTATATACTGTGTTCTGATTAGCTGCCCCCTTGACTTACCTTCCTGAACAATTTGTGTTAAAGGGTATATTTGTTTTTTGTTATTGTAGACAAAAATATACCTGGTTTTTCCATCAGCCATACATTGTGAATTTATTTTTACATGCATATAGAATCTTGATGGAGATAACATGGCATAACAGAGGAGGATCCATCTGTTTAAACTTAATGCTCTGTGTTATTGCTATATTTGTATTTCTGTTAGCCCTTACGGCACTGGAAGTCTGCATTTCGTGGTACTAAATGCTAATGCAAAATGCATTTGAGGTCACTGTCCGAGGTTGGAACTGACAATGCCAGAGGGGCTGGAAGCAGTGTTTAAAATCAACCCAGATCTCAAGTTCTTCAATCTGAATCCCTGACAGTTTTCAGTTCATCTTTTTAATTTCTTCTTTCATTTTCATGTAACTGGTTTCTTGGGTACACTTACATATTCTGCACATTGAGCCCTGTTTAACTAGAAACTTAAAGTATAGCTTTCAAATGAATAAGATATGTGCAGACAGATGTGTCAGCCTTAAAAGTATCCTTGTGTCCATTTCAACACAAAAACTATAGTGCTAAAAACAAAATACTCTGAGTACTTCTGTCCCAATGTGTGAATCAATTCAGATTTATGCATCACATTCCACTTTGTGCTTATGAGACCAATCCTTGGGTCAGGCTGACACGCACTTAGCACAGTACCAAATAGGGTGGCAAAGAGGCCAAACTTAACTCTCACCTGATCCCAAAGCTACAGGTTCACCCCCAGAATAAGTTAAAGCAGATTCAAGTTAAAAGCAGGGTCAAATTCACCCCCAGGAGAAGTTAAAAGCTGCTCTAACCTAAGCCTAGCTTGCAATGGTCCAAGGGGCTGTTATAGCAGCCAGGAATAGTGGCCAGGGCACTGCTGCACTCCCAACAGCCCCTCCCCTTGTATGCCATATACTGAGAGCTGTAAGGGGAGGGGAGGTGGTAAGTAGCTTCGGGCTGGCTATACACCACTAGTGGGATCTCCGTAGGGATTCCACTAAGGCCATATTTAAATTTGCTTTTCTCCACCAGACCAAAACAAATCAGATTTGGCATGGACCAGGTTCTGGCCCTCAGATTATAAACTCACCAAGGGATTGATCCAAAATTTGCTGAAGTCAATGGGTTTTGGTTCAGGCCCTAATTTTAGTGCCTACTATAAACATTAGGGCAATTCTTTTTATAACTGACAGTCTTACCACATTTAAATGAGACCCAACTGATTGCAAGACAGTATTTTTATAAAAGAGCAGTTAGAGTTTAGTAGTTACATATTAATTGAATTGACAACCAAGAGTTCTGATGTTTTAAAAATCTATTTAAAACACAGTGAGGAGATATTAGTTTGTACATTTAAGACAATATTTTCTGGACTATAAAATCCTCCAGAAAGTATATTTCTTCTGCCCTCTACAGAAAGCTGATTTTAAAAAAGCACAAGTCATTACCTTATTGTTTAAGCAGATAAGATTGTTTAAACTGGCACATAGTTCATGATATGGTGCCATTTTAAAACTGAATTTGAGTTTAACCTCTTAAACTTCGCAAATGAAGCTTTTCATCACTATGAGGGAGCATCATTTCATATGCTGATTTTGCATTTCACAACAAATAACCTTTACATTTAGGATGCTTAAGTGAAAAAAAATGTAAAACAAAAGAAATTAATTCCTACTTAATACCAACACCAAACCCATTCTGATTCAAAATGTAAGAACTGTCACTTAATTGTGTTTTTAATTGTGCACCAATGCAAAAATGAAAGCATAAATGAAGAGATCAGGAAGATCATCTAAAGTCAACTGAGTGACAAGGCTGTCAACTTTGACACATCAAGATAAGAAGCAGGTTAACTTGAGGAGTGGATGCAATAAACAGCTTTGAAAGATAATGCACTGAACTGAAGAATTAAGCACTCTCAAAAGAATTATATGAGCTATGCTTAAGGGAAGGTAGCAGCACTGGAGAAGGCTCATGGGACATAAAAGGGAAACAGTATATTTAGCTCTGGAACAACATGTTTTGTCTGGAACAATGCAGGAGGCACACACTGGCAAACACCTACAGTGTGAATACTCAACTTCTGCGTGCTTCCCCACAACCAGTTTTAACAACTTTGTTAGAAATTAAGTAGTTTCAAGTGTTTCATAATCAGTAAGCTATAGTAGTAAAATAAAATTGGCAACTGTATAATGAAAAACAACTTTGGTTACTAATTTCTCTAAATAAGATTTTGCTTTGAAAAAAATAATAAAGTAAGTCCACAGTAACTATTTTTCCCCAAGGCATTTCCTCAGGACTTTAGCTACATATGCTTGTTTTACATCAGATGGTTTCAGTGTATGCATAAACAGCTATTTACATAACAAACTGAAAGGCTACTCCTATCGAGTGAGGTAGATGCACTACCTAAATAGGTCTTTACACAAGACATACCAAGAGCTTCACAGAGTTACAAATCTATTGTGTGTGTAATTCCCCAAGACTTCTCAAATCAGCGTTTCTCAAATGCGGTCACCGTGGCAGCATGCAGCCACCAGTGCCTTTTTTTGCGATCACAGCCTTCTGGGCTGTGATGAAGGGAGGGGGGACGCAAAGCAGTGGCTCTTTTCCCAGGGCTGCCAGCAGTGGTTGGGCCCGGCCCTCCTCCAGAGACACAAACACTGGAGGTGCAGACAGCTGGTGAATTCCCCACTTTCCCAGGGGTAGGGGAGGCAGGCCTCGGCCACGGGGCTTCAGGCTCCATCCATGCAGTGGCAGGCTCTGGTTCCAGGCTCCGGCCCCAGGCTCACCACACCCCACTATTGTCCCTAGGCCCCGCTGCCTCCCTGCCCACCTCCCCATCCAGGGCTAAATTTGTCCCAGGGCTTGCCGGGGCTGAGGTAAGTCTGCTGTGAAAAGTGATATTAACAAACATACAAATATCACTTTTCATAGCAGAAGACTTACCAGCTAGCAAGTCTTGGGCAGGGGGTGGGTGGGGGGGTGGGGGGGTGCTGCAACCAAAAAAGCAAAGAAACAACAAGACAAGACCATGCAAAGCGCCTTATTTGTGTTTCTATTCTGTTTAGGTCCAGTAAAGAATAAAGACAAATGTAAATGATTTCTATTACAGAGTGTGAAAAAAACCCTACATAAATAAATTACAATGATTTGGACATGTATATGTGCATATTTATTTTGTTTTTTCTAAAGTTAATTAAGTATTTTAGGAAAAATTGTCAGCGCAAACACCAGCAAGGGTTAGTGGCCACACTCTGAGGCCAACAAAAATTTTGTTGTGAGAACCCCTGGTCTAGTTCATCAAAGTAGGACCCATCTTTTCCATTTGTCCTACTTCCAAAAAAAAAAAAAAAAAAAAAAAAAAAAGTTATTGTCGAAGTAATGGTCAGAGATAACACTTAATGTGCAGTCCTACTCTAGACAAAAGACTAAAAATGGTGCTGTGTGGTCCATATTTCTTGTCTCACTGATTACCGTATGAGTTTGGTTTATAAGTAAAAGAGAGGATTTCTCTAATTTCCAGCGCTGCAGATTCAGCCTAGGCTTGCGGAATCCTATTGTGTTCTTTTCTTCTTGTATACCTCCACTTGTAGTAAAGGTTCTGCAAGCAAAATCAGGCCATCAATGACAGTCGGCACAACTTGAATATTAAGAAGCTGCCCCTCCGTGACACTCAGCAATCCAACTGTTCTCTGTGGATTTACACAGATGTAACTAACTGCAACTTAGCCAGCTATTCTGTTGAGGGCAAACAATAAAGGAATGAAATAGCTTCCTCTTTCAGCTCTCCTGGCTCTATGGAGATAACCTGACAAAAATAAATGTTTGTCACACACACACAGCAGAATGGCTATTTTTATATTCATAGAATATCAGGGTTGGAAGGGACCTTGGGAGGTCACCTAGTCCAACCCTCTGCTCAAAGCAGGACCAATCCACAATTCTTGCCCCAAATCCCTAAATGGCCCCCTCAAGGATTGAACTCTCAACCCTGGGTTTAGCAGGCCAATGCTCAAACCACTGAGCTACCCCTCCCCCCTTGTAACTTTCAAAGCAGAATTGTACTTTAGACTGTCAATACTTGGAAATAGATTTTTAAAGTCTAAGTTTCTTAAAGTATAATAGAACATATGCCCATTAATACTGATTGAATCACACTTATGTAGATGTAAAATGAAAAGTTTTTTAAAAATTCACCACAGCTCTCATTATAGTATTATTAATTAATACTGTTCCCTGCACACCTTCACCTATCAGAACAGGCTGAAATGTATGACCAAGATGAGATTCAATCCATCCTATATAAAGTCATTTACTGGAGACCTCTGCAATACTAAAAGAGGGGGATTGTGATTAAGAATAAAACTTTAGCCTTAACTCAGTTTCTTGACTTGTCATTCTAAGCAAGACCACTGACATTTTGTGTGTGAACTTTACAGCAGTTACCATGGAACTGCTAAAAACTACATCATTTAAAAACATCTGTGTCTCACTTTAAGAGTCATTTGGCCGTTCTCTCCCCATGGTACAATTTTTCAGTGGAAAAAAACCTGCATCCTGTATGCAAATCAAAACAAAGCACCACATTCTCTACCAAGCATGTACAAAATCCCTTTTAGGCAGACACACTTATGTTCTCTCTGAAACAAGCTAGTTTATTTACTCAAGTGTCAAAGATACAAATTTTCTGCTCTTCCCACAATCAGATTTCATCCAGAAATATGTTTGGAATATTCATTCTAGTTTCTGTCATACCAACATCTTCGTAAAGGGCTTTCACCTAAGTTGATGGATTTGAGATTGTAAATTTTGTTTTTTGTTTTTATTAAGATCTACTGAGCAAGAGTGAGACAAAACAAACCTGGTAAAGCAGGAGATATTTCATTGTATCCTCCAAACGAAGCATTCCGGACAAGTTTTCGGCCATCTGATCGTGCAGGAAACACACCAGGCGAAACCCCAGCACATGAAGAAAACCTACGTCGCAGTGGACCCTCTTCCTTCATGAGTTAGATGGTCTGTGTAAGGATTATGTTCACTCAGACAGCTGGTTAGCATTAGCTGGTTGGAACAAGAATGTTTCAGTAACAGACTTTACCTCACATTCTGATTAGTCAGATCCAAAGGGAACAGACACAAAGGACACACATACACACTGATGTGAGGAGATACCAGAGAATGTCAAAATCAGCAATAAACAGAGACATTATAGGCTCAAATTATGCTGCTGCAGATTCTCTTAATGAGCTGAAAGTGGAATGGATTGTCATCCCCCCACCATCCTACTACAGTAATATTTCACATCTAATTCAATCAGTACATCTCAAGTCAGGCTGCTATTCGGCACTGCTCGCTGGGCACTAGGCAACTGTCATTACTTAGGGTTTCAGAATGGATTTGTTAAATAGATTCTGCTGCCTGCTTGACTCCCAAGCCCCAAACTTATATTGTATAAAGATTAAATCATAGACTCAGACTTTAAGGTCAGAAGGGACCATTATGATCATCTAGTCTGGCCTCCTGCACAATGCAGGCCACAGAATCTCACCCACCCACCCCTGCAATAATCCTCTCAGCTCTGTCTTAGCTTTTGAAGTCCTCAAATCATGATTTAAAAACTTCAAGGATGCAGAGAATCCTCCAGGAAGTGACCCGTGGCCCATGCTGCAGAGGAAGGCAAAAAACCTCCAGGGCCTCTGCCAATCTACCCTGGAGGAAAATTCCTTCCCGACCCCAAAAATGGCAATCAGCTGAACCCTGAGCACGTGGGCAAGACTCACCAGGCAGACACCCAGGAAAAGCTTCTCTATAGTAACTTCTAACATCCCATCACCGGCCATTGGGCCTATTTACCACTGATAGTCAAGGGTCAATAATTGCCAAGATCATGTTATCCCATCAAACTCATGATCTAATGTAGTAATGTGGGTTTCCTATTTGACACTTCATTTCAAAAATATACTACCATGCGCACCAGAGAAGGCAGTCAATACTTTATTTTATATTATAGTGATTAAATTCTACTTTTAGTTAGGTTCCTGCTATCCACCTATGATTACTGTGGATTCTAAATAAAAATAAAAGCTACAATTCAAAGGGAGAGATGCTTTTTGATAGTCTCTCCAAACAATAATCCAGTATAAACCTTTTAAGTCTACATGTTAACAGAGGATGAGTCCCATTTGCTAACAGTTAACAATTCACAAAATATATACCAATTCTGAAAACTAGTATTGGCTTAAGCATCCTAAAAAGACTGGGGATTTTAAGTACCTCAATTTTTGAATTCTCAACTGGACACTCCTTAGAGGTGCCTGGCTTTCAGAGGGCAAGTGCTTAGCACTTGCTGAAAACCAGGCTCGTTTAACATCTGTCTAGTTGGTCATTCAAAAATTGAGGCTCTCAAATTAATTCATCATTTAAAATTTTAGGTTGTTAACTTTTAATAATCAATGCTGCAACCCTACCTGGTGGTTTTTCTGTTAATACTGACCTGAATTCTCATAACTTATTTTGATTTTTAAGCAATCACCCACTTTATGCAACAAGCAAGTATTTAATTCTAATTTTTTTCTTCTATTAACTTTTTCTTTCTACATTTCTGATGCACGGTTAAAGCGATATAACCTCCACAAAAATAAAAAGAACCATAATGTTTGCTTAATGCAGAAACACTTATACCCAATAAATATAATTAAGACTAGCAGCTCAGTGAATCACCTTTTTAAACCTAAAATTAAGACTTCAATGGAAGCAGCCAAGCAAACCAAAGGAGGACAAAACTCACTTAAAAAAATCCAGTTAAGAACTCTGAGCTGACCTTATAGTAACCCGACGAACCAAACCTTACCTGCTGTTACTCGCACGTGTAAAACAACCAAATCAGTTTTCCTTCTCCCTACCAATCTATTTTATATGGCCAATTCTTCTGTTTCCCATACCGAACAATTACCATTCAAATTATCAGTAACCACTAAGCAATTTGGTTTTTTAAACACACCCACTACCATAAGTTAATTTTCTTCACTGCTGGGCACTTTTCTGCTGGCTCCATTTTCTTACTATACAGCAGGGGTGGCCAACCTGTGGCTCTTTAGAAGTTAATATGCGGCTCCTTGTATAGGCACCTGGTTCATTTTAATTGGACAATGCAAAAGAAAAAAATATACAGTTAGCTCAGCTGGATTCCTCTCTCACACAAAGGCTATTTCTCCTTCGTTGGAGGAACCCATTTTCAAAATCAAATTAACGATAAAACAGTTTGTAATTAACGCTCAGCCACTCCAATTTTGTGAGGTGCTAAGGATCCTCAAGTCACAATGGCTCACACCTAAACACAGCAGCCTGCAGTATTCAATTGTCCCTACAATGGCTGTTAAAAGTAGCTGTAACAGTGCAAAGTATGTATGTGGCACATAAAAATGTCTTTCAATTTTGAAAAATAACTGTAGCCTACTACTCTCTGTGATGCTGTGAACTGTAAAAGAGGACTGAGTATTATTTCAACAGCCTAATAATTTCTAGCACACGCCAAAGGCAAGGCAAGGCAGGCATTAAAGAGGGATTGAAATATCCAACTCATGTGCCATCCACAGAAACCACAGCTCCAAAATACCCAAGGGTAACATGAATGCTAAGTGTGCCAGAACCTTGCTAAATGCTGAATGTTCCAGTCCAACAACATACAAAAATCAAGTTTTTATACCCATTATCCCAATTAACTACCACACTTCATTGATTTGCCACGATAAAAATTTGTATTTCCTGTTAAATGGTAAACCTGCGACATGACTCTTGATATTACTCCTTTATGATCTCTTGTCTTTACCTTTTACTACTGATACAGCAATAGCGCTGTTATACTGTGGTGGACATGTGAACTAACACCTGTAGTGTAGTAAACATTCCATTCTATATGACGCCTTAGTTCCAGGCCCAGATTTCAGCAGACTCCATATTGTGACAGTAAGCAGCACAAGATGTGTTCTGTAGTCTACAAGCTAGAGAAGCAGAGTGTTTTGGTCTCAATATGTTCAGCATCACAAATTTAAAGAAACCCTTTTGAATTTACCACAACCAGCACCAGCCTACTCTGCTGAGAGGGATACTTTAGCACTTTGGACAGCTTGGTAAATGCTCAGATTCTGGCCATCTTCTACACGACAACTTTGGCACTTTACCACGCTTCAAAAGTTGTGATTTTTTAATTTTATTTTTAAACACATCAGAATGCCAATCACAGCAAGTGCCATCATCACTTGGAAAACACAGATTTATTAAGCCAGCACCTTTAGAATTGATAAAAAAAAATTAAAAGGGCGTTTAAAAGGATTCCTAGGCCCCTGGGTGTCAGGACCTATTGCCTGCAGAATCAATCCAATTATAAAATAGATGGATTGACATGCACCCCCATATAAAAAGTCTAGGAGACAAGACTACAAAATTTCAACAAAACTATCGTATCTGCTGCCGACTCACAGGAGGGAGTGGGAGACGACTCAATATGAATTGTGTGATAACCATTCTATATCCTGAATGCATCCAATCCGAAGTGCATCTGTGCACATAAGACACTTAAGATTCTTTTTACCAGTAACTTTAGACGCTTCATGCAAGCAAGCTTATGATTTTAATACATCATTTATGGAGAAAAATACAGTAATATGGTTCTATACAAAACAAGGAACAAAGGAGAAAAACCTGATGGTCTGAAATGGGTATGGTAAGGATTAGTTTAAAAAGTGGGTAACATATCTTCCAGTGAATAAGATTGCAATCTACTGTAGACATTTTCTGAAGAACACAATGTATGCCCCATATTTGTTTGCAATTAAATTGGGGCTTTCTTTTTAGAAATAAATGTAAAGCCATCTGAAAAAATATGTCATAACCCTCTGCTTAAGACATTCTTTTATAAGATTGCTTGGGATGGAACTAAATCAGAGTGCACAGCATGGTCACAATCAAAAGGTCTTTGTATATTAACAGCACAGCAACACATTTTAGAAAAGGTTAGGTTTTAATAAAAAAATTCTTGTAAGGGAAAAAATTACAATTCAAAAATCATGAGTTGGTCAAAAAAGAAGAAAGCTCTCTGGATGATTTAGGTATTAATACACTAAGCATGCAAATTAAGCTCCAAATCAATAGCACAAACTGAACACCCTTACTAAACAAATCAGAACTTTTAAATAATTTACAATATATTCAGAGAGTATTCTTAGCTCTGAGCACATAGGCTCAGCATACAATCAAGAAATGCTACTACTGGTGCAACAGCAGCCACAAGATTCTTTTATGCAATATCCATACTTTAAAACAAAACAAAGAGAAAGGCAAATAATTCCTTTTAGTTCCTGAAACAGAGGCCTCCTTAAATCAATGAACGCTGTAAAAGCGTGGGGGGTGGGGGGGGTGGGGATAAGGGGGAAAATAGCCCTGGTGCAATTAAGTCTCTGACAGGAATATGGCCTGACATTTCTACAATGCAATATTATCCAACTGGCCTCCTCAAAAATAGATCTTTTAAATAATGTCACGTTACCCACATGAATCTGCAGTATGTATAAACTCCTACTGTATGTAAGTGATTGAAAAAAAAATCAACTATTAGCTGTCAGATACATCAAAATTGTTTCTATACAGCACGCATATTTTACATTTAGTTTAAACGCCACTATAATTGAGGAGTCTGTTTTTCTCCTAAGGATCAACAGGCTCTTTTAGAGGTATACTTGCCTTCAGACACCAGTGTGAGTCACAAAGCAGACATCCGAGCCACAATGCTATTCATTCTGAAAGCAGTGCTAATAGTCTGCTAAGGGAAAATCAATTTAATCCTGCCAAATATTCTTCTCCACCATTTAGTAATTCCAAACCAGGCACAATTTATGCTGAAGCATAACTCCTTAGATACTTCTGATTACAGTACAAGCATTTGCATCAAGGCTCTCTGCAGCTTGTACATGCTTGTATCCTTGTGTCTCACCAGCTGCACTGTCCCTCAGCTCCTCCCAGCACAAGTGCGTAGACTTGTTCACTACTCAGGTTTCAATAATTTTGGTCTTCACAACACTTGTGAAATTCCAGGGCAACAGTTCAGGTTCAAGTAGGTCAGCTTTGCTGAGATTTACTTGCAAAGAAAGCTTGGTTGAAAAGCGTTTTCCTCCTTCACATTAATCTGATACACTGTGCCTCTTAAAGCAGTCCCATGAATATTTTATGTCTTTGCAAAGCTGCTACCCATATAGAAATAGGTAAATGTAATTTTAACAAGCAGCAGCTCTCTGTTGTATGGCATATTGTTTCCAAAATACAATGCCTTTACATATACACAAAAGGGATTTCCGATTAATTTAGAATTTAATAGAGAATGCTATTTGACTAGCAGGTATGCTGCCAAGAGCATATTTTTTTAAAAGACAATCACAAAGCAAAATTTGAAAAATGGATAAAAAAAATTAATTAGGCAATAGAGAGATTAAAATTAATGGTTTGGAGCTCAATGTGAGTGGAACCTTATTCACATGAGTTATCAATTAAAATAAGTAAGACTACTCATGAAGAAGGGTCCTACAAGGAAAGCTTAAATTTCATAAGGCAGACTCATTTAACCATATTTCCAATGTCTTATGAAAGATAAGCCACATCTAGTCAATAACAGGAGGAAGCAGACTTCAAAGTGACATTTTCATTTCATTGTTAAGGGTAATTAATATGTTCAGGATTTCTCTCTGGGGGCTTATGTGGCAACATATGTTGTAATAAGCCTTGGGCTCAAGAAATACATCAGGTCTACCTACCTTTTGCTCCGTCCCAGGTTAAGACAGCTCAGATGCTTTGTGAGATCTGCTAATGGAGTGGTCACCAGTCGATTGCAATCGACGGGTCGATCCCAGAGGATCTCCCAGTTGATCGCGATCTCCGGCGGCACAGTGGGGCTGCTGCTAAGACAGGCTCCCTGCCTACCCCGGCCCCATGTCGTTCCCAGAAGCGGCCACCACGGCCCCATGGGGGCAGGGGTCTCCCTCCACTTTCTGCTCCTGTCTGAAAGCACCGCCCCTGCAGCTCCCATTGGCCGGGAACATGGACCTGCGGCCAATAGGAGCTGCGGGGGCAGTGCTTGCAAAGATGGGCAGCGTGCGGAGCCAGGTGCCGCCCGCCCCGCCCCAGGGGCGTGTTGGCCCCTTCCGGGAGCGGCGTGGGACCGCAGTAGGCAGGGAGCCTGCCTTAGCGGCAGCCACGCTACACTGCCAACCAGGAGCTGCAGGAGATAAGTGCTGCCCGGTGGGAGGCTGCACCCCAACATCAAGCCCAGAGACCCTCCCAGAGCCAGCAACCTGAACCCCCTCCTGCACCCCAAGCCCCAGCCCTGAGCCCCCTCCCAGAGCCAGCACTCCCACCCCCTCCTGCACCCCAATCCCCTGCCCCAGCCCTGACCCCCATCCCAGAGCCTGCACTCTGTACCCTCCTGCACCCCAACACTCTGCCCAAGCCTGGAACCCCCTCCTGCACCCAAATTCCCTCCCAGAACTTGAACTCCTCACCCCCTCCTGCACCCCAACTCCCTGCCCCAGGCTCAGCCCAGAGCCCCCTCCCATACTGCAAACCCCTCAGCCCCAGCCCAGAGCCCACACCCCCACCCTAACCTCCTACACCAGCCCAGTGAAAGTGAGTGAGAGCGAGTGAGGGAGAGAGGGGGGGATGGAGTGAGTGGTGCAGGGCTTTGGGGAAGGGCAGGGTAAATTCAAAAAGTGATCTTGGGCATAAAAAGGTTGGAGACCACTGTGCTAATGGGTATGGGCCAGCAATACTGCTTGCTCCATACTCCCCGTGCCCAGATGATTCATGGCATAGGATAAGGGGCATGTGGTTTACTGTCCTGAGCTAGTTTAAGGAGCATATTGAATGCCACATACAAGCAAAAAATGAAGTAAATAGGTAACATTGGAACGAGGTGGAACAAAATATGACAAAAGTGAAAACTGCCTTCGTTGGGTGAGGCAGGAGGACTCAGACATTGCAAAAATCCCCAAAGAACACAAAACGGTTAGAAATCATCACTCAGGTTACCTTGCTTGGGAACAATTTTCTCCTACCTCCATTTAATTTTTGGAAATCTAAAAGCACCGTCAATTGCAATGCTATCTCAAAGAAAGAGATCAAACATGCTGGTCTCTTGATGGAGATTTCAGATCTGATCTGGAGGGAGTACTGTATTGTTTCTAGGGATTAGTAGCGATTTAGTTTCTAAGCAAGTTCAGTCTTGTATCTCTTCAGGGAACACAAGGATAAACTCAGTTCTTTGTTTTGTTATGAAAACCAGTTTGCTTAAGAGATTTGCCAAACGTAAGGGGTGCATTACCTTCCTTTGAGATAGTTTATATATTATACCATTTACACCATTTGTTAATTAATTGGTTCTCTAATCTTTTCACATTTAAAAAAAATTACATTCTTAAATGGCATAATCAGATAACACTCTGACTAACCTTGATTCACCTACAAGAGAACATCCCAGAAATCCCTCATACAACTAAACAACTTGGAGACCGAGGAATAACAGGCTATCAAGTGTGTCTTGTTTTTACACCATTTACCAATCCCCCTATTTTTGTGCCCAAGAATCCAGCAAGGGCTTTTGCAAACAAAAAAAGAAATGCATAAGTTATATAAATCACACATACTCGAGACAGCTTTTCAGAAGGAAAGCCTAAAAGCCACAGTTGGAGGAATTAACCTGGAGATACAAAGGGTTATAAAAGGAGGATAATGGAATGAATAAGGAAAACGTAGGTGGAGTATCATCAAGAGCTTACTGACAAATTATCTTAGCCTAGAGAATCTACCCTTGGAAGTGGTGGGAGTCCCATCATCTGGCATTTAACATACACTGGAGAAAGCACTAGTATATTTGTTAGGGCTGTCTATTAATCGCAGTTAACTCATGCGATTAACTCAAACAAATTAATCGCGATTAAAAAAAATTATCGCAATTAATCGCAGGTTTAATCGCACTGTTAAACAATAGAATACAAATTGAAATGTATTAAATATTTTGGATATTTTTCTACATTTTCAAATATATTTTAGTCTGTTGTAACTGAAATCAAAGTCTATATTATTTTTTATTACAAATATTTGCACTGTAAAAATGATAAGAGAAATAGTATTTTTCAACTGACCTCATACAAGTACTGTAGTGAAATCTTTGTCGTGAAAGTGCAACTTACAAAAGTACATTTTTGTTGTTGCATAACTACCCTCAAAAACAAAACAATGTAAAACTTCAGAGCCTACAACTTCACTCAGTCCTACTTCTTGTTCAGCCAATCACTAAGACAAAAAAGTTTGTTTACATTTACAGGAAATAATGCTGCCCACTTCTTATTTACAATGTCACCAGAAAGTGTAGCTGGCAACGCAAAGTATTTACGTGCCAGATATGCTAAACATTTGTATGCCCCTTCATGCTTCAGCCACTATTTCAGAGGACATGCTTTCATGCTGATGAAGCTCATTAACAAAAAAGAATGCGTTAACTAAATTTGTGACTGAACTCTTTGGGGGAGAATTGTATGGCCCCTGCTCTGTTTTACCTGCATCCTGCCATATATTTCTTGTATTAGCAGTCTCAGATGATGACCCAGCACATGTTGTTCATTTTAAGAACACTTCACTGAAGACTTGACAAAGCACAAAGAAGGTACCAATGTGAGATTTCTAAAGACAGCTACAGCACTCGATCCAACGTTTGAAGTGCCTTCCAAAATCTGAGAGGGACGAGGCGTGGAGCATGTCTTCAGAAGTCTTAAAAGAGCAACACTCCGATGCAGAAACTACAGAACTCAAACCACCAAAAAAGAAAATCAACCTTCTGCTGGTGACATCTGACTCAGATAATGAAAATGAACATGAGTCAGTCCGCACTACTTCGGACGGTTATCGAGCAGAACTCGTCATCAGCATGGACACGTCCTCTGGAATGGTGGTTGAAGCGTGAAGGGACATAGGAATCCTCAGCACATCTGGCACGTAAATATCTTGCACGCTGGCTACAGAAGTGCCATGAGAACACCTGCTCTCACTTTCAGGTGACATTGTAAACAAGAAGTGGGTAGCATTATCTCCTGCAAATACAAACAAGTTTGTTTACCTGAGCTATTGGCTGAACAAGAAGTAGGACTGAGTGGACTTACAGGCTCTAAAATTTTATATTGTTTTATTTTTTAATGCAGTTTTTTGTACATAATTCTACATTTTAAGTTCAACTTCCATGATAAAGAGATTGCACTACAGTACTTTTATTAGGTGAACTGAAAAATACTATTTGTTTTTTTTACAGTGCAAATACTTGTAATCACAAATAAATATAAAGTGAACACTGTACACTTTGTATTCTGTGTTGTAATTGAAAACAACATATTTGAAAATGTAGAAAATATCCAAAAATATTTAAACAAACAATAAGAGAATACCATTTAACAGTGTGGTTAATCACGTGATTAATTGACAGCCCTAATATTTACTCATCATCATAATCGGCGATCCCTCGAGGTTGAGGATGATCTTTCACAGGTTTTATTTTTCATGGGTCCTTTGGTGACTGAGGAGTCTGATCCTTGAGCCACAGGCTCATTGGCACACCTTGCAGGTGGTATTGGAAGACAGGGTGGGCCACGATTGCTGCATGACAGTTGTCTTTCCTTCCTTTTCTGGTGCTTTTCTGCTACCAGGGCAAGGCGATTTTCCTCAAAAGTGGTCGTGCCTCTCTGACAAGTCTTCGCCAGTTATCCCTATCCTGGCTGCTGTCTCCCAGTGTGCGGTGTCAATGCCACATCTCTTGATGTTTACCTTGAGGGTGTCTTTAAAGCGTTTCTTTTGGCCTCCCCGTTTCCTCTCCCCTTTGGTGAGTTGGGAGTACAGCAGTTGTTTTGGTAAGCGTATATCAGGCATGCGCACACAGTGCCCGCTCCACCTCAGCTGGTGCTGGATAATCAGGGCCTCAACACTGAAGATGTTGGCCTCTGTGAGGACACTGACATTCGTGCGATGATCCTTCCACTTTATGTTGAGGATCTTCCAAAGATGTGCTGGTGCTCCAGGTTTTTCTTGTGTTTTCTATAGGTCACCCAAGTCTCGCAGCCATAGAGGAGAGGTGGGATTACCACCGCTTTATAAACTAAGACTAGTATGTGTTCTGATGTTGTGATTGTTGAACACCTGGCGAGACAGTCTGCCAAAAGCAAGGCTGGTGCAGCGGATTCAGTGTTGAATCTCGACATCTATGTCTGCCCTCTGTGAGAGATGGCTGCCAACATAGGCAAAGTATTCTACATTTTCCAGTTCTTCTTTGTCGATGTAGATCTTCCTTGCTGGGTCTGATGTTTGACTGGGGACTGGCTGGTGGAGAACTTTTGTTTTGCTGATGTTGAGTTAGCCCTAGGCTTTTGTAAGCTTCAGAGAAGCAATTACAGGCTGTTTGTAGATCCTCTGAGTGTGCAACTACAGCACAATCATCTACGTATTGGAGTTCAGTTACTGTTGCCGATATTATTTTAGTTTTGGCACGAAGACGAGAAAGGTTGAAGAGGTTGCCGGCAGTCGAATATTGGATGCCAATGCCCTGTGGTAGACAGTCTTGGGTTAATGTTTTCATAGCTGCTAAGAAAATGGAGAAAAGGGTGGGTGCCAGTACACAGCCTTGTTTTATCCCAGTTCAGATGACGAAGGGCTCAGAGGTAGAGCCACTGCACAGGATGGAGGCAGTCATCTGGTTGTGGAGGGGTCTTACATTGGTGATAAATTTGCTTAGGTAGCCAAACTCTGACATGATTTTCTACACGTTGACTGAGTTCTCATGGTTGACAGAGTCGAAGGCTTTGGTCAGATCAACAAAGGCCATATACAGCTCCTGGTGTTGTTCTTGACATTTTTTCTGGATCTGTGTGGCTGTGAAAAGCAGGTCAGTTGTGCCTCGTGATAGTCTGAAGCCACACTGGGACTCTGGAATTACCTCCTCTGCAAGAGGGAGCAGGCGATTCAGTAAGATTCTAGCAAGAAACTTCCCAGAGATGGAGAGGAGGGCAGTGCCTCGATAGTTGCCACTGTCAACCCTGTCTCCCTTTTTCAAAATGGTCATGTTAGCATTACATAAATCAGAAGGGATTTCTTCAATGCGCCAGATTTTGAGGAGCAGCAAATGAAGCTTGTTAGTCAGTGTTTCTCCCCCCAATTTCAGTACTTCAGATAGTATCCCATCAGGACCTGGTGCTTTATTGTTCTTCATTTGTTTAATTGCTTTGCAGACCTTCTCAGGTGTCGGTGGGTTAGCAAGAGTTTCCCAGATTAGGTACTGAGAGATGGAGTTGATGGTGTCGTCAGTCACAGTTGATTCTCAAAGCTTTTGGTAGTGTTCCTCCCAACGCTCTTTGATGGATTCATTATCTTTAAGAAGGGTACTACCATCTTTGGCTCTCAGATGTGTGAGGCCACAAGAGCTTGGTCCATACAGGGTCTTTGTCTCACAAAAAAAGCTTCACATATCATGTCTTTCAGCAAATGTCTGGATTTCTTTTGCTTTGTCCTCCCACCATTTGTTTTTGATTTCTCGGATCCTCCTTTGAACTAGCTTTGAGCTGATGGAAAGATCTCTGCTTCTGATTGGCTAGTGGTTGGTTTTGCCAGTCGCAGAAAGCTTTTCTCTTCCAGTTTAAAAGGGCTGTAATCTTAATGTTGTTTTGTCAAACCAGTCCTGATGGTGGCGGGTAGCAAGGCTGATGGATTCCTCACAAGCCTCATGGATGGTATGTTTTAGGGCTTCCCAGTCTTCTTCGATACTTGTGTTGTCATTTCCAGGTGTGCATATGGTCAGTTTTTCACTGAAGAGTGTTTGGAAGTTCTCTTGGTGCACTGAGGATTTAAGTCTTTGGATGTTGTATTCCTATCTGTGTGCTCTGGATTGCTTTCTATGTTTCGATGCAATCCTGATGGACATGACTGACTTCACCAGGCAGTGGTCAGTCCAGCAATCATTGGCTCCTCTCATGAGATGGGTGATTTGGACATCTCTTAGACCAGTGGCTCTAAAACTTTTTTTTTTTACTGGCGACCCCTTTCACATAGCAAGCCTCTGAGTGTGACCCCCCCTTATAAATTAAAAACACTTTTAAAATATATTTAACACCATTATAAATGCTGGAGCAAAGGGGTTTGAGGTGGAGGTTGACAGCTTGCGACCCCCTGAGGGGTCCCGATCCGCTGTTTGAGAACCCTTGTCTTAGATCATGTGTTCTTACAATGACACAGTCTAGGAGGTGCCACTGTTTTGAGCGGGGGTAAGACTAGCTTTGTTCCAAGTTCAATACAAACTCTGAAGGAATTTTCCCTGTGTTTAACATATTTTAATCTATTGCAAAGCACTGTCACAACACTGTCAATTTATTTGTATGTGTAAATTTACAAATGATGCTTTACATGTCTACTGCATTTATTATTTATATAAAGTCATTGATGCAAATAGCATTTTAGAGATATTTTATTACTTCTCGTATATATTAAATGGGGATGAGGTAGTAGGAGATAAGGACTTTGAGACAGCAATAGAAAAAGACAAATGCTATTCCAACTTTGAGTCAAAAGTGGTAAAAAAAAAAGTGATCAACAAGAATGAGCAGAATTCCCACAGTCTAATCCTGATATTGCTAATTCACAAAGGTTCTGAGGCACAATCTGGCTCTACCTGACTCTCCCTTTACCAGTATATGACTCCATAAACCGTACCAGTGAAATTAATGGGATCACTTGTATAGTAAGTTACTACTCTTCATTAACAAAGGCAGCAGAGTCTGGTCCAACCTCTGCCTCACTTTCAATACCTGTAAGAGTCAGTAATACCTATTACCTCCCCTTCCTCTAAGTGTATTGAATGCACAGTCTACAACTACTGCCTCGAGTTCTTCTCCAATTATAGTATAAATCCTCTACAATGCAATTTCCACCTCCTGCACCCCACTAACATAATGACCTCTTCCTGGCCAAAACTCAGAACCAGTACTCCATCCTCATCCCTCTCAACCCCATTGGCTGCCTTTGGCACCAACAACTAAGACGGTCACCTTGAAATATTGTCATTTGTTGGCTTTTATGCTTCCATCCTTTCCTGGTTCTTCTCTCTCTCTCTGATCCTTTGGTCTTCGTATTGGAGGAGCCTGCTTATCCGCTTTCCAACTTCCTGTTGGACTGGCTCAGGGTTCAGTTCTTTGCCTCCCCGCCCCCTTCTCATTCTATCTATGCTTTGTGTTATGAGAGTCACCTATTCTCTTTGTGCTGGTTACTCTCACAAATCTCCATCTCCTTCCATTCAGATTAAAATTCTGGCCCATCTTTTGGACATTGATTTGTGATTCCTTCAAGCTTCATCTTAAACTGAACTGGCCAAACAGAGTTCTTAATCTTTACATACCCTCCCCCCTCCCCCCCCAACTGTTCTGCTTCCTCCTTTTTCACGCACAGTGGACAGCCGCAACATGCTTCCTGTCAGCCTGTAATCTGGATGTCTTCAAACTCGGCCTTTTCTTTAGGGTCTCATATCCTGGCCATATCTAAATCTTGCTGCTACTTCTTTCATAACACTTCTAACAACCTGGCCTTTTTTCTTCTGTCCACACAGACAAATCTCTCATCCAGGCCCTCATCTAGCATCTTGGCTTACTGCAACTTTATTCTCCATGGTTATGACCAATGCAATCTTGCCCCACTTGCATCCATTCAAAGCATTACTGCAATGACAGGTTTCCTGGCTCATTACTTTAGCCATATCACCTCTCTATTACTGTCCCACCTGTGGTTCCCCTTCTCAACTACATAAAAGTGAGAAAAGCAGTATGTGTGTTAAGGTCCTTCACAGACTACTCCCACCCCATCTATCATAGGCTATCAAGTTGTCTACTCTCCTCCACCAATAATGGCAGCCATCACAACCCAGTGATTCTGTTTCTAAACACCTTTGCACACCCTCCCTGCTACCCCTCAGACATGGAAGGTGTTCCCCATTAACATGTGCAAAACTACCCTTGCTGTTCGTCTTCAAATCTCTAGATAACCTAGCATTACAGACTTCATTTAGTGCCATTCTTTTCACAAGTGCTTCTTTCTATATGGAGTTGTCATATGCACACTTTTTTTTTTAAGCCAAAAACCATTCTCCTGTCACTCAGCAAAAAGCAGATATTCATTCCTAGGAAGTTAAACCCATGAAATATATTTTATCACTTATGTATAAAAATTGGACAGTAGAGTGAACACTTTTTATATAAAAAGAAAACAAGAAAAATACCTGTGGCACCTTAAAGACTAACAAATTTATTTCAGCATAAGCTTTCGTGGGTTAAGAACCCACTTCATCGGATGCATGGAATGGAACATACAGTGAACAGATATTTATACATTCAAAGAAACATGATAAGGTGGAAGTGCCTATACCAACGTTAAGAGGCTAATTAATTGAAAGGAACTGTTATCAGTAGAAACTTTTGAAGTGATAATCAACATGGCCCATTACAGACAGTTGACAGAAAGGTGTTAAGGGAGGGAAATAAATTCAATTAACATAATGACCGAGCTATCCACAGTCAATATTCAAGCCTAAGGTAATGGTATCTAGTTTGCATATTAATTCCAGTTCCGCAGTTTCTCGATGGAACCTGTTTTTGAAGTTATTCTGTTGCAAAATTGCTACTTTTATGTGTGTCATTGAGTGATTAGGGAGGCTGAAGTGTTCACCTACTGGCTTTTGAATGTGATGATTCCTGATGTCAGATTTGTGTCCATTTATTCTTTTGCATAGAGACTGTCCAGTTTGGCCAATGTACATGGCAGAGGGGCATTGCTGGCACATGATGGCATATATCACATTGGTAGATGTGCAGGTGAACGAGCCCCTGATGGTGTGGCGGATGTGATTAAGGTCCTATGATGGTGTCACTTGAATAGATATGTGGACAGAGTTGGCATCGGGCTTTGTTGCAAGGATAGGTTCCTGGGATAGTGTTTTTGTTGTATGGTGTGTGGTTGCTGGTGAGTATTTGCTTCAGGTTGGGGGGCTTTCTGTAAGCGAGGACTGCAGAGCCGTAACTAGGAATTTCTGCGCCCGAGGCAGGGGCGCAGAAATTCCTAGGGGCTCTTACCCTCCGTCGAATTGCCGCCGAAGCCACAGCACCGGCGGACCTCCCGCAGGCAAGCGGAAGCGGCTTCGGCGGCAGTTCGGCGGAGGGTATTTTAAGCAGCCACCGAAGCCGCTTCCGCTTACCTGCGGGAGGTCCGCCGGTCTGTGTGCAGAAGGCCCCCTCCGCCAAATTGCCGCCGAAGCTGCGGCACTGGTGGACCTCCCACAGGTAAGCGGAAGCGGCTTCGGTGGCAGGGCGGAAGTGCTGCTAATAATACCCTCCCCCGGCTTCGGCGGAGAGTATTATTAGCAGCACTTCTGCCCTGCCGCCGAAGCCGCTTCCGCTTACCTGCGGGAGGGTCCGCCGGTGTCGGCGGCAATTCGGCGGAGGGGGCCTTCTCCACACACACCGGCGGACCTCCCACAGGTAAGCGGGGGCGGCTTCGGCAGCGGGGGAGGACGGGCGCGCCCCTGGCAGCAGGCTTTTACGCCCCTGCCAGCAGTGCGCCCCGAGGCGAGTGCCTCACTCACCTCGCCCTTGTTACGGCCCTGGAGGACTGGTCTGTTTCCCAAGATCTGTGAGAGTGAGGGATCATCTTTCAGGATAGGTTGTAGATCTTTGATGATGCGCTGGAGAGGTTTTAGTTGGGGGCTGAAGGTGATGGCTAGTGGCGTTCTGTTGTTTTCTTTGTTGGGACTTTTTATATACTAAGTTATAAATTTAACACAGACAAATCTTATCTGAATACTAGTAGCAATCAATTTTTTCAAAGCATTTTAAACAATTTTCAGTATCTATTACAAGTCAGAGTTTTCTTTATATTTCAGGTTTCAGTGTAGTAGCCGTGTTAATCTGTGTCAGCAAAACGAAAATAAGAAAGAAAAACTTGTAGCACCTTAGAGACTAACAAATTTATTTCAGCATAAGCTTTCATGGGTTAGTACCTACTTCATCGGATGCATGGAATGAAACATACAGTAGACAGATATTTATACAGTCAGAGAAACATGATAAGGTGGAGGTGCATAGACCAACCTTAAGAGGCTAATTAATTGAGAGCAACCATAACAGCAGGGGAAGAAAAACCTTTGAAGTGATAAACAAGATGGTCATACAGGTGTGAATGAGGATCATTAACCTAAGGGAAATAGATTCAATTAACGTAATGGCCGAGCCATTCCAAGTCCTTATTTAATCCTGAGGTAATGCAATCTAATTTGCATGTCAATTTGAGTTCAACAGTTTCTCTTTGAAGTCTGTTTTTGGAGTTAATTGGACTTCTACATAGACTGCTTCCGTCGCCGTGCTCGAGCTGAAATTGTAGAAAAGCAGAATCACTTGCCCCATAACCTCAGTCGTGCAGAACACAATGCCATCAACAGCCTCAGGAACAACTCTAACATCATAATCAAAAAGGCTGACAAAGGAGGAGCTGTCATCATCATGAATAAGTTGGAATATGAACAAGAAGCTGTCAGGCAGCTCTGTAACTCCACATTCTACAGGCCTTTATCCTCTGACCCCACTGAGGAGTACCAAAAGAAACTACACCATCTGCTCCAGAAACTCCCTGGAAAAGCACAAGAACAAATTTGTACAGACACGTGCCTAGAACCCCAACCAGGGGCATTCTATCTGCTACCCAAGATCCATAAACCTGGAAATCCTGGACGCCCCATCATCTCAGGCATTGGCACCCTAACAGCAGGATTGTCTGGCTATGTAGACTCTCTCCTCAGGCCCTATGCTACCAGCACTCCCAGCTATCTTCGCGACACCACTGACTTCCTGAGGAAACTACAATCCATCGGTGATCTTCCAGACAACACCATCCTGGCCACTATGGATGTAGAAGCCCTCTACACTAACATTCCACACAACGATGGACTACAAGCTGTCAGGAACAGTATCCCCGATACTACCACGGCTAACCTGGTGGCCGAACTTTGTGATTTTGTCCTCACCCACAACTATTTCACATTTGGGGACAATATATACCTTCACGTCAGTGGCACTGCTATGGGTACCCGTATGGCCCCACAGTATGCCAACATTTTTATGGCTGACTTAGAACAACGCTTCCTCAGCTCTCGTCACCTAACACCCCTACTCTACTTGCGCTACATTGATGATATCTTCATCATTTGGACCCATGGAAAAGAAGCCCTTGAGGAATTCCACCATGATTTCAACAATTTCCATCCCACCATCAACCTCAGCCTAGACCAGTCCACACAAGCGGTCCATTTCCTAGACACCACTGTGCTAATAAGTGATGGTCACATAAACACCACCCTATACCGGAAACCTACTGACCGCTATACTTACCTACATGCTTCCAGCTTCCATCCTGGACACACCACACGATGAATTGTTTACAGCCTAGCTCTAAGATACAACTGCATTTGCTCCAATCCCTCAGACAGAGACAAACACCTACAAGATCTCTATCAAGCATTCTTACAACTACAATACCCACCTGCTGAAGTGAAAAAACAGATTGACAGGGCCAAAAGAGTACCCAGGAGTCACCTACTACAAGACAGGCCAAAAAAAGAAAATAACAGAACACCACTAGCCGTCACCTTTAGCCCCCAACTAAAACCTCTCCAGCGCATCATCAAAGATCTACAACCTATCCTAAAAGATGATCTCTCACTCTCACAGATCTTGGAGGACAGACCAATCCTTGCTTACAGACAGCCCCCCAACCTGAAGCAAATACTCACCAGCAACCACACACCATACAACAAAAACACTAACCCAGGAACCTATCCTTGCAACAAAGCCCGATGCCAACTCTGTCCACATATCGATTCAAGTGATACCATCACAGGGCCTAATCACATCCGCCACGCCATCAAGGGCTCATTCACCTGCACATCTACCAATGTGATATATGCCATCATGTGCCAGCAATGCCCCTCTGCCATGTACATTGGCCAAACTGGACAGTCTCTACGCAAAAGAATAAATGGACATAAATCTGACATCAGGAATCATAACATTCAAAAACCAGTAGGAGAACACTTCAACCTCCCTAATCACTCACTGACAGACTTGAGGGTAGCAGTGTTGCGACAGATTAACTCCAAAAACAGACTTCAAAGAGAAACTGTTGAACTCGAATTGATATGCAAACTAGATTGCATTACCTCAGGATTAAATAAGGACTTGGAATGGCTCGGCCATTACGTTAATTGAATCTATTTCTCTTAAGTTAACGATCCTCATTCACACCTGTATGACCATCTTGTTTATCACTTCAAAGGGTTTTTCTTCCCCTGCTGTTATGGTTCCTCTCAATTAATTAGCCTCTTAAGGTTGGTCTATGCACCTCCACCTTATCATGTTTCTCTGACTGTATAAATATCTGTCTACTTTATATTTCAGTTATTGCAAGTACAGGTAACCTTTGATCATCAAGACAGCCTGGGAACATATTGGTAATTCAAAAGTCTGACAATTTTGGAAGCTCAATTTCTGAGGACACTTCTGAATTTGGAAGAATAATTAACGTGATTTATGAGAGTCCAATTTGAAAAGGATGATTTGTATAATGAACAATGTAAACAACTTCAGGTTATAAGCAAAGATTCCTGCACAAGTCTCTTCTGGTACGTCTACACTGCAGCTGGGCGCGTGTATTCCATCCATGGTAGACAGACTCCTGCTAACCCATGAAAAACAGCAGCATGGATGTTGCTGCACCACCAGAGGGTCGGGATAGCCACCTGAGATCAGACCTGGGTTTGAGCTCCAATGGCTAGCTCAAGTCTGCCAGTGCAGCAATATCCACACGCCTATTTTTAGCACACTAGGTCACATCCTGCTAGCATGTGTCTGTCCACCCAGGCTGGGAGCAGAGCAAACATACCTTAAAACTCCAATCTTGTTTTCAATATTTGCCATATCTAGTTTTAACATTCAAAATAAATTTAGCCTATTTTACTTTGTTTTTCTGCTGCAACTCTACTGGGGGGGAGAAGGGGAAATGTGAACAAAAGTGGACATTAGGCTCCTATTTGCATTTTTGGGATCCTAAATACCTTTAAAAGTCTGGCCCACAGTCCTGATCACAATGTGGAAGAAGCATTAAATACCAAATTAATTTTTAACAGCTAAAACTGCAGAAGTCACTGTTTGACTAGTGGCTTAGACTTTTCCCTTCCTCCTTAAAAAACGAAACTTTTTTCCCCAGTATTACAGATCTTTGGAGCCTCTACACATGTTCATTCTTTTCTTTCTTTCCTCCTTTGAAAGACTCCTGTCTATGTGGTAGCTTCTTGAACCTATCTAGTGATGACTTACTGCCAACCAGGGAATACTTGGATTTTTTTTTCTTGTTTAGTCTGTTCATTTATTTAGAAGTATTAGCTAAATTTAAGCAAGGCTTTTTACAAGTGTAACCTCCACACTGTGCTAACGCGGAAAAGTAATAATATTGGAATGGAGGGGAAAGTACTCCAATAGTAGTAATGGAAAAAAAGATTTAGGGATGATGGGTATCACCTTACAAAGAGGTGTGGCACAGGAAAAAACAAGTATGATTTCAGGTTACATATACAAAAAGGATCACATAGTAATTGGAGGTGACAGTCCCTTCTGTATATAGGCATTGTTAGGTTACACAGAGAATACTGTGCTTTGTTTGACATTTTAACCAAATGAGGTTGATAGACAATTTAAAGAAAAGCACTTAAAGGAATAGAGAATAGTCAAGTTTTAGGAAGGCTAACTGATGCCAACATTAACTTTCTTAAATCAACCACTAGAACAGTAGTTCTCAACCTGGGGTCCACAGATTACGTCTAAATTTTTCAAAGGGGTCCACACCTCCATTCAAATTTTTTAGGGGTCCACAAATGAAAAAAGGTTGAAAACCACTGCACTAGAGGATGCTGAAGCATAACACATGCTGTACTTTGAGTATTCAAGTGGGTGTGAGCTTCATCTAAAGCCTGCACTTTACCTTAGTTACTGCAAAGAATGTTAAATACCAATTAATAAAAAAGTGCCCGTAAGCGCTACTACAATTCTGTACAATTCTGTGCAATTCTGTGCAAGTGAAAGCTAGAGGTTACTAAACTTGGCAGACTCACTTAACTCATCTACTCTTGTTGGACTAGGAACAATCCTATAATCATTCTTACAAAAAACAGTTTCTCAGTTAACTTAAAACAATTTTCATGCAAGGAACTGTCAAGAAAAAATAGCAGTACATCAGAGTTATTTAAAACAAGACATCCCCACAAAACCTGGTATTAAGTACTCTTATTACTTTAAAGCTACCATCCAAACTTCAAATATATGAAGATATATTCAGTTACTGCGGGCTGTCTCTCAAGATGTATTTTAAGATAAACAAGTTGATGTTTCCAGAGTGGCAAGAGCTAGCACAATAATATCATGAGCACTTCCATTGACAGTATTTTCTGTTTTCTTGTTAGTGATTCAGAGAGTGACTGATTCTCTTCTACCCTTACTCTTTCCTGAGAGATGTAAACCAGGGCTTGAAACTAAATCCAGAACAAATCAGGGTAGATTTATTTCTAGTGCTACGATATAACATTGCATGAGGTCAGAGGTACTAGAGCTAAGGCCAGGATATTTAAAAAGCTTGATTTCTTTTAAAGTTTATATTTGCATTCCACCCAAGGCCTGCAAAACAGCAGGTCAAAATGCATAGGAAATAGAATATTTGCATATCTTTTAATTTAGTTCAGCCTCATTTTTGCAAAAGCTACATGACCAACAAACTTACTTTTATGGCACTAGAATAAACGTTAGTCAAAGTATTCTTAATCTTACTTTAAAAAAAAATAGGCCTTAAACAAAACCACCCTATATATTTATAAAAACCGGTATAACACTGACAAGACACTCATTACAATTAGAAATGGCAACATTTGGCATGGCAGACAATTCACTGAATTTATTTAGCTTACCACTGGTCAGGTGGCCTAGCAAATACTGAACCTCCAACAGATGACTGTAAAGAAGTTGCTATGCAATTCTAAAAGTGTTTTGTTTATAGGAATAATGTACCTAGCCATATTTTACTACTTTCTACTGTACGTCTCAGTCCTGATGTTAAACAATCCCATGAATAAGGATTTCAGTTCAGGTCAGTCAGAGCTATGCAAACATCTGGAAGCAATGCTATTTTTGGAAAACATGTATTTGTAGTACAATCACAGAATCTCATCCTCTTCAGGGTCAATTTCACTGCAATTACAATATATTTCTAACATTTGTACTCGATTAGATGAATATTTCTATATGAAATATTCATTTTTGAAATCCAAACTACTCTAAATACATGAATCATTACTATGTATTGCAAGTTCATGGAAATATTAACACTGCAGCTGGCACAGTCATCAAAAAAAAATTACACAAATTGAAAAAAAAAGTTATTTCTGGGTACAGTGATTTATAATGTTCTAGCAGTATGCTCCTCGGACTGAAAACAAGGAATTTATTGTATTTTTACCCGCAAATATTTTACATTTAACCTGAAGCTATTCTGTGCCCATTACTTATATATTTGTACACTCTAGATATTATTTAAAAGGCAATGTGTCAAGTTATGTACCCATATTTTAAAAAATAACCAAGGATTGGATTTTCAGAGCACCTTGGGTGACTTTCAATGGGACTTGCACTCCTAAACCAGTTAGGGGCTTTGGAAAATCCCACCCTAATTCTTCATTTATGTTACAAATATACCTAACAGCAAAAGTAAATTAAAATCTAAACTACATTTCACAGTTCATTCCATTTGCTTTCTGCATTTCTCATCTTAAAAGTAAAAGTAGCCAATTTCACTTCTGGTTACTGAGACAATTAAGTTCATTTGATAACTAGTTAAGTGCAGTGATGATGGCAAATAGCAGTAAGAAATGTTTGACTAGATACTTTCCATGGGATTTTTTCTTTTAAAAGTGAAGGAAAATTTGGTTGGTCTGTTTTTGTGAGCCTTTTGTTTAAATTAACGTTGGGGTATAGTTTTAAAGAGACACTGTCAAGTTAAATACCTCTTAACTGAGTGGATTTAATATTATATATATATACACATACACACACAGTATCCCTTGGTGGCACTGAGCTGTTAGTATTAAACAACAAAAATAATAAGCTTTTGTACAGCTCACAGGAGTTAAAGCTTACAAATCAGTTTAATTTGTACACAAATGGTACCCAGAGTAGTTGTGATTCTGTATTAAATTACACTGACTAGCAGAACAAGCTGTTCCAACATGTATGAAAATTCATGTTTCAAACCACTGCGTCTTTTAGTTTTGGGGGTAAAAGTACTGGATCAGGAAGTAATCATTAGTTTTTACATTTTCCATTAATTATTTCTTGGTGGTTGGAAAGCACTAAATCCTGTAGTTGCTTTCATGAAATGGATACTTCTGAGTGGAAGTCACTTATTGGACATAATGGTCAATCCTGCTATTTTACTTCTACTTCTAGATATTGCTCTGTGCAGGTGAACAAGTAGAATTTTTGCGTACTGCTATAAAATTAAGTGGTGGTGGCTTGTTCAGACAGTGTTGTCACTTGAAGACAATCATTACAACATTCACATCATGAAGAGCACCACAACTGCCATGCTTGTTGATAGCAGACTGGACAATGACTGACTGAGCCTGGGGACTGCACTACCACTCAAAACTCCAACTATGCTAGGATTGAAGCATATTATGAGGACAGCATAAGGCCTCCCTAGTCTCTACCTAGTCTGCAAGTATAGGAGGACTTAAGTCACCAGGGATGCCAATACACCAACTTTCAAAAGCACTGAATTCGCATCTTTACAGAAGTTTACAAAAATAATACAACTGGCTAAATTAACCATCCATATTGGTCGGTTCATTTGCATGAATTAAGACACTAAAGTAACTTGTTTGTATTGTTGTCGCATAAAAAACCCACCAACAATGGACTGAGACCCCATTCTATTAGGCTGTACACATGTAAAATAAAGTGTCTCTGCCTCAAAAAAAACTTAAATAAGCACAAGATGAGACAATAGGAGGGATGACAGAGTATCAATGAAATTATTACTGTAGTATGATCTAGCCTATTGCTTTTATAAATCTTTTCCAAATTCTCCCCCCCACCACCTTTTTTTTTTTTTTTTTTTTTTAATTTACAGACTGATCTCAATTATTTTGGTGAGCAAAAGCACATCTATAGCATCAGGCATAATGGTTACATTAGGGGCTTTTTAAAATAAAGTTTTAGGAAACTAAATATACAGGTACTGCATTGCTGGTCAAGAAAAAGATATAGCAAAGTATTCATAGGAAAAAACCACCACAAACTTGTTTAGAAGGTTTATTAATATTAAAGTTAGGCAATTTTTACAGCAAGACTGTTCCTAGAGTAAGTATAGACTACAGCATGAGTCAGGAGGTTATGTACCTGTTGCAATGAAATATTAGCAGTTTTTAGAAAATATACCATAATTAGCAGTCAGTAGTGCAGAAGACCATAGTAAAATAAATCTGGGGAAACACTAAATAGAACGAAGTAGTAAGTCAGTGGTATTTTGGGCTGAATTCACAAGTGTCTCATCTGAATTCTTCCCAAATATATTGACTTCTTTCCACCCCTGTAGTCAAAATGAAAAACAAAAACACAATGAAAGCTCAAAATTAACTGGTGAAAATACAGCAAACTAAGAGCAGAATATTTTTATTTAAAATAATTCAAGAGATGCCTATCCAAGGCCACAACCATCCTAACACACCATTAACAACATAATTAAATCTCAACAGCATTAAATGATCAATTTGATAGAAATTTTTGTAGGTGGCTGGCTGAGTTCATTTCTGCCCCATCTAGGAAGCATACCCTCTACCTTCTCCAAGAACCTGAACACCTGTCCTTTGAAGCATGCCCAGAAGGTCAACAAAAATTCAGGCTATTTCAGACTAAAGGGGTATAGTATGCTCAGGAAGGTTTGTTAGACGGACCCTGTCAGATTTAGATTTGCAACAGATCTACTGCAGAAAGATCCTGGGAGTCCAAGAAAAAAAAACTGTGTCAGTAAAAGGAGGACTTAAAGAAACGTGACAGGTAAGAAATTAGACTTCTCTAATATACTTTGCCATGTCAGATAGCAGAATGCCTACAGCAGTACCCATTCTTGTAAATGGGACTATCAGAAGATAGCAACTTACAGCACCTACCCCAAAAGAAGCCATCATATATTGCGTGTAAAATTTAGGGTGAAACTCAACTGATCACTTGACAGTCCCAGTGAAGTTCCACATTGGAGGTCAATACTGCCCAAGGGGAAGGTGTCATTATTCTTAGGAGAAAGGCAGGAATTTAACAAACCAAAACACACTTTTGGCAAGCAAGGAGAATCTTAAAATTCATCCTCCAGAAGAATCAGTATTGCATACAACTGTAAGAATTCCTCCCATGGGATTAATGCTTGCAGAATGGATGTCAGGATTTCCATCCACCAGAGAGAGGAAATTCTCAGAAGATTGTTAATTTCTTCTAAATCATAGCAATAGATGGAATGGTACAGAAGGCTCCTGAGCTATATTTAATATACTGAAGTATCATAGTCATCATTCCCTGGAAGGAAATTATTTACATTTGCACTACTTGATTCAAAAATTCTGCTATTTGCTTCAAGGCATTTTGGGGACTAGGAAGATGGGAAGAAATAAATGGGTCTCAGATATTGATGACTTCCACATTGAACACACACAATGCGTATTTTTTTTGCTCCACACAGCTGTAAATCATCACAGGCCTATTATACAGAAACGGGTAATTCCCTGACACCTCCATTTAGTGTCTCAAAGGAGGAGGTTACTTACCAGCAACTGGAGATTTTTTGAAATGTGTGGTCTCTATCTGTATTCCACAGAGGGTTACGCATGCACACCACATGCCCGGAGTTGGAGAATTTGAAAGTAGTATCTGCTGGTCAGCACATGGGTCCTGACTCGCCTCACGCTTCTATCTGAGGTGATAAATGGCAGGGTAGACCAACCACATCTCCAGTTCCTTCTTCACCACAAATCTGAGAGATCCACAGCAGAAGGGAAAGAGGGCGGGGAAATGGAAAACAGATAGGGACTCCTCCAGTTACAGGTAAGTAACCTCCTTTTCTTATTCAAGTGATGGTCCCTATTGTATTGCATTGATGGAGATTGACAAGCGGTGGAGGATGACAAGTTGGTAGAGGGTGCGAGGATGACAATGGAAGAGTCGTGCAGAGGACCACCGTGCAAAATAGAATCATAGGGTTAAAAGGCACTGCAAGGATCATCTAATCTAACTCCCTGACAAAATACAGGATTTGTTGTGTCTAAACCATCCAAGACAGATGGCTATCCAGCCTCCTTTTGTAAACCTCCAGTGAAGAAGTTTCCACAACCTCGTAAGGCAGTCTGTTCCATTATCCTACTCTTCTTTTTCCTAAGATTTAATCTAAATCTGCTATGCAGTCGTTTGAACCCATTGCCTCTTGTCCTGCCCTCTGTGGCAAGAGAGGGCAACTTTTCTCCATCTTTTTTATGGCAGCCTTTCAAGTATTTGAAGACCACTATCATACCTGCCCCCCTTTAATCTCCTCTTTCCAAAGTAAACATACCCAGTTCCTTCAGCCTTTGTTCGTATGGGCTTGCATTCCATCCCTTTGATCATCTTTGTTGTTCGCCTCTGGATCCTTTCCAGTTTCTCTACATCCTTTCTATACACTAATCACCAAAACTGGACACAGTACTGCTGAGTCCAGCAGTGAGTCCAACCAACTGAGGCCTAACCAGTGCCAAGTAGAGTGGCACTATCACCTCCTGTGACTTGTATGCTATGCCTCTGCTAATGCAACCTAAAATCGCATTTGCTTTTTTTGCAACAGCATCGCATTGCTGACTCATGTTGAGGTTGTGATCCACCACAACTCCCAGATCCTTCTCAGCAGTGCTGCTGCCAACCCAGTTTTCCCCTATTCTGTATTTGTGCATTTGTTTTTTCTTCCTTAAGTGTAGCACCTTACATTTGTCTTTGCTGAATTTTATTTTGTCGTCTATAGCTCAGTTCTCCAATTTAGCTTTATCCTCCAAAGTACTGGCAAGCCCCACTAGCTTTGTGTCATCTGAAAATTTGATCAGTATTCTCTCCAATCCTACATCTATATCATTAATAAAGATGTTAAACAAACACCTGACCCAGAACAGATTCCTGTGGAACCCCACTTGAGACCTCCCTCCAATCCGACATCATTCCATTAATAGTTACTCTTTATTTACGATTATTTAACGAATTATGGATCCATTTATTGGTAGTTTTGTCAAGCCTGCATTTCTCCAGCTTACTTATCAGAATGTCATGTGGGACTGTGTCAAAAGCCTTGCTGAAGTCCAGGTATATTGTGTCCACCGCATTTCCCCTATCCACCAAATCAGTTACCCTGTCAAAGAAGGAAATCAAACTGGTTTGGCATGATATGTTCTTGGTAAATCCATACTGGCTGCTAGTGATTACTCCTTCATCCTCCAAGTACTCACAAACTGAATGTTTTATACATTGCTCTTGTAGCTTCCCAGGTATCAAAGTCAGGCTGACTGGTCTATAGTTTCCTGGCTCCTCCTTTCTCCCCTTTTTAAAGATGAGCACTGTTAGCCCTTCTCCAGTCTTCTGGCACCTCTCCTATCATCTGTGAGTTTGTAAATATTATTGCTAGTGGCTCTGAGATTTCTTCAGCTAACTCCTTCAGTACCCTCGGGTGAATAGCATCTGGCCCCACTGATTTGAATTCATTCAAATTGATCAGAAGATCTCTTACGCCTTCTTTACTTATCCTGATCTCCATCCTTTCCCCTTGATTGTCTATGGTAACTTTGCTAATCATCCGGTCACGTTATTTTTTGTGAGAAGACTGAAGCACAGTAAGCATTGAGCAGTTCTGCCTTCCTGTCATCTTTCGTTACCAGCTGAAGCAAATGAAGCATCCACTGCCAAGTCTTGCACCAGGGCATAAAGTGTTCTGAAGATGTGCACCCAACTCCACGTGGCTGCTTTACTTATGTCTATGAGAGATACGCCCTGGAGGGAGGCCATGGTGGTAGCCTGCGCTCTAGAGGAGTAAGCCTTTATCCCTGCAGGGGGAGGTAGGCCCAACAGCTGGTAGTAGAGTTTGATGCAGTCAGAAAATCCACCTGAAGAGAATCTCTGGGTGGAGATGACCTGTCCCCTGAGACTCTCAGCTATTGCAATGACTAGTCGAGGAGACTTTCTGATAGGTTTTGTTCTCTGCAGGTAGGTCAGCACATGCCTGACATCGAGGGAATGGAGCCGACACTCTTGTGTGGAGGCATGTGGTTTTGGAAAGAAAACAGGTAAGTGAATAGCTTAGTTAACCTGGGATATGACCTTGGTAGAAATTTAGTGTGTAGACATAAGGAAATTTTCTCCTTGTGGAGTACTGTGAATGGCGGACCCACCATCATAGCACAGAGTTCACCAACTATTCTCGCTGCAGTGATAGCTACCAGGAAGGCAACTTTCATGGAAAGGAGGGACAAGGAGGAGATTGCCAGTGACTCAAGGTGGGGGGTGGGGGGGGGCGGGGGGTGTGTCATTAAAACTGAGAATACCAAATTCAAGTCCCATTGAGATACGACCATTTGGCGGCGAGGGAAGGTTCTGAGTAGGCCCTTCCAAAAACTAGGGTGTGTAAAAAGAAAGAAGCCCTCTACACCAGTGGATAGAATGTGCTAATTGCAGCCAAGTGGACAGTTAACGTGCTGCGGACGAGACCAGTCCAGAATCCGGGGGATTTCCACCTCTTCTGATGGAGCTCCTTTAAGTTGGGCCCAAGAGGAAAAGCACCTCCACTTAGCCCGGTAGCACTGTCTAGTGGAGTCCTTCCTGCTGTTAGAGAGAAGGTCTTGTACAGCCGAGGAGCATGATTGTTCTAGAGTAGATGCCCATCGAATTACCACACCCTGAGATGGAGTGGATGGGGACTGGGGTGCCTGATTCTGCCACCAAGTTGGGTGAGGAGATCAGGAAAGTTCAGGATGGGAATCAGGGGAGTAGAGGACATGCGGAGTAGATTGGGAAACCAGAACTGTTTGGGCCAGAAGGGGGCCCTGAGGATGACCGCCACCCTGTCTCATTGGATTGTGAGGAGAAGTTGAGGTAGGAGTGGCAGTGGAAGAAATACGTAGCTGAGTTGGTCTGACCACGAGAGTAGGAGAGCATCACCCTGGGAGCGACAGCCAATGCCTTCTCTGGAGCAGTACGTGGTGCATTTGCTTTTGGTCTGAAAAGTAAATAGGTCCATGGCAGGGATTCCTCATTGTTTGAAGATATTGCATAGCACCGTATCGCAAAGCTCCCATTTGTGGTCACTTGCTAAGTGTCTGCTGAGCAAGTCCGCAAGCACGTTCTGCGTTCCCAGAGGTAAGTTGCAGATAGGGTGATTTGATGTGTGATGTACCAGTTCCAGTGCTTCACCACTTCTGTGCAGTGAGCATGGGTTCTCGCTCCCTCTTGTGTGTTGATACAGAAAACTGTGGTGGTGTTGGCTGACATGATGAGGATATGATGAGATTGAAAGAGTGGGAGAAATGATTCACACGCCCTTTGCACTGCTCCAAGTTCCAGGATGTTGATGTGCATCCTGGACTCGAGAGGGGTCCACGTGCCTTGTGATGTGCGGTTGTCCATATGGGCTCCCTAGCCTATTAGGGAAGCATTGGTGATGATAATTTTGCTTGGAAAGGAGGGAAGAAGGGGAACCCCCCGCAGTACATGACGGGGATGGGGTGGGGGGGAAGTGTTCATCCTCCATAGTAGGGACAATAGTACCAGAATCTTCAGCCTGAGGTTCAAAGAGTGATGGCTCGGTGAGTAGAAGGAATGGAGCCATTATCTGGAGGCAGTAAAGACGAAGTCTCACGGAAAGGGATAAAGGCACAATGCTATGTGGCCCAGAAGAGACACGCATGTCTTGACCGGTACATGTGGGTCATTCACGATGTGAGATATGATGGCGTTCATTGCCTGAAACCTGTCTGTGGGCAGGTATGTGTGACACACTGTACCTCAAAATGGCACCCTGTAACCTCCATATTCATCATTCATATGTGGTTGTGATATTTTATACAAAGCATGCCATGCAAGGTATCATATGAAAGGCCATGATCTGCTGAACCCCATTGTTCTATCCAAATATGTATATTGTTAGTGTGTATCAAGTTATGAAATTTTGCTGTTACTAAAATATGTTGCAAATTTGTTAGTGGCACAGAAAGGACCCCACCCAGGAGGGTGTTCAACGACCATCAATCAGCAGGGGAATTGTAATCAGGGGATTTACAATTCAATGACAGTTGGGCAAACACCACACAACATGGGAACTGCTCGACTCCATGACTCAGTTGCACAAGACCACTCCAGGAGGACTGCCCAACCCAGTGACTCAGCAAAGTCTACCAGCATGTCTGGGAAAGTGTCTTCTAGGCAAATGGACTAAGGATATAAAATAGGGAACAGTGGCAGCATGCCTTCACCTTTCTTCTCCCCCACCTATGCTGGAAGCAACACGAACACTGAGAAGACAAAAACTTCAACTGAAGAGACTGGTCCATGCTTAAGAGAAGCCTGTGTATTAAGAATAGCAACATCCAGTAGGGTGAGAAAGCTGCTTGAGCTAAATACTGCCTAGTGCAATGAGGTTTAAGATTTAGATTGTGTGCTTATCTTTTTTTTTTTTGGTAACTAGCTCTGAACTCTTATACTTACCACTTATAATCATTTAAAATCTATCTTTCTGTAGTTAATAAATCTGTTTTATATTTTGCCTAAAACAGTGTGGTTTAGTTGAAGTGCCTGGTATGTTTCATGTTTCCATCTGCTGGAAAATAAGATTAAATCCATCATTTGAGCTTGCATAGGACGTCCCAGAAAGGAATATGTTTCTCATGTTGTGTATTAAGTAACAAGTGTAAATATATTATCACGCAGAAAAAATAACCACATCCATATACTAGAATTTTCAACAACATCCTACATTCTGCCATACAACTCAGTATAACTGATGATGAATAAACTTCTCTGCATCAAGTTATATTTTCCTGAAGTACTTTTACAAACGTATTGTATAAACATTCTTGCATAAAATGCTTATGTGGGACATAAATAGCAGTTACAAGATTATATGCAGTCACCTTCATTCATTGTCACAACACAGACTATTTCTCCACAAGTCATAATGTGTACTTTATGTAAAACAGTGTCATGAGCTATGCTTTAATCCTCTTCTGTTGTGCAATTAACAACTTTTACTTCAGTGGTATGAAGAATTGCATACAATATGCTTTGGCTAACAGAATAAATTTAAGTTAATTATATTGGAAGCTTTTACACCACAGGGTACTTAGACAAGTTTGCTTTTTCTGAAACCTCAGTTTTAAAAGCGATATTTTGTCAAAAACTGAACTAATGTTTGACGTTTGGGTTGGAATAGGTAACAACTGCCAAGTTTGGAATATTTTAAGCCCTTCAGTAATAGAAGTAGAGGTTTCTTACCATGGCTGTGGACAGTTCCTGGACTGAGCGTCGGCTGAAGTAGATCTTTGGTTGGAGTGAGATGTGCTTCTTTCCCCTGGCGTTGGCTCATCTTTCCTGGAGTCAAAACGTGTGATTCATCACTGTTAGTTACCACAGCTGGAACATAAAAAGGATGGTCACTCAACTATAGAAATCTATGCATGACAAAAATAAATGACAGCAATTAAATAATTTTTAATTACTAAAAATCTGCCCTTCTGATTAAATCCTTCGGACCTTCATTTTCTAACCCACAGGTGCTCTTTCCTCTCGAACAGGCTAAGGAATTTCCCAACTGGCAATTTGGTTGGTGTGGTCAGGGTGAATAGATAATTGTCTGGGAGAGTGAAGCATACAGCAGAGGAAAAGAATATTGGGAATCAGGAAAGCTGTGTGGCCTGGAATCCTCTATACTAACCCATTGCAAAACACACTCCTGTAGGCAAAATGGTGGGTGGAGGGGTAAACACTTGAAATACCAGCTTCCCTTCTGGATCCAGTCTGTGGGAATCCTTAGTACGGCACTGGCCATGGCTGCAGCTCGCCAGCTCAAGTATCTCAGCTGCAAGACCATGTGTTTGTTCCTAAAAGCTATCAATGGATGCACGTTACCATAACAAACATGTAGCCCTCTGGTGAGGGAATGGGCAGAGGAGCAATGGAGAGAGATTACAAAGCGGAAGTGAATAAAAATAGAAATTTCCTCCATGACGTTTGCAAACAATGGCAAGGATGAGGGGGAAAATTGAACATCTTTTTAAAAAAGCTTTATAGAGTAAATGCTGTAGTAATAAGTGGCCAGTAATCACCGACCACTTTACTTGTATTCACGTATAAGCTGTTCAGAGTAAGGACTGTACCCTTCTTCTGTAATAGTACAGTGGCTGGCACACTGTGGGTGTTATTGGAACAAGTAGTCATGACTAATGAAACAAGAAGGGGGGAAAATAAACACCAAAATGAAGACTGGGAGATTACAAAGGATGCCTAATTCAACAAGTCCCCACATGGCAGGCTGCAAAAATCAGAAGATATGAGCCCCTTGATTGCAGACTTCACCATGCCTTAAGATTTCCACGTCTCTTCAGACTGGGCCTCTGAACTGTACTTTTAAACCACGTCAGGTTAGGAGTTAAATTTTCCAGACATGACATTCCAAGGAACAGATGCCTGATGGCTTGTTTCATTATTATCATCACTAAGTTATTTTTTCCACCATGGTGGCAATGACCAGTGAAGACAGCATAAAGAGTAAAAGGACAGTAGTAGTCCTCACTTTATAGCTCTATTCTGGACAAACTACAAACACTTATGTGACCTGCTGATCAGGAAAGCTGGGTGAAAAAGTAGCACTCCGTCTACTTCCTCCTAATTGGGGAAGGAGAAACAGAGTAGGTTTAAAATCAAATGCTTTTTCAAGAGATCCAAACATATCAGTGCTGGCAGGCCAGTACTCCAGAGCCACCCTATAAGCCAGCATAGAAGCAAAATGCAAAGGTGCAGAAGATCTATAAAGGAAACAAAATTTCACTTTAGAGCTTCAGTGGATTATGAACAGTCCTAAGAAAAGATTATGACACTGTTCTTTAAAATAATGTATTTTAATTTGTTTTCAAACAGCAACTTTGAAGTATATTACAAATAAGCAACCAAAAATCTAGAATTTTTAAAAGATAATTCCCCTCTCTTGCCATTTGATTCAGCCAAAAAAGCCTTTTACGTTTTTCACATCTCTTCCTTCATACTGTTGCAATGGAGCTACAATTTCATTTCATCGGAGTACCCGAGAATTTGAAGAGAGTCACCATGTATAGACCTATAATGCCCTCTGCTGGTCCTGTTTAATACTGAAGACTAAATCACTTTACAATGTCAAAATTGGAGAATTTAATGTCCAAATTGCCTCCAGTTGTGTGTCCAATGTTCACGTATCAATCAAAATCACATGTGCTCCAAAGGAGATTTTTAGTAATACAAAACTCAGGTTTTTAGTATTAATAGTATAACAATACCAAAGTAACACTGCGCAAAGTATTGCCAAAGTAAGTTTACCTGAACCAAGAACCTCTTTTGGGGGCAATTATATTGCCAGTATTATATTTTTAACTTTTCCTAACTTTTTAAAAATCAATGTAGTTGTTGCTGCTTTTCACTTTTTATTTAAGACATAATGAGGAATACTCTTGGCTAGTTGTCACAAGTAACTCAGGATGCTAATACCTCATAGTGCATGGCTAATACACAGAAAAACAGTCATGTTTTAAAGGCAAAGTTTACCACCACCCACCCTGTTAAAAGCTTAAATTTTACTATGTACCCAACACACACAGTGTTGTAGTGCCACAGCAAAGGTCACCTAGTCAAGATACTGAAACAGTGATGGCACACACTCTCATGAAGTCTGCAAAGATATTCTGACAATATTTGCAAACCATTCCTTTTGAACGGTTATGTGGTATGGTGTTATGTGGTAAGTTAGTTTATAAGTGCTTCAACGCAAGGACTTTGTCTTTTAACTGTATTTGCACTTATGAAGCTTTAACATTAGCCTCTTCAATTGAGTGGGCTCTTCAAAAGAGTTAATATGTAAAGCTGAAAGTGATCAGCAGAAGAAAAAGGAGTTTAAAGTTATTAAACTCCAATGGTATTTGTCAGCATAGTGTTACAGAATAGTGAGAAGGTGAATAGAAAGCTTTCAGTGCACTTGCACTTCTGCCTGTATTGCAGGTAATACAGCAAGCACAAGCTAAGAATCATCTGTCTTGTCTATTCCAGAAACCCCCAAAACCTTCCCCCTAATCGCTATGGGCTCTCCTTTTGGCATGTGCCTGGTAAGCAGGCCAGATGACAGTGTGGGGCCATTTACTATACGCAAGATTGAAGGGAGCCTCAGATACCTATTCTGTTACAACAAGCAGCTTTTATTAAGGCCCTGACTTTCAGAAGTGCTGTATATCCACAACTCCAACTGAAGTCAATGGGAGCATCAAGTGCTTGAGCATCTCTGTAAAATTATGCCCTCTATGGCTGCGATGGGCAGTACCCAGCAGCTTTGTGCTACCAAGAGCTAATTGGTACAAAGCTCTTTTGGAAACACTTAAACAGCCTAGTTCACTTTAAACGGAAACAGCAAGAATTTAAAAACAATCAAAATGAATATTTTCAAAAGCTATTTACTAAGGTAAGTAAATGGAAAAATGACAAAAAAAGGCCATTAAAATATTTGGAACCAAAGAAATCATTCTGAGTTTAAAAAGGAATAAGAGTGCTAGGAAAGGAAACAAAAAACCAATTGCTGGTATAATGAACACTGAGTGTTCATTATGCTATTAAACTGAATGTTACCATTTAAAGTATGCCCTCATTTTGAAGACACTGAACTGATTTATTTCAACTCCCTTTACTGCTTTGTACTGAAGGACTGGCATCACAACAAAATTAAAGAGTGTACACAAGACATGATCCTTTCATGAAATGAACTGTCCAATATTCCTGCAGTTTGGAACTTGTATTCTTGAAGTAGCCATGAAAACTACTAAGCTTTAAATAGCAGTTTCAAGTGTCCATGAGCTCACAAATCCTAGTTTAAAAAACACTCCTCCCAAAACAAATTGCTATATAGTCAACTAGCTGGCCCACTAAGCTTTGTACTACATTTCAGTTACTTAAGACAGTACGGCTGTACAATTATATCAACTATCCTAGAAAGTTTTAATACCTCAAGCTTAATACTACCTAAGCAGAAGCAGTCTAACGCTATTTATAGTGCATTATTTATAGAACATCTAAATAGAATCCACATCATTGCACCCTGTTAAGGTGAGTTATGGTGGATCAGAGCATCATCAAAACAATGGCCAAAATCAGTAAATATCAGCTCCCATAAATAGCATACCGGCAATCAAAGAAAGCCAGGAGGATCTTCCTTCAACATATTGTAGACTTGGGAATCTGATTATCCGCAGTTTAATAAAGGAACAATGTTAATATCCTCCTTTTAAAGGGTGATGGCCCCCATCATGATGGCAAGCCTTTAACAGTTTTTAATACTGAATATATAAAGATTTCGAGTGACTCAGAGGAGATGCTAGTTCAATTTAGCTGTAAGTATATTTGGACACCAACTCAGACTCAAAAAGTTCATAATGTCTATAGGATTCAGGGCCCTAAAATGGATGTTAGGAAGCATTTCAAAACTGAACTCTAACTACAACTTTGTTAATTAACTCTGAGTCCTGCTTAGACACCACAGCATCCAGTGCCTCAAACATTGGATTATGTTCACAGTATCTATGTGAAATAGGACAGCATTATCGAGATGGGGAATTCAGACATTGCAAGATTAAATAACTCACCCAAAGCCATTCAGCAAGTCTGTGTCAGAGCTACGAATTGAATTTCCTGAGTCGAGCTTCAATGCCTTCACCACAATATCATTCTCTCCCCCTACTCGATAGACAGTATTTCAACTTACTGTTCTCCCTACTTCTCTGTCCCCAGCACCGGATACGGAGAGTGCCACACCTAGGTCCTTGCAGATGAGGAGTAAGAGACTAAGTTCTGGTCTTAAACTCTAATCCCCATATGAGAGAACATTCCAACACCAGTAAGACCACCAGGCGAGGACAACAACTCTGTTTTAAGAACATTTTTATTTACCTTTTTCCATTTCCTCACTTGCTTTTGATAAGCTGTTGGGATACTAGTTCATAGTAAGTCAATAACAGAAGATATGAAATGAAGAATTGAAATGAAAAATTACAAGCTAGAGTCTTTATGTCAAATTTGCACAGATTCTGCAGTGGAAACTATTTTAAGTATCTGAAATGGCAAGTTACTATATTCTCAATATGGAAACAAATGAAAAGGTAAGAGATCTTTAATATAATGCATTGGAAACTCAATACACAATGGATTCCAATAAAATCCTATTCTAGCATTGTCAATCCTGAGCACTCAAAATAGCATGACAGCCTGCCCAAGGAAAGTTATGAGATCGGCTTAAAAACAAGATGTTTAGGGTGAGATTTTAAAAAAATATTACATTTTAGGTTATTTTTATTTTCCTTCTGGTATTTAAGGGTTTAGGGTTCGACATTTTCAAGCTTTTCTTTGCAGCTATGAGGGCTAGAAACTTACTTTACATGAGAATCTCAGCTTTCATTCAAAAAAGTAAAAAGAGGACTCCAAGAACTAGGGATTTAAGAGAAATACCAGATACTATGCTACTCAATAGAAATCACATCACAGGAGTTTGCAATGCTTCAATATATAAAAGGTGTCACTCCAGTGAACACTAATATATCAGAATCCCAAAACTTCATATTTAAGCAACATTCCAGTTCCAGCCTATATTAAGCTGAGTCTGTAATTTAAAACACACAAAATTCTCAATCAATCAAAGCCTTTAAGAGATCTCTTGTACCACTGTCTGTAGCTCATGAGACAGGAAATGAAAACTAGAGATGTAACAGAATATCAGAGAACAAGTGTTAATAAATCAGTAATTTGAATTGCTTTTTTTTAAAAAAAAAGGATATATCTGCCAGTTTCACTGTAACTCTCAATAAGTAACAGCACTGTGATTACAACGGGCAGAGCTTCAAATGCAAGAGTCCTAACTGAAGTATTTTTTTTAAATTTACTCAAGTGCCTAACGCATTAATCAGCAGCAATTTAAGTACGTGCCTTCTTAGACTGTGTCCTTTAAAAATTAAGCCTCCAGAACTTAGTGCCACGAAACAGTCCTTCATAATAATCAGACCCAAGCCCCAGAGTCTGATTTCCCTTTATTTAAGACTTGTCTCACCTTCAGTATTGAATCTGCTGTATGAACTACATGCAAACTCCTGATCCTCTCATTTTTCCTCAGTGTTCACTGAAACTGAACTAGTGCTTGGAAAAGTATACTGATTCAAAAAATTTCTACTGGCTCGCCAACGTATTTGAACTAAAGTAATTACTGTTCTATTCTCTGGTTTAGCAATTTCCATTTTCCTACAAGAGGCCTCTGGAGTGGAGGCCTTTCAAGGCAATGTAACTAAAGAGCTGTCATCTTGCAACAAAGAGCCATGACACAACATGGCCCACAGACACCTTGAGGCAGTTAGTCTTAGAAATGAAACACCTTTTCTCACTGAAAGCAAAAGAGAAAATAGAACCCTCATCCTCAACATAAAACACATCTCTTTTCAACTTCAGGTTAAAGGATATGACACAACTGGCCAAATCTCTTCACAATGCACATTCAATGAAACATCAAACGAGATTTGAAAATCTAAACTTCTGACCTCACGCTCAAACGATGTTTTTTCAAAACCCCTTCAAAACAGAAACTTTAGAGGAGACATATTCAACAGTCTCAAGATCTCCAGTCTGTCATGTGGAAGCTTTGCTGGGAACTTTCATTGCCAGTTTCAGCCCTCTTATTTACCAATATCGTGGTGGATTCTTTCTGAGTATTTTAAAATCAAGATCGGATGTTTTTCTAAAAGACGTGCTCTAGGATGTATTTTGGGGAAGTGTCAGCAGGAGATCGGACCAGATGATCACAAAGGCCCGTTCTGCCCTTGGAATCTATGAATCATACAAGAACTGTCCCAGGATGACTGGTCCTTTAACGAATCTAACCTATCTGTGTTGCACTTAGCTTGCATTCCCCCAACCCTGTACAAAATAAGCAAAGTTGCATGACAAGCACGTCATGGGGCTAAAGCAGGCATTGTGGGATGGAGAGAAAGCAGAAGACAGGGGAGAGACTCAAGACAAAGAATGGTGAATCCTTGTAGAAAGCCCTGGGAGTTGCTGTTGGTAGACAGCAAGGCAAGACTCAAAAAAGCCCAGGAAAAGATCAGATGAGAAGACTGACCTTAAGAAAGGAGGGGCAGGCCTAGTTTGAGATTGGCAGAAGATTTTGTTTTGTGTTTATTTTGACTTGGATACCCTGGAAAGAATGACATTTTTCTTTAATGATTTAGCCAGAGGGCCAAGTCACCACAGCAACTAAACCAGGCTACAAAATTGGGAGAGTCAGACTGAGTGAAGAGAAACTGAGGCAGCAGTTAGCCCATAACCAGAATGGTGAGCTGGTACTGCTACAAGAACTAAGAAGAAAATTCTGTGAGGGACAGAAAGGCGACACCACTGAAAAAAGAAAAGTACGTCTAACACCTTAAACTAAATTCAAACTGACCTACCCATCTGCATGTGACTGAAGATAACAGTATTTGTAAATCGTTTTCAGCAGTAGATAATTTACTTCATTTCACTTTAACAGTTTGAAGAAAAAAGCAATACTGTATACAAAACCCCAAACGGATTTGAAAAGTTTCTAACAGTAGCATTCCAATAGGTCCGTGCCTTTTTATTAAATGGTATTTTAGTAGTAATGCACCCAAACTGGTCTCCCTTGCATGTCAGGATACCTCTTTTTATTCACACTTCCGTACGAGAGGGCTTTTTATTAAAACTAATTGGACAACAAGGTACTGAAAGCAAACACTGCCCTATCACTGTACTAGCTCAAAATAAAACAAGCTGCTTCTACCTGTTAAACTACTATTTCCTGTGTCCTTTTTATTGTTTATATTAGAGTAGCACTTGGAGGCCCCAACTCAGATTAGAGCCCAGCTGTGTAAGGCACTGTATAAACAGAGTGAAAAGACAGTCCTTTCTTTTAAAGTGATAAATATTTCCATTTTAACTTCAGAACTCCAGGTGGAGTGTTGAAAGAATTCATATTTTTCTAGCCATGACTGAAGAACAAAACTTCCTATGAATTGTGGTTGGTTTTTTAAATGTAAACAAACACCTATGAACAAGATCAACAAGCAGAATTAAGCATTTCTCTAACAGTTGTTGTCCTTGTTATCTCAGTTCTTCAATTAGGTCATGACACACACGAAACCCTAGTGTTATGTCCACTGGTCCATGAGCTCACACAAGAAGATGGCGACCTTGAATAATATGCCCAAACATCCTATAGAAGAGGTCAGTCACTTACTTGATGGTCCATGAGAGTCCTTCATCTCACCATGATTCTGCATGTGCAATGCAATTGGAGAACGAAGAACAGCGAACAAAAAAAGTCCAGGCCAGGAAGAAGAAAAATGTGCAGAGACGTCAGCAACAGCAGCAAAAGGAAAGAGGAAGCACAATGAAAACAGAGTTAGTTTATCACTAAATACAACATGCACATCAATATTAAGGAAAGACTTCAAACGGACTTAACAGTTCAGAAACAAAACAAAGTTGAAGCAACAAAACTGACAAATATGCTTATAGGAAGCCATTATTAGCTTGGATGCAGTTAGTGAGCAGCTAATATCCCTTTTTAGATAGACAAAAGTAGGTCTTCTGAAAGATGTTCAGCAATTTAGTGTTCACAAAACTCATTACAACAGAACATGTCTCAAGATGTGTAGTTAAGTCAGTTTCAGAAAACCACAACGTCCTATGAAAGAGTTAGGATTCTAGGACAATCCATCTAAAAGAACAAATTGTTTCTCTCAAATTGTACATGTAAACACAAACATTCCTAAAAGCGCATTAAATGTGCAGCACCCACTAGTATGATGCAGCAAAGCATAACCATTTATGCAAAATTATTATTTTAGAAGCCTCAGTGTTTTAGTTCAATAAGTACAGCTACCCATCACACAGCATATTTTTCTTGTGTAGGAAACAAGACAAACAATGGAAACTGAAGAGTTAAACAAGAAGCACTGTGTCCGTGCATTTCCAAAGAACTGTAAGCTGTATCACAAATTTCTCCCACCTAAGTCTCCACTGAACTATATATAGTTGTAATCACTGCAGGAGGATGGAGTAGTTATAAAGTAACAGCCCGCCCCACCTCACTTTTTTGGGGGATGGGGTAATTTGACTTGTATTATTAATCATTTATATTCCATTAGTATCTAAAACCCCAGTCAGGATCAGGACCCCTTGGGCTGGGTATTGTACAGATATAAGATATGATCCATCCCTGCCCCCAATGCTTACCATTTTAAGAGAGACATAAATGGTGGGAGCAAAGGATAAAACAAGCATAGTGACATGCCCACTATTGGGGAAAAAATATCCCCAATTGCTCCTCTAAGCTATAGTTTATCTTTTCAATTTTAGCTCTTTCCTAGTCTAGTTTAGTGCGTGTGATTTAAACAGGACTGTTGCACATCTAACGTTTTTTAAATTTAAAAAAAAAGTATAAAATCCAATGCTTTGGAAAGCCCAACCAAAACCCTACCAATGTTCACTGAAATGGCAAACCCTAGCCATATTTTAAAAAGAGTGTCAGGTTTACCTCCATGTCAGCAAAAATGAGCCCATGTCACCCCCAGAGGCTCCCAAGTCTGTGAGGATGTATCAGACGGAGTCTCTTGCCTCCTGGAGAACATGGCCATGTCCCTAGTTAACGATGTGGGTTCCTGTGCCACTTGGCTGCCTTGGAGAGGTTAATACTCAGTTCCGTCTGAAAATGCTGTTACTATTGTAACAAGATCAGTAAAAAAAAGAAACAACTTCACATTTTTCAGTTTGTTTACTGAGTTTACTGGGAGCATTTGGAAGCACATTCTGTATAGTCCATTTCAGTTTCTCCTGTTTAGTCAGCTAGTTGGTTTCACCCTGTTTGCCTGGATCTTTCACAGAGTATCAGGTGAGAGAAAGAACATGTTTTTAAATAGGGGAATGTGATTGTGAAGCCCCCAGATATTGAAGGAAAAGTGGGGACTGACGTAGTATCAAACTCATTTTTTAAAAACTGAACACACATCAAGTTGGTTTCTCTTTAACTGCATGATACGGTACGATAGCATACCTAAAATGGGAACATAATACATGTTATCACAAATGGGATTATATTACCCTACTGTTTTTTGATTTGAGAAAGTTCCAAGTGCAACAAAACAGCAGAGGCATGCAGTAATAGAGCAACGGTGTAAGAATTAATTCAGTGTGATAATGAGTCAGAACACCATGCCTTTCCTGATCAGCACCACTCTGCTACATCTGCCAGTTCACACTAAGAGCTTTAAAGCAAAAGGAGGAGTTGGGAGAGATGGGAAACAAAGTATTAATGAACAAGCATACAGGGATGAGACCGTTCTGCAACTTAAACTTCCTAATCAATCAGCATTTCTCAAATACGGCAACCAGGGGGTTTCCATGCGGCCACGACAGCTTCCTGAGCGGTGATAGGGGTGGGAGGCAAAGCGTCTGGCCCTCCCCCTTCCTTCTCTGTTCCTCCTGGATGCGCAGCCCTGCACGGTCCCTGGAGACAGGTGGGGACACAACACTGCGGGAGTACAGGGAGTTCTCTACCTAGGTGGGAGGGCAATGAGGCTCAGGCTTCGGCCCTGGGGTGGTTGGGAAGCAGGCTCCAGAGGTGGGATTTAGGGAGCCTGGCTGCATGGACCAGGGCTCCAGCCATGGGGCTTCAGGCGCCAACACCCGGCTCCAGCTACAGGGTTTCAGGTGCTGACTCCCAGCTCTGGCCACACAGCCCTGGCCTTTGGCCATGGGGCTTCAGTTAAGGCTCCAACCTCTCGCCACACAGCAGCAGGCTCCAATCCCCGTCTCTGGCCACGCAGCGCTGGCCCTGACCCCTGATCCCAGATCCCAGCGGCAGCTGGCCCCGGGCACCAACCCCCACTCCTGGCTGCTGACCCCGGGTGCTGACTCATAGTCCCAGCCGTGCCCCAGCCCCAATCACATGGCAGCAGGCACTGGCCTCAGGTATGTGCCGATCCCTGGCCCTGCACCGATCCTTGGCCCTGGGCGTGCGCTGATCCCCAAGCATGCGGCAGCTGGTGCTAGCTTCAGCCTCATAGCGGTGGGCACTGTCCCTGGACTTCAACTCCCTGCCCCGGCCATGCAGCTCCTGCTCTGGGCACAGGCACTGGCCCCCTCCTCAGACGTGCAGCTCCTGCCCCCAGCTTCGGGGTCTAGCCACGGGCACTGACCCCCGGCCGCACAGCAGTGGACGCCAACCCCCGGCTCCAGCCACGCAGCAGTGGGGCTCACCACTCACCCTCCTTTCTCTCGGCCCCACGTCCATGCCTCCCTCCCCATCGCTTCTGGACCCCACTGCCTTCTACCCCTCCATCGCCCCAGGCTTCCACTGCCTCCACCTCCAATCCCCTCCCATCCCAGGCTTAATTTGTCCTGGGATTTGCTGAGAAAAGGGATATTAACAAACATGCAAGTATCACTTCTCATAGTAATATTTTTATTATTGGGGAAAAATAAAAAATATGGGGGAAAATAAAAACCCTACATGAATAAATTACAATGATGTGGAGGTGTATATGTGCTATTTATTTGTTTTTCCTATAGTTAATTACGTATTTTAGGAGAAAGTGTCAGTGCGGCCACGAGCAAGAGTTGGTGGCCGCACTCAGAGGCCACCAAAAATTTGTTGCGAGACCCCCTGCGGATGGTCTGTACTCTCATAGTGATGAAATACACAATGAAAAAGCACAACAGCAGTCTTTACACCATTAACTACCTCTCAAGTACTGTCTTGACCAAGTAACATCAGAATTATACAACATGGAGCAGGAGAGCTTGTCACCTGAGATGATGAAGGCCTTGTATATAAATATTTTAGCACTGTATGGTTAACCCTTGGACTGATACAAAGAACTCCTATGCTATAGGATGAAACACAAGTCTAACTCTGTTCCTGATCTTCACCAATAAACACACTGTTTAACTGATAGATTGGATTCCATGCTGCCCAAGCACCAGCCTGAACTATAGATATTATACAGTGCATCTACACCTAACAACACAAAAGTATATATTTGTAATCTAGAGTCTTAACTGAAGATAACCTCTTTTCAGGATCTATTCTGAATACAAGAGACCTCTGTTTACTTCACAGAATCCTTCATGTGCCATCTGTATCATCTGGAATCCATACTGAAATATGTTATATGCAGTAATAAGTCTCCTAAAGGGATAAAATGTCAGGATAGACTTTTACCTAAATTGACAGTGTTTACTTGGAAAAGTGAATAAAATAGCACCAGGAATTCTGTTATTTTCTCTCCATGATTTCTATATTAAACATGTTAATTTTATTATTATTATTTTATTATTTTTTAAACTGCCATCTCTGCAAACAACCTACACTCAGAGTCAAGCCTGATTCTCTCTCACAGTCACCAGTAAAAAAGCTTTTAGTGGTCAAATTAGGCTCCTCTAACACCTGTGTAAGTCCCCCATCTTCACTGAATTTGCTCAGGTTGAGCGCTTCTGTTAATACACAAGATGAAACAGAACCCATCTTCTTCTCCTGCCCCTGTTGTGGCTTTGCAAGTTTAAAAGGAGCAAAAAGCAGAAAAAACTGTCACTAGAGACAGCAACCATAACTCTGATTACACACAAGAAAATCTTTAGCCAGTCATTTCTTCAGGTTTAAACTCATTTTAAAGAGGGGTAAGCCTAAAATAAGACCTAACACCTGTTTTGTTGTGCAAAATTACTTTCTGATTTGATGCATTTGTGATCAGGATAAATAGCAGAAACATACAAGCTCTTGATGGAAAAAGAACTGAACTATTTAATATGTACTATAGACTAAATTTTAAAATATATACTAAACTATCACAAATAATTGACAGAATACACATGTAACCTTAAGAATGACCTTTTAAAAACTGAAAGGAAAGATTTTAAGCCTGTCAAGACCTACTGTCAGGGACTTTTCCTGCAAAAGAAGATTGAGAATCTGCTAAAGCAATACAGAAAAGTGGCAGTCTAAAGATTACTTTAGGATACCTGTAATGTCCAACTGTTGCAGAGGTAAGTGATCCTGAATTCAAATACTAGCCGGTAACACAAATGTCTGGGTACCAAACATTTGTTTTAAAAATATTTTGTGTTTGCATATGAATTCACCTACTAAAGACTTGTCCTCATACAAATATGCATCAGTTAAAATAAAGTATTTAAACTAGTACAAGTTCATGTATTGATGTTAATTAAGGCTGCTTGAAAATTTTCAGTCAAAAACATATTCAGCCGGAAAACTGAGGTTTTAACCAAACATCGTCCACAGAAAATCTCTTCTTTCTATGTATGTTTAGAGTTTTGAACTAAAAAGTTATTTGTCTGGGGGGTTTTTTTAAATGAAAAGTTGAAGTTTTCTGTAGGTGAAAAACAAACTAAACCAACAGAGTGTACTAGAACTGTTGGAAAATGGCTTTATTAAACTTTAGTTTAAATGTTTTTTTAAGATATTAAAAACTATCATTGTACACCTTATTTATATGCAAACTTGCAAAGGTTTACCTAAATTGGTTTAAAAATGCATGTGTAATTAGTCAAACCAATGCAAGTTTGCATAGGAATAAAGTGTACAATGATAATTTTCAATATCTTAAAAATCACTTCAGAAAACTTGATTGCCCATATGTATTTTCAGTCCCATCTCTCCACATAAATCAGAGGAGGATTTCAATTTGCATATATAGAATCTAATTCTCCAACTTGAAAAGCTGTAAAAGATCACCACATTCAGGAATAGAGACACCAGGAGAGGGGAAAGTTCAAGCTCTCAGGGATCCAGAGATTATGTCTTTGATGAAATTCTTTTGCAGGAAGTATCAACTAGGTTTCTGGACAAAGTAGGCAAAAAAATGTGCCCTACATCCCATGGGAAAAATAGAATTGCTACACCATATAAGGATGCAAACAGGCACCCCTTTCAAAGGTGTAGCAGTATCTGAGGCACCCTGCTGGAGATACAAGTTCAAGAGTGCCCTGTTGCCAGCTAGGTCATGGAGCATTAACGTGCACAGGTGCATCAGACAGCCTCTGTCCTGTATGTTGCTCTGACTGAGGCAGGAATCCAAACTGGAGAAGCAAAAGAAGGACCCATAGCAATTGGCAGTCATCTGTCAGAGCAAGGAGGAACGACTGAGTCCTGTGTTGCCACAGATCAAACCACAGAAAGTTTCATATCCAGAAACAGTCATGGGCTCACTTTTAGCCAGCAAAATTCTCCAATACTGTACTCAGATACTTCATAAACATGACATAAAACTGTGTGAGACATGCATTCTCCTTTCCAGAATCTAGAGGGAGTATTCAATGTTTTCCAATAAATACTTAATTTTCTAAAATAACTGAGCAATAGTCTTTAGAAAAAACATTAAAATAAGTTCAATATACACACTTGTTATAAACAAGACCCTTTTTTTAAGCTCATCGTTAAGTTGCTGTTTGTTCACCTAAACTGCTTGTGATTAAGCACACATACCTATGTAAACTTAATATCCATAGTCCACTAAGAAAAAAACAATTATGTTGCCTGTATATAACAGAAAGATAAAGACCAAGGGTAAAATTTTCAAAAGTACCTGAGTCACTTGGGTGATTAAGTCCCATTGGACTTCCAGTAGGATTTAGCTGCTTTTAAAAATTTTACCCTGCAACCACATTGTTAAAGGATTTATTTTTAAAAGGATCATTTCACTGTCAGAGGTCAATAATTAAGGCTATTTTTGCAAACTACTCTTTATTAGTAGAGCCCTACCAAATTCACAGTCCATTTTGGTCAATTTCACAGTCATGGGATTTTAAAAAATCGTAAATTTCATTATTTCAATTATTTAAATCTGAAATTTCATGGTATTGTAATTGTAGCCTTCTGTGCATATATATCAAAACCTTACCACCCAAGCTGAACCTGAACCTAAGTGATCATCCCAAACTGTGTTAGAATTTAGGCATTTAAACTCCCACATTCAGGAAGAGCACAATGACTATGGGTAGCTTTGTGTGGCCACAATCCTAACTCCACCTTAAAGTCTGCCTGGTGAATTTCCTTAGTTTACAGTCGTGACATAGGACTAGGGAGCAAAAAAGCTAGGGACTCTCTAACTTCCTACAGACTTGTCTACCCATGGCAGTCCCACTACATTCTAGGAAAAACCCACTTTCCTCCAAAGGACTCCTGCTCACTCCTCCATCCTGTCTGCAAATCCAGAAAGCAACAGTCATCCGAGCTGCAGCTGTTTGGGGGATGGCAGCAACTCCTGCCCTCCTGGCTCACAGCTCCTCTTCACCATAACTGCAATCTCCTCCTGATCACCGCCATCTGAGATCACGGGCTCCTGTGTCTCAGCCACTAACACAGCCTGTCAAGCAGCCTCACTGGTGAGCCCTTTTCCCAGTAACAACCCTCCCTAGAATCCTGTTATATTTTGAGCTCTCTCTGCAGGGGAGAAGGCAGTGTGCTCACCTCAGATTTTATAAATGAACATCTAGGATTTCTGTTGTACCCTGATGAATGCACAGGAACCTAGGTATCTTTAGCATTTTTCTCTTTTTGGAGCGGCAAAACTTAATACTTCACGTTTCATGCAACTAGATTTTGGTAACAGATAAAAATCTTGCATAGGAGAGTTTGGTAACTTAAGTTTCATGTCCCTCCCCAACCCTTTTTTCCCCCTTAATAAAAAGGGAGTGTTAGAAAGACATTTTCAAAGTTGCAAAAGCTATTTTGTGTGGTGACCTCTGTCAGAAACTCCCTTGTTTGAAAGACCTAAATTTTGGTAGATTTTGTAAAGAAGCTCAAGGCTTGTTTTTACCGATTTTCAGAGTTGGCTGACTTAATAGATTTTAGCAAAGGAGCAAAATATGGCTTTAAAACAGTAACATAAAACTGTAATCTTTATGGAAAAGCTGCTGCTTTTTCATGATAGACCAATAACTGTCCAAAGAGCTGATTATACAACTTGAATACAAATGATGAAGAACCCAGTTCAATATTCTACCCTTTAAAATGACAAAGTGTAACAACAGTAAGTTTCACCTATTGTGCAAATCAAAGATTGGTAAAGAAAGCTTACATTTCATACACAATATAGTTGCAAATGCAGCAAACAGCTTTGCTTCAGATAAAGTTTTGTTCTTTTCACAGAATGGCTTTATGTACATAAAACAAATGTTCCTGTCCTAAACAGCTCTTCCAGTCAGCAATAAGATTACATTTTGATATAATTTAGGTTGTACACTCCCATGATAGTGTGTCCAGACTTTCAGATTCTCTGTATAGCCCATCAATTGCCCAAGAAGAACAGTTACAAGGTTTTCTGAAGTTCTTTAAGTTTGACAAATATAATCACAAAGTTTGTAGAACTGTATCATTTGACCACTATACTAAATTTCAAGTAAAGGGCCACAGTGGGGAAGAGAAAGAGATAAGATTAGAGATACTTTACCATACTTCAATGCTTCCATAAGAGCTACATATGAAAATTCAACCCAAGAAGTTGTTAGATAACAAAGAAGAACCAAAGCTACATTACTGGTTCAGTGTTCTACAGAGGCAATATTAAGATAGCTTTCTGCTTTAGAGCAACAAAAATATACAATACAAATAATTAACAGATGAACAGTTTTCTAGTCAAAATTAAAACATTCTTGTTTTATTTTAAAAACCTTTTACCTAGTGTGCAAGTTATACATTTGTGTGCTAGATGATGAATAACAGGTTCCTGTCAATATTTAAAAGAAAGTGCCACGATGAACATCAAAAATATGCCTTGCCTCCCCTTTACTGTCTTAGAAGTTTTTAAACAAAAAACTCATCTCCAGTTAGAGACTCTGCACATTACTGTCACAAATCTCTTACATTCAATCTTTACACAATTCAAAGTATCCACTACATTCAAGGGTGCACACGAGACTGGACTTGTGTAGACTCCTCCTCACCACCCTTTTCATTTCTCCCAATATATCAAATCTAAAATCATCTGTCTCACACCACTTTCAACTGTGTCAGCTTTCCCTTAAATCTTATCACTGATTTCTTTCCACATCAACCCTCAAACTCTGTTCAACTTGAAGGCTTTAAGTTCTGCTCCACCTGACTGGCAAGCTATCACCTCTTATTTTCCATCTCTAAGGCCTCTACACCAACCACTTTCACTTTATTTCCTTCATACTTGCAATAATGTGTCTTTTCTTGTATCATCCCATGCTCAAACATCCTCTCCCTATGTGCCAAGAAGTCTCACTCTACTCCCAATTCCTCCTCAGATCTCACTTTTTAGTTAGCCTTCCGTCACTTTCTCTGATCTGGAATTATCTGCTCCCATTGCTGTTCCTAAAAATAGCTATTTTTTTTTTTTAGAATAAAGACAAACAGCAAAACATCTGCTTCCATGGAAATTACACTTTCTTCTTTCTTCCCATTCCCACACCATCAGCAAGTTTTCGTTTCATGATTATTTAAACTACATTTTGGGGCAAGAATCATATTTATGTTTGAACAATGCAGAAATAAAGTTGTTCAGAGATGCAGACACCCTGTCAAAAGGAAAAAAGTACACCTCAAAAAGCCAAAGATGAATAAAAGATCATAATGGTCAAACATTAAATTGTCTTAAGCAGAAGAGCCTTGCAGATACTTACAGGGACTCTAGAATATATAGAGGAAGGGAGTTCCTTACGACTGAATCTGTCCCTAAACAAAGATTACCTTGTTCTTACTCAAAACCAAATGAAACACTGGGAGTAGGATAACCAACTCAACCATAGGAGGGAAAAATCAAAACAAAACACGAACAAAAGTGGGAATGATTTATCAAGCAGAACTCATGCCTAGATCAGAGTTTAAACTAACATTATACATTTGAATTTACTCCGCTACTTTCTCAGCAACCAGTACACAGGTCATGGTGTTTTAGATTCCCTCTATTGATTGCACATTCAAAACATACTATGTCAACAGTAGCCTTTTCCTCCAAAATAATTCCTGCTATTCTTAGCCCCACTTCAGCTCCACCAGCATTATGATGGCCTGTGACTGCAAGCACTTTTACCACCATGCGGGCCAATTATGCTCATAGCAGGTCTACACAAAATGGTGATAAAGACACAACTGGCTACCAGTCTCTTATCTATATTGGCACTCCCACTACTGCTACCATCAGGGAAGCTGAAACAGTGGGAGGTTTAGGAAAAAGAGGCTAGTGTAAACCAGGATATTTTGATATTTGGTTTTTGAATTAATAAATTGCATTAAATTCCAAGTCTGTGCACTCCAAGATGCATTGCACTGTAGACCTTATACAGTTTGACACTGGCTACATAAAGGCCCAACAGAATGGCAGCTAAGGATGGTGGATCACTTCCGACGTCATCTTGGAAATATTGGAAGTTATGCGTCTTACAATTAAAGCATATGTAAATAAGATTAAGGGACTAAACCTTGTACGGGAACATACGATATAGGGTGAATGCACTGTCATTGTTCTATGGAGAAGAGGTGGCGCTCTCTCTGCGAAAGTCGGAGGAGGGGACGAAAAGTGATGGAGAAGAAGGGGGAACATTTGAGGGACAGAGGCAGGCGGGGAGAACCTGAGGGAGAGTCTGAGAGAAACTGGGTGAGGGGAGAGGGCAGCCAGAGTGGCATAGAGAAACCAGGACTGAGAGAAACAGAGTAAGTGGAGAGGCTGATATTGGGCAGGACAGACAGATGTGCAGGAGAGGATCCTGTCAGTTTAAAGCTGGCTGGTCGAGTCAGTCCGTATTTAATCGCGTGTTCTTGAGCATCCATTCCTTTATGCTCCTGATCATTGGATCTAGTCATCTCCTATCACTGATTCATGTTGTCCCAGATATCCAGAACAGGAGAACCAAAGGTTCTTCAGATCCAGTGGGTCTGGTCTAACGTGCACCCCAGCAAGCAAGCATCACTGGAGTCAAGACCATCTCTTCAGGAAGTCACGAGAGGTGCTTGAGACTCAGAGACTAACTTCGGTGTTAGACAGCACCCTGTGAGATATTTGGGGAAAGGAGAACCTTGAACTAAAAACAACCACCTATAAGATAATAGCCTGTGCACACAGAGCTAGATTTTTTTTATTTAGAGGGTTATATTTAGTTAAGTAGACTTAGTAGTAAGTTAGTATGCGTGCGCATTTGAACATGCGCACGTGTGTGGGGGGGTATTTGAATTGGGTTTTTAATTATATACTTCATATATTAAACACTATTGTAAGTAGGTGGAGTCCAGTTCTGTTTGTTCCAGTGTAAATAAAATCCCTGTTATTTTTGTTGGACGATCACTTTTATTATCTTGTCTATCATTCAACAATCTTTTACCATGGTGTAATTCCCCGCCCTTCCCCCCCAATCACTCACCTGCTGAGTAAATTATACCACCACTGTGATGGACCACTGCTAAATCTTGGTCAGTGTATTTCAAATTATAACACAATAACCCTACTCTGAGAGGTCAGCTTACACATAGCACACAATATCTGCATGTGACCTGGAGAACATTATATTATGCTGCAGTTGTTGCATAGTTGCAATAATGAACCTATGGCGCTACAAGAAAAAACAACAAGGAGAGAAAAAAAAAGAGGAAGGATGACCCTGAACAAGTTATCTGTGCCTCAGTTCTTCTATATGTAAAATGGGAATAATACTTCTTTTTTCCCACCCTGGGTCTATTTAGTTTGTATGCTCTTCAGGGCAGGTATTATCTTATTACGTGTATGTCAAGCGCTTAGCACAAAAGGGTCTCAATCTGTATGGGGGACCACAGGTGCTACTATTAATACCACTAACAAAAAAGTTCAGAATTGAGAAGGATTTCAGCTGATTGAATTTTAATGTTCATAGGCAAGTTTTGGCCTAGCAGTATTCCAACTTCTGAAGGCACACCACCACCTAATCTTCATCTAAACACTCAAAATATAGGTAGAGAATGCTCAAATTAGAATCCATTTAAATCACCCACAAAGAGGAAGAAGATGTGAAATAAAACACATAATTGAGAACAATTAGGATGTTTAAAACAAACAAACTATGTGGGTTGCACAACAGCAGAGTATTTCATGTCTTTTGAGACTTGCATAAAAAAACAAAACAAAACAAAAAAACCTTTATACTAACATTTTCTACTTTTAAAATTCATTTCTAAAACCAAGCTCAGCCAATCCACACACAGGAGTTACATCTCATGAGTCATGCAAAATCACAGTTCAGGCTTTTGGACAACAGTTCCCAGAACCCCCAACTCTACTCCAGAGGCACCAAGTTACTTTATGGGAAGAGAAGTTAAAGATATTTCTCTGCAGTTCCATGAACGAAGCTTGGGATAAACAAAGGAAAAAGAGCTTCCAAGGGTTCCAAAATTGAAACAAGATTTGCATGTGAAAAACTGATATTATTGTGCCCTCTTGATCACCCATTTCAATACCACTACCATATGCAAGCTACAACCAAAGTATTGTGAAGCAAGAATTAAAGTTGAGAGTTCGAGAGCTGCATCACCAGAACACCTAGGAGAGTTAGTATAGGTGCTTTTTTCTAACTAAATTACTAGCTCTTATGAGCTTCCCCATTTTCCAAACGCATGCACAGAACAAACACTGACTTTAATTGGACAAGAAATCCATAATCTAAAAGCCACAAAAGCATACAGCCTATTGTTTGCTCTCTACCAACCCAGCAATTGAGTCTAGGTGGATGACATGAGATGTCTTCTGCTACAGACCAACAGCAGAGCTGAAGCATGAGTACGATCCTGCCACCAGTCCTACTCCAAGATCTCCTCCCTCACCAGCAGAGGGCATGAACTGTAGAGCTGAAGAGTTCAAACTCTCACAGTATACACTAAATATTAAAAGAAATTGAGTCATGAGCTACTTTCCCCATTCACATTTGTGATCACACTGATCACTTCCCCCTGTGGTAACTACAGTTATTGCTTAGGCAGGAAAGTAGTATTAGGCAGTATTTTTTTTTTGTCATCTTTACTCCAATAATGGTTCATCTTTTGAAGAAAAGGAATCACGCTGCATGCTTATGTTCTTATATGATTTTACCCCCCTGCCACCTGTTCTTTTCTCAGCTTAAATAAGAATAGCCAGCACAAATGTAAACCAGCCAGATCTCTGCTAACTGCCAGTAAGGGGCCCCTGGACCACAATTTGGGTACTTCTGCTCTAGAATACATCCCAAAATGAATTAACCGAATCCTAGTCAATACATGCATCAGTTGAAGGTCAGGCTGAGCCTGGATCCTGTGAGTAACCCACAGATTTCAAGAAATATGAAAGTCACAGGAATCTACAAAAGCCTATGAAAAGCTCAGCAGTTCAGCCTGTATCAGCTCTTACAATTTAGAGCACCCTGGCAGTCCAGGGCTTCTGTACAGAGACAAAATTCTCTCCAATCTGAAGAAGGGAAATACAGTACTATGTGACCCAGGCAACAGAAAATTTAAGTCATAATTTATTTCCCCCAGTCCTAGAACAAAAGCAAGCAGGTCACAGCACACAAGATTAAGTGAAGGAATTTTTTTAAAAAGCCCTTATTACTTCTGGCTCCCACTACTCAAACCCTTCAATATTACACAGCAATCCTGAATGCTTCAGCATGTTTCCTCTCTTTTGGGGCTCTAGGGGATAAATTCAAGTTTAGGCTATCCACACTTGCTTGCCATATTATTCATACTGTCTAATCACACAAACCCAAAAACCATTGCCCTGCTCCTGTCCCACCCCTTCCCCAAGACCCCACCTCCACTCACTCCATCCCCCCTCCCGCTCCTTCACTCACTCTCTCCCACCCTCACTTACTTTCACCGGGCTGGGGGAGGGTGTTGGAGTGCTGAGGGGGTGCAGGTTCTGGGCTGGGGGGTGGGGCCAAGGAGTTTGAAGAGTGTGTGTGTGTGGGGGGGCTCCAGGCTGAGCCCAGGGCAGCAGGTTGGGGTGTCGGCTCTGGGAAGGGGCTCAGGGCTGGGGCAGGAGATTGGGGTGTGTGCAGGACGACGTGCGGGGCGGGCTCTGACCGGGCGACACTTACCTCAGGCGGCTCCTGGGAAGCGGCCAGCACGTCCGGCTCCTAGGCGGCCAGTCAACTCTGCATGCTGCCCCTGACTACAGGCACTACCCCCGCAGCTTCTATTGGCCGCAGTTCCCAGCCAATGGGAGCTGCGGAGTTGGCACTCGGGGCAGGGGCAACGTGCAGAGATCCCCTGGATGCCCCTGTGCCTAACTGGACATACCAGTTGCTTCTGGGAACCGTGTGGAGCGCCACGGCAGGTAGGGAGCTTGCCTTAGCCCCGCTGTGCCACCGGACTTTTAGCAGCCTAAAATATCCCGCATTGGCTTTAGTAGCCTCCAGGAGACTCCCGGTCAATCTGGGAGGGTTGGCAACCCTATTCATACTCCTCTGGAAGGAGAGCTTTCAAAAATACAAAACCTGTAAGATGTTGGGTATTTGTGCACAAAGGATCTTCAAAATGAAGAAGGAAATGAAATATTGTACTGATCCTAAATACAATAATATTTCTGCATTGATTTTCAAATATTTTAAGCAAATCAAAAACTTCAGGCAATGTTAAACTAAAATGTGTAGTAGTCTAAGAAAATTAGATGCTGTACTTAGATAAGGTTTTGGCCCAAAAAGAGACACTTTTAATTGTGCTTACAGTTTGAAAAACAGTAACACAATAGCTGTGGTATAAAATAGAAACATGAAATGATACTTCACACTTTGCCTATAATCAAGATACACATTTGTCAAACTTAATTACTACTATACATATTAATCTGGCAAGCAGTGCTGAACAGTGGAAAAAAGTACTTAACACTAAATAAAATGTTAACATTAACATCAGTTCTGAGAAGAATTCACAACATTTCAGATTTAGGGCTCGTCTACTCTGCCCTGCAGTTCAGACATTGGGAGTGTGAATAGCAGTGCACACCAAAGTGCTGCACTGTAATTCTCCTATGTGATCCAAGTGGGCACGAACCAAAAGGTTTCTAGTTCACATTAATGTCGTCCTATTCAAACAGGACTACATTAACGCAAACCAGGAAACTTTTAGTTCATGCCCACAGGGTCTGCCTGGGGGAATTACAGCACAGCACTTTGGTGTGCACTGCTCTTCACACCCCCACAGTCCAAACCACAGGATAGCGTATACATAGCCTTAATGAACTTAGAAAAACCTACTCAATAGATCTCATTTTTAAAGCATGACAAGGAGGTCCAACACCACACACTTGAAGTTAGCTGCATTGCCTCCCAATTTACCTTTATCTCTATATTTGCTAAATGTTGATAACAGAGGAAAGGTGCAGGATTCTCATAATTGCAAATAAGGTACCATGACCACAGGACATATTTTGAAGGAACAGGGAGTTTCTTCAAACAGGCCCTATATTGTGGTTGACATCTGATATACAAGGTGTGAACAAATGGCATGGAAAGGAGATACCCTCTCCCAGGGAGGAGTTCAATTCTGAATGATGTCAAGTATCAGAGGGGTAGCCGTGTTAAGTCTGTATCCACATGCATCTGAAGAAGTGGGTTTTTTACCCACAAAGCTTATACCCAAATAAATCTGTTAGTCTTTAAGGTGCCACCGGACTCCTCGTAATTCTGAATGAGCAAAGAGAGATCCAACATTGCTGCAGGCTGTAAAGAGGCTTATACTCGTCTCCAGATAGAAGCACATTTTCCATATTATTGATTGTGTCCTGGCAAAACAGCTGCTTTAGATTACTTATTTTTATGGCCCAAATACTGCTGTAAGATTTTCTTTTTGCTTTTATTGGTGACCAAAACGTTTTATCATGAAAGTTAAAAAAAAAAAAAAAAAAAAAGAATTCTTGAATTAATTTAAGCATTCCTTTATTCCCACTAAAGAAAGGAAAAATTCTAAATGAGTTTTGCTTTGTTTTTGAAGGTAGGCGATTAGCTCAGAAAATGACTTCAGAAGAAAAAAGTCACATCCCACTAGACCATACTGTATGCAACAAAGTAAATATCTGTAAATCAAATTCTAATGAGTTCTCAAAGAGCATTTTTCTTACTTTGCCTATCTGTAAATTTATCAGCAGCAGCAATGGAAATATTTTTTGTCTGTTAGTGTTTGTATGGTGAAATCGATGTTCAACATTTACCAATATCAATCTAGTTCTTCTAAGCCTGCTCACATATAAAGGCTTCAACAGTTCTTCATCTTCACTATTTTACTTAGTATGTTAACATAGTTGTTTAAATATGGCAGCACCTATAGACCACCATCAGGATTAGGGCCCCACAGTCCTAGGTGCAGTATGGAAGTTGACATGGTCCCTGCCCCAGAGAGCTTGCAATCCTCCATGGAAAGTACTCATTGTCCTTGAAAAAGTCCTGGGAATCCCTACCATTCCTCCAACCCCTTATCTCATGAAGCAGCACTTCAGTTAAAAATCACCGAAAAAGAAAGCTAGTCTGCCCTGCTCATATGCTGATCAGCAAGACTGACAGGAATGCCCTCTACTACCTTACCTCCCCTAATAGTGAGTACCAAGCCCAGGAATCAAACATTTCTTCCATGGTAGTGAAAAGTACTACTACAAGGTTACCAGGCAGGCCCTGCTTAACAAGTGTTGGTACATTTTACTCCTGTTGATAGGATATAACATTTACTTTTAACACGCATTGACCAAAAAGTACCAGCAATTTAAGATACAAACTCAAGATCAATGATCCTAAAAACCCCTCCACATTAATTTAGTTTGAGTACGTTCAATCACATTGACATTACTCACCGAAGCTCTGTCAGGTTCCCCTTCAAATAAAACAGTCTCCATGTTGAAAGAGGTCTTGTCTCAGTATTTCTTTCAATTAGAGTTCCTCCATGCTGCAAACCTGAATATCCTGGAAGAGAACCCATCAATCATCAGTGGCTGAAGTTAATTAACACTGCAACCAGATATCCCTAGTGTTCTTTAACAATAATACACTAGAGCAGTGTTCAACAAAAATAATGACTTAACTGCTACCATATGCCATTTATATCATATGTCCTCAAAGATTCCACATCCTATCTGTACAAAGGGCCTACATTAAAGGAAAATTAAGGTTGCAAAGTGAAGCGTCCAAAACACAAGAAATGGTCACGTTAAGGTTGACCTATTTTGCACATGCATTGTGATAGTCTTAAAACATAACATGTCATTTTCCTCAGAGGATCCCACTCATCCAAGGCATAGAGCTGACAAAGGCCAGTGAATTAACAACAGTCAGTAAGCAAAAACCAGACTCTTCTGTATCTTTTTACATCTTCTTACTTCAATGTGTAGCTCCAAGCCTCAATTACTGAACATCCAAACCCTACAGTGAACAAGGAATTGTGTTCTTTCACAAGCTTTTCTGTAGCACTCAATTTAGTCAGAAATTTTTATGAATTTTTAAGATCTCCCACCACAATTTAAGTAGTAGTCTAAACAGAACTGAGGCACAGAGACTAAGCGACTTTGCCACTTATGGTGCCATTTTTGGATGAGCTGGGGACTGGATCCATATTTTTTAGGTTCCAGTCAAAAAAGACACACAGGATCATTCCACCCCTTCCTCAGGACCACTGCCTTATTCCCTATACATGATGCAACGTTTTGTATGGAACAAAGATAGGGTGCTACGATATCAGGCTTCTTCACACCGCACTATAAAACCCTCAAAAACAGACATGAATAATTGCTCTGGACTTAAGTTCCTTGTAAGCTGCATGGCCATGCAGCCGCGCAGCAGCCTATTTAGTGCTGCGCAGGTACTCGGGGAACCCACCGGGTGACCTGTTAGGCAGTATCAGAACATTCCGTAAAGTTTTTTTTAATTTAAAGTTGTATAACTACAGTATGCATTAGTTCAAATTCCTATCGGAATTGTGTATAAAACTAAGAGTTATTTTAATAAATCCATCACAATATTAAATCAGAGAAAAATTTAAAAGTAATGAAGGCCTGGGTTATTGTTGCCATTGCACTCTTATATCTTCTATTGTGGCTGGAAATTGCAAGACTAATGCTCTTTATTAGAGGATCACAGGATTGAGGATGATCTTACAAAAGTGATGCAGTGACATGCGATATAGCTGGATTACTCAAGACAGTGTGGCAGTTTTATGTTTTGATGTTATTGTTTGAAGTATTGAAAATCTATACATAGTACTTGGCTAAAAACTTTTCCTTTAAAAGACACACTGTTCATATTTCCCAACACACAGAAAGGTCACAAGGAGTCAACTCAAGGTGGTGCAGAAGGCAAACTATTTTTTTTTAAATTAACAAATAAAAGTAAAAACTCATCCCAAGTTACTTGGGGTGAAAAACAATTAATTGATGAAGTATCTTTCAGTAGCTTCAGTTCCAGAAGTTATATCTGTGCCAAAGCGCTCTCTTATACACAGTGTACAGGGAATTCAGATTAACAAAATACCAAAAATTCACTTTTGAAAAATGAATTGCCATTTTCCCCCAACAACGCCTTAGAAACATGAAGACAATTTTTTTCTTTACCATTTTTATCCCCATCTCCAGCTACCATTTTATGCTGTTATTGTGTTAATGCTATCTGAAGATATTTAATTTGCTAAAATACTAAAATGTTTATAGTGTTACAAAAAATGATCAATTTTCCAGATTACATATATGTTTAAAGCAGTCTTTTCATATTCATAAATTTGTAAAAATATTTAGTTATCCAACAACAGTGGATGTCTGACTCAGAATGTACAGTATTCATTTTAAAGCAAAACTTTAGACAGGTTTTTGTGCTTTCTAAATTATCTTAATATGTGTTTTTCAGCGAGAGTGTGACCAGGCTTTAGTGCACAATAATTATATTCTCATCCTCTTCTCTGTGCACCCACTATCTTCCAGGCCTCTTCCTCTATAGTGGCATTAACTCCCACCAACTTTATCTGCTCCCTGAGATCTGCAGGAGTCCCTGTGACTGAAACACTCTTCTTGGCTGCCCACTGCCCTGTCTGGCTGTTGCTACCCCCATGGGTCCCAGACAACTGATACAGGTAGGGTGTGTGTTGGGGGCAGTTACAGGGGAGAGCTCTTCTGTAGACCTTTGGAGACTTCTCCATGGGTCCCAGGAAGCAGAAAAAGCCCAGACTTCCAAAGTATCATGGGAAGTCTGGGGAGCAGAGGCAGCTGGGCCTGGGATAGAATATCCTCTTCCCTCCGCTGCCCCTCAGGATTTTGATGTAGGAAGCAAGGCCAGAAGTTGACCAACAAACAATGCAAGTGATTATATACTAAGTGTTGTCAAATGCACACAGTCAACAAACTGAAAATACTGTAAAAGTTTCTTCTTCTAGTCTTCTAGTTATATCAATATGGCAAACCATAGAACATTCAAAAATTCTAAGTCACAACCTACATGGCCAAATCATGAGATTTGCTTAAGAGTCATGAGATTTTAAAAACATATATTTTGAGTCATTTGCCTCTGGCTTTTCAATCTTTAGGGTGCAACTGGGTCACATTTTCAAGCTTTACTCCACAACCACGAGAACACTATATTAATATAAACAGCTTGTCACAAAATCAAGTATAGCAAGACATCAAGTATAGCAAGACCAGAGACAACAATGAGAGCTAGCAACCTATTACAATCCTCTTTGGAGTTACTTGTGACAGCAGTGGATATAAAATATGATTTTCAAGAGAGATTCTTTTGATTACCAGTGGGAAAATTCCACTCAGAGCTCCTTGGATCAGAGTATCCTGTGGATACGGCACTGATTTGGAGCTGCTTTGTAATTTATGTATACTGTATTTTGGCCTGGCAATTAAGGTGTTCATTGTATGACTATATAAATTTAACAGGAGACTGTTGGGAAAAACAAGCAAGAAGGAAAATAATGGCTCAGGATAGCCACTTCTCAAACACTTCAGAATTGTTAAGGGACAATGTGACATCTGTTAGATTTTACTCTGGCTCCAGCCAACCTACACAACTGGTTTTGACCAGAATGGTGAAAGCCCAGGAATGCAAAAACAACAAAAAAAAGTGTTCTCAGTTTTAAAAAGGGACCCTCTCTCAAGAGAATGATGATAGGTGTTTTGGAGGACCAGTCTGAGACGTAGGAAGCCTCATAGACTTTAAGGTCAGAAGGGACCATTATGATCATCTAGTCTGACCTCCTGCACAATGCAGGCCACAGAATCTCACCCACCCACTCCTGGAATAATCCTCTCACCTATGTCTCAGCTATTGAAGTCCTCAAATCATGGTTTAAAGACTTCAAGATGCAGAGAATCCTCCGGTAGGTGACCCGTGCCCCATGCTGCAGAGGAAGGCAAAAAACCTCCAGGGCCTCTGCCAATCTACCCTGGAGGAAAAGTCCTTCCCGACCCCAAATATGGCGATCAGCTGAACCCTGAGCATGTGGGCAAGACTCACCAGCCAGACACCCAGGAAAAAGTTCTCTGGAGTAACTTCTAACATCCCATCATTGACCATTGGTCCTATTTACCATTGATGGCAATTAATTGACCTTTGACTAAGATCATGTTATCCCATCAAACCATCCCCTCCATAAATGTATCTAGCTTAATCTTGAAGCCAGTTAGGTCTTTTGCCCCCACTGCTTCCCTTGGAAGGCTGTTCCAGAACTTCACTCCTCTGATGGTTAGAAACCTTCGTCTAATTTCAAGTCTAAACTTCCTAATGGCCAGTTTATATCCATTTGTTCTTGTGTCCACATTGGTACTGAGCTGAAATAATTCCTCTCCCTCCCTGGTATTTATCCCTCTGATATATTTAAAGAGAGCAATCATATCTCCCCTCGGCCTTCTTTTGGTTAAGGTAAACAAACCAAGCTCCTTGAGTCTCCTTTCATACGACAGGTTTTCCATTCCTCGGATCATCCTAGTGGCCCTTCTTTGTACCTGTTCCAGTTTGAATTCATCCTTCTTAAACATGGGAGACCAGAACTGCACACAGTATTCCAAATGAGGTCTCACCAATGCCTTGTATAACGGTACTAACACCTCCTTATCTCTACTAGAAATACCTCGCCTAATGCATCCCAAGACCGCATTAGCTTTTTTCACGGCCACATCACATTGGCGACTCATAGTCATCCTGTGATCAACCAGGACTCCGAGGTCCTTCTCCTCTTCCGTTACTTCCAACTGATGCGTCCCCAGCTTATAACTAAAATTCTTGTTATTAATCCCTAAATGCATAACCTTACACTTCTCACTATTAAATTTCATCCTATTACTATTACTCCAGTTTACAAGGTCATCCAGATCTTCCTGTAGGATATCCCGATCCTTTTCTGAATTGGCAATACCTCCCAGCTTTGTGTCATCTGCAAACTTTATTAGCACACTCCCACTTTTAGTGCCGAGGTCAGTAATAAAAAGATTAAATAAAATTGGTCCCAAAACTGAACCTTGAGGAACTCCACTAGTAACCTCCCTCCAACCTGACAGTTCACCTTTCAGTATGACCCGCTGTAGTCTCCCCTTTAACCAGTTCCTTATCCACCTCTCAATTTTCATATTGATCCCCATCTTTTCCAATTTAACCGATAATTCCTCATGTGGTACTGTATCAAATGCCTTATTGAAATCGAGGTAGATTAGATCCACTGCGTTTCCTTTATCTAAAAAATCTGTTACTTTCTCAAAGAAGGAGATCAAGTTGGTTTGGCACCATCTACCTTTTGTAAAACCATGTTGTAATTTGTCCCAATTGCCATTGACCTCAAGGTCCTTAACTACCTTCTCCTTCAAAAATTTTTCCAAGACCTTGCATACTACAGATGTCAAACTAACAGGCCTGTAGTTACCCGGGTCACTTTTTTTCCCTTTCTTAAAAATAGGAACTATATTAGCTATTCTCCAGTCAAACGGTACAACCCCTGAGTTTAGAGATTCATTAAAAATTTTTGCTAATGGGCTTGCAATTTCATGTGCCAGTTCCTTTAATATTCTTGGATGAAGATTATCTGGGCCACCTGATTTACTCTCATTAAGCTGTTCAAGTTTGGCTTCTACCTCGGATATGGTAATATCTACCCCCACATCCTTATTCCCCTTTGTCATGCTGCCACTATTCCTAAGCTCCTCATTAGCCTCATTAAAGACTGAGGCAAAGTATTTGTTTAGATATTGGGCCATGCCTAGATTATCCTTAACCTCCACTCCATCCTCAGTGTTTAGCGGTCCCACTTCTTTCTTTGTTTTCTTCCTATTTATATGGCTATAAAACCTTTTACTATTGGTTTTAATTCCCTTTGCAAGGTCCAATTCTACATGCCTTTTAGCCTGTCTCACTTTATCCCTACATGCTCTGACCTCAATAAGGTAGGTTTCTTTGCTGATCCCTCCCATCTTCCACTCCTTGTATGCTTTCTGTTTTTTCTTAATCACCTCTCTGAGATGCTTGCTCATCCAGCTTGGTCTAAAACCCCTGCCTATGAATTGTTTCCCCTTTCTTGGGATACAGGCTTCTGATAGCTTCTGCAACTTTAACTTGAAATAATCCCAGGCCTCCTCCGCCTTTAGGTCCATAAATTCTTTAGTCCAATCCACTTCCCTAACTAATTTCCTTAATTTATTAAAGTTAGCCCTTTTGAAATCAAAAACCCTAGTCTCAGATTTATTTTTGTTTATCCTTCCATTTAGTTTGAACTGAATTAGCTCATGATCACTCGAGCCAAGGTTGTCCCCTACAACCATTTCTTCAATGAGGTCCTCACTACTCACCAAAACCAAATCTAAAATGGCATCCCCCCTTGTTGGTTCAGCAACTACTTGATGAAGGAATTCATCAGCTATCACATCTAGGAAAATCTGAGCCCTATTATTGTTACTAGCACTTGTTCTCCAATCTATATCTGGGAAGTTGAAGTCTCCCATGATCACACAGTTCCCATTAGTATTTACTTCCTTAAAAACATTAAAGAGGTCTCTATCCATATCCAAATTAGATCCCAGTGGTCTATAGCACACCCCAAGCACTATCTCAGGGGAGGCTCTAGTAGTTTTCTTCCCCAATGTGATTTTTGCCCAGACAGACTCTGTCTTATCCATTCCATCACTTTTTATTTCTTTACAGTCTACCTCATCATTGATATACAATGCTACTCCCCCACCTTTACCTTTATTTCTATCTTTCCTAAACAGCACATACCCTTCAATACCTGTACTCCAGTCATGACTACTATTCCACCATGTTTCGGTTATTCCTATGATATCTGGTTTCACTTCCTGGACCAGTAGCTCTAATTCCTCCATTTTGTTACCTAGGCTCCTCGCATTGGTGTACAAACATCTTAATTTTTGCCGTTTGGCCTCACTCACATTCCTTTCCCAATTTGGTATGGACATAGTACTGCCAGTATGACCTATTTGACTAATATCCACTCTGCCCTTCCTCCTTATGTCCATTCTCCTACCCCCGGCTATATCCTCTCTTACTTCGTTGTCTTCCCTCTCAAAGTTAAAATCCGGCGTGGAGATTACCTGGACATCTCCCAACCGTCTCCCCCAAATTCCTAGTTTAAAGCTCTCTTGATCAGTTGTGCCAGCCTCCATCCTAGAAGTCTATTTCCTTCCCTACTCAGGTGAAGTCCATCCCGAGAGAACAGGCCTCTGTCCATGAATGCATCCCAGTGGCCATACATCCCAAAGCCCTCCTTGTAGCACCAATCCCTGAGCCATCTGTTGATCATAATCCTGTCACACCTTTGTTGCCCTTCTCTAGGAAGAGGCAGAATCCCACTGAAGATTACCTGAGCCTCGATTTCCTTAAGCGTCTTCCCCAGCCTGGCATAGTCCCCCTTGATTCGTTCCAGTGAGAATCTAGCCGTGTCATTTGTTCCTACGTGAAGGATGATCAATGGATTCTTTCCCGCTCCCTTTAGGATCCTCTTCAACCTCAGGTCCACATCCCGTATCTTAGCACCCGGTAGACAGCACACCCTTCTGTTCTCTGGATCAGCTCTGGTTACAGGCCTGTCTATTCTTCTTAGTAAGGAGTCCCCAATCACGTAGACCTGCCTTTTCCTGGTGACAGTGCGATTCTCCAGTCTATCCCCTGTTCCCTCTGGCTGCAAGTCCTTTCCATTCCTATTTTCCCTTGTAATCCTCTTCAACCCATCCTGTATCCTCCTGGGGCTCATGTTTGGTGTTGTCTCCATCGACTCTTCCCCTTCTTCTACGGGACTAGCCGCTCTTCTCTTCTTCCTTGCCCTTCCACCTTCAGTGACCACCTGCTGTACCCCTTCTTCATTCTCCAAACCTGTTCTTGAGCTCTATTTCTCCTTCACTGGCCCGTCTTTGCCTCTGCCTGCTTCTCTTAGTTACATGCTTCCACTGTCCATTTTCTTCACCCGGCAGTCCCCCTTCAGAGGCCTTTGGTCCTGCTTCCATCTGCATGTCTGAGCTTTCCCCTTCAGCCACCTCGTGCCTTTGCTCCATCAACTGCTCGAGCCCCCGTCTAAACTCAACCAGAGTTTCCACCTGCATCTCCAATCCTTGGATGTTTTCTTCCATCAGCTCTATCAGGCGGCACTTCATGCAGACAAAACTCCTGTTGGAGATGTCTGAAGAAGTTAGGCCTGCCTAGGTCATCAGCAGGAGATAAACCTTTAGGTAAGAGACATGCACACAGACTCTTAAAATCCTCTCTAAAAGCTTTGCTATTACCCCAGTACATCTGTTTTAAGAAGACTGTTTGATCACTGTATACCACTCATGAGACTCCTCAAGAGAAGAGCCAGAGGTGCCCAAACTCAAATGTACAGCATAAGAACAGTTGTAGCCTAGGGATCAGTCTACAGTGAGAAGTATCAGAGGGGTAGCCGTGTTAGTCTGTATCCACAAAATCAACGAGGAGTCCAGGGGCACCTTAAAGACTAACAGGTCAGTATATTTATGCCTGCATCTGTAATTTTCACTCCATGCATCTGAAGAAGTGGGTTTTTTACTCACATAAGCTTATGCCCAAATAAATCTGTTAGTCTTTAAGGTGCCACTGGACTCCTCATTGTTTTTCTAGAGAGTGAGAGAATTGCAAAATCCCATCACAGGATATATAACATCTGAAGGACCAGAAAAGGGATAAATGCAACCAGTCCTGTAACCATGACAGTACAACTGAAACAGATATTCATTGTGTTTGTATTGCATACACCCTGCCTTCATGTTAGAAGAAATCACTGGTAGTCACACTGAAGATGGTAGTTAAGGGAAGGAATAGTCCAACACAGGCAAATTTCTATATTTAGGGCTCTGCTCTCCAATGAGGCTAGAATGAATTTAAAAACTTTATTGAAACATTACATTTAGTAAGTTATTCTTAAAGGAAATTGGCAGGTATTTTGAACAACCTAACAAGCACAGAAGGTAAACAGATGCACGTGAAGAAGTGGGTTTTTTACCCACGAAAGCTTATGCCCAAATAAATCTGTTAGTCTTTAAGGTGCCACCGGACTCCTTGTTGTTTTTACAAGGTAAACAGCATTTTCAGTACCCTTTTGGGGATGGCCTGCTTGCTAATCACGACAGTGAGGTCCTTATAGAAGAGATTATTAAATATGAACTATTAACCTAAATAACAAACTTTTTACCACCTATCAGGAACATTTGAATTATTTCTTGTATAAGTAAAATTTGCATTCTCAGACTCCAAAGAGGCTCAACTATTATTTTGAAAACTATTAAACTGAAAACTGCCACTGTTAGTTGTGAAGTTTTGATCAGGAGCCCAACACATCTCAGTTACATTTGGACTCTCTAATTTCCCTCAAGTTTCTCATTACATCCTAGTAACTGTGGGACTGTCAATAAATATGTATTGACTTAATGTAATTTAGACCTGTGTCGTGTGTGTCAGGAAACTCTGCTGAACTGCTGAACTAGAATTAATATGCAAACTAGATACCATTAACTCAGGTTTGAACAGAGACTGCGAATGGCTCGGTCATTACGTTAATTGAATCTATTTCCCCTAGTTGAGTATCCTAGTTAAGTACCCTTAACACCTTTGTGTCAACTGTCCGTAATGGGCCATCTTGATTATCACTTCAAAAGTTTCTTTCCCCTGCTGATAATAGTTCCTTTCAATTAATTAGCCTTTTACAGTTGGTATGTTTACTTCCACCTTTTCATGTTTCTCTGAATGTATAAATATCCTCCTACTGTATGTTCCATTCTATGCATCCGACGAAGCGGACTGTAGTCCACGAAAGCTTATGCTGCAATAAATGTGTTAGTCTCTAAGGTGCCACAAGTATTCCTTTTCTTTTTGCTGACACAGACTAACACGGCTACTACTCTGAAAACTGTTCCCATAGGTCCTCTCCCACTGCAGCTGCTCCTTTCCAGTATGATGCAATATGTAGTTTAAGTTTAATTTCATTTTGCTCTATCCTACCCCACCTCACCTCAATTGTCATTTCTGTATTAAAATACATAACAGCATTGCAGAGGCTCTAAGTGGGAAGACTGAGGTTTTAGCAGATGGGGCTTTGGACAGCCAGAAAGATGTAGGTGGTGGTTTTGTTTTCTGGGAACCAAGGCATTTGGAATTTGGTACCGTGGGGAGAAGCAATGTAACACTTGTTCCACTCCTATGCAAGATGGGATAGAGAATTCTTCATTCTCCACGCCAGCAAGACTCTGACAGCAACTAGGTTACCTCCAACAATGGTGAAGTATTAGCCTGACATTTCTGCCAGGATCAGAGAAGCAATGCCAACATTTAAAGTATCCTTCGTTAGGATTTGGAGCCAGTATCCAATGGAGATAAGTATCTCTGTTCACGACAACCAGACCTACTGTTCCAAGCTATCTGCAAGTATCACAGCATTGGTTTACACTGTGTACTGCTGGGTTACCTTCACAACCACAAGGGCTAGGCGAAACTTCCACCTTGCCTCCCCCCTGCAGCTGCTCCCCGCCCCCCCTTCTGCCCTGCAGCACTCCCCCTGCAGTCAGGGAGCCCCTCCTGCGGCAGCTCCCCCGTCTGACCGGGGAGAACCCCCTGCGGCAGCTCCACACCCCCTCCCCACCCAGGGAGCTCCCCCCGCCCGTGGCAGCTCCCTGCCCCCCCTCTGTCTGGGGAGCCCCCCGTGGCAGCTCCCTGCCCCAGCTCACCTCCGCACCGCCTCCTCCACTTAGCACACCGGCGCCGCTCCACTTCTCCCGCCTCCCAGGCTTGCGGCGCCAATCAGCTGTTTGGCGCGGCAAGCCTGGGAGGGGAGTAGAATTAGAGCAGGGGCGGCTTGCTCAAGGGAGGAGGTGGAGCGGAGGTGAGCTGGGGCGGGGAGCGGTTCCCCTGAGCGCCGCCCCCTCCCCCGCCCGTTACTTGCTGTGGGCGGCCAGAGCAGGCCCCTGCCCCAGCTCACCTCCACTCCACCTCCTCCCCTGAGTGCGCTTTTTGGCGCCCCCAACCACTTGGCGCCCTAGGCGGCCGCCTAGTTCGCCTAGTGGTTGCACCGGCCCTGGCTATAGACTTGGGCTAAATGAAAGCTTAGGATTTTGCAGCATAATTTTGCAAGAGAGAGAAAATTAGGCAGCTGCATAATCACACAGAGCCCTGCATACAAATGTCAACCCTAGAATGCTTCCTTTACATTTGAAGGAGTCTGCTTATTGTTTTTAGTATTCTGAACATACGAGCAATGAAGTATGGGTGCACCAAACTGTTGCTGATGAAATAAGGTCTCAGATAGACAGAGGGCAACAAAATAATACTGCATAGTGACACCACCCAAGATTTTGCTACATAGAAATGATTTGGTTTCTAAAAGCACAGACTGCAATTTCACATCATTAACAAGTGTACCTTAGACACAAAAAGGAATACACTATATTTTTACTAGGCAGTTCACTTATTCTGACAAGACCTGATTTTTATGATCCTGCATATATCCTTAATGATTTAGGATCTTATACCACCTTCCACCCCCCACCCCGCCTTAGTTAAGAAGAGTTAGGTTGAGATACAGCTGGGAATAGTTGGCAGTCAGTTTATAATTTTAGAAGCATGTGCATACCAATTGTGTTGGGCGGATTTAGAATCATAGAATATCAGGGTTAGAACGGACCTCAGGAGGTCATCTAGTCCAACCCCCTGCTCAAAGCAGGACCAACCCCAACTAAATCATCCCGGCCAGGGCTTTGTCAAGCCTGACCTTAAAAACCTCTAAGGAAGGAGATTCCACCACCTCCCTAGGTAACCCATTCCAGTGCTTCACCACCCTACTAGTGAAATTTTTTTTCCTAATATCCAACCTAAACCTCCCCCATTGCAACCTGAGACCATTACTCCTTTTTCAGTCATCTGCTACCACTGAGAACAGTCTAGATCCATCATCTTTGGAACCCCCTTTCAGGTAGTTGAAAAGCAGCTCTCAAACCCCCCTCATTCTTCTCTTCTGCAGACTAAATAATCCCAGGTCCCGCAACCTCTCCTCATAAGTCATGTGCTCCAGCGTTCTAATCATTTTTGTTGCCCTCTGCTGGACTCTTTCCAATTTATCCACATCCTTCTTGTAGTGTGGGGCCCAAAACTGGACACAGTACTCCAGATGAAGCATCACCTATGTCGAATAGAGGGGAATGATTATGTCCCTCAATCTGCTAGCAATGCTCCTATTTATACAGCCCAAAATGCTGTTAGCCTTCTTGGCAACAAGGGCACACTGTTGACTCATATCCAGCTTCTCGTCCACTGTAACCCCTAGGTCCTTTTCTGCAGAACTGCTGCCTAGCCGCTCGGTTCCTAGTCTGTAGCAGTGCATGGGATTCTTCCGTCGTAAGTGCAGGACGCTGCACTTGTCCTTGTTGAACCTCATCAGATTTCTTTTGGCCCAATTCTCCAATTTGTCTAGGTCCCTCTGTATCCTATCCCTACCCTCCAGCGTATCTACTACTCCTCCCAGTTTAGTGTCATCTGCAAACTTGCTGAGGGTGCAATCCACGCCATCCTCCAGATCATTAATGAAGATACTGAACAACATCAGCCCCAGGACTGACCCTTGGGGCACTCCACTTGATACCGGCTGCCAACTAGACATGGAGCCATTGATCACTACCTGTTGAGCCCAACGATCTAGCCAGCTTTCTATCCACCTTGTAGTCCATTCATCCAGCCCATACTTCTTTAACTTGCCGGCAAGAATACTGTGGGAGGCCGTATCAAAAGCTTTGCTAAAGTCAAGGATTAAGATGTCCCCTGCTTTTCCCTCATCCACAGAGCCAGTTATCTCATCATAAAAGGCAATTAGGTTAGTCAGGCATGACTTGCCCTTGGTGAATCCATGCTGACTGTTCCTGATCACTTTCCTCTCCTCTAAGTGCTTCAAAATTGATTCCTTAAGGACCTGCTCCATGATTTTTCCAGGGACTGTTGTAATATCCCTCTTTTCTGTCCTCCCCTCCCTAGTAAGTCACTTTCCTTCTTAGGTTGCAGGCTCTTTGGAGGCAAAGATTATATCTTGACATGAATCCGGACAGCATCTAGCACAATGATACACTTGAGCACTATGGAAATATAAATATTAAATAAAGTCTAATACCGGTGACCTTTATACAAATCACATTGCTCAATTGGCTTAAATTCTGAATTCACTAATTTTGCATTGAAGATTCACATACTATTGCTCTTTCACACTGTCACATTTTATCAGAACGAAATAAATGTTCATGCAAACCTAAGAATTCTGATTGCAGTAATGCAAGTTTGTACAACTAAACAGTCCAACTGAAATCTAGTCTTGTCTCATTATTGTAGCGAAACGGAATCTCCACCAAATCAGTAGTTTGGTAGGCGTTATCAGGGAAAAATCCAGTTGATGACACGTAGTCTTAAGAAAACACACCCTGGTAATCCACAGGGACCACGTGCCTCAGTATGGTGTTGAATAGCGTACTGCTGGAAGTATAAACTTTCAAATGTTGAAGTCATAAGATCTTAACACCTGTGGTCTAAAACAGGGGTTCTCAACTTTTTTCTTTCTGACCCTCCCCCCTTCCCCGTCCAACGCTATAAAAATTCCACAGCCCATCTATGCCACAATAACTGTTTTGCTGCATATAAAAGCCAGGGCCAGTGTTAGGGGGTAGCAAGCAGGGCAATTGCCTGGGGACCCACGCCATAGGCCGCCCTGTGAAGCTAAGTTGCTCAGGCTTCGGCTTCAGCCCCAGGCGGTGGGACTTAGTCTTTTTGCCCTGGGCCCAAGCAAGTCTAATGCCAGCCATGCTTGGCGGAGCCCCTGAAACCTGCTTGTGGCCCCTGAGTGGGCCCCAGAGAACTACTGGTCTAAAATATCAATCCCTTTTGCAGGAGAATGAGCATCACCCCCAACATGCTATCAAATTTCAGTTCAGGTAAGCTTTACCCAAAGTCCTTCCTGGCCCATTTTGTGTAGTGGTGCTTGGAATTTTTAACAGTCCCCACGTTTCAGTTCGGGGGTGGCTACATTTTGGCTGTGAATGCAGTGATCCCTATGTATGGTATGCATACATACAAAAAAAGGGTGTACATCTTCAAAACACTAGGAAGCTTGCACAGTGTAATCTATATAAAAAAATCTTAACATTGTCCCAAATCAGTTAATTATTGCAGAACATACCATTACAAATCTGACTAGGGGTATTGAGCTTTGTGGTCTCCTGCTATACCTATTGTTAGCCTACAAAACCAACAGAGTACCATCTTCAAGGCACAGTATATGGAGTAGGCATTTCTTATTGAAAAATATTACTCAACATTGATACCAATTTACAATACTAAACCAAGAACCCCTTTAAAATAGCATTGTCATATTTGTCTTCAATGACTAGTGCTGCAAAAAAGAGTTTACCATTCATACTTGCATTCTGAAAGAAGCTGGAGATTAATTAAGAAACAGTTTATTTATACTGGAATCAGACCGACGGTGGAAATGCAGCTAAAGCTACCAAAATAGGTTTATATTTTGAAGTCCTGGAGAGTCATGATAGCACTACAAACACGCTACCTACAGGAAATAGTTCTCACAATGTGGTAATCATGAACACACACAGTTCTGTAGAGCCTGTGAAAGAATTTGAAATAACTTTGTTGACGTACATAAGAGACAGTGCCAAGAAAAAGCACCAAAAAGGGTCTTTAAAACATTAGTTCAGGTCTAAGATGAGTAGGTGTAGGTCCTAGTGTAAGAATAGTAGCGTTACAAAATCAAAGTACAGATTAAGGAATTCAGACATTTTACATGACAAGACACTTTTTTTTCATGTCTGCACTAATAAGCAGAAAAACAAGGTGTATACTTCAATTTCTGCACTCCCTCTGATAATTCAAAATTGATACGTTCTCAACAGCAATCCCAGAACAGATATAAGGAAGTCAGAGGGAGAATTGAGGAAAGGGAACTGAGCCAGAGACTGGCAGGACTTGACAGTAAATGGAAGATGATTGGAAAGCCAAGTATGTGGAAAGGACATCCACGAATGACCCCATGACAAGCTTAAACATCTGAACTGAGGAATTCTCTCTTCAGTTTAAGGGTCTTCTACAGTATGGCAATAAAAAAAAAACAAATCATTTTCTTGTATAATCGCCCCCCCCCCACGTACAATATAAACATCCAACACCACAACACACCACAATTTATTTTATCAAGTTGCAGCACGCAATCACAAAAATGCTCTCTTCTGCACTCAAGCTTCACCACCTGCCTTCGCATTTCCTTGATCTGTGGTTTTCCACGGAGAGAAGTACATTTCTTGTACCCGTTCCGTACTTCTGTTCTTAAAAAAGACAGAATGGAGAGGGAGAAGTGCACGACTGCTGTGCTGAGTCAGAGGGGCTAAGTGTAAATACCCCTTCTAGGAGAAGATCTAGGGAAATGAGGATGTGTGAAGGGGTAGGGTGGATAAAAATAGATTTTTTTTTAAAAAAAATCAATATTCAAATGAAATTATATTAAATACTGGTTTATTTTTTTAAAAATGTAAACCTGTTCAAAATTAAATTTGAAATTGAGGCCTAAAATTATAAATCGATTTAAATAATTTAAATTAAATACAAAAAGTAATACTAAGCAGTACATGTTTGCTGTTAATTTTTAAAGAAAGTCAAACCACTGAATTGGTGGAAGTCATGGGCTAAGCACATGGGACTAGTTTGCTGAAGTGCTGAACCAGCTTTGGCAGCAGTAGCATCTTCTGCAAATGCAGAGAGAATACTTTTTTCATTTCAGTTTATTAAATTAGTTCAGTTCAAGGAGTAGAGGGTATTCAAAGTTAAGAAACCAATTAGATGTTGAAACAGGAAAGGTTATTTTCCTCTTCTGATCTATTAATAAAAACTAGGTATGAGAAGATGAGATTTACTAGTTCTAATGCCTTGACAGGCATTGTGACCACAAACAACCAGTTCAATTCACTAAGTGTAGATAATACGTCCTTTGCTTAATAAATGCAAAACATGATTGATACATTTTTGATGAGCTGAATAAATATAGGAAAAATAAGCTTAATTAAAAAAATTAAGTGCTGTTTTTGTGCGTTGACTTTGAATTTCTATCCAAAGAGAGTTTGACACAAATCACAAGTTAATTATCTGGTAAGAAATGAATCATTCACATTTTTCTAACATAAAAAAGGTAATAAGTTATCTGAATAAGTAAAGCTATAGAACTGTTTAAATGTCTACAGCTATAATGTATCCTCCTCATTAGCAAAAATCAAGCTCCATATTTAGCATAAAGGTTATACTTTGTTGCAAATCAACATGTTTAAATAGTTACCAACCAATGAGAATCAACCCGTCTTTAGGAAACTAAAAAAGTACAAATGCAAACACAATTAAATCAATTATTTAAATCAAGGTTTCCTGCTTGCTGATTTAAATCATGATTAAAATTAGTGATTTAAAAATCATTTTGATTTAAGTCAATGCATCCGGGGAAAGGAGTTGGTATTGGGGTCTCTATTGACCGTAACCATTTGGGCAAGGGGGGATACAAGGGTTGCCAAGGGCTAACGGGTCACAGAATTTGTGGGGTAAACTCTGCTCCTACAAATTTGCCAATAATTCATGCATCTGTAACAATGTAGTATGTAGGGGCATATTTATAGGATTTCTTTGTAAATCTGGACAGTGATTTGGAATGCCTGATAACTTGAATTCAGACCCTTCCCCTCAAAGAGAAATATGTGGAAAACCTTGATCCAGACCAAACTTGCCATGATAGGGGCATGGTCTAGATAATTCACTCAGTCCTTTGCAAATGGCAGCAACCAACAAGTGCAGAAAAGCACTATGAACTTTTGGTCAAGTGGCTGCTACTATATTAAACTTTTACTTTAAGCAAGATCTCCTACATTTCTACCAGGATAGGCTGCTTAAAGAAGGAACAATGAGGCAGCCAATATCATCCAAACCTATTGAAGGCTTTCCCCCTTGTGGATGTACGACTTAAGTAACCTTAAAGCATCCCAGGACTATCAAGTCCACTTAAAGGCAAGACCAAAGGTCTCAGCATCCAAACCTATTTTCTGGGAGCTGTCTTATGCAGTTTTTTTGACAGGTGCATGGGCTTTCCTGCCAATCCAAACCCCTTCTCAAATGATGGTGTCTAATTCACAGGAAAGGCACATCACCCCAGCTCTACCTCTGCAGGATAATTTTAATTCGGGCCCAGACTAACTTTTGAATAGTGACATTAAATTTTCTCATAGTTTTTGCATATTTAAGAACAAACAAAAGGGCACTTATGAGACTTCATAGAGCATGGTCTGAGTTCAAAAGGAGTTCTGCTGCTTGTTAATGAGGATAGAGAAAAAGAGTCTGCTTTAAGACTGTTAGATTTAAATATGAAGGCTGGATCCTAATACATTATTTCGACAACTGATTAGGATACCTTGAGTTTTCAGCTCTTCACCCTTTTGGAGTTTAATACGGTGTTCTACTGCACCTAGTTTGCTAGATTCAACTTTCCAAAATTTGCTGACTCGAAATATAATCTTGTACTAATGTAGTCCATGAACTTCTTCCTAATTACATTGACCTCAAGTAGCTTGTGGTTGCCAGCCATCTCTATTATTCATGTTTTTGTTTTTATCTTGTAAGAAGTAGGGTCAGGATGACTTCTCCTGTAGTTGTATTCTTTATTTTCTGGATTTAAAAAAAAAGTCTCTTTTGCAACTTAGAAAGCCCACTGATCCATTTTTAGCTGCATATTTTAGCAAGCAGATGTCTGCTTTTGAGCTCCCTAATAATTTGTACAGACATGTTCAGGATCACTTTATTTCAATCTTGAAGAATAGAAGAGATAAAGAGAAAGTCTAGTAGACTTACCAGCACAAATAAACTGTTCAGTATCAATCTTGATAAGTAAGCCTGCACACAAAGAGTAAACAGAATACTTCCTCTCCAGAATACTTCCTCTCCCTCCCTCCAGTCACCACTCCCCCAAGCTTTGGATCATCTGCAAATGTTATCAGAAATGATATTATATGTTTTCTTCCATGTCATTAAATAGCATTGAGCCAAGAACCTATCCGTCTGGGACCCCACTAGAAATACACCTGTTTGATGATTTCCTGTTTACAATCACTCTGAGATCTGGTCTGTTAATCAGTTTTTAATTCGTTTAATGTACACTGATTTTGCATTCTAGTTTTTAATCTAAACATCCTGCAGTAACAAGTTAAATGCCTTACAGAGGTCTATGTAAGTTACATCAACACAATTACCTTCATCAAACTTGTAATACCATTCAAATAAAGATATCAAGTTATTTTGACAAGGTCTATTTTCCATAAGTCTATGTTGATTGGATAATATAACTAATGCCACTTTTAATTCTTGATTAATCAAGGCCCATATCAGCCATTCCATTACCTTAGATGTCAGGCTGACAGCCCTATGATTATCCCATTTACCCTTTTTAAATAATGGCACCAGATTACCTTCCTTCTAGTCTTCTGGAATTTTTCCAGTGTTATAAAAGTTTTTGGAAAGTAAAAAAAACAAACGGTCCACTGAGTTTCTCAGCCAGCTCTTTTAAACTGTCGGATGCAATTTATGTGGACCTGCTGGTTTTAAAAGGTCTAATTTTAGTAGCTTCTGTTAAACATCCTCGAGTCGCTTAAGATGTGTCAGTTTCAGTACTGACACCATATGCATTTAAGAGTTGGATTTTTTTTTTAAGTTTTGCATTCTTATTCACATTCTGGTTTTTAAGCCTTTAGAGTTCACATTTTCAAGCTTTTCTCGAAAACCACAAGGACAAGAAACAAACTTCCCTTAAAATAAAAGCAGCCTCATGTAATTACCCTGCTACAGGAGTTGGCACTAAGAAAAAACTACTAAAAACTTTCAGCGATTATGATAAAAATAGTGAGAACTGTCAATACTGCAGTTCCCAAATGCTCTCAGCAAATATAAGTTACAAAAGTTTGCTGATTTCATCCACAAGCTTTGCTTTGTACAGGAATAGATTCATACATCTAATAAGAGATTAATGTTAAACTGATTTTTCTTCTCAAGACTACTCTGAGAGACACATCAATTATGATTTACTGGACAAGAGTAGCTTGTGAGGCTTAATTCATTAGTATTAGAAATTCCAGAGACTCCCATCAAAGGATCTCAAAGTACTAGAGTGCATTGCACTTGGTGTGATTGTAGTTAACAAATGTTAATATGATGGGTGCTAAAACTTGAGGCAGAACACAAAGAATTAAAAATAAATTATAAATAAAGGGGAACTGCAACAGACCCATAACCCTCTTCTCCAAGACTGAAATAAAAGTTGTCATGAAAAATTTCTGTACAAACTCAAGGAGCTCAAACTCAGACAGCTACTTGATAAAATATGCAGCTAAAAATGGATCAATCGGTTTTCTAAATTATGAAAGAGGCAGTTTTATATCCAGAAAGTAAAGAATAAAACCACAGAAGTATTCTTGAATCTACTTCTTAAAGGATAAGAACTATAAAATGAATAATAGAGATGGCTGGTAACTACAAGCTACCTGAGGTCAACATAAATTAACAAGTTCATAAAATACTTCAGTACAAGATTACATTTTGAGTCAGCAAATTTTGGAAAATTGTATCTAACAAGCTAGGTGCAACATAAAGCAATATTAAAAACCCAAACTGTAAAGCTCTGGAAACCCAAGATATCATAACCAAATACAGAAATAAAATCATTACTTTTAGGTAAAGTATCTTCTACTAGTTAAATTAAGTTTCTATAATGTTAGGTGTGATTTATCACCCTAAAAAGTGACAAGGAATTAGAAGTTGCCAAAGTAGCTTTTAAAAGAAGGGTGGTTGGGAGGAAAGCTCAAATATCAGAAGTAAATCTATACTAGAAATAGAGGAGGGGGGAGTAAATCAAACCAGAACAGAGTCAATTAATGCTGTGGGTGTTCTGGGTAATACAAAGCATACTGTAGATGGAGCTCCTAGCACCACTTATTAAGATTGTCCAACACCTCCCATTGTAAGACCCTGTTTTCAGCTGCTTATAAGTTCGACAAACTCTAACCATTCAGGCTGAATTTTTCGATGTCAGCTTATTTGGCTCAGGCAGAATTGGTCTGGCAAAAAACTCAGCCAAAATGGTTCAGCCTTTTCCAAGAACAAAGGCTAGAGAAAAAAATAAAACGTAAATGTTAAAGTTCCAGTGACCTGTTCTTTAAAAAGATATAGCACTGCCCACATCCTTTGGAGCAAGGACTTGAAATTTTACCTTTATGTCAGGGATGGTCCATTTACCAAACCAGTGAAAATCTGCCCAAGTTACAAATTTGCACATGCCCAGTAGAGACTTGTTAAAGCTTAACAGCTAAAATTGCTGAAGATATAGCCTCACTAAGCATGCCTGAACCTCTCGGCTCCTATGCGAGACTATGCTTCAGTCAAGGGCTACAGGGGCGAAGCCAGACTTTCCCCTCTAATGACCGTTCCCAGCTTCTCCAGGCTGGGTAGGAGCCCGGCATGGAAGCCGACCAGATTCTGCCGCAGATCTCCCCTTCGGAGACAAGAAGCCCTGGGCAGCTGGGAGCAGGAAGGTGAGAAGCCCAGAGGGCAACTGGGCTCCCAGCGGGGAGCTTCACAGAGCTGAAAGCCCCGGCTGTCAGCCCCCCAATGCCCCTCTTCAGTTGATGGAAGCGCTCCTGGTAAGGACGTGCACCACAGACAGAAGGAGAGTAATTACTGATTTAAGATTGTAGTGTAGCCATGCCCTTAGTGACACTGAGTTCAAATACCCGTTTTATTCCCAAGACCCTTCTAACCCTGCCTCTTTCTTCCTTGCCCGCCCCCCCAAAAAGGAATATCCCAAACAGAATTCTGACATGAAAAGGATGAAGTACCAGAGACTCCATGAAATCCACTAGGGACTTGACTATTGCTATTGATTTTATATGGAAGGTGCTCAGGCACTACAGTAAGGAGCAGCACTATAAAAAACCTAAGATAAGCAGCATTAAAATTAGGAGATCATGAGAAGTGTATAAATGTAACCGTTGACAAGAATCCATTAATAGATACTTAGAAAAAATTAATATACATAGTTTAGTTACTTCACATCTAACATCTTTAATTTTTATCAATATCCAGAGCAGTACCAGGGAATGGTATTACCTTTGCTCCCTACTCAATTTTTAAAATGCAGTCAGTGATGCTGGCATTAACCCATCAGTAAACCTACCTTATATCTCTAATAAAATGTGGCCCATAATCTGAATATCTAAAGAACAATGGAATTTTTAGCTATAACCATTAAGAGTTTATAAAGCAACCCATCCTGGCAAATTTAGTTTCAGACTTCTAAATTCAGCATACAAGGGAACATAGGGTGCCAAGGTATATTGCATGTACTATCATTTGAAGCATCAATTCAAATTAGCATGAGACGATCTCTTTCAAATGGACTGAAAACTGGGTGAAGTTATTTTTACTCAAATTCAAGAAAAGTAGTTGCCCTCTATTATGACAAGTGTACCTCACAGGAAATTCCTAATCATTACTGTGTAAGCTCTGGGGGCAACCCCTTGCATTTTCCAAACCGGATGAAGCCAGTAATTTTTGAAGCGACATGCAGATGAAGCTGCAGATGGGGCTAATTCTTTGTTTTTACCTTGAAAATGCAAGTTTAGTAAAATCTTATTATCTGTGGTTATTTTCTTTCCAGACATAGGAAGGATTTTCTAGAAAGCTACATATCTGCAGGACTATGTGCTCCTTTGATGATAATCATGGACTGCAGTAACCTTCTTGCTTGGTGATCTTAAACCAGTATAGGTTTACAGTGTCATTCTTTCCCATCTTGTGGAAAGAATTAAACATTGTAATGGAAGAATGATAGTACCTTGTCTGCACCAAATGCTTAGGCAGGCACTGAGTGGAACCTACAGTAGATATTGATATCTTGTAATGCTAGTACTGTGTATACAAGTTAAATTTCATACAGGCTGTTCGGAAAAGTGACGACCTTGATGCTCTTTCCTTTAATGGCTAACAAATGTTCAAAAAAGTCCTGTCCCCTCTGTCCTGGAACTCCACCCTGGAACACTGGGACTATGTCCTGATTTAGAGTCACACACTTTTTCCACCCACTCTTGGTTATTTTTAAATAAGACTTTGAAAGTGGGAAAATTCTAATAATGTGACAGAACATTTACAACGAATTGTTGCTACCTACGTTATCGATAAGTGGTTGACACAATTTTCATTCAAAAGAGGAGTTTTCATTTGACTCCAGCAGCACTTTGAAATTTCTTTCCCAACTCTTTTGTAGTATTACTACAATAAATAAGTAAATCAGAAAGTTTATTTTTCTACCTCGTTAATTCATTTTCACCTAGAGAATGATTAGCATGAGAAGTTAAGATGTTCCTGTCAATATCTCAAGGCAAGAAAATTATCTGTATTTTGATGGATAAAGACCAATTAATATTTCCTTTGGTTTCTTAGCTCGATAGGTTTGTGAGCCGTCTGTATGCAATACAACACTGATGAGAAGCTAATGCAAGGGGACAAGCTGAACAGAAGAAAATATAGTTGTTTCAGCCAAATTCCTCAAACAAAGGAAGTTAAGTTAACAATGGTGTTTCCACAGACAGGATGGATAAGTGCAAGAATAGGTTCTTTCCATTTCTAATGCCAGAGTGGAATTAGCAGTTCTAAGAAGAGATACTAAATACAGATTTGAATTTCCTTTGCATGTAACACTTACCAAAACAAAACCAATCCTGTTCTTTTAAAATCAACACTTTTTTCCCCTTCTCCTTTGACTGACATTGCTGTGGAATGTAGAGTGAAAGCATACAAGGAAAGAGGCAGCACTTTTACTATTCTAAGCCTGTGAATAGAAACCTATAATAGTACTAGTATCAGATTCAATTCACTAAAATGAAAAAACATCTGAGAGAATGGACACAGAGAAAACAATTCAATAGCTTTTAATGAACCAGTAGACAATGCTCCCAATTATGACACTGTCAAAACAGCTGCCAGAACAACAGATGCAAAACTGGCAGACGTATTTCCACTGCTACAAATATCAACACCCCCAACAACACACCTTTCAAGATCCAGGAGTCATGCCATGCCTATTCAACATGTGGCATACCTCAACCAGTGCATTAAATGCCCCAATAGCAACTTGGTGGGTGAAAGCAGACATGCACTTACGCTCTCAAACAAACTCACACAGGAAAATGATAAAAAGACAAAAACACTATCACCTATGGGTGAACACTTTTCACAAAGCAATCACTACTAAAGTAGCATAAAACTTATGTTGACTTACAGCGGTAGTGTAGGCCAGCCCTCAGAAGGACATCACTGCATTAGTTCAGACGGTGTGTAACTGTTGCCAAAGTTTCAGTTTACCAATAAAGATGTTCCCAATTTCTCTTTATCATGTGTAGTAGAGAGAGAGAGCCTGAAGCATGGGGCCTGGTATAAGCCCTAAGGCCCAAACTAAAGTCAGGCCCTGCAGATATAAAGCAAAGACAGCAAGAGTCGGTATATGGACTTGGCAAGAACAGAGCAGGCACTGCAAAAACACAAGCACTCCTAGGCATGAAGCATTCACGTAAACACATTCTTAGAAGGGCGGGTACCAATAACACCTCAGTACAAAGTTACTGTATAAATACACTTCCTGATGATGATGATACAAAGGACACACTGACCACTCCTAAAGATAAGATTAGGATGAGAGGGTGATAGATAGAGATATTTTGATCGAAGCAACAAGTACAATGCAAAGGGTGGTAACTAATCAAGTCAGAGGGGCCATTTGTAACTTGGTTGTAACAGTGTATAAAAGAGGGGTCGCAAAATGAGTGTCTTTGTCCAGTGTCTTTGTCCAGCCTAGGGGGAAGCAGAAGATCCCGCAGCTCACTGAGCTGAGTCCATTGTCACCAGCATGCCTCTAGAGTCTGCCGGGTGCAAGCGTAATGCTTTGTCAGCAATAAACCTGGCCAAGTACCTTCACCACTGAACCGAGTCTGTGGACTTTTTGGACAACTCAATCAAGGTCTGCTGAGCTGGCTACCTGGCCAGAGCTGGAACAGCACACAGAGAGAACACACATGCATCCAACAACTAACAACATCATGCACAGCTTGCTGTAACTGAAGATATTTCAGACAGAAAGGTAATGCAAGTTAAAAACACACAGAAAGGCTTACAAATCTAAATTTACCTGATTTAATATGTGAATGCATATTAACCATGGGATTAAAAAAAAAAAAAAAGAAAACTACAGGTTAGCAGCATACTGATTTTGCAATAAAATACAATTTAGTTGGGAATTCATAGATTATAAAGCCAGAAGGGACCACTGTGATCATACAGACCAGTGTTTCCCAAACTTGGGACACCGCTTGTTCAGGAACAGCCCCTGGCGGGGGGGGGGGGGGGGGGGGGGGGGGGGGGGGGGTTGTTGTTTACCTGCCACGTCCGCAGGTTCGGCCGATCGCGGCTCCCACTGGCCGCGGTTCGCTGTGCCCGGCCAATGGGGGCTTCGGGAAGCGGCAGCCAGTAAATCCCTCGGCCCATTGCTAATAGGCTATTGAATTGTGGCTAATGCATGTGGCTTTTTTATAATGTGGCTAGTAAGAAAAATTCTAAACCACAAGTGTCACTAGCAGTGTGGCTAGCATCGAATTTCTATTGGACACCACTGGAGTAGATGATCACAACTGTCCCTTTTGGTGTTGGAATCTATGGAATAGAAACCAGGAATCCCAATACCAAAGCATTCCACAATTCATTGGCAACGTGTATTTAGAGACTGATATAGAGAATAATCGTCTACATTTCTGTTACCAGTTAATTATTTAGCTAAAGAGGAAAAGTGTGCGCTGTGAATCTGAAGATCCTCTGCTCACAACCTGCTGAACATTCATGGAGGTTGCGGGGGGGGGGGGGAACAGTATGATCACTTAATGGAAGACTAGCTAAATGCAAACATACATGAGGGTATAAAGTTGCATGAGAACCTTAATTCTGACATTTCCTAACTATTGAGACCCTGGCTTTGCAAGCTTGGGAAATTGTGCAACTTTTTTTTTTTTTAATGTGACAAATCTACATGAAGACCATGGAGCCCCAGGCATAGCACAAGTTTATTTTTCCCCAGTGAAATGTAGCATTATATAACTACATAAGGCAAGAATAGGTCTAAAAGGAGCCTTTTTCAATTCTCAGACAAATTGGGTAGTTTTTAGCCTTCCTTGACAGACCTTTTTAGGCATTCATAAAAGGAGAACTGTCATTTCTTCCTTTACTTATACCATTGTCTCATTCCTCTACAGTAATCTGAGTTACAAACAGATAAATTCCTGGATTTTGTTAAATTTAGAAGATACAAAAAGGGAGTGTTATTTACTACATAAATTTGATACTAGCTTAAAGTTATTCTATGCACCTAGTATTCCTACCATAGCTAATAAGTTTGTCATGATTTTATGCTTTCATTTACATACATCATAATTTGCATTTTTATTTTAAAAACTGGCATTTAGAGATCAAGTAAAGTGCATCAGTCCTTTACAGTAAGGAGTCAAAGTTAGCAACCGTTCAACTCTGGTAGCAGCAGGAATATCTTCAACATGCTTCTAATTGCAATAAGTGGATTGCTAGGACCATGGGTTTTCAAACTTTGCTATGCCAAGCATCTCTATCCTTGTGCATATTACACCTCTTACTCAATTTGGCAAATCTCACAGGCCGTGCGTCTAATGTGTTCTATTAGTTTTCCCGCTCTTCTCAATTGCGCTATGAATGCATAGAGTCTAGTGATTAGGGACCATGGTAAGCAAGTCAGACTTAGAAAGCACAAAAATACAGTTTTCTATATCTTCCAAAGGCAACCACTTATGCTCTAATACCTCTGTTAGTCTATAAGGTGCCACAGGACCCTTTGTCGCTTCCACTTATTTTGGGTGTCCAGTCTGAGATACCTTATAGGGGCCTGATTTTCCAGGAGTTTCTGAGCATCCATGTTCTGAAATTAAGACTCCTTTTAAGATGTCTGTATTGGAAACCCAAAATATCAGTAGTCACTTTTGAAAAGGTAGACCATTAAAGTTAATCCTGACATTTTGTATCCAGTTCAAGTTTTTTCATTTTTTAAATGCAATCAGTATAGGCAGTGTAACCGTGAACCTTTCGAACATAAGCTCTTGCATGACGACTTTGTAAAGTTTTATGGCCAGATTTTTAGAGGTGTAAAAACACACTCAACTTTACTGACTTTAAAATATTCTCATACCACTGACTTTAAAATATTCTCTGTACATTGAAGTTAGGGTATTGTGATACAGCATGGCCAGAAGGCAGCAGGAGAGTGATCTAGGATGAGGAGAAGCCTTATTCCCTGTAGATTAATTAAAAGCACCTGAAACCAATTACAGCACCTGAAACCAGTCACCTGATAAAATCCCCCTGCTTCGATCAGCCAGAGGAGGAGCTGGAGCAGAGTGGTTTGGTGGTGGAGCAGAGAGCAGTTTGGAGGAGTGAAGCAGAGTGGATTGGTGGTGGAACAAAGAGCAGTTCGAAGGAAAGTGGAGGAGAGTTTTGAGAAGTGCTGCAGCGGGCTAAGACGACCAAGATCCTAGGTAAAGGGACACCTGGCTTGTGCAGAGGGAAGGCAGGAAGCCCCACAAGCTGAAGGTCAGGAGAGGGAAGTAGCCCAGGGGAAAGAATCACTGATACAAGTGGTTCACCTGCTATCATAGGGCCCCTGGGCTGGGACCCGGAGTAGAGGGCGGGCCTGGGTCCCTCCCTCTCCACTCCCCTTCCCTGGGATACTAGTAGGATAGCTGTTACCCCAGTTCAGGGGCAAGAAATGGCACCCTGAAACCCCCCCCACAAGAAGAGAAAGTGCGGGACCCATCATAGTAGTGCCGGCAATTTGCCACAGTATATTAACTTCAGTGGAAAATACTGGAGCTGAGCACCCCCTTTAAACAAAATAGCAGTTCACGAGCTCTCAAAATAATCTATTAAACATGTAATGCCCAGGGTTTGAGGATTTTGTGCTTGTTTTTTGTTAGTTTTGCAGCCCTGAGTGAAATTGAGTTGTTTGACCAATCATGCCAAAATACATAACGTTAAGTCATATTTTCAAATGTTAATATAATGGATTCCATTACTCCTATAGCATCCATGATTAACTTGTTCTTTACCATAATGCAGGAGTTCACTGTCAAATTCATAGCCCAAGATGGATTTTTCCTAAAACATATTCCATAGGAAATGCATCCCAATTTCAATGTAGTATTTTATCATTCTATTCTATCATTCATTAACAAATTCTGAGCAGTCATTTGAGACTCTAAGTAATTTGACTCCTATCTGATGTTATTTTTTAACTAGAGCCAATAACCTGGAATAAAAATCACTCAAAAAATATTTAATTTAACAGCATCCCTTTTAATCTTACAGCAAGAATTGAAATGACTTCATTGATAGTAAATGCTCTCCTTTCACAGATTTGTTTATCTCGAGGTTGTTGGATTTTCTGAAATAAGGATTTTAATCACGTTCACCCTGCACAAATTACAACAGCGGTGATAGGGTCCAGAGAAAGGCAGCCAAAATAGTTACTGTCACAGTAGGATTTGTATGTAAGAAACTGAAAAAAATCCTAGGATTATTGGTTGAGATTTATAAATCTCAACCATTTTCTCCCTTCCATACCAAAAAAATGAGATAATTAAAGCTTTTTACTGTAAGACTTTGACTAACAAAAATATCAGGTATATGGGGGGGGGGGGGGGAAATAAGAGCCTGTGACGGGGCACGCTTGCCCTGCACTGGTACTGCAAGGATTAACCTCACCCTTTTGGCCAATGAGGCCACGTTCCTTTGGGTCTGCTGGGCATGCTCCGGCTGGAGACCAAGCATAAAAGGGAGCAGCTCAGCTCATCCCAGGCTGGAGCGCACAGTGTATGTCCTTGGCAGTCAGCCTGGAAACTGCTGAGGCCCTGGATGGCAGAAGCCAGAGACATCGAGACCCAGGCGAATGCCCAAGCTCCTGCAGACACCCAAGGAGAGATGAAGCTGCTGAAAGCTGCACCAGCTGAGAAGCCCAAAGACGTCAGAGATGCCATGACCACTACACCAGGGCAGGATGTAGCTCAGGGGGAATTATTCAGTGTGCAGGGTGGTGTCAGTGTGTTTCAGATGGATCCCCCACTGACCCAGTGGCAAGCACACATGCCACTGCCAAGGCCCTGAGCTGGGACCTAGTGGAGCAGTCGCAGGGCCTGTCCGCCACACCCCCCCTAGATCAGGGGTCAGCAACCTTTCAGAAGTGGTGTGCCGAGTCTTCATTTATTCACTCTAATTTAAGGTTTTGTGTGCCGGTAATATATTTTAACATTTTTAGAAGGTCTCTTTCTAGAAGTCTATAATATATAACTAAACTATTGTTGTATGTAAAGTAAATAAAGGTTTTTTTAAAATGTTTAAGAAGTTTCATTTAAAATTAAATTAAAATGCAGAGCCCCCCAGGCCGGTGGCCAGGACCCGGGCAGTGTGAGTGCTACTGAAAATCAGCTCGCATGCTGCCTCTGGCATACGTGCCATAGGTTGCCTACCCCTGTCCTAGATGGTTGCCCACTCCCGACCAGCCAGTAGGCCACACAGCACTGCTGAAGAGGGCAGCCATATTGAGTCATAAGAACATAAGAACAGCCGTACTGGGTCAGACCAAAGGTCCATCAAGCCCAGTATCCTGTCCTTTGACAGTGGCCAATGGCAGGTGCCCCAAAGGGAATGAACAGACAGGTTATCATCAAGTGATCCATGCCCTGTCACCCAATCCCAGCTTCTGGCAAACAGAGGCTAGGGACACCATTCCTGCCCATCCTGGCTAATAGTCACTGATGGACCTATCTTCCATGAATCTATCTAGCTCCCTTTTGAACCCCGTTATAGTATTGGCCCTCACAACACCCTGTGGCAAGGAGTTCCAGAGGTTGACAGTGCATTGTGGGGAAAAATACTTTGTGTTTGCTTTAAACCTGCTACCTATTCATTTCATTTGGTGGCCCCTTGTTCTTGTATTATGAGAAGGAGTAAATAACACTTCCTTATTTACTTTCTCTATACCACTCGTGATTTTATACATCTCTATCATATCCCCCCTTATTCGCCTCTTTTCCAAGCTGAAAAGTCCCAGTCTTATTAATCTCTCCTCATACGGAAGCCGTTCTATACCCCTTATCACTTTTGTTGCCCTTTTCTGAACCTTTTCCAATTTCAAGATATCTTTTTTGAGATGGGGCGACGATATCTGCATGCAGTATTCAAGGTGTGGGCATACCACGGATTTATATAGAGGCAATACGATATTTTCTGTCTTATTACCTATCCCTTTCTTGATGATTCCCAACATTGTTAGCTTTTTTGACTGCCGCTGCACACTGAGTGGATGATTTCAGTGAACTATACACAATGACTCCAAGATCTCTTTCTTGAGTGGTAACAACTTATTTAGACCCCATCATTGTATATGTATAGTTAGGATTATAGGTTTCAGTGTAGTAGCCGTGTTAGTCTGTGTCAGCAAAACGAAAATAAGAAAGAAAAACTTGTAGCACCTTAGAGACTAACACATTTATTTCAGCATAAGCTTTCGTGGGTTAGTACCCACTTCATCGGATGCATGGAATGAAACATACAGTACACAGATATTTATACAGTCAGAGAAACATGATAAGGTCGAGGTGCATAGACCAACCTTAAGAGGCGAATTAGTTGAGAGGAACCATAACAGCAGGGGAAGAAAAACCTTTGAAGTGATAAACATGATGGTCACACAGGTGTGAATGAGGATCGTTAACTTAAGGGAAATAGATTCAATTAACGTAATGGCTGAGCCATTCCAAATCTCTATTTAATCCGGACGCAATGCAACCTAGTTTGCATATCAATTTCCAATGTGCATTACTTTGCATTTATCAACATTAAATTTCATCTGCCATTTTGTTGTCCAGTCACCCAGTTTTGTGAGATCCTTTTGTAGCTCTTTGCAGTCTGCCTGGGACTTAGGCTCTTAAGTCACACAGCCCTGCTAAAGGAGGGCAGGTATAGTGACTCTGGGCATTGGGCCACTCAGCCCAAGGAGAGAGGGGAGTTGTATTGACTTTTGCCTCTAGGCCATCCTATCCCGAGGCAAGGGGTGATCACACAGACTCAGCCGTGGGGAAATAATAACCCTCACCCTGCACCAAAAGGGGACGGGGTGCCTTCCCCCACAACAGAACCCCTTTTGGTTCTGTCCCAGAAGACAGGGCCAATGATCATTCAGTGAAGTTTCTGGCCACTGTATTTAGTGATTAAAAAAAGGAAACGTCAGCAACCGATGTATTTAACCAGCTGTACTTGGTCAAAGTTACCTAGCTTTCATCATTAACATTTATAACTCTGTAAGCTCAGAGAAGAGTAATCAAGTCTCATGATTCGGAGCATACACTATATCACCTGAGCAATAAATATCATTGCATATTTGATTACTTGCACTAAGCAGGGATAGAGAGGAACGTTCATCTCTCTCTGAAATGGTCACTACTAGAGTAAAGATACTACATTCCTGTGATATTTTTCAGAACGGAGTTTTGTCAACAAACTGCTTACAAACATAAAAATAAAAATGAATGTTTAGCCACACCAATTTTTAAATCGGTGTACTGTAGATTTATCAAATTTTAAAATTTTGAGAATCCAGATTATTTCCATGCCAAATCACTTGGGAAGAGTTTTTAGGTATGTCAAATTTGTGACAATTAATCCTGAGTACAGTTTTACAGATTTTACAGTTTTACTCAACATCCATTTTGGTGGGTGAACAAGTTTTACAAACAGGAAACAGTAAAATAATTAGGAAAATCCAAATCATCTAACCAACAGCAACATATGGACATTTTCACACATTTCTATATTAATCACGCAGTAATTAGTTGCTTGTGTGTGTGTTTTTAAAATTGAAAAGCAAACAGAATGCCAGCACTATCACAGAGTAATAACACATTTGTTTTCTAATGCTGATACATATAATTTACCTTCACGACCATGTATTTGGCTTTGAACACTAAACATAATGCAACTTGAAAACCAACTAAAATGCTCAGTCTATATCAGTGGTTTTCTAACAGCAGGCCATGACCCAGTACTAGGTCACGGAGGCTCTGGCCAGCACCACAGATTTGGGCCCTTAAAAGTCCCATCGGCAGTGTTGCCCAGCTAAGGCAGGCTAGCTCCTACCTGTTCGGACACCACGCTGCACCCCGGAAGCAGCCAGCAGCAGATCTGGCTCCTAAGCGGGAGAGCCACAGGGCTCCACGCGCTGCCCCAGCCCCAAGCACCGGCTCCGCACTCCCATTGGCCGGGAACCAGCCAATGGGAGCTCAAGGGTGCTGTGCCTGCGGGCGAGAGCCACGTGGAGCCGCATGCGCGCCTCCACCTAGGAGCCAGACCTGCTGCTGGCCGCTTCCGGGGCGCAGCAGTGTCCACAGTGCCAGGACAGGCAGGAAGCCTGCCTTAGCACCCCCGCTGCATGGCTGACCAGGAGCTGCCCAAGGTAAGCCCAGGCCCCAAACCTGCGCCCAAATCCCCTGCTCCAGCCCTGAGCCCCCCCAACCCAGAGCCCCTTCTTGTACCCCAAACCCCTCATCCCCAGCCCCACCCCAAAGCCTGCACCCCCCAGCCCAGAGCCCTGACCCCCTCCCACAACCCAACCCTCTGCCCCAGCCCTGAGCCCCTCCCACACCCCAAACCCCTCATCCCCAGCTCCGTTGGGTTCTGGGCATCAACAATTTTCTTCAACTGGGTCACCAGAAAAAAGTTTGAAAACCACAAGTCTATATCAACTGGACCTAAAGAAAAAGGCCTGCTGAATTTAGCAAAGGATCAATTGAAGAGCAGAAATTCAAGTCTTACTTCCATACACATCGCTGGGGATTTGTTGGGTGTTTGTAGTAAATATTCTTTTCACCACCTGGGACAGCACACATCAAAAAGACCTGGAGCACACTTTGGAGAGACTAACACAGTGAGCTTGTAACGTTTATGAAGGGTTACATGCCTTTTCTAGTTATTACCTAACAAGTTGGAGGGCATAACATTAATTAATTCGTTTTCATAAATATGTATTTGTGATATAGCCACTAGCATTTTCTGCAGGTGTGGACACCATTTTGTTTTAAAGGTCTCTGAAGAAGACTTTGTAGAGCAGGAGGTTGCTGCTGCTTCTTCTCTTTCCTTCACAGATAGCTACAGCTTCCAAGAACAAAAGTGTTTAGAAAACTCATGCTGCTGTAAGAGGTTGTTTTTCTATACTACATATGTTAACAGGACAATGACTAAACATGTGGGTGACAGCTGAAATCCCCGCTTTTCTAGTTGGCATCCTCATTCCACCTCTTCTCTAGTGGATCACAGTGGAGTAATTAATTAGAGCTATAGCCATTGTTGCTACTTATAATATGGAGACTCAGAGGAACCAGGTGCACTGCGGAAATAAAATTCCCAAAATCAAGTAGGGTGACCAAACAGCAAATGTGAAAAATTGGGACGGGGGTGGGGGGCTAATAGGAGCCTATGTAAGAGAGGGACCCAAAAATCGGGACTGTCCCTATAAAATCGGAACATCTGGTCACCCTAAAAATCAAGTGCCCTTTGATTCTTAAGTACAGCTTTAGAGATGCTTCACTAGTGGCACAGTTTACTTGGAGAAGATTGTGTAGGCCCAGGGGTGAGCTGTGAAACTCCTGGTATACCAACTGTTATTATAGTGAAAAGTTTAACCTAATGTTCAAATGCTATTTATTGAATATTCCTCATTTGCTCTGGGTTTTGTTTTTGCTTCTCCAAAAATACAAATTCTTCATTTTGTCACCTATGCTTCAGACTCTGAGCCAGTTACACAGCCTCTTATATAAAATATAAAAAACCTGACCTATTGTCAAGTTCTTCACATATGTGGAAGAATTCTGGCAAGTAGTTACAAATCTATCTTTCAACTGTTTATTTTTTCTGCAGCTGGGACATTCAGTATACTGTTCAACTATTATCCCTCTGAGTAATGGAAAATATCAACTTAACAGTCTACCCTTGCAGAAGAGAAGTAGACTCCCCATGATGTTTGAGGATGAGTTTTGCTACTAACCACCTGTAAGAACCCTTCATGACATACCGGAACTAATTCCAACCAGGAGCTGCTTTGAACACCAAATTCGAACACTGGGAACACAGCTGAAGATGAAGCATCCTCTTCCATTTGGCCCAAAAACAAAAAAAACAAAAAAATCTATTCCTGAGCACCCATCTTCACCCTTACCCTAATCCTCCACTTCAAGATGGACATTCCCACTAAAATATCTTGTTTTAGGCAGATTTGGTTAAATATAAAAAAGTGATTGGAATTCTTAGGGCCATTAGAGTAAGCCCAGAGAGCAGGAGATGCAGTGAACTCTCCCCTTCCTCATCCAAATGTCTCACTACAATTTCAACATAGGAGGGTGTCACAATGACAAGAGACGTCTGAACAATTTTTGTAATTGGTGCATCAATTCTTTTACACAATAACTAATCATGGTTATTTCACATGACACCAGATCACAAGTTTGAAGATATTTGCAGCATTTGTACTGAAAACAAAGTAATAACATTTCCTTCCTCAAGGCTGAACATTCAGAAACAAGACAGCAGAGTCTCTACTTATTCCCTTGTGCGATGACCATGAAACTCATTTGTAAGTTATTTTAAGATGGCAAATTAAAACAAACTAATTTTTTTAGATTAAAATTAGAATTTTACTTTCAACATTCTTACACCATCTTGGCATTACTTTGCTCCTCAGCTTTTGCAATTTGACTGAAGGTCAAGCACAGTAAACCCTTTTTTTAATAATTTGTAATTCAGTTAGTTGTCTGAAGTTTCATGAACAATTATTTCTATTTCATAATGAACCGGCATGATGAGAGCGCTTTTTTTCTGGCAATGTTTATTGGCTGAATACATTTGTTAACTGTCAAGCCTGTCACAGTAAGTGAACTATTTTGGAAAACGTTCACATTGTAATGTTTCAAGGAGGCATCTCACTGATTTCACACAGTTAATTCCTATCACACAGGGCATGGCAAATCTGTGCCCAGTTCTTCACTTTCTACAAGTCATGTTCTTATCTTAACCCAAAGTTAGGTATAACAATTATGTTCATAACTGAAAAAGCTACAGCAAGTCTTCAGCTAATATTCAGAGACGCAAACAGAACAAAATGTCTTAAACTAAGAGAATAAAGTCTTAATCTTGTCATCTTATTTACTGACAAGGAAACAGAGAATCATATTAGACAAACAGATGTACAGTCATACCTGATCAACCATGAAAATTGGGCTAGTAGATTTAAATTAATACAAATCACTTCATCTGAGAAGGGGAACAGGATATTTGAAAATAAATTAAAATATAAAGAAATGCTCTGATGTTTACTGTATGAGCTTAGCATTAAAAAGATGGGAGATTTGTCTTTCAGTTGTGCCTATCTTTGCACAACCAGGCTAATTTAAGTCTTTAGCTGACTAAAATCAAGACAACCTTCTCTAATGGTACCACACACTTGTTAAAGTCTCAGCTGTGTCCTTCCTTTGTGGACGGTCACCAGTTTGGTGTAATGGACTCGGCCTCTGCTCCCATGCTTTCAAGCCCACTGAGTTTGGGTGGAGTCACACACCAGTGAGTGCACAGCAGCATATTCTTAAAAATGGCATCCTCTGTGCGGCATGTCCAGTGTTCTGGAGATGCATGAGAGGCCACCCCCACTCAAGACCCATGGCCCTTCCTGTTTTTCCTCACCCCTAGACTAGTGTTAAATCTCCCAACCTGCCTCAATTGCTTATGCACACTCTCCCAGGGTCTCTTTTGGCTGTGGTTGCTCTAGTTTAAAGCTTAATTCTTCCATGACCCTGCGACAGAGCAAGGAACAAAGGCTTTGCACCAAAAAAAGCAAAACAAAAAAACCACAGTGATTTTTGTCAGACTACCTGTATAACACAGGCCATATGACTTCCCTGAACCAATTTCCATTTGAACTAGAGCATCTCTAAGAAACACGTCAATCTTGATTTTAAAATTTTGATTTGCCTTGAGGGAAAGCAAAGCCTCTCTTGCCCGCAACATGGCTCTTTGCAACTAGAACCCCTCGCTGCTTATAGACAATGTCTTGGTCGAGCCCCAGTCATGCCGACTTTACATGCACAATACCCCTGTTTCATAAGGGGTGATAAAGCACACCTTCAAGCAAGTGAGTAGTTCTTGGAGAGAGCAATCTGGATGAGTCCTCCTGCATTAGTGTTTCACAAGATGAGAAACACCCTCTCCTTCTCCACCCTTGTGTTTATATAGCACAAACAGGCTATAAATATAGCAGATCAAACTGTCTCTCAACACAGAACAAAGTATGATCAGATACAAAATGGAGTCCCCTAATCAATGCAGTTTACAATCACAGGTGATACAAAATAAAATGAAATTCATAAAGTGACAGACATTTTCAAAACTGTCAAAGCACCTACCAAAAGAGGTCAACCTAGTTTGTTTTGTTCATATGCCAGTTATTTAGGGTGTCATATGGGCATGTCCACATTTTGATAATGAGAAGAAATTTGCAATTTGCCAGAGAAGGTAGGAGACCACAAAGTTGGGTGGTAAGAAAGGAGCATGTATTAAGGGATATGAAATTGCTATGAAGTCACAAGATCCTGCCCATTGAAAGGAGGCAGCAAGAGCATTAGAAGTTCAAGGCTGCAAAAAAAGATTATGGCACAAGGGATTCAACAAGAAAAAAATAGTATGCTTTGGTCAGGGTGACAGAAGTTTTGAAGGTGGAGAGAACCAACCTGTAATGGAGTAAGTCAGCATGGTCATGGGATTACCCAACAGATGTTCGGCAGCAAGCAGAAGCAGAAACAGAAATCAGATATTGGACATAAGCCAGGTCTGTGGGTTAATAGGACAGACTTTACAGTAGGAGATAGAGTCAAAGGTGGAAGACAAAGGAGTAGTGGACAACTGAGTCTACTCAAGTGACTGATGAGAAGTCTATGAACAGGGGGCTGACAGTTACAAAGAAATCATGGATACAGATAGACTGGACATTATGGAAGGCTAAGGTTAGTGATGTTAAATGAGATAAAAATCACATAGAAGGAACCCAAGAGAGCAATTTTGCTTGAAAATAAGATCAAGCCAGCAGCTAATAAGTCAGTGGAGTATCAGCATGGAAAGTAAGGTCACAATGGATGATGCTGAGAGGAGGAGAAATATGTATTATCTTCTTTCAAGAAAGTGTGAAAGGTAAAGGTACACACTTCATAAAATGTTCAAATATATATTATGCACCTTAAGTTGTGAAAGAAATATGCTGACAGGGCTTTTGAGGGACCCCTTAAAATTCCACTAACAAACTGAAGAAAGTTTTGGGATAATTTTACCCTCTCGGGATACTGCTAGTCATCTCCACTATGAGAGACTTAGTGAGGTTCTAAAAGGTACTCCTGAAGATCAATTATGTTTTCCACTGAAATATATTAAATGCTCAAAACATCAGATATTTCAAAAGCATTTCACAGGGAGGAAAAAAAAACGTAGACCACTTTTGATGGAGACCCATTTAAAAACATTTTCAGCTTATTATGAGTCATGCATATGTGTAGCACAAAATTTCTGTACGACGTTTGAAGACAATTGTTTTCCCCACCAGAGATCCACATAACAAGCATCAGACCCTCTGTTTCCTAAAGGATAGTCAGAATCCCACAATTAAAATTTAAAAAAATACACCCTTCTGCTTCTAAACAATACAGTTACAATTGCTATTTTTCTGCATTTAAGATACTTACCCTATTAAACGTAGACATATGGTAACAGTTATATTTTGGATTTTCAAACAAAGCTACTGAGAAGCATTATCGGTGACCTATTAAAGAAGGAATGCTCATATCTATTATAGGAAGGTGGACAGAGTGAGCCTCCTAGAGCCAAAGCAGTAGCAAAAGTCTTTCAGCATCTGATATTCATTCTGGATGGCAATACCACTAATGCTTTCTGAGAGAAAACCTGAACTAGGCTGAACTGGCAAGAATAGATATTTTACTAAGTGCTGGTATTTATGAACCAAAATCCACTCCCAAAGCTTCAATCTTTTCTCGAACTTTACAAGTTTGACAAAAGGATGACTTGATAAGTAGGATTAAGTTAGGTTTTACCTTGCAGTCTTACTAACCCCCTTTTCTCAATGAGAGGGTAGACTCCAATTGAGTTTGCAACATGGAAGTCTAGGATTTATTTTAGAAACTGGTTTCCATTACTCTCAAATTCCTACTATCTGAACTGTTTTATTTTGAAGCACAGAGTGCAGCTTGCAGAAGATCAATTCAGATCAAGTTACAGTAATAAGAATACCAGCAGCTATTTTGTGAGAGCAAATTTTTTTTGACAGAGTAGTATTCACAAGTACCTGGTTAAAGAGGAATCCAAATATCATTCTCATCAATGATTCTCTATAAGCGGAACACACTACATTGACCCTCTCCTTCAGGAAGTCAACAGCTTATTTTGGAACACCGCAAATATTCTGGTTGGCTTACTTTTCTCCCATGAAAATTTGGAAGTAAATGGCAATATTCAAACAGATATATGGCACTGACCTTGCTATGCAAGGGGCAATTTAAAGGTTCTTAATTTCACAGTTTTAAATAAAATTTGTATAATCAGATGGAAAAGCCATCCATATTCTAAATATCTACAGCAGTGGATACTAAACTACGTGTTTATAAGACATTCTTTTTCATAGCACTTAAACTGAAGTAGTCTTTTTAATCCATAAAATAGCGGGATCACCAACAGTGCAAACTCATGCTATGTTTTGCAAGTGAATCTCAATTGTTCTCTGTGGATCATGTCCCAAGGGTTATTTTAGTTCAGTTTCCATGTCCATTCAGTTTCTCCCCTCTGTGACTGGCAATCCATTAATAATTGGGCTTAGCAGGCCACCCACCCAAACTAGTCATCTAGCCATCTGCAATTGATGGCTTTCATTAGAGGAAATAGCCATTTCACAGATACCGTTCAGCCCTCAATATCCATGCATGACAGATAATCAGAAAACTGAGATAGATGAATCAAGCTTAATCTGAGAGTGAATCAGCGAAAGAGCTATCAGTGGAACAGATCCCAGGAAATCCGACATCTTCTGCTCTTAGCACTAAACTACACTGCAATAAGTGCCTTGTTCACTATCTACTCAAACTGTAGATGACTATTCACCAAGGAAAAAAAAAAAGCTATTCCATAACCTAACTACCCAAAGAGCCATGCAAACTCACTGAGGTATTTGAGGGGGAAACCTTGATCTGTGGAATCAAGAAACAACTTCTACTGGTTGGGGGTGAACCACATACAATATTTTAACATTCCTTTTACTGGCCCTTCAGCAGCAACCTGATGCATAATTTTGATATAGCTGGGCTTGGAACATTTGTCGTTACTGTTGCTACCTCATCCAGCCATTGTTTGTGCATACTAGACAGCCATTTTTTCTTTATACACTTGTTCCCATGTTCTGAATACAGTTTGAATGAGAACAAACCGGCTGGTGTGTATCATGGCAAGTTACTTTTAAGGATGCACTAAACCAGAAGACATGAAGTAAGGGTAAAATGGGCTTTACTACATATTATGAACTACACAGTTGGGATATAACAGACCCACAAAAAAGACACAGATTAAAAAAACCCACATCTATAATTACATAATTAATAAGGAAGACAATTTCAACAATAGCTATGCATTTCTTTTTTAGTTTTCTGTTGGCAAGTATATTGCATTATATTGACTTTAGTTAGGATATTAGTACTGAACATCTGTATTTATTTTTCCTCTTTTATAATGAGAAGGGATTTGTTTCTCTCCTAGCAATGCTGGGAAGTATATTCACAGAACTGAGTAACCAAAAGATTACGTGAATAGATCGTTGATATTTGCCTTATTTGAACATTCTATTTGCTTTCCTTTCTTGTTGTGCTGCTCATATGACTATTTGATCAACAGAGCTCATTTCTGTACCTTCAAAGTACTAGATAACGAAAGCCATTGTTACAGGTTGGCAGTGTTTGCCAGGGACTTTCCACCCTGCATAGCAGGTATTCAACTTGCTAGGAAAGCGTGGAGGGTTGTTTTTTTTCTGACTCCTTGAGGCAGATTACTTGTTACCCCATCGGTTATAAGAGAATATGGGATGAGCAGACCTAACAGAGGGACTCTACGAGCAGCCTAATTTAGAGAGAAGGTTTCATCTGATTTTGTGTGTTACCTAACAGTTTTGTCAATAACACCAAACCATGTGAAAGAAGAGAGGTTTGCGTTTTACATAATACTTAGAGTGCACTTATACAGCATGTTGGGAAAGATACATGCTCATCAACAATCTAGTCCTATGGGCTGTCTACCAGCAACAGAAAAATCAGCCAACACTCCCCACTCCACCTACCAATGCAGCACAAAGTGAGGGTTTATGTATATTTTAGATCAAGTTATTTAATTTCAGCTTCCACCTTACTAAATGGCATATCAGTAATTAAAACTTTTTGACAACTATGCAAAACAGTGTTGCCAACCCCAAGCATACCAAAAACAAAACAAAAAAAAAACCCAAGTCAGTCCCTAAAGAGAGTCATAACACTTTTAAAAGACAACTTTTTATGTGCCTTCTAGTATTTGAGCCTTTAGGGTCCATGTTTTCCAGCTTCTCTCTGCAATCATGAGGTCCAGAATTTTTTTTAATTGAAAGCTGAGATTTTGATTTATTCACATGACTTCAGGAACTGGCACTATCAGAAAGACCCCAACAAATATTGTGAGACTCAAAATCCGAAGAGCTGAAACACCAGGGATGCAACCTGGCAGAGGCATAATAGACAATATAGCAAAATCTTAATTTAGTTTAGTCTGGAAACTTTGAGGTTCAAACTTTTGTTCAAAACGAGCTATCCTAATTTCCTGTTGTGTGTGCCACACTCAATTTAGACATTTAAATACGGATAGCCTGCAAGTTAGTTTGCACTCTACTTTGGAATCTAACTTAAAGGTTTCTAGAAAATAATTTCCACTGCAAACACTGATATGCAGTTGTTCTGCCCAATCTTGTGAAAACTCCTTCTAATGAGCTTCTGCAAATAACATGTAATTTAAATCCCTTCACAAATCAGTGCGGTACATTAATCTGAACACATAGGTGGGACTATTTTAAATTAGGGAATGCTAACTGGTAGTTTACGTGAGTTGTTCCACTCACAATACTTCCCTTCCTCATCCCAAAAAAATAATTTTTGTGAAGTCCATGATTACATCCAACCTCTCTCCTCTGCAGTACCTTGAACTTCTTCTGTGAGGCAGATATCATACAATGGTGAAAAGATTAAAGAGACCAACCCACACTTCAGAAGAGCACCAGGTGTCCAAAAGGAACCACGTGGCTCAACCAAGTAGTACCTCAGTGCAAACATGCCACCCTTTAGAAGGAAGACATGTTAGTCCCAAACAATGCTAAGTCTGAGCTACTGTTTGGAGGAAGTACACTTTAGAAAATGCAGAGTCTGGATCACTCCCACTCGTCTGAAGACAGATACAGCAATGAGAGTCAGATGCCCCTGCCAACCAAAAGAGTAGAGCCAGAAATTGCATGTATACTGATTTCACTTGTTAAAAGGTCTGGAAAAAGGGAACGACTGGGGAAATGAGTACATAACTCAGCTAATGACTAATTCCAGGGGCAAAGGCAAACCAGGACATCAGGAGGAGATGAGCACTTCCAACTTTATTATTTAATGCACAACAGCAAGTGCAGGGCCGTAAAAGTCTCAGTAATGAGGATGTGGCGGAAGGGGGAGAAAGACATCAACTTTGACATGGAAGCATATTCTAATTGAAGTTCAAACCTGCATTTCTCAGCTAAAAAGTTACATTACTTTTTTCAAGTAAGTACTTTTCTCTGCCCTCTGACAACAAATGTCATCTGTCCCCCACTTAGTGCCTCAGATTAAAATACTAACTACCCAGCAACATGGTTAATGTACATTCTATTTGATGTTAATGTACATTCTAGTTCTTTTACAGCCCTACTGCTAACCTTACCTGTTTATTCAGGGTAGGTTTTAGAACCTTCCAAAGAAGGAATTTCCATAGTACTGCTTAAGAGGGAGGGGAAAAAAAATCCATAGATGAAAGAGCAGGGAATCCTAGTCTCTCCGCTGTCGGAACAACAATAAAAGATGGCCACCTGGCTCCTTAGGGTTTGTTTTTGTAAACTGCTGCCATTGACTTGACATGAGAATTCTGAAGAGCGACTAGGCCTAAACGCTACTCCTGAACCCTAAATCTGTTATGCACCTTAGGGTACATCTACACTGCAAATAAAAACCTCTGGATGGCCCATGCCAGCTGACTCGAGCTAAAGGGCTGTTTAATTGTGATATGGATGTTCATAAAGTTGAGAAGATATTACAATGTCCTCTAACAAAAAATGTTGATGGGGAAAGGTGTCGGGTTCAATCACAGAAACCCCCTTTGGGAATGCCACCTGACGTGCTCAGACTACGTCCAAGCCCGTTTTCCCTGGCAGCTTGGGACTTCAGTGCCCTGCCTGGTTTGAGCCAGACACGCTAGCCTGCTACAAACACAGACACAGATCTGAACCATGTCCCCCAAAAGCTGCAGGCTTAACTGAAAACAGCTTAAGATGTGTTCCTGTCTCTAACTCCCAATGGGGTCCAAACCCCAAATAGTTCCGTTTTACCCTGTATAAAGCTTATGCAGGATAAAGTCATAAATTTTTCGCCCTCTATAATACTGATAGAGAGTTATGCACAGCTGTTTGCCTCTCCCACCCCCCCCAGGTATTAATACATACTCTGGGTTAATTAATAAGTAAAAAAGTGATTTTATTAAATACAAAAAGTAGAATTTAAGTGGTTCCAAGTAATAACAGGCATAACAAAGCGAATTACCAAGCAAAATAAAATAAAACATGCAAGTCTAAGCCTAGTACAGTAAGAAAACTGAATACAGATAAAATCTCACCCTCAGAGATGTTTCAATAAGCTTCTATCACAGACTGGATGCCTTCCTAGACTGGGCACAATCCTTTCACCTGGTACAATCCTCGTTCCAGCTCAGGTGGTAGCTAGGGGATTTTTCATGACTGCAGCCCCCTTTGTTCTGTTCCACCCCCTTATATAGCTTTTGCACAAGGCAGGAATCCTTTGTCCCTGTCTGGGTTCCCACCCCTCCTTCTAAATAGAAAAGCACCAGGTTAAAGATGGATTCCAGTACAGCTGACATGATCACATGTCACTAACACTTCATTACCCACTTGCCAGCACACTGGTATACAGGAAGACTTACAAGTAAACAGAGACATCTACAGTCAATTATCCTGGTTAATGGGAGCCATCAAGATTCCAAACCACCATTAACGGCCCACACTTGGCATAATTACCATAGGCCCTCAGAGTTATATTTCATATTTCTAGTTTCAGTTACAAGAGTGATACATTTGTACAAATAGGATGACCACACTCAGTAGATTATAAGGGCTGGTTCACACTTGGGTTCACCCTAAGCTTTGTAATGATACCTTACAAGAGACCTTTTGTAGGAAGCATATTCCAGTTTCATTATATTCACACTCATTAGCATATTTTCATAAAATCATATAGAGTGCAACGTCACAAAAGGTATGAAAGAGAAACAAAACAACTTAAACTATTTTAATAAAACATGATCAGATAACGTTACATCAGACCTAGTTTCCAAATTATCTGAAAAGATCACGTCCTCTAATATGAAAAAGCAAAAAACCTTTCCTGTCACTCTAGTCAGAGGAAAATAAACTATTTATTATTTCTATTGCTGTAACTGCAGGAAAAAGGATGGGAAAGCTTAAGATGGAAAAGTCAGCCCTAAACAGAAGCAATCCCATGTTTATCTTGACTAATTTTGAAAGGTCTGGGAACAAAAGACTTCTATTATTGAATAGGATAGCTCCTTTTTAGTCTTTATGATTTGCCTGACAAGTTCCCATTTATAGATGTTGTGAATGCAATAGTGTGTCAAGCCTTTTCAAATGTTAAGGAACCATGGGGATGTTGAATTATATTTGAGATTTCAAAACAGTTCAGAGGATGTAGCTATATGTCTTCAATTAAGTTTAATTGAAAATGTGTGGATAGGCTTTAGTGCCCACTATAACTCATCTGTTTACTGCAGCACATTACATTGTATCAAAGCAACCTTATAAAAATATATTAGAGCAACCCTATAAAATCAGTTGTTTTTGCAAATTTAATAAATGCTGCGTGGTCTACCATGTTAAAAATACACATTGCTCTAAGTTACAGTACTGCAAGTCATGGGAGATGGATTACAAAAACTTCCACAGATAGCTGTTGCTAAATCAGAGAAGGATTAAAATGCAATAGAAATCTAAAGCTCTTCAGTCTGTACAAAAGCTGAATGGTGGACCTGACCAATGTAATAGTAATTGTATTAGCGAAAGCTTTCAGGGTACCTAGAAACAACCTTATGGATTTAAGTGTATTTGTGTTTCCCACATACAGTAGGCTCCTTTTTGAAGAAGTGATTGACTAGACTGCATTTTGCTCATTGCTTCCCTGGCTTAGGCGGTCATGAGCTCTTCAGGCCTGTGCTTCATTTCCTCTGCTGATTCCTACTTGGTTTCTGCTGTTAATTTAAGGCATGGTCCTAACAAATAATGAATCGAGCCACAGAAGTGCTAAAGACCAAACAGATTACACAGGTTAAAAAGACCAGGATAAAGTTTGTGAACTAGGGACAAGGCATTCTCAGAAAGGATCTGGGTGTGGAAGGAAGCTCCGAAGGAGATTAGGCAACTCCAGCATCTGACAGTATCTCTAGGAAACTGTGCAAAAGTTTGCTTTTCAAGAAAGCCTTTCCTTTATAGCAAGACTGACAACCTCCTTCTGCCCCCAAAAACCAAAACCAGAGCTTTTACTACTGGAAAGGAACAGCCACAGGCTCCATAAAATCTGCTAGGGACTTCAGCTATCACTATTAATTTTATGTGGAAGGTGCTTGGATGCTATAGTGATGGGCAACAGTGTGAAACTCTAAGATGGATATATGCATTCTAACAGCTAAATCCTGGTCCCACTGAAATAACAGCAATTTTCAGCGACTCCAGTGGACAAGGATAAGGTCGTAAAATAATTCCGATAACAGTTCAGATGTTCTGTTTTATGCTAACTTGTAAGTGTTAAATTTCATATTTTGTAGAATGTGATATCAACAGCAACTTAGTTAATACCGCTTTCATCATGCAGTTAAAAATATATCAAATGTGTCTTCCTAGAATTTTTATCCTGACATTTCGGAAAGCATTTACTCTTGTTTTAACAGCCTCATATATTTGATATTTAGAGCTCACTTGCTGGTTAATTTGATCAGCTAATTTCTTGACTAAAGTAACAGATGTTGTAGTGTTGCAACTATTACAGTTGGTGTGACTTTTTTTGTTTTTTAAACGAAATAATTATACCGGTACAACACCTATTGTGGGTGCAATTATATTGGTATAGAAGTTCCTATGCCAGTATAGGTGGCTCCACACAATTGTCTCCTCACTAGGGCGGTTGTGCCAGTGTAGTTAAAAATGGTACAGATTTTGAGTGTGGACAAAGCCCTACTTTCTTGAACATGTTTCTGTGTATCTTGTCATTAGATTGTTCCCACCCCTTAAACTAAGTATTTGTTTCAACTAGACTGTAGTCCTCACGGCAGAGGTCTTATTTGTTGTCTGCAACAGAAGCTGTGATACAAGAAAACTCTGAACTAGCATGTAGACAAATCTTAATTATGCTGTTTTACATTAGCCCACTTTGTACCCATTTATTAGCAACTGTACAGCTGCATTGGTGCTAGCAGAAATTCAGTAATATTATGCAGCTTCTTCCAGCTCACAGGTCTAAATTTTACCATTGCTGGAAATCAGTGATCCAAAGAAAAGACTTGGGCATATATATTTGCAAAGTTGTCTGTGTGCTGAATTATTTTTTCTACAGCATGTTTTATAAGTGTTTGATTTTTATTGTAATTCTCTAAAATTGTGTATAAAATAGAAATATGAATTAAATTATTTAGCTTTAGTCCAGGTAAAACCAATAAGACGACAGTTCTCCTTGACTAGCACTCCTGTAGTCTTTAATTTATCACGGGATGCTTAGTTCTGTCTTCTGGCAATCGCGCAGCGCTTGTGTAATTAAAAAAAGGCATAGGTAACATTATTTTTAAGCACATCTAGCAAAAAAGGCATTATGGTCCATTTAGCTTTGTTTACATCAGGGAAACTAACCTACCACAAAGAGCCTTTCCAATCAAGGTAAATCGTTCCCTGAAGTAGAGGATGTTCTAGTTTAAAAAAAAAAAAAAATCATACTTGTTTGATATTATGGTAAAACATTACAAAATAATGGACTCCGCAGTGGAGAGCTCTTAAAATGGTTGGTTTCAATGTGTGAAATACTGCAGCAAAATCTATTAAGATCAGGATTAATGAATTCAGATCCATAAGCACACAGCCTAGTTATTCAATAAATGGGGTGCACCATTTTGCAATACTGGCTTATTTTTGTGTATCTTGGCACTTTTTTGCCCAATGTAAACACCTGGTTTATATATTACGTAAAGTTACTCTGTCTTAGTGTTTCACAAGAAACTTGTTTAAATGGATTGTTGTGTGGATAAGCTTTAAAGGGGGGATGGGGGCGGAGGAGGTAAAATGGGGGAGGGAATGGAATATATTTTTGTTCTTCCTTCCACAACATATCACCACAGCTGGTAGCTCAAAGTCTCTTGAATATGCCTCTTCATAGTTATTTGGGATAAGAAAAGTCCCAATACCACCATATTTTGCCACCTACTTTTGAAGTTATTGTCCTAAAATTACAGTAGAATCTCTAGGTCTTACTTAGTGGGAGGCTGTGGATTACAGAATGTTTCATATTAGCAAGTAAACAATAAAAAAGCAAGGATGAACTATCAGTGCACTTTATTTTAATAACTGCTTAGTTTTAATTATATTAAAGCATAATATTTGTGTAAATGTACAACACAGCATTTTGAGACTTTGGAGGACTTGGCTATTGAATAAACAGCACTTTTGCATGTGATGGGGGTTGAGTGAAGTTTTCCTGAAACCCACAGCATTTAGAAGATAAAAGTATGGGAATAATATTTTAATTTAGGTAAAATAAATGGGCCAATGATGTTAACATAACCCAGTCTATGTCCAACATTAGTTTTAAACAAACAAGGTGTGTGGTTTGGTATACAGAGACCTCTGCCTGCTTAGTACCCTGGCGCAAACACCAATAAAAACCTTTTAAACCTCTTATTAAAGATATAGGGGGGAAAAAAAGTTAAAGCATTTGAAATGTAAAGCGTTAAATAAGGCTCTCTTTTTAACATTTCTTGTTTCCTCTCACTCTAGCTTTAGAGAGTTTTAAAAGGGAAAAACCCTTGTTTGACAGTCTCTTAGATGGCATCAATATTTTTTATTACTGCCAATGTTTAAGTCGTTTCATACCAGGTGGTGGTTAGGATTCAGCTGGAGCTGGTAGGGTGGTGATGTCATCCTGCTCCCTCTCTCTGGCCTGGTCTAGTAAGGGTATTTCTCAAGATCAAGATGAAGAAGGCCTGGGATCACAGAAAAAGGTGGGGCTGGCAGCCATGATGATGAAACTAGCTTCAGTAGCCTCCATCAGCTCTTTTTAGTGATGGGTGGAATAGCCAAACTCCTCTCTATTTTGTTCACCAATTATGCCTAATAACCGACATATCAATCAATGCTGGCTCTAACTTCTAGCTTCACATCTATTTTTAACAAGAATAATTTCAACACAATCCTTGAATCATAGCAACTTGTCCTTTTTGTTTAAACTAAATTCTGTTGATGCAAGTTGGCGATTGTAAGAGCATTAGAGTCTGCCAATCATGCCGAACAGCATCTATTCCATCAAGTTTCCTACAGAAAAAAAAGTATCTTGAGTGGCAATTAATTTTAAAAAGGCCTTTGTAAATAATGATTAATGGCATAAACTTTCAAAGCTGAGTACCTGCAGTTAGGCTCTGAAATCCATATTTCAGCCTTTAAAATTTTAAAAATGGCTTGTCAAGCTACTTTTTTTCCTGTAGGGAACCTGGTGCAGTGAGTGCTGTTCGGCATAAATAGATTCTGATGCTTTTTAGGAGATATATATATTTAATTATTCAATCTTCGCTCTGTTCTTTTGAGAGACTTCTGAGGACTTTCAACTCAATAGTTATGAGATTTAATAATATGACCTCCAAATAGTCATTTTTGTTTTGTTTTTTTACAGATATGATATAACATAGGACTTTTCATACTGGATATGATCCATGTTGCCATCTAGTTCAGTGCCTTCCTGACAGTGGCCAGAACCAGTTTTTTCCACAGGAAAGAGTGAGTAACCCTATAATGGACACTTATGAAGTAAACTGCACATTGGAATTTGGAAGAAACATCCATCAGTTAGTAGATGGATTATGCCTTAAAGCAGCGGTTGGCAACCTTCGGTACACAGCCCATCAAGGTAATCTGAAAGCAAGCCGCGAGACATTTTGTTTACGTTGGCCATCCACAGGCATGGCGCCCCGCAGCTCTCAGTGGCCGCGGTTTGCCATTCCTAGCCAATGGGAGCTGCGGGAAGCGGCAGGCTGCAAGGTCGTGCTGGTCAACATAAACAAAATGTCTCGCAGCCCACCTTCAGATTACCCTGATGCACCACCTGCCAAAGGTTGCTGACTCCTGCCCTAAAGCATGATGGTTTATCTCCAATTTTGTGTTGCTTGTTCTTTAAACAACACAAAATTGGTGGAGTGATAAATGATGGAGACAGGTCCATTATACAGACCTATCACCTGGCAAGGTAGGCTCATGTGAGCCCAAGATCATACTTTTAGAAACAAAAACAGTAGGATACACGTACATGATAGGGGACTGTATCCTGGAATGCAGTGACAGTGAAAGACTTAGAAGTCATGGTAGGTAGCCAACTGAACATGCGCTCCCATTGCTGTAGCTAAGAGAATGTGACTGTGTAACTTATGAATTCTGGTTTATATTAAATTTTTGTATCATGGAATGCCTCTGAACCGATGTGGAATCCACTATTTGCTAACAAGGCTATAGCACATCTCTGCCAGACCCAAGAAAATAGTCATTAGTCTTAATAACTGTGCTCTAATCATACAGTGGGTATGCTGAAGAGGTTGCCTGATTGGGGAAACCAGTCTAACCAAGTTTATTTGCAAGGGGTTGATGAAGTGGAGAATGGAAAAGTCACCAGCAGTAGTACTAAGAAACTACTAGTAGGGGAACACAAACTTGAGATTCACAGAAACCTACCCCAAGCTGCTGTAGAAGAGAGGAACTGATGGGCATGTTTTCACAGCAGGGGCTCTGATATAACTGCAGGACTACCAGCCAAGGTCACAGAAAGCTAGCTGACCTAAAAAGTGCCACGAGACTCAAGAAAGGACTCTGGACACTCCAGAGGATTCCCCAGTGTGATGAAGAAGCTCATAGACTTTAAAGGTCAGACGGGACCATTATGATCATCTAGTCTGACCTGCACAATGCAGGCCACAGAATTTCACCCACCCACTCCTGCAATAATCCTCTCACCTATGTCCCAGCTCAAGCTGAGACAGGGAAAATGTGTAAAACTATGATATTTTGTCTAGACCTGCACATATCCTATGCTGCTAAGTAAAGAGTAATGGTGTTTGGAATCCTGAGCAATATCTGTTTGCTTTCACTGTCATATGCCCCTGAAGAGTTTAACTGTAAAGTCAGAATTTCAGCCACACAGCTGAAATTCTGGGGAAGAGGGGTGTCACACTTAAGCTACAGAGAAGTCTGAAAGGCCAGGATTAGCCCCAGGGGGTGAAGTCCTATGGCATGTGTTATGCAGGAGATAAACTAGATGATCATAATGGACCCTTCTGACCTTAAAACAAAATAAAAAGTCACCACACATAGAATTTTAAGTTTTAAGTGCATGAGCTGACACAAAGATGAACATCTCCTTCTAAATTATCTACTACATAGGACTGCATTTCTTTCCTTCCCTTGTCTCTGTTTTGACCACCAAAATTAAAATGTTTTCCTCAAATTCAGGCTTACACAAAGCACTCTTAGGAAGAGGATACTTAGCAAGTAGGTAATTAAGATCAAGCATCCTCACTGTGTCTTTTAAAGTACTCCCGTAGGTCCCCAATCATTGGCTCTTTAAAGAGCCATGCCACCAGAAAACGTTTCACGAACTGGGATAATGGCACATGCTACATTTGCTCCTTTTTTTGGTGTCTTCCATTTTATTTTTACATTTTCTGTTTTACTGGAGTATCTAAACATTTTATGTTAGTCCACATGGTAAAATATCTACATTTAGAAGAGACCAAGAAGTGAAACGAACAAAAGTACTGCAGAGGTGTGGGGAAGCTAACACAGTGTCGGACGGCAATGCGCTTGGCTCACTTAAGTTTGGTTTCGCCTCCACTTTCAAGATCCCAAAATCCATCTGAGTTTAATAAAGCATACATAAAATGCAGCTCAACTAGTGTGACTGTAATCTCGACAGGGCAAAAGCATCACCATTGTGTTCTCTCATTAGACAAGTAACAGTAAGAATACCTGTCCCTCATCTACATTAGCTGGAGCTGCACCAGTGGTAGATATCCCAAAAGAAGGTAGAGGCAGATATATTTATGTTCACTTGACTTCAAACTGAAAAGGTCACTCCAATCAAGTGTGACCACTGATACAAAAAATAAGGAATAGATTTTTTTTTTTAAAATCAGTCCTGACTCACAGCATAGCGCTGAAGTAAACTGCACTCTTGTTAACTGATAAGTTATTAACAGTATTTCAGTTAATACAAAACTATGGAAAGGATCATTATTCAATTTGAAGAGTACCACAAATAATGCTGGTTTTGTGGTTGCTTTCCACTGTACAGATTAGAAAGCGGGGCACTTACATCACTCATTATGAGGAGATTGTTCTCTTATTACAAAAAGGCTGACCTGCAGCCTTTTTCAGACAAAAAGTTATGCAATCACAAAGACGAGAGAGTTTCTAGACATATTAAGTATTTATTTTCAGGCTACACTATTTATCTGTAGGAACAGCTCTCTAGTGAAAGAAACAATGGTGAACTCATTCTCCCAGCACTGTTCAGCAGTACAGCACATCAGGCATTTTTGACTTCCACAGCTGAGGAATGAAGAACTGCAGTTTACAGAAATTCAGAACCTTAATGTCCAAGTAGCATCATAACTATTTTGTCCACGTTAAAAAAAAATTACTTGTTCTTATGAAGTACCAAGGTACTCCTATCAGTAAAATTCCATCTATTAAGACCAGACTGCCTCATACTACTCAGTGATTTTAAAATGGCTCAGACATCAAGCCATATCAAAACCAAAAATAAGACGAACTGGCTATAACTTTTTCCACATTTTCCTCCAAGCACCATCTATTAAAGCCTGGAATCTGGGCACCCAGGGCAAGGACACACCAGTTCAAGGAGAAATGGGCTCTGCAGAGGAGCAGGATGGGTGTTAGGCAGAGGAGCAAACTGATAGCTGCCTGCGGGCGGTGGGGAGGTCACATGAACCTTGATTCACTCAGCTCCCAGACTACTGCACTGTGCAGCACAGTATGGGGAGGAGGTGACCAGCCCTCTGTGGAGAAAGAAGTGGTTCAGGACTATTTAGAAAAGCTGGACGAGCACAAGTCCATGAGGCCGGATGCACTGCATCCGAGGGTGCTAAAGGAGTTGGCCAATGTGATTGCAGAGCCATTGGCCATTATCTTTGAAAACTCATGGCAATCGGGGGAGGTCCACGATGACTGGAAAAAGGCGAATGTAGTGCCCATCTTTAAAAAAGGGAAGGAGGAGGATCTGGGGAACTACAGGCCAGGCAGCCTCACCTCAGTCCCTGGAAAAATCACGGAGCAGGTCCTCAAGGAATCAATTCTGAAGCACTTAAAGGAGAGGAAAGTGATCAGGAACAGTCAGCATGGATTCACCAAGGGCAAGTCATGCCTGACTAATCTAATTGCCTTCTATGACGAGATAACTGGCTCTGAGGATGAGGGAAAAGCAGGGGACGTGTTATTCCTTGACTTTAGCAAAGCTTTTGATACTGTCTCCAACAGTATTGTTGGCAGCAAGAAGTATGGGCTGGATGAATGGACTACAAGGTGAATAGAAAGCTGGCTAGATTGTCAGGCTCAACTGGTAATGATAAATGGCCTCATGTCTAGTTGGCAGCCGGTATCAAGTGGAGTGCACCAAGGGTTGGTCCTGGGGCCAGTTTTGTTCAATATCTTCATTAATGATCTGGAGGATGGCGTGGACTGCACCCTCAGCAAGTTTGCAGATGACACTAAACTGGGAGGAGTAGTAGATATGCTGAAAGGTAAGGATAGGATACAGAGGGGCTCAGACAAATTACAGGATTGGGCCAATAGAAATCTGATGAGGTTCAACAAGGACAAGTGCAGAATCCTGCACTTACGACAGAAGAATCCCAGGCACTGCTGAAGAGTAGGGACCGAGTGGCTAGGCAGCAGTTCTGCAGAAAGGAATTATGGGTTACAGTGGAACAGAAGCTGGATATGAGTCAACAGTGTGCCCTCGTTGTCAAGAAGGCTAACGGCATTTTGGGTTGTATAAGTAGGAGCACTGCCAGCAGATCGAGGGACATAATCATTCCCCTCTATTCGGCATTGGTGAAGCCTCATCTGGAGTACTGTGTCCAGTTTTGGGCCCCACACTACAAGAAGGATGTGGAAAAATTGGAAAGAGTCTAGTGGAGGGCAACAAAAGTTATCAGGGGGCTGGAGCACGTGACTTATGAGGAGAGGCTGAGGGAACTGGGATTATTTAGTCTGCAGAAGAGACGAGTGAGGGGGGATTTGATAGCTGCTTTCAACTACCTGGAAGGGGGTTCCAAAGAGGATGGATCTAGACTGTTCTCAGTGGTAGATGACAGAATAAGGAGTAATGGTCTCAAGTTGCAGTGGGGGAGGTTTAGGTTTGATATTAGGAAAAATGGAATAGGCAGGGGGGACAAACAAAAGAAAAAGGGGGGGCAATATAAACAGAGTAAAAACAAGATGAGAAAAAAAAGAGTAACAAAAGCAAATGACAGGAGAGAGAGAGAGAATAAAGGCGTTAATTGAGCAAGAGTTATGCAGGAAGATTGTACTAGATTAGTGGATGGGTGCAAAGTGGGGACACAAGCACGCACTGGCTAAGGGTATGGCTACACTGCGCTGCTTTTAGCAACACGGGTGTGCCACTATAGCCATGCTGCTAAAAGCCGCACAGTGTAGCCACGGTTTGTCAGCAGGAGTGGTAATGGTAAATACTGGTAAAACAGGTTTCTATGGCTAACGTTCAGTGGTTATGGCAGGCTAGTGGTATACACCATTTTCAGTGACAGAAAGAAATCTTACATCAATTAAATCTTTAATATTCACCCATGAAAGACAAAATAGATATTCATCTCTAAAACACAGTTATACGTCACTATGTATCCTCACTTTGACTTAGATGTTCCTCTCCTCCCCTCCTTCAGGTTTACTCCAAGGGTGGAACAAGGACAGGATTATGAAGGATCAGCATACTGGTATTTCCAAGTTTGGTGGTCTTTGGAAACGGAGTTTTGAATATCCTGATATGAATCCAAACACACAATATCATCAAAATTCTTGCAGACTGGTGAAGACTGCGTGGACAGATTACTTCAATATATTCATCAAAATATGAAGTCACTTCACCAAACATTGCCCATGTTTTCCCCATAAAAATATTTATCTTATCTTATGGATAAATTTTTGTTATAGATAAACTTTTTAGACCATATGTGGAAGTTTTGTTTAAATATGCGAAGTATGTGATCACTCTAAACAAAACCAATATGACAACTTCCTCCACAACTAATTGTTTTATAACGACTCATCAAAATTAACTACATTTCTCTTTGGAATTCAGCCAACTATCTTTTCCAACAATTAATAAGATAACAGACCAACGTATAGGCTTCACTACACAATTCTCAGAGATTGCTCTAAGTGCAATGGGCTCTGTTTGCCTTCTTCTGATCCCTATAAGCAGAGTCATACATTGCTTTTAGAGGACTCAATTCAGATATAAAGATAAATAAATGTAATACCAAAAAAAACCTGAATTTGAGCAACAAGCAGAATTAAGAAGTTAGTATTAGAGTGAACACTCATTAAGATAAGAAGTTCCCCATAACTGTATTACTACATCAAAGATATTTAAAATTTTGAAATTCTAATTATTTTTCAGTAGGTTTATTCTCACATTTCTCCGAGCCCTGGCAAGGAAAATAAACTGATTCGTCAATTTTGTGTGTTTATAGTTAGTTTCATTTTCATGCCCCTGCACAATCTTTGTCAAGTTGCTGACTGTGCAGGAAACATTTGTTTATTTGTTAATAAAAGCTTCCCATTGGAATAGGTTTTCACACGTTTTGTGAAAGTATCTTCTACTGATCTTCGATTTTTTAGGATTAAGTTCTTAAAGAGATTTGTGTCCAAGTTCGATGCAACAGTACCCCTTCAAAGCACAAAAGTTCATTTATTCACTTGATGATGTGTTAGAAGGCAGGTATTAATTTAGTCAACTACTATCTAAACAAAAGGCCTTTTTAGTTTCATTATTTGAAGTATCATACACGTGAAGTTTATATTTAAAGGGAAATAGCATTAAGACAGTTTTCAGGTTGAGATATCAGAAGTTACCAAAACCTGTGCCTAAGTACTACAATATTTACCTGAATGTAAAAATATACAGGATGTACAAAGGGACCAAGTTATAACACAGAATAAATACAGCAATAATTACAGTTGACTGAACAAAACAAAACAAAAAAACAATGGAAGTTACTACAAAGCACAGTGTGGACAAGTTAATAGTTCTTGCTGCACTAACTCTTCAAATTTCCTAACTTGAGCTCATGGTTTTGCATCACCAATACCATATGAACCATTATTTTGTTTTTTAGTTTCCTGAGTTTTAAGAAAAAAAGAACTAGCTTTGTTGAAGAGTACATTCATACACTAAAAAAAGAAACAGCATATCTTAATACACTGTGACAAAATTCCTCCTCTACCTCGGTGGGTCCTGCGCTTATTGGCGGATTTTTGTTTGCCTCAGAGATCTTCCCCTCTGGTAGAACCCACAGTCCAGATCAACTCCTCCTGTGTCTGATAAGGAGTTGGGAGTTTTGGGGGGAACCCGGGCCCGCCCTCAACTCCGGGTTCCAGCCCAGGGCCCTGTGGATTGCAGCTGTTTAGAGTGCCTCCTGGAACAACTGCACGACAGCTACAACTCCCTGGGCTACTTCCCCATGGACTCCTCCCAACACCTTCTTTATCCTCACCACAGGATCTTCCAGCAGTACGTCCTCTTACTCTCAGCTCCTAGTGCCTCTTGCTCCCAGCTTCTCACACGCAACCTCCTTCCACAGCTCCCAACCTCTCACTGACTAACTGGGAGGCTTTTAACTAGTTCCAGCCAGTCCTTGATTGGCTTCAGGTGTCCCAATCAACCTCCCTGCCTTCTGGAAAGTTCTTAATTGGCCCCAGGTGTCTTGATTAACCTGGAGCAACTGCCATAAGGTATCAGGGATTTGTTTAGCCTGGGGCTAACTTATTGGTTCCTTACCACTTTCCTATAGCCCTCTGGCCTTGCCCCGTCACAACACACACTGATCTCTTTTATGTATAACAAGGCCCTGGGTCACACACATTTAGGTGCTTGGGCCCTTTCAGAATAGGCTTCCGGGAAATTTAAGTTGCCAAGAAGGAAATGAACTTATCAGTCATGGGACCAAAGAATCAGGCAACTGCCTCTGATAAATATATAAGGACTAGTCTGAGCTCAGTTGGAGGGTAGATAAATTAGTCCTGGGGGGAATTCTGCACCAAAACTAAGGGGTAGTTAACTATCCTCACTCACACCTGTGTGTTAACTGTCTGCAATGGGCTATTTTGATTATCACTTCAAACATTGCCCCCCCCCCCCCCCGCTGATATAGTTCCTCTTAATTAATTAGCCTCTTAAAGTTGGTATCGGTAATTCCACCTTTTCATGTTTCTCTGAATGTATAAATATCTGCTTACTGTGTGTTCCATTCCATGTGTCTGATGAAGTGGGTTCTAGCCCACGAAAGCTTATGCTGAAATAAATTTGTTAGTCTCTAAGGTGCCACAAGTAATCCTGTTCTTTTTGAGGAATACAGCCTCTTCTCTTCCCTATCTGCAGCTGGGGCTGCTCCTGCTTGGGAGTAGCTGCTCACTGTTCTGGTGCCACAGTGACCCCTTCTGGGAAAAAGGCATAACTGCAGCATTTGGCAAAATATTTTCTGCTGAGAAAAAAAATTCTGAGCGGCACATGAATTCTGCACATGTGCAGTGGTGCAGAATTCCCCCAGTAGTGAGGAATGTTCAAGTAAAACCCTTCATGAAGACTTGTAAGTAGATCAAAAAGGTATCAAGAGAATCTATCCAGGGGAAGGGTGTTTCCACTCTCCCCATGTGCTAAATCCTGTAAAAACCTCACTTGGTTGTGTTTTGTGTTACTTTGATCCTATTTTTGAATCTTCTTCAAGTTAGTACAGCCAGTCTTTAGACAAAGAGGTTTAGATGGAACTGTAGTTTGGGCTTTATTATACCTTCCCCAACTGATGTATTTGTCAGCTTACAATCAGCTTTAAATATATGCAATTTAAACACTAAGCCTGTTTTCTTCAAACCAACGAAGTTGTCACTTCTCCCATTACAGTTATGTGACCATTAAGACATCTCCTGTAATATATAGGAAAAGTATTCCCATAATTTAAGAGTGGCTGTATTGATTGTTTAAAATCTTTCCAATATAAGATTCTCCTTCTCTCCAAGGTCAAGCAAATAAATTTCAATCCAGAAGCAACTTTTCTGAGGAAGTTAAAAGCCAGTGAGGGAAGTAAGAATGGAAACTATATCCTGGGGTTCGGTTTCATGTAGCTATGCAGCTGCATAAACAGATGTATAATTGTGCACCTAAATCTAAGATTCTATTTAAAAAAACAAGAAAAACAATCCCTTAACACTATAAAATAACCTTCAAAATGTAAGCTGACAAATGCAGTGGCATCTGCACATGTCTGCGGGCAGAGTGAACAGGTCTGGAAAAGAAAAAGAAAAATTCTCCTCTTCATCTCAGTAAAGCGATATTATTAACTAGCATTTGTATTGAAGTACCACTCTGAGGCACTGCTCAATATCATTGTGCTAGGGATTGTACAACCACAAACAGCAACAGTCACTACCCTCAAAGGCTTATGAATCCAATAAGAGACTATATGCAACAAGTGTAATTTTTTTTTAAATGGAGGGAATGGGGGATGAGGTGACGGTAACGAATGCAAGATCAGTTACACAGGTTATGGGCTGTACAATTTAGATAACTATAATTTTTGATATTTCCCTGCTAAAGTTTTCAGCCAAAAAAACAAAAAACCACCCCTAAAGTATCTTCTCCTTTTTAATTGCATGTAGGAGCAATTGTTGTAGACTGCAGTAAGAAGAAGTTCATTGCAAAGTAAAACCCATATTCCCACCTACTTAAAGGTAGAAAGAAACAAAGATTTCTTTGCCTACCAGAACCAGAGACCAAGCTGCCGCCTCAGATTTTCCTAGATGTGATAGCTGATGAATTCCTTCATCAAGTAGTTGCTGAACCAACAAGGGGGGATGCCATTTTAGATTTGGTTTTGGTGAGTAGTGAGGACCTCATTGAAGAAATGGTTGTAGGGGACAACCTTGGCTCGAGTGATCATGAGCTAATTCAGTTCAAACTAAATGGAAGGATAAACAAAAATAAATCTGAGACTAGGGTTTTTGATTTCAAAAGGGCTAACTTTAATAAATTAAGGAAATTAGTTAGGGAAGTGGATTGGACTAAAGAATTTATGGACCTAAAGGCGGAGGAGGCCTGGGATTATTTCAAGTTAAAGTTGCAGAAGCTATCAGAAGCCTGTATCCCAAGAAAGGGGAAACAATTCATAGGCAGGGGTTTTAGACCAAGCTGGATGAGCAAGCATCTCAGAGAGGTGATTAAGAAAAAACAGAAAGCATACAAGGAGTGGAAGATGGGAGGGATCAGCAAAGAAACCTACCTTATTGAGGTCAGAGCATGTAGGGATAAAGTGAGACAGGCTAAAAGGCATGTAGAATTGGACCTTGCAAAGGGAATTAAAACCAATAGTAAAAAGTTTTATAGCCATATAAATAGGAAGAAAACAAGGAAAGAAGAAGTGGGACCGCTAAACACTGAGGATGGAGTGGAGGTTAAGGATAATCTAGGCATGGCTCAATATCTAAACAAATACTTTGCCTCAGTCTTTAATGAGGCTAATGAGGAGCTTAGGAATAGTGGCAGCATGACAAATGGGAATAAGGATGGGGGGGTAGATATTACCATATCCGAGGTAGAAGCCAAGCTTGAACAGCTTAATAAGAGTAAATCGGGCGGCCCAGATAATCTTCATCCAAGAATATTAAAGGAACTGGCACATGAAATTGCAAGCCCATTAGCAAAAATTTTTAATGAATCTCTAAACTCAGGGGTTGTACCGTTTGACTGGAGAATAGCTAATATAGTTCCTATTTTTAAGAAAGGGAAAAAAGGTGACCTGGGTAACTACAGGCCTGTTAGTTTGACATCTGTAGTATGCAAGGTCTTGGAAAAAATTTTGAAGGAGAAAGTAGTTAAGGACCTTGAGGTCAATGGCAATTGGGACAAATTACAACATGGTTTTACAAAAGGTAGATGGTGCCAAACCAACTTGATCTCCTTCTTTGAGAAAGTAACAGATTTTTTAGATAAAGGAAACGCAGTGGATCTAATCTACCTCGATTTCAGTAAGGCATTTGATACAGTACCACATGAGGAATTATCGGTTAAATTGGAAAAGATGGGGATCAATATGAAAATTGAGAGGTGGATAAGGAACTGGTTAAAGGGGAGACTACAGCGGGTCATACTGAAAGGTGAACTGTCAGGTTGGAGGGAGGTTACTAGTGGAGTTCCTCAAGGTTCAGTTTTGGGACCAATTTTATTTAATCTTTTTATTACTGACCTCGGCACTAAAAGTGGGAGTGTGCTAATAAAGTTTGCAGATGACACAAAGCTGGGAGGTATTGCCAATTCAGAAAAGGATCGGGATATCCTACAGGAAGATCTGGATGACCTTGTAAACTGGAGTAATAGTAATAGGATGAAATTTAATAGTGAGAAGTGTAAGGTTATGCATTTAGGGATTAATAACAAGAATTTTAGTTATAAGCTGGGGACGCATCAGTTGGAAGTAACGGAAGAGGAGAAGGACCTCGGAGTCCTGGTTGATCACAGGATGACTATGAGTCGCCAATGTGATGTGGCCGTGAAAAAAGCTAATGCGGTCTTGGGATGCATTAGGCGAGGTATTTCTAGTAGAGATAAGGAGGTGTTAGTACCGTTATACAAGGCATTGGTGAGACCTCATTTGGAATACTGTGTGCAGTTCTGGTCTCCCATGTTTAAGAAGGATGAATTCAAACTGGAACAGGTACAAAGAAGGGCCACTAGGATGATCCGAGGAATGGAAAACCTGTCGTATGAAAGGAGACTCAAGGAGCTTGGTTTGTTTACCTTAACCAAAAGAAGGCCGAGGGGAGATATGATTGCTCTCTTTAAATATATCAGAGGGATAAATACCAGGGAGGGAGAGGAATTATTTCAGCTCAGTACCAATGTGGACACAAGAACAAATGGATATAAACTGGCCATCAGGAAGTTTAGACTTGAAATTAGACGAAGGTTTCTAACCATCAGAGGAGTGAAGTTCTGGAACAGCCTTCCAAGGGAAGCAGTGGGGGCAAAAGACCTAACTGGCTTCAAGATTAAGCTAGATACGTTTATGGAGGGGATGGTTTGATGGGATAACATGATCTTAGTCAAAGGTCAATTAATTGCCATCAGTGGTAAATAGGACCAATGGTCAATGATGGGATGTTAGAAGTTACTACAGAGAACTTTTTCCTGGGTGTCTGGCTGGTGAGTCTTGCCCACATGCTCGGGGTTCAGCTGATCGCCATATTTGGGGTCGGGAAGGACTTTTCCTCCAGGGTAGATTGGCAGAGGCCCTGGAGGTTTTTTGCCTTCCTCTGCAGCATGGGGCACGGGTCACTTACCGGAGGATTCTCTGCATCTTGAAGTCTTTAAACCATGATTTGAGGACTTCAATAGCTGAGACATAGGTGAGAGGATTATTCCAGGAGTGGGTGGGTGAGATTCTGTGGCCTGCATTGTGCAGGAGGTCAGACTAGATGATCATAATGGTCCCTTCTGACCTTAAAGTCTACGAGTCTATGAGCCTCACTGCCAAAAGCCAGGACTGATTCCTCACTTTCCCAGGCACCCTACCTCAAAAACCAGCTGTCAACCACTACTAGCTGCTCCCTCTTCCCCACCCCAAGAGCTTCTATAATTATGACCTTACCAAATTCACAGCCATGAAAAACACGTCATGGACTGTGAAATCTGGTCTCCTCCCCAGTGAAATCTGGTCTTGGGTGCTTTTATCCTACCCTATAGATTTCATGGGGGAGACCAACGTTTCTCAAATTGGGTGCCCTGACCCAAAAGGGAGTTGCAGGGGAGTCACAATGTTATTTTAGGGGGGTCATGGTATTGCCACCCTTACTTCCGTGCTGCCTTCAGAGCTGGACTGCCAGAGAGTGGCAGCTGTTAGCCAGGCCCCCAGCTCTGAAGGCAGCACCCTGCCGCCAGCAGCAGCACAGAAGTAAGGGGGGCAATACCATACCATGCCACCCTTACTTCTACACTGCTACCTTCAGAGCTGGGCGGCCCGACAGTGGTGGCTGCTGACTGAGGGCCCAGCTCTGAAGGGAGCAGCGCAAAAGTAAAGGATGGCATGGTACAGTATTGCCACCCTACTTCCACACTGCTGCTGCTGGCGGCAGCTCTCCCTTCAGAGCTGGGCTCCCAGCCAGCAGCTGCCGCTCTTTAGCTGCTCAGCTCTGAAGGCAGCACCGCCACCAGCAGCAGCGCAGAAGTAAGGGTAGCAGTATCGCAACTTCCCCTACAATAAACGTGCAACACCCCCCCGCCCCAACTCCTTTTTGGGTCAGGAACCCTACAATTACAACACTGTGAAATTTCAGCTTTAAATAGCTGAAATCATAAGATTTATGATTTTGTAAATCCTATGACCATGAAACTGACCAAAATGGACCATGAATTTGGTACAGCCCTATCTATAAAGCATGCATTGCAATTGAAAATCTGCAACACATTATAAAGTATCAGAGGGGTAGCCGTGTTAGTCTGGATCTGTAGAAGCGACAAAGGGTCCTGTGGCACCTTATAGACTAACAGAGGTATTGGAGCATAAGCTTTCGTGGGTGAAAAAGTGAGTATTCACCCATGAAACCCAAAGAAGTGGGTATTCACCCACAAAAGCTTATGCTCCAATACCTGTTAGTCTATAAGGTGCCACAGGACCCTTTGTTGCTTCTACATTATAAATTGCAGATGGAGTAAAAAATTGGACTTAATATCAAACTAAACAAGGGATACTGTACTGAATTGGGGGTGCAGGGGGAACATATCACCATACAATCCACCTAAGATATAAGAACCTTGACAGAAGTATTTCCTGACAGTAAATGCTATAATACATGGAAGTGTTGTTTATAGATGCACTCTTTATGTTCAGATCATCAATGGTAGAAGTTGGTTCTCAATAATCAAATTAGAATTAAGAGAGCCTACAATGTACATACTCCTATACTGCAAAGTTCAAGGTCACTGATCTACAAACACCAAGGTGCACCAGCAAGGCTCTCTGTTGTGGGTATAAAGCTACAAGGCAAAGTCCACAGCTACATTATGGGTGCTACAGCAGCTATGCCGCTGCAGCACCGATTGCAGAGATGCTTCCTGTGTCGATGGAAGAGGTTTTTCGGTCAATGTAAGTAATCCAACCCTCCAAGAAACAGTGGCTAGGTCCACAGAAGACTTTTTCCATCAACTTAGCCATGTCTACACCGGGGCTAAGTCATCTTAACTATGGTACTCAGGGGTGTGAATTTTTCACATGCTGAATAACACTGCTAGGTCCATCTAAATTTAAATGTGGACAAGGTCTAAATTAACATGTACCAAGTTACTGGAAAAGCATGTAACATGCTGTTACCACGAGCTGACCAAGTATTTGCTTTAAATACTGGTAACTGAAGTTTCTTCTGCTCAGTCTTCACTGATGTAATCTCATGACTGAAGAACTTACTTCACTGTCCAAAAGGTTGCGCCTTGTGTCACTCATAAAACTAAGCAAGGCTTAACACTGGTGGTACTCACTCTCTCTCCAATAAGAGGCAAATATTTTTGTCCTGGATTTGAAAAAAGAAAGAAGTCTACCCTCCAGCAGCAAGAACTTCCCCCCCCCCCCCCCCGAAGCTGAGAGGGGGAAAGAACAGAAAGGGCCCAAAGCCATTGGTTTCTACATAACTAAGTCTTTTATTTTAAATAGCAGCATAGGCGCCTGCCTTTGAGGATCTGAGCCTAATTACCTTTGAGAATCTCGGCCTTAGTTCTGATTCCTTACAGTTGCAAAGAAAATCTTCTAGAGTCAATATGATGCAGTGCTGTCTGTCTAAAAGATTTATAGGAAGACAGGTCCAGTGCTTCAGCAGTTGCATATACCCTTCTCAGTACGCAGCAAAACAAAACAAGCAGAGTCATTTTCATTGCTGCTGTTCACAACTGTTAATTTCACTCTACTGGTTGTTAGAAAAGTTAACCAGCAGAGGCAGGCACAGGAGTTATTCATGGGTCTCACTCTGCCCCCAAAACCCCAGAGCTTCCTGGCTGTGGTTTATAAGGAGGAAGAAGGGATGGAGTAGCAGAGGCCATTTTGCAGCCTCTCCGCTGAGGGTGGCTTCCTCCTTTGCCCTTCCATCAGCCTTTTCTGGGTTCTTCCTTCTCCCTTCCACACGCAGGAAGTTCTGGGGTTTTGAGGGCAGAGTGAGACCACATCCTCTTTAAACAGCTGGAGGTGAGCAAAAAGGGCTTCAACCTAATATTCATTAGCCAAAGTCTGCTACAAGAGAGGACTTAACCAAGCAGGATACAAAGACAGTTCTCAAGTAAGAATCCTAAAGCATGCCCCCCTCCCCCAACTTATGTGGAAGTGGGGCTCTGGGTTGTACACCAGGACTAATTTTCTCCTTGGCCTCTGGTAACGCCAACTCCTAATCTTCCAATACTGTTTATGCTGTAAGGTACATACACACCATATCTGTTAAAAATAATCAAACTAGAAATATTTTAGAGTGGACTAAAACTTAAAAACTTTATTGATTTAACATGAGTAAACCTGTGCACTGAATGCAGAAAATACATTTAGTACTACTCAATAAAGAACCTGTTCAGCTTGACATTTAGAAAAGGAAACACTCTGCACATCCCCCACACCTCATCTCACTGACTGACTGCAACTGCACAACTGCAAAGCCTCTAATGTTTTATTTCCTGTAAACATAGGAGCCATGCAAATATATCTTTTAATGAGTTCCAGCTACAGCTCTCCCCCTCAGCGCTCCTGACAGAGACTATCTGCAGAATCTTTATTAATTACTTATCAGAAAACATTAGGTAGAAAGCCAAAAATTCAATGGTAAGTTCTTTGGGGGTAAGGAACACCATCTTTTATGTTTGTACAGCATCTAGTACTTTGTAAGTACTTTCAGAAAACTACTGCAACACTTAAACAGTATAAATACTGCATTTTACATACAACGATTCATTCTTGCTACCTTAAGACAGCAGTTCCCTTCCCCTTGTCTCCTTTCATGATACCTAGCTCATTTATTTGTAAATCTTCTCTCCCTCTGAAGCGGAGATAGCCATTACATTAAAATAATGACAAATCATATTACGCTAAGGCTATTATCGTTCATACAGCAAGTCCATTGCCACAGCGAAACAGCGCGTCAGCATATATTTTACAAATACAGTGATATCTACTTTCTTTATCAAGACTTTTCCCTGTTCAAAAGCAGGAGAGCAAGAGGCCTGAATTAGAGAGCTCTTGTGACCGGTAGCCTAAAGTGACAGCCACATACACTGCATGAGATAGAAAGCTATCACAGTTGGGGAAACAGAGAAACAAAGTGAAAGGAAAAAAGTCAGATCATCAAACTAGAGATCAAGCTCAATCTCTTTTCAAGCCCTTTCTAATGTATTCAGAGAACTGAACACTTAAGTAGCGTCTCACCCAAGAATCAGTAATCACAAGTTTTTGTCAAGAATTAAGACTTTTTAGAAGTGCTGTTCCCCAGAATATACAGTACAGAAGTTCTGGGAGGCATTTCTGTTGTAGTAAATGTTTTTTGTATATATGTTTATATCTGGTCTATGTACCAGTGCACATCATGAAAAATACAATTGGCCTGCTGTATTTGTGACCCTTAGTTTAAAACTGAGAGCAGGGAGAACCTGTATGCTTCTATCATTAATTGCAGCTAATTTTTAGACATGGGGAAAAGATTCTTGCAGAGAGTCTGAATGCCAAGATATGTAAATCCTGCATAATATGGCTTGCTCTTAATCACATTTTGTCAATGTGTGGTTCAAAACATTAGTATCTTCACTTCCCTGGAGACTCCAGTCCTAAAGAAACGGTGTATAAAATAGCTACAACATGGTTAGGTGCACATTAGTCAAACTGGCTGCACTTTATGCCAGACTTTCAGCCTGATCCATCTCTCCCACTGAAGACAACGGGACTTGGATCATGTCTTTAAAGTACGTAAATTAACCAGCACAGCAGACACAGAGAATATTACGTGGAAAAGAGGATTTAAAAATCCTGCTACTCTGCTTTCACCCTCTTGACTCTAGGGATTTCATAGTTTCAACAACTCGAAGAGTCAGAGAGCCTTCCAGAGCAGACAAAACCTGAATTTGTAGTATGTTAAAAACAAGATTAAAAAAATATATACACTAGTCCTTCGTTATATAAGAGGCAAGAAGAGCACAAACCCAACTTTTTTTCCTGTGCAGTTAACCTTCACAAAAAAAGAAAAGAAAAGGATTTTAGGTGTTATACACAGTGTTTGCCTTAACTTTTTTAAAAAAGTTCTTAGTCTCAGAGTTGCTAAAAAAGTGAAAGGATTCTTGACAAATAAATAGTATGGGCTGGGAAAATGTTTCCTTGGACACTCTTTGAAAGTAAGAAGACAAAAGCTTTTAAACACAAAAAGAAATTTTGAGATCTTTGGTTCCCAATTTAAGATAGTCTCCCTGCAACCCGTGGTTAAAAGCAGGAAAAACACTCAATTCGTTGCTGTCATTTGGATCTAGCCGTCTAAGCACCGGTTAGCTTTATTCACAGCTCTTAGTTAGCTTTTCTTTTCTCCAAAAGAAGGACTCTGTCACATCTTACATACTTACAGCAGTGATATTCAGACCTCAGTTGTTCAGGAGCCAAATTAGCGATCAACATTACCCAAGAGAGTCACAGTAGTGTGAATTCACTGTTTCATTTACTACTTTATATATTGTTTTTAATTAATTTTCCTGGTTATTCTGACCAAGTATTATTATATCAACTACAACTGGCTAATAACATAGTACAGTAAAAGCTGTGTTATTCTGCACTTTAACAACCAGAAAGCTCTAGAAACCGGCATTTCTGATATCCATTAAAAGTCCAGTTGGCGCAATGGCCGGCAGGCTCCCTACCTGGCGACATATCCCTGCTGCTCCTAGGCGGAGAAACAGCCATGGGGACTCTGTGCGCTGTCCCGGCCCCAAGCGCTGGCTCCACGGCTCCCATTGGCCGGGAACCGTGGCCAATGGGAGCTGCGGGGGGAGAGGCAGCGTGCAGAGCCACCTGGCCACGCCTCCATCTAGAAGCAGCAGGGACATGTCACCACTTGCGGGGAGCCGCCCAAGGTGAGCACTGCCCAGATCCAGCACCCTGAAACCCCTCCCATTCCCCAACCCCTTGCCCCGAGCCCCCTCCCGCACCCAAACTCCCTCACAGAGCCTGCGCCCTGCATTCCCCTCCCTCCATTGGTAAGTATAATTCTTAGGGTAACCGGAATTTTTGACTTACCAGCACCCCCCTTCCCCCAACATGCCAGATAACAAAGCTTTTACTGTAAAAGCATCCTGACTGGTTAATAATTAAATGAGTGTTTTAATATTACGTGCTGCAAAGAGCCACTTGCAGCTCCCGAGCCCCAGTCTGAGTATCACTGACAAAGCCTAACAGCTCATAAGTTACCATAACCATAGATGATAACAAGCATCCAACACCCCTTTACAACACCTTCCTTCTCCCTAGCTAGAAGCATTTTTAACAGGCAAAGAACTAAGATGGACTAGAGTCCTGCTTCTCAAATGCTACTGTAGGTTTTAAAGACTAAAATACTGCACAGTACATATCAGATAGGCATGTGGCAAACCAGTTTACAGCAGAGGCTAAAGAGTTTTTAGGAAAATTAGTGCATGGCTGAAAGAACATTTCTAGGTGATTGCATTGGATTCAGAGAAGCTCCTACAGTATTTTCTAAAGATATCACAGTTGAGTGAAATGAAAGTGTGTTTTTTTTCTCTGTTGTTTAAGCCCTGTGCTTAAGGAAACAGGGCTATCAATTTCAGATTCCTACCAGCTCACAAGAACTGAGTTGGCAAGGAGAGCAAGGGAATGGAACTAAATACATCCTCACCACAACATTTGTAGTAAGCAAACAACCCAACAGCTGATGTTTTTAAGAACTGCTACAGTCCTTATTTCAAAGATCTCAAAGATTTAAGGAGAATAAAAATGAGGTTAACATCAAAGTGAGTTTTAGTTGGGACCTAACCATACAAGTCAGGTTTTGATATGCCAAGTGTTAATTTCCATTCTAATTTATCTCCAGGGATTAAAATAAAACATCTAAGGTTTCAGCCAAAAGAGCCCTCTCATGAAAATTAATGTTTTGAGGGGGGTTTTCTGTCCTCGGTTTAAACAGCTCTATGTTTCGTTTTAAACACCACATATTAGTCCACATATAATCAGATGAATTTCTAATAAAAAGTGACAGGTTCAACTCATTTAAGTTGTTTTTTTTTAAATCTACCTTCAAAGAACACTGGTTTGGGGGGTTATTTGTTTGGGGGGTGTTTGTTTTTTGCAGCTTTCCTGGACACTGATTTATACAGCTAGTTTTAAAACAAATATTACAGGGCTACTGTTTACTGGACTGAGAATTAAAAGATTAACAGTATTTCATTAAAACACTAAGTTAAACATACTTGTGAGTGCATTCTTCTTGAAAATCAGTCTTTCAAACAGACATTTCTAATAAATATATAGGAGAGTCAGTGGTGACATACAACAGAACAGTTTATAATGCTTGGGAAATGTACGTTTTGTTCCCTTGGGGGAATTAAACAGTTAGTAATGGGAAAGGAGTCTCCCGATTAAGGAAAGGAGATTACTGACGACCAAGAAAACTACGTTTTTAAAACTGTGTTATGTATTTTTAAAAGGGCTTATTACTATATTATCTTGACTCCTAGTTTCCACTTAGATATGCCTTGCTCCTTAAGCCTTGGATGACGACGTATCCTGCACGACAATTCACTGCTCTTCGTTTTCTCTAAACTTGCAGAGCAAAATATTTTCTTAGTCTGAGTAATACAGTACATCAGCAGGTACATTAAGCTAAAACTGAATGGGGCCCCACATTAAGTGCCAACAACCACCCATGATGACATCACGTGCAAAGTCACACAACCCTCAACTATTTTCCCCACGGGTCTAGCCACCTTCTACAAGTAAAGTGCCCCAGCTTTCAGTCATTTCTCCGCCCAGCCCCCTGCAAAAGGGTAATTCACCAACCCCAGCTACATCCCTCCCGAGCCCAGCAATGTTACCCACCCAGCTGGTTACTCCAACGTCCTTGGCAGACAAAACACAGTCTGAAGTGGAGATCGGCCAGTGCTTGCGAACAAGCAAGCGCCACACAAAGGCGCGGGGAGTGACCGGCCCGCAGGGGCGGGCTGCAGAGAAGCGAACGGTTCTCTCTCCGCAGCGCCGGGCGCGACCCTGGCCGGGCTCCTGCGGCTGAGCGGAGAGGAAGCCAGTTAGCGGGGCGCCGCGTTGCCTCCCGCGCGGACCCCTCAGCGACGCGGTGCGGGATGGGGGCTGCGCTGGCCAGGGGGGACCCCCGCGGTGCGGGCAGCGGAGGGGTCTGCAGCAGCAGCCCAGGGGCCGGCTCGCTCGCTCGCTTCCCGGCAGCCCCGGGGCGGACTCCAACGGCTGGGGGAAGCCCCAGCAGAGTCGCCGCAGGCTGGACACCCCGGGACCACCCCAGGTACTGCCCCGGGCGGGCAGCCGGTCCCAGACCGCGGCTCTCACCTCCCCAAGCGACACCTGGGAGCGTCCGGCCGTGACCCGCGAGCGACGAAAAGGCTCGCGCGGCGCCCTGGCCGGCTGTAGGGGGGTCGTGCCCGGGACGCCGCCTGGGCTCGGGCTCCTGTCCCCGGACCCCGCCGCGGCGCAGCGTCGCTGTTTGATTCTCTCACCAGCCGCGCCGCCTTCGCCCTGGACCAGCAGGGCGGGGGCCCACGTGAAGCCACGCCCCCTTCTGGTCACGTGACGGGGCCTGCCTGGACTCATTGGCACAGGGCCGGGGAGGGCGGGGTGCGGGTTTGACAGCTCCGCGGCCCGAGGCCAGCTCCGGAGGAGCCTCCTGGCCCAGCCCAGCCCCCAGCAGATGCCTTAGCCCCAGTCCCAGTAGCGTAGCCGGGGAGCGGCCGCGCCCCCTGTGAGGAGAAGCAGCACTAAAGTGCCTCGCGAGCCCCGCTGCGGGAGCCGGGCTCGGGGGCGCTTTAAAAGGCCCCCTGGCTCCTGCCGCTGCGGGGAGTCGCTGGCCCTTTAAAGCGCCCACCCCCTCCAGCCCCGCTGCCGGAGCCGGGCTCGGGCGGGGATTTAAAAGGCCCCGGGGGCTCCGCAGCGGCTGGAGCTCCGGGCCCTTTAAAGTGCCGCTGGGTGAGTACAGGGGGAGCGGGGAGGCGCCTTTTTATAGTGCCGCCGCTCCCCCTGTGCTCTAAACCTGGCTACGCCACTGCCCAGTCCCCTCCTCTGCCAGCGCTTCCCTAGGACAGCAGCGCACCCTCCCGCCACCCGGCTGCCCATTCCCCCGCTACAGCGTGGCACACACCCCTCGGGCTCCCTCAACCCCCGCTACAGCGTGGCACACACCCCTCGGGCTCCCTCAACCCCCGCTACAGCGTGGCACACACCCCTCGGGCTCCTTCAACCCCCACTATATAGCCCAGCCCGGCACACACCCCTAGGGCTCCTTCAACCCCCGCTATACAGCCTGGCCCGGCACACACCCCTCGGGGTTCCGCAGCCACAACACCCCCTGCTACAGCCCAACACACACCCCGTGGGCTCCCTCAACCCCTGCTATACAGCCCGGCACACACCCCTCTGGCTCCCTCAACCCCCGCTATACAGCCCGGCACACACCCCTCGGGCTCCCGCAGCCACAACACCCCAGCTACAGCCTGGCACACACCGTCCAGTTCCCAGAACAAAACAGCCCCCGCTACAGCCGGGCACGCACCCCTCTGCCGCCCCGCTGCCACAACACAACACAACCCAGCACACACCCCTCGGCCTCCCTCAACCTCAACTACAGCCCGGCACATGCCCCTCGGCTCCCACATCCACAACACCCCAGCTACACCCTGGCACACACCCCTCAGGCTCCCTCAGCCCCAGCCACAGCCCTGCACACACTGCTGCTGGTGACCGGGGTTCTGGCTGCTCCTCAGCTCACACAGCGGGTAAGAGCTGCCCAGGCAGGGGGACCCGGCTTTGTGACCAGCAAAGCCCTTGGGGAGCAGTGACCACAGGGGAGCCCTCCCGGCGCACAGCCCCTAGCTACTCCCTTCCCTACACCCTGAGCTACCCGCTACCTGCACACAGCCCCTAGCTACTCCCCTCCCTGCACGCTGAGCTACCCCCTACCTGCACACAGCCCCTAGCTACTCCCCACCCTACCCCCTACCTGCACACAGCCCCTACCTACTCCCCTCCTTACACCCTGAGCTGCCCCCTGCCAGCACACAGCAACTAGCTACTTCCCCCGTTGCATGCTGAACTACCCCCCCCGCCTGCACACAGCACCTAGCTACCCCCCTGCCTGCACACAGCCCATAGCGACCCACTCCCTCCACCTTGAGTTACCCACACACACACACCCCTAGCTATCCCCTTGCCCACACACAGCCCTAGCTACCCACTCCTTGTACCCTGAGCGGTTTTCAAAATTTTTGAGCTGAACCCCCACCACTCAGAACCCAGACAGACTGGGTGGTCTGCTGAGGTGAGACAGCAGGTAGAGATGGCGCTGTCTTCCTGGATGCTGCCGTAACCCACCCACCTTGTCTCTCTAATATCCTATGACCAACATAGCTACAACAACACTGCAAATAATCAAGGAACTGACAGACATGTACATCCAGTCACAGGCTATGACAAAGTGTGAATGTTTTGTAATATTTTTATGAAGACTATGTGTGCTTCTGTTTCTGCCTATATTTTGCATTGCTACTTAGCGGGGAAAACAGGATTAAGTTTGCACTCAGGGCAGACCAAAAGTCACAGGTGTGCGTGTGGTGCCTACCTGTCTGAGCACACTAAATGGGTCATTACAAGGACTGGCCAACGGTGACCTGTATCAATGGAAAACCCAAGCAGAAAACGGAAAGCCTCCATCACCAGTACGTTGATTCCTAGTCATCAATGACCCAGAAGGAGCTTTTTCCTGCCTCTTAGCAGGGATTGTGCACTCAGCATGGCCCTACCTGGAGAACAAAGGACTTGGGAGGTGGCTGGAAAAAAGAGTTTATTTCTGAAAGAAGCTTGCTCTCTACAGGGACTGACTAAGGAGGTCAGAGAGAGACAGAGCCTGATAACCGAGTTTGCTATAGCTTGGCTGGTGAATGACTCTGGCTTGGCCAGACTGACCAGACCAACTCTGGCTTAAATTGACTATGCTTTAACCTTTATTTCTCTGTGATAACCTAAGGACTTCCACTGTTGTGTTCCAGTTGACTAATAAATCCTATTCTGTTTAGACAGCACTGCTTGCATGTTACTACAAATACTGGCTGAGGTGCATGAGTCCCTGAAGAGTGTACAAGTCTCTATCAGGAGTCCATCTTAGTGTGACTTGCTGGGCAGAGCTCACAGCAGTGGTCCCCAACCTTTCCATTGCAGTAGCATCTTCATGTTCCCAGAAGAGCGTGGCGGGCACCGTACTACCAGCCGTGGAGATGCCGTCATCGAGAAGCGTCACTGCCGAAATGCCGCTGAAAAAGCGGCGGTGACACTTCTTGGCGTTACCGCTTCTCGGAGGCATTTCGGCAGCTGGTTGTCCGGCGGCCGTGTTCCTCGGCAGCGGGTTGTCCGGCGGAAGCACTCCCTTGTCGGTAGGCACACATAAATGCCCCGGCGGGCGCTGTGGCGCCCGCGGGCACCGCGTTGGGGACCACTGGCTCACAGTATGAACCAGGTGTGCTGGAAGCCAGAGGCTCAGTCTAGGAGGTGGTGAGGCTGCGTGGCCTACTCTCAAAGAAGAGTGGAACCCCTTGTGCATCTGGCACACTAAACGGAGTCCCTCCAAGAGACTGTTTAAAATCTGGGGTATAGCACAGACCCTGTGGATCCGTGACATAGGCATACTTCTCAGTAGACCCACTGAGCGTACTGTATGGGGATCACTCATCATGGATGGATGGATTAGAACTGTAGGGTCTGGTGGTATGTCCCAGTCCCTCTGGGATGTATCTATGCCACAGTGTGCATGGAACAAGGAAATGCTGCCATGGGGCCTCTATTAATATTTTGCCCAACTTTCTACACCTCACACTGCTAGGAGGGGAACCTGTAATATATCACAATGTTCTGGGTTTCAAATCTGTAGGCAAGGATGTCATACACAATATGGTGAGAGCATACACTTAAAATATAACAATATGGGGTCATTCTGGTCTCTTCCCCTTGCCATATGGGAGCCCCTTTATCATAATATCCTTTGTTGCACATTCCAGGTTTGCAACATTATGGCAAAAACTATGAAAACCAGCTTTAACATTTCATTGCCTCATCATACCACATGAACTGAAGCCTATGCGTCCTCACTTATTAGTAGGATTTCTGGCCTTGTTTAGTGATATTTGGCTCTGTGTTCTGTCCCCTTCTATCACAGGTGTTCAAATACGGGGATACTGTAGTGCTAGGAGAGCGCTGTAAATGGGTATCGGGTTTATTTGTGACATTTAGGAAGAGGGAACAAATGTGGCATGGATAAATATGAGTGTGTTCATTAGACGAGTTTGTACCTAGATGGTCGGCGATGTCTTTGGCACCCACTTGCCTTGCACATTTAGACATGTGACCATATTTTCAGGATCCATGGGTGCTCAACACACGATTTTAAAAGTTCCCCAGTTTTCTGAACATCCCAGACTGAAGCAGGGTGATATCTTAGAAAACATAGCTGCAAGTGATTTGTCTAGTGTCACAAAGCAAGGCAACAGTGAGTCACCTGATTCCCAGAGCTACCCTCAATCCACTAGACTGCAGGTGACCTTACAGAATAAATTTCTACACTGAGAAAGCCCCGGTGTATAACTCTTGTCAGAGTGAATTATCTCCCTTTGGGGACTTCTTATGGTGAGAACCATTGCCTAATTAAGGGAAGCTTTATTCAAAGACATTTAAAATCCATTCTTTCTAATTATGAAAAAATGTTCTAAGTAGCTGATTAGCATTTCACTTCTGATTGTTGAGAAGAAGAAGAAATCTTCTGTACTCAGGAATATATTTTAGGGTTTTTTCAAAAATGTATTTAAAAGAAACAAGTATTGAGGAAAGAAAATTCAGTCTTTTAATTAACTCATATTATTCAAGCAACAGAATTAGAGATAATGTCAATGGAACATTAACACAGCATAATGGTCTCCTAATGCCACTGCTACATAATTGAGGCAAAGCAGAGGAAATTAAGAGAAATGTATTCACCTAGAGCTGTGAAGCTTATTTTCAGAGTAGGAAATATTGATCCTTTGACAATGTTCTTTTATAATTACTTAAGGTTCAATCCTGAAGATGCTGAGCATTTCCTGAATGCATCTGAGTCCACGGTAGGACTTACGCAACACCTTGTAGGACTGAGGCTTTACTTTTTCAATTATGCCTAATGATAGATGTAAATGTAATAATTTTATATGATAAATGTTGGTGCAGTAGTGATAACTGCTCACTATGGCATCTAGTGACAAATTCACAGCTGGCATAAGTGGGTGGGTTCTGATTGAAGCCCATGGAACTGCACCCACTTACATCCATGATACATTTGACCCCTACCATGTGCTTTAACTAATCAAAGAGAGGTTCTCGTCTGCAAAATTACAGGTTTTATTTAAAGCACATATTACTTCCAGCATTATTAGTTTTATTGGCTATCTAAAGTATTATTTGAAAAAAATGTCTAGTGATTACAAGCTTTTGTAGGATGCCCATCACTGTAGTATTTTGAGCCATACCACAGACCTCTACCCCATGAGCTAACATGTTCTGCAAGTGGTTTACATTACTATTTTATTGACAGCAGTAGAATATGTTGGGACTCAGGCTTCCTAGGTTCTATCCTGTATCTGTTTGTACAGTGCCTATCACAATGGCGTCCTGGCCCATGACTGGGGCTCCTAGGTGCTACGATAATACAAACAGTAAATAATAACAAAAGGAGGGTTAGGGTTGCCAGTGGTGCCCCACTGAGTTGTGTTCTGTTCTGAAAAGCTTTGCTCAGTTCTGACATCATGAACCAGTGTATAATGTGATTCCACGTACATAACTCATGTTTAAGGGATAATCTTCATGAGAAACCCTGGGTCCAAATTCTGCTCTTAAGTCAGTGTGGTTGTATGGGAGTAACTGAAAGTAGAATTTGGTCCAAAGAGCTGTGTTGCGGACACTAGGTCGGAGTCTTCTCTAATTTACACCTGTGTGAATTACAAGTAATGCCATTGTCTTCCATTTCTCCTGACTTATACTGTTAACTTTACAGAACTGTTTTTCAGAATATTTACTTGTTTTCTTCTGTGTGTTGTCAGAGGCTATGTCTACACTAATACTTTTGTACAACAGTTTTAGTGCAACAAAAATTACACCTGTGTGTACAGCAGTATGTCAGCGGCAGATGCTCTCCCGCCAACATAGCTATTGCCGCTTGTTGGGAGTGATTTAATTATGTTAACAGGCGAGCTCTCTCCCGCGAGCATACAGTGACTACCCGGGAGATCTTACAGCGGTGCAGCTGCATCAGTACAGCTGTGCCGCTGTAAGGTCTCTAGTGTAGACATAGCCTAAGGTGCAAGAAAATGAATATGGAAAATTCCTCCACCCTAGGCCACTTTTTATTTTACAGACAGCTCAGTTGCTGAGATCCTCTATTGCAGGCATCAGCATCTGAGAATGCTATAAGACAGCGTTCCCCCTTCATCTGGCTCTGGTTTTCCTTCTCTCTAATGTGGCATCTCTACTCCACGGCATCATTTTTGATTATCTAAGATGTGATGGAATTTGGGATTCAAACAGACACCAGGTCGAATAGGTCTTTATCATCAGGTACTCTCTACATTAAGATATTCTTATGCCTGAGCTGGTTCCTTTCTGCAATCTGCAGTTTGTCTGACAAGTACTTTTTAATATCCACTCTATCAATTGCCATATTGTCCTGAGAGACAATTTTCATCTCCGCATGTTTCTCTGTTGCCCCCATTTTCTTGTCAAGTGCAATTAGCTTTTGTAGAAAAAGCCCCCATTTTTGTGTGCAGAGCTTCAAATTTCTCATGTATAGTAGACTGCACTTTGTCAGATTATATTTAGCTGTTCCAGTAGGTATTTAATTGGATAATCCTGCTGAGAGGAAGTGCTTGGCAGCAGAGATACTGAGTGCACCTGCACCTCCTGTTGCTTGGTTATTGGATTGCATATCTTTATAGCTCACTTTCTCAGAATTCTTTGTATTAGTATTCGTAGTTGGGGGCAAATGGATTATGAGAATATGCTCAGTTATATAGAATATAAACATTTATAAGGGATATAAACGCTCATGTTTCAGACCATAAACCAAGTTTTAACTACCAAGACTTAGAAAACAAAAATCCCTATAGGCAGGTTGTTTCATAAGTCTTGCCAGTACCAGATGCTTCAGAATAAGGTGGTATTGTCAAAGATAGGACACTGGTCCGCTGGTCCAGTCAGGTCTGGCAGTTTCACAAAGCTGAAAACAATGATGAGCCAAATCAGCTAGGAAGAATAATTTAATCAGAAAAATCTGAATCATAATTGTGAATCGTTTAAGAACATTTTACTAAATGCCCAAACAGCCACAATCCCACAATTAAATATGAAGGCCATTGGTTAAAAAAAAAAAAACTGGTTTAGAAGGGAAGTAAAGACATCTATAAAAATAATTATATGTAAAAACCAGTGGAAGAAAAAGAAGTTGGTAGTACTATAAATCAGAAGCTAGGAATTATAGAAATTGACGAGGGAAGCAAAAGGTCATAAGGAGAAATCTATGGCCAGCAGAGATAAGGACAATAAGAAAAAATTTCTTTTAAGTATATTACGAACAAAAAGAATCCTGACAATGGTACTGGTCCATTACTAGATGGGAATAGTAGAATAATCAATATTAATGTAGACAAGGCAGAAGTGTTCAATAAATGTTTCTATCTTATGGGAAAAAAACAGATATGTAGTCTCATCACCTGCTGATGATCGCACTCCTTCTATTCCATTAGTATCTCAGGAATATGTTAAACAGCAGTAACTTATTTTAGCCATATAAAAATCAATAGGTCCAGATAACTTGCATCTAAAAGTTTTTAAATAGCTCGCTGAGAATCTCCCTGAATCATTAATGTTGATTTGCAATAAATATTGGAAACCTGGGGAAGTTCCAGAAGACTGGAAGAAAGCTAATGTGCCAAGATTTAAAAAGGGTAAATGGGATAAGCCGGGAAGGTATACACCTATCAGTCTGACATCAGTCCTGAGCAAGATAATGTAATGGCTGATATGGAACTCAATAAATGAAGAATTAAAGGAGCACAATATAATTAATGACAATCAACAATTGTTCATGGAAAATAGACCCTGCCAAACTAACCAGATATCTTTTCTTGATGAGATCACAAGTTTGGTTCATAATGGTAATAGTGTTAAGGTAATATAGTTAGATTTCTGTAAGGCATTTGACTTGGTACCAAATGACATTTTGATTAAAAAACACAGAATGTTATAAAACTAACATGGCACACATTTAGTGGATTAAAATCTGGCTAATAAACAGGTGTAAAAATTTAACTGTAAATGGGGAATTATCATTGAACAGTGTAGAAGCAACAAAGGGTCCTGTGGCACCTTATAGACTAACAGAGGTATTGAAGCCTAAGCTTTTGTGGGTGAATACCCACTTCTTCATCCGAAGAAGTGGGTATTCACCCACAAAAGCTTAGGCTTCAATACCTCTGTTAGTCTTTAAGGTGCCACAGGACCCTTTGTCGCTTCTACAGATCCAGACTAACACGGCTACCCCTCTGATAATTGAACAGTGTGTTTCTAGAGGGATCCCGCAGGAATCAGTTCTTAGCCCTCCGCTTTTATTAACGACTTTAGGCTATATCTACACTACCACTTATGTCAGCAAAACTTATGTCACTCAGGGGTGTGAATAATCAACCCCCCTGAGCGACATAAATTAAACCAGCATAAGTGGTAGTGTGCACAGCACTATGTTGGTGGGAGAGCTTCTCCCGCTGACATAGCTACCACTGCTCGTTGGGGGTGGATTAGTCACGTTAACGGGAGAGCTCTCTCTTATCAGCATAGAGCAGCTACACGAGAGATCTTACAGTAGGGTGACCAGACAGCAAATGTGAAAAATCGGGACAGGGGGTGGGGGGCAATAGGAGCCTAAATAAGAAAAAGACCCAAAAATCGGGACTGTCCCTATAAAATTGGGACATCTGGTCACCCTATCTTACAGTGGCGCAACTGCATCAGTACAGCAGCGCTGCTGTAAACTCTCTAGTGTAGACATAGCCTAGAAGAAAACAGAAAGACAAGGTGTGTAAGGTAATACCTTTTATTGGCTCTTTTCTAGGATGCAGTCACTCCTTTGTTCTTCCCAGATAAGAGCTGTTCAGATGCTGATAGTCTTTAATGATTGACTTATACATAGATTGATATGTTAGCACCTCTCCCCGGTTTACTTAGCACAAGAAGCACAGGAAGAAGACAGTCATAAGATGTAAGAATACAGGTCGTTCATAAAACCAAACTGGAGTTTGTAAGTTGTATACAGACATATTCCCCGCCCAAACCATCACAGAGGTCAAAAAGAATTTTGCCAAGCAATTAATCAAAGTCCTTTACCAGATGGAGCCGTTGATAAGAGGGGGAAACTTCCAATTCCTATGTTGCCATTTTAAGAAAGCCCTTTGTATTTCCTTGGAAAGTAGAGTGAAGTACACTTATCCCGTAGTTGCTTGGCCTTGGGCAAATAATTACTGAAAACAGAACATAAAACAAATGTCTGTGTTCAGTGTTGTTATCTGTTTAATGCTGTGTGGATTTTGTAATAAACAGTCTGGTGTCATATTTGATTTGATTTCACAGATGTTTTCCATTAATTCAGATGACGATAAAAGCTCCTTCCACAGTTCTGGTGAAATCTTTATTTTTCTCTGGGGAGCCAAATTAGGATTCCACCCACTCCTGCAAGGGCATGTCAACTATAGTGAGGAGGCATGGCCCCCCTCAGACGCAGACACAGAAGGACGGCCCCGCCAGCCTACACATGATTATGTGGTCTCCAGCCTATCACAAGGGTATGAAACAATTTCAAATTAGCGAAAGACAACTCATGCAAGTTTCCTTTATTTTTACCTTTATTCCACAGAGATCCAGTGTTATCTGACCATTTATTACTGGGACTACTGACATTAAGAAGCCTGATTCTTGATACTGAGTTACAGAAAACTCCATGCATATTAAATAAATTCATCCCATGTAATTTTGAGGTCTTTTCTCTGTTATTTTTCATTCTGCCTCTAATTTTGGGTCTTTGTCACACGTTAAAATTTAGTTTCACAGTCTTGACAGATTGAAAAGTTAATCTTTTATTTTGCACATGCTTAATGGGTGTGAATAGCACAGATAATAGATGATGCATGCAGTTTCAAGTGTGCCTGGCTAAAGGGGATATTTTGTAATTCCTCTATGTTGCATTCCTGTGTTCTATAGCTCTAGTTTGAAGTTGTCTGGGTGTTGTTACTTCATATACAAATCCGCCAGGGCATTCCAATGAGCATCACAACTTGTATCACAGGAAATATCTGGCCCTTATTTCCTTTTTAATTTTTATTTGTGTGAATGTAGATGTCATGAAAGTTGCCAGAGTCACAGCATGGAACAGCACAAGCAGTGAACATACAAGTTTCCCCAAACTGCCCCAGTATTATGCCTCATTCCTAACCAACAGGCATCAGGGGGCCAAAGATAGATTGGTCTCCATATCAACAACTTTATACACATGGTCATATAGAAGTATTGCCAGAGTTAATACAGTACATCAAACATCTGCATTGAGGGAAAGTTTCACAATCGTATGAACTTTGTACTGTATGTCTGTTTGGTATTCATTCATTCCTTGGCCTCTACTGAGACTACCATGAAAGTTTCCAGTTAGTGCCAATTGTGATGGCTCTTACTTTTATATTTTCTTCTGTCACTAAACATATTGGAAGAAACTAACTACCCCAAATAAAATGCACAGTTGGAATACGTTTTGTATGGCTGTGCCGGGCTGGGATTCATGCTTGCTTTAAAGCAATTGAGGCTACTTAGCGCCTTGCAGGATTAGGCCCATAGCTTGAAAATGTTGCTTAATTTGAACTGGGCAGCTTCACAAAATATGAAGTGTAATACATAGGGGCTCACAGTGAAATCATCTAGGAAACAAAAAAAATGAATGATGCTTTAGGATGTTCAAATGGAGTCGGGAGGCCTGGTAGACTAGATAAATACGCTTCTTGCTAAAGTGGCTCAGGTAACTCATGTTATTAGCAGAAATAGAGGCATCCCCAGGTTTAGAACCAAAATGTTTTAAAAGGCTCATTTATCTACTATTTAGAGATGGTAAAAAGAACTCCTCATCCCTCCTGTCAACTGATATTCCAGCAGGAGGTGAAGACAAATAGAATGTTATAGTGCATCTCTGAAAGTAAGATAATTAGGAACTTTGATACTCTTTAAATACATTTCCTTGATGGATTGTTCCTGTCTGGCCTGCTTAGTTTAGTGATTGTTTTGGGGAGTAAAGTTTAGTGGGCAATATTACTAAGTTTATTAATGATATCAGCCTCAAGGTGCCTTCTGTTTCTGGCTTGTCTAGATGGGATAAAATTGTCCAGATTTGACATTAAGGGTGTTATTTTGCTCAAGGAAGATTTTTAATGACTTCAACGTATGCTTCATTGTTAAAGTTGTGCCCAGTGATGACTTTTTAAAGTGACAACCAGCATAGGTTCAGTTGGTTAATAATTGTTTTTAAATGTTGTTTGGTCCTAGCTTATCAGCCTTCTGAAGAAGTCATCACATATTTGCACTGTCAGTACCTAGTTTTGTACATTTAGTTCCCTCTGGTTCCCACTGGTATTTATAGGAGTTCTATCTTGGTCACATTTAAGGGGATATGTGTTTGGAGGGCCAGGTTTATTGCTTGCTGAAGCATTCTTTGTTTGGCAAAGGAGATTTATAGTGCATCTATTTTAATTCAGTAGAGTTGGTTTAAGACTTAAGGGGAAGATAGAGTTAATTGTCTGGATCCCCTAGACACTCTTTCCAGTTGAATGAAACACTAACTTATTTTTTTAATTCTCTTTAGTGCCTTCTAGTATAGATGACCCATCTAATATTTGCCTTGTAAATATATGGAGAGTTACATGCCCCTAATGCAAGTAAAAGCAAGTTATTAAATCTCTGTAACTATTTAGAATTTTTGAAAAATTGTTTCTCCACCAAAAAAAACAAACAACCCCCCCGCACCCCACCCCCCGCAAAACCCTACCAGAGAATCATCAGAAAGACACACAGGAACTCAATTATCTAGCACTTAAGAAACCAAGACTAAAGAAAGCAAAGGCCAGGCCTTAAGTGCTTTGTCACAGCAGGCTGTCAAGAAGGAAAACTGAAACTGTTCTTCTGCCACTGTTCCACATTTACCAGCAAGTCAGTCCCACATAAGGTTGCCACCTTTCTTATCGCTGACACCCGGACCCCCAAGGCCCTGTCCCTGCTCCACCTCTTCCCCCAAGACCCTGCCCCTTCTCCACTTCTTTCCCCCCAACGCCCCATCCCTTTGCTTGCTCCTCTCCCTCCCTCCCCCCATCACTTCCTGGATTGTCTCAGGGAGCCTGCCTGGAGATAGGAGGTGGCCCCGGTTGATCAGGGGCTGGTTCAGGTTAATGACCTGGCACCACCCCGCACCCCATAGTAACTGGACTTTTGGTTTGGGTGCCATTTAGGGTTGCTAGGACCCTTTTTCAACTGGACGTTCTGGGTAAAACCCAGATGGGTGGCAACCCTAGTCCCACAGTAGTGACAGCAGTACATTCCTTCGGAGTGGTAAAGGTGTAAGTGGGTTCCTCCTTCCCAGAGAGAGTGGAAGAGAGAACCTGGGGAGAGATTGTGAGTACCAGCCAATACAGGCACCGACTTCCCCGCTTTCCCCTGGGTGCTCAACGCCCTCCTCTGCCCCCGCCCCCCGCCCGCACTCTACCCCTTCCATGCGCCCCCCCCCGCCCCTCTCACCCCCTCCCTACCCCTATTCCAACCCCCTTCCCCAAATCCCTGCCCCGTCCCTGCCTCCTCCCCTGAGAATGCCACATTCCCACTTCTCCCCCTCCCTCCCAGCATGCCACCAAGCAGAGCACCCACTAATTTTTCCCTGTAAGTGCTCCAGCCCCGGAGCACCCATGGAGTCAGTGCTTATGCCAGCCAGGTAGGAAGAGGCTGTGAAAGCCCATGGGGAAGGTACACTCAGGATTCTAGTTTTGAGCAAACTAATTGTTCAGTGACATGAAAAATATTGTTGCCCATTCAGGAGTCCTTTCATATTTATAGAAAAACAAAAATAACTGCATAAAGCCAAACCAACACATGATGCACATTTATTGTAGGAAGTCACTCACAAAATAGTAATCATCAGTAGAGTAACCACAGAAGTGAATATACACTTGACAAAAATGACTGCTCTGAATTTGAGCCCTTTGCTATGCTTCATGGAAGCCCTCACTGTATGTTTCTGACCTGATTCCGCTCTGTCACGCTGTGGTAAATCTGGAGTGATTCCACTGATTTCAACTGAGCTACACCCATGAAAGTAAGATCACATTTTTTATTTAAAAGGAGATATGCCAATCTCCTAGAAAGACCTTTCAAGGTCATCGAGTCCAGTCCCCTGCCTTCACTAGCAGGACTAAGTACTGTTTCCTGACAGATTTTTTTTTGCCCCAGATCCCTAAATGGCCCCCTCAAGGATTGAGCTCACAACCCTGAGTTTAGTAGACCAATGCTCAAACCACTGAGCTATCCCTCCCCTCCATTCAAGTTCCCTGTGGTCAGGAGGTTGAGAAGTTTGAGAAATAGCCATTTGGGGGCAGATTCTGCCACCTTGATTTCAATGGGGTTACTTGCCAAATAAAGTAATACTCACCATGAGTAATGATGGCAGAATCCGGGCCCAGATTATTGCTTCTATTTCTCAACATTCTGAATACCAGTGAGCCTGAACCTGACCTCACTTACACTGGTGTAACTCAGTTAAATTTGGTGGAGTTACTTTAGATTTGCAGTGGTATAACGGAAAGTAAAATAAAAAAGTATTGCGTATAACATTGTACAAGTGTATCTCAAAATACTTTACAGAGTTAAATGATATAGCTACGAAGCTAAAATAAAAAGCAACGGCAGAGGGAAGTATAGGCATAGGAGAAAAATGTCTTGAGATGAAACCTGAAAACAAATGATAACTTAGAAGTAGTGAGGAAGGAGAAAGACGCTTCTGATAACAAGAGCTGAAGAAGGCTTTCAATCTAACAGTTGCGAGATTGTATGTAGCAACAGAAAGGGGCCAGGGCTAGACAAGTGGAAGGGCAGGGAGGGGATTAAAGGTAAACAAGGTCTGTAAGGATGACTGAAACAAGTCTCAGAAGGATTAAGAAAACAAGGGCAATTTTGAACTGATTCCTAAAATGAAAGGGGAGCCAATGGAATTGTTTGAGGCTAGATGTGGGCTCTATCTATGTGGGCTCTATCTATGAGCCTGCTGGCACTTCTCCCACAGATGTCCCTACGCTTTCTTCAGTGCTGCCTCTTACTCTTGGAACATCCTCCCCAGACTAATCCATAAACCTCCTGCTCAGTCCTCCTTTAAATCCTTCCTCAAGACCGAGTTTATCAGGAGATATATGGTAAATTGCCAGATGAAAATGGCTCAGCAGTTCGCCAGCAGGGATACTGAGATCACTAACTTCTTTGCTTACATTAAAAAATATTTTTAAAAAAGCAAAAACTTTTACTCTAAATCTGCTAATTGTGCCTGGACATCTGTCTATGTAGTCACTTGTTCCCTCCTTCTCAGTCTTCCCGCCCACCCCCCACTTCCTTCCTTTGTTACACCTACTTGAGTATTTTTTTAAATTAGACTGAGAGTTCTTTGAGGCATAGACTGTCTCTTACTGCATGTTTTTACAGCACAAAAGCACTAACCTTTTTGTTCTGTGTTTATACAGCACCTACAGTGAGGATAGCCGATGGGCCTTTTACCCTCGGCAAGATAGGGAAACTGCCTTTCTCTAGCATGCAAAGACTGTTCTGGTGGACTGGGCTGAGGAAATCAATTTGTGATTCAACGGCCATAAAGGTGATCCAGCAACATGCTATGGGGCACGGAGAGCATGACAAGGCACTGAAGATGTCCTGGTCACCCACTGCAGCTAAGGAAGTCCCCAGCCGTAACGATTCTTCGTGCCGCTGGAATCTGGCTTCCACGGCCGAGAGTGGGACTGCCCCTGTGCAACAGCTTTCTCACTCAAAAATTTCCTGCCCAGGTTTTCTCGCAACTCTCATCTCATTAACATCATTTTATCAAATCTCATCATCCCTACATCCTTAATCCAAATCCTGCGGTGATGGGGGTGTGGCAAAGCAACAGGTGGAGATGACCGCTGGCAGTCGTAGCCACAATCTTGCATGTAGGTGGCCTTGGAACTAGTTGCTGTTCAGCTCTGTCCCCTGGGCAGCGGAGAAGTTTGGCAGCAGCCTAGGCAAGGTACAGGATTGGATCCTGTCGCTAAGGAATTCCAAGTCGGTGCTTTATGATTCTTCAGTACGCAACAAAGGGAGAGGACAGGAAAGAGGATTTCAGCAGAAGCGGGTGTGGGGCAGTGATATATGTAGGCAATAGTGATGATTTACAGGGCTTGGAAAAGGAAAGGTCCGAGTCAAATGACTGTGTGATGATATGTAGTCAAATCATATGATACCTTTCACAATCATGGTCACTTGATTGTATTACAGCCCTGCAGGAAGAATTATTTTGAATGCCTGCAAATGAAGTACAGTTTCTCTGCAGGACCGTAACACATTCAGGTGGCCTTATCTATATCAGGGAGAATCATTCTATTATTGTTTCTTCGACTAGTTTTGTAAATCTCAATCTTTGCAAATGATAACAAACACACTTTGCTTCCTTTTTTCAAAATGTGTAAATCTACTGCTTATGGGAAATGAGACACAATTTTTCTTCTTGCTTGATACAGATAACTACTGTTGCTTTCGCAATTCTGACAACTGCGGCAGTAGAGAAAACATTAGCTGCAATATCCCTAATTTGAGATGAAGACTGGCCCTGGTGTCCAGATTGGAACCAGACTTCCTTTTACTAATTTATCCAAAGTCTAATCTGCCTGTGACATGACAGGGATCTTAAGGATTCAGATAGAAACAAGCCTGAGGAGGGATTCTTGCTCAGAGTCCTTCTTTCTTGCATTTATGTGTGGGGCAAAATAAAACTCTGGTGAATTTCCACTTTTTGATTTGTCTTTGCATTTATGTATTGAAGGTCAGATTGTACTAGTTGCCTGTGGTAGGACACAGTCATAGATCTTGCTGAGTTTTTAGAAGACGCCATTATGGCCATAAAGCAAGCACTGTCACTTCTGCTACTGTACTTGCATTCTGATCTATTTTATTTTTCTCTGCTTTTCAGTCTTGACGTTGATGTCATTGCTTTTTCCAGTAGCAGACTGTGCTACTGGTCGGAGTTTGAGCCATGGCTGTGCAATCTTTACTCATGCCTATTATGCACATCACTAATCCCATTAAGCCAATGGGACAGCTTGTGGGAGTAGAGGATGCCTTTGTCACTGTTTACCATCTCTGAGGAGAAAAGTAAAGCAGGCCTGCTTAGGCAGCCTGACTTTGCTGGGGAAGTCACAGTGTTGGCAAGGAGCTGTGCAGCCTAGTGTGATGGGGTATACAAACTCCACACTGAACAACAAAGGGTTATGGAGCTTTTCTGGGCTCCGCCAGCCCCGCCCAGCCACACCTGCAAGGGATGCTCAGATTGGAGGAGGAATTAAAAGAGAGCAGAACAGCACACTGGGGCAGGCCAGGGAAGAGAAAGGATCTTTGCCTTGCAACTACTGAGGGAAGGACTGAGGGAAGGCAGGATCTCTCCCATCAACATCTGTCTGAAGGCCCCTCCCTGAGGGAAGGGAGGACCAGCTTCTGTTATATCCTGAGAGAGAGGCGTTTCCCCCTCTTGCCTACTAACCCCGTTTATTTGTGTTGATTCCCCGTGTTTTGTTTGCGGGCTATCCCTGAAGGGAACTGACCTGGCCAGAGGGGCCAAGGCATGAGAGGAGGCAGAGAGCTACCATGCCATGCCTGGCCGCAGGGAGGTGCCAGCCAATGAGCTAACACCCTTCACGCTCTCCAGTTACAGACTGCAAACTTTGGACAAAAGTGGGGTGGTAAGAAGTGGCCCAGGGAGGGCAGTTTTAAGGCACTCCTAGTGTCAGACAGTGTTTAATTGGAAATGAAAGAGGTGCTGGAGCTCAACCAATTGGTGTTGGGGCTCAAGCAATATTTTTATTTTCATAACTAATGTAGCAAGCCCAGAGGTGCTGGGGCTATGAACTGCCAAGCCTCCAGGTGCGGGAGACCCTGGCACAAATTAAGCACTCGTGTCAGACCCTTTGGTTGCCCCCAGACTTCTCTGGGCCAGAGCCTGGTGCAATGGGAGGGCCTGGGCTCCCCTACCAAAATGCCTCTCTTCAGGTTGAAGGGCCTAAGCCCGAGACCACTAGGCAACGTTCCCCACAAGCAAAGATCATCACATCTGGAAATACACCAGTCATGAGGGAGAGAGACTCATGTCTCTGCACAAGAGAAGCAATGGCTTGGGAGCCGGAAGCCTAGGAGTGGGTGCCCTTGCTGACCCACAGAGGGGGAGTACAGGTGGAGTTGCCGGAACTGTGACAAGTGTATCCAGTGAAGTATGCAATTGAAGATTTTCTCCATGAGCTGCCTGTCTGATATAAAAGGCTCAGATAAGCCCCTATTCTCAGGGATAAAAGAAGGCTTCATCCGAAGGGCTCTTGCTACAACTTCCTCATAGCACGTTGTTGTCTGTGTATCACAGAGCACTCTTGATATGGTATCACACAGAAGGTGTCAAGTCCAGGAATAATAAATGGGTTGTAAAAGCAGTGCACAGAGCTTGCAGATGGCTCCTTTGAAGACTCACATTTCCTTTTTCTGACTACCCATAAATCATCAGCTCCATCTGTGTGCCATTTTCTTCAGCATCCTGTGCATCATAACTCACTAGGAAAGAGCAGGGAAGCCCATCCCAAATCTTAATTGCTTTCTTCAGTGAGTGAAAGAACATAAGAATGGTCATATTGGTTCAGACCAGTGGCCCATCTAGCCTGCTGGCCTGTCTCTGATAGGGGCCTGTCCCAGATGCTTCAAAGGGAATGAACAGATAATTTATTACTATATTGAATAGCACCAGTCCCAGTACAGATCCTTGGGGGACCCCACTATTTACCTTTCTCCACTGTGAAAATAGACCATTTATTCCTACCCATTGTTTCTTGTCTTTTAACCAGTTTCTGATCCCTGAGAGGACTTTCTCTCTTATTCCATGGCTGCGTACTTTGTCTAGGATCCTTTGGTCAAAGACTTTCTGAAAGTCCAAGTACACTATATTCTCTGGATCATTCTTGTCCACATTTTTGTGGACCCACCATAAACAATTTTAATAGATTGGTGAGGCATGATTTCCCTTTACAAAAAGCTATGTTGATTCTTCCCCAACATATCATGTTCAGCTGTGTTCTTTACTGTAATTTCAATCAGTTTGCCTGGTACTGAAGTTAGGCTTGCTGGCCTGATATTGCCGAGGTTACCTCTGGAGACTTTCCCCCGCCCCGAAAAGATGGGCATTACATTAGCTATCCTACAGTCCTCTGATACAGATACTGATTTATGTTGTAGGTTACATACCACTGTTAATAGCTCTGCAATTTCATATCTGAGTTCCTTCAGAACTCTTGGGTGAATACTATCTGGTCCTGGTGACTTACTATTGTATAATTTATCAGTTTATTCCAAAATCTCCTCTCCTCTATTGACACCTCAATCTGGGACAGTTCCTTAGATTTATCACCTAAGGCCTTGGCTACACTGCGCTCTAACTCATGATGCGTCCACACTGGCAAGGCACGTAGAGCACTCTGACTCCATGGCTAGAGCGCTCCTGGTAAACCACCTCGGCAAGTGGAATAACGTTTGAGGCACCCCTGCTGGAGCACCGCGGCACCAGTGTGGACGCCCTGGTCTGTTAATGTGCTCTGATCGGCCTCCAGAAGTGTCCACAATGCCTGTTCTAGCCACTCAATGGCTCAGGTGTAGGACTCTCCATCACATCCTCTGCAGTGAAGACTGATGCAAATAATTCATTTAGTTTCGCCACAACGGCCCTTGTCTTCCTTGATTGCTCCTTTAACACCTCAATTGTCCAGGGGGCCCCACTGATTGTTTGGCAGGCTTCTTGCTTCTGATGTACTTAAACATTTTTGTGCTGTTCATTTTTGTGTCTTTTGCTAGTTGCTCTTCAAATTCTTTCTTGGCCTGCCTAATTATACTCTTACACTTGACTTGTCAGAATTTATGTTCCTTTCTATTTTCCTCAGTAGGATTTCACTTCCAATTTTCATAGGATGCCTTTTTGCCTCCAGCCGCCTCTTCTATTCTTTTGTTTAGTCTGGGTGGCATTGTTCTGGTCTTCTTGCTGTCCCCCCACCCCCCTATGTTTAATTTGAGCCTCTATTGCAGTGTGTTTTAAAAGTTTATATGCAGCTTGCAGGCATTTTACTCTCTTATTTTACATTTAATTAGCTTCCTCACTTTTGTGTAGTTCCCCCTTTAGAAGTTAAATGGTGAGTTTCTTTGGCATTTTTCCCCCTACAAGGATGTTTAAATTAAATTACATTATGGTCGCTAATACCAAGCAGTTCAGCTATATTCATCTCTTGGACCAGATCCTGTGCTCCACTTAGGACTAAATAAAGAATTTCCTTTCCCCTTGTGGGTTCTAGGACTAGCTGCTCCAAGAAGCAGACATTTAATATGCCTAGAAATTTTATCTCTGCATCCCATCTTGAGGTGACATGTACCCAGTCAATATGAGGATAGTTGAACTCCCCCATTATTATTACATTTTCTATTTTGTTAGACTCTCTAATCTCCCTGAGCATTTCACAGTCCCTGTCACCATCCTGATCAGGTGGTTGATAGCAGAGGTGTATTAAGATTTATTGGGACCCTGTGCACACAGAACATTTGGGCCCCCCACATATCCCCCACCAAAGGGCCCCACCCCCTGCTCCTCCCCTTCCCCCAAGGCCCCAGCCCCTGACCTGGCCAGAAGCCAGGCCATGGCAAGAGCTGCCCAGGGAGCCCAGACTGCGGTGGGGAGCCCTGGACCCTCCACCTGCCCTGGGTGGTGCACCCTGGGGGAGTAGGGACACAGGCCGGGGATTGCCCTCAGGCATCTCAGCCCTCTGCCCAGGGCAGGTAGAGGGCCTGGGGCTCTCCACAACTGCCCTGGCTCCCTGGGTGGCTCTTACCACAGCCTAGGGCAGTGGTCCCCAAACTGTGGGGCACACTGCCCTAAGAGGTCATGTAGGAATGCTCGGGGGACACAGCAGGGCCTGGGTCTGTCCCCACAGGGTGAACAGGAAGAGCCACCCAGCCCTGCTGTGCCTCCAGCTCCACTCTGGTCCCGCTGCAGCCCTGCCCCCAGCCATGGCTCTACTTCCAGCTGGCTCTGCTCCTGGCCACAGCCCCAGCCACATCTCCAGTCCCGCTCCCAACCGCAGCCCCCCAGCTAGGGTGACAAGACAGCAAGTGTGAAAAATCGGGACGGGGGTGAGGAGTAATAGGAGCCTATATAAGAAAAAGACCCAAAAATCCTGACTGTCCCTATAAAATCGGGACATCTGGTCACCCTGCCCCCAGCTCCCACTCCCTTTTCTGGCCCCACTGCTGGCTCTGGCTCCCAGGGGATCCTGAACTGGGAAGAGGGGCTATGACCGAAAAGTTTGGGGACCTCTGGGTTAGGGTGACCATATCTCCTGTTTTGGCCCTGGACATCCCGACTTTTTTGGCAAAACTGGGCATTTGTCCTGTTTACTCTAAGAGCAAACTAGTTGGCAAGAGCAAACAGGACAAATGCCCAGTTTTGCCAAAAAGGGGCTCAGGAGGTTGGTGAGTGGTGGGGCTTGGGCCAGCCCTGCACGGGAGAGGAGGGGAGCTTGGGCGAGTGGCTTGGGCCAGTTCTGCATGGGCCGATGTGGGCAGTCCCAGAAATGATGGATTTGTCATTTCCGCCTCGGGCCCCACCCCCCCAGGAACAGCCCTGGCCCTGGGCCCGGAATTTCTGTCCGTGGGCCTGGGGGATAGTAGGGGAATACACTCTCCATACCACAGGCTCCATCTTCTGGCTTGGCCAGGGGGCAGGACCTCAGGGAGAAGAGGAGGAGCAGGGCCTAGAGGGGGAGAAAGAGAAGGGGGGGGGGAGCGTTCCGGTGCTTCTGTGGGGGCCCCCAAATTGGCGAAGGCCCCTGGTCATAGGACCCGTTGGCCTGTGTGATAATCTGTCACTGGTTGATAGTATATTCTTACTGCTAGGCTCTTATTGTTCAAGCATGGAATTTCTACCCATACAGAATCCATGGCATTGTTTGATTTATTTAAGATTTTTACTTTATTTGACTCGATGCTTTCTTTCGCATATAGTGCCACTCCCCCACCAGTGTGACTTATTCAGTCATTTTAATATATTTTGTACCCCAGTATTATCACATCCCATTGATTATCTTCATTCCACCAAGTTTCTGGGTTGCCTCATATCAGTATCCTCATTTAATGCTAGGCACTCTAGTTCACCCATATTAGTATTTAGACTTTAGCATATGTACACTTTGTCAGTATTCAGTTACTTTCCTTTTTGTGTTATATTTAAATGGGACTCTTTTATGTCTGACTGTTCCTCACTAGCTCCTACCTGTACTTTACAAATAGCTTTTCTAAATTCATCCCTAAGTGATTTCTTCACCCAATCCATGTGCCCCTCTGCACCTGTTGGCTTTTCCCCAGCCCTTAGTTTAAAAAAATCTTCTACAACTTTCTTAATTTTATGTGCCAGTAGTCCACTTCCATTTTGGTTTAGGTGGAGCCCATTCTTCCCATCTAGGCTCCTTAAATCCCCCAGGTCCTAATACATCTAAAACACTCTTCTCTACGCCATTGTCTCATCCGCACACAGAGACTCTGCCGTTCTGTCTGTGTTCCTGGCCCTGTGCTTGGAATGGGAAGTGTTTCAGAGAATGCTACCATGGAGGTCCTGGACTTCAATCTCTTACCTAGTAGCCTAAATTTGGCCTCCCGCATCTCTCTCCTACCTTTCCCTATATCACTGGTACCTACATGTACCATGACCACCAGCTCCTTCCCACCACTGCACATAAGTCTGTCTAGATGTCTCGTGAGATCTACAACCTTCAGACCAGCAGGCAATTTACCATGTGGTTCTCCTGGTCATCACAAACCCAATTATCTATTATTGTAATTATCTGTGTTTCGAATCCCCCATTATTCCTACCTGATTCTTCCTAGTAACTGGGGTTCCCTCTGCAGGAGGAGTATGCTCAGTGTGAGAGGATAGCATATTATCGTCTGGAAAGATGGTCCTGACTGTGGGATTGTTTCCTTCCTCTCTAGCTTGATGTTCTCCTTCCCCAAGATTCATCCTTCTTAACAGGACAGAGGCTATTAGACTGGGATGGGACCACTCTACTGTGTCCCTGAAAGTCTCCTCTATGTACCTCTCTGTCTCCCTTAGCTCCTCCAGTTCAGCCACTCTGGCCTCAAGCACTTGTACTATATCTCTGAGGGCCAGGAGCTGCTTACACGACATGTACACATATTCCACCTATTCACATAGTCTTTCCTCCTTCACCTGGAGAACTCCCTTGCAAAACTCTCCTGCTTACTATTCCTGTTCACTAGTGTGACATACTGTACTTGACCATCAAGTTAATATACCCAGGGCCGGTGCAAGGAAGTGTCACGCCCTAGGCAAAACTTCCTTGCACCAGCCCTGCACCCCCCCCCCCCAGCTAACACCGCCCTCCCCGCGGCAGCCAGTCCCCCCCGCACCCGCAGTGGCTTCCCCACCCCCGGGTCGGCAGCTCAGCCCCCCGCCTGTGGCAGCCTCCCCCCACCCACGGCGCCCCCGCCCCAGCTCCCGGCTCAGCCGCAGAGCCGGGAGGGTGGGAGGCAGCTGCGGCCGGCCAGCTGCCCCCAACCCCGGCTCCCAGCTCAGCCGCAGAGCTGGGAGGGCAGGAGGCAGCTGCGGCCAGCCGCCCCCCCCAGCTCCTGGCACCCTAGGGTCGCCTAGTGGGTGCACCGGCCCTGAATATACCTGCTTCAGCCTTTTGCTGATGGTTTCATCACAGAAAGAAATGTCTCTCCTCTGCTGCCTGCTTTCTTTTACATTCTTGTCAAAGTGGAAGAAGAGACATTTGAAAGTTTGGGGGATCAAGCAGAACATCCTTCATTCCCTCCTTGGCTTGTTTTGCAGCCAGCTGGGTGTGACAAGCAAATTTCCTGACAGAGCTCTCCATCACACTGTTTTGCCTGGAGTCCTTTGGAAACACTTCTGGACTTACCTGCTTACCATAAATAACATATTGTCAGATACAAAGGATTCACAGTTAATGATTATGGTCCTTGCAGTAGCAAGATATTTTCATGCTGTTGGTGAAATACTTTGGGCATTGACACAGATATCTGCGAGCACATCACAGAAAGAAATCCAAATAGACAGTAGTGAGCTACACTAGAGTTCTGTTTTGTTCAGAATTTTTTTTCTTATCCAACTCATCCCTTTATTTAACCAAATAAAATCCATTGCAAGTTCTTATTTACTTTGGTGATCTTCTCAGCATAACTCAGAACCATATATACCATTACATTTATTACTTGTTAAAATATGCCTGTTGTGACCTCCACAGGCACATACTATGCAGTAAATAGTTATATAACCATTTATACAGCCGTGCGTCATCCCCAGAGCAGGGCCATCCTGTGCACCGAATGAGTCTGGGATTCTGTGGGGAAAAAATAGTATGTGATTGTGTAATTAAAGACTGTATCATAAAGCACACGCACAAGGGTGTCAGTGACTTAGACATTGGTGCTCATGTGTAGCGGTCAGAACAGGAGTCAGGAGAGGGAGAGTCAGAGGACAGATACCAGAACCAGGGGCTGAATCAAAGTCTGAGATCAGGAATCAGAGCCAAGGATCAGAACCGGGTTACCTGAAGTTAGGTGAGGCACAGACAGGACTAGGAACAAGCAGAGACAGGAGCTATCACAGCCATTGGCAAATGCTTTGAGCAGCTGTGACTGCTGCTGGGTTTAAGAGCTGATCTGCTGACCTTTCCAACCAATCAAGCAGTGCAGACAATCAAGCAGCCTACTACAGGCCAGTGGTGTCTGTTAGGTTGCATAGAGACTGGCTCTGCTTCAGCCCCAGCTTCCAAACTGGCTCTGCTGCAGGCTCTGATTCTTGACAAAGAGAGGTGAGGTTGTAAATTAAGTTTGTAAATGCAATCTTAATTTGAGGTTTTCCTAATTTTTGAGTGCTTGACTTTGCACCTTATTATTCTTTTAATGTAGCTTTTGGCATGTGTAATTTCCTAGGTTTTAAAAAACCAACTGAAAAAAGAGCAATTCTATCATACGGAATCATGTTGACATCCACATGGATCATCAGCAAGGTTGGAATCTTTAAATCCACAGCACAAACCTCTGCCACTTGGCTAACAGTAGCTGATAGCAGTAGTAGGTTGTCATCCTCTGCATGGCCCAACACTAGAGAGGGGTGAGAGACACTTTGCCATTGGATTTCACAGCTCTTTGCTGACATCAGAGGAATGGTGATATCAGGAATCTTGGGTTCCAGTTCAGTTTCTGGAGGGGGAATATATTGTAGTGGTTCAAGACCCTCTTGCTCCCAATCTTGACCCCTTCTGTCCATGTCCCCTTCAGTCTGTGTCAGTCCTGTTTCTTCACTGCCCCATCCCAGGCTTCCTGTCCAAGTTCCAGTCTCATAGCCTACCCTGTTGCAGTCTCTCCCAACATCCTCCTTCACTGGGCTCCTCATCTGATCTCAGTCTTCACCTTCCCCCAGCTCCTCATCCCCATCTTCCCCCTCAGGCTCCTTGTCCCAGTACCCTTTCCAGGCAGTCTCAGTCTTCTTTCCACCCATTTCCTTGCCTGCTCAGTCCCTAGCTTAACTGCTGATCAGTTAAGCGAGGGTGCCTCATCCAATCGCAGTCTTTCCTCCTGGCTCCCAGTCTTCCCCTCCCAGGCAGTTTGTCCCAGTCTCCTAACCCAGGCAATCCCCCAAACTCCTTGTACTAGTCTGTCTCCTTGCCCAATCTCCTCTTCCCCACTGCCCCCCGCAGCTACTTGTCCCAATCTCCTTGCCCAGTCAGTCCCAGTCTTCTCCCTCCACCCTATAGCACCTCATCCAATCTAAGTCTTTCTTCCATCCTTTGCTCCCAGTCCTAGGGCATGTCTACCCTATAAAATTATGTATACCTAAGTTATAGCAGTATACAACTGCTGCAGTAATTAAATTGCTTTTACGTGTCCACACTACACTCCTTGTGTCTACGATGCACGTCCTTCCCAGGAGCACTTGTACTGACTGTACTGTCAGCGTGGGGCATTGTGCGATGGCTTCTGAAAGGCAGTAGCAGTCAATGTAAGCAGCGCAGTGTCTACACTGACACTGCATCAACCTAACTACATCGACATTGACTCTACGCCTTTCATGGAGATGGAATTAAGTCAGCATAGTGACTATGTGACTTGCAGGACCCAGGACAGAAAACTGCATTGGTGCATTCTCATTTTTCCCCCTCACCATCTCCTTTACTTCTAGTTTCTATCATTGTTCCTTCCATTTCTTCTATACTTGGGCTGTATTTCTTCTCTTCTCTGCTTCTTGTCTCTTTCCATTTTTAAGTGAAATTCTGGCCTCACTGAAGTCAATGGAAGTTTTGCCATTAACTAGTGGGATTGGGATTTACCCTTTCTATTTATTCTGAGAAACTGTGCAACTGGTACCTCTGCCTCACACTTTGAGAAACACTTTGCATGTATTCTTGCCATACTGAGCAAGCCTTAACCAGTTCAATATCTCAAGTCATGTCTATACACAAAAGTTGCACCGGTTTAATTAAATTATTTAAATTTGATTTAATTAACCCAGGACAAACCCCTTGTGTGGACACACTTAAATTGATTTATATTGATTTACTTTCATCTGGCAATCAAGATAAGCCAGGTGTAAAATGATTTAACTGTGTCTACATAAGAGAACTACTTTAAGTCAATATAAAAACATAATTTAGTTTAATCAATGCACTTGTGTATTCAAGCTTAGTGATGGCTTTTCATTTACAATTTAACTTACCCAGACTTGAGTTACTAATATAAAAAAGCCTGGCTGTATGCGTTGTTGTTCTAGCCATGTGGGTCCCAGCGTATCAGAGAGACAATGTGGATGAGGTAATATCTTTTATTGGATCAACCTCTGTTGGTGAGAGAGACAAGCTTTTGAGTCACACAGAGCTCTTCTAAATGTTTAGCATAAGTAGTAAATACATTTCAAGGGACCAATCAAGGTGAAGTGGCCACTTAAAACCACTGCAGTCATAGGGAGGAAAGGAAGGGTGAGGTAGGAGAAGCAGTTGGGGTGGTTATTTTTGTGGGTTACAGATGTTTGTAATAAGCCATAAATCCAGTGTCTCTATTCAGTCCATGATTTTCAGAGTCTAAACAAAGTTAAGCTCTCCGGCTCATCTTTTGAAAGTGTTATGCAGGTTTCCTTTGAGGATGAGGACTGATGGCTTTGTGAAAAGTGCTCACCCCCAGATGATAGGGTGCGTTTTGTCTTTTATCATTTTCAGGTGTGAGTTCATTCAGGAGGGTGCAGTGATTGTCTGGTTTCACCCACATAGTTGCTATTGGGCAGGGGTGGCGGGTATAATAGGCCGGGGAGGCTTTGCCTCTGCCGGTGCTGCCGCGGCTGCCGGACCTCGGTTGTGGGGTTTGGTGGTGAAGTTTTTGTTTTATTATGCCCCATTCAGGTTCCAGGGTGGCTGAGGAGACACATACCGACTCCTCAGCCACCCTGGAACCTGCATGGGGCATATCAAAAGCATCTTCTAGGTAACAGAAGCTTTTCCCCTGGGCAGGTTGGGTCTGGGGAGGGGAGGCACGGCACGGCTTCGGCCAGCCCAGGGCTCCTTGTGGGGGGGGGGGGGGGGGAGGGGCTTGGGACTTTGGCCAGCTGAAGGACGGGGTGGGGGTGGGGGGCTCTCTGGCTTCTGGCCAGCCCACGGCTTCTCCAGGCGAGGTGGGGAGCGCTCAGGGCTTTGGCCAGCCCGGGGCTCCTGCGGGCGGGGGGAGGGGGATTGTGGCTCCAGCTGTGGGAGGGGGGAGGCAGGAGGTCTTGGGGCTCCAGCCATGGGGAGGGCATGGGTGGAAGGGGCAGAGGCAGGGGCTAGCCTCCCCAAATGGCTGCAGTGTGGGAGTCTGGGGGAAAGGGTCAGGTGAGGGTGGAGCCTGGGGCAGAGTGGGGTGTTCGGCACCCCTGGGGCCTGGAGGAAGCTGGTGCCTGTGGTTGTGGGGGCGTGTTGATCATTGTAGCCATGGAGATATGCCTGAAGGTTTTGTATCTGTTTGTTTTTCTGGCAGGGTCTGGTGCTGCTTTGAGTTGGTGTGTTCTGGTCTACAACTTCAACAACGGAACCCTACAACTATATACAAGAAATCCACAGATCACCAAACCCACCTTCATAGAGCCAGTAACAACCCCAAACACACCAAGAAATCTGTTATCTATAGCCAGGCACTCGGATACCACAGAATATGCTCTGGGGAGAAAGTCCAGGATATACACCTTAAGACATTAAAAACTGACTTCACCAAACAAGGACATTACCAAACAAGTAGATTGCCTCATGAAATGAGCCACCCAAATATCCTGAGAGAACCTGCTTCAATACAGAAATAAACCTCCCTCTGACTGCACGCCCCTAGTTGTCACCTACCACCCCATAGTGGAACCCAGACTGGGGTATCATCAAGCAAATACAATCGATACTCGAAGGGGACAACATCCTGAAATAAATCTTTCCTGAACCCCCTCTTCCGGCTTTTAAACAATCCCCCAATCTCTCCAAGCTTACCATCAGGAGCAAGCTCCCCATAGACCAGAACACACCAACTCAAAGTGGCACCAGACCCTGCCAGAACAACAGATGCAAAACTTGCAGACATATCTCTGCTGCTACAATGATCAATACCCCCCACAACACACCTTTCAAGATCCATGGGTTCTACACATGCCTATCCACATGTGATGTACCTCATCCAGTGCACTAAATGCCCCAATAGCAACAATGTGGTGAAACCAGACAATCGCTACTCTCTCATGAACTCACACAGGAAAATGATACAGACAAAAACACCCTATAACCTACTGGTGAGCACTTTTCACAAACCAATCGTTCTATCTGTCCTCATCCTCAAAGGAAACCTGCACGATGCTTTCAAAAGATGAGCCTGGGAACCTAAATTCATATCTTTGTTAGACACTAAAAATCATGGACTGAATAGAGACACTGGATTTATGACTTATTACAACAATCTATAACCCACTAGCAACTTCTTCCTTTCCTTCTTATGACTGGGACAGTGTTATCGGGCCATTTCACCTTGAATGGACCCTTGCAATGTGTTAACTACTTATGCTGAACCACCTATTTCACCTTGTATTCAGCAGTAATACTGTGAGTTAGTTTCCCGGATATGAAGAAGAACTCTGTATAAGCTCGGAAGCCTGTCTCTCTCACCAGCAAAAGTTGGCCCAATAAAAGATATTACCTCATGCACTTTGTTTCTCTAATAAAAAAGCCTTAGCAGATATTCAGCTTCACTGATTCTTCTACATCTCCCACTTGTACATCTTTCACACATCCCAAAAGAAACTCCTCATTTGACTAGATGGCTGGAAATGGATACATTAAAATATTTCAAGTTACTATACCATCTTGGGGCAATACCAGCTTTTGAAGGTTTTAATTCGGTACCGTGTGGTCAGATGAGCTAATAGAAAGATAGCTCCAGTATTATAATCTCAAAATCAGTATATTTAGAAGATGCCAGAGTCTGTTAAATCATAATCAAAACCAACATTCCCCTTGAGTAAGTAGCATCTCCTAACTGTGTAATATCCCTCTTAATTCTTTAGTAATACTGACACTGCTTGAGTGTATGATGCTTCTATTAAGTGTACATAGAACACAGCTAAGGAACCGTTTTATATATTGATATTTTTCTTATATTTTTCATGTCTTTAAATGGCTTCAAATCAAAATAATTAATTATCATTCTAACCTATGGCACCACATGGGCCCTATTGTCTTTCTGGCTGTTCATGAGGCAACTATAATCTACAGCAGCAGAAACAGGCTTGTGAGGGGGATGGAAATTATCCTGTCTCAAGTGCCTTGGGTATTAGGTGGAAGACCATGAAAAATTCTAGGACATTGTAACTGCACAAAATAGAGATCAACGGAGGTGTACCGCAGCTGCTACTACAGGTTATAGCTTTGTGATAAAATTTCCCTGGCTCCTCATTCACTGTCAGCATGCACTTGACCTGTTGTATATAGCAAATTCCTCAGGAAGTTTATGGTCTGCCAGAGTTGGATTTGTTAATCTTCTGGGTACACTGTAAAGTCTATCTTTTCTCTCTTTTCACTAGCTACTTAGGAGAGACTTAGGACAGGCTATGGGTTGTGTTGGCTATATTCGTGGGAAGCCCTTTTGCATTATTTTGTATTTTAACCTAGGGGGCAAGTTTCCCAGACTATAAGCACCTATAGCTGTATTTTGTACATTCGAAGAAATAAATAGGATTGGTGCTACTTACACTACCTTTTCTTTATTTTTATACTGTCCGATTGTTTTATTGCTTTGTAATATAGGCAGCTGTTCATCAGGGCATAAAATATCTGGTTTTTTGACAGTTCTAAATGTGCATTAAACAGAGTACCAACACTTTCAACCTACGTGACTTTAGTGTTTGGTTTTCTTGATTTACATGCCACTAGAGTGACTAACAATAATTTTTATTAGAGAGACAACACTGCCACAGCTACAACACTGCAAACAGCCATTTTTATTGTTATGATTTAAAGAATTATTTAAGAATGACACTTTTGGAAACTATTGAACTTAAAATTAAGATTTTTTCAGAATGGGGTGCCTACATTTAGGCAAATCCATATTTAGGCAAATATAGTCACCCAAATGTTTTGCCTATATTTCTAAGTTGTGGAACTGAGTGGGGGGAAAGCTCTCCATATGTCTAGCTATATTGTTGTTTTCTACTGCATAGTGTTGCATCATACTGAAAAGCCAGGTTTATTTTGGGAGTAAATATGAGCAGTGTTTACATAGATAATAAAAACTTATTTTGCATTTATATGTGTTGACAGTATAAAGGGGCTCTGTAAGACTCTAGCAACCACATCACTGTGTGCAATTTATCTCTATTCTTGGGCTTAGTACAGAATGGAGAATGACTCACATTAAAACGGGTACAAGTGAAACAGATAGTTACAGGCTTCTATCAAACCTACATTACTTGGGGAGGTAAGATAGGAAACAGGACAAGTGTGGGTACGCACATGCCCTGTGTTTGAAGCATCTGCTTACTGAGGTAAATGTGATGGCGTCTGTTGTCTTTAATAAAGCTGCAGAATAATACCTGCTTTCTAGGGTACACAGGGAAGCACCATTTAAATTTTTTTTTAACTGAACTTGTGCTATAATGGCTGTTTTCTTCAGATAGCCTCAAGAAGTTTAAACAGATGCCAGATACCATATGATGGAAAAATAGGGTGATCAGACAGCAAATGTGAAAAATCGGGAAAGGAGGTGGGGGGTAATGGGCACCTATATAAGAAAAAGACCCAAAAATTGGGACTGTCCCTATAAAATCAGGACATCTGGTCACCCTATGGAAAAACCTACCAAGACTGGTTTTTGTGATTTGTCTATGACACGTGCTAGCTTGAAGTCCCGCAGAAAGACAGTAGTGCCAGGGATCCCAAAGAATTGGGTTCCCGCTGTGAGAGCTCACGTTCTGAACTGGCAATACAAAACCAGTCAGAACCTACCAATCTTTTTACATGAGTCACTGCACTGCAAATGACAGGCAGTATAAAATAAGGCAGCCCTAAGTTGGTTCCTGCTGTTTTTGCTGTATTGCTTCCTAAAGAAAAGGCAGGTATAGTTTTACAGCTGGTGAGGATGTACAGAAATTAATCCTATGTTTGTTTTCATTTTTAGATAATCTAATGCATGGAAAAGCATATTGGCTGAAACAGGCACATCTGTTCAGTGAAGCTGCTCAGCCCACCTGTATTGTGTTTGAACAAAGGATCTAGGGCAGCTCAGTCGTTTCCGTTGGTGTACTGAGGCATCCAGAAACTTCTTATTCTTGCTCTCTGAGTGGCCTAAAGAGATGTTGTGGGTAAAGCAATAAATAAAGAGCTGTAGTGGATTGGAAAACTACTTTAGATTCTGTTCTAGTTAGCTTGACAAGCTGGCTTTGCAGGAACATTGTATTAAATTGATTCATCTTGTGCTTAAATCAGTGTAAAGAAAATACTGTGACATAAGCCCTTTTGTCTATAAAACATCCAGTTAACATGAATGTAAGGTGGCTATGTCCAACCACAGTGGAGAATTATGCTCCATGAATGTCCTCAAAGTGCTAATCAGTCCTGGAAGTTTTAGAGACTAGAGTAGAACCAATTTTTTGATTGAGCCAAAAGAAATCTGATGAGGTTCAACAAGGACAAGTGCAGAGTCCTGCACTTAGGACGGAAGACTCTCATGCACTGCTACAGACTAGGAACCGAATGGCTGGGCAGCAGTTCTGCAGAAAAGGACCTAGGGGTTACAGTGGATGAAAAGCTGAATGAGTCAACAGTGTGCCCTTGTTGCCAAGAAGGCTAATGGCATTTTGGGTTGTATAAGTAGGGGCATTTCCAGCAGATCGAGGGACGTGATCATTCCCCTCTATTCGGCATTGGTGAGGCCTCATTTGGAGTACTGTGTCCAGTTTGGGGCCCCACACTACAAGAAGGATGTGGATAAATTGGAAAGAGTCCAGCGGAGGGCAACAAAAATGATTAGAGGGCTGGAGCACATGATTTATGAGGAGAGGCTGAGGGAACTGGGATTGTTTAGCCTGAAGAAGAGAAGAATGAGAGGGGATTTGACAGCTGCTTTCAACTACCTGAAAGGGGGTTCCAAAGAGGATGGCTCTAGACTGTTCTCAGTGGTAGCAGATGACAGAACAAGGAGTAATGGTCTCAAGTTGCAGAGGGGGAGGTTTAGGTTGGATATTAGGAAAAACTTTTTCTCTAGGAGGGTGGTGAAGTACTGGAATGGGTTACCTAGGGAGGTGGTGGAATCTCCTTCCTTAGAGGTTTTTAAGGTCAGGCTTGACAAAGCCCTGGCCGGGATGATTTAGTTGGGGTTGGTCCTGCTTTGAGCAGGGGGTTGGACTAGATGATCTCCTGAGGTCCCTTCCAACCCTGAGATTCTATGATTTGAGACAAAATGTTAGCAGATACAGCACATAAAAGGAATTAACCAAGAAACTACATACACACGATAGTAAAACAATCAGGAGTAGCATTGTAACTATTAACAAATAATTTACTTTAAAAAAAATCGAAATAAAAACTCTGACCAGAACATCTGGCTTTGGGGGGAAAAATAAGAAGGTACAACTGGAGACAGCAAATAAAAGGGAGCCAGAACAGATCTTCTGTCCAGCAGAGGGCAGGGTGTCCTCACTAATACAGCCGGCTAACCACAAGGAGAGGGCCAGATCCAGTTTCTTTTTCAATCTATGGGAGTCTGCATTTGCTTCAGTAGGGATTGGATTAGATTCTCTAGGGATATCAGAAAGGACACGTAGGTGCTTGTTAAACTCACTGCTAGTCAAGGTGCATTTCAGACTCCAGAGAGCAAGAAGAGCCTTTCTCAGTACTGAACAGATGATTCAAATGTTGTGCTCAAATCCTTATTTTAAGTTGAAAGCCACATTTCTAATTTTTAAAAAATAATTTACAAGGAAGACTGCAACTCAGATTATTTTACCACTGTTATCTACTGTCTTGTGGCTAAGCCATTAGACAGGGACTCAGGAGATCAGGGTTTTAACTCCTGGCTCTGCCATAGACATTACTGTGTGAGTCCTTAGGAATGTTACTTAATCACGCTGGCGGGCGGACGTTTGGGGTTTTTTTTGCCTGGGGCGGCAAAAAGGCCAGAGCCAGCCCTGGTACCAGTGCTGCTGAAAGCTGGCAAGTAGGCAGGAAATAGCCTTGGAGCTCTGGGTATAGAGTCAGACTTAGAGCTAGACTGTGACCTGGACTACATCCCCATGCAAGGGAATAAGAAGGAAATAAGAATGTCAGTGCTGTCTACCTTCTTATTCCCTCCCTGGAGCAGGCAGGAGACAGCCTGGGCAAAAGAGGTTATAACTGACTGCTGCCAAGGGAGCAAGAAGGAAAAGACTGTGACTCCAGTGTGTCTCCAAGGCACAATGCTTCCTGGGACAGCCTAAGCCACTCCCTGCTCAGGGCTGTAGCTCTAGTCACAATCTAACCCTCAGCGAATGAAGAGGAGAAACAAGAATTAATTGGCTTGAGTTGTCCACTTTGTCTTAGTTGAGGGGTCAGATTGGAGACAGGAAGGTGGGGGAACCTTCTAGAGCTAGATGGGGGGTTGATACCTGAGCAATGGGACAAAAATAATTGTTTCCACCAGCCCTAGTATATTTTACAGCAGCCTATATTATTTCTGCTGGCTATGGCCAGGGATCAATAGAGTGCAGCAGCACTCCAGCCATGTTCCCAATATTAGCCCTACATTGTGTGTCAGGAAGAGGGCATAGAAGCCAACTAAACCAGTTTTAAGCAAGAGAGGGATTTTGGGAATCCTCAGCTGAGAGACTCAAAGCTAAACCATAAAAAAGATGCAAAAGTGCAGTACAGTATGTACCGCATGGGGACACCTTCTACTCAAATAAACCCTGCGTGAGCTAAAAGCAAACCTTCATAAATTTGCCCCCCTCTAGTAGTAGGGGAATGTCTCTTCCAGATTCACGACCAGGATTTTGGAACAAACACTGTCCCCAGGGAACCCATCCCAGGTTTTACAGCAGGTTGGTGAATCTTGTGGCAAGATATTTGAAGTTTGGTCTGTACTACATGACTAGTCAGTAGAAACATGGACTGAGTTCTTCAAAGAAGCCTAAAGGAGTTAGGCACCCAACTCATTGAATTTGCTTTGACTGAAGAAGATTCCCAGTACCCTGGGACATAGACTAACGTCCTCTTAGGCTAGTCACTATAGGAAAATAAGAATACTTGAATGGGAGTAAAATACTTTATCTTCACATTTTATGAGAAAAGGGGTCGGTATTTGGGGGTAGGGAAAAGAGCTGAGTGGAAGGGAGCACACAATTGCTTTCTTTTACAGATCAGTCACTGGATTAGACAATGACAGACCACAAAACACTCAGTCCAGTCTGATTCTGTCCAGTAGAGGGCAGTGATACACATTGACACAGGCCAGCACATTGCCAGAGTTGGCATGATGAGCTTCTACTATACAGTGTGCTCTTTTTGGCAAGAAAAGTGATTGGAATTAATGGAGATTCTGTGATTATCTCCTCATGTGTGCACTGGCTTAACTATGCTGATGAACTGTAGCCTTCTGAGATTTGAGTGTATAAGGCTGGTCTAGCTTCTTTGAGCTACTATGACACATGGCAGCCGTTTATGGATTTTGAAAAGGATCAGTTAAATGGAGGTTTTGTGTTACATTAACTCGTTTTACTGTCTCATTAGTTGCTGCCTTTGTAAACTTGTATACCTTGCCTGATATTAATTGACTCACTTCACAGAAATTAGAGATGAAAAAGACTCATCAGGTCATTTTGTCCATCTCCCTGCCACTTTGAATACTCATTTGATTCATTCTACTTGCCGTGTCACTAATGTGCATGGAACTAAATGGATTTCTAGTATACAAACTACCAGTGCTCCTGTTCTGTACTCTATTGCCGTATTTAAATATCTACTGCTTATTTTTCATATTGCTCAGAGTAATGAATCTTACTAATTATAGGGAGAGCTTATAGCACTGCTTATGGATAAGGCTGCCTGACACATCCTGTTATAAGACCCTGTTTACAGTGGCTTATAATGTTGCCAAATTTTAACCAGTCAAGCTGAAATTTTCCATGCCAGGTATCTGCTGAATTTTTTTGGAAAGTTTCAGCAAAAATTGTTCAGCTGTTTCTGAGAATAAAGTTAGGGAAAACACACTGTCTTGCTCATGTTTTAAAAAAAACCTCTTGATGCCAGTTTTTTGAGAAGTTCTAGCACCCACCTCCAGGCATTGGAGCAGGGACTTGAAATCGGGCAAGGGGGCCCTGCTGATGTCAGGGATTTGTGTTGTGCTGGTCCTGTGAAAAACAGCCCACATGCTGCCAGGTTAGATGTCCCTGGAATATCTCAGTATAGACTTCTTAGAGTTCAGCAGCTTAATTCTCCAAATAGTCTGTCTGTGCTGAACATGCTCCAGCCCAGGGATGCAAGCAGCACTTCCTAGACCCAGGGGCAGAGAGCAGACGGAGTAGATTGGGACTGGGAGCTAGTAGAGGATGGCAGGGGTTGGGAGCTAGAACTGTATGGATAAAGAGACTAGGACTAGGAAGACATTTCAAGTGCTTCTGAAAGATGATCCTGAGAAACAAGGAGATCATATGAAAAAGAACAGGACTGTCCTGGTAAAATTAGGACATAGGGTCATTTTACAAATAGACTAAAAATTAGTTTGCAAATAGAAAAAGAGGCAAAATTCATCAAAGTGTTTTAAATGAATCGTTTACCTCACCCTAGGTACTAGAAGAAAGTAGAGGAAACTAGAAACAGAAGAGTAAACAGAAAAAAGGCATAAAGATATAGGGGGGGAAATCAGAACTCTGGGAAGAAAAGAGGTTGAAATTATAAGAAGGAAGACTGGCAAAGGAAATAAACGTAAAAAAGATTATAATAGTTCCTGTGAGACTTTAGAAAATCAGTTTTAAAGTGAGAAATCGCAATTTGCCACACATTTAAAGACTGTGCCAAATAACATATTTTATACAAATGTTTCTTTCTAGAAGAATTTGCCCTCAAGATCCCTAGATTAAGTGCTGCTTCAGGACATTTATGCCTGTTTCTTTTCCTGCAGTGTTGGCTGTGCTGAAGTAACAGTAATGTTCAATCATCAGTGAAATCATCTAAATTATCCATTCTATTCTGGGCACAAAACAGAAAGGAAGACAGTTGAAGAAACAGGATGCTGGTTGTGCAAGGTTCATTACACTTTCTTTATGGCTGTGGGATATTCCAGAAAGATTAAATACAATTAACAACAAGAAACAGAAGGAAGAGGGTCAGGAGAAAAGTCAAAATGGACCTCTTAGCATATAACTATGTGACTAACTTTCAATGCCTAGACAAAACGCGAATTTATCCTTGGAGGAGATGGACTAGTGCTGAATCTGTGGTCAGCATTCTAGAACCAATGTGTTCTTCTGTATCCAATATTAAGCTTCTCAGATGGTTTTGTGTATGTTTAAAGAATGCAGTAGAAGACCCAGGACTCCTGGGTTCTGTTCCCAGGTTTGCTACTCACTAGTTACAGTTAGATTGTACATAGCCTTGTGTGGATAAGGAGGGCTCAAGAAACCTTTCCCACCATTGCACTACAGCTCAGGAGCAAGGCACATTCCTAGTCCTTGTGCTACTGACACACAAGGACCAAGGAATTCTAGTGCTGTGAGCAGTGGTAGAAACCCCAGAAGGACACACGGCAGGATGGGGGTAAGGGTGGGATTATGATTCTCCTGCCCACTCCACTGTCCAAGAGCTATATTAGCGTAGGCAGAGCACAAGCTCACCCTGTAAAAGGATGTAGCCATAAGAGCTGCTGTGTGTGCTTCTCCAGTGCTCCTGGGGGCATTGTGTTTGCTTCTGATGAAATGCCTCTAGGAACAGCCCCCGGCATACAGCTCCTCCTCGCCCCTGCAATTCAAGCAATGGCACAAATCCACTATTCTATTCTGAGCCTCTCTGTGCTTCAGTTCACCCATCTTTAAAATGGGCATAATAAAGCTTCCTTCACGGGAGTTTTGGGTGATTTAGGGCTTATCTACACAAACATTTAGTTCGCAACAACCTGGGGTGTGAATCTACCCTGCATTAGCCTACTGCAGACTAACTGGCTGTGTGGACCCTGCTGACCTGTATTAAAAGTTCATTTGTGCACTTTGATCTTCTCCAGTTTCAAAGAGGACTAGATCAAAGTGTGCTAATGAACTGTTAACATGCACATGGACGTTTAGTCGGCAGCAGGCTAGTGTTGGTAGATTCACAACCCAGCTTGCCATGAACTGTTTGTGTAGACAAGCCCTTAGTTTATTAATGCCTGTAAAGCACTTTGAGATCTTTAGGAAAGGCACTGTACACATTACAATTATAATTAATAATGTTGTAATCCCAGATTGGTCTCTTGCCTCCCAGAGCAGATGTGGCTAGAATTTGAGTGAGTCAAACAGTTCAGCTGTGGAGGATGTCATGTTCTGCGGGAGTTAGAAGGAAGCAGCTTCACTGACCTCACTTTTTCATGACTCTGGGCTTGTTATGCCTGCAGTACAGCTTTCTTTATTGTCTGGGGAGCAATGGTGTTTTATTTTCACCCTGATCCTTTGTTTTTGATTATCTGACCAAAGGAGAGTTCTCTCTGTTTACTACTGTCAACAAACCTCTTTTCATACACCAAAATCTAGCTTCAGGCCTTCAGAACACCTTCGTCTAAGTCAAAAAGGAGGCTTTATTTGTGAAGATTCACTCATGATATACAGGGTCGGCTCTAACTTTTTTGCCGCCCCAAGCAAAAAAACCAACCAAGCACCGCCCCACCAAAAAAAAAAACAAAAAACCAAACCACCACCCCCAGCACCGCCTCGCCAAAACTAAACAAAAAAAACCCTGAGTGCCGCCCCTCCGAAACAAACCCTCCTCCCACGAGTGCCGCCCCGCCGAAACAAAAACAAAAAAACAACCCCCCCCACCCAAGCGCCACCCTGCTGAAGTAAAAAAAAAAAAAAAACCCGGCGCGCCACCCCGCTGCCCCAAGATTGGCCGTCCCTTAGAAGGTGCTGCCTCAAGCACGTGCTTGGTCGGCTGGTGCCTGGAGCTGGCCCTGATGATGTATTCTCATCTGATATTATGCTGTTTGCCATTTTGTATTTATCTAGCTATCTAGGGTTGCCAACTTTCTACTCTCACAAAACCAAACATCCTTGCCCCACCCCCCGCTCACTCCATCCCTCTCCCTATTGCTCGCTCTCCCCACCCTCACTCGCTCATTTTTACCGGGCTAGCACAGGGCGTTGGGGTGCAGGAAGGGGTGAGGGCTCTGGGGTGGGGCCAGAAATGAGAAGTTCAGGGTATGGGAGAGGGCTCCGGGCTGAGGCAGTGGGTTGGTATGTGAGGGGGTGAGGGTTCGATCTGGGGGTGCAGGCTCTGGGGTGGAGCCAGGGATGAGGGGTTTGGAGTGCAGGAGGGGGCTCCAGGTTGAGGCAGGGGTTTGGGGTGTGGGAGGAGGTACAGGTTCTGGGCTGGGGGTGCGGGTTATTGGGTGGGATCAGAAAAGAGGGGTTCAGGGTACAGGAGGGGGCTCAGGGATGGGACATGGGGTTGGGGTGCAGGGGGAGTTAGGGCTCCGGCTGGGGGTGCAGGCTCTAGTGTAGGGTCAGGGATGAGGGATTTGAGCTGCAGGAGGGGGCTCTGGGCTGGGGCTGGGGGTTGGGGTGCGGGGTGTTTGAGGGCTATGGCTGGGGATGCAGACTCTGGGGTGGGGGTGGGGCTGGGGATGAGGTGCTTGGGGTGTAGGAGGGTGCTACGGGATGGGACTGAGGGGTTTGGAGGGAAGGAGGGGGATCAAGGCTGGGGGAGTAAGTTGGGGAACTGGGGGTGCAGGCTCTGGGGTGGGGTTGGGTATGAGGGTCTTGGGGTACAGGGAGGGTGCTCCAGACTGGGATCGAGGGGTTCAGAGGGCGGGAGGGGGATCAGGGCTTGGGCAGGGGGTTGGGGCACAGGAGGTCAGGAGTGCAGACTCTGGGTGGCGCTTACCTCCAGCAGCTCCCGGAAGCAGTGGCATGTCCCCCCTCCAGGTCCTATGCAGAGGTGTGGCCAGGTGGCTCTGCACGCTGCCCCGTTGGCCGCGGTTCCCAGCCAATGGGAGATGCAGAGCTGGCACTTGGGGTGGGGGCAGTGTGTGGAGCGCTGGAGGTGGGACATGCTGCTGCTTCTGGGAGCTGCGCGGAGCCACTGCAGGCAGGGGTCCTGCCTTAGCCCCGCTGCACCGCAGACCAGACTTTTAATGGCCCGGTCAGCAGTGCTGACTGGAGTCACCAGGGTCCCTTTTTGCTTGGGCGTTCCAGTCGAAAACTGGACACCTGGCAACCCTATAGCTATCTACAATGTACTCATCATGATGGCATCAGGCCCAAGCTTCAACTCTGTCAAGATCCACCAGCTCACTTGATGCTGTAGTTTGTGTCACTCACTCCGACACTCTGTGGTTTATGATATCTGATTTCTTTCTTGAAATATACATTTGTAAAGGTACATATGTATGAAAGCAAATGAAGCCAGTGAAGAAAGCTGGGGTTTCTAGAGACTGTTTTCCCCAGGAAATAGAAAGAGGGCTAAGGAGAGCCCTCTGAACAGTAAACAGGAGGTATATTTGTCTGAGAAGAGAATCACTACTGAATGGAACAGAAATTATCTGATTTGACATAGTCAGTGCAAGAAGGACAGATCTCCCAAAAGGACACATCCTGGAGCACAGCTTTGACTGTTCAATAGCTCAGCCATTAAGCAGATGTGACCCTGACTGATAACTCAGTTACCCTGGTGACACAGCTAAAGAGGAGTATCCTCCACTTTTATTCACTTCTAGATACACTCGACTCTAGTGTATAATTTTAATTTTGTAACATAAACACAGAAGATCAATAAATGGCTTGATATAGTCTACAAATGTGTCTCACTCTGACATTTAACCTTTTCTGAAAATCAAGTTCTAGGTTTCTCTACACATCCCAAGAGTGGAGGCATTCAAAATTAGTGGACACTTGAAATTTTGGCCAGAGTCTCTAATCTCTGTTGTGTTATCAAATAATCTGAAGAATCTCAAGAAATGTATCCCCTCTAATTTTCATGATACAACACAGGGTTAGAAGTCTTTTGAACCCTGGAATATTTAAAAGATTTTTCCCCCCCCAGAATTAGCCTAACATCCAACTTGTGTGGTATTTCAAACAACAATTCAATGAAGCAGAACGAGAAAGCTGAGCAAGTTAGCTTTCTGCTATATGTAATGAGGAAAGACTGAAGATTTTACATGATGGAGGCCAGTAAAATATGATGATGTAATAAGGAAGTTTGACATAGAATCGTATTGAGAGGGCACAACTGGGTCAGTATTGCTTGAATCAGTAGAGAGGTGTTTGTCGGAACTTTGTATGAAGTCATTGAGCACTGTGATTCTGGGACAGACAAGGACGAGCGAATTAGAAGAACATTTGTAATTGGCATTGCTAATGAAGTAGCCTTGCTAAAATTACAGATAAAGTCAGAGCTGGCACTGGAGAGAGCTATTTTAACAATGTGGTCAGGAATTCCTTCTGGGACAAAGCTGCCATAGGTACCACCTGATACACTTAGCCCAAAAGATGAAGGAGATGCATTTGCACTTTCATGTGAACTTGAAGTTAATCCAGAGGCTTCTACCTTGTTGCCTCCATCTCCCTTTGTATTTCTCCCCTTCCATAGTTTTTATGAGTGTATTGGCAAATTATAAGGGCTTCATCTACCACCCATATTCATGTTGAGCAGTGCCTCACTATCCACTACTCCGTCTGAGTACGGATGGCAAAATCAAGCCCTTGGTAATGCACATAGAAGAGCACATGTTACACCTACTCAGGAAAGTCTGTGTAGGGGTTATGACACTCCATGTGTTTCCTTAGGGACATTTCCTTAAATAATACTCTGGGGACATGGGAACAGGATTTAGTTCAGAATGTTGTCCCCTTTTGTTAATATTACACTGTGCTGCATACCACATACTAAAGGGTGGCATACAGCCTAGAGCTATTCCATGCATTAGTCATGGTCAGTACACACACACCTCATCTATGACAATGGCACTTTAGACAGCGTACTAAAGTTATCTATTCCTTGTAACCAGTATAAGTTACTTTACTTGTATGTGGATGTTCAAGACGTACAGTCAAGCAGAGTCTATAGAGAAAGAGCTTTTGAAAACCCATTGAGTTTCATCAGTTTCAGATTCACTTGGTAGGTTTGAGTCATAGCTGTTTCTCCCCTTTCTTTGTAGCTTCATCAGATGTTCAGCTCTGTTATTCATGCACAGAGCTCTGTGCTGTAAAATAGGTTCTGAGCTTGTTGCAAGGGGTATCCTACTCATCTGCTGCATGGGAGACTTCCACATACTTTGGCTGGGGTTGTCTAGGTAGGGCTTTCAGGGTAGGAAACCAGAGCAGCAAGGTTGAAAGGGCTGGAGAACTGGCTCAGATGGGGCTTGTCTAAACTACAGAGCACAGCTGCCCAAGAAATAAAAAAAGGAAGAGGATGTGTATGGCCGATCATGGGAAAATTGTAATAGGGCAGTGGTTCTCAACCTGGTTATCATTGTGGGCTGCATATGCAGCCCACAATGTGTTAAGTAGGCCACAGGTTGAGAACCACAGTGCCCCCCACCTAAAACTGCCCACAGCCCCCTATGCCCAGAGCAGGGCCAGGAGTGGAGTCCTGGGTGGAGGCCAGGCAGCCAGACCCCAATTCCTACCTTGCAGGGCTGGGCAGGAGCTGGGACCCCAGCCCTAGACCCTGGCTAAGAGCGGAGCACTTGGCAGGGCTGGCAGCCAGGACCTGAGAAGAGAGGCCAGGAGCAGAGCACCACCTAAAACCTGGGGCAAACCCCTACTTCTCAGAATCACATCCCCACAAAAAAAACCCCTACCCACAGACTCCTCTCCCGCCCCCAACCCCACTGCGACACTCACCATCCCCCTGCTGGCAGGAACACTGATGCAGGCTGCAAGACACTGTCTTCTCCTCTGCCAGCCCTGCCCCCTGCGAGACCAGAGCGGTAAATTTTGAATTTTTTTTAGCACACAGCTGGGCCACAGCTGTATGCTAATTGGGCCGTGGGTTGAGAACCTCTGTAATAGGCGTTACTTTTTCTGGCCAGTTTTAACATCCTGAAGGGGAGTAGAGAACTGTTTGGGGCTGGACTGTGCCACAAAGACAGCCCACAGTAAGGGGTGGCATGATGCTCCGAGAAGCACAATTCCATCCTTGCTCCCCCTCTACTCCAGGGGAAGTAATTTGATTCAGGTCTACACTAGCAGCAAATTACTATGCCCTAGGTGTCAGCTCAGCTCTGCGGGTTGCTGCGTTTGGAGGGGGAAGCTAAGGCTCTGTACATTCCTTGCAACTCCCCATCTATCATCTTCTTCAGCAGGAGAGAGTAGGAGTTTCTTACTTCCCCTTGCACCTGTGCATGGGTGTGTAGACTAGGGCACAATGTAGCTTTCAGTGTGGGGTCTCATCACTGCAGGTAAGGGGGAAGGCCAACCTATGACAGTTGTGAAAATAATTGCTTATATTTTGCATTTTAACAATATGCCATCTATTCCAGAGCCCCTCATTAAAGAAGGAAGGGGAGGAACTATTTCTAGTTTCTTACAATAGATTTCCCTACCAAGAACATCCAGTTTGGGGGCTAATCATTCCAGATATCTGGGTTATTTAATTCCGATATCATTTCTTCCAAAGCAAGGATATTTTTGGTGCATCAGTAGTCTTCTTTGCTTTCTGCTCCTACCTTAGTCCAAATGACCTGTACCCTAGGACACTAATGCAATATTACACTGTATGTTCTAAATTATCTTTGGTTACCTTTTCACCAGCACTATTTCTCTATATTAGTTTCCATGGCATACAGGTATTTAACAAAACCAGTGAAGAGTGTTGTACTGAGCTTCCATTATGTTGCCGGCCATTGCTCTAATTCAGGTGTAATTTAAAATATTGGCCCAGTCCTCCAAATCATGCTTGAATGTTGAATACTTTCCCCGCATTTATCAAAAAAAAAAAAAAAAAAAGAAGCCCAGAATTGTTTTTTGTTCTCCCACTGTGAAAATCATTCTTACTAGTATGCAAAAGGCAAACCATGCAAGGAGCCCTGTAGAAGTGGCTTATTGATATTCATGTCTCCTGCACTGTCAGGTCAGTGAAGTTCAGAGAAGAGGAGTTTTCATTAAATCCATCTCTTTCTCAGCTTAAAAAATAAAAAAGGGGTGGCGGGGGCTGGGGACAGATGGTTTAAATGCCCAGTGTTTAGTGGATTAATTTTTACATCACAAAACCATCATCACAGTTTTAATTAGTTGATTCCTCTTGTACACTTGGATGGTGGGATTTATGTTCCTCTTTATCCAATAACTTCCACTAGCATTAACTGAAATGCACTGTATAAATCTCCCATGCAACTAGGGGAGGGAGACTGTTCTTTAGACTGACTTTTTATTAGAGACATTACTTTATACATATGTAAGGTTCTAAAGTGACATAAAAGGGTTTTAGTGTAAACCACATTGGATGAGATCCAGCCATTAAGCATCTGTTGCCTCTAATGACAGTAGGTTCCCATAAAGGGTCATAGATGTCAGAGTTTTACCTTGGACCACCTCTGATACTACAATATTTAATGCAAATGTATAATTTTGATATTCCCAAGGATCATACCGTGAATTTTAACAATAGACTCCAAATTTAAAAAAATGAAATCACTACCAGGTCAGAGGGTAGCTGGCCCTTTGAAGGAGTAGGGGACAGTCTACCTCAGGCAGGCTCCACATAGGGGGAATGAGGCAGCTCAGGTTCACCTGGGAGTAGTTAACACACTGAGTAACTGGGAGGCAGTTGATTAGGCAGGGTAGGGCCTGGGCATGATAAAAGATTAAGGACCTCAATTAGAGAGGGATCTCCTGAGAAGAAAGGCAGCTGCTAGAGATAATGTAGAGGGAGAGGATCCCTCCAGCAGACTGGTGAGAAGCTGTCTGAGAAGTCAACCCTCCAAAGAAGAAGAAACAAAGAGGATGGGAAAGCCCACAGAGGAGGAGAGGTTATAGGTATCTCAAGGTGTGGCCAGGGACTGAGAAGGATTGGTGCTGAGAGAGGCCCTGAACTGGAACCCAATAGAGTGGATGGGCCTGGGTTCCCCTACCTCCTCCAGCCAAGGACTTTGGAGAAGAAGCCTCTAAACCCAGGAGACCTAGGGCTGTCTAGCCTCCACTAGAGCCATGGAACTTCCAGCTCCCCATTGTCCTGAGGACCTGACCCAAGGGCCGGATGATGAATTTGATGAACACAGAATTGAGTGCAGCAGCATACGGGGGATGGAGTCAGCTGGTGTAGCTCCCCATCCTTTTGCAAGGCGGCACTAACAGATAAAGGCCCCTTCCTATACCCACAAACATTTATGATCCAGTGGAGTTGGATTCCACACTCCTGTTTCTTTTGTTTTTTGTTCTGTTGTTTGTCAATTGCTCAATGAAGGAACAGTGACAGCGAGAGACACAAAAATGAGAGCAACCTGCAAACCACTTAGGAATATCCAGAGAGGTTTGATTTAGAGCATCTGCTAATGAGGCTGCCAGATCCCTGTCCAATTTCAGATGTTTTTGCTGAAAACCCTGGTAATAAGCGCTGCCAACAGATGGTTAAACATAACACCGGGAACACACCCTTTCTAGGTGATAGCTGACTGTCAGGCTGAGTGCACTGTAATTATAGTGCAGTCAAGGAATTACAGCTTGAGCTAATAATATCCTACTGAGCTAAAGAGCTGTAATTACACAGAGATTGGCAGGATTTTCTGTGGTGGTCAGACAGCATCTGGTAAAGTTAAAAGTCCAACTTGGTGGTCACTGTAAGCCAAGGCTCAGATGGTTTGTTTTACCTACTAAATTTTAAACTGGCCCAAGTCCTGTGCTCACTGAAGAGCAAAACAATGGGGTTTTCCCTAGCAGTGGAGGGCTCCTCCTCTAAGTTTGATGTAAAGAAAAGTCTAGATGGCAAGTGCATATTAAAATTTCTAGCTAAAAAATGGTGTTTCACCAAAGCTTTTAACAAAATCATTATTTAACAATAAATAAGTAAATAATAATCCATGGACCAGTTTTATGCCAGTATAACACTCATTCAAATGGAGTTACACCAGTGTATAATAGGCATAACTGTATGGAGAATCTGACCCCTTATATTTTTCTAGCATTGTGGTCACATTGCATCATCTAGAGTTAAAGATGCCTAACCTTGAGTCGGGATAAGTTGGACTTGGGAAGGATTTAGCACCTTTATCCCCTGAGATTCTTGGGGGTGCCAAGGGCTGGTTCTCCCATGTAAGTGTGTAAATGTAGGCCACCTGCACCTGTGCTAGCATGTGTAGATATAACAGGCTGGGGTACAAGTAAAGCTTGTGGAGGAATCATTGAGTTGATCCTGAGGAAAGTCTTGGAGTAGGATTTGGCTGTTTTGTGAGAAACCATGGTCTGTGGAAAAGAGCCAGGTCTTGAGGATGAATGTATACAGGTCTGTCGCGTCTTACGCGGGGGTTACGTTCTGCAGTGAGCGCGTAAAGCGAAAGCCGCGTATAACCGTGAAAATCCCTTAAATCGCCCATAAAGTAGTTTTGTGTATACAACCCTTTACAGTACTATAGATACTATACAGAAATGTACATTACAGTATATAATAAAGAGTATACATACAAAATATAATTTTACAGTACTTTATTTTTAATAACATAACAGAGACAGATGGAAGAATGAAAGAATAAAAAATCAAAACAGTACAGTACAGTACTGTACTGTAAACTTGAACAGTTACCAGTCACCCTGGATATTCTTGCTATTCTTGTACTGTACTGTACACACTCCAATGATTAGTCTTCCTCTTCCTTTGACAACACTATTAGGAGGTCATCATGGCTTGATGTCGATCTAGGATATGATGGGCCAGGCTCGGGTGACAGAGAGCAAGTCACAGATGAAGTGGTTGGCTCTGGTTCAGCTCGAGAAGTTGCTGCTGGTTGTTTTTTCTTGAAAAACATGGTGATTGGCAACTGTCGCTGTTCTCTCTTGAGCGCCTCAAACATTTCTTGGTACGGTCTCAAATCACCCGTAATACTACGTGTGATTTTGAGGCTTCGTTCCATAGAGGGATCATAGTCAGAAATTAAATCATTCAAGTGTTTCACTGCTTGGAACACTTCAGAAAATTTATGAAGAGTCCAAGTTGCTGGCTCTTCTTGTTCATCGTCATCATCTTCGTCTTCTGTAGACGATTTTATCAGTTCCTCTAACTCTTCGTTAGTCAATGTTTCTCTATGGCCCTCAATTAATTCCTCAATTTCTTCCTCGAGGATGTCGACAAAGCCATCACCACCCACTTGCCTGGCCACCTGAACAATGCATTCCACTTCTTTGTCAATGGCCAGGAAACTCTTTAAATCATTCACACAGTCTTTCCATAGGTTTCGCCAACATGCATTGACTGTTTCAGGCTTGATTGCATCCATTGCCTGTTTAATATAAGTGATGCAATCAGCAGTGTTGAAGGACTTCCAACACTCCATCACGTTAACATTGGGATCAGCATCCATAGCGGTAAGGATCCGTGAGAATGTAAGCCTTGTGTACGTGGCCTTGAAACAGCTAATGACACCTTGGTCGAGAGGTTGGAGGATGGAGGTGGAATTGGGGGGGAGAAAGGCAACTTCAACGTCGTCATGCGCAAACCGGAGTGCATCAGGGTGGCCAGGAGCATTGTCTATGAGCAGCAACACTTTAAAGTCAAGTCCTTTCTCTTCAAGGTACTGCTTGACCTCCAGAATGAAACACTTGTGGAACCAATCCAGAAATGTTGCTGCCGTCACCCAAGCCTTTTTATTTGATTGCCAGAACACAGGCAGGAGATTTTTGTTCTTGCCTTTTAGGGCGCGGGGATTTGCAGACCTGTAGAGCAAGCCCGGCTTTATTAAATGCCCAGCCGCATTGCCACAAAGCAACACAGTCACACGGTCTTTAGCTGCTTTGAAGCCAGGGGGTTGTCGTTCTGATTTCAAAATGTAAGTGCGGGTGGGCATTTTTTTCCAGAAGAGCCCAGTCTCGTCAGCATTAAAAACTTGTTCTGGAAGATAGCCCCTTTCCTCTATGATTTCCTTTAATTGTTCAGGGTAGGCTTTTGCTGCCTCCTCATTGGCAGATGCAACTTCACCAATTGTCTGCACGTTTTTGAGGTTGAAGCGGTTCCTAAAACTGTTAAGCCAACCTTGGCTGGCTTTGAATTCCTTCTTGTCAGAAGGCTGTCCCTCTTCGGTGGGAGGTTTGAACATCGCATAGATGCTAAGAGCCTTTTCTTGCAACATGGTGCCATTGATAGGCACATGTTTATGGTTCATGTCTTCCAGCCATAAGTTTAATGCCTTTTCAGTCTTCACTAAAGCCTTGTCACGCACTTGGCTCGTCACCTTAGCAGTTCTTGGAGCACTTGATGCCACCGCTTGACGAATTTCTGTCTCTCTAATCTTGATGGCACGGATGCTAGATTCATTGCAGCCGTATTTATGTGCCACACTGGCAACTGACATACCGCCTTTCAATAAGTCCAACACCTCCAGTTTTTCCTCCAGCGTTGGAACAGATCGTTGTTTCTTTGGTTGAGCACCAGATGAAGTAGCTGGCTTGCGTTTAGGGGCCATGTTGCACTCAGCGCGGCGAGATGCACACAGAATGAGAGGCACAGGGATACTGAGTACAGTACTGTATGTATTGGGACCAGCAGATTCGCGTCTCACGCTCACTCTGGGGCATACGCTGCTGGAATCGGCCGCACTACAGGCGGGCGATTAAACTTTTTTTTTTTTTTCAAACCACGAACCGTGTAAAGCTGAAATCGTGCAAGTTAAATGCATGTAAGACGCGACAGACCTGTATTGTCAATGAGCCAATTGGGCCCTGTGAGGCTGTTCCAAAAGAATCTACCACCCGCTGGGGTATACACTCGTGGGGGTGAGGAGAGAAAGAAGCCTAGGCTATGAGGAGCTTAAGGAATGGTCTGGAAAGTAGGAAGAAAGGTGAGTCTATAAGGGATTGTCCCTCGTGTTATTAGTATCTCAGACACTCAACATAAATGTTGCACTTTCTTAGCTGGGGTGATGTTGAAGGCAGTGGGGGACGCTGGAGATGTGCATGAGGCCTGGAGAGGAAGAACATAATTTGCAAGGGGGTTGTGGCATAATTCCTGTTATGCCACAGTGTTACTAATATCATTCCTGACTCAGCAGGTGTATATGAGAGTAAAATCAAAGAAAATGTCTTCATAATAATCCAGAAAAGAAAAGAAAGGGTAAAGTCATCACCATAAGAAGGAAAAAATAACATGCAGGAGGAAACTCGTATGGGGGAAGAGGTTGCAAACTCAGAGGGGGGATTTGTCCTCAAGAGGGTGGACGCTTTGCTTATTCCTCAGTAGAAAATATGAAAGTCAGCCCCCTAGGAGAGATGCTTACAGAAGCTTCCTGCCAAGGGTGAGACATCAGTGTCAGCACAAACACCAATCAACTGTGGCAACCAACACAGAGGCCTCAAAACCAATGGCAACAGGCCCTGCCAATGAAGCATGCCTGCGTTGGCCCCACCAGTTGATGCTCAGTGACCCTGACTCAGGGAGTGCATGTGGCCTCAACAGCTCACATCTAGTGACCCTGATAGGACAGTGGGGTGGAAGACAGTGACCATTTGTACCCAGCGATCCCAGTAGAGGAGATGGTATCACCATCAGCAACTCCTAAGAAATGTCAGCTTTGAATAGGCTGTGGTGCAGTAAATGTGGACAGTCGCCCAATCTGTTTCCATCAACAATATTTAATATTTCTTGGGTAGTCATTTAATCTTCTCTCTGTATTTAACTTTTTACTGGTGACATTGATTCTTCACGCTGCTAATTTTTTATCACCTTTGAAATGGAGGGGTGGTCTGTGCATCACAAATGAAGCATTTTGGCAGGTTTTTACAAGTATGGTATATTTGTAGAACTGTTTTGGGACAGGTAGAACATGTTTAATGTCTTAGAAACATCATAATGCATAAAGAAGAGTGGCCCCTATTAATGATGATAACCATAATGAGAATTAAAATGGCAGTATAGGATGATGGATGGTAACCTCAGGAACCTCTCCTCTTACAAAATGATTGCAGCTATGATAATGGGCAATCACAGTGGAGAAGTTGGTCTGATATTAAATGCATAGGAGCTTAGAAGTTGGAAGAACAGTGGGAAAGGAAAACTTGTCAATGAAGCTTAAAGTATTAATGCAGGCAAAGAAGTTGCATAGAATGAAAAGGCCATTCTGAGCCTCTTCCTGCCGGAATATCGTATAAGAATCTATAATGAAAGAGCAGGTACACAATGTGGACTTAGAGGTCAGTTTTTGACAGATTCACTGTTTGATGTTCACTGAGACTAGAGCTTAAATTTTTTGTTGACTCATTTTATTTGACACTTCTACATTCAATATCACATAGCAACAATTCCATTGTATCAGTAGCTACCCAAAAATCCCCTATCCACCACAAATATTATTGTCCCTGCTCAATGCACGCAAGTGAAAATCAACTTTAACTAGAGCACTCAAAGGCACTTCCCCTCATTGAGGGATATTTCAATGCCAAACTTCAGCCACATATCCCCAACCCTTTGAGCGCTAGAAACACTTGCTCTGACTTTCAGAAAAAAGTCACTTGGGAGCAGAAAATAAGGACCAGATTCTCAATTGTGCCCAAGCAGCAGTGGGTGCAGCTTAGGAGGGCCCCCTCCCTCAATTGTGGAGTCAGTTGGCTCAGGCGTACATACGAGCAGCCTCATGGGCTGGGTGAAGAGGCTACTCAGGCCATGAGTGTGTTGGGGGCCACAAGGAATGTTCCCTTCTCTACAGTGAGGGGAAATCTGTCTGGGATGTTGAGGGCATGGGGAAGGAAGGAATCTTCCTGACGTGTTAGGAGGTGGGAAAGGGATGTGTTTATGTATTGGAATGGGGGGAGGAGTTCTGTCACTCATTAAGTGAGTATGAATTAGTGATGGTGAGTTGGTTCTAGTCTGAAATCACTCAGCCCCCCCCCACACACACACACTTCTCCTTCTTTCTCTTCTGTGAAGGAACAAGATGCAAGTCTGAGGGCATTCTGTGCCAAAAAATTGAAAATTCCGCGCCAAAAAATTGAAAATTCTGTGCACAGTATTTTAAAATTCTGCAAATGTTATTTGTCAAATACATGTGGAGGCTCCAGCATGGCATTGGGGAGCACAGGCCACAGGCTGCACAGAGATGGGAGATCACTGGACATGGACATAGACTCAGTAGTGAGGCTGCAACCAACCCTGACACAGCACAAGGACCGGGCCTGCCCCAGAAACACCCCAGGGCACTGCCCCTCTGTGCCAAGTGCACGAGGTGTGGGCCCGTAGGCTCAGCAATGCAGGATCCAAGTGTGGAGGGACTTAGTAAGTGGTGATCCAGGTATGGGTTGAGAAGGCTCTGTGTGGGGCAATCTGGGTGTGAGCAGCTCCGTGGGGGATCCAGGGGCAGGGGGGATCTGGATGCACAGGGACTTGTTGCGCGGGGTTCTGGGTGCAGGGGCCATGGGACTATGCGGGGGGGTCCAGGTGAAGATGGTTGGGGCTCAGTGTGGGGGATCTGGGTATGGGGAGCTCAGGGGGCGTTCCGGGTGCTGGGGGAGTGGGGCTCAGTGGGATGGGGAACTAGGTGCAGCCGGTTGGGGCTCAGTAGGGTGGGGATCTGGATGTGGGTGGCTTGTTGAGGTGGTCCAGGTGCAGGGGCAGTGGGACTTGTTGGGGGGAGGTTCTGGGTGTGTGAGGAGTGAGGCTCAGCGGGAGGGTCTGGGTATGAGGGTGTCTGGATGCATGGGAATTGGGTGGATGGGGGAACAGCTCCCTGTACAGTGATCCCGCTCCCTGCAGCTGAGGAGTGATGGGTGGAGGAAGTGGAGGGGGGGAGGTTTTGCAGAGCTTCCAACAGCTGGGGGAGAAATCTGGGGGTGGGGAACAGGAAGTCCCGTGCTCCCCAGCCCAGCTGGGACTAGTAGCTGAGCCCAGCACAGGGTAGGAGCCACCAGCCAGGTCTTCTCCAGTCTCGCTCCTTGCCCTACAGTGATCTGCCAGCTGCCCTGGGCACCCAAAACATACTGCTGGGGTGGGTCATATGACCGCTCTTGTGGCTTCCCTTTGCTTCCCTGTCAGAAAGTCATTTTCTGTGAGGAAGCAAAGAAATCTGTGGGGGACATAAATTCTGGGCATGCACAGTGGCACAGAATTCCCCCAGGAGTAAAGATGCAGTTGAAGATATGGTAGCCTGGGAAGCACTAGGCAGCTGACAAAGGCAGAAATGGCATCCAACACACATGCTGTTGCTGAGCTCATTGGTGTGGCCATGAATGAGAGAACTGGGATGATTTACTGGGTGTTGGTCCTGCTTTGAACAGGGGGTTGGACTAGATGACCTCCTGAGGTCTCTTCCAACCCTAATATTCTATGATTCTAACTGACTGGAAAGGGCTATGGAGGAAAGTGGGAGGAAAGAAAATCAAGACATTAATGTCAGCAGGAGTTTGTCATGGTTGTGCAAGTCCTGTAGGGAAACTAGACCCCTTTGAAATAGCGGTGCTTGGATTATACAGTCAAAGGTATCTTCACAACATACTGGGTAAACAATGAAACATGCAGGAAGGTTGTCAAAGGCAGAATAACCCTCCACAGTTTACAAATGCTTTCTAAGCTTCCGAAAATAATGATCAGATATTTTAAAACCCCTCATCCATCCTGTCCTACTTCTCACATCAGCTATCCATCTCTGGCCCCGCCTGCCTTGATCCCTGAGTCAGCACCTAACAAAGCAGCTCCTTTAGAGTGATTGACAGAAAGCCCTGTTTGGTGGTGCTGGTTTTACACAGCAGAAAAGCAGCAGACTTTAGCAGAGAAGGTGGGATGGAATAACAAACAAAGGCAGGAAAATGGAGAAGGCAAGATGAAAACTGGTGCCATCAGGCTCTAAGGACAATAAACCCAAGGACTGATCTCTGTCCCTGTCCTAAAAGAGTCTCCAGGTGTGTAGTCTGAGGCATAATATTTCACATAAATCCCATTAACCTATTATAATGCCATTACTTTGTGTGAATTTGATGCTCATGGAAAAGTGTTATTAAAAACACAGTCCAGAGCCGTTATGAAGGCAGGGCCTATACAGATTCTCTCACACAGCTTAACTAATGTGTCCTCAGTTGTGACCTGCAAAGCCTGGTACTCCAGTCCTGAATCTTTCCAAAGAAATAGTTGCTAGCCTTACACAAAGGCAAGGGGATCTCTGTTTTCCTGTCCTTAGACCTGGAGCATGCTGGTACCACTGAGCCCCCAAAATAGATTCTTTACATTGATAGACTTCTTTGGTCATCCTGAGATTCTCAGATGAAAAGCACTATATAAGTGCAAATTTTTCATCATTATCTTTCACTTTGTTCCCCAATCTGGTTCATATTCAAAATATTCCTGACTGAAAAACCTGCATCTGAACACCCTCAAACATTGTGGAAATTCAGAACTGGATTCAGACCTGAATCTGTAGCTCAGACAATTCTCTAGTTCCTCTAGAGCAGCGGTTCTCAACCAGCAGCCTGCGGGCTGCATGTATGGTTGCCAAGCCTCCAGGATTGTCCTGGAGTCCCCAGGAATTAAAGACTAATCTTTAATTAAAGATGATATCATCTGCTGAAACCTCCAGGCATACATCCAATCAAAGTTGGCAACCCTAGCTGCATACGGCCCAATTAGCACATAGCTGTGGCCCAGCTCAGCTGTGTGCTAAAGGCCAGCCTGTGTGGCGGGTTCCAGGTTCCTGGCTGTCCAGCATGGTGCGGGCCAGGCTGCCCTCAGTGCAGTGGGGTCAGGGTCGGGGCTGCCAGCCCACCCCATGTGAGGGGGTTTTCAGAGGCGAGGCTCCCCGCTGGCCCCATGAGATTGAGAATTGGGGGTCTGGGGCTGCTGTTTTTTATCTTCACTCTTTGTACATTTCAGTCTTGGAAGCTAACTTGATGTAAAACTATCACACATAATACAGACCCAGAGAAGTGCTAAACGTCTTTGTTTCACAGAGATAAGGTGGGTGAGGTAATATCTATTGTTGGATTAATGTCTGTTGGTAAGAGCGACAAGATTTTGAGCCACACAGAGCTCTTCTTCAGGTCACAGTTTGTTTCACAGTTTGCTCTTGCTCGTGGCAGTTTGTTCTCAGAAGTCTGATCTCTATTACCTTAGTGGAAACCCATTCAATTGCACAAGTTTAAAGGAAAATAAAATGTAACCCTGCCAAGTTAGGAAACTTTTGTTTCTTTCAAAATTCCTTATAGATCCATATTTTGGGTCTCATGCCCTTATTTCAGGAGGAAACCACTTTGATTAACATTATCAGAGGGGTAGCCGTGTTAGTCTGGATCTGTAGAAGAGACAAAGAGTCCCGTGGTACCTTATAGACTAACAGACGTATTGGACCATAAGCTTTCGTAGGTGAATAGCTTATGCTCCAATACGTCTGTTAGTCTATAACGTGCCATAGCAGTCTTTGATTAACAGGTTATTCTTAAAACCCCTCAGAACGATTCAGTTGAACTTGTCATATTCTTTAAAGGGTACAGAAAGGACATCCTAGACTTCAATTGCAATTTTCTCTTCTGAAGCCATTGGAGGAACTGGCTTTGCTTTGTGTCCTCTGACGCTGAGTGAGAGCCATTATTTAGAGTCCCTTTTTGTCACTGGCAATGCTATTTAGTTTCCATTTTTGGGTGCTAGCTTTTTGCTGTGCTTTTTATAACTTCATTTGCTGTCAGTCTCTTAGGAATTCAGAGTCAGATGCTGGTACCCTGGCTCACACTAAATGATACTGTAATTATTGTGCCTCCTGGGGAAGTAATGCGGCTATCAAACTCTGTCTAGTAGTGTGCCAGGTGTATCATGTCTCAGACGAGCACTGTTGGCACTTCAGCTGCTAAAGCTCTAGCACCTGGTCGTGAGTCACAAATAGCACCCAAACTGTCTGCAACCCCACATTTCCCCCAGGGCCTCCCTGCCTGCCTGGGCTCTGAGCCCCACTCCTCCCCAGCCCCTTTCCAACTTGCATAGAACCTGCCCAGCTGGTGAGCTTTGTCCTCTCAGAACAGGATTAAGAGCGCACCAGCCGATTCACCCAGTGCAGATTCCTTGCAGTAACTTGTCTCATGAGTGGTCCCCATTGACTTCAGCGGAGGACTACTCATAGAGTAAGGCGCGTCTCATGGGGAGTAACATCAAATACACGGAGGCCTTGACATCAGAATGAAGGGGAGTGACTGAAAGATCTTTATGTCCTGCTAGCTTAGAGCTTTTATAGTTCTCCTCTGGGGCCCCCTAGAAGCCTGTCTGCATAGGCACGTCAGGCAGCCACAGCTATCCCTGCAAGGAAAGGTGGCAGCATCTTGCCTGCACAGACTCTTTGACGACAAGATATTTACTCAAGGGGGCATGGTTTAGTTGTCCAGCATTGATGCCTGTGACCCTGTGCAGGACACTTAACTCTGCTGCCTCAATTTCCACATTTGTCAAGTGGGAATAATTCTTTACATTACAAAGGTCTTGAGGATTATTTTCCTGAATTGTGCTCTGAGATGAAAAATTTATTAGTGATAATAATGGCTTAGACAATTAAACATTTTAATTAAACTTAAAAAAAATTGATGTTGGTAGATTTGGATGTTCCACTACTGCATTTTTGTTCCATGAGACAGTGTTTCTCAGTGTTGGCATATCTGTGTTTTTAGAAACCTATATCCTATAAGCCTCCTTGTGCCCCACTCAGTTTTTGATCCTGTTTAATGATACTTGTTCAGGGACAAGAGTCACATCAATGGGGGTAGATGATCTCTTGGCCTATGTGCTAATGCCAAGCTGTAAAGGACAGTAAGACTGCCCTGCATCCATAAGCCCCTGCGTGGCTACCTTGAGTTAGGTTGTACAGGGATAAACAGGCACTGTGCATCTTCTACTCCCCCTTCTCCTCACAGAGTGGGTGAGCAGGGAGTTGGCAGGATCGTGGCTGTCCCACCTTGAAACATGCCAGCTGGTAGAGTGGAGCAAACACAGAAATCTGATGTGGAACAGGCCAACAGAAGACTACTGCGCCCTTGGAGGAGGTGTAGAACTAGGCCGTGAACTGGTGGCGCAAGCTAGCCCTGAGATGCAGCTTGAGAGTCTCTGCCCTTAGAGTAAACCATCGAATGTTCTCCCCTCACCGTCCCATAGCTACCCAAACAAAAACAGGGGTGGCACTACTCTGCTGTCTGTTATGCTTGCAGAGTAGTGCCACCCCTGTAGGGTGACCAGACAGCAAATGTGAAAAATCGGGACAGGGGGTGAGGGGTAATAGGAGCCTACATAAGAAAAAGACCTAAAAATCAGGACTGTCCCTAATAAATTGGGACATCTGGTCACCCTACACCCCTGGCACAAGCTGGCATGTGTTGTAATGTAACAAAAGGCATGAGTATGAAATTTACAATAATCCAGATCTCTGTAATGCTGTGCTCACACTAATGACCATATGTTTCCATTTGCATGAAGTGTCTGAGGAGGTGGGAGAGATCTGTTTTTTTTGTCTGTTTGTTTTGTTTAAAAAAAAGATCAATTAGAAGTGCAACCTCATGCTTATGATACCACTGAGATACAAAGGAAATAACACATCACAGAATGAGAAACAAAATGACTGGAAGGAACACACTACAGGCTCAGGGAAAAGCATGAAATGCATCAGAAGAAATATACAGCAGTGCAGTTAGGGTTGCCAATTTTGGTTGGACATATTCCTGGAGGTTTCGTCACATGACATAATCTGTAATTAAAGATTAATCTTTAATTCCTGGAGACTCCAGGACAATCCTGGAAGGTTGGCAACGCTGGAGCGTTGGCAGTCTGCAGCATGAATTAATAATGGGCAGGGCACTATTAGCTTTCTGTCCACATCAGACACATGTATGGGGCATGTGAAGGAGTACAGCAAAAACAAAGAGAAATCTCATAAGCATATAGCCATTGGAACATCACTATTTGCATCTACTCTATCTATGTTTTTATACTGCACACATCCCCATAGTATCCGAACACCTGCACTGTGCACTTAGTGAGCCCCTCATGTGGTTACTATACAAGTCTCTGCACTGTGATCCCTTACATTTACATTTAGTTTACCTGGTCTGACTGTACTTTTTTTTAAAAGTCACGGGGGCCCTGATTTTTGCTGATGCTTGCCACTGGACAGTACTTTTGTTACTGAGCCTCTTCAACTGTGTCTGGGGTGCAACATTACTTGGAGTTGATTGTATTCCTTCTGGGCTCTGTCTCTGATGCTGGCAAACTTCCTATTCTGGTTGTCACTTATTGTGCTGCTTTTAAGGAGATGATACCAAACTTTTGGTTTCTTGTCTGACTTCATGTGGTAGTCTTTTGGCTACACTCCCTTTTCCCACCCCTCCTGGACAAATGTGGCTTTACTGGTTAATATACCCCTCAGCCTGCTATAAAAGGTGGAGAGACTTGTACCTTTGGTGTTACCTTGTTCCATTTGCCTCGCAGGACACAGGAATTATGGCCCAAAGGTTCGACTAGGTATTATTATGCAGCATGTGTTCACCACACCCATTTCAAATGCATTGGACATGGGACATGCGTTTTTAATACAGCGGGTTAACATACCCTTTTACCTTGTCAAATTTTGTATAGAAGTGGTTGATTAGTAATTTTTTCTACTTTACTAAAACCTTTTTCTTGTCGGTATGCCATGGGATTAATTAGCTAGATTTGAAGCTCGTTGAAGAACAGCACTATATAAATGCTTAGTATAAATATTTACAAAACTGGCAATGCCTTTTCTAACACATGTTCTCGTTTTATAGGAAAAAATGTGGAGGGGAGAGAGTGTCCTTTCTACTTAAAGATTTTAAGACCTTTTTAAAATCTGCCAGTGGTTTTATTAGTTTCTATATAATTTCACTCTATATATAATCAGTTAAAAATATCAGGGCCCATTCTTCTGGTTGGCTGAGCTCTGCTCAGTGCAGACCCCAAGGATGGACCAAAGGTGGCTTTACATCATCTCTGCATTTCCCCCAGTCCTGAGGCTGCATTTCCCCCAGTCCTGAGGCAACTTAGAGCAGCTTCCGGGCTGCTCTAAAATGTGTTCAATGACCCATAACCCCAAAGGACTATTCCAAAAGTCAGAGCACTGCAGAGAAAGGGGGCATGGGACTTTAGAGTTAGGTGTGCTTGCTCTGCATCAACGGAGGATTGTTCTGCACTGGGGGAATCTTTAGGAGGTCATTTAAACTGGTTTTACAATCCCTTTGTGCTGCTAGAGTGGTGCAAAGGGGCTGTAATAAGCCAGAGAATCTGTCCCAGCATTTGAAAGGTCTGAGTCTGAGCTTTAAAACTACACTCTTCTTATCTTGGCATTCCAAATAGGTAAATAGATTTAAATTATTGATATATATTTAATAAGAGATCTTGGAAGTGTTTCATTATTTTGAAATACAAGTGAGCTCTGTACAATTCCACCCCCTAGAATTGCTGTCTGATGTGCTTGCATGATCAGTGCTTCATCTTTGGTACACTCAGTAGCAATGACTTGACTCAGCTCAGAATCAGTGACTGTATAAACATTGCTTTGTTTAGAACACCAGGAAGAGATTTCTAATTCTTAGGGATGAATTTCACCCCTTTTGGCAGAGAGCCAAAATAGGGCTGAAGTGGGACTCAAGTGGCACATTGGTTGTTAACACCAGGGTGAATTTCATTCTAAAACCAGGTCTAATTCTGTAGTTTTCAAGGATCAGTGTATTTTGTTTGACACTCCATTGGAAGCTTTACAGTGATGTCTACTTGGAAAACATTCATGTATTTGTACTAACTGAACCCTTTCACTGCAGATCCTCTACAGCATGCCTGCTGCTCAGATATCATCCATTAGTATGTCATTGAAATTAGTGGAGTGTTAGGAGACCAGATATATTCAGCAGCGCAGGCAGACAGGTTCACAAGGAAATATCTAGAATATTCAACAGCAGCAGTCAAACGGATAATAAGTTAAAGGATCCAGTGGAACAGTTTTATCAATATACATAACATATAGAGTCTAGGATCAGTGTGACTCTCAGTCATATAGCTTTCAAAATCCTGTCTATAGTTGATCTCATATACTTTTTATATTAATCAAAATGATCTATTTGCAACTGGTTCAAGTACTGGAAGAATATTAGGCCAGATTCACTGTGCATTGATGTCAATTTAGTTACACCTGGAATGAATTTAGCCCTCTGTCTTCTGCTGTCACCTGTGAAGTATACCAAAAGCAATATCCCAATTAGGTATATAGTATTAATGAGCTATGTCTTTGTTTAAAGGATTGTTCTACATTACTAAATCTGATTTTGTATTGCATGGTTAATGATTGTCAAAACAATTACCATAACCAGGTCGGATGGGTAATTCTGAATTACAATGACAGTTTCAAAGATTTGACAGAGTGGCCTTAATGGATCATTGCAACTTATTTCCAGTTTTCAATGAGTACAGTTATATCCCTTCCCCTCAAGTGTGCAATTTAAGAGATCATAAATAGCAAACCAGAGGACTGGGAGATTGGAAATTGATTCAGGGGCTACTTCTAGTAGGCCCAATGTCTCTGGTTCATCATTACTGCACCAGTTAGGGCAAAACTCCCAACACTAGCAAGCTGTGTAAAAAGTGCTTTTTATGTATAAAAGATTAATAGTGTGACAAGTATATATGTAATTATATAGCTCAGCTAGGGTAAATCGGTGTAGCTCCACTGACGTAAAGGACCCTTACCTCTTTCATTGGCCATGTCCATTGTGTCAGTGGCTGGGAGGGGTATTTAGGAGATACTACAGTGGAATTATGCCACTCACCATTTCCCCCCTGTAGGGAGAAGTCTCTATCAGCAAGACAGACTGGCATTCTGGCTGTGCCCTAGGAAGGGCCCTTCAGATTATAATATGAGAACAATCAGTGTCTCTGATAAGTGTTGTGCTTAAAACTAGTTTAGAGGGAATAGGTTTTGGACATTTATTTTTCTGTAACTAGATTTATCACTTTGTTGTAGCCCATGCATGCCTTGTTTGGTGTCAATGGTTCATTACATATTTTCAGAATGAGAAGCTTGAATCCTTCATCTTTTGTGTGTTTATAATTAGTACAGCTTGTCAAGCGGGAAATTTTCCCAACTCCCATATGTTGAAAACTTCTTGTTAAAATCAGAAATATTTACTGTATATGGCGAAGGGAATATTATTAATTATATACAGAATTGTAGGAAGTATGTTCCTTTTCATTGTATTTATTTTGCCTTATAGACTAAGGTTTTATTGTTTTCTTATCTACCTACCAGGGGTTTAATTTATTCTTTATTTTTTTGTTTATTGTTCAATACTACCATCTAGGCATTTAAAACTCTCAGGGGGGTGGGGTGCAGTTTAAATTTTCAATTTGCTAAAACTGATTTATAGGATACTGAAAACTAGTTATATTTTCAATTTCTCCACAACTTATTTTGTAATTGGACAGAAAGCCACTTTTGTGACTAGAAGGAATGAGGTAGGAATAGTTTGTTGTAGTTTAGTCAACAGTATTAATGTGTCTACCAAGTACTTTCACTCTATGCACTGAATGTCCCTAATTTTGATATCCTCAATTTGTAAGGTCTATTCAACCTAATAATTGAATTTCCACAGTGATTTCCATCTGAGGATATCAAAGGGCTTCACATATATTAATCAAATAAGCCTCCTAAAAGCCCTCCCTCAGGTCACACCCTAAGTCAGTATCAGAGGTAGGATTAGAGTCTCCTGACTCCCAGCCCTATGATTTATTATTATTATTATTATTTGGTTTTTAAGCACCAAAGCATTCTCGAAACTGTACAAGCCCCAGAGGAAGACGGAGTGTGCTCAGGGGCTGGCAATCCGAAAAGCTGGACCACACAGATTGGACTCACAATACCCAGAGGATTGTTCTGTCTCAGAGTGCACCTTTTAAGAAAAATGATTATATTTAGTAGAAGTCTGATATTATTCGAGGAAACCAGTCTTGACTCTTAATCCAAAAAAGGCTTGTTTGTTTGGGCTCAACCTACTAGAATTATTTGAACATGGGCCAGTGGCTCTGCATTAGAGTAAAGGTTTGGGAAAGTTTCCAGTGATGTTCCTAAGACCTATGGTTCCTAAGACCATGGTGGGCCATGAGCTTCCTAAGGCTCACCAGAGTAGCTAGAGGGGACTTGCATGGGGAAGGATTGCATATTGTTCTATGTCGGGATTTAGGAATCTAGTATAAATCTAATCCAAGACATATTATGGACAGTTCTGTAAACTAAAGGAACTAGACTTGCTCTTCCAATTATTTTATTGTTTAATATTTATACTGAGGTATCACCTAAAGGCCACAACCAAATTGGGCCCCATTGTGGTAAGCACAGCATAGTCATAAATTATAGTCCCTTCCCTAAACAACTTAAAGTTTAAAGGGCAAGATAACAGGTGGATGAAATGGGATGGGATAACAAATATAATAGGTTGTGCAAATTCTTAGCCATTCAACAGCAGTGATCACAATTCTCCACCTGCCTAGTTGTTATCAGGTTGTACGTTATCGTACGCATTAGATCCAAGGTGAGCTTTGAGGAAGGACTTGGAGGAGAAGGTAATGGCTCTGTGGATTTTTTTCTGGGAGATTTTCCATCTTGTAAGTAGTGGCATAGAAGTAAAACTCAGAGATATGTAGGGTGATTGAGGCTGGAATCATTGGCAGAATAAAGGTGGAAGTTGACCTTATGATAAGACAGGGGTCAGCAACCTTTCAGAAGTGGTGTGCCGAGTCTTCATTTATTCACTCTAATTTAAGGTTTTGCGTGGCAGTAATACATATTTAACGTTTTTAGAAGGTCTCTTTCTATAAGTCTATAATATATAACTAAACTATTGTTGTATATAAAGTAAATAAGGTTTTTAAGATGTTTAAGAAGTTTAATTTAAAATTAAATTAAAATGCAGAGCCCCCCGGAATGGTGTCCAGGACCTGAGCAGTCTGAGTGCCACTGAAAATCAGCTCGCGTGCCGCCTTTGGCATGCATGCCATAGGTTGCCTACCCCTGTGATAAGATAATAGATAGGCAAAATTGTCCTTTCTTTCAAAGCCCTCCACAATAAGCTTGTGTTTGCTACATAGGAAGAAGGAGAGCCAATGGACAGACTTAAAGAGCACGGTGATGTAGTCAATGGTGACCCAAGAAGAGACTTTTAGCAACAGCATGAATCTGAGGGAGAGAGGCAAGATTGCAGGGATTAAGGCCAAAGAGATGGAGATGACAGCAGACAAGATACGAGATGATCAGGGCTTGGACAAGTTTAGCGGCATGGGTAGAGGGGAATGGTTGTCTCCTGAAGATGTTGGGCAGGAAGAAGCAACAGGATTTAGACACAGTCTGGTTGTCGAGGTCTGAGAAGAGGGATAAGTCAAAGATGAAGCCAAGATGACAAGCCTGAGTGACAGGGAAGATAGTTTTGTTGTCCAGCATGATAGAAATAGGTGAGGGGAGGGCTTGGGGAAAAATCAGTTAAGTTTCATTTGACACTCCATAAGGAGATGTCAGAAAGACAGGAAGAGATTTTAAATTTGGATGGAGAACAGGTCCAGAGTAGAGAGGTAGATTTGCAATCGCATAGATTAGCATAAAGGTTGTATTTAAAACATGTTTGTGCTAGAGATAGGATACAGAGAAGAGGAGGGAGCCACAAATGGAGCTCTGAGGGATCCCTCCCCGAAAGCAGGAGAGGGGAGGAAGATGACCCATTGAATGAGACAGTAAAGGAGTGAATTGAGGAGAACCAAGAGAGGATGGAGTAACAAAAGCCCAGGGATGATAGACTTCTGAAAAGAAGAATGTGGTCCATGCTGTCAAAGGCAGCCAGTAGGTCAAAGAGGTTGAGAATGGAGTACCGCCCCTGAAATTTGTCCAGAAAAAAGTCAAAAGGAGCTGTTTTGGTGGAGTGTAGGGAGCAGAATTTAAGGTGGTCTAGAAAGGAATTAGAGGAGAGGAACTTAAGACAGCAGTTGTAGACTACATGCTCAGTAACTTTGGAAAAGAAGGGGAGAACAGAGATGAGGCAGTCATTTGAGGGAGAGATGGAATTGAGGTTCATTATATTTTAAGATGGGTAGAACCACACTTGTTCTGCTACATGTAGGGCCTTCTGCACTGCACAGGAAGAAGCAGGATTTGCTTCTTAGTAGTTTATCATTTAAATAAATGTTAGTTCAAGATGAACATATCAGTGCCTTGTGTGCTCAATTTCAGTGGGAAGGAGGAAAAGTGGACTGGAAAAATATATTAATTTAGCGCAAAGCTTCTGATTTTGTCTACTTCATTTGGTAACCAGTGATTTCAAAAAGCTTTTATATAAACAAGAATATCTATGCAAAACTGAGGATGTGTTAAGAAATCATTGGCATGAGGTGAAATGGGGATCAGTGACCTGAAAACTTTATCAGAATTCAGTTAAATAACATTTGAACTGGAGTGTGCTTTTAAAAGGCATAAAGAGGCAACTTTGCTCCTCTCTGCTTTGGAAAGGGGTAGGATAACACACCAAAATTATTTACCCCTGAGGGAATTCTGTGCCCAAAAATAAATAAAAATTATGTGCACAATATTTTAAAATTCTGCAAAATTCTGCATATTTTATTTGTCAAAAGAACATGGTCTAATCATGCCAGTTTCAATTATTTTGGCCATTTATTTCAAAATACCTGTCAGCAAGTATGCCTGTAACAATATAGCCAACAAAAATTCAGGAAAGTTTTTTGACAAATAAATTCCTTACTAGGCATATTAATACAGAACTTTGAATAATAATTCATTTAAATTACAACAGAGAAACATATTTCCTGCACCCCTCAGAAGCAGTGGAAAGACCTGGGGGAATTGGGGAATGGAGAAGCGGAGGGAGAGAGAAGTAATTGCTGGGAAGGCGCATGGGAGTGAACTTGGAGGGTTGTTGGGTATGGGTCGAAGAAGTATGGAACAGGGTGTGGTTTTTTTTGGGGGGGGAGAGGTGGATTGATAGGGAACCTTTCCCATGTAGCCCCTGGCTCACTCTTAGCCTCTCTCATTCAATCAGGCACATCTGCCCCTATTCCCATGTGTTCCTGCACCCTCTGTGTCCCTGCACCCCCACTCAGCCACCCCCTCCTCATCCCCATGTGTCCCTTTACCCCACACCCATTCAGCCTCTGCCCCATTCTGTCCTCCCAACTAGCCCTTCTGAACCCAAGTTTGTGATCCCCCAGCAGCCCCATGTGCCCCATGCGGTCCATTCCTGCATATCCCATGCCTCCTGACCTGGCCCCATGGGCAGGGAGCTGTGAGGAATGCAGACTTTTCACTTCCCTATCCACAGCTGAGGCTGCTGCTGCCCAGGATTGGGTGCTTGCTGTTCTGGCACTACAGCAGCCCTGGTGGGCAAAAGGCATAACTGCAGCACCTGTCTGGCAGAATGTATTTTCTGCAGAGAAAAAAATTCTACGGAGGACATAAATTCTGCACATGCGCAGTGATGCAAAATTCCCCCAGGAGTAAAAATTAGTCATATGAAAGTGTAGACTGGAAGATAATCCCAACTGATGAAAAATTTCAAACAAGTTGTAACTTTTCCAAACTGACCTTTGGAGTGGGAAAGAGGCAAAATCAAAGCCACTGGAGAGGAGACATACACACAAAAGAGCAGAGATTTAGAAGTTTTTTATTCTTTCTTTGCAGCCAAATTTATTGTACTTTACTAAAGAGCTACATTTTCCACTTATATAACTGCATTTTCTGAATAAGTACTTAATCAAGGCAATTTTAATGCTGCATCAAATGTACCTTAACTCTTTGTTAAAAAGTAAATTGGGGAATGTCTGTGGAATTCATTTTATGGTGAATAGAGTAGTCTGTGTATAATCTGCATAGAACAAATGTATAATGCATTAACCAGAGTGATGTAATCAGCATGTGTGTAGAAAGAACTTTAACTGAACCAAAAAGATTAGAGAGGTTAACCCCCTAAAACATGGTTGTTGGCAGGTCTGGATGGTTCACACTGGAGTCCTTTTAACAAAGAGACGTGTGCATCACTGTACTTGTGTAGATAGCCATAAATGTCAAGTGAAATACAAGCCAATAAGTAACTTCTACTTCTAATTCTCCAGATTATATTAAAATGGAGAACTTCACTTTCATACTACAACATATTATAGCCTGCATGACACTTTTTTTCCTGGCTCACTTTATATTCAGAAATGTTCTTTACTCTGTTTGCAGTATTTTCAAGAGACTTTATTCTTCATCTCTGTTTATTTCATCTTTCAATGGCAGGCCAAAAACAGAATTTTAAGTACAGCTAGGAAAAGACACAAAAACTAACAGCAAATTTTTAAGTACTTCAGAAGCAGGAAGCGTGCCAAACAGTCAGTGGGGCCACTGGATGATCGAGGTGCTGAAGGAGCACTCCAGGAAGACAAGGTTGTTGTGGAGAAACTAAATGAATTCTTTGCATTTGTCTTCAACAGTGCCATGCGAATGCCTGTTCTGACTTTCAGGTGACATTGTAAACAAGAAGCAGGCAGTATTATCTTCTGCAAATGTAAAAAACTTGTTTTTCTGAGTGACTGGCTGAACAAGAAGTAGGACTGAGTGGACTTGTTGGCTCTAAAGTTTTACCTTTTTTTTTAATGCAGGTTTTTTGTACATGATTCTACATTTTTGTAAATTCAACTTTCACGATAAGGAGATTAACTACATTACTTGTATGAGGTGAATTGAAAAATGCTATTTCTTTTGTTTTTTACAGCACAAATATTTGTTATAAAAATAAATATAAAGTGAGCACTGTACACTTTGTATTCTGCATTGTAATTGAAATCAATATATTTGAAAATGTAGAAAACATCCATTCTGTTATTGTTTAACAGTGTGATTAATCATGATTAATTTTTTTAATCACTTACAGCCCTAAAATTAAACTAGCAAGTCACCACGATCAGATGGTGTTCACCCAAGAGTTCTTCAGAAACTCAAATATTAAATTGCAGAACTAACTATGGTACATGACCCATCACTTAAATCAGCCTCCATACCACATGACTGATGGATAGCTAACGTAACCTTGTCTTTTTAAAAAAAAAAGATTCTAGAGGCAATGCTGGCCATTACAGGCCAGTAAACCTAACTTCAGTACCAGCCAAATTGGCTGAAACTATGGTAAAGAATGGAATTAGCAGACACATAGATGAATATAATATGTTGGGGAAGTCAACACAGCTTTTGTAAAGGGTAATTATGCCTTCCCAGTCTATTATAATTCTTTGAGGGGGTCAACCAACATGTAGACAAGGGTGATCCAGTAGATATAGTAGGCTTGGACTTTCAAAAAGCCTTTGGCTAGATCAGGGATCTCCAAACTACGGCCCACAGGCCGGATACAGCCCGCGGCTTCAATTTGTCCGGCCCCCGAACCAATTGCTGGTGACGCCTCAGCACTTCGGCGGCAGCGAGTATTTTGGCGGCAGCTTAAACGCTGCCGCTGCCTCGGCGGTATTTCGGTGGCAGTTTAAAGGCTGCTGCTGCCTCGGCGGCAGGGTGCAGAGGGCGGCAGTCAGGGGCGCCCCCGCTAGTCCCAGAATACCTGCCGCCAAAGCCGCCACGGCTTGCCTGCGGGAGGTCCTCCCCCTCCTCTGAAGCCACCAAAGCCGCCACGGCTTGCCTGCGGGAGGTCCGCCAGTTCCGCGGCTTCGGTGGCAATTTGGTGGAGGGTAAGCTCAAGAGAACGGGCTGGCTCACAAAGCCCCTTGAAAAATGTAATGTGGCCCTCGTCTCCTAAAGTTTGGAGACCCCTGGGCTAGATCCCTCACCAAAGGCTTTTAAGCAAAGTAGTCAGACATGGGATAAGAGGGAAGGTCCTCTCATAGATCAGTATCGTGTTAAAAGATAGGAAATAAAGGGTAGGAATAACTGGTCAGTTTTCACAGTGGAGAGATGTAAACAGCTGGAAAGTCCCATAGCCCTTGCTTAGCAAGTGCCTTTATCTCCATTTTTTTGTATATAGTTCTTTCTAGTTAGTTGTACAGTAGTTAGAGTTAGTTGGGGGTTTCCCCACCCTTCCGACTCCCCGGAACTGGGGTATGCCACAGTCCCCGGGTTTCAAAACCTGTGAGGTCTGCGCTAAGCGCATGCCAAAGAGTGACCCCCACACTTCTCATCTAAGGTGCCTAGGGCAAGGTCACCAAAAGGATCGGTGTAGGATCTGCCACGAGTTCCATCCCAGAACTATTAAAGAAACGGAACAGCAGCTTAAGGTTTTCCTAATGGAGGCAACTCTTCACCCCCACTCAGGCCCCCGGCAGGGAACCCCGCACCCAGCATGTCTTCGTCAACGTGAAGTGCTCCAGCACCGTCATCCTGGGAATCAGTGCCGAAAAAGGACTCCGCCCGAGATGCTTGGCACTGGCATGGCTCCTCCTGCAGCCAATTGGCCAGGCACAGGTCTCAGTCACCAGTGGCTCAGAAAAAGAAGAAGCTGGAGAGGGAGCATTCTCCCATGGCTAAGTCTAAAGAGCCAACAGCTGTGAGACCCCAGTCGGGCCACAGCACCAGGTCCCTGGGCAGGACCACATCGACTCCTGCCCAGGTGAGGCAGTTGAGTCTGGGCCCACCACGATTGCCGGACCCAGGTGCCGCACCAGCTTTTTTGCCGCCCTAGGCAGCAGCGCGAGAGGCTGCCGCCGAGATCCCCGGCGGCCGAAGAAGCTGCCGCCGAAGTGCCGCCGGAGTCCTCGGCAGCATCTTCTTCGGCCGCCGGGGTTCTTGGCGGCACTTCGGTGGCAGCTTCTTTGGCTGCTGGGGACCTCAGCGACATTTTGGCGGCAGCCTCTCCTGCCGGCGGTGCCACCGAGGGACCAGAGATGCCGCCCCCCAAATCCTGGCGCCCTAGGCGACCGCCTAGGGTTGCCTAATGGTAGCACTGGCCCTGGCCAGACCCTACTGGCCAGCAACTGCCACTCCCCTCGACACCGCGCGTTCTTGCCCCTTAACACAGAGGTAGCTCCAGCCCCCTCTGCACCACCGCGACCCCAGGTGCAATCAAGAGGGAAGTCTGTGATGATGTCCCGGTGCTCTCTTTCACAGCACCCTCCAGCACCGACACCTCCAGAGAGAGAACCCAGTCCGTCCCTGAGCTCCCGACGCTCAGTGCCCTGAAGCACAGCTCCTCCGTGGTCTTTTTATTTGGAGACCTCAGAGTCGGAGTCAGACTTCTACTGCTTCTATAAGAGCAGGAGGTCCAAGTCATGGCAAGAGAGCACTCAGGTTCTTACAGCAAAACAATCCTTTTCTAGAACACTATCACAGCCTGTACTTCAGTTACTGGAGTTGTTCTTACCCTTGCAGTTATATTCCCAAGTTAAGTCACAAATAGAGTTGGTTTTAAACACTTCATTATAGATGAAATCCTGGCTTCGTTGAAATGAATGGAAGTTTTGCCATTGACTTCCATAGGGCTAGGTTTTCACCCTACAAATTTAGACCCTTTCTTAATAAGTGAATTTGTTGACAAAGAGACCTTTATCTTCTTCAGCTGCATTCATTATTGGCAAATATTCATTAAATAGTTTAGATGAATAATTTTTAGGCTGTGAATTATTTCTATTAATCTGTTTGTGTTGTGTGGTTGGTTACCTAAATCACATCACACTGTTTCAGTTCCCTGAATGGATGACTGAAATATTTCTACCAAAAGAATAACTAATAGCAAATAGTGACCATTATGGATAGTCCTATATTATTATTATTCAATACAGAAAAAACAAACAAGCCTTTCTATGGGTTGTTTTGTGCCATCCGATAGAATTTAAGAGAAGAGAATTGGATCCCTTCTATAGGATAGCTTAAAAATTAAAATTATAGAAGGGATTTCATTCTCTAGTAAACTCTATAGATTGTAAGTTACTTTCATATCACCCTATTAGTTTTACCTATATTACATTCTATAGGACTTTTCTGTAAAGGGAACAATGAATAATTAACTACCTGACTTAATTTTCAGGCAAATAATTATTTGTGCAAAAACTTAAGAAACTTTCTGGATTCACAAAAATGTCCACACACACAGCTACTAGCAGTTTGAAAATTGACAAATAGTTTGACCCTTTGAATCACAGGCAAACAAACTCAACACTTTGCTTCATCTATCACATTCTTTAAGCTATCCACCCAACTCCTGTTAGTCTGATTGAGACTAAGGCCTTGGCTACACTTGCAGCTGTACAGCGCTGTGAGTTAAACCCGTCTTCGTACAGCTGAGTAGGGAAAGCGCTGCAGCCTGTCCACACTGGCAGCTGCCAGAGCAGTAAGGTGGCTACATTTGAGGCATTTGCAGCTGTATTGGGAGCGGTGCATTATGGGCATTCAAGTGGCTGCAATGTGCTTTTCAAATGGGGGCGGGGGTGAGGGGGACTTTGACAGGGAGTGTGTTGGGAGAGAGAGTGGGTTTTTGGAATCTCCACAGAGTGTCAGCTCATTATCTCCTAAGTTTACACACCTCCACATCCCCTGCCTCTCTCTCAATCACTGAAAGCAAACAGCAGGGGCTTTGTTTGTTTTCAAAGAGCAGATAAAAGAGAACTTGGGGAAACGGAGCCCTCCCCCCCCGCCCCGCCGTTCTCCCCTCCCCCCCCCCGTGGTCTCTGTCCAAGGCAACTTTGCTGCCGGCATTCCTAACGGAGCCCCCCCCCCCCTTCCCCCACCCCCGCCTGCAAACAGTAGCTGTGTTTGGTTTTTTGTAAAGCAGCTCAAGAAGGGAGCTCTGAACTCCAACCCGGAAGTGCCATTTCAAAACAAAGGGAGCTTCCGGAGGTCAGTAACTGCGGAATTCCACGGCTACATTGAAGGGCCAGCGTTCCACCCACTTCGCAACAGTAGCTATTCCTCTCGGGGAGGTGGAGTACATGCAGCGCTGTATCTGAGGAGATATACCGTTGCACGTGCCTTGCAAGTGTAGCCAGTTAGTGAGTTACAGCGCTGCAGGCAGTTTTATTGCGCTGTAACTCGTAAGTGTAGCCAAGGCCTAAGCCTCCCTCTTTCTGGCACTGTTCATAGAATCATAGAATCATAGAATCTCAGGGTTGGAAGGGACCTCAGGAGGTCATCTAGTCCAACCCCCTGCTCAAAGCAGGACCAACCCCAACTAGATCATCCCAGCCAGGGCTTTGTCAAGCCTGACCTTAAAAACCTCTAAGGAAGGAGATTCCACCGCCTCCCTAGGTAACCCATTCCAGTGCTTCACCACCCTACTAGTGAAAAAGTTTTTCCTAATATCCAACCTAAACCTCCCCCTCTGCAACTTGAGACCATTACTCCTTGTTCTGTCATCTTCTACCACTGAGAACAGTCTAGATCCATCCTCTTTGGAACCCCCTTTTAGGTAGTTGAAAGCAGCTATCAAATCCCCCCTCACTCTTCTCTTCTGCAGGCTAAACAATCCCAGTTCCCTCAGCCTCTCCTCATAAGTTATGTGCTCGAGCCCCCTAATCATTTTTGTTGCCCTCCTTTGGACTCTTTCCAATTTATCCACATCCTTCTTGTAGTGTGGGGCCCAAAACTGGACACAGTACTCCAAATGAGTCCTCACCAGTGCCAAATAGAGGGGAATAATCATGTCCCTCGATCTGCTGGAAATGCCCCTACTTATACAGCCCAAAATGCCATTAGCCTTCCTGGCAACAAGGGCACACTGTTGACTCATATTCAGCTTTTCATCCACTGTAACCCCTAGGTCCTTGTCTGCAGAACTGCTGCCCAGCCATTCGGTCCCTAGTCTGTAGCAGTGCATGGGATTCTTCCGTCCTAAGTGCAGGACTCTGCACTTGTCCTTGTTGAACCTCATCAGATTTCTTTTGGCCCAATCCTCTAATTTGTCTAGGTCCCTCTGTATCCTGTCCCTACCCTCCAGCGTATCAACCACTCCTCCCAGTTTAGTGTCATCTGCAAACTTGCTAAGGGTGCAGTCCACACCATCCTCCAGATCGTTGATGAAGATATTGAACAAAACCGGCCCCAGCACCGACCCTTGGGGCACTCCACTTGATACCGGCTGCCAACTAGACATGGAGCCATTGATCACTACCCATTGAGCACGACCATCCAGCTAGTTTTCTATCCACCTTACCGTCCATTCATCCAGCCCATACTTCTTTAACTTGCTGGCAAGAACACTGTGGGAGACTGTATCAAAAGCTTTGCTAAAGTCAAGAAATAGCACATCCACTGCTTTCCCCTCATCCACAGAGCCAGTTATCTCATCATAGAAGGCAATTAGGTTAGTCAGGCATGACTTGCCCTTGGTGAATCCATGCTGACTGTTCCTGATCACTTTCCCCTCCTTTAAGTGGTTCAGAATTGATTCCTTGAGGACCTGTTCCATGATTTTTCCAGGGACTGAGGTGAGACTGACTGGCCTGTAGTTCCCCGGATCGTCCTTCTTCCCTTTTTTAAAGATGGGCACTACATTAGCTTTTTTCCAGTCATCCGGGACCTCCCCCGATTGCCATGATTTGTCAAGGATAATGGCCAATGGCTCTGCAATCACATCGGCCAACTCCTTTAGCACCCTCGGATGCAGTGCATCCGGCCCCATGGACTTGTGTTCGTCCAGCTTTTCTAAATAGTCCCGAACTACTTCTTTCTCCACAGAGGGCTGGTCACCTCCTCCCCATACCGTGCTGCAGAGTGCAGCCGCCTGGGAGCTGACCTTGTCTGTGAAGACAGAGGCAAAAAAAGCATTGAGTACACTAGCTTTCTCCACATCCTCTGTCACTAGGTTCCCTCCCTCATTCAGCAAGGGGCCCACACTTTCCCTGACTTTCTTCTTGTTGCTCACATACCTGAAGAAACCCTTCTTGTTACTCCTAACATCTCCGGCTAGCTGCAACTCCAAGTGTGATTTGGCCTTCCTAATTTCACTCCTGCATGTCTGAACAATATTTTTATACTCCTCCCTGGTCATTTGTCCAATCTTCCACTTCTTGTAAGCTGCTTTTTTGTGTTTAAGACGAGCAAGGATTTCACTGTTAAGCCAAGCTGGTCGCCTGCCATATTTACTTTTCTTTCTACACATCGGGATGGTTTGTTCCTGCAACCTCAATAAGGAGTCTTTAAAATACAGCCAGCTTTCCTCGACTCCTTTCCCCCTCATGTTATTCTCCCAGGGGACCTTGCCCATCAAAGTCTGCTTTTCTGAAGTCCAGGCTCTGTATTCTACTGCTCTCCTTTCTTCCTTGTGTCAGGATCCTGAACTCGACCATCTCATGGTCACTGCCTCCCAGGTTCCCATCCACTATTGCTTTCTCTACTATTTCCTCCCTGTTTGTGAGCAGCAGGTCAAGAAGAGCCACATTGCTCAACAACTGCCATGCAAAGTGCCTCTTGTGTTTTGGGGAGAGGCACGTACCTAATACATGTTTTATCTGCAAGTCTTCTCAAAAAGGACCCAGAAGTTGAGGGATACTTTCCTTACGTTGAGACAAAGGGTCCTGTGGCACCTTATAGACTAACAGAGGTATTGGAGCATAAGCTTTCGTGGGTGAATACCCACTTCTTCAGATGCAAGCAGTGGAAAAATCACTTTCCTTACATTGTTCCTGATAGGTCTATGATGCCTGCATCAGACCTGGGTATTCTAGCCACCCTCTCCCTGCCAAAAATGCCCCCACAGTTTTCTCCCAGCCAACTTAACCAAATTCCTAAAGGGCTTTGGATATTTTACTATCAATTAGAAAGCCTCCTCTTTCCTGGAACCTTAGTGTGTTCCTGGCAGGCTTAAGCCACTCCTCCCCTATCCCTTAAGCTTTTGGCAACTTATTCTTTGCTCCATTTTATCCATTACAACAGCATTTTCAGTTGCAGTTACCTCAGCCAGGAGAATTGAAGAAACTCAGGCTTCTATGGCAGGGCCTTCCAAAAGGATAACGTTATCCTTATATCCCATCCCAAATTTTTGTCCAAGATAGTCACTGATTTGCATTTGAACTAGGCAAGTCATTTTCCAGTTTGTTTTTTGTTTTCTTCCCCCCAGTTTGCGTATGAATCAAGGGGAAGCTAGGTGGCATCTATTAGCTGTCCTTAGAGCACTATCCTATCTACACAGGACTAAACTGTTTAGAGTCTCCCTGACACTCTTTATAGCATTTATTGAGGGGAAGGCTATTTCAACCAAAAGGCTTTTGAAATGGGCGTCCAGTTGCACTAGTGTCTGTGATGATGAGCTAGCCAGAGTAGATTCCCCTGGTCAGATTAGGATTCTTTCTATTAGAGCTCAGAGAGCATCTGCACCTTTCTTGAGGAGCATGCCCACCTCAGAAATATGCAGAGAGCAACATGGGCTTTAATCGATGCCTTGAAGAAGCGCTACTCTCTAGTGGAAGCATCAGTATCTGCTGCTTCTCTTAGCAGAACTGTAATACAATTTCTGTTTGGGTAGACTCCAAGTACCTGCTACCAATTTACCAGGTCACTGCTTGTGAGTCACCAAGATGAGAATATTTATGGGCAATCACTCAAAGAAGAAACACTTACTTAACTTACAGTAACTGTGGTTCTTCGAGATGTGTAGTGCATATTATATGTGTGTATATATGTGTATATATACACATACACACACAGCATGACCCACCCAGCCTCCGTCCCCCCCGTACAGAGTTTTTAACATTTGGATTCTATATTGGTGAAGGAACTGAGGGATTTTTGGGCCCACTCTGTCCTCTTTGCCCTCTGTACAGGCATGAGGATGCTCAGAATTCATGTGCAGCTCCAATGGCTACTGCTGGTCAAAATATTCCAATCTTGGGCACATGATCACTGAGAGTGGAATATATGTGGACAACACATTTTGAAGAACCACCATTACTGTATTGTAAGTAACCATCTCTTGTGTATTTACAGTATCATATAATATTTGCATTTCCCTGCTGCCCTCTGTCTGTAAATCTCACAAGAAAAGAGCTATCCAAGCATTAATGAACAGGAGCAAAGAACAGCAGCAAATGGGGGAGTTTTGTGAGGGCGTTCTTCAGGTGAAGGAGATGAGACTAGATGATCCTTGGGGTGAGTCTGTCTGTCTGACTTCCTGTTGGGTTTTTGCTTGGTTGAAGATTAGTGTGGTCTGTTTTGGGAGCTGTGTGCTGAGCCAAGCGGCCTAAAAAACAGGAGCAGCAAACAGGGGTTTTGTGAAGGAACGTGAGAGGTATTCCTTCCAGGCCCTACTCTCAAGCAGAGACATCCCTATGACAGAGTGAGAGAGCACAAGACAGAGCAAACTACCGATGTAAGGGGAGTTTGGCTGAAGTGAGAGTTCAGCAGCAGCAGGAGGAGGGAGAGGCTGAGGGACTATAACCTAACTATTTGAAGGGTGCTAGAAAAGTCTCCTAAAAAAGAAACATGGGCTGGAAGGAAGGCGGGGGGAGAAGAACCAATACACCTACAAACATATTCTAAATTTAAACTAATAAAACTCCACATGTCATTCCCCCCCTCACCTCCCAAAAAAAATTCTTGCAAGAGTAAAAATAATGCAGCAGAAGCTGAGCAGCAGAGTGGTGGCTATCCAGTTTATTGCACTGAACACAGCATGTATAATTACCTGCCTTGTGGGACAGTGGCATGTGTGTGCACGTGGTGTAAGCAGCTAATGGCCCTCAGGTTCTGTCTACATTGCTATTTAACACCTGCCGCTGGCCCATGCCAGCTGACTGGGTCTCGGGCTGAGGGTCTGTTTAATTGCGGTTTAGATGTTCTGGCTCAGGCTGGAACATGGTCTCTAGGACCCTGCGAGGTGGGAGGGTCCAAGAGCCCAGGCTCCAGCCTGAGCCCAAACCTCTACACCGCAATTAAACAGCCCCTCAGTCTGATCCCCAGGAGTCCGAGTCAGCTGGCATGGGCCAGCGGCAGGTGTCTAATAGCAGTGTAGACACACCATCAGAGACACAGTATGGGCTCTTGACACCAGAGTGGCTGACCTGGAGAAGCTAAGGGAGAGAGAGTGTGCATAGAGGAGACTTTCAGGGATACAGTAGAGTGGCCTCACCCTAGTCTGAGAGCTGCTGTCCTGTTAAGAAGGATGAAAGTCTTGGGGAAGGAGAACATCAAGCTGGAGTGGAGGGAGATGTTCCTATAATTGGTACCCTCCTTCCAGATGACATCATGGTAACTTCTCGCATTGAGGTTACCTCCTTGGGAGGGAACCCCAGGTAGTAGGAAAAACCAGGTAATAGTAATGGGGAGATTTGATTATTAGATTTGTGATGACTGAGAGAACTGCATGGTAAATTGCCTGCTGGGTGCAAAGGTTGCAGATCTTGTGAGACATCTAGACAGTCTTATGTGCAGTGCCTGGGAGGAGCCAGTGGTCGTGGTACATGTAGAGACCCATGACATAGAAAAAGGTAGGAAAGAGGTCCAGGAGGCCAAATTTAAACTGGTAGGTAAGAAATTAATGTCCAGGACTTCCATGGTAACATTCTCTGATATGCTTCTGGTACCATGTGCAGGTCCAGAAAGAAAGGCAGAATGGCAGGGTCTCAATGAGTGGATGAGGGTTTTAGGTTTATTAGGAACTGGGAAAGGAGAAGCCTAGACAGGAAGGATGGGCTCCACCTAAACCAAAAATGCAACCAGACTACTGGCATGTAAAATTAAAACGTTGTACTGGATTTTTTTTAACTAAGGGCTGGGGGAAAGCCAACAGGTGCAGAGGACCACATGGTTCAGGCTGAGACATCCCTAAGGATGACTTTATTGAAGATTGAACTCTATATCCTAGTAAAGAGGAGAGAATTGAAGTTGGGTAAAGTACAGGTAGGAGCTAGTGAGAAACGTAAGAATCCTGTTTAAATATAACACATGAAGGCAAGCAAATGAATACTGACAAAACGTATAAGTGCTTATATATAAATGCTAGCAGTCTAAATACTAAAAAAACCCTATATATTGGAATTGGAAATTCACACAACACACAGTCAACCTGTGGAACTCATTGCCAGGGAATGTTAAGAAGGGCAAAATTACAATTGGGTTAAAAAAAGAATTAGGTAAATTCATGGAGGATAGGTCCATCGATGGCTATTAGCCAAGATAGTCAGCCATACAACCCAGTGCTCAAGGTGTTGCTAAACCTCCAGCTGCCAGAAGCTGGGACTGGACTACAGGGGATGGAACACTCAAAATTACCATATTCTGTTCATTTCCTCTGAAGTATTTGGCACTGGCCACTGTTAGAAGACTAGATACTGGGCTAGATGGACCATTGGTCTGACCCAGATCATTGGTCTGGCCGTTCTCATGTAATTTTATAACAGGATGTATGGCAGGTAAGTACTGTTATCCCTATTATACAGATAATAAACTGTGGCACTGATTATAGATCAGTCCTGCTTCCAGTGAAGTTGATGGCAAAACCATTTCTGACTTGAGTGAGTGCATGGTTGCAGCCTAAATTAATAGGGATGGTCTTGTGCTGAAGATATATATGAGAGTTATATATAAGTTATTTTCCCAGTGCTGCCACAGACTTTGTGTGAATTTAACCAAATCACTTATGCTTTTTGTACTTCACTTTCCTCAACTCTCTCTCTCAGGACGACTTCAAATTTATTCTTTCTTTGTTTTTGTAGTAGTTCATATTAAATACATATTTTTCTCTTGGTGTATAAGAATACATATCCATATCCAATAACAGAAGCATTGCAAAAGCAACTTAATAAATGTGATGATGCCATGCCTTGACATTGGTCATTCTGATTATCATCTTACTATACACTCACATACTTCCATTCCAGCAATATTTTGGCAGACAAGATTCCCACAAACTGCTAGAGTTGGAGGATAATACTTCAAACGATTTGAAAGCTATGATAGGTTTTCAGATGAAGGGCCCTATTTTTTCATGTGCACACCATTTTTGAGACAGCAGCCACTAAAATTAGGTCAGAATTGATGTAAATCAAGGTGGGAGGTGAAGATGGTAATCAGAGTGGCATGGTTCAATATCTCATGAACCACTGAGACTAGAAACAAACTGCCATATATCTTTGGAAGACTGGGATTCTCAGTTTTCCTGTGGCCTATAAGTAGTTGATGATCCATCAGACCAGGCAAAAGTACAGGCCTTTTACTAGACAGAGCATGATGCTTTCAAGCATCTTGTGCCAGTTACCTAATTCTATCCCAACCCTGGTGAGATGAGCAGGAGCAGAGAGACTCTTAAATTAATATCTTTTGTTCATGCAGATATGCATGAGTTGTGTAAGGCTTTTTATGCACACACACCACCTCTCTTGGAACTGCAGTAATCACACACTGTGCACACAGTCCTTGGATTTAATAACAGCTGCTTGGGTGAAAGGGAAGCTCTGCTGTCTGCTTTTCTAATTCTATTTGCATTTCTTTGTAAAACATCCTTTCCATCCCGAGCCATTTGGAAGAAGAACAGCTACGTTTCATTAGCGGGTGCTGTGATTTTCTGGAGAGGATGGACAGACTAAAGCCACAGACACTATTCTTGGCATTTCAAAGTCAATTAAGTTAAAACTCAAATACTGTGTAGCCAGCAAAAGAAAAAGGGATTCTGACTAATACGCCACATAAAATTAATGAGAACTCGTTATCTCCCTTGGCTACATACATTTCTATGTGAGGAGATAGAGAGCGTATCAGAAAAATGGCAGTGGCTTTCTGACAGGAGCGCAACTGATGAAAATTAAAGGTTTGCTCCATAAGACAGACTCTGACACAGAATCCTTGTTTTCCTCTATGCACCACTGTGCTCTTTCTCTTTTAATGATTTCCTCCCCATATCTCTTTTACTGTCTTCTTTTCCTTTGGCTCTCTTTCACTTCATCTTTACTGATTTATTTTCTTTATTTATATTTGGTTCAGCTCAAGTTGTGTGAGCAATTCCCACAAAGTCTCTTTTGTCCTTCCAGATTTACTCATCCCTAATTGCTTTTGACCTTGTTCACTTTGATTCACAGAGGAAGGATGGTGAAATTGATTAGGACTAGGAAAATGAGTGTGATCATTTAAGAACCTCTTGAGATATGATTCCAAAATAAAGTCTGGCCTTAATTCAATCCAAAAGCTTTTAGTTAGAGCTAAAATTTCAAAAGCATCTAAATGACTTAGGAGCTTGTCACTTTTAAAAATGAGACTTGGGTTCCTAAGTCACTTAGCTGCTTTTGAAAATGTTATCCTATATCTACAACAGTTTTATAACAGCATTACTATTAATACTTGAAAGTTTGGTTCTAATGTGAACCTGTCAGTGTCACTAGATGGTGCAGCCAAGCAACTTTGCTTTGCTTTAGGGAAAATGGCATCTTTGGAATGGTTTATAGTTATTTTATTCCAGAGATATAGATTATGCTAAAATAAATTGGATTGCAGTTTATTTTTCTCAGTTTAACTTTGGGTAACTTAAACATAACTGAATATTTCCCATGTACTTTGAAGATGAAAAGTGGAGCATCAAGTGCAAAGAGACCTTTAAAGTGGACCCTGCAATATCCAGTCAGACTCATCAACAAGCCTGTCTGTTCATTTGCCAAGCGAGGAGAGGAGCTACAAGATTCAGGAACTGAAGATTCTAGACACAGGTAGACTGAAATTATAGAGGGAAATGAAGCTATTTCTAAGATCCAAGAACTTGAATAACATGGGACAAATGTTGGCCTTTCCTGAGATGGACATTGGAATTCTTCATACTGAGTATGTTATGCCGAGGAGTTTGTATCTGTATGAGACCTGTGTCATGGATGACACTGGTCCTTTAAGAGGGAACAGAGTCAGTGCACCTGTGCCTAGTCAGCTGACCCCAATTAAGTTTAAAAGAGGGCAGCTGGGCTCAGAAGAAAAGGGAAATTCAGTATGTTAGAGATAGGAAGCTGGAGCACCAGAGTTCCCTGGGAGGAGCTATTCTGAAAAGGGGCCTTACTGGAGAAAAGCCCAGGATGGTGTTGCTCTGAGAACACAGCATAGAAGCAGAACTACCAGAGTTGCCTGAGAGGGGAGGTAATGAGAGCCTGAGAGTTAAAGGGGTAACATCATTTGGGGGTTTGTAGCCCAAGCTTAGCTGGGGAACTGGTTTTGTTTAAGTTTGGACAATAAAACTGCTTAAAAGAGACTCTGGGCATGGCAGTGGGTTATTGGAAGCTGGGGAGAAAGCCCAACCTCGTTTCAACCTGGAGCATTTTAAATATGTTGAGCTGCAGCTTTGTAAATGTCACTGATTGTTTTTGCTGTCAACCCTCTTATTAAAATTCAATTTTCCAGTGCAGCTTTCCTTGCAGACATTTTTGAAAGCATATGTATAAGCTACCAGAAAATGCTACGCCTAAGATAAACAGGGAACAAACTAACAGCAGCAGGCTATAGTATAATAAAATGCCACTGCAATTATTTTCTATTATAACCATATATATCCATTTGTAACAGCTAAAAATGCAATTATAGTCTCTTCTGTTCAATGCCTGGGCTCTGCTCATGCCGTGTGCCAAACCTTCCAGTTACACTATATGAAAGCCTCAGTGGGGAAAGGCAAGGTACAGGCTAAAAATAAAAGATTTAAAAGGTACCTACAACACAAAATGAGTGAGGGCCTGAGCCTGCGAGATGGAGTGCTGTGAACTCCTATGTCTACACTGCATGCCTCCTTCAGCGGAGTGTAGAGTACATACACATCTAGCCACCTTAGCAGGGGTATAAACAGCCACGTAGACCATGAGGCATGATTTAGGTGAGTAAAGAAATCCCTGAAGGGTTGGGGTATGAATTCAAGTACATACCCTACATGGCTGTTTATTCACCCACAGTGGGGCTCCCCATCTACGCTGCTATAGTGTCCCGCTGCCTCCCTGCTTCTGGGGCCTTTCCCTGCCATGGGGTAAGATGCTCTGGCAGTGAGGAATCCAATGCCTTTCCCCACTTCCTTCCCCCACTACAGCCTTTCCTTGCTGCTGAAGCCTTTGCCTGCTGCCTCCCCTCTGCCAGAGCTTTTCACTGACACATGTAGCTACACACGCTGCTGGCAGTGGTGTGTAGTATAGACATAGCCCATGTGATCTGAGAACAGCTAGCACATCTCAGGGGGTGTTGCCTTACAGGATTGGAACCTAAGAATATTAAACTTGCCAGAGGTGCAAATTCACTATTGAATAAAAACTTTATTCCAAATTGTTCTGTTATAGTAGAATACAGAAATAGTACAAGACAGACACTTTATTCTAAGCATATTGCTGTAACACGTAGGCACACTTTCAGAAAAGCAGTGAATGATAAGACAGTTAAAACAACTAATTGTTTCTGGGATCCAGTATTTTTCCCCACAACTTTTAATGTTTCTGATCATAGGTATTGTCTTGCTATAGTTTGAAACTTCAGTGAACCAGTCTTGGAACATGAGATTTATGGATTTCCATCATCTTGTAGCACTGATCTTTGCACTAAAGATTAGAATGTGGATCAGTATTGTCAGCTGTAAAGTGATAGTTGAGTTCTCTTGTGTAATTCCAAAAAGTGAGCCTGATGCAAATGGTTCATTTTCTGCCATTTCTAGTATGGAGTTGATTATCCTAGGTGCCTTCTAAATTTAACATTTTAGTGAATTCAGTCTTTAGAGATCCAGAATACATTATGTACACCCTGTACTATTTTTGTTTGTTTAACAGATGAGATATAGAAGTTGCATCATGTGTTGATGGTGATTGATTGTGTTAAGTGACTGGACTGAAGCATATGCTCTAACTGGAGATGCCTTTTATTTTAAAAGCAGTTTGATTCCCCCGCACCCCTTAATTTAGCATTTTGTGCACTCTCCAAAGGGCAAAAAGATTGTTCAGCTACCACCAACCTTCCCTGTTGAAGCACAGCCCAGCTGATTGTGTTAGGGCCTACACATATTGTACTTGCCTGCATGCAAACATTTTAAATAACAATTCTTTAAATAAACTGGGAATCTGTGCGACACTTTACCTCCTGTTCTTGAAATGGTTTTGTGAGTAGTGTTGGCTTATTTTCTTTTTGTCCAACAATCTAAATAATAGCCAGCAGTTTTAATATAACAAATGCTCAACCTAGCCAGCCCATCACTTTCTCCAAAACTTAAACTAGTTGATGTAGGACATCTGAATGGATGTTCAAAATAAAAAGAAGAAACATAGTGATTTTAGTATATAAACTAAACTAAACATTTTCTAATCCTTTTTTCCATTTCTTTATCCTTTCCCCCCCTTTCCATGTGTGGTGCATTCTATCCATGTTTATACTATTTTATATATTTTTCATGTTTATTTTTCACATTTACTTCCTTTGTCTCCTCTTCTCTGTAAAGCACACAGGAATTTCCATTCCGTATCAGACCAGTGGTCCATCTCCAGTAGCTGAGAGTCCATGGCCCATTTCATAGCAAGTCATTCTTTTTGTCATGGGACTTGCCTGCTTGTGAGGGAACAGTTCGCAGCTCAAATATAGGGTGTTCCTCTTGATTTGGTTCCTTGGACAACACTGTGCCTACTCCCACTTCGAAGGTGTTGGTTTGCTAAATTAATTCTTTATACAAGTGGTCTTTCAACTTCTTCTGAAAGTCCTTTTTGCATGCTTCAGACTAGTAAACCTTGGGGCCACTATCCTTAATTAGGTCTGCAAGGCAGGAGCTGCAATCATTGAAAACCATTGCACAAATTGGCAGTGGTAACTTGTGAGCCCGAACATTTTGGACTTGTTTCTTCGTGGTTGGGATAAGACACGCTTTGAGAGCCTGGACTTCCTCCAGGAGGGGCTGGATTTGGTCCTTCCCCAAAGTATATCCCAGGTAAGTGATCTCTACACCTACACTTTGCGTATTTGCAGTTATTCCAGCTCCCTCCCCGGTAGGACCTGAAGTACAGTTGTAACTTGTGCTAGATGTTCCCAATCTCAGCTGTAGATGACCACATCTAAATAGGCTGAATATGATCTAGGTGGCTGAAGAACTTGATTCATGAGCTGTTGGAACATTGCTGGGGTACCACAGAGGCCAATAGGGCATAGTTCTAAAATGACAGAAGTCAAATGATGTGGCAAAGGTGCTTTCTCCTATGATTCTGGTGCAAGTGGGATCTGCCAGTAACCCTTCAGTAGGTCTAAAACCATGATATATGGGGCCTCACGGAATCTAATAGCTTGTCCACTTGGGGCACGGGTAAGCATCAAATCTGGAGATCGCATTGACCTTTCTGAAGTGTATACAAAACAGGAAAGTGCCATCTGGTTTTGGGACTAATACAATTGGACTTTGCCATTTGCTGCAGGATTCCTCAATAATCTTATGTTCTTATGGCTCCTTTGCTCCAACAATGCCTGGACCTTTTGCCTCACGGCCTCCTGCGTTTTTGCGGGGAGTGGCTCTGGGTTCTCACGGATGAGTTGCCAAGGTTCTATTTGGATATGGTGTTGCATGAGATGAGCCTGCCCCAGCCAGGAGACAAACACCTTTGAGAAGGCTTTTACTAATCTTCTCACCTGGGCCCTCTGTTCTGGGCAGAGGTGAGCATTTGAGGCCCCAGGTCTGACGCAGAGGGATAAAGAGTGGTAAGTAAGTTCACTTGCTCCTTCCATGTCTTGGGAGGTTAACATGGTAGACCTGAGTTAGTTTCCTCTTGTTGGGCTGCCTGATTTCATAGTTAACTGGCACAACTTTGCAAACTACTGCATATGGTCCTTGCCATTTTTAGCAAGTAATTTGGACTCTGCACTTGGGAGTAGAAGTATCTAATCACTCTGCTTAAATATGTGTGCCTTTGCCAAAGAAACCATCAGCGGGCCCTTTATTATAGGCTTGCTCCTGGGCCCGCTGATGGTTTCTTTGGCAAAGGCCAGTAGGGTTTCAATCCTTTCCCTGAGCTTCAGCCTGTTCCTCCAACATCTCTTAGCCACGGGCACTTCTTGACCTGGTTCATCTCCCATATATGAGTTCAAACGGGTAGAATCCAGTATATGATAGGGGAACTTCTCAAATAGCAAATAAGTCAGGAGGGATCAGGTGATGCAATGATGGGGTGTGACCCGATGTGCCTGGGGCAGCCCTCACTGAAAATTCCAAGGTCAGGGAAGGCTGCAAAAAGGAAAGCAGATACTTAACACTGAAGTTAAACTCACCAACCAGTAACAAACTGTGCTTCTGATCTCCCACACTGGTTATCAAGAAGCTAAAAAAGAAATCAAACAGACCCCTTTATCACATTCCAGTTCTCTGGCTCCCACTCAGCACCTAGATCCAGTAAAAAACTTTGCTCCCTATATAAAATGTTCTTCTGAACCCCAAAGAGCCAGCTATGTCGACAGGTTAATATTAGGTTGGATCTTACCCAAAATACCACACTGCCAGCCAGTCCTTTAGCATGTAAAACTAAAGGTTTATTATAAACAAAAAAGAACAAGAAGAGAGTTGTTAAATGGTAGAGCAATCAGATACGTAGAGAGACTTCAAAGCCCATATATCAGGTTCTTAGCAGTACTGGTGAGTTTGCTGGTTTGAAAGTCCCTCTGGTACACATCCACAGCTTGGATGGGTCATTCAGTCCTTTGTTCAGAGCTTCAGTTTGTAGAAAAGTTACTCTAGAGGTAAGAAGCAGGATTTCTCTGTCCCTAGGCATGCCCCTACAAGTCTTGTCTCATAAGGTGTGGTCCCTGGCCTTTCAATGGGTTCATTGTATAGCTGCTGACCCTTGATGTGCTATTGATCAGGTTAGGCAGTGCTGATGCCAGTCTGTCTGGGTGTGTCACCCAGAAACACAGCACAAGTTTGGAAATATCTTGCCACCTTGTCCAAATCGTCCATCAGCCCTCACAGACAGAGCGCCGATCACAACACGTCAGACGTGTTGTTCTAGCCAGTCCTGCAGCTAGTCACTGGCTAGGCTGTCAGTAGCACCGGACATCCAATTGGCATAGCGCACAGCAGCCCAGAACTCCTGAGCGATCCGCCAATCACAGCCTCCCAAGCAGCTGGGATTACAGGCACATGCCACTGCGCCAGGTGGAAATATATCTATATAATTCATATATATAACTCATAATACAAAGGTGATACAAACATATAAAGAAGATCATCATACTTGGCAAATTATAACATTTTTGCAGATACCTCACATGGCCTATCTGGTCAGATTCCTTGCAATTTTATAATATTGGTATTAATAATATCATTAAGTGTCCCACATATTCCATACAGCATCACATAGGGGTCCTCAGCAATAAACTTTAATATTCTTTTCAGGGTCGGGTTGAATAAGTCAACCAGACCACCTGTTTCTGGATGTTAGGCAGATATATGATCTACTAAAATAAAGACTTTGCATACATCTCCTTCAGCAGCTGTGATGTAAAGCTGGTGCCTTGATCAGTGAGACTCTCCTTAGGTACCTATACTCTGACAGACTTCTAGCAGTTCTGCTGAAATAGTCTTTGCATTGGTATGGCACAGTGGAATTGCCTCAGTGGTGAGTGGTGTAATCAGCTATAACTAATACATGTTTGTATCCAACTGCACATTTTTCCCAGGGCCCAATGAAAGGAGGGGGATGGACCTCCAACGGGAGGTTGACTATGGGGAATAGGGCCAGAGGGCCATTTGTCACTCATTTAGGTCCTACAAATTGGCATCCAGGCCAGGGGCTACAACAGTCCCTAACTTCTTGGTGAATGCCAGGGCAAAAGAAGTGATCCAAAATCCTGGCCAGGGTCTTCTCATGACTGAGGTGATCTGTAGAGGGGATAGCGTGAGCTAGTTTCATTACTTCACACCTATGTGACTGCCGAATGAGGAGCAATGACCAAAATTCCCCCATTGGTTGGTCTTTCTCCAGCCAGTACAGTTGCTTTAGCTGGAGCTTAAACCTGGTGTACTGCTCTGCTCAATGTGGGTCTGTCACCTCCCTGTTAACCACTGGAAGTTGGTCATAAGCTTGGCTCAAGGTTTCATCCTCCCTCTGGTCCTTTTATGAAGTCTCTCTCTCTAGTTAGGATGTCCGTCTCCTGTGTGTGTGTGGGGGACAACGACAATATTGTTTTCTTAGGTGGCCCTTCTGGAAGAGCTTCCCCTGGCTGGATCCCTCCTCTCCAGGGTCTTGCTCCTCACCTACACCTGCCAACATTGCAGGTTTTGAGATCTTGTCTCCTAGGTCCCCTCAGTTACTCCCTCAGGGGCTGGTTTAAACCTCCTCATAGAAATACTCCCAATCCCAACCCAAGATAATGGTGAAGGCTAATGGTGAAGGCTAATGGCAAAGCAACCCCACTACAAGCGATTTTGTTATTCCACTACAGTCCACTGCACATGAGGATAATCTCCCTGTGGGCCTCAGGGTTTGGGACCAAGTCCTTCCAGACCAGGGTCTGCCTACTTCTGCAATCCACCAGCCCTGTTACCTCAGTTTTATTTATCTGAACAAATCCCATTACTTTAGGTGGGATTTGCTTATGGACATGGCTTTCTGATGTCCATACCCACACTCCATATAGGGGAGCTCATGATAACAATGACTCAAGTGCCCACATAAAAAGAAAGCCCCCACTGCGGGCCCAGTGGCTGCTGGCCCTAAGCCTAATGTCTAAGGTAGCCCTTCCATATGTGGCTCATCTGCTCTCATTTCCTGACTTTCCACTGGAGGAGCCTGCAGGGATCACAGGGGCTTTTAGCCAGGCTGCAGCCTGAGATGCTGGGATTTCCCAATGGCAGCCAGTTCAGGGCCCAGTGGCCTCCTGGGCCCCTTAGAGGCTGGTACTTCATAGACCACACTGGTTGGGCTCTCCTTTGAGTTGAGAGGCCCCCTTGGCCTCAGGCATTTGGTCATGTGATGTGACCAGAGCTGTTGCTGCAGATACTTTTTCAATGATCTGGACATCACCTAGAGACTCTGGCTGGTGTTTGACCACCCAGTCCCTTCCCCTCCTCCCCAGAAGCATGAAGGTGAACTGCTCCATCCCTGTGAGCTCAGCCATCTTGCCTCCACTCCAGATCTCTGGCTTTAACCACCTCCAGCATAGGTTTATATATCCCATCATAGCCCTGATTCAGCAAAGCACTAAAGCACATGCTTAACTTTGAGTATGTGCTTAAATCCATCTCTTCTTAGCAAAGTACAGAAAATATAATACTGCCAATATATAAAATCCATGGTATGCCCACACCTTGAATACTGTGTGCAGTTCTGGTTACCCCATCTGAAAAAAGATATATTAGAACTGGAAAAGTTAAGGAGAAGGGCAATAAACATGATATGGGGTATGGAAAAGCTTCTATATGAGGGGAGATTAAAAATATTGGGACTGTTCATCTTGGAAAAGAGGTGACTAAGTGAGGATATGATAGAGGCAGGCCAATAAAATCATGGATGCTATGGAGAAAGTTAATAGAGACGTGTTAGTTACCATTTTCACATGACACAAGAACTAGAAGTCACTTGAAATTAATAAACAGCAGGTTTAAAACAAACAACAGGAAGTACTTCTTGACACAACATAACATCAACATGTGGAACTCATACCATGCCATGGGATGGTATGAAGGCCAGAAATATAACTGGATTCAAAAAAGAATGAGTTAAGTTCATGGAGGATAGGTCCATAAATGGCTGTTAGCCAAAATGATGTGGGTGCCCAAAAACGTATGATTGCCAGAAACTGGGACTGGATGCCAGGGGATGAATCACTTGTAATTGCCCTGTTCTGTTCATTCCCTTGGAAGCATCTACAGATGGGGTATTGGGCTAGATGGATCATTGGTCTGATCCTCAATAGCTGTTCTCATATAATACATGAGGTTAGATTCATAGGTTCCATTTCAAATGTGTTTGGTTTCTACTTACAGATACTAAACCAACATTATCAGTGGTACAAAATGATTTTCATTTCTACATCACAGATTGTCTTCTACATTTAAGCATGGAAAAGTTCTAGATCTGGGTCCAAATCCACAAAGATACTAACAACTGGACTCTGGGGGATATTTTGATGGGGGTCTCTCTCAATCTCTCCTATTGAAGCTGTTCCATTATGTATACACAGATAAATATGAGTGGGCTTGTATGCCAGGATTGCTTGTGATGGTGGGGGAAGGAGGCAGGGCTTTACAACCCTTCAGATACCTTTTGGTTTACTTCTTATGTTCCTGAATCTCTTGGTTCAGTGGTCAGGAAGGGATTTCTTCCCCTCCCCCATGTATTCTCGGGTTTTTTGGTCTCCTTCCTCTGAAGCATCAGAGATGGGCGTGACTGGTGATGGGATACAGGATGGAGTGGGCCAGAGCTCTGAGGTGGCACTGAGCAGTCTCGCTCTCAGGTGCTTGGCTGGCTGGTTCATGCTGGAAAGGAATTTTCCCCCAGGTCAGATTGGCAGTGACTTTGCAGGGTTTTTGCCTTTCTCTGGAGCCTGTGGTTCACTTGCTGAAATATCTAGGTATCATTTAATCCTTTCTCTACCATTATGGGGGCTTTAGGACCTTTCTATTCTCTGTCTGTGGCACATACTAGTTTAGTGGGCTGTAATATTTTGGTTGTTGGGTTTAAATGCTGGGTGGTGTTGGTGGCCTGTGATATAGAGGAGATCAGACTAGATGATTTGGTGGTCCCTTCTGGCCTTAATCTCTGTGAATCTATGAAATTAAATATACATTGGGCCAGAGAGAGTGTGAATGATTCTATCACCCTCGGGTAGGGCACTCACCTGAGAGGAGGAAAACGCATGTTCAAATCCGTTCTCTTCATCAGGCAAAGCGGGGAATTGAACTGTGGTCTCCTACAGTCTCCCACATCCTGGTCAAAGAGTTGCAAAGGGGGCCTCCTGCTCCCCACCCTAGCCATGTTGTGTGAAGTTAGATGCCTCTGGTCTTGAAAGGAACTTCCTAGATCCCTGACTCCATGAGAGGGGGTCCATGCAGCATTGCAACACCTAAGTCCCTTTTCAGATTTGGGCTTCGGTGGTGGTATTAACGATATTAGAAATACTTAGATGGTAAGCAGCCTGGACAATGCCCAAGTTATGAAGAAACCAGATTTCCCCCGAGGTAATGAGAACTCTAGTTGTAACATGCAGAGAGGGATGAGAGTGTCCTTTGACTTTAAAGCATTGTACAAAGCCATTCACATACATTTATATGATACCAGCAGCAAGGGATGTTCAAAGCAAGCCGACTGGCAAAGAGATTTTCAGCATCTTTGATGAAAAAGATAGGCACTCGGAAGTAAAGTTAGATTAAACATCACTTATTCTCCATACATTTAAAACCTCACAGGATCTGCACAGAATTTGTCAGATTCCATTTGGCATTAAGTCAACAAAGGAAATCTTCTAGAAAAATAATAATTATTTTTTTTATACTGATGGGGTACAAACATTCACTATAACATGATTATTCTGGCAGTTAATGAAAACAGAATAAGATGAGAAAAAACAATGGCACGCCAGAGATTAGTATGTTATGTTTAGTGGACACCTACATTTCATGCATATCTTTTGCACAATATACAATTGTTAAATTGTAATTGCATTCAAAAACCTATACTAAGGGGATGTCTTCTCTACCAGCGTTAAAGCGCTGCCGCGGCAACACTTTAATGTGGCTGTGTAGTTGCAGCACAAGCACCGGGAGAGAGCTCTCCCAGCGCTGTAAAAAATAGGCCCCCACCCCCCAAGGGGAGTAGTTCCCAGCACTGGTACATTGTCTACACTGTCACTTTGATGCAAGTTTCAGCAATGTACTCAGCGTGGTGTTTTTTCACACCCTTGAGCAAGAAAGCTTCAGCGCTGTAAAATGGCAGTGTAGACAAGGCCTAAGAGAACATCAAGTTTGCATAGTGAAACACTCTAAGGGCAGCAGTTTAATCCTTCACCCCTCCCTTCGTCGCTTGCTCTCCCCCACCTTGCTCAGTTGGTCATTTTCAATGGGCTGGGGCAAGGGGTTGTGGTGCAAGAGCGGGGGTGCAGGCTCTGGGGTCGGGCCGGGGATGAGAGGTTTGGGGCATGGGCAGTGGGTGAAACTTACCCTGGGGGAGGCAAGCTCCTTGACCTGCCTCTTTGGCCCATGGCCTCACCCACACTCCACCTCTGCTCTACTCCAGGCCCCACTCCCACCCACCACTGACTCGCCACTCACCTCTTCACCCCCCTGAAATTCCCCTCTCTGCTCCCCTCCCTTGCCTGCTGCTCACGTCCCTGCTGCTCGCCTCCTCACCCCCTGCCCGCCCCTTTCCCCACCCACCATGAGACCCACCACCACCCAGGGGCAGCGCCAGCTTTTGTGTCGCCCTAGGCGGTGGCGGGAGAGGCTGCCGCCGAAATCCCGCCAAAATCCCCGGCGGCCGAAGAAGCTGCTGTCAAAATGCTGGGGTCCTCGGCGGCAGCTTCTTCAGCTGCCAGGGATCTCAGCGGCATTTCAGTGGCAGCCTCTCCTGCCGGCGGCCGCCGAGGGACCTGAAATGCCACCCCCCAAATCCTGGCGACCTAGGCAACTGCCTAAGGTCGCCTAATGGTAGCGCCGGCCCTGCCACCACCACCAAATGCTGTGCAGCTGGCTTACTGCTCGCCTCCTCACCCTGCTGCTGCCCCTCCCCCCGGTGACACCTTCTCCCCTTTTCACCTTAAAACACTAATAACATTCCCCAAGGGAACTAAACAGGCAACAGGTGTAGCTCAATTGCGAGAGACAAAAAGCCAGGCTACCTGTACCAAACTGAAGCCTAATCCCTCCTCCTGAAAGAGTGCTGGTCATTGACAGCCTGCATTAAGGCAGGAGTTTAATCACCTTCCTTACACAGAATTTCCTGCCAGACTTGTTTACTTAAACTGGGTTTGAATAAAAAGACTAGATCAAGAAATAAACTCACTAGCTACGTCCGCTCCTCCTTGAGCCAGGTTAGCAGTTACTTCTTCTGGGTACAGAGAATAACTGAAGGGTTGTCATTTGGAAACTGTTTTTAACCCCAATAACACATTTTCTTACAATATAAAAGCCAGCTGAATGTGGCCAAAGGCTTCCTGGGCATTGGCAAATGCTTGTTAAATGGCTTCATTACCACTTGAATGGTTCAGTGATCTCTCTGCGGCCCCATGGAGAGAGGGGGTGAGGAGAGATGCCACCAGCAGCTGTGGGGACTCTCAAAGGGAGTGGGGTGGACCGTGGAGGAGAGGAGGAAGATTCCATGCGGCAGCAACAGCAAGCCGTGGGAACCTTGGGGAAGGGGCATGGCAGGGAGGGAACGAGTGGGGCCACCATGGCCCGGGCAGCAGGGATGGTTGTGCTAGGGGAGGTAACGCCTCCCGTTGCCTATTATACCCACCGCCCATGGTTTGGGGTGCAGGAGGGGGCTCCGGGCTGGGGTTGAGGGGTTTGGAGTGTGGGAGGGGGTGCTGGATGTGGGCTCTGGGAGGGAGTTTGGGTGCAGGAGGGGGATCAGGGCTGGGGCAGGGGGTTGGGGTGCTGGACGGGGTGAGAGCTCCAGCTCAGGGTGCAGGCCCTAGGGTGGGGCCAGGGATGAGGGGGTTAGGGTGTAGGAAGGGGCTCCGGGCTAGGGCCGAGGGGTTTGGAGTGCGGGAGGGGACTCAGGGCTGGGGCAGTGGGTTGGGGTGTGGGCGGGTGTTTGGGGTGTGGGCTCTGGGTGGCACTTGCTGGCCACTTCCGGAAGCCGCCAGAGGTAAGTCCCTCTGGCTCCTAGGCGGAGGCGTGGCCACGGGGTCTCCAGCTAATGGGAGCTGTGGAGCTGCTCGGGAGGGGGGCAGCATGCAGAGCCCCCTGGCCATGCCCCAGCCAGAGGTACATGCCACCACTTCCGGGATGAGAGCTTGCCTGCTCCACTGCTCTGCCGACCAGGCTTTTAACAACCCAGTCAGTGGTGCTGACCAGAGCCAGAGTCCCTTTTTGACCAGGCATTCTGGTTGAAAACCAGATGCTTGGCAACCCTACTCCTTTTGCCGGCCCCCTACCACTCACACACTGGTGGAGATTTTCCTTCAAGGCTGAAATAGCCATGGTAGAATTACTCCAATGGAGAAACACTGTTAAGAAGCTGGATGGGGGAATATTAGAGACCCACAATCAGTGGAGTCATAACTCCACATGAATGGCCCTGCCTCCCTGGATCCCAATGACCTGGGCGTTTGGGGGCTGAAACTATGGCCTGTTCTACAGTCAAAAAAAACAAACCCTGCTCCCAGTGCAACAGCTCAGGAAGAAAATGTCCACCCTTTATTGTGCGTATTTCTCTTCTAGTGACGTCTGATTCTGTTTGGCATATTAGGTAGCACCTCACAGTTCTGTGTATCTGAAGCTGGATGATATACAGTAGTATTAGAGAAACAGTATGTGATCATGTAATTAGAGACACTGGGCCTGCTTTTCCTCTCTTGATTTACACTGTAGTCACACTGGTGCAAATCTGATATAAGAGCAGAATCAGTCTCTGATGTCATGCATAGGCACAAACTCACTATTTCTGACTTGAGTGTTTAGCCATGCATCTGTAACATTTTCTTAACCTAGAATATTGCTTTTAAAACTACATTTTTTAAAGAAAAAAAAGGCAGATTTTTTTATAATATGGAAATATTTAACTAAAAAGAACCAAAATATCCTATCCCATACATGTTCTAATTTGCCCACTGAATAAGGCAAAGGCTCTTACTGAGGAAAAAAAAGTGTCCATTGAAAACTGGTTTTGGCTATGAGTCTTTGGAAATCATGCCCGAAACTGCTTATAAGATAAGCAGTGAGGCATGGAGTTCACTAATCTATTAATTATATATAGCACATCAACGGCACAGTACAACACCTTAACTGTAAACATGGTGTTTTAAAAAAAATGCTATGAACTACACAATGCATGTGCACAGGCTCATACCTCAGTCAAATCAATGTTTTCCCTCAAATGCCTAAAACACCTCTCCTGGGTAAGATATGTCCATACCAAACTTCAGTTTTCGACTCCTACTTCCAGTTCCTTCAGTGCTAGAGGTGGTCACAAATGAAATGGGAGAAAACATTTTTTACACTCCTTGTAGTCAAAAATGGTTGAGTTGTTTTGTATCAACTTTCCCAAAATTGTTGATATTCATGCAGAGATAAGGTCTGGTGGCTGAGAGTTTCTAGAAGTTCTAAGTGACTCAGCAGGGGGCTGGAATGGAACTGCTGAGGAAACTTTACCTATAATAAAGAAATAGTACAAAGTTGCTGAAGTGCAATACATGAAACACATGGTGAGGGCTCAGCAAGTGAGCCTCAATTATGCACGTTAGAGCAATTATAAAGATGCTAATCCCCACAGAGAAGAAAGCTCTACAGAGCTTGTGAGGCATGGTCTGTTAATTAGGCCAGTGCATGCTTAAAGAAGACCTCAGCAATATGCCAGTGCTTCAGTATTTTGACCTGCAGAAACTCAAATGTATTAGATCAGTGGTTGTCAACTTATCGCAGCCCACAATGTGCTAGCGTGGCCCACAGGGACTGGGTGGCAGGGCAGCGGCAGCTCAGACCCCAACCCCGACCCTGGATCCCCGCCATGTGGCTGCCATGGATCCAGGAGCTTGCATGGCTGGGCGGCTGCCCCACACTCCGGACCCCGTGGGGCCGGCCGGCAACCCTGGCCCCAGACTCCTGCCACGTGAGACAGGCCAGCAGCCCCAACCTCGCCGTGCTGGGCAGCAGGACATCCCAAACCCTTCCACGCGCTGGGCAGCCGGGAACCTGGCGGACCCTGGCATGTGGGCCGGCCTTTAGCACACAGCAGAACTGGGCCACAGCTGTGTGCTAATTAGGCCGCATGTTGTAGGGATATTAAAGAAGGTACTGGCAGTGATTCCCCAAGTGAAAGTAACTCCCCATAATTTGTCCCCCACAATTTAAACCTCATAGCATTACCAAGTAAAAAGATCTCTTGGGTCTCCTGTTAAAACTTTAAGCTACTGTCTGTGTAAACCATTGATTGTATCTATTCTCAGAAAGATACTGTATTGCTATGAGAAACTTGCAAACAAGTTATTTGACTTTGTTCTTTATGCATGCTTTGTACCTAGAAACCTAGAAAGACCCCCACCCTCAAAGGGCAGGGAATCTCAAATAAATTAGTACACACCCCGAAAGTGGTGGAGACAGTATGTCTGCTGATGAATGCTTGGTGTACATGAATGAATGAGCAGGGAGGTGCCAGCCTAGGAATTCAGTGACCATCGGCTGAAGGTGGCATCAAGTGGGAACGACCAGACAACCCCCGGAAGGTAAACTGGGACCCACCCGACCATCTCAAAGGATGGGAAAAACAAGATAACATCTGACAGCACAAACATCAGAAGTGTGCCATCTGCTGATTGAGTTAGCAACAGCAAGATGAAACAGTTCCCATAGACTGACATAGGAAACAATTCCTATAAGAATGGCTTCTACATACTGAGGACTTTGAGTCTGGTCCTGCAACCACCCTCCAGGAGCATCAGATGAATCTGACAAGGACTCAGCTCCACCCTCATGCCCAGGTTACCTGGCCAGTAACTTGGCATGAGCAACTTCTAGGCTGGTAACTATGACATCTATGGAGAGAGAGAGAGAGAGAAAGAAAATGAATGTGAAACTGAATGAAATGTTATAGCTATAACTGACTGCTTACTATGATTCTTTTTGTATTCATAATAAATGTGACATTTTGTTTTATCCCCTTTAAAAAGATCCTGCTGGTTTTTATTTTATTGGTATAACAATGTGACCTGTGGGCTGAGAACCACTGTATTAGATGAATGTTTCAAAGGATGAACTTCAACTATGCATAATACTGCTGCATGCATCCACAGTATTTCAGTCATTTGAGCAGAGCACCATTATCTGCAAATAGGAGAGTTGACACTGCTCCCACCTAAGTCACAGTTCCAAGAACTGAAATGCCGCTGCCATAACGAGGGTGAGGGGAGTGAGGCACTCGCCTCGGGTGTGGAAGCTGAGGGGCACAAAAAAGTCCCCGAGCCGGCAGCATTTTAGCAGCAGCCCAAATGCTGCCGCCGAAATGCTGCCGAAAACGGCAGCAGCGTTTGGGGTGCTGCCAAAATGCCCCCAACTCAGGGAGTTTTTTGTGCCCCATAGCTTCCACGGCATTTCTGGGCCCCTCAGCTTCCAGCGTTTAGGCTGCCACCGTCTTTGGTGGCATTTTGAGGGGGTGGGGGGTTCCTTCCTTTGCGCCTTGGGCGCAAATATTTCTACGTATGGCTCTGTGAAATGCAATAAGGAAAAAGTATATATATACTAATATGTACAAATTCATAGACAAAGTATGAAACAATAAAACCTTGAGAACTGTACATAGATGTTTAATCATAAAGATAAAAGAACAAGGCCCATAGTTTTATTCAAATTCAGGGGTTTTGAGGATTTCATTCATACAGTATGTAACTTTCCCCACATTCAATAGCTCACTTATTCTGCTTTAGAGCCTTTTCACATCACACAATGGGGTCATAAGGCTGCATTGAATATTTAAGCCACTGGCAGTAAAGATGGGTTCGTCTGCTTCATGTTCACTGAAAAGCAGCCAGAACATAGAACATATGGGCGAATCTGTCCCATGATCATTTAATCTGAGTGGTATTAATGGCAGTAGCGTAGCCGGCAGGGGGTGGGGGAGCAGGGGGAGCGGCCGCTCCCCCACTGAGCAGAAGTGGCGCCTTTTTGGTGCTCCAATGCCTTTTGCTCCTATGCTGCAGCCAGAGCGGAGCATTTTTTTTTGCTCCCGGCGCCTTTTTTTTTAGCTCCGCTCCCCCTGTGCTCTAAACCTGGCTACGCCACTGATTAATGGGAGTTACGTGTGCAAAAAAAAAAAAAAAAAAAAAAAAAAAAAAAAAAAAAGAGAAACACCATGCCCCTTTAAAATGTATTTGCTATTGTATACATTTTAATCTTAGCACCTATTTTTGTTTGCTTGCATTAACATCCATTTTCATTTTAAATGTTTGACTGCTGAGACAGCAGAGCACAGACACTTAGCTTTAATTGCAGATTTCAATTGCAGGGTAAACAGTTTAATTGCACTTTTAGTTGTTATGTGCTAATAAAAATATTGCAGTGACATTATATATGTTAAAATTAGTATAAGCAGATCATGGACATGTTTATTTTACTGTCAAATTTCACAACTCAAAAGATATGAGCTGGAATTATCAAGCAGGCATTACTCATACTATGCTCTTTTAGGCCGGGGTAGAGACCGTCGAATCGTGGAAGTCAACGAATGGCTACGCAGATGGTGTCGGAGAGAAGGGTTCGGATTCTTTGACCATGGGATGGTGTTCCAAGAAGGAGTGCTAGGCAGAGATGGGCTCCACCTGACGAAGAGAGGGAAGAGCATCTTTGGAAGCAGGCTGGCTAACCTAGTGAGGAGGGCTTTAAACTAGGTTCACCGGGGGAAGGAGACCAAAGCCCCAAGGTAAGTGGGGAAGTGGGATACCGGGAGGAAGCACAAGTAGGTGAGTGCAAGAGGGGAGGGCTCCTGCCCCACACTGGGACAGCAGGACGATCAGTGAGTTATCTTAAATGCCTATACACAAATGCAAGAAGCCTGGGGAACAAGCAAGGAGAACTGGAAGTCCTGGCACAGTCAAGGAATTATGATGTAATTGGAATAACAGAGACTTGGTGGGATAACTCACATGATTGGAGTACTGTCATGGATGGATATAAACTGTTCAGGAAGGATAGGCAGGGCAGAAAAGGTGGGGGAGTTGCGTTGTATGTAAGAGAGCAGTATGACTGCTCAGAGCTCCAGTATGAAACTGCAGAAAAACCTGAGAGTCTCTGGATTCAATTTAGAAGTGGGAGCAACATGGGTAATGTCGTGGTGGGAGTCTGCTACAGACCACCAGACCAGGGGGATGAGGTTTTCTTCCAGCAATTAACAGAAGTTACTAAATCACAGGCCCTGGTTCTCATGGGTGACTTTAATCACCCCGATATCTGCTGGGAGAGCAATACAGCGGTCCACAGACAATCCAGGAAGTTTTTGGAAAGTGTAGGGGACAATTTCCTGGTGCAAGTGCTGGAGGAACCAACTAGGGGAAAAGCTCTTCTTGACCTGCTGCTCACAAACAGGGAGGAAATAGTAGAGGAAGCAATAGTGGATGGGAACCTGGGAGGCAGTGACCATGAGATGGTTGAGTTCAGGATCCTGACACAAGGAAGAAAGGAGAGCAGTAGAACAGAGACCCTGGACTTCAGAAAAGCAGACTTTGACTCCCTCAGGGAACTGATGGGCAAGGTCCCCTGGGAGAATAACATGAGCGGGAAAGGAGTCGAGGAAAGCTGGCTGTATTTTAAAGAATCCTTATTGAGGTTGCAGGAACAAACCATCCCGATGTGTAGAAAGAAAAGTAAATATGGCAGGCGACCAGCTTGGCTTAACAGTGAAATCCTTGCTCGTCTTAAACACAAAAAAGCAGCTTACAAGAAGTGGAAGATTGGACAAATGACCAGGGAGGAGTATATAAATATTGTTCAGGCATGCAGGAGTGAAATTAGGAAGGCCAAATCACACTTGGAGTTGCAGCTAGCCGGAGATGTTAGGAGTAACAAGAAGGGTTTCTTCAGGTATGTGAGCAACAAGAAGAAAGTCAAGGAAAGTGTGGGCCCCTTGCTGAATGAGGGAGGGAACCTAGTGACAGAGGATGTGGAGAAAGCTAGTGTACTCAATGCTTTTTTTGCCTCTGTCTTCACAGACAAGGTCAGCTCCCAGGCGGCTGCACTCCACAGAACGGTATGGGGAGGAGGTGACCAGCTCTCTGTGGAGAAAGAAGTAGTTCGGGACTATTTAGAAAAGCTGGACGAACACAAGTCCATGGGGCCGGATGCACTGCATCCAAGGGTGCTAAAGGAGTTGGCCGATGTGATTGCAGAGCCATTGGCCATTATCTTGGACAAATCATGGCAATCGGGGGAGGTCCCGGATGACTGGAAAAAAGCTAATGTAGTGCCCATCTTTAAAAAAGGGAAGAAGGAAGATCCGGGGAACTACAGGCCAGTCAGTCTCACCTCAGTCCCTGGAAAAATCATGGAACAGGTCCTCAAGGAATCAATTCTGAACCACTTAAAGGAGGGGAAAGTGATCAGGAACAGTCAGCATGGATTCACCAAGGGCAAGTCATGCCTGACTAACCTAATTGCCTTCTATGATGAGATAACTGGCTCTGTGGATGAGGGGAAAGCAGTGGATGTGCTATTTCTTGACTTTAGCAAAGCTTTTGATACAGTCTCCCACAGTGTTCTTGCCAGCAAGTTAAGGAAGTATGGGCTGGATGAATGCACGGTAAGGTGGATAGAAAACTGGCTGGATGGTCGTGCCCAACGGGTAGTGATCAATGGCTCCATGTCTAGTTGGCAGCTGGTATCAAGTGGAGTGCCCCAAGGGTCGGTGCTGGGGCCGGTTTTGTTCAATATCTTCATCAACGATCTGGAGGATGGTGTGGACTGCACCCTTAGCAAGTTTGCAGATGACACTAAACTGGGAGGAGTGGTTGATACGCTGGAGGGTAGGGACAGGATACAGAGGGACCTAGACAAATTAGAGGATTGGGCCAAAAGAAATCTGATGAGGTTCAACAAGGACAAGTGCAGAGTCCTGCACTTAGGACGGAAGAATCCCATGCACTGCTACAGACTAGGGACCGAATGGCTGGGCAGCAGTGCTGCAGAAAAGGACCTAGGGGTTACGGTGGACGAAAAGCTGAATATGAGTCAACAGTGTGCCCTTGTTGCCAAGAAGGCTAACGGCATTTTGGGCTGTATAAGTAGGGGTATTTCCAGCAGATCGAGGGACGTGATTATTCCCCTCTATTCGGCACTGGTGAGGCCTCATTTGGAGTACTGTGTCCAGTTTTGGGCCCCACGCTACAAGAAGGATGTGGATAAATTGGAAAGAGTCCAACGGAGGGCAACAAAAATGATTAGGGGGCTCGAGCACATGACTTATGAGGAGAGGCTGAGGGAACTGGGATTGTTTAGCCTGCAGAAGAGAAGAATGAGGGGGGATTTGATAGCTGCTTTCAACTACCTGAAAGGGGGTTCCAAAGAGGATGGATCTAGACTGTTCTCAGTGGTAGAAGATGACAGAACAAGGAGTAATGGTCTCAAGTTGCAGAGGGGGAGGTTTAGGTTGGATATTAGGAAAAACTTTTTCACTAGTAGGGTGGTGAAGCACTGGAATGGGTTACCTAGGGAGGTGGTGGAATCTCCTTCCTTAGATGTTTTTAAGGTCAGGCTTGACAAAGCCCTGGCTGGGATGATCTAATTGGGTTTGGTCCTGCTTTGAGCAGGGGGTTGGACTAGATGACCTCCTGAGGTCCCTTCCAACCCTGAGATTCTATGATTCTATGATTCTTTTCTTCAGTGTGTATAACCTAAGTAAATTAGATCTTGTTACTGCTGCAAAAGTTATATTAAACTGTGAAGATAAAAGTATTAATTAATAGTATACATTAAGGGGGGGGGGGGAAGGATAGCTCAGTGGTTTGTGCATTGGCCTGTTAAACCCAGGGTTGTGAGTTCAATCCTTGAGGGGGTCATTTAGGGGCCTGGGGCAAAAATTGGGGATTGGTCCTACTTTGACCAGGGGTTGGACTAGATGATCTCCTAAGGTCCCTTCCAACCCTGATTATTCTGTGATATTCTATATTAATCTAGTAATTAATATTTTAATCTTTTAAGTCAGTACAAAATTATCTAATAATATCTATTAATCAATCAATAGTTTAATGTATTAATCTACTTTAATAGTCAGCACAAAGCTTGTGCACCTCTTAAATTCCAGTCACGGTCTACTTTGAAATGTTAAGTGGGAATTAAATAGTATAAGCCTTCTGTGTCCTTCTGCATAGGAGTGACTTTAATCCAAAAGGAGGAACAAATGAAAGACAATACTGTGAGTTCTTGATATTCATGAATAGTATCACTGGCTTTATCAGACTGGAATCTAACTTCATTTTGCAGTGGATGCCATGGTTTCCAATATCAGACTTGCCCTACTTTGTCCTTACTGCATGAAAAACAAATAGCATTTGATAAAATCTCTTATGCTTGGCCACCATGAATGATCAATATCTGATGTGTGAAAGGTTTTCCATATTGACCAAAGAGATTTTCTCTGGTTCAAAAGGTGACTACAGCTGCACTGCTCGGTAATAGCGAACATAATATAGTTATATTTAACGTCTTTGTTGGGTGAAAATACAAAAGAAACCCACCATTTAATAGCATTTAACTTCAAAAAGGGAAACTACACAAAAATGAGGAGGCTAGTTAAATAGAAAGTAAAAGGAACAGTCTCAAGAGTGAAATGTCTGCAAACTGTCTGGAAACCAGGGATTTGGAGCAATCAAATTTTTGAATTGCTCCGCTCTGGCTCCACTCCAGCTCCGAGCATAAACTCCAAAGCTGGGCTCCGCTCCAAAGCCCTGCTGGAAACTTTTTAAAAACACCATAATACAGGTTCAAACTATATGTATACTGTTACCAGATTTGCCCATTACTTTGGGGTATGCTCATGTATTAGGGTTATTCGTCTGGGGCGGGGGGGAGGGGTGTCTGTAATTCTATCAATGTACTGCTTGTGTCACTTGTGTTCTCATACAGAGCTCTTCTTCTCCCTTCTGCAAGTTCCCTCCCAATGGAGCTATTCTGCAGGACCTAGGTTCCCCAGGGCTGGGTTCTTCCAGCTCCAGAATCAGACGCGCACACACACATTAACAGAGTGCATCTGAGAGGACCGGGTTAATCAGCACTCCCAAGCTGACCCTTTATATGTCCCTGGACTCAGCCGGCTGGGTAGAGCAGCACTTCCAAGCTGCCACCCTCATATGCCCCAGGTTCAGCACGTCCATATCCCCACTTTCACATTACAATTGTTCTGGTAGTAACCCACATGAGCAAACTCCACAGGACTTTTGGGTGCTACAAGGATCTTTAGCTTAGGAGAAAGGGAGAGGGCGGGGAAAAAAGCAACGAGCTTAACCATACAAGTTATTTATTTCCAGGTAATAACCATACAAGGAGAGCCAAACAAACAAACCAGTTATAATATTAAACCTAACTTAAATTTGATTACAAAAGTCAGGTTTAGAAAACTGATCACACAAATCAGGGTCAAAAGGCTATACTGAGAGGGGGGGAGAGAGAGAGAGAGTGTTAGGTTCTCACCACTATGTGAAGCTTGAACTGATCGGGGTTCCCAGGTGGTGGTGGTGGCTGAGGGTTTGGAGTCCTGGAGACAGGCAGAGCCCCCAGCATGATCAGTCAGGAGAAGATGAAGTCCCAATGGAACTGACGCAGAGTTTGGCTCCAGGCATCAGAGCACTTACTTGAGCATGGGTAGGGGTTTTTGTAGGGAAAGAACAATGGTTCAAGGGAGAACACTAGATTTGATTATGAGTAAACTGATGGCTCAAGGGAGTGTACCAAAGTTGTTTTGTTCAGGGTAGACAATAGGAACTGATCATTCCAGGCTATGGGCAGTGTTCCTTCCAGGGAGCTCACAATGCAATTAGGCAGCTTCAGTATTTTGGATACCAATAAAGCACAGGCACCAACTTCCGGTGGCGCCGCCCCCGACGCCGGGCAACGTTGCGGGGCCCTGCCCCCGATGCCAGGCCCCGCCCCCGACGCCGGGCGACGTTGCGGGGCCCCGCCCCCGACGCCGGGCGACGTTGCGGGGCCCCGCCCCCGACGCCGGGCGACGTTGCGGGGCCCCGCCCCCGACGCCGGGCGACGTTGCGGGGCCCCGCCCCCGACGCCGGGCGACGTTGCGGGGCCCCGCCCCCGACGCCGGGCGACGTTGCGGGGCCCCGCCCCCGACGCCGGGCGACGTTGCGGGGCCCCGCCCCCGACGCCGGGCGACGTTGCGGGGCCCCGCCCCCGACGCCGGGCGACGTTGCGGGGCCCCGCCCCCGACGCCGGGCGACGTTGCGGGGCCCCGCCCCCGACGCCAGGCCCCCGATGTCGGGCGACGTTGCGGGGCCCCGCCCCCGATGCAACGTCGCCCAGCGTCGGGGACAGGGCCCCGCAACGTCTCCCGGTGGTGAGGTGAGCTGGGCATGGGCCCGGCAGGGAGCTGCCGGTGGGTGCTGAGCACCCACCAATTTTTCCCCGTGGATGCTCCAGCCCCGGAGCACCCACGGAGTCGGCGCCTATGCAATAAAGGATTCATTACTAGAATTGATCTGATAACTACTGAGCTGGGTGTGTGCAAGTGTGGGTTCATTGACATCTGGAGCAGAGATTCTCCATCATGCACTGCTTTCCTGCACAGGCGCTGACTTCCTGTGGCGCCGGTGGGAGCTCACGCCCCCGAAGCCGGGTGACGTTGCGGGGCCCTGCCCCCGACGCCGGACGACGTTGAGGGGCCCCGCTACATCACCCGGTGCTAAGGTAAGAGGGCGGCAGGCCCCGGGGTTGGCGGGGAGCTGGTTGCGGGTCCCGGGGCGGGCGGGGAGCTGCCGGTGGGTGCTCTGCCCCCCCGCCCCCGTGGGTGCTCCAGCCCCGGAGCACCCACGGAGTCGGCGCCTATGCTTTCCTGCTTTTCTGGTCCCAGAGTTCAGTGCAGTTCTTGCCTTGGAATCTCTGTTCTCCATTCTGTATGCTAATAGAGATGCCTCCCTGTTCCATCTTGATGCAAATGAGGATAGGGGAGTTTCCTTAATCCTGTCACCCTTGTCTGGAGGGGTTTAGGTGCATCTTCTACTGCCTTTTCATTGCTTTTTGTAAGTGTTTCTGCTGATCGGCTTTGGATCAAGCAGAAGCCGGGCAGGGGGGAAGGTCTTTCATGAGTCAGACTGGATACTGTGCCCTGGTTCCCCAAGAACACAGAGCTTATAGGTAACAATAACCCAAGTTAAAAAATAAACTGTAAGAAGACCCCCTAAAAAACAAGCCACATTGGCTAAAACGGAGTAAAAGAGGCAGTTAGAGACAAGACATTTTGAAAAAACTGGAAATCAAATCTGTTGTAGGAACAGCAGTGATCTATTGTTGTTGGCGTCTGTTAGTCTTGAGAGACGATGGATATGCGCCCATGGGGAATATTTAGTTGATGGTTGTGCAGCGTCTGTTGTGGCTGTAGAGCCCCACACGAGAGTGGCAGTCTCAATTGCATTTGCTGCATTTGAAGGCGGTGTCAGCTGTGGGTTGGAGCCGCTGCTTCCTTTTTCGTTGAACCCGCTTTTCCTCAGCAAGCTGCTGCAGCTTGTCTTCACCAGTTTTCAATCCATTGGTCAGAGCGTGTCTCCATCTGCATCTGTCCTGGGCGAGCTCTTCCCAGCTGTTGATGTCGATTTGAACAGTCTTCAGGTCCCGCTTACAGACATCCTTGAAGCAAAGGCGGGGCCGTCCTGTAGCTCTGTTTCCGGAGGCAAGTTCAGCATACAACAGGTCTTTGGGTATCTGTCCATCTTCTATGCGACTTAGATGGCCAAGCCATCTGAGGTGGCGTTGACGGAGGAGAGTGAACATGCTGGAGATCTTGCCTCCCGTACCTTGCTTTTGGCCTTTAGTCGAGCCAGATTGAAAAGTCTCCCGTCAGACTCCCTCTGTGGAATTTCCAAAGGCACATTTCAGCAACGCTGCGAAGAAGATGCTGAAGAGTGTGGGAGCGAGAACGCAGCCTTGTTTTACTCCACTGTGGATATCGAAGGCATCAGAGGACGAGCCATCATACAGTACTGTGCCTTTCAGGTTGTCGTGAAGAGACTGGATCACGCTCAGCAGCTTCGGTGGGCAGCCAATCTTTGCCAGGATCTTGAACAGCACATCTCTGTTCACAAGGTCGAAAGCTTTGGTCAGGTCTATGAAGGCAAGGAGTAGTGGCTTATGCTGTTCTCTGCATTTCTCTTGCAGCTGCCTTAAGGAGAAAACCATATCGGTTGTGGATCTCCCTGCTCAGAACCCGCACTGTGACTCTGGGTAAACTCTGTCAGCAAGCTTCTGCAGTCTGTTCAGGATCACGTGTGGAAAGACTTTACCCACAACACTCAGGAATGATATGCCTCTCTAGTTGTTGCAGTAGCTTCTATCACCCTTGTTCTTGTAGAGGGTCACGATGTTTGCGTCTCTCATATCCTGAGGTACTGCACCTTCATCCCAGCACTGACAGAGGAGGTCGTGGAGGTGTTCTAGGAGGACATTGATGCCACACTTGATAACTTCTGGTGGGATGCCATCCTTTCCTGGAGCCTTTCCTGTGGACAAGCTCTCAATTACTTTCTTCAGTTCTTCCATGGTGGGCTTCTCATCCAGCTCAGTTTCAATGGGAAAACCATCCACGGTATTGAGGGCAGCTTTGGTGACGGTGTTTTGCCTGGAGTACACTTCAGAGCAGTGCTCCACCCATCTATCCATCTGCTTGCTCTTCTCCTGGATGTTTTCGCCTGTTGCAGACTTTAGTGACACTCTCCACTTCTTTGTGGGTCCCATGGCCTTCTTGATGCCATCATACATGCCCCTGATGTTTCCAGTGTCAGCAGATAGTTGAATGCTCCGGCAGAGCTGGAGCCAGTAATCATTTGCACACTGTCGAGCTAGTCTGTGTACTTTGCTCCTGGCAAATCGATACTCTTGTAGAGTCCTATGACTGGGGGAACGCTTATACTCCAGGTGAACAGTGTGGTGTTCTTCAATGGCTGGAGTGTGGCAGAGTTGGCCTCAAACCAGTCATTGTTCATTTTTCGTTTCTTTCCAAAAAACTTTCATGGCTGTGCTGTGTACTGCGTCTCTGATGTGGTCCCATCTCTCTTTGGCGCAGCCACTGGGAGGCATGCAGTTCAGCACCTCGGAGAGCTCATGGGTAAATTTCTCTGCCTTGTCTGGGTGTGCGGTCTTGCTCACATCAATGTGGGGTTTGCCCTCTGGCCTAGAGCGATGAAGCTTCTTTGGCTGTAGCTTCATCTTGCTGCACACCAGCGAATGATCACTGTCGCAGTCAGCACTGTGGAAGGTGCGAGTAAGCAGGACGCACTTCAAGGCAGACCGCCTGGTGATGATCAGGTCGAGTTGGTGCCAGTGCATGGAGCGAGGGTGTCTCCAGGACACTTTGTGTTGAGGCTTTGTCTGGAAGAATGAGTTGGTGATGCTGAGGTCATGGTACGAGCACAGTTCCAGAAGTCGTTGTCCATTCTCATTCATTTCTCCAACACCAAACTTTCCAAGACAGGTTGGCCAAAAGTTGTGGTCAGTGCCCACTCTGGCATTGAAGTCACCCAGTAGTATCAAGTGCTCTTCTTTAGGGATACTCCTGATGATCGTGTCTAACTGGTCGTAGAACTCTTCCTTGGTATCCCTGGTGGCGCCAAGTGTTGGTGCATACACGCTGATCAGGTTGACGGGTCCAGTGGATGTGTGGAGTCGGAGTGGTAACAGTCTTTCAGTTCCTTGTTGACCAGGTTCCACCATCCCCAGTAAAGAATTTCTTACGGCAAATCCAACACCACACTCTGATTTCTTCGGCACTCTTCCCTTGCCAGAAGAACGTATAGTGACCTATATGCTATGTATAAACTGTATGCTCAAAAGGTCTGTTACACTGCCCCCCCACCCCCTTGAATACCTGTGAAGTGGCTTTCCCTCTCCCCCTCCCTCCTGGAATGCTTGTGGGATGAATGGGCTGCTTGAACAGCTGGAAGATCAGAAGAGCTCCCAGGTAGACAAGGTGTCTGGAACTCTAATTAGGCAGCGATCACACACCCAATGCATGGACACTGCCTGAGGTGTAATGTGACCAACCAGATGCGGCCAAGTCATCTCTAGTTGCAGGCCATGAGGAGCAGGTCCTTAAAGGGGGAAGGGGCCATGTGCTCAGGAGTGAACACTCACAAGATTGTACCTCCCGTAAAGGCCCTTCGCCCGGACCACCTGGCCAGTGGTTCACCGCATTGCATTCCATCATGCCTCAGGAAGACTTACCTTCATCACACCGTCCATTGTTGGGCTGCTGCACTGTGGGACACTTACCTTGAAGGATCCTGGCATGTCTAGTGCCTTGCCTGTCCTGGGAGCGTGAGTATATGAGTGTGAGCTCCCCCTTCTTTTGAGCTTAGAATCAGTATAATAAACGTGCTGCTTTTTGCCAAACTCTGGTGGGTCATTAGCCCTCCCTAAGCTTACTAGCTGGCCCAATTTTGGGTAACAAAATCCAACTGAGGAAAATAGAAAGGAGTATAAATTGTGGCAAGTCAAGTGAAATAGTATAATTAGGCATGCAAAAAAAAGCATTTGAAGAGCAGCTAGCAAAAGACACAAACTAAGAAATTTTTTTTAAAAATTACATCAGAAGAAGGAAAAATCAGTGGACAATTGAAGTACTTTTCCATTGTGGAAAAGCTAAACGAATTTTTTACATCAGACTTCACTGCAGAGGAAGCCATTCTTTTTAGATGACAAATCTGAGGAACTGTCCCAGATTGAGGTGTCAATAGAGGAGGTTTTGGAACAAATTAAAGAATAAGTCACCAGGGCCCGATGGTATTCACTCGAGTCCTGAAGGAACTCAAATATGAAATTACAGAACTAATACCTGTGGTATGTCAGCTATTGCTTAAAGTAGTCTCTGTACCAGATAACTGGAGGGTAGCGAATATCATGCCAATTTTTTAAAAAGACTCAAGAGGTGATCCTGGCAATTACAGGCCAGTAAGCCTAACTTCAGTACCAGACAAATAGGTTGAAACTATAGTAAAGAATAGGATTATCAGACATATAAATGACAATGATATGTTGGGGAAGAATCAACATGCTGTTCAACATAGTCATAAATAAGGCTAAGATTTTGTCATGGATAGTTTTATTAAAAGTCATGGACAGGTAACGGGCAATAAAGAAAAATTCATGGACGCCCGTGACCTGTCGCTGACTTTTACTAAAAATATCCGTGATGAAATGGGAAGGGGCTGGGCAGCTGTAGGGTGCCTGGGAGCTCTTATGGCCCCCACCACCCATGGGGGTTCAGAGTCCCCCTGCCATGCCAGGGAGCTGTGGGAATCCTCCTGCCACCACTGCAGAGAGGAGCTGTGGGGAATCCCCCTTCCGCGGTGGGGAGCTGCCAGGGTCCCCTGCCCCGCCGCGGCTGGCGGAGAGCTGCCAGGGACCTGCGGGGATCCCCCTGCCACTGTGGTGGCTGGGGACCTGCGGGGGTTCCCATGCCACTGCCAGGGAGCTATGGGATACTCCCTGACCACAGAGGATGGGCGCTGCGGGGTACCCTACCAGGGCTGAAGTCACAGAGGTCTTTGGAAGTCACAGATTCCATGACTTCCACGACCTCTGTGACAAAATCGTAGCCTTAGTCATAAATGATCTGGAAAAAGGGGTAGACTTTGAAATGGCAAAGTTTGCAGATGATATAAAATTACTAAAGATAGTTAAGGCCAAAGCTGATTGCAAAGAGTTACAAAGGGATCTCACAAAACTAGGTGACTGAATTTCATCTGCCATTTTGTTGCCCAATGTTGATAAATGCAAAGTAATGCACACTGGAAAACATAACCCCAACTCTATATTCAAGAGCCCCTGGGGTCTAAATTAGCTGTTACCATTCAAGAAAGAGATCTTGGAATCATTGTGGATAGTTTTCTGAAAACATTTATTCAATGTGCAGCAGCAGTCAAAAAAGCTATTAGAATGTTATGAACCATTAGGAAAGGGCTAGATCGTTTCGGTCTTATTATTATAATGCCACTATATAAATCCATGGTATGTCCACACCTTGAGTACTGTGTGCAGTTCTGCTCACCCCATCTCAAAAAGGATATTAGAATTGGAAAAGGTGCAGAGAAGGGAAACAAAAAGGATTAGAGGCATGAAACAAGTTCCATATAAGGAGAGATCAAAATGACTGGTACTGTTCATTTTAGAAAAGTGAATGACAAAAAAGATATGACGATGGGGGATATGATAAGAGGTCTATAAAATCATGAATGGTGTCGAGAAAGTGAAAAAGGAAGTGTTATATATTCCTTCACATAACAAAGAAATCAGGAGCAGGGAGGACAGGACTAGTTGAGCCCAGATTTCCAGGACAGGGAGATCTCTTTTCCTCCTGGGGCCCTGGTAAAGAGGGACTGAAAGACATAGGGATTGAAAACTTGCACTGTAGTGGTGTTGGTTGAAGAGTTTGGAATAAAATACAGACTGCACACTAAAAGAAAGTGGGTTTCTGGGGCATCAGAGGAAGGGTACAAAGCATTGCCCAGTCACACATGGGTACAGCTATTAGTACTACAATGGCTCCCCAATATGCTAATCTTTTCATGGGTAATCTTGAGGAAAAATTTCTGGAAAAATGGACCAGGAAACCAATGATATACCTGAGATATCATCAATATATTTTCATCCTCTGGACATATGACCTAAACTCCCTGATAGAGTTCCACCACAACTAAAAAAATACCACTGCAGTGGTTTAGCAGTGGGGGCTCCCCCCGCTCCAGGTCTGTGGGAGTCCAGTCCTCCTCACTACATCTCTGTTTGTAACCTACCATGGGGAATTAGTGGACCGACAACAGTCTACAGCTCAAGTGGGCCTGTGGTCAGGTGTCAAGCAGCAAAGACAGTCAGGGAGCCCAGGCCCTTAGGCAGGGCGGGGCAATGAGAGTCTATCGCTCGGGCCTGTGGTCAGGGTCGAGCAACAAGGGGCTCAGGCATCTTAGCTCCTGTGGATGGCTGAGAAGCACTGGCTTCTCAGCCTAGAGAGGGGAAGACTGCCACCCCAGGGTTGGGGTGACAGGGGAGGTGCAGGCCCACCCACTCCACTGCACCCCAGCACCCTAGTGTGGCAGCAGGATTTGCCACTGGGTCAGCAAGGATCCTGACCACAACATGCTGACCTAAGCTCAGGCTGTGCTGCAGCCAGACTAGGGTCTGCTGCCCCTGGACCACTTCCTAACTCCTCCTTGGGGTGTACCTGAGTTTGTAGAGGATTGTCCAGATTGTCAGGGTAGAAGGCTTGCAGTAGTCCTGGCAACTCCTCTGTCATCTGGTCAGCATACAGCTCTGGTGGCTCTGGCCAGTCCTCAGCTCCCCGGGGGCTCATAACAGTCTCCTAGCTTGGTAGCAAGCAGGAGGTGTCTGGCTCCTCCAGCAGCTGCAGCCCAACTGAGTTCCCAGATCCACCTTTTATACTTCCTGTCCTGCCACAGACTTCCAGCAGGAGGGGTGAGCATGGCCTGGCTCCGCCCACCAAGGCTTAGGGAGGGGCTCCTCCCCCTCCGGGTCTGTGGGAGGCTACTCCACCTCACTACACACACCCTCAAGTCCAGCTCCCAGTCTTCAGGGCTGGCTTCTTGGTTCCCCCCTAGGTGAGAGAAAAAGTCAGCATTGGCATTGTCCTTACCTGCCCGGTGCCTGACTGTAAAGGGTTATTTCTGGAGGGTAAGGTACAAGCGCATCAGCCTGATGTTGGAGTTCTTCATGGTGTTTAGTTACTTAAGGGGTGCGTGGTAGGTGATCAGGACAAAGGGGGCACCCAGAAGATAATATTGGAGCGCGTTGATCACCCACTTGACACCTCCTTGGTGACCGAATATTTACATTCACGGGGGAAGAGCTTGCGGCTAAGATAGAGGATGGGATGCTCTTCTCTGTCCACCTACTGGGAGAGGACTGCCCCGAGCCCCACCTCCAAAGCGTTTGTCTGCACCAGAAACTCTTAGTTGAAGGGGGGAGGGATAGCTCAGTGGTTTGAGCATTGGCCTGCTAAACCCAGGGTTGTGAGTTCAATCCTTGAGGGGACCATTTAAGGATCTGGGGCAAAAATCTGTCAGGGGACAGTACTTGGTCCTGCTAGTGAAGGCAGCGGACTGGACTTGATGACCTTTCAAGGTCATTCCAGTTCTAGGAGATTAGCATATCTCCTATTATTATTAAGTCAGGGCTGAATAAGATGGGATCCCAACACAGACTTTCCTTGAGGGTCCAGAAGGCATTTTCACATTCAGTCGACCAGCGTATCCAGCGTGGGCTATCCTTGGTGAGTGCCATGAGGGTCGTTGCGATCAGTGCAAATTGGGGCACAAACCGTCAATAGTATCCAGCAAGACCTAGGAACTGCTGTACCTGTCACTTTGTTGTCAGGGCCAGGCAGGCCTGTGGTTACTAGAGGCTTTCTTTTACCTTTCTTTTTCACTTGTTTAACTTCTGTGTAGTTTGCAACATGTTGGAGAGAAATACTGACAACCAGAGAAGGCCAGTGGGGGGTGAGAAACATTGTAACAATTCACTTCTCCCAATTAGCATTTCAAAGGTAGTGTTAGCATCAGAGTGCTTTAGTGTGCAAGAAATAGTAGTTAGTTTTAAGCTGGATGCTTTAGGGAAATTATAATTAATGATAGTTTGTAGTTAAAAATCCAACATGGCCACCGCTATTATTTTCTATTAGGAACTCCCAAGATGGAGGACACAGACTAAATTGATGAATAGCAAATCAGAAACAAGGGTTGAACAAAGTTCAGGAGGATGACTCAAAACACCTGCAGGGAGGGGGCAGAAGGAGGAGCTATGAGGTAAGGGTAAAGCTGATTGGCTGAATGAGTTGCCACCCACGCAGGGAGCAGGCAGCTTTAAACGTCAACCAATCAGAAAAGGTCAGACAACTAAATATAAGGAGACAGCTGGCAAGCTAGAAGGTGTCTGGTAGGAGGAGAGAGAAAAGGAGAAGATCATTGAGAAGCAGCAGCAGCAAACTAGAGAGATCAGAGGGCAAAGATTGGAGAGTACGAAAGAATGACAGAGCGGAAGGACCTTAAGATGAATCATCTTCAACAACAGAACTCTACAAACAACTATATATATATATGAACCCCACAGATCCAGCAACTACCCCAGACACACAAAGAAATTTGTTATCTACTCTCAGGCACTCAGATACCACAGAATTTGCTCTGAAGACAAAGTCCAGGATACACACTTAAAACTGCCTTCAATAAACAAGGACACTTCACTAGAGAAGTAAATTGCATCATGGAATGGGCCACCCAAATACCCTAGAGCCAGCTCAATACAGGAAAAAGAAACTCCACTGATTGTACACCTCTATTTGTCACTTACCATTCTACTATGGGCTGCACGTCTAATAAGCAGGGGAAGGCTGTGCCTCCCCAAGCAGCCCTGTGTGGCCCCACCCACGCTCCATCCGGAGGCCCCCTCCTGCTACTAGTTGGCCCCAGCCCAGACAGGCTGCTTCTCTTCTGGGAAGGGAAGCCTGCTAGGGCTAGTGCGACTGGGACTTGGGGTAGCTGGGGCTGCCCAGTGCTGCGGCTGTGCTGCCCAGCGCTCCAGGGCTGGCAGGGAGGGTGGACTGCACGCTGCTCCAGGGCTGGGGGTGGGGGCTGTCCACCTGGTGCTCTGAGGGGCCTGGCGCCTGCTCATTGCTCTGGGGGGCTGTGCGCTGCCCGGTGGTCTAGGGCTCAGGGATGAGGAGAGAAATCTGGGCTGGCGGGGGAAGGGGCCTCAGGCAGAACGGGTGGGCCCCGCGGGGGCTAGCCTCCTCAAGCTGGTGGTTCACCCACTGTCCATGCAACCCACACTGGAACCCATACAGGGTATCATCAAACAATTACAACTCATACTTGATGGGGACCAAACCCTGAAAGAAATCTTTCCTGAGCCCCTTCTTCTGGCCTTCACACAACCCCCGCAACCTCACCAAGCTCATTAGAAGCAAGCTACCCACAGATCAGGACCCACCAACTCAAAGTGGCACCAGACCCTGTCAGAACAACAGATGCAAAACCTCCAGACATAGCTACACTGCTACAGTGATCAATACCCTCCACAATATACCCTTTAAGACCCAAGGGTCCTACACGTGTGTATCACAACATCCAGTGCTTCAAATGCCCCAACAACTACGTATCTTGTTCTGTGTTTCTGTCACTTCTGTATCTCAAGGCTTCATACCTGTGGTTTTTGTCACCTTTTCCACCTGCTGTTTCTAAGTCTTATATCCTCCTTCTTCTTGACAGTTGTAAATATAAATGTGCTTACGTAGCAAAAGGTATTTATAGCTTTAACATTATTAGAATGTTCTATATTTTTACTGATGCTTTTCTGCTACATTTTATGAAATCAGTACAGAGTAATGAACAGTTGTATCATTTGTCTCTTCACAAAGACAAATGAGAGCACTGTAGATAGTAACAACATAAAGCAACAATCTAATCAGCAATAACATATTGTAATTAAAAAAACATTAATTATAAAAAAGTTAATTTAAAAGGGTTTGGTTTTGATTACTTATACAGTCTCAGAATTTCTACCATGGATTGAATGTCTGTTGCATAGCTCATAACAGAAATTTTGAAAAATAAAAAACCTACTTCCCAGAAGCTCTAATTTGACTCCTGAAATCTGCTGTATATACAGTAGCTTGGTGGTATGGACAGGATATGTGACAGGATATTAAAAACAATCAGTTCAGTTAGATTTGAAGGATCAGAAAGAACACTTTGTGGACCTTCATATAACTAATAGGATTTTAAAATCTATTCTTAAAGTTGATAAGGAAAATATATATTTTTTAAATTCTTTCTTTCTACGTAGATAAAAGATATTATCAGGGTCCATCAAGAGAATCTCAAGAGAAGATTGGAAAGATCTTACAAAAAGAATTAATCAGTGAAATGAATATGGTAGTCTCATTTAATCCCCAGTGCAGTGGTTTTCAACCTTTTTTCATTGGCGGACCCCTAAAATATTTCAAATGGAGGTGTGGACCCCTGTGGAAATCTTAAACATAGTCCATGGACCACAGGTTGAAAACTGCCACTCTCATGGACATTTGTGCACATGACGAAACCAACACATAATTTGGCAGAATACACTATGACGACTGTCTTTTACAGAAGATTTTCCAGAGCAGGTACCCAGACATAGCTACATGGGGAAGATGTGAAGGTCTGCCAGTAATGTGTCTGGCTCTAATCAGTGCTACACCTATCTGATCTGATTGAACACCAAATTTTTAGATAATGAAATATTGCCCCTTACTGTAAAAGAAAAATATTTTAGAAAAATATAACTTGTTTCTAGAATGAGCCATTGCCTAGTAAGTTTCAGCCTTCAAGGGTAGCATGTTGGCAACTCAAATAGTTGCCTGGGGAAGTACAATTCTAGGTGAGGGTTTTTTTCCCTTTCATTCTTTTTATGAGTGACTAAGGGCTGCAAGGGCCTTTTTCTTTCCAATTCATCTAGATCATTAAAAACCTCTAATGATTGCATTATAAAATAAGAATTTAGAAACAGAAAAATAGGGCAACATTTTTTAAACGTGTCCACTGGCTTTAGGTATCCTCTATAAGAAACCTAAGACCTCTGAAAAGTAGTAACAGCTAGATCTTTGTCAGTAAATCTCAAAGCACTTTACAAAGGAGGTTGGTAACATTATCCCCATTTTATACATGGGAAAACTGAGGCACAGAGGGGGAGTGATTTGCCTCAGGTCGCACAGCAGGCCTGTGGCAGAGCTAGGAATAGATCAGTGATCACCAGTGTCTTAATCCAGGGCTCTTTTCACTAGACCACATTTTAGCCCATTTAAACCTTAGATTTCTCAAGTTGGATGCCCAACATTGAGGAAACACAAATAAACCATTAACTACCATATAATAATGTAACCCTCTACTTCTGCAGGTCTCAAAGCATATTCAAACAGTTATAAATAATTTGCTCAAGTAGTTTTCATTTGTTTTAAAATTAATTTACTGTTCAGGAAAGATTTGACAGCCCTTGATGAAGTCCTAACAGTCTAGCGGAGAATAGCACAATCCAATGGATGGAAGCTGAAGCTAAACAAATTCAGACTGGAAATAAGGCATACATTTTTAACAGTGAGAGTAATTAACAATTGAATCAATTTAACAAGGCTTGCGGTGCATTCTCCATCACTGGCAACTTTTAAATCAAGATTGGATGTTTTTCTAAAAGAGGTAGTGTAGGAATTATTTGGGGGAAGTTGTATGGACGACTGTGTTATACAGGCAGAGCCGTAACTGGCTATTTTTGCGCCTGAGGCAAGAATATAAAATTGCGGCCCCCCCCCCTATAATTTCATAGTAGTTACGGTACTCTGCCCCACTCGGACGTTTAGAATTCTTCATACTATTCATAGTGCAGGGTCTTGTTCAATGGACTGGAATAAAAATTAAAAATACATAAATAAATGTACCACCAACTAACACCTCCCGGGGGGATGGGCTAGGCCGGGGGGGTACCACCAACTAACGCCTCTGGGGGAGATGGGCCGAGCCAGGGGGTACCAACTAACACCTCCCAGGGGGATGGGCCGAGAGATACCACCAATACGACAGGGCTGGATTAACTTTTTGTGGGCACGGCGCCAAACATATTTGTGGGCCCCTATTGGGGAAACAGGGCATGTGATAGGGGGCAGTCCACAGAGCAATGGGCCGGTTGGGGGCAATGAGGCACAGTGCAGTGGGGGTGGTCTCACTCAGCCCAGCACAAGGGCACTGTGTACAAACCCACAACTGCTAGACGCAAACTGGCCTGCCCAGCCCTGTGATGCCAGCGTGCCCCTTCCACACTGCCTCCCTGCCCAGTGCCCTGCCCTTATGCCCAGCACCCCCTCACCCAGTGACCTCCCCCACAAATCCCGATGCCCAGCGCCCCCTCGCCCAGTGACCTCCCCCACAGATCCCTATTCCCAATGCCCCCGGACCCACTATGCCCAGCACCCCGTGCCCAGAGACCCCCTCCTGCTGACCTCCCACCACAACTGCACGGCACCCTGCACACCATACCCCCTGCCCAGCTCCCCTACCCACAGATCCCCTACTGTCCAGCACCCCCTTCACAGTCCCACCATCACAGCTGTAGAGCACCCCATATTCCTGAGAGAATGCTACATCAAATTCTGTGCATATTTTAAAATTCTGATTTTTTGATTTTTTTTTACAATAAGTAAATGTGGAAGCTCCACCATGGCAGTGTGGAGCACAGGCCACTGGCTGCATGGAGGTGGGAGAATACCCTGCACTACAGGAGGTCAGACTAGCGATCATCAAGCCTTGGACTCTATGATTAATCTATTTGCCAAAGAACGGCTAGCGCCAGCTTCTGTCCACAGGTGTCAACCTGCCTCCAGCTGGGAGGAGTAAGTCAGCATCCTGTCCCTTTTCAGTGCTTGGTTTGCGTGCTGAGCATGCCCACACTCATGCCAGTTACAGTGCTGGGTGTTTGACCAGGCTCGGCGCCTGGTGAGAAATGTGGAGCCCTAGTTCATCATGTTCATAGCGCCCCTCCCATCCCATTATGTTCTAGTTACACAGATATCGCAGACGGGGGGGGGGCGGGGTTTGCTGCCCATTTGCCCGAGCGAGGGCTTGGGACCAAGCGGAGCCGGGGGGAGCAGAGCGCGGTCCCCGTCCCTGGGCGGGTCACTGCTGGGCGCGCTCCCCAGCAGCCCCCCCACCCAGCTCCCGCCACAGGGGCTCGAGCCGGGGTCTGGGTCACCAGCTTCGCTCCTGTCACACAAGGAGTCTGCCCGGGCCCCTCCCACGGCGCAGCATCCCCGCCGCGGCCGCCCTCTCCGGGGCTCCCTCCCCTCCCCAACGCGGGGGGCGCGCTACCCAGCATGCAGCGGGCGGCGGGCTCGCACCAAGATGGCGGCGCCTCTGGATGAGTACGAGAAAGAAGCGGGCTGCGTCCCCATTCTGCACCCCGAGGTGAGGCCCCGCTCTCGCGCCGCCCGGGGGCCGGGCTGGGGGTGGCGCCGCTGCCGCCCGTTCTCCGCTCCCGGCCCGGGCGGCTGCTGTGCGGGTGGCTCGGCCGCCGGGGCGAGGGTGGAGGGCGCTGGCTGCGGCTGCCTTGGCCTGGGGGCCGGGCGGGGAGCGGGGGCGGCTGCGCTGAGGGAAGAGGCCGCCGTTTCCCTTACCCCGGGGCTCCGCAGGGCGAAGGGTTGGCGGGGCTGCGCCCTGTCACCTCCGAGGGGGCGGGTCCGCGCCGCCGGGGTGCAGCGCAGGGACCCCCCCGCCCCAGCTGCGTCCGGGGTGGCGAGTGGCCCTGAGAGCGGGTCGCTTGTCGCCTCCCGGCCGCGGGAATTGCGGGGAGAGGTGCAGGCTGTGGCATCCCTGCCCGGTCCACAGGTGAACGCTCCGCTGGTCGGGCACAGCCCTGCAAGGCCCTGGGGGAGACTCCGCAATGCACATGGCTCCGTACAGCATCGCTCACTACCTGGCGGAGCTGCACCCTCCTCCCCACCACCGTGGCACCGCAGGGCTTGTTTATACAGCATAGGAGGGTTACAGCTAAGATACTGGTGGCAAACGCTTCAGACCTGGAATAAACGCTCTCTGCTGTTCTTGAGCTGCAGTTTGCTGTAAGAAATTGGGCTTGGTCCGACTCAGTCCAGAACTTGCTGGGCTGTGTGTGTCTTTACTCCCCCTAACTCTCCTCAGCATAGTGGACAAGTGCTGGAGTAATTGTACAGACACTCTTTTCTTAATCTGTGTACTATATAATTTTTTAACATTCGCTTCAATAAAATTGTAAAATCTCTTGATAACATATAGAGGTTACTTTAGGTAATGTTTCATACTGAAACAGAGTCCTTGTTTGTGTGTCAACCATGTATAAACATTATCCATATCCCATCTGATGGTTTTGAAGGACATTGTAAATAGTATAAACAAAAGTTTTGTTTGTGAACTCTTACCCATCTAATATGGTGAGGATTGTAAGACTTGTTTTCTTAGCCTATGAAAAGATAAATAGGTGTGCCAAGTACCAGGTTTTGTCAAACAGACAGTATTACTTTTCCATAACAAATATTTTAAAGATGCTTTTATGTTTCTTGATATCTAAAGAGACACTATAGTGCTAAATATGACTGTCCTTCTCATTTTCATACAGGCTTTTGACACTTAGGAACCATTCACAGTCAATAGGAGTATGCTCCTAAATGCCTAAATTTCATTTAAAAATGAGATCTAGGCTCCGAAATCAGACTTTGCAATGCCTAAGTGTTTTAAAAAATCTGGGCCTAAGTGACATGCAGTGTCAAGCAAACAGGTCCTTTAGTGATAGTTTAGGAGGAGTTGGACAGTGTTTGAAGGATAGGGGCTTAAATACTCAAATATCCCCATGTACTTTTTAAAGAATCATCCATTCCAGATCTTTAGAACATAAATACTGAAGTACATACTGCACCTTATAATCAATTTTTTAATTTGTGTACAGGCGAGTCGCATCTTAGGCGCATTTAACGTGCGAATTCAGCTTTGCGCGGCTGGCAAAACCAGAAAAAAAAAGAAAAACAACAATTTAAAAACTGCATCGGTAGTGCGGGCGATTCCGTCTGCCATTCAGCTCAATGACTGTTTCACTATACGCGGTTTTCGCTTTACGCGCTAACTGCGGAACAGAACCCCCGCGTAAAATGAGACTTGCCTGTACATACAAAATTGAATTTTTTTTGTGAGAATGTGGATGATCCTTTCCTGTTTCTGATATATATTTTTTCCTGTTAGAGTAATCCATTTCCAGTAAGGGTCTTTCATAAATTTTTCTTTGGTATTTTTTACAATTCAGTATTTTTTTAATTTTTTTTTGGTACAACTTGTTTTGTTTCGTGTCTGTTGATTTCAGTGCTTTTACCAGTTACCTTATGGCTAAGGACCGGGCTATGTTGGACACCAATGCTGCCAGCTCAGTATTAAGGAGGATTTTGGAGACTGTAGAACATCACCTTTACAGAAAAGCATTGAAGGACACCAATTCTTGTCCAAGTGACAAAACTTGATTTTTTTGTGTTGACAAGAGGCTCAGCCGCAAAACAAGAGATTAATAATGAATTTTGGCAGAAGGGACAGAGATGGAGAAGAGTGCTGAAAATCTAAACTTGTTACTTTGATAGTAAGCTCTTTGGGGCAGGGACCAGTGTTCCCTCTAATTTTTTACATCCATGTGTGGAATAAATTTTGTTATGTGCACCAATATGGAGGTGATGTGTGGCGGGGGTGGGGCTGAGAGGTTCGGTGTATGGGAAGGGGCTCAGGGCTGGGGCAGAGGGTTGGGGTGCGTGAGGGATTTGGCTGGGGGATGCGGGCTTTGGGGTGGGGCTGGGGATGAGGGGTTTGGAGTGCAGGAGGGGGCTCAGGGCTAGCGCAGAGGGTTGGTGTGCGAGGAGGGTGAGGGCTCCAGCTGGGCGTGTGGGCTCGGGTTGGGCTGGGGATGAGGGGGTTGGGGTGCTGGAGGGGCTTAGGGCTAGGGCAGATGGTTGGGCTTGGGGTACAGAGGGGTGAGGGCTCTGGCTGGGGGTGCGGGCTCTGGGGTGGGGCTGGGGATGAGGGGTTCAGGGTTCACAAGAGGGCTCAGGGTTGGGGCAGAGGATTGGGGTGTGGGGCCGGGGATGGGTTTGTGTGCAGGCTGCCCCAGGGAGAGAGAGGACTCCCCCGCCAGCCCTCTCTCACCACAGCAGCCCTGGGGCCAGGGGAGAGGAGCCTCTTCCTGCCGGCCGTAGCTCTGGGCAGTCCTGCACCCCTCCCCGTCCACCCCCTACCTCTTTCATCTCCAGGCCCCTGTGGCTGCATGCCTGTGTGGCCTTTACAGCCTGCTACATGGCTGCGCAGCTTAGAGGGAATTTAGGCAGGGACCATCTTTTTGTTCTGTGTTTATACAGTGCCTAGCACAATGGGATCCAGTTTCATGACTGAAGCTCCTTGGTGCTACAATATTAAAAAAAAAATCTACATCTACACTAAAGAATTTTAGAGAAAATTCTCATATATTACTGCAAGTTCATCTGTGTTAATCGTGTTCTGTTACTCTTTTAGGGTTGACAACATGCTCAGTTCTGCCCCAAACCCCAAAAGTAAAGGCAGTTCCTGCCTCAAGTAGCTTACGGTATATGCGGTATAACAGATTTGTGTTTATTTACAGGATAGTATGTACTGCTTGACTGTAGAAATGCTGGGACTCCCCACTGGTGTGTTGCCACATCGCTATTGATGCAGCAGCAAATGGCAAAAAAATGCTTTCAAATTTTTAAGTACTGTTGTTTCCAACAATAAATACTTCCCCTCCTCCCCTCCACACATATACTTTAAATTAGCTGAAGTTAGCAGTTGGATTTGTTTTTTATTTCTAAATGTTTTTTTTTGTATTTGGCATTTTGTAGGAGTGGAATTTGTTGCCATTGCCTGTTACTTGAAAAAATTCTTAATGGATTAGGTGATAAAATTACTTGAAGTACAGCAGTGATTTAATGACTGTCCAGGATTGCATTGTTTCCAAAGGCTCGTGCTAACCTCCTGAGTACATTCCCAGGAGGTCAGGGGGGTATGCATTTGGGCTGCTAGCTGAAGCTGCTGCCTTTGCTACCCTGGCTATAGTGGTATTTTTAGCGTGTTAGCTCAAGGAGAGCTATCATGGGTATGTCTGCATGAGCTGGGAATTGCACCTCCCAGCACATATGTAGACGTTCACTGTGGTTGATTGTGATCTTTCTTGTAATAAAAACAAAACCCAAAAGCAAAATACAGGGTATGTGAGAGAAATTCTCATGAGATAAAGAGTAAAATGTCTCGATTTTGAACTTTTTTGTAAAATATGTAATATTTCATAGTGTTCCTCTGTCTTCCCAAAAAAATAACATTACACTACAAAATTTGACACAAATAAGTTTTAACGAAGTAGTCTTCAAGGGTAGGGATAGTATAATGTTTTAAAAATTGCTGTTGGTTGAAAACTAGACACTGTTCTGTCATTGACGTTGACAGATATGGGAAGTAAACCTTGATGATGGATAATTTCATCATTGACGTTTGCATTGTCTTGGGCTACTTTTCAAACCCTAAAAGAAACAGGATATGGTAAAATTACTTTTCCTCACTCTCACATTCCCTTCAACTGCCCTCTGGGCTGAGGGAGGAATCGCACAAGTCTGTTACAGATGAATGTCTGAAGAACAGAAGGATAATTGTCTAAAGGTCTAAGGGAGTTTATGGAGGAGCTCTGAACAAAACTTGATGTCTAATGCCCAAAAAACTTGGCTTAACCATTATGCTACAGTGCCTCTCATGCAGTTCTGAGATCAAACTAATAATGCTTATCCACACTTGTAAAGTGCCCTGAGCTCTTCAGATGTACTGTGTATATGCAGAGTGGTTTTTTTTCTTTCTCTCCCCAGTCAAATTCCCCATGAACAAATATAGTCAATGGCTTGGTTCCGCAACTTTGACCTAATCCATTTAGGTCAGTTTCTCTCTGCCAGAAGACCTATGTTGTATTCTTTGGTTTAACCTTTCTACCACTGCTCGAAGTCAAGTTAGGCTGTTCAGTGAATACATGGTGAATTTAGCTACATAATGAAAGTATGCATCTTGTTAGGTTTGCATTGAACGAGGCTGTCTTTCAGGAGCTGTTATTAGCTTGATAAGCACCCTTTATTTTAATCATCCCATTTATTTATGAAAAATTAAGTATCTTGCTTTACCTGCAAAAAAGAAACACGTGTTTGTAAATTCCCAAATCAGGAAATTCCAAAACCCAGAAGTCCTCATTTGGAAAGCCAGTTAAGTTTGATAAATTGATAATATGCATACCTATCACAGCTTAATCATCGCTTAAAAGCAGGGAAAATGAATAATTGAAGGGTATAATTAATCCTAAAACTTCCTATATGCTAAAGTGATTAGAAATTCTGGTGCCTCTTTTGGATGCCAAATGAGACAGCTGAGCAGGGCCCCCCAACTCTAAAATCAGGCTTTTTTAAAGTGTCTGTAGTAAGAGGAGGCCCTGAAACATAAACTCTTGTATCAGAGGCCTAGTCTGAGGCCTGAAGCCTGAACCAAAGTACTTCTAGGCATTGCTAAGCAAAAGCTGGGCTGTGAGCCAGAGGCAGGTCCCACTCACAGAAGTTGGCAAGAAAAGGTTGTTAGAAGCACGTGCATATACACGCATAAGGGCTAACGAGAGGAACTTGTGCCAAGGCGGCATCAGAACACTCCGCAGACACAACAAGGAACGGGCAGGTGCATTTTAGAGACAGGGTCAAAAGGACAGCATGATGGATAGATTTGTTTGAACTATGATGAGTAATGTGTCTTGAACGGTATAAAAGTAGGTCCCGGAGCGCACATCTTTGTCCAGCCTAGGGGGCAGTGGAAAGTCCCGCCACTCACTGAGCTGTGTCCATTGCCAGGGAGCACAAATTCGTAGTATGCCCTGTAGAGTCTATAGAGGAACTATTACTGTGCTTCGTTTGACAATAAACCTGGCTCTGGTTCCTTCGTATCTTACTAGAGTCTGTGGTCTTTGGGGGTTCTCTCGGGGTCTGCTGTGTTAGCTATCTGCGCAGAGCTGGGGCAGCGCACAGAGGGAACACGCACGCAGCCGACTGTTATCATCATCGAACAAGAGCGGAGCACCACACCGGTAGCTACTGACAACAGTGTCAAGTTGAATGCTCAAAAATCACTTGTTACTTTTGAAAGATGAAGGCTTCTTTTTTATGTTAAAAAAATATTTTTCATCATAGTACAACCTTAACACTGATCCAAAATAAATGTTGAAAGTACTAATGAAAACACAACACACAATCCTCCTGAAAAAGAAACCGAAAACTCTATATGTACACGTTAATAATATAAATTGATAAGGTGTGAAGTTAGTTATGCGCTTTTCTGAATAACGACATGTTCAAAATTATTCTCAAGAAACAGCAATAAGAACTTTACCAAAAAAATTACTGTCAGTTGATTTAACTGTAAATATTGTCCATTTAAAAGCATTGTTTAAAAGAAAATACTTTGATTTTGATATCAAATAACACATACATACAAAAATAAACCCACTTTAATCCAGAGGTCAGAGATTAAGGTTGTTGTGTTATGAATATTTTATACTTGAATAGAAATGGTTTTTTTGGTGAACAGTGATATATATTTTTGTCCTTAACTATTTATATCCTTGCTTTTAAGTGTTTGGGTTTTGTGTAAATCATAACTACGTTGTTGTCACTTAGCAAGAATTAAGGTGTGTGCATGGCTATTTTTTTGGGAGAGCAGAGGGAATCAGTTCATTTACAGTATATTTTGGTGCTGAGCAGATGATGCCTGCCATTTGTATAATTTAGTCACAATCCCAGGAGAGAAAGGGGAGAAATCACATGTGCTGAGGGAATTTCTACAACTGTTCTCAGAACCTGTCCAACCTGGCACAGCTTCACCATAGTATTTTGTTGTTCACTAAAACACAGCGATCACACTACCAATATTTCTTTCTGAAGAAGTTTCTACCTCTAGTTGACAAAGTTCCGTTTTTAGCACTGTGTATTTTGTATCAAGTACCATACATTGCAGAAGGGCACACTCTTTTAATAACTTAAACTAAAGTTTGGAGACATGTTGATAGGAAATATTGCATTACTTACAGCCATGGCAAAGGATTAATTCAGTTGCTAAATATTGCTATATAAGTAGATTCCTCTTAAGTGAGGATTTGTGCAGTGTTAAAATGATTTTAATAAAGCAGTAAATAGCATACAAAATACTTTAATTCGAACTCATTAGGAGTTAATATTTTTGCTTAAACATTTGCAGATGAATATATAAAGAGTTCGTGTTGGAAAATAATTTTCAACCTTTTATATAGTTTATAAAACTAATACTAATTTATTATAAAATACTATTTTAACCTTGTCTTTATTCTTTAGCTTACTTTCTAATTTAAATAGCTCAAGCTTTGTCCTCAATTTTAAATTTTTTTTTGCCTTGCCTATTTTTGTTAAACTTCAATGTATGTTTGTTTGTCTTAAATAATACCTCACGATTATAGTGTTTGCTCAAATATTGGGTATTTTGGAAATGCCTTTTTAAAATGTCATTTAACTTTTTTTATGTATTAAAATGCATATTATCCTTTAAAATTGAGGTGCTTTTAAAGGCACTGAATGACTAGATGTCAGCTAATCAGAACAGTCCAATTTTGGACACTTAGGGCTTGTCTACTCTACCACTTAAATCAGTGTAGCTTATGTCGCTCAGAAGTGTGAAAAAGCCAACCCTCTGAGTGACGTAAGTTGCATCGACTTAAGGCGGTGTCCACACTGTGCTTTATCAGCAGGAGACACTCTCCTGCCCACATAGTTTCTGCCTCTCATTGAGGTGGAGTAACTATGCCAACGGGAGAGCATTCTCCCATGGTCATAGAGCATCTTCACCAGATTGATCACAGCAGTGTATTGCCGTAAGGTAGACTAGCCCTCAGACCTGGTCCACACTACAAACTTAGTTATATCGATATATGTTGCTCATGGGTGTGGAAAATCCACACTCCTGAGCGAAGAAAATATACTAACCTAACTCCTGGTGTAGACAGAACTCTCCTGTTGGCATAGGTAGTGTTTTCACTAGGTGCTACAGCAGTACAGCTGCACCAGTGTAAGTGTAGACAAGCCCTCTCTTTTGAACAAGCACAACTTACTCCTCATCATCTGTGCATGAAATCCCATGATTTTTCTGATCTCCAGAATACAGTGGTTGGATTAATGTCTCCAGTTGAGTATCTTTGTCCACCCCTTTGTAAAGTAAAAATTTGCATCCGCATTGGAAAATGTGCAGGATTAATCATTTAGTTTGATGGTTGACTTTGCTAAGAAGAGTTCTTCCACTTTCAATTTTTGCCTTCAGTGAAACGATTATTTGGGAATGCTTGAAATTAAAATAACAGAAGGCTTTTTCAAATTTTTTTTGTTGAGTTCTTTTTTTTTTTTTTTTTTTTTTAAAGGAAACGCTGTCCGCTTGAACTTTTGTCAGTTTCCAAAAAAAGTTAAATCTTGTTTCGGGTACAAAACTTTCCCTGCAATTTTTTTACAATCTCACTTTCCTGCTTTAATTTTTTTTTTAAAAGTGTTCTCCCTTATTGCTGTGTGAAAGACCCCCACAATTAAGAGAAACTGATGTAAAAGAGAAGTAAGTTATACCCAAAGTGTTTTCAGATGCACAAAGTAAACAAACTGAATAATGACAATTGGAGAACAGAGGATTTATTTTTTTGTAATTTTTGCTGCTCATCTTGTAGCAGTAATAATAATTTGATACTTTCATTGGGAATTTTTTCCTACTGTAAGTGTGTGTGTGTGTATATGTGTACACGCACACAAGTTCATGGTATCTCTTTAAACTAGGTTTTTATCTGGTTGAGTTTAGCCGAGGCTACCCCGTGATCAGCTAAAATCGTGCTAAATGTGTTACCCTGTATCTATGCTAGGAAAAAGGTTATGTTTAGATCAGGCTTAGTTAACATGTGTTAGCTAAATCTGTCCTTAACTCAGCCACTTTTTATAGATAAGATAGACCCTCAGTAGCTCTTAAGTACCTGTTATCCTGGCGCATACTTGATTTAATTCTTCATGGAGGCATCTAAGCTCTTTTTTTGACAACAGCAACCCCATGGAGGTGGGTTGGCTTCTCTTCCTTCTGACATCAGCAGGTGTTCCTAGAGGCATTATGTGATTCTTCGGAGCTTTGCAGACCACAGTTTGAACTATAGTTTAAACAATTAGGACTTGATCATTTAATTGTACAGGAGCTTTGTTTCTGTAAAGCGGTGGTTCTCAACTGTGGTCCACTGCTTCTTCAGGGAAAGCCCCCTGGTGCGCCTGGCTGGTTTGTTGACCTGCCACATCCGTAGGTTTGGCCGGTCGCGGCTCCCACTGGCCGTGGTTCGCCGTTCCAGGCCAGTGGGGGCTGCGAGACGCGGCAGACAGCACATCCCCCGGCCTGCACCGCGTCCCACAGCCCCCATTGGCCTGGAGTGGCGAACCACGGCCAGTGGGAGCCGTGACCAGCCGAACCTGCGGACGCAGCAGGTCAACAAACCGGCCTGGCATGCCAGGGGCTTTCCCTGAAGAAGCGGTGGACCACAGTTGAGAACCACCGCTCTAAAGGAAAAGAAAAAGGTCTACTGGCATATGAAATGACTAGGAATAGATTGGACATCATAGACCTTGGCTAACCATGGGCAGTGTCCTGAATCTGGGATGGAATTAGAATGACTAATGATTCAGGCCTGGTTTCACAAGGGATTTAGGCACCCAAGTCCCAGTTTCAGGCTCCACTACGATTCACAAAATTCCCACCGAACCCTGTAGGTGCCTAAACTCATTTGGCACTTCAGTTTTCAGAGTGAAAGTTCTCAAAGCGCTTAAGTTTCTGCTTCTGAGCATGTGCACTGCTGCCTCACTCTAGGAATCTGAACAAGTATCTCCAGCCTAAACTCCAGAGCTGTTTGCTAACCAGGGAAGATCAGTGTTTGGCTTCCTACTGGATTGGGGTCAAATTCAAAATCTAACTGGTGGAGGCTTTTAACCCAGTGGGTAAAGCACTTGCCTGGGATGTTGAAGATCCAGGTTCAATTTTCCCCATCTCCCGGAGAGGGAGAGAGGCTTTGAACAGAAGTCTCCCAAGCCCCTCAGGAAGGTGCTCTAACCACTGAGCTATGGGATAGTCTGATGTGAGGCTCCTTAAGGATATGTCTACATGGAAATAAAACACCCGTGACTGGCTCAGGTCAGCTGACTCAGGCTCAAAGAACTCAGGCTGCAGTGTAGACATTCAGCTCTAGCTGGAGCCTAGGCTCTGAGACCCATGAAGGAGGAAGGTCCCAGAACCCGGGCTCCACCTTGAGCCCTACTGTTTACATTTCAATTTTATAGCCTGCAGCCCGAGTTCTGTGAGCCCGGTCAGCTGACCTGTGCCAGCCATGGCTGTTTTATTGTAGTGTAGACAGACTCTTAATTTCCTGTGCTGTGGCTGTTTCACTCTCTGTAAATAGACTCATCAGAGCAGGGAGAATGGACCCTGGGTCTCCCAGGTGGATGCCCTAACCACTGGACTGTAGAGTTGTTCTCTGTCTCTCCCCCCCCCCCCCCCCCCCCCCGCGCGCCAATAGTTCACTCTACAATGCAGTTAATTGCTATATGTACCCATTTTAGAGAGATTTTTACTGTGAGCATCTTACCAGTAGTATTGGTCCATGATATAAGCAAGTAAATTGGGAGTTTGTAGAGCAGGGGTCAGCAGCCTTTCAGAAGTGGTGTGCCGAGTCTTCATTTATTCACTCTAATTTTAAGGTTTTGCATGCCAGTAATACATTTTAACGTTTTTAGAAGGTCTCTTTCTATAAGTCTTTAATATATAACTAAACTATTGTTGAATGTAAAGTAAATAAGGTTTTTAAAATGTTTAGGAAGCTTCACTTAAAATTAAATTAAATTGGAAAGCCCCCCACACTGGTGGGCAGGACCCAGGTAGTGTGAGTGCCACTGAAAATCAGCTCGCGTGCCGCCTTTGGCACCGTGCCATAGGTTGCCTACCCCTGTTGTAGAGTCTTAGCTCAGTCATTTGTTCTCATAAAACATATGGCCCCCCTCCCCTTTTTGGTAAAACCACTGCATTCAGCTTCTGTGTACTTCATGGGTCACTTCGCTTTGAGGATTTCTTCCTAGTGTAGGGTAAAATTGGGCACATTCCATATTAGGTAATGATCCACATTTTATGTTTTTCACTCTTTAGTCGTCTGAGGTAAGAATTTTGAAAAAGATTGTAACAAACTAACCTACACTTCTTATAATTACTAGTTCTATTATTTATTTCATTAAGTGGTTTAATATTTTATTATGAATATAAATAATCTGGTCATGATCAAGTTGTTGTACAAAACAGATGTGTAGGCATAGTCCCTGCCCTGAAGAGCTGATAGTCTACGTATTACCACAATCTCTCCTTGTTTCCTGGATTTCTTAAAGCTAATCTTCATCTGGTTATTGCATACTATGCCTTTTTATGCAATTTTGCATTTTCACAGAAACGTTTTGGTTAGGATTCCCTTTGAAAAGCATTGGTTTATTAACCCTATCAGAAACCAGGATCTGGCTGTACAAATTTGATCACATTACCCCTTGGCAGCAATATTACTTAACATTTTAAAACTACAAGAGTCCTAGCCATCTGTTTTTGTCCTCCACAACCATATTTAGCAGCTGTAACCAACAGTATTTTCACTCCACTTCTTATGTCCAAGCAGGCATTTTGACCTGCTTCTTGCCTCTTGCTATATATAATTTGGAGTTGCTACTGCTTCAGTATTCTGTGCTTAGACCACTTATTCTAACAACTTTAAAACTTCTTTTTGAAAAAACATTTCCTATGTGTACGTAGCAAACTTTTTGAAAACACATTTCCTATGTGTACGTAGCAAACTTCTCCCCCTTCCTCATCTACTTACTGGAAAATTGGAGAAATTTGCATTTGTCGTTGGATGAAAGATGGGCAAGCAGGATTGTTTGTGCATTGTGTATTTTGCAGGAAAGGTTGATTTTTTTTAAATGCCAGTCATTTGTTTCTGTTTCTAAAAAGAAACAAGAAAATGTGTCTACAAAAAATTCAAAGTTAAGGTTGAAAGCTTAAACCCACAGATGTCAGTAAATCTCCATTTAAGTTGCTCCTACTCATCAGTGGTGCGTGTGATTTTCTTCATTTTCAAAAAAGTCACTTTGGATATGTCACTACTGCAATTAAACATCCACAGCTGCCTCATGTCAGCTGACTTGTGCTTGCCAGGCCCAGGCTAAGGGGCTGTTTAATTGTGGCATAGACATTTGGGCTTGGGCTGGAGCCTGGGCTCTTGAACCCTCTCCCCCTCACAGGGTCCCTGAGCCCAAATATCTGCACTGCTATTGAAGAGCCCTTTAGCCGGAACCCTGTGAGCCCAAGTCAGCTGAGATGGGCCAACTGTGGATAGCTGCAGTGTAGACATACCCTTAGAGCAGTGGTTCCCAAACTTCAACAACCTGTGAACCCCTTTCACTAATATGTCAAGTCTCGTGAACCCCCCCCTTAAAAATGAATATTTCCAGGGATTTTCTCCTTTACCTGAGCATAAATTACAGAAGCAGTGATCTTGGAAATATAAAATTTGTTTTATGACATGCTTATTACACACTATTTATTATTAATTATTATTTATCATTACAGTCCAGTGAAACACCACTATAACGCGATAATTGGGGTCCAAAAAATTCCATCGCAATAAATGCGGGGTTGCGTTATAGCGGGGTTACAAAAATTTACTGTTTCAATCCGGTCGCCAAAGGGGAGAAGTTTCAAGCTGGTCAGTTTCAAGCCGGTCTCTTCTCTTCTGGCCAAAGCTGAGAAGTTTGACCAGCTTGAAATTGAGCAGCTTGAAAATTCTCGGCTTTGGGGAGAAGAGAGAAGAGATGGTTTGAAACTGAAGCTAGTCAGTTTCAAGCCGGTCTCTTCTCTTCTCGCCAAAAGGGGAAGCCGGGGTAGGGGAAGAGGCGGCGGGGGGGAAGGAATGGGGGAGATGGGGTGGAGATGGAGCTAGGGTCAGCTCCAGGCGAGGAAGCACGCTCCGGACGCTTTTTTTTATTTTATTTTATTTTTTTTTTGCTTGGGGCTGCGGGAACCACCTTATGATCGCGTTATAGCCGAATTCACGTTATTGCAGGGCGCGCTATAGGGGGGTTTCCACTGTATTTTTATTACATTATGAAAACGGCGACAGTCTTCCAAGATCTCACTTTCGTAGCTTGTATCACTTTGAATAAGCCTGTTATAAGACAAGCTCCTATGTTTCATCAAGGAGCATCAGATGTGAAACAGCTTGAAGGTATTTAAGAAGCCAACTCAAAGAGTTCCTCCTACACAAGCATTCATGTCTTGAGCAGTCCGGCAAACTACACACGTTACAACAAAGCTTAGATTGTTCTTCATAATAATTTTAAAAACAATACTAGTTGTCCATTTAATTTTAAAAACGGCAAAAAATATCCACCTCCCTTTTCATTTCTTATAAGGAATCTTGAAGTTTAAATCTCCTCAGTGTGATAGATATGCTTGCTTTGATCTGCTTAGCTCTTGGCCCCATATTGCCCAGGGTTCTTAGGGGCAGCTCTGTCTGCCATTAGGGATTTTTTCTCCGAGAACCCCCTGTAACATTTTGCAAACCCCCAGGGGTTCACGAACCCAAGTTTGGGGTCCACTGCCTTAGAGGCTTAGACTAAGCATGAGACAGTTCAGCTGAAGACATTTTGTTATAAGGGACTTGGATAGGCTCTTGCAACCTGTTAATCCTAGATTTCTCTGATCAAAGTTGAAATATTAAGTTACATCTATTTACTACCTCCTTCCTTCTTTGCTTATACCTCCTTTCTTTTTCTATCTCAACTGCAGTTTTTCATTTTTCCTATATTATTAGATTGTTGTATATTTTCTTTTGTCTTTCTATCCTCTTATTTATCCCTTTCTCTGCATTGTGTGCTCACTTCTGTCATATTGTTTTTGCTTTCTCCCCCAGTATCTATTTATACTATACTCCCTTTTTCCACTTTATTCTCCAAATCTTTTCCATCCAGTCACCCATGCATCCACACATGAAGCTCTCAAATTTTACCAGACAACAAATGGTCAGAGTATAAAACCTGTTAGCCACAGATGAATGATTGACATTGCATCCACTCCCCAGAGAATCCATCTCCAGCCCCGTAGCTGCTCAGAAAGTGTGTGTACTGGGATTTCTAACAGTATGCTATCCCTGAACAGTGCTCATGGCTCCATGTTTCATATCTGTGTCTGGCTAGTAAGTGTCTGATAAACTGGAGGCCCTCACCCCCACTTGTGTGGAACGAAGGAGCTTCCTCCTCTCTTCTTCCCCACTTCACCCACCAAAGTTCAGAGCCACCTGGCTGGTACAAATTTGGGTGAGGTTCTCCATTTCTCTACCCTTCCCCCACATTTTTGAGTACTCCTCCCTAGGTCTGGATCTTGCACTAGTGAAGTCAATGTGAGAATTTTGTCACTAATTCAAGAGAGTGCAGGGTGCTACTGAGTAGTAGCAATCCTTCCCTCTTCTGCTGCATTGTAGTCTTCCCAGTCTGCAGCAGAGTTCAACTGAACTCCTTCTTGACCATTTTACTGCTGCCCTTCTGATTATTAGAAATGAAAACAGACAAGAATCTGGTCAGTTTTAACTATTGAAATTAGGAAAAGCTTTAGGCAGCAACAGATGGACTGGAGTTCTTCTGAATTAGGAAGGCAATACTGCATTGGCTGATTAATGTTTGATGTTTTTTCTTTGCAGCCACAGAGTTAGAAATTGTTGGTTTCTTAATGGGTTTATGTTTCAAAGATGATTCTCAGAGAGAATATCTTTCTCACTAGCTGTGGAAAAATACTGAGTATCTCTTCTGTTTAGGTTAGAAAGGTTCTGAACCCCACCTGTGACGAGAGAGTGACAACATTTTAGGGTCAGAATTTGACATAAATATTGACTCACCATCAGTTTGAAATGAATTCAATTAAAAAAATAAGTCAAAAGTAGCTTCTGGTGCTAAACCTGCACCTGCCTGTTTTGGGTGTTGCAGCCATATTTTCCAGTTTTTTAAAGTGTTTTTCTTTCCCATGCTATTGAGTAAGAACCCACATAAAGCTGGAAAATGGTGACAGTGAAATAATGAAACTAACTATATAAAGAGCTATCAAATGCACAAAGTAAACAAAGTGGGGGGGAATGAGAAGCTATTTTTTTGTTAATCTTTGTTACTGTTGTCTTTGTTACTTTAATAATGGTAGGTAAAACATTCTCAGAGTAGGATTTGTAATTTGATAGTTTCCTTTTAAATTAACTGGGCAGAAAGTAATCTGTATTTTCACATGCTTTAATCTTCCATTCCACCAGAAAATAAAAACAGCTGACTAATTTATTGGGCCAAACTCAACCCTTGTATAACTCAATTTAACTCTGTGACACCTGGGATGAATTTGGTTTATTATTCCCAAATCAGATTGACAGGTCGCTTCATTTGGGTAGCCTCCTATTAGCTTCCTGGGGACTCCAGGCAGGTTGAGGGGTCTGCCTACGTGGAGCATTTGCAGGGTCAATGTCATAATACATCATGATGGTGCACAGATATTGTGTTTTAACATCCAGTGCTTTTAAAATTGAAGTCATTAAATTTTTTTAAAAGCCATATTAAATTAATCTCTCAAAGTATAAGGAAATGTTTGGGAAATGAAAAGGGGTTGTGCTGACGGGAACAAATTTTCTAGCTTCTATGACTATTACTAAAAAAAAGTAAAAAAACCCCTAAAAAGTAAATTTAAGTGACAATGCATTTTTATGTGATTTAATGGTTTAATAGTTTAAAACAAGCCATTACAATGCCTTTTATTTTAGTAAGCCTTTTTTTTTTGAGAGAGAGAGAGAGAGAGAGAGAGAGTGAGTAGTTATGTATGATGATGATGTGATTACAGCTGATTTGATCTCATCAATCTGTGCAGAATCCTCTCTCTCTAAAATCTTAGAGAGGGCTCAGTGAGAAGTCTCTTTTGTACATATGTTTGTATACTTTATACTAGAGAAATCTGTTTTTGAAGTATCACTACTGTTCAGTAAAGATTTATTCATATTTTGATATATAATGTAATTAGATTGCATCCATAATTTTGTTAATTCAATTAACTTTTTTTTTACACAAAGAAAGTAGCTTAAAAATTGCCTGCAAATGAAATAAAACTTTAAAGTAAGAGGGTCCTCAAGTACTTCTCTACTCCCCTTCTCTTACACATTTCTCCCCATATTGTGTTTCAACTATTTTGACATCAGAAGCAGGACCTAGCAGAGGTCCTGTTCTGAAAATGGTTACAAGGGTCGAGGCATCTTAATGTTAGTGGTACCAGGTGCAGTACTGTACTGTAAGTGAAATATCTGTAACTGTAACTACAAAACAGGGCTAGGACTGCATACTTGAATGAGTGTGCTTTTTTGGCTTGAAATTTTTTGTGAAAACCTTCATCAGTAAGTCCTTTCAGCATGCCTTTTGACAGAAGTATTAACATTTCAGGTAGGGCTGTCGATTAATCACAGTTAACTCTTGAATTACCTCAAAAAATTAATCACGATTAATTGCAGTTTTAATCATACTGTTAAACAATAGAATACCAATTGAAATTTATTAAATATTTTTGGATGTTTTTCTACATTTTCAAATATATTGATTTAAAATAAAACACAAAATACAACGTGTACAGCGCTCACTTTATATTATTATTTTTATTACAAATATTTGCACTGTAAAAATGATAAAAGAAATTGTATTTTTCAATTCAGCTTATACAAGTACCATAATGCAGTCTCCTGAAAGTGCAACTTACAAATGTAGATTTTCTTTTTGTTACATAACTGCACTCAAAAACAAAACAATGTAAAACTTTAGACAAGTCCACTCGGTCCTACTTCTTATTCAGCCAATCAAACAAGTTTGTTTACATTTACGGGAGGTAATGCTGCCCGCTTCTTATTTACAATGTCATCTGACAGTGAGAACAGACGTTCACATGACACTTTTGTAGCTGGCACTGCAAGATATTTATGTGCAAGGTATGCTAAACATTTGTATGCCCCTTCATGCTTCAGCCACCATTCCAGAGGACATGCTTCCATGCTGATGATGCTCATTAAAAAATAATGTTAATTAAATTTGTGACTGAACTCCTTGGGGGAGAATAGTATGTCTCCTGCTCTGTTTTACCCACATTCTGCCGTATATTTCATGTTATAGCAGTCTCGGGTGATGACCCAGCACATGTTGTTCGTTTTAAGAACACTTCAACTGCCGATTTGACAAAATGCAAAGACGGTACCAATGTGAGATTTCTAAAGAAAGCTATAGCACTCGACCCAAGGTTTAAGAATCCGAAGTACCTTCCACAATCTGAGAGGGGCGAGGTGTGGAGCATGCTTTCAGAAGTCTTCTGATGTGGAAACTACAGAACCCAAACCACCAAAAAATAAAATCAACCTTCTGCTGGTGGCATCTGCCTCAGAAGATGAATGTGAATATGCATCAGTCTGCACTGCTTTGGATCATTATCGAGCAGAACCTGTCATTAGCATGGACGCATGTCCTCTGGAAAGGTGGTTGAAGATGAAAGGACATGTGAATCTATAGCGCATCTGGCACATACATATCTTGCGATGCCGACTACAACACTGCCATGCGAATTTCTGTTCTCACTTTCAGGTGACATTGTAAATAAGAAGCAGGCAGCATTATCTCCTCCAGATGTAACCAAACTTGTTTGTCTGAGTGACTGGCTGAACAAGAAGTAGGATTGAATGGACTTGTAGGCTATAAAGTTTTACATTGTTTTGTTTTTGAATGCAGTTTTTTTGTACATAAGTCTACATTTGTAAGTTCAACTTTCATGATAAAGAGATTGCATTACAATACTTGTATGAGGTGAATTGAAAAATACTATTTTTTTGTAATCAAAAATAAATATAAAATGAGCACTGTACACTTTGTGTTCTGTGTTGTAATTGAAATCAGTATGTTTTAAAATGTAGAAAACATCCAAAAATATTTAAATAAATTCTATTCTATTGTTGTTTAACAGTGCAGTTAATCGCAATTAATATTTTTAATCGCTTGATGGCCCTTATTTCAGGCATCTGAGAATCTAGCTGCCAATTCTAGATATGTGTAAAAGGTAAAAACACTTTGAAGTCATGATGATCAATGACATGCACTTCCTTCTCCTTTTAGGATTGAGGAAGGTTCTGGAGTAGTCATGCTCAGTGGTAGAAAGGATATTTTACAGTAAAAATCTAAGCTAGGGCTTGAAAAGTTTACTAGACATCTAATAAGGACTAAACTCACCAACAGGAGGTGAATATAAACAGTGGTGTATTTATATACCTTGTGAAGCATTTTGGGATCCTTTGGAATTAAAGGTAGTATATAAAAGTATAATATTTTATTTCCATGACTGAATTTGAATCTTGGGATGATTATACCATCCTTGTCTTAATTTAAAATTAATTTTAATGTCATCAGTCCATGGCTACTGAATGCTTGTTTCAGACTCTGCAATAAGCTTATATATGATGGAGTCCTTGAGACGAACAGAGAGTAATTTTATGGTCGTCATATTTGTGGTTCTTAACCATGTGCGTGTTTCAGTTGTGATAATCCAGTATATTCAGGTTAAAAGCAGACACTTCTGCAGCTTTCAGTTTTTTCTTTGAAATAGCTGTAGTACATACCAACAGAACTCAGCTGGTGGCTAAATATTTACAGAAAAAGGAAATAATGTTTCAGTTATCTAGCTGAGTTATGCTGCAACATGTTACACCTTAGGAAAGAGACATTTGTGGTTCTTGTTTCCTTTTGGACAACAGATGTTTCAAAAAGCACTTGCTTTGTTCAAAAGTACTTGTGTTTATATTGCAATATAAACACTACACAATGTTTTAAATTAAAGGATACAAAAAAGACAATTTTTTACAAAGGTGGTTTAGGAATCTTCAGCAAAACACAATATTAGCTGTTGGAGTCAAGTACTGCACCTTGGGTAGGTCTGAAGAAATCTTTCCACTCCAGTTTTAGAATGACTGCAGTAATGGAGCCAAATTCATAAATGGGCAGAAATGTGTTGAAGTCAGTTCAGAGATTAATTTTGACATTGGTGTGTAGACTGTTTTCACAAACTTGTTCAGAGATGAGGCTGCAAGTAGTGTGGGCCTTGGATGTGTTTCTACTTAGCTGTCACTTAGTCAGGAGACATCCAATTTTAAAAGAAGGCTTTCATGGTCTTTCCTCCTTTCTCTCTCCTGCGCATCAGCTCTCCAGGTTCTGGTTAAGATAGTGACAAGCGGGGCTTTGGAGCTGTGCTCCGGCTCTGCTCCAGCTCCAGGCAAAAACCTGCAGCTCCACTGCTCCGGAGCTACTCCGTGCTCTAGCTCCAGGCTCTGCTCCAAAGCCCTGGTGACAAGTGTCTGTGGATGTAATGAGCATTATACCCACATTTTCATGCAATTTGCCCTACATCTAGTAATATGGAGAAGTCCACTGGGAGGAAAGATGCAACTTTTTAAATCAGTCGCACATTTTGGAGTCTTTGTATATGTGCCTCAGACCATCACCTCTCCTGCCTGTTGCAGCCTCTTTGCAGTCAGCTGTGGTTGGAGTTGGGTTGCTTAATACTTCAGCATATAGTGGACCAGGAGAGGAGGACCTGAAAGACGAGGTTGAAGAAGCAAGTGCTGTGATGAGGTATGGGCCTCTAGATTCTTTCACAGACATTCTCTCACACATGAGAGGTGAAACGCTCTGCTCAGGGGCTAGCAATTAGATTAGTAAGGCCTATAGTGAATCAGAAGAGCTCCTTGAACCCTTCTCAGAGGATCACCTATATGTGGGCAGACTGACACCTGGGCAGTGGATTCTACCTGTTTCTTGAAAGGGTTGAAACAAAAAATTCACCATATAATCTTTCAAAAAATGTCAAGGCTTGTTCTAACAAGGCCCTGAGTTTCACAACAGCCCAATTGTGCACTGACAAACCAAATATCCTTTCCCATAGCTACAGAGTTCCTTTAGGAGGGGATTCAAGAAGGCCTCAGAGTCAGCATCATTGGGTAGGGGTTCAAAGGCTCCTTAGGCAGATACCGTAGCCCTCTTAGCAGCTCATGATTTAGTGGTTAGGTTCATCAAGGTGGTCTCCTACCTCAGACCATCAGTGAAATCTTCAGTTCCTATTAACTGCAAATCTTTCTCCATTCATCCATCAAGAACATCCATTGTGTGTAAGACCTTGATAGAGTGACTAGCTATGAAGAGATTCATTTTGGATGGATAGCCATGAATACTTACTCTGTTCTGTCTAACAGCTGAGGAAGAACACGCACAGAATCTGCACTGCCATGTCTGGGTCCTGGAAAACAATTGATAGAGAAAAAATTGGTTTTTTTCATACCTAGTTAATGCCTTACTACTCCAAGGTCATGTGAATCTGAGGATCACCTATTTTTTTAATGGCATAATTTAGCTGTATTTAGGTTGGATTGATTAAATCACCAGTTTTAATCATCATTTAAAACAGCAAGCAGGAAACTTTTTTTTTGGTCTAGTAGGTAGAGCACTTGACTGGGACTCAGGAGACTTGGATTCTATTCTTGATTCTCCCACTAACCTGTTTTAGTGACCTAGGGCAAGTCACTTCATCGCTCTGTGCCTCAGTTTCCCCATCTATAAAGGTGGGATTAATGATGCTTGCCTCTTGTAAAGCGATTTGAGATCTACTGATGAAAAGTGCTATATGATCGCAAAGCATTGTTGTTTTTTTTATTTTAAATTATTTTCCTAGAGAGAGGTTGATTCTCTCTAGTTGGCAATCATTAAAACGTGTATTTACAAAAAAATATAGCCTTTACAGTACACTAAATTTGTTACTACTGTTTGGTAATCAGGATGATTCTTTCTCTCTCTCTCTCTCTCCCTCCCTCCCTGTAATATATATACACACATACATTTAAGCTATTATATAGGTAAACATATATTCATATTTTTAACTTTTACATTTTCTTATGTTATATTTACTAACATTTACTAGACGATGATGAATTACTCATGAAATTGTGTCAAGCTGCATTTGGATGGAAATTGGAATTCAATTAAAATGCAGAAAAACAGCATTTTAAAAATTTTACTAGTGAAATAAAACTTCTTTAAATGTGCTGGATGTATAAGAAAAAGTGAGTTTATCAAAACACATTTTGCATTTAAAACTAACTGGTTTGTTAAAGCTGAAGCTAGTGAATTCAACTGTTTCTGGTCACCCCGACCTTCAAGATTTTGGCACTATAGTAGCTGTCATTCTCTCACACCTAGTTTTTATTCATAGGCTGGGAGAGGAGAACAAGCTTTCCTGCTTTTTCAGCTTCCAGTCAGGTTCTCAGCTTTGAACTAGTCATTAAACTGAACTCATTGAATAAACTGAAATGAAGAAAATATTCTTTCTAGACCTGTAGAAGATGCTACTGACTGCTAAAAGTTGATTTAGCACTTCAACTCTGTTCCAGGGCTTCCATAAGTCTAATGATTTGACTTTCTTTAAAACTTCACCAACAAACATGTACCACTTAAAAAATAATATGCATATTGTTTAAATGATTATTTACAGATTATAATGAGTTTAGGCCCATAATCCTGACAGGTTTTATACAATAAGCAAAGATGGCTTAGTCATTATTTGAAGGAAAGGCTACCATGGAAAACTAAAGTGCTGTGGAAAGTGATATCTAAGTCGGGAAGACTTTTCCCTCTGATTTAATACTTAACCTACATAGTTGCATGACTCCCCCAACTAACATCCAGGAGGGGATTGGGGAAATAGTGAAGTTTTCCAGCCTTAACGTCTGCTTTACAGTTAGGAGGCTTGACTAGGAAGAAGAGAGAGATGGTCCACCTCTAAGCATCTGAGAAAGGGCAAGAAATAGGCTGAGCTAGAGTACTGTGCTGGAATTCTGTAGTGTCATCTTTTGTACTAACCTTTCTCTACTTGGTTTATCCTCTCACTAGTATGTATCCGGTAGGCTTTTCAAGCTCTGATTGCTATGATTTGTGGTATGCAAAATCCTTGTTGCCTAGTGTAGCTATTGGTGAACAGTGCTGATACAAAAAGAACAGGAGTACTTGTGGTACCTTAGAGACTAACAAATGTATTTGAGCATAAGCCTTCGTGGGCTACAGTCCACTTCATCAGATACATAGAATGGAATATATAGTAAGAAGATATATATACATACAGAGAATCGTGAAAAGGTGGAGATTGCCATACCAACTCTAAGAGGCTAATTAATTAAGGAGAGCTATTATCAGCAGGAGGAAAAAAAACTTTTGTAGTGATAATCAAGATGACCCATTTCAGACAGACAGTTGACAAGAAGGTGTGAGGATACTGGCACTGTGATAACTTTGCATGGCATCACCTTTCAAATTCAAAGTAAAAAGAGCAACATCCAGACATTTAAGTTTGGACTTTTGTCTTACTTTATTTTAGGCCTTGATTTGCATCTTACAACTCTCTCTATATATTTGGCACTTTTCTCAGCACTATTCTTCCATATAAGAGAGCTTGATTTATTCTGAGACTGCAAAGAGAGATTTTCTGCAAAGCTGCCTCTTCCTTTGCAGACATAATGTGGCTCCCTTCCCAGACACCTAGAGCAACAGCTGTAATATGCCTGGTCCCCGTTTGCTTTGGTAGTAGGTGCCCTGCTGCTATTATTAAGACGGGCTCTTGCATAGATGGCAGCATAGCACTGGAATATAGATATTTTAACCAGTTTTTCTGCGTAGCTTTCAGGCTAATGGAATGTTGAAAGGACTGAACTATGTATGAAGTAGTGTGCTGGTGAAATGGGAAAACATGCTCCATGTGTTGATGATTTGAGTATCAGATACGTTTGCTAACAAATACTACCAGTGTAAGCACAAGGTCAAGTTTATTTCATAGATTCTCTACAGGTTTACATCCTTTGTCTTCAGAATGGCATTGAGGAAATGAAGGTGTGGTATTCTTGTTATGTTGTCATTCTGACCAATCTGGAAAGTTTAACAAACATTAGACATTCAGTATAGTGACTAAGCTCTTACTCTTTCCCTATCTCTCCCCTCCCCATCCCTCTAAAACATTATGGACTGTGTTTGCCCTGTGGAATGAGGAAGTTCTATAGAAACACAAATTTAGATCTTCTCATATGGTTTGGTTTATGAGTTACTCTTGAGTATAGGTTTTAAATATTGTCTTTTAGTGTCTCTTATATGTCTTTTAGGCCCCCTTCTGGCTGTTCTTGGGGATTAGCTCCTTCCAGGTGCTACACCCTCCTCTGGATATCTCTCCACCAATGTTCCCTCTACTTTTTGACAGGCCGTGTGCGCAAAAAAATTATTCCGTGCAAATTTTTGACAGGCTGTGTGCACAAAAAATGTCTTTTGTGCAAATTTTTGTGCGCGTGGTGGTTCGCCGTGTGCGTGGGGTTTAGGATCTGTGTGTGTGCGCACACACGCACAGCTTAGAGGAAACAGTGCTCTCCACCCATCTTCTCTCATCCTGCAGCTCCTCTCACTCCAGGAGTTGCAGCTTCCTCTTCATCACTTGGCACTCTGGCCAGGTCACTGGGGTCCTCCCCTTCCTGGATATCAAAGCCTTTCAAGGAGAACTGTCCCAGGCAGTCTGCTCTCCACTGTCTGGTCTGCACCACTTCCCCAGTGGCTGGTAGGGGAACCTGGGACCGCCCTTTACCCCAGAGCCCACACCCTCAGCTGGTTCCAGCTCAAGGGCCCTCTCAGCAGCCAAGGTCTGCAGTACCCCACAACTTGCTGCCTTTACCCTTTTCCTGCCTTTCTGGTTCTCCCTCTTCCTTGGTTTTGCCAGCCCAAGCTCCCTCCTCCCAGGGAGTAACTGTAGGCAACCTATCTCTAGCCCCAAACACACCTCCCTTCTCCCAGGGAGAGACTGCAGACAACTTCACTGCAGCCCCCTTCTGCTCTCAGCTCCTGGGCTTTATACAGACTCCTTCTGTTTTTGCCCAGATGAGCTTCATTTAATCAATCCCTGCTCCCTGACTCCTCCTCCAGATGCAGCCTGGGGAGTTAATTGGCCTACCTGGCCCCTTCAAGCCTTGTGTGGGTTGCATAACCCATCACTCTTATCCTGTATTTGTCCTGTAAATTTTGGGACAGTTACTCCCATATTAACCTTTATAGCCCAGAGTAGTAGTTTTTGACTGGAACGCCTGGTCGAAAAGGGACCCTGTGCTGACTTGGCTGCTAAAAGTCCAGTTGGTGGTGCAGTGGGGCGAAGGGAGGCTCCTTGTCTGCCCTGGCTCTGCGCGGCTCCCAGGAGCAGCTGGCATGTCCGGCTCTTAGGTGCAGGGGCCAGGGGGCTCCGTGCACTTCCCCCGCCCAAAGCGCTGGCTCCGCAGTTTCCATTGGCTGGGAACTGCGGCCAATGAGAGCTGCGGGGGCAGTGACTGCCGGCACAGGCAGCACATAGAGCCCCATGGCCCCTCTGCCTAGGAGCTGGACATGCTGGCTGCTTCTGGGAGCCGCTTGAGGTAAGTGCCACCTGGCCGGAGCCTGCACCCCAAACCTCCCCGTGCCACAACCCTGAGCCCCCTCCTGCACCCCAACCCCCTGCCCCAGCTCTGAGCCCCATCTTGCACCCAGACTCCTTCTGGAGCCTGCACCCCAGCCCTGAGCCCCCTCCCACATCCAAAATCTCTCCCACAGCTCGCATCCCCTCCTGCACCCCAGAGCCCACACCCTCAGCTGGAGCCCGCACCTCAACTCCCTGCCCCAGCCCCGAACCTCCTCCTGCACGCCGAACCCCTTAGCCCCAGCCCAGAGCCCCCTCTTGTACCCCAAACCCTTCATACCCACCCCAAAGTCTGCACCCTCGGCCAGAGCCCTCACCCATTCCCGCACCGCAGCCCCCAGCCCCCTGCCCCAGCCTGGTGAAAGTGAGTGAGGGTGGGGGAGAGCGAGTGACAGAGGGAGTGGGGATGGAGTGAGTGGGGGGTGGGGCAAGGGTGTTCGGTTTTGTGCGATTAGAAAGTTGGCAACCCTAGCTCAGAGCTGGAGCAAGTTAATACTGATTTTTGTTTTCAACTTCATTGGTAACCTGCTAGATTGGAACACTGTCTGACATTACCATAAAACTTTTGGAAATTGCCCTGGCAGTTTTGGAATAATCCATGAAGTTAAGGAGTTCTGTATATTCATCCTCTCTGAATATTCATGAACAAGTGTGGTAAAAGTAGTATTTTTTCCAGAGGCTTGTAACTAAATAATTCACTCAAAAGTGAAAATCCCTAAGTAAAATTTCATTTTTGAATCTCCAGTCGTTCCAGTGGTAGAGCTGTTTAAAAAAAAACCCGTTTCAATAATTTTTGATGTGGAAAAAATAAGTTTTCCATCATGTTGAGATCAAAAGTTTTTGCTCAGACTTTCCAAATCATTCACCTCCAGAAAGAAACCAAAACTGGAAAATTTCTGCCTGCAGGGTGAATTGACTCATGTTCTGTGATGTTTGATTTCTGAGTCTTGCTTCATGGGAAGCCCAGGTAGTTGAGTAAAACAGGTGGCTGTGACCTCAAGTGGGACTCATTTCCACCAAGGCGGAACAACAAACTTTGCTGTAGGTATTATGATCCTGTGGTGGGACACACAGATACATTTCATGGAAGTGGGATCGGGAACTTTTTGTTTTGTGTTTTCACTGCTGTTCTCCTGATATTTATTTCCTAAAAGATATGCTCTGGTTCAAGCCGAGGTTATTGGGCTTGATGCAGAAATTTCTGGATGAAATTCTGTTGACTGTGTTGCTAAGGAGACCAAGTGATATTATTACTAGAAAAATTGCCAAGTAAAACTGCATTCATCCCAACAATCTGAAAGGTCACAAGTTAAAGAAGCACTTCACCATGAATAAATTGAGATGTTTTGTTTGCTTTAGAAGTTTAAAGATACAATATGAGTAATTGAGCCTGATGCTGGAGGTTACCATTTTGCTGAAGTATGGCATTTGCAACGTTGTCCCATAAACTCAATATAAGAGATTGGTAGTCCATTTCAAATCTGCTTTATTAGATACTGGTTTAACAATGAGGAAAAAATATTAACATTCAGTATTCAGAAATTGAGTCATTAGTTTCTTTTTATGGTTACATTATTGTTAAAGCAGGTTCTTTCTAACATTGGTTCCCCTCTTCGTCACTTCATTTATTCCTTTTTTGGAGGGAAGGTGGGCTAGGAGTGACAATTTTTAGGCCGTACAGTTTCTCTCTTAATTTAACTGTCTGACTTCCAAAATGTTCAGTTAGCTGGGAAGAATAGGGTGTCAGGACCCATTGAAGTGTGGTGAGTGAGCAAACAATCATCCATTACAAATTTTGCCCCAGGAAAGGAGCAGCTGCAAAATTATTAATATAACATTCCTAAACTGCTGTAGGAAAAGGTACTTTCTTCTCCGATTAGGAAATAGTTGAAGTTATTTGTGAAGCCTGTTTTCTGCTGCATTGAGCCCATTATACCTGCAGACTTGCTGAAAAGAATCACATCTCTGTATTACCTAGCTGTTCAGCCATGCTTTTACAGCACTGTAAGTTGTAGTAAACTATATTTCTAAATGAAATAACTGACATTTAATCTTTCTTTTAAAATGTTATGTAAATTATAACTTAGGGTGGGGAAAGCAGTCTTTTGGTTTGGTTTGGACTACTAAGTATGATTTTTTGCTTATCCGTATTTAATGTGCTGATGAGGGTGAGAGTGAGTTCATGCTCTCCAGGATAACACTATAGTGATGATGGAGAACAAAAAACCTCATTTAAAGGGAGGTGGTATGATATAGCTAAAGTGATTAATGGTTGAGACACTCTGAAGCTGACAGTTATTTGCATGTTGACAATTTGAGCACTATACCTCAGAGGAAAACATGGTCCCTGATTTAGGAAATGTATGTGCTAAATCAAGGCTGTACAATGAACAGACTAGGCCATTTTTGCTTTGAATCCTAGACCACTTAACTCCTTTGGTAGATCCAATTTTTGTAAGATCATATGTTGTTTATGTTCCTGAGCATAGCTCTCCACACACACTCTCATTGTCACTGTCAGTCTCACTCTCTCACTCTAGGGAGGTAAAAGGTTAACTGGTAAGCATTAGGCTTACTGTTAACCGACCTTAACCGTTAACCCCGGCGGCCCTGTGCTGGCAAGAGGGACTCCAGCCCTGGTGGCCAGGCTGAGCTGGCCAGCTGGAGCGACCCACACCGTGAAGTGCCAGCCTGGCCGGTGGGACCCCAGGCCCAGCCAGCTGAAGCCTCCCCAGCCCTGGCTGTGCCGGCCCAGCTGGAATGACCCTGGCCCTAGCTGTGCTGGTCGGAGCAACCCCAGCCACGCTGGGCCAGCGGGACCCCAGCCCTGGCCGCGCCAGCGGGTCCTCAGCCCCAGCCACGCTGGCCCGGCTGGAGTGACCCTGGCCCTGGCTGCGCCGGCTGGAGTGGCCCCGGCTGCGCTGGGCTGGCAGGACCCCCGGCCCTAGCTGGGCTGGAGCAGCAGGGCCCCCAGCCCTGGCTGCCCTGCGCCAGACCAGCTGGAGCGACCTCAGTTAACTTGTTAAACTATATAATTTTAATTTGGTTAACTTTTTAAAGCAATATTTACATCCCTATTTCACTCTCACTCCTCCCCCCCCCCCCCAATTGAAGTAAGATGAAGAAATTTCCTAGTTTGTTTTTTCTTTTCCCTTCCATTAGGTTTATAACAAAAGAAGGGAACTCAGTTCATGTTAGTAGTTATTTTGTGTTTTTCAGAGTCTTAAAACATGATTTCTATTGCCCAGTTGATAAGCTCCTAGTTATGATCAGAGAACTACAATAGAATATAAAAACTAGTTATAGTCACCATAGTAATGATCCCAAAAGCACTTTACTGCTACACATATAATAGGCATCATCTGTGGGGTGAAATATGGCAGCTGTTTAACAGCGTACAGTTACAGAATTCAAGATGAAAAGTAAACAATCATACATTTGATACTCATTTTTGATTGTGTTGATATATAATTAAAAAGCTATCAGGTGTCATATTTTACCTACTTGTAAAGATGGCCATTACTGTTGAGGCACTCTGCCTTCTAAAACAGTACTGAATGAATGCCTGCAGCATGGGATTTGGTGATACTGCGCTGCTGCAGGTGTGCCATCTCTTGGCCCTGGTCTACACTACGAGTTTAGGTCGAATTTATTAGCGTTATTTCGATTGATCCGTGCACCCGTCCACACGACGAAGCCCTTAACATCGACTTCTAGGGCTCTTAAAATCGATCTCGCCACTCCACCCCCAACGAGGGGATTAGCGCTTAAAGCGATATTGCCGAATCGATGTAGGCTTAGTGAGGACGCAATTCGACGGTATTGGCCTCCTGGATCTATCCCACAGTGCAACATTTGACCGCTCTGGACAGCAGTCTGAGCTCCAATGCTCCGCCCAGGTAGACAGGAAAAGCCCCGCAAACTTTTGAATTTCATTTCCTGTTTGGCCAGCGTGGTGAGCTGCAGGTGAGCGCAGATCTCATCAGCAGAGGTGACCATGATGGAGTCCCAGAACCGAAGACGAGCTCCAGCATGGACCGATGGTGAAGTACGCGATCTGATCGCTGTATGGGGAGACGAAACCGTGCTAGCAGAGCTACGGTCCAAAAGAAGAAACGCCAATACATATGCCAAAGTCTCCAAGGGCATGCAGGACAGAGGCTACAACAGGGACGCGCAACAGTGCCGCGTGAAAATTAAGGAGCTCAGGCAAGCCTACCAAAAAACCAGAGATGCAAACAGCCGCTCTGGGTCAGAGCCCCAGACATGCCGCTTCTATGATGAGCTGCATGCCATTCTAGGAGGTGCAGCCAACACTGACCCACCCATGTGGTATGACTCCGTATGTGGATCATCAGAAACCACAGAGGAGCATGATGATGATAATGATGCTGAAAATAGCGCCCAGACACAGCAAGGAAGTGGAGAAGCCCTTTTCCCCGACAGCCAGGAACTCTTTGTCACCCTGGAGCCAGTACCCTACGAACCCACCCAAGGCGTGCTCGATGCAGGAGAAGGGACCTCTGGTGCCTCTGGTGAGTGTACCTCTGTTAATTAATACATGTTTTATAAGCAAGCGTGTTTAATGATCAATTCGCGGCCAGTACAGCTACAGCTACTGGAAAACTCTGTTAACATGTTCGGGGATGGAGCAGAAATCCTCCGGGGACATCTCCAGAAAGATCTCCTGGATGTACTCCCAAAGCCTGTGCAAAAGGTTTCTGGGGAGGGCAGCCTTATCCTGTGCTCTGTGGTAACACACTCTACCACGCCAGGCCAGTAGCACGTAGTCTGGAGTCATTGCTTTGCAAAGCATGGCGGCGTATGGTCCCGGTGTTTGCTGGCATTCAAGCAACATCCGTTCTTTATCTGTCTGTGTTATCCTCAGAAGAGTGATATCATTCATGGTCACCTGGTTGAAATAGGGGAATTTTATTAAGGGGGTATTCAGAGGGGCTCCGTCCCTGCTGGGCTGTTTGCCTGTGGCTGAACAGAAATCTTCCCCGCTGTGACCCACGCGGTGGGGGGAGGGGGAACAGCGAACATCTTGGATGTGTGTCTGTGTGTGTGGGGGGGTGTCGATTAGGTTCGCGCTGCACGTTAACCCGAAAACCGCCGGCCCTCCCTTTTCAATTGCCAACCAGTTTTAAATTGCCAGCCCAAAGGCTGTTTGTTATGGGAAATGAGGGGGTTGCTGTTTGAAAACATTCCCACGTTATGAAGGTTAAAGAAGCCTATAGACTGTGGCTTACCATGGCTGTGTGCAAGCCGAATTCTGTTGCCCGCCGGACCTGCTTGTGTGATCTCTCACACCAAACCGGCAGACCCTCAATATAACAGGCAAAGTGCAACCTTGGACCAAATGCACATGTGATATGTAATGTTTGGAGCATTGTTCTCTAATATGTGTCTTTTAAACTACTCCTCTCCCATTTGTTTCCTCCCGCAGCTGCAAATGTTTCAACGCCACCCCCTTCATCACCGTCCCAGAGGCTAGCGAAGATTAGAAGTAAAAAAAAAAGGAATCGAGATGAAATGTTCTCAGAACTCATGGAATCCTCCCACACTGAAGCTGCCCAGCAGAATGCGTGGAGGCAGACACTGTCGGAGTCCAGGAAGGCAGATTTTGATCGCGCGGACAGGTGGCGTGATGAAGAGAGTAGGTGGCGTCAGCGTGCAGAGAGAAGGCAGGATGCAATTCTGAGGCTACTGGAGGATCAAACGGAAATCCTCCGGCTTATGGCTGAGGAAAGGCGTAGGGTTCAGGAAAGGCCGCCTGAGCCCAGACCGCCGCTACAGCCCCTGTGTAACCAACAGCCCTCCTTCCTGAGTCCCATAACCTCATCCCCGAGACGCCCAAGAACGCGTTTGGGCGGCCTCCGTGCACCCAACCACTCAAGCCAAGAGAACAGTCCAAGCAAGAAAGGGCTGGCATTCAATAAGTTTTAAAGTGCTGTGTGTCCTTGTCCTTCCCTCATCCCCTCCTCCACCACCCATCCTGGTGCTTCCCTTCCTCCACCAGCTATCCCGGGAGACTGTGGCAGTTACCCCCATAGTTCCCCCTCTTTGTTTTACGAATTAATAAAGAATGCATGATTTTTAAGCAACAATGACTTTATTTCCTCTGCGAGCGGTGATCGCGGCGGGGAGGGCAGGGCGGTTTGGGTAAAGGGAAGTAGAGTGAATGAAGGGGCGGGGCTTTTCATTACTGGGGAAAAACAGAACTTTCACACAGCATCCTGGCCATTCATGAAACTGGTTTTCAAAGCTTCCCTGATGCGCAACGCACCCTGCTGTACTCTTGTAATAGCCCTGGTGTCTGGCTGCGCATAACCAGTGGCCAGGCGATTTGCCTCAACCTCCCACCCCGCCATAAACGTCTCCCCCTTACTCTCACAGATATTGTGGAGCGCACAGCAAGCAGTAATAATAATGGGAATATTGTTTTCGCTGAGATCTAACCTAGTCAATAAACTTCGCCAGCGAGCTTTTAAACGACCAAATGCACATTCCACCACCATTCTGCACTTGCTCAGCCTATAGTTGAAAAGGTCCTGACTACTGTCCAGGCTACCTGTGTATGGCTTCATGAGCCATGGCATTAAGGGGTAGGCTGGGTCCCCAAGGATAACTATAGGCATCTCAACATCCCCAACGGTTATTTTCTGGTCTGGGAAGAAAGTCCCTTGCTGCAGCAGCTGAAACAGACCAGAGTTCCTGAAGATGCGAGCGTCATGTACCTTTCCCGGCCATCCCACGTTGATGTTGGTGAAACGTCCCTTATGATCCACCAGTGCTTGCAGCACTATTGAAAAGTAACCCTTTCGGTTTATGTACTCGCTGGCTTGGTGGTCCGGTGCCAAGATAGGGATATGGGTTCCGTCTATCGCCCCTCCACAGTCGGGAACCCCATTGCTGCAAAGCCATCCAGTATGAGCTGCACATTTCCCAGACTCACAACCCTTGGTACCAGCAGTTTGGTGATCGCCCTGGCTACTTGCATCACAACAGCCCCCACTGTAGATTTTCCCACTCCGAATTGATTCGCGACTGACCGGTAGCTGTCTGGCGTTGCAAGCTTCCACAGGGCTATCGCCAGTCGCTTCTGTACTGCGAGGGCTGCTCTCATCTTGGTGTCCTGGCGCTTCAGGGCAGGGGAAAGCAACTCACAAAGTTCCATGAAAGTGCCCTTACGCATGCGAAAGTTTCGCAGCCACTGGGATTCATCCCAGACCTGCAGCACTATGTGGTCCCACCAGTCTGTGCTTGTTTCCCGGGCCCAGAATCGGCGTTCCACTGTATCAACAAGCCCCATTAACACCATGATGTCCACCTTGCGGGGGGGCCTTTTTTGAGAGAGGTCTGTGTCCATGTCCTCATCACTGTCCTCAGGGCGCTGCTGTCGCCTCCTCGCCTGCTGTAGCTCTAGCAGCTCCTGGTTCTCGTTCTCCATATACTCCTGGACAATGCGCGTGGTGTTCATAACGGCGAGAACAGCCGCGGTGATCTGATCGTGCTCCATGCTTTCCCTGGTATGCTGTTTGCAGGACAGCAGAGTGGCAGCAGAAGCGGGGGGTGGATAACAATGGAGTCAGCAATATGGCGCCCATATGAAAAAAGGCGCGAAAGGATTTTTTGCTCCCCCCTCAGTTGCTTTCACGGAGGGAGGGGGGAGCAAGGGTTAGGCTCATTTCCTTCTAGCAGCAGATGGTACAATATGCGGTGAGCAAGGGTTAGGCGCCTTCCCTTCTAGCAGCAGATGGTACAGTATGCTTGATATCCATCATCATCTCCTGGCCCCCTCAAGGATTGAACTCGCAACCCCGGGTTTAGCGGGCCAACGCTCAGACCGCTGAGCTATCCCTCCGCCCGTGTTCCAGGCAGTACTGAATCTCCCTTAAACAAAACGTAAAAAAGAGAATGACCAGAGTCACTCTGGTCACTCCCATTTATGTCCAAGCACCCCCGGCCAGCCACACCATAGGCCGCCGGCCAGGAGCACACGAATACCAATCATATTGTACAATCTGCTGCTAGAAGGCAAGGAGCTTCTGCTGTATGGTCCCACGACCACGACCATTTATGGCATATTGCACCATCTGCAGCTAGAAGGCAAGGAGCTTCTGCTGTGTAGTCCCGCGACTACCAGCCTCAGGCGGAATGGCCCCCTCAAGGATTGAACTCGCAACCCCGGGTTTAGCGGGCCAACGCTCAGAACGCTGAGCTATCCCTCTGCCCGTATTATAGTGTGACTGAATCCCCACTAGACCTAATGTCCAGGCGTACGCTGGAGATGTATGGTAATTGTGAGCTGAGCAGGCTTCCGTAGCAAACACGGAAACCCCGGAAAAAAGGCGCGAAAAATATTGCTTTCACGGAGGGAGGGAGGGAGGGATGACATGTACCCAGAACCACCAGCGACAATGTTTTCTGCCCCATCAGGCTTTGGGATCGCAACCCAGAATTCCAATGGGCGGCGGAGACTGCGGGAACTGTGGGATAGCTACCCGCAATGCAATGCTCCGAAAGTCGATGCTAGCCCCGCTACTGTGGACACAGTCAATCGACCTCATGGTCTTAACGCTCTTTAGTGGGGACACACACAATCGATTCCATAAATTCGGGTTTTAAAATATCGACTTCTATAAATTCGACCTGATTCTGTAGTTTAGACGTACCCTTGGATGAGATGTAAAACTAAGGTCTTGAAATGTATTTATTAAATACTGTGGTACATTTCACAACATTTAAAGAGTTCTGACCATGTATCTTGGCCAGATTTCAGTGATTTTATTCTATGTTCAACTGTATATAATATTTTTGTATACTATGGAAATATTTCAAAATAAATGCTGTTCAGTTACAAATATTTTAAGAATTCTAGCAGTAAAACTAAATCTCATGTTCTAATAGCAGGCTTCCATTTTGTAGGAAATCAAGCCCCAAAGCCATTATAACCATGGATACAGTGATTCTCTTGGACGGAAAAGCCACATTGATGATTACAGCACATGGGACATTGTCAAAGCTACACAGTAAGTGTATTTTTTTGCACTTCTAAATTTGTTAGTATCTCCATTAGTGGAATGACAGTAAAATGAAAATCTTTGTTTTAGTTACATAAGCTTTGAATGAATAATTTATTTATTTTTATCCTCAGAAACAGCAATCCTGGGCTGATGGATTATAGTACATGATTCAAAAATTGAATTAAAAAAAATGCTTTTGTGGGAAATGTATGCCCACTGTATGAAAATATACAGTATAGAAGTGTTTATGCAGAGTGTTGAGATTTAGATTATTGCTCGGGTGGATGATGGAGAAGACATTAAATGTTTTCTGAAATTAGTTTTTCTTTCTGTTTATGGTGGTCCTTATGTTTTAAAATACAAATAAATTACTACATCAGGTGGATCATACACAGTTACAAAATGCTTATGTGATTTTAGGTGTTTAGACCATTGGAGCACAGAGTGCATAACTAGGATTTCCCTGATCACCTTTAAAGCTACAATTTCAACACTTCCATAAAACTGTAAATTGGTTGCCATTAGTACAGTAGCAATTAATCATTGTTACTGTACTAATTAATCACTGGGGTAAGTATTTTTTATATAGGTGCTAAATTAAATAAAACTCAGATTATCTCAGATATGAAGCAATTTCTTATTTTACACAACTCAAAGTGGAGCGGAAGGTTGGTTGTTTCTCCTGCAGTTTGGGTACTTAAATTACTTTCATAATCATAATATCCGAGTGCATGCAGTACAATATAGAGTTGTGTTGCGAGTGATATGAGAGAAAATATGACAGTACAGAGTCTTTGGAGCAGCGATTCTTATTTTTGTTTGGCTTGCTGAACTGCTGTGGTTATTTTTGTTTGTTTATCTCTATGTGACAACAATGCAACATCTTTTCTTCAACCCAGTGGAGATAACCACATTTGTACTTTAGTTGACATGGTAATTGAGTTGAAACGTTACTCTTTTACACTTGCGTGTGACTGAGACCTTGTCTACACTACAGGTTGCTTCAATATAACTTATGTTGCTCACACCCCTAAGCTTTGGACAGCCCTGAAAGTGTGTTTTGTTTCTATTTTTCTAGTTTTTATAGTCCCCTCAAAACACAACTCTGGAATGTGTCATTTTAAAGGATAGCATGACTATAATTGTAATCAGAAATACCATGTTAGCATAATAAAACTTAAAGCATGCAGCCTTATTTGTTTTATTTTAAAAGTGAACCTGTAAAGCTGTGGAGGTGAAAAATATTTCTTATATTTAGGAGGGAGAAACATGAGCTATTTAAATAATTATTTCATGATTTGCATTGCGTTCAACAAATCTCAATAGGCATACATATTCACAGTGGAGTTGAGCATTTCCTGTTATGTTGAGGGTGTTGTAAATAGCCATTATCAACATTAGTTAAAAATGATTAACATTCAATGATATCAATGACAAAAGCTTCTGTGGCTCCTGGTTCCATGCGATTGCTTCCTTGGGTGTATTTTTAGGGTTTTATAACTACACAGAGGTACTTTTTATAATACCCCAATTCTCACATCTTAAGGCCATTCAAGAAGAGGCTCTTACACCTGTAAAAGATACAGGAATGGTGGAGTGCACTATACATCTCTTACACTAGCTGGATACATATTGCCATATCAATAGTTGAGTTTGAAGGCATGAAAGAAATGTGAATGGTTAGGGAGGGAGAGGTTGGGGGTGGAAGATTACTGTTTAAAATGTGTGTGCACATGTAGAACTTGTGGGTTTTTTTCTTCTACAGAGTGTTTTTAAAAGTTAATTGTACAGCTTGTAAATTTGTTACTCTTTAAATTACTATAAAAACAGCAACTTAACCCCTTTCCCAGAGACTTTCGTGCTTTCTTGCCTACTAAATATTTGAGGCTCAATTTTCCCATTTATCTGAGCTCTTCTTAGCACTGTGGAGGGGGAAAAGGGGCCATCAGGGAGCCAGTTATGATGTTATATGTGCCTGATCCAGACATGTTACAACAGCGTAGGTTTTAGAGGGTCCTTAAGCCAATGGGGAGTAGCAGGGGAGAGGTAAACTGTGTACCTAGCAGCCCCATCTCTCCCTGATCACACTCTTAGGGATCAAAAGATGGCTGGCTCAGGAGCCAGCTCTGCTAGCTTGGTTGATGAGAAGTTCCCCTCCACTTGGAGAATTTTCCACTAGCTGTTTGTACCAGTGCTGATGGGTTGGAAGCACAAAAAAGGAACCAAGCTCTTTGTTTTATAACCAAAGTTTTAGTTTTTTTCCCACTGCTTGCATCCGAAGAAGTGGGTATTCACCCACGAAAGCTTATGCTCCAATACCTCTGTTAGTCTCTAATGTGCCACAGGACCCTTTGTCGCTTCTATAAATCCAGACTAACACGGCTACCCCTCTGATACTTTGTTTTATACAGAAGACTTGAGGAGTGATATATGATTGGACCGCATTTGAAAACATGTTAAAAATATCAGATACTTACCTAGATGGTGATAATTGACACCCATGATTAAAAATACCATCTCATTTTACTATAGAGTTGCAGCTGTAGTTTAAACCCTTTTAGTACGTAAATGTAACTTTCCCATATGGGGCCTGGCTGACTTACAAGTTTCATAGTCATCAGTGGTTTCACTGGATATTGTAAATGTATTGAAATGATTCATTCTTTAACTGGTTTAACCATTAATTTGCCTTATTACTAGACTAGTTAGTGTTTTTATAGTAGTGGAAGTCTGAAAATCTGTACTTCTGGACTCAATGCCCAAAGATACATTGTGCAGTTGCAAAACTGTAGGCAAATAGATGTAATCACTGCAACATCATTTATCAGATCAGCCACTAGCTAGTGTTAGGTTTGCTGTTGAAATCATCATCAACAACTTGTATTTGTATTGCCTTCATCACAACAGTGTCTTTGGGTGCTCTACAAATAATAATAATAATAATAATTAATAATGTAATTTTCAGTGATTAACAATTATAAGGTATAATTAATTATATAATTGTATATAATTATAATAAATATAATTATAAGGCATAATATTAAGCTAGGATACGTCTACACTGCAAAAAACCCCATTGTGGTGGGGTAGTGAGTCTTATAGCCTGACTCAGCTGACTTAGGCTTTCAGGGCTCATGCTACAATAAAAATGGCAGCGTTAGATGTTCCTGCTCGGCCAGGAGCCCAGGCTCTGTAACCCAGTGAAAGGGGTTGGTCTCCAGTTCTAGCGGGAATGTCTTCACTGATATTTTTAGTTCTGTAGTACTGGCCTGAGTTGGTTGAGCCCAGCTCTGAGACTCACTGTCATGGTTTTTTTGTTTTGTTGTGGTTGTTGGTTTTTTTTTCAGTGTAGAAGTACCCTTAGATTTCTTTACTCTGTCCTTAAATGATGAGACAGGCTGACTACCTTTAGTTTCAGTAGGCAGTGAATTTCACAGGTGAGACACCTAGTTGTATATGGGAGTCAGGGAATTCCACTAATTTATATCTTGAACAAATCAAATAACCTAGTGATTCAGACATCTGACTAGTGCCGGCCACTGTTGAAGACAGGATACTAATTATGTGGACCATTGGCATAGTTCAGTGTGGCAAACTCAATTTTTCTGTGAAAGAATGTTGCCACCCTCCAGCTCTCTTTTTATCACTATCAGTAAAAATATTGGAAGGCATAATTATCTCTTAATTATACCTTCTTCTTTTAGTTTTCTCAGAATATTCCCACTCATGGGTTGTGCCACTTATGTTGCTTTGATGGTGGAACCTTTTCATAGCGGTGCTGATTGGAGCACTCTCACATTCTCTGTTCTCAGTGCTCCTGAATCCTCTGAGGGTATGACAGTCTGTACCCCTGTGTTCACCCCTTTTACAAGATTATGATAAATTTCATACAAAGTATGCCTTGTGAAGTATCATGTAAAAACTCATAATTGACTGATCATTATTGCCCTGGTAAAATATGTGTGGCAACATTGCATGTAAAGTTGTAAGATTCCGCTGTATGGCATTGCTAGACGTGTTCTAAGTCTGGGGGGAGCAGCCACAAACAAGTTCCCAAGACAAAAGGCTAGCCTAGCCAATGCCTCAGTCAGGTGTCAGCAAAATCAAATGGACTGTCACCTGGTTAAATAGCTATTCTTTGGCAGGAAAGAGGATGTGGGTAAAATTTACATCTTGACAAAGAAACATCTGGGGTTTCCTATCCACACAGACTTTTCGTCTCCTGAACCTCAGTTGGAGATGATTCTCAAAGAAGAGAAAGAGCTATAAAGAGGAGAGAGGAGACGCCCCAATTGGTTCCTCCTGTCTCTCTACCCATGGCATCCACAACGCCTGAACAATAAAGGAAATAGCTTTGGACTGGGGAAGGGATCCTGACAGAAAGATTCAGCCAGTAAGACTGCTAAAACATGTGCTGAAAGAGACATTTGTTTTGAATTCACACTAGCTTGTTAAGTTAGGCATTAGTTGCAATTTACTTTTATTTTCTTGTAACCAATTCTGACTTTTATGCTTCATTACCTGTAATAACTACAAAAGATATATTTTAAGTGAATAAACTTGTATTATTGTTTTATTTAGACCAGTGAGTTTGGATTGAAGTATTTGGGAAGCTCCATTTGGGGTAACAGGATTTATGCATATAATTTCAAATTAATAAAATGATGGACTTTATATGAGCTTGTATTGTCCAGGAGAGTGCTGAGCAATAGAAGACACACTTCTGGGAGGATTTGCTGGTGTTGCTCTGCAGTGTAAATCAAGGGTGGCTGGCTGTAGCACTCTTGGAGTATAACTGGGAGTAATTGACATGCAGGAGGCTGTGTGTGAGCCGGCCAGCAGTGGTTGCTCTCACAGCAAAGCAGTGTAAAAGGCACCCCAGGTTGGAGAACTGAGAGGACACAGATGTTATCGGTCCAGATTTTACCCTGGGTAATGTCACAAAGGGTGAGGTTATAAAAGGGGACATGGCGCTGTAATTACTGTAGTTCTTCCAACCACCTCATCTGGTGGATCGGGAACTACTCGGGGCCAGTGGCCAAGATCCTTATCTTGAACAGTGCCTTGTTATGCTTTTATCATATATTTTAGATTAGATTATAATGTAAATAGTTATTTAGAGTTTTAGTATTGGGTTTTGTTTCTTAAAAAGTTTTCTATTAGTTGTTAAGTGGAGCTTCAGTTCTACTATTGGGATCAGATGCTGGGTCTGAAATCAAGAGGTCTGGCTTCAAGAAGTGCGAACTTTCTTTGGTTCCAAGCTCCAAGAACCCTGTAGTATCTAAAAAGGATCTCAGATCTTTGTGCCTGAAATTGAAAACCAGAGAGACTCCATTGGTGACGGTCTCTTTAAGCAGAGCCATTTTCCTGGAGCAGCCTCCCTCAAATCCAGGAACTCGGGTTCAGGGGAAAGACTCTGTGTGTAAGAATGATCCAAAAGATACTTGGGGAAATTGGTGGATCCAGTGTCTTTTAATCCCAGATCATTGGATCCTAAATTGAGAAAGAAGAATCCTGAACATCTAGTGCAGCAGGCAGTTAATACTGTGGTCCCATGGATCAGACTCAGTTCAAGCCTGCTCAGCAATCTCCCATAACAGTGGTAGCTCAAAGCCACTGTACAAATCCTTAGCCCTGTCTTAGCGTGGATCTGGAGGGGACTGATAAAGACATAAGAGATAGAGGAGCTTCTTCGGATCCATGTACTACTACTTCCCCTCCAGAGAAGTGAAGGATAGAGGAGCTATTGTCTCTCACCACCCCTCCTGTCACCTAATGCTCCCCTGCGCTCTTCCAGTAAAATGCTACTACTTCTAATCTCTCCTTTACCATCGTGCTTGGATCAGAAATTGGATCTGCAGTCAGACTTGGAATCAGAGATTAACCTACTCAGTTGCCACATTGTCCATTTCTTAAGGGAAGATATATTGCTGAACAAACATGTGGAAAAGATGCATGCTGTAGCAGATAATGTGAGATTGAATAGGAATGGACAGTTGGCTGGATTGGCACCCCCCATGAGTTGTATGGCCCTATTGGCCCTCTCCCAGGCGTTACCAAGAATGACAGCATACCCATTACAGAAGGAATTTTTCTCTTTTGAGAGCTTTGGGAAGATTTCATTCATTGGATCCAGCTCATGGATCTGTCTGCAGTTCATAGGGAAAGAGAACAATCCCCAACTATTGCATCAGACATGCTCTCAGAAGAGGATGAACCTGGGGTGCTCGAACATCAAGAAATAGATTCTGAACTGGAGGACCAGAAGTCTCTGGATAAAAATGTGGGAATCGCGTCTTTGTTAGAGGATGCAGTATTTCATTAAATAGTTGACAACTAGACTCCGAAAATTCCCTTGGTAATAGTAGAGGAGATGTCTCTTGCCGCATCTTTGACGTCCTTGGTTCTTCATCCGAAAATAGAATTACACTTCCTGTTTTAGAGGGGCTGCACTGAAAGCTCTTATGGCTGGCCTGCCATTTACTGTATTCCATAAAGATAAGGTTGTCCTATGTCCCCATCCCAGGTTCCTACCTGAGTTTCACATGAATGGACTGAGTTTCACATGAATCAATCAAATAATCTGCTGGTATTGCTCCCTTCCTCTCCCCTCCCATAAAACTGCATGGACATGCAGGTGAAAATAGGTTACATATTTTAAATGCAAAAAGGGCTTTAGTTTATTATTTGAATGGGACTAAACAATTCAGAAAGTCTCCAAATCTTTTCATATTTTATGCTGATTATAAAAAAGATCAAACAAACTCTTTTCAAACATTATCAAAATGGTTGTGTACACAAGAGGCTTATATATTGACATCTATTCCTATCCCTGAAAGATTTTGGTCCCATTCCACTAGGGCCAAGGCGACCTCAATGCGTTACACTTAACACTCTCCCGATTTCCGTAACATGGAACTCCTGACATATATTTACACAACACTGCTATTTGGACTTAGGGTTTGTCTACACAAAAGGCTTAGTGTTTGGAAAATCAGGGTGTAAATATACAGTACACTAACTGCCCATATGGACCCTGCTACCATATGCTAAAAGTTCTGAAATGTACGTTTAAAGATCAAAACATCAAAACACACTAAGGAAGTTTTATGTGCAGTAGCAGGGTCCACCTGGCCAGTTAGTACATGGCAAGGTAGGGTGTTCTAGATTTACACCCTAGATTCCTGCATGCTTAATTTCCATATAGACAAGCCCTGAGTGTTCAAATTGGATGCTCATTTTGGCAGAGCAGTACTTCAATCTCTCTTTAATTAAGACTCCATGTTCCACCTTCCCCAAAGAGGAGTACTGCTTGTCAAACTATCCCATGGGCTTGAGATGTGCAGAAGATGCTCGGACAAGAAACGAAGGTTACTCACACTCAGAACATTTATGAACAGTAAGGGGAGGGGGCAAGAGTGGTTGCAAGAGCTCTGAAACAGGCACTTCTATCAAAAGATTCCAATGTGCGAGCTGCACCATCATCACATTCGTGAGTGGGAATATGCAGAGTACATCTTGAAATCCAGTTACAGGTGAATAGCAAGAAATGAAGGTTGTTTTAATAATATACCCTGACCTTTTTGGGAAGGTGGATTGTAGCAATGGCTGGTAGCAGAATATTCACTGCGCAAAAAAAAAAGAGATCTCTCAGGAAGTCACAAAGGCTTCATAACCATAGTTTCTTCTTCCTGTGCCTGTGGCTCCCACTTACTGTGTGTCAGTTCCCCAGACACAGGTTTGGAAGTTCAAATAGCAGTGTCCAGTAGGGGTTGTGCATGCACCTTTCATGCCAACGTGCCCAGGCATAAAGGGGTCAGAGTAACCTGTTCACCCTCAGTTCCTTCTAATTGCCCTTCAACAGTAAGTGGGAAGACTGTGTCCTTTTTCAGTTAGTTACTGTTACAAGTTATTAATCTTTTAATTTAGTTATTAGTTGCCTTGTCATTAGCTACTTTTTTTTTTTTTTTTTAAAGACTGCTAGTTTATAGTGGTCAGTGAGGCTAGTCAGTTACCGTGTCAGTTTCAGGCTGAGTCCTGTTTGCAGGCTTCAAATCCTGGGTTTGTCAATTTCAGATTTGATGCTGGGGCCCCACCCATCAGGCTTCTGGCTCTCCTGCAGGAAAGTCATTCTGCTGATGGATGGACACAACCATTGCCTTTTTTGTTCAGGGAACTCTCAGAGTGCGCTATCTGAAGCGCTTTTAAGAAGGGCAAAGAAAGGTCCAGAGAACATGGACTGAGGCTCTTTTTAATTGAAAAATCTGAGACCCCAGTCAGAGGCTGATCTACCACAGTAATAAGGAAAATACTGAACCAATCTGTGAATCTGTATCTCCTCTCCCCGCTTTTGATTCCCACCTTTCTTTCTTCAGGGATACCTACGTCACAATAACATCAGACTGTTAGGTTTTGCAGGTCATTCAGTAAGGTTATGCCCTACAATTTTATACCATACACCTGATACCCTCCCCATCTCTCTTTAGGGACCAATTTCACATAAGTTTCATTCACCAAGAGAAGAGAGATAATCTCTGTTGGAGCTGGGTGCAATAGAGCTGGTACCACTTGCCTTCGGAGGAAAAGGATTTTAGGCTGCTTCAGGATACCAAAGGAAAACGGAGGGTGGCAACCTATACTAGATCTCAGGCTCCTCAGCAGTTATATGTCCAATCCAAAGCTTTCCATGGTGACTCTGGCATCCATCACACCCTCATTAGATCTTATGAACTTTAGTACCCTCAATTTGCAAGATGCTTATTTTCATGTGGCAATACACCCGTCATACTGAAAGTTTCTTCGCTTTGCAGTACTGAAGGACCATTATCGGTTCAAGGGTTTTCTTGTTTGGTCACTTGACTGCACCTTGAGTTTTTACAAAGTGCCTGTAAGTGGTAATCACTCATTTACATCGTCAGGGTATTTGTGTGCCCATATCTTGACAATTGGTTAATCTGAGGCAAATCAGTCCAGCAGGTCTCCAACTCAGTAAGATTGATTCTGTGCCTGTTTTCAGACTTAGGACTGAAAATCAACCTAAAGAAATCTCAGTTGATTCCATCCCATACCATAAAGTTTATAGGTGCTCTCCTAGACTCCAAAACGCTGAGTATGACCCAAGGACCTCTTGATGCTGGCAAGGGCACAGGGATACATAGGGGTACGACGACCCCATTGGTTCACCAAAGGGGTAATGCCACACTGATGGTCCTTAACCTCTCACCATGAATGATCAGAAAATATGTGAGGAGTTGTGTATATATACTAAAAAAATATGTTCTCTAGGTCTGTAGTTAAAAGCAGGTCACTCAAAGTTAGCATGTCATGAGTCTCATTGACTTTAAGGTCAGAAGGGACCATTATGATCATCTAGTCTGACCTCCTGCACAATGCAGGCCACAGAATCTCACCCACCCACTCCTGCAATAATCCTCTTACCTATGTCTCAGATATTGAAGTCCTCAAATCATGGTTTAAAGACTTCAAGATGGAGAGAATCCTCCAGCAAGTGACCCACGCTACAGAGAGAGGTGAAAAACCTCCAGGGCCTCTGCCAATCTACTGTGGAGGAAAATTCCTTCCCGACCCCAGATATGGCGATCAGCTGAACCCTGAGCATGTGGGCAAGACTAACCAGCCAAACACCCAGGAAAAAGTTTTCTGCAGTAACTTTTAATATCCCATCACCGGCCATTGGGTCAATTAATTGCCAAGATCATGTTATCCCATCAAACCATCCCCTCCATAAACTTATCTAGCTTAATCTTGAAGCCAGATAGGCCTTTTGCCCCCCACTGCTTCCCTTGGAAGGCTGTTCCAGAACTTCACTCCACTCCTCTGGAGACAAACTCCTCTAGACAGTGGGTGGGAGATGCTTATCTCCATGGCGGACCATTGTGTATTGGATGTCATACAATAGGAGGATTCTGTTAGCATTTTAAGTCAAATGCTAATGAAGAGCTGAGGGAGACTTCAGAAAGGAATTACTAGGATGAGGAAAATAGTGTGTAGGTGGCATTATTTTGAGGCCAACATCAAAGGTCTGTTCTGGTATATTTGTGGGAGCAGAAAGACAGCCTAACATCCTTCATTTAGGAAGTTAAACTGACAGCGGGTTTGCTTCATGAAAAAGGGATCTCAGCCAGGCTTGGCTGAAAACGCTGGAAAGAACTTTGAGTGAGATAAACTTCTTTAGATAGAAGGATAACTTATAAGTTAAGTTTAGAATGTGGGTTATAATTTTGTTTGATATGTAACCATTTGTTCCCATCTCTTACACTGGTTTTTATTTTAATCTCTATTCTTTCTTAAATTAATTTATTTTTGTTTTATATTGAATTCAGTTGCTGTGTGTAATACAGGAGTGGTGATCTAAGGTAAAAATGGTAAGCTATATTCCTTTAGGACCAGAGGATCTGGAATTTCTGTGGGTATTCTGTGATCAGGGGCTGGATTCCACAGGGGGATACTTTGAAGGGACTCAGGGGCATCTATTGTCAACCTGAAAGGCAAAGAATGGGCTTGTGTAGCCCAAAGAAGAGTGCTTGAGTATCTGACAGGCTGGTTGCATTATGGAGCTAACACCCAGCTAGCACAGGCAAGACTCCCGCACACTGGAGGCAAGTGGTAACAAAAGACTCATCACTGGGTGCTCTGAGAAGTGTCACATTGAGGGCTTGCCTATGGAGAGATTTCAGAATCTTTCCCATCTGATCTTGTTGCTTCAGTCACACCCTCAGACATGGATAAGAGTTTGTTTGAGGCTACTGGGTCACATGGCTCTTGCACCCAGGTAACATCTTTTGTCAGATTGAGACTGAGACCTTTTCTGTCTTGGATCCAAGCATTCACAGGATGAACCAGCAAATCATGATCCCTCAGTTGATTCTCTTGTCTCTTCATTAGTGGTTAGCGCTAGACAATATTTGTTAGGAATGCCTTTCACCCCCATATCCCCCACCCTGATATTAGCAGCTGGGGTGCACATCTAGGTCCGTTCCAGACTCTCAGTCTATGGACCTCAGCAGCTCTGTAAGCTTACATAAATGTGATGGAGCTGAGAGCTTTTCGTTTTGCTTGCAGATTGTTCTTACCGCTGTGGAGGAACCAAGTTATACAGATTTCAACAGACAACGCCACAATAATGTATTACATAAGCAGACAGGGAGGAACAGAATTCAGTCGCCCTCTGTCAAGAAACTATTCTATTCTGGGAATGGTGCATCAGTCACTGCATAGCTCTCCTAGCGATATATCTCCCAAAGGAATCGAATGTTCTGGCAGGTGAACTAGGAAAAGTTGCTCCTTTCACTAATGGTCTCTGAAGAAGTCGTTGCTAACACACATCTTCCAACATGGGGATTTTAGAAAATAGAGATCTTTGCATCCAAGGATAAGAAAAAATGCCCTCTTTTGCTCTCAAGGAGTCTGGGTTCTCTAGCAGATGAGTTTCTAATCTCCGGGAGTTAAACATAGTCCTTTTCACTTATGGAACCCCCGTTTGAACCTCTGGCATCTTGCTTCCTCCATTGTTTATCAGTTTAAGTGGCAGTTCTGATGGCAATCACTTCTACATGTGGAGTGAGTGAGATCCAGAAACTCATGTCTAACCTACCATGTACAATATTCCATGCAAACAGGGTGACTCTGTGATGTCATCCTAAGTTTAGCCCTAAAATTTTCTCAAACTTCCATATTAATTAATATATATACTTAACTGTATTTTTTCCAAGGCCTTTCTCATCCCCAGACAAGGCAAAGTTACATACCCTAGATGTCAGAAGAGCCCTATTGTACTATCTTAGTAGAATGAGATCATTCAGAAAATCTCTTAAACTCTTTACAGCAGTGGTGTTCAAATTTTTTTTTCTGGCGACCCAGTTGAAGAAAATTGTTGATGCCCGCGATCCAACGGAGTTGGGGATGAGGGGTTCAGGGTGTGGGAGGGGGTCAGGGCTCTGGGCTGGGGGTGCAGGCTATGGGGTGCGGCTGGGGATGAGGGGATTGGGGCGAAGGAAGGGGTTCTGGGTTTGAGGGGGGGCTCAGGGCAGGGGCTTAACTCTGGTGGCTCCCGGTCAGCAGCGCAGCAGGGGTGCAGAGGCAGGCTTCCCGCCTGTCCTAGCACTGTAGACCGCGCTGTGCCCCGGAAGCGGCCAGCAGCAGGTCCGGCTCCTAGGTGGAGGCGCGCAAGCGGCTCCGGATGGTTCTTGCCCACAAGCACCCCCCCCCCCCCCCCATAGCTCCCATTGACTGGTTCCCGGCCAATGGGAGTGCAGAGCCGGTGCTTGGGGCAGAGTGCGGAGCCCCGTGGCCTCCCCGCCTAGGAACCGGAGCTGCTGCTGCTGGCCGCTTCCGGGGAGCAGCACGTTGTTGGAACAGGTAGGGACTAGCCTGCCTTAGCCGGGCAGCACCGGCGATGGGACTTTCAATGCCGCCGCGACCCAGTGTCTTACATTCCGTGACCCAGTACTGGGTCGCGACCCACAGTTTGAAAACCACTGCTTTACAGCATCAAAATGTAGACCAAAGTCATCTCAGATATTAACCAAATAGATTGTGAACTGTTTCAAGATTTCGTATGTCCTCAATAAATTACAGCTACCAAGTCCAGTGACTGCTCATTCTACCAGGACCCAAGCTACCTTGGCAGAGTTCTAGTATTGAAATTTGTAGAGCAGTGACATGGTCCTCAGTATTCATGTTTACCAGCCATTACTCTCTAGTATCAGCATCTGGAGTGGATCCTGAGTTTGGAAGACCAGCTCTGCTGTCCAGTTGAGATTAGCTCCTGTCTCCCACTGGTTAGCTCACCAAATTGCTAGTTAATCACCGTAAGTGGGAGCCACTTGCGCAGGAACTTGAAAGAAAAGAAACAGTTACTTACCATACCTGCATGTTATTTGAGATGTTTTGTGCAGGTGAATCCCACGACCCCATCCTCCATACTTGCAGCTCAGAAACTCCTCCTGAAACGCTGAGTAGGTGAAGGAACTGAGAGAACGGGTCACGTTGCCCCCTGTGAGTGGGGGACACATGGGCATAAAAGGCATATGACCCCTACTGGACATTGTTATTTGAACTTCTGAACTCCTGTGCAAAGGGGCACTGCCACACTATAAGTGGGATCCACATGCACAGAACATCTGGAAGAACAGTTACTATAAGCAAAACGAAAATAAGAAAGAAAAACTTGTAGCACCTTAGAGACTAACAAATTTATTTCAGCATAAGCTTTCGTGGGTTAGAACCCACTTCATCGGATGCATGGAATGCATGGAATGCATCCGATGAAGTGGGTTCTAACCCACGAAAGCTTATGCTGAAATAAATTTGTTAGTCTCTAAGGTGCTACAAGTTTTTCTTTCTTATTTTCGTTTTGCTGACACAGACTAACACGGCTACTACATTGAAACCTAGTTACTATAAGGTAAGTATCTGTTTCTGTCCTTTACAATGTATGTAACTAAGTGTCGTCAGGAGCAAGAGTAGAGACACACTATGCCAGCAAAAAAGTTCTTTTGTGATTATAGTTTATGCTGGTTCTGCAAATGAAATAAACAAAAAACTTGTTTGCCAGTCATCTACATTAGGGTTTTTGCCAGTTAGAGCTATGTTGGTTAGAGTCTGATTTTATTTATTTATTATTAATTTATTTTACATGCCTAACCAACATAGTTATGCTGGCAAAACTTTTAAGTGCCACAAATTAAGGTACTAATTCAGACTGCTTGGTTGGCCTCTGTCCTTACCCTTCTGCTAACTCTGACCAATTTCTAAATAATGCTGTCTGGTATCATCCTTTCACTGTGTTTGAAAATGTTAGAGGTTCATTGTTGGTGAAATCCTTTAGCTGGCTGTGTATTAAATGCAACAGTCTGCATTATGGTTTTTTATATTACCCCCAGAAGCCACCAAAAAGTTCAAAGTTGTGGTTCCAGAGAAGTTCTTGATATAAACTTGGTTGAGAGCTGCTGATAGATGCATCAGCAAGAATGTTCGTGTTTCAACTATGGCATTAAGATAGACCTAGTGCAACCCGATCTGTCACGATTCCTTATCAAAGTCTGGAGCCTGAGCACTTAGGACTCAGACATAAATAGAGTACAGGTATTGTCATAATTTTCCCTGTAATTTTGCCTATGAAAAGGAGAATGGAGACAGGATAGTAGCTAGCTGGGTTATCATTGGCTAATAGTACTTTTTTGAATTCTGCCCAAGCAGCTACATGCTTCTGAACATTACTAAGTTTTCTTCCTGAAAGGAAGGATTGATGTTGGTCAACTTTGGTCCCAGGTAGAATTGACTATCCATGAAGAACAGTCGGTTTTGCATGTGGTTGCACAGGGGTCACTGTTTTCAGTGCTTCTGCTTGTGTGATTCTTCCATAAACTGAGATTATATTGTCTGGTTTTTTTCCAGGGAAGTGGGAAGAGAGCACTTCTTGGTGGAAAACAGTAGTCTCAGGTTGACCTAGATTGGTTAATTAGTTAACCAATGAAATTCTGTGGCAGAGGAGCAAAATCTTGGTTTCTTTCACAGACTTAGATAGTCTTTCAAGAACGCCTTATGAATTGACCGATTGTCTTGTCCTAGTTGTGCACAAGTTTCTTGTCTTCATGCTTCTACTCCTATTAGCAGCAGGTGGAAAAAAGAAAGCTTTGCCATGGTAATCCCTCTGCATAAGAAGTTTGCTGTTTCTTATTCACTTTTTGTTTGTTCTCACCTGCTGGAGATAAGAATCTTGTAATTGCTACAGTCTTTTGCATAGGTTCTTATATTGTGCTTATCTCTCTGGTATCTAAGTAACTGATTGTTTCCTACATGTTGGTTTTTGCCTACGATAATAAGTTTGAATTTTTTTTTTCTTCAAGGTATGGAATATATGAACGATGTAGAGAGTTGGTGGAAGCAGGTTATGATGTACGGCAGCCAGACAAAGAAAACGTTACACTTCTCCACTGGGCTGCAATCAACAACAGAATAGATCTGGTGAAGTATGTATTAATATATAGCTAAACATCAGTGATGTTTTTAAGCAACTTTTATGTTGGTCTATAATGCAAATAGACTTCATAGTTCCTTTTTAAATCCACTCAGTCTCAATTTTAAGGGTAAAAAATAGGGCTGTCGATTAATCGCAGTTAACTCATGCGATTAACTCAAAAATTAATTGCGATTAAAAAAATTAATTGCGATTGATCACACTGTTAAACAATAGAATCTCAATTGAAATTTAATCAATTTTTTTGATGTTTTGCTACATTTTAAAATATATTGACTTCATTTACAACACAGAATACAAAGGGTACAGTGCTCACATTATATTATTTTATTACAAATATTTGCACTGTAAAAATGATAAAAGAAATATTATTTTTCAGTTCACCTCATACAAGTACCATAATGCAGTCTCTTTATTGTAAAAGTGCAACTTACAAATGTAGAATATTTTTTGGTTACATAACTGCACTCAAAAACAAAACAATGTAAAACTTCAGAGCTTACAGGTCCACTCGGTCCTACTTCTTGTTCAGCTAACTGCTAAGACAAACAAGTGTGTTTACATTTACGGGAGATAATGCTGCCCGCTTATTTACAATGTCATCTGACAGTGAGAACAGACGTTTACATGGCACTTTTGTACCCAGCATTGCAAGGTATTTACGTGCCAGATATGCTAAACATTTGTATGCCTCTTCATGCTTTGGTCACCACTCCAGAGGATGTGTTTGCATATATGCGTTAATTAAATTTGTGACTGAACTCCTCGTGGGGAGAATTGTATGTCTTCTGCTCTGTTTTACCCATATTCTGCCATATATTTCAAGTTATAACCATCTCGGATGATGACCCAGCACGTTGTTCATTTTAAGAACACTTTCACTGTAAATTGGACAAAAAGCAGAGAAGGTACCAATGTGAGATTTCTAAAGATAGAAACAGCACTCAACCCAAGGTTTAAGAATCTGAAGTGCCTTCCAAAATCTGACAGGGACGAGCTGTGGAGCATGCTTTCAGATGTCTTAAAAGAGTAACACTCCGATGCGGAAACTACAGAACCTGAACTACCAAAAAAGAAAACCAATCTTCTGCTGGTGGCATCTGACTCAGATGATGAAAAGCAACATGCATTGGTCTGCACTGTTTTGGATCATTATCGAGCAGAACCCATCATCATCATGGACGCATGTCCTCTGGAATGGTGGTTGAAGCATGAAGGGACATATGAATCTTTAGCACATCTGGCACATAAATATCTTGCGATGCTGGTGCCATGCAAACGCCTGTTCTCACTTTCAGGTGACATTATAAACAAGAAGCGGGCAGCATTATCTCCTGCAAATGTAAACAAACGTGTTTGTCTGAACGATTGGCTGAACAAGAGTAGGATTGAGTGGACTTGTAGGCTCTAAAGTTTTACATTGTTTTATTTCTGAATGCAGTTTTTTGTACATAATTCTACATTTGTAAGTTCAACTTTCATGATAAAGAGATTGCACTACAGTACTTGTAATGGGGGAATTGAAAAATACTATTTCTGTTTTTTTTACAGTGCAAATATTTGTAATAAAAAATAAATCTAAAATACATTTTGAATTCTGTGTTGTAACTGAAATCAATATATTTGAAAATGTAGAAAACATCCAAAAATATTTAAATAAATGGTATTCTATTATTGTTTAACAGCACGATTAAGCGCAATTAATTGTTTTAATTGCTTGACAGCCCTAGTAAAAAATAAAAGCCAGAAACCCCAATCTAGATATTTTGCAGAATCTCTGTGATGCTGTAATACCCGAGAATAAGACCTGTTAAATGCCCAGTAGCCAAGTCCAGGCCTGTTCAGATCAGTTAAACCTTTCAGAGCAGCTGTTCAGCTGCAGCATTTGCAATGCAAGTATGCTACTGCAAAATTCTCAGGTCCAGTGAATGGCACTTCTCGTTTTCAGTAGATGATATAGCAGAACAGGTTTCATGCAACCAGTGATCTTGAAATAGCTCGTTCTTTTTGTGACTATCAATTTTCCCTCTCTCAGGAAAGGTAATCTTATGGAAAAAGGCAGTGAATTTTCTAGACAACTAAGGTTATAAGTGCCTTTGATCTAATACAAAAAAGAACTCTAGTATTCCCTTATTTCAATATTTTTTTGGTCTTATACAATACAAGAAGTGATGACCAAAGAAAAAATCCTTTAGGTTTTTAGAACAACAGAGACTAAAGTAAGTAATGTTATAACCACTTTCAGATAATAGAAATTAAAACTTGATTTAAACCCTTGGAGTCTTAGAGTGGTGGGGTTTGTTATAAACCCAGAAGAATGAAAAAAAGTAAAATCCTAAGTATAAGATCTACAAGGATATGTTTTAAACCACATTACTTCTCAGAACCTTTAGATTCTAAACTCTGAAGGAATAATCATTAGTGTTTGTTACTCTGCAAAGTCATATGTATGTGAGTGTTACATGATTCCTTTTACATTACATTAAAAAAAATGAGCAAAATGTATACACTAGATAGGTAGTCAGTATACCATGCGGGTTGGCAGGATCCTAAGAACACTTGACATGAAGTTCGCTGACTCAGTGTGCAGGTTTCAAAATAGTCCTGCTCTATTAATGTGCATGTGCAAGCACACACACAACCAAATATAAAAAGCCAAAAATGAGGCATAAAGAGATTCTCCAGGTAGTCTCTAGGAGAGTTGCTATAGGTTCTTTGGCCACCAGATCCTTCACCAAGCGACGGTTGTCATGATTTGCTTTTTAAGGGCACTTTTTTCCTGTTGCAGTTCATTTCGCCTTCCGTTATGTAGAACCACTGAAGGAGAAATACAGACATGGAAGTACATTAGTCATTGGCTTTGAAAGACAGAAAAACAAGTGTTATTGCAGCTCCCATGGCAAAGGCAACTAACCTCCTTTTACACTGTCATGGAAAAGTGTAAAAGGATAACAACACTGATTGATTGTGGCTGTATCTCTAAATTCAAGTTTGTCCATCTTCTTTTAGATAAAAGGCAAGCAGTCTTCTACTTCTCCCCATCATTTTGAGGGAGAGTCTATGTACAGAATTGATAAAATGTAAGGCACGTGGATTCTTCAATCAGCCAGGACTCTTTTGTGAGAGAGATTTTTGTCTTTTTCCTCCTCTTCTTCCCTTTCTTTATACCCCTTCTTATTTTCCTTCTCCTTCTGGCTTCTCTGACAACTACAGTGGCTGGAATGTCAAAGAAGTCTTAAACAACTTAAACTACCAACATATATGTATTTTTTTTGTCTGGTATCTATATTACTTTATTGAAAGCCATTGTTAAAAAGTAATCTTACTTGTATCCTTTTATTCATTCAGTAAATCCAAGGGGTTGACCAGAGTTGTTCTTGAATGACATGTGCACATATTACAAATACTCCCCTCTCAATTGAAACTGTTCTTAGTAGAGTCCAAAGGCTGAATGAGTGCTGAAACAGTACTATTCTCCCCTCCAAAAATAGTGGTCATTCCCTTATCAGCGATTTGCTGAAAATATAGAAGTGATGTAGGTGAGAATTGAAGTTAATGAGGAAGTTCTGCACAGTACTATGCCTGCACGATGGCTAGTTCTGACTAGAGTTAGTTATTCACTCACTTTCATAAGCACTAAATTCACCTGAAAAGTTGTATATAAAAAAATTCCCTCCTGACTATGCACTTGCTCCCCTCTTTCTTTATTAAATTTAAAAGCTAGTGTAAACCCTGTAGTTATGTCACTCCTAACTGGCTGCATGCAGGCCTGCCTCACTGTGAAAGAGGCAAACAGTTAGTGATATATAACTTCTCTTTGTTGGCATCTAGAATTTTAAAAAGAGACCCAATATTCTCCATGTTTCTTCTATTGTAGATGTTCTTGTAACTAAGTGTTTGGAGCCCTATCATATGATTTCTTCATACATAATTTACTAGCAAAATAACTTATTGAAAATTGAGAGGGTAATGAACCAAAATGGCAGATCTGAACATCCACCAGGTTGGGGATGGATTGGAGGGTTGTTTTGGAGTCCAGATCGGAATTTTATAGGTGATTTCTTGCTTTATACTGGGCTGAACTAAAAACTTGGATCTGAACACCTTCAAATTTTAAGATGCCTGAAATCTGGATCTGAGACTAAATTTTGCATGTAAGATTCAGCTTTAACTGTTGCAGAGGTTTCCATTGACCTGCATTGAAGAAACTATTGTTAAAATTTCTGACAAGACCTGTGTTTAAAAAAAAGTTGGCCTTTTTTGTTAGTTAGCTACGACTTACATTGTCTTCCTCATTTTACCAATTTAATCTCTCAGGGAAAGCATACTTCAGTTGGGAAAAGAATTATCTCAGCTCACAAAAACTGCACATATGTTATAAATATGAATTGCTACAGATTAAATGTGGATAATTCAATTTGTCCTACAGGTGGTTAGTCTGCTTAAAAATGTTTTTCAGAAAAACTAATTTCTATCCAGTCATTTTACAAGTATCTAATGTTTTTTGTCCTCTGTCTAATAACTGTAATTGAGAAGCATGTAAAATCTTTACACTTGGTTAAAAGCATAACAGAAACATTTATTCTTGGAACAATTATTTCAGTAGGGACATTCCAGTGATAACACATGCTACAAATTGAATTGTCTAAAACTGTGTTTTACCTTTGCTAAAATTCTGCAAATATTCCCGTCTGTTTTCCATAGTCAGACACAAAGATCTCTTTTACTCAATCGAATTTACTTTAATTAATTTAAGTTAGTTTTTTAAAAAATATTGTAAATAACCTTCCCTCTATTTACAATAATGTAAATCTTTTTACATTAACACACATATAGTGATAACTAAATTAGCAATCTTGCTGTTAATAAAAGTAATGTTAAAATACGACTAGACCAGCAAAAAGTCAAGACCGGCGATTTCAAGGAGGAGATCTGTTACAGGAAGGCTTGGAATATTTTTTTTAAAACTGACATCTTATTTTAATTATATATTTGTCGCTTATCTTTCATGTTTATGATTGAAATCAAAACAAACTAGATTAAATATATGTTTTTCATTATGTTTTTAGATTCTACATATCAAAGGGTGCTATTGTTGATCAGCTGGGAGGAGATTTAAATTCCACGCCACTTCACTGGGCAACGAGGTGTGGAAAAATTCTTGGATTTTCTTTACTCCCAGTTTAATTAGACAGGAATTTGTTGTTTATTATTTGAATGAAATTCCATTATATGCTTCTATTATGGGTATGTGTTGTGCTTCCATACACGAATGAACTTGAGAAACTGGGTTGGTGGTAGTAACTGAGTACATTTATATGTTTGGTCTCTGGGCATTCAGTTCATCTGAAACTAGCAAACTGGTCAATAGATGTAGAAGAGACTGATCGTTATGATAAGAGATGATATATATTGTATACAAATTGGAGTCAGTGGTCGCTTTGCGGCTCTCTTATTGTTGCTTTGGGAATCTTGCTCTTGAGTATCTGGTGGGATCTAGTAATACAGTGGAAGATGACAGTCAGGAGACAGTTTGTGTCTGATGCTGTCCAGACCATTGCCTCATAAATTCAGGAGATTATTAAAGGTGCGTTTTAAACACCAGGAGAATTATTATGTAGGACACTGTCAAAGAATAAAAGGGGTGGATGAACTCCTGTGTACAGTACTGGACAGACAACTGTCTTCTAATAGTTACTCCTTCAGATATAGCAGGCCTGCACACCTTTTTAAGCGGCGAGGGCCATATTGCTCCAAAGAAAACAGCTCGCCCGCCCCGTGGAAACAACCCCTCCTTCCCCAGCACTGGGGTGTGGAAGCCTGTAGAGGGGGAAAGAAACAGTGCGCATAGGGTGACCAGATCACACCAGTAAAATAGGACCCGCCCCCTCCCCGCTTGGCCCCACCACCACACCCCTCTTTACCCCCCCAGGGGTCACTATATTACTGCACACAACAGTCAGTCAGTGCAGTTGTAGGTAAATTTCTGCATTATGCATTTTATATGACTTTATATTGAACTTTGGTAATATGTTATAGTGGGCCCCTAAGGTAGTATAATTAAGGTAAAAGAGAAATGTCTTTTTGCTAGAAGTAGAATAAGATCTTCCCCCCACTTTGTATTCAGTTGCCCTGTTGAATGAATGAGGTATGAACGAGGAAGGCGTGGAAGGCATGAATGAGGTATGAATGAGGAAGGCGTGGAAGGCAAGGGTTGCAGACAGCTGCAACCCTTGCCTACTCACCCCCCCACGGGCCGCACAATGAGCCCATGCGGGCCACATGTTGTGCAGGCCTGAGATATAGTTTAGTAGAAATGAATGGGAAAGGAAGTATATATGTACTAATATTCATAATTATGTATATAAAATATGTATAAAAAGAAGGCCTGGGATATTGGCCTTTGGAACATTTAAAATATTAAATTATGTTGATACTTTTCAGTGAAAAATCCACTTATTAGGCTACTGTGTTAGTTTTAATATTTAAAACTAAGCCTAATTTATTCCTTTTGGGTTAAAAATCATATTTGACTATGTATGTATTATAAGGTGAACTCTTAAACAGATTATTACTGCTCTAAATTAAGTCAGGTTCAGAGAATATTTGACTGTCACTTTGAACACCAATTGACCAAAGCCATATTCTGATTGACTGGAAGGGCCTGTTTTGTGGTGTCACAGCTGTGCACTAACTGACAACTATGCATATTTGGTACCTTATCACAAAAATGGTGAGAATTCTGATGGCTATTATGCTAAAAAAAATTTATGGATGTTTTTAATGCAGTTCCGGGAAAGTGTCAGCCTCAAAGCAGCACTTGTTTTCCCCATAATTGAAGGATACGTTGCATCCCCTCCCTGCAAAAAAAACAAAAAAAACCCAACTAATCTGTTTATAGACCAGGGGTAAGCAACCTATGGCACAGGTGCCAAAGGCGGCACGCGAGCTGATTTTCAGTGGCACTCACACTACCTGGGTCCTGGCCACGGGTTCGGGAGGCTCTTCATTTTAATTTAAATTTTAAATGAAGCTTCTTAAACATTTTAAAAAGCTTATTTACTTTACATACAACAATAGTTTAGTTATATATTAAAGACTTATAGAAAGAGACCTTCTAAAAATGTTAAAATGTATTACTGGCACGCAATACCTTAAATTAAAGTGAATAAATGAAGACTTGGCACACCACTTCTGAAAGGTTGCCGACCCCTGTTATAAACTTTAAAAAAAACCCAGAATTTAAAATTAATTATTCTCATACTTGGTTGTTAACATGTTTGCAGAATCAGATGCACAGTGATCATCATTTTCAAAGGAAAAGTTGTCTTAATCTTCAGTTCAAAGTAATATAATGATATAATTGTTTAATTAAAAATGTCTGAATTTAACATTTTTCCTATCCAAATATGTTACCAAATGTTATATATATAATTAACCAGGTGTGTTTGTGTTCACTGTTACGTTTAGACAGGGTCACTTATCCATGGTTGTACAACTGATGAAGTATGGTGCAGATCCGTCACTAATTGATGGGGAAGGATGCAGCTGTATTCACTTGGCTGCCCAGTTCGGGCATACGTCTATTGTTGCTTACCTGATAGCAAAGGGACAGGTAAATTCAAATAAAATAACACATTTTAATAAATCGACTCCTAAAGAGAACATTTCAGTAGTAAGAAAATAGTTTAAAACTATGCTTACAATTTGAGTAATGTAATGTTCTGTCATTTTGGAAACTGTTATGTCTTTTTATATTATTATTGTATTGTACTTTTAGACTACTGCATTTTAATTGAAGCATATACCATCTGTTAACAGTTGTGTGAGCACTTGGCTTTTGTTCATATGTGTCTAATGCCAGTATAATATGTGTAAATACTAGTGAATTTATATATTATTTTCCTTATTTTCATTGAATATCATTTTAATTTAATTATCACAAATCTCCAAAACATTGAAACCTCATGTATACAGCAAACAGGGCAGAAGGGGCATGATGATATCATGAGACTGAACATTTTTGTTTTAGCTCCCTGTAAATCTCTGTGCATACAACCCAACAAAACAATTAATAAAACAGTCTCTCCATCCTTGCTGTGGGATGTATCAATCCATCTATATAAAATAATCTGCTTCTCAGATTAACTCACTTAATGTCCCACCATCCTTCATTTTGTGTGTCTGAAAGGTATCATTAAACCAAAGTCACCATTAGTATTTTCAAAATAAATTATAGATAAGGCTACGATTTTTTTTCATGGAGGTCGCGGAAGTCATGGAATCTGTGACTTGAAGCAACCTCTGTGAATTCAACCCTGGCGGCTGGGAGTGGCGGGGGGACCCCGGAGCTCCAACCTGGGGGACCCTGGAGTTCACAGCACCCCCAGGTGGTGAGGGCCTCCAGAGCTCGGAGCGGTCCCTGCAGCTGCCAAAACCTCTGCTGGCTGTGTGGGGACCCCGCAGCTGGGCTCCCCATTTTGTCAGGGATATTTTTAGTAAAAGTCATGGACAGGTCACGGGCTTCCATGAATTTTTCTTTACTGCCCATGACCAGTTCGTGACTTCCACTAAAAATATCAATGAAAAAATCTTAGCCTTAATTATTGGCTAGCTTGCACACATGGCTCAGCACTGTTTTGTTCTTGCTAGAGGAGAGTTCAGGTATGGTCTCCATAATTTATTTTAAAAAAAAATAATCCCCCCCCCCCTTTTTTTTTTACTAGGTATTTCCAATTGTGTATCTTTGTTATGGTGCTATTCATTCAAATCAGTCTGATGAAATTTAACATTACTACAAAGAATGGGTTATAATATGTAATGCCAGGATGCTATTAAAATTTTTCAATTTATATTTTACATAAATGCATAAGTGGTAACAGACTTCTTAATTTTTTGTAACTGACTTTTATGGTAAACAATTTTTTAAGCAGTACAACAAAATCTAGTGAATCTAGCAGATCTATCACAGTAGAATCAGTATCTTTGTGCAAATAATCCTATAGCTATTAAGTATCAGCATATTGTGTAATTAAAAACAATGCATTCCAGGTAAATGCTGTGTTGTAGGTAATAATTATCCAGGCATAACTGAGCTCCATCAACCTTTTTTCCACTTTATTCATGTGTTCTGGCTACTTTGCCCTTGTAAACATATACAGTATACTCCATTTATCCAAAACTCTATTATCCAAACCTGTGCGTTTTCTGAATCCCTTTCTTGTCTACCATATATCACATGCTGGGGCATAAAGAAGGGATTCAGATAATGTGAAGGTTTGGATAATAGAGCAGAGACCCCGTGGACAGGACTATGAGAAAGAGGCAGAGCTCCCAGCCATGAAGGAGGCTACCCTGCTGCTGAATGGCTCTTGCAGCAGCACAGGGAACCCTCTGCATCCTGCTATCATGGGAGTGAGTGAGTAGGACCATGACATCAGAACTGCAGAGGGCTCCCTGTGCTGCTGCAGGGCCAGTGACACCCAATCCCTAAAGGCACAAGATGTAGGGAAGGCTGCAGTCCTGGCAGGGCAGAGCAGAGTACCAGCCCCAGAGTCTATGCTCTGCCCCACACTTTGCGCCTGCAGAGACTGGGTGTCACCAGCCCTTCAATAGTTCAGGGAGCTATCAGGGAAGTGAGTGAGTGAGTGGAGCAGGGCAGAGCAGAGATCCCTGGCCAGGGCTGCAGAGAGGAGGATGAGGACAAGACTCTGGCTGCTGGGGAGGCTATCCCACTACTAAAATGGCTTCTACCCTCTTGATTATTCACACTCTAGTTTATCCAGATAAAATCTGTGTCCCCCATGCTATTTGGATAATTAGGAGTATATTGTATTATATTTGGTTCCTTTATAAAGTAGCTGAGATGGAACAGCAGATGGTGCTGTAGCATAGATTACCATCTTCAATCTCATATTGCTATATATCAGTCCTTACTTCATATTTACTCTGCTTAGATTCTGCTGTATAGTGACAACAGTAGCAGAAAATGGTCTTGGTATATTCTTTTTAACTTTTAAAATACTTTTTCAAAGCTATTGCTTTCAGTAATCAATTTTTTAGGGCTGTCAAGTGATTAAAAAAATTAATCACACAATTACGCTGTTAAACAACAATAGAATACCATTTATTTTAAATATTTTTAAATGTTTACTACATTTTCAAATATATTATTTTCAATTATAACAATACAAAGTGTAGTGCTCACTTTATATTTATTTTTGATTACATGTATTTTTACTGTAAAAAACAAAAAAAATGTATTTTTCAATTCACCCTATACAAGTACTGTAGTGCAATTTCTTTATCATGAAGGTTGAATTTACAAATATAGAATGATGTACAAAAAAACCTGCATTCAAAAACAAAACAATGTAAAACTTTAGCGCCTACATATATAACATTCCGTTAGTGTCTAGAGGCCGCAGCTGGCATGTGGGCCCCATCATGTTAGATGTGGTACAGTCACATAAGGTATGTCTACACTGCAATAGAAGACCTGCAGCTGGCCTGGGTCGGCTCATGCAGGCTCGGGCTCGGGCTGCAGGGCTGAAAATGTCGGTGTAGTTTGAGCTTGGGCTGGAGCCCGGGATCTGGGACCCAGGCTTTACAGCGGGTTTTCCGAGCCCGGGCTTCAGCCCAGGCCAGAATGTCTACACTGCATTATTTTAGCCTCTCAGCCCGAGCCCATGCTGACCTAGGTTCTGAGACTCTGGGTTTTTTATTGCAGTGTAGATGAACTCCCTAGGGGATGGTCCCTTCTCCAAACCGCCAACCATCTAATGGACATGAAGTGGGAGCAGAAATGGAGAGACTTGCCCAAGGTCAGGGCTGAGAATAGAACTCATGTCTCCTGACTCCCAGCCCGTGCTACCTCCCTATGTGATGGTCCTATTAAATCTGTATTAGTGCAATGGGTTACATACCCTACCTACTCTGCATCTTGTACCTGAGCTGGGATGTTATCCCTCCCCTCACTCTGGGTGCTACAGGACTAAGTCTCCCCTGGTTGCATTTTGATTTGTACTGTGGTAGCTCTTAGACACCTCGTAAATGCCCTTTTGTGCCTGAACTCAGAGATTATGGATTTAAGTGGGGAGGGGGTCTTTGCACTGGCTTTTTGCAAGGGGATGATCTAATTTCCAGAGGTGCTGTGTCCCCGCAGCTCCCAGTGACAGCTGTAAATCAGGCCGCTGAGTTAGGAAATCTCAACCCTGAGCTGAGGAAAACCAGGACCTCAGCTCTGGTTTCAGTCATCCGATGTCCTTTACTTAGTGAAACCCGAGAGTGTAGCCTGTTTGTGTTAGTGCCTGATCCTGTGTTGTGGGATTGTTTTCCTTCCTCTTTGTCTTTCCTGGTTCCTCTGCGGCAGGGGGAGGTCAGCCAGCATAGCTGTATACCCAGCACTGCCTTCCCTAGGAAGGCTGAAGCCTTGGAATTTAGCACCTGTGGAAGTGAGGATGTGCTAATGTCACCCAGGCGTAGGGCAGACTGAGGCTCTGCTAAACCTCAGCCAGCAGCACTCCTCGCTCTTCCAGTCCTGGCTACACACTCCCACATCACTGCTGCTTCAATCCCAATTTTCAGCCTCTACTGCCATTCCAGCCCTGAATTCCCCTCAGCTCTGCCAGTGTTGTAGAAGTGCATGTAACTACAGTGGCATCATAGACTATTGGGCTGGCGGCACAAGATGGGAATTCTTCAACAAGTGGGAATATGGATGAATTGCCAAGAGGAGTACAAAGGGATAGCATGAGCATGTAGGGACAAAATCAGAAAGGCTAAGGCACAAAATGAGTTCTGTGTAGCAAGAGGCATAAAAGGCAATAAGAAGAGGTTCTTTAAATACATTAGGAGCAAGAGAAAGAAGGATGAAAGTGTAGGTTCTCTACTTAGCAGGGAAGGAAAGCTAATAACGGACGATATCCAGAGGGCTGAGGTGTTTAATGTCTATTTTGCTTCAGTCTTCACTAGAAAGGTATATTGTAATTGTAATGAGATATTTAACACAATTAATATTAACAATGAGGGGGAGGGAACGCAAGCCAAAATAAGGAAATAACAGGTTAAAGAATATTTAGATAAGTTAGATATATTCCAGGCAGCAGGGCCTGATGAAGTTAATTCTAGGGAAAACGTAGCACCTATCTTTAAAGAGGGGAACAAAGAAGACCTGGGGAATTATAGATCAGTCAGCCAGACTTTGATACCTGGAAAGATACTGGAACAAACTATTAAACAATCAATTTGTAAGCACCTGGAGGATAATAGGGTGATGATTAATAGCCAACGTGGAATTGTCAAGAACAAATTACGGTTATTGGCCTCGTAGATGTGAGAGAAGCAGTAAATGTGATATATCTTGACTTTTAGTAAGGCCTTTGACACAGGCCTACCTGACATTCTCAATAGCAAACTAGGGAAATGTGGTCTAAATGAAATTTATATGGTGCATTTTGTAACTGGCAAAATGATTCCTCTAACAAACAAAAACATGAGGCCTGTCACCTACTTAAAGCCAAAGGCCAAAGGCGGCTGGCTACGTGACATCAAAAACAAGTGGTGGGAAGAGAAGGTCTCTGAGATCCAGGGTTTCATAGACTGGGAAGACACGAGAAGCTTCTTTCAAGCAACGAAAGCTATCTATGTGCCAAGCTCCAAAGGTCCAACCTCCTTACATTCTCAGGATGGCTCCACCCTCCTCAAGGACAATGCAGCCTTTAAACAACGCTGGAAGGAGCACTTTGAGAGCCTACTAACCCGCGAATCCATGGTCTCCGAAGACCCCATCAAGTTTATTCCACAGTGCTCAGCAGTGGAACACCTTGCTGATCCCCCATCTTCTGAGGAAGTCTGGCATGCCGTCGCCCATCTCAGCTGAAGTTTTTAAAGCTGGTGAAACAATGCTCCAGCACAAACTTTGCCAACTCCTTGACAAAATCTGGACCTGTGAAGAAATTCCACCTGACTTTAAGAACACCAACATTGTTACAATATTCAAGAAAGGGGACAGATCTGTGTGCGGGAACTACAGAGGTATTGCTCTCCTCTCCATCGCAGAGAAGATTCTTGCCCAGATCCTACTAACCTGCTTTCTCCCCCTCGCTGAGGAACTCCTCCCTGAATCACAGTGTGCCTTCGGGCCTTCCCGAGCCACAACCGACATGATCTTCATGGCACGACAGATTTAGGAGAAATGCAGAGAGCAGCACCAGGAACTGTTTATGGCATTCATCAACCTAACCAAGGCCTTCGACTCCATCAATTGTGATGCCCTATGGAAGGTGCTGTGTAGGTTTTAGCCACAGAAATTCATTTCCATCATCAGACTACTCCATGATGGGATAACTGATGACAGAACAAGGAGTAATGGTCTCAAGTTGCAGAGGGGGAGGTTTAGGTTGGACATTAGGAAAAACTTTTTCACTAGTAGGGTGGTGAAGAACTGGAATGGGTTACCTAGGGAGGTGGTGGAATCTCCTTCCTTAGAGGTTTTTAAGGTCAGGCTTGACAAAGGCCTGGCTGGGATGATTTAGTTGGGGTTGGTCCTGCTTTGAGCAGGGGGTTGGACTAGATGACCTCCTGAGGTCCCTTCCAACCCTGAGATTCTATGATTCCACTCAGTCCTACATCTTGGTCAGCCAATCACTCAGACAAACAAGGTCGGTTACAATTTGCAGGAGATAAAGCTGCCTGCTTCTTGTTTACAATGTCACCTGAAAGTGAGAACAGGCATTCGCATGGCACCGTTGTAGCTGGCGTTACAAGATATTTGTGTGTGTAAAACAGTGACTTTTGGTAAGGTTTTTTGTGTTTGTTTAATATATACATAGTGGTTTTTTCTTTCAAAAGCCATTGGTTAAAGAAGCACTGTTGGGTTTAAAATATATATTTATTGCAATCAAAATACAAATTTATAAATAAATAAATTAATTAATAAAAACTTGTATATTGATTGCAAAAACACCAAAGAAATGTTTCTTTATAATTGTTGCATACTATATAAATAATAAACCTATATTACATATGTAATATATGTATAAATATATACTTTTGTTTCAAAAGAAACTGCGGGGGGGGATATGGGTGTGTAGGTGTATTTTGTTTCTTTTGGAATTAAAAATATCCTCATGAAAACATTTCTCCTGGTCATGAGTTTTGTAAAAGCTTATTACTACTAAACCTAAAAATTGTGTCAATTTTGCCTTCACAATGTTTAATCTTACATGATGAATCTATAATCTGTATTAATTACTCTGGCTATTTTGGAAAACAGCTGAGAAAATGAAGTTGAAAAATTATGCATTGAGCCTGCATATGTTATCAAAATCCATAGTAATTTAATCAATAAACATTGTAGTGTTATGTATTTAGGTATGTATTTATGGTTCTTGAAGTTAAAATACTAATTCATGTTTTGTAATAGAGAAAGATAATGGAAAATTTACAAAACTACACTTCTATGTGTATTTTAAAAGCAAATCTTTTATACAACCTTTTATGAAAATATTCTGCCATTGCACTTGTAAACTCCCATCCTGTAAATGGATGCTAGTAACTGCGCATACGACTAGCCCCATTGAGTGAGTCCAATAGGAATACTCAGATGCAGAAAGTTACTCATTTGCAGAAGTGTTTGCAGGATTGATGCCCTAAAGTCACTTAGCTCTCCCTGTGTTAACTCTCGTTCCCACCTGCTTCTTTATGGCACTGTTTGGGGATGGAAATGCAATTACTGTTGTTCAGATAGGATCCTTATGCTGTTACTTGTGAATTTCGACCTTCCTCTTCCAAGTGCTCAGGGTCTCTCCAAGACTCCTGTCACTAGCTGTCCACAAGTATCAGAATCTACAACCCAGTTTAGTTTGTCATAGATAAAAACAGATTCTTTCTACAGATCAATGAAATAGAGAGAAAGTACAGGGGTTTAAAACCCCCCCACTGTACTTGTTTATCTCGTCACTACATAAAGTGGTACAAACCAATTTCAAAGGTTGCTTACATAAATTGTTTAAAAATCATGAAGACCTTGCCAAGTACCAAGTCATTTTTTGACACTCATAGCTGCAGTACTGTGTGTCTTGCCTCCAGTCCCAAACTCTGATTCTGAGCAGTGGCCAAGGACTACTTGGCGGGCGGAGTGTGTGTGTGTGTGCGCAAAAGTGACCTTAAGTAACCTTTGCACTCATGAATCTTGGGCCCTGTGTTTCTGGGCTTGGCCCTCTTGCACAACTAAAATAGCTAAGAGGCTGCTCTAAGCATTACTGGATGTCTCTGGCTCCAAGGACCATTCTGGCAGCCGGGGATCAATGGGCTATAAGCATGCCGCACCCTCATCCCATTTCCCCTGGGCAATTCCTGCTGCGCCATTAGGATCATGTGTGGGAATTGGAATTTTTTCTTTGAGCGATTATCCACACAGATTCCACTCTGGCAATTACCTCTTTAATAGTGGTACATATGAAGTGCTTCATATATTTTAAAGACTCCAGAACAACCTTAAGATTCTTGGGCCTGTATGTCCCAGCCTCCAAGGAGGAAGAATCCAAAACAACAGCAACTGTTCTACCAACAGAGACCACAATCTCAGTACGGTACTAAGCAAAGGTCCGAGGAGACCCCGAGGAAGAAGCAGTGATTTTACGAGAGGCAATCCTCTGCTTCCTTGGTTGCTCCACAACTTGGGGCTTCAGGAAAGAACCAGTTTTGATGTGTGTGTTGAGACTGTGGCTGGATCACCTTCACATCTTCATTCCTCCAACACTCCTTTTGGCAACCGCCTGGCATGGGATAACCTCAGATCTGTGGGGCCTTCAGATAATCAGCAAGGGATATCCTATCCAATTTCAAAATGTTTCTGTCCCCTCCTCACCCATCCTGTCCATCTTCAGGAACCCTTCTCATGGGACACTGTTTAAGCCAGAAGTGGACTCCTTCATTCAACTGGGATGGGTAGAGGAAATGACCAGAGTTCAGAGAAAGGGAATTTTATTCCAACTGTTTCTTAATCAAAAAGAAGAAAGGGGTTGGAGACCCATCATTGATCTTTATCTCAACCTTCTTTGGTTGTTTCAAATTCCATATGGCTACCCTTGCTTCTGTGATCCCCTCTCTGGATCCCATGGACTGGTTCATGGTGCTCTGCACCTCCTAGGCTCCAGAAAAAACTGGCGAACTGACTCATCAGAGATTTATCTGAGAACCCTCAGGTGTGCCTCAAGATTGCAGTCCTCCGTAAGCATCTTGCACAAATAGGGATTTACAAAAGTGGGCCTGTTTGCACCATGTCACAAGTGCCTGAGCTTCTACTCCAGGGAGACATGAGCCCAAATTTCCTTTTGGATGCCTTCCTTATCTGTGGGCTCCTGGTCTGTTATACACCTCTACATCAATGCCCATGATACCCAGGTTCTTCAGGAAATTGAGGCAGTACACAGTTCAGGTCATTATGATAGCACGAACATGGGCCAGACAATTTGGTACTCAAACTTTATTAGCCTGTCAGTATTGAGACCCATGACCATGCTGGTCCTACTGAATCTAGTCTCGCAGAACAGTGGCTCAGTCCTGCATCCAGATCAGACATCCCTGAATCTGGCATCTTGGATGTTACCTGGCTGACATCTGTAGAAAAAGCTGCTCTGCTGCATTTTCAAGACATCTTGGTCCAAAGCAAGAAACCCTGAACCAGAGTGACATACAAAGCCCAATGGAAGAGATTTTCTATGTGGACAAGTCAGCATTGGATTTCAGTTCAGTAAGAACACACCTGGCAGTGGGATCTGTGAGACATCCTCCTGGACAAGACTACACCTCCCATGGTGGCAGGATTCCTCATGTTTTCCTGTCATCAGAGCTCTCTGCCTCTCCAGCTGCCAGAGCTGGCTGGGATGGGGGGTAGGGGGGAGACAGGCAAGGGGCAAGTGGGCTCTGTGCTTCACTAGTCCTATGGGAAAGATTTTGTCAGTTTCACTAGCAGAAAGTGAAATTGACAAGAGCCTTTTGGACAAGCAGCCAAGGTGTCAACATTACAATTTTCCTGTTGGGAAATCAAAACTTTCATTTCGAAAACTTCAGTTTTGCAAAAAGGGCATTTTTAGCCAGAAAATTTTGGCCATTTCTAGCTGACTGGTGTATATTAATCCAGTTGATGGCCTTTAGACCCTTTTAGAATGCTTTGTTGCCATGCAAATTGAGATATACCCTCTTTGCAGTTAACCTAGAAAGCGCAGCTGATCATAAACATAACTATAGAATACTAAGTATTAAAATTGCCATGGTTTACTTAGGAGCCACCATTCATATTTGACAAGTTGAATGCCATCTATCACAGATGCGAAAAGGGAAATTAGGATGTTTGAATTACATGTTACTTATGGTGCAGTTTAAGGCAGCCCACGTTCAAGAATTGAAGGAAAATCAGTTGCAATAATGTCAAACAGCCCCAGTGGCTCAAAACCAATAATATAATTTATTTGGTGATGTTACAAAACCAAAAATGTTACAGGAATTGGGCTGGGGATCAAGTGATTAATTGGCCATGATATTTACTTTTTTTTTTTTTTTTTTTTTTTTAAAGTGTCAGCCAGACTCCAGAATTTCCAGAAAGTCAGTCAGTCATTCTTCTAAGCAAATAGCTTGTTCAAATTTACATGAAAGAGAGAATATAACCAGTGGTCTATGATATGTATTCCAGGGGTTATGTGTGTGGGCATATGCACAGATAATATCTATTTTGTTTTAAAAAGTGATTTTTGTTGTTGTTGGATATAACATCCTTTTCCTACCAGTAAAGTTATTAAAATCAGAATGAGGGGAAAAATAAGATATTGTAAGTATTCAGAAAATAAAATAAATGCCTGCTAATACACAAAAATGAAAAAGAATGAAAGCATGTTCTTACTATCCGTTTAATGATTGTCCACAAATAATTAAACACAAATACTTTACACTTAGCCAGCATTTATCATTCTGAGAACCTAACATTGTCACTAACTACATTCTGTTGCCTCATTCATTTTATCGAGCTAAAATATGTTATTTATAACAAGGTACTGTTTAGAATTTTCATATTTAAAAATGTCCTTGTAAGGATTCTTTCTGCCAGCATTCTCAAGTGCACTTTACTGCAATATCGCTTTTTTATGGACTTGCTCACTAATTTTACAGTTAAATATGTTTCTTGTGCCAGTATTCCTCAACACTAGTTAATACAAATATCCCGGAGGAGAGAAGGTTAATTTAACACTGATTTTTGTGTATACAAAACCTGTAAATACAAGTTGTAATACAAAAGCTTTATTAAAATGCAGAAGTGTTTGATTATGCTTCCTGCAGGCATTCATCAAATCTTAAATATTAGGGCATTATCTTATTTATGGCAGGCACAGAGGGGGAAAAAAGTCTCTTGCTCCCAGGTTTCGCATTGCACAACTTCATTATATTTTGTTTTCTTGTGAAGCATCAGTTTGGCTATATCTGTACTGCACTGCAATATGGACTACAGGGGTGTGAATTGCAGCACCTGCCAAAGAGTTGTGCTGTAATTCACCCGTGTGAGCAGTGTTGGTGTGAACTAAAAGGTACCTGGTTGCATTAATGAAGGCCTTTCCAGACCAGTGCTATGTTAATGCAAACTAGGTATCTTTTGGTTTGCATCAGCAGAGTTTGTGGGGCAGTTACAGCACACCACTTTGGGGCACGTTGCAGTTCATACCCCTGTAGTTCTAACTGTGGGGCTGTGTAGATAAGCCCTCAGTGTCTACACTGAAGATTGGATACCAGACTTAAATGACCAATATCTGATCCAGCATGGCAAATCCTGTGATCCTATAGTATACTGAAATTTTAGCATTTTTTACTTATCTCACTAATGCATTTCTTTTTATCAGGATGTAGATATGATGGATCAAAATGGAATGACACCTTTAATGTGGGCAGCTTACAGAACACATAGGTAATAAATTCATTATAATACAGACCTGTTCCAAGCACTTCGCCTTAGTCAGACAATATAAAATACAAAGACAAACAAGTCACTATCTTTTTAGCTAGCTAAGTTATTCCCATAATGCCATCAAACCTACTATAATTTGCCTGATTTGTGACAATTAGTGAAGAAGAGAGGGCGTTGTTTGTTCAACATTATTACTGTTTTCTTCCCTCTCCCTCCTCTGCTTCTCCTCCTTTAGGAGTTGCATGATGATGAGGAACAAGAACATTTTTGTACCTTCATTGCTATGCATCAAATACATATACATTAGCATGGTATTACATGCAGGAGCAACGCCAGCTTTTTTGCCGCCCTAGGAGGCGGCCGAAGAAGCTGCCGCGGGGGTTCTCGGCGGCACTTCGGCGTCAGCTTCTTTGGCCACCGGGGACCTCGGCGGCATTTCGGCAGCAGCCTCTCCTGCCGGCGGCCGCCGAGGGACCTGAAATGCCGCCCCCCAAATCCTGGCATCTTAGGCAACCGCCTAGGGTCGCCTAATGATAGCGCCGGCCCTGATTACATGTTTGTAATAATACTGTCACTTTTCTGTGATACATGGGAAAATAAGAATTTATATGAAAATATGTGCTCTGCTACCATCTAGAAGAAACTTTGTTACACTTATTGACTAATTTATAGCCCTGTGCAGATTCCATTGGATTCAAAAGTAGTTTTATAATTTATTTCAGCGGGAGCAGAATTGGTCATTACTACTTAACACTATAAAAAAGGAGTATTCTGATTAATATTGTCTAAGTTGATGCACTAAGATGCTTAAGTTGATCAAACTCATGGACAAACAAAGTGCATTGTGATTTTTAATTCTTTATAGATCTAACCAAACTTTTATTTTTCCAGTGTGGATCCAACTCGATTGCTCCTTACTTTTAATGTTTCCATTAATCTTGGGGACAAATATCACAAAAATACAGCACTACATTGGGCTGTGCTAGCAGGAAATACTACAGTCATTAGTCTTCTACTAGAAGCTGGAGCTAATGTTGATGCCCAAAATATCAAGGTAAACATTTAAATCTTTTATTATAAGTGATGTATAGTAATATTATTACTAGAAGTTAGATAATTACTAGGAGGTAATGTGGGGTTATGATGATACTCAGCAAACTATGCAACTATATTGTTTAAATTTGGGACCCATTTTTCAGCAAGAGTGGCCCATACCCTCTAATTCTGCATCTGCAAAAATATATTTGTGAGGATGTGTATCTGCAAAAACACATAAGCAATTGTTTTGTGCACTCAAAAATATGCACATCGGTTTTTGTGGGAGCATATGCTTTTGAGTATAAAATTGGAAGAGTGTGACTGAAAATTTAATCTTGCTAAAAGTTTTGGGGTGATTTGAGGTGTGGGATGTTTGCTGCTTTCTGGAAAGAGGACAGAAGCTCCAATTTGCCACCGTTTCACAAGGCAGTCAGAATGTTCCATAGCTACAGAATATTGGTTAAAGGAAAGTAATTGTCTCACTTCTCCTGTGTGACTAAGGGGTACGTCTAGTTAGTGATCGATCTGTTGGGATTGATTTATCGCTTCTTGTGTAGACACGATAAATCGATCCCGGGTCACTCTGCCGTCGACTCCTGCACTCCACCACGGCGAGAGGCGGAAGCGGAGTCAATGGGGGAGCAGCGGCAGTCGACCCTGCACCGTGAGGACGTGAGGTAAGTCAACCTAAGATACGTCGACTTCAGCTATGCTATTCTCGTAGCTGACGTTGCGTATCTTAAGTCGACACCTCCCCTCCACCCCCAGTGTAGATCAAGGCTAAGTTTTGCTTGATGGTAGGGATTGGGTGGAGTCATCAGGGAACCAGTTACAGTTCTGTGGTTTAGCATTAGAACAGCCAAGTAGCTGCTCCAACTTATGCCACTGGCACAAAGGACCTATGTCTGCACTGCAATAAAAGACCCGTGGCACAGCCATGGCTGGCCTGGGTCAGCTGGCTCGGGCTGCAGGGCTGTAAAACTGTGATGTAGATGTTTGGGCTCACACTGGAGCCTGGGCTCCAAGAACCCCTTGAGTGGGGTTGGGTCTCAGAGCCCAGGCTCCAGCCTGAGCCTGAACATCTACACTGCTATTTTTAGTCCCCCAACCTGAGCTGTGCAAGCCAGAGTCAGCTAATCTGGGCTCTGAGACTCAGTGCCACCATTTTTTTATTGCAGTGTACCCTAAGGGATCAGTAGATAATTGGAATAATGGAGCTGCAACACCTCAGCCATTTATCAACACACCCTATATGCTAGAGTTGTGGCAGTTGGCATAAAAGCAGGCTCTACTGCTTGTGCATGCCAGAGGTGTGTTCATCTCCACAAGGGGGATTCTCCAGTGGCCATTTTTAGCTTGAATTCTGGGTGGCACAATAAGGATGGACAGACTGGAGAACCCAGCCCGATATTTGCAATTATAACATACTGCATGTGGTATAGGTCAGTTAATTTGTTCTATGGGTTCACTCGAGGTGATCAAGGCATTTGTCGTATGTTGTCAACCGCAGAGGCAACCAACTTATGAACTTTAAGTAATATACATATTTTATTTGAATTCTCAAAGTATTGTTAAGGGTATCCATTTTCTTGGCCAGTGTGGATCAGACCCACAAGCCATGTGCAGTATAAGTTTACAGCAGTTGAAGCTGTGTTATTGCATTCTAGACAGTCACAAATCTTGGTGGTCTTGAATGAAAATTCATCATAAAGTCTACGTTGCTTTTTCCATGCTTTGAACCAAAGCAGCTAGTCTCACACATTTGCTTGTATGACTATGCTGTAATACTCTACTAGTTACCTGTATAGTTAACCATGGATGTGTTATATTTTCAGCCTCAGCTTTTACAAGCCCAGCACATGTGGCTACTTTCTTGGCATCTCTTCAACTATTAATTATAAAATGACTATATATGCAGTGTATATGTAGTAATATATATATGATAATCACTTCACCTTAAAATATTGCTTATCATAAAGGGATATCCTTTAGTCTGGAACAGTATATTGTATCCTCTCGTCGGTTATTGGCAGGCAGCAGCAGTCAGACAGAAAATAGGCTTTTAACCTGCTGGATCATGGTATGTTCTCCACAGACATTCTTTCTCTATCACAGGTGCTTACTCCCTAGTCCATGGTTTTCAAAATCAAATATATAAAGGAACTACAAATGGATAGAAGAAAATGTGTAACCACTGACCTAAAAAGCTGGATAAACTATTGTGTAATAAAATAGCCAGATAGATCTTATTTATTAGAAAGAATAAGCTAATTGTGGGTGATTCATAAAACAAATGGTCATGACTCTTATTGCACACTTGGTTCACTAATGTGAAGTTCTGTGGTCTCTGTAGACAGTGTGGGTTGAAATATGAACAGACACAGTCCAAGTCTTGCTGCAAAAGCTCCTATTCTGTATTACTTAATAAAATAATGGAGTGAGAGAGATCATATAATGGCCATGTACATATCTCATGTACAGAAGTGTCTCCTCTTTCTACCTAGGACAAATCCATAACTTTGACATAATGAATTTTAATAGAAATCTGACAAGGAACTTTTTTTGTCATCAATAGTCCTTACTGGTACATTATAGAACTAATCAGGCAATTTGAGTTTTGGAAATGATAGCTCCATTTTGTGACTCCTGCAAAGTACAAACAGTCTCAAAGCCTAAATATTCAACTTTAACACTCACTCCAGGTATAAAGCTGTGTTTTCTTGGGCGGGCAGGGGGGAAAGGGGGGAAGGAGGGAGAAGAGAGGGAAAGAGGCATGGGTATGACCTGATTTAAATGAAAAGCTTACTAAACTCTCAGAGTAAATGTAAGGGCTGGCCTTTGAACAACTTTTTCTTGCGAGAGCACTATAAAAGGAAATCTGCGAGAAAGGGCCAGCAGTTTATCTCCCTTCAGGCTGGGAAAACAATTTAAGAAAATGCTTTCAAGGGTAAGAAAAACTGAGATCTTGTTGATTGTCTAATTTAGTATGACAGAACTTTCTCAGGGGAAAGTTAGAACTCCAGATAAATACAATAGATTTAAGGGAGTTTTAAATGCATTCTGTTCTGTAAAGGTGTGTGAGTAAAGGATCACAACTACATGTCTAGTGTAAAGACAGATAGTACTAAATTTTTAATCCAAAGAGTGCTTGTAGCAACTTCTTACCTAGTGTCCCCTTGTAAGAATAATAAAATTTGTATGTAATGCAGTACACATTGGGAAGAATACTCTTAATATGCTTCCATGTGACAAATCATCAGACTCAATAATTTTCAGAGTTAGACTTTATGAGAATTTCTCTAACTTTACTAGGCTGGTCTAATGGATTAACTTAGTCCTTGTGCTATTTCTCTGTAAGCTTTGGTAGTTCTTATAAAAGGGACATGGTTTTCAGGAGTAGAATTATAGAAGATGTCTGCTGATTAGATATCATAAATATGCATACCAAATCCTTGGCAATTCTGTAACCACTAATAGTGTCTCAGGCGCTGTCTTAAGTTAATTTCTTATTGCATTGTGCATGAGAGTTTGAAGGAGAGGTTGGGCTCGAAAACTTTACTAGATAGCCACTAGCTGAAAAACGAAACCTACTAGTAAATATCAGATAGGGGAGGGGAAGAATCTATCATCAAAGTCCAGGGGTAACATCCCAGTTAGATTCCCAAACCTGTGCACTTGGAAGTGAGTAACTGCTGAAATTTTGCCATGTTGCTGTCTCTAAAGAGATGGAGACTTTCGTCTTTCTTTGCAACCTTTGGTAATAGGTGACAGATAAATGTGAAGTGCCTTCCCTTTATGGCAGGTGAAGAGGTTTGTCTCTTCATCCCTTTGAAAGGTCTGGGTGAGTTTCTTTTACCCTCGGAGAATTTTGAGGAAGGCTAAAAAGTCTCTGGTATTCCACCTCTTTTTGGGATCTGGATACGTCCTTCCCACCTGTGCTACTGTGCTCATAGCATGCTATCGTGCTCTTCCTCATTGTGGCCAAATGGGTATGCTTGCTGCTCAGAAAAGGGACCAACGTGACTGTATATAACTGGGAGAGAACTTGCAGAGGCTCTAATGCCACCTTTGGCAGCATGATTGTGTCCTACTCTGGGCCCTCCTGGAGATGAACCCCAAGTGGCTCTAAGTGAAACCATGAATAACCTGTGATCCCTCGACAAATCAGTAATGTACATTCAGATCTAGCAATTGTTCTACAGTGGCTTTTTGTCAGCTCTGTTAAGGCCCACCTTGCAGCAGTCTCAGCTTTCCATTCTCCTGAATGGTTGTGTTCAGTTCTCTCTCACTCAGAGGTATTAAAGTTTCTCAAAGGCCTGTTACATACTTACCTCCAGTCAGAGAACCTGCTCCTGTCTGGAACCTTAACACTGAGACTTGAAACTCATGGGTCCTTCCTTCAAGCCCCTTTCAGAATGTCCCTTAGTTTATCTCACTCTGAAGACTGTCTTCCTAGTTGCAGTCACTTCATCCAGAAGAGTGAGCGAGCTCCAAGCACTTATGGCTGATTCTCCCAACATGATGTTTCATAGGGACAATGGGAACCTCACCCTGGTTTATCCCTAGTACAGTCTCAAAATTCCATCTGGATTAGTCAGTCATCCTACCTGTCTTCTTCCCAAAACCCCTCTTTTCACCAAGGGCTGGTCCACACTAAGGAGTGGGTGGGATCGATCTAAGATACGCAACTTCAGCTACGTAGCTGAAGTCGAATATCTTAGATCGATTTCAAAAGGTACTTACCCCAGTCCACACCGCAGCAGGCAGGTTCCCCCGTCGACAGCGCTTCCTCCACTCGCGGCGCTGGAGTTCCGGTGTCGACGGGGAGCGGCTCTGGGATCGATTTACCGCATCTAGACGAGACGCGATAAATCAATCCCAGAACATCGATAGCTACCTGCCAAATAGGGCGGGTAGTGTAGACGTAGCCTAAGAGAGAAGAAGTTAAACTCAATGGAAGTTTCCAGAACCTTGATTAACTACATTGACAGAACCAAACCATCCAGGCTGTCTCCCTGTTTATTTCTGGCTGTAGCCAATCAGCCTAAATGGCAGGCTATCTCATCACAGAAAATAGAGATCTAAGTGGATAACACTGTAGCTCACTGTGTTACCATTTAGCTGGTATATCTCTCCCACTGAACATTGAGGATCAAGCCTGCTTCAGGAATGTGCCAGTTTCCAATATCTGCAAAGCAGCAATGTGGACCCATTGACTTTTAACAAGCAATATGCATTGGACTTAACTGCCAGAGCAGATGCCAAATATGGCAGAGCAATGGACTGATGTAGCTGACAATTCTCATCCCACCAACCAAAAAGGGTACTGCTTGCCAGTCTTGTACAGTGGATCTACGCTGACCTATACTCCAGGAAGAAAGAATGGTTACTTAATCCCATAGTAATTGTGCTTCTTAGAGGTGGCAGTTCGGACTCCACAACCCTCCCTCCTGCCCCACTCTGAGTCCTCAACTACCACAGGCTTTGAATTGCAAGGGAACTGAGAGAGAGTTGCAGCCGCTTCTCCCTTGATGCACTTGCCTGGGAGAAAAGGAGGCACATGCTCATGCATGGTTCTAGCGGATACTGCTGTTCTATAGAATCCAGTCTCACACACAAGGCACATACACACCTACACGAGGATCCACGCTGACTACACCATCTCAAAGAATAACAGTTAATAACTCTTCTTTCTCTTTTACATTTGTAGGTTCCCCTTATTGAGTTTGAGGAGGCCTGGTCACTAAAATCTGGCTTTCTGTTAAAGGAACATTTTCAAAATAAAAATTTGTTTTATAAATGTAGGTTTAAACTAAGTTGATGCTGTCCATAATAGAAGAAAATTGGTCCACAGTCAGCCTCATCTTGTTCCCACTTTTTCTGTTGACTAATGCTCCGACTTTAGATTTTCCTGCCTTTTTAATCATAGCTAGTTATCTGTAAATCAAATTTTGATTTTTTTCAGACCTTTATTCAGTTCTGAACTGTTGATGTGGAACAGATGGTGATTTGGACATATTCATAACCCTGCCTACTAAAGTCCTTTCCTCAGAGAGCTGCTTGGAATTGACTGAAAATGTTGTATAGCTTAAGTATTTCTTGAATCCTCTGGATGGAAAACCCATCTTATTTCCTGATTAGTTAGAGACTAAAATGTTACAAGTGAGCTCAAGCTTTTTGAAAAGTTTGCAGTCAGCTCCAAGCTCTAAAAATGTTAGTAAATGACATCGCACTACCCTCTAAGCTTTTTTGAGGGAGTTGACCCAGGTCAGAACCAGTCATCCAAGTAAGGCACTGGTTTTCTTTTGAACAGAAAAACTACCTCCAGGATTTTGGTTAATCAAGAGACAGGAAAAAAAATCAGTGGTCTATACTGAAATGGAAAAGCTTTTAGAATGAATCTGATCAGCTTGATATTTAGAAACATGAAGACACATCTTGGAGATCTGATGACACAAGGCAGTATCCTGGATTGATATCATAGCATCAATTTGCCATTTCTAATTTAATTAATATGGGGTTGTCCATTTTGACTCTCTTTTGAACAATAAAAATAAGAAGATAAATAACTCTTCCTGATGGTAAGATCATATTCTTTTCCTTTGAGGATTGGATTGGTATGGAGATAGAGTGACTTTCATCACTGAGAGAAAGGACTGAATCTTAAGCAGTAACCCCATGTTATAATGATTCTCTCACAGTTATCCAGTATTTTTACCCATAATTTATTGAACGAACTGGGGTAGTCTCATAGATGAGGGAACTATTTTGTCAATTAGAACAAATCAGTGGAAATCTTATTTGAGTACTTGTAATGTCTTTCGTTTCCAAAGGAAGAATGAAAGTAATAATTATGCTATCTAATCATGAATTTCTAAAATAAGGAGTGCATTTACTGAAAGAGGAATTAGCTGAATCTACTGGTGAATCTTGGAGTGGATCCTTGATGTGTTTTCTTGATATGAGGTTTCAGTCATGTCTTTTAAAGGCTTGACTATGAATGTCCCGTTAATGTGCCCTTAGACTATTATTTTCTTCTGATCGTTAAGCTCAAACATGATGAAACACATCAAATTAAATAGTTATTACTGGCACAGAGATAAGTGTATTGATAGACCAGAATTGAGATCCCTGATGTTGGTTATAAATATTAAAATGTATTTAATAAATCAGTCATGCCTCCATATTAATAAAAGGAATACACTAAAATGGCCAGTTGATTAGAAATATAGTCAAAAGATTCTTTAAAGCTCCTGCAATCTTTTAGCTAGCAGTCACTAGGTGTCACGTGGCCCTCTAGTAGAAGGAATGCTCAGCTGGACCCTGAGGCAATCGCAGGATTTACTTAGGAGAACAACTCCCAGGGGGGATTACTTGTCCACAGATAATCTTTATAGTTTGGACATGTAAAATGACACTAAAAAATTAGTGTCTCAGGGTTTTCCAGAGATTAGTGATCCAAGAAACCAGTAGATCTGTGACTAGACAGGGTATTCACCATGGTTGATCCCCAAAATTTCCTGTTTCCTCAGAGGGTTGAGCTAGCTTAACCTATATTTTAATGCTCTGGTTGAATAACAATGAGGATAAGGATAACTTTTGGTGTAAGTTTTCTGATGGACTAGGCTGGATCAACACCTCATACATAGGAAGTGGAAGGAAACTCCCCAGAGGAGCCACAAAAATCCACTTCAGGGTTTCCATTATGTACTACTTAATCCCTTAACGGAGACTCAGGATGAGACTTTCAAAGGCTCAAATAGAAGTTAGGAGCCCAACTCCTATTGACTTTCAATGGTAGTTAGGTGACTGTTCTATGTGCCTTTGAAAAGCTCCTCCTCAGTTGCTAGTACACTGTGCCCTTTCTGGGTAACTTCAGCTTCTGGTACCTGTCTCATTTTTTTTTAGGCATGGCCGAGTGGTGGAGGATTCAGCTATTTTTCAAGCCTCCAGGAATGCTTTGTTTAGGAGGGGAGTTAACTCCAGTAGAAGAGAGGAGGAGTCAAATGCGAAACTGGAGCTGGAGGTACCTGCAATTGGTTGTCTCTTGCCTCCGCTATAACATCAGACCTTAGTCACAAATTTTCACTTAGCTCTTGGAGTAGAAAACAGATGTCAATCTCTGTGGATGGAAATCCATTTAGTCCATGCTCTCTCTTGCTCTCTAACTCCCCTCCTGAGTGTGCAGTGAGAGAGAAACTAAGACAATGTCATTGCTGCCTTGGGACCCTTCAAGATAAGTGAAGAACCTGGCACAAGCCAAGCATAAGGACCTCATAATGGTAGGATAAACTGAATGCCAGCAATCAATATACTTTCTGTCCTTTTCCATTTTCTTCTTAGGACCACAAAGGCTGGAACTGACCTACTAACATTAAATTGTGAGAAACTTTTCTCACAGAAAACGTTTTGTAGTACTAGTGACTTCTGGTGACGATGTCTTCCTTGAGGTATAGAAGTAACTGAGGAGTAATTATATGCAGTGGAGAGTTTCCATGATCCAGTGGGCAACAAATGCATATTTTTTTGGTTTAGTTTCTGCTGCCTGTCAATTGTTGAGGGGGAAACACAGATAAGGGGACTGTGTGCGCAGGACATTTAAACACAGGTTTGTTATGCCAGAGGATCCCTAAAGGCAACAGTTGTTGCTGCATTTGAGGCATAGAGATTATGTCATGAGCATGGATTTAGCATTGTGCTCATCACTCATGCAGTTATAAGAGAAGTGAAAAGAAAGAGACTGGAGGGAATGAACGGTCTATTTGGTGTCCAAGTAAGCATCAGAGTAAAATAATACCGAAATATTATTTAATGTCTTTTCAATATGATGATGATTTTATGTGGGTTATTTTCTATTTTAAAAGTAAAACTGTTCTGAGTACTTTTTATTTTTAAATTAAATTTCTCCCATTTTTCAAACTCCTGGCAGGGAGAATCACCGCTTGATTTGGCAAAACAGAGAAAAAATGTTTGGATGATCAACCACTTACAGGAGGCAAGACAGGCAAAGGGATATGACAATCCATCATTTCTCAGAAAGCTAAAGGCTGATAAGGTGAGAAGAAACCTCCCATTTTTCATTATGTAAAACCATATTTTGGGCATATTCCTCCCTTTTCAAAAAAGGAGCTTCAATACTACAGTGGCCGGCATGGCACAAGAGCTCGTGTAGATAGATATTAACAAGAACTTTTCCCATGTTTCAGTTCTGAGATTATCTTGTATCATCGTCTTATATCCATCTTCTGTATCACTGCCATAGGAACCTTGTAGTTTTTTCCAAGGGTCAACGACAATGCTATTGCATTGACTGAGCAGCAGGGAGAGTGACTTAGGAGCAGTGCAGTACTCTTCCTGCGGAGAACCAAGATACTTTGACAAATCTGATACTCAATCACCTTCAGGTAATTGAAGTTTCAGGCTATTTCCTAAACTTTGCTCTCCTGTATAACTGCTGGTGAGTGCTATATGACAAAGTGAAGCAATATGAAGGCTGACTACGACAGTATAATGGTGGCATATGACGCTCCCTAGTTTTCAGAGGCTTTTTATGTGATCTTAAGGTAGAATCCTAATTGGAATATTTAACTTTGGCAGTCGTATTAGTTTGATGGATAAGCAATTCATCTGTCTTTAAAAATAAGCAGCTCAGTTTAACAAAAACATACATTTTCTACGAAAATGAACTGCTTTTAAAATGTTTGTAGTGCACTGGCCAGGTGGGCTAATGACATTTTAATCTTTTGTTACCCAGGGAATGACAATTTAGAACCTAGGCTCATTTTTTAACTCCGTGCACAGGAAGAATATTGGAGCACTACACATGACCTGAGCTGAGTGGTGTTTACTGACTTAAAATCTTAGAGAGAGAATGGATGGAATACATTATAGGGCCTTTGAGGAGGACTGGGAAATGGAGGTGTCTAGGAGAGAGATCTGTCAGTCTCTGTCATAAATAGCTATCTGTCTAAATATATACAGGGCATTTCTATCTAGAATTAATTGTTATCTGTTAGTGAGATGGCTGTGATGCCAGATATTGTCTAAATGCTGCACATGAGGCTTGAAATTATTGTTTCTTGGTTCGAAGATAGTGTATCTTGGTAATGAAAACCTTAGCTAGAGTCTTTGAGAAAATCTTTTCTCAGGCATTTTCAAGTTAACACTTGTAAATACTTAAATTGTTAGTTTTTATTCATATTGTGGTAGTGCCTAGAGGCCCCAATTAAGGATTGGTCAGTAATTGGGTCCCCTCTGTGCTCAGCAGTATAGACACACACGACTAAAAGATGGCCCGTCCCAAAATTCTTACAATCTAACTATATGAGATCAAAGTTTCATGACTATTAGGTAAGCAATTTTACTTTTTGCAAGCTTCATAGCATTTACTGTGTAATACATAGTAATTGCATAATTCTGCTGATTGAATGTAGCCTATACTCTGAACTGTGTATTTAAATTGTAATTGCCTGATTAGTTACTGCTTACACTTTGCTTATGTGTCAGATCATCAAGAGTTACCATGTAAGTAGTCTTCTTGTGTGATGTTTGTGCACCAAAATGAACCACTTCCATCTTTTTATTTTGTTTTTACCCTTTAGTTGTTACTTTTCTCATCATGTATACTTAACTCCATGCCCTTTCATGAAAAGGTGTAATTTGTATTCTGTTCTGAGAGTTATAAGTCTCTTGTAGGTAGTGTGGCTAGCACCCTTCTTGAGTTATTGAGCGTGTCACCTGTGCTTCATGTCACTGTCTAGTACAATGCAGAGTTGTTTCCACCCATCTCTACTAGGGTACCTTTATGTAATGTCAGTGTGCACTATTGTGATAACTAAAATAAAGGTTTGCTTTAAACTGTGGCTATTGTCACAGAGACAATAGTGGAAAGGGTGATTATGTAAATGTGGCACTTTCTCATCACACAAACCTGCTTCCTATGTGTTAGATTAGCTTGCTGACAGCAATAAGTTTCTACTATTCTTCTGTCCTGTTAGAATAGCAGAACCCCCGTGGTTATGATAGTGAACTGGATTTTGTTCCCACTTGAGCATGATCAGCAGAATTGTTAACTAAATTCCAATTGAAGAATATTTACCTCAAGATGTATAGAGCTATACATCTCAATAGCTCCTGTGCTATATGTAAACTATATTGTAGTTGGGTAAAGGTTACTGGAGATAATGTGCTAGTTGGAAAGAACATAACTTGACTTTATATCCCAGAGTGAGTTTGCAACTATGGTAAGTATAAAATCTTTTTAGTTCTAAACTTAGCACTTTTGATATGAAGGTCATTGAGAGACAAATGTGGAACCTCATGGTACTATTTTTACCCATTTTCCACTCCACTTTACTATAGTTGCTTTTACCCTTTATTTATCAATCTACTCTTAACTAGATTTCAGTATGCAGTGCTGCAAATGATTTTACAATCCTCCATGTTTTAAATAAATTACTTTCTTAATTCGTCTCTAACTTCCAACCTAATTGCATTATATGGCTTTTATATTTGTTTTTCTTAGTGTGTAAAACATAGTTGCCAATTTGAACAACTCAAGTATCTACAGAGGTCAACTGTGTTACTTGATTTACTCAAAAATTATGAATTCTGAATTCTGTCTTTAATCTAATTTAATATAACAGCATTTTACATATGAAAATTGTTTGACTAATCACTGATGCTAGAAGAGAAATCAAGGCATCTTTTAGTAGGAAATCTCTAGTTTCCATTTAGGAAAGAAATGGCTTGCATAGTATGAGCATGCTAAAAAGAAAAATACATTTAGAAAAGCAGCTTTTTTTCTCTCTTACCATACTAAGGCTCTTAGACTTAAATGAGTTGTTATGACTGTTTTAGTTCGATTGTGTAACCATTTCCTACAAGAACTGTAAATTGCTTACTGAAATATTTGTTTCTGTGCAGGAATTTCGTCAGAAGGTGATGCTAGGAACTCCATTCCTAGTTATTTGGCTGGTTGGGTTTATAGCAGACCTAGATGTTGATTCGTGGCTCATTAAAGGGCTAATGTATGGTGGTGTATGGGCTATGGTACAGTTTCTTTCAAAGTAAGTATTTTATCAGGCAACTTTTTCAATCTAGTACACCCAGATAAATGTTTAGTATACTGTATGTCTTGTTCATTTACTTAATAAAAGTTGTACTAGATTTCTTTGACAGATCTATGTGCATCTTTTGGATATATAGCATTCTTTGCAAGAACTTCTGTTTTATCACTGTTACATTTCAGAAAAAGGTCTGTGTGATTTGTCGCTCTAATGCTCTGTCATCTCAGAAATATAGCCTTTGAATTAATTTTAGATGAAAGGCACAAGTATATGGACTGTATGACCCTTAATCTACTTCTCAGTACTATACATTATATTCTTTGAGTAGCCTCTGAATATTCCCACATGTGAGCTTGGTGCTCCCTGGCACTGGATGACCCAGTGTCTTCTGTGGCCAGTTTCTTCTTCCTCTTTCTCACCATGTGGAGGATTTCCAAGGTGTAAAACTGTCCCTCAGTTCCTTCTTAACTGCCAAAGAGGTAGTGAGTTTGGGTCACATGCAGTGTCGTCGCTTCTTTTCTCGGTGCTTTTCTTCTGCCCTTTCAGGGCTGTTTTTGTTTTAGTTAAATTGTCACTATGGGTTTCATTATTTAAAAGAAAAAAGAACAAATGGTATCCGTCTTGCACAGGTGTCATCTAGAACTATGTGGACCAGGAGGGCTGCCTCACACATCCCTACTGCTAAAGGAGATTCCTCAGGCCTGGTCAGCTAAGTCTGGCAATGTGCTAGCCTAAGTGGCTCTGTGTCTGGCTTACATATTATCCAAGTCCTCAGTCTTAATTGGCTGGCAGTCATTTCCAAGGTTCTTAAACCATCAACACGGCACCGAGATCCCCGGATTCCTTCAGATTGATCTAATTCAGTGCTGTGGTCTCAGTCCCTTAGATATGGCTCTGGCTGGATTGGCATAATTCGGTGCCAAGATTCTGGCACTGTGGACTCTGGTACTGTGACAGATCTGGACTGGTCTACCTAATTTGGTGCTGAAGTCTTGACACTGGCACCAAAACTTTGGCATCATGGACTAGAGAACTAGGAGTGATTCAGTGCATACTGTATGTGGCGCTCAGCTCTCTGGATCCATCCAGGTCGACCGAGTCCAGTGCCTAGAATCCAGCATCCTGGACTCTGGTGAACTTCTCAATGAAGTGATCCAGTACCAGTATAAGTGACATTAGATCCTCAGCAGGGCTGGCCCTAGATATTTTTCTTCTCAGGACGGTAAAAGTTTTTGGTGCCCCCTGAGCAGCTGAGGGGGAAAAAAGAGGTCTACCTGGTCTTTGGATCCATTTAGGTTGACTGAGTCTGGTGTTGACTCTGAAGTGGTTTGGTATATAGTGTAAGTGGCAGTGAGTCCCTGATTCCACCTGTTTTTAGACTTTGATCCACAGACATGTTTCGTAGCAATGTAACTGGGTGATACTGCTATCCAGGCTATGTCTGTGCCTCCATAAAACTGATGGCAAAGGTACTGCTTCTTCTTCTACTTACACCTGACCCATTTATGTCTCAGTTCATAGAAAATGCAAAAAGTGAAAGTAGCACAAGCTTATTAGGGGATTCTCTTCTCACCTCTTTTCCCTTTAGTGTGTTATTTCCACATAGTGGATTGGCATGTTCTCCTTGTTTTTCAGTCTTTTCAAGGTTTGTGGACTCTCTGAGTTGTCTACATATCATGGTTCTGGAGTTGAAAGCTTGTTGGCTTGCCTGCAAGACTCTCTCCCTTTGCTCAAGACCAAAACTTATTTGCCAGAGAAAACTATGTCCAGGCAGATTATTTGAACAGAATTTTTGTACGGCAGCACAAATGTCTTAGGTATAAATCTGGCAGTATTTGTTATACAAAGGGAATAAGTCCCAACTAGGTCTCATTATTACCAAGGACAAGACCCATTATTTCCAGTTCTGCTTCAGGGTCAGCAAAGACCCAGTGACATTGGTAGACTCCCCTATCTTGGACTGGAGGTGCCAATCCCACAAGTATGAATACACAAAGGCATCACTCTCAAAGGACAGCAGTTACTGATAAGTAACCTCTCTTTTTAAAAACAAATTTAAATAACAGCAAGGACATGATCCATTGTTGTTTGCAGTGTTATTGTAGCCATGTTGGTTGCAGAGAGCTCTCTGCTCTCTGACCAGCTGTTGCCGGGTACCTCCTGCTTGCTATGCAGAGTGGAGAAATAGGAGGGGGGCACTGATGTCAGGGTGTCCCCCCCACCCCGTACCTCATCTCCACAGAGTGGGGGGACAGGACACGACAGGGCTCAGGAGTGGGACGGAGGGAGCTTGCTGGTAGCTGCTGCTGTGTCTGAACAAGCAGGCTTCAGCCTGGTGAGTGCCAATCTGCTTAAAAGGGCAGCATTTTAAGGAGCAACGTCTGTCTGTCTCACACACACACACACACACACACACGTCTGCCTCACACACACAGAGTATGTCTCTGTCTCTCTCTCACCTCCCAATACATACTTGTGGTGGTGGTGGTGTTACTTCTTTATACTTCTATCAAAGCGTGCTATTTTAGTTTTTTACTGATCTGTGCATTTCATAGTTTTTATTTCTCTTACGCTTAAATTTAATTGTTTGAGTAGTGAGGTCTAAAATGCCTAACCTGTCCTGGCTGGAGTAATTATACCTATGGTAACTTTTTTAAAATATATATATTATATCTAGGTTTTTTGTTTCTACTGGTGGCACACATCCGCACATTACCTCGATATGATGCATATAACCAAATTCATTCCTCACATGGATGGAAAAAATTAGAGGGAACATTGGATGAGGGTGATTATTTTATGTAGGTGTGATGGGAGGCAGGATGTGGAAAGGTTGTTTAAGTTGTTCAGTATTGTGGAGAGGAACCTTGAGGTAGGTGTGTCCTTGAATGGCCTACTTCCCAGTGATTGACCTGTTCTGTGACAGGTAGGCCCAGAGGGAATGAACAGAACAGGTAATTATCAAGTTATCATCCCCTGTCACCCATTCCCAGCTTCTGGCAAACAGAGGCTAGGGATACCCTCCCTGCCCATCCTAGCTAATAGCCATTGATGGACCTATCTTCCATGAATTTATCTAGCTCTTTTTTGAAACCTCTTATGGTCTTGGCCTTCACAACATCCTCTGGCAAGGAGTTCCACAGGCTGACTGTGTGTTGTGTGAAGAAATACTTCCTCTTACTTGTTTTAAACCTACTACCTATTAATTTCGTTTGGTGACCCCTAGTTCTTGTGTTATGAGAAGGAGTAAATAACACTTCCTTATTTATTTTCTCCACACCAGTCATGATTTTATAGACCTCTATCATATCCCCCCTTAGTCATCTCTTTTCCAAGCTGAACAGTCCCAGTCTTATTAATCTCTCCTCATATGGAAGCTGTTCAATGCCCCATATACTTTTTGTTGCCCTTTTCTAAACCTTTTCCAATTCCAATGCATCTTTTTTGAGATGGGGCAACCACATCTGCAAGCAGTATTCAAGATGTGGGCATTCCATGGATTTATATAGAGGCAATATGATATTTTTTGTCTTACTATCTATCCCTTTCTTAATGATTCCCAACCTTCTGTTAGTTTTTTTTGACTGCCACTGCACATTGAGACGATGTTTTCAGAGAACTATCCACAATGACGACTAAGGTCTCTTTCTTGTGTGGTAACAGCTAATTTAGACTCCATCGTTTGTGTAGTTGAAATTGTTTTCCAATGGTAAATGTTTTATAGCTAGTCTTAGCTGGAATTCAGGACAGCTCTTGAAAATTAGCTGGCTTATATGCAGTGTTTAAATTTATTTTTGGCTTAATTGAAAAACTAGCTTCCTGTCATAGAAATAAGTGAATTAAATGAAATGGAAAACTGACTTAACTGTTTTCCTTCTGATAATGTCTCCGTTAAGAATCTTTGCATGAAGCTGTAATGAGAGAAAAGCAAAAGATAGAAGAAAACAGACATTTTTGTTATAACTATAGACTAAGGAAAACAAAGCATATATGTTTCCTTTTTTAGATAGTTTTAAAAATATATATTTTGTGTGATATGGTTTTCTTGAATACCTCTGACATTGGAATCTCTTGAGTAAATGTAATTCACAACTTCTGTCCATGCTCTTGGCTAGGAATTCACTTAAAACTCTATTAAAATAACCGCAATGTGAATATTGCTGAGTGAGCACTCTAGCAGTGATTTCTAACTGCTGTCAGCGTGTGGCTTTAGAGTACATATTTGTTAAGACTTTTCCATTTCATCAACAGTTCTAAAATAGTGTAATGTCAGTGGCATATGAAATATTGTATTATAATCTAAGCATGTTATCCTACTAAAAATATTTTGAGTCACTGATTAAGGCAACATGACACTTGTGTGAGCAACTTCAAAATAATCAAGTCAAAGATTTTTGTTGATTATACAGAAGACTGAATGCCTCTTTCTTTATTTTTTGTTGTTGATGTTTCTGTGGTGAAAAGTGAAGAGCCTGATCCCACGAGTAATTTACAAGATTCAGGTGGCCAACTGATAAGTCACAAAATATAAATTTAAATGGGGAATCATCATTGAACGGGTATGTTTTCTAGTGGGGTCCCACGAGGATCAATTTTTGGCCTTATGTTGTTTAACATTTTTATCAATGACCTGAACGAAAACATAAAATCATCACTGTTAAAGTTTGCAGGTGACACAAAAATTGGAGGAGTGGTAAATAATGAGAACAGGTTATTGGTAAGATTGGCACAAACAAACAATACGTATTTTAATATGTCTAAATATATAAATATAAATGTATAAATAACACGCATAAAGATAAATATATATCTCTAGAAACAAAGAATACAAGCCATACTTACATGATAGGGGACTCTATTCTTGGAAGCAGTGACTCTCAAAAAAATTAGGGGGTTGTGGTGGATAATGAGCTGAACGTGAGCTCACAGTCCGATTCTCTGCCCAAAGGGGCTAATGCAGTCCTTGGATGCATAAACGGGAATCTGAAGTAGGAGCAGAGGTTATTTTACCTCTGTATTTGTCATTGGTGGGACCCCTGCGGGAATATTGTGTCCAGTTCTGGTGCCCACAATTCAAGGAGGATGTTGATAAATTGGAGAGGGTTGAGAGAGGAGCCATGAGAATGATTAAAGGATTAGAAAACATGCCTTATAGTAATAGACTCCAAGAGCTTTATCTATTTAGCTTAACAGTTAGAAGATTAAGAGGTGACTTGGTCATAGTCTATCAGTACCAACATGGGGAAAAATATTTGATAATGAGCTCTTGCATCTAGCAGAGAAAGATATAGCACAATCCAGTGGCTGGAACTTCAGACTGGAAATAAGGCATACATTTTTAACAGTGAGGATAATTAACCATTGGAACAGTTTACAAAGGGTTGTGGTGGATTCTCCTCACTGGCAGTTTTAAAATCAAGATTGGATGTTTGTCTAAAAGATATGCCCCAAAATTATTTTGGAGAAGTTCTATGACCTCTGTAATGTAGAAGGTCAGACTAAATCATCACAGTGGTCTCTTCTGGTCTTGGAATCTCTAAATAGGAAATGATATGATGTCTATAAACAAGGAGGAGAATGGGGATCAGTCATTTGAGTCGAGACTTATTCTGCAGATTGAGTCCAACCGTTTAAAATCTTATTTTAGACTAGGTTTAAAATTGGTTTTGTAAGAGTTTATGTATTGACCTAGGGCTAGCATAAAACATTAACATTGTTTGATTAAAGTTTCATATCAGCCCTGCTTCCCTTGTGTCTTATATTACACCATAGTTACCCCTTTGACCGTCTGAGGAATGGCATTAATTGACTCTCATCCATCCTTCTGCATCAGGGCAGCTTGAAAAATGAGACTTCTACAGGCTCTGAAGACCTACGGAAGCAAAATCTTTTACTAACAGTATATGGAGATATAATTGTTGTTTAACGTGTTACATAAAAGGCGGTTTTTCATGTGTACTGATACTGAATTTAAATTACATATAAAAGAACATACTATGTGATGACATCACTTCTGTTGTTTTACAGATCATTCTTTGATCACTCAATGCATAGTGCACTACCTCTTGGAATATACCTGGCAACTAAATTCTGGATGTATGTGACATGGTTTTTCTGGTTTTGGAATGATATCCTTTTTCTTGTTTTCAGTAATATAGCTTTTTCATTTTAGTGATTTGTATGTGTTTAACATCAGTGCTGAGTTCTAAATATGATCTCAAAAGTAAAGAATGAATTGTAATTTTAAAATAGCTACAACCATTTAAAGTTCTTAATGCTTAATTGGTTTTATTAAAATAGAACTTTACTATGCCATAGTAATTGAAAATCTTAATGGTTATTTTTGTACTGCTTTAAAATTACATTGTTGCTTTGTGCCAGTAACAATGTTTTCCTCAAACCTTTTCCTTAAAAATGTCTATCCGAACTTTCTCTCTGTTTTTTTTTCATTTCTTTAGAAGAGAAGACATATCAATGCCATATGTTGCCCAAAAGATTATAATTACGTGAACTCATCGTGACCTATAGTCTTTAAACTTAAGTAGCATATATGCTTTTCCTAGGATAAATAGATAACTTCATTTTCCCTGTTCACTCATATTTATCACTTCTGGTGTCATTTTTACTGGCAGTGCAGCCATAATTAGCTATTCCTAAGTAGTTTGCAAGTTCCATTTTATATAGACTTCAAAAATGTGTTAAATAAAATATTACATACATCTTATGAAACTAAATAGAATACATTCTGTGAAAATAATTAGAATTTCTGGGATTTGACAACATCTTTATAAATATTAGCCACTGGACAGAACATATAACTAGATCTGCCTAGACATAAACTTACTATGTTCAGAAAGAAAGTAGAAATTGAGTCAGATTTCATCCAAAATTCAGTTTACCACATTAATCAAGTTAAATTTCTGTTCTACTTTCTCTGGGATCACACATTGTAATAATATTTTATCATTTGAACAAAGAATCAACAAATACATTTTATTAACTCCTGTTTAATTTTTTATTTAATGTTCTTGTTTTAAGTATTTTAAAGTGAATGTAATGCTTATGAAAGCTATTGGCTCGACAATCCAATATCACTGCAGTCACTGATATACCTTTGATTGCCACTGCTTTTTCATGCTTAAAGAGTGATCTGTTTCTCCTAGATATTATTTAAGTCCAACATTGAGGTTAAAAAGTAGTGTTGCAAATGTTGTTTTTCTTTTTGGGTCTTTCATGTCTCTTAGGATATAAACATACAAGTTTGAGTGCCACTGTGCCTCAAATCTCTGAGACTCTTGTTTTAAAAATGTTAAAATATTGTCTAACATAATCAGTCAAAGATATATAACATTAAGTTCTTCTTTGAGTGATGGTCCCTATTGTATTCCACTGAGGGTTTACGCATCTGCACCACGCATCCGGAGCTGGAGATTTAAGCTCTAGTGTCTGTTGGTCTGTGCATATGCCCTTCGCTCGCCTCATGGTTTCATCCGAGGTGATAAAGGGCAAGGCGGACCGACTGCATCTCTGGTTCCTTCTCACCACCGCATTGTCCGGGTTGGAACTATTAGTGTCCTCTTACATGTGACGCACTTTAAAAATATACAGTTCACAATTAGTTTTACAGTTTTTACCATTTTTATTGTTTTTACAGTAATCTTTAGTAGTTTGATAGTTTTAGGAGCAGGATTGGGGCTCCTTTTTTGGGGTAGTTTAGCAAGGAAGATCAATACTGCCTCTACTGCTTGGGAGAAGCCCATATTTCATCCAGGTGCAGTATCTGCCAGTCCTTACCAGGTTATACCCGAGAATGCCAGGCTCTCCGCTATGGAAGCACCTCATGGAAGTCGCTGTGAGACCTCATTCGGACCCTGGCCAAGCAACCACCCTCTTCTCTTCTCCCACCCCCCACCCACCCACACCCACACCCACACACACACTCTGGCCTGAGGCTGCCAGGAGTGCACCTCTAATTACAACGACCGAGGCAGGCACCAGCAGTACTACCATTGTGGTCCCCGTGCCAGGGCCTAGTCGGGAGGTAAGGTTATAAGTCTTCCTCTAAGCCTAAGAAGGGAGAGATTCCTTCCATGAGTTCCAGTCATAGGGACAGAGTGCACTAAAGCACACAAATACAAAAAGAAGCCACATAAATCGATGGATCCACTGGTATCAAATGCGAACCCACACACACACATTGGCATCCCTCAGAGCCAGAGAATCATCCACTCTGGGTAAGATTGTTGCTCCAGTTCCAGGGACTTGACTCCGGGGAGGTTGGGAAAAGCGCCAGAGCTCCAATAAATGTTTGCCCTGGGAGAGCCAAGGTCTCCACACCTTCTGGGGCCCTCCACTTTCAGGGCGACATTATCTCTAGCACCAGACATGCCACATTTGAGGCACTGCTGACCCCCCACACTGACGGTGTACATAATTCTGCTGATTCCGCCAGTGAACCAGCCTCTGGGTTTTCGTGCTTATAAAATAAAGTCAGGGATCATCCATCTTTTCCTGCCACTATGAGTACCAACGGAGGCCTTCTACATCGTGGCAGTATCCTCCACTCCAGCCACTGCAGAGCCACTGGTTTCCTGCGCCATGAGGCGCTCAGCACCCTTCGGATCCTGTCACGGAGTGTGGGGGAGTCCGGCCCTGCACCCCTCTTCCCCGGATTCACTGGGAGTCTCAGCCAGCCAGTAGAACAGAAGGTTTATTAGAGATGCCAGGAACACAGTCCAACCAGAGCTTGTCAGTACATCTAGGACCCCTCAGTCGGGTCCTTCCGGGGGGCAGGGAGCTTAGACCCCAGCTCGGGGCTCCCTGCATTTCACCCCACAGCTCCAAACGGAGGCAGGGAGGCCAGACCCTGTCTGCCTCTCTCCCCTCCTCTCCAGCCAGTCCCAAACTGAGACTCTCCAGCCCCTCCTCCCCCTTTGTCTCCTTCCCGGGCCAGGAGGTCACCTGATCCCTTTGTTCCAACACCTTCATCTCTCACCTTTGCAGGGGAGGGGCCGGGCCATCTGTTGCCAGGAGACAGGGCCATTCTCTGTGTCCAGGCCTCTGCCCACCCCTGCCTTCTAGGGCTTTGTAACAATCATGCACCGTTGTCCCACCACCTAGATACTCAAGCACTGCATAGGGGAAACCGAGGCACCCACACAGTACTCAGGGAAACCTTAACAACAGTCCTAGTTCGTCACAGATCCATTCTGCTGGCCCTGTTGGGGATCCCTGTGAATTCCCACAGTACCGTACCCATGTGTGGGTACTGGACTATGCCGAAAACCCAGGCTTTAAAATCTGCGCCTTTTGCCCACTTTCCTTCTCGGTCAGCAAGCAAGATCAATACTGCCTGTGCTGCTTCGACCACGGCCATCCTCCATGATGTGCTGCTTCGGGATATATGTAGAGCGGACACATGGAGTTCAGTACATACCTTTGCCACACATTATGCCTTGGTGCAGGACTCTGCGACGGATGCCTCATTCGGCACGGCTGTCCTCCACTCAACCGTTCTCATCCTTGCACCCTTGCTTGTTAATCACCCTCAGTGGAATACAATAGGGGGCCATCACTTGAAGAAGAGGAGGTTACTTATCGGTAGCTGGAGGTTCTTTGACATGTGTGGTCCCTATCTGTATTCTACTTCCCACCCTCCTCCTCTGCTGCAGATCTGTTGGATTTGCGGTGGAGAAGGAACTGGCGACGCGGTCAGTCCGCCCCAGCTTTTATCACCTTGGATGAAACCATGAGGTGAGCCAAGGGCACATGTGTAGATCAATGGACGCTACTACAGGAAAAATTGTCCTGCTCTGGATGCATGGTGCACATCTGTAAACCCTCAGTGGAATACAGATAAAGACCGCGCATCTTGAAGAACCTCCAATTACAGATAAGTAACCTTATCTGTAAGTGTAGAAATTAAACATCTAGTATAAAAAGTAGAAGAATGAATGCTGGATATTAGAATGTTTTGGGCAAATTATTTTACCTCAGAACACATGCTCAGAATCACATAAAACAGTGTGAACCAAATAGAAAATGTTTGTGCAACCCAAGGGAAAGAGAGAGTTTTAGGTCTGTTTTTTCTGATTATTGTGCTAAATAACTTGCTGTAGTATTGTGTGGCTATGTTGTGAAAATAGAAGCAGACGTGTAGATCAAATCCTCTTTAAAGCAAATGAATACACATCAGCTGGATAATGTTGCTTTATGCAATTTGATGACTATCATTTCTAGATACAATATGGAAAAGAATGAAGGCTACACAGTAAAATTTTAAGCACAGTGCATATTCTGTAAAGCTATAGAAGGCTCTTTGATTTATATCTGAAAAGCATGATGAACTGTCTTGCATTCAGCACCGTTACTAAAAAAACACCTGTATGAAATAATATGCTACACACAGTATCTTTGGTCCCCTTTCCCCTGCAAAATCGATCAGTTTAAAAAGAAATTTCAGGTCCCTTTCTTTGTCAAGTTAAAATATACAAACGGGAATGTCTTTTTATATCAGTGGAGAAATTTAACTACAAACTTCTTTTGGTCTGGAATTAACTTGGTTCACATTTTGTAAGCTGCTTTAAGTTATAAATCTTGCATTGTATAAAAGAGAGGCTAGAAAATATCTAAAATCAGTTGCACGCTATGACTAAACAGAGAAAAATGATACTGTGAACAGTTTAGTATATGAAATGCAGATATCCTGGAAAATTATTACTATAAAAGAGCATTCTGACATTTGTTAGGGATTATTTGCAACTTGCTCAGCTGTATTTGAGATGAGCTTGTACGAACAGCTTTATTATTCATATGCTACTGTATGTCCTGTATTTTTACAGCAGATATGGGGTGAAATTCCACTTGTAAAAACAAAAAAGACACCGTGGGACACATGGAGCCATTTTGAATTACTATGGGGGGCGGGGTATACCTCTCCCGCTTATCCATTGTTTTGCATATCCATCACTCATCAGTAGGGAACGTGTTTTGATTCACATCAGTCCTGAGCCACATATCCGTCGTTTACAGTACTGTAAGTTGCAAACGACGGATATGCGGATTGGGACCGACGTGAATCGGAAAACGTCCCCTATTGATGAGCTACGGCTATGTGTAGCCACGGGCCGCAGTCCACCCACTTAACATCGAGGCCCACCCTTCCCCAGTCCCGGCTCTGTTGCCGCCTCAGCGCTTGCCCCACACCGCCCACCCAGCACTCCAGTTGAGCGAGGTCGGGGCACCAGGGCTTGCCTAGCTTCGGCACTCCAGCCGCAGAGCGGGGTCAGGTTCTTGCCCCGCTCCACTCATCCGGCTCTCCTGCCGAGGAGTGGGTTCAGGGTGCGAGGGCTTCCAAGCTCCCAACCCCCACTCCCTGGCTGGAGCGCGGAGCAGGGCAAGCCCCTGCACCCCGACCCTGCTCCCTGGCTGGAGCACTGGGGAGGCGGAGCAGAGCAAGCCCCCGCGCCCCGATCCCATTCCCCTCCCGGTAGGAGTGCCAGGTGGAGTGGGGAAACATTTTTATGCCCGCCCCCCCCCCCCCCCGCATTTTTCCGGGAGCCCCTGACCAGATCGCTCCTACCCCTCCACCACTCACCCAAGTGTCCCCTCTTGCCTATACCACTGCTCTACCAGCAGGTCCCCGGTATATGTCGTTTCGGTATACGTTGCCCTTCTCAAGAACATAACCCGGATGTATACCAGGGACCCGCTGTATCACATATTACTATAATAATATACTTTCGAGTAAATTATTTTAAAATTATTTAAGTTCATTTCCACAAAAACAAACATAGATTTTGTTTGCATGGTGTGATCACTCCCACCACTTAGAGCCACATCAGACAGGGATTGTAACAAACAAATCAGTTTTAACAGTTTAAGATACAACAGAAAGCCTAAAGTGTGAAACCTTGTGATTTAGCTAAGTTGCTTCACTTTTTATGTGACTACCCTGAAATTGCAGAAAATCAGCTGTTAATCTTAAAAGTTTTTAAATATTTGTCATGGTATTCAATTTCTGTCCTCTTACGTGACTCACTGGCTTCTGAAGTAAAAAGTTATATTACCTTAACTGGACATTTGAATTGTGAATACTGAATTCTTATCTATATAAATAAGAGTGCTCATTATAAAACATATCTGGAATTTTAAATATTACTTTATAACACTTTCAGCAATGAACTTAAAATAGAAAAGATAATGAAAACTAAGCAGATCTTGAGATCATTATATAGAAGGCAATATGGAAATACAAAGTATTATTTTTACTTAATATTATTGCATTGAAAGTCCCCATAAAGCAACTTGAAGTGTAATGAATCCTTTTGGAAGTGTTTTTGAGTAAAATAACTTGCCAGATTCATTTAATGAAAACTGCCACAATGAGGAATTTCATCAGATATCACTTTACCGACACTACAGAGAATAAAGAAGTACTGTGCTCTGCTCTAAGTAATCATGTAAAGCTGTAAAAATATCAAGATTCTTATTCTGACCACAGTTCTCTGTCTTATGCTACAAAAATAAAGCAGGCATGTAATTTCTTTTTTTTCAATAAAGCTACAGGGCAATTTTCCAGAAGAACTAGAATGAATTTGGCATTTTATTACATAGAAAGACTTCTAATTTAAAATTATCAATTAAAGTATGACAGCTTACAGAACTCAGTCTCTCAACTAGCTTGTCACCAAACACTGTCATCCCCAATGAAAAAATACTAATAGTAACTTAGTTTTCACTGTGTCACTTTTGAATACAATGAGGTTGTTGCAAAGGCTTATGGGCACTTTCCTTTAAATGTCAAAATGACTGTTAATGATCTACAACTTTGATTTTTTTAAGATCAATATAATACTATCTAGTTTCTTGTGTTTACTACTTTTATTTACCAGTGAATGTTATTACTCAGCATGTAAATCCCAAGTAAAGATCTAACAAGTAAACAACTAAAAGAAAACCTGTAAGGAGAAGTAAACAAATCTGAGATGGTTTAGTTCATCATCAGTGTCTAAGGGTTCTGCATTTGGGCGGTTATTTGCCAAAAATTGAACGTTATGCTATCTGGCTTCTAAACAACAGATAAGTTTCATTTTCCACCATATATTGCTCTTACACTTCATGTGTGCACCCTACTACAACAGTTGGCCCGGCTTCACCATTCTGAAAGAATTAGGAACAATATGAAGTCTGTTTCAAGAAAAGCTGCTTGAAAACCCTTTTGTTTATACAGCAGATCTGCCTTTCTAGTCCAATTTTTACTGGTAAATCAAAAAACAAATCAATGGCAATCACTAGTCCAATTAAAAACTGACTACACTCTATCAGTTTTATGCCTTTCTATACCTTTGATATCCCCTCATGTTATAATGACCGAATGTCAGATTTTGAAAAGCAGCCAAGGGAGTTAGGCACAAACTTTCATTCACTTTAAATGGAAGCTAGGCCTCTAGCTCCCTTAGATGCTTTTGAAAATCCCTCCCCAAATTTCTACTAGTTGGCCAGTTAATGCTGATAGCTGAACAGAGAAGACAATCATATTTTTTTAAATAAAAATTTTACAAAATGAAGGCATCACACGTACATACAGTCAAAATTATAGAGACAAATCCAAGAAAAAAACAAAGAGGCTACTAGTTATGGAAGTGTACATTTGAGACCTATTAAGTAATTGGATTTGTTCAGAATGCTCTGGGGGAGTGTCCTGATATGTCTCTCTGTGTGTATATACATACACTTACACACACTCCTTGTCTCTCTCCCTCTCCCCCGCTCCCTTTCAATGTATAGCTCTGGTTCCAACCAATATTTTCCTTGATATGTAGTTGTAAATTAACAGCAATTTGTATGTAATTGAAGCCACTAAATAGGTTGCAGTTTTGGATCAAACTTAGCTAATCAAATATTCACAGCACCTTTTATGTATTCTGTCACTTTAATGCAGTGGTTCTCAACTGATGGTCCATGGACCACTCATGTTCCATAGTGACTTTTTTGGTGGTCCACATGAATATTGTCCAAAGTCAGATAGTGTGAGCAGGCACTGCCGTTAGGCTGTTTTACGTCGTGTTCACAAGCACCTAGCATGTCATCCATAACGTCATCTAGGACGCAACCGCGTTGTGTTGCCAGTAACTTCCTTCTAAGCCTCTGAGCGTCAGTGTAGCTCCCGCTGTTGTGCTGCGTGGTTGTCGTGTAATTCGTTCTGTGCTAAATGGGATATCTGTATGAGTGATTTATAATTACTAGACATCTCCCAAAATAAACTGTCCATTCGAAAAATCAAAATTTCGTTGTAACCCCACAGATCTGAGATAATGGCAACGACAGGAAGGAATGTCAAGCGCAAGTATTTGAAGGACTACATCAAATTCAGCTTCACTTGTCAAGAAAAAGAAGGCGTGGATTTGCCACAATGTGTTATTTGTTTCAGAGTCTTGGGGAATGACTCAATGAAGCCGGCTAAGCTGAAACTCCATCTCAAAAAGTCATCCAAAATTGTTGCAAAAAGATGGAGATTATTTTGAGCGGCGGTTATCAGGTCTGAAACAACAGCGCCTCAATTCAACAGGTGCATTCTACAAAAATACAAGCAGTGCAGTGACCGCTTCCTACATTGTTGCATACAAAGTTGCACAGGCCAAAAAGCCTCATACCATTGTAGAGCAACTTGTGCTCCCCTGTGCAAAAGAGATGGTGCAGCTAGTTCTTGGTGAGGAAGCAGCAAGGAAGCTGAATGATATATCTGACTCTAACAACACAATATTGAGACGGATAAATGAGATATCACAGAAATCAATGAACAAGGATGAAATGAAGTCTCCATTTTTTGCCGTACAATTGGATGAATTGACCGACGTCGCAGTGTTTGCTCAACTATTGGTGTTTGCACGATATATGGTTAAGGGAGACTTCAAAGATGAGTTTCTTTTTTGTAAGACTCTTGATACCACCACAAAGGCTCAGGATGTGATGGAAATTTTTAACAATTTCTTTGAAGTGCATGGTCTGGATTGGGCAAATCTTGTGGGTGTCACCACTGATGGTGCACCTGCCATGCTGGGCTCAAGATCAGGCTTCCAAATGGTGAAACAGCACACTCCAATGGTAACCAGAGTTCATTGCTTCATTCATAGGGAAGCTTTGGCATCAAAAACATTGCTTGATTAACTCAATGCCGTTTTCAAAAGTTGGTGAAAGTGGTGAATTACATCAAATGATCGGCTCTGAACACCAGGCTGTACAAAAGATTTTGCCAGGACATGGGTTCTGACTTTGATGTGTTGCTGTTCTACACTTCTGTACGGTGGTTGTCAGCAGGGAACGTACTCAACAGAGTTTTCCAATTGAGAGAGGAGTTGGATCAGTTTCTCCAGGCTCCAGGGAAAGAGGAATTCCGAAATGTGCTGATGCAGTCAAATTTAGAATTTGTGCATCTTGTCGATATTTTTAGAATCTTGAACAAACTGAATCTTCAGCTGCAAGGGAAAGGTGCAAATCTGTTCTCTCACCAAAGCATCATCAAGGCTTTTCTTGACAAATTGGAACTCTGGATCGTAAGAGTTGAAGGCAGTAATTTGGTTCAGTTTCCATATGTGGATGCCACGCTCGGGGGGAAAGGAAGCCATTCGGACGCAAATTCTCAATCATTTATGGAAGCTACATGACGAATTCCAACGATACTTTCTGGAGGTGGACAGGTGAAAGGATGGATTATCTTTCATCAGGAATCCATTCACAACAGATGTTAATAGTATTCCAGAGGATCTGCAGGAGGAATTTTTGGATCTGAAAAATGATTTTGCGACCCAAGACGTGTACCAGCAGTCTACCATAGAAAAATTTTGGGCCAGCATGACTGGGAGTTACCCAAATCTGTCTGCAGTCAGATTTCTTTTGCCATTTGCATCAACTTGTATGTGTGAGATGGGATTTTCGTGTTTGTTGCACGTTAAGTCAAAACTGAGGAATCGGCTCGCAGTGGAAAGCGATATTCGTTGTGCATTATCAAGTACCACTCCAAACATTGAAAAGCTTGTCAGTGAGAAGAGAATCCAAACATTTAGTAAGAAATAAATTTCAAACCAAAATGTGTCTGCTCTTTTTAATCATGTCTCAACAAAACAAAACAAAAATTAAAAAAAAGGTCCACGAAAATTTTTTGATTGGCTTGGTGGTCCGTGGACTGAAACAAGTTGAGAACCACTGCTTTAATGGGACAGTCATAATTGCTCAAACTGCTCTAATAATTGCAGTGAAAGGTGTTACTTTGTAGTAAGGTAATAAATGGGTCATGGATTTTTGCACTCTGTCTCACACAATGAAAACCGGGAAGTGTCTTGGTTAAGTTCATTTTAGTATTTTGCTTTAGGATTAAGACCTAAATATTTCTGGAACCCTTTACTGCATAGAAAGTTGCTGAGTAGGAAATCTGCAGAGGGGCAATTGCTGCCAACATTATGCTCCAGCTTAGCAGCCACCTATACAGCTGTGTACTTCTCTCTACTTTGGTAAGAGTGAGGAAAACATTAGGGCTGAAGAGAAGTGAGACCACAACTGGAGCTGGGCAGATAATGGAGTTTTGAGTTCACTGGGAGTTTTGAAAAATAAATAAATAGTTTCAGCTTGATCCAAAAATAGTTGTTTAATTTTTTCAGTGCGTAAAAATAATTTTTTAAAAAAAGTTAATCACAATGTTTTAATGTTACCGAAATGAAAAATTTCAACACAAAACATTCTGGTAATGTCAAAAGGAAATGTTTAGTTTTAACCTGAAACATTTTGTTTAGACTTTCAGGCATTTTGACGAATGCAAGCAAACAAAAATGGTGGCGGGGAAGAGGTGGGTGGGGCCTCCCTTATAAGTTCCTTTTAAAAAACAAAAGGAAAACCGCTTCCAGAGGGGAGAGTGGAAAAGCCCCATCTCGCAATATCCCTTAGCACAATGGCTAGGGCACTCTCCAGTGATGTGGGAATTCCAAGTTTAAATCCCTTTTCCTCATCAGTTAGTGTGTGGACTTGAACCTGAGTCTCCCTGCATCCCAGAAGAGCATGTTAACCACTGGGCTAACACTTATGGGGGGAAAGACACCATCTTTGTGAATCCTTTGCTTGCTGTTGTGAAAATGTCTTGTCTAAAAGTCCAAACAAAAAGTTTCATTTTGATATTAACAAAGCATTTTGACTCTTTTGGTTCCATCAAAATTAGTTCATGAACTTGACATGAATTCACAAATAGTTTATAGACCTGAAACTGCATTTTCTGATAAACTACTCATCCAAAAAATTTCATCCCACTCCAGCCATCAGTGCTTTGCCTCCAGGTAGAATGTCACCTATACTGTAGATATTTCAAAGCTTCATGTGTTTTTCCACACACACTGCAGGTGTCCCTTAAAGCTCTGCCATAGGTCTTCCTTGAAGTAAATGACTCTGCCATCCAGAGTGTGCCTGGCCTTTTCCCTATGAGGCTTCTGAATTGCCTGTCAGCACAACCTTCCCCCACTCAGATTCTTGTTCGTTCACCTCACTTCTTTGCTCCCTGTTTTCATTTTCCCGAAATTCTCTGCTGAGATTTGACCCACTCCCACCCCCTTATTCATCCATAATCCTACTTCCCCATTCAGCCTTCCTTTCAGTTTCAGTACACACATGGCCTATTTTCTGTGTTCAAGAGGATTCTGTTTCCCGATCAATGCTGCACTTATCTTCTGGAGTCCTCCTAATAAAAGATAGCAAGGGAGGGTCTGAACTTTGCCATTTTATCTTAGGACTCTTAGGCCTGGTCTACGCTACAAAATTAGGTTGATGTAAAGCAACTTTCATTGACCTAATTTTGTAAGCGTCTACACTAAAATGTCGCTCTCGCCGATGTAACTCGCCTACTACACTGACTTAATAACTCCACTTCTACAAGAGGCAGAGGCAGTGTTGATGTAGTTAGGTCGACACAATGTCAGTGTAAATACTGCATTGCTTACATTGACTGTTGCTGCCTTTCAGAAGCCATCCCACAATGCCAAACACTGATAGTTAAATTGGTGCAAGTGCTCCTGGTGAGGACATACCCCACGACCCAAGGAGCGTAGTGAGGACATGCCCCAGCGATTTAATTACTGTGGTGGCTCTATGTCGCCGTAACTTAGATTGACATAATTTTGTAGTGTAGACATATCCTTAGGCTCTGTCCATATAATCTGGGTGAGTGAAAGGTATACAGGATTAGAGGATCATGCAGAAAAAATTATCTCTGGGGTAATGCCTGTGGGTCCTGGGTGCATGAGCAGTTTTTTTGGTCACAGGAACATATTGTCCAAATTTTATACAGTAGATTTAATACAGTGGATTAAAAGTAAGAACACAAACTGAAGGTTCTAAAACCATTTTACTGGAGAGAAAATAAACTGTCGTCCTGCCTGTTTCTTTTTAGCAGTCTAAACATGACATTTAGTAATTTGGAATGAATTGTAATTTTTTTTCAATTGTACCTTATTGTTCATAACAGATGTCTAAGGGATTTTAAGTAGAAGACGTTTCACTTATTTTTTTGCCTTTTTTATTGTTGTGACACAAATATCAGTGAAAATAGTAAGTATTTTAGAGAAAATGTAAACCCTTAAAGCTATATAAATAAAGTGAACTTATTTTTGGCAGAAGGTAATTTCAAAAAATGCATTTAGCAAGAAACTGAGTTAGTAAAAAAAGATTAAACTCAACTTTTAATCAGTAGAGATCAAATGCAGCGGGGCATATAGTAGGTTATGGTGTACATGGGGGTATGCGAGTTACAAATTTACTGAAAAGAGCTTATGTTCAAGCTTAATTAGTCTTTATAGTGAGTTAAAATGCTAAGAGGCTACCATATAGAGCACATTATTAACTATTAAAATTAGCTTGTCAAACATTTTCAGTTACAGTTCAAATCTGCAACTAGTTTCTTCCTTCAGAGAATGGAATCAGAGCAAGGAAGTTTGTTTAGGGTACGATAGGGTACAAGACGTACAGAATTAATCAAATATGCTTCATTTCAGCAAACAATTGTTTAAATACTGTGGGCTTGATTCTCAGGGTACATATACACTGCAATCTAACTAGTATGGCTAAAAAAAGCAGTGAAGACACAGAGCCTAGCCCCAGGTGCAGGCAACATAGGTACGTGCCCAGGGTTCTGGCAGACCTGTAGAGCCCATGCCACCACCTCTTGACTGCTCTTTATAGCTGTGTTGCTAGATTCAAATTAGCACACTTATGCCTGCTATTGCGGTGTTAGACATACTGGCAGTTTAGAGTGTCCAGCAGTGTAATTACATTTACGCTCTAAGGCCCCTATACATTGCCAGCATGGTGTAAAGGCACCATAGGATAAGTGAGAATTGGACCCCATATCATTTTTTCATGTTTTTATTTTACATTTTTGTTGTGTATATATTGATGTAGAATGTTTTAGATAATGCTACTTGTTTGCTGATTATCTTCTAAAAAATCAATGTCCGGCTCAGCATTCATAATCCACTATACACTATGCGTTTCCAAAATCTAATTTTCCATGCCATTAAAAACTGCAACAAATGAAACCGTTTTCCATAAAATTCCTTACATAAAATGTTATAGATTATCAATGCATAAAATGTTCAGATGCCAATTTTAGTACATGCAACCATGTAAAACACTATACTTATCAATCCATATTCAGGGTTTGATGCTGCAAAAATGTTCATAAATAACAAACTTTACTCATATGGGTAGTCCCAATGACTACTGAAGTCAGTGGGACTTCACACACGAGTGACTTTACTCATGTACACGTTAGTAGGATTGGTACACTAACATGCCAGATTTTTGGGTCCCTCAGATGTGCTGTACTTCATGCTCATTATTGGCTATTACTAGGAAATCTATTAATTCTATGATTAAATCAGTATAAAGCTGTGTATATTCTAACATAGGAATATTTTTAAACTAGTGGTTATTCCTTGTATTTATATTGCTCTTGAATTTAGAAGCACTTTCAGGAATACTGAGAATTCTTATTTTATAGGTATTGGGTTATATATTTTAAAATGGCTTTCATTGGTCTGAAATACGAGTATTCTCTTATAAGAGGATCATGTTTCAAACAGCACCCAAAAAAACCCAACAGTTTTGCTTTTTCAATTATTTCCTTTACACTGAGAGAACTTTCAAATTAGTGTATAAACTCTGAGTTGAGTATCTTGGAAATGAGCATAGGTTGAGAGATTACTGCCATGTAACATCATTCTCTGGTAGACAATCCCTTATATGGTTAAAAGCATTCCTTTTGGTGATTTAACTGGAATGTTAAGACAATGAAGACATAAGCAGTCAAATGAGTATCTTATAAATAGAACTTCTGGATGTTTACTGTGAAATCAGGAAATCCTTTAAGGAGATAATATTATATGGAATTTAAATTAAAAATAAAGAACAGATAGGAATAACTGAATTATGATCATTCATATTTTAACACAGTGTAAATAGTTATAAAGAGTTAGGCAGTCAAACTGCCTTAAGAAAACTTCTACAGAATATAGAGTACAATAGAAGTCCTTAAGACAATATTTTGTGCTTATTTTAAGTATTGTTGATTTTGGCAACTTTTTAGAACAAAATGATTCTTGGTTATCTTATTTCAAGTTGACAGATGTTAATAATTCAGCCCGGTTTATTCTTTCTGTAATTTTTTTCATTTTGAACTTCTTTAGATTCCTTGACTTTAAACACATCTCAATTTTCTCTTTATACATCTTCCATTCCTTGCCAATAGTGTTGCGCTTTTCTACAATTTTGGAAAATCCTGGAAATCAGACCCAGGAATCATTAAAGCCACAGAAGAACAAAAGAAAAAGGTAAAAATACTACAGACAATTTTTTTTTTTTTTTTTTTTTTTTTTTGGAGAATGGGGAGAAAATACCATGTCCTTTTTCAAGGATGAGCTACCGGTGTGTTTCCAAGTGGTTGAGTCACTTGCTGTTTAGCAGAGGGAAATAAGAGTAAATTGTTATGAACCACAGCATAGCACTATCAAAAGGTTGTTTTTGCATTTATCTTACATATTCCCTTGTCTTTATTTGCAAGTAGTGTACAGGTCTTGCTTTCTAAATTTAACATTCATGATGTTGTAATTAACAACATAAAATTGTAGTTTAAATGTAGTGAGGTGGTAATGTGTAAATCTTTATATTAGGTTCAAAAAGTGATGAGATGAGGTTAAAAGTGATAAATTAGGTAATCCAGATTCATTTATGGAAGCGTAAAAATGTGCTCTGTTCTACATAGGTTCTTATACCTCTCTCATCGCAGTAGTATCTGAGTGCCTAATGTATTTAATTATAAGACTCACTTAATATTAGCTGTATACAATGTTGTTGTAGCCATGTTGGTCCCAGGATATTAAAGAGAGAAGTTGGGTGAGGTAATATCTTTTATTAAACCAACTTCTATTGGTGAAAGAGACAAACTTTCAAGCTTACACAGCTTTTCAGTTCTGGGTAGTGTACTCAATGTCACAGCTAAATATAAGGTGGAACAAATTGTTTAGCATAAGTAGTTGACATATATTTCAGGGGACCATTCAAGGTGAAGTGTCCAGTGAACACCTCTCCAGAAGAAAGGAGGGGGGGAAAAGCTAGGGGCAGGGGGATTGATTAACACCCCCTGCCCCTATCTTGCAACATATCTTTCAAGATCCATGCGTCTTATAAATGCTAATCACAACATGTGGTGTACCTCACAATGCACTAAATGCACCAATAGCAACTATGTGGGTGAAACCAGACAATCACTATGCTCTTGAATGAACTCACACAGAAAAATGACAAAAGCACTATATCACCTGTGGATGACCAGATTTCACAAAGAGATCACTCTATATCAGACCTCTCAGTCCCCATCCTTAAAGAAACCTGCAGGGCACCTTCAAAAGACCAGCCTAGGAGCTTAAATTCATAACTTTGCTAGACACTAAAAGTCATGGGTTGAATAGTGACACTGGGTTTATGACTTATTACAGCAATCTATAACGGGTGGGCAATAATTTACGCAGGGGGGCCACTCCACGAATTTTGGTAAGTTGTCACGGGCCGCACATTTCTACTATATTAATGGAGGGGGCACAGGGTCTGGGAGGGAATTTGGGTGCAGGAGGGAGCTCCGGGCTGGTGCAGAGTGTTGGGGTGCAGGAGAGAGTGAGGGGTGTGGGCTCTGGGAGGAAGTTTGGTGCAGGAGGGGGCTCCGGGTGGGGGCAGAGGATTGGGGTACAGGAGGGGGTGTAGGGTCTGAGAGGGAGTTTGGGTGCAGGAGAGGGTTCTGACCTGGGGCAGGGGGTTGGGGTATGGGAGGGGGTGCGAGGTGCAGGCTCTGGCCGGGAGGTGCTTATCACAGGCGGCTCCCAGACAGTGGCACAGCAGAGCTCAGGCAGGCTGCCTGCATGCCATGGTCCCACCCCACTTCTGGAAGCGGCTGCTGCCGGCATGTCTCTGCGTGCCCCTTTTGGGGGGAGGGAGGCAGCGGGTCTCCATGCGCTGCCCACGCCTGCAAGCACTACCCCCCACAGCTCCCATTGGCCAGTGTCCGCTCAATGGGAGCTGTGTAGACAGTGCTGGGGATGGAGGCAGCCTGCAGAATCGCCTTATAGCACATGGGGCGCGCAGGGACATGCCACCAGGAGGTGGCCACTTCCGGGTGCTTCTGAGCGCCCCGCTGTGCTGCAGGACTTTTAGCAGCCTGGAGATTGTGAGGGGGCAGCCAAAGAGCCTGACAGGCTGGACAGAAATGTTAGATGGGCTGGCCATATTTTTCCCACCCCTGATCTAATACCCACTAACACCCACTCCAGATTTCCCCCTATGACTGGAGAGGTGTTAACTGGCCACTTCATCTGACTCACTTAGGTGCTTTTGGAAATCCCACTCTCCAGCATGCTATGCAACTCACTGCAAATCAAAGTGGAATGACATCAGGCTGCCTGGAATTGTATATTTGTCCATGGGCAGAGTAGTAATCTCTGATGGGGTTGTGATTGGTTAGGTTATTTTGTTTACAGGATAGATCAGCTGTTTTTTTGTTTTAATATCAGTGAATGTGCAGATTGAGGCATACCGAACCTCTTTTCTGTTACTGTGCGTCCACCAAGTTGGATGCCGGGCTAGTCCAATCTAAGTACCATTCCTTCAACAGAACTAAATAATTAAGTAGAATTTTAACACTTTGTAGAGTAGTAAGTAATCCCCTTTGTTGCCTCTGTTGAGCAAACCACATAAACACAGGAGTCCCATTGAAGTCAATGGGACTGCTCACCTACTTCAAATTAAGCACATGCTTCAGTGCTTTGCCAAATCATGGTCTAAATAAAAAATCAGCCAATTTCCAGTCTTCTTCCATCAGGATTTTGTCACTGTGATAACGTTATGGATTTTTTTTATGCAGACACTCTGCAACTAATTCAACTCTAGAATGGGCCATCATAAAAATGACAGGCATAAAATATTCTGGGCATTGTAGTAGTTTCCCCACATTGCTTCGTAACTTATCTTAAAGTCAACCAAAGTCAGGGCACCAAATAATTTGTGCTTCCCCTCCCTGCTGAACAAATAGGCAAGGCAATCCAGCAGACCACAGTAAGTATATCTGGAAATGCCAGCAACATTAGAGTTTCCAGATGTTTTTTCTTTTGACATGCCCTTTTCAGTGACGTATTTCTGCTTTCTAGACTAATTTGAAGTAGTTCAGGCAACTCCCCACTTTCCAAACTGCATTCAAATTATTATTAGTTGTAGTAGTAGCAGTTTATTTACGTTTATTATGGTACTGCTCAAAGGCACTAATCAGGATCTGGCCTGGATTGGACTAGTCACTGAACAAACATACAGGAAAATAGTCCCCAAAGAGTAAAAGGCATGCAGTGTATTGTATAAGCAAAGGACCATGTTGAATAGTGCTTTATTCTACAATTACTCCCATTGAATTCAGTGGAACTACTTGTGGCGAGGTCCCAAACATGCAAGAGGGTATCAAAAGCCAGCCCAAAGTGATCACAGTGATGGTAGACATGCCTCCTGTTAGTTCTGACTCTTTTGTTTTTCATCTATTTGTTTTATTTATATTAGTTTTTTGGAGGAGTCACTTGGAATTGAAGTGTAACTAGAGGAAGGGATTGTTAGAGGAATGAGTAAAGGGAGAAGGAAACTGCTACTGCTTCCCATTTGGAGGAGGGAGGAGAGGCTGCTGGTCCTAGTGCCACAGTTGGTTCCTCTGATTTCTGCAAGAGGAAAATAAGGCTCTGGTTTATCCCTGAACCCTTGACTGTAGCTTTTACTGGCTGCTTTGGAGAAGGAGCCCCGGGGTCTAGTGTATTTCCATAATCACCCCCTGCAAGTTCCTCCATGTAGTGTCTTGGAAGAATTGAAAAGGCATTTGGGGATCTTCGATTGAGGTATCCCCCTTGGTAGCCATCATCTCAACCAGGAAGTAAAGGTAAACCATAGAATCATAGAATATTAGGATTGGAAGACACCTCAGGAGGTCATCTAGTCCAATCCCCTGCTCAAAGCAGGATCAACAGCAACTAAATCATCTTCTTGCATACCACCTTTGTTTGGATATTGCCATCTTCTTTCATACCACCTTTGTTTGGCTTGTTACACTGACAGAATAGTCATAAGTACCTTCTGCTCCTTTTCTAATCAGGAGAGGTGAGGAAGGAGTTAAAATCATATGGATCCAAAGACACCAATGTGACAGGGCACTTAAAACCCAGAACCATGGTTAAAATATATTTCGTGTACTATGGCTGAAGGTACACATTAGACAAGCGTATTGGTTTTTAATTTTATTCCTTAACTATTCATGCTAATCAGAGTGAATTCTTCCTGGGCCAAGAAGAATAGCTTTGGCAAAAGACATTTCCAGGACAATTCCTTTGAACTCTGTGAATATATATTTTCCAGACACTGCAAAGTTTATATAAAAGCCTCTTGTGGCACAATCTTCAGCTGCTGAAATATAAAGGTTGTTGGACATGTAGACTGTTTTCATTTCCTCGAGTAATAAGTCACCGCTATTCCAATAACAAAATAGATACTGGAAGGACACATAAAATGAAAGGATCTAATTTAATGTAAGGAAATTGGGATGTTGTAACTGAAATCCACCATTGTATATCACTTGATCCATAAGCATAGCATGATGCATAGTGGGTTGGAGGTTTGGATTTTATTACTGCTTTTGTGGTTACGAGATGAACATTCTGCGGAGTAGGTAATTGCAACTTTGGACTGTATACCACTAAACTTAAATTTCTCCTTCTTGACTGATGGGTCCTGACTGGAAGGTAATCTCTGAGGACTTCTCAAAATGCGAAATAGTTTGAGTTTAAATGTGTGATTTTAAAATCAATTTAGTTAAACCTGTGTGCTAAATTCTGTGTGGATGTTCTAAGTCAGTCTAAACCTGCTTTATATCTATTTAGCTTAAATCAACTAAGAATAGGTTTAAGGTAAACTAAATAAGCCACTTTTAATTGGAAATAAGTGTCTACATAGAGTTTTGCACCAGTTTAAATAGGTTTAAAACTTTAAATTAAATATTATGTGTGTAGGCAAAGCCTGAGATAGTCTGAGCATACAGGCCTGAATATGAGCTACAGAAATAATTTTAACACTGGAAATTAGAAGGGTATGTGTTTAAAAGTTTAAATACTAATTTTATTTCTTGTTTGTTTCTTCTGAAGACAATAGTTGAACTTGCAGAGACAGGAAGTCTGGACCTCAGTATATTCTGCAGTACCTGTTTGGTAGTATGCTTTTTATTTATTTATTTTTGTTTCCACGTAATTGAAATGTAAATATCAGTGTTGGGGGAGAGAGGTTAATATATGGAGATATACTTATCTCATAGAACTGGAAGGACCTTGAAAGGTCATCGAGTCCAGTCCCCTGCCTGCACTTGCAGGACCAAGTACTGTTCCTGACAGATTTTTGCCCCAGATCCCTAAATGGCCCCCTCAAGGACTGAACTCACAACCCTGGGTTTAGCAGGCCAATGCTCAAACCACTGAGCTATCCCTTGTTTGTGATGGGTAAAACTGGATATTTATATAGTAAATAAATGAGACTTCCCCCTCTTTTCTCCATATTATTTCAGAGATGGACGTTATTTAAAAAACTTACGTCAAAATAGTGTTTTCCAAAAAGCTCAAGTGGGTCTGTTCATAAGAATTATGGTAATGTCAGGGGGGAGATAATTTTGACTTTAAGCAGAGAATTCGTTAATGGTATCACAATGCTAGAATCTAAGTGTCTTTACCAAGTAAAAAATTATTTGCTGGACATGCTACATATTATGAAGATTGTGGGGTGAAATTCTGCTCTCCCTGTGCAACCATTCTGAAGTAAATGGAATTCTACTGATTGATATAAATGAGAGCAGAATTTAGCGCAATTATTGACTGGCATCTAACATGCTTGTTTAGTTTATATATAGGTTGGCTCATTTTTCCTTCTTCGAATTTGATACTGTTTCCACCTTTTAGTCTTTTGTTCCTAAATTCACTGACTTGTGAAATTTCAGTAAAACTAACAAAATTAAATGCTGTAGATAAATATTGTAGTTAAATAGTTTCTTCAGTTTCCTGATTGTGTTGAGCTGAAACATTTATCCACAGAATTTAGTTTAATAGTTTTTTTGCTTCTGCAAGTTGATTAATAATATCCAATTATTGGGTTGCGGTTGAGAACTCTCATCTCATTTTTTCTTGTGTTTAGCTAATGCACTGATGAGATAGCTTTGACCATCAATACATGCTACTTACAAATGTGTTTTGTACTTTCAGGCATGCTTGCCGATGACTTTATAAGTATTATTGTTTTCTTAATACCTGTACACTTTTTTAAACCCTTTTGTGTTTTGATAATTATTGGGAAGAGCGTACTTTTTAATCAACGATATTAAAGGAGTGCTTTGATTAGCAGTTTCCATATGGCATCCAATCATTTATGCAGTCATTCAGTCTGAGAAACCATTTTTCTTTAAATAATTATCTGACAATAAAAAAGTTGACAACTTTAAATTATGCCTTTGTATAATGTAAAGTTGTTTTTCTCATTAATGAGGTATTAGCTATTTCTATAGATCAAATCATAGTTTCTATAGCAGCAGCTAAAATCAAGGAACGGCATGGAGTAAAATAGTGATGGGACAACACCCTATGGATTGAGTTTTGCTAACTTTGACACAATCCTTCAACTGATAGCGTGTAAATAGATTGCTGCATCCATGCACAGCCTGCTGGAAGTCAGTTAGCCTCCACGCAGGCATAACAGTTCACCCCCATGCTCTTAGTTGGAGGATCAGGGTCTTTGTTTTAACTTCATGTTTATTAGGGGACAAAATTTGCACTAAATTTTGTATCTTTGTGAACACTTTAGTTTAACTTTGAAGGATATCTAAACCAAACCAAACTAAAAGTAATTGCTTCAGTTTTGGAAAACTAGTGAACCATTCCTAGCCCTTCACATTTCTAGGACTTTTAGATTGTTAGGCTCACTAGAAAGGACATAGGGTTAAAGAAAATGTGTGTTAAATTTTTTATTAAAAAGAGAATTGGATAACGAATTTTATACAGATTTTAAATGCGGTATTCAATCCTGTTTTTTAAAGTTTCTAGTAACTCAATAATAATATTTTACATTGATGCATCCATTTTTTTCTGGTGTTGGACTTTACAGCATTCTGTCCGGCATTGCCGTAACTAAAATAATCTCCTTTAGAGCATGAAAATAGTTTATTTCAAAAGTGAGCTGGACTTCTTAAATTTGGCTATAATCTTAAAAAGAAAAAATGCTAATTTTCACACCCCTCCACACAACATTTTAAAATGGAAATCAGCTTCAAGAAAACAAGGGCAGCTATCTAGTTCCACTAGAAAACATAATATGCACATTCCTTTTAAAATGTGATTAGCAAATATAAAAGACTTTAAAGTCTACTAATAGTACATACTCATGCTTTGCATGAGATGGAATACTAATAACAAAATGCCAACTTTTTAAAACATTGTCAATTCTTCTTAAATATGCACACATACAGTGCAGTTTTATTAACCCAAAAGGCCAAGCATTGGCCTTTTGCTGCTATTAAGAGGAATGACTTAAGTAATAATCTTAACCCCATTTTAATACTAATGGTTCTATCTGAGCTGCAGAACCCATCTTGTTACCTAAAGTTCGATGCAGTTGGGAGTAGGAGCTATCTGCCATATAACAAAAGGCCTGCTGCCTCCCTAGTGCCAAGAGAAGGGACAGCTGCATAATGTCCTTTGTAGCAGTCTGTTATGTGGCATTGGCATGTAAAAAGCAAATCAAGATCCAAGAACATGCAAAATTGTATTATTGGTATTGGAAATTATTTTCTTAATACGTTTATTAAGATTTACCATGTCTCAGTTTCCACACAAGCATTCCTTCATTAATTCAATGGCCACCTAGTGATAATTACACCCCAGGTACAAGCGTAAGCATATACTCTTGTATTATGTACCCAACAGCAATACAGTTGTAAATACTGGCCAAAATACTCTCAACAGGATCAGGCCTAGGAGGGACCTTCCCATCATGGCCGTGACTCCGGAGGAATAAGGAAAGGCACTGACAAAGTAACCCTAGAAAACCTTGCTTTTTTAATACACTATAACAAACAGGGGATGTCATTGTTTGTTGTCAGACCTTACTAACTCCAGATGAAGCAGCTACGTTGAACCTTGTCCTCTGCCCCAGCCAAGACAAGATTAGTGACTGGGCCTCTTTCTTCAAGGTTTGCCTCTTACCTTGTTTGGCTATATTTCTCTTTGACTACCAAACTACACATTTCTTTATACTGAACTAAACACACCAATTATTTACAATGCCTGGTGCCCAATTAACCATATTTTCTTTATTTCTATTACCTCAACCCAAACCTTAAATGAGATAACACTAGTATTTTTAAGGGTCACTACAAGATTAACACAAATAACTTGTGTTTTCTCATGATCTCATCCTTTTACATGCTTCAGTCCTACCACTTCAGTCCAAACTCAGTTTGAAACTATAGTCTGCGTAAGCCTAACGTGGGCCTATGTTACTACAGTTGGCAACCTTTTCAGAGTTGACTGCCTTAATGTTGGGCATCGGAATCCATATTTAGACAGATGATACAACAACTGGGGGAGCTGTAAATAATGAAGAATAATCTGGATCGCTTGGTAATCTGGGTGTGAACAAACTATGTATTTTAATACAGCTAAATGTAAACACTTAGGAACAACGAATGTAGGCCATACTTACAGGATGGGGGAGACTATCCTGAGAAGCAGTGACTCTGAAAAAGATATGGGGGTCATGGTAAATAATCAGCTGAATGTGCGCTTCCAGCATGATGCTGTGGTTAAAGGAGACGGGAATTTCGAGTAGGAGTAGAGAGGTTCTTTTACCTCTGTATTTGGCACTTGTGCGACCCCTGCTGGAATACTGTGTTCAGTTTTGGTGCCCACAAGTTAAGAAGGATGTTGATAAATTGGAGAGGGTTGAGAGAAGAGCCACAAGAGTGTGGAAGTTCTATGGCCTGTGTTATACAGAAAGTCAGACTAGATGATCACAGTGTCCCTTTCTGGCCTTTATACAGGACATATCTTGTGAGACGTGGCAAAGTTTTGACAAATAAAAATAACTTTTTATAAAAGGTTTATTGAAATAAACCAATGTGATTGGTTGTCGCATCCTTACAGCAACTTCAAGCTATGTAGCAAAACTGTTATATTTTGAACAAGCATTCAGTTTCTCCCAAGTATCCTGGTTGAATCGTATTATAAAAAAGAAAAGTATGTGGAGAAGTTTATGTACCTTTGTATTCTGTTTTTTTTTGGGGGGGGGGGGTGGAGGAAAGAGGAGAATTATGAATATTTGCAGTAAACATTTCAGTTTGACTCAGAATTGCCATTGCTGGTTTAACAAAATGTTTAGGCCCTTTTCTACTGAAATCATGAGAATTGTAATGGTTTTTAAAAATTTGTAATACTTTCAGAGGTTTTGTGAAACTGAAGTACTTTGATTTTTCTGATGTAATGTAACATGATGTACCTATGTACATACATGTATGTGTGTCTATGTACACATGTAATTTAGTCACGTGGGGCTTTGTCTTTTGATCTGTATAGGCAACATCACAAAATCATAACTAGTATATGCATTGCAAATTAGTTGTTTCAGGACCTATGTAAAATAAAATCTAATTGGGGAAGGCTCTTAAGAGATAAGTAAGCTTCACAAAGCCTTTCAAAACAGAATTATTTTATTTTAAAATGGGCTGGGTTAAATGACATGTTGAGCCTGAAAAAGAAGTATCTTTTGCTTTGGTGTCAAAACTCTCTAGATATTTTCCAGGTTAACTGGAAAGTTTCTTTAAATCCTGAAGTGTTTTAACATTTCCTAATTGTCTGTGGATTAGTTGCTTAGACTTGCAAGTTATGTTTACATTTTGAAACAAAGTGTTTAAAAATAATTTCTTCCTGCACTTACCTACTGAGACCTGAAGTATGCATTTTATTTCCCATGGAAGAATTAATAACATGACAAACACCTAATGGAAATACTTTTTCTATAATGTTTATAGTGTCATTAATTTTTGTATAATAAACATAGAACTTTAGATTTAAAGGGATAAGTAAAAATGAAGTTGTTTTTTAAATATTTAGTTTTAAAGTTTAAATGTATTTTAATTTCAAGGTTTGTTCATATATTTTGTATTTCAAGATTTGTTCATGTATTTTGTTCTTGATTTGTCATAATAACCATGTTATATTTAATTTACAAAGTATATTCAGTTTGGGAATGGTTTTCAAAATTATCAAGGTGAACATTGGAGCAAAAGTCCCATTGGAAGTTCTCTTTAAATTCATATTCTTGTCTTTGGTAAATAGGCTTCATTAACAGCATTCTGTTTACATTAGGGTTCATTTATAAATAATGCCCAAAGAATCATCTCAGTCATAATGTAGGACTCTGTCAATATTAAATAGCTGAAATGAAACAAATCTGCACCCAAAACTCAGATACCTAGAGTATTTAGAGGGGTTTGCGGTGGATGGAAAGAGAAATAAATATATGATACTTTTTATGATATGACATTTTTATTTAAGGGAAAATATTTTAAATAGATTTTTGTGCCATACATACCATAGCTGACGTATGATGAAATTTCAAGACACTAATTGTTTAATGGAATCTGAATTACCCATTAGGCTTTTAAATTCCTGTTGACCTTGATCTAAGAGATTAACAGCAGCAAAGTATTTTAACATGCATTAAAATTCATTTTTTTTCCACCAGTATAAATCTGTCAGACTTTTCCTTTCACTTTGCTGTAAAGCTTTTTGTAATTATATGTCCATAAATATCTGTCAAACAGATACGGAAGCCAGTGAGGTCTAAACATTGTGGCGTGTGCAATCGATGTATAGCAAAGTTTGACCACCACTGCCCATGGGTGGGTAACTGCGTAGGTAAGTGATTGTTCAAATATGGAATCTTAACAAATAGAGAAGGGAAAAATACAGTTAGGTCAGTTTGTCCACCCCTTTCTCAATGCAGGATCATTCTCTATAGTATATTCCTCTGTACTTTGTAAATTCTTGTTTTAAATGACCACAGTAACATGGTTTCTGACAACTTCCTGGGAAAGACTATTCTAGGTCTTCAATATCACCAAAAGCATCTTGACGTTCAGCCTAAAGTTTCTTTTTTTCTGATTCATTGCATTATTCACAGTTCTCTCTGTTTCCAGTCCACGCATAAGTACTTAAAGCTTTGTTTCTAGGGGCTTATCTATATGGAGCAGAAATGTGCACTAGAGGGGTGTGATTTCTAAAGTGCACCAACGTGCACTAACTGACCCATGATGTTCCTGCTGACATGAACTAAAAGCAAACCCCTCTGGTGCACATTTCTGCTCTGTGTAGACAAGTCCTAAGTGAATTGCTTTCATCCCTGTTAATTTTTAAACATTTTATTTCAGCTATAATTATAACACCACATAAACAGTATGTAAGTATGTTTTTGTCAAATATGAACTCTAAAGCAAATAATTAATCACATTTTCAGTTTCTTTTCAATACAGCAGCTTTTTCATTTTCTACAAAAACAAGAGTGTATATACTGACTACAGTGGTGACTAGTCTCTTTAATATATATGAGATGAAGCATGGACTACTAGGAAAGTAGTCTTGGTAACAGGGAAACTCACAAACAAGTATTTTCCATTAGGGAACTGTAGTCAAGAGCTCAATTAATTCTTTGCTATTGTGACAGATTGTTACCAATCTGCCTGGGACTTTAGGTGATCAGGCTGAGGCCACAGGATTTTTAGGGGCGGAGATTAAGGAGCACACCAAAGTGACTAAGTTTAAAGCTTTATTAACCAAATAACAGTGGTGAGTGCAGGGTGCGCCCCACATCACTCAGAGAAAGGAAGAAAGTGTTAGTGCCCGAGCCCTAACCCACTTTCATACTCTCACACGCACAACCCAAGGCTGGCCAAGCCTGGGTGTAATTAAGAAGAAGAGAGGGAAGGGTGGACAAGAGTTCTGCCCTGTGCACAAGTCGTCCGGGGTCCGCTGTAGATCTCCAATTTGCTTTCGCTTTCGGGAGGGTTTTAAGCCCTGGGTGATCCTGGGGACGTTTTGGCCAGGGGAGCGCCCCTCCCTGTTCCCTGTGCTTTCTGCACCAGTCTGAACTGGCTCTCCGCAGCTTCCTTAACTTTTTTTTATAACACGCTGGCTTTAGGGTTCCGAGGCAGTCTGTTGAGTTTTATTGGGCCAACCTTTGAAAATGTGTAATTTTGTTAGTTTTGTAACTTTTTTAGTTTTGTTTGTTTTAGTTTTTCGTTTTTATGGTTAGCTGGGGTTAAGAAGCATGCAGAGAGTGTCTCTGTGTAAGTCGGTCGGCCTTGGGCACTTGGCAGCTTTTTATTTTTGGGCTTGGCTGAATTTTTAAATTGACCCGTTCCTTTCCCCCTTGGCCTCTCGCAACCTGCAAAGGAATTTTCTATTCCCCACTTACACTTGTAACCCTTTTTAACTGCTAATTTACTGCATATAAAAGTGTTAGCAATGTTTGCTGCAGGTGCTGACCAAGGGGACCCCGGAAGGGAGGGAGGGGGGACATTTCTTACTGTGATGCTATGTGTCAGTAGATTCAAAATGGCTTCTCATCTAGGTGGATTTTCTACTCCTGGGGAATTTCTGCACCAAAAAAATAAAAATTCTGGCAGTGAACCTGGAGGGTTGTTGACTGTGGTTGAGAAAAGTATAAAACAGTTCTTTAGACTCTCATTCCGTCAAGCACATCTGCCCCTGTACCCCTACCCCACCCCCGTCCCCATGTTTCCTTGCACCACCCTGTTCCCATGTGGCCCTGAAACTGTTTCCTGTAAGCTGCGCACTTGGGCAGCTGCACAGGAGAGATTTAAGTGCCTCCCAGCTGATTAACAGCACGCGCACAGCCAGCAGCATGTGTTCAGATGCCCCTCCTCTATCTCTCACAACACACACACACACACACACACAGTCTCTGTGTCTCTCACACTCACCTCCCACACATACTTGAGGTACTTCCAACATCATTCCTCATATATTCTTTGCTTATAAAAGCAACATTACAACATGTTTACAGATGAAGGAAGCTGTTTGATTTTGGAGGAAGGAAGTGCCTTGTGTGCTTGTTCTAACATGTATGTTTGGGTTTTCTGCTTCTGTCTTATTTATTTGTTCATTTCACTTGTTAAAAGCACTTGATTATTTTTTGCCTCTGGAGGAAGCTCTTGGTTTAATAGGCAAAATATTTGACATAAATGACCGATTAAGTGCTCTGCTGCTTGGATACAGAGGGACACATCTTTTGTAGCCTATTATCATCTGTGTAGTGTCTGTGTGGTTAGTGCACATCCTAGGGTCATTGGAGTGCTGTATTGGTGAATGTATTCTACAAATTGAGGGAAAGTTGAGAAGTTCCGAATTGTGTATATATACAAATAAATGTATCACAATATTAGAAATGCATCTGTCGAGTATATTAACGCATGACAAAATTGGTTTCATTTTGAGCAAATGCTGTTACGGTATGTATCATTCACTCAATTTTAAACTCATTTACAAGTAGAATTTTTTTTAAGTTTCATTCAATAATTTAACCAGTCTTTTTAACGTCTTGTTTACCTAAATTGGTGTCTATCCATCTTTTGTTGGATGTTTTCTTTTCAGTTGGCTGTCAAGCAGTTTAAGGTCAACTTGTCCTGTACCTTTAATTGTCAAAAAAGGATGTGGATTTTTGTCCAGATTTCTATTTTCTGCCCGTCTTATTAAAAATACCTGCCCTCTGTTGCCAAGAAAAAAAAGTAGTTCAGTATTTTTGAGACATACCAAAACAGTTTTTGAGCTCTTCCTGGCTCTGCACCAGCTGTTGACTAACCAGTTCCCAAAGCTGTGTTGATATCAATAAAGCAGATTGTAAATTAAACAAGCGCGTGTGAATTTCAGCTGCAGTATGGTAGGAGCATAGAAAAATAAAACAATGTTTGGCCCTATTGAAAGGGCAAAATTGTAAGGGAGAAAAACACCCTCTTTTCAATCTTCTAAGCAGTCATCTCGATTTTACAGACTAATGTAATGTTTCCAGAGAGTAATGTTTCCATATAAAGTAATTAGCAGTGTTGTCTTAAAATAATTTAAATTGAATTCACATGTAAATCAGCCATCAAGTGTATTACTGACCTTTTCTCAAGATGGAAGAAATTAATTCCTGTTGTTTGTGTTCATCTTTAGGGGCAGGGAACCATCGCTATTTCATGGGCTATCTGTTCTTTTTGCTTTTTATGATCTGTTGGATGATTTATGGCTGTATCTCTTGTGAGTAAATTTTTTCTTAATGGTTTTTAAGTACAATATTTCACTTAGTTCCTCGTATGAGTGTTTGCACTATCAGAGTTATACTGTGACACCAATTTTGTATTGGAATTGAGGTATGCTTTTTGTAACTGCCCAGTTTAGGTGTTCTAGAATAGAAGAATACCTAGTTATTATAGAAAAATATCTCATTAAGAATTCTGTATAGTCCTTGTTACTATTATTCCATGCTCTTCGTTAACTTACTATCATCTCTGTGAATTTAAATTACAGCTGCTTAGAAAAGGAGGGAGACATTGGGAAAGTTTTTGCAAATTATTTCCGTATTTCATAAAAAGATTGCCTTTTGTCAAAGTTTTCTGACCAGTTCAAATTTAAATACTACATTGATGTATAGAAAAAATGTGTGATCTGAGAATTTTATACGATTTAAAAATCTATAATATTTTTCTTCTTCCAGACTGGGGAATCCATTGTGAGACTACTTACACAAAGGATGGACTGTGGACATACATTACACAAATTGCCACCTGCTCACCTTGGATGTTTTGGATGTTTCTAAATAGCGTGTTTCATTTCATGTGGGTGGCTGTGTTACTCATGTGTCAGATGTATCAGGTATGAAAAGGCACTTTATTTGTTACTTATTATAGTCAACCCTGAATATTGAAAGTAAATTTGCATTCCCGTGACATCAAATATTCCCTTTTCAGTGTACTTAACATTGTTATAAAACAAGGCTCAGTGATCACAGAAACAAGATTTGCAGAGGGAATAGAAAGCTGATTGTGTTGTCAGTCATAGGGGTTGCCACATTTAGAATAGGGAGGGGAGCTGGAGCCACCAAGCAAAAGGGGAATTGTCTTATTGGGATTTGAAAGCGTGTGAAGTTCTTTGTATACCTGTACAAATGATCATTTTAGTAAGAGTGAAAGGGATCAGAAGTCTCTATTCAGTAGCTCCCTTGATAGCCGTACAAGTGAAGATAGTTTAAATAGGACAGTCATTGAATTAGGTTAGAAGGCTTTCTTCAGTCACTTTTGGCTGACATTTTCTTGGTTTGAAACCTTGGATAATTTTTTTCAAAAGTGCCTAAGTCCCATTTTTAAGAGCAGTTCAGGCACTTAGGCTCCTAAGTCCCATTGACTTTGAATGAGACTTACCTCCTAAGTCACTTTTCAAAATGGGACTTAGGCTCCTCAGTCACTTAAATGCTTTTGAAAACTGTACCCTTATTTCATATTACATGGTAAAGCCTGTTGCAAATTATTAGTGCTTCTAAATGGCACTCAGAGATTTAAATGCTGATACTCTTTCATCTATCACCTTCATGACACTACTAGCTTTTAGTGAAGCAGTCATCAGGAACTTGAGACTGCTTGGCTTGTCTACATGGCACGGCACAGCTCTCTAGAGGGGTGTGATTTATAAAGCACTGTAACGTGTTGTGGTCTAATTGCCCCACATAGCCCCTGCTGGCATGCTCTGAAAGGTATCTGATTTGCATCTGCATAGTCTTGTTTCAAAAATTCAGTGCAATGGTTTATATGTCAACAGTAACTGTTCATTGTTAGCAGAAGCTTCCAGCTAAATTGACTCCCACCGGGCTCCTCCCAGGTGCTGAGGTCCCCAACTTACCAAACTTCCAGCTTTTTCCTCTGACAACATTTCCCATGTAGTTCCTTGTTATAAAAAAACTAGGGCTGTCAGTCGATTAAAAAAATTAATCGCAATTAATCGCGCTGTTAAACAATAATAGAATACCACTTATTTAAATATTTTTGTATGTTTTCTACATTTTCAAATATATTGATTTCAATTACAACACAGAATACAAAGTGTACAGTGCTCACTTTGTATTTATTTTTATTACAAATATTTGCACTGTAAAAAACAAGAGAAATAGTATTTTTCAATTCACCTAATACAAGTACTGTAGTGCAGTCTCTTTATCATGAAAGTTGAACTTACAAATGTAGAATTATGTGCAAAAAAATAACTGCCTTCAAAAATAAAACAATGTACAACTTTAGATCCTACAAGTCCACTCAGTCCTACTTCTTGTTCAGCCAATCACCCAGACAAACAAGTTTGGTTACTATTTGCAGGAGATAATGCTGCCGGCTTCTTGTGTACAATGACACCTGTAAGTGAGAACAGGCGTTCGCATGGCACTGTTGTAGCCGGCGTTTCAAGATATTTACGTGCCAGATGCGCTAAAGATTCGTATGTCCCTTCATGCTTCAACCACCCTTCCAGAGGACATGTGTCCATGCTGATGACGGGTTCTGCTCGATAACAATCCAAAGCAGAGCAGACCGAAGCATGTTCATTATCATCATCTGAGTCAGATGCCACCAGCAGAAGGCTGATTTTCTTTTTTGGTGGTTCAGGTTCTGTAGTTTCTGCATCAGAGTGTTGCTCTTTTAAGACTTCCGAAAGCATGCTCCACACCTCGTCCCTCTCAGATTTTGGAAGGCACTTCAGAATCTTAAAACTTGGGTCGAGTGCTGTAGCTATTTTTAGAAATCTCACATTGGTACCTTCTTTGCGTTTTGTCAATCTGCTGTGACAGTATTCTGGGTCATCATCTGAGACTGCTGTAACTACATGGCAGAATGCGGGTAAAACAGAGCAGAAGACATACAGTTCTCCCCCAAAGAGTTTAGTCACAAATTTAACAAATGCATTATTTTTTTAACAAGCATCATCAGCATGGAAGCATGTCCTATGTAATGGTGTTCAAAGCATGAAGGGTTATACGAGTGTTTAGCATATCTGGCACATAATACCTTGCAACTCTGGCTACAAAAGTGCCATGCGAATACCTGTTCTCACTTTCTGGCGACATTGTAAATAAGAAGCCAGCAGCAGTATCTCCCATAAATGTAAACAAACTTATTTGTCTTAGCGATTGGCTGAACAAAGTAGGACTGAATGCATTTGTAGGCTCTGAAGTTTTACATTGTTTTGTTTTTGAGTGCAGTTATGTAGCAAAAAAATTCTACATTTGTAAGTTATAGTTCCACAGTAAAGAGATTACACTATAGTATTTGTATGAGGTGAATTGAAAAATACAATTTCTTTTCTTTATAATTTTTACAGTGCAAATAATTTGATATCAAAATAAATTATAGATGCAATACTGTACTAATTGTATTATTCAATTTCATCTTAATTTAGTAAAAACATTCATCCTTAGTTTAGCAGAAACTGCCACAGAATTTCCATTTTCTCCTACTGGAGCACACAGATATGAATGGCTTTGCCACAGAAGTTGCATTTAACTTGCAGCAGAGTATGTGGTGCCAACCCCTAAACTATAGGTTTGTCTACATTGGGAAACTAGCCCATTGCTGATAGTGGTTGTCAGTAGTAGGTCCTCACTATCTCTTTTTCAGCTCATGTTTGCAAACTGTTTAATTGCTTGTGTAATGGGACAAAAATATTTAACACCATTGCAGAAGGCAGGAGTGAAACATGATTAAAACAGTTCAGTGATTATGAGTACATACAAGTTGTGTAAGTCTGGTCTCCGTTATGCATTGTATAACTAACTGGACAAAACCTTTTCAATGGAATCTACACTAGTAGTTAAACAGTTTCCAGCACCAGTTGAGGGGACCCGTTGTTGTTAACTATTGTCAGCAGTGGTCATTTTCCTAGTACATATATAGTCTAAAAATAGTAAGTTGGGTCTACATATTGTTAGCTCAATGCAAAATGAGTTCAGGCTCTTGGCTGGTTACATAAAATAAAAGTAATAGAACTACAAATGCGTATAATAAAGAAATAAATTGTGTGTACTTGCTGTAGATCAGAGTACAGTTCTGTCGCGTCTTACGCGCATTTAACTTGCGCGATTTCGGCATTGCACGGTTCGCGATTTAAAAAAAAAAAAAAGTTCACTCGGCCGCCTGTAGTGCGGCCGATTCCAGCAGCGTATGCCCCGGAGTGAGCGTGAGACGCAAATCTGCTGTTCCCAATGCATACTTAGTCCCCCTGTGCCTCTCATTCTGTGTGCATCTCGCCGCACTGAGTGCAACATGGCCCCTAAACGCAAGCCAGCTACTTCATCTGGTGCTCCACCAAAGAAACAGCGATCTGTTCCAACACTGGAGGAAAAACTGGATGTGTTGGACTTATTGAAAGGTGGTATGTCAGTTGCCAGTGTGGCACGTAAATACGGCCGCAATGAATCTAGCATCCGTGCCATCAAGATTAGAGAGACAGAAATTCGTCAAGCCGTGGCATCAGGTGCTCCAAGAACTGCTAAGGTGATGAGCCAAGTGCGTGACAAGGCTTTAGTGAAGACTGAAAAGGCATTAAACTTATGGCTGGAAGACATGAACCATAAACGTGTGCCTATCAATGGCACCATGTTGCAAGAAAAGGCTCTTAGCATCTATGCGATGTTCAAACCTCCCACCGAAGAGGGACAGCCTTCTAACAAGAAGGAATTCAAAGCCAGCCAAGGTTGGCTTAACAGTTTTAGGAACCGCTTCAACCTCAAAAACGTGCAGACTACTGGTGAAGTTGCATCTGCCAATGAGGAGGCAGCAAAAGCCTACCCTGAACAATTAAAGGAAATCATAGAGGAAAGGGGCTATCTTCCAGAACAAGTTTTTAATGCTGATGAGAAAGGACTTTAAAGTGTTGCTGCTCGTAGACAGTGCTCCTGGCCACCCTGATGCACTCCGGTTTGCGCATGACGACGTTGAAGTCGCCTTTCTCCCCCCCAATACCACCTCCAACCTCTCGACCAAGGTGTCATTAGCTGTTTCAAGGCCACGTACACAAGGCTTACATTCTCACGGATCCTTACCGCTATGGATGCTGATCCCAATGTTAACGTGATGGAGTGTTGGAAGTCCTTCAGCACTGCTGATTGCATCACTTATATTAAACAGGCAATGGATGCAATCAAGCCTGAAACAGTCAATGCATGTTGGCGAAACCTATGGAAAGACTGTGTGAATGATTTAAAGGGTTTCCTGGCCATTGACAAAGAAGTGGAATGCATTGTTCAGGTGGCCAGGCAAGTGGGTGGTGATGGCTTCGTTAACATCCTCGAGGAAGAAATTGAGGAATTAATTGAGGGCCATAGACAAACATTGACTAACGAAGAGTTAGAGGAACTGATAAAATCGTCTACAGAAGACGAAGATGATGACGATGAACAAGAAGAGCCAGCAACTTGGACTCTTCATAAATTTTCTGAAGTGTTCCAAGCAGTGAAACACTTGAATGATTTAATTTCTGACTATGATCCCTCTATGGAACGAAGCCTCAAAATCACACGTAGTATTACGGGTGATTTGAGACCGTACCAAGAAATGTTTGAGGAGCTCAAGAGAGAACAGCGACAGTTGCCAATCACCATGTTTTTCAAGAAAAAACAACCAGCAGCAACTTCTCGAGCTGAACCAGAGCCAACCACTTCATCTGTGACTTGCTCTCTGTCACCCGAGCCTGGCCCATCATGTCCTAGATCGACATCAAGCCATGATGACCTCCTAATAGTGTTGTCAGAGGAAGAGGAAGACTAATCATTGGAGTGTGTACAATAGCAAGAATATCCAGGGTGACTGGTAACTGTTCAAGTTTACAGGACTGTACAGTTTTGATTTTTTATTCTTTCATTCTTCCATCTTTTGTTGTTAAAAATAAAGTACTGTAAAATTATATTTTGAGTGTATACTCTTTATTATATACTGTAATGTACATTTCTGTATAGTATATATAGTACTGTACAGGGTTGTATACACAAAACTACTTTATGGGCGATTTAAGGGTTTTTAACGGCTATACGCGGTTTTCGCTTTACGCGCTCAGCGCAGAACGTAACCCCTGCGTAAGACGTGACAGACCTGTAGTTACAGATGAGACCCAGTTTTGTAAACATAACTTTACTCTTCCAAAAAAGTCTATGTATACATCTCTGTAAAGTACAATACGCAACATTAAAGTTGATATTATGCAGGTAATATTTCTCATACCAAGAACTATATTAATTTTTCAAAGTCAATAGGTTATTTAGATATATTTTGGTATAATTTGTGGAAAGGAAGTTGGCAGTTACAAATCCATTCTTAAAGCTCTCAAAAATGATAATGAGAGGCATAAACATGCATGGAAGGGTTGAACAGACATCTAGACAAGGAAAGAGCAATGCAGCTGTTCCACTGGGAAAAGAGTACTCCTGGGGGGATTCTGTGCCAAAAAATTAATAATCCTGTAAAATTCTGCATATTTATTTGTCAAAATAATGCAATATAATCAGACCGGTTTCAGTTGTTTTGGTAATTTATTTAAACTACAATACAGAAAAAAGTCACAATAACTATTCAGCATTACCTAAACACATGAAAGATAAGTTACAAACACTTGGCAACTAATACCCTGCATTCTAGTTATAATCCTGGATTTTCATTTAAATTACATTACAGAACACCAAACAGGAAAAAAAAATGTTGAATGTCATTTTAAATTGCTCAGACTTTCACACATGAAAGTCGTACAGTTTTGCTAATCATTGTCCTGGAGCTGGCTGGGTACTTTGGGAAGTGCTTGGTTCTGATTGTCCTGACGTATTGACTGCTTGGTAAATGTTTTATTTGCCCTCAAAGTCTTTTATTATTTTTTTTAATAGATAAGTAAAATAAATTCTGAGCTGTAATCTAACTCCATTGTGCCACTTTGACACAGGAAAAAAGTGAGAAAGCACATAGATCTTCCTAGCTGATTCCCTTATTGTCATTTATACGTCTTTAAATCACTTTGGCAATGTAGGTGCCTTAAAACTTTTACAGGTTTTATGCTCCTGGGGGAATTGTCTGAGAATGGGAACAGTTAACTAACAACAGGAACGTTTACAATGTTACTGTGCAGGCAGGCTGCTACGTTTCTGCCTGGGGGACAAAGTTTGCCTCATGCATAATAAAAAGCCCTACCCCTCCCCGCCAGTCGAGCTGTAGTAGCAAGAGAGAGGGACAGAGTCTCTCTCGCTTGTTGGCAGGCACTCACGCCTAGCCCCACCCACTGATGATGATCAACGTCTCCCACACAGGCACACACATCCAGCCCTCCTCCCCAAGGTGATTTGCGTGTCTGAGGCTGCTCCAGGCACACTGGAACACATGCGTTGCCAGGGAAGAGGCATGCTTCCCCCCCGCAGATTTGCACTATACTGAAACAATTTTCATGCATTTAGTGCATTTTCATCACTAAGAATCACTGAGCATTCACATATCCCACTGAAATCAATGAATATGTTCACATAATACGTAATTCTATTTATATTTTAGCATATAGATTCTTTGAATTTTCGCACACTAAAGATCTCTTGTGATCAGACATTTAGCTTTTCCCTTGAATGTAATTGTCAGTCTTCCTTCCCAGACACCTCATTACCACGTCTGAGCAGCACTCTTGTAACACAGACTGAAATGCTAACCAATACCCAAAGCAGTAGCATGGATGAACAATATGTCTGAGTAGCCTTGGAATCAGGGCCGGCTCTGGCTTTTTTGCCGCCCCAGGCAAAAAAGCCGGCGGGGAGCGCGGCACGCCCGCGGCCCCGCTGCCCCAGCCCGGGCGCCGGCGGGGAGTGCGCCATGCCTGCGGCGGCCACCGGCGGGGAGCATGTTTTTTAAAAAAAACAAAACAACCCTGAGCGCCGCCCCTCTCCAGGTGCCGCCCCAAGCACGTGCTTGGTAGGCTGGTGCCTGGAGCTGGCCCGGCTTGGAATGAGCCAAACAGTTCAGTATGTTCTGTGGGGCTGGGATCTGTATTTCAGATGTTCCCATGTCTGCCCATCTAATGAGACCATTGTGTGTTTTGCACTATCTGTCAGTACAAAAGCCAAAGGAGGAAAGTTTTATTCAAATATCTTAACAAAATCATAGGCCAAGTATTCGCAGTTAATAGAATTATCAACTACAGGTTTAGACAGGAAAATAATATTCAAATACATCACATTAGCTGTATCAAAAAATGAATACTTTTCCTTATCTATCCTAACAGTAAAGAACAAAGTCTTATCACAAGTCTCTTCATAAGGGCTTAGTTACCACTTCAGTGTTTCCAGTTATATCAGAAATATGATACACACTCCAAACCTTGAAGTAAACTATCAGGCATCTCCGCTTTTTCCTTCTCTCCTGTAACGATGATTTAGAGCAACCACCGGTATAGATTCCAAGTTTATACTTGTGAGCCAGGGCCACCATACTACCTTCCAGTGGGATTTCCTACCCAAGATAAATGAGCCAGGGTGACCACATCTATTCAGTGTGGCTTCCAAACCAATATAAAGCACCAGAGTACTAAAGCAATGTGAACACGCAACTTTCCAGTGTGCCTTCCAATCCCCAACTATCCCTGGATCCAGTAAACTCCATACATAAGTTACTTTAGAATGGGATATGTTGGTAGATATTTCTTCAAATTCTATGGAACCTGGAAGAACCCTTTCCTCACGGCGCCTCGTGAAATGCTTTGCAGCCTTAAATGTGATGAAGGCAAAATTTATTATAATTGTAGTATTTAATACTATTTACAAGGCAGAAAACATGCAGTGTAGAAAATATGAAAAATTAAATGTTCAATAACTGCATTATTAAATGTGTCCAAATAATTATTTATACTATTGTGTGTAGAAAGATAAAAGGTAACTTAAAAGAACTTGCGAAAATCTGTTCTTAGAGATCCTAACTTGGCCTTTCTTAGGAGCTTTGTTCTCTGCTTTTTTAACTCCACTGCCCCACTCTTAATTCCTCTCTGATGGCTTGAAAGTAAAGTTGACTGATCCCTTGACTGACCATTCTGATGGGTTCACTCTCTCTTATCGTTCTTTGCCACTCTCTGTCCTGTCTTCCAAACAGCTTCCTTATTCCCTGGAGAAGATTAAAAGACCTAGCCAAGATTTTCAAAAATGGTTTCCTAAAGTTAAACTCCTAAGTAGATGGCTTGAGTTTGCAAAAGAGAACATGAGTACTCGGGAGTTCTCATTCATTTTTGAAAATCAGGCCTCTTCTTACAGAACCTGGCAATAGGTGCCTAACTTTAGGCTCTCATTTTTTTGAAATCATGTCCTCTTTCTTTAGATACCTGTCTGTTAAAGGGACAAAACTTCAGTATATCCAGAAAAGGCAAGTAAACCTGAGTGTAATTTCCTGAATGCTCAGGATTATCAGACATGGATTGTTGATCCCATAACATGGGGCTGAGTTACCATATGACACAAAGAATTCTAAAGTTTTAGCTTATGATAGTGCCCAATTGTTAAGGGAGTTCTACTACGTTTGTTTCCAGTGTTGCACATGCAATACACTATAGTAAATCCAGGCGTTGCATAATTTAAGACTTATTCAGACTCCCCCTTTTTTGGTCAGAACAGTTATGGAGTAATTGCTGAAAACTGTTAACACTTCTTGATCCAAGTGACCCATGCAAAAGGTGTTTTCAGCCCAATTTATTATTTCTTAGAACTTCTTGTTATTGAGACAAAATTATACAGGGGAAAAAATTACAAAAATATCATCTCACAGTTATTTTAAGTATCAGTGCCAAGAAGGAAAAAAAGTTGTTTCAAAATTGTTTAAGATAATTCCTAAATATCTACTATAATAAAAATAATTGCTTATCTTATTTATTATCTCCAGTATAGATTATTAGGGATTTTTCTTCTGGATATCAGGATTTATTAAAAATGAAAACTACTACACAGTTTCACACAGCTGGTTCTGTTCACTCAAGAAAGACTCAAATAACGCAGGTGGTTGAAATGTACAGGCAGAGCGATGCAGTTTGTATTGTGCCTGGTCCCAAACTAAACAGCCCCTCACTTTCACAAGCACCAAATAGTCCTGCACAATTAAGACCATAAAGTAACAAATAAATGTGTGTGTGTGGGGCGGGGGGGTGTTTCCAGCCTTTCTCTCTCCTGGTTTGCTTTTAATTTTGGAAATTCTAAGTGTTTGCTTTATCCCCCATCTTTTCTAGATATCTTGTTTAGGTATCACTACAAATGAAAGGATGAATGCAAGACGATACAAGCACTTTAAAGTCACAACAACATCTATTGAAAGCCCATTCAAGTAAGTTTATAAAAATGTGTAAAACACTATTTCTCATTTGGATAGCCAACCCACAAATGAATTTCACAACTGAATGCAACAAAACAGAGCTGAATGCTGAAAACTATCTTCCAGATGCTGATAGGATCCCAGAATTTCAGTTTTTAAAAGCTGAATTTGAACAGCTATTTTTACCGTAAGCCAATGTATCTGATTATGGAAAGTGACTTATAATTACTGTTAATATTCCTAAATGAATCCAGCCATTGATGATTTAACATTAAAAAAAAATGCTCCCAGGAGGGTAATAGTCTTTTTCTTGGTAAAGAAATGGAAAGCACCTTCCTTGTAGGGGATGCTGCTACTTTACTAAGCTTGTTTTTGTGCTAGTAAAAGGACTTGCTTTCAGCATTTCTTCTCAAGTCCCACCATGCAAGAGAAATTAGCAAGTGAGACTAATAGCATAGCTCCATGTGGTCATGACCTTTCTAGAGCTGCAGCACAGCCGCAATCAGATTGCTTTTTGTCTGAGGAACACAAGACTGTGCCCAGAGCAGATGCAATGTATTGCTTTCCTCACTGATTTCAAATTCCACATCCTGTAGCCATTTCTATCAGCTTAGGAGCTTTTAGAAGTTGTGCTCCTTAAAATCATGGAAAAAGTGTTTGAACTGACTAAAGCACTGCCTACAAGATGGAGCAAACATCAACCACGGTTTGTTTACTCAATGTCCTTTCAGGAATTCAGATATTCTCGTCATTGCTTCTGATCTTTCTAGTCTGTATCCTATTACCTAAGTTTTGATTTCCAGAAAATCAAGGCCTACTCAGCTTTCAGTGTAATTACAAGCAAAAAGAAACTTTCTGATTAAAAATAAATTTCCTTCCTGAGATTTGTTTACATATTAGAGACTAAAACTTTAAGAAATTGACAATGAGCTCTATGATTTAACAGCTGCTGGACTTCGAAACTATCACTCTTGTCCTCTAGGTCCACAGAGATGTGTATGCTCAATATTTTGTAGTGTTCAGGGGTTCACACTGATCTTTGACGTCTAGCCTACGAACCACCATATAATCTGAAGACCAGTATTAATTAAGTTGAAGGTGATCCTGGGAGGACAATCACTTCATAGTCATGTCTGGCACTTCTTAATGGTGCAACGATTCCTTTTGGATAGGGGACTTACCAAGTTATCCATGCCTTTGCCACTTCCAGAATGGTATGCTCCAATACACTCTGTGTGGGACTAGCTTTCAAGACCGCTCTGAAACTTCAGCTAGCGTAGAATGTGGCCACCCAGTTAGCAGTGTTTGTGGCATGGAATATATTACACCTGCACACTGCAGATTACCTTGGCTTCCAGTTCATCACTGGGTGCAGTTTAAGGTGTTGATTTTTGTCTATAAATAGTTTGTGTCTTAGCTGTCCGAAATACCACTTCTTCTCATACTCCATACCTTGGAAGCTCTTGTTCTCATATTTCCCTAAATTTCAATGTTATTTGTGGTCTTAGTGGATGGCACTCAGCTCTGAACTTTGCTTTCCTGTTGGTCCAACAGAGCGTGATCTTCAGGATGCATTGTAATGCCTTTTTATTGGTTCAAACTATTGCCTGTGCTGGAATAGAGATTGGTTCCGGGATTTCTCTTGAGCTGATTCAGTTTTGTTATTTTTGAGTTCATGTAATTTTACAGTCTATGCTTAGAAGTTGTAATATTCATGTATTATAAAATGGAGAAAATAAAAAAGCATTGTCTGAAATCAAAGGCAGGATAATGCTGCAATTGTTTTTATGCAATGTTCTGTTGGTGCTATTGTTTGCTTGTATAATTTGCTATATTCTAGTAAGTCTTTATTTCCCTCTCTTTTTTTTTTTTAACTTTAAGATAGGATGATGTCCAGTGGTTGTTATATAACCCTGGCATATTGGGGAATGGCTGATTTAAGGTTAAAGAGTCAGTTGTGCTCTCAGAGATTCGGCATCCACTTTGGGTTTTCTACATTTGGGGAACTTTTTGGAGAGCAAGCAGACATGGTAAATTTGGAGGTAGACAAACTTGTACTATGCTAAATGAATTGTGATGTTACTTACTAACATATGTCTTCTTGGTTGGGTTTTTTTTTCAGCCATGGATGTATAAGGAATATTATAGACTTCTTTGAATTCAGATGCTGTGGTCTTTTTCGTCCTGTTCTTGTGGACTGGACAAGGCAGTATACAATAGAATATGACCAAACTTCAGGAGCAGGCTACCAGCTAGTGTAGCACCACTTTCATCCTGTGAGCATATCATATCTGAGTGGTGCCTGAAAATTTCTCTCTCTCAAATCCACATCCTTTGAACCGTAGCATGCTATGTGTAGGGCTAACGATGAATCTTACGGTACCTTCTCTTTATCAGAGTTTTATTAACGAAGGTAAAAATGGACAGAATAAACTGCCAATCCTGATAAGGAAGAGGAGGAAGATCAAAAAGGGATTTTAACCATTCTTAACATGAGAATTATTCACAACAGCATATTCACTGCATTTGTTGTTGGATTTTTTATTTAACACCTTTTACAAAGGAGCATGAGATTATTAAAGTATTGACATACCTAGTCATGTTGTGCTGAACAGAAATATTCACTTCCCAATTTGAATAATTCCATTGGAGCAAGAATCTGGAGTCTAAAACTAAATTTCACAATGCAGTCAGACTTCATTAAGATTGCTGCATTTTAGTTCCTGTAATGAGATTTTCTATTGATTTTCTATAGTATTATGTACATGGGAAAATGTGCATTTCAATACTGTGATTAAAATCATGTGGTTTTATTGGGAATCCACTGTAATGTGTTAAGCTGCTGAAGCAGGGCACATGAGGATAATGTTCACAAATAAGTGTGTTACCTATATTTTATTGCTATCAGCAGTTATGGCCATCTGTTTCCGGTACAGTGAAATACTTGTAATAACCTTGTTTCGAGGTTGTATAGTCTGAAAATAAACAGTTGCACGAGTAAGTAAAGCTCTTCTGTTGAAGTTAAAGCCCTGCTTAAGTGCATGATATACCTTTTAAAAATATACCACAATATATACTATATGATATTCAGCAAAAAATAAAACAGAATTGAATTTGATATCTTTGAACAAATGATATAAACCGTTTAATACTAGGAGTGATCCAGTGTAATATATTGCATAGTGACTGGAAAGGTTTGAAGAGAAGTCGCATAGGGGGACCAAAGATGTGAATGCAAAATCTCAGTAATAGAAAAGAAAGGTTTATAACAGTTTTAAATTCCATGTGATTGCAAAACAAATCGTGAAAACTGACTAAAACACTCCTTTTGTTTGCACATAAAATGATTGAATCCAAGCTTAAGTAAAGTGTGATCTCTGTTAATAGCACCTATGAATGGAAAATCTAATAGGACATTCTGAAGAAGATGGTATGTCAGTGGAAATCACCCTTGATATTTTTTTTCTATTAAGTTCTCACACTGCAAATATGTTTGAAAGGTAAGGAATGATCTGAAATCTCATTCCAAATGGGCTTTTTGTTGTTGAATGTGATGCACTGATTTTCTGTTATGGCGTTTTCCTGTACTCATGGTGAATTATTCACTGTTTCCTTAACTATTGTTTACAGAGAGACTGAGACTTGGATTAGTTCTCTTTTAAGTGCTGTAGCAACCTAGTGGTTCGAGAAATCTGTGAAGGGAGTTTTCAGAGGGAACCTGGAAGCAGTTGATAGAGACCACTGTAAAGAATGTGTATCTGTATATAAATAATTTATCAAATAGTTTTCTCTTTGTGAGTGTGTGTTAGTATATTTAAGGTTGCTCTTTTCATTTTATCAACCAAAAAGTGTAGGAAGATATCTAATGAGCTTTTAGTGATGTTCAATATTGCTGTTAATAGGCATTATACCCTGCAAATTCACTGCATGTTTGATGCTTGGCAAAATTAGCATTCTCTCTAATATGCAGATTACAAGTATAAAAGCAATCTAGTGGTATTCCCGCCCCTTGCCTTAGTAAGAGGAGCAGTGAAACTGTAAATAGGTGATGTTCAGTATTTGCAAGTAGACATTTTGTTCTTTAACTGTTTCTTTGATCACAAGACACTTGCCTAGTTTGCAAGTACCAGATAGCAAGATTTACCGAAACGTAACGTTAGTGTACTTGAACGTTTAATACTGGGGGAAAAAATCAACTTTATCTTTGATACAATATTTAGGGGGAGTTGGTTACAGGGGTGGCAAGAGGTTTGTACCACTTTGTCAGAATTTAGAATTATAACAGTAATTCTGTTAAAATGAGCAAAAACAAATGACACCATTGTTCATATTTTTAATTTCTAAATGGAAAAAAAGCATGAATAAGCCTTCAAAATTTCATTACTTATTTTACAATTAAAGGTAATGTTCTGCAGCTCCAGGAAAAACTTTTTTCCCATTTCTATTTGGGGTTGGCTGACATAAAGAACTTCAATCATTTGAAAGTTTTTAGTAAATACATTTCATAGCATCAGTAATCTGTATAAAGTACATTATTATTTTAGTTGTCCAGTTAACTAACAAAGTCTGTGTACCAGAATGTTTGCAAAACAAGGGTGGACTTTGGTGGTAATATGAGGTTAATTTTGCAGTCTTTAATTGAGCATAGCTCCCTAGTGGGAGTTTTGCTTCATTATGGACTGCACGATTTGGCCAATAGAAAATATAATAGGTTTAGAATCAACTTACAAATGTTCTGGATTTAGGGCATATAAGTAATTCTAATACAAAGAGTTAATTATCTTGATGAATACTGAGACCTATGACCTGAAACCATCAGAATGGGAAAAGCCATCTATGCAGAATTTTTCTGTCAAGTAAACTATTAAACTTACAATTTGCGTATTACAGCAAAACTACATCACTTCCAAAACTTCATGAAGCTGATCCAGACTGAAATCAGATCAGCTTTATCTGATATAGGTTGAGTAAATGGGAATTTTGTCTCAGCCCTAAACATGTGCTGTTTCTTTGCAGGTTTCTATGTTCTTTGGTGTCCATCAGATTTTGTTTTTGAAAATTAATATGCATAAAACAGCATCATTACATTTTAAGCTATGGATACATTGTTTTTGTATTTTCTTTATTTATAACTGTGCCAAGTATTATTTTACTACTGTCAGGATCTTGATGTATTACATGGTGGAAAAAAAATCTGTAAAATGTTTAATAAATTAGCTCTCCTTACATAAATTAAATCTGTGAAATTTTTTGTAAGTTATTAATCAAATAAATATTGACTCTTACTTGCAGTGTTTGTCTTGACTTTTTGTGTCACACTAAGTTTATTCAATAAGCTGTCTAGCTCCATCAGCAATAATATGGGAGAACAGTTATCTCATCACAGGGTCTAAATAAACCTATTGTGCAGCACAACACATTTCCAGATGTTATTTTGTCCGATGTAATTCTGAAGAGAGGATAATATAATTGTTTTCTACAGTGTTTTGAAGAAGAAAATAGCAATATCATAATACTGTAATACCTTATATTTACTTTTGTAGCGCCTTTCCAAAAAGATTCCCAAGTGGTTTACAGATAGCATGAGCCAAATTCTGTGCTTACATACACGATGGCACACCTCTCTTTTTGTCAGTGGGGTTGCAGCAAGTGTAAATCTGTTCTGTGTTTTAAAATAAATACTATCCACCAATGAATTGCACTATTCTCTGAAGTGGAATATGCTGGCAACACACCATTCCTGTTTTTAGGAAAAACTGGGTTCCTTTCTTTTAATAATTTAATTTTGCAAAGAGAGGGAAAGCAAATTAGAAACTTCCCCTGCTTGGCTTCACCAATAATAAAGACTGGAAACAACTTTAAGGGCATCTTTGATTCAGCCTCACTGGTAGATACAATAACTTGTTTTCATTCCTAATGTTGTCAGATTCTGAAAAGACACAGAAGTTAGTGGCAGTCTGAGTCTCTTCTTGCATCAGTTCTTCTCACATCTCTTCTCACATCCACTGATTCATGTGTATATTGGGGCAACTTCGTGCCACTCTGCTAGCACAAACATGTCCTAAAGCCAGCTTAGCCAGCCACCAGAATTCAAGTGAAAAGTTGAGTAGTAAATTAAACACACCCCTGGCTCCTGAATGTGAAGACATGGGTATGGCCCGGACTTATGCTTGCCAGATTCTGGACTGACAGAATAGTCCCTTGGGGCTCTTGACAGCCAGATTAAATTTGCCCAAGATGTTGTCATTTATATCAGGGACCAGACTGATGCTGGGATGGACCTTGGGATAAGCACAGTACACAAGTAGCTTATGACCACATGCTTATGACCAAAGCATCTGGCCTACTGACTGAAATGCAGTTCGTCTTGATTTACACTAATATGAGATGAGAATTGGATTCTGATGTCGGCTGATCAAAAATAAAACAGAAGGGATAAATTAGTGTAACTTGCACTGATTAGACATTTTAGCAGATGGGCAAAATAAATGTAATTGACACTCTGCAGCAGCAAAAACAAGGTGTGAAACAGAGTAGTTGGACCATGCTGTACCTTCCATTCTCCTGTTCCTGGTACACCCTTATTCCAGAGAGCCTGCATGTGTTACACATATCTAACATACCCCAGGCTGCATTAGACCCCTTAGAACTGCACAGGGAAAGGACCCTCTCTGCATTGATTTCCCCATCCCACAGGGAAGTGAGGGAAAGGGGTAGCAGCTCCAAGGCAATGCTCTCCCCTTCTTCTTTGGACCAGTTAGGAGAAGAACAGGTTGGCTGAGGCTAGGGCCAGAGCCTGCCTTGTGGTCAGGGAGGAGGAGGTGTATCGTCCTTGTACTAGCTCTACGAAGATCAGGGAGGAAAGATAATGACCCTTCCTATCAGAGGGCACTCTGTTGTAGAAAGTCCCATCAAAAAGGGGGTGGGCGGTGGGGTAGTTCTGAGACAGCTGTCAGCAGTGAGAACTGCTGGGGAGAGGGTGGCTTTTGAGGGCTTGGAGGTTGGTTCCTACACATGTCATTTGGGATAAACCCTACCCTCCACAAACTCCCTATGGAATGTCTACATTGGAACCTCCCAGGGGCTGCTTTCCCATTAGCCCACCTAATGCCAAATTAGCCCTAGTTACACAAGTATAATTCACAATTCAGTTTACACCACTGATTGCCACCCAGGATATGTCTACCCTGCAGCTGGGAGCGAGTCTGTCAGGCTGGGTGGACAGACACGTGCTAGTGGGGCTCGAGCTAACATGCTAAAAATAGCAGTGTGACCCTTGCAGTTCAGGTGGCACTTGGACCCGCTGGGTCTGGTCTCAGATGGATAGTCCGGGTCTCCGTTGGAGCCGCGATGTCCAGTCTGCTACTTTTGGCATGCTAGCATAAGCCCTGGTAGCACAAGTGTTTCTACCTGGGCTGGGAGGCTCACTTCAGCTGCAGCGTAGACATAACCCTAGAGACTTCCTAACTCCAGGCTGAATTTAGTTCTTGGAATTAAATTACTTTAACTCTTGTCCTGTAATCACGTCACCCAAACTCCTAAATACTGTTAAGAGCCTTTTAGACCACAAACCAATGTCACGTTAATTACTGCTCTTGGGTCTACATTTTTCTTAATTTACACCAGTATAAATCCAGAGTAAGTCCACTGAAGTAAATGGGGTTACTCCAGATGTAAGGTGGGGTGACAGAGCAGATTTTCATAAAAAGTGTTTCTTGCTGCTGAAACGTTTGGAATAATTGTGAAAGAGGGATGAAGTCACTTCAATGGTAGTCTAACTGTATTATGTTGAGAGGCATAATTTCAATCATTACGGTTATAGTTGCTTCCTTGCTTTTCTGTGGTTTAAATAACATAATACCCTGGGGACTAGGAACAAAATGGAGCCATGACTAATCATTGTGACTTGCCATAAGGCATGTCAAGAAAACCCCAATTTTAGTGATTTAAATCACTTCTGATTTCCTTTCCAAGACTTAAAAGCAGTTTTGTTTATGGTGAAGTGAACAATGCACAATATGCCAAATTGTGCAGCTATAGACCAAGCATCCTCTAATTTTCCTGATGCTGTTGTCTGTGAGTATTTGTGTCTACTTATTGTAGCTACAACAAATAACGAAAAGGAGTTGATAAGGAATGTTTGAACTACGCTCTGTTTAGTCTATACTTATATGTTTAAGTATATTGTTTTGACTCCTTTGTAGCGTACAGTGCAGCGTCAGCATTTCAGCATGCCCTTGAGAAGGTGAAGGGCTTCGCTCCATGTACGGGTGTAAAGAATTAATGTACTGTTAATAAATGTAGTCTATGTCCTCATGCACTCTGGGATACAGATTATGTGGAGACCAAGAATTAATCCAACCTAGGAACCGTACTAATGCTTCCCCAGTCAAGTTCATGTTTAAAATAAATACACTCCTGGCAGAGGCAGCTTCATGGGTTTTCTGCTCAATGGGGCTATTTTACAGTGCAAGGTACTTACCATTCAGTCTGACAAATCCATCTCAGTTAGGTCTACCAATGAGGTAAATTTCCCAAGTTGTTAATGTACCTTGGGAAACTAAGAATGATGCCCCAATTAACTTTTTGGGACCATGTCCTCAGTCATACTAAGGCTGCTTCATGTCACTCTAGTAGCACAAAGCAGCCATAATGCAGATTGACAGGCAAAAGGAGGATCGCCAACCCCACTTCAAGTAGCTTTTAGTGTAGCTGGGGAAAGGGGGTATTAATATGCCCTGGCACTCCCCAGCTGTTGGCTTGGCTCCTTCTGGGAACTGGAAGCCAGGCATTAAGTTAGAGCAACCCTAAGGCTGTCCACACTTACATTGAGGACCAGGTTGGTGCTTGGCCTGTCCCAGGATTGGGGGTGTAAAGGACCTGTCTCCCATAGCACTGTGCATCTTCATTACAGCCCAGGATGGGACCATGGTCTGGTCTCAGTGCTTTTTCTCTCTCTTCCAGGCAACCTTTGACATATATTTACAAAGTATCATTGGTTGGATTCTGCCTTGCTGTATAAATTCAGAATTGGCAATACTAGCATTACAGAGGCTGCATGTGGAGCTGGCACAGAAAGTTGAAGAAAGAAGGGAAAAATGTTTCTGACTTAAGTTTTTCCACAGGGTCCCCTATACCAGTCTTATATAGCCCTGTTTTCAGAATAGCCGTTTTGATTTCAGACAGGGAGAGCGTTCTATTTTGTAGACAATTTTTCCTGAATTGCTTTTGGCATTTCAATTGAGCCAGCCTGAGAAATGTAAAGGGCTTGTGTCATAACATTGAAAAGGGCTGTCGCCATCTTCTGGGATGGAGGAATTCTGCCCATGCATGTGGGCTAATACAGGAAATCTCACAAAAATTCAACAGGTGTGAAAATGGCATGTACACACACAATTCATTGTAGGTGAATAAAAGGATTCAAGTATTGTAAAAGGAATTAATGAGGAGGGAAGATTAACTTTGTTCTTTTCTGATTTGAAGACTGCACCTCATAAATCCATACTGTCCATTACAATAGCCCTCTTTGAGTCTCAAATGAAATATACTTTTGTGCAACTGTCAAATATTTTGATTTATTGGACTAGATTATACTTCAACATGAGTGCGAACACCACTGCATTCAATTTATCAATATCATGGGCAGCATTAGATACGGTGGCCCAGAGCCCCAAAGAAATGTGGGCACCTACCTCCCATTGGAATCAGTGTGAGGTAGGTGCATAAAGAGTAGAGACAGAAAGGGTAATGAAACTGACTGATGCCATGGAAAAGTTAGGACTAATATTTCGGGGAGAGGTGACACAATAGCAATATATAACAATAGCAGCGCCCACGTCCTATTTCTTACAATGCTAGAGCTGGGCCACACCCAGTGAAATTGTCAATTTAAAAAGGGGTACACAGAGTACATAATTTATGGTACTGCTACCAGCTATTATTGAGGCCAAGCGCTAAGCAAGATTCAAAAGGGTTAGACACTTCTAAACAGCATCATTCACAGTTCTATTTTCAACAGCAAAGCTTTAGAGGGAATGTAAATCCTCCTGCATAAACCACCCACTAGCTGCCTTGTGTTAGGAGGAAACTTCCCCTCAGTTGGCAAGTTATTCCACCATTGTCCATTTTTCTTAGAGCACTTTCAGCTGGGCTGTGGGAGGAGGTTGACCTTTGCTTTGAGCCGCTATAGAACTACCTCCTACGTTCTAGTTTGTAAATGCTGTTCCTCCTCACCCTACTCAGTCTCAGTGATGAATATGGCTTGTTCCGAGGGCAACAAACCAATGCGTCCTGTTGTGGCTAGCTTTAATTAAAAAAAAAAGATGGGTGAAGAGTAAGAATGAAGCCTTCCTTCAAGAAAAGAAAACCTAGCTACATGAATCCACCTTATGCTTCCATCTGGCACTGACACCTGGACTTGGGGGTGTGAATAAGTTAGTTCTGAAAACGAGGGAAAACATCTGAAGAAGTGGGGTTTTTACCCATGAAAGCTTATGCCCAAATAAATCTGTTAGTCTTTAAGGTGCCACCGAACTCATTTTTTTAGGGAAAACATAGGCCATGACCACTGTGCATCTTAAGATAACTACCTTTGACTGCTGTTCAGGCCAGTCTAGAAATTGTCAAATAAAATTCTGCTGCCGGTGGCATGGCCAAGATAAAGAGGTGTGTGTGTGTAATAGAAATGACCATGCTGGGGCTCAGATTTACTTGTGGCAGGGGTGTACTACACAGCTGTGGGCCTGCTCCTAAACAGCCTGTCTTCATCTGTGGATGAGTCATCCATTGTGTGCCTACTGAGCAGGGCCTAGAAGAAGAGGGGAATTTGGCCCAGGCATCAGTTTGCTCCTTGAGGGTTTGATTGAGCCATTTGCATTCCTTGCATATTACTTAATATGAAATAGTCAGATGAACCCAGTGGAACCGTCTCAGGAATATGCCCCCACCCAGTGTAGGAGCCTAGCTCCTGTTGTTGGCGCTTCCCAATCAAGAGCCAGGGAGCAGGTGTTGACATTGGCTAGCCTTGATGTTAAACACTCTTGACTAGCTATGGTTAAGTCTGCAACTTCTTGACATTTTATTTTTGAACTACAGCACTGTCGCTAGGAAAGACTAGTGATAGTATTAAAAAAACACTAGTCAGGGGCTTTGCAAGCCACCTTAAGACAATCCAAATCATGAATCTCCTCTGCTGGCTTCACCCCAGATGTTAATAACTAAACCTTGGTCTGAAAGCTGGCCTGACATCCACCTTTCCCCTGGGACTGGTGTGTGTTTCAGTTTGCGTACAAGCCACCTTGGAAGGCCCAGTGTGGAACCAGCATTTAGCTAGTGTTAAAAGATGCAGTTCTGTGTACAAAATACTTTGCTTTGTTAACAAACATGCTGAGACTACTCCTGGTGTTACTGTTCCTTATGCAGAGGGCTCAGCAAACCAGAGACCATTTTCCAATGACAAAAGGATTAGTACAGAGGATGCTTTCCCAGGTGTTAGGCTGCTAGGTATTGCCTACATGCTCATTGATTTGGGGAGAAGTCAGGAAGGAATTTTCCCCCCAGGGCAGAGACCCTATGAGTTTTACACCTTCTTTGGCAGGGTGGGGCATGGGTCACATGCTGGTTTGAATTAGTGTAAATGGTGGATTCCTTGTAATGAGATATTTCAATCAGGCATTGGGGACTTCAGTAACTCAATCGGCCGTTAGGGGGTCTACTACAGGAGGAGGTGGGTGATGTTCTGTGGCCTGCAATGAGCAGGTGCTCACACAACATGAATTAACCACTTGGCTACCCATGGGTTGCTGGAAGCTAGAACCAGCCATGCACCCTTGGACTTGGAGAAATGGCTTGAATCACATACAGTGCTTTCACACAGCAGGAGTGGTCACAGAGCCACTTCAAAGTAGTTTGCGATTGCTAGTATCACGTCTTGTCAGTTAAAAATAAGCCAGTTTCATTTTACCCCTCTTCCTTTCTCCACCTTGGCTGGCAGGCAAGGAAGCACTTCATTTCAAATAAGGTTTTTCTTTCTAGGCTGATTATCTACATACCAAAAGAGAAGAATGAAAGGGTTGAACTTTACCCTGGCAACCTAAGACTCTAGAGCAGTGGGTTTCAAACTTTATTTCTGGCAACCCAGTTGAAAATTGTTGATGCCCATGACCCAACAGAGCTGGGGATGAGGGGTTTGGGAAGGGCTCAGGGCTGGGGCAGAGGGTTGGGCTGTAGGCTGGGGCCTGGAATGAAGGATTTAGAGTGTGGGAGGGGGCTCTGGGTGAGGTGCAGGAGGGGGATCAGTGCTCTGGGGTGGGGCCAAGGATGAGGAGTTTGGGAGGAACTCAGGGCTGGGGCCAGGAATGAGGGATTTAGGGTGTGGTAGGGGGCTCTTGGTGAGGTGCAGGAGGGGGATCAGTGCTCTGGGCTGGGGGTGCAGGCTCTGCGGTGGGTCGCTCCGGGCTGGAGCAGGGGATTGGGGCATGGGCACAGGCTTGCCTCAGATGGCTGTTGGTCAGCAGTGGTGCTAAGGCAGGCTTCTTGCCTATCCTGGCACTGCAGACCTCGCTGTGCCCCGGAAGCGGCAGGTCTGGCTCCTAGGTGGAAGCGCTCAAGTGGCTCCTTGCAGCTCTTGCCTGCAGGCACCACCCCCCAGCTCCCATTGGGCAGTTCCCAGCCAATGGGAGTGAGGAGCTGGTGCTTGGGGTGGGGGTAGCACACAGCCTCATAGCTCCCTCACCTAGGAGCTGGACCTGCTGCTGGCTGCTTCCAGGGCACAGCACGGTGTCAGAACAGGTAGGGACTAGCCTGCCTTAGCCAGGAAGCACCACCGACAGGACTTTTAATGGCCAGGTTGGCGGTGCTGACTGGAGCCGCCACAACCCAGTACTGGGTTGCAACCTGCTGTTTGAAAACCACTGCACTGGAGTAAGAGAAAATAGTGTGGAAGACTGAAAGTTTTAGTTGTCATTACATGTAGAGACACTGGTGAAAGTTCCTTGATAAAAGGGCACCAATCACATCTTAAGATTGTGTCAGTAGCAGCAGAGGTCAGTCAGTTTTTTGGATGCATGCACAAACAATGCAGGAATAACATGCCTACCTAGCTTCTCAACTTTTAAGAAGTTCCAGCATTAATACTGGTTACCTTCTTCCCCATTCTACATAACTAGCCCTCCCCCAACCTTTGGGGTTGTAACAGTTGATTACAGAGCTGCAGGATTTCGAGGACTACATCCATTAACTGCCTCACTTTTATTATATTAATTAATATCATTAAAGGGAGGGGTTATTGTTTGAAAGGCTTACTTTCCCACTTGGCCAGCTCAAGTCTAGCCAGTTTCCATTAACGCATTATCTGTTTTTCAAGCATTAGAACAAGACTGCAGTGCTCTCCTGGGCATCTTTTAGAAGACTGCTAACAATTTGTTTGAACTTTAAATGTTAGTTTGTGCTAGTAGCTGGGGTTTTAGCTTTCATTACTCCTGCAGAAGAGGACACAGACAAATAACTTTGCTGACAACACCTAAGTGACTCAACTGTCCCTTTCGCCTGATGGAAATATTTTCAATTTGGTAATAGCAAGCAGTTTGAACTATTCTATTTATGCTGATACCTTGGTGTAATCTCACTGCTTTTCAGATGATAGTGGCAAAGCTACAAAAAACATCCACCCTTTATATTCTCTATGAGAAAGAAAGGCTCTCTTTTAACTTTGACTAAATACTAAAAAAATAGGTAGGTGGGGGGGGCGTGTGTGCGTGTGCATGCGCACACACTGGGATCAATATGGGCTTTAGCTTGGATGATAACTTAAGCTCCTCTTGTTTCTCTCCCCTGAGCCCACCTCCAATTGCCAGGAGATAGGTCTTTTCCCCCACAAAAAAGGATGAAGTTCAGAAGGGAAACTACCATGCCTGCATCAAGTCTTAAGTGTTTTGAGTTACTGTACTTGGAGACCAGCATCTTCCTACCAATCTAGTTCCAAAGTATCAATGTAGAACTTTGAATCACCTTTAAAAATTTAAGTGAGAAGCGGAGTTTATTTGGATGTCTAAAAAGCCTTGATGGTTTTTCCCCCAGGACAGGGGTGGGAAAAAAAGGGGTATTTACTCATTTTTACTTTAGGGAAAGATAGTCCTTTGTGTCCGGTTTTTTGCTCGAAGGGAGAGTTTGGAAAGGGGGCCGACAGCCCACAGTTGGGGTGGACAGAGGTGCTCATGTATCCCACTAGTGGGTGTGGGCTGTGTCCTTTCTGTGCCTGAGCCACAGAGGCTATCAGTGTAACAGCCTTCACCAACAGAGCCTGGCTCTTGAGCTCAAGCTGTGGAGACCTATGCTTTCAGCTCAGGAAATCAGTGACTCAAGTTCTTTTCATTGTTTCTTTAGAGCTTTGGCAAAAGAAGTGATCACTTGCCCAAGTTTTAATTCTTCTGATGCGCTGTCACTAGTTCTCCAAGAATCCTTCAGGTCTAGCACCGTACACCCTATTGGTGAAATCCCAGCCCCACTGAAGTTACTGGGAGTTGTGTCATTGACTTCAAAGGAGACCGGATTTCACCTAGTATTTCTACAGTGGGAAGCAAGCAGAAGAGTAGACAAACATGACTAAATTAAGGCAAACCAAAGGCACTAGGTACACTCACAATGCTCCCTCCTCCCCTTCCCCCCGCCCAGCTCTGTCCCCAGATGGAATATCTAGTAATACCCCCCGCATCCTAGTACTTACCCAACCAGATGCATTCTAGTTGTGGGGTAAGTGAGCAGGGCCCACTGCCCCTATTCAGCAGATCTCTGAATGAACATCCCCATAGGGCAATTCAAGGCTTTCCTCCCTCCCCCAGTCATAAGGGCTAGAAGCTTTTTAAGTTAAGCAGAAACTGGTGTACCCACATACGCCAGGTGCTGGGGCGCTAGGTCCAAGTGCCTTAATCCAGCACTGGTCTCAAGCTCTTTATACTGGCGAGTCAGAGGGTAGCAGTTTTTACCTGATAATTTAAAGACAGGCCAAACAAAAAAAAAGTCACAATATGCAAAGCTTTATTGAAGTGGAATGACAGTGCTCATATAGAGTTCATTAACACGTGGTGCACAAGAAAAAGAGAAATATATAGTGCTTTAGTATTTGGTAAAAGCTCGATCTAAGCAATATTATAATACACTAGTGTCAGTTTCACAGTAACTAGTAACACTTGTTGCAGAGGAAGAGTCTCGGTGAATCATGATCAGTCTTGGATTTTACTCCTTCACTGAGCATGAACAAGGGCACCTGCTCCCTGGCCATATCCAAATCCTTTGGGGCCGAAGTTCTTTGCATAGCAGCCTGAAAGGAAGAGAAAAAAGCAATGTTTTCAGAAAGACATGTTCGGATGCCTGCAAGTTACTGGACTTCTATTGCTCAGGACTGCTCAGCAGTCTGCTTGCTCCAAAGCAGTATTCATGGAAGGATGCTCGAGAATAGGGCATTTAGAGCCATTTAACTATTCCTCAAACAGATCAATAAGTAACATTGCAGAGTTGCAGAACAATTTTTAGCAATACTGCAGTGCTAAGTGTCCCAACCCTGTCAAAACGAAGGAATCCTTATGAGATGTCAGCACAGGATTCCCACCCCAGAGTGACTCCAGTTCTGAACTGAACATCTCTGCTCTTTAGAGCACATGCTGCTCTGAACTGTAGGTGGTTAGGGTTCATGCATATTTCTTCATCTTACCTTTACAGTAAATTTCACCATCTTTCTCTGTCAGGGTTGTGGATTCTAGACTCTTCCCACATTTGGCACATCGGAAACAGTTTTTGTGCCAAGGCTAAGAGAAGCAAAGAGTATAAGTCATTGTATTTACTAGACACATTAGGTACGAGAGACTCTTGGGTGTAACTTTTAAATAGTGATAGGTACACAGACTCGTGTAGCCTAAAGCAGACAAGGATCCTACATGATAGGTGAGAGAGACCAGCTCTTTTAACAGACTGTTTCAGATGCAAGTTAGCAAAGAAATATTATGTTTTAGGGAAAACACTAAATACATCTAGGTTTTGCCAGAATCTAACATGACAGCCCCAGCCCCATGCATTTGTCTTTAAAACCCTCCCGCAACTTTATCTGCGTTTAAATGACTGGGTTTAAACTGAACTGATTTGATTAAATGGTGTTTTCCATGCTGAGAAGCTGCTATACTAAGGGAATTTTGCTTCACAATAATTGGCCTACCAGACTTTCTGGCTAAACATGCTCAAAACAGTTGCTTTTAGCCAACACTTGCTTCAATTGTGTGTGTGTCCCCCCGTCCCTCCCCCAATATTTAGCAAAGAACTTTATCAAAATCCTACTTTACCTTTCCAGCTCCTATCACTTTCTCAGCAGCATAAACAGAATCACCACATCTAGAGCATTTCTCTGCACCTCCAAATTTCTGAGCAAACTTTGAAGTATTTGGACTGGTTGTAGGTCGGTGAGGAGATGGTGTGCTAGAAGGAACAGGTATATAGTAGGTCAGTCTTGTGCTCCTATTTACCCTCTAAAACAGTGGTCCCCAAACTTTTCATGTCATACCTCCCCCCCGTCCGCACCCCCCTCCCTCAAGCCACAGTCAGGAACCAGGGCCGGGAGTGGGGCCGCAGCTCCCAGGGAGAGGAGGGGTAGACAGGGGTAAGGAGGCCTAGGCTGAGGCCAGAGCCATGGTCGGGGCTAGGAGACAAGGGCCGGGGTCAAACTGAGGGCAGACTGGGGCTGGGTGGCACTCCCTCCCAGCCCCCGAACGTTCCTCCATGCCCCCCCTGAGGGCACACCCCCCAGTTTGTGGACCACTGCTCTGTAAGGAGGAGAGCAGGGGACAGCAGAATACGTGATACAAATAATTTGTGTATTTGTAACTAAATACACCTAGGTTTTGCCAGAATCCATGATGACTGCAGCCCCCCAGCCACATGCATTAGTCTTTAAAACCTCCCTCAACTTTATCTTGGTTTAAATGACACTGAACTGGTTTGATTAAACGGTGTTTTCCATGCTGAGAAGCTGCTATTTTAAGGGAATTTTGCATCATAACAGCTGGCCTACCTGACCCTTGTATTTAGTTACTGACAGCATGATGTTAAGTTTCCTCCATGCTATAGTACTTCCCAGTTATCCAGAAGGTGTAAACACCACAAAGTCGTATCAAATACCAGATACCGACTTGATGAACCATTGCCCAAGTCAGCATGCTAGCTTCTAAATTACATTTGGAGATACTGACTGAACAATCTCATGAGAATTTCTCTCTCAACTGTTAAGATCTAGAAGCTGGAATTTTAGAAAGATTAAGCTACTAACAGTTGAACTTTAATGGAACTAGATGTCCACGTTAAGCCTTTCATGAAGTCATCAGAAGTGTGTACTAGTTATTGCATTTGCTGTCTAGATAGCAAACTCCTACTCTGAGCAGGTTTTGATACAAATTTAAAGTACTTTTACCTGGCCCACTAGTTGCTATACCTGACTGACTGAAATGCAGTGAGGCACTTCAATTTAGACAGAGCAGGATTACGTTTTCCATATAGACATTACATCTCTATACAACCTCAAATCCTCCTTTATTTTAATTCATAACTAGAACACAACCTTGTCAAAGCTTAGTGTATGAACCTATCAGCCAGTAAGTAGGATTTGAATACTAAACAAGCCATGTTTAATAATCTTTACACTTGCATAAAGCCAGTAACCAGCACAATATAATTCTTAATAATCCAGAGAGATTAAAAACTTGATCCTGAAGTCCTTGCCTACAGGTAACTCCCACTGATATCAATGGAAGCTGTGTGCAGCAGGACTGCAGAAACAGGCATTCAGCACACCTCTGACCTGCAGTGTCTCTACTTCAATATTCTGCTCTGGGCTATGGCTGGCATGTTGATGTGCGTTTAGAACACAGCCACATTATAGATCTGTAAAAGCATTTGGCCTTTAACTCCTGCATGAAGAATCTTTAGCACAAATGAAGATCACATGCCAACTGAGCATCTTGCTGTTCAATATAGTGAAGAGTTGAACTTACTTGTCATGCTTGATGCCCAGTCTCTCACCTCTGTCCATGTTGAGCGTGCCTGCTCCTTGGCCATAGCCATAGCCTTTAGGACCATACTTTTTTCCATAGCAGGACTTGCAGTAAACCTCATCGTCATGAATTGCTACCGTTGTGCTGTCTAAGTTTTTCCGACAAACCACTGGGGAAAAAAGTTTTAAATTGTCAGTAGGGGCCATTTTCAGCCATAGCACATGCAGTAAACCGAAAAAAGTCAAATGCCAGATGTCATGGGGTTCCCTGTCCACAGTTCTTCCTAATGAACTGTGGGACTGCTGAAAATTAGAGAGGAGGCAGCTTCTCTTTTGAATTGGTGAATTATGTTTAGCTTCATAAAGAGGCTCTATTCCCTCCCACCCTCATGGTGCTGATATTTAAAGAATGGAAACTTGCTGTAGTTTGATTAATGAGGTTACACAGAAAACCAGATATTAAAGCCAGCAATTTCCTCTCTTGCTTCAAGTTACATGGAACCAAGCATCTGTATCAGTGCAGAAACATTTAATTGTCTGACAGTTCACGGCCCTCTGTTCACATGGACAAACTGCTTCCCCACAACTTTTGTAATGCTATTATAGATCCTGGGATTCTGTTTACTTTTTACGGATACCAGTCTAGAACTCTAAACCCAGGAACCAGATTGCTTTCAGTAGCCTATGATGTAATTATTGGGTATCTTTCTATTGCAAGTAGCTGATCCTCCTTTCCTGAGGAATGCAGAACTTCCGGAAGAATGAAAGCAGGTGTGAACAGCAACATTTTAGCAGGCAAGAAAGAATTAGATATATTATGCAGATTGATCAGAGGACAGAAGTTGAGAGACTTGCCCAAGGTCACATCAGTAAGGAATACAGCTATTTCTACTTTCCTCTTCTAAACACTGCTCTTGTAACTAAGTTTAGTGCCCTTTCTTCAGTTATAGCATTTTGAGGTCTGTACAAGATACAGGTTGGACTGAAAGCCCAACTACAACCCAGTTCTCTAAGACTCAGTTTAAAAAGCTGTAAGAGCTTCAAAATACACAGAAACCTTTGTTTATTGCATTGATTCAGTAGACCAGTGGTTCTCAAACTGTGGGTCGGGACCCCAAAGTGGGTCACGACCCTGTTTTAATGGGATCGCCTAGGCTGGCGTTAGACTTGCCGAGGTCTGGGGCCGAAGCCCGAGCCCCTCCACCCGGGGTCGAAGACTGAGGGCTTCAGCCATGGGCAGCAGGGCTCAGGTTACAGGCCCCCTGCCTGGGGCTGAAGCCCTTGGGCTTTGGCCCCCCCAACCCAGGGTGGTGGGGCTCAGGCTTTGGTCCCCTCTCCTGGGGTCATGTAGTCATTTCTGTTGTCAGAAGGGGGTGCAATGAAGTTTGAGAACCCCTGCAGCAGACAGTTGATACATGGTATTTTATAGTCATTAAGACCAATCAGTTTTAAAATACACCAAGTCTTTATGTTTTAAGCTCAGCAAAACTAAACATGACCTTGGCTTCACTCGGAGTGAAACATACTAAACCAACCAACTGTTTGACTGCATGTTCCAAGTTTCTAATAGAAGAAACTTCTATTAAAACTGAACTTAAGCCAACTGAGCCACAGCCAAATAATTTGCTGTAATTGCTGTAGAGTACCAGGAAAAGGAACATACACACACCTATATCCCATAATCACACATAGATGGGATGTTGCGGATATTAGTGGCAAGCTAATTTTGAAAGTCTTCCCATTTGTAACTGTAATTTCCTACAAACCAAGGCTGAACCCTTAATTCTGTCCCCAAATAGTTGAGGCCAGAAAGCTGGGCAAAGTGACACTGCCTAGCTGCAATAAGTTGAAGTACTTTGATTTTGTTAGACAGGCAGTTTGTGAATTTATAAAGTTACCTTTTTTCCAACTAATCAACAATCTTTACAGCAGAAAACGCTAGTTTTGATGCCTGAATGAGCTGGTTAGACTGAAAAATAGTGACTTGGACTCTATTCATCTGAAATAACCCACAGCCTCCTATGCCAAGGAGGGCTAGGATTTGGCTCTGCTATATGTATTAGTTAGAAATTCAGCCAAACTACTGATGCTTTAATATCCTACACAATCTACATGGACCAGGGTGAAAGAGAAAGGGAGGACTCATTTAATTATTCCTTCAGCCCTCCATCTACTTTCCCAACAGATTCAAAGGCAGAAACTTGGCTCTACAAAACTATATCGAAAACTATATCGAAAACTATATCGAAAACTATATCGAAAACTATATCGAAAACTATATCGAAAACTATATCGAAAACTATATCGAAAACTATATCGAAAACTATATCGAAAACTATATCGAAAACTATATCGAAAACTATATCGAAAACTATATCGAAAACTATATCGAAAACTATATCGAAAACTATATCGAAAACTATATCGAAAACTATATCGAAAACTATATCGAAAACTATATCTTGCTGTGCTGTTACCTGGTTGGACAGAATTCAAATGTAGGTATTTCACGCCTAAACATCTGCTTGCCTTTTACAGATACAAGGTTGTGAAGGAGAGATCTAGGCTCAGTTTAACAAGTCTTTTTATGAACTCTCCCACAGAGGAGACTGACACTTTTCCTCGGTGTTTCTGGATGAGTTCTCCCTCTACTGACATGGAGGGCTTCATGAGGCATAAGGGAAAGTGTGACAAGTTAACCAAAGTCTGACAGCATTCATAGCACTCTTGGGGCCCCCAAAACTAGACCACTCTGGCAACTTGCACTGCCATTGTTTCCCAAGTGCCAACTCATAGCCTTTATTATGTAACCCCTATTGATACATTTGTAGAAGAGCATCTTGCTCTGACACTGTTCAGTCAGACATGCAATAGAGGCACTGAAACTTTCATTGAAGAGTTTGCACGACAAAAAGCAGTGAGGAATACTTACTGCAGAGAAAGCAGCATCTGTGGAAGCTCCTCCCATCACACTGAACCTCTTCAGCATGGTAGACGGTTCGTCCACAGGCACCGCACTTGTTACCTCCTCCCCAGTTTGGCATCCTGAGTCTGGAAAATCCACCAGCAATTAGAGACAGCAGCAAGATAGAGATTGTTCACTGAATTGTTTCACAGGTACAGTTCTCAAAAAGAGTCAATACAAAAGAATCTGTGAGCTAAGAACTATAGTCATTTAACACAATGCTGCCGGTCTGCCAGATTTTTGGCCGTTTTGAGCCTAGTTCTATAAGAAAGTGTCTATAGTAGTCGGATTGTGAGTCCTAAACACATTCTACATCCCAGATAGTACTCAGAGGGTCAAATAATCTTTATGGCCTTATCTGTAATGCTGCAGGAGCCTCCAATTCAATTAAGCATAGGGAACAAATCTTTAAACACTTAAGTTCCCACTGTTGTATGCAATATGGCTTGGTGCATTCAGCAGGAGACCTGGAAACCAAAGATAACTGCCTTCCAAAAACCATGTTTTACATTCCCTGTTAAGAATTTTGAAAGTTACATGAATTGGATATGCACAAAGTTGCATGCATAATGGCTTTACTGTACCTTGAATGAACACCCTCCCAGATGGATGTAATTTCAGTTTCTACGCTTCATTAATCCTGTTTCTCTCTTCTGATGGAAGCCGACCAATTGTGCCAACAAAGGGATTTTGTTTTTCTGCAGTCTATGCCTTGGAAAATGGCATAAACCACAAGGTTTGCCTCACTGGAGAGCAATTCACTATGCTAAGAATTGTGTTTTTCTGAACTAGTGTCTGAAATTTAGTAGTTAATGGGGATTATTTCTGAGGCATCCTTGTGCTAGTGACATAAAATCTCACCTTCACCAGGCACGCATGTGCAGTGAGCCCAAATATTCAAAGTAGGAATTTTGTGAGAGAAAATGGCTGACAACCACAAGCATGTAGTATTATTTCTTGTCACATACTAAGCTGTAGTAAATTTTAGGAACATAGTCATTATTGCACTTACTGGTTTGATACTTAAATATTTTCTAGTAGAGACTCCACCCCCTACAGCTATAAAAGGAAAAACTAGTGCTGCTAGGGTGGTACTTCTATTAATGCCAAAAGCTAACTGCTGAAAAAATTTCCAATTTAAGCAGAAGAACACTACAGTTAAGGTAGACACTGGGAGGCCCTTGGTACAACTGGATTTTGTTTCTCAAATGAGACTGTTCATTAGATGTAAATTTTCCAGACAATCAAGGTACTTATAATAAAGACATTGTTAGTCCTCTCACTGCAATAGCACTCTAAGCAGATTTAAGGTCAGGATTTTAATGAGAAAATAATCATAGTGTTCAGCTGTTTCCTCATGCCCCCTCCCCCTACTTTTTTCCCATTTGTTGGCTCTTGTTCAAAGTTAGATTGTGAACTCTTTGAGGACAGGGGCCATGACTGTATACTGAACAACATAGTGGAGGCCCAGTTAGTTTTTTAAATGCTGAGCCAGAAAATTCCATTGATGTTGTAGTTTTAAGACAAGGATTTCACTTGTGTAAATATTGTGGTACCAGTGTGATATCAACATAGGGAAATCTTACAGGGCCACAAGGCCTGCCTAACAGCCCTTGGTACCTTTGAAAAGTTCTCCTACACTAATCAAATGTAGACACCGGGGGGAGGCAGGGGAGGCAGAGGGTTCCCTGGCACAGCTCAGCCTCCCTTGCTACCTCCAATTACTGAAAAGGCAGTCCTGTCCCTGAGCTGTGCTTTGGACTCCATCTTATTAGTCAGATGTTGATAGGAATGACATCTGAAGCGCCATCTCCCCTCTAACTGCTGGAATCAGGACTCACACATCCACAAGCTTCTTTTCAGGGAGGAGGTGAAGAAAAAAGTGGAGAAGTATTTCCCCCCTCCCCTCCAACTGTCAGACCTGCCTTTGCTGTTCCTAGTTGTTTTCCCCAAAGGGCAGTAGCAAGTAGTCAGTACAACTCTTGACCATGGGCAGGGGGTATAATAGGCCAGGGGAAGCTCTCTGGCACTGGTGCTCCCTAGACTCCAGAGATTACTGATGAACCCAGGAAGCTGAGTGGCAAATACCACCTCATCAGCCACGCAGAACCTGCATGGGGCATATGAAAAGCTTCTTCTGATGAGTGAGAGACCCTTGATTGGGGTCTGGGGAGGGGAGGCATGCTGCAGCTGGCCCAGGGTTTCTCCCGTCAAGGGGGAAGCACTTGGGTCTCCAGCCAGCCCAGGGGCATCCCCAGCATGGAGTGGGTGGGGGAAAGGTGATGGCACATGCTCAGGACTCCTCCTGGGGCGGAGGGGCTTGTGGCTCTGGCTGCAGGGGCTAGCCTCCCCAAAGGGGTGTCCACACAGCGCCCATGCTCTTGGCAGTGTCTGCTGTCTGCAGGGTTTTGAATTGGAGTTGTAAGTGACTAGTGTCATTTTAATTGCATTTTGCAGCTTGGCAAACCAATAAACAGGAGAGGAACTGCTGCTGTTCACCTATAGACTCAGAAAGAAAAACACTCCATTGGTTTATGTTCAGTTTACATTTGAAAAGGTTCTGAAAAACCCTAACAGCTAAAATTTTTAAAGAAAGTTAATTTCTGCAGACAGAGAACCACGCATACACCATGACCAGCTCCCACCTCAGCAGATCTGTAGGTTTTCTTCCTGAGCGCCACAGTTGGCACTATGGTGTCTAAAGAGAAGCTAGGTTAAGCACCATTCATTTAGTCTTTTATAGTCTTCCTTTCCCCATGCACTTGTTTTACAAGCCAGATAGGATTGCCAACTTTCTACTTGCACAAAACCAAACACCTTCTCCAAGGCCCCACCCCTGCTCCCTCCATCCCCTGCTCTCTCCCACCAGGGCTGGCTCCAGGCACCAGCCCACCAAGCATGTGCTTGGGGCAGCACCTGGGGGGGGAGGGGAGCGCTGAGATTTTTTTTTTAAATTAAAAAACAAAAACAAAAAAACACTCTTCCCAGCCGGGCAGCGCAGAGCAGCATCGCCCCGGCCAGGGGACCGGGGCTGCGGGGAAGCTGCCCCCCTCCTCCGCTGGCCCCCTGGCCGGGGCAGCAGGGAAGCCGCTCTCCCTGCCGGCGCCGCAGCAGCGGGGAGCAGCATCACCCCGGCTGGGGGAGCAGGGCGGCGGGCATGCCGCGCTCCCCGCCTGCGCCCCGGCCAGGGCAGTGGGGGAGCTGGGTGGCAGGCATGCCGCGCTCCCCGCCTGCGCCCCGGCCAGGGCAGCGGGGCCCCGGGGAAGCCGCCCTCCCCGCCAGCGCCCCGGCCGGGGCAGCGGGGAAGCCGCCCTCCCCGCCAGCGCCCCGGCCGGGGAGCGCGGCATAACCCCGGCTGGGGGAGCAGGGCGGTGGGCAGGCTGCGCTCCCCGCCTGCGCCCCGGCTGGGGTAGCGGGAATGCCGCCCTCTCTGCCGGTGGCCCGGCCGGGGCAGCGGGGAGCGCTGCATTGCCCCGGCCGGGGGAGCGGGGCTGCTGTGCTCCCTGCCGGTGCCCGGCCTGAGAGGGGCGGCCGGTGGCTTTTTTGCCTGGGGCAGCAAAAAAGCCAGAGCCGGCCCTGTCCCCCACCCTCCACTCACTTTCACCAGGCTGGTGCAAGGGGTTAGGGTGTGGGAAGGGAATGAGGACTCCAGCTGGGGGTGCAGGCTCTGGGGTGGGGCCAGGGATGAGGGGTTTGGGGTGAAGAAGGGGCTCTGGGCTTGGGCACAGGAGAAGGTTTCCGGTGCGGGGTCCCAGTAGTGCTTACTGGAGCTCCCAGGAAGCAGCCACCAGGTCCCTGCAGCCTCTACATGCACAGATGGCCAGGGAGGCTTTCCGCGCTGCCCCTGCAGCTCCATTGGTTGCAGCTCCTGGCCAATGGGAGCTGCAGAGCCAGCCCCCAGGGCAAGGGCAGCAATTTGGAGCCTCCCTGGCACCTGTGTGTGTAGGTGCTGCAGGGACCTGGCAGACAGTTCCAGGAGCCACACGGAGCTAGGGCAGGCAGGGAGCCTTGCCTTATCTTTGGGAAACCACACTGTATGAAGCGTAAGAATGGCCTTTGTAGGCCAAGGACTGTATCCACTCCATGGGGCCAGGGTTACCATAACTCCTTGAGGAACTGAAAATAATAGAGGGGATGATTAAGGCAAAGCACTGAGGTTCTAAACACCTCCAGAGAAGTACCACCTGCTTGGGAGGCTCTCAAACCAGATTCTCCAGAGACCAACAGACAAAGGACTTTGCGATAAATGGACTGACCTTAAACTGACTTGGGGTCTTCATTCTCGTTCCTGATCTAGAGACTGATCAGAACTTTAACCCCAGGGAAAACCCAGCAGAGGGATTTGAAGGACTAACACCTACCAGAGTCCCAGATTGGCATTGGGGTGACCTTCGGTGTGCTTTTAAACATGTGTGTAGGTTCTTTTGTTATTATATGCGGTCTCTAATGTTTTACCCTTAAGAGTAAACATGCTTGCTTAGAAAGAGCTGTGTGGTAACTTATCACAGCTAGCAATACACTGTTCACAGCCCTTGGTGAGAAAGTCAAGTGTAGGCACTAGCCTTTAGGCAGACTGGCTTGCTGGGGATATCACAGTGTAGATCAGGGAGATGTGCAGCCTGAAAAAACATCCAGTCAGAAGGGAGTGAGATGCAGGTCTCTGCCAAGGAGACAGGAGGGCTGGGAGCTGGAAACCTTTAAGTGGGTGCCCTTTGGGGGGGGGGGGGGGGGGGAGAAGAGATCCCAGAGGGGAAAATACAGGTGCCCTTGTCCTAAAACTGACAGCATGCTCTACAAAAGGAATGTTGCTAAGTAACTGCTAAGAGACCTTTGCTCAATAGGGGGAAAAACAGCCACCAGTGGAATGTGGGAAAACAAGATTAACTTATTAACTCAAAATTGGGACATCTTAAGCGAATTCCTAAGCAGAGGTTTACGGAACTGTTCTGTTTAATACAGAAGTGGCTTAGTAGCTACTCCACTTATGGTGGTGACATTAATTTAATTACTGAAATATTTCTTTGTGCCATGCTTCCAAGAGCTTAGCACGGTTGTTTCTCAATGGGTTGGCAATAACGAATACTCTGAGCAGGCTAGTAAGATTTGTTTTATGACACCACTATTTGTCATTCTTGGCATCACTGTAGAGTCTAAAAATTAAGATTCCATTTCTTTTATTCAAGTGTTTGGCTGTGCTACCACACAGCAGCTGACATCAATCATGGCAAACAGGGTCCTCTGAAAGAGGGATACAGGCTGCATTCCTCTTCCAAACCCTTGTACATTAACTGCAGAATGGAGGAGAGATTCCTTCCCACTTTGTATGCGTCTCAGAGAACAGGCCAAGTCAAAATTGTTTATTAAGTAAGCTTCTTTCTTGGGCCTCACAGGGCTTTGGCACTGTAACAAGGCACTGACCTGCCTTTTGTTTTTGTTTTCACATTTGAACCCCCTCTATGCACACATTATTTAATTGCATCTTCTTTTACAAAAATATTTAATAAGGACAACAGCCCCATTGATGGGGTACAGGGACTGAGACCCAGGTTCACAGCTCAGTCAGCGCCTTACTGGGAGAGTCAATTAATCTACTCTGTCTATTCCCCATCTGTAAAATAGGGAAAGTACTGAGAGGATAAAATCCATTATGAATTACAAGCTGCACAGATACTAGACAGAACTTAAAGGAAGTCAGAATTTGATATTCCAAGGCTTTTGATTTTCAAACTTCAACAAAGGTTAGTGCTTCAAGAAGGTGGGTGTCCCTGAGGAGACCAAGGCCAACTGTCCTCCCCTTTAACATTCCCATAAGAGCTTCTACAGCAGTATTCCTTGAGCTATCAGAACAAGTCATCCCCAAGCAGTCAAGATTAGAAGACAGACTTCAGTGAGAAGCAGTCTGTTAATCTGTTCCACATACAGCACCTCAGAGTGGTCAGATATAGTGTTCTCTAGCTATGTAGTCCTGCCCTAAATATCAATTCTTTCCATTTAAAAGCTAGATGCATGTGTTCTGTCTACATTATTCCAACGTGAGCTATGCTACACATTAGAGCCCCACAGGCAGATTAATAGCATTCTGATTTCAGTTCCCAGAAGGGTAGTGAGGATGCTGTCGCTCATGAAAGCTGCTTGCAGAACTTGATAAGCCTTCTCCTAGTTCAGACAGGCCTTTAATGAATTTAAGAGCCATTGACGTGTTACTAAGTTTTCCAGATGGTTGTACCAATGGTACCCTATAATTCTGAACTATTTTGTTTTTATGAGTTCTTGGCATCTACCCTCCTCTCAAGAGGAGTGTACACCTGGACTTCCAGTATGCGCCTGCCAAGAAGTACTCCGTTCTATCCCCTGCACCCCTTCTCAGAGAGGTGCTCTTATTTACGCCACGTTGAAAGCCATGACTATACTACCCTCCTCCCATTCCCCAGTTCAGTGCCGTTCTCTGATGGGAATAGAGGGTTAAGTCGGCAGTCACTAGTATTTAAGCAATTTTTTGAAAAATAAACTTAATGCAAGTGTTTGAGAGGTTTCATTCTACATTAAAAACACCTTATCTTAAAAAAGGATTTGCTTGCCCTTGCTCAGTGATTGGTCTAGGAACTCACATTTTATACTATGTTAAGTAAAGCATTTGTCTGAGGGTTGGGCAAAAATTCTGTAGGGGGTTGACCTTAAAGCGATGATTTTTATTGAAGATTGGACTCGTGATTTTTTTGCATTTAACCATGCACAGTGTGTAGAGTTACAAATAGCTACATCTTATCTAAGGGGCAGTCCGGAAAAGAAACCAACTTTAACCCTTCAGCAGTTTTGAGCCCTCTGTTGTCATGGCTAACGTACTAGTGAAGGACACAAGAGCCAAAATTGAGATATTTTACCTAGAATGGTGAATATGCTAAACAGCAGCATGTGGGGAAAGTGCTACGCCATACTCCCATGCAATGCAAAGGGATCAAGGCAGTGAGGATGCCTCAAGAACACCTAGAGGCAGCTACTGTGCCCTGCAATTAGGTGCCCAACCCTGTTTGCTACCAAAATAAGAGATGCATACACACAATAGGAGGTGCACGGGTAGAGCTATGCCTTCCAGGCAGCTCCCCATCTACACATTAAAAATGATACCTAGGTTTGAGTTTCCACTGGATGCAGACAAAAGACTAGAGTTTAAGAGCCAGCCAGGAGCAGAAAAGCTATAAAATTAAAGCAACAGGAACTTAAAGAGTGGGGCTACTCCCATGCACATAATATTTTACATAGAGCTGCATGAAATGTTCCCATAGCTGAACAGTTCATGACCAAGTTGTTTCCACAAGCTAACTGCAAACTACAGTTTCTGGGTTTTGGAGTCTTAGCCCACAAAAGCTTATGCTGAAATACATTTGTTAGTCAAAGGTGCCACAAGTAATCCTGTTTTTAAACATTTCTATACTTAGTTTCTCCTGCTCAGCTGTGCCCCCCAAATGGACACTTCCCCTTTCCACTTCAATATCTGACTCACTTCTAGAACTAGTTGGGTGTAACAAGTATGCAGACACTAGCATTATCACTACAACACTTCCACACAAGAGCATGCACTAGTAGTACAATCTCCCCATGGCACAGAAGAGCACAGTGAGCCACCTTCGATACTAAACAACCAAACAAACCCCCCCCCCCCCCCCCCCACAAACATGCACTACTGGCTGGATAGGTCATGGGGCAGTGAGCTGTTTGGAATCCTGTTCGGAAAAGCATGGCAAAACTAGGATTCTCTCTGAGCTAATGGAGATTCCCCCATGCCTTCAACAACACAAGATGACTGTTGCTTCACAATGTTCTCAGTCATTCCACTGGATGCGAGGACTGTCCCCTGCAGAAGCCCTGCAAGTTTGTTCAACCATTCAGTCATGGAACCTGACAAAATAGCAAGCGACCTCACCCCAACTACACTGCACAAAGCTGCCTCAAAAAACCTCACCCTGGAGTCTGGAAAACGTTGCACTACTTCTAGACACTTTTTCCTGGCGCAGTTTTTTTTTTTTTAAATAAACTATGATGCTTTCATAAAATGCCAACCTAGAAACAGGGAAATGTGAAGTGTTTACTATTTAGCATTTAGAAGTGTTTAGTATTTATGGTTTCTACTGAGAAGGCTGTTGTAGCACGAGATTCCTCCCCCTCCAAAAACAAAAACCAAACAAACATGCAAGTTTCTTAGGGCAGGAACTGTCTTGTACAGCACTGTCAGCTTTTAATAGTTAGATAATCAAGTTTTACCTACTGTGTACTTGAAATTATGGAAGTAAACCCTGCTTCAGGAACGTGAGCCCTTGCTTATGAAGTTTTATGAAGAAAGCTGGAGGGAGGGGGACAGGACAGGGAATCTTTCAAGCTACTAATCTTTCATCAAACCAATGTTAGATGTACATCGAACTAGCTTTTCGAGTGGCTTTAATAAGAAAGCACACCAAGCCTTTTTAGTCATGTACTACACAAAATTTGTTATTGTGTAACCACTCTGACAAAAAGAGCTGTTGATAATGGAATTGTTTTGGCCAGGAACATAAGTAATCAGCTAATATGCTATGTGCACACATATCCACTACAGTGGAACCTCAGAGTTATGACCTCACTGGTCAACCACACACCTTATTTGGAACTGAAAGTACACAATCAGGCAGCAGCAGAAACAAAAAACAAACAAAACCACAAAATGCAAATACAGTACCATACTGTGTTGAACACAAACTAACAAAAAAAAGGGAAAGTTTGCAGCATTTTTCTTCTGCATAGTGAAGTTTCCAAGCTGTATTAAGTCAATGTTCAGCTGTAAACTTTTGAAAGAACCACCATAATGTTAGGAACATTTCAGTTACCAACAACCTCCCTCCCTGAGGTGTTTCGTAACTGAGGTTCTACTGTATAGGCGTCTTTTCCACAGGTATCAGATAACAAGTGAATCTCGATTGCTTCATAAACTGATGTTTTGAATTGATGTAGGTTAGTCTACTCACACCTTCAGTCAACTCAAACTTTGAAATGCAAACCCTCCAAACCCACTATTCTCATGTGATTTTGCAGCAACTCTTCTCTCCTCCTCTCCCATGATATTGGAGATTCATAGATAGAAGAAGATATGGTTGATCTCACTACCCTACAACAAGTTGGGCCACTGTTTTTACACTACCATTCCCCAACAGAAACTGCCAATTAGTTAATTTAGCATTAAATTAGCTATATAGTATAGTTTTAGGAGACTAAGTTATTGCAAGTATCAATCTAGTATAGCCAAACATATATATATATATATATATATATATGCGCATCAGGCTCAAGGCATTTCTAGCAACCTAGCAAAAAAATAATTAGTCAGGCACCCACCGATATATCTGCATTACTTAACCATCCAGTACCCAGGGATTTAGTTTGGCCAAGGAGAAAGGCAGGGCCAAGTTTACAGTTAGGCACATGTTCTAGGGGCACCTGACCTCTCTAAAATGGTGTTACACAAACGTCAGCTGTAGGCAGGGTGGGCGCTGAAGATGCTATGCCTCGGGGAGGGCGGGGGGGGGCACTCGAGGTGCATCTGCCCCATTGCTGGTCGGGCCAACCTCAGGCTCCAACACGAATTCAACCCTCCCCGCCCGGGCGTCGTTGCACTCAGGAGGTAAGACATGCCAGGGTGCCGCGGATTTCCCAACACGAAGGATGTCAGGCAGCGGCTCAGCTTCAGAGGCTGCACACGGTGCCATGAACCCTGAAGCTTTTCTGTGAGCCACCTGTCATGAGGCCAGGCCTCGCGCGGAAAGCCGCGTGTCCGGGGTCTGAGCGCGGCCGGGGGGTGCCGAACAGGCGGCAGCTCAGGCAGGGCAGCGCTGCAGCCGCGGCGTGTCGTGCACGAGCCCGGCACCCAGCGAGCCAGTGTGTGTGTGTGTGTGTGTGGCGGGGGGGGGGGGGGGGTCGCGTCTCTGACCCCCGCCGGCTGGGGGGGGGGGGGAGCGCGATGCCTGGCACGCGCCCTGCGGCGGGGCGCTCGGGCCGTTAAGCCGCCCCGGGGGGCGCGTGCAGGGAGCTGGCCGGACCCCAGGCACAAGGCAGGGCCCCGCGGCAGCGCTCCGGGCCGCGTGGCTGGGGTGCGGGCGGATACTCACCGCAGCGTCTCCGCTCGCAGCAGCTCAGGGAACGCGGCCGCACTCACGCACTAGCCGGCGCTCGGGCGGGCGGCCCCGGCGCCTCTTTAAAGAGTCCTGGCGGGGCCGGGGCGGAGCTAGAGCCGGGAGCCCCGCCCGGCCTCGCCCCGCCCCGCCCCGCCCCGCGCGCCTCCCCGGCCAGCCGCCGCCCCCTCGCCCTCTGGCCGGCCCCACGCCCCCAGCCACTGGGGACCTTTCACCAGAGGTCTCAAGTTCAGCTCCCACCCCCCAGCCCGGGCCGCGGGTCAGAGGCAGAAGCCTGGAGGAAGGTCGGGGCGGGTAGGGTGACCAGAGGGCAAGTGTGAAAAATCGGTCCGGGATGGGAGCTTATATAGGAGCTCCTATATATATAGGAGCTTATATAGGAAAAAGCTATATAGGAGCTTATATAGGAGCTTATATAGGAAAAAGCCCCCAAAATCGGGACTGTCCCTATAAAATCGGGACATCTGGTCTCCCTAGGGCCGGGGTCCCACTTTGCAGGAGCCCAGCACTGCACGCGGGCGGGCGGCTCTGGGAGAGCTCAGCCAGGGAGCTGGATTTCAAAGCTCAGCGGCTGTAGGGTTCTGTGTTACCCTAGGGCGGGGCGCGTAGGTGGTTCGGAGATGGGGTCCCCCCCCATAGCTGTGTCAGGCAGCTGAGCGTGCCTCGCTAACCAGCCTGAGACTGAATGTCGCCTCACACTGCAATCCGGGGTGACCACAATAAACCAGCTTCAGACTGCACGTTTCACTCTGCTTTCTTCCTGCAAAGCGGCCCACAGCAAGCATCTGGCGTAAGTGTTCAGGCTCCGTGAGCACGGATCCTTCAGAACCCACTTCAGAGGATGGTGGTCATCAGGTGGTAGACATCAAAAAAAAAAAAAAAAAAAGAGCTGTAAAGCAGAAAATCTGTCTAACAGAAAACCCTTATTTTTGGATAAATGTGTATTCTTAGTGAGGAAATCATTGTGTGAGCAGCACTTTTCCGCTTTTGAAAGTCAGTAACCTATAACCTCTTGTTACTGAAGAGAGGGATTTGCTAATAAACAAAGCAGTTTACGTTTCTACAACACCTTTCATCCAAGAGGATCTGAAGGTGTTTTACAAAAGGCATGTGGCCATGAATCACTTCACCCACCTTTTGAAATGCAGCCATTCTGGAGCGGCATGTAGCATCTGAGTTACAGGATAGAAGGACAGGAAGTGAAAAATCCTATATGCCATAATTATATAGAAAAGTACATATCCAAATTACAACTTAACCATGGCTAAAAACCCCATACTCTAGCACAAACGCTGAGGGATCTTTATTGCCCACAAATGGACACAGCCTCCTATTTATATCTGATCAAAAGGATGGCACCTCCATTAGTGCAGCACCTCAAGATATCATGCTGAATTGTTAATTCCATATTGACTAGTGATGAACTTGGGTTTTGAATATTGTTTTAATAATATTTAATTTTGTGCACACCACTCAGTTAAACTGTGTTAGAAAACAGTTCTCTGGGAGTCATGCTTGCATTGTGTTTTAAGGTCATTTTAAACATGGCTCCTTCTTTAGTATCAACAGGCCCTAGTGCATTGATTGTTTTTTATTCCTCTCTATCTACAGTGTTTTCTCTGATCAGGAAGAAGCCCAGGTTTACCTCCCCCTGTGTATTAACCAAACACTAAATCAGCAGAGTATTCAGACAAAGATGCTCTTTATCGTATTTCAGCAGAGGGAGTACTTTCTCAGCAAACTCTTATGTGTGGGCATTTTCTTACAAAACAATATAATTATTCTAAAGTGAAATGGCATTTTTGATACTGGCATTAACCCAAATAGCACCATTTTGTGTAAGCCCTAAAGCACAACACCTGCTGCACATTCAGAGACCACAAATTGTCCGTATTATAAGATTTAAAATTACATGCACAACAGGCATGTTTATAACAAGAACAAATGCTAGCTGGTCTCTCCCATTAGAATGAGATAATAGGAGCACTTAGTGTTCAGAAGTTGCTGCCTGTGTTTGTGATGGTTACTTGCAGATATTTTCCTTCCTTATTATTATTTTTCTTTCTCACTGCAATGAATGATGAAGGGCTACATTCTGCTGCCTTGCTTCTGCACTCCTTAGAACTTTACTCCATGATCAAACTCATTGCTTACTCTCTTGTGGAGTAAGGTAGTACTCACTTGTAAGTAACCATGGCAGTTTGCCCCCAAAGTGATTTTCCACAGCGATGCAGCACAAAAAATGCTAGCATTTATGTCATGAGAGGCCCTACAGGCTTTGGGGAAAAACAAAAAGAAGCAGTTTGTTAGCTGACTTTCATGTCCTTCCTTTGAGACTGCAGTAAGAGAAAGGATCTCCTCCAAAAGAACAGAAGAGAGGTGGGACAGAGCCAGAAGTTTGGCTATTGCCGATTCTGTTTATCATGTCTAATGCACATTTCCTCTAGTCTGACCAATCCCGCTCCCAGTCCCACAGTGAGCTAGCTTAGAGCTAGGATATTTATCACTTCTCCATGGGTCGCCTCCAGATGCTAAGAAGTTTTTTCTTTTGATAAAGCTTTCTAAAGACTATTATAAATATAAACAAAGGAAATCTAAATTAGAATCAAATGACTTTACAGTTCTGTTAAGGGTCTGAAACTACCTAACACAAGGAAATTCAGAAACCAACTGGCACTGTTTTTAATAACTTGTCTTATTGTAACTAGAGGCTGAGACCTGTACAATAGTTTAACACTACAGAGTGAGTTAAGATAAATTAGCTGACGTTCTTAATTCCAAGACTAAGTTTCCCCACTTTTGATCTTTTGTCAGTCTAATATAGGGGCACTACTATGGGGCAAAGGGAGACAATCATAAGTTTGTTGATACATCAATGACTGTGTTGACACACAGCAAAATCCTCCAGAAAAAAAATTAACAGTATTGTATATTTGAGAATTTTGTAAAGCTCTGTATATTCACTATATGTTGTAGAATCACTGTCTGAAAACAAGAATCGGGACCCATTTTCGCTTGTGTTTTGCTTTTTGCCTCATAATATATTCGTGTTGATTCTGGCTGTTCCTGTTGGTAAACATAAACTTTCCAGTCCAGGAAGCAAAAATTGAGATTTTTCTGTACTTTCAAAGGTCATATAAAGGAAGGAAATTGTATAATTAAGAACTTCATACAGATAAAATTTGCATCTGGTCCCCTAGCACCTTGTCTCATTACCTTCCCCTCGTTTAATCTGCAACCCTGGATCAGGTCTTTATTGCTCACAAATGGACACAGCCTCCTACTTATATCTGATCTCCATCAGTGCAACACCTCAAGATATCATGCTGAATTGTTAATTCCCACTCTTCATTGCTGAATTCTCTGTCTGACCTCCACCCTGCCTCCTTCAACATTGCTCATCTACCGCTCTTCCAGTCCTTCTGTGACTTCCAGTCTATCAATGACCATGACTTCTCTTCTGCTCTAAGACCCTTTCCCTTCCCTCTCTTCCCTTTCCTCCATTGTCTCAATCATTGACACTTCCTTTGATCCTCACAAGGTCTGCCCAGCCAAGCTCAGCAGTAGCTCATTCAATCATTATTTGAATAAACATGATTGTTTTGCTGCTACTTGTTCTCCTCCTTGTTTGTTTGTTACACCCTATGCTAAGATGTAGATTCTTTGTGGGGGAAAACTTTTTAAAGAAGAACTTGTCTTTTTAATTATATATGTGTACAACACCTAACACTTGGGTGGGGGGAGGCTACTCCCTGTTTGGGGCCTCCAGATTTATCATATAAATAATGATAAAATCATAATTGGCTCCTGTGCCATTTTGAGAGCTTGTGAGCAGGAGCTCCTCTTTCAGAAAGATAGTAGCACAGGGGTAGTGGCTGGGAAAATGAAACTGGCGGCCACTGGAGCCTGGGGCAGGGAAGAGGAGGAAGAGGAGTTGGTGGGCTAAAAGCTTGACTCACAAACCTGGACAGCCAACCCCATCTCCTCAGTAGCCTTCACAAACATGGTTAGGGCCATCCTGACATATGCAGCCAGACCAAGCTAACATTTGGAGAAAGATTTTGCTTCCCAGCAGCAGGAACCCAGATGACGTAAAAAACACCCAACTTCATAGGGAGTGTCCCCAACCCAGCTAGCTATCTGTAAAAGTCTCAGCTACCATAGACATCAGGCATCAAGAGAAGTCAGATCCCCCAGCCAAGCAATCACCACCCACTAACTAGAGAGGATAGCCAGCCTGCCCAAGTCTGGACATAGGAGAAGAAAGAAGGAGACTCGATTCCAATGTCCAGGGGGTGGGAGTGAGGCTTGGCTGCCAGGCTGGAATTCAAGAGTAGGCCAAGATTTGGACAAGCTCTACTCCAGAGCGATGTGTTTGCCTTGCAGTGGAATATCACAATTGTGAGCATTGTTAGCTAGGAAAGAGTTCGGGGGTGAGCTAAATCCTGGCCTGTGTGTGCCCAGACACATAAAGGTTTCATGTGGATTTAAAGGGGGGTGTCATTGTAAATACACCTTTCTTCAATCAGTCATATAGAACTTCAATGCAAAGGACAGTGTGTATGTGCCCAGTCACTCTAAAAGTAATGAAAAAAGGATTTTTTGTCCATCTCCTATAAATCAACATTTAGATTCACTATGGTGTGTGTGAAAGGCAGGTTTGGGGGATGGGTTGGTGGTGGTTGGCGATTTTTCATTTGTTTAAGGTTTTTTTTGCTTTTAGGTTTTTTTTGCAAGGGGAGCTTTATTATTTCCCTGACACTGAGTCTGGATAAAACTGGATCCTGACAATGTTTGGCCCCAGCCGCCAAATTCCACTGCTTAAATCAGTGGCGGCAACCTGAGGCCCGCGGGCCGCACATGGCCTGTCAGGGTAATCTGCTGGTGGGCCGCGAGTCAGTTTGTTTACATTGACTGTCCACAGGCATGGCCACCCGCAGCTCCCAGGGGCCGCAGTTCACTGTTCCCAACCAATGGGAGCTGCGGGCGGCTGTGCCTGCGGACGGTCAATGTAAACAAACTGTCTCCCGGCCCACCAGCGGATTACCCTGATGGGCCGCGTGCGGCCTGTGGGCCTCAGGTTGCCACCACTGGCTTAAATGGAGAACAAATCTGGCTGCTGCAATTGCCCACACACAACCCTCCCTGCCCCGCCCTGTAAAAAAAAACTCACTCTAACCTCTGACATGCCTTGGTGTAAGAGTGCCACAGCCACAAAAATCCAGATCTGGTACCTGGATCCAGCGGTCATTCTGAATTCAGCAATTTATAATTAGAAAAATGTTTTAAGTTTGGATAAAAAGATTTGAGAACATTTACTGACTTTTTTGCTCCCTTTATGGTAGTGACATATATAGGTTTAGATTGTTGGTAGGGAAGTATTATTCTGTTTCCTTCAATTTCCTTGCCTGTGTTGAATGATTTTATAAAGTTTCTGAAGGTATAAACAAGCAGCACTCTCCCTTCGCTTGTAAAACTGTTGACACAAAGCATGCTCACTCTCCCCAGATCTTTGGTCATAGCTGTGCTGTAATATATGACAGTAGGTTTTGCTTCTTCTTTTTTGAGGCTGAATAAATTACAGTTTGTCTGACCTGGTTTGCTTCCAGAACATTTGTTGTATGTCGCAATCTTCAGCCTTTTTACAAACCACTAAGGTCTTTCTACTCACCTGGGATCATCTTATCCTGGATTGCTCTTATAAGTGTTGCACCAACTTCTGTCTACTTATAACAAAGAATATCAATCTGCTGTTCTATTACTGCTCCCTGTTATTATTTTGTGTGTGTGTGTGGAGGGGGATTATTCTGGTTCTCCCTTTCTGGATTTTAATGAGCCTTTGATAGTTATACCCTGGCCTGGTTATTATTCAAAGCATCTTGTACTATTAATAAAAGTATTCTTGTGAATGCTGAAATACTGTAGTCAGTAAAACAACAATAAAAATATTTGTAAGTCATTCCCCCCTGCCCCAATATGAAAGATTATTTTAAAGCCAAAGGTAGCACTTCTCATTGCTATTAACCTTAAAGGCCAAGTATTACTCAGTGATATCCTCAGTATCTCAATTAATTTCTCAAAACCTGTTCATAGCAAAGGGGGGGTTGTAAAGTAAGCTTTACACAATATTAGTGAGAAAGAGAAGAGAAAGAAATTCATGCTGTGTCACCTTTATTTGCCCCTTACCAGAAATGCTTTTTCCTTATCTAAATTTGCGTACATTTTAATACTGCTTTCCTCATACATAGTGCTTTTCAGTCGTAAATCTCAACCAACTGTTTAATTTATTGAACAAAAATATAATCTAATGATAAATCAACAAAATTTGAACAAATGCACAAAGAAGGAAGCATAGGCAACATAATTATTGAGTTTACTGTACAAAGACCTACGATTATGACTTTTGAATGAGCTGTTAAGTTCCAAAAATATAGAGTTAGTTAGAGATGTATGTCCAAGGAAGCTTCTGTATAAGTAAGTTACATTTTTAAAAGTAATTCCCCTAACCTGAGAGGTTTTCTTTGTAAATTCATAAAATTCTAGCTAATCTAAAAAGCCCTGTTTGTTTACATGTGTTTCACCTGTATGGAAATCATTATCACCTAGTGACAATGAGCACTTACTTTTGTAATGATTACTGAATTACATGATCTTCCACTCCTAAATGAATACAATTCTATCAAATCAACAAACAATTGCATCTTTGTTTGCCTGTGTATTACCTATGGGAAGATCATTGATGCTACTCAACATCAAGGTCATAGGACAGATTTGTGACCTTATTTCAAGTCTACGCAAAGTGACCTTGCGAATGACATATAGCATGACATTCAATGCCTAATAGTTTCAGAGGAGTTTGTTATTCACACATTGGCTCTCATTGAAGATTTGCCTGCTTTTAAGATTAGAAAAGGTTATTTTTAAGGATAAGCTTTGCTCTAAATGATAACTAATGCTGACCTGTATCTGTACTTAGGGCCTGATCTAAAGCCCATGGAAATCCAGGGGAATCTTTCAACTTTGGATCATAGTCTCAGAATCCAATTCAGCAAACTGTTCTGCTCAGTGGTCCAGTGGAGTCCCATTGACTTAAATATATGCAGGGCTCTACACATGCAGACCAGCCTGCAGTCACAGACCTCAGTTTTTCTGAAACATGCCTGCAAATAGGCTGTACTGTTTTACAATCCTTAGATGTGGGCTTTCAAAATATTTTCAGCTAAGTTTGATCAGGGCTGTAAAGGAATCACATTCTTGTAAATGGCTCAGCTCCTCATTAAGGAAGCGTGAGTGGAGTGAAATTCCTTGTTTAAGCAACTCTTTATAATACATTGCTTGAAGAGGCAGATGTCTTATATTTATTCTGTTTTTTCAACCCCATGTTTAAATCCTGGTTGAGGTTTCTGTAGGCTTATCAAAAACCCACAAAGAAGATGAAAGAAACATACAATTTGTATTTAATCCTAAATACATCTAGTGAAGTAACGTGGCATGCAGACCGCTGGTGCTGATGCTATCAGGGTCATTGAGCTTTAGAAGCTGAGCAAAATATTGAAGTTATTATATTCAAGTTCTGAGGTTTTCAGAAGAGATCTCAGAAAAGCTTAGCAAAACTTGAACTCCATTTAAGTTGCCAGCTCAGCAGAATACTAATACCTGTATTAATAACGACGTCACTCTCCTGGCAGGGAACATCATTTTGGTTGAAAGCATTGGTTTCCTTAATAAAGGTTGACTTACTCACTGTGCTCACAGGGCCAGATTGTGCCATGGAAAAACCTGTGAGTGAGGGCTTAACTGGTCTTAGAGATTTACAGGAGCTGTCACTGTCTGACAGAATTTCATTAGTGCAGAACTAAAGCTGAAGTCCCAAACAGCTTGTTTCAATAATACTGTGACTTTCTTTGAAGACAGCAAGGAAGTGCTTTTAATATTCGATAGCAGACACAGCGTGGCTATCAAGGTGAAATGGTCTGACTTTGCCACAATGTGGCATGACTGCTGCGAGATTTGCTGGGGGTGGGCCCAGACTGGTCACACAGCGGTGTCTGTTATGGGACCATCTGATTAGCAGATGGCACTATTGCCATGAGATGAAAAATCAGAAGACAAACCAAAATATATCAATGAGATTTATTTCCAATCTCATATTTACACAAAATCTGTTCCCAGTGTGAGCACCCTATGGCCTGCCCAAGCACTGTGGCACCATTGCATCTAGCTTCATATCCTGTAAGAGCAGAAAACATAAAAGAAAATACCCCAGGGTAGGGAATCATCGTTGCATTCTCTGTTTGCCAGATAGAGAGCATCACTTCAGGCTTGATTGTGTCACCCCTCTTTTGCTGGCAACCAACCCCTCTCATACCCACTTCAGATCTAATTTTCTTGTCTGACTATGAGATCCTAGGTGACCCAACCCACTGTAAGCTTATGTAGGAAAGGAGAGGAGGGACCCACGGACCCCCTTGGTGCCAACTGGCAGAGGGCACAGGAAGTGCATAGGATTTTACAGGGATCCCCTGGATCGGATATCTGCATAATAGTTCACCAAAGGGAGGCATGTGAGGTCTCTATTGAAAGCCAGTAGCCCACTGGTCATCATAGTCATTGTGAAATGTATGGGTGGATGATATTTAAGGAGCTATGTAGCTTATGTTGTTAAGGTCTTGGCGTTAAGGCTGGTCACCAGGAGATGACATATCTTGGAAATGTTCCTTTCAGGCAGAAGGTAACAGACACCTATTTGTCTGTCTGGCTATTTGTGTATTGTATACCTCACACTGTGTACCTATTACATACTGAGCCAGGGGCTGAATGAATGAAATACTGAGAGATCTGCAAGAGAAGAAGTCTACGGGATTAGATGAACAACAGGGAGTGCCCTGATTAATGTGGTATATTTGGGAATACAAGAAGACACACTCAATACTTCACCTGGCAGGCATACTGACAATATGCTTATCTCATGAAAGGAGGGTCACAGCCAGCCTGGCTGTAAAGCACTGGAAGGATTTTGGGCGAGCAATACTCTCCAGACATGAGAGTATCTTGTTAATTAAGTCTAGGCTCTAGGAGGCATGTTATAATTTTATTTTACATATATCCATTTGTTTCCAATACTTGTATTTGCTACTACTTGAATCTCTATGCTTTGTTTGTTCAACTTATACTTCATTTCACTACAAACATATCTAAGTGCTGGTGTGTTAAGTGGAGCAGCGATCTAAGGTGGATCTGGCAAGCTGGGGTGCACTGTTTCTCTGGAAGCAGTGAATCTGAGTGTCCAGTGGACTAGGGGCTGGACACTCCAGGCAGAACCTGGGAGGGCTCGAGGGTTGGGGTGTGCCAATTGCTAAACGGTATTGTGACAGCGGGGCCTGTGAGGCCTAGAGGGGAGTGAATGGTGTCATGGTTGCCAGTGGAGTTGGGGAGCTGACCCACAGCAGGCACAGACAAGGCTTGCTCATGCTAAGAGCAGATGGTAGTGAAGTGCTTCACCACTCTAGGTGCTCCTGGAAGCGTCACAAGTTCCATTCAAAATTCCATGAGATTCTCCTAGTGGAATTTCCTTTGCATCTTTCCATCAAAGGAGAGGGACTCTGGACCTCAAAGAAGAAGCCAGGGGGTTATAATCTATAAACTCAGCATCATGCTAAACTTCACTGGAAAATCATACCTCATCTCTGTGGATTCTGGCCTCTCCACACTGTTCCTTTGGCCTCCCTCCTTTGGCAGCATGGCTTGCTTATGATCCATGACGTCACTGTCTTTTCCCCACAACAACCACACCCTTACCTCTGCCCTCCGAGGAAGGTAGATGCAATGGAAAGGGAGGGGCACTAACTCCCTGAATAGATTTCTGGCAGGAAATCTGCCAGGTCCTAAGGGGAGTAAACTGAAGTGAGTGGTTGCTCTGTAACTCCTTTCTCCCCTAGCATGTCTCCTCATAATTATAGGGTTTTAATGACATGGAGTTTCTATAGAGGAGCTTGGTTGGATCACATCCTGTTTTTTCTCTTCCACCTGTGATAGGGAGCATCAGAGGTACGCCAGAGAAATCCTTCATTTTCAGTTTGCAGTAACAAAATATTGAAGGGTGGATGTTCTCCATTCCATGGAAAACCTACTGAAGCGGAACACTCACGCTCAAAGATACGAGGGCTGCTGATGAGTCAGAATTGTGCTGCCTTAATCACCTGGCAAAGCTGAATAGGTGGCATTGCAGAAAGGGCTTTGTTGTGCTTCTTCATGGGGAGCTTGTATTTAACAATTCAGTTATTTTTATTTAAACTTTACCTAACAGCAACCAGAACCTGCAGCCTGCTATTGTCTTTTCTGTCCCCTGATGTCTGGGATGACCAAAATGGAGGATGACCTTGGTCTCTGCAGCCATACCCCACATCCCATATATAAAAATAGCAGCGTCTCCCCACCAGGGCAGTGGGCATCGTCTCCAGTCCATATTGATCGAGGATGTGTGGCTAAGGATTGCTCAAATTCCGGGGAGCTCAGTCTTTATGTACACAGCAGCTGTACCACTGCTTCTCTCAGGCTTCCTGGTGGTACAGCAGGCTCAGTAGCCATGCTCCTGTTGGTCCCCCAGTGCCACTGCATTCCTGTGGCTCTTTCGAGGGGGTTGACAGGGTCCACACAGGAAGCCAATCTGGCATACATTCCACTACTTTGGGAGAAGAATATACCAGAGCAGTTGTCCCCCTTTTCTGCTTGTGCTGTCTGACCTGTATAGTTGGTGTGCAGGGTTAGTGGTAGCTACCCCATGATGATTCCATGTAGCTGTATTTTCCCCGGTATAACTTAAACTCAGCGGCTCCCATCAATGCTGTATAATGGAATGAAGCATATGATCTTCAAGTCTTAAGTGTTACAATTACTATAGTTGGTGCAGGTATTTTAATGACTTCTTTTACTAATTAATTATCTACTTTTACTGGTGCGAATAATTAAATGTACCCTGGAAACATTGATTGTGTGTGTGTGTGGCGGCGGGGTGGTGTGGGGGGAGGTTTCAACAGGAAAAGTATGTCAAGACTGAATGCTTGCAGATATCAGTGTGTGGTAATTAGCTAATGTTGACATATAGGCCAACATAATCTACAGTGCGCCCTCATTATTGTCAACAGGACACCTAATCCGAGGCATGCAGCACAGACTGTGTACTACTGAGTAACCAGGCATCATAATGCATTCTTCTCTTGTGTGGTTTCTTTAGATGATAATTTATATCACTCCCTACCTCACATATTGAGAAAAACTAGCTGTGCATCAAAGAGTACTAAGAGCTATGGTCATTCAGCATTGCACAATATTGGCAATGATCTTCGTATCCTGGCACAAGACCACAGCAGCAGTACAGCTACAAGGGCATTCAGGGCTACTTCTCCGTGCTGTTGACAGTTTGTTTTCAAGCCATTGCTTATTAATTGTCTTTAGCAATGCGCTCCACTTTGAATGGGCCCGGTTACATAACACACACTGTGTAACAGCGCACAAACCTCTTTTTCCAAGACAAAAAGAACATGTCCAGTACACTCGTCTCTAGCTACAAAACACTCGTGTAGAAAAGAGAAGAACTCACTAAAGAGATTTCTATAGAATGTTGTTTTCTTTTTTCAAGTGATATAAAGAATCTTCAGATAAAGGGAAATTCCTCAGATAAAAACCACACAACCTACAAGGTTTTCCTTACCTGTCTTCTGACAGCAACTTTGATTATTGAGATTGAAATAGTTTTTTGAATCAATTATTCTTTTATATCATTGGTTTGCTTTTCACATTTCATTGGGCCTGGAGAATGAGCCTATGCTGTTCTGCTTCTGATCGATTTTGCTCTCTGTTGAAAATCAATTTATCATTTTGGTTGACATGCATCAACACAAAGCTGTAGTATTTGCTTTTCCAGCATTGCAGGGGAATGTTTAGTTTAACACACTGAGTTTTGTTTGTATTTGCTTACAGTGCATGAAAATAATTAATTAATTGCAATTTCTTGCATGATGGGGCATTAATCTTGATTGGGACCTCTAGGTTCAACTGTAAATAATAATAACTTAAAAAGTGTATTGCCCCATAAAGTCGATGGCCTTTTACACATGTAGAAGGACACTCACTCTTCCCCAAAAAACTTGCAGTGTAAATAAAACAAGACACAAAGACAGGAGTTCAGGAGAGGGTGACTATGGGGATTATTACTTGAAAAGGTGGGATTTAAGGGGGGACTCAAAGGGAGTCTTTGAGATGAGGGAGGATGCTTGGTGAATAAGAACAGGGGGAACATTATAGGCACTGTGACGCGTTGCCCCCCTTTAAGTTGCCACCTGATATACTGGGATGCCACTGAGCCCGCCTGTTCTGTCAGCCTGGGCCCCCTTTACACTGTCTAGCTGAGCCAGTCTCTTAAGCCTCCTCTTGCACACACACAGGCAGGGCCACACCCAGCTGCAGAAAGACATAGAAACTGAGATCAGCTCTGGGAAGGTTCAGCTTAAGGGACTTGCCCCAGCACTCAGGTTCCCACCTCCCTTGGAGTGCAGACCCAATGGTATATTGTCTTGTGCTGTATAGAAAAATCTGCACAGCGCAAGCTCATAAAAATTCTCCCTGACCCTCAGTGTGAAGGGAGATGTGCACAGCTTCTCCCCGTCCCCTCCCCAGATAGCGATTGCACAAACTGGGTTATGTTATAAACAAGAAATAAGTTTATTAACTACAACAGACGTGTTTAAAGTGATTATAAGGGATAGCAAACAGAACAAAGCAGATTTCTAAGCAAATAAAACAAAACACTCAAACTAAACTTGATTCACTAAAGAAACAGGTTACAAAATGTTATTTCTCACCCTAAATGTTGAATAAGGCAGGATGCAGAGTTTCTGTAGCTTAGAGTTCCAGTTATCTCTTCTTACAGAGAGGACCTCCGTCTCAGTCTGGACTCACTCCTGCCTTTCCCCTCAAGTACTTTCAGCAGTCTTTTTTCTTGGGTAGGCAATGGAGGAGAGTCCAGAGTAACCCCCTCCCCAGCCTTAAAAAGGATTTACCTAAAATGAGAAACCTTTGTTTGATCCCCGTCCCCCTTCAGAGGAAAAGTACCAGCAATGTCCAAGGTGGTATTTTGTATCAGGTGATCTTATCACCTGACTTAGTAGTGTCACAGCTATGTCCCAGGACACCTCTCAGGAAGGAGAGAGATTAGTATCTTCACAGTCTTATTGTTTCTTCCTAATGGCTCATCAAGGCTGTGATAGCCCGTTGTCTGGTGTGTGTTTCCCAAATACACACACAGTTGTAATTGGTACATAGTCAATATTCCTAATTTTAGATACAGAAATGATACATGCATAGAAATTGGATAATCACATTCAGTAAATTATAACCTTTCCAATGATGCCTTACAAGACCCATCTTGCATAAAATATATCTTAGTTAAGCCATATTCATATCATAACCATATTTCTCTGACGAATATGGGGTGTAACATCACAGGACCAATAGAAGGTATGAAGAAGGCAAGAGTGGCAAAAGGAGACAAAGAAAGCAAAAATGTAAGAGGACTGGATAAGAGCATAAATGGCAGAAAGAAGCAAGATGGGGAGTAGGGGGAAATAGGAGTAGAGAAGTATGTAATGGAAAGATAATGAAGGGTCTTGTAGATGCGGACAAGGAGTCTACGTTTGATACAGTAAGAAGCAGGAAGGCTGAACAGGGGAAGGTTACAGTAATCAATGGAAGAGATGACCAGACCATTGACAAGGGGTTTAGTAGTAGGGACAGTAAGATAATGGTATATTTTGGAAATAATAAAAAGAAATAATCCATACTTCTATTAATAGTAGGTTTGTAAAACCTTTCTGTAGAAAATGAAACCTAATTTTATAGCCTCAGCTGCCTGGCCTCAGTAAGTAAAAACATTTTTCTGTAAAGCACAGGCATTTTCCTCCCGAATGCTGGGTGCCATTTGTGTTGCTAGAATAATTCCCCCGGTACTCTGATGCGTCTCTTAATGCATCCTAGAAGTGCATTACCTGTATTCTTAATAAACAGCCTATTGATAAATATTCTGTCACCATCAACAATGATTTTTATTACCCCCCCCCCCAAAGTATATCTCCTGAATGCAAAAGTAATTTGTCTAAAAATAAAGTTTATAGAGACTGACTTAGCAGGTAGAATTTTAAGTAGGATTTGGTATATCCATAAAGAAGTCTCATTCACCATAATCACATACAATGTTATTTATTCTGCCCAGCAGACTTTAGTGGAAACAGATGTGGGCCATTTAAGTAAAAACTGTCTTTTTCTAACCCAACCCAATGGAAATATGACTAGTGCCACTGAAAATCTTTTTTCTGAGATTTTATCTAGTGTTCCCTATTCCTTTTCTTCTCTAAATTGCAGTTCCCTTTTGGCTAAAGTATAAAATTATGGCCTGCAATATTTCCCCTTGCATCTTCCTGTACCTTTGCTAGTGTTTTCTTTCCTAAAGTAAAACATTCTTTCCCGCTTTTACTTACTGATTCATTACTACTCCAGGTATAAATTCATAGATTCCCAGATTTCTTCCCGTGTTTTCCTGCTTGTTTCTTTCTCCTTATTTCCTTTCTGGCTGCTTTGAACAGACTGTTTAAAACATACAAAACCAGATTTTCCAGCAAATTTATTCTAAGCAGCTTGTGCTGTAATGGATGTGGGCTATAGAAGTTAGAACCATAAAAGTGGTTTTACAAAGGTAGATCGTGACAGACCAACCTGATCTCTTTCTTTGCAGAGATAACTGATTTTTTTTAGACAAAGGAAATGCAGTAGATCTGATCTACTTGGATTTCATTAAGGCATTTGATAGAGTTCCACATGGGAAATTATTAGTTAAATTGGAGAAGGTGGGGATTAATATGAGAAGTGAAAGGTGGATAAGGAACTGGTAAAAGGGGAGACTACAATGGGTTATACAGAAAGATGAACTCTCCAGCTGGAGGGAAGTTACTAGTGGAGTTCACCAGGGATCGGTCTTGAGACCAATTTTATTTAACATTTTTATTAATGACCTTGTGTGACCGGAGTCCCAGGGGAGCCGCACTGAGGTCACTCAATTAGGGTGAACTGCAAAGAACGGGGCAGACAATCCCCAAAGCTGGTGGATATTCCAATACTTAGATTTACCAGGCAAGCACAAAACAGCTTCTATAATACCTCACTGGTTACCCAGAAGCCAACAACACAGTTCCCTTAAAGCAACCCAGCCTCAGGCCTCCACCCAGACATCCAAGTCAAATATGATGAGGATTACTGAAAATCTTATTCAACATATAAGAAAGTTCTACCTATCCCAAAGGATCAGACACATTACCTCCCATTTCTTACCCAAATACACGCTTACAGCCAATTCTTATTAACAAACTAAAATTTAATAAACTAAAATTTATTAAAAAAGAAAAGAGAGAGAGTATTGGTTAAAAGATCAATATACACAGATAAGAGTACAGTTCTGAGATCAGATTCATAGTAGAGATGGTGAGCTTTTTAGTTGCAAAAAGTTCTTTCAGAATTAGTCCATTAGTCCAATGTCCATGTTCAGGGCAATCCAGTTAGGACTGGAGATCTCAGCCTTATGACTTACGCTTCCCCTGCATGAAGCATCAAGCAGATCTGAGATAAAAAGGATCAGGACCCAAGGGGTTTTTATACAATTCTAGGCCTTCTCTTGACAGGTCAGAGTCCTTAGGTGAACAATAGGCAATCATGGAGTCTTTGAATTAGACCTATTTCCTAAGCATCACTGGTAATTAGCTAGAGGGATTAACATAAGGCAATTGCCTGTTTTTCCACCATTCGCAGGTGATTTGCTATACATTTCAAAGAGAGATGAATACAGTGATATTACTATGTTTACAGTTCATTTAAATGTTAAGATGTCCTTTTGATCTCTGAATTAACAGAATACAGCCTGGACAGGGACTGTTTGATTACATTGTTAACCTCTAACAATATATATGTAAACACACAAAACCACAAACTTTATCTATGAATATGTTCCTAAAGGTTGAATCTGGGTCAATTGCCATGCGTCACACTTTGTATAAGATTTGTTGCAATTATATAACAATGGTAACAACAATGATTTGCACGGTCATACTGTAATCAGATAATGTCACACCTTGGCACAAAAAATGGGAGCATGCTAATAAAATGTGCAAATGACACAAAGTTAGGAGGTATTGTCAATATGGAGGAGGACCGGAATATCATACAATAAGATCTGGAGGACCTTGAAAACTGGAGTAATAGAAATTTAATAGAGCAAAGTGCAAGGTCATACACTTAGAAACTAACAACAAGATTTTTTGCTATAAGCTGGGGATGTATCAGTTGGAAGTGACAGAGGAGGAGAAAGATGTGGGTGTATTGGTTGATCACAGGATGACTATATGCCAATTTCACACAGCCATGAAAAAGGCTAATGCTAATACTAGGATGTATCAGGCGAGGTATTTCCAGTAGAGATAGGGAAGTGTTATTGCCATTATAGAAGGCACTGGTGAGACATCATCTGGAATACTGTGTGCAATTCTGGTTTCCCATGTTTAAGAAAGATTAATTCAAACTGGAACAGGTACAGAGAAGGATGACAGAGGGATGGAAAACCTACCTTATGAGAGGCGACTCAAGGAGGTTGGTTTGTTTAGCCTAACCACATGAAGATTGAGTGAGAGATATGATTGCTCTCTATAAATACATCAAAGGGATAAATACATGGAAGGAGAGGAGTTATTTAAGTTAAGAGCCAATGTGGACACAAGAACAAATGGATATAAATGGAAGCAGTGTGGTGCCAGGAACACACGCAGGTCTGGGAACAAGGAATATAGGAGGATAGGATTTCCTCCACCTAGCTTGCCTGCAGGGCGTGACCCAGTAGGCCAACATAGAGGCCACCTAACTCTACACAAAGCAGCTGGTGGAGAGAGGGGAAAGACCTTCCCTTTTATAACTTTTAGCCCAGTTAGACTGTTCACCTGGGCTGTGGGAGACCACTGGTTTCAAGCCCCAGTCTATCAGAGGCAAACAGAGATTTGAACTTGGCTCTGCTACCTCTCAGGTGAGAGGCCTGCCACTGGACTATGGGATAGTGGGATGGGCTTGTCCCTCAATCTCTTCTGTTGAAGAAGGTCTACTTGGATGGATAAATAAATCGTCACTGGGCCAGAAAGAGAGTGACTCTGTAGCCTGGTGGGTAGGGCACATGCTGGGGCAGTGAAAGATCCAGTCCCCATTTTACAGCGACTATTTAGTTATCCAGAGTGTAACATCTTTAACAGGAGAGAGTGAGGGAGCCCCGCCATCAGAGTATTCTATAGCTTAGTGTTTAGAGCACATCAGGTGAGAGGTGGCAAATCCCTGTTCTAAATCCCTTCTCCTCCTCCAGCAGAGCAGGGTCTTGAACCTTGGTTCTCTCATATCCCAAGTGAGGGCTCTGACCACTGGCCTGAAAGTTATGAGGGAGGTCCTTGTCATGCTCCTTCTCTAGCCTGGGTTCACAGCTGAGAATCCAAAGCAGAGATGGGCACCTCCCTTCAGGCTGGCCTTCGGTGCTGCACTTCCTGAGCAGGGTGGGGCTTAGGACACACCCCTCCCACTGGCTAGCATAGGTAGCTCCACCTGCTGGGTTTTTGTTAATCCCATTGTTAGGCACCAACTCCCTCCATTCATTGTATAGGAAGCCTGAGCGCCTAACTCAGGCTTTGTGAATCCCCATGGCTTTCTAGGATATGTCTACACTGCAATTAAAAACCCGCGGCTGGCCCAAGCCAGCTGACTCAGGTTCACAGGGCTCAGGCTAAGGGGCTGTTTAATTGTGATATAGCCATTTTGGCTCAGGCTGGAGCCCAGGCTCTAGGATGCTGAGAGGTGGGAGGGTCCCAGAGCTCAGGCAGCAGCCCAAGCCCAAACCTCTGTGCTGCAATTAAACAGCTTCTTAGCCTGCGCCCCGCAAGTCCAAGTCAGCTGGCATTGGTCAGACGCGGTGTAGACATATCCCTGGTTGCCTAAAAGTTAATCACTGCAACACTCAGCATCGCAATGCTATGCCCCTTTGTGAATTTAGCTCTTATGGCTCACCATACCAGAGCAGACCAATGATTGACATAGTCCAGCATCCTAGTTAGATCCTTAGCTGGTGTGAATTGTCACAGTGATCATTGGAATCAATACTTTCCTGTCTCTATACGTTGCATAATTGCACAACACTATATGATGGGACAAAATTCTTCTTGACTCCAGCAGGTGATCATGAAGGAGGAGAATTGGTAGCTTTTTGTAATGGTTCTTCTAGCTACTGTGTCTTCAGATGTTTTTATTCAGATAAATCTAACCCTTTCCTGACTCTTACTAAGCTAATTGCCTCAGTAATGTCCATGGCAATTTGTTATAGTGTTTACTTATTTACATATAAAAGTATTTCCTTTTATCCATTCTACTCGACTTCCCTTTTAATTCCATGAACCTCTCTGTTGCTCTTGCATTATGGGAAGTGCAGGGCACATTACGGTACATCGTCTTTTAAATCCCTCTTTGTGTGGGAGCTCTACTGCTCCCTCACCCACACACCTGTAAGCCCTTCTTTGGCTCTTTTCTAGTTTTGCTATTCCCAGTTTGAGATGAGATGAAAAATCAATGCCATATGTACTGTGTTCAGCATTTTCATATGGACTGTTGGGACAGCATGGGTCTTTACAGCATGGCACATGGTTTACCAAGTGCTTTAAAGCAGCGCCTATACAGTGCCACATCTAATCTAAGAACACATAATAGAAGAAAAAGAGGTATTATACAGATCAAAGTTGGTCAGGAAAGATCTGGGTCCTCATTTGAATTTGAAATTGAAATCCATAGCTCACATCTAAATTATTAAAACTACGCTGTTGTTCCTATTGCTTTCCATTCCCTTTGCAATGTATTCATTTTTCCTTTGTATAATGAAATGCCTCTAGAGCCTGACCTATTCTTAGTTTGTGTCCTCTTATTCTTGTGGTGAGCACTAGATCAAGTCTTTTCATTGCTTTCACAATTTTGAATAACGCCTTTTCTCCAAAGAGCACAGATCTGATTGCACTGAACTTTTTGAATAACTCAGATCAAGTCTCTGTATTGTTCTCATTTGCCTCAGCAGCACCTTTTCCATTCCATTTTTACAACTTAATTCTTTATTCATGTTTTAGATGTAGAACAAGAAAGAACTATTGGAAGACTAAATATATAATGGAAAACAGTGATGCAGGATATTTCTGGTCTGTTAGAATTTAAATATACTTATAAATAATTGGATGTGTTGATTAGACACAGGCATGTATGATTTACTGAATTTTGTCTTAGTCAAATATGGTAAATCACTGTAAGGAGTTCATATTTGATTAAAGGTGTCTATTATTATTGGCATTAAATAATATTCTTTCCAGAACTGCTAAACCATTTATGGCACTAGACCAGTTTGTTATTTTGGGAGTAGATAAAGTCTTTCATTTCGTTTTTTGGCACTCAGCATAGCTCTGAAAAACCTTTTGCTGTGTTATGATTTAGCTTTTCTGTTGCTGTTAGTCCCTAGTATTAGGTGAAATCTTTTTTGGATGTCTTCCCGGAAGGTTTAATTTTTTTGTGAGGGAGAGGATGGCATTTACAGGTCATATGCAGCAATGTACCTGCTTCATTGAAATGTCAGCATTTATAATTTGTTCCAAGATCAGTGGCTGTCATTGTTGCTGTTCACTAGATATCAAATATTAATTTTCACATAACACACAAATGGCTCAATTATGGCTTTTTTTTGGTCACTGGTGCAAGTTTTGTTCCATTGTCTATGTGGCGTGTAAATGTAAAGAACTTGATTCCTAAATCTATGGGCCCAATTCAACAAGCCACTCCTTATGGCCGGACTCTTGTGCCTGGGTGAGCCCCCGGAAGTCAGTGAGACTCTAAAGGGTGTAGGGGTCTGCCTGCAACTTGCTGTATTGGTGCCTCAGTTTTTATGTTGTCTTGATTCCAGGAATTCCCATTGACGTCCTTGTGAGTTTGCTTGAGTAGGGATTGAGTAAGGCCCCAGTTCGGCATATGCTTGAGTCCTATTAGCTTGAATGAGACTTAAGCAAGTGTTTAAAGTTAAGAATGTACTTAACTAGTTTGCTGAATTGGGCCCTCACTTTGAGGACCCAATACTGTAATCTTTGTACATACAGTGGCATCAATGAGACTAATTACTCAAGGGCTCCTCCACATTAGTTAGAGTTGCAGAATTGCACCCTGAGGGAGGAGCTCAGGATTTGACCCAGTAAAGGGAGGGAAGTTTATCTCCTGTTCCCATCTATACATCAGAGAATCCTCAATGCCTTTGCTTTCTCTGGTTTCCACATTTTCTTGACAGTTCAGTAAAGGTGGTAGAGTTGGGATAGTCATGCATTTGAGGTCTGTAGTTCTCTTGGGTAGGCTCTGCAGTCGGACATAGTTGAATTGAAATGTTCCCAAGTTTTGCCACACTGTTATTTTTTAATATCTGAGCAAATGACGCAAATCCCGCCAATTGTCCAGTTTTGCCACAGAGATATTTTTTGGTTGATCCCTAATGCTGAGTTTCCCTGCATAGGGCCTAAGCTTGCCACACTTATGCATGTGTTTAACGTGCCACCTATAAGCAGTCTCACCGGAACGATGCACGTGCATAAAGTGTAAGTGTTTCCTGGATCAGTCCCATAGATACCTGTTTAGGAAAATATTTAAAACGGGCTGGCATTGTTTGCCTGATAACCCCACCTTCATAGCTGGCAATGACTGCGCTGGGAAATGGTAAGTGGGTCCTACCTGTGTTGCCAGTGTTCATTAAGGGACGTGGGGGTGGCTCTCGAGAGAGTGGGGGAAAAAAGATGGAGAATTTATTTGGCAAATAAAACCAAACCTCAGGAAGGGGGTAAGTTTTGATCCGATCTGCTGCAACTTACGTGAGGTGTGTTTGGAGCAGGGGAGAGAAGCCAGTTTAAAATGAAAGGCTATCCCCTGCAATCCATAACCAGTTTTCACTTGGGGCCTATGCACCAGTTCCTGGACTCCCTGCTTCTCACCTAGCTCTCTAACAACACATCTGCAACTGTGCAGGATTGGGGGTAAGATGACGTGAATAGTGCTCATAGCATATATGTGTACAGTGCACCTGTCACCACTGTGCACAGATTCTTGATCCATTAAGGACCCCCGTGGGATGGGAACCAAGAATGTGTAATCAGTTCCAGGGACAATGCTCCCCCAATATTGTGTGTGGAAGAGATCTGCAGCTTCAAGGGACCCCTTTGTGTGCATTTCATGTGGAAGAGCTGTCCTAATTAATTTATAATCTGAGTTCAGACACAGTCGGAGGAGAGAGAGTAACAAGCACTTGGGGCAGGAGGTAGGGAAGGCTGGGAAAGGGGTCCAACAATAAGCTCATGTGAATGCTTTGGTTATTAATGCACAGTTGAGTGTTAGTAAAATATATACACATACCATTACTGGGCCAAATCTTGAGCGCCTTACACCAGTTGTACTCAGTCAAACCTGCCACTAACTTCAGAGCGTTGCCTGAGTATGGACTAAGTATAAGTGGAGTATTTCACACATTATGAAAGAAAGACTAAGGCTGAAATGTCTGACAAAAGAAATATGATTTAAAGACAGGTTTGAAGGAGAAGAGGGTGGAGGCATGGGGGACCTAGGCAGGAAGTGGGGGGAAGTTTTAAGCATATGGGATATACTAGATAAAAGCCAGCTAGATTCTAGTAGAGCGTACAAGATAAATGTCAAAATAATAGGCTCAGATAATGTTTCTTCATGGCTCAGTTGTTTGGCTGGCTTGTGATTGGCTCCATTGCTGTAGTTATTTCCAGGATAGTTGTCACTGCAGGCTCGTCAGTTTTACTTAATTCTCTGGCATGTTCAAAGAATGGATCCCAATTAAGGCCATTTTCTTGAACTTCATCATTGTGGTCACCACTCAATTTGTGCATTCCAGCTACATGACAAGCTTGGCGGAGCCGTTCTGGCGTTAAGGGAATTGCTTGTAACTCCCATTTCCATGCAATCAGGATTTTTCCTATCAGCATGAGATGGTCTGCTAGTTTTAGCTCTGATCCGAATTTGCTGAGACCTGAAAAGGCTCCCAAGAGGAAAGTTGTAAGAGTAACTGGGACCTGTATGTCCTTCATCTTAAATACATCTTCATGAACTGTCAGAAAGGGAGCTTTGAATCATTGGGAGCTGAGGGCACGCAGCACCTCATGGGAGGCATTCAGCAATGCACAGGATCAAGTCCTAATTTGGGATACAGGCAAAAGAAATGTGTCAAAACACTGTGCGCAGCACTTATCAGAGTTGGCGGCTGAGATTGTAGCTTATTAAAAGTAGATTTATTCATGTTGGTAGCTTGTATCAGGTTTAGCGATCCTCTAGGGATTATACAAGCAACACTGCAGGACCTACCCATATAAGGATAAGAACAGTTGCTAGCTAACATCTGATCATTCAAAATGTGCTACAATTCTGCTAGTCAACAATCAGTTGTAGTTGGCAGGTTTTGAGCCCAGTGTCGTCAGTGACTTAATGGGTCACACTGTTTTCTGCTGTCTTCCTTTTCTATCATGCAACTTAGTTCTTACTGTGATATTGACTGGAAAAATGGCTTTTAAGTTCTTGCACTAGTGTTCTGAAAATCCCTACATTAAGTGTTTATTTCCTGTTTACTATCAAATAAAGCCATTTCAAGTGAGGCTGGTTCTTTGCTTGGTTTTTGGGGGGTTGATGTGTACCTAACAGTACAAATTTGGCAATATAAGTTATATCAGGAAGTGCAAGAATACTTTATGTAGATACTTTATAAATTCTAAGTGGAGGAATATGCCACCAGTAAAGGACTGTTGATAACTATCTACCCCTATCTGCAAGATTTCCCAGTAGCTAATTTTTGCTAGATTGAAACATGAGTTGCCTTACATTTGGGATAGGGCGAGAGGTTTGTGGTATATCCATCTTTGCACTGGCCACAAACATTGCTTCTCAGGAAGTTAAGATTGAAGGACACAAATGATGCTTCCTTAAATTCCCTTTGTTCCATAATGAACTGAGCAGATTTTAATTCCAGCCTCTTGCCTTCTGAGAGTCCGGCAGGACAGGAGATGGCTATTTTTCAGTACAGTAGAATCCCTCTTGCCTTTAAACAATTTGTGTTATAATTCGTTAAAATGTGCCTATCCATTACTGTAGGGGCATATAGTTAATACATATCTCAGAAATGCAAAATGTCTTTACTACCAACATTAGAGAGCTCTTTTCAGCCATCAAAGCCGTCAGGAACTACCATCCTCTCTTCTTAACTGACTGGCATGCATTCAACCTCTCTCTTCAAGGAAAACCTTCTTAATCCAACTCCCACATTATCTGAATGTAGGTACAAACCTCCTTTTAACAAACAAATTTTGTGTCTTTTGTTCCAAAAAGCTAAATGGGGTTGTAATCCACACTATTGCTCTCAGCTGAGAAGCTGCTAAAAAGAATGGGAAGGTTTTTTTTTTCCGTTAGCAGAACATGTTCTTGGTTTTAGAAGTTTGCATCAGAACCATATTTGGATTGAGATTTCTGTATTGAATAAATGGTGGGCAAAGAAGAAAAGAAGCATTGCTTTAGATAGAGTTAGGGGGTTCTAACCCAACAAGATAAATTGAACTTCTGTATGATTTGGCATTTCTCTCTGACTGCTGTTTTATGACTTACGGCACTATTTTACTCACACTTTGGATCAGTCTACGATACTAAATGTATGGTGATGGGGCAAATTATTATAACATTATAGTGTTATAATAATTTTGTTTTGCTAGTGTGGACAGGTCCAGATCTTACCAGAACACCAGGGTTGTAGAATGGTTCAATAGCATGGTTATTGTAACATAATTTAGATGTGCTCACATAGGCAAGACCAAATTGTATTATATTATTATATAGTCAGAGAAGACTATGTTATATCCACACTACCTGCCCGATTCGGTGGGTAGCGATCGATGTTCTGGGATCGATTTATCGCGTCTCGTCTAGACGTGATAAATTGATCCCAGAAGCGCTCCCCGTCGACACCGGAACTCCAGCTCCGCGCGAGAAGTAAGCGGACCGCGGTAAGTACTTTTAAAAATTGATCTAAGATATTCGACTTCAGCTATGTTATTCACGTAGCTGAAGTTGCGTATCTTAGATCGACACCCCCCCCCCCCCAGTGTGGACCAGGCCATACTGTCACAATATAGTAAACCTTGTAGGGCTCTTTCAGAAAAAACAAGAAACTAGTGACCAATATTTCTTCTTTGAATATGGTTTAATTTCTGAAACTTTGACTAATTTTTCTGTAGTACAGCGAAAATTTTTTCACCAAAGCCCACATTCAACTTCAAAGCCAAACTGCTCTCACTGAAACCACAATGTACATGTTGTAACAATACTTGCCTGCAGATGCTAACTATTTAGAACATTTTTTTCCGTGTGAATCATCCATTCACCCAGGAATAAAATTATCCTGTTAAACAGAATCTAGCCCCATGGCAAGAAGCTTTACGGGTTTGTTGTAGGTTTGTGTTTCATAAAACAGAAAAGCATCTTTTACTATTAAAATTTTATTAGTTTCACATTACTAATTTATGATTACTTAATTTTTTCCTGTGTACACAACCCGTTTTCTTTAAGACGTAAAATAAGGTCATTTCCTCTCTCACACAAATGCAAAAATGCCAAAGTAGAATAATGTCAAAGGCCTTGATCCTACAATGAGCTAAAAGCAAGGTCGATTTTAGCATGGGGACTGATTTCTATGGGGCTACGGATGGACAAGGAGCCAATCTGCATGCATCTTGTTGCAGGATAAGGTTATAAAAGAGAAACAAATTCATTATTAATCATTCCCATTCCCTTGCTTTTATAACTGAAAAATACAGAATTGTGTGTTACCAGAAGTCTGTGTTATGCTTTAAAAGTAGAGGATTATCAGGTAACATGAAAAGTACATTTTTCTAATCTTGAGACAGGCATAGTGCTAAGCGAACCCCCATTATCAGATGCTGAGTCTCACTAGTAAACAGAATGCTGCTTTTCATAGATATTATGTTGGTCCATTTCACAGCCCAAATGAAAAGTAAACAAGATCACCAGTTCCAGGAGTGATTAGTTCTGGTAATTGTTATGCTGCTTTCTTTGTGCAGTTTACTTCTATAAATACACACTTTGGGGAATAATTTATCTAGTGTACCATGCCACAGTAATTTCCTATATAATTTCATCCAATTGCTACAGGAACTCATTTTGGGTTAGAGCAGTTCCACATAAATCATTAGCAATCATTAACTTTGTGATTGCTAATCAAGATTTCCAGGCTACATTCTCAACCTCTGTAAGTTCTTCATTAATCAAATTACTGACATTCTTAAAGTCAGCAATATACATCATGTATTTTCTGAAGAAATGTTAGGAACATCTTGAGGTCTTTTAAAAATTATCTGCTTCACTCTGACTGACCCACAGGAAAATCAAAAGCTTTCTGCAGTTTGCTGCATAAATTGCTTTCAAACATTTTGCACTTTCTATTGATGATGATAATTTCTCACGGTCTGTGATACTGAGAAGTAAATTTTTATGAACAAAGCTAGATAAACATTTAAAGAAGAAATTATATCAGGCACAGTATTTCCCCCAGGGATCAATCATCTGTGTGCCTCTTCGGGCCAATGAAGATCCTACCTATTTATATAACTATTAACTGCATCTTTTCCTCAAGGCCCTGTATGGTAGTAACCTAACTTCCTATTGAAGAGACCTTTTGGAGCCCCTCAGTACCACTTTTGAAACAGATGAAGGCATTGCTGCTAAGTGATATAAGGCCTTTCCTGTCTTCCAGTCATCTGGAGATAGAATTCCAATTTCCTTTTCCACTACAGCCCCTTTGCACTACTCCAGTAGCACAAAGGGGACAGAAAGCCAGGGGATCTGGCCAGCTGAGAATTCCCCCAGTATAGGGACATAGCTGGGAGAAATGGGGGTCAGCCAGAGTTTCCCTACACTCTTCCATCTGTCACAATGGCCCCTTGGGACCATAGTCAGCTGAGCATAAGTTAAAGCAGCCCTATGAGCTGCTCTAGCTTACACTGGCCCCAGAACTGGGGAGCTGCAAAACTGATGTAACCACAACCTCCGCCCTTAGTAGGATTCTGCACCAATTATAGCTTGGCCAGAACCCAAAAGCAAGTCTACTGTGTCTATGGCTTTCCTAGCCTCTGCTGACGCAGCTTTGAGAAGCCAGACCTGAAAAATCAAGATCAGGTCTCTTATGGAGTGTGAAGTAAAGAGTTAGCACAAAAATCACTAGAGAGAAAGAGAGAGAGAGAGAGAGAGAGGTGTCTTCCAACTGTGCTCACAAAACTGCTGGGCAGAAAAGCCCAGATCCACAAAGGGATTTAGGCTCCTAACTTCTGTTAATTCCTAAATATCTTTGTGGATCTGGGCCAAACTTCTGAATCCTAATCTGTGCTCTGACAGTGAGACCTTAGGTGAGCAACTCAAATTCTCTCTTTCAGTTTTCCCAATTGCAGAATGGGGATCCTAACAATTATCTCAAAGGGCAATTGTGAGGATGAATTAGTTAAATGCACTTGGAAGAGGAAAATGATTAAAGTAGAGACTATCTGACTAAAATATTTTTTATCTCTGATTGACTAGGACACACAATGACATGCTACTTTAACAAACAATGGCAAAGGAAGTATTCCGTGAGGTGAAGATTTCTGAATTACTGTTCACTGCCCTTTGGCTGGAGCCCTGGCCCACCACTTTTGCATGCAGGCATTGGAGGCCTGGCTGCATGTCAGTGCTGGAGCCTTGCCCCAACCACTGCTGCTTGTTGGTATTGGAGTCTTGCCCAAACCGTTCTTGCGTGCTGACCCTGGAGTCCTTCCATACCACTGCAGCACGTCGGCTCTGGGGCCCTGCGCTGCAGTCCCTGCAGGGTAGAGAAGAAAGCTGATCACAATGTGACTCTAGCATCAGGAATGATTAACTTTGGGTATAAATTTAGTAACGGAGATAAACTACTTACATACGTACCTCACAGGGTATTGTGATGATTAATTGGTTAATGTTTGGAAAGTCCTTTGATAATGAAAACATTACATACAATGCAAGGTTTATCACTTACATACAAAAGCCAGTAGGAGAACACTTCAATCTTCCTGGACATTCTGTAACAGATTTAAAAGTAGCCATCCTTCAACAAAAAAACTTTAGAAACAGACTTCAAGGAGAAACTCCAGAACTAAAATTCATTTGCAAATGTAACACCATTAATTTGGGCTTGAATAGGGACTGGAAGTGGCTGGCTCACTACAAAACCAACTTTCCCTCTCCTGGAATCGATACCTCCTCATCAATTATTGGGAGTGGATCACATCCACCCTGATCGAATTGGCCCTGTCAACACTGGTTCTCCACTTGTGAGGTAACTCCCTTCTCTTCATGTGTCAGTTTAATAATGCCTGCATCTGTAATTTTCACTCCATGCATCTGAAGAAGTGGGTTTTTTACCCACAAAAGCTTAAGCCCAAATAAATCTGTTAGTCTTTGAGGTGCCACCGGACTCCTTGTTGTTTTTAAGGTTTATCACTGTTGCTTGCTATACGAATCCCTTGCCATTACATTCACTATTAAAACAGATTTCCCATGAAATTGTATGTCCTAGCCACATGAATAATATCAGGCCCTGTTCAAAGTGGGCTTATGACAATGAATTCCAAAGGAACGAACACGCATTTGCCACTAATTGTAAGGTGGCTTTGATAAAAGCTTTGAACAGATTCCGAACAGCACATATTTTCCAGAGACTGGCTGGTAATGTTCAGTAAAACTGAGAACAATATGACCATTAACAGTATGTCAAATGCCATCCAGAGTTGCTCATGTGATTCATCACTTCACTGCCTCTTTTGTGCCTGTATTTTCATATTGTCGAAGGGAGAGGACTCATAGACCAGACCCTATTTGATGGGATTGATACAAGGAAGATTTTCATAATTGTGGTGCGTGTCAAAGTTCGGACTCCCTGAGCGGTGTTTCTGTAGAAACTTATAAGATTCAGTTCAGTTAAACCCCTCAGGATGTGTGTTTAGTCTTCGGGGAAATGAGAATTTCACATTGTACTTTTCTTAAACAAGTACACAGTCACCTTCATGGTTGCGGTTTCAATCGTAAAACAGATTGCAATTGCACCAAACCCTTAAATTTAAAGATATAAAAATATACATCAGAAAAATATTTATTTTCTTGACTGATGAGATATCAGTACTGGCATCATTTGAATTTCATAATGAAATATCATTATTAATCATTTATTGTTTATACAGCCTTAAAATATTCATAGCTCTCTAAATGAATCTGTTTTTTTTTAAAAAACGGGGGGGAAATTGAGCCCTGATTGTGCAGATTTTATTCAGGTAAAACTTTTGTTGAAGTGAATAGAAGTTCCTTTCTGCATCAGGTTAAGGCTGTATATCATTAAGAGCCTGATCCAAAGCCCACTGAAGTCAGTGGGAGTCTTTCCATTTTCTTCAATGGGTTTTGGATCATACTATAATTTTTTAGAACTGTTTGAAGTGCGTGTTTTTTAAAAAATGGTTTAGAAATATTCTCAGTCAATAAGAGTGCCAAATTTGGTTAGCTATGATCATGCTGGTTTATGTTAGTCAATATTCTGACAGATGCCAGTTACTTATGAAAATGTTTGACAAGGTTCATTAATGTCAGCATGAAAGTTTGTCTGAAAATGTGTGCTGGATATACAGTAGAACCTAGGCGAACCTTCCTTGCACCAGCCCTGTGCGCCCCCCCCCCCCCGCAATACCACCCCCCTGCAATGCCAACCCCCCAGCCAGCTCCCCCGCCCACGGGAGCGCAGCCTCCCCACACCCGCAGGCACTCAGCCCCCCCCACCACCCGTGACTCACGGGAGCTGAGCAGGGAGCCCAGGGCAGGGGGGCAGCTCGCGGCGGCTGCCCTGCGGCTCCCCGCTCAGGCGCTGAGCGGAGGGGCAGCGGGGCAGCTTGCTGTGGCTGCCCCTCGGCTCCCCACTCAGCCGAGGCAGCTGCCCACCGCCCCCCAAATCTTGGCTCCCTAGGGGACTGCCTAGGGTCGCCTAGTGGGCGCGCCGGCCCTGAGTAAAACCTCAGAGTTATGAACACCTCAGGAATGGCGGTTGTTAGTAACTGAACTGTTCCTAACTCTGTACAAAATGTTATGGTTGTTCTTTCAAAAGTTTACAACTGAACATTGACGTAATACAACTTGGAAACTTTACTATGCAGAAGAAAAATGCTGTTTTTAACCATCTGAATTTAAATGAAACAAGCACATAAACAGTTTCCTTACCTTGTCAAATCTTTTTTTTTTAACTTTCCCTTTATTTTTTTAGTAGTTTACATTTAGCCCAGTACTGTACTGTATTTGCTTTTTTGTGTGTGTGTGCTTTTTTGTGTGTGTGTGTGCGTGTCTCTGCTGCTGCCTGATTGCATGCTTCCAGTTCCAAACGAGCCATGTGGTTGACCAGTCTGTTCATAACTCTGGTGTTTGTAACTCTGAGGTTCTACTGTAAGTTGTTTGCTATTCTTTTGGTTTTAGAGTTCCAATCAACCAGTCAGAGAGCAGGAACCATCACTATGTGACTTAGGTGACCAATCACACAACAAAAATAGCCAATTTTTGAAGCAAACAGTTTGCAAATAACTCATTAGCTGAAAATGATTTGTCCAAACTGTTTTGCAAATACTTACAAATAACAAATACATCTGAGGAAGAACCAGGAGTAGCTTGTGGATGATTTGCTTACCAAAAAATGGTCTAAATTTGTAATTAATATTCAAAACAAATAGTTCAACCAGCTAATGTTTAATTTTTTGTGATAACTGGCGCATTTTTTCCTGTTGATGGAGAAAGTGACAAATGGATGAATGTATCATGATGCCCAAATTCCTTATTTAGGTTTAAAAAAAATCAAGAACAAAATTCAAGGCACTCCTTTCTGTGCTGTCAATTCTCTTCAGAAGATTAGCAGATGTTACTCCAGTCTGCTCCTGAACCTGTTTGGAATGACAATTGTCAGTGTCTGAAAGTCTGGAATTATCCAAGCATGTTGATCAACAGAAATCACTTCAAAATAAAACTATTGGTGTTTTGCAACTGCATGGTCTAGAAGACATCAGGGCATGATAGGTATTGGGCCAAATTCATCCCTCATGTAACTCCACAGAAATAAGTAGAGTTATAAAAGGGATGAAATTGGCCCTCTAAGAATCTAAAGATCTTACAGATGAAACTCCTTTATTCCCAGTTCTTATTTTAAAGCCAAGAAACAGCTAGGATCAACCATATGAAAATGCAACATTTCACAGGGATGGTCCAGAATATTAAATCTTAGTAATCTTTGATTCCTATATAGTCTTTGCTAACAATATTATATTGTGGCTATAGTCTCTTCATAGTTAACGTTGCAACTAGTTTCTGTTAAGAGGCCCTATTTTACGCACTCCATTTCCCCCATAACTTTGGCTTGGAAAATTGGTTTGACCAGAAAATTGCCAGATTTATTCTGAAGGCAAGGAGAGAGTTTCTGCAAAGTTTGAAGATTCATCAGAAAAATGAGTTATGGGTTGTCACACTGTCTGGAGTGGTTCACGACTGTGAGTGCCAACCTCAGGACAGACTCTCAATAAGAGCGGGTGAGGACCCAAACTGGTTGCATGTTCTATGATTAGAATCATAGGACTGGAAGGGACCTCGAGAGGTCATCTAATCCAGTCCCCTGAACTCAAGGCAGGACAAAGTATTATCTAGACCATCCCTGACAGGTGTTTGTCCAATGCGCTCTTAAAAATTTCCAATGATGGAGATTCCACCACCTCCCTAGGCAATTTATTCCAGTGCTTAACCACCCTGACAGTTAGGAAGTTTTTCCTAATGTCCAACCTAAACCGCCCTTGCTGCAATTTAAGCCCATTGCTTTTTGTCCTATCCTCAGAGATTAAGCAAAACATTTTTTCTCCCTCCTCCTCGTAACACCTTTTAATGTACTTGAAAACTGTTATCATGTCCCTTCTCACTCTCCTCTTCTCCAGACTAAACAAACCCACTTTTTTCAATCTTCCCTCATGGGTCATGTTTTCTAGACCTGTAATCATTTTTGTTGCTCTTCTCTGGACTTTCTCCAATTTGTCCACGTCTTTCCTGAAATGTGGTGCCCAGAACTGGACACAATACTCCAGATGAGGTCTAAGCGCGGAGTAGAGCGGAATAATTACTTCTTGTGCCTTGCTTGCAATACTCCTGCTAATACATCCCAGAATGATGTTTGCTTTTTTTGCAACAGTGTTACACCGTTGACTCATATTTAGCTTGTGATCCACTATGACCCCCAGATCGCTTTCTGCAGTATTCCTTCCTACACAGTCATTTCCCATTTTGTATGTGTGCAACTGATTGTTCCTTCGTAAGTGGAGTACTTTGCATTTGTTCTTACTGAATTTCATCCTATTTACTTCACACCATTTCTCCAGTTTGTCCAGATCATTCTGAATTTTAATTCTATCTTCCAAAGTACTTGCAACCCCTCCCAGCTTGATATCATCCACAAACTTTATAAGTGTACTCTCCATGTCATTATCTAAATCATTGATGAAGATGTTGAACAGAACCAGACCCAGAACTGATCCTTGCAGAACCCCACTCGTTATGCCATTCCAGCATGACTGTGAACCACTGATATCTACTCTCTGGGAATGATTTTCCAACCAATTATGCACCCACCCACCTTATAGCAGCTCCATCTAGGTTGTACAGATGTCTAGTTTGTTTATGAGAAGGTCATGCGAGACAGTATCAAAAGCCTTACTAAAGTCACGTCTACTGCTTCCTCACTGTCCACAAGGCTTGTTACCCTGTCAAAAAAAGCTATCAGGTTGGTTTGACATGATTTGTTCTTGGCAAATCCACTCTGACTCTTATTTATCACCTTATTATCTTTCAGGTGTTTGCAAATTTATTGCTTAATTATTTGCTCCATTTTCTTTCTGGGTACAGAAGTTAAGCTGACTTGGTCTGTAATTCCCTGGGTTTTCCTTATTTCCCTTTTTGTAGATGGGTACTATATTTGCCCTTTTCCAGTCTTCTGGAATGTCTCCCATCTTCCATGACTTTTCAAAGACAATTGCTAATGGCTCAGATATCTCCTCAGTCAGCTCCTTGAGTATTCTAGGATGCATTTCATCAGGCCCTGGTGATTTGAAGACATCTATCTTGTCAAGTAATTTTTGACTTGTTCTTTCCCTATTTTAGACTCTGATCCTACCTCACTTTCACCGGCACTCACTATTTTAGATGTCCCATCGCCACCAACCTTCTTGGTAAAAAACAAAACAAAGAAGTCATTAAGTACCCCTGCCATTTCCACATTTTCTGTTATTGTCTTTCCCCCCTCACTGAGTAACGGGCCTACTCTGTCCTTGGTCTTCCCGTTGCTTCTAATGTATTTGTAGAATGTTTTCTTGTTTCATTTTAGTCCCTAGCTAGTTTGATTTCGTTTTGTGCCTTGGCATTTCTAATTTTGTCCCTAAATACTTGTGTTATTTCTTTATATTCATCCTTTGTAGTTTGACTGAGTTTTCACTTTTTGTAGGACTCTTTTTTGAATTTTAGATCATTGAAGATCTCCTGGTTAAGCCAGGGTGATCTCTTGCCATACTTCCTATCTTTTCTATGCAGTGGGATAGTTTGCTCTTGTGCCCTTAATAATGTATCTTTGAAAAAACTGCCAACTGTCTTCAGTTGGTTTTCCCCTTAGACTTGCTTCCCAGGGGATTTTACTTACCAACTCCCTGAGTTTGCTAAAGTCTGCCTTCTTGAAATCCATGGTCTTTATTGTGCTGTTCTCCCTCCTACCATTCCTTAGAATCATGAACTCTACCATTTCATGATCACTTTCACCCAAGTTGCCTTCCACTTTCAAATTCTCAACCAGTTCTTCCCTATTTGTCAAAATCAAATCTAGAACAGCCTCCCCTCTAGTAGCTTTATCCACCTTGTCAGGGTTCCCTCCCTACTCTAAACTCTAGGGTAAAGACGTGGGGACCCGCATTCAGAGCCCCTAAGCTTATTTTTACCAGCTTAGGTTAAATCCCCCAAGGTACAAAATTCCCTGCACCCTGAGAAATGCTTCTCGCTGCCACCATCAAGTATCTAACAGGAATCCAGGAAAGGAATCACTTGAACTTCCCTCCCCCTCAAAATACCCACTCAAGCCGTACACCCCCTTTCCTGGGGAAGCTTGAGAACAATCTCCCAACCAATTGGTTACACAGTGATCTAAAAACCCACCCCCTGGGTTTTAACACCATAGAAAACAGTCAACTTCTTAAAAGAAGGATTTTATTAAAAATAAAGAAGGTAAAATCATCTCTGTAAAATCAGGATGGTAACTATTTCACAGGGCACTATATTTCCAAACTCAGAGAGATTTCCCCCTCTGGACAAAACCTTAACGTTACAGAAAACCATGAATACCCCCCCCCCCTTTGCCCCTTCTAACACAGGGAATACACCAAGCCGAAATTAAACAGAAATCTATGCGCTATGCTATCTAAACTTACTTCAGAAAAGGGAGGTTTGATTTTCTGCAGGTTCCTTCTGTCTTCCAAGATCACTCTGACTCAAAGACACACACACAAAGCCTTCCCCCCTCCCAAGATTTGAAAGTATCTTGTCCCCTTATTGGTCAGATGCCAGCCAGGTCAGGTGTCAGTCTGGCTACCTGTATTTCTTAACCCTTTACTGGTAAGAGGATTTTATAGCACTGCATCAGACCCTCTCCCCCTTCCCTTCATTTATGACACACCTTCTGAAATAAAAAATTGTCTCCAATACATTCCAAGAATTTGTTGGATAACCTGTGGCCTGCTGTGTTATTTTCCCAACAGATGGCTGAGTAGTTGAAGTCCCCCATCACCACCAAGTCCTGTGCTTTGGATGATTTTGTTAGTTGTTTAAAAAAAAACCCTCATCCACCTCTTCTTCCTGGTTTGGTGGTCTGTAATAGACCCCTACCATGACATCACCCTTCTTTTTTACCCCTTTCATCTTTACCCAGAGACTTTCAACAAGTCTGTCTCCTATTTCCATCTGAACCTCAGTCCAAGTGTATACATTTTTAATATATAAGACAACACCTCCTCCCTTTTCCTCCTGCCTGTCCTTCCTGAGCAAGCTGTACCCTTCTATACCAATATTCCTGTCAAGCGTATTATCCCACCAAGTCTCTGTGATGCCAACTATGTCATAGTTGTGTTTAGTTACTAGCATTTTGAGTTCTTCCTGCTTATTCCCCATACTTCTCGCATTAGTAGACAGACATCTAAGATACTGATTTGATTTCCGCCCCCCCCCACCCACAGTTCTGTCTTGTCTCTCCCTTATTTCTGCTATAACAGCCCATGCTCCCCCCAGATTCTGACCCTTCTCCCAGGTCTCCATGTTTTTGACTTACCTGTGGGCTTTGGTTACCTACCCCCATTGAACCTAGTTTAAAGCCCTGCTCACTAGGTTAGCCAGTCTGTAGTCAAATATGCCCTTCCCCTTCCTCGATAGTGGACCCCATCTCTTCTTAGCAGTCCTTCTTCCTGGAACAGCATCCCGTGGTCAAGGAAGCTGAAGCCCTCCTGTTGAAACCATCCTAGCAGCCAGGCATTCACCTACAGGATGCATCTATCTCTGCTGAGGCTCCTATCCTTGACCGGAAGGATTGAAGAGACCACCACCTGCACTCCCAACTCCCTCACCCGTACTCCCAGAGCCCTGTAATCATTTCTGATCTGCTGATACCTCGCAGTATCATTAGTGCTCATGTGGATGAGTAGCATGGGGTAGTACTCAGAGGGATTTGGGGGGCGGAGACTCCCAGCGGCAATTCGGCAGCCACCGAAAAGCCGCCGAGGAGCTGCTGCCACCGGCGGAGGTGAGCTGCCGCGGGAGGGGGCCTGGCCACCACGGGGGGTGGGGTGGGGGGCCACCGTGGGCGGGCAGGGGGCCGAGCCTCCTGCCTTCGCAGGCAGGGTGCTGAGCCTGCCTGGGCGGGTGGGGGGCCGAGCCTGCTGCTGTGGCCCGTGGGTGGGCGGCCGAGCCTCCTGCCGCCACGGGCGGGCAGGGGGCTGAGTCTCCTGTCCCCACGGCCCACAGTGGGCGGGCAGGCGGGCGGCTGAGCCTCCTGCCCCCGCAGGCGGGTGGCCGATCCTCCTGCCGCGGGTGAGCAGCTGATCCTCCTGCCACCGTGGGAGGGAGGGGGGCCGAGCCTTCTGATGCCGTGGGCGGGTGGACGGAGGGCCGAGCCTGCCGCCATGGCCTGCGGGGGGGGGGGGTGTCAGGGGCTGAGCTGCCGCCGTGGGGGGGGCGAAGCTGCGGGGGGGTGCGGGAGCTGGCTGCCACGGGGGAGTGGGGGTGGCGGCGTTAGCGGGGGGCGGGGGTGCAGGGCTGGTGCAAGGAAGTTTCGCCTAGGGCGCAAAACTTCCTTGCGCCGGCCCTGGCTTTATCCTCCTTCCCCGGTGGTTTGACAGCAGTCCTCTCTAGCTGGATAGCATCCTCAGCCTTGGAAGTCTCCATATGAATACTGTCAATGAATTCCTCATGTGCACGGATACTCCTCAGCCTGGCCACCTCCTCCTGTAGCTCTCCCACCTGCTTCCTGAGAGATTCCACCAGCAGGCACCTCTCACACTGGTTGGTCCCCCCAGCCTGGCTTTCTGTGAGTGGGAAATGCAGGCCACATTCTCTGCAATGCCACACCAGCATCTGGGTAGAGTCATCCATGGTTAGGCTGTCTGTCTGGATACAGGCGCAGGTGGAGGAGACAGGAGCTGTGTTGGCACTGGCGATGCGGCCCTTCCTAACCATAACAATTATGTTACAACTCCCTCCGACAAACTCCCTCTCTCAAACTCCCCTATTTGTGGTCCCCTGTTTGCGGTCCCCTTGGTCGCTTAGCCTCTGGCTTTTAAGGCCTTCCCTCCTAGGTCAGCCCTACCCCCTCATTAATCACACAGCGGGAGGGTGATCACAAGGCTGACTGAGGCTGATCAAGGATGATCAAGGGAACAATGTCTCAAACTGTCCCCAGACACACAATCCCAATTGACCTTTTAACTTAAAAAACCTGAAAGAAAAAGAAAAACATAAACACCCAAACAAACTCACTCACCTCAAGGTTAGTACTCGCATCTTGTTCATTCAGAAGGGGGTCTCCTTCATCCTCTCTCAAACTCCCCTATTCGCTTTCACCAATCCAGTAACCCATGTGAACTCCTGACACACTATAGCAGTCTTACCATGGAGTCACAGACAGTCTCTTTGGGCATTCCAATCTATCTTGCCACCCAGGCAAGCTGGGCTTAGTGATGGTTGGTTGCCATACACCAAAGATCACAAAAGATTCAGGTTGCTTCCAGGCACTTATCTCAGGTTAATTTGTTCCTCAGATCTCACATCAAATAGCCACTAAAATAATAAAATAACTAAAGATTTATTAAGTAAGAAAAGAAATGAGAGAGTTATTACAAGGTTAAAGCAAGCAAACATATATACACAAATGAGTTACAATCTATGGTTTTAAAAGGTGACAGAGTGCTAGCAATCTGTCAGCTCTCTATTTTCTTTGAGGGCTAACCCAGGTTGACCCTGGGGATCTCTGTTTCTGTTTCATAGCTTCGGCCCTGCCAGAGTCCAAAGAGCAAAAGAGGGGTTTTTTTGGTCAACTATTTTTATTTCCTTCTTCCAGAATTCAAGCTGATGGGATGAGCCCTTCGGCACTCTTCATGGCTGTGCAAGGGCAATTAGCAAAGTCTTTGTATTGTGGTTTTCCCCAGTGGCCCATTTAGTTTTGATAGTCCTTTCTGATGGGCAGGACGCAATACCTTTCATAGGGATTTAGCATTTTGCACTAAGGGCTTGTCTACACTGGCAATTAACAGCGCTTCAACTTTCTTGCCCGGGGTGTGAAAAAACACCCCTCTCCCCCTCCCCCACCCCGAGCGCAGCAAGTTGCAGCGCTGAAAAGCACCAGTGTAAACAGTGCCCCAGTGCTGGGGGCTCTGCCCCCTGTTGAGGTGATTTTCCTAGAGCGCTGGGAGAGCTCTCTCCCAGTGCTGCACCGTGACCACACAAGGCACGTTAGCGTTGCCAGGGTAGATTAGCCCTTAGGAAAGCTTTTTCTTGTTTGGTGAGTTACATAGTTCACAACAAACACGTCACACCTATTTAGCAAACACTTAATTATTACCTTAGAGCAGTGGTCTCCAACCTTTTTATGTCCAAGATCACTTTTTGAATTTAAGGGCAAACCAGGATCTACCCTGCCCCTTCCCAGAAGCCCCGCCACGCTCAGTCCACTTCCCCCACTCTCCAGCGCTTGCTCTCCCCCACCCTCACTCAATTTCACCGGGCTAGGGTTGGGGTTTCGAAGGGGTGCAGGCTCTGGGCTGGGGCTGAGGGGTTTGCAGTATGGGAGGGGGCTCTGGACTGAGCCTGGGGAGGGGATTGAGGTGCAGGAGGGGGTGAGGGGTGCAAGCTCTGGAAGGGTGTTTGGGTGCAGGAGGGGATTCTGGGCTGGGGCAGAGTATTAGGGTGCAGGAGGGAAACAGGGTGCTGGCTCTGGGAGGGGGGCCAGGACTGGGTCAGGGGGTTGGAGTGCTGGCTCTGGGAGGGGGGCCAGGACTGGGTCAGGGGGTTGGAGTGCAGGAGGAGGTATGGGGTGCTGGCTCTGGGAGGGAAGGGGGGGTCAGGGCTTGGGGTTATAGAATCAGAATATCAGGGTTGGAAGGGACCTTAGGAGGTCATCTAGTCCAACCCCCTGCTCAAAGCAGGACCAATCCCCAATTTTTGCCCCAGATCCCTAAATGGCCCCCTCAAGGATTGAACTCACAACCCTGGGTTTAGCAGGCCAATGCTCAAACCACTGAGCTATCCCTCCCCCCGATGCAAGAGGGGGTTCAGGGTGCAGGAGGGGTTATAGGGTGCTGGCTCCAGGAGGGAGCTCAGGGATGGGGGTATGGGGTGCAGGAGGGGGTTCAGGGCTGGGGTAGGGGTTTGGGGTGCAGGAGGGCATTTGGGGTGCAGGAGGGCATTTGGGGTGCTGGCTCTGGGAGGGGGCTCAGAGGCTGGGGGTTGGGGTGTGGCCTCCTGCTAGGCAGCACTTACCTCTGGCGGCTCCTGGTTGGTGGTGTAATGTGGCTGCCGCTAAGGCAGGCTCCTGCCTACCCTGGCCCCACGCTGCTCTCGGAAGAGGCCAACTCGCCCCTGTGGCCCCTGGGGGGTGGGGGCAGGCGGCATGTGGATCTGCATGCTGCCCCTCTCTGCAAGCACCACCCCTGCAGCTCCCATTGGGCACAGCTCCCCATTCCTGGCCAATGGGGGCTGCAGGGGCAGGGCTTGCAGGCAGGAGCAGTGGAGGGAGACCCTTTCCCCCCACCCATCCCTGGGGCCGCAGGACCACGCTGGCTGCTTCTGGGAGTAGTGTGGGGCTGGAGCAGGCAGGGCGCCTGCCTTAGCAGCAGCCCTACTACGCCACCGGAGATTGCAATCGACTGGAAGATCCTCTAGGATCGACCAGTTGATCGCGATCGACCGGTTGGTGACCACTGCCTTAGAGCATGGAATACAGACAGTAGAAGTAGGATAAATACATGTAGCAACTTATAAGCATTTCATAAAGTCTAAGCACTAAACATGTTGTTATAGGTCCAATACCCATCTTAACCAGCCTAACACACAGGTGAGCTGGACTGGTTTCCAGAAATGAGTTTGTCAGTGCTCAACTGAGGCCAAAAGCCTTGGCAAGAGCTGACATCTGGTCTGCCAGCATCACATGGGTCATTTAAAAATGTTCCTTGATTTGAAATTTTGAATTTTGTCCAATAGTTCTTTGTAGTCTAGCTGAGAAACAGCTTGCTACTGAATCTTCAAGTTTTCTGTATAGTTAAATCTCCCGGAAAACCTTGCACTGACTAAATTTTAAAAAGTAGCGGTTATTGCAGATAGTTTTAGAGCTAATTCTGCCATTGACTTTGATGTGACAGTGTTGATGTACAATGACTGGTTGCAGCTTAGCAAGAACATAAAGCTCCCTCAAGGGGCTCTTCCTTTATCTCATGTTATAGGGCAGAGGTTCTCAAACTGTGGTCCGTGGACCACCAGTGATCCGCGAGCTCCATTCAGGTGGTCCGCGGATAGTTCCCTCTAAGGTGCGCACCTGCACATGAGAGAATGAAGGACCACCCACCTAATTAGTGGAGCTGTGCAGGCATGGCTCCACTAATTAGGTGCCTGGACCCTGGAGAAGATGCACATGTAAGGTGAGGTGGTGGCCTTGGGGGGCATAGGGGGCAGTGGAGTGAGAAGAAGGGGTGGGGGAATTTGGGACATGCAGGGCTGCAGTGGCCAGAGAACGAGGCGACTTTCCCCAGCTCCAGGGTTGCGGCTGCCAGGGAGAGATGTCCCTCCTTCCCAGCCTCAGCTCTCTGGCAGGGGAGAGACCCTCCTCCTTCCCAGCCTCAGCTTAGGGGCTGCTGCGGTGGGAGAGAGAGGGAGAGACCCCCACTCCTTCCCAGCCCTAGCTTGGGGGCTGCTGTGGCAGGGGAGGGAGGGCACATCCATCGCATTAGAAAGGTCAGACTACTACTATTCAAATATGAGTTGTGTGCTTTTATTTGTAGAACAAAAAAACATTCATTATTATTAAGGTTTTTTTATACAGTGCTCTAATCCAAAGTGCTTTACAATAGGTAGCTAACAATACAACATTTGGAAAGATCATTAAGTGGTCCACTGAGACCCTCAGAAATTTTCAAGTGGTCTGTGGAAAAAAAGAGTTTGAGACCCACTGTGATAGGGTGTATCTACACTGCAATAAAAAAACCCATGTCACTGGGTCAGCTGACTTGGATTTGGGCTGGAGGCTAAAAATTGCATCATAGATATTTGGGCTCCAGCTGGAGCCCGTGCTCCAAAATCCTGTGAGTGGGGGTGGGTCTCAGAGACTGAGCTCCAGCCCAAGCCCGAATGTCTACACTGCTATTTTTAGTTCCTCAGCCCAAGCCCCACAAGCCCAAGTCAGTTGACCCCAGGGCTGAAATTCAGTGTCACGAGGTTTTTACCGCAATGTAGACATATAGAGACCTGTTCTTTTTCTGGAGCTGAAGAACTAAGGTCAGATAGCTTCCCCACAGTTAAGTGGGTTTGTCTCCACTCTATATATTTTTACCTTGAGTTAATTGATCACCTTTACTTCAAGCTAATACCTTGAAAAAAAGATCAAGAAGTAACTTGATTAGGATGTATAAATACATTCTCAGGGAAAAAATAGCAGGTACTAACAGGATCATTATTCTGGCAAAGAAAGCAGAAAAAGAACCAATGGTTGGAAGCTGAAGCCAGACAAATTCGGAATAAGCATAAATTTTTAACAGAAAGTGTGATTAATCATTGGAACAACCACTAAGGCCTGGTCTACACTAGGAGTTTATGTCGAATTTAGCAGTGTTAACTCGAATTAACCCTGCACCCGTCCACACAACGAAGCTATTTATTTCGACATAAAGGGCTCTTTAAATCGATTTCTGTACTCCTCCCCGACGAGGGGAGTAGTGCTAAATTTGACATGGCCATGTCGAATTAAGGTTAGTGTGGACTGAATTCGACGCTAATAGCTCCGGGAGCTATCCCAGAGTGCACCACTCTGTGGACGCTCTGGACAGCAGTCCGAGCTCGGATGCTCTGACCAGCCACACAGGAAAAGCCCCGGGAAAATTTGAATTCCTTTTCCTGTCTGGGCAGTTTGAATCTCATTTCCTGTTTGGACATCGTGGTGAACTCAGCAGCACTGGCATGGATGCAGAGCTCTCCAGCAGAGGTGACCATGCAATCGCAGAATAGAAAGAGGGCCCCAGCATGGACTGATCGGGAAGTCTTGGATCTGATCACTGTGTTACAGGGCGGTTACAGATCTTATGCAGTGGTCTGTAGCCTGGATGACAGAGCCATGCAGCAGGGGATCTGTAACCGCCCTCCCCTGCCACAAAGTCACATAGCCCCACCACACAGAGTCCCAAAAAGGAGGGGTGGCAGGCTCCGTTGAAACAACTGGTCCACCACTGCGGACTGCTCTAGGAGCAGGATCCTAACATTCCCCGAGTTTAGAAGCGTCCTTTCCATCACTCCACCCGCTCCCCAACCGCAGTATGCGTCCCAGTTTCAACCCTTTACCGAGAAATCCTTAATAAAGAAAACGGTTTTAATGAACAATGTTTCATTTATTTTATTTTTAAGGGTGTGTGGGAAGGTGGGGGGGGGGGGAGAAGGGCTTTGGTAATTGGAGAGGATAGGCAACATTAACTGGGTAAAGAAATGGAGGCAGGTTCAGCTTCTGCTTAAACAAACGTAATAGTCACAGGTTACCCTGGTCACTCTGGAAGCTAGCTTTCAAAGCTTCCCGGATGCGCAGCATGTCCTGCTGGGCTCTTCTAATCGCCCGGGTGTCTGGCTGCGCGTAATCAGCAGCCAGGCGATTTGCCTCAACCTCCCACCCCGCCATAAACGTCTCCCCCTTGCTCTCACAGAGATTGTGGAGCACACAGCAAGCTGCAATCACAATGGGGATATTGGTTTCGCTGAGATCAGAGCGAGTCAGTAAGCTTCTCCATCTCCCCTTCAGACATCCAAAAGCACACTCCACCACCATTCTGCACTTGCTCAGACGGTAGTTGAAGAGCTCCTTTTCACTGTCCAGGGCGCCTGTGTACGGCTTCATGAGCCAGGGCATTAGTGGGTAGGCTGGGTCCCCGAGGATCACTATAGGCATCTCCACATCCCCAACAGTTATTTTGTGCTCCGGGAAGTAAATACCTTCCTGTAGCCGTCTAAACAGACCAGAGTTCCTGAAAATGCGAGTGTCATGAACCTTGCCCGGCCATCCAACGTTGATGTTGGTAAAACATCCCTTATGGTCCACCAGTGCTTGCAGCACCATTGAAAAGTAGCCCTTTCGGTTAATGTACTGGCTGCCCTGGTGGCCCGGTCCCAGGATAGGGATGTAAGTCCCATCAATAGCCCCACCGCAGTTTGGGAATCCCATCGCGGCGAAGCCATCTATGATCACCTGCATGTTTCCCAGGGTCACTACCTTTGAGAGCAGTAGCTCAACGATTGTGTTGGCTACTTGCATCACAGCAACCCCCACGGTAGATTTGCCCACTCCGAATTGATTCGCGACTGACCGGTAGCTGTCAGGCGTTGCAAGCTTCCAGAGGGCTATGGCCACTTGCTTCTGGATAGTCAGGGCTGCTCGCATCCAGGTGTCCTGGCGCTTCAGGGCAGGGGACAGCAACTCACAAAGTTCCCGGAAAGTGCCCTTACGCATCCGAAAGTTTTGCAGCCACTGTGATTCATCCCAGACCTGCAGCACTATGCGGTCCCACCAGTCCGTGCTTGTTTCCCGGGCCCAGAATTGCCGTTCCACAGCATCAACATGACCCATTGCCACCATGATGTCCAGGGTGCGGGGTCCCGTGCTTTGTGAGAGGTCTGTGCCCATCTCAGAGTCAATGTCCTCACCGCGCTGCCGTAGCCTCCTCGCCCGATTTCTCAGCATCTGCCTCTGAAAAAGGTGGACGATAAGGCGCGAGGTGTTGACAACGGCCATAACTGCAGCGATGATCGCACTGCTCACGGTGCTGTGGCGTCTGCGCTGTCAATCAGTAGAAAAGGGCGCGAACTGATTGCCCGCTGGTGCTTTCACGGAGGGAGGGCAGGAGTGAGGGTTGACTGACGACAGTTACCCAAAACCACCCGCAACACATTTTTTGCCCCAGCAGGCATTGGGGGCTTGACCCAGAATTCCAATGGGCAGCGTGGACTGCGGGAACTGTGGAATACCTACCCACAGTGCACCGCTTGCAATGTCAATGCTTGCCCTGTTAGTGTGGACTCACAAAGTCGAATTACTGTCCTTAGTGTGGATACACACGTTCGACTTTGTAATATCGGTTTCACAAATTCGGTTTAAGTAAAATCGAACTACTCTCGTAGTGTAGACATACCCTAAGGGAAGTAGTGGATTTTCTGTCTCTTAGGGTCTTCAAATCCACATTGAAAGGCTTTAGTCACCAAGTTATTTGGTTCAATACAAGAGTTGCTAGCTGAAACTGTCTGGATTGTATTATGTGGGAGCTCAGAGTAGGTGATTAATTCTGGTCTTAAAATCTATGAGTAAAGGACTTACCATGCTTGTAAAGGCTAGTGTGGATGTCCACACAGTTGATCAAGGCTATAAACATTTGTTCTTTACCCAGGGATGAGCTTAGGGTAAAGAACAAATATTTGTAGTTTGGATCTGTTGCAAAGGGGCGTGGTCTCCCTCCCTGACAGGTGGGAAGAGAACTGCAACCGCCCCCTGGTGGGCAGAACCAGGATACCCACGGCCACCCCGCCGGAAGCAGAGGGGCGGGACAGGAACCGGGACTATAAAAGGCCAGTCCCCTAGCTCAGTGAAGGCAGAGCTGCCAGAGGAGCAGGACGCTTCCCCTTAACCACTGGAGCCAGGACCTGATGGAGGATGCTCCCGTGCCAGAGACCCGGAAGGACTGCTGGAACTACCAGACACCGGGACATCGAGGAGCTGTTGGAGCTGCCACTCGCCGTTTACCTAAGCAAGACCAACGACAACCCCGGAACCCAGGTACCCTCGGACTGGGAGTGTAGGAAGGAGCCCAGGGAAGCCAAATAGGGTTCAGCTGTGTTACTGACTGCAAGCCGGCCAGTGTGTTGTAGCCAGATTTCCCCACTGACCCAGTGGCGGACCACTCCCCCACTGTTAGGGCCCTGGGCTGGGACACAGTGGAACGGGTGGGCCTGTGTCCCCCTAACCCCTGCCACCCCACCGTCAGGTGGCCTCCCCACCTTTAGGTCAGGAGGCCTGCATTGGTCTGACGCCAGTATAAGCTAGGATGCCAGACGGTTTAGCAGGCTCTCCCATCAGAGAGCTAATCACCCCCTAGATGGCTGGGCTGCTCTGCTTGACAGCAGGCTAGAGTCCCCTTACCTGATTGATGCCCCACCCTGATTGATAGACAGATAGACTTACCCGGGCAGATAGACTTACTACTGTACAGCATGACTGTAAGCTAGAGCCATTAACTGATTGAAGGTGCCAGGCCTAGAGACTTGCTGCCACCTGGCCCGATTATGGGACAGATCCATTAACTGTGCGCTGCCTGCTCTGGCTGAGTGTTGGGGCTACCAGACCCAATTGATACCCAGCCTGGACTGAAGACTAGGGCCTATTAACTGTTGGCTAATTCTCCCTGAATGGAGTCGCTGTAGGAGCATCGCAGTGATGGGGCATGGTCTCCCTCCCTGACAGGTGGAGCGAGAACTGTGACTGCCTACAGGAACAAAGTAAACAAAACTCTAGTGTATGCATATCCGAGGTTGTAGCTACAATCCCATTCTAGAAAAAGTGACAGAGTAAAAGAGCCAATCTTATAAGGGTAAGAGTGTCTACACTGGGGGTTATACCAGTATTACTAAATTGGTTTAAATTCACAGCTGAGATTATACCAAAAATACTTTGTAGAGAAGTTCCAAGTCTGATTTTGATCAGCCTTGTAACTCGGGTGGGGGTGGGGGGTGGGATATCTGCATGATTTGAAATATTTATGGCTAAAACTCATTGACAGCTGGAATATTGCTTTTTTTTACTAAATGATGTATGGTTTGAGATTAAAGGATTTAAAAATAGCTCCTTTCTGAAATTATTGCAAAGGATCCATAATTACTTTTATTCTATCTGCCAAGCAAAAAAAAAAATCACATTATACCACAAGATTTGAAACATGGATAGATTTTGACACTGGTTTATGCAAGATGCATTTTTCAAGGGAAGGAAAAATAAATGCTTAGGAAATTGCTATTTTTCTGTTATTTTAGTTAAGATCACAGAGAGGAAAAAAACCCCATTGCAAATAAGAATATATATGTTGTTGTATGAGCCATCAGCCCACGCTATTTTTCAAAAGTGAAAGGAGACCTCGGGATGTGGTGAAATGACTCTTGCAACTGGGAAATTCTAAAACCAGAAAGATTTTATTTGAAAACAGGATAAAAATGTCTAAATAAAAACAATGCAGCTACCTCCCTCACGGTTTACAAATAACATTCCGGGTATTTTTGGCGAGCTACTAAAATGAAATTTTCAGTTGCAGTGGTGATGTATGCTGTAACAGTCTGATAATTTGTAATGACAACACTGGAGTCTTTACATTTATGAACCAGTTTTGCTAAAAGTATAAAGCTTGAGAAGTTAAGTAACCTGATATTCCTTCTCCACTAAAGCTGATATTCTTCCATTAACTCAAAAATCCACTTTCATTTCTTCTTCCTTTCTGCTGCTCTTGCACTAATTTACATATGTTTTGGCCCTTCCAAAATACTCCTCATTTTCCAATTAGATTCCTCCATTACATAATAATTAAAGACAAATCAGATTATGGTGATTAGCATAAATTATAAGCCATTTTATTAATTTCTGAGGGCATATTTCTACAAGGGATAACATACAAATTAGAAGGCTAATTAGGCCAAAACTACCTTTGCTAATGAATCTAAGTAGTCATTAAATCCTCTAACAAAAGGGACCTTTTTGTGCATTGGAGGCTGAAGGTGTAATTTTTCAAGTACCAACACTAGCAGTAAAATCCTTGAAGTTTCAGGAAGATTAAGCTAAGGGCTCAGTTCCAAAAATGTATTGTTTCTATTAGAATCTGTGTTTTAATCTTTATACTGTGAAGGTCTGAGGAATGACTAAAGATAATTCCTTTACGAGAAGAGTAAATCTTTAAGTAGACAAGTTTCATTTTTGGTGAGGGTCAGGACAAAGAAAGGGGTTCAGAAGAACCCATACGAAATTTTACATCACAGTGTAAGTGTAAACTGTACATCATGCAGATATCATGTAAGGTTTTAATGTACTTGTAAGCATGCGTGGCCATCCCTCCTGGTCTATCTCTGAGAGAGGCCACGCCTCCTCACTGTCACCCCCTTAGCACAGCAATCAGTTAGTGGGGCAATTAGCTGTCTTTAAAGTTTCAGGCCACTTGTGCTGAGCTGAACAATAATGAGTCTATAAACCTCGGCTCTCAGGCAGGGCTGGGCAGCAAATGGGTAGAGGGCTCTGGCCTGCAGCCAGGGCAGAGTAACAAAGTGTCTATGAGCCCTGGTCCTCAGTCAGGGCAGATCAACAAACAGTCTAAGAGCTCATCCCTCAGACAGGGTAGAGTATTACAGGGTCTAGCGTCCCAGCTCTGGCAGACGGTAAACTAGTGCAGGATCCTGGACTATGGTGGGGAGGCTGCCACCCCAGGGATGGAATGGCAGGGGTAGGAGGACCTGGGCCCATCCATCTCCACTGGGTCCCATCCCAGGGCCCTAACAGTGGTGGAGTATTCCATCACTGGGCTCAGGGGGGAGTTCAGCCTCAACACACTGCAAGCAGCAATGAAGCCAGACTACAATCAGCTGTCCCTGGGGTACTTTCTCCCCTCCCCTCGGGACGTACCTGCATCCAGGGGTCATCCTCCATTTCCCTAGAATACGTTGCCAACGGTAGTCCCAGCAGCTCCTCGGTGTCGGGAATGGCAGGGCGCTCTGGAAGCCTATGCAAGTCCTCGGGGCAACAGCGGTCCTCCTCGGTGTCCTGCTCCAGCAATAGGGAGAAGCATCTGCCTCCCTCAACATCTCCCACCCAACTGAGCTGCAGGGCTCGCCTTTTATATTTCCACTTCCTGTCCTGCCCCTCAGCTTCCAGCAGGGTGGGCGTGGCTTTCCTGGCTCTACAATCCAAGGGGCGGGTTGTGATCCCTCCTTGGTCTATCTCTGAGGGAGGCCACACCTCCTCGCTACAGTACTACACCTACAATTGTTACCTTGGGGCCTCATTCTGTATAGTAGTACACCTACAGTTCATCTCTTGGCCTTGTCAAAATGAGTGGGTTACTACTGAAATCTATGGGGTTCCATGCAGGTGTTGGGTCTGCCCAAAAAGAGCTCATTGAAGGACTGGGGTCTGGCTATCTTTCAATTGTTTATGGTCCAAGCCCTCTTATTGTGGGAAAATTCCTCCTGAAGTTAAGGGAAGTAGTCATGACAGGAAGGATAGTTCTGTTGTTCAAGAACTAGTCTAGGACTCTGGCAACCCAGGTTCTTTTTCTCTTAGATTTCCTGTGTGACCTTGCACAAGTTACTTTGAGACCCAGATCCTCAAAAGTATTTAGGTGCCTAAATGGGAGTTAGGTGCCTAAATACCTTAGAGGATCTGTTCCTCGGTCTCTCTTTGCCTCAGTTCCCCACCTGTAAATTGGGGATAATAGCCTTTTATAGAAGTGGTATGAGTATAAATGCATTAAAGATTGTGAGCTGCTCAGATACTACAGTAAGGGAGGCCACATGAGTACCAAAGAGAGAGTGAGGACAGCAAGAGTTGGAGCTATTTTATTTACAGGTCTGTAAAAGGTATTATTTTCTGACTTTATTAACTTCAGAGCTGTTTCACCTAGCTTTCCACGGAGAACCTTAGTATATATAATATATATATATATTATAGCTGAAGCATTATAGTTCCGCTATTTCTGTTTTAAGACCCCTTTTTTAGGTGTTAGTTAACTGCTGAAACTTTCAACCTTTGAGCTGAACTTTTCTTCACCTGGTCTCACCCCAGGATAAATGTCATTGGAAAGTTTAAGTGAAAATGCCTCAGCTGTTTCTGAGGGTGAGGAAAATACTTGTTCTTTATATTTTAAAAGGCAATCGCTGTAGATCTTTTTGAACAGCTAGAGTGCTGACATGGGTGTGGGAAGCAAGCTGAAATGTGACAGGAAAATAGTTCTTAGGGACAAGTGCTTTCAGTATTCCAGTGAAGTTAGGCAAGTTTCTAAGGCTGTTGAATGACAGTTGTTAGTTTCAGTATGCACAACTGTTTATATGTCCCATGTCCTGAAGGAACATAGGTTGCACGGTACATGGTTGCATGGTTAGGCTGCATACTGAAAAATGTTGCGATTTAATGCATTGAGCCCTTCCTCATTCACTCTGCAGCAAGTCAGAAAACAGTAGGCCGCAAAAGTGTAGTAATGAATAAGCAGTAAGGTCCAGTAAGTTGTGAACAGCTTCCTGTCTCCTTTAGGGTGGCTTGGCCTCCAAGGGGCACTAGTGGGAGCACTCAGCAGAGTTGAGGGACAGCAATTGTGTCTAGCCCCTAGGTAGGGAAAGAAGGCTCTATACCACTGAAATGGTCAGGCACAAGTAGGCCATGGCTGTGCACTATTTGAAGTATTTGTTCAGGTGGGCCTACACCCACCCAAAACTAAAGGCCCTCCCCCTCAGTTGAGGGGAAGGAGCCACTAACCCAGGTTTTAATTTATTTCTTGGGGCAACAAATGAAAGGGAGTGAGACCAGAGGTAAAGCATCAGAGATCCAGAGGAGGACAATGAGCAAAGAACCCCTGACAGCACCCACTGCTCCTCAAAGGCATCCAGGGAGTCAGTGCACACCGCCCAGAGGAACTCTTCATGGAGACATGATTGGATTAGGTAGCAGACATAGGGCCCACAGTCATAGAGCACTGCCTCCATGGAGCTTCCTCCTCCTGGAGTGATAAATGGCCATCTTAGCCAGTGCCAAGAGACGGTTGACAAGGAGGGCTCAAGACTTTATGGGGCCCAGATGGGGAGTGTGAAAACTAGGTGGGTGTGGGGAGAAGTGGAGCCAGTAAGTAAGAGCTTCTAGAGGAAGAGGCCATAGCTTTGCATCTATTGCAGTTTCCTGGAGACAGTGGGCCTAAACCTGCCCTTAGATTAGGACAAGGAAGGATTCCCAAACTAGGGTTGCGGTTTCCAAGAGTAGGGTTTCCTGGTCTAGGATTAGGATTACCATTTGTAGGCCTCCCTGGGTTAGGGCTCCCCAGACTAGATTTAGGGTTGTCAAGGGTAAGGTTCCCCAGGGAAGGGTTAGGATTCCCAAAGATAGGGATCCATTGGTTATTATTAGAGCTGTGACGGGAAGGGCCCTCAGGCCAGGGTTAGGATTAGGGTTGCCAAGTGCAGAGCTTCCAGGGCTACAAGTAGGCTTAGTACAGGTAGGGCTACCTTGGCAATTGTTAGTGTTGTGAAGGGTGGACCTATTTGGTCCCTGGGTACATGACAGATCTGCAATGGGGGTCCAGCTAGTAAACTAAAGGAGCCTTCCCCTCTGTACTTTTCCTGGTCCGCCCCCTCTGAAGAGGGGAAGGACCAGGAAAAGTACAGGTCATTAACTGACAGCAACTGAAAAAACAGGAATGGCTGGAGTTAGTGTTTCCATGGGTAAGGCTCCTGGGCTAGGGTTAAGACAGGTAGGGATTCTGGGGTTACTGTTGGTGTTGCTAAAAGTAGGACTCCCAGTGTTATGGTTAGGAAAGCACTTCCAATGGTAGGGTTAGGGTTAGGGCAAGATGGGATTCCTGGGATAGGGTTAGGGTAACCAAGGGTAGAGCTTCCCGGGTGATTGGTAGTGTTGTGAAGCGTAGGAATCTCCGGGATAGGGTTAGGTTTGCCAAGGATAAGGTTAAAGGCCCTTCCCCATAGCCTTGAGGAGGGGCCAGTGAACCCAGGCCACAACTCAATCTTGGGGGCAACAAATGAAAAAACAGTGACAGGAGTGAAGGTCATAGGGTGAAAATCAAGGAACTGGAAGGAGACACTGAGGAGAAAACCCCCAACAGGGCCCACTGCTCCTCAAAGGCATCCAAAGATGCAATGGACACCGCCCAGAGGAACTCTGCTTGATGAGGCAACAAGGGTGACTCACTAAGGATGTGACTGCACTAGGGATCAGAAGTACTCGCCACAGTCACAGAACATCCCTCTCTCCAGCTTCCTCCACCTGGCGTGATGAATGACCATCATGGATAGCGCCAAGAGGAGTTTGACAAAGAGACCTCATGACTTTGTGTGGCTACAAATGAGGCAAAAATCAAGAGATGTGGGGAGAAGTGCAGCCAGAACCTCAGTAATAGGTTCTGTAGGAGCTGGAAGAGGACATGGCTGAAAGAGGTAGGGCTCTGAGATACTGCTTGCACAGGGTTGATGATGGGGTCAACTGTGGAACTCCAAGCATGGAGGCCTCGCATATGTAGTTTGTGTGGAAGTAGCAAACTACCAGCCTAGAGCCGGTAGATGTGAGGGACTTAGTTCTGTTTTCTGTATCTACCACAGCTGAAGAGGGACCGAACAAAATGAGATAGAGGCACACACAAATCGAAGTAGTAAAGCAAATATCTCCATGCCTTAGTTTCAGAGCTGTGAAATGAGGATATGCTTCATTTTCCTGCCCTTTGTCTTGTCTATTTAGATTGTAAGCTTCCTGGGGCAGGGCTGTCTCTTCCTAAGTGTATGTATGGCACCTTTTACAATGGAGCCATGATGTCAGTTGTGGCCATTAAATGCAACCATATTTTTTAATGGCAAGAATAATTAACTAACCATTGGAACAATTTACCAAGGGTTGTGGTGGATTCTCCATCACTGTCCATTTTAAAATCAAGATTGGATGTTTTTCTGAAAGATCTGCTCTAGGCATTATTGGGGAAGTTCTAGCCTGTGTTATGCAGGAGGTCAGACTAGAGGATTGCAATGGTCCCTTCTGGCCTTGGAATCTATAATAAAATAATAATAGTAAATCATCCAAAGATGGCCCTATTAAATTCAATCTCTCTCTCTCTCTCTCTCTCTCTCTCTCTCTCACACACACACACACACACACACAGAGACCACAGACACACACACACGGCAGCACTCATTGCCACTCTGTTTGGTTACATTTACATCAATTGGCCAGGGCTTTTTCATCACTAGAAAATGTTACTCTGTTTGACAAAGATTGTAAAGAGTCAAATTAGTGGGCACGATGTTGACCACAACTCCTCAGTCAGCGTAGGCCAAAGTAAATCACATTCAATATCGTCAGTTGCTCATGATTAACAGACGTGATGCTGAATGTAACTTGTCCTAGTCTACACTGATTCATCATGGTCAGCACTGTGCTACCTAATTCATCTCCGTACAGTCTTTGTTCAAACACAATAACATTGTCTAGTTAAGACAAGCCCTAGGAGACTTCCTGATTAAGGTTAAGGGAAGCATACTTTTTCTACTTTGGTAAGAAGGTTTTTGGCAAATAATGAGCCAGTTCATAAAATTAATCTTCCCTATGGCCCTGTGTCAGAGTGCTAGAAGCTACACAGGTGAGCCAGCACTTTGATCACTCAGGCATCAATCAGCTCCCTTTGCAGGATTGCCAAGCCTCCCGGTTTCGCCAGGAGCCTCCCGGAATTGGGCTCTATCTCCCGGAGGCTACTGAAGCCAAACTGGGAGATTTTAGGCTGCTAAAAGTCTAGCAGCGTAGCAGGGCTAAGGCAGGTTCCCTGGCCCCGTGCAGCTCCCAGAAGCGGCTGGCACGTCCCTGCAGCCCCTAGTGAGGGCAGGGGGTCTCTGTGCACTGCCCCGTCCCTAAGCGTCGACTCTGCAGCTCCCACTGGCTGAAGTAGTAGGGGTGGTGCTTGCAGGCAGAGGCAGCGCATGGAGCCCCATGCCCCTTCCCTCAGGAGCCGCAGGGAAGTGCTGGCTCCTTCCGGGCACAGAGCCTTGGCAGGCAGGGAGCCTGCCTTGGCCTCACTGCGCCACCACCCAGGAGCTGCCCAAGGTAAGCACCGCCCAGCCAGAGCCTGCACCCCTCACCTCCTCCTGCACCCCAAACCCCTGCCCCAGCCCTGAGCCCCCTCCAGCACCCAAAGTCTCTCCCAGAGCTTTCATCCCACACTCCCTCCTGCATCCCAACCCCCTACCCCAGGCTCAGCCTGGAGCCCCCTCCCACACTCTGAACCCCTTGGCCCTAGCCCAAAGTCCCCCTCCCACACCCCAACCCCCTGCACCAGCTTGGTGAAAGTGAGGGTGGGGGAGAGTGAATGACGGAGGGAGGGGGGATCGAGTGAGTGGGGCAGGGCCTTGGAGAAGGGGCATGGCCTCTGGGTAGGGGCGGGGCAAGGGTGTTTGGGTTTGTGTGATTAGACAGTTGGCAACCCTATCCCCTTGAGAAGGCTGAGTAGGGATTACTAGCTGATCAGGCTGGGGGTGGCGGCTGATGAACCAATTAACCAGCAGCTGAGGGGCATGCAGACAATGATTTTAGTGTATTGTTCATTTATTGTGTGATCTGATTAACATGTTATGTCATATATAATCATTGTGTGCTAAATAGAGTTAAATTGTAGGATTATACAAGTATAAGACTGATCAGTAGTTAGAAGGGATAATTATGTATTGGGTATCTAAGGTTGAAATGCAAAGCCAAGAGGCTGAGACCTGTAAGATTTTAGCTTAGCCATACTAGGCCATAGGCATAAGAAATGTTTGACATAAGTAAGTGACCAAAGAATGATCCTATGCCACAAGATTATGGGAAAAGATGTACCAATGGGTGATATTATGAAAAATTAACAGTAAGAGTAATTTTTTGCTTACAAGATACCTGGTAGTCACATTTTTCTAACACATGCCCTAGACGCAGGGTACATTGTGCATAAATGCTAATGAGATATAGTCAGAATCACATTATAAAAAAGAGGGTGTCCAGATTAGGAGAATTTAGCTTTCTATGGGAAACTCCATCAGGAACCATCCCTCTACGATGATCAATTGGCAAGGCAGCCATCAGACCTTAAGAATATTGTTAAGGATGTGAGTATGACTATATTTGTAACTTGTGCATAGGTCTTTATAGAATTTCCATATGCTTGGGTAATTATAACTTTATTAAAACATGTAAAACAGACTTGACCTTGTACTTGTGAAATGTACATGTGGTCACTACCGTTGATCTTTATGTGTTCCTAGAGACTCTACATCTGAAGCAAGTACCAGAGGTGACTTTCCCTCTGTTGATCTTGAAACTGTAGCCACCAGAGCCGAACCCATAATGTTGTACTACACAATCACTACATTCACTTTAAATAAAATAAAAGGCTACAGCTATAAAAGAAGACACAAGAAGAAAGTGATGGGGGAGGACTTGGGCTAGCTGAGCCTAGCATGTGCTGAGATTATTGGTCCTTCCTGCCCCTGTGGGAAAGGGCAAGAAACACTGTAAATACTTGGCTGTATGAGACTGTATTGGTGATAGGAATAGAACTAAATTCACATGAAGTTGCCCTTTACTGGACAGAGTCTGAGGTTTTGTGGGAAATTGGAGGATGGGGATGGAGCATGCCCCATTGCAGGCCCTCATGAAATGTCTAAGCCCAGTGAATTATAGCCATATATATAATGGAAAAGAACCTTATTTTTTTGGAGAATAATTTTGGGGGGAAGGTTTGAAGGTAAGGGGGGAAACCTTTCCTCTTTTACTTCATTCTCCTTAGCCATGCATGATAGTAACTTACTTTGTCTGGTAAGAATGGCTAGATGCATCTATCAATGTTGTTCTAATGTTGGCTGGAGTATAATTGGTGGTGCTAAGCTTTTACTGCTGTGGTGAGGATGCACATTTAGGAGTGATCTGCTTTTCAAGTAAGTCTCCTCCAATGTTTCCATGCTCTTTGAGTCACAGATAAACTTCACTAGTAAAGTCTAATTGGTAAGGAAGGAACAGTGGAGAATCAAGCACAAAACAATAATGCTCCACAATTCTGTGGCATGGGTATGAATCCATCATTACTCTTGGATGGGCTTCTGATGCCTTATTTTTCTTAAAGTTCAAAGAGCAATAACAAATAAACCATTATATAGAAGATGATATGGGGAAGAGCTTAATACCAAACAAACAGAGTAAGTGCATGGTAACTTGCCTATGGCCACAACATACAGAAAACTATGGCCTGGTCCCACTAGACACTTTTGTTGGTATAGTAATGTTGGTTAGGGTATGATAGTCTTTGAAAGCAAAAGCGCTAGTGTAGACACAATTATACCAACAAAAAAGGCTCTTGGTGATATACCTTATTGAATTTGGGGAGCTGGTTTATGCTATGCTGGCAAAACCACTCTTGCCAGTACAAGCTGTGGCTACACTAGAAGGTTTGCCAATATAGCTATACCGGTATAACTATACCAGCAAACCTTTTCTAGTGTAGGATAGGCCTAAAGCTTTGTCCAAACTGAGGAATAACCCAATTTCAATGGTTGGTGGCAGCAATTAATGTAGCTGTATGGGGACAAACTCCTAGTGGAGGCCAAGAAAGTGGCAAATTGCACTGGTGGCGCACACTCCAATTTCAAACAGGGGAAGGCTCCCCTGACACAAATAGCTGCTTGCCTTGTGTATGCTAGGGATTTATACTGAGGTGAGTACACTGGCTACTGGCCACTGCTTGCTAAAATTAGGGCTAATCCCTGCTATTGACAAGGCTTTACCAAAAAACAAACAAATTCAAACTAAAAAACAAAAACAAACCAAAACCAGAAAACTGCTAAATGCCTAGAAAGACACTTGGCAAAGATAATCAACAGCCATCTAACGCTGGCTAAGCTTTAACCTATAGTGCCAATTTCTTTTATTTGTGGGCCACCACAAAGACCAGCTTTGCCAGGCTGTTCCTTAGGCCAGGGAAGTGGGAAACAAAATGAGTGTCTGAGAGATTAATTTCACTGATCGCTCAGAAATGAGATACTCTGCACCAATGAATCACCTTGTTCGAGGCTACAATGATGCCATTAAAGGGGCATTTAAAGTCACTGGACAAATTAAAATAACAGGGAGGCAATTAAACTCATAACAGCCTTATGAAAAATAAACATAGGGCTTGTCTACACTGCGAAGTTGTCGACAAAACGTTTGTCTTTCACGGATACTTAAAAAAGCCCCCCCGCAAAAGACAAAAGTTTTGCCCACTCAAGTGGCAGTGTGAACGCGGCTTTGTCGGCAGGAGCGCTCTCCTGCCGACAAAGCTAACACTGCTCTTTTTCGGCGAAAGTACCGACAAAGAGCGTTTACACACGCTGACTTTTAGGAATCCCAGATGGCAAAGAGTGTGAGAATTTCCTTCTATTAATGGATAACCTAATACCTAAAAGCCCAAAGCTAGATATTAAAGAAAAACCCTAGTTCTGTTGAAAGGCGTTACAGAATCTCTGTGTATGTGAAAGATAAGAAAGGTGGCCAACAAAGGCAGCTCTGTTAAAGTCACTCTGACTGATAAAACAGGCTGGAAGAGGATCCTAAAAGCTGTTAAAGCTGAAGGAGACATTACTTAGGAGGGCAACAGGATTCTGATTTTCCTGACCCAAGCCACATGATGCAGGCAAGACAAAAATGAATACTTGGCGGAGGGGGGGAGGCAGCTCTTCTATTCCTATAAAACTCCATCATTTCTGTGGATAAATTTGTGAATTCCGGGGGACATAAATTCTGCCAAACCTTTATTTGAGAAGATCACTAAGGAAAATGTATTTTGTATCTTGATAGATTGAGGGGAAGCAAAGGATTGAGCTACCTAGATTGGCTGCTTATAACAGACACTTCAAGGACATGGATACTTTAAAATGCTGACAAAACCCATACTTTTGGACATATGAACTTATCTGATGCACGCTGACTTGTGATTACACCAATCCTTTGTTCACCTGGCTTGGTTTATGCGGCTTCCCTTGACAGACTCTTACCATTCTGTACAATGCAGTTTATTTTTCAGTTACTTCCGTTCAGTTGTATGATTTTTAATTTCTGACTGCAAAGCAACACAGTTCTATTTGCATAGTATGACGGGCCTGATTCTCCCCTGTCTTGAAAGTGTGTGCGATCATTTACATGTGTGCAAAATGAATAAAAGTGTACAACATGCTACCATTTTGATTTGTTAGCATTTTACATCCACTTTATGCTCACTTTGCACAGGTGTAAGTGACTCCAGAAAGTGCAAGGCAGCAGAGAATAGGGCTCAAGAAGAAATCTGAGCTGCTGTGCTGGGCACACTCAACAGTACACTAGCACTTTTTCACACTTTACTTTGATTAAAATAATTGCTTCTGGGATCCGGGTGTAGTTTTGTCTAATCTCTGTCTGACGTCTACACTTCAGAAAACAAAATGAAAAAGGGCAGCTTGGAAGGGGCACGATAAGGAGAAAAATGGGCGGGAAGAGGAAAGCAAGCGTTAATTGTGCAGCTGGGTTCCGGAGGGAGGAGAAACGGGTTTGTTTACATGACAGACAGAAGCGACAAAGGGTCCTGTGGCACCTTATAGACTAACAGAGGTATTGAAGCATAAGCTTTCGTGGGTGAATACCCACTTCTTCAGATGCAAGCAGTGGAAATGTCCAGGGGCAGATATAAATGTGCAGGGAAGATTCAGGCTAGAGATAACGAGGTAAGCTTAATCAGGGAGGGTGAGGCCCTCTTCTAGCAGTTGAGGTGTGAACACCACCTCGTTATCTCTAGCCTGAATCTTCTACAGATCCAGACTAACATGGCTACCCCCCGATACTTGATGACAGCCAGAATGTGTTTAAAAGGGAATGCGCTCCCATGACCGAGCAGCTCATGAGACAAGGGCGTAGCAACAGTTCCAGTTCCTGAATATCTCAACAGCATCCGGACTTCAGTCTTGACAGCAGCTTAGTCGCTAGATATCAGAACATTTTCTAGCAAAGCTGGCTCAATGGGTCATTGTATAAATATGTGTCAATGGAGGGCAGTGCTTCAAAACTTTCTGAACCATCTCACGCTTCTTAAAATCAGGACCAGGGCTAAAGCTTGAAGTTGTGAATACAAACTCAGAAAGTCAGTTTTGTGGGTATTCAACCACATACCCATGCTATTTCAGCCTGTCTTCAAACTGACTGGCTGGGCCTAAAGTGATGTTTATTACTGCGAAGCTTGATAATTGAAACTACATTGTAGACACTGTTACTGATCATCCATTTCTACTTTCATTACAAGCTTGCGTGGCTGCAGTCATTAAAAGCAAGGCTTTGTTAAAATTCCCTTTGCACTGTCCTGGTATCCAGTCTGCTTATCGAACAGTAGTGATTGCTCTTACCTCCTGAGCAAGCTCCTAGCTTGCTACTAGAAACTGGACAGCACAGAAGGACAGAATACAAATAATTTCTTTTCTGCCTTACTTCTCCCTCATCTGGTTCCTGAGCTGAGTAGTTTGAAGAGAATGTATCACACTGGTTTTGGCCTGTATTCTCAAAGTTCCTCTTGTGTACTCACTCTTCCTAATGGAAAATGAAAGGGATTGCTCTGTCCATTTTGGTATGAATGGTTTCAGGGGAGCAGTCTGGGGATATGTCTACACTATAAAATTATGTTGACCTAAGTTATGGTGACGTACCAGCTGCCACATTAATTACATCACTTGTGCATGTCCACACTACGCTCTTTGTGTCAGTGGTGCACATCCTCACCAGGCACCATAGATAACTCAAGCCTCCCATGCTGGGGGCGGGGGAGAGGGGGAAGGGGAGACAATCTAAAGGGGAGAACATGTGACCTTCCTAAGTGTCTCTGCCCAATGACCCTCCCACTCCCTGCCCTGTACCCAGCCTGGGATCGCTGCGCTCTCCCTCCACCAGAGTTACCTGTGGTGGGGGAGCTCTGTCCTTCTCCTGCTGCCCCTCTCCCCCCCCCCCCCCCCCCCGGTGGCACATTTGGCCACTCTTCCTGGCAGCCGGGCCCGGGGCGGGGAGCAAGATGGAGCCACTTCTCATGGGGCTGAAGCTGGCTGCTCTGGGTTGCTGACTGTGCAGCGCAGCAGCTGCCTGAGAGAGCGCCTGGCTGGGGAGGTGGTGGTGGCCCACTCCCTGCCAGGCTCGGCTGGCGGGGACAGGAGCTGAGTGAGCTGGAAACAGGCCGGGGAGGAGTGGGGACTCCGATTCTCTCGGCCCCTGTCCCTGGCACCTTGGGATGGACCTGCCACCATCTCTCCCGCCAGGCTCTTTCAGGCAGCCGCTGCGCTGCTCAGAGCAATAACCCTGAGCAGCCGGCATGCCAAGGGCTGGTCCTGCCTCTTCCACTCCCCACATGGGCAGCCGGTATCGTAGGCTGTGCCTCCCCAAACAGAGTAGCATGGCCCTGTCCACACTTCTCCCCAAGGCCAGGCTCCCTCCTGCAGTTCCCAGAGTTTTGCCCTGACCCAGGCTGGCTGAGGCTGCCCATCCTGCCTCCCACAGGGACTCGGGATGGCTGGCGCTGGGGCTACGCTGCCCACCCGGCACTTGATCCGCGCCTCCCGGTGCACCGGGGCTGGTGGCGCTGCAGCTTTGCCGCCTGGCACTACGGGGCTGGCCGCCCGGTGCACATGGGCTGGGGGCTCTGCTGCCCAGTGCACCAGGCCTGGGAGTGCTGCGGCCATGCCACCCAGCCGCCCAGCACACCAGTGCTGGGGCCTCGTCCCCCGGCCGCCTGGCACTGGGGTAGAGGGCCGCGATGGGGGTGCTCTGGGCTCCTGCAGGGGGCATGAAAGGGAGGGTAGGGTAGGGGTCTCTGGCACAAGGGGAGCGGCCGGGGGCGAGCCTCCCCCAATGGCTGGGTCATGGCCACCCATGACTCCTCGCCTGGGCCTGATTGCCAGGGACAGAAGCTGAGTGAGCCAGGGGGAAGGTGCAAGAGTAGAAGGACAGAGCCCTCCCCTTCGGCAGGGCAAGCTGAAATCTGGGGGGGGGCACTTGACCCCCCCATACCCCTCCTATGCATTGCCTATGCCGGGAGCGCTTACACAGATTTATCCATCAGTGTGGGGCATTGTGGGACAACTTCTTGAAGGCAGCTACAGTCGATGTAACCAATGCAGTGTCTACTCTATACTGACACTGCATCGACCTAACTACATTGACATGGACTCTATGCCTCCCATGGAGGTGGAGTTATTAAGTCAGTGTAGTGAGTGAGTTACATCGGCAGGAGTGACATTTTAGTGTAGACGTTTACAGAGTTAGGTTGACGTTGGCCTAACTCTATAGCAGACCAGGCCTGGGTGAGAGCGAAAGACTGGGGACAATAATGAGCTATTTTTTCTTCAAACCAGGAATCAACAATGACTGGGTGATCAAAATGATGTGAAGCCTTTCTTCATTATGCATCAAACTCCATAACAACCTAATCTATCATTTGTATTCCTACTCTCTTGGGGTACTGCACAGCACTGAACTCCCAAGGAGCATTTCTAAACACTCTTTAGTGGAGCTGCCCAGGATAGATTTAGTAGATGGACATCCCCATTCACCCTGTCCTAACCCAGATGTTGCCGTCTCTCCTTATTTCTGTCCATTTTCGCTCCCACTTCTCCATTTTTTCTTCTTGCCTGTGCTTTTTCCCCATTCTGGATGTTTCGCATGGTTTTGCTGACTCTTTCTTTCCTTTTTTTTATCCCTCTCCTTGTTCCCCTGCTCACCAGAAGGCTAAATACTTGTGGGGGAAACTTGAGCTGGCAGACTGTCATCTGGGCTTGTAGTTCTGTACAAATGAGCTGTGTCTGAAGTCAGCTATGTGAGAGGCCACAACAGGAACAGGCACAGGGAAGACTTTCAATGAGTTACTGCCACTTTACCTACAGATACAGCAAGCAGCATGTGGGGGCAGGAGGGACCTAGATCTGACCTTCTGAAACTTTCTCCACCAAGCACCCTGATCCTCTCCTTTGTACCCCTTCCTTGCCCTGAACTTGTCCGGCTCCCTTTCAGGGAAGCCTATGTACCAGGTTTGTGGAATGCTGTCTTAGGTCATTTGATTGCTCTGTACCTAACATGTCTTCAAACCCTATTCCAGACGATGACCATAGCCTTTTCTTTTGTCTTGTCACCTTTACATCTCTGTGTTGATTGCAGAGTTCTCTTTCCCTTCAGAGCACCAGCAAGGAACTGCCCTGATATGTCAGCTCATCTTTATTTAAACAAAAGAAGTTTTTATTGGCAATTTACATGTAGATAGGAAACCGCAATAAACAGGTTATTACACACCTGATAGGGATATTTAACTGTGAAAAGCAGCTTCAGACCAGCCTTTATTGAACATTTGCAAAAGCACAAATGGGAATTATGTGTTTGCAGCCCGTGATGTCCAGTGGGAATCAGGCACCTAACTGCCCTTTGTGTCTGAAAATCTTTCCATAATTTTTCCATAATTTTTAAGTTACAAAATATAGGTTTACCATGTCCAAGATGTAGCAGAAATCAGTTCAGCCCCTGACAGCCTGGCAGCATCCAAAAGGTGCTGGATTTTCCTGTTCTGATGTCAAAATAGACATTTGCTTTTGTTGCCCTCACCTCTCCACCACCCCGCTGTTTGAAGTTTAGAGAAGGCACAAAATGGCAGTTTCCTTCTTTTCTTATTACAAAAATGTGTATTGACTTTCTGTAAAACTATGTCTTTGGTGATAGGAAATCCTTGTTCCTTTCATTGTCTCTTTTATCCATTTGTTTAAACAGAAAGGCAAGGTTTAAAACAGTAAAAAACACAAAGTTCTTCAGCTAATTAACTCTTTATCTTGCTACAGACTTCAATCAGCACTTTTTCATGTAGCAAAACACTTTTAGTGCTTCGGTCCTGCATTGCTTACACATCTAAAATTCCCAGTGACTTCACTGACTGCTACTACATTGATGAGTATGGTATCTTATCCTAGACAGATAGATCAGATCCAATCATGTTAATTATGGATTCTCACTTGTGGCCACCTGGGCAGATGTGTAGCTTTTGGATTAAGCAAATAGGAGTATACATCTAATTTAACATTATCCAGAAACATAGAAATGAGTTGTACAACTGCAGTAAATTTACACAATATTTAGAAAAAACATTCTTTGGGGCAAAAAAACAATGAGGAGTCCAGTGGCACCTTAAAGACTAACAGATTTATTTGGGCATAAGCTTTCGTGGGTAAAAAACCCACTTCTTCAGATGCATGGAGTGAAAATTACAGATGTAGCATTATTATACTGACACATGAAGAGAAGGGAGTTACCTCACAAGTGGAGAACCAGTGTTGACAGGGCCAATTCGATCAGGGTGGATGTGGTTCACTCCCAATAATTGATGAGGAGGTGTCAATTCCAGGAGAGGGAAAGTTGCTTCTGTAATGAGCCAGACACTCCCCGTCCCTATTCAAGCCCAAATTAATGGTGTTAAATTTGCAAATGAATTTTAGTTTTGCAGTTTCTCTTTGAAGTTTTTTTGTTCAAGTATGGCTACTTTTAAATCTGTTATAGAATGTCCAGGAAGATTGAAGTGTTCTCCTACTGGCTTTTGTATGTTACCATTCCTGATGTCTGATTTGTGTCCATTTATTCTTTTACGTAGAGACTGTCCGGTTTGGCCAATGTACATGGCAGAGGGGCATTGCTGGCACATGATGACATATCACATTAGTAGATGTGCAGGTGAATGAGTCCCTGATGGTGTGGCTGATGTGGTTGGGTCCTCTGATGATGTCACTAGAGTAGATATGGGGACAGAGTAGGCAACGAGGTTTGTTACAGGTATTGGTTCCTGGGTTAGTGTTTCTGTGGTGTGGTGTGTAGTTGCTGGTGACTATTTGCTTCAGGTTGGCGGGCTGTCTTTAAGCAAGGACTGGCCTTCCTCCCAAGGTCTATGAGAGTGAGGGATCGTTCTGTTATTTTCCTTGTTGGGACTGTCCTGTAGTAGATGACTTATGGGTACCTGTCTCGCTCTGTCAATCTGTTTCCTCACTTCCCGAGGTGGGTATTATCGTTTTAAGAATGCTTGATAAAGATCTGGTAGGTGTTTGTCTCTGTCTGAGGGATTGAAGCAAATTCAGTTGTATCTTGGGGCTTGGCTATAGACAATGGATTGTGTGATGTGTCCTGGATGGAAGCTGGAAGCATGTAGGTAAGTATAGTGGTCAGTAGGTTTCCGGTGTAGGGTGGTGTTTATGTGACCATCACTTATTTGCACTGTAGTGTCCAGAAAGTGGATCTCTTGTGTGGACTGGTCCAGGCTGAGGTTGATGGTGGGGTGGAAATTGTTGAAATCTAGGTGGAATTCTTCAAGGGCCTCCCTCTCGTGGGTCCATATGATGAAGATGTCATCAATGTAGCACAAGTAGAGGAGGGGCACTAGGGGATGAGAGCTGAGGAAGCGTTGTTCTAAGTCAGCCATAAAAATGTTGGCATACTGTGGGGTCATGCGAGTACCCATAGCAGTGCTGCTGACTTGAAGGTATAAGTTGTCCCCACATCTGAAATGGTTTGGGGCATGTATTATCAAGTGCCTTGGGAGAGCAGGCCTGGGATAGCAGGCCTGAGGGAGCTGATTTCACAGAAATCAACATGTCAGCAACTGACCTGAGTGAGACTTGATGGTGCAGACTTCGATTGACTGAAGCCGACAGAGTCGGGAAAGCTGTCTCCTGGTTCCCATTTGACCCCCACTGAGTTTAACTGGATATTTAGGAGTGCAGCTTAGGTGGGTGAGGACTGTGCTGTGAATAAAAATTCTGGGCTCTGACAAGCCAGGCAGTTAATAACTGAGACTGTGTGGTTGGCCACCCCCTCCCATACACTGTCTGGGTTTTACTCATTTCATTTTTTTAAATCTATAAAGAAATGTGTATCTTGTCTTTCCAAAATGGATTTGTGATTTCACATTCCTCCAAGGGACTTCTGAGTGCTTGCAAGTGGGGAGGAAACATCTGTTATGGTGACTGGGGGGCAGGGAGGAATTAAAAGTTCCTAAAACGTGGGAGAAGATAAAGTTTTAGGTGGGAGCTCAAGCCATTTTGTTTATTTTAAGTGGAATCCCCAGACAGCAATGTGATTGGTCCTACCCCCTGCTAAGGATACCCAGCAGAAAGGTTACATAATAGTAGGTTATATGACACCTTTTGAATGTTCGCAATATGCCTTTGAGAAATGCTTAGGATTTATTGGGAGTTAGTATATGTATTCCTGTATGGCCTAGAAGTCCTGGTCACAGAGTAGGCCCGGATTGTGCTAGGTGCTGAACAAACACTGAACAATAAGATGGTCCCTGCTCTTCTAGATGATCTTCCTAGTTCTGCCTATCTGAATGGCGAGCAGTTAGTTTTTGAAGAAATGCCTGGTTTCCTCTGTGGTGCAGTTCTTTTTAGAAGACAAGGATATCGCCAATGAAGTGTGCTTTAGCTGGTGGGACATTCTGTCAGTCACTCAAACACCTTGGTGACTCCATTTGCAAATGTGTAAAATGGGTGTAATACTTACTGTAATGTTCTGGCACCATGCAATGTTTTGTGTGCTTGCATGATGGTTATGACATGTAGGCAGCGGCTACACCAAAGACAATGAATTGGAGAAACTGTGAGTCTGTGGGACAGCTGGAAATAAAATGTAGGTGTCCTTACTGCCAATCTCCTATTCCAACTACTGGACAATACCAGTGTACCGTGTTTTATTGGCTGATCATATGTAAGTGCTTTATAGGTATTAGAGAGGGAGAGCAGGTGAACAGCTCATCAGAGGCTACCAACTTCAAAAGAAAGAAGCCAGAAAGGCAAAGAGAATTACCTTGGGATCTTGCTACTCCTGACATATGGTGGCTGCATCAGCCTGTTTCCAAAATAATTCTAGAGATTTGCAGAGTCTTAGCTGCACCAAACAAAATAAAGTCAGTTTTTCTGTCTAATAAATGGTGCAAAATGCTTACAGATCTGGAGGCCCCAATCCTGTTCTTATTAAAGTTGTGCCAGATTGGACCATAACGAGCAAGATTGGACACTAGCTAACTCGTCTTTTGAAACACAGAACTCTCACACTGCTCTTGCAATCCTTGCCTAGGAAAAAATTTCAGGTGTTTTGCTTGTAAAATGACTGCAGGATCGGGCTGTATGGTATTTCTAACATTTCAAGATATAGCCAGCATTGCAATGGACTTTTAATGCTTTGATCATTTACTTTTTGTGTTTTTCTCATTCTGCCATTTTATCACTGATTTTTACAAGAATGTATTTTGTTTCACAGAATTGAACAGAATTTGGTCAAAAAGTCATCAATTAAGATTCAGAGGGGAGTAACCATTATGAAGTAATCCCAAAGTTACAAGTAGTCCCCAAGCCTTCTCCGTCCTCCAAGCATGACAGCCTCTCCTTAATGTGAGCACTTTTTTCATTCCCAGCATGCAGTGTCTGAGATGGAATGCTCTTGAACATATTTAGGAGACATGATCCGTGGTAGTGCTGATATCTAAAATAATCGAGGTGTTAAAACTGCTTTAAAACAGAACTGCATTGCTGTGAAGTGATATATTGTAAATTCAATAATGTGTCTATCAAACTGAAAGTTAATGGCATACAGTTTAGAATTAGGCATCTGGTATAGTAATGATATCTAGAAATTCTTGTTCTGCTGTCTGAAAATGACCATGAGTTTTACTGTGATAATTTTAAAATACACCAGAAATATTTGGTTTATGCAGTTTTTCACTTTGTGTCAAGAATATAGAAAAAACATAGATGCCTTTTTCATTTAATTGGTCCAAACATTTTACATAGTGTACAGGTGTGGGTCAAATGATACTTTCCTTACTAGCATGTGTACTCCCCACTGTCTTTTATGGGATTATTTGGATGAATAAACTGAGTAATGCCATTGATAGCCTGCAAATGACTAGAATGGAGCATTTCACAACTGTAAACGAGCATGTGGAGCATGTCTTGTGGATAAGGGAGAAGCGGTGGATGCGGTATATCTAGACTTTAGTAAGGCATTTGATACGGTCTCGCATGATATTCTTATCAATAAACTAGGGAAATACAACTTAGAGGGGGCTACTAAAAGGTGGGTGCACAACTGGCTGGATAACCGTACTCAGAGAGTAGTTATTAATGGTTCCCAATCCTGCTGGAAAGGTATAATGAGTGGGGTTCTGCAAGGGTCTGTTTTGGGACCGGCTCTGTTCAATATCTTCATCAACGACTTGGATATTGGCATAGAAAGTATGCTTATTAAGATACCAAACTGGGAGGGATTGCAACTGCTTTGGAGGATAGGGTCATCATTCAAAATGATCTGGACAAATTGGAGAAATGGTCAGAGGTAAACAGGATGAAGTTTAATAAGGACAAATGCAAAGTGCTCCACTTAGGTAGGAACAATCAGTTTTACACATACAGAATGGGAGGAGACTGTCTAGGAAGGAGTACGGCAGAAAGGGATCTAGGGGTTATAGTGGACCACAAGCTAAATATGAGTCAACAGTGTGATGCTGTTGCAAAAAAAGCAAACTTGATTCTGGGCTGCATTAACAGGTGTGTTGTGAGCAAGACACGTGAAGTCATTCTTCCTCTCTACTCTGCGCTGGTTAGGCCTCAACTGGAGTATTGTGTCCAGTTTTGGGCACCGCATTTCAAGAAAGATGTGGAGAAATTGGAGAGGGTCCAGAGAAGAGCAACAAGAATGATTAAGGGTCTAGAGAACATGACCTATGAAGGAAGGCTGAAGGAATTGGGTTTGTTTAGTTTGGAAAAGAGAAGACTGAGAGGGGACATGATAGCGGTCTTCAGGTATCTAAAAGGGTGTCATAAGGAGGAGGGAGAAAACTTGTTCATCTTAGCCTCTAAGGATAGAACAAGAAGCAATGGGCTTAAACTGCAGCGAAGGAGGTTTAGGTTGGACATTAGGAAAAAGTTCCTAACTGTCAGGGTGGTTAAACACTGGAATAAACTGCCCAGGGAGGTTGTGGAATCTCCATCTCTGGAGATATTTAAGAGTAGGTTAGATAAATGTCTATCAGGGATGGTCTAGACAGTATTTGGTCCTGCCATGAGGGCAGGAGGCTGGACTCGATGACCTCTCGAGGTCCCTTCCAGCCCTAGAATCTATGAATCTATGTTCCCTAATTGATCAGCAACCTAAGAATGAAACAACGTTAACTGGGACAACTTTAAGTGAGGAGTTACTGTAAATGGTATTCTATTATTGTTTAACAGCGTGATTAATTGTGAGATTAATCAAGATTAATTTGTTTAATTGCATGATTAATCACAATTAATATTTTTAATCGCTTGACAGCCCTAGTGGGAATGCAATTCAGACAAAAACTATAAGAATTATTGCAAGCACCTCAGTTGCTTACAGATGTTCCAGGTAGGCATACAGATGTCTCTTTGTTTCCGGGAGAGGTCTTGTGCTATTTTGCACTTGTTCAAAGTGATTTTTCCTGTTGTGACTGTTTCTTACAGGTAGGCTCTAAAGTTTTACATTGTTTTGTTTTTGAGTGCAGTTATGTAACAAACAAAAAAATCTACATTTGTAAATTGCACTTTAATGATAAAGAGATTGCACTATGTCTGAAGTAAAACAGTTCCCAATCTATCATGTAAAGAGCAAAAGCGAGGTATGACAAAATACAGAAACAGTGCATCAGTTTGTGGAGGATAGAAAAACCTTATAGACAATGACGGCAAGTGAAAATAAGATGGACATATTCCTACTTTTCCTTCTGGTGTGAATGGATTAACGTCATGATAATACCTATACTTAGGGACAAAATGCAAGGGTTTTTTTAGGGAAGGAGGAAATTCTGAACCATAGAAATTAAAGGCTGAAAAGTGCGGGGAGGCCAAGATCAGAGACTGAAAGCAAGTTATACACCTTTACATTGCCTGAGACGTTCTGAAGCCTGCTTATCTTGCTTACCAAAGGGAGTCCAAGCTGGTGTAACCTACATGCCAAGGAGCTGGACCATGGTGTAAAGTGGTGTAAATTAAAGTAGGGAATGGCCTGCTATAACTTAGATGTTCTCACATACTCCTGTTGGTAATTTTTCTTCCTTTCTTGTTGTCATCTGGCCCCTTAGTATATGAGTTACATCAATTGAGAGTCAAAGGGACAAATTCAGAGATGACGTGAGAGGAGCGGTGGTGTAAATGACACATTGGTAAATGGGTGGGTGTGAGTCTAACGGAGTCTAAGATAGTGTAATATTCACATTGAGAGGGCTGGAAGAAGGTATACATTACACTGATTTATGTATCCTCATAATGGTCTTAAACACTGCTGTGAATGTGGCCTAGTGAGTTCATTTCCCTGCAAATGCAGGAGTGTTTCCTACAGTGAATTTGGAGGGCAGCCAGGCATTTTTAAAATTCCCAGCAGCTCCCTCTTGAGAAGCACTCCAGAATGGTAAGCTCTGGATTCTAAGATATTCGGTAATTATGCAAGAACAGGTTCTCAAGGTATTTCCCTATTCATCTTGCATGATTCTCAGTGCAAATCAGCCCAGTTGTGCAAGAATCACTGGGAAATGGTCTGAGTCCTCCCCTTCTCGCTTCATGACCTGACACAAGAAGAAAACAAGGTAGACAGTGTGGCAGGTGTTGACAAGAGGAGGTGGAGATGGCCCTGCCTGTGTTCAGTGAACATTTGTTCATTGGATAGAACACCGCACAGCTGCAAAAACTGCTTGGGGTGACCTTTGTGAAAATGCAGGCCCGAAAGAAGGTTGCACGATATATTTCTTCAGTTAGATATTTAAAATATACTGCTCGCCACTTGAAGGACACATGGTCTAGTGAACACTCAGTTTGGTGCCAGGGACGCCTGAGTGCTAATCTCAGTTAACATGGACTCCCTCTGTGACCTCGTGTAAATTCTTTAACCCTTCTGCTTCAATTTCCCCATCCATAAAATGGAGCTAATGCTAGCTACCTCCTAGGGATGTTGTGAGCATAATTAGTTAATGTTTGTAAAGTGCTTTGAAAATGTAAGTGCTCTTATTACTTCAATGATATTTAATGTTATGCAATTAGGAGGGTATCCCATCATTTAGAACAGTTGGGTCTATCGTAACTACCCCGCAAAATACAGCATTCAGAGCCATCCCTGCAACCTTTAGGCTTGATTGTCATCTATTATTTAATTACTTCAAGAAATCTCCAGAACGGCCACTGTCTTTCCAGTGTCAACTATTATCTGCTTCTTTTTAGTAATTAATTAAAACACTGAATTATGCGATTTCATTTTACAGTGCAGTATATAGGAGCTAAAGCATTTTGCATGCTTCAGCATGATTTGTCACTCAAGGCGGCTGTAAAATGATCTTTTCTATCAGGGATGATTCATGTAATCTAGAGCATCTAATTTCCAAGCAAACAGCAAAATCCTATTTAGAACTGGGAGCAACTATTAAAATGAAATAAGCTTGAAACAGATACAGTTATCTTGTGCTGAATCTCTGGAAGTCATTGGCAGGTACTGTTATAAATGTCTGTTGGAGGTTTCAGACTAATATACCTACATGATTTACAGTGTAGTCTAATACACTACCAGTAGAGCTCCCCAGCAAAAAGGAAGCAATGACAAATTTAGCTGAGGGCCAGGTGTCCAGTGTGGATTTTCATAGTTGCTAGGCTTAAAGAGCCAAATGCTGATCTCAGTTACTCCAGATTTACACCAATGAAACAGTTCAGAATAGGGTTGCCAACGTTCTGATTGCAGAAAACCGAACAGCCTTGCCCTGCCGCCTGCCCCGAGGCCTGGCCCCTGCCCTGCCCCTTCTCCGAGGCCCCATCCCCACTCACTCCATCCCCTCTCTGTCTGTCGCTTGCTCTCCCCCCACCCTCACTCACTCACTCATTTTTGCCAGGTTGGGGCAGGGGTGTGAAAGGGGGTAAGGGCTCTGGCTGGGCGTGCAGGCTCTGGGGTGGGGCTGGGGATGAGGGGTTTGAGGTGCAGGAGGGGGCTGTGGGCTGGAGGGTGCAACCGAGGGGTTTGGAGTGTGGGAGGGGACTCCGGGCTTGGACAGGGGGTTGGAGTGCAGGAACAGATGAGGGCTCCAGCTGGGGGTGCAGGCTCTGGGGTGGGACCAGAAATGAGGGGTTCAGGATGTGGGAGAGGGCTCTGGGCTGGGGTAGGGGGTTGGGGTGCAGGTGTGGGGCTCTGGGTGGGAGTTCAGGCTCTGGTGTGGGGCTGGGGGTGAGCAGTTTGGGGTGCACAAGGGGGCTGTGGGCTGGGGCAGGAGGTTGAGGTGTGTGTGTGGGCTCAGGGCTGGGGCAGGCAGTTGGGGTGTGGGAGAGTGTGTAGGGTGCGGGTTCCGGGAGGGAGTTGCGGTGTGGGAGGGGGCTATGGGCTGGGGGGTTGGGGTGCGGGAGGGGATGCGAGGTGGGCTCTGGGCAGCGCTGACATGTCCCTGTGGCCCCTAGGTGCAGGGGCGGCCAGGGAGTCTCTGCGCGCTGCCCTTGCCCACAGGTGCTGCCTCTGCAGCTCCCATTGGCCACAGGTCCTGGCCAATGGAAGCTGAGGAGCTGGTGCTCAGGGTGGGGACACCCCTGCACCTAGGGGCCTCAGGAACATGTCGCCGCTTTCAGGGGCTGCGCTGAGCCAGGGCAGGCAGGGAACCTACCTTAGCCCCACTGCACTGCCGACTGGACTTTTAGCAGTCCCCTCCTCTCCGGGTGTTCCGGTCGAAAACCAAACGCCTGGCAACCCTAGGTCAGAATTTGGCCCATGTTGGTTTTTAACACAAATAATTATGATGCACAAGGAGAGCCACTAGGCCATGTCTGCACTGCAGCTGGGAGTGAGCCTCCCAGCCTGGGTACACAGACTCATGCTAGCTTGGCTTGGGCAGCAGCTCAGGCTCTCAAGCCCATGTGACCCCCTTGGTCTGAGCTCGGGTGACTAGTATGGGTCTGTCTACCCGGGCCAGGAGGCTCTCATACAGCTGCGGTGTAGACTTACTCTCACTGGTCCAAGTGATCATCTGCCAGCTGTGAATTGCCAGAATGCAGCATGCACCACTGAATCCCCAACATGCAATCTACATGGGCAGCGTGAGAAGGGTGGCTTACAGCTGACTGGCTTTGCACCACCCAGGGAATCCCCATCTGGCTATTTAAGGCAGCTAAATGATGGCAGCACCAAAGGGCCATAGCAAGGCTCAGGACTGAGCCCAAAGTCAGCCTCACATGTCAGTATTGGTACAGGGTGAGGACAGAGGGCTAGAGTTAGGATACTGGTGTGTAATAGTCTGTAAAATATGTGGAAACGTGAGCTGGCTCAAGGAAAAAGATGTTATCATCCCCTATAATTTGGTTTCTGTATCGTCTTTGGGCTTGTCCTCAGAGACTCAGGCTTCGTTTACAATTATAAAGTTCTGTTGGCATAGCTACGTCTTTCAAAGCTGTGCAAAATAATCACACACCCTAGTGATGGAGCTATGCTGACAAAACCCCCAGTGGAGCTGCAACTAGATAGATGAAAGAGGGCGAGGCGATGTTCCTACATCGAGAGAAAAACTCCTGATGGTGAAGGCTGCATCCATACTCCAGGGCCATGGCAGCATAGCTATGATGACGTAGCTATGCCTGCGTAGTCTCTGTAGTGTAGGCATTCCCTTAGTATGCGGCAAGCCAGAATGTGGATCTACCGTGCGCTGCCTGCTGCTCATTAAGTTGCCATGTGGACCGTCCCACTGTGTCCTAAGAGTTCCGTACAGCTGTGTGAAACAGGAGGAGGTCAAAGCACGCTATAGAACTTTTAGTGCATGGTAGCAGGGTCCACACAGCCAATTAGTGCACGGCAGTCAGCGCGCTGCAGATTTACCCCAGCTTGCTGCGCGCTAACTCTCTGTACAAGCCCTTTGTTTCTGGATACAAACAACTGCATTTTTAAAAGGGCAAAGTAGGCTCCAAGTAGCTATAGGGCCAGGGCCAGCATGGGGAGTAGTCCTTAGTCCCAGCAGCAGTCGTATTCAAGTCAGTGGAGGGAGTTGCAGGATTGGGTATCTAGCTTTGAACATACTCAGCCCACTGTGCTGGAAGCACAGAGAGGTGTATCAGCAGAGCAGATTGTCAGGGTGCAATGATAATATTGGCTTCACTATACTTCTTGGCAAGTGGCATCTCTTCTATATTTGGTTTTTTCTCTTATTTGCTGGTAATTTAGAGACTGGTTAGGTGTCCTTCTCTCCATAGTCTTCTCTACTCTTGAATTACTGAGTAAGTGGGAGTATATTTTCTGATGATAATTCCAAAAGTTTTTGCAGAGGGAGGCCACCGGAGCTAGATTTCTTGGAACAACACATTGGTAGGGGGGGAAACAGGTAGGAGAGGAATGTGGAACCTTCTCAGAAACACAGCTAAAAACATAACATGGAATTGCCTAAAAAATGTAACAATGACAATTTCCTACATATTACCCCACTGGGGGACAAGTAGTAAGCACAACCTGCCCCGCTATGGAGCGGCCAATAGGTGTAGCCTCAGGATATCAGAAGAGGGATACAGAGAGAGGCATAGAAGAGATGATAAACAGGGATGCCGAGAGAGGCATACAAAATATCATAAGAGGGGTACACTACAGCAAGAGGCACACAAGAGATCATAAGAGGTGCTGGAGGGAAATGCACACAGCCAGTGAGGTACAGTACAAGCAGGAAAAATTGGAGGCTTCTCTCTAACCTCCAAGACAGCTTAACTCTGTCAGTTGGGCTGCCTAGGCATAACCTGAGCTTGACATGAAAACTCTTTGGTGAGGGGTGTTTACATCACAGTGGTTGGGGATTCTGCACAAAGCTGAGGCAGAGAGGGTCAGTATCATCTTCCACAGGACGTCCCTATAGAATCTGAGGGGGGTTGGGGTGTAGTGAGGCAGAGTGGCCTCCCTCCAGACTTGAGAGCAAGGGACCACTATACTCATCCTGGTGGGCAGAGCCGAACCCGTCCCGCCCCCTCACCAGAAGTACCAGCGTAGGAGCCAGAGAAGGAGATGGATGGCTCCATTCTACTGCAGAATCCTGGAGCTGAACCTGCGCTGTGCAGCGCCCTGCTTCCAGAGGAGACTGACCCTGGAGAGGAGTTGCTGGGAATTCCATCTGCTATGTATCCAGAGGACCTGTGTGTGATGGGTTTCCCCCAGGGTGCCACCTGGAACTGGGGTACTACTGAGCCCCCCTGACCCACCAGCCTGGGCTCCCTTTATACTGTATTGCTGTGACAAGCTCTCTTCAGGCTCCAGCCTGCACTTTCACCAGCAACCATACAGGCAGGGACACACCCAGCTGTGTTTACATGCAGATGCTGTGGTTAGCCCTGCATGAGCAGGCTCCAGCTAGGGAACTATCCCCCTCTGGAGTGTAAACCCAAAATTATACCGTCTTGTGCTGCACAGGGAACTATACAGCGTAAGCTCATGAAATTCATGCCCCGCCCTCAATGTGGAGAGGAATATATAACTCAGGGCAGAAAGCTGTTATGACTCCCACACATTGGTTTTAGACAAAGCAAAACCAAGTTTATTAACTACAAAAGATAGATTTTAAGTGATTATAAGGGATAGCAACCAGATCAAAGCAGATTACCTAGCAAATAAACAAAAACGCAAACTAAACTTAATATACTAAAGAGATTGGATATGAATAGCAGATCCTCACCCTAAGAGATGATACAAGCAGGCTGCAGATTCTTAAGGGGCCAGCTGCTCTTGCTTACAGCTTAGAATCCCCAGGTGTTTCAGTCACAGGCTAAAAATCCCTTTAACCTGGATCCAGCACTTCCCCCAGTTCAGTCTTTGTTCCTCAGGTGTTTCCAGGAGTCTTCTCTCTTCTTGGAGAGGCATCACTGAAGAACCACAATGGTGTCATTCCCCTGCCTTATATAGCTTTTTGCATATGGTGGGAACCCTTTATTTCAAAGCTTGGGTCCTACACCAGTCAGTGGAAAAATACTGATATCCCAAGATAGCGTCTAGCACAAGGTGACCTGGTCACATGTCCCTATAGTGTCACAGCAGCCATTACTCAGAGGCTATTTGTAGAGTTCTCAGGAAGGCTTCCCAGGTGGGGGATAAGCTTCTCCTAAGGCCTATTGTTCTCTCTAAAGGCCCATTAACTCAAATGGGCCCTTCCCAGCCAGCCTTCTAGACTGAGAGCCTTTTGCCTAGTAGGCGTTACCAGGTGTAACTACATGTGAGATAAAGATACATAGTCAATATTCATAATTTCAGATACAAAAATGATACCCATGTACAAATAGGATAATCATATTCAGCAAATCATAACCTTCCAATGACATCTCACATGACTTATCTTGCATAAAATACATCATAACTATGTCATAATTATATCATAATATCTCTATGAAGAATATGGGTGCAGTGTCACACTGTGAACTACAGACCCTCTCATCCAGACTGTGGTAAGAAATAGCCCAGGGAAATGAGACTGTAATCCGGTTTTGTTGCTGGAGCGTGAGTCAGCGTGTTTTGGCTGGATTCCCCGCTGACCCAGCAGCAGACCACTCCACCACTGTTAGGGCCCTGGGCTGGGACGTGGTGGAGTCGGGTGGGTCCGCGTCCCCTGCCACCCTACCCGGGGGATAGCAGCTTCCCCGCTGTAGGCCAAGAGGCCTGCCTTTGCCTGCCATCTGCCTGAGTTAAGATACCAGATCTTTTGTTGCTCCGCCCTGTCTGAGGGTTGGGGCGTGCTAGACTCTTAATTGTTGTCAGCCCCAGCCGGGGGCCTGTGGGCTAAAGACTGCTCCCTGCTCTGCCCCGCCCAAAGGTGCAGAGCCTAGACTGTGTGTTTGCTGGCTGCCTTAGCCCCAAAGCTTATTAGAGCCTGCTCCCTGCTCTTCCCCACTAGAAAGGGCCCAGGCGCCCCCTTGTAGACTGTTAATTGCTGTCTGCCCCAGCCAGGAGACTGCAGGCTGAAGACTGATTATTGCTCAGCCTCACTTAAGGGGGCTAGAATTCCAGACTGTTAAAGGTGGTTTACCACTGCTAGGAGGCAACTGATGGTAGACTGCTTATTGACTGGCCCCCCGGCAGCAGGCCCCGGGCCCAAGTACTACTGCCTGACCCAGTGAGGCAGAGTGGCTTCCCTCCCCACTAGAGAGCGAGGGACCACTACAGGGGGTAATACAGTGGAGTTCTTTTGATCCAGCCCTATCACCCACCCCAAATTCATGAAGCCCCAAATATGTAGGTAGGGCTTCTACAGGTTTTGAGGTCTGGCTTTGGTGGTGGTTTGTACTGGCTGAATGCAGCTTCCCCTTTCTTCCATGTGAATGTGATAGATCCCTGCTTCATCCTCAGCAGATCACACAGCCCCTGATAGTGTTAAAGTTCACCCTTCCTGGGGTTTGGAAGGAAACTCAAAAATCCTACCACAACATAAACCTCATCCCATGCCCCCTCTCTGAGCTTGGTTGTTCCGAGATGTCATAAATATAAAGAGAAGGGTAACAACCTTTCTGTATGCAGTAATATAAAATCCCTTCTGGACAGAGGCACAGAATCACTTACCTGTAAGGCGTTAATCAGTTCAATTAACCTAGTTGGCACCTGACCAGAAGGACCAATGGGAAAAGAAGATACTTTCAAATCAGGTGGAGGGGAAGGTTTTGTTTGTGCTCTCTTTGTGTGTGCCCTCTTGGACAGAGAGAGAGAGACCAGGACAGGAAAAAACATCTCCTAACAAGATCATGAAATGAGACATATAAAGTTACAGAAATTGTAAGTAATAACAAGGAAATGTGCTAGATTATCTTTTGTTTTAGCTTGTGAATGTTCTCTATGCTAAAAGGGAGTTTTATTCCTGTTTTTTGAAACTTTGAAGCAAAGCCTAGAGGGGAATCCTCTGTGTTTTAAATCTTTTTATTTGCCCTGTAAAGTTACCTTCCATCCTGATTTTACAGGTATGATTCTTTTACTTTTTTAAAAATAAAATTATTCTTTTAAGAACCTGATTGATTTTCAGTGTCCTAAAGACCCAGGGGTTTGATCTGTGCTCACTTTGTAACCAATTGGTTAGTATATTATTCTCAAGCCTCCCCAGGAAAGGGGGTGAAGGGGCTTGGGGGGATATTTTGGGGGAGATAGGGCTCCAAGTGGCCCCTCCCTGAATATTTGTTTAAATCACTTGGTGGTGGCAGCAATACTGTCCAAGGACAAGGAAAGGAATTTGTGCCTTGGGGAAGTTTTTAACCTAAACTGGTGGAATGTAAGATTGGGGGTCTTTCATGCGGGTCCCCACATCTGTACCCCAGAGTGGGGAGGAAACCCTGACATGAGGGGTTGCTTTCCAGGACCTCCTCAGTTCTTATCTCTCTACTTCCCACTAGTCTAAAGAGATACTCACACCTCTTTTATAGCGAGGTTGGAGATAGGTCAAGCTATCTGCCAGTATTACTCAGCAGTAATTACCCTGAATCTTAATGCAGGATTGTATCACTTGCGTACAAGGTGACTCAGCAGAAGAGCCCTGCATTTCCATACAGGATCTCCATGTCTGCTGTTACATGTGGGTCCAAGGTATTTTTGTCCCATATTTGCACAAGTTATTTTCCATCTGTGAGTGAAGCCAAAGAGAGTTTTGCTGTGTATGGATTGAACTCTTGGGGAAGGGACATACTCCATTATTTGAATGATCTTCCACAATGTTTAGTTACTGAATGATCATGTTAGGATTCTGAATGAGATTCCTTTCCTGTAATTATTAGTTCACCAGCTTCCTGGCTTCTTGCAATCTCATTTTCTCCTGCAGTCTATGTTCCATTCACAGATATAGATAAATAGATCCTGCGGATAATCATTATGGTCCGTGTTCATTAGTTCACAGCCAAGTGAAGCTGAGCAGACTCTTCTCTGATCTCGCCACTGCTGAATGGAAACTGGACATTTTATTAGGGTAGCATTGCTTCAGTGAAGCTTAATTGCTAAACTGAAACAGTCTAAAAGTTCGTAGGGTGAGAGCCCTTGTCACTGTGACGGGACTGATCAATAACATATCCCTAGACAGAAGACTTGTTAAGCAGGAGTTAAGGTTAAGTTACTGATGTGTAATGGCTTACCAGAATGCTGTAATTATGTCCCATACAAGGATTACCCAGGTTATTCAGATTTAAAAGAAATCAAAGAATGTTACAGTATTGCCAACTTTTGCAATTTTTGGTGACTGGCAGGATCTTGGCTGGGGCTGGAGCCCGGTGACGTGATGATGGGAGAAGTTCCAGCCTTCTAGGGAATTTGACCCCTCCTTGTGGGGAGAGGGCAACCATATGATTGGATCCCTGACCCATTTGTTCACCTCCTGGGGCAGAGCAGCCATGCAGAGCTCTCTCCCCATCCTCTGCCTCTCAGCAACCTGAAACCAGTCTCTCAGGAGAGGTATGGGGAGGAGGGAACAGAAAGAGCCTAATAACTCAGAGTGGCTCTGCTCCTTCCTCCCCCTACTTTAAGCAAGGGAGAAGGGATGGCTTCTCCCCCCTGCAACACCCCATCTTGAAAGAGGTAGGGGAGGTGAAGAGTGCCTGAAGCTTCCCCGACCCCAGCCAGCAAGAGGGAGAGGGACCCCACTAAAGCCCCCACAGGCCTGGGAGATGGGGGTGAAGAATCCCTGGAGGAGCAGAGGTGAGGCTAGGGGGATGAACTGATGGGGAGACTGAGGTCTGGGTGGGGGGCTGAACTGATGGAGGAATTGGGGGGGTGTTATTGATAGGGACCTTGGGAGCAGACAGAATTAATTGCTGGGCAGGAGATGGAGAGCTGAGGGTGAGAAGTCCTGCAGCAGGGCCAAGATCACCTTTCCCAATAAACTGGGGAGAGTGGGCAACACTAATTGTTATACGCTGTGGATGGGCAGTTTACAAATCAAGAGACGGACCATGGAAACACAATATAGTTTCTTTTTTAAAAAAAACCTCATGATTTTTTGGCAAATCTCATGATTCTTGATCTGTCAAGGTTGGTAACACAGCATTAATGTATAGAAACATGCAGTGAAGGCACCCAAACAACTGTAGGTCTACCCTGAACAGATGCTATGCAATAACCATATCAGAACAATTAAAGCATTTTATGTCCCAGATCAGATTAAATTGATATTTAAAAGATAAATTAGGTTGTTTCATTTTTCTTCCTCAAGGAATCCCTACAGGCAGAGTTAATTTTTCCTGCAAGAACAGTATTAGTGGCAATGATGCATGAGAAGCAAATGTCCCGCCTGTTTGAGTCTCAGATCTCTGGGGCTCATAAAAATACTGTAGACTAATTTTTTGTCTTTGGAGTGCACCAGATTGCACCGGGTGTTAGGTATTTTTAAAAATTCTCCTTGAGAGGGTGCAGTTAGACCTTGCATTCCACTCTTAAATAAAAGAGCTTGAGAGAAGTAGAGAAGGAGATTGGAGATTTAGGCTGTGATTCTCAGAGGGAGTCCAGGGAATTAGGGAGCTGGGTGCCTAACTCTCTTGGACCTCTTCGAAAATCCCAACCTGAAAGTCGATGTCCAGATCAAATGACATTCATGTGACTCGGAGACCGAGAGCTGAACATTCAGTGTTTGGAATGTCCAGTTTTTTTATGAGCCAAAATGTGGTGAAAGCTCTGATTAACCCTGGCGAAAGCGGACCAGCCAGTGAACCCAGCCAAGCTAGCCTTGTGCCTGATGGCTAAGGAAGAGAAGGATGGAAAAGGCACTAAAAAGAAAACAGAGGCACTGTTACAGAAGACTGGTTTAGGCAGAACAGAAATACTTTCTGGTTGGGAAATTTTTGATGATTCTTTTTCTTGTCCGAAAATGCCAATTAGGCACAGCCACATTTTTTCATGGGAAAATTTAGAAAGGTGTTGGTTTCATCTCCCTGGAACAGGAAGAAAATTCAAAATATTGAAAATGTTTGCAGGATGGGAAAATCATTTCCCCACCTGCTCTAGTCACAAGTGTTTGTGCTCCCCACCCAGAGCATCTGTCCACAGTACTGCTGGGGCTTCTGTGTGACAGATCCTAGGCTGAAAGGTGCTGCAGAAGAGCACCAGGCAAATGATCAGGCTGGAGTGTTTGGGTTCTGTTGCCCTCTAGTGGATGAAATGTGTGTCCTAGGCCTGTTACCACTAACTGAGAGGCTGCGTTAGCTCCAGGGGCAGTGGCCTGCTGTTCTCTATGAGCACCAGAGTTTTGTCTCCGCTTCTGCTGTGGAGTTGTGAGTGGCCATGCTGTTCAGTCTGCAAAATGTTAACAATCAGGCCTTGAATACACACCCCAAGTAATACACAAAATCCCCTCTGGGAATTTGCCATCATCACAAACCATCACTGTTCTATTTCTCTTCTCTCCTTGTTCATTCACATCTGCCCGTCTCCTATCCTGACCCTGCCGGGAAAGGTCCTGCCAGGGATCTCAGGATCAGCACTGACATGGTTCTCTCTTCCCTGGAAGTTCTCTTCTAGTTCTTGCTGCCTCCACCCTACCCTTCTCACTCTTGTTCCTGCCAGACTTGACAGAGCAGATGCTGAGGCCTAGACTGAGAGTAGGGGACAGGTCCCTCTGAGGTCATAATCTTATGCAGTTTCACTAGGCAAATATCAGCCCTAGGAGCAGGAAGGCGGCTGGGTCCCCTGCCCCCACACCTCTCATGTTGGGCTCCCCCAACCTCTATTTTGTTCTTGCCTTCTTAGCCATTTTTAAAGTGGTGTTTTATGGAGATTGTGGTTAGAGCAGGGGCGACCAGGAGGCCTGACTCAACAGTTCTATTGCTAGCTCTGCCACTGAGTCACCATGTGAACTAGGAACAGTCACTTCATCTCTGGGTCTCACTGTCCCCATTTGTGAAATGGGAACAGTAATATCCCTTGCTGCTCAGAGTGTCTGGTTATGTGAAAAGCACATTTGTGTAAATGGGATGAAAAATGAATAGATTCCCCAGTCCCACCCTTCTTCTCTGTGCAGAGCCTCCTTTCCCCCCACACCTCATCCCCTGCAGTACACAAGGTTTATCACAGGCCACAGAGAAAAGTCTTGGGGTGTGTGTGTGTGTGTGGGGGGGAGTTTGTTAATATACTGGCAACACCAGATCTGCTCCAGGGTGAAATCCTGATCTACTGAAATTGGTGGGACTTCTGCCATATACTTCAATGGGGGCAGGACTTCACTCCGAGACTTTTAATTCAAAACACTCAAGGGAAGCGGTTGTTTCCTTCTGAGACACTCAAACAACCATCCATTCACCAAGTGCAGCTGGGGGAATTTAATTTGTCTCTTCTCCAGATTTGCTCAGTTAAATTACAGTAAAAAATCCAGCCACCTCTATTTAATTGAAGAAAAGTAATTTCCTCAGACTGCTAAGGACCTGACTCAGAGTGGGGGCTTTTACCTTGACTTCAGTGGGCTTTGGATCAGGCCCTAAGAGGGGAAATCTCCTTCTTCAAGTATCCCATTAAAACCAAACTATTTTGTTTAATAACCTTCAAACCAAAGCTCCCTCTTCTAGAAAAGAAGGGTTTCTTCCCACATTTCTCCTGCTTTGCAAAACTCTGCCTTTGAGAGGAGAAAGAATTGTGATTCCTTTACCTCCTGAATCCAACACTTCTACCACTGCAGTTGGAGAGTAGTTTCACACTCAAAGTTTATCTAGTTACATTTGATGCTGGCATCTGCAATCCAGCCAACCAGCAAAATGAATCTCGAGTAGGGGCCCTAGAACTGTGCTTCATGTTGCAGTTTGATAGGCACACAGAGCCTGATTCTGATCTGTCTCTTACCAATGCAAAGCAGGAGTAACTCCAGCACAGTCCAGTGGAATTATAATAGAAAACCAATATGAGGTTCGAATCAGACCCTCACAGTCCTATGCTAAGCCCAATCTGTATTCTTACCCTAAAATCGAGTTTTGCTGCACAAGCCCTCTCCAACTATATTTTACCAAGCCCAGCAAGTTAAAGGAATAGTGCCCCCATAATTATACATATCAGTAGCCCCGTGTAGTTGTGCCTTCTCCTCCCATCATAAGCACTTGCCAGCTGCTTCCAAACTCCTCCCAGGTCCCTCAGACACATTGTCTTCCTGACTCACTGCTCACTAGTCATTCCTCCAACTGCCGTGGATCCTTCCCCCTTCAGGTGACTTATGCCTGCTCAGCAGAATCATCACATCAGCATCCTGTTAGACACTGACTTTTAGCCCTCCCCTCAGAACCACCAAACCACTCACTTATTCCTAGATAAATAAACGACATTAGTCTGCAATGAAAGATGAGAGTACACATCAGTAATCTGGGATTTTAAAAAATGCAAGAAGTTTGTAACTATCCCAAAACAACCATTTTAAACCCAGGAAATTCAGAGTTAAGGTTAAAATATCCAAAGATGTTAAGGTGCCCAAATGCACAGTTAAGGCACCAAATCAACCTTAACTCTGCCCTATAGTGAGGCCATATAATGACTGCACAATTACAATTAATACATACTTAGACACAAATTATATTAAACTGATTTTGCATCGGTGTGTTGCTGCCTTTGGAATGATTTCAATTTTAGCAGCAATAACAATGGAACGTTTTGCAAAGTCCATCCCAGAAGTGCATGCTTCATCTGTGGGTTAGCAGCTCCAAGGGATTCTAAGAAATCTCCTCCTCCAGTCCCATCCTGGTGTGCCTGATGGCCAAATCTGGGATACTGCTGGACAATGGGTTCGTGTTTTAGCTCCTGAGTTTTCTTGCTACAAATGTCGTGTCTATTAATCTGTATGGTTAGTAACATTCCGCGATGACAGAGCTACTTGCATGCCTTTTGTATTGTTTGGTCTTTCACTAGCTACCCATAGTCCATTGATCAAGGGATTATGATTATTCCCCTCTATTCGGCACTGGTGAGGCCTCATTTGGAGTACTGTGTCCAGTTTTGGGCCCCACACTACAAGAAGGATGTGGATAAATTGGAAAGAGTCCAACGGAGGGCAACAAAAATGATTAGGGGGCTGGAGCGCATGACTTATGAGGAGAGGCTGAGGGAACTGGGATTGTTTAGCCTGCAGAAGAGAAGAGTGAGGGGGGATTTGATAGCTGCTTTCAACTACCTAAAAGGGGGTTCCAAAGAGGATGGATCTAGACTGTTCTCAGTGGTAGAAGATGACAGAACAAGGAGTAATGGTCTCAAGTTGCAGAGGGGGAGGTTTAGGTTGGATATTAGGAAAAACTTTTTCACTAGTAGGGTGGTGAAGCACTGGAATGGGTTACCTAGAGAGGTGGTGGAATCTCCTTCCTTAGAGGTTTTTAAGGTCAGGCTTGACAAAGCCCTGGCTGGGATGATCTAGTTGGGGTTGGTCCTGCTTTGAGCAGGGGGTTGGACTAGATGACCTCCTGAGGTCCCTTCCAACCCTGAGATTCTATGATTCTATGATTGCCAAGGACTGCTGGTAATTATTTATGTAGTCACACTAAAGAAATAGTTAAAGTGATCTTGAAGCATCAAGATGTGCATGATGTTAGACTATGTAAGCAGAGTCAGGATGAGCTCTACCCTGACATCTGGTGGTGAGTTGTGGAAAGGGATGTCAGGGGCTAATCTTGTTTGCATGGACACACCCACCCTGCAAAGCATGATGGACCGCTTGCCCAAATGGTCACTTTGGCTGCTGTGGGAGCCCCAGTTTCTCTGTTATTGGGGCAGGAAGAATAAAGTGTTGTTACCCTGATTATGTGAATCAAGGACAGTGGGCTTTTGTTATGATGAAGGGACTCGCCATTAGCTAAGCAGCACTTGCTAGGTGAGGGACATGGATTCCAAAACCTAGTGAATTGAGAGAGGCTGGGGACAGGTATTTCTATCTGGTGGTGTGGGCCTCTTCTGAGGGCCCTAAATGTCAATTACACCTTTCTCTCTCCACTGTGGAATATCAGAGCTAATTTTGAGTTCCTTAGGAGTCTAATCACAGGCTGCTGAGTTGGAATCACTGTGGGCTAAGTGTGCAAATGAGCACGAAGGCTCCCCTAACTACAAGCTGAAATCACTAAAAAGCTGAAATTGTTATGAGCTGAAATCACTGAGCACTGTGTTAAGTAGTGGAGGAGCCGGAAGATATATTGCTGAGCGGCTGGCGGAGCGGAGCTGCTGGCGGAGCAGAGCAGCTGGTGGGACAGCCGGAGCGGCTTGCGGGACGGCTGAGCGGAGTGACTCGTGGGATGGCTGGCGGAGCGGAGCAGAGCCGAGCGAAGCCCCACGAAGGGACAGGGTAGTCAGCTTCGAGCCATGTAAGGTGCCCCTTACCTCTCCCCTCCCCATTTCTACCCAGACTGGGGGGGTAACACTCTGCAGATGAACTTTTGAACTCTGGGTCTGGACTTTTGGGTTGTTGGACTTTTGGGACTTTGGGTGACTTTTGGGGTTGCTGGACTCAAGAACCAAAGGGAAAGGACATGGCCAATTTGCTGGGGTGGGTTGTTGCTCACAGTTTGGTTTACAAATCCTAGATGTGGTGTTTCCCCAACAAAATGCCGCATTGTTTCTCTCTGTCATTAAAAGGTTTTTCTACACTCAGACTCTGTGCTTGCGAGAGGGGAAGTACTGCCTCTTAGAGGTGCCCGGGGGGGTGATATATATTTGTCCCAGGTCACTGGGTGGGGGCTCGAGCCGGTTTTGCATTGTGTTATTGGAATGGAACCCCTAGATACCGAACCCGGCCCTTGTTGCTGCCGACTCTGACTGGCAGAAGGGTTACAACTATGTCACCTCATGAGCTCACTGATGTTCTCCTTTCCCTCCTGTCCCCATAACACTCACTTGGTGCACTTGGACTTACATTAAAATGTAAATTCTTCAGATAGGAACTGTGTCTTTGTATGTGTTTGTACAGGACAATGCAGCTCCATACCTGCTAGGGGCTATGGAATGCCCATACAATACAAATAATAAATCATAACAATTATAGGAACAGTTCTTGGGGCATCTCTGGCATCTTTTTTCCTTTTCAAGGGGGAGCAGTTGTCTGGAAAAGGGCTGCTTGTGTATCCCAGATATTATGAGACTGTGCTGATTTTTTGATGTCCAGCATCAAATGAGTGAATTTATGAGCTACATCAGTGCTGGCTAATGTCAGTGGCTATCGACATGCCCAATTCTGAGATCTCTGCACTAGAGAGTGGAAACAGCACACATCATTACTTGATGATAGCATATCAGGTAGACAGTGAGACAACTAAATTACATCAATGGCACCCAGAAATAAGTGCAGGTACAAAAAGGGAGAACAAAAGGTTTGCTTATGGGCTAAATGTATTTAAACCCCTTTACAGTAAGCCAAGACCTAAAAGCTGGTGAGAAAGCCTGATCAATTTTTATATGTTTTGAAACCTGAATGCATCTGTTTCCAGCTACTGCAGATTTTGAACATGATCAGTTACCCTGTGTTGAGACTATTTATTTCAGTTCTTTGGAGACTGATCGTATAATGGAAAAGGTGTCAGGAGGTATAAAGAAAAATGTCTCTCAAAATTCCCAGCAGCTGAAATTAATTTTTTTTAAAGTATTGAATTTTAAATTATGCCGAAAACATGAGCAATGGCATAGTTCTTGCAGCACAGGGAAATAGGAGAAATAATCATATGTGTCTTCCTGCTGCTGAGATATATCCGCTATTACAGAGCTTGGAACTCATTGGAAAAGTTTATATCTTGATACAGCCTCTGCGTATGTGGGAAGAGTTGGCAGATATGCCAAGATTGTGACATTTACATTGCTTCAGCTGTCAGTTCAGAAACTGGAAAAAGGCCTCTGGGTTTTTATCATGCATGGATTCAATTTCTCAGACAATGGGGAAAGCCAGAATTGCTCATTACTTCTGGAATATGTGTACCATATGATGGTTATGAAGTGTTAGGACGCAATGGTTCTGCATGGGTACACATTGTGTGGGGAGGAGGGTCGGGAGGGGAAGTGGCGAGAGGATAAAGTATCACCATGACTCTGCACTGGGGCTCTCACTCTCTTTGAACTCTCCTGAGACCAAGGACTGTGGTAGGCTCGTAGAAATTAGTGTTTCTAAAGGCCAGGAGAGAGCAGAGCTGTGTACCTCACCAGCTAATGGAGATGGCCTAGCTCCATGGGCAGTACAGATTGCATTCTTGCCTCAGGGGTAGTAGTGACAATGGTCTCACTGCACGCCTTGCAGCTCCTGAAACAAGCACAATGCCACAGGAGTAGCTGGGTTAGTTTCTACTTCCACATACACCTCCACACCACTCCCTGTGCCTTAAATGCACAATATACCATAGCCTTTAACCGGAGAGGAAATCATTTTGGTTATAAAATAAAATTCCTAGCAGAAATCATCTAGTTTTGCATCCAAAGCACCTTATCACAGACTTTTTGAGGTGGATAGCTGGTGAGATCTTTAGTTGGGATATTTTACTGTGTGTGCTGTTTTGTCACTGCTGTGTGGTTGTGGACAGTTAGGCAACGTCTACATCAGCGAGGAAAATTGTGTGCCCAGTCTTGCAGTTAGTGTTTACTTTCCAGTCAATGAGTGACTCCCTTGCGTAAGGCTTTGCGGAGCTAGGCCCTACGTTAGTACCTTTCTAGTGAATTACCCTTCAACACAGTTCTTTGAGCAATATTCGTCCAGATCCCCACTCTTGGGATGCATCCTTGCCCTGCAGCAAGACACAGGACCCTCCGGAAACTTTGACCATCAGGGCCGACGTAGACTTGTTTAATTCTCTACCTGCTGGTGTTCAGAAACCGGGGTAATGGGTGCACTACAAGAACAAGAATGCACTGGAATTCAGCAGGTTTCCTGCACAACGTAGAAAGGTACTAACTGTATTGCTGTGAGCTGGTTAAAACACACTAGCACTGACTCTCTACCATTCTCATAATATAAACTATCCGGTCCCTACAGAAGCAGAAGTACAGTTTTGTGATCTGGTGTATATGTAAAAGAGTTAACCTTTGTCTTCACTGGCTAAAGAAACTAGTTAGCATCTTTTTAGCCCACAGTGTTTAAACATCATTCACTAGATAGGTATTAACATGGTTTCCCTGGCCAGTGTAGACATGGTATTAAGCGCTGAAGTGATGTATTCACAGCAACTTGTGTTGCTAAATGGATGTGCTACTGTGTTTTGTATCAGCTGGAGCTATTTCAGCATGTATGTCTTCCTTCCTAGCTATGCATTTCAATAATCAGGCCTAGAGATTCTAAATGCATGGATCACCGGGGTCAGATCTGTCCCCAGGATCAAACTTAGTGTGACAAATTTAGTGAGGAAAAAATGTCACCTGGTTGCAGCCAGTTGTAAATAAAAATGTTATGCAGTAAAAGGTCCAAGACAGAATAGCAGGCTACTGCCATATTTACATGCTATGTTCCACAGAAGTTCTCTTAGGATACGTCTATACTACCCACCAAATCGGCGGGTAGTAATCGATCCCAGAAGCGCTCCCCGTCGACTCCGGAACTCCAGCATGGCGAGAGGCGGAAGCGGAGTTGACGGGGGAGCGAGCCTGCACCGCATGGACCCGAAGTAAGTAAAATTTACTTCAATCTAGGAAATGTCGACTTCAGCTACGCTATTCTCATAGCTGAAGTTGCGTATCCTAGATCGATTTCCCCACCCCCAGTGTAGACCAGACCTTATTAACATACCCACATACACACAGCCTCCGCTTAAAATTAACGTATTCATTTCAGTCCTCATCACTCCTTGGTGTACCTTTCCCTCAGTTTTATGAAGGTGATTAATGTTTACTTTATCTCCTTTAATCTATTGGACTAAGTAAATTCCTGGTGTAACTCCACTGACTTCGAGGTAGTCACATCAGGGATGAATTGAGCCCATTTTGTTTATCAATCTCTTTAAAAGGAAACTAGTATGTTTATTCAGACATAACAGAAAAAAACCCAACACTCTGAGTCATATTCACATGTACATAAAGGCATCTTTACACTGGTCTGTCAGTGTAAAGATGACATAAATCACAGAACTCATAGAAATGTAGGACTGAGGGGGCCTCGAGAGGTCATCTAATCCAGTCCCTTGCACTGAGGCAGGACTAAGTATTATCTAGACCATCTCTGACAGGTATGTGTCTAATCTGTTCGCAAAAACCTCCAGTGACAGAGATTCCACAACCTCCTTAGGTAATTTGTTCCAGTACTTAACTATCCTGACAGTAAGAAGTTTTTTCCTAATGTCTAAACTAAATCTTCCTTGCTGCAATTAAAGCCCATTTCTTCTTGTCCTATCCTCAGTGGTTAAGGAGAACAATTTATCACCCTCCTCTTTATAATGGCCTTTTAAGTGCTTGAAGACAGTTGTCATATTTCCTCTCCCCGCATTCTTCTCTTCTCCAGTCTAACCAAACTCAGTTTTTTCAATCTTACCTCATAGGTCATGTTTAATCATTTCTGTTGCTCTCCTCTGGACTTTCTCCAATTTGTCCACATCTTTCCTGAAGTGTGGAGAGTGGTGCCCAGAACTGGACACAACACTCCAATTGAAGCCTTATCAGCGTGAAGTAGAGCAGAAGAATTATTACTTGTCTTGCTTACAACACTCCTGCTAATACATCCCAGTATGATTGTTACAAAATAAAGCAAACATCACAGATGCTGGAACTGGGGGTGCTGTCACATAACCTGGTTCAAAGTGGTTTCCATTATATATACAGGGTTTACAATTTGGTTCAATGGCTCTCAGCACCCCCACTGTATAAATTGTTCCAGCACCCCGACAACAATATTACATTGTTGACTCATATTTAGTTGGCGATCCACTATATCCCTGATATCCTTTTCCCCAGTACTCCTTTCCAGGCAATCACTTTCCACTTTGCATTTGTGCAATTGATTGTTCCTTCCCAAGTGTGTACTTTGCATTTGTCCTTATTTCATTCCCTCCTATTTATTTCAGATCATCTCTCCAGTTTGTCAAGATCATTTTGAATTCTAATCCTGTCCTCCAAAGCACTTGCAACCCCTCCCAGCTCGGTATCATTGACAAACTTTATAAGTGTACTCTCTATGCCATTATCCCAAACGATTATGAATATATTGAATAGAACCAGCTCCCGGACAAGTCAATATGCCATTCCAATATGCCACTCCAGCTTGATTGTGAACCATTGATAACTACTCTCTGAGTATACTTTTCCAACAAGTTGTGCACCCACTTTATAGTAGTTTCATTTAGGTTATATTTCTCTAGTTCGTTTATGAGAAGGTCATGTGAGAAAGTATCAAAAGCCTTATTACAGTTGAAATATATCACATCTACTATTTCCCCCCATCCACAAGGCTTGTTACCCTGTTGAAGAAGGATATTAGGTTTGTTTGACATGGCTTGTTCTTGTCAAATGCATGTTGACTGTTACTTATCACCTTATTTTCTTCTAGGTGTTTACAAATTGATTATTTGCGCCATTATCTTTGCAGGTACTGAAGTTAAGTTGTCTGGTCTGTAATTCCCTGGGTAGTCTTTAACCCCCTTTTTATAGATAGGTACTATATTTGCTCTTTTCTAGTCCTCTGGGATCTCTCCTGTCCTCCACCTGTTCTCAAAGGTAATCACTAATGTCTCAGAGATCTCTTCAACCAGTTCCTTAAGTATTCTAGGATGTATTTCATCAGGCCCTGCCGACTTGAAGACATCTAACTTGTCTAAGTAATTCTTAACTTACATATACACCTACTGAAATATACACATATAATTTACTCCACTTTGAGGACGCTTTACATTGTCAGAGTGGTGTAAAGAGGGCTTGATCTAAATATGGATCTGTTCCTCCGTCATTGTCATACAACATAAATCCCATGACTTAATTTTTTCCCCAAGTTTGTTAATATAGTCACTCCTGGCTTAAAACAGTTTCATTCAGCCTCTCACTATCAAAGCAAGCAGGGTTGTCACTTTTTGTACTTCGCACACAGGGACAAACTCATTCCAGTGAGAGATGGAATGTTATAATTTGTGATGTCTTTGTTGTGGCACAAAATCAGCCGTGAAGACATTTCAGGACTGTTCTAATACCTTGCCTGACATAGGACATCCATGTCCAAGGTGGGACTGTTATTTGATATACAGTGGGACTGGTGGCCACTTTATATGATACAGCCTCCCTAAAATCTGTGGGAGTTACAGGGCTAAAGCCGAACACACCCTTTGAATATCTACCCTGAAATATCAAAATCATGCAGCTGAATTACAGCCTTTTAAAAATAGAAGATTGTAATGGAAATGCTAAATACCCCCACACAATTAAATATAAGGTTAAAATATTGTGGCTAATTTGTATGCTATTTTGGGCACTCTGAGTGGCTATATAGCTATTTCACACATTGTATACCCTTGTAAAGGTGTAGATCCCAGAGACTGAAAGACTCCAGTCCTTCTCAAATAGAAATCGTGGCTGTATATTGATTTATTAATTGCTGCTGCCAGAACTCATGACTTCATCTAAACCAGCAAAAGTAATATCTCGATAGTGGAACCCAGTGGACTCAATGGATTAATAACTTGGAGAAAAGATTATTAAATTTTGTTATTTAAGCAAGCAGAGGTACAAAGGCCTTCTGTAACAATCGGTTCATTTGATTAAAATGAGACAGAAAAGCTTCTGAGACCAAGCTGGCATGAATTCTCTTCATTCTATAAAAAGTACTAGTTGTGCCACACAGAAGTTCTTTTGGAAAATACACTGGTTGGCAGAGGGACAGACTAGATGATTAACAGATTGTTTCCATCTCCAATTTCTAGGATTCCTTTTAAGGAACCACTCCGGCCATTTCCCCCTCCAGATGCTTATTTAATGGCCATATCCTGTGAAAGACTTTTTTCTAGATTTCCGTTCTTTCGTATTGCCAATTACTACAGGCCAGACTATGACTTGGACTATGCACAGGTAGTAGACATTGCACACCTTCCAATACAGGTGAGTGGGTGGGGCAGGAGACAGGCAGGGCCTTTTCTCCACCCCACAGCATGCTAGCTGCCACAGAGGGTGTAGGCCTGGTATAGGCCAGCAGCAAATTATCATCACCCTCTGGAGCAATGGGGAAAGAGGGAAGGAAGTGTGCCTCAGAGGGCTGTGCCTAAGCAGTCATACTGTCTCAGGCTACTTATGGGGTGATACAGCTTAAGCAGTTGTTTCAAGTAGTAAAATCTCTCACATTTGATGGAACTGATCTGGGAACTTTGGTTGCAGTTTGGTGGCAGGATTGGGCACCCGAGTCTGTCATTGTGCAGGAACATATTATGAAACCATATAGCGAGTCCATTGTTCATATCTTGTTTTCCTCTTTGTGAATTTGGGACACATCGGGCCAGCTCCTCAATTGATGTAAACGTTGTCTTTAATGGATGTATGCTCTTTTACACCAGTTGAGAAGCTGGTCCTATTGTATGCTTACTGTGAATGACAAAGCTATTTCGGGCATCAAAGAGAATCTCCTTCCTGCAGTTCTGTTGCTAGGATTTACATATCCAGTGTCATCATCCACAAGTTTCTGAGTTTCATCCCAGTGTAATTATCCGGAATGAACCAGGGAATTGTAGTGGGCAAGCACCATAGCAAGATACCCAGTAAATGACTATAGTGTTTTGCTGATATTGCGCATTCTTTGCAATATTGTTTCCAGTATCGTACCACAGTTGTTTCATGTTCTCCTAGGTTTGAATGAAGTGACCTAGCTTCTCTTCTGGTTCAGATGTGGGGGACTTGTTGGCACTCTGTTATTATGGCCAGGTTTTTTTTTATCTACACTTATTCCACACCTTGTGACATCAGTTTCAGTTTATCACCCTGTTTTCAAAAGTGTTTTCAAAGTCGTTTCTTGTTTCCCATACGCTTTCCCAAGCGGCTTTCAACAGCTTGTGTCTTGGTGAGTGGATGTTGGGGAGAAAAAAGTTATAGAGGGCATGAAGGACATAGAAAACTGAAACAGTGTCAAAACATGTTAGGTAATAATTAGCACTTAGGCAGTGCTCTTCATCCGTAGTTCTTAAAGCACTTTATAAACTGGTTAAGTATCTTCATGCTCCCCTTTTTGCAGATGTGAAAACTGAGGCATGGGCCAAGATTTTAAGTCACTCATGATTTTGGGAGCCTTCATTTTTGAGTGCCCAATGTGAGCCACCTTAAAGGGGCCTTGTTTTCAGAGGTGAGTGCTCAGGACTTTTGAACATTTGGCCTTTTAAGGTGTCTCACATGGGGCACCCCAAAATTGAAGCACCCCAAATCACCAATCAGTTTTGAAAATCTTGTTCTAAGTGATTTACCCGAAGTCACACAGCATGTCTTTGAGACAGCTGAGTGTAGAACCCAGGTCTCTTGGTAGTATCCGCAGTCTGGTGTAGTATCCACCGGACTCCACAGCTGTCCCCTTTGGATTCTGCTGCTTTGGGTGAGCTGAACATGGAACAAATGGAGCCAGTGGATTTATGACATAAAACTTGCCTAAAAGCCAATATGACCTGCATTATTATATTCTTTACCCTGTGATCAGTGATTTTGATGTCATGGTCCTTACGAAAAGTTATGATGGTCTTAGCTAAATGGTCTTCTCCGTGTCCATACTTGGCATAAACTTTATGATAGCGACCAGGAACGGAACCAGATGATATTGTAAACTGTTTAGCATTTGGCATAGTCCTACTGCTAGTGCATTTATGTGGCTATGTACATTGTTTTGCCAAGATACAGGATAAATCCACGTCTGTGCTGCACAAATCCATAAAAATGGCCATTTTTCTTGTCCTCTTCCAGCTCCTCAGCTTGTTCCTTTGCCATTTTGTCTCCTTTTCCACGTTTGCTTGCTTTCCCCACAAGGTGGGTGGGTGGTTTCAGTAGGATTCCTGCATCTGCTTCCATGCTGCTTCTCTTAAAAAAGACAGAGGAAAGGACAGCAGTAAGGACAGCAGCAAGGATGAGAGTGACCTGCCCATCAGACCTTACCTCAGAGCTAAACTAGAAGCTCTGTCTTAATGCAGGAGGAAGCAGATATGTTTGGGATCCTAAGCGACTCTGGAGCAGATCGGAGTCCCTCATGGCAGCAGCCGCCACGTAGATATATTTACTTTCTTGAGAGAGTGTTACAAGATCTCTGAAGTTGCTGCTTCCCTGTACGGGGAATCCCCCTCCCCATTTTTCTGCCATACACCAGCCAGTAGTTCTCTAAGAATCAGGGCTGACAAGACAGAGGCTTTCATTTGCAATATGTTGCATCTCTCTATGCACTGTTCTTGGATGCCAAGGTATCTGTTATAATGAGAACACTATAAAATAGATCAGTGTTTCCCAAACTTACAACAGTTGCGTACCCCTTTTGAGACATTTGTCTTACCGGCGTACCCCTTCTCCAGTGAAGATAATGGGGGGGAGGGGTAGCCACATTTTTATAACACACTCCTAATTTGTTTCGTTTCTGGATTAAATATTTATTAGAAATTAAATACAAAATTATATTACATACATTTGAAACAAACATTTTAATAGAAATAATAGTCACATATAGAAATAGTACTAGAAATAATTAAAATAATAGAAGTGAATCAACAGCCTGGCAGAACAGCGTATGTGAATTCGTACCATTCTGATTTGGTTAGGTTAGTGAAGAAAGCACTAGTTTTAATACTTACTATTTCGGTACTGAAAAATTTTCAGTTCAAACCGAACTATTCAGTGCGAGGGAAGGAACTGCTTTTGACCAGACACTATCAAGGGAAATCTGGCTCAATGTTTGTGATCTTAAGACAAAGACGTCAATAAGACGATTTCATTTTTTTGCTTTGATGCCAACGAGCACAGAGAATCCGATCTCGCACAACTACGAGGTGGGAAAAGGCAGAAGATACTTGACAGCTTTGTCCGATAGAGCTGGATATTCAGAGCTAACCCCCAACCAAAATGACATCAGTGTATTTTGCTCAAATTTTATTTTCAGGAAGCTATCTGAAGCCAGCTCCAAGAGCTGCTGTTCTTCTGAAGCAGAGACATTATTTGGCAATGTTTGAACATTGATGATAAAAAGGGTTCCTTATCCATTCAAAGGTGCAGGTTCAGGGAAAGACTTACGAAGATCTTTCTGCAAGGTTTCCAAATGCTGCTTCATGGTTTGCAACACATCACTATCAAGTTCGTTAGTCAGGTTTATTACTAAATCATGAAGAGATGGAAAGGAATCCAATTCATGATGACTAAGACGTTTATGCCACAGTTTCAATTTTGCAACCATGGCGCTCACTTTGTCTTGAACATGGAATATGGATATGAGTTTCCCTTGCAAGGATAGATTGAGGTTGTTTAAATGAGCAAAGATATCTGCAATATATGCTAGTTTGCATAGCCATTTCCAGTTGTGTATACCGTCTCACAGGTTAAAGGTTTCATCTAAAAAAACTTGCAGTTCTTCTCGCAGCTCAAACAGGTGATTCAGAACTTTTCCACGTGAAAGCCAACGCACTTCAGTGTGAAATAGGAGTTGTGTGTAATCACTGCCCATCTCATCACAAAGCTGAGAAAGCAGCCGGGCGTTCAGAGGGCGGCCTTTCACAAAATTGATTATTTTCACAGCTTCATCCAGTACTTGCTTTAGATCTGCCTGCATGTTCTGGGTGGTGAGTGCTTCCCTGTGAATGCAACAACGAGTCGATTTTGCTTCTGGCGCAACAGCTTGAATATGTGCAACAACTCCTTTCTTCGAACCAATCATGGTTCTGGCGCTATCCATGCTTATTACAACACAACGACTCCAATCCAAGTAATTGGTTTTGATAAAGTCATCAATAACTTTAAAAATAGCTTCTCCAGTTGTATGTATTGGTATAGGTTGGCAGAACAAAATATCATTGTGGACTTCATTATTCAGCTCGTATCTGACAAACAACAAAAGATTAGCTAACTTCACAATATCAGTGGATTCATCCGCTTGCAGCGCATAGTAGCGACTCTTTTGTACTCTTGACAATAATTGCTGCTTTACATTTTTGGCCATATCTTTGATTCTACGATGAACAGTGTTATTTGAGAGGGGGACACGATCTATAGCTTTGCTAGCCTTGTCTCCAATCATCACTTGCAACAGTACTTTGGCTGCAGATTTTACTAATGTCTCGCCAACCGCTTCAGCAGCTCCGGACTTTCCAATTAAGTACGCCACATTATACGAAGCTTTCAAAGCTTTCATATTTTCACCTCCCGTCACGTTACGAATTGTTTTCTAGGACTTTTGGAGATATTTGTGCCTATTTTCGAAGAATTCTACAGGTTTTCCCTTGTATTCTTTGTTTGCTATCGAAATGGTGTTTTAAGTTGGATGGTTTCATACTTTCATTTGAGAGAGTCTCGTAACAAATCACACATAGTGGAACAGGCTCCACCTCATCACCAGTCCACGAAAATCCCAGTTTAAGATATTCTTCAACATATTTGTGGGCTTTTTTTGTTTTCTTTGCAGCTGATACGTTCAATAAACTTACAGATGGTTCACACGGTTCACTCATTTTGTCGTCACAATTGTCTGATGTAGCCATATCACTGCATTTTTCGGCATAATTATCACTAACATTCGTATTTCCTTCATAATTTTCTTTTGTATGTTTCAAACTTCCCGTTTTTAGCCAGCGATCCATTGTAAATGGGTTTAACAAAAACAAAGAGAAATTTTGTATATTAATACACACCAAGTATGTACTTGCTACGATCTTTAGATTACTATGAGTAGTTATTCACTTTTATCTTTTATCCGTCAGTATGACTTCTGCGCATGCCACAAAGGCAAGTGTATTGCCCGAGCCGCGGTGACGCGCACGCGTGGTTTGCGTCGGCTCTGCTGTGCTATTAGATGTTGTTTACAATGTAAACCTGTGTGTATTTCTACTGTACAAGTGTACACCATTCTTATATATTAAATTTTAGTTAATTGTTTTCTGCTGCTAAAAAAACCAACTATGATAAAGTAAAATAAAAAATTCTGCTGCGTACCCCTTGAAACCCTTTCATGTACCAGTAGGGGTACAAGTACCACACTTTGGGAAACACTGAAATAGATGATTAGGGTCTACTTAGCCCAGGTTTCCTTTCCGCCACAAGCTTTCTGGTGTGGATGCAGTGTTTCCATTCATTACAAGATGCAAAATGATCACAGCCCAGAAATGTCTTTCTTAATTATTCTATTGCATGAACTCTTGACGAAATCCACTGTAAATAACATAGAGAACAGCCTGAACTCCTACTGCTTGCGGTAGACACATAATGTCATATGTTGCAGAATAGTTGAGGAATGTTTTGAAAACAGGCTAAGACTGTTCCCTATCAGTTTCCTTAAGAATGCAAAGGAGTCTTTACTTCTGTCCTCTAGGACAGTAGAACACCACAGGTGTTTTCTAAATAATACATAGACATCTGACTCTGCACAAGTGCAATTCATAACTGAATGTTTTTATTTAGGATAGTTATTTGGGTTATTGTAGGTATAGGTAATGTTTCTAAGACCAAAGCAGAAACTGCAGTCACATGTAGACTGTACAAAATTTACTTAATCAACAAAAATTCTGATCCTGATCACAGGTTCAAAGCCCACTAGGGTCAGCTCAGCCCTTGAGCTTAGTGTAGTTTTTTGAGTGTGTCTCAGATGGTACCTGAAAGGCAGATATCCTGTCTACTCTTTGTGAACACTAAATATCTTACACCATTGTTCATAAGAACTAATGTTCCTGGCCAAAACTTCCCTTGTACCCCACCATGGAAAGTCATTCAACGTGCACTAATTGTCTACTTGGCTGCTTGCCGCCTCCTCAGAGGTGGTGGCATTTCAGTGATGGTTTATGTATCCAGTGTATAAAATGGTGAGATCATTGGGGAAGAAAAGTGCTACATAAATGTGAAATTATTATTATTTTGCTGGATTCCTACTAGACCTTTTTTTAAAAAAAAAAATTTTTTTTTTAGGTTTCAAGTATTACTTGGAGAGGAAAGAAATCTCTTAGTCTTCACCCAGTTATGACAAACTATTTCATCTAGTCTATCTTTGGCCAGGGAGAGGCATTAAACAGTCCCTTCTCCCTGCAAGTCACTGTCTTACTTTGGAATTTAGGGCTATAGCTTGTAGCACTAATAATTACAGTGTGTCTGCAGACAGTAGAAATCCCAGTCGGTGTACGTGAACATACAATCAATTTTCAAGGTAATATGTTAAAAATGATTCAAGCCCATACACAGTCTCTTCCTCATTACTGAGGTATAATTACTCACTTTGGCTCATTATCTTCCCATTGGATTAAATAGTCATTGTAACCTTTCCCTTCTATCTCAGAATCTAGTTCTGTACAATGTAAACCAATTTCCTTTTGACAGTGTGATAGAGCCATGTGTGCACAGATGAATATGGCTACACAAAGATCTTCACGTATTAAATTCCTTCCATTTTGGTCTTTTAATTAGTCACTTGAACTTGGATAATGCAACATGGAAATTATTACCCTTGTCCATTTCTTCTTGGCAAAATCAAGTAAAAGCCTCTTAATACTGCCCTCCAGTCCACATAGTTTCCCCATCAGCCAAATCTTGAGTTTACTAAGCGTTTTGCCTGTGTAAAAACTGTGTAAGGCACTCAGGAGCCCCCAGAGAAGTAATCTGCTGCAGCCTGAAATTATTTTTGTACAATGGGACTTCACTATGGCTTCTCTCCCTCCCCAGTGAAGTCAATGGGAGCAGGAGCCAGCTCTATACACCCGTTTTAAGGTGGGGGCTTGACCCTGCAAGCCTTATGCAGTACGACCTCTCATTGACTCCAGTGGGTGTCAGGATGGAGCCCTATCAACAAGTTGTCTTTCAGATCTATCTCCCAAATCCTGTAAACAAATTACTGAAGGCTTTTGTTCTCACCACATATTTGTGCTGCACTTGGAAATAAGGAGGGTTGGGTTTACTTGGCTTCTTTCCGCGTTTGTTTTCTGTTCATCTTACCCAAACAGGTGCTCTAAGCAGTGTGAACAATCATAAAAAGTCACCCACTATCTGGCGGGTATTAAAATAAGTGAATTACAGGGAAAAGATCCTGACTGCCCTGCAGGGGGCACAAGTGGGCCTGGGCATAGATGTCTGCCAAGGGGCAGCCTGGTGTGATGCCTGCACATCCTTGAGTGCAAAGTGAAGAGGACTGTTAGTCCCACTAGCCGCACTACACCTTCCTCCCTCCCCCGGGATGAGCTGAGAAGGACGGGCCCATGGCCCTGATCCCTCTGTGCACTGGCGGTGGCTCTAGGTTAGTGTTGGAGGGAGTGCATGCTGTACTTGCAGTAAAGAGACTTCAGAACTGCTCCTGAATGTTGTGAAAGCCAGAGCCATCCTGGCAGTGGGATTGAGTGCAGAAGTGCGTCACTCCAGCAGCAGTACCAGAGACATTGCCGCTGACACCACTACTGCTGATGTGGTGTTTCACTGCAGCCTCACTCCCGGGGTGGCTCTGGGCTTCAATAGCTACAAACTGGCCTATAACGGGAAAGGGCGCAAGAAAGAGACTGAGAGTGAACACTTCCTGTTACTGACAGCTGTGCTACACATTCTCATTAGTGCCATAGTCACCAGGACTTCAAGAATTCCAGGGCAGTTCCTCTTCTGGAGTAAATTCTTGTAACTCCACGGAAAGCAATGGAGCTAGGACAAATTGCACCATCTGGAGATCTGCCCCAGTATATCTGTCCAATCTGTAGGGTGACCAGATGTCCCGATTTTATAGGGACAGTCCCGATTTTTGGGTCTCTTTCTTATATAGGCTCCTATTACCCTCCCCTTCCCCACCCCCTGTCCCGATTTTTCACATTTGCTGTCTGGTCACCCTACCAATCTGTCTAAACATTTACCCCATCCTTGTCACTGTACTAGAATTGCTGGGTGTCTCATTGCCTGAGGATGGAACTCTATTACTTCACACCAAACTTTAGGGCTATAGTTTCTTCAGATATTATCTACTAACCCCCTCATTGAAGAGCTGTTTTCCTGGATTTGATGTGAGCGTTCTGGTTTTTAACGTGCACGTAGGTTTGTATGGATATCTTCTTTGTTTTTTGATTTGTACCTCCTGTTACTGCATCCTCACTTTCCCTTTCAGTTTGGGCTATGATCAAACCCCCAGATTGAAAGTGAAACAGAGGAAATGACAAGTATGACCTGCTATCACATCGGCCTGCAAAGTTCACCTATTTTTGTGTGCAAAACCATAAAAGGGCCTACGTTTGCTCGACTCTGGGCTTGGGTAGACATGAAAGGTTTGAAAGCCTCAGGGAATGTTTTGATTGGCTCAGTTCAGGTCACTTGAGCTCACAAAGGATATTGGAGAGAGAAGGGTTTCAGACATGGGTGATGAGACTGATTAGAGGCATGGCTAGACTTCTGTAGAAAGAGACTGAAAAGATTTAGGTTCTATTTGAGTCCTCTGGTGTAATAGCCTCCATAGCCCTACAGACCTATTCCAGCCAAGAGGCAGCAAAAGCCTCTTGACTGGCCCCACTGCTGTTTTTTGGCCTGAGAGAAGATCCTTGCAACTTCTGCAGAGATCCCTAGTCCCCAGCCCCTCTATCTGGCTGGGTACTCAGATGCCTTACTGAGCCTGAAATGCCGTCTCCTACACTAGGAAGGCTGCAGTAGCTTTTGCTTCCTCATCTTCTTACAGGTGAGCCTGTATCTAATGCATCTTGTAGTATTTTGCAGATGTCTGTTAGAACTAATGAGTTCCAGTTCATCGGATTTCAACCTCACCCATTTCAAGAGGAAACTTGCATTAAAAATCAATGGTGCACTAATGGTCAACCAGTAAGATAAGGTTATTCCAAGATTCTCAGATGTGTACTGAAATAACATAATGGTAGATTTTTATTATATTGCAGGTTGGTTGGAATGGCCATGCTTTCATAACTTCATCTGCTACTTACAGAGCCCAGGGTAACATGACGGAAAAGGAGGTGGTAAGACAGGAACGTTCAGATTTGGTGCTAATATATTCAAGGAATGAGGATAATACTTTGCATTAACTGTACTTGCACTTTTCATCTGAAGGTCTCAAAGCCTTTCACAGCATTAATCAATGTCCGAGCACTTGTGAGATAGGAAAGTATTATTAGTTGATTATTATAACTATTTTACAGATGGCTAACCATAGAGTGATTTGTTCAAGGTCTCACAGTATGTTGGGAGTAGAGTTGGAATAAAACAAAGTAGCCTGATACTCCTCGCGCTCTCACCAGTGTACAGCTGTGCTAACTCCATTGAAATTACTAGGGTTACGCCAATATAAAACTGGTGTAAGTAAGAGGAGAATACAGACCCAAAAGATTTTACTCCTACGCTGTGTCTACAGACCAGAAGTCATAGGCTGTGCATTTTTTTCTAATTCTCCCAGTTGCTCTAGCACCAGTGCGGCTCCCCCAGTGCTAGAAGCAACGGGTGCCCTAGTGTAGATCAGATGCCGGTGCTTTTACAACCAGGATAACTAGAGCTGCTCGGAAACGGAAAAAATCTAAAGCGGACACAGGATCCAAATTATGTCCTCCAGCTAAGAGCGACGGGGCTTGATTCACCTCTGACACCAATGTAAGTTGGGAGTGATCCCACTGACATCAATAAAGTTACACTGATGTAAATGAGAAGAGAATGAGTCCCATTCATTCCACCTCTCGATCCAAATCCTGCCTAGGACGTCCATTTCTGTGTATATGCTACATTTATTAAAGTCACTTTGCATTCCAGGCACACGCAGATGCTTTTGGCATCAACTAATTGTTACCAGTTAACAGCGACAGTAGCGGGGAATAGGGTCATTAAACCACATATTGTTGGGCTATCCATTGAGGCTCTGGGACAATAAAAAACATATGGCATTGTACTGCCACTGTTCCAATAAGAGATGGAAAATGAACTCACAAAAAAGCAAACAAGAAATATTTATTCTTCCTCGAATTAATTCATTTTTGTGGAGGAAAGTCTTTATATCCACAGTTCATTTTTACACTCCCCCAACTCTTCCCCTTCACTAGGGCCTGATCCAAAGCCCATTGAAGTACCTGGAAAGATTCCCATTGGCTTTGGATCAGAGCCCTAAAGTACTAATCATGTTCAGAATATGCCCATTGGAATGGATGTTTTAGTTGCATTCTGTTGTAGCAAATTATAATATTTTGGGCTCCTGCACCTTTAACTGCCTTACCTGCAGTCTGTCCACTAATGCATGTTTTCTAGCTCTGCAAACTACTGAACTGCTTCAAACAGCTGCCATTTAAAAAAAGAAACCATCCTCACACAAAAAAAGTGTAATCCTTTCTCCAAATATGGAATTTTCTCCCCAAAATTAAAATGGTCTCCCATCCAGGATGGGCAATATTCAGACCTGGACCAGGGAGAGGATTAAGATCTGACATTGTGTGACCTCGCAGAGTGAAAAATGGAAGCTTTATAATTTGGGAAAGTGACTATTCACAGTTTCCCAAGGAGACACAAAGCACTGGAAGGTCCTGAGCTATCAGACGTTGCAGTCAAGACATCTTTACAGATAGAAAAGCTCTTTTGTTACTTTTGGAGGTTTTTAAATATATTGTAGTGTCATAGAGTTTAAGGCCAGAAGGGACCATCAGATCAGCTAGTCTGACCACCACCGACACCCAGCACTCGCACACTAAACTCAGCCACTGATATTAGCCCGAAGTATTACAGCTCACGGGCGACTAGACTGTTATGTGCCATGGGAAGAGAATAGGAGGGACTGAGGTGCATCAGTGCCCAAGGCCCCCACAATGGCAGGGAACTGATTAAGTGAGTCCTGGCGAGTGACCTGTACCCATTCGCTACAGAGGAAGGCAACACCTCCCTCACCTCACCCCCAAATATCACGGCTAATCTGACCTAGGAGGAGGGGGAAGAGGTGTGATCTGTTAGACCCTGAGCAGGGGAGCAAGACCCAGCCAGCCAAGCACCTGAAAGAGAGAATGCTCAGTGCCACCTCAGAGACCTGGCCCACCTCGTCCAATGTCCCATCTCCGGGTGTGGACATCCTTGATGCTGCAGAGGATGGAGATTAAAAAAAGGAAAAATAATTCATGGGGGGGGGGGGGGGGGGTTGGGGGCGGGGAGAGGGAGGATTCCTTCCTGACCCCTGCAGGTAGCCAGCTGAAACCCTGAACCATGAGCTTTTAGGCACATAAGACACAAACTGGAAGTGAGTCCCAGGGCTGCTGAGACCTGCCCCATACCACTTATATATTTTCTTTCTCTCTGATCCCCTGTACAGTTACACTCATGGTAACAAAGGAATCTGACCACAAGTGGAAGTTTACAAGCAATAGTCCCAGTAGAATTTGTAAAGGTTTTTTTTTAATGTGACATATAAATACAGTGGAACGGTGTGGCGTTAAGATTTCACTGGCGTTCATTTGAGATAACATGTTATTTCATGGTGATAAAGCCTTCATCTTACACCACAATACTGGGTACTCGTGTATTCCAACATGTATGTAAATCAACCTCATATAGATCTAATATGAAACTGAGTTGAGGATGGTATCCTAAGAACAAGCCTCAGTCTCTCCAGGGCTTTTTCCTAATCGGCCATCTAGACAGTAGGACAGTCATCAAGCTCGCATTTAACAAAGACTAAAACAAAGCTCAGCATAACACATGCAATAGAAGTCAAAATATGATCATGAATGACTGAGGCTGTAGCCATTCCTGAGCAGCCAATGGTGAAGTGACAGCTGTAGCCAAGTACCCATTTATATTGCCTGTGTACCAGTCTTTGAGAAACAGTGATGGGGTAGCTGGGAGGTCAGGAGTTACTACGTTAGTTCTACCTCCATTCCATCCTAACCCCTAGCATCAGAGTTTTAAAAATCCTGGCGCTCCTTCACTTCTGATGGCTGGTATTTCACTGAAGAAGCCTAATGGACTTAAACAGCAGCCTAAAGATCCTGGTCCTTGGTCTGGCTGATATGTGCCTGAGGGCTCCCCTGGTGGTGGAGTACTGGGGAAGTGGCTCCTACCTCATTCATTTTCTGGTCCCTGCGATGGGGGCATATCCAGGGAGCCACGCTGGCTGGCCAGTTTCTAGGTGCTTGAACAGCCTCTTAGAGGCCATTGCCAGTCAGTTTAAGGTGCTCTACGCAAGTTGCCAGGACCAAGCCAACAACTCCAGCATTGTGTGTGTGTGTGTGTGTGTGTGGGGAGCGGGGCAGGGGGGGAAGCTAAAAGTGGCTCAAAGCCCACCGGTGCTGTCAGGCACAGAATCCATGTGTCTGAGGACCTGGCCCAGCGTTAACAAACTAACAACTCAATCCGCTCCCCATGGAAGTCAATAGCAAAATGCCCATTGACTCCCAGTGGGAGCAGGGTCACATCTGAGGCTTTCGGGGCCTGATCCAGTGCGCATCGAAATCAGTGGGACTCATTCCATCAACTTCGAGAGGCTTGCACCAGCCACTTGAACGGTAGCCTGAAGTGAGGGGCGTTACACCGCTGTAGATGAGAAGAGAATCAGGACCTTCATATATAATGCCACCAGAGCCTCTCGACAGGCCATGTTTAACAATAGAGTTGCACCAGGGATGAATTTAACCCGTAGTGTTGTAGTGCCAAGTTTCCTGTCTTTTAATTTTGATACATTGTCAATGAAAATACTGGTCTACCAGATTTTTTAAAATATGTATTGTCTCTTTGGCCCAAGTCTTAGCCAGTATTTGGGGCCTTGCTGTGTTGTTCTGTTAGGACAAGAAATGTATTATCTGAATCACGTATTTCTTTGGTACAATCCTGTTTGTTCACAAAGAATGCACACGGAGTCCCGTGCCCCTGAACAAAGTAGGAACAAACACCAGCAGGCAGCTTCCTTGCTCAGTGATCCCCAAGCCTGCTTTGCCAGCCATTCCTGTGCCCCAAAGAGCTGTCCTGCTCTGCTCGCTTGCCAGGCCACGCTCATACCTCTCTCTTAGGTTTTCTGACTGCTTGTCTCTCTGCCACCCACACAAACACATCTGCAAACAATCAGTGTCTCAGCCCCTGCATTTGCAATCTGCCCCAGGGACACTCTCTGATTCCTCCTGAGTTACTTCTTGCCCAGGCTTTCCCGGGTGGCCCAGTGCCTTGGGGCAATGGCTTCACCTATCTTACTCCATAAACACTGCCCCCCAAATCTTTTACCTCATGCCCCCCCATCTCCTCTCTGCGCGCGCACACAGACACGCACGCGCGTGCCAGGGCTGTGAGGGGGCCACAGCTTTGGGGGGGGGGGGGAACGACACAGACAGGGGTGAGAGTGCTGAGGCTAGGGCCACAGTTGCGGGCGAGGGCAGGGCCAGGAACGGAGCCTCGGTCGGGAGGGGCCTGGGTGTGGGGCTGGGGCCAGAAGCAGAGCTGGGTGGTTGCTCCCACCTTGTCCCCCATGGAGGTTAGCCCAGGCCCCAGCAGCGCCACCCCCCCCCCCAAATGTTTTTGAGCCCTCCTGGTGGGGGCACCCCACAGGTGGGGGACCTCTGCCATAAGGGGACTCAACTGCTTTTTCCATTTAATCTGAATGAAGGGTGGCTCACATATCGGCTTTAATGAGGTCTGTGATAGCCTACAGCTCAAAGATACATTTGAAGGCAGCCATTAACGCCGTTCCCATAACAGTATTAGTTTCAGTCTGCTCTGGGCTGCTCAGCCCAGACATTGGGCTCTCCAGACTTTTATCCACAAAGCTGCTGCTTTTAATTGTCCCTTCTTATTAAAAGAGCTAAATCAGGGGATATTTACTGTTCCCGCTCTAATTACTTTTTTTTTTACTTCAGAAAGAAGAGGTAAAAGCACAGTGCAGGTGATAAGCTACTGCGATTTGCATTTCTGCTCTTTCATATGAAAACAAAAACTCAGTTTCTTGTAGTGGAGTTGGACCAGAGTTAATGTTCCTCACACAACATTTACTCTTGTTAAACGTATTATCTTTTTCAACTAAAAAAACCCTGTAAAACGGGTAAGGACACAGGAAAAAAATCCACTATTGAATCCACTGGGAATACTAGCAGTGATTTTTGCTATGTAAAGTCAGTCATAACTCACAGGTTTATTGCATACTGCAAACATTTGTTCCCAATGCAGGCTACTAGTTCACATTCCCTTAAATGCTGGGGTCTCAGTTTTGCACCAACTGGAATCAATAGCAAAACGCTCATTGACATTAATGATAGCAAGATCAGGCTGCAGGTCAAGCAATCAACTTGTTCTTTTGCAATTAAAAAAATGGAAAACGCATCAGAACGTGAAATGCTTAAGCTGATTTAACAAATGTAGCAAGTTTTCTACATTCCTACACGTTAAAAATATATTTCAGAATTGCTGCTGACCTTGACTCATTATGGAAGAAGAGAATGCAAGCGACTGACTGCCCCATCTCACATTAAGCTTCTTTGCAGGTAACATGTCTGAAATTGTTTTAGGTGAATCTCTGGGTGAATGCTAATGTATAATGCCTTGCATTGTTTGCCTACACTCGCCTATTATGACATATTGTGATTCACCGATTTAACAAAGAGAAACAATCCACAACCTTCTGTGTTCACGTAGCCCTTTGTGAGAAAAAGGCGTCTTGGGCTACTGCCATGTTCTAATTAAAAAAAAAAAAAAAAAAAAGGCAGTTAATGGCTAATAAGCATGCACAACAATATGATTGCAGTTGCATGGCAACCAAAACAGACAGCAGAGTATGAGAGCACTGCAAAGAAACACATGAGCGCTTGAGCATACATTCAGGTACCGGGAGAGGACTCCCTGCTGGATTAATGTGACTGCTTTGTTAATAATGTGACTGCTTTGTAGGGTGGTGAAGCACTGGAATGGGTTACCTAGGGAGGTGGTGGAATCTCCTTCCTTAGAGGTTTTTAAGGTCAGGCTTGACAAAGCCCTGGCTGGGATGATCTAGTTGGGGTTGGTCCTGCTTTGAGCAGGGGGTTGGACTAGATGACCTCCTGAGGTCCCTTCCAACCCTGAGATTCTATGATTCTATGAATATCTTTGATAACCAGGTGCATGTAGGAATGTAATTTCAGTGTTAGTACTAATTATTTAGGCTGGACCGTTATGCTTTTAATAAGAACAGATTTAAAAATTTTATTAAAGCTAATGTTAAAAAAAATTATGTAATACATAGGTTGGGAAAAGAGTGTCAGTACATTTGGGTATAGTGCTTAGCTTATCCGCAAATACAAAGTTAGTTTTTAAAAGTCATATGATACAGAGAGTACATAATCAGCAATAACCCAAATTTAGGTGAATAGATTTAACAATACAGTTTAGATCAGGGGTTTCAAACACGCGGCCCGCAGGCCACATGCGGTCCGCGGAGTTATTTCCTGCGGCCCATCATAGGCGCCAACACCACTGGCAGTCAAGCTCCAAACATTACTGAGTGTTTATATTTTATTAAAACCCCTCTTTGCATTACAGTTTTTAAAAAGTTAATACATTGACTTTTAAGAGAATACTATATTACTCTTCATTTTTTTCATTTTTGACTATACTTTTGTATCATTGTATGAAAAGGTTTCAGTGATGTGGCCCTCGGGCCAATTTACTAGTTCTCATGTGGCCCTCGTGGCGATTTGAGTTTGAGATCCCTGGTTTAGATATTAGAATCTGAATACTCGGGTACATCACTCATGAAAAGTTGTACGGAGATTTGGTTGTGGAAGGCAAAATATATCAATGAGTGGAGATTGTCCCTTGGTAATTGAGAATTAGGTAGGTTGTCCATTTAGAAAATACAATCCACAAGGAAAGTATTTGTTACTTTCCTGACTGCTCTTCTCAGCAATCCACCCCCTTTGAAAATGATGGGCCATATGCAGGTGGCTGACTTTTTTTTTTTTTTTAAAGTGTTCAGTTTTATAAGTATAGCTGTCACATAGACACTAGTGCCATCTCGTGGAGAACAAGGGCAAGAATATTGCGTGGTTGCTAGTGGGATAGGATGGAACAGCATAATTAATCATGAATGCACAACCTGTCATCTCACTAAATGTTTAATTTCTACATTCCAGATGAGCTGCATACAGATGTGCGGCATGCACGGGCAAGGTGGGGTGCACAACCTGCTCCATGTATTAGAAAGCCATGGCCCACTCACCCGGGTGCACGGGCTTCACTGTGTAGGTTGGAAGGGGCAGTCTGTGGCCTGGCCTCCTGGTCACTTCCTTTTTGATGACTTGCTCCCCAGGGGCAAGTGGGACCTGCAAAACACTGGGACTGCTCTTGTGGAATGCCCTGGCACTACTGTGCTGAGGATTGAGGGGGCTTCTGAGATGGCCCCTTCTCTCATCCTGCATGGGCTGTGCAAGAGTCACTTGTCAGATGAGGGGCTGATTTCAATGACAGAACGTTTATTTAGTGGAGGTGATGCACAAGATGGAAAAGCCCATCTTGAATCTCAGACTAGGGGACAGATTTGGACTCCTGATGTGGCCCTTACATGATGTTCTGGCTGCATGTTGCAACCATACAGCTGATTGTGGGGGATGGGGGGAAATTCCCTCAGCATAAGTACAATATAGGGCTGCTGTCAGTCACCCTACACCGCCCCCGCCCTCAACCTGCAGTGTTGGGGGCAAGGGGTTGGAGTGGAGGAGGGAGCAGGCTAGTAATGCAGAGTTCTGTAGACAGTCTGAGGCTGCTCTAACTTACGCTAGGACTTGTTCCTGTCCCTGGAGCAGCCCAGAGTCAAAGTACGAAAGTGAAGTAAAACTTCCTGGAGGCACAGAATTGGACCCTGAGTTTGGAGGGCTGTAAGTTAGAAAAAAAATATCCCATCCTTTTACTTGAAAATAGCACATTTGGTACAGAAGTAGAAGAGAATAACACAAGGGAGCTCCTGATGCCATATAGTAATATAGCACGTTTCATCAGTAGATTTCAAAGCACTTCACAAAGGTCGGTCTCATCATCCCCATTTTACAGATACAGAAGCTGAGGCACAGAGAGGAGAAATGACTTGCCCCGGGTCATGCAGCAGGCCCGTTACTGAGGCAGGAATACAACCCAGATCTCCAGCGTTCTACGCAGTTTAAGGCTATGGCTACACTACAGCCTAAATCGACGTAAATTATGTCATTAAGAGGTGTGAATTAGCCACGCCCCTGAGCGACATACTTGTGCTGACTTAGGCGCCAGTGTGGACAGTGCTATGTTGGTGTGAGAGCTTCTCCCACCAACATGGCTACCGCCGCTCGCAGATGCTGGAGTAATTAAGCAGACAGGAGAGCTCTTTCCCATTGGTTTAGAGTGGCTACAATAGGGAGCTTACAGCAGCACCCAGGATGACACTCTTGGAAGCAGGGGACAGAGCATCCTTGTCTGTGGAGTGATGCAGCAGGAGAGTAGGCTGAATCCACACCTGACCATGCCTCTGAGCATGTTAGTGCAAGCAGTCTGGATGAACTCTCCCCTGACCTCTAGTGGTGAGCTGTGGAAAAAGACTTCAGAAGCTGATCTCTTTTGCATGGACAACCTACCCTGCCTAGGTGCTCAGCACAATGGGATTGCTGGCCCAAATGATCACTTGTGGCTCGTGTTGGATCCCCAGTCTCCTTGTTATTGGGGCAAGAGTAATAAAGGGTTGTTATCCTTGTTGCGTGAACCGAGGGCAGCTGGCGGAGAGGCATGGCAAGTGGCTAGCAGGGCGGCTGGCAGAAAGGCGCGACCAGCAGGGTGCCTGGCGGAGAGGTGTGGCAAGTGGTCAGCAGAGAAGCTGGTGGAAAGGGCCAGAGCAGAACGCCGCAGAGGTGTGGCAATCGGCCACTGGGGCAACGAGTGAGTGCCTGAGCAGTGCAGCATGTAAGGTGCCTCCTTACCGCCCCCTCCCACCTTCCACACAGGGTGGGAGGTGAACTCCACGGATGAACCTCTCAACTCTGGGGCTGCACTGGCCAAGGACAGCAACTCTGAGTGGGGTACAGAGAAGGGATGGGCATGTTAAAGGAACTTTTGGGTTGCTGAACTTGAGGGGAAAAGGACACTGCCCAACTTACGTGGGGGTGGGTCTTTTGCTCATGGTTTGTTTTTGAGCCGTGGTTGCGGTGTTTTCCCAAATGAATTCTGAGTTAATTCCCTCCTGTTATTAAATGGTTTTGCTACACTCAGATGCTGTGCTTCGAGAGGGGAAGTATTGCCTCTTAGAGGCACCCGGGTGTGTGTGTGTGTGTAATTGGCTCAGGTCACTGGGTGGGGGCTCGAACCGGTTTATGTTGTATTGTTGGAAAGGAACCCCTAGATACTGAACCCGGCCCTTATTGCTGCCGGCTCCACCTGGCAGAAGGGTTACATTACAAAACTTAGCTATTACAAAAAGGGTTTGAAACGAGACAAGTCAAGGCGTTACAGTAGCAAAGAACACTTGGGGTGAGACTTGGGACTAAGTTTCTAAAAGGTACAGCCCAGAATTTGCAGTTGTGGGAGGCTAAAATGTCTTTAAGCCATTCTTGTGCCTCGCTGATTCTGGGCTACTCTGGAGGCCAGAACAGCCTCTGGCATAATTTAGACAGACCCTCAAAGCAGTTTGTTGTTTGACTATGGCACCAGCGCTGCCCAGAATCTCTGCAGCACAGGCCGTGACCCTACCCCGACACGCCCCTCTGGCCCAAAGCCCCTTAACATACACGCATTATGAGGGACAGCCTGTGGCTGTCTCCCTCAATTTCTGTACTGGGCCCCTTTGCACTGTTCTGGGGCTCTTACCCAGTACACAGGGGCCAAAGAAGGGGTGAGAATCTTGCCCATGGTAAGGAAAGCTGCTGAACCTGGAAGCCACTTTGAGGTGCTCTGTGTGGATCTCAGTTACTGTATTTGGTGCTCAGATGCTAAAGCGATAGGCAACCTGAATACATTTTAGATAGATAAAAGCAAAAAAAAAAACCCTCCTCCACAATCTCTGCTTTTTTTTAGTTCATTTATTATTATTTTGTAAAGTTAAGATTTTTCTAAAAGGTATTAAAAAAATGCAACCCAACAACAGTGTGCTTGTAGTACAGTTATATGCAGGTAGCTACAAAGAACATCGCTAGATAGGAGGAAAAGGAGGAAGTGATGTCTAACCAGTGAAGAACAGTTACAAGCAGCAATAAAATTAATATCTATATAAAACTAGCAGTGCAATGATACAAAGAGGAAGCAGCTTTACATTAAAAATACAGCTTTTTAAATATAGAAATAGCACCTTTTACAAAAGAAATTGAGAAATGTAAACCTGGTAGGTAGATTCAAGTATATAAATTATACACCTCCCTCCCCCGCAAACACTTGTACCAGAACATAAAGGTTTCACAAACCCTGCACAATATCGTGCACATGCACTTTCCTCAGTGCAAATTCAAATCCTGCTTCTCCTTCGCAGTTTTGCTGATTTGTTAGACTGAACACAATGGAAGAGGACATGTAGACTGCCACTGCCTCGACTACCAGAAATACCCCAAATCAAGTGCAGCAGCCTAACTGCTGCAAGTTCTTCTGCAGGTAGCATGGTTTAATAGGTTATTGTACACTCCACAGTGGTCTCGCTCCTGTTTACCTGGGTGAGAGTCTTGCCATTGACATAAATGGGACAGTGTCAAGCCCCGTAGCAACCCTGGCACTCTCTGTATATTACAAAAGCTAAGTAGGGCTGATTCTGCTCTCACCAAAATTGGTCTAACGCCACTGACTTCAGTAGAGTTATGCCTGATTGACATTGGTGAAAATGAGATCAGAATCAGGCCCAGTGTTTTAATGAAAAGTCAACATCTTGGAAACTGAAGATTTTCTGTCCCTGTATTTTTAAATATAGTTAGGTCAGTCATGAAACAGAACGGCCTTACTGACCAAATGAGATGGGCTTTGCAATGACGATTTAACTGTGGAGGTAAAAGGCTTAATATTTTAGATCACTCCTCCTCCTTCCAGACTGCCATTTCACTAACATGCTGCTCACAAGTAAAGAAGCAAACAGACTGTACGGAGAGTCTACACTAGTCACACAATCTGGAACAAACAGCAGTCTGTTTCAAGCCTGAACAGGTACTGACTTGTACTAGCTGAGGAAGAGTCACAGCATCAGTAGCTGCAATTTATGCTTGGCAATATTAATGTTAGCTACAGACTTCATTTCACTTTGGAAAGCAATTTATAATTGGGTGTGTAAGAAAAAATGATTCAAATATAATCATGTAAACTTGTAAAACTGTAGTGTAAAAAATAAAACAAATTTTAACAGTGGTAAGGTTTCCCTTTCCCACACCTGAAATTTTCTGTTGTAATTCTCCTCTCAAATTGTCTTTTTTTAAAAAAAGAGGGATTAAAATACTCCCTCCTTATAAGGCTGTTATTGGTCTACTTCTAACTTAAGGCCACCGTACTCCCACTTCCAGCTCCACTAAAATTCATTCTTAAATTCCACATTGTAAGGACACTTCATTATAAAAAACCCCACAAAAACATCCTTCACTCTCAAGACTAGAGAAGTAGCACACTAGACTGCTCTCAAGAGAGCAATACCAGTAAACACACAACATTCTCAGTACAAGAGCTGATGTGGCTACCCATAGTTTTGATAAAAACTCAAAACAACATGATATTAAAAAAGAAGACTGAAAAAATACAATTGCAGATTAAGTTTGTGAAAACATCTCAAATCAGTACTAACCATTACATTATTTCCACTGTTTGAGAACTCTGAATGCTAAGTGTGACATATCCCTTTCTTTATTCCTACTTTCCCTCCAGGAATAAAGATAACTACCTCTCCCTCTTCCCAAATTCATGACTCCCACTCATTGATATCCTCTTTCTACAATTTAGCCACATAAGTGCCTAAATACAAAGCCTCTCATTTTTCATGTGTATTCAAATACGCCATTCATGGGGGACCATCCTTGTTCTTAATCTCCAGCCATATTAAAATGTATTTGGATACTATTATTTCTAATGAGAGTTATCAAAACCCCTACTGTCATTGGTGAACAGTTATGCACATGAGTATTCCCTTTGGAAACTGGATCTAATCTTGTGATTAACTGCTCATCACTGTAATCTGGTCTTAGAGAAAGATTCTAGACCATATATTTCAATTGGAGATGAAATCCTAACACACACATTTCAGAGATTGACTATTCCCAAATTAATTTGTCAGATTGTGTTATTTAGGAACCAGCTTCTGGACTATTTGTCAATTAACTTGTACTTTTTGCCCAGTAAAAGACACAAGACAAGGACTAATACAGTTCATTAACACAACTACCAAAAAAAAAAAAGTTAAGATTCACAGTTATTTTGGTCTTAATATTTTTCATATGTATACATTCATCCATACTGTAAGTTTATTAGGCTTTTGTAAAACAAGTGCAGGGAAAACTGTACAACAGCCAATCAATATTCAAGTAGTCGTACCCTGAGAAAATCTGTTATTTTGAGGCTGCAAAAATTTTGCACTAAATCCCATTCCAATGTACAAAATAAATAACAAGAGGCTGCATTGCTGAGGCAGAACTTGACAGATTGGAACCCAGCAAGCAGCTGCTTTTACAACTGCAGGAGGTTATCGTTTTTTACCACAGATTTACTCAGGGTAAGTAGAGGACATGTAAAAACACTCACCCTAGATAAGTGCTAGACAGCTCATTTAAAAAAACACCACCCAAACAAACAAGAAAAAACAAGAAAGCTCCTTGAGACTCCAGTATGTCTGTTTGCATCTCCTCACAGCAATATGATATTTTTCAAATTAAAACCACAAATGCAATTTGAGGCTCACATTGCTACACCGTGCACAAAGTTTGAATCCTAACTAGTATTAAATGAGCAATTAATAAAGATATTTCAGTGATAGGGATGATTCATGAAAGAGAAAGTTAAAGAACTAGTGGGCAAATAGAGATAACATTTTAACATGCTCCTCTTGTTATGCGATAGCTGTTTCTTTTGTAACAACTATGAAGTCATATTACAATATGACCACACCTTTGCAATGAGCTGGATTAGTCACTGCCACTACCTGAGATTTCTAGTCTTCTCTGAACAGAACTGGCATTTCTGGTCTGGTTGCCTTCATTTTTCTTCCATGCAATAGGATCTCCAAGGCTTCCGGGAGTTTTGAAAAATGCCTCATGGTGTGTAGGACGAATGCTCTTCGGAGTAAGTGGGGTTGATGATGGCTAGTTATAAAAATGAAACAAAACAACTCAGAAGTGTCTTATCCAAAAGTGAGAACACACACAATTTGTTAGACATACGGATAGTTTTCAAACCAGGTGTCTAAAATTAGGCTCCTAAATCCATATTTACACAACTGAAAAAAATCAGACAAATTCAGTTTAAAGTGGCTGCCTCACTACCTCACTGTCAGGTGCCTAATAAGGATTTTAGGTGCCTACTGCTAGACATCCGGTATGAAAACTTTAGCGAGAGCTTTATAACAATTACTTTCCTTGGATATGCAGCCTATCACTCTTTTTAGTGGTTATATTGTGATTGATTTTTGAATTCTCTGTTACAACATTTTTCATTAGTTCACAAACATCCAAAAATATAACAAGCAGCTGGCTCTGGAGCCCGTGTTCAAGTGGCGCGGGCCAAGGGATGTGCTGGCCGCCGCTTCCCGTAGCCCCCATTGGCCTGGAACGGCGAACCGCGGCCAGTGGGAGCTGCAGGTAAACAAACTGTCCCGGCCTGCCAGTGGATTTCCCTGACAGGCCGCATGCCAAAGGTTGCTGAACCTTGTACTAAACACAGCTGATTTCCTCCCCATTCCGAATTTGTATTTGTGATTTCTTTACCCAAGAAAACCCACAAACACCGTGTTAATTTTTTAAAAACTAAGATCCTTGTTCTCTATACATTGTATACAATATTTTCACTCAGTGCTCTAATCTGACACTACCACTAGGAGGCTGTATTATTTAGTGGTTACAGTACATGATTGGGGGTGGAGCCTGGAGGATTTATACTTCATACAACTTTTCAGCCAGGGGCTCAATCTGAGTTAAAACGGAGAATCCTCCTGTGCCACACTGCCCCTGCCCTATTTATTTACTTTACACAATACAGATTTTTAGTGGTAGTGCCTATCTGTAAGGCTGTAAGAAAATTGCTGACTGCAATTTTATTGCAGAAAGCGCAACTTTTAACACATACCGCACATTTTTATAGTTGCCGTAAATGTGAGTGACTCAAATTAATGTGACCTTGTATGCTAGGTTGCAATGCCACTCATAGACGTCATCGCGGAGGGGGTGACCAGGCCAAATTTGAATGAATGATGATGTAAACTGGCACATATGGTTGCAACACCACTCAAATTTTACCTGGCTTCCTCATTGTCATGCTTGCCTTTGAGAGCCAAGCAGGAGACGGATCTCTTCTGTGCTGCTGCCCTGCTTTGGAAGGTAGGCTGCATGCCTTAAACCACAACTTTAACAAAGTGAGGCTGCGCCTTTTGAACCAAACCCTTCCCACCCTCCCTAAAACTGCCCCACAACTTTCTTACAGCCTTACCAATCAGAGCACCGGGGAAAAGCACAGACTCCAATTTCTGAGTAATAATTTGTTCTACTTCAATATATGGTGCTAGCAAACTTGCAGATACACTTCAGCCTGTCAGGGATTTTTTTTAAACAGATATATGTAACATTAAATATTTAACTGCAATGGTAGCCACTCCACCGAAGTTTATCATCCTCTCTCTGAGACAAACGCACACACTCTGAAGCTGAGTAAATAACTCCCACACCGATTCACTTTCATTCAGTCTCAGCCATTTGACCCCAGGATTGCACTTTTGTATAGCCTCCCTGTAATTAATTCCTCACCTGTTGTAGTTTCAGTAGAGTGACTGGAGGCCCTGTACAAACTGGGGATTCCAGTTTAACTGTGCTGCAAGATCTTCCAAGCACAGGGCTCAAATGTACAGCAGAAGGAACCGGCTGCTGTGGATCCACTGAAGGTATTTTGGAGGTCTTTGGAGTAACCATTGCTGTGGTGCCAATAAAGACGGGTGTTGTTGACGTTAGGCCAGGCATGCTGAAATTCGTGGACGCAGTATTTGGAAAAGAGCCAGGAGGAGCAGAAGAAAGTGGACTGGTGATTGCTGGAGAACAGATAAGAGGGAAGGGTGCCACGGCTGTAGACGGCACTACCACACAGGGAACACTAAGAGATGGGAACTGGCTTGCAGACAGACCAACAGCACCAGGGGTTTGGTTTGCAGAAAACAGGAAGTTAAAACCACTTAATCCTAAACCAAAAAAAGAGAACAAATTAAGGAATTAATGCAGTTTGCTAATTGACATTAACCATACTACACAGTTATTCAGCAAAAGGGAGAAGCAGAAAGTGAAGTCGTTTAGGAAAAAGCAAAACATGAAGGTGACAAACTACATGCCCGAGAGAGCTGCTCAATCTCTCTACATTTGTTATACCCCCACCTTTCCTCTCATCTTCCTTTTATATTTTTATCTCCTTAGATTGCAAACATCTGCAATGCACCAAGTACCATTTGTTGTTGTATAAATAACAAAAGAACCATAAGCTGCACCCTGTATACACAAGCTTAATACTTATTTCCCTACTAATAGAAATAATTTACTAAACTACTTAACAACAAAACAAAACAAACCTTATACACAACTTTAAGGTAGGGCTGTCAATTCATTGCAGTTAACTCAAGGGATTAACTCAAAATAAATTAACTTGATTACAAAAATTAGCCGTTTTAATAGCATTGTTAAACAATAATAGAATACCAATTTAAATTTATTATAAATATTTTTGGATGTTTTTCTGTTTTCAGATATATTCATTTCAATTACAGTACAGAATACGAAGTGTACAGTGCTCACTTTATATTATTTTTTATTACAAATATTTGTACTGTACTAAAGATAAAAGAAATGGTATTTTTCAATTCACCTCATACAAGTTCTATAGTGCAATATCTTTATTGTGAAAGTGCAACTTACAAATGTAGATTTTTTTTCTTACATAACTGCATTCAAAAATAAAACAAATGTAAAACTTTAGAGCCTGCAAGTTCACTCAGTCCTATTTCTTGTTCAGCCAAACGCTCACACAAACAAGTCTGTTTACATTTAAGGGGTGCTACCTGTAATTCCCCACCCTGTAAGTTGCACTTTCACGATAAAGAGATTGCACTACAGTTCTTGTATGAGGTGAACTGAAAAATACAGTTTCTTTTGTTTATCATTTTGACAATGCAAATATTTGTAATAAAAAAGTGAGCACTGTACACTTTGTATTCTGTGTAGTAACTGAAATCAATGTATTTGAAAATGTAGAAAATATCCAAAAATATTTAAATAAATGGTACTGTATTATTGTTTAACAGTGTGATGAAAACTGCGATTAATTGTGATTTAAAAAAAACTCACGATTAATTTTTGCAATCGTTTAACAGCCCTACTTTAAATAAATAAATTTATAAAAATCCACTTGTTAAGGGCCCAATCAAACTAACTGCAATCAATGGAAAGACTTTCATCGTCTTCAACAGGATCTGAACTGGCCCCCAATTTATCAGATCTTCTGAACACCTTGATCAACATTTCAAAGTAAGGCCCCCAGCCTGTAAATTGCTCCACACAGGTGAACCCCTGCATCCATGTGGAGCTCTAGTGTCTTTGACTCAGTGTCACAATGGGACTAAATTCCAAGGGAGCAACCTCTGCATTCCACAGCAGCTTACTCTGTTGCCATAAAATCCTCTTCCCTAGACCCCACTCAGGTGCCTGGAAAGGGGAAAGTTTGTAACTGGCTTTAGGAGAGCAACTCAACTCCCTGAACCTCAGCTTCTGCAGTGTTCTCCAGGCTGCTTAACTCACCAGCCTAGTCTTCTAGTTCTCCACACTCTTGGCTACAAGTCGGACTTCAGCTCTGGCTCCCTGCTGCCTAGCTCCATGGACCAAAGCGTACGTTGTAATGCAAGTAACTACCCCTTGTGCCACTTGCAAACTGATCCTGGCAGGGCAGGGAGCCAGAAAACAAGAATTCACGTGCCTGGCAACAGCAATGCTGAAGTGCAGGACATCCTGGAAAACAGATTCCATGACTGTGGAATCCACAAAGCCCTGCTTGAGATGAGCGAGGCAGTTCACACCTGCTAGAGCTATTATTTCAGGCTCACAAAGACACCAAACACTAAGGCTACGACTACACTACAAGCGCTACAGTGGCACAGCCGCAGCTACACTGCTGTAGTGTAGACTCTACAGTGACAAAAGAGGTTTTTCTGTCATGGTCATAAATCCACCTGCTCAAGAGGTGGTAGCTGGGTTGACCTAGCTGTGTCTGCAGCGGGGGTTAGGTTGCCCTAACTACATCACACAGGGAAAATTTTCACAGCCCTGAGCAATGTAGTTGGGTCAATCTAAGTTTTAGGTGTAGACCAGACATACATTCTCCTTTTCAAGATTCTCTTTACAAACCATAAGGGCTAAAACATTTAAAAAAAGACAAAAAAGCAGCTCCGGTTCCAAAAAACAGGACTATTGTGATGGGTAACATGTGTTACTATAGGAATACGGGAAGCCCTGGTTATTCACTGTAATCCATATTTAGGTACCTAAATAAAAGTGTACTGGTTTTGAGAGAGTTGCTGAGTACAAGCAGCTCCCATTGACTTCAGTGGGATTTGTGGGTGATCAGGTTTTCTGAAATCCAGGTCACTTTTATTTAGGCGCCCAAATCTGAATTTAAGAACCTCACTTAAGATGAGGCCTAAATTTTCAAATTTAGGCCTCATCATTTAGTCATAATGTATCCCTGTGTATCTATATAGTCCTTACCTGCAGCTGGCTGCACATAGAGATACTGTGGAAAGAAGGGTTGTTTGGTATTTTCTTGAGAGATGTGCTCTTTTCCCTGTGAGGGATCTTCAAGCTCTCTGTTCCGAGATTGCTTTTCCTGCTCCTGAGAATCTAAAGGTTTAGTTGTATGCTCTTCTGCAGCCTCGTCAGCAGCAGCAGGAGTTCCTAAATCAAGATGAAAAGCTCCTAGATGCACATTAGAGGCACAGCTGCTTCCCAAGGGATATTCTACATCCGGTGCCTCAAAAGGTTTCTGAGCAAAAACAGAATTAGGAAGGAACAGTCCAAATTAAAACAGTATATGAGCTACCATCTCTCACATGCCTTCCCTGACTGAAGAGTGAAATTCACCCTGGTGCGGAGAGCCAGCACAAGGCCTATGCACCACTTAAGTCATGGTTTGAGGGCTGCACGGTGCACGGGCCATCTGCATAGGGCTGAATTTCACCTTAAAGGCTTAGACTTATTAAATAGATGTAGTTCTCTTGCAGAAATACCCCTGGAGTGGGCTTTTTTTTTTTTATTTGAAGGAAAAACTGGACAAGGATTGTAGATCCCTTGTAGATGCCCCAAACAACTCAGATACAAACACTGATGTGGGGCCAGGACATGCCTCATACTTCAGCACCTGGAGTGGACTCTGGATGTGAGCCTCCTCCCTTTGCAGAAAGTGGCTTATTAGCCTCCAAGGCCCCATCCTCTCCCCACCCGCTCATCCTGCTGAGGGGAGAAGTTGGACTGGGAGGACAGAGAGGGAGGCGAGACAGGGAAGAGGGGAAGATGCGTATCACCTCCTCTGTGGCCCTGTAAAATGAGCCATGCTGCCAGGGTGAACCCTGCTGGCACAAGAGCTGGTGTGGAGGAACAATGTCTCCTCCTGTGGAACTGCCAGGTTTGGAGGCAGCTCCAGTGACTGGACAATGTGGAGGGAAATCCTCAGATTTCTTCCCCTCCCGCAGGTTTTTCTGTGGTAGGGACTGATCTGGGAACAGGTGATCTGTGCCTCATTGTGAGGCAGTCATTTTTCACCAGAGGCACAATTAATGCTTCACCAAATGTATTTCTCCCCCCCTGATTATACTTGTGCCGGGAGGTAGCATTTGTCTCTCTAAATAGGTAGCCGCAGTGAATGTTCATCTGCAGAAAAGACTATTTCAAGTAACGTAAGTATCTTTTCCCTGCTCTCAGCCTTAGCAACAAAGCTGGGTGTCAATTAAATGCACTTCCCTACCTTGGGTAGCACCAATGAGAGGGGGACATCACTCTGCTCCATAGTCTTCCTTTTAGCAGCTGGCTCTATGCTGGCGGCAGGCGTGGAGAGAGATGCACACTTCTGGGAACTACGCTTGTGACAGTTAACTGCAAATACAGCAGCTTGTGGTTTTAGGGGTGAGGCCTGCCCCTCAGGGCTTCTGTTGCACTTTTCTCCTGCAGTTGGAAGGTTCTCCCTTGACAGACTTTCCTGAGGACTGCCACACAGCATGAAGAGAGACGCAGAGGGGAGGTAAACAAAAGGCTGGTTGGGGAGCAGAGCAGGTTTCCTGTTCTCTGTTTTGGAGGCTGCCAAAGTGGGAGTCTGCAAAACTTGGCCATTCATACCATTTGGCAGAGAGAGGTGTGACATGTCTGAGTGAGCAACAGGAAACACTGGGTGAGGTAAGGGGTTAAGGCAAAAATCAGAGTCCCCAGGATCCGGAAGAACAGGGAAAGGAGAGATTATGACTGGGTTCCTCGATGAATTGAAGATTGTTTCAGTGGCGCAAATTTTACTCCTAAAAGATGTAAGGAAAAGAGAAAAAAGTGTTTAGTTCAGAATGACATCGCCATAAACCACCCTTAAAATAAGTCAGTGAGGATCTTTGGGGTTATGTGTGGAGACTACCTGACAGAGTGCAGTAAATATCAAACACTTTATCAGTCACTTACATATCACATCAAACCACAGAGAAGCTGACTCACAGATTCTTTTGCTGTGCTACCATTCAGTTCTTTCAATAAGGGCTAGCAGGAAGATACAAAGTGCACCCACACATTAAGGTCTCCATGCTATTCTCACCTACGTTAGCAGAGGGTGTTTGGAATTTGGCAGTGGAGCAGAACAGCTCTGCAGCATGCTTACCCCTTTCCTCTACAGAAGCCTCTCCATGGGGTTTAACCCCCACCCTTTTAGATGAGAAGGAAACAGTTGTTCTCATTAGCATATTCTGGCTCCAAATTCAACCATAAAGTCAGTATTAACTTGCATGGAGAGTTGGTCAAAAACCCTATAAGATTCATCGTTTTGATAGAAATATTTTGTTTTATTTTAGTAGGAAGAATCTCACTATTTCTTAGCTATTAAAAACTTTCCCCCTTTTTCCACTGGAAAAAATGATTTATTTTTTTTAGAAGGGGAGAGGAAGAATTATTTCTTCACAACTGCAAAATGGAAATTCTATTTCTGCTTCAAAATTTTGATTGAAACAACATTTTTTTGTCAAAAATTTCAACCAGCTCTACTTGCACAGGTTGCACTTCCACAAGTCCAAACCCCCGCGTAAAGTTTCTAGATTCAGCAGCCAGTGTGCATGGGCTATTTTTAAGAACCATGCTGCCATAGGGCTGGGAACCAGTACAGAGGCACTGGGGCCCAAAGTCACAGTAGAAGTTAGCTAAATATGTTTGTGACTCTGGGCCTGGGCCTGCTAGTGGATGACCCAGGCCTATTGATAGCTCATCTGAGACTGGTTAAGGGAATTGAACCCCCACAACCCTGAGAAAAGAATGAGGACAAATTCATTTTTCTTGCCCCATTGGGGTGGAAAAAGCTCATGGTTAAGGCTATGATTTAGTCAGGGTCCATGACCTGTCCATGACTTATACTATAAATACCCCTGGATAAATCTTGGCGGGGGAAGGGCCGCTGCTGGTGGGGGGGCACCCTGGGGCCAGCCCACTAGCTACTGGAGGCCGCTGAGTAGCGGCTGCTCCAGCCACCCCTGGGAACGCTACTGCGGGAGAGCGCTGCCCGACAGGGGGGGCCGGGACCACCAGCAAAAGCTACCAGGGGCTGCCCTGGGACTGCTGCCTGGGGCTGCCGAGCAGCGGCTGCTCTGGCCGCCCCCAGCACTGCTGCTCAGGCAGTCCCCGGGGCCAGATGACCGGGGGCTGCCTGTGCAGTGGCTGTTGCAGCTGGCTGCGGGGCCTCCTAAGTGGCTGGCCCTGGGGTCAGCCACTGTGGCTGCTGCAGAAGTCAGATGTCGCAGAAAGTCACCGAATCTGACTTCTGCAATCTCTGTGACAGACACGGAGCCCTACTCATGGTAGGGAAGCTTGTAGCCCTAGCTTCCAGTAAATACAGTGCATGAAAATTTCAAACCACTCCAGGGGATTTATACTTACATAGTCCATTAATTGTATAGGAAGATGTGCCTAAATCCCCTAGACTGCTTTGAAAAAATCTCAATGGCTGTTTTATTTCTCTATTAAAATGTGATGCATGTTGGTATGAATCTTTTACATGCACATGGGAGAACAAAAGCCACCCTGAGAGCCAATTTCTATCCTCTAATGGAAGTCACTGGAAATTATAGATCTCCATCCCAAGTACAGAATTTGACCTTAAATTAAAATGTGCAGACTTCAAGTTTTAAGACCCAACTTACTTTGTATCCTTTTCCATCTTCTGTCTGCAGACAGCTGCTAGATTTATCATTTTGGAGCAGTATTCATCTGAACCGACAATGCAAGCTGAAAGAACAATGGGACATTGAATTAATTACATAGATTTACTAAGCATTTTCATATTGGTAATACAAAGAGTGGAATGTAGTTTTTCTACCAAGGCATGTTTTTATACCATTCACTATTCAGTTTGAGCAGCACCTCTGAGGAGCTGAGCACCCTCAATTCCATGCAAGAAGCACTCAGCACCATGCAGGCTTGAGACAATTGACAGGGAATTCTGGAAGGACCTGCAATTGCTTTATAACTTTACAATTCTAAAGTGTGAAAGTGCTATAAACTGGATTGTTACAGTAAACTCCATCTTACCAGGAACCAGACAATAAAAATCTGTTCTCTTTCTATTTAAAGAATCTTAATCTGTCTGTGCCAAATTTCAACAGAAGAAATAGCACCATACTTCCAGTGTGTAGAGAACAGAAAATTTACTGAAAAATAAGAGCACTGCTCCAAGGCTGAAAGTGACTGCTAGTGGCAGACACAATGGGTTAGGAAAGAGCAACAATTCTTGGTACTTACCTTGCCTCTCCCTGTGTGGGCTATTGGGTTCAGAGCTGACCTTCCTTTTAATCTCTTCAGAAGGCTGAACAGTGTTAAATGAAGCATGCCGTGTGAACCTCTGTTTTCCATTAGCACAGGTCTGATGTTGGGCACACGCCCTTCTTTTCAGTTCTGGTAAAGCAGCAGGTGTTGGAACATCAGTTCTCAGTTCATCTAAAGGAATTGGTTTTTGTAAAGTTAGCACCTGAAGGACACCTGTTGTCATGGTAGCTTCTGCCACATTGTGGAGCTTTGCTACGGACACAGCAGAAGAAAACCCCTTTAAACCCTGCACTATTCTAATACCACAAAACTATGTCAGAGCTAGTGGACAAGATAAGCCCCCTTCCCCTCCCAGACTGTATATAGCTCAAGATCCTGGGCTGCATCTAAGCTCTACTTGGAGCAGCTGTGGGGAAAAAAATGGGAAGATGGGGCAAAAGTAGCATTAACATTAATCCTTACTTCTCCTTTATCCTAGGATTGGCCAGCCCTAAAATAAAGCAGCATAAGGGCTCTACTTTGAGCTGTCTCTTAAGGGCATATCTGGGAGCCAAGGATCGCCAGGATGTAGGCACACCATGGCCATGCCCTTTATCTCCCCAAACAAACCCCTCATGTCAGGGGACAGGAGGCAGAGAAGCAGCTCTACACCACCCAGGTGTGTTCCCCTCCTACATGGGGAATAATCAGCTGCCTGTTTAGGGCAGATTTATTGGCCCTTTGCAGCACAAAGGGGGCCACTGGGGCCAGAATGTGGCCCTAAGGACCTGATTTTCCATTGCCTTGTATCTTAAACTAGTGTAACATGCAAAAAAGAAAAAAACCCAAACATATTCATAAATATCTCCAATCTCTCCCATTTCCCTTACATTCTAGCAGCGATTGGAAAGGCTGCCTAGACAGGTGACCTACATTAGGAAATTCACACTACACATTTATGGGTACAGAAGATAATGAATTCTGACTCACTCTTCAACTAGAAAACAACCATGTAAAATTTGGGAAAGAGCACGGTGGTTTAAAAAAAAAAAAAAAAAAAAAAAAAAGATCTTTTTGAAGAAAAAAAATTTAGTTTTTATTTAAATTGGATTTTGTTATATAAATTATATTTTTTTCTTTTTAAAAATAAACCAGTTTAAAAAGAAATCTGATATTAATACAAAATATGTTAAGGCCTAAACTTATTATAATCTCTTAAATTAAAAATAAAATATGCTGAATCCATGAGCCTCTATCAAAAACATAATGAAAGACTGCTTTTCTATATAAAAAAAGATTTATGGAAAAATAAGTTAACTTTTGAGGTCTGGCTTTATAAGTGTGGCACACTAGGTCATGTACTGTATTAAGGGCTTATTTTGTTTACTAAAAATAAATGTTATATGCAGTTGTGTGTTTAATTAAATTCCAGTTACCATCATAATGCAGCTTGACACAAATCATGAGCACAAAGTTAATTATATATATATATATATATATATATATATATATATATAATTCACCATTTTCTAACATACTAAAAATGTACAATTAAGAATCTGACAATATTAAGCTATACAATTGTTTATATAAATGTATATAGTTATTGTGTACCCGCCTATGTAGCAAAATAAAAATAAAAAAAGATTCAAAATCTAGTGTAAATTAATTTGTGTTAATTAATGTTAATTGTAATGATAAATAGTGTTAATTGTAAATCAATGTATTTTAATGGTTATATTAACCAGTGAGATTTTACCTTTCTTTAGAAAATAGCTGAAGTACAAATGAAAGAGTTATTAAAATCGATGATTTAAACTGAAGCTTTCCACTTAGTGATTTAAATCAATCCACCCTGGAAGAAAGTTCCAGAAAAATACACAGACACCCCTACCCCTCCCAACCGCCAAACTACAAAAATTACCACTATTTCCACTGAATTCCACAGGCCCAATCCATTTGAAGGCTGGTTTGCGACCCCTTTCTTCAGTGACATGCACTTTCTTTATGAGCCCTAGGCTGGTCAGAACGTTGGCGATATCATACAGTCTTCGTACCTTTGCTGAAAAGTAAAAGTGTAAAGAAATATACTGTAAATATGCCTTTACAACAGTGGTCTCCAAACTGTGGGGCATGTCCCCATGTGGGGCCTAGAGGAATGTTTTTTGTGGGGGTGAGTGGGGCCCAGGTCAGCCCCCACGGGGGAAGGGAGGATCACCCAGCCCCACTGACTCAGCCACAGCCCCAGCCCTCAGGCTCCTCTCCTGGCCGTGGCTCCCAGCCCCAGCCCCCTCCACAGCTTTGCTCCCGGCCACGGCCTATGGCGCTTGGCTCCTGGGGGGAGGACAGGTTCGATTATGGGTAAGGAGGGGGCACAACAGAAAAAGTTTGGGGACCACTGCTGTACAAGCTAATGAATTACTGCCATAATGCCACAGTAACTTTTGGGAATAGGTTAAAAGGAAGTACGCCAGTTTATTCACAAGTCACTTTGGAAAAGCATCCTCTCTTCCTTCTGTCCAATGGATGCGTTCCCCAGCAACAGCAGAACTGCTTGATAAAACTATTTCATCCCATCCTGAAGGCAGCAGCATAGGAGAAAACTCATATCAATCCATTTTTTGTTTTTATAATCCCTACAACTCCAATTAATTGAATGATGATGTAGCTGGATGACAACACCCATAAAATACAAGTTGTGCAGCTGAATGCTTCTTCTCTCCCCTCAGTATATCTGAATATTCAGAGCAGGGGTATTTTTTATGATTAAAGTTGTATATGTTATAGTTAAAAAACCCCTTAATCACAGATGGTTCTATCCATGTTGTCTGAGATGGAAAAAAAAAAATTCAGATGTCAATCTGAATGTGCCTCCATTTCCCTGCTGACTGGATGATTAATCCATTTCTCAACAGATATACTTACTTTTAAACTTGCTGTGATCTGCTGCATCCTGGCTTTCTTCTATCAGTATTTTTGCTGCTATGTCAAGAGTGACTATCTTGGTTTTGGAGACAAGGAACAGCATGACAAACTTTTGGCTCATAATCCGCAACGACTTGTCCTTTCTGCTGTTTGCAGATGCTGCATTACAAACAAAATGTGAGTCTCTTAGAATATGTCATCTACCACAGACAAGAAAGCATTAAGAAGGTTTCTCATGTACAAACAAGGGTAAAGTTTTTCCTTGTTGGAAAGCAAAATTTTTTTTATAGGCAGCAAATAATTATGTAAGGCAGATGGACAACAGCACTTTAGCCGTCTTCAAAAGGTAATACAAATTAAAGTGTAAAGAATTGGTTTTAAATGTTACAGAGTCTGGGCCTGATTCCCTGCTACCTTACAGTGTAACTGTTGAGTGCCATGGAGTTTATATCAACATTTGACCAGTGTAACAGAGTGGAAGATCTGGCCCTCTGTTATACATAAGGGCAAAGCACCATTTACCAGTCAGAAGAGGAACGGGGGAAAAGAGAGAAACAAAATGTTTGACAAAGTCCATCACAAAAGGCTGTTGTGGAAACTAGAGAGACAAGGTGAGGGAGGTAATATCTTTTATTGGACCAACTTCTGTTGGTGAGAGAAACAAGCTTTCAAACTTACACAGAGCTCATCTCTTCAGGTCTTGGAAACTTACTCAGAGTGTCACAGCTACATACAAGGTGGAACAGATTGTTTAGCATAACTAGTTAACATGTGTTTCAAGGGACCTGTCATGGACAGGCCACTGAGTGTGAGGGGAAAGACTGGAATTGCTGCCATCTGTGCTGTACCTCCACTGTGAATAAAAAGAGGAGCCTCATCTCCAAAGTGGTGAATTCAGCACCTTTCACAAGCAATATTGTGTATTTTATATTAAAAAATAAATCAATTAAATAAGAAAAAAGCCACACTGTATGTTGAACACTATGACTGCATCTGTACACATCAACCGTTAGTCAGCTTACCAGAGGGGCAATCTGCATCCGAAAAGTCAAGTAACTGTCTGTCTTGGGAATCCGGAAAGGTCTCCTTTTTACATTCTCCAAATTTATACTCAAGGTCCTGCTCTTTATGCTGGAAGTAAGCCATCTGTTCTTCGTACTTCTGGAGCTCTCCTATTTCCTGAAGGTTTTTCAGAGTTTGACTCAGGCTGTGTCGTCCGTGCCAACAGTATTGATTCTTGGCCACACGGCTAACGAGGTGCAACGATTCCAGAACATTCACTATGTCATAGATGCGCCTACGCTCAACTCCTGTTTTAAGGAAGAAAGGGATGCCCGTTTTAAAACATGCTTCCACTCATGCCTCCTTTTTGTATATGCGCGCACTGAACAAGATCTACTCACAGCAAGTTCCCTCTTTCATTATTTCCAGTGTCTGCTCCTACTGAAATCAATGGGAGTATAGGCACTGGGCCTGATTTTCCACTGCCTTGCACTTGTGTAGTACTGTGTAAATTACAGGCACTGTCAAATGCCTGGTATCTGGGCAGCCTTCATTAATAGGGTTCCCAATAGTTCTCTGGCCACAGATTAAAGCTGCACTTCCTTGCCTGCACCCATGAGAGAAGACAGAGGTGCAAACACCATCTCGGTGTTTTCCTCCTTCGGGGCGAGGGATAGCTCAGTGGTTTGAGCATCGGCCTGCTAAACCTAGGGTTGTGAGTTCAATCCTTGAAGGGGCCATTTGGGGATCTGGGGCAAAAATTGGGGATTGGTCCTGCTTTGAGCAGGGGGTTGGACTAGATGACTTCCTAAGGTTCCTTCCAACCCTGATAGTCTATGAAATACATCACAAGGTGTAAAGCTATGGAGAACTGGGCCTGCAGTCTTCAATAAGAGCAGGACTTTAATCTCTGACCTCATCTATATAAAAGAAAATTTTCAAAAATTCCCTGTAGGTACCAACTCTGGTTCAGCTCTACTGGTGTTAGCAGTGTTCAGAGCCTGAACACAACCAGGCCAATGCCTGCAGTCACCATTTTAAACAGTCATCTAATCTCACTAAGAACTAGTCTAAATGACAAAGTGCTGGCAACAGCTGTCTGCCTTAGGGCTCACAGTATTGCTACCAGCAGTGGAGCGGAACAAGCACTGGTAATGGTGGGAAGTTTTGAAAGATTTCCCTAATGTAGACAGGGCCTCTGTGAGGATGTTTACCCATCTGTAAAATACAGATAATATTTACCAGTCTCATGTGGGTACTGGGACTTTCCAATTTGTCAGTGTTTTAAAGTGCATGGAGATTTTTTGAGTGAAATGTGCTACTAAAGTGCTGAGTGCTATACATACGTAGACATATTTTACAAGACTAGTTCCTTTGAGCACCAGCACCATAAACCCTCTCCTACATGATTCTCTGCATAGAATTCCAGTGCTTGCCAGCATGCTGGTGGTACGTTGATGGGAAAGGAGATGATGGCACATTGTCAAGATATTTGTACGATTCCCAGCCCCACATTGCCCCCAAACACAGGCACTGGAGCCCAAAAACAAATAAGATCAAGATATATATTTTTAGCGAAGTGCACTATTGTCGCCCTCCCTCCCACCCTAATCTTCAGTATTCTGCCAATAGGCTAAGAAGCTGTTCAGAAGAAACAAGATTAAGTTGCTAGAGTCAGTGAGAATCTATGCACACTAATGTATTGAGATAAATTTAGTCTCAATCTGCAGTCTGATACTGCATTTCTTAACATTCCTTTAACATTCCTATGGACTTCAGTGGGAATTTTGGGCAAACAAGGAATGCAGGATCAGATCCCTCACAATAAGATTTATTTAGCAGGAGAGCTGGAGTGATACTGGACTCTGAAGAATTTGTAGATAAACAGGAAGGGAGGGACCAGACAGACATCTAAGCTAAAGCCTGTAGGCTTGACTCACACACTTCTATCACAGGGAGAGACTGTCCCCCAGGCAGTTTAACCCTGGGAGACGGGAGATGGTGTTTGCACCTGTCTTCTCTCATGGGTGCAGGCAGGGAAGTGCAGCTTTAATCTGTGGCCAGAGAACTATTGGGAACCCTATTAATGAAGGCTGCCCAGATACCATAAGCCCCGAGCAGAGCCTGGGAAGCACTGTGTACTGCTGTGACTTGTAAATGGATTTTTCATAGCCAGGAGCTGAGTCAATACAGCCTTATCTATTGATGACAAAAATCTACATTACAGCCATTATTTGCTACGCAAAGATCAGCAGTGGTATAGGAAATGAAAGCCAAAGGGGAAAACAAACCACTATTTTAGAAAGACACAAACGCTACTAATACATTTAAACAAACTCCTTCGTTTTAAGTCACCAATGAAATATTCCTCAAAAGGAAAAAAAAACCCAAGTAATTTCATTTCCGGTCAGCAATGGAGGACTACACATGTTCAGCTTCATGAGGGCAGAGCACTGGGATTTCATACTAAATGGGGATAACTAATACTTAAAACAACAATTCCTAAAAAAAAAAATCTTAAAAAATGATTACCATAGAAATCAGTCCTTATTATTTGATTTATTCTTTTCTGCATTCTCTTCTGTTTCGCTAAGTCTTTCTGAGGTGCCCAAAAATGAACATAGTACTTTAGAAGCTGTCTTGCCAGAACCACATAGGGAGGAAATCCCATCTCTGTTCCCTCTCCATCCTCCTTCCCAAAATATAAAAACTCCATTGAATTTTCTGCAAGTTCTTATCTAATTTGCCATCTCTTTCCTATAAAATAAATCTGTGATCTGAATTATTTTTCTCAGATACAATACTTAGCAAAATAAGACTCAGCCTGAATAAATGCCATCTCTATTATCTATAGTCTCTCTGGATCCCTTTGTATTATTTCTGTGCCTTTGAGGGTCACAATAGCTCCCAATTAAGTCCGACTTGCAAGTTTAGTTAACACGCAGTTTACTACTTGCAGATAACTAAAGAGGATGTTAAAGACGACCAAAGCTAACATTGGTCCCTGAACCACACCACTAGATGCCTCCACCCAGTTCAACACATTGCCATTTGTCACTCCCCTTTTTGCAATCCTTCTGCCAGTTTTCAATGTGCAAGACATTGTTCACGTCCAAAACAATTTGGCTATTTAGATTCTGAAAGATACTGTATCCGATGATTTATTGAAATCAAGATATAAAACCTACTGATTTCCCTCATCCACCAATTTGTAGTTCTATCCAAAAATTCGCCACAGTTCTTTTGCATGATTTGTTCTTTATAAACCGTGCTGCTATTGCTCAGACTTCAATTAGCAAGAAAATAAAAATCTAGGCACACATATTTAGCAGCAGGATTAGTTCCCCATGAGAGCACTCAGACTGATTTGCAACTTTTATTTTTAAATGATAGGGTTATGTAATAATGTAGTGGTAGAGATTTTCCTAAGTATTGAGCACCTGCAGCTCTTGCTTAATTTAACTAGAAGGGCGCATCCAGTACCTCCAAACCACCCCCCCCCCAAAAAAAAACAAAAAACAACCCACAAACAAACAGACCTTAAATGTATTCTACAAACAGGTCAGCTCTTTTAAATGGGATCTACTTTACTTTAAGTGCCTTTATGTGCTAGACATATTTTAAAAGACTGAAGTGGTCCAGTTCTTGCAGCATTTATTTCAGGCATACATACCGAGACTAGAAGCCACTTCATCCAAAGAAATGGTAGATTTTTCTGCTGACAAAGGGTAACTTGGGTAGCGAGCTAGAAACTTTTGGCATAAGAGTCCTAAGCTCTTCTGTTTTCTGCTGGGTCTCTGCTTTTCAAATTCATCCACTGTGCCATCATCTACCATATCATACTGTTGAAAAATAAATATTATTCCTTTATTGTAGAGCTTCAATAGGCATGACAATAGAATCTGAAATGTTCCCTGTTTTGCTAACATTCAAGCTCAGACTACTGTTACAAAAGATAAAATACACATGCTCAAGGGCCTTTATATAGGCTTAGAATGTGATCTTCTCTCTAAGCACCTGGGTCACATGTTTTGACTCATGAACTTGTTTTATCCAAAATCCAGATACAGTGGAGATCATTGTGAAAGCATTTACAAGGACATCCCAGGGTGGCCAGGTGTTGGAGAACTCAAAAGGTGTAACTATGTTCCCACCACCAACAGATGATAAGACCCTATTTGGAAGTAACATTCCCTTTTGAAGCTACAAAGAGTCCTGTGGCACCTTATAGACTAACTCTACCTGCCTCTAGACATTTCCACTGCATGCATCCGACGAAGTGAGTATTCACCCACGAAAGCTTATGCTCCTATACGTCTGTTAGTCTATAAGGTGCCACAGGACTCTTTGTAGCTTCTACAGATCCAGAGTAACATGGCTACCCCTCTGATACTTGATTCCCTTTTGAGGCCATAAAAAGGAGGATTTCTGCAAACACCTTGGAGTGTCACTGACTATAGATGTCTACCAACCACCAGAGGGCTCCTGAAAAACCTCTGCACAGAAATTCCACCATCCCTCTATTTGTGGGTATATTGCTTTAAGAGCTCAGAAGCATGTGACCCTAGTTCTGGGGGATAAAATTCAGCTCACTCAGCATCTTGGGCTTTTTAACATTTTGGCAGGCTGTTAAGCAAATAAAATCCTATGGAAAAGAATGAGTAGGCCCTTGTAGTATTCCTGAAAGCTGGAGACCTCAGGTATATATAAGAAGGTATGTTTGTTACAATAGCCCCTAAACAATGAACTGACTGTAATTTTTATTTGGACTAGTAATTCTGAAATATTGATTCTCTTGTTGGAGTGAAGTTGTGTACGTCAATTGCCTGTGAACTTCTTTTACTCTTAAGACTTGCAGTATCTCAACTACCTCTTGCTGCAGCATGAGTAATGAACCCCCTTGCAACAGATTATGCTTGGGAATAAATGCCCTTGGTTTTTAAATGGTTTGAAAACTGCAGTTTTCACCTAATGTTTTTGTAATCTATTTTCCACAGACAAGATTTCGTTCATGAGGGTAAATTTAACAAAAACTGAAATATGGTCTATCAACTTGCTCCAAGTAACATATTGAAGAAGTTCAGAATACTTGGAGCAGTCATGTGCACAATAGCTGAATTAAACTCCATTTTAAACAAACTTTACTGTACTATTTAGTCAATAACTACTTTTTAAAATGCTTAATAATACTTATATGGCTTTTCAGCAGTAACTCTCAAAATACTTTATAAGTGGACCTACCAAATTCAAGGTCCACTCTGGTCAATTTCATGGCCAGAGGGTTTTAAAATTGGTCAATTTCACTATTTCAGATGTTTACATCTGAAATTTCACCCTGTTGTATCCGTGGGGTCCTGATCCAAAATGGGACCGGGGGGTTGCAAAGTTGTTGTGGGGTCAGAGGGGTCCCCAAGATTGCCACCCTCCCTTCTGTGCTGCCTAGGCAGCAGCCTTTGAGCTTCCTGCAGTTAGAGGAGGTTCTGGGAGTGGGTAGGATCTTTCCCATGCTGCTAGGAGAGCTCTAGCTGGGGTTCCTAGCTGCTAGTCCAGGGCAGTGACAGATTAAGGCAGGGGCCCCTGGCCAATTTGGGGGCCTCCTGGAAAAATGGATGCCCCACCCTGGGGCTTCTTCTGGGGATGGAAACCCTGACTGGGTCACTCCAAGCCCAAGCAGGAGCCCTGGGGGAAGAAGCCTCGAGCCTGGGCAGCCTTGAGCTCTGATTGCCCTGAGCTCTGGCTACCAGCAGCAGGGGAGATCAGATTTTATAGGGAAAAGGCTGGTTTCATGGTCCATGACATGTTTTTCATGGCCGTGAAATTGGCAGGGCCCTATTTATAAAGGAGGTCAATATTATTATCCCCATTTTACAGATGGGCAGACTGAGGCACAGAGATGAAGTGATTTGCCCGGGTCACCCAGCAGGCAATGGTAGGTTCTCCAAGCTCTAAGACTCTTCAGTCCCAGTCCAGTGCTCTATCCACTAGGCCACACTGCTTCACCAAACCTAGCAATTATTTCAGTTATCCCTTTGGAGAAGGAAACAACTACAATTTAATATAGCATATTTCTGTACACACTGCTTGTTGAAAGCTAAGTTATGAGTTATCTTTCAATAACTTTGTTAGTCTCCTTGCCCCAGGTCTGTCTTTCCCCCACCATTGTTCAAACAGGGAAATGCTATAAACTGGTTCAGTGCCGTACTCGTTCCTAAAGAATTATGTGAGCCTTTATGCCTATAAAATAGCATTTTCTTAGAACGAGGGCCTAGTGACTAGACTCTAGCTAGTTTCATGTTGCTGATGTTGGAGCCACTGGCAAAAGGGGCATTTTATGAGCAATAACTTGGGATGGGGAGTGGTTCCTGGAGCAAGAAACAAAAGGAGAGGAGGCAGGAGCTCACTGCTGTTGGATGAAAGCTGAAATTGCTCTCCTCCCGCTCCAAGATGCTTGGAGGTGTGTGTATATATTATATTTTTGTAAAAAAGGATGGGGAGCAGAATCCCCTAGCAAAAAAACAACATTGAATGTAAAATCCTGCTTAATCAGGAAGCCATTCAGGTGTACATTTTGACTACCGTCATCCTGACTGTTGGATGTGGAGGTGTGCTTTGCTGAATGAGGTATAAATATGGTTTACCAATCCAGTATGGCTAAGGTATACAGCTTCTAAAACCATATTTTTAAAAATGCCCAAGACTTGGTTAGCCTGTCTTTAAAAGTTGTACAGTAGCCAAATGAGCTGTTATGCTGAATCTGTTTAACTGACTTGGCAGTTTTCCTCTCATTGTGGCTAGGCCTTAGTTTGAAAAGGATATAAACTAGCGAGGGAGGGGAAGTAACCATATCCAGTCTCTGAGTATCTGAAGAAGTACTTAGACAGTAAGCTTTTAAGATGGCGATCTTTGTCTGAAATGGCTTGCACACTGGTGTTGCTATATAAATGGTCATCTTTGAGGATGCTTTCAAATAGTGCTGCTCTGCACTCCTAGTAAAGGTGAGTGGCAGGGAGACTGAGGAAGTAATAGTATTTTTTTTTAAACCAAGTAATAAAATATCAATCAATTAACTAGTCAGCCTGGAGCAGGTAGACGGCATTGTGTGTCAGTTATGTCCAATTTACTAGATTAAGTCTCTTACCTGTACAGAATCAGGAAAAGCATCATTCTGCTCACTGTTCTCAATTGGTCTAAAGAGCTCTTTCTTCTTTTCCCTGTCCCTCATGTCAGGGCTAGCAGCACTAATAAGCATCTTCAGGTTAGCTGTGGGGGTCCATGGATCTGCCAGAGGTCTGTCGACAAGCTTAACAGGTGTAATTGGATTTCTTTCTGGGGTGCAGCCTTTTTGCTTTGATAAATCAATTGGTTCATTTTTCATGGGAGTCTTTGGGGTCATTCTGGATTGATCAAATATGTTTTCCTATTAAAAAGAGCATTGTTTAGGGTTGAAGAAAAGCAACACAGTCCACCAGTCAATGCCATTGTTCGTATGAAGGTAATGAGTGCCATCATGCTCTGACAGTCCAAGGTTATATTTAGCACAGCTCTTATTAGCATCAGATGCAGCAAAGTGTATACCATACATCAGTGTACAGTGTACAATGCAGATAAGATACCACCATGAATTGCTTAAGATGAAATCAATCGGTCAAACCTGTTGTCTGTCAGACTTCAATGTTCTGCTTTTCCATATAAGCCAGCTGTGCCACAATTGTAAACCAACTGGTTCAAATTATGAACCCAGTTTATCCCCTAGAGCCATATGTCTTCCTGCTGAATTTGGACTGAAGCTTAAATAGTTACACTGCACTTAGAAAAAAAACTAGCATTCTATTTTGGAATCTCCATAATGGAAAGCCCTTTTGGGGGATTTCACTGCAGGCTACTCAGCCCAGATGGAACACTTCCCTAACTGAAGAAAAACAATGAAAATATATAACTAAAGAAGTGTTAACTATAGTCAAGCAAGCTGCTGGGAAGGGGAAATCTACATATGACTTGTTCTCAAAGTAGGGTAAGAACAAGAATTCCTTCCTTGCCCCCAGCTACATGATCTGATGCTCATTTTTCACTTAGGTTCTTATACAGGAATGAGGCTGTGATTACCCTTTTGTCCCTTCCCCCTACCACAAAAGTTGTGTTACAGACCAACTTCCAACTTACTTAGATGGATTGACTCAAGAAGGCATCAATGTCGTTCGTTAATTAGCGGGAAAAGCTGCTTTTGAGCAACAGGTACTTTCCCATTCCACTAGTTGAACAGGTTTCTCACCCTACACTAACAGGATGGAGAGAATGAGAAAAATATGACAATCTTACTTGGGTTTCCTTTGCTGCAACAGAGTATTACCAGTGGGCAACAGATCAAGCACAGTTAACCTAAAGTCGACGGATCTAATATGTTTACTGAACCTGCCAGCTACCACTGGATTTTTCTTTGTTACTGTTCTGATCACTGATTCTGGACTGACCCGTACCTAGAGAAAGGCATTGGTTCTAAAGCCCTACCAAAATGTTTCTAACCCTGAGAGATCACAAGACATCAGACATTAAAACATTCTGATTACCATTTAATAACGTCTCTCTGATGCTTTACGTGGATTTAAAATGGCAGTTTCTGGCTTTCAAATGGTATGTCTGTCAGTTTCTCAATCTAGCAGTTTGAAATACTGGTTGCAGATATCTCAGATAAAGTGAGAGGTAAGAGATGAAGAAAGTAAAATGATAACCAGAAATTTAATATCAGATTTCACAACTTGCTGTTCATAGAAGCCAAGCCTTTAGTACCACTGGAAAGTGTTCTTAAACTAGAAGGACTAGAAATGAGACCCTGAAACAGTTACCGGTCCCTCAGTCAAGCAGCATTCTTGGTGTTTGTCCTGAATTGAACAAATTCCTGCACCTCAGACTAGTGGTGTTTTAAAATCTCTGCAAAATGAATTTTAAAAACATAACCAAGTATACACAATAGAACTTTTGGGATAGATATTGTTATAATAGTAGTCTCACTTTCATTGTTGGTGCTGCAAGGCATAAGTTCACAGAAAAGTGTACAAGGCGGAATAGCTATCTAAAAGGCATAAGTTTTTATATGAATTTCAGCTAAAACCATTGCTCTGTTCAATTCTCAGTGGCTCGAGCATTGTAGCTAATTGATAAGGAGACATCATGGAATTTTGTTTAAACTACTGCACTAGTTTATCCAATTGAACTGGAATGCAGAAACTGGATTTTAAAGTTCAAAAATTAGCCAGATCTTACTGCTCCTAATAGAAACCTTCCATAGTGTGCCATCTGGGGATGAGGACAGATATCCAAAGAGTAGGAAAAGGCACTGTACTCTGAAATATAAAATATTATAATGCCCAATTGGATTATCCACAAGAATGTAAAGGAAGATATTTTTATTTCAGATAAGTGTTGTGACTTAACACACTGACAAAAAGGGTTCAAGGTAGGGGCCATGGTGCTTTCTGGTATACATGTTCAGTATAGTTAATCCACTTAATATATTCTTGCAGTTTCAAATGTGGCAAGGATTCAACACTTAATCTAAAATGAAAAAAACACCACCTTTTATATAAAGCTGTTTTTCATTATGCTTGGTGCTAATGTAGTTATAACAAAAGCAGATACCTAGAACTAGCAATCAAGTTACTTGAAAGTTATCCCACTGAGCTCCCTTTAATTCACCCAGGTGTACAAACATTACACTGAGCAGCGATAAGTAATGGCTGAAGCTGTAAATGGGTGCAGAACATATACCTACTACCTACCCTTGAAATCTTTATCCTCCTCACTGACTCACTTGTCCCAGTTATCTTAAAAAAAACCCTCCTTCTTTCTCCCAGTCCCATATGCTCCTTGGGAGGTCTTTAGGTCCCAAATTTGCTGTTACCCATATGGATTCATGGTATGTATAAAGAAGTGAAAAGAAGAGATTCTGGGGTGCTTCTTGCTCCAAGGAGAGAAGGTAGGTTGAAAGTAAAAGAAGAATGTAGACCAGGTAGACACAATTTTGGTTATGTAAATAGGAATCAAAAAAATCTTTAGAGGAATAGGAAATGGGCAAGTCTCAGTGCTGGGTGTGATATTAATGTATTGGTTCATAAGAAGACTGTAGCATATAGCTATTGTTCATTTTTGATGAGGTGGAAAAATCTAGATAGACCTTCACTAAACTGCACCAACTGGGGATCCACTGAAGATTTCTGAATTTTGCAAATTAACAAGTAAAATGAAGTGGTTATACTGAGGCATTATTCCTGTTTTGTTCATTTTGACAACTATAGCACAGTTTTATACTTGTTTTACTGGAGTATCCTTTGTGAAATTAAGTCTCAGTAGTAGGAGACCTCACTACACTGTCAGTTATTAAATCTCTGTTGAAAGATGGGAAGTCTGCTAGCTTTGTGCATATAAGATAATTTTCCATCAGGAGTAGAGTGCCAAGGTGAAGTGGTCACATTGTCAGCTAAGACACTGCATCTATCTATTTAAAGGCTAGCCAGAGCAATGATCCAGCTGTCCGGTCAGTCTGGATTGGCAAACAACAATATTGCCAATCCTGAAAGTTTTTTAAAAACATGCAGACCCATAAGATTTTAACTTTCATGCACACAATCAGTTCCTAGTGCACATATGTGTATCTTATGCTCTATAGCAGTGGTTCCCAAACTTTAACAACCTGTGAACCCCTTTCACTAAAATGTCAACTCTCGCGAACCCTCTCCTAAAACTGAATATTTCCAGGGATTTTTCTCCTTTACCTGAGTATAAATTATAAAAGCAATGATCTTGAAAACTTAAAATTTGTTTTGGGCATGCTTATTACACACTATTTATGATTATTATTTATCATTACAGTATTTTTATTACATTATGAATACAGCAACACTCTTCCAAGCAGGGCTGGCTCTAACTTTTTTGCCGCCCCAAGGGAGGGAAAAAACAAAACAAAACCGAGCGCTGCCCCCCCAAGCAAAAAAAAAAAAAAAACCAACAAAAACCCCCGAGCGCCGCCCCCCGAAACAAACAGCCCCCCCCGAGCACCACCCCAAATTTGGCCGTTCCTTAGAAGGTGCCGCCCCAAGCACGTGCTTGGTCTGCTGGTGCCTGGAGCAGGCCCTGCTTCCAAAAATCTCACTTTCGTAGCTTGTATCAGTTTGAATAAGCCTGTTGTAAGAAAAGGCTCCTATGTTTCATCAAGGAGTATCAGATGTGAAATAGCATTAAGGTATTTAAGAAGCCAACTCAAAGTTCCTCCTACACAAGCATTCATGTCTTGAGCAGTCCAGGCAAACAACACGTTACAAAGCTTAAACTTGTTCTTCATAATAATTTTAAAAACAATGCTAGCTGCCTAGTTAATTTTAAAAACAGCAAAAAATATCCACCTCCCTTTCCATTTCTTATAAGGAGTCTTTTTAAGTTTAAATCTCCTCAGTGTGACAGATATGCTTGCTTTGATCTGCTTAGCTCTTGGAAGTCCAAGGGACAGCTCTGTCCACCATTAGGGAATTTCCCCCCCGAGAACCCCCTGTAACATTTTGCGAACCCCCAGGGGTTCATGAACCCCAGTTTGGGAACCACTGCTCTATAGTAAGCCAGCAGGAAGCTTACAGAAATGCCCTGGGGAGGGGATATTTAAATGATGTGCTCCTGACTAAATGGGAAGCACATCTTCAGTTTCATCTGCCTCATTACTCACCTTAGACCTGTTTCAAAACTATTTTGGCTGCCTCATCTAAGCCTATGTTTTCTGCATCCTTTCACAACCATATGTGACTGGGTCTCAGTGTGCTCCATACACAGTTACCCAATATGGCTTCATACATAGGATTTTCTGTAATCCTTTCCCCAGATGGCAAAGGTATTGTTAATATCCTCTTTAATTAATCCTGACTAAATTCTTGACTACTTCCTTGAAAGGGAAAGGAGGTGGAGGGGAAATGAGCCTTTCATTAAATTTAAAAGCCAAGATGTCTCCTATTTCCCACCCCAAAATTATCAACTTGACATGTTGGCAGGGGCAACTGAGCTAGGAAGGAAGGAAACTAAAATGGCAGGGAGAGGGAAGAATATTACAATGTTATATTTCAGTCTTGGTGTTTAAGAGGGCAAACTTACTACCTTGGGCCTTATCTTAAAGGTCAGTGGGAACTAGACATATAGTCCTGTAAAGAATAGTTTTGTATTCTTAAATAGCCACAGACCAGTAGGTTATATTCATCTCTAACAAGTACTAGTACACTTCTGCAACGTGCTAAAACCATTTTCAGAACCTACCACAGTCCATTCACCCGGGGGAAAAATAGCAAAGGTAGTTCAAAGTAGGACACATTTTGCATAAAATTCGAAGTCCTCAGGTGTTGGTGTCGCAGTATTGGCCATAAATCTTACTCAGAAACACTGTTAAATGTTATCTGTGTCCATTTACTCACCTTTTGTGCATTTTCCCCATCTTCATCTGCCAGATCGATTCTTGTGTGTCTTGGGCTGATCAAGTCTTTTAGTGTTAAGCAACTTACCTCCATCTGCAAGTTATAAAGTTGCACAGGTTAAGTTTGATATTACTTCATTTAGAAAAAAACAACACCCCGATTTCCAGAGGCTAAACTATCGTTTCCCTCCCATCCCCAAGAGGTGACCTTGGCAGCCTGCAGCTGCCCTCCTGTGACCGTCACCAACGCTCAGCCTTAGCCCCGGGGAAATCAGCCTTTCCGTCAGATATGCTGTAAAATCAACCCCGTGGCACACGGCTGCAGCGCGTGGGGAGAGCAGGCGCCTGAGCGAGCTACCCCAGCCCGGTGGGAGCCGGCGGCGACTAAAGTCAGCGGCGCTCAGGGTCTCCTGCGGGGCAGTTAGTTTTGGCGCAAAGAACCTGGAGGAATCGCGGCTTTGAATGAATGGGACAGCAGAGCGGCCGGCCAGCCCCCGGCGGGGAGAGCTCGGCAGAGCCCCGCTCCCCCTGTGCGGCGGGGCCGCCCCAGGCACTGAACCCCCAGGTCCTCAGGCATGAGAGAAGGGGAGGCTCGTACCTGCTGGTGCACCTGGAGGCTCAATTCAGACCAGCCCCCCCACCCCCAAGTCCGGCAGCCTGGGGGGACGGGGAGCGCGGGGCGAGCCGAAAGAAGGGGCTGGGGCTGTATAGGGGGGCCGGGCCCCCTCCCCCGAGGCTCGTCAGCACTTACCTCTGGGACACAGCCCTTCCCGGCTCTCGCTCGCGGCCTCCCCCGCAGCAGCGCCACGCACTCCGGAGCAGCCGGGAGGCGGGGGGTGCATGGGGGCAGCGACGGGAGAGGAGAGCGCCCTGTGCCCAGCCGCTGCCGCCCCCCCAACGTGCCGCCGCCGCTGCTGCCCGGAGATGCCACTCGGCGCTAAAGCTTCTATTCTGGCGCCCTGAGACACACTTTTACAATCCGGCCAATCAGGCGCGGCCGGCGGGGGAGCTCCCGCGGCGGGCCCCGCCAATCAGCGGCGCCGCCCGGCCGTCGGAGAGTTGGCGCTAGAGTCGGCGCGTTCTCTCTCCGGCTGCGGCCGCTTTTCGCTCCCTTCCCCGCCTCCCCCGCCCACCTGGGTACCTGGGATGCTGCGGGGCGGCCCTTTGTTAGGCATGAATGGGCCGCTCGAGTGCTGCTGGTGGGAGCCCAGGCGGGGAACAGATGGAGCCGCCGGGGAGATCGCGGGGGTGGGGGGCTTCGCTTTCCCCCCTACCCGGCTGCCTGCTGTGGAGGATTGTTCAGCCGCTTCCCCGGCCAGTGGAATTCAAGTCACTAGGGACGCGCTCCCTGCTGCCATCCTCCTGACGCCGTCCCGGCACCTCTGCATTTCTGAGACAGTTCAGATCCTCCCACTTTCCGTAACAAAACCGGACGCTTCACTGTTAGGAGTTGATCTTATCAAAAGTTTACAGTACAACGGTATAGCGGAGTTTGATAAGATCAAGCTTGCAGCTGAGACAAAGCTGGCGGGAGGGCTGCAAACGCTTTGGAGGTCAGAGCTAAAAGTCAGAGGGATCTTGATAAACTGGAGAACTGGGCTCTAGACAACAAAATGAAATTCAACATGTAAGGTGCCACGCTTAGGGAAGGAAAACCAAATGCACAAATACAGAATGGGGGAGAACTGGTTTGGCAGCAGCACTGCTGAGAAGGATCTGGGAGTTGAGGGGTATCACAGCCTCAACATGAGTCAGCAATGCGATGCTGTTGGGGGGAAAAAAAGCAAATGCACATTTGGGTTGCATTATCAAAGGCATCCTATGCAAGTCACCGGAGGTGACACAGTACCTACCGCTCAACTTGGTGCTGGTTAGGCCTTGGCTGGAGTACCATGTCCAATTTTAGTCACCAATGTATAGAAAGGATATAGAGAAACTTGAAAGGATCTAGAAGTGAGCAGCAGAGATGATCAAAGGGATGGAATGCAAGCCATACAGGTGAAGGCTGAAAGAACTGGATATGTTTAGTTTGGAAAAGAGGAGATTAAGGGCGGAGACAGGATAGGATACTTGAAAGGCTGCCGTAAAAAAGATGGAAAAAAGTTGTTTTGTCCTGCAACAGAGAACAGGACAAGAGGCAATGGGTTCAAACTACAGCATAGCAGATTTAGATTAAATCTGAGGAAAAACTTAACTGTAAGAATCATAGAATCTCAGGGTTGGAAGGGACCTCAGGAGGTCATCTAGTCCAACCCCCTGCTCAAAGTAGGACCAACCCCAACTAAATCATCCCAGCCAGGGCTTTGTCAAGCCTGACCTTAAAAACCTCTAAGGAAGGAGATTCCACCACCTCCCTAGGTAACCCATTCCAGTGCTTCACCACCCTACTAGTGAAAATTTTTTTCCTAATATCCAACCTAAACCTCCCACTCTGCAACTTGAGACCATTACTCCTTGTTCTGTCATCTTCTACCACTGAGAACAGTCTAGATCCATCCTCTTTGGAACCCCCTTTCAGGTAGTTGAAAGCAGCTATCAAATCCCCCCTCATTCTTCTCTTCTGCAGGCTAAACAATCCCAGTTCCCTCAGCCTCTCCTCATAAGTCATGTGCTCCAGCCCCCTAATAATTTTTGTTGCCCTCTGCTGGACTCTTTCCAATTTTTCCACATCTATTTTGTAGTGTGGGGCCCAAAACTGGACACAGTACTCCAAATGTGGCCTCACCAGTGCCGAATAGAGGGGAATGATCACGTCCCTCGATCTGCTGGAAATGCCCCTACTTATACAACCCAAAGAACATTAGGACAATGGAACAAACTAGCTGGGGAAGTCATAGAAGCTCCTTCACCCGAGGTTTTCAAAAGGAGGCTGGATAGCCATCCGTATTGGATGGTTTATCACAACAAATCCTGCATCTTGGCAGGAGGTTAGACTAGACCCTTATGGTCCTGTCTAACCCTATGATTCTAAGAGAGTGCAGTCTTGGGGTTTGGGGGTGGACGTGGACCCAAAGCTGCCTGGATTCAAATGCCCCCAAACTTCGAGGGGATGTGGGTCAGGATCCAGATTGTGTAGCAGCCTCCAGTCTCTAAAAACAGGCCAGGTCACTGCCTGTGATAACTGTGTGTTTATGAACAGGATCAATGTTAGCTGGTTGACATAGTCATCATAGAACCATAGGGTTAGAAGGGACCGGAAGGGTCATCCAGTCTAACACCCATGCCGTCCAATCATCAGATACATGTGAGTGAAGAGGGGAATCTACAACACAGTACTTAGAACTTTAAACATGAGCTAATTCCTCACAATCTCACCTAGGCTGTTTGAAAGGTTAAATGCTAAAATAAGCATATGCTTCTATGAAGGCAAAGGTCTTGACACAAATTCTTCATAGAGTGCTGGGTCATTCTCTTGGGAGTGATTTCCGCCACCCCCATTCAAGAGACACAGAAATAAATGTCCAATTGTCCTCTCAAAGACCAGAAGAATTATTTGCCCTGGAAAAATTCACCTTAACAAGATGTTGCACTTTGCATGTGATTGTTCCCAGAGATGAACTTCAGTTACTATGCTTTCATGAATGGCTCAGAGTGTACTATGTGCATTGAAAGGGATAACAGCAAATTTTAATCAATGACTATATATAGTAAGCACACATGAGAACTCTGTCTCTAACATCAGTAGAAGGCAAGGGCCGTATATTGCCCAAAGTTCAGTCTGATGGCACTCCAAATGCATAAAGATAAACAAGGGAGAGCTGCAGCAACTAATGATCTGGGTGATTCCTATTTTTTCAAGCGTGTAGAGGCTCAGTGTCAACTACAAGTTCAAAGGGGATGGGAAAATGACAAAGTAATTGATGTCTGCTGTATAGTTGTACAGTAAACTTTAAAATGTTCAATCTAAACTTCCCCTTAACTTGAGATCATTTAGAGCATGCATGAAGAAGTCTCCAGCATGCAATGTTAGTGATTTTGTTTTCTATGTGTAGTTTGTATTTAAGATAATTAGCCTTTTGCTTCCTTAGCTACAAGCATACTGATGCACCTGTCTTGTGGTTTTTGTTTGGTTGGGTTTTTTTTGGTTCTTTTCCAGAAGGATTCCCTTCTTGAGTTACTTGTGACTCTTTCGTGGGAGTTCTCACATCTGATTAAAATAACTAATTCTGATAAATAACGTGTAAAATTATTTTGTCATTACATGGCATTTGTTGCTCAGAAGTGAGCTTTGAATTTAACTTTATTTCACAAGTCTAATCAGTAGAAAACAGGATTATGAGTGGTATTGAATTGTACATATACCTTAATTTACTTATTCTTATCAAGAATGGTACCCTGCTCTATTCTATTCTCCTTTCAGGGTTACTTACTGAGAAAGTTCCCAGGTCACTATAGTTTGTTGAATGGAATGAAACGCGAACTCCTTTCTTTAAAAAGACCCTGGAATTCTTTAATTGCTCTTCATGTACCTTATGGAAAAAAGGAATGCTAATTTGTGATCCACAACCTAAGGTAGTGTCTTATTAAAATGTATAAATTATTAGCAATTCTGAATTCGTATCAGCAATTACATACTTGGAAAAGAAACTTTATTCTACCCAATAGGTAAACTAATACAGCTCTAACCCACTGTCTATGCAGTGACTCATAAAGCATACCCAACTGAAAGAACCCACAATCAGGCCAAACAAGAATCTTGCATCACACTTTACTGTAGTCAGATACTGGTTCTGACAGGCTATTGGGGAAAAGCAAGCTCAAGATCTGTGGACCCTTTGCAGTGAGCTGCACTCCCCTATAAGTAGGGCCCTACCAAATTCAGGGTCCATTTTGGTCAATTTCATAGTCATAGGATTTATAAAATAGTAAATTTCATGATTTCAGATATTTAAATCTGAAATTTCATGGTGTTGTAACTGTAGGGGTCCTGACCTAAAAAGGAGTAGGGTGTGTCACAAGGGTGTGCGTGTGTATGTAGGTGTCACAAGGTTATTGTAGAGGGGGTTGCAGTACTGCTACCCTTACTTCTATGCTGCTGCTGGCGGGGCACTGCCTTCAGAGATGGGGGCCTGGCCAACAGCCACTACTCTCTGGCTGCCCAGCTCTGAAGGCAGTGCAGGAGTAAGGGTAACAATACCGTGACCCCCTAAAATAACCTTGTGACCCCCTAAAATAACCTTGTAACCCTGGCAAATCCCTTTTGGATCAGGTCCCCCAATTTGAGAAACGCTGGTTGCCCCCATGAAATCTGTATAGTATCAGATAACAGCATGCAAAAGACCAGATTTCACGGTCCGTGACGTGTTTTTCATGGCTGTGAATTTGGTAGGGCCCTACCTATAAGGCTGATAAAAATGAATGTGCTATTTAACAAACCCATTATTTATCCTGATATAGTAAACTTTCACCTTGATTGATATCTTATCTCTGTTCTTAAACTATAGATTTTATTGATCAGTCATAAACAGCTGCACATTAATTACTAATCTGGCAAAAGACTGAATATATTAAGAGTAATGGCTTTCTAATTGGAGTGTAACTGCATTGGCCATAGTTCCAGAACAATGACCTTCTGGTTGCTTAAGGGCTTGTTGATGTTTATGGGCTTGATGCAGGAATGACTTGGTGAAATTCTATGACCTATGTTATTCCAAAGGTCACATTAGAAGATCATAATGATCCTTTCTGGCCTTAAATCTATAAATGATTAAACAGAAGCAGAGGCATCTATAGACTGGTGTGAGACCAGGGAGTCAGAGCCAGATAGGCTACACTATGTGTATCTTATTTAAAATGCTACTCTGTTTTCTAACATCTTCAATGGAACCAAGGCCTTTAATAGACACTTGGGTCATTGTCTCTTCTTGCTCTAAGTTAAAGATGTCTCTGAATAGAAATTGCTTAATATTAAAGCTTACAGGGAATATTTTTCGGAGGACGAATTCAAATCAGAGTTGGTACCATCACTTATTTTTATTTAACATTTTACACTCATGCTAACCTTGGCAACTGAACTTCATGCACTGGACACGTACAATGCTGCTGTCTAACCCCTAGATAAAAGCTCCTGTGCTGGTAGTAGGACAGAATATCAAGATACCTGTAGTGTTCCACAATACAGACTAGAGAACTCCTCCATGTCTTCCTTGATTCACAAAAAGCATTTTAAAAAATAATCTCAAGAATGCTTTCTGATGGATAACATTTAGTGCAAGTAAACAATTTTATTTAGTTTGACCATCCTTAAATGTGTTCTGATAAGCTAAGGAAAACTCTTGAGTGAAGATGCTGTGATTCAGAAAATGAGGTACGTGAGCAAATATCCGCTGACATAAGCTCTCTGGACTGAATTTTATGAACCATTAGCCAGTGTAGAATTGGACCCAAAGAATGGAACCTACTTTCAGGGTGAAATTCAGCCCCTTGTAGGTGGTCAGTGAAAGGCCCTCTGTCACGGAAGCCCTACATTGGGAAGAGGTGAAGTCAAAGTAGCCACACTCTGCAATCCTGTGTTCTATGGAAGTGGTCGCCATAGGCATTAGGCTGGTGCATGCAGTGGGGAGCATGGGAGAGTGTTGTTTGTATATCGACTGGAGAGGGAGGAAGAAAGGTGGCATGGCCTTTGATATGCAATTGTATTTCAATTGCTGGGAATGGAAGTGCTTATGGAGGAACAATGGCTGCTATTCCAGTCCCATAAAAATGTCCACTTAGTGTGGATGAAGCCTCTAACCTAAGCAGGAAATATTGGTGGCAGCAGTATTGTGTAGTAACTCTCTTCTGGGACACAGAAATTAAAAACCTCAAAACAAGCCAGTTTCCAAGATCAGAAGGCCTCAAGTGATTTTCAAGTTGTAGTAAGTTTGCTTCTAAGTTTGTTCGCCTTTAGAAAAGGTTTGGATTGGCTAATATGCACTATTGTAATAATTTCTTAAAGTATTTATTTGAGATAGTTATTACTTTACTGAAAATAACTCAATTCATCTCCAGGAAGTCATGTTTTGCACTATTGCTTAACATGTAAATTAAGAAGAGCAAGGACCAGGCGAAACAACATTTCCTTTTCTAGATATTCCAACTGAATCAATGTTGCTGTTCTCGAGAAGAGATTAACTATTGTTATCCGTGAACATGCATATCAAAAACGCTTCTAATTATTTACATCTCCATACATAATATCTACAATGTATGTCAAATATTCCAGTACATCACACAGGATATGCTTATAAAAGTCATATGCTAAATTAAAGCAGCACTGACTCATTTCTGACTCCTCCACTGTATTGAGTCTCCCCTAAAGAAGCAACATTCTGTAAGATTATTTAAATGTCTTGATGACTGGAGAGCACACATAGCATATGTAACTTTTCTATTTTGACTGTGTAACCTATATTCCACTCGCTCTTTAGAGCCATGCCATGTATATTACTGAAAAATAAAACAAATATGTTAATTTAATGCAATTCAATTTAATCTTTCCTGTTGCAGACCCTGAAAATATATTCTCTTCTATGCAGGATAGGGCTAAATATGCCAGAGCTATACAATATATAGGTAGCACAATACAAATGCTGTACTCTGGCAGAGGCGACAGAAAGCATTCTGTTACAAGTGAAATTCTTAAATACACAATTTTATATTAATTAATATTTCTATAGTGCCTCCCATCTGAAGAGTACAAATAACTTTAAGCGTTAATGCATTTAAACCTCATAAGATTATTTTGAGGGAAGTAAGCATTATTGTTTTTTATTAAAGACTGAAACTGAGACGTAGATCAAGTGACTTGCCAGGATACATAGGAAGTCTTTGGCTGAAATAGAACTCTAATATCCAGAATTGGTCTTGCACTTCATCATGAGACCCTTTGAACTTGCTGCTTTCACAGGGTCTTGAATCTTTAACAATGACAGTCTTACACTCAAGAGTTTCTCATTCGTTTGTGTTAAATGTATTAACAAAATCAACATTTCTAAGCTCTCTGATTAAAAATCTCTTCCTTTTGATTCAGATTTCACTTGCTTGGTGTCAGTCATAAACTGACTGTACTAGTTCTTCATCTGGTTATGGTCTTTCATGAATAAGGGTGAGACAAAGACTCAATATCTAATATGAAGTAAATCAAAATGATTATTTATATTATAGCATCTAAAGGTCTCAATCAGGACTGAAGCCTTATTGTACTTGGTACTGTAGGTGGACAGCTTACAATCCAAACATTTTGTGGGAAACCTTTCAGAGCTCCTTTATACATCATAAAGACACAGGAGAACAAAATCCCCAGTCTTCCATTACAAGTTCCTGTTAAGGAAAATAAATTAAAATAAGTGTCTATTTCTTTTGTTTCATATGCATTAGATCTCTACATCCCAATAACAGTTGATACCCCATTATGCTGATGAGACATAACATAAGATCATCTCTGTCCCAAAGGGCATACAGTCTTCGCTGCTTTAACTTTAATTACAGGGTTGTAAGTTTGCATACTCAGCTATGGAACTCCAGTAAAATAACAATGCATAACCATTCCTGCATAACATTAATAGATAGTTTAATAACTCTAAATGTAGTGAACATTTTGTACTACAAATAAGCAACAAAGAGCAGTTTTGAATAAGTGCTACATTTTCATATAATGGCATAGAGGCTAGTTCTCTCTATGGCCCAGCCACTTGGAAAGTTCAGGTTGTTGTTTTTTTTTTTTTTTTTTTAAATTGTGGGTCCAAAAAACAAAACAAAAAAACCCCAACACCTTTACAGAAGAGTATTTTTTTCCCCACATTTTCAATCTTTTGAGACCAAGTGTAGAAAACTTCAGCTGAAAAGGAGGATTTTTTCCTGAAAGTTATAAGCATAAAAAGAGGTTATAACAGAAGTCCCAATGTAACCCTAACGACAACATGTGCTACCATGAGAAATCTATAAGGATCACACAACAAAATAGTTATAGTGAAACCATTTAACTCTTCAATAACCACAAATATCCTATTTGAGGAATACAATCAAGACAAATCCAGGGAAGAATAAAAACAGAGCTATGGGTAATTATAGGTACACCTCAGTTTTGTACCACCTTTGTCTCTGGCCCATTTCTATTTAGCTCTGACCATGAATACCACTTCACTGTCATTTTGCCATTCTGCCCCCTATTCTTGGAAAAGTTCCTAGATTTTCAGGTCAGAAGTCATTGGATCATAGTCTGACCTCCTGTATAATACAGGCATTAAATTTCACTCTGTTATCCCTGTACTGAGCCCAGTAATTTATGCTTTCATTGAACACAACTTGCAGACAGTCTTGATTTGAAGATGGCAAAAGAGAGATTTCACCACTTCCCTTGGTTGTTTGTTCCAATGGTTAATCACCCTCACTGTTAAAAAGTTGTGCCTTATTTCTAATTTGAATTTGTCTGGCTTCAGCTTCGAGACATTGGATCTTGTTACGTCTTAGGGCTGGTCCACACTAACCCCCCGGTTTGAACTAAGATACGCAACTTCAGCTACGTGAATAACGTAGCTGAAGTCGAAGTATCTTAGTTCAAACTACAAGGTACTTACCGCGGGTCCACACGCGGCAGGCAGGCTCCCCCGTCGACTCCGCGTACTTCTCTCGCGGAGCAGTAGTACCGGTGTCGACGGCAAGCACTTCCGGGATTGATTTATCGCATCTAGACAAGACGCGATAAATCGATCCCAGAAGATCGATTGCTTACCGCCGAACCCGGAGGTAAGTATAGACATACCCTTAGATCTAGTGGAGGAAGAGCCTTTTGGTACCTGGTATTTTCTCCCTGTGAAGGTACCTATTACACTAATTAAGTAACTTCTCAGAGCTGGTCTACACTACCGTTTAAGTTGATGTAATTTATGATGCTCAGGGGTGTGAAAAAGACACCCCCCCCCCCCCGAGCGACACAAGTTAGTGACTTAAGCACTGTCCACACTGATGCTTCTGTCTCTCGTGGAGGTGGAGTAATTATGCCGACAGGAGAGCGCGCTCTCGTCAGCGTAGCGCATCTTTACCAGCATTGAGGCAGCTGCACGGATGTAGCACCGTAGGGTAGACTTGCCCTCAGTCTCTTTTGATCAGCTAAAGAGATTGAGCTCTTTAAGTATCTCACTGTAAGGCATTTTCTCCAGCCCTCACATCATTTTTGTGGCTCTTTCTTGCACCATCACCAATTTGCAACACCCGTTTTTTAAAACTGACACCAGAACTGTACAACGTGTTCCAGTATCAGTCTCACCAGTGCCATATACAGAGGTAAAATCACCTCCCTACTCCTACTTACTACTCCCCTCTAGAGGTAGGTGGAAAATGGTTTTACTATCCTGGAAAACTTTGAGATTTCAAAAAGTTGGAATGAAAATGCAATCTTAAATATTCACAAATTGAAAATTTTGGTTTGGATCAATGGAAACATTTTGTTTTGATTTTGATCTTTTTAATCTCAAAATAAATTTTACTCTGTCCTGTCCTCATAACTATTTACCACTCTGCCAATCTTTGCCATTTGCAAATTTTATAAGCAGTGATTTTATATTTACTTGCAGAACATACACTGTGTTCCAAAATACCAGGTGCTCACCTCTTATTTGAAATCTGTCCCCAAAACTCACTGCTTCCACAAACTAGCGCACACCAATAAAACTGCCACTGCCCACCCATCTATTTAAAATAAAATGGTGAAAGCAGTTCCAAGATGGTCTCCTGTGCTTTTTCTTTCTGTCTCTTTAGGCTCTGATCCTGCAATCCAATCCACACAGGCAAACCCCTATGGCTACATGAAGTTCTATTGAAGGATTGGGCCTATTAGTTCTGTGTTATGCACAGGGACAAAACAAAATGAGTTGAATAAGTTCTCCATCTGCTCTGATGTTTTATGAATTTCACTTTCTAGAACAAGTATGCTATGGTTATGCTGCACATGCAAGTGTATTTTTGTCAGTCCTACCTTGTGTGGAATAGTCACACCGAGAGGCAGAAGCATCGGTGTGGACAGTGCTTAAGTCACTGTAACTTGCATCGCTCTGGGGTGTGTGTGTGTCCTTTTCACACCCCTGAGTATCATAAATTACATAAGCACTCGTGTGCACAGCACTGTGTCGGCAGGAGAAACTCTCCTGCCAACGTAACTTATGCTGCTCGTGGAAGTGGGATTTTTTTTATGGCGACGGGAGAGCTCTCTCCCGTCGGCATTGAGCATCTTCACCACGCGCGTTGCAGCAGTGCGGCCATACCGGTACAGCCGTGCCACTGCAGCGCTGTATGTGTACACATGGCCTTAGTTAGAGGTTTTCTGAGTAGTACTTGGCTGGCAAAATACTTCGAATATTGAGTTTACGTTACCATTCATTTTAATTTTGAGACAATAAATCATAGCAGGCGTATGTTCTCCTGGTCGTGTCTGAGCTTAGAGGCTTTATATTGTTATGCGGAGAGATACTGGTGGCTGCTTGGATCACAAGCCTCTTTGAGATTGGGTGTGAGTGCACCCTTCACTTAAGACAGTTGTAAGAAACACTTAAAGGGCCACACCTAAAACAGTATGTCTACACAGCAGCTGGGAGGTGTGATTCCCAGCACAGGTAGACAGACTTGTGCTAGCTCAGGTCAAGCTGGCTCATTTAAAAATAGCAGTGTGGCTATTGTTGCAAAGTCTAGCTGCTTAAGTCCAAGCCATAGAGTCTCTGCTCAGAAACTAGCACCATGTGGGCAGAAGGTTCCACTGGGTATTGGTCTGACTGGGTGACGCGGGAGCTGGGGTCAAATGAAGGCAGAATAGAGGAACTGAGGCCTGGTCTATACAACGCGGTTAGATTGATGCAAGGCCGCGTCCATCAACCTAGCTGTGGATGTGTCTATGCTTAAATTTCACTTCTGCTGATGTAACTGCCCTGCTATGCTGACTTAATAATGCCACCTCCCCGAGCGGCATAGAGTCAAAGTCGATGTAGTTAGAGCAGTGTAGACACTGTATTACTTACTCTGACTTACCGGCCTCCAGGCGCTGTCTCATAACGCCCCACACTGACTGCTCTGGTCACTGTTTTAAACTCCATTGCCCAGGATCCAAGTGGACAGGAAGCCATCCCTCCCCTTTAAAGCCCCACACATACTCAGGGCTGTGAGCTATCCCCCACTTCATTTCCCCAACACCCCCTCTCCCCAAGGGCTATACTCACCATGGCTGGTGCTGTGACTGACACTGTGCTGTAGCAATCCCAAGGAGACGTGAGACTGTAGAGCTCATAGCTTTCTGGGATCAAGGAGAGTGAGTTGTCCTAAGTTTTGATTTCTGTCGTGACTGAATACACTGACAATGGTACGTCTGAGTGTTGTATCTGCAGCTGCTGGTATTGTGGTCTTGAGGGTCCCTCCCTCCACACCCATGGAATGCCTGAGCCATATAAGGAGGAGAAAGAAGTGGACTTGAGATGACGTGTCCCAGGAGATGCTGCAAGCCTGTGCTGCATCAGAGAATGAGACCAGAGCCTGGAGGATGACCCTTGCAGACAGCGTGGAGAAGGAAAGAGTGGAGAGGTCTGGGAAACCAAGCAGGAAAAGGAGAGGGAGATGCACCAGGACACACTGGGGCCAGTGGCATAGCCAGGTTTAGAGCACGGGGGAGTGGAGCTAAAAAAAAGGCGCTGGGAGCAACAAAAAAAATCTCCGCTCTGGCTGCAGTGTAGGAGCAAAAAAGGGCGCTGGAAGCAAAAAAAAGCGCCGCTTCTGCTCAGTGAGGGAGTGGCCGCTCCCCCTGCTCCCCCCTGGCTACGCTACTGAATGGGGCTTCTCATGTACAAACAGAAATGCCGGGGACTCTGGTAGATCTGCAGGTTCAAGAATCCCATACTTGCCTCCCTCTGCAGCCGATAGCCTCAATGTCGGGACCTTCCTACACCCCCAATAACATTCCATGTTGCATCAGAGGTCACTGCACTGCCCTACCACTCCACTCCAGGGGACATTAATGACAATCACAGCTGCACACACACTGACCGGTGAAAGACAGTGGGCGTATGTGTTCCTGAAATGGAAATGACCATTCTTTCCCCTCCATAATTTCTGTTCCCTTAATTTATTAAGGTTCCCTTAATTTATTAACCTTAATTTATTAAGGTTTATTACATTCTAAATGTTTGTTTATTTGCCAGGTTACAGAATAAAATTCTATTTTTTGGAACATAATTCATCTTTATTAATTCACAATATATGCTGACTGGTGCTGAGCAAGTCTGACAGGCACCAATTTCCTGTTTCATTTTATCACAGAACCCATAACATCATTCACAAACAATATTAATAGGTGCATTGGCAATGCTCTATTCCTACACACACAGCACTCACTGCAAGGTTCATACTGGGCTGCAAACGAGCAAGGCCAGATAGAGCAAAGTGCAGCAACACACAGTACTCTGGCTCACTATTAAAATGATCTTTCAAAGCCTTCCGGAGCGGCATAGCTCTGCATTGAGCTCGTCTTATAGCCCTTGTATCTGGCTGTTCAAATTCAGCAGACAGCCACTCCACCCCGGCACAAACTTTTCTCCCTTTTCTTCACAGATATTATGCAGGACCCAGCAGGCAGCAACAACCATTGGGATATTTTTTTCCCCACTGAGATCCAATCTCATGAGCAGACAACACCAGTAGGGTTGCCAACAGTCCCGGTTTTGCTGGGAGTCACCCAGATTCAGGCTCTATCTCCCGAAGGCTACTGAAGCCAAACTGGGAGATTTTAGGTGCTAAAAGTCCAGCAGTGCAGCGGGGCTAAGGCAGGCTCCATTCCTGCCCTGACCTGCCACCAATCCCGGAAGTGGCTGGCATCCCTGTGACCCCTGGGGGCTCTGTGCGCTGTCTCCACCCTGAGCATTGACTTCATAGCTTCCATGGGCTGGGAACTGCAGCGTCCAGAGCCCGCTGTCCCCCCTCCCCCGTACCCCCTCTCCCCCCCCCCCCCACACCCCACGCAGGGACGTCCTGTGCAGCCACGTCAGGGAGCGGTGCGGGGCCAGGGCAGGCACAGAGCCTGCCTTAGCCCCGCTGCACTGCCGACCGGGAGATGCCTGAGGTAAGCGCCTCCCGGCCGGAGCCTACACTCCTGCCCCTGGCCGGATCCCCCTGGTGCATCCCAACCCCCTGCCGCAGCTCTGAGCCCCCTCCTGCACCCAAACCCCCTCCCAGAGCTTGTGTAACCCACACACCTTCTGGGTGTGGTGGTCTGTCCCATCTAGTGGCACCGAGACCACTTAGAGCAGACTCCTTTTTTCTCTCTCTCTCTATAGCCTTAGCTAAGTTGGCGTTTAGCTCATGTGGTAGAGGCTCATGCACTAAGCTCCAGAGACCCCAGGTTTGATCCCACCCGCTGACAACTGGGTCTGTCAGCATTACACTTACACCCTGCTCCCACCCCTGCCCCAGGCTCAGCCCAGAGTCCCCTGCCCCAGCCCTGTGAAAGTGAGTGAGGGACAGAGGGAGGGGGAATGGAGTGAATGGGGTGGGGTCTCGGAGAAGGGGCGAGGCAGTGAGCCTTTAAACAACCACAGTCACATTCAACTGTCATTCTGCACCTGCTGAGCCTGTAGTTGGATTGCTTCCTTGGTGCTATCGAGGTGGCCGGTGTATAGCTTCATGAGCCATTGGAACCAGGGATAGGCTCAGTCTCCCAGGATCACTATTGGCATTTCAATATTTCCAATGCTAATCTGCCGGGTGGGGAAGAAAGTCCCTGCTTGCAGCTTTCTGAATAGTCCTGTGTTCTTAAAGATGTGCACATCATGCACCTTCCCTGACCAGCCCACACTGATGTTGGTGATTCACCAGTGCTTGCATTACCACAGAAACGTTGCCAGTGAGTACATCAACAGAAAGGGCTAGGTGGTCTGATGCTAAAATTGGGCTAGGTGTGCCATCTATCACCCCACTGCAGTTCAGGAAGCCGATTGCTTCAAAGCCATCCACTATGTCCTGCACATTGGCCAGAATCACAGTATTGCGTAGCAGGAGGTGATTAATGGCCTTGCATCACAACAGCCCCTTTGGTGGATTTCCCAACTTCAAATTGATTCCCGACTGACCCGTAGCAATCTAGTGATGCAAGTTTCCACAGTGTCAGCACGGCTCTCATTTTGGTGTCGCTGGTGGGTTGGGGGCGAGTTTGGTACACAGATCCAGGAACGTGGCCTTGCACATCCAAGAGTTCTGCAGCCACTGCTCATCATCCCAAACCTGCATTCTGATGCAATCCCAGCAATCAGTGATAGTTTCTCAGGCCCGAATTGGCGCTCCACCATCTGCAGCTGCTTGGTGAACACCGCCAACATTCTTGAACTGGTTCTCACTATGTCCGACAGTAATCTAGCCTCCAAGGAATCATCACGTTCCCCGCAGCTCCTCTTGTGGTTCTGCAAATATTGCAGGCTACGGCACCCCATGCTTGTAATGTTCATGACCGCTGGGCAGGATCCATGCTTCTGTCAGCGATGGTGGACAGCAAGGAGGGGGACACAGGTTTGTGGGTTTTTGAAAAGAGGCATGAAATATGATGGGGTGCAAGACAAAATTATAGGATGGAGAAAACTGCATTATGGGAAGTTGAACCCATTCTCCCAGTCACCCAATGCGACTTGTTTTGGTCCCATGCAACATTGCAAAAGTTTTCCAAAACACCCTGTGTTGGATGGTGGTGAGTTGCACAGTTCACTGCACTGTGCATTGATACAAGCACTCCTGATGAGTATGTGCACCGCCAACACAAAGAGTGTACCATGCACATGCACAAGCGATGTAATAACTGCAACAGCTGTATGCCGACATAACTTAGGTCAATGTAGTTTTGTAGTGTAGACGTGGCTGGAGAACAGACAAGAATAGAGATAAAGCTAGAGGCAAAAAACAAGAAAGCCAGGCAGCAGCCTGTAAATAGGGGTGGCCCTGGAAAAAGCACTAGAGATTTTGGGTCTGATGTGGGCTACAAAGGCTTGGGGGTGAAAGCTAAGAAACTGTTCCTTTTCTTTTTGGTTCTGCCTGTGTTCAGAGAAACAGGACTTTGTCCATCCCCTGGAAATAAACAGGATTGCATCAAAGAAAATATGACACTATCCATTTCTACTTTCAACTAGAACATCCCCATAGCCCCAAACTTTGATTAACCATTCAGGTTGAAAAGGGGCAACCAATATTTACATCTTATGAAATAAAACTCCCTGGCATAATCATAATGTCCAAGTGTTTTGAAAGGCAGATACACTTGCCTAACGTTGTCTGTCTTTTAGATGCAACTCAGGTTGCCTTAAGGGCAGTATAACCCTTCACTCAGATGTTCAGAGATGCCAATAAGAGGATGTAGTGAAAAGAATATAAAATCATTCCTGACAGTTTATTGTACCTTATGGAGCAAAAATTTGCAAGTTATGCTAAGTGTTAATAAGTAGTACTTCATGTAAGCATGGTACAGTGCAGTGAGTTTCATGAAGAACATCCCTATGAAGTATTTAACACCTATTTTACAGATAGCTTCTTTGTGTCTCAGTTAAACTAAGTGACATGCCCAGAATCTGTTGGTGACAGCAATAGGAATAGCTACTGGAGTCTTGTCTGTTCTAATCATTGGACTCTTTATTTCAGGAGAAGAGTAAAGACCCTTCCCTCATTAATTGCTGCTGGAGGATTTACATCGGGTCAGTTGCCCATTAGAGGTGATTGAGTTCCTCCTTACTGAAGCTGGTGCTGGTAAGACCAGAACCACAATTTTTATATTTCTCAAAAAATGGATGGTTTAGAAAGCCATTAAAAATAATTTCTTAGCCATATTACTTGATAAAATTATTGGTTTTAATTTCACATGCTGGACTTAACTCTGCTTCAGATAAGACCTTTTCCCATCAGCAATTCCAGCCAACACTAGAGTACTCCCTGTTTGGGGGAGAAAAGCAGAAATGGAAATCACTTATCTTGGTCTAAGCCAAGGCCTGCAGTTTACTCGCAATTTATAAAGGCCTTAAATTTACTTACAATTTTCATAACGGACATATAGCCAGGTGTACCCTAAATCATGGGTACACAGCCTTAGCTGAATCTTGCAACAACCCAGAATCATCAAGTGTCACCCTGTCACTGTTGCTATGATCATCTCGATCAGATTTTAATTTTTTTTAAAGTAAAATGTAAAAAGGAAGGGCTTGTATTTTTGGAATCATGATACAGGATCTTATCCATTACTACCGTTGGCATTGCAGCTATAAACTGCATAATGATGCTGCAGCAGTGTGCTGCTTTCCTACAGCCCTCTAGATTGTGTGAATGAGGTTTAGGGTGTGCTATCAGATGTTTCCGCTACCTTGGGGAATTCAGTCTTGGCATCAAATTAATCTCTTACAGCTGTTTTGGTAAAGCAGGTGAAAAGTGAACATAATTATCAAAGCTCCATGGCTGCTGATAATTGTATGAAACCTCTGAATATGCCTGTGCCATAGGTCTCTAGCATAGCTTGTAATTCACTGAAATGACAGTGTTTAAAACCATTTTCTTCTTGAATGGCTGCAAAGGCCAGCAAGTCAATCACACAGCTTTAAAAAGTCCCTTATATTCTCAGTGCAAGCTTTGAATGAATTGCTTATTCAATATTCTCAAAGTCCTAACATTCACAAGCTGGGCTACCCAGAGTATGTAATGAGGCCTAGTGTGTTGGCCTTCTTCTTAGCCTGAATAAAAATAAAACAACCTGATTTTGCTAGTAATGCATATATGATCATTTTAAAATGCTGCCTGTAACCTAGCAAATCACAGCTGAACTTAATACATTTAATATTTAACTGGGGTTGTATGGTTAAGAATGACTTCATTTCCTCTTCCTTTGCTTTTTATGATGACTATGGTCTATCTTTAACTCTTCTCACTCTCAAAGTAGTTGTACCGAGCAGTTGTTAATAAGTCAACACTGACTGATTTAAAAAAAAAAAAAATTATATACAGACAAGCAAGAACAAACTATTTCTGTATCTATGATGTAGGACAGTGGCTCTCAACCTTTTCAGATCCTTTCAGGAGTCAGATTTGTCTTGTGTACCCCCAAGTTTCACCTCACTTAAAAACTACTTGCTTACAAAATCAAACATAAAAATACAAGTGTCACAGCATGCTATTACTGAAAAATTGTTTACTTTCTCATTTTTACCATATTTTAAAATAAATGGAATATAAATATTGGACTTACATTTCAGTGCATAGTGTATAGAGCAGTATAAACAAGTCATTGTCTGTATGAAATTTTAGTTTGTACTGACTTTGCTAGTGCTTTTTACGTATCCTGTTGTAAAACTAGGCAAATATCTCTGAGTTGATGTACCCCCTGGAAGACTTCTGCATATCCATGGTTGAGAACCACGCATTTTGGATAGGGATTCCTGGGATGTGGTGTGTGAGCTTGATGGAAGTGATACACTAACAGCATGATCTGTCCCCTTTAAGGAGGCATGGAGCCTGGGACCAGCCAATCTCTGTTCCTTGAAATGGCCCCTTTAAGGAAATAAGTATTCAAAGGAGCAGCAAACTGGCTGGGTAATGGGGCCAGGTGTTACCCAGATAACTTCCTTCTTAACATGATAAAACCCAGCTGCAAGGTGACTGATGCAAGGAAAGAAGGGAGATAGCCTAGAGAGGAGAACTGCAGAGAAGTATTGAGTCAGGAGAAAAGCTCCCTGGAATAGGCACCAGAATCTGAAGAGATTGGGGGCTATAAAAGCCTGCCTGAATCACAGCACATCCCCAAGAAGGAGGGCTGAGGGGTCCCTGAACCAAGGTGTTGAAGTGTGAGAGTCCAAGGATTAAGGTTGTCATGAACTGGAATATGGATGGTCAGACCTACTACTTGCAGCAGGGGTGGTCAGGCTTAGGGGTTAGCCCTGGAATCTGGACCAGAGCACAGCTGGGAACAAGGCAAGCACAAGAGAGATCATAGCTGTGGACATGTGTATTAAATCTTGCCGTTAAGCAGTCAGGTGCAGTTGTTAAGCAAGTAGCCTGCCCTGCTGTACCTCAGCTGTGCTTATAGAGTGCCTTTAGAGTGGGCAGGGGCAGCTATGAGCCCTCCTTCCTGACAAAGAGAGGCTCTGTGGAATGGGGCTGGTACCTAGATTGAGTGCACTGTGGAAGCCTACTCAAATTGTGGCACAGCCCCAGGGAAGGAAGCTGTAGAATCCCCTTTCCAAGAAGGAGTTGAGTCAAAGAACCAGGGTAGGAGGTGTCCTGAGTGAAGGACTCCAGAAAGGCTAGGGGCTGCAGTGGTACTGGCAGAGCTCCCTGGCTCAGAGGGAATGGGGAAAGTGAAGCCTTGGAACAAGGGTGAGTTGGAACTGAAGTTACCTGGTACCCAGGTAAAGCCCCCTTCCCCATTCCAGACAAGACTTTCCTCTCATCAACCCCACTCCCTTGAGACACACCATCCAAGCCCCTCTGTACTCCAGCCAGAACCCCTACCTTCAGTGTAACCTTATTAGTGCAGGGTGGAAAATGTTTTTTCCATTGTGTGAAACTTTTCCTGATTTCAAATGTCCAGTTTTGTCCTGGTATGAAACCTGAGACCTTTTGAAGTTTTATATATGCATACACCCCAAGATGAGACCTTTTGAAAACACACACACACACGATTTGCACTAGTTTTGCTGGACCTGAGAGACCTTTTCGGGCCAAAGTTTCATTGAAATGGGTATGTTCCCATGAAACATTTGTTTTGAAGAATCTGCATTTTCTCACCAAAAAATTCTTTACTAATTTTAACCTCATGCCCCCTAACCCTCCTGTGCAGAATCCCCCAGCCAAACTTTCTTCTCTTCTAATTTCCTTCAAGCAGATTTCCACCAGCCAAATTCAAAACTTGTTTTGCAATGAATCCAGTCTTTAAGCTTGTTAAGGCCCCAAATAAATGTGCACAAAAAGGAGAAATTTGCAAGTGATACTTCACACATTTTTTTTAAAAAGCTGGTAGATGAACAATATAGGCACATCAAAGATGTAAGCAAATGGTAATGTGGAAAATATTCTAACTTAACAGGTACACTCAGGTCTTGTTTGTACTGAGGATTACCCAGTTTTGCAGATAGGGATTTGCACTGGTGCAACTGTGCTAACAGAGACAAAGAAAGCTGCGGTTTACAGGAGTTCAGCTGGTGCAAATCACTCCTTTCCTTACATTCACTTGAGGTTTGCACTGGTCCATCTACCCTGAATGCTGACCCGCCTCTCTCCTCCCGCCAATGGCAGTGGTCTTGTTATCTACGCCAGGTATTAGCCCCAAGTGTATCTGTATGCTCCCAATGTTTTTCCCTTGTGGGATCTTTGTTGCTAAATAGAGCTGAATAATAGATTCCCCCCACCCCCCTGCTCCCAGGTTGGTGGCCAAACTCCCAACAATCAGTTTGTTTTGAACTGCAACTGAATTTTTCCCCCCAGGTTTTTCTTGTCAAATCAGATAACAGGAAAAAATCTTGTTTGGGTTGAACAAAACACTTTCAGTATTGACTTAAATCATTTTAGAAATGCATTTTTGGCAAATGTACTATTAGCTGAAAAATGTTACCTAGCTCTATTGACAATTCCTTTAATTGGGGAGGAGGAATGCTGCTTTGTAGGTAAAGAGGTTTGTTGCATCTTATACATACAGTGCTTTGAAAATTGTAAAGCACAATAAGTGCAAATATATACATAGAAAAAGTGCATTGAGCCTATCAATCAGGGATGTGTTGAATTGAAGTGTTCAAGATCGTGTATGTAGTGTCAAATTTTGAGTAGAATTTGACTTGATTCATGAATGTGCTAATATATGAAATGGCTGTGTGTCATCAGATATTGATTCTGGAAAGCAACTAGTGCTAGAAAATTTGACAGGATAAAATTTAAGTGTGTGTCTGTCACTCACTACTTGTTGGTCCTTATAGATGTATATTTTTTAACAGGTATGGTATCTGTCCATGTTGGCATTTCAAATGACAAGCCATGATGCTATAGTTCAGAAATGATACATGCATGAGATGTGGAAGAGAAAGTACAGTAAGTAACCTTCTGTATTCTAAGTAATTTCAACAAGAGCACACTAATAGCTTCAGCTGATAGGAATAACTGTCAAACTGGTGCTGAAAAGATCCTATTAAATCAAAAGGAAAGGATGTAGGCCCTCTATCAGCAAAAGCAGCTGGAGTGCTCAAGTCCATTCTGTAACTTCTGAAACCTACGTCCTCAAAGTTAGAACATTGCCTTCATGAAGGCAGAAGATAAGTAACAGCAGAATGGAAGCTGGGCAGAACTAAGGGCAAGATCCACTAAGGGTGAGATCCACAAAGGGACTTAGCCACCTAAGTGCCACTTTAGGCACCTAATGCCAACATTTGGTACCACTGGGTCTTCAAACTCACTGCTCAGCTGCTGCATAACCCTATAGGTGCCTAAATCCCTTAGGCACCTGAGGTTCTGCCATTAAAGGCCTCCAAGCACCTACGTTTCCACTGGTGGGCACGTGCAAAACCACCTAAATACTGATACTGCCAAGATGCTTGGTGCCCTTGCTTGCACCTAAGCCCCAGCAGGGTTCACAAACTAGAAGTTCCCCCACCTATCTAGCCTGTTGGGCCTGACCCAGTAGGCGTACTCTGAGAGCACCTAACATACACGTGCCCTGGCTATCTTTTGTGCATGTCCTCAGATACCCAATAGCCTAGTGCAGTGGTTCTCAAACTTTTTTTTTCATGGACCATTTGAAAATTGCTGAGGGTCTTGGTGGACCACTTAATGATCTTTCCAAATGTTGTTTGTATTGTTAGCTAACTATTGTAAAGCGCTTTGGATAAAAGCACTAAATACAAAAAAACTTAATAATAATAAACGTTTTTTGTTCTACAAATAAAAGCACACAACTCATATTTTAATATCAGTAGTCTTACCTTTCTAATGCAATGGATGTGCCCTCTCCCCCGCCGCCGTGGCAGCCCCCGAGGTGGGGCTGGGAAGGAGGGGGGGGTCTCTCCCTCGCCACAGCAGCCACAAAGCTGAGGCTGGGAAGGAGGGCCATCTCTCCCCAGCAACCGCAGCCCTGGAGCTGGGGAAAGTCGCCTCTTTCTCTGGCTGCCGCAGCCCTGCACATCCCAAATTCCCCCCACCTCCCTAACCCTGCCCACCTACCCCCATTCCTCCCAAGGCCACCACCTCACCTTACATGTGCATCTTCTCCAGGGTCCAGGCACCTAATTAGTGGAGCCAAACCTGCGTGGCTCCACTAATTAGGTGGGTGGCCCTTCATTCTCTCGTGTGCGGCTGCCCAGGTGAGCACCTTAGGGGGAACTATCCATGGGCCACCTGAATGGAGCTTGGGGACCACAGTTTGAGAACTTCTTGCCTAGTGGTTAGAGCACTCACCCAGGAGGTGGGAGATGGAGATATGAATCCCCACTCTGCCTGATTTAGAGCATAGACTTGAACCCAGGTCTCTCACTTCCCAGTTGAGTGCTGTACTCCCCAGGCCATTTTGGGGTGGGGCTCTCTGAAGCTCTCCTGTTAAAACTGTTCCACTTCATATAAGCCATGGATGTGTATTGGGCCAGAGAGGCAGGCTGTAGCCCAGTGGCTAGGGCACTCACCTTGCACACAGGACATCTAACTAGGGGGCTATTGGCTGTAATAGGGGGTGTCTCATTTTTCATGTGAGGGATGACATGGTTTAGGTGCCCAATTCCAGGAGAGGGTTTGTGGCTGAGAAACCAAAATGGAGAGGGGCACCTTCCTCTGGCCTGGCCTGAGGCACCTAACTATCTTTGAGGGGAAGGGTTTTGGCCTTGCACCACTCCTTGGCATTTACTGTTGGTTAGCGTAGGTGGCTCCCCACTCACCTTGCTGGTTTCTGTGAATCCTATTCTTAAGCACCTAACTCTCCCCATGCTTTGTACAGGGACCATGGGTGCATAACTTGAGGCTGAGGGTTCCGGGGGTGGGGCGGGGGCTAAACACTGGGCATTGAATTCTCAAGTCCTTCTGTGGATTTAGCCTGATGTAACTAGTACATCATCTAGAACGAAGATTTGTGCCCTGAAACCATTCTGCTGTTCATGTCCCTTCAACCCTCAAGTCAGTTACTGGGGAGAATAACTTTTACATAGTTTTTAATTAAATGAAGGTATCTTGTACTTTATGAAAGAGCAGGTACAAATATACTTGAGTACAGTAGTTGTAGAGAGAGGTTTCTAGAATGTCTAGTCAGAATAAAATGAGTATTATCAATTTGATATTAGAAATTGGACTTGGTTAAAAAATATTTAATAACCACAGATGTAAAGTCTTCAAAGATTTTTTTTTTTTTTTGGCCATTTCTTTTCAGTTTTACAAGAAATGAAGAGGGAGAATCCAAGGGATCTGGAGTAATTTTTGAACATAAAGTGTAATGATCATGGGTTGGGGAAGTTGGGGGTATTGGTATGAAGGAGGCCAGGCAACCATATTCTGGAATCCCCTCCTTTCATTTTATAGCCAATATAATGTGGTGATAGAAATTATCCCCCCTTTGTGTTTTTTCTCCCCTTCTGCCCTGAAAACAGCTGCATAAACCTGGTGCTTTGAATTTTGAAACGTTACAGTTGCCTTGAATCCCACTCAGTAAGTCGGACAGCAGTCAGTCAGGGTGGCTGAGCGGTCCTGTCACTCAGCAGCATGAACACACCTCTTCCTTAGATCATCTCTCTCAAACTGATGCTGGAGAAGAAATTCCTCCTGGTCTTAATGGGTATGTCTACACTGTGTTGTAAACCCAGATCTGTGGGACCAGGGCTTGTGGACTTGGTGTTGTCAAGCCTGCAGTTGAGCATCCAAACTGCATTGTAAACCTGGGTTTACAGTTGCTGGATTTGGGTCTCTCAGCCATGCTAGCACATGCATTCCTCTGCAGCATGGGGCACGGGTCACTTACCAGAGGATTCTCTGCATCTTGAAGTCTTTAAACCATGATTTGAGGACTTCAATAGCTGAGACATAGGTGAGAGGATTATTCCAGGAGTGGGTGGGTGAGATTCTGTGGCCTGCATTGTGCAGGAGGTCAGACTAGATGATCATAATGGTCCCTTCTGACCTTAAAGTCTATGAGTCTATGAGTCTATACTGCACTACTCAGACCTTCTGATTCAGGTCTGCAGCCTGACCCGCCTCTATGCTGCAAAATGGCAGGGCTTGGCCCCAAATTATTGCAGAACTTGGACTCTGACCCAATGCCCTGGCAGGGTCCTAGGAGCTTGGTCCTCAGTGCTGGTTAACCTGAGTCAGAATGATTTGTGTAGATGGAAGAGGGGCTGGGGTTCAAACCTGAGGCAGAGTCCAGGCTAAGTGTACAGTGTTGATGTACCCAGGTTCCTCGCTTCCACCCATTTTGCTCTGAAGGACATCCTTCTCAAACTGACTGGCTTCATCTCCAGTGACAAAATTGGGACTAATAGCTTTTCACCAGTTTTTACAGCATATGTGGCAATGCAGATAGGCCTCAGGTACTCTTACAATTGTGTTGTCTAACCCTACTTTGTGTGGTGGTAGACAATGGGGTGGGTAAACACAGCTGATACGAATCTAGACTAGAACTTTCACCACGGCAGCTCCACTGGTGGTAGCCCTAGCAGTGAATTAAAGGTCTGAGTTTTCCTGATGTATACAAGACCATCCTCTAACTTCTCTGTTATGGTGCAGCTGTTATGCATAGGCCTGAATTTCCTCCTTCAGCAGCTTTTAGCTGCCACTTGCCTTTATTAAGGGAAATCTTTTATTGCCATTGTAGTGGAGATCTTGGCATATACAAGGGCTTTTATAATTCTGAATGAGATTGGATCAGATCCTTGCCTCCTCATCCAGCTTCTTGCACTGCACAGACAGTACAAAGCAGCCCTCTCGTGTAACTGGGGGATTCCCCTGAAGGAAATAGCTGGGCGGTGTGAAGCCGATATACTTGCCTCTTATCCATTGCTTTCCTCTGCATGTCAGGACAAGAAGATAAGCCATGGTAAATGTGGAAGGGGACAGGGCTAGCAGACTTTGTGCTTTTGTGATCCTTTGGCTGACAGAGTGGTAGGCATTGTGTAGAGACATTGTGTGGGGATCTGGCAGTGCCTATTATTTTTACTTTGACACTAGGATATGTCTCTTGTGACAGTTATGGGTTTGATTTAGAAATTACTGGGTGAAAATCTATGGCCTGTTTTATGTGGGAGGTCAGATTAGATTATCATAATGGTCCCTTCTGGCTGGCCTCTGAATCTATGAAAGATTTAGTCATCTGTCTCGTTCACGCTCAACGTTGTAGTTGGAAGGCTAAAGTATGCAATTGCTCACTTCATTATAAAGGGGAATTGTGTGTGTCTCATATGTACTCTTCTGTTTTCCTGTTAATTGTTAGCTGCCATCCAATTTATAAATTTATGCAGCACTTTAAGCAATTCTGTATTAACATAAATTTAGACAAGGTAAATAATATTACACCACTTATTGGACCAACAAATAAATTATATGCATATGTTTTGAAGCCAAAAAAATTTCTCTAAAGTGTTGGCAGTTTTATTGCCTATAAAAAATTCTAATCAATCAGAGTGCTAATAGAATAAGTTCTCCAGATTCCCTGGATAGCTATTTAAAAACAAACAAATGTAATCATTTTAGTCAGGTATGTCGCAATAACACTTTTATTAATGATAGCGGCAATGAAATTCACATCTTGCCAATGCATTTGAAGTCTTTGCTGTAGTCTTTTCTGTTTATAAAGAACCAATGCACTTTGATTCTAATTATCCCAACAACAAAAGAACACCAAATAAACGGCAAGTCATAAGTATCAGGCCTGACAGCTTTCAAATGAGAATGTAACGTGACTATTTACCGACGGGTGGAGTGACCATTGTGTTCACTCCATCTTTTGTTATGTTAATGCATTATCTAGTTAACTGCAGTAGCTGGAGAGTGCCATTGTACAATAAGGTTTGAAAACAAATTATTCGGTATATGAATCGTAGGGAAGCAATGTGGGCAAATGGACAGAGCACTAGCCTGGGATTCACGAGACTTGGGTTCTATTTCCTGGCCATTGGATCACTGTGTGATGCTGGGCAAGTCACTTCCCCCCTCTGCATGAGTTTCCCCATCTGTAAAACAGGGATAATGACACTGAAATCCATTGGGAAGTGCTTTGAGATCTGCTGATCAAAACAGCTAGGTATTGTTACTTTTATTTTTTTATACAATGCCCTATTTTTGCTACATGTCCTTGTAGACGTAGCCTGAAATCCACGCTTGGAGCTGGGACTGTGATTTCCAGTTCAAGCAGACATACTCGCCCTAGCTCTCATCAAGCTAGCCTGCTAAACATAGTAGTGTAGCTACGGCAGCATGGGCAGCAACATGCTGCCTCAAGTATGTACCCCTGGGGTCTGACTGGGCGGGTTTGTACTCCAGGCAGCTAGCCTGTGTCACTGTCAACTGCTGCCCATGCTACTATAAGGACACCACCTTTAGCGTGCTGGCTTGAGGAGAACTAGTGTGAATGTGTCTGCTGCACAAGCTGCGTCTCACACCCCTAGCTCCAAGAGTGGATATAGCCTCAGAGATTCTAAACCAGTGTTTCCAGTGCAGAGGCAGGAGGAGACGAATTTGGGGTGGGGCGGTATAAAAGAGCTATGGGGGCAGGAGGAACAGCTTGACCACAGACATATCCTGCCTCCTGTAGCAAATATGCTGTCCCTTAGGTGTGTGTCAGTTTACCAATGTGAAACCTGCTTGACTTTCTTCTGTGCTTCCTTTAGGGCTTGTGATGCAGCCACGTGTGAAAGAGCAGCTGTAAACTCAGCCAGCGGTCTGCAAGCCCAGACTTGCCTTCTCGGTCAGGGAGTGGCGCTAGGAGCGGCCCCCCCCAGCATGTATGTAGCAGTCTGTTAAACTGCAGGGGGGAGGGGAAGGAGGAATAAACAATGAACACCGCAAAATAGAAAATATTAAAAGGGGGCAGAAAAAAAGAAACAGGAAGGGGGGAAAAAACAAGGGATCCAGAAAAGACAGGATGAAAATGGAGCCAGTTTGTCAACACCCAAGTAAACCTATGCGCTCTTGTGTTGTACAAGACATGAACACAGCCCTACCGTGCCTCCAAAGAGCTTATACTTAGTGGGAAAGCATAGCAGGGTATGATGCAGAGGGGCACAAAGGGGAACCCTACCTGATCTGTCCCCCGGAAGGGTTTGTTTAAAAAGGTTGTGAACCATTTCTCTCTGCTGCTTAAAATTCACCCTTTCCTCATAGCAGTTGCCATATGTGATCAAAGCATTGGTCTGTGTCTAATCTCTTTTCCTGCCTTCTGTGACAGCCCATATCTGCTGTTTCACAGGAAGCCCTAGATTTCAGAACTAAATAATGCACCTAGTCTTCTGCCCAGTGATGTAAATGTGGAAGGGAAAGTGTTAACAATAGCAAAAACTGGAAATTATCTGCAGGGATCCATATACCAAGGCACTTAAGAGTACTTCAAAGAGAGAAAATGCAGCTTCTTCAAACAACTAAAGGCCAGTCTCCAAGTTCATTAAATGGAACTCTTCTCCCCCCCCTCCCCCGCTTATTTATTAGCAGCATAGTTTAGATAAGAAACTAGTTTAGATAAGGTGCATGAGGCTATTAGGAAAGAATAAGAGAGCTAAAATTAAAACCTCTTGGCTGAGATTTTTGAAAGTGACTCGATTTGTGGGTGTCCCATGTGAGACACCTTTTAAAAGGGACTATGTATCAAACGGTGGGTGCTCAGCACTTCTGAAAAATGAGGCCACTTTTAAGTTATCTCGGGTTCGAGTCCCAAAAATTGAGATACTCAGGCCCAGATATTGAAAGGTAATGAGGCATTGCTGAACTCAGTGTGGCATTGCTGAACTGATTTAGGAGCCTAACCATTGTTTTCAACAGGGAGTTAGGCTCCTAAGTGCCTAATTACCTTTAAAAATCTAGGTTCACATCATTACTGACTCTGAAAATCTTGACCAAGATTGTGTCACGACACAGTGGGCTTGATTCTCACTTTATGCCACTCTGGCAGTGTAAAGAGGCCTTAGAGAGGGTGTAAAATACATGTGAGGACCTCATACAGTGCCAGACTGGGGTAAAGCACCTTAGAGTGTAAATGAGAATCAGCCCAATAACTTAAATCCAGTTTTACCCCTGAGTAATCATTTAATTGGACCAGCTCTCAGGCCAACTAATCTTTCTGCCTCCCTGTGCTAAGGGGTTATTGCTTGGGTTCATAGTCCAGAGGGATCCTGCAAATAAGCAAGTTCAAGGGAGGCCTCCGGCATGTCTTTCTCTTTTCCACCTCAGGCTCTCCACAGGATTTTGGGACCAGGGGCAAAAGTGATCTTCATGGCATTTTCTCCTCCCTAGGCATCTGTCTACTCAGCTATGAGTAACTTAATGCTTCCTGAAGCATCATTAGTAGGCATCCTGTCTGCCACTCCTCCAAAGGGTTTGAGCTGTCTAATGAGTGGCTGCCCGGAGCCATATTACCAGTACCAAACTTCTATGGAAAAGGAACAACTCCCCCCCCCCCCCCCCCCCCCCCAAATATTAGATTGATGTAGTCTGCACTCCTGGCAATGAATCCCCTGAGAATAAAGTTTTTCGAGGCAAATGTGTAGCCTCCCAGCTACTTCATGCTGTGAAAAGCAGCTCACACAGTCACCAGCTCATTGGTGACAGCTGTGAAGAATAAAGGACAAAACAAAATGTTTGCTTTGGTGCCACTAAGCAGAGAGTCCAGCAGGAGGCTCCGGAAAGGACAAGGACTCCAAAGGCCTGCTTCACCTGGATGATCTGAAACATGGAGACTGAGGCGGTTGGGCCATGGAGGAGAAGGAGCTGTTGCTGGTCCAAGAATCTGGCTGACATGCAGGGCCGGCTCTGGCTTTTTTGCCGCCCCAGGCAAAAAAGCCGCTGGCTGCCCCTCTCAGGCTGGGCGCCAGCGGGGAGCGCGGCATGCCCATGGTCCTGTTCCCCTGGTGGGGGCGCCGGCGGGGAGCACGGCATGTCCGCCGTCCCGCTACCCCGGCCGGGGCGATGCCGCTCCCCGCTACCCCGGCCGGGGTGCCGGTGGAGAGGGCGGCTTCCCCACTGCCCCAGCTGGGGGGCTGGCGGGGAGCGCGTCTTCCCCATGGCCCTGGCCGGGGTGCCAGCAGGGAGGGCGGCTTCCCCGCGGCCCCGGTTTGGGTGATGCCGCTCCCTGCTGCCCCGGCCGGGGTGCCGGCGGAGAGGGCGGCATTCCCGCTGCCCCGGCCAGGGCGCTCTGATGGAAGGAGGAAATAAACACAAGGACCCTGAGCTTGCTGGTACTAAGGTGGGATCATAGAGCCCCTTTGAAGAAAGGCCGGGGCGCCGGCAGGGAACACGGCATGCCCGGGGCCCCGGTCCCCCGGCTGGGGCGATGCCGCTCCCCGCTGCCCTGGCCGGGGTGCCGGCGGAGAGGGCGGCATTCCCGCTGCACGGGGCTTGCCCGGGATGCCGCTGCCCCGCCTGGGAAGCGTGTGTTGTTTTTTTTTAATTAAAAAAAACAAACACAAAAAACCCTCAGCGTCGCCCCCCTCCAGGTGCCGCCCCAAGCACGTGCTTGGTCGGCTGGTGCCTGGAGCCAGCCCTGCTGACATGCAAGGTCAGCCAGCTATAGGCTCAAGATACCTTGCACTTGGAGCAGGCAGAGATGCAGCATCCCTGTTGCTCTGATGGAAGGAGGAAATAAACACAAGGACCCTGAGCTTGCTGGTACTAAGGTGGGATCATAGAGCCCCTTTGGAGAAAGGCATACATGTGCTCTACCACTTGTGGACATTAGTGTGCTCCAGGAGGTGGCTCCAATGTTGCCATCTCCTGCAAATTTTATTGGGAGTCTCATTAATATTTGGTGTTTTTCTTTAAAGACCCATTTTCTGTAGTCACGTGACTGAGAGTGTCTGCTTTCAGGTTTGTTTGTTTTTTTAAAAGTAAATTTCTAACCTTCATTGTTTCAGGCTTTTCTCTGAAATCATAAATCTAAAAAGTGCCAACACCAGAAAATAAATAGAGACTGAAGCTACATATTTGTAAGCCAAACTCATGACTTTTGAAGGTCTGACTCTTGATTTTTAAAATGCGTGGGATTGACCTTACTCACAGCCCAGTATTGCTAATGTTGTGGAGTTTCCTAGGAGCCCCCTATTAATGTTAGGGTAGTAGTTCTCCACCTTTTCCATGTCACGATCCCATGCTACAGAAGAAAAAAGCTTCCGGACCATTCCTGCTATTTCTAGCCACAAAAAAGGAGTGTTTGTGACCCCTTGAAACCTCCTCCCAGGTTGTGACCCTACCCCACCAGGCTGAGTGTTTATGTATAAGGTGAACATTGTTCAGATTGCGTTTGTTTGTCACGTTGCTTTAGGACTGTTACAGGGAATATGAATCCAGTAGTTTCACCTAGAGTCTGCATCCTGTCACTAATTAGATGCTCTAGATTTCCAAAGCGTGTGTTTTATCTGTACTTCACAGTACAGATAAAACACTCCTGCTTCAAATAGCCTTGTGTATTGGTGTTAGAAAAGTGATACAAAACTATGGCTGAGGCTCCTCCAGCCAGCAGCAACTTCTGATGAGGAGGACACTGAAAAACAGTGGCTATTGCAGTTGTTCCCAGAACAGCTTTACATGGTGCAGCACCATTTCTGAGCTTGGGAAACCAGTGTCAACTGGTGGGAAAAGATCATTCTGCAGATCTGGGATTACCAGCAGTGGTGAGAGAATTTCAGGATGGTAAAGGCAGGCCCGCGCCCCCCCCCCCCCCCGCCCACCTTTTTTATGTAAGATCTGCGCTGAACTACCTCCACCAACAGTGCACCATACCCATTGAGAAGAAGATTGCTACTGCCACATGGAAACTGGCCTCCCCAGAATGTTCCTAGTCCCCAGCCAACCAATTTGGCCTAGGGAGATTGACAGTTGGGCCCATTATCATTCAGGCATGTGATGTGGTAAATCTCGGAGACTATTGATGGCTTTATATGCATGGGGTTTCCTAACTGTGTGGGACAACTGATGGAACCCATGTGCCTATCATTTGCCCCAGCTCAGAGTTTATAAATAGAAAGGAATATTTCTCCATGGTGCTCCAAGGGCTGGCTGACCACCATGGCAGATTTACAAACATAAATGCAGGGTGATCTGGAAAGGATCAATAATGCTAGGATCTTTTGGACATCAGCACTATTTATCTTAATGACTAAAGGGCAGTTTGCCACCAGGATCAGTATGGAAATTCATGCAGAGACTACTCCAGTTAGCCTGGGAGACCCAGCTTGTCTTTTGCTTCTCTGGTTAAGGAAGCCATTCACAGGCCACTTGCACAGAAGGAAGGAATTATGTAACTACCACCTCAGTAGCTGCAGAATGACAGTGGGGTGCGTATTTGGCCATCTGAAATGAAGATGGTGCTGTCTGTGGAATAGGTTGGAAGTTACTGGGGTGGGGGAGAAACTTGCCTAAGGCTATAGCTGCATGTTGTATTTTGCCCACTATCTGTGAGAGTAAAGGAGAAATCCTTAACAATGGGTGTGAGGCTGAGGCACGAAGACTTGCTCAGCAATTTGAGCAGCCAGCAAGACATCCACTAGAAAACAGAAATGGTCGGGGCAGTACTGTAAGAGATGCCGATTGCTCATACTTTCACTCTGAGGCGTGAAAATATTCAGTGGTACTTCCACCTGTTATCCTGCCGGGGAGCAGAGGGCTTGTGAGCAGTGCAGTCTCTCTCTCTTTTTTTTTTTTTTTTTTTTTTTTTATTGATGGTAGAAGAGGCACATTTCCCTTGTGTTGAGCCTTTATACATTTGTAAAATGTACAGATTCTGTGTAAAATGCATTGTTGACTCTTTATGAATGAATAATTTTTATTATTAAACAATTTATTGTATAAACAGAAATGAACTTTTTGCCAGCAAGTTAAAGAAATATGGGCTGGATGAATGGACTATATAAGGTGGATAGAAAGTTGGCTAGATCATCGGGCTCAACAGGTAGTGGTCAATGGCTTCATGTCTAGTTGGCAGCCAGTATCAAGCAGAGTGCCCCAAGGGTCGGTCCTGGGGCCGGTTTTGTTCAATATCTTCATTAATGATCTGGAGGATGGCATGGATTGCACCCTCAGCAAGTTTGCAGATGACACTAAACTGAGAGGAGTGGTAGATACGCTGGAGGGTAGGGATAGGATACAGAGGGACCCAGACAAATTGGAGGAATGGGCCAAAAGAAATCTGATGAGGTTTAACAAGGACAAGTGCAGAGTCCTGCACTTAGGATGGAAGAATCCCATGCACTGCTACAGCCTAGGGACTGAATGGCTAGACAGCAGTTCTGCAGAAATGGACCTAGGGGTTACGGTGGATGCGAAGCTGGATATGAGTCAACAGTGTGCCCTTGTTGCCAAGAAAGCTAACGGTATATTGGGCTGGATTAGTAGGAGCATTGCCAGCAGATAGAGAAGTGATTATGTCCCTCTATTCGGCACTGGTGAGGACACATCTGGAGTCTCATGTCCAGTTTTGGTGCCCCCAGTACAGAAACGATGTAGACAAATTGGAGAGGGTCCAGCAGAGCAATGAAAATGATTAGGGGGCTAGGGTACATGACTTACAAGGAGAAGCTGAGGGAACTGGGCTTATTTAGTCTGCAGAAGAGAAGAGTGAGGGGGGATTTCATAGCAGCCTTCAACTACCTGAAGTGGGGTTCCAAAGAGGATGGAGCTTGGCTGTTCTCAGTGATGGCAGATGGCAGAACAAGGCGCAATGGTCTCAAGTTGCAGTGGAGGAGGTCTAGGTTGGATATTAGGAAAAACTTTTTCACTAGGAGGGTGGTGAAGCACTGGAATGGGTTACCTAGGGAGGTGGTAGAATCTCCTTCCTTACAGGTTTTTAAAGTCAGGCTTGACAAAGCCCTGGCTGGGATGATTTAGTTGGGAATTAGGTCCTGCTTTGAGCAGGGGGTTGGACTAGATGACCTCCTGAGGTCCCTTCCAACCCTGATATTCTATGATTCTATGAAACCTTTAATTAAACAATGATGAAACAAAGCTTTAAATTGATGCAGTGCAGTGGAGGGCTTCAATTCACAGATGAGTATATACCTTCACTCTGTCTCTTCTTGTTCTTGGGCCTTCTGGTGTTCCCAGTTATCAAGTTATCAGGGGCTTTAGATGGCTTGAAAGAGCTGGCCTCCAGGTGCAATCGTTCTTGCTGTCCTGAGCTGGGGAGGGGAATAGCATGTGGGAGCTCAGCTGCAGGGGCACAGCAGGGAACATATGCTGGTGTTCCCAGTACCCTGTATTGTCCAGAGGATGCAGAACATGTCTGTGTCCTGGCTGAGGGCACTGCATTGCCTGTGGGCCCATTAGCAGCATAAGCAATGTGAGCGTGTATTGCTGCCAGCAGGTATTGTGTCAGAGGGGTTAGTAGGGAGCATCTGGGAGTGAACTGATTAGTCATCTCCTTTGCATCCCCGTTCGACTGTCCTAACACTTCACAATGTTCCACTGAGGTGGGTGACTAGGTGGCAGAGAGAGCCCTTATTCAAAAGGGCAAAGGTTAGACCAGTGAGATCCTATGAAGTTGGTCCCCCGAGAGGTGCTGCCTGTGTGGAAGGAAACCGCAACTATACCAACGACAATATCTGTTCAGCTATTCCACACAGTGACCGAACGAAACTCAAATCATTTCTCAGTAAAAGGATTTTGCTTTAATCTCCTCTGCAAACGGGCTAAAAGTGCAGAGAAAAATAGATAGTTTTGCACTGATTGTCTGAAGCATTAACTGTTACTACTCTTGCTGTGGACACCTGTGCAGAGTCATTAAGAGCTGTAAGGCTTTGCTATCCCTCAGATAAACTTATTTTTCTATACAAATGCCTGGTGCAGGCCGGGCATTTATGCCTCAGCCGGGAGTTGTCTTCCAAATACCTTTACAGTCATGCAGTGACCATGTCTACCTCATGTAAACTGAGAATACTAACCTCACTTCTCTTTGGGTCATCGCTGTCTCTATACATGGCTGACTTGTTGCATGGCTGAATGTTTTCACTATCCGAATATGCTAGGGGAGGAGAGGTGGGGTAGAGGTTGCAGCTCTGCCATGCTGCTGAATGCCATTTTGAGCAAGTGAACGGGAGGGGAAAGAGGAAAAAGTAAGTAGATGAGTAGGGAAGGGGAGGGGAAAGGGAAAAATAGGTAGATGTTGATAGCTGGGGCTTTAGCATGAGACAGAAGCAGATTCCCTGGCAAGAGCAGATGCCATTTTGAAAGTGTATTGGGAAGGTGAGGAGGGGATGCGAACAAACAGAGTGGGATGAGGCAGGCGGATCCTGGAGACTCGAAGGCTCCTAGCTCACATTTGCCTATAATGGCTGTGGCTGTTGGGCAACTGGAAGAGAATTTAAGTGCAATGTGAAAATTTACACTCTGAAGTGAGTTCATGTTCAGCTAAAGGATTTACTAATGAAAGAAATCTTCTCACAAAACTTAAATCTAGAACAACCACTAGGGGTTCTCAGAATTCCAATATAGGACTTGATTTTCTGGAAAATCAGTTCCTCCTTTAACATTTGTTACCACTTTTGTGCAATGCCAACTCCAGTTAGGAGTTTTGTACTGTAACTTCTGTTTGTAACGCCATCTTGTTCAAAATCTTTCATTTTTTAAAAACAATTATCTTCAAGATTTTAGAAGAAACCAAACCTAGTTTTGACTCAGATAGATTTAATTTATTTGGTAAGGACTTAACATCACAGTCAAGTTTTCCTGAAAAAATATTCAAGGATATCCTGTGTAGAAGCCTGACTCTTTCTGCAAACTCAAGCAGAAAGAGGCTTCAGAACACAAAGTAAAACCAAAAAGCTTAGGAACCAGTTATCTTACATACTGCCCTTGATGGGATGTTCTGAATGTGTCCAAAAAGTGTTACTAAGCAACACTAAAAATAACACACAGTTTCAACATTAAGGAACAGTAAGTGGTAGAGGTGCAGAAATGAGTATTTTTTAAAAAAGCATCCTAACAGCATTGACATTATTTCTGACATCACGGATGCCACTTCTGGAGGGAGGGACCCTTGATAAAACACACTCCAATACTCACCTTCATAGCATGTGTGTCTTTCCACCCCTTACTACGCCTATGGTTTTTCAGGAGGGTGAGTTGAGAGTGAGGTTTCAATTTTGGTGGGTTCATGGAGTTTGTTGACTTATGATCAGTTTGAAAAATTATATTTTAAAGATTAGAGGCATGTCCAGTTTAATAGGCATATGCTAGAGAATGTTATGTGGACTTGGAATAGGGAGCTGGTCCTACAAGTGTAGGCATGGCCAGGCACATGTTATGGGATATAGCCCCATGGTAGTCAATTGGCTTGTTTAATGTACTGCATACTGAGTAATAACCCCAGGGCTTTATCTGTAAAACTAAACTGGTTCCTTTATTCAAGAAATATTTACAGAGATGTTCCAGCTGTAGTTTAGTATTCCCAGCCATGTGCACACAGTGTCTCTTCCTGGTTCCTTCTCCAAACTCTTCCTTTCTGCAGCTTGTGTTCCTCCATGTTCCATGGAGGTTGCTACACAGCTGAGCAGTAATGGGTAAGCTGAGTGTGAATCTGCTGCTGCTTTTTTTTCTCCTGTTCAGGAGGAGGCCAGCAGGGGATAGTTTGACTGTAGCAATGGAAGAGGAGCGGAGGCACTGAGTCAGAATGTCTGGATTACTCTGAGAGAAGCATGATATTGGGAGCGTATTGGGACCCAAACAATGTTAAGGTCTACAGAACTGAGTTGCCTACAGCTTGAGCCGTGGTATTTGAGGCAGTGTGGTACCAGGGATTTTTTCAAGACCAAGTTTAGGAGACTGTCTGGGAGAGAGCAGGAAATACCTGGTGTAGGTCTTTCTACAGAAAAGTACAGGAAAGTCAGCTGCCTAGGAAGAGCCAGAGGCCAAGAGTCTGGAGTGGAACCAGCAGAGCCTCCCTGTGCTGAGGGAGCTGGGGCAAGAATCTGCAGGGTTTTGGTAGAGCAGGACGAGCAAGGAGGCCTTTGGAAAGCGTTAGGAACTGCAAGACTAAAAATAGCTGTGGTCTTCTTGCCTGCTGGGGCCTTCTCCAGTACCTGTCTCATCTTGAGCAAGAGAGCATTCAGTACAGCCCTCAACTTATCAAAACATTTCAACAAGGTCTAGTCCCCATAAAGTCACTGCCTTCTGACTCTGACCCAGGTAAAATGCATTGATGCCTTGACAGTATCAGCAGAGAGGTCCAGGATGGATTCATCAGGATGACTGAATTCTCTCTTCAGCTACTCTGGGAGGCAATTTCTCCAGCTAAGGTGTGAGTCATATTTGTAGGGGGGAAGCTTGGTTGCTCCCCATGCAATACCTGTTCTGTGAATAAATAGATCTCACTATCCTGATGTAAAGCTGTAATATGGCACTCTTTGCACTAAAATTCACTTACAATTATGAAAACATTTTTAGCAAATTTAGAGTATGTATTGCCGCATTCATGTCTTAGTTGTACAAGCATTTTTGAGCTTTAAACATTGTTTAGAGACCAAATACTCTAGTTCTGACAACTTTTAGCCTTACCATATATTTAGCTCCCTCTTCAGCTACAAATAAGCGAGCAATGGGTTTTACCTGGTTACTAATGCAGGAGGTAGCTTACATTTTCCCCTCTGCTATTCATAGACTAACTGAGATAATCTGGAATATACAGAAGAATTCCAGAGACTCCTGAAGTTTATTATGGAGAAACTAGTGATATTTAGAGAGCTTCACAAAACAGGCTGAACAAGGACTGATGCAAATGAGACAGAGTAGTGAAATTTAGGACATGAACAAGTGCAATTTTAAAAAGTACACCTCTGACTCTGTAAATGAAGGTTTTTGGATTGTTCTATCAACCTCATCAATATCAATTCAATTAGAGCACATCTCTGTAAGATGTTGATTGCCCTCACCTTCTCATTGACCTCCTATTCAATAGTTGTAGCAATGAAGGATGCAGTCAGTCCTACAAGGCCCAGAGTGCTTCCTGAAATGTAATGATTACCCTTACTTTTGAGGGTCTGATCCAATCCAATTCCTACTGAAGTCAATGGGAAGCATTTAACCTTAATGATTATTTGGGAATTGAGGATGCTTTGCACAATACAGGAGGTGTTTGGGAGCCTTGTAAGACTGGGCCATTAATTACTAAAAATGCTGACTGATCCCTTGTTAAATACAGTTTATTATTCATTTAGTTTCTGTAATCAGTGGTATATCACTAATCCAGCTATGACTGATTAAACGTAACTAGAATTAAGAGAGAATCATTTTTATGTTCTAGATTAAGATTTAACTCTCACATTGAGACTTTTAGGATTCCCGTTTTAGTTGAATATACTCTTCTTTTTTAACTTCCTATCCTAACTATTGAAAGACTGTAGTTTTTTGTTTCTCTCTTTGTGATAGAAACCCTCCCAATATAACACAGCATTTTATTTCCTGAAATTAAAAGAATATACACCACTTCTCAGCTGTGGTTCACATATCAATGTTTGTTTTCTGAAAGTAGGCACAAGGTAAGCAGTACCATGACCAGTGTCAGCTCAGCGATTGGATTACAGGCATGAATAAGGGAAGAGGAAGGGGGTATGTTTAAAGGCATTTAACACAGAAGCCAGTTTAAATTTTCCTTACCTTTTAAAAAAAAATATTATTTTTTTAAAATCAAGCTTCTCAGATCTTTACCAGGGTCACGAGTCTAAGGCTAAATCATGTGAAGTGCTCATCACCTTTTGGACTGCCATTGAAGTCCCAGTATAACCTGACTTCAGAGGGGCCAGTCACAGGAATAAGAACTATACTCTGTAGTAAATTGCAGGACCAGGCTGGCCCTGAATCAAATAGACCCCTGGTGTAGCAGGTGAAAGTTCAGTGGTGGAGATAATTTTAAACCTAGCATTGCTTAAATATATTTGATAGGGATTGTGAAATGTATAGGTTTTTAGAAGGTATTTGAATTAAAGCATGGTTGCTGTTTGGTGTAAGGATAGGAGTGTGTTTCAGGGGCAATAGTGGGCACAGACAAGGACACGTAGATGAAGACAAATGTGACTTGAAGCTGGTAAGAGTTCACACATGGAGGGCTGTCTAATTTGGAGCTTCATTAGCTGTCGTGGGATAAGAGGGAAGGTCCTCTCATGGATCAGTAACTGGCTAAAAGACTGAAAAGGGTAGGTATAAATGGTCAGTTTTCAGAATGGAGAGAGGTAAATAGTGATGTCCCCTGGGGTCTGTACTGAGACCAGTCCTATTCAACATATTCATAAATGATCTGGAAAAAGGGGTAAACAGTGAGTTGGCAAAATTTGCAGATGATACAAAATTACTCAAGATAGTTAGTTCAAAGCTGACTACGAAGAGTTACAAAGGGATCTCACAAAACTGGGTGACGGCAACAAGGTGGCAGATAAAGTTCAATGTATATAAAAGCAAAGTAATGCACATTAGAAAACATAATCCCAACTATACCTACAAAATGATGGGGTCTAAATTAGATGTTACCACTCAAGAGAGAGATCTTGGAGTCATTGCGGATAGTTCTCTGAAAACATCCACTCAATGTGCAGTGGCAGTCAAAAAAGTGAACAGAATATTTGGGAATCATTAAGAAAGGGATCGATAATCAAAAATATCATAATGCCTCTATACAAATCCATGCCCATACCATGTGGGGTTCTGGTCAACCTGTCTTAAAAAAGATCTATTATAATTTGAAAAGGTATAGCAAAGGGCAACAAAAATGATTAGGGGCATGGAACAGTTTCCATATGAGGATATATTAAAAAGACTGGGACTTTTCAGCTTGGAAAGGAGATGACTAAGAGGGGATATGATAGAGGTCTATAAAATCTTGACTGGTGTAGAGGAGGAACTGTTATATACTCACCTAACATAAGAACCAAGGGTCACCCAATGGAATTAATAGGCAACAGATTTAAAACAAACAAAAGGAAGTACTACTTCACACACCACACAGTCAAGTTGTGGAACTCATTGCCAGGGGATGTGTGAAGGTCAGAACTATAGCAGGGTTCAAAAAAGAACTAGGTACGTTCCTGGAGGACAGGTCCATTTTTGGCTATTAGTCAAGATGGTCAGGGATGCAACCACATGTTCTAAGAGTCACTAGCTTCTGTTTGCCAGAAATTAGGAGTGGATGACAGGGGATGGATCACTGTTCTATTCATTCCCTCTAAAGTATCTGGCATTAGCCACTGCTGGAAGACAGGAAACTGGGCTAGATGGACCTTTGGTCTGACCCAGTATGGCTGTTATGTTTCATAGATTCTGTTCATAGTAATGACACGAGCTATCATAGAATCATAGAATATCAGGGTTGGAAGGTCATCTAGTCCAACCCCCTGCTCAAAGCAGGACCAATCCCCAATTTTTGCCCCAGATCCCTAAATGGCCCCCTCAAGGATTGAACTCTCAACCCTGGGTTTAGCAGGCCAATGCTCAAACCACTGAGCTATCCCTCCCCCCCATCATACATACTGTATCACAATTGCATTTAAATGAGCATTGTCTGAATGGGAAGACTGAAAACGATAGAAAGTGTTTCGGTTAAACTTATTTTTGTAAAAGTACTTTACTTTCTGTACTTCCACACAGTAGATTACCTTTTCCTATATGAGCTGTTAGTAAGGCAAAAAAGTAGCTTACTTTCCATTCTAGGAACAGTAGATGGAACTGTTTAAGTTATGCCTCTACATAACAATCTAAAAGAGAACAAAACATGATATTTTCACAATATGGACCAAATTCATCCCTGATATAATTCCGTCAATTCCAAGGGATGCTCTTCACCATTGAAGGGTGACCTGATCTTCAGATACCCGAATAAAGGCACTGAACTTTGACAATGTTGTCATCTGTAATTACATAATGAGCCAAACTGATGCCTGGGGTAAGGATATCAAAGCCAGGGAAGAGGATGATGTAGTTCTGTAATCTCAGCTGTGGCTATTGGATTTATTTCAGTGCGGCATTCTGCGTCCACAAATGATATTCATGGGGGACTGAATGGGTCAGGGAATTGGTAATGAGTGATAGAGCCTCTCACCTCTAGGTTACTGATCTGAGTCAGCTCTGACTAGTGGTTACCAAGAGCGACTCACATCTGTGGTGTGTCTGATCTATGTAAAATGAGTTGGTGGTCTCAGTTCAACAAACTGGCATCTTTGTTGGCAGTTTCAGCAGTCCCGGGATTTAAATTTGCCTGAACCTTTTCCCCTTGAGGCGCTCCCTCTAGCACAGAGTAAAGGCACGTTATTAGCAAGTGGTGATGGAGATTCTTGTGCAGTATTTACTAATGTGCATACCAGGGGACTTGAGTTTCCAGGGAGTTCAATTGAGCACTTTTCATTATCACTAAAATTCATATGAAGAAACAAAAATCCAAAATATATTCTTGGAGAAGTATAAGAGGAGGCTGGTAGCTTTTCAAATCCCCTCTGCACTGCTTAGCTGTAAACTGAGAGGGACTCAGGATGTCATTTTAAAAAAACCCACAAAAAAAAACACATCAGTGCCTTGTGTATACAGAAGGTTTTGCTATCCATAGTGCTGGTTGAATAATTTGTTAAATTGCTGAATTTCAGCCTTTTTTGTTTGGAAATAGATTGGCTCTTAAGAATCTGTACACTTGTAACTGGTTCAAAGTATTTCAACAATTTCATCTTCAAAGTTGCTTTGGAACAGATTTTGCTATTTGTTACTCTCTCCTATGGTATTGTTTCTGTACTCTAATTGGATGAGTCACTAAAAATAGGGGAAGGGGGGCATTTAGGCCCTTGATTCTCTCCAGGAGAGGGTGGGCTTGGGAGGAGCTAGGCCATCATGATTAGAACATGTTTAGATTATTTTAAAATTTCCTTTCCAGTTTGGTGTAGTCCCTATAATGAAGCTTGTGGAGAGCTTCTTGCGTGGCTTATTTAATTACTCTGTGCCATGGATTTTGTACTGCCCTAACTAGAGGGTGTAACATAATCTTGCTCATCTCACTTACCTGCATTAGTGCCAGGATTCTGGGCTGGAGTTTAGGGAAACATCTTGAATCCACTTGGTGTTGTCTGATGTACACTTAAAATGTCATACTTACTAAGTGCATTTATTGAACTTACTGGTGTCCACTTTACCACCGTTATGTCTCGAATAAATTAATATTTTGTGGCCGAGGTGTGTGAGAGCCTTGTCCTTGTGGTTTCAACCGATCTTTATTATAATAGTCTCTGTCAGTGCTATAAGGAATATTTCTAAAAGTTCTTCTTTTTGTAACTGCCTTTGACAGTCACCTGCACACAGTAAATGGAGGGGCTATGCTTTAATCACCAGAGAAGATATCCATATGGGTAAGGCAATAGACTCAGGATATCGGGGTTCTTTTCCCCAGCTGTGCCACAGATTTCAGTGTAACTTTTGACAATTTACTGTGTCCCTGTTCCCCATTTGTCAGACAGAGAAGTAGTATTATCATCATCTCATGGGAGATGTTTTGAGGAGAAATCGTTAATGCATGTCAGGTGTTCAGAAGATATTACAGTGATAAGAACTAAAATAACGTGACAGTTTGGTGCTGCTTCTGCTGTCAGTTCTATAATTTATTTTATTGGCCTTTGTTTAAATGGCTGATACACTGCTTCCCCTTGCCTCTCTTTAAACACAAAGTAGTTAATGACAATACATACCTGTTATGGGCCTGAAATTTTTTTTTCAGTGGAGTCAAAAAGAAATAAAATATAAATGAAATATGTCAAATAGAAATGTGATTTCTAACTTGCCAAAAAGTTCACATTCCCCCCCCACACTTCCTCTAGTTTTACTTGCAAGTAATATGATCTACTAAGTTCCCCCCACCCACCTTGTAACTAAATGGTTGTCAACGTAGACATGTCAGGACATGTCCAGTGAGATGCTCAGATAAAAACTGAAATTGCCGATACCAGCAAAACAGGAAATGTAAAAGTGGCACTTACCATGATGGCATTTTTAAGAGCGCCGGTAGAAAATTCACACTGCGAATGAATCTACATCTCCTCTGCACTCTTTCAAATCATGTGTAATGCTTATCAAAGAATCTGACAATGCAGCTAGTTCTCTGTAGTGGGAGGCCATGCTGTTACATAAATGTACACATACAATGCAAGTGTGGAAGAACCCAGCATGAAAGGCTAAGTGGTGGTCTGGTGTGTTCAGTTACTGGGTGATAGAGAGCTAAATTATGGGACTACAGCACTGAAAGATGATTAATACATTTAAAAGAAACCTCAAGTATAGCTCCAGAATTCACCTTTTTTTTAAAAAAAGTCCTTTAAAGTACATGCTTTGACGAAGACTAATTTTTTTTAGTCACCTAGAACAGTTTTCCCTCACCTCTCTAGGTTAGTCTCCTTTCCAGACCACTGCAGAATGTGAGCACCCCTTCTCTGATGCCCCTAAACCAAAGGCAGCATAGCTGAAATGCATGAAGTAAGATGAGATGACACATGCTGTGTAGGAAAGGCCTTTGCAGACTGATAAGTACTATTTGAAGCTGTTTATCAAATCAAAATAGATCATTTCAGTTGCCTCCTTTTTATAGGTGTATTATTGGACATTTCCAGGCTCCATAAGTGAGTCATGCAAGTGCAGCTTATTCATCTGCACTCTTTATGCCATAAAATCAGCACAAAAGAAAAAATACAAAGAGACGACAAATTCATTTGCCTTTAATTCTCCATGAAATGGCATCAATCTGCAGCCAAAGGCCAAATCAGAGTTATGCTCCTTGATCTGTTTGTCCATTTCTGTGCCTGACTTTATCATTTGTTATGACTAACCTTGATTATTTTGTACTTTATGATGATCTGGTGCCATTGTTTGCTGTGATTTTAGTTTCAAAAAATTGTCTGCAGGGCTTGGTCCTCTCTAGTGTACTGTACTCTTGTAAATGAATTGTATTGGTCTAAAATGCAGAGGGAGGGGCTAAGATTAAGATTCCATCTGAGATCCTAGGCATGTACTTCGGCTGTGGCTGCTACACTTCCATTTTGAGAGCGCTAGTTTGATTAGAGCTAGTACGGGTACGTCGACTTGAGCTAGAAATTACTTCTCCAGCGTAGAGAGACCCTAAGCATGTTTTGTACAAACACACCAAGGGATGTGTTTCTGTGGACACTGGGTGAGGAAATCTCACTGAAGTAAATGAGTTCCCTTGCATGGAGCACTTTACAGTATCCTGCTCCAACAGACATGCCTTGCTAAAGGTGCAACATAGTTGGGTGAGGTGGAATAATTGCCAAGTTTCCCCATCTACCCCCTGAAATAACAGCCTGTTAATGTTTCTCTCCATGCTGCTGGGGTCCTTGTGAATTCTCACTCCTGATTCCACCAAGTCTTTGTATATGGTTGAACCTATGCCCCAAAGAGCTTACAAACGTACCCAGAAAAAAATAGTGGGTGCAAGTGGGGCCGTGAGGGTACTGGAGTGAGACTACAGTGGCATATGAATCTAGCAGTTTATTTTTGAAGAGCTTTGTGAAAGAAGTGAGACTTGCAGAGGGATTCATTTAATATCTTTGAAGAATTAAAGTAAAATGTGGACATCCAGTTTTGCTTTGATGCCACCATTTTTGGTTATTTATTATTTTTCAGAGAATATAAAACAAGGATGAATGCCAGTATCCAAAATCCACCGATCAATTATGCACATTTCCCTTGATATCTCTCTTCTTGTACAGTAACTCCTCACTTAGTCGCCCCAGTTAATGTTGTGTTGTTGTTAAGTTGCTGATCAATTGGGGAACATGCTCGTTTAAAGTTGTGAAATGCTCCCTTCTAACGTCCTCGTTTGCAGGCTATCAACTGCGGCAGTTCAGCTGCCACTTCCACTGTTGCCATGTGCTGCTCCCCGAGACTCCTGCCTGCTTGCTGTGGGGGGGGGGGGAGGGAAAAGAGGGGAGCGAATGTCAGGGTGCCTGCTTGCTGTGTGGGGGAGGGAAAAGGGGGGGGCTAATGTCCCCCTGCTCCTGCATCTCGCTTACCCCATCTTCCATAGAGCAGGGGACACACGAGGAAGGGAGCTTCTGCCTTAGGCTGTAGCTGCGGGGCTTGCTGATCTAATTAACAAGGCCATGTACTTCTGACCCCACTCTTGATACCTAACTGGAAATGCGCATCTCTATCTCTGAAACAGGGCTTGTAGCGTGTGAGAGTTAACCCTTGAGGGGCTCAGCCAACTGCTTTGTTCATTTAGCAGTAAGACATTCCCTGGGAAATATCCCACCCTCTGACTCCTCCACCTCAAACAAGCTTCACTATCATCATCGCTGTGTACCAGTATTCTTTTGCTTAAAGTCTCATTTCTCAGGAACATAACTACAACGTTAAGTGAGGCGTTACTGTAGAATGCTACTGAAACTGTAGCAATTCTAGCAGTATTGCTATTTATTCCCATAGTCCACTCCACAAGAATGCTCTACACTTGAGATTTTAAGAGTACTACGCTAAACTTTTCTTATCTGAAGTAGGACTTACACACTTGCAACTACAACCAGCAATATACCTGCATTTCAGTTTTTACAAGTGAGACAATGCTGCTGTACTTTGGAACTAAGGAGGTGGGTGTTCCATGCGTTAAAATTTTCCACACAGGTGAAATTAATGCTGAATTATTTTTTACATAACCCAGTGAAGCCATTTATGTATTGTATAATGTTAGGCTACTTTCAGGGGGTACAGAGTAGTGGTGTTCACAGTTCACCAGACTTAATCACATCCTTCTTCTGGTCTGATATGTATTGAGATGTGTATTTCTTTATAATACGTAGGTGACCAGCTAGCAGCGTGACATCCAGCGATGATTGTGCAATAACTGTACAACAACCTGAGACAGCCAAAGATATGAGCAAAAAGCTAGTAAGAAATGTGTGACACTGATAAATAACATCACTTGAATGGATCCTCTCACAAATAAACATCAGCTTACTCATCTCTTCACACACTGGTTTTTCTCTAGTAAGCCTACAGTAGCAGCCAAACCTGTCCATTGTTATAGCTAGGATGAGGAATACAGAGGGGACAGGGTGCCTTGGAGGAGCTTTTGGCTTCCCTTTTAAGAGAAAGTTGAGATACAAAAGTGCAAATTGTGCCATTGAGAAATTGGGCAGGGGGAGGGGGAGGTGGTGCTGATGGTTCTCTTATTAAGTCTAAGATTTTTGATGTGTGTTGGAGGCTTTTCTTTTAATGTAAAGTGCTATCAAATATGATTGGATACCTTTTTGGTCTCAATGTCTCCAGACTTACAGAAGTGTAATTCCTTTGACCAGAGAGAGCTACTTAAGATTTACACTGGTGTAAAGGAGAGTGGAATTTGCTCTTGTGGTGTGAGCAGGGTGACCCACACTTGTAATGCAACTAATGCTTTGTTTACACAAAGTTGCACCAATTCAACTAAAGCTGTTATTTTAAAACTGTTTTAGATAAACCAGTGCCAGAGTCTGGCAGGACACTTACTTCCATTTAAACCAGGTTTATTTTCATTTAGCTTTAAAAAAGAATCCTGAATAAAGCTAAACGGCAATAGACTGCTCTTTAAAATCAAAGTAAGTGTCTAGAAGTGTTTGCATCACTTCAAATCGGTTTTGAAAACATGCTAAACTAGTGCAACTTTCTCATGTAGTTGAAGGGTAAAATTTCCAAAACTACCTAATTCCCAGTTTCAAACGTTACTTAGGCTTGAAAGACCCATTGACGTAGGTGTTTAAGTCATTTTGAGAATGGGACTTGGGAGAAATTTCCAAAACTACCTAAGGCCTAAACAGCAAAACAGTCTCTAGAACCCCCCAAAGGGTTCAATTCAGGTAGAGCAAGGACCTATACTTGGGCTGCCTACATTCTAGGGGAATGCCATCACCACTCAGCTATTGGTAGAGCCTCAAGCTGAACTCCCCCTCCCCCCACCCAGTCTTGATTTTTCGGCAGTAGAACAAAAATTCAGAAACCTCAATTTTCTAGGAATTTTTTTTCTGGACAGCCCCACCAATTATAGTGGTGAGTATAAAAACACTGCTATAATTGTTACTTTGCAGGCATCCCAGTAGACAGGCCAGTCACAGAGAAAGCATTACCCTCAAATCAGAGGTGATTCCCTCCAGGTGAGGATTAAGACATTGGAGGTAAGGAGAGCCTTGCCTTGCCTTTTTCCATGCTGTAGCAGCTCTGTGAATGAAGTAGGCATTAGTCTCCAGGATTTTGCTGATACCTTGCAAGAGTCCTAGGGCAGCATTAAATATATATAATATCTTCATTCAAAGCCTAGTCAATATCTAATCACAAGAGTATGTAAACATTAGCACCCAGATGCCACAAGAATGAATTCTGGAAATAGAGCATAAAAATTCACTATCTACATGCCATATGTACATTCTAAAGAAAATATTATACATGAAAATGTATTCATTCCCTCACAGTCCTCCCAAAATAGCATATGGAAACACCTTCTTATGCATTCATTTTGTTCCTCCTCACACCTGTTAGAGATTTCTTATATTCTACAAAAAGAAGCAGCCATTCACTGTTTGAAAGCAACTTTTTGGCCTACACCAACTGAACAGCTTGTGCCACTGATGATTTTGACAAAAGCTGTTCACCTAAAACAGCAGAAAAGTGAATCATATTTAGCAGGGCCATCTCTTCTCTGACTGATAAACCTACTCAGCTTTCAACAATATCACTAAGGACAGTGGCCTACCAGAATAAAAAACATAAGAGTTTCAGCTTAGACTTTAAAAGGCAAAAGTATTTCCATCATTCACTTAAATCTATACTGGATTCTCCCTCTACTGTCCTTGCACCAATCTTCTAACATCATTACTGCTATAGATACAAGGGGTGATGACTTCAAAAAGTCAATTAGAAGTTTGGAATGGAAGCTCTCCTGTACTTAATTCCTCTCTGCTGAAGATACCTAGCCATGGGAATGGCATTATTTCCCAGTACATCAAACCATTACAATGTATATCTCACCATATGCTAGAGGAAGAGAGATGCAGTTATGTATGCATCACCTTAAATAAACATCTCATAAAGAAGACTTCCATCTCTTCTGTTTGGTACAAGGCATGCATGGCAATGCCCTTATAGAACAGAAATACTACCATTAAAATACTTTTACTAGAAAGGAGTCTGATGTAAGTTTCAAAACTGGCTCCAGATTTCAAATCTAGCCCAAAATTGTGTGTGTGTGTGTGTGTGTGTTGTCCAAGGTTTTGGTTCTGACTCAACTCTAAATCATAAAAAACAGCAGGGATCAAAATTCCAAATCCATAAACCTCTTTAGTGTCTGCCAATTTATACTTAAATAGTCAGGTCTTATGTATCAAATCCAGTAAGTATAAGGTCTAGTGGATAAGGCCCTAGGACTTCTAATATCAAGTTTGCCAATGGTGTGTTGGATGGGTTTTTTAAGTCTTTTAACCAATCAGTATTTGTTCCATTATCTGTATATCCTGTACATAAATTATACCATACTAAAATTTTATCTTCCAGGGATGTCATGGAGATTCATTCATACAGTGTTGTGAACATGTAAATACTGAATAGTATTGCTGCAGCATGTAAATGAGAAGTGTTGAAGTCTTGAAGAACTTGATGGCCTCTTGTGTAACTAGACCAATCAAAACCAGTCCCTTCCTCTTGCCAAAAATTGACAAAATGGATTTTTAAAAAAATCATACAAATTTGAATGAAAATTATTTTTGTAATTTTTGTGGGGAAAATCCCACTCTTTTCACTTCCTCTCCACCAATTAGAAAAGGTAGTGGCAGTAAAAAACAACAACCCCCCCCCCAAAAAAAACAACAACAACAACATTATATGATGAAATCCCTCTTCTCTCTGTTGCTTTCCACACTTTTTTTGGGGAGGAAGGGGAAATAATTTTTCAAAAAAAAGAAAGTGAAGACAAAACATCCCTCATGGTGGAGGGGCAGTGTTACTTTGTATTACTTAAGGAGGGTTAAAGTGGAGACGGCTTTACAGTCAAAATAAAGTTGCTTTTTAAAGTAACTTTCAACTCTAACACTGGAGAGAAACTGTTTCACTTTAAAAATAACACTTTTAAAAGTAAGTGTTACTCCCTCACTTTAACTGTTTTCCAGTAGACAAAAGGGGAAGGGCAGTGAAAGACTAAGAGGACTGGAATTTTCTTAGAAATTAGAATTAAGAAATTTTGAAAAGGGAATTTTTTTACAGGTTTTCCCTTTAAAAAAAGGAAATTAAAAGAAAATTGTATCAATTTTTGATGAAACACTGCTTAAAATACTTGTTAATTATGCAAGAATTGCAAGGACTCATTTGATTCTTTTTATAAATGGAGATGAGCTTTGTCACATTTACTGGGGTAACTGTACCTCTGACCCCTCCTGATCTCTAAGTGCACACCCTTCAAGTCCCAGGCCTTGAGCTCTTACTTGTCTCTTGGGGTGAAATCACATGATTCTGCCACTCAGACTGGGCCCTGGGTTGCAACCCCTAGTACTGATCATGATTAGCTCAGCAGGTCTGACTTATGTCAATGACCATGGTAATCAGTGACCAAACAGCCTACTTAAAGCAAAGTATTTATTAGAGCAAAAGCATTTGAGAGAACCTTAAACAGTCTATACAGAAGCCTGCTTCCTAGATATCTACTTTTCTTCCACATGGAGACCTTACTAATAAGACTAGCTCCATATAGATTCTTTCACAGAGCCTCTCACTGTCCCCTTGTCAGAGCTCACTGACAGTCAGTGGATAGCCCCTGGTGACTCTCACTCCCCTTCTCAAATCCCTTTTGCAGGGATCAAGACACTTTTTAGCTGGTCTCTGGCCTCTCAGTATAGCAAAACGGCTGTGTCACTTCAGCCTAGAGCCTGGAAGGATGTAACTGTCTTTCAAGATACATGCCTGGCTGTTCGTATCTGGGAAGCCATTGTGCCACTTCCACACACAGAGTAAGACCCCACTGAATTCAAGCATTATAGATATATCAAACATTCTACTACCCTGCCCCCAATAACTTCTCTTCACTGATCAAGTCACATAAAGTGTTCATAAAATTACTGCAGTGCAGTACTGAAATGTTATGACAGATGTGGAGCAGATATGTAGTCTTAAAACACAACCTTTCTTTATCCTGATTTTGATCAGTTCAATATGTGGGCATGTTCACTTTCAAAGTGTTGGTCTGAGCCAACCTTGAATTATAAAGGGGAGAAATTCTACTTCAGAATAAAATGGTGAGCAAAAACTCCTTGAGTCTTTGTCCATATTAACACTGTAAATATTTCAAAAGTAAGAGTTATCACCTAGCAAGTGATAACTGCAGAGGTAGACTCATAATATCTATATAGAAATAAAATGGAGTTTTACTTATGCACTGCAACCCACATATTCTCACACTACAGTCTTGGGGAAAGAACTGGAACTGTTCCAACTTCTGCTTTCACCTATGGTTTGAACTAGTGGAAACTTAAAATACATGCCTTTATTTTCCTCGCCCCGTTTTTCTCTCAGCACCACCGTTTCATCTTCTCTCCTGTGCATGCATGCACACACACTGTCTTACTATGTCTTGTTGGGCCAAACATCTTAGCAAATTATTGTCGAGCTGCTAAACTACATATTACAAAATGTAACTAAACACAGAATAAAAGGCAAGGCAAATATGGAGCTTAATTTTGATAGTGACTCCTTTCAATTGTATTAATCATTCACTGATGAATCCTTAGTTAGTTAATATTGGGAATTCTATAAAGGCAAGCCATCTGGAAGGCTTTGTAAGAGATCCTTTCTCTGGGTAAAGTGTGGAAATCATGCATTTATATAGCCCCTTCCACATGGAAATCTGAAGCCATTAAAATATTAATATATTTTAAATCTTACACCTCTGCGAGGTAAGTATTATTCCTTTTTTACAGGTGGAGAAACTGCTGCAGAGGGACTGTTTTTGTGTGTCTGTTGTTGTTGCTGTGTAGTACTCCTTGTAGCCATTTCCAGGTGAGCAAAGTAGGTGTAAAACATTGCCACGCTGATAAGGCTGCATTTTACACAAGTGTAAATAACTATGAAAGTACATGGGGCGGTACATGGGGCGGGGGGGGGGCGGTACATGGGGCGGGGGAGGGGGCGGGGGAATGACTTAGCCAAAGTGTGTGGCATGGCTGGGAACAGAACCTGGATCTGTTTCCCTTGTCTGTGCTGTCCCACTGTAACTGATAAGTATGTTTGATAGCTTACAAAGATCATGTGTTAGTACTTTTATACATAAACATTTTTTTCACAGTAATTAAATGCTGGGTAGGATTTTTTTAACTTAACCAAGAGAGGCAAGCCAGCTCTAATTGGTGCCTAAAGCATCAACAGCAACTTTCAGTGCAAGGGAGAAAACTAACTTTATCATAATTCTGGGTCTAAGACACTAACTTGCAAAGCCATATTCAAAAGCTTTGTCTTGACAGATTGTAGATGCTGTGTCACATAAAAGACAAGATTTGGTGCCTCTAACTGCAGAGAGATAGGAAGCACACTCCAGGGAACAGTGAATTGGACAATACCCTTTATGGCAGTCAGCCAAGGCAAGACACGTGCAACAATGCAGAAATGTAAATCAGCTGTTCACAGCAGTCTATCAAACACTGTGGCTGTTATCAAGTTTGTTCATATTGAAAAATGTGATCATCAATTCTTTCCTCTTCTATACCTCTCCTCCCCAAGCAGTCTTCTGAGTAGTCAAGAACTCTGACTACTGCGACACTTATATATTAAGATGTACTGTACCCTCCAGTAATTACCATATGCTTCATAATGTATATAACCAAAACAGGCAATTACAAACCTATAAAATCAGGCTAAAGTATAGGGAATATGGAGAAGCAGCCTTCATTCATTCTATGCATAAAGATATCAAGGTTCTGTGCAGAATAGCTTGGTTATCTGGTAACCTCTTCAGCTACCAGATAGTTACCCACACCATAGTTGTCATTTTTCTTGTAAAATTATTTTTTCCCCAACAGTGCTGGCTGAGATGCCAGTTATTTTTCTATACAATAAATGCAATAAAGTAAGTAACTGAAGTATCTTAGATACAGTAGAGTAACACCGTGTTTATAAACAAAGCACCCTATCTGGGCTTTTGGTTATGTGTATAGCATCTCTTGATAGAAGTGGAAGGTACATGCACATAATGTGTATATGTACACAGAAAGACAAAGTGTGGAAATAAAATTACCTTTGCAAAGTCAAGCACTGAAAAAATCAGGGCATTCAATAAATAAAGTTGCCCCTATTAGGCACTTTGTGTGTATGTATTATGATAGTTTTTAACTGCATGATCACATACTATCTTTTCCACAGAACTTCTGCTTCATTCAGTATATAGGATGCTCAATGAATGAGCAGCTGTTCAATGTTTCTTTTTATCATCATTCAGTGCGTGGCCTATGTCTTACTGACTGCACCCTGCACTGAAAGATAAAGTACTTTCCTCCTGGGATCTTCTGTGGTACAAGTGCTTTACAAACATTAGTAAACTTACATTTACAATTCCCCCCCCCGAGAAAAGAAAATATTGTCCCCATTTTACAGATGCAAAGCCAAGGCACATATACGACTTGTGTCTGCCATAATACAAACCTGAGCTGTTCTCATCTCTGCTAAAAGTAGTCTTGTGTGACTTCCATTACCATCCTCTAAAATGGGGACAATGGTACCTGCCTGCATCATAAAATAAGGGTCTGAGGCCTTGCTATGACAGATACAGATTTATTAACTGTAGTCAGTGGAAGAGCTGGGACTAGAACTCATGACTTCTGACTCCTAGTGCAGCACAGGTTCCTAAGGCCCACACACATCTGCTGAATAGTGTCCAGCTTTGTGCAACCTGTCATCAGTCGTGGGAAAGAAGTGATCACTTTTTACTGCGCCCTGGAACAGTAGAAAGGATGTGAGAAGTGGCAAGAGCCTGTGCTCTTGTACCTTGCAAAAGCAGGTGTTGTGAGCCTTGGAGGAGCAATTGCAGGGGACTATCAGTGCTGACCCTGAAGCTCTAGACTGGAGCATGCTCAATGCAATGAATGTTCAGAGATTTTTAGCACCCAGCCTCCTAGAAAGCTCTGTGCATGTACAAATTGCAACTTTTAGAGTCTCCTAACTCCACATTTAGATGGATAATCGTGGGGACATCAAAAGAGTTATGAGAATTTAATATAGGGGAACATACGTTTTACCAAACCCTGTTTGTTGACAATGATAGAGAATCATTTCTAACATTTCTTTACTAACAAACAGTTTTTGTACTAAGAACCTCAACACTTTTTACAACACTAAGAAAGTTACTGTGTTTACCAAGACAATTATAAAACTCTTGTGTTGTATGAAAACACAGACATGTTCATTTGCTAAAATGTTTTGGGCACCAAAGAAAAAGGAAATATTTTTTCACACAATGCGTAACTAGATTGTGGACATCATTGCAACAGGATGTCACTGAGGACAAGAATTTAGCAAGATATAAAAAAGGAGTGGATACTTATATATGGATAAGAATGTCCAGAGTTAGAATTGTAAATTCTAAGAAAGTTCTGGGAGGGGCACAAAACTTCCTGCTTTAGGGCTTAAACAAATCTCTCTTAGGACTTAAGGAGGAGACTTTCTTAGGGAGTTACTTATTCTACATCTGTAGAATAGTGTTTCTTGCACCTATCGCTAAAAGTGCTGGTCTCTGAGTTAGGATACTACCCGGAGCAGGAGTCTGATCCAATATGGCAATTCCTGTGTACAATTTCTTAAAAGCCAACACATTCAATACAAATTGTAACAGGAAAAATCTCCACTCCAGAATAAAATGAACACTACACCAAAATGCCCATTGCCCTTCCCCCTTGCAAAACCCCAAGAAAACATATGGTCTCTGCACCATGACCTGAAGCTCAATAGACTGACTCATAGAGAAAGTAAATTCCATGACCCTATGCTTCCCAAGACATTTGAAGCTGGAGGGTAGAAACCCTGGCTAGTTCTGCTGGGGACAAACCCTGCCCCCAACCAAATTAATCTGGGGACTTCACCTAATTTCCCTTCCTATTTAGCTTCCTCCTACAGACTTTTTTCTTTTTTGCAGCAGATGCTGTTGTAACAATGCTAAAGGATAAGTTGCTTTCTTATAGCACTTAGCAAGGAATTTTATTAGGCAATGGAAAATAGTATTATTGCTGAAGTTACTTCATCTCTCTCTGGCTTGCTGTAGAACTTTTGCCTAGCGCCTCTAGCCCTCTTCCTCTAGCTTCTTGCTATAGATAAAAAGAAAACAGTATGTGTAACCTCAAAGGGGCGATGCTCCCCATTTTAATGGTGCCCAGGTACCTTTCCTTACCTGAACTCCATTTCAGAGATGTTGGGCATGGAGAGAGTCTCTATGAGGTCCTCCTTAAGACTCTCTCTTCCTTGGATGACTCTCAGTCAGCTGTAGATGAACTTACCATTGAGCATGCCCATTGTATCCCTGCATGTTGCTCTTTAAAGCCACTCACTGACTCTTTGCCCTGGAATCTGGGTGAATTTGGGCAGCTGTGGATGTCTGAATTCACCTTTATGGGGCCTCTTCCTGGTGAAGAAATCAACTGGGATAACAGGTAATCTCCAGGGCTGTGGGCTGAGAGGTTTATGGAGATCTATGTAGATAAAAAGGGCCCTTAGATATAGTAAAATAGAAGTAACTTAGTACAATTAAATATAACAATTTTAATATAAATGTACAATTAACTATAATTTCTCACTTACTATATCAGTGCTCTGTGCTTTTATTTGATCTCTTTGCCAGCTAAAATTTCTGAACATGAATTTGACCCACTCCACTCACTTATCTATTTAAGTTTTATTTTCTTTGGTGTGGTTTATTAAATTGAGGAGAGACAGAAAAGAGGCAAATGACTTGTACAACAGGCTCTATTCTGTACTTGAATTCAAAAACCACGTTAATTTCAATGTGTAAAACCAACACTTTAATACCAATGGAGCATGGAAATGAGTTGTAAATATCAACCTGAGATCTCTTTAACAAGGGGCCCAATTCAGCAAAGCACTTAAACACAGCTGCTCTGGGCCCATGTTGCATGTGCAAGACCTGGTGTGATGGGTGCATAAACCCAGCACAAGACAGAAAAAAATTAATGGGCAGCTGTAGGTGCCAGGCTTTGAGGGAGGAGCTCATCACACTTGGAGTCTGGCTAGAAAGGAACGCAAATCTTAAACTCTCACTGTGGTAGAGAAGGCTGGCAGGCCCCAGACACTGATGAAGACTGCTGTCTACCAGAACCTTGCTGAGGAAAGGTAGGCCTGATCCAAGGTGATTGCCTGGGCTACCAGTGACTGACTTAGGCTTACCCAAGTCCAGGAGGGGAAGAAGCATTTGTTACCTGGACACTCTGCAGCGTTCAGGAGGGGTGGAGAAGTTTACATTTGTGTGGCTTTGGGTACCTTGGAAGGGGTGGAACTTTTACAGGACCTACCCAGGATAGGCTGGAGGCCAGACAGCTCAACTGAAAAAGAGGAGGGAAGAGGAGGTAGCACGCGGCTGCCCTGTGCTACACCATAAGGGCACACAGGGAGGCAGTGTGGTTAAACCTGGTTATAGTCTCACTCTGGTAATGACAGTGGATGGGATCCACAGAAGCCAGCATTCGAGATGGTGAACAGCTGCCTAAGGAGAGAGAGAGAGAGAGAGGAGAGAGAGAGTCTCTCTCCTCTCTCTCTGTCTGAGCTAGGCACCTAACTCTGTTGGTGGGTAGAGCACTTCCCTGGGCTGTGGGAGACCCAGGTTCAATTCCCCTCCCAGGCAGCAGATTTGAACAGGTTTCTCCCTCCTCTCAAGAGAGAGCTGTAACCACTGAGTAATGGGATATTGGATATGGGGCTCCCTCAATCTCTCCTGTTGAAGCTGTTCCACGGGGGGTGCCCTAGCTCATTGGTTAGGGCACTCACCTGAGAGATCCAGTCCCACTGCTCCAATCACTTGTTTATTATTTATCCACAGAGGCACATCTCCAACAGGAGAGCCTGAGGGGTATAGCTCAGGGGTTAGAGCACTCTCTGGAAAGGATTTAAAGAGCCCCCCCCCTTCTCCTGCTCTGGTGTAGAGGGGGAACTGAACCTGAGTATTCCCCATCCCCAGTGAGTGCTCTAACCAGTGGGCTAAGAGCTATAAGGTGGTCAGCACCATCATTTCCTCTTGCTTCTCTGGCCATATTCTGAATGGGACTGGATCCAGTAGGCATGCTCAGAGGCGTCCTACCAGATCAGGCCCCATACATGAGATAGGCGGCCAAACTCCTACCTTTCCCTAGTTTGTGATTTGCTCTGGGGCTTAGGTGGGAGATAGGTATCTGGATGCCTGGAGCAAGGCAGCAGTAACTTAAGCAAAGAGGGAAATTTTACCCTGAAAACTTAGGCACCATGTGAGTTTAGGAGCCTACAGGGTAAGTGGGAGTTTTGGGGATCACAACAGAGCCAAAACTGGGACTTAAGGCATGTCCACACTGCACACTTCTTTTGGTGGCATGTAGAGTACATACACTACACTCCTCTAGCCCAGTGTAGATGGTGAGGCACTGCTTAGGTAAGGAGAGTAAAGACACGCCTGTACCCTTTAGGTATGTACCCAGATCTCTGCTTGCCCAACCAATGCCTTCCCTATCTATACAGCTATTTTTTGCAATGTGGTGTCCCAGTGCCGGACTCTTTCCCGCCGCCTTCCCCTGCCAGAGCCCTTCACTGACAAATATAGCTGCATACCATAGTGCGGACTCAGCCCGCTTTTCACTGGAGGGTGTAGCTACACATACCCTTCATTCCATTGTAAGGGGTGTGCCGGGTAGATGTAGCCTTAGGTACCTAAACTACATTAGCACTAATTGTCTCACTTGCCTTGACTATAAAATGCTAATTCAGATGGCCGACTTAATAGACAATCACATCTTTATATGGCTGAACTGTTCTCTATCTAACCTGACTTGTACATGCCAAAGGCCAAATGCTGGATTACCAGCATTGGTGATCCCATCGGCATAGCACATCTTCACCAGCTGCACTACAGCCGTACAGCCACACCGGTGCTGCTGTGCCACTGTGTGCTTCTAGTGTAGACCTGCCCTAAGTAGTGTGAATGCATAAGACGGAGCTTCTAATGAAGCCTGGGGGCCATTGTCTTGCCATCCCTACACATTCAAAACTTGTAGTCAGGGTTTCGTCTGCAAAAGGCTGCAGGATTTGGCTACTGTTAACTTTTTAGTACATTTTGATTAATTGAATGTTTGACAGAAGCACATTTTTCTTTGTCAAAGTAAGTAGAGGGATGAATTACTATGGTCTAGCTAATGTGTTTTTTTTTTTTTTAAATTCCCACTAGTGTAAAAATATAGCAACACCATTGAATCTGGTTGCAAAGCAAAATGTTCAGTAGGACATGGAGTCACAGAAGTGTAGGACTGGAAGGGATGTTGAGAGGTCATCTAGTCCAATCCCCTGCACTCAGGGCAGGACTATGTAATAACTAGACCATTCCTGACAGGTGTTTTGTCTAAGCCGCCAATGACAGAGATTCCACAACCTCAGATAGTTAAACCCATTTAACTACCCTCACAGTTAGGACGTTTTTCCTAATATCCAGCCTAAACCTCCCTTGCTGCAATTTAAGCCCATTGAGTCTTGTCTTTTCTTCAGAGGTTAATGAGAACAATTTACCTCCCTCCTCCTTGTAACAACCTCTTATGTGGTTGAAAACTGTTATGTCCACTCTGTCTTCTCTTTTCCAAACTAAACAAACCCAATTTTTTCAATCTTCCCTCAAAGATCATGTTTTTTAGACCTTTACTCATTTTTGTTACTCTTCTCTGGACTTTCTCCAGTTGGTCCACATCTTTCCTGAAATGTGGTGCCCAGAACTGGACACAAGACTCCGGTTGAGGCCTAATCAGTGCAAAGTAGAGCGGAAGAATTACTTCTCGTGTCTTGCTTACAACACTCCTGCTAATACATCCCAGAATGATGTTTGCTTTTTTTGCAACAGTGTTACACTGTTGACTCATATTTAGCTATAACCCCCAGATCCCTTTCTGCAGTAGTCCTTGCCAGGCAGTCATTTCCCATTTTGTATGTGTTCAATAAACTGTTCCTTCCTAAATGGAGTACTTTGCATTTGTACTTATTCAATTTAATCCCATTTACTTCAGACCATTTCTTAAATTTGTCCAGATGATTTTGAATTTTAATCCTATCCTCCAAAGCACTTGCAACCCCTCCCAGCTTTATTGTCTGCAAACTTTATAAGTGTACTCTCTATGTCATTATCTAAATAATTGATGAAGACATTGAACAGAATTGGACCCAGAACTGATTCCTGCGGCCAATGGGAGCCACAGGGGTGGTGCCTGCAGATGGGGCAGTGTGCAGAGCCATCTGGCCATGCCTCCGCGTAGGAGCCAGAGAAGGGACATGCCACTGCTTCTGGGAGCCGCTTGAGGTAAGTGCCGCTCGGAGCCTACATGCCTGAGCCTTCCCCTGTGCCCTAGCCCCCTGCCCCAGCCCTGATCCCCCTTCCGCCCTCCAAACCCCTTGGTCCCAGCCCGGAGCACCCTCTTACATCCAAAACTCCGCATCTCCAGCCCCACCCCAGAGCCTGCACCCCCAGCCAGAGCCCTCACCCCCCCTGCACTCCAACCCCAATTTTGTGAGTATTCATTGCCTGCAGTACAATTTCTATTCCCAGATGTGGCCCTCGGGCCAAAAAGTTTGCCCACCCCTCCCATAGGCAGTGCTATGTCAATGGGAGCTACCACCTCTTGAGGAGTGGGGAGTACCTACACCAGGGGTCTCCAAACTTTAGGAGACGAGGGCCACATTACATTTTTCAAGGGGCTTCGCGGACCGGCCCGTTCTCTTGAGCTTACCCTCCGCCGAATTTCTGCCGAAGCCACGGGACCGGCGGACCTCCCGCAGGCAAGCCGCGGCAGCTTTGGTGGCGGGGGGAGGAAGGGGAGGACCTCCCGCACGCAAGCCGCGGTGGCTTCGGAGGAGGGGGAGGACCTCCTGCAGGCAAGCCATGGCGGCTTCGGCAGCGGGTATTCTGGGACCCGCGGGGGCGCCCCTGACTGCCGCCCTCTGCGCCCCGTCGCTGAGGTGGCAGCAGCCTTTGAAGTCCTGCAGAAATACTGCTGAGGCGGCAGCAGCGTTTAAGCTGCCACCAAAATACTCACCGCCACCGATGTGCCGAGGCGGCAGCAACAATTGGTTCGGGGGCCGGACAAATTGAAGCCGCGGGCCGGATCCGGCCCCCGGGCCGTAGTTTGGAGACCCCGACCTACACTGATAGGATGCCCCTGTAGCACTTAGTGAAGATGCTACCTCCATCAACAGGAGAGCTTCTCCTATCTCGTAAGGGACCAGATTTTAAAGTTGGATTGCAGTTATCAAAATAGTTAAAGCTGCTTTCAATATATACACTCTCTTTTTAAGAATTACTAAGCTTGTGTCACAATCTTATTGCTGTTTTTCAATGTATTTATTGAGTGAATAAGTAAACATTTAATTTATTATCTGCATATTCTCATGTTCTGAGGAAAATGAGGTGGCTCTTTGTATGGCTTGGCTGGCTCACAGTGAGAGGTAAAAGTTCATTTTTCCATTGTACATAATGACCTAATGCAACTCTTGGGCTTTGATTCACTCCTAAATTACTTACTCATCCATACTCATGGAAAGTGCCATTCTTTGAATTTTTGATTACAGTATATTTTTTCCTTGAAAAAAGTAAAATCTATGGATAAGTCAACGCTGAAGATTTTAGTGCTCCATTTTATCCTTTTACATCATGTGTATTCATCAGAACACAGTGTATGGTGCATGTAATAACACTTGAGGAGACATGTTAAAAGATATTCCGAAGGTAATGGTCAAAATATTTTTTCACTTTACTTTGCTTAGAATTTAATTTAATTCATTGGGTAGGTACAGGGGTTTGCTACTGTAGGATTGTGGTATGAGTTGTGCGCTGCAGACACCAGTTCTTCTGAAACTTCTGTACAATCTTTCTTCACCGAAGACCTACATGTATAAGGATGTTTGAAGTAGCAAATACTTACCCAAGAATTTACCAGTAATGTTTTGTGCCATCCAGCAATGAAGTATACATGCACTACCTTGTTTTATAGGATCACACAGATGTATTTACCTATATAAAGATTAATCTAATTCATATACATAGGAATAATCATGAATCTTTTATTGCAGCTACTCCCTTTAAACCTTGGCAGAACATTTGCTTTTAAATATAATAATATATGTGAAGAATATTAAAACATATTTAAAACAAAAGTGACACATGCTTTGCAAATAAAGGAAAAGTATTATTTGGATCCATACCAGTGCCAAATTGGCAATGTTTTAAATTCATTTTCAATTTAAGTTGGGAGACGAGGGAGGGAAAGGTAGGAAATTATCCTGTTTGCATCCTGCTTCTGCTCCCACTGAAGTTGGTGGCAAAACTCCCATTCAGGTCTCTGGGGGTAAGAGCAGTTCCTTACACTGCAGATTAACACAGTTGACCAAACACATACAAAAGGGCTTTTTCCTCATAGCAATGCATGGGAAATGTATGTGGCAAGTAACTCCTATAAATGGCATGGAAGTTGTGTAACACTCCAATGAATCGATAGACAAATATAGACTAAGTTGCATAATTCCTGATTCATATAACTTTTAAAATATACCCTTTCTCTGCATTTCACCCAATGATAACATTAAATTGTATTAATCAAGAATAGAAAGAAACTTCCTTGCTAAGGAATTTAAAAATGTGGTTATTTATCAAATGGAGCATGTACTAAGTACTGTAATACTCTGAAGAAAAAGAAAATAAATCTTCTGGGCTATACAGCACTAGTTGTACTGTGGTTTTTATTATTTTGTTACCTCTGATTGCCACAGGTCACACTTAATATCACCAAGAAGATCTTGCCTGCCCCAGAGAAATGCAACACACTTTACAGAGATGGCCGCAGAAAGGAGAAAAATATCCCCAAAGGCAGCTCAGACTCATAGCAGTGAACTTACACTACATGCACACAATGGCTGCTTGGAAGCCTACATTTGCAAGCTGCTCTTTCCTAAGAGGTGATGTAATTTGCCTCGGCCTTTGAGGAAGGCTGCCAACTTCAAGCGCATGTGAACAAAAACCTCAGATTCATCTGTCATATGTTAATCCTCAATTTCAGCAACATGAAACTGAACAAAGGTACCCAGAAGTGAGCTTTTCTTAAATAACTGACTTAAAGTCTACAAAAAACAAATGACTCACAATATCAATATTTTTTAATTCATGCCAACTTTTCCTTCCCTCTTGCCCTAACAATTGTTACAGGGCTGGGGCACACCTCCGCTACAGCCCTGTGTTTTACATGTGAGATTGTGTATTGTTTCTTTAAATGTATAGCAGAGGGAGGGGCTGAGTAGAAGTTCTTTCTTCAGTGTTAGAAAAAAATGGTGATGACTCAGCTTCTGTCACATGTCACTATATAGTGTCTAATACCATTCTCATTGAAGCCAGTAGGATTACTGCCATTGGTTTCAGTGGGTCTGATCTAGCATTCCCTATGCATCAAAAGTTCCTATTAGACAATGAGAATTTTGCTGCACAAAGACTTGGCCCTTCGTTTCACACATTTTACCATAAAAGTGCAGATTAGAACCAGTATAAAATGGGGCCTGAGCTGCAGATATATGGATTTCACTTCACTCTGTCTCCCACAGCCAGAGTGGTGTTTAGAACTGGAGCTCTGGTTTAGTTAATTTTAGGGTTACATTTGGATTGGGATTCTGAACTCACTCTTGCTCCCCAAAAATTCAGTGATGTTCACACCCAGGCTGTTGATTCAGGTCCATCACTAGATTTAAACACATACTAGTGTGTTTTAAGGTAGTCAACCTGGCTAGAGCTGCAAAGAAAACTTCTGAGCCTTAAGGGATATAAGGAAGGTCAGAGAGAGTGTGTCTGTAGTTTAAGGTCACCAAGAATTGATTTCCACATTGCATTTGTTTGAAACCTAGTTATTTGTACATAAGGCATGCAATGACAAAAATAAAATGTCAAGTAGCAACAAAAACAAACAAACAAAACAAAAAAGAAATATATTGTGTCATTAATGTGGGGTGAGAACAGGAAAGCTAGCAATTAAATCTTTCTAAGGAAGGGTTTGATTGATTTCAGTAGAAAGGAACTTAAATGTGGGAAGATGACCATTGATATTGAATATAAATGTTTACAAGAGACAAACCTCTCAAAATCTGGGTAACAAAAACGGGCAGGTAACTACAGATGCCCAAGTGGTCTGCTCTAGCATTTGTTGTAACTAATCAACTTTAAACAGTTTTGATTTAAAGACTACAAGTAATGAAGAATCCACCACATCACTAGTTAAGAATTACCAGTGGTTAATTACCATCACTGTTAAAAATATACATCTTATTTCTAGTCTGAATTTGTCTAGCTTCAGATTCTCAGTTTTTGATATCATGATGACTTTTTCAGCTGAATTAAAGAGCTGTGTAGTATCAGAAATTTCTTCCCTATCATGTAGTACTATTACACCATGATAAAGTCATTTCTTAACTTTCTCTTGGTAAACTAAATATCTGTGAGACTAAGGAAACTCAAGCTAAGGCATGTTTCCCAGTCTTTAAATCTGGGAACCTGTGGATCTTTTCTGAACTCCTTTCCAGTTTTTCAACATCCTGTCTAAAGTATGGACACCAGAACTGGACACAGTATTCCAGTAATGGTCTCTCAATCCCATATGCAGAAGTAATACCATAGCCCTACTCTTACTGGGTATTCTCTTATCCATCCATCCAAGGATCACATTCACTCTCTGCGCTACAGAATTCCACTGAGCTACAGAATTGCACTTATGTTCAATTGGCTAGCTACTGTAATTCAAGGCCCTTTCAAGAGTCACAACTTTACAGGATACAGCCCCTCACATCTTATAAGTGTCACCTACATTCTGTAGCCACTTGGGCCATGGGCAATCATAGCTAGTGGCTGAAATGAGAACTCAGCCTAAGGGTTAGAACTAGGTCCAAGGTGGGGAGAGTCCAGCAACAAGCCAAGGGTCAGTACTGGAGGGACAGAAGCCAAATGCCAGAGAGAGAGCCAGGGATCTACATCAAAAGCCAGAGTGGGAGCAGACATGGTACACATTGACCAATCACTGATCTGAGGAGGCTTATAAGCAGGGCTGTTAAATCAGCAGCCAGTCAGGGCCATGGCTACTCCCTCCATTCCAAGGTGGTGGGACTGGGTTCATTGGTTGCCCAGCAGCTAAATTAGTCAGGCAGCAGGCCAGCAGCTTGTCCTAACTGGTCTGGACCCTGACACATTCCTGGTTCCTAGCGGTATGATCTCGCATTTGGCTGTGTTAAAATGCATGTTGCTCAAATGATCCCAACTTACCAAGCAATGTAGGTCAGTTTGTGTTACTGACCTATCCTCATCATTATTTATCAGTCCTCCATTTTTATCTCCTGTGCAAATTATACAAGCAATGATTCTATATTTTCTTCTAGATCATTTATAAAGACATTGAATTCTCAGTGGGCTGAGAACAGAGCCCTGCAGGACTCCACTACAGATATTCACATTAGTTGCTGATTTCCCATTTAAAATGACTTTTTGAGATCAATTAAAGAGATTTTAAATCAATTTGAAATGGGTGATGTGGCTATTGTATAATGCAAACTTTTAATCAGAATATCATATCTAAGTCTATTATGTTGACACAATTACCTTAATCAATCAAATTTGTGATATCAAACCATAACAAGATTGTTTGATAAGACTTCCTCCCCCCCCCCAATAATATCATGTTGGTTGGCATTAATTATTTTGTCATCTTTTAATTCTTTACCAATTGCAATCCATATCAGTCTTTTCATGACTTTGCCTGGGACTGATGTCAGGCTAACTTGCCTATAGTCTTTTCCTAGTCCTCTCAAATTTCGCCAATGTTTCCAGTTATGTTAAAAGTATGGCTGTCAAACGATTAAAAAAATTACAACTAATCATGAAATTAAAACAATAGTTGTGATTAATTGCAGTTTTAATTGCACTGTTAAACAATAATAGAATACTAATTTAAATTCAGCATGGAAGCATGGCCTCTAGAATGGTGGTTGAAGCATGACCGGACATACGAATCTCTAGCGCATCTGCCACATAAATACCTTATAACACCAGCTACAACAGTGCCATGCGAACGTCTGTTCTCACTTTCAACTGACATTGCAGGCAGCATTATCGCCTGTAAATATAAACAAATTTGTTTGTCTTAGTGATTGGCTGAACAAGAAGTAGGATGGAGTGGACTTGTAGGCTCTAAAGTTTTACATTGTTTTGTTTTTGAGTGCAGTTATGTAAAAATAATAATTCTACATTTGTAAGTTGCACCTTCACGATAAAGAGACTGCATTATGGTACTTCTATGAGGTGAATTGAAAAATATGATTTCTTTTGTTTATCATTTTTTACAGTGCAAATATTTGTAATGAAAATATAAAGGAAGCACTGTACGCTTTGTATTCGGTATTGTAATTTAAATCAATATATTTGAAAATGTAGAAAAACATCCAAAATATTTATAATAAATTTAAATTGGTATTCTATTATTGTTTAATGGTGCAATTAAAATTGCGATTAATTGCAACTCTTAAAAAATCTTGTTAACTTGTTTGGTGTTAATTGCTTGAGTTAACTGCAATTAATTGTCAGCCCTAGTTAAAAGTGAATATTAGTGACTCAGAACTCCTTGGCCAATTCTTGTAATACTCTTGGGTACTAGTTATCCAGCCCTACAGATTTAAAACTGTTTAACTTTCACAGATGCTATTTAATATCCTCCCTAAGTACTGATGGATTAGAAAGATTTAATTAACTCTGTAAGACAGGAATACATCATCCTGCTTCTTTCCAAATACAGAATGGAACTATTTATTGACTACTTCTGCTTTCTTGCATTATGATTGATAATTTTACCATCATTTTCTAGTATCAGACCTACCTCATTATTAGGATTTCATTTGTTCCTGATACATATGAAGAATTCCTTCTTAAAACCTACTGGCTGTAGACTTTTCATTGATACCTTTTGGTTTCCCTTCATTATTTGCATTTCCTAACTGCTGATTCCCCTTCTGTTTGTTATTTTATTATTTATTAATGTATTTTATTGCTGTTTTACCTTTCCAGGACAGATTTTTTTCTTCTCTATTTTTGGGCATGTTAAATTATTTTCAATTATCATTCACATTTTTGTTTAAATACTTTCTCCCACTCAATTTTGCTCATAACTGTTTGCAGCTTTGGGAAATTGGCCTTTTTAAAGCACCAAGTATATATATTACCGGTCAGGCCTATATCTATTTGCACATAGCAAATACAATTGGAGCATTATCAGTTGCTTCAGGGAACTGTGACGGGATCCCTGGGGTACAACCTGGAACTGTTGGACCACTGTGACCCCTTAACTCTCTCCAGCCTGGGCTTTCTCTCACAATCCATTGCTAGTGACAAGCAGCAAACCCCCTTGGGAGCTGTTATCACTCAGCACAACAGCAGGTGAAGCCACAGATCCAGCCAGATTTCATGAAGGCACTCAAAGCCTCTGATGAATCACACAGAGAAAGGCACCAGCTAGTTTCCCCCAGCTCCCCAGCCTAGGACCCCGGAACTGCACCATCTTGCCCTGGTCAGAAGCCTGGGCAGCCTAAGTTTATTACCCAGTCCACCCTGCCCTCAATGTGGCAAGGACGTGCACAAGCCTTTGTACACTGAGCAGAGGTTTCCCCAAGCACTTCAAGCAAAACACACTGTTTTAGGTAAAATATAAAACAGGGTAATTAACTACAGAAAGATTTTAGGTGATTATAAGTGGTAGGGAGAAAAGGACAGAGGTGGTTACCAAAGAAAATAAAAATAAGCACACAATCTAAATCTTAAACCTTATTACACTAGGCTGTATTTAGATCAAGCAATCTTCTCACCCCACTGGATGTTACAGTCCTTAATGCACAGACATCCCCCCTGAATCCTGGTCCAGTCTCCTCAGAGGAGCTTCGTCTTCTTGGCATCCCAGTCATTTACAGTGTAAGTGGGGGAGGAGAAAGGCCCCCTCACGCTGCAACTGTTCCTTATTTTATACCCTTGGTAGATGTGCCTGACAGACACTAGCTCAGGCATGTCTTGGTGGGTTTTGCTGAATCACAGTGCAAAAGCATCCCCGAGTCAGTGATTGTGTGGTACTTGCATAGTTGAGTCATACAGTCGACTAATGGGTGGTCAATACCCCTTTTGATAGAGATCCTTTGTATGCCACTAGCAAACTTACAGCACATTTCAGTAACAACTATACAACACAATATCATAACTTTATACACACTAGCGATATACACATTTGGCCAGAACCAGGGGTTTCAGCAGATCATGACTTTTCATATGATATCTTACATGGCATGCTTTGTATGAAACATTTCACAATTATATGACATTGGTGAAGATGGGGGTTCCAGGGTGCTTCTTAGGGGTCCAGAGTGCCATGGTAACCAACAATTTTGAGTTCGGTGATCAATTCATCTTTATCTTTTATGAGGTCTAATATAGAATTACCTTAGGTATTGTAACACATTATAATAGGTCAATAACACCAATGAATTATCTGCATAGAATGATCTTATTTCCCTTAACAAATAAAGCAAAAGGAGAATCTGATACTATATAAAAGCTGGGTGTTACTGAAAATATTGAATACCCTACTGTGACATTCCCCTCTGGTGTTATCTGGACCGGTGATCTGCTAGGCCACTCTAATCCTTGACTCTGGGAGCCAGTCTTACCCTGCTCTGCTGTGGGAACCCCCACTCCTGGGCTGTTCACACACAGCCTCTGGCATGTAAGCTGCTCCCAGTTATTTGTAACCAAATGACACTAGCCAATATCTCCGGTCCCAGACACAACCCTAGGAACCTCCATCTTGCAGTGTCCAGTTATGCCCACTGGACGCTGCAAGCTTATATATATGTTCGTCAATTTAACAAAGAAATTGATATGTACGAGGCTTGTTCTCCCAAGGGGAGTCTGACACACTGCAAACCAAATGCACTGCTTCAGGTAGAATAAACAAACAGATTAATTAACTATAAAGGTAGATTTAAGTGATTATAAATCAGATTTGGTCAAATGAAATAAAAGCAAAACGCATTCTAAGCTGATCTTAACGCTTTCAATGTCCTTAAAAACTTAGATGCTTCTCACCACAGGCTGGCTCTTCAGTCAGGCTCTCCCCTTTGATCAGTGGTTCAGTCGCTTGGTGGTGGTGGTGATGTAGGCGGAAGAGAAAGAGAGAGCAGGGTCAGTGCAAGGAAGTTTCGCGCCCTAGGCGAAACTTCCTTGCACCAGCTGTGCGCGCCCCCCACCCCCCAGCTAACACCACCACTCCCCTCATGGCTTTGCCCCCCACTTCAGAATCAGGTGAGCATTACCTTATCGCAGTCCCATACTGCCCAAAGGAAGGGGGTGACTCCCTGGAGGGTCTAACAGATTCTTTTGTTGCTGCCTAAGCCAGTGTCCATTGTTCCTATCAGGCTGGGCTGGGTTTGTTCCATCCATGCCCTGACGAGGCGTGAACTGCCTCTCTGTTCTTGGAGAGTTTTTGCATGGGGTTGCTTTAAGCCATGAGGATACATTTTGAGTCTCATAACTATATACATGAAATTATAACCTATAACCTTTACTATAACATTTCCGTAACAATTACTATAACATCACTATAACAACCATACTCAGTGCATTATGAGCCTTCTGAAGACACCCAACATGACAAACTTTGCATTGGATGCCACACAATCATTTTATGAAGATGAACACGGGGCTGTGGGGTGCTCCCCCGAGGTACAGAGCATCACACCTACAGCCTCTGTTAATATTTGCAATTGAAAAGCCAATTAAAAATCATATGTATAGATCCACATGAAATAAATAAAACCACAAGAATGTATTCTATTTAAAATGACAGTTAAGGTCTCAGAGGAAAAAATATTCTCAGCATTAGATGCCGAATGTGCATCTTGATTCATCTAGCTTTGCTTGCCAGACTCTACGCTAATGATGTAATACACTATTTGGCTGTTACAAATTTAAGCAAATGCTGGTTAGTATTACTTTTAGAGTTTCCAAGGTGTTTTAAAGAGTAAACTTCACAGACATGGATGATTACAAGATGCTGAAATTATGTCTGACCTAACGTAGGTTAGGAACCCTAAAGAGCACAATGAAATAGTTAAACAGGTTTTGTAGAGAGCAAGAAAAACACTCAACTCTCAATCTAAAACAGGAATAATTGATTTAACAGAAACAATGTCCAATATAGATATGTCTCCAGAACTAAATAAATCAGTAACACCTTTTTAATTACCTTATGGTGCCACCAGAATACAGCTTGTAAATAGCTACAAGGGCTTTAAATGACTGGTGGGGGGAAGCCATAATAAATTCACCGAGTCAGTAGGGTGGATCTGTCTGATCCCACTAAGATAAAAGCACTAGTGGCAGTGATCACTTCACAAAGCAAAACTGATCTATAGAGACTTATGGGGATGATAAACTGTTTGGCAAAATTTGTTCCAAGTATGTCTAAAATACCCTGAGGGTCAGTGCTGGAAAATGACTGACAGATCAGCATTAATCTCTCAATCCATATTTAATATAATGAGGTGTAGGGAGAATTAGAGGAAGATGAGCTCTGGGTCTTCAAACTCAGATGTGAAGCAGACAGGGAGGTGGATTCAGGTTGAAACCTCCAGCCAGGACAATTAACATGGAAAAGCACGACTATTGGGCTACTGCACAGAGAAGAAGGATCTTGTAATGGGGACACACTTATTTGGAAATAAGATGTGAAGGGGGGCTGGGAAGTAGTTACTGAATACTACACATGTCTTCAAAACAGCTTCAAAGTGTTAACAATAGTACAAGAAAACAGTAACCAAAGCTGTTCAGCCAAAGCACTGAAAATAATCTCGAGTGAGTCTGGAACATAAAAAGTGGACATTTCATAACATAACTCCTTTGGGAGATATATCTGGGTAAGTATCTTTGTGTAAGAGATCATGAAGTCAATGGAGCTACATAGATTTACACTAGTTGAGGAACTGGCCCAATATCTCTGATAGGCTGCCAGCTAAAAGGATCAGAGGAAGATGAAAGGATACACTCTTAAGCAATATTTTACCTTCTCATTTTCTCCTATGAATAGGAATGAGGCAGGCTAGCTTGGCACAGATTTATTGGCCGAGATCCACACTGGGACTTAGGTGTTGCAAAGCTCAGCATCGTGGTACCTAACTTTTAGGCACCTAGAAGATCACGGGAACAACACTGCAATCCACAAGGCCTGAGTTAGACATCTAGACTCCCTATATAATGAATGAGGAAAGACAGGTGCTTTTGGAAATGGCTCACAAAATCTGGCATGTTAGGCGGGGAGTGGCCTAAACCAGCCAATGGGAGATGCTGATGAGAGGGGTTTGTGCTAAGCCCCACCTCTCACAGAGATAGGTGCTGAAGTCCAAACTGTAAGGAGATACCTATCTCTTAGTGATCCACAAACATGAACCCCTCTCCTGGAGCCAGGCTGCTTAGGTGCCTAAATAATTGCTTGCGGGAATGAGTTAGGCGCCTGCCTCCCTGCACACAACATGGCTAGAGGAGGAGAGGTGGTGCCCATATTATTTTTAGCTTGGCAATTAGAGCACTTTCCTGATTGTGCAAATCCTTTCTCCCCATCAGACAGAGGAGTGTGGGGAAATTGAACCTTGGTCTCCCTCATTCTTCTGCCAGATTTTGAATGAGACCCAATCCTGCAGGCAGCCTCTGAGCACACCTAGCAGATCAGGCCCTGCGTGCGAAACAGGCAAGTGAATGACTCTCCTCCCCTGGTTTGTGGATTGCTCTGGGACTTAGGTAGGGGACAGGTGTCTGGACGCCTAGAGTAAGGCAATGCACAAGCCCAGAGGCAGACACTTCGGCTCTGAGGGAACTTGTACCCTGGAAACTAGGTGTCAAGCGAGTTTACGCACCGACAGTGTTCAATGGGAGTTCTGTGGATGGCTGTGGAGCCTACATCTGGGACTTAGGCATCTAAATCTCAGGTTTAGGTACCTATGCAGCTTTGTGGATCAGGGCATTTGTGCATATCATTTCTGTTTTAATCCTGTATCAATACAGCTCCTTTGGATTATAGACTGGGGATTTCATGTCAACTGTCCTAAAGAGATTAAACAAATTAATTGATGATTAATCTCATTAGGGATTGGTCAAGAGCAAACCATAAATGTTTGTAGTCTGGAACAAAAGTTTAAGGTTACTCGTGTGGGATGATCACTGCTGCTTATGGGCACTGTGACCATCCCAGTATCATCGGAATATAAAACCATCAAGTGGTCCCTATGTATTTAAGTGTAATGCTTTGTGTGTGTGTGTGTGTATATATATATATATATATATATGGGTATCCATGCCAAGGCACAATTGACAAGGAAAGGCATGCCACAGGTTCTGAGTACTGCTAACAAACCATACTTCCCACATGCAGAATTTCAAGAATTTGCTAAGACTTATTAGCACAGTACATCTCCTTGCCAGGAGAGCCACAGAGTAACAGGATAACTGCAGGAGCCATCTAGACAGTGAAAAATCTCTTCAAGTTAAACATAACAAAGATCCTTATCTGCCCCTGGTGGAGACTAGAAATACACCAGGAGTAGGACTGGCTATCTCAGCAGAAATACTAATGAGCAGATGAACAAGGACTCTTCTTCCCACAAGAGCAGTTCCTCAAACCTAAGCAAATACCAATCTTTCAAGTATAGCAAAGGCAAAGAGGATAGTTTTACTATGACAGAAAACAAGGATAGAGTGAGAGTCAGACAACAGATCTATCGGAGAACAGAGAGTCACATTTGGAAGCCAGCAAGAATTGTTACTCCACTGGGGAGCAATTGTTATAGGTTTGAGAAATGAGGAGAGGGAAGGAGAAACTGTCAAAAATGCACTTGAAATAAGACAACCCAGATACCTGTTTATAAAGGAGAAAAAATGATATCTTGATTGCTGAAAGAGCAGATGGGGATATGTGAGAATCTGTATCAGTGGCAGCAAAATCAGTGTGGACACCAGCATTGCTCTGAGCCAAGATGCACTTGGCTGAAACTGCAACATAATCAGCCTGGGTGAGTCATGTTAGTTGCTGTATCCTGAGAAGAACAGCCAGGACTGACAAACTATAGCTGACTCTGCAACTGTGAAAAGTATTTACAAACCTAGTGATCTATCTGAGTTGTTTTTGAGGAATTAAAGAAGCTAGGACAGGCCTTCTGTTGCTAGTATGGGGGGTGATCGTGCAAACAAATGTTAAACCTCTGAGCCTGCCCTGTGTGAACTAGATGTTTTCAGAAGCTTGAACAGATTCAGTACAAGATGAGTACTTGTGCAGCTAATGGAAAGGGTGTTGTCTCTCAAACTAACCAGTCTGCTCTATGTAGGGTGACCAGACAGCAAGTGTGAAAAATCGGGACGGGGGTGCGGGGGTGGGGGGTAATAGGAGCCTTTAGAAGAAAAAGACCCAAAAATCGGGACTGTCCCTATAAAATCAGGACATCTGGTCACCCTAGCTGTATGATTATTAAATAGTGCAGCTCCTCAGCAGTTACTATTAGTCCTAATTATGCTCACAAGAAAGAAGCCCACAAGTTTTATATGATTAAAGGGCAATATTAGCTGGAGTTTTGTTTTGTTTTTTTAAACCCAGCAATGTTAATTTCAACTGTATTCAAAATAAATATGTCCTCCCTTGTCCCCAACAGCAAAGGACAAAATGGATAATGGATTAAATTATTATAATGAACTGGCTAGTATGCCACTGCCCTCTACTGGATGGAATCAGAACTCCTCAAAAAGAACAGGATTACTTGTGGCACTTTAGATACTAACAAATTTATTTCAGCATAAGCTTTCGTGAGTTAGAACCCACTTCATCAGACGCATGGAATGGAACATACAGTGAGCAGATATTTATACATTCAGAGAAACATGAAAAGGTGGAAGTGGTGGCCCTAGGGTGCAGCACAGAGACAACTCTGAAGGCGTAGGCAGCCACAGAATTGTAATATTTTCAAGCTTACAAAAGGTATTGTAAAAATACATGTTATAAAGTATTGCTTGATATTGTAATTCCAATTTGCCTGCTATCTTATTTTATGGAACTACAAATAGAAATTTGGATTGAACGTGTCCGCTGCTAACTGTACAGCGGTGGGAAAAATCAATTGTAAAAAAAATATCTGGATTTTTCAAGAGTTATTTTTTATTTTGGTTTCTTTTCAATAAGGAACTGGCAAAAGGAAGCTTCTGTATCAACAGAAATAAAAATGTCTTAGTGGCTTTAAGCATATGTAGTTAAAATGCTCTAGATCATCAACAGTTTAAAGTTAAATGGATTTGTGCTTACTGCTTCAAAAAGATAAGCATGTATTTTGCATTTTGTGATGGCATGTTTTGTCAGCTCTGTGATGCAATTATCATTGTCTTCAAAAAGCCACAGCAGAGGTGCTTGTAGCCATTTGGCAGCCTCGTTTTCTCAAGTCATGTTTTGGTGACATTTGGTAAAAAGAAACCTATGGCAATATAACTCAGTCATTTTAACTCAATTTTCTTTGGTCTTATTTCAGACATATGAAAAAAGAAGAGTAAATTAAACAGGGAATACCAGCCAGAGTACAGCAGTGGTGACATTATTGCCCAGCAGCAGTGAAATTAAAAACTTGCCTATTGCCTTAGAAAACTACAGCCTCCCTGGAAGTTGATTCATGCTGGCAGATCTCTGAGCTCATGAGGAGCTCCACTGACCGGATCTCTTGCTTATCTAATGGGATCCAACACTAGCACATGGGTCAGAAAGACAATATGGTCTAGTGGATAGAGCATTAGACTGAAATTTGGGTTCAGTTCCCAGCTCTGTCACTCACTTGTATGAACTGGGGCAAATTCTCTCTGTGCCTTGATTTCCACATCTGTAAAGTGGGGATAGTGATACTGACTTTCTGTATAAACCACTTTATAGCTTCTTTCCCCTATAGATCATAATCAGGACTAGATATTATTATTATTATTATTTTATTACAGGTCCACCTGCTGAAATCAGCTCACAGTTTCAGGGCCTAGCCTCAGTAATCCCTACAGTGACTAAGAAAGTACAAGGGAGTATTACAGATACTGAGGAAATATGATTTATTTGTCTTACTTAAAATAGGCACATTTCTAAAGGGCACCACAGTACAAAAGCCCACATATGAGAGGAAAAAGCACATGTTCAAACACTAAGTGGAGTAAGGCATTATATACTTGAGCAAACCAAAGCAGATATTTAAATTCACAACCCACACAGACATCTGTTAACTGGACCATGCAACTGGCTGATATTCACGCTCCTATTCTCACACATTTCTCAGGTGTTGCTTATTTGTAGTTTCCAGTTCCAGCATGCCTTTTCAATATTGCGCCTACCGAAACTGACAATATTGTCAGAGACAATTATGTCATTATAATGCAGACCATTTCCTCCTCCTCCTTAAAGAGACAGTTAATTAAATAGATCTTGCTGACGAACACAGAAATTGGAATGTTTTGTCTACTACAGAGCTTTGCATGTTGTATCCAGGACACTGCATTGCTTCTGTTTTAATGAGCCATGATATGAAATATGTTCCTAGACATGAAAAAAAGATTTAAGTCGTAGGAGCATGCTCCATTTTACCGTAGGGCAATGAGATCCAAAAGCAGGTGCAACAGATACACTCGAGCTTCAGGGGGAATAGTACCAATTGCTTTAATCATCCTTCCCTAGCAGCCACTGAAACTAATAGGATGAAAGGCAGATTGAGGAACCCTTCCTGGCCCCAAGTTCACAAAGCCTGTGTAAGTGGGAAGTTGGAGGAAGGGATGTGACTACTTGTCATATACAAGAAATTACTTGCAGTCTAGTGTGAACATGGAAAATTTGCTTTACTTGAACCTTCAGCTAAAGTTCTAGTTATCCGTGGGGAGTGTCACTTTTCCCCTCCAAACACACTCTTACAAATGAACCTCTTTGTGTATAGTCCTCTAACTTGTCACAATCCACTGGGAAGACTGTAAATGCTGATGTAATACACCACCTGACTTCTTCTTACCTAGAACCAAATAGGTGAGGGGGAGAGAGTATTTCCCACAATGTGCCTGACAGCAGAAAGTCTGCAAGGGGAGGAGGTGATGGCTACAAACTGCTCTCTGTCCAGGACCAGTACAGCACAAAAGGTAGGTGGTGCTAGCTGGGCAGTATATGTTGTAGAGACAACAGAGACCCAGGACACTGTGTTTGGGCTGAATGCAAGGCTGTCTTTATTTCCTCTTTACACAGACTCTTACCTCCTTGCTCTCTACTGCCTACTGACCACTCTGGATAGTGGCTCTAAACATTCACAACTAACACCACATCCCCCGTTTTGAAGAGGGAAGGGTGATAAAACCTTTACCCAAACTTTTCATTAAACAACATGTAACAGGAATGAAACAGCAACACAAAACAGTCAAACTAGGCTGATTGGAGAAGCAGCCAAAGCTGTGGCCAGCTCAATCAGGGCCCAGCTGACCCTTATAAGAGGGCTGGGGGGGCAGGAGCTGGAGGAGTCTCTCTCCAGCCCTGATGGGAGAAGAGCTAGCTGTCTGCGAGCAAGGTACCTGAAGCAGAGCAGTGCTGGGGAAGGGCAAAGGGAGCTGGTAAACCCCCAGGCTGCAGGCCTTGGTGAAGGCCTACAAAGGTACTGGGGCTGCAGAGATACAGACTGGGGATAGACAAAGACAGCTGGTCCTAACCCCTTGCCAATGATGAGTGGCCATTACAGACTGCAGTCTGCCCCAGTGAGCAGGGGCTAGATGATGACTGGCAGTAGCCACTGAGGCAAGGTGGGTTTAGAGGGTTGGAGGTTCCTCTGGGAGGGGAGACCCAGAGTGTGGGGGTACTGCTTGGGCAGAACCCCAGGGCAAAGGGCACTGGGGTCTGGGAGGGACACAGGGGCCAGCAGCAGGTGAGACACTGGCCAGCAGAGGGTGCTCCAAGTGCCGAAGAGCTAATTCCCAGGATGACCAGCAGGCGGCACCAGACTGGTGAGTCTTGCTTTGCTACAGGCATTCTGATCAACATCTCTAGCAAATAGATTCAGCCTTCTGGAACTGTTGATGACTGTTTCAACTCTTGTTTTACTGGAGTGGGGCAGCTGCCCCACTGCAATGCCCAACAGGGCAAGATGAGAATGTGAGGATTTAGAAAGAAATTGTTTTATTGTCTTTATGAGGTTCTGTTTCACCTTTACTCTGGGAAAACTGAGGGCTGGATGTGACATGAATGAAACCGTAGGTATCTGTAAACCTCTTACAGGTCTCAGAGGAAAATTGAGGGCCATTGTCAAAGATGACTTGCTCTGGAATCCCGAAATGGGCAACAATGGTTTTTATCTTCTCCACAACAACACTTTATGGGGTTGAGCAGCCTGACAATGAATCTTGAGAAAGAATCAGTCACTGAAAGATAGAAAACATCAGTCCCAACTTTCTGCCATGCCTCTCTGGTACAACAGATGGCAATAACGGTTCTGGTGGGTTGGTTCCAATGCAAGCACAAATATCACCTTACTCAGTGCTCTTTTGTAGTTGTTTGCTCATCCCAGATCACGCAACAGATTGTTCAGCTCCCTCCTTGCATTTTGTAACGTCTTGATTTCCCTCGTGTAATCAAGGATTTCCTGTTGCACTGATGTAGGGATAGCCCGTCTGGATCCTTTCAACAACAGACCTCAGTTTATGGTAAGATCCCTGGAAGTCACCCAATATGTTTTCATAGAGATTTCTGACTTGTCCGTTTTCCTTTTTCCCCTTTTTGCAAGGGTGTTCTGTGATCTGTTGGGTCTTTAATCTCTTCATGGTGTCAGAGTGGGATCAAATACTCCATGGTTGGGGTGAATGCAGTACTGTCTTTATTCCCTGTTTAACCAGATTCTCACCTCTGCGCTCTATGCCCCTACTGGCCGCTCAGAGTAGTGACGCTAAACCTTCACAATAACACCACAGTTGTGACCAGAGCAGCTGGAAATTTTGCTCATTTGGAGATTCCACTCTGCAGTGCCCACAGGTGGAGTTCCTAGGGCACTCTTGGTAGACGTTAGTTCCCCCATCCACAATCTGTGAAAAACTGGAAGTTGATAGCAGCAGAAAATGCTGCCTGACCTCACTCAGAGTGTATCCTCTCCAAGCACAGGGTCCCTTGCTAATGCCAGGAAGGAGCTAGTGATCAGAGAGGCCTAATGCTTCAAGCCTTACTCTGAACACTAGTCTATGGGAGTTTTGTCTAACTATGCAGTACAGGAATATGCCTCTAGTTCCAGTTTAGAGTTCACAGGAAATAGCAGGGAAGGTAGTGAGGCTAAAAAAAGGAACTATAAAAACAAATCTTATTGTTCCATGTCGCTTCCCTCCCCCGAGTTATTTCTAGCAAATTTGCTCACTTTACAATTAAAAAGAGGTTTTTTTTATTTTTTGTTTTTTAAATAACTGGCACTGAAAAAGTTTCTCTTGAGGGGACTGAAGCGGAATGCAGTTGCACTTAAATAGTGCACAGCAACACTGCGCAGCCATTGAAAGCAGGAAGTGAAGGCTAAGGTAAGGCTTTAGGTAAGGAGAGCATTAAGTCTATTAACATTAATACGTACATTACAATTCTCAGTGAGAATTTAGCCAGGACCCAAGCACTAATACACCTACACTCTGACTAAGGGTACACTCACACTTGGAGCTGAAGGTGTAATTTCCAGCTCAGGTTGACATTCACATGCTAGCTTTGATTGAGCTAGTGTGCTAAAACCAGAAGGGTAGCTGCTGCACTGTGGTAACCCAAGTAACCTAGGGTCCCAGGCAGGACTGTACTCAGGATGGCTAGCCCCTCCTGCTGCCCATAAAGCCATGACTACACTTCTATTTTTAGTGTGCTAGCTCGATCAAAGCTAGAATGTGAATGTTTACCCAAGCTCTGAAATTACACTTCCAGGCAGCTTGCAGTATAGACATACTTTAAGTGCTCTGAGGTTTTTAATGACTGCAAGTGGTCAAGACCTTGGTTTTATGCTTCATGCAAAAGGCAACCCCATAGTGGCCTTTACTAGCTTGCTAGAGCATAGATTCAGTACTGACTATATGGGGAAATCACCTGTCCGATCACCTGGGCTGCTTCCTGTAGCACCTGGAAGTGCCCATTCAATGTTTTCTATCCCAAGGCTGACCCAGTCCAGCTCTACTTACTTTCTGAGGGGTAACAAGATGGCAGCATGGGGTTCCATAAATAGACTTAAGGCAAATATAAACATTATCATCCTTGTAAATCAATTCTGTGTGTATTTTTCCATCCTAACTGTGTCTTTGCTTATATTCATCCAGAATACTTGACTCTTATCTACACCCCCAAGGGCTCTGATGTGTTGTAAAGGGAACTATCAACAATGTTGCCATAGACATTGATAGAAACTCCCCTCCCTCTGGGCTGAAAACATGTGCCTAAATTTATGAACCAGTGATCAGTTTCTTTCCCCCTCCCCCCCTGGAACTTAGTAATAAAATTGCTCTTTTGGAATCTACATCAACTCAGTGTTTTTCAGATTGAAAGGAATCTGAAAGTGGATTGAAAAGAAACAAACACACCCACAATTTAGAATAAAAAGAGAAAAAAAAGTGTCTAGAAATACCTGAAAAGCTTACAAGATGCTTGTTACTCAAAGCATCCCTGCCCTTCAAATATGTCTCTCTTCTGTCAAGGGGATACACTACAACAGTATTCAGTTCCAGGAAGATGCAGGCAACGTGACACATTAAGAAAACAAATAAAGAAAAGCTTGTTCTACAGCCTCCTGTAAGTGACTAGGAATTCTTTAGCACTGTGCCAAATACTCTTCATAAAGATGTAATTCTGTAATGAACATGCCAAACACTTCTGACATACATGTCATTCATAGCTTTGTCACTCTACAGAGAAAACTCTGAGGTCTCGTTTTCTAAAATTGGCTTTGCTTTGTGGATGAGAAGGATTCCAGCAGTGCCCAAAGGTACTCAATGGGGTCAACTCACTGTAGAAAATATACAACACAGTGACCTTTGTGTTCATGTTTGTCACCTTTTATTTTCACTTCTGTTTAACTCCCTCTCCAAATACAGAGGCCCCCAAATTAACTGAGTTAAGTGATCTAAATCAAAGATCACTGTCTCTCAAGACAGATCATGTCCTATGAAACTTCTTTGGCCTACAAATCACTGCCTTCCTTCTAGTAGGTGGTGTCTGCTAATGTAAAGCTACTCAGCCAATTAAATGTGACTCTGGGCAGTAGGGATTTTTTGTGCTTGTCTCTACGGATAAAGGTAAATATCAGCCAAATGAATGTGGCTATGGGTGTTACCAATGTATTTAGCTACTCCCCTTGCAATCTCCCCTCAAAGTTATTGTAAGAGCTTGACTAGATTTATCAGCTACTTTATAAGGAACATCAAGAAACCTAAATTAGAGGTTGCTAAGTTACAAACCAGATAAGGCAAAGGCGTGTTTCCAAATTTATACAAACACCATGTCTTAATTCCAGGGAAGCATAACAAACAGGCTCAGCTGAAGATGGCACCAGCTCAGAGTTGGTTAGCTTGTAAGATGGATTTATCTCTCTCTTTCTCTGCAGGGCCTTACTTCTAGCTATAATTCAAAGAGGCAGTACAGCATTCATATTCTATTATAACATATAAAGTGTGCGAGAAATAATGCCTAATACCCAACATGGGGGCTTTTTAATGATAAATACATAATATTATGCAGCATTTCCCCCCCATAAGTCAAGCTGTGCCGGCCTTCCGTACAATCCTCCTACAAATACACACAAACATGTCTATTCTGAGTGTATGAGGAAAATAGACCCTTGTTGCAATGCGTACAGAGTAGATCTGCCTTCATACACAGATGATATAGACATTAATCCGCAGATTGAGGAAATGGGATTTGAGCTGTGCAAATTCCAGTTCAAAAGAAGTCGTCTTCTCAGCATAGATGTCTTTGTTATCAGTCTATGCTTAGCTAATAAATGGTTTATTAAAAATTGCATGGCTGTGAGTGGCTTACATACATATTACTGGGCTTGGAACCCTGCGGAATTACAGACTAAAGCACGGGGGAGGTGGTCAGGAGAGGTCTATACAATGTATGCAGAAGCACTAGGAGTGGTGGAGGTTTTCCTATAGGCAGCAATTCTTCAGTGTACTTAAGTCCCCAGCTTTTATTTTTTCAGATGTTATCTCTAAATCACCACAGTTTATTAAATAAGGCTGCATACCAGCACTATGGGAGCCGTACATTGTTTAGTGAGGGGAAAACTGTGAAGTAATTTAGTTCCCCAAGTTTGTCACCTTAGTGTCACCGTAGGTGTGCTGTCAGGCACCATGCAGCAATGCAATTAAATGTATGGTCACATGGCAGACATCTTTAAGCCCATGAGGTTGCCATGTTCAGATGTGTGCTAAATAGCCATATGGCAGGGAAAGGGCTAAAGTGGTTATTTAAAAATATAGTAGGTGGGGCATCCTCTGTATTGTAAAGGCCACATTTAGCCTTCAGGAAGGTTCAGCAGGGGTGTAAGTTAGAGGATTTGCCCCTCAATAGCTAGACGGTTCTGTTGATGGTAGGTTTTTTTGGGCAGTTCTTAACAAGAGTCTCAGGGGTTGCCTAACTTCAATCCAGTTGCCTATGGTTCTTGAGGGGCTGTTCCAGCAGCCACGAATAGTCGGAGAGCAGAAGTGCCTGGCCACGTCCCTTTCCCCAGGCCATTCTCCCTGCACTGGTGCAGGGGGTGACTGGAAGATAGAGGAAGTGGAGTCACTGTATGATCTCTGTGCCGCTTGGGGGTTCCCAAGTAGCTTCCTGGTTGCACTATGCTGCCTCAGCAGTGGCCAGAACCTGGCTTGTATGAAATGGGTAGTGGTTAGCTTGTCACAATCATTTAAAACGTTCAGTGTAGAATTAGAAATGGGAAGACTTAGTAGGTCTGTATTCCAGTTCTTACAGTGCAGGATGGTTACCCATGTTATATAAAACAGTCAGACATATGTTCAAATCCTAATTGAGGACCAGTTTTAAAAAGCTTCAGCCATCTAAGCCTAGTCTCTTTATTATAAAGAAACAAGTTCCTGATTTCTTAAGCTATTTTAATGTGAATGTAAGCCTCATGTAACATGTTAGATTGACAGGACAGGGGACTCTTTTATTTATCTACCATAGACTTGGGTTAACAATCCAGACCTTTCACGAGCACTAAATTCACTTTAAAATATAAGGGCAAGATCACAAGAGAGACACAAAAAATGTTATACTTTAATTTAGAAGCTGACATCCCCCAAACAGTAACAGTTCAAAGCTCTGAGCTTTTCTTCCACTTACAGATGATCCTTATCACATATTCTTTTCTTTTATATCTTGCTCCATTCTGAGCTTTAAACATCTCCTGAAAAGGAATTTCACTACTGAGAAATAACTAAGTCTGCTGTCTCATCTGCTCTGACATATCCAGTGCCTCCGCACCATTGTAATATACATTAAATCCTCTTTGCGCTGGTTAAAGTCAGTGATCATAGTTACAGCTGCAGCAGAAAAAAATATTTTGTATTCACTGTTTTTCACAGACATACATTTATGTTTTCCTTATGGCAGGATTTCATATCTAGGACATCCAATAGTAAATTAACCCCATATGGCAAGAGTGAGTCTAGACTGAGCCTTTCTGTCAGTAGCCTTGTGAACAGATGGTCTATTGGTTCATTATGCATTTGTCAGTACACTAATCTCTTACTGCCTAATAGCAGCTGATTATAAAATGTAGCCCTCACTCCATGTTACTGGAAATCACAACTGTCCCTACCCCCATCAGTACCATTTTAATCATTACAGTACCACCTTGCACAGCTGCTGGAATTGAAATGATGGTTGGAAAAACAGCCTGAGGAACAAGGTAATGGGTTTTTATTCAGTCTTCTTTTCTTACCTTTATTACTATAGTTAACACAGAGGCCTGGTTCTCTCCCTTCAGGGTATGAATAACTCGTATGGAAGTTACTGAATTTAATGGGAGTTCCTTGTATTTCTGAGGAAGGGTAAGGAAATTGGGTCCCAGATTTTTATTTCCCTTCCAAATGAAAGTAGGCTATGCGTCTAAAATAAGGGAAGGGCCTGGCTGAGAGGTGACCCTGGATGTGAATGAGTATTTGATATTTTTGTTCTTCGGTTTGTGAGCTAGACCATACAGTCTTCACTCCAACAAAAGCCCATTGACTTGGTTGGGAGATTTGTCTCAGTGAGAACTTCCAGATTAGACTGTTGTGGCCTGCACACAGTGGATGAGGCATCTAGCCCTGCATTCGTGTGTGTGTGAGCACATAGCGCACTAATTAAAAACATTACTTCCTCATCTGCTGCTGGCACTATTCTAGTTTTTTACTTGGCCACACAATTGGCTCTACACAAGCAGTCTTGCCAACTCTTACCATTTTATCACAAGCCTCGCAATACTTGGGCTTTCTCTGAAAGCCCAAGCTCCTGCAGTCATGTCATTACATAAGTCTCTAAGGTGCTACAAGTTTTTCTTATTTTCATTTTGCTGACACAGACTAACACGGCTACTACACTGAAACTTAAAAAAGTTTGTAGTCCTTATATTTGCAGAGACAAGCTTGAAAATATGATCCTTAGAGGCTCAAAAAACAGAACACTATTCAAATTTTGTATATATAGAGAGAGGTTTTTAAGCCAATCTCACTGATTTTTGAACATTTGGCATTGGCAATACTGCATTAGCTAATAACAGATTTAACCTACCGTACTCAATGATTCATAATGTGGCCATGATTTTGATCGCTATTTACTTTTGATAAAATAAATTACAAAGGGTCCTCTATTATGCCCTTGCATGTATGTTTCCATGATCAATGAGTAAAATAATGCATATATTCATCAGCTGACCTGCATGGGCGGCTGGTGACCCGGCCGTTGGGGGAGGCTAGCCCCCAGTCCCAGTGCCAGGTGGCCGGGTGGCACGGCCACAGCACCCCCAGCCCAGGTGCGCCAGGCAGCGCAGCCCCAGCACCAGCCACCCCGAGTCCCTGCAATAGGCCGGCCAGCCTCAGCCCCAGCCAGCCTGGGCCAGGGCAGAGCGCAGGGAACTGCAGGAGGGGGCCTGGGCGTGGAGCGTGGGCAGGGCCATGCCAGGCTGTTTGGGGAGGCACAGCCTCCCCCAGCCTATGATACCCACTGCCCATGCTGACCTGGACTGTTGTTTTTTCAGCTCCACATTCAGCTCTCCACACCTCCTACACGGGAGATGGTATAGTTGTCTAAAAGGTATCATACCCCACTCCCAATGATCTTGATTTGATGCCACTTTGGACTAGACCTAGAAATTTCCTGAACCTATTTCCCAGCTTCATTATGCTGGGTGGCAGCAGAAAGACCATCTCTGTGCTTCTTTTATATATATATCTGCTCTAGCCAGTGCATCTACGAAACTGGGTCAGGAAACTCCTAACTTTAGCCCTAGACTTTGGCAGCAAGGAGGAATTGGAAAACTGATCATTTTAGTATACTGCTTAAAAGCATCTTTGTAAGCTAAGGACTATAAGGGTTTTTCCCCCTGAGGCAGCAAAGCATCCTTTGTTTTCAGAGCAGGCTGAAGAAAGCCACCCTCCAATTTTGTCCTGCTTAGGCCAGAAGAGAGAAATTATCTATGCAGAGGTGACTGTGCCTTAAACTGGCAGGGTTCAGCATTTTCTTTCTTTTCCTTGTTTCCTCCATATTTTCCTATTACTTCTGACTGCTTTCCCTGCCTATCTCAGGCCTTAATCCTGAAATTCACTGTGTGTGGACACAACACTGCGCCCCATGGAAGTGCATTGACTTGGCAATACTGCATTAGCTAATAACAGATTTTTTGGGGGGAGGGATAGCTCAGTGGTTTGAGCATTGGCCTGCTAAACCCAGAGTTGTGAGTTCAATCCTTGAGGGGGCCATTTAGGGATCTGGGGCAAAAATTGGGGATTGGTCCTGCTCTGAGCAGGGGGTTGGACTAGATGACCTCCTAAGGTCCCTTCCAACCCTGATATTCTATGACTTCAGAGAGTAGGGGTGCTGGAATAATTTGTATAGTGGGGGTGCTAAGAGCCATTGAACCAAGCTGTAAACCCTGTATATAATGGAAATCACTTCAAGCCAGGGGGTGCGGCAGCACTCCTAGTTCCAGCACCTATGTCAGCGAATCTCCACACACAGACCATGCTTAGAACCTCAATTCTCTATGTACAAGATATTTAAATTAGTTCTCTGCAATACCCATTAACAGCTAAACAGCATTTCCTCTCAGCAAGGCCAGTAAAGCAAATCATACCTAGAGGCAGCAGGACAAAACCTTTAGGAAAAAGAAAACAAAAATACCTGTGGCACTTTAGAGACTAACAAATTTATTTCAGCATAAGCTTTCGTGGGTTAAGAACCCACTTCATCGGATGCATGGAATGGAACATGCAATGAACAGATATTTATACATTCAAAGATACATGAGAAGGTGGAGGTGTCTATACCAATGTTAAGAGGCTAATTAATTGAAAGGAACTGTTATCAGTAGAAACTTTTGAAGTGATAATCAACAGGGGCTATTCCAGACAGTTGACACAAAGGTGTTAAGGGGGAAATAAATTCAATTAACATAATGACCGAGCCATCCACGGTCAATATTCAAGCCTAAGGTAATGGTATCTAGTTTGCATATTAATTCCAATTCCGCAGTTTCTCTTTGGATCCTGTTTTTGAAGTTATTTTGTTGCAAAATTGCAACTTTTATATCTGTCATTGAGTGATTAGGGAGGTTGAAGTGTTCACCTACTGGCTTTTGAATGTGATGATTCCTGATGTCAGATTTGTGTCCGTTTATTCTTTTGCGTAGAGACTGTCCAGTTTGGCCAATGTACATGGCAGAGGGGCATTGCTGGCACATGATGGCATATATCACATTGGTAGATGTGCAGGTGAACGAGCTTATGCTGAAATAAATTTGTTAGTCTCTAAGGTGCCACAGGTATTTTTCTTGTTTTCTTTTTGCTGACACAGACTAACACGGCTACTACACTAAAACCTTTAGGTAAATTTTTAAACATGATTTTAAAGTTCCTTTTCTGATTTTTTCCCAAACTCTCCAGAAAAATTGAACCCTCAATGAGACATGGCATATGAAAATGAATGGAGTTGGGGTTTTTTTGTGGAAGCTAGCACTGGGGTTTAAAAATGTGACTTAGAATTAACTATGTAATGGCTACTGACAATCCATAATATAGCTCTTCATAGCAGTACTTTATCAGTCCATAAAAGACTGATAGTTAAGTCACCTTAGTTATTTAGGCCTGGATCCACAAAGGGACTTAGGGCTTGTCTACATGGTGGGGTAATGCGCACTACAGGAGTGAGATTTCTAAAGCTCACTGATCTGCTGCACGTTAATTGGCCTGTGTAGACCCTGCTGGTACACTTTAACATAGTGCTGTTTGAAACAGTACTATGTAAAAGCGCACTGGGGAACATTTAGTGCACACCAGAAGGGTTTGCACAGATCAAATAATGTGCAAAGCATTAGTGCCTTTAGAAATCACACTCCCATAGAGCACATTACTCCGCTGTGTAGACAAGCCTTTAGGCATAGTGATGCCTAGCATTTTAGGCATCTAGGAAATCACTGGCACAGCAATGGGATACACAAAACCTAGGTTAGGTGTTTGGGTTCCCTATATGGTGTATGGGGAGAGACAGGCGGTGAAGAATGAGATCCACAAAAGCCAGTATGCTAGGCAAGGAGCTGCCTAAGCTAGCCAATGGGAGATAGCATACACCTCTGGTGTTGGCAAGTCCCGCTCCCTTCCAGAGCAAACCTACTGGACAGGTGCTCCTCTGCCTAGCTTCCCCCAGGTTGTGGATTGCACTGAGCCTTAGGCAGGAGATAGGCATCTGGATGCCTAGAGAAAGGTAGCTATGCACACGTCCAGAGACAAAAACGTAGTGACCCTCCAGGTTATGCAGCAGCTGAGAGGTGCTTTTGTGGATCTCAGGGCTGGTCCACACTGTGGCGGGGGATTGATCTAGGAAACGCAACTTCAGCTACGAGAATAGCGTAGCTGAAGTCGACGTTTCCTAGATCGAACTAAGTATACTTACTGCGGGTCCACGCGGCGCAGGCAGGCTCCCCCGTCGACAGCGCTTCCTCCTCTCAGTGAGCAGGAGTTCCGCAATCGACGGGGGAGCGCTTCTGGGATCGATTTATTGCGTCCAGATGAGACGTGATAAATTGATCCCAGAAGATCAATCTCTACCCGCCGAATCGGGTGGGTAGTGTGGACTAGCCCTCAGTGGCTGGATGCCTGAGTCCCTTTGTGGATCTGGGCCTTCCAGACCAGTAGTGTGCTGGGCCCCAGTCCTGCAGTGAGCTGGTGGATTCCCACATCCACACAGAGCCTAACTGACTTTAATGCAGCTCCCTGCAGGAGCTCATCCTTGCTGAGCCAGCTGCCAGATTAGGGCCTTGGTTAAGTGCATAAGGTGACATAATGAACTACTGTTTCTTATTGGACTGATAAATGATTGCTAGGGAGGGCATTAATGCTTAAAATGTATATTATTCATATAGCATCAAGTACACTAACATGCTTTCACACGGATAAAAATAGAGCAAAGCTCTATATCCAATTTTCCTTTAGCTAAATATAAAATCTATGTCCCAAGGCGTCTTTATCTATAATTTATTATATCCTTAGAAAAATCTCATTGGTTTACAAATCACACTCAGGAAAGTTACGCTGAGCACATTCTAATGCAGGGGGTCTCAAACTTCATTGCACCGCGACTCCCTTCTGACAACAAAAATTACTACATGACCCCAGGAGCAGGGACTGAAGCCTGAACCCTCCTGAGCCCCATCACCTCGGGCAGGGGGACCAAGGCCAAAGCCCAAGGACTTCAGCCAAGGCGGGGGATCTGTAACCTGAGCCCTGCCGTCCAGGGCTGAAGCCCTTGGGCTTTGTCTTTGCCTTGGGTGGTGGGGCTTGGGCTTTGGCCCCAGGGGTGGGGTTCAGGCTTCAGCTTCTGCCCCAGCAAGTCTAATGCCCGTCCTGGCGACTCCATTAAAACAGGGTCGCGACCCACTTTGGGGTCCCAACCCACAGTTTGAGAACCACTGTTCTAACCTAAACATTGTGATTTCCAAAGAGATTCGAGTCGATTACTGGAAACACAAAGCCAAACTGAAGAGAGCCGCAAGTTTCACAAATGAGCAAGAACAGGAACTGGCATGATTCATACCAACATTAACCAGACAATATAACAGAAAAATAGACAATTTTTAAAGCTTTGATGAGGTCATATGCACCACCAGTAGAGACAGCAGCAGCATTTTTAAAGTACTGAAAAGCTTTTAAAGGCTACGTTTTGCGAGACCTACAAAGAGAATTGTAATAATCAATACAAGCAGTGGCAAAAACATTAATTAAAGCAGCTGCAGTATCAAGATCCCGTGAAATATAGATTTAATATAATTGCTGTAAGTGGAGAAAAGAAATCTAATCTATTTGTCTCGTTTTCTGGCTAATTTGCTATATATAAAAAGTTTTCATACTCTCCCTTTACCACTGATTCATATCTGAAGAAAATGAGTCAGTCACAATACATTTTTGTATGGGAGCTAGTCTACCACCAAACCTCTTGTTGTCTGGAGTTTTTTTTATAGTGACCTAGGAGGTCAGCTGATGTAATATATCCACAGCACATAGACACTATGTGAGAATCCATGCATAATCAGGCCTGGAGGGACATCAAGAAACCAAAAATATCATGTAACATCTGCATAACAATATCCAAGGTTAGGATGTGTGGTGATAGCTGCCATTAGAATTCTGTAGACAGAACTAGACAGGGCTCAGGACAAAGGCATGTGGGGAACGAGGGATTATCGCTAGTTAAATAAAAAAGTAAACCATCTAACACCCCCAAATCAAATCAGCACAAACCAGGGGTATGGGATTGAAAAGATAATAAAGCCTGCCCAGCAAATCTATTAGTGCTGCGACATAGTGCCAAATGCTTAACTCAACTTGCAGAAAAGCCCACTTACCAGTAGCATGCACTATTCTAAACATGCAGTAGGACCTACTGGTTTTACAAGATAGGTAGAATGTAGTGATGTGCCCCAAATACAATAGCCTGATGACTGATCAAACAAACTGAGTGAAATAGTCAGAAATCCAGTGTCTCTGTTTTTCAGGGTGAAGTTATATTTCCACTCTCTACAGATGTGTCAACCCCCCCTCTCCTTTTTTCTTTAATCTAAATTAAAATATATTGATGGTAGTGTCTGCTAACTGCAGGTTTTGCAATCTGTACTCTGATCTCAGGGTTACCGGGTGATCTGCCCCTTTAAAGACAGCTAGCCTTTCCCAAGGGTCTGTTTGGCTAGCCCTGTCCAATTTATCAGACCCAGCAAGGAAGGGCTATAAAGGGCAGAGACTAGAGCTCAGTGGCGGGAGGGAGATGGGGTCCTGCAGTAGGTCCTGAAGCAGTAGGGGAATCGAAGGGAAGGGTGCGTCCTCCTTCCAGCACTAAGAGAAGAAAAGGGAGAAGTCTCTGGGAGCTGTAGTGCAGGTTGGGCAGAAGAATTCATTTTTGTGTTTGATATTTTTGCCTAAGATCTATATTTTAAGAATAAAACTGCCTGGAAAAAGACTGGAGTGTGGCAGTGAATGCTTCCTGGGCGGGTGGAAGTCACTCAGGCCAGCTGCCCACATATGGTGGGTAATGTGGGCAGGTGATCAGCCCTGAAATTGAGGGAAACTGAGGCAGCAGCCAGATGGAGTCGGTGGCCCTGTGACACTCAGGTTGGACTCGGAGTCACTCTGTCAGGTGAAGAGAGTATTTTAGCTTTCATAGTAATTGAGTCATGACCTCTTTTGAGCATCTACACTGCACCAGATAAGTAATGGCAATCACAGTAGTTCTGGTGATACAGTCTGTGATGCAAAAGGTGCATAAGTGAAAAGACTCACTGCATAGTGGACTGACATATCCATCAATCCTCACTAAGTTTTAATTGGATCGCCTCAGTCAGCTCTTACTAATAACTGATGATTATCCCTCTGAGTTTACCTTGCTTTAGTGTTAGTTGTGGTTACCGAGCTACCCTTAAGAAAGGCATTTATAATACTTTATCATGGTAAGGAAACTTTGCAGTATGTTTTCCTCCATTTGTTTTTGCAACTATAATTCACAAACAATAGAAATCACTGTTCTCTATGGAAAGTTAGCGGTGAAAAAGGGGTAGAGAATTTGTACATTGTTTTAAGGGAAAACGAGGTCATGTGCAATATCGTGAGAAAAGTAAACAGATCACAGCTCTTTGCATATTGTGGGCAGAAAAACAAGTCCAGGAAACAAGTTCTAAAATGGGTTGGTCCAGTGCAGGCGACCATGCAGCAAACAAAGTTGGCTATTTTTTGCAAATATTCAATAACAGAGAGAAGAAATAGTTGCTGGTGGCTGGTTTGTAAGAATATAAATAATCCTGGCTAATTTTTGTTACTCTTTTTCATGTACATAGTGCCTTTCATCCAAAGACATCAAAGCACTTTACACACATTAATTAAATCTCACAACATTGCTCTAGGCAGGTGATGATTACTATAATACAGTAAATGAAGAGAGAGAAAAGCTGAATGACTTGCCTTGGGTTGCTCAATGAGTAGCACAGCTCAGCCTAGAACCCAGGAGTCCAGACTGCCAGTTCCCTGCTGCTGCACAGGCAACGCATCTTTCCCCTTTCTTGTCAACCCAAATATGTTTTGTAGCAAGCACTAAAGAAACCTTATTTTGGCAGATCAAAACACAACTGTTAAATATGGAAACATTAATTGTGATACCTAGGTAGATCACTTGCCCAATTGCCAGAATGTGGCATGTGATTTCAGGCACCCTGCTTCCCCAACCCAGGGGAATTGAAGTCTGTGGTTTCCATTGGAAACAACTGAGACTAGAAGTATCAACTTTCAAAATATCCTGAGAATTCAGCTGATCTATTTGTCATGCCCTAAACACGTCACCACTGCATGCATTAGCTGTCAGGAGCTTCTTACTTGTGCCAAATATTGCTAGCCCTAAACATGGAGGGCCAAATTCTGAACTGACTTACATGCTAAACAATCCCTTTGGATTCACTCTCTTACTGATATATTGAAGTCAATGGAATAGAATGGAGTTTAAATCAGTGCAGAATTTAACTCTTCAACTGCTGCAGGATTTTTAAAGAAAACTGAACCCACCTTTGTCAATGCAGCATTTTGAAAGATCACATGGTGAGGAGCAGTTTTCACCCATATATAATTTTTAATTGCACTTGATATTAAAATTTTGAAACTCCCGTCAAGCCAATCATCTATCTGAAAGGTGCTGTTATATTTAGTATGTGATGGAATCATGGGGCTCAGTTTTAGTGGCACCGAGATAAGTGATATATCCCCTTTTAATTGGTTTCACAATCTGAAAAAGAACACCAGTCATCTAATTCAGTGTGTAAGAGTTATGCCAGGAAGGAATTTAACCCATTCTGTGTTATTTTTCTAATGGTTCAGGTGATTGTTATAGCTGGAACAAAACTGTTTTTCATTGTCACTGGGTCCCAGTATTTCCTGTCACATACTCTACATTATATTATTGCTGGAAAATGATATTGTATCTCAGAACATTCAGAAGAATTAATAGAAGGCTAAATCCCCATTCTACTGAAGTTACTTAGGGAAGTCTATGAAATGTGCAGTGTCTCCAATGCATGCAAGTTTGCAGACCCACAAGCAGAGGCAGAGGGTGTGGCCCTCTAATTGCAGGTGCATTCTGGGATCTGTGGGGAAATCCTGCAGAATGGCTAGCTGATGAAAGAACACAATATTTTAGTCTAGGGGTTCTCAAACTGTGGTCTGGGACCCCAAAGTGAGTTGTGACCCTGTTTTAATGGGGTCACCAGGGCTGGTATTAGACTTGCTGGGGCCCAGGGGCGAAGGTGAAGTCCAAGTCCCACTGCCTGGGGCTGAAGCTGAAGCCCAAGGGCTTTAGCCCTGGGCAGCAGGGCTCAGGTTACATGCCCTCTGCCTGGGGCTGAAGCCCCTAGGCTTGGAATTTGAGCCCCCAACCCAGAGCGGCAAGCTCAGGCTTCAGTCCCCACTCCTGGGGTCATGTAGTAATTTTTGTTGTCAGAAGGGGGTCGCGGTGCAATGAAGTTTGAGAACCGCTGTTTTATTCCAAACAGGATCATCTCTGTAGCTAAACATCTCTGTCTCCATCTTGAAGTAAAATAATCTACCACATTTTAAACTATATACATTGCTGGAGAGAGGGGGGTGGGAAGCATCATTTCTTACAACATTTAAAACCACAGTAAATATACATCTCAATGGAGTACTGCATTTAAACATCCCTACTACCCAGTGTCTACATAGCATTAATCTTCAGACTCTGTTACAAATCATTTCAATTGCAATCATTCCCTTAAACTGATTTTAGTTAGATTAATCTTATTTCTTCTCATTAAACACATCTTTCATGCAGCGTCTAAAACAATAATCCAGTTGTAATGCTTATTGGCATTGGCCCTTATCAAAAAGAACAGTGGAGAATCAGAGTTAATGATAATAACGGAGGGGCTACATTTATTCAGCTAAACTTCGAGTCTGCTGTTTGGGTGGCAGAGCTTCTGTGGGTTTTTCTAAATCATCTGCCAAAGGGCTGAAGTGAATGAAATTCAGGAGCTGATAGTGTCTTTGTGCATTTACTACAGCATCTGGGCGTTGGCAACCCTTTCCCTCCACTCTCCTGGAATTATCCTAAAAATGACATCCCTTTGTCTACTGTATATGTGGCATCTGACCTCACACACATTTTAATGTCCTTCATGAAAATAATTTAAATCCATTTGAATTAATTTAATAAAATATTTTTAAAAGCCCTGAGAATATGGTGCACCTGAACGGTGCCAGATTGACTGAAATCCTCTAATTACCCATAGAATGTTTATAACATGGGCTGTAGCAGCGCGAGCTTCCCTACAGTGCCATGCTATGGTGACACAGAGAGAGCTCACAAACAAGAGGATGGTTCAGTGTCCATGCCCATTCACACCTGGGCATCTCTGCTAAAACTGACATCAACGTTGCCAGTCCTGGGTTTTATGATGTGAACATTTGTTCTCATGTCACACAGGTCCTAAGATGCTACCACACACTTGTAAGCCCAGGTTTTGAAAACAAACCCAAAAGCATTTGGGCACTTCTGCTTTAACACGTGTGCACTGAGAGATGGGTGTGCAAAAGTGAACGTGCACTTTTGTGTGGGCAGGTTTGGAAATGTGGGCCATAATATACTGTTGATTGAATGAGAACAGAGATACCAGTACTAAGGGTAATGCTCTCCCTATGCAAATGACAACAACCTTTTTGAAGTTTCTCTGCACTGAGTTTACAAGGAGGAGCACACATTTTTTGCTTATGCTTATCAGAGCTCTGTTAACGGCCATTTTCATGCTCAGTCTCGAGGTTGCAGCCAGCTAGCTGATTATAGAATGTAAATATTTATAGGAAACCATAATGTACAGAGCTAATGACACAATTCAATATTAATGAAGAGTGTTTTCATAAATATCAACATTCAATAATCATCACAGCTTCCGCATTAATACTTCCTCTAATTTCAAGCGGTAATGAACATGTGTTTCTTAAAGTTTCAGAGCTGCAGATCATCCATCCAGTATGATTTTGACGACTTCAGTCTGCTGTGTTTTGTACTGAGAAGAAACGATCATGAGTCCGTATTCCCTGCAACTGACTTTGAATGGGGCACTGATCATGCAAGTTATCGTGTCACAATCTTTGGCTTTTTGGACTGGTGGAGATCCGGGATATTTTGGAGATGATGATATGCATGGGTCCCAAGTGTGAGATGAATAATCACAGCAGGAGCACCTCCTAGATTTATCCATTTAATTCCTATGTCTGCCCTAGAAGAGCTCAATGGATTCTTTTCACATTTGCATTCTCAAGCCTTTTAAGTAAGGGGTATACAGATGAGAGAGAGTTCCAGCAGGGTATGCCATTGATTAAGAGAGTGGCACCCTGCCACCAGGTAGAAATATCCACATTTTAAAATGAATTCCGTTTCAGTCACAATTCATATTTATGCAGCACCTTGCATCCTGGAGTAGCCCACAGCTCTTTCTAAACTCTATATCTGCAAGAAATTAAAGTCTTTAAAAATCATTTTAGAGTCAAGAACCCCCAGTGAAGACTTTGTCTTCTATTGTCTCAAGATTGTAATGAAGGATGGTCAGCAACTCCAACCCCAAATCTTGTTGTGACATATAAACTCATAAACATTCCCTCAAGCACAGTCCCATACTATTGAAGCCTTTCAATACGAATAGTAAGCCCTTGAATTGAACCTCATGGATTTTGGGGAGCCAATTTTGTTAACAATGCATTGGCACACCACATTCAGACACAAGCTTTTAAGAAGTCATTCTTCTGTGTTGTTTTAAAGCTACCACCTGTGAATAGCACATTGGAGTAGCCAGCATAGAGGCCATGCAGGAAAGGCTCACAATGGCAAGGTTTATTTCTGGGGCGTTAGGAGAGACAAAGGTTACCACTTCTGAATAGTCTAGAAATGAAAAAAATAACCCAACATTCTTGACACTGCTGAAATATGTGCGTCTATGTTCAGTTCACAGTTAAGAATTATAACTGCATTATTGCAGCAGTAGAAAGAGCCTTGGCTTTATATCTTATCCAAAAGACAGCCCTTCTACTGTTCCCTAGCCCCAGACTGTCTCAATGAGGAACACTATCAACCATGTAAGAGCTGACCCCACTTTCTGCAACATTTGGGTTTCCTTAAGGCATGCCTACACAGGGACACTTAGAAAAATGAATCCAAAATTAACTAAAGGTGTGAATTAATCTTAATTAAATTAAACCAAATTAAGGCCACTGAATGGTGTGTCCAAACAGGGGTTTAGTGAGGTTAATTAATCCACTTTAAATTCACCTGGTTAGTTAAATTGGATTAACAGCATGCCTGTTCAGACAAGCCTTTAGAGGCTTCCCATCCAAGTATCCAAGACTTCTATCAACTTGAGTGGGCTTTGGGTCAGGTCTTTATATTGCAAGATCTGCTGAAATCAGCATGAGCTGGTATTTTAGCAGGTTGTTTGTTGTGCTGGAAGCAGAAGTGACTTGTCAGTGGTGTAGTGGTTTAAAAAAAAAAAAAAGGGAGTGGGTAAACTAACCTAAACTAAACTCCATTTTCCCCCAATGAGCAATGGGTAAACTCTGTTTACCTGCTTTTACCCACAATGACACTATTACTTGTCATACCCATCCATGTACTGCTATTCTGACCATCACAGCAAAGAGATTTCTGTATGCAAAGAAGCAACATGATGGTACCAGAAATGAAAGGATGAAAGCTCTTTCTAGTCGTCATTGAGTGGAGAGGGGTGGAAACAAGATGATGAGGAGCCCATGTTTAATTGCAGGAGGAAATGGTGGCAAAATCTAACTTAACAAAAAAAAAAGAAAACTTAGCTGGCTTTTCTGCTAACAAAGGAATATCTATTGGACTAAGCAGAAAGCTGGGAACCAGGAACTCTTGAGTTTTAATGCCACCTGTCTAATTCACTTGCCATATGGGCTTGGCCACCTCTGATAAGTTCCCTGTGTCTATTTCTTCATCTGTAAAATAATAGAATGTGCAATAATATCTAGCTTAGTCACAGGGATTCTGCGAGACTAATGTAGTTAATGTTTGTATTGTGAAAAATACCAAATGCCGTGTAAGAGCTAAGTGTTCTATTATTTTCTTGTCTTGAATGGTAAATGGCTCATTTGCATAGCAAAATCTCTTTATTCAAAAATTGCAATTAATAGTGATAATAAATAATTAATAAAATTAGTTATATCCACATTCAATATCTCCTAGATCATCAGGAGTTGTAAAAGGCAATGCTCAATTCCTTTGTCCACTGCTCTTTTTCATCATATTGACATTGGCATAAAATTCTTGATCTTTCTATAGTACAAGTTTGACCTTTTTGTTAGCATTCTCTTTTGTGTGGTAATACGAAGAACTTGTGACAGCAAAAAGCTAACTTTACCTAATTTTCCTGTGGGAATTAGGGAATAGAGCCAGGAAATTAAATTTGCCTCCTTTTGAACAAAATGTATCAGTATTTATGGCACATTTTGGAAAATTGCATTAACAGCGTTATGCATAAATCGATCTTTGATATGAAAGTGTAAAGTAGATCCTGAAATAGATGTTAATGCAAGAAAAGGGTCATATTTTCAAATGCATATTAAACATTTCCCCTGGGTTCCAAAAGTGTTTGCTAAACAATTGCAGATGCAGATTTGTTTTGGTGTGAAATGCTGTTTTTGCCACCACCTGATAGGAAGGCAAACAAAATGACCCATTAAACAACTGTGATCACGAAATGGAAACCTCTTTCCTTGTTAATTTGAAATAAAGCAGGTTAAATGAAAGACTGACATTTTAAAAGTTATTTAGAAGAGTGAATAATTATTTTTCTGTCCAGAATTTCCCCCCCACAAAAAACAGATGTTAACCTTATTGCATTATGACTTCTATCAAAGCTCCCTTGTTGTAGTAATTCAAAGTAATTTGCATGGATACGTTGTAGTTTTCTTTGCTAGGCCTCCTAGTAAAAGTCCCTTTAATTCTCTTAAGCATGTGCATTGCCTGTAAACCTTGGACAGCTTAGGTGAAAGAAGTATTCAAAAATAGGCACAATTCTTTCATTTTAAATTTTTTTTATTTGAATTAAAGCAGTGCCTAGATGCCATGTGTCACCCCCAGCTGTGATTGGAGCCCTATTGTGCTCCAGATACATAGAGATAGTACCTGTACCAAAGAGTTTACAGTCTAAATGGACAAATCAGATAAAAGGCAAACAGAGGTTAAGTGACTTGCCCATGGTCACACAGCAGGTCAGTGGCAGAGCTAGGAACACACGGTGAGGAGGCAAAGTCAGCAAGAAAGCAGTAGGGCACTAAAGAGAAGCGTACTGATATGATCCTGCTATAGTGTGAAGAATGTATTAATAGATACTTGGTGCTGACATGACAGCACACTCTGACAACAGGGAATGTGGTCTGAAGGAAAAGAAACATTGTTGGCCTGAAATCCAGTAAACACATATGATGTCATCCACAGACCACGAATACTTGCCTCCACCTTTGTGCAGGGATTTTGTTGGGCAAATGTGTTTAGTTTAGGATGGGCCTGCATCGGAGCTCAATGGCTGGAAGCTGCTGAGGGAAAGTGACCACGTCTTGTCCAACACTGCCACTTTGTAAGTAATCTTACCCTTTTTGGAACCATCATCTTAAGGGAGGCTGGGGCTGCTATTTGCCAGCACAACCTCCTTCCCTGAAAGACTTTGTTCAAATGGGGCTCTATTCCAGAGTCTACCCTGCCATAAACCTGGGCTGAATAAAACTAGAGCGGAATAATAGACAAGACACAGGCAGGACAAGACATACACATAAGGACAAAGCCTGTCAAGGCAGTTTCTTTCCCTAGCCATCTCTGTCTCTCAGAGTAGTGAATGGCCATTTTCTGGAAATCATTTAAAACTAGTATAGACCTAGCCCTACAAAAAGATACCTCTTACCAGCCATTGGGGCTCAAGGTTATCGGTGGGAGTACCTCTTGAATTCTTTTTATTATTCATCTGGAGTTTAAGAAAACACTTTGAATAGTGTAATACTGTGTACCCAATAGACTGATGCTGGAGATTGGATTAAAATAGTATAAAGACAGCCTGAACTGTCTAATATGCTGTGGGATCTACATCCATATATTAAATCGTATTGATCTGTGTGCCATGGAGAAAAGATTAAACAATGAATTGGGCCACATACTGTCTGCCTCTTAGCCACACAGGGGTAGCGTTTTTCACTGATGCACAGGGAGGCTCGAAACCCTCATTAATGGTAACAGGAGTTGAATAAGCTCAGAAGATGAAGCCAATAGATAGGCTTGCTGTTGCTGAGTGAAAACAAGCCAGGGTTTCTCTGTAATCCCCTGGCCGTGCTATTTGAAGGAGAAGGAAGGACAATGGTTTGGAGTGTGAAAGAATCTTCTACAAGAATCTGGAAATGCACAGATCCGAGTGAATAAGGCTGGAACCACCCAACAAGTGTACATAGCCACTACCATTGTGTGCAACTTTCCTACGCTTTTAACCCTCTAGTCCTGCTATGTCGCTAAAATGGTGCCTTGGGAACAGTTCAGCTGTCAAGAGGCTGTGTGCATCTCACCAATAATTTTTTAAGAGAACTGGCTCTTCAGCCAGCTCAGAAGCTCCTTTTCTGCCTTCCCAGGCTTTCTCCTGCACTCACCTCCCCATGGCAAGCTGGCTGTTACTCCTCTTCTAGATGCTGGCGTAGCTGCTAAACTTGTGCTGGTTGGTCGGCTGCTGCTCAGGGTGCTGGTTGGCTGGCTGCTGCTCAGGGTCCTGGTTGCTAAGTTCCTCTGCTTGCTGCTTCTCCACTCTCCACCCAGCCTGTTTTTCCAGTCCTGCTTGATGCTCTCACGTCACTTCATAGGCTCCAGCTCCCAATCTGCTGATCACAACCTCCCTCACAGCGGTTCCTTCTCACCCAATCCCCATTGGAGAAGAGACTGTCTTTTTAAGGTCCTCTTCAGCTACTGTACCACTGATTTCCCCCCGACCCTGACTGAAAACAAACATTGGGAATGAAGGAATTCATTAAATTTTGCTATTCAATAATAAACCCCCCTTGCCTCCTGAATCACCACCCTCAGGCCAAGGACTTGGGGCCTGTTGTTTAGTACTCCAATCTGATGTGGCAGGTGGCCACTGCACGGAGTACTGCACACATGGGCACATAAGACTGACTAAGGATCAAAAGCAAAGTCTGAAATTCAGAATCAGTGTCTGGAGTTCTGAGGGCTTCTTCTGTCCCCAAGAAGCCAAAGTGGGGGGAGGGAAGGAATGAGGACCGGCTCAGACAATGCTGCCAAACCCACCATTTGTAGGGTTCCCTGGTTCGTGGAAGGAGGTGAGTATAAAACTAGGGACAGGTTGAAATGCTAATCTGATGTGTATTGCTTCACTTCTGCTGTTATGTAGGGGCTTCTTTATCATGACAGAGTTCTATAATAAGAATTGGAGTCACCAGGGAATTGGCATATGTCACCTTTATCATGGCCCCTGGTGGGGGCCATGATAAAAACACCTCCTTCAGGTTTTCCCCTGAAGGAAAAACCACCTTCAGTTTTTCCTTCGGGGGGGGAAAAACTGAAGGAGGTTTTCCCCTCCTTCAGTATGACAGAACTTCCGCCTACTACTTTCTGAACTTCTACCAACACAGGCAGCAGTACTGAGTATACTTTCTATGCTCATCTCTGTGTGGCTGAATCCCCCACAGCTGGCAGAGTATAGGAGTTTGTAGCAGGTGGGGTGGAGGAGGTGGCACATGGAATCTTGGGCCTTGCGTACATTGTCTGGGTAAAAATAAGATAAAACCAGCTTTCCTTTTTTTTTTTTTTTTTTTTTTTTTTTATTTTATTTTTTGATGAACTATTTTTTGTGAACAGGTTTAACATCACCAGGGCAGAAAGGAGAGCTTCATGTTGTGGAGTGGAATTCACGCAGGCTTATGATAGGGTTTCTTGGCCCTCTGTTCTGAATTTCACCTTAAACACATAAATAAAAAGCTGTCACAATAGCCCTGCATCTGCTCTTGTGTACCAGAGCCAATTATATACAAGTTAAAAGACAGTGAAATCTTATACAGTACACCCCATAAGGTGGATACTAGTAGATAACCAAAAGACTCAGGTCTGCCTACCAGTGTTTTGAAACTCATTCATTCTAATTACATGTCAGATGCACAAGTAAAGAAAAACTACAGTTAAGTTTCTAACTGTATAACTGTATAATATATACGGTTATAACTGGATAACCGTACGCAGAGAGTAGTTATAAATGGTTCCCAATCCTGCTGGAAAGGTATAACGAGTGGGGTTCCGCAAGGGTCTGTTTTGGGACCAGCTCTGTTCAATATCTTCATCAACGACTTGGATATTGGCATAGAAAGTACGCTTATTAAGTTTGCAGATGATACTAAACTGGGAGGGATTGCAACTGCTTTGGAGGATAGGGTCATAATTCAAAATGATCTGGACAAATTGGAGAAATGGTCAGAGGTAAACAGGATGAAGTTTAATAAGGACAAATGCAAAGTGCTCCACTTAGGTAGGAACAATCAGTTTCACACATACAGAATGGGAGGAGACTGTCTAGGAAGGAGTACGGCAGAAAGGGATCTAGGGGTTATAGTGGACCACAAGCTAAATATGAGTCAACAGTGTGATGCTGTTGCAAAAAAAGCAAACTTGATTCTGGGCTGCATTAACAGGTGTGTTGTGAGCAAGACATGAGAAGTCATTCTTCCGCTCTACTCTGCGCTGGTTAGGCCTCAACTGGAGTATTGTGTCCAATTCTGGGTACCGCATTTCAAGAAAGATGTGGAGAAATTGGAGAGGGTCCAGAGAAGAGCAACAAGAATGATTAAGGGTCTAGAGAACATGACCTATGAAGGAAGGCTGAAGGAATTGGGTTTGTTTAGTTTGGAAAAGAGAAGACTGAGAGGGGACGTGATAGCGGTCTTCAGGTATCTAAAAGGGTGTCATAAGGAGGAAGGAGAAAACTTGTTCATCTTAGCATCTGAGGATAGAACAAGAAGCAATGGGCTTAAACTGCAGCAAGGGAGGTTTAGGTTGGACATTAGGAAAAAGTTCCTAACTGTCAGGGTGGTTAAACACTGGAATAAACTGCCCAGGGCGGTTGTGGAATCTCCATCTCTGGAGATATTTAAGAGTAGGTTAGATAAATGTCTATCAGGGATGGTCTAGACAGTAATTGGTCCTGCCATGAGGGCAGGGGGCTGGACTTGATGACCTCTCGAGGTCCCTTCCAGCCCTAGAATCTATGAATCTAATAAGTAATTTGAACTGTTATATTTCTAGCACATACCAAACAGATTAGCAAGCACCAAATGATTTGGGCCCTGATGCTGCCAACTGATCTACACAGGTAGGTCTCCTTTGACTTGAATGGGGCTTCCTATGGGATTAGGGCTTAGTTTTGTATGTACTGGAAGGACTTTTACAACTGATGAAAGATATCCCTGAAAAGGGATTTAATAAATTGATATGTTAAATGTAATATTTTTGGACCAACGTTACATTTTCATCTTAGATTTCAGCCAAAAGTCAAGATCCTCAATTTAAAATGGCCATCAAGGAGCAAGTCAATTCATCAAAGCAACAAGATATATGGAAGCTATAGCAATGTTTAAAAATATAAACATTCCTTACAGAAGTCTGAGAGCCGACACTACTAAGGATTATTATGGCATCTGATACATGGATCATGTAAATATGTATTTAAGTACTTTACAATGTGATTGCTGGAGTTACAATTACTATATTTTTAACGCAAGTACTGTAAGTATTTGTTTAGACAATATTTAGACAGGATAATGTTATGCACAGAGGATATAATTTGGTTTTACAGTACACAGTATTTTTCATGTATAAGACAAAGTCCAGTAGTATAGTGATTGTACAAGTAATGTAGCAGCCATTTCATTGATAAGTCATTCAGAGCATTTGATGTTACAATCAGTTTCACTGAGAAAGTGGCTGTTAACTGGTATTCTACCTATGTAGCAAAGACTAATTTCAGGAGCTGGGATAAATTCCTAGCTCTACAGAAATTGACAGAAAACATTCATTGACTTCATTGGACCCCAGGTAAGGATGAGCCTTTGTTTAACACCTCATTCAACATCAGCATCTCTAACATTGCACCGGGTACGAACCAAAACCCTGGTGTGGAATGTGAACCCAGAATCTCCTGGCCCAGATAGGAAAGTCCTAATATCTGAACCAAAAGACACTCTTAAAATCCTGAAAATGCAGGTAATTTATGTTCATGGTCCATTCCCACCTTTCATAGTTCATAATTTGAAGACAGTGGGAGTTTCGTGCACATATCTGAGAGCAGATTTTGGCCCTGGGGCTAGTTGGTTTTTTTTAAACTAAGAGACCAACATGTTTGCAGTTGTACAATATACACATCACTTGTCAATTTCAGATCAAAGCAACTTCAGTTATGTGAGAACAGAAAGCATCTTAACCTGGCAAACTCCTATTTTTCCTCCAGGAATTCTCTACCTTCGTTGGAGAGCAGTTCCATAGTCCACACTTTCAATATACACCCACTCTCTGTACCCATGTTGCAGCCACCTTCCTTCCTGAGAGAGACAGAATAGAGTTTTCTTCAGATCCTGTCAGCACTAGTGCTAATCAGCTGAAGAAGGGGCTTCCCTCCCAAGGCTGGGTCACCTCCTGCACAATTCCCAAACCAGAAACTGAGAGACCAGGACAGGGAATCAAACCCAGGTATCCCATGATATTTCTTTTGTCACTTTGTAACTGCCTCACTGGATTTGCTCAAGTGTTTGTAGTGCTGGTTGAAAAATTTCCACCAAAACTCTTTTTGACCAAAAATTGGGTTTTTGACAAAATACAATTTAATTATGAAAAATGTCTGCTTTCTGTGGAAATTTTTTTTTCTTTGAAAAAATGAATGTCCCCAAACCAAAATACTTCCATTTGGGAATTCTGCTGTGGTGCCGCATGAGAGCTGTAGTTCAGTTGTGTCATGTCTCCATTCTCCTCTGTGGCCCAGGCACCCAAATAGGACTACATTTCCCATTGTAAATCATGCCCAGGGTCTCCCATATGGCACTGCTTCCCATCTCCAAGAGGAAAGGCCATGATGCTTCTTCATGGGAGACGTAATTTGTCCAGAGAATTTGCAGAATTTTCTCCCATTTTTCGACCAGTTCTGTGTTTGTGACCAGCAGTGCTGAGTCCACAAAAGACATATGCCTAAATACTATAGCTAGTGAGATTTTTCTTTAGCACAAGTAGTAGTAGTCTGTGATTTTGATCCTAAGTTCTGCTGTTGACGTCTGTGAAATGTATATGGTTATAATAAGTATAGTGAGTGTAATAATTGATCACTGTGAATTTTATGAGGCCACAGAATAGTTATGACTCAGATTACTTAAAGACCAAACTGATTTTTTGCAAGTGCTTATACCTCAAAATTATAGCCAAGTTACAAACCAAAGGGACTTTTTACTCTCTAAACTCTGGAAAAACAGGATTCATGGTGGAAATGCCAGCAAATCTACCAGCAACTTGGTGTTAGTGAGTTGTGCCATCACAGATAAGCCTTTTTTTAAAAAAAAGAGGATAGAAACGTTTCTCAATTCACTTTTATGTCAAGCTCATTTTTTTTCTTAAGATACTCTAAGAAATCATTATGAGAGGGTAATGACTTAGTTAAACAAGGCCTTGCAGATCTGCCACTTTGCCAGGTCATGAACACCTGCAGGTGCTTCCTAACATGGGGACCTCATTTGCCAACAATTAGTAAAGGGGCTTTGGGGAGACTGAACTGAAAATTGGCTGGCCATAAAATACATTAAAAATTGCCAGGAAAAAATAGCTGGATAGTCTCGAAAATCTTTTTCCTTACTCTGGTATCATTCTCCATCTTTGCTGCAGTGAGCATGATAACATTAAAAGCAGAAATAAACTTCCATGCTCCAGAATTTATTATACAGGGAAGATAGCTAAAGAAATGGTGGATTATGTAAATATTGACAATTACAACCACAGACAAATTGGCTTAAATCCCAAATTACTTTGAAATTATAAATTTCCTTACTATTTTTTTGTATTTTAATCTGCACAGCACACATACTCTTCACTACTGATTCTCCATATTGCCCTTCCATGTACTCATAGCAATTCCTATGTGCCTGACAGAAAGTACTACTTCTATATGGTACACAGACAGCAGTAGGTACTTCTAGGCGTTCAAAAATGCTTCTTTGATTCTGCCGTGGTAAACCTTTAATGTCTAAAAAGATAGAGCAATCAGTAACCTCTTACCAAGGGTAACTCAGAAGCTTAAATGGATATTTCTTGACCTTGTTTTCTAGAATACCAAGGAATGATTGACAACCCACGCTGATGCTCAAACATTGCATCATTTCTAGAAATAAATGTCTGTGCAGTGCATACCGCTGCATTAAGACTCAACACCATGATGCTAAAGCCTGCTAACAAACAGCAGACTACATGTGCCCTTTTCACTAGTTACCCAGGTTTTGTTGTTGTTAGTCTGGTTAGTCATTAGGAATTAATCGTGCCTCAGTCAGAAACTGAAATAGACAAGATCATGTGAGAAGCAAGGGTGAAAGTAAAGATGGGCCAAGTTCTCCTGTTCACTACTGGGAAGAGATAATGTATCATGGTCATGACTCCATAGTTTAGTTGTTTGCAACTAATCCTGAAGGATCCCCTGTTCTAGTGGATTAAAAGATGGGGGCACTACTCTTATGTCCCTTCACACCCTGACACAGTCACCATCTTTCTTTTCATACATTTGTGCTCCTCTCTTTTTCTACCTCTGTTATTCCCCTCCACCTTTTTTTGGTCCCCTCTCTGTTCCTCACTCAGAAGAAGGCTACATGCTGTTTGGAGTAGAGTCATTACCTGGTGACTCTAGTCATATATGCTCTTACAGCTTAGTTGAGTGCTATGGGTACAAAGGAGAGAAGCTTGGGCACGTGAGCAACTGCCTGAATCTGCAGCCCTGTATATGTGAGCTGCTCCTGTGGCTAGCTGCATTAGGGGTCACCATGAGAACATGGATGGAAAGCAGATGGCTTTCTAGGAGGCACCTGCTACTTTATTCATATTATCAAGACCATGTTTGTCTTGAGAGGTAGAGAATCTCCAGTGTTATGCAACTTTTACCATCTCTGCTGTTTAACATCCCAAATCATTAACAGAATAGTTGGGTAGTTTTACAAAGAACCAAAATGTTTGAAAAAGCATTTTCTCTTTTAATTACTGTATCTGTCAGGATCTGAGATCTGCTTTACTACATTATAATCAATTCTTGTTGGAAACACAGAAGCCTGAATTCTAGTCCTGCCAGATAAGAACCTGAATGGACACCATTCAGATGAAGCATCTCTGAATAATCAAAAAACATAAAAAGACATGAATTCAAGCCAATGAAGAGATACTAAACAGGTCCCTCTCTCTCAAATGGTCACCGAATGCTCTCCAAGATGGTATGGTCATCTTCTCCAAATGCCTACTGGCTTCCCTGCAAGAATCATCTTTGACTTTGACCCAATGGAAGCTGGATAGAAAAGACCCCCTTGGAAGATCTAAAACATGATGGCTGGATGGTGTCAACAGATGCCTGTTCCTCATAGGCATCCAACCCCATAACACACCATATTAGGCTCAAGACAGAATATCATGGAGGTGCATAACGCATTCAGTGGCCTCTATACTGTTCAAGAGACAGCATGAGAACTAATATAACTAACCCAGCCAGGTAAGGCACCCTGCAGGTGACTTTTAAAATAAATCTGTTTGCAGCTTTAAGCTTTCAGATAATTTCCATTTTTAACCTTATTTTTGACCACCTTCTAACTTTGTCAAAATAACTCTTTTTGGTCAGTTTCCTAGAGTCTGCTGTGGAGTGACTGTAACCTTCAGCACCAAATAACACAAATTACAAAGACACAGGCAAATCTTTGGGGAAGTATTGGACTATATTTTTTACCACAGGAGCAGCTCCTCAAGCCACAACTAGACCTCTTGTACATGCTGGAAGATGACTTGTTTTCCCTCCTCTGGTTTGTGGAGAAGAGGGAAGGAATTCTCCCTGTTAAGGCCTATCAGAAGAAACCGAATGATCCCATGCTCCCTCTCTCCATGTTGGGACATCTATGCTGACTGGATCTCTTGATTAATTCTTCCATATGTCTGGGGATCATGGATGAGATGAAAAGTGACAAGACACATTCATACACCCCTACACAGATTCAGTTGTATGAACTGGCTGCCCTTTGGTCCAGGTGCATATTTTAATATGCACTTGTTACAACTTGCTCTTTTCTGGGGGGAGAAGGTGCTGCTTTCATGTTGCATGAGGGAATGACGGAATATCAACTCTTCATTTCACCCTCCTGCAACAGGGCCAAAGAATGGGGGTTGGAGCAGCCCATCTTTGCCTTGGAGAGACATTGCATCTCTTCCCCTAAAAGAAAATCTCTGAAATATTGATATCTCCTGCTCTATTTTTCATATTCTTGTGATCCAAAGTTGGAAACCTCCCCCGATATAAGACTATAACAGTCTATAGACAGACTGATTTAAGTATTTTAAAAAATGACAGCTGTAAGTCTAGACTGCAAATGCTTGGTCCTGAAAATCAAATAAATGTATTGGATGACTCATCTTTCATTTTCTCAAAAAATACTGAATGCACTCTTTTAACCATGTTTTATAAACATAATCTTTCTGTGTATTCTGCATAGAGTATTTCAAAGATCTTTGAACATATCATGGACTGGCATGTATTTGGTGCAATAAAATATACATCTAGACACAGTCCACTCTGATTATTTTCAGCCAGAATCTCTCTTAGAACTTAGTGCACAAGCCTGAGAGATGATAATCTTCTAACTAGGTTCCAAAGATCCCAAAGAAGAAAATTTTTCTAGTCTTTTGCACTCTGCTTCCTTTTGGCTTATCTTCCTTACCTAGACTTAACCACTTAAGATGGATGTCTATATTTTGTGTAACTCAGGATTGGTTTTGTTAGATCAATAGAAATGGCTCACACCTTAAAATAATAATGAATACACTTTTCCATTCGTGGAATGACCTCTGAGCAATTCTTTAAATATGCCAGGCTTTTTTCTGAACATGAACAATGTTGTCTTTTGTGTGCCAGAGTGTGGTATCTTGATCATAAGAAGTATAGATCATTATATCCAATCTCAAGAACCATAAAACCTATAGCCTGCCTGCCAATTGCAAGTTACAAATTTTATGGATTGATGGTTAGGACTAAGACTCAGGAGACCTGGGTTCATTCCTGGCTCTGGCACTGATCTGCTGTGTGACCACTTCACTTCTTAGTGCCTCTGGTCATTCCTGTTTCTTTTCTATTTATATTGCAAGCTTTCTGAGGCAGGGAGTGTCATCATGTGTTTGTACAGTGCCTAGCCCCAATATCAGCTGGAGTCTCTAGCTGCCACCGTAATACAAATAATAATAATTTACACACTATATAAGCTTCAACTTAAGTGGTCTTTCACTCTTTATGTATATTCCAAGTTGTATTGTAGCTTAGTCTGTGGGCATGGTTCTTTTAGTCTTTTCACTAATGTGGTAAAAATATTAATTCTGGGACATGTCCATAAAATACAAACAGCGTAATAAGTTATTAAACTTTCAGTCTGCTGTGTTTCCGTCTTTTCATTCCTACCATGGTTCTTCATGCTGCTATGGAATACTCAGCGGAGTGGATTTTAACCCTCCCCCCAGTATCTTCTTCATGATCACAGCCTCATTTTACTATACACTTCCTGAGTAGTGTCGGCCATGTTACATCCCCACTATATGCCCCTTTTTTTCCTTTTGTAAAATGAGATTATAATACTTCTTAACCTCCTTACTCTGTAGGGTGACCAGACAGCACGTGTGAAAAATCGGGACAGGGGGTGGGGGGTAATAGGAGCCTATATAAGAAAAAGACTAAAAAATCGGGACTGTCCCTATAAAATCGGGACATCTGGTCACCCTATTACTCTGAGGCTTAACCCACTATGATCTGTAGAATGCTTAAGGATCCTTGGATAAGCATATAGTACATATGTCCAAAATATTAGCATATGCAGTGTTTCTGTAGATGTGCCGGTCCCAGGATATTAGAGAGAGAAGGTGAGTGAGGTAATATCTTTTATTGGACCATCTTCTGGGTGAGGTATTTTATTTAGAATAGTAATAATTAGAAGTTGGTCCAATTAAAGATATTACCTCACCAACCTGGTCTCTCAAAATATTAGTTGTATTATTTATTTATTTTCTAGCATTGCAGAAATTATATTACAAGGTGACATCTTTAGGGTTTGTGCAACAACTAAAACAAGAAACTGCTGGTTTTGGAAACAGACTTCTCTGTTTACTTTTCTAAAGTGCCCTTATTTAACCCAATTGCAGTTTCCCTTTCCCTAGTAACCACATATTCACCTCAACATGATCATATTTGTTTTTCTTCTTGCTTTCCATTACAATTTGCTGTGACCAGAATTGTTAATTATTGTATAAATCATACAGTCAAACCACAAAGGCAGCATATGCTGATTTCAGCAGAAATTCCATCCCCAGTTCCTTGGCTGTGCCTGGGTAACTTTGCAAAACATCCTAGGGGCTGTACAATCACCCACTATTGGCTTTGAGTTTGGGATACTTTGGCCTTAGGTCAGTAGGGGATGACCACAGAGCAGAAGCAGAAGGCTCAGCCTATGAAGGAGAGAGAGCAACTCACTCTCAAGTGACCCTTTCTGACTGACACTTGGTCTCAGGTTCTGTAGAGTGACATGTCTCCACAGCTCACAGTGACAGTGTATTGATGGGGAAGCTTGCCATAGCTAATCCCTCCAGACATGGGTGCTGACTTTCTAATGTTCCCGGGGGTGCTTGACCCTCTGCTCTGCCTCAGGCTCCACCCGCCTCTTCCCACCCTGTTCCACCCCTGTTTTTCCTGTGGGTGCTCCAGCCCCAGAGCACCCAGGGAGTTGGCACCTGTGCCTCCAGATATAGTGATGAGCAGCATAAAAACATCTAAACACCTCCCAAATGTTGCAAAATTTGCTCTTTCACCTTTCTTCTCATCCTGTAGGAGAAGTAGCTTATAAATTGTTTTAATTGTATGAGTGAAGAGCTTTCTGAGGAAAGTCAAGTGAAAGAAATGGGTCTTGCATTTTGTTCTAAATACAGTGATACCCATGGTCATTTTTATCTTTTTGGGTACGTAGTTAGTTCCATGATATGGGTACAGTTTCCGTGGAAGCGCTGACTCCACGGTCACAAGTCTCCCCTATTTCAGTCGACAGTTTCATGGAGGGGGACAATGCCTGCTCAAACTACACCATGGCTGGCACGGGTTCCCGTGATAACTGGATTTTTAGTGTCCGGTTACCAGTATTAACCGAATACCTGGCAGCGTGTTCCTGCTGCACGGGGAGATGCAGACGGGAGGGAGCGGAAGCAGCAGGCTGCTGGCTGAGCTGCTTCCAAGCCATAGGGGGCTGCTTTACCTTTCCTGCTGGCAGGAGTGCTCCAGCAGGGCTGCATGAGCAAGCTCGCTCCCTACCCCACCCTGCCCCAGCTGCGCCCCCCCAATAGCGTAGGCAGGTCCGGAGCACAGGGGGAGCGGCGCTATAAAAAGGCGCCTCCGCAGGTTCCCCCTGTACTCACCCGGTGGTGCCTCCGGTGGTGCTCCGGGTCTTCGGCGGCACTTCGGTGGTGGGTCCTCACTCGCTCCGGGTCTTCGGTGATACCTGCCGCCGCCGAAATGCCGCCGAAGACCCGGAGCGCTGCTGGGTGAGTGCAAGAAGCGGTGCTTCTTCCTTTTTAAGGCGCTGCTTCTGCTCACGGGGGGAGTGGCTGCTCCCCCTGCTCCCCCCCGGCTATGCTACTGGCGCTCCCTGCCTGACCAGTAAGGCCTAAAAAATAGGCAGGCCTAAGGCTACAGCCTTATTAGCCTATGGGTTAACCCGGCCCTGCATACAGACATAGTAAAATGTAGGGAAGAGGACTGAGCCTTGTGATACCCCTACAGGTGAGGGCTCTGGAGGTGGAGGAACAGTTCCCCTTAATGACCCTCTGGATTGGTCTAAGAGGAAGAACCCGAACCATCTCAGGCAAGGATGGCAGGTTTGTAGAAATTTTGGTGGTGCCCAGAACCTGCCCCCCAAATTCCGCCCCCACCTGCCTAAGGCTCTGGGAGGGAGTTTGGGTGGGGGAGGAGGTCTGGGGTGCAGGCCCTGGGCTGGGGCATGGGATTGGGGTGCAGGAGGGGTGCAGGGTGCAGGCTGTGGGAGGGAGTTTTGGGATGGGAGGGGGTGCAGAGGGAGAGTTTGGTGGTGAGAGGGGGTGTGGAGAGAGGAGGTGCAGGGGTGAGGGCTGTGGGGCTGGGGATGAGGGATTTGGGGTGTGGGAAGGGGCTCAGGGCTAGGGCAGAGGGTTGGGGTGAGGGCTGTGGGGTGGGGCTGGGGATGAGGGGTTCATGATGCAGGAGGGAGCTCAGGGCTGGGGCAGAGGGTAGGGGATGAGGGCTCTGGCTGGGACTGGAGATGAGGGGTTTGGGGTGTTGGAGGGGCTCATGGCTAGGGCAGAGGGTTGGGTACAGGGGGGTGAGGGCTCTGGATGGGGGTGCAGGCTCTGGAGTGGGGCAGGGCTTGGGATAAATTTGGGGTGCAGGCGGCTGCCTCAGGGCTGGGGTCAGAGAGGAGGACTCCCCCCCAGCCTTCTCCCAGCCGGCAGCAGTGAGCTCTGGGGGAGGGGCCCCCTTCTTCCCCCCGGCAGCACACTCACCCCACACCACTGTTACTGCATGTGCTCCTAGGGCCCCTCTCAGGTCCAGGAAGCCCCCTCACCTCCGCTGTGGTGGGTGCCATGGGGGGGCTGCCATTACATGTGCCCCTGCTGCTGCCCCTCACTGTAGCCTCACTGGGGGTGAGGGATGGGGCTGCCCCTTGCCCAGAGTGGGGCAGAAGCAGTGACTGCAGGCAGGGCAGGCCCTGTGCTGGTGGGGGGTCCTGCTGGAAAAGGGAAGGGTCCGAGGCGGAAGGGCAGGGTAAGGGCAGCCTGCCCTGCCACTAATATATGGGGGGCACTAGGACCCTGCGGTGGCAGTTGATGCCAGGAGCCAGCAGAGCGGGGTCAGCGTGAAGCTGTAGGGGAGAGGCAGGGACACTCCGGGGCCCAGGGAAGGTGTGCAGGGGCAGCAAGTGGGGGCCGGGGGACACTCAGGGGAAGTGCGTGGGGGCGGCAGGCAGGGCTGGGGAGAGACCCCAAACATTGGTGGAGCTTGGCCCCTGGGCCCTGAATATTGCTGGAGTCTGGGCACCATGGGCCCATACAACTCGCCGCCCCTGATCTCAGGGCATTCCTGTTAATCTGTACAGTAGTGGGGCCCAAACGTTTCCTGTCATGCCCCTCTCTTACCAGTAATGGAATCTGCTCACCCCCACCCCCTCCCACACCACTGCACAGCCAGGGCTTCCTCAGCAGAGGAGCTTGGGCTGAAGGCAGAGCTGGGGGCAGAACTGGGAATAGGGGAGGAGCTGGAGTTAGATGCACAGCTGGCCTGGTGGTGGAGAGGGAATGAGGGCAAAGCTGGACTGAGGTGGAGCAGAGGGCGGAGTGGAGCTGGGGTTGGAGCTGGTCTGGAGGTAAAGTAGGTCTGGATCGTGCTTCCTTCCCACCCCCATAGGGGGCTGGCCCAGGCCCCACCACATGCCCCCCAAATGTTCCACTGCACCCCCATAGGGGGTGCACCCCACAATTTGGGTACCACTGTTCTACAGCCTCTTGGAGATTGGGAATATTTAGTGATGATGGGAATCAAATGCTACAGAGAGCATGGGTGTTTTTCCCTTGTGTATGGACAGCAGGAGAATAACAAGTGTTGTCTCAACAGCATGCTCTGGCTTGAAGCTTGACTGAGAGGGATCCTCAATACTGACATTTGAGAAGTGTTAGGGGGAATGACCTGTGATGCGTTTGTTTCGTGAATGTCTAAAAAACAATGTCACAAATCCAATGCCTTTCACAAGAACTAATTTCATTTGAAAAACCTGTAAAAAGGACCCCAATTGCCCCCAAACATTACCACAGAGTTCCCATACCAGTGAGCTGAATTGGCAACCCACTGCACATGCTCCCACCATCAGGTTGTTATGTCTGACATATTTTACAGATTCTGAAATCTTCCTGCAAAGCAGCATTGTGTTACAATTCTAGTCCTAAACTACTGCAATTCCAGACCCCCATGTACTGCGATAGATTTACTTGAAATTCATAAATTTCCTTATTGGCAATAGGATTCCTTATTGGCAGAAGCTGCAAGAGGGTGGCAATTGCTTTGCCAGCTCATTTTTTGTCTTAGATTGGTGCTGGGGCATTTTTCTGGATGGTTTCATTTGCAGTTTGTGGTCCTTCTTCAAGTTAAAATGATGGCAGGGAATAAATGACCATTTTGCAGCTTTGTGTTACCACTGTATCCTCAGTTATGTGAGGAATCCTTCTCTATCCCATTTTGATCTGCTGCTACATTTTCTACTCTGTTTGCTGGTTCTTAAAAGATCAAAAGCCTTTTTTTTAATGTTTAGAAAAGCACATTAATTACCTAGTCAGGTTTGGTTTGCTGAAGGTTGTGTGTATTATCCATTTAGCTGGAGGTTTATCATGCTGTCATAATAATTCATCAAAGAGATCGCAGTTTGCTGACAATGCTGGTCAACTGATGTGACCCACAAGGACCACCTGTGGTGGACCTGATGAAACAGCCTGTAGCTCTTACTCCAGCATTTCTGGCATGCTTTATGTGCTATTGCACCTCAGGCACGTGTTATGTATCTTCCATCAGGCCTTCAAGAGACAAGCAGAGTGATTCAGAGAGTGCTGATAAACATAGAAGATATGACTCACAGCTGCCCATGTCACCTCTTCTTCTGAGGTTACCATGGCTGTAAACAAGGGAGAATAGGAATGGCCCGACAATCAATTTACAGAACACTGAAAAGGTCAAGATATTATAGTATGCTGTATTGCACAGAATATACGAGGAACTAAAATTCTGATGCTTCATTCTTATGACAATAATTGCAGTGCAAGGTTAGAGTGGCACAAAATTCAAGTGTTGTGACAAGTATACAAAGCAAATCCATACCTATTTCAATTACATGCTTACTGCACTACTTTTGTCTGGTCCTCTTTGGACCACTAATATTTAAGTATTGTGTCTGAGCACAATCAGCTTATTTGACCAGCAGTTCAGGCTGGAAATCTTAATGCTTGTTTTGTTTCCCCAAGACTTGTGTTTTCTGGTTCTGAAATGTGGGGTAACCTCAATCAACCTGTCACCTCCTACAATGGAGGAAGGCTTAGCTTAGCTTAGCTTAGCTTAGCTTATCTTAGCTTAGCTTGCCTTTCCTCCCCTCCCCCCCGCTCCAGCCTCTTCTCCTTCCCTCTCTTCTGCTTTCCAGTTTTCACTTCCATTCTTTCACATATTATTCCTCATTGTGGGGGGTTGGCTTGATTTTGACTAGCTGTTCTTTTTTAACTGGGGCCAATCCCTCCTCTATGCCCAAATCATCAGCATGACTGTAACTTGGCCTGCCTCCATCATTTGGGTCTTTGGGACAGAATATTCCACTTTTTAAGATCATGGCTCCAGTCTGCTTTGAACAGGTGGGTTATGGGAGATAGTGCAGCATGGACAGTTTCTTGAGTTCCAGGATCCTCCACATTTCTTCTTCATCCTCTCACCCATCTCAAGAGATGTTCAAATAAATCAAACCATCCTGAAGGAAGTCTCACACATCCGAATGCTAGAGGTAATAGAATCTGCCCCTCAAGACAAAAGGTGCCCGGAGCTCTACTCCATAATATCATAGTTTAAAAAAAAAAAAAGATCAGGAAGAATTCAGACCATCTCAGCCCGGAAGAGCTGATGGGCTTGGTAAAGGAGATTAAATTCATGCCTCAGACTCTAGCTTTCATTATCACTTCATCTCTCCAGGAAACTTTCTGAGTTCAGTGGATCCCACGGAAGCTTATTTGTATCTTCCAAGCAGACCTAGTCATCAGCAATTTCTCCCATTTTGCTACAAAAATGCTGCTATAACAAAGTTATTAAGGGCTGGTCCACACTGGGGGGGGGGGGGGGGGGGGGGGAGAATCGATCTAAGATACGCAACTTCAGCTATGTGAATAACGTAGCTGAAGTCGAATATCTTAGATCGATTTTTAAAAGTACTTACCCCGGTCCACACTGCAGCAGGCAGGCTCCCCCGTCGACAGCGCTTCCTCCGCTCGCGGAGCTGGAGTTCCGGTGTCAATGGGGAATGGCTCTGGGATCGATTTATCGCGTCTAGACGAGATGCGATAAATCGATCCCAGAACATCGATCACTACCCGCCGAATCGGGCGGGTAGTGTGGACGTAGCCTAAGAGTGTTGTACAAGCTTGTTTCTAATGTTAGCCTCCCAGCATCACCAAATGGCACTTCAGAGTACTTTTGCTTTGTAATAATGAAAATTTAACTTTTATAATGGCTTGTGGTTATTGTAGTTGTGCTATAACAGTTTATAGGGTTATTTTAATCTAAAATACATTCTCAGTTTTCTGTTTGTTTAAAAGATTTTGTAAATGAAGCATAAGTGAACTAGAAAGTGTTTTCTGTGAATCTGAGGTTAAAGTGCAAGCCAGGGTCTGAATGAGCTCTTCCTTGCCATCTATTGATGAACTGGGAAAAAAGAGCTCAGGAGCAGACTGTATTTGCATAGACACACCTACTTTGCCTGTGTGATCAGCAGACAGACCTATTTTGCCCAAGTGATCAATTCTGGCTGTTCTGGGTTAAAATTCACTTTAGTCTTGAATGCAGGGGTAATGAAATTATTTTTTCTTATTGCATGACTAGAGGTCAGCAGAACTGTACTTAATATGCCCTGAGAGGGTCATCCTAAACTGAACCTTGCTCCCTAAGCAGGGGGTAGTGATGTCAACACCAAGTGGCTATTAGAAGTAATAGGGACAGGTGTTTGTATGTAGTATGAGGAGTTTGTTTAATTAGTTCTTAGTATTGTTTGATTCTTTAGTGCTTGAAAACAGAACTGATAAGACCCAAGTTAGAGTCCTTGTTTCTATTCAGTGATCACTAGAGCTGAAAACACCAATGAACAGTTTTAGGAGACTGACCTTTAGGCCTGGTTGGGGATAGTGGGGTGGTGGAAGATAGTGCAGAGGGTAAAGCAGTAACGAGGTTCCCCACTATGCAGTGAAATCAGTAAGAGCTGATATTGTTAAAAACTGGCCTAAGCGGTGGAACCTCAGAGCACCTAGAGGCAGAGGCAACAGTAAGCAGTGGTGGTAGCAGAAGCAGGGGTGTTGCTCAAAGTCCCCCTCTCCTTCAGGAGTGGCAGGTGAACTCATGGAATGCAATCCTGAATTCTGGGACTTTGCTGATCTTGGACAACCAATCAGCTGTGAGTGGGGTGCAGCAGAAGCAAAGGGGAATGGTAAGTTAAAAGGGCATTTGTCCAGCAGACTTTCACACTGCAAGGTGGGAAACTGAGGCAAGGAGCTACTGCCCAAGATATGGTGGGGTGGATGTTTATTTATGGTTGTGATGTTTTCCCAAATTCATGCTGAGTTGCTTCTGCTCTTAATAAAAGTTTTCTTTTGTTATATGCAAACTCAGTGCTTGTGAGTGGGGAAGTATTGCCAAGTAGCGTTTAGTTTCCCTAGATTTTCGGGTAGGGGCTCGAGCTGGTTCTGGTCTGTAATGTTAGAAGGAACCCCTAGATATAGAACCTGGCCCTTGATGCTGCCTACACCACCTGGCAGAAAGACTACAAAAATAACAGCTCAAAATCAAAGAGGACTTTTCAGCCGGCAATTTGGATCCCCAGCCGGGTATCCCTTCACTTGAAGATAACATATAAAACATCCAGAGTATGGGGCTGAGAGAAACTGCAGCAATTGAGAAATGGAAGATTCTAGAAAGACTGAAGCTATAAAAAGAACTGAGCAAACTGGTAAAAAGCTGTGAATTTGGGTTAAGGTTGCTGAGAGTTGGCCCTTTCCTCAGAGTCAGACTGGAATTACCAATATTATAGGTGCAGCTGGCATTCATTATTAAGGTTGCCTGACACTTCCCATTAGAGGGCTCTGTTGTTTCAGTCATTTATAACTTTTTGCCAAACTTCAGACATTTAGGCAAGGGGAAAATACATTGTTTTGCCCATATTAAAAAAATTTGGTGACCTTTTCTTTGAACAGATTCACCTCCCACCTGCACAAGTGGGGACTTGAAATTTGGCACAGGGGTGGCCTTTGTGTCAGCAATAGGCCTTTTTTTTTACTGTCCCTGTGAAAATCCACCCAAATTTGGCCCACTTATAAGCTTTTGAAAAATCACAGTTTTCACATGCTCAGTAGAGATTTCTTTGATGATTAGCAGCTTGAGCCACTTACAGCTCCTAGTACTGACCAGACTGCACAGAGTAACTGAACATGCTTTCTCAATCCAGGGCTACAGGGGCAAAACTGGAGTTTCCCTGGAATGGTTGCTGCTTGCTGGGGGTGGGGTTGGGTAACTAGAACTAAGACTCCAGGGAATCTATTTCTCCTGTGCTCTCAGTGACTCCCCTGCTGGCACCCAGGCAGCATGGAGAACAAAACTGTGATTCAAATACAGAGGGGACAAAAGCTGGAATGGGGGAGAGAAAGGAGTAGATTGGGACAAGGAGTCTTTTGTGAAACTGTGACTGGGAGGAGAGAAACTGGGGCTGGAAGTGGAGGCTGGAACTGGGAGCCAGGAAGGGAGGTTGAGCCTGGGAGCTGGGGGTGGGGAGGCTGGAAGTGGTTGGGCAAGGAGACTAGGACTGGGGAGGCAAGAGAATAGGATAGGGACAAGTAGCCAGGGGTGGGGAAGAGAGAGGACTGGGACAGGTATAAGTTGGAGGGAATGAGGCAGAAGGAATCAAGTTTGGGAGGAATGGGCAGAAGAGTCTATGCCCACTACAGAACACTCCACTCCACTGTGTAGAGTAGAAACCAGGTTTCCAGAATCTCACTGTTTCTCTGCTGTCAGCAAATGTTTGTGAAACACTAGCAAAGTGTGTCTCATCCGCCTATAGTGCTGCCCATGCAGAAGATGACAACATATTAGTGGTATCAGTTACTCCATTAGATCAAGCCGATCTAAATGTCCTCCCCACTCCACCATCTGATGAACCATGTAGATGTCAATATGGTTTCATGATATGGATTTGGTTTTTCAGTTTGCATTTTCAAAAACCACACACACACAGCTGTGTTAAAAACATTATTAAGGTTGCAAAGTCAAGCACTCAAAAGTTAGGAAATGCCACTGTTTTGCAACCTTACTTGTGCCCCCTTGTGCATATGCATTGTGACACAGTCTTTAATTGCATGATCACACTCTATTTTTTCCACAGGGGAAAATGAAGGTCCTCCCTCATTCAGTGCACAGGATGAAGGGTGCTCCCTTAACAAGCAGCTATTCAATATTTTGTTTTCTCATGTAGCCCCATGCCTCATTTACCATGAATTATTCAAACCCTGCTCTGAATTCTTAATTTTGAAACCTCCTAAGTTTTCAGTGCTTGACTTTGCAACCTTTATAATGTTCTTTTAACATAGGTTTGTGTGTGTGTAATTATATGTAAATCAAGAACCCACATACAGGAGACCCCCGCTAGAACGCGTGTCAGCATAGCGTGAATTTGGTATTAGCACGGGGGCTACCATGGATCTCAAAATAAATTATTTACATTGGGATCCATGGTAATGCCCCCTCCCCACCCCCCACGCGTACTTGCTTCTGGTGAAGGTTGTCATCTTATGAATAGATGTTTTCAGGCTTTGAGAAGAGACTGTATGTCTCCTGGGACTTCGTGGGGAGGTTCTGCAGAAGGATGAGTCCAGTAACAAATAAAGAATGTGCTGTCTCTCCATGGGGGAATAGGGCCTGAGGACAGGCAAAGGAGAATGGGAACACTGACCAGAGTTTAAGGTGTGAGTGAAGGGGAGGGCCCAGGATTCTGTCTCCCATCATTCCAGAGACAGGCACAGGAGGCCCCCTTAGTTTCTACGTGTGCCCTTGGGGTCCATGTCAGGCTGACTTTGCACACACAGGGTGGGTGGGGATGGAGACAGACCTCAAGATGAAGACAGGAATTATGTTGTTGTATAAATCTCATGAGTTATAAGATCATCTGCTGATTTTTAATTATTTATTTGTCTGTCCCATGATTTTTGATCTTGTGAAATTGGCAATACTGGCTGTTCAGAGTCTTGGGTTCCTTGTGTCAATGGCAGGGACTGGTGCTTGCAGAGGATAAGACACGAACTTGGGCTCTCCCCTCAGTTCCCCCTTTGTCTCTTCCAAATTTCAGAACTGCCTCTCCTCAGCCTTTTAATCCTCCTCCCCTTGTGGAAAAATTCCTGGCTTTTAATTCATGCAGAGAGTTTCTCACAACCTTCCTCAAATACCCACTGGCTATTTTCTGAAGATGTGGGTACTAGCTGTTGTGATATTTGGATTAAAACATGTGCTCTAAAAAGAGGGCTTCAGCAATTGCTTTCATATTGTAGTCTCTCTTGGAAGCAGATCTGTATTTACATGAACTGTTCTGTTTGTGCAGTGAAGGGAGACATGCAAGGCTTACACGCAAATGGTAAACCCCAAGGAGGTGCAGGTAAATGTGCCATCCAGGAGAGTTCAGTACCTGCAAAAGGCTTTTTGTGTATTTAAAGGTAAAATATCCTGATGTGGAACTCTGCAGCCTTAATTATTTTTATTTACACTCCTTTTCAGTTATTAAAGATTATGGTGCAGCTTTTGTTTTGGACATTTACATTTACTAGCAAATGTGTATTACTAGTGATAAGAAGTTATGGTGTTTTCCTAGTTGAGTATGACCTGTTTGTTCTATACCATAAAATATACAGGATGTGCAACATGGCCAAGGTAACATTTATGGTAGGAACTTAAGCTTTTGGACTTTCCTAACTTTTTAAACCTTAACATTACATTAACACTGGCTTAACTCTCCTTAATTAATTAGCCTCTTAGAGTTGGTATGGCATGTTTATATATCTTCTTACTATATGTTCCATTCTATGCATCCGATGAAGTGGGCTGTAGCCGATGAAAGCTTATGCTCAAATAAATTTGTTAGTCTCTAAGGTGCCACAAGTACTCCTGTTCTATTAACACTGGCTGTTTGCTTTTAATATGCAGTATACTGCTGGAAGCAAAAACAGAACACAACTTTTTGCCATTAGGTAATTCATGAGTCTTAAAAAGTAAACTTTGTCCAACATGAGGAATTACCACACGTAGGGTGCTAATGCACATGACAAGTGATATCGAGCAATTCTTTGCCTGGTGGGAGACTCCTCTAGGAGTTGTGGACAAGGTCACGTGTCCTTTGGTGATGTAATTTCTAAGGAAATGAATGTACCTAGTCCACAGGGACCGATTTATTATTTTGTCATTGTATGCTTTTCTTTGTTTTGCCACTCCACTTACATGAATGCACATTAGCTAAGATAATTGATCTCATTTAAATACACAAGCCAAGATAATGCAATTTTAAATTAATGTTTCCCTTAATTATTCTAAATATCTTTGAAATAAATTTACATTTAAAGCACCCCATACTTTGCATCAAATATATGCATTTATATCCCACAGGAAGAGAGTATAATGTAATTTGATATAATTTCCTGTGCACAATTTTGCAAATCTGAGTTACAGCTGTCTCAAGAGTACTTGCAAAAAACTTCCCTTCCTTTTCTTCTTCCACCTGGTAACTTTCCTTTATTAAGGATGAAAAGCCTTGACAAGCAGAATATGTTAGATATTACAACCGCCTTTCTTATTGCTAAGGTGCCCTCCCCTTAGGATTTAAGCATCTCTTTATTATTCCCCAGTATGGTTAGTAATAGCATGTTGGTTGGTTACCTACAATAAATGGCAAAAATATTTAATTAATATAATGAAATAACTTCTAAATAAGATTGGCAGCAACTTTCCAACAAATAGTTAAAACCACTGCAGAGGCTCCTCTCTGGTAAATAAATTGGCTTAGAAAACATTTGACAGACATTGTATTTGACCTGGAGGGTTGCTTTCCAGTGCACTATTGATGAAAACACGTTTCTTCAAGTGGTTACTATTTCTATTGCCTAGCAGTCTCAGACAGACAAACTCCCACAGCTGTATAGCCCATGAGGTGCAATGGTCAGAAACAAGAAAATATGCCTTCCAGGGGAGAAGTGTAACCACACAACTTTTTTGGAAGCTGAGAGGCCATTACAAACAGACTAGAACTGGACAGAAAGGAATTAGTGTGGTGTGTGTGTTGTCACCTGTTCAAAACAAAACTCTGCAGGAACCTATTGTAAACAAAGTAGTCTAAGATAATTTACTAATCCTGTGTCTGGCTGCTTATAAAAAAATAGTAATCTGCTCCTTGAGTCTAAGCTTCCTGGCTGCTTGGATGACAATTATCTTTTCCTCTTTTCTCAGAGATGCATCACCTGAAGTCTTGTACTGTGTTTTATTATTAAAGATATTAGTACTGTTGGCCTCCCTTCTGTCTTGCACCTTAGAGAGAGGCAGGCATAAGTGCCCTTTTACTTTGTATTGCACTTTGCAAACTACAAGCAAAAATCCACATTATTGTGTTTAGATAGCATAATTAGTATATTGCAATTTATGGTGAGATTTGGATAATTGGGTATCTGGGGAAACTGAATATCAACACCTGCCTTATGTTACATCCTTGCCAATGGTCTTTTTTTGTTTCCTAGCATTAAGGTCTTGCAGTATTGCTAGCTGTTGTTTCTCCCATATCTTACCATTTTCCTAAATGGGAATTGTTGGTTCAAGTGCCTGTAATTGTTCAGGAGAGGCAAACACCTCACTGTACTGATAGTAGATTTTTTTTATTTTTTTTTGTCTTTTGAATCCAAGTATCACCCTCTTTGCTCATTTCCCCCACCTGCCCCAATGTGCTAGTGGGTACAGTTTTGATAGCAGCAGCGCTGCTTTCCCCTCATAGTTGTAATAAATCCCAGGTCTGGCTAGCAGGTGGTGTTTAAGAGGGAAGTTTTCTCAAAGATACAAATGGGATTTGGGGGCCTTTTTTGCCTGTGGAAAATCTTCCGCTATGCCACCACTGGCTAAGTACTCCTCCTCCTCCTCCTCTTATGCGGAGGGAGGTGAGAAGAAACCCACACCTTTGCCACACCCTCAGTGTAGGAAATGGGGAGCCCTGGCATGTTTGACTTAGTGGCTCTTTCTTCCCAGGGGTTGGCTCTCTGCCTGGAAGTCTTTCTCTTTCCTCCTCCCGTCCACCTAGGCTTCCTTTCTACCACTCCGTGGTTGGTCTCCCTCTCAGTGCTGGGAGATGGAGAGCGTGGGCACCTGAGGATCTTCTTGTCCTTTCCTTTACCAGGATGGGAGCAGGTATGATGCTGTCACCAGCGACAGAGCAAATTTGGGCCATCTGAATACTGGGAGGCCAAACATTCCTAAGAGCTGAAATAATTCAGCAGCCCCTCCTCACACCACATAAGAATGGCCATACTGGGTCAGACCAAAGGTCCACCTACCCCAGTGTCCTGTCTTCTGACAGTGGCCAATGCCAGGTGCCCCAGAGGGAATGAACAGAACAGGTAATCATCAAGTGATCCATCCTGTTGCCCATTCCCAGCTTCTGGCAAACAGAGGCTAGGGACACCATCCTGGCTAACAGCCATTGATGGACCTATCCTCCATGAATTTATCTAGTTCTTTTTTGAACCCTGTTATAGTTTTGGCCTTCACAACATCCTGTGGCAAGGAGTTCCACAGGTTGACTGTGCATTGTGTGAAGAAATACTTCCTTTTGTTTGTTTTAAAACTGCTGCCTATTAATTTCATTTGGTGACCCCTAGTTTGTGTGTTATGAGATACAGAATTACTGGCTTTCTTCTGCAATATATTTACAAGGGCTGCATGGCGCAACTTACTATGGGTGAAAGCTGCCCCTCCTATGGGCTAGATTTGAACTACCATGGAGCTGCCCCAGGGAAGTGGGGAGGCTAAATTGATTTGAGTGGGATCATACATGGGTAGTGTGACATAGGCCAATGTGGCAATGTCCAAGGGGGTGGAGGATGTTTGTAGGTCAGAGTGGGTGAGGGTGCTTAATTAGTTGCTTAACCAACTATGCCTGTTCACTGGTCACAAACTTTGTGTGCGTCTGCGGGTTGCATTTGTTGCTACAGTTTGCTTTGTAGTCTGGCTTCAGATCGGGGCCAGGATTCCATCCTCTAAAGCCCTGTGTAGGTCTTGCAGGTAAAGCTCATCTGCTCAGGCTTGGCCTTGCTCATGTCATTTTGATATAGGTGTAATTAAAAACAGAGAGGCTGGTTACCTTTCAGGCATACTTCTTTTCAGTGCATGGGCTGTTTTCTGGAATATCTTGCATACCTTTCCCTTCCCTTTTTGTCCATCTTTTCTGTTTAGATTGCAACTGTCTGGTACTACGTGTGTGTACAGTGCTTAGTGCAAATGAGCCCTGGTCTTTGTTGGGGCCTTTGGGTACTACTGAAATACAAATAATGCATAGGCTTCTCATAGAAAACAAAAATAATACTTATGCCTTGTGTGTATCTCTGGACATCTGTATTTCAGCATGTTCATTGCAAGGTCCTTACAGGAAACTTCTAGTTAAAACATCCCTCCCCCACCCCCCCATCAGCTTGAAACAGTCTTAGAAAAGCTGAGATTTTTCTCAGGCACTATCCCTTTAAATTCCAGCTGTGCGGCTAGGAAACAGCACCACTCGCAGCAAAGCGCTGGGCTGGGGCTGCTGGTGTGAGACTGTCCTTTTGCTTCCAGGCTCTGGCAGCCAGGCGAAGATCTGATCACCCTGCTGAGTCCTCTGGGGGAGGGAGAGAGGAAGGGAAGAGGGAAAGAAAGAGACAGCGAGACATACACAGAGGAAGAGGCATAGAGCTCCTGCTCGGGGCTCATCTCCTCACTGGATCAGTTTCCTCCTTGGTGGTGGAGAGGATGAGGGTGGCTTTTCCCCCCCCTCCTCAAGATGATTTCCATAGTAACCTGATCAAGTGGTGCAATTTAGCAAACTGAGGATTTTCACTACCCCCCCAGAATGACATCTGACAGGTAAGGCTACAATATCCAGTGCATAGATATTTAAATCACTTAGATGCTTGAAAAGTTCTTTAAAAAAATATAAGCTACCCAGATATAATTCTGCTTATATTAAATAATGATGCAATTTCAGGTGGCTGAAATACCTCCTTCCCCGCCAACACACATTCTCCCTCTTTTTATTGTCTAACAATTCTGTCCCCTACCACCAGCCCTCCCTGCCCCCGAAATATTGTCCTAAGAGGGTCAAGTGGTGGGTTTCCAGAGAGGAGTCTGGACAGGCACTAATGCAGAGGGCCAAGCATTTGGCCCTGGGGTAGAGGAGTAGGTTGGGGACTGTCTACTTTGGAAATGCTGAGTGTTTGCTCCAGCGGCTTGTGCGTGGATGGTTGTTTTAATGCAGCAGCAGCATCACCTACATGGCCAGAACCCAGGCAGGCTTTGGGGGCGTTGGAGCAGTGAGTGGGATGTGTTGCCTGGGGTTTCCATCACATGAAAGGAGGATGCTTGCTTACCTTCTTTGTTTCTTTCTAGATTGGTTTTTATTCCCTTCCCTTTGTTTCCCCCCTTTTTGGTGTTGCTCCTCATTTCCCCCCTTCCTTGTTTCCCTGGTTCTCTCATCTTCCCTTCTTTCTTTTGTTGTTTGAGGGGGAGATTAAAACACACCCAAGGACTTTACCTTAAAATCTGCAACATGTAAGAATGCAGCCACACAACCAGGCATTTTCAGTCTGGCCAACACCTAACTGTCTATCTCTATATTAGTACTTTATTGCTCTTTCTCAGATTCTGCCATAACACATTGCACCTAAACTGTGCTTCCTCATTAGAAAATCGTATATTTCAGCCTAGTTCTGTGTTCGCTGCTGGAGAGAGGAGACATGTATTGTAAATCTGTATTGTATGTGGCATTAGACATTGATCTAGGAGCTGGTACCTTCATTTTCCCAAAGCAATCATTGAAAAGAAGTTAATATTTTGATTTGTCTCTTTGGCCATATTAATGTTTAGCTATAGGTGCTGGCAGATTAGGGGGGTGTGGGCAAAAGGAGAGGGAGGTGGGAGGAAGGAGCTGTAGAGATGGGCAGTTTTTGTGTGTGCGTGGGAGGGGTGGGGGGAAAGAAGCACCAGTGCCTGGCAGTTGGTGTGTGTGTGTGTCTGAGGGGAGAGGGAGAAAGTAGAGAAAAGCAGCCTGTTGTTAATTGCCTAGGTTACAGTTCCTGACTCTTTGGACTCTTCAGTGTCCTAGTGCCCTCCATATTAGCTCACTCCGTGTGCAGCAGGTCCAAGGGGAGGTCTCATCTGGTGCTGTCTGGGGAAATGATCCAGAGAGGTACTGAGCACACACAACTTCCTTGGGAACTGGCAATGCTCGGCATCCATAAGCGCTATGTGAAGAAACATTAGGCTGTAATACTTCTGTCTAAATTCCGTTGTAGTGTGAGGGTGCTCGGTGCTGTGGGTGGCCTGTGAGATGGAGGAGGTCAGACTTGATGATCTTGTGGTCCCTTCTGGCCTTAATCTCTATGAATTAGGGGGATTTCTTGGCCAGGATAACCTAGAATCTATCTGTATAAAACTATGCTCCTTGGCCACTCGAAAGGGCCTGACCAGTAGGCTGCAAATCTACTTGGACAAGTGACTGTAACATGGCTTAGTGTGATTCCACATTTCTCATCTCATTGACTTTTAAATGAAATTTGCTCAGTTTACATGTATCGAGATATTAGTTCAAGCTGCCAGCCCTGAGAATTCAGTCTGGGATCTAAGAATCAAGCTGTGTCCTTTCCATTTCATGCATCCTAATCAGCAAGAAATGTTCTGCAGAAGTTCTTCCTTCCCTTGTACCTGTACTCCCTTATTATCTTCAAATTTGACCTAGGTTATACCTGAGCAACCCCACTTTTTCCACGTTGGGGTACACAGGTGTAGAACATGTACAACACTGGAAGGTACTCCAATACTACAGTGATGTGTGATATAAAAGTCTATATGCAATAGAATAAATGAGGGCAGAATTTGACCATGCAAAATGAATTCAGTTAATAATTTCTTCCATTGCCGTGCTTTGATTACTGGTGCTGACAGGCTGCAAATTGTGCACCCAGATATTTTATGCTAACTCTTACTAAAATTATTACTGATATTCTGCCCTTTGTTTTCTCGCTAAACTTGTTTATTTCACTTATATATCATAATTAGCCTCATTCAGATAATGCAAAGATTCAGTGACACACATATCTGAAGACTATGTTACTTTACTCTAAAGTCAAGTCATTTATAGTTAGCTGTAGGCATTATGGTAGAGGTGGGACTTTGAGGGCCCACTGATAAAGTTTGCAGATGACACAAAGATTTAGGGAGTGGTAAATAATGAATAGGACAGGTCACAGATATAGAGTGATCTGGTTTGCTTGGTAAGGTGGGTGCAAGCAAACAATATGCATTTTAATGTGGCTAAATGCAAATGTATACATCTAGAAACAAAGAATGCAGGCCATACTTACAACATGGGGGATTCTGTCCTAGAAAGCAGTGACTCTGAAAAAAGATTTGGGAATGAAAGTGGATAATCGGCTGAACATAAGGTGCTAGTATGATGCCTTGGCCAAAAAGAAAGCGAATGTGATCCTTGGATGCATAGACAGAGGAATCTTGTAGGAGTACAGAGGTGATTTTACCACTTCTGGAGCATTGTGTCCAGGTCTGGTGTCCGCAGTTCAAGAAGGATGTTGATAAATTGGAGAGGGTTGAGAGAAGAGCCACGAGAATGATTAAAGGATTAGAAAATATGCCTTATGGTGCCAGACTCAAAGAGCTCAGTCTATTTAGCTGAACAAAGAGAAGGTTAAGGGGTGACTTCATCACAGTCTATAAGTAGCTACATGGGGAACAAATGTTTAATCTAGCAGACAAAGGTATGTTAAGATTCATCGGCTGGAAGTTGAAGCTAGACAAATTCAGACAGTCAATAAGATGTCAATTTTTAATAGTGAGGGTAATTAATCATTGGGTTATGATGAATTCTCCATTGCTGGCGGCTTTTAAATCAAGATTGGATGCTTGGATTGGATTCAAAAGGAATTATTTGGGGGAAGTTCTATGTCCTGTGTCATGCAGGAGGTCAGACTAGACAATCACAATGGTCCCTTCTGGCCCTGGAATCTATGAACTACTGAATATATCTTTATTATGCTGATCACCATAGTTTTTAGGTACTATGGACTTTAAGGCCAGAAGGGACCATCATGATAATCTAGTCTGACCTCCTGCACTTTGCAGGCCACAGAACCTCACTTACCCACTCCTGTAATAGACCTATAACTTCCAAGTGAGTTACTGAAGCCCTCAAATTGTGACTTAGACTTCAAGTTACAGATAATCCACCAGCAAGTGGAATCCACCAGTTTAAACCACCAAGTGACCCATGCCCCATGCTGTAGAGCAGTGGTCCCCAACCTTTCTGTGACCGAGAGCACATTCATCCCTTCATTAGAGTGTGGTGGGCAGCGACACTTCTCGGCAGCATTTCGGTGGTGATGGTTCTCCGCCGGAAGCGCTGCGTGGCGGCATTTCGGCGAAAGCTTCTCCGCCGGAAGCGCTGCGCGGCGGCATTTCAGTGGCAACACTTCTCCAGCGAATGCTCCTCTCCTCTTCCTTCCTTGGCGCTGGCCCTGACGCCGGGCGCACATAAATGGCGCCCGCGGGCACCACATTGGGGACCACTGCTGTAAAGGAAGGCAAAAAACTCCCAGGGTCTCTGCTAATCTGACCTGGGGGAAAATTCCTTCCTGACCCCAAATAAGGCAATCAGTTAAACCCTGAGCATGTTAGTAAGACCCACCAGCCAGACACCAGGGAAAGAATTATCTGTAGTAACTCAGAGCCCTCCCCATCTAGTCCCAACAGCTGGAGATGGGTGATGTTTGCTACTAGCAGTCGCAGATGGGCACATGCCATTGTAGGCAATCTCATCATACCATCCCCTCCATAAATTTATCAAGCTCTGTCTTGAAACCAGTTATGTTTTTCCCTCCACTGCTCCCCTTGGGAAAATGTTCCAGAATTTCATTCCTCTGGTGGTTAGAAACCTTCGTCTAATTTCAAGCCTAAACTTGTTTATGGACAGTTTATATCCATTTGTTCTTGTGTCAGCATTGGCCATTAACTTAAATACCTTCTCTCCCTCCCAGGTATTTATCCCTCTGATGTATTTATAGAGAGTAATCATATCTCCCTTCAGCCTTTGTTTGATTAGGCTAAAAAAGCCAAGCTCTTTGAGTCTCCTCTTGTAAATTAGGTTTTCTATTCTTCTGATCATCCTAGTATTCTTCCTCTGCACTTGTTCTAGTTTGAATTCATCTTTCTTAAACATGGGAAACCAGAATCACACATGCTATTGCAGATGAGGGCTCACTGTGTCTTGTATAATGTTACTAACACTTCCTTGTCATTGCTGGAAGTACCTCACCTGATGCTTCCTAGAATTTCATTACCCTTTTTTGCGGCTGCATTCTGAGATTCACCAATACACTCAGGTCTTTCTCTTCCTCTGTCACTTCCAATTGATAGGGTTTCAGCTTATATAAAATAGCAGATTTAAGGAGCCAGTTGCTGGCATTACTATGTAGTTCTTCTTTCCTCCTGTAGGTTATATTTCAGTGGGTCTTTTGGAGGAAGGAGGGTATGCTGGTCATTCTGAGTCTTCTGTTATTAGAGTAAATTGTGTTCAAATAAATTAATCTTGCATTGCACTCTAAATATGAGACTTGTCTTAGTCTGAGTTATGGCAGGAGAAAGTTCCAGAGCTAGAGGCATTTTACTGAAAACTCACCTTCTCTAACACCTGAAAGTTCCCTCATGGTCTCCATCAATCATAGCATCCCCTGGAACAAAGCAATCTAGGTATTGACCCCAATCCTGTGTCATGCTGAGTTTCAACTTCTGTTGATGTTTGTGCAAGCTGACAGTGCTCACACCTTGCAGGAATAGGCCTTGTTGTGTGAAAACATTATCATTTATTTTGTATTAAAGTACAGCCTAAAGAACCCAGTGAGGGTCCAGGCCCCATGTACAGAGTACTGTACAAACAGAGGTATACATAGGGTCCATATTTCAAAGCAGATGGAAAGCTCTTTGAGGCAATCTAATTTGAAACACACAGCAACTGAGTGTAATAAACTAAAGGAGGAAAGGCACTGGGGATAATGGGCTAACAAAATAAGACCATGCAGTTACATAGATTGGCAAATACTCACCTTGATGGCTCGGCACCTCTTGATTATTTAATACAAATTGTTTTTAAAATGAAATAAAATCAGCTATCTTCAATTATCTCACAATGTAAACATCACTGATTGACTGATTTCTTGTAGTCATCACAGCAGAATTTGGGTTGTCACGTGGTATTTGAAATACAGGTAGTCCATGATGTAGGTTGGACCTAACAAATTGAAGTCTTTTAGATTAGGAGTAAGATATAGAAAATGGTCTGATACTGAGTAGAAGCCATAGGCGCCGACTCCGTGGGTGCTCCGGGGCTGGAGCACCCATGGGAAAAAATTGGTGGGTGCAGAGCACCCACCGGCAGCTCCCCGCCAGCCCCCCCTCACCCCCACGCGCCCAGCTCACCTCCGCCTCCCGAGGCGCCGCGACAGCCAAGCCGCTTTTCCTGAGCTCATAGGCTTGCCGCGCTCCAGCTGATCGGCGGCGGCAAGTCTGGGAGGGAGGGAAGGAGGAGGGGAAAGCGCAGCGGCACCACCTCGGGGGAGGGGTATGGGTAGGAGGCCTGGGGGCGGGGAATGCAGTGCGCCCGGGGGAGGAGGCTGGTGGGGATTTGGGGAAGGGGTAGAATGGGGGCGGGGCCGGAGGTAGAGTTGGGGCGGGGCCGGGGGTGCGAGCATCCACCGGTGCCGACTAAAGTTGTCACCTATGGTAGAAGCCAGTGAAGAGTATGGCTCACTGGCATGACATTTTCTCTCTGAATTGTCCTAGGCAGGAGATATGCTTCTGCATGTGGAACCAGTCAAAAATTCTCTTAATGTAAATGTAAAAAATACATGAGAGCCAGTACAGATCTTCCCGAAGAACTACCTGAGTGATAGCTGAAGAGATTTCTTATAAGCTATTACCTCACCCGATTTTATTGAAATCCTCTTATATAAAAAACAAAATAGAAAACGTAGACAAGATTTCTGAAAACTTCTGAAAAACGTGCACATGGGAGAAAAAAGATTTAACACCAGAGAGCCTATTAGTTGAGTGGGATGATTTCCAATACTATAAAGAACTCTGATTTGAGGGGTAACATGATTAAAATCTGTATTATTTTGAAAAGGGGTGCCTGTGCTATTTTGTTGCTCTTGGCATTAGCAATGGAATTATTAGCTAGGTGCTATAGAAATTCTCCCTCTATCTTTTCTGAAAACTATTTTGGTGAACATCTGGCAAAGATGTACAGAGAATTATTAGCAGTAAATCATGAGCCTTGACTGTACAGGTTGAACCTCTCTGGTTCGGCAACATCCATGGTCCGGCATGATTTTATTTTACGTTTTTTATGCTTTATCTACTGATTTCCTTGTGCCAATGCAATACAATTGTGTAACAACACTAACGCTTTGTTATGAAGAGAGCCGATAAGCCTTGGCTATGCGGTGTTGCAATAAATATAAAGAGACATGCTTGCTATAATATTGACCTCCCGGGGTTCGGCAAATTCTCTGTTCGGCACCGGTCAGGTCCCAAGGGTGCCGGACAAGAGAGGTTCAACCTGTACCTGAAAATCTGAAATCCTGAGCAAATGACTTATTTTGGGAAGAGCGACAGCATTAACAATATCTGCTTCACTCATATTCAAGTATATTTTACAGTGACTTCAAATATTTTACAGAGGTTGAGTTCCCCTCCCCCAAAATCATAATTGCAACATCTAGCTTTTCGTGGACAAGTAGAATGTCTTAAATTCACACAAACACCTTACAGTTGCCAACTGAGTTTATGGATGCAGGGGTGAGTGTTCTTCACTTTTATATTAAATGACAGCCCATCTGGAAAACTGACTTCAGGAACAGCCTAATAACTTGGTAATGAATACTGAGAAGCTAGCAGTGTGCAGTAGGTCATTACAGTTAAAGTCTATTTACTAAAGAGGAAAAGATTTGATGGTAAAACTTTAGCATGACCATATAATTGTAGGAATAGAATATTCACCCAGTGACCTGATATGTAGTTCTCTCCCCTATCTCCTACTAATTATTTGGAAGTACAGATACTTATAGTATTAGATATATACTCAGATAACATCATGAGAGAGAGTGAAAAAATGACAGGGGTCATCTGATTTTTTTTTTTCAGATCAACAACAATATCAAGACACTCGGATCTCTAAGGACATTCTAGACAAATGCATTATCATTCCTTTAGAAAAATAATTCCAGTCAATTGTCCTCATGCAGAAGCCTTTGTTCACACAAAGCTGATTAGTCATCCAAACAGCGAGAATAGTTTTAAAATAAGAGCCAATAGATCCTAACTTGGAATATTCACAGGAGAATTACTTCAGTTATTTAAAAGCATGTCGGTATGCATCAAGCATCATGAGTTATGCTACAAACAACTACATAGAGAATGCTAGACTCCAGCTAAAATAGTATCATTTTATTCAAAAGCATTCCCCCGGGTGGCTTAGAAACAAATTAATTGGAGGACCTTGGTTCAGATGTTTTGGACATGCTCTCCTCTAAATAGCTTCTGAACATGTGTTATGGAAGGTATATTAAGAATCTATATAGGGCCAAATCCTAAAATCCTTAGTCTGTGAATGGGAGTTGGCTTGAATAAGGACTGAGTAAATGGGAATGAATATTGAATTAAGAACATCAGTATTCAACCTATAGTAAATTTTTCCAAGTGCTTGCTTACATCAGGATATAGATTGCTCATTGAATAAAGCCACACAGAAACATGCAGTGTTTAAAGTCATTTTGTACCTTTCTACTGAGCTGTTCTCCATGGCTGTAAACATCAATCATTGGGGAGGGTCTGGGAGGTTTCCAATATTGGGGGTTTCCTTGGTAGATGATACCAAGTAATAGTCTTAAACATGACACTGCTGCTTAAAAGATGCAGGTGGTGATCTGAGTTTAACACAAATGCATTATTAGTTTAGATGTCTACGAATGATGACATTTTAAATCCACATTTTTACTGGGCATGGTTTAAATGATGTCGTGATCTCCTGGTCATTTTAATATTTCACTGCAACTGCTCTTTTTTTTTTCCCAGCAGAAGACAGAACATCGAGTCAGTTTTGATTAAGCATCTTTAATTTGACATTGAAAGGTGGATTATGTTAGAAACAAGACATAAATTACTTTCTTGTTTACTGTATATTGGCTTTAGGATTTTTTTTCTGTGATCTCATCCATAGATGAATCAATTAAGCACTACCATCCTCTTACTATTTATTCTGAATACTTTGACAAAAGCTTAAGGTTGCATATGTTTGGTTCATATTTTCAGTCTCAGGTTTATTACATAAGAGATCTTAGTGCATATATGCTTTTGGATGTCTTTAATTATGTATATGTTGTGAACAGTTTGCAAATTAAGTATAGAAAAAAGGCATTCCTTAAGTCATCCTGTGAGTGACTAGTAAATAATTTGGTAACTCGTGTCAGGGCACACTGGAAATCCATGGAAAATATACAATTCAGTTGTTTACATCTTTAAAATGTTATCCCTATGGAATGTTCTTTCAAATGGGTAGCTAACCACATTGGATAAAGCATGTTGGCTACATGTTTGCTTGAATGCCGAATAGTGAAATAGTTAACAGCTTTGGGTTTTATATTATCATTAGTTTTCAGAGTCAACACCCCACTGAGATAAGTAAAGCAGTCCAAATTAGTGTCTTGGAGCTATTGTTACCATTTTTCTGTATGTAGACTGAAGAAGATAGCACTGCACAGGTTTACATTTGAATGGTTCATTTTACAACCAGAAAATTCTATCCTTTTCTAGTTATTCTACTAAAACTCTCACTATGAATCTTCAGAATGTTTTTTTTTTAATAATGAAAACATTTTGTAGAAAAAATTGGAAATACCCAAATTGAAGACTCTTAAAATCTGTGGGATTTGTAGAACTTCCATGCATTTAGATTGTCATTATCCTTACTCCTACCATTCTGGGTTGTTACATTCCCTATAAATTTGCACCATATAACAGAACTGTTCATACGGAACTAGATGGCACAATGGATTAGTGCACTTTGCCTCTCAAGTTATGGACTCAAAGTTTGGTTTAGGTCACTAGTGGACTGACTATGCAGAAAGACTCAATGTAGTTAGCAAAGGATTTCTTCAAAGGATAACTTTATAACCAGAAATCAAAATGAGTTACATTTTTTGATTATTTTAATAGAAGACTCTTCTGTCCTGGAGTTTATGCCAGTCTTCTGACCCTGAATGTGGAGGCCTTCCTTCCTTAAGGGCATTCTTCCTGTTCTGTCTTCCCAGCATTCACTCTTAAAATCCATTCCCAGAGTACCCGTGCAAGAGAAAGGAAAAAGCCAAAGACCAGGAAGTGCCCCTGTACTCTCACTCTCACAAGTGAAAGTGATTTTTGCTTCATTGCTGTGCTGGATATTTGTCCATCAGAAAGTCATCTCACAATTTGATGATATCCTCCTCAAATAAGGGCACACAAGTGAAATAGCATGAGTTGGGGGTTAGGAATTAAGTGCATTGATGGAACTGGATAGCAAAACTTGTATGGTCCTTGCTTATATTATTCCTGACTAACTGAATGCCTCCTGGTATGGTGTGTCTTATAAATGTATACATATTATTCCATCCATCTTAAGAGCACCAAAAGGTTAGTTAGCAGAATATAGGACTATGCTACCTAATTTCAAGGTAAATACTTCAAATAAGTAGAAGCGAGAAAGGAAATCTGACTCTCTTCCCACTAGTCCTAAAGCAATTTGGCCTGAGTCTTTCTCTGTGTACGTTCTCAAGATCATACATAGCTCTTAATTCAGAAATTTTTGAATTCAATATAAGTTTAGATATGTTGGTAATTAAGAACCTGGTGCAAGTGAATGCAACTCCATTAACATGATTGGAGCTGTGCAGGATCGCACCAGGTCTGAATTTGGTCCCTCATGTTTAAATTGATGAATACAGTTTAAACGTTGTTTATAATACAACTCCAAGCTCTGGTTAGCAACTCCAAAATAAAACTGCTCTTCTGTAACTCTTTCCACTGAAGATGATGGAGATTTTTCTTCTACAGTAATTTGACAGCGCTCAAGAAAAGCTCTCTTTCTGTAAAGAGTGCAGTAATGTTAAGGGTGGGAAGTTTCATTTGCTTCCTTCTTACATTTTTTGAAGAGGATTTGTGGCCCAGAACTCTCAAAGGATCCTGATTGCACAATGGACCAATGTTTTATTTGTAAATAGAGGTGAGATGGTAACTGCAGCCCACTTTCAATCTCTTCACATGCTCCTCCAGTCTCCAAGCCATGATATTGTCTTGCTCGATAAACTCACTTAATTGTTTCATGCAGCAGTTTTGGTGTTAGCAGGCTCCAAGGCTTCTCATTTTATAATGACCAGGCAATTGTATTCAAGTGCAGTAATGACTCATTTCAACCATCTAGAGGCATGGATGCTCACAGACTTCGACAATGAGGAATATTCTGTCCTCTGTCCTTTCAGTGATCTCTTCAAGTATTTAAACCATGCTCCTCACCATGCTTTTACAGAATTGCACAAACCCAAAAGGTAAAATCTAAACCTATTTTAGCTTAGTTACCCCATTTGGTGGTTCTACCTTTTCATGAATGGGCAGTGTTTATTATATTATTGTTGGAATGTTGTGTTCAAAAGATGGCTTGTGGTGCATGATGAGATGCTAAAGGGTTGTGATTGTTCATAAACCTTGTGGAAGGAGTTCCATAGCCAATGGCCAGCCAAAGGGAAGACTATCCTCTTCATCTACTAGTCTTATCCTTGTTGTTAATATTTTCCATTGCTCTTGCTAGAAACACAGCCGTCACCCAGTATCTAGATTGTAGATACTATTGATACCAACAGGAACTCTTCACATAGATTGGGCATATAACATGGACTAATGCAGGAACAGTTAGTACTTTATTACACTTGTGTCCTGGATCTTCAATATGCATCAGACACAAAATACTCTCTCTAGGCCAAATTTAGGTCTGATGTTAGTGGGTACAAGTCTATTGCTTTTGAACGGGCTTGCACAGGGTCCGAATTTAGTTCCTATATGCCAAATGGAACATGTTAATTGATATTAATTTTCTAAGAAAATGTGTGTGGTTTGATGTATTCCTATGGTATTTACTAACAAAACAAATTGATTTTTATTGGGCTGTGAGCAAGAACAGGGTAAAATAAGGTCTGCATACTGTACCTGAGTGTTATGAGGAAAATTAATAGTTCATTGATTTTTTTCAGATGCTCAAATTAATGAATGAGTTGGAACTTGCTTTCAAAAAGTAGTAGGCCAAAAATGTCACCTGCCAGTTGTGTTTGGATGAGGGCATGCATGTAATACTGTCACCCCTTTGCCTGCTCTGTTCTTATGAGCAGATACTGAAACTGAAATCTACAGAAGTTCTGCTTCCTGAGATTTTATTTTTTGCAAGATTATCATTCAAGGGTCTGTTGGCATAAAGCAACTGATAGTGTTCAGTGACCTATACCCGTAATTCACTCTTTGGGGGATTGAAATTGATTTTCCTCATCTCTGACATGCGAAAATCTAGTGTGCGCCCCATGACCCATCTCCTGAAAGTGTAGTGGACTAATTAGCAGATATTGAGGCATTGGCTTTTAGGGCAGCAGAAATCTGCCTTGAGAGCACCAGAATGAGCAGTTATGTCGTGTGCTATGATTCTAACCAGCATTTATCAATCCCTGTGAGGATTTCCATAGTCACCAGGTACGGTCATAGAAAGATGTTGTTGGAGTAAGATGCACAGATCCTCGCCATCCCAGCCCTCCCACACTCTTTCCTTTCTTTCTGCCTCTGCTACCGCACATGGAACAGGGCTTTCAGCTATACAATGCACTCCCTACCAGCCCTGCCCATCCACCTGCAGCAAAGTGGTGCAGGTTCCACGGCCGGGGGAGACTCCAACCCACAGAGGACATGGGCTGGATTTCATCCCTAATGCTAACCACTCTTACTAGGAATTGTGTTCTGGATTCACATTCCGTAGCCCCATCTATGACCACAAACTTGATTTAACCCTGATGCTATTAATCAGAACTTCTCTATGGAAGCCACCCCTTCAATCAGATGCACGCATACCTACCTGTGACAACCAACAAGCCAAATTTGGAGTAAGGTGCAGTCCTTTGGGGGAAGGCACAAATTCACCTGATTCTCCTGCTCAGTAAGTGCATTTTCAAAAGAGCAGAATTTAGCCATAACATCCATTGCCAATCTGTCCTGCTGAGCCCAGGTATATCAATTGGTTTAAGAACAGTGGTTGGTGTTTTTACGTAGTGCTGCAAGACTTAGGTACACTAGGACGAACTAAACACCAAGTTAAATCCTTGACTCTGATTTTCATTGATTTCCCCCCCCCCCCGCCCCAACCCCTGCCAAATTTCATTGCTTGCTTAGTGGTGTCTGAGCAACTTTTTGTGAGTTAGTGCAACCTGCCCCCTCCAACCACCCTTCTCCCCACCCTCTTCAAAAATCATGAAAAAATTCATGCTGCTGTACATAACACGATGAAGACCTATTTAGTTTGGCTAAAGGATTTATGAAAATCAGACCTTAGTAGTCGGAGATGAAAAAGATGTATTATATCATTGAGTCCTTTCCATCTGAAAGGAAAGAATACAGGAATAAATTCTGTGTTGACTTGCACCCTTTGTGCCTCCAGTGGGATTGTGTTGGATTCAAACTGGCTCAGATATTGGCCAATAGTCTCTGGATATGGGATGTAGTGATTGATGCTTCACTCGGTTAAACAGTTTGTTTCTTTGCCTTTTTGAAAAAAGTTACTTCAAAACAAATGTGGAATTTTTAAAATAAGCTTTTAATTGTTATTTTTCTGACACTCTTAGATAATTTATACATTTTGAAATTAACTCCAAAACACTAGAGTATATCCATACAGAGACTCATGCTAAACAGCACAGTGGTTGTTGAGACTAATTGTTCAGATGAATTGAGTCATGTTCTGCTCTCTAGTGCACTAGCACAAATCTGCAGCCACTCTATTTAAATCCACATTTACTTTGGATTAACATAATTATCACTAAGATCAGAATTTGGTCCAAAGTACCTGATTCTCCTCTTGCTTACACCAGTTACACTGGTGTAACTACACTGACGTCAGAGGAGGCGATTTTGTTTTGTAACCGTAGTAAGTGAGACCAGGTCCATGATCTTTAAAAATTAACCTGACAGACTCTTCAGAGAAGAAATGATGCTGTTGCTTCTCACTAGTGATCAGGTTTCTCGACTTTGGAACCAGATGGCAAATCATGTTTTCTGTACAGCAGTGTTCCAAAGATTGAGTGCTAAGTAGTTACTACTTTCCAATCATGTGAATCAGTGGGACAGAAGGCAAGAGTAGTCCAGGGGAGTGTTTGAAAGGTGAGGAGGAGGAGATCATGCTAATGGAAAAGAGGTGGGTGGTAATCATATATTAAAGACCTTGGGATATTAACCTTTGATTTGAACATGGTTTTTTTCATGCCTGATTTATAGTTGAAATAATTTTTGGGAAAGGTTCCCTTTGGCTTTTCAAACAATGCAGAAACATTTCTGGTGAAACATTTCTCTTTATTTTGCTTGTTTACAGAAAGGGGAAAATCGAATGATATTATTCAGACTGACAGTCATTTGATTGCATTTATAGAAGTAGCTGACTACCTCTTATTTGGAGCCTATACAATTTCATTTGGAGAGCAACACATGCTGCATTCATCGAGAGGATTAGCTGAATTCCATGAATTGGGAGGATGACCTTGCAGCGTATAATATGTTTGGCTACATGAAAAGCTTTCATTATGTTTTCTCCTGCTTTTTATGTTCCTGGAGTTTGTTTGTTTGTTCAGACCCTCCTTATTTATGCTTTTTTGAGTGAACTTTCATATAAACATAGGACAGGAGTCTGTCCTTACATAAAAGCATGGGACTCCGGTTGACTCCAGTGAGAACCACATGCCATCTCAGAGGAGGATTGGGCCTATGCCTTGTGTAGATGCGTTTGTTGGGTTGAGTCTTAGTCTATTTGAATAGACTATTTTACATTTTAACTTCCAGGCTAGCAAGTTGCCTTCTTCATAAATGACTCACTGTTGTCTTTCCAAGATAGATTAACTGAGTTCAGTGCAATTTGCTGTGTTTTGTTCTTCGACCTTAAAAACTGAGATTCTATCTTTTCAGTCTGAATATTAAGGCTGATATTTTCCAAGCTGCTTAAGGGCTTTGGATATTCAATTCTCATTAAGTGTCCAAATCCCTTAGTGCCTACAAAAATCTCACCCTAAGATCCCTCTTGAAAAAGCAGAAGTTTGCCCAATGTCTTTAGCCAGATTTTCTCCTTTCCTTGACACATGCCGCTAATGGACATGCATACTATAAATAGATATCTGTCAGGCTGCTACCCTTGCGTCCAAGAGAGGTCAGCATTGTAGTAGTGGTTTCCCGCTCCCAACTCCCACTTGTATGTTTATAAAGAGCTTTGGGATGGAAAAACTCTATGTAAATAACATGTTCCCGTTTTGTAATGATACTATGCAGGGAATTTTTAATATCTTTGCATAAAATGCAATTGTATTAACATACCTTCCTATTCTCTATATAAATCTCTATGTACAGTATAGCTTTATGTTCTTTGTATAGTCTCTGTTGAACTTTAGTTATGTTGAGATTTAAAAAAGGGAGTGGATGACACGAGTGAAGCCCATTCACCATAATGGTGAAGCATCTTCATTGTATAATACAGAAATATACTGGATCAGTTAGCTTCTTCAGTGATGGAATTAAAATTGGTTCATTCTTAGAATGCCCCTATGTGAATGACTGATGAGTTTCTGAGGGAATAAGGTTATGTTGTTCTGGATAGAGTTTTCAGTGAAGTTTACATGAATGTGAATGTAACTGCTAGATGTGGGAATGCTGGTATTTGAACTGCCAGTGGCTGCCTAAGGTAACTGATGTGAAGACAAATCGGTCCTTGAGGGCAACTGAAAGCAACATAGTTGGTGAGACAAAACCTGTTAATTCATCCAGTTTTATGTAACTTCTGATTTAGGTCAGTATGACAGTGCAGTAAGCTGCATATAAGGTGAAAGCCATTGCTGAAACTCTTACCTAGATAACATGCATCAGCATGTCTTTTGAGGAAGAAAGAACATCAAGAGCACATCACAGCCACACTCTGCACATTCCACTAGTGCCCCTGCTGGATTTTGAATACACTCCAGGGTCCTGATTGCAGGCGCATTAAAGGGCTAGGGCCTGACTGTCTAAGAAACAACTTCTCCATTTGCAGCCAAGATAGGTGTGCTTGACAAAAGTGCAGCACCTAGTATAGCTCGGGGTGGAACTCTTGGGAGCATGAGGCAGAGTTCTCAGCAGAGGCCTTGGACTGTACAACTCCTTATTACCAAAGAGCAGAGTGAAGCTAAACCAGACTAGTTTCAGAGTACAGTGAAAGACCTGCCTTTCTCAATAAGGCTTCCCTCAGTAATGAGGTATGAAGAAAACTCTGGTTGGATAGGAAACAAGAAGTGTGAAGAGCAAAAGGGTGGGGAAGAAGAAGTGCCCAAAGCAAAGAATGGAGGAGAGAGTAACAGACGTGATGCACAGGAGTGCTTGAAACTGACTGATTTTATTTCCTGGCCCCAGTCCTATGACCTGGGTTGACTTACAGTATTGCCAATACAAACGTTCGAAAATCATGAGTCAGTTTCCTAAAAATCCTAAGATTAAAAAATCACATTGTTTTTCATCTTCTTTTTGAGACCTTCCCCCAATTTGTGTGTGATTATTTCAGGTTCAAAATTCAACCTTGCATGTACTCACAAAAATGAGGCCACCCCACTGGCTAATCAGAATGGTACTCCATTTAACTCCTTCTAACCCTTGGGCTGGAGACTTTTCCATTCTATCCCTTTCCACTCCCTCTTATCACTGACCTATCTCTTGCTCCATCCTCATAGTCCTGGTCTCCATCTCTCCCCCCATATACATGCTCTCTTCATTCTCCCTACATTGTCCATTATTCTTAAACATACTTGTCACCAGTATTACATCTCACATTCTCATTCCTCATCTCATGTTCCTCTTCACTGCCTTGCTATCTTCTGCCTGAGACAACCACAGGAATAAAGGGCAGCCTTCTTCCTTAACGGCAGACCATGGCTTTAGTCCAATTGTAAATAATGGGAGGCACGAGCCATTTTGAATAACGGCAAAAGTTAGCAAGGCATAAAGAGGTCATGAGACAGTTGTTTTTAAAAAACATCTACTGTCTTGAAATTGGTGATAAAATTGCAAGAGTTGGCAATTTGGGGGTTGCAAAAGTTTCTAGCCTTGTCAGAGGGTAGGGGTCAGTATTCAGTGATTACACTGGCTCCTGTTACAGACAGTAGTCAACTTGGCAGAGGAATTGAGTCTTAATTATATACCAGACATCTATATGTCACAATTATGGATGCATTAGAGACACTTCAGACGGTTACTTTATTTTAAAGATTTTTTTTGTTGTTGTTGCAGCACTGAAGATAATGGTTTAAAATACTATTTTCCACTTGGCAATTGTATTGCAATACCTTCTGAATGGGTTGGTTTGAAAGGAATGATGAATATAATAGTGTGCTGATCCGAACGCCCGGTGATCAAATGTGGATTGGTCCTTGCTGCATCTGCATCCTATTAAAATATTATTAGGATGAGGCTTTATAATGTATGCCCTTTCTCTTTGGGGACCACATTTTTTCCCTCTTTTATATCCCCTAATCTTTTTTTCATGTAGAACTTGGTGAACTCTGCAAATTGTGCTGAAATAATGCAAATAGAAGTTTTGCATCTGTGTTGCCAAAGGCACATTTAAGGGGAATATTAGTGCATTGCAATGGCGAATATACTCAATGAACTGAAATCTCTGCTACTCAGAGGCACCATTCAGTTGACGTGAACGGAGTTGTACCCATCTAGAGGTTTGATCCTGAAAGGTGCTGAACACTGTGGCCTTGATACAGAAAAAAACATTTAAGCACATTCATAGTTCCACTGACTCCAAAGTTAAACACATGCTTAAGTGTTTGTCTGGATCTGGGCCAGAGTGATCAGTCTTGGAGGATCAAGCCCTATGCCAACAGTGAATTTGGTTCAGTCACTTAAGGTCAACATTTGTAAATTTGGTTGCCTAGAATTAGGCACTTAAATCAATAATTAGGCCCCTATATAAATTGCCTAATTTTCAAAGATGGCCCCTTTTGTTTCTTCTCCAACTCACCTCTCGGGGCCTTTATCTATGCTCCCACAGTGCACGGGATGACCTCCCTATCCTTATTTCCCCAAGCCACAATCTTCTCATTCAAACCCATTCCAACACTCCATCTTCTTTACATTGAGTACCAGCAGTGAATTAAAGTGACTTGACAAGAAATTAATGGAACCATCAACATGTGCAAATACTTGATCTGACTACTGTAACTAATATTCTTCCTCATCCCCATTCATTCTATTGTTTTTTACTCTCACTTATTGTGTCAGAACTAAAATAGATTATATGTCGTTCAGGGCAAGGGCCATGCCTTTATAGTTGTTCTGCAAAGCCCCAAGCACATATCTGAGCACTATGTAAATAATTCCATGGTGTCAATTCCAGGAGAGGGAAAGTTGCTTCTGTAATGAGCCAGCCACTCCCAGTCTCCATTCAAGCCCAAATTAATGATGTTAAATAATTTATGTAAATAATAAAAATATTAGCTGAAAGTTTAGCCTGTATTTATGAACTTGGGCCTGGCTCAAATATGGAATTTGTAATAAAACCCCAAACTAGGTGAATTGCAGCTACATTCAGAATATTTTTGCACCATTCAGGGCCCATCCTGCTTTCATAGATTTTTAAGGCCGGAAGGCACCATTAAATCATCTACCTAGACTCAGTGGGATGATGTACATGAGAAAAGTGTTCAGGATTTAGCTGCACAACCCAATTCTGGCTGATTTAAAACCCAACTATAGTTTCCCGCAAAAAGAGCTCCTTGGTTTTGTGTGCATTCTATTGAAAGACATTAGGTTTGCATTCCATTGAAAGACATTGGGTTCCCTACTGTTATGTGACAAAAATGCCCAAGTCCCAATGCCAACATGGGCTTCTAAGTCATTTGAGTGCCTTCAAAAAGCGTACATGCTTTTCCACTCAAGGAAACAGGGTTACGATGCAAAGCAGTTTTTTCCCCCTTTAAAATTTGGCACGTGTTTTATTATAGTGATGGGAGGGCTGAACAGCAGCAAGAAATGGGTGTTTGCTGCCATTTACTGTAATGTGGGGATCCAGGGCTCCTCAAACATCTTTATGGTTATAATAAACGGCAATAGTTCAGTTTTTTGGAATACTGAAAGGAAAACCTTCCATTTTCTCCTGTTCATCACACTGATAAGAGCCCCATCTTTCCCCACTCTCCTAATGCAATAGCCTCTCTCTCTCTAACAGTTTTTATTATAAAAGAAGGCAGGGCCAATACATAATACCGAAAAAGAGTGCCTTTCTCCTAGATGGCAGAGAATGGCCAGAGTTCAGGGGTAATACTTAGGTTTAAAAGTATCCTTTGTTCCCTTTCTTCCCTATCCTTTCCTCCTTCCCCTTTTCCCCCGTCCTCCTTCTCATCCAGTAGTAGTAGTGAGCTATCTGAACAGCTCTCTCATGTCATGAATACGTTTAACATTCATAGGTATTCTCTTTGTGTAACAGTACACTTATCAAAGGAAACAAATCAGACTAATCTATCTGTACCACATGGCAGCACATGTCTGGGAAAATGATCAAAATGTTCCACCGCATGCAGGACACTTGAGAGCACCGTGTTTGTGGATGTCTGGGTGGGTCCTTCAATAATTTGCATTTCTCCCCCTTTTATTTTCTTTAACTTGTCATCCACCCGAGAAGCCTTGACATGCCACTCTGAGAATCTCCTTCCTCACCAGGTGCCAACAATGCCATGTGTAAGCACTGTCAACCCCGAGTGTACTTGGGATGTTCTCTAATTCCCCACCTGGTAGCACATTTCACTGCTAATGTACTGCCAGGCTGGCTGTGGGCTAACTCCATTCTGGTCTACTTCTACCTGTCTTCTCACAGAGGCATCCAACTGTTTGCAGATTGTGAATATTGCATCTCACTTGCAGGTCCATTACAACTTTTTGATTCTCCAGTGCCAAGCAGTCATGCTGATTTTTATTAAATCTAGTAATTTTGGAATGTAATCTTTAAGACCATTCCAGAAGTCTACCAGGAAGGATATGTGCACGCTATTTTGACAGATGTCAGACGGGGTCTACTTCTGCCTTCAGATACCTTCATGCAGCTCCCACCTATCTTAGTGGGAATTGTGTGTTCAAGGGGCAAACTGGACCTGCAGTGTGAAGAAAATATCTTGCCATAAAGTAGCTTGAACAAGCAGCGGAAAAGATTATTATTCATTTCCATTGTACAGTGCCTAAGAACCCCCAACAGAGATTAAGGCCCTCATTGTACTAGGCATAGTACAAACTCCACCCTGTCACATGGAGCTCACACTCTATGATTTAGATGATATACCACAGACACACACAGTGGTGAGGAGAAGATAGGAAGGACAAGGTAATAGTGGAGACAGGTGCATTTCCATGTATGCATTATTAAAAACAACAATCCTACATTGGCAGGAGATAGAAATTAGGAGGTCTTTAATCTCTCTTTTATGATACAATGAACAGTGTATGTTTTAGCAAGAATCTGTGTGCTAGTCTTATTGGGTAAGAGATGAATCTATCTACACCTTTTCTACCATGCTTAAATTTGGGTTTTCAACCTTTCTATGCAATTTAATCAAAATATCCTCTAGACACTGTGAGGTAATATTTTGTGATGGTGACTTTCAGATGTTGTCATTCTCATGTCATTTCTAATATGCTCATTAAACAAGAGACAGCTGCAGTCCATCCTCCCACACGTTCCACTACTGGTGAGCTTGGGGCTGACATGAAAAATCCATAGGAGTGAAGCAATTCACTCCTTATACCATGTGGGTCCTAGGCTTCTTTTCTACAGTTGAGAATGCCAGTTGAGTCAGATCTCATCTAGTGGTTTGGTGATCTAGTCTGTTTAGCCAGGTAGGAATGCATAGCAGCTGAATTTAAACACAATCCCAGGGGTGAACAGCTAGTGTTTTATGCAACAAGCTGCAGTTTAGTTACCATACCAACTTGGTGCACACTTTGTAATCTTGGCACTCTGCCTCTGATGTACTACAGTCATTCTAAAATGGGCTTTTATTTTATTCTTGTAAAATCCTTGGTACTTAATAGTTCTTTTGGACTAAGGGGAAAAAACCCCCAGAAGGTCAAAATCCTTACTTTTCACTCTGTTTGTGCTGACCTTTCTAAATCTCATTAGTATATAGAACATGTGGATACCAGAATTATGCCATTTTGCTTTCTAATTGTAAACACTGGAAATTGTGTGTGTAATAGATATCCACAGAGGAAAAAAAAACCACTTGCAGATGACAATTTCAGTTTTCTGGAGTTGAAGGTCATAGTTGGTTTTATACAGCAAGCGTAAAATATTGCCCTGACTGTAATGGCATCATATTGTTCCCATAGTATGCAATGATTGGAAGCTCTATCAGGATAGAAGCAATGTGACATAGGTTATTAGTGTAAACCTTTCATCACCGTAAAAATTTAAAAACCACATTTAATTACATTGATGTTAAAGGGATACTGTCAAGAATGATATGTCAACATTTGCCTTTTCTCTCGTCTCTATCTGTGTGAAAAGTCCCTGCAATTTTCAATTTGACCTATTCTCCTCTGGTTTCTTTAATATAGCAAATTTTCATCTGGTACTAATATAGTATTGTCAACTCATGGTTTTTATCACATCACTATTTTTTTAAACCTGTTTCATTAAAATATGATAGGCTACCAGATCACAAATTTTCTCTTAGTCAAAATGGCCACCATCTCCGATTATTGTCAATGGGGCTGAAGACAGCAAGATGGCTACCATTTCCCTACGGTCTATCTGCATGTGGAAGCGAGGCTGTCCTTAATAAAGTTGGCTACAGTGCCACCTCCTGATATTGAAGTAGGGTTGACAACTTTCTACTCGCACAAAACCGAACACCCTTGCCCCGCCCCTTCTCTGAGGCCCCGCCCCTGCTCACTCCACATCCCTGTTCTGTCGCTTGCTCTCACCACCCTCCCTCACTTGCTCATTTTCAGCAGGCTGACTCAGGGGGTTGGGTTGTGGGAGGGGGTGAGGGCTTCAGGGTGGAGCAAAAAGTGAGGTGTTCAGAGTGTGGGAGGGGGCTCCGGGCTGAGGCAGTGGGTTGGGATGCGGGAGGGCGTGAGGGCTCTGGTTGAGGGTGTGGGCTCTGGGGTGGGGCCAGGGCTGAAGGGTTTGGGGTGCAGGAGGGGGCTGCGGTGTGGAGCCAAGGGGTTTGGCATATGGGATGGGGCTCGAGACTGAGGCAGGGGGTTGGGGAGGGGGTACGGGCTAGGGCAGGGGATTGGGGTGTATGAGGGGGGTGAAGGCTCCAACTGGGGGGTGCGGGCTCTGGGGTGGGGCTGGGGGTTAGGGGTTTGGAGTGCAGGAGGGTGCTCTGGGCTGGGATCGTGGGGTTTGGAGGGCATGAGGGGGATCAGGGCTGGGTCAGGGCATTGGGGCGTGGGAGGGCATTGGGGTACAGGCTCCAGGTGGCGCTTACCTCGGGAGATGCTGGAAGCAGTGGCATGTCTCTCTGGCTCCTACGGGGAGTCGCGGCCAGGCAGCTCTGCGTGCTGCTCCATCTGCAGGCGCCACCGCTGCAGCTCCCATTGGCCGCAGTTCCCAGCCAATGGGAGCTTCAGAGCCGGCGCTTGGGGCAGGGCCAGCGTATGGAACCCCCTGGCTGCCCCTATGAGTAGGAGCCAGAGGGGGGACATGCTGCTGCTTCCGGGAGCCATGCGGAGCCACAACAGGCAGGGAGCTTGCTTTAGCCCCAGCCCCTGCTGCACCGCCAACCGGAATTTTAACGGCCTGGTCAGCAGTACTGACCGGAGCCACCAGGGAGTCTTTTCAACCTAGCATTTCGGTCGAAAACCGGACACCTGGCAACCCTATATTGAAGTCAGACCCACAATGAGATGGCTGCCACTCTATGGCTAGACAGGACACAAGTACCGTGAGGAGCAACAAATACACTGTGAATGGTGTATGGGGAGAGTGAGGGGAAGTAGGAGGCAGATTTAAAGTGTGCAGCAGAATGGATTGGGAAATGAAGTGGAAGGGGTCTGGAGCAGGGGGAGGCTGGGTGGTTGGTAGGGGGGAGTGCTATTCAGTATCCAGCAGAGAAGTGTGTCGGGGGGCGGAGCAGCAGAAGGAATCAGGGAAGTGTTGGTTGTTATGGCTAAAACAGTCCTATATTGTTTTTATTGTGACATTATTACTCATATCAAATATTGATATATGTTTTTTGCATAGAAACACTGTCAATATAGGTTCATTTTTGGAATATTACAAATACTTTCAACACTGAACTAAAAAAAAAAAATTGAATGAAGGGAGATTATATAACACTGTGCTCTTTAAGGATGCTGGTTACTTATTGGGTACCCATTAGCTAACATTGATTACTTATTTCATGCTTATTTGTGAATGTCATCTGTTCATTTCTTTCAGTACTACATAAACATAAAAATTTACTCATATTTAATGACAGCGTATTTCTCTTCTGCTATTGCATACAATGTACAATACTTATTTTTATAAGACTCCCCCAACCGACACATTCCTCTGCATCTTGTTCAGCTAAATTCAGAAAGCAGGAGTTATTGTAAAGTTTTTTATATGTGTATCTGTAACTCATCAGCCTTAAAAAGTAATATAAATTCTGTGCAACTGTGAATTTTGATACATTAATTTCAGTTTCAGTGTAGTAGCCGTGTTAGTCTGTGTCAGCAAAATGAAAATAAGAAAGAAAAACTTGTAGCACCTTAGAGACTAACAAATTTATTTCAACATAAGCTTTCGTGGGTTAGTACCCACTTCATCGGATGCATGGAATGAAACATACAGTAGACAGATATTTATACAGTCAGAGAAACATGATAAGGTGGAGGTGCATAGACCAACCTTAAGAGGCTAATTAATTGAGAGGAACCATAACAGCAGGGGAAGAAAAACCTTTGAAGTGATAAACAAGATGGTCACACAGGTGTGAATGAGGATCGTTAACTTAAGGGAAATAGATTCAATTAACGTAATGGCCGAGCCATTCGAGGTCCTTATTTAATCCTGAGGTAATGCAATCTAGTTTGCATATCAATTCGAGTTCAACAGTTTCTCGTTGAAGTCTGCTTTTCGAGTTAATCTGTCGCAACACTGCTACCCTCAAGTCTGTCAGTGAGTGATTAGGGAGGTTGAAGTGTTCTCCTACTGGTTTTTGAATGTTATGATTCCTGATATCAGATTTATGTCCATTTATTCTTTTGCGTAGAGACTGTCCGGTTTGGCCAATGTACATGGCAGAGGGGCATTGCTGGCACATGATGGCATATATCACATTGGTAGATGTGCAGGTGAATGAGCCCCTGATGGTGTGGCGGATGTGATTAGGCCCTGTGATGGTATCACTTGAATCGATATGTGGACAGAGTTGGCATCGGGCTTTGTTGCAAGGATAGGTTCCTGGGTTAGTGTTTTTGTTGTATGGTGTGTGGTTGCTGGTGAGTATTTGCTTCAGGTTGGGGGGCTGTCTGTAAGCGAGGATTGGTCTGTCCTCCAAGATCTGTGAGAGTGAGGGATCATCTTTTAGGATAGGTTGTAGATCTTTGATGATTCGCTGGAGAGGTTTTAGTTGGGGGCTAAAGGTGACGGCTAGTGGTGTTCTGTTATTTTCTTTTTTGGGCCTGTCTTGTAGTAGGTGACTCCTGGGTACTCTTCTGGCTCTGTCAATCTGTTTTTTCACTTCAGCAGGTGGGTATTGTAGTTGTAAGAATGCTTGATAGAGATCTTGTAGGTGTTTGTCTCTGTCTGAGGGATTGGAGCAAATGCGGTTGTATCTTAGAGCTTGGCTGTAAACAATGGATCGTGTGGTGTGTCCAGGATGGAAGCTGGAAGCATGTAGGTAAGTATAGCGGTCAGTAGGTTTCCGGTATAGGGTGGTGTTTATGTGACCATCACTTATTAGCACAGTGGTGTCTAGGAAATGGACCGCTTGTGTGGACTGGTCTAGGCTGAGGTTGATGGTGGGATGGAAATTGTTGAAATCATGGTGGAATTCCTCAAGGGCTTCTTTTCCATGGGTCCAAATGATGAAGATATCATCAATGTAGCACTTATTAGCACAGTGGTGTCTAGGAAATGGACCGCTTGTGTGGACTGGTCTAGGCTGAGGTTGATGGTGGGATGGAAATTGTTGAAATCATGGTGGAATTCTTTCTTTCTTATTTTCATTAATTTCAGTGATTCTCAAACTATTTACCATCCAGCCCTTCTTTTATTAAAAGAAATGGATGGCAGTTGCCCTATTTTAGGGATGAAGAGAGGGCAAACGGAGTGTCTTTCTAAGCAGCCAGGGATGGATTTGTCAACCTGAAATTATGACACATGCATTGGCAGAGAAGTAGAGGGAAGTTTAAAAGTTGAAAACAGAGTGAAAAACATGACTCGATGGCTTGTAAAATCTCATGAGTTTTGATCTCTTGAGATTAGCAATATTGTTAATGGGAGTTCAGGCCACAGTACAGCAGAACACTTAAGCACATGCATAACTTTAACCATGTGAGTAACCTCCCTGAATTCAAAATAACTTCTCTCATATTAATATTAAGTGTGTGCTTTAGTGCTCTGCTGGATTGGAGTCTAAGTGGACTAGATCTGTGGTCTTTACTTTGAAGTAAGGATTGTCAAATTTGGATAAGTTGCAAGGACTAAGAAATCACCACTGGCCAAATTTTCAACATGGCTTCCAGGTGGCTTCAAACCAGCCTCTATATTTTGCATCAGTAGTTTTGCATTTGCAAAAGTTTGAGAGTCCCTACAATATTTGCATTCACCAAACAGATAGAGAGAAAACTACCTCATATGTGAATGGAAATTGCTTTCTTATGCAAAAATTTGGGTATAGATGTAGAGGCGGATTCTAAAAATGTTGCCTTATCTATTAAAATACTATTGTTTTTTTAATAATTTTTTTAAAATGTCATTTGCCCGACATTTGTGATTCAGCTACACAATAACCTATCTATGTGTGTGTGCAATGAGAGATTAGTTTAAGGCCAAGATTTTCAAAAGTGATTTGGGGTACCTTAATTTTTGGGGGTCAACTTTAGACATCTTACAGAGGCCTGAATTTCAGAAAGTGAAAAATACCTATCCTCTGAAAATTAGGCCTCAAATTGGAGCACCCAAAATCCCTAATCATTTTGAAATTTTTGGTCTAAAACAATTCAGCAGTTATTGCAAGGAACAGTCAGTAAAAGATTTATTTTAAAATTGTAAAATACTGTAACTGTCTTTTAATAAAAAAATCTCAAGGTAGAATATTTTTCTACCAAATTTCTGAAAGACATTGCACTGCTTGTTTATCCTCAAGAACTCATCCTCCTGCAATGATAGGCTGAAAACATAAGAAACCTTAAAATGAATTTCCATGTAAATTCAGATGAAAGTCAATCCAGTGAAGAAAGTCTGTTTCTTATTGCTAAATCACTGTGACTGCCTCCTTTTCTTTCAAACCCACAGGAATACAGTGGAATAAAGAAATTTACTCTCTCTCTATGCATATATCCTCCATTTGTGATTCCTGGCCCAGCCAGTGCCATCGAAAATTTAACCACAATCCCTTGAGTATAGATGGTTAGCGTATTAGTGTACTATTCAACTGAGTCAGTACTCCAGTTGGTTTCTTAATTCAGAGTGGTTTTCCATGTGCTGTTCTAGCCACCCCGGTTTGTTATCCAAACAAATAACAGTGTCATGCAAATATTTTGAGGGATTTATTCATGACCAATTTTGATGAAACTCCCCCTGTCTATTTACTACATTTTAATTTTCTGTAATACATCTCAGGTAGCTCAGTATTTTCTGAATTCCTGAGATAATAGCTTTAGCATTTGCATTCTGTTCAGCAAAATGGGAAAGACTCTGAAGTTATTGTACTTTTCAAGTGCTGACTGTATTATTAGCAAGAAGAATTTGCTTTATATGGTAATTTGAGGCCATAACCAAAAAAGTATATACTTTCACTAAAAAAGTCTTTCTATGTTTTTTCTTCTATATTTCAAAATTATAGTTTGAAAATCAGCAGACAATAAACAAAGTGGTTTTAGGATAACTTTTAAAGTTATTTTGGTACCATAAGCAATCAGAAACATCAACTGCTCATTTATATGACTCCCAAAATGCTGACTTTCTTTTTTTCAATAAACATAATAAGTAGCTGCATAGGAATATACAATTTTAAAAACAAAAAGGAATTATTGTGAGGTGCTGGAATGTTTCATGTACTGAATGATGAAGTATCGATTTCAAGTGTTTGTATTATGTTAAGCATCAGATAAGGGAAATGTATTTGAAAGCACAGTTCATATTATTTTAATATTTATAGAATGGTAGTATGTGTAATTGTTTCTTTAGGGTGTTTTGCATAGTTATTGCCTTCCAGTATTGGTAGGGAAAAGACATGCAGCATAAAAGGAAAAGGAGGTGACTAAGCAGAAATAATCTTCCTGAGACTTTTTGCTTAAGAAAAATTAGGTGTCTGTAGGCAAACAAAGAATGTGCTGGCACTTCATAATGCTGATCTAGTGCAACAGCAGTGAAGCTGTAAAAATTAGGTACTTTCAGGGCTAGAATGAGAATGGAACTCTCCATTTACAGGGAAATCTCTTCAGAGTCAGATGGAAGTGAACTGGTTTTGAGTCAGTTTTATTCCATTCATTCCCCCCCACCCCCACTTGTTCAACTTCTCCCATGTTAAAGCTTTTGAAGCGTGATCAAACATACTATACCAGTTTCAGAGCAGTGGAAATGAAGACAGTTAAGGTTTTTTCTCTTTTCAGAGCAACAAATACTGTTTCTCTGTTGTGACTATGGTGCTTATCTAAATCATTTGCAGAAACAGAGTAACTTGCCTTTTTTTTCTTTTGGTAACTTGGTTGGTGCCTGAGTATACATGGAATCCAGTTGTTGACTTATCGGTAGTCTGAAGTGGGCAGCTAATACTGTGTTATGATTTTGTGCCCTGAGCTCTTCTGTTCTGATTCTCTCTTCCTTTATTCGCAAATCTCTGTTCTATCTGATATTCCGCCCCCTTCCCTGCATCTTTAGACCCTGAGTCTAAATTGTCGCCTCTAGCCCACATATATTTTCAGTAATACTCAAATAGAATTGAACGCATCCACTTTTCTTTCTTCCTAAGAACTGAGGAAAACCCACCTATCTCTAATGCTATTTGTTTCTCCCATCTAAGTATTTCTCTCATCAGTTTGCCAATAAGATATCTATGTATATTTCAGCAGTTTTTCAGACTTCCAACTCCATTAGAATTAAGAATGAGGTGAAAAATTTACATAGCAATAGAGGAGAATACAATTTCTTTATTAAGATCAATTTCTTTGCATTTTCTTAAGGCCTCAGTTTGCCTATGTCTGTCATGCAGAGTTCATGGCAGGAGTGGGGGGCCTATGGTGATTCAAATTTTGAAAGGGGCAAGATTATTTGATGCACTATCTTTATATAGCCCGCGTGGAGGGTTAATACCAGTAAAATAATGCCCTTAGGTAAAACAATTCTTGAGCTAGTGGTGTATTCCTCAACTGAAGAGTCTTTTTTTTTAGCCACAATACAGTTGTTTGTTTTAATAAAATACAGTCTTCCATAGGGCTCAGAGTACATGTGCAAAATTTAATCAAGCACTCATAAATATACAGAAATCCACTTCTTTCAGAAGTGGACAGAAAAGACCAGGTCCCAAAAAGGCAAGTATATTTGGACTATTTTGGGTCAACATGCAGAATGAATTTCAAATCTAAGATCCCCTGCTCTGGCCCCACCTGCTAACTTGAGTGCCTCAGTTGGTCTCGGATGATGAGGCAAAATCACTGGGCGCAAGATAGCCTGCCAATTTTTATTACAGCTTTTACTGCCCTTGGAGATGGTTAGTATTTATCTGCTTAAATTTGGGTGATTTCCTTCTTCCCTAGTTTCTTTCTCTATCTCTTACCTCTATTTTGCTGGTTGGGAGAAAATTACAGTTCTTGCTCTTCTTGTGGAAACAGTCATACTAGAGAGGAGACAGGTTCCATGGGTTTTTCTTCCATTCCCTGTTCCAAAGACTCCACCAGGAACAGTCTTTGGGGAGGTGGGGGACTCTAAGGCCCCTGCTAGGAACAGTATTTGCAAGGAAGGCACTATGTTTTTCCCTCTCCTCTGTGCACCACCTTGTTTTACTAATAAGTTCTGCTTCTGTCAGGGAAATGTAGCACCAGAAAAGATTGAGATGAGCTTCTCTTTTGGTTGAGTGCTAGCCCTGCACTGGTCTCTTTTAACTGCCACCAGTGTGCTCTTACTACTGGCACTGTCTGTCTCTTGCTGTCCATGTCAAATGTCAGTGCTGAGATGTACTGCGTTAACCAAAATATTTTGACTAGTCAGCAGCAGGATACCCGCAAGCAGTTATTTTGCTAATCTCAGCATTTTCTACCTGTAGAGGAAAAATGTTAACAGTTTGTGTGTGTCCCTTATTCAGTGCGATAGCTACATTTCACTGTCAGCTTATATTTCACATTGCATCTTGTGATCTGATGTAATCGAATGCACAGTGCAAAGAACTATTTTTATTATCTACAGCATGATAAATAAGATCTGAATGAGAAGAGCATTCTACAGTAGCTCAGAATCAAGAACAGTACAGAGTGCTTCCAGGACTCTAAAGAATGGCCAGAATTATGGGCAGAGACCTGGTCTATCACATACTTTTCTTGACTGCCTCATTATTTAAATAGCTACTGATAAATGAGGTGCACAACATGACACTAAAATGACTTGTGATGTCAGCAAGCATTGCTGCCTAGAAATGGCAGGTAGCTGTTGTTGCACTGAGAAATCAGATCCCAACTTTGCTTATTGTGTTCAATTCAAAATCAGAGACGGTTTCTGATCCCTTCTGACAGCCTGTGATGAAAAAAGTCCATTTTGCCCAGAAGAAATGGGAAAGAGAAAATATTTCTGTGATTAAAAATGTGTCGAATATTTCCTGTTTGAGGGTGGTTAGAGCGACATATTGCAGCACGTAGCTGCTGCTGAATAGCAGTATGGATTAATTATGACCACCAGCTATTGAATCTCTTATTATATTTTTAATCTGTTCCTACAACTGACTATGGTATGAATGCCAACATACAGCTCTGTCAGCTAACAGAGCCTGTCCCTACTCAGTCAATAGAGAAATGAAGTCAGTGGGAATTTTTGCCTAAGAGTGTAAAGGTATGTCTGCACTACGAGAGTAGTTCGAATTTACTTAAACCGAACTTGTGAAACCGATATTACAAAGTCGAACGTGTGAATCCACACTAAGGACAGTAGTTCGAGTTTGTGAGTCCACACTAACGGGGCAAGCGTCGACATTGCAAGCGGTGCACTGTGGGTAGCTATCCCACAGTTCCTGCAGTCCCCGCTGCCCATTGGAATTCTGGGTCGAGCCCCCAATGCCTGCTGGGGCAAAAAATGTGTCGAGGGTGGTTTTGGGTAAATGTCGTCATTCAACCCTCACTCCCGCCCTCCCTCCGTGAAAGCGCCGGCGGGCAATCAGCTCGCTCCCTTTTCTGGTGATTGACAGCGCAGACGCCACAGGACCGCGAGCATGGAGCCCTCTGCGATCATCGCTGCTGTTCTGTCCGTTGTCAACACCTCGCGCCTTATCGTCCACCTTTTCCAGAGGCAGATGCTGATAAATCGGGCGAGGAAGCAACGGGAGCGCCGTGAAGACATTGACTCTGAGATGGACACACACCTCTCAGAAACCACAGGACCCCGCACTCTGGACATCATGGTGGCAATGGGTCATGTTGATGCTGTGGAATGGCGATTCTGGGCCCGGGAAACAAGCACTGACTGGTGGGACTGCATAGTGCTGCAGGTCTGGGATGAATCCCAGTGGCTGTGAAACTTTCAGATGTGTAAGGGCACTTTCCTGGAACTTTGTGAGTTGCTGTCCCCTGCCCTGAAGCGCCAGGACACCCAGATGCGAGCAGCCCTGACTGTCCAGAAGTGAGTGGTCATAGCCCTCTGGAAGCTTGCAACGCCTGACAGCTACCGGTCAGGCGCGAATCAATTCGGAGTGGGCAAATCTACCGTGGGGGTTGCTATGATGCAAGTAGCCAATGCAATCGTTGAGCTACTGCTCTCAAAGGTAGTGACCCTGGGAAACATGCAGGTGATCATAGATGGCTTCGCTGCGATGGGATTCCCAAACTGCGGTGGGGCTATTGATGGAACTCACATCCCTATCCTGGGACCGGACCACCAGGGCAGCCAGTACATTAACCGAAAGGGCTACTTTTCTATGGTGCTGCAAGCACTGGTGGACCATAAAGGATGTTTTACCAACATCAACGTCGGATGGCCGGGCAAGGTTCATGACGCTCACGTTTTCAGGAACTCTGGTCTGTTTAGACGGCTGCAGGAAGGTATTTACTTCCCGGACCAGAAAATAACTGTTGGAGATGTGGAGATGCCTATAGTGATCCTCGGGGACCCAGCCTACCCACTAATGCCCTGGCTCATGAAGCCGTACACAGACGCCTTGGACAGTGAAAAGGTGCTCTTCAACTACCGTCTGAGCAAGTGCAGAATGGTGGTGGAGTGTGCTTTTGGACGTCTGAAGAGGAGATGGAGAAGCTTATTGACTCGCTCTGGTCTCAGCCAAACCAATATCCCCATTGTGACTGCAGCTTGCTGTGTGCTCCACAATCTCTGTGAGAGCAAGGGGGAGACGTTTATGGTGGGGTGGGAGGTTGAGGCAAATCGCCTGGCTGCTGATTACGCGCAGCCAGACACCCAGGCGATTAGAAGAGCCCAGCGGGACGCGCTGCGCATCTGGGAAGCTTTGAAAGCTAGCTTCCAGAGCGAGCAGGCTAACCTGTGACTATTACATTTATCCAAGCAGAACCTGAACCTGCCTATGTTTATTTACCCAGTTAATGTTGCCTATCCTCTCCAATTACAAAACCCCTTCCCCCCCTCGTACACTGCTATAAAATTAAAATAAATGCAACGTTGTTCATTAAAACAGTCTTCTTTATTAAGGATTTCTCGGTAAGGGGTTGAAACTGGGACGCATGCTGTGGTTGGGGAGCGGGTGGAGTGATGGAAAGGATGCTTCCAAACTTGGGGAATGACAGGCTCCTGTTCCTAGAGCAGTCTGCAGTGGTGGACTGCTTGTTTCAACGGAGCCTGCCACCCCTCCTTTTTGGAACTCTGTGGGGGGGGGGGGCCTATGTGACTCTGTGGCCGGGGATGGTGGTTACAGATCCCCTGCTGCGTGGCTCTGTTGTGCAGGCTACTGACCGCTGCATAAGATCTGTAACCGCCCTCCCCCACCACAAACTCACAGAGCCCCCCCACACAGAACATGAAAACCACCTCCCAGAATGACCACGGTGCCTAGTGAATGCAATGTGAGTGTGACGTTCTGATGAACCTGCCCCCCTGTCTGTGCCCTGGTAAAGGCGCCTATCGTCTCCAATTACCAACCCCCTTCCCCCCCTTCAAGCACACCGTCCTTTAAAAGGAAATCAAGGAAACAGTACTTAACAGAAAATTAATTTTTATTAAGGACAGCACAGTTATGGGATGGAACTTTGACAGGGGCTAGGGTGGGGTGCGGTTGGAGGGAAGGAAAGGACCCATCAAATATTGGGGAATCAGAGCCTTCTGCTACTTAAGCAGTCCGCAGGGGTGGAGTGATTATTTCCACGGCCCCTGCCGCCCCTCCTTGGGACTTTGGGTGAGGGGGGGATTGGACTTTGTGTCGGGGGAGGGCGGTTAGAAATCAAATTGAGCGGGGCTCTTTTGTCCTGCCTCCGGTCCTGCAGAACATCTACAGGGCGCCAGAGCGTGTCTGTTTGCTCCCGCATTAGTCCCAGCAGCGTCTGAGTAGCCTGCTGGTCTTCCTGCCGCCACCTGTCCTCACGAGCTTCAGTCCTCTCCTCCTCTTCGCTGGATGCTCGCCGGTACTGAGAGATGTCCTCTCTCTGCTGTGCCACCTCATTTCGGGAACAGACCATCAGTTCCGAGAACATGTCATCCTGAGTTCTTTTTTTGCGCTGCCTGATCTGCACCAGCCTCTGGGAGGGGGATGCATGGGTAGTGCGGGAGACACTCGCAGTTGTGGGATGGGAGAAAGGGAGTGAATTCCTCAGATAAATTTTCCCGAACAATGAATATACTCTTTCCCTGTGAACAAGACCATGCACACTACCTATCACATGTGCACTCGGTACAAGGTCGAATTTTCTGTCTTTATATTGAGTGCCTGGGGTCTTGGTGTACAGATCACACAAGCGGGGCCAGACAACGGAATTCAGCAATCAGGAGGCCATGGTAAGTCGTAGACTTTTGGCTGCTGAAAGCTTACTTTACAGCAGCGCCCTCCTTTCATGTTCCAAGCACAGCTCCTAGCGGTGGCCAGTTCCTGCTGCCAGCAAACCGATCAGCTTGAACTGTTTGCCTCCCTGCCCCCACCGCGTGGCTGGTCCCGGGAAAGATCCCTGCAAGCTGCCAGCGAACCGCTCACCTTGAATGGTTCGCCTCCCCGCCCCCACCGCGTGGCTGGAAACCGCCGGGTAGAGTTATTTAAAGGAGCAGGCAATCAGTCCCCATCCTAAAATACCCCTAATTCAAACCAGGGCACCATGACTGATATCACTCTATTACGGAGACAGAGAAAGACCGTATGTTGCGTGAATGCCAGCAAACACCAGGGCCGTATGCCGCCATGCTTTGCAAGGCAATGATACCGGAGTACCTGCTACTAGCCTGGCGTGGAAAAGTTTCCTACCATGGAGAAGACAATAAGGCCGCTCTCCCCGGGAACCTGATGCAAAGGCTTTCACATTACCTCCAGGAGAGCTTCGTGGAGATGTCCGATGAGGATTTCTCCTCTATCCCCAGACATATTGACAGACTTTTCGAGTAGCTGCACTGGCAACGACTAAAAACTAAAGCACCTAGGGCAAACTAAGCAATAAAAACCCATTGCTAACATACCATGCCTATTCTATTCAAAATAAATGTTTAAAACACTCACCTACTGATCCTTCCCCTGATTCCTGGTCAAGGTTACTGCCTTGGGAGGGTTGGTAGGGGATCACAGTCAGGGTGATGAAGAGATCCTGGCTGTCGGGGAAATAGGCGTTGAAAGCGCTGTCGACTGCCTCGTCCTCCTCATCTCCTTCCTCATCTTCACCGTCCGCGAAAACCTCCGACGAAGTGGCCATAGATAAGACCCCATCGTCGGAGTCCATGGACACTGGTGGGGTAGTGGTGGCAGCACCACCTAGCATTGCATGCAGTGCCTTGTAGAAACGGCATGTTTGGGGCTGGGATCCAAAGCGTCTGTTTGACTCCTTGGTCTTCTGGTACTCCTGTCACAGCTCCTTGATTTTCACGCGGCACTGCGTTGCATCCCAGCTGTATCCTCTCTCCGTCATTGCCTTGGGTATTTGCTCATAAATTTTTGCGTTCCGTCTTTTGGATCGGAGCTCGGATAGGACGGATTCATCTCCCCACACAGCGATCAGATCCAACACTTCATGATCAGTCCACGCTGGAGCCCTCCTTCTATTCTGGGACTGCATGGTAACCTCTGCTGGAGAGCTCTGCATCGTTGCCAGTGCTGCTGAGCTGGCCACGATGTCCAAACAGGAAATGAGATTCAAACTGGCCAGACAGGAAAAGGAATTCAAATTTTCCCGGGGCTTTTCCTGTGTGGCTGGGCAGAGCATCTGAGCTCCGACTGCTGCCCAGAGTGTCCACAGAGTGGTGCACTGTGGGATAGCTTCTGGAGCTATTAGCGTCGAATTCCGTCCACAGTAACCCGAATTCGACATGGCCATGTCGAATTTAGCGCTACTCCCCTCGTCGGGGAGGAGTACAGAAATCGAATTAAAGAGTCCTTTATGTCAAAATAAATAGCTTCGTTGTGTGGACGGGTGCAGGGTTAATTTGAGTTAACGCTGCTAAATTCGACATAAAGTCCTAGTGTAGACCAGGCCTAAGATTGGACCCATAGTTTCTGCTGACTAATAGGTATTCTTTGGTGCTCAACGAGTTCTTTTGTTTCTTCATTCATAACAGTGTTCTATACTAAAAACACATACAGTATAAAAAGTGTTCTGTGGGCTCTGTAGTTGGATTTTTTTGTTATACAGAAATGTAAAAGGACAAAGTGGTTCAAATCCTAGAGGGTCAGATTGTGCTGGGATCTGTATATGTGCATTTGGTGATGGGAGGAAAGGGCACAAGGAGCCTTCCCCACCACACTACTTATGCCTCTCTGCACATTAGCCAAGCACAGTTGTGACACTTCCACTTGGAAAGCATAAGGACTCCGAGTCTAGTCCTACTAGGCTCCCCAAATGGGTGGCTCTGTGATTCTGCTCCCACTTAATTTCTACACTGGTCAATAGATCTTGCCCCAAAGGAAGGCAGGGGAAGTGCACATCTTTTTTCAAAGTGGCGGATGCAGTGTCTTTTCTCTTGGGCCTTGTCTATAAGAGAAAAATAAGTAACATTAATTAAATTCACCACTGGTGCGACTCCAACAGTAGAAGCTGTTGTATAGATAAAGCTCAGGGGTTTTTAACCACTGTGTCATCTAACCTGGTCCAACAGACATGTTGTTAAAATGACTGGGCTCTGCCTACATTACAGCTGATGCTGATGAATTTTGGGTCCTCTTTTTGCAGCCTCCCCTTGAGCTCCAGGAGGTGTTGTGCCTACTCAGACACCATGTAATACAGTGGCGAGGCGATGCCCATCTGTACTAGCCCTTAAGTAATTGATCACAATGTAGCCTTGACTTTAAAAAAAGAAAAAAAGTCTTTGAGAGCCAAGACCTGAAGTCCTTGCTTGGACAAAATTTCTGTTGACTTCAAAAGTGTTTTGAAACCAGTGAGCTCTGGATCAGGCCTTTAGCTCAGACAATGAAAAAAGATGAATGCATATGATTTTCTGGTTCTCTTGCACAACTATGAACATGTCTGGATTGCAAGCACTGCCGGGGAATATTTGACTCCAAACAGTTTTACACTGATTTTTTTTTAAAAATCATGAAACCACTATGCTCCTGAATAAAATCAAGTGTCATCCTGTGAGTTGCTTTCATTTAAGTCCTGTGTCACGTTTTGTAAAACCATGTTCTTATTGATTTTTGTTAATAAATCCTGAAATAGAGCTCTCAGCTACCTAGTGACAGTATCCCTTTGTTTACATATATAAATGCATGTCTTTAGATTAATAATATGGATGCATGTTGGTAGTTTAATATGTTTGTGTATAGGTTAGCTACCATTTAGAATTGAATTTTGTACATAATTTCTGGCACATGTAAATAACAACACCTAGACCTTACATACCAAATTTCATTCCTGGATCTTGAGGCATTTTTCAAAGAATGGATAAGTGACTTAGCCAAGGCCACACAGCAGGTCAGTGGCAAATCCAGGAATAGAATCCTGATTGCTGAGAACTGGGCCTATTCAGTGGACCATGCTGGTTTATAAAAATGAGTTTTAAAATCACCATGACTTAAAATCACCATGCTTAAAAGGAGAATATAAATATATATGGGCCCAACCCAATTCATGTTTCACTTAAATTAATACCCAAGCCAGGGCTCAAAAAATTAGCGCCACATGAGGGAGTGGGGGTGGGGGGATGGAATAAGAAAACTTCAATGTTCTTGTCTTTGGCATTACATACTTTTTAATTAGTAGTTTTATTGAAGCTGCTTTAGTTCTGACTTTTTAAAACACTGTCTTTTTTCATGTAACCTTACTTCCTTGTATATCTGATTGAAAGCCAAAAGGCATTTGCAGTTTGATGGTCTCATGGGATATACCCCTGAATTCCCAGCAGTGTGAACAGACAGCCTAGATTCAATTAAGCGGGTTGGTGTACTCACTCATTCGTAACAATATGCTACAGTGGGCCACAGCTAGAGTTTTGGTTTTTTTAATTAATTGGATAAAAACAAAATTCCTACTTTATCTTAATTTTTTTCTTAGCTGCAAAATTACCTTTGTGATCTGTCTTTTCAGTTTGTGGGAGCAAACACTCTGAATTTGGATGTGTTCCTGCCATACAGAAATTGGAAGGCTTTTGACTTATTTTAAGTATCATTCTATGAACCTTAATGTTAATTCTTTTATGTCAAGTCATCAGGTCATCACATTTTTTTTATGTTAATAGAAAAAGCAACACTTATTCAGACAGGAACGTTATAGCACATTATATGGAGCAAGCAACTGTAAGGTACACATGTTCCTATGTGGTTACAAAAAAATCTCTGCCTGATACGTTTTAATCAACAGGCATTCTGCAAAATCGCTGATAGACAACAATATTCATTTGTGTCACATATTGTACATGGAGATGTTTTGGGTTTGTAATGCACGTTTAAGAAAATCTTTTAAAAAATAAAGCTATATAACCAATGCTTTAAAAATGCTTGAGGGGATCATTTTATTAATCCTATATGCAATATCCTTCCTGTCAAACAGTACAATTTAGATGGCAGAATCAATAATGTAGGGTCCACATGGGAGTTGCTAATACACAAATTAGAGCATGGTGCTTCTGTGCTTGATAAGCAAGAAAGCCTGTATTCTTTCAGCGTTTTATTGCCATGCAATCAAAGAGAATTATGGGCAGAAACTACCCAATAAAATAAAATGGAATATTTCATGAACTGAGATGTTTACTAATAAGAATAGAAGTAGTTCTTTAAAACATGCTACTGTGTGCAGCAATGGGAGTTTACAGTTTTGCAACGAAAGGCAAATTGCCAGTGCCTTCCTTTAAAAGTCTAACATAGAGTCAAACCAAAATCTAATAAAATATAGTAACATTAATATGCATTTTATCTTTCTTTCTGGTGTACTTGAAATTTTTTTTGCTACATAGATTCTTTCTATCTATGATATCTGTTCCATATAGCAATGTTCTTTCCAAGTTATTCTGTGAAAATATTAAGGATGTCAATTAGCTATAATGAAGTAATGTAATTTATTGTCTAATGGTTATAATAATGATCTAAATATATTGAACATGAGGCACCAAGTGACTGACTGCTTTGGTAATTGCTCAGATATATGCTTGGTTTCGTAATCAATGCATTACTCAGACTATCTTCAGTGGAATTTATTACCTCATTTTCAGTTTCAAACTACTTGAATATTCAGTAGCTAGTCCCACAGAAAATTACGATCTCCACGGCAAAGAATCATGGTGTCAGAGGTCATGGTGGTTCTTTTTCATGTCTTTGAAATGACTCTTTAATATTCTAAAAAGGGCAAAAAGCATGCAATTTGCATTTAAAGCACTGCTTTCTGATGTTACGTTCCAATGAGTATATCTTTTAGATAGTGGACATTTATCACCGTATTGCTCTTGAATCTGGAAACGCTGCAGAAGGTAGCTGAAGAACCTTTACAATCATGCAGTTCAAGGTAATACATCAGAAACTGTCACATGATTACTATGGTAACCCTCAAGCCTGTGGTCTTGCAAGCTTTACAGAAGGGTAGGTACAATTTTCAGCTCATCAAGTGTTCATGGTGATTTACTTGTTGACACTGCACATTAGATATAGCAGTGTTTAATGCCCTCTTGAATCACAAGGGACTAATACCAATCCCCCATTTTATAAGGTGATATGCCATAGTGACCTCAGGGAAACATTTAAAATTGTAGAACTGCATCTCTGTCAGTAAATGTGGCATAAAACAGCATAAATTACTGGGCTTAGAATGCTATTTTAAGCTGTAGTAACTTTGTCTGAAAGGTATTTTCTATGTACTGCCAGATAAAGGAATTATTAGGATTCAGTATGAAAATCCCATGGTTGCTTAAGCATTTGTAATAAGGGGTGCATTGTGTGAGCGTGTGATTGCAACATCACCCAGTTCCGTGCTGGCAGGATTGTGACAGCTGTGTTATACAATATGGTGATTTGTCTTTGCTGTCCCATGGTATTCTCCATGGAAATGATCTGAATTAGTATTGCAATTGCTGTTATGTCTTGAACTGATTATTTGAAAATGGTTCATGGTTTGCATTTAAGGATTACACATTAACCTGGTTTGGTTCTTTCATAGGCATACTGAGCTCCTTGTACTTTGGTATTGGGTAGGTGGGCAGAATAGTCTAGTGGCTAGGTCAGATTCAGGAGGTTCCTAGAATGAATAGATCTTCTTAACTTTTGTGTGTGTGTGTGTGTGTGTGTGTGTGTGTGTGTGTGTTAGGGGTACAGGATTGGGTCCCTTACCCATCTAAAATCAACCCAATTATAAAGTATAAGTAAAAGCAGGAACATAATAAGAGCCAGATCAGCATATTGGCTTAGGTTTTCAGGTTAAAAAAACATTGCAAATGAACCAGTAAGAAACATTCTATTAGACTAGCATTCCTGAAAAAGAGTGATTTACTGTGGAAAGGATGTTATCCTGTTTGAAATAATCCAGAGATTTGATGCCTAGTAGCATTCACCCATCCATTCATTCTTCTCAGATAGTTCTGTGTGGTTTGCAGTTTCAGGGGTCTTTAAGATGAGACCATAAAAAACCAAGGTTCTGTGTACTCTGAATGAATATTTAAAATTCTCAAGGCAGTTTTAATCAGAGTAGATATTTGCACCAGTCTCACTGGCCAAAAATTCCCTCCATTGCACAGCGGTGAAGTGTGCTATCTACCTAGTAGTGTTTGTGTTCAGCTTTTGTTGAAACCTCTTTGTTTGTATGCACTTTTTAAAATCTCAGGAAGCCATTTATTGGCTGGAAATAAAGTGTGGCTTTGTGTTTCAATTCCTAGATAGTGGAAATATCACACAGAGATCAGAATTGTGCTATTTAAGCCCCATTCATGGCTCCCTGAAGTATTAGAAAGCTGTGGAAAGCATCAAAAGAAAATAATTGAAATACAGATCTTCAACCCCCATTTGCACACCATCTCCCACTTAAGCGCTTTAAGAAACATCTAGTTTTGACCCTCAGAATGGTCAGTACATTGGCTGGTTTGATGAATCTTACTCCTGCCCATGTCCCAATATTGTGGGGCATCTATGCGGGACATCTGGAGCCCATCTATCAATAGCTTCTCTGCTGACTGCTATTCCAAGTTCTTTCCCTTCAGTGTTGGAATTGGAAGGAGACTCCATGGAAAACAGTACTATAGGGTCAGCATTATCTTCTGTGGAGAAATCTTCTCACATTTGAGCAAGGATGTTGACACAGGTCTCCAGGCCCTATAGCCTCCCAAAATGGGAAGGAATGGATTTTGTGGGATCAGTGAGCAAAGGGGGAGTATGCCATTGAGCGACTTCTCTTCCTTTTCCGTTCCTCCCTGGGTGTTTTTCTCCTCTGCACATATAACTAGGGAGAGAATATGGACCATATTTTGGGATCCTTGAGGATGAAAAGTTTCGTGCATAGTTATCAGGATTTACCTACAGTTGCCACAGAGTGGTGTATCTAATATCATAGTTATCTCCCAATGTTATGTCAGTTTACTTCAGCTGAGGATCTGGCCCAGAGTAACTGCACTATAGAAGCTGCATACCAAAGCTCTCCTCAGTTACCGTTTGACACGAGAACGGGTGAGTGTATTTGAATTTCACTAGTTCAGTTCCATTCATGACCCTTTTGAAAGTATCATCGAGGCAAATCCCAAAGGGAGGTAGCCTTCTGGCAGAACAAGACCACCCAGCTCGATCTCTAGGTGGGTCATTAAGGTGGTCTGGTTGGATTAGGGTGACCAGACAGCAAATGTGAAAAATCGGGACAGGGGGTGTGGAGTGGGGGTAATAAGACCCTATATAAGTAAAAGACCCAAAAATCGGGACTGTCCCTATAAAATTGGGACATCTGGTCACCCTAGGTTGGATATTCAGTTTATATCCATCATTTGTGATCTTATCTCACCGCCAAAGCTTTTTGTGACCACGTGATCACTGGCCATGTAGCAGCATTACTTGAAAAACGTGCTTTATAATTTGCTGGTCTTTCATCTTAATAATATATCAATACCAAGAAAGCCTCCAAAATCAAACCAGTGCTGGTGGAAGCAGTTGCTGGGCTTGGCTATGAATATCCTCATTACTGACCTTGTTCTGCCACTTAAGATGGAGCAGCGGATGAACATGATGGGAATCAAAATGTCAGTCCCTCTGAAGTCCGTACATTCACGATGTGAGGGAATTTACACTGAAGCTGACCACCTGTGACAATCTGGGCATTTGTCGTTGTTGCTGTAAGTTTCTCTGCCGCTCAGGCAAAAAGGACCAATGGAACCTTGTGAAAGAGTAAGACTGTTTCGCAAGTAGAGGTGTTACAGTTTAGGTGTATAGAGATCAGCATGGAAGTGATGACTCAAAGTGCAGATATACCTAAAAGGTAGCCAGTAAGCTTTAAGTCAATACTGTGAATAGAGTGAGACTCTCATTAATGACTTCATGCTGTCTCCATAGTGAAGTTTGTATGATATGATTTAATGGAGAGACTTGTTCCTTAATAAAAGGTTAGTTTTCTTCTTTATTAAGACTTCCCTTAACCTAATAAAACAATGTACACACACTATCCTGTCTTTTGACTTGTGTTCTATGGATCAGTTGTGCATTGTACTGCAGGAAGGTGGGATTTATGGGGTCAAACACCATAGAAGTAAAATACTGTACATTACAGGGGAAGGAAAATTGTAAAAGAAAGAGCATGTTTTTGGTTAAAATTATGATGGAGATAGATGATGTTTGGTATTACTTTACAGACCACAGTTACTTAACGACTGTAGTTTAAACTTCTCCTTTTTGGCAAGTCAAAACTGGAGCTTCATATGAAACATTTATCTTGGCTTTGCTGCTAAGTGGAAAACAAATAAGCATTCGTGTTTTCAGAGCCCTGCTAAGGTCCTGTCTATGCTGAGATTTAAAACCATTTACGTACCTTTCTAGACAAACATGATTGAATCCAGTTCTTGTTAGAAAGTTACTAATATGGTTTCCATGGCCAGCTCACACAAAGGTTGCTCTGCATGTTTGAGCCAAATTACTTACCTAGAAAGAAACTGTTAGCTCTTGTTATTAGGGGTGCTATGTTCAAAGGCTCTTCTCTGTATAGGTGCCAATATCATTTCAAATCTCTTGGTAAACAAAGCCTAACAAGAAAATACTAACTTAACATCACAAATGTCATGGACAGTTTGGTCATAAGCAGGACCTTCTGTATTTTTCAATTTTGCCTATGCAAAATTGAACTTTTGTCACAAAATTGTGATTCAAAGTCTAAGCTTTCATTAAAAATAAAGTTGTTCCCAACATTTATGGTTGCAAAGAAAACCCTTCAGAATGCAAACCAGTGTCTTCTGACAACCTAAAACTATGAATGAGAGGAGTAAGCGGCCATATTCACCTCTGTGGGTTATTAATTAAGAAATCTAAAGTTGACAATTTTAAAATCTGTCTGGTTAAGTGTTTGACGGCTAATCCTTTTAGCAGACATCCTATAATCTGCCATCCCACAGTCCCAAAATAAATACTGTACTGATTATAGCATTTATTTTTATATTTTATTAAAAAATAAATCTAGAGGCTGCTGCAGAATTTCCATCAGAGGCTACAGATTCATTCTGCAAAATTTAGGTTCAGTGTTACACAAAAACTACACAGAGCCTTGGTAAAAGTTGCACTTTCCAATAGATTTTTCTGCACCAAATACGAAGTATGTGTTCATTTGAAAAAGGAAGTTTATAATCCAAAAACCTGAGGAATCTCACTGCAGGGTTTCCTTGTCTTTGTTCCTCTTTATTGCATATAGTGCTTCTGCCCCTTCTGATTCTGGGGGGCTGCTGTCAGCAGGGGGGCTCTATGAATTGTGCCGCCCCAAGCACGGCACTCAGGCTGCCATCAGCGGCATTTCTGCGGGCGGTCCCTGGTCCCGCCGTGGCGGCGGACGCGCTGCCGAATTGCCGCCGAATCTGTGGGACCGGCGGACCTCCCACAGAAATGCTGCCCTCATGGCAACCGTCACGCTGCCCCCCGCGGCTTGCTGCCCCCCACGGCTTGCTGCCCCCCGCGGCTTGCTGCCCCAGGCACACGCTTTCTGCGCTGGTGTCTGGAGCCAGCCCTGGCTGTCAGACAATTGTTTTTGATGGCTTCTACATGTTATTTTTCCACTCCTCTTTATGCATCTTTGCATCGTCATTTCCTCTTGTTTCCACACTTTTCACTGACTCCATTCCTAAGCACTTCTTGGATTCTGTCAATGTGGCGACCTTGTGATAATAGGAAGGCAGTGATGCTATGGCAATTTTCGCTGCAACAGTGCTCTGTGAAGACTACCTATCAGTCCAGTCTGCTAAGATGGGTAAACACTGATAAATGGGGGCTAACCCAATTATTGTCAATGTTATGCAGTAGCAGAGCTAGAGACTTTTGTAATGCTCTGACTTAGTGCTATTTATATACTGTGACACTGAGCAGTCATTATTATCTCAGTGTTTTATTTTTTAAAAGCAGTGTCTTTAAAGAAGGCTTAAAGTGAAATCCATTGTTTTTTAAGGTCCTGAATGTTGGAAAGAGAAAACAGACTGATTTAAATTTTTTTAAAATATTTTTATAGGTTTTATTTTGTTAAACACTTGTTCTCAATTCATAAGGAGACTCAACCTCCTAATGTTGAAGGTGAGGAAAGTCATCCTTGCAGAAGAGGAAATCTAGGACAGCTCTCTGAGTCATCTTTGAGATGCCCGAGTCCTGGGGGGTTGGGTGTAGTAGTTAATATGGGAAGGCCCTGCATAGAATCATAGAATCTCAGGGTTGGAAGGGACCTCAGGAGGTCATCTAGTCCAACCCCCTGCTCAAAGCAGGACCAACCCCAACTAGATCATCCCAGCCAGGGCTTTGTCAAGCCTGACCTTAAAAACCTCTAAGGAAGGAGATTCCACCACCTCCCTAGGTAACCCATTCCAGTGCTTCACCACCCTACTAGTGAAAAAGTTTTTCCTAATATCCAACCTAAACCTCCCCCTCTGCAACTTGAGACCATTACTCCTTGTTCTGTCATCTTCTACCACTGAGAACATTCTAGATCCATCCTTTTTGGAACCCCCTTTTAGGGAGTTGAAAGCAGCTATCAAATCCCCCCTCACTCTTCTCTTCTGCAGGCTAAACAATCCCAGTTCCCTCAGCCTCTCCTCATAAGTTATGTGCTCCAGCCCCCTAATCATTTTTGTTGCCCTCCGTTGGACTCTTTCCAATTTATCCACATCCTTCTTGTAGTGTGGGGCCCAAAACTGGACACAGTACTCCAAATGAGGCCTCACCAGTGCCAAATAGAGGGGAATAATCACGTCCCTCGATCTGCTGGAAATGCCCCTACTTATACAGCCCAAAATGCTGTTAGCCTTCTTGGCAACAAGGGCACACTGTTGACTCATATTCAGCTTTTCATCCACCGTAACCCCTACGTCCTTTTCTGCAGAACTGCTGCCCAGCCATTCGGTCCCTAGTCTGTAGCAGTGCATGGGATTCTTCCGTCCTAAGTGCAGGACTCTGCACTTGTCCTTGTTGAACCTCATCAGATTTCTTTTGGCCCAATCCTCTAATTTGTCAAGGTCCCTCTGTATCCTGTCCCTACCCTCCAGAGTATCAACCACTCCTCCCAGTTTAGTGTCATCTGCAAACTTGCTAAGGGTGCAGTCCACACCATCCTCCAGATCGTTGATGAAGATATTGAACAAAACCGGCCCCAGCACCGACCCTTGGGGCACTCCACTTGATACCAGCTGCCAACTAGACATGGAGCCATTGATCACTACCCGTTGAGCACGACCATCCAGCCAGTTTTCTATCCACCTTACCGTCCATTCATCCAGCCCATACTTCTTTAACTTGCTGGCAAGAACACTGTGGGAGACTGTATCAAAAGCTTTGCTAAAGTCAAGAAATAGCACATCCACTGCTTTCCCCTCATCCACAGAGCCAGTTATCTCATCATAGAAGGCAATTAGGTTAGTCAGGCATGACTTGCCCTTGGTGAATCCATGCTGACTGTTCCTGATCACTTTCCCCTCCTTTAAGTGGTTCAGAATTGATTCCTTGAGGACCTGTTCCATGATTTTTCCAGGGACTGAGGTGAGACTGACTGGCCTGAGAGTTCCCCGGATCTTCCTTCTTCCCTTTTTTAAAGATGGGCACTACATTAGCTTTTTTCCAGTCATCCGGGACCTCCCCCGATTGCCATGATTTGTCAAAGATAATGGCCAATGGCTCTGCAATCACATCGGCCAACTCCTTTAGCACCCTCGGATGCAGTGCATCCGGCCCCATGGACTTGTGTTCATCCAGCTTTTCTAAATAGTCCCGAACTACTTCTTTCTCCTCAGAGGGCCGGTCACCTCCTCCCCATACCGTGCTGCGGAGTGCAGCCACCTGGGAGCTGACCTTCTCTGTGAAGACAGAGGCAAAAAAAGCATTGAGTACACTAGCTTTCTCCACATCCTCTGTCACTAGGTTCCCTCCCTCATTCAGCAAGGGGCGCACACTTTCCTTGACTTTCTTCTTGTTGCTCACATACCTGAAGAAACCCTTCTTGTTACTCCTAACATCTCCGGCTAGCTGCAACTCCAAGTGTGATTTGGCCTTCCTAATTTCACTCCTGCATGCCTGAACAATATTTATATACTCCTCCCTGGTCATTTGTCCAATCTTCCACTTCTTGCAAGCTGCTTTTTTGTGTTTAAGACGAGCAAGGATTTCACTGTTAAGCCAAGCTGGTCGCCTGCCATATTTACTTTTCTTTCTACACATCGGGATGGTTTGTTCCTGCAACCTCAATAAGGATTCTTTAAAATACAGCCAGCTTTCCTCGACTCCTTTCCCCGTCATGTTATTCTCCCAGGGGACCTTGCCCATCAGTTCCCTGAGGGAGTCAAAGTCTGCTTTTCTGAAGTCCAGGGTCTCTGTTCTACTGCTCTCCTTTCTTCCTTGTGTCAGGATCCTGAACTCAACCATCTCATGGTCACTGCCTCCCAGGTTCCCATCCACTATTGCTTCCTCTACGATTTCCTCCCTGTTTGTGAGTAGCAGGTCAAGAAGAGCTTTTCCCCTAGTTGGTTCCTCCAGCAATTGCACCAGGAAATTGTCCCCTACACTTTCCAAAAACTTCCTGGATTGTCTGTGGACTGCTGTATTGCTCTCCCAGCAGATGTCGGGGTGATTAAAGTCACCCATGAGAACCAGGGCCTGTGATCTAGTAACTTCTGTTAGGTGCTGGAAGAAAGCCTCGTCCACCTCATCCCCCTGGTCTGGTGGTCTGTAGCAGACTCCCACCACGACATTACCCTTGTTGCTCACACTTCTAAATTTAATCCAGAGACTCTCAGGTTTTTCTGCAGTTTCATACTGGAGCTCTGAGCAGTCATACTGCTCTCTTACATACAACGCAACTCCCCCACCTTTTCTGCCCTGCCTATCCTTCCTGAACAGTTTATATCCATCCATGACAGTACTCCAATCATGTGAGTTATCCCACCAAGTCTCTGTTATTCCAATTACATCATAATTCCTTGACTGTGCCAGGACTTCCAGTTCTCCCTGCTTGTTCCCCAGGCTTCTTGCATTTGTGTATAGGCATTTAAGATAACTCACCGATCGTCCTGCTGTCCCAGTATGGGGCAGGAGCCCTCCCCTCTTGCACTCGCCTACTTGTGCTTCCTCCCGGTATCCCACTTCCCCACTTACCTCGGGGCTTTGGTCTCCTTCCCCCGGTGAACCTAGTTTAAAGCCCTCCTCACTAGGTTAGCCAGCCTGCTTGCAAAGATGCTCTTCCCTCTCTTCATCAGGTGGAGCCCATCTCTGCCTAGCACTCCTTCTTCTTGGAACACCATCCCATGGTCAAAGAATCCGAACCCTTCTCTCTGACACCATCTGCGTAGCCATTCGTTGACTTCCATGATTCGACGGTCTCTACCCCGGCCTTTTCCTGCCACAGGGAGAATGGACGAGAACACCACTTGCGCCTCAAACTCCTTTATCCTTCTTCCCAGAGCCACGTAGTCTGCAGTAATACGCTCAAGGTCATTCTTGGCAGTATCATTGGTGCCCACGTGGAGAAGCAGGAAGGGGTAGGGATCTGAGGGATTGATGAGTCTCGGCAGTCTCTCCGTCACATCATGAATCCTAGCCCCTGGCAAGCAGCACACCTCTCGGTTTTCCTGGTCAGGGCGGCAGATAGATGACTCAGTCCCCCTGAGGAGAGAGTCCCCGACCACCACCACCCTCCTCCTCCTCTTGGGAGTGGTGGTCGTGGAACCCCCATCCCTAGGACTGTGCATCTCATGCCTTCCAGTCAGTTGAGTCTCCTTCTGCTCTGTTCCCTCAGATGTATCATTCATTCCACTCTCTGCACTAGTACCTGTGGAGAGAACATGAAAACGGTTGCTCATCTGAATATGCGTTTCTGGTACATGGACTTGTCTCATACTCTTTCCTCTTCTGGAGGTCACATGCCGCCAATTATCCTCACTGGCCTTCTGTCCCCGCTGCGTAGCCTGCTCTGAATCCTCAGAACACTGTGCCCGCTGAAGCCTATCCTGACGTCTATCCAGGAACTCCTCATTTTCTTTTATGGAACGCAGGGTTAATACTCATTTCTCCAGACCTTGAATCTTCTCCTCCAATATGGAGATCAGCTTGCACTTTGTACAGACAAAGTCGCTTCTATCCTGTGGAAGAAAGACAAACATGGCACATCCTGTGCAGGTCACGACAGCGGATCGCTCAGCATCCATAGTCCCTTCCTTCGAAGAGTTTCCTCACTTGTGGCAGAAGCTACTCGGGGAACCTGCAAGGGGGATGCTGCAGTAGGCTCTCTCCAGGCAAACTCCCAGGCTAACTCCACCTGTTTGCTTCTCTGCTATTCGCTGCTCAGCTGGTTCGCAGCTGACTGACTGTCTTTTTAGAAGAGCCTGGAACAAAGCACTCCCAATTCACACTATTCAAACAGGCAATCAAACAATCAAGCACACGGTCAAACTGTCCCCACAACAGATACTCACTCCCCCATCTGCAGCCCCCTGGTTGCTCTGCCTCTGCCTTTAGTTTGGGTTGAAGGAGTTAGGAATGGCAAGGATAGCTTGCCCCCTTCGCACTCCCCTTCCAAACTCCCTCTCAAACTCCCCTGTTTGCAGCTCCTGGTCGCATCTCAAGAGGCAGTATTTCATGGGCATCCTATTAGGGTGACCAGACAGCAAATGTGAAAAATCGGGACGAGGGGGTGATAGGAGCCTATATAAGAAAAAGACCCCAAAATCGGGACTGTCCCTATAAAATCGGAACATCTGGTCACCCTACATCCTACAGTCGCAAAGAGTGGGACAATGCTAATGGAGAGGCGGTGCCTTAAAGGGAAAAAGGGCATGGGGAGGGGGAAGGAAGAGTGAGGGGGGTGTTATATATGAAATGCAAGCTGGGTGGCTTTTTGAGTGTGAATGGGGAGCTATGTGGGGATGAAAGGTGTTTCTGGGGCAACATATGTGGGTCTGAAAAATTTCTCACAGAACGGGCAAATGACATGAGAGCACACGTGTCGGGGATGGAATCTGTGAAGAGCTTTCAAGGGTGTGGGAGTGCATTTTTACTGGAGTGGACAGGTGGCTGAGGGGAGCATGTATGCTATGGAAGACGTCTTGGGGGTTCAGAGGGCAGGGTGTTTCACAGATGGAGCACATGCAGTGTCTCTCCAGTGGAGGAGTATATGGAAAAATGCAAAGAGAGAGAACATTGGGGAAGGAATAAGCCACAGTAGCCTTTTCTAAAACATCTGCCCTCCCTGCGTCCGTCCCCCCCCTGCCCCTGGTCCGTGCTGTAGGAGAGCAGTGTTGCATGTACCACATTGTGTATCTTATTTTCAAGTCATTATCTTTGTAGCCTATTTCAAATGCAAATCAAGTAATTGACTTTTCATGTCATACAAACCTAAAATATATTGTTTGAAGAATCTAGGTGGACAGCAACATAAATCAAATAGGAGCAGGTCATTGTTCCGTGTTTCTTGATGTAAATTGAGAGTATGCTGTAATGAGACTTAAAAAGAAATAGAGAGGCAGGGTTTGCCATAGCAAAGTATGTGATTATGACTGGCAGCCCACGGAAGGGAAACAGAAGGCCCCGCACATGCAACTGGCTATGTCCAGGGTCAAACCCTAGAAAAATAGGCCCAAGGCTGTGCAGATGGATGCACAAGGAGGAATTTCTGCCAGCCCATATCAAAAGGAGCAGTTAGCCTAGTCTACAATTGAGCAATTTACCAGAAGCTTATGTTGGTATGATTAAAAAAATTAAATAAATCACATGCCGATAGTTGCAGTGTTGTACTCAGTAGTAGTGATCTTCCTTTTGGGCTAACAAATGTTTGATGTACAACAGGGTTACCCAAACTTCATACCCAAGAAAAAGGAACAATGGAAACAAACCCATTTGAATTTATATACATCAGGTTTTGTTTCTAATACAGTTTTATAAACCTTCCCTCTCCATTTACATTTTTGGGTTATTTTAATTTGTGGCTATAAATATCAATTAATGTATTGTATATATTATCAGTTGGAAGTACATAGGAAGGGAAATTACTGTGTTTAGTGGCTTTCTTTGTTCCATTGTTGTAGATTTTTGTTGTTTCCTTCACTATCTGAATTCCTCCCCCCCCACTTTTCTATAGGATTTTTTTGGTTTTGCTCTTCTTTTTTATGCATGAATTTTCATGGAGGTTCTTATTGTTTAGTTTAGTCACTTAACAACGATACCTTTCTGGAGAACTTCGAATCTGTTTCTGCATGAGTGGAATGGCTGCTTCACATCTAATGAGCAGGTGATTCTTCTCAGCTCAGATGTGTGCAGCCAGTGAAAATTTGTCTCGTGTTCTCCAAAGCCTGGCAGACTCATGGCCTAAATTTACGAGCCTTAAAGACTGTTCTGCAGTATTGTGACAAAGGTTGTCGTACAGTGTAGGTCCATTCCTCTTTTATTGATATCCTCCTAGCTGTATTTTCTCAGAAATATATTTGTTTCACATTTAGGCTATGGGTTCAAATTTCAGTGAGCTCAATAGTGACTGAAAGCCTGTGCCATCCCACAGTTGTTTGACCTACAGTTCTCCAGGTACAATGGTGCGCAGAGGGCCACAACAGAAAAAATGAGACCTGCACTGTCAATCTCAGCGGAGAGGTGAAGTATGAAATGGAGAACTGGAAACTGGTTTAACACCCCAATAGGTCGTGGTCTTTCCACATCAGTGCTAATACATACACTTCAGGGGTGAGGTATGGATATTTATGCTGCTGTTATCGGGGCTGTCCACATTCTGTGGACGTACTGGTTCTCAGTCTCCATGGATGTTGAGCCAAATGTTATGCGCATTTAAAACTCAGAAGCAGGCCTTCATTTTAAAAATACATACAAATGTTAGCACAAAGCTTTCAGCTTCTTCTCTCCACTTGTTGCTTCCTGAGTTTCTCACGCTACTAATGCCAAGCTTACTGGTCTGTAGCATCCTAGATTCTCTATGCATCTTTCTGAATGTATCAGTGTCAGATTAGCTTTTCTTCTGGCCATGGGCATCTCCTCTGTTTCTAAGGAGATTGTCTTTGGCTTGTCTGCTAAAGGTTCTCCTGTCTGTCTGAATTTCTTTCAGCTGTTTGGTATTGATCTGGCTATTGCGTCTGAGACCTTAGATGCTCTAAGGTTTTTGTAAAATGTTGATCACCTGAGCTGAGATCATTCCCTCCACTTGCAAGTGAAGGGGGAACTAAGGCAAGTAGAAGGCCTGAAGTCAGTCTGGAAAGGGGAGAAATGCTGTCTCACCATAGGGCAGCATTAACTCCCATGCAATCCCTTCCAGAGCTGCTACTGAGAAGCCGCTGGAAAACAGCCAGTGACAGCAGGTGGAACAGCAAGGAACATCAGCTGTTTACTCAGGATAGCTCTTGAGTCTGCAGATCTTGGGACTGCCCTTTCCCACTGATCTCTGAGAATTATGGGGCTGTGAGACATCTACACAGGAGTCTCCAGTCTCCAAGCCATTCCAGTAAAGGGGGTTGATGTCCTGAAAACTACATGAGTTACTTCATGGATTTCTCAGTCCTCTTCTAACACCATCTTGGGTTTATTTGTTTTTTGGTGGGAGGGTGCAGTCTGGCCCTTGTTTTTATGTGATATTCATTCTCTTCAGCATTTCCCCTTTCTCCCCTGAAAAATATATCTTCCTTTGGTCTTTTGTATGAACGCACAGAATATATTTTATTTTATGGCAGTGTCTTCCTGTACTGCAAATAAATTACTTTCCGAGTTGCTTAGCAGTCTTGCTTTCCCTTTTTTTCACCTCTTATTCCTTTTATATAAAAAACGCAGTTTTTTTTTATCCTAACCTCTTGTGCAGTCTACTTTTCATGTTGTGCATGTATTCATTTCTTTGATTTGGTTTTAAGTGCACTTTGAAATCTTTAGACACCACCTCCATTCCCTGTTGTTTTATCCCTCTCTCTGTTTCTTAGCCTTGCTTACTTTTTGCAGTATTCTTTCCTTCCCCCCCCCCCCCCCCAGAATGAGCTTTTTAACTTCCTTCTCTCCGTCCCATTTTGTAAAGTACTCCAAGGATACAGCATTCAGTAATTCCCACATTGTTCAAAATTTGTGCTTTGCAAAAATCCAACCTCCCACCCATTTTTAGTCTTTTGTCATTTTAATTACAAACATAAGCTGAATTGTAATTGCTCTTGATTAGGTAACAGCTATATTTCCTGTTATATATATCATTCCTCTCCTCTTAAATATCTATTTCTTCCCCAATTTGGGAAAAGCTTAACACCTAAGCATGTTTCTCATAAACTGTTGCAAAACATGGAGTAGGTCTGCATAGGTGTTACTGAGAGCAGAACGTGGGCTTTAAATATTTGTAAAATACTTAATACAACAGGTGTTTAACAAATAAATGTCATTTGTAGTCAAAATACTGACTTCCATTTATGCTACACACAAGTGACTACACCACATCTTAAGGGGGAGAGGGGGTCACTGTCCTGGCTTGCTGGAGGAAGGGTAGGCGTGCTTTACAGGTGGGGGTGGAGGGTGGGTGGGAAGGAGGTCAGAAGCTGCGGCAAAAAAGGGGAGGTGAGGGGTCAGCGTGGTGATGCTGACTCATTCTTTGGGAATGAAAGTGTGAAAAGGGGCACACCTGGGCATGAGAAGCCCTTTCTCCATGCAGCACCCACCCTCCCTCTCCTTGAGGTGGCAAATATCAGGTTTGGTTAGGACCTGCTGAAGCCACTCCTTCTTAGAGGGACTGGGAAGGAATTTTTCCCTCATCACCATATTTTTTTGCCTTCCCCAACAGGTGTCATGGAAGACCTATTATGGTGATGAGGAAAGGGGCTTAGGCTATATGTCGCAACTCGTTTTGTAAGTGTGGGGTTGAGGTCCAGTGCAGGTACTCCATAGGGAAGGCATCTAGTGATCAGATAAATGGTCTGGTAAAGGACTTAAAAAGGAAGTGTCAGTTAAAGGAACAGAATGGGGGTGGTGGTTTGGGGCTCCTCTGATTGGTATAGCAGGGAGCCAACCCCACTTTCTTATAGCACACTTTAACCCTCCTACAAGGGGAGGCAGATGATAAGGTCCCAGCAATGGATTGGCTGGCGGGGGAACCTCTATGGAAAAAGAGGGAGAGCTGGCAGAAGACCCCTGGGTAATTATGGAATGAACATGGAGTTGCCGGCACTGTACACTTTTATCTGCTGGGTAGTCCCAGACATCTAATAATAAAGTTGTGCTCTGATTAAATCTGTATCAAGTGTCTCCTGCCCTTCTTCTAGTATAGCTGGACCGTAACATCAGTAAGTACTGCTAATGAAATAAACCTTAACATCAGTAAGGACTGCTAGGTGCGCATGTTTGAAAATCAGGCCACCTATTTAGGATGCCTATTGTTAGGCATCTGCTTTTGAAAATCTTGACCATAAAGTTAATTATATTTAACTGCTGTCTGGTATTTCAATATAAAAACTTAAAGCAATACCCACAGCTATCAAAGTATACTGCTGCATTTGGGATGGATTCTGGACATACTCTGGTCATGCTGGAGAGCAAGTTACTTAAGGTAGATAATTTAACATTGTAAAAATGCTTGGGGATATCCTCGATGGCCTCTTAGGGAGAGTTGTTTTTTAATAAAAGTGATCTTCAACACAGGTTTCTATGTACAAGTCTATTGCTTCCCCCAGTACAAGATCTTCAGAACAGTTTATAACCCCCTGCATTTACCCTTGTCTTAATTTTCATTCTCCTCTTGCCAGGTTTCAATTGATTCCAGGATGATTAAATCTATTTTCTGTGCTTGTATTCCTGGTTCCTTTCTTTTCTTTTGTCAGGCTTCTTGCATTTATGTGTACAACACAAATGGAGTGTCCTCTGCATGACCTCCCTACCATTTTCTGAAGTCTTAAGCACTATTTCCTGGTGTCTTTTGCTCTCTAGACTTTACAGTATATGTTTCACTGCTCAGTACTATTTCCTCCTGTCTACTGATTTGCTTGTTTTATCTGTTTTTTACGTCCTCTCTGGTTGCTATAAAATCCCATCCTCTCGTCTTTTCCTGCCGGAAATGGCCATTGCTTGGGTTAGGTAATTAACTGCTTCCCACTAGATCTAAAAGCTGGAAAACAAATGGTGTTTTAAAGGTTCACACAGGTTGTAGGAAATAATTAGCCTTTGATGCCTCTCCAATTCATCCAATGGCAAAACGCTGAGGCCTGGTGTACACCACGTTATTTATTTCAGTGTCTAGAAGCACCTATCTGTAAGCATTTCTAGGCGCTTATACAACATTCATAAAAAACATGTACAATGGCAAGGAAAGCGTGTTAGCATGATTTACATGAGAGGCCTTGCTGGATGTCAGACGTGACATTCCCTTAGTGATGTCCATGCCAATAGTGGAAACAGCTGTCCTGCTATTGTAGACAACACCCCGATAGCAAAGCAAAAGGCAGTCCTAGGCAGCTCCTCACCTGCATGGTGGCCCCTTGCCTCAGACATGGCCACCGTGGCTAACATTTTGGGGCTGAAAGTAGTAGCAGTAAGCTGACACCACAATTTTCAAAAGCTTGCAAGGATGTAAGAGGCCTAGTTAGAACACACATTTGGGTGCTTAGAGGATTTTCAGATCAGGAATTCTATGAGATTCCCCATGATGGATGGAACTTGCACACCTCTGAGGGCTCCTCGGGTGGACAGTGCTACCTTCTAGAATGGAAACCACATGTCCCATAAATGTGTGTGTGTGTGTGTGTGTGTGTGTGTGTGTGTGTGTGTGTGTGTGTGTTGCTGTTTATGGTTGCTATGGCAAGACTTCCCGAATCCTGCCATGACTCTTGTGTCCTACATGTGTAGTCCCAGATCTTCTTTAAAAATACTACCCCTGCTCAGAACCTTAGGTTCTGCTCTTCTCCTTTTCAATCTGTACACCTCTTTCTTACAGTTTATATGCTTTTTCCTAGTTTTCTTATTTCCTCATTTTTACTGCTACGGCCTTCCTCTTTTTCCTAGTTCTTGTGTGTCTAATTTTCACATCTTTTGCTGCCACATTAATTCGCTCTCATTCTTTTTTATTTTCTTACCTCCTTCCACTTCCAAGAAAGGGATTCCATTTTGTCCCTCTGTGCCCTTCCACAATTTGATACTCAGTCCTGGTGCTGATGAGGAGAAGCCTGGATTAGGGCCCAAGCTAGGTCAACAGAGTCCTGCATATGTTGTCAATGTGTCTGAGCTGCCTGTATGCTCGCTACACACAGCCCTTTCCGGAGTTGGTGCGAATCTCTGACTCTATTTGTGCAGGTCTTGAGGACTTGTGTGGAAAGGCAGGCTCACCGTAGGCCAAGTTGGGAGTGTAAGTTGACAACATGTGATAGCCTTGGTGTGGGATGTTCCTAGTGGCACATGTACTCTTAGCCAATCTCAGTTGTTAATTTTGCCAGTTTAGCTGGTGAAATTTGCCCCACTAGGTGATAAGGCTGCTTCAGGACTTTGTAAGATTGATAGAGGTACTGGAGCAGGTGTTCAAAACAAGGACATAAAAGGTGTTCCAGAGCACAGGCAATCCTAACCCAAGGGCCCTTTCCTGCAATATTAGGGCCAAGTTTTGAAAAAATTCTACACTGGACAGGAACAGGACAATGAATAGAAAATGCAACAACAGACCCATCAGGGAAGGTACAAGAAAGTTGAGCGCCAGCTTAAGTTTTCAGTTATAAGTGTAGTCTCTCCCCTGAGGTTTGGTTCCGTCTCCCTGGTGCTTGCTAATCAGAGTGACTTTTTCCTTTCCTCATATGGGCTGGGTCCTTGGTTCATTGTTGCACGACCTGGTGCCTTCACCTCTCTGTGCTTGGGACACAAGCGGTAATGGCCATTGGGGAAAATAACTCCTATTTTTAACAAGTAGCCTGATCCAGTGCACAAGAAACCACAAACCCCAGCTCCCTCCCTGGCACCCAGCTGGAATGCCTAGAGTCCAGAGATCGGTGTAGCTGCAGTACAAACATTGGCGGGCTTAAAGAATGGAGCCCTCTTACAGTGTTTTCACCCCTGGGTGGGAGCAGGGCCCTCCCTTGGCTCTTTGGTCTGGAGTCCTGGGGAAGTCTCGGCTGACTCTGGGTAGCTGGTACTAGGCTGGTTATTTGCCTCCCTGGATGCCGGTCTCTGGAACTGTCCAATCACACACTAGATCCCATGGCAGTTCATAGCTTCCCTTTGCAGGGATTTGGAGCTAAGCAGAGAGTTTGACTGCCTAGGGCTGTTCTCCTCCTTTCTCAGCTAAAGTCAAAGGCTCCAAAATTGAAACTAAACTTAGCCCAGGGCTACACTAGGGGAGGGGGTCGATCTACGATACGCAACTTCAGCTACGTGAATAGCGTAGCTGAAGTCGGCGTATTGTAATCGACTTACCTGGCGATGAGGACGGCGGCGAGTCGATCGCTGCCGCTCCCCCGTCGACTCCGCTTCTGCCTTTCGATGAGGTGGATTGCCGGAGCCGACGGGGAGCGCGATCGGGGATCGATTAATCGTGTCTTAACGAGACGCGAAAAATCGATCCCCGATAGATCGATTGCTACCCGCCGATCCGGCGGGTAGTGAAGACCTGTCCCTTCCTTTTGTCTCTTTGGTCAGGCTGTCCCCGCCCACTGAGCTCTCCTGGCTCACAATTGGGCAGCAAACTACCTGTATAAATCACTCCATCAGAAACCTCCTGAGTGGTCCTGGCTAGAGTTTCTAGTCCTTTCTGTCCCTGCCCTGTATTATAAGCATGCTGGGAAATGGTGTCCAGAGGCTCTGGAGTTGTTGTTGCTGTACTCCCATAGGGTAGGACTCCTAGAGGCTCAGTCCAGTGTTCTAGGATCTGACAAACTCCAAAGGAGGTTACACAAATATTGAATTTTCTTAGAATGTGCGCTCTTTGGGGAAGAGACCATGTCTTCCCTTCTGTTTGTATAGTGTAACCCCAATCCCTATTTGTGGCCATTGGGTGCTACCATATTAGAAATAACAGTAATAAAACCATGTAGCCCTCTTCTACCATTGAGCCTAGGATATGAATGTTCTCCCATCATTATATTGCGGTTTCACTTTTAATAAGCCTTATTGACGTTTTAAGATACAAAAAATCAACCTTAACTAACAATGACGGTAGAGAAAAGACTTTATTTAATATGTTAATCGACTGAAATGTTAATGTGCAACACTCAGTTCCCAGGGAGAAACAAAACAAAACAGCGGTGGAATTATGTGTGTCAAAGCAGGAAATTGGTTGGGCAAGCTTTCCTCCTCTCGTCCTCAAACACGATTATGTTTTTGTGCTGTCTGCTGATCAGTTATTGACTTATTGGCACTAGGATCAGACTTTGCAGTGAATAAATTACCAGGGAAAAAGTATGTTGCGCTCTAAGAATAATCAGCTTTCTTGGATGCTGCGTTCACTGGAATGCTCAAGACTTAATAGAAGCAGAGACTTTTCTTCTCTCTTTACAAAACTGTCACAAGCCCGCATTGCTGACAACTCACCATGGCCAGTTGTTACGATATGTTCTCATTGGTGCAGTGCTGTTGAACTGTGTATGGAAAAGTTATTAGCCCCAATGGTAAGACTTGCTAAAATAACTAGCATAGAAATAAAAAATATTAGGATTAAAATGAAATTAGCAGGGTTGGGGGAAAATGTCATCCAAACACCAATATTGTAAAGAAACAGTATCTAGGAAGCTGTAATGCAGATTAGGTAACATGGAGCCCCTGAAGACACGGGTGCCGAATCAGACCTGTGGCCACACGTACACTGGGAAGGCCCTTCATGGTTAGGGTGACCAGATGTCCCGATTTTATAGGGACAGTCCCGATTTTTGGGTCTTTTTCTTATATAGGCTCCTATTACCCCCCACCCCCGTCCCGATTTTTCACACTTGCTGTCTGGTCACCCTATTCATGGTCCAACCATGTCATAACATAGTCAAGCCACTGCTATGTTTCTATTATGATCACCCCACAAGATAATAATTTCTATGCAGAGAGAAAACACCATGCTCTAAATGAAGTCTAGGATGTTTTATTGCAATCACCTCGGGAAAGGGAAAGTAGTAGTGAAAGTCTTACTCTATTTTTGGCTTGATTCTTGGGGTTAGAGTTGCCTGGCACAATCTTGAGCTCTTATCTCCTGTAAATCAAAGGTTAGAAGGTTGCATGGGTGATTTAAGGGCTAATTTTCAGTGCTCTGGTTGTTGCACATTTGTACACCTACATTGAGCGGCACAAAACTGAGGTTGCACTTCTAGACACATGCACATCTTGCACTTTTGCACCCAGTTGTCGTCATGCAAAATAGATGTATATTTACATCTTTGCAAAAACCAACCTACCAGCCGTATTCCCAAAAACTGAGCTATGAGGACAACCTGTAATTTATGTCTAAGACTTTTCAAGTAGCTGATGTGCCAGAATTTGTTTGGCAAAGGTTCAAAATTACCATGGGTTGGGCTCAAAATAAAGATAGCAAATAATGATCTTGTATCTGACCCCTTCATCCCTTCAAGACTGCTATTCATGAGACATTTGGGGAAAATTCTGATTAACTTAAATGTCTAAGGGCACCCTGTGGGGTTTAGGGTGTTCTATAGGGACAGTCTAAATAAATGTAATTCACAGCAAACCTATGTTTATGGCCACGTTGTGCCTGACAGGTACTGGCCTATTTTGGAAGTGGTGCAGAGCCGTATCACCCCAGGCTCAGAGGGCGTGTGCACACACCACCTTCCCTTAAGAGGGGATATCAAACTAATCCATGCAACATCTGGCTAGAGTAGAAAGGTTGGGTCAGTATGTGGTCCCACCTATTCCCCTCTCCTTGATCAGTGCCAAAAGGTGTGCTAGGAAGGAGCAGTCCCTGAATTCAAAAAACACTGCCATCTCTTCCAAGTAAAATATTCTGTTGCTTGTTATTTCTCTCAAACGTCAAAGATAGACTGAGGGGTTGAAAGTGTCAATATGTTATTAATTCTACAATGGCAAGTTTCTGGCACCAGTCATTCAGATAAAGCACTGTGATAAAGTGAAGCAGTTTAAAATTACAGCAAGTTCAAGGTAGATACAGTCCTTCAGTTGCAGTATCTTCAGGTGAAGAACTGAGATGAGATTGGTGAACTTTGATTGATCGTTTGTTAATCACACCAACAGGCTGAGCTGACACAACCGTCTGCCCTTACAAGGTACTGTGCTGCCATTCATTACTATCCTGTCAGTCACACTGACTTGTGCAAGAAGTGTTTTCAAGAAAAATTAAACTGACGCACGTAGCAGGTGGCACCGGTGCAGCTCGTGTGAATTCCAGCCAAGCGCATTTCACGGGGGCTGTGGAAACTGAAAGCGCAAGCACCCTGCTGATGATTTCAAGCAATTTGAGGAAGAAGAATTAGATTAAAATGCAGTTCTGGTCAGAAAAGTAATTCTTAAAAAGCACCATCTTGCTCTGCCTATGAACTCTTTGTGGCATTGAGGCAAAGCTGCTTACTTTACTGCTATTAGCACTGTGGGGCCAGTATAGCTGTGAGATTGCAAGCTGCAGGGGCAGTCCTGTGTGAAGCAACATAATGACCCCATGCAATTTGTGTATACCAGTGCCACCTTTCTACCACTGCAGTGAACTTCCTTCTTCATTTGTTTATAAGGCTCAATAGCCTCTGGTGACAACTCTGCCTACACGGACTGGTAAATCGTGTAGTGGAGTCCAATGCTACTTTCTCAGGAGTGGAGGGTAGGGCATTTCAACCTCTGTAGTGGTCTGCTCATGCTAGAGCAGGGGTGGGCAAACTTTTTGGCCCTAGGGCCACAGATGGGTGGAGATATTGCATGCAGGGCCATGAATGTAGGGCTGGGGCAGGGGGTTGGGATGTGGGAGAGTGGTGCGGTGTGCAGGAAGGAGCTCAGGGCAAGGGGTTGGGCGCAGGAGGAGTGCAGGATGTACAAGGGGGCTAAGGGCAGGGGGTTGGGGTGCAGGAGGGGGTGCAGTGTGGGAGGGGGCTCAGAGCAGGCGGTTGGGGTGCAGGAGGGGTGCGGCAGGGGTCTCAGGGCAGAGGGTTGGGGGCAGGGTGCAGAAGGGGTTTGGGGTGTGGGCTCCAGCCCGGCGCTGCTTACCTGGAGCGGTGGGCCCTGTGCCGCGCCGCACCGTGCACCGCACCACGACCTTGAGGCCCCTGGGGGAGGAGGGGCAGAGGACTCTGCGTGCTGCACTCGCCAGCGGGTACCTCCCCCGAAGCTTCCATATTGGCTGCGGTTCCCCGTTCCCGGCCAATGTGAGCTGCGGGGGGCGGTGCCTGCAGGCGAGGGCAGCGCAGAAGCCCTCTGTCCCCCCGCCCCCAGTGGCCGCAGGGATGTGGTGCCGGCAGCTTCCAGCAGCAGTGCAGGGCCCGTGGCACCACAGGGGTGGCAATCCCACAGGCCAGATCCAAAGCCCTGATGGGCCAGACCCGGCCCGCGACCGTAGTTTGCCCACCTCTGTGCTAGAGGATCACATGAGAAAGCGTGGATGGTGCTGTGCATGACACTGTGTGCACATATGTGATCTGGGGACATATGTGACTGTGTAGGTCATAGGCCACCCTGAGTGGGTTGGATTCTGTTCTGCCTTGTGAATCATCAACAAAACTCATCAACTATAAATTCTTGTTGAAGGAGCTGTTGTGCAAGAGACAGCAATTAAAATAGCTTGATTTATTTTGAGATCCCAGGTTGAATTTGCAGTACTGGCAGATCAAAAAAGCATATTTGGAGTTGCAAACTGGCTGCACTTTATATGTGAGTTAGTGAGAGAGAATAAATATGGAACTCCACAATGTCATTTTTACAGTTACTTTCAGGGTATAACCACACTTTAAAAGTTTAGCTTACATTCATTAAACAGCTTTTCACTTACTTAGAAGAATGTTTATTTGCTGCCATCATCTTGTTTTAGAAATATTTTAGATGCATTTTGAACCCTTTGCATAACAACATTAAAATGTTTAATAGCTCTCTGTGTGTGTGTGTGTGTGTGTGTGTGTGTGTGTGTGTGTGTGTGTAATTTCTAGTTTGTTTTCCTATTTTTATTCTACACAGCAATGCAGGAACTTTATTATCTGTCTTGCAGACTGCTAAACAAACAACAATTAGGTGACCCACAGAGACCAATTAAAAATGGTTCTTGGCTGTTTACTCCCAACTTTTACATGGGGCAGCTTGAAAATTGTGCACCAGAATCTTAGCTATTCATTGCCCCCTAATATCCTTCATCTAACTTCAGCAAGCTGTCTGACCACTGGGGGAGGCTGAAGTGGGAACAACAATTCTTTTTCATTAAGTAAATTTCCAACCCTATGTGAACCTATTCACAAAGGGAATTTATCTCTTTCCCCACCCTGATATAAGCCAGAAAGTGACTATAATGCCCAAGGCTTCTAATATATAAAGCTTTTGGCTACAGTGACCACAATGGGGAATTACAAAGAGAAATAGATCTGTGAGTGGGACATGATGATGTGCAACATCAGAGTGCAGAGGTGCAACAAAAGGGAGATTATGGCAGAGAGAAAGAGAGAGAGATTTGGATAGTTAATTGGGAAAGTATTGCCATTTAGTTTTATAGCAATGGTGCTGAAAAATGTTCAGAGCCATTGTTAATGGGACAGCTTCCTGTTATGAAACAGTGATTCATAGATGTGAGGACACAAAAGTTAAGTTTATAAGGTTGTGATGAATCCCATTCTGTAGATGGCAGAGGCTCAAAATGGTGACTAAATATACTCTTGTTCTCTTCCCACTATCCACCCTTGATTTGACCCCCCCCGCACTCTACCCATGGTGTTTTATGATGCATTTCTTGACTTTATGAACATATCTTCTCTGCTTTTTATGTTTGGAATTGAAATAAAATAAAAATAGTAGGGCCATATGATACTATGTGGTTCACACTGAAATTAGGGTTTATTTATGTGTTTTAGGAGGCTGAAAGCAGCCTCGGTATCTCAGGATACCAGTGTATGTTCTTATCACCACATTCTGGCTGATGTATAACTTCTCTAATTGTGTTGCATACAAGGGGATAATGGCATAACCTAACGTATGTGGAATGGAAAAAATGGCATAACCTAAAGTATGTGGAATGGGTCCATATCGTTGGGAAAGGATGGCGCTTTGGGAGAATATTTGAATTGTAAGTTTAATGCCTAATACTAGGGAATTGACTGGCTACATGTACTTTTGCACGTGTCAGCTAAATCAGAGACAAAATACAAAAATCCTAGCATTCAGGAACATTGTGGATTTGTGCGTAAACCAATGATTGGGGTGTGTAAACCAATGATTAGTTAGTGAGACATTTCCCTCCCTGCCAGATAAAATTGTGCATGTTATTTAATGGAAAATTCTACATATTTTCCTTAAAGCATTCCAAAATTTCAAGAGAGTTTGACAACATACTTTAAAACTTTATTGCTTCTGGATGAGCAAAAGGCATGGAGCGGTTTTTTTTTTTCCTGTTTGTCATCACTGTCTCCTAGTATGCACAAGTGATTGGAAATTCTTATCCAAGCTGTGAGATTTCAGTATTTCATTGCACATATAAAGCACTTCACGTACATGCTTTCAGGCTGCAACATGACAAGTTGCCTGTGTCATACCACAAACTAGCTGTGTTGGTGAATATTTTAGCTGACTTTCCATATGACACACAACCCTGTAATCCCTGCTGATAAATATGCATTTTGCGCTATATAATTATTTGCTTGATGTATCTTAATTATTTTAGGTTGGAAGCATTCAAGTAATAAGTAGAATGCTGGTTGGGCAAATTTTATGCACACGTCTTAGGCCCCTAGGTACACAATATTGAGTGCCTCTATTACACAGTCATACATATTGTATACTATTGGCCTTTGCAGGCACTGAGAGGAAGAGGAGACCCTGACCAGAGGGGGAGGCCATCCCGCTGCTGAATGGCTCCTGACCTTTAGGTTGTCCAGACTCCTGATTTGAATTTGTCTCTCCCATGCTATTCGGACAATCGGGAGTATGCTGTATAGCCCATGTTATTGCTTGTTTGCTTAATTTGACCTAGTCTAGCAGTAATCTGAGCTTCCTGCTTCATTTAGGCTGGGATTTTCAAAGGAGCCCAAGGGAGTGAGGCACCCAACTGCCATTTGGTTTTCATTGGCATTTGGGCACATAACTCCCTTAGGCGTCTTTGAAAAGCCCAGCCTTAATGTTTTGGGCCATAAGCATTCATGAAGCAGGCACAGGGTGCTTATTTTGTTCTTTTTCGAGTTGATTTGCCTTAGGTAAATAATAATTACTAATTATTTGTATCACCATAGCACCCATAGGCCCCAACTGAGATCAGGGCCCAGTGTTAGGCACAAACACCTAGTGAGAGACAGTCCCTGCTCTGAAAAGCTTACAATCTAAACAAGCAAGACAGACAAAGGATGCTTTATCATTCTCATTACACAGATGGAAATGGAGACAAAGGAATTAATAGAGCTTTTCAGTGGCCCAAAGAGTGCCCGACTCTCGTTGCAAATCAGTATCTTTTGAAAATCTCCCCTTAAGTGACTTGCGCAAGGTCATACAGGAAATGTGTAGCAGAGCTTGGAACTGAACACAGACTACCTGCATCCCACTCCATTTATGTCTTTCTGTATAGTTTAAAAGGAAGGTGTTGCCTTATTTATACCTGGCTGGAGTGTTTTAGTGAATGTAAAATAAACTGATTACATTCTATAGCTGGTAAAAATATGTTATGATAACCAAGCTATTATGCAGTGCTTTTCCTTAGTAGGTTTCAAAGCACTTTTCAAAGTAAAACAGAATCATTATCCCCTTTTACAGATGGGGAAACTGAGGCACAAGGAGGTGAAGAGTTGCCTATGGTCAACCAGCAGGCCCGTGGCTGAATGAGGACTAGAACGCAGGTGTCCTGAGTCCCAGTCCAGTATTCTGTCCACTAAACCCACTGCCTATGAAAGAATGTGGGAAACTCATAGGGTTACTCTCCAGTAATTGTCTTGTCAATTTTCAGATTTTTTTTTAAACGCAGGTATGCAATTAGTGGCATGATGCAACAATCATTTTAGTGAATGGAAGGGCTCTCATATTTAGATTAGGCTTTAGCTGCCCTGGGAACATTTGTAGATATAAATTCATTTCATGGATAGGAAGTAGGTTTAATCCCGGATAGGGCCCTACCAAATTCACGGTCCATTTTGGTCAATTTCACGGTCACAGGATTTAAAAAATAGTTAATTTCACGATTTCAGCTATTTAAATCCGAAATTTCAGTGTTGTAATTGGAGGGGTCCTGAGCCAAAAAAGGATTTGTGGGGGGATCGCAAAGGTTATTGTGGGGGGTGGTTATGATACTGCTACCTTTATTCTGTGCTGCTGCTGGCGGCGGTACTGACTTCAGAACTGGGCAGCTGGAGAGCGACGGCTGCTGGCTGTGAGCCCAGCTCTGAAGGCAGAGCTACCGCCAGCAGCAGCACAGAAGTAGGAATGGTATGGTATGGTATTGCCACCCTTACTTCTGCACTGCTGGTGGTGGGGCGCAGCCTTCAGAGCTGGGCTCCCGGCCACCAGCCACTTCTCTCCGGCTGCCCAGCTCTGAAGGCAGCGCAGAAGTTAGGGTGGCAATACCGCCACCCCTCTAAAATAACCTTGTGACCCTTCTGCAACTCCCTTTTGGGTCAGGACCCCCAATTTGAAAAATGCTGGTCTCCCCTATGAAATCTGTATAGTATAGGGTAAAAGCACAGAAAAGACCAGATTTCATGGGTGAGGGAGGGGGAGAGACCAGATTTCACAGTCTGTGATGTTTGTCCTGTCTGTGAATTAGGTAGGGCCCTAAGAGAGGTTCAATGCCAGTGTCAATAGGTGGTTTAAAACATTACAAATGCATAACAAAGTGAGTGGTTTTGTGTGGATAAAAAAGATTTCATGACTCTATTTCCTCCTTCAGAAACGTGCAAGAAAGCTTAGACATCTGAATTATTCCATGAGGGGGTGTGGGTGTGGGTCTGGGTGTGTGTAGTTATGTGGATCTCTGTTCCTTCTACTACACCTATGTCAGGCTTTTCAGATCGATGCACTGTTTTGTGAGTTGGGGCCATATATCCTTATTGTTTTAAGAAAGCTTTCCATTTTCATTTATTCCTCCTCTTTCCTTTGTCTGCATCCCACTGTGTAGGTCCTCTGAACTAATACCCTAAATGACAACCAGTGGTAATAATGAGGCTGCAGACTTCTTTATAATTGAACCCTGTCAATGCTGTCCATTAAGTCTGCAGTGTGTGTGCTGGCTCATTAAACCAAGCCACTATAATTTCTTCTCTCTGTGGCTTTCTCCCCCTTTCCACAACATGGCATTTGTTCAAATAATCAGCCCCTTATTTTATATGCTGAGGTGCAGGAATGAGTTTCTAAGTGCTGCTGTAGTTATCTGCTTGGCTGGTGACACACTACAGGCCCACCAGCTGTAGAGAGACGAAGGACCAGGTCAGGGTTGGAGAATGTTGTTGATTATGTACCTAAAAACAGAGATGCAGTTCTGCTAAAACTATAGATTCCATTCATTCAGATTTCACACATCTTGAATGCCTAATGGCAGTGTGCATATGAATAGTTGTATGTAGACATAATTTTTAAAAAATCAGGGAGCATAGTCTACTGAACTGGGAGTCAGGAGACCTGGGTCCAATTAATTCCCTGGTTGTCTTCTGACCTGCTGTGTAGCATTGGGCAAATCACTTTACCAGTCTGTGATTTTGTTTCTCCTCCCACCATCTGTCTGTTTTGTATATTTACACTACAAGAAATTTGGGTAGGGATTTTTTCATTTATATTGTGTTTGTACAGCGGCTAGTGCAATGGGATTCCTCTCTCAGTGCATCTAGGCATGGCTGTCATTCAAATAATTTATAGCAAAAATAGATCTGAATTATTTAAATTGGAGATGGAAAAATATTGATTAGAAATATCCAGTCCATCTCTCTACCAATGCAAGATTTTCTTCATCAATACATATTATAGTGCTTTTTTTCTAATGTGTAGTATAAACACTCCCAAGCGAAAGAGTTTGTTCCTGTTACCTTGGAAGATTATTTGACAGTCACTTTCAGGAAGACTTTTTGCATATTCAGAGTAAGTATTTCCTCTTACTTTCATCTCATGGATCCCAGTTAAATCCCACCCCCCTTTTTAAAGTTATCATAAGTAATTGGTTCACCTCCTATTTTACTATTGCACAGTATCAGTGGATGTCAAATACTACCTGGTCTCCAGAGAGGCACCTCTGCAAAATTTAGGATTTTAGACCTTAAACCTAAATATATAGAGAGGAGATTTCCTGGACTTAGAATGAATATAGCAGCCTTGTCCTTGCATGTAGAAGGCAGCAGTGCTTGTAGAATAGGCCTGGAAGCTGAAGACTACAGAGTTCCAGTCTCAACGATGAGACCGATGGCTGAGTCACTTCACCCTCAGCGTGGATGGGCATCAGCTCTATTGATCTACCCTTCGGTGGGTTTTATATAGCCCCCATCACTGTGCCTCACAATCCTTAATGTGTTTATCCGCCCAACACCCCGGGAGGTCGGGCAGTAGCATTATCACCCTTTTACAGGTAAGAAACAGAGACACAGAGAGGCTAAGTGACTTGCCCAAGTCCCAGAAGAAGTCTGTGGTGGAGCAGGAGTTGAACACAGGTCTCCCACGGAGTAGGCTAGCACTCTAACCACTGGACAATTCTTCCTTTCATCCTTTTTGTGCTGTTTCCCACACTGCTTTGGAAGTGAGAGAAGGAGGTGGAGTAATTCAAAAGCCTACTATTACATAGCTCTTATATAGCGTTTTTCATCAGTAGTTCTCATAGGCCTTTACAAAGGAGGTCATATCATTATCGCCACTTTACCAATGAGGAAATCGAGGCAAAGATGGGCAGTGACTTGTCCAAGGTCACCCACCCAGCCAGTGCCTGAGCTGGGAATAGATCCCATGTCTCCAGAGTCCAAGTCCAGTGCTCAGAGTGATATAATTGAGTTCCAGGGGGTTTTATTATCTGTTTTATGACTTCACCCATTTGTGAAGAAGAGTGAAAAGTGTCTGCTTGTTTGGTGGGTTTAGGGACTATGTGTTGACTTGTTTTGTTTTAATCTGAAGGTATTGTTGGCGGAGGAAGCTTATATTTGTCTTCATTAGGAATCTGCTGCTATTTTTTGTTGCTGTAGGATGCTTTTTATTTCTATAATATACAGACACCTAGACACCCCGCCTTTAATACTATGACACTAATATTTTGATTTAAAAAGCAGGCTCCTAAATCAGCAATATTGTGCATGGAAATTATTTTTACTCTTTTCCTCAGACTTTTCATGCTGTAATGTCTTTCTCTACAGGGTCTGATAATGCAATGTGCAATATTTCTTTATAATACCTGAAAAAGCATTAAAATGTAAATTAGAATAACTGAGTGCAATACAGTAAAGCTCATTGCCATAGGTTAATAGACAGCGTCTGTGCAGGTTCTGCATAAAAGGTTATGTTCACTTCCAATAAATGTCTACAACTTGTTTCTGTTGATTGACAATACCCACTAGAACCTCAGCTATTAAAATTGTCTTCAGGATATAAACATCTTAAAAACAAGCCAACCTGGACCTTGATGTTATGTAACCTGGAACATTCCATCCTATCTGCCCCCCCCCCCATCTCACCTACTTAAAGATAAGGAAGGAAAAGCTTCATGGGAGTTCTTAAAAACAGAGAAGCTGCTTCTTTAAGGTAACATTTTGCTTCTTTCCAGCATCAAAATATAGTTGACTTTGGAAGCTCCAGAGTAACACCTTCAAGGTGCAGCAGCGGCGCAGCTTTGAAACTGACAAGTTGAAGCTTTGATTTGTATTCTTCTGACAGCCTGGGTCCTTCAGATGCTCCTTTTAAAGTGGTAAGCAGGAAAACCATAATTGTGTGTGTATGTGTATATGTGATTGTGTGACTGATATAGTGCTATTCAGAGGAAAATAATATGGTTAAAAGGTCTAAATCTACCAAATGTACTGACAAATACTGGTTGCCTAATAGAGGTGGGTTTTTTTAATGACAGGTCAAACGTAACTATTTTGGAAAGCTGGGGAGAGTTTAAAGCGGTCTCTTAAGATGATGGGTTGCCTGTTAGGGAGTGATCCGTAGTGCAAGTTTCAATGTATGTGTTATCTGTTACCTGTGCTTCTGTGTTTCAAGGGACACTGAGCTAAGGTTCTTATTTTGTTGATATGTGATGTGAGGGAATCCTAAAGTTTCAGTCAAGCTGTATTTTAAAAACTCCAGATCTCATTTTGCCTCGTGTTTTTCACACACATATAAACTTTGTAATATGGCCTGCATGGAAGAAGTATGAAAACTATAGTATTGCCAATCCCAAGCATTCAAAAATCATGAGTCAGGCCCCCAGAAATCATGAGATTGGGTTAAAAAAATCATGAGACATTTAAAGAAATAATACATTTCGGGTTCTTTATATTTGTCTTTTGGTGTTTAAGCCTTGAAAGCATTCTTCAATCATGGTTTTGAGGTTTTTTTTCACAATTCCAAGGACCTCCTTTTTAAAATGAAAGCTGAGAATTTCATGTAATTATAGAATTGAGGGAGTTAAAAGAAAAACACTGACTATTGTGAAACTTGTGAGAAAATCCCAAGAGTGGGCAATACTGAAACTAACTCCAGGTTCTAATCATTTATATGACTACGCCCACTGATATCTATTTTACCTTGGTCCTAAAAGTCTGAGAGAACCTTTTTTTTTACTCTGGAGTAACTAAGGTCTGGATTTTTTCAGTAATTTGACTCCATAGATTCAAGCAGAAAGCTAGGTTTATGAGACAGTTCCTCTCATCCAGCCAAAGTGTGCGTATCGCAAGATTTGTGAGTTGGGACAAAGGTAATTTTCAACCACTTTTTTCAGTCCCCAAACCCTGGGGCCAGTCTGCACTGGTTGGAGCTAGAGGCTTCTGTAACTAATACCAGTTGCCCAAATGGCTATGCTAGGGACCAGGAACCTTTGGCATGTATTTGTGCCCTTGCTACACCCAATTCTTCATAACATACCCCCAGAACTGTTGGTGGGGTGGGGTGGGATAGTGGGACAGGAGCCATTGTATCCACTCTAAACCACCAGAGGAATCCCCCCCCCCCCGCACTCCACCCCACCCCCAGTGTTAAGGGGAATCCTTAAGAGACTGGTTAATTTGGTTTTAACTTAGTTTTGCTACTAAGTCACACAGAGCAGCCAGATACAGTGTTCTCCATACCATACTACTTAAAGGTGGCAACCAAATAGGAGTGGCAACTATAGTCCTGGAAAGAGCTGGAGGCAAACTGACAGCACTTCAAAACAGATCAAGTTAGTCTATTAAAAACCCATTTTGTAATGTAGATGTTATTTTTAATGCAGTTTCAGACGAAAGCCTGTGGGCTCATTCAGATATATTCAGAATGTTAGAAAAAATCATCTGTCTGGATGTAACCCTGAAATACTGCCCTTTTGTCGATCAGAACTTTGTGTGTGTTATGTTTATACTTTTTCCCTTCTGGAGAAACAACATTTAAAAAAACCTGTAGTTACACCTTGTGCTTGGAAAAGCTAGTCACCTTGAACACTTTCCTTTTCTGGCTCCCTAGTTTAAAACAATGGAATGCTGGAAATACTTGATTTGTTTCGCTCTCTAGTCTAGTTTACCAAAGAGTGATGATTTCATTTATTGTGCGGCATGTAGTTCAGCTTTGAAGCCACATACACTTTAGGTCCTTTTATGACCTTTGTTAAACTCCTTTTTATAATATACAAATACAATACAATTATATGGGGAGTTATTTTGAACATGTAGTCTATTTCAGGTTAAACTTTCCAGAGATTTTTTTCTATGGTGGAATTAACATTAAGGATTTTTAATTTTTTTTATTAATATAGAAAACTAAAAACCTGCTGTGTTTGTGAATATATATGTGCACTGTTTCTTTTTAAAAGTTCAGTAAGTCAGGAAGATGGGGAAGTCTCTAGGTAGAAGCTCTGCGGTGAAGCAGAGAGACAGTGGTTTTAGAGAGAATACTGTTTTCCTTATTCTAATAAAGTTAGAAGAAAGCAACTCTGTGATTCTTTATCATACTCCCATGACTTTGCTGTATATAGTCATCATGTTCGAAAATACAGATTGGTCTCTCTCTCTCCTCTCGTGAGAGTGTGGAAAAATACCCTGAAATTTAAGTTAAAACTTCAATCAGCATGGAGCCTGAGAATCTGCGGGGAAATCAGGATCCATTTCCATGCATCTTGGAGCCTCCAAATGAACGGGCAGCCCTACTCAGCTGCTTCTCTGTCCCTCTCTGACTTGGCAGCATGGCTCACACAGGGCCTGTTTTCACTGCAGAGTTAACTCGAGTTATAGCTTGAGAGTTGTCCCTAACTCATTCTGGCTAAGCCAACTCGAGAGGCATTAACTTGTGTTATCTACACCTGAGTTAACTCTGTGCTGAAGACATAGACTCAGTTACAAGCTATGCTGCCCAGGACTATCTATCCCCTTTCTCTGAGGGATCAAAGTCATGGAGGGACAGGTAATGTTGCAACCAGCTGCATTAAGCTTCCATACAGATTTCTGGTTTGGAGGGAAGAGTATGCTTTGCAGAGCTGCTTCACCTGTGCTCCATCCCCAAAACCAGACATCTCACCCATTTGTTGGGGGGTAAAAAATCCTGGAAACCCAGCTGCACAGTATGTGCCTGGAAGCTCATCTGTGGGTTTAATGAGAGCATGTTGCACCAATTCTTCTCCTATTCTATGAGGGTAGGGCTGTCTTGTGGTCTTTCTGCTACTCTATTGACTTTTTTTGCACCATGCATGAGGCCCCAATGTGTTGGAAAACTTCCAAGCAGAGCTCATTAATTGGGACTTCTCTTTCACTACTTAATGGAAAATCGTCGGTGTCTCTATGGTCACTAGATGGAGGAGTGTGCTGCAGCTGATTTTTGCTGCCTTTAGCTTTCTGATGAGAGACATATGGGTGATCTTTAGTCTTTCACCCTGGACAGCTCATCAGGTAACCGTTTTGAATGCATTGTTCGACTGATGAGACAGGCATCCCACAGACAATTTTAAGACACTATTCACCAGAAGATGAATCCACTCCAGTGCTGAAGTTACATGGGAGTGGTTTTATTGTGTTGGGAAATGTGACTGCAATTGCCAAGATATGTATACATTGCAAAAACCTGATTTTTGGCAGTTCTGGGTACAAATGGCACCCTGATAACTGCGCACAGATTGTGATACATGCCTTAACAAAAGTGTCTGGCACTAGGCAAAATGAAACTTCAACAAAATATTTTGAACGCAGTGAAGTACGCATGCATGTTTCCTAGGAGGGCTTTCCTTTACATTTGGGTGAATTAGCTGCAGAACTGTGGGGCAAATATAAATAACTAGGTAGTGCAGATGATGTGTATTAAGGTTGCCCCATTTAAGACCTTTTCCATTATAAGACCCTATTTTCAAATCATAGACTTTAAGGCCAGAAGGGACCATCATGATCAGCTATTCTGACCTCCTGTGCATCACAGGCCACAGAACCTCACCCATCCGCTCCTGTAATAGACCCATAACCTCTGGCTGAATTGCTTAAAGTCCTCAAATCATGATGTAGAGACTTCAAGTGACAGAGAATCCACCATTTACTTTAGTTCAAACCAGCAAGTGCCCCTGCCCCACGCTGCAGAGGAAGACAAAAAACAAACAAACAAAAAAACCAAAACCCCAGGGTCTCTGCCAATCTGACCTGGGGGAAAATTCCTTCCCAACCCCAAATATGACGATCAATAAGACCATGAGTGTCTCAGAAAGACCCACCAGCCAGACACCTGGGAAAGAATTCATTGTAGTAACTCAGTCTCCCCCATCTAGTGTGCCATCTCTGGCTATTGGAGATATTTGCTACTAGGCGTTACAGATCGGCTATGTGCCATTGTAGGCAGTCTCATCATATCATCCCCTCCATAAATTTATCAAGCGCAGTCTTGAAACCAGTTAGGTTTTTTTGCCCCCACTGCTCCCATTGGAAGGCTGTTCCAGAACTTTACTCATCTGATGGTTAGAAACTTTCTTCTAATTTGAAGCCTAAACTTATTGATGGCCAGTTTATATCCATTTGTTCTTGTGCCAATACTGGCCATTAACTTAAATAACTGCTCTCCCTCTCATCTCCCTTTCTGGTGCTTATCCCTCTGACATATTTATAGAGAGCAATCTCCCCACAGACTTCATCTGGGTAGGCTAAACAAGCCACAATCCTTAAGTCTCCTCTCATAAGATGATCATCCAAATAGCCCTTCTCTGCACCTGTTCCAGTCTGAATTAATCTTTCTTAAACATGGGAGACAGGAATTGCACACAGTATTCCAGATGAAGTGTTACCAGTGCCTTGTATAATGATAATAACACTTCCCTGTCTCTACTGGAAATATCTTGCCTGATGCATTTTAGGATTGCATTAGCCTTTTTCACGGCTGCATCACATTGGTGACTCATAGTTGTCCTGTGATCGACCAATACAGCCAGGACTTTCTCTTCCTCTCTCTTCCAATTGATATGTCCCCAGCTTATAGCTAAAATTCTTCTTGTTGATGGTCCCTAAGTGCATGAGCTTGCATTTTGCGCTATTCAATTTAATCCCATTTATATTACTTCAGTTTTCAAGGTCATCCAAATCTTCTTGTATAATGTTCAATCTTCTGTACTGGCAATACCTCCCAATGTTGTGTATTTTATCCCAATTACTGTTTACCTCTATGTCCTTAACTACTTTCTCTTTCAAAAGTAGTTCCAAGAAATTGCATACCATTGAGGGCAAACTAAAGGGCCTGTAGTTTCCTGGATCACTTTTTTTTCTTCCTTTCCTAAAGATAGGCACTATATTAGCAATTCTCCAGTCATAGATGGATTCATTAAAAATCCTTGCTATTGGGTTTGCAATTTTATGTGCCAGTTCCTTTAATATTCTTGGATGGAGATTATCTGGGCCCTTCAATTTTGTCCCATTAAGATGTTTAAGTTTAACTTCCACCTTGGCTATGGTAACTTCCAAATCCTCAGTTCCAGCAACCCTGCAACTACCCATAAACTCCTTGTTACCTTTATTAAAAACTGAGGCAAATAATTTGTTTAGATGTTGGGCCATGCCTAGATTATCTTTAATCTCCACCCCCATCCTCAGTGGTTAGCGGTCCCACTTCTTTCCTTGTTTTCTTTTTATTTATATGGCTATATACTTAAAACTTGCTTAAAACTTTGCCAAACTTTAGCTGTTTGGGTTGAAATTTTCCATGCTGGGTGTGCGTCTTAGACTGATTTTTTTTTTTGGATGACATTTTTAGCAAAAATTCTTTGGCCATTTGCCAGAAATGAGGTTAGGGAAAATATTATTTTGTCTATATTAAAATCTACAACTACCTCATTCAGAAACTTTAGCACCTCCTTGTTTTAGATTAGGTACTTGAAATTGGTAAGGGGGTTGTCTTAGTGTAGAAATGTGCCTTTACTGTTCCTGTGAAAATTCGTTCAAATCTGGCCATGATATGAATTTGGGAGGTTTTGGAACAAATTGATAAACTAAACAGTAATAAATCACCAGCACCAGATGGTATTCATCCAAGAGTTCTAAAGGAACTCAAATGTGAAATTGCAGAACTACTAACTGTAGTTAGTAACCTATCATTTAAATCAGCTTCTGTACCAAATGACTGTATCCCCCAGAGGTCTGTACGGGGACCAGTACTGTTCAACATATTCATAAATGATCTGGAAAAAAGGGGGAAAAGTGAGATGGCAAAATTTGCAGATGATACAAAACTACTCAAGATAGTTAAGTCCCAAGCAGACTGCGAAGAACTACAAAAGGATCTCACAAAACTGGGTGACTGGGCAACAAAATGGCAAATGAAATTCCATGCTGACAAATGCAAAGTAATGCACACTGCAAACATAATGCAAACTATACATATAAATGATGGGCTCTAAATTAGCTGTTACCACTCAAGAAAGAGATCTTGGCATCATTGTGGATAGTTCTCTGAAAACATCCTAGCAATGTGCAGCAGCAGTCAAAAAAGAGAACAGAATGTTGGAAACCATTAAGAATGGGATAGATAATAAGACAGAAAATATCATATTGCCTCTATATAAATCCAATGGTATGCCCACATGTTGAATACTGTGTTCAGATGTGGTCGCCCCATCTCAAAAAAGATATATTGGAATTGGAAAAGGTTCAGAAAAGTTCAACAAATGAAATTAATAGGCAGCATGTTTAAAACCAACAAAAGGAAATATTTCTTCATACAACACACAGTCAACCTGTGGAACTCCTTGCCAGAGGATGTTGTGAAGGCCAAGACTATAACAGGGTTAAAAAAAAAACTAGATAAGTTCATATAAGATAGGTCCGTCAATAGCTATTAGCTGAGATGGGCAGGAATGGTGTCCCTGGCCTCTGTTTGCTAGAAGCTGGGAATGGGCGACAGCGGATGGATCTCTTATGTTCTCTGAAAACTAAGTTCACACATGTTCAGTGGTGAAGCTGTTTTTTTTCGGTTCTGCAGGAAATTCCAGCATTTCCATTTCATTCAGTGAACTTTATTTTTGTTCCAGTTTGGAATGAAAACAGTAAATCTGGAAATTTTTATGTGAAATGAAATATTTGAAAACTTTTTGTTTTGTGTCAATCAAAATGTTTTGTTGTGGTAAAACTGAGATGTTTAGTTCACATTTTGATTTTTTATTTTATATTAAATTATGACTTTTAATATAAACTAAGCTAAACTTTGGAATGAAAAGTAATTTTGAAATGTAAAATCAAAATGCTGTGCTCTGATAAGGTTGACATTTTTTAAAATTCCAATTACACTTCGTTACAATATTTTAAAACAACATTTTGTTGAAATTGACCCATTTTTGTGGAAAGTTTTCGTTTCAATTAAATGGCAATTTTTTGATGGAATATTGTTTCACTGGAAATTTTTCGACTAGTTCTATCCAGAGGAGACTTGTTAGAGTTTGTCAGATAAGACGCAGAGGAGTGTATCTGCACTGAGCCTGTTCCATCCCAGGTCTGCAGGGCTGAGCTGAATTTTCCCTGCTCCTTCTGGCAGCCAGGGGTCGTTGTGGCAAGTAGGCACAGGAATTGAGGTCAGGGAGATTATGTGCTCTTGATGCCCCCCCATTGGAAGTTATAGGCAGTGAGGAGGAGAAGGAGGGAGCAATATGACTGGAACACAGAAAGGCGAGAAACTGGGCCTGGGTGGATGGTAAGGGAAAGACTAGGATAAGAGGATATGGTGGAAAGACTGAGATTGTGAGTGTGACTGTGTGCCTGGAGGTCCCAGGTGCCTGGAGAAGGGCAAACACAGTTGCTGTTTTTTAAAAGGGGAACAAAGAGGACCCAGGGAATAATCCCATAGATCTAGAGAAAGAATAGCGTGCCTATAATATTTGTAAAGCAAATTTACTCTCTTGTGTTTGTGCTAAATGACCTCTGCTTTCCTATATTTCTTCACTGCATTCACTATCCAAGTAGCTAAAGAGGATAAAATACCAGTTGCTATTAAGTATAGGTAGTTTCCTTGTGCCAAGTTCTGCTTTTCTTGTGGAGAAACCCAAGAAGAGGACCAGAAAGCCAGAAGAATCTGCAAGGTTTATTTTCATTTCCTGTAGCATGTGCCTCCTGGTGAGAGGAGTTGGAGGGTGAGGTCCTCAACTCTGCAGAGCTAAGTGATTTATGGATAAAGAACTCCCTGCTTGTGTGGAGTTGGGAGTCATCTACATGGATGTAGCTTTTCTCGAAGCCTTCTCTTCCTTCCCTAGCAGGATAGCTCTTGTTTTAGATATTCTGTTGTTATTTAGGTTCCTCCATGCCTGCTCAGTAGGAGCTCCAGTTGGGATCTAAAGGAAGTTATAGCTCCCAGCTGAATCAAGTTCTGGCTGGATTTCTTAACCCCCACCCCACAAAACTACAGAAATAGAACAACTCTGTAATTATCACTTCCCTAGAATTCCACGGAGTCCTAGGGAAGTGGAGGACAGGTCTATAGAGCAGTATCCCTCTTTCCATGCAAGCAGGAGGTAATCCATCTACTGAAAGTCAGCACCAGATCCTGGAGTTTGTTTTGCAGAAAGGGAATGGAGGGACATATAACAACCGTCCTACAGTTTACTGAAAATAATTTAGAGAAGAAAGACAAAAAATGTATCAGTAGGAAGAAAAAGAAACCGGGTTGGAGGATGATTCAACACTCTAGATCTCATTAGTATTGAGAGACGGGATATAGTATACTGTACGCTACAAATCAGTCACCTAAATTAAATTGCAAATTAGTCTAATAAAATGTTGAATGGTAATATAAGAACTAAAATACAATATTATAATGTCAGTGATAGGTTTCAGATCTTTTTTTTAACATTTGAATTCTAGAAAGGTTTTTAAAGGCAAAACAATGGCTTTGGAATGATTACACACAAATATTATTCAAGACAAACGTAAAAGATCTTTTGGAAACACACCTTCTTGAACCGTGCAGTGCTCTGGAATTATTATGCGAACGGCTATTTTTAATTAATACTTATCAGCATTTTGCAAATGGAGCAAAAAGTGTAACGCTTGGAGGCGTGTGCATGAACAATGCAGGGCAAATATGCTGCAACTGTGGGTCTCCCCACCCCCTCCCTTCAAACCCGTGAGGCCTTCAAGTTGGAAAATAGCATTTAACTACATTTACTGGCTAAATAACCCTTTGTTATTTTAAAATATGAGTATAGAGGGCTCTGTTTTTTCCATTGTTTGTATGTGAAGTAGCTCATAATTCTACATAATTTGAACACAGATTTTTCATTTATTCTCTGTTTTAGCATCTGGTACATGTCTCTGGAAGCTGGCCCAAATATGGGTTTGCTTAGTTGTTAAGCGTCAGGAGACACATCCCTGTATTTCTCAAGTATCCAAACTTCCACTGAAGGCAATGGACATTTGGTATACACAAAGACTGGAAGATTAGGCCTCAAGTTTGATATGTGCCTAGTCTTCCCACAACCGCATATTTAAATCGCAACAGGGCTGACTCAGACTTTTATCTTCCCAGGGCAGATAAACCAGTTCATTGTGTGGTACTTTAATTTTAGTGAGTTTGGTTGCAGAGAGAGGGAAGACTTTCGGTGAGACCTTAGAAACCAACACCCTGTCTACTCTGCATGGATGTTAACGGTCCTATGAAGCTCTTCATAAACATATATGGTTTTGCATTAGAGTCCTGAATTTTCTAACTTATTTACATGGCTCTCATCACCATAGTAACTGTTAGTCTATAAGGTGCCACAGGACCCTTTGTCGCTTCTACAGATCCAGACTAACACGGCTACCCCTCTGATACATAGTAACTGAGTGCCTCCTTGGTTCAGACAGTTCTTCCTCACTCCATACTGTTGTTCAGTGTTCTGAAAGCTGCTTGCTTATGGCCATCCATCCAATCGTCAGTGGTGTAGGCATCTAGATTGCTAAGCGCTTCATGATGAAAGGCTTTAAAAACCATCAAATATTATTGAAATTGGCCAGTGTGGGCATGTTGAACTCATTTTGCCCTCCTAACTCCCTGAAAAAATTAGGTGTGCAAATTACTTAATTACAAATTACGGTTACTTGAGCTCTGACTTATGCTGTGAGTACTTGAGGCCCATCCAGCTGAAGTCAGTAAGCAAATTGACCTCAATGGGAGTTTGATCAGTTCTTACTCAGCAGATTGCCAAAGCCCTAATTGAATTTGGTAGCATCAGTAGTGCCATGTTTTCACTTAGATTAATGAATAATATCTCTTTCCTTCATTTTATTCCAGTGTAAAATAAAATGAATTGGAGAGTCCAGAGATCCTTTTGACAGAACATGGAATATGCAAAGGGACACAGTCAGTTTTATAAGCGACTCTCCTTTTTGAAAATGCTTTACTTACTACTGTTAAACTAAATCCTAAAATTACTATAATTGAAATCGGTTAGAGGAACTGAGGTCTAGTTATAGGGTACCGGATGATGAGTCAGCCATTGGTTCTATTCGTGGCTCGGCTACCAACCAGTTGTGTGACCTTGTGGAAGACACTTCGCTTTCGTGTAGATAAAACAGAGATTTTTTTTCTCTAATAATAATACTCTATTGTTCTATAGTAATTTTTACCTCTACATCCGAAAGCACTTTATAAAGAAAGGTATCACTTACTCCCATTTTTCAGATACCAAAGCTGAGGCACAAACACCTAAAATATGTTTAAAATCCTGAGGTGGTTTTGCATTTTTTTTTAAATCAGTCCTTACACAGGCCAACCCCCACTGTGGTCAAACTGAGTAAAGACCTCAAGGTTTAGTCATCAGTGTTTAGTTTCCTTGCTTCTGTTAGTTAGACTCTTAGTATTACCTGAACTTAATGATTTTGTGTCTTAATTTCCTATTTTTCCTCCCAAAATAGAAAAAAAAAAACCATTTACAATCAGGTTGCTATATTATAGGGCACACTCAGACCCAATAGGATGTTCATTTTAGATGGTGATCTTGATATACGATGCTCTTGATTTCATGAGGTGCCACTCCTTAAAAAGACATGAAAATATTGTTTTCAGTTTCATTAGGACTCTGACCTATCACTAAACATGTATTCATATGTATATTTAGAAGACCACACAGCCTTTTGCGAAACATGCTTGTGAACATGAACAGTCTGAAGTTGAGCCATAACGTACAAACATATTTAAAATCACCATGCTCCACTGAATTCAATTGAACATGCTAATTCTACAAGTTTTATTCAGGAGCAACTGTGCTATGATTTCTCTCTCTCTCTCTCTCTCTCCCTTTTATATTTTACATGGTTACAGTTTGGGATTTAAGCAACTAAACACCAAACTTTGGAGTTTACAGGGATTCAAGTTGTTAAACTGGATTATGTCTTTTTTTAATACAGTGATGCAGATTTTTTACCAATTTTTTTATAAACTCATTGCATTTCATTAAGTTGTTCAGAAGGAAGCCATATCTGAACTTATTACACATGTGATACGTGTGCACACCAGAAATTCATGGATGTACACACCAGTAAATTCAGTATTTACTTAAGCAAAAAGTGGGGTTTTTTTAGGTGTGTGTGTGCGTGGGGGAAGAGTGTGTGTATATATACACAAACACACATGTACACCACAAGGAATGTGTCTTTTATTAACACAATTGGATTTAAAATTGTCCCCTTAGAGGTTTGTATTAACGTAAAGTTCTGTGGCAGCACAAGTAATAACAAAAATAACTCATTAATGACTGTTTTTGTTTGGACTCGGTCCAAAGCCCGCAGCATGATGTCTGATGAGTAGACAGTCTGATGAGTCCATCTCCTAGATTGGACATCAGAGATTGCCTGGATTTCTGTGGACTAATTCATTCTTAACTTGTCTTCAGCAATAATGTCATAAAGAACCAATCTAAATTATTTTGGCATTTGCTGTTTGCATTATTATTTTAATACAGCAATATGAATGAAGCAGAGGGTTTGGACTTGTTGGCTCCATGTTACAATAAGGCTATTCTCAGCTTGGCAAGAGTGTAGTGTAGGGCCAAAAGGTCATGGACTGAAACTGTCATTGCAGAATCTGGATATCTTCTCAGATCAGGGTTTAAGTGCTCACCAAGTAATAACCAAAAAACTACTTGTGACAAGCTAGGTGTGTGTTTTCAAAGTAATACATAGGAATTAGGTTACAGTGTAGTAGCCGTGTTAGTCTGTGTCAGCAAAAAGAAAATAAGAAAGAAAGAAATACTTGTGGCACCTTAGAGACTAACAAATTTATTTCAGCATAAGCTTTTGTTCAACAACTTCCATCCCACCATCAACCTCAGCCTAGACCAGTCCACACAAGCGGTCCATTTCCTAGACACTACTGTGCTAATAAGCGATGGTCACATAAACACCACCCTATACCGGGAACCTACTGACCGCTATACTTACCTACATACCTCCAGCTTCCATCCAGGACACACCACACGATCCATTGTTTACAGCCAAGCTCTAAGATACAACCGCATTTGCTCCAATCCCTCAGACAGAGACAAACACCTACAAGATCTCTATCAAGCATTCTTAAAACTACAATACTCACCTGCTGAAGTAAAAAAACAGATTGACACAGCCAAAAGAGTACCCAGGGGTCACCTACTACAGGACAGGCCCCAAAAAGAAAATAACAGAACGCCACTAGCCGTCACCTTTAGCCCCCAACTAAAACCTCTCCAGCGCATCATCAAAGATCTACAACCTATCCTAAAAGATGATCTCTCACTCTCACAGATCTTGGGGGACAGACCAATCCTTGCTTACAGACAGCCCCCCAACCTGAAGCAAATACTCACCAGCAACCACACACCATACAACAAAAACACTAACCCAGGAACCTATCCTTGCAACAAAGCCCAATGCCAACTCTGTCCACATATCTATTCAAGTGATACCATCATAGGACCTAATCACATCCGCCACACCATCATGGGCTCATTCACCTGCACATCTACCAATGTAATATATGCCATCATGTGCCAGCAATGCCCCTCTGCCATGTACATTGGCCAAACCGGACAGTCTCTACGCAAAAGAATAAATGGACATAAATCTGACATCAGGAATCATAACATTCAAAAACCAGTAGGAGAACATTTCAACCTCCCTAACCACTCAGTGACAGACTTGAGGGTCACAATTTTACAACAGATAAACTTAAAAAACAGGCTACAACGAGAAGCTGTTGAACTTGAATTGATATGCAAACTAGATACCATCAACTCAGGATTAAATAGAGACTTGGAATGGCTTGGCCATTACGTTAATTGAATCTATTTCCCTTAAGTTAACGATCCTCATTCACACCTGTGTGTCAACTGTCCGCAATGGCCATCTTGTTTATCACTTCAAAGGTTTTTCTTCCCCTGCTGTTATGGTTCCTCTCAATTAATTAGCCTCTTAAGGTTGGTATAGGCACTTCCACCTTATCATGTTTCTCTGACTGTATAAATATCTGTCCACTGTATGTTCCATTCCATGCATCCAATGAAGTGGGTTCTAACCCACGAAAGCTTATGCTGAAATAAATTTGTTAGTCTCTAAGGTGCCACATAGGAATTAGACGTACAACTCTAACAAAGAGGAAATTGGGTGCTTCATTATTACAATGTATGTGTTAAATTTACAATAAACTATCATGAAACATTACTCGTGATAGCTTTTGTTTTAGGAGTAGGCAGGATTGTACTTGAGGAGAACACTGTGTTTCCTTACTGAAACGCATGCAGCATTATTTTTGTGTAGAGTAATGTACAATGTGCTTTGCTGGTAGAATTGTTAATCCTTTGACTCAGGCCCAGATTCACAAAGGTGCTTAAGCACATGCCTAACTTTAAACATTTTCTTTCCATTTGGATCCTTCTTTCTTGCTATTCTATGATTTAAAAATATCTCCTAATGAGATATTGGGATTACACATGCACTGCAATTGTGAGGAGTAATTTACAGCGGACATTTGAGGGGTGGAGGGATGTGTGTGTCAAAGATTTAAAGGTGCATGATGAAAATTGGTAGAATATGTGATTCACAAATGAAGAGAGCACAATACTGTTACTTAAGAACATAAGAACTGCCATACTGGGTCAGGCCAAAGGTCCATCTAAAGGTCTTCTGACAGTGGCCAATGCCAGGTGCCCCAGAGGGCATGAACAAAACAGGTAATCATCAAGTGATCCATTCCCTGTCGCTTATTCCCAGCTTCTGGAAAACAGAGGCTAGAGACATGATCCTTGCCCATCCTGGCTAATAGCCATTGGTGAACCTATCCTTCATGAATTTATCTAGTTCTTTTTTGAACCCTGTTATAGTTTTGACCTGTTATCCTCTGGCAAAGAGATCCACAGGTTGACTGAGAGTTGTGTGACGAAATACTTCCTTTTGTTTGTTTTAAACCTGTTGCCTATTAATTTCATTTGGTGATGCCTAGTTCTTGTGTTATCAGAAGGAGTAAATAACACTTCCTTATTCACTTTCGCCACACCAGTCATGATTTTATAGACCTCCATCCTATCCTCACTTAGTAGTTTCTTTTCCAAGCTCAAAAGTTCCAGTCTTATTAATCTCTCCCCATACGGAAGCCATTCCATACCCCTAATCATTTTTGTTGCCCTTTTCTGAACCTTTTCCAATTCCAATATATCTTTTTTGAGATGGAGTGACCACATCTGCATGAAGGATTCAAGATGTGGGTGTACCATGGATTTATATAGAGGCAATATGATATTTTCTGTCTTATTATCTATCCCTTTCTTAATGATGCCCAACATTCTGTTCGCTTTTTTGACTGCCGCTGCACACTGAGTGGATGTTTTCAGAGAATTATCCACAGTGACTCCAAGATCTCTTTCTTGAGTGATAACTAATTTAGACCCCATCATTTGATATGTATAGTTGGGATTATGTTTTACAATGTCCATTACTTTGTATTAATCAACATTGAATTTCATCTGCCATTTTGTTGCCCAGTCTCGCAGTTTTGTGAGATCCTTTTGTAGCTCTTAGCTACTGGGGACTTAATAATCTTGAGTAGTTTTGTATCATCTGCAAATTTTGCCACCTCACTGTTTACCCCTATTTCCAGATCACTTATGAATATGTTGAATAGTACTGGTCCCAGTACAGACCCCTTGTGGACAACACTATTTTCCTCTCTCCATTCTGAAAACTGACCATTTATTCCTACCATTTGTTTCCTATCTTTTAACCAGTTACCAGTTAATGAGAGGACATTTCCTCTTATCCAATGACAGCTTACTTTGGTTAAGAGCCTTTGGTGAGGGACCTTCTCAAAGGCTTTCTGAAAATCTAAGTACACTATATCCACTAAGTACACTATATCCACTATATCCCCCTTGTCCAAATGCTTGTTGACCCCCTCAGAGAATTCTAGCAGATTGGTGAGGCATGATTTCCCTTTACAAAAACCATTTTGACTCTTTGTCAACAAATTATGATCATCTATGTGTCTGACAATTTGTCCTTTACTATAGTTTCAACCAGTTTGCCTGGTACTGAAGTCAGGCTTACCGGCCTGTAATTGCTGTGATCACCCATGGAGCCCTTTTTAAAAATTGGCGTCACATTAGCTATCCTCCACTCATTTGGTACAGAAGCTGATTTAAATGATAGGTTACTAACTACAGTTAGTAGTCCTGCAATTTCACATTTGAGTTCCTTTAGAACTCTTGGATGAATACCATCTGGTGCTGGTGACTTATTACTGTTTAGTTTACCAATTTGTTCCAAAACCTCCTCTAATGATACCTCAATCTGAGACAGTTCCTCAAATTTGTCACCTAAAAAGAATGGCTCAGGTTTGGGAATCTCCCTCAAATCCTCAGCCGTGAAGACCGATGCAAAGAATTAATTTAGTTTCTCCTCAATGGTCTTATCATCCTTGAGTACTCCTTTAGCACCTCGATCATCCAGTGTCCCCACTGGTTGTTTAGCAGACTTCCTGCTTCTGATGTACTTAACTTTTTTTTGCTATTACTTTTTGAGTCTTTAGCTAGCTGTTCTTCCACTAACTGGAAATTCTTTTATGGCCTTCCTAATTATATTTTTACACTTCATTTGCCAGAGTTTATGCTCCTTTCTATTTTCCTCACTGGGATTTAACTTCCACTTTTTAAAAGATGCCCCTTTTTTTTTTTGCCACTCACTACTTCTTTTACTTTGTAGTTTAGCCATGGTGGCACTTTTTTGTTTCTCTTTCTATGCTTTTTAATTTGGGGTTTATATTTAAGTTGAGTCTCTATTATGGTGTCTTAAAAAAGTTTCCATGCAGCTTGCAGGGATTTTACTTTTTGTTGTATACCTTTTAATTTCTGTTTCACTAACTTCCTCATTTTTGTGTAGTCCCCCTTTCTGAAATTAAATGTTGGGCTGCTGTGGTGTTTTCCCCGCCACTGGGATGTTAAATTTAATTATATTATGGTCACTATTACCAAGGGGTCCAGCTATATTCACCTCTTGGACCAGATCCTGTGCTCTACTTAGGACTAAATCAAGAATTGCCTCTCCTCTTGTGGGTTCCAGGACTAGCTGCTCCAAGAAACAGTCATTTAAGGTGTCAAGAAACTTTATCTCTGCATCCCATTCTGGGGTGATATGTACCCAGTCAATATGGGGATAGTTGAAATCCCCCGTTATTGAGGTTTTTAAACATTTTAATAGCCTCTTTAATCTCTCTGAGCATTTCACAGTCACTATCACCATCCTAATTAGGTGGTTGGTAATCCTACTGCTATATTCTTCTTATTAGAGCATGGAATTACTATCCATAGAGACTCTATGGTACAGTTTGGTTCATTTCAGATTTTTACTTCATTTGATTCTATGCTTTCTTTCACATACAGTGCCACTCTTCCACCAGCATGACCTGTTCTGTCCTTCCGATATATTTTGTACCCTGGTATTACTGTGTCCCATTGATTATTCTTATTTTGCCAAGTTTCTGTGATGCCTATTATATCAATATCCTCGTTTAATACAAGGCACTCTAGTTCACCCATCTTATTATTTAGACTTCTAGCATTGGGTTTACAAGCACTTTAAAAACTTGTCACTTTTTAGCTGTCTGCCATTATATGATGTAATTTAATGGGACTCTTTTCATTTGACTGTTTCTCATCAGACCTGTATTTTATCATCTTTCATCCTCTACTTCTTACTAGGACATAGAGAATCTTCATTAAGAGATCCTCCCCTAAGGGATGTCCAAACCACATGCTCCTCTGCACCTATCAGCTTTCCCCCAGCCCTTAGTTTAAAAACTGCTCAATGACCCTTTTAATTTTAAGTGCCAACAATCTGAATCCATTTTGGTTTAGGTGGAGCCCATCCTTCCTCCTTTCCTTAAAGTTTCCCCAGTTCCTAATAAATCTAAACCCCTCCTCCCTACACCATCGTCTCATCCACACAATGAGACCCTGCAGTTCTGCCTGTCTAACTGGCCCTGCGTGTGGAACTGGAAGAAGTTCAGATAATGCTACCACGGGGCCCTGGACTTCAATCTCTTACCTAGCAGCCTAAATTTGGCCTCCAGGACCTCTCTCCTATCCTTCCCCATGTCATTGGTACCTACATGTACTACGACCACCAGCTCCTCCCCTGATGTTGTTTCCTAGAATAATATTCTGCATTATAGCACTAGATTCAGAGTTGAAACAAAGCAAGCAGGAAGATCCTGATCAAACATTGAAAGATATTTGTTTCAAAGTACTATTGTGGAGTCTTAAAGCCATGTTAGGATCCTCCTCACTTCTATTGTTCTTCAGAGGCTTTTCAGCAACATTGAGTCTAATTTAGTTTTCCCTTACAATATTCTATTTAAATTAGTATTAAAGACCTGTAATACAAAGGATTAAAAACAAAAAATTGAACTTTTCTAGCCCAAGAGCCCTGGTTGTAATCTTGGATTTGTGGCCAAATTGCTCTATTACAATTTTAAAAATGTTCTCTTGTCACAGTTTCACTTGTTCTCTGAAGAGCTAGATTGTGATTTGGACTACATGCCTTTTGCAATGGAGGAGGAGACAATAAGAAAACCCTTTATATTTGGTTCCTTGCAAGTGGGAGTAAATTATGCTACTTATCTGCTTACTCTCGTTCTTGGAGCAGTTTGGAGAGGAATAGAAATTGCCTTGGGTCCACTTATCCTGTTTTCTGGTCCGAGCAGTGGTCCGAGGAGATTGGGGTGACAGTAATCTATTGCTGCTGAAGACTACATGTCCACCCTCTGAGAAGAAGTAGTTCTTGGATCACTGAACGATGGTATAGTGTGGGGGAAGATTTAGAGATCACTCTAAGCACAATGCCTCTTGGGTAGTGCTGCTCACACACCACCCCTGGCTAGGGCTGTACTAGAGGCATGGTCTAGCTGTGAGAACTTCTTTGATAGTAAAAACCATTTGAGGACCTATATCGTGTATTTTCAGTGAGATGCTGTCTAAAATGGATTCAGTACCTGCTTCCATCAAGTGGAATATGCTTGGTGTGTGCTGTCTCTCTGACTCATAGCTTTTATAGCTCTATTTTCACTTGCAATCTTTTAACCATTCAGACTCTGAATTTGATCAAAGTCATTTTCTGCAAGTCTGGTTCAGACCTGGACACTATTCGGATGGGAGTCTTCTTAAAAACCAAGAAAACTCCATCAACAACAAAGCCCTCAACATGTGGCACTCTTGAGGATTCAGTAGGAGGCACTGTCATCTGAGCATGCAAATCGCCAGTAGTACAGAAAGCCAGAGTGAACAAGATTTCTCCAGAGACAAGGAGGTTAGGGAGTAGTAATTCGCTTGCCAAACCTGGGGCATGACCCCGGACATTTTCAGTCATCCACAGCTAGCATTCCACCCCCTTAGTGGTAGTGAACTCAGCGCGCTCCCTGGAAGTTAATGGAATCACTGATGCGATGGCTTTGCCTTGGCTGTCCCCTGGCCTGCCCCCAGATCCTAACTCCATGTTGTGCTCAGTGCACCAGTGTGTGCAAAATTCCCCAATGTGCCCACTTCACAGCCACTGACTGCGAAAGACTGGCCTGACCACAAAGTTCAGGTCCAGAACTGAACTGTCTGAAAGTTTGGATGTTTGAATGAGGGGTTTTTGTATGGGCCTGCCTCTATGGTCTATTAACCTATCCTCTATGTTTTGTACAAGAGATCCCAGCTGCTTGCTCTGTGTGGTGTTTAGATGATATCTGCTAAGCCCATCAAGTAGATTGCTTCCCCACCTCTGCTCTTGGAGAATGTTAGAGCATGTCTACACTACAATAAGAGTACGTCTAAACTGTGATAAAAGACCCACGGCAGAGCTGCGACGGGTCTGGGTCAGTTGAGTTGGGCTCACAGAGCTCAATTTTGTGGAGCTACAAAATTGCAGTGTAGATGATCTGGCCTGGGCTGGAGCCTGGGGTTTGGGACCCTGGAGTGGGGAGGATCCTTGAGCCTAGGCTCCGGTCCGAGCCCGCACTGCAATTTTATACCCCCATGAGCTTGAGTGAGCTTACCTGGGCCAGCCATGGCTGTACTGCGGGTCTTTTATCACAGTGTAGACGTACTCTTGATCACCCTCTTCCCACTGATGTTGGTTGCTACAAAGCCATCATGTAAATGGCCATTCCCAGCTAGTCTAGAACATAGTTCAACTTGGGCAATTAAGGCCTGTATGGCACCCCATCTCCCGGAGTCTGAAACTCATTATACAACCCCTGGAGCCCAAATATCCCACCTGAATTAAGCAGAAACCTTTTTTCCCCTGAGGTGGTTAGCTGAAATGCTGCATTTCTCTCCCAGACGCTGAGAAAATTCAGTCTGCATAGTCCTTATGAAAACAATGTTAAAATTAAACATTGCATGGAAAATTTACATCATGTCACACATGCTTTCAAAAATAGCATCTTGTTGATGGCATTCAAGCAACAGCATTTAGTTGTGGTATTTTTCACAGCTTTTTAAGACATTTAATGATATTTGACATTGGAAATGAAAGCAGATTCACATTATATTTCAGTGTGCTCTGCGTTAGCAGTGCCTGGGTTGATCATGACTGCTGTCTAAGGGTATGTCTATACTGCTCCACGGTTTGGATTACAGGAGTGTGACTATCCATGCACACCAAAGTATTGCGCTATTACCCCCTGTATGGGCACTGTGGGTGTGAATGTAAAGGCCCCCTACTTTGCACTAATGTGGTCCTGTGCAAAGAAGCCTACATTAGTGACCAAACAGGGCTACGTTAGTGCAAACTAGGAACCTTTAATTTTGCTCCCACCACATGCACATGAGGGAATTATAGCATAGTCCTTTGGTGCATGCTGGAAATCACCCCCACTCCCCAGTCTGAACTAGTACAGGGCAGTGTAGTCATACCCTAAGGCTGTGAGCAGGAGGTGCTGGAACAGTTTCTATAGTGGGGGTGCTGAGAGTCAATGAACCAATCTGTAAACCCCGTATATGATGGAAACCACTTCAAGCCAGGGGGTGCTGCAGCACCTATGGCTGTGACAGAATGGGCCGCTTAAGATTACATTCAGAAGCTTTGTTTACTTTAGTTGCTTTTTTTTAATTGGAGTAGCTGTGGCAATTTTTATTAGTTTCCTCATCCACGTTTGGAACAAAATTCCCATTAAAACAGGGAGTTGGAAGTGCTGCGCCTTCATAGCCAGAAGGCACGTCAGTCAAAATCAGCAGTGGCTAAACTGGATGTTTTGGAGTGGGGACTGCTATAGTTAGCAAATTCTCTCTAGCACCAGAGCTCCTTCCTCTTAGCACCGTATGGGGCCCAAGGGAGTCAGTTACAGCTCTCTGATTCTGCTGGCAGCTATAAATCATGCTTCTGGCATGGGGTTCTCAAGAGTGGAAAATGGGCATCGTATTATGGAGGTCCACGACACTCTCTGCCCATTCCTGATATACTGCCCCCAAAGCAGGAGTGGGGGGGGGGGAGCAGTGAGGACAGAGGCTTCAGGCCTGGCAGTGACACAGATATGCAAGCAAGGAGTTCCTCTAAGCCGAGGATTCTCTACTAGTGATGTGAGGCAGAATAACAGCCCCTTCACACTACCTGAGCGGTGCAAATGGGCTATAACCAGGCTCGAAAATGTGACCCTCTGTTGTCTTGTGTATTGACTGGTCCATTCATACATGTGTGTGCAGAGTAGGGGCCAGAGATCAGCACACAGAATGGCGTATCAGCTGAGACCCAGAAGTAAGTCGGGCGGGGGAGGGTACATTCATCATCACCTTCAAGTTTCACTGAAAGTTGCAATTGATTTCAGTGGGGGAAGAATCAGTCCCATCATCCCAGTAACTGCACTTGCTTAGATGTGCTGTCCTCAGTGAAGAACCAGTGCCCTCAAATGCAGTGGGGATGCGGGGGGACACAGCACACAGATGACGCACAAAAATGTGAGCAGATCCTCAGCTCAGTGTCCATCTCAAACGCATGATCTCAGTGTCCACTTTTCCCAGCTCTTTGGGGATAGGGCTGTGGAGCATGTAGCTTCTCACGGGGATGGCCTTGAGGGCATTCTGGGTCTCATTCCATAGCTAGGAGAGGGACCGAACAGGAAGAGTGCTCTCACTCCGCTTAATTTGAGAGCGTCGCTAATGTAGGAGGCACAATCTGGCCCCGATGCTAGGATCTATGTGTAAAAATAATTGCATCTTTATATAGGAATAGGTTTACCATGTAATCAATGACAGTCACCGGAACAAAGTCTGTATTGATGCAGCTGGCAAACGTATAAATAGTCTGCCTGTAGCAAAAACATGTTGTCAAGTCACTAACTAAGCACAGCATCTTGCACTGTTAGACTCCTGCAGCTCAAGAATCCATCTCTTGTTCCCAAACTGTAATAGCCGGATATATGTTTAGATAATAGTACAATTACTTAATCAGTATTGAGTCGCAGAAACACGCCCCCCCCCCCCCTGCAAAAGAAAGGAGGTTTCTGATTAAGATCTTGGGGTTGAACCAGGTATTGTCCTATGTTAAACTATCCACAGTACAGGCCAATGTTAAATGTCTGGGTGATTTGGGCCTGCAGGCTTTGAGGTTCGGGCACAGCTCTCTGCTCAGTCACAAATTAAATCTGTTTCAACCTTGCATAACTTCTTTTGCAACCTCTTTTTTCCCCTTACATTTTTGCGCATGTCACAGTTGGGTTCATCTCTCAATGCATAAGCCTGACAGGCCCGACTTGCACAAGCATGGTATGAAGTTACGCACCAGGGTGTGTGCTTGCCTCTATGTCTTTCTTTACACAATTAAAGAACCAAATTTGTATTTCCTAGGGCTGTGTTAGAGCAGGGAAAGGAAGTGTGTTAATTAAACTAGCCCTGTTTCTGAGAACAGCCACAGAGATTCCAGTGACTCTCTTGAAACTATGGAGCAAGATAGTAGCCACAATAAATAGGAGAGTTTGCACCAGACAGCATCACTTTCACTGAGGTGTCCCTAATCACCTTTTCTTTGAGTGGCTGAAGGACTATTCCTTACATTCGCTGGTCACTATTATTTTGAAAGGACTGTGACACATTCACATTTTAACTGTCTCTGGGTATAACACGTTTGGCCTGTAGGTTGTGAGGTTCTGCGGTGGAAGGAATGTGGCCGGCTGCTTAGGAAATAAGAACTATGAGCCTGCCAGGACTCCTTGCTTCTAATCACAGCCCTACCACTATCTTCCTGTGTGATCTTTGACCAGTCACTTAACCTCTCAGTGCCTCAGTTTTCTATAAATTAGATCAAAAAGGTGCTCTTTAAATGAATATCCTTCTGATTCTCCCCCCTGCTCCTTGTACCCACTTAGTTTGGATGTTCTTTGGGGCAGAGACTGTTTTTATTATGTCTAGTACAGCATCCAGTATAACAAGGCCCCAATGGTAATACAAATACATAATAATAATAATATAGAAAGTCTTGATATCCTCAAAGCCCCCCTCTCCCCCAGAAGCATTACATACATTTATATTCTGTGCACAATATTATTATTATTGCTTTTCAGTGAATGGTCATGGATCTTCTCTAAATGGCACTGTGCATCTTTCCCATTGTTAACTTCATCACTTTTCATCCAGTTGTTTCATTATGTTACCTACTGATTGTGTCTTGTCTCAGTTTTGGTCGTAAATTCTTTGTAGCATGTACAGAACCCTATTAGCAAAATGAGGCGTTGATCTGATTGGCATCTCTGGCTGTTACTGTGATGAAAATAATACATAATAGTAATTTCCCCCTGAGATTACTGCACTATTGGTAGTGTGGACACACTTATCAATAGACATTTTAATTTAATTCACATGGCTGGAGTAAAGTGAAATATGTGACTGGTTGAGATTTATTACTGTTTGTACAAGGGAAGCAAAGGTACAATGTATACACACAAACATAATTGCAGTGCTTAGTATTAAATGTTTATTCAGGCTTTATGCAAGGGTCAGGGAATAGCCTTATAAGTCATATCAATATAAAATGATATTACAGTTGTGAAAGGACCGTGTTTCTCTGCATTTTGTTATGGAAAAAGACAAAGTTATTCTAAGTAGTGGATGATGTAATCCAGGGTTTGAAATGAATAGGTGCAATGTACTTGTGCTTTTTTTTTTTTTTTTTTAATAGGTTTTAATTCCCTGGGCTGTATGTATGTCAGTGCAACAAAGCTAAATGCTGTCTGCAGAAATGTCTGATTTATTATCAGATTGTTACACTGTTAAGGAATATACAAGGGGAGATTTTAACTGATTGTGGCAGAGAAAAATGTATGATCTTGCAAATGTGGAAATACTCGTTTATTTTCTAGCTATAGTCCTGCCCCCACTGACACTTCTACAATCCCAGTGAAGCCAGTGATGAGTGAAGTCAATAGGTTTGACCCTTTGTGTCCAGTTACAGTACTCCTAGGGAGTGGTCAGTGTGGAAATGCGTGCGTGTGTGTGTGTGTGTGTGTGTAAACAGTGTGTCCTCCTCCTGGGGGAGAGCAATAAAAAACAGGTGTTCCCCTCCCAGCTAGGGGAGGGCTGGTAAAAACAGTGCATCCCCCTCCTGGCACGGGGGTGCAGGGGTGAAAGCAGTGCAGACCCCAGCTCTGCTCCTGCTCTGCTGGCCTCGGCTACCTTGGGCTGGCAGCCCCCAGTGTCTTGCTGTAAGTGGCAGTCCAGATGTGCCTACCTTTAAGATGCAATACAGGCACAGTACAGTATTTTCTGTCTGTCTGTCTGTCTCTGCTGCTGCCTGATTGGTTACTTCCAGTTTCACATGGTGTCGGGTTGACTGGTTAGTCCGTAACTGGTGCTCATATTTTTTAGGTTCTACTCTTTGTTTTTAGAAATCGCCATCACAATTACTTGTCTAAGCCCAGCTGTCAATGGACAGTCCAAGGGAGTAGCAGTTCTTAACTTTTTATCCTCCCATGGCAAGAAAATGCATTATTAAAACAAAATGAGGTTATAGTTTGACTAATCTTTTCACTGTCATATAATAAGAATAATGTTAATGGCATCCTGGCAACAAGCAGCTTTTATGAGTATCCAGTGCCTTGGCTATATTTCAGTGTTTAATCGCTCTGCCATGAACAATAGTCCTGAAAGAGTAACTTGCAGTGAGCGTTCTGATTCATCAAGAACATCCACCACAGGCCTATTAAACAATTAGTCCCGATAGGTCATATTTTCATGGGCCATTAGTACATGCCTCAAGTGTTTTGGGAGGTACCAGTCTGCAGTAATAGCTGTATTTCAACAGAAATAGAAAATCTATATACTTAAATGAATGTAGCAGGTTTACCAAATCCTGTTAATTTTCTGTAAGTAGCCTTTTATAATCTCCTACAACCTGTTCTGTACCGGAATGGTTAACTATAAATCCTACTGATCCTGCAGTCCTTACTCAGGCAACATTCCTGTTAATGTCACTGAGTAGAGACAGGAGGATGGGTCACTTAAAAGTAAGGTGAAAAGGAGGAATTGGAGTCAAAAAGAGTTTTGCCACTGACTCCAGTAGGAGGAGAAGCCTACCCATTATGTTTTGTTAGGCTGAGGATGGTGGATTTGAATCCTTTATAAAAAGTGACATGGTCAGAGTTACTTCTGCTGCCTTACATATATATGTATCCATAATTCTCCTTTTCTGTTCACTGTCCTTCAAAGCTTTTCTGGGGAAAAGAACCCAGGAACTGAGCTGGCTCTAACCAATTTTTCTTGAAATATTACATTCTCCTTCTGACATACTAAGGATTTGTTAACTTAAAAGTACGACAGGCAATTTAAGCCTATTTTTCAAAGAGGTTGAAGCCAGGCAATTGTAATAGGAGTTTGAGTTAAAATTCCATTATTCTGAAGTAGTCAAAGTTCAGACATCATTAGTTGCCCTAGACATAAAATGAACCATTCCTATCTTGAGATATAAATGTATCATTTATTACCAAAGCTACATAATTGCTTTAATTATTCAGAGCATTTCCTGGGATTGATTTATCTATGGCTTTTACAGACAATTTGACTTTATTTTAAAATGATAAAGAGACATGCAATATAAAATCCATCTATTTGTGGTATATTTAGCCTTCACAACATTAATTATTTCCCTCCTAACCCAGATTAGCATTTTTCTCTTTTCCTGTTAATTACAAACCTAACTCCTGAGATATCAAGACCATAGCTACCCATGTTAACAGAAGTATGGATTTTCACATTTTTCTTTGAATTATTGCCTAGTATTAAAAGATACTTAATGAAAGATTGTCCGACGTTAAATTAGCTTTCACATTCGCTGCTTCCAAAGAATAATGTTAAGATAACTTGACAGCCATGATAAATTTAGATGGTGGAAAACAATAGTTTTTTAAGATGTGTGATTTCTCTACACTTGCACATCCGAGTCAGCATTTGGGTATTTCATTTCAGCTATTTTGTGCTCAACAGCTTCTTTTCCTTGAACTATAATATATTGATTTTTGTCATTTATCTAAATGCCATTATGTGAAGACACACCAGAGACCTTCAGGTTTGAGTAGGATAGAAACAACAATAACTTGTTTCAATATGTTTATCTTTTACACATTTCTGTATTTTGAAAGTATCACACAGGTGGTATTTGTAAAGTAAGAAAATGTTACCTCATCTTGTAGTCTGATTTGTATGGATGTGGGGCCCCAGTGCCTATCCGGGCTACTATTGACTTAACTGGAACTATACTGGGCAAAACTGTTCACGCAGTCAATTAGATTGCAGAGTTAGGATCCAGAAAATAAATACATCAATTCAGGGGAAATCTTTGCTTTCAAACAGAGCAAAAATGTTGGGCTAACTCCTGCAGCATTTACTCACATTACAGAAGAACATAAGAATTGCCATACTGGGCCAGACCAAAAGTCCATCTAGCCCAGTCTTCTGACAGTGGCCAATGCCAGATGCTTCAGAAGGAATGAACAGGACAGGTAATCATCAAGTGATCCATTCCCTGTCACCCATTCCCAGCTTCTGGCAAACAGAGGCTAGGGACATGATCCGTGCCCATCCTGGCTAATAGCCATTGAGGGACCTATCCTCCATTAATTTATCTAGTTCTTTTTTGAACCCTGTTGTAGTCTTGGCCTTCACAACATCCTCTGGCATGGAGTTCCATAGGTTGGCTGTTCATTGTGTGAAGAAATACTTCCTGTTTTTATGAAACCCGCTGCCTATTAACTTCTTTTCATGATTCCTAGTTCTTGTGTTATGAGACGGAGTAAATAACACTTCCTTATTTACTTTCTCCACATCTGTCATGATTTTATAGACTTGCATCCTATCGCCCCTTAGTTGTCTCTTTTCCAAGCTGAAAAGTCCCAGTCTCATTAATCCCTCCTCAGATGGACGCTGTTCCATACACCTAATCATTTTTGTTGCCCTTTTCTGAATCTTTTCCAATTCCAATATATCTTTTTTGAGATGGGGCAACCACATATGCTCACAGTATTCAAGATGTGGGCATACCATGTGTGATGTTGCACTCTATATGATTTTATGAAAGTATGCTAATGAGTGTGGATATAATGTAACTTGAATATGCTTCATGCAAAAGGTCTCTTGTAAGGTATCATTACAAAGCTTATAATCTACTGAGTGTGGTCATCCTATTTGTATAAATGTATCACTCTTGTATCTGAAACTAGAAATATGAAATATAACCCTGAGGTCCTATTGTAGTTATGCAAACTGTGGGCCATTAATGGTGGTTTGGAATCTTGATGGCTCCCATCAACCAGGACAGTTGACTGTGGATGGCTCTGTTTGGTGGCAGGCTTTCCTATGAGTCAGGCTGGGAGGAATGAAGGCTTGGGGTATCACAGGACATGTGACCATGTCACCTGGTACTGAAATACATCTTAAACCTGGTGCTTTTCCATTTAGAAGGGGGGGTGAGGACCCAGAGAGACACAAGATTCTCGCCTTGTGCCAAAGCTATATAAGGGGGTGGAACAGAACAAAGGGGGCTGTAGTCATGAGAAATCCCCTAGCTACCACCTGAGCTGGAACAAGGATTGTACCCAGACTAGGAAAGCATCCAGTCTGTGAAAGAAATGTATTGGAACATCTCTAAGGGTGAGATTTTATCTGTATTCAGCTTCTTACTGTATTAGGCATAGGCTTGCATGTTTTATTTTATTTTGCTTGGTAATTCATTTTGTTTGATCTGTTATTACTTGGAACCACTTAAATCCTACTTTTTGTATTTAATAAAATCACTTTTTACTTATTATTTAACCCAGAGTATGTATTAATACCTGGGGAGGGGGGCAAACAGCTGTGCATATCTCTCTATCAGTGCTATAGAGGGAGAACAATTTATGAGTTTACCCTGCATAAGCTTTATACTTATTTATTAGTATCTATTTGGGTCTATTAGTATCTATTAGCGGATCTATTTGGGGTTTGGACGCCATTGGGAGTTGGGACCTCATTGGGGACCTCATTGGGAGTTGGGCATCTGAGTGTTGGAGACAGGAACATTTCTTAAGCCGCTTTCAGTTAAGCCTACAGCTTTTGGGGGACGTGGTTCAGACCTGGGTCTGTGTTTGTAGCTGGCAAGTGTGTCTGGCACAACCAGGCTGGGCTCTGAAGTCCCAAATTTTTGGGCAGGGACAGCAGGGGCAGAAGTAGTCTTGGCACATCAGTTGGCAGCCCCAAGGGGGTTTCTGTGATCCAACCCGTCACACCATGGATTTATATAGAGGCAATATTATATTTTCTGTCTTATGTCTCCCTTTCATAATGATTCCCAACATTCTGTTTGCTTTTTTACTGCCGTTGGACACTGAGTGGGTGTTTTCAGAGAACTATCCACAGTGACGCCAAGATCTTTCTTCAGTGGTAACAGCTAATTTGGACCCCATCATTTTATATGTATAGTTAGGATTATGTTTTCCAATGTGCATTACTGTGCATTTATCAACATTGAATTTCATCTGCCATTTTGTTGCCCAGTCACCCAGTTTTGAGAGATCCTTTTGTAGCTCTTCGCAGTCTGCTTTGGACTTAACTATATTTAGTAGTTTTGTATTATCTGCAAATTTTGCCACCTCAATGTTTACCCCGTTTCCCAGATCATTTATTATTATATTGAACAGTACTGGTCCCAGTACAGATCCCTGGGGGATACCACTATTTACCTCTCTCCATTCTGAAAACTGACTATGCATAGGTGACTATGCAGAAACTAGTCAACGGAGATATCTTGTAGACTCGTGATCTTTTTTGTAAGAAAATATTACTAGGAAATGGTATATTTGTTTCAGGAGGCTTTGTATGGTGGGTACTTGAGGGGATGTGGGAAGAAAAAGCATGACAGAACTAATTGTGTAAAATGTGATGTGCAATGTAAAAAAACAAACAAGACAATGGGAAAAAAACCCTATTAACATTAAACACTAATTGCCTACCGTGCCGTAACTCAGGCCTTGCTGACTCTGGTACCTTATTGGTTAGCAACATTTCAACTGCTGCTTACTCCTACACCTTTCAATTACCAAGCTTCATAGTCTCACTTTGTAGTTTAAAGTACTCAAAAACTTCGGATGTTATTTTCTTGAACTCAGACTTTAAGATCTGAAGGGACCATTATGATCATCTAGTCTGACCACCTGCACAATGCAGGCCACAGAATCTCACCCACCCACTCCTGTAATAAACCCCTAACCTATGTCTGAGCTATTGAAGTCCTCAAATCATGGTTTAAAGATTTCAAGGTGCAGAGAATCCTCCAGCCAGTGAACTGTACGCCATACTGCAGAGGAAGGCGAAAAACCCACAGGGCCTCTGCCAATTTGCCCTGGAGGAAAATTCCTTCCCGACCCCAAATATGGCGATCAGCTAAACCCTGAGCATGTGGGCAAGACTCATCAGCCAGACACCCAGGAAAGAATTCTCTGTAGTAACTCAGATCCCACCCAATCTAATATCCCATCACAGGCCATTGGACATTGACTATTTACCGCTAATAGTCAAAGATCAATTAATTGCCAAAATTAGGCTATCCCATCATACCATCCCCTCCATAAATGTATCAAGCTTAATCTTGAAGCCAGATATGTCTTTTGCCCCCACAGCTTCCCTTGGAAGGTTGTTCCAGAACTTCACTCCTCTGATGGTTAGAAACCTTTGTTTAATTTCAAGTCTAAACTTCCTGATGGCCAGTTTATATCCATTTGTTCTTGTGTCCACATTGGTACTGAGCTTAAATAATTCCTCCCCCTCCCTGGTATTTATCCCTCTGATATATTTATAGAGAGCAATCATATCTCCCCTCAGCCTTCTTTTGGTTAGGCTAAACAAGCCAAGCTCTTTGAGTCTTCTTTCATAAGTCAGGTTTTCCATTTCTTGGATCATCCTAGTAGCCCTTCTCGGTACCTATTCCAGTGTGAATTCATCCTTCTTAAACATGGGAGACCAGAACTGCACACAGTATTCCAGATGAGCTCTCACCAGTGCCTTGTATAACGGTACTAACACCTTCTTATCTCTACTGAAAATACCTCGCCTGATACATCTCAAGACCGCATTAGCTTTTACCATGGCCATATCACATTGCCTGCTCATAGTCGTCCTGTGATCAACCAGTACTCCTCTGTTACTTCCAACTGATGCATCCCCAGCTTATAACAAAAATTCTTGTTATTAATCCTAAATGCATGACCTTGCACTTTTCACTATTAAATTTCATGCGATTACTATTACTCCAGTTTGCAAGGTCATCCAGATCTTCCTGTATGATATCCTGGTCCTTCTCTGTATTGGCAATACCTCCCAGCTTTGTGTCATCCACAAACTTTATTAGCATACTCCCACTTTTTGTGCCGAGGTCAATAATAAAAAGATTAAATAAGATTGGTCCCAACACCAATCCCTGAGGAACTCCACTAGTAACCTCCCTCCAGCCTGACAGTTCACCAGGGGCGGCTCCAGGCACCAGCAAAGGAAGCAGGTGCTTGCGGCGGCACATCTGAAGGGGCGGCATTCCGGCCATTCCTGGGGTGGCACATTTCAAGGGCCGCGGCTTTTTTTTTTTTGTTGCTTCGGCAGCTCTGGCCGCGGCTTTTTATTTTTTTCTTCTGCAGTTCCGGCCACGGCTTTTTTTTTTTTTTTTTTTTTTTCTGCTTGAGGTGGCAAAAAAGCTAGAGCCTCCCCTGCAGTTCACCTTTCAGTATGACCCGTTGTACTCTTCCCTTTAACCACTTCCTTATCCACCTTTCAATTTTCATATTGATCCCCATCTTTTCCAATTTAACTAATAATTCCCCATGTGGAACCATATCAAATGCCTTACTGAAATCCAGGTAAATTACATCCACTGCGTTTCCTTTGTCTAAAAAGTCGGTTACCTTCTCAAAGAAGATCAGGTTGGTTTGGCACGATCTACCTTTTGTAAAACCATGTTGTATTTTGTCCCAATTACCGTTGACCTTAATGTCCTTAACTACTTTCTCCTTCAAAATTTTTTCAAAGACCTTGCATACTACAGATGTCAAACTAGCAGGCCTGTAGTTGACCGGATCACTTTTTTTCCCCTTCTTAAAAATAGGAACTATGTTAGCAATTCTACAGGCATATGGTACAGCCCCTGAGTTTACAGATTCTTTAAAAATTCTTGCTAATGGGCTTGCAATTTCATGTGCCAGTTCCTTTAATATTCTTGGATGAAGATTATCTGGGCCCCCCCGATGTAGTCCCATTAAGCTGTTCAAGTTTGGCTTCTACCTTGGATGTGGTAATATCTGCCTCCATATTCTCATTCCCATTTGTCATCCTGCCATTATCCCTAAGCTCCTCATTAGCCTCATTAAAGTCCGAGGCAAAGTATTTGTTTAGATATTGGACCATGCCTGGATTATTCTTAACCTCCACTCCATCCTCAGTGTTTAGCGGTCCCACTTCTTCTTTCTTTGTTTTCTTCTTATTTATATGGCTATAGAACCTTTTACTATTGGTTTTAATTCCCTTTGCAAGGTCCAACTCTACATGGCTTTTAGCCTTTCTCACTTTATCCCTACATGTTCTGACCTCAATAAGGTAGCTTTCCTTGCTGATCCCTCCCATCTTCCACTTCTTGTCCACTTTTTGCTTTTTCTTAATCAACTCTCTGAGATGCTTGCTCATCCAGCTTGGTCTACAACTCCTGCCTATGAATTTCCCCCCCTTTCTTGGGATGCAGGCGTCTGATAGTTTCTGCCACTTTGACTTGAAGTAATTCCAGGCCTCCTCCACCTTTAGATCCACAAGTTCTTCAGTCCAATCCACTTCCCTAACTAACTTCCTTAATTTTTTAAAGTTAGCCCTTTTGAAATCAAAAACCCTAGTCAAAGTTCTATTTTTGTTTATCCTTCCATTCAGTTTGAACTGAATTAGCTCATGATCACTCGATCCAAGGTTGTCCCCTACAACCATTTCTTCTATGAGATCCTCACTGCTCACCAAAACCAAATCTAAAATGGCATCCCCTCTTGTTGGTTCAGCAACTACTTGGTGAAGGAATCCATCAGCTATCGCATCTAGGAAAATCTGAGCCCTATTATTATTATTACTAGCACTCGTCCTCCAGTCCATATCTGGGAAGTTAAAGTCTCTCATGATCATACTATTCCTATTAGTATTTACTTCATTAAAAACATTAAAGAGGTCTCTGTCCATATCCAAATCAGATCCCGGTGGTCTATAGCACACCCCAAGCACTATCCCAGTGGAGGCTCTAGTAGCTTTCTTCCCCAATGTGATTTTTGTCCAGACAGACTGTCTTATCCATTCCATCCCTTCTTATTTCTTTACAGTCTACCTCATCACTGATATACAATACTACTTCACCACCTTTACCTTTATTTCTGTCTTTCCTAAACAGCACATACCCTTTAATACCTGTACTCCAGTCATGACTACTATTCCACCATATTTCTGTTATCCCTATAATATCTGGTTTCACTTCCTGCACCAGTAGCTCTAGTTCCTCCATTTTGTTACCGAGGCTCCTCACATTGGTGTACAAACATCTTAATTTTTGCTGTTTGGCCTCGCTCACATTCTTTAGCTGATTAGGCACAGACATTCTACCGCCAGTATCACCTATTAGACTGGTATCTACACTACCCTTCCACCTTATGGCCATTCTCTTACCCATGGCTGTATCCTTTCTTACTTCATTTTCTTCCCTCTCAATGTTAAAATCCGGCATGGAGATTACCTGGACATCTCCCCCAAATTCCTAGTTTACTGCTCTCTTAATCAGTTGTGCCAGCCTCCATCCTAGAAGTCTATTTCCCTCCCTACTCAGGTGAAGTCCATCACGAGAGAACAGTCCTCTGTCTATGAATGCCTCCCAGTGGCCATACATCCCAAAGCCCTCCTTATAGCACCACTGCCTAAGTCATCTATTGATCATCATAATTTTGTCACACCTTTGTTGCCCTTCTTTAGGAACAGACAGAATCCCACTGAAGATTACCTGAGCTTCGATTTCCTTAAGTGTATTCCCCAGCCTGGCATAGTCTCCCTTGATACGTTCCAGTGAGAATCTAGCCGTATCATTTGTTCCCACATGAAGGACAATCAGTGGATTGTTTCCCGCTCCCATTAGGATCCTCTTCCACCTCAGGTCCACATCCCGTATTTTAGCACCTGGCAGACAGCACACCCTTCTGTTCTCTGGATCAGCTCTGGTTACAGGCCTGTCTATTCTTCTCAGTAAGGCATCCCCAGTCACGTAGACCTGCCTTTTCCTGGTGATGGTGTGATTCTCTGGTCTATCTCCTGTTCCCTCTGGCTGCAAGTCCTCTTGATTCCTATTCTCCCTCGCAATCCTGTGCAACCCATCCTGTATCCTCCTGGGAATCATATTTGGTGTTATCTTCATTGACTCTTCCCCTTTTCCTATAGGACAAGCTGCTCTTCTCTTCTTCCTTGCCCTCCCACCTTCAGTGACCACCTGCTGTACTCCTTCTTCATTTCCCAACTCCACAGACCTGTTCCTAAGCTCTATTTCTCCTTCACTAGCCCCTCTTTTCCTCTGCCTGGTTCTGTTAGTCACATGCTTTCACTGTCCATTTTCGTCACCCAGAAGTCTCCCCTCAGTGTTCTTTGATCCTGCTTCCATCTGCAAGTCTGAGCTTTTCCCTTCAGCCTCCTCACGTCTTTGCTCCATCATCTGCTCGAAGCCCCTTCTAAACACAATCAGAGTTTCCACCTGCATCTCCAATCCTCGGATCTTTTCTTCCATCAGCTCTATCAGGCGGCACCACATGCAGACGAAACTCTTTTCAGGTACCCCCTCTGGGATCATGTACATACCACAGCTTCCACATCCAATCATCTTCATTGTGTCCTCCACTGCTTGGGTCACTACCACTGCTGCCTCTGTATCTGTCATAGCCTTCCCACCTAAGTCCTGTTAGTCTGGGAAACACAAACTAAACCAAAACACCACCACCCACAGCAAAACAAACCCCCAACGAGCACCACAAGACTGCCAGAACACAACTCACTCCCTTCACTACTTTGTCGGTTCCTCTGCCTGGTTCTCCTAGTCTTCCTCCCAAACTCCCCCGTTTACAGCTCTGTTTGCTGGCTCCTGTGCCGCTACAGCTGTCTTTGCTGCTGCCTGACTGGCTGGCTACCTTTATAGGACCCCTAAGCAGAGAAGCCCCGCCCCCTGATCAGGGCTCAGCTTCTGCCTAGTTAGAAAGGAGATAGAACTGTGTGAAGGCAGAGTGGTGTCCATAATAAATTCAATACCTTCTTCTCCAACTTTGCCAATAGATTTCAACATTTCTAAACATAATTTTAAAAATATACAGGAGACCCCCGCCAGAACGTGCGTCAACATAGCACCAATTCGGAATTAGCGCGGAGGTGATCATGTATCCTAAAATAAATTATTTACATTGGGATCCACGGTAACGCACCCCCTCACTATAACGCGGTCCCCACATGGCTCCCAAACCCCACATTCTAGCGCGGGTGCGGTGTATTTATATGAAGGGGTAAGATCCTCAGCTGGTGTGTTTGTCATCACTCTATTAAAGTTAAAGGAGCAATGTCACTTTATTCCCGTAAATATCTGTGTACATAAATTTTGAATTGGGGAGATTTGTTTGTGTGTGTGTGTGTGTGTGTATGTACCCGTTTTTGCAATTGTCAGAGCATGATACTAGAAGCCAGAGTTATGTTCCTGACACACTCAGTGACATGCTGAGTGATCTTGGGCAAGTTATATTACCCCTGTCTGCGATCCAGATTGTGTGTGTGTGTGTGTGTCTGTGTGTATCTATATCTAATGTTACACACAAAAATTGCATTAAAATAATGTTAAAGTTGCAAAGTCAAGGACTCAAAAGTTAGGAAATGCCAGAATTAAAGGTGTCCATGTCTCAATACCTGCCTGCTTCTTGCGCCAGTCTCCCCGCTCATAATCCTCTAAAGACCTGGCTCTTCTCCCTCTGCATTCTCCTTCTCACTGACTAGAAGCCAACAGGGATACTGAGAGCATGGGAGAGACAGTGTCCCTACTCTCCATTCTAGTGTTTTGGAGCCCAGCAACTGGGAATAGCAGTTGCACAAAAAAAAAGTTCTGTTCAGCTATGGCAGACTGGGCTGGAGCATGCTCAGTGCAGGTGGAATCTTTGGAGAATTTAGCTGCCCAGTTCCACCAAGCAAGTATGAATTGAGACTTTCATAGGCTCATCACTTACCAAATTTGGGCTGATTTTTCACAGGGATCATAAAAGATACATCTCTGACACCAGGGTGACCTGCCTGCCAAATTCCAAATCCCTGTTTCAAAGCATGAACACGTAGAGCTTCTCAGTTAAACAGATGTAAGAATTTGTTAACATAGGCAAAACAACTTTTTCCCCCTTAACTGCTTTCTGAGAAATAGCAGAGCCTTTTTGCTGAAATTCTCCCAAAAGATTTAGTCTCAGGTAGACACTCGACATGAAAAATTAAAGCTCAAATAGTTAAAGATTGGCAAAGTTATAATAAACTTAAAACAGAGTATTACAATAGGCAGTACTAGGGTGTCACTATTATCTCTGTGTGTGTATCATCACAGGTATGTGTATGAATGTATGTAAACATCTGAGTATTTATATTATATTACATAACACTTCATTTGCATAGCACTTTCCATCTTAGAAGCTCGAAGAATTTTACAAACAAAAATGGATTTTTCATCAAGCTCCCTGTGAGTTAGATAAGTATTTAGATAATATTATTATGAATTATAAAACCCAGGTTTCTTATTTCCTGATCTCGTGCTAACCACAAGGTTATCCTTTCTCTTTTTTTAATGGTGCTATTATTAATAAAAGTTTGTGCAACTATTCGCAGTAGAGGTTGCTAGAGATCATTGAGCTAAGCAGAGTTAAGGTAAACAGTTCATTAGCTGCAGGAAGTGATTGTTTGGAGAATATTTACTTTTAATCTAAGATATATGGGTTCATGGATTCATTGTAGCAGCCTATGAGGCTCTCAGATACTATAGGGATGTGTACAGTATAAAAACAAAATAGTGTTTTTGTATTATATAATCATAAAACTTGCATATGACTATCTTCTTACACTCATACTGTTCTATTGTTATGAAAGAGACTTTTACTACTCAATATTCTCTCAAAAAACAGCTAAAAGGGATTTTTTGTAATGTCATGTTACTTTAAAAAAAATCCTTGTTTTTGCAAGTCTATTGGTCTTTTTTGTCTAATTTGTCAGGAGCACCTTAGAGAAAATCAGAAAGGTACATCTTGCTGTGGGAGATAGAGGAAAGCTTTTGCTTTAAGAAATGTAAAGCATAGCTATGAACTGAAATGTGACTATATAAAAAGTGTACGTTCTTACCGACAAGATCTGCTCTCTACATTTTTAATCCAAGTTGCATCTGTTTATTTTAATGACAAAATGAGTTTTTACTGCATTTTATTCTTGCTAGTAGACACACCACAGCAGTGGAAGAGTGATTTGGGCTCTGTTTGGTCTTCGACATAATCAACAAAATTGTTAACTAAGTTCCAATTGCAGGGCCAAATTCAGACAGTGCAGGTGCACATGTGTCTTTCAGTGCAGAATTTGAAGGCTGTGGAGTTAAAGGCGTATTGCTGAGGACGGAATTTGGTTTGTTGAAACATTTTTTTACTGATACTCCTATGTGAGCGAAAAAGAACCTAGCTTGACATTCAGAACCTAGGACCTAGGTTGAGGTTGCAGGGCTGGCAGTTAGGAAAAATAAAATATTTTTATATGTGGAAACTAAGTAAATTTGATCTGGAAATCATTGAGATGCATCAAAAGAAAAAAGTGTGGAATTCCAAAAAAGACACTTCTTGAAGTAGAACCACACTTCAATGGGCTTTTGACTAGATTCCTAAACACGTCCTTGCTGTCAACGAAGCCATAGAGGAATTGGCATGGTAGTGTTAAAAGTACCAAAATAGTTGCTAATGTATATTGATATTTTCACTACAAGTGAGAAAATACTATGAATTGAAATGTATACTTTGTTCAAATGTTTTAATGTAGGCTTTCAAAGGTTTTTGTTAATTTCCTGCTTTTTAATGCTAATATGCTTGTCATCCTGTTTGTTCATTAAAATAAAGGATGAGTTAAATTTAACATTTTTATTCAAAATCTGGGAAAAGAAGTAATTCTGTTTCCTCTCTGTCCTGTGTCCCACAGGGCTATTCAGATATTGTTACAGTTTGGTGCATTATGGGAAGTTAAAGACACAGGTTACAGGGCTGAATTATGCTATAGGCATGGTGCGGTATCTTCCATTGTTGCACCTAAATTCCATTACTTGGTAATACTAAAATCCTTGTAGAGTTAAGACAAGCAAATTAACTTATATAGAGCATTGTCTGTCTTCTGACACTGTTGGTGAGTGTGTATGGATAGTACATTAGTGCAGTAATATATTGACAAGTAAAACTTTTACATATTTGGGGCCAAATTGTACTCTCAGATGTGCATGCAAGGCGAGGTTCCTGTTGAAGTCCATCTGGTCTATGGTATAGCATTTATAAATATGACTACTTAATATAATAATGATGCATGTATCAGGGTCCAGGTTGTCCTTCCTAGATCCATACATGGATGAACCCTGTGTATGCAACCCTCCTTCTAAAGGAGGGATACTGTGGCACCTTGCAAGCCTTCCTCAAAACCCCGAGGAAGGTATCCATGGATCTGGAGTCCAAGCAGGGCGAGGAGAGGAGAGGGAGGCAGGGATGAGGGGAGGTTGGAGGGACATACGCCCCCTCCAGTGGGCCACATGGAGATTCTCAAGAAAAGATGGTAACATCCTGAGGCATTATTATCTTCTCTGGGATGTCATCAGTTCAGTCCATCCCAACCCCATGGTCCCAGGAAATCACCAGAAGCATGGCTCTGTTGGAGTGCCAAGGAATAGGGGAGAACCGTGGGGGGCCAGAATATAGAACTTCATGTAGATGATCCTGGCCTCTCAAAGAGCCCTGATTACTCCTTGGGACCCTCCAGGTTTGGGAGTGGCAGAGAATGATCCAGGCTGGGGTAATAAATACAGTTAATATCCATGTTCTCATCGCACTACAGTATAGAAATCCAGTTCACATTCATTATGAGGTGCTGAAAGGGGAGGAAAGGAGAGAAATCCCAAGTTTTACCTTTCAACCCTCTAGAAGAGATCACAAAAAAGTCTGCTCTTTCCTGTCTGATTTCAGTAGGTCACAAAAAGCAGGACATTTATGTGCCTTTTAGAACAAGAATCTGGAAAATTGTTTCATTCATTTCTTGTGGGCCTTGTGACTACAGGAAAAGTACAAAACTGAAATTTGACGTTTCTGTTATAGATCACCTAAAGGTCATTGGTCTAACAATTTACCAAACATATATAGTTTTCTACTGTGATGTCTTCATGTTGGGTATGAGGCCTCCAATTTGGAGAAATGAGGGGAAAGTGAGCTCCTTTCAGGTCACTAGTTCTATTGAATGAGTTTTAGCAAACAAATTTAAACAAGAGACGCAAGTGTGTTCAGTTGGTATCAGTGTTGACAGCCATCATTAACCAATGGGTGGAGACTATCCACTAATACTAAATGTGTTTGTTCAGCTATGCACACAATTGTGTACAATACATACATCAGCTTAAATGTTGTGCTGTGAAAATAATTAATCAATCATTAAGCCATATCCTCTGAGACATTAGCTGTGTGTATGAAAAAGGATTATATAATAAAGTTACTTGTTTTGTATGTAAAGGTTAACTATAAATATACAGTAGCCTTTTGGAAAGATGTTGGGATAAAATTTCTGAATTGCAGGGCCAGGGAAAGCAGGATGGGAATAATTAGGGCCAAACTCTGCTCTCAGTTACACCCACAAACCCGCACAAATTTTAAAGTAACTAGGATAACTTTTATGGCATTGCAATGGGTGTGACTTACAATGACCACGCCTTCTAGTTTTCGCTCTGTAAGTAGCTGTGAGCTGGGTTTATGACGTGTGTTTGGTGCATCTTATTAGTAATAGCTGTCAGTTGTGGAATTATACCAATATTTTGCTGCCGCATCTCTACCCTTGACAAGTAATAGATACTGACATTCTGTGACTCAGGCGACAAAGATAAATCTGCACATGAGATTCTCCTGTGTCTTGTGTCTGTGGTAAGAACCTTAAAATCAATGTACCCTTTCATCGATTGCTGGCAGGTGCATATCTTTGAGTTAAAGTGTGGGAGCCAGGAGTCGTATTGGGTTGATTGAATTCAGCACTTTTCAACAATGAGCAAAACTTGGGATGTGGTTAGGAAGAAACCACTGGAGATTTAGAGGTTGATTTGGGAAGCTGCTGTAACTTGACAGCTAATTGATAACTTGGTACTGTAGCTCTGTTTTTACTATAATTGGATGCAGGTGGAGGACTTCTTTTCATCTGGAATTAAGAGATAGCAGCACACAAACTTTCCTGAAAGGATAATAGATTTGATCCAAAACAATTCACATTAATGGGAAAGCTGAGTCAGATAAAGATGTTAGGTATAAAAAACAGTTACATTAGGAAAGGATTAAACATTTAAATGGTGATATAAATAGAGAAATAAGGCTAGCTTGCTAAGTCACCTTCCTAACATCTATTAACTCTCACAGTGGAACTTTGGACTGAGGTTGGAATAATCAGGTTTGCCTTAATTATCTAGTTTGATTTTGGCCATTTAAGCAGCATCTTCATTTCCAAATAGCACATCAGTGGAATTACTCATTGATTAATTTGGGCCATGTTTGTGCAATATAAAGAAAATACTATGGGCCAACTTCATCCCTGCTATAGCTGAGTATGACTTCCCATTGGTTCAACAGGAATTACTCCCATTTACGGTACAGCTGAATCTGACCTATTCCTAGCCTACGATTCTTAGTTTTTGATGACCATCCTTAAGAATTTAGAGGTATTATTTTTTTGAGGAAACATAATTGAATCTATAAGGAAAAACTTGATAAAGTAACTCAGACATCTTAGGTACAGAATTCAACATGTTTCCACATTCACTCCAAAATAAACCTGGATGAAACATTTAATACAGATCAGATGCAGGCCAGACACCCAGGGCTTATTCCAATGTAAACCCCAGTAGAGGTCTTCTGTGGGAGATAACTAACCAGGGAACACATTAGTGGCAGTAGAAAATCACTGCAGTTTTGTTGGGGGTAGGGAAGGTGTGGCGGGCCTGGCACCACCCCGCCCCCTTGGGGCCAGGGGATGGGGTGTCGGAACCTCGCCACTCCCAAGTTTGCATGCTCGCTTCCCTGTGGGCGGCCTGATGCGGCCTAATAACTTCAATCCATGCAATCACCCCTTGGTCGGGGTAGTGTTCCCTAATGGCCAGGGTCCATATAAATCACTCCCAGCATCAGAGCAGTGCGGCCCAATGGCCAGGGTCCATACAATCCCCCTCGCAAGTGGGGTAGTGCGGCCTAGCGGCCGGAGTCCTGGTAACTCACCCCAAATGTCCGGGCAGTGTGGCCCGGTGGCCAGGGACCATATAAACCACTCCCCACATTGGAGCAGTGCAGACTAATGGCCACAGTCCATACAATCTCCCTCGCAAGTGGGATAGTGCGGCTTATTGGCCAGAGTCTGGGTAACTCACCCGGAATGTCCAGGCAGTGAGGCCCAATGGCCAGGGTCCATATGATCCCCATCCCGGGGTTAGGGGGACCGGGGCCCGCCCTCTCCACTGGGTCCCGACCCAGGACCCTGGTAGTGACAAGTTCCCCTTGCCACTGGCTTGGCGGGAATCCGCCCGAAACACGCCGAGCCTCTGTGCAGTTTTAACACCATTTTCCTCTAAAGTCCCCTTGGGTCACTTCCTACCATAACCTCTGGGTTCTCCGCTTCGGGGGGTCCTCTGGTCTGTTCCCCTTCTGTGACGTACTCCGTCCGGGCGTCGGGGCACGTCCCAGCTCGGCTGGCCTCCAGATCCTGGAGCACAGGCTGTCCCTCCTTGGGAGCTGGTGGCGTGCCTCCTTCCCCTCCAGTGGTTAGTCCAGACTGAGCAGCTCTGTAGGCTTTTATACCTGTTCTCCCGTTGGAATATGCCCAGCAGAGCCCCAGGGGTGTGGTTTCCTCTGCTAGGGGTTAACCCCTGCGGCACCAGTGCAGGGCCGTTCTGCCCCATCACAGACGGCTATAGGGACAGCAATGATCAAAAAATGGATGGCTCAGGAATGAAGTGTGGCCAGTGTAACTAAGAAGTGTACTGATTCAGTGCTTCTCCCAGTGGACACTGCTCCCAAAACTCCTGCAGAGGTTAAACTTGTTCCCTTCTCTTTGGAATCCCTAAAGGAAGTGGTCATAATGCTGCCCTCTGTTTTTGTCCATTTGCACCTGTCTTTGACAGCTCTTCTGATTTGTCCCTTAATCTACTGTATTTTGGGGGGTTTTGTGTGGAAAAAAATATTTCCCATACATTTCTGCTATGTAAAGGATTTCTGAGTTTTTAAAGGTTAGGATGGTGGATGGGTCTGTACAAGTATGTTAAAAAGAAAAATGTCAGCGTTATTTCAGAATACATCTCAGAAATAGATGTTTCCAGGTTTGGTTCTCTATAGGTAGTTCTGGTAGGGTACCTTTTATTAAGCTGCTCCAAATCACTAGTGTAACTTAGTAGCTAATAAGAACACACAAAAGGGTTATGAATAAGGCTCGTTATATAGTTTTTCATTGCAATATGGTGAACTAAAAGAATGTTTTGTGATTCTAGGTAATGATCCATGTATTTCAAGTGTCTTTTCAGACCTCTCTCTAACCAGACAAACAGGAAATTAGAGAACTTGCTACCATCTTGGACTCTGGCTCTGAAACGAAGAAAACAATGAAGTTATTTGATTAGCTCACAGCTGACTGATCAAATCACTTTATAACTAGATCTTTTGTATTAAAGTAGGGAAAAGGGCAGGTGCTCATGTGGAAACTACTGTTCACTCTGTTTCCTTTACTGTAAGCTTTTATGTCATCAAATAAAGTCAGACTCTCCCCCCAGTATTAGATAGACAAATGCTGCTCTACTTTTTCTCTTTCTTTGTATAAGGACATTCTGAGTGCAGAGCCTCCATCTATGGAATTAATTCCTCCTTAAGGTCTGAGAAAGCCAGAGTTTACCTACCTTCAGGATGTGGCACAAGGCACATCTGCTTAATTTGGATGTTAGCCAGTTGCTGGGTTTGTTGCTGGTTGAGACTGGGGATTGTTGGTTCTTTTCCTTGGCCGAAAGTCTGTCTTCAGTTGATGGAGGCAGGGGCATGGATTGGTCTAATATTGTGCCCGCCATCACTCAGTATCTGGGCATGAATGCAAAACATTGAAAATAATATCAATTGCTTCATCAGCAACAGGTCTTCGTGGTCCTTCAGAGTGAAAGTTTGGGTCTGGCCATGAGGTAGATCCATAAGAAGATTGAGAAATATGATACTCCAGCTGCCTCAAACTCAATAAGATTTTAAAAAACTTTCCAACTTACATTTTATGAACTCAACTACTCTTTTTAGAAAGGGGCATTCCCTCTCTGCAAGAGACTGTGTATCTTTGTGTACTAAAGAAGCTTATTGGAATGGCTAAATCAGAGATTTGATAGAGGATATCTTCCTGACTGCTAAATCCATTTTGCCTGGACATTGGAGAGCTGCCCCATAGATGCAGTGTTTGCTTTGGCTACCCAGTTTTGGGTCGGATGTAGAGTGCCCCTTTACTACTTTATAAACTGACTTTGAACATGCGCCTTTACTTGTCATTTATTTGTACCCGCTTTCAGATAGAGGTGGATGACAGAATAGAAACTATGTGAGTGGGGATAGTCCAAGATTCCCCTCTGCATTCTGTCCTCAGCGCTGACCTGGAAGGAGACATCCGCAGGAAAGACAGGGTACAGTAACTCCTCATTTAACGTTGTAGTTATGTTCCTGAAAAATGTGACTTTAAGCGAAACAATGTTAAACGAATCCAATTTCCCCATAAGAATTAATGTAAATAAGGGGGTTAGGTTCCAGGGAAATTTTTTTCAAGACACACACACACACACACACACACACACACACACACGTTTTAAACAAACAACTGAATACTGGTACACAGCAATGATGATAGTGAAGCTTGGTTGAGGTGGAGGAGTCAGAGGGTGGGAATTTCCCAGGGAATGCCTTACTAAATGAACTAGCACTCCACTGAGCCCTCAAGGGTCAACTCTCACACTCTACAAGCCAGCAGGAAAGATGTGTTTCAGAGATAGAAATGCTCATTTCCAATTAGGTATCAAGAGTGGGGTCAGAAGTACACTGCCTTGTTAATTAGATCAGCAAGCCCCGCAGCTGCAGCTTCTGCCTAAGGCAGCAGCTCCCTCCCTCGTGTGTCCCCCCCGCTCTATGGAAGATGGGGTAAGCAAGGTGCAGAGGGACATTAGCCCCCCAGTTCCCCCCCACACACACAGCAAGCAGGCAGGAGTCTCGGAGAGCATAGCAGTGGGGGAAGGGACAGCTGAACTGCCATTGATAGCCTGCAAATGGCATTAGAATGGAGGATTTCACAACTGTAAAGGAGCATGTTCCCTAATTGATCAGCAAAATAAGAACGAAACAACGTTAACCAGGACGACTTTAAGTGAGGAGTTACCGTAATATAATTTCCATTCTGTCCTTTTGCTAAGGATGCAAATTAATGCTAGTTGCGGTGGTAGTTCTACGTGATATGGGCTATTTTCTAGTGGCAATTGGATGGAGGCTAACAGCAGTCCCTCAAAAGCAGTCGCTTCCAGCTGTGGTAGATTTGAACCTAGAAGTGAAATGCTGCATATTCCATACAAATGAACTTTAAATGACATTTAACACACGTGGAAGAAAACTGCTATTCTAAGAATAACTTCATTAATCTTTACACTTCATAAAGATCACAATATACATTTTTTTCTTGATTTTTCTTTTCCCTACATAAACTAATCTTTTGCAAAACCAAAATCGCTGTACCTAGTTTTTAAAGGTCAGTGTAACCTTTAGAATGAGTGGGGGAGAAATGAAGCTTGTTTCATTTAAGGCTCTTTGGTGCTTATTAGGCATTGGCTCAGCAGGGAGCTCGGGGAGGCACTATCTCTCTCTGAATTCCCAGGTGCACAGCTTAATAGGGTGCAGTGGGCACTCCACTTAGCAACCAGCCCACTCTGCCTTGGCCCCTGCCTCTTCCGGTATAACAGCACTCAGCAGGAACCAGTCCTTGCACTCTCTGTGTACAATACACTCCTTTCTGCTCCCCATCCCAAGCCTTTTGCATCACTCAAGTCCCATATAGGCCTCTTCGGTGGTGATTAGGCTTCATGCAGGTTCTCTGGACAAGAGTGACTTTTACCCAGTGTGTGCAAGGACTGTAGTTGTGACAAGTTACTCTTTACACCTTATTTAACCCCCGATCCCTCCCCCCCAAACACATTCCACAGTCCCATGCAGGGATTGGACACAGTCTAGCCCTTAGAAAGGAATTGGCCTCTCAACTTCTGCCTCTACCTAGCACATACTGTGCCTGTGGATCTCCTTGCCTGAGGAGGCTGTGAAGGCTAGGACTATAACAGGGTTTAAAAAAGAACTGGATAAATTCATGGAGATGAAGTCCATTAATGGCTATTAACCAGGATGGGTAAGGAATGGTGTCCTTAGCCTGTTTGTCAGGGGGCGGGGGTGATGGATGGCAGGAGAGAGATCACTTGATCATTACCTGTTAGGTCCACTCACTCCGGGGCACCTGGCATTAGCCACTGTCGGTGGACAGGATACTGGGCTGGATGGACCTTTGGTCTGACCCAGTACTGCCATTCTTATGTTCTTATACTCAGCCTCAGTTATGAGCAAGGCCTGTAATACTGCACTGCAACATGGACACTCAGGCCCACAACCACAAAGGAAAAAGTCATGGGATGTTCTGATGTGGGTCTCTCTGTCTCTGTAGTTGAAACCATTCCGCTTTGTATTAATTAGTTTTGTATTGAGCCAGAGAGGGAATGACTTTTGCCCAGTGGTTTGGGCACTCAGCTGAGAGATCCCTCTCCAGATCTCTTTTCCTCATCAAGCAGAGGGGGGAATTGGACCAGGGGCTGCTACATGATGGGTGAGTGCCCTAACCACTGGGCTACATATAATTCTTCCCCTGCCCCTAGCTGTTTTTTGTGTGGAATTTGGCAGGTACTTAAGCCAACTGACTTAAACAGAGGGGTTTCTGCTAAATTGAGGGTATGTCTACATTGCAACAGAAGACCTGCAGCATGGCTGTGGTGGCTCAGATTGGCTGACTCAGGCTTGTTGGGCTTGGGTTGTGGGACTATAAAACTGCAGTGTAGACATTTAGGCCCAGACTGGAGTGTGGGCTCGGAGACCTCACGAGGGGGTGAGTCTCTGAGCCTGGGCTCCAGCCTGAGCCCAGATGTCTACACTGTTGTTTTTAGTCCCATAACCTGAGCCCTGATCTGGGCTCTGAGACTCAGTACTATGATTTTTTTGTATTGCAGTATAGACATACCCTGAGTGACAACTTCTTGTTAGGCAGCTCCACGGATTCCTCAGGATTCTGCCAGTCTTAACTTTGCCTTGGAGGTTAACCCTCATTATACTTCTATTCCCAGACTCTCCAGAAACGTCTCCCTGCAACATCCAGCCCCTGTCACTGCTCTCACACAAATTAGCAAGTCTGTGGTCCCTAAAGAGACAGAATGCACACCAGCCTGTCGGCTCAGCAGAGGATGCATACCTCACTTTACTTGAACAGCACTGAGCTATAAAACAAGAATACGTTTATTAATAAAGAACAGAGATTTAAGTGATACTAAGCAGAGACAATGGAAAAAGAAAATGGTTACAAATAAAACAAAAGTGTAATGGTGCTTCTTAGTGACTAAAGTGTAACTCAACAGGCTACAAGCCTTGACTAAGATAAGTTTCTTACCTAAAGAAACCTAGCAGTATCATTCACCCCCATGGTAAGAGATCCACCATTCGAAGAGACAAAGAGTGTTGTCCTCTTTTTGTCCCCTGGTGGATAACAAAGGCGTTCTCTCCCCTTCTTATAGTCCAGTAAACCGTAGGGAGCTGACACCATTCTGCTTTTTTAATCCTCTTGATAACTTGCTTTTTCTGTGGCATGTTAAAATGCAAATGAAGCCTCCTTTATGTTGGTTTCATGATATTTGATTCTCAACAGGGACCTAGGCGGATAGGTATGTCAACATTCCTTTGCCTGGGGAAGGCTTGTAATCCACCCTGCTTTGTTACATGCTTTTAAACATGTTTTTAGTAGACACATACAACTTTTCAGTTAACATACATCATGCAATAGCCATGATGACTGGCATGCCATTCATTTTCATTTGATACCCTACACGACATTCTTTATAGATAAATACCCCAACAGCAATGTGCTAGGTTTAGAGAGTTGGTCAGGCTTGATAAGAATTGCTGTTACATGGCAGTCAGCCCTTTGCCAGTGGGCAATGAGGGGCTCTAAGGGCACACTTTTGTGGCACCAGGGCTCAGTGTCTGAGAAAATAGTGCAATTTACACTGTTTTTTTCTGACAAGGTTAATTCCCAGCTGTTCAGCTTTGGTTTGTTTTTAGAAAATATCATGTCCCCTGCATGACACCAAAGTTGTACCATATTGTAGAATTCACTGTCAGTTTTTGTACTCTTTCCTATGAAGTAGCTCTATATAATGAAGCCTGAATTACTGTATATTGCTAATTTGCCAGCATTACACTGAGTCAAGATCTGTTATAAATAGCATTTTGCAGGCAATTTTTGTGAAAGCCTTTGCCCTGGATTTGTTATCTTAATTCTTTATTGTATCTTCTTTTATTGGTATCAGAGCAGTTATTTAATTTCTTCAGCAGCAGAGCACCAAGGTTTCACAAATTAAGGAAATATTGGATAAAAACATCCTATTGTTTGCTTTCAAATTACATGGGGATTTTTTCAAAAGCCAGTTGACTGCATTCATATTCTGGTAGTACTGTACAATTAATATTGGACATATGAATTACATATGAAGCAAAAACAAGCCTGCAGTCCTTTTATGGGAGGTAGATGTGGCTTGTATTAACAATGCATACATTTTTGACAGGCCTACTAATCGTGATTTGTAAAATCAGGAGCAAAGATGGTTATGCTTGCGATAAACATTGGCATTCAGATTGACATTAAGGGGTATTAGAATCCAAAACTCTGAGTGCTGCCTGTGCATATTGTTTATATTTGATGTTTGAAGTGCATAGCGAGACGGTGGTACAGCAGTTCTGAAATCATAGCTGTTCTATATTTATGGTTGCACCTGATTAGTTCAGCTTAGCATCCGTCTTTGCATTCAGTTCTGCCTCAGCTCGCTACTAGTTTAGCAAGAGAAATGCTTGCATTTTCAGGTGTGTGTGCATATGCTTAAAATGAGACCATTTCAAATGTCAGACCATAGCAGTATGGAAATGATCTTTTATTTAAATTTTATAAAGATCGATGAAGAAAGCTGAGCCAATGTAAAGCTATGGCTAAAAATGTAAATGCAAAAAGAGCCAGGGCATGCAAAGTGATGCTTACCATAACAACCATGATTCTCACACCTTGCTTTGTGTACTGGTATGTGGCATTAAGTTTTAATGCCTTACTACATATCTGGCTGATTTACTGTAGAAACCATTATTGTGAATGTCCTGATCTGGGCATTTAAATGCTAAATTGTAAAGTTAAGGCAGGATGCGGGGGGGGGGGGGGGGGGGGGTTGATTGAATTCCATTTTCTTGAGTAAAAACAAAAAAAGAGAAAATTCAAGAAATTAAAAATGAATAAATCAAGAGAGAGAAGAGACACTCTTGTGAGGAGGCACAAAGTACGGAGGTCTCCTATATCCCTGCACGCAAAAGTGAGAGTGGAGAGTCCAGCAATAAGAAGATGGGGGGGGGGGGGATAAATCTTTCATCTAGCAGAATTTGCAGTTCTCTGCTCTCTCTCTCTCTCTCTCTCTCAGAAGCAAGGAGGAGGTAGAAGGATTGGAGAAAAAGAGAGAGAGAAAGCATGGTTATAGCAAATGGGAATGCTGGGAGTTTTTTCAGAGGGAGTGCAATTTTGGGGGTAATACCACCCCCACGCTCACTTAAAACCCTGCATATAAGGGTTAAAATAAGAGTATGAGGGATCATGGGTCTCAAACCCTCCTGCACAGATCCCCAGGTAATCCTCAGACCACAGCCATCACCCAGCAGCTTGCCAGGACTACCAGAGTGGGCTGGTAAACCCTAGTTCATCATAGGCACCACCACGAACCTCCGAATGGAGGAAACATCCGATTGGCTCAGATTCATTAATTAAGGCAGGAGGAAGCACAGGAAGTTGTCTGAGCAATTAGCTGAATCCCTGGGTGACTGCTACATTGGACCCTGCCTTCTCCTGGCCCTGTCTTGTTCCTGATTCCTGCCCCCCTGCCTTGTTCCAGATCACTGCTTCTGTGCCCCACCCCGGCTTCTGATGCCATCTCTGACCCTGGCTCAATTCCTGACTTTGACTTTAGTTCTGACGCTTGGCTTTACGCTTGACTCCTGCTGTGACCACTAGTCCTCACTTCCCAAGTCCCAGTCTATGGCAAAGGCGGAGCTGGAGGAACACAACTCTGCCTCCACTACTTGGCTTGGAGAAAGGGTGCTCTCCCACAGCTTTCCCTCCTACTTAGTTGGTGTAGTAAGAGCTCCCTCTCCTGTTAGAATCAATTTTAGATTTTGCCTGCATAATATCAAGAATGTTCATTAATATTTCAAATACCTTCTCCAACAGGGAACTGTGTAACATTCATTATACAAATATTTCCTGGCTGAAGAAGGTCCTTTATTTGGGGAACAGAATGACACTGTCATCCTGTAGTGCTCTGTACTTTCTGACACTTCAGTCGCCGTATCAGAGTTGTCATTAGAGTGCTTGAGTCGGATAATGCCAAGGCTGGGACTGAAATACAAAGAAGCAGTTTACTGGTTGTGTACACAAAGATGCAGCCACCACAACCAAAGGAAAGTTCATTCTAGACTTATACCAATCACCATGGCAACATGTATTCTCTGCAAGCAACTGGAATTATTCTTTAAAGACTTTAATTGGAAGGAGGGAGTGAGTCCCTCTCTCTTTTTAACTTATTCATTAATGCTTTTGTCCATCATTATGATTAGAGTTCATTGTTATCCCTAAAAGTATATCCAAAGTGTTAATTTTACACAGGTCTAGTTTGTTGCGCTAATCCTGATGTCTTAATACTCAAAGCCTTTATCACATTATTCTCACCTGTGTGTGCGCACGTGCTGAAGTTGATTTGCAATTGTCTTGCTTCAGAGCCTCAAGAATGATTCAGCACAGCGCTCTGATTGTGCAAGTGGTTTGCAAAGGAACCAAAAATCGAGAGCTGGGTTTCATTGGGAAAGGTCACGAAACCCTGCCTCCGCACACTCCCATCCAGAATACTTTTCTTCTGAAAACTTCTCAATGCACCTGGAGGGTGGGCACTCCTGAGAACTTCACTGGGTATTGGACAGTTGCTCCCTCTATCTGCTGTCTTCAGAGGGAGGCCTGTCCCATTACTTTTAGAAAAGCTTGTCAGGTATTGGCTGAAGGAGTATGGTATAGCCTCTGGCTAACCTGAGTCTAGCTCTTGAGAGGTTCCTGCTCCAACATCCCCTGGGGTTTCTCAAACTACATGCAAGGGATGGAGGGACTCAGTCTGAAGGAAGTGCCAGCTCCTTTCCCAGAAAACTTTCCCCAGATTTGGGGGTCAGCAGGTCTAGCAAGGGGGTCCCCCCAAAAATGATGATGGAATGGCCACACAGCTTCCTCTGAAGATACTGGGCAAAGGGAGCAGAGCAGAAAACATTAGACTGGGTGCAGTGGGAGTTTCTGGTCCGTGTGCCATACCCGTCTCAGAAGAGGTCATATAAGGTAGACGTGTCATAGCTGTGGAAAGAGAGTAGGAGCAGATGCTCGCATGGCTTTGTTGTATTGTAAATCCCTAGTGGGTACGTCATTTGAGTACATGACTATGTAGCCTTCATTAAGCAAAATTGTAAGATTTTGGGGGGCTGTAGTGAGCACATGCTTGAGCCTGGACTTCAGATTTGGCCTGGTGGGGCACCTTCTTTTGATGACATACAGGAGTCGCCTTTAAATATTTAACATTTGCCAAACTGTGATGTTGCAGTAGTTCCCTACGCTTAATATGAGAGAGGCTGTGTGGATGGATGGTCTGAGCACAGGATGGCGAGGCAGGAACTCGTGTGTTCTAATGGTGACTTGCTTTGTGATCCTGGGCAAATTATTTAACCGCTCTGCCTTAATTTACCCTTTCGTGTAATGAGGCTAATAATAGTCACCTAGTGTCCAGTGTAGGTGGCACTTTGTAAAGATTGCACATTACACATTGTAAAATTACTGTTACAAATAGTGTTACAGGCTAAAGTATAGAATTTGTGTATGCAAATAACCACTTCTGCATTTAAATGAATATTTGAATGAGGACATCCACACCTATGCGAGCTGCACGCACAAATGAGATGCACAGTTGTGCATAACCCTTAGTGCCTGACCTTTTTGTCTGAATCTTGTGCTCCTCCCACCAAAAGAGTTAAAACATGATCTGAAGCTGTGGGCTTGAGCTAAAATTTGGTACTTTATCACTCCTCTGAGATACTATTGTAAGATGGAAATAAAAGAAGTACCAAGTGGGGGTTTCTTTGACCAGAATAAGTAGGTTTATGGAATTGATCACAACAAGGAAACAAGCCTTATGTTGAGGGAGGTGACATCACGCAGTACGCTTGAGAAATTGCTAACAAATTTTTCATTCAAGTGACAATATAACCTTAAATGCTTCCAGAGTCAGTGTCAGTTTGGGATATTAGCTGCATAATAGCTAGTCATGCAAAGTGGATCTCCCCATAGGCATCCCCAGTTTAGAAAATATTATTTTGAGTAACTCTTGTTTGCTTCTTTGTGACAGCTTCCCTCTTTTTGGTTTATATTTGGGCCCGTTTTCAATCTGCTTTTTCTTGAGCAGTGCAGTAGGATTAATTCTCCAAGTAACTTAGCAGTTTTGTGCAGTACACCTAAAAAACTGACGTTCTGTGCTGGTATTCCTGGGTAACTCACCCGTGGTATTGTGTGTCATTTTTGAGGGGAGCCTCGATAATGAGGTGTTCATTTAAATGTCAAATTAAAAATGTATATGTGAGAGTTAAGGATACTACCCTAGCTAATTATTCACCAGGGGATTCTGAAATTCTGTGTTAATGAGGAAAAACATGCAAAAGACCAAATGCCTGAACATCAAAAGCTGATTTAGTGAATGTGCAAGAGATTTAAAACTGGAGACCCTAGGGCAGCCCTTACCCAACATGCATGGATGAAAAAGGAGTGAGTTTAGGTGGCTTAAAGACTTGAGGAAGAGAGTGAGGAAGACCTGAGACATCCACAAATCAGGAGTCCATGTGCACTGCATGAATGAGGGATGTAAAACTGATGGAGCTGTTTAAATGTGGAAATATAATGTGGTATTTTTGGAACCTGGAGCGGGAGAGAGCTAGGTAAATCTTCCCAATCCCTATAGGTGAAGACAACACTGAACATAGGGAATCTTCCAGAAGAATTGGAATTGATGAGTATACTGTTAGTGTAACCCCCACACCTCCTGGGTGTGGTGTTCTGTCCCATCCAGTGGCACTGAGACCACTTAAAGAAAGAGAGAAAACAAGTCTGCTCTACAGCCTTAGCTAACAGCTAGTTGGCTTTTAGCTCATGCGGTAGAGGCTTATGCTTTAAACTCCCCAGAGGTTCCAGGTTCAATCCCACCCGCTAACGACCGGGGTCTGTCGGTGCCTATTTGTCCAAGCCAGTTTTCTGTGTGCAAATTCTAACACTTGCATATACATGAGTTAGAATTTTTAAAGCATGTGTGTTGATTACTTTCAGAGGTAATCTTGCATGTATGGAAATAGTAGATGCCCAGTTGCAAACATGGCACCACATCTCTACAAATGGTAATACAGTTCTCTTCATTGAAAAACAAAAATCCAGCAAACTGAAGGACAGCCTTCATTAGCACCCAGACTGAGGGACTGAAATCACCATTTGTTTGCCATGTAGGGATTTGGTTACATCAAAAGTTATGACTGAGTATTCTGGTAGCAACCATAGCAAGGAACACACTTATATATTTCTGCATTTGGTAAACAGAGTAGTACTGTTGATTTTGGAGATGGACCTTGCTATGCTTATCCAAGTCTTTGTCACCTCAGGATCAGACTAATGTAAGTAATTCTGCATGATGTTACATCTTGAGACCACTGGGAAATTGCTGCTGCTGCAGAATGTAGCAGTTTTACACTAGCAGCCCACACCACCCATGCTCTGGGATCTGCATTTGAATTTGAGTAGGATTCTAGTTGGTGGTTTGTTTGTTTTTGGACCTGGAAAGCCCGGAATGGCTTGAACTTAGTAAAACGAGAGACAACATCTCTGCTTGTGCCACGCTGCCATTGACTGAGGTGGTTGAGCTGTTGTCCTCTCATGATAAGTAGGAGTGGGCAGCTCTGAAGGTGCTTTCTGTGATGACATCTATAAAGTTTACTGAAAGAGTGTGGGAACGTTTATGTTCCTTTGTAGCTTTAGTTTCCCTATAGAACATTATAGGAGTGAGGCATTCATAGTCTGGTGATCAGTCCATTGTTTGTTATGATGCTTATAATACTGATGAGATTGTGACTTTGTTACAAAGGTACCCAGATGGGCATCTGTTGAATGGCAGATATCTCTTATAAATCGAAATAAATACAATAAATAGGAAATGTAGATGGGACTGTACTGGCAGGTGCAAGTGGCCTGTAAAGTATCTTTTGAGCAGCCCACTGAATATTGAAAGATTCCAGGGGTGCAGGAGGCAGCGGGGGTGGGGGTGGAGAGTGGCTATGGTGTTACAGAGTACCTTTCCCATGTATTTTAAAATACTTGCCATTTAGTGGATTCTTTGAGTCAGAGAAATAATTTATTTTATTTTGTCTGCCCCTTTCCCCTTCTCTCCATATTTTTCTTTCCTTCTGTTGTTTATCTTGGCTCATCTTTTCCTTCATATTTTAGTGTCAGTTCTATTTCTTTCTGTCTCCTTCCACCTTCCTTATTGCTATTCCTCTTTCTTTCCCTGGCATTGTGGTCTCTCTTCCCCAATGATTTAATCATTCCCTTCCCTTGAGCATCTCCTTCACTCGATCTCAGTCTCTTTTTGTCCTCCCATACCCCTTAAAATACAGTCTCTCCGTCCTCTCATGCATTCTTTCCTTCTTTCCAATACACACATACTCTACCCCTAAAGCCAGTGCTACCCTCTCATCAGCTCTCTTATATTTGCACTCCCTCCCCTCCTCCTCTCTCTCCCACACAAACATCTCCTCCAAATACACTGTCTCTTGCATCCTTAAAAAAAGAAAAGAAAGTGCTGATTATGCTCTGTGCTGGTTATGACTCCTTAGGCACCAAAGCCCACTTAATCTGGTGGCTGCCCTGTGTGTGCATGCAATGTTTCACTGAGCAATGAACATGGCTAATAATGTTCCAGTAAACATTCTGGTTCAAACTGTAAAATGTATATGTTTGGAGGGAAAACAAGTTCCCACAATGTTAGGCTTTAATATTTTCTCTTATTTTTAATTAATTTCTAAGCCCTCCGGCTACCAACACTACTCTGAAGCATTAAAGTCTTGGATAAAACAAAGAAAAGAAAAAACATCAAGAAAATGAATGAGGCAGAGTTGTGGAAACTAGAGAATGAATAAAACAATACAGAGTTTACATGCCACTGTTCAAGCACATTGGATCAGTGATCAGCTTTCAGTTATTTTCAGTCAAAATTTACTAAGGTTCACAAGTGAATAGGCCAGGTTTTCACACTCCTACACATGCAAATACACAAAAATGTGTGCATGTTTGTATGTCTAAAATACATATCTCATAGGTATATTTACCCATATGAATGACCTTGAGCTGACTGACTGACTGCCCATGCAATTCCAGTAAATGTGCATGCATTTTAGTATGCGTGTTTGTGTATGCAAGCATCTAAAAAACTATTTTGTTAATCTTGGCTGCACACACAGCTCTGTTACCATCTATTCTTGATCTCGTTTCCAAGAGGCACAGGCTAGGATGTTCCCAGTGAAGTGTTAGATAACTGGTCTGCGGGCCATGCAGAGGCTGCTACCTCACACACCTCAGTCTCATCTGAAAATAAATTGTGTTCTGGATGCTTTTACTGTTAAGGTGCCCCTGTCCTTTCCCAGGGTGAACTTTATACATCCTCAGAAATTCTGCAGGACTGTCTCTCTCTTGCCTAAGGAATGGAGACAAATGATATTGAATGGCTGGTACGTATCTCTCAAGCATCAGTTTGCTCATGGCCAATACACATCTGATTCTGTGATATGCTGAGCACACTCATCTCACACTAGGTTCAAAAGGAATTCAGCAACTCACATAAAGGGCTCAGATCTTTGGCCCCTCCCTGCCTAAGACTCCAGCAATTCAGTCTCATTGGGGGTGAAGGAAATATGAGCCCAACAATAACATAGAAATCATAGTTTGCCATACTGGATCTGGCCATTGGTCTCTAGCAGTGGCCAGTACCTGATCGGGGCTTTAGGCCCCAATTCACAAAAGCATTGTCAAGCTAAGTCCCATTGACGTCAGTGGCTCTATAGGATGTTCTAGGGTGACCAGACAGCAAGTGTGAAAAATCGGTGCTTCAGTCTTACAATTTAGCATTATTGTAATTTTCATATAATCAAATGGTTTTTGTCTTTTGTCTGTATAATATTGAAAACAGAAATATGAGTCAAGACCTGTATAACTTCCTTGAGGAAAAAAACCAAATCAGAATGCATATAGACATTCCAATATTCAATATTATAATTGTGTATATTAGTATTATGCCCACTGCATTTTTATTTTTTATTTGTACAACCCTAATTTAATCTATGAATCTAATGCCTTATATAACCACAATTTGACCATGTAACTAAAACTAAGTACTGTGGTGTTCATCAATGAAACAGTTTTCAAAATAGAAAACGCCTTACGCTGGGACAAACCGTGACTTTACTTAGTGAAAACTACTGGTAAATATCATGCCACCCCCTACTCTAAGGAATTAACACAGATCACTGGTTGATGAGCACAAGCTATATGATGGAATCTAAAGATGGGCTATCTTTCAGTAAGAAGGAAAGAACTGAGACCATGTAAGGATTTTACAATGTACCAATAACTCAAGCAATGACAGGAAAGCATAATACAACCCATTGTTTAGTTTGTCAGTCTGAGCAGCACCATTTTTAATAGACCAAAGGCAACACGAAGACTCCCTTGAAGCCTGACAGATAAAGCACTGCAATTAGTTTACTCTTTAAGTCACAAAAGCATGGACCAAATGCTCAGCATTAAGGTCATTTAGACAGTTTGCTGCAGTGCATAAATTATAAAGTGAAAACTTCTTATTTCCATTTCTTATAGGAGAAATGAATGCAAACCTTCAAATATTGCAAGACTTTTGGAATAGCATCATTACATCTTGAATGACAAACTCAGTACTTGAAGTAATGTTTTTATCTGGTAGGAGAATTTACTTTTAAAATTAAAAATTACTTTGTTACTCTTGCTTTTGTAATAAGCATGTTAAGATTATCTCATCAGCACCTTAGCTTTTCTTCTTCTGGAAAAGTAATTACCCTTTACCAAATATATATTACATAGGACAACCCAATTGTAAAACAGATGCACTGTATTTCCAGGCTTTGGTGGGTGGGAATGCTTTTGTTTTAGAATAAAAACCCCATAGTGGTGCAAACTGATAATAACTGTCTCTGGAAATATCGTAAAACATCATTAGAATTATTTACACAGATTGCATTGGGACAGTCTTTTCATTGCATTCTTTGTCTCATATGAAAAGGATTTTCTGTATTAGGCTTAGTCACATGCTATGCCTGGATATAGTTATTTATAGAATATATATTGAATATTCACCCAATTATTTACATTGCAGATTTAAAGTATACAGTGCAATAACTACTTTGCTTATTAAATTTCTGTATCCTGAACCCTTCCAAATTTTTCTTTTGATGCAGTATAAGGCTTGTCGAGATGATTACATTAATAATACATTGCTATCAAAAATTAAAGTGCAGCACAGAGAACATGCTAATAGGTTTCATTGATTTACACTTGTAAATGGGTGCAAGCAATCAGAAAGCAGGTGCAAACCTGATTTTAAATGAACCTGCAGTGATAACACAGTGCCAGAATCAGTGGTAAGATTCATAGCTCTGGAGTTGAATAGGGAAAAATGTTAAACATAATGAAGTTACTGAGATTAAAGCGTCTCAGATTTTTTTTCCTGGTATGAATTCTAAAACTCATTTCAATGATTTCACAGTTTCCCATTCCATTTCTCTTTTGATTCAGTTCTATATTCTCAATTTTAAAAATACAGTAGTGGGGAGGGAGTAGCTTAAAATAATACACAGGATGAAAAATATACTCAGATTTTCTAAAGAATTAGGTAGAATTCAGAGGGATCAGAAAAAATACTCTGAGACTATTTAGATCCAGGTAAGCACAGCACTCTACAGTTTAACATTGTTTGTGAGCCACACCATCACTAGTTTTTGACAAGATAACTATTCTTCTCCAAAATCAGAAAAATGTATTATCTGTCATACGAAATCCCAGGGAGAATACAGAGGAGTCAAACAGAACAAGATTAGCTATACTTCAGTTTGCTGGATTTTTGTTTTCCAATGAAGAGAATTATATTACCGTTTGTAGAGATGTGGCGTCATGTTTGCAGCTGAGCGTCTACTAGATCTCTATTTCCATACATGCAAGATTACCTCTGAAAGTAATCAACACACATACTTTAAAACTTCTAACTCATGTATATGCAAGTGTTAGAATTTGCACACAGAAAACTGGTTTGGACAAATAGATTTTGACCTGCAAAACACAACATTGGCATGCATGTATTAGAATTGTTCCCATGTGTGCATGCGCTAAAAATTTGCTCCTGCCTAGTGTGAGCATGTGTGTTCTCTCTCACAATTTTGTACGTACACAGTAGGAAGTTGTGGCCACAGAATCAAGCTCTCGCTCTTTTTTAATCATCTCACATACTCCATTTTAGTCTTGCAGGCCTTCCTGTGGCTTATTCAGGACCATGTAGGCAGCACCGAGAGAGAAGCACACTTATTTTTGGTACAATCTGTATTTTTTTTTCTGGAAACTCTCTCTGTATCTGGGTATTTATATGACCCCCTATTTCTGTAATATCTGAGCCCTTCACAGACGTAATGAATCATCACACACTCTGGTGCAGGGAAGCATTAACATCCCCATTGTACCGACTTAGAAGTGGGACATAGGGAGAAATAGAGGAAATTTGTGTCAGAGCTGGAAGTGGAACGGAGATCTCTTGAGTCCAAGTCCAGTGCCATAGCCACCTAACTGCAACTGTGTACGTTAGCTGGCTATACCTATGTCTTTATTTCCTGTAGAACTTTACATTTCAGTCAATGGAATTTTAGATATATTGCACCAGTTTCAGGGGATTCAGGCTTTGAGGAGAGCAACTTAAGCCTATAACGCCATATCCCTGCATCTCTAAGAGGGAGATTGATCAAATCTGTGTGCAGAGGTACTATGTTGATTCACCCATGATGCCAGACCAGGTGGGTTTCACTAAGCAGAGATAAGATGTTGAGAGCTCCCCTGACAGAAGAGTTAGAGGGATGGGGGAGAGAATCTTAAAAAAGGAAGTATAGGAGTAAGCAGGGAGCTAGAACCAAATTTATATTGACCTGTTTTGAAATATAGTTATACATCAGCTGTTTAATTTTGAGTTAGAACACAGAGAAAGCTGAGTAAAGGCAACCACCAAACATGGGCTTGAGTTGTTAAGGCCTACCTGCCTTGTGTTATGAGGGATGCATGTTTACAGAGCCAAATCCATCCAAGCTATTACTTTGTCAATTTCAATTGTGTAACAGGTTTCAGAGTAGCAGCCGTGTTAGTCTGTGTCAGCAAAAAGAACAGGAGTACTTGTGGCACCTTAGAGACTAACAAATTTATTTCAGCATAAGGTTTCATGGGTTAGAACCCATTTCATCAGACGCATGGACTGGAACACACAGTGAGCAGATATTTATACATTGGTATTATGTCCATCTGTTTGCATTTGGAAAGGAAGATGTCTGTCTGTATCTGTACGAGTTTTTTCATGAAGTTGATGGATTTCCATCAATATCTGCTCACTGTGTGTTCCATTCCATGCGTCTGATGAAATGGGTTCTAACCCACAAAAGCTTATGCTGAAATAAATTTGTTAGTCTCTAAGGTGCCACAAGTACTCCTGTTCTTAATGGTGTAACAGTAAGATGAATTTGGCCCATTTGTCAGCCAGGTGGGAAGGAACTGCCTCTTATCAACCTATCATTCGCAGTCATCCCCAACACACATACTTGCAGATTGCCAGCCTGAATGTAGGCCTACAAACACGGAAAAAACTGCTAACATTGCTCTCTCTATAGTGGTGAGCAGTTTGCTTCCACTAACGCTTTCCCAGCACTTCAAATCCATCTTTTTTTTTAAAAGACTCAGTAATTTTTGACACCTTGCTTTTGGAAAAGTCGTATAGATTTAACAGAGAATGATGAGCTTCCTACAGACATTTTAACCATCTTACCGAATTTAACAATAGAGTTAATGAAAATGAGCTGGTCTGGCAGCCTGATTAAGCTAGACTATTCTATCTGGCAATCTGCAGGGCTGTGTGGGGTTGGTGGGGTGGTAGGTGATTGATACTGAAGGGCATGCACCCCTTTTGACTTGATAGTGAATGTAGCAAATTCATCCATTCATTCCACAAACTCATTAAAACATTTGATAGATAGGTGGTAAATCTATTAACGTCCACATTTTTATAACTAATGTACATAGAACCCTATGGATTTCACCCCATTTCATGTAAATTCTATAGCAATTTTACGGAAGCATTTGGCTCAGCATTGGAGATAATTACCAACCAATCCTTAACCTAATGCTACTGACCCCAATACTATTTACATATACCTATGGCTATTAGGGAACATTAAATTTCCCATTGGCTGTACGTTATGTTTGTGTGTAATGTAGCTTGGAGATTAGAAGAGAAGAAAGTCAGAGCTATCCATTCCATGACAAGGCTAAGGAGATAATGTTGCTTTCTGAATATGTATTGACTTGTGGATAACTCACTGAGGTTCTGCTAAACAGAGTCCTTATTGTGCCTCCATATTAGAAAATACTGTATGCAGAAGGAGAGGGAGTTGAACTGAGGTAGGAAAAAATACAAAAGTTAATTATATGTGAAATGGGGAAAAAAGAGAGGAATGACATGTTTGTCGAGAGCTTCGTATTCTCCTATCTTCAATGGGAAAGAAAGCAGGAAAAGAGTTCCATGAGAATAATACTTTGACTCTTGGGTGCATCTGATTAATTTCTGTTATGGAGGCTGCAGTCACATTAAATATTCTCCACGTGTTTCACTTGTCCTTTTTGCCTGCTGATGTTCAAATAAAAATTGGTAATTCAGTCAGATAGTCATAATTTTTTCATACAATGTTCATTGAAAGTAAGTTCAAAAACATGAATTCAAGTCAGGAATTCATTATAATCAAATTATTCTCTTGTGCAGTCTGTTTATGGCACTCACGTTACTAAGTAATATTACTGGACTTCTTAAGCAGCACCATATTATTATTATTATTACTATTATTATTATTTATTTATTATTGCCTGGTGCATTTAATTGTAATGTTCATTACAGAGTTTGTGAGGTGTAGATTAAAAGTAAAAATCTCTGGAGTTGAGCTGCCAATAATCATGCTAGGAGTTTCAATTATAGAACAATTCTTCTAATTATTCTGTTTAATTCTGAGAAGCAAAGGTCACAAGAATAAATTTCCCTTCTATGAATAAGCACTAGGGAAATTATTTAAGATCAGCCTGTTACCATGTGAGATGACAGTCCATTTTACCATTCCAAGAGCAAATGCGCAAAAAGTACTTAGGGGTCAATGTGGGACCAAATATCTGTACTGTTTTGGTGGTGGTGTTTTAGGATCACTTTGGGGATGTTAATAGTCACAGTTTTTGAGGGGAATTTCTATAAGTGCTCAGCACTGGCTTGATTGGTACCATTAAGTCAGTGGTGAAAGTCTCATTGATTTCAATGGGAGCAGAATTAGGTCAAAGGCTGAGAACTTCTGAAAATCTCACTCCTCCTTCCAATGTAGGAGGGGGAGTATAGTCCAGTGGGTATTACAGATGACTGGGAATCAGTGCTCCTGGCTTCTCCTACTGGCTCTACTACTGATGTGGCATGTGACTATGTGTAAGTCACTTAACTGATCTTTGCCTCATTTTAATCATCTTTACAATGGGTATATTAATACTTTCCTACCACACCAGATTAGTGAGGTTTTGAGAGCCTCTGAAGAAAAGGTATTATGTAGTACAAGTACAAAGTATTATTAACTTTATTATTACATTGGAGTATACTTGGTCTTAGTATTTGTGGTCATCAGATGCCTCTGCTTCACTTAAGCATAATCAACCCCAGAAGCTTGTTATTTGCTCCATATAATTTGCTGCTATGATCATTAACACCTAAATATAACCTTTAAATTAAGTTGATGACAGAGATCCAGATTCTACCTTAGATGCTCACACTCAACTCCCAGTGAATTTAAAGCTACCAGAGGCCATGATTTGGCCTAAAATTTTAATCAGTTTTTTCCTCCTCCCGTCATTTTGCATATGTAGCTCCATTCTTCTTGTTCAGAATTATGTGTGCACATCAAAAGAAGAATATGGAATGACTGACTAGCTGTCTTTTAAAGCTGACATTCTAGGAGTGACTGTAAGAGTGCCTTTATGAAACAAATGATTCTGTGAATGCTAAGTGTTGAAGGTAACCTGTGAACATTTCTGTGGGGACATTTTGTTTGATGGTTAATTGAAGAAGGCAGAGTTAAAATAGATGATGTTATGCAGTGACTGAAATTGAACCTGGGAAAAAACATAAAGCAAATGAAAGGCATTCGGTTTTTCAAAAGGAAAGTTTTAATGGACATTGGTGAAGAAGAGACCTTTGGGTGGGAGGGAAGCACAGTTTCCTGCTTTTAAATAGAATTTTGAGCTTACAGAAATAGTGAAGAGATTTACTATTTAAAGTTGCTTTGAGGGATGCATTTAAGGGTTGCATGTTTCTACATCAGTGGTTTTCAACCTTTTTTCATTTGCGGACCCCTAAAAAATTTCAAATGGCAGTCCGGACTCCTCTGGAAATCTTGGACGTAGTGTGCGGACCCCCAGGGGGCCGTGGACTACAGGTTGAAAATTACTGTTCTGTGGTAATGACAGCCTTTTGCTAACCCTTTAGACATAGTCTACAGACCCCCAGGTCCACACATCACAGTTTGAAAACCACTGTTCTGCACTAAGAAATTGCACAGATGATTAGGACAGTCACTTTATTTTCGTCAAATCAGAGGGCCATAATTATTCATTGTGTTATATATCCTATAAAGATGTGAGACTACGCCAACTGGATACACCTGATAGAATATGAAAAGCTTTGTATTTATACTAGGGCTGTCAAGCTATTAAAAATTATTGTGGTTAATCACACGATTAAAAACATGTATCACGATTAATCACACTGTTAAAAATAATAAAATACCATTTATTTAAATATTTTTGGTTTTCTACATTTTCAAATATATTGCTTTAAATTATAACACAGAATACAAAGTGTACAGTGCTCATTTTGTTTATTTTTATTACAAATACTTGCACTGTAAAAAACAAAAGAAATAGTTGATTGAACAAATTGAACAAAATAGAATTTTTCAATTCACCTAATACAATTACTATAGTGCAATCGCTTTACCACGAAAGTTGAATGTACAAATATAGACTTAGGTACCAAAAAAACCCTGCATTCAAAAATACAACAGTGTAAAACTTTAGAGCCTACAAGTCCACTCAGTCCTACTTCTTGTTCAGCCAATCACTCAGACAAACAAGTTTGTTTACGTTTGCAGGAGATAATGCTGCCCTCTTCTTGTTTACAATTTCACCTGAAAGTGAGAACAGGCATTCACATGGCACTGTTGTAGCCGGCACCACAAGATATTTACATGCCAGATGCACTAAAGATTCATCTGTCCCTTCATACTTCAACCACCATTCCAGGGGACATGTATCCATGCTAATGATGGGTTCTGTTCGATAACAGTCCAAAGCAGTGCGGACCGACACATGTTCATTTTCATCATCTGAATATGATGCCACCAGCAGAAGGTTGATTTTCTTTTTTGGTAGTTTGGGTTCTGTAGTTACTGCATCAAAGTGTTGCTCTTTTATGCCTTCTGAAAGCATGCTTCACACCTCGACACTCTCAGATTTTGGACGGCACTTCAGATTCGTAAACCTTGGGTCGAGTGCTATAGCTATATTTAGAAATCTCACATTGGTACCTTTTTTGCGTTTTGTCAAATCTGCAGTGAAAGTATTCTTAAAATGAACATGTGCTGGGTCATCATCTGAGACTGCTTTAACATGAAATATATGGCAGAATGTGGGTAAAACAGAGCAGGAGACATTCAATTCTCACCCAAGGAGTTGAATCAAAAATTTAATTAACGCATTTTTTTTTTTAACGAGCATCATCAGCATGGAAGCATGTCATCTGGAATGGTGGCCAAAGCATGAACGGGCAGACGAATGTTTAGCATATCTGGCAGGTAAATACCTTGCAATGCCAGCTACAAAAGTGCTATGCGAATGCCTGTTCTCACTTTCTGGTGACACTGTAAATAAGAAGCGGGCAGCAGTATCTCCTGTAAATGTAAACAAACTTATTTCTCTGAGTGATTTGCTGAGCAAGTAGGACTGAGTGGACTTGTAGGCTCTAACGTTTTATATTGTTTTGTTTTTGAGTGCAGTTATATAACAAAAAATCTACATTTGTAAGTTGCACTTTCATGATAAAGAGATCGCACTACAGTACTTGTATGAGGTGAATTGAAAAAATGCTATTTCTTTTGTTTATCATTTTCACAGTGCAAATATTTGTAATAAAAATAATAGTATAAAGTGAGCACCTTATACTTTGTATTCTGTGTTGTAATTGAAATCAATATGTTTGAAAATGTAGAAAAAACATCCACAAATATTTAGTAAATTTCAACTGGTATTCTATTGTTTAAGAGTGCGATTAAAGCTCCGATTAATCACAATTAATTTTTTTGAGTTAATTGCTTGAGTTAACTGGGATTAATCAACAGCCCTAATTTATACCATTCTTCTTTGTTATTTTATTTATATTGGCACTTGAAATTAAGAATATTTTTACATGCTGAGAACTGTCTCTGCAAAACTCTTCTACAGAGCAAAGGGTATTTTTTTAAAGTTAATTTAAAAATTTGCAAGTGAAACCTTCTTATAGAGCTGCATGATATAAGTGAGATGGGATGCTCCACTGCCAAATCCTGTGCCGAGCTGGAGGTGTGTAAGTCAACATAAGAAAAATTTGATCTTCAGGCTGTATAGCAGTTAACTTACATATTTTTTAAAAGTTAATGTTTAAAAAAGTCTAAATCAAAATGAAACATTTTGATTGATCTAATCTGAATTTTTTTTTTGAAATTTTGACATTTTTTTCTGTGTTGGGACGGGAAATTTTTCAAAAACTCAAACTCTTGCAGGATGAGAGAACTGTTTCAAGCCCAGCACTAGTGACCATTCATGTAGTAGCACTGAGCAATTGATATTGCTGGCAAACAATTGCCAGTGTTCTCTCTTGCCAATATTTTAATGTGCCGTTTCAGTACTTAAAGTGTCCTCCTCTTTGAAATAGTCATTAGACATGTCAGCAACACAACAAGCCTCTTCACTGGGTATAAGGAAGGGATTGCTGTTGCCCAGCTTCCTCAAAGCTGGACCAAATTGTATTGTCTGATCCACCCATAGGCTCATCTGATTGTTGCTGGAAAAGATCTTTGTGCATGTCTAAAGGTTCTGGTGTTTTAACATTTCTTGGATGAGAAACGGTCTGTCCTGGTTACATCAGATTCTTTGCATATCTCTGTGAATAGCATGAATTGTGGTTCCTAACTAATTGTGGTCGGCAGCAGGGCAATAATGTTCACACTATGATTTTCTGGCTCTCCAAGCGACTGTTTAAGTATGGAGGTGGACAGGCAGTCTACAAACCTCATACCCTTGCACCAGCTGTATGTTTTCCCCTGACCGTTGCCATTCTTTTACGCAAGAGCTTTATTAGTGGGATGATCTGATTGAATGTGGCTACATCTGCACTCCGTTTGTGACTGAGTTCCTCAAAGGGTTTTGTTGATTTGCAACAACTGCACTGTGACCTTCCACTTCTGCAGGTGTAGACTTGCATCCCCATTTCCCATTGCATTCAGTATTGCACAGTTCATCACTACTTCACATTAGGAAAGATGCTTATCGAACATGCAAAAGGTGATTGCCACTGATCTGAATTGTGGGACCACATTTTTCCTTCTCCTTCTGTCTTTGCAGCCTGAGCATATGAAAATGACCGTTTACAATTTTACTCAGATTGTTCTTTCCTTTGAGATGTGTTTGTTTTTTCAGCTTAGAGGATGACTCACCAGTGTCCATGGTGATGACCTCAGAAGATCTAACTGATGTCATATAATAAAATAGAGACTGTACAGTGCTGCACAGCATAATGGGACCATGCTGTGTTGTAAATATTTCCCTTTATTTCTTAATGCTACCAGATGAGCTTGACCAGGTATCATCACTCTTTTCTACATTATCTGATCTCTCATAACTGCAGGTGATTCACTGTTTAAGTGAAATGTATGTGGCACAGCTTAAATAGGGCTGTCCTACAATGGTAGGAATTTCAGTGTATAAATGGAAGGCATTACTCAAGCTCTTAGTAGCCAGACAGTCTTCAATGTATTGTGCGTCTTAACTATTTCCACCCTTCTTTATGTAATCCCTTGTGGCTGTTAATTCAGTAATACAGTGTATACTGTGCAGAGGCAGTCACAGCATTATGCATACAAAAGCCCTTAATGAGATTAGTGGGGAATTCGCTAATGGAATGAAGAGAGTAATATGTCACTGTATGCAAAAATAAATAAAGCAAAGCATAAAATACCATATAAGATTAGTGGGGAATTCTGAATGGAATCTTTGAATCTGTATACAAACTGAAAGTATGAGTGGAGAAGGCCCATGTGGGCTAGGAAGCGGTGGGAAGAAGAGGACGATCTGTGGGGACTAGGCAGGCCAGAGGTGGAGTGTGGCAGGGATCTGTTGAACCCAGGAGCTCAAGCCTTCATACAGAGTTTTCCATCAGGGGCTCAAAAAACCTACAAGCAAAAGAAACAAACAAAAAGATTCAGATCTAATTATCAGGATGAACCCCACAGTGACCTCAAAAATAATCTTTTGGTAGCATCCAAATCCAATGTGTTTAAGAGATAAATCTGAACAGTTGCAAAAAGCCAAATTGAATTCTCTATTGCCATTGCAAACTGCTGTTAGATTTCAATGAAATTATTTGCTTTGGTAATAGTGTAATTATTAAACCATTTCCTGCTTTTTCTTATGTCTCTCTCACCAACAGAAGTTGGCCTAACAAGGGAGTCTCTCTCTGAAATCATACTTGACTTTCTCCTTGTGATGAAACAAAGTATAAATGCATGGCTAGTATTGTACACACAATACAACCTATTTAAGTCTCGATTTGTCAGACCCACCGTAAACAGATGGGTGAAAAGGATCCTAGCCCTAACTCTTAACTCTTGTCACCACAGACCACTTTTAATATCCGTACAATTACTGTAAGAAAAGTGAGAAATATATGTAAGACCCACATCAGCTGTTATTTTACTTCTTGCAACTAGTGTAAGTTGAATTTAAAGTAATGATAGTCTTTACTGATTTTTTAAAAGACACTCACTTGTCACTTGAAAAGTCATTTACCATCCATTTTCATGGCTCCTGTGATCACTGCAATAGAAAGTATATCAACTTACCCACTCTTCAAAACGTTTCCATGAATTTGACAGCTGATATCTAAACAAATCTATTACTAAAATGGAGTAATAGGAAGGAGAATATGCCGTTTTTAGTTTTGAAGAGACGTTTTTAAAATAGAAGACACACAGCCTACTATTGTATGTAAGAAGCTGCTTTCTTGTTATAATATCACAAAGAAGATCAAATACAGCTATAATATAGAACATGCCATTTATACGTGTTTATATTTAAAAAAACATTTATGATGTCAGAAGACTTATTTTATAATGGGATAATAGTCACACGGCAGTAGTTTGAATATGTGTTTATAGAGGCTGACTCCAAGGAATAAAGGCCAGAATAGGCTCAAAATATTATTCTTTCCCCCTTTTTAGTTTTCTTAATCAAATGAATATAAGCACACTTTGAACACTTTGGGCCAAATCTTCAGGTGCACCTGAGATATGCTCAGTGCACCTGGGTATGGGAGATGCAGATAATTTTCAACCACATGAACACTCCAAATCTTGGGGCAGCTGGTGACCAATGTAGCCCCTGGTACATTTTAAAGCTGCCTTAGCAGCACTGAACATACACTGGCAATAACAGCCCTGTGAGAATGAATGCCTGTGCAAAGGAACTTCTCAGCTGACTGTTTAAGACAGCTCTCTGTTCCTTTGTGTTGCAGAAGTTGTGTAGAAGGGACAGAGTAGGGGCAAGGATCATGTCCTGTGTTTTCAGGATATTCTGTTCGGTTATATTTGTGTGTTTTGGGACTTAATCCTCTACTTCCGGGTCCAGTGAAAATTGATTTAGAAATTTTACTCTAGTCTTTTGTGGACAGCTGACCTTTCCTAGCCTGGGAAAATAGTATTTTTCAACTGGAGAACAGGCTGTATGCGTGCGTGAGAGGGAGGGATAAGGAGGTTGGACCCCTAATTTTCTGTTCTTGCTGCAAAAAACATAGGGATATCTATTGTGATAGAATGAGAAAAGCTGTGTAAATCTTTGCCTTCTGGGTCAAAGCATATGAAGCTTAGCATTGCTTCTTTCCTTACAAACAGCATAATGCAATGTAAGAAATAATTGAATCGGACTAATACAAGGTTACGTTTGTTTGTTTTAAACTAATCCCTACACATTTTCAAGGGAAGGTGAAGCAGATTGTATCCATAAAAATGCAGACACAACTGTCTGTGCCCTCAGAAGTTGCAATTGTATGGAAAAACAGAAATGTCTGAACACAGAATGGGCGTATGCATGCACAATTACACGTGCAATTAGCCATTTTACAGGGGCAAATATGAATTGCAGCAAGGCCCTGATCCAGCTCCCATTGAAGTCAAAGGAAAGACATCAGTTGACTTTACTGAGAGTTGTACCAGGTCTCACGCTCACTGTTATGGGTACAACATTTGTGCTCTCCTTTGCAAAAGTAGCTCAGAATGATTAAACATTTCTGTGTTCTCATTTACTTCTGATAACAATAACTTTTCCTTTTTCCCTCTGCCTGCATACTGATGATCTGTTTTTTCCCCTCCTACAAAGATGATGATGATATTGCAGATAATAGGCTAGTCTGAACTGTGTGTGTATGCTCTGTTTGGTTGAAATGGCTTTATCCACTGCTGTCATGAAAATATTATGTTGGTATAAATGATACCTACAGTGAGTTTTAATAACTCATGCTGGTTATATAGGAAATGAGCCCAAACCAGCCTTCTTGTATTGACCTTGTTAGAATTGTTGCGTTGTGATTCACTGTACTGCGTGTCCATAACTGCAGCTAAAGGGAGTAAGGATTGAAAACATTTTTTTAAAATGTGATCATTGAATGTTTATGTAATAAGGTTAGAAACAAATCAGTGTATCGTCCTGTAGAATATGGCACTTCATAGACCAGAGCAGACACAAATATTGTCTACTTAGTTGGGCAGCAGAGTGTAACACATTATTGCATATTGGCTTCTCATCTAGTTCAGTTGCAGTTTGTGTTCAGTTTAACATATAGAAATCTATATTTCAGGCTGGGGTAAAGGTGGATATACCTATTAAGTTGCAAGGAAGGCTCATTTGTAACGTGTGGCTGATTCTTGTTGCTATCAGTAGGATGCTTGCAGGCTGGTCACTGTGGGACCCAGCTTCTTTGTAGGACTTTGATGCTGATCAGTTCCCCATCACTTGGGCTCTTTAAACTGAGGCTGGATGTCTTTCTAAAAGATGTGCTTTAATTCAGCTGGAGGTGAGTGGACTAGATGCAGAAATCATTGGGTGAAAATCAGTTGATTATCTGATATTGGGGGCAGGGGAAGGGTGTCACACTACATGATGATCGTCATGGTTCCTCCTCACATTAAAACCTGTTACTCTGAATGCTTCAATATCTGGAGTGACCTTCACGGCACCAAATCTCTGTTTAATGACTGCTGAACAATTCAATTTTTCATGGCTGTTTTCATTATGCAGTAAGTTGGGTATGAGCAAAACAGCAATCTTGTGGGGTGACCTGTTGATTTAGTGGGTAGAGCTGAACACTTCTATAAGGGAACCTGTGTTTGGAGCATCTTTGTTTCTCATGCTGATGGGAGCTAGGGCATTTGAAATGCTCATGGTATCCTCAAAGAATGTAATGTTCTCCCCATTCTCAAGTATCTTCAGTGACTGTATGGTTTTAGAAGTTACTACTTTCCCATATAAGATGCGGAGAGAATGAATCATTTCATAGACTTCATGTAATTGTAATTATGTTGACTTGTTTGGGAGGGTGCAAAATATTCTAGGGATATTTATTATTCTTCTAGAGGTCATTTTGGTGAAAAAAAAAGTGTTTATATTTTCCCAAGCTCCATTCACAACCCAAGCTTCGCTTATTTGTGATGCCAAAGTGAAGATGCCACTCAGAGAAGAGTAAGTAGATCTTTAGAATGTAGTTATCCCTATTCATTCTTGCGTGGCTTGATCAGCCTTGGAATAGTTAACCATGGTGATATTTATATTGTCAACATTAGTCTTCAGGGTTAACATCCCATTCACCTGATTGGGGGCAGTTCACCCTTCTTTGAACTAATGTTCCAGATTGTCCATGGACCAGACAGAGACACTATGATGGTTAAAATCTAATTTTAAAGATTATCTTCACAATTCTAAGGGCTAGTGACTTTTTGAAAAAACGGAGGCTTGGAATCTGGAACAGATGATTGCAGCTACCACCAAATATACTGATTCACTGAGCCGGCAGTAGATGGTCCAACCTGACCTTTGACACTGAGGCATCCCAGGATAAAGGAGCAGATAAAGCTCCAAGGGTTTTGCATGACCAGCTTTTTGCATGACCAGCTTTGTATGACCAGCTTTACATAATGGGATGGGCTTTTTGGAATATACCTAGGTGTTTGTTGAATGTCAAGAGCTCCTATTAGTTGGAGATAGTGAGATGAAAAGACCAGGTTATGTGGCTAGAAGAAAAGGCCGGAGAAGAAGCAGAGGAGGGTATGGGCTATGGACAGCAGATTTTTTGTTCCTGTTTTAAAGGGTGCCCATAACCAAATCATTGTAAAGGGAGCATCTAAATATAACACAGTGAGGTTTGGGGAAGTGGGCAAGATATTGCCCTCTCCCCAGTTACATCACTTATGTAGAGAGGCAAAGGGGATAAGAAGAAAGAACTAGGAGAAGGAGTGCCAACTTGGGGCAGGAGAAATAGTGGAATTTTGCACTTTTCTTGTTTGTTTGGAAAATTGGGCCTTCCAACCTTAATTTGGGGCATTTCTGCTCAATGTCATTTTCAAGATTCTGCACAGTATTCGAATTCTACTTCCATAGAGGACGCAAAGCTAGTGGTTACTACATTGCATCCTGCTTCAGTGATGTTGAGATGAGGTGAAGTAACATCTTTTTTTAAAACAGTGAGAACATGGTGTGAGGAAAAGCAGTTTACTCTGATGACTTGCATTGTGTGTGAGTTTTTGTGGATGCTGTTAGCTTATTGTCTCTCAGATGGAGAGCTTCAGTTTTGTAAGAAGAAGCAGAGAGAGGCTAGTGATGCCTAAAAAGTATAACCAGATGTAACTGCGGGTGCTCCAATTTAAATTTCTTGAAAAACTTATTTGTACTCATTATGAAAGCATCAAATTTGTGGGTTCTCTCTTCTCCCCCCTACCCCCACATGATTATGTATTGTTTTCTCCTCAGACTGTAAAACAGTCATGTGACTATAAAGCTTCCAGTTGTGGAACTATCCTCAATAATAATAGTTAGGAGGGAGTAGTTGATTTCTGTTTAAGACTGAATACTGATGATTTAGGCAAGTGTGTAAACTGTGGGTTGTTGTAACCAGCAATAGTTTCTAAATTGATTGCGTTTGTATGAATATACCTAAAGGCTTTGTTATGAACCTAGGTTTTATAAATTAAAGTATAAAATGAAAATCACTTCACCCACCACTGCTGTTACAGCTACCCCTGACATAGAACATGACAATTATTTAGCAGCATGTTACAAAACCTACACAACGTTTACAACAGGAAATAAAGAAGGATACCATAGTGAACTGAAACTACAGGGAGGATTTACAGTACATAGAGGACATTACCCAAACTGCAACAAATTTAAGGCTGCATTAGCAATTTGAGTAGAACCCTTTTAATTTCATGGCTTGTAAACTGCTTTGAAAATTCACTTTGGATAAAGCTTTGTTTCTAGTGACTCACTCTGTGAGAACCTTTTCAGTTAAACTTCCCAAACTTCTGTAAAATGGTTTATAAGTTAGTTAAGTTAAACTTGTTCTAAGAATTTCATATTCACTTCTCCTAATTTTATAATTTTTACTGCAATTCACCTCTGAAAATTGGACGTAGGCTTCTAAGTCAGTCAGGTACTTCTGAAAAATTTACCTCAGGTACTTAAAATTTGTCCCTATAAACCAAAGCCTCTGGATCTATTATCTTAACCTCACAAGATTTCTAACAGAGTGGGGTGGCACCGGGGTGTGTGTGCCCAAATTTTAAATCTCCTAGTTATGGGGAAATAAAACATATTTTCCTCAATTTTGAAAGTGTTTCCATTTTCATATGTTTGAACAAACATTTCAATTTAAGCAAATATTAAGACCTAAATAACATAGGTGGATTCTCAGCCTAAGTGCTGCTTGGAATGTCAATTATAACTTTACTTGTCAATATAAATACATAATAAGGGTGGATTTTATGGTTCCACAAAATAAGCTATTTTAATTAAGTACTGTGTGAATTTATAATATTGTATTAATCATGACAAAGGTGTGGCATGTAATTGTTAAATCTCTTGCATGGCTTTTTTATTAGATATTTAAGTAATTTACAAATGATGAGGTAATTAACATAATTTATTTGAAAGATCCATATTACTGTCCTTAATTACATAGTCCCAGGAATTTGGCATATTAAAGATACTGGGATAAGAACTCTCATGATCCCTTTCCATGCAGGCCTTGCTGCCTGCCCTCCAGACATCTGATTGTAATCCTTAAATTTCTGAGAAAATCATCATTTCAAGATTATGGAAATGCATGTAGTCTGGCGAATCAATCCCATTAATTTGTGTTATCCTAATTGTCTTGGTTATTCTTAGTTTTATGCTTTTTGTAAGTCCATTTAAAAAGCTAATGTTAACACAACCTTGAGGTTGAGAAATTAAGCACATCCAACTTGTGCTTGTGCTTCCAATATGGTCTTTGTATCATTATGAATGTTTTCAGCTAATACAGCATATAATATAGTACATACTGGGTCATTCAAATTTAAATACTCATAACTTTACAACTAATGAACACATTCTCTAGAAACTGGTTTAGGTAGATCTCACTGAAACTTAAAAATCAAGCTGACTCTTTCCGCAACTGATACCTAGTTATATTTTGTATATATGACTCGGGGGGGAGGAATAGCTCAGTGGTTTGAGCATTGGCCTGCTAAACCCAGGGCTGTGAGTTCAGTCCTTGAGGGGGCCATTTAGGGATCTGGGGCAAAAATTGGAGATTGGTCCTGCTTTGAGCAGGGGGTTGGACTAGATGACCTCCTAAGGTCCCTTCCAACCCTGATATTCTATGATTCTATGACTGGAAGCAGATGGGAAATAAACGCTCTTAACTCCTTTAAAGAAATCCAGTGAAGACAGTCTTTGAAGGAATTTCTATTAAGCAGAAGCTTAGGTATACCTGAGCTGAGCTCAGTGCATTGCGGGGTGAATTGACAGAGGTGGCTTTATACCACCTTTCTGCAAACTGAGGTTTGCTAGGGACTGTTACAGCCCCGGCACATACATTAGAGCAACATTGGGGCCTCTCTAGTTTATACAAACAGAAATGACTCTCTGAGCCATTTTCCCAGACTCTGGTTGCGGGAGTGCATCACATTATGGTCCCACCCTCACATGACGTCTCCCTATCCTTGACACGCACCGCTATGACCAAGGTTGGGGAATCCTCAGCTACCTGTTTCAATCAGCTTTCAGTCCCCTTTGTGTCCCTGAAGTGTACTGAGCTCTTTATCGCTGAAAGAAATCTCTTTTCATCTGCAATCTTTGTTATAGTTAAATAAAGATATACTTCAGCAGCTGATGAACTGTTCTAGGGACCATTTTATACAGTACCTCCTTCTCTTCAGACAGAGGTTATATTTAAAAATAAAAGTGCACTGGAGATTTAAAACTAGAATCTGAGGATGACCTGCAGCTTTTCTTTAAAACATTATAATCTGATTCCAGTCAGGTAGCTATAGCATGATTAGTTGCCTGGTGTTTCAGAAAGTGGTTGACAGTGATACAAAATTATCTGGTCCTCAAATTGAAATGAAAATAATTGACAGATTTATCTGACCATGTGACAGATTAAGTACTCCCCCTCGCTCTCTATTTTTGCATTATCGGAGGACAGTATTTTTTCGCCATTACCATATACCTGCCATGGACAGTGGAATGTCAGAGCACTAGCCAGAATATATGAGAAGAGACAATATGCCCTGCAACATCTAATATACATGTGCATAAAGCCAAAAGATCAGAATGGTCCTTTGCATTATTACTTTACACCTATTTTTTAATTTAATGATTACTATTGATTTCCTTTGTTGACATTACCCAAAGCAACTATATAGCACTGACTTGAAACAATTCTATAACATTGGGGCACTACACATGAACTAATCAAATACAAAAAGGGGCCTGAGGTATATTTTAAAAAGAGAAAAGAAGATTAGAGGTGACATTGTATCCAGATAATGCAAAAAAGAAAAGAACAGTTATTATTGAATAAAAAAGAAACTGGTAATCCGATATACTAGAGAAGATGAGGAGGTGAGTACAAAGGAAAAGGTAATTAGAGTGTGAAGAATGGGTTGGTTTAGGTGGTGAAAGGTTCAGGTTGTATGCAGTGGTGGCAAATAGGGATTAGAGGGTAAAAGCCAGTTAGTGGATGAAATAGTGAGGAATCTGTTTCATTACAAAGGGGTGAAAATCTAGGCTGCTTGGGAGAGGATTAGTATTGGGAAGTGATAATTGCAGTTGGAAAGGAAGACAATAAAGACGTGCACAAAAAAGGGGATAACAATTTTTGAAAAAAAGAAGTAAAAACAGGATTTAGTGGAACAGATATTTGCCATTGAATAGAAGTCTCTCATTTAATTCTGGAGAAGATGATGATAACACTAATGACTAATCAATTTGGTTTTAGTTTTTCTTACGTGGTTTGTCTCTCAAAACCTTTCCCGGAGGACAGAGGCAGAGGTGTCACGGTTCTGATTATGTGAAAAGGATTTGGAGCACTTACCATTTTTAGCTGCTGCCAGGTATGCTCTGAGGGGTAGACTTTCAAAACCACATTTGGATGATGCACACACAAAAGCTTGAGGCTTGCCAGCTGTTAATGGATTTGGAATGCACAGCTCCCATGCCGAGTTTGCATCCCTAAATCTGACAAGTGTCTGCCCATTTCTCCTCCAGTAGATTGATTATTTATATAGTTTTAATAATGGCAGGACATTTTATGCAACACGTGTATTTCTGTGCTATTAGTGGGAAATTCTGGTACCTGAATAATTCTAGATGCTAATAATAGAAGAGAAAACACATCAGGCTCTGCTCTAAGTCATAGTCATTGGAAAAAGGAAGGTATAGAATGGCTTGATAGATTTTTTTTTTTGATACATGAAATTGCAGCAACAGTTGGTCAAACCATGGTAATATGTATTCAATATATTATTCAACAGTTAAAGGGAAAAATCATTGAATGAATTATTCACTAAATATTATTCAAGCATTTACAGATTTATTTAAAATGTAGTCACAAATAAATTATTTGAAGCAACATGCTAAATTAGTCAGACAAATCATGTGCAATTAATGATTTGACCAGCTCTAATGATTGAGTCTGTGTAGACATTGTTTACTATTATTGTTTAGTACTTATACAGCACTCACCATGTACGAGGGTGGCACTTTAAAGAGATATAAAATACACAGTTCCCGCCCCCAAAGAATTTATAAAATGAAAAAACTACATACCATAATTAATACATTAGAAATGGATATTTACATGTCAAAGCACTGTCCCCTCCGTAAAATCTGTTTATTTTGTAGAGCTGATGGCTTCCCTGAGATGTAGGCATGTGATGAGGTGTCCACCCCACACAAAACTTGAAGGGGTTAAGATGGCCAAGTAGGCCAATTAACTCCCCAACCTGCACCTGGAGGATGAGCTTGGGGGGGGGGGGGGGGAACAGGGATTAATTAGACACAAGGTTCAGCTGGACAGGAACAGGAGGGGCCTGTATAAAGCCCAGGAGTGAAGACCAGAAAGGGGGTTGCAGGGAGGAAGTCTGCAGTCGCTTTCTGGGGGAAGGGAGGTGTGTTTGAGGCTAGAGATAGGTTGCCTACAGTTAATCCCTGGGAGGAGGGAGTTTGAGCTGGCAAACCCAAGGAAGGGGGAGAGCTGGAAAGGCTCAGGGGAAAAGCAGCAAGGTATGGGGTATGGCAGACCTTGGCTACCGATGAGAGGGAGGGACCCTGAGCTGGAACCCAGAGTAGAGTGTGGCCCCGGGCTCCCCTATCAGCCACGGGGGAAGTGGTGTGGACCAGACGGTGGAAAGCAGACTGCCTGGGACAGTTCTCCTTGGAAGACTTTGATACTCCAGAAGGGGACGACCTTAGTAACCTGGCTGGAGGGCCAAGTCACAAACAGGAGGCTGGAGTGAGAGGGACAATGGGTGAACAGACTGCCAAAGGAGGGCACTAATCCCTAGAGCGACCAGCAGGAGGTGCCATTAGTGGTGAGTGGACCTTGTGACAAGGTCTCTTTAGGAATGTTAGTGTTTTTAATTCCAGCAGCCACAAGCTGGTGATGCTGTTAGTTGGATGATGTGATCTCAGAAAAAGCAAAGAAGTAAGATAAGATTATGTACATACAAAACAGCCTGAGATTCACTAGGCAGAATAGGAGGTTACTATCTGATAGCAAAGTCTTCTCAGCTTGCTCTGTGGCAAACAGACTAGTTTCAGAATCAGAGTTTCCTAATATGTTTCTCATGAGCGTAGTTTGGGAAGGGAATGGGCAGGCATGGAATTCGCCCCCGCCCCTCATGTGTGGCCCCTTTGGCCTGATTGGAGCTGCCCCCCAAAATATAGAAGTCAAACTACACCTATGAATTGTTTCTGGGTTTCACGCCACTACTTGTGGCTAGGGTCTTTATTATTTATTTCATGTGTACTAAATACATTGTTTTGGGCTTTCCACTACAGAAAGGATGTGGACAAATTGGAGAGAGTCCAGTGGAGGGCAATGAAAATGATTAGGGGGCTGGGGCACATGACTTAACAGGAGAAGCTGAGGGAACTGGGCTTATTTAGTCTGTAGAAGAGACGAGTGAGGGGGGATTTGATAGCAGACTTCAACTAGGGGCGAGTTCCAAAGAGGATGGAGCTCAGCTGTTCTCAGTGGTGGCAGATGACAGAACAAGAAGCAGTGGTCTCAAGTTGCAGTGGAGGACGTTTAGGTTGGATATTAGGAAAAAATATTTCACTAGGAGGGTGGTGAAGCACTGGAATGGGTTAGCTAGGGAGGTGGTGGAATCTTCATCCTTAGAGGTTTTTAAGGCCTAGCTTGACAAAGCCCTGGCTGGGATGATTTAGTTGGGGTTGATCCTGCTTTGAGCAGGGGGTTGGACTATATGACCTCCTGAGGTCTCTTCCAACCCTAATCTTCTATGATAACAGATCTCAGTCAGGAATAAAGCCCACTTTGATAAATACCCCTATTGTACAAACATATAGGTGGTGACTGTCCCTGCCTTAAAAAAAACTAAACTAAACTGAGACAAGTGACTATGACAAACAATATGAAGAAAGAGGGCAGGGAGAATAAGGGTAAGAAAATGATGGTGAAATGATTACATAGATATCTATTGTGCAACTTGAGCTTTCTGTCTGGAATGTCTGGGGAGTTATCGATGGCTACCTTACCAAAAATGTTATAGCTCAATTGTTTGTTAAGAGAAGGGCATAGATTCAAAAAAGACTGGCAAATAGAAGTACTTAGTAAGTATTGTATATGCTGATTTGAAGCCTGTGAGTTTTGACTAATATCCTGGAGAAAATAGTAGCTGTACAGCTGCAGGAATATTTGACTGCTAATAAAATGATATAGTATACTTCAGTCTAGTGCAAAGCATGGACACAGAACAGATTGCTTTTATTAGTTTCAAATTATATGCATGATTTTAGTAGCAGGGGGCATCCTCTGCTCTGCAAGGCACTTAGGTGCCTACTTCTAAGCAACCAAGTTTGAAAATATTAGGTATAGCATAGTAAATGTCCATAGTGTTAATATAGGATCTTGGAGTGCTTTGCAGCTCCACACTAGCCTTCTTCTGCATGGAAAAAGATTCTTCTTGTGGAGAAGAAGCTCAGAACTGCTGCACTATGCAGATAAGTGTTGCTGTTGTAACCATCTGTTGAAAGTTAGACTTAGCATCACGCCATATGCTGAGAAAAGGCAAACCATTGAAAGCTTTGATGCCTAAGGAAAGGGATGACTGGTGTGACTTTTATTTCCTAGTAAACTATCTCTTTCCATTCTATTGGTTTATCTAGTTATCTAGTAAATCTAGGAAACCTTTGTGGTAAGTAAGAGCCTGTATGCTTCATCCTATACCTATCTTGTATTTTCGTACCCTAAATAATTGGAGGGGAAAATGCTTTACTTCTACACAGGAAAAACAAAGATTCAGATTTGAAATATTCAGTTGTTCATTGTTCTTCTGTCTAGCAATAAATCTGAAATTATTGAATTATTTGATTTAAAAAGCACTAGCATTGCAACTGAATATGCTTAGCATTTAAAAAACAAAGACTGTATTTCTTTTAAAAGAAACATTTAATGGATAGCTTTTCTGAGGGGGATTTACTCACTTCAGAGGGACCAGGATCCATTCCTAAATCAGGGGGAATCTGGCTGTTGACTTCAGAAGTAACTGAATTGGACTCTCAGTTATCTCAGTGCTTAGTAGGACAAGGGCATAATAGACTAGATTACAGGAGTTTTGTAATACAAAGAATCTGAGAATGCATCATCATAGAAAAGGTTGTGGCTAATAAGACAATGCCATTGTCAAAAAAGTGGAACATGTCTTTGACCTCTTATTGTCACTTGAATTGAGGTGGTCAAGCAAAATTTATATTCTAATCAGAAAGAGAGTGTGAAAGGCCACTGTATATGTCAAAGGGGTCATGTGGGTAGGCACTAAGAAGGTTAGGCTAGTCAGCAGATTCACAGTTTCCATCCTTTCGTTCATTTTGCTTCATTTCAACACCCTGTAGTTGGACAGGTGGAATTATTCTTTGTGAATAAAAGATCTGAGTAATCGAGTCCTTTTTCTGTTTAACAACACTGTCACTAACATCATGAGTCCTGCAAATGTATTTGTTACTTGCAAGTATTTGCCAACTATGAAAAAATTTCAGCCGATGGGTTTTTGCCAACAGTTCACTTCTACTTTTCACTGTTTGTTATTCAGTATTTGTGATGTCTGATTGGTCTGCTGAGTCATATGAAATTGTTTCCACTCCTTGATTAAATGACAGTCTTTCTGGGAGAATAATTTATGACAACACGTATAGCACATGGCACATGGGTTACCGTAGTTCGTGAGGAATTGCAAGTATTTGTATGAAGAACAGCCATTCCACAAATAGTCATGTGACTAAAAACCCTCTTCCTGTTAATGTTTAGTAGTCACAAATTACAGAGGGTACAAACATGGTTGAACCAAACAGTTGAAAGGAACAAATGTTCCCAACCACTGTTTTTGCAGTATCCCAGCAGTCCTGCCCTGTTCCTTTGCTCACAATATTACTGTGAGTAATTGCTTCAACATGTGCCCTGTAAAATTAAGGCAGTTCTAAGAGTCAGTCTGTGGAGGGTACTCTAAGACTGTTGTAGCTGACTCCCTTTCCCCTGCAACATCAGCCAGAAGTCCCCAAAGGATCAGTATCAAAGCAAGTGTCTCAGGGACATATGAATGATCCTTCTGAGTTATTTGGGTGTTGTGGTCCTTTTGAAGAGAACTATAAATATTAGATTAGCCTCATTTCATCTAGAGCCTTTGCTCTTGGATGTATGTAACACATGGTAATCTAGGTTATGAAATCTCTTCTGAAGAATGAGAGAAAATTCAAAATGTGAAATTTTCTTCTCTGGTAGGAAAGATTTCCTTGATCCCATGACTCTCTAAGGCTTTCTCCCCCAGGGTAAAAATCTGTGCTGCTCCTCTAAGATTTGGCTTTAAGCAGTGTTTGTGCCTTCCTGATCCTGGGTCACTCTGGGGGCTTGAGAGGTCCCTAGTGTAATTTACACATCTTTGGGGGCCAGTCTAAGCCACAGTAATGTCCTTGGCCTACCCTATGGGCTGCGGCAATGCCTGGAATCTCCGCAGCAGCATGGGCTGCAGCCCTATTCCTGCCACCCTCGTAAACAGCAGGCCACCCTCCACTGCAGCTTGTGAGAGGGTCCTTGGGAGGCAGCCTTATGGATGTCTTCCATAGTGCTTGTGCTGAGGGAATCCTCCCACAGCTGCATTTCATGCGTAGTGCCCTTTTAATTTGCCCCCATCCCTTTGCTGCGGCGTGAAGGGGCTGCGGGGGTGGGGAGGGTGTAAGGATATCTCACCGAGTAGGTTTACAATAAAATTGGATTGCTACTTTGTGTGTCATTAATCAACACAACAGTTCTAAACGAAAGCTGACACAGTTCCATCTGCGTAAATCTTTATAGTTAGGCTTGTGCAATATTTCATAGTTCAGTATTTTCATGTTCTCTAATTTAGATGAGTCCATTACTGAACATCACCAGGAGAGAAATGCGAGCTCCTTTATTATTAAATATCACTTGGAACCATTAAGGTTCCCTAAAATAATAATAAAAAATTACTTTATCTTTAAGAAGCAATATTTGATATATTTCCTTTGAGATTTGGGCCACGAAGTATTGTGCAGGTACTAGCATACAGTATTCTAGTGCCCTGAATTAAAGGCAGCCGTTTCGTTATGTTAGCATTACCAGTAGATCACAGTCAGGTAGGGATCTTCTATGATCTCATCAGAGCAAATTAGATACAAGGGGCTAAATTGAGTACTGTGGTGACTCCAATGAGCTATGAGGAGAGTGGAATATATAATAAGGCACCTGCATACATTTCCTTGGGCTGTGGGAAACATGGAAAATATGTCCCTCGGGCCAGTGCTTAGAGAATGTGATGGAAGGGCAGCAGAGAGCAGTATCTAAAGTGAGTGGTGAACATTAGAGTAAAAATTGTAACCAAAAGCTTGAAAGAGAAGCAGTGTTGTCAGCTGAAAAAACAAACAAACAAATAGGAGGTTAATAAACTGCTTCTAGAAATGAAAGATAAGATTAGAATTGACGTTTGGCCAGGAGGTCTTCCAGGGCTGTGGGAAAAAATAGAAGCATAGAAGTGAGAGGGCTTTTTTCCCCATAGCTTGGGGAACGCCTCTTAGTGCAAACATCACCTCTAATCCTGTTTTGTTTTTCTCAAACATACTTCAATAATGATCCTTTTCTTATTTTGCTGCCTCAACCTTTTACAATGAGGAGGGAGAGTGGTGACAGGCAAATGGAAAGAAGAGCATCGGGACTTTATAATATTAAATGCACTGTCTGTGCTCAATAACAATTTTTAATATTAAAGCCATTTCTTGGGTTCGTATACCTTTCGTGACCTTCCATATCTGTTTGTGGAAAAATTATCTTTCTTTTAACATTGCTGCCAAAGGTTAGGACCTGGCAGCTGCTATTGTACAGCATATGGCAGAAGAAAAGGCAGAACCTCATGCTAACACATTCATCTTTGAGAAATAGCCATTGGTCTTTAGTAAACAAATAGCCTGAGTGGTATCGACTGCTGAGGGGTCCAGTGTTTGTAAAGTTTTGGAACTTTAAGCAAAATAGCTGATGGTGAAGATTTTTAATAAATTAACATACGTCTTCATTGCCCCATTCTAATCCAGGATTTTCCATCTCTCCTGAATGGCTACAGGAGAATGATGTTTCACAGAGGTCTCAGAGATGAGGTGCTTTCTAACGGTTTGGTGAAGCGGCTGCTCTATTTTTTTCTGATGGAACAATCCAATTGTGGGTTTTTTTGTTTATTTTCTATAATTTTATAGTAGATGTAGTGGGGAATAGTCCCCCTGCAGAAATAGGGCAAGGTTGTGCTCTATGTGCCCATGCAGCAAATCGGGGAATGTAAGGTGATTTCTTCCTGCCCCGCAGGGTTACCCATATTGTGGATCACAGCATAGCGGGGAGAGTAGTCTCTGTGGGGAGCTTCTATGCTTGTGGGCAGAGGCTTCACTTCCCCTTGTTGCTCCCTCTAAATGAACAGGCCTGCACAGAGGCAGAAGTAATCTACACTAGGTAAAAGGCTGTTGCAGATTACTTTCCTATGGAGCGTGCAGGAAACCACGGACTGAGTCACAATTCAGTCTATGGTCGGCTTTTGAGCAGTGTACATGGGCCTCTTCCCCAGGACTCAGGGTAACTTCACAATCAAACCTGTATTTAAAATAGAATGATTTATAATTTAATCTAGACATACTAATGGAGTGGTGGGTGTATGAGAGCATATAAAATCAAGTGGGGTGTCTCTGATCATATGAAAACGTTATCCCACTCCTGACATAGTGTTAGAGACACTAAGCTTTGTAGTTCTCTCAATTTTATCACTCACAAGGCAGATTGGTAAAAGATAGGACAATATGTGTTAATGTGTATCTACAGCAGTTATACTACAATTCTCTTATATACAGTGTTGTCATTAGAACTGAAATATCAAAGGCTACAAATCAAGACCTTAAAAGGCGGGATTGAAAACCTATTTTTTGTTTATCACTTGTTTTAATTTTAAATCTTACAGTAAAGCACTATGAAAGAAGCATTTTGTGCTCTTGAGACTGCATTTATAATGCATTTATACAAATCTGGTAGAATTTGCATTGAAACATATATGCTAAAAGTTTCATGATCTTATACAAGTTTCATGATCTTAAACTGTGGCCTAGTTTATAGTTGCTTCCTGCTGCAAATGATAGAGGTATCACATGGAGAGTTTTCAAGAATGCTAGCAATCCCACCAGTTGCCTTTATAATTTCCCCATGACGTTGCAAGGAAAAGAAGAGTGGCAGCCAGTTTCCCATCAATAAAACAATTTTTTGCCATTCAATGAGAGAGGGAAGCCACTTTCATTTGCTTTTGCAGGCGCATACTTTTATGAGTAATTGCTGCCTTGCTTTGTAACTCATTGCAGCATTCTTAGGCAGAGTAGGAGGTTAGTTAAAGTTGTATACCTACTTGTATACTGTGACAGGGTCGGGCCAGATGACTACAGGAGAGTGATAGAAGGCAGATATATTAGTGCCAGATTAAGCAGGTCCCTTTTCCCTGGGTAAGATAGCGGGCGGTTCCAGAACAATCAGGAACTTGCTGGAACCAATTCAGGCAGGCTAATTAGGACATTTGGAGCCAATTAAGAAGGTGCTAGAATCCATTAAGACAGGCAGGCTAATCAGGGCACTTGGTTTAAAAAGGACCGCACTTCAGTCAGTGAGGGGCGCGCAAGGAGCTGAGAGTGAGAGGGCGTGCTGCTGGAGGATGGAGGAGTACAAATGCTGTCTGGCATCAGGAGGAAGGTCCTGTGGTGAGTATAAAGAAGGTGTTGGGAGGAGGCCATGGGGAAGTAGCCCAGGGAGTTGTAGCTGTCACACAGGTGTTACACGAAACACTAGACAGCTGTGATCCACAGGGCCCTGGGCTGGAACCTGGAGTAGAGGGCAGGCCCGGGTTCCCCCCCCCCACGCTCTCCCCTCTATTGGATATAAGAAGAGTTGACTTGGACTGTGGGTCCCACCAGAAGGGAAGGTCCCTGGCCTGTCCCCTGACCCACTAGGTGGATCAGCAGAGACTGGGGAGATTGTTCTCCTTCCTTTTCCCCATGCTGGCCAGTGATGAGGTTAGCTGAGTGAACAGCAGATTTGAGCCACGAAAGTGGCCAAACTGCCGGCTGTCGTGAATCTCTGAGGCGAGCAAATCCGCCAATAAGTGCAGGACCCACCAAGGCAGAGGAGGAATTTTGTTACAATATTTAAACTAGCTCTTTATAATGTAGATCCATGATTGATGTGTGTGCCATTAATCAAATAGTTTATATTTTCAAGAAACCCATTTTCTTTTATACATGAATGGTTAGTCATATAGAAAAGTGGGGGATGTTACTGGGTGAGGGGATAGGAAGTGGATCTTTTTGATAAGGGAGGTTGGATGTATGGTAAGAAATAATATTGTGCAAGTCTAGGATGTGCAGCAGATATAGCATCTATAGAAGCTATAATGCGGTGGAGTATTTCTTTTGCTCTCTACACCTGCCTCCTTTGTGGTACTGTCCTACAGAATGATGCCAATTGGTAGTAATGAGACACCGATGCTTTTAATATTACCAAGAGTACCAGTGAAAGCTGATGCGCCTTTCACCACTGAAAGCTGTCAAGTCTGTAGCTTGTGATAAGCTGACTCAGTAATGAGGGCAAAGTCATTGGCAGCCCCTCCATTCTGATGTCTGTGCTTATGAGTGGATTATTTAGTTTTGTCTGACACACAGGAATGAGCGAGGATGTTTAACGTCGCTGCAGTTCCATACCAGAGATGCTAGGTTGCTGTTTTGAATTGAACATCCTTGCTTTCCCTTCACTGACCCACTTGCTGTTTTAGTGTTTCTTTGGATTGTTCAGGATGAATCTCGAGACATTTAGGGGCTAGATAATAGCTTGGCCAAGCTGCCAGCCAGTACGTTGCAGATAAAGCAACACTTAAGTCTTCGAATATGTTCCTTTAACTGATTCTAATGAACTTTATTTAGCACCCAAAGGACAACAGTCTACATCACAAAAAGAAATATATTAAACTGCTTGTACTAATTATTATTAGACTTACAGCAGTGGATGCTCAGGGGCAATGGCAGATTTAATAATCAGCAAGGTCAGCAAATTGTGACTGGGTCCCCGTCTCCTTGTCCTGTTTGCCAGTGGCTGAGGAACAAAAAGATGGGCTCTGGTGCAGGTTTTTATTGTGGGCCCCCATATGGCCTCATATGTCCCACATTCAAATAAACTCTCACTTCCCTCACCCCACCCCCACTTGTCCCTGCCTCTGCATCCTTGCTCTGCTCCCCCTGGACCAGGCCCTGCACCAGTGCTGCTACTGCTAGAGACGTGACCCCCTGCTCCCGCCAAAGCTGGAACTGTTGTTGTGGGAGACGAAGCCATGAACCCTCACTGCTGCTCTCACCAGAGCTAGAGTCAGAGACTCTGCGGAGAGCAGCGCACTGGTTCCTGCTGCTTGCATCTGAATTTGCCTGGGCAATGGGAAAGGAGGAAGGGGCATCCAACCAAAATGGAGGCTCCGCCATTGGCGGTCCCACTAATCAGCACTCATGGCAGAGCCACCATTTTAGAGGCCCCCTCTCTGGGAAAATTCAAATGTGGGCAGTGGGGATTGGTTCATTGCCCTTCCTAGAGGTTTCAGCAGGCTGCGAACAATGGCAGCAGCCTGTGCCGGGCACAGGGTTGCCAACCCTCCAGGACTGTCCAGGAGTCTCCAGGAATTAAAGATTAATCTTGAATTAAAGGTTATGTCATGTGAGGAAACCTCCAGGAATTCGACCAACCAAAGTTGGCAACGCTAGCTGGACATATGCTGTGCAGCTGAACAGCTCTGAGTCAGCAGAGGCCCTCCAAGTGCATGAACCCCTGAGCAGCTGCACCAGCTATTCCTCTGCCATGCCACCTGCCAGACCCACCCTGACAAGTAGCTGAGTCAGTCATCATGGCAAGGGGCCCAGGGCTGATGCAGTTGCATGTATCTAACAGTGCCCAGGGCCGGCAGACCCCATTTTCCAGGGGAACCACCCCCACCTGTTCTGCAATCCCTTTGCAAAATCCCACAGCATTTAAGGATGCCCAGCATTTGAGCATGCTGGTGGTAGCTGAAGTTTCCCATCCCATCCTGCAGGGGTCACAGCCACTGGGCATACTCCAGTGCCAAAGGGACTGCCATTGGGAAATGTAATTTGTTTCTTTAGACTCCTTTTGCGGTGGGACACTCAGAGGTGTGTCTGCCTGCTCCAGCCTCTCCCCATCCCCAGAGCAGCCTCCCCAGCCAGACCAGCTCTAAGGGGTTCTGCCTAGTTCTGCTAGATTCTGTACAGAAAAAAAATCAACATTTTTTAGGATTACCCTAAAACTGAAAGATAAAGTAAGCAGCACAAAAATACACTTCATTTAGGTCTATACTTCCAACTTAGTTATTCTCACACTGGAAGATATCTGCAAATGAAAACCATAAATACAAGGACAAGTTTGGTTTTAGAAAATGAAAAGAAAGAGGGTTTTGTTATTACAGACTGCCTCCAAAGATCCTAACCAGCATAACTATCATTTTGTAAACTTCTTGATCAACTTCTGCAGTCTGAAGTAGAAAGTCAAGAACTGCCTGTCAATTCAGCAAGCATGAATCTGTTACTGTGTCAAGGTTTAAGTCAGGACAACGATTCGTGCAGTACCACTGAACTTGCACCTGTAGTAGGAGCTGATGATATTTTCAGAGAAACTTTGCTTGAAACCAGCACAACTGAAGACCCTGTAGGTGAGCTACAAACCAACAAAGCCAAAGATCTCAGAGATGACCTTAAAACCAGAAAAACTCAAAGACCCTGCAGCTGAACTTGAAAGGATAAATACCAAAGGCCCTCAAGATAAGCAAGTCACCAGTGAAGCAGGTCAAAGCAGTCTTCCTGCTGAAATAAGTTTGATGTTCCCAGCTGATAAAAGCTGCTTTCAAGATTCAGTTTTATCAATTGAGCAATTATGTATGCTTGTTGGCCCACTGAAAGTGATATGCCAAATGGACAATTTCCTTTTTTCTCTACAAGCCACCATTTTTCCTCTTCATCTTACGGAATTAAGAATGTGCCACATGAAAATGTGCATGTCAAGTGGCTAGCACATCTTTCAGACTATGCACACTGTCACATTTGTTGGTTATTTGGGGATATAGAAATTTGAAAATCAACATCTTTAACAGTGATTGGAAAAATATGCTAAACTCCATGTCTGTTCATGGGAGATGCAAATGTGCAGTCACGTGTGGCAGCTCTACAGTTTGCATGTTTTGATAAGCAAGCATCTGAAAATATTAGGACATGGGAAGAAGTACTAAAATATTGCTTGGCACAGTCAAAGCTTTGGCTCATTTAGGGCTCCTCTTTCACAGCCACCTTGAAGTGCTGGAGAGCAACAATTGTGGTAATTACTTGAGCATCAGAAAGCTACTTGCCAGAAATAATACAACTTTTGCCCGGCATATCACTGACATGAAGAGAATGAAGTACTTGAGCAAAACTGTTACTGTTGAACTTAAGTCTTTTAGCATCTGAAACCAGAAGACATATACTTAATAGCTATCAAGAAGTTAATTTTTTTTACTTCCATTGCAGATGCAACCACAGATATTAGCTGTGTTGATCAAATGGCCAATTTGCTTATACTGAAGGAAAAGTAAATATAAAAGAGCATTTTGTAAGCTTTGTGGCAGTAAGTGGGGCAGATGCTGCATCCTTGTGTGACCAACTAACTAATGTTTTTTTCTGCAAGTATGGATTAGATGCCAAATACAGGTCTGAACAGTAATATGATTGGGCCAGAGTTAGGGCTGAAAGTCGTGGAGGATTGCAAGCAAAAATGAGAGAATTTCTTTCAGGCAGTGAGACAATGTATGCACCATACATCCACTGCCCAGCACATCAAATTAACCTAGATTTGGTGCAAAGGGAAGAAGAACTTGATGATGAAACTGTTTCTGAACGCAGGAATCGTGAGGATTTATATCAAGAAAAAAGCAACCTGTCTTTGATAGCTTGGATGTTCTATCTCAATCTGTTATGGTGGCATAGCATCTTAGTTATCATGGCTGCCACCTCTGGAATCTTTCAGTCCTTGACCTGTTACAAGTTCTCCAGACATTTGAGAGCACAGTGAATGAGCTCAGCAAACTCAGATCTGAAGAAAAGTTTGAGGAAATTGTACAAATATCAAAACAGGAGGGAAGCAATAGGTTTTGAAAATTCAAACTATCCAACCCCCAGGAAGAAATGCATACACTGCATGGATGGTGAATTTGCATCTGATTCTGTGTTAGAAGCAAAGGATCAGCATCCAAGGAAATATTTCAAGGTCTTAGATAATGTGATCAGGGAACTAAAATCTTGATGTGAGGGATTTCCAGGGGAAGCTACTCTATTTGGTTTCCTTCTTCCCAGGCAACTTCAGAGTATAACTTTTTAGAAGAGTAAAAGAAGGAAGTTTTTTAACTCATGGAAAATACTCATATTTTTCTTTAGACTTGGTTCAAAAGATTGTATTATTTTACAAAGAACACAGCTGTTTATTTTGTCATTTGGAGTACAGAGGTTTTTTGAATTTCAGTGTGTCAAGTTCTTTTGATGATGTTTGTCTAGAAATGGAAATGTCGACTTTTTTCTCACCATATCAATTGGAGTGGCTAGTGCTGAATGCAGAAAAAGCACATTAAGACATGTCAAAAACAACATGGTTCAACACTATCACAGACGTGGCTGAGTGACCTTGTTCTCCTTGCAATTGAGAGAGACAAGATAGCAAAGTTGGAGCTGGACAGCATCACAGAACAATTTGCCAAGGAAAAGTGTCACTGTGGTGTGAGGTTCCAATAATTGGAAATACACAGGCCAATACAATTGGGATGAGATCCCACTTTTGTTTAGGCCTGTGATTTTTGTTCTATGTTTTTATTTTTGTTTTTTTACTTTTTATCTTAAAAACCCTGACATCATCATTGGTCCCCATGCTGCATGTTTGCTGACCATGCCCTGATTCTTAAATCTGTCCCTGCTGCAGGACTGCATAAAAATATTGACCATTTAATATTTTGGTTACTATTATGGGTTCCATGTTGAAATCATGATGGAGGTAATTCTGAGGACTTTGCTCTTGTTTGAAGAGTTTCCTGGTCCATAACTAAGTAAATAAAATAATTTTGGAAATAAACTAATGTTGAAACTTGAATACTAAGTTTCTCCAAATGGTTTTGCAGGATAAGTCACTTGTCCTATTAATATGAAGGAACAGATGTGACCAGAGTGATGGAAATTGTTTTAATGGGGACTCTCAGCAATGCTACTCACTTTGGATGACAAATTTCCAATAAAACAATGAAATAAAAATAAAGATGACTTTCTAGCCCCATATGTTTCACAGATTTATCCTTGACATACTGAGATAACGGAGTGACAGTGCTCTTTAGATTACAGACTTTTATAAAGTTTTGACAAGTGGGTCCCTGAATACCAGATATTTCTCAGCATGTAAGCTGTTGCTTTTTGGTCCCATGCTTTTCTCTTTAGAGTTGATTAACTGAAAAATACAACTCACTGTGACAGTTTGTTTCCCCATGTTCACCTTTTCTACAAGACTATGATACATTTAGTACAACGTATGCCATCAGAGGTATCATTTGAAAATTCATAATTTGCTGAACATTATTGTCCTGGTAAAATATGTGTGGCAACATTGTATGTAAAGTTATGAAATTCTACTGTATAAGACATGTTCCGAGTTTAGAAAGGCAGGCACAAACCAGTTCCTCAGAGACAAAAGGCAAACTGACGCCTCAGCTAGGTGTCAACAAAATCAAATGGACTGTCACTTGGCCACTGGCAGGAAAAAGAGTGTGAGCGAGAAATTTACATGTTGGCAAAGAAAAAGCTGGAAATTCCCTCCCCCGCCCATAGACTTGCTGTTATCTGAACCCCAGCTGGACATGATTCTCAAAGAAGAGAAATGCTATAAGTAAAGGGAGCAAACTCCTCAGATTACCTCTCTCCCCTCATGTCTATTCATGGCATCAATAACTCTTGAAAGACAAAGGAAGCATCATTGAACTGCAGGAGTGGTCCTGGCTGAAGAAATCCAGCCAGACTGCTGTAAGCATGTGGTGAGAGAAACCTTTTTGCTTTGAATTCACTTAGCTTGTTAAGTAAGGTACCAGTTTGTGTTTTACCATTTATTTCTTTGTAACCAATTCTGACTTTTATGCCTCATTGCTTGTAATCACTTAAAATCTATCTTTCTGTAGTTAATAATCTTGTTTATTGTTTTGTCTAAACCAGTGTGTGTTTGGATTGAAGTGTTTGGGAAACTTAATTTGAGATAACAGGAATTGTGCATATCATTTTTTATTTATAAAATGATGGCCTTTCTATGAGCTTGTATTGTCCAGAAGGAAAGAGCTGGGCAGTACAAGGCAGTACATTTCAGGGGATAAGTCTGGGACTGGGAATTTGCTGGTGTCATTCTGTAATATAATTCTTGGGTGGCTGTCTAGATCACTCATGACTTCGCTGGGAGTAATTTATATGGTAGAGGCTGTGTGTGAGCTGGCCAGGAGTGGTTGCTTTCACAGAAAAGCAGTGTAAAAGGCACCCCACGTTGGAGAACTGAGGGGACTTGGCTGTTCAACAGTCCAGATTGTACCCTGGGTAATGTCACACTCCCAATGTACATTTTCAGGTTTGTAACAGTATGAGATAAAACAGTGAGCTTAACAGAATAAGAAACGCAAGGAAAATAAATCCCATAGTTTGGAGTGTCTAAGCTTTTCATGTACATAGGAATGCGATTTATTTGGCAACTTGTCAAGCTTATGATTTTAACTTCTAAGATTAAGGTATGTAAGAGGCTCATGAAGGACTGCATTTATATTTCCCCCGTTTTCTCTCTTTCTCTGATACTTGTTTTTTGGGTGATTATTTATCTAATTAGGTCTGACAGAAGTAAGCTGCATTTGGAAAAGATTTGGAAAACAGTAACATAGTAGCTTAGCACAAGCATCAGCCACATAGCCAGTTTTAATAGTAACCCTGTAAATACTATTTTATTGTCCCGAAAGGCATACTGACTTGTTTTAAATTTTTTGTATGAAGGATTTCTTAGATCTAGTCTAAGTGAATTGCCATTACTTAAAGTTCAGAACCACCTGAGCGCTTTAACCTGATTGCGCTCCTAAGGAGGAAGAATCCATGTGATGTGTGATGTTCAGTAATTTCAACCTTAGTCTTGCTAAACCATTGGCTGTGACATGTTAGAATTTTCACCAGTATTGCAGTATTTGGGTAAGTGCAACACCACAGCATTTTGGCTGTAAAAGTGGATTTTCTCCTCCTCCTCCTTCACAGATAACTTTTTGGGACATGGTCAGAAATAGTCCTCTAAGTGGGTTTTCTAAAAGCACTGATTGCTACGCTCACATTCCTGCTGCTTTGTTTTGGAATGGTTTTCCTTATAACTTCTTTGACTTCTTGTAAGCTATTTTGAAAGATGTTCATTTCTTTTTCTGAGTGAGTAGACAGGACTGGACCTAGGATTTTCAGAGCCCTACTGTGTAAGGTATGGGGCCATGTGAGCAGGTGTTCCAAACCTGCTCCAAATAAATTTACATAAGCCCTTTCTGGTACTTGGCTTTATAGGTGTAACAAATAAAAATTAAAGTTTCTCACCACACTTGGCACTTCTTGATGGATCTCCCTATCCCTATCCCGAGATCCCTCTGACCAGAGGGCCATGCTCACCTTTCTTGTATCATAGTGAAGTTAATAAGCTGTATTTGCCATAACCAGTCAGCAGAATTTACTCAGTTGCTTTATTCAAGATTCTAAGTCCTGCTAATGGGATGGGAAAACAGACTGAATCAAGAGCGGGGGAAAGGGTGCTTATCTGGGAGTTAGGGGGAATAATTTTTATAGCTGACACAGTGCTTGTCTCTGGGGAGTTATGGAGAATTGGTTTCTCTTTGCTGGGAGTGGGTGCTCAGAGATTATAGTCATGAAAAATGTATGCCCCCTTCTGAATGCCTACATGACCATCTAAGTAGGACTGCTGCTTAAGAGTAGCGCTCCATGCCCTTTACATACCCCAGAGTGGCAAAGAGGATTGGAGGACCTGCACAACAGTAAGTTCTCTGAACCGCCCCTGAACCCTTTATGCTGCCCACCATGGGACAAGACTCCTTGCTGTCATTGTTCAACCCAGGGGAAATCCTGCCTCCACTTTTGCTGCAGACCCATACTGGTTCCACTGCCAGAAGATCTTCTGTGATGGCGAATTCAGGGCTTAAGTAGCACTTAGTGGTGAATAGACCTTTGGTAAGGCCCTCTGCACTGCGGTGAATTTCACAATGACCCTTTACTAAAATCTATTTTCTGAGACTGTAAGATCTTTAGGACAGGGGCTGTGTTTTTGAATGTGTTGTACAGCACCTTGTGCAATGGAGCCCTACGTCTGGTTTGGATTTCGCCACATTACTGCAGTATAAATAGTGAATGAGAATAATCTAGCAAGAACCAAGTGTTATACCAGGTGCTTTCTTGGGGCTAGAAGTTGGGGTGGTAGGAAATGGTAGAATGAAGGGGAGAAATCCCAGAATGAAGGGGAGAAATCCCAATTTCCACCAGAAGGATTAGAATTTCTGGACAGTGCCATGTGGGGCAGTTGTGTGGGTGTGAGAGCACCGGTGATCTGAGTTGCATAAATGAGAGGAGGGCATCTCATCCCACACAATCTTTACTATCATTGCTCCTGTTCTATAAAGTCAGTAAAATTGTACATGATGATGAGAATCACATCTTTGCTTCCTCTAGTGTATTAATAAACATTCACGGTTATATTGCATTTAAAAACAACACAAAGTATGCTAACATTTTAGGGCCAGGTTTTCAAAAGTTTCCAGCATCTCCCATCAACATTAATATTGACTTCAATTGGAGTTGCTCTTGAATTACTCCAGGGCGACTGAGTTCTTAATTTTTATTCCTTCCCAAATATTTTGTACAAATGCAAGAGGAGCTTACACCAGTGGGAGCTGGTAGTGCTGGGCACTCTTGAAAACCCTGTCGTTGATGTAGGTACCAAATAGGAGCTATTGGGTGATGAGCTTTGAAAACCTGGCCATTGGGTTTTTATTGGGATTTAGAAAAACATGACATGTAAACCATTAACCAAGTCAAATGCCAGCTATGGCCAATAAAATGTGAAGCCATTAGTCCATCCAAAATATTAATCAGTCTGGAATCTAAAATGTGGTAGGATAAAATTTTCAAAAGAACCTGAATGATTTAGAAAACTAAGTCCCATTGAATTTCAGTGAGAGAAAGGATGGTCCATTGGTGGGGTGCTAAGTCTGGGCTGTGGAAACAGTTCACTGCTCTGTGTGACCCTGGGAAAGTCAGGTAGTTTCTCAGTGCCTCAGTTCCCCATTTGTGAAACAGGGATACTGCTTTACCCATGAGGATAAATTCATTAAAGATTCTGAGGCGCTCAGATGCTTCAGTGACAGGAACCTTTGTAAGTATTTCACTTGGGCGCTTTTACATGTAGATCTGTTGGGAGGATTCACTGCAGGAAGAGTTGCTTTTCAATGTCACCAGACCTTGGGCTTATCTGAGTATTTCTTTCATGCTGTGTTAAGATGAGGTCTAGCTTATGTGTCTTTTCATTACTACCAACACTGCCCTATGCAACTTACTATAATTTAAATGAACTTGCAGTACCGGGCTGTTTTGCTGATATCGTGAAAGTGGTAAGTTACACTTGACAAATAGGGCATGATTCTGCACCTTCTCTCTTCTTACACCAATGTTATTCTATTGACTTTATGGAAGTTACTCATGATTTGCACAGGTAGAACAGAGAGCAGTTTTAGACCCATCCTTTTTACTTTTTCCATTTGTGACATGAAAAAAGAGGGACCCAGATGACATTGCCACCTCCAATGGCTCTGGCTAAATCTAAAACATCATCTGGTTTGGAGACTGGGTGAAGCAGAGTGGAGGAGGAGGGAGACAGTGTCCTTTTCCTTCCCTACCTTATTTTTTTTCTCTTCCAACCTCTTTTCTTTTTCTTTCTGTCTAATAAGACTCAGGCTCAACTAGCCAAGGCTGTATATATTTTAACAGCGCTGTAAACCTGTGACCAGAAAGGCAGCTAAAAGCAATGCCCTAAACAGGGGGATGCTGGTACAAGTTTGCCGGGTCTCAGGGTGGCTGATAATACCACGTGCTGTGCCTGTGCTTTTTCCATTTCCAGTAGGGAGTTGCAAGTGAGAGTCAACACCAAAGCTAGAATCTGCATTTTCTATCTTTGCTGTTCTTTTCATTCTGCTTTTGTGTGTGTGGGTCTTGTTTTGTCTTTTGGGAAATGGGATTGGAGTTTAGCAACAACAACTGCATCCCAACTCAACTAATGTCTCTTTTCCTCAAAAGCACAGTTGTTACCATAGATTCATAGATTCTAGGGCTGGAAGGGACCTCGAGAGGTCATCGAGTCCAGCCCCCTGTCCTCATGGCAGGACCAAATACTGCCTAGATCATCCCTGATAGACATTTATCTAACCTACTCTTAAATATCTCCAGAGATGGAGATTCCACAACCTCCCTGGGCAGTTTATTCCAGTGTTTAACCACCCTGACAGTTAGGAACTTTTTCCTAATGTCCAACCTAAACCTCCCTTGCTGCAGTTTAAGCCCATTGCTTCTTGTTCTGTCCTTGGAGGCTAAGATGAACAAGTTTTCTCCCTCCTCCTTATGACACCCTTTTAGATACCTGAAGACCGCTATCATGTCCCCTCTGTCTTCTCTTTTCCAAACTAAACAAACCCAATTCCTTCAGCCTTCCTTCATAGGTCATGTTCTCTAGACCCTTAATCATTCTTGTTGCTCTTCTCTGGACCCTCTCAAATTTCTCCACATCTTTCTTGAAATGCGGTGCCCAGAACTGGACACAATACTCCAGTTGAGGCCTAACCAGCGCAGAGTAGAGCGGAAGAATGACTTCTCGTGTCTTGCTCACAACACACCTGTTAATGCAGCCCAGAATCAAGTTTGCTTTTTTTTGCAACAGCATCACACTGTTGACTCATATTTAGCTTGTGGTCCACTATAACCCCTAGATCCCTTTCTGCCGTACTCCTTCCTAGACAGTCTCCTCCCATTCTGTATGTGTGAAACTGATTGTTCCTACCTAAGTGGAGCACTTTGCATTTGTCCTTATTAAACTTCATCCTGTTTACCTCTGACCATTTCTCCAATTTGTCCAGATCATTTTGAATTATGACCCTATCCTCCAAAGCAGTTGCAATCCCTCCCAGTTTGGTATCATCTGCAAACTTAATAAGCGTACTTTCTATGCCAATATCCAAGTCGTTGATGAAGATATTGAACAGAGCCTGTCCCAAAACAGACCCTTGCGGAACCCCACTCGTTATACCTTTCCAGCAGGATTGGGAACCATTAATAACTACTCTCTGAGTATGGTTATCCAGCCAGTTGTGCACCCACCTTTTAGTAGCCCCATCTAAGTTGTATTTCCCTAGTTTATTGATAAGAATATCATGCGAGACAGTATCAAATGCCTTACTAAAGTCTAGGTATACCACATCCACCACTTCTCCCTTATCCACAAGACTCGTTATCCTATCAAAGAAAGCTATCAGATTGGTTTGACATGATTTGTTCTTTACAAATCCATGCTCGTTATTCCCTATCACCTTACCACCTTCCAAGTGTTTGCAGATGATTTCCTTAATTACTTGCTCCATTATTTTCCCTGGCACAGAAGTTAAACTAACTGGTCTGTAGTTTCCTGGGTTGTTTTTATTTCCCTTTTTATAGATGGGCACTATATTTGCCCTTTTCCAGTCTTCTGGAATCTCTCCTGTCTCCCATGATTTACCAAAGATAATAGCTAGAGGCTCAGATACCTCCTCTATTAGCTCCTTGAGTATTCTAGGATGCATTTCATCAGGTCCTGGTGACTTGCAGGCATCTAACTTATCTAAGTGATTTTTAACTTGTTCTTTTTTTATTTTATCTTCTAAACCTTCCCCCTTCCCATTAGCATTCACTATGTTAGGCATTCCTTCAGACTTCTCGGTGAAGACCGAAACAAAGAAGTCATTAAACATCTCTGCCATTTCCAAGGTTCCTGTTACTGCTTCTCCCTCCTCACTGAGTAGTGGGCCTACCCTGTCCTTGATCTTCCTCTTGCTTCTAATGTATTAATAAAAAGTTTTCTTGTTTCCCTTTATTCCTGTAGCTAGTTTGAGCTCATTTTGTGCCTTTGCCTTTCTAATCTTGCCCCTGCATTCCTGTGTTGTTTCCCTATATTCATCCTTTGTAATTTGTCCTAGTTTCCATTTTTTATATGACTCCTTTTTATTTTTTAGATCTTGCAAGATCTCGTGGTTAAGCCAAGGTGGTCTTCTGCCACATTTTCTATCTTTCCTACCCAGCGGAATAATTTGCTTTTGGGCCCTTAATAGTGTCCCTTTGAAATACTGCCAGCTCTCCTCAGTTGTTTTTCCCCTCAGTCTTGATTCCCATGGGACCTTACCTATCAGCTCTCTGAGCTTACCAAAATCTGCTTTCCTGAAATCCATTGTCTCTATTTTGCTGTACTCCCTTCTACCCTTCCTTAGAATTGTGAACTCTATGATTTCATGATCACTTCCACCCAAGCTGCCTTCTACTTTCAAGTTCTCAACGAGTTCCTCCCTATTTGTTAAAATCAAATCTAGAACAGCTTCCCCCCTAGTAGCTTTCTCAACCTTCTGAAATAAAAAGTTGTCTGCAATGCAGTCCAAGAACTTATTGGATAGTCTGTGCCCTGCTGTGTTATTTTCCCAACATATATCTGGACACAGGCGCCGACTTCCGGTGGCGCCGGTGGGGGCTGATGCCTGGCGTCAGGGGCGGGGCCCCGCCCCTGATGCTGGGCCACACCCCCGACACCGGGTGACATTGCGGGGCCCCACCCCCGACGCCAGGCGATATTGCGGGGCCCCGCCCCCGACGCAACGTCGCCCAGCATCGGGGGCGGGGACCCGCAACGTCTCCCAGTGCTGAGGTGAGTTTGCGGTGGGCCCCGGGGTTGGCGGGGAGCTGCCGGTGGGTGCTCTGCACCCACCAATTTTTTCCCATGGGTGCTCCAGCCCCGGAGTACCCACGGAGTCGGCGCCTATGTATCTGGATAGGTGAAGTCCCCCATCACTACCAAATCTTGGGCTTTGGATGATTTTGTTAGTTGTTTAAAAAAAGCCTCATACACCTCTTCCACCTGGTTAGGTGGCCTGTAGTAGACTCCTAGCATGACATCACCCTTGTTTTTTACCCCTTTTAGCCTAACCCAGAGACTCTCAACACTTCCGTCCCCTATGTCCATCTCCACCTCAGTCCAAGTGTGTACATTTTTAATATATAAGGCAACACCTCCTCCCTTTTTCCCCTGTCTGTCCTTCCTGAGCAAGCTGTACCCATCCATACCAACATTCCAATCATGTGTATTATCCCACCAAGTTTCAGTGATGCCAAGAATGTCATAGTTGAATTTATTTATTAGCACTTCCAGTTCTTCCTGCTTATTACCCATACTTCTCGCATTTGTATACAGGCATCTAAGATACTGATTTGATCTTGCCTCCCAGTTTTGCCCTGACCCTCCTATCTTTTTGTCATTTGAGCCCATGCTCCCTCCTATTTCCGACCCATCTCCCAGGTCCCCATGTTCTCCACTTACCTGTGGGCTTTGCTCACCTGTCCCCGTCGAACCTAGTTTAAAGCCCTCCTCACTAGGTTAGCCAGTCTGTATCCAAATAGGGTCTTTCCCCTCCTCGAAAGGTGAACGCCATCTCTGCCTAGCAGTTCGTCCTGGATTAGCATCCCGTGGTCGAGGAAGCCAAAGCCCTCCTGGCGACACCATCCTCGCAGCCAAGCATTCACCTCCACGATGCACCTGTCTCTGCCCGTGCCCCTACCTTTGACAGGAAGGATCGAAGAGAATACCACCTGCGCTCCAAACTCCTTCACCCATACGCCCAGAGCCCTGTAGTCACTCTTGATCTGCTCAGTGTCACACCTTGCAGTATCATTTGTGCCCACATGGATGAGTAGCATGGGGTAGTAGTCAGAGGGCCGGATAATCCTTGACAATGTCTCCATAACATCTCGGATATGGGCCCCAGGCAGGCAGCATACCTCCTGAGATGAAATGTCAGGGCGACAGATGGGCGCCTCCGTCCCCCTCAGCAGAGAGTCTGTGACCACCACTACCCTACGTTTCCTATTCGCAGTGGTGGCAGCAGACTTCCCAGCCTTAGGGGTATGAGGGTTCTCCTCCTCTGCTGTAGGGGGAGATTCCTTCTCTCCTGTATCAAGAAGAGCATAACGGTTTCCTATTACCACGGCGGCAGGGTTTGGAGCAGGGGTGGAGCACTGCCTGCTGCCAGAAGTAACCAGCTGCCAGTGTCCACCCTGAGACATTTCCTCCTCCACCAGTGGTGTGTCAGCAGTCCTGTGTACTAGGACAGATAACTCAGCTGTCTCCACATGGACACTGTCCAGGAATTGTTCATGGACTTGGATGCTCCTCAATCTAGCCACCTCCTCCTGCAGCTCTCCCACCTGCTGCCTGAGAGATTCCACCAGCAGGCGCCTGTCACATTGAATGGTCCCCCCAGCCTGGATATCAGTAAGTGGGAATTGCAAGTTACAGTCCCTGAAAAACCACACCAGGATCTGGGTAGAAGCATCCATGTTCAGGCGCTCTGTCTGGCTACAGGCGCAGGTGGAGGAGACAGAAGCAGTGCTGGCACAGGTGTTGTGGGCCTTCCTAACCATCGTAGGCCTCCTTCTGTCAAACTCCCTCTCAAACAATCAAGGGAACAGGGTCAGGCACTCAGTCCCAACTGCCACAACAGCTGGAACTGAAATCACCTGAAATCAGAATCAAAATTTAAATTCAAACAGTCAAACACGCACTCCCACCAACAGCTAGTACTCACTCTCACTTGGTAGCCTGTTCAGCCGAGGGATCTCTTACTCTCCCTCTCAAACTCCCCTGTCTGCAGCCCCCTGTCCGCTCCGCTCCCCTGGTCGCTCTGCCTCTGGCTTTAGTTTGGGTTAAAGGTTTTGGGAATGGCAAGTATACCTCGCCCCCTTCCCACTCCCCTTCCAAACTCCCTCTCAAAACTCCCTGTTAGCAGCCCCTGTTTGCAAAGCTCCCTGGTCGCTTGCTCGCTGCTTTATTGCCATCTTTATTGCCATCTAAAAGACTGGGTCAAATGAGGGTTTTTTTTCCCATTTATAAACACTTTCTAGCTAGAGGAAAAGGGAACAAGGGATGTTATTAAAATGAAACCCTTCATTAATGCTGTGCATTTAAAATGCTTTAACTGTTTCCCCTTTTTCTGTATCTTTGATAAAATGTTAAAAGGATTTTTAATGGTGTGTTCACTATGGTACGAAGCAGGCTGAGGTCCTCTGTATACCAAACCCCGAACCTTGTTTAAACACTGTACAGTGTTGGACAATTTCAGGGTCATGTTAACACCTTTTACTCTTTGGGCCCCTTTCTTCCATCTAAATTAATACAACGGGCAATTTAATGAATTAGCTCAAGGACAAAGTTACCTGAAATAATAATTATGACCTATATTTTTTGCCTGCTAAAACGTTGGGGATTAGATAAGCAGCAGTGGGCTCTGCCCAGCACTGAAGCTTGTTAGCAATGCTGTCTAACTTTATTTTTGCCTAGCCTCATATTTGACATGTGCCAGGATCTTGTTTAATCTTTTTCTTTATAGTAGATTAAGACCCTACAAAATGTGCCATAGGAAAGTCCTGTATTGGCAGGGGATGACTGAATACCTGTGGGCTTCTTCCAATTCCAGGTTTTATTAGTCTATGATTTTCCCCAAGTATATGAATATATAATGTCTTGTTTTAAGGGTTTAGCTGTAAAATAGTGGCCTAAGAAATGTAATTCCCAGCCGAGGTTATTTTATTATTATTATTTTTTTGTTCTGATAGCAGTATTTTATCCAGCTATTGCTTGAAAAAACAGATACCTGTTTTATTACCTTGGTGTTTTGTTTTGTTTTTTAATTAAATTGTGTTGGCATTTATTTAAAAAGAATGAAACAACAGGGCTGATTTTGAACTCACCTCTGTGTAATTCAAGTACAACTCCACTAAAGTCAATAGAGTTACACCAGTGAAAACCAGTGTACCAGAGAGGACTAGTTTGTTTGAATCCCTCATCTTTTCCTGAAACTGTCTAGTAACAATTTCTGCTTCTTTCTCTACAACAACTTTCCTGTGGTGGAACAGGAAGGATGTAGTGTCAGAATTTCTTCCCCAGATCATTTAACATTCTGATGAGAGTATATATAGCAACTTTGGCCCTGATCCAGCAAAGCACTTAAGTGTATGCTTAATTTTAAGCATATAAGAAGTCCCATTGGTTTCAAGCATCATAAACTTAGTGTTGTGTAGTGTCATTATGACAGCCCTGAAGTCCCATAAAGACCAGTTGCTCAGTTTCTTTGCCTTATAGTCATTGCCCCTCACCTTCCTTTCTTCCAGTAACCACTTAGCCCTGGGCTACATTGGGGTGGGGGTGGGGGCGATCTACGATACGCAACTTCAGCTACGTGAATAACGTAGCTGAAGTTGGCGTATCGTAATCGACTTACCTGGCCGTGAGAACGGCGGCGAGTCGATCGCTGCCACTCCCCCGTCGACTCCGCTTCCGCCTTTCATCGAGGTGGATTTCCGGAGCCGACGAGGAGCGCGTTCGGGGATCGATTAAGCGCGTCTAAAAGAGACGCGATAAATCAATCCCCGATAGATCAATTGCTCCCCGCCGATCCGGCGGGTACTGAAGACAAGCCCTTAGAAAAGTAAAGCCAGCAACTGGCACAGTAATAAACCTTCCTCAGTAAACAAGCACAGCCTAATTATAGCACCAGGAATGGGAGGGCTGTCTTTGAGAGGAGTAGTCTGCAAATGCTGTGCCCCCTTGTGTGTTGAGCCCCTCACTAAGCTTTTATGTTAATATAATTGTTGAGTTTTTTATGTTAATGTGTATATATGTCTGTTCATATTTCCACAGAGCAGCAGATCCATTGCATTTAACATGAAAAATAAAATTAATTTGCTCTAACATTAATCATATTTTATGGATGAAGTTCATTTGCACTGGGTTTTAATTTTTGTTCATTTACCTACAATTACCACTGCAATTTACACAAAACTACAGTTTAGTCAAGAGGGACTTTAGAATGAATAATGGAGTAGTGAATGAACGCATACATATATGTTTCAGTTCCAGCCATCTGCTAGACATTTGAGTTGGGAGTTCTGCTCTGCTGATTGAATCCGTGCTGGCAACTTTGTAATCCCACCTACTGTAGTCTATTAAAGGGGCGCACACGTTCTGTCTTTGGATGTGCATGTGTCACTGTTGTGGAAGTCCATGCAGATGGTTATGCATATCTGAGGCCACAGCTTTCCCTCTACGGATATTCTCTTAGAGTAGACTTTTTAATAAAAGATCATGTCTTAAATTGATGACTTATTTCTCTCTCTTACCTGGATTTGAGACTGAGGCCTGGTCTACACTAAGGCTTTATGTCGAATTTAGCAGCGTTAACTCGATTTTACCCTGCACCCGTCCACATTACGAAGCTATTTATTTTGACATAAACGGCTCTCTAATTCGATTTCTGTACTCCTTCCCGACGAGGGGAGTAGTGCTAAATTCGACATGGCCATGTCGAATTTGGGTTACTGTGGATGGAATTCAATGCTAAAAGCTCTGGGAGCTATCCCACAGTGCACCACTCTGTGGACAGTCTGGACAGCAGTCCGAGCTCGGATGCTCTGAACAGCCACACAGGAAGAGCCCCGGGAAAATTTGAATTCCTTTTCCTGTCTGGCCAGTTTGAATCTCATTTCCTGTTTGGACATCGTGGTGAGCTCAGCAGCACTGGCAATGATGCAGAGCTCTCCAGCCGTGGTGACCATGCAATCGCAGAATAGAAAGAGGGCCCCAGCATGGACTGATCGAGAAGTCTTGGATCTGATCACTGTGTGGGGCGATGAGTCCGTGCTTTCGGAGCTGCGATCCAAAAGACGGAACGCAAAAATTTATGAGCAAATATCCAAGGCAATGACGGAGAGAGGATACAGCCGGGATGCAACGCAGTGCCGCGTGAAAATCAAGGAGCTGCAACAAGCCTATCAGAAGACCAAGGAGTCAAACTGATGCTCCGGATCGCAGCCCCACACATGCCGTTTCTACGAGGCACTGCATGCTATGCTCGGTGGTGCTGCCACCACTACCCCACCAGTGTCCATGGACTCCGACGACGGGGTCTTATCTACAGCCACGTCGTCGGAGGTTTTTGTGGACGGTGAAGATGAGGAAGGAGAGGAGGAGGACGAGGCAGTCAACAGCGCTTTCAACGCCTATTTCCACAACAGCCAGGATCTGTTCATCACCCTGACTGAAATCCCCTACGAACCCTCCCAAGGCTCTAACCCGGACCAGGAAACAGGCGAAGGATCAGCAGGTCAGTGTTTTTAAATATTTATTTTGAATAGAACAGGCATGGTATGTTAGCAATGGGTTTTTATTGCTTACTTTGCCATAGGTGCTTTAGTTTTGAGTCGTTTCCAGTGCAACTACTCAAAAAGTCTGTCAATATGTATGGGGATAGAGGAGAAATCCCCATCGGAGATCTCCACGAAGCTCTCCTGGAGGTACAGTGAAAGCTTTTGCATCAGGTTCCTGGGGAGAGCAGCCTTATTGTCTCCTCCATGGTAGGAAACTTTTCCGTGCCATGCTAGCAGCAGGTACTGTGGTATCATTGCCTTGCAGAGCATGGCGGCATACAGCCCCGGGGTTTGCTGGCATTCACGCAGCATGCGGTCTTTATCTGTCTCCGTAATCCTCATCAGAGTGATATCAGTCATGGTGCCCTGGTTTGAATGAGTGGTTTTTTTAGTAGAGTGACTTCTTGACTTTTCCTTTAAACAACCCTACTCGGCAGTTTCCAGCCACGCGGAGGAGCTGGGAGGCGGGAGCTGGGAGGCGAACCATTGAAACTTAGCGGTGCGCAGGCAGGGAGATTTCACGGGACCGGCCACGTGGTGGTGGTGGGGGGAACAGGGACGCGAACGTTCAAACTCGGTGGTTCACAGACTGGGAGATTTCCTGGGACCGGCCACGCGGCGGGTGGGGGGGCCGGGACGCGAACCGTTCAAACTAGGTGGTTCATAGGCAGGGACATTTCCCGGGACCGGCAACGCGGCGGGGGTGGAACAGGGACACGAACCGTTCAAACTCGGCAGTTCACAGGCAGGGACATTTCCTGGTACCGGCCGCGCGTTGCGGGGGTGGCGGGTAGGCGAACCGTTGTAGCTGAGCGGTTTTGCCAGCAGCAGGAACTGGCCACCGCTAGGAACTGTGCTTGAAACATGGGAGTACAGCACTGCTGTGAAGTAAGCTCTCAGCAGTCCAAAGTCAACTGCTTAACATGGTCTCCTGAGAGCCGAATTCCAGTGTCCAGCCCCGCTTGTGTGATCTCTACACCAAGAACCCAGGCACTCAATATAAAGACAGAATATTCAACCTTGTACTGAGTGCACATGTGATAGGTAGTGTGCATGGTCTTTATCCCAGGGAAAGAGTATAGGCATTGTTCGGGAAAATGTTTCTTTCTGAGGAATTCACTCTCTTTCTCCCATCACACAGCTGCGAGTGTCTCCCGCCCTACCCCTGCATCACCATCCCAGAGGTTTGCGCAGATCAGGCAGCGCAAAAAAAGAACTTGGGGTGACATGTTCTCCGAATTGATGGTCTGTTCACGAAATGAGGTGGCACAGCGGAGAGAGGACATCTCGAGGTCCAAGCGAGCATCCAGCGAACAGGAGCAGAGGGCTGAAGCTCGTGAGGACAGGTGGCGGCAGGAAGACCAGCAGGCGACTCAAACGCTGCTTGGTCTAATGAGGGAGCAAACGGACATGCTCCGGCGCCTTGTAGATGTTCTGCAGGACCGGAGACAGGACGAAAGACCCCCTCTGTATTTGATTTCTAACCGCCCTCCCCCGCCACAAAATCCAATCCCCCCCTCACCCAAAGTCACGAGAACGAGGGGCAGCAGGGGCCGTGGAAATAATCACTCCACCCCTGTGGACTGCTCCAGTAGCAGAAGGCTCTCATTCCCAAAGATTTGATGGATCCTTTCCTTCCCTCCAACCGCACCCCACCCTAGCCCCCGTCCAAGTTTCATCTCATAACTTTGCTCTCTTTAATAAAAAAATTTGTTCTGTAAAGTGCTGTTTCCTTGAGTTCCTTTTACAGGACGGTATGTTTTAGGGGAAGGGGGAAAGGGGGTTTGTAATTTGAGATGATAGGCGCCTGCACCAGGGCAGAGACAGGGAGACAGGTTCACCAGAAACTCTCACTCCCATTGCATTCACTAGGCACCCTTGTCATTCTGGGAGGTGGTTTTCATGTTCTCTATGGCATGGGCTCTGTGAGTTTCTGGTGGGGGAGGGCGGCTGCAGATCTTTTGCAGCGGTCAGTAGCCTGCATGACAGAGCCATGCAGCAGGGGATCTGTGACTGCAATCCACGGCCAAAAAGTCACACAGGCCCCCCCTCACAGAGTTGCGAACAGGAGGGGTGGCAGGCTCCGTTGAAACAAGCAGTCCACCACTCCGGACTGCTCTAGGAGCAGGAGCTTGTCATTCCCCGAGTTTGGAAGCATCCTTTCCATCACTCCACCCGCTCCCCAACAGCAGTAGGCATTCCAGTTTAAACCCTTGACCGAGAACTCCTTAATAAAGAAGACGGTTTTAATGAACAATGTTTCCTTTATTATTTTTTTAAAGCAGTGAATGAAGGGGGGGAAGGGTTTTGGAAATTGGAGAGGATAGGCAACATTAACTGGGTAAAGAAACATAGGCAGGTTCAGGTTCTGCTTGGATAAATGTAATAGTCACAGGTTAGCCTGCTCGCTCTGGAAGCTAGCTTTCAAAGCTTCCCGGATGTGCAGCGCGTCCCGCTGGGCTCTTCTAATCGCCCGGGTGTCTGGCTGCGCGTAATCAGCAGCCAGGCGATTTGCCTCAACCTCCCACCCCACCATAAAAGTCTCCCCCTTGCTCTCACAGAGATTGTGGAGCACACAACAAGCTGCAATCACAATGGGGATATTAGTTTGGCTGAGATCAGAGCGAGTAAGTAAGCTTCTCCATCTCCCTTTGAGACGTCCAAAAGCACACTCCACCACCATTCTGCACTTGCTCAGCTGGTAGTTGAAGAGCTCCTTTTCAGTTTCCAGGGTGCCTGTGTATGGCTTCATGAGCCAGGGCATTAGCGGGTAGGCTGGGTCCCCGAGGATCACTATAGGCATCTCCACATCCCCAACAGTTATTTTGTGCTCTGGGAAGTAAATACCTTCCTGCAGCCGTCTAAAGAGACCAGAGTTCCTGAAAACGCGAGCGTCATGAACCTTGCCCAGCCATCCGATGTTGATGTTGGTAAAACGTCCCTTATGGTCCACCAGTGCTTGCAGCACCATTGAAAAGTAGCCCTTTCGGTTAATGTACTGGCTGCCCTGGTGGTCTGGTCCCAGGATAGGGATGTGAGTTCCATCAATAGCCCCACCGCAGTTTGGGAATCCCATATCAGCAAAGCCATCTATGATAACCTGAATGTCTCCCAGGGTCACTACCTTTGAGAGCAGCAGGTCAACGATAGCATGGGCTACTTGCATCACAGCAACCCCCACGGTAGATTTGCCCACTCCAAATTGATTCGCGACTGACTGAAGCTGTCAGGCGTAGCAAGCTTCCAGAGGGCTATGGCCACTCGCTTCTGGATAGTCAGGGCTGCTCGCATCCGGGTGTCCTGGCGCTTCAGGGCAGGGGACAGCATGTCACAAAGTTCCAGGAAAGTGCCCGTACGCATCCGAAAGTTTCTCAGCCACTGGGATTCATCCCAGACCTGCAGCACTATGCGGTCCCACCAGTCAGTGCTTGTTTCCCTTGCCCAGAATCGCCGTTCCACAGGATCAACGTGACCCATTGCCACCATGATGTCTAGGGGCTGGGGTCCCGTGCTTTGCGAGAGGTCTGTGCCCCTCTCAGAGTTCATGTCCTCACGGAGCTTCCGTTGCCTTCTCGCCCTATTTCTCAGCATCTGCCTCTGGAAAAGGTGGACGATAAGGCGCGAGGTGTTGACAACGGACAGAACAGCAGCGATAATCGCAGAGGGCTCCATGCTCACTGTCCTGTGGTGTCTGCGCTGTCAATCACCAGAAAAGGGCGCGAATTAATTGCCCACCGGCGCTTTCACAGAGGGAGGGCGGGAGTGTGGGTCGAATGACGACATTTACCCAAAACCACCCTCGACACATTTTTTGCCCCAACAGGCATTGGGGGCTCGACCCAGAATTCCAATGGGCAGCGGGGACTGCGGGAACTGTGGGATAGCTACCCACAGTGCACCGCTTGCAATGTCGACGCTTGCCCCATTAGTGTGGACTCACAAACTCGAATTAATGTCCTTGGTGTGGATTCACACGCTCTACTTTGTAATATCGATTTCACAAGTTCGGTTTAAGAAGAATCGAACTACTCCCGTAGTGTAGACATACCCTGAGTTATTGTGCCCCCCACAAAAAGAGAAATCAGCTGGGAGAAGGAGGCCTCCCTGAACTACTTTTTGAAGCTTGATTGTAGCGGGACAGAGGAGGCAACTGCTGTCAATGGACTCTTGCAGGCATTGTGGCACTCCACTGTGAGAGGTGCAGATGTTACTCTAAGTATGTAACTGTGTCACTAATAAATGTGATTCTGTACTGTGTTTTAGGTGAAGGGTAATGGGGATACAAGCTCCTGGTTCAGGTTCTTTGGAAGATCTTAGCTCTACATTTCCATAGTCTCCAATATTTTATTTTACTATAGGCAAAGATTTCCTGGCTTTCCCACCGTTGGTTTTGTTAAGCGTACTCGTTTTCCATAGATTTTATTCTTCTAGTTATTGATACCTATTAAAATTCTGAACCACAGATAGACAAAGCTGTTTGTCTTGGAATTGTACAGTGTTGGGAGAATGACTTCTCTTGACTAAACTATATGGGGAAAATATTTACTTCTGCTGCCACCTCCCGGAAATGCAACCATTTCCCTTAACCATAGAGCGGTGAATACATAAGCGTGCTTATGACCTTTTTTCTTGTGTTATAAATTGTATCGTATGTGACAAAGCTCCGTCCTTATCTCAGTGGGTCCCGCGTTTCCTGGTGTGTTTTGCAGACCTCAGAGGCTCACTTTGACCCTTCACGTAGCCCTTCTCTCTCTAGAGGCAAGGGTCACAGCCTACTGAGCCATTTAAGCCAGCAAGGGAGGTGAGGAGAAGCAACCCTCCCTCGCACAGTCTCTGTTGCCTCCCAGTCTCAGTGATTAATTGGGAAGGGGAGGGGGGAACCCGGGCTCGCCCTCTACTCCGGGCTCCAGCCCAGGGACACTAATAGTAGCAGCTATGGTAGCTGACTTTTTGGAAATAGGATGTATACAATTCCCTGGGCCACTTCCCACAGCAGCCCCCACTCAATATCTCCTTCACTGTTACCTCAGGGCCTCCTTCCTTGCGCCTGATATGGATTTGTACTGCTTAGTTCCTCCAACAGCATAGGTTCCTCCTACAGCTCCTGACACATGCGCCTCACTGACTAACTGGGAGGCTTTTAACTAGTTCCAGCCAGCCCTTGATTGGCTGCAGGTGTCCCAATCAACTTAGCTATCTCCACTGCTTTGTAGAAGGATCTTAATTGGCCCCAGGTGTCTTGATTAACCTGGAGCGACTGCTATTTGGTTACCATGGCACCAGGGATTTGTTTAGCTTGGGATAACATACCTGTTCCTCACCACTTTACTATAGCCATCTGGCCTTGCCCCGTCACAAATAGGAGATAATGTTATCTAATATTAAATTAATTGTTTAAAAAGAGAATATATGATCACAGTCAAACACAATATTTCATATGCTCTAAGGAAAAAAGAGCACAAATGGTCTACATGCTTTCCCTGTGTGTGTTTGTGTATATGACAAATGGATAAATAAAATAAAATCTCCTCTCAGCTTTTGATTTTAACAAGGGTGTTTTGTTTTTATAGCATTTGTTTTACTTTATTTTTCACTGCTATTGCATAATACGGTGAAGTTCATACAATGATTCTTAATATTTCAAAGTAAGTTAGGGCTAGTACAGCTATTTTTCTTTAGTAATAAACAAACCCTTGGCCCCTTTAACATACATGTAGTCAACTCCAAAATAAACCTTATCACACATGTAAAATAAAACGAAGCAAAGGAAATCTATACAGAAAACACAGAAACAAAACTAACAAACAAACAAAGCAGTGGCCAAACATAAATTACAGTTACTGCCTTTTAGGTGACTGACTGCAAGTTACTAAATTAAATCCAGGATTTTTAAGATGACAATTCAAAATTAACCCATTATTTTATTCTAAAGTCCACTTTACTTTTATTGCAGAGATTTCACTTGTTTCTTTAATGATAAACAATTAATTTACATCTTGGCACAACACAATAATGGATGCTAAATTTTTGGTGGAATTCTTACTATTTTAAATGAAAGTCAACATTAATGCATTTTAGAGTAAACTTCTTATTTCAACCATTTTGCCTATGAATTAAAAGGAGAGTGAGGGTTCTTCAGCCTCCACTCAGAAAATGTTGAACTGTGTTAGCAGTAATTAACATGGTTCCTTTTGGGAAATCATAACTAAGAACCCCAATATAGCCCATGTTTCAGAGGTATCTTAATACATTTTCTAATATGATGAATAATTATAAATCAATAAGAATATATTTTGTGACATACACATGCAATGCCCCCTCAGTCCTCCCCTTCCCCTTTCACCTGCTTTTGTTGCATCCTAGTTAAAGCATCCTTTGCCTAAGAATCACTCCTCCGTTTTAAATAGACTGGAAGGCTCTAGGTAATGTGTGTGTGTGTGTGTGTGTGTGTGTGTGTGTATATGTACACACACACACATACAGGTTAACTTTGAATTGTGATCTTAAAAATCTTGGATCTAACTTAGTAATATATATATTTAAATAGATTTCCACCAGGTTGTGTGGCAGCATTTTTTAATGGAAACAGAAAATAAATCTTAAAGGGAGTAAATGCTTATTGCCGTACTTACTTTTACATAAGACATTTAATGTGAAATTCATTCCCTGATCAGAGGTCCTGCAAAAGTCTGCAAGCCCCACTTAAATCCTCAAAGAATAATTTAATTACCACTCCTAGCACTGTAAGAGCATAAAATAACAGCAGCCAAGGAGCAGGATAGTCTAGGCAGACATCCATGATACAATAGCTATAAGGCCCACTAAACTGTTAGCCCCGCTCTTGCATGAAATCTACTCCTGGCTGAGATCTTCAAGCCCTTATTGGATGTAAGGATTAGACCAACATTAGGCCCTCTCCATGGGGTTTACAAAACTCTTGCTGCTTCAGTAGCTAGCTACTAGGATTTCTCCTCCACTTGAGGGCAATTGGTCATTCTGCTTAGTAAGTTTGAAGAGCAGTCAGAAATCCATTGTTCTGGATTACCGAATGTGTCAATGCAAAAACTCGATTTACTGGTACAGGAAATATCCTTTTTTTACCCCCACTGTACCTACTGTTTGGGTTTGTAGTTTAGCCAACAACCACCCTGTCAAGAAGGGCTCAATGAAACTCCCTTCAGATATGTTAACAATCCTTTGCATAGAGCTGGAGCAGTAGTTTTAAAGTGATATACCCCTCCCCTTGCTCCACAGCTCCCCTAATTCACTGCTGCCTTAACCATCTCACTCTCCTCCATTAATTTGTGTATCAGACAGTTCAGACTCTTGTCTCACTCCCACCACATCTATTTTGATAGTAAAATATGTCGACATCTGCCTCTGCAGTGTCTGGAAATGCTGTCCTGTACACTTCGGTTCTTCCGGCACTGTAAGAAGAAACTTGAGTGTACCTATCAGGGACTCTTCCATTACAGCTCTTAACGTGGAGCTCAGTGAACTGATCATCACCAGCTTGTCGCTGTGGATTTCCCGCATTCATTTCCACTCCTTTAGTACAGTAAGTATAGTCTGATTCTGCAGCAGCTTGTCTTGGAGATAGGATACTGCTGATAACAATGTTTGTACTCTCACAATTTTGGCTAGCAGCAAATAGGTGTTGTTTGTTTTTCTGATTAGAGATATGCTGAACCTTTCTGTATTCTTGTAGACATTTTCCGTAGAGTTGGCTTTACTCTCTGACTGGTATAAGAACGCTGTTTAATGCATTCTGCAAAGATAAATTCTTGCAGCAATATAGAAAGATTGGAGTAGAAACATAAATAACATCATTCACTTCCATTTCTGTAGGGGAATATTATATGTGGACATTTTTTTTGCACTTCTGGCTCTTAGACACTCTTTCTTGAGTGGATGCAGTTCTTGTCTGTTTATACTTGCACTTCAGCCCTTAGGTGAAATCCTCGCCCTACTGAAGTCAATGGCAAAACTCGTATGGACTTTGAGGATTCCACCCCTTGTGTTTATTCTTGCCTCTCACATTGTTCTTTTGGACATTGCATCTTGTTTCTATTACCCTTCCTCAGCTGTGTTATCAAGATTGTATTTAAAATTCTTTGTTCTAAGATTGTACAGTAGTTCTTGGATTATGACCAAACTCAATACAAAATTATGGACTGAATAATATAATAGATTTTGTAACTTTCTGGCATGGACAGGTCTATAGTTCTCAAAATCTTCAGAGATTAATTAATAAATGAGCTCATGTATGATAACTGGAGCTTTTACAAAGGCCCCAACTTTTTGAAAGTATTGTACCACACATCTGTGTCTGAGGTGCTGAGGTCACTGAACATTGTAACTATCCTCAAATATTGCAGCATCTCAGATATCGTGGTGTGTTTAATCTGTGTATTTTAATGTACTCATCACTGAGCATCTGAGTGTATATGAGTTAGAATATCTGATAGTCTCAGATAACACTGTGGGACAGCTCTTGGTGAACACGTTCCCTTTAAATGTTGACCTGTGTACCTGTCTTTCTGTGTTAGCAAAATTATTCTTGTGTCTGTGCCAAATTTGCAAGATTCCGTCTCTGTATACAATCATTTTACATGCAACTTATGGCTACCTGGAACAGCCTGCGGAGAAGGATAAACTCCAGGCAGGAGGTACTGGGAAGCAGACAGACCCTCAGGGAGGAGGAGGAGGAATGATTCTATAATTGGTCACTGTAATAGGGTTGCTTGCCCCATGAGCTGCAGAACCTGGGGCTAACCCATCCCTGATTACAGGATGGGCCAAGCCTCAGCTGAATCAGGTGAGCCCAGGATAAAAAGGACAGGGAGTTGCAGTGCAGGAGGGAGGCCCAGGAAACTGCAGCTAGGTTGATAGACACTCTGCAGGGAGCAGGAAGGCTCCTGCAGAGTCCTAAGTTAGCAGGTGAAAAGCACAAGAAGCAGAAGAGAGTGAGGAAAGCTGTCCAGCCCAGGAGCCGTGGGAGATTCCCTGCCCAAGAAACAGGGGAGACTGAAAAGGCCTGTGGAGAAGGATAAACTGAACAGGGTGCTGCATCCAACTGAAAGTGGGATGAAGATGGTAAGAGTTTGTTTTGTTTTGAAAGACTGTGTTATTTTGGACTAATGGGAGAGAGACATGAATTGGGGTTGGGGGCCTAGAGGCCCAGTGTGTTCCCAATGGGCTAAATAAATGGGGCCCGTTGTGGGGATTGTTTAAGAACCCACAGTTCAAGTGGAGTTCAAGGGCCCTGAAGGGAAAACAGAGGCACTCTGCTGCTGAGTGACCTCTGGCCACAAGGGGGTGCTTGGGTAGCAGCCAACCCTGCTTGTCGCATATATTGTTGTTTAACTCTCTATAATGTAAATTTCCATAATCTCTCCAAAAATGCAGGAACGATAATGTACAACCTCATACAAAATTCATTACCAGGCCAGTACACATTTAAATATAATGTTGTTGCTGTGTAAAGAAATGCCTATGTTGGTGATGAATGGATTTGTCTATGGACTGAGCCATAGTCAGAAGAAGTGTATTGTTCTTCTCCTCATTTACATAATTAAATAATAAAATGCCTGGATATTGCAAATGCTAACTCACCTCTTACCCCCACATGTGCTCCACATAGATTTGCAGTTTATAACATGTGCATTTGATTATAGGCATCTCTTGTTTCTTGAAACTATTTGACATCTGGAAGAATGTCTTTATAATGTCTGCATATCTTGAGCTGCTTCCAGAATTTCTTGACAGAAAGCTCTTTTCCTTCTGTACCTTAAACATGCTAATGGCTCTGTCTTTTCAAAATTAACAACCTAAAAGGACTATAGCTCCAGTGAAAACACTGCCAGCTTCCATTTGTCTTTCATGGAGGCTGAGACTTACTGATGGTGCCATGGGTACAAGTAACCCTTTTTATGGCAACTGACAGGTGTTGGGATGTTATGGGTAGACGGAGTGCAGGGGGAAATGAATGTCTGTATTGGTGAGTAACAATGCTCATATTTCTAGCTGAAATAATTGCATTTCTTGGTAATGTTGCTGTACATGCTGCATAAGCAATAACAAGAGCTCTTCCTAAAACGACTATTCGGGGGCCAACTGTAATTTCTCTCTGTATTGGTAAAAAACCATGCAGTGACTTTAATGACATGACATAGGTTAACAGCGCAATCACGGTTTATGGCTAGTTTGTTAAAAGGTAAGAAAAAAGCATTTATAGAGGTATAGTGCGTGAATAATATGATTGGCAGAGTCTATAGCTGATACAGGAATATGCTAAAATAGTAAACTGCTTGGAAAATGTTTAGTTACAGAACAATTCTGAGGCTACATGTGCCTAAGAATAAAAGCTCCATTAAACAAACCATAGCCACTGTTGCAGCGGAGGGGGGTTGTCCTCGCTTGCATGTCTGGTACAGATCACTGTTTAAAAACTTGGTTTCACCTCTGTGCAGAGAACTGTCACAAAGCTATGGGCTTTGATTTGTCAGCGCCCAGTGTGTAAAGGCATCTATATGTTTGTCTGATACATATTAGTTGTATAGTAAGCCATTAATACCTTCATTGAAAAGGTTCATTGTGACCAGAGGCATATCTAGCTGAAAACCTGTTCTCAAAGAGTAGTCATCAATAGTTCACTAACAGCCTGGAAAGACATTTGTTCAGGACGACTGTATGTGTATTTCCCCCTTCATGATCCATCAAGGGCATCCACTCTAAGCTTCCGGCTCCTGAAACATCACCTCTCTTGCATGGAAATCAACCTCTCTCGCCCTCCTAACAGTTTCCTGCCCACATTGTGATATTCCCAACAAGCCAGACTGCCTAAACAGGCCAGCGTCTGCGCTTTGCTTTCTCTTCGAAGGTTATGACACCTGTAATCACTAGCAGGTTTAAGTACCACACTGCTGTTTCTAAGCAAGTTCATTTATTCTTAAGGTGAAAGCATTGCAGATAAGATATATTACAGCAATAAAATAACCTACACATACTAAAAAGCTTACCAGAGATTACCCCCAACTCCAATCTTGGGCTCTGGCCAGTGTCAGTCCTTCCAACCCTTCCCTAAGAATTGCCTCCCACCTCCTTGGTCAGACAGTCCTGTCTGTCTGCTGGATCAGAAAGAAGGACTGAATCAGTTTTAAACTCAAGCTGTTTATCCCAAAGTCCTTTCTTTGTCTGTTGATCTCTGGAGAATCGTGTTTGAACTAGCATATGCGAGCTGCCCCAGAAGTTGGTACCACTATTTTTAGTTCCTGGAGGAGGTGTGGTAGTCCTCCCCCAGTGAGTAGAATGCAATTATACATAAGCAATTCATCTGAAGTAATGTACCCCAAAGATAGTGCATGGGGTTGCAATATTCTGTATCTCACCCATAAAGAAGTTATAGACTATCCTGGCCCACAGTACTATATAAACTTAATACAATAAGGACTCTCAAAGGTATTGTAGGAAATTGCTGTGCCTGTCACAGATGTATGTAGCGAGATCCCATAGTCCTGAGTCCAATAGTAGTCAAAATGTTCACTAACAACTTGGATGATGGAGTGGAGAGTATGCTTATAAAATCTGCAAGTGACACCAAGCTGGGAGGGGTTGCTAGCACTTTGAAGAACAGGATTAGAACTCAAAATGATAAATTGGAGAATTTGGTCTGAAATCAACATGATGAAATTCATGAAAGAGAAGTGCAAAGTGCGGCACTTAGGAAGGGAAAATCCAACACACACATACAAAATGGGGAAGAAATGACACGGCAGTAGTATTGCAGAAAAGGATCTAGGGGATACAGTGGATCACAAATGGCATGATTCAACAATCTGGTGCTGTTGTGGAAAAAGTCAAATATTCTGCAATGTTAACATAAGTGTTATATGTGAGACCCAGAGGGTAATTGTTCTGCTTTACTTGTCACTGGGGAGGCCTCTGCTGGAGTATAATGTCCAGTTTTGGACACCACACTTTTACAAATACGTGAACAAATTGGAGAGAGTCCAGAGGAGAGTAAATGATTAAAAGGGTTAGAAAACGTGACCTGTGAGGAAATGGTGAAAGAATTGGGCATGTTTAGTCTAGAAAAGAGAAGGCTGAGGTTGGACATGATGATCTTCAAATATGTAAAAGGTTGTTATATAAAGAGGATGGTGATCAATTGTTCTCCATGTCCATCTAGGGCAGGAAAAGAAATAATCAGCCTGGTTTGCTGCAAGAGCGATTTAAGTTAGATATAGGAAACACTTTCTAACTATAAGAATAGTTAATCACTGGAACAGGTTATCTAGGGAGGGTGCGGAATCCCCGTCATAGAGATGTTTAAGAACAGGTTAGAAAAACACCTGTCAGGGATGGTGTAGGTATATGTAATCCTGCCTCAGCATGGGGGGATGGACTAGATGCTCTCAAGAGATCCCTTCCAGTGTCCAAAAAATAAATAATTTTCACTGACCTTCCAGGTTCCAAGGCTAGAAGGGACCATTGTGATTATCTTGTGTGACTTATAAAACATCGGCTTCCCCCCCAAATAATTCATAGTGCACATTTTTTAGAAAAAAATTCCAAACTTGACTTAAAAATTGTCAGTGATGGAGAATTCAGCACAACCTTTAGTAAATTGTTCGGGTGATTAAAATGTAGGCCTTATTTCCATTCTGAATTTGTCTAGCTTGTTAGTCTGTGATGCTTTCTTGGGGTGCCCAGAACTTGTTACTCCTCTGCCTTAGCAAAAGAGAGACTTGCTGAAGCTAAACTGGGTGATGGCTCCCTGTCACCCCAGTCTGTTAGCCACCCCAGACAAACTTCTCAGGACTCTGCCAGCTCTTGCTTTGCCTTGCATGTTACACTTGGTGCACCCCAGTTCCCGAGCCCACTGGAAGAGCATTCCTTTGGAGTATCCACCCCTTGTCACTGGACACTTGCAGAAATTACCAAATTCACCATCTCCAAAGAGACAATGTATACACCAGCTTATATGATTACTATTTGATTACAATTACTATTAACTTGGTTATGTAGTATGCATTGCTTCATTCCCCAGGTAGCTGTCACAAACTGCCTCTGAAAAATGAGTCTCTGCTTGCTAAATGGATGTACGGTATGAAGAGACGCAACTCTGTCCTGACAAAACACAGCTTTATGGACAACAATAATTCTGCAAACATCTAGGGACAACACAGATTACTATCTGCTGCTTTCTTTTCCTTTTGAACTGTTTTTTGCCAACAATAGCTTATCCCGTACAGTGCTGCTTACTGCTCTGCTGGTTATAATAACATAAATGAAACTATAATGATATCCTCAAAATCTGAATTTCTGGGGTGCTGTGACATGTCTGACTTTTCCCTGAAAATCTCCTCCTTTAAGGGATCGGGGGACTAAACAGATTGAAATTCATTGCCTCTGGGAGTGGAAAATGGGTTTTTTATTAATTTCCCAAGAGAACAGTATCACAAAAAAAGAGGAAGAAAAGTGCTGCTAATAGATCTTTTGTGACCCAAGGGAGTCGAAACATGGAGCCTGTAACCTGCAAACCAAAGGGGGAAGACTCCCTTTATAACTTAGGACTTTCTAGCATTGAGAAGGATTCTTCTTCCCTTTGTACTCTTTCCAGTCCAACTAAAGTAATTAATTTCAACTGTATATTTTAAAAAGGAGCAGTAGGACAGAGCTGCTTTTGTTCAATGGACATTTTTCATCTATAAATCAGCTGGTTGATGGCTGTGCTGACCTGGGGGAGGAGGAGAGAATCCATTAATGCTGCTAAAGTAATTTCAATTCAGTGTCCTGGCCAAAATCCAGATTGGGGCAAGTCTAGGATGTTTGTTTCATTTAGATGATCATGTAGTTGGCCTTTTGTTAGCTTCTCTATTAGCTTGCTCAGAAGTGGGAGGTCTGATCCTGGGTTGCAGCTGGCTATGACTAAAAAATCAGGTTGGTTTTCTTGAGAGTTGATCAGCCTACTGTGTGATTGAAGGAGGAAGGGAAGAGTCCTTACTGAATGATACATTGGCTCTTACAGTCAGGAGTGGCACCAGTTGTTCATAATTCTCTTTCACAAGTCAAGAAGGGCATGGTTCCGATTCACAAGTCTTGGCTCAGGACTCCTTTAGGATGTCCAGAACTTCTTGATGACTAAAGATATTGAACTCTGGGAATGCTGGCAGGCTGTTGGTAGGTGGATATAAGCATAGTGGATCCATTCTGTGTGTGAGAGCTTTCCGAATGTTCACGATCTTTTCAGCAGTGGAGGATGATAGTTCTTCACAGCGGTTGCTGCTTGGCTCCGATGCAGGTTGTAGACATTTAGGATTGATGAAGCCATTTACCATCCTGGATAACTCCTTGTGCTGGGATTTAGCAGCCTAAGTGAAGGCTTATCAGGTTCTCGTGTCCTGTAAATACAGCCTCAGCATAGGCTTTGAGGAATTTGTTGTTTTATCTTGTCTAAATCAGCCTTTGTTTCCCGCCATTGGTAGTAGAGTTTCTGCCGCTCACTCCTCAACTGGCACATGCTGTTGTTGTGAAATGATTGTGTCATGTAATGCCTCTCTGTGTGTATCAACCATTTATGATTGGGCTAGGTAGAATGGTGGGTTATTAGAATGCAATGACTGCTTATTCAGGGTGAAGCATTTTGGGACGATGGGTTAGCCGAGCTGGGAGAAGCTATTTCCTCCTGCTTGTCTGCAGGGAAAGGGGAAGAGGAGAGAGTGGAAAATTACCAGAAGCAGGACAAAGAAACCAAGGTATTGGGGCTAGACTTTAAAAGTCACAGAGGCTGGGCAGGTCAAAAGGGGAAGAGTCACAGAGCTACACAGGATGCTTTTGGGCAGCAGAGGGGAAGGGAACAGACCAGCCAAGGTCTGAGGAGGCAAGCTGGGGAGAGAAGGCTCCATGTTTCAGAAGACAAGTTATGCACTGCAGCAGAAATACTCTGGATAGCCTCAGAGAACTCTTTTGACAGCCAAAATAATGCTATGGTGTGGTGAGGAAACGGAGGCAGGAAAATGCATGAAAGGGTGGGGGTTTTTTGGGTCTAGAACTGTGTATTTCTTGTGCTTAAGTAAAGAGAAAAGGTAGCTGAGAATTCTGTACAAAGTCTGTCTGTGTACATTGTGTATTACACCCACCATGTTCCCTCTAAGAGTTAACCTATGGACACAGATAAGCCACTTTGCTGGAGTTCTGGGAAGGGGTATGTTTAAGCTACAGAGAAGTCTTGGGGATGGGGGTGGGATCAGTACTGTCCCAGGGGCTGGGCAGTTGGACTGTGAGGTCTCAATCTCAGGAGGGGATGCTAGACAGGGCGTCTGTCCCTGAGAGTGTACCCAGAGGCCTCAAGACAGCACCTGAACCTGGACTCTGTTTAAACTCCAGAGGCTTAAAACTCATGAGATCCAGCATCTGGATCCCCTAAGAGCAGTCTGAGTAGCCAACAGGGGGTGCTCGACTAGAGTCATGACACATGAACAATACAAAAATAGTAGTTCACATAGAGACAAGAAAAGGAAAAAGTAGGAATTCATATACAAAGTAACTAACTAAAAAAGGGAGAGCTGGAGAAATCATATCTATCCACAGACAAACAGTAATATTGATGAAATAATGCACAAGTGTGAAACTTGCCCAGACTACAGAGGTAGAGAGTGGAAAATACTAGTATCCCATTTACAACCTGCAGTTCCCATGGGAGAAGATCAGAAATGATTTGTTTGCTGTGGGAAAATGTGACTATATAATCATAATGGACTGTTGTCAACTTTTCTGAAGCAGTTACACTGGAATCTTCCACAGCTTCAACATAAATTCAAATATTCAAAAAAAATTCAAAAAAAGTCAAATATTCTGCGATGTTAACGTAAGTGTTATATGTGAGACCCAGGAGGTAATTGTTCTGCTTTACTTGTCACTGGGGAAGCCTCTGCTGGAGTATAGTGTCCAGTTTTGGACACCACAATTTTACAAATACGTGAACAAATTGGAGAGAGTCCAGAGGAGAGTAAATGATAAAAAGCGTTAGAAAACGTGACCTGTGAGGAAATGGTGAAAGAATTGGGCATGTTTAGTCTAGAAAAGAGAAGGCTGAAGTTGGACGTGATGATCTTCAAATATGTAAAAGGTTGTTATATAAAGAGGATGGTGATCAATTGTTCTCCATGTCCATCTAGGGCAGGAAAAGAAATAATCAGCCTGGTTTGCACTTCATGGAATTCCCAAAACTATAACAGACAATGGACCAAAATTTCTAATCCTTGTCCCTCTCACATAAATAAGATTCCTTTCCTAACTGAAGATGGATGTTTTAATTTGCATTGTTACTTTAATTATAATTTAAAAGGTCTGCACATTCTGAGTAGCCAGTTTTCAGCTATTGTTAAGGTAGTCATTTAAATTTATCCTCAAAAGAAACACAGTTATATGAGGTGCTTTACTTTGCATTATGTATTAGGGGTCTAGCCCATTCTATCATATCATAGGACTTGAAGTTATTTTTCATTTATAAGCCCAGCTCCTGTACCCACTCTAGCTGCAATGGATCCAGGCCCCTGAGAATTCCTCCTGTCTGGCAGCTCCTATGCCATCCATGCCTGGGTCCAGGCTTGGGGAAGTTCCTACAGAAAAGGGAGCTGGCCAGCTTATCCCAATACTCTAGTGTTTCCTGGCTGCCAAACTGGTCCCGTGGAATGTGGGGAGCTGGGTGCTATAAGTTACACTGGCGGGGGTTGGGATGATGTTGGTCTGGCCAGACCATAGGATTGTGAGTGTATAAAGGTGTCTTTTTCCTGTCTTCCCCTCTAATCTAGTGCTGTACCAGACTGGAGGATTTGGCCATATTCTAGAAATACCAGAATTCTTGAGCGTCCATTTTCTGTATGGCTTTAGCATTTAAATTGGCTGTTGTGGTTATAAGACAAGTTCCTGGTTTTCATATCCCTAGTACAACCCCGTGAAAGCAGTTTAGAATGCAGACTATTGAGTACAACAATCCTAGTGGGCAGGATGGGGATGGAAAGACAAATTAAGCCAGCTATTAGGTTGTCCAGGAAACCTCTGTTAAACCAAGTCAACAGTAATGATAAAAACAACTGAGGCTTTTTTTTTGTGGTTGACCCAAATATTAAAGAGCCATCAAAGAAAGCTGCCCATTAGTTGTCAACTTCGGAGCCACTCAGAAAACAATTTCTGAGGCTTTAGTAATATCTTTATTACAGCCTCCTAATCTCCCTTTGTTTTGGCAAGTGTTAAATTCTAAAACCTGCCTGACATTTTAAAGCCCAGCTGGAATTCATCCGTATTTCTCAAAGAGCCTCTTCCTGTGGATGAGCTATAGCAACAGATAGTTGACCAAAATATACATCTATTCAGTCTTTCTGTTCAGTTTCCATCTTTCATTGTCAAAGCACAGATTAAGTGACAATACACAACATGCAGGTAAAATGAGGAGAGGTCTACACAGCCCTGTATATGATCGATTTTCTTGTCTTGATCGGAAGAGTGAATCAGTCTGGCACCCAATTGTACTGTTATTATCTAGAAATGTTTGGTTTGTGTAAAAATAAAAAAAATGAAATTCCAACATTTAGATGGGGGAAATCTCTGGAATGTACAGATTTGATTCCATTATTATAATTTATACTAATGATCGTATAATGATCAATTTAAGCAAAAAACAGAAATTATACTTTTTCAAGTAAACTGCTGCGTTTTCTTGTACAATTCATAAAACACCAATAGAGATGGTCAGTGTATATCATAACTCTGTATAATACTCTGTACCAAAGGTAAAACTGCAGACAGGTAGGATGAATAAGCCACGGACAGGTTAGCTAGACTGATGTATTCATAAAATAACGTGTACTTGCCAAGTAAGGTTGTTAAAGTGAACAGCAGAAATGAGTTTAGTGACAAAATAGGAAGGCTAGTCAGAGATGAAACTAAATGTAGTACTTCTGCACATGCGGAAACCCAGTTTTCTAGCTTTTATGTATGAAGTCTCTTTGGATTTAATTTGTTCCTAGTAAATTTGTGGCTGGGGGTAGGGTGCAAATAAGGAGCATACTATTCTGTTTGATGCATTGGATTATATGTATGAGTATCCTTGCTTGATGGGAGTTAAATGCACAAATGCCCAGATATCAAGATAATAATGCGTTCCTTGGGACTGATCCAAAACCCACTGTAGTCAGTGGGAGGCATTCCACTGACTTCAATGGGTATTGGATCAGGTCAGAAAACTGGCACTTCCTTGCTTCAAAACAGGCTGCATCCCACTGAATATCTAATCTAGTGTTAATGTGTCCATTGTATCAGAGGGGTAGCCGTATTAGTCTGGATCTGTAGAAGCGACAAAGGGTCCTGTGGCACCTCATAGACTAACAGAGGTATTGAAGCATAAGCTTTCGTGGGTGAATACCCACTTCTTCGGATGCAAAACTTGGACAAAACGGTCCATTGTCACAATATTTAGGCTCCAATTACAAGGATTAGCATTATCTCTGTCTACTGCATGATCTTATTATCTTGTGTCAACTCTATCCTAACCTCCTGTTCTCATGAATCATTTGGCATGCATTGTTTGGGAGGCATGATGGTGAATGATGTGAAGGGAGAGGAAGTCCAATTAATCAATGGTAATGAGTAGTAGCTGATCATAATATCTTACTAGCTTCTTGGCATGTTGGTCTTGAAGATCCATGGTGGTTGCTGTGTTTCCCCCCCTGCCCCAGAAAGGGTTTGGGGATCTTATCCTCAATTTACCAAACTAGCCACAGACTAAAGTATTTTCTCTTTCGCATTCCCAGTGAAGATCTCTTTTTAAATTACTTTCTGGATGCATTTACTTATGTTCAAACATTACCCCTTTTTGGGGTGATTTGAAGCTTTTGACATTTAAGGTAAAGACACTGAGGGCCTGATTCTCATTTATAATCAGGCCTCTTTACACCCTCTAATAGTGGGGTGTAAAGCAACCATTGTGTGAAAGAGAAGCAGGGTCTAGATTTGTTAGGGCCTGCCATTGATGTAAACCATGCTGCTTAAATAACAACTTATTTTTGAACGTGGTTATCACCAGTCCTGCTCCGTCTTTCTTTACTGCTAATCCAGTTATACAATTCCTATCTTCATACTAAATACGTTAGTGTCCTAATCGGAAAAATCAGAAATCCTTTCCATGGCTGCTCCATAATTTATCTATGCATATATTTATATGTACCATAATCGACATTTACCCTATTAACCACACAGTGGTGGTTATTGTACTGCAGTATCCCCTTATACTTAGAATAGGAGGCAACTGTGGAATCACTGATGTCAGTAAATGATGGCTTTTAAATGGTGACTGCTGTCATTTAAATATGTTCCCAGTAGTTGTAACCTTTGAGTTGCAATTCATTTGTTGGTTTCAAATATTTCAAACATTGTTAGGTATAATTTTGGAATTTTTTAGTAATATTTTTATATTCATCTTTATTAGTTTATTTCAAATAACTATTTAAATTATACAAAAATGCTAAGTCTGATGGAGGGCATATTGCTTTCATTCTGGAAACTGGAGTAGCTGTGAGAAATTCATCTAGGGTACATATGGGAACATAGAGGCACACTATAGAAACCTGCTGGAATTATGAGAACTTTTAGTAGATTGGGCTGGAATTTTGAAAGGTGCCAAAAGGAGTTTGGTGCCCACGTTCCAGCCTAACATTTTTCTCACTAACCTTTAAGATTTGAAGTTACTTTTTTCTGCCAAATAGATGTTGTGTTGTGCTCATGAGGGCACACATTGTGGGTGACGTGGTTTTTCTCTCTCCCTGACCTGTTTCACAGGAGACTTCTGAGAGCTAACTGTGTTAAACACTGAGGTCCTCTGATGAAAGATATTGGGTAAATGGAAAGTACGGTAGAGTTATTTATGAAAATAATTTAATTTAAAAAAATGTTTGTGAGAATTTAGTGCTCATGAAAGGTGCCCAGCTGATAGTTCTGTAGACTCTCTTTATCAATAGAACATGTGCAGCATAAGCAGTTGCAATAAAAGTTTTCCCAGATGGATATGCCAATGTGCCTCAACCCTGACCTGGAGGGATCACATGTAGTTTCTATGCCCTAATCAGTCCTTTGCCTCACTGCTGAGACTATGACCTGGTCTACGTAACACATTTAGGTCACCGCAAGGCAGCTTATGTCAACCTAGTTGTGCACGTGTCTACATTTAAATTGGTCTCCCTCCTCTGTAAGTGCCCTATTACACCAACATAGTAACACCACCTCTACAAATGGCATAGAGCCACGTTTGATGTACTAAAGCCAACACAGGGCCAGTATAGACACTAGGTTACTTATGTTGACACTAACTGTCTTCTAGTAGATGTTCCACATTGCCCCTCACTGACTGCTCTGGTCACTATATTGTCCACTGTCCAGGGGTCACAGAGTCTGAAAGCCTCCCCTCACCTTTAAAGCCCCATTAAATTTTGAAATTTCCCATCCTGATTGCCTGGTGTGGTGAGCACACCTAGCATCTCTCCATTGCTGAGTGCAACTGTCCAGCTGACCATGGCGGCTAAACACTCCAGATGCGCTCATGCCTGCAGTAGTCAGGAGATATTGGCTCTCCTGGGCCTGTGGGGAGAAGAGGCTGCGCAGCCACAGCTTTGAACCAGCCATAGAAATGTCAACATCTAGGGATACGACAGGGAGCAGCCACAGTGAAGCATGAAAGCCAAGGACCTGCAGCAGGCAGACCAGAAGGTCAGGAAGGCCAACAATCAATCTGGTGTCAAGCTGCAGACCTGCTGCTTTTGTAAAGAGCTGCACGCCATCCTCAGCTGAGACCCCACCTCCTTCCCCCACAGCACCATGGATACCGCTGAGCAGTCCGAGTTACAAGCCCTTGCCATGAACAGTGAGGAGGAGTTGGTGGTGGACGAGGAGGAGGAATATGGGGGACAGGTGACTGGAGATGCATCTGCGCAGTGAGTCAGGACCTGTTTTTGACTCCACTGCAGGCCAGCCAGTCCCACCAGTAGAGCACAGGTGAGCCCGATGTTGGGGAAGGAATCTTGGGTAAGTGTATAGATAAATTTTCTATGACAGGGCTGACAGTTCACATCTTTTTGTCTTTTCTTTGATTTACTTGTGCTAGAAAAGGTAGTGGTCCAGCCAAGAGAGGTAGAGTTGCTACCTGCTTTTCATTCCCCTCTAGAGTTAGGCAACGGGGACTACGTAGAACAGTTTGTTTATGTACAAAGGGATGTCCCTTGAATCCTCCTGAGAGACCTCGAGGAAACTTACTGGAAGGTATTCTGCAGTCCTTTGTTGAAGGTTTCTAGGGAGGGTTGCCTTATTTATTCCTCTGTGGCAGGAGACTTTTCCATACCCTTCAACGATAACTCAGCAGACAGCACTGCAGTACCCAGGCTAGCAGCAAACAGGCGCAGGTGGCTTTGGGACTCCAGTAACAGCTGTGCTCTCTCTGCCTTTGTTACCATCAGAAGTGAGATATCAGCTAAAATCACCACTGCCTGTGGAAAACAGTGCCAGTATTCAGTGCCACCGCCCTACACTACTAGAATAATGCAACCAAGCAATTCCCTCCTCATTCCCCCAGCCACTGATGGGCCATACTCACCATGGTTCGTGCTATGACTGGTGCCGTGCACAAGCAATCCCAAACAGAAGTGAGAATATAGTGCTTAAAACTTTGGGGGAGCAAGTTCAGCATTTTAAGTGTCTCTTTCTGTAGTGAATATGATGACAATCGTGTTTTATCTTCAGCTGCTGCTGTTGCCTCTTCCACATCCACAGAATGTCTGACCCAGGTAGGGAGGAGAAAGAAGAGGACTTGGGATGACATGTTGAATAAGATCCTGCAAGACAGTGCTGCATTGGACTGTGCGCATAGGGCCTATAGGATGAACACTGCAGACAGCCTGAAGAAGGAAAGAGTAGAGAGGAGATGGTCCCAGGAGGAAAAGAAGAGGAAGATGCACCAAGACATAATGGGGCTTCTCAGGCAGCAAACCCAGTTGCTGCAGACTCTGGTGGACCTGCAGCCCACTGAGAACTCAATATCCCTTAAACCACCCCTCAACATTCCATGTGGCATCAGGGGTTGCTGCGCTACCCCTACAACTTAATGCTGGGGGACATTAAAGGCAATCACATACACTGACCTGTAAAAGCATTGGTTGTGTATGTGTAGCTGAAATGGATGTGAATGCTCTTTCCCCTTCATAAGTTCTGTTAATGTATTAAGTTTTATTAATCTTTTAATGTATTTGTTTTTAAATTGCATTCTGTTATTTGGAATATAATTCATCTTTATTAGTTCATAACATATGCTGCCAAGTATTCCGCAGTTCTGAAAGAAACCAATTACCTGTTACTGGAGTGTGTCACAAGTCATAGGATCATTCACAAACAAAATTAATCGATGCATTGACAGTGTTATACTCCGACATGTACAACAATCACCACATGATTCCTACCAGCACACCCCCCCGCCCCACACAAAACAGGGTCAGGTACAACACATTACAACAACAGACACTACTCTGGCTCACTGTTAAAATGGTCTTTCAAAGCCTCCCTAAGTCGTATAGCTCCACATTGGGCTCTGCTATTAGCCCTCATATCTGGCTGTTCAGATTCAGCAGACAGCCTCTGCCCTCCACCATAGAGGAAAATTTCCCCCTTTGCTTCACATAAATTATGCAGGACACAGCAGGTAGCTTATAATCATTGGGATACTTTTCTCACTGAGATCCAGTCTTGTGAGTTAATAACGCCAGTGACCCTTCAAACGACCAAAAGCACATTCAACTGTCATTCTGCAGCTGCTGAGCTGGTAATTACATTATTCCTTGGTGCTGTCTAGGTGGCTGGTATACGGTTTTATGAGCCAGAGAAGCAATGGGTATGCTGGGTACCCCAGGATCACTATTGGCATTTCATCATTCCCAGTGGTAATCCGCCAGTTGGGAAAGAGAGTCCCTGCTTGCAGCTTTCTGAGCAGTCCTGTGTTCTTAAAGATGCACGCATCATGCACCTTCCTTGACCAGCCGACACTGATGTCAGTGGAATGTCCCCGGTGATCCACCAATGCTTGCATAACCATAGAAAAGTAGCCCTTCCTATTGACGTACTCAGTGGCAAGGTGGTCTGGTGTCAAAATAGGGATACGTGTGCCATCTATCACTTCAGTGCAGTTCAGGAACCCCATTGCTGCAAATCTATTCACTGTGTTCTGCACATTGCCCAAAATCACAGTCTGTGCAGGAGATGATTAATGGTCCCACACTCGTGCATCATACCAGCCCCTGTGGTGGATTTCCTGACTCCAAATTGATTCCTGACTGGTAGTGATCTGACACTGCAAGTTTCCACAGTGTGATTACCGTTTGCTTCTCCACTGTCAGTGCAGCTTTGATTGTGGTGCCCCAGTGCTGGAAGGCTCAGCACACAGATCCAGGAATGTGGGCTGGGTGGGGAACTGCCGGTGGGTACTCTGCACCCACCAATTTTTCCCCGTGGGTGCTCCAGCCCAGGAGCACCCATGGAGTCGGTGCCTATGACTCTGTGAACACCACCACCAACCTTGAATTGGTTCTCGCTATGTCCCCCTGAAATCTGTCCTCCAAGGAATCATCATGTTCCCCACTTATTGGGTTCTTCTTGCGGCTCTACTGGTACTCCAGGATTGCGCACCGTATGCTTACAATGCTCATGACAACAGTGCAGAGCTCTGCAGGCTCCATGCTTCTGTCAGAGATGGTGGACAGTGAGGAGGACAGCATGAGTTTGTGGGATTTTGAGAAAAAGGCTTGAAAATTAGGGGACATAGACAACATTATTGGATGAAGACCATTGCAAACTGGGAAGTTGACCCCATGCTCCCAGTCACCCCTGCACTACTTGTTGCAGCCCCATGATGCTTGCCAAAGTTTCCCAAAAGACAATGCGCTGCATGGTGGCAATTTGCACAATGAGATACCTACCTGTGATGCACCTTACTCTGCAGCAGTACTAGCACTCCTGGTGAGTACATGCACCGCCGACATAACGAGGCAAGTATACATGCGCACAAGTGATGTACTAACTGCAGCGGCTGTATGCCAACGTAACTTGTCAACATAAGTTTGTAGTGTAGACATGGCCTACCAATTAGTGCCAGCTCTGCTGCTGGTGGTGTTTTGAGGTGCACATTCATCCACTAGGAAGAGGTCTCAGACTATTTAATTTTTCATAGGCCACCATTCAGCCAAGAGGTGGCAATAACTTTTGATAGCTACTGACCTGAGCTGGAGTTTAAGTGATTAACATGCAAAGGAAAGGGAAGACATCCTCTGCAGTAGAAGGGAGATTAGTATAAGGGATGAAACATATGAATGCACAGGTACATAATGGTAACAGCTGTCAAAACTGTCACCATTTCATGCTGAACTAGGAAACTGGCAAAAAAAAATCAGTTAAATCTTTTGCCTTCAATGTTTCACTGATGTCATAGAAAAGTATTTTCATAGATGCTAGGGGATTTGAAGATGGTTGTCAGCCAGTCTTTAAAAAGCAGTGTCTGGATTAGTTGGGGACCACTGATATTGTTTCAGCTGAATATATTTTCTTTATGAAAGCATGCGAATAAATAATCTCTGTGCATTAGGTGTGTAATGCATACTGTGTTTGTTAAATTACAGACCTTGTTTTCATATTGACTTTCTGTATGATCAATAGTTAATATATAAGGAAATTTACAAATAAGGTAACATTTCATTATTATTACTAGTTTTACTATTATGTGGTAATAGCACCAGGGGCTGTTTTTATTTGTTTCAACTCATTTAACCCAGTACTTTGAAATGTTAGAGGGCATATTTCTCTTTGTGAATCGATTCACACATGTTGCATGTAGAGAATTACACTCTTGATATAGTGATGCTGGTGGTGTAACTTGACGTCTTCGGTGGTATATAAAGAATTTGCCATTAAGATATTGCACTTCATAGACTTAGAGCCCAATAGTATTTCCATTGAAGTCTGAGTGTATTAATATTGACTCCAGAGGAATCAGGATTAGGTCTTTAGACAATACATATTGGGTCAGATTGTGAACTCCTTATTAAAGCTGTGCAAAGAAATTATTTTTTTCAGTCCACTGACAATTTTGAGAAACGGGGCGGGGGGATCATTTTGGGTTGACCCAAAGCCAAAATTTGTTGAAATATTCAGTGAATTGAAGAAAAAATGTTTTGATTTCAAGATATTTTTAATAGTTTTAATTTGTGAAAAGTTGTGCTGTCACTGTATCTGCATTTTCTATCCCCCCCAATTTCTCCTCTCTCTATTCCTGTTTTTTTCCTCTGTGGCATAGGCTTTAACTTGTGTCACTTACGATTGTCTAGTGACCATTGCCAGTACGTGGATTTTTATATTGAATCCGGGTAAAATACTGTGTGCTGGCTTTCTGCTCACCCTAGCAAATATGATTGTTTTTCATTTATTGTATAACTGCTGATTAAGCTATTTTACTTCCATGCATCTATTTTGGAGAAAGCCATTCACATGTTTCTGAATCCCTGAATATATCCTCTTTTCTCCTCCTTCTGGTATTTACTAAACTCTAGGCTCTGTGCTAGAGACCCAACTTCTAGTGGACGATGTCTGGTTGAAACTGTTTTGCAGCCAATCAGTAACACTACTAATCTAGCAGGGTGATGCAGCGTTTTTCCATCCGCTCCAGAGGGTTGAATTTGCAACAGTTCCGAACCTCTCAACAAAAGACCAGACTCATCTCTATGATATAGTGGTATGAAACATTAAAAATAGTGCTGCCAGGCTAGTGAATGCAAACCACACATAAATTAAACAATTAAATTCTTGCTGTATGTTGCTAGGAAATATATGGAATGATTAAGGTCTCTTTGTGTGAAGTGCTGTGTAAGGAGTAACTTGGGTGGTTGCACAGTAATACTAGACTCGGATGACAGCAAGCATTCAACATACTGTAGGTTTAACACTCTCAGGCAGCTCACTTTCTTCCTGGTATTGGTTTCTGGGAAGGATGAGCTGTCACCACTCTTGATGTGTGTAGAGAACAGAGGTCTCCTGAGATAAGGTTGTTCATTATGCTTCCTGAAGAGCCATTAAATTTCTATCAGTGCAAAGTGATCCACTCCTTGGGTAAAGACATTGTTTTCTGATCCTTTTCTTCTATGCTAAACTCCACTTGGGCAATTTTGAATCTACAAACAGCAAGAATGTAGAAATCTGTAAGTAGTAATAACAGATTCATTTTATACAGGATGTTAGAATGGATGACTAGATGAAACAAATTATACATTCTTGCTGCATTGTCTGGTATGTTGTCTGAATGAACCTGTATAAAACTGAAATATGCCATTCAAATTAAGTTGCTTTGTATAGGTTTACTGGATTGTATATGTGGTTGTAATGTTCTGTTTTAAAACATGTCAAAATCTTGTCAGCTTCATTATGATTTTAAGTATTGTGTAGTGAAATTATTACCATAAAATCTTGGGTTTTTCGAACAGCTTGTCTTTTTCTGGGGCCTCTTTTAAGCAAATGCTTCAAAAACTTACTTTAGTACAAAATATTGGCATATTAATAAATGAGGAAAAAACAATGAGGAAAAAGAAGACAAAAAACTGTAAATGTACCAAATCTATATTTAATCTGTGTGCATATATGTATAAATAAGTCTACACCATATATCTGTATGTGTGAGTGTATAATACTGTGTGTGTAGGAGTATTTGTGTGTATAACTTGTATTAATGTAAGTAATGCCACATGCATGAAAGGTGTATTTGTAGATACACTGTGGTCTGTTCTAAATTACCCAATTGCACTGAAATATTCTCAGTTATAGAAAATTAGAAGTCTCGGGATAATATTATATAAGAGTAGAACATTTTTTTTATATTAGAAGAAAATTGTTTTATACTATTAATTGCCAAAACAATTCTTTCTCTCTCTCATCACAATTGATAGTATACTTCCACTAAACTATTTAACAGTTTTTCCTCCTGCCAATCTGAGTATCTAGTGAACATATACATCAGTTGAGCTAGATTTTATTACTTCAGAAATTAGATTTTTTTTTAAATAGTGAGTCCTGCTGCTGTGGTCCTCTGTTTATTGTTTCATTCAGCCTCTATAATTGCTAATCCTTATTCCAGGTAGTGCTAAGGATAATGAAGCCAAGATGTCACATATATAATACTCTAGTGTCAGCTAGATAAACATTCTTCACAGCCCTTACCTGTTTATGGACATGTGCATTTGATCACAACAGTAATCATGTTTGTTTTGTGAATGGCAGTGGTATGATTGCTGATGACCTCTGACCTTTGCATTTGCTTACTCTTTGTTTGCTACATGTTATGAATGGTGATTATCAATCATGTCTCTGAGACTGACAATATTTAGACATAAATGTCTCACTGCAAACAGTGCACATTTCATGGTCTGATTCAGCAGTGTCTGTGCATGAGCCACATTTTAATAACTGGTAAGGCAAGTTACATGACTGTTGTCTTGAAAATAAGAATTTTGTATTGTTAATCATAATTTCCTTTTTTCTCTCCTTAATTTACGGCATTTACAAATATCTTCAGTGTGTGTGTGCGCTTTTAGCACTTTTAACAGAATTGTAACTGGTGCTGTTCAAAAACAAGAATGAATTCCCTACACAACAAGCTTTTAAAAAGGGCAAGTTTTAGTTCAGGGCTGTACATGTAATCACTGTTTTGCTGCTTACAGTGAGGGGAAATTTACTAGTGTTATTCTCTATGGAATTCTTGTGCTTCAAACACAAATTTAATTCCACTGCTTGAAGATAAGGGGTTTTAAGGAAAAGTGTTTAAAGCTTTCTTTAGTTGTTAGTGTTTTTATTTATATATTTTTAGAAGGCAAAACAGTATTAGTGTTTTTCTGGTACGAGTCTTTGATGGTTTGAAGGGTATACAATACTGCTATAGGGAAATGTTGCTTGGTGAAATTTTATAAAGAGGATTAAAATAGCATTATTCCTAGATGGCTGTAAATTAGTCAATACAGTTACGAGCCTGCAGTATCCACAACATTGTAGTGATATTTGTGTGTGTTTATAAAATACAAAAAAAAAAAAGGTGGAACTAGTAATGTGCAATGGAGCCTTTTATCTTTTGGTGATTGGTTTGTATCACGACCAGTTCAACCACCGTTTTATGGTGTTTTACTGGCCTAAATAAGTTTCAATCATATTACCTGTGAAAAAGTGGCTACATCGCACACAAAAAAGGCATAGGTACAAATTTTGCTTACCTTGTGCACCTAGGGTGAAGATCACCCCAGTGCAGAGGGCCAGCCCAAGGCCTATGCAGCCTTTAGTGCCCCAGAAGGCATAGTCACCACCATTTTAGGGTGTGCAGGCTTTTTAGGAGGGGTTTAGTGCCACATGGGCCTTATGCTGGCCCTTTGCACAAGAGTGATTTTTTTGCCTAAGGTAGTAACTTGATTGGAAAGACTTGCATGAGTGAGGCAATGGTAAAGTAGCACTGGTGCCAATTCTCTAGGGAGGTCCCAGTTTACAAGCTCTGTATGGGTACGTCTACATTGCAAAAAAAGAAAAACAAACAAAGAAAAAACAAAGAACACAACAAACGGCAGCGAGTCTCGGAGCCTGGGTCAAGTGACTTGGGCTCATGGGGCCATGCTATGGGACTAAATATAGCACTGTGGATGGTCCCACTCGGGCTGAAGTCTGGGCTCTGAAATCCAGTGAGGGTGGTGGGTGTCAGAAGGTGTCAGCAGGAATTTCCACTCTTCCAGCCCCGTAGCGAGAACCCTGTGAGCCTGAGTTAATTGACCCAGTCTCTCAGACTCACTGCTTCAGGGTTTTCTGTTTTCTGTGTTTTGCAGTAGGGATGTGCCCCATAAGGGTTTAGACATTTCCTCTTTAGAACAGAAATGAGTAAATGATTTCCAATGGGCGTTAGGTGCCTAACCTGCTTAGGCAATGTAGAAAATCCCAGTAGGCATCTTTAGACACTTAGTGCCAGATTTACAAAGGTATTCATGTCTGTATGTCTGGTGTGCAACATTTTTTAACCTATTACATTCAAAAGGGACTTTGAATTTTCAGAAAGCAGGGGTGAACCAGTGAGATGACTACCTAATACACTACACAAGTGCTTAAATGATTATATAATTAAATTTTTCATGTGTATATCATTTTTGTTACAAACAGAATATTACTGCAGAGATCAGTTTTTGATCCCACCTTTTAAAACCTCTTTTTTAAAGATCTGGGTGGCAGAGGGGTAAACAGCATATTAATGAAATTTACCGATGGTACTTACGTTGGAGGAGTGCCAACACCTGTCAGGACAGAGGAAAAAATGCAACAAATCTAGAAAGTTTAGCTAGGCAGGAAGAAAACAAGAAATTCAACTTGGAAATAAAATTAGGGCAAAATAAATCTATAACATAGATTTCAGTGATAGTGAGAAGCCTTGAAAGTATTCATGAGACTTAAAGGTGACAGGAAACTTGCTGTGCACTGTGTCACATAGTAGAAAAACAGACCAATTTACTTTTGAATGGCATACGTCTCACAGAGCAAGGAGGTAATGGGAGATCAGACCTAGACATTTGTTTTCAGTCCCAGATCCACCATAGAATCATAGAATCTCAGGGTTGGAAGGGACCTTAGGAGGTCATCTAGTCCAACCCCCTGCTCAAAGCAGGACCAATCCCCAATTTTTGCCCCAGATCCCTAAATGCCCCCCTCAAGGATTGAACTCACAACCCTGGGTTTAACAGGCCACTGCTCCAACCTCTGAGCTATCCCTCCCCCCACCGTGACTAGATGTGAGCCCAAACTGGAAACCAGAAATTTTACTTCCATTTTCCTCCCCACATTTTGAAAAGGTCTGGACCCGCATCAAAACATTGCAGCTGAGGAGTGTATAACGGGCCCCTATTTGTTCCTTGGGTTTGAATATCCTTGAATTTAGGAACATAAAAGTTGCCATACCTTATCAAATCAGTGGTCCACTTATTCCAGTAACCTGTCTTTGACAGTAACCAGGACCAGAGGCTTTGGGGCAGTGGTTCTCAAACTATGGGACAGACCTCCCAAGGGAGGCGCAGGAATGTGTTTAGGGAGACGCGAACTGTGTGTGCTTTTTTATTTTAAGAGCTTTGGCTGTCCGCTCCTGGGGGCTGGGGCTGATGCAAAAGGACCATGCACACCTGGGAGGTGGGGGAGAGGGGAAAAAGGGGATTGCTGGATCTGCTTGGGTCTGATTGTCAAATTCCCCACCACCACCCAGGGATGACAGCCCGAGCTCAGGCTCTGCTTCCTCCCCACCACTGGGAAACGGTGGTGGGGCTCCAGCTGTCAGCTCCAGGGCAGTGGGGTGCTGTCTGTCAGCCCCCCTCCTGCACTCCAAACCTCTGAGCCAGCCTGGGGAAAATGAGCAAGTGAGTGAAGGGTGGGAAGAGCGACTGACAGAGGGAGGGGAGGATGGAGTGAGTGGGGGGGATGGGGCCTCAGAGGAGGGTGGGGCAGGGGGCGGGGCAAGGATGTTCAGTTTTGTGCAAGTAGAAAGTTGGCAACCCTATCCTTTCACCTAAAGAAAGCTGTTATCTCAGGGGGATGATGGGCTGCTGGTGCCATGGGCTGGATATAGGAGGTGGTCTGTAGGAGCCCAGCCCTCTCTTTTCCTCTCCCGGAGTGGTGAGGGGCTCCAGCCCCATGTGGTATACCAAGAGAGGACAATGGACTACTAGTTGGGTCTGCATGGTTTATGCGGAGATCCCATGCTGGCTCTCTCCCCCACCTCCTTTGGAAGTTGGAGGTGTTCATGCTGCTTGTGGTGCTCCCAGATTGTGCGATGGGACACTGGGGCCATGCAGTGAGTCTGGTGGGTAGTCAAGGGATGGGGGAGTGGGCTACCTGGCCTGGCTTTCCTGTACCTACCCCATTGTTATAACTACTGTGGCAATTCCCAGGTGTTTGCATTATAGTGCATACTGCCGGTGCTTTGGCAGTGGTATGGGCATAGCTCTTTAGAATATGAATGTATTCAGTTATTATTTTGACATGCTGCTACATTTTTCCTAAGGTACTCAAGACAGAATGGAAATGGTGACTTTTAACCATTTACATCTCAACCAAACCTAATGGAATTTCCTAGCACAAAAAGAGGCAGTTACTTAGTCTGCGGGGTTTCCTTTTACCAAATTCCAAAGGCCTGCAACAAACAATGGAGATGTTAGAGCTTCTCAAAAAAAAGATTGCAAGAATCTTTTATGGGGTTAGGTAGCCTTAATATAGGGGTTGCTACAAGTTCCTCCAATTTTATTTATTTATATAAAAAACTCTTATTTCGTTGTTATGGTCCAATCCTATTTAGAGTCCTACTACATTTTAGTCTTGTTGATATCTTGTGTCAAGAGTTCCACAGGGTAATTAAACACAGAGTTTAAAAAAACCTGAAAAGGCAGTGAATTTAAAATAGATAAAAGTAAATACAATGTCATTGCATGTCCCCTTGTTCTTGTATTATGAGACAATAAATAAGAATGCCCAAATTACCTTCCCCATCATGCTTCCCTCAATTAAGGAGCTCAAGGGACTGATTTATATGGAAAGACTTGAAAGAACTATATAGGCCAGGTTTCTACAGGTGCCTACAGGTGCCGAGCACCTGCAACTCCCATCATCTTCAGAGTCGTGAGTGCTTAAGTACCCTTGAAAATCAGTCCTTACACGTGTAACCCCCAAGGAGATTGGGACTGTCTGCTGCAGCTCAGGGAGAGGCACAAGTGATAAGTAAGGGCTTGTCTACCTAAGAAAGTTGCACCAGTTTAACTTAAGTTATGGTTAAAAACTGATTTTAACTGGCACAAAAGGCTGTGCAGACACTTGTTTCAGTTTAAACCAGCTCTGTTTGAGTTTTGCTTAAGTTGGTTATGAACAGGTTTTTTAAGCTAAAACAAAGTAAGCCATTCTTAAACCGAAGTAAGAGTGACCACACAATAGTTCTCACCAGTTGAGCTAAATTGGTTTAAAAACGTAAGTGAAACCAATAGGGGGCATGGTTATGGTTGATTTGAAGAGTGTAAGGAAGGAAGTTTAGGAATTAAGTAAAATGGCTCAGGAGGCTATAACTAGGAATAGTGGGATGAAACAGAAAATTTAAGGCTGAATTTTAAGAAAAACTTTCTGGCATTGAGATCTGTTAGGCTGCTTAATATAGTTCTGAAAGAAGTGCTGTGAGCTGCATCACTTTTAATAAAGAGGGAATAAAACTGTAGAAAATATACTGTAGGGAACAATCCTGCATTGCCAAAGAGATGGGCTCAATGACCAGCTCTAATTTACGTTAGTTCAGCAGTTCTCAAAAATGTGGGTCATGAGCCCAAAGTGGGTCATGACCTCATTTTAATGGGGTTGCCAGGGCTGGTTTAGACTTGCTGAGGTCCGGGGCAGAAGCTGAAGCCCAAGCTTGAGCCCTGGGCATTGGGGCTCAGGTTGCAGGCCCCCTGCCCCAGGGTGGTGGGGCTCAAGCTTTTGTTGTCAGAAGGGGATTGCAGTGCAATGAAGTTTGAGAACCCCTGTATTAGTCTCTGGTTCTATGATTATGGAGACTCAAATAAGAGGACATTCTTCCAGGTCATGGTTCAGTTGTACCAGTGGGGAAGTGTGTTTGTGCTGAAACATTCGGTAGACTTTGGTCTCCTGGGCTTATGGTTGGTGCCCTTTCGTCTAAAATTCACATGTAACTTTTTTGCATTCCATTTTTTTAAAACAATTGTCTCGCTTGCTGAGCTAGTCCTTTGCAATGTTTTATCTAGCAGCTGTTTGGTGATTCAGCCACATATTTATTGAAATCATTCAAATTAATTGCAAGAAGGTAGTCTGGACTCATGTAGAATATTAAGTTACCAGGCCTGTGAGAGATGTGGAGCATTGCTTGCTATATTTAATACGCAGCTGTATCTAATATCCAGAGATAAACATGTGGTACACCTGAAGATGCTGCAGCTAAACAAATTTTGTGAGAATTAATTGGCAACCTTTGAAGCACCCATGAAATCGACAGGGACATGTTCTGGGAAGATAGATATGATTTTTGCTGTATCACTGGTAACAGGTGTGGATTTAAAATGCTTCAGAAAAAAGCAGTTAGCTGTTTGATCAAATTGCATTATTCAGCATGTTGTAGCACACTGTGAGAGACTTTCTTTGTGATTTAATGGTATTTTTAAGATTGGAGGATTTAGAAATATCGATGGAGCAGTGTGCCTTCTCCAGTTTCCACTATTGTATGGTAGAGGGTTTAACTGTTTAATGTAAGAGTAATTTGTAAGACCTCTCTGTTTTGTAAGTGTATGCAATTTCTTTTATTTTAAGCAGTGCCATATATTATACTTGAGACCTTAGTAAGCACCGTTGTCTATTTCACTCCTTCACTGCTGCCAGACAGAACATATTTCTCATTGGAAAGGATTGTCATTTATAGGATATCAGGATATGCCAGATATGTTGGTCCGCATTGGAAGAAGCACCTCTTTTGTGTGTATCTAGTTACAAGGAAGAATAATTCACTGCAAACTTTTAACTGCTTCAGAAAACTGATTAAGTCCTATCAATAGTGGACTGTGTTAGAGTACAGGATTCTGAAAAAAATATATAGTGGCAATTACATTTATTATTACTAGGACTGTGAAGCAATTAAAAAAATTAATCGCGATTAATCGCATGATTAATTGCGCTGTTAATAATAGAATACCATTTATTTAAATACTTGTGAATGTTTTCTATATTTTAAAATATATTGATTTCAGTTACAACACAGAATAGAAAGTGTACCGTGCTCACTTTATTTTTATTTTCGATTACATATATTTGCACCGTAAAAAACAGAAGTAAGTTTTTCAATTCTCTCATTACAAATACTGTAGTACAATCACTTTATCATGAAAGCTGAACTTACAAATGTAGACTTATGTACAAAAATAAGTGTAAAACCTTAGAGCCTATAAGTCCACTCAGTCCTACTTCTTGTTCAGCCAATCGCTGAGACACACAAGTGTGTTCACATTTGCGGGAGAAAATGCTGCCCACTTCTTGTTTACAATTCTTTATAGGCATTCACCTGCTGCAAAATCCTACCTCAGCGCCTCAACATGGTGCAGCGGTGACCCTGGCCGTCTGACAGCTATGGTAGCGGGGCATATGCCCTGGTAGGTTTTACCATGCTACAAAGGTGTCGGACTATCCAATCCAGGGAGGAGGGTTGCTCTCTCAGAGGAAAGAGCACTTTTCCTTCTCCTTAGAGGTTGAAGGTTAGCTAAGCTTGAGGAGGTACGCATGCCTGCCCACCTAGCCAGTGGGATGGCTTGAAGTTAATGGCTAAAACAACACGAGTAAATGCACGTTCTATGGTGGCGGAGCGGAAATTGAGTGACAAGAGGTTGCTAAAAATGTCAGGTGCTAGGCCAACATGGAAAAGGACAATCCTCGCTGTGTGTACTTACAATTGTAGGTCACTGGCAAAGGAGGAAACTTTAAACCATCTGATGGAGGAGAAGAAAAGGATAAAATGCGATATTCTCGGTGTTTGTGAAACCCGATGAAAGAAGGAGTTGGAAGTCAACTGGAAGGATGGAAGTGCTGTGAGGCTCGGAAAGGGAGATGGCGCTAGAAATGTTGGAGGAGTTGGATTTATCGTCCGTAACGATTGGTCTTTGAAAGTCATATCATGCCAGCTAAAATCATCATGTATCGGTGTGCTGCATCTTCAGATGGAGTCAAAAGCTACCCTCAAGGTCATCCAGGCCTACGGTCCCACAAGTGCAAGTGAGGACGAAGAAGCGGAAGAATTCTACCGAGAGCTTGAAAGAGCTCTCGCGCAAAAGTCCACTTACACTGTCACGATGGGAGATTTCAACGGCAAGGTCGGGCAAGGGAAAGCTGGTGAAAAGTTCATAGGGAGATACGGCAGCAGCAAAAGGAATGAAAGAGGAGAGAGGCTGGTAGCGATGGCAGAAATGAAAGAACTGTACGTGGCAAACACCTGGTACAAAAAGAAGATCTCAAGAAGGTGGACATGGATCGCACCAAAGGCGAAGAGTAAGAATGAAATAGACTATATTTTAGTCAATAAAAGGTGCATTGTTCAAGACGTCTCTGTGGTGCAGCCATTCAACACCGGCAGTGACCATCGCCTGCTTAGAGCAAAGTTGATTTTCGACGAAGCGGTGGAAAAGAAGGCATTACAGATGGCAAACAGGAAACAGCAGCCGAAGACATTCGATGAAGCAAAGCTGAAAAAAAGCGATTTCTGGGTTTGACTGGAGCCAGATGGAAAAGTGTGATGAGGACTATAGTATCTTTGCTGACAAGTTGAGATGTTGCATAAAAGCAGCTGAAATTAAAAAGCTGAAGAAGGCGAAGGGAAGAATCTCGATTGAAACGAAAAGCTTGTTGGAGAAGCGGAGAAACATGAAAAGGAGCTCGGATAACAACCTCGAGTACTCCATTGTGTGCAAGCTTATACGGCGAAAACTGAAGGATGACTTCAAGAACTTCCGGAAAGAAAAGCTCCTTAAAACAGCTGAATCACGCAAGAGCCTCAGGACATGCAAGCGGGAATTGACGCAGTATAGATTGAGCGTAACAGCATTGAAGAACAAGGATGGAGAGACAGTAATCGATAGAGCAGGGATGGAGGAGGTCTGCAAGGACTTCTATACAGAACTGTTCAAATCAAGAATCAACGTCCCCCTCCCAACCCTCAAAGAGTCAGAAGAACGCGTCCCCCCAATAATCGTCAGCGAAGTCCAAAGCACACTACACCAGATGAAGAAGGGAAAAGCTCCAGGCAAAGATGGAATAACGTCAGAAATGATTTATGCAGGAGGCGAAAAACTTTGGAAGGCCCTCGCTTTAAGATTCAGTCGATATCTTGAAGAAGGAAAAATACCATCAAGCTGGAAGGCATCGAATACCATCTTGCTGCACAAGAAGGGTGATCGAGAAAATCTTAAGAACTACTGCCCTATATGCCTGCTCTCGCACATCTACAAGCTCTTCACAAAGGTGATAATGAATCGACTTTCGCAGAGTTTGGATGAACAACAGCCGAGAGAGCAGGCAGGGTTTCGAAGAAATTACAGTACAATCGACCATATATTTACCCGTAGCCAGTTCCTAGAAAGAGCGAGGGAATACAAACTCCCGCTGTGCATTGCTTTTGTCGACTATGAAAAGGCCTTCGATAGCGTTGAGTTTAACGCAATATTAAAGGTGCTTGCAGAGCAGGGCATTAACACGCAGTACATTAGTTTGTTGAAGGAAGCGAATAGTGGATGTACAACAGACATTACTCTCCTTGAAACTCCCCTCCGCATCCCAATCAAGAAAGGTGTAAAGCAAGGAGATACAATTTCACCGAAACTATTCACTGCCTGCCTTGAAATGGTTATGAACAAGATCAATTGGAGGAGTGGTGTCAACATAAACGGAGAGAGATTATCTCATCTCAGATTTGCAGACGACATTGTACTAATTGCCGAAAGCACCAACCAACTGCAGAGCATGCTACGAAGACTCGACAAGAAAAGTAGTCAGGCCTGAAAATGAACCGCTGCAAAACTAAATATATGCGATCAGACGTCTTACGAAAAGCCCAAATAACGGTAACAGGAGAAGACATCGAAGAAGTGGAACAGTACATATATTTGGGCCAAGAAGTTAATATGCGCCAAGACCTGAATGGAGAACTCTCGCGAAGGATTCAGGCAGGATGGTGTGCGTTTAATTCCATCAAGGACGTCCTCAAAGGAAAAATTGACAAGACCACACGTAAAAATATTTTCAATTCAGCAGTGCTGCCAGCCATGCTGTATGGCAGTGAAACGTGGGCACTGATGAAGAGAGAAGAGCAACGGCTGTTGGTAGCTGAAAGGGCAATGGAACAAGCTATGTTGGGAATCTCCCTTCTGGATCGTATACCAAATGAAATCATCAGAGAACGCAGCGGTGTGAAAGATATTGTCATGGAAAGCAGACATAACAAGATGCGATGGGCGGGCCACACAGCACGGCTCATGGATAACAGGTGGACTGCAATCATTGCTGAGTGGTACCCGCGAGAACCGAAAAGACCCCCCGGTCGGCCTCCAAGAAGATGGGAAGATGACATTGTTAAACGTTTTGGACGAACGTGGAGAAGAAAGGCAAGAGTGCGAGAAGAATGGCAGATGTGTTGTGATCGGCGCAGTCTTAACAACAGCTGAAGTCCGATCGATCCAGGTGATCCAGGTGATAGGCATTCACATGGCACTGTTATAGTCGGCATCACAAGATATTTATGTGCCAGGTGTACTAAAGATTCATATGTCCCTTCAGACTTCAACCACCATTCCAGGGGTCGTGTCCATGCTGATGACGGGTTCTGCTCGATAATGATTCAAAGCAATATGGATTGACGCATGCTTATTTTCATCATCTAAGTCAGATGCCACCAGCAGAAGGTTGATTTTCTTTTTTGGTGGTTCGGATTCTGAAAGCATGCTCCACACCTCCTCCCTCTCAGATTTTGGAAGGTACTTCCGGTTCTTAAACCTTGGGTCAAGTGCTGTATCTTTAGAAATTTCACATTGGTAATTTCTTTGTGTTTTGTCAAATCTGCAGTGAAAGTGTTCTTAAAACGAGCAACATGTGCTGGGTCATCATCCAAGATTGTTATAACACGAAATATATGGCAGAATGCAGGTAAAACAGAGCAGGAGACATCAGTTCTCCTCCAAGGAGTTCTGTCAGAAATTTAATTAACACATTATTTTTTTAACAAGCGTCATCAGCATGGAAAAATGTCCTCTGGAATGGTGGCTGAAGCATGAAGGGGCATACGAATGTTTAGCACATCTGGCACGTAAATACCTTGCAATGCCAGCTGCAAAAGTGCCATGCAAACTCCTGTTCTCACTTTCAGGTGACATTGTACATAAGAAACAGGCAGCATTATCTCCTGTAAATGTAAACAAACTTGTTTGTCTTAGCGATTGGCTGAACAAGAAGTAGGACTGAATGGACTGTAGGCTCTAAAGTTTTACATTGTTTTGTTTTTGAGTGCAGTTATGTAACAAAAAAAATCTGCATTTGTAAGTTGCACTTTCATGAGAAAGAGAATGCTCTACAGTACTTGAATGAGGTGAATTGAAAAATACTATTTGATCATTTTTACAGTGCAAACATTTCTAATAAAAATAATACTATAAAGTGAGCACCGTACACTTTGTATTCTGTGTTGTAACTGAAATCAATACATTTGAAAATGTAGAAAAACATCCAAAAATATTTAATACATTTCAATTGGTATTCTATTGTTTAACAGTGCGATTAAAGTGGCAATACATTTTTTGAGATAGTTGCGTGAGTTAACTGTGATTAATCAACAGCCCTAATTATTGTTAATATTCGTTACAGTAGTTCCTGGAGGCCCCCACCAAAATCAGATCCCTATTGTGCTAGCTGCTACACATACAAGTAGTAAAGAGAGAGTCTCTGTCCCAAGGATCTTACAATCTAAATAGACAAGAAAATAATGGGAGAACGGACATATTATTCCAATTTTATTGATTGGGATTTGAGACCAGGCAAAATCTGGACCTCCTGGTAAATCGATATTTGGGATCTATAGCACTAGAGGACAACAGAAAAGAGAAAATAGACATCAAAATTAAATCCATTTCCTCCCTCATTCCATAGGTTTAATAACTTGTATCTTTGCTTATAGCCCCAAATGCCTAATTTCTTCCACACCGAGGAAGGCATGTCTGAGAGAGGCTTATCAGACAGAATGAGCAATGTATCTTCTGTATCTCTTTTCAGCCTGCAGATTTTGAATAGAAAATTACAAGTTTCCAGCACAAGCATCAAACATTAGTGCACTCCCTCCTACAGTTTGGTGCATAACTGAAGCAGTAAGCCAAATCTGAAAGAGAGAGATCTGAGCCTATGCCAAAATGTTCTGAAGGAACTATTGCAAAGGAGTAACATGAATGGGGCCTAATTAATTTTTTTAAAAATTAAATCCCTATGAAAACATGGAACTTGACTAGTCTGTCAGTTGCCCATGCATGGCATCCAATTAAGTCAATGGAGGTTGGATGTGCACCACAATTGGGTTGTCAAAGCCTGTGGTGTGTTTGTGTGTGGTTTAAACCTACATTAAGCCCTTTCTCAGCACATTAGCCTGACCTTGGCATTTGAAAAGGGGTCATATTCTTGCACAGATGAACTGTTCTTGAACAATTTCTCCGATGCATTAGGCGTAGACAAGGCTTTCTTCAACATCAAATATGTATGTCTTTTTTCTTTAGTGACTGAAATTCAATCTTTATCTTTATTGTGATCATTCGCTTGCAGTTACTGTTTGAGTGCCCCTTCATTCCTCCTACATTGTTTTATTATTGCCTCACTTCCAGATTAGTTTACTGTGATATTGGTACTTTCTTTTCCAACCAAAGTTTTGATTTTTTTAAATGTACATGGGTTTTGCTTCTTCAACCCTGTAAAGTATATGAATTTATCCAATTATCTAATATCCCTATCTAGGTTTTATGCTGTGCTATCTGATCACTTATATTTGATTTTTGACATGACACCAAGTGAAACTTGGAGATGTTTACTTTTTTTTATGTGACTTTTGGGTTCATTCAGGTTCTAAATGCAAAACAAAAATGAGCAGTAGCATCTCAAAACAAAACAACACCTAACAAAGAAATAAGGTTTGCACAGCTCCTTGGGAAATGACATTTCAGAGGTCTGCAAGCTCTACTGTTGTCAGTTAAACTATCTATTTCTCATGTATGATATAAATTCCCTGCTCCACTTACTGGTTGAGGCAGTCTCCTTGTGGGTCATGTACTGTATATACAAGGCATGTTAGTACTTGTGCTTTTTGCTAAAATGGCATTTTTTTAACCACCCTTTCTACAGTATGCCTGGAATATCCTCCCTGATCCAGTGTATCATGCAAACTCCCCTCCTTCAGCTACTTCCTCAAAAATCACTTTCCAGCATCGACATCTCCTTTGTCTTGACTGAATTTGCTCCCTGTCACAGTTACAGGGCTAGCTTCACCTTTGACCCCCCTCTGTGGTCTCCCTAAATGCACACCCTCAGTCTTTGTGCCCTCACCATTTCTGAAGTGGAATCCTGTAGTTCTGCAACACCTAGGATGTCTCTTCACAGCTGGAGTTAGCACACTCGAGTTTAGCTTGAGTGAGAGGGACCACACTTCAAAACAACACTTGAATTACACAGAGTGATTGGATTAGTGACTGGATTAATTGCTGATGAGTTGTTGTAACTCAAGATGTTACATGCCCACTGCATTACTAGCTCAAGCTTCTACCCACCCCACCCCCAATGGGTCTGCTAGCTTGAGTTTAAAGCATTTCTTGAGCTAGAGACTTGTGTGTGTGGACAGGAGTTGAGTTAGGGTTAACACTCGAGTTATAACTTGAGCTAACTGTGCCGTGATGATAAACCCTTAGATTGGGTCACTGGGCTACAGCTCCCTGTGTTCCACGCATAATTACTCTGCAGGCCAGACTAGGTTCAGCACCTGAAAGTCTTCCTTTGGGTGCTGTGACCATTGGTGAAAACGGTGACCCAAAGCAGCTTTCTCAAACCAAAGTATTTACCTTGAACAGCAGGCACAAAGCATAACACAGGAGAAGGATTTTAGTACAATAAAGGATCCGTACATAAGACTATCTGACCTATATCCCTAGGTAAGCCTGTCTCACCTAGGGTGACCAGATGTCCCGATTTTATAGGGACAGTCCCGATATTTGGGGCCTTTTCTTATATAGGCTCCTATTACCCCCTACCCTCTGTCCCGATTTTTCACAATTGCTGTCTGGTCACCCTAGCTCACCTGAGACACCCCAGTCTCTGGAGTCTGCATTCACCTTAACTCTAAACTGCCCATTTCCCCTGTTCAAAAAAGGTGTCTCTTCTTAAGTTCAGCCAAGTCCTTCACCTTCTCCTGTGTCTCCTAAGCCAGTTTAAGCCATTTTGGCTGGCTCCAAACGGTGTCGGAGATGGACTTCTCAGCAGATGGCTCCGCTTTAGCTCTGGTGTTTTCGGAGATGTTATCAGGAGCCATTGTCCTCCTTCCCGTTCAGCCAACATCTTCTTGAATTAACCCCTTGTATCAATAAATTAAACAACCTCACAACAATCCAACAAACAGCATATAATAGTCATAAATTATTACAGGCAGCCTCACGTCTTTCACACTCTTCTCAAACTATTGTTACAATATGATATATTGAATTAAATATATGTGTTTGTAACTAGAGCGACCATAAGATACTTACATAGGAGTAAGAAGAACTGGAGTACTTGTGGCACCTTAGAGACTAACAAATTTATTTCAGCATAAGCTTTCGTGGGCTACAGTCCACTTCATCGGATGCATAGAATGGAACATATAGTAAGAAGATATTTATACATACAGAGGAACACCTTTTCATGTTTCATTCTATGCAGCTGATGAAGTGGACAGTAGCCCACGAAAGCTTATGCTAAAATAAATGTGTTAGTCTCTAAGGTGCCACAAGTACTCCTATTCTTTTTGCTGACACAGACTAACATGGCTGCTACTCTGAAACCTTACATAGGAGTGTAACTCATGGTCTTTTACAGTTGCAACCCAAGCCCCATCCTTTCTATTCTCTCCAATTCATTATCATCCTTTCCTATATCTAAAGAGATTCTGTAAGCTCATAAGTACATGCACCTTTCTTCTTAGTTTGTAAAGAACTATGGGCTCCTAGTGTGTCAGCTGTAGTAATAAAAATATGGCCAAAATATAACACGTGTATTTATACAAATAACGAACTAATATATTTTCCTCCTAATGGTTCCCAAAGCACTTGGCAAACTTTGCATGTATAAATTATGTTGTTCACCATTGAAGTGCAGCCGTCTCGGAGTTGAAACACTACATTTGTTTTAACAGTGTTCAGTAACACTACAGAACAATTCTGAACAGGAATGGAGAATATTATGTATCATTGAAACTAGAGGGGGAATTTAGATAGGGAATTTAAGTAATTGCACAAGTTGAAATATGGCCAAGTCACTGAAGATAACACCTCTACTCTAGCAAGAAGTGCTATAAGATATATATTAATTTAACATAGTGCATCTCCAGCAGCACAATGCCTGCTCAGATGATAACCTAATTTCGTTTAGATGGTGTCACTCAGTCATGTGTCTTGGTGTAAAGTACTGTGCCTCCAACGGACTTGTTTTGCTGCACTTGAATTCTGTAGAAAATATGATAAAAAAATGGAATGGAGCATGTAGTTGATATTGACTATCTCTCAAGAATCTATTCTTGGATATATTTTCTCTTTTTCTCTCTCTGATGCTTGATGGCCAAAGAATTGATGATGGAAGCGAGAAAGAACATTCCTGTCTAACACTGTTTTCAAGTGTGAAATAAAATGATATATAATAGAGGCTCTAGGTGCTATGCAGAGCATCTCAATTCATATAATGAAGTTGCTAGCAAAAGCTGAAATGAAGTAAAAAAATGATCAAGTACATTCATTTGACTTTTGTGACAGGACTATAGCCAGAATCCAAGCAAACTCCATTCTGGGAGATATCTCTGACTGCTGGGGGTGAAAGAAAGGAATTACAGTTGCTTCAGCAGTTATAGCAATGGCTTCTGGGAGTATGATAACCAATGGACAGCTCCCACATATTGCTAGGGAGCATATTGCTTTAGCTAAAAAGGCTAAAAAATGTGAAATGTGGACTCAATACAAAAATGTGCACTCAGCCTGGTAAAATAAAGGGAAACACTATCCTGGTCTACAAAATATCACCACAGAAGCAAAACAATAAGATTCCTATGTTATCCTGTGGTTTCATTTTTTTTTAAAGTTTGTGCAAATCTGTTACTTGTGAAAATGAAGGCCTAACTTGGCATTGGCACATGCACTCCATCCTGACCAAAACAATGCAGCTATTACACCTGTGATCCTCTCTTGAACACACAACAAAAATAATATGTGGTGGGTTTTGTCATGTGAAACAATGCAGGGACTAAGCCAGCCCCACCAAACTAGCTCTGTTTGAGTCCTAAAGCCAGGGTTTAAACAACATATTACCCTATTCTGCCATTTTACCTGCAGATTTATTTATGCTGAATAAATTAAGAATCTAGAAATGATGAGGGAACTTGGTCCATACTACTGTATTTCTTGCAAAAGGTAATAAAAATATGGAATAAGTTACCTGGAAATGTTATTGGAACAAAGAGTCAAATCCTGCAGCCCTTTATCAGTCCTTTCAGTGAAAGGCAATAGGAACCTTTCCCTGAATAAAGATTGAATGATTTGTAGTATAAGTTAAAGCAGCACCTAACCTTGTGTCTGGTGATCAGGTGGATTGAGAGGAACAGTGATGATGGAGGAAGATGTGATTTAAAATAAATGTCATTCAAGCAAGGAAGGCATATTAAACTGGATGGCCCTTTTCCTTTTCTTAAAGAGACTGTTCCTGCACCATTTAAGTCAGTGGGAATTTTTACATTGATATAAATGGGAGTAGAATCAGGGCAAAAATATTTCTCATTAGTTTCATTTACTGAAACTTCCCGAAGTGAAGAATATTTCAGGTTATAATTATGATTATTTATCTATTAATAATATACTTTGCTCTTACAAAGCTTTTCACCATTAGATGCACTTTACAAAGGAAGTTAAGTATTGTCTTCTTTGAGTCCTAAGAACGCCCAATTGATCAAAATAGGTGCATCTTAGTTTTTATACCATCTAATTAAGGACCTTAAACCAGTGGCGTAGCCAGGTTTAGAGCACAGGGGGAGTGGAGCTAAAAATAGGCGCCGGAACCAAAAAGTGTCGGGAGCAAAAAAAGGTACCAGAGCAAAAGAAAAAATGCTCCGCTCCAGTGCAGGAGCAAAAGGCGTCAGAGCACAAAAAAGGCACCGCTTCTGCTCAGTGGGGGAGCGGCCGCTCCCCCTGCTCCCCCCCGGCTACGCTACTGCCTTAAACAACACCCATTGACGTCAGTAGTAGCCTTGTCATTGACTTCAGTAGAGCTGAATCTGGCCCTAAGGCCCAGGTTTTTAAGGGTATTTAGACATTGGTGCACTCAACAGTGGAACTCCTAACCCATTCAAGAGCCTACATCTCATTTTCATTTCCCAAGTGAGAGAGGTGCTGGAGAGACATGGGCTCCAAATAAGCAGAGGAAAAACAGAGCATATAGTGTGTAATTTTAATACTATGAACACTGAAGGGTTATGCTTGAAACTAGATGGGCAGACAATACCAAAACCACGAAGTTTCAAGTATCTGGGTTCCAGAATCTGGGAAAATTTGGAAATGGAGGGCAAAATTAGAGTTAGGATAATAAATGTCTGGCTCAAATGAAGAGAGAGAAATGGTGTAGTATGTGACAGGAAGATACTCGTAGGATTAAAAGGGAAAGTCTATAAAATGATGGTCCATCCAGTTTTAATGCATGATTCTGAATGTTGGGCAACAAGAAATATGCGCAAATGATCTGTTCCACTGAAATGTGAATGTTGAGATGAATGAGTGGTGTAAACAATAAAGACAATATGAAGAATGTGTAAGCTAGAGTCATGCTCAAAATAACACTCATAAACAAACAAAACAAAAAAACAATGAGGGAGTGTGGGCTCGGGTGACTTGGTCATATAAAGCACCATCTAGACTAGGTGGGTAAGAGAATCCTACCAATCAAGCCTGAAGGAAAAGAGGCTAACCCAAGAAGAAGTGATAGGATGTCATAAAGGAAGACACATTTGTATGTGGGGCAATAGATGAGATGTCACTGAACAGAGAGCGTTTTGGAGGGAGGGAATTTGTAGAGCGGACCTCGTTTGGGATAAACACAAGGAAGAAGTGCTTTAATCTCTCGAAGGTGAGACTTAGCTTACTAAATAAATTAGGCTTTGCAGCGCTGAGCACAGCAATGCCTAAATACCTTTAAAAATCTGGGCCTGATTGGTTTATATGCCAGACTGTATTGTGATGTGTATTCTGAAATGGTCCAAAATTATCAGTAAATGTTACCTCTGTTACCTGAATGAAACTGTTAAAGAGCTCCCCTGTTCTTTGTTCTCTGTTGCCTTACTAGTCAACTGACTGACGGAGCTCTGTCATCAAGAGTTTGATACTTGGATTTTTCATTACACAATGAATAATGAGAAATACAGTTATGAAAGGCAGACCTATTTTTTTTTACTATTATTGCCTACGTGTTAAAAAAATCCCATATAAAATAAAATAGAGAATTATAAATTTGGGGCAACCATAAATCTGCTTGATCAACTGAGGGCATGAATTACAATCCCCCATGTTGAAAAGTTTGAAGACCACTGAAAAAAGCACTGAAATAAATACATACAGACTGGCTTTTTGTGCTTCGCATGTTTAAAGTAATAAGGCCAATCTAATAAAAAAGTATTTGCATTCTGTTCAGCTCCTGCATTATAACACCAGCAGTTTCACAGTATAGTGTGATTGCTTAGTAAAGGGGATAATATGATATACATGTCAGACAACCAAATGAACCAAGAAGTAAAAATCAAGCAGTTCTTATCTTGGGCACACTGAGCAATAAAATTATTCTAAGTCTGCAAGAAACTTTGCAAAATCCAGATGTTGTTTTCAGCAACATCAGTTCCTGTGTGTATCCTCACACCCTGCAATTAAAGAATGTAGGACATCCCCAACTATTATTGAAGTTTATGAACTACTACTGAAATTGATCTGCTTTGTGATGAAACAAGACCTTTTCATTTATAAAAGTTAGTTTTTAACTGTGCAGGTACAGTAAGTACTAATAGTACTCAGTACCATTCACCTTAAGTATACTTTAGAAACGTTAAGGGCTTGGTCCAAAGCCCCCTGAAGTCTGAGATCCTTTTCATTGACTATAGGGGCTTTGGATCATGCCTTAAATAATGAATAGAAACATATTTTCCATACAGTGTAAAGATTTTGAATAATCTTTTGTGAGTATTTTCATAACCTGGTGCTGCACTTTTCCAGTTGCAACAAAAACAACCCAAAACTTTCATCTCAGAATTTACAATGCCAAATGGAATCAGTTATTTTCTCTGGGTTTTGTACTTCAGACTAAAACTATGCTTGGCAAAACAAAGCTTCTCATGTGATGCACTCATCCAGTTGCTTCCCCTATGCAGTATAACACACTGATTTCACCATCAATCCCCTAACTCACTAGTAGAGATGTACCTTTATTTATCAGGACACCCTGATTGATTGAATGAATGAGTAGCCATTTGCTATCACAAGTATAACATACAGTGGAAAGAACTAAATGTTTCACATTTTAGTGGTTCTGGGAACAACTGCAGCTTTTATTATTCACAGAACCTCTGCCGGATCAGTGAGATGGACTTTGACTACCCTGTTTTGAGTGGGTACGACTACACTGCAATGTAAGCCCCAAGTTAGTAGAACTCAGGTTTGCAGTCCCTGGGTTTGTTAACCTGGGGCTTGAGCATCTACACTTGTTTGTAACCCCAGATTAGGAATTGTTGAACCCTGGGTTCCAACCTGGGGCTCTAGCATGTACACTGCAATATGCGAACCTGAGTTCAACCACCCATATCTCAGACTTCCTAGCACCCTCCCAAAATGTGCCGCTCTAGCCTTTTGTTCATGGAGCAGTGTAGGAAGGTATGACTGTCCGCCTAACTTGACTGTCCAGAGGACAAAGCAAGTCAGCCTGTGGGATTGTGGAATACTTTTGGTGGACTCCCAGAGCATGTGTCCAGTGGGGCCACATCTACACTGCAAAGCAGTAGGCCTTGAACCCTGGTCCTGGCTTGAGTCAGGCTGAGACCCTCCACCCCTGTGGGGTCCTGGGACCCTGTCTCCGATCACTGGGTTAGTGTGATTTGTGTGTAAATGGAATGGGGGTTAGGCTTGCACCTGGGCTTACATTGCAGTATAGACATACCCATTATGTTCTTTACCCTGTGCTATAATGGGCTTTCACTATGTCTGTCATTTTTGCATGCTCACTTGAATTCCGCTGTTGGGTTTATCCCACCCATTGTTCATCCTCATGCTTAACAGTTCACCTAACATATGGCAGTAGCCCTGCGCAACAAACACCCATGGTGTATCTTCTTAATGAAGTGATTCATGAGAGACCTTGCTCCTGTCACGGTAGAGGACCTATTGTTCCTGTTTTGTTTTTTTTCTGTTAAGAGTAAACGTGAGTGTCAGAAACTGAAAACTACATAAGAATCCCTGATCTCACTCCATTGACTCCAGTATGTTCTGCCTTTAAAGTCTTAGGCAAAAATATAAAACGGAAGGAGGAATAAACATGGAGAAGTTCTAACCCTAGGAACGGATTGGAAACCATGTGGTAGTGGGAAATCTTCTGTCACAATGTGAGAAAAGAGCAGCATTCAAATATAAACAATCTGCAAGTGCAGAATACTCATTGAAATCCTGATATGAATTACAGACAAACTTTTGGAACCTTGGGTGCATAAAGTTTGGTTCCCAAAGCCACAGATAGGCACCTAAATAAAAGTGACCTGAACTTCAGAGGTGATGGAGCTCCCCAAGAAGATAATGGCAGCATGAAGCCACTTTTATCTAGGTGCCTAGATATGCAATTTGAAGACTAATTTCAGGCACCTAAGGTTTGAAATTTTTGGCCTAACTATATATTGTGATGAATTACATTGAAATGTTGACCAATACCCATATACCCGAGGGCCTGTTTCAGAGCCCATTGAAGCCGATGGGAGCCTTTCTATTGACTTCATTGGGTTTTAGATAAGGTTCCGTATGAGTGAATAACCTTTTTAAAACTCATCTTATTGCACATAAGTCACATGTTCTATTGCACTTGTTCTACTACTGCACATTGCTTTATACTCTCTAACTACAAATATTTTTCATTTCCAACTAAATGGTTATGTCACACTGAATATTGTGCATTTAAAATGCATTGACAGTGCATTTAGATTAATTTTTTATGTGAGCTTCATTCTATCAATTAAGTCCGTTCAAAAGCAATTGGCTTTTAATTGCACTAAAGGTATCAATATTCCACAGTTTTATTGTAGCACAAGCTTGAAAATATATTTTGGCTCTTTCAGTTATTGTTATTAATAGAACAATGAGTTTTGGCAAGCAAATGTCACTTGTATTGATTTTTTCCAACTGTAATCCTCTACAAATATTTGATTTGGGTTTTTTTAATTTAAAAAACTTCTTACACTGGTTGGGGACTTTGGCCAGGTCTATACTAGGGGTGGGGGCTGATGTAAGGTATGCAACTTCAGCTATGTGAATAACGTAGCTGAAGTCGACATACCTCGCTCGACTTATCGCGCTGGGAGGATGCCGCATTGTCAACTGCCACCGCTCCCCCATCGACTCCACTTCTGCCTCTCGATGGGGTGGATTACTGGAGTCGACAGCAGAGCGATCGGGGATCAATTTATTGTGTCTACACTAGACGCGAAAAATCGATCCCCGAAAGATCGATCGCTACCCGCCGATTCGGCGGGTAGTGTGGACCTGCCCTTAGTAATTTGACTGTGAGTTTTCTCTTGCCTCATGATCCTGTCCTTGGAAGGTGTACCATCACGTTCCTTAGACACTGACAAAAAATGTTCTGGGAGAGTAAGACCGAAGGGTGTATGATTGATATCTGTGCCTTTGCTCTGAGCAGTTTTTGTTTGCCTTTTTCCTTCTACTCTGCATAGAGTTGCACATGTGGTCCGTGAGAATGCTACCATATATACCCTATGGTGGTGAGGGTGGCAAGCAGCTAACCTTCTTAGAGTATGGCTTTTCTTACAGCTAGACTGACTCACAAAGCAGCTTTAGTAACTACTTTCAGTAATAAAAGTGCCATAGAGAGGAGAGATAATTAACTACAAAGGGTGATGATAAATTTCAAACTAATCTTGTTACATATCTTTTTATCAGCAGGTTCACAGACGGGATGTAACCTTATTTAAAATGGAAACCTGTGACAGAAGATAGCAGTTGGAACTAAAGTATTGGGTGAATGTTTCTTTTTTAACGGGTGAGCTTTTAAAAACGATATGCTGGTTCGGAAGGTACGAGGAGTAAATTGCAACGTTTATTTTCTCTACTCGATCGATGGATTTTTTAATCATTCCCTGGAGTCAATGAAGTTCAGAGAAGGCATGTGATGGAAAAAGCAGCGGGTCTGTGCGTTTGTAGTTCCCACATTTTGGATTAGTTTGCTGTCTTGCTGAACTGATTCCGTGTTAACGGGCAGGGTGTGAATGTGATGGATTTATCTTCAGAAATGAACAGACATGGAAGGAATCCAATAAGTCACAAGCTAGAAGATCAGAAGAAGGTAAGATTATTGTTGATGCTAATTAGTTATCTTTGAACTGCTTATGCATTCTTTAATGCGATTTCAGTAAGCTAGAAACTAAAATGTTTTACAAGATATAGTAATCTGCCTTTATACTTGTAGAGTATTGCTGTACAGCAGACTGTTATGAATCTGAATTTCGTTATTACCTGGTCATTTTGCTACTAAACTCCCCTGAATTTGTTTAGCAAATTAGTTGACACAACTTTTACTTTGCTGTCAATGCTGACTTCATGCCAAAGTCCTGCTGATCTGGAATATGTGTTTAGCTTTGTGCTGACCTTGTGTGAGTGCTTCATCCCTTACAGTGAGAGCATCCCAATAGTAATTCTGAACAGTTCTTCTATCAAACTTGTCATTAATTATGGTCCATGTTTCTGGGTTACCTTATGTAGTTTAATTAAATAAAATGATTTTTATGTGACATCAAACATCCTTTTGGCTGATATAGATCCTTCAAGATGTTAGATCTGACTTTTTGTTATCCCAGAAGGATCATTCAGTCGCTCTTGGAGGCACATCTTCCAAATCCATTTATGTTGCTTCCTTAGTATATGTTTGTTTGAGTGTTCATTGCACAGGCCTGAGTTTGACATTCTTCAGACTGCCCCATTTAGTTCTTCCATTTTGCCTCAGTCCTGTAGTGGTACTAGTATGATGCTATTTACGCCTTGAGCTTCTCTTGAACACAGACTGGTAATTGTTTAAAACCGTGTGATGGTTTTGTGCTCAGGGACTAGGATAAGTGCATCAAACACCACTTCACTTGTGACCTAAGCCAGGATATAAATTCTTACCTCTAGAGTACACTGGCTAGTGCATTAACCTCCTGTGGCACCTGCCCATAAATAAAACTGTAGAAAATGATGCCTACTGGGTTTTATGGGTTCCTTAGCATATGCATCTGTTCAGAAAAAAATAAACTTCACTTGTTTATGGCAGTGCAGATAGAAAAAGTTACGCAGTGCACCTTGAAGAATGTGAGTATTATTGGGTTGCTGAAATTTGAGGAGAATTACACCATTTCCCTCTCTTGCTCCCCCTCCCCCATGGATTAATAATATAAAAAAGAAATTGGGAATCTCCTCCTTCCTCCCACACAGTAGCGTAGCTGGGGGGGAGCAGGGGGAGCGGCCGCTCCCCCTGAGCACATTTTCTAAAAGTGGCACCTTTTTAATTTTTGAAAGGGCGGAGACAGAGTGGATGGAGGTGGAGCCACAAAATAACTCAGGGCCGACGTACCGCCGCTGGCCCCACCAAGAGCCCGCTGCCGGCCTGGGTTCTTTCACCCAGGCTGGGAGTGGGCTGAGAGATCCTGGCTGGCAGGAGCCCGCGGGGGGAATCCTGGAGCGGCGGCTGGCTGAGCCACTGCTCAGCCCTCCACTGCTCTGGGATTTCCCCCTGCGGGCTCCTGCCAGCAGGGGTCCCACCGCTATCCGTTCTTTCACCCAGGATGGGAGCGGGCTGAGAGTCAGGGTGGCGCCTTTTTTTACGTGTTTTACTGGCTACGCCACTGCTACCACAAGAATGAAAAAAAAACTGTGAGAGGCCTCTAAGCTCTGTAGGTCTGAGTTCAAAGAACTTGCAAGCAGTTCTGAAAGTCACTGCACTGAGCAGTAACATTTCATTGCTTCCAAATCACTTTTAAGATTCCAGTGTAAGACTGGTATGTTATGTACTGAAAACTTTATTATTATACAGGTTTGTCAATAAGAGCCACCAAAACTTGGGAAGTTAAATAGAAGTAAAAGTCATTGGCCAAGTAATTAATTTTGACCTTGAATTGAAAGTTACAACTCCGTGGACTTTACTGACAGTCTAAATGCAGCTGTTGCAAGTCCAGTCAGAACTCAATACTTGGAGCATCCCTGGAGTCTGTGTCTCTCTCTGTGTGTTAAACTGGGCCATTCACAGCTGTTAGTCTTCTGAAAGTATTGAGAATTGCTGGAAATATTGCAGGATAACACACGACAAAACTATGTCAAACTATTGGTACTGAGAACATTTATTGAGCCTTTGAGCTCCTTTTTTTGTAACAGAAAATACTCAAAGGTATGGTATGACATAATTGATTTAGAGCTTGAGACGTCTTTCCAATCCCAATTCCCATCTGTCTACCACACAAAAGCAAAAGATGAGCAATATTAGTATTAATTAAAACGCAAGCATTGCTTTCTGAATATTATCCAGTTTTGAGTGTAATGTGCTTCGGTCTGGTATTTTAAACAAATCCCTCCGGTTCCCTCCTCTCCCCTCTTTCAAGTGAAATATTGCTCCTTCCTGGCCTAGCAGTGGTGCTGAACCTATTATGCAGCAGATCTAGGTTCGGGGGAGACTCATGTTTCCTAGAAAGATGGAGATTGTTTCAAAGGTGGTCTGTTGTACTTGAGGTCAATTTCTTTTCTTTGAATAGGTTTGAGGATTCTTTATCCAGCACTAGAAGAACTAACTAAGCAAGGACTGGATAACACTGTTTTATAGCTTCTAAAATCACTATGTCCTGTGATCTAGATATTTAGGAATTAATAAAAAGCTACAAGAATCGCTGACATTCATTTTCATTGCTAACGGGAATCCTTAATCTTTCTGTGAGAAGCTATTGTTATCTGGTTCATTAACGATTAGACTGGTGTGATTTTAAAAGGGTTTGTATGTTAATCATCCGAGACTTTTCAAGGCCTGGTTTGTAGTATGTAGAAATGTGAAGTGCAGACATAAGCAGCATGGGTTATTTATTTACATTGCAGCTGGTTGAAAGCCAACGCAGAAGTAAATTGGGCATGGTTCACAGGGAGGCATTGTGTCTGACTCAACCTAGTACATCCAGCACTCTGGTGCAACAACACTGCCTTACCAGGATTGGGCCAGGCAGAACCAAACTGAAGCTCTTGCATAACCCATGTTCTCATAGGTAAACTGAAAACTCGGTGCTCTGGGGAGGTTTAGTTGTAGCATCGCTACTTCCAGTGGCCACTCTGCCACATTGTACATGGCAACATTGTATTCATGATGGCCAGTTGAGCATGAGCATAGGGAATCCTAAAACAGGACAAATGATAAAAGCTCATTTTTGTAGTAGGGACTCGTGACTTTTTAGTTGTGTACATTGGTACCCATTAAAAAGGTAACATTTACCAACAGATACCATCAGATGGTATGTGATATCTGCCCAAATTGTACATATTGCACATTTTTGGGCTGAGGGGGTTAATTCTACGTATAAGATAAAATGGAAAATGTCCTATCTGTCTCAATAGGTACTTATGTAGCCTTCATTACTGACAGGTCTAAGCACTGCATGCTTATATGACACGCATACTGTGCAGATTTGCATCCCATTGTATGTGACCTGAATTTTAAATCTGTACATACTTGTCCCATGGCTGAACACCTGTGCAGTGCATGAGTCATTGGGCAAATCCCATGATAAAATGATAATTCTAATGATTTCTTTCAGTATTCCATTACATCTAAAGAACTGGCAGGTGTCACACAGAACCTGCATTTGCCCCTCCCCTCACATATTCTCTCAACCCCGCAGAATTTTTGCACATAGCAGGGCTCCAGGAATGATCAGGAGTTTTTCTGAAGCTACTCCTGTCACCCGCCACAGCAGCTCAGTGGTGCTGGGTTCCAGAACTGACAGCAGGGAGACTGTGTCTTCAGAGATCTCAGTGCTCTTACCTATTGGCACCCAGGCAGCATGGAGCTGCCGCAGCAAGAAGGAGGAAGCTGCCTGACTTTATTGCTGGGGTGGCAGGAGCAGAGGAGAACAACCTGGAAGAGTTTAATTTATAGATATCAAGGCCAGAAGGGGATTGTTGGGATCGTCTGTTTTGACCTTCTGCATAACACAGGACATAGAACTTCTCTGAATTAATTCCATGTTTGAACTAATGGGCTGGGACAGAAGTATCAGCATGAGGGTGAGGGAGAAAGGGGTGTTGCGGGATCTCTTACCACTTCTGTGATCATCAGGATCTTCTGGCTCTTCCACCACCTTCCAAAAATGCTCCGAGGGCCCCTCACCCCAGGTGGTCCCCCTGTGCCTGTGGTTCATACTAGTTCTCCAAACTCCTCAGTCGTCCCTCCAACCCTGTGCCTCTGTGAGGTACCATTCTCAGGGCTCTGGGTCACCCTGACTGGGAAATAAGTGCCCATTTCTTACTGGAAAGTGACGTGCAGCTACCTGCCCACAAAGCTTTAAGACTAAACTCCTAAGATCTTCATCTATTTATTTGTATTGCGTACTGTAATTGCTGCATTTCTTATGTCATTGAACTGTGTGATAAGATACTATATCTGAATAGCTAGGGGTTGTCTTACTGACTTCAATATGATACACGTTTGAATTTAGTACATCCTGAACTGTACAGGGAACACTGGGGTATCAGCTTGAGTAATTGGCTCCTATAATACTGTTGTTTGCCATATTTGACTACGTTAAACAACAGTAAAGATTACTTCAACTGTATTTCATTGTTCAGTATTGTATCTTTTGTTTTATAAATCCACTGAAAATCTGTGATCTGCTCTTCATATGCATAGTTTACAGTCAACAAGCACAAATATATATAATGTATTTTACTTGCTTGCAAAAGAACGTCCAGTATTCCCCAATTAACGTAGCTATTTTTTGCAAGAAAGTCTTGAAGACATTCCTTTGATGGACTACCCAGGTTACTTGGTATCTTCAAAGAACACCTGCTAGCCTCAGGCAGACAAAGGAAAGCATTTGAATGATTGCTGCAGCTGTGGCCTTGTCAAAGTCAGGAGACCGCATGCATGTAAGGGTGCATGTGTGTATGTGCATACGTGCGGGTGTGAGGCAATGCTCAGGCAAATAATAAAGCTGCAATATCTTCAAGCATTGCTTATGCACGTGACCTTGTGTAAGCTTGTAAAAATGCTTTCAGAAAGATGGAAAAGGTATAAAAGGCATCCCAGAAACAACACTGTTTCATCGCTCAACAAAGTTTTGGCATGTCTGTTTTGTTGTCTTAGTGATTTACTGCTCTCTGTTTAATGTTACCTAAAGATGTGGGTGGAGAAGGGAGGAGAAAGAGAGAGAGAAAAATAGGTTTTCTCTGATGTCTACATTCGGTAAACCTGACACTTTTTTTCCCTTTAACATTAAGTCTATGTAGGGAGTATATTTATTCATTGAGGACTTGGTCTATTAAAATATTTCTTGTTTGTATTTAAAATCACTCAGTTTTAATGGAATGCTATAGTAATGGTCTTTCTGCACTCTCAGTATTAGGATTTACTACATCAATGTATTTACATCATAGGTAAGGACATAGGCCCAGATTTTTAGAAGTATTTAGGCATTGCTCCACTTCATGTTGCAACATCTAGTCTCACTTTCAAAAGTGACCAAGACATGTAGGAACTTAAGTAATTGACTTTCAATGGTACATAGGCTCTCATGTCACTTTTGAAAATGAGGCGTAAGCTCTCAAGTCCGTTAGCTCATAACATTAAGGAGTCTGATTCTGCAATCTTGACACACCTCAAGCTCCTACTCTACAAAAGAAATATAAATGTCTAAGTGAACCTTAAATTAACAAATATTTTTCTTGGTGTTCTCTATTAACCTCCCTAGACCAAAATTTGAACAGGTGGGAAAGCTAAGAATCCATAATTTGTAAACCTGAGTAAGATATTGGCATATAAATAATTTGACCTATGTTCCTGATATAATTTACATTGTCAGAAAAGGTTAATTTTTGGGAGCTTTGAGATGTTAAGGGACTGATCCAAAGTCCACTGAAATCAATGGACTTCACTGGATTTGGGTCCTGCCCTAAAGCTTTGTCTGAGCATGTTACAGAGAGTGTACTTACTTTCAGTTCAACAAGTGCTGCAGTCCTTATGTAGGCAAAAGGACCACTGATGACAATGTAGTTTTTCTTGGCTACAGACTCCAGAATTAGGCAAATAAATAAAAAAGTAACAATAGCAAGGCCAGCACACCCACAAATTAATGTAGTATTTTTTAAAATTACCTGGTTGAATAAGATACTAACCATAACAATGGGAGTTGTAGCATGAAAAATCATTTTTTTCCATAATCAACAGAGCCAGTTGTGGGGATCTTGGATATGCAAGTGACATGAATGTGTGCATGCCAGCGAAATATAGTGTTCCTCTAGCCTTGCTGTTTTCCTTCTTGTAAGGAGGAGGATTTTCAATTTTATAAGAGTGCTGTTCTGTGCCCTGCCTACTTACTAAAATGGAGCAGACGGGGAATAGTGGAAGGTGTGTTTACTAGCATTTCAATTTTCCGATTAAACTCTCTTTCCTAGATTTGGTTTTGGATGGCTCACATAGCTGAGGAACAGAGATCTGAATAATGTTTCAGATCTCCTCTTGGAAGGCCCCTCTCCCACCCACCCAAACATATCTTGTCTCTTCCCAAGTTCTCCCGCACTGCACTGGGTCCCACCGTTTACTACCCCCCACCTAGCTCTACTACATCCATGTGCCTCTCAGGGAACACTTTAGAAAATGGAGGACTGAAGACCTAGTTAGGAATTGTAGAGCCCAACAATCACATTCACTACTACCACGTGTCTCTCAGAAAACTGAGAAGGCTCCTGTGTTCAGGGACGTTTCCATGGATTTTTACAAAAAGCAGTGTTTTTGTCTCTGTTTTTTGTAATCCTTGTGAACTGGGCACCTGAAGGCAAAGCCACCCAGCTGAGCCCGTAAAATTGACTGCAAGATGACTGAGTTGTATTAGCATTTGCGCAACATGCCTCAAGTGGCATGTGGCCAGGATACATCACCGAATTTGGTCTGCTGGTTGGATCGTTAGTTTCCCCGGCCTGGGCCAGGTACTGATGGGGAGCGTGACATGAATGCTGATCCTGAGTGCATTTGTGTTTCAAGAACCATCTCATAGCAGGCCTGCCATGTGTTGCCACCCTCCCCTTTCCAGCCTCCCTGTGAACCATGTTCCCCAGCACAAGTCTCTTGATCCCCTTCTACCCATCTGCCAAAACCCTCCTGGGCAGACTCCCTGGCTCCCCACTGAAATCATTCCATGTGCTGCTCTGCTATAAATTGTCCCAGTTGTAAAATCCATTTACTCTAGGTTTAATGTGCAGTATTTAACACACTGTATTATACAATGGGGAAACAGGTTTTAATAATTCAGCAAATAACCTTGCCCTTTCCACACTTTAGAGTCCTTTTATTACTATTTTAGGACCATGCTAATGAATATGTAAGCATTTGTTTTTAATATGTATTTGTTCTGTTCATTGTTGGTTTTTTTTTGATTTTCTGTAGCAGGCTCTTAATTAGAAATGTTTTGACCCTGAGCTGAACAAAAAGAACTAAGAAGTAAAATGCAAATTATTGGTACTTTCCTTTAAAAAAAATTGCCTGGCTTTGTTTTGTTTCCTGTTTTTCATCATTATACATTAGTCCTATAACTGGCTGCTTTTCTTTCAGCCCGATGTTATCCTTTAAGCTCTCGCTGCTAATGCATGCTCGATACAGAATAAAACTCATTATGGAATACAAAGTAGAAGTTACACCAGAATGTCATCTCTGTCTGCTCGAAGGGACTCAGCTGCTTAGCAGTTGTTTGTGTTGGCAGATTTTTGTGTAATCAAATAGCTGAGATGAACACTGCTTTGTATGTACACATACTATATTATTTTCTGACATGCACTGGAGAGGGGGTTGGAAGAGAGAGAAGGGTTTGTGATTTGTTTTGTTCTGATTGCCTTTTTTGTTTTCAATGCCTTTCCAGCAAAAAGTAGGTTGTAAACACTGGAGTGATATAGTGATTATTATTAATTATATGGCACAATGGTACTTTGCTCAGCAATAAAAAGTGACAGATTCATGTCTCCCTGAATTTAGAATCTAAATGAAACTTACAAGAATGTAAACTTTTGAACTAGATATTATGGGGCCATGTTTATTCCCTTAAAGTGATTATTACTTGTATTCCAGTAAGGTCCAAAGATCCCAGTTAGGATTGAGGCCTCATTGTGGTGGGCTCTGTAAACAGAGTACATGCCTCAAAGAATTTACAATCTAATCTGAAACAAGGTACAGCCAGAAAGAAGTAGGCAGGGGCATGAAAATAGCAACAATAAGGCCATATGGTTACGTAGCTTTACTATTGGGCAACTTGATGGTTTCCAATAATTTCTAACGTTTTTGTTTGTCAAAAATAAAGAGATTGTAACCAGTCTTCCATTATAAATCCTATTTTTGATCGCTTGCTCTCTACGTTGACAAAGAAAATTCTCATTCTTAGCCTTGGGACAAAGGAGAAGTATTTTGATTTTGGTGGCAGTAAATTGCTGAGCAAATAGGCTAAGACATTAAGCTTTGCTGCTGCTGCTGTTCTCTAGTAAGGTTTGAGAAACCAGCCTGTATACATTGGCTGCTATTAAGTGGTCAGTGCTTGCCAGCCGCGACTGTCATTATTTCTTAATCAAAGTGAACGTGAATGATAATTATTTAGCTGCTTCTGTCTTAAATTGCTGCCTTTCAGCGTTTTGGTCAGAGGGAGCAACTTACGCTGGAGGCAGGATGGTTTAATGGATAGAGCACTGGATTGGGAACCAAAAGAACTGGGGTCCAGTCTCCGCTCACTCACAGACCCGCTATGTGACCTTGGGAAATCCCTGGTATCCAGAAAGGTACATCTACACAGCAACAAGACACCCACCCCTGGCCTGTGCCAGCCAACTTGGGTTCGCAGGGCTGGGGCTTTTTCATTGCTGTTTAGACTTCTGGGCTCGGGGCTGGAACTCTGGGATCCTCACAGGGTCCTAGAGCCCAGGCTCCAGCCCCTACTGTCTAGGTGCGGTGTATAGACATACCCTCATGTAGGGTGACCAGACAGCAAGTGTGAAAAATCGGGATGGGGGTGAGGGGTAATAGGAACCTATATAAGAAAAAGACCCCAAAATCGGGACTGTCCCTATAAAATTGGGACATCTGGTCACCCTACTCTCATATGTGTCTGTTTCCCTTCCTACCTTTTGCCTGCATAGACTGTTAGCCCTTCAGGGTGAGTGTAACAGGGTCACCAGCCCCTTTAAGGGCCAGGGGACCTGGGTCCAGCCAGTCCTGTTTGATCATCAGACCCAACTGGGAAAGGGGTTAGGTGTTTTCTACAAAGGGTTGAGAGAGCTCAGTTGGAGGGGAGCTGCAGGAAGGAGGTTAGCTACTCCGGAAGCCCTGGAGCAGGGGGGAGAGATGCAATTGGAAAAGCTTCTGGGTCTCTGCAGCCTGCTTTGGTTGTGAGTTTTGTGTTTGAAGAATAAAACTGTGCAGTGAAGGACGGGCTTAAAAGAGAGTGGGCATGGTGTCAGTCCTTCCTGGTCTGGAGAGACAGACCAGTGGCATACAGTGAGACTCTTTCTTACTATGCATTTATACAACATCTAGTACAATGGGGGATCTTGGTTTGGGACCTCTAGGTTTTACTGTCATCTTATTATTAATCATCACAACATTATGACATAGTTGTAGCATTTCATGATCCCACATCATGACATTACAACAATAGTACATGGGTCCCAAAAGATATTCCAGGACGTTTTAATGTGAGAGTCGCCTTTTGAAGTATGGTCTATCCTCATATTAGCAGATTAGGGTTTGACAGTACTGAGTGACTTTTCTAAGCCTTAAATGTTGTGCTTGTTTCTGTAAAGAAGTTCTTCTTCACACAGCGCACAGTCAGCCTGTGGAACTCCATGCCGGAGGAGGTTGTGAAGGCTAGAACTATAACAGGGTTTAAAAGAGAACTAGATAAATTCATGGAAGTTAAATCCATTAATGGCTATTAGCCAGGATGGGTAAGGAATGGTGTCCCTAGCCTCTGTTTGTCAGAGGGTGGAGATGGATGGCAGGAGAGAGATCACTTGATCCTTACCTGTTAGGTTCACTCCCTCTGGGGCACCTGGCATTGGCCACTGTCATAGACAGGATACTGGGCTGGATGGACCTTTGGTCTGACCCAGTATGGCCATTCTTATGTTCTTATGTTTGTAATCAAATTAGCCTCATTCAAAGTTTAATCCGCGGTTTCCCTTCCCAGAAATTCCAAACTTCCCAGGAACCAGTCAGATTCTCCTCTGTGTTGCAAGTTCGGTTCAACACATCCATGATTACAAACCTATAGCTAGAATTACCTCTCAAACTTGTTAAAAATGAATAAACCAGATCTTCTGCTCCCTTGCAGCCTCTGACAGAACAAATAAGCCTCAAACATAAAAATTTCACAGAGCAGTTTTAATACTAACATAGACTGGAGCAGAGACAAGGTAGGTGAGATAATGTCTTTTATTAGATTAAAAAAAACCTCCTATTGGTCCAATAAAAGATATTACCTCACCCCGCTTGTGTCTCTAATATCCTGGGACAAACATGGCTGCAACAACACTGCATCGATTGGAGCACTTTATTTGTTCAGCTTTTTTTCTGGTTGCTAGTTGTCCTGCGATGTTTTACGTTCTGCTCCAAATGCTGAGAAGGTCTTGCTGTGTTTGGAATAATAGGGACACTTTTTCTCAACCGCTCTGTATGTTTGATGGCTGTTTTACTAATCCATTGTGTTATGTTGTCTTGAAAGATTTGAATTGGATTGTAAAGTCTTTGGGGGCAGGGACTGTGTCCTCCAGGGAAATTGCTTAGTGCAGCTGGGCCCCAAAGCTGATTGAGGTCTGTGGGAGGTTCTGCAATACAGATTTAACATCATTTCTTCTACTTTATTTGTATGTCTGTCAGGTGGAGTTCCTAAGCTATCCTGCTTCTATGATTCACAAGCACACTGACTCTTCAGGAGCTCTCACCAAATTTCAGTGAGATGCGTCTTTCCTGCTGCTGGAGCAGAATCCAGTGAAGAATTAGAGCAGCTAGTGACTATACTAAAATTTGCGTATTTGTGAGAGGGAAATAAAGGAACTTTTAAATAGTCTGCATGCCATAGCAAGTCATCTCGTATGTGCTGAATGCATGCTTACAAAGTAGTTTAAACTTATATTCACAGCTGTTTATTATATAAACTCATTCTTCCTTACATATAAGCATGCCTATTCTTAAGCACTTTATGATAGAAACTTAGTAAAACCAAACCTTTCTAATATTTATGATTGCTACATAGAAAAGCTACCAAGTGGTATCATTAGTTGAGTCCTTTATTACATATTATTATTTTTATATTTATTGTTAATATCACAGTAATGCTAGACACACCCACTGAAATTGGCAACCCATTGTGCTAGGCACTGTACAAACACATGGTAAGACACAACTCCTGGCCCTAAAGAGCTTACTGTCTAAATAGAGAAAACAGAAACCTGTAGATGGAAGGAAGTGTTATCTCCATTTTACAAATGAGGAACTGAGGCACAAATAGATTTAAGTCCTAATCCTGCCTGCTTCAGTTAAGTGGGATTACTCACATTTGTAAAATTAAGCATTTGCAGGATCGGGTGTTGTCAAGGTCATATAGAGTTTATAGCAGAGGCAAGACTTGAACCTATGTCTTTAGCAATCCAAGCCAGTGCCTTAACTACAGAAACGTACTTCCTCTCTGTATTGTGCCTTATGATTACGAATTCTAGTAGTACATTCATGCTGTACTTGTACATAAGGGCACTGCTGATATATTTAATAATTTCCAAAAATAATGTTTGGTTACCAATATCATTTTTCCTCTAGTGCCGAAGTACAAAGGAGTGTCTAAAGGTCAGAGAAGCATTGAGGGAAGGTTTTCATTTTATCCTCCGCTCTGAACATCCTTCCCTTTCTCAGTTTCTGTTACAACTAAACATATCAATATTCATTTTGATCAGTAATTAGGTGTATACATATCAAGTATAATGTTGTATATCTACTGTATATAAATAGAGCAATGTTTGGTTGCTTAAGGGGAAGAAAAAATAGACATAACTTTTTTTTACCTACACTTCAATGTTATTGTATTTCCAGTACATGAAAACAGCATTTATTTAAAATGGAAGGATACTTTGTTTTTGTTAAATAGGAATGACAAAAAGTATTAGTTTATCATAGTATCATGTTTAAATCTGGTATAATTCTGTTTTAGTAGAGAGAGAGACACTACCTGATACATCATCTGCTTTTCAATACGTTTTTAATATTACATTCCTTCATGTCATCTTCATCTGTCAGCATCATACACTGCTATTCCCTTCAACTGAATTTCTTGCCAGAGTGACATAATACAGCTCTAGCCCTTAGGCTTTGCGACTCAGAGGAAAAGCAGCCTAGCTTCCAGCCTTTTTTTTTTCAAATCTGAAGGTATGCGGCAGCCCAGTTGCCCCTCCAGTCTAATGTTCATCATTCATGAAGGAAAAAATAAACCTCTGAATTGAATGTAAGTCAGAAGACTGCATTTACAATTTGACTCATAGACGTTCTCTTCTGCCTGCCACTTGGTGGTTTGCTTCTCCTTTCCTTCTCCATTGCTTTCCCCCTTCACTGTCAGCCTCATTCTCCCTGCTTGCAATACTTCCTACGTTCTTACCTTGCTCTTTTTCGTTTTCACTCCCTCATGTACTTTCTCCTCTCACTCCCTTTTCCCTACTCCCTTGCTCGTGTTAACTCCCCCTTCCATCATTCCCACTCTCATTCCCTTCCTACCCCTTTTTATGCATAATGTAGTCACAATGAGGAAGGCCAATAAGCACCTTGATCTTTTATTTAAATGTTATATCCCTTCCCCCCATCTTTCATCTGTTTCTGTGACTTGTCAGTTCCTCAGGACAAGGTATGTGTCTTCCTGCGTTTGTACAGCATCTAGCACAATGAGGCCTGGACCTTAATTGGGGCCTTTGGGATAATACAAATGACAACAATAGTAGCAACAATAAATGGCAATATTAAATATTCTTTTTGCTGTATGTCTCAAAAAATGAGTTTTTAAAGAAGTATGATATCTACATTTCTTAGGCTTTGCTGATATGAAATCTCATTTTTGTGATCTGGTTTCCACCCACGGATGTTTATTGTGAGTAATTCGCCATCCTTGTCTGTCAGCAAGGTGGAAGTTGCACTTCTCACACATGCATTTTCTTTTTCTCTTGTCTCATTTGCTGTTGTATTGTATTTTAATTTAATCAGCCAGGATTTGAGCACAACATAATTCATCCACAAGAGGAACAGAAAAGGCTGACTCTCTCTGCTGCGTGTGGTGGCAAAGCCTCCACATACAGCACAGACGGGATCTCTGATGTATATGTAGAGAGACCCCTCGAAAGGGGCTGCTTTCAGTAAAGTCAAGCTGATAGGCTTGGTCCCTCCTCTCCGTGCCCAAAGGTCTCTTCCCCTGACTTGAAAAAGAGCTCTGTGTGGCTCGAAAGCATCTCTCTCTCACCAACAGAAGTTGGTCCAATAAAAGATATTACCTCAACCACCTCGTTTCTCTACTTGTGGTAATGACATTTGTTGCATCAGTTCTGTGAGCGAGAGCAGTGATACTCATGCCCACAAATAAAGAATCTAAGGGCAGCTGCCAACGCTCTGTGTTTTAATCAAAGCTTTTTAAAGCATACATCCACAATGTGCAGCTTGGAATAGATGAATTCCAGCAGGGTGTGTGAAAAAGGTCACATAGCTCTGTATGCATTGGTTGGCATCAGAAAAGAGAACAAGAGGAGCACATAGTGGTTCCCCGTTATGACTCTGAGAGCTGTAATAAGCTGCAATGAAGCACCAATAAATGCCACATCTTTGACACTCCAGTGGCCACCACTGAAAAGCAACATTTACCCACAGTTACCACAAAGTGGAATATGAGGTGCTAGTGTTATTTCCCAATACTTTCCCTACACTTGTGGTAACAATGGGAAAATATTGACTTTTTAATGGTAGGCCTTTTTTCTGCACCCACTCCCTAATCAGAAACAGTTATATGCATCTCATTGTAAACTTCAGTTGAGGCAGATTAATGTTAAGGCCTAAGCACCTTGATTTTGTTGCCTCTTGTGTTACATTTAGATCATAAGCTCTTTGGGGGCAAGACATTTGTCTGTCTTATTGCTCTGTGAAGCACCTTGTGCACTTTTGTGGCTTATAAAATAATAAATAATAATGCATCTGTATGCATTGGTATCCTGGAGTCATTACTACATTGCTTTCAAGAAGAATGATATTAAATCATAGGACAGAAAGTGAGAGTTCTATTTCCAGTCCTACCAACTTCTGTGTGACTTTAAGCAAGTGACTTAAACTCTGTTTTCTACATCTATAAAATTAAGGAATTTGTGACTCTTAATTCATTAATATTCACAAAAAGCTTTGAAATACTCAGATGAAGACCCTATATATTTGCAAAGTATTTTAAAAATACATTATTAATAATAATAATGAATAATAATTTTTATTATTAATTTTATTGTTGTGTTCTGGTAGTACCTAGAAGCCCTGCTCATGGACCAGGATACCACTGTGCTAGGTGCCTGTACAAAAGCATAACAAAAAGTTGGTCCCTGGCCCACCCTTAGATGGTCTACTCTGGTCTTTTTGTCTCTAAGAGTGGAATATTCCCAATTCTTCAGTAGATGATCCCCTTCCTTGCTATAAAAACAAAGGTCAATTGTGTAGCGTTGTGCTTTGTGAGGGAGTGGGGAAAATACTCATCTGAGGATAAAGGAAGGTTTACAGATTAAGCTTCCCTCCTCAGCCCCTCCACCAAGAAGAATCATATGCCTGGAATCATGCTAGTTGTTATCCCTTGTAACTTTTTGCTTAATTTCCTAGTTAGTTTCTCAGATCCTGTTTATTAAATAAAAACATCAAACCAAAAATCTAAAATTCCAGTCACATTTGGGACAAATCACAGATACAACAAGAAAGCATCCGAACTCTTCCCACCCCAGACACTTTATCCGGAGAACTAGCTGAACAATTTGATATGGACCCCCACGCCGATTGCCATTTTGCCAAGCTCATCTGTTTTTATTTTTGTTTTTCCTCAGTGATTGCTAGCAACTAAAAGACTGCACAAACAGTGAGAACTAGAGTTTCAGGTGAGTTGTTCTGCACGTGCGGACAGGCTGCACAGGAGCTCTGCCATCGGTAGTATAAAAGTACTGCTTTAACAACTGCCAGAGTCTCAAAAACAAAACAAAAACAATGTAAGTGACACATGTCTGTCCTTCTTTACCGTAGTAGATAAGGCTGAATCCTCTGGTGTCTGAGAAAGTCAGAAAGGCAATTGTCCATAAGTCTGACCATACATCAGTGGAACTTTTATTTTTAGGTCAACAGATCCCAAATAAGACATTAAGGGAGCAGAATAGTAGAAAATGTTCCATAGTATCCTCTGATCCAGAGCAGACTTCCTGTGGGCAACCTTTATCTATTGTGTAATTCCCTTGTAGGTTACCTCTGACATACAGTTTACTGTGAAATACTTGCCACTGTATTATTCCTGTACCTGAAGGGAACTCTAGTTTGTGTCTGTCTATATGTTACACTTGGTCATAAGTATCTAACCGCTTTCAAAATGACAGTGATCTCTTTGGTTTATTGATTCTCAGTGATTGTTAATTCATCAGGTTGACTATACATTGTGTAGAGAAATATGTCCTTAATTAATTTAAACATTTTCTACCTATCAATTAAATTGAGCGTCACCTTGTTCTCATGTTCAGAGGCTGAAATCTGATTGTGTCTCACAAAGCCAGATATTTATTTTATATACCTGATATTTGTCCTGCACTGGTTTACTTTACAGGACAATAAACAAGTGGGGGAAGGGGGAGAAAGAGAATAGAAAAGAGCTATCCAGAGAACTGGGATTTAGTTCTTCCCTGAAAGCAGATGGAGCTGGTAACACTGAGCTTTAGAGTGGCATCAGTCCCTTTGTAGAAAGAGTTTTCTGGCTCTCAATTCAAAGCAGCTCTGTTTTTACAGATTGTACCAGTTGTGGAAGCCAGCTTGTACAGCAGCCCTGGCCACAAACAAATAGAATAAAATGGCACAAATAGTACCCAGGAGTCCAGGAAGCCAGAGCTAACATTACTTTAGGTTTAAAAGCTGCTGTATAAATATTTGGCTTCTCATACAAAAAAATACTCCAGTTTTCTACATTATCTGGTAATCTGTGGTAATGATCCAAAACAATGCAGTAAACACTGTTATAAATAGAGATGGGCCCAAGCAAAAAAATTCAAATTTGGACCTGTCTTTCAGAAGTCCCAAAGTTTGTGTGTTTAGATCTGGGGGTTCATTCTGGCCCAGCTTGAATCAAGATAGAGGGTGGCTTTTGTTTTTCTATTTTTTTTACAGTTATGTTGCATTTTATAAGGACTGCTGTATGCAAATTATACAGCATGAAGACAGCTGCAAAGTACCCCTCAGGTGGTCAGTACTTCTCTTCCTTTATCTCTCTCTCTCTTTCATTCTGTCTCTCTCTCTCATTGTTGAGAGAATGATTAAAGCAAGTTAAGTCATTCTTCCACAGTGTACACACAAAGTGTGGCTGCTGATTCTGGCCAATGCAAATTTGAGTTGTCAAAAATCTTGTTGTATTTTCTTGATATGTCAGTTCATGGCAAAGCTACGGAGAGAGACACACAGACAGAGTTCTCTTTTGTTAGCAGAACAGCTGGCAGAACAGACTGGAAATTGGGCTCTTCAGGAATGAACTTTCACCAAGGTAAGTCCAGTGTCAGATCTTAAAGTGCTAAATTTGCAACCCATGAGGTGCTGTTTTGTTGAGTAACATGGAATTTCAAAAGAGGCAAGTGAAAGTGGGAAAATAATTTTTCTTTAAAAGAGGGGACTGTGACTGAGGTGATTGCTGTGGCAGCTGTCCAGGGAAACTGGAGGCAGCTCTGTGTGCGAATCAGACACTCTACAATGGTCTAATTGTTTATTTTGTCTCATTTCATTTGTAATCAGCTCCTCTCTTTCCTTAATGGGACTTTACTTAATAAAACAAGCAAGTAAAACGCCCATTAAGGAAAGAAAAGAATTCATTACCAGCATATAATACTTGTGAAAATGCTTCTCTAATACAGGATCTTAGTTAGAGCAATGCTGTTTTGATTACGTTAAATACTATCATTTTCTTTTCTTCCTCTTTTTCCCTTATACAGCATGTGTTTATGATTGCCATGGGCATAAAGTTCCCAGAAATACATTATTTGGAACAAAAAAGGACTTAGCTGAGGGAAGGAGAGATGGTGTTGGGGGGTTCTGTGTGGGGAAAGCACTCTTTGATTTTAATATTTATTTTCTATATATTTTTAGTAACACTAGAGATTTTAGAAATCTTTTACTATTGTACATTGAGGTTAATGCTAGGGATCAAAAATAAGAGTGTAGTCTTTTGCTGTACTTTCCAAAATATAGATCTTGTTGATTATTTCACAAGTATTTCACATCTCGTATCTAGGAAGTGTAGCTTAGCAAATGTTCCTGGTATATGCCACATGCAGCTATAACACAATCTTTGTTTTAGTAAATTGCATTATGAATTACTCTTCAAATGGACTAATAGAGTAGATCTCCATAAAGTGATTTGGATAAATGAAAGATATGGAACTGTTGTTAGTGATTCCAAAGTTAAGACTTCATTTAGATTTGCATTAAAATCCCTCTTTGTCACACTGTAAAGATTTAAAGGAGTGTCCAAATGGGTGGCACAAAGGGCCTGATCCAAAGCCCACTGAGATCAATGAGAGTCTTTCCAGTGACTTCAACAGGCTTTGGATCAGGCCCTTGTACTCTTCAGAGGACAACTGAATTTTCCATATACAGGAGTGAAGTTCTGAAAAACCTTCCAAGGGGAGTAGTGGGGGCAAAAAACCTAACTGGCTTCAAGACTGAGCTTGATATGTTTATGGAGGGGGATGGTATGATGAAATTGCCTACAATGGCATATGGCCCTATCTGCGACCGCTAGTAGCAAATATTTCCAATGGCTGGAGATGGGACACTAGATGGGGAAGGTTCTGAGTTATTACAGAGAAGTTTTCCCCCATGTATTTGGCTAGTGGTTATCTTCCACATGCTTAGGGTTTAACTGATTGCCATATTTGGAGTTGGGAAGGAATTTCCCCTTCAGGTTAAATTGACAGAGATCCTGGGGTTTTTTGCCTTCTTCTGCAACATGGGGCCTGGGTCACTCACTCATCTGACCTAAAGTAGATGGTAGATTCTCTGTAACTTGGAGTCTTTAAGTCATGATTTGAGCTCAGCCAGAGGTCTATTACAGGAGTGGGCGGGTGACATTCTGTGGCTTGTAATGTGCAGGAGGTCAGACTAGGTGATCATGATGGGCCCTTCTGGCCTTAAAGTCTATTAGTCTCTGTAAAATTTGTAGTAAAATATTTACTACATTTTGCAGGAGAAACATTTAATAATGCTCCTGTTTTAGGAAATTTCCCTGTTTATCTCTCACTCATTTGGCTAAAGAACCGCAGGCCCCATGAACTGTCAATTTTTAGTACACATGCATGTATGCGCACACACATCGTGGTCATAGGCCACTTCTGAAAATTTAAGATTAAACAATCAAGAGTTGTTCACCTCATTCAGAGCAACCTAACTGAGGTATGCCAAGGAAATCCACCAACTGCTCAGATCCAGCAGCTACTCCCCTTTCTGATGCTAGATGGATCAGCTGCTTCTTTGGAGTTGCAAGCTGCCAAGCTATGACAACATGGACTTCAGCTCTTTCTCTCTCCCTCCTTCTCTGCCACCCACTCCCCCCACCCACATCCTACACCCTGCTAATGGGTTAATGAAGAATTTGTAGAGATTGGAAGTTGAAGCCCAAACTTGCATCTCTGCTACAGAGGCAGCTGCTCCCTTTGACAAACCAAGATCTGGTCTTTCACCTTCCTCTGTACAGGCAATGTAATAAGTGTTGTTTTGTAGGCCCCACAGAAATGGCTGCAATTACATTTTTTTGGGGGGAAAAGTCTTAACAATGAAGTGGTGGATTTTAAAAATAATCAACCAAAAGCTATTACAGAGGATCCCTCTTGGCTCGGTAGTTAAGACAATGTTGAGAATTGCGCTTTACAGAAAGATAGAAATCCTTCTGGTTCACACTTTGACTGAATGTGGTCTCCAAATGTAATACAATGACAATGACTGCATGCATCCGACGAAGTGGGTATTCACCCTCGAAAGCTTATGCTCCAATACGTCTGTTAGTCTATAAGGTGCCATTTGACTCTTTGTCGCTTCTACAGATCCAGACTTAACACGGCTACCCCTCTGATAAATGTAATACAATAACTCTTCAGAGGATGATTGAATTTTCTCTAATAATATTTACTTATTTACTAACATTGACAAAGGAAACAATTTAAAATGACCCCTTTGTGAAATTTCATCCAATATTCTAACATTTGTGTAACTAAAGAACCACATATTCTAAATGTCACATACATACACTTTTTAATAGTACCTCAAACACAGGGTGGTTTTTCAAATTTTGCTCATATATATTATTCCCCATATTTATTAAAACCTAATTTAGATCTGTGAAAACAAGTGAATGGAACTGCCAAGGTCTCCCAATCATTTCCATCTCCAAAGCTGCCCAGCTTGTCTGTCAGAGCTGTGCTTCTTTCATATATCCCACCATCTCTGGATATAGTGGAGAAAAAAGGAGGTAAAACTGGATTGGTGATAATGGATTTGGAGATGAGAGGGATTGCTGCTATGGGGGCATATTGAACAGGAAGCAGCAGCACCAGAGAGAAACTATGCTCTGAACCTCCTGTGGTTTGTCATAGTTTTATAGATTCCAAGGCTGGAAGGGAACATTGTGATCATCTAGTTTGACTTCCATGAGTTAATTCCCGTTTGAACTGAAGCACATCTTCTTCTTTTTTTAAAGCCAATCTTGATTTAAAAATTGCCGGTGATGGAGAAACCACGGTAATCCTCACTGTTAAAAATGTATACTTTATTTCCTGTCTGAATTTGTATAGCTTCAGCTTCTGGCTGTTGGATCATGTTATGTCTTTGTCTGCTAGATTGAGAGCCCATTTGTTCCCTGTGTAGGTACCTACAGACTTTAATCAAGTCACCCCTTAATCTTCTCTTTGTTAAGCTAAATTGATTGAGCTCCTTGAGTCTATCACTATAAGGCATGTTTCCCAATCCTTTAATAATTCTCATAGCTCTTCTTTGTGGACTGATCAGATGCGTGGTTAATGACTATAAGTGGGGACTTCATGACTCCTCCCTTTGCCTCTGTGGCCAGTTAGAAGATGTAGGCCACATATTTGCAGGGTGCATCCATGGGGAAGGGCTGCCTGGTTCCCTCATGGACTTGCTAATTTGCTTCCCTCAGCTGTTGAATGGTTAAGATCTTTAGATTAGCATGCTTGACTTGATAGTCTATGTAGATGCCTCCCCCACCCCCCACACAGATATTCTCTGAACTCTCTCCAGTATATCAATGTTCTTCTTGAACTGCGGACACCAGAATTGGACACAGTATTCTAGCAGTGCCAAATACAGAGGTAAAATTACCTCCTTACTCCTACTCAGGATTCCTCTGTTTATGCATCAAAGGATTGCATGAGACCTTTTTGACCACAGCATTGCACTGGGAGTTCATGTTCAGATGATTATCCACCATGATGCCCCACAAAAAATTTTCAGGGTCACTGCTTCCCTGCATAGAGATTCCCATCTTATAAGCGTGGCCTACATTTCTTTGTTCCTAGATGAATGACTTTACATTTGGCCATATTAAAATGTATATTGTTTGCTTGGGCCCAGTTTGCCAAGAGAGGCAGATAGCGCCATATCAGTGACCTGTTCTCTTCATTATGTACCACTTTCCCAATTTTTGTGCCATCTGCAAACTTAATCAATGATGATTTTATGGGTTTTTTCCAGGTCATTGATAAAAATGTCAGACTCTAGCTGCACTGCTAAACCACTGGAATTTTAAGGAAGGACTTCTCCTGTCCAGCAGTGCTTCTCAAATCAGTGGGAGGGCTCAGGGCAGGGGTCTATTGTGGGAGCAGGGCTATGGAGGAGAGTAGTGAGGGGGAGTGAGGCTCTTCACCCCGTCTCAATTCACTCTTTTCACAAAACCCACCTATTTTCTTAGGATTTAAGGATGGTGGAGTTATTTGAGGATGTCTGAGGCCTTAAAAAGAATGGGGTATTTATTTAGGGCTTAATTCTGCCATCCTTTCTCCTCAAGTCATCCTACTGAGGTCAAGGACAGATCTAAAATATTCGGTTGTTCAGGTTGTGTAGAATGGGGCTGTATTGGTCTGGTTTGTTTAATTTAAATGTTTGTATTGTGTCTAGGATCGGTGCTGTTAGTCTGTAAATTCAAGTAAATAATAAACCATATTTGTAATCTATTGCATAAACTGGCTTAACAATTTGCCCCTGGCACATTCCTGAGTGATATAGGAGTGGAGGGTTAGTAAATCAGGATTCCAGCACACACATCATCATGTTGCAAAAACAGTCATGTCGGTAATGCAGAGTTTCCACAAACTACAATTACAGAGAAAAATAGACAAGCCAAAGTTAATACCAAAGTAGAATATGGAGAATACTTAAAAGTCACCACACAGTGATATCTGACGTGACTATATGTTTCTATATTCATGTAGAAGATGCATTAGTAGGGTGACCATATGTCCTGTTTTGGCCAGGACAGTCCCCTTTTTAAGTTCTGTCCCGGCCATCCTGCCTTTTTCGACAAAAATGGTCATTTGTCCCATTTGCTCTTGACTGATCGGTTGGCAAGAGCAAATCACCAAATGCTCAGTTTACCAAAAAAAGGGGGTGCACCCCTGTGGGAGAGTGTGGAGGAATGTGGGGGTGGCAGTGACACTAGGTGCCGAGCAGTGCAAAGGTGTCTCAGGCAGCAGGAAGCGGGGGCAGATCTGGCGAGCCTGCGGGCCGGGGTGTGTGGGGTGGACAGCTCTGTCCCATTTTTACTTTAGGAAATATGGTCACCCTCTGCATTAGTGATAATGAGGTAAATGTTGACTTTAATTGTTGACTTTTTAATTTGTATTAAAAACAAAAAAGAAACTGGTTTCAGCAATGGGAAATCAGCTTGGCTATTCTTACCTGCTCTCCTTTACAGACAACCTACACACCCCACTAATGGAGTCAGAGCTCAGTTAAAAAAGGAAGACTAGGATGGAAAGAAAAGAAAAGCCTTTACTTCAGAGAACTCCTGTCACATTCACAAATGGTGACTCTCTTTATGTACAGATCTGCTTTGACATATTATTGGTAAAAGAAACATGGCCATCTTGGTGATGGAATTTAAAATTCACCTTTCTTTCTATGTCTCAAACGTTCTGCTTCTAAGTGTGGTCTTTTGTTAGAGAGAGTGAGATTGGGTATTCCTGAGACATCAAGATTCCTGCACTTGGTCTTTATTGAAAGGTTGATACTCCTCATCTTATTTTTTCTTCCTATAAATATGGAGTTCTGTCTTAAAAGAAAAGTAGCTAATCTTCTTCTAACAATTGCACAAGAAGTCTTACTGTAAAACTGTTAAGACCTCAAACATTTGGCCTTTAACTGCTATCTACGCTGTAGGTCTTGCTTTTATATTTGAAAAGGCAGCTGCAGGAAAAAAGAGTTCTACAAAAATGTTCAGAGAATGATTCCAGTAATAATACCATAGCTATTCCTTTTGAATCACCTAAAAACATTGGCAGGCTTGTCCTTGGTGACACTGCAACCACCTGTGAGTGTCCCTAAATCAGTTTTTTTTCTTCTACAATATTTTAGTTCACCTATAAAAATTAATACTTTGTTTGTTGTACATCAGTATTGTTTAATAAAAGTAATAAAATTTAGCAACATAGAAATTTATCTATTTCACCAATTCAGGAACCTGCTGGTTGAAACGGGATTCAGATGAATAACACACTTGTAGCTGCTCAGAGAATCCAAAGTTTTTCACATGAAGCACAGGATATATGCTGGCTATGAGAACCAAGCTCCAGTCAGCCTCAATGCCCTAGTCATGCAGATTCCTATCTATAGGAGGATGCACTGGAAGATGAGCACTTACAGTAATTTCAGAGAAAGATAAATGGTGTTGGGTCAAGTTACCTTCAAAAGAGTTCTGAATTTTGTGGTGAGAGTTTTGAGTGTCCCAGGCTGATAGTGATATGGAAAATAATATGGAAAGCGTGAGAATATTGTTGGACTGTTTCATGAAGGTGACTTTTAGTGAGAGTTAAATTGGACTTCTGAGTCAGTGAGGCTCTAAAGACAAATGAGAAGAGAACCAAACTGTGTATCACCAGAATAAAAATACAATTTATCTTCCATGGTTGAGAATCTAAGGAAACTGACTGGCCTTTAACATGCAGATGAAATGTAAGCAATTGTTTATCTGAGTGCAGGTTTTTTACATATGACTTTTTATTGTCCTAGTACATCTCTAGGGCAAATAAAGATATTTTTGATCATCCTGTGTAACTAAACTTTTTAATATGGGAAATGGGGAGAAATATTGTATGAGTAGGAAATGAATACTTGTGTTTCCTTCCTCTGTCAGTTTCTTTTCTGAACCATTCCACAAGATAAACATAACTGTGCCTTTGTTTGAAATCTTCTGCAGTGGTAAGTTATTAATGTAACCCTGACACTGTCTTTGGTAAAATATATTTGTCAATTACAGGTTATTTCAGCTGTCTTTATCCTGCAGAATTTCTCAGGTACCCTCAGACTTCTCTGAGATTCAGTAGCGCTTGTTCAGTTTTTGAACTGGTATTCCAAATAAGATAATTTAACTTTTTTGGGGGGGAGAAGGGATGTATATATATTATACTGAAAGAATGAATGAAGTTGCAACATGAATGGGATAAAAGGTGCAAGTGCTGGGTGTAGTGTGTGTTGTGTCAGGCTGCAGGACTGAAGACAGATTGGTTGAAATTTGAAAATTGATTTAAACAAACAAAAAGTTCTTTTGAAGTGTTGTTTGCATTAATTGACATGATGCCCACTAAACCCTGCCTAATGGCCATCATTAGCCAGCAGGTAAGTTGTGACTATGCTTTACAGTACAAAAGTTGGTCATTTCCCTGTTACTTCATCCTCGTTCCTTCTCTTTACTAAACCAACATTGTAGCTCTTTGGGACAGAAACCATCTCTTTACATCATGTCTGAATAGCGCCTTGTAGAGAAGGCTTATTTTTTAATGTTTACATTTTAGATTTAGCCATCCTACTTTTCCTAAAGACTAAAAAAACATGCTTTTTGTGCCACTCGAAGCATCTAGGCAGACCTCGACAGAAGTACTGCAGGGTGACACAATGCTTTCGAGGGGGGAGGGGAACTCCTTTTTTTATCCTCTGTCATATTGCAGATCGGCAATCTTTGGATACATGCAAATACCTGCTTTGGGGTTGGTTTGACAGTAACCCTTTTAGGAGGAATAATTAATGCTACCATAACTATTCTTACTATCATTATTATTTGTCATAAATGTTCAGGAGGCCCTAAGGGCCACGGTCATGATAAGGGAGTCCCATTGTGCTAGGCCCCGTACATACACGAACAAAGACATAATCTCTGTCTTGAGGAGTTTAGAGTCTAAGTAAAACAAGTAACGTGTTTAGGGAAATGAGGTCTCCTGTAAGAGCAGTTTCTGATGTCTGTACCTTCCTTATGTCCTTATTTATAATATATTTTAAATGGCCAGAACAAAATATTTGAAGGTTAGAATTCAAACAATAAACTGGAAATATTTTACCATATTGTTAATGTAGAAGAATTTAACAATTAAAATAGTATCAGAGCTTTAAAACACTAAAGAACATTATAGATATTTTTCTGTAACAGTGGTGTCTGTCAGGATGCATTTAGATACACTGATACTTAAGCACATATAATACATGTGGTCAAAGTAATGCAGAAGAAATGTCAGTTTACTCTGGGGTAAGTAATTTTACATGCTAGGTTTTATAGTTCAAAAAATGTTCTAACACTGATTTGTTTTCATTGTTGTTATCCTAAAGGCTTCACTGAGTATTTTTAGCTGTTCTCTGTTTTGAAAAGAAAACAAATAGCTTAATGCAAGTGACAATTAATGTAAATTTTCATGCTTTCATTTTTAAAAAAATCTCTTATTATATAACCTGCGTCTGTGGATTTCATATTGTATAAGCAGTTGATAGTGTTTCAATGTTAACTTACATTATGGTGGAAAGGGTTGTCTCATAGCACTTGCTGCCTGTGAAGAGCAATGCACAACTAAACCTTGTTGTGTATTTACAGTTGATTTAAGTTCTGCACCTTTGTAATGACTAACTGCAGTGTAATGCTGAGATATTACTCATGCCATTTTGTTCCTTTTCCCCTAGTTTAAAGAAGGATACATGATTAAGGGGGAGATTTGCAAAGGCACAAATGGTGAAAGCTAATGGGATTTAGGCACTTAAGCACCACATACCCTCTCTGCTAATACTTATATTATCATAATGCCCAGAGGCCCCAAACAGAATCCAGGCCCTACTGTGCTATGCTGTGTACAAAAAAATTATTCACAATCTAGGGACTTGATCCTGCAGTCAAATGCAGCCAGGTGGACCCTTGTTCCTCAGGAACGTATTTCAGACTCGGAGTCTAGATGAGCATATTAAACTGAGAAATGAAAACATTACTTATGTACAGGATTCTGTATAGCTTTGCAGTGTTCTGTTTTCTTAGAGGTAGTGGAATTAATGCAGCAGTACTCTTATGTATTGAATAACATGCCAACTACACCTATTTCAGAGGTGTATTTTTTCAGTTTCAGACAGTCTAATGCCGGCATGGGGCAATAGTCTAGCAGCAAAAGATGCATGAGATCACTTTTTTGTTTCCATCCTGATAAAGGGATTTAATTCTTGGCAAATATTTGGTGGTGTTCTATTGTTTCTGATGACGAAGAGAAAAGAACTGCTTAGGAGTTGCAAAAATACAGGTGCTTCCTTTAGTTGCATTATAGGACATGCAAGGAAACACAGCTATGTGACACACCCTGACAAGAAGGGAAATTCACTGCTTTATCCTATCTGCCTCAGGACGATATGCTCAATAAATAAGGATGCAGGGGGCATTAGGTGCTATGGAATTTGAAACCAGAAATCATTGATACCTTAGAGCTAAAAGGGAGAGGACTCTACTACAGTGACAGGGCAAGCTGTTTGAATCAAATGAAAGTGAACATCTTTTGTATCCAGCACAGTTGTATTGATAGCTGGACTTACAAGATTTTGTAGCATTCTCATAATATTTTGCCAAGGTTAAGGTGACATCTTCTAATTACCCAAGAACTTCAGCAGGTTTGTTGGATTTCTCTCTGCAGGATGGAAGGGCGACTCTTATGAAGGGTAGACTGGCTTTGTATGTTAAAGATGATGCCCCAGTTAGGAGTATAAATAGCAACAGGCACATCTAGAAGCAAATTGAGGTAGAAGTAGATATTTTATCCTTAATGGAAAAATACAGCACTATTGCTGCATGTCCTTGGTTACGTGTGTACCCTTAATGAATATTATATTGTAAATTAATTTGGTAGGTACAACAGCAACATTTATCAACATCAGAAATAAACCATCTCTGTCTAATGTTAAACTATTGTTGTACAGCTACTTCGAAAGAAGTTTCCAACTCCTCTTCATGACTGTTTTATGCAACCTGCATGCTCAAAGATCTTAAAACACCTTCCACCTTCCTTTCAGCTTTTGCCAGACAGCATCATTATTTATTCTTTCCACCAAGAAAGCATTTTTAGTAGCCATGTATTCAGCTTAAAGAGCTTGCAAGTCTTTTCAGTTAATTTCTTAGACATATGAACTTGAATTTGCACTGCAATCCCATCATTATATGCCAAATTCTAAGGGGAAAATGGCATTTAAAATCATAATACTAGATAACAAATCATGCAAAAGTGAAGTAAACTGAAAGCCAGTAGTATAGAATTGGAAGAAGATACACATCTGCACTTAAGACCACGGTATAATTTGGATGATTCGGCATTTGTGAGAGAATGTACTCTGGTTACAGAGAAGAAAGCAGCTCATCATGGTTAACATAGTTACCAAGGGACTGATTTTCCACTTCCATGCAAAGTCTATGTAAAGTGCTGCCAATCTGATTTAGCAGTATTTTAGTGACTTTGCACATGGATTGTGCACGTGTAACTAACTAAATAAGGTGCAAGGCAGTGGAGAATTGGGCCTCAAACTTTAGTTGTACTCTGAAGCATGACTGTGTAAAATGCCCCCTTCTTACTATACACGTTTGTGATATGATCATTCAGAGATGCATCTACTTCTTCAGTAAGAAAAATGAGTTTTTAGTCCTGTGATGGGGTGTCCATCCCGCACAAGCCCTGGAGGGGTTAAGGTGGGGAGCAGGGCCAATTAACTCACCAGGCTGCAACTGGGGGTGGAGCCAGGGAGAAGGGATTAATTAGATGAAGCTCAGCAGTGGCCTGTAGAAAGCCCAGTAGCTGAGAGCAGCAAAGAGGCTGCAAGGAAGTAGTTTGCAGTCACTCCCTGGGAGAAGAGAGGTGGGTTTGGGGCTATAGCAGCACGTAGCCTACACTTACTTTCTAGGTGGAGGGAGTTTTGCGGCTGGCAGAACCCAGAGAGGTGGAGGAGGAGCCAGAAAGATAGGAAAGGCTCAGGCAGTGCTTAATTTGTGCCAAGGCTGAGCCCGGCACCTCTAGGCTTGACAGTTAATAGCCCTGGCATCTCTGGGCTTGCCGCATCACTCATTAATGTAAAAAAATGGTTTGAGCCCCAACACCTAATTACTTGAACCCCAACACCTCTTTCATTACAGATTAAGCACTGGGCTCAGGGGAAAGGCAGCAAGGTATGAGATAGGGCAGACCTTGGCTGCTGATGAGAGAACGCCTGAGCTGGAACCTGGAGAAGAGGGTGGGCCTGGGTTCCCCTGCTAGCTACTAGGGGAAATGGCACAGAGGAGAGAGAGGACTGCCTGGGACTGCTTTCACTGGAAGACTCTGATACCCCACTTAGAATGACTGATTGGTTGAGCCTGATCATAAGGAGGAGAAGGAATGGACCAGGAGCAGTCAAAGCTTTGCTGCCATTACTATGGTTATGTTGACTTAGTGTTCATTGTTGTGTGTCAGTGAAGTGTGCCTTGAGGGTGATAGCACTGTTGAAGTCCAACTGAATGTGCTAGAGAGGTTTTTAGTACCTGTGAGTGTTGGAGTGGCACGACAAAAGAAGAGTGAATGCTTGGTATTATTAAGTGACTGACAGTACCATTCAGAAACGTGTGAACCCATTTTTGCCTCCATATTCGTCATTGCACACCAGTGCCAATCAAACCAATGTGATGTTAGTGAGTAGCTGCTAAGAAGCCAAATACAAATTTAAAGGAAAGAACTATTTTTTGTGGGACCATTCACCTTGTCCTATCCTTTAGTTCTATCTTCTCTCCTAGGAATTTCAGTGTGTGCATGTATATAATGCATATGCTGTGTGCTAGGGGTGTCTAACCTATGGTCTTTCACCTTTGAGGCTCTTAACTGTGGCCCTCCAGGGTGACTGTGCTAGGAAGAAAATTGTATTTATATTTTATTACAAATTGAAAATGTGTTTTCCCCAATAGTTTTTTTCCCCTGAGAGAGAAGGGGAGAGTGAAAAACAAAATAGCCTTTGAGCCTTAGGAGGAGGGGAGCAAGTACTGAGAGAAGGGAGACTCAAGGTACGTAGTCTCCACAAGAAGAGAAGAGGAAAGGGACCAAACTAGCAGCACACAAATAGATTCAGGAATGCTGGTCCTCCCTGGAAATTGAGTCTAGAAAGAGGGAAGAAGCACTGGTTCAACAAAAATAAGGTAGGAGTAAGAGCAATTAATTTTAGGGCCAGGAGGAGCCACTGCAGTTGTTTTTTATAATGGTTATAGGGCGCCAGTAATTGACTTAAATTGATTTTGAGCTGGGGACAGGTCAGGGAGGGCTGGTGTAGTAACAAGGGATGTGGGAAGGTGGGGGTATTCCTGAAGAGCATAGTGGGGAAGAAGGCAGAGATTTGGGGGTTAGGGTGTGTTCCTGGGAACACTGGAGGCCTGTGGAGCCAGAGTCCAGACAGCTAAGTCCTTGAGGGTTCCTTGGGAGGGAGGCAAGGATGGGGTTGCTGGTGAGGAAGGATGCTTCCTCCTTCAGGTCTTTAGGCTGAAAAGATGGTTTCACAGCTGATGGGTTGGGGAAGAAAGCTGTGATGGGTGTGTTTCTGAGGGACTGGAGGGGGCTACAACCCAGGACTTAAGAAGGAAGCACTTTCTACTCCAATTCTGTCTGATACTCAGGAAAAGCAGCTGAGCAGCTTTGAACCTTTGGTGTTCAGGATCTGAGCTTAGAAATACTTTTATGTTCTCAGTTTAGCTTAATGAGAATTTAGGAGAGGATAGCAAGAAGAGGGAGAGGGAAATGACCACTTTAAATGGCCCTTCCCCTCCTGAATGCACCCCCTTGACCTTTTGAAATAACCTGATTGGTCCTTGGGTTGAAAATGTTGGATACCACTGCCGTATGTTATGATAGATGTATGTTATCACTAGCAGTGTTTCAGGACCTGCCCCTGCTCCAGTTGAAGTCAATGGGAGCCTTGTCATTAAGCATTTGAGATATTTTTTTTTTACATTTTTTAAATTGAGGGATGATATTTTTCACATTTCATTAGAAAATACTTCTGGGATTTAGGGTTTTTTTTTTATTAATTTGTCTATTAATTAATTATTAGGAGCCGAGTTCATAAATGATGAGGGCTTTTAAGGCTCAAAAAGGAACATTTTCTTATGAGAGATCACCAATTTTCTGTACTTATTTTTTTCAACTTGATTCTGAATCTTCATTTTTAAATGAGTCTAACCACTGAGGTCTATGTGTTGTACTTTGTACTGTATGTGAAACTAGTCTGTACTACCCTACGCTTTCTATACTTTCCTGAGTTGCTTTTTATAACAAAAATCTGATGTTAATAAGCTCTCTGTGCCGTGCCGCTGACCTAGTTATGTGCGACTGGAGTCAGAATGGGAAGAAAAGACTGCTGTTTTTCTATTTTTGGTTTTTGCTGATAAAATAATTTTAAAACAACAGATCAGAAAGACTACTAGCTAAGGTAAGCATGGGAAATATTGATTAAAATTGCAGACTAACAATGACTTTAATAACAAAAAACTTTAAGGGGTTCTCAAACTGGGGGTCAAGACTGTGCAGGGGGTTGCGAGGTTGTTACATGGGGGTTTGTGAGCTGTCAGCCTCCACCCCAAACCCTGCTTTGCTACCAGCATTTATAATTGTGGTAAATATATTAAAAAGTGTCTTTAATTTATAAGGGAGTTGCACTCAGAGGCTTGTTATGTGAAAGGGATCACCAGTACAAAAGTTTGGGAACCACTGCTTTAATATAATCCTTTCAGAAAATTCACATATTGGCTTTGAAAAGCATATTTCTTAAATGCAGTAATTACTGTAATATGCAAGTCAGATGATTTTTTTTTTAAATTACAGGATTTTACACTTACAGTCATATGTTGGTAGATTTTTCTATGCTAAGAAGGATATAACAGATCCTTTTTTACTATCTTCTTACCTTGTCAGTTTAGATTATATTTTTTAAATCATTCCTCTATTTAACAGTGTAACAATTTATACAGACCAAATTACCTCTTTAAGGGTGACCTAGGCAAAGGAATATAATACAGATTGTTTTGATTTAATGTAAATGCTTCTCTTTGACTATAATGACATTAAACTTTCTAAATAAATACATGCACATGAAGAGCAAGAATTAGCAGGAAAAGAGAGACTTGGAAATCACTGAAGGGAGAATGCATCAATTTGCAGATGCGTTACTGCTGTTCTGATCCAAGGGTTTTAATGACTTCCAAACAAGTAGCTGATGTTGTAGGAAATGTATATGAGTAGGAAATGTATATTAGCTCTGTTCAGAATGCACTTGCACAATTCATAAATATAAGATAAGGCTCCAGTATTATGCCATTCAGAACAATATACTGTATTTTAAAAGACATGCAAATGGGATTAGAGTTGTGCAGGATCATTACTGTTCACATCCTTGAGCTGCTGTAAACAGTGGGATTGTCATTGTCTGTTGTGGGCTTGTTAGCCTCTTTCTTTCTGTCAGAAGCTTTGTGGACTAAGTCCTTATTAAAACTAATCACAAGTGTCTGTTATGGCACTGTTGTTCCTGCTCATGTTATTCAATGAGAATGGGGCATCTCATATATTAACATACTTGTGGTTTATCTTATTTCAGGCATTGAAATTTTTACCACAAGTCAGATGCAAATAAAATGAAGATTTGGAACTGAAATGTTTCCCCTTTCTATCCATGCCATACACATGTGAACCCCAAAATATTTGTGTTCTCCTTCCAGCAAACAGTAACATGTTGGAAGGAGAAACCCCACTATCTTTTGATAGTGAGCTGGCGAAGGGACACTGAACCAAAATGTTTCTGGGAAGGTTTTTGCAGATATTTGTCTGTTATTTATTCTTTTCAATTTATATATATGTGTATTTTTTTTAAAACCACCCATCCAGCTGGTGCCTCTTACAAACATTTAGATGAGATATTACAATAAATATACAAATTCAGTAGCTACTTCTCCCCATACAACAAATAACCAAACAAAAATCAACTTAACTTACAAATACCCCACTTTCCCCAACCATCAGTCATCTCCCCCCTTCCTTAAGCTTGAAAATATAGATCCACCTTGCAACATGCCCGGGAAGTCAACAACTTTGGGTTATTTTCCAAATGGCAGATGTGAGTTCTAATTGTGGCCCTCATGAAGAATGCCCTATTGACAGTTCTCTCTGTGTTAAACTGAGAGAGACCCAGCTCAAGCCCCTCTGCTATCTCACCTGTGGCATTACTGCATGTGGACAGAGGTCGTCTCTCAAATAGGCAGGTCATAGTGATTGAGGGCTATGTTTCATATGCTCAAAACCAGCACCTTAAACTCAAAATGGAAATCAATAGGTAACCAATGCTCCGTGGTATTACCAAGTGAACTGTGTATTCTGTACTAGCCTTGGTTTCTGAATGGTTTTAAGTCATAGACCATTTAGAGTGTGTTGCATCAGTGTACCACATGGCCCTGATCATGGCAATACTGTCCACATCTGAAAGAAATAGTTGTGAACTTCTCTCCAGACACATATGGTAAAAATCAGTATTGGTCTTAACTGGTCATCCAGTACCAGATGTGACACACTACCAAAAGATTCCTTTCAGTATAATCTTAGCATATCATCCAGTTGATTTCCTAGATTAAGTGGAATATTTGTCACTATGATACAAACACTGTAGTTACGATTGTGTTTAACATTGATGGTACGGACTACAGTTCTTGAGAAATGATTAGAGTCTACTATGTAAATTTGTTCCAGGCTAGAACTTGACTTGGTTTTTGGCTTGGAAATTATATTATTTTGAACAAATTTAGTTTAAATTGGATGGCATAGATTTTAAATTTAGATATTTTTACCGTTTTGTCTCATATTTACAAGGAACTGACAACATCGTGAAATCTTAGATTATCAGTTACAGTATTATTAAAAATTGCTGGTTTTGCATTGTAAGCATATATGTTACTTTACAAACAATAGCGTAAGGCATGTGCCCTGTCTAGAAGAGTTTATAGTTGAATATGCTGCTATACCTTCAGTGCAGTCTGTTTAAAAGTATGGGGATCATACCTCACGACTTTATCAAAGTCTGGCAGTGAGTTATTTTGGGCTAACAAATATTTTAAGTGTCACAGGCTCGCATGAGCCAGTGAAGCGCCTCATGAGGCGAGCTCACCAAGTCTTATAACAGTCAAACTAATATTCAACTCAGGATGGTTCACTAGGGCTTCTCATTCCACAAAGTAAACAAAACAGTTTTTTGTTGACTCAAAAGGATGCATTCAGAGTTAGGCCTGGACCAGACCAGTTTTCTTGGGTTAAGACACAGGGAAACCATTCCTCCCTTGTTCCAGCTTCACCCAGCACCCGTTGGAAGAAGCAGCCAGCCTTTTTAAATCCTCCATGCTAGGCCCTGATTGGCTACTGCCTGCTCCCAGCCCTTTTAGCTGCTGGAGGACCACTTTTCAGTGGTTCAATCTGCCTTTGATCCTAGGTGGTCTTTCTAGGCAGCTCCTGGAGGTCTAAACTCAATCCTCTTTTCCTCAAAAGAACACCACTTTCAGGCGGGATGTGCCAAGGCAGTGGGGGCCTCCAGCATGAAGCAGGAAATGCCTGATATACTCTGTCACAAAAAAGTCTTATGTTCAGTTATGTTCTTCAAATAATCCTTTCTAATAGTTATCCCTATTATTGCAGAAGATGTCCCACCCTTCTTCCTGTTTTCCCCTCCTTCTCATCCTCCTTTTTCCTATTTTCCCCTCCTTCTCATCCTCCATCATGGGCACTATCCTGCAGTGCTTATTCTGGGAAAATTCTCACTGAAATTAGCAAGAGTTTTTTGCCTGAGAAAAATATATAGGATTGGCCCTATATTACTATTTATTCCAAAGATACAGGTATGGTATATTCTCAGTTTTAAGTCTGTGCTCCTGACTAAGACTAAGGCAGAAACTTCCTAGGCTCAAGTTGCAAGGTCTTCACCTTCTCCAGGCAGTGTCACCCAGCAGCCCACCAATGCTGCCTGTCACAAGCTACTTTCTGACTGCCATCGGTGGAGGAGATTACTTGCATTGCTGTCATGCCACCCAGCTCAGTTTGCAGCTTAGCTTATTTTACATCAGAAGTTCCTGTCACCACATCCTTCTGATGTCCATCACTTTTAATTAACATTTTAACTGTGTCTGGTCAGAATGTCTTTGAAGGAATATACTAGTTGTGCAGCTAATCCTTCAAAGCTTTGAGTCCTAAGGCTTCCCATACCTCAGACTCTTGAAATTGCTGGATTACGGCTTGGTGACTGTTCCCTCTCCAATTCCACATTTCTGGGTATGAGGAAAAACCCAGTAGCTTCAGAAAGTATCTTGAGCATAGGCATACTGACTAAATCCTCCTGTCAATTGCTGCCACTCTATTGGAGTCAAAGGCCAGTTTAACCTAGCTAATGACCTAGCTCATTGTCTGTCATAGGCAAACAGTCTTGGATGAGGGGTAATGCCTGGGTCAGCGTATGGGTCAGTGCATAGTTATCACCACTGTGTTGAGCAAAATTGACAGAATAACCTAAAAGCTTCACAATAGCACTTTCCAGGCACAGAGCTCTGGTGTCAGCTGGCTGAGCTGAAACACTGATGCCCTCATATCCCTTCTTTGCCCCACTGATGTACCTTGCTTTTCACCTGTAGGAGGATGGGTCTTGCACCACATGCATAGCTGGCACTGTCCTGCTCCCTCTGCTCTTGTCCATATGGTTCTGTAAGGCAAGGACAGGTTTTGGCTAAAGTTGTAAATTTAAACAAACAGGGTCTAATTCTTGTTTACACCACCAAGGCCACTTTACACCACCCTGGCAGTGTAAATGGGCCTTATGGTCGATGTAAATTACACTACAAATTGTAGAAATTCAAAAGGAAAAGTATCGTAGCAACATTAGCTCATCCATGTTGCATATGTCTTATATGTAATATTTTGGATGTTAGGATATTAAATGTATTCCCTAATACAGACATTAGTTAAGTGCTATGTGAGTTAGTTAGCCAGCTTTTATAACCTGAGCTTTTGATTTCTAGGCTCTGTTTAAATTCACAGTCTTAATGTTGCAATACAATTTTTGCATTTTGTTTTAATGAATTTGAAAGAGCAGAGAACGCCTGATGACCTAAAAGCTCACGGCTCTGTGGAAGATGGCACTTCTGGATTCAGCTGCAGTCTGAGCCTTGGCATCTGCTGTTTGAAGTATTGGAGTTGAGTACAGCTTCAGCATGAGCTATGTCTACTTCAGAGGGGAAGAAAACGCATTCCTAGTCTGCTCACAGACAAGCTGTGCTGGATACCTGCTGCCTCACTTTTCTCAATATCTGCACACCTAATCATGTGTAATCCTTATGTTACTGTACACAAAGAAAATCTTGTGTGCACACAACAAAATGAATTTGTGATTGTATATGTATTTACACAGACACATACCTGTATTTTACCCTACAAACCAAATCACTTTGGAACTATGTTTATAATGTCTTTCTGTTTGCCAGAAGCTGGGAATAGGCAACAGGGGAAGGATCACTGATTCTGTTCATTCCCTCTGGGGCACCTGGCATTGGCCACTGTCGGAACACAGGATACTGGCTAGATGGACCTTAGGTCTGATCTGGTATGGCTGTTCCTATGTTCCTTATGTAGTAGATCGAGACCCCCTGAAAGGATTATATGATCTCACTTGACAGTTTTGCCTTGCTATTCTGGGTCCTTATGTCATATACCCTTGTAGTGTAGATAAGCTTAAACTGACATTGCTCTTTTTTCAATAAACAGGGATATGAATACTTTCTTTTTGGGAAAGATCAGCTTCATTTTTCAGGCCTTCCAGGTGGAGACACTGGGTCTGCACTATGCTGGAAGCCTGCATGTGTCAACTGTTCAATAATAACAGAGGTCACTTAAACCTCCAAAGATGTAATGTCAAAGGTCTGGACAATTTTAAGCTGCTGATCGAATTTTGGAGGAGATTTTTATCAACTTCAAAGATAAGTTTGATTGCATTCGGACCAGATAATCTCTTTTTATAGTGACCGTTCTAGGTTTGGGAAGGAAAATGTGACTTCTTTGATTGGGTGTCACTGAGGCTCTTAAGGTGTTTGGCAAACTTTAGGCTATGAGCTAGGATTTGTATATATGCCCCCATGGCTAGTTAAAATCTAACAGGCAGACACTGAGTCCAGAAATAGAGTGTCAGATGGCAGGGTCCTTCGTAGTGGTGCAGAGCTGTTTTTCTTGTTCACTCTGGTGTTTGGTTTAAATATCTGGTGTCTAAATACAGTATCTCTCTGAAATAGAAGCAACAGACAGAGGGACATGTAGATCCTACAGGGAAAATGTTAGAACATCTAAATTCAAAAGAAAGCTTAGATTGATGCCTAGGTTTTGTTTGGTTGTTATTTAAGTTAACAATAAAGGCAAATCCCAGAAATGGAGTAAGTTTATACCTGAGAGTGTGTGTGTGTGTGTGTGTGTGTGTGTGTGTGTGTGTGTGTGTGTGTGTGTGTGTGTGTGTGTGTGTGTGTGTGTGTGTGTGCACATGCCCGTGCGTGCACTTGGTTAGGAGCAGGATGCAAATGCCACCTGTTTACAGTTCATTATTGCTGGAGTTAATCAGCATCTCGCTAATGGCGGACAGTGATCTACCGTCTCAGAAACAAAAAAAATGTTTGGCATTTTGCTCAAGCCTTTATTTTTCCTTGACTCACTGCATTCTGCTTTTATACTTAGTTCTAGTACAGAGACTGCCTTGGAGTCTTTAGCTGACCTCCTTTTAGAGGTGGACAAAAATGTTCAGGCACATGTTCATTTTTTGTTTGGTTGATTTTTTTGGAGTGGGGAGGGGAATGTGTTTGTTTTTTCTTTTTTTCTTTTCGTTTTTTAAAAAAAGATCTGTTCACTGCCTTACATACCATTGATCTCCAGGTTTTATTGGGGTCGCTGTGGACTTTAGTGAGGGTTAACAGAGTGCTGCTTCAGTTTCTCTATCTTTTTCCCTCTGAAAGATCTCAGAGTGTAGCACCATTGATTGTGCTTTTGCCCTATAAGTTCTTAGGCCTTTTCACAATAGCACTGACCTGTTTTTTTAGTTTTGACATGGCCTCAGGGATAAGCGTGTTTCTATTCTGCAACCACTCCTTTGAAATGTGTATGTAAGGCTACTTGGAGAGATAATGAGGCAATTTGGACTGCAGTGCCTTGCAACCAAACTGGACTTTTCAGTTGCTCAGCTTTCTGGATATGTGATAAAAATTAGGGCCTGAATGAAGAGTGTTTTGAAGCTCAGTCTAGATAGGATAAATATAATGCTGATTGGTTGTATAGTTGAGATCAGCTCTCTTGACAGATATTTGCCCAGCTTTGTTAGTAAGGTGTGTGATTGAGGGGTCCTCCCTCTGCTTTCAATTATCAGCAGTAGACAAACATTAGTTGTACATCTTTAATTGGAACCTTTCTGATAAGAGCCAGACCTCACCATGTTGATCCATGTCTTTGTCACTTCAAAACTGGATTACTGCAATGCACTCTGCTTGGGGCTATATCTGAAAACCCTTCAGAAACGTCTGCTAATGCAGAATTAGGGTATGTCTATACTACCCACCGGATCGGCAGGCAGCGATCGATCCAGCGGGGGTTGATTTATTGCGTCTAATCTAGATGTGATAAATTGACCTGAGTGCTCTCCGGTCGGCTCCTGTACTCCACCAGAGAGAGAGGCACAGGCGGAGTGACGGGAGAGCGGCAGTAGTCGACTCACCGCAGTGAAGACACTACAGTGAGTAGAACTAAGTATGTCGACTTCAGCTACGTTATTCACGTAGCTGAAGTTGCGTAATTTAGATCGATCCCCCCTCAGTGTAGACCAGGCCTAAGTCTTCCTGCTTGCTTACCAGTGTTTCTTGCAGGAGACCTGTGCTCCACATTATGCATTGGCTTCCAATTAATTTCCAGCTACACAATTTTTTTAGTAAAGAAAGGAAATGGAAAGCAGAAATATGTTATGGCAAAAAAAATATTAAAAGAAGAAATTAAATTGAAAATAAAAATAAATACCCATTTACACACAGTTATTATTTTACATCTGCCATGAACTCACCGCAATATTCCAATAAACAGGTTACTTGCATTTAGCATTTGCTGTAATTCTGATGTATAAAAATAATCTATTTTCATTGTATCAAAAAAGTGTATTTCACTTGTACTATATATATTACATTGTGCGAATTAGGGCACTTTCTGTTTCTGGGCCCTTAAATATATCCTAATATATTCTGCATTATTGAAATCCTTATTCTAACTATTCTATTTTGAGCCTTAGCTTTCCCTCCTTGTTAACTATATTTTTATGAGGTATTAATGAAATTCTGTTTCTCCTGTTGAGAATATGCTTGTAATACTAGCAGACTATCATGCACAGTGGTAAGGAAATCAGATTAGCTTTTTCTCACATTAACATGTTGCTTCTGTGTTGTGGCTTTATTAATTTACTCACATCTATTTCAGATCACTCAGTGCTGTTTTGTTCTTTACGTGACACAAATACTGTAAGATTGAAAGATAAAATGATCATGAAGAGCTAGACTTGGATGTTTTCACTTGTATTTGTGATGTGATCTAATTTGATTTCTGCTTTTCAAATGCTTCAATCATAGTCACAGTAAATTATTGTGTTATTGTTTGCTGTGCAGCCAATATGTAATGGGTTCATAAATCCAAAGCATGAGACCTACTGTAGATCTTCTTTAAGATGTACAATGTAATCAACAGAAAAAGCATTTGAAAGACCAGTTTTAAATAAAATATGCTATCGGTTCATATAAGAAATCTTTGATTTTTAAATGCATTGCTTTTATTTTAAAAAAGTAGTCTCCATGCAATTCTTCTTTACTTTAGAAAAGAGTCTCGTAATTTACAGCAAGTCCTCTCAGAGAAGAAAACAAGTAAATCTGGAAGCCTGGTTATGCAAGCTTTACTCCCATTCAATAGTCCTCATGATCATGTTTGAGTCTGCTCTTGTGAGTAAAGACTATTGAAGATAAATAAGAGTTACAGAACTGGGTCATAGGTTGTTAATGGGGTGATGCCAAATGTTTCCTACTGTTTTATCTGGTAAAACAGTTATTGCTGTAATTAAATATTTCCTGCTGACAGGGATGGTGCTCAATGAGCATTAGAGAGTTAGGCCTTAGCAACACTCACGAGTTACAGCGTAATAAAACTGCCTACAGCGCTGTAGCTCACTAACCGTCTACACTTGCAAGGCACGTACAGCGCTGCATCTCCGTAGGGTACAGTGCTGCTGGTACTCCACCTCCCCGAGAGGAATAACGTTTGTTGCGCTGCCGCTGGTGGACTGCGGCTCCAGTGTGGCCACCCAATGCGCTCTTATTGGCCTCCACAAGTATTCGGAAGTATCCCACAATGCCTGTTCTAGCCACTCTGGTCATCAATTAGAACTCTACTGCCCTGGCCTCAGGTGACCAACCGCCAGTCCCACCCTTTAAATTCCCTTGGAATTTTAAATATCCCCTTCCTGTTTGCTCAGCCGGGCGTGGAGTGCTCTCAGCGCATCTTTCCAGGTAACCATGCCTCCACGTGCCAGACGAGCCCCAGTATGGCACAATACCGAGTTGCTGAACCTCATCGCTGTTTGGGGGGAGTAAGCTGTCCAGTTCCAGCTGCGCTCCAGCTGGAGGAATTTCGATACTTTCGGCCAGATATCAAGGGCCATGATAGAAAGGGGCCATGACCGGGATGCAATGCAGTGTAGGATAAAAGTGAAGGAGCTGTGGAGTGCGTACCGCAAAACCCGCGAGGCAAACAGCTGCTCGGGTGCTCCCCCCCACAACCTGCCGATTCTACAAAGAGCTGGATGCAATACTTGGGGGTGACCCCCACCTCCGTTCCAAGCACCACCGTGGACACAGGAGAGTGGGAGGAGGACGACGAGGAGGGAGAGGAGGAGGAGGAGGTAGTTGAAGAAAGCAGGAGCGAGGGTGCTGGGGCTGGGGGAGACACCCCTGACTCCCTGGGGGCATGCAGCCAGGAGCTCTTCTCAAGCCAGGAGGAAGGGACCCAGTCGCAGCGGCCGGTACGTGATGGAGGAGAAAGAGAACAGCAGGCTCGCGGTAAGCAGCTTTTTTTTCCGGGAAGGAGTTTTGTCGGTGCGGGGTCCTTGGGCGAGGAGGGTTTGGGCTGCATGCATGCCTAGATGCAGAAGAGCGCATTGATATGGTCTATCACATCGTGAAAATCGGCCACTGTAATCTCTTCGAAAGTCTCAGCCAGAGCATGGGCAATACACTTGCGCAGGTTTATTGGGAGAGCCGCCGTGGTCCTTGTCCCAGTCAGGGTAACGTGTCCGCTCCACTGTGCCGCGAGGGGCGGGGGGACCATTGCTGCACACAGGCAAGCTGCATATGGGCCAGGGCGGAAGCTGCATTGCAGTAGAAGACACTCCCTTGCTTCCCCAGTCACCCTCAGCAGCGAGATATCTTCCAGGATGAACTCTTGGGGAAAATGTGGGGACAGTGTTCCGTGTAGGTTCCCCCTGCAGCTGTTGGCTCTCCCCAAGGCACAGAAACCCGCCGGACAGTACATCCGTGAAACAATCAGTCCCCCTTGACCCTGTGCTTACTCACCATTTTGGGGCTCCTGTGGGTTCTGTGCGCTCTGTTTGGGATGGGAAAATTGTGCTGTTTTGGAGACTGTGTGTGCCCTCCTTAAGTGTGGGGGAATCATTGCTCTGTCTGGCATAAAACAATGATGCCTCTGTTAAGTGTTGCATTTTGCCTTCAAGATGCAACCTTGAGATCTCCGCCGTCCTTCTTATCACCGGATGAGAGACTCCAAAGGCTCAGGAAGAGGCCCAGAAGAACGAAAGAAGACATGCTGCAGGAAGTTATGAACCAATCTCTTAAAGAGAATCAAAAGGCTCGGGAGTGGAGGGAGAGCGAAAGCAGGCTCTGCCAGGAAAATGCTTTGCACCGGTGGCAAAGCATGCAGCTCCGGCACGAAAGCACAAAGGAACTGATTAGCATCATGGCGCGCCAAGCGGACTATATCCAGGCGCTCGTCGCCATGCAGGCGGAGCAGTACCGTGCCCGCACCCCCCTGCAGCCATTGTCCCAAAACCCTTTGCCTTGTGCCCCCATGTCACCTCCTGCCCACTTCACCCAACATCCAGGTTCTTATCGCCCACACCAGCTGCCGCCAACACCTGTAGCTTCACCATCCAGCCCTGGAAACTATGACCCCCTTTACCCACTGCACTCAACCCCCATCCCGAATTATAGACATCCTGAAGTGCAGCAGTCACTGCACAGCACTCCGGACAGGAAGGCCGAGTATGAGAGCAGGACATACCATAACCTGTGACTGAACCATTCCCCAGACCACCCACCAGCCTCTTGCCCTTTCTGTCTCACAAGCAGCTGTGTTTCTTTTTAATACATGTATTTTCTCTTTAATAAATGGATGTGAAAACAGTCTTTATTATTGCATAAAGTAAAAGATACCTTAGCCCAGGAAAGAAACAGGCAACACAAGTCAGCTGAGCAAACACAAATCAGCTTAGCAAAGACAGATTACTAATAACATTGGAACCACTTCACTTCAGGGCTGTGCAGGGCAGCAGACATTACTGGTGGTTTTCAGCCTCAAATTGCTCCCTCAAGGCATCCCTAATCCTTGCAGTCCCACGCTGCCCCTCTAATAGCCCTGCTCTCTGGCTGTGCAAATTCAGCCTCCAAGTGTTGAACCTCTGAGGTCCATGCCTGAGTGAACATTTCACCCTTCCCTTCACAAATATTATGGAGGGTACAGCATGTGGATATAACCGTGGGGATGCTGTGTTCAGCCAAGTCCAGCTTCCCATATAGAGATCGCCAGCGGCCCTTCAAACAGCCAAAAGCACACTTCACAGTCATTTGGCACTGGCTCAGCCTGTAGTTGAACCGTTCCTTGCTGGTGTCAAGGCTCCCTGTGTAGGGTTTCATGAGCCAAGGCATTAAAGGGTACGCGGGGTCTCCAAGGATCACAGTGGGCATTTCAATTTCCCCTACTGTAATCTTCCGGTCTGGGAAAAAAGTCCCGGACTGCATCTTCCGGAACAGGGCAGTGTTCCGAATGATGCGTGCGTCATGCACCTTTCCGGGCCAGCCTGCGTTAATGTCAATGAAATGCCCACGGTGATCCACAAGTTCCTGGAGAACCATGGAGAAATACCCCTTCCGATTAATGTACTCGGATGCTAGGTGGGGTGGTGTCAGAATAGGAATATGCGTCCCATCTATCACCCCTCCGCAGTTAGGGAAACCCATTTGTTCAAAGCCAGCCACAATGTCCTGCACGTTATCCGGAGTCACGGTTCTTCTGAGCAGGATGCGATTAATGGCCTTGCAAACTTGCATCAGCACGATTCCAACGGTAGACTTTCCCACTCCAAACTGGTTTGCTACCGATCGATAGCAGTCCAGAGTTGCAAGCTTCCAGATTGCAATAGCCACCCGCTTCTCCACCGTCAGGGCAGCTCTCAATCTCGCGTCCTTGCGCCGCAGGGCGGAGGCGAGCTCCTCACACAGTCCCATGAAAGCAGCTTTTCTCATCCAAAAGTTCTGCACCCACTGCTCGTCATCCCAGACTTGCATGACAATGTGATCCCACCACTCTGTGCTGGTTTCCCGAGCCCAAAAGTGGCATTCCACGGTGCATAGCATGTCCGTGAATGCCACAAGCAAGTTCGTGTCATACACGTTACGCGAGTCGATTTCATCGTCATCGTCGGACTCCTCGCTGTCACTGTGGATCTTAAGGAAGAGCTCGACAGCCAAACATGACGCGCTGGTGAGACTCGTCAGTATTTTCCTCAACAGTTCGGGGTCCATTTCCTGCTGACCGAAACGGAGCACAGATCGCGCTACAAAGAAACCGTTGAAAGATGGCGCCAAATGTGGACGGAAACACACGGATCGTTGGGATGCGAAGCGATGCATCACGGGGCGTTGGGATAGGACCCAGAATGCACCATACCCCATGCCCCCTTCCCACAACCCACAGCGCCAGAATGGGAAGAGGTGTTCTGTGGGATACCTGCCCATAATGCACCTCTCCCAAAGCCGCTGCAAGTGCCTCAAATGTAGCCACGTCGGTGTGCTGGCAGCTGCCAGTGTGGACAGGCTGCAGCACTTTCCCTACTCAGCTGTACGAAGATGGGTTTAACTCACAGCGCTGTACATCTACAAGTGTAGCCAAGGCCTTAGAATCTTCTACTGTACTTTCGACTACACCTTGATCTTTTTCAGTCTGCTGTTTGGTTAATGCTTAGTCAGCTTTTAGTAGTTGTTTTTCTTTTGTTTATTTAAAAACATTGAGGCTATGTCTACACAGCATGTTGCTGTAAAGGAAGATGGTGTGCTGTAGAGTCATTCCCTGGCTTTCTGTGCAGTAATTCTTTGTGGAGCCAAGCCCTGAGATTAATATTGCATAAACAGCGTTATGTACATGTGTATTGTATTGTTTTGTATCTGTAGCCAGAGCAGCCACTTCTTGCAGTTTACCTATTACCAGGGGTGAAAGTAACTCAGGACACTTACTGGTATGGGGCTGGGGCGGCTCCGGCCCCCAGAAAGGGCGAGGCTCAGAAGGAAGGGGCGGGGCTGGGGGTGAGCATCCTTCAGCCAGCCCTTCTAGGCTGCTTCACCCGCGCCGCCCAGGGCTCCCGTGTTGATTTAAAGGGGCTCCGGATGCTGCTGCTGCAATAGTGGCAGCGGCGTCCGGAGCCCCAGGCCCTTTTAAATGGCTGGCCCCAGGGCAGCTGCTCCCTTTCTCCCCCACACACACCCGCCGGCAGCCGAGGGGGGGCAGGGGAAGGATCAGGGACATTAAAGCACTGCAGGGTCTTTTGCTGCGGCAGCGCTTTAACGTTTTTGCATGCCTCCCCACCCCCGGCTCCCCATCAGCGGCCCTGCCGGTACGGACCCTATTCCCAATAGTGAAGAGTCCATTGGGAAGCTATTAGGGTGGGATTTTCAAAAGCACTCAGCATTGGCCCAGCTCTGCTCCAGTCAAAGCCAAAGACTGTCCCACTCTTATTTGTTAAGAACTGGTTAAAGAAATTTGGGAAGCAGTGTGTCAGAAGCTGCATATAGCTGTGGCTGTGCTTGGCATGGGAAGTACCCAGGCATGCATATACAGGGCTATGGCTTTAAGGCAGCATTGAGTAGGGAAGCATGCACTGTGCCTCGGGCAGGCAAGACGTGTCTGGAAGGACTAGGGGCATTCATGTAATTGCCTTTGTTGTACACTTTAATAGGATGGAGCGTCACTGTCCGTTAGTCCCATTGACACCATTGTTGGTGCATAATGTGTGAGGGTCATGAATCTATCCCATTTGGGATTTCTAGAGCCACTAGAGTCCCCCACTCCCTGTATGATAGGAACTCAAGGACTACGTTTGTGTCAAACCTCTGCATGGGGGCCAAAAGTAAAAGGGGAGGTGGCTTCTTGTGCCCTCTCCCTTCCCTCCTTTGTGCACCCACACAGCGTATTAGGCACAGTCAAGTCCATAGCTTCTAAGCCATGTACTGTATCCACCAAACAGACTAATGTATCCACTCAGCAGAGAGTGATGCAGAGCTGTGCCACCCTATGAGGAGTTTGGGAGAGACTGTGTCTGAAGGAGGCGCAAATTCACCAAACAGTCCAGTGCGCAGGCGCTGGATAGGCTGCACTCCAATATGGTTAGTGGGCGAGTGCAGATGGAGGAGTGATGGTCTCACCTTTTCCTTCTGCCTTCAGGATTCTCTGTGCCCCAAGGGTGCATTAAGCGAGCAGTCCCTGTGCTTCCTGTTGTGCAGGAGCTGCAACTTTCCCTCATTGTTTCTTGAACCCCACCATGGTAGGGGACTATACGTAGTTTCATGGATAGTCAATACTTTTGACAAACATATAGTACAGATAAACTGAAAAACAGGAGAAAAGATGGTTACAGCCTAGATTTTTTTTGAAAATTTGGAAAATATCAAGAAATTTTGGACATGGATAACTACAGCTGTTTTCTCCTGAATTACTGCAACCTAGAAAAACCCATTAATCATCTATCAGAATTGTCAGGTAATGAAGGTCTGAGTGAATTAGAGCAATTGACCTAGGCCCCCTGACTTTGTGTGAGTGGACCTGGGTGCCTGCCTGGATGCCTGTTGTCTTCAGTGAGGCTCCACACAGGTTTGTGGGCCTCCCTGAACTAAGATAGTTGCAGGACAGAGGCCTTACTGTGTATGAGGTGCACCACTTTTTTTCAGCAGTGTATAGTATACTTCAATTTTGAATAAGAGATTCTGTAAACATTATAAAAAGAACGAGGAGTAGTTGTGGCATCTTGGAGACTAACACATTTATTTGGGCATAAGCTTTCATGGGCTAGAACCCACTTCATCTCTGTCTGGGTTACTAGCTAATCATGAGACTGACTTTTGATTTTTGGTACACACACACATATACTGTACATGAAATCTTCTTAACCTAGGTTTGAAATGCATAACAATTACTGGTCTGTACATTGCCTAATCCAAGTGCTGTAAGGCCCAGTGCTCTACAGTACTGTTACTTAGGTAGTGTCAAGCTGTCTGGAGTGGCTCAAGGGTGTGAGTACCAACCTCAGACCAGACTGTAAAGAAGCAGGAACACACACCAAATTGGTTGTGAGTTCTATACTTATATTTCACCAATCAATTAGTGTAAACGCTTTAGGCACTACAACAGCCTTAACATGGAGTCACAGACAATTCCCTTGGGTACTGCCATCTATCTTGCCACCCAGGCAAGCTTCCCTTTGTGATAGATATCCCTTACACTAAAAACCACAACTATATTCAGGCTACTCCCAGTCCCAAAGGACCAATCACTTACCTAAGATCAATTGCACTTTAGATCTCACACCAAAGATGACCGATTGTAGCCAATCCTATAATTAACTAAGAAAAAATGAGTTATTTACAAGTTTAAAGCACACGCGCGCACACACACACACACACACACACACACACAAATGAGCCACAGTCTTAGGTTCCAAAAAGTGATAGAAGCTTCTACAATAAGCAAGTTTTATCTGTCCTTCAAGGCTAACCAAGGCTAAGCAGCTGGGGATCCCTTGCTTATGCTTAAAAATCTTGTTCTCTCAAAATCCAAGCAGCATACAGATCCAGTTTCTTCCTGTCCGGGATTTATATTCTCTTCCTCTAGAGTTCAAGCTGATGGGATGAGTCCTTGTGCACATCTCCTCTTCCTGGGTATGGAGGGAACAGTCAACAAAGTGTTTTGTCCTTTGATGTTCCACAATTACTTGTATGGTTTCTATGGACTTTCTTTTGTTGGGCAGGAGATAACACTCCTGTGGCAGACTAGTATTTCACTCTTGGTAATGTTTCTCTCCTGACTGTGGGGCTTTATAGTTTCAGAACAAACCGTTCCAGAGCATACAGCATACAGTTCCACAGCAAATGCTTAAATATTACTTATAACATAGGATACAGATATAAGTGAGATTAATGCAATTTACAAGCATTTCATAAAGTCTGAGTGTAGCAAAAAAACTTTTTTTAAAAGGAGGGAAATAGATGCAGCATTAATTTGGGGAAACACTGCAAACAGGGTTTATAAACATAAACCATGAGCAAAAGACCCACCACCAAGTAAGTTGGGCAGTATCCTTTTCCCCTCAGGTTCTTAAGTCCAGCAACCCAAAAGTCCCTTTGATGTGCCCGTCCCTTCTCTGTACCCCAGTCACAGTTGCTGTCCTTGGACAGTGCAGATCTAGAGTTCAGAGGTGCATCTTCAGTGTTCACCGCCCACCCTGGGTGGAGTGGGGGGTGATAAGTAAGCACCTTACTCGCTCTGCTGATCAGGCACTCACTCTTCGCCAGCCACCCTGCTGACCGCACCTCTCCGCCAGCTGCGCCAAGATGTCTTCAGCCCCCCCCCCCCACTTAACAGATCTCTCAGTGATTTCAGTTGTTAGTGGGGGAGCCTCACTGCTGGTGCACACTAGGCAGTCTCTTCCATCAGAGACACTGTCCCAAAGCAGGTCTAATACTTAGGTCTAGGTATCAGTGATTTCAGCTTTGCAGTGTTTAACAAGGACTCTCAATTGAGTCTAAATTAGCTCTGTTATTATACAGTGGAGAGGAAGGGTCAAAGGGTGTTTAAGACCCCTAGGCAAGGCCCACACCTCCAGGTACAAGTACCTATCCCCACCCTCTCTCAACTCCCTGTGCTTTGGAACCCATGTCGTTTGCCTAGCAAGTGCAATTCAGTTGAGGGTGAGTCCATCCATCGGGATATGCCAGGTACAGTTTTGCTGCCCTCGATTCACACAACAAGAATAACTAGCCTTTATTACTCCTGCCCCAATAACAAGGAGACTGGGGATCCAACACCTGCCAAAAGTGATCATTTGGGAAAGCAATCCCATCATGCTGAGCACCTAGGCAGGATGGGGGTGCCCATGCAAACAAGATCAGCTCCTGAAGTCCTCTTCCACAGCTCACACCATGTCAGGGGAGAGCTCATTCAGACTCTGCTTACAACTGTATTTGCACCTCCTCTGTGATTACTTTCCATAAAATATTCTTGTAAACACATTTTTGGGCAGTAATAGTCATCGGCCTTCAGTAGCCTGGGGCCATATCTGTGTGAATATGTGAATTTATCCTGAAAATATCTCTCTTTTTACAGACTTATGAGACAACCCAATAATTTCATGCAATCAAACTCAAAGATATTGCCTCTGGGGAAAATTAATATATTTTAACTTCTGATTCATCTGACTTTCATGGTATCAATACATTTTAGAGTTGCATAGAAAGCTTTTATCATTTATAGGAGGTTCGATATTTTTATCCAACATAATTTCCAGTGAGTATGGAATGTTTTTACATGAGTGCTCTCCTCTGGCCTCTTCAACTATAGCTGCTAATCTCAAATCACAGGTTTTGCTTTTGTTCTCCAGAAATTTGATTTTACAATTTAGAAAATCCATTGACCTGACCCAGGACACCAGAGAGCTTTACAGCTGTCCATTTCTGTTTGTATAGTCTGCATATTGTCAAATACAGATTTAATAGTGTTTTCTGGTTTTTCCGAATGTTCTTGCTAATTCAGGGCTAAAATAATAGATTGCTCCTAATCCATTGTAAGAAACTACAAGGAAATGCACTGTTCCAAGAACAGTCCAGGGAAAGTATTGTGGCTCTTAAAGTCACAGTGGAAAGTCACCCATTAATCTGTGGAAGCTCAGTTTTGCTGGCTGGTATATTGGAGATAGTGGTGCCAATGTTTTGCCTATTCCCCACTCACCCGTATGGGGTGGGGGCGGCGGGAAGGAGTTATGGAATAGAGGCCCTGTGGAGGCTTTTCTTGCTCTCATTCTCAGACTGGTGATCTGGGGTCTCTGTATATCCTTGAAATACTGAGGGGAGTCTGTTCCTCACACAGACTGTGAAGAACTGTGGTGATCAGTACCATGTCAAGTGAGGTAGGATAGGATCTGTCATTATGTGGACTGAGCAGAACACTCCACACAAAAGGGAGTGTTGGAGAGCACTGTGGCTGCTGTTGCAGCCCATATCCATAATGTAACTCCCCAGATTGGAATCCAGCCAGGACAACGTGGTTAACATCCCAACTTCTATGAGAAATAGTAATCAGGGCCTTGGTTTTAGGCTTCAGTAAGGAAACAGCACCTCCAACAGCATTGTGCCCCTTCATGTCATGCCTAGAGCCCTGGTTCTGTACTGACTCAGAGTTCAGAGTGCAACCTAGCAAATAATGAGCACCAATCCTGGGGCACTCTGGATTTCGCCCAGGAGGTCTTCCAAGTGCTGACTAACTTCAATATTTTGTAGCTTGTGAAATTTGATGAGATTATAACCGGAGGCTGTGCAACTGTTTCCATCATCAAAAGGAAAAATATTCTTCTTTGAAGGGGATATTGAGAAAATGATTATATTAGGCTAAATAATCAGCAAACTCTGGGAGAAGCAAAAATCAGAAAGAGGTTAACACTTTTCTCTCTCAACAACTGCTCCCTACCACAAGAGTGTCATTTGTATCCCCACAGAGGCCCTTTGACTTTGGTTTCCAAGATTTTTGTTTCTCCTGTGGTTACAACCTGGGACCCTCCCCCTTGACAAGCTAATCTAGTGAGTTCAATAGGGTATTGGAGGGAGGACCTCAGAATGAATGGTTCCGGCATTGTCTCTTAGATGTTAGCCAATGACTGGCTATCTGAACCCATTGGTCTCTTACCTCCAGTCAGCCTCTTCCTGAATTAACTTCATGTTTTCATTGAGTTACCCCCTTACAACAGACCAAATATATAGAACATAAGTATTCCTCAAAAATTGGAGACCAATTCCACATCCTTCACACAAACATAGATGGAAAAATGCTTTACACAAACAAGAGAAGCTGTAAATCCAATCATCCACTCTGCTTATTACCTGATTTACCTGCTGTTGCTCAGTATATTGCTCCATTGAAAAACAAGTAGTATGTAAATGTATTTGCAGCTGGTCTTTGATCCCAGACAGCCATTTTATTGTCACGTTTTGTACTCTGGATCCTGAAAATGAAACGTGCATGTATTTATTTGGAGAGTCTTGGAATATCTGGGTGCACAGGATGGTCAGACCCACCATAAAGCTGCCATTTTAACCCAGATTAGGAGAGCAATAATTCATTTTTTTTGTCCATGAGGATTCATCATATTGCTCATGCTCCATGAAATGAGAGAGTTTGTGAATTTTTAAATTTTTGTTTGTTTTTTAGAAAACATGTAGGTAATATCTGTGTAAAGATTCACTTTTAAAAATTCCTACTGCCTTTGTGTTACATGTGTTGATGATGACGTCCAAGAGATAGCATCATGACTCCTCTCCTTTCCCCCCCCACCCCATCTGCTCTCTGCCGGCTCAGTGGTACTAAAGTAGAAATAGAAATTACTCTTCACAGCTTTCCCTCTTTAGTGTCTCCATTGATAGCACTTGACTTTTTCATAACAGTTAAAGATGTAATTTTTAAGAGTATGCACTTACTGAAATACAAATATACACTATACATAGTGCTTGCTTTGTGCAAACTTCTATATGCCAGCAGTATATCTAAGCAGCCTTACTAAATGCATGCTCCTTACCTGTATCAGTATTATGTAATTAAGGGCACATATTCCATGATTTTGCAGAGAGGATATCAATCTACATACAAAAACAGGCATCTGTTGAGGGTATCCAACTAAAGCATAAAGCAACAATGTTGGGGATACCTCAGATAGACATTTCATGTATATTTTCCATACACAAAGAACGAATCATAGGTCAGTTCCAGCACTTAACTTTGCTCTTCTTTCAAGGGAGTTTTACCACTGATTTCAGTGGGGTCAGAGGTAGGCCAATGCACTTTTGAAAATCTCACCTTTACTGTATATGATTTATTTTGTATTAAGGAAAACAGAGAAAGGAAGAACAAATATACAATCTCCATGTGAGGGAGAGCAGAAATTCCCAGAAATTCCCATTCCCATTCTACAACAAAACGTTGAGAAAACCTGACCCATGAGGAAAGGTTAAAAAAATGTTTAGTCTTGAAAAAAGAAGACTGAAGGGGGACCGGATGAATCATCAAATATGTTAATGGTTGTTATAAAGAGGACGGTGATCAATTGTTCTCCATGCCCGCTGAAGATAGGACAAGAAGTAGCTGGCTTAATCTAAAGCAAGGGAGATTTCAATTAGATATTAGGAAAAAATTTCTAACTCGTTAAGGATATTAAGTCCTGAAATTGGTTACCCAGGGAGGTTGTGGAATACCTATCACTGGAGGTTTTTAAAAACAGGTTAGACAAACACCTGTCACTGGGGTCTAAGTATACTTTTAAAGAAAAAAAATCACAACAATCCCAGAGCCCTAGCTATGCACACAACAGTCGTGTATGTTGTTAAAGATCTTGATGGTTTCATCTTCAGAATAAATCAGCAAACTTGTGTAAGGAACAATAATAATATATATTCTTTTGTACCACTAAATCCATTGCACTCAAGGGAGATTCAATCCTGCGGAGGATAGGAGATATTTCTGCCACTGTTGGGATTCTTATAGAAGCAAGCTATCTTTAAGTCCTCCTGGGACTCCATAGGAGTTCCCCTGACAGAGAACCTCTTGGGGCAAGTGGCGGGTGCCCAAAAAACCTCCTGCATGAGATGACATTTCAGATGCCCTCAATAGACTTTAGAGACAGTGCTGGCCCTTTACAATTTCCTTTAAATGAAGTTATTGCTACTTTGCAGCACTTCTTTCTGTTCTTCCATGTGTTTTTGTTCCCCGGGACTCCCCCACCCCCATCCATATTTATGCTGGCATAAACTGACAGAGTGTTCTGAAGTGGGTAGACAATTAAAAAAAATATTATGCATGTTCATAGCAGTGTATCCCAGTGAGCTGTTCTCTTTGAATGAAACACTTTTAAAATAAAATAATGCCTTTAATGCAGGTCCTTTAAGCAAGTGAACTATTAATTTGTTTGCTGACAATTTATGAGCAACTGAGAACACATTGTAAAAACCACTTGTGCACATAAATATACGTCCCTCCATTCTGCAGGAAGACTGCTCTCAATGATTTTTCTTTTAAAGTAAATGTTTAGATAATTTATTTTATATGAGCTTTTTGGCTTTGATGGATTACAGCCCTATCGCCTTTTCCAGAAAATATAATGGAAGGCCTCTCCAGGAGGGGGAGTTCACTGGGGGGGGGGGGGGGGGGGGGGGGAGGTGGCTGTAGAGGAAGGGGGGGGTTCATAAATCGTGTGCAACTGTGTATTTAGTGGAAACTCATTTAAATATCATGGCCAGTTTTGTGATTTTGTAAATCATTTATGCACGGAAAACTACTTATGTTTAACTAGAGAACAAACAGTAAGCTCCTTCAGTGGTCATACATTGGAATGGGAAGAGGCAGGGTCAGTACAAGCTGGTTGCTAATTTAGATTCTGGTCTCGATTGCACTGTAGGAAGTCTGAAGTAACGCCCTTGCCTTAGGTGGAGCTACTCTGGATTTATACTTGTTAACTAAGATCAGAATCTGTCCTCTCCATCTGTAATTTTTCATTTTGCTGCTTTTAAGTATGGAGAAATAGGTTATATCCCAAATTTTGTGAAAAGATGAAATCTAGAATATATTTTAGCATACTAGGAGATGAGTACATTAAACCAGAAATAGGTTAATCTGATTGGTCATTATTTGTTTTCTAATCTATTTATTTTTGTTTGTGAAATATTGTTGATGCTCTATATTTGGAATCATATTTTACATCCACTTCATTGCTGAGTAGCCCTAGTTTAATCACTCAATACACAGAAGACGAGCAACCAAATTATTTTAATTTTCCGGGGGAAGGAGTCCACAAGTAACAGTTTATACAGCCAGAAATTTTCCCCAGCATGGGAATTGCAACCTAGGTTTTAAAATGCCACTGATTGCAGGGTCACGTAATAGAGATTACTTACCTAAAATGTAGTCCTTAAATCTCCTTAACTTCCAAGCCAGCTTTGGAACAGCAAATTACATTATTTTGCTTTAAAAGTTGAAGAGAAACTGTTCCTGCAAGCCTACAGATAAAAGGTTTGGGTGGAAAAAAGAGCATCTGCAGCACTGGCACTGTATAATAAACCAGCAAATCCAGGTTTGATAAGAAAATCATCTTTGGAATCACACATTTTATGTACACAGAGCTTAACTTGATCTGAATGTTCAGTAAACTGAAGGGCGTGGGCATGGGAGGAGTTGATCTACCTCTGACTAGACCATCGTGTTTTTTCAACCCTTTAAGACATTTCAAATAAAATATACTCCTTTCTCCCCCTTTCCCACCCAACGCTTCATGTTACTAGCATTCTATGATTTATGATCATTTACAGGGAATGTAATAAACCTTTACAATATAATTGTTCTTCATCCTGAATTTGTTTTTAACTGTGTTATTCTCTAGTTGTTTTACTATTCTATATATACCATACATTGGCTATGTTGCATTTATTTGCTCCTACTCTATTTTCTATGATGTACTCTTTATTCTCTTATCCTTATGATGTAGTGTATCATTCATATGTTATCTTTTGATTGTAATTTACTTAGGTATTTTGTATTCATTCCCTCACCTTTCATTCTCTCCCCTCAAAAGAATGAAACATAATGCAATATTTGAACAAAGGAAAAACAAATAATATTTCTTAGGCTCTTTAATCACTATTCAATATTCCTTAGCCACTTGAAGACTGGCTGCCTGTACGCTTTGCATCATACCCCACAGTGTTGCTACTACTGACTAGTATGCTGCCTTAACAATAGCATATACCTATTTGTGACAGACATATCATCCCTACTGCAATAACCAGTAGAGTTTATTCCCAGTTTTGTCCTTTTTGCCAACCACACTCCCCAGTGCGGGGAAAGGAATAATAGAAAATGATTGCATGATGGTAATCCCAGGGGAAAGCCATTACATAACAGTACCATCTTTGCACTCTGTTTACGCTAAATTTAGTTATCCACGCTCTCTAGAGCTTTTCATCTGAGGCTTTCCAAGCACTTTACAATAATTAATCAATCAAGCTCCTCTGAGGTAGGACAGTATTGTTATTGTACACAGTTTACAGATTGAGTCCCAGAGGGGTTTAAAAACATACCCAAGGGCAAATACCAAGTCCGTGGCAGAGCTAGGAATAGAATCCAGGAATCCTGGCTCCTAGTCTTCCCAGAATCCTTCTTTGACCATTAGATAAGCTTACACTATCTCCCATTCTTTTCTCCTGTCTTCAGGTTTGAAATTATACCAGTCAAATAATTAGGACTGGGAAAAGTCATAAATGAATATCGGGATAGTTTCTTACCCTTATTGTCTATGACCATGATTGAACTAAGTGGTGGATTTTTGTATTTACTGTGAGCCCTAGGGTTCATACCACATCTTGCATAACACAAAATAGTGCTTACATCAACAGTAATATTTGACTAACGTAACTCTGAAATGTAGTTACTTAGTATTATCTTAATGAGCCCACACTGGACTCTAGTCTGTCTCATGAGGAATGCTGGCCTTTGTTATTACTTAAAAGGCAGGTTTTTAGTCAGTGATTAAATTGAATAAATAGCCGTTTAAAATGATTACACTTGTCAAAATAAAGAATGGGAGTTGTATTATTTTTTTAAACGATGACATGGTTCCTGAGAATTTTTGTATCAAATAAAATGGAGAATCAAAATAACCAATAATTGAATTAAGTATCATTTGTAATTTTGATTGTTGAACCCTGTCTGAATTCTTCCTTCTGTTGATATTTGAAATTTCAAGGACACTCTTGATGTGGGCTTGTCTGTTAGAGGCAATGTCTGCTGATCCTCTGCAGGCATTTCATAGAGGTTTCACACGGTGTGCCCTGTCAGTTTAGTTCACACATGATATATAGCATTAATTATCTGTGGGCTGCTGAAAGGATAAATGCTTTTATTATTGCAGAATACTAGCTAGAAGAAAAGTAATGAGAACAAAGACAGTTGCCATTATTTTACTACTTTTTTTTAAAATTGTCATTTTCTGTTCTCTTAAACTCAGTGATTGTTTAAAAAGGACTGATTCTTGCAAAGACTTTTGTGTTCAGAATAACTGTATAAATATATCCAAAAGTAATTGATAGGTATAAAGAAAAAAGAGGTGATACAGATGGAATGCTGAAGTATACCGTTGACTGTATGCAAAGAAAATCTAGCTTTGCCCATGGAATAAAACTAACAAACAACATAGATTGGAATAATGCTTTCTGTATTAACTGGTAGTTATTAAAATGGGACTATGTTGATATTAATTTTTTACTTCCCCCTCAGAACACTGCTGCTACAGAAAAATGGCTATCAAAATAGAAGGGAAAAAAGATGCCATCTTTAGCTGGGGAAATAACACACAATCAAAGCACTTGTAAGGCTGCACAGAATTACAGTGGGGCTGGGTTACAGGGGGCCCTCTATAGAACATGATTCACTCTACAAGCCAGAGTATTGGTGTGTCAGTTCAGGATTCACCGCAGATGGGGAGAGTAGGCTGCAGTACCCAGGGCCGGTGCAAAGAAGTTTCACGCCCTAGGTGAAACTTCCTTGCACCAGCCCTGCGCGCCTCACCCCCTGCTAACGCCACCCCCCGTGGGCCACGGCAGCTCCCCGCCCCCCTGCGGGCCATGGCGGCAGGCTTGGTTCCCTGCTCGCCCATGGTGGCAGCTCACCTCCGCCGGCAGCAGCAGCAGCTCCTCGGCAGCGTTTCGGCCGCCGGGAGTCACCGCCCTCCAAATCCTAGCACCCTAGGCAACCGCCTAGGGTTGCCTAGTGGGAGCACCAGCCCTGGCAGTACCATGTGTCTGTCCATGGGCAGCTTTAAAAACTGACCATATCTTCTTAAGAGCTCTGTCAGTTGAGGCTGTACAAAAGATGTGCTGAATAAGCCCATTTCCCAAGTGTCCTGATCCAGCTCCTTTCCGTAGCTGCTTCCCTGTCCAGTTTGAGGGCTGGCTTAGCCAGTTCCAGGCCCGCTATGGGAACAGGCCTTGTGGGCAGCTTTCCAGAAAGGTCCTTTCCCGCTGGAAACTATGCAGTGAATCTGGTCACCTGAATCTCAGTAAATCTGCCCCACTTTGCAGTTAATCTGTCTGCTAGCCATGTACAAAATATTTGATTGTGTGGAGGTGTTCTTTTCTTTGGTATGACTAAAAATAAAATAAAGTACAATGGAAATTGCCCAAATATGTACTCACCTCACAGGAAAGTTTTTGCTTCATTTGGTAACTACGATCACTCCTTTTTTTTCCATGGCATAAGCCAGCGATTCTCCCATTGAGGATTAGATTGTTGCTGCTATGTAGTTGGGCACACATTGAAGCCAGGACTGCACTGGTCTGCTGGTAGTTCCTGCAGCAGCCACCAGGCCTATAGAAGTTCATGTACAGTGGCCACTGAGAAAAGACTTTGCAGAGGTGTAGCGTTCCCTCCTCCACCACAGTTTAGCTATCGGAGGGAGAGCTGAAAGGAAATAAGACTATGTAGGCCAAGACTGAGTCTCTAGAAAATGAGCTAAGGGCTTTCAACTTGACAGTTCTTGGAGAGGAACAGAATGATTTAATGCAGGGATCGGCAACCTTTGGCCCGTGGCCCGCCAGGATAAGCCCCCTGGCGGGCCAGGCCGGTTTGTTTGCTTGCCGCGTCCGCAGGTTCGACTGATCGCGGCTCCCACTGGCCGCGGTTCGCCATCCCAGGCCAAGGGGGGCTGCGGGAAGCGGGGGCCAGCACATCCCTTGGGGGCCAGGGGGCTTACCCTGGCGGGCTGCATGCCAAAGGTTGCCGATCCCTGATTTAATGGAATTAATAGAGGAAAACAGCACTTAGAAAATATTATTATCCTGGATCTGAAACAAGTCTCAAATACACTAACATTAGAAAATATACTGTAAGGATCAATCCCACACTGATGACCTGAAAAAGGCTTGATCCTGTAATTCCTGCACATTTGGAACTCCTATTGATTTCCTCTGTATGCATGTTGTCAAACACATGTGAGGGGTTTTCCAGTCAAGAGGGCATTTAGAATGCTCAGGAAGAGACACACATGGCATTCCAGGATAAATGTGTCCCATGAAAACCAGAGGAGAGGGAATTGGTTCAGCAGTTCTGTTCATCCTCTTTGTTTGCATCCTACTAATTCTACCTCACTGACTCTTTCTTGTTTTTTCCCCTCTCGGCTGCTGTCACTGAGCTCTGTTCAGTCTTCTCTCTCTCTCTCTCTCTCTCCATCTGTTCAAAAATCAGCTGCCATTCCCAGCCTGCATGGAACCCTCTGATACTAAGATTCATTCCCTTTTAAAATTTTCTTGTAGGAGCAGAGATTACAGGGATAACTCAGTCTTATAAGATATGTATTGCTTAGCTGTTAGAGAATGAAAGGTGAGCACCTCGCACCAGGGGCCAAATTCAATCCCAGGCCCCTCAGTCCCTGAGTCGTTGATCACTGAAACCATCAAGAGAGCATTTTGTCAGTTTTTACGGCTGACACTAACCCTCCTGGGCATTCTTGAGTTGCAGCTCATGAGATGTCTTTTTTGCTGTGCTGTTTTTTTTCTGTCTTCAATCTATGTTCTGTATAATGAACAGGACAAAATTCCAAGCCAAATTTTATTAAAAGGACATCACTAAAAACATTCTGCTGGCTGCTTGTGTACTCCTTGGGAATGCTTTAATGGTTGTGCTTAAAAGGAAAGGTCACCTTTACATAACTGCTATTATTCTATGACTTTCAGAAATCAGAGACAAAGGTAGGACCCTCACTGAGGCTGTAGACACGAGGGACATCCGACTATGGTGTTTCCTGATGTGGGACCCTGAATACTAATAACACAGTTCTGCCGAGACACCACTTTGAATATTGAATTCAGTGAAATAGTTCAAGGATGTGGAATAGAGGGAAGTCGGAGAAAATGATTGAGACTAGCAGTTTTATTTGAGGAATAATTTTAAATAATAATATGTAGGCCTTGATTCTGCAAAGACTTATGCACATGCATACATTTTATAGACGGTGAATAGTACCATTTAATCCAATAGAATTATTTGTGTGCGTGTGAGAGTGGGAAACTGCCGGGGATGTATAGGGCAGCAAAATGTCCAGTGTCAGCCCTGTTGCCTGGTGTTCTGCTAGTCGTAGCTCAGTTCTATCTTGAGGAGAGCCTCACAATTCGGTTTTGGTCATATCTTGTACATTGACATTCTGCAAAGGAGACCACCATTCTGGAAGCTGTTTCAGTAGGCAGAGTAGGATTAACAACCACTATTCCCCTCCCCCTCCCCCCGCCCAAAGTGATTTCTATGATGTTGATAGGAAATATTTTACCTATTAAAATGCTTTAAAAACAAAACAAAAACCTCACTCCCCACCCTCCCCCCTGCTCCAAACCCTCCTGGCTTGACATGTATTTTCTGGAATGCTGACGCTGCAAAGGAATTACTACGTCACATTGAGGAGGGGCAGATCTGTATGACACTATAGGTGTATGGCTCTGAAGTTAGGTCAGAACTGAATAAAACCGGAATTTAATAGCCAGTATTTGATGTAGGGTCTCAATTATTCTCCCTGATCTACCGATAAGTAAATTTAGGGCACTATCCTAAAGATTAGTAATTAGAAAGCTATTTGTAATGTGTTTGGCATTTGTACCACAATTTGTAATGTGTGTGTACAATTCGTACCACAATGATACGAATTGTATTAAAACCTTAAATAGATGGAGTATTTAGCAACACCTTTCTGTTTGTTGAGCCATGAATACATTTTCTTGAGTTATTGTTTGGTTCATCTCCAGAACTGACAGAACTCAGTACTTAAGGTCTGATTTGGATTCAGTGGGAGCTGCAGGTCTTCAGCACCTTTGAAAATTGGGTCATAATCAAATTGCCCCCATTCACACAAGTAGATTATGCAAGAGTGGGGTGTAGATCCATGTGTCTAGTCTCCCAGAAAAGTCAAGCCAAAGGGGAAAGCTTTGAAATTAAAATTGTCCCAGTTGAAATGTGAACCGATTTTTTAAAAAAATGACCAAGTACCAAAATAAAAAAATGTTTCAAAACCTCAATTATTAACTGAATAAATGGTAGGTTTAAACATTTAAAAAGTATAACAAAAAAGGTTTCCTCATTTAACAAGATCTTTATTCAGGCTTTCCTTGTGCATCTTGCAATAATTAACAACATGATCAACACTTACAGCTCTATAATGAAGGAAGTTCAGCTTTGAGTATTAGTTAAATTGTCAGCTGTTGCTGGGTGAAAAACCTGAATGCAGCTCTTGGCAGATGTGAAAACAAAAAGAACTGTTTACTTTTAAAATGTGTTTTGCTGTTATAGCTAAGATTTCAAATAATTGTCTGTATTTTTTGTTCAAAGCATTTCAGTTCAACTTTAGTTTTGTTACTATCCATTTGAATAAGCTAAGTGATGGCGTTAGGTATAAGGGACTTTTGGATAAGTGGAATGTGAGGGTAAATAAGAACTCGTTAGGATTTTGGCAGTAAATACTGGGTATATACTACTGTTAGACTGGTTGCAATTCAGAATGCCATTTGGTGGGATATTAACAGGAGAGGTTGATGCTGTGTTTTTTTTAATTGCCATTTAGATTTTAGATGAAAATGTTATTTTAGTAGTTGCAAACAAAATTGAAAGACAGGGTGTGTTTCATTTCATGGTACTTTGTTAGCTGTATTTATTGCTTTGTAATATGGGTTGCTGAACTCTGGGTTCTAGGTTTCTGTGGTCATCACAAGCTGAAACTGCTAGTTGCAAACATAAAATTATATGGGGTTAGCCTCAGTGGGAAATTCGCAAGCATTTTTAATGTGGTTTGAGTAAAAAAACATTTGTCACCTTTCACATTCCAGGTGTATAAAGAAATCTCAAACCCGTTTATTAACTGAGCTGAACGTTGAAAAGGTACCATATACAAAAGGCAAAAATACCATTTGCTTGGTGATAATTACTAGTGTTCATTTTATCACTTAAGTGATAGGATACATCACACTGTTGCCATAGCAACCTCTATTCTGTTCCATTAACTGCTTAATGTGAATTTATGAATGCAAGTTTCAATGTGTGAAGAAAAAGGCTTGAAATAGAGTGTGATTCATCATTTAAAATGTGTACAGCCAAGTTATGGGCTAATTGGACCTTTCTTATTTGTTTTTGAATATTAAAATAACATATATTAAGATCTATAAATTGTGTGGGTAACCAATTAAGCAGGAAGTAATTTAATATTAAATGAATTTCAAAATGATTTAAGTATTTCTCATTTTGAAAATGTTTCAACCGTTTTGTGTGACATTAACAGAATAACACCATTTTATATTTTTATGAGGAGTTGGAAGGACATTGGCTTTTTTATGATGTATTTGAGACATGTTGTATGTCATTCTATTTTAGTTCAGATTGTTGATGTTGGGTTTATGGGCCTCATATGGTCCTCACCAATTTAACGCCATTATTTTAATCATTGTTACTCCTGATTCACACCAGAGAAAAAGGAGGGTCTCTTATGGTTAAGGCACTGAAAGGAGCTGTGGATTCAAATTCTGGGTCTGTATCTGCAGCAGTTCCTGCCTGTAAAGTGGGAATAAAAAACCATGTTATCTCACACATTGTGTGTGTCTTCCCTGTTTAGGCCAGATCCTGTAAACACTTATGTACATGTATAACTTCATGCATGTGAGCAGTCCCATTGAGTGTTAGTGTCTGCAGGATCCGCACCTTGGATTGTAAATTCTTTGGGGCAGGAAATATGTCTTGATTTATTATGGATAGGGCCCTACCAAATGCGCGGTCCATTTTGGAGAGCGGCAGCTGCTGGCCGGAGCCCAGCTCTGAAGGCAGAACCGCCACCCTTACTTCTGTGCTGCTGCCTGCAGAGCTGGGCCCTCAGTTAGCAGCCGCCACTCTCCAGCCACCCAGTTCTGAAGGCAGCAGCACAGAAGTAAGGGTGGCATGGTATGGTATTGCCACCCTTATTTCTGTGCTGCTGCTGGTGGGGCACTGTCTTCAGAGCTGGGTGTCCGGCTAGCAGCCACTGCTCTCCGGCCACTTAGCTCTGAAGGCAGCACAGAAGTAAGTGTGGCAATACCACGACCTCCCCCCCCAATAACCTTGTGGCCCCCCTGCAACTCCCTTTTAGGTCAGGCTCCCCAATTTGAGAAACGCTGACCTTCCCCATGAAATCTGTATAGTATAGTGTAAAAGCACACAGAATATCAGATTTTATGGGGGGTGGCGTGGGAGACCAGGTTTCATGGACCGTGTCGTATTTTTCATGACCGCGAATATGGCAAGCCCCTAATTATGGATTAGGTTCTAATCCTAGCTGGGGTTTATAAGCACAACCATAATGAGAATAATATGTCAAAAAACAAACAAAATAAACCCTACATTAAAGGAATTATATTAAGATTGCAAAGTAAAGCACCCAAAGTTAATCAATGACAGAATTAATTGGGCAGGAGAGTCTCGAAATGTATATTTCAAGTCCTGGTCCCAGGCTGAATGACTCTGGGATGGCATTTGTCCTGCAGGCCTGCTCCGTGACTGCCTGAGGCTCGGGGTGGCACCAGCCTGGTCCTGGTGGGGGAAAGGCTGAGGTGGGCCTTAGGCTCCCTTCACCACAAGGCCCCTCCCTCTGCTTCTCCTCTTCTCCCTAAGGCCCTGCCCCTGGCCAGGCCAGAAGCCCGAGCCGGGCAGTAGTAAGAGCCACCCATGGAGCCCAGGCTGCTGTGGGGAGCCCCAGACGCTCCACCTGCTCTGGGTGGTGTGCCCTGGGAGACGGGGACAGCCTGGGGGCTGCTTGTGGGCACACCAGCCCCCTGCTCTAGGGCAGCTGGAGCGTCTGGGGCTCCCCACAGCGGCCCAGGTGCCATGGGTGGCTCTTATCGCTGCCAGGCTCCGGCTTTTGGCCTGGTCATGGGGTCTCCTGGGGAAGAGGAGCAGCAGGGGGTAGGTCCACAGAGGGGGGCGGAGCTCCTGCATGTATCAGGTTTTTGCATTTTGAAAAGGTAGTCAGCCTAATTAAGACTTCACATCATACAACCTTAATTTAGCTCCATTCTGCATATATATTAGGATACAGCCTTTAATTATATGATCACATACTACTTTTGGTAAGTTGTTCAGTGTTTAAGAAATGTTATTCTTTCTTTGGAAAAAAGTCTCAAACTATTCACTGACGAGTATAAAGAAGCAGGAAGGAAGTGTTTAGGTTTACTAGGAATAATAAGAGATGCACTTTTTTTTTTTTTACGTTTGATGCTTTTAGACTGACAACTGTTTTCATAACAGCATATGTAATCAATCCTTTTTTAATAGCACATTCTCAGTAGAAACAGACCCGGGCTTCATTTTCATATTTTGGTTTCTTGTATTTGATTTAATTACACTCAATCATGCAATTCCAGGAAAATTTGAATTTTATTGTTGTAATTCAGAAGTTCACCTTTTGAGGATGCCGTTTAGGAGAATAAAAAACGTACTGTGTAGATAGGTGCTTCGGTAACGTATAAGGTCAAACACGACTCACTCCCATGTCCCTCTTCCTTTCATTTTCCATTTTTTCTCTAGATTTTTTCCAATCCTTTTATGCCACATTTAACATTCTTGCTGTGTATCTGCTGTCAACAAATGAGGAATGCTGCTATTATGTATTAAGGCTGATTCCTACCACTACTAGTCATAGAATCAAAGAAGCAAATTCTGCCCATAGATGTCTGCACACATACATCTCCCGTTGAATCAGTGATAGTCACATGTCTGTATCTGGGGCAGACAGTTTAAGATCACTTGGGAGCTCTTGATATTTGGCTTCATAAGTATGGAGTGTTGTCTTAAGAGAACCTAACTGAGCTTTTAAAACAGAGTAGATTTAATAGAGTCCTTGACTTTAAGACTGGGGGGTATAGGGAGCACAGCATGGCGATCAGGCCTAGTGGCTAGAGTCAGGCACCTGGAACCAGAGCTAGGGTCAGAGTCAGATGCCAAGCCTAATGTCAGAGCCAGAGTCAGGTGCCAAGCCAGGGGTCAAAGCTGGAATCAATGTCATGGGTAGGGACCTGGAGCAAGGCAGGATAGCAGGAACCAGGAACAAGGTGAGAAGACAGGGCTCAGGCAAGTAGGCAGGGTTAATAGTAGCAGATAGCCTCATGGTCAGGGCCCTTTATGAGCTAGAGCTACATTAGCTCCCCTTCTCCAGTGGTTTGGGTGGCGGCTGTGGTCTGCAGACCAAGGAGGCTGGGTTCAACGCCCATGATCCCTCACAGCAGGGGGGGGACATTTATTACTGTTGGAATGCTGACAATAAACGTGATCATAGATGAGTAAAATGAAGTCCTCTACGCTTCAAGCAGTGGTAGTCCTTTTAGCAGTCACAAAAAAGATGCACAAATGTTGAACCTTTCTGAACGTATGTGAAACAGATAAATACAATTGGAATAGATGTTTAGCTTCCAGGGAATAAAACATTCTGTCATGGAGAGAGTCAGACAGAGAGGGGAAAATTAGAAGTTTGTTGGTGTGGAAATCCATGTTCACGATAGATCTCCATCACTGCCAGATTTTATCTTCTCAGTAAAAAAACGAAAACATCCTGAAGATGTGTGTGTGTGTGTGTGTGTGTGTGTGTGTGTGTGTGTTTAATAAAGTAAGAGCTCAGTTCTCTTACCTATCCAGCAGATCTTACTACAATTTAACACACCTTAAAATGCAGTGGCTTGAAAGATGGCAATCTGTGAATACTTTAAAAACAAGGAACTCGTCCCTTGAAGAGTCATGGGACTGGATAAGAGAAGAATAATGGGCCGTGAAATCGACACACCTAGAAGTGATGGTCTGTTGGAAAGGTCTGGCCACCAGGTCACCTATCTATGAAACAGGCATCATAGCTATCAAGTCGGCGGCCATAAAGTCTGAAAAGAAAGTGGACTTGGGTATAAGAGAATGATTATCCTTCACGGTGAGGTGGGAGAAGGGAATGTTAATGATGAAAGGAATAATCAATGAGTAACTTTCCCTTTTCTAATTGTTAAACTACCCCTGCTGAGCTGTGTTAAGAGTGCTATGGAATAGGATAGTTTGCATTTTCACATGTTGTAAGCAGGATGACGTCTCCTGAATCATATTGATGAAGACATAATTTCTCATGTTGGTCTGGACTCCTAGAGCCTCAGACTGTTGTTCGAAGAAGACAGGAGGATCTGGGTGACTTCCAAATGTAAGCCACTGCATTGTGCGGGAGAGTCTGGAGGACCAGCCGGCTGGCGTATCTGCAATTCTTTTGTAGCTTCCTATTCACATTGGGTAGAAAACCACTGTTGAAACTGCATCAGCTCAGCAAGAGCTGAACTCTAAAGGATTTGCTCCCCGGTGTTATGACTATATACATAGATGCAAGTGCTTCAAGGTCAAAATATTTCAGTTAATGGTTCCTTGCAAACCCTTTTCATTTATTCAGCCAAGACTTCATTGTGCGCGGTTTCTACTCAAAACCATGAACCAGGACCTCCACCCTGCAATAGGTCCTGAGGAACCCCTCTTGGTTTCAGGGTTAGCAATGAGCGTTTCAATTATTAGAAAAAGTTAGATATTCATAAGTGGATGTTAGGATGGCCCAGATGATAGTTAGGAAGAGATGTTATTTCTTTGTAACCTTCTAACATAAAAGCGATAACATTATTAGATTACATATGTGTAGAGGGTGTTCAGGTGCATACAGTTTATTACTTGTATTGCAGGGGCAATGCTAACCTCTTTTTAACAAGAAAACCTGATCAAAATGTGTGAATCTGTGTGAATCAGAGAGTGGGAAAAGGTTGACGTTTAATCCCACAACTCTCTTTGGCAGCCTGCTATTAAACAAACAAAACATAATCATGTACTATTTGCTGGGTGCTTGGTCTAAAGTGCCTTGACTTTACAGCTGCAGGCATTGTATAATATAGCAACACAAAAAGGTATTGTAAGGATGTGTAGTTAAGAGAGGGGAAAAGAGAAAAAGGAAGCAGGGTAAATGGGAAAAAACGACAAGAGAATTGACTCAACTTCAATAATTATAAAATGATCTAGGTGACTGTTTTTTAAGGAAAGAAATGTTTTTATGTTGTTTATTTCAGTGCCAGTGCTAACCCATTGGGGGCCCTACGCAGGAATATTCCTCCCAGTACTAAAATAGGCAAGGTATTGTAATAAAAGCAAATAGGGCCCCCCTTCAACTGGTTGGGGCCCTAAGGAATTGCTTAGGGCATGTCTACACTAAAGTCTTAAATCGATCTAGGTTATGTAATTACTGTGGTGGCTGATGCCCACATGTCCTTCCTTCTGTTGGTGGTATGTCCCCTCACCAGGAGTGCTTCCACCTACTGAAGAGGGGCAGTGTGGGGGGCTGAGAGCCAGGGCTCTCAGCTCCACGCAGCTCCCCACCGGGAGCCCAGCTGCCCCCTGGGCTCCCAGCTCCCGGGCTCCCAGTTGGGAGCAGGGGCCAATCGCTCAGGCTTCTCACCTTCCCTTTCCCCGCTGAGGGTGGGAGCCAGCCCCCTGAGCTTCTTGGCCCTGAAACTGACAAGAGAGCCAACTGCTGACACCCTAAAGTGAATAAGGAAAAGTTATTTACTTGTTCCCATGATAGAAGAACTAGGGGCCACCCAATGAAATTAGTGGGCAGCAGGTTTAAAACAAATAAAAGGAAATTCTTCTTCACACAGCGCACAGTCAACCTGTGGAACTCCTTGCCTGAGGAGGCTGTGAAGGCTAGGACTATAACAGGGTTTAAAAGAGAACTGGATACATTCATGGAGATGAAGTCCATTAATGGCTATTAACCAGGATGGGTAAGGAATGGTGTCCTTATCCTCTGTTTGTCAGAGTGGGGTGATGGATGGCAGGAGAGAGATCACTTGATCATTACCTGTTAGGTCCACTCACTCCGGGGCACCTGGCATTGGCCATTGTCGGTGGACAGGATACTGGGCTGGATGGACCTTTGGTCTCACCCAGTACGGCCATTCTTATGTTCCTATGTTCTAACTACACCGACATATGTCCTGTGCCTCTTGTGGAGGTGGAGTAGTTATGTCAGTGTAGTGGGCACTTACATCAGTGGGACAAGGCCTTATGTCAACCTAACTATGTAGTGTAGACCAGGCCTTAGTCTGCTAATGCCTAGCACCTGCTCTGCTTATGTTCAATTTTAATTATTGGATTGAAGTTGGGGGGGGGGGGGGAATAGTTTTTAACATGGAGTTGAAGCCATGGAAAGATGACAACTAGATTAACAGTGGCTAAAAAGTGACACGATTTAAAGAATGTTAAATACGCCTGTATATTGGATACATCTATGTATTAAGGTAATGAAGGCCATTGTATTTCTATCAGCAGCTGCTTATCAAATGTTTAAAATGATTTACAGTGTGTGGAGAGCGGACTAATAGATTTTCTACAAAACTTGCATCATTCCATTTAGGAATTTGAAGCCTGCTGATTTAGATCCAGATTCAGCAAAGCATTTAAACATGTTTAAGTCCCAGTGATCTCAACAGGACTTAGAAACATGTTTAAAGTTAAGGATGTGCTTAAGTATTATGCTGAATAGGAATCAATTTAAGCATGTGCATAAGTGCTTTGCTGAATTAGGGCCTGAATGAGTAGTCACTGATTGCTCTCTGGTTATAGTAGAGACATATTAGAAAGAGGAATAGTCTGATTGTTCAGGTCTCCTTCAGTACAGCCAAAACCCACCTTTGTTTACAATTGCTTATTCTTTACAAATATTCTGAGTATTTAGGTAATATTGAAATGTTTTGGATTTAAATCTGAGATTCAACAGTTCTGTTACATATGAAGAATGCAATATATCCTCTCCAAAATTACAGCACTTGCTTTTAAAGTAAAGAATGAATATTCTGAGAATTTCCAATAAATCCATAAATTTCTATACCTTAACATGTTTAATTTTCTTTTAACGTTCATATTAGCTCTAGAGTTCCTGGATTTGTTTGTTTAGGTAATAATTACAACAACCCTATATTGTATTTTACCCTAAATTACTGATTCTATTCTCAACCTTAGCTCCATCTTAACGTAGTTTTTCTCTGACAATGGGCTAAGTAAGGGTTAGATTCACAGATGGTAGACACCCAGCGATGGTACATCTGACTGGAGTGGGATGCTATAATTCTCTTGAAACCAGCCAGCACAGCCCCAAATGGGAGTAGGTCTGATGAAGAGGTAACAGGGCCAGGCAGCTGGGAGATGGACTCTTTCAGTGATCTCCTGATAGGGTCCATAAGTTGAGATCCTCTGGGCTCACTTAAAGCAGTCAGAACCTGTTGGTGAGGGACGTGATAGTTTTCTCTTCACCACAGCTGTCCTTGCTGGCCATGGGGGGTTCAGATTGTACTCAGAGGTGAAATTTGCCCCCGTTTCCTAGAGGGGATTTTAAGGCAGAGAACGCATATTCTGGATATCTTGTTACAAAATTATAGGCATCAGACTGTTTCTTGAATGAAAATTCGCCAAAACACTAAACTGGTAATCCCTGATTTGCAAATTTCATGAGTCTTAATTTGATTCTGATTATCCTATAAAACCAAGTAATTGGATGATTTCAGTTTGTAACATAACTTTAGAGTGACTAGAATAAAAGAGATGCAGTTACCTCAATTTTCTGTTTAGTTAACAATTATGTACTCTCTGTGGTGGCCAGTGTGAGAGGTTAAAGTGCAGTGTTTTCAGTTAATCCTAGAATGCCATTCCTGGGCAAAATCCTGAACCCCTTTTATGTAATGGGAATGGATGGCTTTGTAAAGAGCCTCTTCAGGGGGATCATGAGTTTGAGGGATGGTTAGCTTGATGTGCAAGGGTTAATGGAGGGGATGTTCCTTTGGAGGGAGGTGCAGAGCTGCTCAAGGGACTGTAGGGAAGTTATACAACTGAATACCCCGTGCCCTCCACCATGCAGCTCAACCTTGATGTTGGTCCTGTCCCTAAACCTCTTCTTCACTTGGAGCTAGGAAGGATACAGTAATCCCCGGATGGAAGGAGAGCGGTGTTGGAACAGGAGACCCGACATTAAAAAAATAAACACATTTGTATCTCGGCCTGTCCCAGGGTGGCTGGCTCTTCTGAAGGGAGATAAGTCCCAGCCCACCTGTGACATTGCTAATTTGACTCCTCAGGTGGAGAGAATTTGGGAAGTCATGTGACTAAATCGAGACTTTGGGAAGGTATTTAAACAGAAGCCTGTGGTTAGTCAAGGAAAAGTGAAGTCCTAGGAAGGGAGTTGGGGCTGGGCAAGAAGACCCAGGTGCAAGTTCTCTGTTCCTCTTGGGAAGAAGGCAAAGAAGACAGGCCAGGCCCTGAATCTTCTCCAGGTGCTTAGAAAGCAGGACAGGACAGTATCTCAGGCATGAGGGGTTGTGCCCAGGTTTAAGGCTGGGTGGAAGAGTTTGGGTGTTTGGTTTTGGAACTTTGTGTTAATGAAATCAGACCCCCAGGAGGGCAGTTACTCAGTGAGCCAGAAGGTGTGGAGTTCAGGAGCCCTGACGAGGGGAAACAGAGGCAGGGCACTGCAGGGTGACCTCTGGCCTCGAGGGGGAGCTCAGAGGCGGTTGGCCTGTTACAGGGCTCCAATCCAGCAAAGCACTTGGCCCATGTTTAATTGTATGTATGTACGTAGTCTCACTGATAGCAGGGGACTACCCATGTACTTAAAATTAAGCAAGAGCTTAAATGCTTTGCTGGATTGGGGCCTTGCTTTGTGTGGTGGGGGTGGGGGGAAGGAAAGCTCAGCCTCAGAGCTGTTGGCCAGGTGAGCTGAGGAGAAACTTATCCCCCCACCAAAAAGAGATGGGGGGTACTGAAGAGCCTAAGTTCTTCCTTGATACTGTAATGAACAGTGCTGTATACGTCCTTGGATTTCTATAAGTGAGCATTACAATATCCAGCAGGCAGGTGTGGGTGGAGAGAGATATTTCAACCCCTGTCAACAGAAAGGATGGGTCCTAGTCACACCTCAGTGGCGCCCCGGATGCTGCCAGGACACAAGTAGAACTGGGTCAGGTCGCACACTTTTGGTCACCTCCATAGCGCAGACACGCCAGGATGCAGGATTTAGCCTCACATTCATTTGTACACCATTAAACTACACTGCTCCCGATAACAGAGCATGTAGGTAGCTGTTCCGTTGTTTATCGCTTCAGATACGGTGTGGTGTATGCCAATGTGATGCTTTCTTTGTGAGAGCAACAGTGTGACATAAATCCTGCCTGTTCAGCTTTACATTGTAACTCGAGAGGAACCTACAATTGTTCAAATCACAGCGTACTCCCATTTCTCTTTCAGATAATTATCTTTATTTTATTTTGGTTAAAAAGAATGTGTAGTGGTTTGAGATTGCAATTAGTAAATAAAAGGTTTTCACAGATAATGGGTTCCCTTTCATACACCAAGGGCAACCTTTGTCTTGCTGCTTTTACAGCTTTTGCCATATTTATTTGTAGAGTATAGCATTGGATAGAGTGAGGTCTCCTTAGGGATTTATTCAACTAGTGACTATTAATTGAAAAACTAATTTCAGATAATCCCCGTGAGTGAACAGGACTCCTGCCTCCTCCAGCACATAGGACGGATGGTGTTCACTTAATGAAGAACTGTGCAGTGTTGTGTTTTGTCCTCATTGTTCAATGTGTGACTGCAGGCATTATTAACTGCTCACTGTTCACACCTTGCTCAGAAGACCGAATTAATGGTTTTTTCCTTGGTGCTATCATAGATCACTATAATGTCTGAGTGTGTCACAAACACTAATCGGGGTCTTTCTGGAAGATTTTCTTGTGTACAGGTTGCAATGTTTGATGGTTTTGTGCATGTTTAATGTCTATACTGTGACTTCTGGCTAAGGGAATTTGAGCCAGAGGTGAAGCCAGAGGAAAATATAGTCAAATATTATCACTGAGCCTTGTTGTGTCCAAAGACATACATTCTGGGTACCTCAGAGTCATTTAAAATAATCAAAGGGTTTGGAGTAAGGCCAGAATCAGAGTAACTGCCATCCTTGGATGAATGAACAGATGAATGAAATGAGCTTGATTCATAATTTCTTTACTATTTTGGAGGAGTGTATTGAGCATCTAATTTTCTCTCAGTGCAGGAGACAGTTGCACACAGAACTTTCCAATGCACCGAGAAGACAATAATAGTCCTTTTGTTAGTAAACACAATTAGAGATTACTCTGTGTTCTGCACCTGCAGGAATTGCAAGGGCCAATCTCATTAGACTCTCGACTGCTGACTACAGAGTTTGTCCTTTCACGCTGTAATGCATTTTCCATGTGTCACCCTGTGGAGTGGCTCCTGACCGAGAGTGCCAACCTCAGAGCACACTGTCAAAAAGCAGGGCAGATACCCCAAATTATGTTCTATAATTAGATTTCACCAACCTCCTAACAAATGTGACCTCCCAAAGTTCTACAATAGTCTTATAATGGAGTCACAGACAGTCCCTTTAGACACTCCAGCTGGACTATGTGATAAATGGCCACTTGCACCACAGATCACAAAATATTCAGGTTGCTTCCAGTCCCAAGAGACCAGGTCAATTTGTACTTCAGAGCTCACACCAGATCCAATGTTGGCAGTCAATCCTGTAATGAACTAACTAAAGATTTATTAACTAAGAAAAAGGAATACGAGTTATTTACAGGTTAAAGCAAGCAAAGTATATATACACAAATGAGTTCCAGTCTTCAATTCAAAAGGTAACAGAGTTGTAGTAATCTGTCTATTCAAAGTGTCTTTCATGGCTACACCATGCCAAGCAGCATGGGGATCTCCATACTTATGTTTTGGAATCCTTGCCTCTCAGAATCCAGACAGCATAAAAGAGATTCAGTTTTTCCTCGTCAGGAAGTTTTATCCCCTCCACTTGAGAGTCCAAAACTGATGAGACAAGTTCATGCTTAGGACTCTCCTTCCTGGAGGGAGTTAGGAATGTAGTCAACAAGTCCGCTGTCCTTTATGCTACACAATGCCTCACTTGAGTGGGCCATGTTGTATTCAGAATGAGCACTTTACCTTAATTAATGCTGCTTTTTCTGTTTGGCGAGTTACACAATTACAGAGGTTTACAATGCAAACATTCAATATAACTTTGTACCATGGGCTATAGAGGCTAGAAGTGAGATCAATACATGCAGCATCCTACAAGCATTTACAAAGTCTAAACACAGTCTTATCAATTTAACATCTAATATCACACAGGTAAGCAAGACTGGTTTCCAGCTATGCATTTGAACGTGTTTAGTGAGGCCTGGGGCCTTGGAATGAGCTGGCACCTGATCTGCCAGCATCATACTATGATACCAAACTGGTTGAAATTATTATTTTTTCCTGCATCAGTTCTGGGATCATCAAGGGCTGAAATATTAACATTTTAAAGCAATACAGGGTAATAATCTGTGACCCATTTGCATCTGGCAGTGGAATTTCTTTAGTACATTTATACAAAAAAATTCTGCTAAGTGTTGATGTCGTAAATTTAGGCATCTGCTACAATTTTTTTCAACTTTAAATAACTGGGCCAAAATTTGCAAATTAAATGCCTCAAATTCATACATTGAAGTGACTATTTAGGCACCTGACTTTGTTGCCTGATTTTTAGAAGCGTTGAGCATTTGCAGCTCTCATTGAAAATGTTGGTCTCTGCTCATAATTGTGATCTCAGATAGAACAGGCAGTATAATTTGGGAGCAATTAATTGTCAAACCAAAGATGTTTGGGAGGAAAAAACCCAAGAATTATGTCTGTGTTTTTGTATATTTGATGACTTTTCTTGAGTGACTGTGCAAACAACGGTATCAATGTTCTTAACTTATGAAATTGTTCCAGGAGCAAAAACAAATACTTGCAAAATGCAAAGAATTGGAGAATTGTCTAGGGTTGGGAGCTCTGGTACCATTAACTGCACTATACTCAAGCACTTTTCAGTAAGAAGTGTCACAAGGAAATTTTTCCACAACTGAGTCAGTAAGAGCCTCTTGTTTGTATTGTGTGGCTTAATGTGTTCCTTTAAAATTTCCTTTTTAACACATTGTGCTGGGGAATGGCATTTGCAATGCTAATGCAATTAAGTAATAAAGTCCTTCTTAAGCACTCAGTAGGATTATGTAAGTATAGAAATTTGAAGATTTCAATATAAAGAAGAAAGTAAAATGTTATTGAAGCCATAAACAGAGCATAATCCAATAGCAAAAATATTGTAGTAAAAGTTTTGTGTAATTACATGAATTACATTTGATTTCAGTGCAAATAGGAAAAAAACCCAAAGTTATTTTCCTTCTGAGTCTGGTTTTCATAGGAGCTATTGTTCCATTCCCTAAGCTAATGTAAGAGCAATTTCAGTAGGCAGGTGCCTCTGTAGTTTCCACACTTTCACATTACAAAACTACATGAGCTATGAACCATGTAACTTACTATCATATATATTAAACTACTTTATATATACATTTGTACTCTAAAAGGTGGAGTTAAAAATCAGAAATGTTAGACATGGATTTCCCCGCGAAAGCTAGTATTCACACCCGCCCAGTTTGAAAGAACAGAATGCTTTTTTGGTTAAATATTTTCTTGTTCTAGACAAATATCTCTGGGGGGAGCCATCAGTGGAAAGCCGCATCACAATATGAGATATCACTTAAAGGGATGGATATTCTTACCTTGAAAACTGCCACTGTTGGCTGTCACTGGGAAAGAATGAACTGTAGGTAATAGCAATTCAGGTCTTCTGTAATAGTTCAGGCTCAATTAGAATATATACTTTTTTCATTGAGGCATCATCAGTAGCCCTTTATGCGTGAAATAAAAATGAATGTGCTTATGAGAACAATCTTTTTACTTTAAAGTGTTCCATCAGGTTTATTATATCTTTTTGATGCTTGGTGTTGGGACCGACACACCTTCTTGAACCAATACCAAGGACGAAGTAAAATAATTAGATGTATCTTTCTAAGACAGCCTAGTAAGGCTACGACATCCCATGAAGCTTTCAGTCCAGCAAAAGAAAGATTCCTGAATTCCATGTTCAGGCTTAATTAGTTATGTCCTTATGATGATGACAGGGTGTTCTTTCTAATTTTGTTCAGTATGTTTTGGCTTATGAAATGGAGCAGCCAATACTTTGTGCAATGGCTTACAGGCAATATTTTCCTTTTCATTCGGTATTTAAAATTGGAATTAATTACAGAGTAAAGTTTCAGCATATTATTAAAATGACCTTTATCAGCACTGGGAACTTGACAAGAACTAGAAGCTAGTGTATAGTGTTGTGACTTTTTTTATTGGAGATTGCTGAGAAAATAACATATCAGTGAGGCAAATTTTGTCTAAAAAGCACTTCTCTTTGTTTTCAGGCCTGCTTCTTCATTGCCATTGTGGACAACAGTGAATTGCAAAGTTGAGGTTTATGTTACTGTTTTACCTATTGCAAAATCTGTTATCAGAGTGATCACATATATTTCAAGGACATACATGGCAACTGTTTTGAAAAATACGGGACAATGCTTATTTTTAAGAGAGCAAACTCCATCATGGTTTTTATTCAGTGTACAAAATCCTACCTTAGAGTATACAACCCCCCTTTGCTGAAATATAGGGCACAGTATGCACGATGATAAAACTGGATGTGGGATGTAAGACCTGAAATAAGGGGCATTCCCTAAAATATTGGACAGGTATAAGGACCTTATTCCTTACTCTTTATAGATGAGTAGATAGCCTCAGTATTTTCTATCAAGTATTTTCTAAAGTATATTTGCTTTGAAGAAAATATGAGACATGAAAACCTCTCTGAGAAGATGCTCCCCTCACTCTGGATGCAAATGACAGGCCAACTGATAAAAACGGCTATTACTTATTTGATTCCACTGGTTGGATTGTGCTGGACACCCTCTGGGCTCACCTTCCCTCCCTTCTATGCTGCAGATAACCTTCCCTGAAGGTAACACTGCCACCTTGAGATCAGAAACTGTAAAAGCATATTCAGGAAATACAGACAAGGTACTTGTCTTCTAACATGGCTTCTTTACAGAGTAGAGGAATTAGCTACCGTTAACTTGAAAACTTAACTCTTCTGCTCAAGCACAGTAAATCAGCCTTTGTCTCAGATAATCAAACTGCTACTCATTAAAAGGTGATTTTCTTACTCTCATCTTTAGTAGTGTCTTTTGGGTGCTTAATTGTGACCTTAAAAACCATTCTGCTGTGGATGCCTTAAAATATAATTTGGACAGCTATTTTATTTTGATGAGATTTTTAGTTTTAAATTATTCTTTTCATTAGGCCTCCCTGTAATCTCAGATGTCACTGATTAAAGGCCAAATTCCTATCTAGGTTACCCCGGACAGCCATAGTTGCCTCCCTTGTAGGTGTATGGGTGCACTGATGGCAAAGTTGTAACTGTTGATGCAAAGGGGTAAGTGAAGGCAGGATTTGGCCCTAATTGAGAATTTTGCTGAAGAAGATAAAATCTCTTTGAGTTCACTGAAAAAAAAAATGCATCTGCAGATCCACCTTCCCTTCTTGTATCAGCCCCAATATGTTAATTGACTTGGGCTGATCTATAATGGGAAAAGCATTTCCATCCATCTCCAGTACACCATATAAAAAGAAGGAACTGATTAGCATTGCAAGGCTTCTGGAGCAGATTTTGTTTTAAATGGACTGTGTATTATTCTGCTTGAAGACATTGCTTTACCAGCTACTGCAACTATGCTCTAATGAAACTTGACTATTATTTTCACACATAGTAAAAACATATTTGATGGAAAAATATAACCCCCAATATGCTATGCAATCTTCAGCTTTAATTCTCTTCCTAAAGTTTGCATACAGTTAGGGTTTTTTTCTGTTTAGACATTGACACCCTTCAATATAAGCAGCATAAGCAACTTCCATTCCCTCCCTCTTTGTCAGTTTTGTCTATTTAGACTGTAAGTTCTTCTGGCAGGGACTTCTCTTTCTATGTGTTTGTACAGCACCTAGCACAGTTGGGCTCCAATATCAGTGGAGGCCTCTAAGCACTATTGGAATACAAGTAATAAATAATGACAATAACAATGGAAAGAAGATGCTCCTGCGATTAAGTCTAAAATCTGCTCCTTTCCTGGTTCTGCCACAGACTTCCTGTGAGACCTTGGACAAGACACCTGGGGCCAGATTTTTAAAGATATTTAGGTACCAAGTGGAATTTTGTGAAGCAGCTAGGCATGTAGCACCCATTGAAATGAATGAATATTTGGCACCTGATTGCTTTTGAAAATCCCATTAGGCACGTAAATACCTTTCTAAATCAGGCTCTTAATCTCTCTGTGCCTCAGTTCCCTATTTGTAAACCACAGATAAAAATGCTCCCCTGCCTCAGGCATGATTACTATATGTTACTATGCAGATGCTCAGAATCTATGGTGATGAGCACCAATAAAAACTTGAAGTTCAGAACAAAATGTTAAGACAGCATGTCTCTCCTCTCTTCCTTTGTAGCATTCTCTTAGATCTCTTCCTTTATATCCCCTTGTTACTCATTTCCATTTCATATTCACTGCACTATTTTTGTTACTCCAACATCATTAGGGCTGTTCTTGTAATAGGTTAGCAGAATAGCAAGTAGAAGGCTGATCAAAGAGAGCGGACCTGATGGCCTGAGAGCAGCACTGCATTTCCACACTATAGGGAACAGAGGAGTGGGAACATGGAGAGAAGTGGAAGAAAATATAGTGGGCAAGGGGAAGGGACAGAAGGGATTTAGTGGCAGCAAATCAAGAGGTGGTCTCTAAATGATGACCAGAAAATACTCCTCAAAATTGGGATTTCTTGTGAAATGTTTCATTGGAGTTATTTATGTATATAGAATATCAGAGTTGGAAGGGACCTCAGGAGGTCATCTAGTCCAATAATAAGCACACAATAGTCTGGACAGTACATCAATATTGGTTACTTGTAGCATGGGTTAGAAGATGGAGAAAAATGCTATTTGTTGAGATTATGGTATTGTAGGGACTTAACCAGATATGGAGGTTGGAATACTGTGCCTGTAGCTTACTGTTCTTCCATTGCCTCTCTCATTGATTTTTAGAAGGATCTGCAGAGAGAAAAATGAGTGTTAGCTTTCTCCCTTCAAAAGAAAGAATATAGCCGTCCCAGCCTGAGTGTGAATGCTGCTGAGTAAGTCTATTACAGACTCACTGCTCTAAATTGTGCGTGTATAGTGGCTTCAGATTTTTCTATAGAGCCATTAAGTGTAGCACTCATTTCCTGCATATTTAAGCTTTCTCTTCAGGAACTCCGACAAAGGAAAATAGGTTAATTCCTTTAACCATCAATTATCAAATTCACATGTTGTACATTAAATGATCTACCGGAAAAATACCTCATTTTAGTGAAAGAGCAATTGTGATAGAGATGTGTCTTACATTCTTTTTAGTTTGTACTAGATTGATACTCTATCTTCATGTTGGCTGGAAGCAAATGAGGCAAAACCCTTCACAAGTCACATGAAGCCTGCCTGATGGATCGATTTAGTTAGCTTCAGTAGAGTGGACATACAGCATGGTGTGGATGTGTAAGTAAAGTAGTCTTTAATGTTACAGCTGGCATAGTATTACCAAAAATGTGAAAAGGAATCAAAAAGGGATGTTAAATGTATCTTTGGATTTTGTTATTGGCACTCATCACTGCAGTCTTAAAGGAAGGCATTTTTCTATTTTGTTGTTTTTGTTTTAAGCCAAATTAACATGAAAGGGGCTGGATTGACAACACTGGAAATCTATGTCATCGATTTGTTTACAGCACACGGGAACCAATGTACAATTATTATGGGTGGTCGTTTTTGTGATCTGAGGCATCTTTTCACTGTAGAGTAGACTGATACTACCCATCCATTTCAAATAGGCCCCACATTTAAAAAAATTAAGTAGGTTTTATTATTTATATCTCACATGAATATAGCAGTATATACAGGGGTCGGACTCACCCAGCGGCGCCGCCTGCTGGTCTTAGTCAGGAATTAGCTCACCCAGCTCTGGAGCACCCTCTTCAGGCTGGTGAGCCGCCTGACTGCTCTGGCACCGTGTCCCTCCCAGACCCTGGTGCCCCTTTTACTGGGGTGCTGCCCCCTGGCAATACCCCCCAGATCTGGGTCTCCCCTCCCTGGGGGAACCCCCAACCCACTATCCCAACCTCGCCTCAGTCATAGGCTACTGCCAGTCACCAGCTAGCCCCCGCACCCTGGGGCAGACTGCAATGTATTAGCCACTCATCACAGGCAAGGTTGGGTTTGGATCTGCTGCCTCTGTCTAACCATGGGCTGCCCCCTGCAACCCCTGTACCCTGTTGGCCTAGGCCACAGCCTGGGGTTTTCTCAGGCCGGAGCTCCCCAGCTCCTCTGGCCTTTCCCCAGCCCTGCTCCACTCTAGGTCCTCTACTTAGCTCCTGCAGCCAGGCCCTTCTCCCTCTACAGGCAGAGAGAGGCTCTTGGCTCAATGCCCACTTATAAGGGCCAGCTGAGCCTTAATTGGAGCATGGCCCCACCTGAGCCTGCCTTCCCACTCAGCCTGGGGCTGCTTGCCTCAGCCACAGACCTCTCCTGGGCTGTTTTCAAGCTCCTTAAGGCCTGAGTGGGGTGCCACCCCGCTACAGAGTAACATTTTATATGAAGATGTAAATGTTTAGTCAAATATATGTAATAAGGTAGACACTACAGACCTGACACATCATATGATGAGTATAATGATCTATATAATAAGATTCCAGTTTTGTCATCTGTCTGTATGTCACTCTGAAGCCTAGAATGTCTGCTGAGTCAGTGAGAAGCAACGGAAACAGCTAAAAGCATGGTTAAGAGCTCTTTTTGTTCAGAATATCAGCAGGTTAAATCATCACACTGATTCGCAGTCTGTTACCGTCCAATTTTTAAGTGCTCAGATATTTTAACTTTATGAATTACACATGTGCAGTGTACAGCTAAGTAAAGTATGTATCTATTCCATGCCAAGGATACTAGACCATTGTGATATCAGACATAACTCAACCAATCACCACCCTTACTCTGCAGCTAACTTTCATGCCACAATTTCACTGTTGAGCAGAGATGGTGAATTACTTGGCCCAGCTGCCATACCTATTCAGCAGCATGGGCTAGAACCCCATTCTGCTAGGTGCTATACAAATACAAAATAAAAAGATGACCCCTGCCCCAGGGAGCGTACGTTCTAATTACAAGACAAGAATCAAGAGAGGAAAACAGGGAGACTGGCTGGGCAGTACAAGGAAACAATGAGACAGTATTGGTCAGCTGGATAGGCAGTGGTCTCAGCACACCAGGGACCTAACCATCATGTGCTTTCTAGTCCTCATGAAAAAGGAGAGTTTTGAAGATGAATAATGAGGTAGCTTCATGGAGAGTTCCATCCAAGCATGTGGAGCAGCATGGGAAAAGTCATGAAGGTACTTGTTTAAGAAGTGGAATATGGATGCTGGTATCATGAGCTGCTTGGAGGCAGGAGTTGAACTCTCGATAGAGAATGAGAGGTAGGATGGGGTCAGGCTGTGAAGAGCCTTGAAAGTGAAGACAAGCAGTTTGATGCAATAGAGAAGGGTGAGCCAGTGGAGGGATATAAGAAGATGAATGATATGGTCAGTGTGCCGGGTGAAGAAAATGAACTTTTGCAGCAGCATCTGAATGGATATCAGCAGGACAAGATTGCATTTGTCAAGGCCAGAGAAAAGGACATTGTGGTTCTCAAGACATGAGATGATGAGAGCTGGATTGGAGCTGTTTCTGCGAGGATGGATAGGAAAGGCCATATCTTAGAAATGTTATGCAGAAAGAATTGGCAAGCTTTAGATATTCTCTGGAGGTGAAGACATTGAGAGAGGTCCACATGAAAGATGATGCCCAAGTTGCAGGCCTGTGTAACAGGCAGGGGGTGGTGTTGTCCACACTGATCAAGAAAGAGGTAGAGGAGAGGGGGAAGATTAAGAGTTCTGTTTGAGCCATATTGAACTTAAGCTGACAAGTAGACATCCATGAGGAGATGTCAAAGAGACAGGCCAAGATTTTAGTTTGGATGGAAGGAGACAGGTCTAGAGAAGAAGGTAGAACTCTCAGAAAGCTGGAGCTGGATGAAAAGGATTCTCCAAACTTACACGCTGAAGGAGCTATTTTTAAAAGCTTGAAAAGAATTATGTTCTTATGTGAAATACTAGGTGGAAACCTATTTTTATTTTAATTGGGTTCATTTATTTCATCTCCTATTTATAGAGAGCGTTTCAAGGTTCTCATTTATTTTTATTATTGTAGAGAAATTAACTTATGCTTATGTTTACTGTTTTTATTTACTAGATGGAAGTTTATCTGCTGCAGCTCCCTGCCTGCTACTTCCATAAATCACACAGCATAACTAGATCTTGTGTATCAATCAGTACTTACCCGTGTACCTACAATTTAACAACAGAAGCTAACTAAGATGTAAATACAGGGCCTAATCTTTCCTCCCTATGCAAAGCTTGAGTAAATTGGCTTTGAGCAGTGTTTCTCCATGGGGATAAAGGAAACATAATCATTTCCTACACCACAAAGGGCAAGAAAAGCTGCTCCATGGCTGCAGCTATACCCTCTAAACCACTGCACTCCTTGCCATAGCCCCAGTTCAGTGAAAAACTTAGAGATATCCTTACATCAATTTCTGTTCAGCAAAGCACTTAATTATGTGCTTAGCATTAAATTCACTTGGCCTTAACGTTAAAGTTAAGCACATACGTGCATGTTTAAGTGCGTTGCTGAATAGAGCTGGTTTGCTGAACTGCAAATGGACAGTGTGGCCTTTGGACCCTGCTCTACCCCCAAAACTCACCTCAGTGATACTGCAGATGGAGCCCCTTAAAGAGCACAATTTCACACAGCTCAGGGCTTTCCATGGCTTGTCGTCTTTATTCACAGAAGTGGCACTGGTTCAGCTGCCTTTTGGGACTTAATCATCTTTAGAGACCGTATGCGGGATTTTGGCTGTATTATAGTGCAGAAGCAGCTCTGCTATAATTAGGGTTGAGTGTCGCTTATTGTTTACAAGACAACTGACTATTTTAAGGCCTCTAAAATCCACAAGCTAACTCAGTTTGCCTTGACATTTGCTGTACCCCATGCTGGTGCAGGATAGTAAAAATGTGATGCAGCTGTGAAAAAAAGGCTAATTTCATTCTGGGAAGTATTAATAGCAGTGTTGTATGTCAGAGAAGAGAGGTAACTGTCCTGCTCTACTTGGCATTGGTGAGGCCTCAACTGAAGGAAAGATGTGGACAAAGTGGCAAGAGTCCAGAGGAGAGCAACAAAAATGATAAAATACCTGATCTACGATGGAAGGTTAAAAAAATCTGGGCATGTTTAGTTTTGAGAAAAGAAGACTGAGGCGGGACCTAATGATAGTCTTCAAATATGTTATAAAGAGGATGGTGATCAATTGTTCTCCATCTTCACTAAAGGTAGAACAGGAAGTAATGGACATAATCTGCAGCAAGAGAGATTTAGGTTGGAAAAACTTTCAAACTATAAGGGTAGTTAAGCACTGGAATAGGCTTAAAGAGAAGTTGTGGAATCCCCATCTTTGGAGGCTTTTAAGAACAGACTGGACAAACACCCGTCAGGAATGGTCTAGATTTATTTGGCTCTGCCTCAGAGCTGGGGATTGGATTTGATGCTTCTCAAAATCCCTTCTAGCCTTACATGTCTATGAATCTATGGTAAATCCTGGGGTCATTTCATCAAGGGGTTCCTGATACACAACCCACCTAACTTGAGCTGTACATAACATTTTCAGATACTTATAACTTTTTTTTGGTGCAGAGCTAGTGACTCTGGGGGGATGTGGAGGGTGTGGCAGCAGGGCAAGCGCTGTGCTGTTTGGGGAGTGCATGGTGGGGGCTCTGTCAACCTTTAGTGTGGTGTTCTGACACAGCTACTGAGGGGCCAGCGCATCCCTAGACAACAACCCTTAGTAGTGTAATTACAGGCCAGTAAGCCTAACTTCAGTACCAGGCCAATTAGATGAAATTTATAGTACAGAACAGAATAATCAGACAGAGAGATTAACACAATATGTTGGGGAAGAGTCAACTCAGTCATTGTAAAGGGAAATCATGAGTCACCAGTCTGTTAGAATTCTCTGAGGGGCTCAACAAACATGTGGACAAGGGTGATCCAGTGGATATGGTGTACTTGGACTTTCAGAAAAGTTCTTTACCAAGGTAGGGAGTCATGGGATAAGAGGAAAAAATCCTCTCCTAGATCAGTAACTGGTTAAAAGATAGGAAACAAAGACAGGGAATAAATTATCTGTTTTCACAGAAGAGGTAGGTAAATAGTGGGGTCCATATTGATAAATGATATGGAAGAAAAAACAATGAGGTGGCAAAGTTGCTGATGATACAATATTATTCAAGATAGTTGAGTGCAAAGCAGACTGCGAAGAGTTACAAAGCAATCTCACAAAACTTGGTGACTGGGAAACAAAATGGAAAATTACATTCCATGTTGATAAATGCAAAGCAACGCACATTGGAAAACATAATCCCAACTATATATACAAAATGATGAGGTATAAATTTGATCTTACCACTCAAGAAAGAGATCTTGAGAGTCATTGCGGATAGTTCTCTGAAATCCACACAATGTGCAGCATCAGTCACAAAAGCTAAAAATGTTAGGAACCATTAGGAAAGGGATAGGTAATAAGACAGTACGTAACATAATGCCACTATATAAATCCATGGTACGCTTACACCTTGAATACTGAGTGCTGCTCTGGTCGCATCATCTCAAAAAAGGTACATTAGAATTTGAAAAATTACAGAGAAGGGCAACAAAAATGACTAGGGTTATGGAATAACTTCCATATCAGGAGATATTAAAAAGACTGGGACAGTTCATCTTCTAAAAGAGTCTACTAAGGCAGTGGTTCTCAATCAGGGGTATGTGTGCCTCTGGAGGTAAGCAGAGGGAGTACATCAACTCATCTAGATATTTGCCTAGTTTTACAACAGGCTATATAAAAAGCACTAGCGAAGTCTGTACAAACTAAAATTTCATACAGATAATGACTTATTTATACTGCTCTATATACTATACACTGAAATGTAAGTACAATATTTATATTCCGGATGATTTATTTTATAATTACCTGTATATGGTAAAAATGGGAACCTAAGCAATTTTTCAGTAATAATGTGCTGTGACACTTTTGTATTTTTATGTCTGATTTTGTAAGAAAGTGGTTTTTAAGTGAGGTGAAACTTGGGCTACACAAAGCCATTCAGACTCCTACAAGGGGTACAGTAGTCTGGAAAGACTGAGAACCAATGTACTAAGGGAGGATATGATAGACATCTATAAAATCATGAATGGTGTGGAGAAAGTGAATAAGGAAGTGTTATTTGTCCATTGACTTAATACAAGAATCAAGGGCCACCCAAGAAATTAATAGGCCGCAGATTTAAAATAAGCATAAGGAAGTACTTCTTCACATAACACATAGACAACCTGTGGAACTCATTGCCATGGGATGTTGTGAAGGCCAAAATTATAACCATGTTCAAAAGAGAATTAGGTAAGTTCATGGAGAATAGCTCCATCAATGACTATTAGCCAAGATGGTCAGGGATGCAATCCCATTTCCTCTGTGTCCCTAAAGCTCTGACTGCCAGAAACTGGGATGGATGATGGGATGGCTCACTCAATAAATTGCCCTGTTCTGTTCATTTCCTCTGAAGCATCTGCCATGGGCCACTGTCGGAAGACAGGATACTGGGCTAGATGGGCCATTGGTTTTACCTAATGTGACCATACTCATGTTCTCATAAGGGATCATCCAAACACTATGTTTTTGAAAACCCCCTTTGATGACCAGAGTTTGATGAAAACTGGGTTTCCAAAACCCTAGTTTTTCTATGATCACAAAGAAAATCATCGAAGGGATCTTTAAGCCGCTCAAAAGCATTGATAGACATGGGTGTTTCATGCACCTTCCATTTGGGGAAGCTAGGTCTCTGCCCCACACCTTCTGCCCAAGGTCTCACCCCCACTCCGCCCCTTCCCCTCCCCCCTGGTCTCGCCGGCCAGCCTGCTGTCACAGCCTCAAACCCCGGTTGTGCCTGGAGCAGTCCCAAACCCCGGCCGGCCCTCCGGCGCCCTGAGCAGTCCGGAGGAGCCCACAGCTTGGGCCAATAGTAGCTCTGAGCTGCGGCCCAGCCCTGGGGCTGCGGTGAGGAGCATTAGCAGAGGTTTGGGGAGGTAGAAATTTGGGGAGGTTTAGCCTCCCCCATACTCTATTACCCACTGCCCATGCTGATAGATCAGAACCATAAGAGGGGAAAATTGGGCATCTTCCCCCTTAGTGAAGTAACTGGAGAGGAAGAGAAGTGGAGCCAAATGTGGCCTCCCCTGTTTCCACCCCTTCCCTTACAAATCCCCCATCACCCATTAATTCCTCCCCATCACTGCTCCAGCAGGCCAATGGAGGAAACTCACGGGCTCCCCTACCCTCTACTTCTCCCTGATCAGGGAAAGGAACCTGTCTCCAGCAATGGAGTGGAGACTGAGCTCACCCTTCTCCTTGATGCTGCTGCTTCTAGGGGAAAAGGGGAAGTCAGAGCACTGCAAAAGAGTGTGGGGACAGAAGGAGGGGGTCAGAGCTATGCAGTGGGGGTTGCAGAGGGGACTTAAACTAACCACCCCACATCCATACTTCCCATTTCTGTCCCCGCTTTAAAACATGCCCCCTCAACTCTGTGCCAGTCCCAGCACTGTTCCTGTATCCTTGTCCCAGCTCCTGAACCTGTCGGGCTATCAAGAATGCCCATCTCTCCATGGGAAGGAGGCCTGGGAAGGGATGACTGAGCTGTGCTGGATGGGTAGAGAGAAGGGAGATGAGGAGTTGATGCAGGGGGCAGTGGAGGGGCCAACATACATCCAACGCCTTCTGTGACTGGGGTGATCATTGCCAATAAGCCTGGAGCAGTAAAGGGGAGAGCTAGGGTATGGAACATGAGGATGCTGAGAAATTATTTAAAAAACAAGCAAACAAGGAAATTAACCCCCCCAAAACATTGTTAATTTAGCTATAAGATTGCCCAGTGGTGCCTTTTCCCCTCTCTACACATCACAGCGACCATTGAATATAGCTATACCTAACATATGAGCATAGCTGGAGCAAAGACAAATCAATGCTACAATTCAAATCTCAGGAACACCACGCCATCTATTTATTATAACACTACTCTTACTAAACCAGTGTCCATGACCATTGCCAGCTTCAGGGGGACAGAGTTAAAGTTGCGTTGCTGGGATAGTGTGTACCTTGGTCATTGTTTCCGGTATAGCTCAGCCTGAAACTCTGGAGGGTCATGAGACACCACTGAGCAACTTTCAGTTTATGTTAATAAAGTTGTGGGGGTAATAAATTAGAGTAACTTGTATATTCAGACATGTACTGAGGTAAATGTGTGTGTTTGAAAGCCACAGTACTAAGTCAAAAGCCATTATTATTATGTATTTATTTGTATTGAGGGTAGTGCTTTCAGTCAGGATCAGGATCCCATTGTGCCTGCCCTGTGCAAAGACACAGTAAGAGGCAGCTCCCTCCTACAAAAGCTTACAATATAATTTGAGAGAAGATACAAGTGAAAAACAAAAGGCTGGAAGAGTGACAGAGGAGATGAGGGTAATGAAAGTAACATTAAATTGGACACAAGTAGCTGTTGAATAACATGAAGGTTCCAAAAGGCAGTGGTTCTCAACCGGGGTTAACATACCCCTGGGGGTATGCAGATGTCTTCTGGGGGTACATCAACTCATCTAGATATTTGCCTAGTTTTACAACAGGCTACATAAAAAGCATCAGCAAAGTCAATACAAACTAAAATTTCATACAGACAATTACTTGTTTATACTGCCCTATATACTATACACTGAAATGTACGTACAATATTTATATTCCAATTGACTGATTTTCTAATCATATGGTAAAAATGAGACAGAGCAATTTTTCAGTAATAGCATGTTTTGACACTTTTGTATTTTTATGTCTGATTTTGTAAGCAAGTAGTTTTTAAGTGAGGTGAAACTTGGTGGCAAACAAGACAAATCAGACTTGGTAGAGTAGTCTGGAAAGGTTGAGAACCTCTGGCATAAAGTACCTGACCCAAAACAGATGCTCTATTTAAGGAGAAACATAGCTAATTTGGAAGAAATCTTTACTCCTTTAATTTTAATTAGGAAAACAATACACACAGGAAACAAATTCTGATTTTTGTAAATATACTTTCAGGGTGTGGGAGGAAATAATGCATATTTGTTTAATATTTAGGAGTTATACCATGATACAACATAGAGAACAAACTTTGAACTTTATACTCTTGTATTCAGTTTTCTAATGCTACATCTTTTGTTATTATCAGTATGTTATTGGAATATTGGGCTGCATCACATAATACTTCCAAATGATTAAGTTACCATGTGGAGCCTTTGGATAGATATATATGACCTTTATAAAATATTCATTTGGCTAGGAGCCTGGAAAATCCTCGTACACTAATTAAAGAGGGCCCTAAGCAACAAAATTCAAATCTAAGTTTCGGTCCAGATTTTGAAGTCAAGGTCTTCTGACTCCCAGCTCAATGTCTTCTCCACTGGCACACACTGCCTACTGTGCATACTATGGCCCAGAGAGTAGATCATCCCTTTCTTTACAGCACTGGAAGGACTGCACTTAGAATTCTGTGCAAGTTGGCACTAGAAGTGTAGCAACAAATTGGAAGGAATTCAGAGAAAATCAACAATAATTAAGGATTTAGATTCATGAAGATATATTAAAAAGTAATTATATTTAGTTTGACTAAATGACGAAATAACCCAATATGCCAACACAAGATGATTTTCATGGGAGATAGCTGAGAAGCAGTAATTAAGAAGAGATGGTAGATGGTTGTCTCTGCAAACACTTTGTTGTGATCAGAACGTTATTGCTTGGCTGCTGCTTTGCTAATCCACAGAAATTGTATGCTAGGGGGTTGTTCAGTGCCTTACATGGCAAGCTGAATTTCAGTGGTACCCATGTTACTGCATAATCATGTTCATGTTGTTTAATCAATGGTTGTGCTCTACTGCCATTTACAGTTTATCACACTTCTTTATCCCCCTGGGGTGGGGCCAGAAATGAGGGGTTCAGGGTGCAAGAGGGGGCTCCGGGCTAGGGCAGAGGGTTGGGGAGCTGGCTCTGGGGTGGGTTTGGGGATGAAGGGTTTGGGGTGCAGGTGGGAGCGCCGGGGTGGGGACTGGAGCCAGGGGGGTTGGAATGTGGAAGGGGGCTCCAGGCTGAGGCAGGGGGTTGGGGTGTGGGAGGGAGTATGGGCTCTGGTCGAGTGGGGCCAGAAATGAGGGGTTCAGGATGCGGGAGGGGGCTCCAGGCCGGGGCAGGGGGTTGGGAAGCAGGGGTGGTGTGGGCTCTGGGAGAGAGTTTGGGTGCAGGAGGGGGCTCAGGGCTAGGGTAGGGGGTTGGGATGCGGGAGGGGGTTCAGGGTGTGGGCTCCCTGGAAGCAGCGACATGTCCCTCGGTTCCTAGGCATAGGAGTGGCCAGGCGGCTCTGCATGGTGCGCTCTGCCACTGCCTTCACGCGCCATCCCTGCAGCTCCCATTAGCTGTGGTTCCCCCCAGTCGCATCTACGTCTAGGAGCCGAGGGACATGTCACTGCTTCTGGGAGCTTCGCAGAGCTGGGTAGGGAGCCTGCCTCTCCCGTCCCAACCAGATTTTTAATGTCCACCAGGATCCCTTTTTGACCAGGTGTTCCTGTTGAAAACTGGAGACCTGGCAACCCCTACCTAACATAATGGGGTATTGATCCTGGATGGGGTCACTAGGCATTGCTGTAATGGAAATAATGAAGAGTAATAATTCTTATGGGACCTATTTATTAGCAGGCTAGCAGAAGCAAGGCAGAGTTTCCAAAATAGTGACTTTAGGCACAAATTCAACAGACAATCACATCTGTTTATTGCTGGAAGATGGCACAGAGGCAGTTCCCCTCCTGTTGCTGGATTTGCTGTTACAAAACAGTTCCCCTTTTTCCCGGAGGCAGGAAACACAGACACAACCATGAACTTCCTCAGAGAGTTAATTTCTCAGATCAGGGTTCTTCCCATTTGGGAGCTGAAACACCATTTAGGATGATTTGTAGCTTTTTAGAGAACATTTTGTGTACCACGTACTGGGTAATAAATAACATGAATGGATGCCATGTTTCTTAAAACAAAACTGTCTCTTTATTAAGAGAACTATCTACAGAGATATTACAACTGCAGCTAGCATTCCAGCCATGGACATATAGACTGAGTTCCTAGTGCCTTCTCCAAACTCTTCCATCCTGCAACCTGTGCTCTCTTCCTCCAAGGTTCATGCCGGTTGCTACAGTGCACAAGATGATTTTGCTGATCTGTCATTTTGTTGTACCTTATACTTTAAATTTGTTTGGATTTTAACCTCCATTTACGTTTATGGGCCAGGGACCATGTATTCTTTTTGCTTGTACTGAATTGAGCACATTGTGGGCACTTAACAAATAATAAATTAAATGTTTGTTTTGGATCATTTGGTTAGTTGTTGCAAACCTGCAAGCATACTATAAAGTTTCATGCACAACTCATTGTAGAGTAAGGATAAAACCATAAGCCAGAATTTTCAAACTTGAGTGTCTAAAGTTAGAAATCTAGATAACTAGCTTTAAGCACTCAAGGTTGAAAACTTTGGCCAAACCATGAGGGGAAAAGACTTCTGGTTCAATATGTCAAACAAGTTGATGTAGATTCTAGATTATGCTGATAATGACAGAGTGAACAAAACACTGAAAATCATCTGAAGGAGCAAGAAACTACCTGAAAGAAAAACGTTGCTAAGAGGAAAAAAAGAGAACAGAGTAATAAACTCTGGTTGTGATGCAGAAATTCTCATGAGGCTGTCTGGAGTAGCCCAGCCCCTAGGTACACACATCATACTCCCTCTTCAGCATTACCAGGGGTGTCTCTATGATTTGTGCCGCCCCAAGAACGGCAGTCAGGCAGCCTTTGGCAGCGTTTCTGTGGAAGGTCGCCGGTCCTGCGGATTCAGTGGCGTTCCTGCGGGCGCTCTGCTGGTCCCGCGCTGTTGGTGGACCTGCTGCTGAATCCGCGGGACCGGCGGACCTCCAGGCAGAAACGCTGCCGAAGGCTGCCTGACTGCTGCTTTCATGGCGACTGTCATGCCGCCCCCCGCAGCTTGCCACCCCAGGCACGCGCTTTCTGCGCTGGTGCCTGGAGCCAGCCCTGAGCATTATATAGAAGTCCAAGAAAATAGGCATGACTGAAAAGCAAAACCCTATTAAGAGAGCATGGAACAATCCAGTTTTTGCTGGTTAAAGGAGTTAAAGCATGAAAGAGGGAGCTGAGACTAAAATAAGGTGAAAGACATGCATGAAATAGCAAATAATATTTTAAATGCAAATAGGGATGCCTGAGCAAAAAGCTTTGAGCAATTCAGACAGTTAAAGTTTCATAAAATAGCCTTTTAAAATCCTCCTGCTTAATATGATTCAGTATAATTTTCCAGTCTGCAAAAGATGATCCAGACATTCATTGGCTCATCAAATCCCAGTTTAAATAATCTAAAAGACTGTACAAAAAGTTGAGCGATGAGCTTTCTGTCATTTTCTCCCATGGAACTACTTGTTTGAAAATACGTATTACTCCCGAAGATTCTGGATACTGACTTTGCTGGATCTTCTCAATATCCACACGTCACCAGTGGCTTTGAAGGGTTTATTATTTACTTATTCAAATTTACACTAATTGTACAGGATGTCCCTGTGACGGTGTCCCCATAAAACTTTATGGGGAGATGCTTATAAATGTATATATGTAACTGGAATATGTTTTATGCTACATGTGCCATGTAACATATCTTGGTAAAAGTTATGATCTACTGAATCTATTCCTCCTGTTTGTATGCATGTATCATTGTTGTAGTTGAAGTTATGAATATTGGTTTTATATTTGCTGGTTTTATACATAGCCTTGGTAAGAACATGGGATCATGTCTGGAGAAAGGAATGCGCCCAATCCACATCTGAGCTGGGCCAAGAATGTCACTGGGCTAGTTTCGGAAATGTGCATGGACATGTGACTTGCCCATGTGATCCCAAAACTCCAGGGCAACATGATGCTACGGGGGGAGGGGGGAGAAAGTTTATTTAAATCCCTGGGAGACCCCTCCATGTTGTCTTCAGCCGGCTAAAGAGAGAGGCTGTCCACCCCCCAAAGAGATATCTGAAAGAGACTGAACAAAGGACAAAGACAATAGGGGGTGTGAGCGATTGCTGGACCCAGGCTAGGAGTTCTACAGCCTGTGAAAGAAAGAAAACTGGAGCTGGTGAGGTTTTTATAACTGTGTTAAGTTTGATTAGACATAGACGTGCGTGTTTTATCTTATTTTACTTAGTAATTCACTTTGTTCTGTCTGCAACTACCTGGAATCACTTAAATCCTACTTTCTGTACTTATTAAAATCTCTTTTTACTTATTAAGTTACCTGGAGTGCGTGTTGGTACCTGGGGAGGGCAAACAGCTGTGCATATCTTTCTATCTTTGAAATAGAAGGCGGACTATTTATGAGTTTACCCTGTATAAGCTTTATACAGGGTAAAACTGATTTATTCAGGGTTTGAACCTCATTGGGAGTTGGGCACCTGGGTGTCAAAGGCACGGGCACTTCCTGAGCTGCTTCCAGGCAGGCCTGCGGCTGTTAGGGGACGTGGTTCGGACCTGGGTCTGTGTTTGCAGCAGATCAGCGAAATCTGGCTCAAAACAGACAGGATTCTGGAGTCCCAAGCTGGAAAAGGCAGGAAAGCAGGGGCAAAAGTAGCCTTGGCACACCAGGTGGCAGCACCAAGGTGGTTTCTGTGATCCCAACCTGTCACAGTCCCAATCTCTGTGTACTGTTGACATTCTTAAGTGTATATTCATACATAAACAGATTCCTGTATTTAATCTGAGATAACACTACCCAGGAAGTATGTGATTATAAAAATAAATAAACCATACAAACAAACTCACCCACTCCAGCCACTCTCCAGCTTTACCAACCTTCTTGCAAGAAATGGAGAAACGATGGGCTTTGTATTGTGCCCCAAACACATGATTACAATTTTATAACATCTTATGTGCTTTCAGGGAGATGGGGAAAATAAGAAATAATCCTGGTTTCTGATCTTTAGATCGCCAGATCGGTGCTTAGCTAGCAATGTGAGTTGCATCTTAAGTAGGTAGGGAGGACCTGGTCTATCTAATTTATCTATAGTGTCTGTTTTGTGTGACAAAATGGATCATTTGACTTAGCTAGAAGGTGTTTCTCTAGCTGCAGAAGATGGCTATTGTTTTAACAGCCTTCAAATTTAAAAATGAAATGCAAGGGACATGAAAGGTACCCTTGTCTTTGCTTTGCCATAAATAAGTGCCTCAGGTTGTTATAAGGTTAACTAATATAAGGAAAAGAAGATTTGAACATTTATGAGGAGGAGTTTATTAATCCAAAATTTAATCCAAGGGATCATAACTGCAGAATTTAAAGATTTAGTTGACTATGCAGATGGATGCAAGAGCCCTTGCTTAGAGACTGAAGTAATGTTACCAGTTTATAAGAGACACTAGACTGAAGTTAAAATTAAATGTATGGTGTGTCCTATTAAAAGTGAACTATGCAGAGTGTGAGGAGAGAGATACCTGGGTTTACACAGTTATTTATATCTGAGGTATATTTCACAGACCTGGGTTAAATTTTTTGTCTGACAATCTCCATGAGCAAGATTGCCTATTAGGTAGGAAAAACCATGTAGGAAACGGGACACTCCCTGAATTTCTACTTGGAGCGTCCACTGCTTTGTTTTCATGGGGATGATCCCACCCCACAGAACCAGCAGAGGATTCAGCTCCCTAAAGAAGTGGTCCCCCAGAAATCTGAAGAGGTTCTGTGCCTTTCCACTGATTCATTGGACTACTGTGGTGTGAACAACTGCTATTGTCAACTTCTTCCCTAAGGGATTATCAGAGTGTGAGGAGGGCAATGAATGAGATAATGTTGACAGGGAAAACATGAACTTACTTTGAATAACCCCATACAGTTGAGAGGGAATACTGCAATGGAACCAGGCATGATCTCTCATTCCCACCCTTCTTACTGTTGACCAGCCTCCTCCCAAGTAACAGAGCCTTGATCGTTGTAGATGGGGCTTCTGCAGGGTTGGGGAAAGTGACTACAGTGCACAGACCTGTTACTTTCTCTTCCACCCTTCATTGTCCCAGCTAGATCCAATGAATATGCGAACCCCAAAGTTAGAATGATAAAAATGGGTGCCTTACGGGTGTTATAGGTGGAGAGCATAGCAACGCCTATACTTAAGGTTTCCTATTACTTTAGATTATGACTGTCTGTTTTGCATATAACTCAGGCTGAATTTTCCATGCTTAGTCTCTGCATGAGTTTGAACTTTTTTGTACTACACGCACACAGTATTTCTCTTTCAGAAATGCTCTCTTCCCATAACTGCTGTATTCCCAGTCCCTCTGAATTTATATTTCCCTTTGCTCTATTTTCACTATACCTTTCATTATTTTTTTCTCTCTGCTCCTTCTTTCCCAGTGTCGTTTAAGCAGAAAACAATTCTAACGGCATGCAAGTTCACATCATGCTTTCAAACACAGCATTTGAATGGATTTGTGACTAGGCAGAACTACCAATAGTTTGTCCATACCTAACTCCTTGCTTTATCTAGTAACATTTCTCAATTAATTTCTCAATTTCTTTTTCTCTTCTTCTACTTACCTTATTTTCCAGCTCCTTTAATGCTTTTCTTCCTTTGCTTTCATGCTGAAACTTTCTTCTCTTCAGGAAGCGATTGGAGCGATTGTCAGCAGGTGCCACTCTTGTCTGGCAGTTGGCCCATAATATCAGGAGACTGAATTCTATCTGGCCAGTGGGGATGCTCTTCCTCCTATCTTCTGCTCTGGCTCCGAAAGGGCTTGGGACAACCTCTTACACTGGGAAAGCATATCTGGACAATACACATTCTGGGACATCCCATAAGCTGTGGCCTAAGTCTTTTAAGGAGTGAAAAGAAGCATAATATATTTTAATTATTATTATTTGAATTGGGGTAGCCTCGGTTGCGAGCCAGAACCCCATGTACTAGGCACTGTACAAACAGAGAACAAAGATGGTGTTCTGAAAAAATAAGGCACACAGGCCCTTTTTACAGGAGAACTTGCTCTTTTTTTCTTGTGAAAAGTGAAAATACCAGATATAATATAGAAATTGAATAATGAATGGTTCTCTTTAAATGTGGGTTTGGTTATACAAGTGGATGGGAAGAAACATTTCATTCCCAACTTTCTGACATTTGAACACTGAGGACAAAATATTCTCCTTGTATGAATCAATGTGACCATGATACGGAAAATTTTCTGAAATTAATAATTTGAGGGTGAAGATGAGCTTTGGAATTGAGTCAAATAATATTTGACAGTTTTATCAATCAAATTATGAAATGTTACAAAATATACAGAAGACACATGTATATAATTACCTTTCATTGACAGACAAATCCTTTTTATAAGAGGAAAGATTTCCTGAAGGCAGTGTTGCATTCTTTGCTCTCTTTATGATGTATCCCTAAAATAATAATTGGCAAATTGATTTATCCTGAAATTTTTTAAGTAGTGCTCAAGGTTTGAGCTATACATCTCTCTCTGACTTTAATTGACTTCCCATTGACTGAGAATTTACATGTGTAATGGTTGAGATATTTTATGGAATAAGACCTTGTGTAAACCTCAGATACTGAAAAATCTGGCCAAGGAGGTGTTCCGTGTGCTGTTGCTGAAGTTTCTAGTGCATGGCAGGCATTTTCTTTTATTTAGAATTACATAAAAATATCCTGAGCATATTACACATAAATAGTTACAATAAATGGCTCAGCCACTCTGAATGAAACCAAGACAGGATATCTGACACCTTGCAGAGGGCAAAACAGTAACAGCTTCTGAATTCGAAATTACCATTTGACTTTCCCAAAGGTCCTAGCTATTATGTCAACATTTTGGACTCAGGGAATCAAACTCTCTACTTGCATATGTGCAACAGCACTTGAAGCCATGTGAGTTTTACATAAGTAGCAGGGGACAGAACTGAGCTGATAATTGAATAATAGATAGTGAGCTAAATCCCGAAGTCCTTACTCAGACAAAGCTCCTATTGACTTTAACAGGAGTTTTGTCTCAGTAAAAACTTCAGGACTTGGCCCAGTATTTTTATGAGAAATCATTAATGTTATTTTTTTCTAAGTAGGTATCTGTACATGTAGGGGAATTAAATTATATGTCTTTGGCACTTTCCCCATGACTGTGCTGAATCTGGTTAAGAGTGAGATAATGCTATAAAAAGAGAAATAGCTGGAAGGTAACGGGGAAACTGTACAATCCCGCTGTTGTGGAATTTTATTCATCTATTGATACAGAGATTCACAATCTGGGGTTCCAGGTGGCATTCAGATGCAGCTTCATTTGCTTTTAGATATCCTGAAGCAACCAAGGATTCAAGAGAAACTTGGTATTCAAGAGACCTTCAGTACCAAAAGGTGGTAAAATCCTTCAGCAAAGGGAGTAACATAATCTCCCCCTACATCTTCCCACTGTTTGTTTCATTTTGCCAACATTATATCAGCCTTATTCAGACTGTACGTTAGCCAGCAAGTTTTCTGGCTAGACATTAGGAAAGCAGCACACACATTAGAGATATCCCTTGATTGTGAAAACATTTCCAAGTTCTCTTTTGTTCCCAGACTCTCACCAGCTCTGATCTTCCCAGTTCCCCATATGTGTTTGTTGAACAATTCCACTGTGCTTCAGAAATAAGAATGAAAGTTGAAATTTTCAAGGGCAACTCGGGGATTTAGCCACATGACTTCTGTTGATTTTCATTGTTCCTATCTGGCTAAATACCCAAGAACATACTGATAGATTGCAGTGTGTTAAAGGTTAAGGACATATTACAGACCAAAAAAGAAGGCACTTTTATTCAGCCAAACGTTACCAATTTATGGGCCCACTTATCAGTTCTATTACTTTTCATTGTGCTTTTTCACTACTGTGCATTTAAGTAATGTCAATATTTTTATTTTTTGTACAGTCAAATGTGACGTAATGCAGGATATTTCCATTCTGGAGCATGTTGCTAATTGTTGTTAACAATTCTTTCTACGTATCAGACATGAACTGCTAGTATTAGTTGACTTCTTAGGTATTATTGCTTAATTTAAAGACCAAAATGCTATAGTTTGACCTGATGGCTATTAAGTTCTGAGTCAAGTGTCACGAATATTACTAATTAGATAAAATGCCCCACTGGAAGTCTTTGATGATAGTCACAATTTAATATGCTCTTGCAAATGAATTCTTAGACCGTGGAGCAATTAACTTGTCACTGTGTAAGCCCTTACGGTTACTGCTTAAAGAATTACTCTGAATTCTGAAATTAAATCCTGTTACTGTAGGTCAGGAATTCTGCATTTCTGAGGTACTGGCTAGATGGATTCAAAACTTTGTCTTTGAAGTACAAAGTTGTAAGGTCACGGATAAATTCAACCTCTCAAGAAGGGTAACCTATGATTAAAAAAATGAAAGGTCTTAGAGGGCTAAGAAGAAAGAATAAAAGAATACTTTGATTAAACATCTTCTTTTCTTTCTGATAGTAATTCCAATTTGCCAGACCCTATCCAACTGTATATTTGACTTGCATATGAACAACTAGAAGCCAAGTTGAATTGCCTTTGAGGAAAGTCTCTTTTGAATAGCTGTCCTTCCCCCCCACCCCCCCTATATAATTAATACACCTACAACATAGTCTTTAAAATGAATGTTGGATTTGTCATCATTATATAATATGTACAATATTTAATGTACATATATAATATATAGCATTTTAAATTGCCTCTTGTATAAGTTAATTTGAGTAGCTCTGTTCTCAGGAAGATATCTTTATATTCAAATGAAATCAAATCTTCTTTTCCATACAAAGCTGGATTTGGTTCTGTAGGGCATCTAATTATGAAATCATGTTTTTCAGCATACTGGTGACTGAATTCTCTCCCCACTTTTTTTTTTTTTTTTTTTAAGAGTGAGCTTCTCGTGTTTTCTGTAGAAAGTTAAGCTCCACTGACATTGAGTAATTGCCTTTACAGCTCACATACACTTTAAATTTAAAATTTAATCTGTTCAAATCAGCTTGCATTACAAGCGACTTGTGCTTAGCATGTTCCATGAATGATTCAGTAGATCTTAATAGCAACCTTAGTAATTTCTTATGAATCATTGAAAGAGATCACATTAGTAAACGTTGGTGGTAAGTATTAGGAACATTTTGCATGAAGTAGTTTTCGATGAGCATTGTTGAATCAAGAATCTGTGTCTGTAACTGCCTTAGGAAGAGTTGCTTACTGCCTCTTAGATTTATTGTATTTGAAGAAGAGGGCATTTAAGATTTTCCAGTTTCTTCCTGTTAAATATAGAATTAGTGTGCCAACCTGAGAGCCATAGTACAATGCTTGCCAGCTTACATACAGAACTATGCCTCATTGGCCAACTCATGGAATAATATAAATATATATAATGCCAGGAGTGGCTTAATATTGTCAGTGAGATGAGAGAAAGTGCTTTTGGCTTCCACAGAAATCCTTCCTTATTCATTTTAGCAGATAGAGTAGTTTTGGATTTCTGTAAAGGCAAATAGTATTAATAGACGTTGGGTGAATTGAAATATCTCATGGGAAGTATCATTAGAAAGGGAGGTTCATGTTTTGTAAACTTGATGTTCTAAGGATTTACGAGTAGTATTCAGTGCAGCAGCAAAGGAAGTATAGTGCTTTTTTCCCATTATTATTCACATAAATATGTAAATTATGAATGGTGAATGCTGCTATTTTTTTCTGACATGGTAATTTTTGGTTAGATTTAGCTTTGTGGTGAAAGAGAAGGATAAATATCATCCCTTTCAGAACCTGAATCTAAACCGTGGAGCTGTGATTATCATATGTTCATTATATTTAGTGTGTTTTGCTAGAAAAACTTTCACTTTTTTCCAAAGTCATAAATATCAGTGAAAAATGATACTTTTTAAAGCCATGCAACTATAAGGTATGTTCGTGCCTTTGAGACATCGTATGGTGACTCAGAGTAACTATGATAAATTGAGCCATTTAGTTCCAAAGAGAGTCAGTAGAATCTGAAACAGTCATAGAATCCATACATATATTTGGGACTGGAAGAGACCTTGAGAGGTCAAAGCATGACCAGGTACTTAACTATCCTTATAATTAGGAAGTTTTTCCTAATATCTAACCTAAATCTCCCTTGCTGCAGATTCAATTGATTACTTCTTGTCCTACCTTCAGTGGACATGGAAAACAGTTAATCACTGTCTCTCCCTAACCGCTATTAACAGGTCCCCCTTAGTCTTCTTTTGTCAAGACTAAATATGCAAGATTTAGAATGATGTCTAATATCATTTACTGTTTGGAATTTTAAAACTAAATAAATATATCAGGGATGGATGCAGTATTATAACATACGTGGGGCTTGATTGAGATGGTTCATTGACCAACATTGACTGGGGCTTATATGAAGAATGTATTTCAGTAAACAAAATTCTAGTAACATCAGAGCACTTAATTTTGACTGTTATGTTTTGGGTAATATTATATAATAAAATCTAACTGGTAAAGTCAAAATGAGGTGATTCATTAATGCCATTTTGATATTTCCAAAATTAAATTTTTCAAAACTTTTGTGAGAAATTTCAAAATATTAAATTTTTGTTCCAATTCAGGATGAAAGGAAATTTTGAAATGTTGGAATTTCCTGCCAAATGGAAATTCCAAGTTTCAGCTAGCGCTACTGTTACCCACCCACCTCTTGGGTGTGGTGTTCTGTCCCCTCTAGTGGCACCGAGACCACTTAGAGTTTAATGAGTCTGCTACCCCTGTAGCTAACTGCCATGTGGGGGCTCATGCGTTTAGCTCAAGAGGTCCCAGATTTGATCCCGCCTGCCGATGACTGGGATCTATCAGTGTTATATTACTCTTCTGACAGGCAGAAAATTTTTTTCTGTCTGAACACTGCTGGTTTATCTTCTGCAAAGACATTTTGGTCTATTTTTATTTCTGTTTTCCTATTAGACCGTAGAATGAAGTAAGCAAGTTTCTTCTCAGCACTTGAAACTTATGCGTCTGAAACATTATCCCCCAATAAAATGATACAACCAGAACAATGCAAATATAGCAATGCAATTGATAATGTTCAATTTGAAGTTGTTTGGGTTTTGTAAGATAGTTGAAAATTTATATTACTTTTTGCATTTATCATCTGAGAAACCATTTTCAGTGAAATTTGACAAATGTAAATGTAAAAAATATTTCACTAAATTTGTGAAATATGGAGTGATATGAAGCCCATTTTTCAGAAATAATCACCAACAAATGATTTTTTTCTTTTTGATGCAAAATTTTAGTTCACAAAGAAGTAAATTTTTAGCAGTCATGAAATCTCCCAAAACAAAACTGCACCATTGTATATTTTCCCAGTTTCGTACAGCCCTTGTTTCAAGAGATATTTTAGGTCTACATTATAGACGCTCTTCCTTGACTAGCCTTAGAAGTTAATGAGGTCTCCTGAGAGATGTCGACCTGTATATGGCATATACAGTAGTGGTGGCTAATAAGTGTACCAGCATGTTAGAAAGTTGTAATCATCTCTGTTTCTGCATAACAGTTTTATGTACGGAATTATCTTTCAAAAAGCGAAGCCTGCTTATTTAGGACTCAGTCTTGCCAGGTGTTGAGCACACATGTGAGGTGGGCATTGAGTGCCTTGCAAGATCGAACCCTTAATCAATCCATCCTCTATGTAGAACACCAGTGTTGAGACTGTCTGAGGGATATTCTGCAAAGTAAGGCCCAAATTATGCTGTTTAGGTACCGCCCTCAGAATGGAGATATGGAACCACACCTCCCAAGGGGGAGCTGCAGGGCACTCCAGCCCTCAATGTGGCCTATAGGGATCAGGGTCAAACAGTCCTACAGTTACTTGAGAAGTTATGCATACATATAACTCTGCAAAAAATAGCATCTCTCTCTAATTAAATGTAGAACTGGGTTTGTGTCAGGCACAGTCTTATGTTTACTTCTCTGTGTCTGAAATGAACAGACACTATGTAGGAACTTAAATACCAAAGTATGCTAAGATTACTTAACATGGTTTATGATTCACTACTGTACATAAATATGCATTAGTAAATATATGCAATTTTATGAATATCTGTTACCCACAACAGTAATACTGGCATTTATATAGTGCCTTTCATTCCATAACATCCCAAAATGCTTCACAAATACATGCAGGTGTATCTATATGATACAATGCTACAGAAATAGCTGTGGTGCACAGTATACTTGACAAAAGGCGGGAGAGAGAATTTTGGCCAGTGGCCAGTGACATGGGGGCCAGCCCCAACTCTTAAGAAAATTACAGTGGAGGCTGTGTGAAACAAGAGGTCTGTTTTTCCTAATTTTTCAATGGAAAATTACCTGTGGCAAAAAAAACCTTGTAGTCTTTATATGATCCCTATTCAGGAAAACTCTCACTGAAGTTTTAACTGTATAAAGACTGCTGGATTTGTCCCTCTGCCTGTGAACTGGTTCTTGTGTTCGTCCCTGGGACGACATCTAGTAGTAAGCTCTGTGTGTGCTGGTTACAGTTTGGAAGATCTGACCCGAATGCAGAAATATGAAGAAATTTCTTCCAAAAGCAGGAATAAATATTTAGTATTCCCTGTACAGTAACTCCCCACTTAACATTGTAGTTATGTTCCTGAAAAATGCATATATATGTATAACACACACACAGAGACACACACACCATAAGTTTTAAACAAACAATTGAATACTGGTACACAGCGATGATGATAGTGAAGCTTGGTTGAGGTGGAGGAGTCAGAGGGTGGGAATTTCCCAGGGAATGCCTTACTAAATGAACTAGCACTCCACTGAGCCCTCAAGGGTTAACTCTCACACTCTACAAGCCAGCAGGAAAGGAGGGAGGGCAGACAGAGATAGATGTGTTTCAGAGATAGAGATGTGCATTTCCAATTAGGTATCAAGAGTAGAGTCAGAAGTACACTGGCTTGTTAATTAGATCAGCAAGCCCGGCAGCTGCAGCTTCTGCCTAAGGCAGCAGCTCCTTCCCTCCTGTATCCCCCCTGCTCTATGGAAGATGGGGTAAGCAAGGTGCAGAGGGACATTAGCCCCCCTCTTCTTCCCCTCCCCCCCACACAGCAAGCAGGCAGGAGTCTCGGGGAGAAGCACATTGCAGTGGGGGAAGGGACAGCTGAACTGCCATTGACAGCCTGCAAACGACGTTAGAAGGGAGCATTTCACAACTGTAAACGAGCACGTTCCCTGATTGATCCGCAATGTAAGAATGAAATAGTGTTAATGGGATGACTTTAAATGAGGAGCTACTGTATATGTATGTATGGTGCAAAATGCATATGATCATATTTATGATAAAGATTGTCATAAAATAGATTCTCGTTTACAAGAAAGTGTTAGGAAGTCCATGTATTTGTAAAATTATATACACATTTGGGAAATCGGCAAGGCTTAGAGATGAGACCAAAATCTTCTGGATTGATTTCTCATCCGTCATTTCCTTGAGCCTAATTAGATTTTTTTAAAATGCCAGATTCAGTCAATTAGGACAAAGACTGCATGAGTTATTTTTTGTAACATGTCCTGTGCTATGTCATCTACCAATAGGACCATACATTACTCCTTTTTTAGTTAGATCTCTTCCATATCCTAACACTAGACCAACCAAAAACAATTGTGACTTTACTGGGGTCCTGTTTCTACATTGCAATCTGCTGATGTTGACTCTTGCACCTATTGAGAGTCCTACTGACTCAAAAAAGGAAAGAAACGGAAAATTAGTGCATTGGCCCCCAAGTGTTTCATGTGTAACAAAAGACAAGTTTCCAAAAGAATAGTTCCATTGTATAAAGATCTATACAACCGCTACATTAGGGATGGCTTAGCCATTTAAATAGTGAAATAACACAAGACAAAAATTGACTAAATGTGACACATTCATAAATCTACATATGGGAGTTCTGACTAGAGGAGGAGGAACCATGCTGGTCCGAAATATGTTTTGTTTAAAAAGACTATTTAAATCACTAACCCCGTTCTAATCAGGCTTTATCCACTGACGGCGTAGGGCAGAGGATCTGCTCCTGCTCATTTTGCACCACTCAGGCAGCCAGAGGGAGTGGAAACTTCCTCTAAATCCCCAGTTGAGGACACCTGTGTTATGGGGGAGTCTCCAGTAGGCACAGAGCTGGAATAGCTGTCTCCTACACCTCCCTCCCTATAATTCTGGGGTGCTGTGCATGTTGGGGCGGGAAAGGGGAGAACAGGGGAGTGCCTGGAGCACATTGCACTTTGGCAACTCCCAGCTGGCATATGAACCCTAAGACCATAGCCAGCTGATGCCATTGAGAGTAGCCCCCAGGCTGTTCTAACTCCTGGTGGGGCTGGGCCAGGGGCAAAAAACCAGGGAGCCATAATGAGCTTCCTGACAGACAATGGAAACTGCAGCAGAGACTCTGTCCCCACATCTTTTGGCTCACAGCCTCTTTTCCCAACTTGTCTAGAGCAAACCAGTGCCTGTGGAGAAAGAATAACCGCTGCAGTCAGCCAAGGAAAGGCAGCCACTGAAAGCTATAAGTTGGCTACTGTATATGTTCAGGAACAGGACCTTGTGCTGGTGGATTGCATTGCAGGACTGCAACTTCATTCAGCATAGGGTGCTCTGATGTTGTGTCTGATTTTTGCCTGAAGTGGACATGAGGATCTATATACAGAATATTTCAAGCTGGTGGGGAGAGGGGAATATGTGCTGGCTGTGACGGGTTGGTATCACAGAAACCCCCTTGGAACTGCCACCTGCTGTGCCAAGACTACCTCTGCCCCTGCTTTCCTGCCTTTTCCAGCTTGGGACGCCAGAATCCTGTCTGTTTTGAGCCAGACCCGCTGGTCTGCCGCAAACCCAGACCCAGGTCCGAACCACGTCCCCTAACAGCTGTAGGCATGCCTGGAAGCAGGTCAGGAAGTGCTCTTGCCTTTGACACCCAGGTGCCCAACTCCCAATGGGGTTCACACCCTGAATAAATCAATTTTACCCTGTATAAGGCTTATACAGGGTAAACTCATAAATAGTCCGCCTTCTGTTTCAAAGATAGAAAGATATGCACAGCTGTTTGCCCCCTCCAGGTACTAACACATACTCCAGGTAACTTAATAAGTAAAAAGTGATTTTAATAAGTACAGAAAGTAGGATTTAAGTGATTCCAAGTAGTAACAGTCAGAACAAAGTGAATTACTAAGTAAAATAAAACAAAACACGCAAGTCTATGTCTAATCACCCTGTATACAGATAAAAACCTCACCAGTTCCAGCAAACTTCCCTTTACAGGCTATAGTCCTCCTAGCCTGGGTCCAGCAATCGCTCACACCCCCTATTGTCTTTGTCCTTTGTTCAATCTCTTTCAGGTGTGTCCTTGGGGGGTGGAGAGTCTCTCTCTTTAGCCAGCTGAAAACAAGATGAAGGGGTCTCCCAGGGGTTTAAATAGATTTCTCTCCCCTGGGTGGCTACCCCTCCCAACCCCTGTGTAACATCCAGTTACAGAATGGAGTTTTGGGGTCACATGGGCAAGTCACGTGTCCATGCACAACTCAGCACAACCAGTCCCATGACATTCCTGGCCAAGCTCAGATGTGGATTGGTGTCTGCAACTTCTTTTGTCTGTTTAAGAGTTTCTTGATTGGGCTCTTTACCTGCACATTCCTTTCTCAAGACATGATCCCATGCTCTTACAAAGGCTATGTATAAAACCAGCAAATATACAACTGATATTCATAACTTCAACTACAACAATGATACATGCATAAAAACAGGAGGAATAGATTCAGTAGATCATAACTTTTACCGAGATATGTTACATGGCACATGTAGCATAAAACATATTCCAGTTACCTCATATATACATTTATAAGCATCTCCCCATAAAGTCTTATGGGGACACCGTCACACTGGCAATGAAAAGGACCGTGTAAATGCCTCCCCGGAGTAATTAAAATATGTTCCAAAAGATTTCACTTGTTAAAAATCAAGTTGATAAAGAAATGTTAAAATCACGCCCTTTTCTATATTAGAACTCATGGATCTGATTCTGATCTTACTGGGCTTTTACATCTGTGTGACTTTACTACCCGAGTTACTCCTCCTTTACATGATGGCAACTGATACCATACTTGGGAATATTGCCTTTGATTTATTTAACAGATAATCTATCCTCTAAGCTATGCAAATTTGTAGTTGTAAATTTTCTACACGAAAGTTCCACTGTTGTTCCTTGAACATAGTGGCAATGTGAGAACTAAAAGCACAAAATTAATAACATTGTGAATATAAGGGTGCAGATTTCAGATAAAGACTGTTTTCTGGCTTATAGCACCATCTACATGACTGGTTTTTTTTGCAGTTAGATTTAATAGCATACCTACTTTTTGGTTTTCTTGGTGAATAGAAAGTTATTTTATGTTTTTGTTAAAGACAACATTTTACAATCAAAATAATTCAGTGTTATAGTGTAGTGATCAATTGAAAATGGAGAAAAAATGCATATACTTCTTTCATAAAAATGTGATTTCCATAGGATTTGAACACTCTATTTTTACAATATAAGGAGGATCCTTTATCCACTGAGCTATTTTGTTAACGTCCATGGGATTTCAAGTACATTAATTTACAATAGAAATATATTACCTCACATTTGATACTCTGTTACAAATATCCATTTTAGCTAAACACCCTTTTTCCTAGTCTAGATAAAGTCTTTCACTGTCACTTGTAGAGTGACTATGTCAGTAAAGGGAGAATAATCCAGCATCAGAAATGCATTGCAGTACATACACTAAGACCCCTGTTCACCATTCCATCCCTATTCAGCAAAGCACTTAAGCATGTACTTAACTTTAGGCACATACTTAACCCTCATAGATTTTGTGTGTTCAAATGCTTTGCTGAATCAAGACTTAAACCCCTCATTTGAGGTTTGCAAAGTCTGACGCTACCATTATTATAGTTACAAGTGACGTTGCAGTAATAAACAATACCAATGGCAAGTTCCGTCATTATTGGCAGAGCTAGTTCCTTTACAATTAACAAGAGAATTTAGATGACCACAGTTTCACTATAACCAGATCTTTTTCGTGTTGAGTTGTCTTTCCCTATTATAAATGGCTCTGGTAGCACCCCTCATTATTAGATTGCCTTACATTTCTCATTGTAAGATCCTGTTTTCAGTTACTTATAACTTTGCTAAACTTGAATGATTTGGGCTGAAATATTCCATGCCAGGTTCCTGCCTTAAGGCTGAATTCTTTGGGAAAATTTCACCTGAGAGGTTCAGCCCTTTCTAAGAATGAGTGGCCACTAATTGTGTGTTCCTCATTTTCTGGGTTCCCAACTTGATACTCTGGGTGTGATTTATAGAAGTGCTGAGTGCTCACAGCAGTAACTGTGTTCCGAACAATGCTATATCATGCTAAGTACTCCGAAAAATCAGGTCCTAGGCATCTAAAATTGGACACCCCAAATTAGTGGAAATGTTTGACCTTAATCTTTCTGTGCCTCAGTTTCCAATTTGTAAAGTGGGGATAACAATACCCCTCACATGGGTGTTGTGAACATAAAGCACCCACATACTATAGTGATGATCAGGATAAAAAAAATGAGGAAATTAATAATGCTGCATTCAGACCAAGGTTTAAATAGTGTATAGGAAATAAGGCATGTGATCAAACATTGAACAACTAGGACAATATCGAATAGCTGTTCATTAAGTGAGCGTTGTCCATTCTGTGCATTGGATGAGGCAGAGGTCCTGTGGAAAAAATAGTATGGAATCATGTAATTAAAGCCTGCATCATAATGCATATGCATAGAGAGGCCAAATTAAGGTTACACAGGCAACCTTAATTCTGACATTTCCTAACTTCTGAATACTTGATTTTGTAACCTTAATAATGCTCTTTTAATGTAACTTTTTGTGCACAGTGTTCTATAGAGTTAAAATCAAAAAGTTGCTGTTTGCAAATATTTTATGCATTTCAGATGTGAACATTCTCACTCAATGGCAGTTTTCAGAAAGTAAAAGGGTAGAATTTGGCTCTTCATTTGCGAGACCATAAGTGAAAAAATTCAGATTTGAGTGAAATGAACCATATGTTATATGCTATTGAAGCAGAACAATGCATCCTTTGCTAAAATGCATCTCATTGTGCCTGGTTTGAAGGACAGGTGCTAGGTTTCTTCTTTCACTATGAATTTCATAGTTTGTTAGTTTCTGTCACAATATCGATATTATTTAAAATAATGTGTTCGTAAACTAACATTTGGCCTATAACTATATAAAGAGCCAAATGTTTAGCTTTTTCATAGAAGGGTAATATTGTAGCTCATTGATACAAGCAACATAAAAGTTAATGTAAGCAGCAATAAGATTCAGCTCTATACATAAAGTCAACTTTTTTAGAAACATTATATACACGTGTGTATTTTTGACACACTAGTGAATCAGAGACTTCATTTAAGGGTTGGACTGGGAGGGTGAAGGGGCTGGAGTAGTTGTGACTGTACTTGGCTCTAGAAGTGGAGTCTAGAAGGTTTATGGGGAGAGAGTGAATTGTGTATGTGTTGGGGGAACATGTATAATATGTAAGTAACAGTGACTATATTTTTGTAAACATTGCCTGCTGTTCCTATCCCTGAAGCCTATTAGTTGTGTCACAACTACCATTAGAATGTAAGCTCTTAAACCCAGATTTTTAAAGGTAGTTAGGCATTGCTCTACTCAGTATTGCAATGCTTAACTGATTTAGAATCTTAACTGTCACTTTCAAAAGTGATTTAGGCACTCAGGAGCCAAAACCCCATTGAAAGTCAATGGGATTTAGGGTCCTAAGTGCTTAAATTACTTTTGAAAATGATATTTAGGCTCATATATCAGTTAGGTTTTCTCCGGCTAGCCAGATCATTTTGTTTGTCCTGCATAGAGGCAGCTGGTGAAATTATTCTTTGGGGTGAGTGCTCAGCAGGGAATGACCACGGATGGACCTGGATGGGCCACAGCCCACCCAATTAGCAATCAGGTCCACCTAAATATGAACACTAGGCATAGTGCTTACAGTGAAGGTTGTTGAAGGGGGTACAAAGTGGAGTGGAGCCCTGAACTGGATGCAGGAGCTCATGCGCCGGGGTGCAACATCAACCACCTCTCTATCACTCCAGCAGGGGAGGGGATCTGCTCCATGCCCCCCTGCTCTGATTACTGCCTTCCCATTGGCTCCCAGCTCCCACACCCAATCTGATTGTGGCCACCGCCCTGCCCTCTCATATAGGAGGCTCTGGGAGCCCCTGTGCCAATGGGGAGGCAGTAATCAGATCTGGGTGGCGCAAAGGCAGAGCCAGTTCTCTTCTGCCGTAACAGAGGGGCAGCTGGGTTAAATTTGAGTGGCATTGTGATTGATGCTCTGGGTTCTGCTGCTCCCAGTCTTTGCCTCTGCTGTGTTAAGGAGCTGCTCAAGAATATCTGCTGCCCTAGCCAAAACTTCAGTGTGCCACCCCCTCCCCCCTCCAACCCTCTCAGAAGTTTGGCAGCGTTTGTTTAAGAAAGGTGAATTTTCCATAAAATGCCTACAACAGGCATAACATCAGAGTTTCTGCTGAGGCAAGACTTACACGAGTTGCATCAAATTAATATCAAAATACTCTAAACCATGCAAGAGCTTCCATGAACATCAAATCACTGCAGAGTCTGGCAACACGTGCCTTAAAAAAATGTAATCAAATTCATTTGGACGCATGAGTGTGTGGTACTTTCAGCTTCACATAAGTCTTTGTCGTGGGCAGTTGGCAGCAGACGTAATTTTACTTTTTCTATTTGGATGAGACTAACCTGGAGCTACAAACAAATTAAAAAAAAGTCCACATGGACGTATCAATAGTAAATTGAAAATCTATAGGGATTGTGTAATGAAGAGCCTATGTTCCCTGCCTTTTAAGACTAGCAAATATGCACATTTCTTAACACATCCACATCTAACCTGGTTGTCAGAAGTTCCCTACGGGAATCTGTAGATCAGGACTTTCTATGCTTTCTTCACTGCAAAATCTCTAACCACATCATTTAGATCCAGTGCGTTGGGTAAAACATGTTTGACAGATTGTTTCAAGACCCACTAACCACATTTGAGACATGGAAGATCGCACATATGAGTTTTGGTTTTGAGAAGATGCGCTCAGCACTGGCAACAGTTATGTGAAGTGTCAGAAGAATACGCAGGGCAATAAATGTATTGGAGAAAACTGATGCCATGTTATTCAGGCAGCAGATGTATTCCAGCTGTTGTGTAGGACTTGCCTTAGGTTCCACTCTGTAAGCCAGCACTGTCAATTCATCACATAATTCTGAAGCCTCTATATCCTTCAAATCACCATTTGTCAGGATGGATTGGAGAACAGTGCACTTTTCAAATAATGTCTCCTAACTGCTTGAAGGCAGTTCTGGGATTTTTACTAAACGCTAAAAGACTTACTAGGTTTTTGAAGTTGAGAAAATCTTTCCTCAGCTGACTGTATGACAGTATCACTACTGAATAAAAAGTTCACTTTGAAGCGCTGTTCAAGGTTGACAGCTGGTTCATTGCAAGCCTCAGTGAAAGAGTCTTTTTCCTTCAGCTTTCAACTTGGATCTCTTCTTCAAATCTTCCTTGTATGCCAAGTGATTCTGCTAATTGTCAAGGAATAGCAAGTGCAGATGCAAAACAGCAATCTGACCAATAGTTTTGCCAGAAGTCTTGTAGACTACTTGTTTGATTGCTTGACGAAGGCCAAGTTTTACCACTTGTAAAGTCTTGCTCACTATGTTAATTTCAAACAAAATATCATGCCATTCCACTAAGCTGCACAGAAATTTGAAATTAAATATTTGTCCAGCAATGCATCTTGCTTCTTGCGAGATTTTCTTCAAGAAGTACCAGTGTTGCATCATCAGCTATGGATAGCCATACATCGTGCACTTCTCCAACTTGATAACTTATGGCTCTGACAGCTTCAGCGCTGCTTTCCCAGCTTGTTCCAGACAGTTGTTTCACTGTAAGACCCAAGTTTCTGTTATTTCAAAAGAATATCCCATCGATACATTGACTGTGAAAAATAAACAAAAATTGTCTGAATGACCCCACCGAAGCTTTCTGCATCAGTACAAGATCCAGCAACATTGCTCAGTATCAGGTTGAGTGAATGGGCATTGCTGGCCATGAAAAATGTTCAAGTTAAGGTTGTGCACCCATTTCTGCACTCCACTATTCTTTCCCCTCATATTACCTCTGTTGACATAATCATGTCTGCAAGAGATAGTCCCATCTTGTTTAACTTATGGAGAAGAACTTCCATCATATCTGCACCAGTTGAATCATTCAGTTTCACAAAAGCTAAGAAGTTTTCCTATATTGCGGTGTTTACATCTTGTTTTCCTCATCTTGTGGAAACATATCTTACAATCACAGTGATTTGTTGTATGTGGTTAATTTCGGCATACATTCAAGGATGACTGAATAATATTTGACTCCTTCACCAGGGATAAGATTTTGCCTTTGATTTTGATACCAAGAGGTCAATCAACTCTTTCTGAATGTTTTTTCCAAGGTAACAAAAATAAGTTTTATCTGATGTTATTCTTATCAAATGTTCTTTTGCAATGCCATCAAACATGCCCATCAACTCTACAAATTTTAGAAAATTTCCATTACTTGATTTATACAGCCTGCCTGAGTGGCTCAGGAAAGCCAAGTTCTCAACAGCAATTGTCCAAGAAAGAGCCATAATTCTATGCAGATCGTTGCGCCAGTGTTCTGTTTTGGCTTTTATACACTGATGATATTGATCAACTGTTTTATTACAGTTTAATCTCTTCCATTTTCCCACATCTAGACCAATGAGATCTGATCAAGAGATTTTTCATGATTGCTGAGAATGGCAAATAAATGTTTCCAGTTTCAAATGCCATCACTTGCCAGCACAGACATCACATTCAAAGTAAAGATCTTACAGCAAAAACAAATACACTTTCACTGCTTACTGAGTAAAGTTACCAGATCCTTGCAACATCCCCACCAGTTGACATATAGTGCTTGTAGTAATTTGGAGCAAACGTCCTGTTTCCAGTATGGGAAGTTCAAAAGATTTTACTTGCATGGACCCTTTGCCGCTAGCTGTTCTGCAATTCTTCAGTTTATTTTGGGCCATTGGGCAGTATCAGATCAGCATCAGTCTTCTTTTCGCTAGTGATGTTGCTTATAGTACTCATGTAATCGCTATATTTTCCTGAAGAGGCAGTGTCTTACTCTGTTCCATGAGTGGTTTTTGCTTCAATGACTTCATCACCAGGCAGTTCTGGTTTCTTATTTTCACAAATTTCCTCCACTTCTCCAGTATTAGCAACATTAATTTTTCATATAGTTTAACATAGAACCTTTCTGTGACTCGCAAAAAGCATCTTTTTCTGCTTTGCGTTATTCATATTCTGCACCAGACAAATACTTTCCGTTATCTGACATTGTAAAACTCCAAGCAGCAAAAAGCACTTTTTAAAACTCATGTTGGTGTTTGCAGGACTTTGACGATGAAAAAACTCCTAATTGAGGTCAGTCATTGTTGCTAACAGTTTGCAACCTCAAATAAGAGTTTTATTTAGGTATTAGTGACAGTGGTAGACTGCTTTATAATGGGTAACTGAATTGTAAAACTATCATTTTGTTCTCACCTCAATTTCGCCAGTCAAGAATTGAAAATATAAATAGCTTCTCCCAGAAATCTGCTGCCTTAGACAGTTACCTAGTTAGTCTATAGCTAGAGTGGCCCCTGTCTCTGCTCCCCATGGATATAGACTCTGTCTTATGAGGAGCCCATGTGTCAGGCTTCCCATCAACACGGCTCCATCTCCATCCCCACACCACCCAACTCTTATTTCCTCCCCATTGACAGAGGTGTGCCCTGCCCACTACTGAAGAGGCCTGGTCAGAATCTCATTGGTTCTCAGCTCCCAATCAGCCAATGCGGAGGTAGTCACTGGAGTTGGGTGGCATGGGGCAGAGTCTGAGACTGTGTTGATAAGGAAGCAGAGGAGAGCAAAGTGGTTCTAAGGTAGTAACAGCTTTAGTAAAAGACTGTGTCCTGCAGTGATCTGCCTCAATCTTTTTTTTTATTTTTTTTAAATTTTTGTTGAGTCTGTATGGCTTGTCAAAGGGTTTTAGTGGATTTTGTGACCCTCTACTACCTTAAAGTTGCATTGCTATCCCTGAGTTATGCATTGCAATGCTGAGTGCAGCAATGACTAAATACCTTTAAAAATCTGGATCTTAAGGCCAGGGATTTTGTCTTCCTATATATTTATAAACCACCTAGCACATTTGAAGTATTACCTCAATATATAAAAATAATTAATAATAATATTAAAGGAGTTATAATAATGAATTTGCAGTAGTTGTGATTACTGTATATAGATTTAATCAGAAATAGTGCCAATCGAGAGCTTTTATATGCACAAACCTTTTCAGCATTTGAAATATGCGGAAGTAGGCATCAAAGGCTTGAAAGATAAAGAAGGATTTCAGGAATTTTAATACCACATTAGTTTTCTGGCCAGACACAGGGCTTTTATATTTGTTTTTATCAAGAACGCTTCAGCTACAAAAAGAGAGATAATTTTGCAAACTACATTTTTTGCAGGTAATTAGTCCATAATGTGTTCTATAGTCCATCTTGGTGTTTTGGAAACATTCAGAAATAGTTCAACATTTCATGTTTGCAAAGTAGTAACTAAATGTAGATTTTTTTTTTCTATTTGCATCTGTTTCACAGTAATAAATTCCATGTGTTATGTTATAGCATATAAGCTCTGATTCATTTAACTGAGAATGGGACAAACAGTGTAGACTTATGCACTTTCTGCTTTTTATCTTTCGTACTCTATCATTATTTGCATATTGTTTTGGATTCATGTTTTGTAATACTCAGACTAACCAGCATTCTATACTACCTATGCTATTAAATATGCAACACGTTACTGCTGTATTGTATGCTATTAGAATATGTGTCTGGTACTTGAAATGTCTTAGTAAAAGCAATAAAAAAGGTGCAGAATGAACATACACACTTTGGGTTTAGTGCACACAGTACTGTAATACAGGGGCATCATGATAGTCAGATTATCCCTGACTCTTACACTGGGGTGGTGTGAGGAGGGGAAGAGTTCAAAGATTCATGCTGTAGATTGTAAGGCTGTAGGGAACACTGTGATTAACTGGTCTGACCTCCTGCATAACAAAGGCCTGCTGGAAGTAGATCATATCTTTTTTTTTTTTTTTAGAGAAACATCCCATGGTGATTTAAAAATTGCCTGTGATGGAGAATCCACTACAACCCTTGACAAGTTGTTCCAGTGCTTAAGTACTGTCACTTGTTAAAATGTTGCATCTTATTTCCAATCTAAATTTGACTGGCTACAGCTTCGAGCCAGTCAAATTTAGGCAATTAGGCTGGATTTATCAAAGAGATACCAGGTATTGTGGATATTTATTTTTAAAATGTTAATAAGTGGCACTCCTTTCCCAGTACAAAAGTAGAAAGGGCTGAAAATTAGTCATTAGATATTGTAACTTTCACCTCAAGCTTTTTTGTTAGAAGAAAGACCACATTGGTAGTAACTGAAAGTTAATTATAGCCTGCCAGTTGTTGTTTGGCCTATATGAAATGAGTTGATGATTTCACTTCAATCCAGAATGGCCAGGTACCCCCATTTCAGGCAACACCATGACAATTCCTTCTAATTATCATTATAGCATGAAGTTTAAAGAAGGAAAGGTAGGGGGAAGAACCGAATTAGCCTGGAAATAGAATTATCCTCTCATCTTCTAGAGATGCTTTTTCCATTGGAGTATTGGCAGGGCTTTGTGGGATAAGATTGCATCACTACCGCCCTGTGATGTAATTGATCTGCGGATCAGCAGCACACTTTCAGTTTCTGTAGTTATGTATCAGTCACCTGTCACAGTTAAACACTGAGCATCCAGATTCTCCTGGCCATACTCATGTTGAATATTCCAGAAGTAACCCCACCAAAGTCAATATGACAGCTCCTGGAGTAATGTGTTACTCAAAGGAAGGGTATTCAAATGTGTTCCTAAATTCATTTTTTAAATGTTTCTTATATCCAAGAGTAGAAAAACAATTGTAAAATTTACTGAATGCTCTACAGTAAAATGGCCTTACTCTATATAGCTTATGGAACAATTTGATGTTTATGAAATGCCATTTCTCTGGAAATGTGATACTTATTGCTGGACTAATCATTTACTTCCAAATTTTTAAAAAAAAGGAATTGTACTTATTAATTTAAAAACTAATCACCAGTTGTCCTCAAATCCTGTCTAATGAGTGAAGAACTTTGTACCATAGTAATTTGAACCAAGAAAAACATTCTGAAATGAAACTTGGTCGTATCACCCTCTTCAGTATTATGGAATGTCAAAAAGTCTGTTCAAGAAACAGGAAACACTGTGTCTTTAAGAACTGGTTTAATGTAAGTTTGTCAGAATATTTATAAGTTAGAAAGATGTAGACAATTATTTTTAGGCCTTGAAAAATATTATTTTTAGTCCTTGAAATAAAAAAATATTTTTAGTTCTTGAAAGCCCTGATGCCTGACAAACTTCAATGTGTTTTATTCTTTCATCAGCCATGCCCAGAGTAGTATTCCCATTTTATAAATGGAGCTAGAAATCAACTTCCTCAGAGCAGCACATCATTTCCCAGTTTCAAGCCCTGATAAATGTTATGATTTCTGTATGCTGATACATAAGGTCTGTGAAGAGTCTTGACGAAGACAGTATCGGAAACTTAATTCCTAATCTGATCTGATGTGAATTTCAGTTTAAAGAGAAACTTGATTGTTATGGTGAGGGACAGCAGATTTAATAAAATACAATAAGATGCATAATTGGATTAGTATAGATGGATACCGTAATCCATTATTGCTCAAAAAGGACAGAAAAACAGTTTTTATATTAATGGTTGGATGTCCCCCCCTCAAGATAAGTTCTTGCTTATGTAAACTTACATCAGGAAAGTAATTCATATTGGAGGTTCTCTTTGTATGTAGTTACATACAAATTCAACATTATGATTTCTGAAGTTCATAAAAGTCAGAAGCAAAGGTGCTATCAAATCACTACAGAAGTGGATACGGGCCAGGTGGTAAAGGTAGTCAAGTGGGATTTGACCACAATAAAGCCTGTTCATTCAAGGCCATTAAAAACTCAATTAATGTCATGAGTCATTGTTTGACAATTCAATTAAAGTCTATGACCTTCCCAGTTGATTTAATCAGTTACTTCTGCCTAATTTAATAGATCCTATGTCTTTAGCTGTTAAAGCATGATTGGCGTTTCCATGTTGAAATGGTTATACAGATGTCATGATTTGGCACAATTCAAAAGAATTCACTGCGTCTATCTGTGCATAGAGGTACCTACAGAAAATATGGAAGATGTTCTTTATATACGTTGTTTATTGTTGAAAATAAGATTTGAATTAATCCTTTTAATGACGCGTCAGCCATTTTTCTTTACAATCTGTGGTTTGGAATATGCTTATATAAATCTTATGTAGTCTTGAAAATGAATGTCAGGTTTTATAAAAGCATTTTGATGTTAGATCTTTCCTTGCTTAAAGAACTGGTACTTGGATTTGAAGAAGACACCTTAAAGACTTCTTGGCATTGGAAGCATTTAATGTATTATTCGACCAATTACATTTAGAATAAAGAAAATTATTCTTCCTTTTCAATTCATTTGAAAGATTTCCTTGTGGCAGCATTTTAGTTTTGTGATTCAAATATTCACTTTCCAGAAGGTGAGGACTACAGGTGTATACGAACCCTAATATTGTTCATCACACATACTATCTGCATTTAAAAGAGGTAGCACTATTAGATGTAAAAGATCCAGATCCTCAGCTGGAATAAATTGGTGAAAGTGTATTGACTTCACTGGAGTTATTCCAATTTACTCTAGCTGAGGGTCTGGCCCAATTGACTGGTACATTTAAAAAAGAGGTAATTTTGTGAAACATTTGTTCCAAACATGCTTAGATATATAATTACTGCCCACTTTATTTCTCTTGAAATACATTTAAATGTTTTTGGAATTTATTTCTTATCACTGAATTTACGAACAACGTTCTGCGGTGTAACCTTCTTTATGTCGTAATTAACTGCATATCATTTATTTCATCCTTTGTGAAGTCTGTGGAAATATGGGAAGGATGACCAAGTGTTTGAAGAACAGGACTGGAAAATCAGGGAATTGAGTCTTATTCCTGGTTCAGCCATAGATTTCCAGTGTCGCTTTTGGCAAGTAACTTAACTTTCTTTGTGCCTGAATTTCCCCATCTGTAAAATGGGGCTTGTAATACCTACTTGTAAAGTACAATGAGATCTTTCTACACAAAAACACTACAGATTAAGTACAGAATTTTATTGTTGTATTTATGAAATTGGACTATGACTGTACTATTAGGCCTGTGAAACATCGGAAGACATATCTTAATAATATTATCTTACATTAATACAGGCTTTTCATCTTGAAGGATGTCAAAGTCCCATGGGCACTGCTGCCACTGAAATCCATTGTAAAACTCCGATTGACGTTGGTGGGAGCAGGACTTCAGCTATTTGTACATTTGGACTGGAAGAACTGTTTTGCAATGTACTATAGCACTACATGACATTAGTCAGGAAATGAGGAACAATATTCTATCTATATGGAAACATCATAGGGAATTTATTTAACCTGGATGTACTTGAGTTAGAATTTGACCAGGTTGAGGGGACCAACAGCCTATTATTTTTTACAAGAAGTGCCAACAGATAGTAACAAGTAATCAGATTACCTGTTTTGTGTGTCATCTGAAATATTTTTCTGGCAGAATGGAGGTCATATTGCATGTGAATAACAAATTCCTTTTTGAAGAGGTAGCAGCAATGTTTGTGGCAAATTGTTATTTAGAGATTCTTCTTTAAATATTTTCCATAACTGAACTAGAATGAGTAGAACAGGTTGGCTTTTCTTAATATATTGCTCATATTTTTTCTAGAAGGTATTTCTATTGTTTCTTATACTGAAGATATATTCTCATATATAGTTGTACTGTATGTGCCACATGCCATCTTCTGGGCATTTTTAGAATTGTCAGTTTGTTAAAATTGCCCTTAAACTGCTGAGCTGGTCATTTCTCTGTTTAATTATATGATGAAGAAACTTAGGATAGTTGACATCCATCTACATTACAACATTATTCTAGAAGAAATCTAGAATTCATCCAAAGAATGGCATCCAAAGAAGTGGGTATTCACCCACGAAAGCTTATGCTTCAATACCTCTGTTAGTCTATAAGGTGCCACAGGACCCTTTGTCGCTTCTACAGATCCAGACTAACACGGCTACCCCTCTGATACTAGAAGAAATCTTGAATTTCTTAATGAGTCATTTTTAGAATGGCAAGATAATGGTTTCATGCTCAGTGCTAAATACAAGCACTGGGTATTGTCTCAATGCAGGGACAACAGTTCTTTACAGAGCCAACAAATTCATTGACATTGCAGGAGTAAATGTGCATTTTGTACAGACTGCCAAAAAAACACTGTAGGAAATAAAAGCAGAAAGAAATGAAGAGCAATATTAAGTAGATCAAATGTGAGGTGTTCAGATACCAGAATGATGAGACTGGTATATAAGAACCATAGATAGAATTACTATGTTAGAAGTTAGTTTTGTGCAAAACATTTTTTGAACCAGTTCAAATCCCAATTTTTGGAGACATCTTGTAGTGGGGAATGGAGGGCTCAGTGGGCAGAACATTACATTTGTTGAGACAAAACCCAAAAGTAGTTTCTCTCGCTCTCAACTTGAAATCGCCTTCCACCAATAGAAATGTCCCGTGGCTTGTCTACCTCCCACTCTCTCAAAATCCTCTACTATTAAGGAACAGATCCTGCCATTCTTACTCCTGTTGAGTAGCTCTTTATTCATTGTGTAACCCTTTGGAACAGTGGTTCTCAAAGTTTTGTACTGGTGACCCTTTTCACATAGCAAGCCTCTGAGTGCGACCCCCCCCTTATAAATTAAAAACACCTGTTTATATATTTAACACCATTATAAATGCTGGCGGCAAAATGGGGTTTGGGGTGGAGACAGCTTGCAATCCCACATGCAATAACCTCGTGACCTCCGAAGGGGTCCCAACCCCCAGTTTGAGAATCCCTGTTTTGGAAGCTTGTTTTCCTTCTCAATGAGTAATACGGACTATTCAACATGAATAAGAGTGGCTGGATAAGGCTGCTGTTTAGTAGAATTGTCCTGCTTAGAAAATTTTAATGGGTGGGTTTAATTCCAGTCAATGGACTAGTATTCTAGTTGATATAAATGAAGGCTCTTTCTACTTAGTGTTGGGGGTTTTTTGGGGTTTTTTTTGGGGGGGGAGGGGTGTTTTCATCTAACAGTAATAACAGAGCTACATACTTAAATATGTCCTTTGGCTATTTTTGACTGTCCACTGTTCTGCTTAATAAGATTTGAGGTTCTAAATAGGTTTTTAGATTACATACACAAATTATATACAAATCTTAAAGATAATTGGCAGAGGGTCTTCAGAGTCAAGTTGGATTAGAATTGAGAGAGGAGATCAGGAGGTTTCTAAGATAATAACAAAGCTTGCATTTTGATGTGGAGCTGCAGAAATTTCCCTTTCTTTTCTAGGATTATTGATGGAAAATCTACAAAATCTCAAAGCTATCCCTTTCAAATGGTCCTGCTCTAGATGCTATATCTCTAAAGAGATGCTGTGAATATGCTGTCAGAACCCATATGGCAGCCAACAATTCCTTCTTTTAAACCTTTCCCAAAATATTCCCTCCCTTGTGAGCTACTTCTTGCACTTCAGAAAAAGCAGAATATTTTGGGTTGGTTTTTTTTTCTTCTGAGTTTCCTGGTGGATAATGTGCTTGCTAAAGAGGCTATGGGTTTTTATGCCCTATTAACTGCAAACGGGAAAAAAAATGCCCTTGAGACTTGCCTAAGTGAAGTCAGTTTAAAAACTTTTAAAATGCAAACTAGACAGCTAATGATAGAGCATGTGCCTGAAAGCCAATATGAGAGTATTTCTATTAGTTAAATTAAAGAACTGTTAAATTTGCCTTTTGAGTTACTCACATATTGTGGGGGGAGGAAAGAAAAAATGTAATTTTTAAGGAATAGTAACTTTAGAATTATTGTGACAGGGATTAAGAGTGAGTGAATGGAGCTGAACAGGCAAATTACACAAAAAATCTCCACTGACTACTCAACAGCTCACTAATGGGGAGGTAGTCAGAACTACTATACTTGAAGAAATTTTAAATTGAATTTCAAAATGAGAATAATCAGATATTTCCTATGAACATAGAATTAGAACTAAATAACACAAGACAATCCTGCTGGTCAGTTTCAACTTATATTGCAGGCGCCAGGCCAAATTCTCCACCAGTACAACTTTAATGGGACATTCCCCAGGGGGGAATTTGCCTCTCTTCCTTTGGATATGGATGAGAGTCTTCATTTTTAAGCTACCCAAAATGTAAAATCACCTTACTCAACTCTCGCTTAATAGATGCCTGTAATGAATCCTTTCCCTATAAAGTGAAATACACCTTAATATGCCAAATAGATAGCAACTTCTCATAGGAAGTCCATCGTACTGTAGTTGGGATGGGTTTGCCTATTCCAGTGTAATTGCAGAGGTAGTTGTGCACTCTCAGCTTCATGCAAAACTTCAGTGCAAAACAGAATTCTTCCCCAAATATTGTGTGCCAATAGCTGCACCACCATGAAATGTAAATAGTTCAAAAAACAAAAAGGGGTGTTGGAGAAACTAGCAATATGTCAAGTCCCAAGCCATAGAAATATTCTTCCCATCCCGAGGAGATAAAATATTCTCTCAATCTTCCATTTTGAAACAGTCTGGAGGAAAAAAAAGGGGGGAAACCTGTTACTAAGGGGGTGTAGCCAGTAAATATATTTTTGTATATGGTCAATTCCCTTTAACACGTTTGATGTACAACATTTAAAGCAAAGTAGACATATGGCATTGTGTTCACTTTAATGTTATATTTAACTTGTATTTTTAAGTGGGAGTCCTCTGCCCCCATTTCAGAACTCTAAGGGATTCATATTTGTCTCCACTCTACTTCTTCCTCCATGTCACAGACATTAAGGAAGAGGATTGAATGAGTCTCCCTTCAAATCCCATCAGTGCTCTTCCTACGATGGGGATCTACAGTTAACTTTAATGTAATAAATCCTTAAAGTAAGTCTAGTTTTGAACTCCCTGAGAAATTGTCTGGTGCAGAGCTTTTTATCTCTGCCAGGGGACATCAGAGAAATTAATGGGAAAGTAGATTTGGAGTGCTAGTGTGTGCAGTTCTCAAATGACTTACTATGTAAAACAGGCATTCTGAAACCTACCATCGGTAGTTTCAGCTGAACTTTAGTATAATCTCTAAGGAACAGATCCTGCTGACCTAATGCAGATACAACTCCCAATGAACTCAATGGAAATTTTACTTGTGTAAGGACAGCTGTATCAAAACATGTTGTTGTTTGTTATTACTGTAGTGCCTGAGAGGCTAATCATGGACTAGGACCTCATTTTGCCATGCACTGTAGCAACACAGAACAAAAAGATCTGCTTGGCTTTGTTGATCTCTATCCCAGATAATTACTCCTTGTCCAAAGTTCCATTGTAGTTACTAATATAACAGCAAACAAATGTTGACCTCTGACATTACTGTTTGACATCCCTTACTGTCATTTTCCCTTTCCTTGGATTCTGATGTCTCAATAGGACTCCATTTACTACTACTCAGAATTCTGGAATCCTATTTGCTGCTACTACTAATGGGATTCTGCTTGCCATTTCATGTGTGACAACTTAAAATCCTGCCTGCTTTCCTGATTCTATAATCGGAGGCTCCTCTCTGGTTCTGAAATCCTGTGGATGCTCTTGATCCTATTTGTATTTTCTGTGTCCAGTTTCTATTGTTCTAAACTTTGTAGCTAAATTATGTGTAACACCAAAGAGAGAGTGGAATTATTTTGTGTTGCCCCAGGAGATAACTCAGAATAATGGGATGAAACTGAGCAAAGGAAAAGGTAGGTGAATATCAGGAAGTGGTGAAATCCACATTGCTGAGTCATTTAAAATGACACTGGAAAAAGCATGTACTGCGGGGAAGAATCGTGCTTTGGTCCCAAGGGAGTGAAGTGAACAAAAGATGACCTCATAGATTAGTTTTTTTCTGTCGAATCTTGATTCTTTCCTTGCCAAGCTCTTCCTTTTTCTTATTGATTCATTTTCAGTGTATTGTCATGCATATTTCCACATGCTCCCTGATCACATTGATAAAAGTACAAAGATGATTATTTAGAAATAACTCATAAGAAAAATGTAGAAAAAAGTTACTAAGTACAGTTATCAGTTAAACTACAGCTTTTGGGGTTTTTGTCCACCCGGTGACCACTGCATAGTTGATGAGCTAGTCCAAGAGTTATAAACAAAATATGAGATTTCTCCTTGAAATCTTTCAGAAAATTATCCTGACAAAAAGTCATCAGATGTGCTACTGGGGCCCAAGCCTACTTTCCTTCTTTCCATGTCCATCACTGCCACAAATGCCAGATAAATGTTTTTTCCTATAAATATACATTCTGTTCTTCCTCCCTTCCTTTTGTCCCCTTTGGCTTAATTTAAAATGAAGGAACCTAATATACTTAATAGATTTTTATTTTGTATTAATGTGGATGTTTTTTGCACTGATTTCCATTTTATTTTAATGTTTCGGTTTAATTTCTATTGGGTTATTTAGTATAACATTTTTTTTTTACTGGTCAGAACTTTAGAACCATTACACTAGTTAACTCATTTCCAAACCAAATGACATATAAACTAAACAAAAGTAAAGTACTTTTAAAATTATGGATTAATTGGTACTTCACACAGAAATTTGAACTAAGGAATAATTAACATTTCTGAAAATCCCTTTATTTTGGAAATAACTAGTTTCCAAAGTGTTTGTTAAAAAGCAAATGAAAATCATTGGAATGTTTTAAGTTTTTAACTGAGCACCAACCTTCCAAACTTAAGGTGCGTTTCAGAGAATGAAGTAACAGAAGCCTATGTTTACTCATGTTTTCTTGGTTTGGAGAGACTATTTCAGTGTCCCAGATGGTCCTAGTGAGACTTGGGTTTTGTTGTGGTTCCTTAAGGAACCAGAAGCACTTGGTTTCCTTCCCAACCAGCCACTCACCTATGCTGTATACACCCTGAACAACAACTGACTCTCATCTACTAATTTCTGTATAGCTGAGAGTAGTCATGTGCAGAGGAAACTGCACTAGCTCCCACCAGGCTCTTTGAGCTGCTCCAAGCCCCTCATCCACCTTCTAACCTTCAAGCTGCTCTGCCTTCCATTCTTGTTCTCAGCAAATCTTAGGACTCACCTGGATCCCAGCTGGGAAACTGGGGACAAGAGGAAAAGGGTAGAGACGAGAACTGAGTGAAGAAAGGGTGCAGTTGAATTGAGGGAGATGAGAGGGGAAAAGAATTCAGAGAACTGGGAAGGAAAGGTGGTGAAGACAATGGGGAGAGAATACAGAAAGGAAAAGATAAGGAGGAGGAGGAGGTCCAGATTTTGTGTAGGGAGGAAAGACTGAGGGGAACATTTCAAAACCTTTACTTTAGTGGTTGGTTGAGGGAAGATAGAGAAGTGAGAGGAAACATAACCAGAAAACCCCAAAAGAGGAGACGAGAGTATACAGACAGGAGGGGAGAGAAGCAACAGATCAGGCAGGAGTTGAAACAAGTGGTGAGTGAGAATAAGAATGAAATAAGAGAAGGGCCTATGGAGGGCAAGGTGAAAATGCTCTAAGGAGACAGACTGCAAAACATGGCAGTGTTTCCCAGATGTTCGTTTGGAAAAAAAATTCACCATAAATCAGATTGTTTAGAAATTGGAACCTTTCAATAATATGACAATGCACTTCTCCATGGCTGGCCATTGTATTTCCTCGTAGATCAGACCTACCAAGAGGACTGATTTTCTTGGTCCTGAGAGTCTCCCTTCCAACTTCCCACAGTGACAGGTCCCACAAAGCAGAGGCTTATTCTCTAGACTCTCAATTGCTAGACTTTTATTTCTTCAGTTGTTGTCTCCCAACTCCAGGGTGCACTGTTCTGACTACCATGTAGGCATCTTGTGTCTACCTCAACTCTCTGGCCCAACTTACTGCCCTTTTTGAATTTCTGCTATTTACTGCCTTTGAATATATCAGTGAATGATGTTGCCCTCTAGTGGCTTATAAGTAGAGAGGACCTACTATTATTACTATCAGTTTCCTGCTCTGTTCTGCAAAGCACAATTTATGAGTTCTCCACTCTGTCTCCTACGTACAGAAAGAGCTATTTTAGTTAATTTTAAAGGTTTTAAAATATTTATAATTTCCCCCTCTGTCTTGTACAGTAGGACTAATCATAACTGATTAGTGAAATATCTATACTGCAATCAGGAAAAGTGATTGCAGCACATGTAGAAATAGCCAAGCGTACTTTGATCTACTCAAGTAAGGATAACTGTGAAACTATAGCAGCACGGGCAGTGGATTCTCAAGTATGTACCAGCATCCTGGGTGGGCAGGGCTAGCCTGTGTTATGTGCTACAATCACACCTCCTGACTGCAGTGTGGACATAACCTAAGCTATCTAGCTTCATAGTTGGAGTGATGCTAAAGTAGTTATATATAAATAAAATTTCTCTAAACTTGTTTTTGTTAAGCATATACAGAAAATGTGGTGGTGTTATGTAAAAGTTTTATTTGACCTCATTCGGAATGTTCAGTTTGCATAACTCACTTCTGAGTAATGTGGCCATCCTGAATTCATGCTGGTGCCTTTATATCACAACTCAACATCATGTTTTTTTTTTCTTTTGTGTGTGTGTGTGTATATATATATATTGAGGTCACGGGAACTACTCATATGCCTAAAGTCAAGCATGGACCTAAGTGCTTGTCAGAATTGGGTTGAGTGCTCACAAGATTGAACCCTATAAAACACAATATCAATTTTTGATCCCAAGTGCCACAGCTTTTACTATAAAACTACGGATTAAAAAAAAAAATTTAACCTTTCATATAACCTGTAAAAAGCCATTTTACCTTAAATGTGCTACATCATGACCTTTTGCTAAGGTCACTCTATTTTATCTCACGTCATGTGACCTTCTCAACTAATAGCAGAGCTCCAGGGCAATATCAACAGCTATCTTGGATCATTGTAAACATGAAAAGTGACAACTGTTAGATAATTCTTTCTGTGTTTTCCCCTGCATCCCACTGCTCATTTTAAAATAGTAGTTTTACAAAACATAGTTCCTCTTAAGTCCTTGTGTTGATTGGTAATGGTTAAAAGTCCATTCATTGACATTTACGTCTGTGTTAAATTGGTTTCCTCTCTATAGTGTTTGTGTCTTGCAATATGAGTTACAAAATTTGGCAGAAGAAAAAGGAAATGTGTCCTTAAAGCTTCCCTAAGTGTGCAATAAGTTTAAATTTCTCAAATAACAGACTGTTTTGGCTCCAAATGTGCTTTTAGCATCTGATATATTTTGCTTCTATTTTAGGACACAGGGTTATGTGACTTTGTCTAAACCAGTGACTGATTGGCTGGTCACCAATTTTTGCCACTCTCATAGCATGGCTATGTGTTCTGCTAAGAGTATAAATCTATTTTATATTGCATGATCTTGTCAACCATTTATTGCATTTGACAGTCCAAGGTTATAATAAATACATATCCATTGAAGGTGTAAATGTAAGTGGTGAGAGAGGGTTTAATTTCAAGACAATGGTTATCCTTTTAACAACAATCAGAGTAATGGAAACAGTAATCACAACAATAGTAACTGAAATTATTTGTAATAGAAATATTTAATTGGCATTTTATTGACCATGCAAAGAGGAAAAAAGAGTCATACTGAGTCACAGCTATTCTATGGCAGATCCCTTTGGGTAAATAAGCATATATGGCACGATCAATGAAAAATGTGCTAATTTTTTTTTAAAAATAATAAAAAAATGCACAGCTGTGTTTAAATTGTCAACGTGATACATCCTACAAGAAAATTGCTTTACTGTACATCTTAGTTAATGTTGATGAGAATGAAAGGAAAAGTATAACTTTTAGCAGGGGTGAAAGTAAAATGCAGCCCCAGAAGGGGCGGGGCGAGGCGGGGGGTGGTCAGCATCCCCCAGCCAGTCCATCTGCACTCCCTGGCCCGCGCCACCCGGGGCTCCAGTGGTGATTTAAAGGGCCCGGGGCTCCAGCCAGCGGCAGCGACGGCCAGAGCCCCGGACCCTTTTAAATCATGGCCCTGGGGTAGCTACTTCTTCTCCCTCCTCACCGTCAACGACCGGGGGAAAAAAGGGCTAGCAACATTAAAGCGCTGCCACGGCAGCGCTTTAATGTTGCTGCCCCTTTTGCACCCCCCATCGGTGGCCCTGCCGGGTCATCGCTGCCCCTTTTGAGCCCCCCCATTGGCAGTCCTGCTGATAGGGACCCGGCGGGGCCGCCGATTGGGGGCGCAAAAGAGGCAGCGACGTTAAAGTCAGCGGCACAGGCCGGTACTGCTGGCTACCTTTTACCGGTACGCCATACTGGCCCGTACCCGCTTACTTTTACCCTTGACTTTTAGCAGAAATATCCTGAAAGACTTTTTTTCCCAATAAAAGAAAAAGAAATAGGATTATTAAATTGCAGTACAAAGAGTAATATTTAAGTATTTATTAAGTGAAATAAAAGCTTCCATTGCCAGGAACTGGTTTTTTTAAACAAACAAGTTATTGGTGAGTTTTTTAAAGTAAAATTCATTTTTCTATTAGCTTTTCTTAATATACCTCAGGGTGCATCATTAATGAAACTGGGCATGTGGTCTGAATATCCCAAATTTGCTGATGTGGTTATTTTCATTTCAAGTATTTTTCTTAACTACCACGTGCCAATTTTGCTGAGAATGAAGAAAGAAATTATGATAAAGTTCAGTCATTGTTCCTGGAGGCCTCTTGTTTACATCATGACATTGAAGAGCTGTGCCGAACAGCTTTTGTATTCCAGGGCCCATATGAATCCCTGTAGAGCAAATTTGCATATCACTGTGAAAATATTCCACTGAAAAGGTCCTCACAGGGGGATAAAGACATTGTTGTACATTTACAAGATATAACTCCACGTTATAATTATACTGTCTGTCTGAAACTATTGCTGTATAAGATTCAGCCGAACTTAAAAAGAAAAAGACAAAATACAAACTACCCCAACAACCTAGAAATAAACATGCTATTCTCAGTATTACTCCAGCATAGTATTGTAAACATTGATTATATTAGCATTTATACTATTTTTAAAAGAAGGGGGTTATATCTCTTGTTAGAATTGCTAATTGAAATGGCTAGATCAAAGGATCGGAGCTTTAAAAAAGTAATTTCAGAGTGGCCATTATTACAGTCAGATCAGATTTTCAAACTTTGAATGCCTGACCCTTATGAACCTTGCAAAACCTGGAAAATATCTTTAATTAAAAAAAAAAGTTCTGATCCATACATGAAAGATTTGGAAAAGACCAGGGCACAAGATGTATGCTGTTTTTCAAAGCGGTGTGAACAATCTATTCATCTGAAACTAAGTAACACATTTTCATTGTTTTTGGTGAAAAAAACTGAAAAAAATTAATTCCACATGAAACACAACGTTTTGTTCCATTTTCATGCATTTTAACTGCTTTTTAAAATTGGCCTTGTTGGTTAGAGCAGTTCCCTGGGCTAGCCTGTGGGAGACCTGGATTCAAATCCATATTCTGCTTGCTTCAGAGCAGGGACTCAAGCTTTGATTTTCCACATTGCAGGTGAGTTCCCTGTATTCACTTGGCCAGAGAGAGTGAGGGAGTGGCTGTACAACCTGGTGGTTAAGGAACTCACCTGGGAGGCGGGACAGCAGGGTTTCAGTCACTGCTCTGTTAAATATTGAGTGATTTACGCAAAATGAGACAGCTTCAATGTGAAGGATTAAGAGAGATCCACCCCAGAATGCTCAATTGCCCAGTGGTTGGAGCACTCATCTGCAATTCGGGAGATCCAAATTCAAGTCTCTGCTCTGTATCAAGCAGTGTGGGAACTTGAACCATGTCTCCCAAATACAAGGTGAGTGTTCTAACCACAGGGCTGAAGGGATGCAGCACCTCCTCTGGTGGTTTTGTGAATGGCTCTTAAGTCCCTTTGTGAATCTAGTCTTTCCTTCCTCCCCCCAAATGTTTTGTCTGAAACTATTCAGACATGTTTTGTCATGAAACTATTCATGAATTCGACATGAAGTCATGATTTGTTTCAGTGGACCTGAAACTGCATTTCCAGCAAATTAACTCTTTGTCCAAAATGTTTTGCCCAGCTCTGTTGATTTTCTTGTTAACAGAAGAACCTCAGCAATCCTTACTAGTGGCTGGGAGGCAAGTTATGGGTTAGCTAAATGAGCAAATTAGCAAGAGAACAAACATGATTAAAAAGTAATCAAATATACCACATTAAAAAACATGTTTTGTTCTCTCCTTTTGACAAGTGCAGTTTACTGTAGTTTAATTATTTACTATAATACTTCAAAGCATGGAAGGAAATGTCCTGTAGTATATTTTATAGAAGCAAGAAGTCTTTGTAATATGACAACTCACCATAGCACTTTGCTATGAAATAACCGATTGAGAAGTCTGGTGAGACTAGCATGCAATTTATGACCATTATTGGGTTTTTGGGTTAGCAAAACAAGAACTGGTCAAGTTCTGCTATATATAGTAAAAAGAAAATACAGTGTAGAATCTATATGAGACAATAGCGTAGCCAGGGGGAGCAGGGGGAGCGGCCGCTCCCTATGTGAGGAGAAGCGGCGCCTTAAAAAGCACCGCCCGAGCCCCGCTGCCAGAGCCAGGCTGGAGGGGGGGCACTTTAAAATGCCCCCGGCTCCTGCCGCTGTGGGGAGCCGCGGGCCTTTTAAAGCGCCCCCTCCCAGCCCTGCTGCCGGAGCTGGGCTCGGGGGGTGGGGGTGGGGGGGTGCTTTAAAAGGCCCACGGCTCCTGCTGCTGCGGGGACCTCGGGCCTTTTAAAGCACCCCCCCAGCCCCGCTGCCAGAGCTGGGCTCGGGCGGGGATTTAAAAGGCCCGCGGCTCCCCGCGGCTGCAAGAGCCGCGGGCCTTTTAAATCCCTGCCCGAGCCCCGCTGCCAGAGCCGGGCTCGGGGTGGGGGGCACGGACGCTTCAAAAGGCCCGCAACTCCTTCCTGCTGTGGGGAGCTGCGGGCCTTTTAAAGCACACCCCCCCACACACACAGCCCCGCTGCCGGAGCCAGGCTAGGGCGAGGATTTAAAGGGCCACTGGGTGAGTACAGGGGGAGCCTGGGGAGGTGCCTTTTTATAGTGCCGCTCCCCCTATGCTCCAGACCTGACTACGCTACTGATATGAGAGTTAGTTACATTTTTTTAGAACCCTGAAATAGTTGACGTCTTAAAATATTGTCCATCAGTGTAACAAGCCATAATATCAAAGTTTAATTTTGACAATGATTTTGTTGAAGAATGCGCCCTGGGACATCAATAGTCATCACTGTGCCCTTAACACTTGCTATGACCAGTATTTCAAATAAGTCAGTTTGGTTGGGACCCATGCTCCCTCTAGTTTAAAATGTTCCTTATGTGTGAGGTTGGATGGCTGTCCTGTGTAGGCCAAGCTATTGCTGACTTTCAGAGCGTTAATTTCTTATTTACCTTTTAACACTGACATGGATTTTAATAATAGGGGAGTTAGATTATACAATGCCTAATAATGAATCTGAGTAGGGAGATATCACGTTTGTCCAATCTTTATGAAGGAAAAGACAAATGCTGCTTTTATTTTTCATGTGCTTCTCTAAGAATGAGCAAGAATTAGTAAAAATGTAAGTGAAAATCTGAATTGAAATGTCAGGATCCAAGGATGTGACTCAGGCCTCTCACTAGTTGTATACTATGTAACTTAACTGACTTCGGTGAGATTACTTTTGATTTGCATCAGTATGAGATCATATTCGGACTCAAGAAATTAATTTTATCTTGATTGTCATCGAGTCCCACGTAGGATTGACACTAGATTATGCAGAGATCAAATCATACATTTTTCTCATGATTCTTCAGCATTCCTGGGTACAACATAGTTGAATTATTCATGAAGACATTGTTTCATGGGTGACATTTACCTCTCCTAAAATGAATGCTGCTTTGTTTAATTCATCACTGCAATTTAATAGGGATAATATTATGTTAAATTACTTACTAAGTAGCAGACATCTCTCCTCTCTGACATTTATATGTGAAGGTGTAGGAGCTTTAAGATTGTACTGTATGAATGTATTCTCTGAAGTTCCACATTCAGTAGCAAGCTTTCAGATGCTGGAGCTCACACAGATAAAGTATCCCATATACTAATGCTGCATTACAGTAGGTTTTGGTTACTGCTAACAAGATTTTGTTGATGTCTTCAGCAGTACTCAAATTACACTAAAAATTGCAGAAATGGAATAAAATGAAAAATACTCTCTTACAATCTGGTAGAAATCGCTTTAATTTATATTATTATATGGGCCATTGAGTTCTTTGAAGAACATCCAGGCTGTTTCCACACTTATATTTGCAGGAATATGGTTTAAATAAAAGAACAATCAGAACTATTCTGGGATTCAGCCACATTTTTAAATTGCCATTACTGGCAGAATATTATCCAGTTCCTTTGAAATTAGGAATGTTCATCAATATAATAGTTTTCAGCCAGTTTAGTCTGTGATGTCCCATTAACATACTGTCCACAATTAACATACTGATGGAGCTTTTTTGCTCCTTCTTTGCAAGGCTTGAGCCTGCCATGAATTAAGAAGTATCAGTCCAAAAGTTCAAAGGTTACAAACATAAAGCAGATTGTGGGCCTTGCTAAAGTCCCCTTGAACGGCCTTAAATCAGCCCTTACTTATTACTGTTATTTATTATTTGGTATTACTGTAGCACCTAAAGGCCCAGTGAGAGACAGCATCTGCGTCAAAAAGCTTACATTCTAAGTAAGACAGACATATTGTGAGAGGGAAAATGACTTGCTCAAGATCAGTGACAGAGCCAGGAATAGAACCCAGGTCTGGTGCCATATTAATTAGACAACCATATTGCCCAGTGTGAAGGAATACTCATTTGACATAAAGCTCTCTTGCTATTAAGGAGGCAGGAAAGAGGCATTTTAAGGTTGGGAGTAGGGAGCAATGCACTGTGGTGGTCTGGGGTCAGTGGAACGTTCCTATGTGGCCATTTCAGCCAACATGAATTATAGCAACCCTCAGGCTGCTCTAAAATGTGCTGCTAGGAGCCACTCTGGCCACAGGATCAGGAATGATAGAAAGATGGCTTAAATCTACTTATTCTTATCCCACCTCAGCTGGACTGAGCGCTGCATAATTATATCTACTCTTTGTTTGCCATTTTTGAGTCAAAATGTTATTTTTGTTTCCAAACAGCATTTTGAAAGGAAACAATAATTTTTGTTTCATTTTGACTTAAAATATCATTTCATTTGGTTTTTCTGTTTCAAAAAAACCAAACCAACATTTTAAGTTGAAATGAAAAGAAAAGTGTCATTTCTAATCAACATTTTGACATAAAACTCATTTTGGTTTGGTTTTTTAAAACTGAAAAGCTGCAATGAAACAATATTTCCCATGAGAAAAATTAAAAAAATTAATTGGAATTGACATTTTGCCGTGAAAAAATTTGATTCAAGTGAAACCATATGTTTTGGTGGGAAATCTTTCCACACACAAAATTTTGAGTAGCTCTGTTTTGTACACTCTCAGCTTTGTGGTACCTCACTGTGGGAGTGGAGTGGAACAACCACGAAAGGGATGTCTGCACTCCAGGCATGCTGAGAAGGTATGAATCTGTGCTGAATACAAATTTGCCCACATGAAGAGGAGCATTACGGGCACACCAAGTTGCTTATATGGGTCCATTGATCCAAATTGTCTGACAAGGGGTGGTGTACATAATTTCAGTCCATAGATAGCAATAACATCTAAAAAGGGGCTGAACTGTGGTCATGATGCCTCTTAATGGGTTGTAGGCCAGTTATTTAGCTTTGCATAAGGAAGGAATACATCCCCAGTGTATTCCTGGAATATTAACATGTGCCGTATGTGTTGTTTATATATGGCATCAACTTAAAGAACTCCAGCATTACAATTATCATTTTAAAAATGCACAAACTGGTGCATTTTATTGCTATTATGACATTTCCTCATTTCATTTCAGTAGAGGTTAGAAGGAAACTCAAGCACTTTTTGAACATTTCCATGATATTATGATGTATATGCTAACCTTAAAAATGTGGCTTTAGTATTTTTTTGACATCCTTGTTCTGAAATTTCACTATCTTGGTGAATCTTCTGTGTAGCAGTTTTGCTGAGGGAGTCTGTATGCACTCTGATCCTGGGTCAATGTCTACTATATCTTGGTTTAATATGTCTCAAATTATTGTAGTTTTTTGAGCAAACTGTAGAGCATTCTCACCTTCAACTCCCTACATTACCACTTTGATTCCTACATTTAAACAGTTCTCCAAGGCTTCGGTATCCAGTAGAATAAAATTCACATATTTCTGAGCTCAGTAATTTCATGCACTATCTCCACCTCATGACTGTGTCAGCAAGTTTAGTCCATTCAATTTATTTTTGAATGGCTTGAGTTATTATTTATTACTGAAATATGAAGCCCTTTTCAGTTTCCTCATTTCTGGCTGTCTAGACGTTTATACCAAGGTGTCTGACCACTTACAGATTTGTTAGAGGAGAACCACTTGCAAACGTCCTATAAGGCAACTGAATAGTCAATCCCTCCAATGTTGAAAGGTGGTCAAAAATCTAGTCCATTGCACACGAAGAGGCACTAAATTGACACCATTGCCCTCTCTCCTCTTTGCTTGGTCCTCATAGAGAATTTTTATTGTCTTTTGAGTAGCTAGATACATCGGCGGCCAGTTTGTAAGTGCTGATCTCAGCATCTTCTTGTGAATAATAAAGTTATTGTAAGTATCAACTCTCCTCTTCTTAAAATTGTGATGGTTGTGTCCTTCCTTTTTGTCTTGCTACTGCTAGAAGAAAATAAGTAGATAAATGAAACTGGAGCCAGCACAGAGCCTTTTAATTTCTCCTCAGGATACAGTCACTGGTTTATTTGTTCCCTGGTGCTTGGAGTATGTCCTTGCCTCTGTGACATTGATGATAGATGGAAGAAAGAAAGGGGAAAAAACCTGACTAAGATTGAAGACAACCTTTTTATTTCTTCTTATAACTGGGGTTGTAGCACTGCCTATTGTAAAAGTTGCCCAATGCTTCCCATTATAAGACCATTATTCAGTTGTTTATGACTTTGCTGGATTTTAACTGTTTGGGGTGGAATTTTTCATCTCTGCCTCAGGCTGATTTTAAAAAAAAAATCAGCCAAAATAGTTCAGGTGTTTCTGAGAACAAGGCTAGGGAAAAATACATTGTTTTGCAATGTTAAAACAATTGTGGCGACTTTTTCTTTGAGAAGATCCCCATGCCTTCATAGACTCCAAGGCCAGAAGGGCCACTGTGATCATCTAGTCTGAGCTACAGTATAACACAGATGATAGAACTTCCCCAAAATAATTCCTAGTGTATACCTTTTAGAAAAAAACACCCAATCTTGGTTTTAAAATTGTCAGTGATGGAGAATCTACCACAAGCTTTGGCAAATTGTTCCAATGATTAATAACTCTCGTTAAAAAATTATGCCTTATTTCCAGTCTGTATTTGTTTAGCTTCAGCTTCCAGCCATTAGATCATGTTATACCTTTCTCTGCTAGACTGAAGAGACCATTATTAAATATTGGGAGCAGGGACTTGAAATTTGGCAGGGTGATGGCCATTGTGTCAGTGATGTTCCTTGTAATGTTCCTGTGAAAAAATTATAAGCCTTTGAAAATTCCCTATTCGTACATGCTCACTAGAGATTTCTTATAGCTTAGTGACTAAAATCTTTGAAAAATCTGTCCTCACTGGGCATTCTCCATTCCCTCACAGCTCCTATATGTGACCAGACTGCATGCATCATCCCCACACAGTGATGGCACACATCCATTTCAGGGCTGCAGGGGCAAAGCTCTGATTGGGGTCAGGGTCTCGGATCTGGGAGAGGACAGAGACTGGCACTTGGTTGGACAAGGAGACTGTGACTGTGAGCCAGTAGGGATTCTGGAACTGGGACTCCATGAGTAGGGCCCTACTAAATTCACGGTCCGTTTTAGGCAATTTCACAGTCGACGGATTTTTAAATTAGTAAATTTCATGATTTCAGCTATTTAAATCTGAAATTTCACAGTTGTAATTGTAGAGGTCCTGACTCAAAAAGAAGTTATGTGTGTGTGTGTGTGTGTGTTGGGGGGGGGGGGGGGGTTGCAAGGTTATTATGGGGCGGGGTTTGCGGTACTGCTACCTTTACTTCTGCTGGTGGCAGCGGCGTTGCCTTCAGAGCTGAGCAGCTGGAGAGCGGCGGCTGCTGACAGGGAGCCCAGCTCTGAAAGCAGAGCCGCCGCCAGCAGCAGCACAGAAGTAAGGATGGCATGGTATGGTATTGCCACCCTTACTTCTGTGCTGCTGCCTGCAGAGTTGGGCCCTCTGTTAGCAGCCGCCGTTCTCTGGCACACAGCTCTGATTGGGGTGGGGGGCAGGGAAGTTAAAGTGGCAGAGCTTTAATATGGGGTGAATATGGCCGGTATAGGTTCTTACGCCGCACCGGCTCACTTTCACCCCTGGGTATTACCATCCTTACTTCTGTGCTGCTGCTGGTGCAGCGTTGCCTTCGGAGCTGAGTGCCCGGCCAACAGCCGCCGTCCTCCAGCTGCCCAGCTCTGAAGGCAGTGCAGAAGTAAGCATGGGAATACCGTGACACCCCCCCCCCCCGAAAAATAACCTTATGACCACCCTGCAATGCCATTTTGCGTCAGGACCCCCAATTTGAGAAATGCTGGTCTCCCCCATGAAATCTGTATAGGATAGGGTAAAAGCACACAAAAGACCAAATTTAACGGGGCAAGACCAGATTTCACAGTCCATGACGCATTTTTCATGGCCTTGAATTTGGTAGGGTCCTACCCATGAGGTTAATGGGGGCAAAGACTGGAAGCCAGTTGGCAGAGGTGAGGGGAACACTGAGATCGGACATGGTATGTGGGAAAGGTGGGGTCATTGGGATCTGCTGGACAGGGAGACTTGTGTAATAAAGTTTCTGACAATTCAGATTATCTTTTGTAGAAACAATACTTTACCTCCTTGAACCCTTTGCCCCCAATCCTCTGTTTTAAGCTAATATAAAAGGACACTGAACACCATGCTTGATCATAAAAATTCCAAAAGGTATCCGTAAGGTATAGGTTGCTATCATGCTTTTGTTATCTTTGGCTGCACTTTTAAATTTATAAGGACTCTGCCTGTGTACCATTTTGTAGCCTCATATTATACAGGAGACAGACTAAGTAGGATCTGTTGTGTAGACTTTACTTTTGTTCTTGGTTTTTTGCTTAATTGATCTGAAATCATACACTTGCTTCTATGTGTGTGGGGAGAAAATAATCAGAAAAATCAATTGAGTAAAACTTGCAAAAAGGAAGTACAGTAACAGCTCTTGTGTGTCTCTTGTGTCTTTGAGTATCATTTTAAATGAGACTGTCAGCTTGTTTAGGGCCCAAAATGTATGCCTGCCTTAAAGAAAAGTAATTCCATGCACCATCCCTGTGAAGTTTTTTGTTGTTTTACACAGTTGTTACTTGCGTGATGCAACTTTGAAGTTTCATTACCAAACGTATTGAGCTCTGACCTTTTTAATGAGGACAAAACAATAACAATGATATTAGAAAACTGTTTTTGGAGCAGCACATTTCAAATGAAATGGAAATAACTAACTTCATAAGAGGTGTAAGTGTTCCTTTAATTTCAGATATATGATACTGTATCTTTTTGTTTCTAGTAAATTACAATAATAACAAAATGTCAGCCTGAAATGGTAGAAAATGGAACAGGCAGCTTTTTTGTATTAAATATCTTGAATAGTTGTGATTCTGTAATATTGAATATGTATTCACAAGTATTCCAAAAAAAAAAAGGAAAAAGAAAAAAAAAAAGAAAGTGTGTGTATTATCTTTCAGGGAAATTGAAGGAAATTCACCTTTCTTTAAGAGAGGAACATTTAAGAGTCTACAAAGACCACTCAGACATCCTAAAGCCATGGAAGAACAGTTACTACTTTTTTGCTGATTTTATATCCTGAGATTTTTTTAAAAAAGTTCTTTAATTCTTTTCTTATAAAGAATTAAACAAAAAAAAATGTGTTGGATTCCTAGCAAACCAGACACACGGTAACTGAAGACCAAAATAATGGTTTATTTGAATAATCGTTGATATTTATAAATATGTAGACCAGGCATACTCCAGGAAGGCTGTATTCAATTTCCCTTCCTGTATGAAAGGACTATTTTTTGGCCTTAGCAGGTTGATTATGTCCAACTAAGTATTGAAAATGACGAATTAAAAAACACAGTGAACATCATTAAAAATTGGCCCATTGGGTTGCCAGCCCTCCTGGGTTGGCTGGGAGTCTCCGGAAGTGGAATTGAGTCCGGAAGATTTTAATAGGCCGCTAAAAGTCTGGTTGGTGGCGCAGCAGGGCTAAGGTAGGCTCCCTACCTGCCCTGGCTTTGAGCAGCTTCTGGAAGCAACCAGCATGTCCCTCTGGCTCCTAGATGCTGGGATAGCCAGGGGTCTCTGTGTGCTGCTCCCGCCCCGAGCGCCAACTCTGCAGCTCCCATTGACCAGGAATTGCAGCCAATGGAAGCTGCAGGGGTGGTTTGGCCTGCAGGGAGGGGCAGAGCATGGAGTTGTCTGGCCGCCTCTGATCCTAGGAGCCAAACATGCCGGTCGCTTTCAGGAGCCTCTGAGGTAAGCGCCGCCCAGCCGGAGCCCTCACCCCATCCTGCACCCCAACCCCCTGCCCCAGCCTGGAACCCCCTCCCACTCCAAACCCCTCGGCCCCACCTTAGAGCCCACAGCCCCTCCTGCACTCCAACCCCTTTCCCCAGCCCAGTGAAAGTGAGTGAAGGTGAGGGAGAGCAAGCGACAGAGTGAGGGGAGATGGAGTGAACGGTGGGCGTGGTCTTGGGGAAGGGGCGGGACAGGAGCACTGAACTGGGGAAGGGGCCGGGCAAGGGTGTTTGGGTTTGTGCTATTAGACAATTGGCAACCCTATGGCCCACCCGATTTAGTAGTTAAATTACCATGGTATTTCTCCATGTAGGCCCCAATTCAGTAAGATACCTAAGCTTGTGAATAACTTAAAGCGTATGAGCAGTCCCACTTAACTGCTTAAGTACCTTAATAATGCCCTAATTCAAGAAAGCGCTTGAGCACATGCTTACATTTAAGTATGAACTTAAGCACAGATTCAAGTGCTTTGCTGTACTTGTGCCAAAATTATAGAAAGAAAAGTAGTTACAGGTAAATGGTATATTTTAATGGTGCTCACTGCAAGAATTGTTAGAATAAATATAATAATAAACAAGTAATAGACATTTTATATTTATATGAACTAAATACATATAAAACAATCATGCAAAATTAATTTACTGTTTTCATCTTCTCTGTAGAATAATGTCTAAATGTGCTGTATATTTAAATATTCTTAAACTCTGGGTAGATACTAGTGAAAAAACACTAAATATTGATATATGCAGGAAAAATGTAAAACCCAATTTGCCTTCACTTGTTCTCTCTTTACTTGCATTTGCAAAGGTGAATCTTGGCTTGTAGATTTTGGTCTAGCAATAGTTACAGCACATTTTGCTGATTAATTTTAGATACAGCTTTAAATAATAATCACAGCGCTAACTATCCACCTACTTAAAAATCTTTTCTTTCATCTTTGCTGCAACAGCTTTTTCATGTCATTACAGTCTGTCTAAATGCATTTTAAAGCATTTCTAAACATTATACAGACATTTGCACCAAGGAAGGCAACTCTATTACAGGGAATGTTCAGTTTAACTTCTAAATACATGTTTATATTTACATAACACTCAGGTGTTAATACTGATATTTCCAAAGGGAAAATGTTGGTTGACTTGACATTTGTCCTTGTGTATGTGTGTGCAGGAGACCAATCTGACTTCATCCGTTAAACTTCAGGGCTGTCAGGGAGCAGTGACATTTCAAAGGAGATCTCCCAGCAATCCCCCTAATAGAGAGACTCATGGTATTTTTGCATTTAAAGAGGTTCTGTCAAGGTTGACAGGCCAGTAACATAATTTCCACCCTGTACTTCTACAAAGCAATTTTTGTTTTAAATAACTTTCCCCCTATCAAAGATATCAGCCCTCTGAAATAGGCTACATCAGTTAACTCTTACTACACTGGCTAGTCCACAGGGGGCAAGGCTGATGGGAAAGAGGAAGCAATTTAATAGTATATTAGTTTCCAAGTTAAATGTGTTGAAGGACATGCATGTGTACTATATTACGCAAGATCACTTGGGCGTGTCACGGTACCAATATACTCTCCCCACTCATTCCCCCCCACACCAGTGATCAGTAAGGGATCAGAATTGAATCTTGTTTAACTTTTTATTTTCCATGAAATGTATAGCTTGACAAATATAGGAAGTATTATTATTACTCACAATCTATAGCTCTCAAGACTCTTCACAAAGATAGGGAGATAGTATTGACAAGGACGATCAGAAGGATTCTTCTGTATAGAGAGCTCTGCAAAGAACAAGCAGTAAAGGGCTTGTTGGAATACAAAAGTGCTGTGGGAAAGAATGACCTCTTCTCGAATCATTTTACCTTACCAATTCATTGAATCAGAACCTGAAGTGTGTATTCAGAGTTCTGCATTTTGAATGAGCTGCATGTTACAACACCTGTTTTGATTATAACCTGGACTTCAGTTGATACAGTCACTGCTACTTGTGTGCAGAGTGAATGTCTCCTGTTTTACATTGCAATACATGTTTTACAGTGGGGGACACTGCAATTTCATGTTTCCTATCTAATTTACTGTCAGACCTTATGAATATTTCCATTCACTCTTAAAAGTCTTATAACACCACCAGGTATGATCACCTGTGCCGTCAAATGCAAGATTGAGAGATCTGTCCAGCCATTGCAATTTATCTAGGGGACTGTTATGTTTGGTTAATGAGCTGAAAGCTGGAATTTCTTTCTATGTATGGTAACAAACTGGTTTCAGTCTCTAGTGCAAGGACTTAAACACAAGTCCATAACCCTGTATGGAAAATGAGGGAGTTACAGGTAATATGCCCCTCATGTGTAATATTCTCCTGCCTAAATAAATAGAGTTAGATCAAAGGGATTGTTAAAGGAACTAAGCAGTAATGGCAGAACAATTATGAGTTCTTGAGGAAACAGTAGGGAAACTGTCTATTGGAGAATACCCCCTACTTGACTCCATCCAGGGTAAGAATGGTTTTACTCTTCCCAAGGCTAAGCAGAAGTTCAAAGAGGATCCAAAACCTTAAAGTTACTTCCCTTGCAGGGCCGGTGCAAGGAAATTTCACGCCCTAGGCGAAACTTCCTTGCACCAGCCCTATGCGCCCCCCAGCTAACGCTGCCCCCACCCCCCACCCCCGTGGCAGCTGGCTCACCACCACCCCCCCCCCCCCCGCGGCAGCGGCTCAGCCCCCTGGCCACGGCAGGCTCGGCTCCTTGCCCACCTGCAGGCCGCGGCAGACTTGGCTCCCTTCCCGTGGCAGCTCCCCACCCCTGCCCCCCTGCGCTGGTCAGACCCCCCCACCCCACACGCCCGCAGCAGCTCACCTTCGCTGTCGGCAGTAGCTCCTCAGAAGCTGCATTCTCAGCGACGTTTCGGTGACCGCTTTTATTGCCGCCGAATCACTGATGGGAGTCGCCGCCCCCCCCAAATCCTGGTGCCCTAGGTGACTGCCTAGGGTCGCCTAGTGGGAGCGCTGGCCCTGTGCCCTTGAGAAGGAGTGGGGGCTGTCCTGGGAGTGTCAGTGAGAGATGACAGACTGGCAAGGAGATGCATTCAGGCAAAGAGAGCATGCTGTGAGCAGGATGTTCTGCTTCTCCCCGCCAGAGATGGAGTAACAAATTAAATATACCAAAGCCTACAAGGTAAGATTAAAGGGTTAGGCAAGGGGTAACATGAATATAGATCTTTATTGTTTTAACCTTCTGATCTCTGTGCTATGTACCTTTGGGTGAATGAATCAATAATGCTTTGTTCTGAAGAAGCTGTTTTTTGGTCAGTAATCAACTATTGTCACAGACTCACAGAGGAAAAGGCTTACAGATGTCAAACTCAGTAGGGCCTGTTGTGTTAATGTGATTGGGAAATGGGGCTGCAACCCAGAGACATAGTCTACGAGCCGTTGGACGATGTAATTCCATCCAGAGTGAGATACAGGACGTGTGCTATATATAATAGAAAGAGAGTCAGACCCCACTTCACAGATTTCAGGATGGTTGCAAAGATGATTTAGTATCCTTTGGAATCTCTGTTGTTGATTGGAAAAGGGGTTCAGAATGCTGCTCTGGTTGTGGAGTCAGCTTGTAGATGGAGTAAGGTGGACTGGATCAAGCTTTGTGATGACTGGCATCAGAGGAGGAAAGAATCTGCTGCTCAGATTCAGAGCACTGCTAGTGCATGGGTGTGCCTTGCCTGTGGACAGGACTGTCACTCACGCATCGGACTCAGCAGCCATCAAAGAACTCATGGTCACGTGCGCCATGCTCTGTAAAGAGTGACAGTGCCATTGAGATGTATATGTTTTGACATTATTGAAACTAAACATTTCAAAATAAATTTCATAATGTCAGAATTTCCTGCAGAGTACAATTACCATTTTCCAACCCACACTTCCCTTTACACTACCAAAGTGATCTTAGGGTACGCAGCAAAAGATGTGCATAGGTTAACCTACTCGAGCTGACTTAAATTTAGCTACCACAGTCAACAATAGGCAATAGCAGTGAAAACAGAACAGCACAAGTAGTACTAGTCTTGCATGGATCCTAGAACTTGGCTTGCTAGCCTGTGCTGAAAGCCATGCTGCACTGTCTTCACTCCTGTTGTTACCCATGCTAGCCTGAGTAGATTAGCCCTGTGCACAGCTTTTGCTAGGCTGTGTCTACCCTTGGAGCTGGGAGTATGATTCCCAACTCGCGTAGACACTCTTGTGCTAGTTCTCATTAAGCTAGTGCACTAAAAATAGTAGAGTAGCTGCAGTAGCACAGGCAGAGGTGAGCAACAGCATAGGCTAGCTCCCCTGAGTACAAAAACACCTGGACCCCATGAGTATGTACTCGGGGTGGCTAGCCCTTGCTGCCGCTCACTGCTGCCCATGCTATTTTGGCTATACTACTATTTTTAGTGTGCTAGTTTAATCACAGCTAAAGCAAATATGTCTACACAAGCTGGGAATCACACCCCTAGCTCCAAGTGTAGACATAGCCATAGGGGAAAAGAGAGTCATGCCCAAATACTTTTGTATTAGTGGTGTACAGGCATTCCTTTGTTAAAACACTAGTCATCTTTTCAGGAAGTAACTCACACTATGCAAGGAGAATAAGTAGCTGTGTTTTATTTATAAGTGAATCTTGAGTTACAGTAGCATTTGATTGGGGGTCAGTACATGCCAGCCTGGTCAGAGGTTAGTGGTTAAAACCCTTTTTTTAGTTTTAGAATTGGAGACAGGCTTTAACAACTTCTGAGACCATCAGGAACGTTAGGACTTTATTCTCATGATGTGGTAGCTTGGAAATACATTTTCTTTAATGCACAATGCTTACATGTTTTGTTATATATATATATGTATGTATGTATGTATGTATGTATGTATGTATGTATGAAAAATCAGTGGTATTTGTGCATGGAGGAATGCTTCCTTTAGGAAAAACATTTAGAAATGTCCTTGATAGGAAGCGTTCCTGCATGGAAGTTTTACTACTCAGATGCACATTAACTAGGCTGGGTTGGGGTTTTTTTGGTTTTTTTTTTCCAACTTGAAAATGTAACAGATAATTTAAAATTACTAATGTCTAGAATCCTTAATGTAAGACCTACACAGTACCAGTCAACATCTGAGCACTATGAATAGGGACATGTTTGAAGAAAAACAGGAGTGCAGCATTAAATTCTATCAAAATGCACTGAAAGTTTTTTTGGAGTGGCAGAGTGGGAAAACAGTACATTTAGTTTTTTGCTAAAGATAGGAAGAGTCTCTTCTAAATAAGGAGTGTTGGCATGCAGGGACTGGAGTGATTTTTCCAAACACATTAATTTTTCAACTGAATAACATTGGCAGTATCCCTGCCAGATTTTTTTTTTTGGTAGGTCCTTAATCTCCATAAATGTTCGGGCTATAAAATACATTTACAGTTGTTCTAAAAAGCTGAGTTCTTACTAAATTCCAATCTAGAGAGAGGCTTAGTGTTATGATATGTATACCAGGAGCCAAACTTCTGAACTTACAGTCACCCATGCAGTTCCATCAATACAGGCACACAGATACTACACTGATAAGCAGAGTATACAAACCTATGTAGATTAAAATTACTGTGGTTCCACAGGTGTAAATTACCAATCCAAAACCTACTGAAGTCAGCATGTATTCTTCCATTAATTTCAATGGGTTTTGAATCAGGTGAAATCAAACTTTGGATCAGGCTAAATGAGTCCAGAATCTGACTCTGATTATAATAGTTGCAGAGAGATTCTAGTGACTACTTTCTAACTGCCTGTCCTCCTCAGTTGACATGCACAACCTTGAATACTATGGATCAGCACTAAAGAAATGCCTATAAATAAATGAAATTCCTATAATCTACTGTTGGGTTCGAGGGAGGCTACGGGCCTACCCAGAGTGCTCTGCAAGAACGAGGCCCACACACACTGTGCATTATTGGCTTTATTGAAGGCACAATGACACACCCGCAACGGGGACTCCTGGCGTTGCTGTCACGGAGGCGGGGAACCCAGCGCACCGAAGCTCGGCCTGGTATGGAGTCCAAAGGTGGGGCTGGACCCACACAGCTATATAGAAAAAACTAGAAACAGCTCATACATATGTAAATAGGGGCTTTCCACAGGCCGTGTCCGCCCCTTGGCAACAAGCCATACAAAGCGGTACAAACCGGTTCAAAGCAGTTTATAACTGGCATACTGTGCCCTACAGTGACCGGCCGCCGAGAAAGTGCAGCTACCCTAACTAGGCCGTAACATAATCTTCCGTGGTTCCCTACATTCCTCCCCTCGCTTTCTCGAGCGACGTCAACGACCAGGTGGACCCCAAGGGGGCAGGTGTGGAACACCGGGGGCAACAGCATCGGCCACACAAACAACACAAATATAAACTCAGTACACCGAGGAGGCTCAGACAAAGGCCCTGCACCAAGTGTGCAGCCCAACCACGTAAGGAGGTGAGCCAGGACCAGAGCCATGAATCCCCCTGTTGCTGACGGATGCCTTCGGCCAGATGGTGAAGGCGCTCCAAAGCGCCCTCTACAGAGGTCCCAGCATCAGTAACATTGAAGCAACACATACCGGCAAAATCCTGGCAGGGGTGGCCGTGCCGGAGCAGCAAATAATCAACAGCCAACCTATTCTGCAACATTCCCTGTTGCACCTCCCCAAGCTCTTGCGTAAGCAAGGCGAGGACGGTAGAGGTTAAATTAATGGCTTTGGCAACAGTACAGGCCAAATGTGCCACCGCATGATAATTATGCGCCACCAAACCCAGTATGCCCACAAGGGAAAACTCAAGGGCTGCAGCTTCCATCTCAGAAAAAAGGGTCACGTCAGCCTTACAGGTGGAATCAAGAGGGATGGCATCTTGCCGGTGGCGGGTGAAGCCCACTGGGGGGTGTGGGAACAGAAGCGGGGCCACGCGGCCGAGGGCACAGGGGCCTCCAGAACTATTGGCAGGGACATAGGTGTAAGCAACCCTGCCACATAACAAAAACCACCCCACAGGTAACTTCATATGTCCATAAGCAAAAGAAACATTACCCTTACTTTGACAAAATAACTCCCTATTGGTGTGATCAACCGCCACCCGGGTGGCATTAACAAAATACATACAAGCAACAGCAGTGGTAACATTAGCAAGATGAAAAGAATACATAGTTATATCTAAAACATACTGGGCGGGGCCCAAAGAATACAAATCCCCATACGTGATGGCTTTTGCAATCGTTTTAAACAGGGAAAACTCCTGCAACGAGGCCGGGGCTGCACACACACCGATGAAACAGGTTTCCATAAGGGCACCCACAGCGTATACACGGGGTAGGCAAAAAGATGTTGCATTAACGGCAGTCTGCGCCAGCACCACTCATGCGTTCACTGGGGAGGCAGCAGCCCCCTGGGCAGTCCCTCCCCTCACAAGGAACGTTGCGATAAGCAGGAGAGCGAGGCCATATGCGGATAGTCTTCTCCCTCCGGCAGCACGTAGGCCCATCCTTCCCTAGTGGCTAGGACCACGGCAGCCTGCGGCTCTTGCTGCGGCACTGTCCACCAAACGTTCGCCAGTACGTGCCATTTTGTCTCACTGGGGACACGAGGCGTCAGACCTGCAGGAGGTAAAGGAACAAGATTACACAGGGCCTCCCCTTGCGCCCACAGCATTGGCTCGGCGCCCACGTTGCTGCACGACAGGAGGGCCAGCGAGCGATCAGAGCTCAACCAATACAGGGGATATATCTGCAAGCCCTCCCTTACCGGAAGAACGCAGAATAGGCAGGGTGGCGCGCACCAAAGCTGCGCTTAGGCAGTCCAAGAAGTTATTGTTTGCCCTGCTTTTAAGGTGTGTGCGTGCGGTGTATACAAGGTTACTACACCCTGTGCCGGGTCAGTTACCCCTGGTGCTTGCATGAGATCTACTTGCAGGTGCGCTGGCACTTGGAGGGGCACGGTGAGGCACTGGAGGGGTGTCTGGCCCCAGCCCAAGGAGCGATTATTTAATAGCCAGACGGCCTGCTCCAGCACCCCCGACCAGCCGCGCAGCGTGTGAGTGGGCGTAAGACGACATAGCTGATCTTTCAAAAGCCCGTTTAAGCGCTCAATAAGGCCACTCACGGTGGGCATGTAGGGAAGGTGGTAGTGCCAGTCCACGGCAACATCGGCGGCCCAGGTCCGGACCACCTGGGCCGTGAAGTGGGTCCCTTGGTCACTTTGTACGGTGCGAGGGGTTCCGTAGCGGGAACATAGCTGGTGCAACGCCGTCAGTGTGGTTGTCGCCACTGCGGTGGTACTCGGGTGCACAAATAACAGGCCTGTATAGGTGTCCACAGCCGTGAAGGCATACTGCCAGCGCTGCTCCTGGGGCAAAGGGCCTATGTAATCGACCTGCCAATCTTGGCAGGGGCCTGTGGCTCGGTAAATGCGACCCGCAGGTCCTGGAAGGGCAATGGGTGCCAAGCGGGAGCAGATCGGGCAACCTGCCCGGACGGTGAGGCACGCAGCCAAGGGGAGGGGGATGCCCTGGCGCAGGGCCGCATACTGTGTCGCGCGGGCCCCGCGATGGCCTCCCTCCACATGGTAGCGCTCGGCCAATTGCATGACTTCTCCTCGGGCCATATCATCGGCTACTGCATTCCAATGGGCCTCTGCGGTCTGAGCCTTTGTATGGGCGTCCACATGTCGTACCACCAGGGGGGCCTGCCAGGCATATTGGAGTAGTTGCTGCCAGAGTGCAGCCCCCCATAAGAGCCGACCGGCCAATTCCCAACCTTTTGCTTCCCAGGCAGTCACCCAAGTCCGGAGGCCCTTATATAGGGCCCAACTGTCTGTATAAATGTAGGCCCGTGGTGGGGCATCCTCAATGGCCAGGGTGGTGGCCTGCAGCTCAGCCCATTAGCTAGAGCCGGCTGTCCCCCAGGCCATAGCCACCACGTCCGCATAGGGGGCGTATGCTACCGCCCTCCACTGCCAGGTCCCCTGAGCGGTGTATGCCGCTGACCCATCTGTGAACCATGTGTGGTTCTGTTCCTCAGCGGACAGCTGGTCCACGGGGGGGGAGGAGGCTCCCCTACTGGAGGGGGGGGAGGAGGCTCCCCTACTGGAGAGGGGGGCACAGGGTCCTCAACGGGTGGCAGCTCGTCCGTGAGAGAGGGCATATGCTCAAAGGTGATCGACCCCAGCAGGACGGCGTGGGGGGTAGAGATAGAGGGCCGGCCCAATAGCATGTGCTGCTGTAAATTATGCTTCCACTTGAAGTGGGTGGCATTCTGTGCGACTCCGGTCTGCATCTGGGCGGGGTCCTTCCGCACCCAGCACCCCAGGGGGATGGGCGTGCACACGACTACTGGTGTAGGGCCTGTTACGCGCTCCGTGTCCTGTAATGCCCAGACCACTGCTAGGATCTGTTTTTCCAGAGGGGTGTAGCCAGGATCTGCCCACTTCAAGGCCCGAGACCAGAAGCCGATGGTTTCTTTCTGTTGGCCCCCTACCGGCTGCCAGAGCCCCCAGGAGGCCACGTCCGCCACCGTGGTGACCTCCAGCTCGAACGGGACCCCGGGTTGTGGGGCGTGGAGCCATGCATGCGTGAGTAAAGTGTCTTTACACAGGTCGAAGGCAGTCTGGTGGCTGCGCGCCCATTGCCAGGGCGCCGCTTTCCGTACTAAGTCTTGCAAAGGCCGCATGAGAAACGCGAGGCGGGGAATAAACGCGCGCCAAAACCCCAGTAAACCAAGAAAAGCTTGCAGGTCCCTTTTCGTCTGAGGCGTTGGATAGCCCTGCACGGTTTGTTGCACTTTTTGAGGAATCTGCCGTTCCGGTCCCTCTCACATGATACCCAAGAAGATCACCGTCTGAGCGGGGCCCTGAATTTTCTGCGGGTTTACACTCCATCCGCGCGCCTCCAGGCCCTCCACAAAGGTGTGTAAAGTGTCCGCCACCACCTCGCGGGAGGGGCCAGAGACCATGACATCATCTATGTAATGGTAGTGGTGAGCCAACGGCGGTAACTGTATACGGGCTAGATCAGCGCTGACTAGCTGGTGGCAGATGGTTGGGGAGTGCTTCCAACCCTGTGGCAGCACACAAAAGGTGTATTGGCGAGCCTGCCATGAAAAGGAAAATTGCTCCTGACTACCCGGGGCAATAGCAATAGAGAAGAAAGCATTGGCAAGATCGAGAACGGCGTGCCACGGTTGGGCAGCCGCCGCAATATGCTCGATCAAGGTGACCATATCTGGAACAACTGCCGTCAGCGGGGGGGCTCACTTAATTAAGTTCGCAGTAGTCCACCATCATACGCCAGGTCCCATCCGGTTTCCACATGGGCCAGAGGGGGCTATTATAGGGGCTTAAGGTGGGCCGAATAACTTTAGCCTCCAATAGCGCGGCAATCGTTTGGGTGATTTCCTCCTCCCCCCGGGAGATGGTATTGTCTTTGCGAAACCATGGCGGTTGGGAGAGGCAACACCACGGGCTCCCAGCGTGGGGTGCCCCGCAGGATCGTCACCGTTCGCACCTCCCGCACCCGCGTCGCGCTTACATACCGAGGGTGGCCAAATGCAAAAAGGCCGTACTGCGTGTCCAATGAGTGGCCCCGTAGAACATCGATGCCCAGGATATATTCCCCAATGGCAGCTGCCAGGACTGTGGCCTGGAACGGGGGGGCCTTCCCCAGGGTCAGGGTGACCATAACCTCATACGCCGGGGTCTCAGCTCCTCCGAGGCCTTTCACCAGGGTAGCTCGGCCCTGGGTTTGCACAGAGTGTAGGATCGTAACTTCGGCTCCTGTATCAAGTAGCGCCAAAATATGTTGAACCCCTCCCCTCGGCCAGTGGATTACTAGGGGTACGTAGGGGTGTCGGTCCCCCGCCTCCCTCCCATAGGTGGCTGCGGCCACATACGGAACCGAGGACCCGCCACGCCCTCAGTAGGGGTGCAGCAATTGCCACTCAGTGGGTGGAGCAGAAGGCTCCACAGATTTGCGTTGTTCCACGCCTCTCTCTCCCTCGCCTCCGGCACTCCGCTTAGAGGCAGGTAGCTGCAGCCACCGCTTATACAAGTCCGCCATCGGCTTCCCGTTGATCTCCTCGCGAGGGACACCGGCTTGCAAGAGCTCTAACCACAAAGTCTTCTGGGGCACCCTCAGCTCCCCCTTCTCCTGCCCCCTGCCAGCCTGCCCCCTGCCCTGCTGCCCCTTTGCGGCTCGGATGGCCCTGGGCCGTGCCCTGGCCAGGGCGGTCTCCAGTTGCATAAGGGTGGCAGCCAGGTCTCCAACATGCCCATCCGCTGCCATAACCACCGCAAGGAGTGAGGGCTTCAGCTCATCTGGGGCCAAGCGCAGGAGGGTGGCTTTAATGGATTTCATGACCGGTATGTCATCCGGCCCTACCGTGCCACCCGTCTCCACTGCCCAGGCTATTCCCAACTGCCGAAGTATCTGTACCCCTTTGGCAACGGTCTTCCAGGGGCCTGCCTGTGCCTCCAATTCCCCCACTGATGGGTATGCTGCGCCTACTGCCGCCGCCAACCAGCGGTACAGGGAGGGCGACTCAGTGTCCCCATCGGGTTGCGGGGGGTTAGATAGTTGTGCACGTACCTGGGAATCTTGCGACAGGACACCCAACTGTTGCAGCTCATACCGGAGGAGCATGACCGTATTGCCGGTGTTGTCCCAGGCTTGGACCAGCCAACACAGGATGCCTTCCCCGGGCTTCTGGCGAAACGTCTTGACGATCTCCTGCAACTCACTCGTTTTGAAGGTCCTAACGATCTCTGGTTGCAGCTGGCCGCCCTCAGCCCGTAGCTCTCGCACGGGGCGGGCGTGCGCCACCGCAGACTTTGGCTCCTCTTCCTCCTCCGAGGAGGAAGATGAGACCCAGATGTTGCCGTCCCAGGCCTTGGGGTCCCAGAAGGGGGCGGTGGTCACCGCGCGAACTTGGGCTGTAGTCACCGGCCGCCGCCCGAGTCTGAGGCGGCGTTTATTCGCAACCCGGGCCACTAAAACCTCACACCGTCTTGTCAATTCCTGGGCGCGCTCCGCCTGGGAGGTGACAACCTCCTGGGCCACAGCCTGGGCCTCCGCCAGGGCTGTGCACTCCAGGGTCTTTCCTTCCAGGGCCCGCTGTAAGCGGAGCACCTCCTCATCCTGGGCCCGGAGGGCGGTTAGGAGGAGCCACCCCTGCTCCCCCATCGCTCGCCGCTCCGTCCCAGAATGCCGGTTCGCCTGCAGCCACTGTAAGCCCTCAGTCAGCTGTGCGGGGGTAACCCCAGCCACCTGCTGGAATTCCGGCCAATCGGCCGGGGCTGCCCACCCGGCCAGAACCCACGCTACCGGCCCCCAGAGCTCTGTCTGGGGCCACCCGGGTATGCGCTGTAGGGACAGCGACGGCTTCCCTACTTCCCCTACCTTCGGCCAAAACGGCATCGTCTCCCAGAGCACCCTGCTCGCTGCACCAAATGTTGGGTTCGAGGGAGGCTACGGGCCTACCCAGAGTGCTCTGCAAGAACGAGGCCCACACACACTGTGCGTTATTGGCTTTATTGAAGGCACAATGACACACCCACAACGGGGACTCCTGGCGTTGCTGTCACGGAGGCGGGGAACCCAGCGCACTGAAGCTCGGCCTGGTATGGAGTCCAAAGGTGGGGCTGGACCCACACAGCTATATAGAAAAAACTAGAAACAGCTCATACATATGTAAATAGGGGCTTTCCACAGGCCGTGTCCGCCCCTTGGCAACAAGCCATACAAAGCGGTACAAACCGGTTCAAAGCAGGTTATAACTGGCATACTGTGCCCTACAGTGACCGGCCGCTGAGAAAGCGCAGCTACCCTACCTAGGCCGTAACATAATTTTCTGCGGTTCCCTACATCTACTCTGTTTTAAAGTAATAGTATTTAATTTCTTTGTATATTTATTAGCAAAGAAAGCTGGCAAGATAGTTTGTTCAACAGTGCTCAAGGATCAAAAATACAATACTGTCTCCATGCTAACATGAAACTTCCATGTAACAAATTTTGTTTACAAGTCGCCACGGGGTAGGTAGAGGGGCGGGGGCGGGGAACTTGGCAGGCCGCACGGAAGAGCCCTGCGGTCCGCGTGTTTGAGACCCCTGATGTAAGGGATAACACTTCAACCATTCACTTCTTAAAGTGTGGCTTAGTGAAATGATGCAGGGTAAGTAAGGCCATATCACTGACGCAGAGCCGGTTTGACATAGCGTCCATATTACAAAATACAACTGCGCATGAATATCCATACCATAACTGTGCACTGCATGCATGGGAGGTCTTGCTCTTTAATGAGGAAAAGTATAACAAGATATATAACATAATACTTAAAAGTATTTCTTCCAGTGTTAAAGAGTGGTTCCTTTGAGTTTGCGTTGAGAGAAGAAAGAGAACACTGGGCCAAATTCAGAAGTGAGTCTGAGGGGAGACTAAGTTGGTGTAATTTGCACCTTTTTCTAGTCTTCTCACTGGGCATGTTACAGCAATGTAGAGTGCCCTGTATTCATTCACTTAGCTTGACACCTACATATTAACGTGTGATTTACACTCTCCCTCCTCACCCATGGCATTTCAGTATGGCCCACTGAGTTTGACTGAATCTAAGGGCTGGTCCACACTAACCCCCCGGTTCAAACTAAGATACGCAACTTCAGCTACGTGAATAACGTAGCTGAAGTCGAAGTATCTTAGTTCAAACTAAAAGGTACTTACCGCGGGTCCAGACGCAGCAGGCAGGCTCCCCCGTCGACTCCGCGTACTCCTCTCGCGGAGCAGGAGTACCGGTGTCGACAGCGAGCACTTCCGGGATCGATTTATCGCGTCTAGACAAGACGCGATAAATTGATCCCAGAAGATCGATTGCTTCCCGCCGAACCAGGAAGTAAGTATAGACGTACCCTAAGATGGTGTAATGCTAAAGAGCCAGGAAACAAGAGGGCAACAAGAAAAGTAACTAACAGGAGGATGCAAGAATGTATTAGTCAAAGTAGAGTGTAGGAAACACCTATTTTAACTTTCACCTTCCCGCACCACACAGCTCCTCAGCATTTATAGGAAAGTGTAAGGTGCATGTATCAGAAGGGAGTATATGTACACATAAAGGAGTCTCACCTGAGTATAAAGAAACGTAATTTACACCAACTTACACATCACCTCTGAATTTGGCCCAGTGGTTGGAGTTTTCCAATGCAGTGCATTGTTCTGGGCAGTCCTGAGCTTACTGGAAAGGGTCAGGGTCCATGAGAGGTAAATGTGGATTATACTTTTACCAATCTTTAAATTTCCTGGAAGCATAAACATCAGCTGACTCTTTCAAAGGTTTATTCTTTCATTTGTGCACACACACAACGTCCTTTAAATATGGCCCAGCCCTTGCAAAGGCAACTGCCCTCCCTTCTCCTTCTCCCCTCCCCGCAATTAACACACAGAGGTTGTTTTTTGTTGTTGTTCAGGGAATGAAGGATCAGGTATTTAGTTTTTGTTTTGCCCGCTGAACACAGTAGCAATACTGTAGACTTCAGCTGTGGAGAGTTGTAGAAGTGTTTTGGGGTGGGTAGATGATTGAGTGGTTTCTTTACCTGAATCAGTTTGTGGTACTGATTTCCTTTTCCTTACCAGTGCATTTGAAAGTAGTTATCTTCATGCCAGATGCATGAGTAATGGTATTTATACGTGGCATGTAATATTCCACACAAACCGTGGAGAAGATATTTCAGAAGAAAAATTAAGAGGGTTGAAAAAAGATGAATACTTGAAAATTGCTCTGTGAAAAAGTCATTTCCTGTTAGAGTTAATATTGCATTTCTCAAAAGAAACTCAGTATCTGCTGCACTCAGAGTTTATTAGGATTTCCCCCTTTTTTTCTTCTTCGCCCTATCTGTACTCTAATCATTCAGTATAAATAACATATTGCAGTTCAAGGCCAATCATTTTCCTTTCTTTCACAAATCAGTCAGCTATTCCATGACATCAATTATTTTAAATGATCCTTATGCTTGATTATTTGGTTAGTGATTTAGGAACAATATTGGAAATATTAGACTTCTTTAAAAAAATTAAATCATATACTGTCAGACAGATGAAAGTTTATCTTGTCCAAAAACATAAGATTCATGACTCATTTTTATCTTTGGTTTTCTGCTGTAAAGAATGGGTGTCAGCTTCCTATGTAATTTTGATTTGTTTATCCAGCAGTTTTGTTTGTCCATGCAGTTTTTTCTGTGCCAGTTGTGGTCAATATTTGGTTTCCATAAAAGGTAGGAGTTTTCTTTGAGGCTATCTTTTTTTTTGCCATTGCCAAACCCACAACTGATGCACCATTACTTCGACTTTTGTTCTTAATTTAAACTTGGCACAATGTCCGCCTTTGGTGTAAAACATGAAACAAACTCCATTCTAACACTAAAACTAGGAGGCAACTCCTTTGCTTGAGATGTGTTGTGGTTTTATAGAAAGGGTTTTTATGCTTCATAGAGGGTGTGTATGTCTGGGAGTGGGGGATTTACCTGTGGAAGTCCTTTTCTTGTCTATCCTGAGACCCTTTTCTTTAGGAATAAAAAAAGGGAACTGGTTTATTTTAAAGAGAACATTCAGCCAAAAAGAAACACTAACCCTCCCTTCAAATCTGATCCCTTAATCAGAAAGATATTTATTTTTATTTGAACAATCTGAAAGTGGAAAATCCAGTTCTCGTTCACACATCATTTCAACTGCAGGGCTTGTACAGTAGCAGTGGCCATATGCAGGACTGAGGAAAACTCTCTGGTTCAGATGGAAACATTTTGGAGGTTACATGTTTTTTTTCAGAGCAAACAGTGGATGTGGAAACATTGCAGAATGTAACAATTCTTCTTCCAGTGCTTGCTCATGTCCATTCCATATTAGGTGTGTGTACTCACCACATGCTCTGGTGCTGGAGGTTTTTGTACATGTTCCCTCAATTGGATTACTTTGTGCATAAGGACCTGTTACAACCTGGTGGGGGTTCTGCCACCATCAATTGTCAGAGCCCACTCGATGAGTGCAGGCATCTTCAGTGGCCTTCCTGGTGCACATCCCTATCCAGGACATCTGTAGAACCACAATGCGGTCCTCTGTTCACACGTTTACCTCTCATTATGCTATCACTCAGCAAGCCAGAGACGACGCTGGGCTCGGCAGAGCTGTGTTACAATCTAGATGTCCGTGAACTCCTACCCATCTAATGGGCTACTGCTTTGGAGTCAACTAATATGGAATGGACATGAGCAAGCACTCGAAGAAGTAAAGACAGTTACTTTTTCCGTAGCTGGTGTTCTTTGAGATGTGTTGCTTATGTCCATTCCACAACCCGCCCTACTTCCCCACTGTTGGAGTTTCCGGCAAGATGGAACTGAGGGTGGGGGGAGCCAGCGGCTCCCCTTACACTTTGCCATGCGGGCGCCACTCAAGAGGGCGCCAGAACCGGTCCCCTATGGATACTGCTGAGGAAAAACTTCCAGCACTGGTGCATGTAGTGAGCACATACACCTAATATGGAATGGACATGAGCAACGCATCTCAAAGAACACCAGTTACGGAAAAGGTAATTGTCTTTTACTGCTTAGATCAACAATGGGAGTGATAGAATTGGGAGCACAGAAAATGTCTCAGCTTCCCTATTGTTGTAATTGTTATTTATTTACTTAAGTTTGAACTGTGCTTCTCACAAGAATCAGTTGATTATATCATATTGCATCCTTTGTTATTTTAAAACAAGTTATACCGTATGTATTGTAAAAATGTTATAAAATACCCTGCATGAAATCCTGGCCCCATTGCAGTCCTTAGGAGTTTTACCATTGACTGTAATGGGGAAAAGATGTCTCTCTAGGGGATCAGAGTGTTCTCTGGGCAAGATTCTCCCATCCTCACTCACAATGAGTGTTAACTGATTCCTTGAGCAGTCTCTAGCAAGGTACTAGTGTGCATAAGGCTGAGAAAGCAGAGTCCTTTGGATAGGATTTTCAGAAACACTCAGCACTGACCTAACTTTGCTCCCATTAGAGTCAATGGGAGATTTATGATTGTTTTCAGTGAGAGCAGAGTTAGGGTAATGTTGAGTGTTTTTGAGGATGCCACCCTTTATGACTGACTAATGTGTGTATGAGTGGAGATCAGTTCTATACAGATGGACATAAGACGAAAAGGATCATTAAGGTCACCGTACAAACAAAATCTTAGCATTCTATCGTCATTGCAGTTGGAATGAGAATAACCAGCAAGCTAATCAGCCCCTGCCACGACACATTCTAGCACATAATTTTATCAACCTCAGGCTTCTTTTTAGCAGCCTATATGTTCACTCAAATTGACAAACCGGTCCTTGTTTGGCATTTATAACTTGAAAATAGAGGAAAAAACAGGGAGTGTTATCAGGCTTTTTATCAAGGTTTAAAAAAAACCAACCTTTTGGTTGGATAACTTGTCCAGTTTGCCTTACAGTATTTACACAAAACCATCGTTTGATTCAATCGTTGCACTATGCTAGGGGTGGCCTGAGAAGGAGCCAGAATTTACCAATGTACATTGCCAAAGAGGCACAATAATACGTCAGCAGCCCCCCATCAGCTCCCCACCCCGCTCCCAGTGCCTCCCACCCACCGGCAGCCCTGCCGATCAGTGCCTCCCCCTTCCACCCCGCACCTCCCGATCAGCTGTTTTGTGGTGTGCAGGAGGCTCTGTGTGGGGGGGGGGGAGCGAGGGCATGGCAGGCTCAGGGGAGGGGTGGGAAGGGGTGGAGTGGGGGCAGGGCCTGTGGCAGAGCCAGGGGTTGAGCAGTGAGCACCTCCTGGCACAGTGGAAAGTTGGTGCCTGAAGCTCCAGCCCCAGAGTTGGTGCCTATACAAGGAGCCGCATATTAAATTCTGAAGAGCCGCATGTGGCTCCAGAGCCACAGGTTGGCCACCTCTGCACTATGCCGTTCTCAGTACTTTATCATCAATATCAGTGTACAGACAAACAACTGAGCTCTTCTGTCCATCAGGACAAATGCAACAAGCAAAATTTTTCTTTTCAATATAAATACAAGAATTTTGCTTAATTATTCAGAGCTAGATTGTGAGCGTTACTCACATTGCTAGTAGCCCTACTGACATCAGTAAGAATATTTGTGGAGTAAGATGTTGTCCAACATGGGTTAGCATTTCAGAATCTGTGGCTGGGTGTACACTTCAAACATACACAGTAACTCCTCACTTAAAGTCGTCCCGGTTAACCTTGTTTCCTTCTTAGGTTGCTGATCAATTAGGGAACATGCTCATTTACAGTTGTGAAATGCTCCATTCTAATGTCATTTGCAGGCTATCAATGGCAGTTCAGCTGTCCCTTCTCCCACTGCCATGTGCTGCTCCCCGAGACTCCTGCCTGCTTGCTGTGTCGGGGGGAGGGGAAGAAGAGGGGGCTATGTCAGTGTGCCTGCTTGCTATGGGGGGGGGAGGGGAACAAGACGGGGGAGCTAATGTCCCCCTTCACCTTGCTTACCCCATCTTCCATAGAGTAGGGGGGGACACACAAGGGAGGGAGCTGCTGCCTTAGGCAGAAGCTGCAGCTGGGGGCTTGCTGATCTAATTAACAAAACAGTGTACTTCTGAACCCACTCTTGATACCTAATTGGAAATGCGCATCTCTATCTCTGAAACACATCTTTCCTGCTGGCTTGTAGAGTGTGAGAGTTAACCCTTGAGGGCTCAGTGGAGTGCTAGTTCATAGTGAAAAAAATTTCCCTGGAACCTAATCCCCTTATTTACATTAATTCTTATGGGGAAATTGGATTCGTTTAACATTGTTTCGCTTAAAGTCGCATTTTTCAGGAACATAAACTACAACGTTAAGTGAGGAGTTACTGTATCAGTATAACTACATTGCTCAGGGGTCTAAAAATCTGTACCCCATAGCCACACAGTTATACCAACCTAACCTCCAGTGCCGCCAGCACTACGTTGATAGAAGAGCTTCTGTTGTCATAGCTACCGCCTCTTAAGGAGGTTGATTAACTACATCAAAGGGAGAAGCACTCCCATTGGCATAGTACCATCTTCATTAAAGCGCTACAGCAGTGGAGCCGCACTGGCGAAGCCGCGCCACACTGCAGTGTGGACCTGCCCACACTGATTTACCCAGTGTCTTTCTTTCCTTCTTTTTATCACTTCACCTTGTAAGATCATCCTTGAAATAATCTACAGCCAATGGTCACTGGCAGAACAGTGCATGGATCACTTGATAATTGCCCTGTTCTGTTCATTCCCCCTGGAGCACCTGGCATTGGCCACTGTCGGAAGACAGGATACTGGGCTAGATGGGCCTTTGGTCTGACCCAGTATGGCCGTCCTTATGGATGTACTGGAGCATTGTACCTTGTGCTGGTTTAGTCATGCAAATTCAATTCATGCAAATTGGTGCAAATCTGTAGGGTAGGCTGTCAACAGAGATAATGGTGTTAGCATGTAGACAGAATAGTGGCGGTTTAAGTCCTGAATTCCTTGCTGCTTCATCAGTAGAATTGCACTTTGAAGGGGTTTCCCTTTGTTCTCATGCCCTGGTTACAAGTGAAATGTTTTCCTACTTCTGCTTTTGGAAAGGAAAAGGAGCAAAGATGCCTTCATATTTGTTAGAAAAGATCAATTCAATTGGTGATTAATGATGTGGCTTGGGTTATATTGCTAGATGGTATTCAATATTTTGTAAATTAAAAAAAAGGATTTCTGCTGAATGTAAGTTTCAAACAATTTGTACAAGTAAAAAGAACAGAGTTTAGATAAAGTACTTTGTTTTCTGCCTGTAAAATGTAAATGTGGGTCTCCGGGTGCCTCAGTATTCTAACTGTTGTGATGTTTGATGATAAAAGTCATATTGATTTGATTTCTACTGGTACTTGTACTAGTGCTTTTCTGAAGCTTTCAAAGCAAAATTCACCAGGGATTCTGATACCAGCAATAACTGATTGGCTACTGGACCTGGCTATAATAAAAGGATTAAAGCTGGTATAGCAGCAAAACTTTATTTTGTATTATTTCAGCTAGCTATCATTTCATTATTTATACTAAAATTTTCAGAAGTAGATACAGCTACAGCCTATTTCAAAAAAAGAAATTAATGAAATAAAGAGCTTCATTTAAGTACTAATAAAGCTAAATATATAATATCACTTCAGTAAAATAAATTTGAAATTAATAATTTCAGGCTAGCATATCCAAGAGGAACATAATCCAAAAGTCTGAGCACAGGACTGTGAGCCAGGAATTCCTGAATTTTAATCCTGGTTCTGAAATGTACTCATTCTGTGGCAATCAGTTCCCCTGCCTCAGGTGCCTACTTCCAGAATGCGGAAAATGCTTATTTGCCTGCCTCACAATGCTATTGTAAGATATAATTAGCTATTTTTATAAGGTTATTAGCAGAGAAAAAGAACTATACAAGTGAAAACATATTATTATTGCAACAATGTTTAAGGGATGCACCCCATAGTGTATATTCAGTAGCAAGCTAGATATGCATACACAAAAATTCTACAACTGTTTTAAGGCTTTAATTTGTTCAGCACTGTCCTGGGCATAGTGCATTTACAAGCATCCACTGCTAGACTACAATTCCCAAACATAACTTAAGGGGCATCATTTTCAATATATCTATTCCCATAAAAAATCCATATAGGACATACACAGTAGATCTTTAATAACCATATTATACTATTAGGTATCTCCAGCATCAATTACAAGAATAAGAAAAAAGAGAATTTTGCTTCAACAAGGGTCAATTAAACAAACAACAGGGATAAGACTTTAAGTACAAATCAGATTATGTCTAAATTGAGCAAACCCATCAAGTATTCCATGTCTGCTTTGTTTTGCTCTAGTTCCTTGTATTATGTTCCCTTATTAACATCCTGAAACTGGTTAGATGAGTTTGAGTCATATAAAATGTAACTTTTGTTTTTATGCAGACCTCAGAGTTTAGTAGGGAAATCGGAGTACAGTTGTGACAGCCTCAACCATGTATTTCTGTTTCACTGAGACACATTCTTTTCTCTTTACCTGCATCTTTGGGCTCTGGTCCAAAAATAACTGGATTGTGTTTATATTCTGTCCCCCTTTGCTTTTGCCCTCTTCAGAATCCTGTCATGCTCAGCACTCACTGTCACTATCATTTGGGTGCTTCCTTCATTATCCTTTCCCCAGTCTTTGTTGTGAGAGCCATTGTAACGAAGCGGCCTTTGGTGGAACACAACTGAGAAGTATCAATTCAGGACAAATTGCTTAAAGCAGGGCAGTCACAGTCCAAAGCTGGGTGTCCTTTATTACTAAGGCACACCAAACCAGCCAAACAGAGAGGACTTTGGTTTTACCCCACTGGCTAATCAGAAGTCATATAAGCAATTCCCTCAGACACTCCAGTTCCCTTGTATCACAACCAGCACCACTCCTTATGGGGATGAATGGTTATAAAAACCAATGCCCCAGTAAAAGAAAATCGGTTCTTTCGATCCCAAAGGACCAAGCCCCAGACCCAGGTCAATATACAAGTCAGATCTTACCCACAAATCACGCTGTTGCCTTAGAATCTAAAATCTAAAGGTTTATTCATAAAAAGAAAGAAATATAGATGAGAGCTAAAACTGGTTAAACTGAATCAATTACATACAGTAATGGCAAAGTTCTTAGTTCGGGCTTATAGCAGTGATGGAATAAACTGCAGGTTCAAATCAAATCTCTGGAGTACATCCACAGATTTGGATAGGTCATTCAGTCCATTGTTCAGAGCTTCAGTTTGTAGCAAAGTTCCTCCAGCGGTAAGAAGCAGGACTGAACACAAAATGGAGGGTTTTTCAGGGCCTTCTATATCCTCTGCCATGTGGAAGGCCACCCCTTTGTTCTTACTGTGGAAAGTCACAGCAGCAAGGTAGAGTTTGGAGTCACATGGGCAAGTCACATGTCCATGCATGACTCAGTTCTTTACAGGTAGAGCAGCCATTGCTCACATGCTACCTTGAACGTCCCCAGGAAGACTCCTCATATGTGGGTTGGAGTCTCTCAAGGTCCATTGTCAGTTAAGTGTTTCTTGATTGGGCACTTAATCTGCACATTCCTTTCTCAAGAAGCTGACCAAATGCTTCACTAATGCTGCTTAGAATCAAACACATTGAGATACAAGTACATAGCCCATATCCATAGCTGCAAATACAGAAATGATACACACATACAGACAGCATAATCATAACCAGCAAATTATAACCTTTTCATAGACACCTTACTTGACCCCCTTTGTACAAGTTTTGGTGCAACTATAGGACCTTGGTTGCAACAATGATCTATACTGTTACAGTTCATGTCAATAACGTCACAGCCATGTTACGCTATTTTGTGCTGAATGCCTTTAACACTTTCTTCAGAAAAAGGAGGGAAAAATGGTTCCATCCAGGCCACAAGCTCAAAATGTCTTCTTCATCCAGAATTTGTAATATTCTCAGTAATTTTAGCCTCAGCTTGATTGTCTAAGAATGTTTGTTTTTGGTCAGTCAAGATTTTTTTAATCAATTTATACAGAGAGCTAGAGTATCAAGAGCTGAACAATCTTCTGGTCTAGAAAAAGCTGAAACAAAAACCACAACAATATTCAATTCCTTCAATTCATCTGTCAAGATCACTGATTTTAGAGGCCATTGGGTCAGTGTTTCCTCCAAATGAAGCCTGCAGTTTGTTACTCTCAGCAGGGAGAGTATGTGTAGACAATGCAGTGCCTTTCATTCCTTCAACAAATAACTGATGGGCGAATGTTCCATCTTTAGATGTGCTTACAGATATTCTTGGAAACATACCTCTTATGAGCCCTCGTTCAGCAAAGCATTTAAGCATATGCTTAAAGTTAAAGACACTTTTTTTTAAAATGCAGTTACACAAAACATTTCCATAAAATTCTCAATATGCATAATTTGGGTTCCATTATAAAATGTAACTGGACCCGTTTTCATTAAACATCAGTTCATCTCTCAGGGCATTTGAGTGAAAAAGATAGAGTGAAAATCTCTAAAATTTCCCGGTTTTATGAGGCAATTAATAATTTTTTGAAAACATAAAATCTTGCATTTGTGAAATGGACAAAACAAAACTCTGGAAATCTTAATTGAAATGTGCAATACTTTGCACAGACCTACCATTGAACAAGATCACAGCTGTGTGCAGGGTTGGGGTACTGATCAGGGCCGGTGCAAGGAAGTTTCATGCCCTAAGCCGCCCCCTCAGCCACTGAGCGGGGAGCCGGGAGGCAGCCGCCTGCTGCCCCCCAAATCTTGGCGCCCTAGGCAACCTAGGGTCGCCTAATGGGCGCGCCGGCCCTGGTACTGATGAAGAAATCTAAGTCTTCAGTTTTACTTTCCTCTCCTTCGCTATTCATATACTGATCAAACAATAAAAATTAAAATACATTAAAGTCCTAGTCATGCCAAAATAATGGTCCAGTTTTTGCCACTGATGTTAATAGAAGCAGGATGGAGCCTGGTGATGTCCTGTAGGGGATATTGGGGAGTTCAGTGGAGTTCCTTGTTAAAATTCTGTAAGCAAACTGAAAGGAGATTGAGGTGATTTCTCTGCCTCTGATGAAGTTTGCACTATCTCTGGATGCTGCTAAATGACCCTTGCCATAGTTGCCATGTCATAAATATATTTCTAAGAGCATATAGTTTGGACCAGACTGAGAGTCAAACCTGCAGCCAGATCAAGGTTGCTCACCCAGCTACCATGACTCACCCCCCACCCCGAACCTGTGGTGATGCCAGTGACTGAGCACTTGGGCATGCTGCAGCAGCCTATCCCTGGGCAGGGCTTGAGTCACATGACCTGCAGTCACAGGTATTTCTCTGACCCCCAGCAGAGCTGCAAGTTAGGTTGTGCAACAGCCCTTCTCGCCAGGAGCCCTCCTGCTGCCTCACAGTTTTACAGACTCCGTAGACTTCCAGCCCACCCTTGAATCAATCGCTGTTCCTGCCCCAGCCTTGCCTGAGCTTTGTTCCAGCCCATTTTAGCCATGCTCCAGCCCTGTTATTAGCCCGCTCCAGCTCTGCACCACTCTCCTGACCCCCAGACTCTTGGACTGATTCTCATCAGGCTTCAACCTTTGGCCTGCATTTGGACTCAGACCACCGTCCTGATTTGGCTTGTCTACAGACTCTGACCTCAGTTCTGATCCATGGCCTCGGTTTCAGTGCTGTCCTCAGCCTGGTCCTGACTTTATGGTCGGATTCAACCCTTGTACCTGTTTGTGCCTGTGCTCTAGCCACCAGGTCTGACCGCCTCAAACCCAGCACCTGACGCAGACCACGCTAAATACAGTAGAACCTCAGAATTACGAACACCTCAGGAATGGAGGTTGTTCATAATTCAGAAATGTTTGTAACTCTGAACAAAACAATATGGTTCTTCTTTCAAAAGTTTACAACTGAACATTGCCTTAATACAACTTTGAAACTTTACTATGCAGAAGAAAAATGCTGCTTTCCCCCCCTTTTTGTAGTAGTTTACATTTAACACAGTACTGTACTGTATTTGCCTTTTTTTTTTGGTCTCTGCTGTGTAGTATCCGTATAATCAGCATATTTTCTGGCACTCTATTGACCCCGACCATTAGACCATACTGCCAGGGCGGTCGTCCAGACTCAGCTGCGGGGATATAACGCTCTTCTCCTCCCTCCCCCAAAGGGCGGATGGGGTGTACCAGCCCCACGACAGTCCCAAAAAATGGAAAACAATTATTTTGAATGTGAAACGTAAGTAGTAGGGATTGTAGTGCAAAATTTCCATGTTTTAGCTTTTCTTTTATTATTTTGTTTCTTTTTACAGTTTCAAAATGGAAATTTATACTAAGCCCTTCGTGCACATTCTCATGTTATATATCAGAGACATTAGGAGGTCCATAATTGCATGTAATAGGAATCTGATGCTTAATAATTTTGGTGTAAATAATAATGCATATACTCAAATCGCTTTACAAAAGATGGTAAATATTACATTCTACAGATGTAGAAACAAAAACACAAAAAGTTAACTGATTGGGTGAAGGCCAATCAGGGTGAGGCTCAGAAATAGAACTTAGATCTCCTGACCCCTATACTTGGTCCAGTGGACCACAGCTAATCCATAAGGGTCAGTTTGTAATAAATTATATGTGTTTGAAGTTTAATTGATAGCCAGGAGTTAGTGCAACTTGCTAATGCATCGAGAGCACTGTTCAAAGGTACTTTGCATTCTGGCATACATACATACTTACATAAATACGCACACACACATTTTTGTTATTTTCATGTCTGTAGAATAGCACAGTTTGCAAGGAAATTCTCAGCTGAGAAATGTCGTGAGATGGCAGATCATTCTTCTGTACCTTTCCTCTCCTCATGAATTTTAAACATGCAAGAGATGCATTCTGATACAGTTGAGGGCACAAAAGTAATTATGGACTTTTTCTTTGCTTTGGACACACTAATCTCTGGAGGTTGCTTACGTAGATGTGGGGCATGAGTACCAGCTGCAGAAACCAGGAGTCAGTGGGAAATTCACAGAATACTTTTTTATAGTGAGCAGAGCAGCTGAGCCTTCTAGACCTCAGAACTCTGCTAAAGCCATATGGATACTAATATCTTAAACTAGGACTGAATGCATTTAGGATTTTTTGTGTGTGTGTGGATGTTTAACCCAGATGTTGCACAGTATGTTCATGTGCACTGGGAAAATCACTGGTTTCAACTCACTGTGATTATATAGCCAAATAAAACCCTTTATCTCATTCTGGATTATCTGTCTTTTGACAATCAGTAGTTGTTTGCAGTGTTGTAGCTGTGTTGGTCCCAGGAATATGATAGAGAAAGGTAGGTGAGATGATAATATATTTTATTGGACCAACTTCTGTTGGTCAAAGGTACAATCTTTTGAGCTATGCAGAGTTCTTCGGGTCTGGGGAAGGAAGCAGAGTGCTTAACAATCTGTCCCAACCTGTATTTATCTCAGACACTCTGCTTCCTTCTGCAGACCTGAAGAAGAACTCTGCTTAGCTCAAAAGATTGTACCTTTCACCAACAGAAGTTGGTCCTATAAAAGATATTATCTCATCTACCTTGTCTAATCTTACTTGCGCATTCAGGTCTGAGCAAATAGCTTGAGTTTTGCCCTACTTGTGTATGTACTTTGGGAGTCTTATCATGAGAAGTATGAAAATTGAAATTCCTCTCAACTGTTTGAGAAAATCCGAAATCTTTCTTATCATATTAAGTAGTCCATATATGATCAATAAATAGAACCTTGCATTAACCCATTGAAGGCCCTGCTTAAAAGATCCCTTTATATAGTTTATACAATACCATCTATAAGTTTAAAGGCTGATCCTGATCCCTTTGAGGGAGCAAAGCTTAAGTTTGCAAAAGTACTTTGGGACCTTCAGAGAAATTCTTAGATTTTATTTGGATTATTACCTTGCTTTTCGTTTTTGTTTTTTTAAATACTTTGACATATGACATATTCCTCTGTTGGACCCTAATTATGAGGGTGAACTTTCTTGGTTGAAATAAATGTATTTCAAAAGGCTAGAAAGTGAACAAAACATTTGCAGTAGTTTTACGGTTTGAGGGTTTTTTTCTGTAGGAAAAATGTGCTAATAAAGGAGAAGACCTAATTGACAAAAAAATCCTTCCTGGTCACACGCCGGGGCAATGAGTACTGCCAGTCAGAGCTGTCCCTTGGGTACAGTGGATTGGGCGACCGCCCTGGACTCTGTGCTTTGGGGGACCCTGCACGTCGATAAAATAGCGAGGAGGCCGGTGGGCAGGCGAGCAGGGTGAGGAGGTGAACGGGGAAGTGAGCGGCAGGCAGGGGGGCAAAGAGAAGCCCTCCTACCAGAACCTCCCCCTCCCCCCAGTGCTTCCTGCCTGCCAGTGGGCCCTGTCGATCAGTGCCTTCCCCTCCCTCTCATTGCTTACCGCCTGCCATGGATCAGATGTTTTCTGGCATCAGGAGGTGCTGGGGGGAGGGGAGAGGAGCGAGGGTGCAGCGCGCTCAGTTGAGGGGCGGAACATGGCAGGGAAGAGGCAGGGTGGGGTGGAGCAGGGGGTAGGAAGAAGCAGGGCATGGGTGGGGCCTTGGGGAAGGGGTAGAGTGGGGGCAGAGCTGGGGGAAGCAGATTAGAAACTCAGCACCTATGTCCCGGGCCTGCACATCTCTACAGATGGCCCTGGTGCCAGTTGGTTAGGTGGTCAAGCAGGATGGGAAATGGTTTTAGAAAGCTATATCTTCATTATTAATTGGGAGCAAGAGTAGCTAAACTGAGACATCCCTTCTTATTTCCAGTTGGGAGCAGCTGCAACAAGACTTCGATAACATGGATTTCTCTTATTTTCTCCCAACATGGGATGGTAGCAACTGCCTTTCTCCAGCTCTGGTCTGGAAAGAAGAGGTTATAATTTTTGAATACAGCATTGAATATCTGTGAATGCAGCATTGAATATCTGTGAATGCAGTTGTTAGTTGCTTCATTCCAAGAGGATTAGCATAGTGATACTCAATTATAATGCATTTCAATGTATTTTCACTCTTTGGATCGTTACACCTACTTCGGGGCCCTGTCTTTACTAGGGACACTCGGCAAAAATTTCCCAACTTTGCTACATCCAGTTTAGTTCCCCTAGTGGTAGGAACACTGGAACTCTGTGTGTAGATGGGCTGATGGCTGCTGCATCATGTTGATTAAACCTGCTCTGAGCATGATGGCACATGAACTGGCACATGAAATTGCAAGCCCATTAGCAAAAATTTTTAATGAATCTCTAAACTCAGGGGTTGTACCATTTGACTGGAGAATAGCTAATATAGTTCCTATTTTTAAGAAAGGGAAAAAAAGTGACCCGGGTAACTACAGGCCTGTTAGTTTGACATCTGTAGTATGCAAGGTCTTGGAAAAATTTTTGAAGGAGAAAGTAGTTAAGGACCTTGAGGTCAATGGCAATTGGGACAAATTACAACATGGTTTTACAAAAGGTAGATGGTGCCAAACCAACTTGAGCTCCTTCTTTGAGAAAGTAACAGATTTTTTTAGATAAAGGAAACGCAGTGGATCTAATCTACCTCGATTTCAGTAAGGCATTTGTTACAGTACCACGTGAGGAATTATTGGTTAAATTGGAGAAGATGGGGATCAATATGAAAATTGAGAGGTGGATAAGGAACTGGTTAAAGGGGAGACTACAGCGGGTCATACTGAAAGGTGAACTGTCAGGTTGGAGGGAGGTTACTAGTGGAGTTCCTCAAGGTTCAGTTTTGGGACCAATTTTATTTAATCTTTTTATTACTGACCTCGGCACCAAAAGTGGGAGTGTGCTAATAAAGTTTGCAGATGACACAAAGTTGGGAGGTATTGCCAATTCAGAAAAGGATCGGGATATCCTACAGGAAGATCTGGATGACCTTGTAAACTGGAGTAATAGTAATAGGATGACATTTAATAGTGAGAAGTGTAAGGTTATGCATTTAGGGATTAATAACAAGAATTTTAGTTATAAGCTGGGGACGCATCAGTTGGAAGTAACGGAAGAGGAGAAGGACCTCGGAGTCCTGGTTGATCACAGGATGACTATGTCACCAATGTGATGTGGCCGTGAAAAAAGCTAATGCGGTCTTGGGATGCATTAGGCGAGGTATTTCTAGTAGAGATAAGGAGGTGTTAGTACCGTTATACAAGGCATTGGCGAGACCTCATTTGGAATACTGTGTGCAGTTCTGGTCTCCCATGTTTAAGAAGGATGAATTCAAACTGGAACAGGTACAAAGAAGGGCCACTAGGATGATCCGAGGAATGGAAAACCTGTCGTATGAAAGGAGACTCCAGGAGCTTGGTTTGTTTACCTTAACCAAAAGAAGGCTATGGGGAGATATGATTGCTCTCTTTAAATATATCAGAGGGATAAATACCAGGGAGGGAGAGGAATTATTTCAGCTCAGTACCAATGTGGACACAAGAACAAATGGATATAAACTGGCCATCAGGAAGTTTAGACTTGAAATTAGACGAAGGTTTCTAACCATCAGAGGAGTGAAGTTCTGGAACAGCCTTCCAAGGGAAGCAGTGGGGGCAAAAGACCTAACTGGCTTCAAGATTAAGCTAGATACATTTATGGAGGGGATGGTTTGATGGGATAACATGATCTTAGTCAGTGGTAAAATTGCCATCAGTGGTAAATAGGACCAATGGTCAATGATGGGATGTTAGAAGTTACTACAGAGAACTTTTTCCTGGGTGTCTGGCTGGTGAGTCTTGCCCACATGCTCGGGGTTCAGCTGATCGCCATATTTGGGGTCGGGAAGGAATTTTCCTCCAGGGTAGATTGGCAGAGGCCCTGGAGGTTTTTTGCCTTCCTCTGCAGCATGGGGCACGGGTCACTTACCGGAGGATTCTCTGCATCTTGAAGTCTTTAAACCATGATTTGAGGACTTCAATAGCTGAGACATAGGTGAGAGGATTATTCCAGGAGTGGGTGGGTGAGATTCTGTGGCCTGCATTGTGCAGGAGGTCAGACTAGATGATCATAATGGTCCCTTCTGACCTTAAAGTCTATGAGTCTATGATTAATGGTCAAAGTGCTTAAAACACCAGCTTTCTATCAAAGCAGATTTGAAGCTCCCAGGAGTGATAGTCCATTGAAATACATGACGGCAATGTAAAACTTTCTTTCATTTATCTAGAAGCTGTTCCAGTATGTGTGACTTTGACCCCAGAGCATAACCTCTATGTGGTGGGATGAATTCCACTCTTTAAATGAGTTACATGTTCTACTGTACTGAGTAGTAAACTCCATTAAAATATTTTATGTAGACTAGACAAGTATAGTCCTGGCTAATACCCAGTCTAATAGCTTTGGTCTTACACTCTCTTGGAGGAAGAGCAAGAACTATTGTGGGGTACCAGTTTCCATCTCTTTCCTCCCTCCACCTGAAGACTCCTGTGGCACCATGATGCTTCTTCCACTATCACCCTTTGCATCTCAGTATTCCAAAAAGAAGGTCATTACATTGCTGCTGCAGTTGGTCCAGGCCCAGAACATGAGATGTCACAAGCAATGGGGTGTCTTACAAGATTGCACTCTTTGCCCATCCTTAAAATGGTCTCTGCTGTATAGAGAGTACAAAGCTGTCTAATTGTTATTTGGGAAGACTAGGTAGTATACTCTTAAATCTTCTTATCCTCAATTATGGGCAGAATTTTCAAAAAGTGTCTAGGAGGCGTAAGAACACAAGTTCCATTGAAAGTCAATGAGATGTATTCCTAAGCCACTTAGTTGCTTTTGAAAATTCCAACCTATATTAAGTACAGAAAAGAAGGGTGGTCTCTGTGGATAAAGCAATAGACTGAGGCTCACGAGGTTTACAGTCTGTTCCTGTCTCTGCCACAGAGTTCATGGTTGATTTTGAGCAAGATACTTAATTCCTTTGTGCCTCAAGTTCCCCAGCTACCTCTAGGGCTATGTCTACACTTACAGTGGTTTGTAGAGTAAATACACTGCAGGCCCACTAGCCTGGGTATAAATAGCAGTGTAGACGATGAGGTATCGCTTAGGTGAGTAGAGTAAAGACGTGCCAGTCCTTAGGGCATATACCCTACATGCCCTCTACCTGTCCAAGCACAGCCTTCCTGGTATACACTGCTATTTTTAGCAATGTGTTGTCCCGCTGCTGGGGCCTTTGCCCGCTGCAAGGAAACACTCCGTCAGCAGGGAAAGGCTGTGACAGTGGAGGCAGCGGGGAAAGGCTCTCTGCTTCTGGAGACTTTCGCTGCCTCAAAGAAAGGCCCCGGCAGTGGGGAAAGGTTCTGGCAATGGGAAGGCAAGAGGGAAAGGCTCCAGCAGCTTCTGCCTGCTGGAGCCTTTCTCTGCTGCCTTCCATTGCCATATGTAGCTACACACTGCAGTGTGGAGGCAGCCTGCTTTTTACTGAGGCATGTAACTATACACACCCTACACACTGCTGCTGTGTAGACAAGGCCTAAGTGCATCATGAGGATAAATTCGTTAATATCCTGTAAAGTACTTGGATACTAGTGATAAATTCCATAGAAGAAACCTACTAATCACCAAAACAACTAAGTACAGTACAAAGATCTCTATCACTTTTCAAAATAAGATTTGACATAATGCTGCTGCATGTTGGCTTTACATTTTTTTTAAATCTCTTTTCACATAGATCTCTCTGGCACATGTTAAATGCTTGGATGCCAAAAACAATCAATTTATAGAGAAGTGCATAGCTTCCAGAACTGTGAATTATTAAATGATGTGTCTTAAATGTTTTCTGTAAAAACACATTGGTGGTTATGTTTGAATGCATGAATCCTGTCTGGTGTAATCATTCTTGCAAATAATTACTTAGTAATGTAAAACTTGTCTCCTTTATTTCTTTTGCTCTCTAAGGACCCAATCCAACTCTCATTAAAGTTAGTGGGAGTCTTTCCAGTGACTTCAGTGGGAGTTGGATTGGACCCCAAGATCGAGCAATCTCACAGCAAATGTGGAACCACGGGGCCAAATTGTGCTTAGTGACACTGGTACAAATCCAAAATAATGGTAACGTTTTCAAAAGTTCTCAAGTGACGTAGGATTTAGGGCCAGATTTTTAAAGATATTTAGGCACCTAAAAATGCTCATAGGCACCTAGTGAGATTTTCAAAAGTGCCTAGCTCCCACTGATTTCAATGGGCGGATGGTGCCTGGGCACTTTTGAAAATCCCACTCGGCACCTATCCGCATCTTTAGATGCCTAAATACTTTTAAAATCTATGCCCAGTTCCTTAAATTTGCCTCACTCCCATTGATTTCACCTACTTGCTAAGCTACCATGGTGATTAGTGAGATATAAATATTTAACTAAACGATAGGACCTTCAGTCGAGTGACTCCAGTTTTATACTAGCAACACTCAGAGCAGAATTATTTGTTCCACAGTGAGTTAGCTACAGGGTAGGGTTAGACAACACTACAGCTTCCACAGCTGCACCAGGACAGAAAAAAAACATTTACATTTTTTCCAGTGCCAATTTACGTACTAAACTTTGAATAAAAGTACTGTGAGAGCAAAGTTTCCTCCTGCAAAACTGGGAATGTGATTCTTAGAAAGAAACAATTGTTAAAACATTAAAGATATATCTTAGGTCATCTGACCAAATATTTTGTTCTGTTTAATAAACCAGTTAGCACTAAATAAAAACCATGTAAAGAAATAAGCAACTGATTTTGAAGCATAATGATTTCCTACTAAGAAAGAAATTGACACAATGGGTGAAATCCTGGCTGTACTGAGATCAATGAGAGTTTTGCGGTTGACTTCAGTGGGGTGCAGACTTTCACGACTATATTTACCGAGGCTGTGATCCTGCATACTGTTAAGCACATGCTTTACTTTATGCATATGAGCAGTCCCGTTTAATGTAATGGGATTACTCACGAGTGAAAAATTATTCATGTTTCCAAGTGGCTACTGGGTCAGGAGAAAAGAAAAAAAAATCCTATGCTTGTAACACAGGCAAATAAAAGGAAAAAAATTCAGCTGATCTCTAAGGCATGTATATAAAAAGGCACATTAAGGTGAGATCACTGAAACTGCTCAGGTGATTAAAATTAAGTACATAAACAATTGTAGGATCAGGCCCACAGGAAGTAGTTGACAAGGTGCCCTATCATGCCGAGGTGATTTATTAGCGGTTTGCTTTAACTGCGAATTTCCTTATTTTCATTGGCACTTCTCATAACCTTGCTATGATTTAAATAGTTTTTGAATTTGTTTATTTTGGTTTGTAAGTACAGTAGTTATAAATGGGAAAATAAATCAGATAATATAATTACCCTTTCTTTTCTGTTTTACAATTTAAGTGTACAAAATACAAACCATAATTACTCAATTCACTAATTACATGTGTTTTTCTGGCTCATTATTGTTATGAATGGGCAATAATTTGTTAGAGAGACAAGGTGGATGAGGTAATATCTTTTATTGGACCAACTTCTGTTGGTGAGAGAGAGACAAGCTTTTGAGCTCACATAGAGCTCTTAGAAGAAAGCTTGTCTCTCTCACCAACAGAAGTTGGCCCAATAAATGATATTACCTCACCCACCTTGTCTCTCTGATATCCTGGGACCAACCGGGCTACAACAACACCACATACAGTAAGTTGTTGTCATGTATGGTCTTTTGGAAAGGGAGTATAGTCTAGTGGCGATAGCACAGGACTGAGACTGAATTCATGGGTTTTCTTCAGAGCTTTTTTACTGAGTTGCTTAGACATGCTGCTTAAACTTTCTGTGCCTGTTTCCCTCTGTAGAATGGCAATAATAAAACTTATTGTGGTGACGTCAAAGGGAGTTTTGCCTTCAAGAAAGCCAGGATTTCACTCACAGCGCCTACCTCACCCGAGAGTTGTGGGGCTTAATTAAAATGTTTGAAATGCTTTGCGATTCTTGAATAGAAGGTTCTGTATAAGTTCAAAGTATTATGAGACTATTTGTTATTCAGGGAATAGTTACACTTTCACTAACTCTATGTTAAAAGGTGTAGTTATTGCACATGAGTGGTTCTCAAGCTGTGATCTGTGGTTCATTGGTGGTCTGCAGACCACTTCCAGGCTGTCCATTTTCAGATGGTCTAAGAAGTACTTTCAGGTTGTCCATGTAGGGGCTTTGTCACCATGGTAAAGCATCAGTGTTCAAGCTTCTTATAGCTCAATTCATGACTTTAAATTTTGAGAGGCTTTCTGACCAATTGATTTTTTTAAAAAAACTTACCATTTCTGATCTCCCTGTTCATGCATTTCTGTTCCAGGATTTAATTAGTGTAAATTTGCAATTTAACTTCTCGTGAATGCCAGAGTTGGATGGGAGGAGGAGAAACATGAAGCTTAAAGTGACATGGAGAGATTAGGGATAGTGGGGACTGCAGGCAATGATGAGACTGTCATTACTAATACATACATAAAATCCTATGTCCAAGGAAGGGGAAATAGTACCACAGGTATCAAAAAGAGAGGTGGGGGTCATAAAGAAGCAGCTGCACCCATTACATTATCACAAGTTTATCTTTATCTGGTCCACTCACACTGTCTGAGTATTATTTTGTATGTAGCTGATGGCTATGCTTTCCATTGAATCAGGATTGAGAAGTTGGTAGGAGAGTTGTCTACAGGAGAATCTCTTCCTTAAGAAACGGTCTACAATATTATCATGTTTGAAAACCAGTGTTGTAGATTATATGTGGCTAAAAATTATGTTTGTGTAAAATATGTAATAAAATCCACAAAAAGTGGTTATAATTGCATAAGCAATTGCTCACTTCCTTATTATTTTTAAAAATCAATACAGTTAGACACTATCATAGAAATTAGAGAGAAAAGATCTTAATACTACAAGGTCATCTAGTCCATGGATTCTCAGTCTGAGGGTTATGACCACTCTGCCCATCCTACATTGGAGAATGGGAGGTGTGTCTTGGCTAGATTCCAGTTAGTAGTCTCAGGGTTCCCACTTTAAAAGAATTTGAGAACCACTGATCTAGTCCATTCCTTCAGAGTGAATGCTGAATTTCTCAACTTATTCTCCAGGTTTTTGCTTTTGGGGTTTTTTTTTTGTTGGTTTTTTTTTTGGTCCAAGAACTAAGATTTAAAGGGTGAAATTCACCCTTGTGCAGAGGGCCAGCTCAAGGGGCTATGCACCACTTAAATCCTATTTTGAGGGATTATGAGGGATTTAAGAAGTTCATAGATCCTGGTCTGGCCATCTGAACAAGGGTGAATTTTATCCTAAATGCCTATTATGGGAGAAATCCTTCAAGAAAAAAACAAAATTGCTTCTGACTTATTGGAAACCAGTAAAAGCATCCAAAACCATTCAATTCTATTTGTTTTGGGTTTTGAAGAAAGTCTCCCTCCCACTTGGGTTCATGTGGTAATTTATTTTATGAGAACTTGCTTCTCTGGGGTGGAGAGAATCATGATAATTCAGGACCAGTTCTTTTATGAAGAGTCTTTTGCCATAATTAGCACTGGTTCTAAAAATGCTGACAAAGCTGAACCACTGCTCATTATGAATCAAAGCTGGACATGGGTAAAGTTTAGTTGGAAACTTACCAGAAAGGTTTTGAAGGCAGAACTATATTTTATGTTCAGTGTTACATTTTTATCTTAGTTTTCTGTCCCTTTTGACTACTGTTATGTAGTTAGATGGATAGAAAGTCATTCAAGAAGTTAGGATAAAGTTAAATTGCCTAACTCAAACAACCAGAAACAAAACTGCATTTTTAATGGGTTTTAGGGTTACTCCTGATGGCTAAAATGCTCCTTTGTGACAACCACTTTAAGCTATGTTATATGATAGCACTCAGCCTTGATTCTGCACATTGACTAAAGTGCTCATCTCTCCTACCAGCTGTCACCATCGTCATTGTTTTCAGTGTGGCTCTAAGAATCACTTCATGCAAAGCAAATAGATCCTTCTGGGCATTTCAGCAGTATCAAAATCTCTATTAATTTAATCAGATTCATAATAAAGAATGTATTTTCTATTGTCTGAAGTAGCTGAACATAGTAATAAACACAAATGATATAAGCATATGGTGCTGCTGTCAGTCAGAGTTGGCATATGGTGGCACCACAATGACCTATGCGCATGATATTTATCTGAATACTTATGGTAACAGTAGCAAATAAACATCTGGCAGGCTTTTCTTAAAGCTGTGGTCCTGTACTGTTTCTTCTCATCAGTTGCTGTCCTTTTAAAGGCAGAGGTCACTTGTTTTCTCTTGGGTACAACATGTCTCTCTTTTTGGGGTAGTTTGTCAAGAGTTCTCACTAGCAGTATTCAGATGGTTGGACTCTGTTATGAACGCTTTTAAACACTTCTGTTCATATCTAAATTGTGAACTGAAAGGTGAAGATTTGTAATGCTTTGCCAGAGAAGAATGAGGGTGAAGGCAAATGATGATCCAGTAGCTGAGAAAATATTACTTAGCCTTTCCATGTATGGAGAGGTTCTTTAGGTCAGCAGAAACATGTCTGCATAGTAGAGAAATAACTGGAGTCCGAACAGGAGGCATACTTTAGTCCCAGTTAGTCATTGCCTTTCATGCTCCCAGACACCTTCCAGGAGTGGGAAAGCAGGAGGTGCATGCCTGAAGACCCCTCCTAACCATCCCAACCTCTAGGAGAAAGGAAATGGCACTGAGAAATCTCGTCCCCTTCATGTGGCCAGAAAGGGAGCACTAACAGACCCTTTTCTCTATCAGCCACAGGGATTAAAGATAGGAAGTAGAACCACAGGGGAACCCCTACCACCACTTCACAGATTAGGGGTGAAATCCTGGCACCATTGAAGTCAGTGGCAAAACTCCCATTGACTTCAGTGGGGCCAGGATTTCCCCCCCAGGGGTAGCCCCTAACCAATCATTTATAGATCTGTGAGCAGCAGGGCAGGGGCTGAGTGGGACTGGGGAGGCAGTCTTCCTTTCCCACCTTCCATAGGCCAATCAAGAGGGGAAAGAAGGGAACTGGTCCTGGAAAGGGGGACTTCCCCTAACCTTTCCGCACAGAATGGAGAAGGTGGAGAGCGTAACCAGGGAATGTCAGAGAGAGTCTGGTGAGAGTGAACACATATACTGGGTTGCTTTTAAGTGACTGCTTTACTATCTTTTCCAGTCCAGGCTGGATGTGTTAGTGAGTAAACCTGTTTGAGTCAGGGATCCAGTTACAAGAGAGCAGTGAAACATAGTTAACTATTTAGTATTGGCACACTTTAGAAAGGAATAGAAAACTGGAGGTGCAATGGAATTCTGGACTCATCCAGGAAAATAGCCCTAGCTGAGGAAGCAAGTGGTGAGAAATTAATAGTTCCACTAGCAGGGCTTTATTGTTGTTCTTTGTTTATTTTCATCATCTGATCAGTTTGTCTGTATTTTTGTAGTTTTATGTGTATGTTTCCACTCTGTTTTCCCTTTTATTATTTTTTGTTCACTTTTTTCCAACTCCTCCATAGTGAGAATGGAAGAAAAAATATTGCAACACCAATTTGGATTTTCAGTCTATACCAGATGCCTCTCCTTCTTCTTAACCCTAATACTTATGGGTTCTCTGAGATGATGAAGGCAGCAATGTTGTAAGCAGTTGGTTTACAGCTCTCCCCTATTTGTCATCCACAGTGCTGTCTTAATGTATGATCTTGTCAGTCTGTTAGTATGTCAATGGGGGGAGATCCCAGGGCTCAGGCTCCAGCCTGAGCCTGAATGTCTACACCACAATTAAACAGCCCCTTAGCCTGAGGCCCATGAGTCCGAGTCAGCTGACACGGGCCAGCCGTGGTGTTTAATTTCAATGTAGATGCACCCTATCTGTCTAGGACCTGGGAAAGATGTATCTTTGTAATCTCTAGAATGAAGTGATTTATTTTGTCTGTGCAACACAGAGATAATTTAAAGGGAATGTTTTTTGAAAATTGTTTTATTTCATTGTATGTCTGGCCAAATAAAATATATTTTTGTACAGTCGGGCAGCATGTCAACAGCAATGTAGTTCAAACAATGAAGATAATTTCTTTAACGTTTTGAGGTTGCCTACGCTGAGGCAGCATTTTGGATGGGGGTAAACATTTTAATGGGAACAGTATATTTATGTGAATCCCAGATCTCTGCTGCAACTGCTGTTAAATATTCCAGACTACCATCTTTCATCTTCTCCTAGATCATAAAATAAACATTTTTCTCTGTTAGTAGTCACATACTATATATGCGCTGCTGTGCTTGGAATTCGGAGTACTCCATAGTGCATATCTCTTGAAATAATCCTAGCGTGTGCATCTCAGCAGCGAAACAATGGAAAAGTTCACCAGATGAGAAGCCCTTCTGTGCCATGTATATAAAATCATAAAATAATTGTAAAGTAAAGTTTTCAATCTGAATTGCCATTTCTGAACCTTCACCAGTGCTTGCAGCCATTTTGCCTCATTCATGACCCTGGCAGAGTTGAAGCCCAATATGCGAGACTGTGAAATGGTTCATATTTCCATTAATATTAATCCTTGAATTAAAAGAAAAATTAAAGGACAATACTGTAGCCATTTATTATTCTTGTGTGAAGCTTGTGTCTGTTGGCATGGGAAATTAGTGATGTAACTGTGGTAATGTAGTGATATTCAATTAGTATTTTCAGACAGGCACCAACTTTTAAGTCAAGTGCTGAGGACAGTTTTTGTAGCAAAGTTAATATGTTACTTGAATGTGAATCAGTAAATTGGTTTTATGGATTGTTAGGATGTTAATAAGCAATCTACTGTGACGTTTTTATATGCTGTAATTCAGAATTGGTACTTAACATTTATGAAGTAAGCCACATTAAAAAATAAACTATTTGGTAATGACTAAGACATACATTACGTTTTTCATCAGCTATTCAGGTTGGAGTGGAACACCTGATAATTACAGGTATTATATAGTTTACAACAGCATCTTATAACTGATATCCTATTCATTTCTACATGCTGCTGCAGCTTTTGCCACTGATTCACCATTAGCTTTATTTGTATACTCTGCATTTAATTATCAGTTTGTTTAATAATTTTAAGCATTGGAATTTTAAAAATTAACACATCTAGCCAGTTTTCTCTCTAATGCAAAAGACATTGTAAAATAATATCAAGATAAGTAAATTAACATTCTCTGCCTTTTAATTTTGTTTGCAAATGTATCCTTATTACTTTAGGGCCCATAGAAACTATATGAATTGTATAAATGCCAGTTGTTATTTCTATTACAGTCAGCTATCTTCATTGATTTAAGTTAAGGGAAAAATTCTGGCACTGAATATTGATTTATGAAATATGCGTGAGTTCATCTCTGTGGTTTGAAATAATTTGGATACATAATTTTTAAAGCAAAAAAATATTCCAAAGCAAGATTTTCTTGAATACATTTTCAGATACAGACTCAGAAATGTAAAATATATATTTTTTTCCATTCACATGTTTATCTTTCTAGATATTTCATGTCTTTATCTTGATTGTTACTGGTTCTAATTAGTAATGTATATGTGATATTTGCCATTCTCGTGGTAAGTGTGCTTTTGTTCAAGTTTGATTAATTGGCAGACCGGGTATTATGAAGTTAGATGCTTAATAGTTATGATTTGTCTGTCATATGCTATGCCAAATCAACATTTTCTTAAAATGGGATTGGACTTAGTTCCAAGATATTAATGGACACAAAATACTTAACCAAAATGCGTTCTGAATTTTTTATATCTAGCATAAACATTTGACATTTCAGGTAGTTATTTTGTAGATACATAAGGCCAAATACTGTCATTGCTTCAGCATATGCAACTCTGATGAACCGCAGAGAATTTGTATAGGAATAACCTATTTATTTATTCAGCATTTGCATATTCGCTAAACCAAGCAATAGTGTTCTTAGTGGCCAAGTGGAGCTCTCAGAGCCCACTGCCCAATTTGGTTAGCAGGCACTCCTCCACAATGTATATCATTGTTTGATCTGCACTGCAGCTGGGATTGTCTCAGAGACCCGCATGGTGCTGATTGGCTGCACAGGGGCCTTGACCAGTCAGGAATCAATTAAGAAGGGTCCACTGACGACGTGGCAGGTCGAAGCTGGGCGGGCGAGCAGTAGTGTCTGTGACAAGGAACTGATTGGTGATTGGTGTCAATCACCACTCTTCCCACCACAGAAACTCTGCTGTCACGTACTGGCATGGCAGCCTCGACCACAGGGGGTGTCATGATGAAAGACGTGTAGTTGGTGGGCTAAAATGGTCGTTGAATAAGAGCAAGCTTGGGTTGGCATGTACCTTCTCCAGTAGTTTGCCAGCTGCATTCTCCCTCCTGATGTAGGAGGAAGTAATGTGGCTCAGAACTGGAATCTATGGAATCATTCATGTGATGATGTGCACTGTTGAGTTGAGTTGCACGTCAAGAAGTTTGGTGTGTGCCGACCAACTCGATACTGGTATGCAGTACTCTGCTATTGAGTACAAGTGGCAACGGCTGAGATTTTTAGGGTTGGAGCGTCCACTCCCCATGAAGAACCTGCCAGTTTGCTGAGAAGGTTGTTGCACGTCTTGACCTTCTCTGCTATCTTGCTCAGGTGGCTTTTATATGTCAGATGCTCAGAAAAACAGATGAGTGGGTTACCCCAGGGGCCTGTTCTATCCCCAACCTTGTTCAATCTATACATCAATGACCTGCCACCAACCCACTCACGTAAGTTCATCTATGCAAATGACATTCGCTATGGGCTCTAGGCTCCGACTTTCTTTGAATTGAAGAACACTTTGAGTGATACTGCTGCAAAGCTGGCCAACTACTGCAAGCCATGGTGCCGTCAGCCTAGCACCAGAAAGACAGTCTCTAGCACATTATATCTCCACCATGCCAATGCTAAGAGGGAACTAAACATCATAATGAATGGCCAGAGGCTGAAGCATGAAGCAGTTTACTGAGGAATAACCAATGGAGCTGCTGGGTGCTCAGCACTTTTGAAAATTAGGCTACCATTAGATGTCTAACTCTGATTTGGAGCCTATCTTCAGGGCCCAATTTTTGAACATATTAGTCAGGGTCTTGGCTTTGTGCAAGTTAGTAGTCCTGAGGTAAAAATTTTACCTACACAGTGGTTCAATCTGTAAATTCTTCCTTGCATTGGTTTCCAAAACAGATGATTTCACAGGATGAGAATGTTGTACAAGAAAGTCACACAAGTGTTCCTCTGGGGAACTTTAATCAGGAGGGCACTGTATGGGAAATGGGAAATCTCAGCCTCTTTTGAACCTGCATCAATGCTTGGAGAGACATAAAGCTTTTTTTCTGTTTTAATTGCTGTATTCTAAAACCAATAAATAGTCAACAGAAGCATCTGAAACACATTCTTATGATTTGGCTCTTCGGAGATTCTAATGGCTTGTCACGGGGTCAGCTCACCACTGGTGGCACCTCCTCCTGGCCATCCTGGGGATTAGCTCTGCCAGATGCTGCCTTAATCTAGTGGTGTCCCTACCCATCGCCCTTTCTCACCCTGTAGGCCTCTCTCACCCCAGGAACCACAGCCTCCTCTTCATGACTCGGCCCTTTGGCTCGGTCACCATACGTGTTCCCCACTACTGGGGTGCCAAAGTCTCTCTTGGCAAATGGGATCAGGCATTCTTCCTGCTCACTGTCCACCAGGTGCCACTTCATCAGCCTGGGTCAACCTTCTACTCCAAGTTCCAGCTCCGGGGCCCTCTGGGCAGCAGCCAAGGCCTGCACTGTCCTGCCTTGCTGCTTTCCCCTAAGCATTTGCTCACATTTCTGGCTTCCCCCTGCTCTCTGGGTTTGCCAGCCTCCCAACTCCCTCCTCCCAGGAAGTAACTATGGACTACCCTCTATAATCTCAGTACACCTCCCTTCACCCAGGGGAGTGACTGCTGACTACCTCTCTGCAGCCCCTTTTTGCTCTCAGCTCCTGGGCTTTATAAAAGCCTCTCCTGTTCCTGTCCAGCTGAGCCTCGTTTAATCAACCCCTGCACCTAGAGGTGCCAGAGCTCAGCCATGGCAAGACCTGGCACAAATTAAGCACTGGTGCTGGACATTTGTCAGTGAGCATGCAGGTCGTAGAAAATAAGGTGTGGTTGCAGTTTATTATTAAAGAGTGTACTTGGTCTTCTTTATACTTTTGAAGGAAACATTCCAGTGTCTGTTGTGTCAGTGCTGCAGACCACCACCTATGGTCTATGTACTGAAAGCTATTATACTTTATTGGTTACAGCCTAATTGGGGACCCCTTAATCAATGGATTCCTGAAACTGTAGTGCTTTATAGTGTCAATGAGTTCTCAGGGACCTTGTAAAAAGCACCTTAATGACACACTTAGATTCATGTCTGAGAAGGAGCTATTATATTCAGTCATCTCCAGCTGACTGTTAACGTTGATGGCCAAGTTACAAACGCCTGAAAATAGACATTAAAATGGAAGCAGCATTAGGCCCTTAACTCTAATGACACAAATGGCACTAGTGTCATAAAATGATTTGTGCCTGCCTGGCATTCAGCAGAGCATTAAGACTCAAGCTAGTTTGATGAGCAGTGGCCCTAGAGAAAGACTTGGACTCTCCTCTGTGTATGCAGATGGCACCATTTTCCTTCCATGGTCCAAAATCACATGTGATTTATAGAACAAGATTCTCAAATATGGGAGAGAGTCAACATAAGGAGAAAAACAAATATATCAACTTTAGCATGGTGCAGCATATCTCTGTATGAAAAGGTTAGATCTCAGAGTAGATCAAACAATTAGCCAAAGCTCCTCTCTGGAAGAAGGAGACAACTGGATTATTTACAGATTAGTATTGCTAGGAGATCTGTGGCATTGACTACAGAGGACGTTTCTCAGAGTGGCCTCCTAAAATGGCAGCCAAAAGGGAAGAACAAGGAACTGGCAATACACAAAGGAAAGAGACCGGCAGTTTTAAAAATTACATTCATGGTGAATGTCTGTCTCTCCCTCCCTCCATCTGATATCTCTGACGTTGGAATATCAAAAATATTTGGAAGGATTCATAGATTCCAAGGCCAGACGGGACTATTGTGATTCTCTAGTCTGACATCCTGTATAACACAGGCCATAAAATTTCCCAACACTAATTCCTAGAGCCTATCTTTTAGGCTCCTATCTTGATTTAAAAGTTGCCAGTGATGGAGGATCCACCACAACCCTTAGTAAATTGTTGGAATGGTTAATCACCCTTGCTATTAAAAATATATGCCTTATTTCCAGTCTGAATTTCTCTAGCTTCAATTTCCAGCCATTGGACATAAACATAATCAGATCCTATAGTTTCACAATACTGACAACCTCAAGCACTCAAAAATCTTAAATCATGACCCAGAAAATCATGAGTGACTTAAAAATCATGACATTTTTAAAAAGTGGTTTTGACTCTTTTATTTGCTTTCTTGTTTTTCAGACTTTAAAGTTCAGGTTCTTTGCAACCATGACAGCTAGATACTTTAAAAAAAAATTCTTAGTTTTTTAAATGAAAGCTGAGATTCTCACAATCACAGGACTTAAGCACAGGCTTTACAAAAAATATCAACTATCATGAGACTCATGATAAAATCGCAAAAGTTGGAAATGCTGCCTTTAACTCAAAACCGAAATCATATGGAAAAAATGGTATTTATATGCAGGTTAGTCCACTTTTAAAATTACTTGTTTAGTATTGTTGGATTATGGCTAAATATAACAGGGGCCAGACTATCCTTCCCATGTGAAAAGCTCTAGAAAGGAACTGTTTATTTGTCTATCTCTGTGAGGAATCCTCCAATTACTCAAAATTGTGTCTTAATGCAAGTATGTCCAGTTACTTCTCAAAGGAGGGGTGGGAACGCATAGTGTTTACCTCACTTCAAATAAGATGCCCCCAAACCTGGCTGATCCCCTGGGATCTGTGATAAGCCAGTTTCATCAGTGTAGAGGCCCTGTACCTCTGTAGCAACCTTGGTGCCTATGCAAGACTCTCCTGTAGCCACAACAGCTGTTAAGGGAGCTGTAGAAAACTGAATATGGGTCATGGAAATGTCTGGGGCCAGTGGAATGTGTGCAGGGTTGCTAATTTTGGTTGAACGTATTCCTGGAGGTTTCATCACATGAGAACATTTTAAATTAAAGAATAATCTTTAATTCCTGGAGACTGCCTTGCCTGGAGGGTTGGCAACCCTAAATGTGTGTTCTCTTGTTTTAACTACACCTCTTCCCCCCACCCCCATAAACTCCAGATTGTACAAAGGGGTTCTGCAGAGTAGAGGCAATGACTTCCTGAGTTCCCGGGGGGTGCTTGACCCCTGCTCCGCCCCAGACCTTGCCCCCACTCCTCCCCTTCCCCCAACCCCCTGCTCTGCCTCCGCCCCCACCTCTTCCCTCTCCTCTCCCTCCCCCCCCCCAGTGCCTCCTGCACGCTGCTGAACAGCTGATAACCGGCGGGTGGGAGGCGCTGGGCGGGAGGGCGAGGAGCTGATCGGCAGGACTGCTGAGCTCCCACTGTTTTTTTACCCTATGCTGCAGGGTATGGGGGGGGGCAGAAATGGTGCTGTGGAGAAATCTGATTTCCCCTTCCTTGAGATATTGGGGGAATCTTTGCAATGAGGGCCACTCTGGGGAGGGCAAGATTCTCCGCCAGTAGAAATTATGGTATGTTTAAAATAAAACCCACTGAAACAGTCCAAATTTCCTCTGTGTTGGGAGCAGGAGAGGGATATTATCCCTGTCATTCCAACCTCCTGTTCAGTCTTTTCAGTGAGAACCCTCCAGGATTGGCCTGGAGTCTCCCAGTATCGGCATCAATCTCCCGGTGACTATTGAAAGCAAAATGGGAGATTATTTTAAGAAATATGATGTTACATCATGTTTGGGGGGGTGGGGGGGGAAGCTCTCGGAATAGGTTCAGTCAGAGTTGGCCACCCTACAGTGGGATGGGAACTGACAATGTCTGCTTTTGCGATTAGGAGTTCCTTTTTTAACCTGCATCTATGGCACTTTTGAGAGAAATGTAAATGTTGGTTACACAGCTCCCTGTGCCCTCTTGCTCCCATTTTTATTGGTAGACCACCTCCACCTCTTCTCCTCTACCCTGTTCTGTCTTCTTGGTGGGATGCAAAGACTGCAGTTGAGTGCTGGAAGATCAGCATTGTAAGATTTTTGATCTTAGCAAATATGGCTGCACGTTATGCTTTCTCTCACTTCCTTCACCTCTCTCCAATATTTATCATTGTTTAGCAGTTTGTTATAGACTGAACCTTTTAAAATGGAGATTACTATTTTAACTGGTTTTTATTCTTGAGAAGCATTTGTTTACTACGGCAGTGTCTGAGCATTTTATCTGGGCATATTGCCTCCCATACTTTCATGTCTCTCTTTATTGGTGAAAGCAAACTTTATGTCTTAAATAAAGCTTCATTTAGGATGAGCAATAGCTCATTCAGCTCATGCTATTAGGTCATTGGCTATCTGGATCTGCATTTGCTGTCTAGAGAAAAAAAGAGCTATTATTTGTTATCTAATGATCCCCAAAAAGTGAAATCATAACTCACATTACTAAACATTTTCAATTCTTGTTTTGGAGACATTATATTGGTATTGTGCTATAATATAGTGTGTGCTGGGTTGATAATTCCTTTACTCAATTTAAGTGCACAACTGTCAAGTGAAGGAAGTACCTTGAAATATTCATTTGAAAGCATGTTTCCAGTGTACAAGATGTAAATATATTTCTTTAGTTCCTATAATTTTCTGTGGTTTGTATTTAAATAGTCTTATTGTTTTTATCATGCTCTGTGAAGCAACCTGTCCCATCCCTTTCAGATTTTTAGAAAAATAGACCTCCTTTCAAAATCAAATCTACAGATGAGAAAAGTAAATCAGGTTCCCAGAATATGAATTCATCAGCAATTACCTCATTGGCAGACAAATTGGGGTGAAGATGGGAGGGCACCCTTGTACTAGAAAAACTGATCTTAAGAACTGAGGACAATATTGAGGGGCTTTGCCATGAGCAAGGAGCACTATATTTTTTGCACTGCTCCTGGAGCGGACTGGAAGGCTGATAGTGAGACTGAGAGTTACAGTGTGTCTTCTGGGTTCCCCTTGCTTTGTAGGAGAAGTTCTGCCTTCTGGGTTAGGTCCTGCAGTATACTTCACTCTCTCGACACACATGTATATTGGGTGGAGTCAAGACTCTGCCCATTTCATGTCCATCACACTTGAACAGCGGGTGGCGGAGAATACAATTCAAGAAGGCTACTCATCTACCTAGATTAATAGATTTTGAATTTTTTGAGGCCAGAAGGGACCATTGTGATCATCTAATCTGACCTCATGTATATCACAGGCCATTGGAATTCCCTGAATGAATATCTGCTTCAACTTCAGTAACTGTGGTTTAACTAGAACTTAACTTTTTTAGAAAAAAGATCCAATCTTGATTTAAAAAAATGTCAGTGATGGAGAATCTACCACAATCCTTTGTGAGTTGTTCCAATGGTTTATCACTCTGACTGTTAAAAAATTGTGCTTTGTTTCTAGTCTAAATTTATCTAACTTGAACTTTCAGGCATTGGAGCTGTTTATACCTTTGTCTGGTAGATTAAAGGGCCCTGCTCTGGTATCTGCAATTTTCCCCCCATAACTGCCTTATGTGGCCAACCAAATAGAGCCACAATCTGTCATGAGGAGAACTCATTTCTTCTTGCATATAGCTAAAAATTTGAATACCACATCAAACTAATATGTGCAGGATTATTTTATATTTTGTAAGAAAAAACCCCAAGTTTTCCTACTATATGATAACTACTTTTGTAGCTATATGAAACATCTTGATTGAAACCATGAAAGCAGGTAAACCTTGTTTGGTTTCACTGTAGACTAGAAATGTGCCTGAATCTTGAAATAATACTTTGCAGTAAAAATTTGTTGAATCTCAGCCAGTGGCGTAGCCAGGTTTAGAGCACAGGGGGAGCGGAGCTAAAAAAAGGCACGGGGACCAAAAAGCGTCGGGAGCAAAAAAAGGCGTCGGGAGCAGAATAAAATGCTCCACTCTGGCTGCAGCATAGGAGCAAAAAGCATCGGGAGCAAAAAAAAAAGCTCCGCTCTGGCTGCAGCATAGGAGCAAAAAGCGTGGGGACCAAAAAAGGCACCCCTTCTGCTCAGTGGGGGAGCGGCTGCACCCGCTGTTCCCCCCCCCGGCTACGCTACGGATCTCAGCAAGCTAGTCAAATTTGGCCTGGTTTTGAGAAATTCTTTGGCTTGAATCTTTATTTCCCAAAGCCTTTCCACCCAATGAGTCCTTCTTTGATTGCCCTTCTTGGGAGAAGTCTTGTGGCCTGTTACCACCTGGTCTTTCAATGTGTTCTGAACACCACCTGAAAGCCTCTGCCTTTCCTCGGCTCTTCATTGGGTAGCTTATTGATTTCCTTCATTCTTAAATTTTTTTAGGCATTGGCCTACTCCCCTCCCCAAACCATCCTCCTGCTACAGATCTTCATGAGGTAAAAGGCCGTTCTGATCCACTTCCCTTAATTCTTCTTCATCAGAATGGCAATATCGGTTCCTGCAGTCGCCAATATCGGTTCCTGCTGTTGCCGACTAAGATATTTACCACACTCTAGGGCCTGATTTGATGTACTCAGGAGGTCACTTCATGGAAATATGGAAACTTCAGCCTTACAGCTCTTTTGAACCTCCTCCTCCAATGCTTGAATGTGTTCTGATTTTTGGAGTTCATTTCAGGCTTTTTTTTGTCCAGCTTTTTATGTCCTCTTCTAGCAGTGTGTGCACTTTGTTACTGATGGTTGATATAGATCTTGCCAGTGATGGCTGTGTGCGTTTTATTTTTCGTCTGTAATACACTGATTATGTTTCTTGTCTTGCAATATAATTCCCATTCTTGCCTTCTCTGTTACTCTTGAGGTAGGTAGTAAGTTCTTGTTTTTGTCTCTTGTCTTCACCAGCAGAAAAAGATACGTTTCCTGAGGCACATAGTCTTGTAGCTTCGGTGCCCCACTTCCCTTTTTGTATAAACAGCAGAAATGTGGAAGAGAAAAATGTGAGTAATCCAGAAGCAGGTGACCCTAGATTGCTCTCTCTGTTAATAATGGTTCTGAATGATTGCCAACGTATCCTTAGTGAGTGTTTGACAAAAAATGAAATAGATTTGGACATCTGTATGCTTAAAATAAATACAAACATCCTGAATAAGATAAGCAAGCAAGGTTATTTTCTATTTTCCTGGAAATGCTTGAGATGAAATGCAGCAGTTTGAATGCTGATGATTCCATATGTGCAGAGACAAACGCTTCCTTTAGAGAAACGTTAATAAAATGCACTTCGGAAGTGGAAACTAGGATAATCCAGAAGTGTGTCTGCTGCATGCAGCTTCTCTTGATACACGTATGCAGTCTCTATTAAAGCCTAGCACATTTAGGAATCACGCTACTCCATTGCCCAGCTAGCATTCTGAAAATCTATCATGGTCGTTTAAAACTATGTGCAATGATTGCACAATAATTTACATTGTAAAGAAGGAACAACATTTCCATTACCCTCCTTTTTTCATGCCTAAATTACATTCTTGCTCATGAGCCTGAGCAAGCGTGTTACATTCCTTTGCTTAAGAAATAAAATAAATCCACATCAAACAAAATGTATTTGCTGTACTTTTTTTCTCTTTCTGGACTCTGTTGCTCAAATTGGGTTGAAATGTTCAGTTCCACTTTATAGCAAAACCACAGTTTTGTAGCTTTTTCCATGGAGAATTGCAGATCAGTTGTGCTTTCAAGGTTGACAGACATGGACTTGGTTAGAATATTGTATCTTTCTTAAGTTGGGTTCCTTATGTTCCACTGTAGCAAAAACTGACTTGCCAAATATTTTTATTGGCTTGTCACCTTTACTGTTGTAAAATACATTAAATTGAGAATCTATTAAAACCAGATTCTAAAAAGCCTGGAATTCTTAAATATATGTTGGAGTGCTATGTATGGGGTCAATTTAGTTGTCCTCAAAATTAGATAATCTGGAGAATCACATAGGAAACATAGAATGTTGTGTGCAGAATTCAGTACGGAGAGAACAATGCAAACTTGTCAGAGTCATAACAAAATCAAAATTTAATTTTTATAAATATGAAATACTGTGGAACACTAACGAAAAACACTTACGCTAAAAAAACAGAGTATAGTGCAAAATATTTGGGTTGTTTGTATCCAGTATGGTACCGGGGCCTGGTCACTTAAATTTTTTTGGCAGACTTATGCCTGTTTAAAAATGTTAAAGATGGCCCCTATGTACAGTCCTTGCAGGTGCTGCTTCAGAATGCTCTTCTGAAAAGTGTATATGATTAGCTGGAATGTCTGGCTGTAAATAAGGAAATAAAATCTTTGCTATACCAGGGTGCAATAACACACTATTTATTGTAGCATCATAGTTCTTAGCACATTTTATAGTTCCCATTAATGTATTAGCTGTTGCTAAATGCTACTGCATTGTGGTATCTGAGATAGCACAATTTTCTTCTACTTAGAATATGAAATAACATTTGTAAATGTGTTATATTAGTTGACATTTGCTCTCTGTTTCAATGGTGACCATTTTATATACAATTCAAAGTACAGTACAAATATTACCTCAATTTGACAACACCTCTCTGAGGCAGGGGGATGTCATGGTTGCCTGTTTAGAAATGGGAAAACTGAGATACTGAAATTAAATGATCACTAGGGCTTGTCTACACAGGGACACCCAGGAAAGTTAATCCAAATTAACTAAAAGTATGAATGTAAAGTAGGTTGCTTAAACTATACTAAACCTCTCATAATTAAGGTGGCCTTGACTTGGTTTAGTGAATTAAGATAAACTGAATTAAGGCCACTTTGTGAATTAAATAAACCAAATTAAGGCCACTTTAATTCTGAATGAGTGTGTCCATACAGGGGTTTAATGCAGTGTAACTAATCCACATTAAATTCATGCCATTAGTTAATTCGGATTAATTTTCCTGAGTGTCCCTGTGTAGACAAGGCCTTAGTCTCACTTGCCAAGATTAAGAACTCTGAGGACATAGTATGGAAAGTTCTTGCATGACAATGTTTTTGAATCTATGCATTGTGTAGCATAAAGAGTTTACTAACAGCATTTCTTTCTCCTTAATGGAAGGCTATCCTTATGGATTCTTTTTGGATGTGTCCACATATTGTATTTTCCATAAAGGCCCCATCCTGGGTCTGTAACTGCCTTTTCATTCTTTATTTACATACTGATCTTTTGGTTTTACTCTCCTGTTTCTTCCGCCTTTTTGACGGTTTTGGATTGAAACTGAATGGGATGTCTTGATAACCATTTCCTGACACCAGATCTTTGTACAGTACTTCCATTTATATTGTATTTAGACTCCAATATGTTGTATATGGAAAAATAATAAAATGCAAAGTTTAAAAAACATTCTCTTTCAGTGAGACTATAAACTTCATCTCAGACCCTTCCTTACAGCCTTGTTTTCTAATCCTTTCAAAATACTTCCCTTCCATTACAGCAATCATGAGTTGAACAGACTTTCACATTGTAGATAGCTGTTTTTTCCTGCTGTTTCCATATGCACCCGACATTATGCATATGTATCAACAAGTTTTCCTCAAAATCTGGCATCCTTCTTAAAACAAATACAAGAAGCACCACAAAGCAGTATAATCTCCTTTAGTGAGATGATTGAAAAAATTTAAAGTTTCATATGTGCGTGAGTGTTTGCAGGATCAGTGTCTTAGGGTCTAGTGTGTTTATATAAAACACAGAGTGTGCTTCTATAGATTTGTTGCTACATTTTGTGATATATATATATATCAAAACCATTTTTGGGGGGTGTTGTTTTTTTTTTCACCCTGGTGCTGCACCTGCTGCCTCAGCAGTAATTTCCTGAGAGGGAAAATATACCATTGCTAGGCAGTGCTGACCAGTAGTGTTCCAAAAAGAAAGTAAATAATAACAATCGTGTTCATTTCCACTCCCATCTGAAAACCTGTGAAGAAATCCGGTGCATGATGCGATACAATTAACAGCCAGGGACTTGGGTTTTGTCAAAGGTATGACAGTGGCATTAAAATAAAACTTGACAGCATCCACTGGGGCCTGGTCCACACTAAGATACTTAAGATGTGTCTGCACAGCAGCTGACAGGTGTATTTCCCAGCTCGGATATATACAGATACACTCTGTGCTAGCTCTGCTCGAGCTAATACCTAAAAATAGGCATGTGGCCATGGTGGTACAGGCAGCAGCTCAGGCTAGCTGCCTGAGTACGTACCTAGGGGACTGGACAAAATTGCACTTGGGTGGCCACACTGCTATTTTTAGATGCTATTTTTAGGTGCTGGCTTGAGCAGAGCCAGTGCACATATGTCTATCTGATCTGAGAATTACTCTTTTCTTAGGGAACTCTCCCACTTAGCACCGTTGCCACTGGTGCAGTGCCCACAGTCAGAGCTAGTATAGGCCAGTCATATGCCTTTTTACCGTCTTCTCATCGAGACCTGTTCTGAGCTGGATTGGACAATGTTGGGTGGCGTTAATACTCCAACCATTGCCCAACACTGATAGAGCTGCAGCAATGCTGGTCCAAAGTGGGAGATTTCCCCAAAGCCCTTAGTGTAGCGCTAAATACACAGAATGACAGGAAGCAAATAAGTCTTTGTAGCCAAAAAAAGTTAAATAACTGGGCTAGACAAGAATGTATGTTCTGTCAGCTTTGAGGACCTGTTGCCACTAGGTATGTCAAGTCAGCTGAGGTAATCTGAATTGCAGTCAGAGTATAAAAGAGATTCCAGATAACCGTGCTGTATGTGGGCTAATGGTTTTGGAGCACTTCTGAGAGCAGACAGTAAATCAAAGTGAGGAAATTAAGAATGAGTATGCACCATTGAGCCAAAAAGTACTGGAAGATCCACAGTCAACAAGACACTGCAGGACAGATGTGTCGTAAGTGAGTCTGCAGTGTCATCATAAACTCCTGGGTAATTATTGAGGAGGGATTTGTGAACAAAGGGAATAAATGACTAAAACAAAATCATGAATGGAAAAAGCAGGCCTTTTATATTAAAGTACTCATGTTTCTCCTGCTAGGTGAATAAAAGTAATTCTCATGATAAATGTAAGGTGTCCAGTTTTACATGTAAATATCTTTTCAAATACTTTAATGATTCCCCCCCCCCAACCTATTGTATTTATTAGGTAAGTGTTTGTAGATTATAAAAGATCTTGATGTCACATTTTGATACAAATCAAAACCACAAAGAAGTTTTACAGGGTTTTTTTAAATTATTGTTTAAAAACAAAATTACCATTCTGTTCAAATTTCCTTAGGTATAGTTACTTACTACATTTGCTACTTCATTCCTTCTTATTTAATTAATATTTCAAAAAGGTCTTTTGGAGGTGCATCGAGGCATTCTTCCCAGCTGAATGGCAGCTAAAGGACACAGGCATCAAGCTGTTGAATACAGGTACTGAGGGGGAACACGTTTGTATGTAAATGAAACAAGAGGCTAGAGGCTTTAGCCTGGTCCTTAGCTCTGGCACAGAGTTGCTTTGCGACATATTACTACACCTAAAGTTGATGTAGCCAGCTATGGGAGGATCAACCCAATGCCAGTGGTTGTGGCAAGGATACGATAGCATGGTGATTCTCGTGACCTTGATAATCCTCAGCTGCTTCAGTGTCTTTGCAGCTGGCAAAACTTTCTGCAAAGTTTACTTTTGTGGGGGGACGTCATTGAGACTTAAAGCTAGGTCTGTAAACTGTGGGTCTAATTCTTCCCTATTGCGCTTGACTTATAATGGTCTAACAGGGGAGAATCAGGCCCTATATCTAAAGTAAAGTATAAAACAAAAAGTAACAAAGCCTTTTTGGGGAGAGAGCTTATTTTTTCTCTGGTGCCTTAGGGCCTGCTGGTGCTAGATGATGTACAAACATAACAAAAGAGTCCCTGCCCTAAAGAGCTTACCATCTGAATATATGACAGGAGACAATAAATAGATATTGTTGCAACCTGGCCTGGTACCCCTCTGTGCAGTCAACAGTCTGTTGTGAGTGGACCCAATAACGGGGCCCTGCATGCTTCCAAGCCAGCTGAGCCTGTGCAGATAGGGTGACCAGACAGCAAATGTGAAAAATCGGGACAGGGGGCGGGGGGTAATAGGAGCCTATGTAAGAAAAAGACCCAAAAATCAGGACTGTCCCTATAAAATCGGGACATCTGGTCACCTTTTGTGCAGAGTCCGTTGCTGTTTCTAGCTCTGGGACAATAGGGTATATTCTCAAGCTCAGACCTCTTGTCTGATGCCTTTCTAGGACATGGGACTTTGCACTCTAGGCTGAGCCATCCTAGAGTGCAAAACCAGCACCCGAGGCCTCCCAAGTCAGCCCAGTTGTTTACACCTGCTCCCCCAGTGTTTCACCTGGACTATTGGTACTCTGTGCTTCTAGTTTAACAACATGGGAGGAAAGCCAGGACACAAGCTTAGCAAAGGAATTTCTTAACCGCAGAAACTGTACATTTAAAGCGCTTGAGAGTTACAGATCTTTGAAAATTAAATCAAAGGCCTGACACACAATCTCCCCTGGCCTGATCTCACCCTTCCTGTGAGTCCGAGGTTTGTCAGAATTTTAGGTGAGGCAGTCTCTTCTGCCAGTCGTCCTTATGTGCAGTGATGGTCGGCCCCCTGAACAGAGCAAAACTTAGGTAGGGTCTTAGGTAGGGTCTCTGTCTCCTGTCCAAGTGTTCCCCTGGGATGCTCTAGTCCCATCCTTCAGTTATCCTTGCTCTGCCCGCAAGCCCCTATCTAGAAAAACCATTGTTCCATGGGGTGGGCCAGGAGTTGAGAGACAATCAAAGACACTGGCTCCAGATTGCAGTCTTGATGGCTACTCAATGCTAGTTCCTCAATGAGGTGTTTAGCACCTTTTCTGGCCAGGGCAGCTTTGTTTAGTGCATTTCAGTAGAATTACTTTGGGCAGGTTTAGATGTCTGTTCAACACATAATACAAGATGGAGTTCATAATTTGATACAGACAAATCCTACTCTGTCACAGATGCAACAGACATGGAGAGAAAAAGATATAGTGAGGAAATTATGGTAAGTGTGATAAGCAGCGGTCACTGCACATCAGTTGCCTAGCCAATAATCAACTGTTCTGGAGACATCATGACAGAGCTGACTTTTAGGGAAGGATTTGAAAGAAGACAATGTTGTGGCTTTGCAGATTTTTAAAATGATTTAAAATGATAATCCAAGTGGGGAAAATGTTTATTATAATGCATTTTCTGCCTGAACTGTAGCCTTCCCAATTTTAGCACGGCGTAGACAAAACATTAAAATATGTTTTCATTTCCTGTCTCCTTCTCTTTGCTCCCCTTTTCACAAATCTCTCTGAATGTAGTAATTTTGCTGTCTGTTCTCCTCTCTATTTCTTAACTTGTGTTTTATTTTAATCTTTTCTCAGTTGCCACCTTTCTGCTCATATTTTTACAATCTCTCCTTGACAAACCCGCCTCAAAATTTTGAATTCAGATGTCTGTGTGGCTTCAAAATTAGATAAAAAGAGTTTGCCCCTATGTAACAATCACAAAGCGGCTCTATTTTTTTCTTGGGTGTCAAAAAAGTATTGCTTCGGTCATAATTCGGTCTGGCTTTCTTGATGGTCCAATTAAGGTACTGTAATTTGTATTAGCAATTGTGAATAATGTCATTATTTCAGAACTCTCTCTCATAACATGACATGTTTTTAGTGTTACATTCAGGCATCTTTCTCACTTCTTCCATTTCAAAGAGTGACTACATATTAGAAAACCTCATGGCTTCCTTCTGCCCTATGATTTGTATGCACAATTCTCATTTGATTTAAAGTTGCATAGTAATGGCTGAGACCTGGATTGAGTCGCCATTATGTGAATTGAGGGCCTGACTCTGCATCCACATGTTGACATCTTATTGTTTCAATGAGAATTTTGTATGTTGGATAGCTTCAGAATCTATCCCTTAGGAAGTACAACTCACTGAATGTCCAGGTCAAAGCTGGCTTTTGAATATAATTATAAGTTCTGTTTATTTTTGACTTCATCCAGTCCCATTTGACCATCTGTAAGAAAATTAATTAAATATAGTTTATTACACACTATAAATTATACATCTAATGGGCTTTAAATTTACAATACCCATGTTTAACAAGAGTTACCTTGTGCTAAATGCAGAAAACTGCCTGGTAACTTTCAGCTTGCCTCTTTAATAACTTATTATTAATGAAACTTTATTTTTAGTATCAGGCTTCTCAAAAGTTAAAAAAAAAAGTCAATGAATTAAAAAAAAAACAACCAAAAAAACCCCCAAGAATTCATTTTAATCTAGGAATATACTAGTTATAGGGTATGTTTTAAATCTATGTAATTAAAGGCTTTGGATGGGTTAGAAAGTAGCTTTCGTCATAGGATTTCTGATTGGAGTATAGTCATGGAGTATGCACAGTAATATGGATTTTTTCCTACATTGATCAGATGAGAGACGGTAGAGTGAGTAGTGATGAAAGTACTTTGGCATCCAAGTCATGATTCATAAATGCCCCTGTTTGTAAGGATAACAGTACAGTACTGCTATTTGCTGATTGTCAGTAAATGGGTAGAGAAACACATTTGGTCATGAAGGGGCTATGGAGAACTTTTATCTTTTCTTCTAAATATTTTAGGCCATGGTTACAGACTCATCCATAACCAATATGTTTAACAAAAGTATAAAAAAAACAAATCCTGCTACTTCCTCTTCGGGAAATTTCATCACAGCACTCTGCATTTCCACTGTAAGTCAGCTACATTCTGATGGTGTTGAAATCCATATAATTAGCATGCTATGCTTAAAAATATGTCTCTGGCTCGGCTCTTTCCACTAGCAGTTGTGGCCTGTTGCGTGGCCATGATTCCTTACATCCATTTTGTCTGTATTTCCTTACATACATTTGCTTTGTCATGGTGAGGAGGAAGAGCCCAGACAGGCTTTCCCTCCATCCTCACTACCTCAGACCTAGATTGGGCAGCCTTGTGGGGGAGAAGCAATCCACAAACTCCTCTGGTAAGCTTTGGCCCTCCTTCCCATGGGAGGCCACAAATGTGCTCTGAGGTTCCAGCAGTTGTCCAAGTAGTTGCGTGTGTATATGTGGAGTGGGAGGAGCACCAGGCTGGTCTCCTCCTTTGCTCCAGAAAGCCAACACCTCTTTCCCCCCCATTCCCTGTGGAATAGCCAGGTGGTAAAGTCAGCCCCAAGCCATTAGAGACAGACTGGTGGCAAACCGTAACAGCTGTGGGAGTATCTTCTTGTATTTCAGGAGTATCCTGCTGATTTCTATATGCAGAATGGCAGCTGGCATGAAGACTTATGGAGGAGCCCTAAAAAGAGGCTGTGGTTGCCATGTCAGCAGTGGCTGAGTGGGGTTCATGTGTGGAAGGATATTCTGGCCTATGAGGGGAACAGAGTTCTTTTGCCATATTTAACAAAATAAAAAAATATGTAAATAAAATTAAACAAATTAACACAATCACCTATGAACTTATCTAAATGTATTGTCATGAAAAGTCCCATTGATTGAAATTGTAGGATAGGGGCCCAAGTGAGAACAATGGCAGTTAGCATTTTTCTGATGTTCAGTATTGACTGACCTCAGAATGGAGTCTAACCCTTGCATGTGCATATGTGCTGTACAGAGAGAGGGAGTTTATTCTATATGATGATGAACAACTTAAAATACACTGGGCTTGATCCTCAACTAGTGTAAATTATCATAACATTAATAAAGTCAACAGAGCTAAGCTGATTTAAACCAACTTAACATCTGATCCAATGTTTATAAAATGGACAGAACTACAAGGAGCACTCTGATTGTCCCATGCCCACAATTATGGAACAGCCACATTTGTTGACATTATCGGTCACGATCCTCCTCCTTCATGTTCGCATTAGTGGAGCTGGTTGGAAAATGGAAACCGTACGGAAAGCTGAAATTTTCCATTAAATGAAAATTCCAAACAGTTTTGATTTGGGACAATCAAAACGTTTCATTTTGTTAGTGTAGAATCATTTCATTTTGATGGTGAATCCTTTCATTTTGATAAAGTAAAAAAATATGTTTTCATAATGTCAAAACACAGTATGTAATATATATTATGCATAACATAAAATGTGATGGAATAAATTAATATTTTAACAAGTCAAAATAAAATAAATCAAAACAATAAAGTTTACATGACTTTTTTTACATTATCAGAATGAAATATTTTGACATTAGTGAAATGAAACATTTTGAAATTATCTAAACAAAATGAGAAAGTCAAAAGGATTAATTTTGCCTTTTTCCTGTTAAAAACTATGTCAGAAACAAAATTTTTTTGCGAAACATGTTGATATCGATTATACTGCTTTTTTGACAGGAAAACTGTTCAGATGAAAATTTTGTGAACAGCTCTATCCATTAGCAGCATCCTTTTCTCTGGCCTTGACAAATGCAATCTTGCCCTGCTCGTATCCATTCAGAATGCTGCAGCAAAGATTATTTTCTTACCCCATTGCTTTGAGCATGTCAGCCCTCTCTTTGCATTCATCCACTGGCTCCCCTTTCTCTGTTGCATCAAATATCAGCTACTTGTCTTCACTTTGAAGGCCCTTCATGACCTATCCCCATCCTATCTATTGTCTTTCACTCACTATTGAGAGATTGACTATCACCTCCAATCAGTCTATAATGCCAGCCCCCATCATCTACTTGTTACATTTTCAAATAAGCTTTCTCCCATGCTGCCCTTCCTCATTGGCAGGAACTCTCTAAAAAGCTGCCTCACTGTCCACCTGTAAATCCCTCCTTAAAACTGTGATGATTAGAAAAAATGTTGACAACAGTTAGGCCCTTGGTGTGCTAAGACCACTGCCTATCAAGCTTACCAGTATTGTCTCATTGTTTCCTTGCACTTCCTTGTCTGTATCCATCTATTTTCTCTTGCCTTATTACTTATCTTGTAAGCTCCTTGGGGCAGCGACTGTCTTTTGTTCTGTGGTTTTACAGCATTTAGCACAATGGAGTCCTGGTTTTATAGCCAGGGCTCCTAAGTGCTACAGTAATACAGTTAAACAATAATGATAATACTAAGGCTACGGCTACACTTGCAGCTGTAGAGCACTTTGGGCTAAACCAGCCTTCGGAGAGCGCACTAGGGAAAGCGCTCCAGTCTGTCCACACTGACAGCTGCAAGCGCACTGGCGTGGCCACATTTGCAGCACTTGCAGCAGCATTGGGAGTGGTGCATTATGGGCAGCTATCCCAGCGTTCAGGTGGCTGCAATGTGCTTTTCAAATGAGGGAGGTGGGGTGGAGTGTGTTGTGTGTATGTGGGGGGAGAGAGAGTGGGTTTTTGGAGTGCTGAGAGTGTGTCAGAATGCTGTCTTGTAAGTTCAGACCCCCCAACCCCCTGCCTCTCACTCACTCACTCAGTCACTCAAAGCAAACAGTAAATGTTTGTCAGAGCAGATAAGCAGCCGCTGTCTGAACGGAGCTTCGAAAAGTCACTTCCGCATTCCTGCAGCGATTTCACAAGGGCAAGAATGACCACTTGTCTTAAGGGGATTATGTGATGTTTCCAGAGGTCAATCAGAGTCAGTAACTTAACTCCTCGTTCTCACTGACCCTGGGGTGTCTCAGCCTATATGCAACAGCCATTATACCTCTCGTGGAGGTGGAGTACCAGGAGCACTCTGGCCAGGAAGTCAGAGCTCTCTACAAGCCTTGCCAGTATGGACAGGGAGTGAGGTAGAGCGCTCTAGACAACTTTATTGCGGTATAAAGTACAAGTGTAGCCAAGGCCTTAGGGTAGTATACAGCCACCCCTAAGGACATAAGAACAGCCATACTGGGTCAGACCACAGGTCCATCTAGCCCAGTATCCTGTCTTCCGACAGTGGCCAATGTTAGGTGCCCCAAAGGGAAAGAACAGAAGAGGTAATCATCAAGTGATCCATCCCCTGTCGCCCATTCCCAGCTTCTGGAAAACGGAAGCTAGGGACACCTTCCCTGCCCATCCTGGCTAATAGCCATTGATGGACCTATCCTTTATTAACTTATCTAGTTCTTTTTTTCACCCATCACTGTAATATCTGAGTATCTTCCATGTAAAATCAATAGCACCATCAAAGTCCCTAGTGGATTCTCATGGAGCATTTCTCCTTTTCTCAAGTCAAAACTCTGGAGAAGTTTTGTTTGTTTGTTTGTTATTTGGATGGGAAGAGTTGGTTGGGGTTTGGGAATAAACCTGGTGTTCAGTTTGTGTGTGTCACTCAGGGTGAAAAGGGTTGACCTCCTTAAGATACATCCAAGGAAAGGGTGAAAATAATATGTTTACATGTATTTAAACTCAGCTAAAAACATCTGAGGCTTTAGGATTTGAGTCCCTTCGTGATTTTGCTTAAACTAGCACCTTCGGTGTATTGCTCAGAGGCGCAATTGTGGCAAGCAACTTCCAACCTTTACATGACCCATTGCCCTTCAGATGTTTATATTCCTCTCACAAATGAGTTTTGACTTCAACTTGGCTCCAAGTGGAGTAAGAGAATTTTAATAATAATAGAAAACCCTCTAATTTCTCAGTTCAGTTCAGAGCAGCTTCAATCTGAGCCAGAGCTGTTTCAAAGATCTCACACAAGAAATGCTGAATAGCCCACTCTGAAGCTGCCAATTTAAGCAAATACCCTGATGGTCTTAAAGTTCCTAGATGCTTCACTGCTTTTTGAATGTATTTTAAACTAATTTGCATAAATGTAAAACATATCTCCTTTCTCCTCCCCCCAAAAAAAAAAATTTTAAAAGACAACTACTGTGCATATAAGGCCTGGTGCAACAACCATTGAAATCAGTGGAGAGACTCTTGAGTCCACTGGGAGATGAACTGGATATATAGCCCCCACCAAATCTTTTGAAAAATTAATCATTTTAGGGCCAGAACTGTTAGTGGGAGCTTGCCTGAATAAGGATTGCTTTAAGGCTGCAGAACTTGGCCCTCAGTTGTGTGTTATTTAAAGTACTGTGTAAATCTGAAAATAATGGGCCAGATTTTCAGCTGGTATAGATCAGGCATAGCTCCACTGGAGTCAGTAGAGATATTTAAACCAAACTGAAGATCTTATCCAAAAGGATGAAAATTAAATGGAAACTGACATAGATTACAGGACAAAAGTTTGACCTGCTTATCTCTCTTACCAACAGAAGTTGGTCCTATAAAAGATATTCCCTCACACATGTTGTCTGCTCTAAAACTGACTATTTCTACTCCTGTTGAGTGCTTTTATATAAAACCGACTCTCCTTTATAAGGGATTGGGGGGTGGGGAGTCTGAGCAATCTTTAAATCACAGCTCCAAGAAAATCAATCCATCTGTTTCATGAGGAAGATGGACCAGACAACCTGATAGGCATTTTTCAATTCCAATTTCTGAAGCATTGTCAATGACAAATGGAGGGGGTTTAGTTCATTTAGAGCACTAGTGTGCTCATGCAGATTTCATTGACCCACTGGCTCCCAAGAATAGAAGACTGAGAGGTAGTGTAATGCACATCTTTCAGTAAAGTGACAAAAAAGAAAAATTGTAAAGAGAAAATGTTATATGAAGAGAGCTCAATTTTGGGGCCACTTAAACTTGACAAAGAGGTGGCAAATTTTTCCTGGTGGAAGCATGTTAGAATTAATTGGATTTATACCAGGCATACTTTTGGCCGGAAGATTATAATGCAATGCACGTTTTAACAAAACAACATTTAATTGTAATAATTTGAATTATTCAAAAAAGTGATTTGTCATGTTTTCAGAGATATCGACCCAGAGATGTTTACAGGGTGCACCCATAATATCACTCTATTGGGGATCTATCTACTGGGCAAACAGACATCACTCCATAAACTATTCAAAAACATGTACCGTTTTCTACAGTCTAGAAACAGAAGGAATTAGGTGGCCAGGTTTTACAGGGTGTTGTCTGCTTAAGCAGCATAAAATGGTGTTTTCATACACAAACTGCTCCCATAGCCCTTTCTCTGAAAATGTCTCTCATAATAATAATAATGTCTCTCATAATATTTACATTTCAAATAACCAGATTTTTCCTTGATTTTGAAAACAAATATTTCCAATTATGGTTTGTGTTGAAAATCCGAATATTTCATAGTGACAATGAATAGAGTGGGTTAAAGGAGAAGAGAGGTCCTCAATGAATAAGTGGAACATTCAGATATATGCTGGGGATTTGGAATCTTAAGCTACTGTGTATTTACAGTGGAGCTGGAGCCCAAATTCTGCTCTTGGCTACTGTGCTATAAATCCAGAGTAACTCACTTGAAGTGCAAAGAAGTTGCTCCAGGTTTATACCAGGGTAAGTGAGAGCAGAATTTGGCATTGGGAGGATGTGTTTGTTTTGAATATAAACCAGGGTGAAACATAGCCCAGTCACTGACCTTAAACAAAACCTCTTAAGGTTCAGAACTCAAGTGATGTGTCCCCTCCACTCTCAGTTTAGTTAATAAAGCTGGGGGAACATATATTCCTATTTCTTATGCTCTGGCATTTGTCTCATAAGAGACATCCCAGAATACATAATATTTGAATCAGAAGGTGCTGAGACACAGCACAGATTATTGCACAACCTCTGAGTTCTTAACTTTAGAAAGTCACAGAGAGAGAGTTTATTGGGAAGGTGTTCAGATATTATGGTGATGGATGCCAGTGTAAGACTTGGATAGACAGACAGAAGGTCAAAAGGAAGGAAGGTATTGTGGGCAAATGATGCTGGAGCTTGTTTGAGGGATTAAACTGCAGAGAGTTAAAAAGGTTAGACAATGAGAACAAGAGCAACAGGAGCCTTGAGAAAACATCACGAGGAAGAAGGATCATGGGAATCAAGATCCCATCTCAGGGGATCACAGGGAAAGTAAAAGAATTTCAAAATGTTCAAGTAAGTTTTTTCAGATGGGGATTGAAACTTTTTCAGCAATTAACCTAACTGAACCTTTCAAGTCCATCCCTTGCTAGCTACAGACCCAGCTGCTCATCATTTGTGCTACAGGAATTATAGTGCTATACTGGTATTGTTTCTTAGAAGAGAACAGATATTGTGTAACTTCTCACCCTTGGGTGTGGGGGGGGGGGGATAAGAACGAGAGAGAGTTTTGAAGAGCAGTGAAGAAAAAGAAAGGAAATCTAATTGCAGCTTTACTACATGTAGGGTGCCAGATCCTACTGATATACATTGACGAGAGTCCATTGAAATAACTGGAACTAGGCCATTCTATACCAGCTGAGAATCTGGACCATATTTTTCTGGCCGTTGTAGCATCATGCTCAATGGAACTGCACTCGGGGGCCCCGTTTTCCCTGGAGGGACTATTATTGACGGGACAGAAGGGGAACAGGGAATGCGGGGAGTGAGGCTGGAAGAAACTCTGCACATGGACAGAGCAGTGCAGAGAGTTTAATAAAGTTCCAGTTGTTCAGCTTAACCTTTCAGCATTCAGCATCACTCTTTGCTAGTGCAACATGGTGGCAGCAGTGGAGCTGTGAGTTCTCAGCAGTGCAGCAGCTGGCAGTGTGAGCTATGGAACTCAGTCTAAAGCCCCCTGAGCCCTGGATTTTGTACACACAAACCTAGCCCAGCAATGAAGCCAGTGGAAGGAGGAGACTGAACTGTAGACAGACCTACTGTTCAGGAGGATGACAAGAGTGGGAAAGCCAAACTTATCATTTTACCTTATTGGGGGACAAAGCAGAAAGGTCTGCACCACGCTGAAGCTCACCCCTGCCTCAAGCCTCACTGCAGTCCTAAAAGCCCTGGGGACCTATTGCTCCTCAAAGCAGAACAAAACTGTGGTGTGACACAGGTTTCTCTGTAGAGACAAATGCAAAGAAGAAGGAACAGGCTCCTGTGTTACTGCCTTACACAGGCTGCTACATGCAATTTTGGGGACTTGACAGACTCCAATTTGGGACGGAATAGTTTTAGCATTTGATATCACCACATGTGTGAGTGGCTGCTCTAGGATGGCAATTTCACAGACAGATGCTTAGTCGTAGGGCATGCAGTGGAAGCCTCGAGAGAAAGAATGAAAGACCTTCAAGGCACAACATCCCCAGAAGTACATGCAGTGAGACAACAGCAAAGGAGAGCAGGGTTCCATACCCATAGGGAGATGCATTTACTGTGGGAGACAGCATGAGCAGGTAAAGGAGAAGTGCCCGCACTAGGACAGCACTGCAAGGAACGTGGCAAGTTGACCCATTTTAGCAGTGTGCAAGAGCAGAGGACGATCTCAGTAAGATTCAGTCAGACTTGTACAAGAGGGGAGGGGATGACACATCAGACAGCAGTGATGACATCGTGACCCTCCTCGAGTCTCAGAGCATATCAGGTTCAGGCTGACAGGACAAGAAAGCAATAAGGGATAATCCCAACCTGTGTGCATGCAACAATGTTAATAGGAAAACGCCCTGTGACATTTCAACTGGATAGTGGGGCCTCCTGCAAAGTTATTCCTTGGGGTGAATTGGATTTGAACACACCCATTACAAAGAGCACGTGCAATCTAATAATGTGCAACAAGAGCATCATGCGGTCCACAGGAAAATATGAACTCCTAGATACTATCCCGAAAAATAACCGACAGTACCAACTGAAGTTTGTGGTAGTGAATGGTGAGCACCACACACCACTATTGGGGAATACAGGCATACAAGCCATAGATCTGATCAAGGAGCAGCGTCAGAAATTAATAATTGTAGTGCAGGAAGCAAAAGGGGAAGTCCCAGGTACATTGTTTTCAAAGGCAACGGGTGGCTTGAAGGAAAGCTGTGACTCGAAGTGGACCCCATAGCGGAATCTGTGTGCTTACCACAAAGAAAAATTCTAATGCCACTAAGTAATCCAGTTTGCAAGGAGCTCACAAGTCTGCAGAGCAGGCATATCATAGCATTTGTAGAGGCCAGTATAGGCTGGGGAACGCAGCACTGTAGTGGTAAAGAAGCCACCAGGCAAAATATTGCCAGAACTTTCCAAAGCCAGAATCTTTCTGGTATGGGTTTTGGCACATATGCCTGGATAAAGGGTCCAACAGGCTTCAACTGTTGCAACACAATTTAATGGACATAAGCCTGATACCAGAGGAGTTCCAGAGAAGATTCCCCAAGCAATGAACAGACTGCCTGGGGTGAAAATAATTGCAGATTATATCCTCATTGTAGGTGAAGGGAGTAATGATAAAGAAGTGGAATGGGATTATGACAGAAACCTACAACTTTCTTCTTTGAGTGCCGGCCCCTAGGTTTATTCCACATGTGGGTACACCTCGGCGCAGTGTGCCTGAGTCTGGAAATTCTTCAAAGCAGCATCTGTTGAACCACATATGTGCAGTAGGTTACCTCGTGTTCTTGGCTGAGAATATAAGAGGTGGTGCGGGGCAACACCTCTCCAGTTCCTTCTTATCGCCGCATGGCCCCTAGTCGGAATTGTGTCCACCTTCGTAACTCGTAAAGTGAAGTTGTTGTATATGGTTTTTATATCTAGTGTAGTAGAGTTAGTACAGGATAGTTCCCTACCCCCACCCACCCATTCAGGGGAAATCCTCCCTGGTTGTAGGACTATGCTCAGAATCCCAGGATTCGAGATTTGTCTCTCCTGCCCTCGTCATTTCTCTGTCAGTGATAAGCATAAACAGTGCCTGTGTTGCCTGGATGGATGAAGCACACATCTCTGCAAAGTGCAGTATTTGTCATTATTATTTCCCACCCAGAGCTAGAGAGGCCTGAGAGCTCCAACTTAAAAAGTTCCCGATGGAGGTAGCTATGAGGCCTCACTCCGACCCAGGCTGTACATCAACCTCAGTCGACTAGCAGCACCCCTCCAAGCATGAGCCTTTGAGCGGAGCCTTTGCCACTGAATCTTAAAGACTCTCCCCACAAGGCTCCCCATGAGAGGGCACTCTCATGGGCACAAGGACAGATCTCTGCAGAACACTGTCCATAAGAAGCACGTTTCCTCTCTGAGCCGGTCCAGGTTCGGTGAGACGTTATGTATGAAACCCACAGTACTGGCTCTGCTAAAGGCCCATAGGCTGGAGGGCAAGGCATGAAAAAAGAGGGAACCAGCAGTGATGGTAGACCTGAAACAGAATGACAGAAGCTCCCCGGTCCCATCTAAGAATGCAGGTCTGGACTGCACTGTTGGTACTGCCTCATTTATTGAAAGATTGACCGACTGCAAAAGATGAACCAGGTCCTTCAAGTGTTTCTTCTGGGACTCCCTGGACTCTAGGCCATACAGCGGCCTTTGTAATACCAGAGGATGTATTCCTTCTCTACTCTGTCTCCATTCCTTTTGGACCCTGCACTCCTGAGAGACATCCTTACCCCATAGGAGGAATCATTATCCATGTCCTAGAAGCAGCTTCATCCCCACTCAACAGGCAGGAATGCCCTGGTACCGATGGTACCACTACTACCAACAGAACCTTCCTTGTAATCGGAGGAGTCAGAGGAGATAGCTGCACCAATATCTCTGAGAAGGCAAAGGAGCCCCAACAGACAGTGCTTACCATTCCTTTGGCTATAAACCCCCCAACCCCAAGGAGATCTGGTACTTATTCCCTTGGGAGGAGCACCAAGACCAATGGAGCCTTCCTTCTGGCCCTATGGGGTCCTTGGATCCCCTCTCAGGAGTCATACCGCTCTTCCCCTTCTCATCAGCCGGTTCCATCTGTGTATGAGGAGGAGGACCTGGAGCCAGATCTGACGGTACTGACACGTGCTTCCTCATCATCTCTAGATGACGCCATTACTCTGTCATCAACTTCTCCACCAGATGACCACAGCCAGTATCAGGAGCTGTTGCAAAGGGTCGCTAACAATCTACAAATTCCACTGGAAGAGGTCCAGGACCCTGAACTCTGCTCTTGGATATTTTACAGCCACAAAGACTGACCAGAATAGCCCTTTCGTTTAATGAGGCTATATTGGAATTGGCTAGAGGAGTTTGGCCTACACCAGCATCTTGTGCCACTAAACCCAAGAGACACAAGAGGTGTTACTTTGTTCCTGCCAAAGGAGCTGACTTCCTATTTTTCCACAATGCCCCTAAGTCATTGGTGATACAGGCGACTACAGAAAGAACTTGGAACCAAAAATCTAACCTGGAAGAAAAGGGCCCAAAGACACTGGGTCTCGTAGATAGAAAGGTCTTCTCCTTGGCACGTCTTTAATTTTGTTTAGCTAGTTACCAAGTTCTATTAACTAAATACAATTTCAAGTTCACTCCATCCAGTTTATACTGGTGACTACACAAGAGTGCAAGTGATCCAAAGGAGTAGGAGGTACTTAGGAGAGCAGACACAATATCCAAAGAGAACCTACAGAGATCATCACAGAATGGAGAGGCAGAGAGGAGGACAACTGCACAAAAAGGGAAGAAATGGATAGAAAGATATTTTGCTAGATTCAGCAACAGGTGGCAGGGAGACAGAGAGAGGTCGCTTCAAGTGTGGTCACCTGTTGAGGAGACCAAACTATCTCAAAGACTACATAAACTTGGTAGCAACCTTGGACCAAAGGGACCCAGGGTGAGCATCTGGGCATCAATTATCTGTTTTTAATGTTTATATTAAAATGTTTTTAAAATAGGGAAGATTTATCATGATCAGTGGAACTGGAGTCAAAGGGCCCAGGGACTTTTATTGATGGATTACCAATGGAACAGAGAAGCGGGGATTTAGGCTGGAAGCAACTCAGCAACATGGACAGAGCAGTGTACAGGGTTTAATAAAGTTTCACTTTATTCAGCTTAACCGGCATTCACCATCACTCTTTCCAAATGAAACAATTGCGTTGTTCACTGTGATGCCACAAGTCTCTAACAATGATGCTGTCAGCTACCTCACATTACCTGCTTTCTTTGCTAACAATGTGCCATTGTTAATGCCTTCAATGGTGGCTATAAGTTTGCATTAGCTGATTTTCAGAGAACAGTTACTATCACTTTTGCCAGATGCTCTCACTAACTGGCCACTTCACCTTCCTTCTGGTTTTGATATCTTCATGCTTTGTTCATGGTTCATCCTACCATGCTGTAGGTGAAAAAGATTATTATTTTGACTTCTTATTTTTTTCATATTTGTGCACGTTGATGTTGCCTTTATGGCTGCCATATGTTTATGTGTTCCAGTTCTAAAGCTTAGCTGATGGATGCAAGGTGGTGGAGAAATTTTACCATTTGTCTCCCATGTAACACTTTTCTTGAGCTTGAAGGTAAGTCCAATGTAATAATGTGGTCTCCTTTTTGTGCATGCTACATCAGTAAGGTAATATTGCTGAACAGTATGCTGAGCAGCAGGAAGGAAGCAACTAACATCTGCAGGATCTGAACTTATTTCTGACAGCTGTGTGCTCCTGAGGGCTCCTTTTTTTGTGAAAGATAAAAACAAACCAGGTGAATTGCCAAGAGATCAATCATGAATTTTAAACATGTTATATATGTGTATATATGTGTGTGTGTGTGTGCGCATGTGTATGTATATAGACAGAGAGAGAGAGAGAGAGAGAGAGAGAGAAGAAATCTGTTGAGCTTCTTACTGAAAACCTGCTATTTTGATAACCATTTCAGCTTCCATTAAAATTAACACAAGGCAGCTGTCTAAAATAGAAGTAAAGTGTTTGGTAATGATAAACTTTAGCTTGTTCTTGCCATCCATAGAACAACATACTTTTTTTAATTGGGAATTTTGAGACTAAAACATCTTATTTTGATGGGGACATATAGAATCATGCAAACTATTGTTGCCAACATTCCAGAATGCATTCCAAAATCACAACAAAATGGTCCAAAATCACAACAAAATGGTATAAAACACACTCTTTCAGGACTAGGAATTATTCACATGTAGATAGAAGATAGAGGCAGGCAGCTGATATTCACAGTATATGTACTAGGCCTATTTTTACTTGAGATAGAGGAGGGTTAAATAGAGCTCATTCACTCAGGAGCAAGAACATGGTTGAGCTTTTCCCTGGACAGTTCATGACACACTAGGCTTTTTTAAACTGTTTTTTCCCCTATAGTTTTGTAAAAACACATTTATTTTTTGCAGTGAGGGCAAAGCTTTAGTCTGCTTATTTATTTTGCTTTGTCCTCACTGCAAAAAACAAATGTGTTGTTACACAGAGATAGCTAACTTGAGAGAACTGCCTTGATGTACAATTGTTGTGGAGACAAGCTACTGTAGTTTTTATCTCCATGTAGGCGGTTTAAGACAACCCCAGGTAGGGGGTGTAGCATTGAACTTGACTAACTACAGTTCCTGGTCTCCACTAGGATTGTATGTTGAGATAGATACTGTATATCGAGTTAGCTATCTCAGTGAAAAAAAACATATCTACTTTTGCAGTGAAAATATAGCCTAAATGTGCCTGAGCGTTAATGCCCGTTAGAGGTCTAGCATTGTTCTGTTCAGAACAGAACAGCCCTTTGCAGATGGCACAGAGCAGCTCATTTGCAGATACTGAGGTGGTGGTTTTGCTGTTCTAAACTGAGCTGTGCCTGCATTTGTTATCAGGAAGTGCTGCAGGTTAAATGCCAATACGACTCTTTAGTCAGTGTGGAACACGGGAGATAAGGGATAGGAATTTTTTTTTAAAAAAGCAATAAAAAAAACAATGTTGGAGGAAGGTTTATTTGGTAACAGAATTAGTTGGACTGAATGGAAGACACGTCCAGTAAATGTGACTACATGCCCACACAGATGAGATATAAAGGGGGTTCCTACTCCATTGATCTATATGGGCTATCTAGATGTTGGAGCCAGGTATGTAGGAGTAAGCAGGTGCTGTGTGTCTGCTCACTCCCTCTCTAGACCTGGTTCATAGGAATGAATGAAAAATGGGTGGAGCCTGGGCTGCTGTGCTGGTGCAGAGGCTGTTATAATTTGTTGCTAATATAGACCATCAGCAAATGGCCACCCCCTGGAACGAGAAGAAAGCAAGAGGTAGATTGTGACTCAAAGTGCTACTCCTGAAGTACTGTGGCTCACTTACTACCCCTTGTTCAAATATCAAAATCTAGCCCTGAATGTCTACTCATATTTATTTTTATGCCTACTCATATTTATTTTTATGCAGTATTCTATATGTTTTGTGTGAACACCAATTATACTAAACTCTGAACACAACCCATTTTCACTAAGTAATTTTTTTTCCTGGCTGTTCTTTATATACACTTTTAGCAGTGCAAGTTTTCTCCATATCTCCCAAACTCTCTATGCAGTAATTTCCATAGACTATAGGGATATCTGCTGGTGATAGCAGAGCTGATTGACTTCAAAGTCTCTCTCACTGTTGTTGCCGAACTTGGCCAAGAGTTTGCTCATGACTGTAACAGATGTTTCTGCTTTTTTAAAAAGACCAATGGGAACCTTATGGAGGAGGTTTTTTTACTTCAGTCCAGAAATGAACGCCAGCATGGCTGTGATTTTGAAACACTCTACCCAGCTCACGGGAACAAAAGTTGATCAGCAGCAAGTAGATTTGAGCCAGTATTCTTAGGAGCAAAGGTTCCCTTTCCAACAGATGAAAGCATGAGTTTACCCCTCTGCCAGCTACTTGATGGCAGATAATCAACACATTTCTGTTTAGTCTCCATTCCTTTAAGATGATAGGTCATTTTTACAGTTCATTAGAGAATTTCGCAGTAAGTTTATTTTGTGAAGAAAATTTGGATCAAAATTCCAAATAGTTCACACGTGCTGACACAAAGCATTGCTTTGATTAACCTTCTAGATATTACTAGGTTCTTGCCCAGCTAATTACGAGTTTAAACATTTCCTTAGTATTAAAAAATACGTGAGGTAGGTGTTTTTAGGATTTATAGTTACTTTCATTAGCAATCTTTGGTGTAGGGAAACCTTTTTTGGGAACAGTGATGATGGGGGGACGAAATAGGGACCAAACCATTTATTGGGAAAATAAAAAGTTTGAACGTCAGTCCAAAATCAAATTCAAACTTATTTTAAAGTTTTAAAAGAATGGGTGATGACTTTCTTTCCTTTTCAGACTTCTTAAGAAGCTTCCTATTTCATCTGAAATTTGTTAGAATCTCTTAAGGCCTAGATAGGGTTATATATTCTAGGACATCTCTGATCTAGAGTAAGCAAGTTTTGAAATCAGCAGCCATACAAAGCCCCGCAAAGATGACGGAAGAACTTAGAGACCCCTTCATAGGTAGAGAGCTATTTGGGAATGACAGAAGAGGGATAAGAGGTAGAGGATATTTGTTGACGGTCAGGGAAAGGATGTTAGAGAGGCCAGTATGCTTGCTAAAGGTCAGGCAAAAGACCTCAAGGAGCAATCAAAGGGGAAGACGGCACTGAAAGGAAGGAAGAACCAAGCTTTAGGATATGTTTTGAATAATCATTCAGACCAGCTCTAATCCAAACTGAATTTCGAAGATCTCTTCAGGTTTGCTCATCGCTAGTCGCAATACCAGCAGGTTTCTGAATTTTCAGCATTTATTATTTGCTCCATCTGCTTAGTAAGGAAGAAATGGTTTATCCAATTTTTTTTCTTTTCCTCCTCCTGAAAAGAGAAACGTATGCTTTCATTAAGCTTTACCAGCTGTCCATATGGTCTAGTCAATAGGTCAGTGTGTGTGCAATTACTATTAGCCCTTGTTCAATCTTGAAGCAGTTTTTGTTTGTTTCCCAATCATATTGTGTTTAATCCTGATTACTTTAGACCAAACACTTAAATGATTACATGCAGAGCACATCATCAGAGAAATAATGATCAGTTATGGGAATATTTTAGCGTGTGTGTGTTTCTATTAACTTGAAAGCCTGAAACACTCCAGCAAAAGGGCACTAATCCACTGACTCACTTTGTAGCCTTGGGAAAGTCACTTATCTTCATGTTGATTCCTCTTGAAAAATTAATATTTTAGTATTTGACCTACCTCCCAGAGATGATATGATGCTAAATTATGTGTAAAGGGTTTTGAAATCCTCAGTTAAAAGGTGCACAGTCTGAATAAAGAAAGAAAAGGCTCTGACCTTTCTCCTTCACACCAACTAACGTAATAAAACCAGAAACTCCCAGTTGCGTCTTAAGGGTCAAATTGCTCATAGGATAACATAGTATCCCTGCATGACAAGTGTCCCTCTTGAAAAATGCCCTTCTCCCAGTACACTGACAAAGCAGAAGGATTTCCTTTAGGAAGCACAATGCACCCTTTTCTGTGGCTGTAGCTATGGTTTGGATTGTATATCACTTTAGATCCCAAACTGTTATGGAAGGCAATCGAATCTGGTTGTTACAGATCAGAATCTGATTGTTACAGATCAGGATCTGGTTCCTGATTCAGATCAGAATCAGGATCTGGTTGTTACAAATAATCAATCCATTTTGTATGTTGCCCTTTGTTTAGCAAAATTAATCCACATTTGTTTTGTAAAATGAAATACAATAGGATTATTTTGTTATCACCATAGCATTTTAACTCAAAGACTGAACAATTTCATCTTATCATTGTCTAATTAACCAGACTTCTTTTTAAACACCAGCTAGAGGCTTTTCATGAGTTTAACTCGTCCTCAACTCATTACCACAACTTGGCACTACTTAAAAAAATGAGCCCAGTTTACTTGGATTTATTACACAAGTGATGATAATCACTTTCAATACATTAATATTATCTGTTGCCTTTTTTTAAATATTAAAATTGCTTCCCACAACTATATTTATCCAGCTGCTTATAGCAGGAGGAAAATGTGAGTTTTTGCTATAACAGCGTGCACAAAACAGTCAACATATTCAAAACATTTTCAGGAGTGGGACTAGCTCACTTGGGGCCAGCAATTGTACCAGCAATAGCCACAGCTGTTGTACTAGTGGGGCAAAGTGGGGGAGCAACACAACCTAAAGCTTTACAGCTTCTGGACCCCAGACATTTAGCTGTTTTGACCCTGGAAACATGCAACAACTTCTCTGAGGAGGATTAGACAGCAGAGGGATCCAGTAAATATCTTGGCACCTCTTGGGGCAGGTGTCCTCCTCCTGGCCTCTTCCTGTGGTCTGAGAGACATCGCCAGCTGTTTATTCCTGCATCCAGTTTGGCAAATGTTCGGGGCTGGGGATAGGAGCAGCCTTCACAGCCCTAGAAATGTCTGATGTCAGAATTGATATGGAGGGAAAGGAGACTTGTGCTGGAGACTTGTACTGTGGTGGATTGTCTGGCAGAGGTGTGGAATGTTGGAAGGATGACTTGCCAGTGGTTGAACAGGGAGGAGAAGAGGATTGGATAGTGGTGGAGAGGGTTGGATAGCACGAGCAAATGATGGGGATAAGGAAAGGAATACTTTGCCTTGGAAAGGGATTTTAGTGGTTTGGGGGCAGTTTTTACATATCAGGGAACGTATTTTGTAACAAGCTATATTACTGTTATATAACTGAGAGACTGAATTTTGATTGCCCTCATCTGCCTATCCTCCTATTTCCCCACCTATTGCTGTTGCATCAGGTCTACCATTAGAATGCAGGTCCTGTGGGGCAGGGACTATATCTTCCTACATGTTTAGAAAACACTTGGCATGGCACATTTAGAGTGCTACTGTAATATAAATAATAATATATTATTTATATTCATTTTGAGTTCAGGATCTTAATCATAATATAATTTGTCCTGGTTTTTTTCTAGTCAGCTATCACGCTATCTTTGAAAAACTGCAGAATATGCGGCATTGGCATAAATTCTATTGTTTTTTTAAAGATTTCCGAGGATGCTTTCCCAAAGTATGATAATTTGGAGATTTTAGCTGCATACCTGCTGTGTGCTGAGGTCCAGAAAGAAAAGGCACCAGCCACCCAGACCTCAAGACCTATAACACTGGTCTACAATTTTTGAGAAGTCGTCTGCTTCAGAGATAAAATGTGCTATTTAGTATGTATTTTGATGTGCTGAATTCAAATATGACAATTAAAACAACTGATTGGCTACTGTTTCTAAGATATTTAAGTTTTTACATGTTATGTCTATGTATATTGTGTAGATAGTAGCGTTTTAATCATAAATTGTAAACCTAGGTCTTTTCATGTGTTTATGGTTGCTTTACATGATACTATTTCACCTGTCCTGTTTATGTAACACTTTAAAAATCAGCAAAGGGGTTATATAAATAAAATTGATTATGAAACAAAAGGCAAAAAACTATTATGTCCATAGTTTAGTCCTATTTAGTGTCTACTCGGCGCTTCTTGGCTTGTCTCTTGTATTCATTAAATGGAGCATCTCTTGTCACTGTCCAGGAATAGTCTGCAAGCATTGATGGGCTCCATTTGCCCTGATAGCGTTTCTCCATTGTTGCAATGTCCTGGTGAAATCGCTCGCCGTGCTCGTCGCTCACTGCTCCGCAGTTCGGTGGAAAAAAATCTAGATGAGAGTGCAAAAAATGTATCTTTAGTGACATGTTGCAACCAAGGCTTTTGTATGCCTTGAGGTGGTTTTCCACCAACAGCCTGTAGTTGTCTGCCTTGTTGTTTCCGAGAAAATTGATTGCCACTAACTGGAAGGCTTTCCATGCCTTTTTTTCCCTTGCCACGTAGTGCATGGTCAAATGCATCATCTCGAAGAAGTTCACGAATCTGAGGACCAACAAAGACACTTTCCTTTATCTTAGCTTCACTTAACCTTGACAATTTTCCACGGAGGTACTTGAAAGCTGCTTGTGTTTTGTCAATGGCCTTGACAAAGTTCTTCATCAGACCCAGCTTGATGTGTAAGGGTGCTAACAAAATCTTCCTTGATTCAACAAGTGGTGGATGCTGAACACTTTTCCTCCCAGGCTCCAATGACTGTCGGAGTGGCCAATCTTTCTTGATGTAGTGGGAATCTCTTGCACGACTATCCCATTCGCAGAGAAAACAGCAGTACTTTGTGTATCCAGTCTGCAGACCAAGCAAGAGAGCAACAACCTTCAAATCGCCACAAAGCTGCCACTGATGTTGGTCAGAGTTTATGCACCTCAACAGTTGTTTCATGTTGTTATAGGTTTCCTTCATATGGACTGCATGACCAACTGGAATTGATGGCAAAGCATTGCCATTATGCAGTAAAACAGCTTTAAAACTCGTCTTCGATGAATCAATGAACAGTCTCCACTCATCTGGATCGTGAATGATGTTGAGGGCTGCCATCACACCATCGATGTTGTTGCAGGCTACAAGATCACCTTCCATGAAGAAGAATGGGACAAGATCCTTTTGACGGTCACGGAACATGGAAACCCTACCATCACCTGCCAGGTGATTCCACTGCTGTAGTCTGGAGCCCAAAAGCTCTGCCTTACTCTTGGGTAGTTCCAAATCCCTGACAAGGTCATTCAGTTCACCTTGTGTTATGAGGTGTGGTTCAGAGGAGGAGGATGGGAGAAAATGTGGGTCCTGTGACATTGATGGTTCAGGACCAGAAGTTTCATCCTCTTCCTCTTCCTCGTCTGACTCAAGTGAGAATGATTCTGGTGCATCAGGAACTGGCAGTCCTTCTCCGTGGGGTACTGGGCGTATAGCTGATGGAATGTTTGGATAATGCACAGTCCACTTTTTCTTCTTTGACACACTTTTCCCAACTGGAGGTGCCATGCAGAAGTAACAATTGCTGGTATGATCTGTTGGCTCTCTCAAAAGCATTGGCACTGCAAAAGGCATAGATTTCCTTTTCCTGTTCAACCACTGGCGAAGATTTGTTGCACAAGTGTTGCAGCATATGTGTGGGGCCCACCTCTTGTCCTGATCTCCAATTTTGCAGCCAAAATAAAGGTGATGGGCTTTCTTAACCATAGTGGTTATACTGCACTTTTGTGATGCAAAAGTCACCTCACCACAAACATAGCAGAAGTTATCTGCACTGTTCACACAAGTACGAGGCATCTCTGCTCACTTTGGCTAAACAGAAATGTGTCCCTTTGCAAAATCAAACACTGACAAATAAGAGGGCACGACACTGTGTGATTTCTAGAGCTGATATAGGGCAATTTGTTCAGCAGAGTGATGTAAGCTTCATTATGATTGCATCATCCATGACTTCTAGGAATAACATGATGCAATTCATATCATGTATGACGCAATACCAGCTTCAGATTGCATCATTCATTGTTTTGCCTAAAAAGCAAGTACTGTCCAAACCCAGTCATAGATTTATTCATAGATCCAGTCAAAGATATATTTTAGTCATTTCTGGTTTAAATTGAGATCCCTTCCCTTTATAACTCACTTATCCTCCGCCATTCCCAAGTCAAGGGTCGTATATACTGACCCAATAGCATGTCTTGAAAACTAGAGCCAATCAACAATTTTAAGCATAATTTTCATTCTCAGTGACCCAGAATTAGTAAAGTTTCACTACATTTATTTCAGAAGCATTTTGGCTGTAGAGTAGTATAATTTGTATATTTTGCCCAGGATCCACGCATCGGAGAAGCACCTCTCATTTGTTCTATTTACTGTAAAGGGCATGTTCCAATGGCAATGAATAAAATGTAAACCAAAACTTTAGGAAGTATAAGGCTTTCATCTCCTTAATTTTGACATGGATCTGCCCCTCTGTATTATCTCATAACCTCCCTCCCACTGTCTTGCATATTTTTGCAATAACTACTATCACCCTACAAACCAGCCTCTTTTCCAGATTGTTCCATCAACACTGCACTGTCATCGACCTTTGGGAGCGTATAAAAGCATGATGCCTAACAGTTCTGGCCTAACAAACCAACCTGGGAAAATGTTTCTGGACCTGGATTTCCTACATCATAGCAAACACTGGACTTTTAAATGTGTTTTTCCCATGAAATCTTTTTTTTTCTCTTTTATTTAGGGGTGGGATAGGAAATCCACCCCAAAAGTTACTACAGTTTACAGATGAGATTACTCGGATTTCACACATTTGTTTACTTTGCTATTCAAAGAAGTAGATGTGACAGCTATTCTCTGATCCATCAATGCTTATACTGTATGTACACTATTCCATTTTGAGGTTGACAAGGATTGTAATTATGTGATTAGTCCATTAGTTATTTAGTGCTTTTAGACAACTGCTGTATAAACAGATTGTTATGGTTAATACTTATTATTTGTTAAGTTTAATGTGCTTAGTACTATACAATTCACCAAAGAACAGTCACCTCTACTCACCACTTTCTCCATCTTATTGACGACACGATCATCCTTCACTTCACTCAGCTTCGTAACCTGGGGTCATCTTTGACTCCTGTTATGAGATGCATAGATACAGACTGTATTCAAATCCTGACACTTCTTTCTCCATAATATCTCTAAGATATGTCTATTTCTCACTGTCCATCCCACTAAATCTTTCACCCAAGCCTTTTTCACCTCTTCTCTTGTTTATGGCAACTTCCTCCCCTCTCTGTCTTTCCTGACATTCACTTTGTTCCTCTCTGGTCCATTCAGAGCACTGCCGCTAGGACGGTTTTCTTGCCCATCGCCTAACCATGTCACTCCTCTCTTGAATTCCTCCCCTCTCTTTTCTCAGCTTGGTCACATACAAGCTTTTGTTCCTTATTTTTAAAGTCCTTCACCAGCTAACCCTGCCCTGCTTATCATTTAGTTTCTTATTGTGTTGCCTCCTGCCCATTCAGCTCCACCAGGAATTTTAGCTTCTATAACCTATATTTGTCCACTTTGCACACAAGCACTTTCTCCTATGCCTGCACACCTGAAACACTCTCCTCTAGCTTGCCTGGAAAGCCTACGCTTTATTCTTTCATATCCCTTCTAAAGGCCCACATCCACTGTGAAGTCCCTAGGAAGCTGTCAAATATAGCAGCTAGGAAGATGGTCAGTAGGGACTTCCGTATTTATCTTATTTGCTTGTTTGTTTATCTCTAATTTAGAATTTTTTAAAAAATGAACTGACTTGTAACTATCTTGCTGCCTACATAGTGGGCCTACATAGCTGTTTACATAGCTTTTACTCATTCTTCTTTACTCATTCCTTCAAATAGTTCTACACCCACTTGCATGTTGTCTTTATTAGATTATAAACCCTTCAAGGTTTAATTTTGTTTGAAAAGCACCTAGCACAGTGGACCCAGTAATCCGACTAAGGCAGTTAGGCAGCAGCATAATACTAATAACAATAATGTAATTAAAATAAACTTCGAAAGAATAACCTATTACTGGTACCTATCATTACTTCCAAAGCCTCTCAGCTATACTTGACTGATTCCTTTTTTTTTTTTTTTTTTTTTTTAAAAAGAAGTAATAGGTTGCTTACCAATTACTTTTAGGGTTTTTGTGTCAAGCAAGAGGGTTGCGGAAAGAGAGTGCAGGCACCATGACCTCATCACTCATCCTCAGGAGAGGAATAGCAAGATTGCCAAAATATGTAACTCCATTTATTTACTTCTCAACATTATAATTTGAAGAAAGAATGCATTCTAGTTATGTGCTGTTTTAAGAGAGCATCGCATTATTCTTGTCAGTTCTTTGTCTCATTCATTGTCCATTAGTCTTGTCAGCAGGTTTCTTGTCTTCAAGCCTTGGGGGTGAAACCCATCACCCTGTGCTTTAGTCCAAGCTCTGAAAATCCCGTCCGAATTTTCTGCCTCACAACAGCAAAATGGCAGATCGCACATCTCTATTTGTCTACAGCTTTAGCTGTAACAGCTGTGTATAAAGATCCCCAAATCCTGACACATACATTCCCTTTATGACATTGCAGGATGACAATAGACAGCACAAGGGGCCTTCCTCCTGTGTGCTGCATGCAAGGACTTGGAACATTACACTCTGCTACCACCCTTGTTTGTAGCAGAGAGGTGCAGTGTATAGATTCATAGATTCCAAGGCCAGAATGGACCACTGTGATCATCTTGTCTGACGTCTTATATAACACAGGTCATAGAACTTCCCCCAAATCATTCCTAGAGCACATCTTTTAGGGGAAAAAATTAGGGCTATCAAGCGATTAAAAAAATTAATCACGCGATTAATCCACTGTTAAACAATAATAGAATACCATTTATTTAAATATTTTTGGATGTTTTCTACATTTTCAAATATTTTGATTCCAATTACAACACAGAATACAAAGTGTACAGTGCTCATTTTATATTTATTTGTATTACAAATATTTGCACTATAAAAAACAAAATAAATAGTATATTTCAATTCACGTAATACAAGTACTGCAGTGCAATCTCTTTATCATGAAAGTTGAACTTACAAATGTAGAATTATATACAAAAATATAACAGCATTCAAAAATAAAACAATGTAAAACTTTAGAGTCTACAAGTACACTCAGTCCTACTTCAGCCAATTGCGCAGACAAACAAGTTTGGTTGCAATTTGCAGGAGATAATGCTGCCCGCTTCTTGTTTACAATGTCACCTGAAAGTGAGAACAGGCGTTTTCATGGCACAGTTGCAGTCAGCATCGCAAGATATTTACGTGACAGATGTGCTACAGATTCATATGTCCCTTCATGCTCCAACCACCTGATGACGGATTCTGCTTGGTAACGATCCGAAGCAGAGCAGACCGACGCATGTTAATTTTCATCATCTGAGTCAGATGCCACCAGCAGAAGGTTGATTTTCTTTTTTGATGGTTTGGGTTCTGTAGTTTCCGCGTTGGAGTGTTGCTCTTTTAAGACTTCTGAACGCATGCTTCACACCTTGTCCCTCTCAGATTTTGGACGGCATTTCAGAGTCTTAAACCTTGAGTCGACTGTTGTAGCTATTTTTAGAAATCTCACATTGGTACCTTTTTTATCGTTTTGTCAAAACTGCAGTGAAAATGTTTTTAAAATGATCATGTGCTGGGTCATCGTCCAAGACTGCTATAACATGAAATATATGGCAGAATGCGGGTAAAACAGAAGAGGAGACATACAATTCTCCCCCAAGATGTTCAGTCACAAATTTAATTAATGTATTATTTTTTTAATGCGCATCATCAGAATGGAAGCATGTTCTCTGGAATGGTGGCTGAAGCATGAAGGGTTATACGAATGTTTAGCAAATGTGGCGCATAAATACCTTGCTACGCCAGCTACAAAAGTGCCATGCGGACGCCTGTTCTCACTTTCAGGTGACATTGTAAATAGGAAGCTGGCAGCATTATCTCCTGTAAATGTAAACAAACTTGTTTATCTTAGCAATTGGCTGAACAAAAAGTAGGACTGAGTGGACGTGTAGGCTCTAAAGTTTTACACTGTTTTGTTTTTGAGTGCAGTTATGTAGCAAAAAAAAATCTACATTTGCAAGTTACAAAGTTACAAGTCACAATAAAGGGATTGCACTACAGTACCTGTATGAAGTGAATTGAGAAATACCATTTATTTTGTTTATCATTTTTGAAGTGCAGATATTTGTAATAAAAATAATAATATAAAGTGAACACTGTACATTTTGTATTCTGTGTTGTAATAGAAATCAATATATTTAAAAAGTAGAAAAACATCCAACATATTTAATACATTTCAATTGGTATTCTATTGTTTAACAGAGCAATTAATTTTTGTGAGTTAATTGAGTGAGTTAACCGATTAATCAACAGTCCTAAAAATAAAATCCAATCTTGATTTAAAAATTGTCAGTGTTGGTGAATCCACCATGACCCTTGTTAAATTGTTTCAGTGGTTAATTCCTCTCACCGTTAAAAATGTACACCCCATTTCCAGTATGTTCTCTGCAACACAACTGTATCAGACCCTCTTGTTGGATACAAAGGGCTGGTCCACACTGGGGGGGGGGGGGAATCGATCTAAGATACGCAACTTCAGCTACATAAATATCTGTTCACTGCATGATCCATTCCATGCATCCGATGAAGTGGGTTCTTAACCCACGAAAGCTTATGCTGAAATAAATTTGTTAGTCTCTAAGGTGCCACAGGTATTTTTCTTGTTTTCTTGTAGCTGAAGTCGAATATCTTAGATTGATTTCAAAAGGTACTTACCCCGGTCCACACCGCAGCAGGCAGGCTCCCCCGTCGACAGCGCTTCCTCCGCTCGCAGAGCTGGAGTTCCGGTGTCGACGGGAAGCGGCTCTGGGATCGATTTATCGCATCTAGACGAGACGCGATAAATCGATCCCAGAACATCGATAGCTACCCGCCGAATAGGGCGGGTAGTGTAGACGTAGCCAAAGAAGGAAATTGCCTTGTGCTGTTTACCCTGTTAGCCACCTGCTGGCACCGTTGGTGTTGGTAGCACCCAAAAGGGGGTAAATTGAGGGCACTGCCATGGGTTTGCCACTCCTCCGCGTCAGCCAGCTGAGCTTGGTTTGTTGGGTTGCACCCATTACAAAATGTGCTTCCTAGCAGGACCTTGGGTCACCTGGAATTCCCCTTAGGTCTCCTGCTACAACCTAGGGGGATAACAGCTATAAGAAGGAGATAGAGTTGACTTTTTTTGCCCTATTTTATCATTCTGCTGTTGTGTAAATGAAGAAAAAAATTGAAAATGTTTCTGTGTAAATAAAGTGCAGTTTTATTCTGAAAAGTAACTCTCTAAAAGAGCAGTGTAAGGATCCACATTCATTCTCTTTCAAATTTGCTGAATTATTATTTTTAAATGTCTTTTCTAACTGTCACCATTACAAATGTAACCTGAGATCTGAAATTCAAACTTTTTCTGATTTGAGTATCATTACTAGTAATAAACATTCTGCAGTTGGGATTTTGTTAATAATTCTCATTGCAGTGAGGATAGCATCCTGGTCATCCTCCCATAACAGTGTCAGTTCTGGAGAGATAAAGAGGAATAAAAAGTAGCAAAGACATATTTTTTGTCCATAATGTCAACAAATATGACTCACAAGGAATTTGAGTCAGATGGTACCATTTTTACTCAGATGCTTTTTTCAGCACACTTAGTCACACTTTAAGGGGGCTCACCTGCTATGGATGCTAGAGGGAATTTATGCTTGTTGTTCTTTTACCCTGAGTAATGTGCATAGAATTCCCCATACTTTGAGAAAGAATAGATGGTTCTTCCTGCCCGAGGAGTGTTCTAATGGACATAATTGATTTCCATGCTAAATTCTATCTACACCTAGATTTGACCAGGGCATAAAGTAATATTATATGTCCCTTCTTATCAACGTGTATAGTCCACTGTGACTGATTTTGTAGCTTGTTCTGTCTGGCTGACATTCCTAAGTGTAAAGGATTTGATATTGCCGGATAAAGTATTTTTACAAATAATGGACTGAGAGTACACTTTAGGCATGAATTTTATGGCGCTTTAAACCTTTTTAGAATGGGAAGTGTTAATTGAATAGATGACGTAAACAAAAAAAATTGAAATATTATGTTGACTAAATATTGTAACAATGCTTGTGATGTTCCTATATCCTGCCCTTTGTTTTTGAATGGATTTTTCACAGCAGAGGTAGAAGTTACCCATGCTATGATTCAGCGTCTGTCGCTAGCCATGCTCTTGCACGATTTTAACCTGATTTCACGGGATGAACAGGGAATGAAACAACGTAGCTCATGGCTGTCAGCAATGAAAAATAGGCAGGAATCAGACAAACAGCTTCATCTCAGAGATTGTTTCCGGGCTAAAAACTCTTCCAACAGCTGTTTGCTTTGGCTGCCACACAGGTTCAATTTTTTTTTTTTAGTTTTTGTTTTTTTTAAGATGTGGGCTGGTTATTTATGTAGTCAGGAAGAGGTCTGTGTTTCCAGTGTTGTGGTCTCAGTGCTGTTTTGACAGTTGGAGTACAAGGAGATTTCTTCTTTTTCTGCCCCCCTCCTCTCTACCCCTCCCCCCCATCCGTTCACTTAATGCACAGAACGGGAATGCTTTAGAGAGAAGAAAAAGCAAATTTATGAGTTTTTTAATCCCAGACAGGCAGCTTTGTGTCAGTTACCTTCAAGAAAAGTTCACGCCCCAAAGGAGTGTTTAGTCTTACACAGCCACTGACTAAGCAGTGTGTGTGTGTGAGAGAGAGAGAGACAGAGATGAAGGAAAGTTTTGCCTCTTCATGAAAGTTGTAGTATTGTTTTAAAGATGACTGCTACTTTTGTTTAAAGTATTTGTTCTGGAATTACTGAAGCTGGAGTCTACCAGACTGAGGTCAGAAGCATTTTCTTTGGCAGAAAGAAGATACATTTATAGAAGCCATGCCTGTACTTGGGGTTGCCTCAAAGCTAAGACAACCAGCTGTAGGGTCAAAGCCTGTTCATACTGCCCTTCCGATACCAAATCTTGGCACGACTGGGTCACAGCAGTATTCCTCAAAGTCTTTGGAGCTTACTGGCGCAGAGAGCTCAATGCTTTCTTGTCAGCTTACATTAAAGTCAACCTGTGATTTTGGAGAGAAGAAAACACTTCAAGGAAAAACCAAGGAGACAGAGGATAGTAAGGTTAGTTCTGAACTTTACCTGCAGATTGAACTCTTAAAATGTTGGTTTACTTATGCAAAGTCTGATATCTCGCAAGTAGCATGGTGGATGTGGAGCGCATGTGTAAAATAGGAACTAGTTTATGTAAATAATAACTTTCTATAGCCAATATACTAACATATATTGTAACTGTGTTTAGCTTATTGTTGGAGTTTGAATATATATTCTTTTTTAAAATATCCATTTTATGATATCTAATGGAGTGATCCTTCATGACAAGCTTCTGATGAGGGTGAGTCATATTGCACAGTGATAAAGATCATGCTGAGACCCAGATAAGTAGAACTATCACATGACAGGGCTTAAGAAAATATTGAAACTTGGCAGCTTCATGTTATATTACAATGTTAAAAAGGGCTCCCACACCCACACTTACTCCCCAAGGGAGGTGCCTTTAAAATAAAAACAACCCATTGATTGTTCTGTCCAATTTTCACAAGATCTGGCTAGACTTGCAGAAACTTTGAACCAGAAGAACAGATCCTTAATGAAAAGTTACCTGTCTTTTTCACTTCTTTAAAATAGCCTTATCTTGTCTGCCCTCTTCCAGATAGCTTTAACCTGCTCTGATTTCATTGTGATGTAAAACAAAATGAAACATGTTTGTCTGTGGGGCAGATGCCATGATTTTAAGACTTTAAAATGTTTGTCTCTAGTCATTCCTAATCTCATTGCAGTAGTTTAAAATATATTATGTTTTGAGGACAGCAATACCATTAAATCCCTTCTTGTCAGTAGTGTACAGTTTTGTGGATCCTTCACCTACCATGTTCCAGGGATTAACATGGAATGTAAATGTAATGTAGCAGTGTTTGCATGCTTCCTTTCCCTCTCTTTATCAGTACCGCTGATTCCTGAACACTGATTACCTCACTGTGATTAAACTGATTTCTATAATGGCTTCATTTTTATTTTAAGGAAACTTGCACATCATCATAGCTATTGCAGTGGTAGTAAACACACAATGTATGTACTTTGTTGTCTTAGTTTGAGAGTGCTGTGCCTTGAGAAGCAGGGTTTTGTGCCTAAAGCACAGGACTGGGAATCTGAAGATTTCAGCTCTGTTCCTAGCTCTGCCACAGACTTCCTGTGGTATCTTGGGCATGTCCCTAATTTCTCTGTGCTTCAGTTTCTAACTGTCATAGGGTTCTCTGTAGCACCCAGCATTGCCCCTCACATAAGAGGGTAGTTGCTTTATAGAAAAGCTCTATAGAAATTCAAAGAATTATTATTCCCACCATGAACAGAAACAGCTTCATTTTTCATCAAATGATTGCAATGTGAAGATTACTATTAGTAAAGCCTTTTGACACTCTAAAATGTTGTTCATCTGATATGCTTTCAAATGTATAGCTTCCTGCTTAGTAGTTTTAGATGAACTGAGGAACTGTAAAGAATGTTTTATTTAATGTTGTGCTTTCACGGGTTACCATGGGGATAGTGTTTCAATTCTGCAGGTTATTATTTTCGGAAAATAGCATGCAAGTTAAAATAGCCACTTAGTTATAATAGTTAATGTCGACAAACGTTTTGGAAGGGATATAAAACCTCATGCTTCTGGGTTTAAAGCAATCACTGAGGGGTTAGGATGAGAGCTTCATAGGGGCCAGATTATCTCACATCTGCCTGCTATGGGGTCCTTGCCTTTCCCTCTGAAGCATCTGGTGCTGAGCAGTAGACATACTAGACTAGATGGACAATGGGTCTGATCCAGTATGACAATTCTTATGTTTCTAGGGCCAAATTTTCAAAAGAGATCAGCACACAATAGTTCCTTGAGTTCTCAGTGAGAGCTGCTAGGTGTTGAGCCTTTTGAACATCAGGCCCTTAAAGACCTAAGGCGAACATGGTCACACTGAGTCTAAAGTTAGGTTCCAAAATCCTTAATTGGGCAACTAAATAAAATGGATGCTCCGAAGTGCTGAGTACTCAAATTTCACACTGACTTCTGCAGTTTTTTTATAGTGTCCACTGAGTGCCTGAAGCTCCTGCTGAAATCAGGGGACACTAGAGGGACAAGCTGTTGAAGTCAGTGGGAAAGGTGAGCGTTCAGCACATCTGAAAATCAGACCAGTTTCATTTAGGTGCCTAAATAAGGATTTTCAGAATCTAACATTACACACCCCCGTTTGAAAACATGACTCACATTTGTTTTATTCTATACCTTGTGGTATATTTGTAAGCGTTCTAGTTTTCTGTTTAAACTTATAAACACCAATAAAATACTCCCAATACTCCCTGCCCCCACCCCACCCCCCCACAAAAAAAAACCCCACCAGAACTGGAAAAACACCAGAAATGGTTAATTGTAGCTCAGGCTCCTCTACAAGGAGCAGTAATGCAGACTATAAGGGTGTGATTTATAAAGTGCACTCACATGTTGCGCATTAATTGGTCCATGCTGGTGTGCACTAAAGGTTACCTAGTGTGCTTTAACATAGTGCTTCTTGAAACAGTGCTATGTTAAAGCACACTGGGGAACATTACAGAGAGATTGTTCATTATAGTATATACTACTACAGTGAGTAATGTATACAATATACATTACTCCTAACAGTATATACAAAGAGAGAACCCTGAAAACCCATGACTTTTGGACATCTATATTAAACTCAAAAATGGCTAAAAAATATAAACCCGGAAAAAATGAAATTAATAAACCCTGAAAACAAAACCCCTATATATTTCCCATTCACATTTTAAATCAGTCCTGGAAGGTTATCTTGTCAAAATATTTTAGAGCACGGGTAGATGGTGGTGGTTAGTAAAACTACCTTTAGGTTCTCATTGCTAATAAACACCAAAATTCCAGCGTAAAATTATTGAATGATGTTTTCCCACATCGCTGAGTGGGAGATCCACTTCTCCCTGCCTCCCACTCTTCCCTTGGCTACCCTCAGTCACATTAGCTAAAATGTGCAGCTAAGCACATGTTTTCAGTGAGTTATTAGGGTTAATGTCCCTTCAGGTTTGCTTTGGGCAGATGTAAATTCCACATTACTGATGGCACTGTCCCAAAGTTTGACCACTTTCGAGTGCTGTTCTCAATAGTACTTTGGTTGATTTTCTTGGTTAGCAAACATATTAATCAAACATATGATATTCCTACATGGCTCTGTGGTATACAGTGCTGTGCTTTAAGAATGTTTCCATTATAACAGTGATCAGATAAAAGGTCTTTTACTTAAAGTGTAATGAATACCTAGTCAAAGTTTCCGAATGAGAGAGAAATCTGCTTATACAGTATGCAGTTTGTGTGCTTACGGTATATAATTGGATATGTGGCAACTGATTTTTGAGGGAAAAAATGTTGAATGTATATCTGTAAAAGACAATGGAATATATGAATTAATCATCTGGTTAACATTTGTCCTTGGCTGCTGTATTCTAGGCTCAACATTGCTTTTTAGGGCATTACAAATGCAACACGGGTGATCACTAACCTCTCTTGTCGTGTCTGGAAGACGCTCAGATTGACATATATAATCTCCATTGTATATTCAGTCGCTATAAGTGCTAAGATTTCCAAGATAAATCTGGATTTACACATGTCAACACAGTAGGTCACTCTGCCATCCAGCTGTTTCCTCCATGACCTTCATGTACACTGCACCCGATTGTTAGAGACTTTTGACACTGCTGTTGCCTTTCTCACATAATTACATTGCCAGGGCTGGCTATGAATACACTGCTGTTGGCTTTCTCACATTATTACATTGCCAGGGCTGGCTATGAATAGTGCTGTAGAAATTAATTCAGTGCTCCCTATATGCTCCACCTTCCTCACTTGGTTCTGCTGTCCTTCCACGTGTTGGACTGTTTTGTGGACGTGATATAGTTCGACGTTTCCAGCTATAATAAGGTCGGTCTGCAAAAAAGAGAGTATTTCCCTCTTCTTTTACAAAAAGTATTGGGTGGAAAAGTGTGTGAAGATATGTTGCTTCTTTTTTTGGTTGGGTGGGAACATAATTAAACCTAGGAAACTATTTGGAACAAGTAGTTTATTCATTTGTTCATTATTTGAAACTGTTCAGCACATAGGTTATGCAGACACGTTTCAGGTCAGAGACTGCTCCTGAATTATTACATGTGACTTGCGTCAATTATGTTCATAATGCCATATGTTGTTTGTTCTGTATGATTAGTCACCTAAGTCACCTGTTATTATACTGGCTTCCTGACTGGCTGACTCCCAAGCCTTTTTAGGAGCTTTTAGGTCGATCATGTGAACACTCACAGTGTGAATACTCACACCAAATATTTGTACAAATGTATTCACAACATACTCTCTTTCCCTGGAATTCTTACAGTTTATTCCTATGTATGTGCATAGAAAGGGAATGCAGTTGTTGGAGTGAATTCATAAGGTGCAATCCTGCCCCACTGGAATTCAGTGGAGGAAATGATTTAACCCATGATTTTCATTCAAACCAGTGTCCGTAAATACCTTTTTATATTATTTGTCCAACTTTGAATATCAGTAGTTCATGTTCCAGTGATACCACTTTCACGTTGCTTGCTGAAGACCATAAGATCAAAATAATCTAAATTGTGCTGGAATGGTTTGTAATACTGTCTCTTATTGTAGAAAACTCCACCAATCAGTAGCAGGACTGAAAAGAATGTGTCAAGCGAGACTGTATGTAGAAAAATAAATTAAGCAGAGGCTGGGCACTAAAGAAATGTAGGCAGAATTTCTTTATTAAAAGTTTACATTTTGCAAAAACTACTTTTCAGATTCACCAATATTATACTTCTCTGCACCATGCTGGCTGCCTACATACCAGAGGTGATTCAATCCAAAAGAGGGTAGGTGGTATGGCTAATGTCCTCCTCCCTTAGGTGTTCTGTATGGATGAACAAGCACTCATGTGAGCCCCACACCAGCAGATAATGCTGACAGAATGCTTTGAATCAGCACATCCCTATGCCACATCCTCTTCTAGCCAGTGTTTCCCACTTTTTGACCTCTGCCGGTCTCTATAGTAGTCTGTGTTCTGCTCCCCTGACTTTACCCCTGTGTCAAAACTTTCTGTTTCAGGGGCTCTACCTCTTGACTTATGCTGGCAGAAACTGGCAACATCTCAAGTTGACTGCCCCATTCATTTTTGGTATCTCTCCTAGAGTTTGTGACTTGATTGATAAGATTTTTATCCTTCAGTCCTGAGTTAATTTATTCTTGTTGTCCTATAAGTCTCATCTCATTTTAGTATGTCGTTGCTCCTCCTGTTCAGAAACAGTTGATTGCTTCTAAACAAGTTCTGACCATTCCAAAGTTGATCCCATTCCTGCAAACCTAAAACCTCCCTATGTATAGCAACCTTCAGACCTATATTGATATTTCTGTAACATACTATTTACTGACCTTTAAGGGAGGTTATAGGCTAAGAGTTTCTTAGTCCCTTTTCAGTATTGAACAAAATAATTCTGGGAAATGTGGCTGTCAAAGGAACTCTGAGAATTGTAGAATACTGCAAGGCTTACTGAGAAGAAATGCCAAAAATATATCAGCCTTCCCTGACTGAGTGGGGCTCTCTAACAGGTGAAATGGGGAATCATTCAGCCCAGGGGTGGGTGGGTGGAAAAGATCTGTAAAGAGGCAGCATAGAGAAGAAGAGGTAATTTAGCCTGGGCCAGGGACCCCAGCTCAGAGAGGAGAATGCAGTATTAAGTACCAGGGCAGTTCAGGAGGATGCGGTTAAATATTGAACTGAGCTGAAATGAAATATTTCAATACAGTTTCACAAACTGAAACAGAATGTTTTGATTCAGGAATGTCAAAATATTTTGTTTCAATCTAAAATTTCCAAATCAAAAGTTTTAGTTTTTTTCAATGAAAAGCTGAAATTTTCCATCGGGGAGAAAAGTCACTTCCTGACCAGCTCTATGAGTATTAGCCCTGTGTCAACAAGGGCGAAGGCTGTAACCCAGGGAGGGACAAAGACGTGTTGTTTTGTATTTGGAATTTAACGTTCGTCAGTGGGTACAAGCACCAGAAAGCAAACTGAGACATGGTCAACCTCTATGACAGAAAGGTTAAGAATCCATTACTTTTCCTAGTCTGGTCATGAATAGAAAGCCAGTAATATATCTGACCAAATGACTCTTTAGGCCTAGTTTAACTTACATCATAGAACCATACCTAAATCCTGGTTTGAGGTCTTCCAATGTACTTTAGCCTACTATTCTACTGTGATGTTGGAACCAACATGAAAGGCAGCTGCTGTTTTTTTTCTGAATACTTGTCCGGAGCTTGTCTGTGATATAGTAAGTCCTGCTTCTCCCTAAACACCAGACTTGTGGCAAAATTCTGCTCTGCTAATCAAAACAGATCTTAACTCCAATATTCTGCTCTCCATCTATGGGAGGCACTCCTGTTAATATCAAAGAGAGTTCCTTGAATGTAGGAAGACGGGAATATCTTTCCCATAATTCACATTTGGCTTTCTTTTTCCTCTCTCTCTCAAAGCCATTTCCCCACTTACTCTCCTCTTATGAGTGAAGCACCAGATCTGGATGGCTAAGAGTCTCTCTTTTTTATTTTAACGTGGCCTTGCAGAGTAGGGAACACTGTGACAGCTCTCAGTGAGCATGCTTACTAACCCTACCTGATTTCACCCACAGATTCTTAGGATATGGCTACACTTGCAGATATAGAGCGCTTTGAGTTAAACCAGCCTTCGTAGAGCGCTGTAGGGAAAGCACTGCAGTGTGTCCACACTGACAGCCTCAAGCGCACTGGGGTGGCCACATTCACGGCACTTGAAGTGGCATTGGGAGCGGTGCATTATGGGAAGCTATCCCACAGAGCACCTCTTCACATTTTGGCGCTATGGCTTGTGGGAAGGGGGCGTGGGCTGCGGCGCTTTCCAGATCCTGTCCCAATGACCCGTGATGCATCACTTCGCATCCCAGCAATCCCTGTGTTTGCATCCACATTTGGCGCCATCATTCAACGGTTTCTGTGTGGTGCGCTCTGTCTTCCGTTTCGGTCTGCAGGAATGGACCCCGAACTCCTGAGGAGCATGCTGATGAGTCTCACCAGCACGTCACGTTTTGAACAGGCATTGTGGGACACTTCCGGAAGCCAATCAGAGCGCATTAGGTGTCCACACTGGCACCGTTGCGCTCCAGCGAGAGTGCAACTAGCGTTATTCCTCTCGGGGAGGTGGAGTACCAGGGGCGCTCCAGCCACGGAGTCAGAGTGCTCTACATGGCTTGCCAGTGTGGACGGGTAGCAAGGTAGAGCGCTCTTGGCTCTTAGTCAAGTTGTTACTTCAGTGCTCAATTCCATCTCCTCCTTGGTTTGGCTACTTCCTGCTGACATTAAGTTTCATCCACCATGGTTGAGGATATGGAGCTAGGCCATCCGGTACTTATGGGTCATGGAGTTATACACTGTTGAAAGGTATAGGTAAAGGAGCTCCAGCAGATGATAAGGGCAAGGAGCCACTGAGGGCATGGGAAGAGAGGTGGAGAAAATGATCCAGAAGTTAAGATGCACAAACCAATGGGACCATAACAATATGCAGTCCCAAAACAACCTTCCTCACCCAATTGGTGCCCCCTACCTGCAGCTGAATCCTTAGGTGGAGGAAGTGGCCTCCTCAACCACAGCACAGCATTTTCAGGGGGAAATGGCAGGCTCATTTTCTCTTCCATCACCATTGGAGGATTTATCTGCCACTTTCTTGAGATAAGGTGACATAGGGATTTTCTCCTCATTCTGTCCAGTTGAGGGGTGTGCGTCTGAGGGCTCTTTCCCCTACCCCTGTGTTACTTTAGTGGTGATCTGTACCATCTATGTCTCCCATCTCTCTGTCCCAATACACCTACCCCTGTGAATCACCTATCCCCATTTTCATGTGACCTCTTTCCCTACATCTGTTGGTATCCCCTTCCTCCATCCTTTGTCTCTGAGTCCTTTTCCTCACATATTGATCTCTCCTAAGAGAGCCCGCAGTATGTCCCTGGATCCCCTCTGATTCCATGTCTCTGGTCTTCCCATGTTTTGGATGACTTGCACTTACTATCTCTGGATCCTCTTCTCCCAAGTGCATGTCATCTTCAGTCCTGAGATAGTGACCCTGGGAGAGTAGGAATGGGCTCCTTTCCCTATATCTTCCTAATCGTGTCTCTGCCATCACTCTCACACTAAGGGTGTCTGAGACTATGCTATCTGGTATGGGGTGGGAGGAGGAGACAGCTGCGGTCTGCTCCTCTGGCTGCATTACTTAGCTTCCAGCAGAATGGCCAAGGAAAGGAAAAGGGCAGTGGAGGCAGCCAGGAAACTCCTGCCTGCTCCCCACAGTGGCCGCTAGTGATGGGAAGCCAACATTGTTTTTAAATTGCTGAATTAGCTGCCAAAAACTTCAGCCAGCACTGCAGACACCTGGGACTGCATGTGCTTAAATTCAGGGCAGCCCTAGCCAAACTGGGACAGTTGGCAGATATTCAGGATGTCAGTTATTTTAGTTTCTTGCCTTGTGCTCTGTATTATTTCTTTCTCAAACAGATAACATTCCTCAGCGGCATCTTTAATATGCTCTCCATATCAAGCACCATCAGTGTATACTATATTATCATTGATTTAAGAGCATTCTACTGTATGTGCTTAGAAGCTGCTTTACTCTTAAACATTTCTCTCATCATCATCTTTACCAACCACATTTCAGTCTAATTGAGATAAATGTACAGTAACCCAGCTAGGTAATTCTCCAAACCTATATGCTTAGGAGTAAGATACATTTCCAAATACATGTGTGTGGTCAAAAGCTGCTCTTTCTGTGGTTTTGGTTTCATTTGTAATGGTGAATAAGGCTGGGAGGATACTTACCAGTCTGAGCTGCAAGCCTCTGCCTGTTCTTTAGTGTTTCTTGTTTTATTTAATTGAATTTTATTTTCTTAGCAAATGAGAAAACTAAATATAGATCAAGTGGGTTGTATGGTGAAAAATGGTACTAAAATTCAACAGAAAACAGTTGTTATATATTTGTTTCATAATTTGTGCCAAGAGCCTTCAACAAAGATTGGGCCTCATTGTGACAGGTGCTGCACATAACCATAGTTAAAGACAATCCCTGTTCCACAGACCTTACAACGTAAATAGATAAGACAGACAATCTTATCTGTCCCAATTTATATTATCCCCAATTTATAGATGAGGGGATCAAGGCAGAAAGAGACTCAGTAATTTGCCTTCAGTCACAAGGATTTTGTGGAAGAACCAGGAATTAAAGCCAGATATCCTGAGTTCCAGTCCACCACCATAACCACAAGACCATCCTTCATCTTCTGTAAAAAATCAATTCTGAATGAAATGTCCCTGTAGTGGGTTATTTTTCGTCTTTAGTTTTCATGGAATGTTCTTACTCCTCGTTCAGGACGAAGTCAATGATAGTTGAAGGTGCTGAGCATTGTTCAGGATGAGCCTCTGCGCTACTATATATGATTTAAATTTTACTGTAGAAGCAAGTAGACCCTCTATTTTGGTTTTAATTTACCTGATCAACATACATTGTGCCATATGCCTTTAGGAATACAGGATGTCTTGTGTTCCTTATAGTGTCGGGAAAGTATGCTCCAAAATGGTATGTTTATTGCTAGGCTCACCACTTATTAAAATGTGATGTGTGAAGAATAAATAGTCACAGAATAAAAGCAGGCCTCTTTCAGGAAAGGTTTTAATTTTTGATCATGATTCCAGCCCACGAATATTCTCTAGTTTCTTTTTGGCAGACATGCTTGTACTTGATAGACAATAATGGCATCAATTACAAATTTGAATTGCTTGTTTTCTTAAAGCAAGAGTTAATTTCTGGTCTAAGTCTGCTGTCTGCTTTTTCTAATTTAGTAAGATCTTGAGTTAATTTTGTAGTTTTTCCTTGTACTTACAAATAGTGCACATGGAGAGTAGTTAATTTTAATGCAGCTCTGTTTCACTTTGACCTGATTCACAGGATGAAGTTTGGAGACAGCCCATGATTTAACAATAGCCTTTTGACAGCAAGGGTGTTTGGGAATTATGCTGGAGGGGGGAAAACATCGATCTACTCTCAAATTTATTAGTGGAATAGTTTGTACAAATCTTCAGTTGCCCATGATGTTTTTAATGTCACTACCCTTTCTTTTTTTTGTTTTTATTGGAAGGAGAAAATTGGCTGAAAAATAGCATAATTTATTTAAAATTCAGCAAAGGAATGCACAGTGTTTTGTCTGGTATATGCAAGTAGATAAATTCCCTTGTGTAAAGTGTGCAGCTTTCTGATGGCTCTTTATGTATGCACTGTGTAAACTAAGTTGAGAGGACTTGGAAAATAAGCAAATCAAATCAAAGGGAAGCATAATCCTAAAGTGGCTAGGGCAAGATCGGAGTATATCTGGGTATATAAACTGAGAAGGTGCCAGCCACTAAACATGTCTGCAACTCCTTCTGAGTAAAACATGAGCAAAGCTAGCCAAGTTCTATATTAGGATTGTGCTAACCCACTTTCAGTGTGACATTTGTTCTGCCTTATCTGTCTAACTGTTTTTACTTATGAGACTCTTTTCTGCTGCTTTGCCACCACTGTGAGCCCATCACTATGGAATATGTTTTCTCATTCAGAAAATCTGCTTTTCAGCACATGGTCAAAATAATTATTCAGGTGACAATGTCCAATTAACGCAGCTGCTGTTCATTTGAGAATCCAGAGCCAACGGAGATGTTGGGGTGTCTCTTGCATTTCCCTTTTCAATGTATTGTTCTGCAGACCTTCACTCTAAATGTCTAACACCTGGCCTTGCATCTTGATAGTAGTGTGCTAGACTCCAGAGGATTTGGCTGTGGATGTTTCCTGTTGTGTGTCGGGATTTGATTTACAGGACATCTGTAAAACCACCAAAGCTGAGTAATCAGAATGGTCATGCGCAGAAAGATGACTCCCTAGTGAGTGTTGGAAAACAGTAGAACACTTTAATTAAGCAGGAAAAGGCTGCATGGCTTATACATGATTTAGGATGAGTAAGACATAAGTCAAGGTGCAGGACTTTTACTCACCACTAACTACAACAATGGAATTTCCTGGCAACATATCTATGCAGTAAACAGGGCTTCATTTTTTGTAAACTGTCTCCGAAACAGAAAGGAAGAGAGAAGCAAAGGGACTGTGTAATTTATAAATAGCAATGGTTATGTTAAAGGAAAACTCTAGTGAACAAATACAATGCTTTAGAGAGCTAAATAAATAGTACTAAACAGGAATATATATTGACAATAACTGTTCAAAACTGTTTTAGAAATATCTGTCACTGGTTCAGGATCTCCAGTCACTGCATGGGACTGCTGCCTTGCTCAGTGCTGCCCAGCACTCCCAGTCAGAAATCCGTTGTGCTGGATGAGAGAGCACTGAAGAATATTAGGGAGCAGTAGAAATCTGGAAACTTCAACACTGTATGTTCTATTTATTTTTAAAATATGTTTACATTCTGGTTAACAGGGTCATGGTGTGGTCCAGTGAATAGGGCATGGACTAGGAGCCAAGACACCTATCTTCTCTTCTAGGCTCTGCCAGTGACTTACTGTGTAAATTACTTCACTTTCCTGTGCCTCAGTTTTCACATGTGAAAAATGGGAATAATGTTACTTGCCTGTATTTGCAGGGGAAAAGGACTCTTCAAGGGTTAAATATCATTACCATTGATGATTGTTTTAATAGTAATTAAACCAGATGATTACCTACTTTTGAAAATTGTTATTGAACTTACCTTAAAACAACTTTGAAAGAATCTTTTATTTTAAATGGTGAAGTAGATTGTTTCAGACCTATTTCATGTCATCAGACCCAAATTGGCAATGTTCTATTGGTTAATATTTTTTTTTATTTCACTTAAGTCACTTTAACACCCTGCATATTGGTTTATCCTCGTTTGTAATTAGGCAAACTGATGAGAAAGTGTTGTACATAATAATGCCATTTCCCTGCAAAAAATATTCTGATTTAGTGACAAAAGTGGTGGGGCTTTAGCACGGTGGTTGCTTCCCATTAGTTGTGTGTGCTAGAATCCCATCAGTGCAGTATTTTACAAGCTTGATTTTAGATTTGCACAGTATATAGTTAGTTTTGAAGGGGCGTAGATGAGTTCTTCCCTGGGGACTTCATCGTGATGTGGTGGGAAGGCTTGTGTGTTCCAATAACCCTGAGAGCCATGCTGGCAGGACGTTTAACTCCTGGTAAGGCCACCCAACACGGACAGGTCAAAGGGTAGGGACCAGATAAAAAGCAGTCCACCTGGAAACTGACTGATGGGAGATGCTGAGTGGCATTCAAGTAACTTGAAAAACCTCATGAAGAGCCAGCGGTTTGAGGTGGATAAGCACCCAGGGAGAGTAGTGGGACCTTACAATGGAGGAAATGCCATCAAAAGGTGGAAGGGTTAAATCACAGATTTAACCAGTGGCAGCCACAAAGTGGAGGGAAAGCAATGGAAAACCACCCGCTGTACTTTTTCCTACAAGAACTTTCATGGCAGAACAAGAGAAAAGCGATAATTCATGTGTGGTGCTGGATGGTGAGACCCTGAAATCAGGAGGCCTGACAAAGTAAACAGGGGAGGAGGCTCTGCTGCTGGAAGTACAGTGCTTGATGTTTGCACCAAGGTAAAGAGTGACCTGAACTTTCTTAAACAAATTATCAGAATCGGAGCATAAATTGTGAGGAGTATGTATGGAGGGAAGCTTGACACTGTGACCATATGAAATAGGTATATGTGGAATTCCAGAGCTGTGATGGAATGGTAGGGGCCATTTCATGACGATGAATAGATACACAGTGAATTATTCAGGATCTGAGAAAATGGGATTGCATTTATCTTATCCAAGGAAACATCCAAGTGTCTTCTTGGATACAACCCAATCAGTGATAGAATCAGTACAATTCACTTATGACCTAAGCCAGGCAACATGTCAACCATACTGATGTATGCTTCTACAACAGCTGCTGAAGCCACTGCAATTAATGAGTTCTATGAGCAGCTTGAAGAGACACTTGTTAAATCAGCAAGCAAAGATATCTCTCTTGTAATTTGTGACCTGAATGCAAAAGTTGAAAATGTATGGTCTCATAAAGAAGTAATAGGAAATAATGATATAGCAATGCTGGAGATTGAACACCCAATGGATAAAGACTTTCCCGAGTGCAGACTGCAGGTCAGATTATCAACCACTAGCCTCAAACATAAAATTAAAACTTAAAAGATAAGATATTCGGCAGGACCACTGCACTTGAATCTGATCAGAATCAACTAAAACTACATTACTTCTGTCCAGAATGCGTTTGAGGCATGGTGAAAGAGAACAACTTGAATGAACTATCAAGTTTGAAGCCGCCAAAGTACACATTCCAAAAAGTCAGCGTAGTATCGCACCATGGCCGACTGAGAAGGTGTTTGATCTGGCAGAACAATGAAATAGTGTGAAAAAGAATGGCTGAAGAATGTAGAAGAAAATACAAGGTTCTGAACAGAGAGATCCAAAGGCGGATTAGATGAGATAAAAGTGAACATACAGGCAAAATGTACAGAACATGAGAACCACAAAGAGAGTAATAATACAAAATGCCTGATCAGAGTGGTTAACTTCTTACCAAAAAGTTTTGCCCATAATCTAACACAGTAAAAAAACATGATGGGAGAATCCTCACTGCATGTGATCATCACTGCATGTGATGATATCAAACACCAGTGGAAAGGTCACTGTGCCAATCTGTATGCCTCATTAGAGTCACTCACAGGATGACAGAAAGGAGAGTGCAGAGGTGATCCATCAATCCTGTAAGTGGAAGTGTTGCCTGCTATTATGAAAACTATGTTTGGGAAAGCACAAGGAGGCAATAACATACCAGTAGAACAACTGTGGGTGTCAGCTACCACCCCACACTTGGACCCATATGGGGTATCATAAAACAACTACAACCCATACTCAATAGGGACTTCATCATGAAAGAAATATTTCCTGAACCTTCACATCCAGTCTTCAAAGAGCCCCCCAACCTCTCTAAGCTCATCATCAGAAGCAAGCTCCCCGCAGACCAAGAGGCACCAACTCAAAGTAACACCAGACACTGCCAGAACAACAGATGCAAAACCTGCAGACATATCTCCACTGCTACAATGATGAACAGCCCCCACTACACACCTTTCAAGATCCATGGATCCTACACATGCCTATCACAATTTGTCGTATACCTTATCCAGTGTACCAATAACAATTATGGGCTTGTCTACACTGACACTTTACAACGCTGCAACTTTCTCACTCAGGGGAATGAATAAACATCCCCCTGAGCGCTGCAAGTTTCAGGAGTTCAAATTCATAACTCTGCTAAACGCTAAAAATCATGGACGGAACAGAAACACTGGATTTATATGTAACCCACTGATCTCCTCTTTATGTCCTGTGACTGCATGGTCCCTATCTTGAATGGTCCCTTGGAATGTGTGCTAACTACTTATGCTAAACAATATGTTCCTCCTTGTATTTAGCTGTGACACATACCTTTCCCAGACCTGAAGAAGAGCTCTGTGTGGCTCCAAAGCTTGTCTCTCTCACCAACCAAAGTTGGTCTGCCGTCTCTCTCTAATATCCTAGGACCAACATGGCTACGAACTCACTGCATACAACTTTAGAGGAGTAGGACACGCTAGCATTAATGAAAAACTTGACTCTTTCTATCCGGAATATTATTAAAGATAATCCCATATAACTTGAGAGAGCTCATAAAATCTCATTGTGAAACCCGTATATACATTCAAACACTGGAGGATCGGAGGTGGTCATACTTTCACACTATAGGAACAGAGAAGGTAGCCTGCACTTGCCATTAATTGTCTCATCATGGATGACACTAAAGAGGGTTCTCTCACTATTAGACCTTCTTCTTCTTCCAGAGTTCTGTCCTTGCCAAACTATGGGTGCTATGTGTGGATGCAATAGTTTCAAAACTCATTCCCACTGCAAGAACTGAGAACAGACTTAAAATTTGTCTGAGCATCTTTCTACTAATTGTGGATTATTAAAAAAAAATACTGGTATTCAGAAAGATGATTGGTTTCAGTTATAGTAGCTACAATGTGCTGTAGACATGAGCATCTAACTGTCTTGATAGAACTTCCACATTTGTACATCATCTATATCTATATCGTACATCATCTATGGCCAGTTTTTATATGGAATTTTTTTTAAAAAAAGAAGTATTGTATACCCCCCAACAGGCGCTCTCTGATGGAAAAATGAGAGAAAATCAGAGTGAGGGCTCTGAATGCCCCCTCCATGTACTCAGGATGCCTATAGCTGAGCTCTCAGAATAGTGGTATTACTCCTAGTTTTGATGCCACTTACTGCAGTGATATAGGGATTGGGCACAAGAGAATTATCTCTGAATGTTTTCTTTGTCCAGCTATACTGGAAGGACAGGAAGGACAGGATGTGGTGTTAATTAGGCTGCAACTTTATTCTTAAATATCTAGAAATACCCGGTAGATAAAATTGTACAGTGCAGGTAATTCCATATACATTTCCATATAGACAGGGGGGCTCCCCATTTCCAATCCTGGTCCCATCCATCTCTCTACTGGGACCTTGCCACCCCCCTTGTATGACTTCCATATTAGTCATAGGAGGCCCCAACCCCCCTTTCTTCACTCCTTTAAGGGATTCCTTCTTTAAATGCTTTAGCAGTCAATTTTATCTGATCGCTATCCATTCCAGAGGAAATGCCCGCATTGCACTTTTGCCACAAGTTTACAAAATGATTTGCAAAGTTACAGTCTAACCCCATCTCCCTAGCACACCAGGTCCCCAACTTGATGTGGGAAAGGCAAAAAACCCACCTTGCCTCAGCCAATCTGGCGGTGAGGGAAAATTTCTTCGCAGCCCCGCTGGAAAAGGGGTGTGTGACATTCTGTACCTTGGGGGAGTGTATTATAAACATATATTCTTCATTTTCATATAATTGTGATCCCACACATAAAGCATGCCTTGTAAAGTATCAGGGAAAAGGATATGATCTGCTGAAAGTCATTTCTCTATCCATATATGTGTATCATTAATGCATATAAAGTTATGAGAATTGTGTTGTATGGTGGTCACTAAGGCATGCTGTAAATTGGGGAATCGGCCAAATATTAGCTCCCCAGAGATAACAGCAAGGAAAGTAACCAACACCCATGCAGGGTATCAAATAGCCTATCAACAGCTATTGTCCAGCAAGGGAGCCACAATGGAGTGACTCACCTGCATGAGGCCCCACCAGGGGAATTGCTCAACCTTGCTTAAAGAGACTCACGTAGACATGCCTGGACTTGTGTTCTACAAGCACATGGACTGAGATTATAAAACAGAGTGGACACATACTGGGCCTTTCTCCTGCCCCACCTATGCTGCAAGCAACCAAGACACTGAGAAGAGGACAAGACTCCAATACAGTGGGGTGAGAAAAACTGCGTAATCTATTTGATGCACAGTCTAATAAGGTTAAGAGTTTAGACTGTGTGCTTATATTTTATTTTATTTTGGTAACCACTCTGACTTGTTATGCTTTACTTATAATCACTTAAAATCTACCTTTATAGTTAATAAATTTGTTTGTTTATTCTACCTGAAGCAGTGAGTTTGGTTTGAAGTGTGTCAGAGACTCCCCTTGGGATAACAAGCCTGGTACATATCAATTTTTTTTATCAATTTCATCCTGGTATATATACATTTTCATATTAATTCCATGCTTGAAAAATAAGAATATAGCAGTAGGGCTATATTACAGATCACCTGACCAGGATGGTGTTAATGACTCTGAAATGTTCAGGGAGATTAGAGAGGCAATTAAAATAAAAAAACCTCAATAATGGGGGATTTCAACTATCCCCATATTGACTGGGTACATATCACCTCAGGAAGGAATGCTGAGATAAAGTTTCTTGACACCTTAAATGACTGCTTCTTGGAGCAGCTAGTCCTGGAACTCACAAGAGGAGAGGCAATTCTTGATTTAGTCCTAAGTGGAGCAGAGGATCAGGTCCAAGAGGTGAATATAGCTGGTCCGCTTGGTAATAGTGACCATAATATAATTAAATTTATCTTCCCTGTGGCGGGGAAAACTCCACAGTGGCCCAACACTGTAGCATTTAATTTCAGAAAGGGGAACTACACAAAAATGAGGAGGTTAGTGAAACAGAAATTAAAAGGTACAGTACCAAAAGTAAAATCCATGCAAGCTGCATGGAAACTTTTAAGACACCATAATAGAGGCTCACCTTAAATGTATACCCCAATTTAAAAACATAGTAAGAGAACCAAAAAAGAGCCACAATGGTTTAACAACAAAGTAAAAGAAGCAGAAAGAGGCAAAAAGACATTGTTTAAAAAGTGGAAGCTAAGTCCTAATGAGGAAAATAGAAAAGAGCATAAACTCTGGCAAATTAAGTGTAAAAATATAATTAGAAAGACCAAAAAAGAATTTGAAGAAGAGCTAGTCAAAGACTCCAAAAGTAATAGCAATTTTTTTTAAATACATCAGAAGCAGAAAGCCTGCTAAAGAACCAGTGGGGCCACTGGACGATCGAGCTGCTAAAGGAGCACTCAAAGACGATAAAGCCATTGCGGACAAACTAAATGAATTCTTTGCATCGGTCTTCACTGTTGTGGATGTGAGGGAGATTCCCAAACCTGAGTCATTCTTTTTGGTTGACAAATCTGAGGAACTGTCCCAAATTGAGGTGTCATTAGAGGAGGTTTGGGAACAGATTGATAAACCAAAGAGTAATAAATCTCCAGGACCTGATGGTATTCACCCAAGAGTTCTAAAGGAACTCAAATGTGAAATTGCAGGTCTACTAACTGTCATCTGTAACCTATCATTTAAATAAGCTTCTGTACCAAATGACTGGAGGATAGCTAATGTGACATCAATTTTTAAAAAGGGCTCCAGAGGTTATCCTGGCAACTACAGGCCAGTAAGCCTCACTTCATTACTGGGCAAATTGGTTGAAACTATCGTAAAGAACAAAATTGTCAGACACATAGATGAACATAATTTGTTGGGAAATATTCAACATGGTTTTTGTAAAGGGAAATCATGCCTCACCAATCTACTGGAATTCTTTGAAGGGGTCAACAAGCATGCGGACCAAGGAGATCCAGTGGATATAGTGTATTTAGATTTTCAGAAAGCCTTTGACACGGTCCCTCACCAAAGGCTCTTAAGCAAAATAAGGTTCTCTCATAGGTTGATAACTGGTTAAAAGATAGGAAACAAAGGGTATAAATAAATTGACAGTTTTCAAAATGAAGAGAGGTAAATAGTGGTGTCCTCCAGGGATCTGTACTGGGCTCAGTCCTATTTAACATATTCATAAATGATCTGGAAAAAGGGGTAAACAGTGAGGTGGCAAAATTGGCAGACAATACAAAACTACTCAAGATAGTTAAGTCCCAGGTAGACTGCGAAGAGCTACAAAAGAATCTCACAAAACTGGGTGACTGGGTAACAAAATGGCAGATGAAATTTAATGTTGATAAATGCAAAGTAACGCACATTGGAAAACATAATCCTAACTATACATATACAATGATGGGGTCTAAATTAGCTGTTACCACTCAAGAAAGAGATCTTGGAGTCATTGTGGATAGTTCTCTTAAATCATCCACTTAATGTGCAGCGGCAGTCAATAAAGCGAACAGAATGTTGGGAATCATCAAGAAAGGGATAGATAATAAGACAGAAAATATGGAGATCTACTTCTCCCTTCTGCAAGTCCCCTCCCAATTGCCTGTATATAAATCCATCGTATGCCCACACCTTGAATACTGCATGCGGATGTGGTCGCCCCATCTCAAAAAAGATATATTGGAATTGGAAAAGATTCAGAAAAGGGCAACAAAAGTGATTGGGGTATAGAACGGCTTCCATATGAGGAGAGATTAATAAGACTGGGACTTTTCAGCTTGGAAAAGAGGCGACGAAGGTGGGATATGATAGAGGTCTATAAAATCATGAGTAATATAGAGAAAGTAAATAAGGAAGTGTTATTTACTCCTTCTCATAATACAAGAACAAGGGGCCCCCAAAAGAAATGAATAGGTAGGAGGTTTAAAACAAACACAAGAAAGTATTTTTTCATGCAACACCCTGTCAACCTCTGGAACTCCTTGCCACCAGAGGGTGTTGTGAAGGCCAGTACTATAACGGGGTTCAAAAGGGAGCTAGATAGATTCATGGAAGATAGGTCCATCAATGGCTATTAGCCAGGATGAACAGAAATGATGTCCCTAGCCTCCGTTCGCCAGAAGCTGGGATTGGGTGACAGGGCATGGATCACTTGATGATAACCTGTTCATTCCCTTTGGGGCACCTGCCATTGGCCACTGTCAGAGGACAGATACTGGTCTTGATGGACCTTTGGTCTGACCCAGTATGGCCATTCTTATGTTCTTAATTTCTTTGTTAAATTTATGAATTTATATAAGCTTGCAGCGTCCAGTGGGCATAACTGGACACTGCAAGATGGAGGTTCCTAGGGTTGTGTCTGGGACCGGAGATATTGGCTAGTGTCATTTGCTTGCAAGTAGCTGGGAGCAGCTTACATGCCAGAGGCTGTGCATGAACAGCCCAGGAGTGGGGGCTCTCACAGCAGAGCAGGGTAAGGCTGGCTCCCAGAGTCAAAGATTGGAGTGGCCTAGCAGATCACCGGTCCAGAAAACACCAGAGGGGAACATCACAGGGGGCAATTAGTGTAATGTCCTCAGCAGATAATGATGAAACCTGGTATTTTAACCACTTCCATGGAAGGAAGGAAGAGTGAGTTATGTTAGCCTGGTCCAGGTTAAAGAGGGCTTCCCCAGAACCACCCTGGATATAAATACCCTCCCCTCCCTTCTTGTAAGGTAGGGAGGGGTGGGGTCAGGGTCCCCCCCCTCCCCGCCCACCAACATGCTCCAGCCATACTGCTTCTTTCGTCTTTACCTGGAACAGGTAACCCTCTCGGGGCCCTTAAAGCGGGCAATGACCCCTTTCCTAGGAGCCTGCTGGACAAGCCCCAACCCTGCATTTAAAGGGGCAACTCACTGTTGCTGTTTAGCGAAAAGGGCTTAATAAGTGGCGAGGACAGATTTCAAATGAACCCAAAAGCTTAATGTGAACGCAGTTTTGTGCACTTCAATTTCTCCTTAATGCTTTTATTTTATGGGTTGCTTCCTTGTCCCTCCATTTTGAGTGCAAACTGCAGTTTCTGTAAAGATGTTCTGAGATGTGTTACAGTGTGCCAAGTGCTGGCATGCCTCACCATATCTCAGAGCAGAAAGCATGGATTGAAATGGAGACAACTAAACACATTAATAATGCAAAACATTGACTCAGTACATTGCTACAGCTCCTCTGGAGCCACTATGATACCGTGAGGTAATAAGTATGGTTTTGACACTTCGGCTCCATTATGCTGCATTGGGTCTACTGGAAGCATTATAAAGTTAATATGTTTCTAATACGCTGAGTATATTAAATATGTATGTAGGACAAGGTTTGTTTTATTATATATGTATGTTTTGGGGAGGGAAAGGGGCCAAATGTATCTAAATGCACTTTAAACATTAAAAAAAATATTTTTCTTTTTTTATGAGTGTGGGAAGATTTAGAAAATAAAAATTTTATTATACTATTTATACTGGGTCACCACCTCCAGAGAGTCCCTTCCTGGTATGGGATTAGGGTGACCAGATGTCCCGATTTTATAGGGACAGTCCCGATTTTGGGGCCTTTTTCTTATATAGGCTCCTATTACCCCCCACCCCTTGTCCCGATTTTTCACATTTGCTGTCTGGTCACCCTATATGGGATAGCCCTGCAGCATCCTTGCCTCGGTGATTTGGTCCTCTGGCTAAGCCATTTGTTACCAGATGTGCCCATTACTTTGGGGTATGCTCATTTACTAGGGTTACTTTTTGGGTCGGGGGAGGGAGAGTGGTTCTGTAATTCTATCGATGTACTACTTGTGTCACTTGTGTTTTCATATGGAGCTCTACTTCTCCCTGCTGCAAGTCCCCTCCCAGTGGCACTATCCTGCAGGACCTAGGTTCCCCAGTGCTGGGTTCCTCCAGCCCCAGAATCAGATGAGCGCGCGCGCACACACACACACACACACACACACACACACACACACACACTTTAACAGAGCAAGTCTGAGTGGACCGGGTCAATCAGCACATTCAAGCTGACCCTTTATGTGTCCCTGGACTCAGTGGGCTGGGTCAAGCAGCACTTTCAAGCTGCCACCCTTATGTGCCACAGGTACCACACTGGCATAGAGTAAGCCTGAGCAGGCTGGGTCCAACAGCACTTCCAGGCTGCTACCCTTATGTGCCCCTGGACTCAGCAGGCTGGGTCGAGCAGCACTTTCAAGCTGCCACCCTCGTATGTCACATGTTCAGCACATCCATATCCCCACTTTCACATTACTATTGTACTGGTAGTAACCCACTTGATGAGCAAACCCCACAGGATTTTTGGGCGCTACAGGGATCTTTAGCTTAGGTCAATGTTTCCCAAACGTGGGACGCTGCTTGTCCAGGGAAAGCCCCTGGCACACCCGGCCGGTGTGTTTACCTGCCGCGTCCCGCAGGTTCGGCTGATCGCGGCTCCCACTGGTCGCAGTTGGCTGTGCCTGGCCAATGGGGGCTCTGGGACGCGGCAGGGCTAAGACCATATCCCAAGCCAGCCACCCCATGCCAATCGTCTTATAAAAATGACAAACAGTACTTATCACTAAGTGCTGCTCCTTTTCTAGACTCTTACAAAGACACACTGATTTTCACAATGACCCCAGTGATACAAGAAATAATGCTAATACTTTTTATAATGTGTTACAGCTTACTATTAATAAAAGTCAAATAACTTGGCCAAGGCTACAGAGTGTGAATTAGTTTCAAGGACCTGAAATTAGAACTCAGCACTTCAGATCTGTGCTCCTGTGTAATTGTCCTGTCTCGGCTCTTCTCTTTCTCTGTCACTTTAAGGCCCTGTGACAAAGTTCCTCCTCTACCTTGGTGAGTCCTACGCTTATTGGCGGAATTTGATCGCCTCAGAGACCTTCCCCTCTGGTAGAGCCCACAGTCAAATTCCTCCTGTGTCTGATCAGGAGTTGGGAGGTTTGGGGGGAACCCGGGCCTGCCCTCTACTCCGGGTTCCAGCCCAGGGTCCTGTGGATTACAGTTGTCTATAGGGTTTCCTGTAACAGCTGCGTGACAGCTACAACTCCCTGGGCTACTTCCCCACGGCCTCCTCCCAACACCTTCTTTATGCTTACTGCAGGACCTTCCTCCTGATGGTCTGCTGATGCTTGTACTCCTCAGTCCTTCAACTCTTCTCACTCTCAATTCCTTGTGTGCCTCTTGCTCCCAGCTCCTCACACGCAACACCACAAACTAAAGTGAGCTCCTTTTTAAACACAGGTGCCCTGATTAGCCTTCCTGTCTTAATTGATTCTAGCAGGTTCTTCTTAATTGGCTCCAGGTGTCCTAATTAGCCTGCCTGCCTTAAATTGGTTCCAGAAAGTTCCTGCTTGTTCTAGTGCAGCCCCTGCTCTGGTCACTCAGGGAGCAGAAAACTATTCATCCAATGGCCAGTATATTTGCCTTCTATGAGACTTCTGTACCCCACTTGTCTGGGTCTGTCACAGCCCTTATTATGAAAATATTGGGTTATTAGACATTATTAGCGTGGTCATTTTAAAATGTGTTATTTTAAAAAGATGTTAGAGTCATCAGTTTAAACTAAGGACCAATGGTGACCATCCTGACCTTATTGAAGTCAATGGGAGTTTTGCCATTAACTTCTATGGGGGCAGGATTTCATCCCAGCTGCTTGAAAAGTATATTATGTTAAGGCTAGCCATTTGTGGCTTCTTACACTGTCACAGAATATATTGTCAAGCTGCGCACAGTTTAAATGTTTTTTACAACAAAACAACCAAATCAACTGGTGCAATTTCGCAAATAAATAAATAAAATGCCTCCAGTCTCAGAGTTTGTCATGTTTCTACCCGTCTAATAAAACAGATTTATAAAATGATTGAGGAACCAGTTCAAAATAACAATAAACCCAAACCAAACCTAGAAAGTATTTTTCTTCATTGCTTTTACCTTTCACTTCCAGACAGAAACAAAAGCGTGAAAACATAAAAATGTATGCTTGTATTATTTCTGGCCCAGCCAAAAGCAGGAGGTACCAGAAATCTAATGAGACTCCCCTTTTATTATTAGATTTGAACCTCAGCTTTCTTCAAAGCTGAGAATCCTAGATATGGTTTAAGAAATCACTGAAATTTTTGAGTGTCTTTCCGGACTGAACTTCTGAAGCTTTTAAAAAATTCATCCAACATCTCTAGAAAACCTTTCACAAAGAGATTTTTTAATGAAAGTTTGACAGAAACTGCCACAATGGGTGCCACTCTTATGGAGAATCCATTTATCGAAGTGTTTGTGCATCAATCACCATGTGTGTAACTGAGTTTCAAATGATTAACAGGAAAGAAATGAAGAATGAGAAAGCTAATTAGCTTTGCATTGAGAAATGGGCCCAGAACAAATACCTCAGCTTTGGGAGAGTTTGGGTACATATCTGAACTTTTGTGATTCTGGCCCATCTGCACTTTGACATATGACTGGTAGTTTCTGATAATCAGCTAGTTCCTTCTTGCTGCAGACATCTCATCCTTATACATGAAAGGGATTGGTTCGGGGGAGGGATAGCTCAGTGGTTTGAGCACTTGCCTGCTAAACCCAGGGTTGTGAGTTCAATCCTTGAGGGGGCCATTTAGGGATCTGGGGCAAAAATTGGGGATTTGGTCCTGCTTTGAGCAGGGGGTTGGACTAGATGACCTCCTAAAGTCCCTTCCAACCCTGATATTCTATGATTCTATATTCTATGAAAAGGAGAATAGATTTCTGTATACATTCTCAATGTTAAACAGAAAATGAGATGCTGTATGCAAGCCTGGCAAAGGAAACAAAAAGACTTTGCTCTCTGTTGACATGCTTGCTCCCTTCCCTTCACCAAGCTGAAAATACTTATGAGCCATATCAGCTGGGAGGAAGAATGTAATCAGAAAAATGTGAATGATATTTAGGAATCATTTGAGAACACCTTACTAGATGCCCAAAAAGCCACAGCTGAGGAAGAAGGCTTTGCTGTTTAACATGCACACATGCGCGTGTTCACGCATACATACACACCACACCCAACAACAACAACAAACTTGTTTAGAGGAGAAGTGAAGTTGTAAAAAATGGGAAAAAAAATAACAGATGGAAGAAAGGGGAAGTTGATAGTCATGAATATAAATAAGAAGTTAGAAATTATAGAAAATTGATGAGGGAAGCCAAGGCACACAAGGAGAACTCTATGGCCAGCAAAATTAAGGATAATAAGAAGGTATTTCTGAACATATGTTATGAACAAAAAAGAAATCCTGGCAATAGTTTGTTATTAAATGGAAATGGTGTCATTATCAATAATAATGCAGAAAAGGCAGAAGTGTTCAATAAATATTTCTGTTCTGATTAGGCTGGAAAATAGGTGATCATATAGTGAAAACACTCTTTCCATTCCACTAGTATTTCAGGAGGATGTGAAACAGATGCTACTAAAATTAGACATTTTTAAATCAGCAGGTCCAAATAACTTGCATCTAAGAGTTGTCAAAGAGCTGGAAGAGATGCTCACTGGACAGTTAATGTTCGTTTTCAATAAGTCTTGGAATACTGGGGAAGTTCAAGAAGACTGGAGAAAGCTAATCTTGTGCCAATTTTTTTTAAAAAGAGTAAATGGGATGACCTGGGTAATTATAGGCCTGTCAGCCTTACATTGGGCAAGATAATGGAGTGGCTGATAAATAACTTAATTAATAAGGAACTAAAGCAGGGTAATGTAATTAATGACAATCAACATGGGTTTATGAAAAATAGATCTTGAAAAACTATCTTGAGATTTTTTTGATGAGATGACAAGTTTGGTTGATAAAGGTAATAGTGTTGATGTAATAGACTTAAAGTTGTATAAGGCATTTGACTTGGTACTGCATGACATTTTGCTTAAAAAAACTAGAATGACATGGCACACACTAAATTAATGAAAATCTGGTTAACTGATAGGTCTCAAAATGTAACAGTAAATGGGGAATCCTCATCAAGTGAGTCTGTTTCAAGTGGGGTCCCTCAGGGATCGGTTCGTGGCCCTCTGCTATTTAACATCTTTATCAATGACCCGGAAAAAAACATAAATTAATCGTTAATAAAGTTTTCAGATAACACAAAAATTGAGGAGAGCGGTAAATAACGAAGAGGAAAGGTCACTGATTCAGAGTGATTTAGATCATGCAGTAAACTGGGTAAATGTAGTAAACAGTAATATGGCTAAATGTAGATGTATATATCCGGGAACAAAGAATGTAGGCCATACTTACACAATGGGGAACTCTATCCTGGGGAGCAGTGGGTCTGGAAAATGATTTTGGGGACATGTTGGCTAGTCAGCTGAACATGAGCTCCCAATGTGATGCTGTGGCCAAAAAAGCTAATGTGATCCTGGGATTAATAAACAGGGGAGGCCCGAGAAAGAGTAGAGAGGTTATTTTACCTCTGTATTTGGCACTGATGTGACTGTTGCTGGAATACTGTGCCCAGTTCTGGTGTCCGTGAATCAAGAAGGATATTGATAAATTGGAGAGGGTTCAGAGAGGAACCAAGAGAACAATTAAAAGATTAGAAAACATGCCTTATAGTGATAGACTCAAAGAGCCCAATCTAGTTAACTTAACAAAGAGAAGTTAAAGGGTGAATTGATTGCAGTCTGTAAGTACCTACCTGGCGAACAACAAATATTTATTTATGGGTTCTTCAATGTAGCAGAGAAAGGTATAACATGATCCAGTGGCTGCAAGTTGAAACTAGACAAATTCAGAGTGGAAATAAGGTATACATTTTTAACAGTGAGAGTAATTAGCCATTGGAACAATTTACCAAGGGTCGTGGTGGATTCTCCATCACTGGGAATTTTTAAGTCAAGATTGGTTGGTTTTTTTTAGAAGATCTGCTCTAGGAATTATTTGGGGGAAGTTCTATGGCCTGTGCCATACAGGAGGTCAGACTAGATGATCAGAGTGGTCCCTTCTGGCCTTAGATTCTATGAATTATTGTGTTTTTTTCCTCAGCTACCATAATAATAGGGTTGGCACGCCATTGCCCCTATTTCCTTGTACCATATGGTACAATGTACAGTGCATGTCCATTTCTGCACAGTATAGCCAAGCACGCTCATGTACAAACTGCGTATGAGGACAGGGTAATGAATCGGACTGTTTGAAAAGTCTGAGGAAATACTGATAAGTAAAGTAGCTCATAAATTCCACACAGACAATTGCTCATTGCTCTAAAGATGAAAACTGAGCTGCCCCTCACATCCTGCCCATGACTGACTTTCTTAGCAGTAAATGTTCACTCAGTGAAACTCTGCTTGTGTACCTTTCTGCCAATGTACATTTGCCTTTTTGTCCTAAGTTACACATACTAAAAAATTCCAGTAATCATAGGCCGCTATTCAATAAAATCATGTTTCCTTAAATAACATTGTGGGTTTTTTTAAAAAAAGATGCATAATATTGGTGCCCAAAGAAATACAGCTGATTATTGTTAATTCAGTGATGTGTATATGTGGTTAATAAAGTTTGTCTATCTGCAGAACTAGCAGTGGGGAGGAGGGAACACAACCAGTTGGAGGAGATCTCCTTTCACTGCAAATAAATTGTGTGGGAGTGATGAAAAATATTGAAGGGCTTAAAGAAATCAAAAACTATATTTTCCTTTTGCGTGGGTCAGAGAGGTCCAGGATCAATTTACACAAGCAACAAAAGCTTCAAAACTCTTACAGTTTGGGAGGAGGGATGTGTTTCCCCTTTGTAATATTTGTATTGTCTTGGTTTTACTTAAAATAGCAGTAATACGTTTTTGTTAGTGATCACACAGGTTTCTGGTGGCTGGTAATGTCTGAAAGTCAGGGCCGGCTCCAGGCACCAGCCGACCAAGCATGTGCTTGGGGCGGCACCTGGAGGGGAGCAGCACTGAGGTTTTTTTTTAAAAAATTTAATTTAAAAAAAAAAACACTCTTCCCGGTGCCCCGACCGGGGGGGCGGGGCAACAGGGGATGGCAGTGCCGCGCTCCCCGCTGGGGCTGCGGGGCGAGCCGTGCTCCCCGCGCTCGCGCCGATGCCCCAGTCAGGGCAGCGGGGCAGCGGGCATGCAGCGCTCCCCGCCGGTGCCCCGGCCAGGGCAGCAGGGCGGCTGGCGGCTTTTTTGCCTGGGGCGGCAAAAAAGCCAGAGCCAGCCCTGCTGAAAGTGGGCAGAGATATGCTCAGTGCCCATCTAGAAGGCTGGGTTACAATCACACGGTGTCTGACTCAAAACAAGGTAGGAAAAGCATGACACGAGAGAGTAAGGGCTCGGTCCTAACCTGGTGTAAATCTACATAGTTCCATTAAAGTCAGCAGATCTATGCGGACTTCCATCAGCTGAGATCTGCTTCTGAATCTTCAAAGTAGGCTGGGAATATAAACCTGAGGAAAATGAAAATGAGAATGAGGAGATCCAAAATGCGATGGAGATGAAGATACTAAAGTATGTCACTTGCATATAAAATTGATAGATATCTGTTAGAAACAGGGAGAAAATAAATGTCCTTGCCATAGGACACTGAGTGGGACCCCATAGCGAAGTCAAAATGGGACATTACCCAAAGATACAGTAGGTAACCACTTCAGTTTTACAAATATCAAGCAATCTTACTGTGTGTATACAGACAGGATAGCTCCAGAGAGAGATTTTCCAAAAGAGTTGGTTGGAAAACACACTATTGTAGGTAACTTGAGAACTCCCCACTTGTCTATCTCACCGTGGTTTTACACAGTCTTTGCATTCAGCTGCCAGAAATGGAGGCCCCACATCCATTTGGTCTGACCACTTTTCTAAAGGGAAAAGGGGGTTCATACTGATCCAAAAGCTTTTCACATATTTTAAAAAAAAGTCTGGAAAAAGAACAATTCAGCTATATAGAGATGCAATGTTTATAAAACAATTCTCAAACTTTTCCACAGTGTGGTCCACATCTTTATAGAGCACTTTTTTGAGGATCACATCTGCTCCCCTTCACAGTAATGTGCATGCATTCTGTTGTCATTGATGATTGAATAATATGCCTTAGACAGGGAAGTATTCATGTAGTTTAGCAACTGAAAACAAGAAAGCAAGTCAGTACCATGTGACCGGATAGCTCTGTGTGGACCACTGGTGGCCCTTGGCCCCCAGATTGGGAACCACTGACTAATAAAATTATACCTATTAAAAAGGCAAGTGAGCAGCCCCAGAGGTAGCAAGATAAATGGTTGATGAGATGCCTGCAGCCACAGGTTCATCAGTTTTTAGCATCACTTTTCCAGGTGTACAGTAAATGGGCCTATCAAAGATATGCTGGAGTGTTCTGCAGCCAGTGCAGCAAAGGCAAGAGGTTTAAAAAAACACAACTAGTACTACCCTAGTGTCTCTCTTTTCCCCAAGTTCAGTGCTCCTATGTGTGGGGAGATAGTGAATTGTAAGCGTAATAGTTAATCGCCTTGTGTTGTTGTGTTTTGAGTATAAGGAGAGGAGAGAAGGATAAATACATGAAATGTTATAGATTAGAAGTAAATTTGTCCCACTTGAATATGTAATATTTCTATACCTCTCTGTTTCAGATACGACTGAGCAATCCATCATCTCAAAACCAGCCCCCTTTTAGATGGTTCAAGTTGGCCATCCAAAAATTGAGGGCATCAGAATCATTAGGTCGCTTCTGAAAATCTAGTCCTCCCTCTTTTTCTTTCCTGGTTAGGTTAACTCTTTCTGGAGGCTCAATCTATTTTTTTCCTCCCCATCTTAACATTCTCATTCATTTTCTCTATGGGAGCCACATTGAGTGGGACCCTAATGTATGGCCTTACATCTAGGAGTTATATTTCTTTCAGCAATTCTATTGGTTTGCCTCATTCTTCCCTCTTCCTCTATTTTTAGGCTTGTTCTTACTGGATGAAATCAAATACTGATGGAGAGTTGAAACTGAAATAACTTGCAAGCTCATTTAACTCACAAGTCAATTCTTTGCCTAAAGTGTGCCAGTCATGCAAAGAGTTTGCAGTAGCTCTAAAAAAATTGCCCGTCAGATTTAAATATTATCTTTCCTCACTAAAGTGACTTTCATAGCTCACCCATGCTGTAAGTCTCTTGAAATATAATAATTGTTGTTTACAGCTGAGATGCTCTCTCATACCTCTGTGTGACAAAATACAGTATGGATATTTAATGGCACAAAAATATTGATTATTCTAATAAAGTGCATAGGCTGTCTTACAAACTGCCATAGAAGCTGATATACAAAGATTTTTCTTGTCTGTCCCATTATATTAACACAGGAATGAGACAGGTCAGATGAGATAAACGTAAAATGTAGTGGTGTTTGGAGACAGTTATAAATCACTTGTTCAGCTTAAATTGCAGTAAGCTAAATTCAGTCCTCAGTGTAACTCTATTGCAGTCAGTGTAGTTGCACCAAGAATGTGTTTCACTCCGTGTCCATTATGATAGTTATGGTGTGGGAATTATACAATGTGGGTTACTTTAAAAGGGTTCCGCAAAAGCTCTCTTTCTTGGGTTAAAATATTTTTTTTTGTTTTATGATCCTTTCATACTAGTCTTTTAGGGTCAAAGACCACATATTTTTAGACTTTTATCTATAATACCTAAACATGACAAATCTCGGATAACAATGGAATACTATGGATAATTATTAAAATCAGATAATGAACTGTATGTTTGCTGCTCTTTCATTATTCATTAAACTAGGTGCTGTATAAAGAGGAGGTACCATGGCCCCTGCCCCCAAGGGACTTAGTCTTATAAGAACAGCAACATAGGATAGGTGGGGGAAAGGAGGAGACAATCTCACATATCTAATTTTTATATATGTTTGCTTTTTGTTTCTTTGCAATTATGTATGATTATATAAGTATTAAATTTTCCTTCCTGACCCTTGGCCCAGCCATTATATGCTGGCTCGTTTCTTGTCGGACATCACAGCAGACATTGCTTTTGAGAAGGATGTTGAACAAGGAGTCTCATGGCCAATTCCAGGAAGGCATTCCATGCCCAAGGGGTGGGGCTGAAGAAAGCATAGACATTTGTGGGAGGACTGGATTCATGTGTGGTAGATCCTGCTGTTGTTTGGTGGAGCAGAGGGGCAATATGTTAAGAAAAAAGAGTAGATAAGTATGGAGGCGAAGAATTGTAAAGGACCTTGAAGATAAGAACCTGATAGGGGAGTGTCAATGCATTCAAAGGAGCGTGTAGATGTGCTCAGAGAGATGGCCAAGGAAATAATCTTAGTAGCTGTTTTTTCTATTAATCAAATGACATATAGAGTAATTGCTACTATTTCTTTGTTAAAGCATATTGTACATTACTATCATCTTTTCTGTAAATTTTCATGAGATCATAATAGTATATGTTAAAAATCAAATTTCAGCTTTTTCAGGAACACCCATGTTGATATCTACCTTGACAAGCACCTCTCTAGTTCTTATTTATAATGTATATACAGTTTATTTAGAAACAGGGCCGGCACTAGGCACCAGCTAAGGAAGCAGCTAAGGCCCTGCTTAGAAAGTGTAATGCATACATTTGAAACGAAAATTAAGGGGTTGATTCTGGATCTGATACAGGTCAGGCAACAGGGTAACTCCTTTGATGTCTTTTGCAGAGGCATAAGTAAGATCTGAATAGGGTCTAAAGAAACATAAGAATGGCCATACTGGATCATACCAATGGTCCATCTGGCCCAGTATCCTGTCTTCTGACAGTGGCTGATGCCAGGTGCTTCAGAGGGAATGAACAGAATAATGGAGAAAATTTATTTTCTCCCCTGTCCCAGCCCCACAATTTGCTTTAGGCTGACTTGAGAAGTTTTTTGCATACATATGCTGTCCCAATACATTTTATTAGAATCTTTTAGGTTCTAGAATCATAGAATCTCAGGGTTGGAAGGGACCTCAGGAGGTCATCTAGTCCAACCCCCTGCTCAAAGCAGGACCAACCCCAACTAGATCATCCCAGCCAGGGCTTTGTCAAGCCTGACCTTAAAAACCTCTAAGGAAGGAGATTCCACCACCTCCCTAGGTAACCCATTCCAGTGCTTCACCACCCTACTAGTGAAAAAGTTTTTCCTAATATCCAACCTAAACCTCCCCCTCTGCAACTTGAGACCATTACTCCTTGTTCTGTCATCTTCTACCACTGAGAACAGTCTAGATCCATCCTCTTTGGAACCCCCTTTCAGGTAGTTGAAAGCAGCTATCAAATCCCCCCTCACTCTTCTCTTCTGCAGGCTAAACAATCCCAGTTCCCTCAGCCTCTCCTCATAAGTCATGTGCTCCAGCCCCCTAATCATTTTTGTTGCCCTCCGCTGGACTCTTTCCAATTTATCCACATCCTTCTTGTAGTGTGGGGCCCAAAACTGGACACAGTACTCCAAATGAGGCCTCACCAGTGCCGAATAGAGGGGAATAATCACGTCCCTCGATCTGCTGGAAATGCCCCTACTTATACAGCCCAAAATGCCGTTAGCCTTCTTGACAACAAGGGCACACTGTTGACTCATATTCAGCTTTTCATCCACCGTAACCCCTAGGTCCTTTTCTGCAGAACTGCTGCCCAGCCATTCGGTCCCTAGTCTGTAGCAGTGCATGGGATTCTTCCGTCCTAAGTGCAGGACTCTGCACTTGTCCTTGTTGAACCTCATCAGATTTCTTTTGGCCCAATCCTCTAATTTGTCTAGGTCCCTCTGTATCCTGTCCCTACCCTCCAGCGTATCAACCACTCCTCCCAGTTTAGTGTCATCTGCAAACTTGCTGAGGGTGCAGTCCACACCATCCTCCAGATCGTTGATGAAGATATTGAACAAAACCGGCCCCAGCACCGACCCTTGGGGCACTCCACTTGATACCGGCTGCCAACTAGACATGGAGCCATTGATCACTACCCGTTGAGCGCGACCATCCAGCCAGTTTTCTATCCACCTTACCGTCCATTCATCCAGCCCATACTACTTTAACTTGCTACCAAGAACACTGTGGGAGACTGTATCAAAAGCTTTGCTAAAGTCAAGAAATAGCACATCCACTGCTTTCCCCTCATCCACAGAGCCAGTTATCTCATCATAGAAGGCAATTAGGTTAGTCAGGCATGACTTGCCCTTGGTGAATCCATGCTGACTGTTCCTGATCACTTTCCCCTCCTTTAAGTGGTTCAGAATTGATTCCTTGAGGACCTGTTCCATGATTTTTCCAGGGACTGAGGTGAGACTGACTGGCCTGTAGTTCCCCGGATCTTCCTTCTTCCCTTTTTTAAAGATGGGCACTACATTAGCTTTTTTCCAGTCATCCGGGACCTCCCCTGATTGCCATGATTTGTCAAAGATAATGGCCAATGGCTCTGCAATCACATCGGCCAACTCCTTTAGCACCCTCGGATGCAGTGCATCCGGCCCCATGGACTTGTGCTTGTCTAAATAGTCCCGAACTATTTCTTTCTCCACAGAGGGCTGGTCACCTCCTCCCCATACCATGCCGCGGAGTGCAGCCGCCTGGGAGCTGACCTTCTCTGTGAAGACAGAGGCAAAAAAAGCATTGAGTACACTAGCTTTCTCCACATCGTCTGTCACTAGGTTCCCTCCCTTATTCAGCAAGGGGCCCACACTTTCCTTGACTTTCTTCTTGTTGCTCACATACCTGAAGAAACCCTTCTTGTTACTCCTAACATCTCCAGCTAGCTGCAACTCCATGTGTGATTTGGCCTTCCTAATTTCACTCCTGCATGCCTGAACAATAGTTTTATACTCCTCCCTGGTCATTTGTCCAATCTTCCACTTCTTGTAAGCTGCTTTTTTGTGTTTAAGACGAGCAAGGATTTCACTGTTAAGCCAAGCTGGTCGCCTGCCATATTTACTTTTCTTTCTACACATCGGGATACTTTGTTCCTGCAACCTCAATAAGGATTCTTTAAAATACAGCCAGCTTTCCTCGACTCCTTTCCCCCTCATGTTATTCTCCCAGGGGACTTGTCTCATACTCTTTCCTAAAGGAAAAGTATATTATATTCACTGTTTGTTTATTTTCCTGTTGGCTTTTACGTATACAAAGTGATACAGTCTTGCTCAATAATCGATATGCTAAGAAATACCTATACATGTGCTGCATCGTAGGTGAAAATATGAAGTCTTCTCACTGAATGAATAATAGTGCTGCAGCCCTCCTGTAATTAGCCACTCTATTTTTTTTCAAAGACACCTGTTCTTTTGTGGTACCCATTTTTTCCCTACCCAAAGTCTCAATGTTGTTAGCCATCTCTCTGACCACAGAGGGCTACATCATGATGTGACAAGCTCTGAAGTACACTGCAGAGCTCCTGCTTTGGCCAGAGGGGATTACTTGATAGCAACACATGATCATTCATCCTACTTCCCTTCAGAGGCTGAACATTTTGTTTACACAGCACTTCTAGTCCCTGTTGAGTTGCCTCTGACAATTTGATTTGTGGGAAGTGTTCCTGTGATAGGCCCTCTTGCTAAGCCCAAAGACAGATGCCATAGATGGCCTGAGTATCACTGACACTGTCAGTCAAAGCAAGGTCACCGTTCTGAGGCTGGAGGCAATTACTGTGTCCATGGAATCCATGGGGTGGATAATATATAAGATTATGGCAAGAGGGTGACAGTGTCTCTAATCCATCTGAATTCCTCCTGTTCATGGTACAGATGTCTGACACATGTAGGCTAGAACTGAATGAATAACTGATTTTTTTTATTATTCTTATTTGTGAGTGTGTGAATATTTAAGTATTCTGTGGAGCAATAACTTGAACTTGCATCTCCCACCTCACAGGGGAATGCTCTGACACTAGGATATAGAGTCATTTTCTCTCTCTTCCATTATGTATTCAAGTATTTATACAGAGTGGAACATCTTCAGCAGGAGTGATTGAGAAAGTCCCACACCACAATGCCTCATGGCACAGTAGTTAGGGAACTCTCTTAAGAAAGTGGGAGAACCCAATTCAAATCCCTGCTTCACATCAGGTAGTGGGGGGAATTGAACCTAGGTCTCCCACATCCTCAGTGAGTGCCTTAACTACGGGGCTAAAAGTAATAAGGGTGCCACCACCATGACCTGCTCTTTCTCTTCTGGCTGTTTTGTGAATGGTGCCAAAGTCCCCTTGTTATTCTAGCTTGGGAAAAAAATGTCTAAAACTATTCAGCAAATGTGTGTCAAATTCACAATAGGTTCACACAACTTGAAATTGGATTTTTTTCCCCCAGCAAATAAAAGTATTTGTCTGAAAAATGTTGTCTAGCTCTAATGTAGGCATCTATAATCCAGCTCTGTTTGCTACTGTGGCAACATCAGCTATATGCTGGTTAGCACGTTTCTTTGACAAGAGAACAGGTTTTAACATCACGTTTAATGTATAGTTTTCAACTAAAAAACAATTTTATGTGAGGATATTTAAACCTAGTGCAGTTTGAGATTTTCCAAACCTCACAGGCTATTTTTGAGGTTTACAAAGCTAGCTAGAATTTGGGAACATCCTATTACTCATCCCCATTATTTCAGACTCCTCTCTTCCCCCCTTTCCCGCTGCACACCCCATAGATGATTCAATTTTTTTTTTAAAATCTAGTTTCAGGGAAGCCTATGGTATGTGTTAAGGACAGAAGAATTCCCTTCCCCCCTTTCCCACCAGAGCTAGTTTTTCTCCTAGTGGGTAGCCTGTACAGAGTATGTATACTATATAATGTGATCAATACAGCGTCTCTGTCTCCTTCTCTGCTGCTTTGCATAGGAACAAAAGACATAGGAATGGAAGGGACCACCTTGGTTACTGTCGCAGGCAATCCTATCCGATAATCTTATTCATAAATTTATCAAGCTGCATATTAAAATCAGTTAGGTCTCTTGCCCCCACTACTCCGATTGGGAGGCTGTTCCAGAACAGCCCTCTTATAGTGAGAAACCTTCTTCCGATTGCCAGCCTGAATTTATTCATGGTCAATTGATGCCCAATCATTCTTGGGACAATAATGTACTGTTAGCTTCAATAGCTCTTTCCCTCCCTACTATTTGCCCTACTGATGTAAATGTGCTTTGTTCCCAGGCTTTCTGTTTCTGGAGTTTCCGGAAAACACCTGTAAAAGTCTTTGCAAATTTTCTTCCTTCTGTGATTATTTTAGGGCTTGTCTTCACTGCCAGGGTAAATCGACCTAAATTATGCTACTCCAGCTACGTAGCTTAGGTCGACTGGTGTCTTCACTGTGCTGTATCAATGGGATACACTCTCCGGTCAACTTACCTTACTCTTCTCGGGGAGTTGGTGTACCAGAGTCGACCGGAGAGCACTCATCCGCCAATTTAGCAGGTCTTCACTAGGTCCGCTAAATCGACACCCGCTGCATCGATTGCAACAGCTCTGATTTACCGGTAGTGAAGACAAGCCCTTAGACTGAAAATTTTGAAGGTCAAATCCTGAGGTCAGTCTTTACTAAGGAAAACCTCTTGTTGAAGTCAGCAAAGCCGAGTAACCATTTCAAGATTGGGTTAATGGAAAAGTAGACAGTAAAAGTAATTGTTTGTTATCTGCAAAGCTATAACATTCATCTGTAGTCCCATAATACAATTTCATATTCTTTCTGTTATATTTGTCCAAGTCTGTTTAGAAATGAATAGTGATTTCCTTAAGCAGGCTGACTTCCAGACATGACAAGTGACAGAGAAGGGAAGACAAGACAAAATGGGCTTGATGTGCCTTTTCATTAGGATAAACCTACAGTTCTTAGTGCCTACAGTTGTTGCTATCTAAGCTTTTCATTTTTGTCATTGTAAAATTAGATAATGCTTTGCAGTATTCCTGCTATTGCCTAGATTCTCTATACTTGGTATTGTGAGCATTTAAGAAATACCAAAATACAATTATTTAGTTAGAAAGACAACTAAAAAAGCTTTAAAGGGTATCCATAGGATTTTGAACCACACATTTTAGTTGTTCAGTCATACGTTTTTTTCCCTGTGTTTGAATAAGGCGGCATTATGTAAGGGGCCAGAAAAACAAAACAAAATTAACTGTTTGGCACACTTCATAGAGGTTCAGTCAGGGAGGAAGAGGAGGATTTAACAGTCAGAATATTAGAAGCAGCTGTGGATACCTCAAGCAGGTTTAAAACTTTAATAGAGCTGCATATGGTTTTAAAAGCAAATGGGGAGGAGTGCTGGCATTGGCTCACACAATTTTTGAATGGCAAGGAACATAATATTTCAGTAAGTCTTAGTCAAGCTGTTTTAATTAGCCTACAAAAGAAAAAAAGGTCTTATGAACTAAAAACATCTTGCACTGAGTGGGTAAACTTGATCAGTTTAGTCTGAATTATTTGGCTTCAGTTTACATGTCTCATTTGATGTTTGCTGGCCTATGAACAAATGCAGAAGAGCCATGCAGAAGAGAAGGGTTGGAAAGTACTGTAGACTCTGTATTTTTCAGAGACATTTGTCCCTCAAATTTGTGTACTTGAGCCAGAGAGTTCAGGGCAAGGCTTTGAAAAGTAGTGCTTCTTGAAGCACAGCCACATTTATCTGGCATTGATTCATACACAGTGGATACAACATTGGCACAATTACAAAAAGGGAACTTATTTCAAAAGTGTATGGTGTGGTGGTTTTAATAGGGTCACAGTTTATTAAAATCATACCAATCAGAAAAGGAAAACTCTTCAGAAACTTTTCTTGTTTCTCTGTTTTTCGCTTTTCTTTTCCCGTTCCCTTCTCCCAAATGCTCTTCCTCTCCCCGCCCCCCATTTTTCCCTAGTTTTCTCCAGCTATTTTAATATGGGATCATTATAATACTCTGCCTCTATAAAAGAACTAAAAGATCATATTGTCAGACAACCAGTTATTCTTTGTACTACAGAAATGAGTGAAAAGTTCAGGATGATCCCAATGATAAGTCTGTGCAAGTTCACAGTCAGATACTCTTCTTGAATGTAACATGTGCTGTGAAATCTGGAGTTACTATATGGTTAAAATTGGTAGAACCAGCTTTTATAGCTTTTTAGGGCCTAATTAAACCATTGGTGAACTGTCAAAAACCCATTATCTGTGAGTTTAGGAAGTTTGCAGATGTCTGTAAGTGCAAACAAACCTGTCTGGCTTGCAGCCTTCATGCTTTAGCCACCTGCTGCATAAGCAATAGGACCGGTAAAAAGGACAGCTGCATAGGCACCCTGTTCTTTTACTTTCCAGACAGAAAGCTTAGCAGCCAATTTTAGATAATTGGGAGAAAAACGGAAAAGAGGCAATAAGAACCTTCTCTCCCTGCCCTGGAGATTTAAAGTGTTTTTCTTCAAGGTTTACTATGCTGTCATAAAGTAGAATTGTGCTTTTACAAAAAAGGGTTCAACTCCATTTCTGCAAGCCACTAGAAAAACTGCTGTTACTAGGACATGGCCCAAACGTTATTGCAAATTAAGGGTGGGACTTAATCAGCTTTATCAGATGATCAAAGGAGTTACTAGTTCTGAAATAATTTTCAAATAAATCTCTTATACTGCAAGCCATGAAGTAATTCTGGGTTAACTCCCACATATATTTGCAAGGGTTGGAGACAATTTTTCTTTCCCCTTCCTTCTGGTCCTTTCTCAGTAGACATTTGGGATTCTTGGAAGTGGTGGTGGGAAGAGTTTTCTTCCTTTTTTTTTTCAAATGGGTAAACTTGGCTTTCTGTAATTCTTAAGAGGTTTCTCTAGATGTTGGATGCCCATTAAAATTAATTCTGTTCCAGTTCTTTGGAGAAGTACTGAGTAAGGCAACAGTCCTTTGACTCCCCTTATATTAGACTAAGTACTAGGTTCATTTCATGTACTCAAATTCAACAAGCAAAAATGTGCAGCTGTTAGCTCATTTTTCAATGGCGTTTTTGGCCAAATGAGTATGTTGTGTGCCATTTTGATTATTTACAGGTTTTTGTGGTGAAGATAAGGGTCCATCCAAGATGCTCCTTTCTTCCTTCCACCAGTGTTGTCTGGATCTGTTGGCTCCATGATTAATTGATTTTAAATCCAGCAATGATGAAATAGATGTTTTGCCATTGGTGAAGGAGGATACAAATGCCAACATGGCCAGACTCTGCAGAGTCTGCTGAATAATTTGAGAATGTTTAGTTTGGCTTCAGATTACAACGGGAGTGGGGGGTGGGAAGGGGGAGTTGGAGGAAAGAGACCAAGAGTCAATTTTTGAATTCATTTTAAGATCTGGATAATCCACATAAAGTAAGAACATGTTACAATGGAAGGAAGTAAATTCAAGAACACAGAGGTTATATCCTACTTCCTTTGCTTTTTAGACTAGCATATAGTAAACTCATTACACTGTACTAAAGAAACGGATAGGGGACTAGAATTGCTTTCCTGGGGAAGGTGAATAATTATTTTTTCAAACCTGATTGCTAAAATACCTTAGTCCCAAAAAGAAACCTTGCCTAATGCCCACATATTACATTAGGTATGCAATGTTTGGATTAACATACACTCCGTTCTTGTAAATCAGCCCGTTTTTATTGTGAATGTCTTTTTCCATTTATTAAAGCAGAGTGGTTGCTGTTGCCTTGGGGAGCTGTGTGTGACTTCACCCAGAGAATTGCCTCAGTTACAACATACATTAAATAATCTTTATCTGATAAACATGACAGATTTGTAGTTAACACCAGTGTTGTTGTTTTTTTAATGCCAATCTCAGATAAACACGTGGATAGTGTCTGACAAGGCAAGCAGTCAAAACACAAAGGACAAACTAATGGACATTTCTGTCCAAGAACAGTAACGGATGTGTCCTCTGCAAAGATTACAGACAATTTATTTTCATGTGGATATTTTAATGGTCTATGCATTTTTATTTCATAATCATAGAAGCAAAATATATTTCCTATTAGAGAACTGTACATGGGACGTCAAAAAGACATGGAGAGACTTTCTACTTTCCTAATGGTTGAACATTTATTGGACCGCACATGTCTTTGATCATTCACTAAACCACTTAACACATTCTGTATTACAGCCATTGTATGATGAACAGTACATTAAAGCATATATTAATTTTAAAGTCTTTTAATTAATTTAACCTTTTTGCAGTAGAAAACTTCTCTAACTTTGGATATGTTTTCAATTCCTTTAAAAAAAAAACTGCACTGAAATCCAGTACCCTTTTATTTTCTAATTGCAAAAGGAACATGTATTCACTTGACATAAAAAATATGAGATGCTTCCGGTTGGCTACAAGTAGTGTTCAATTAGGCTTTTAAAGACTCGTTTGGGATGAAGAAAGTTGAATTGTCTACAGAAGGAAAAGAAATTATTAAACCACAAACAATTATGTTTAAAACAAGATTGAGAGTATGACAAACCCACAAAAAATGAGGAAATTCAGAGTAAAGGTTGACAATTTGGTCAGAGACAGTTTGTCTATAACTCACCCCATTTTTATGGATGTATTACAGTAACAAAAGTAAAAGGAAACAGAAATGGTAAGGAACTGTTCTTGTCAATCGGCTCTGCAACAAATGCGCTAAAATATTTCTGAAAACAAAATTTATGTTGGTCATGCTCTGAAAGACCTTAACAGTTGTCATGCAAGCATAGATTATATTTTAACTTAACACCCAGAATGGGCCAAAATTTGTGATTTTTAATTGTGCTTAACTCTCACTGAAGTCAATGGGAGTTTTGCAAAGAACCAGAGAGTTTGGTCAAATGTCAACACAGATTCCATGACTATTGGGAGTTTAAGAGCAACCTTTTTTATATTACCTAAGCATGTTTTCCTTATGATTGTAACTAGAGGTGAGCTGAAGTCATGAAATTCAGATATGAAGTTGGATAAATATCTTAATTACTACCCTAAACTACTTTTCTGGCACACTACACACTGTACTGCATTTGAAATGTTATACAGTACCTGACATCACTTTGGACTGAATTCTACCCCTGAATGCGACTGGGAGCCATACACGCCTGAGAACAGAATTTGGCCCTTCAACCCTTTGGGACTCGGAAAGCCAAATGCCCTCATGATTATTAATCATTACAATGACAGCATCCTTAACGCTTTACAGAACATATAACACTGGTCGTCCACTTTCTTTCAACAGCTGAACAGGCATCAGCAGTCTTGCCACTGCTAGCAGGTGTTCCTAATGAGTGTCATCTAACCATCCTTACGAGATCAAGCTGAAAAAGGTTGCTCCTGTACCTGAGGTTCCTGCATGGAAAAGAATTATACTCCTAGTGGCCATCTGTTTAGCCATGTTCTTCTATTTATAAACAGACAGTGAGGGTAATCCATATCAGATGGATAAAAGATGTTATTGCACTGTATATTTTTTGTGTTTCGAGTCTTCATCTGGGTTGTTAAAATACTAGATTATAGTAACTAGTTACATATAAACACAGTACTTTTTACAGTACAGACAACAGTACAGAGTTAATTTTTACAGATGTATTCAGGAAATGTAATTTCCTTTAAGTTAATTTTCTTGGTAAACGGACTTCCCTTTCTTGAGTTGAGCGATAATGTTATGGTACAGATTTTAACCCTGTGTTCATATTACTATTTCTTTTGCCCTCTCCCCCTCCTCTTCGACAATAAATGACAATTATGTGCCTTCAAACATATATTTTCCTGGTTTCTGACAGAGCATTGAATTTCTGTGCTCTTCAAGTGATCTTTATCTACAAATTTAGGCATGATATTTAGACTCATCTGTCTCCTATGCACAACCTCATGTGTCCAAATCTGTACTGTTTAGGGGATCTCTTCTTTCCCCAGGGATTATGAAAACAAACTTTTTTATCCCTTTTCAAAGTTTCTCCATGTGATCTTACACCTCACAGTCACTTTACTTTACCAGGAGGCTATTTTCAAAATTTTCTTAGCAAATTAATGGAGTCCAAATAATGCACATGATCTGAAGAGGTCTGTACAAGAGATTTTTCTAGGGGACTCCACTCGTATTCTAACGTGAGGAGTGATGGGGTTCATTTTGTGTTTTCACTCACTGCCGTTATGTGCACCATCAGAAGGAATGGGATATCCTCGTCCCAGTCCCTTTGATGGCATTTTATAAAGGTAGCCAGTTGAACTGCAAGCCAGTTAAGCCATTGTGAGTTATAAGGTGTAGTGGTCTGAATTTTATAGATCCTAGAATCTCATAAACTTCCTGAAAAACTTTGGATTCAGACTTTCTCCCATGTCTAAAATAGTAGACTGGCCTCTCTCTCTCTCTGTCTGTCTCTCTCTCTCGATAATAATTTCTGGTGTGGTGATCAAGTGCTCGCCCCTCCCTGCCAGAAATAGGGGAACTGAAAAAGGCCACTCTGTGCTGCAGTCACAGCAAATTAGAAGGATCAGAAGCTCTTGCATAGTTGCAAGGGCTTCTGTGACCTGTAGGTACTTGTACCATGAAATACTTATGTCCTCCCGACTGCTTGTGGCCAAGTTACAGGATAGACTACCACACCCCCAGAAGACTTTATGGATGGTGAGATGGATAGCCCCTTAATAAGTATTACCCCAGTCCTAAGAGTTCCCATGTGCCACATGACATGCATTCCCTCCTCCTCACCTACCCACATCTGTTTAAAGTATTGGTGAAATTGCATGCATCAGCAAAACTACAAGGAGCATCCCTTAAAAGTGTCTCTCTTGAGCTACAAGACGTTGTTGTGGCACCTCCTTTATTTTCACTTGCTCCTCTACCCTCAGCAAAGTGAAACCTTGGTAAAGGCATAGGCTGATTATTTGCTGTTGCAATCTTCCTCCAACTCTCTTTCCCCTAATGAGGGCCTCTGAGGAAGCTAGTGTTGATCTCGGAGTGAATCTAGTTGTTTGGGTCACTCATCCTAATTTAGTGTTCCTGAAATTGGTTTCCTGAAAGGCAGCATGAGACATCACGGTGAAATACAAACAGCATGATGATATTCCCTAAGTAAATAAAGCTGGTACAGTGCATGCATGGCTGTTTCCAGATGGTATAGCTGTCTTTAGTCTCCTGCTTTATACAAAATATTTGCCCTTAGACTGTGAGTAGTGTTTTAGTATTGCAAGTTTTTCTACTTTTCAGTGAATGATAATTCTGTCAAATGAACAGAAGAAATGTACTCTCCATAGATCTCATACATCCTTAGACAGTGCTTTCAAAGACTGATCTCTTACTCTAAGTATAACATTAATATTAAACACTGTGCATATGTATGCAAATTATACAAAGACTTTAAAATACCAAAATACTGACTGCCTGACATACTAATATTGACTGTATGATATGAACTGTACAGTACACTGTAAATTTCAAAAGAGGTTATGCATGAGCAGAGCTGTGGTAAAAGCAAGACTTTTGAAAAGAGAATTCATCTTTATGTGTCTTCTGTGAATTTGAAGGGCGGAGAGTTCTGGATAGCAGGGGCAGAATGTGCAAGTAATACTCTATGTCCAACAGAACAAAGACATGATTTAGGAACAAAGAGCAATCTGAGGAGCTGGGAATTTGGCACATCTGGTGAAAGTAAAGGAGATGAGAAGGTCTGATAACCCAGGTGATACGGGGAAATCTGTGGAGTGCTTTGTAAATGTGTTTTGGAATCACTGAAAGGGATGCCACGTGGATATCACAAAACCCCAAAATACCAGGGAACACTGAAAACTAGTAAGCCTAATGTCAGCACTGAAATATTCATATTGGCCCTGAAGTATAATGTGCCAATGCTAGGCTGACCAGATAGCAAGTGTCAAAAATCAGGACAGGAGGTGGGGGGTAATAGGTGCCTATGTGAGAAAAAGACCCCAAAATCAGGACTGTCCCTATAAAATCAGGACATCTGGTCACCCTAACCAATGCTCAGTCTGCCTGCTCCATTCTTCTGACCAGGAAGGGTCTTGAAATTTACAAGAACCCTGCTCTCGGCAATGATTGTATGCTTCATTATCCCGATTAGGCAGACAGAGCAGAGCTACGGTGCCACATGCATTATGTGTCTATCCATCTTTTACTGGCATTCCTCACCACAGTATCTGTGAAAGTATGACTACTAAGAAATGTAGCACACTGTGTGTGTTGTGAATATGCTGGTCAGCTGGCAATTCATGTATGTTGCTCTTCTCACTTTAGCGTTGGGAGGGTAATGAGGGTGCTTATAGAATTTAGAATTTTTTGTTTTGAGCACACTACTTGGGTCTACAGGAATTCCTGAGTTCCAATCACAGCTATTGCTCTAACTGGCTTTGAGAAAGTAATTGAGGCCATATTTTTCAAACATGGCAACCTAAACATAATGATTAGGGCTTGCTATAGTAAATCTCTTAAGTGTGTGCTTAACTTTAAGCATCAGAGACGTCCCATTGACTTTAATGGGCTACTTACGCTTGAATGTTTTGCTGGATCAGGGACTGATTTTTCAGATGATCTGAGTACCCACAACTCCAGTCAAAATCAGAATCATCTGCTGGTGTTAAGCACCTCTTAAAATCAGGACATCACAAATATATGCCAAAAGAATAATGGTGATATGCCTCATAGCTTTATATAAATTCTGGAACATATTAGGCATGTTGCTTGTAATGAAAGTTACCAAAACAATCATAAAAGCTTCTTATTGCCAAATAGTAGTATTGAAGACAATCCTACTTTAAAGATGTGCATGTTGGTAGAATTAGTTCTGAACCAGTCTGTAGCCCCCACATCTCCGCTCATTCTTCAAAGGGAGATCAAAGAGTCTATTATCCCCCACCTGTTGCTCTGAGCTTTCACCCGAGACATGCAAGATTAATAATGAATTGCCTGCATGCTTTTCTGGATAATGTAAAACAAATCATCACCATGTAAAAAAACTCAAATCTGTAAAAGCAATTAGTTCAAAGTCCATAGGACTGGTAAACACCCTAAGATTAAAAAATAAAATAAAACAAAGATAAACATGGAAGACTCGACATGACTATAGCTATGTTGTTGGTGAAGGGCTGGACAGAGTACTTTTTAAAGTACTGAGGGTAGATTTTAAGCCCTTTGGAACAAGGACCATATATATTTACATGTTTCTATAAAGATCCTACCGCACTTTTAAGGTACTATACAACAAAAATAATTGGGGCGCTGGGATTAATATTTTCTTGAATATCATTTGAGAATATTAGAAATGTATTGGTTGGTTGATCCTCTAATGTTAGTGGTATCCTTGATTCAAAAATAAAACATGGAATTGTACACAAGAAAGCAGTCCAGAAAGTACTCAACAGCCTAAATTCGCCTTCACGGCTATTGGCTCATAAGAAATGCCTTCTGGGCTGTCGAGTCACATAGGCTAATTCAGATTCATCTGAGGAATATCTTCTTTCCAGGACTTACAGATGGCTGAATTACACATTTTGTACTGCCCCCTTTCCTAGAACAGTCTCTGATTTAGCCCAGCTCATTGCTGTGGTAATTGAGTTCTGGAAGGATACCTTGATGGGGTAGTTCTCTGAACATCAATTGGAATTGAGCATGCACTGGAGTTGAACAATGTAAATGTTTTTCACTGAACACATCATGTATTGCACTCAACATCAGTTAGCAGTTGAAAGAAATTTTAAAGAGCTAAGATTCAGTGTTAACCCCTAATCTGCTCAGTGCTGATTTTCCTTAATTCTAGTGTAACCAATATGATCAGGCCCTTATGGAGCTTTTCCTGTGCTGACAGGTTTATTTGTGTAAGCCAAAGAGAACCAGTGGCCTCTGTCCCCATAGATATTACATGTATTGAATAAAATAATGGCCTACACTTACATAGTGCCTCCGAGCCAGAAGTTCTTTACAAACTAGAGTGCATAAGGGATACTTCCCCCAGCACCAAAATGCATTACCTCGGGGAGGAGCTGCAATACCCATTTAACATCAAACATTGTACAATGTAGTTTAGGATTGGAAGTAGAAATTGATTATCCACTGAAAACTACAGGAAGAAAAATATGTAGAATATAATTACGCCAGTTGGCATTTGGCCAGAGTAGTAGAACTAACACCTGGTACTCATGCATATATGCACTTTGGGATCTTTAATGATCACAAACGGTTAAGAGCTTGCATTTACATTTTATTTGAAAAGCAGCATTCCTGTCTCTCCCCCCTTCAAAGCGACATATGTGGCTTATTTATTTTAATTTATTTATAGGAATTTCTATGGCCCTCATCACTGTAGTATCTCAGTGCCTGACAAGCATTAATGAATTACGTGTAGGGAAGTATTATCATCCTCATTTTCCATATGGTGAAAGAAGAAATAGAATTCAGATTTCCAGCCCTCCAACTCTGTGTCTTACTAACCACAAAATCATCCTTCCTTTCCTTCAGTTCACAAAGGGAAGTATGCCACCTGCTAAGTAAGCAACACCACTTCCAGTAGCCTCCGTGTTTTCCGTGAATGTCTGAAGTACAATTACTAACTAGTCCCAAACCTACATTCACATGAGATCTGATGAGATCATAGTTTCAAACTTTATGACTACATAGCTTTTAAAAAGTCCTATGTATAAAATAGCCATAAGTGGAAAGGAAAGAGTTCAGTTCTGTAGTGATTTGGTGGCCTCCAACCAGCAAACTACTTCAGGTGGCTGTGAGGATCCAGCCATAGGGAGTAGCTTGTAGGATTTGACCCTATTAAAAAGAACCCTGCTAAAGAAAAGAGAATCCATTAACAGTCTGAATATCCATGCTTAAATTGTTAAAAAGTTGTTTATAGTGTGTTAATGGAGATGACTTAAATGAACAATGTACCATATATGTGGCTGTTTATGATAGATGAACATTTATGAATGCCATATTTTGTATATTAAATTAAAGATGCTCGTGCCAGATTTGGGGAAATAAGAGTGAATTTCCCCATGAAATTGACAACATTTCAATTAGCAGTACTACAGCCACACAAATTTTTTTGCAGGAAACCGTCTAATGGGAGGAAGAATGTTAAATCCTGAATTACGAAATGAAGAAATTTTAAGCATTTAAAAGGATAAAGCAAAAGTATTATTTGGAGTGGAGAAATTATTTCATGTCACTGTTTTTTATTTAACTTCAACCTCCCCCCCTTTCCTTGAATAGAATGGTAGGTGTGTGAAATACTTTTGTTGGGAGGTTAGTGGGGATTGAGTTTTTACCAATGCTTAACCATTAGAGAACAGGTCAGAAATTTCCTCAACTAAATCAGATCCCTCTCCTTTTCAACCCTTTTTTCCAATGGAAGAGGCCTAGTAACTGGATTTATGCACTGTTTGAACATGTATTACTATATCAGGTTATGATGTCTCCTAGCACCTTACTATTTTTTATTATTATTATTTTGGTAGTGAGCATCATCTGACCAGAGATGGTCCCATTTTCTCCTGACCCTCCTCATTTTTCTTTTCTTTTCTTTTCTTGTCTTTTTTCTTTTCTTGGTCCTGTGTGACAAGCGAAGGACTTCATGAGTTCAAGTTTAAAAGCTACAAACACAGTCTTCCCTACTCCCTGTTACTCCCCCAGCTCTCACACACTTAGCTTCCTCATTCATTCTATCCTTCTCTTTCCTCCTTCCCCATGGCCTGTCATTCCTCGATCATTCTATAACCACATTCATTATCCCCTTCTCTCCACCACTTATTCTCTCCCTTATACTTTCCCTCTCTCCATCTGTCATCTCCCTCACTTTCACTTTGTCTCTCTATAAGAGAGAAGTAAAGGTCTCGATGCAGGTGTGGGTATGTGTGTGTGGGAGAGAGAGAACGAGACATAGTATCCACCTGCGGTAGCAATGATGGGAGATGGGACAGCTGGTGTAGACACTGGGCTCCAGATGGCGGTTCGTTTTTTAACCATCTAAACTTGCTTAGAGCAGGTTTTAATATGGGGGTAAGAACATCAGTAAGCCCTTGGAGTTCTGTCTACATTTGCCCTCCCACTGTTGCTACCACAGGTGAAAAATATTTCTGATAAAATCCTGGAGTAGACAATGATATATAAAGTGGGAAAGACAGAAAGATACAAAAGCCTTTTCTACACTTGATTCAATGAAACAAATGACTTCAACCCACCTCTGTCTACATATACAGAGGCTATTGCCAAACTTGGCTTTGTAATTAGCCTTTTTTCAATTTTATTTGTTTAAGATCCATAGACCTACCAGTTGGTCTGTGCTACCCATTGTCTAGATAATAAAAAAATCCATGCATCTCTGAATGACAGTCACATCCTGGCATGATAAAAAGTATTTATCTTACATACCAAATCAAGGGGAAAATGCTTAGCTCTTACAAATGTAATGCTATTAATTTGTTTGTACAAGTACTGTCTTTCAGATCCCTCCACATCTATTTATATCTATAATGTTCCTTCAAATATAAACTAAGTAAATTAATAATATATGTATAAGTAAACTATGCATCAGCATAGCAAATAATGTATCTCATGGGCTATATCCCTAAATGTTTTAGGGCAAAGGTGAAAAATGATACAATAGGAACCCTTGTGTGTAACTTGGGAACTAGAATCTGATTTCTGTATTTTATTAGAAAGAGGATTAGAAGCAATGGGAAGGGTGACAGGATGGATAGTGAAGTGTAATTATAAGAGTCAGGGAGTCAATTAGTTACAGGCAGGCTTTTCCAGATGTTGGAGATGGCATGGGAGAAGAAGCAATCTCATACTACCAAGACAAAGAAGGCAATGGGAACAAAAAGGAAATTGTCGTATAAGGAGTGTGTGGACTGGAAAGAGATGAAGTGAGAAATTCAAAGGAAGGGGCAGGTCTGTGGAGAGTCATAAACCTGGGACCTAGTGAAGAATTCTGGGGGATGATTGTTGGAGTGAGGGAAGGTGCTGCTGAATTTTGCACAAATTGAACCACAGAGGATTGAAACTTGGCAAGAAGGAATTAATGTATTCAAGGTGAACAATGGAAGAGTGGATCAAGTGTAGTGTCTCTGTGTGTGGTGTTTTCAGAGCTGACAGGCTGATTTATTGCAGGCCTGAGAAATGTGAAGGATGAGCAAGATTATAGATTCAAGCCAAAGGTCCCCAATCCACTACTCGGGTGAACGTTGGTTTCATGGTGCAGCTTTGATGACTAGTTCTCTGATTACCATTTACCAGGACAGTCATTTTGAATATGTTGAGTTAAAGGGAGTTAGTCACTGTCACACATATGAAGAATGTGGATAAAGGTATAAAGTGAGGAAAGGAACAGAACAGTGAAGGGGATAGAAATGTGGTTATTACTTGCATTGAAACAATAGCCCTTTTAGCAAAGGACTTCACCGTGAGAGAGCCATTGTGGAAAAAGTCTAGCAGCAGAAACCCAGGATAAATTAGGTGTAAACCTGAAAGGCTCTTTCCCACAATATGTTGGGACACAACCCACCCAGCCTTCTAGCAGGTGCACAAGAATCTGCTTGCAGCAGAACTGTTGTGTGTGGTTTCTCTGTATGGGGAGGCTGGCTGGTAGGGACAGAATTAAGGTAGTCTGGCTATTGAGAATAGAAATTTGGGAACTGGATGAAGGCAGGCCAGGGAATGGATAGGCCCAGTGGATCTGTTCCTATGTGGATGTTCTACATGACTGAGAGCAGGCAGTGCTGAGTTTGTCTCCACTTTCACAGCATGGGATGAGGGATCATTTATCCTCCCTCCAAATCTGAGGAACTCCCCAGTCCTCAGCTTGGCTGCTTGAGTTGTGTGCTGGGGAGTGGGTACTGGGTTAATGCAGAGGTCCAGAGAAATCCACAGGATATTCACCTTTGGGTGTGCTCCCTGGCAAGATAGTTGGAAATAAGGCTTTACCCAGGGGATTATTTGAATTTAATTGTAAATAATATGAGCACTAAATCCACTAGAAGTTTTACAGAGGGTGTGATGCACTCCCAACAGACAGAATGTCAAAAACTATTCCCCTGTAGTACGGACAGATATATTTAACAGTGAGTTAGACACACATCTGAAATTAACAGAATAAAGATCCTTAAAATATTGCTGCTCATGAAAATTGGCTGGGGACAGCAAAGTGGAGGTAGGACTTGATTTATAATTAACAATGAAAAACTGTTATATACGTTGTGATACAGCATGACCAGAAGGCAGCAGGAGAGTGATCTAGGATGAGGAGAAGCCTTATTCCCTGTAGATTAATTAAAAGCACCTGAAACCAATTAGAGCACCTGAAGCCAGTCACCTGATAAAATCCCCCTGCTTCAATCAGCCAGAGGAGGAGTTGGAGCAGAGTGAGGAGGAGTTGGAGCAGTTTGGAGGAATTGAATCAGAGTGGTTTGGTGGTGGAGCAGAGAGCAGTTAGGAGGAGTGAAGCAGAGTGGATTGGTGGTGGAACAAAGAGCAGTTTGGAGGAAAGCGGAGGAGAGTTTTGAGAAGTGCTGCGGCAGGCTAAGAAGACCAAGATCCTAGGTAAAGGGACACCTAGCTTGTGCAGAGGGAAGGCAGGAAGCCCCACAAGCTGAAGGTCAGGAGAGGGAAGTAGCCCAGGGGAAAGAATCACTGGTACAAGTGGTTCACCTGCTATCATAGGGCCCCTGGGCTGGGACCCGGAGTAAAGGGTGGGCCCGGGTCCCTCCCTCTCCACTCCCCTTCCCTGGGATACTAGTAGGATAGCTGTTACCCCAGTTCAGGGGCAAGAAATGGCACCCTGAAACCCCCCCACAAGAAGAGAAAGTGCGGGACCCATCATAGTAGTGCCAGCAATTTACCACAACATGTAATTTAAAAAGACCACTGTGAGCTGCTTGAAAGGATTTCCAGCAAATGTTACTTCTGCAGCATTATGTTGTGTGACATTTTTTACTGCGCACTGAGAACTTTATAAGAAGTAATGGGAATGACAAGGCTGCCTTGAAAAAGCAGAAGTGTCTGAGTAAAGAAGCCCTCAATTATTATTTTCTATTAAATAGGGCAATATGCATTTATCATTAGAGATACGCTCTGTCTGGATCCAATTTCAGTCCAAGCTATCTCCTTCAAAGAGGAAAAAGGGACGTGGAAATATTGCACATTTCATTAACCTACCTGGTCACTCTGGCATATTTCATTAACCTAACTGGTCACTCTTTGGCACACAGCATTTCCTTAGCAGCAGAGAACATACCCGAATCTTTAGAAACTCTTTGAACTGGAATTCAGTCTTAGGTCTTGTGTATACACAGACATGCACTGATTTACCTACAGGTGTGTTTTTAGATTGATTTAATTAAACCTATGCAAGCTTCCATGTATGCTATGCTTATACAAAGCACACAAGATCTTTTTATAGGGGAAAAGGCAACACACCGCCTTTATTGAGAATACAGCAGTTAGCATATGCTTTTCAGTCACACACACACACACACACCATGCACACAGTCCCGCCAGTCGATGTTTATAGTCACAAGTCCAGAGTCTGGATCAATCTAGTGGCCAGCCAGATTGGTCGCAGATGGGAGCCGGGCTCTTTTGGTCACGATCTGATGCTCCTGGAGTTGTTGGCAAGATGAACCCAAAGCCCTATGGCAAAGCACTCTGTTCTTATAGGTTTTTGTTGTTGTTGAAGTCTATGGATTTTGCTGTCTTAGTTTATGACCAGTTACTTCTTAGTGGGTGTTATTTTTTGATGGTCTAAAACACTTTCGGGAGGGTTATTTTGTTTGGTTTTGATTTAATTAATTATTTTGTGTTTTAAGGATGCCAGCCTTTACCTCAGGGTCGTCAATCTGCCCTTCCTCAACTATGGATGCGTGTTGATGGTTTTCTGGCATCTTTGAGTTTCTTCAGTTTCTTTACTCTCTTCACTCCTTCTCCCTTGGCCATTTGGCTTCAAAAATGGCCTTCACACCTTATTTTTTTCTGATGCATACATTCTTTGTTTGCACAAACAGTTTTTTGCAGAGACCTTCAAAAGGTAACAAATAGCAGTGTTTTATATTGACCAAAAAAGGCATCATAAATTAGACCTTACTAAATTGTGTAACTATCCTTTCCCACATTGGGGCCTGGGCCTCCAAAATTCCTCTAATTTAATTAACATAGATACAGACAAAATTCTTTTACTTACAAGGCATGAAAAGAAAATGGCTAATACTAGTATTCACTATCCTGTTAATTTAGTCTAATACCTTAATTCTTACTATAATACATATAATGTATATTGCCAAAACATAATCAATTATATAACACAGTACCCATGGTACAACATGTAGACATTCATATTTTTATTTAGCTTAATCATTTAAAAAAAACAGAATAAGATAAACTGACATAAGACATTTGCAAACCAAAATTGGAGTGTCTGCACACAAGCTGCATCAGTTTAACTAAACTGATTTAAAAACACACCTCAACTGGTGCAAATTTTGTGTAGCCAAGGCCTAAATAATCTGTTTAAAAGTTCTGTTTTAGTTCAGAAATGCCTGAGCAGAATATCAGTGAGTGGAGGAGCAAAATTCAATTCTAATAAAATATTAGACTGATTTTAATGTAAATCACATTATGAGGGAAGTAACTTTCATTCCACAATTGGTCATTGTAAGAGCTGGAAAACATATTTCCTTTGGGGAAAAAAATTGGGGGTGTCAATGCAGATATAGGAAAATCATATTTAAATGTTAAGAGTTTTGCTCTGGGTATTATTTTTCAAAGGAAGAAGCCAAATGCGGCTCTTAGTTATACATACACAATTTTCCTTGGGCCAAACTGTATCCGATGGGGTTAGCTTGCATGCATCCAAACATGGAACTCGGCTCCTGGACTTAAGGAAAGACAGACTGAAAAGCCTATGTTTCAAATCATCCTTATTATGATATGCTGGGGTGAATTTTAGAAAGTGTTTGCAAATACTTCACCAAAGGATAATTAAATCTGCGCAAGTGAGACAATAAAACTGAAGATTACTGCCGTTTTGTGAGTGGCACATTAAAGCAAACTATGTGCGAGGTTCAGACTACCTGCACATTTAGATGAGGCATCTATGTTCATTTAAGATTTAATTAATCCAAAATTAATTCATATTAGATTTTCCTGTTAATGTTTTTTGTAAATTACTTACTGCAGACTGGGCGACCCTAAGACCAAATGGTGCCCCAGGTGAAGAGTGTGTTCACCCTCCCCCCAACCCTGCTCCATTTGTTAATCTTTTAAATACCTTATTTTTATTGCATTTATAGCCTATTTAATGACTTTGATGCACTATTTGCATGCATGATTTATCCCTGTCATATAAGATGATAAATGTGCACGCTAGGTTCTGTAAATCTGTATTTATTCATGCCATATATACACAAATAAAAAATTGTTTCCTCTAAGCTCATAGAAACTTTTTAATTTTAAAAATAACTGAAATGTACTAACATCAAGAAATTGAACTGTGCACAAACATTTGGTGGATGAGTATTGAATATTGTTACCCCTAGTTAACCTTAGAATGTTAACCCTAATCCTTTAGTTCAAAAGGTCGCTTTTCTCTCCTTTGCCCTCATGTACTGAAGCACAGCATCAGAGAGATCAAAAAACTGGCCAATGGCATTTTAAAGCAATAAAATAGCAAGTGACATCCATCTTTTGTTGGCCATCATTGATCAAAGATATGTTTTAATGAGCTTGAGCTTCGAAAAGTTGCGCTCACCACTCATGACTGTGACCAGCAGTGTAAACAGAATCCTCAAAGCTATCCACACATTAGGAAAAGTGTCCTTCAGCTCTGTATCATGAATGAAATGGAGAATTCGGAATGGAGAGTGCTTCCCATGTTGCAAAATGTGACGGATGTTGTCTAATTTGACATATAGGTCTTTATCGTTGATGTCTGAACATTCCCCGTGTCAGCATCTGGTGAAGTTCCATACAATTGTTCAAGAGTGTTTTCCTGTCCACTGGCATCTTACTAAGGTCATACAAAAAACCCCAGGTCTTTTTGTGGTGCTTCATTTCTCCGAACCTTTCTTTGATGAACACTGGAGAAGTGTCAACGAGTGAGAAAAAAACCTCCCACTTGTTCCGCAGACTTAGAAAGTCATCAAACATTATGTGTTAAGCATGGCAAAAGAAGTAACCATATTTCTTTTATATTGTTGCCTAAATGGAGGTTCAATAGATATCTCTGGCCATTCATTAAATATGTCCTTTATCAGTTGCTACTCACAGGATTCACAATATCGGAGCTGGGATTTCACATTAGTTCGTTCTTGTATCTCACTGACTGAGTGACTGACTGGCCCCTTATATACCCGCGAGGATATGTCTGACAACATTCTAGGAGGTTCAAGGAAAATTTGGTTCTCAGAAAGTCTAGAAGGTTCTACAAAGGTCCAGAACATCCTAGGAGATTAGTGAAAAATGAATCCACAGACGGGATACTGAGGAACCGTCCCAGATCGCGGTGTCATTAGAGGAGATTTTGGAACAAATTGATAAACTAAAGAGTAATAAGTCACCAGGACCAGGTGGTATTCACCCAAGAGTTCTGAAGGAACTCAAATGAAATTGCAGAACTACTAACTGTAGTCTGTAACCTATAATTTGAATCAGCTTCTGTGCCAAATCACTGGAAGATAGCTAATGAGATGCCAATTTTTAAAAAGGGCTCCAGAGAGGATCCCGGCAAATTACAGGCTGGTAAGCCTGATTTCAGTACTGGGCAAACTGGTTGAAACTATAGTCAAGAACAAAATTGTCAGACACATAAATGAACATAATTTGTTGGGGGAAAAGTCAACATCGTTTTTGTAAAGATTTTTGAAATCATGCCTCACCAATCTACTAGAATTCTTTGAGAGGGTCAACAAGCATGTGGACAGGGGGATATAGTGTACTTAGATTTTCAGAAAGCATTTGACAAGGTCCCTCACCAAAGGCTCTTAAGCAAAGTAAGCTGTCATGGGATAAGAGGGAAGGTCCGCTCATGGATTGGTAACTGGTTAAAAGATAGGAAACAAAGGGCAGGAATAAAGGATCAGTTTTCAGAATGGAGAGAGGTAAATAGTGGTGTCCCCCAGGGGTTTGTACAGGGACCAGTACTGTTCAACATATTCATAAATTATCTGGAAAAAGGGGTAAACAGTGAGATGCAAAATTTTCAGATGATACCAAACTACTCAAGATAGTTAAGTCCCAAGCAGACTGCGGAGAGATATAAAAGGATCTCACAAAACTGGGTGACTGAGCAACAAAATGGCAGGGTAAATTCAGTGTTGATATATGCAAAGTAATGCACATTGGAAAACATAATCTCAACTATACATATAAAATGATAAGGTCTAAATTAGCTGTTACCACTCAAGAAAGAGATCTTGGAGTCATTGTGGATAGTTCTCTGAAATCATCCACTCAAAGTGCAGCAGCAGTCAAAAAAGCAAAGAGAATGTTTGGAACCATTAACAAAGGGATAGATAATAAGACCTCTATATAAATCCATGGTATGCCCACATCTTGAATACTGCATGCAGATGTGGTCGCCTCATCTCAAAAAAGATATATCGGAATTGGAAAAGGTTCAGAAAAGGGCAACAAAAATGATTAGGGGTATGGAACAGCTTCCGTATGAGGAGAGATTAATGAGACTGGGACTTTTCAGCTTGGAAAAGAGACGAATAAGGGGGGATATGATTCAGGCCTAAACCATTATGAGTAGTGTGGAGAAAGTAAAAAAGGAAGTGTTATTTATTCCTTCTCATAATACAAGAACTAGGAGTCGCCAAATGAAATAGGCAGTAGGTTTAAAACAAACAAAAGAAGTACTTTTTGCACACAACACACAGTCCACCTGTGGAACTCCTTGCCAGAAGATGTTGTGAAGGCCAAGAGTATAACAGGGTTCAAAAAAGAGCAAGATAAATTCATGGAGGATAGGTCTATCAATGGCTATTAGTCAGGAGGGACAGTGATAGTATCCCTAGCCTCTGTTTGCCAGAAGCTGGGAATGGGTGACTTGATGATTATCTGTTTTGTTCATTCCCCCTGGTGCACCTGGAATTGGCCACTGTCGGAAGACAGGATACCGGGCTAGATGGACCTTTGTTCTGACCCAGTGGGGCCATTGTTATGTTCTTATATGTGAAACGTGTTATTTCAAACATTCTATTTTCCCTCTTCTTGCTAACAACAAAAACAGCACCCCCAGCCCAGCACCCCCCAAACCCGACACCCCAGGTGATCACCTGGGTCACCTGCCCCTAAATCCAGCCCTGTCTGCAGATACAGTTACTTCATTATGGATTTCTCAATAAATTCTCACTTCATGTATGAAAGCCTTTTCTTTTAACCTCGGATAAATTAATTAGTGACTCAGTGTATCTTAATGAGAATTTTGCATTCCTATTAATAACTTTGTAATTTATATCACATAAATATAAAGTGCATTGTATTGTAGTATAAATAGCACGCTGCGTTTCACACCTATATATTTGCTGGTTCAAAAGTGAATGTTAAATCTGTGTCTGGCTGTGCACATAACTCCGTAAGTGATCAGCTCTGTCAGTGTTGATACTTGTCAACCTGTGTTGAATTGGCCTAAGAGTTTTTGGCATAATTGTTTTACTTCCTTCCACCACCTGCAAATGCAGAGCACAAGAGAGAACTAACGTGAAATAAATAGCAGCTGTTCTGTTCCCTGCTTCATAAGTCTGTGCTACACCAGAATTCTCAGTGAGAGTTCAAAGCACTCGAGACAGGAAGATGGGAAGGTGATTCAAACTGCTAACTGGAAATAGTTTACAGGAAGGGTCATGTGAATAGAAGGGCCTTGAAATCTGGCATTCTGTTTTTGTGGCCTGAGGAGATTGTTATTTGTTCATCTTTCTATGATACTTCCAGAGAGTATAGCAGTAATGGTAACTAAATATACTGTAAGGATGTATATAAATACTTTGGTAATAAAAAAGACCAATTAGAGTATGGGAAAACCATATCCTATCAATATGAATGACTTTGCTATGTAATACTAGTTTTCTTTAAAAACACAGATGCATCTGCTTAAATGTGTTTCCCATAGAAAGTAGTTCTGGATTGTTCCAAGAAAGTGAAGATTTACAGTCTTCTGGAGTTCGCATTGTGGGTGTTAAAATTATTCTTATTCTTGGTATTCAGTAATTCCTGGATTTTTACAGTGCAAAGGTGTTGGCCACCTGCTTATGTGAATATCTACCCTACTACTTAAGGGTATCCAGTAAGGGTTATGTGAGATTTTAGAAAGTCTTTTCTTCTATTTGCAATGATTTCAAATGTACAAATATGGAAGGATGTTCATTTAAAAAGATGTTGAGTAATGAGGACAATAAAATCAGGATTTCCCTCCCATATTTCCATTCCTATTTAATGTAAATATGCGAGGAAAGTTTCTGCATGTGTACAGTTGGTGTTTCAGAGTTTGTCAAGTGGTTTCTAAAAGTACCTCGCTCATAAGACACCAGTAAGTTGAATTAATCTTTACAGACCATTACCAAGGCTGGCCGGCCACAGATATACAACTCTTACTCCACTCTAAAATGTCCATCTACATTTTATGTCAGTGCCAAAACAACTATGCCCTCCACCACAAGCATAGAAATGAACTGTCAAAGGACTGACTATATGTTGCACTCCCCCAATTGGAAGTTTGGTCATATGCCCTGGGGGCAATATATGGCCTAATTTGTTTAGACTTGCTGTCTTAGAAACAACATGCCTAATGGCTATTATGCTTCCCCTTAAGTCTCATGGTCTAACTGCTCTCAGGGCAGGTCTTCACTACCCGCCGGATCGGCGGGTAGCAATCGATCTATCGGGGATCGATTTTTCGCGTCTCGTTAAGACACGATTAATCGATCCCCGATTGCGCTCCCCGTTGGCTCCGGCAATCCACCTCATCGAAAGGCGGAAGCGGAGTCGATGGGGGAGCGGCAGCGATCGACTCGCCGCCGTCGTCATGGCCAGGTAAGTCGATTACGATACGCCGACTTCAGCTACGCTATTCACGTAGCTGAAGTTGCGTATCGTAGATCGACCCCCCTCCCCTAGTGTAGCCCTGGGCTCAGTTACATCCACTGAAGTCTTGAAAATTCTTGCTTTAGTCTGGCTGGTAGAGTTGGGTGATACCTAGCTGTTTTTTCATTTACTCACTATCATCTGATTAAAATATCACAATCACATTTATTGAATTTAACCTTTGCTCATAAGATAAGGTTTGAGTCCTACTTCCCTCTTCCCCTTTGAAGTCAAAATTCACAGTGCCTGATAGAGAAGAGAAGGAAACATGTATCAGCTGGTGATCCAGAGTTCAGCAAAATAGATAGACCAAAACCCTATGATTCAACTAAGAAGCCTGCACCCAAACTAATCAGAGTGCACGTTCAGAGTGCCAGGAGCATTTGCTGCACCGGAAAAGGAGATCAAAGAGACCTAGTCCTGGAATGGAAAGGACTGCTGATATTCATTTTCAAACTAATTGAAACACAACAAAGATACCAAAGAATAACTACACCATTCCTAGCAGTCGTCTTCATTTCAGAAATTTGAGTCTCTTGTTCTTAATAACCACATATTTTTAAAAGCATAATTGACATTTGGGTGGAGAATGGAATGGTCATACTTAGCTCTTTCCAACTTTTACTATTTCCCTTGAATTAGAGATTGGTAATGTAAAAGTATTGTCAACATTTAAAAAATATTAAATAAGAATAATCTGTTCCTGTAGAATATTCATGTGGAAATGTAAAGAACTAACCTGCTTTTCACAGTTACTGCTGTTTTAAGCCTTGTCTATGTTGGGGATGAACTCTGGTTACAGTCGTCAGTGTAGCTGCGCCAGTGCAAACCCCTAGTGTACACAGGCAAAACCACTATAAGCAGTAATTTACATCTGTGCCTTTCAGTCCAGTTTCAAGCAGGGGAAAGTGCACTGGTGCAAATTTTGTTTATACGGTTTTGCTTGTCTGGGTTTGGGGTTTGCACTAATGCATGCATGAAATACTCAGTGTCAACAAGGCCTTAGTTTTTGCACTTCACTCATTTTGGACAGAACCACTAGACGTGTTAGGCCTTGTTTATAGTCTTTTCTACTTTTTTCTTTGGTACAGCAGTGCAGTGTGTGGATTGCAGATACTGCAAGGGGATGCTTAGATTAGATTTTATATAAAACAATAGTTTCCAGTGAAGTTAAGAGCAAAAATTCCTCAAAATAGTTATATTCATATTAGATATTGTAAAACCCCTTTCCCAAGAAAATCTAAATATTGAGCCTATACTATGGTATTTGACAAGGTCTATATGTAGATGAAAAATCTTAAAATTTATAAGGATTAAATAAGATTTATTTTTGTCAAAATCCTTACTTGGTCTACAATAGTAATCTATATTATTAACACTGGAGGAATATGGACAACTTTTTACAATTGTGTTGGCTGGTTGGTTGGTTTTTGCAATTCACTTAGGGTGAAATTCACCCCTGTGCAGAGGACCAGTGTAAGGCTTGTGTATCACTTAAATCTCACTTATGGTAAACCCTCAAAATAGGCTTCTAGCAAGACATAAATGGTGCATAGGCCTGAGGTTGGCCATCTACACCAGAGTAAATTTTACCCTCAGGGGCCCAATACAACCTGTATTCACACTGAGTAGCATTTACACACATGAATATTCCCAATCTCTAATTACTTAAATGGGGCTACATGTGTTTGAGTGCTAACTAAGGCCTTGTCTACACTTGCAAGTTAGAGTGCATTAAATCAGCCCCAGGTGCCCTAACTCCTGAGGTATCCACACTGGCAAGGCACTTAGAGTGCCTGGACTCCATGGCTAGAGTGCCCCTGGTAATCCACCTCCACGAGAAACATAGAGCTTTCTGTGCTCTGGCTGAAGCACTGGGGTGTCAGTGTGGACGACGTGTTGCATTACTGCTCTGTGATTGGCCTCTGGAAATGTCCCATAATCCCTTGAAGTTAAGTGGCCACTCATCATTGTTTTGAATTCGGCTGCAGGCATGCAGATATCCGTTTCTGACAGCCGGCAGGGCCGCCCAGGGATTCAGGGGGTCTGGGGCAAAGCAGCGACGATGGGGCCCCTCCGCTGAAATGCCGCCGAAAATGTACAGCACCTCCTGCTGAGCCCCTGCCCCGCGAATAAAGCAGCAGCGGCGACCAAGCTCCTGCCACAGTTCCGCAAAATACGGTGGCAGCAGCAATCAAGCACGAAGGCCGCAGGCGGATCTGAGGTGGGGGTGGGGGGAAGGGTCACTCCTTGCCCAGTAGCCGGGATGGACGGAGAAGTCCCCAGATCCGAGCCACGCTTGCCGCCCACAGAGGGGGAAGACGGTGCCCCGCCCACTCACTCACCCTGCCGCGGGGACGGTGCGTAACGAGCTGCGAGTGACTCCAGCGTGACTCCGCAGCGGCCCGTGGAGCCAGAGCATTTACCCTGCTCGCTCCACCCCAGGGGAGGGGGGCGGTCTCCCCGCTTCAGCACCGTGTCGCAGGACTCGGCGCCCCCTCAGCCTCCCCGCCATGGGGCCGCTCCATGTGCGGCACGCGAGTGACAGGCTGGTGGCGGCTCAGGAGAAAAGTTCCTGCACCGCATCCCCAGCCGGGCAGCTTCTGCTTTGCTGCGGAGCCGCGGCACTGCGCGCCGAAGACCCGGAGTGAGTGAAGGACCCGTGCCAAAAACCTCGGATTGCCGCTGGGATTCTTGTGGGGGCCCCTGTGGGGCCTGGGGCAAATTGTCCCACTCCCCCTGCCCCCTGCCCCGGGCGGCCCTGACAGCTGGCATGCTTATTTGCTCCAGGACACAAAGCAAACCATTACTGTAGAATGCTCCGGCTGCAGAGGCAGGTGTTGGGTTTCCCTTGCTGCTGTCTGAACTTACAAGCTGACACACTGCCCCCCAAAACACACTGTCTCTCCTCCCACATATACACAACACACTCCCTGTCGTACTCCATGCCCCCATTTGAAAAGCAGCTGGCAATCTAGTAGGATGCCATGGAACAATGGGATTGGGAAACCTGCGTCATGTGATGCTGTGTCAGCCCCATTAGGCATTGCAAACCCTTTCCAAAGCAAGCTGCAGCCACTTGCACACTGGGATAGCTACCACAATGCATTGCTCTCTGTGGCCTTGCAAGAGCTGCTAATGCGGACATGCTCCACAGTCACAAGAAGCACAGTGTGAACACACAGCAGCGCTTTCCCTGCTGCTTTCTCTGAGGGCTGGTTTAACTCCCGGTGCTCAGGGTCGTCTCTAGCTATTCTTGGGGCCTTTCGCAGCCTCCCCGTTGAGGGGAGGGGGTGTTGGGCCCCAGGCTTCTGCGGGGGGAAGGGAGGTGCTGGCTGGAGGTCAGGGTGGAACCACCCCACAGCACTCACCAGTGGCGTGGCTCGGTCTGGGTCGCTGCACTTCACACTGCCGGTCAGTGCAGACCCGGCCTCTGCTGCAGTCCTCAGGGGAGTGGGGGTGGAGCAGGCGGAGCAGAGGCGGGAACAGGGTGGAGCAGGGTGGGAACTTTGGGGAAGGGATGGAGTGGGGGAGGGGCTGGGGCAAAGCAGGCGCGGAGCAGGGGCGGGAGGGAGCGGAGCAGGGGCAGGGGCTTTGGGGAAGGGGTGGAGTGGGGTGGGCCTGGGGCGGAGCAGGGACTGGAGCAGCACGCAGCTGCGCAGGGCACCAGGAAATTTGGTGCCCCAAATTTCCTGGTGCCCTACGCAGCTGCGTACTTTGCGTATGGGTAGGGACGGCCCTGTCAGCGCTCTACATCTGCAAGTGTAGACGTAACCTAACATGAGTAAGGGGTGAAAACACAGTTTTACTTTGGACAGTGAAGCTTGACTGGCCAATGTCACTTCCTAGTTGTTGCAGAGATTTTTGTTATATTAGCCCAGTGGTTGTGCATTTGGGATTGCCAGAATGCAAAAAACGCATCCACCCAAACCCTGCCTGCAGTCTTGTTTTCAATCAAATTAAATAATAATAATAATTATAATTATAATGAAAATGCTTCTGTTCATATCAAGTTTAATAAAACCCATTTTCCATAACAAAATTTAGACTTTAGGCATAAGCAAAGTTAGTTTCTTTTTATTTTTTGTTATACCTTACTGATTTTTCCATTATAACAGTCTTGTCCCTCTGAAATCCCTTTGATTTTTCCTTAAATTGGCCCTGGGAAGATGACTAAAATCAATATCAATTTTAGATTAAGGAAGTTAAATTTTTTCAGTGCAGTTTTTAAATTACTTGTGTGTAAATAGGGAAAACTTAATAAGGTGCCTGTATTCAACAAATGACGGAAGAAAATTCTACAGATAAAAGAAATTATAATGACAGATTGGCTACGATTTTTTTAACATTCTAGTTGAGTATTTTAATTAAAAGACAACACTGAGTAGAAGTAGAAGTGGAGAAAAGACATTTGGTTGATTAATTTCTGCTTTTTTCAGTGCCTTGTGGATTACAGATTAATCCTGCGTTAAACAGAATGACTGAATATACTCCTGAGAAAATGGCTTTCAGAATGTGGACAAGTAGACTTTAGCCTTCATATATTCTGTTGTCCTCTGTCCATCAGCCAACTAAGCACTAAATTCCTCCCTGAATCAGCATATGAAAAAAGGACACATAATAACACTACCCCCAGGTTCAGCTGACGCACAAAAGACTTGAGAAATCAGCTGGAAATGAGATGAAAGAAAGTACACTTAAATCAACAGGGAAGTCAGACTCTTGCAGTGAATACAAGCAGACAGTCTGTAGTTTGTTCTTAATATAAGGTCATGATCTGGGATTTTGTGAGGCCAGGGATTTTTTTTTTTTTTAAATACTGATTTTTCCATAGAAAATTTACACAGTAGAGTAGGCACATGCCCTGGATTCCATGAGTTTAATCACATGTATGTTAGAGCAGTTTAATTATTCTTGTTTCTGAGAGATAATGTTTATTTATTCATTCATTCACATCCTCGAAGATTATAATAATGATCTTTAGTTATCATAATGGACATCCCACAGTGGAAAAAGCTGCAGAAACCAACACAGTTTACAATGGTTCAAATGTTAGGCTGATCACAATGTATTTTTAGTGAGTTTTACAAGACGGTAGTTCTTTCCCATCACAGATTTTGTCTGCTCATCTGATCATATTTCCTCGGTGAGTTTTTAGTGAGTTTTTGCGTATAACACAAGATATTGCCATTTGGAAGGTAATTCCTTATGAAACCAGGAAAAGTAGGTTCTGCAACTTCTCTAAAAGCACTACGTTGCAGAGAAATGTTAAGCATGACCAGCAAGTTAGGACCAGGAAAGGGGTGTGTTCAGAATCTCTCCTTTACAAATCCTACTTTTTATTGGCTTCTGGGAAATTCTGGATCAGTGTTAGCCATTCCTGCTGCCTCAGTGTGGCTGAATCCTGTGGTCTGAGCGTGCTTTATTTCCTAATGAGCCTTTATAATCATGTTCACTTTTCCCCTCACTCCAGAGTTATCAAGGTCTGATTTAATTGCCATGATCACCTGAGGAAAAAAAGAGTAATTTAATCCACGGAGTTGTACGCTATATCAGCCAAAACATATTAATGAGTGCATGCTTTTGTAATCAGTAAGGCCCTATTTAATCAGCAATATTGCAATATTAGGCTTCCACTGCCATTTTGACAGTGCGAGTGCTGCTGTGCACAGGGCTGAGAGCGGGAGTCCTGGGCCCATACTCAGCCCTGGGCTGCTAACAGCAAGAGCCCCTGCTCTCAGCCCCAGGCTGTCAATAGCAGGAGCTCCTGCTCTAGGGTGACCAAATAGCAAGTGTGAAAAATCAGGACAGGGTGTGGGGAGTAATAGGAGCCTATATAAGAAAAAGACCCCAAAATCGGGACTGTCCCTGTAAAATCGGGACATCTGGTCACCCTATCCTGCTCTCAGCCCTGAACTCTCGCTGTCAGCCCCAGGCTCCCACTCTTAGCCTCAGGTGTCCAGAGCTGCCACTCAGCCCTGGGCTGCTGCTCTCAGCCCCAGGTGGCTGACCTTAGGAGCCCCCGCACTGAGTCACAGGTGGCCAACAGGGAAATCACACAAAAGTAATAATAATGGATCTTATTACCACAAATAATAAAGCCCATTATTAATAAAGCCCATTACTTTTTTATGATTTTCCATGGCTTGTCTCCAGCTCAAACACAATTTTTGAACTATCACCCTGCTACTCAAGTAGGGCCTGAAATAATCAGGCTAATAATGACCTCCAGACACTGCTAAATATGGAGAGGAAAAAACCTAAATAAAACAGAGCTCTAAACATTTCACAAGACTGGCTTTTTTTCACATCATGTGAGAATTTCAATTTGGGCTTATTTATTTGGGGTGTTGTCTGGAGATGCCAGGAGACAAATTCTGGCATTTATATAAATAAGAAATGTTTCGTAACCCTCCCCATTGCCAAAAACCCAATCACAGTCCCTACAGGATACAAAAGGAATGATAAGTTCTTGGGAAGGATAAACAACCTTCATAATTTAAATGGCTAGAAACACAGTAGAAAGTGGATCACACTTCGTATCTAATCAAGCAGACCACTTAACCCACAGTTTCATTTGTGTCATGTATATCAAGGAGACTTATATATCTGTTCCTAGGATGAAGGTCAACTCGTCCTAGATACCATCTGATTCAGGGCCATAAAATGCTTGAGTAAATGGGCTTTCTGAGGGAATTAAATGGATGGAATTTACATGCTCCAAAATCATTAGGGTTTCAGCCCCTTGGCTGTCTTTGTTACAATCTATCATCTGAAATAGTGATCACAGCACTTGCATACCACCTTCTCAGCCATTAGGTCTAGCCAATCATGTGTCCAGTGAATCCTTTCCCAACCCATCTTCGAAAGTTCCCTTTCCTGAGCCTCCCTCTGAGGTACGAATGGATTGCAAACACTGCCCCTATGGCATATCTACTCTACCTGCACTCAACCACTCCTACTACCCTGCAGATCCTGGGGTTTAGATAGCATACAAGGCCCTAAATTTGGATGTACATAGCTTTACATTTCCTACTCAAGCCTTCTTTCATAACCAGTGCAGCTGTTGACATTTTGATTTGTAAAAGTGAGGGTAAAAGAGGTCTGATTTTCAGATGGTGCACGCTTACCAAGATTTAAATTCTCACATTATTGATCAGTTATAAAGTACATTGTTTTCTGACATTTTTGTGTCCTATCTTCTAATTAGGAAGCTCAGCTTAGTTCTTTCCACTAAATGCCTTAATTGTCTGCAAATCTTTGTTTACAGCCTCTCATGGAATGAGAATGATTCTAAGAAAAAAACTCTAAAGAAAAAGCATCTCAGAAAAGCTAGTACATGTGACAAACCATAGGAAATTAGCCGTGCTTATGGGAAAGGTAGTGAGATATATAGAGCATTTCACCTCTAGAACCAGTGGTTCAAATCCCACCAAGACCATTAATAGCTAGCTGTTTAATGGCCTCTGTAAAATTAGTGTGTGGTCTTAGTATTTAGCTTGTAAACAGATGTCCACATCTCAAAAATCCCCCCACTAAACTGGAACTAATTTGTACCCTATTGGAAGTCTCAGCAAGGAGGCCAATGACTGTGTTAGCATGGAGATTAAACTAGCCTCTCACTCGCTAAATGGCTGTCTAGGTGGCAGTTGAGACACATTGGTATGCCAATGCTGAGAAACTTGCTGCCGTACATAGCATACCTGTTCTTTGGATAAATGGAGAAATATAGTCTCTGTGGCTATCAATCTGACTCCTTAGATGAGCATCAAATTCAGTTAAAAATAGAAAATTAACAGTGGACAGTGTTTTACAAACTCAAAAAGGCAATAGGACTGATTCAGGCCAGTTTAAATCTGGAGTATCTGCATTGAAGTCAATGGAGTTACTCCACTGTAAATCTATTGTGAGATGAGAATTGGGCCCTGTTGTCTATAAGAACATAGAAATCATTTATAAGAACATAGAAACCAAAGAGCTATAAAATGGACCTTTTAGCAATCTGTAGATAATGTGTGTGTCTTTCATCAATCTCAGCATTTAAGCTGAGAGCTGTAAAGTGCAAAATCCTTACAAAGCAGTAGTTTTTCCTCCTAGGGCAGTAAACCCCAGAAATAAATGGTACATTCCTGGAGCCATTGCTTTTGGGGGAATATTGTATAGTCTCGTGGAAGGTTTGAATGTGAAGTAATGAAGATCTTTGTGTGAACCAGTTGTGTGCAACCCCATACAGTTTTTATTCCATATTCACAGTATTTTATGTCACATCAGAAGGGAAATGCAGTAGATGTACAGTATATTATGCTGACAATGGTTAATTTACTCAGGAATATACATGGTTAGAAAGTTCAGTCCACTGATTTGAACACAAGATAATTTATAACTGTAAGGCTTTCAGGGTGGCCGGAATGTCTTCACTTCTATTCATTTTTGTATTTGCTCACTGAAATGTGAGCTGCTGAAGGAAAACAGATTTCTTTAAGAATATCCCCTCTTGTATTACATGCAGTAGCGTAGCTGTGGGGGGAGCAGGGGGAGCGGCCGCTCCCCCTGAGCACATTTTCCAAAAGTGGTGCCTTTTACATTTTTGAAAGGGTGGAGATGGAGTGGACGGAGGTGGAGTGACAAAATAACGTAGGGGTCCCGCCGCTGGCCCCACCAAGAGCCCGCTGATGGCCTGGGTTCTTTCACCCAGGCTGGCAGCGGGCTGAGAGACCCACCTGGCAGGAGCCCGCGGGGGGAATCCTAGAGTGGCGACTGGCTGAGCCGCTCAGCCCGCCCCGCTCTGGGATTCCCCCCGCGGGCTCCTGCCAGCAGGGGCCCCGTCGCTGGCCCCACCAAGAGCCTGCTGCTGGCCTGGGTGAAAGAACCCAGGCCAGCAGCGGGCTGAGAGACCCTGGCTGGCAGGAGCCCGCGGGGGGATCCCAGAGCAGGGCGGGCGGGCGGGCTGAGCAGTTCAGCCAGCCGCCACTCTAGGATTCCCCCCCGCGGGCTCCTGCCACCCAGGTCGGGTAGGGTGGTGCCTTTTTTTATGTGTTCGCTCCCCCTGGTGTTAGAACCTGGCTACGCCACTGATTACATGTTACATCACGAGTTATGGACTTCTCCTTTTCACTTGTGGGCATGGAATGCCTTCACTAAAAGCAACTTCTAAGGAATTGTGTACCACAAAACTGCAAAAATTCTAGCAATTCTGTGTGATCTAATTATTATAGCTATAATGACTGTTAGCTTAGGTCACTTTGTTATACATTACGTCATTTGGCATGTGTAACTATATTTCAAGTAAATGTACTAGCAAAGATTTACAGAAGTGACTAGTGATTTGCGAAAGTGAGAGTAAAAGGGGTTTGATGCTGTATGCTTATCACTTTCTGGAAATCAGACCACTTGAAGATATCTCACGTTGGGTACCCAAAACTGAAACATCCAAAACCACAAGTCTAATTGTAAGTGTGTTGCCACTTTATGTAAACTACTACAGACACTGGTGAGCAGGGCTAATTTCATGGTTTTTTACATGGTTTGAATATCACCCTAAACCTATACTTTATTTCCTTCTCTGAAATTCTCATCCTGTCTTGAGATTTATCATGAAGTTATAGTTGAAGAGACCTACTAAGTCATCAAGTCCATCCACCTGCCCATGGAGGAATATTCCCTATAGTGTATTCTAGAATGCTTTATCTAGCTTGATTTTAATTACTCAAGTGCTGGGACTTCCATCACTTCCCTTTGGAGACCATTCAAAAAGATATAACGGCCTTACACACAAATGTTGACTAAGGAGGCAAGTTACCACTAACCCTACATACACAAGGTTCACATTGCTAACAGCAAAAGCCTACTGAAACAATAATACAAAATTGTTCTGTCAGGTGTTTCCAAACTGTGTTCTGAGAATCACTGGTGGTTTGTGTAGAGCCGACTGATCACACCTAATAATCCACCTCATTTTTCCAAATGCCTGGTGTCCCGACTGCTGATAGTAATAGAGACGTCGGTACTATAGAGCTGTTTTTATGGCAGGTTCATCTGTAAAATACTCTAATGGGGAAAAATATTATTTTCATAAACCTGCAAAATACATTTTAGATTTTAAAGATTGCCATTACCACTTTTCCTATCAAATTTTATAACTTTGTTATAAAATACATACTGGGCTGTTTTACTGAAGTTTGATCTGACACAGTATAAGGCTGGGTCAGTGCCAAGCACCTGGGTTATGCATTAATATAGGTCCCTCAGCTTTGAAAGGAAACCTGCTGGGTATCGTATCTTGGGATGTATCATTTAAATTTCATATAGGTATATGCTTAAAAGGTAACTTTTAATATCTTTGTTGTTGTCTGAATATGGAATGAAACCTCTTAAGCAACCACTTTAGGGACCAACAAAATTCAGTTACCTTAGCAGAGTTAGAGCCTGATCCAAAGCCCACTGAGGTCAATGGAAAGATTCACACAGACTTCAATGTGTTTTGGATCAGATCACTGGTCTTTAACTAAATGTTGAACAAAATTCTACTGTTAGCCTTTGGGAGACCTTAAAGTTATTGCTTAAAACAAGGGATTATTTATTGAAGGTGTCCTCAGTGCAGGTTCCAGTGCATATATATTAGACATAGTGAATAAAATCTATCTGTCCTCCCTCCTTACCATCTACAATGGAGAGAGAGACATACCCCACACATGCAATGGGGATAGTTATGAGGTACATAAATTTGCAACCATCTGATAAACTACATGTATCATGCACATTTGCCAGTCTTAATTGCATTCTGCTCATTTTATCTAGGGTTACTACTCATATTTTAAATCTGAGTGGCATAAGGCAGCCAGCCTGAGCTTTGGAATCCAAATCAGATTCATTAATAAATACCAGATGAGGTGTTGGATCTTGCTCTCGAACATTTGGGTGCATTGTATATTAGCCTACAGGTGACTGAAAACAATTCTGAGATCTGAGAGAATACCATGGTTGACATTGTAATAGACTTGTTTTTGGTTGGTTGGATATGACTGTAACTCATTGGTGGAGTGACACAAAACAATGAGTATGTATGGACTGTTGTCACCCACGGCCATGTATTATAGTTATATGATACTAAAGAGGAAAATAATATAAGTAAAATGGTAGTTAACATGGGCCAGGTTGTGGCTGAGCCTTGCACTGGTGTGTGGATCGGGGAGCAGAGCAAAGAAAGAGCCTACTGTGCACCCTGCTTAAGAGCTGCCCTTATCACAGGGACTGCTCCATCCTGAACCCCCCATGAGTGTACATCTTTCCAGAAAGGCTGGGGAACAGCCAAGGCACCACTAAAGGCTTGTGCAGTCCACCTATGTACAGAGCTGCCTATGGCTCACTGTGGCTCCGCATTGCCCTCTCTGCATTCTAGTGGCTAAATGCTACCATTTGGTTCCATATTTGGAGAAATGGCGATGCACTGATATGTTCAAAGAGCCACTGTCAAGGCTGAATACTACCAATGATTTGCCCACATTATTACAGTGTATGTTATTTAGCTATCCATTTAATATCTGATCTACACAGGATCTCTTGAGTCTGCATCCAGCCCGTTCTTCTCTAATCTTTGCGTCCACTGCCTCTTTCATCCTGTGTGTTGTTATGCGTCAGAAGCCTTACCCTACAACAGAGAATAAGATCATCCTTTTTGGGTATTCTGACAATGATTCCATGACGTCATTGGTCAGGAGGGAGTCACGTTTTCCCAAGTTTCTTTGAAAAGCTCTGTCCTTTCATTAAGATGGTGTTATAAAGTACTTTTTGCATGTCTGTTCTAATGTGATAATCTCTGGTCACTTTGTTATTTTTCAGTTTTTTGATTGCAGCCTGTACTTCTGACATCTCTATTGGACTAATGTTGATGTCAAGTTGATTAGATTCAGGTTTAATCAAAATTTGATGCTGAGGTGGGACTGGGTCTATTTGAGGACTTCTTTGGAATCCTCTGCCCATCTGTTTTTTTGTGCTACTTCAGTTGTAAACCTTTTCCTGTCTTTCCTTTTGATGGGCTAGTGTGTAGATACTGTGTAGATCAGATATTCACACAAAGGACCATCACAGAAGAGTGTATAGAATAGCAAGCTCCCTTATGAATCAATTTCATTGATTTTCAAAAGGCATTTGACAGCCTGCACAGACATACATTGTAGAATATTCTTCAGTACTACAGAATCCTAGATAAAGTCATCGATATCATCAAGCCCACATACAAAGAGGCCAAGTGCTCTGTCAGGGTGAACAACCACACAACAGAGTGGTTCATTGTGGACACTGGCATGAAACAGGGCTGTGTTTTATTTCTACTGGATATTTGTTTGGTATTTCCATAAACTGGATAATGAAAAAATGTATTAGCAACACAAATGCCAACATAGCATGGATAGATGGCAAATGCCTAGAACACCTAGACTGTGCTGATGATTTTACATTTACAAAAGTTATAAAGACAGACAGCTTGGCTAAAATAGCAAGCCAAGCAGGGTCAAGAATTATTTATACTAAAAATAATATTATTGAAACCCAGACGTCAAGTACTAACATCACATTAGAAGGCAAAAATACCAAGAAAATAGAACAGTTTGTCTACTGGGGCAGCACCATATTAGCCAATGGAGACCTCAAAAAGGAAGCGATATCAAGGATAGCAAAGACATCCACAGCACTTACTAAACTCAACAACATATGGGAATCAAAGAAATATGGCACCAGAATAACACTGAGAATTTTCAATGTAAACATAATTTCGGGTACTAATATATGGCTATGAGAGCTGGAGATCTACTTAAACGTTAGAAAACTAAACACCTTTGAAAATAAGTGCCTCCGAAAGATTCTGGGCATTGATTGGAAAGACTTCACCCCCACCAAAGTGATCTGAGAAATCACCAACAAGCAGATTCCTTTCCACCAGAATCAGAAAGAAGTGTTGGACATAATTGACGGATGTACTCTGGATGCCAACCACAGATTCCCACGTGAAGCTGTCAAGAGGAAACCAACATGTGTGAGGAAACAAAGATGCTGAAGAAAAACTTTAGGAAGAACCCTTAGCAATGAGGACAGAATGAAAAGATGGCCCACCTTAATTGATTAGTCTCTTAGATTTGATATGGCAATCCCCATCTTTTCATGGTGTGTGTGTGTGTGTTCCACTCTATGCATCTGATGAAGTGGGTTTTAGCCCAGGAAAGCTTATGCCCAAATAAATGTGTTAGTCTCTAAGGTGCCACAAGTACTCCTCGTTCTTTTTGCAGATACAGACTAACATGCCTACCACTCTGATTAGGTCTTACTGTTATACCTCTGTTTTAGTGTGTGTTTTGAATATTTATGCTAGCACAGTTTCTAATTTCCATTCAGATTAATTTGTTTTACTCAGTCCCCTTTTTAAGCCCTGTCCCGTCCGTCCTGACTTTTTTGGCAAACTGGGAACTTGTCCCGTTTGATCTCGCCAACTGACCCTATGCCCAGTTTTGCCAAAAAAAAGTGGGGCATGTCCCCCTAGGTGGGAACATTTAGGGGGGCGAGTGGTGACGGCAGGCAGTTTGGGCCAGCCCCGCTTGGAGGAGCTCGGGCAAGCAGCAACACCAGGCAGCTACGGCCAGCCCTGCACAACAACACCAGGCAGCTCGGGCCAGCCCCGCACACAGGAAGAGGATGCTCAGGCTAGCCCCACATGAGGTCTCGTTTTTACTTTGGGAAATATGGTCACCCAATGCATACATTGTGTGTGAGAGAGGTTGTTCCAGACCTGTTCCTCTGTTAATCGCGTCTTGTCTAACATTTGGTGAATAAAAATTGTACAAACAGGATTACCTCAGTGATATTTGTGTCATCTTTACACTGCACAGAAATATATAAATTCCCATATTAGATCAAGCAAAAGGTCAATCAGGCTTGGTGTACTGTTTTCAGTCGGGGGCCAGTATCAGATTTTTCTCAGGCAGGTGATGTCCTCCAGAAGTATCTAGCTATTCAGTGCTGAGCTTGAGGTGGAGAAATATTTTTTTCTTCACCCTTGTAAGTGATTAGCTTATTATTTGAAGCATGACATTTGATTAATATAATAGCTATCTCAGCTTGCTTTATGTACCAAAGTAATAGTGGTCATGAAAATTATCCAGCCACAACATTCTGAGTTGACGCTAGCAACTTGATAATACCCTTTGTAAAGAAGTATTCTCTTCCGTATGTTCTAAATTTAGTGCTGTTTAGTTTCATTGTAAGTTCCCTTGTTCTGGCATTATATGAGAGGATAAAAAGAAATGAGCTTTCACTGCGCTCTTCTTTATTTGCACCTCTCTCATTTGCATGGACCTGCTGCATGATATGCTGACACTGCATCTGCAAAACATCCCTGATTCTTTCCTGAAGCTGGTTTCATACCACTTCCTGCCCCAGGAACACAAATGGGTGTCTTGTGGATATCAGCAGTCACTTACTCCTTTTTCGTCCCAAAAATTTCCATCTAAAGCATCTGTGCTGAGGACGCTAAGAATTTGATGCCAATTGACAAGGTGATTAGACATACTAGGCAGAGTTGATATCTTGCATGGTACCATTATCATAAATATGTGTCCTAAATATAAAGGGAAGGGGGAGAGGGTCTGATGCAGTGCTATAAAATCCTCTTACCAGTAAAGGGTTAAGAAATGCAGGTAGCCAGACTGACACCTGACCTGGCTGGCATCTGACCAATGAGGGGACAAGATACTTTCAAATCTTGGGAGGGGGGAAGGCTTTGTGTGTGGCTCTTTGTCTGAGTCAGAGTGATCTTGGGAGACAAGAAGGACCTGCAGAAAATCAATCTTCTCAACCAGTCATCTTCTCACCAAACCTCACTTTTCTAAAGTAAGTTTAGTCAGCATTGCGAATAGGTTTCTGTTTGTTTTGCTTGGTGAGCTTTCCCTGTGTTAGAGGGAGGGGTTATTCCTGTTTTTTCGTAACTTTAAGGTTTTGTACAGAGCGGGAATCCCTCTGAGTTTGGAAATTGAGTACCCTGTAAAATAGTTACCATCCTGATTTTACAGAGATGATTTTACCTTCTTTGTTTTAATAAAATCCTTCTTTTAAGAAGCTGACTGTTTTCTATGGTTTTAAAACCCCGGGGGTGGGTTTTTAGATCACTGTGTAACCAATTGGTTAGGAGATTATTCTCAAGCTTCCCAGGAAAGGGGGTGTACGGGCTTGAGAGGGTATTTTGGGGGGAAGGGGAACTTCAAGTGGTTCCTTTCCCGGATTCCTGTTTAAAACACTTGATGGTGGCAGTGAGAGAAGCATTTCTCAGGGTGCAGGGAATTTTGTACCTTGGGGGTTTTAACCTAAGCTGGTAGAAACAAGCTTAGGAGCTCTTCATGCAGGTCCCCACGTCTTTACCCTAGAGTTCAGAGTGGGGAAGGAACTCTGACAATATGTTTGAAGAGTAACCTCTAAATTTTGCATGCACTACATGAGGTTTTAGCTGTAGAACCACCTTTAAAGTCAATCGGAGCTGTGCTGTTAAAATGCTGTGTAATGGGCATATTCTGTTCTCTGTTCCACCAATATAAATCTGAACTAAGGTTTGAAGGCATTACTCCAGAATTACAAAAGCACACCTGCAAAATTTGGCCTATAACTTTGGAAAGGTAAACAAGAGTCAGTACAGACATTATGTTTGATCTCCCTAAAACAATTACCCACATAAGGATAATGAAAACAAGTTTAATTCAGGAAATACACAGTCTCTTTTGCTGCACAAATAAAGTATTTAATTGATTTCTTTATGTTTGTTGGGTTTTTTCCCTGCTTTCCCATAAACCAGGATGGTTTTAGGGAATTTACACATTTCATTGATGTGTTTTCTAAAATGAAAAGCAGTTATTACCAAGAGATGGGAAAACGTAACAGGAAAATGGATCCAAATAAGCTGAACCCAAAAGATGCTGCTTCTGTATGGGGAAAGGGTGGTGGGGGGACACTTCCTGTGTCTACAGTTTCTTGTCTGCTTTTGCTTTAGCATTGTTTAAATGCCAAGGTATAATGAAACCTGTACACAAGGCCAACCTCTGTGTTAATAGACCACCCCAAAATATCCACAAACATGTTGAGTACATGTCTGATCACCCTTACTTGGAAGCCCACCTTATTTAAGCAATCAGCTTTTATTAGTCAATTGTGTGGTTGCTTAAGACAGCTTTCATCGTAGAAAAGTATATGTAGAACAGCGGCTGTTGTCTTCTAGCACTAGGTAAAGTTCTGAGCTGTTTCCTTATATGGAAAACAACTAGACACTATAAGATTAAACCTAAATGATTAAAACAAGATAGATGGATAATGGGCTACATGCTGGGTCTATTTGGAAACTGAGTTAGGTTCGAGAATGCTGTGTTAAGAATGACTTCAGAAAGAGATCATATTACACTAGGGCTTTGGTCTGCATTGGCTGGGCAGACTTCAAGGTGAAGTTCAACAAACCATTTCTGCTTCCATGCAAGAATGCCACAGCTGAGGTCACTGGAGGTGCTTGTTGTAAAAACCAGGCAAGGTACTAACAAGCTTCAACAGGACTTTATTTTCAAAGTGGAAACCTCTTTACCAAGCTGCTGCTGCACCCTCTGTAGCTCTCTCCCAGCCTCTCAACTTCCCCCCTCCTTCCTGTTTCCTGTCCTTTCAGACTCCCAAAAGCCAGTGCTCCCAGTTCTAATAATTACAAGCAACATCTAAACACCACATTCCCTCCTCTCTTAAGAAACTCTCCCAATTAAAATAAACATTGTTGTTCTAACCACAGGAACAAATATGAAACAAGACACTATACTGGTGACAGAAATATTACACTGAAAACACTGTAGATACTACATAATATAGTCTCTAGTCCAGACAGGTGGGCATCTGGGTCTGACAGGCCCTGGTTCCAGTGCAATGTCTTGTTGTGTTGGTGCTGTGGTGAAGTCATCCAATGCAGACTGGGTGTTGGCATAACCTCTTTACCAAGCTGCTGCTGCACACTCTGTAGCTCTCCCAGCCTCTCAACTCCTTCCCCCTCCTTCCTGTTTCCTGACCTTTCAGACTCCCAACAGCCAGTGCTCCCAGTTCTAATAATTACAAGCAACATCTAAACACCACACTGTAATGAGAGCAGGCAGAGGCTTAAGCTATGGACTTTGGTTCCCTCCATCATCTGCCAAAGCACAGATGTGTTAGTCCTCTAGGCATGCTGCAAAGCCCTTCTGGTAAGGGCATAGGTTGGGGTGCTGCTTGAACAGGGTTATTACTATTGTTTGGGGAAATTAAATTAGGATGATCTTGGCTGGGCAATTTGTTATGGATTTTATTCCTGTTATTTGTAGTTTAGTTCTGGTACCGCACCTAGACCTAGAGATAGGTGATACATAATTTGAAATAAATAAATAGAAGCACAGCTGTTAGATTCAAAGATGTGGTGAGGTTGGGAGACAGGAGCTCCTGAGCTTGTCAAGTCATATAACTTCTTTGCTTTCAACTTTAAAATGGGGAAATATATTTATCACCCACCAGTGCTGTGAGGACGCTGACGATGAAAAGTGCTAAATAAACGCTATTGTTAATTATCAGTGAGATAATTATTTTATCATATATTGTTTTTATATGTAAGACATACAGCTTATCAGTAAAATTTTCAAAGGGACTTAAGAACAAGATCCCATTTTCAAAGGAGACTTATGCACTTGGGAGCCTGAGTCTCACTGAAAATCAATGGGACTCAGGCTCCTAAGTCACTCAGGCACTTTTGAAAACTTTCCCCCATTATGAGTGGTGCAGATAGTAACACATGTAATCAGTGTTGTCCATCTCTTTCCATTTGAAAACCCTGTTTACAGTTGCTTATAATGGTGCCAAACTTTAACCATTTGAGTTGAAATTTTCCATGCTGAATGCTTGCCACATGCTGAAATTTCAGCCAATTTCAGCCAAAACACATCAGCCCTTTCTCCAAACAAGCTAGGGGGAAATATGTAGTTTTGTACTTCTTAGAAAGATTGTTACAACTATTTCACTGAGAAACTCTAGCACCTCCATGTTTCGGAACAGGGGCTTGACATTTGGTGGGGGCATGCCTGAGTGTCAGGAAAGTGCCATTAGGTGCCCCTATGAAAATCCACTCTAATTTGGACACCCAATGAGCTTCTGAAAATCTCAGTTTGTAGATGCTCAGTAGAGACTTTGGAAACTGAATTTTCAAAGATTCTATCTGTATTGAGCATGTTCCAGTCCTGGATTGCATAGACTGATCAGGCCTTTCCCTGCAGTTGTTCCTCCCGTTAGCCAGGGAGTGCAAATTCAGAACAGGGAGACTGACTCTCCTCCCGTGTCAATGCTCCCATGCCAACACCCAAGGAGCAAAGAGGAGTAGGTGGAAACAGCGTGATTGAAATTCAGAAGGCTGAAGCACTACACTTAATGAGGTGGTGAGGGGGCTGACTGAGACAAGGGGAGGTTGGGGGAGGCTGGAACGAGGATCTAAGGGGGAAGAGATGACTGGTACCAGGAGACTGGGAGCAGTGGGGCATAGGGGACATAGGTGACCGGGATGAGGAGTCATAAGTGGGGTGGACACTAGAACTTGGAGCCAAAGAGGAGAAATAGGGGACACTGAGACTCAGGGACAAGGACAGGGTGTGGAGAGGCCAGAGGCAGAAGTAGAAGGTTTTGAGAGGGATGGGAGGAAAAAGGTTTTAATGACTAATGCTCTCAACCCGGAATAAAGCCCAGGATTCTTGAACCTCACCCCATCAAGTCATAATTGATCAACCATTTAAGGCTGCTGGCATCCTGTGCACTGAATGAGGCAGTGGTCTTGAGGAAAAATAGTATGTGGTGGTGTAATTAAAAGACAGTATCATAATATATAAGCTGCAGCGCCCAACTGAAGGTTGCACAGGCAACCCTAACTCTGGCATTTCCTCAGATTTGAGTGTTTGACTTCACAATCTTAATTTCCTTATAATATAATTTTTGTGTGTAATATCTGTATATGTTGGTATTGTATTTCTTAGCCTTGGGAATATTTGATTTATGAAAACAAAAGGGAAAGATGAACTTTGTACTTCCGGGAAGTGAATTTTATTCTAATTCCTGTATTTCTTAGTTCTTTCCCCCCCCCCCGCGCCCTCCTTCCCTCTCTTCAATTTCCTTTTTACTTACGTTATCTTTCCATTTGCTTTGTATTTTATCCCATCTCATTCATCCTTCTATTTCACAATCTACTGTTTCTTGTCCTCTCTCATCTTAAGATCTTTTAAAATTATATGCACAACCTTTCTGTTGTGCTTTTTCTCCACCTTGAATAGTGAATCAACTCAACTTCCTCTAAAAGCCAGGCCTGCTCTCTATGCCCAATTCCTCCTGCCTTGAACTATTTAGAGGTGGCATAGCCAATGAGAATACTGCTGATGGGAAGTGTTCTCTCATCATAAAGTAACAGCTTGTGGTGTAAAGCTGGTATATCTGTCTCTGCTTACCTGCTGCTAGCCTCCTCTGTATAGGGGCATGTCAGGAGCAGGAAAGGAAGCAGTCAGAACATGCTGTGCTCTGGAGCAGAGGCACTCAACCTTTCCAGACTATTTTCAGGAGTCTGATTTGTCTTGCGTACCCCAAGTTTCACCTCACTTAAAAACTACTTGCTTACAAAATCAGACATAAAAATATAAAAGTGGCACAGCATGCTGTTACTGAAAAATTGCTTACTTTCTCGTCTTTACTATGTAATGATAAAACAAATCAATTGGAATATAAATATTGTACTTACATTTCAGTGCATAGTATGTAGAGCTGTATAAACAAGTAAGTGTCTGCATGAAATTTTAGTTTGTACTAACTTTACTTTTTTGTAGCCTGTTGTAAAACTAGGCAAATATCTAGATGAGTTGATGTACCCCCTCGAAGACTTCAGTGTCCCCCCAGGGGTACATGTACCCCTGGTTGAGAACCACTGGTCTGGTGAAACAAATATCCTCTGGGACTGTTCTAGCTGAGGTAAGTCAGAACATCCCTCAGGCTGCTTTCATGTGTACCATGGACCAATCCAACCCCTGGCTGCACCCAGTATATTGATGGGGGTCGGTGAGGCAAGAAATATGGAATAACACTACCTCTAATGCTCCTCCTGAGGTGCCGGGCCACTGTCCTGTAAAACTGCTCCATGTCATCTCAGCGTCCAAAAAATCGTAGGCCATTCCTGGCTGTTTTCTCTATTGTTCATGTAAAATGTACTTCTGTGATGGATCACACCTGCTCAAGTGTGTGCCATAATAAACCCTAATGCTTCTGCAGCTATGAAATTTCTGCTTTAACTCAAGTGTTAGGAGGTTAATACTACTGAACCAGAAGAACCTATTCTTTCCCTGCGAACAGTCATGAAGTCATATCTGGTCATGGATATGTTACAGCATTATGGCTGAAGAGCTTACACAGTAAGTGGCAGGCTATGGGTGGCCCAAATTGCTTTTTTCCCTTGTTGTCCCATGAAGAATATTAAGCCATATATTATGTAGGCATTTCAGGCATGATGCCTTTCTTTGCAGGATTTGCTAAAATGCCATGGGATTTTTGTAGTGTTGTTGCTCTTAAACCTGGTGAGTGAAAGGAGTGGAAATCACAGAACATCTTAAACAAAATTCATTGTGCATATAATTTTCCAGTGGCTCCAGGGGCTTGAGTCTGTTCCCTAATTAAATATGAATCTAGTTCACCAGACTGTTTCCATATTAATAAAATAAATATTCTAGTGCTTCATTCATATTATCCATAGCTCCCAGTACATCATTAAACCGTCTTCCCCGTTTTGTGGTACTGCTTTTATTTCAGTGAAGAGTAAGCACATGCAGCCTATACATCTCCCAATGCCAGATATTGATTCTAGAGCACCTTCTAAAATTCTCAGTTCCATGCTGGATGCTCTATTCTACTCATTGCCATCCTACTTTATTATGAACCTTTGTTTTGCAAAATTATGTAACTTCTTATACTGATTTGATAAAACAGTTTGATTTAACTGTTGCATTTAATTTTATGACTGAACGTCATGAATAATTTGCCATTCAGTTAACCTCATTCAGTGTGGGAGTATTGCAACCGTTCCCTATTGTAAACTGCACAATTACAGTACATCTTTGAGTCCCCAACTGGGATGTATTTGGATCAGTATGTAAAGACTTGGGATGCTGGAGAGTATAAAAATAAGGTAGTTCTAGCAGCTGTCTTGTGCATTAGAAGCTACTGAGAATATAAGCAAAGGAGGGAAATTACAGAAAAATGAACGCTGCCTTAAGGCTAACAAAATCTTTTTCCTTTCCAAGTTCCTTCCCCTATTCCTTGATTGAATACCCTCTCATACTACTTAAAGCTTCAGTCTGGTCTGCCATACTGCTAAAAAAACACTACTGTTTTGGAATCCCTCCTGCTCTTTACTTCTCTGGTTGGTTGAATTTGTCTCGATCTGTCCTTCCCTCTCCTCCTCATCACCAGTTTCATGGTTGTCCAAAATCCTCTTCCCCATCCCTGGACTCTACCAGACTTCTCAACCTACTGGAGAAAAAAAAAGCAGTCCAGGTCTTTCTGCTCCATGGGTCTCCATCTATTGTTGGAAGGCCATAAACACAGTCAGTGTGGCTCGGCTAAATCTGGGAGAAAAGAAGAGCCATGAATGTGAGCAGCTTCACTGTAGGAAGTGGCAGCTTTAAAAGACAGGCTAAAAGTCTTCAAAGATGGTTCATTTCAGGTTGCCCTCTGCTAGGCACTCTGAGCTTTCTTTAAATATAATCCAGGTGACACGTGAAGAAAGAGGTTTTCCCATAATGTAGGAAAAATCTTTGGCCATAACTTTGAGATAGTGTTCCAGTTGGAATTTTGGATTTAAGGCAGTGGATTGCTGTTTTGCATGGGAGACCTTTTACCAGAGTGTTATGCCCTGGAGATGTCTTAGAAGAAATGCTGGATAGGATTGTGCTCCCCACCCCTTTTCAACCTGGGCTGTGCGCCATTGGCGCCGACTATTCAACATAGTCCCAAGGTGGGAATTTATGATGACAGAATAAAAAAATAAGATTTATTTTTATTTAGATGACCTGTTGATGTTCATCAACTCTCTGCCTGCTCTCAATTTCCAATAGTTTAACATCATAATTAAACAAGCTGAGTTTAGTGCCAAACGTCTCAAGCTGTGACAATTTAAATGAGTGAAATTTCAAAAGATAATGAGTGTGATTTGAAACACTCTGGAAAGTCCTTCCCCAGGAGAGTGAGATACATTAAAACATGTTTTAAAATTAATCCAGAAAAAAGTGACACAACAAATGAATGAGACTTGGCAGATCAGTTGACAAGATTAATCTGTAAAAATTTGTAGCTCATCGTATTAGGACTGGAAAAAAAATTTAAATGGAAAACTGTTTGCTAAGCATGTGTTATACATTTAGGTTCCAATACAAATAGGTTTGAATTAATCTCATCCTCCCAACCTCCAGTGTTAATGGAAATGAATATTGGACTTGGATTGGAATATCAAATCAGATAAGCTTTTTTCTTCGTTTATACTTGGTTCATGAGCCCTGAAAAAAAACTGCCTTTCAACCTGGCCAAAAAGTTTCAGGGCTTTTGCCTATACCTGTCAGACTTGCGTGAATAAACCTTCCCAAAATTACAAAGAAAATGTCAGGGTGTGGGGGATTTTCTCCTTATGCCTTCAGGAGTTTACCAGATATTTGAAGGCCTCTCGCTTTCTTAGTAGACGGGTATGACATCTCATCTTGCTGGTTTCAGGCAGTGTAAAGCTGACTGTAAGACCCAGATAGCTACTGAAACCAGTACCAGCTTGAGATAATTTTAAATGCGCCTTTCAGATGAAATGTCAGTGAACGGAGAGGAGAATTTGGCTCAGTCTTTATACAAATTTGGCTGCATTTCAGGGATGGCTAAAATAATCCTTATGTATGTATAATATTATTTGTATATAGTTTGTACATTGTTTGTAAAGCTCTTTGGGATCTTTCTGGAAGGAAAGTGATTTAGATGAATATAAATAATTTTAATTAAAATTGTTTCAGAAGTGCATTTCCAGTGACTGCTTGAGAGTTGAAATCTGCTGTCTGCAGCACAGTCATTGATCAGCTGGGAGAGTGCAGAATTCAGCACTGAGCCTCAAAAGCATTTAAAGAATCTATAGGTGCCAGATAGAAAGGGCCTGGTGAAGGGAGTGGTATTTAGGGGGCAGTTCTGGTTGGTAAAGGGGAGCATATAAATGGGAGTGTATTTCCAACAGTTAGTGTGAATTTTGGATCCCATGTGAATATTAGCTTGCATGAACAATTTGGCTTTTTCAGAGGACCCATGCTAAGTTAAGATGCTTTGGAGTGTCACTTGCTCTTCATCAGGAGACTTAAGCTAGAGAGTATTTATTAGCCTTTTAAAAAATCTGTATTGGCCCAGCAGCATGATGAGGCAGCATTTTGGAATAAACATTTATAAGCTGGGTGGGGAGGAGTAATGCAATTAACGTGAATTGGTTTCTTCCCATTTATTTATTTATTTTTGTGATGATTCTAATAAAAGTCCCTGAAAGTTTACTTTGGGAACTGGATACCGTTATGACTTGAAGTTTATGAGCTTCCCACAGATATTATTTGAAACTCAGTATCATGCAACAATTTTCATCATTGCAGGTCAATCTTGATTTAGATATCTGGTGTATATTGTCTGAAATTAGTTTGTAAGCTGCTCAAGGAAGAAATTGTGTTTTTATTTGCACTGGGAGATGCTTTGCATGCTATTTAGAAACCTTTCAAACAAATAATAAGAATCAATAAAGTTGTGTTGGCTGTAGTGGGAGAAGCATGGTACGGGATGGGGTATGTTTTAATTCCAAGGGAATTTGAGTTCGGCACTCACACATAGACCTTTTGTGCAGTAGAGGCAGTTTGCTGTTTATAAAATGGATTCAACTCACTTTACAGCAACTCTGGCAGTATTAGAAGGTGTACTATCGGACTATGTAAAGAACCACATCCCGTTATAGAACGGTTGATACAGTGTGAATGCCTTCAGAGAGAAGGCCAAGTAGGATGGAAGGGATAAGAAAGTTTAAAAAAAACATCTACCGTGTATTATTAGTTCACTCTGATCAACATCAGGGCTATTTGGAAAGGTGTCTTAAGTGTTGCCATTGGATTAAGCTAGAGCTGATACTTTTTTTAAAAGGATAAATTCCTGGCACATTGCATGGCTCCCTCCTGTTGTTGGGATATGCTTTCTTATTCCATTCTGAAACTGGTGGTTTGGGTGGGAAGAAGAATCCAGAAGAGAAGAATTATGGAACCCTCTATGTCCTACTGCTGTCTTTTTGTGGTGATTTTTAAAATTTTTGGTTAATATATTTGAGTATTTTCCAAAGTATTTTTCCCCCCAAGTTTGATGGAAATTTTGAAAAAGGACTTTGCCTGAATCTGAATCTAAGATGAATCAGCCTAAAAATTATAAGTGTTGTTGGTGCCTCTGGAAACATGGCTTGTGGTCCTACATCCCGCTTTTGGAATGTCATGTGAAGTCAAAGAATTAAAGTAGTGTGCTCACTTTTTTTTAAGCTTGCTTCAGTTATTTCACTGTTGACAATGAAGCCAAGAAATGTGTGATTCTGTTTTTATAAGGACATATATAATTTGGTTGGGCCTGGCAATATTCTTGCCCTCCTGCTTTGATGACATGGTTAAACAGGTCAGATTTTTGCCAAAATGGAAATGTTCACATACTCACTCAACGATAAACTGGCCTATTGTTTATTTTTTCCCCTTTTGTTTCTGCAGTCTTTCACAGGGAGGTTAGTGCTTGTGCCTCCATTGTCCCAGCCTCAAGTATACTTCATTGGTTTGTTTCATCATTGTCATTAATATTTTTGTTTGTTTGATTTTCATCTCTATTCTAGAGTATTTCCTTCAATGGTAGTTGGTAGTTTTGATCACTGCTGGTATTGTGCTGCTCACTGCTTCAATTACTGTACAAGTAACATTCAAAAATTGTTAAACAAGGTAAAATTGAACTATTGGTATATTTAAGCACAATGTAGAGAGATGCAAAATTGAATTCTAATTCTCTTTGTAGGTTTCAGTATATTAACATTATTTCAGTGTGCCATTCATGATGACCACTGGCACAAGAGGTTTAATTTAAAATTAATTTATAAAAGATCACTTGCTGTCAGAAAAAAAGTGTCATACAAATCTGCAGAGACTTGTTGCTTTTCAGTTGCCAACTGATATAGATTCACAGTAGCTAGAGATAAAAAAAAGACCAACAAGATCAGAGTCTGCCTCTCCCTTGTAGCAGGGTATCTTCCCTCAAAAGCTGTATATGTTGAAAACATATATAAATATACCACAAGCCGGTAAAGATTTTCTCAATTTAAAAAATCAAGAAATCCTAACTTGCATGGTGTTGTGCTAATATTTTTACCGCTCTTTGCTGGAAATATATAATGAGGCAATGGTCGTTGAGCCTCTGCTGTCAGTATACAAATATGAAACATGGTTTTCATTACATGCATTTCTATGTGATGCTTCAGTATCAGGAGTAAATCTGTTTATTTTATAATGATCCCCTAATGGTGTGAGGTTCCCTGTTAGACAATAAGATGTCATGCCAGGAAAGCATTTCCAAAGCATTATTTTTGGGTGTATCTTTCTTTTTCTGGCCCATCTCCACTTCTACTATCATTTTCCCAACCAGAGAAGCAGGTGCTCTGCTAAATTTTAACATTGTCTTTAATGAGATTCTGGCATCCTAATACTTCCTGGGAGGTTTGTGGATTTATCCATATGCCATTTAGATACTGGAATTAATCCTTTTAATCTTGCAGAACAAGAACTAATTATCTCATTTAATGCTTGATTTTTGCCTGATACAAAAAGCGTATTATACACTGCTTACAAAACCAAAAAATTTCAAGTGATGTCAGTTTACTGAAATACACTAAGTTGTTTCTGTTAGAATCACAATGGCAAGTATACACCATTGTAGTATTTGTGCTAAAGGCACCTGTTTGGAATTTATTATTGCCCTGAATTGATTATGGATGCTTTTGTTTACATAACAGACCTTAATGAGTGAATATTTTCACTTCTCCTGTACCAGAAGGCCTTTAGAGTTAATAATGTTGTATGGCTCACAGGTAGTACCAGCTCTAGCTTTGAAGTGTAAAATGATTTGGCCCAAAGTGCTGAACATAATGTTGTTGAAGCTACAATGAACACGGTCAGGGGAACATTGAGGAGCGTAAGAGTGAGTCTATATTGGGAATTGTTGCTGTTTGGAGGGCTCCATTGTTTTGAAAAGGAAATTGGGGTAGGAAAAGGGTTACAGCTGCATATCTGCAGAACTCTGCGTATGTCAGTAAGTTACCTCTCTAGTATTACTTAGGATTTTAATACAGTTCTTTCCCACAATATGAAACACTCCAATTGTCAATGTAAGTGGATATAGATTTACAATATATTTCTTTAGTTTAATATAGTTTTTACTGACTATATGAAGCACTCTGCAATTTTGAGTATGTATGGAGTCCAGATTTTACCAAACAAAGCTTTCCAGATACTTTCTGCCAAAAATCCAAGCCAAGAAAGTAAACCACTCCCATAAAACGATGGGATGCCAGTTAATAGTGGCTTTTAGCATATTCCTTCCAGTTTTCATTCTCATTTAGGCATTTTGAGTGTTTTTTTCAAGAAGCATCCACAAATTGTATGTTTTTTTTGTGGGTTTGTTTGTTTGCATATAGTATATCAAACAAATGTACAGTAAAATCTGCGCACTTCCTGATAGGTTACTAAAGTACTAATTTTATATTCTGGGTGATGCCCTTCATAGTAAAGTCGCCTGTAAATAAATTGTGTGCTTAGCAACAGATGCCCTTGGAGGCCAGTCTGGAAACTTACAAGAGAGGTGTTATTTTTGATAAAATAAATTGCATTCTATTTTGATCAAAAAATTGGAATTGACACTTCAAGAAAAATAACAAGGTCATACCTCCACTCCTTTCCCCATAAAAATAAGTTATTACATAAAAACTCATCGGCTACTTTAGCTTTTTTATGAGTGCAATGGTTAAAGGGAGCTGTTACATGAAATACAAATCAGATTGTGTCAGACAAAGGATAAGGGGTCAAAAAAGTCCAGATAAACTCTTCCTAGCTTTGGGCTCTGCAGAGATTATTCATACTAAATTTATTAAATATGTATTATTTATACTAAAAATGTATGATTATACATTCTGGGTTTGATTCTGCACTGGCTTGAAGCCGTTGCATGCAAAGAAGACCTAAAGCTAGCCAGAAGATATCAGTATAAAGTGATCTTCCAGTAGAGGAGAGCCAGTATAGCAGATCATAGACCACCACCGCTGCTGACAGCCGACATAGGATTGACTGGGGATTCCTTGCACTACACTTGTCCCCAGCTGTCATATCAGCTGCTTCAGGCAGTTGGCACTAACTGGAGAGATTTAAGGCTGCTCTAATATATGCTGGGGGATTGGTCTGCCCAGAGCTGGCCCAGGCTTGAGTGAGTGCCATGGCAGTATGCAGCAGTATTCATCTGTGTTTACTCAGTTGATGCAGTGCAAATGTATTGCGATGTTTTTGAACACTGGTTTTGTCGTATTTTTTTTAAATTTTAAAAGGATGGAAAATCCCCTAGTAAACCACTGCAGTTAATGTCTTTCTTATCCTTTCCTTAGTTAATTAGGTTCCCTATGGCGTATATACTGAGCTTTCAAAGCAAAATGATCTTTAAGGAAATAATTCAGTGTCTTTCTATGCTCTGTAAAAGGACACCACAATTCAAAATGTGTTGTATCCTTTGACATTTGCTAGCTCGTATTATTGGATCTGACTGAGAGTAAGGTTTCTGGAAAACGTGCTCTGTTTTTAATACATGTGCATGTGAAAATACATATATATTGCTAAAGGGAGTGGCTTAGTGGTTTGAGGCCTGATTTTTAGAGGTGTTGAGTATCCAATAGCATCTGTTGACGTCACTTCAGTTGAAGTTAAAGGCACTCGGTACCTCTGACAATCAGGGCACTAAGCCTAGAAATATCTAGACTTGCACATTTAAATCTCAGCAAAATATCAGCCAGTTTATACATATATGGTCGATACCTTGAATTCTGCAGTCTGGTGATGTATTTCTTTTCATTCCGGAGTAAGGGGAGGCACGTGGCTTAGTTGTTCCAGGAGGAGCTCTGGGTAAGGGTAAAAGACTCATTGTTTCTCCTCTGTTGATGCCTTGCTGTAGGGGGTGTTTATGAAATGCAGTTGACTCGTTATCTTGTGCTTGGCCAGCTGCTCTGGCGGGGATTGGAGGAGGAGGATGTACAGCCCAAGCTCCCTCCACTTACTCACAGAGGGAGCATTGGGCAGCAAGAGGTAATAGTTTTGTATTTTAGAATAACATAGTTTCTGTGAGTACCTGGGTTAATCTGACAGTACAGTCATAGAGTTAAGGCCAGAAGGACAACCAGATTGTGTAGTCTGACCTCTTATATATCACAGGCCATTAAACCACACCCAGTTACTCCTGAATTGAACCCAATATCCGGGATTAGACTAATGTATTAATGTTCTCATGCCACAGGAAGAGTACAGGAGGGACCGAGGTGCACCAATGGCTGAGGCCCCATCAATGGCAGTGCCTTTGAGTAATAAAGTGAGGGCCCTGTCTCAGCGTGGTATTGCTGTTAGAAGCCAGATAGTCATCATATTACAAACATACACAGTGCATTTGTGGACTCTCTATTTTAAAGAGATTTTTCTAACTAACTACAAGACAGTCAAGATATTGTTGGTAACTTGTCTTTGCATAGCTGTATCACTAATAAGAGTGCTTCATATACCTTTCTCAGGCACAGTACTTCAGGAACAATAATAGATGAGTAAAAAATAAACATTTAGTTTTCTTTAACAGGCAGTTTGTACTAGACAATACAACGGTGATAATCATCTATAGATATTGACTTGCATATACATATCAGCTACCATAAATACAATTATTTTTAGTTAATTGTCTGGTTTTCATTGACCCAATAGTAACTATTGTTTGAGAACACACACAAAATATACTTACAACTATTATAAAAGTTGACTGCTTCAACTCATTTTAAAGGTAACCCTTTCTGTCTAAAAGCATACCATATTTGCAAATGATCAAATACAGTGAAGTGACTAATACAGTTTCTTATTACAATCATGTGTCAAGTACTAGATACAAGCAAATCATAATTTACTCTAAGTGTATGATACTTTATAAATGAGATCTAAAATGTTCCAATTATCTCATGTCTATATGCAATTTGTCTTAATTGTTAAAATCATTTGAGCATTTGTCTTACAAGAAAACTAAGAATACTCTGTACCATACTAATCTGGTTCAATTCCACTCCATTGTCTTTCCTGATCTAGAAAAAAGGAGTTGAACTGACAGAATTATTGGTTGTTTAGTATACATGAGTACTTGTGTTACAGCATTACCAGATAATTTTTCTGATGGGATTAAAAGAGGGAGTAACTCGGTCAGATGACTGTCAAGAAATATATTTTATATGGACTGGAATGGTTGAGTATTGGGAGGCCAGAAAAGAGGAGGTTGTTACAGTAATCAAGCTGGGAGATAATTAAAAATTGAATTATTAGGCATCTAGGTTTATATATTCAGGCTTAGATACTTACTTAGTTATTCCCACCTGCCAGATCTTGTGATAAGTCCCCACTGACAACCCTTCCAGCTGCCATTCCTGATCAATCTTCAGAAGTTTTTCCAGCCCTCAATTCCTGCCAGCTTGTTCATTCAAATATATACACTTGGGCTGGGAAGTCTTTTGAATGTGCAGCTAGAAAAACAAAAACAAAGACACTAAGACTTGCACGTTGAGGGAAATCATTTTGTCCCTCCTGGAATTTCCTGGAGCTCCAGGACTGTAGTGTCTACTTTGCAACTTCCCTGCTGTTGTTCTACAGAACAACCTAGTCCAGTGATTTTCAACCTGTGGTCCGCAGACTCCTACGAGCCCACACACTATGTGTAAAATTTTCAAAGGGTTCTGCATCTCCATCTGAAATTTTTTAACCATCCGCAAATAAAAAAAAGATCGAAAACAACTGACCTAGCCCATCACATGCAAACTGAGCCCAATTCTGGTCCAATTGCAGTTAATGGAATAACTCCCATTGATTTCAGTAGGACCATGGGCATTGGCAACTTCTGTGCCATTCATTCAGAATAGTACTTTTCCTTTCTATAGTACCTTCTGTTCAAGGATTTAAAACCACTTTATGAACATTAAAGGCTTGACCTGTAATTATTAATATCCCCATTTTATAGATGGGGAATCTGACACATGCATGAAATCTGTGGTGAACAGAACCCAGATCTCTTGTCTCCCAGTCCTGTACCTCAGCTACAAGACTATCCTTTCTCTCTCAGTCAGTATCATTCCAGTTGGTTTTTCTGTGCACCAGTGGGATATTATTATAGGAGTGTGTTATGATATTTGCCCATTTCCAAAGAATGTAAGATTTGCCATATGGGATCAGGCCATTGAATGATCTTGTCAGATATCCTCTCTTTTTTCAGTTGCCAATATCTGATGCTTCAGAAAATCCCCTCATAATGTACATAGACAATTGTGCAGTGCTCTACATGTGAGGAAGAGTGGGAGAAAATGAGGGGGCAGAGAAGTATTTTCTGACCACATACCTTAAACCTGAGATCTGATTATTATTATCTCAGATTGCACAGCTACACAAATCATTAATGGACATAACATTTATCCAGACTTCTCAGAGCCCAGCCATAGTATTTGACCTTACGGAATTAGTAATTTAGACAGCAGACAAATTCTAGACTTGTGAACTCAGAAATATTCCATCACAATTGTAAAAGGCATTTTGATATATGCTCCTTACTGCAGCAAAAACAGACTAACAATATTGATGGGTGCCAAAGGACACAAGCCTACCAGAGCTAGGTACACTCACCACTGCTGAAAGTATCACAGCTTTACCAGTGTTCCCTTCCTGTAAGCAATCCCAAAGCTATTGCTCATCTTCCTTTTTTATGTCATTAAATACTACAGCGTGTGACTTGCATGCTGGGTGTGGGAGGTGAAACTCTTTTCCTTCCATTGCTAGTAATTTTTTGTCCTACACCCGAATTGTTTCTGGCTGAATCATTTAGCAACATAAATAATATATTCTTAGGCTTGGCAGAATTTCATTTTAAAAAATTGTTTTAACAGATAGTGTCGATGTTTCAATGGTTATTGATTTAAATTTTCACAGTTCCAAATTGTGGGTTCTAAGGGTTTTTTTTTCTTTTGATCAATTTATATTTTCACAGTTGCAGGAAATTAATGCGGGGCAGACAATAGTGGGGTCATAAAATTATGATATAATGACAGATATTAAGATTCAAAAAGTTAAATCTTTATAATCATTAAAATGCAAATTGTCAACATCACATGTCAAAATATACAAAATAAATATCCTTAAATCAAACTCTAAGAAATTCTCAGCCAGCATTTTTTTTTACTTTGCCTATCTGTAATTTCTGTTATTGTCAATGGAAATATTTTGTGCCGGTTTGTGTGTACAGTGAAATTGATGTTTTCTGACATTTACTGATTAATCACTAATCCTTCCAACCTTCATATTCTTCAGGTTTCCATTTTCTGCTCCACTGTTTTACTTTCACTTTCATCTGTGATGTGCTTTGTTCTGATTTTGATGCCCAGATAGGATGACAGCATTAAGGGGTGGCAGGGCACTGCTGGGGAAGCCTCAGTCAGTTCCTGCCACTCCGACCCCAGTCAGGGGAAATGGATTGTGGCTGGGTTAATAGCCTAGGTTTGACTAATCACTGACTGCTCCTGTCAGCCTCATTAGGCAGGAGCTATAAGGCTGGGAGGAAGTAAGTGAAAAGGGGGGCAGAGACCAGGAGGAAAGGGAGGCTCAGAGAGAGGTAGGAGCATGCTACTCTGTTGCTGACTAGGCCTGTGTTAGGCCAAGCCATTGTAAATAGCCAATATATCAGTGGTGGGCAACCTGCGGGCTGCACGCGGCCTCTCAGGGTGATGCACTGACAGGCCGCCAGACAGTTTGTTTACATTTGCATGGCCGCCCGCACCTCCCAGTGGTCGCAGTTTGCTGTTCCCGGCCAATAGGAGCTGCGGGAAGTGGCGGCCAGCACGTCCCTGCAGCCCGCACAGCTTCCAGCAGCTCCCATTGGCCAGGAACGGCAAACGGCAGCCATGAAAATGTAAACAAACTGGTGGCCTGCCAGCGGATTACCTTGATGGGTCACAGGTTGCCCACCACTGCTGTATATAGTAGGAAACTGGTGGTGGGAAACAGACACAAATAAAGAGCACGGGAGTTGCACCAGTTTGGAGTGTCCCAGAGTCCGTGAGGAGTGGGGCCAAGGGGCTGGATACGCAGGGACACAACGGGCACCCCGTTACAAGGGAAAGACATCGAAAACTGCCAGAGCCAATGAGCAACCCAATAGTAAAAAGAAATTAGGGTCCTTCACATTTTTGAATGGAATTAGCACAGTAGCGTATTTCATATCCAGTGGCAAATCAGATTTTAAGGATTTGCAAGCGAGATATGGCATAACATTTTCATTTAAGCAATGTGCTCAGAATATGCTTTGGTGAACAAGACTGTTTCCATTTGCACGTCTGACTTTAATGCGTAGCTTTAAGAATTCCATGTACGGAACATTGCAGGCTGTAAAATCAAAGAAACTGTTTTAAAAAATATTGTAGGAAAATCTTGTGTCTTAACCACATGCATCTTGTTCTCAGTGAACAGGACACTGTTACTGTTGCATTATTATTGTGTCAATATTCTAGATTAATGGTCATTGCAAAGGAAAAGTGAGGTTTCTTAACTGTAAAACACCTCTAGTAGGCGAAAGCCAAAATCGTGAGAGATGCTGTGCACCCCCCACAGCTCACTCTCTGTGAAGTCAAAGGAAGTTGCAAGTGCTCAGCACCTCTAAGGATTTGGCCCATCGAAAATGCCTATGGGCCAAATCTTCCTAATTTAGGGCTAGACTGTGCAATCTGCACAAAATCCTGCATAAGGGTCAATGCAGGGCTGCTCCAGTCCAGGGGAATAGTCTCCGACAGGGATGCATGATGCATTGGCTGGCGCAAAGGGGGGCAGGAAGAGCCTCCTTTTGGATGACTTGCTTCCCAGAGAGAGACAGAAGCGAGTATTCCCCGTCACAGGAGCTGCTATTGAAATTGGCCCTTGTGTGACCCATACAAGGTGTTGTGCCTCCATCTTGGATTGCCCTTTTCCTGTGTACCCATGCAAGGATGGATTAATCCAACCTAGTCCTTAACCTAAACATAGAAAGCTGGCTTCTGCTTATCTATTGTCTTCAGTGGAGTCACTCTGATTTACAGTCCTGCGAGTGAGAGGAGACTCTGGCCTGGAAACTATAATATAAGATCCAACTGGAAAACATCTTTACATGTTTTAATTCCTGTGTTTAGGGAGATGAATGTTATTTATGTTCAATGTAAACTGCAGCCTCTAGCCTTGGCTCTTTGACATCCTTGTTGGGTTAGAGAGCATATTGCCTGTGCTTGAAAAAAGGTGATTACATTAAGCATTCTGCTCGTAAACTGACTTCTAGCAAGTATACTTAACATGTGCAAACACACCTGTTTGAGCATGGAAAGAGGGAAAAGTTCAATTCATCTTTTCGTTGAACTTTGAGCTGGGAATGCTGTAGTTTGTGGGTAGTCCAGCTGGGGTTATTTACTGTGACATTGGAACAACAACAACAATAACAATATACTTAGACAGCAGAGGCCCGTAGCACTGAATGTCTATGACCACACTGGAGGGCTTCATTCCAGGCATGTAAATTCTCCACAGGGTTATTACTGGTCTGGTGCCACCAGGTTACTCATGGGCAGGTTTCTATTTCCTTAATTGTTCAGTATTTGGTACCAGGTCAGAAAAATAACGCTCCTTTCCACAAAGCAGTTCATTAATATTTGCTGCATATTCCTTCAAATACTGGAAAGGCTGCCATAAAAAAAAGATGGAGAAAAGTTGTTCTCTCTTGCCAAAGAGGGTAGGACAAGAGACAATGGGATCAAACTACAGCATAGCAGGTTTAGATTAAATTTTAGGAAAAAGAAGAGTAGGACAATAGAACAAACTGCCTTGGGGGTTTGTGGAAGATTCTTCACTGGATTTTTCACTTCAAAAAGAGGTTGGCTAGCCATTTGTCTTGGATGATTTAGACACACAAATCCTGCATCGTGGCAGGGGATTAGACTAGATGACCCTTGCGGTCCCTTCTAAGCCTATGATTTTATGATCCTATATTAATTACATAGGGTTTGATTATGTGGCCTGTTACACACATAGCCCACACTGCAGTGTGATACTGCTTGAATTTTCCTATTATGGAGTGATATATCAACTTTACAGAAAGACACTTGTCATTTTTAAAAGTCAAAGGGCTAAATTCAAGGTGAGCTGTAGCCCAGAAGAGTGTCTGCAAGTTGGGAGAAAGGAGGCCATGAGCTCTAAGCTTATCCCTTCTACTCACTGCTGTTGATATTTCTGTGAAGTTCTCAATAACCCTGCCAAATATACAAGAGTCAGAGAGAAATTGTTTAAGGGTTGTGATGGATGACACCTTAGTTCTCAAAACTCTGTCAGGTGTTTCTTGGGTTTTTTTTAATTGAATTATTGGTAAGGAGACCACCATACTCATTCTCCTTCTGTGGTCACAATAGAGAATTATAAAAAGGACAACCCCGGAGTAAAGTCCACTGGCTAACACAGAACAACACCTACCTCAGATTGCTGCTGCTTAGGGTGACCAGATGTCCCTATTTTATAGGGACAGTCCCAATATTTGGGGCATTTTCTTCTGTAGGCGCCTATTACCCTCCGCCCCCGTCCCGATTTTTCACACTTGCTGTCTGGTCACCCTATGTGCTGCTGGCCATGAAGTATGGACTTGCACACAATGGAGAACTTGTTCAGTTCAACACAATCTGGATCCACACAATGTCATGCAAGTTGAGCCAAGACTGTCTACTTTCCTTAGTCAAAGTACAGAAAGTCATCCATATTTGCTATTCATACCTATTTATCTGCTAACTTCTTCAATAACTCTCTAATAATGAATTAGTCTGCTGGAGCATGTATATCTAAAATGTTTAGGTAGTAAGACTTTTATTTTTTCTGTATCTGCAGATTTAAGATCAAAGTTAAGAAATTTTCTCAAGTGTTGGCCTACTTGTTGAGTCATCATTTCTTCATAACATCAAACTAAGGAATCCCTCCAATTTTCTCTGTAATTTTAAAAAAGAGCCTTTTACATAGCAATGGCTGAAGGACATCTGTGAACCTCTCACAACCAACTAAAATGCCCAATAAATTAACAATCATCTGCTTTATTAAGAATGCAAGTTTGTTGTCAGTGGAACAGAATGACTTGTATTTACACATGCACTCTATGGTAATTAAATATCCTTCACTTTATATCTGATAAAAAGAGATGGCTGCCTTTCTTTGTGGATGGTGGTGTGCCAAACTTTATTGCAGCGCTGATTATGCAGTTATTGCCATGTGCCCTCTGTGTCGTTGCGGTTGCTGTGTGATTGGAATTGGGAGCGTGCCACCGCAAATAATTAAAATATCCTGTTTTTAGATGATTGTTTTACAGGACTGTTTTGTATCATTAAGTATGACTGATCATTGTGAACATTATATGTACCATTTTAGGATGTAGTAATATTTTTAATGGGTTACAGCACAAGCCACTTTATTTTCCATATGCTATAGTATGTATTTTACAGCAACACTTTATTTCAGATGTTTCGTGAAGCATCCCTTTGGGGCACAAATTAAATCATATCCTTTATGCATGTGTGTTTTACTTGCTTACTGTTTGACGTCCATCTGTACTGGAGTCGTGTTACCTGCATGCTTTTCCTGTCGTGTTGTATAAATATCCATTTCTGAGTGCATACATCTATGGATTTATAAGATTTAACCCAATTGAGGGAAATATAGTACTTTCACATGCACAGTACACAGACACATAATATTTTGAGAGACTCAAGAGTTATCTGGCTGAATCTGGGTTTGTTTTATTAAAAAAAACACAGACTGAAGAAGCAGATCACCCACTTTCTTTTAGTGTACAGAACATCTTTTTTCATTCTTCATTAAAGAGACACAGATGAATCTTAAATGCTTCAGCAGATTCTATCATGGAGCTTTCGGCTGAGAATTCTGTTACTATATTAACATAAAACATTATATTAATTGAGATGTTCACATTGAATATGACAGTAAGCATACACTACCTGGAAAGGGAAAGCAGAGAACAATGTCCTATATTCAACAGTTTCAAAGCATTCTCTGGGTGCAGTTTGACTTGGAATTTCCATCGTCTGCTTCCCCTCCAGCTTGTAATTTCCATGTACTGAAATTTGGTAAAAGTGAAATAAAAATGTATTGGTTCTCTATATGATTTCAAAATATTCCTTCAGAACACACTTGCTTAAAGTTCTGTCACTGGTAGCATGATTCGTTGAATGCACCTTAACAATAATAGACTTCTATTTTTAAAGGAGAGAAAGGACAACTGTATGAAAAATAAAGGACAAAACTTATTTTTAAGTGACATCATCTCATGACACTTTGTTTGCTTATGATGTATAATTAGTAACACAATCACACATTTATATCAGTGTGTCTTCGGTGTGATGGTTGCTGAAATATGGAACAAGATGCATCCTATGTTAGCTTGATACATGACATGGGATGTGAGGTGTCAGTGTCTGAGCCAAAACCCAATAAAGTCCACATTCTATCATAGATATTATCACTGCGATTCAAATATTTTTAACGAGCCTCAATGTAACCTCAAATTTTGTTTCTGGAGAACTATATGATATTGCTTGCACAAAGTTAGAGTAGTTCCCAAAGCACTTTACATTATCCATATTGTCCAAATTTTACATGCATAAAAACTAAGGCAGTGTGCTAAAGGCCCAAATTTTCACCCTTTTTGTCTGATTTAATAGATTCATAGATTTATGGTCCAAAGGGGCCACTTTGACCGCCTAGGCTAACCTTCTATATAAAACAGGCCATAGGACTTCCCTGAATTAATTCCTATTTGAACAAAAATCATATATTTTATAAAATAATCCAATCCTGATTTTAAAATTGCTAGTCATGGATAATCCATCATAACCCTTGGTAAGATGTTCCAGTGATAAATTATCCTCACTGTTAAAAATGTATGCCTTATTTCCAGTCTAAAATTGTCATGTTTCAACTTACTGCCATGGGATCTAGTTATACCTTTGTCTGTTGGCCTGACGAGCCCAATATTAAATGTTTGTTTCTCCATGTAGGTACTTATAAACTGTGATCAAATCACCCCTTAATCTTCTCTGTTTAGCCAAATAGATTGAGCTTGTTCAGTTTCTCACTGTAAGACATGTTTTCCGATTCTTTAATCATTCTCATGGCTCTTCGCTGAACCCTGTCCAATATGAGAACATCCTTCTTGAATTGTGGACATCAGAAAAGGACAAAGGTTACCAGTAGAGGTCACACCAGTACTAAATATAGTAGTAATGTAACCTCCCTACTTCTACTTGATATCCTCCTGTATATGTATCCAAGGATGGCATTAGCCCTTTCAGCCACTGCCTTGCACTGATATCTCATATTCAGATTATTTTCCACTGTGACCCTCAAGTCTTTTTCAGAGTCACTGCTTCCTGTGATAGGGCCCACCATCCTATAAATATGACCAGCATTCTTTGTTCCTAGATGTATAATTTTACATTTGGGTCATATTAAAATACAGATTGCTTGCTTGCACTCAACTTATGAAGTGATCTGGATCACTCTGTGTTAGTGAGATGTCCTCTTCCTTATTTACTACTCCCCCAGTCTATATGTCATTTGCAAACTTTGTCAGTGATAATTTTATGAGGTTTTTTGCAGGTCATTGATAAACATATTTAATAACATAAGGCCAAGAACCAGTCTGTGAGGAATCCCACCAGAGACATGCCTGCTCGATGATGATGATTCCTCTTTTACAATTACATTTTGAGACCTGTCAGTTATAAAACCATTTAATGTGAGCTATGTTAATTTTATATTGTTGTGATATGTTGGCTGGAACCAGGATATGTTGATGGGCAGAAAAAATGAGAAAACAACAGTGGGTGAAAAAGTTAACTAAACCCCAAAGCAAGTTGAATGCATATTCTCTTCTTCAAACTTTGATTGAAATTTTAGGATTTTTCTTATTTTAGTTGAAGTGATTTGCTTGTCCCTTGCTACAGTTTCTTAGTGTAGGAGATGTAGATAGAATTTTCATGCTTGAGTTGATTGGGATTTTAATCAATGTCCTCAAAAGATGCCAGGCAATAGCACAACTTAGTCCTGCTCCACTGTACCACTGAGTCCGAGTTCTGATTTACAAATCCTCTAATTCTGACATTGTTTTACAAAATAGGTCCTTTTTACAGTTGTATAATAGCACATAATACAAGAACATCTGCTATGTATGTGGTTTAGATTAGTGTTAAAGATCAAATCAGCTTTCTGATTAGAAAATAGTTGGAACCTTAAATGTGGAGAGGCTATCACCAGTTCATAATAACCTAAAGACCTGTCTGCTTGAGACACTGCTTCTCTCCATGTGACGAACTGCCAGAGCTGTGGTGAGTGAAGGAGCTTGAGCAAGTTTCCTCTCATTACGTATGACAGGGGACCGCTGGCAGGTTTTTCTAGACTCTAGAACTTGCTCTCTCCCTGGAGCTGAAATAGCTCGAACATGATGACATTCCAGGCACACTGCAAAAGCCATCAGAGTAAGTCTCACAATTTTCAGATCAAACTAGTTTTTCAAGTCTCAGAGACTGGGGGCAAAAAAAAGACTTTATACTGGACACTGGTTCCAGCCTTATTTACTACGGCATAGTAAATAAGTTTCACCATAAAACTTCCTAGGCTCAGTGCTGTATGGCACTGCTGTGGCTTATATGATGTTAGTGCCCTCTATACCCAGTCATGGCCTGGTTGAGGCAGAGTGGCTTGTTCCTTCTGAATACAAAGGAAATTGAACAGTGGAGGGTGTTTTTAATTTGCAAATCACTTCACAATTGCTAGTCTCAATTGAGTTTGTGGATTATTTTACTCCACTTATTTTTACATGCATCAGAAATATTTTGTGACCCAAAGAAAAACCTATGTAAATGCAGCTCTGTTTACCCTTTGCATGAGTCTTAACTCTGCCTGTTGCGGATTTATTAAAGAGAATATAAGAGACTAGATATGGAACTTATCCCAGCCATGACAGGACACAGACGTTTCAGAGATTGGAACAAGAGATTAATGCAAGGTTAGAATAAATGCTGTAAAGACCAATTACATTATTTCATTCATCCCTAAAGAGATAATCACTGATTTTATTAGCAAAAGATTTATCTACTCTGGTCCTTCCCATTCTTGCATTAATGTTGGAGCTCTAAGCATTTTATGGATTGGCCCTATGGATGTTCAGAATGTACGATGGCACATATGTAGTGACAGGAGGGGAGCAGGAGCTCCAGCAGGGCAGCCAGAGCCAACCTGGCTACTGCCTCAGGGAAGCCATTAGTGTCGGAGCAGGAAGGAGAAGGGCATCCCCTGCTCCAGTTTCACCATCCCAGAGGCATGAAGTAAGAACCCCAACAGAGAAGTCTGAACCAGCCTTTGCGTCCCCACTGGAGGACACCTAGGGTGACCAGATGTCCCGATTTTTATAGGGACAGTCCCGATTTGGGGGTCTTTTTCTTATATAGGCTCCTATTACCCCCCACCCTCTGTCCCGATTTTTCACCTTTGCTGTCTGGTCACCCTAAGGACACCTAGAGAGCTACTGCTTGTGCCTTTTGCTGCACACCTCTTCCTCTGGGCTGGCAATGGCAAAACTGCTCCTTCCCAGATCACCTTCTTCTCCCTGCCCTCCCAGCTCTGTTTCCCAGTCTGTGGGGGAGGAGCTCTATTTGGCAGTGCACAGCACAGAACTAACACTAACTCCCTTAGCACTAATAATGGACATTTTTTATAATGAAAAAATATCTCACACACGTGTGTGCGTGCGTGCTTCAGTTTCATCCCATTCCTTTCAATCAGATTATTTTCTCGTCACTCTACTACCCCTGGATTGGTTCTATTGTGTCACTTTCCCCCTTGTTACAGGCCCAGATTTTTGCAGGTATTTAAGCATTGCAGCTCTCAGTGTTGCAATGCCTAACAGATTTAGGAGACTACATTTAATTTTCAAAAGGGGATTAGGCATTTAAGAGCCTAAATCCCATTGACTGTCAATGGAATACAGGCGCCTATGTGCCTAAATCCCCTTTGAAAATGAAATTTAGGCTCCTAAACCAATTAGGTGTTGCAACACTGAGCCCCGCAACACCTGAACATCCATAAAAATCTGGGTCATAATGCCTTAGGGAAGACTCTATAATGGTTAATTTGTGGTTAATTTATGCTACAATATGCAATGCAGCTAGTGTGCTTCTCCATCAACCCCTATGCCCACTCCAGCCTCTTCCCCTGGCCTGGAGACTGAACAATATCCCTAGCAGCACCACCTATGCCCTGCAGGAAACCCAGCGCGTCCACACTGTAGTGAAATGCACTGTGAGGATGCAGCTGAATCAGATTTCAATCCGTGTTTTATATGAATGCAAACATACATGGTAAATAGTACATTCTCTGTTTTTTTGCCATTTCATTAAATGATTGTTGGAAGGTAATTTGAAGGCCTAATATTTCCAAGGAATGCTGAACCAGAACTGAGATCTAAAGACAAAATCTGGTGTATTTAAAATGTGAAATCTCCAGGACTAAAATTGCTTTAGGAATCTCTGTATGTGATAACTAGTGTTGCCTCCTGTTACTTCTGAAGGCTCAGTGCTACTATTAATAGTCTCCTCGTGTCATCACTGCCATAATACAGGTCTGTAGAGCAGCAGATGTCTGCTTGATTGTTCTGCAGCTACAGTATGATTATCTAGCTCCTTCCTGTGGCACTTTGCAGCTACTGCATGGGATCTATAATACAGTACACTACCTGCAGTCAGCTAGTAAAAACAATGGTGTGATCAACCTGTAAAACAACGTAATCCGTCTCTCGGCAATGAATGAACATATTGTTAGGTTATATAGGGAAAGGGATGTTATTTTTTGGGGGTGGTAGTGTGGTGTTTTTTTGCGTTTACCAGATACAAATCACTACACACACACACACACACACACACACACACACACAGCCAATTTTGTTGTCTTTCATCTGACTGGGGGCTAAAGCTTGTAAAGTCTCTGATACCAATGGTGTATATTGGTCTCTAGCACTTGTGGTCAGCTAAAGGTGAGTCAGGATTTGGTATGAAATGTGAAGAAAGGGAAAGCAGTAAATCACCCCAAAAGGTACTGGAATGATTGGATTCACAGACTGAAATTGTACCTGCAAATGTATATCAGCCAAAGAAGGGTTAGATACGTATTCCAGAGACTGCCAATGGCTGCTGTACGGAGGGTTGCTGCTGCTTTTTTGCTTAACTGTGATTGGTGAAGTTCCATTTAATTAAATTGTATTTTTTAAGTGAGGATCACTGACGGTTGTTAATGAATGCACACTCCTATTTACAAGGTAGAACCGAACGTTAAAGATCCTGATGTTTCGATTATTTTGCTCGTTAGATAGTTTCTATTCATTAACAAGTAATTGTCCTCATTTGCGCAACTGGGATTCAGAAACCTGAATTACAGGGTATAATGTACTGAATATTTTGTTAAATAAAAAGCATTGACTTCCATTTTGCCTATAATTTAAATCACTCTAGTTTCATTTTCTGGATTTATAGTTTAATCAGCTTAATATTTTCCCCCTCACATGATTCACATAATGTCCCAAAGAACTTTTTGTTTTCTTAATGATCACATGGAACTCCATATGGAGAGATGGAAGAGAAAGCAATATTTAAAAATAACATGCTTACTGCATGCAGCTTTTGCTGCCTGCAATTGACAGGATGCTGCCATACACCTGGGATGCATTTGATTTTCAGCATTTTACAGTATTGATTTTCCACACAGCAGGAGCCTCCCTTCCATTCTGTGCTGGGTTGAGCTCAGTCTTTTAATATTTTTAGTCTAATTAAATTTGATATTACAGTTTTAGTCTCTGAAAGTTTCTTTCTTTAAAGAGAAAAATAAACTCTTGGGGACCCACACTAATTTTAGCTTTAACAAATAGCTGAAGTAAAAACTTGGCACTGTTATCTTAGCACAAGGGTTAAGTAATTTAGCAGGTTGATGTGCCTAACTATTCTACTTCAACTGTAACTGTTGGAAGACTAAACAATATATGGATTGTGTTTGAGATCAGAGATTTTGACTCCTCGGTCACTGATTCAAATCCTGGCAGAGACTCAGGGCCTGGTTCTCTGGTTCCCTCTAGTGTGCCACAAAGGGACTGTAAAGACTGTAGCTCTTACTGGAGAATTCTACAGAGTAGGGAGTACCCTGAACAGCAAATACCCAGCAAAGCTTGGTCTACACAACATCCTCACAGCCCCTGACCGAGGGAGCATGGCCAGAACACCACTACAACCCAGCTGTTCTTATCTATTTCAATAGGCTCTTGTGGGAAGCCAGGTATATTTTAGGGCATCTGTCAGGCTGCTCTTGCTTAATCTGAGTGTTGGGCAGAGCACTGGATGGCACCAGAATGTGATGAGGCACTAAGGTAATATAAAGCTACCTTTGCCCTTCTGTGATGCTTTGAGGACTACCCAGACCAGTAAGGGGATCTGCTACCACCTGCCCTTTAATTTCAGGGGCATTTGTGCTGTGCAGCTATGCTTCAATTCCCTGATACCAATAGCCTACCCACAAGCGACAGGTCTGATCCTGGCTCTCGCCAGCCTAGTTACACCTTTCAGGGTGACACCAATTGCCTGTCCAGTCCCGCGGTTCCCCAAACACATTCTCCCTGAATTCTTAATTACCAGACACTCGGACCATTCTCCTCTGGTCACCCCTGAAGGCATGAAACCAGACCCCCACATACCAGCTTACACTGGCACATACGCTTCACACAGTTGCACACCAGAGACTGGCTTGGGATGTAAATAAATAAAAAAGTTTATTTAATAGAATAACAGATTCAGAGATGAAATCCTAAGGGAAAGCAAACACATACAAGTCACACAGAAAATAAATGTAACGATGCAACCGCAGGCTTTACACTTTCCTATTAGCTAAAATCCCTTATCTAATACAAGTTACCTGTTGCCTTAAAACACTTTCCCTGTACCCCCTAGCTATAGGAGTGATCCAGTGTTCACAGACCGTCTCCTTCCTAGAGGCAGGCCCCCAGGTTCTGGATAAAAAACCTCAGTTCCAAGCCTGCTTTTAAAGGCCTTTACCTCCCCGCCACGCTCATTCCATAGAGACTCATGGTTAATTAGAGGGGGAAATTCCCTCCAGATTTGATGTTTGCAGCCTGGATGTTCTTTTCAATTTTGAGTTGTCTCCGTTTCTTTCCAATATCTCTAATGGTCCACCATGGTCCTTTCCTTGGCTGGGCAAGTTTTATGAAAACAACTGGTGTGGGAGGAGCCCCTCAATACATGATGGTTCACCTGCTGTGAGGTGTAACTGAAGTTTATGAGCACAGTTTTCTATATACACAAATATATAAATGCATAACCATGGTCTATATACATGGCCAGCTCATGGCCGTCAAGTTCAGAACACAACAAGCTTTCATAAGAGACCTTACTAGACGTATTTTATAGTACAATGACATAGTATGCAACCAGTTGGTTGAACTGCTTATTTTGGGAGTTTAAAACTTTTGCTCTCCTCTTGGGGTGCTTGGACCCTGATTGTCACCCCCACTCTATTTTTTCATCAAGCAGTGCAGAATCAGGCCCTGAAAGTCATTTCTTATTGAAAGTCTTGTCTGGCCCATGTAAAATAACATGTGGTCTCAGTCATGTTCCTAACTCAGAAGTGCCCACTGCACAAGACACATCGCTGCAAACATTGATAAAATTGTTGGCTGCTACAAAAGACAGCCTAAGTATTTGATGGACACAAAGACTGAACGGCCCTGTTCAGTCTTTCCATAGACATCCTTTCTAAGTCGAGTCACATTGATAGGCCAGAACTTGCTGCTGGCCAGGCCATATTCTGTGGGTAAATATAGCCAGGTTCAGCTAGGAAACAGGCTGTTAAAAATAGTGTAGTACAGATGCTTTGTGTAGGTGGGGGGACAGCTGTGGTAGGGAAGGATATGGTGGGCATTGAGACAGAGTTTCAGTTCTTTCATGCTATTCAAAATGCAGCTGTTTTTTATAGCAGATGCTAAATGCTGTATATCTGGGTGGGGGGAGTGGGTGGCAGCCACTGATCAGGTATCAGGGAAACAGTGCTCCAGACAGTGGCCCAGTTTATATATTGCCTGTTGAAATAGGTTTCAAAATAGTTGTAAGGCCCAGGCATGGCAAAATGCAATCAAGGGTTTTTAAAAACATGACTTCACTTCAGTAGCATTTAACTGGTTCTGTGAAGCTAAAGTAAAGAAGAAGCGGGTAAGGGTGCTATGACAGCAGTGGGATTACAGTTTACATATTAAAAAAAATTATCTAGACCTTTGCGAGTGGAACTTCACAGGGTTGTGGAGAGGGCAATAATTAACCAGAGTCAATGACAGAATGCCAGGTTGGTATATATTTTGGCAGCTAGAGAAAGTGTCTGTTTCTTCAGACTCTTATAAGCTGCCAATTTCAATGACTGGAGAAGGTGTCTAATATGGCCTTGCTGTTTGTAACAGTTAGCTACAGCTCTTTTTTCGCTGAGCAACATTGGCATAATGGAGTGACAGTACAATAGACTAACTTTTATAAGGAAGGATGTCTTCTCAATAGCAAAAACTTTTTAAAAGGTCCCTTTTAAAATCTGAAAGCTTCTATTCCGTAGAAAGCAAACAAAAATTGCAGATGGATCCTCAAACCATAGGATATAGATTTTCCCACTGTTTGTTTATAAGACTGTCTAATATATGAGCATTTACACAAAGTGATTAAAGCACAGAATTGGGAATTAGTATATCTGGTTATGTTCCCAGCTCTGTTCAGCCTCGAGTGATTCACTTAAATCGCTCTGTGTCTCAGTTTCCCCACCCCTAAAAAGAGATTCATTATGTTTAACTATCTCACAAGGATACTAAGGCTAAATTTATTAATGCCTGTAAAGCATACTGAGATCCTCGCATGGTGGGTGCTACAGATGTGCAATGTATTACTACTTCATTTTGGCTGACAACAGATGTGAAATCAATTTGACATTTCTCCTGTGTTCCACACACAGCTCCCCAGGATATGTATAACATTCAGCAGCCCAGATTAATTTTGGAGTGGGTATGCTATAGAACCAGTGATTTATGATTAAAGCACCACCCAAGAAAGAAAGGTAACAGCATATCAGAATTTCCCCCCTTTTCACTTCCTTAAACTGCAATATTCTAAAGCATTTTGTTTCACTACAGATTCTGCCAAGTGCATCTACTGTATTCCTCACAGCAATGTGTGAAGAATCAAAATGAAGTTCGTAACTATATTTGGGTATCAAAGATTGTTTAATTTCCCCTGCTCTTGAATGATAGAATGACAAGCAGTTCAAGAATGCTAGGGGAAACCAATGTAACTTGAGAAGGTCCATGCCCTAGTTCAAATTGCTCTGTTTCAGCATTGCAAGTAGTTAAATCATCACAGACACTGGGACCACACAGATATAGAATTTGTTCTTTTCTGTTATCGTGTTGTTGAGACTGGCCCTCTATGGCACAGATAACATGGACTCCCTGTTTACATTGTTAACTGTTCAAGCCTAATGTCGAAGTTGAACAGTCTTCTGTCAGACGTGTATGTAAAGAACAGTGGCAAGAGAAGAAACTCATTGTCAAGGAAATGAGTAAGTCAGTAGTTCATTCCAACAAGCAGTAATAAGACTGCATTAGTAAAGTAAATGATGGCTCTGGGAGGAAGCTTAGCAGTGACTCACTCTGGTGTGTGTGTGTGGTTTTTTTTTTCTTAGACTTGCTCTGTGTTTAAAGCAGCATGTCCATCAGTTTAAAGACTTCTAGGAGAAAAAGATTTTTGTAAACATAATTGAACAAATAATGCAAGATGACATGGTTTAGTGCCAGATCCTGCAAGATGGTAAGCATCCTTGTGACAGTTTTGGGGGTCACATGAGGTGTCCAGGGTGAATTAGCACCACCTGACTACTGTGAGATGGAAACCTGTCTGGGACCACCAGGGGACATGCTCCCCAGTCACTGGCTGCCGGCAACACAGGCACTCTACTTCAGGCTCCACGTGCCCTGCTCTTTCCTCCTGCAGGCTAGTGATTTACACCCACTTTGTTATACTCGAGTGCCAGTCCCTTATCTTCTGGAAACCCACAATGTACATTGATTTCTCCACTGCCTCCATGGAAACAGAGCACCCAATTCACTGCTTTCACCTCACTTCAACACTCTTCTTAGCACAGGGCACTTAGGTGTGTCTATAACAAAACCAGATTGAAGTTTATTTAACAGTTTGAGATAGAAATTCAAATAAAAGCAAGCAAAAGGATTTGGAAACACAAAGTTACAGGTAAAAAAACCCACCATAAAATTCAATCGATAGCCTATATACATTAACAAGTTACTTTCCTGTCTGATAAGGTATTTCTCACCCAATGGACAATTCTTGCAGCGCCTGTCAAGTTCAGAAAGCTGGGATCCACCTTTTTCTTCTGTGATGGATAACAACTTACACCTTTTCTTCTGCTCTGATACAGTTGCAGGCTCTTGTCTCTGAACCCAGGGGCTCTCCTCTTCAGAGAGCTCTCCAGGGGCTTGTTAGTTTTTTGTAAATGCTCGGTTCCACATGGTCTAGACAGCAAGCAAAGTGCTGTCTCTGCAAATGTCCAATTGTTCTCAATGTTGATTGGGTTAGCCTTGAGCCCCCACCTTGCCTCAGGTAAGAAGTCTCATTTTAACAGTTTTGCAACCTAATAATCTACATGAGTGGTTCTCAAACTTTTTTTCACGGGCCACTTGAAAATTGCTGAGGGTCTCAGCGGACCACTTAATGATCTTTCCAAATGTTGTTTATACTGTTAGTCAACTATTGTAAAGCACTTTGGATAAAAGCACTATATAAAAAAAACCTTAATAATATTTAATGTTTTTTGTTCTATGAATAAAAGCACACAACTCATATTTTAATATCAGTATTCTTACCTTTCTAATGTAATGGATGTGCCCTCTCTCCCCCGCCACAGCAGCCCCAAAGCTGGGGCTGGGAAAGAGGTCTCTCCCTCTCTCCCCCACTGTGGCAGCCCCCAAGCTGGGGCTGGGAAGAAGGAGGGTCTCTCCCCCGCCACAGCAGCCACAAAGCTGAGGCTGGGAAGGAGGGCCATCTCTCTCCGGCAGCCGCAACCCTGGAGCTGGGGAATCATAGAATCTCAGGGTTGGAAGGGACCTCAGGAGGTCATCTAGTCCAACCCCCTGCTCAAAGCAGGACCAACCCCAACTAGATCATCCCAGCCAGGGCTTTGTCAAGCCTGACCTTAAAAACCTCTAAGGAAGGAGATTCCACCACCTCCCTAGGTAACCCATTCCAGTGCTTCACCACCCTACTAGTGAAAAAGTTTTTCCTAATAGCCAACCTAAACCTCCCCCTCTGCAACTTGAGACCATTACTCCTTGTTCTGTCATCTTCTACCACTGAGAACAGTCTAGATCCATCCTCTTTGGAACCCCCTTTTAGGTAGTTGAAAGCAGCTATCAAATCCCCCCTCACTCTTCTCTTCTGCAGGCTAAACAATCCCAGTTCCCTCAGCCTCTCCTCATAAGTCATGTGCTCCAGCCCCCTAATCATTTTTGTTGCCCTCCGTTGGACTCTTTCCAATTTATCCACATCCTTCTTGTAGTGTGGGGCCCAAATCTGGACACAGTACTCCAAATGAGGCCTCACCAGTGCCGAATAGAGGGGGATAATCACGTCCCTCGATCTGCTGGAAATACCCCTACTTATACAGCCCAAAATGCCGTTAGCCTTCTTGGCAACAAGGGCACACTGTTGACTCATATTCAGCTTTTCGTCCACCGTAACCCCTAGGTCCTTTTCTGCAGAACTGCTGCCCAGCTATTCGGTCCCTAGTCTGTAGCAGTGCATGGGATTCTTCCGTCCTAAGTGCAGGACTCTGCACTTGTCCTTGTTGAACCTCATCAGATTTCTTTTGGCCCAATCCTCTAATTTGTCTAGGTCCCTCTGTATCCTATCCCTACCCTCCAGTGTATCAACCACTCCTCCCAATTTAGTGTCATCTGCAAACTTGCTAAGGGTGCAGTCCACACCATCCTCCAGATCGTTGATGAAGATATTGAACAAAACCGGCCCCAGCACCGACCCTTGGGGCACTCCACTTGATACCGGCTGCCAACTAGACATGGAGCCATTGATCACTACCCGTTGAGCACGACCATCCAGCCAGTTTTCTATCCACCTTACCGTCCATTCATCCAGCCCATACTTCTTTAACTTGCTGGCAAGAATACTGTGGGAGACTGTATCAAAAGCTTTGCTAAAGTCAAGAAATAGCACATCCACTGCTTTCCCCTCATCCACAGAGCTGGTTATCTCATCATAGAAGGCAATTAGGTTAGTCAGGCATGACTTGCCCTTGGTGAATCCATGCTGACTGTTCCTGATCACTTTCCCCTCCTTTAAGTGGTTCAGAATTGATTCCTTGAGGACCTGTTCCATGATTTTTCCAGGGACTGAGGTGAGACTGACTGGCCTGTAGTTCCCCGGATCTTCCTTCTTCCCTTTTTTAAAGATGGGCACTACATTAGCTTTTTTCCAGTCATCCGGGACCTCCCCCGATTGCCATGATTTGTCAAAGATAATGGCCAATGGCTCTGCAATCACATCGGCCAACTCCTTTAGCACCCTCGGATGCAGTGCACCCGGCCCCATGGACTTGTGTGCGTTCAGCTTTTCTAAATAGTCCCGAACTACTTCTTTCTCCACAGAGGGCTGGTCACCTCCTCCCCATACCGTGCTGCGGAGTGCAGCCGCCTGGGAGCTGACCTTGTCTGTGAAGACAGAGGCAAAAAAAGCAGTGAGTACACTAGCTTTCTCCACATCCTCTGTCACTAGGTTCCCTCCCTCATTCAGCAAGGGGCCCACACTTCCCTTGACTTTCTTCTTGTTGCTCACATACCTGAAGAAACCCTTCTTGTTACTCCTAACATCTCCGGCTAGCTGCAACTCCAAGTGTGATTTGGCCTTCCTAATTTCACTCCTGCATGCCTGAACAATATTTATATACTCCTCCCTGGTCATTTGTCCAATCTTCCACTTCTTGTAAGCTGCTTTTTTGTGTTTAAGACGAGCAAGGATTTCACTGTTAAGCCAAGCTGGTCGCCTGCCATATTTACTTTTCTTTCTACACATCGGGATGGTTTGTTCCTGCAACCTCAATAAGGATTCTTTAAAATACAGCCAGCTTTCCTCGACTCCTTTCCCCGTCATGTTATTCTCCCAGGGGACCTTGCCCATCAGTTCCCTGAGGGAGTCAAAGTCTGCTTTTCTGAAGTCCAGGCTCTGTATTCTACTGCTCTCCTTTCTTCCTTGTGTCAGGATCCTGAACTCAACCATCTCATGGTCACTGCCTCCCAGGTTCCCATCCACTATTGCTTCCTCTACTATTTCTTCCCTGTTTGTGAGCAGCAGGTCAAGAAGAGCTTTTCCCCTAGTTGGTTCCTCCAGCAATTGCACCAGGAAATTGTCCCCTACACTTTCCAAAAACTTCCTGGATTGTCTGTGCACCGCTGTATTGCTCTCCCAGCAGATGTCGGGGTGATTAAAGTCACCCATGAGAACCAGGGCCTGTGATCTAGTAACTTCTGTTAGGTGCTGGAAGAAAGCCTCGTCCACCTCATCCCCCTGGTCTGGTGGTCTGTAGCAGACTCCCACCACGACGTTACCCTTGTTGCTCACACTTCTAAATTTAATCCAGAGACTCTCAGGTTTTTCTGCAGTTTCATACTGGAGCTCTGAGCAGTCATACTGCTCTCTTACATACAACGCAACTCCCCCACCTTTTCTGCCCTGCCTATCCTTCCTGAACAGTTTATATCCATCCATGACAGTACTCCAATCATGTGAGTTATCCCACCAAGTCTCTGTTATTCTAATTACATCATAATTCCTTGACTGTGCCAGGACTTCCAGTTCTCCCTGCTTGTTCCCCAGGCTTCTTGCATTTGTGTATAGGCATTTAAGATAACTCACCGATCGTCCTGCTGTCCCAGTATGGGGCAGGAGCCCTCCCTTCTTGCACTCACCTACTTGTGCTTCCTCCCGGTATCCCACTTCCCCACTTACCTCGGGGCTTTGGTCTCCTTCCCCCGGTGAACCTAGTTTAAAGCCCTCCTCACTAGGTTAGCCAGCCTGCTTCCAAAGATGCTCTTCCCTCTCTTCGTCAGGTGGAGCCCATCTCTGCCTAGCACTCCTTCTTGGAACACCATCCCATGGTCAGAGAATCCAAACCCTTCTCTCCGACACCATCTGCATAGCCATTCGTTGACTTCCACGATTCGACGGTCTCTACCCTGGCCTTTTCCTGCCACAGGGAGAATGGACGAGAACACCACTTGCGCCTCAAACTCCTTTATCCTTCTTCCCAGAGCCACGTAGTCTGCAGTAATACGCTCAAGGTCATTCTTGGCAGTATCATTGGTGCCCACGTGGAGAAGCAGGAAGGGGTAGAGATCTGAGGGCTTGATGAGTCTCGGCAGTCTCTCCGTCACATCACGAATCCTAGCCCCTGGCAAGCAGCACACCTCTCGGTTTTCCCGGTCAGGGCGGCAGATAGATGACTCAGTCCCCCTGAGGAGAGAGTCCCCGACCACCACCACCCTCCTCCTCCTCTTGGGAGTGGTAGTCGTGGAACCCCCATCCCTAGGACTGTGCATCTCATGCCTTCCAGTCAGTGGAGTCTCCTTCTGCTCTGTTCCCTCAGATGTATCATTCATTCCACTCTCTGCACTAGTACCTGTGGAGAGAACATGAAAACGGTTGCTCATCTGAATATGCCTTTCTGGTACATGGGAAAGTCACCTCTTTCTCTGGCCACCGCAGCCCTGCACTTCCCAAATTCCCCCACCCCCTCTTCTCACCCCACTGCCCCCTCCCACCTACCTCCTAGTCCTCCCACCACCTTACCTTAGATGTGTGTCTTCTCCAGGGTCCAGGCACCTAATTAGTGGAGCCATGCCTTCACATCTCCACTAATTAGGTGGGTGGCCCTTCATTCTCTCGTATGCGGTCGCCCAAGTGCGCACCTTAGAGAGAACTATCTGTGGACAACCTGAATGGAGCTCCGTGGACCACAGTTTGAGAACCTCTGATCTATATTTTACATATCTCAAGTTATTTCCCGTACAAGTATCTCACAATAACCATGACAATCAGCTAGTTCTTAGCTTTTGGCAGAAAATACACATGACCCTTTTGGTTAAATATTGAGAAGATGGTTGGACGCAGGTCTGTGTCACAGTCCTCAGCTCCCAGTGGAAGGTGCTCATCATGTCCTCATCATTGGGGTGCTCATTGTTGGGGTCCTAATAAAAAGCAGATGGATCTGTTGACTTGTATCATCATCTCTGTGTGTCTTCTCCATCCTGTGCATGCTGGTTGTGAGAGTGTTCTATCAAATGGTGTGGGGGCATTTTGTGTTTACACTCAAGGAATCTTTTTAAATATAGATAATTATCAGCCCTTCGGGTATTCTAATAATCGTGAACTATAAAGGCTTGCTTCTCTATTTCACATGCCATTTCCTTCAGAGAACTGGAAAAAGAAACAGCACATCAGCATGAGAACATTCTTAGAGTTCCATATATCTGACATACATGCTTCTCATTTTTTACAAATAACTTGTGAGCAGTTGAATCCCTGAAAGAACGGACTGAATGAGATGTGCATTCTCTTACCAGCGGTGGGGGCGAGGGAGGAGGGCAAGGCACATAAGAGGGTGGTGATCCCTACAGAAAAAGAGGAAATGAAACTGTACATTCCACTCCAGCTGTTTGATATTTTATTTATATCAACAATACTTTAACCTTTCCATTCTTGGACCATTTTATAGATATGGTCCATTGGTGTTGCTTTGAAAAATGCTGATTTATATGATAACTATCTTTTAATATTGGCATCTTTGTAACTTTTCCTTTGAAGTGTTAAAATATTGAAAAAAGGGAAAGTGTTGGGGTGTTTTGCTTGTTTGCAGGATGCTGTCCGTTCTTTGGATATTAGATAGAAAACTGCTGCTGTTTTGTGAGAGGGATCGTTTGAGTTGTTGTCAGCATTGGGATTGGTTTAGCTGATTATGTCTGGGTGTGCAGCATGAAGAAGGAAATGCTTGACAAAGTTTTTTTTTAAAAAAATTGTAATATGAAACTAATCCAATGTAATTGGGTCAGATATTAAATTACATGTGGTTCAGTTGGTCAATTTCATTGGAGTAGAGAAAATAGTTCAGATTATAGTATACTATAGTAATAGTTCAGAGAATGGCTCTCTTCAGTTCTTCTGAGTAACCTCTCTCAAAGTTGAAATCCTGGTTGGTAGTACAGAATGCATGATGTTGTACGTTTGATATACAGGTTTTATTATCATGAATTCATAGAGTTCCACATAAGCTGTAATGCAATCTTTAGAGCACTCCTTCTAACCATGCATTCTGAATAGGCCACACATGCTAAAGAAAAAATACTTTGGGGATGTTTTAAAGCAGGGGTTCTCAAACTTCTTTGCACCATGACCCGCCTCTGACAACAAAAATTACTACACAACCCCAGGAGGGGGGACTGAAGCCCCCCCACCCGGCTGCGGGGGCCAAAGCCAGAGCCTCACCTTTGGGCCCTGGCGGTGGGGCTCGGGCTTTGGCTTTGGGCCCGGGTGATGGGGCTCAGACTTCGGTCCTAGGCCTCAGCAAATCTAACACCAGCCAGGTGAACCCCATTGCAATGGGGTCACAACCTACTTTGGGGTCCTGACCTCCAGTCTGAAAACCGCTGTTTTAGAGAGATTAAAATCATTTTAATGGGGCTGCTTTTCATCTCCCTCCTCTCCTAAGCCAGGTGAATGGGCATCACAACCGTGGATGAAATCAGAGTTAACCAATGCAAGGTGCTGTACAAAGCAGTCTTCTGGGCAAAGAGGGGGAATCTAGCATGGCCACTCTTACAGAAGTGGTCTTTGGTAATGGGAGAAAGCATGACCCTCTTTCATTTCCAGAATGTAATGCAGAGAAATTATTTTAAGTTCTACAGTAGTCAAGATAACCAGTTATTGACATATCCTCAGGTACTTGAAAATAAAAACATTACATCAAGCAAGTTATCCTGTGATTTATGACATTCTTTATTACCAAGTAGAGAGGAGCCTTGTGATGAAGTGTTCAGGAACTTACAGAACTTCCATGGAACCAAAGTTCCCAGGAGCCTTTGAAACTCTCTCTTTCACCCTAAGTGCAATACTTTTTGGTGAGGTGCAGTAATTGTGTCATGATGGAGAAAGGCTGATCTTGTGGATAAGGTACAGAACTGGGATCCAGCCCCAGATTCTTGTCCTGTGTCAGCCATAGATTTCCTGTGTGATGTGAGCAAGTTGTTAACTGCTTTGTGCCTCTGTTTTTAATCTGTAAAATGGGGATGCTGCTGTTTCCCTACCTCCCCAGCATTCTGTGTGGTTAAATAAATGCATGTTTATAAATTGAGTTGAGATCCTTGGATGGAAGAAGATGTCAAGTGCAACATATTGTTTTCTTCCAGTGGTAGTATCACTGTTTATGGACATACTTCAAAAAGTCCTTGTGTTTAATATATAGTGAAGGCTAGAATTATCACAAAGTCTATGATATCTTTTGCCAGCAGAGAATCCTATGGCAGTAGTAAGTGATTATACTTTTCCTTATGCCAGGGGTGGAGAGCAGAGGGGATCAACACAGCCCATGAGGTAGGCAGTGTTGGCTGAAAAGAGGCTAGTGGGACAGCACAGCACTCCGTTTGAGCTTGCCATGGTAGCCACAGCTGCCTTTTCCTGTCAGGAACCCCATAGGAAAGACTCATAGTATTTTCTGAGATTCAGTGATCCTTGGTGGTACATGGAGGTGGAATTTCCACCTCCTTTCAACCATTGAATCTGATCCCTCTGTGTGTGTATACTGTACATCAGTGGTCTCCAACCTTTTTATACACAAGATCACTATTTGAATTTAAGTGCAACCCAGGCTCTACCCCGGTCCCTTTCCCAAGGCCCTGCCTCTTCCCTGAGGTCCTGCCCCACTCACTGCATTCCCTCCTCCCTCTGTGACTCGCTCTCCCCCACCCTCACTCACTTTCACAGGGCTGGGGCAGGGGGTTGGAGTGTGGGAGGGAGTGCAGTCTCTGGGAGGGAGTTTGGGTGCAGGAGGGGGCTTCAGGATGGGGCAGAGTGTTGGGGTGCAGGAGGGGGTGCGGTCTCTAGGATGGAGTTTGGGTGCAGGAGGAGGTTTGGGGTGTAGGAGGGAGTATGGGGTGCTGGCTCTGGGATGGGGCTCAGGGCTGGGAGTTGGGGTACAGGAGGGGTGTGGGCTTTCACCGGGCAGCACTTACCTCTGACGGCTCCCGGATGGTGGCGCAATGGGGCAAAGGCAGGCTCCCTGCCTGCCCCGGCCCCACGCCACTCCCAGAAGGAGCCATCATGCCCCTGCACCCCCTGGGTGGGGGGCTCCATGCTCTTCCCTTCTCTGCAGGCACCGCCCCTGCAACTCCCATTGGCTGTAGTTTCCCGTTCCTGGCCAGAGCTGCGGGTGTAGCGCATGGAGACCCCTGCCCCCAGGGGCCTCAGGGGCATGCTAGCCGCTTCTGGGAGCAGCACAGGGCCAAGGCAGGCAAGGAGCCTGCCTTAGCCCTGCTGTGCCACCGGGCTTTTAGGGGCTGGAGATAGTGATCGACTGTCAGAGGCTCCAGGATCAACGAGTCGATCACGATCTACCAGTTGGTGACCACTGCTGTACATGTTGCTGTGCACTCTGCTTCAGTATATATCCACACCCTTTCTATGCAACTATTCTCACTCCCTTTGCTCTGTTCTGGGATGTCCTTCAGCTAGCATTTTTTAACCTTGTGTCGATAAATGTTGTTTCTGGGCTGTCAAGTGGTATCTGTTGCTGAATAAGATGGGCTGGCCAAACTCACCTCACCCCTCATTTTCACAGAGAATGGACACAATATACTTCCAGACTATATGCTGTAATTCCAGTGACATGACTACTGTACATTTGTTGCTCTCACTCTCTTCTGTGCACATTACAGCAGGCTTAACAATAGGCGACAGAGCAAGTGAACTGTCGCAGAACAGCAGGAAGTTGTGATTATTTGGATAAAATGAAGCAGAAGGGTTTTCAAATACAGTATCATGAACGTCAAAGCCAGTGAACCGTTTCACACACAAATTTCTGTTACCATTTCCTTTAAAATCAGATATTGTAAATTGATTGAAGTGTGTGTGTGTGTGTGTGTGTGTGTGTGTGTGTGTGTGTGTGTGAATTTAGAGAGATGGAAGTGGAGGGTGGTGGGGTTGTGGTGGAAGTGATTGATCTGTGACAGCAGTTTCCTTGATAGTCATAAGGGGAATTTTTTTCTTGGTCACACTGAGTTTGAACACTCATGAAACAAGCTGAATCATTTCAAGTTTAAAATAAGAAACAAAATGGCAAGAGGAGGGGAGGAGAGGACTGTGTTTTTTAAAATAATGTTAAGACAGTTTCCTTTAGTGCTGACTTCTTAAAGTGGAATGTGATGCAGATTAGTTCTCATATGTAAGCCAACATTTGTCTTAACAATTTTTATTGTCGTCTTTCTCTCTTCCCCTCTCTCCCTCCTTCCTTCTCCTCTGCTCTGCAGATTTACACTGACTGGGCTAACCACTACCTAGCAAAATCTGGCCACAAGCGGCTGATCAAGGATTTGCAACAGGACATTTCCGATGGAGTTCTGCTAGCAGAAATCATCCAGATCATTGGTAAGACCTGTGCTCAGAGAAGCAGCATGAGCTGACTCCTTCTATAGGGTGGGGGAAGGGATGTATAACTTAAGTTGGATGTATTTAACAATGAGATGAACCCAAATAATACATCCTGACTTGGTCCATATATCTCTGAAATGTATGTGTTTTTAACTTGTCTTATAGATTGATTGATAGAGAGAGAGATAATGTGAGGATGTTTGGAAGTGGCAGTTTAACTATACTTTAAATGGCCCGAACTGTTTCTTACACACTTTGAATTGTCAGAAATGAGTGCTGCATTAAAGCATATGTCTTCCATGTGTGCATTTTGTTAATTGGCGTGGCTCATACTTTCTGGGATGCCTTGAAACTGTATCCTGACCCTGCAAAGACAATTTTGGAAGATTTCATGTCAGCAGTCATTTGGCAGGGGCTGAAGAATTAGCAGCAACCTCCTTCACACTTCCCTTTTGCATGATTTGTGCATGTGGAAGAAACTGCTGCTAACAAGAGTGTTGTTACTATAGGGCTGTATTGTACTTGGAAGGGAGCTCTGTGTCAACAAACCCCTGCATACTTTATTGCTTTGCCTTTTCTATTCTTCTTCTGTCCCCCTTCCCCTCCCCCCCCCGTTTATTCTTGTGGGTTTTTTTCACGTTATTGTTTTTCTTTAGCCAATGAAAAGGTTGAAGATATCAATGGCTGTCCCAGGAGCCAGTCTCAAATGGTAAGAATAACATATATTCTTAGTAAATATTAGAATCTCTTCTCTTTGTTAAGATGCTTTTTAATGATTATTTATTTTATTTAACTGTGGAATACTCAAACCCATGTTTACTATAACTACTCATTCTCTTTTAATCTTCCTGATTCCTTTATGCATATGTTTGGTGTTTGTCAATTCACTTTGGTACAAACTAGCTCAGGATCTTGAGTTAGCTGAGCAACAAAATCGCTTGACATAACATAGTGAACTGCTGTAACAAACCTGCTATTCTGAATATTCAGATAATTTCATTTAACTTCAGTTTTAAAGGCAATAAATCCAAGAACAAATTTTAAGGGGAGCCTTTGTGTCTGGACAGCTGGTTTGAAATACAGGCCCTGCCAACTTATTTTTGAATATAAATAGCCTTTTGGCTTGTCCACTCTGAAGTCCATTTAAATGCACTGACTCCAATATTTTCAGAAATAGCATGTTGGGCATATAGCTCTCTGAGCTATAACTGGCAGCCGGCTAAAAGCAGTTTAATACTCTCAGACAACTAGCCTTAATTGACTATGATTCAGATGGAGGTTTGTTAATTTTTCACTGTCTTGATTGGTTAGTAAACTCCAGGCTTAATACGAGAAAACTTCATTAGCAGGTTGTGGAAATGACCGGTACAAAATCTGATTTTCAGTCACATTACCTCTCACCTACGGCAATCATTTAATGTCAACACTGCACTGTCTTTGAACTGCTCCACTAGACCAATTCCAAGGAATTGTAGCTGCTTATTCACAGTCAAATAATGTGTGAATAATTTACACACATTCACTGCTGGCAAGGCTTTGGGAGTGAGAAGATTCAAATGTGTCTTTTGGTGAGGTTGCGTACTAGCAAACTACTGAAACTAGACAAGAAAGTGGAAATTGAAGATTATTAAGAGTGTTTACATTTAGTCACCTTTTTTTAGGCAAGTTTTTTTCTGTAAAGTGGAAAAAGAATAAGGAGAGATTTCTAGGTAAAATGAAACTAAGTAATTACGTGGTTGTTTTTTAAACTTTGACAGAAACCAAAATCATTAAAGTGGACAGTATCGTCTAGTGTTATCTCTGCTTTCTAACTTCTTATCTCTCTCTCTCTCTCTCTCTCTCACACACACACACACACACACACACACACACACACACACACACACACACACACGATTATTCATTGCTTGTATTACAGCAAAAAGTAGAGGTACCAGCTGAGACTGGAGCCCCATTGTGCTAGGCACTATGCAGACGAGTTGTAAAAGTCAATCACTGTCCTGAAGAGCCAAGACACATGTTAAGGGCAGGAGGGAAAACAAAAGTGTGGAAAAGTAAAGACTTGCTCAAGGTCACCCGTGGGCTGGGAATTGAACTCAGTGTGCTAGGCCATGCTGCCTCCCTTGTTAGCATTTGAATAACATTTTAGATCTGTAGACCTTAAAGCAGCCCGCCAGGGTTGGGAGGCATCATTTTCTCCAGTTTTGCAAATGGGAAAATGAAGGTAGTGAGATGTTAAGAGGTTTGCCCAACAGAATACAGTAATGGGAGAGCTGGCAATAGCACCCAAGTCTCCTGAGTACTTCTAGCTTGTCCTGTGCCCTAGCTACTGAATCTTGCTGCTTCCTTTTCAATAGCTGTTTGCCACATGCTTGCTTTCCTGGCATCATTTTGCTGTTTCTTTTACTTCATATGATGATCACTGTTTGCCTTTGCTTTCTCTCCTCCTCCACCCCAGCACAACTTGTAACTCTTCCACCGGGATAGCTCTCCGCTTTTCTCCTAAATTTGTTTCATATTGCTAGATTCATAGATTCCCAGGCCAGAAGGAACAACTGTGATCATGTAGTCTGAGCTCCTGTATAACACAGGCCATAGAACGTCCCCAAAATATGCTAAGATCTCATTCTCTTTCTATGTCGTTTTCAATAAAAGTGCCCCAGGACAAAGTGTTCTTATTGAAAATGTAAAATAAAACAACTTTTATTTTTTAACAAATTTTCCATACAGTAGAAGTTAAGTACATAAATGCTGATGCATGGATCTGCTGTGGCTGCTTTATGCTTCTTTGGCACCACAAAGTAGCTAGAAACCTAGTAGTTCTGGGCCACTTAATGTTCCTCTTGTGTAGAGGGAATCTTTGTGTGTTGTAGTAGCCCAGTGTCTCATCCCACTCTTGGTTGCAGTCATAAGGTCATGGGCAGGACGTACTTATGCCTCAGGACTTCACAGTGCTGGAAAAGTCCATTGGGGACATTGGCAGCCTTCAGGAATAAAGCTATCTTTGCCCCACCTCTAGTTTATGTGAAGAAAGAGGGCATTTACCTGGGTGTCCTACTGCTGAAAACGTAACTTGTCCTGCCACTTCCGAAAAAACATAGCAGGCAATGGATGTGGTTTAATTAGGCTGCAACTTTATTCACGTAAAATATCTGGGATTACCCGGCAATAAATTGTAAAGTGCAGGTCATCATCATTTCCTTAATCATTTGCATATAATCCCCAACGAGATTCCAGCTATCCCGCTGCTGGGAACCTGATGCCGCTCCTTGTATGAGGTGAAAGGGAGTTGTAAAGGACGGGGAGCATCAGCTGATGCTCCCCACTGTTCCAATTGTAGGAACCCCAAACCCTACTTCTTCAGCTTCCTTAACAGAGGCTAGGAAAAGGAGGGAATTCGACTCCTTGATGTATGAGACACAGGACTCCCAGCTCCCTTACTCAGCTCCCTTAAGGGATGCTTTCCTTCAAATCCTTCATCAATCAGTTCTGTCTGATAACTATATCCCTTTCATAGTGAGTACCCACACTGAACATCCGCCCCAAGTTCTACATACTAAGTTGTGACATTATAACCTTAACCCCACTGCTTCACCCCACCAGGTCCCAAACACACTGTAGGGAAGGCAAAAAAACCCACGGCGCCTCGACCAATCTGGAAGTGAGGGGAAAATTTCTTCCCGGCCCCCAAAGAAAAGTGCAACTAGCAAAATGCTTGCAGTGGATCATGAGGAAACCTGGTTCTTTTGCCAAGTTTGTGGGTGGTGTCAGCCCAACCAGTTAAAAAGGGCTTCTCCAGGGCAGCATGGGGTATAAATACCACCCCACCTCTAGTCAGCATGAAGGGCAGCATAGTGATCTTCTCCTGACCTGGCCCCTAACTGCTTCCAGCTCTTCCTTTCTGTCCCTGTAAACTTTTCCCCAACTCCCTCCACCCCCCATTGTAGAGGGGATCTCTTAAAGGGGCCATGCCCCTTTTATTCCAGACAGGTGGACAAAGCCCACTGGATGGAAAACTGTGGTGAGCATATTCTCTCTATATATAATCCAGTCATGTTGCAAGCACTGATTCATAATTAACCAACAACAAACAAAATACCTTCTTAGTGTTCTCTCTGACTTTTATCTGTTTTGGAGATGATTTTTAAGAAACCTTAGTTGGTAATTCACCCATAATTCTAGTTCCTAAAAATCTAGTTTTTAATTATTTCCTTGCAGTGATCTACCCAAGTACTTCCTTTTCAATGTCTACAGTTCGTGCTCACGTTCGCAATGTGCACATAATAAGCTTGTGACCAGTGGGGCACAAATCTTTCAATTCTTCTATCTGAAAAATGGCATTAAATTTTACAGACTTTGATGGTGCCTTCAAAACAGTCACTAATATCATTGAAGGCTTCTTCTCAAATGTCCCAGGAACACATTCACATTGACGGTGACTAAAGTTCATTTCTGAATACACAAAAATTGCTGGGAGAAACAAAGAACACTAATCCAAACCACAAAGCCACTAAAAGCATTCTAGAAAATCAGGGCCTCCATACTAGAGTCACATACGCCATGATCATCACAAACTTCAGGGCTCACGGACTCGGCCGTCACATGCTGTCAACTTACAAGTGGGAACTAAACTAAGACATCTTTGTTGAGCCATCCCCCAAGGGGTTTTCTCTTTTGTCTAGATTTATTTACCAGATTTAAAACAACAGGAGAGCACCAGAATTTTGCACTTAAGAATGACACCTGCCCTTCTCCTTCCCTGAATGAACAAAATGGTATGCCTATCCCTGTCCAAAAGAGGGAGTAGTCTTTTCTCAAATTAGGAACATTGGGTTTGGCTTTAGAGCACTGGTGAATCCCTGCTATAGGAGACGTGATGGCTAGACATTGCAAAGTAATGTTGTATATCTAAATCAGGCAGAATTGCTCCACCGAGCCAATCAATGCTTTTTGCCAATTTGGCCAAGAATCTGCACTTAGAATTGCTCTTTAGAAATCAATGTGTTCCCGTTTTTTCATCCATATCCATGAAAGTGACTGTACAGAGAATAGTTTCCTTAATATAATAGGGATTATACTCTTTAAAAATTGTTTGTTTGTAAAGAACATTTTAGTTTTGTGTGAAATGCTTCAAATCTGGAAACACTTGATGGTTTGAGTACGGTCCCAAGAGTTCCACATGAAACTGTGTGGATCTTATTGAATGGATACTAGCAAGGCTGGTACGCCTCAAGCTAGATCAACCATCATTGTTTTTATTTGCAAGTGTGCCTGCCTGACTGTCCACACTTTAAAAAGGATGGTTTCACAAATTGGAAAGGTTTCATAAAAGAGATGCAAGAATTATTTGAGGTCTGGAAAACAAGCCTTTTAATAAGAGACTAAAGAAGCTCAATCTATTTAGTTTATCAAATAAAACATTAAAAAGTGACTTGATCATGGTCTGTAAGTATCTAAATAAGAAAAAGATTTCTGATTTCTAGAGGATTTATAATCTAGCAGGCTAAGCATAACAATAGCCACAGTTTGGAAGTTGAAGCTAGAAAAATTCAGACTGGAAATAAGGTGCAAATGGTTAACAATGAGAATAATTAAGCACTGGAACAATTTATATAAGGATGTCGTGGCTTCACCATCAGTTCAAGCCTTTAAATCAAGAGTGTATGTGTTTCTAAATTATTTGTTCTAGATCTGACAGAAGTTATGGATTTGATTCAGGAATTACTAAGTGAAATTCTATGGCCAGTATCATGCAGGAAGTCAGACTAGATTATCATACTGGCTTTTAACATATCAACTTTTAACTTAAAAGTTTTTTGAATGTATGAAAGGAGAAAGGAAGGGATCATAGAATCATAGAATCATAGAATCTCAGGGTTGGAAGGGACCTCAGGAGGTCATCTAGTCCAACCCCCTGCTCAAAGCAGGACCAACCCCAACTAGATCATCCCAGCCAGGGCTTTGTCAAGCCTGACCTTAAAAACCTCTAAGGAAGGAGATTCCACCACCTCCCTAGGTAACCCATTCCAGTGCTTCACCACCCTACTAGTGAAAAAGTTTTTCCTAATAGCCAACCTAAACCTCCCCCTCTGCAACTTGAGACCATTACTCCTTGTTCTGTCATCTTCTACCACTGAGAACAGTCTAGATCCATCCTCTTTGGAACCCCCTTTTAGGTAGTTGAAAGCAGCTATCAAATCCCCCCTCACTCTTCTCTTCTGCAGGCTAAACAATCCCAGTTCCCTCAGCCTCTCCTCATAAGTCATGTGCTCCAGCCCCCTAATCATTTTTGTTGCCCTCCGTTGGACTCTTTCCAATTTATCCACATCCTTCTTGTAGTGTGGGGCCCAAATCTGGACACAGTACTCCAAATGAGGCCTCACCAGTGCCGAATAGAGGGGGATAATCACGTCCCTCGATCTGCTGGAAATACCCCTACTTATACAGCCCAAAATGCCGTTAGCCTTCTTGGCAACAAGGGCACACTGTTGACTCATATTCAGCTTTTCGTCCACCGTAACCCCTAGGTCCTTTTCTGCAGAACTGCTGCCCAGCTATTCGGTCCCTAGTCTGTAGCAGTGCATGGGATTCTTCCGTCCTAAGTGCAGGACTCTGCACTTGTCCTTGTTGAACCTCATCAGATTTCTTTTGGCCCAATCCTCTAATTTGTCTAGGTCCCTCTGTATCCTATCCCTACCCTCCAGTGTATCAACCACTCCTCCCAATTTAGTGTCATCTGCAAACTTGCTAAGGGTGCAGTCCACACCATCCTCCAGATCGTTGATGAAGATATTGAACAAAACCGGCCCCAGCACCGACCCTTGGGGCACTCCACTTGATACCGGCTGCCAACTAGACATGGAGCCATTGATCACTACCCGTTGAGCACGACCATCCAGCCAGTTTTCTATCCACCTTACCGTCCATTCATCCAGCCCATACTTCTTTAACTTGCTGGCAAGAATACTGTGGGAGACTGTATCAAAAGCTTTGCTAAAGTCAAGAAATAGCACATCCACTGCTTTCCCCTCATCCACAGAGCTGGTTATCTCATCATAGAAGGCAATTAGGTTAGTCAGGCATGACTTGCCCTTGGTGAATCCATGCTGACTGTTCCTGATCACTTTCCCCTCCTTTAAGTGGTTCAGAATTGATTCCTTGAGGACCTGTTCCATGATTTTTCCAGGGACTGAGGTGAGACTGACTGGCCTGTAGTTCCCCGGATCTTCCTTCTTCCCTTTTTTAAAGATGGGCACTACATTAGCTTTTTTCCAGTCATCCGGGACCTCCCCCGATTGCCATGATTTGTCAAAGATAATGGCCAATGGCTCTGCAATCACATCGGCCAACTCCTTTAGCACCCTCGGATGCAGTGCACCCGGCCCCATGGACTTGTGTGCGTTCAGCTTTTCTAAATAGTCCCGAACTACTTCTTTCTCCACAGAGGGCTGGTCACCTCCTCCCCATACCGTGCTGCGGAGTGCAGCCGCCTGGGAGCTGACCTTGTCTGTGAAGACAGAGGCAAAAAAAGCAGTGAGTACACTAGCTTTCTCCACATCCTCTGTCACTAGGTTCCCTCCCTCATTCAGCAAGGGGCCCACACTTCCCTTGACTTTCTTCTTGTTGCTCACATACCTGAAGAAACCCTTCTTGTTACTCCTAACATCTCCGGCTAGCTGCAACTCCAAGTGTGATTTGGCCTTCCTAATTTCACTCCTGCATGCCTGAACAATATTTATATACTCCTCCCTGGTCATTTGTCCAGTCTTCCACTTCTTGTAAGCTGCTTTTTTGTGTTTAAGACGAGCAAGGATTTCACTGTTAAGCCAAGCTGGTCGCCTGCCATATTTACTTTTCTTTCTACACATCGGGATGGTTTGTTCCTGCAACCTCAATAAGGAACCTCAATAAGGATGGGCGTGGGAAGCTTGGATTGCCTTCATTATGGTGAATTTAGCAACTAAAACCCATGAGTTGTGTCCAAACCCAGTGATGCCCTCCACTGTGAGAAATAAAAATTATAAATGAGGAAACTATTTCTTTTTCTTTCTGGGGGAGAGGACTCAACAAATATTCTGTATTTTCCTCATAAAATTTACAGGCCATATTCAACCTCCAAATTGTATAGCTTCTGCCCCTGCCCAGTAAAGGAAAACAGAATCTGCACAAAGAGGAATGGATAGCATGACACCCATATACTGCCATCCTGCACACACCTGTGTGAAATGCTGAGAACTGGGAACTTCTCTGTGTTTCAACCTTTGGTTTTGAGGAGTTAATACTAAAAAAAAGTATCATGGTTTATTTTTTAAAATATGAGGAATTTAGATTAAGGATACCAAAGATCAAATCTGTAAATATTGCAGTGAAATCTGTTATATACATTCTGGATATCATATTGATGTTTACACATCGGAGGATTTCCAAGCCAGTTTTTCCATTTAAGTGTGTTATACTCTGAAATGGTTTATATTCTGAAATCAGATTACAAGTGGAAATATCTTTTTTTTTTTTTTTTTTTTTTTTTTTTTAGAACTATAGGAGTAGGACTTCCTCCCTAAATACCATTACTACACATTCAGTCTGGGAATTTGAAAGCCAACCTGAGTTCCTTCCTTCTCATGCCTGAGGCCCCCTCTGGAGGCCAATTTCTGACCTCAGTTACACTTGTGCAACCTCCTTGCCTTCTAATTCTGCCTTTTGTGTTTCTTGAGTAACCCTATGCTTTCAGTGGATTTGCACAGACGTACACAATTGGCTGTAAACTGGAATTTAGTAGAAGTATGCGAGAAAGTCCAGAATCCAGCTTTCTCTCTCAGCTGTGCTGGCTCTGCAGTGCTGAGTAAAAAAGCAGTAGAAATGTGTTTTAGTCACTGCTGTAAGGAAGTATGATTCTGGGTACACAATAGGTACAGATCCACTAAGCAAAATGGTGCCATTTTTATGCAGTCACTTTCAGAAGACCTACACTTCAAGGCCCAAATATTAGCCCTAAGTTTATCCCAATTAACAGCAGAGCAGTCTGAAGTTTCATGTGTCCATTTTGGAAAGCAAAACGAGGCAATCTGTTTTCCCACTAGCAGGGCAAAGACCACTGGGCTGAATGGGTCTCTTGTAAGTTTTTAAAATAACTTTGAAATCTGTACTGTTTGAGATGCATCTAGAGGCACACAAAAAGGGATCACTCACAAGTTCTCTCAGAGAGGCCACAATATCAGTATTGTTCAAACAGCAGGGCAGTTTCCCCTATCTATCCTGCATACTTATATGACTTCCGTCACTGCAATGTCTGAATATGCACTTCTTTCCACTTCTTAAAAGCCAATATCTCTTCTAAATAGTGGTTTCTAGACTATAGCTATAGAACTGGCTAGGAGCATAGAGGAATTCCTGTCCAGAATTGTATGCGCTGAAACCAATATGATTTTGTCTATGGACGTTGTACAGCTATAAACTAAGAAGGGCATTACACTTACTAGGGAAGGTAAGAAGGTGTGGAAGCTATATGTGTTGGTCTCACTTGATTGCAGGGGCATGCACAGGAATTTAAATGTCACTGCTTTGCGGTGGCGGGGCGGGGGGGCATGTTCTGTGCTCCCACCATGACCCCGGGGCCAGAGGAGCTGTCAGCTCCCACCACAACTCAAGGGCTGGAAGAGAGTGCTTTCCCTGCTGCAGCCCCAGGGGCTGGAGAAACTCTTTGCCCCTGTCAATTATTGGGAGCCCCCCCCTCCCCCTTTGTGCATGCCCCTGCCTGGTGGGAAAAGGTTTCTGATTGTCTACAGTCAGGATACTGGAAAACTGAATATCCTCTCTGTACAATGGGGCAGAAATTAAAACAGTTTCATTAGCATCTGTGGTATTTTCCTTTACAAGGGGAATCTGTCAGGGATGTATATTGTCATCCAGTTTATTTATTGGAAACATTGGCTAACAAAACTGCAGAATTAGAGGGCATTAGAATTGGGGCTGAAAGACACCTTTTGTCTTTCCTTCAGCTGAAACTGTTATATACCTAAATCAGGCTGAATTGCTCCACCAAACCCATCAATACATTTACCAATTTGGCCAAGAATCTAAACTCAGAGTTGCTTGGTAAAAATCACTGTTGTCTCCTTTTAATGATCAAGTCACCAGGGATATGCTTAGTGGGCTGTAGAAACATTAAAATAGTTACATGTGTAGTTTGTCCACAAAGAAAAAGAACTGATTCCATTAAATACCAATTATATACTTAGAATAATATAATACAGACTTAGTATAGTAATTCACCAATGCTATTGAAATAAAAGTTCTGCTTAAAGTCCTCTTTCTATATGCACCATATTCACAATGTGTATGTGTGAATATTTTATAAAATATTTTTATTTTAAAATAATGTTTACATTCTAAAGTCAAAGGTTAGGAAATGCCACAATTAAGGGTGTCCAGATAACCTTAACATGGCCCCTTTGTGTATATTTGCACTGTTATACAGTCTTAAATTACGTGATCACATACTATTTTTCCATATGATCTTTGCCTGATTCAGTGCACAGAATGGGTAGCTTTTCAATATTGGCAAAAGTCTCCATTAATTTGGGTGCCAGTTTCAGACATCTGGGCCTGATTTTTCAGAGTACTTAGCATTTGTATAGAATTTCATATGTTCAAAGCACAGCTCTCACTTACTTCAGTTGCAGTTGTGAGTGCTCATCGCTTGTGCAAATCTGGACCTAAACATCTCATGTTGGGCAGTCATAAAATGAGGAACAATTAGTGGCCACCTGTGAAAAGTTTGGGTTAAAGGACTTGACCAGCATCACAAAGGGACTCAGAGGCAGATATAGAATCCAATTTTCTGGGGAAGTTTTCCCATTTAGAGACCCCCTCATCCAGATCAATTTCTTTGTCAAAAACTCTCTCTCATTTTTTTCATCTCAGTTGTTTTCTTATCTACATCTTTTTCAGTCAAAATTGTATATATCTTAGAAATTGAACCTTCTGTTCTGGCTTGCTCCTGGGTCAACTCTTCAAATGTGGTTAAAGGTCTTAAATACTGTATCATAAAGGATATGCACAAGGAAGCAAAATTCAAATTGCATAGGCGACGTTAAGTCTGGCATTTCTTAACTTCTTAGTGCTTGACTTAGTAACCGTAATATTTTCTTAATGTAGTGTTTGTGTGTTTAAAAAGGAGAAGACATTCCACCCTGTGGAGCCATATTGGTGCCCACAGGGTTCATCAGCGGGTTCATCAGCAAGGTAGGAATCTTTAGAGCCACAGCACACACCTCTACTACTGGATCTAACAGGGTAGCTGGTATTCTCTATGTGGACCAGCCACTAGAAGGGGGGTATCTGTGAGACAGATATGTGCTTGCCAGTGAGTTTCACAGATACATGCTTACAACCGAGAAACGTAAGGAGTCAAAATATGGGTTCTCTACCAGATTTTGGGGGGTTATCTGAACTAGTGGTTATATATATATAGGCTTCTTCCTCTAGACACCCGCAGCAGTAGCATTGAGAGCACAGGAAGGACTAGCTCCCTGCTCCCAATTCCAGAACTCTCCAGCTATGAGGAAGAGCCATTGCAGGCTAGTGCTGTTCAGAGAATTTAGCTGCCAGCCTCTGACAAGTATCTACTGCACATGTACAAACTGATTTTCAAAGTCTTATAACTCTACCAAACGTTGGTGGCTTTTAATGGGGACAGCAAAAAACAACTCTCTAATCCTAGGTTGATCCCCCTGTTGATCCCAGGTCAATTCCTGTTCCAAAGCATGCTGGTACTAAGATTCCCAGTGAAACTGCTGTAAGAAAGTTTAAACACTAGCAACAACAATGTATGTTTTCCCAGTCCTCATCTAATCTATGATGTTTTTGCTGAAACTTTCCACACGAAAGAAAGAAAGAAAGAAAGAAAGAAAGAACAGTCGGAGGCAGGCAACCAGCATGGGAAATTTCAGGCCAAATGGCTAACGTTTCTCAAAATTATAAGCACCTGACAACAGCATTATAATGGAAAATATTAGGAAACTTGGCTGTAACTTTTGCTGCCAGCTCCATCTATAACAATATATATGTGTATACAACAGACACAAACATGTAGGCACACACATTTTTTGAGGAAGGAAGTATTGAATTTTAGTTCTCTCAATTTCATTTTTGCAATTTTTAATCATTACTTGTCTGATACGATTATAATCCGTCTTTATTTTTTTTTCCTGGAACCCTTTATTCTGCACTGAAGCAAGCAGTCCTCTTTGCAACCATATGAGATCAGAAAACATTAAAAGAACCACAGGATTTTTGACAATTTATCTTCACAAAGCGACTCAGAGTTATTCATTCGCACCAGACTGTGAGCTACATATTCCATTGAATTGCTCACATCTGAGTGTGTGATGTCATAAAAGAAAATGCTCAGCAGGAACACATCCTGGGTATCATGTGCTAGAAAACAGTGCACTAATCAGTAAAGAGGAAGCACATGCGCTCATTAGCCCTTTTGTTTAAGTTTTTGAGTTGCTTGTCATTTGAACACATTTAATCCCCAGTATAAATCAGCAGCTATTTAATGAAAAAATCATGTATCAGTTTCAGTGAAGATAGAGAAAACACTCATCCTATATAGTGTGTAGTATATTAAAATACACTTAAAGTTGATCATGAACATATAGAAGAACTATGGCAAGTATTTTAGAAAGCACCTGTTGGTTACAGCAGTGAATACATTTCTCCCAATATAGTAGCAGAAGGATTATAGAAAATATGTCTGCTATATAGTGGTGAATCTCTATGATCTTGTATATCGAAAAAAAGGAGCATGTTATGAATACTGGGAATGTCTAGAATGCGTAGCATATTTAAAAATAGCAGCTAAAAAGCATGATATTTAGGTGAACTGCAAAGACACAAGTTCAAGCTTTACAAGAAAACAAAAAGTTGTTTTGAAATGATTTTCTTTTACAGTATGTCCTAACTGGCTTGTATTAAATGTCAGGTTTCATCAAATGCTGGTGAGAGTCTTTGGACTTAAACACTAAGGAACTATATTACAATGTATGACCCCACCGTGGGAAATACAACTAGATTATACGAAGATATATTTAAACTGAGTTAATCTGCTAGTGTCACAGACAAGTTATCACAAAGTCTTTTTATTTCAGCAGAGTTCATTAATTCCCTTCCATGTAAGGGCTTTTGACCATGTTCATAACAATATAAACTGAATCTTCTTACTTATTTATGTAATTTATCCATAAAAATTTGCTCTGACCTAAAACTCAGTACACAAGGTCTCAGTTATGATTGACTAGTACCACTTTTCTTTTAAAATAAACATATACATTATTTACCAGATTTCTGGTGTCATAGGAGTATTTAAAACAGTCATGTAATGGTTTGAGGAGGCATGGGCCAGATCCTCAGCTGGTGTTAATCAGTATGGCTCCATTGAAATCAATGGGACTATACTGATTTACCTTTCCCGAGGCTCTGGCCCAGTGTCTGGATATGGATTAGTTTCCCTGTTGTGGTTCAGAGTCAGTCAAAGGTAAGGCTCAAGTTTAGACTTGATCATACCAAGATCTCACATGTTGATAGCATAAGATCCCGGCTATCTTGAATGGCGGAGATCTTAACAGATCAGTGGTATTCTTGACACTTTTGGTCACTTCTGCTATTCTGCCTCAGTACTTCTCCTCAGGCCCCATAACTAGCTTTTTGCAGGAGCAATCACTCAGGTTTATATATACAGCATCAGCAACAGTGTACCGAAGATGTAGGTGTGTAGGTATACTTCATTTTTACACATGAACCTTGGGCCTCCCTTTGGACCTCTAAGGTCTTTGGACCTTCTGTGATAAGCTGTCATATCCTTACATTGTGTAAATTGGCATAACTGAAGATGTGGTCCAAATACTTCACTTTTTAATAACACCTACTGGATTTTGGGGTGTGAAAATGTTTGGAGAACTATTTCAAACATTTTTACATTCATGCACTTCACATAGATATGCTAACTTTGGCTATGGCTAGAACTGAAAGGGACAACATACAATATGGTTGCTTATACATCCAGGTAACTCAAGTGCTTCAAAGAGTCCTGTAGCACCTTATAGACTAACAGATATATTGGAGCATAAGCTTTTGTGGGCGAAGACCCACTTCATCAGACACATGTGTTGGAAATTTCCAGAGGCAGGTATAAATATGCAGACCAGAATCAGGTTTGAGATAACAAGGTTAATGCCATCAGAGAGGATGAGGTCCACTGCTAGCAGCTGATCTGGAGGTGTGAACACCAAGAACTCCAACTCAGAAACCAATCCATGCAACAAACCTCGATGCCAACTCTGTCCACATATCTACATCAGCAGCACCATCACAGGACCTAACCAGATCAGCCACACCATCATTGGTTCATTCACCTGCACATCTACCAGTGTAATATACGCCATCATGTGCCAACAATGCCCCTCTGCTATATACATCGGCCAAACAGGACAGTCCCTACATAAAAGGATAAATGGACACAAATCAGATATTAGGAATGGCAATATACAAAAACCTGTGGGAGAACACTTCAATCTCCCTGAACACACAAGAGCAGATTTAAAGGTAGCCATCCTGCATCAAAAAAACTTCAAGACCAGTCTTCAAAGAGAAATTGCTGAGCTACAGTTTATTTGCAAATTTGACACCATCAGCTCAGGATTAAACAAAGACTGTGAATGGCTAGCCAACTACAAAAGCAGTTTCTCCTCTCTTGGTGTTCACACCTCCAGATCAGCTGCTAGCAGTGGACCTCATCCTCCCTGATTGCATTAACCTTGTTATCTCAAACCTGATTCTGGCCTGCATATTTATACCTGCCTCTGGAAATTTCCACCACATGCATCTGATGAAGTGGGTCTTTGCCCACGAAAGCTTATGCTCCAATATATCTGTTAGTCTATAAGGTGCTACAGGACTCTTTGTTGCTCTTGCAGATCCAGACTGACACGGCTACCCCTCTGATACTCAAGTCCTTCAGAAGACTATGATAACATTTCTTTTGGCCAAGCATCCAAGACGGAATCCTGGCTCTACTGAAGTCAATGGCAAAACTCCCATTAATTTCAGGGGGACAGAATTTCACTCTCAGATGTACGAGTGCACTGCTTGTGAAACATCTTTGAAGTTTCCCCTTCACTAGGACTTTAGGCACAAAACTCTGTGTTAAGAGTATGATGAAACCCCACAAAGGGTACTCAGATAGCCTGTTGATAAGCATGAGATGAAAACGTAGATAGATGGATACAGTGCAGGGGTTGGTTTATATGTATAATCTATTTTAACTCTTTATAGTGCAGAGGTATGGCAGTTTAGAGTGTTTTTATACAAAGTTTTCAGAATATTGAACATATTGAATATTGAACAACAAATAGGTACAATAGCATGATTGAAGACTAGAATTTGAGCCTTCCATTTGAACACTTGGCTTTTGTGGGTTTCTGATTTAAATGTGGATTTATTTTGGTAAACTTTGTCATCTCTTTTATTTAATGTGGTTTTGCACCTCTTACATTTTCTTTTAAGTTTCAGTTTTATTTGAATCAGTAACATGAAGACTGAACTTAAAAAGAAGCCAATGACATTGGTTAAGCTCTGATTTTCCTTATAAGTTCCTGAGAGCTCTGTATAGGTTAGAGCCAGAAAACCATCCATGTGACCATAGGTCTGTATGAGGTGTAATTAAATTTCATTAAACAACTCTCTGTGCAATGCTTTGAATATTTAGAGATTGTGACTAATTATTAAGTATTTTGTAGGACCTTTCATCTGATGAGCTCAGTGGTTTTTTTGGTTTTTTTGGGCATATTTTTGAGGGTCAGGAGTTTGCATATTGTAGAAATGATTATTTGTTGGCTGTAAGTGGAACTGAACATTTGCAGAGTCAATCACAGGTCTAAAGTGTGAAGTATAATTACATTGAAAGCTGACAGGTGAATGTGTGTAATTAAAAAAATCAGGGTTGATTCTTATGAAATCCAAAGGGCAAGTCAGTAGAAAATATTAAATTATCAATGTCTCTCCTCCACATGCTGTAGCATTGTAGCTTCCAATATAATCAGCAGTGGGCGGTTAGAAAGCAAGAAGGGCATTGGGATGGATTCCATTTGCAAAGTTCACAATATGTCTAGGAGTTAAGTGCTCTATAGTTTTAACTGTTTATATATCCTGTAAAGAGAACTGAAATGCCTTTAAAGGTTTAATTAAATCTTCTAAATAGGCACTCAATTATAGTCTGCGTTTTTACCCAGTGGAGAGGAATTTTGTTTAACAGAGTAAGGGGTACATCTGTGTGATGCCTTCCACTTTTCTGAAGCTGGTTAATCTCCATAAATATTTAGATAAAGGCACCTAACTGAAAGAGAGGCATAGCATAACTACTAAATACTATAGGCAGACTCCCTGAAATAACAAAGTGCTTCTATTTGTTGTATCTACTTATGTTTAAACATGAGCTCTCAATGTAACACCATGGCCAAAAGGGACTAATGCAATCCTAGGATATATAAACAAAAATATTGAGTGGGAGTAGGGAAACTATATTATTTCTGTATTTGGTATGACCATTATTGGAGTACTGTGTCCAGTTCTGGTGTCCACAATTCAACATCAAGGATGTTAATAAATTGATGAGGGTTCAGAGAAGAGCCACAAGAATGATTAAAGGATTGAAAAACATGACTTGTAGTGATAGACTTCAGGAGCTCCATCTGTTTAGTTTAACTAAAAGAGGGTTAAGGGGTGACTGGATCTTGCAGAACAAATATATGATAGAGGACTCTTCAGTCTAGCAGACAGAGGCATAACATGATCCAATGACAGGAAGTTGAAGCAAGACAAATTCAGACTAGAAATAAGGTGCAAATTGTTAACAGTGAGGGTAATTAACGACTGGTACAACTTACCATGGGTTGGGGAAGATTCTACATCACTGAGAATTTTAAAATCAAAATTGGATATTTCTCTAAAAGATGTTCTAGCTCAAATGAATTAATTCAGAGATGCTCTATGACCTGTTTCAAAGAGGAAGTTTGACCAAATGATCACAGTGGCCCCAATGAATCTATAAACCATGTAATCTCCTTAAGAAAAATATCTCACAGATCCTTAGAGTAGTATTTATCTTCAATTTTCTGCCCTTCCTATATGTGCAGCTCTTTCACTGATAAGAGAAATTCCACACATGTACACAGAGTATAATACCATCATAGGGAACTATAGTAGAACTCCATTTATCCGACCCTCCATATTAACCGAACAACTGGAGCACATGGGTCCAGAAGCGGGCAATCTTTCCTGTGGCTGTTAGATGGCGATGCAGCCTGGCACTTTCCCAGTCTCTGAATTTTTTGATCTGGTCCTAGTTAGATTGGATAAACATGTTTCTGCTGTACTGTGAAGATCTAAGCAGAGAATGTTGTGCTTCATACAACTCTCACTCTAACCTTCCAAGTGACCTTTTACATTCTTGTCTGAACAGATCAGTACATCTGCCTGTTGCACAGTCCAAGTATTTGGGGAGTTAATTTGCTTTAACATTGCTGGGGTCACTGTTAAAATTTTGCATTGGAAGTGTAAGGTGGATGAATTTGGGTCATGTATTTCTTTTTAATATCTGTTGGAGATGGAAGTGGAAGGTATGTGGGTTTTAAATAACTCCAGCATCATTTCCTCAAAATTTTTGCCTTCCACATACCAGTAGTTATTATTCTCTAAGGGGAATTTTCTCCCCCAAATGCCTCCAATAACTTTATTTTTAATTTGTGTAAATGTTTTTTTATTGAAAGGCCCTGGCTGAAATTGGAACGGGCTTTTGGGTTGACATTACTTGGATAGTTCAGTGCTGCGTATTTTCATTAAATGCTTCTTTAATTATTCCATTAGTAAATAAAGACTTCGTTAGGGAACAAGGAATGTCAATAGGGTATACCTAACATCCAGAAAAGTATTATAATTTCCATAGAATAATTCTCCTATGTCCCTTATATCCGGGTGAGGTAACAGGCCACCTGCACCAGAGAGTAAGCAGAACCAACTTAACATCTCCCAGTAGAACCAACAACAGCTGCTAAAAGGGTGGGTTTGCAGATGTACATCACCCACTCAGACTCAACATTGTCTTCCAGCAAAATTGCAAAAATACATTTAATATCAAAATAACGTTATTGGGGGGGGGCATTGGAAATGGAACCCTTGATTAAGGAATGAGATTATTTTTAAATCTTCTAATAATTTATTCTGATCTTTCCCTATATTTTTGCAATTTTTACTGGACTTGTATGGACTGGACTCCAACCTTGCCACTCCACACCAGTCACCAACCCCACCCCGCAATAGCATGAATCCGTATTTCCATGGAGAGCACTCTTCACAGTCCTAGGCAAAGGGAACAGAGCTGCGGAGGCTGCTCAGTATAGGAAAATCCATGCTTAGAAGTTTCCCTTGGCATACAGATACTGGACCCGGTAATCAAGGTACCTGACATAACATTCAAAAACCAGTAGGAGAACACTTCAGTCTTTCTGGTCACTCAGTAACAGACCTAAGAGTGGCAATTCATCAATAAAAAAAACTTCAAAAACAGACTCCAAGGAGAAACTGCTGAACTGGAATTAATTTGCAAACTGGATACCATTAAATTAGGCTTGAATAAAGACTGGGGTGGCTGGGTTATTACACAAACTGAAATCTGTTTTCCCCTACTGCTACTCACACCTTCTTGTCAACCTTGTTTGTAATTGGCCATCCTGATTATCACTACAAAAGTTTTTTTTCTCCTGCTGATAATAGCTCACGTTAATTGATTAGTCTGGCAACCCCCATCTTTGCATGCTCTGTGTGTGTGTATATATATATATATATATATATATATATATTCCTACTGTATGTTCCACTCGATGCATCTGATGAAGTGGGCTTTAGCCCACGAAAGCTTATGCCCAAATAAATGTGTTAGTCTCTAAGGTGCCACAAGTACTCCTCGTTCTTTTTGCGGATACAGACTAACACGGCTACCACTCTGAAACAAGGTACCTGAAGATTCCTCAGTGGGAACAGAGTAGGTTTTGTATAACTTCAGAACAGATTCAAGGCTTTGGATAGTCCCCCCCCCCCCCCCGGGAGTTCATATTTGGAAGTATTTACCGATTTTAGTAATAACCTTGATTAAATTAGGTATGTACTTTTTTTATAACAGACATTGATGAAAGCAAAAGCAATTCAAGAAATTTTGTTTGGGAATCTAAAACATTTTTCCATTGTGCTATGCTTATAAGAACACTAATTTTAAAGAAATGAGATCAACATGAAATTAGTCATTTTCACAAGTTTGAAACTAGCTCACTTTCAGATCTTTTATGCCTGTTAAACTAGTGTACACTATACAGTATCAAAAAGCACCCAGCCAGTTAGATGTACTGTAACACTTGTAAGAAAGAAGATCACTAATTCAGTCCATGTTGTGTCCTGAAGTTCCTGAGCTTCACTCCTTATCTTATGACTTAATATGGAAAAGAGATGGAGTAAAAATACTTGTTACAGCAGGGACCAGCCCTTCTTGAATATGTAGAAAGCACCTAGCACATAGTGGGAGCTACCATAAATAAATTAATAATAAAAATATCAGATACTATATAAACATTTTCCCCCTTTTTGGTAAATAAATGAACTTTAGGGACATAATTCCTGTGAAAAATAGGTGAAAGCACCAACACTACCAAAGGAAATAGAGTACGTGACAGAGAGAGATCCTTCATAACTTTTAAGAAAGATGAGGCCAATCTTTTTAATGGCTTCCAATAATTCCTTGTTATTTACACTTAATGTACATTTTCAAGAAGAGAAACAGCTGTATTCTATGGGGAATGGGTGTGACCCCTATATTTAAGTCGCCTTACACTTTCCAGATTTCTATAAAAGGACTTGGCAAACTTTCAAAAGAGCTGAACACCCCGTTTTCACATCCAGAACAATAGGAACTTCTCAGGCCTGAGCTATTTTGAAAATCAGGCCACATTATATAGGTGCCTAAATGCAACCTTAGTTGAGTTGAAAGTCTGGCTCATAAGGGTAGACTGATAAAAGGAAAAAAAAAACAAAACTTGGGCTGATTTTCCATTCCATTATACCAGTTTTGTACCAGTGTGACTCTATTGACTTCAGCAGAGTCAGACAGGGATAAATTGGGTGTAATAGAGAATCAGGCCCAAAACTCATACTTTCAAAACCATAACATGTGTGCGCACACATACACACAAAATGTAAATGGAACAGCACACAGTGTTTTCTTCTATAGCTTGTTTGCTTTGCTACTTCAGTGTCCCCTCACCATCACTACCCTAAAGAAGAACGTACTAGCTTTCTGGCTAGTTTAATTAGCTCATGTAGTTATAATACCTGGGAAAACTATATGGTGTTAAAAGCCTTCAGACTCAGATGTCACCTGTGTGGTGTATTTGGTCTGCTGTTGATTATTCTAATCGCTAATAAAAAATGTGAATACAGAATTGCTCTTTATGACTGTACCTTTATAATTTTCTACACATTTAAAGAAGAGGTAAAATAAGTATTCTGCATGTTAGTGAAACATACGTTTGCAAAATAGGGAAACAAGCTGAAAAAAGGCTCCCAAAAGGAACAAAGTTATAAGGCAAACTAAAAATTTGGGTGTTTCCCACACCACAAATGCATTGCTAGCAAGACACAGATGTGTGCAGTATATGAGCCAATGGAAAAAAAAAGTGAGCAAAGATACTGCTTTTGAATACCCCAGAATGGCTTAAAGTGGGCTAGGCCAAAAAAGAGAATGTGTGTGTATGTATGTGAGTGTATATGTGACCTAGCCAAAAGTGATGTTGCACTGTCCAATTTAAGTGGTGATTACAATATAGGCCATCCCCACCCTTGAAATATTTTCCTGTTCTTTCCAGGGCTCATTGCTTCAAGCAGTGGGTTTGTAATGGATGTACAGGATACAGGGACTCATGCACTAGGAGAGGACCCTGTGCATATTTCTGATTGAAAACAAATAGTATTAGTTTAATTGTCTAATTTTTGAGCTTTGTACTCTTATTTCTCAGTCAGGTAGATCCACATCAGACACTATTCCCTTGTTTTAATAAAAATAGTTCTACAATGGTCCACAGTAATGGTCCACAATAATACATTAGTTAGTAGTGATACTGCTTTAGAATTCTGATCTATATTTGGATACAACAATAACAGCTGCTATAGAAAAACGTAAAGGCTGGGTCTCTATTGGGTACATTCCTGACTAGCCTCTCTAATGCAGTAGGGCGGTGTTCTTCAATGAATACATTAAGAAAGACCATTTCACATTTGTATCACTCTACTTCTGGTAGCTAACATTAGAAAGCATTGCTCTGTCCTTTTAAAGGGAGCTGTGTCATTAGGATGTATTCAAGCAAGCTGTCAGAGCCCTAAAACTTTATTATGAACTTATTAAAAATCGTATAGTTGAGGAGTGACAGACGTGACACAACAAGAAATATACTCATCCCAGCATGAAGTTGTGTATCTCCTATAATACAATGTATTAGGTATTTTAAATGATGATCACAGAATTGACTCCAGAGTCTGATCTTTTTGATCTTCTAGTCTATCTACCCTTCCAATGCAGGATTTTTCTTGTTGCATATTTATTACAGTTTTGTCCAATCTAATGTGAAATGCCAAGTGATAGGCCTTCTTGTGTTCTACTGGTAGATAGTTTCACAAGCTAATACATGTCAGTCAGGTGCTTTCACTGATATTCTGGCTAAACTTTCCCCTTCCTAATAATCTGTTTTACTGAAAGGAGGCTGTTAAAAATGGTATCTTCTTTCTCAACAGATCTGTTCCTTGTGTGTATTCAGAGTATCATATGCTTATTCAAGTGACCAGCTACATTTTTACTGCATGCCAGACCTGTCAGCGCTACAGAACTTAAATGAGAATGAGCTGTATGCTATTCCAGTTTGCAAGTCAAAATTTTTTTCTAGCTGCTAGCCCTGTGAGCTCAATGAGAAACCTGTAAGTCAAGCTATGCTCACCCTTCTCATGCATCACACCTATAACAGCATTTCTACAGAGAAATTCTTTGAGCAGTTATACCTTTGTGACCTAATTTCCTTTAGCTGTGCTGCAACTGAAGCTCAATAAGTGACTCAGAAGAGAACCTAGCTCAATCTCCAACGATGTGTTGGTTAACAGAAATAAAAGAAATAAAAATCTATTTATATCACTAAAATAAACAAATAATTTGGAAATATACACAGGGAGCAGATCTGTATTAAGCAAGAAGATGCCATATTTACAAAGACACCTTCATACTTCACTTTGAGGAATCCAGAACATAGCATGGCTGTTTAACATATATAGGCAGTAATCACATTCTTTGTGCATGTTCTTTTAAGGTAAGGAAAGTGCATTTTTTTTTGTCTGTCTGCTGTAAGCTTCAGAAGAAGGCATATTAATCAAATGCAGCGATTGATCATAGCTTCATATAAATCTAGACAAATATACTTCTTTATTAGTCATTACTACTTGTCTTATGAGTATCTTGCAGTCCAATTTAAACTTGGAAGTGGAGAAAGTATTGTCTGCCAACCAAAGGAGATGAAAGCCAGTCTTAGTAATAGCAAAAACAATCCTAATAAATAGACATATTCTATATGGTGAGTCACTGATGAGTTTCAATCCCCCTAATGAGCTATTCCCATAAATCTACTAACTGCTGGTATTGTCATTCATTTGTGGAGAAGTGTCCGCTGTAGTTATTTATTTCTATAGAGCAGCGGTTCTCAAACTGTGGGTCGGGACCCCAAAGTGGGTCGCGACCCCATTATCATGGGGTCTCCAGGGCTGGCATTAGACTTGCCGGGCCCAGGGCCAAAGCCCAAGCCAACTGCCTGGGGCCGAAGCCAAAGCTCGAGCCCCACTGCCTGGGTGACGGAGCTCAGATTTTGGCTTTGACCCCCCTGCCCGGGGTGGTGAGGCTCGGACAGGCTCAGGTTTTGGTCCCCCCTCCTGGGGTCGTGTAGTCATTTTTGTTGTCAGAAGGAGGTCTTGGTGCAATTAAGTTTGAGAGCCTCATTATAGAGTACTAAAATGCCACAATGTTTTCCATAAAAAGTAGACAATTCATATCTGCAGTGCTGTATTTGGTACAGCAGATTTTAATACCTATCTTCTTTAGTATTACCCATAATAATTAGGTGTATCATATTTGTGATTACAGAGTGTATTACTGCATATTTCTTAGAGATGGATGGGTCCTAACTACAATAGATCTGTATCTCAGTTATGAACCCCCTACATTTTGGGCAGTATTTAGATGTGGGGACTTGGTTGGATCCATTTCCAATATCCACAGTAAGCCTTGCCATTTGGTATTTTTTAAAGACTACAAACAAAAATAAAAGCATGCATTTTTGATAAGCAATTTTTGAAAATATAAAGATAAAAGACCTGATCTTTAGAAGCAGCCTACCATTTTGTGGGAACAACTTTGCAGGCTCCATTAAATGCAATATCATTTAGACACTGCTATCTGATTGTGATCATAGAGTGGGTTGGTTTCTAAATTACAGACATAGCCTGAGTTTATGTGTGTCCACAAAATTGGAGCCAGGTCTCAAAATCAGCCCCAGTTATTGTTGAATTTTAAGAAAGAAGATTTATATTATTACAGAAACTTTTGTTCATTCTGAACATTAATTTCATTGTCAAGCATACAGACTCATTGGTAGCACTAGTTTTTGATATGGCTAGCTACGCGTGTATGTTTGCATCTATCTAATATATGGGCAATGAAGGTTTTATTGTGTGGTTACCTATTCATCCCTGGCTTTTAATAAGAGCTACGTTTTGTAAATGATGTGATAAATTCTGAAGTAATGATTGAAAATACTGTTTAGCATATAGACTACCTGAATGAAAAGATTGTATAATGTGTTGAGCTGTTACTGTGGGATTCCGAAACAATTATGGTTGTGAAGTGACAAAAAAATTATTTTTATAAAATGGGCTGAGCAACACTTTGGGGAATTAGTGACAACGGTGCAAAGTTGATCACCGGTAGCCTGATCCTGCACACATTTATATGTACACCTCTGTTGGTAGAATTGGGCCCATGTTTGGTGTTCCTGTGGAAATCAATATGCCTACCTGCAAACCTTGAGTACTATACTTTCCTGAACTGGTTCTGTTAGGGTTGCCAACCCTCCCGGTTTCACCAGGAGTCTCCTGGAAATGGGCTCTATCTCCCGGAGGCTATTGAAGCCAAACCGGGAAATTTTAGGCTGCTAAAAGTCTGGTGGCACAGCGGGGCTAAGGCAGGCTCCCTGCCTGCTGTGGCCATATGCCATTCCTGGAAGCGGCCAGCACGTCCCTGTGGCCCCTGGTGGGGGGGTCCAGGAGGTCTCCGCGTGCTGCCTTCACTCCGAGCGCCGACTCCGCAGCTCCCATTGGCTGTGAACCGTGGCCAATGGGATCTGTGGAGGAAGTGCCTGTGGGCGGAGGCAATGTGCAGAGCTTCTTGGTTCCTCAGCCCCCACCACACAGGGACAACAGGGGTGTTGTGCTGGTCGCTTCCGGGAGTGATGCGGGGCCAGGGCAGGCAGGGAGCCTGCCTTAGTGCTACTGTGCTGCTGACTGGGAGCCACCCGAGGTAAGTGCCACCTGTCAAGAGCCCACAGCCTCACCCCCTCCTGCACCCCAACCCCCTCCCAGAACCTGCACTCCGCACTCCCTCCGGCACCCCAACCTACTGCCTCAGCTTGAGCCCCCTTCAGCACCCAAACTCCCTCCCAGAGCTTGCACCCCTTCCTGCATCCCAACCCCCTACCCCAGGCTCCGGCAAGAGCACCTTCCCACATTCTGAACTACTTGGCCCCAGCCCAGAGCCCACACCCTCTCCCGCACCCCAGCTCCCTGCCCCAGCCTGGTGAAAGTGAATGAGGGTGGGGGAGAGCAAGGGATGGAGAGGGGGGGATGGAGTGAGTGGGCAGGGCCTCAGAGAATGGGCGGGGCAGGGACGGGGCCTCGGGGCAGGGTAAGGGGCGAGAAAAAGGGTATTTGGGTTTGTGTGATTAGACAGTTGGCAACCCAAGTTTCTGTTCAGCTAGAATGCTCTGTAACTTTAATTATATCTGTTATGCTAATGAGGAACATCATCCTTCTTAATAGTTAGGGTTAAAGTATTTTCTGAAAAGGAAGTAGGGCACAAAAAGTTTGGAGATCTGGTGTTTGTGTCAGGTCTACATGACATGTATCATGTTTGTCACAATGCAAAGACTGCACTCCCTGAGACATAAGAAGATGGAGTGCTACTTTCCACTCTTGGTATGAAGTAAAGCTGTGTCCCAGCCTATTTTAACCCTATCACTAGCTATTTAAATAAATATGGAGCTCAGAGATCCATACCACTCTTGATTGAAACAGCATTGAGGAGTGGAAGTTGGTTGAGGTCTCTTAGAACTTTTGTAATTGCAAAATTATTCTCATCTGTTTGTACATTTGAATAAAAAGTGTTTGGGGGCTGCTGGGGTGTCAGTTCAAAGAATAACTGTGGTTAGCCAAGGCAAGAAGAAGGCAATTAAAGTAATGTTTATGGATATAGTGAAAGGTTAAAAATGGGAATACTTTAAAACAAACTTTTCTAGACTGGAAGGGAAAGAAAGTGAGGACTCCAAGGATGTATTAACCAGTGTCTTATTAGATCTTCTAACAGTTCTCTAAAGTTGTATTAAAATGCAATTATTGTCAGAAAACTGACTGTAAAAATTACATTTAAGGGCTTCTGATTTATTCTTCATCGATAACTCTCCCCTATCAAACTTGCTCAATTTGCAAGTCAAAACAATAATTGACCATAAGGCTTACCCTGAAATCGCAACCTATTGTCTGAAAGCCAGCTGTGTTCTTATTGCTTCATATACTATCACCTACACTAATGGTTCTGGAATTGTAGTTTACAGTTCTGTTGAAGAATCAGAAGCAAAATGGAATTTACTTTTTACTTCTTCAGCTATACAGTAAGTTTAACAGATGTGGCATGCAAGACACAGGCTGTAGAGAGTAGACATATGAAGTAATTAGGTGACATTTTTATAGTTTCTTTTTTGACCATAATCACGCTTTTAAAAACTACCATTAGAGCTATTATATTTATGAAATATGCTTAGTCTCCCAACTATATATACACACCACATAAAAATAACTAAGACACATTAGGTGACAGAGGCTGCAAATGTTCCCAATAAATTAGTTCAGATTTTTATAGCCACAGTCTCCTGATCCCACTATAAAGGGCATACGATTGCTATGAAATATGTTTCGGTAACATCATAAAGTGTGTCAAGAAACCTTGATTTAATTTTTTGTAGGTAGGTGTTGCTGAATGTTCAATCTAAGTCCTTTTTTCTTTTTCCTTTTTTCCAATTTAATCTCCAGGACTTTCTATTAGGGTAAAATTTGCCGTCTTTCAAGTTGTTCAGTGTTTGAGCTGAAAGTTGAAAGACGAACTCAACTTTTTTATAGTTCATCTCTAGACAGACCTTGATTTCTGTTAAATTCCCTGATAAAGCTGTATTTCCCATCAAGGTATTTTTGCATAAGGAATGCAAATTATATTGTTTAAGGGCCTCCTTCTGCACAAAAGTTATGCCCAGGGGTAAAGATACTCACGTTCAATTGTTTTCAGGATTGGGCCCTAAATGACCTAGTTTGTTTTTGCTTTCTGTGATGCCAAATGATCCCAAGTAAATTCCATTAACATCTTAGAAAATGGCAGAAATAATGGCCATATTCTGATTTTACAGTGGTGTAAATATAGAGTAATTCCATTGACATCATTGTAGTTGCTCCAGATTTACTCTAGTGTAAATATATTTATTGTAAAAAGTGTTAGCTAGCATATTATTTGTATTTATTTGCAGAAAAAAGGGATTGAGGAAAGAGATTATTCATCACTCCCTATATACCTTAGTAGCTCCTGAAAACTGTTTGATCAATCCGTAAGGAATTTACGTTATCAATGTTTGTTTTCTGCAGCCTTAGCTTACTGTAATTTGTTTTACGTGAAGCACTGACAGCTAGATTTTTGGCACATGCTCTAACCTTTAAAAACATTGCCCATGTGTTAAAAGAGACTCTCTGTGTAGGTTTTAGAGAATATTTCTTTGGTGTGCACTTCTTGAAAACAAACAGAAAGTTTCTGTTCATTTTATAAAATATTATTTTCAAATAGTAGAAAGAGAGCTGCAGTCATAGGAGATATGCGGAATAATTTAAGGGCTTCCTCCTTATTTATTTGCATTGCTATTCAGGTGAAAAGTGTTGTCCCAGCCTGGGGAAAAAAAAGATAATCTCCAGGCTAAGCGCCTTTTAATCAGCTAATATTTTATCCCCTGTATGCTTTGTGAATAGAAAAGTGCCAATAAATCTTATTGTAAAATGTGTGAATGTGTAAATGATGCCTGTTCAAAGAAAACAAAATTCATTGCATTTACCAGTTTACCTACAGGTTTGTACATTAAGACGAGGTGAATCATTTTTTAATATGCTTTACAATTAGATGATGTACATAATAGATATTTTAAATAGGTTAAACCTTTTCTTTTATCTATGCAGTCTTCATCAGCTATTTTAGTTGAAAACTTAAAGTAAAGCCACTCTGCAGAAGACACTGGCAACATGTCATTTTGCCCATTTTTGATAGAAATTTAACTAGACAGATCAAATCATTGCTTGCCAAGTTATTAACTTAAAATGTGTTGTTTACTTTAATATTTAAAGATTTATGAAATATAAAAAACAAACAAAAACCCACAACAGCCAAGGATGGTGACTCTCAGAAACACTGTTTGGAACTTTCCATTTTCCTAACCTATTAAGAAAAAGTCATTACATTTTACAGGCAGAATTGTCATCCCTATATTGCTCTTGCTCTCTGATTCTTTTCCTGTCATCTACAGCTGTGCTTGGTGTCTGTGCAATGTGCTGGACCAACTATGGCAGTAGACATCATGATGACCTTTACTGAGGAAGTATATTTTAGAGAAACACTAACATAAAATATACTAATAGATGAGTTTTTAAAAAAATATTAAGAAAAACCAAACAAGGACTCATTGCTGTGACATCATCATTTTCTCGAAATTACACTTCATCCCAAACAAATACCTTCTTTGGCACACTTCTTGAATGTTTTTGCTCACATTCTTTCATTAAGGCAGTCCCCCACACCTCCAGACACACGCGTAGTGTTTAATCCTCTATGGATGCTTTCATTGCTGCTTATTTGTAGTGTACAAAATCCAGTTTTATGTTAAGTAGGTGGGTTGCTGATCTGTCAGCATGCCATTCTGGATCGGGCCTTTATGAATTGTTTTTAAGCACCAAAGTGGACAATGAAAGCTTTATAGCAATGCTCCAATTAGCAGTAATCATTCTTGTTAAACTTTGGAAAAGAGCTGTAGTATCTGATGAATGTAAAGTATTCATTCCCTTTTTCTCCCCTCTCTGCATTCTCACTCTAGTACATTTTGTAAAATAGCCTTAAATTGCTTGTTATTTCTGTTCATATTGCAGATTGAGAATGTTGATGTCTGCCTTAGCTTTCTGGCAGCCAGAGGAGTAAATGTTCAAGGTCTTTCTGCTGAAGGTAAGAAAAATACATCATCAACACAGATAATGGGATTCCTTTCTGAAAACTAATTTTCTTAATACAGATTACTTGCAACTATATGCCAAACTGAAGCTTCATTGAACACACACACACACACACACACACACACATATACATATAGAGACAGAGGGACAGAGACAGACATGGTTTAAACTTTCTTTCCTGTTTAACTAAAAATTAAACCAGAAAATTCAATATGTATATGAAATTTGGGGCAATAATTTAAATTATTAATTTACTTTTCTGTGTGTTGGTTCCTCCCCCCCCCAATGATTTATAGCTACAAGGATTTCTAGACGTAAATTTTTTATATATTCATACATAAAGTATATAGGATTGGAACCTACAAACATGCATGCAAGTGCCTTTGCCCATGTAATTAGTCCCAGTGAAGACGACTCACTTGAGCAAAGATATTCATATGAGCAAACATTTTTAAGAGCAGGCCCAAATTTAGTAAATATTTGTGTGTGTGGTATGTATAAAATGGAACTGTGACTCGACCGTTAGGAAGATATGCTAATTCTATACATATTAATATCTAGTAGTATCCCTTTTTATATATTATAATCCTCAATGTACAGTCTGATGTAATTACTACTACTTATATATGTTTATCTTTAACATATTAAGTTAAGCCTGTTCGTCCAGCTTTTAGCTTCATTAATGTGCTATGCTTGCATGCTAAATACAAATGATACTAAAACAAGTGGATTTTTATCACTGCCTTTATGCAGTATTACGGAATTAGTATGATGAATAAAGGTTTAACCATGGAAAGGGTTGAGCACTCTTGCAAGGTGCTGAGTACCCTGACCATCCTTTGACTTCAGTGAATGGCAAGGGTGATCTGTACTTTGCAAGATTTGCTAATTGTTCAGTTTTGCTTTAGCACAATTTACTGAGAGGTAGAAGGCCAAGTACTCCTTTATCAGAGCTGGCAAATGCAATAGTGTTTCATTCTATAAGGTACACAGCAAGAAATCTTTGAATGAGATCTTCTGTTCCATATTAAAATTAACAGAGAGTTCTTATCTCTCACTATCTCCATCTCGATATGATCTTAGTAGAACAGTAACATTGCTATATAAGTGCGCAGAAAAGTACAGCGTTATGGTGTCTTTGTCACATTATTACTCAGTTGTCTGCTTGGGGAAAATTACTTCCTTAATTCAGAGTATTACATATTTAGTGCAGATATCATCTATTCTCTGTTATATCTATTCCTCTGCTAACGAGAATACTTAGCATTTATATAATGCCTTTCAGCTGAGGCTCTCAAAGTACTTTACAAATTGAATTTATTGTGAAGTATAGTTTGGATATGAAATCCATGGTGTTTTACACTGTCAAATGAGAGAAAAACCAATCATTTATTTAAAGGATAGTATATCAAATATGCTGTAGCATGTTTTAGATGAAAAACCCCTTCTTAATTCTACTCTTTGTTTAATAACAATGATCAATACACACTGAAATTCACTCCTGCATCTATGCCTTCTGCTTTGTTTGGATAACACACTGTCAGTACTCATAGCCTATTAAAAGTATAATATTAAAAACAGAAATATTTTGTAAAGACTTTATCAGTCTTTGAAACCTAATTCTTCTTAAAATGGTGCATACACATCTCACAGTCTTTTTTATTGAAATTCGTATTTTAATGCAATTATGTCTGTTTTTTTAAATATTACAAAAATACATTTTATTGATAAAATAGTCTCACTGTTTGCAGCAGACAAATGGCTTACCTAACCATTTTAAAGAAAGAAGGGCTTGATCCAATATTTTCAAGACTGTTATTTAAGCCAGTGGGAGTTTTCAGTGCTCAAGTAGTGCAGGATCAGGGTATCAGTATATAGAGGTTCTGGGTGAAATTCTAGCCCCATTAAGTCAATGGCAAAAGTCCCATTGACTTCAGTGACAACAGGATTTCACTCTCTGTTTACTAGAGTAGCAAACACATTAGAAATATTGCATTATCATCTAGAAATCTATAACCACTGCATTTTGATTATTTATTTGGCTATCCTATATAGGACATTCCCTGTGGCTGTCATGAGCCAATAATTCATAATGTATGTTATAAAACAGTGATGCTGAATTAAATGCTCTAATGAGAGATAGTCCACTCAGATCACTGAAGGCATCCTTTAAAAAAAATGATGCTAACTGAATCTAGCAATACTTGAAAGGCAAAGCCATGGATATACCCTTCTTTTTGATTACATAATGCACTGGCATTTTTGTCCTGGTTAAGTCAGTATACAGCAAAATGGAGAAGTTCTAAAATGACATATAATGTATTGTCATTACATCTTCATTTCTGTAGATTTTTGGTAATGTCCCTCTTTCTTTATTTTAAATGCTGTTGTGTCCTTATTAGTTTTCGGTGTTTCACTATAAAATAATTATTTGGATTAGAAAACATCTAAATTCTCTCCTAGCAATTTTGTGTTCTGTTGAAACCATAAATAAAAATTATGATTAAAAAAGGCACAAAGTTTCTTCCAAAGAATGCTGATGACACGAACTTTGAATATAAAAGTAAGGTTAAAAATCCTTGGGCAATATTATGCTCTCAGTCACACTAGTGTAAAGCTGAAGTAAATCCTTTGAGACTATTGAGTTAAATGAATTTACTCCAGATTTACATCAGTGTGACTGAGAGCAGAAGGTTGACTCCCTTAAGTTTATTTCTTCAGCATGAACTAAATGTAGTACTACCATTCCTCTTTAGGAGAGGTAATTAAGGAAAAGAGAAATGTAATTCATCCGTTTTTCTTTAATAAATGCAACTTGAACTTTTAAGAGACTCTTGCACTCATTTGTCAGAATATTTATGTTTACAGCTGGTTATCTGGATTTTATAAACTAGTAAGTCTGTTTCTTGTAATAGGCTTTGGTGAATGGTGGGTTATTCATCAGTGCATGCTGCAAACAGTCACAGGAGCAGTAAAACCTAATATCCTAACAAAGGGTTTCACAACCAGCTGCCACCTGATTTGACACTTGAAAAAGGAGATACTGAACAGAAGTAATTTTCAAAACTGTATTGTACAATCACCACTGGAGAACCCAAAGGATAATAAAGAATAAAACAGTAGCAGCAAAAGGTAATCTTTTTTTTTTTCAAGTGTAAATATATACATATCTAGAAAATGCTTTTGGGTTCTTCAGTGGTCGGAGAATCTTAGTAACTTCACAGGTCTGAAAGTATGGTAATAAAAATAATTGTTTTCTCTCTCTGAGTTTTTTCCAAAATCCGTGCATTATAAAGTACACACCGAGCTACACACATTTTGGGGGCACCCTGTTTTTATCTGTTCATTTTTAAAAAAACTTTCACTTTCTATAGGGGAAAAAAATTAACTATAATGCTGCTGCCAGGAATTTGAGTTATAAAGTTATTTAATCTGATTATCTAAGGGGGAGACAAGATGATCACATCATTATTCAGTATTGCATCAGGTGTAATCGGAAAATAAGTTGGAAACTGTTAGGGAGAATTTATTAGGAAGGGAGGACTGGGGATTATGATTAATCATTTTCTGTTAAAGGAAATGGTTTTGTAAAAAAAACCTTTTATTGTACATAGTAAATAGTTCTGGAAATGATAAGAAATAATTATTCATATTACTCATGGCCTAGTAGCTCATTTGACATACAGATTCTGCCAGTCTACAGAAACTTGTGAAAAGCAGTTGGTCCTATCAAACTGATAAAAGATAAAGTTCAAAACTGAACATATCCTGCTTTAGAAGTAAAAATAAATATGGTTTAAGATGGAAGTGGTAGATGAGTGAGTGTGTTTATCTTAAAAACAGATGGAGTTTGGTCTTTCAAAGAGAAGATTCTTCTTTTATTAATCATTTCAGGTCACAAAAATTAGCCTGTTGCTATAAAATGACCAATAAACAAACCAATATCAGGTACAGAACATAATTTTAAAGTAGAATTATGCTTTCAATGTCATCAATGAGGTTGTCTTTTGGAAGAATGTTCTTAATAAATGTTGTTTCACTGTTGTTTTTTAAATGGAGCCCACTTGCCTGAACAACAAGCCTAGTCTGACTTCAAAAGTCATGGCTTCCTAAAAGAACATAACATGTAGGAAATGTTCTTCTGTACAGCTCTGGTGGTTCCAACCCGAAGATCCTATGTCAATTTTCATAGTGTTCTGTTCAAATTTCCCTCTCATTAAAATAGGCTCTAATGTCCACGGTGGTGTTTGCTATTGTTTAATGAAACAAGTGTAAGTTGGCTGCTATGTTTTGCCAACACATTCATGTATGTGCTAGTAGCTGAATTATTCCTTCTTAAAGAGAAACAAAATAGTTTGCTAAGGATATGACTGTGAAAATGCTTATATATATTCTGTTCTAAAAAAAATCATTAAAAAGTGCTGTAAAGCTCCTGCATTTTAATACATCTAAATTTATACGAATAATAGAAATCTAGCCTGAGATACTCTTTTGCAAGATAAGATATTGAACAATTTAGATTATGCATTGTTAAAAAGTTGTAGGTTTGATTAAAACCTTTCATAAGGAGTGAAGTACCAAAGTAAATTGACAGTGAGGTTTTGAGCAGACCCAGGTGCTCCAGATAATTTCTTTAAATAATACTTTTTTCCCCTGAGGTTACTTTCTTGACACTGAGATTGTTTAAAAGACAGGAATAACATTGTTTACTCAGTACTTAGTCTCAATCAAGAAACAACAAAAGTAGAGAGTGAGGAATGTGAGAGACAGGAGGAAGCTACCGGGGATCATCTTAGTTATGTTGGTGGCAGTGTAGACAGAGGAATATTTGAACTGTAGAGAAAAAGAAATGGTTCTTCTGTCTTTCTCATTCAATATTAGAGTGTGAGAGGGAAAGCTAAAAATAATATAAAATAAATATTAGAAAAGGTTCCGAGAAATCCTAAGCACCAGGTTCTGCTATTAAAAAGTTGGCTCATATATGGTAATCTGCAATTCCAAATCTGCTGTTTTTAATTTGTGGGAGGATGTTCTAAAGCTATTTGATAGAGGTCGGTACATAAAAATCTGCAGGTAATCTGCCTTCATGCTGTGTGTAGTAGGATTGGCCTACCAGTCCCACACATGTACGGTCACCTGGAATTTTAATGGAGCACAAACAGAGAGAAGAACTAGAATCTCCAAAACATCCTTGCAAGACTATTTAGTTTCTTGTGCTCAGTATTGTCCATTCCTGCTTATCTGCTCTTGTCTCTGCTCCACTTTCAACTTCCTTTGTGCTGGCAGTGCCAGTCTGGAATGTCCGCTCATCTGCTTCTCCCACAACCTTCTTCACATCGTTTTCTGTGCTGACTCCTAGGAAGGGACAGTGTCTCTGAACTGACCCAAAAGGCCACTACCTTTTCCTCTATCAGATCTTTCCACAATACATTATACATCCATGGTGCATACTAGAATTTGGTCAACTAACAATGGATAGATGGGGTGGGAGACAGCCAATAGAGTGGATATGTATTTATATAACCCCCCTCAATATATATATATATATAGATGTAAAAGGTGTGTATATGTGTTGCTAGTTTCTCTGTCACCCACTATTTGAATATTCCTTCTCTTTTTAGATTGTAGGTTCTTCAGAGTTGAGACAATGTGTTCCTGTATGTGGGCAATGTGTAGCACATAGCCAAAATATAAATAATAATAAAGTATGTACAATATACTGTATTTCTTGGTAGAAATGAAAAAAAGGCCAGACATTAGGAGCAATTACAGTAGAAGTGTAAAATTAAATTCTGAACTAGAAGGAAAGAGGATTGCAACCACCTTTGTGGAAGGATTATTAATTGCAGTTTTGATGCAGTATGTCTTGGAGTTGGGGAACTGTTTTGTCCAATTCACATTCTCTAGAGGTGTGAACAATGGCTGAAAAATGGGGATATGGGCCTAAATCCTCTCAAACGCTTGCTCTCTCCAGTCAGACCGCATAGCCATCTCATATACAGTCTTTCCTCCAAACCCTGCAAAGAGCGTCTATCAGAGTCATGTGCCTGTGATGACCCCAAATTGATTAGTAACTGGCTAGTTTTCAAATATCTCTCAACTACTTTATTCTTTATTCTGGCTTTATTCTGATTTTTTTCTTTAAAGATATTTTAACTACTTTTTAATCAAACCTGTTTGCATATAACCTCAAGTAGAATTGTTTTACTTTAAATGATGGATCTGGAGAATTTTGATTAAGAAATATAAATAACTTCTTTAGCAACTGTACTGCTGTCCCCTATGCCTCTCACAAGTCTTCCTTCTTGTACTGATTTTAGGCAGAGGGAATATATTGATTTCACATTCATTGCAGATCACTTGAGCTCTTTAGGGCTGTATTGCATTAGGAATTCTACCTGTGTTTGTGTTCATGTATGTTCATGTCTAATCATGGTAGCATTATAAAGACAGATGTGTAGTACAGTGTTAAGAACAATCTGCTACTGTGTTTGCAAACCTCCAGTAATGGAGATGCTACATAAGATGTAATGACTGATAATTAAGCAGTAATTGCAATAACAATGCAATTAAGCAATAGTGATACCTAATATGATGCTTGAATACACATACACACATGTATATATACATATATCTATATGTGTATATAGACACACACACACAAATATACACACCTACACATACACAAGTGAGAGTCTAACCCTGGTGTTTTCACTTCTTTTTTATAGAAATAAGGAATGGAAATTTGAAAGCCATTTTAGGACTGTTTTTCAGTTTGTCTCGGTACAAACAGCAGCAGCACCATCAGCAACAATACTACCAGTCTTTGGTAGAGTTACAACAGCACGTCTCTCATTCTTCCCCTCCCGCTGAAATCAGCCAATCCAAAACACAGCAAGATATGCAGTCCAGGTAGGTCAAAGTATTTTTCTCCGCTAAAAGGGCCTTTTTATTTGTCTGTTTACAAAAAAAGCCTCAAGCTCTCTCTGTTTGGACAGAAATTTGTAGAGGGTCAAGACCAGAAAAAGCTTGTCACTAACTAACTCTTTAAATGCCTTTAGCATTTTACATAGCTATTACTTTGCTATACATAAGTGCACCATAGATATTTTATGTGCCGAGGTGGTATAGTAGTTGTATTCCTTTGGAGCAGAGCTGGATGAACAGTGAATGTTTATCACCAATATTTGGTTGAAATTTTTAATGTTTTTTGAGTGTGTTCATGCACTTTTGTGTTCACTGTGCAAATGTTCTAGAAGATGACTTTACTGTCCTTGATGTTACAGGGAACAGCACATTATACATGAATATTAGAAAATATGCATGGAAAGCAAATTATGAATTTGGTCACAGAAGTATCTCACAGGAACCTTAATTCTTATTGCTAAACTCAATCACTTGGGGACAAGAAACAATACCGAGTCAGTCATATGTGTGTCAGCTAACCACTTGCAATGAATTTCACATGCCTACTCTCCACAGCGAGAGTCATTTGCCTAACTATGCAGTGAATAATTTCAAATAATGAATAAATGAGAAAAATATTAAGCTATTGGAAAATAGTTCACAATAAACAAACAAAATCCCCTATGCTTTATTTTTTGTGAATTGTTTATGCAGTCTACGTGAGTAGTTTAAAAGAAAAAAAGGTAAAGGGTCAGAAGCCTTTTCTCAGTGTTTTGTCTTAAGGGTTTGGTTTAAGTGTTAGGTATCGAAACTCATCGAATTCACAGTGATGGAGTTTTTAACTGTTGCATTCCATTGGTTTCACAGTGTAGCTGAAAAACATATTATGAAAGGGTTGTTATATATTGACCGTAACATGGGAACTATTTTTTAAACACAAATATCTCCTTCATTTGAAAACACATTAACACTATTGACTTTACTGGAAAAAGCAAAAGATAGCACAGACAACACATACATAAACACATTTGAACTGCAGCCTTTAAACCAGAGCGTTAATTTTGTAAATGTTCAGTTTTGTTTTGTTTCATCTGTTTGTTTGTTTGTTTAAATGATAGCTGCTTAATATGTGAACAGTGGCGTCTGGAAAAATGTGATACTTTTCACACAATAGTAGATTGTAGAAGTATCAGAATGCACTAAAAATGTTTTGGTACTTGTATTCATTCACATGTACACATTCTTAAACTTTTTTGTTCCCCCTACATTAGTGTTTAGGATGAATGCGTTTCCTCATCTGCTGAGAAATTGTCTATCAGATTTCAGCTCAGTGGAAATTTTGCCTTGAAATTATGAATGCAATAAAAAGTGCTGGTTGGGGCATTTTAGCTGTCTTATCTCATTTGAAAGGCTAAGAAAATTCGGAAATAGTAGTGTTTAGACTTGCCTTGCATATCAGTTTCAAAAGCACTGGTCTTTTTTTTTTTTTTTTGCTTTCCACTGAAAATTAAACTATATGCAGGTTTTTTTCTTGTAGAGCTCTAATTTAAACACAAAACTCATCCTGCAAGATGCTGAGCACCCTCAACTCCCATGGAAATCACCTGATAGTTGAGGGTGCACAACACCTCACAGGAGGCAGTCAGTATCTTGTAATATCGGGCCCTATGTACCTTTGCTTTCAACAGAATAAAGACAGCTTTTTTCAGTTTCACCTTTCCCCTTGTGCTGGAAGTGACTTGAATGAGGGTCCCCATGTACTCAGTGTTCAGCACTCTGAGAAATAGTAAATAAGCCTTTGCTGTTGATACACTTTACACCTAGTATAATAAAAGAATTGGAAAATTTATTATAAAGCAAGTTGTCAGGCATAGGCAGCAGTACGTCCGTGTTCCTTCCTCCGGTTCACCACCACTTTACATGCTGCAGCCTGACCCCAAACATCTACACCTCAGTTAAACAGCCCCTTAGCCTAAGTCCTGCAAGCCCGAGAAAGCTGGCATGGGCCAGCCAAGGGTGCCTAATCGCAGTGTAGACAAGCCCTTCAGGTCCTGTGCCTGAGATCCTATTGGCTGTATTGCTTCATTCCTTTACTAAATCTGTGCATGGTTGAGATTTCTGAATTTCCCTTGTATCAGTGTACGCTGTGCTGAGCTAGTATAAATATCTATAGTTTCCCATTTGGTTAACAGAAAACAAGAATTCAGTTATTCTATTCACACTTACAGAAATTTGATCTCATTCCCCCAGAGATCACCTGCGATCCCATCCATCTCTTGAACTTTTTATGAAGGAGATAACTTTACAACATCTCTTTTGCAGTATAGTTTTAGCGATCAAGACTCAGGCACTTGGTTCTGAATGTTTTCTAGATTGAAGATTACCTTTAATATTTCCTTACAAATACTTGCCATTATCTTGTTCTGCTAGTAGTTTAAAAACCTATAGAACATAGAAGAATTGACATCATGGGAAAGTCTAGTATGTTTATTAAAGTTAACACTTTTCTTTTGCTGTTGTTATGGAGGAACAACAGGAAAATATCATATAATAATGAGCCTTTAGTACTGACAAAAAATATTGGCGCTCTTGAAAAATCTGAATGGAGAAATATATATATATATGCATGTGAAATATCTATATGTCACAGAGCAGCACTTTATTTGCTTGACCATGATTTTTTATTCTAGATATAAACAAAAATAGCATTGGGCTTATTGAGTTAGATGTTGCTTGGCTAGAAGCACAAGATGAATTAACATTAACGTTTCCACCTAACACAAAACCGTTGACATATTTTGGACAATTAATTTTTAACATAAGGACTTAAAACTTACCTAGTTCATTAAATGGTAATAGTGTCTCAATAAAATGTAACATAAAATTGCCTTGCACTGTTTCTTTTTTCTGTTTTTTAGAAAGTTAGAAATTATCCTACTCCAGTATAATCTGTCTAGTGGAGTTAATTAAATTGTACAGTTCTATCCCTCCATACCTGATCATAATTTTAAAGATGATTCTCATAAATATTAAGTATTGTTATAAGTCTTCCTTGCAGCTATTACTTGAATATTTTCTTGCTTAACCTGCTCCAATTTCCACTGTATTTCCTTACGAGTTCCTGTCTTTAGGTGATGTTTAATGCCCTGAAAAGGACTGTCAGTTAGAAAACTAAGGTTAGCAAATTATTCATGGCAATATTAGGGACATGTTCATAACATTTTTTGTCTATAGCAAATGTATGCAATACATATTTTCTATTCTTTGAGGCCTATGACCCATTTTTACCCAGGAAAAATTTCCACCGATTTTTGGATAAGGATTGGCTCTTAGTGTGGCAGAGGCAGGATAACTAATACTTGAATGGCATGTTTATCTTCATTCACTCATAAATGTATATAAGTCTTCAAATTCATTATGAACATATCTCTTCTTGTATGTGGGTTAACGGCAGTTTCTAGTTCTTTCTAGTTCTTCTCTGTATATTTTGTTCACCAAGAGCACCTATCTGAGGCCACTGTGAAATACGCTTTGTGTTTAATGGGCTGTATAAATTCTACATGTAAATGTATTTTGTGTATATATGTAAACACAACAAAATATGTATACTGCACAAGGAATATGTTTTATATACATTTAAAAAAAACATTAACATCAACATTTAATTTTCATTGTGTAATTTGGAGCTTTGAAAATGTCTTTTATTATGATTGCAATTCCTTATTAATAATGTTTATTACTCTGCTGGGGATTATCTTGCTATTTGCTCCTGTCTGGTTAGTCTTCTTCCCCAACACACACACATCGACTGCCTGTTCAACCCAATGGTGAGACTATTGAGTGTTGGTCTCTGTGTGTTTTAGATGTATTGTAGTTTGTACTGAAATATACAAATATGTGATTCAAACTAATTTCATTTATTTTTAAAAATAGATTGGATTTGAATTAAAGTAATTTATTAAAACAATCAGGTGGTAGACAATGTCCAGAATATTGACCCTTTACGTGAAAGCATTCAGAAGTCTCTAGGTATTTTGTGGGTACATTTTAAAGTGACATAATAGAAGTGTAGTAGAGACCACAGGTTGGTGAGAAAATTCATTTTGTGGCAGTCAGATATGATAAGAAGATTGCCTAGATTCTTCTTGATTTAACCTGAGATGAAAGAATGTATTTAGCTATTACATTGTTTCAGTAAAGCACTTTGAAAAGTTAACCCTTTGTAGATCGTCTACTGCTATAGAGATAAAGATAGTCTAGATTATAAAAGCATTGGCCAAGATTTTTAAAAACGGGTTCCAAAAGTCAGGATCCTACATCTTTATTTCAGCAACCAGTAGCTTCTATTTGATTAATGTTTGCTTTGCTGTTTCATTTCCTTCATCAATGAAAATTATGCAATTATGGATGTCATAATTTCCACTTAGAAATACAGGCCTCACACAAAACAGTTATAAACATGGAAAGGGAAAATACCACCAATAAGTCACATTGAACATGATCAGAGTATAACAGTGGGTAAAATCCTGGCCCCATTGAATCTGTTGGCAGTTTTATCACTGAGTCAGTGAGGCTAGGATTTCACAGTAGGAATGTAAGAGAGAGGCTCAAACTACAAAATACAAGTTTGATCCAGATTTCAAAGTTGATGGTGTTTGGATCTGGGGTTTTGGTTCAGGCCTTTCTATGATTGTCACTGGGCTTGGACCCACTCCTGACCCTATTGAAGTCAAAGGAGTTTTGCTATCAGCTTGAATGGGAGAAAGTTTGGGCGCTTTAGCAGTAGCAGAAAAGGAAGTAAGTGTCTGACAGAAACAGGTACTAGAGTGGATTTGAATCAACAAAAATTGCACTTTATAGAGAACCAACGAGGCTGCATTTGCAATCATTACAGTCCCCTTTTTAGTAGGATTATTGTGGAGAAGCAAAAGTTCCAGTGCATGAAGTCAGAATGTTAAAGCGGTGGCAGGATCAGGTTTGCTCTGAGAGAGGAGATAATGTGCCTAGTCCTGTAAAACCAGTTCAAGCCAAACTCCCAAACAATGGGAGTCAGACCTGCATCAATAGGGCAGGATTGTGCCCCTGCAAATGAATATCATTTGGCCTATAGACTTCTGGAGGCAGCAGTTAAGTGTCAAGTTTCAGATTAAGGAGGCAATGTCTTGGGCTGAGAACGGAGAGAGTTAAAGGAATTTACAGTAAGAGAAGTTTCATTATCCAAAGAATAGTCAATTTACAGAAAATATTAAAGATAGCAATGCCACTAAATATGAACAATATTAAAAATGATTATTTTTAATTATAAGTTTAGACACCTACTTAGAGGGAAAATGTGGTCAGTAATAAGCAGTTAACTCAGTGGAAATAATAGATCGTTTTTTTGACCTCCTTCCATCCCAAAGTTTCCTGCGTTCGTGCATGACTAATGACGAGACTTTGCAGCTACAGTATCTTAGATAAGCATCTCATGATTTAGTTATGATTCTGTTGTTGCTTTGAGCTTTGGCAATAAAAAAATATCATGGTGCTGGTGGCCTTATTTATATATGTCAGTACAGATACATGACAACAATGGTTCCATTATATTTTTTTTACACCCCATTTTGCTAGTGGATTCCATTATCACAGCAATACATTTAAACTTGCCATAGTGTTGATCTTTCAACCACCCAGATACTAAAATAAAACACATGTGAATGAAAGCAAAAGTTCTTTCTCATTTATGGATTAGGCAGTAGCTGGTTTCAGTGAGCTGTCAGCAAAATTCCAAAAGATGGACAAACTATTTTATCACATTCAGGAATGATGTGCACAGTTTGAGATCCAGATGGATTTTGTTAATTCATTATATTAAAGGAACACCCTGTTTTTTTAGGAGCATAAACAAAGTTAGGTGGCTGTTCTTTGTAAGCAGTTACATTTATAGCCAATACACTGAACTAAGTTTCATTTTGCTTCTTTCTCAGAAGTAGTAGAGGAAAAATGAAGCATGTTGCATTCACAAATTATTGTATCCTATGCTAGGTACACAAATGTTAATGTAATGGCTGAGATTATGAATGTAAACAGCCCCAAATCGAAATATGAAAAGCCAGATTCTAGTCTCGGTTATATCACAGTAAATTCAGAGTAAAGGCATTGACTCCATTGCTCTTATAGGGCTAGCTGTATCTTTACAGTCTGCTCGGTGTGAGTGGTGTTATATCACTGCACCACCCCACGACTAAGCCAAAAAATTAGTAGTGGCACAGTGAGTCACACTTCCCCCCGCCCTTCTCTGTCCGATTACCCGCTCTGATAAGTGCAGAGCCAAGGTACTTCTCTTTCTCTGTCCCCTCCCCGCCAACATTATCTCATTGGGAGTATCAGCTGTGTAACTCCTGCTCTCCCCCTCCACACAACCAGTGTCCCTATATAAGCAGATGTGAGCAGACACATAAGGTGGGGACAATAGTGTAGCCACGGGGAGAGCAGGGGGAGCAGCTGCTCCCCCACTGAGCAGAAGCGGCGCCTTTTTTGTGCTCCAACGCCTTTTGCTCCTACGTTGCAGCCGGAGTGGAGCATTTTTTTTGGTCCTGGCGCCTTTTTTTGCTCCCGACGCTTTTTGCTCCCAGCGCCTTTTTTAGCTCCGCTCCCCCTGTGCTCTAAACCTGGCTACGCCACTGGGCGGGGACATTATTCCCTCTTTCTCCTCTTTGTTCCTTGAGTAAGGGCTATTACAATCTACCCCAAAGTAGCAGCTGTCTTAGTAATGTTAACATATACTGTATATATTTAAATCCATTTGGAAGCCCATGCAGAATGTAGCAGAGTAAAGGAGACCCCTGCTAGAACGCGCGTCAACATAGCGCGAATTCGGAATTAGTGCGGGGGCGACCATGGATCCCAAAATAAATTATTTACATTGGGATCCATGGTAATGCGCGCACCCCCCCGTTATAACACGGTCCACACGTTAACGCAGTACCGCGCATGGCTCCCAACCCCACAGTCTAGCGGGGGTGCGGTGGGTATTTAATAAGTGATGCATCTCTTTGCGAGCACATGATGTTCTATCCCTAACCCTAGGATCTGCGCTAGCTGCCTGTTGACTTCCTCCTTGACCTTAAGATGTTGTTTTTTACTCATAAAGCCCCAGTTGTTCTGAGACCTTCCTATCTGAGAGACCAGCTCTCTGCCCATTCCACCCTGCTGCATTTGAGATCAGTGAAGGCATTTGGGCTGGAGTCTTTTTGGTAGTTAAAATAGGGAGCTCCTGGGATTGACTCTGTGTGCTCCCCCCACCCCATCTTTGGAATTCACTCCTCCCATTGGTACAGAATAGCCCAGACTGGATGAGCTTTCAGGCATGCTGCAACAGCCAATCATCTTCAGTAGGCATTTAAAGATGGTTGAGGTGGCTGGAGTTAGATTTTGGGTGAGGAAAATGAGGGTTGTGAGATGTTTATTTGTAATCTATTTGCTGACAAGAGGTTGGTTTGTTAGGAGGTGAAATGTGCTTGCTATTTTGATGTTGTAATCTTTTTGGTATTGTATTTGTTAATTAATGGCAAGGGAGTCTAGAGAGTAGGCTAGGCATTCTTTCATGTTATTCTATTGAAACCCAATCTACTAAAATATATAATAGCTCTGATTACTAGTTGTTTATTCAAGGAAATATGTTGTATGTAATGCAGATGGGGTTTATAAGTTGAAATAGTGATTTTCTCTTATTAGCCTTTCATTCCATTTCCTGGACCTGTGGGTTCAAATCCCATATAAATCAGCAGAAGATGGTGGTCTTATTCTAGCTTCTGTTTGTTTACTTCACATAACTACCAAGTGAATTTGCACATTTTGCATTGACTGCAAGTTTGTGCAGGAAATTACTAAAATAGTAAGTGTGTTTCTGGCCAGAGTTCACTTTGAATTAATTAGAAAAGCAGTATATGTAAAAGTGCATATCACCTGCCTTGCGCTGTACTTCATTGATGTTAGTGTTACCTGAATAACAGCTTTGTAAGCAATAATTTTAAATTATTTTTAAAAATATCTGTTCTGATGTTAAGGGCCACATTTTCAAATGGCCTTTGAAAATGCAGGAGTAGTATTTGCAGAAATACCCATTGATGTGCTTCAAAATCCAGCAATTATGCATACAAATCAGACAGTTGTGCATTCAAATACTAATCTGTGCTTACACTTTTTTTTGGGGGGGGGGCCTTTTAAAAGGCAAATTTGAACCTTCAACCAAAGGGGACATTTAGGACTAAATCTGCGATGATAGGTGTAGCAGAGAGCGGCAGGGCCCCCTTGGCTCCTGCCTCTGCTAAGCCCACAAAGTCACTCTGAGACCCTGGGGTTAGTAACCACTGGTGCGGTTTATTCACAGATTTATTCCCACCATCATTTCACCATATACGGTTGGCCCTTCACTGTCGCAGGCAGGAGGAAAGAGCTACCTTCCAGCTTCCTCTCCCTGCATTTTCCCTTTCTTTCTGCTTCTCCCTGGCTTCCTTCTTCTGAGGCTTTTATACAGACCTAGGCTAATTAGGCAGCAGCCGTCTCTGCTTCCCCAGTTAGGGCCAGGTTACCTCCAGTCAGCAATAATTGATTCCCCTAAATGAGAGCTGATGTGACAGAGGAATAAATCAGCAACCCTTTGCCCAACACCCTGTCACAATTGTAAATATTTAAAATATTATTTTTCTTTGTTTGGTTTAAGGAAAATATACTGGTTCTTAAAGATGGCAGACTGAACCTTTTGGTAATCTTCTGTTTATTCAGACAGAACAGGTACAGCATGGTAGCAGCAGTAAATAATTCCCCGCACAAACCCCTGTCATAATACTGCGATGTCATTTTCATCCTCACAAGGAACAGAGGAACAAATATTGGTATTTGGTAAATGAAAAAAAAGGGGGGGGGGAGGAGGGGACAATAACAGCAGAAAAAAACCTTTACCTTTTTTTCCCAATTGTTTTACATTTAAGCTTTTCTCTACCCCATCTTTCAAAGGTTCCCCATCTCTTTTGGCTCTTCATTCAGACTTGTGGGAGGGATCCTGGAAATTCTGTCAATCTCTAGTCTCCTATTATCTGCCCTGGCATAATTTTTATAGTCGTCGGGAGTTCTTCCTCCTCCCCTGAGCTATATCTGGTGTATATCATCACATCGTCCTCTGAAAACCTGAGGAAAATAATTCATTTCAATCCATAGCACTGATTTCTCGTGTCAATAAATTATCCTCGCCATCTGTTTACGAACCATAATGTATCCTTCGCTGACTTCTTGTTCTTTTTGCATTTCAAACTGTAACTGTAATCTTTTCCTCACTATCTGTCCTCACAATTAATAAAAAAATTAACTCCATCCTGTAATCTTTCAAATATTTAATTCTACCCGGCATATGCCTTATTCTCACCATTCATTACTTTTTACACTATCTTGCTTATGTGAATTTGGCCACAATTGATTCCTCCAGTGGCCTGATCCAAAGCCTATTGAAGTCAAAGAGAATCTTTCCATTGAGGCTTTGGGTCAGGCCTTTATTGCATTTGCAACCAGAAGAAACAGAGCCCTTAAAAATACATGAATTTTCCCTTGAGTGGTTCTCTGTTCCTCTCTGTTGCTTCACTACACTTTCCTTACTCTTCCAAAATTTGCTCTGGTGAAATTACATCCCGATTTCTTCCTTCCTTCCTTCTTCCCAGCCCCCAGGCTGGTGTCTCATTAATCCTATTTACGAGGACCTCCCTACCCGCCATTTTGCAAACAGTTACCCATATGCATAACTTCACACTGCTGTGTAGTCCCTTGTGAATGCAAAGTTGAATTTGTGTGTAAGTGATTGCAGGATCAGAGCTGTAGAGTGTTGATGCTTTTCTTCCCTTCTGCCTTACTTCATGTTCTACCCACTCTGAAGCAAACATTGACTTTTTCCAATTATTTCTTGTACACAGGAGACATGGTACAGTGCTGTAATATGGCCAGAAATGTATGACTCATTTTGTTGCTTGCATTTATTCTCTTCTCAGTTTGTTTACATGAATTCTTTTCTTACTACTGTCTTTTCACCCAGCGGTTATCTCTTAATATTCTCAAAGTCTCACTGCACGAGACTAGAATTACTTCAGATTGTTGTGCTGCAGATACCAGTTAATAAATTAATTAGTACGTTTTGGAACAGTTGTGTATGAGACCAGATTCTCTGTTCATGGAGAAAAGAAAAAAAATCTTTCTTCCAGCATCAAAGAACGACATGTTGTTGTTTTTATCAATTAGTGCCCAGGCAAAAGAGATTAAGATAGAAATTAAAAACATGAATGTTTAATATACTTAAGTATGAGATAGACCACATTTATAAGAGATAGACAAGTTGTTTAGAAGTATAGCTTATATAGTGGTCTGTGTTTTGTCCTGCTTAATAAAAACACTCTGCAACATGAGAACATGCCAAAAATTATGATAGGAGTTTTATTAATTTCTTTTTATAGTATGACTCATCATTTGAGGCCCCAATTCAGCAGTCCATCCTTATACAACAAAACACTTACACATTTGCTGAATAGAGACGGATTTAGGAGCGTATTTAACTGCTTTGAAGAATTGGGGCCCTAAAAACCTCAATCTTATTTTAGCATCCGCAAACAAGTTTGTTTTATCCAGAATAGTATGAAAGGATCCAAAAGAAGTCGGATAGAAATAAGAGGGAGCAAGAACTAAATGCTATGTAGCTCCCCCTTTCTCCTGCCATCTGGTACAAAAGATTCATTATGCATCTGCTTCTTTTGCAGCTTTAAGACAAGAAATTAACATAGGTACTCTGAGATAGACTCATTCTGTTACTGGTTCCTCAGTGGAACTAAGATAGAGTCAATCAGAAGTGAATGTTTATATGTATGTATATGTACCGGTGCATATTGCTGTATGGCTACAATCCCAATCTGACGCTTCTGCAGCACATTGTTATTAAATTGGGTGCTTTGTGTGGAAAAAATATTATTTTTTTTAAAAGGTGATTGAGGTACCTAAACGTACTTATATTCCAATTTAACTAAAATTGCTAAGCTGTTGTTTGTTGGCAGTTTTTAATTATTTTTTTTCTTTTCGTTATTGACATCCTTTCTTGTGTCTTTAAGGGCTGTCATTTCATTTAACTGTTTTGTTAATTGTTATTAAACATTTACTTTGTGGTAGTGCTCACAGGCCCCAATCAGTATTGAGGCCCCATTGTGCTGTACAAATATATACAAAGGTACAGTCCCTGCTTCGAATGATCTATGTAAATGAAGTCACTCTGTTTTGCAAGAAGGAAGTCAATGTGGAGAAAGCATAAAAAATAATGGGGAAGCAAAAAATGCCTGAGGTAGCTGGGGAAGTGGAGAACCCTGGCTCTTGGCAGCCTGTCTAGTGGGGAACTTGGGAGCACAGGAAGTCATGAAGTTTGAGACCCCATGTTGCCAGCTCCCTTCCAAGTGGGCTGCTGAGGAGCCAGGGAGCTTAGGGGAAATTGAAATTTTCTGGCAGAATTTTTTTTGATTTTGTGAAAAAAAATGTTTTCTACCTGAACATCATTTTGATAGAAAATCCCCATCCGGCTGCAATGCGTACTCACCCCACCAACGTGGTATGACTGTACCTTGTCATGTCAAATTCAGGTACTCAGTAGGGTAAAATGATTTTGATCCCATAAGAAAACCTTTTATTTCTGGTTTTGTTTGCTTTTTGCTTTTGTTTTGTTCTTGAGTTTTTTTTCTCTCTCTAACCAGAATTAAAGTGTCCAGCAACTTTAATAAATCATATGGGTGATATTTTCAGAATTACAACCTACAGGACATTTGACTCATGCTGTGTATCTAGCTTCTGATGAGCTCCATCCTTCAGCTTTTTGTGCTGTATACAATTTCATGGAGCTTCCGCCTCCTCATTCCTTCCTTCCTGTACCACTCAGCTATTAATGTTCTTATGCTGTTTGTCTGAAGGCAAGGGAGTAAGCAGACTGATTTCCCTGCAGTTGACTCCAAAGTCTGCCATTAATTCATTGCCCTTCACCGTCACTCTTCACAGATGCTCATTTGAACTGATGAGTTCATTACACTTTCCTCATTCTTTCACAGTTTGCTCTGGTAAAATTAAAATTCTGATCCCCCCCTCGTCCTCTGATTTAACCAGCCTTTGGTGAACAGGCATCTAAGAATCTTTAGCATTGTTACTTGTGGGAACTTTTGAGGGTTTTCATGCACCTGCTAGGAGCAGTTTCTAAAGCCCATTGCCCTGCCTGCAGCTGACCTATTCTGTTTTGTTTCATTGTTTGCACCCATCTCAGGCCTAAAGATCAACAATAGAAATTAGCCATTTTTACCTTTTCATTGGGATTGTTGCGACTAGGTTAGCAGTCTATGCTTCCTTAAGTTGCAAGAGAAAAGAAATGTTAGGGCTGATCCAAAGCCCATTGAAGTCAATGGCAAGAATCCAGCTGGTTTCAAAGGGCTTTGGATCAGCATTTTAGTACTTTGTTGCCTTTTTCAAACAGGAATTTCTTAATGATGCAATGCAGTACTGCTACACTCGGTCTTGTGCCTATCTATTAGGCTGCATTGACTGTGCCATTTCTGTAACTGTTACAACCAGTTTTGATGGGAGCGGTTATCCAAAATTCAGGGTCTTGTGGGTCGTTCCAGTTAGGAGGAAAAATTAATGATGGAGTCAGGTGTTTTTTTGATGCAGTCCTTGTCTATTTACAAAGTGTGTACAACGTTGTGTTTCCTGGAACATAGCAGGAATCAAACAAGAGACTGTGTTTTTACTCACAGTTCTGAGCCCCTTTTCCAGTCAGCACCTAGCCCATAAGATCTCTCTTCTAGAGCTTATGTACACATAGAGCTGTTCCTATGTGTAGGAGCTAAACAGGAATAAGGCACACTTGTTCTGGAATAAGAGTGTGGTCAGGAACAGCTACTGTGCTTTAAATTTACACCCTATCCTAATCCACGTTAACTTTCAACTGTAGACAAGTCGTTTGCTTTTCTTGGGGCCACATTCCCACTGGGAAAAGCAAACGACTTGTCTATTTCCTCTTTCTTCCTTTCTTTCTTTCTTTCTTTCTTTCTTTCTTTCTCTCATGCATACACTTCTGTACCTCAAACAATACCCAGTGAAACCTCTCCTCCCACATGATAGTTCATATTCCTGGGAGGCCTGATATGCATTCTTTTTTGGCGGTGACGTGCGTGTATTTTGGTTGAAAGCCCCTATTGTTTCAGCTACCAGGTACCACTAAGGAACTTAATGGCGTCTTATAATTATCTTTGCTAAGCGGCAGTTACAACCCCAAGTTTCAATGCACTTTAGACTAACACATAACAATACATTCAAATATGAGCGTGAGCCTGCAACTAAGAAAAGTGCACTCTTTGTGTTGCAAAACTTCTTTTTTTTCCTGACTGCTAAATTATGTCTGCAGGCAATTGGCAGTATTGGCATTATTTTCTTTTTAAAAGGTAGTATAATTCTTGCAAGAATGCTAGACTTTTGATATGGTGAAGGTCACATCCAGTGGTTCTGCAGTAATTTTTATAGTGGGGATGCTGAATGTGATGTATTTGGGTTGTTATTTCTACTTCAAGGCAGGGGGTGCGGCAGCACGCCCAGCACCTGTAGTTCCAGCACCTGTGGTCACATCTGTAAGTGTGGGGCCAGCAGTTTTGGAAAAGATAGCTGTACAAGAAGCTAATGGGTCCATTATGGTTTAGTGCTAGCCAAGAGACATAAAACAAAAGAAATTAGGGACTTGATGAACCCATTGTATTTAAGGGTGACAGCCTTTTTCTCTCTTTCCCCTCCCCCCACACTTATTTCACATATCTTTGGAAAATGAATTCAATTTTCAGAAGCAGACGGACTGCCTGGTGCTGAGACTGAGCAATGCTTTTAAAGAGATTTTTGGAGATTTGAAAGCAGTCTCAAGACAGAAGCTCCCTGAACTTGGAAGGGTTTAGATGGATAGAGAGAGATACTTTGCTAGGAAGCATTTTCAGCTGAATATCCCTCTGCATTTTGTCTTTATTTAATGGAAACGACACACTCTGTACCTGCAAGCTGACACATCAACATCTCAAAAACATGGAGAAGTCATAGTTGTCTGATCTTTTCAACTGCCTTGGAAAATTATTCTTCTTCTAGGTCAAAAAGCTTTAGTACAGTATCGCTGTACATGGCATTTACAGCTTTCAGTCAGTGCCTGAGGTACATCCTATTCACTTTGCTTTAAAAATCACTGTCTGTGTTAATTGTACTTGCATCATTTTGTCTTACACTCAGGAGTTACACTCAGGAATTTTTTAACACATCATAATTTTCACATTCTATTAGTGTGCCTTCCAAACAATGTAAACGTGACACCTCAGCATTATAATGCCTTCATTTGACCTGCCAGGATGACAAAAAAGTGTGTGGGAGACCTCAAACTGTGAGATATTAAGGCAGAGAATTAGTCTTAAATATTCAGCCTCTGAAGTAAAAATGAGAAGTTGTGGTTGCTTTTGAGCTTCAAGTGCCCAGCTTTTTATTGTGACATTGCTATAGATGATAAAATAATACAATATTGTAATATAAGATATAAACTATTATGTAATGTGTGTGCGCACATATATAGACCATGGGCTAAGTATTATTTTAAATCCCAGAGGAGATGCTGTCATTTAAAACCATGAATTGTCACTGTTCTGAGGTTATACAATATGTCTATTCCAAAGGGTCACGGCATTGCTGTCTCTTTGGTGGTTCTATACCCCAGTGTTAGGACTCATATACTCTTATTTCTTTCAAACAGTGTGTGAGCAGGGGCCATTTCCAACCTGCAGACACAGTTCACATATTTTTAGAGACCGTACTATGATCCCTGACTGTGGTTGTGTTTATTAACACAGAAATTAGCAACAATAAACACGAAGTTCAGTTCCCACTTTCTCAATAAAAGTCTGGGCACTTGAAGCTCAAAGGGAATCAAAATGTCTTGTTTTTACTAGAGGCTGAATATTTAAGAATAATTCTCTGCCTTAATATCTCACAGTTGGAAAAAGTCTCCCACCCACCTCTTTGTCATCCTGGCAGGTCAATTGAAGGCATCATAATGCTGAGGTGTCACTTTTACGCTGTATTCACTATTTTCAATCACTGTATTCAGCTAGACTAATAGCTGCCTAACTTGATGCATCAGCAGAAACCACTTAACTCTTTCCTACCAGACTCAACACCTCCTAGCAGGGAGAGGTGTTTCTGGCAAATAGTGCCAGCCTCTTATACAGGGCCTAAATGCCAGAGGCGGTGGCTGCTGCTGCTGTTACTACCGCAGTGATTTAAAAATATAAACTGTGGGAGTTGCTGGGTTTATGCCAAACCAATCAAAATGGAGCTGGGATTTTACTTGGTTTCCTCCCACATCCTCAAAAGCCCTAAGGCTCTGATTTCCCATTTCACCTCAGCTATGATTTAAACCACCTTTGTGCCTCCCCATGATCTGGGGCTCTGAGACCTGACGGCTGCTCTACATTGTATCAGCCATAATAGCTAGACAACATCGGCTGCAGCTCCTCCCCATAGCCATGCCTCAGACAAACCCCTCATGCAAACTGCTGGGAGACCTGGTCGTGTAGAGCCACACTGCACTAGGGAGTGGCATAAACTGGCTATAAGGCAACAGAGATTCAGCACCAGGCATCTCCTGCTTGATGGGACACATGTCTGGCCTTCCAACAGGGTTCTGTAGTAATCCCCTAGCACAGACATGCCTTGTATTGCAAAAAATGCCCTCTGCATGCTGTAAGAGGCTAAGATGCAACTCCCTATGGAATGTAACAGGAAACCTAAATAAATAGCAGGAGTTGCCTATTAAAGCATCTGTCTGAGCAATGCACTTTGTTACAATTAGCTTGAGTGATAATGACAGAAAACATCAGTGAACACTTCTATATGGCTACATTTATCAGCAGGGTATCTTTCCTTTGGTGTCAAGTATCAGAGGGGTAGCCGTGTTAGCCTGTATCCACAAAAACAACGAGGAGTCCGGTGGCACCTTAAAGACTAACAGATTTATAGATGCCTTTCCTCTGGAGGGTTCAAATTATATCTGCATTTTGTGTCCACACTAGGTATGTAGCTGCAAATCAGAGTATTTGTTCTCCTCTAATTACCTAATTGCAAATGCAGATCAGGTAGCTGGAGGCAAAAGTACTTACATACTTGCCTGCAGTTCTTTTTGCGGGCGCAAAAACACAAACACAAATTTTGCAGTTGCAGATTGCACTACCAATGCTGAAACTTGGCCAGTCTGAATTTTTTCCCAAACTGTCTATACCTAAATGTTAATATGTTCTGCTAAGTGAGGCAAATTAAAGTGCCGTCCATTATTTCATAATCTGTACATTGCATTACTCATAACCTGCACATTAATTCATTCTTTGCTGATTAATTTGGGTTTTCTGTTCATGTTCAGCTTGCATTACATTAACTCATAGTTTGCTAGTAAGTGTGTGCTTTCTGTATGTGTTCAAAAATTCTTTAATTCAATTTCTCTGTTTCTTCTCATACAGTCTGAGAGCCAGATATGCAACTCAGTCTAATCACAGTGGAATTGCAACCAGTCAAAAAAAGACTTCTAGGTTAGTTAATATCTCTCATTTATTGCTTATTAGTGATACTCAACTGAGTCAGTGCCCATTGGTATTTTATTCTTTGGACATAAGTAAACATTGCAATGTGTAATCATGCAAGTTTTGTATCACAGAGCTTTGTCATGGGAAAGCCTTGCACCTGACTGGGAAAAGCAGATTTGTACAATACCATTAGCCATATTTCTGATTGTTATGTATCCTGCATCTTTGTGTCGTGCATGTAAAATATCAGATTTGAGGGATTAGAGGGTTTAGGGATTTAGTAAAGCTTTTGACTCAATTTCTTACTTGGGTCACAAGTGAAAATGAATTTGGAAGTCCACTCTAGCTCCCAAAGGACACTGTGTCCACATCACAAAATCATCACACATGTCTAGTTCATGGAGGGTTGTCAATTTCAGCGGGACATATTCCTGGAGGCTTCAGCACATGACATAGTCTTTAATTAAAGATTAATCTTTAGTTCCTGGAGACTCCAGGACAATCCAGGAGGGTTGGCAACCCTAAATTCCTGGAGGTCAGGAGCAGAGGAGCAAAGATGTAGCAGACAAACAGTCTGTAACTGTGTCTGCTGTCCCTGGAGTACCGTAGGTAGAGCCCCTCTTCATGAGATACTTGGGTTTGGAGACACAAAGGGCCTCAGCTAAAACTTGAAGTGTATTTGACAGAGCTGTGTGCAGAAGCTCACACTTTCCCAACCTGTCCTGTTGTCCGCTCTAGCCAGTGCTGCTAATCTTTCACTTTCATGAGCACTAAAATCCACAAACAGATTTTTTAGAAGAAAAGAATTCAAGTCCCTCTTGCTGTTGTAAGTTTGTGTTTATAATGAGCAATGCCTTTATTAATCACACTGTTTGCTGTACAGTTCATTGCTGAGAACAATGAACTATAAATAATGTAATCCACAATAAAGCTTGCATTTCATAATGTGGCGCACTAATACAATCTGAGTGACTGGTGATAGCTTGCAATGAGCCCATACCAGAGTGTAGTCACTTTATGCCTGTGATCATAGGTCTTCCGTCTCATTTACTGCTGACACTACTGTCTTGTCCACCATTCAGCATGTGTAGGCTAACAGTTTTTATTGTCTAATACTTTAAATCTATGACAGTGTTGCCAAGGCCCTGATCAGAGGTATGTGACTTGTCCCTTATCTGTTACTTCCTACTTTGCATTGCCTTGGTTGCTTAAAATGATTCTGCAAGGGCGATTTGAAAACTGAGTTCAATTAATGATGGTAAATGAAGTAAATTGGAAAGTATGTAGAGCAAGTGACCTCATGTATAATGTGCTTACGGCTGCAAGTTTGAGGATTCTGGCTTGTAAAATATACACTTAAGTACTTTACATTTTAATAGAACAGATGAATTTCCAGTGTTGCACATGCCTTCTCATTGCTTTTTTTTTTTTCCTCATTACCTTTGACAAATGATCTCAGGGCTCTGACTGTCTGTCAAATTAGGGTAATGAGAAAGAGCAAATGGATTTTTAAGTTTGTTTTAGTGTATTCTTCAGGGAACAGAAGATCACTAGAATTCATGGGTCACGGTAAAGGTTAGAATGCATACAGCTGTAGAGACAGTCAGCTCTAGTCTCAGCACAGAGACTAGTGGGGCAGACTAGCAGCCAGAATGAGCCATAAAAATAATGAATGGATTAGCTCTCTGAGGCTTAAATCAGTAGTGTAACAGAATGTGGGGCTCTTTATATGTTATCTAATGAAACTAAAATGATTTCAACATTTTTGATGTACCAATGTGTTAAGCAAAACATTTATAAAAATCTAACATTTTGGAGTCCTTTATAATGTGATTTTTTCCCTCTCTCCCACTATTGCCCTTTCATGATGCACCATATGATGACACTAGTAACATTTGAGAACTCTGCAATAATTCATGCTGTTGTTAGCAAAGTCTTTGACATTACTCATCACATTTGCATAGTCCATCAGTAACAGAATATGGGTATTGTAGTATATCCCTGTTGCAAACGTCTGTTGATGAGCTGAGTATTTTATTGTGTGTTGTATAAAAGGGGGGGAATTATATTTGCAATGGTGATGGAGGAAATTTGAAGCAGTCTTGTATTAAATAATCTTATGTCAGAGAACTGAATCAAGCAAAATACAATGATGGTTTTTACATGCTACAGACAATGGCTCCTAATTTTTTCATAACACTACTACACAGTAAGGCTCAGATGGTGGCAGCAAATAGTAACAAATGAACTGTACAGTCTGCATTATATTCTTATATAGGGTATACATACATCTGCAATATCTACCTTAGAATATTTATTTTCAACATTCTGTATTTGAGATAATAAATATGCAGACCCCTCTGAAATATAGTTAGAGCTACAAGCCAATAGTTATTCAAAATGTATTTGAGTGCAGTGGATTAGTAAAAGTCTAGTTATTGTGCTATGGATGCAGTTGACTGAAGTATTTACAGATTAAGAGCATTTGGGGTATTTCTTCAAAATATTGTATTGTTATGTTCTCTAGTCAATTTTACCATATTTACTCCAGAAAACAGACTGCTATATTTAAGTAAAATATTAAACTGTAATAGTATATGTGGGTGAATCTGTTTTAGCAATGTTAATGGCAAATGCAAAGCATCCTTATGTTTCCTGTGATGCTGTAAAACATATTTTCCCCTTTTGTATGTGTTAGGATTAACTTTTATTTTCATTGACCCTGTTGACTCTAATGAACTTGATTCCTGTGATTCACTGTCATTATGTGAAATCATTGTTATCCATTTACTGGTTCTATACTTTGGTCAGATACTTGACAAAGTGTGTGTTCCATATGTTTGCATCTTGTACAACAAAGTAATTTCTGATTATACTATTCTAGGCTTCCAGGGCCCTCAAGGGTGCCAGCTGCAGGCAGCAGTACCAAGGTCCAGGGAGCTTCTAATTTAAATCGGAGAAGTCAGAGCTTTAACAGCATTGACAAAAACAAGCCTCCACAATATGCAAATGGAAATGAAAAAGGTAAGTGTTTATAGACAACACACAGAGTCTGAAAGCAGAAAAGTAACACAAAAATGATAATTATCGATGGGCCAGGAAGATGGTGTTGAGATTAGGTTCATAGCTGAATCAGGGCTAAAATGTGGGTTTGGACTAGTCAGCACTGAAATCTTGTGAACGGTTATTGTAATATGTTTACCCCCATTGGTGAAAATCTCACAAGATTTGCTGAAGTAAAAGGTGACTTGATGTTTCATGGGGGAAATATTGACCTTGATCCAAACCCCACTGACTTCAGTGTGCTTTGGATCAGACCCTCTGTGGAGTCAGCAATTCATGTAGGATTTGTAACCAAAATCTTCATGTTGCATATCCAGACTAGGAACATAATCTGAGAGGTGAGTTTGGACCTGGAGATTCAAATTTAAACCCATTTTCTGAAAATTTTGAAGGGGTTAGGATTCACGTTTCATATTTTGCTTCATCTTTAATTACAAGCTGCTATTCTATCTACTGATGTAATTCCTTATGTTTCCTCTTCATCCCCATCACTTCTTGATCTCCTCCCGGGCCTGTGGAGCAGTTTTTCTAGAAAATGTCCCTCTTTAGTCTTTATCTCAAGAAGAAGAATCTAAAAATTCAGTATTCTGAGTTGTGTAACTACTCCAGGCCCCCTTTCTTCTCTGTGTAATGAACGACATTCTATTCATATCTCTGGGTTAGAATATAGTTGAAAATGATACAATATGCATAATACCCATTTGCATCCTTGGGGTCTGTGGGAGGAACAAATATGCAGTGAATGTTCTTCATCTAAGCAACAGGCAACTATCCAGATTTTTTCTGCAAAATTCTGATGAACATGCTTTGCCCCTATCAGCATCTGAAGATATAAATCCATCCTTTCAATAGTTATTTCATTATTTTTACTATCAAGGACGAGAATTTTGGATAACTCTGTAGCTGATTTTATTTTATCATCAGCTTGCTTATGGCAAGACATGCAGACTAAATCCATAAAGCATACAGGATATGTACTGAGCAGACAGTATCTTAGTTCACAAATGCTATAGTGGATTTATGAAGTAGGAGGTGTGGCTGCTTGAGTGAAGGTATGTACAATAGTTTAGGTTTTAGAAATGCTACGTGATTTTGACATAAGTTTGCAGTTGAAGCAACAGCATATGGAGGAATGAATGATTAAAGGTGGGAAACTTTTTTCCATAGTTGTAGATGCTAGTTTTTCTCAGCTCATTGCTTGCAAACTGTCTTTAGACTGCTAAGGCTTGCCTTGCAATGCACGTTTATGTGGCTTTTTCTTTGATGGATTTCTTTACTTTCCCATTTCTTCCCTGCACAGAATGAGAACCTTGGTGAGATTTTTAGTGAAGTCATCACTTGCAAGAGGATAAGGGCTGCTTTGTTTGTATATAATCATTCGATTTATTTTACAGGATATAGAAAACGTAATGTTGCATAAATACCGAGTACTATATTTCACATTTTCTGTCTCTGCTCTTTTTTCTTACTTCAAATAACAGCAGCAAAGATCTGAATACATTGATTTTATATGAAAACATAAGCCAAATACAAGTTTATTTTACAGACATATATATAAAAGCAGAAGTTAATGAGGGAAAACAACATAGTGAGTGCTGGGATAGCAAAATATTTTATCTAAGATCCTAAAAGGACAAACAGAAAAGTGTATCAGAATCCACCATATCAGTTCATTGCCTAAAGAGAAAAAAACTGCACCAAACCATTTTTAAAGTTAATTATCATGATGTGTATATTGTTTAATGTTTCTGTGACCAGTTTAAATAGCAATTTTTTCATATCTAAGAACATGTCTGGCATAAATGTATAGAAAAATATATGAAACAAACTTTCTTTCTAATAGTACTACTACTAAATAATATTAATTAGCACTTGCTACTAAAGTAACTTGAAAACTTGTTTTTCCACAGCAGCACAGCACAGGGAACTGAAAGTTCTATTTTTAATGCATTGTCTTTGCCATGGGCACTACAGCGAGACAAATTAATACTAGCAGCCCGAGTAGTACCAGTGTATAGTGCTTTCATAATATTAAGTGACTATTCTGATAACATTCCTGTATGGTAAGTATGTATGTATTACGGATAGATAAGCCGAGGCAGAGAAGTTAAATGGCTTGCACAAGAAAATCATTGTGTGAGTAGGCTTCAGAACTCAGGAGCTCCGGACTGCCAGGCCTGTGCTCAGACCACTAGTAGTGCATAGTTCTCTTCAGTATGACTCAATATATGTTGTATGAATTTGAATACATTACACAGGGGTATTTACACAGTACATGTTACCAGGAATTGGTAATAATTGAAACTCCAGTTATCGTATAATTAACATGGTTTCCAACTCGGTTATTGTCAAGGATGGACATACATGTACAGATTCAAGTGCCCAATCCTGCTCCAATGCAACCAAGAATGGACCCAAAATCAGATCTAGCCCAAACCTTTACTCACAGCTTGACAGTTCTTGGACCCTTTTTGAGATTCATTTATAACTTATAAATAAGTAGGGGTGTATCCCATAAGGAATAATTCACATGAGGCGAAATCCCGACCCTGTTGAAGCCAATGGGAGTTCCATTGACTTCAGTAGAGACAGAGTTTCACCTACAAACTCATTCTGCCAGAGTTAGAGTTTACTTTATGGTAGCTTTGATTAAGACATGTGGTCCCCGAGTACGTAACACATATCAAAAATGTAAACATGCCAATGCTAGGAGATTGCAGTGAATTGGCTCATATGGGCTCAGTCAGCTCATTCTTTTCCCCCCTCCCCTGGATGCTACATGATTTGGATGGATTTCAGGGAGAGTACCTATCTGGATGGAGTTTCTGCTTCTGAAAGAATAAATAAAAAAGAAAATAATATAAATAATTCTTTCATTTTGAAATAACAAGGATGAAGTAATTTAGGTTAATTTCCCCTCACACTTAGGAAGAACAGCCCTGCAACATTACACATTTATCCCCAGTATAGACTTGTTGCAGTGATTCTCAGACTGTATTTGGTGTACCACCTTCAGAATGTCAGTCAGTGATAGTATAGTTTAAACTAAACCTCATACAACCTGACTGCAGCCCACTTACCACCAGTGTTACAGTTTGAGAATCACTCTTCTACTGCATCTATAGCACTCATTCTGCAGAAGGACTGTACAGAGTAACATTGCGTAAATTGGAAAGATAAATTTTGTCAGTTGAGTGTAGGAAAGAACAAATGTTCAGATTAATGTTCTTACCACACCGTGCTGAAAAAAAGACGTTTAGAATTTGACTATCGCCCCTAAATTATTTGTGTTGTGTGGGGCTTAAACTGAAATATTTTCACTGTAGTGAAACGGAGTCATATGATTATAACCCCACTTAAAAATGCCTAATAAAGATAAATGCTGAACTTCTGGCTATGAATGTTTGTAATACAAGATATTTTTACCTATCTTGGGGCAGGCATATGTAGCTCTCTCGTGGAGGTTTTCGTAAGAAGCAATAAGCATGTGGGGTGGGCAAACTGGTTTGAAAGTGTTTGGTTATGATCTCATATTTTCATTGTCAACAATGTATTGGCTAGTCTACGCTGCTTTCTAACCTTCACGCAACTCCCATTGAATTGAATGGGGTCACTCATATACAAGACATTTGCTAAACTTAAAAAAAAAAAATACCCCCCTTCTCATGTATTGACTCTTACAGAGCACTCCAATTTTACTGAGTAAACATACCTTGTAAAACCCTTGTCACATCAGACTCCCTTGTTAACGTTACCCTTTTTTTTTTAATGTGTAGTCACTCACCCTTTAAACATAGCAAAATATTTCTAACGCTACTTGATACTAACCCTCCCTCTCCTCAAAGTACATAAATACATCGTGAGATTGCATCTTTGGAACCATCACTGCACCACTCACAATTACATTTCCACTTTTTATTTCCATGCTTTTATTCTGTACATCTCTGACAAACTGGCCGTGCACTTAGGGGCCAATCCAGTGCCTGACCTGACCTCCTTGAAGGCAGTAGAACAGGTGTGGTTGTACCACATAAAGAAGGACTGGGATTGTGCAGAAGTATGCACCTCTACGTGGTATGGAGTCCTTTTGTGGGGCAATGTACTGCCCTACAGCAGACACATGTTAAAGGTGAACCGAGCGATTTCAACCAGGGGATGAAGTAACCTTCACAGAGTGGCTCCCCGGCCTTTCTGTGGGCTTGTGGGGAAAATGCCTGTCCCTGTACATTTCACAAGCCCCTAGCTAAGTTACAACTGAGGCTTTGGTCCTGAAATGTTACATGAGAGATTCAATTATATTAGTATTATTAGGCCTGTATGTTTGTCCTGGTCTCCTTTTGTGTCCATTATTTTGTTACACGCCTTAAGGCAAATCTGACATGGGCTACTGTCAGAAAGTCTGCACATAGGAGAGGTAGTGCTGGATGGCAGTTCACTACGCCAGTCCAACTCTCTCGAAAGCAAAAAAAAAAAAAGCACTGTAAGATTACGCTTAGAGGTCAGAGCATTCTTCTTGGTGTATGCTCCTGATCCAGTAACATATACTTCTGTACATATATCCCTGTCATGTGTCCCTTTACACAACCATATAATCATTGTTCTCCTAGCAGGAAAAATCTGAATAGGTAAGTGGAAGAAGAAAGTTGTGTGGGTGACTGTTTCTGATTAGCATAGATGTAGGCAACAACTGAACTGTCGTTTGTAATGAATTTTATATGCAAACTTCCATATGAGTTGGTGATTTACAAGTTTAAGATGTAAACATATAAATAAAATGTAAAAATTAAATACACAAATATATTACGCAGTATCAGGAAACAAATCATTTTATTCTACTTCATTATCCATAAAGATGGACTATTGGTATGCAGCTATACAGCATCTGTTTAACAGAGTATAACATAAATTACATAAGGATTTTACATTTGTCTGTGATGTCACTAGTATCTGGATTCTGGACTTTAACTAATATGGTATTTGTGTTACAAGGAAACAGAATTTCTTATTTCATGCATCTCTGATGCCTATTGCCATGATATATGTACAGGCTTGGAAGGATTTGATTTTTTTCGGTAAATGTTGATTTTGCTGTACATACACAAACTGACAAAAACATATTCCACTGATGAAAATAGAAATTCACAAAAAGGTTTCCGTTTTTATTTTGTTTAAAATTTCCCAGGAATTTATCAGTGTTTATTATTAAAAAATAAAAGCAGCTGAAAATCAGTCCAATAAATTAATTTCACAGTTGTCTGGCTAAATAGCGGGGTTAACATTGGGGAATTGGAGCACCAAAAAAAAAAAAAAAAAAAAAAGAAAGAAACAAACCAACAAGTAAGAAAACTGAAAGTGAAAGCAGTTCAATGGTTTATTTCATGGACTGCACATTAACAAATGTGTGCACATATACATGCAGATGAACAGAGAGCCTCATATTTACACTCAGACTAATTTATTGTTAACATAAATACATCTACATAACGTATTAGATTTTCTTCACATAATCGGTATTTTCATATACGTGAGTGGTCCAGAATTGTGGTGCAAATCAGTAAAAAAACAAAACAAACCCCCACCCCCAAATAATAGCTTATGTAAAACCTGGGAATTTTTCAATAAAAATCAGTGAAAACTGAAAATGAATGTCATTATGGACAGGCAAAGAAAGACAAATCCTGCTTGAGAACTTATTAGAGTTTGGTTTAAGGATATTTACTTAGTATATGTTTATGTGCTATGTTGACAATTTTTGTTTTAAAGCCTTAACTTTTTGAATCTCAACATATATTGTCATTAAAGAATTATTGTTTATCCCCCCATAATTTCACTCAACTGTGAAAATTTAAATAGATAAAAATTGGGGGGGAGAGCTTAAAAATAACATTGATATACTCTGTCAAAATAATTTTTAAAACATTGAATTCTGCCAAACCTACATATGCGCAGTCTGATTCAACATGCTGGAAATATTGATTTATGTTGTTGTTGTTGTTGAAGAAAAGTTAGTGTCCCTGTGCCATAATAATCAAAACCTCTCTTCACTCTTATAAACTGGTGACCTACAGATTTAAGATGTAAAACTAAAATGTAAAAATTAAACACACAGATATATTTTGTTTGGATTCACTCTGTATCAAAATGACCACAAGGTGGGGACAGATGTCATGTAATAAATAGCTGAGTTGAACTGAATGTGCACAGCACACTAACAGATCTGCAGGTTCAAGGAATGCATTGAAGTTGGTAGGCAAGGTCATTCAGTATCAGAAAACAAATCTTTTTATTCCACTTTATTAATTATACGATGGACTATTCATAATACACTTGGGCACACAAACAACTCTCTTTAAGGAACATTAAGGGTGAGATTTAAATTAAAGATTAAGAGCCAAATTAAAGCTCTCAGTCCATCTGTAACTTATCTGGCGCTGCTTACAATTTGTGATACATGTGTTATGAAGCAGTGACTCCAAAGTGCCTGTGGGTACTTGCTGTGTATACAGCACAACAAGCTATTGAGGAAATGCCAAAAAGTAATTTTTACTTTGTTTACTACGGTCTCTTCATTACACAAGCTTAATATTACTCCGAAGGAGATATGATAAGGGAGGTTTGATTTTGTGTTTTTTTTAAAATCAGTACTTTTTTGTAAGTAAATGGACACTAGTAACCTACAGAGATACCAGAATATCAGAGTTAACACACCAGAACGTAGTGGAGTCATATATTGTTCTATAGAGTCTGCATATATTTTTAACACTTTAATGATGAAGCACATGAAAACTGGGAATAAAGGCCCCAATCCTCATGTGCAATCAAGGAGTGCTCTGTGCATGTCCAGATGTGAGTGCAAAGGAGTCTTTGCTCACCTCCCATCCTGGGCCATCAGCCACCAGACCGGTCCCTGGAATAAATTAAAGAAGCCTAAACCTTGCTATAATCGACACCAGCAATCCACAGCCCCTAGGCTCTGCTCCAGCAGCTGGGGCTCACCAGAAAATAATAGAGGCCCAACCACAACCTCTGCACTGGTGGCTGGGAAGGAGGTGGCTTTACAGCAGCACCCCAGAAGGCCCTGCTCGAAAGCTGCTTCATGCCACTAAAAGGCTAAGATCTGTCTCAAAGCATTCCCAGTTGGGGGGGGGTTCTTTTTATGGGATGAGCTACCAGAAGAGATTAAAATGAGATAAAATCTGACCTATTTTAAAGACCGCCGTAAGACCCATCTATTTGCTAAAGTTTTCTCACAGTAACTAAATCCTACAGAGCTTCCTGGAACCCGGGAAGGATAAAGAGCAGAATCTTCTGTGAAGTCCACTGTGGGCATAGGCATGCAGAGCTAATTCATCTGGGCAGGGCCTGCATATTATGGTGACGGGTGCTAGAAAAACTAAGATAGAACATCTGTTTAAGATGGAGATAGTTGGCCTCATAGATGGCATCACTAGGATCTGTATTATTGATCTTAACTAATACCGTATTTATGTTAGGAAGAGATTTTGTGGATCTATGGTGCCTATTGTTACGACACACGTGCAGTCTGGGTCAATATTTTGTTTTTGTTGAAGAAAAGTTAGGGCCCCTCTCCCAGGACACTTACAAGCCTCTACTCCCTCTTATGAGCTGGTAACCTGCTTTCATTGAACAATGAAAGCAATCTTTGAGTTATATAACTTATAGCGCAAGAATTGGAATTGTACATAGCCTCGGCTTAGCACTCAAAGGAGAAATGCTGCTAGTGCTCTTTCTCCCTAACTATAATATTTAGATTATTGGACCTTGGCCTCACGTTTCTACATAAAGCTTTAAGTGCAGTTTTGGTAAGACATAAATGGTATTTCAAGTGGACGTTTTGTAGTCATGCCTCAGAAGTATCTGCCACTCTGAAATTGACACTGAGTAATAAGGACACGCCTAAGCATCCTTTTAGTAGCCCTCCTGGTGTTCTGTGCAACAATACAAAATACACTAACTTGAAACATCATCTGAGCTAATACAATTATGCACAATAATTTAGAGAACATAATTGGTGGTTTTAATGGGTTTAATCACCATTAACACTTCATTTCTCTGATGCCACAGAGTAATGTTAACCAGCAAATAGCACTCAACTACTCAGGCCCCCACACTTAGCAATGTGGGCTTAATTTAAAAGAGCTCATTCCCAATGCATGTGTTTTTCATACATTGGTCTGTTTTGCTTAAGAAGGCAGGCTGCTTGTTGGAAAATATGGTTAGTGTTTAAAATATGTTCAACTGTATTGATTATTACACAGAGGGCCTGATTCTCCTTTATACTAAGGCCCTTTTGCCCTGCTCTGGCAGTGTAAATGGGTTTTAGGACTAATCTATAAAGGAATTTAGTGGTCTACCTCACACTTTAGGACCTACATCCAAAACTGAAATCCTCAAAATCCCTCTTCAGCTGCTGCCAAACCAAGCATGTGCCCACATTCCCTAGACACATTAGAGTGTGTCTACATGAACAATTTGTTCATGGTAAATTTGGGGTATGCATAAATCTATCCCAAATTAACCTGTCTTGGACTAACTGTCCATGTGGACCGTGCTGATGCACATTAACAGTTCATTAATGTGTTCTGATCTAGTCCCATTTCAGTGAGCACTAGGCAGGAAAAGATACACACCCCAACATGCCGAGAACTAAATGCTCATGTAGGGAAACCCTCAGTTTCTGCTGATGGGTATGCGCACAGCTGCTGGAATCCTGATACGCAGTGCCTAGTTCACACCTAACCCTCAGCAAAATTAACAAACTAGGCGTCCCCTACACCTTGCCTGTGGGGTCCAATCTGGTAGGACTCAGGTGACATTAGAGTATGTCAACCAGATTGGGAGCCAGGCTGAAGCTGCCTTCTACCTTATAGCCCGGTGGTGAGAGCACTCCCCCAGGATGTCAAAGACCCACTGGGCTAGGGGGTACTCTGGGGTGGGTCTCTCTCTCCTTTTTAAGCTGTTTCACTGTGTATAAATAAATAATCCCTTGGGCCAGAAAGAGAGTGAGACTGACTCTATTGCCCAGTGGGTAGGGCACTCCCTTGGGATATGAGAGTCAGAACCCAGCCTCTGTTCCAGTCCATATTTAATTATTTTATAGAGTCTAACAACTTCAACAGGAAAGACTGAGAGATCCCCCAGCCTGGAAAATTCTATTGCCTGGGTGTTCGTTAGTTAGCCAGCCTGGGAGACACCCAAATTCAACTCTCCCTGAGTCAGAGTAGAGCCTTGAAACCGTGTCTCCCATTTCTGAGATGAATGCACTGGGCTATGGGGTATAAGGCCACTGACTCCCTCTCCTTGTTTATGGCAAAAAAGGGATGAATTGACTTAGGCGCCTAACTCCAGGAGTCAAGTATGAGAGTGGTAGCCGTGTTAGTCTGGATCTGTAAAAGTGGCAAAGAGTCCTGTGGCACCTTGTAGACTAACAGACGTATTGGAGCATAAGCTTTCATGGGTGAATACCCACTTCTTCAGATGCTTCAGATAACTCCAGGAGAGGGTTCAAGGCTCTGAATCCTAGGTGGAGGGAGGCGCTTCCCTCCAGCCTGGAGGTAAGTGCCTAAATCCCTTTGAGGGGTGGAGCTTGGGTCACACTCCTCTCCTTGGCATTCCTGTTGGCTAACTTAGGCAGCTCTCTGCTCAACTTGCTGGCTTTTGTGAATCCTATTCTTAGGCATCTAACACTCCCCGTGCATTGTATAGGAGGGAGTCTGGGTGCCTATCATAAGGCTGCAGATTCCACTCTGCAGCAGTGTACCTGAAGTTAGGTACTGCAACACTGAGTTTAATGGCTAGATCCACAAAGGAGATTTAAAGTAAGTAAGAATCAGACTCTAAATAACTGTCAATGTTGCGCTGTTGCAGAGTTAGCAGCTATTGCAACTGCTATCCAGTACTGTCAATGGTGAAGCTTTCTGATATATTTTCTCCTGTCCTGGAAAATGTACTGTAATCAAACCTCTGTGATCAGTTCTAGCAAAGAAATATTGTGACCAAAAGGTAGAATGAAATTAGACATTTCAGGGCAGTGGTCCAGAGAAGTGTTGGTATATGTGCTAGACCTATTTTTTGCTTGTAGGAACAGAAACAATATTTTCCAGATCACTATCTCTAGTACAGGTTTCTCAATGTAAGTGTCGTATTTCCAAAAAAACAGAAAGGAAAATCTTAACTTTTTGTTACCTTTCAAAATCCATCATTTTCCCCTTGAGCGTCTCAATTCTGTGATTTGAGGTGTTCACTAATTTACTGACATCTGGGACATCTGATCAGAAGGCTTCCTTGATCTAATATTAAGATATGATTATAATCTTTTAATTATTAAGAGCTTTAGTTTCAGAAATGAAAGTTACATGGTGCCTCCATGTTCTCCACAGCTCTGAGAGATGGATACTCTAAAACAACATGACAGAGAAGCAAAAACATTCTTGTTTTGCAAGTCATATACTTAATTGTAGCCTTCCGTGTATAAACTAAGTTTAATATAAACTGCATTATCTGTCAGTTTTTCAAAGCTCATTTGTATCTGTGCTTTTAAAGGCATAACTAATTAGAATATCATTTTAGCGCAGGGGGAGAAAAATAATTCTATCATTGCAAAATATATGATTCTCGCTCTTTTTTAAAAACAGATTCACCAAAAGGCCCTCACCCATCTGCAGGCATGAATGGAAATGTGCAGCATCCCACCAGCAGTGGGCAGCAGCCGGTCTCTGCCATACCCTCTCCAAGTGCCAGCAAGCCTTGGCGCAGCAAATCCATGAATGTCAAACACAGTGCCACCTCTACCATGCTGTCCGTGAAGCAGCCTAGTCCCGCCACCTCCCCTACTCCATCTTCAGACAGGCTCAAGCCACCCCTTTCTGAAGGAGCGAAACCCCCTTCATCTGGACAGAAATCCATGCTGGAAAAGTTCAAGCTGGTTAATGCTAGGACTGCTTTAAGACCCCCCTTGTCATCAAGTTCAGGACCCAATGACAGCGGAAGAGAGGATGATACCTTTTCAGAGTGTGGTGAAATGGACGGCTTTAGCAGTGGGCTAAATAGTGGTGGCTCCACCAGTAGCAGTCCTAAAGTGTCGCCTAAGCTAACCCCTCCAAAAGCTGGAAGCAAAAATCTCAGCAATAAAAAGTCTTTGCTACAGCCAAAGGACAAAGAGGAAAAGAACAGGGACAAAAATAAAGTTTGCACTGAGAAAACAGTAAGGGAAGAGAAGGACCAGGTCACTGAAACATCTACAAAGAAGAGCTCAAAAATTGCAAGCTTGATCCCAAAGGGAAGCAAGACTACAGCAGCCAAAAAGGAAAGTTTAATACCCTCCTCTAGTGGGATACCAAAACCTGGATCAAAGGTACCAACAGCAAAGCAGAGTGCTTCACCTGTGTGTGCAGGAAGTAAAGAGTCTGAAAAATTCAGGACTACAAAGGGCAACCAGTCTCAATCGACAACGAAATCACAAGCTAATGAGAGAGCCTCCACTTCCTGTAGTCTTGCTCCTTCTGAAGGAAAGGAATCTAGCCCAGCTCTGACCCCTGGTTCTTCTGCAGCTCTTTCTGTTTCAATGGCTGCAAGCAGTGGACAAGTCACAGGAAATGGCATCGTCCAACTTCCTCAACAACAGCAATATAGTCACCCAAACACTGCCACAGTAGCTCCTTTCATTTATAGGTAAGGTCACTAAAGTGATTTTGTGTTATAATTTATAAGATGTGTAACTGGAACTGACAGAATAATTCATGGAGATTCTATCTGTTTGTTCCCAAGTTGTACACAAACATGATTTTCCTAAAATTTGTGCACTACTCAAAATTACTCTGTGAATAGTTGCGTGGACATGTTTTGCTCTGTAGCTCATACATGGGCAGTTTGTTCTGAGTATTTGTCATTTGAAATTCTGTTTTGATTGGATACACAGGTCACATGATGTTTCCGGTGGATGAGCATAACTCTTAAAACCAGATTTCCAGTATTGACTACTTTTGCTTAGATTTCAAAAGCTATTTTCTGCCAGTATTCTTCAATATTTGCTTAGAATTCACTGTTTCCTAAATATTCTTAAAGTAAACTTTATTGGAATCATCACAGAAGATAACACAAAAGAGGCATTAGCAAGGGAAATAATTTAAAAATTCTTGCAAATATTCACCAAGGGTGAATTGGGTGAGCATGGGGGTTGACTCCAGCATCCTGATTCTACTCTACTGACCCCAGCATAACATTATTGCAGAAGGGCAGCTTTAAGTTACCCAGAAGGTATAATCTCTTATGTTAGGTAGGATCTGGTGTAGTGGATTGAAAAACAAGAAGTAAACTATGGTGGCTAGAGATTTTCATTTTGTACAATAAGGAAGCTATAATAAGGGAAGCTACTCTTATGACTGGTTTCAGTAATAGTGATAGCAGTTTAATAAGGTTTCAAATGTCAGCTGTTGGAGGATTTTTAGATTCAGTTGTGGGTAAATTAAACATTTAAAGGAAAATTTGATAAACTGAGAAATGTATTATTAAGTAGAATAGGCTGGCAGTTTTTGTTATCAAGTGGAACTTGTAGATAAAAATTGGCTAAAGATTAAAGAGGTGCTGGAGTAGATGCAGAAGGAGCATATATCATTATGTAAAACTAAACACAGCTTCAGAACCAATGTGGGTGAGTGATAAATTATTTAAGTTTATTGTGATTAAAAACAGAGCTCCAAAAATTATGAGGGGGAAAAGCCATAGAGCACAGTTTTTATTTATTTTAATATTCAATAGCTGGCCTCTTCAATTAAATATATAGCCGGGCATGTGTAAGAAAAATATTTAATGAATTGATGTGATTCTGAATAATTGAGTAAAGATTACATATTATGGTAATGCATGGTCTGGAACAACTTCAGTGATGTATGCAATTTACTATACTGAATATAAGATGGAATATATATATATGAATATAGAGATACATGTGGACCCCATTCTGCCCTCAAATGCATATGAAACTAACATTTACTACATGGTGATGCCATTTCATTGCATGTTGTTACAATATAGAAATATGTTATTTTTGTGTTATGCTGCATCGAAATGCAAAATACGTTTGGACTATTAAAGGAGAGATTCAAGCATGCATTTGCCAACAGAATTTGGCTTTATGAGTAATCCCCAGAATGCCTCAACCAACAAAGGCCACTGTATTTGAAGTTAAATCTTGTTTTAAACAATTCAAAAGTCCAAAGTCTAATCTCACACCAGTGTTAAGAAGAATAACTCCACTCACTTGGCTGGAGTTACTTCAGATGTACATCTGTGAAATTGAGAGCAGAATCTGTCCCACAGAACCTGTACTGAATGCAGATACATGCTAACTCTATTCCTTGCGGAGTCTCAAGGTCTTTGAAATAGTAGACAATGATTTTATAGCAGAGTATAAATATAATCAGAGACAGAATATCCATATTTACAAAGTCAGCAGAATTATTCCCGGGGGCATATGGTAAATAGTACTGTATGTGCAGCCAGGTCGGTGTATTTGCATTTTTTCACTAGTAAACACAACTGTGTTCTTAGTTGGCCACCGCAATGTATGCACACAATTCTCAAGTATGCCTGTTAGCTGCTAAAATAAGTCCAAAGAATAATGGGCTGATAAACAAAAAATAACTGTCCAAAAGAACTGTTTTTTACACAGTGCTGCCAGCTGGAAAAAATGCCCAACTCCTGCAAATATACACTGCAGTCCTTGTAAAGTGCTAGGCACAGTGTAATTTAGCAGAAACCCAGCAAAATTCCATATGTAATCCTGCAGAATTGTACCAGCTACAACACAAGGGTCCAACCTGTATAGGCTCCCAGGAACGTACCATATGTAAAAAGTAAGTTGCTACTTTATCTGGGTTACTTGATGTTAACCTCTGAATATCAAATACTATACAATTACAGAGAGTTTCTTAGGCCACAGTGACACTAATGTGGATTTGGGGATAGTAGAGTAGTAGAAGGGAGTGTTGCAAAGGACTTTGTGAGATGAGCATGTATTTTTCTTTCAACAAGGACTATGATGGCATAGTAGCCATTATGTGTTGTAGGTAATGAGCCATAGTTGTTGTATTTAAAAGAGAATGTTCCATTAGGTATCAGAGGGGTACCTGTGTTAGTCTGTATCCACAAAAACAATGAGGAGTCCGGTGGCACCTTAAAGACTAACAAATGTATTTGGGCATAAGCTTTTGTGGGTAAAAAAACCCACTTCATCATATGTACCATTAGGATGCACTGAAAGGATTTATTACGAGTGGTGCACAATTGCTATCTGATGTCATATTTATCCCCCTTAAACACCAAGGCATGCAGATTCATCAGGGATCACCACTTCTCTTCAAAGAAAAGAGATCATAGAGGTGAATATGAGGGAATCTAAACTGGTGTGACCTTCATTCCTCCAGCTTCCTCAAAATGTAGCAACTTAGACTCAAACACGTCATGAATGTTCATCTTAGCCCAGGGCTACACTGGGGGGGGGGGGTCGATCTATGATACGCAACTTCAGCTACGTGAATACCGTAGCTGAAGTCGGCGTATCGTTGATCGACTTACCTGGCCGTGAGGACGGCGGCGAGTCGATCGCTGCCGCTTCCATGTCGACTCCGCTTCTGCCTTTCACGGAGGTGGATTTCCGGAGTCGACAAGGAGCGCTTTCGGGGATCGATTAATCGCGTCTTAACGAGACGCGAAAAATCAATCCCCGATAGATCGATTCGCCGATCCGGTGGGTAGTGAAGACAAGCAACTGAATTTGGTCCAGAGTCCAACTGATCTAAGGGTACATCTGCACTGAAAGTGGGAGCATGCTTCCTAGCACAGATAGATAGATAGATGTGCTAGGTCTTCTCAAATTAGCATGCTAAAAATACTAGTGTAGCCAGGGGTAGCATGAGCAATGGCTCAGGTCAGCTGCCAGAATACAAACCAGACTGCATCACCTGGGTATGTACTCGGACAGATAGCCTAAGTCACTCTCTATGCTACCCTCGGGTGTAGTTTACTTGCAAAAGGCTTGATGAGAGGGATGTAGCAGGAAAAGTAATGGGAGGGTCTAAGTAAGTGTACAGTTAGTTAAAATAGTCCTGGTGCTACTTTAGCTTACAGGTTCTTATACTCTGAGGAGACTACAAAACTGGTGTAAATTACACCATCACTGAAATTCAGTGAATTTGGCCATGGAATTTTACTCACCTTCACTAGGCTGCTAAGAGTTCAGAGAGAGAAGGGAGCAAAGTAGCACAGTGGAGATACAGTTGCAGGGGAGAGGGAAGGAAGAGGCAAGACTGAAAAGGGAAGGCTTTTAATCTTGCCCCACAATGTCAGGGATTTTACTACATCATTGCTTGCATTTTATATGGGTCATGAGAGGGATAGGTTAATTTATCTTAATTTGGAGTTACTGACTTTACATTTTATTGCCCCAAAATATTATGTGCACAGTATCCCCTAAACATTTTAGAGTAGTGATGACAATATTTCGCACTTACATATTATTTTTTCTTTCTGATCTGGGCTGTGTACACTGTCAATCTTCTACAGAAAAGAAAACCTAAATAAAAGCTTTAATAGTAATACAAATGACAAGTCCACTCCATGGGCTAGTGTAAATTGTCGTTGATTCAGTGAAGTCAGTGAAGTCAAAGGCACCGTGGCAGTTTACACCAACTGAGGATCTGTCCCATGTATTTTACACAGTCAAAAGTATATCTTTAAAAGGCAATCCTTGAATTACATTCAATGAAGAAATAATTAGGACTGTCGAATAGTTGCAGTTAACTCATGCGATTAACTCAAAAAAATTAATCGCGATTAATCGCACTTCTAAACAATAAAATAGAAATTTAAATTTGTTAAATATTTTGGTTGTTTTTCTACATTTTCAAATATATCGATTTAAGTTACATCACAGAATACAAAGTGTACAGTGCTCACTTTATATTATTATTCATTACAAATATCTGCACTGTAAAAATTATAAACAAAAGAAATAGTATTTTTCAATTCACCTCATACAAGTACTGCAGTGCAATCTCTTTATCGTGAAAGTGTAACTTACAAATGTATATATTTTTTGTTACATAACTGCACTCAAAAACAAAACAATGTAAAACTTTAGAGCCTACAAGTCCACTCAGTCCTACTTCTTGTTCAGCCAATCGCTAAGACAAACAAGTTTGTTTACATTTACGGGGGAGATACTGATGCCTGTTTCTTATTTACAATGTCACCTGAAAGGGAGAACAGGCGTTCACATGGTGCTTTTGTAGCCGGTGTTGCAAGGTATTTACGTGCCAGATATGCTAAACATTAGTATGCCCCTTCATGCTTTGGCCACCATTCCAGAGGATGATGCTCATTAAAAAAATGTGTTAGTTAAATTTGTGACTGAACCCCTTGGAGGAGAATTGTATGTCTCCTGTTCTTTTTTACCCACATTTTGCCATATATTTCATGTTATAGCAGTCTCGGATGATGATCCAGCACATGTTCGTTTTAAGAACACTTTCAATGCAGATTTGACAAAACGCAAAGAAAGTAACGATGTGAGATTTCTAAAAATAGCTACCGCACTTGACCTAAGGTTTAAGAAACTGAAATGCCTTCCAAAATCTGAGAGGGACGAGGTGCAGAACCCAAACCACCGAAAAAGAAAATCAACCTTCTGCTGGTGGCATCTGACTCAGATGATGAAAATGAACATGCGTCAGTCTGCTCTGCTTTGGATTGTTATCAAGCAGAAGACCCGTCATCAGCATATCCTCTGGAATGGTGATTGAAGCATGAAGGGACATATGAATCTTTAGCGCATCTGGCACGTAAATATCTTGCAATGCTGGCTACAACAGTGCCATACGAATGCCTGTTTTCACTTTCAGGTGACATTGTAACCAAGAAGTGGGCAGCATTATCTCCTGCAAATTGTAACCAAACTTGTTTGTCTGAGTGATTGGCTGAAGTAGGACTGAGTGTACTTATAGGCTCTAAAGTTTTCCATTGTTTTATTTTTGAATGCAGTTATTTTTTGTATATAATTCTACATTTGTAAGTTCAACTTTCATGATAAAGAGATTGCACTGCAGTACTTGTATTAGGTGAATTGAAATATACTATTTATTTTGTTTTTTACAGTGCAAATATTTGTAATACAAATAAATATAAAATGAGCACTGTACACTTTGTATTCTGTGTTGTAATTGGAATCAAAATATTTGAAAATGTAGAAAACATCCAAAAATATTTAAATAAATGGTATTCTATTATTGTTTAACAGTGGATTAATCGCGTGATTAATTTTTTTAATCTCTTGACAGCCCTAGAAATAATTGAAATGTTTATAGTATTATTTAGCCTTATTTTATGAACTCATACAATAATTACTGTAGAAGGATAGGTCCAGCTCCACAAAAGGACTTAGGTGCCCAACTCCCACTTTAAAAGCTTAAGTCCAAACTTTAGGTGCCATTGAGCTCCTCAAAAACCGTGTTTAGCTGCTGTCTAACTTTGGAGGTGCTTAAATCTCCCTGATGCCTAAATTTTTGATGTAAAGTCCTTTAGGTGTCTTGGTTTCTACAGCTAAACTGGTGCACAACACCTCAGTCTAGCTGCCCAGGCACTTCTCTCATGCCTGAGCCCTCATGGGAGACTTAGACCAGGAAGACAATGGTTCAGTTCTTTGCTTTGCCTAATGAGGGAAAATGATTTGAACATGGATTTCCCGCCTCTCAGATGAGTGCCCTAAGCAGTGGTCTATAGACCCATTCTTACTCTCTCTCTCTCTCTGGCCCAATGCATACTTAATGATTTATACACAGTGGAACATCTTCAACAAGAGCGACCCCTATCAGAATCTATCATAGCCCAGTGGCACTTGCCTGAGAGATGAGAAGCCCCTGTTCAAATCCTTTCCCCTCACCAAGCAGAGGAGGGAATTGAACTGGCATCTTCCACATCCTGGGAGATTCCCTTGACCATTGGGTTAAAGGTAATAAGGGAACTGCTACTGCCTGCAACTTTCCAGCCTTTTTGTGTGGAGTTAGGGATGTGCCACTGCCGTTCTTGCAAGCAGTCACAACCTCAGGAGGAGCCCAGAGCAAAAGGAGCAGTTTCTTAGCTTATAAACCCCTAGCCTCTTTAGCCAATACCAGACTCAAAAGCTCTCTCTCTAGTTTTTCCCAGGGTCACACTGCTTACAGGGCCCTGCTTGGCGTTCTTTGCTTCTCCCTCTCTCAGTCCTTCTCTGTTCTCAGTTTCCACTATACACCTCCACACACGCCTCTAATGGAGCCTTCTGGCGAATGGTGCTAGTTTCTGGGCAGATTCTATTAGGATTTGTTTTAGATGTTGCACGTTAACTGTCTCTCTCAGCTATCTTAAATGAAGGGCTTGTTCACACATCTGTTTGAAGGAGGTTTTAACTCAACTCATTACAAGGCTCATAACAATATGTGTGAAGTTAGAGTAATTGCTAAATGAAGGACTGTCTGGAAAACATTTTCACCTCAGTATGCTGTCTGGAGTAAGATTTTCAATATTGGTTTAATTAATTAAACAGTTACCAGTTTGCTAAAAACTGCTCCCTACTTCGCTTCCTGTTTGGTGGTTCAGACACATTTATTACTAGACCACTGCTAAGTGTTTGCAGTTATATGGGATTTGTACTGCTAAGATAGGTGAAGTACGGGAAGTGGGTGCTAAGGTAGGGTTGAACCTCCATAGGCACTGAGAAATTATTAATTAATGGCACTAATTAAAGGAGATTTGTATCCTAGCTGTAGTATTTTGGGAAGAATTGAGCTACTCCCTTTAGCTACAGTGGAGGCTCTTTACAACTCCACATTTACCAATCAGCAGTGCTTGCCAATACCTCAGTGTCTCCTGTTTTAAAGATAAGAAACTACTGTGGTCACCAACTGTGGTAGTGAATGTTGAGTTTTCAGTTGCACCCATTGTCCCAGTAATTTAGACATTGGTTCTGAAATAGCTTATGATAGCTTGTGCTGCTAAACAAACAGCAAGTCATTTTTGTTGTTAATTGGCAACTCACAGAAACACCCAGGAGTGATTTATCTGATTCGGCCATTTACATTCCCTGTTGTGAGATGAAGATGGCAAATTACCAAAGTCTTGCAATCATAGCTAGCATTATAACACTGCCCACTACATGCTTTATTTCCAACAAAAACACACCAAGGTATTTGAAATGGCTCCCTCCGTACACATCTTTACTTCATGAGGCGAGGACAATGCTTCCAATGGAACATGGCAGGTAAAGAGAGAATAAGAGTGGGGGAGGGGGAAGATAACAGTAAATATTTTTGGCTTATTTCTCAGATAAAACTATAGCCCAGTACTTCAGTTGCCTGTTGTTTATTGCCTAATGATTATTCTTTTTTATATTTTTTGTATAGTTGTGATGCTGACCTAGCCTTTAGATCAAATAATCAATAAAACCCACCCAAGACAGCTGCACCTCTGGGAGTTGTCAGAAAAATTAAAAAAATAAACATCCTATGGAATCTTTCGGAATGTCAAGTAATAAAATTTTTGATGTCATCTGTGATTTATCAAAAGGTGGATATTCCATTAATAACAGGAAGTTACTGAATGTATTAAAGATATTAATTATTGTGTGCAGAGGTCCAAATTCTGCTCTTAGTTATTCTTGTACAGCTAATTTAACCTAAATTTTGTGGGGTTTCACAGACATAGTTGAGGGCAAAATTTGACCCATGTTTTATTGAAGACCAACTGGAGGTAAAAGTCATTTCCTATTGTTATGATTAAAACAGAAAGGAGATTATCCTTTTTTCATGACATTTGTTTAATTAGAACTAATTAACCTTCATTGCAAATGTTCAGCGCTGGAAGATAAGTCAGTGATGGGGCTTTGACTCACCTGCAATTCTATTTGCTTTCTTTGATCTCAACACAGACGTGCAAGAAATTTTTTTTAAAAAAAAGAGGGATGGAGGAGTAATATTTAAGGTTAATGAGCAAGTCATTTAATTTTCTGTGTGCTAGCCTGCAGACATTGGGTCAAATTAATCCCTGGTGTAATTCTAGAGAAGTCACTGGAGTTACACCAGGTATGGTCCCATTGATTTTGCTCCCTTCAGTGCACTGGAAAAGACTTATCATTCGCAATGCAGATTGCACCAGTCTTCACTGCTGAAGATATTTATTAGCAACAAGTGATGGTCCAACTAAGCATAGGAACATCTGGATGTTTGATCAGAACCTTATTCAAACTACCACACACCATAGACAGGGCCAGATTAAAGCAGTCCCAAGCTCTAGGCACACCCACATATGTGGCTCCCACACCCATACCTTGGCCCTCCCTTAATTTGAGCAATAGTAGCAGGGTCCACCGCTACAATAGCTGAGGAGCCCAATACCACTCCTGTTTGGACAGGCTGGGGCCTCCCTCTTCCCCTGTGCCCAGGCAGGCAGGGATCCATCCTAAAAGAAGGATTCAGCCTCACCCACCCAGGCAGAGGATTCTATATATGTGTGGGTGTGCCCACTGCCATCACCCCAGCAGAGCCCAATCACTGAGTCTCTACTGAGGTTGTGTTAGCAAGGGCCCCCAGAGTTCCAGAGGCTTGGTGTGCTCTAGTGGGTGGTGAAAGCCAAGCATTTCCCCCCACCCCACCCCCCGGCGCAAGTGGCTGCTGTTCCTCTCTCTTCTGGAGCATATACCTTCTTGGCCTCCCACTTCCAGAATAAATAGAAGGCTTCATGTACCCCACTGCAAGCTGAATTTAAATTCTGCTGCAAGCTCCTTGATTTCTTCCATGGAAATTCTGTAGCAGCTTTAGATAGTCAAAAACAACTGAGGTTTTATGTAATTAAATATGAAAATGCCGAATACAGCCAGTACAGAGATTTCTGTGTAGTTTATTTTGGTAGCAAACCCAAATTGTTTTACATTGCCCTCACACTTTCAGTTTTGAGCCAGATAAATGGGCAGATATTTCACGCCTCCCAGAGCTATTGTTTCTGACTGTCTGCAAACACAAGAAGACATCACTGTATCATTTACACTTGGTTCATGTTTTGAAGTTATTCTTTGCAGCAGTGAAGACTAGAAATATAATTACATTTTTAAATTATAGTTTAGATTATGATGTCATCATGTGGCTCCAGGAGGTAAGTCCTTGGCATGTGCCTAGTTTTCTATGCCACAATCAACCTTGCCTGTGAGGTCTGCAAATTTGGTGTCAAAATCTTGCACGTGTTTTTTCTCACAGTATTTCACTACTTCCTCTCCTGGTCCCAGCTGGAATCAAGTTTTTGAAGAGCAAAGAAAATAGAGGGGGACGAGGTTCTATAAATGAAATGTGTCATATTGCTAAAAAGATTTGGGTTGAGCTTGGGCAAGAGAATGCTTAGGATCATTCTCATTTTATCTACACAGAATTGCCCATCGGGGTTAGAGCCTTTTCACCTCTTCATACCCCAGTTATGACCATACAGTCTTTACTGCTGGGTGAGATTCCTCATTGTCACTCTGCTACTTAGGACCCAATTCTGAAAGATCTCGAGTGTAAAACTACCAGGGATGTCAGTGGGAATGCCGTGCTTGCAGCCCATTGAGTCCTTGTAGTATTAATTAATTCATTAGTGTGTCACAGCAAATAACAACACCCAAGAATCAAAAACAGTTCACATGAAGGCAGTTACACATTTGCCTCTTCACAATTCCCCAAACTACAAAAGCTGCGTATAAAGACTATGCATGTTGCAAGCTATCGTTTGTGTTTATATTTCTGTTTATGACAGTATTAAGTACCATAAAGAGGTAAGAATTCTACTCAAACAGATATGTTTGCTTCTTTGTATATTGAAATCTGCTCCTTCATTCACTTAAATGAGTTGCTGAATAAATCTATCAAATACGCAATTTTGAAGTAAGCATAGGAAAATAATTAACAGGTAAAAGAAATTGCTTTTAAAATTAATCCTCAAATTCATCCAGTATTTTTATCAGTTACTCCTGTGAAAGGCATATGTGTTGGGGCCGTGCCAAAGAGCACAACTGTTGTGGAAATGGAAATTTTAGGAGTCTAGCTGTAATTTTAAGCTTTCAAAATTGGAATATATATAAAAAAAAGGTTTAGCAGCCCTTATCGGAAATCAGAAGCAATTAGTGTTTTGGCATGTAATTTATGATTGTCAGCATAAGGATGGCAAAACTGGACTCTAAATTAAGAGTTTTAGAGGTAGTTTTGTGTCTTGTTGCAACCTGTTCACACCATTCCGTTTTTGTGTTCTTTTTCCACTAATGTACAAACACAGTAATGACCATTAAAAATCCTCATGTACCAACAGTTTCTCCATCCTGCTTTCTGAGACATTGCAGATTTTTCCTAAGATGAGACAACTATTGTAGGAAGCCTTGGGAAATGTTGACTGTGTAATAGTTTACCCATGTATATATAATGGCAAATAATGGTATCCAATTCTGTACTCCATAGTGTAACAATGTATTTTATTACATTTTAATAGTTACATATATTTAATTCACATATGTTTTCAAGAATATGGGTCATTTGTTAGCAATCTAATAGAAACGTATAATTATTTCTGTATCTGAGCATTTCCCAAGAGCTGAGCGGTCACATGACTAACAGTAACATCATGAGGAGGAGCCAAACTGCACATAACTTTGGACATTTGGGGATAGATTTTGATTTTGGATAGCCCTAAGCAAGGGATTGTGTGTAAACTGTACTGCTCCAGGGATGCCCCAGGTGATAGACACATGCCTCTTGAGTAAGAATTCATCCGTTTCTTCCCCCTTTGCTCCCAGGGATAATTTACTGCTGGCCTTTACCAGCAGTAAATTACTATGCTTCATACCCCTCACATGTACATAGCTATTCTGGCTATTGAGTTGTGGGTTGGACTGTTCCCTGCGTGAATATTGCCTACCTGTGTCAGGGAAAGATTAAGCAACCAAGGTCCCCTGCTTATTCCTGTGTTCCCTGACCCAAGGTTGGGTTGTTTATGTAGGGATGTAAAGTCCTTACTCCCTTAGTGAAGTGTGTAGTTTTAGACAGAATGTAGCACTATGTAATTAGGGTAGAATGTGGCATTCATGATATTTTCACTATATGTCTTTTGTTGGGATGAATACAGTGCAAAAAGATGCCAGTTATGCCCTGAATTAACGTTTGCCATTGCTGTGTGTATAACAGACATCTGTTATAATGAGTCTTCTTGGTTGATTTCAGAACACACTCTGAAAATGACAGTACCTCTTTACCACCTGCTGACTCCTGCACCAGTCCTACTAAAATGGATTTATCATACAGTAAGACTGCCAAACAGTGCCTAGAGGAGATATCTGGTGAGTAGCATGTGGGAAAAATCTCAGTATAGGAATGTTATATTTCTTTGTTTACATAGCTCTCCTACTAATAGCTTAGCAATGGTTTAAAATAATACCTTTGACCTCTCTTCATTATATTAAATACGCAGAGAAAGTGGGTCACACGCTGTTAGCACTTCAACTGCAAATTCTTTTATCTAAGCTGTCTCACTTAGAATATCCTCTTCCTCATTTTGCAGAAACTGGAGTGTTCATAAATTAGGATTTCAAGACATTATTATTGTCAGTATCATGCTGAATGCTCTATGAGGAACCTTGAGAAGCCTATCTTGTAATGTGTGACACTGGGAGAATAAGATCAAATCAAAATGTCAGAAGCTGAAGTGTTAATAACATAACATTTTTATTTCTGTAAGTGAATATAGATTCAAAAAGGGGAGTAACTGAACAAATCCTTACAGCTGTGCTAGCCTGTAGCCCACTCAGCAAGGTTCTATCTTGGGGTTTCATCTAGATATGGGTTCAAATCCGACTAGATTACAGTTGTACAAATGAGTTTGTGTATTTTTTTGTGACTACGGGTCAGATCATCAGCTGTTGTACGTTGGTATAGTCCTTTGATGTCAATGGAGCTATGACAATTTACATCAGCTACGGCCATTTACGGCCATAAATCTAGCTGTCAATGGGCACAAAACAAAGTGTGTCACAGCTGAGTTTCTCATCAGGATTGAATTGCATAGAAGAGCTGTGTACTTTCAAAGGGCCTGTTTCTCTGAACTGTGGTTTTCTTTTTTTTACTCTGTACCATTACTTTCAAGCTCACTTTTAAGAGCATAAAGGGTGAAATGATCTGGAGGATGGTGTGGATTGCACCCTCTGCAAGTTTGCAGATGACACTAAACTGGGAGGAGTGTTTGATACGCTGGAGGGTAGGGATAGGATACAGAGGGACCTAGATAAATTAGAGGATTGGGCCAAAAGTAATCTGATGAGGTTCAACAAGGACAAGTGCAGAGTCCTGCACTTAGGATGGAAGAATCCTATGCACTGCTACAGACTAGGGACCGAGTGGCTAGGCAGCAGTTCTGCAGAAAAGGACGTACGGGTTACAGTGGACGAGAAGCTGGATATAAGTCAACAGTGTGCCCTTGTTGCCAAGAAGGCTAACGGCATTTTGGGCTGTATAAGTAGGAGCATTGCCAGCAGATTGAGGGACGTGATCATTCCCCTCTATTCGGCATTGATGAGGCCTCATCTGGAGTACTGTGTCCGGTTTTGAGCCCCCCACTACAAGAAGGATGTGGAAAAATTGGAAAGAGTCCAGCGGAGGGCAACAAAAATTATTAGGGGGCTGGAGCACATGACTATGAGGAGAGGCTGAGGGAACTGGGATTGTTTAGCCTGCAGAAGAGAAGAATGAGGGGGGATTTGATAGCTGCTTTCAACTACCTGAAAGGGGGGTTCCAAAGAGGATGGATCTAGATTGTTCTCAGTGGTAGCAGATGACAGAACAAGGAGTAATAGTCTCAAGTTGCAGTGGGAGGAGGTTTAGGTTGGATATTAGGAAAAAACTTTTTCACTAAGAGGGTGGTGAAGCACTGGAATGAGTTACCTAGGGAAGTGGTGGAATATCCTTCCTTAGAGGTGTTTAAGGTCAGGCTTGACAAAGCCCTGGCTGGGATGATTTTGTTGGGGATTGGTCCTGCTTTGAGCAGGGGGTTGGACTAGATGACCTCCTGAGGTCCCTTCCAACCCTGATATTCTATGATTCTATGAAATTGTGGCCCATTGAAGTCAACTGGAGTTTTGCCATTTTGCCCCATATTTTCAAAATTCAAACAAACGTTAAAAAACACATCTGTAATTTGTTTAAAGGAACTCATTTGACATACACAAATGTAAAATGCTATCACGCTTAGAAAGGATGATCAAATTTGTCCCAGTTTTGTCAGACTGCTTTGGCATCTGGCCTGATTCATATTAAAATGGAGGTTTTATCTCGTTTCAGTATAGGTAATTGGCTCTGTCTCAGTTTTTCCTCAAGTGTCTCCAAACTGACATCCCTTACCTGCCAAATTCTTGATCAACTTTTTGACAAGTAGCCCAATCTGAAACCTAAGTAAGTGTCCCCTTTAGGTTCCAGTTAGATATATATTATCATGGAAACTTCTTGCAGAGGGAAAATGCATTCTAAATTAGTTAAACTCTATCTTTCCTAAAGGCAGGTACATGGCTCATTGGTCTTATTGTAGGCATAACAATTAAAAACATGCACCTCTAAATAGGTGAAAATATAACAAAAGATGTTTCAAGAAATTATCCGAACGGATGGTAAAAAATCACTTTTGTGCCTGCTGTAATGATCCTCTAGGATAGCAGGTATCCAGTCCTTTTACTGTTCTGTGTAGAAGTGGAAAATGCAACAAAAAAAAAGTGGCATATGGGACACTAAAGAGACATCAGAGATGTTTCTGATCTCATTATTCAGACTCTGTCATTAGCTGCAGACTAACATAATGGGCAGCATGGCGGCACCACTGAGAGAGTTCAGCCATTGGCTCATTGCAAATTGGGCACACGGAGGAAACCAAATGTGTGTCACTCATAATTGGCAGTTAGAAATATGAGGAATAGCTGGATCAAACAATCACCCTGTGCAGCAAATGTATTCTTAGCTATATATGTGCTGAAGAATATCATTTGGAATCTATTCATGTGCAGGCTATTCAGGAGACTGCTCTAGGATGAGCTAGGCCGGGGTAAGGGAGAGCTTTCCAAGGTCCCAAGTATATTCCAGCCACTCAGTGGGATAATCATCCAGCAAGGGGTGTCATTTGTACCAAGGACACATGCAAGGGTAATTTTTCTGACATGGACTCTTAAGTAGACAGGATGGGAGAGAATTATGAGTTGTTTTGTCTTTCTGTAACCTTTCTCTATTACATTCTATTTAGGTTCTTATACTGTGCCTGTTATCATGTTACCTGAGCCCCAGGCTTGTTTAGGTTTTTGAATGCCTTGATACCCAAACCCACTAGCCAGAAGTACAGTTAGTCAAAAAAGGATCTAATCCTGCAAGGTGCTGAGCGTCCACTGCAAAATCATTTATACAAAGGGAATTGAGGTCACTCAGCCACGCACAGGACTGGTCTCAGAAAGTTCTGTCCTATTTGCATATTTGTTTTATTTGTCTTTCTGGTCTTTATTGTTGTTTTTAAAGTGCCAACTGTTTATTGGGTGTTTTGCAGTGCAAATAGAAAGATAAGATTCCCCAGCTCAAAGTTCTGGCAAGTCTAAGGGTCTGAGCCTGCTTGCAGTGTATAAAGTGAAGCACATGCATAGGTCTCTGCAAGATCAGGGCCTAATTTTAGGTATGGGGTAACAAAAAATGAGGAGGGGAAAGCGAGCAAGAAATAGGGTTATTAGAGTAATACAATAAATTCTAATCCTAGTTTTGCTACTCACTCACTGTATGACCAAGAGAAAGTTGGTTAAACTTTCTTCATCAGTTTCACCATCTGTAAAACAGGGATATTTGCCACCCTACGTTGCAGGGGTGGTGTGGGCGTTAATAAGCTAATTATTCAATACCACTTTGAAAAAATTTACATCTCTATAACTACAAACTATTATTTTAATAATCCAATTATGTTACTAAGCTTTTGCACAGTGTTTACATGTTTAAAGAGTTTAGCATGCCTGTTAAGGCTGATTCCCCACTCTGGCACTTCCAGTGCAGAAAGTGGGGGGCCTGCAAGGACTCTAAAAATTAATACCTGCCACCCCAGGCTTGTATTAAACTCCCAAGGTTACAGCTTTTCTCTGACCTTGGATTGGTAGATGCTGCCACCATGCAAGTGCAAAACCACTTTGAGAACCCAGGAAGGTGCACTTAGGAATTCCTTCCTGTGGGGTACCCTCAAGCCCTTCACACCCTCCCCCCCCACCCACCCCCCAGAGAAGAGTCGAGAGGAAAAACAAAGGAAATCAGATGTTGCCACCAGCTAATTAAACAACATGAGCACAAACCTCTTAGGACACAAAAATCCAATTCTGTTCTTTAAAAAGGTAAATTTTATTAATAAAAAAAGAAGAAAATACATCTGGGACTTAGGCTTTTGCTAGATTAAAAAAAAAATAATTACAAGCATTAAGCATCACGAATAGCTTTCTTGAGGTACAGTTTAAAGGTTACAAGCAAAACAAAAGCACCTGGGATTAGCACAGAGGAATCCACAAGCCATGAAGAAATAAAAGGGATAAACCTAATCATGTCTTCCTAGACATTTCCTAATCTACTTACATATCTGGAGTTTTAGATGAGTACTTTCTAGGTATACTAATATTTTTTCATACCTGGCCCAACCTTCTCTCAGCATAACTGCTCCCTGTCTGCCTCTCTCCGAGAACAGCAACAGATAGACAAAAGGGGAGTTTTGTTTCAATTTTTAAAAGTTCTAGCATTCCCATTGGCTGTTTTGGCCAGGTGCCCACTCATTTCCTTTTACCTATGCGTAGCAGAAAGACGTTTAACCCTTTACAGGTAAAGCAAGTAGAGAACAGCCACTAAGAGGGATTTTATAGCTACTAGCTGGCTTGTGTTCATAAAAAGGAAGCTACACCACCCCCCCCTTTATTTATCACAATACCATAAATAATTATACATGAAGTTCCAAATATTAGCTAATTATAAATGTACCATTCCTGATGTTTCATGTGAAAGCATTGTACAAAAGTTAGAGAGGAGACAAGGAATTATTTTAAGAATTAGAATTATATCACAATATTAGCAGTGGAGTTAGCATATCCACTTTGTATTTTCAGATGTTCACATTTTCTGCACTTTCTTCCCCTTTCTAAAAGAAACACTTAAAAAGGATGTTGTAAACGGTGTACCCATGTACTAAGAATTAACTAAATTTAGCATGTTATTCTAATGCTGTGGATTTTGAGGTTCTATTATATAATTCATTAACAAAAGGGCCAAATTGTGCATTCAAACATCAATGAAAGTTGTGTGTGCTTATCTGAGAAAAGAATTTGTCCATAGATTATTACATGTTTAAATCATTTTTAAGATTCCTTTGTATGTAATGCATTATACAAAATAAGGTTTATTATTACTATAACCATGGGGTTGGGAAAATTCCCTATGCTTGTCCTCTCTAAAAATGACACTTCCATCTTAATGGTGGGGAGTAAATTAGATTGTCATGTAACTGAGGAATATAATGTAACATTTGCTACCTCCTAATGTGATTTCTGTTATATAGCCTGTTCTTGTTCATGGTTTTAGTTATGTTTCCCTGTTTCTATTTATATATATTTTTTAATTTAAAATGGGAGAATGAGCTTTAGAAAACTACATTTCAGTAAATAAACCTGGGATTCTTCCATATTTCAGTCTTAGGTATTGTCACATTACAGGGGTACATGGTAGATCAGAGGGTAAGTTAAAATCATCATTACAAAGGGAGAGTTATCATAATTCAGAGTACTTTGTGGTGTGCATTCATCCCAAGGTACATGTGTGCATCTAATGTATTTTAGGGGATGATGAAGATAATAATAACCCAGGCACTTGAGACAGGGGTCCCATGGAAAAATAGTATGTGATCATGCAATAAATGTCTGTAGTACCTTACATATGCACAAAAAGGACGAATTAAGATTTCACAGGAAACCTTAATTATAACATTTAAGTGCTTGACTTTGCTACCTTAATACAGTAAATAAGCTGTTTTATCCAGCACTTCACCAAATGGAAAGCTCTATAAACTGGCATTTCTGATCTTCATTGAACGTCCAGTTTATAGACAAGTTGGCGCAGGCAGGCAGGGGGTCAGGGTGCTGGCTCTGGGGGCGCTCACCTCGGGAGGCTCTCTGCAAGCGGTGATCTGTCCCAGATGCTCCTAGGCAGAAGTGCTGCCTCCGCCCACAGGCACTGCCCCCGCAACCTCATTGGCTGCGGTTCCCGGCTAATGGGAGCTGCGGGGACAGCGATCCTGGCAGGGCGGGAGAAGTGCACAGAGCTGCTTGCCACGCTTCCTCCTAGGACCAGCCGGGACAGGTCGCCACTTGCCGGGAGCCGCCCAAGGTGATAGCCCCCTGGATCTGGCACCCCGAGCTCCCTCCCGCATCCAACCCCCAGCCATGCACCCTCTCCCGAACCCAAAGTCCCTCTCTCTCTTAGTTAACTGGCATTTTTCACTTACCAGCACCCTTCATTCCCCCCAAATGCCGTATAAAACAGCTGTGGATGATATGTAAATAAAAACATTTTAAATGTGTTTTTTTGTTTTTATTTGTTGTGTGTCTGTCTGTCTATCTACACCTATTTTAGATAGATAGATAAATAAAGTACACACTTTTCTCCTGCCAGGTAGGTCTTGTTGCTGACTGCAGCATACAGAGTGGCTGGATGGAGGACTAGATGCATTTTTTAGATTTCACACCCTTGTGGATGATATGTGTGGGTAAGCCCATTAACAACTTGAGTAGTATAGAGGAGTCCTGCCCTACTGCTTACACTGAGGAACAAGACACTGCCTTCTTCTCCCCATTGCACACCAGTGCTGCGTTAATTTGAAAATGAAGCAATTGAAAATAGTCCTTTGGCCACTAGGATCGTGCAAACAGAAGAGTGTTCATTGCTGACATTCTTTCTCTCTCTTTCTTTTTGGAGGGCCAGGGGAAGTGGAGTAGGGCTGGATTTCCTTTAGTTCATTTCATTTTGAACAACCTTCCCATCTGAGTATCTCATCTTCTTTCCTGTACACTCTGTGTCTAGAGGGGTCCAGCAGTGATTTAGTTTTCAAAGTGATCATCATTTGACACCATTAGATCTTTCTTTCTTTCTTTCTTTCTTTCTTTCTTGTCCCCTAGGAAAAATGCACCCCTCCATTTTGTTGCTAAGAGATATATTTTTATCCAGCCCTACCGTCAGTAGCAGCTGTAAAGTGAGAGGATGAAAAGCAAATATGACACTGGGACCACTCTTAATGTCCATCTATTACTAATATAGCAAGTCTGCAAATAATCTGTTCTTGTGTATCATTAACTCCTGGGGTTTCCCACAAAACAGTGTGTTACAGGTGTATTATGATGCTGAAAGATCCAGTGTATTGTTATGTAGCATTTCTATATTTATATTTGGACATTTCTGCACAGTATTTGGCCAAATTGATTGCTCCTGGGTAAACCTTTGTGTTTCAAAGATGGGATAAAATTCTACTTTAGTGCTAATTTTCTGTTCAAGGGTCTTAATTATTGATACAAGTATTTTTTTCCCACTGGGAGAAGATACATTTTAAATGTTAGTCTACTTTCTTTGTATGTGTAAAAGCAACATTTAGCTCTTGTGAACTTTGTTTCAGACTTGAAATTGGATAGCTTTGTAAGAAAATTGTATTCTTTCCATAGAATATTGTATTTAATAGGTTCCTTTTTGAAGGTTGTGAAGCCTTGATTTTTATCAAAGCTTTATAATTCCATAGTAGCTTCTGAATCCCAATAATTTTTTTGAAGGAGGAAATGAAATCTCTCACTTTATAAATCACTGCCACAGAGTGGGTAGCATCAGGCTCCATTCTTTAGTTTCTTTATCCTCTTAAATTATATTTATTCACTTACAGCAGAAATTGCAAGATTCAAGAGCCATTTGCAAATCTGCTTTTTAACTGCCTGCAAGGGGAGTAGCAGGGAGAAGGAACAAATAGTTTGTCATTCTTACCTTTGAGGGAGAAAAATAGCATTTCAGTGTGAGGTAGGGCTAATATTGTAGCAGCCCATTCAGGTGAAGCTGTGTCTTGAAACCTGTGGCATTTTAAACTGGACAGAGGCTTCTATGTCTCCGGTTTAATTCACCAGGATGTTTGCTGCCATGGCAGCCAGCAGCATCCACTGCAGTAGCAGAGAAGAGTCATAGATCTGGGAATGCAGGTTGAATACTAAAATGTGAGGAGGCTTGTGCAGAGCTTTGCTTCAGTGGTTAATTTTGGCTCTTATTGAGCTCTGACGTGTAGGCTGTACTTGCAGCTCTGTGTCAGCCCATCTAAAGTGAAGAGCTGTGCATTGGGATCGGTCATGATCTGGTGAGAGGGGGAAAAAAGCACAAGACAGTACTTGCGCTGTACTTTGGATTTCAGAACACTGCAGCTGTAGAGAGAGATGCAGGCCCATCATTCTGATGAGACTGGTGATTGGATGAAGAGCGGAGAACGCAGTTGGCTTTTGGGATTACTTCTATGTGGGAGCAGAGTGTTTGATCAACTCTCTTCTGCTTGAGAGAAATTCAAGTATAAATGCCTGTAAGTATTGCAGATTAACGTGACTGGAAAGAAGTGGCTTAGCACAGGCAGCAGTGTACATTTAGAGAAAATGACTGTGCCTGTCTAGTCATTTACAGCACATAAACTGGATGCTTGAGCTTTGCTTTTCATTACAAGTGCAAAGATGTGCTACATGGTGCGTGCATCGTACAGTACTGAAAGGGTCACATCTGAGACCTGCTTAAAGATCTGAGCTACTGTAGATCTAGGAATATGAAATCTAGCTGAGGTGAAGCTTTAGCTGAAAGGATGCAACGACCCGCTGAATTATCAGTCTTTAAAGGCAAGGATGTTAGAAGAGGGAATGCTCGTCTTCAGAAACAGAAGTCTTTGACCAACCTTACACTCATAAGTGAAGGGGAGAAGAGACGATACTCATACAGGGAGAACTGGTTTGGAAATGCCTCGAAGTCTAGCCAGAATTGTCATCAGAGAGAAGCAGAAGTTGGAGATAGAATCTCATTGTCCAAGTTGCTCTCGCAGTCGGTGCACTCTCTTTACCATACCAGCAGTGCAACACCCCAGGAAACTGAAGTCTTAATACCTGCTGGAAGCAATAAGTCAAGTAGAAGATCTGGAGGCCAGTCTACAGATGCAGGTTTTGAGGTTGGTAATGAGGAAAGGGACAAATCAGATGATGAAAATGTCCCCTGCAAGTCAAATTTCACTAGCAGGAACTGGGCAGAGGAAGAAGAAGAAGGCTGCCTCCGTGAAGGGACTGCACAGCTGGATGAGGATGTCATAATGACAATGCTGGGCGACTTAGAACAAGTACTTTACACTGATATATTAGGTAAGTTAATTTCTGTTTGACACAAGAACGGGCAGAAAGTTACGTAAGTGTTAGAACAGATCTGCATGGAGCAGACTTCTGTTGTTGACAGTAATATTGTGAGACAGAATTGGGTTTGTTTGCAGTAGTATATAAAATTGAATTTTAGAGTATTCCTTTCTTGCTTGCTTCCTTCCTTTTAGCTTTAAAGAGTGTAGGAAATGAAGACTAGTTTCTAAATCTTTTTTCATAGGTACATTAGCAGCAATACAGTATGTGAATAATTGAGCACAGTTTTCTTAGCTCTTTAAAAATAAAGTGAAACGTGTTAACAGTTTATTAATAAATATTTTATTTCAGTTTTAATAACTTTCCTTCTCATTAATGTAAAATTAGGCTTCTTGGATTCTTAACTAGGATTGTTTTATGTAGGCAATATTGTGGCCTAGTTATGACTTTATCCTCACATTTTCCCTCCGCCCTGCAGGTAATCTCATCCATAAACATGGAATTTCAATAGAATTGTGGGTGCCAAAGCTTCACATTCTAGCTACATCAATTCGTGATAGCAAGCATCTAAATTTCACAGCCGTGGGAGCTTCAAAAAGCTTCTGTGCTGCTGGTATTACTTTTCATCTCATTCCTTGAAAGGATAGGCTGTCCAAAGTGTTCATTTCAGAAGCTTTGTGCTGTTGTGTAGGAAAATGGTTGAATGGTATGCGTCTTTTGCCAAGGCTGTATAGCGTGTATCTAGTCTGTAGGTTTCCTACTGGTACATATTTGGACTCAGACTGGAGTTAAAGATTTAGGATGTAATTTATGAAGACAGTGAAATTTAGTAAAAATGTTTCATTTTAAATTAATATAGAAATTAGATATATGCTTAACTTTTAGGACCAAGAGCACTTTACACTGAGGTGCCAGGTTTGACTTTTTGCATGGAGATTATGGAACAGGTAGTTTAGAAATCTGAATTGTATACCTGACTCTGTCACTTGCACCTCTGTGAGCCTTCATTTCCCCACCTGCAAAATAAGGACAATTATACCTTCTTTTGTAAAGTGCTTTGAGATCTAAGGATGAAAAGTTCTACATGGGAGCTTATTATTATTATTACTATTATCTGGAAATACTTTGATGAAAGAGAGGCCCTATATAAGTGAAATTATTATTTTATTATTACCTGCTTCAGGCATTAATTATAGTTAAGGCTATATTTTAGTCACGGGTATTTTTAGTAAAAGTCATGGACAAGTCATGGGCAGTAAACAAAAATTCACAGCCCGTGATCTGTCCATAACTTATACTATATACCCCTAAATCTTGGGTGCTCGAGCTGGGGGCCAGGGGTGATGCAGATGCTTGGGGGAGGGGGGCATGGGTGCTCTAGGGGGAGCAGCCCAGGATCTCCACTGGTGCTGGGGGTGGGTGTTGACGGAGCTGGCAGGCTCCCTACCCAGCCCCGTGTGGCTCCCTCGAAGCGGCAACATGTCCCTCCCTCAGATCCTAGGCACAGATGCAGCCAGAGGGGCTCCGCGCACTGCCTCCGCCCCGAGCACCAGCTCCACAGCTTCCATTGGCTGGGAACCGCGGCCAATGGGAGCTGCAGGATTGTCGCCCGCAGGCAGAGGCAGTGCACAGAGCCGCCTCGCCACACCTTTGCCTAGTAGCTGAGGAAGGGACATATCACCGCTTCTGGGGAGCCCCCTCCTGAAGTAAGTACTGCTCGGAGTCCTCACCTCCTCCTGCACCCAACCCTGAGTCCCCTCTCACACCCAAATTCCTGCTGCAATGGCCCAAGACTTCCCCAGCAGTGGCCAGCCCAAGCTGCTCAGGTGGCCCCAGGGCCAGCCGCGCAAGCCACTGCAGAAGTAATGGAGGTCCCAGAAAGTCACAGAATCTGTGACTTCCATGACTTCCGTAACAAATTAACAGCCTTAATTATAGCCAGTATGTAAGTTTTGGAATTATCATTATCAGGGTTATTGATAAAGCAGTTAAAGGTAAACATCACTACTGGGGCTTGTCTTCACTACCCGCCGGATCGGCGAGTAGCAATCGATCTATTGGGGATCGATTTTTCACATCTCGTTTAGACGCGATTAATCAATCCCCAAAAGTGCTCCTCGTCGACTCTGGAAATCCACCTCCGTGAAAGGCGGAAGCGGAGTCGACGTGGGAGTGGCAGCGATCGACTCGCCGCTGTCCTCACGGCCAGGTAAGTTGATCAACGATACGCCGACTTCAGCTACGGTATTCACGTAGCTGAAGTTGCATATCATAGATCGACCCCCCGCCCCCCAGTGTAGCCCTGGGCTAACATACCTGAACAGTGACTTCTTTAAAATGAAAATAAGAAAGAAAAACTTGTAGCACCTTAGAGACTAACAAATGCTACAAGTTTTTCTTTCTTATTTTCATTTTGCTGACACAGACTAACACGGCTACTACACTGAAACCTTCTTTAAAATTGATCATTTTGATTGTTTGTGTTTGTATCTCAAACAGGACACAGAGAGAGAGAGAGCTGTAGATATTTGCAGAGAGAATCCATGGTGGTTTAGTGTGCTATAAAGCTGTTATATGCAAGAGTTTTTGATGTCTGCATTAATCATGAGTTCTGAAGCCTTGAATGAGTGAAGCAGGTCACTCCAGATGAGTGCCAATAAAATCTTCATACTGTACCCTCATGTAATCTGCACATGACATGCCATATACTTTGAAGGGAAAAAAACTTAGAACCCTTTTAATTTTTTAACTGATTCTAGTTTTCTGTTTTCCTACCTGTAAAGCTATTTTGCTTTAGTAACATGAGCCCACCTGGAAAGGCCTAAAACAAGGAGAGAAATTAAAACGAATTTAGTTTAGAAACCTCTAGAAATAATACTAAATAGCTTTTCTTTAAATAATAATGTTACAGTTTCACAGTCAGATATCTTCTCATCTGTTTGTGCTAGAAACAAAGAGTTTCTAATGGCCTTTCAGTTTCTAATGGCCTTTTCTACTTTTGAGAGATTACAGGAGAATAGACTTTAAACACGTCATTTTCCCAAGACAGAATATTGCCACTCTTGAGCTTCGGAGAGTGTAATTTTGGGAGAGAAATACTGTGTTTTGAGGGAAACAAATGGTGGCACCATTCAAGGATCAAGACTCCATTATCATGTGCTTTGTACACACACAATAAAAAAGACAGGCCCTACCCAACGTAGCTTATATTCTAAATATATGACAAGGGACAAACAAGGGAAAGGGAGAGGATAAAGTAGCCGTGAATATTAAATATTGAAAATATTAGCAATAATGTTAAAATAGCTACATCCAAAAACACACACCCAAATAAAAACATTGCCATTTTAAAATCCAAAGGTTTTAGAATATGGAAATGAATAGTTAAGGCAGATAAATATTCAGATATCCTCCATCCTTCAGATAAATATACCCATGTTAAGTATGGATATTGCACATTCTAAGAACAGCCTTAACTCTGCTCCACCCACACAGCTAAACCCTACCTCAGTCTATAGACCAAGAAATCCTCCTACACCATCCCATTATATATTATATACATTTCCAACATGGGCTACAAACCTTTACAAATGAACAAGATCCACAGTCCCAGTCTTCTCTCAGACCGGTATCTTCCTTCTTACCATCCAGTTACAGAACTGAGATTTGACCTTCCCCATCCTAGTTTCCATTATGTTCAAAATAACATGCATATTATGTCTTATTTTCACAAACAATTACTCCACCCACCATGTACAGACTAGATCAACGGTTCTCAAACTGTGGGTTGGGTCCCCAAAGTGGGTTGCAACCCATTTTAATGGGGTTGCCAAGGCTGACATTAGACTTGCTGGGGCCCGGGGCTGAAGCCAACGCCGAAGCCCCACTACCTGGGGCAACTGGGCTCAGGTTACAGGCCTCCCAACCGGGGCTGAAATCCTTGGGCTTCAGCTTTGCCTCCCCCCCGACCCCATCCCCTGCCCCACACACACCCGGGGTGGCAGGACTTAGGCAGGCTCAGGCGTCAGTCCCCACTCCCGGGGTCATGTATTAATTTTTGTTGTCAGAAGGAGGTTGCAGTGCAATGAAGTTTGAGAACCACTGGACTAGATGTATCACTTTGCCTTTTTTTCCCCTTCACTTTCACAGTGTAAGTCACAGACCCAACCTTCCAAAAACATACTATATCACATTTAAGCAAATCCACAATACACATATAAGCCTGTTTTCAGTTGTAACTAATGGTTTCAAAAATGTCTGAAGCATTTGTTTGTTGGATGGATGGTAGGTAACAGGATGCAGAACTGAGTTAGAACATGAACCCAAATGAATGTACCTCTAGTGAAAATTTCAAACTGGAGAAAAAAATTAGTTACCTGTAGCCCAAATTTTCCTTGCCTTTCCAGTAAATTGGGCTATTTTCAGATCAAAACTTTTGCCAAATGATACCTTACATGTTCCACACTTACTTCCCATTCTAAGATACATTAGTTTCATTCCTTAATACATGGAAAACTGTGATATCATAGATACCACGGTGTGGTAACTGTTATTGTATATTGACTTCTTAATTATGACTGCTGAATACATGTATACCCACAGTCCAGTGAAACAGAAGTGATTCTGGTGGGTTGAGAGAAACAGGCAGAGGAAAATAGTATAGTAAATGCTATATTCTTTGGCTGAATGGGAGGTATGTGAGCCTTTTTTTTTTTTTTTACTAAGAGGTCTTATTGGATCCTCAGCTTTGTTAGAAGTTAAATTGCATTTGTAAGCAAACATTGTTTTTTTTCTTCTGTGCCTTGCTAGCCGGTTGTGTCAATTCCGGCCTTAGATTGTCCTCATTACAGTTTATGCATTCCTTCATCACCTCCACATTGATTATTGGATTAATTAAACCCCCTTCTTCCTATCTCGATTTCTGCTGCCAAAATAATCATTCTCGTTCATTGTATCAGTCTGGTTGTGCACCTCTTTGAGTCTCTTTGCTGACTGCTCATTGCCTGGACTGTCTTGCCTTGAAAGACCTACTTCAAGATCTCATAGCCACTGTCTACATTATGGTTACATCTGGTTGGAAAACGGAATTTCTGTTCCACTGAAAATTCCAACATATAAAAAAAATCATTCCAAATTGCAATGAAATTCAATTTTTGGAAATTTCCCATGGGACAGAAATTCGGAAAGTTTTCTGTTTGGAAGCATCAAACGTTTCATTTTTGTTAACATAAATGATTTCATTTCAATAAAATTGAAACAGTGTAATATAATATTAAATATAGCATAACAGTATTAACATTAATATTTTAATATAATATAAAAGTGAAAACAACGTTGTCAAAATGAAACAAGAAAGTAGAAAGGATTTGTTTCTAAATTTTCCAGCGAAAATATTGGCAAATTTCACACAAACCTACAATATATTTTAATTTTTTGATGAAACTCTCTTTTCTTGTGAAAAATTGTTCCTCCAAATTTTTGCGGTGATCTCTAATAATGGACTTAGTTTCCTCTTGCCTTTCTCTCTGACTCTTCTGCTCTACCAGTGACACAACCCTTTCCTCCCATCACTGGCTAAGCATTCTTGTGTACTGATTTTTATTGCCCTCCCCAAATAATCTCTTAAACTCTAGTCATGTTTAGATCTGACCTATACATTTACCTACAGGACATGAGGGGAACAAAAGGAAGCAACAACACAAAAAAAGCCAGCAGTACGAAGAAGTGTACATGCCTTACTGAGTAAACATGAAATTATGTTATTATCACCCTGTCCTTTCTCTCCCCTTGTGTTTCTGACATTCTCTTTTGTGTCATGTTGAATTCAGATTCACAAGGTGTTCTCCTGACATCAGCAAATATGAGATCAAAGCCGAAGCAGTTTCTTAATATCACCAGAATCCTGAGATGGAATTACAACTTTAATTTGCGTATATCCCAGGGAAATGCTGAATTTAGAGTTAAATAATATTAACCTATTTTTAAAGGAGTTTACAGTTTCATTACTGATGATAACATTTGTAGCATGCTGACTAAACTGGGGTTATTCAAGTGATGTGTAAGGGCATAAAATAATCAGTCCTGGGGGCCGGGAGGAATAGTTTTCCCTATTTGTTCAGAATTGTACATATTGCTAGAATTATGTCTACCTCCACCCACCCCGAAGCATCACAAATGGGACACTGTCATAGGCAACATTCTAGGCGTGATAAACCACAAAATCTGTGATACTCTGTTATTTAATACTATACTATTAAAAAGAAAAGAAATGCAAATATGGGGGAGTTAAATGATTATGTTAAAATAAACAAAAACTGTTAGATAAACTATACCATTTAAAAATATATTAATTTCTTTTATATATATATATATATATATATATATATATATATATATATATTGATAATTTTTTGTTATTATGATGTATTTATGTGATATTTTTATTAGGCTTTTACATTCTTCCTGGGTAACACAGTATTTCACTACGTGCATTTTATCTTTGTGGGTTTATTTATTTTTTGTATAGCAGACAATTGTGGGTTTGATGGAGGAACTTCTGGGTGAAACCGTATGACCTTTGTCATGTAGGTCAGACTAGATGATCATTATGGTCCCTTCTGGACTTAAAATCTATAAATGTATGAATTATATTGGGACTTAGTGTTTTATATCCACTGTGAGAGTTATGGGGAGTAAGGCACCAGCTCAGGGAAGCATCCCTACTCAGGAAGGGTGCTTAAGTACAGGCTTAACTTAAAATCCATCCCTATTCAGGAAAGCACTTAAAGTGTGTGTTTAAATGTTTTCCTGAATCGGGGCCTGAGTTTACACGATCCCCACAGGGACAAAACCAAAACACTGTAAGTCTGAGTATCATTCATAATTTTTCAGCCTTGTCGAGACCCTCCACTAACTTGCTATTTTTAAAATGAGCTTTTAATCACCACAAAACTTATGATTGCTGTGTGTGTGTGCAATATTATTGGCAGGATGGGTGTGTGCATGTTGTATGTGGGTGAATGGATGGACAGATCTACAAATACACTCTGGGAGCTTGTGAATATTCAAATTTTAAATATGTGTGATATGTATATGTATACATATATAAATGTATCATGTATATAGTTGTCCACACACATGCATGTGTTAGTTTATATCTATATTTGTATACACACACACACACACACACACACATACCATATGTGCACCTGACTGCACATCCACACAGAATTTATATTATTGTTTTTGTTTTCTTCCAGGGGAAGACCCAGAAACAAGAAGAATGAGAACAGTAAAGAATATAGCAGATCTGCGACAGAATTTGGAAGAAACGATGTCCAGCCTTAGAGGGACCCAGATAAGCCACAGGTACTATTTGTGCAGACTCCTTACATTTTGGAGTGTAGAAGAATACTTGCAGTCAAGAATTGCAGGCTTACCATTAGAGGTTTGCAAGGGAAAATTAACAGTGCAGTTTGTGAAGTTAATATTTGTGTCTGGGATTCTTGTCATAATAATTTAAGTGTTTTGTTTACCCTTCTGTAAATAGTATCTCAGGACTCATTTGGAAGCTTGTCTATAGTTTTAAATCTCTGATGTGTACAAATAAAAAAAATCTTGTAGAGAAAAAAGTGTTGGGTTATTATATACCTGTTTACGTTTCTAGGCTCCACCTATCCGTGCAACTTTTGCTCATCTTTATTTCTCAGAAAGAGAGAGAGAGAGAGAGATCACAACTAATTGACTTCTACAATTTGTTTGGCAGCACATTGGAGACAACTTTTGACAGCACTGTGACCACTGAAGTAAATGGGCGAAGTATACCAAGCTTGACAAGCCGATCCACGCCAGTGACTTGGCGGCTTGGCCAGGCCAGTCCTCGCCTCCAGGCAGGAGATGCCCCATCCTTAGGTAGTGGTTACCCTCGTAGTAGTGCTGGTCGCTTCATACATACTGACCCCTCGCGATTCATGTATACCACACCTCTTCGCCGAGCAGCTGTTTCCCGCCTCGGGAATATGTCACAGATTGACATGAATGAAAAAGGAAGCAGTGATCTGGACATGTCCTCTGAAGTTGACGTTGGAGGTTACATGAGTGATGGGGACATTCTTGGGAAAAGCCTCAGAACAGATGACATCAATAGTGGGTAAGTGGCATTTTACCCAGCCGAAACCCTAATGCAGGACAGGGCAAATTGAACTGGATTTTGTATAAAGAAATCTAACCTGGTAAATGTAGAATTGTGGACACTACATAATGCTTAAACAAAATGGTAGTGCTGTTCTAACTATTGTTTGTTCCCTATTGAAGTCAATGAGAGTTCTGGTATTCGCTTCAGGGTGAGCAGGAGCAGGTTTTTAGAGGCATTAATATAAAGTATTTATTGAGGTTTCCACAACTGTTTTGTAAAACTAGTTTTGTTCTATTGTGCCCTAGGGGTTTTTTCAGTATTTTTCCTACATTCTTTTAGATGACATATTGTTTTTTCAGATGGGGCTGATGAAAGGCAGTTGCTGACAGGCTTGACTTTTTCTGTTTGCATGTCAGATGCTGTCTGTTATAGTCTTGTGTAACAGGCCTTTACCTCAATTCTTCAACTGTACATATCATTTCTGACCTGTAGGCATATCCTTGGAGATAGGAATGTCAGTCACTATTTTCTTCTAGTTTACCCAGGAGCAATGGATGACAATTATTTTCATTTCTGCATCCTATTTGTGCTTGTTCAGTTGATTTTCAGGGACTGATTTCAAGCAGATGCTGAGAGTAGACTACTGTAATTTTTGCATATAGAAATTCCATGTCCTGGCTCCACCCAAAAAGATCTGTTTAATGTTTTTTTATTTTAAATACAAATGTGCTAATGATGATATTCCCGGTTGATTTGTGGGTATCTCTGAGACTTGTGTTTGGGACTTCAGACAGGAGCCTTATACTCATTTGCCACTTAGGCGTATTTGTATTAAATAATTTAAACTCTAAGAATTTACTTTGAGGGCTAGAAATTCCAATACATAATTTAAGACAAAAGGCCTCATTTTCAGTATTATAAATATTTGAATTACTCTTTGCTGCTGCCTAATGTGCCAGGTAGTGTATAGCAGGCAAAGCGCAATTCAAAGGGTGTCTTATGAACAGGGCACATTATAATAGTCCAGGGTGCTTTTAGTGGATATCAGAGCTTCACAGTAATTCTGTCTGCCCAGACAACTGGAAACATGGGACATAGGAAATTATGGGATATAATTCACCAGTTTGTAGCAAGTAGATCAAATCCAGCCCATTAATCACAAGTGATTTAAAGATTGTTAACATCTGAAGGCTATTCAGTGGCTTATGTGAAATTAGTTGGTGGTCTGAATCTAGTTCTGAGGGGACATTTGATCACATCACATCACACTTAGCACAAATTGGGACTTTTGCTGATAATGTTATCAGAGATGTCAAAGACGGAATGGACATGAAACTGAGATACTCTAACCCTAGAGATGGTCTCTGCAGGTCACAGTTGAGGCACTTTGATGAGGCAGTTTAGTGTCATAACCCATTCTGTAAGTGCACTCTGGATGTTTAAATGTCTAGCTTAGTATATTGCCTGCCTACCTTTCTGTGGTACAGGGAACTGTTTTCAATAACCCTCAGCAATTCTATACACCAGTCTGGGGAAGACAATGCATAATGGGGAGCTCATGTAACTGGTCTCTGTAGAAGTGTAGCTGAGGTTAAAGAATGGATGATGGGAAACAGGATGTACTATTCCAACAACTTATCCATGTTATGGCATTGCTGGCTGTCTTATATGAGGTTCCATGCATCTGCCTGGATTTAAATAATGAGCCGAAAAGAAGAGGAAGAAGACATCTCAGAATGATTTAATGGTTCCTGCTGTATCAAAGTAGAAAGGAGTGTGTGAGATGCTGTACAGTGATATTTGAAGCCCCCTTTTCCATAAAGAAAAGTATGTTATACTTGTGTTTCGTTAAAAAATAGAGGAGGAGCTTTTGCAATGCTTGATGTGAAATGTATTAATTAGCTTATCACATTAGAGAATGATGAAGTCATTGTGTTGTGTGATTTTTCTTTACGTTGGTAGTAAGGACAACTCAATAAACAGTAAATAGTAACGTGGTCCGCTAACATACTGTAGGTATAGTAGATATTAAAATACACTTTAATATGCTCTGAAAAGTCAAGATCCAGTGAGGCATGTAAAGACTTATCTCTTTTCCCTCTCTCATTCTCACTTTAATTACTTTAAACACTTGGGGGGATAAGAATCCATCAGTAATTAGGAATTAGTGGGAGGAAGACCTGCTTCACAAGTTAAGCCTCTCCACTATGGCCCTTATTTATATGAGGGGGGGGACCTTACTGACTGGGTTGTGTCCTAGCCATGGTTGTATTTAATGTTCAATTCTACTACCACAGCATTTACTGCATAATTCATCACCTGCTACATAAATTTGCATCAGAATCTAAGCTTTCATTAAAAAAAAAATCTAGCCTCTATGGTTGTGAGGGAAACCTTCCATATGTGAATCAAACAGAATCCACTACAGTGCTATCTTCTGGAGTCTTCAAACAGAGTGCCTGAAACCAGGGGGTTGCAAATTTACAGTATTTTTCAGATTGGGAACTACTTCTTAACAAAGGGACATATGTTGTGGATGTTTTCATGTTTAATTAAAAAAAATCAAACAACAACCACCACCCTCCCCCTCCCCCTGCGTTTTAATATACTCAAAATTGCTGCAGAATTTAGGTATCGCTTGCCAAAAAGTACACAGGGGCTTACAAACTAAAGCCACAATCCTTGGCTGCACTGCAGCAGCTTGGCATTGCAACATCTGCACCAAGCCGCTTGAAAGTCAGCTTAGCTAGCCATGGCAGGATCATTTTAGCATAGGCGGATCCTCCAGTAGCATGCAATTGGCATAGCCATTTCTATGCCGCCTCTTCCTGGCTGCTGGCAAAGTGGGCATGTGCTCCGGTAATCCCGGGCTTCTTTATTAGCCCCATGAACCCAGTGGCAGTTGGCTTAAATTAGAACAGCTCTAACCCAATATACAACTGGTCTGAAATTTGGATAATGCAATCCTGTGTTGTGCTGAGTGTTCTTGGCTCTAGCTGTAGATTGGGATCTAAGACTCTGTGTAGAATTATTAGAGTAAAATATTCATTTAATTGGACATACATTTGAACTGAAAGGTGAATATGGGTATCACTATTGTATGACCATAAAAACAGTTGTGTTTACAATCATTTGAGTTGGAAGAGAACTTTGGAGAGTTATTTACATCATCCTCACTGCATCATGACAGAAATGACTTCAGCCTAAAACATTCAGTTTAAAGGGGTATTTAGATCTGTCTTAAATAGCTTCAGTTATGGTGACTGTACAGTCTTCCACTCTGTTTCATTACCTAACTGCTGTAATTAAATATCCCACCTACATTTCCTATGTGTATTGGTATTATTACTTGTAGAGTATCATACAGCTGCATGGTGCTATACAAAAGCAGTGTCTTCACCAAAGATCTTACATTTAAGACAAGAACCACAGGATGAGACAACAACCCAGGAATGGGATGAGGAAAGGGGGAGCATGAGAGACAAGGCAATATGATAATAGGGTCTCTTGGGAGAGTAATGCATAGATCTTGATGGTTACACAGATTTGTGGTACTGCTTAATTAAAGACCATAAAGCCCCTAAAGATGTGACCGAGTTTTAGGTAGGAACAGGGCCGGCTTTAGCTTTTTTGCCGCTCCAAGTGGCTGGAGCTGCTGAAGCAAAAAACAAAAACGAAAACAAAACCAGCCCTTGAAATGAAATGTGCTGCCCCAGGAATAGTCGGAATGCTACCCTTCACATGTGCCGCCCCAAGCACCTGCTTTCTTTGCTGGTACCTGGAGCCGGCCCTGGGTAGGAATCTCAGAAATTCTTGCTGCTACTTACAATTCAATCACCTTTAATTAGTCTTTAGTGATTTACATTTAGCAACTGGTTGCTGTAATTTTTAGCCTTATAAATTTCATTCAGTACAACATGAAGAAAGTAGTATGAAGCAACAACATGGAAAGATGACAGCATAAATGGTCAGATTTGTAAAAGCCAGCCTCCATTTTTCATGAGCAGTTAAGGCTATTGGCATAGCTGACTATCTGATTACAGTCCTTACTCTGGTACAAAGTCAGATTCTTAAGCTCTGTCTTCTGTTTGCCCTCTCAGATGGAAGTGCTTGGTTTTTTAATCAGGACTATGCTTTTTCTTAATTCTGGTGCTGTTGCCTTCAGCCAGCATCGCAAAATACAAGACAGATTCATGAAGGGACCTGGGAAACTTTAAAATTTAGCACAACTCTTTTTCCTGTGCTAAACACAAACAAGGCAAAAGATCCTAGAGAAATAACAAGAGTGGCAGAGGCTGATCTCATTGTGGGGGAGACAGTGTCATGAAAGGCGATACTGTACACTGATAGTATTAATACAAAAGTACTATAAGGTGGGAAAACCTTTACTTTGAGCTTTGAATTTGACAGCCCATTAGCTTTAGAACAAAACATAGTTGCCAGATGTTTGCATTTCCTACTGATTGACCACACATTTATTTTCAGGTACATGACCGATGGAGGTCTCAACCTGTATACAAGAAGTCTGAACCGAATACCAGACCTAGCTGCCTCCCGAGACGTAATCCAGAGAGGGGTGCATGATGTGACTGTGGATGCTGACAGGTAACACCTTTTTTTTCTATAAAAACTATTGGAGCTTACAGACAAGGTCTTATCATCATTCATACTTGCCAGCATTTCAAAGCTATTCCTGAGTAGCAGTGAATGAAGGCAGGATTCATGGTTCATTGGGATCTTAGCCCTCAGGAATGAGAGGACCTAATGCCGCAGTAAGTGGGGAAAAAAGTCTGTCTGGGAACAAGAGTCTGTCAAAAGGAAGAGAACATGGAGGAAGAATCCATTTTGTGAGGATGGGGGAAGAATCCATTTTTTGAGGATGGGGGAAGAACGTTAAAGAGTCCAGGATGGGGTTGGAGTTTGAGGGTTAAACTCTCTGAAATGGGACATGATGATTTCTTATGGGAAGTCTTGTAAACAGGGATACATGGGAAGAACAAATAGAGTGAAAATGGAGCTCAGAGCGGGCAAAGTGAAAAGCTAACACAGGGAAAATGGGGAGAAGGAAAGGCGGAGAGCTGGAAGCAGGAAGCAATATATGCAGGACGCATTTGTGCCAGATGGCCAGCACCCTGCTTTTGGAGCAGCATAAGAACAAATGCTCCATAGGGTGCTCTAGTGTCAACTGTGCTCAGCTCTCCATCCACTTTGTACCCTCAGGGATGCTAGAAGAAAGCAGCCCCTGTGGATGCAGGGACTGAAATTATAATCCGCGTCTGTGCAGGCGTGCAAAAGAGGGAAGACTCCTTGCATCATCCTCTCCTTGTGCACCTGTGCAAAATCCAGGCACAGTCCAACCCAGCATGTATACCAGAGATTCACTTGTGCAAGCCTTGTTCGGAGGAGGATCTTCTATCCCTTTTCCTTTAGCCAAAAAATATATTTTTCAGAGATGGACTCAAGCGACCAAGTCTGGGTCTAAATTCATAACCCATCTTTTGCAGAGCTCAAAGTTGTTCAGAGCTCTGATTTTAGTCCAGACCATGACAGAGATAAGCTCCAGCTGCAGAGCTTGGCAGTGTTGAGAATTCAGGGTGTGGTTTCTGTCCATCTTTTAAAAATCAAGTTTCACTTTGGGGGGGGGGGGGGGGGAAGAGGGTTTTATCAGGGGAAGGGAAAGATTCCCAAATTTGTACAGTACTGGTTTTGCAAACCAGCAAATTAGTTGAAGCAGCTCCCATGACCTCCCACTCTATGAGGTCAGTCCATCCTTGGGATTTCCGATTATTTATAATTTCCTAAATTGTCTGAGGAAAACATGTTCATGATGCATGGATAGACTTTGCCAAAGAAGTCTGTTTTAAAGAGGAATCTGAGAAGAGAGGTTGGTTTAGGGAAGAAAAGGAATTCCAAGCATCGAAGGAAGTGCAAAAGCGAGAGTAGGAGAGGTATATATATAATTTGGTTGGAGCTTTTTTAGCCAATAAGAGAGGGAGGAGGAGGAAATGAGAGATGAGATGTAGTCAGGATGCACTTGTGTGGAGAAGCAGCTTAAATTTCAATTGTAAGAAAAAGGGTGGAGAGTTTGGAAGATGGGAGAGACAGGATGAGTTTAGCATTAGGTATTCAAAATTGTTAGAGATGGGCCCACGCTGCAACATTCAGATATCAATTTCAAACCACGCAAAATTTCAGAAATAATCTGACCCAGGTTTTTAGCTCAAATCCATTACAGAGTGAGGGTCCAGATCTTCCTCACTTCCTCGCTTTCCAAGCTCTCGAGTCCAGTCAGGGATTTTGGTTTGTGAACACCTCAAGAAATTGGGTTTCATAATATATGTGTGGATGTCTTGTATATACCATTTATGTACATAAATATTTTGCAAGTGTATATTATTCAGGGGGACTGGCTGCAGCTCCAGTTATTAAGGTTGCTTAACATTTCCCATTATAAGACCATTTTCAGTTGCTTATAATTACCTGTTTGCCAAATTTTAACCATTTGGACTGAACACATTGTTTTCCCCATGTTAAAAAAATTATGGTGACCTTTTATTTGAAAAGCCTTAGCCTCATTCAGTGCACAGGATCAGTCTGCTCTGGGGATGAATTGGGATTGTGTAGTAAAGGAGACTGTTTCTGTCAGACTCTTGCTTCATTTGTTCAAGAGGCTGGAAGGTGTCTAGTGAATGAGGCAGGGGTTTTCAGGGAGACAAAGGAATGTCTCATGGTCAAGGCACTTGAATGCTGCTCTAGAGAACTGAATTCTATCCCCGCACTCCAGCAGAGTCACCACCCTGCACTTAAGCAGGGAGGAGTTTGGCTGGCTGGCGGGGAGAAGAAGGCAATGCTTTCTGGCTTGCGGGAGGAGGGAAGACGTAAAGCTGCTGGAAAGAGCAATCAGCATGGTAAATGATTCACTATATAGGAATGTGGTGTTTAAAAAGGTCAGTTGGGCCTGGCCCCTCCCTCGTTTTACTCAGAACAGGCTAGGCAGCACCCACCTTCCCTCCCTAATTAGATCACAAATATGCCGGGTATTTAGCTATATCTGCTGTGGGCATTACACTAGCTGCCCCACTGAGAGAGGCTGGGAAGGAATCTTTCCCTTACCACCATATTGGCCAGGTGCAGTGGGTTTTTTTCGCATTCCTCGCAGCAGGTTCAGGTAGACTCGGCTCATGCGTAGCATGACAGGCGGTAGGCCATATGTCGCAACTCTTTAAGTGTATAGCGGACGTTCAGTGCAGAATGAAAAAATGGCTTGGAAGAACGAAAAAATGGCTTGGAAAATGAATTAAGGAGAGGTGCTTGGTAACTGAGCAATCTGAGGCCATTGGGGACTCCTATGACTGGTACAGCAGGGAGCCAACCCCCTCCCCCGCATCATTATAGTCCACCTTAACCCCCTCCTACAAGGAGGCATGGTTGATAAGGTCCCAGCAAGAAAATTGCTGGAGGGACCTGGACAAAATGCGGGGGCGGGGGGGGGGGGGGGAGCTGGTGAAGCCCTCCCCCACCCACCGAATAGGTAAGGTCCCGGTAGTGAATCTGCTGGAGGGACATAAATTTTGCACCTGCACTGCACACATTATATCCGCTGGGTTAGTTCCAGACATCTGTCAATAATGTCAATAAATAGTGGCGTCCCAAGGCTGGGAAACACTGTCATAATGCATATACACATGGGGACTGAATTAAGGTTGCCTGAGCAACCTTAATTTTCGCATTTCCTAACTTTGCAACTTTAATAATGGTCCTTTAACATAATTTTTTATAAGTATTATAAGTATATGCTATGTCACCATGCAGAATAAGAATATGATTTTCAAGTGCCCCCCAAACGGTTGTTTGTTTTTATGAGTTCTTGTGACCACAGAACTCATGTTTGCCAAAATGAAGCTGATGCACAAGAGATCTGTGTTTGATCATTCTAATGAAATGAAAATAAATTATTGTGCCTTTCAACAATGTGCACTGTATTTATAGTATGAAAGACCAGGTGGAAAAAGCAATGCAAAGATTGGTGTGACTCTTGCTTTGACCGGTGGGATGGATTTCCATACTTTATCATAGCGGGTGTACTTACAGTTTGATTTTATCCTCAAGTAGTGTTGTAGATATTATTTTCATACCCTGAGGGAGAAAAGGAGTTTATATTAAGGTTTGACTTACCACTTACATGCTATACTTTCATGTGGGAGGCAGTGTTCCCTCGAATTTTTCCCACCCAGGTGTGGAATGGATTTTGTTATGTGCACCAATCTGGAGGTGATGTGTGACACATCACCTTCATATCTGTGCACATAACAAAATTCATGTGGTGGGGGTGGGGCTGAGGGGTTCAGAGTGCAGGAGGGGGCTCATGGCTGAGACAGAGGGTTGGGGTGCAGTGGTGTGAGGGCTCCAGCGGGGCGGGGGGGTGTGGACTCTGGGGTGGGGCCAGGGAAGAGGGGCTCAGGGGTGGGGCAGAGGGTTGGGTGCAGGGGTGTGAGGGCTCTGGCTGGGGGTGCGGGCTCTGGGGTGGGGCTGGGGATGAGGGGTTTGGGGGTAGAGGAGGGTGCTCAGGGGTTACGACAGAGAGAGAAGGTCTCTCTCTCCACAGCTGCACCTGGGCTGGCGGGGGGAGAGGCGCCTCTCCGCGCCGCGGCAGCTCTGGGGCTGGAGGAGAGGCGCCCCTCCCCTGGCCGCACCAGGTCCCCAGACGGGTTCCTTGAGCACCTGCGCGGCGCTAAATGGGCTGGTGCACGGCCGCATAGCTTACAGCGAACGTAGGTGGGAGGTCTGTAGTCCTATATATCTGCCCTGCCTGGAAAGCTCTTCATTGGCAGCTGTGTGCAGAGAGAAAATATCTGATATTACTGCTGATAGATATTTTACATTAGCATACATCCAGGGAGGGCTTTTTCCTATATTCTCTCCATTACTACAGCCAGCAACTTTTGCTGAAAATGCCTCCAAGTTCCTGATGGAACTTGCACTTGGGTTTTCCCTGACACCTTTAATTCCTTTGAATCCTTAATGACTTTTTCTATTCAGCTGGCAGCACAGTGCTCTTCAGCCAGGTGGGCTAATGGTTCCTCTCAGGGAAAATGCCAGTTATGACAGATGCACGCTCTGGGTCTGATTTTCCTCTCACATACATGACTAAATGAGGACTAACTCCACTGAAGTCAGTCTGGGTACAGTGGTGTACGAAGAGGAGAAGCAGCCCTATGGTCTTAATGATTACTCAGTAAGCAACTACAGCTGGCCTCTCTGCCTCTTTCCCTGGGACTCTCAGACAGCCAACTAGTGGAGGAAGGTTCTCCCCTCCCCCACAACCCGTGTGGAAACCTAGCATGAAAGAGGTCTTTCTAAATAACTTATACGTTGTTTATAACATTATAAGAATAAAAGTTTAAACACATGGACATCCAATATGTCTGTCAAAGTTCAAGAGTTGCTTACATAATACTATATACACAAAGCTCTCAAAAGATTCATTGTAGCAGGTCATTTCACTGGATGATTCATGTGAGCGCAGAGAAATGGATGAAGAGACAGAATTTAAAATAGTCCCATGGTTCTTGTATTGTAGATTTTCTTACTTGGACACTCTTTATCTTTAAAGTCCCATTTGCGTGGATCATTCGCTGTTGTCTTTCCTGAGGTGCAAGCAAAGTTCCAGCTTGGGCAGATGGATATTTTGAAGTGGGTGTGCATTTGTGTGTAGCTGATAGTTCTTTTTTGATTGAATTTTATTTTTATTTATCATCTTGCCCTTCTATCCTGCACTCTTATCGTTGCCTTTTGGGATTCACTAGGAGAGCATCTGAGGTGCAATCTTAAAGTTTGAACCCATTTTGGAAGTAATATAAACTAAAGCAGGTTAGATGTAAGAAAACAGAATTAATTAATTCCCTGGAAAGTGGAAAAGTAATTTAGAAGTAAGTGATAGTGATTTGCAAGTCATTCTGTGTAGCCAGAAAATAAAACACCCTACTTATAGCCAAATCCAACCTTGTTATAAGTCAATCAAGTTGTTTCTACTTATCTCAGGATGGAATTTGGCTCACTCTATCAAAAAGCTATGACATTTTCCTTACTTTCACACTAATCGGCAGAAGTGGGTCACCCCATCTTTCTTCCTCCAGCACTATCTTTAACTTATCCTTTCTCAGTAATGTGCCAGACCCCAGGCCAAGCATTCCATTTAGTTACATTTTATCTCTGGGAATCTCTCCATAAATTAAGCCGTGTGCTTGGGGTCACGTCCAAAAAAGTTAAGTGGCTGGTTCTCTGTGAATGTACCTCTTATGTGCCTTGGTCACTGCCCAGCTCGAATGCATTTTTATTGCACTGTGCTTTACATGAACCCCTTTTCACATGATTTCAGTGCTCTTATGTTTAGGGCTTCCTTAAAATGCTTGTACCATCTGTTACTTGTGCAGCGGATTTGGCAGCCATTTTACTCTCAGCTCAGGCTGCCTGTTGTTTATTCTCAGCCAAACCATAATCACCATAATACATTATTAATTATAATTATAATAAAATAAATCCAGATTTTCCCTGCAGTTTATTAACTAACTTCCTGCCTGGCTGACTATGAGTCTTTCCCAGTATTTGCTTGAGTAGATGAATGTTGAGTCAGAATATTATAGTGTCTCAAAAAAGAAGTTTGAGGGATTGAACTGTGAACACAACATACAGTTCTGTTAGGAGCAGAAAGGATTATGAATGATGACTTCAAATTTTAGTAGATTACATGGATTGTTTCCCCCACCCCTTCATTTTCAACATTTTGGTCACTACACTGAAATCATTGATACCATTTGGAATTTTACTCATCGGACTGTTTGTCTACACATAGGTGTTCGATATACTGTAAAAGTCATCTGCTTCCCAGGACACTCCTGTTTGCCATCTATATTTCAGTCCTGTAATCATTCTGTGCCTTCTTCCATGAGTCCCTCTAGGTTAGTACTAGTCTGATTAATGTACCACTGTTCTCTCATATTAACACTATAAATGTCACCTTTTCATTTAACCTCTTCGCTGCCTTTGGTGGTGGTGATCTCTATGGCATTGATAGAAATAATCATACCACGTCTGTGAAATAATAGGTAAGTAAAATCAGTGAATAAATGTCTGTTTTTTGCCCAATCCAACAGACCTTACTCAGGCAAAACTGGGAACTCTACCAGCTAAGAGTCTGCTGCTCTTTGCAGTACAGCTTGACATTCCTCTGCTGCATCTGCCTTCATCACAGAGTGCATCTGGCATTGGTACACTATGGCACACAACAAAAAAGGTCATTATATTAGTTTTGAAAACTGGCATGATTTACCAGATCATGTGACCTGTTTTGATAATTTTTCATGGCTGTGATTTTGTAGTATACTGTATATCCTAAGGTCACGGTAACAGTGAAGTATCAGAGGGGTAGCCGTGTTAGACTGGATCCGTAGAAGCGACAAAGAGTCCTGTGGCACCTTATAGACTCACAGACGTATTGGAGCAGTGAAATAACCTCAGTACTCTTGCTGTTATTACACTGATATCCCTGGAAAGCATAATTAAAGAACCCATTTTCTGGTACAATTTAGATATAAAACTTTGTTTTTACTATTTTTGATTTCTTCATCAGTTTTAATCTTCCATAATTTATCTCAACTTCTGTTACTGTGAACCTCTTCTACCATTTGTATTCATTATTTTCAAATCATCTTGCTTTTCCATAGTCCCTGTTGTAAATCTTTACTCATTTTAGCATATGTTGTTGATATGCTATCAAAAAAACATTCTCAGCTAGGAGTATCTTTTACAATACATATTTTTAGGGTTTTTTATTATATTTCTGAAAACCAGCAGTGCTAAGCTAAACTATATAAAATCTACACGTTTATATACAGCCCATGCTCGATAGATAAATCCTGTCAAATCAGTGCTGTTGATTTATTTTGATGCCTTAAGTCATTAAGGTACAATTACACTTTGTGGATGAACGTGTATTCTAAAAGATCATAAATGAAGCTTGAAAGCTTGTCCCTTCCGCCATCAGAAGTTGGTCCAGTAAAATGTACCACCTACTTTGTCTGTCTCATATCCCAGGACGAACATGGCTACAACAACACCGCAAACATAAATCAATAGTATGTTTTATTTTAGCATGATTTCTATATATATATATATATATATATATATATAAAGTAAAATGTCCTTTCTAAATTAATTTTTTTGATTAAACTTTTTGATTGAAAAACTTTGATTGAATATTACTGTGTCCTGGGTCATGTTTTCAAAAGCAAGAACCTGGTCAATATAAATAAAATAAAGCAACCTTTGATTTAATTTTTGTGGGATTCTGCTCTTTCTTTGGTTGCTTTAAATTTTTATATCAATCAACAGAAACACAAACCAAAACACTAAATATTTAAGTTCAAAAATCTTATTAATATCAACAATATAAACAATGTTGTTGTTATTCTGTCATAAGTATGTTAAACAGTCACAGATCTGCAATATAATGTCTGCTGATGTTAAACCAAGCTTAAGGAAATTACATTGAAAAGGAAAAAAAGTAGATGGCAGATGTTTAGCTCAAAACAAGAATGAGCTGCAAGTGATTATTTATGGGAAATGAATAACAAATGAAGTTTTCTCTTTCTCTGTTTTTGTTAAATAGTAGCAGAAAGAGATAATATCAGTTAATTTGCTGGTTCAGATTTGTGAAAGTGACATATATGGAAGTAAAAACAGCGAGGAGTCCTTGTGGCGCCTTAGAGACTAACACATTTATTTGGGCATAAGCTTTCGTGGGCTAAAACCCACTTCATCAGATGCAAGGAGTGAAAAATACAGTAAGCAGAATATATATTATAGCGCATGAAAAGATGGGATTTGCCTTCCGAGTTGGGGGGTCAGTACTAACGCGCCAATTCAATTAAGGTGGAAGTGGCCTATTCTCAACAGTTGACAAGAAGGGGTGATTCACTTGGTAAGGCAACTCCCATCTTTTCATGTGCTATAATATATATTCTGCTTACTGTATTTTCCACTCCCTGCACCTGATGAAGTGGGTTTTAGCCCATGAAAGCTTATGCCCAAATAAATTTGTTAGTCTCTAAGGTGCCACAAGGACTCCTCGTTGTTTTTGCTAATACAGAATAACAAGGCTACTACTCTGAATCTTGTCACCATATATGGAAGCAGTGTTTTAGTCTTCTGCAAGGAATGGAAGTGAATTTGGTTTTCATATGATGCTAAATGGGCTAACCCATTTAACTTATTGTAGGATCATTAAGCTGAGGGGCGGGATCCATTTGTAGTTGATCCATTGTACATTCTCTTTAATCTGCCCTTAGAGAGTGGGTGGCATGGACATATTTACTAGTGTTATATGCATTCTATTTCCATTCTTCATTTCTGCTTAACTCAATGTTTATTTTAAATAGTTATAAATTATTTGCTGAGAGACTGGATTTCATTATATTTTAACAAGGTGCAAATATTTCCTTTCAGGGAGTATGTAGATGGGATTGTTTTGAGTGTAGCCTATTATTTCTAAAGAGGATATCAGTATGCATGATGAAGACTCTCTCAGACATGCAGAGTGCTTGAATACACCTTCAGTAGCAGCATCATTCTGGTTCGCTACTGTAACTAATTACTAAGGGGAAAAGAATGATATACTTTCTGTCTTTAATTAGAAGAATGAGATGGGAGCAAGCTTTTGACTGCTCAGAAGAACACCCCAGGTTTAATTATATAAAGATTTAATTTGATTCTCTTTGGTGTCGTATGCATTTGATTCTAGAAGCCAGAGAATACACTATATTCTGTAAACTGACTTGGTTTCACTGATGACTTGGGGAGCTGGCCTTCTCTGATGATTGTCTTCTGCTGTTGTGCCACTAACAAAGAGCTATACTGGAGATCATACCCTGTAATAAGTAGAACTGAGATTACAGCTCTGAAAGATTACAAAAATGATCTATTTTAGACAATTATTTCATTAGCCCCTTGTAAAAATTGTCTGTGTGTATGTGTTGGGAGCTTTTCAGGGTTTACTATATGGGATACAATAGTATCTGCCCAAAGAATGGATCACTAACCTACCCTTTGCTCGACTTTGCCTTAGGTATTGCTAATACTCCGAGATACCTGCTTTCTCCTAAGGAAAAATATTCTGATTACTAAAACAAAATGTCATGCTCTCTTGTCTTAAAAACTATATGTTTAAGAACTGCTTATGTACTGATTGACTGCTTACTAAACCTAAATAAACATATGCATGCTTGGCAGCCAAGGAGAACACCATTGCATGACTCTTGAAATTAACCTCTTCAAAGGAAGTAAGCTTATTCAAAACACTGAAAATCTCTTTCCTGGATTTTTTGGCTAGAAATCGGTGTCTTGGAACATTTTGCATTTGGCAGCTTAAGTAGAATTCACAAGCGATGGGAAATTATGAGTAAAACTAAGGGCCAGATCTTGGCTCATCCTGCACACCCATGGAGGGGGGAGGTAGAAAGTGACATAGGGTTTCCTTGTGCCAACTACCTATGTTGCACCTCTGCCAACCCTCCAGGTGGATGAGGGGTGGGCAGGGATAGGAAATGGAGCCCTAGTAATGCCCCTCCAAGTCACTGGGTCAGGACACTGGAGGATGTGCACTACTCTGAGCATAGGGCTGTCCCTGTAGGAGCAGAGGTAGAACTGAAAGGCAGGTTGTGACTCTTTTAGCTGTGTCCACACAGCACACCACTGGCGTGGTCATGTAACATACGTGTATCTACATACCGCAGTGCAAAGCAGGCGGTGTCCACATTGTGGTGTGTAGCTACATGTGTCAATGAAAGGCTCTGGCAGAAGGGAGGCAGAGGGGAAAGGCTTCAGCAGCTCCCTGCTGCCAGAATCTCTCCCTGCTTCCAGTGCCTTTCCCTGCTGCTGGAGCTTTTCACTGCAGTGGGGAAAGACTTTAGCAGTGGGGAGGCAGTGGATGCTATACTGCTAAAAATAGCAATGTAGTTGCAGAGGGCAAGTAGAGAGCAAAGTGGGGTATGTACATACCCATACCCTTCAGGCATGTCTTTGCTCTATACACTATGGTCCAAACTGCTATTTATAACCATGCTGGGGAGCTAAATGAGTATGCACATTACACTCTGCCAAAAGTAGTGTGCAGTGTAGATAGACATACACTTTGAGTTGCAATTTGCTTCATGGGCTACTTTTGAGACATGGCAATAAGACACTATTCCATACATGGGGCCGGTCAGAAAATTACAATATGGCCCAAATGTATATTTGCAAAATGAACTTTGGATTGGCAGTTATGATGGAAAGTGAATACATCTCTATGGAATTTTATTTGCCCACTATCTACCAGAAGTAAAAATGATTCCCAGGATCCAGGCTGAGAAATTATCATGCAGTATTTGTAACTAGGTGAAAATGAAAAGAATAAAAATGTCAACAAGGCTGAACGGGTTACGGAACGTGAAAGCCTTTAAATTTTCAGAATAAGAACAGGCCATTCAGCCTCGGAAGTTTGGTAGTCATTGTCCAAGTTGACAGACCATGAAGCTGTGATTTGGGAAGGATACATCACAGAGAGTAGCCATGAGTCAATGTACAGAACATCAGTCACTGTGTAATACTCTCTGTAGAATACTAATGTGTTCACCTCTTTCTTTGAAAGGTTTCTTTCCATGCACTTCTATCACGTTCTACTTTTCAAATATAAATTGTGCCACTTCTGCGTCTCTCTTGATCCAGAAAGGAAAAGATGATCCTCCTTTTTCAGTCTTTGCTCATAAAGGAGGTTCTGGAGACTTGCTGCCCTTATTTTGGGTCCCCTGTGGTGACTTCATCTCCTAACAGACAAATATTTGGTACATCAGTATGCTGGGAGTTGTTTTCTTTTGAAGTTAAAGCATTAATCTCATCTGTATCTAATTGTTAAAATATTAAGCCTTCAAAGATTTCCTTGCCATATGTAAACAAAACATTGTCATAACAATTTAAGCGGGATCACATGTGCAAAATTAACAATGGAACCCACAATGCATTTTACAAAATCTTTTCTACCAAAGGATACAATTAATTCGTAATTCAAACCTGCTAAGTGCATCGAATCATTTTAAAGAATGCACTTTCTTTGTATCAAATTAAAAAAAAAAACTTTTCCCTAATTTAAACTCTCCTAAAAGAATAAGCTATTAAAAAGTTGGCAATGTGTTTTGGCTGTGAGGTTTAACTTTCTTAGTTATTTGCTTGGGAGAAAGTATGGTCCAGAAATATTTCAGATTGAAGCACAGAACAGAAAAGGGTGGGTGATAAGTGAGTAAACTCATGAAAGCAAAAATTGCTTCATTCAATTTTAAAAGTGTATGTAGCTTTGAAAAGGAATGTATTGCCTTGGGAACAACAATAATTGACAGTACAGGTATTTCTCATTCCTCAAAGTGCTTAATTTGGAAATAAATCTTAGCAATATACTTTAGAGGATTGGGGGTTTTTTGCTTAATATATCTGTGGCAAAGTGCTTGGAAGTAACAGGTGAGCCAGCACTCTGATCACTCGGACATTAAGTAGATCCCCCAGAGAGGTCTGAGGGAGGAATAGAATGTTATTTTCTAACCAGGTTAGGCATGCTAAAGGATTAATTAGCCCATCAGCTGAGGACTGATAAAAAAGGCACAGGAAGAAAGTACAAGGAGAGGAGCAGGGCTGACTGAGCCTAGATTTAGAGAAATGTGAAGGAAGGGAGATCTCTTCTCCTCTCAGGCCCTTGGGGTAGGGTGATGGTACAAGTGACACTGTAAATCATTGATACTCAGATCTCCGTGGGTCAGGAGCCAAATTAGAGATCAACATTACCTAAAAAGGCCACAGTTGTGTAAATTCATTGTTTCATTTTATATATATATCAATGTATACATTACCCCATGTGATGAAAAACATTATTACTGACCTCGGCACAAAAAGTGGGAGTGTGCTAATAAAGTTAGCGGATGACGCAAAGCTGGGAGGTATTGCCAATACAGAGAAGGACCGGGACATCATACAGGAAGATCTTGATGACCTTGTAAACTGGAGTAATAGTAATAGGATGACATTTAATAGTGAAAAGTGCAAGGTCATATATTTAGGGATTAACAACAAGAATTTTTGTTACAAGCTGGGGACGCATCAGTTGGAAGTAACAGAGGAGTAGAAGGATCTCGGAGTATTGGTTGATCCCAGGATGACTATGAGCTGCCAATGTGATATGGCCATGAAAAAAGCTAATGCAATCTTGGGATGTATCAGGTGAGGTATTTTCAGTAGAGATAAGGAGGTGTTAGTACCGTTATACAAGGCACTGGTGAGAGCTCATCTGGAATACTGTGTGCAGTTCTGGTCTCCCATGTTTAAGAAGGATGAATTCAAACTGGAACAGGTACAGAGAAGGGCTACTAGGATGATCCGAGGAATGGAAAACCTGTTTTTTGAAAGGAGACTCAAAGAACATGGCTTGTTTAGCCTAACCAAAAGAAGGCTGAGGGGAGAAATGATTGCTCTCTATAAATATATCAGAGGGATAAATACCAGGGAGGGAGATAAATTATTTCAGCTCAGTACCAATGTGGACACAAGAACAAATGGATATAAACTAGTCATCAGGAAGTTTAGTCTTGAAATTAGATGAAGGTTTCTAACCATCAGAGGAGTGAAGGTCTGGAACAGCCTTCCAAGGGAAGCAGTGGGTGCAAAAGACATATCTGGCTTCAAGATTAAGCTTGATAAATTTATGGAGGGTATGGTTTGATGGGATAGCCTAGTTTTGGCAATTAATTGATATTTGACTATTAGCGGTAAATATGCCCAATGGCCTGTGATGGGATGCTAGATGGGGTGGGATCTGAGTTACTACAGAGAATTCTTTACTGGGTGTCTGGCTGGTGAGTCTTCCCCACATGATCAGGGTTCAGCTGATCGCCATATTTGGGGTTGAGAAGGAATTTTCCTCCAGGGCAGATTGGCAGAGATCCTGGGGGGGGTTTCACCTTCCTCTGCAGCATGGGGCATGGGTCACCGGCTGGAGGATTCTCTGCACCTTGAAGTCTTTAAACCATGATTTGAGGACTTCAGTGGCTCTGATATAGGTTAGAGGTTTATTACAGGAGTGGGTAGGTGAGATTCTGTGGCCTGTGCTGTGCAGGAGGTCAGACTGGACGATCATAGTGGTCCCTTCTAACCTTAAAGTCTATGAGTCTTAAAGTCTATGAGGTCATTTAGTGCATATTCCCATTGGTCAGTTTAGTATCAAGTGATTGGGACTTTCACCACTCGGTCCCTCCCCCCCCCCCCAGTTATGAGGTGGGAACGGACTGTCCACAGGTGGATCTGTGCAGGAGTGCAGATGACTACCTTCATGGCACCACTCACTCACCTCCTCAGAACCTTCTGTAGCTTTCTGTGCATAGGTCCAGAATTGGAACTGTGGGAGAAAGTGGAGTTGAGTGGTCTGGGGACAGGGCTGGGTAAACCAAGAGCAGGCCTGTAAGAGACACTGGCTCTCTCTGGGTCCCACAGACGTTTCCAGGAAATGATTATAAGACCAGGGCTGTTTTATAATTTCTGTGACACCTTTCTGAAGAGTTCCATGGGCATCCTTAAGGAAAGGGAAGGGATCTGTTCGGAGCCTCCCTATAAATGACCCTGGCCTCCTCTGGATCCTGCAGTGAGGGAGGGATAAACCTACAAGATCCAGTGTCTTTCCCAGACAGACACCAGGAATCTCATATGTAGGAGTTGCCTTGACTTAGGCAGAGGTACTCAGCAGAGAGTACATTAATGAAGGAAGGACCAGAAATGCTTTAGTGGACTTCCATTTGGGAAGTCTAAGTAAGAGAGGGATAAAGACCAGGTCTTCTCCTCCCCATTACTTCCCCAGTTGGCTACATCCTTCTTGGCTAGGGGCCAGGGAGGCATACCAGCTAGCACGGAACATGCCCAGCCAGAAATAAAGGTCCGGAGCAAGATGCAGTTAGTTTGGGAAGCAGGGGAGATAAACCTCTAGGTCTCCATGACTTTGCCCCTCACTCATCTTCCTGCTGTTACTGAGTCGTTCGCAGTAGAGGAGGGGTTTTTGTTGTTGTTATTTTTTTGCAAAGACATTTACACCTTCAATGGAATGGTGTCCATACAGCTGAATTTTGTGAGGAGTGGTTTCCCTGGGAAGAGGCAGTTCAAGTCGAGAAAGAAGCCCCCATCTGTGACCAAAAGGCTACTGCAATCCTTGGATGTATATTCAAGGGAGTAGTGAGCAGGTGTAGAGAGCTGATTTACCTCTGCATATGACATTAGTAAGACTGATACTGCAATGCTGTTTACGGTTCTGATATTGAAAAATGGAAAGGATGCTGGAAAAATTGAGAAAGTGCGGAAAAGAGCCACAAAAATTATTCAAGGGGCTCAAAAAAATGCCACACAGTGAGAGATTTAAAGAGTTCAATCTGTTTAGTTAGTCAAGAGGAAGACTAAGGTGACTTGATTACAGTGTTTAAGTACCTTCACAGCTAAAAAAATACTGGATACAAACAAGCTCCCTAATCTAGCAGAGAATGGCATAACAACAGACCAAATGGCTAGGAGTTGAAGCCACACACATTCAAATCACTAATCAGGCACAACATTTTAATAATGTGAGTGATTAATTTTTGAAACAAACTACCAAGTTAAGCGGTGGATTCTCCATCTCTTGATAGCTTCAGATCATGACTGGATGCCTTTCTGGAGGATATGCTTTGTCAAATACAAGTTATTAGGTTCAATACAGGGATAACTGGGTGAAATGCAAAGGCTTGTGAGATACAGGAGGTCAGGCTAGATAATCTAATGGCCTCCTCTATTAATTTCTACAAGGACATTGCCAGAGAATCTAAAGCAATGCATTAATTTGTTTTTTAATGGTCTTCCTCAGGGAAACTGTGAGACCTCCCAAATATAGATATCGCAGTCCCTCTGTGAATAAAATTAGTTGGCCTAACAGAGGGAACTTTCAGTCCCTGGAAGATCATTTTGACAGACAGTTTGGGAGAGATCATAGGCCCGTCATAGACTATTTTGGTGAGTTTAGTGATGCCCCTCTGCTCCAAGGCATTATCTTTTGGCCTTAGGCTCTGGATCCAGACTCTCTAAAGGATGACAAATAGATGAAGGTCTTGGCCAAATTCTGGTTTCTAATTTCTTGTAACCTCACAGGGAGGAGGACCCACTGGTAAAAATCCTGGCACCAAAAGTTCCAGAATATGCTGAGGTTCAATGCCCCTCTTTTTAAAGGTGAGGAAACAAGCCTTTCAAGGCCTCCATGTTGAAAACATACTGCTGAATCCGAGGAGTTCTTCCTTTTCTTGGAATTATTCAGATACTCCTTTCACTCTTGTTTCAAGAATATATTCCAGTGGACTATTTGCAGGTACTGAGTCAGACAAATTCTAGGCTCGCTCAAAGGTAGAGGCCACACCCCTCAACCGAAGGGGAGAAACCATTGGACCCAGGCCGCAACTGAATATAGATTCTAGGGGAGCTACTGGGCAAGAGGCTCAAGGAAAAGACAAAAGCCAGTAAAATCTACCAAGCTGCCTAAGGAGAATTTTTGCTGGCAGGCAAGCAATTCTCTCCCCCTCATCTTAGGGAAAGAACAGTTATACAAGATGTTAAAATGCAAAGGATGTGGTACAGCTCTATTTTTACCCATAATTCACATGAGTAGAGGTGCTAGGAAAAGATTATATTGTCTTAGGTTGAGTTTGGTTAGCTGCGTATATCAGATATGTTGTTTTTAATTAATTTTAGACATTGTTGAGAGCAACTCAAAGTGTTCTATAAACTATTCCAATTATAAATTGCAGATAAATGTCAAATATGATTCTAATTGGTTTATTGTCCCAGTCTGGAATGTGGTTGCTCTTAGCTAGCCCTTCGTTTTGTTTATATTTAAACTTAATCATATCTACTTATTTATGCTTATAATTTTTATTAGAGTGCTTCGTGCAGCTTCATGTGCTATATAGTACCTTGGGTCATGGTTGGTATTGTAATCCTTGTGGATTGCATTATTGTTATTGATGACTGACATCCTGGAAATAAGTTACCATTGGCTAGATGATAAAGTATTGATCTTTTTACTCACCTTGTTTTTGTGTCTTGTGTAAAAACATTAAGGCCACAAACACAATACCCGAAAATGTAGGCAAAACAAAATCATGAAGTAGCATTTTCCTACCAATCCTCTCTCCACTCCCAAAAAATCAATGACTCCTGGCCAGTCTTCCTTTAAACAACAAAAAACTCTAGGCCTGACTTTCATCGCCCCAATCACAAACCACTGTGCATTAAGGTGATTGAACAGTGCAATCCTTGACTTTATAAATAAACAGAATAACCATATATCCTTGTTTCAGCATTTCTACTTTGCCTTGTTCTTCTCCAACTGCTTTACACCACTCTGGCAGCATAGAAATCACAAAGCATCCTTAACCAGCTGCCTGTGGACTCCCCTTTAGTAGCATACGTAAGGAGTAGCAGTTTTTCTGAACTCCAGTGCAGGGGATTCTCCTTGGAAACAGGATGCATGGTGATGCCCGGAAACCGGAATGGCCCCTAGGCCACTGGGCATAACTTATGTTATGTGTACACTGCAACTGGGGTGTAATTCACGTTCATCTAGACATACCTGCCCTAGCTGTAATCTAGCTAGCTCACTAAAAATAGCAGTGAGGATGCAGCAGCGTGGGCTAGCAACGCGAGCACAGCCTACACTGAAGCCCATGCCAATCCAACATCACCGCTATTTTTAGTGAGCTAGCCAGTTAGATTTCAGCTAGCATGGGTACATCTACATGAGCTGCAAATTACAACCCCTGACTGTAGTGCAGATGTAGCCTTCGAGCAACGTTGAGACTGCTCTAAATTACACTGAAAATCAGCTCTGCCCCCAGTCAGCCCCAGAATCAAGGAAAATGCAAAGATGATTTAGAACCACCTTTGCTCCCACAACTCCTCAGCCTTGCCAAGTGTCTCGCAGCCACCATTCATGATCTAGCTTGATATTTTCATAATGATACTAATTATCCGTGCTAAGCTGAGGCTGCTTTCACATAACAGCTATGTGATGATTAGGGGGCCTCCTGTATTTCTGCTAGTAATGTTTTCATTTTCATGAAAATACTTCATACCTTTTTATTGCTGTTGCTGATCAAGTAAGATTATATTTCTGTGATCATTTCAAGACCCCAAATTGATTTCTGATCATAAGACTGCAGTGCTGGAGTGCATCAGCCAGCAGTTGTGGGAAACCAGCACTTCTCATTCAAGTGACAAAGCTGCATTTTGTGGAATGTAATCGTTTCTGGAGTCTCAAGTTTGTGTGTTGCTAGAATTACTGATAAAAGTCTAGCATAAACCATGGGTAACATCAACTCCATCTAATTATCTCACACATTGATTTTTCAATTATTTGCAGCATTGAGCCCATGTACTAGCTAATAGCTATGCTAATGTGGGAAGAAAAAAAGAAAGATAGGATAATTTAGCAATAAACAAGTAGTGTTCATTGTGTCCTGAAGATGAGTTTTCCATTAAAAATTGGTAAGTAGTAACAAACTGCTAATTTTCCAATGGCTTGTACTATGGGGAGTTGCATAGTAGAACTGTGAATAAAACTAAGTTATAAGAGAGAATGCAAAGATTTGGTTGACATGCATTAGGCATATGCATTTTTAAACACAGAGAGGCACCAGTAGGAATTTTACATCACTATATATTCCACAGATTGACCGTCTTCTATTGAATCTCTTGTGAAAAACATCTTTTGAATTAAAAAAAATCACCCATGGTGTGCCACAGTATAAATTTTCTACTATACATATGGCCACGTCTTGCTGCATGATGTGCAGTTAGCTCAAGATGCTGGATGTGACAGTTGTAGTTTTAGTGAATGACTTTCTCTTTTCACTTGACCCTGGAGAAGTCCATTAGGAGAGATTAATAAATTAATGTGCATACCTTGGCAGCCTTTCTTCTTTAGGGAAACCCAACCAGAGATGAATCCTGCTCTCCTTTCCAGCCTCTTGCTCTTCGTGATCAGAGAATAAATAGGGATTCTAGACAGCTAAAGATCCTGATTAAAGAATAAATATGTGGCACCACTGTGGTTTTTGAAGAGCCTTTTATGATTTCACCAGGTGAATCTCATGAGAATGTTATAGTGCTGTATTTTAGTAGATAAGGATGGTTGTTATGGTTACATTTGAATACTTTGTCCCTTTAAAATAGATAAAAAGCCGTACCTCCATTGACCCATTGAACCCCAGCGTCCTTTCATTTCTCAAAGGAGAAATCATGTTCTACACACGGTATAGTGTTCACCCTTAAAAATTTCCCAATTGCCTCACCAAGGTTAGGTATTCTCTAGGTTTTCATAACAGTAAGTATAGAGAATACTGTGAATGCTTATTTGTTTATCCAAGGCAAAAGTGGTAAGTCTGTAAAAGTGACCAATGTATATAGGAGAGTCAACAAGTCAACTCTCCAGCAGGTTAAACACTGAAAGGAAGCAACCAGAATGCCAGTGGGGCCAAATAGTCCCGGTGCGTGACTTCAGAGTGAGGAAATGCCAGATTACATTTATAATTGTAGTCTAGGGCTGGAAAATTAGGATTTCTTGTGACTCTTGATCCACCACAAGTCTCCCACTGATAATAATTGAAGGTTTGCATGAGACGTAATGAAGAGATATTGGGGGGAAAGCATATTTCAAAGTGGCACATGCTACGTATGTACACAAGGTGTATGGTACTCACCCATCACAGCTGCCCTTCTGGCGCTAGCTGGTGTACTGGGGACAGGACCATCGCCTCAGGCCCGTCCCCTCCAGGCAGGTTATCCTTTGCTATTTTAAGGACTTCCAGCTATGCAAGTAAATCCCTTTTTATGCTGAGAAAATGCAAGCATTGTGGCTGCCTTCCACATAGGTACGCTGGGTCCCTGTGGCGGAATAGGAATGACACTTTGGTATGGAGAATGAACCGTAGGAACAGCCAAATCTGCCATGAAAGCTACAGTGTAGGAGGTGTGACTGAGTCGGTGTTCCAGCTCTCCTTAGGTGCCAGAATGACCCTTTAAGGCCATTGGCAGCCCAGGGGAGGTTAAAGCCACTCTAAATTCCCTACTGCTCCCAGTGTCTGGGGACCCAAAAGGGGACATAAAGTCACCTCTACCCCCTTCTTTCTCATTATGTGCTGAGTGCAACTCAGATGGGCCAGAGAATTTCATCCTTGGTATTCAATCGGATAAATGAATAAACAAAAATAACTGGTTAAAACCAATCAGTATTTTTCTGACTCGATATTTTTGTTGTTGTTAAAGAGACACAAAATAGATTTATTTGTTGGATGTGAATTTACAGAATCAACCCTTCCTTTTTTGAAAATGAGTATTACTTTAGTTTTTTCCCTAGCAAACTGTTTCCCATGACTTTTCAAAAATAATGGTTATTGGTACAGTGAGTTAGTTTGCCAAACTAATTTTTCTTGTTAAAGACAGATTGTAAAAGGAGGTCACTGGCTCAGCTATTTTTGAGTTATCATTAATTTAAACCCACTCCTCATTTATTAATGGGCTTGCTTTCTGTCTAGCACTAGTTTTTTCCTCTGATATATGTATAAAAGCCTTTTGTATTCCCATTTGGATAGTGTTACTTCATGATGCTTCTTTGCTGCCCTTATCTTTTCTCTGCAAGTCTTGCCTGAGTGTATATTATTAATTGGTTGCCTCCCTCTTTTGCATTTACGATATAGGACTTTTTTAAAAGCTCTGATCTTTGAGCAGTTTTTGTGAAGTCGCATAGGCCGTTTCTTGTTCCTTGCATGTTTCTTTTATAGAGGAATTGAAGTCTCTGGCATCTTTTCTCTGGTGCCTTGTAGGATTGTCCAGCCTTCTTGGGTGCTAGTGATTTTTAATACTTGGACTTTACTTGCTAGATATTTTAATTCATCAAAATATAATTTCTTAACATGTAATATATTGGTACTGCTATGTTCCATAAGCTCAGTCCTTACTGTACTGAATCATGTAATTGTTTTCATGTTCTCCATCAATTACTCCTTATTAGTAAAAAGAAAGTCCAAGATGGTTACCCTTCTAGCTGGAGTCCCTACTTTCTGGATCATAAAGTTTTCTTCTACCTAACTTAGGAACCTATTTGGTGATATAAGCTTGGTTGAATTTGTTACTCAACAGGTATCTCTCTTGGTATTACAATCACCATAACTATTATGAGGTTTGGTTTAAACAAATTCATGGTGATGCTCTCCTTTATTTTTTTTTCTTTTATTTCTTGTATCCTCACTTAAAGAATTTCACCATCTCATTTGTGGAACTGTAGCTCACTGGTAATGCAACTTTTATATATAGCTTCACCCTTCCACCTTTTCATCCCATTCTGGCTTTCTGATAAATATAGGGACAAACTATTTTCACTTTCTCGTTTTGTATATGAGAATATTCTCCCCCTCAGGTTCAAATTATGTCCTCATTTACCTACCTAATATGTACATTACTTATGTACACACACAGCTGTCTGTAGGAATTTTAGTACACAAGTAATCTTTTTACTCTTCAACTCTAGTTTCACAACGACTCCATCTTCTGCCTGCTGGAGTTATTCTTCTCCCATTTAGAATGAGCATGACATCCATGCATTCATGAGGGTGGCTTGGCTAATATCCTACACTCTATACTGAGTGTGTTTATTATGCAGCCTTGAGATAGGGAGGGAACAGTAGAGACAAAAGACAATGACAAAAGATAGTTGTGTCTATTCTATTTGAAAATGAGTCTTTAACATCCTGACAAATGCCCTTGATGCATAACATTCAAAGAACTGACTTTAGCTTTGCAAAGTGGGTGGAAAAAATGTGATAGCAAGTGATACTTTGAACATAAGGGGAGGGCAAAAGTTCATAAGCTGGACAGGAACCTATTTCATTGAAACAGGCTTTCAGTATTTTTGCTGTCCAGACTGTTTTTGTATTTCATCTTTTTCTCAGTAGTTCATTCTTTGACTTGAGAGATGTCATCATTTATTAGTGTAGGATTTTTTGGAACATTTATTTCTCTATGCTGAAGTCATTTGTGCCTGTGGCTCATATTATTTTCATACTTAGCTGCCTATAAAGTCTCAAGTATCAGAGGGGTAGCCATGTTAGTCTGGATCTGTAGAAGCGACAAAGGGTCCTGTGGCACCTTATAGACTAACAGAGGTATTGAAGCATAAGCTTTCGTGGGTGAATACCCACTTCTTCGGATGCAAGCAGTGGAAATGTCCAGGGGCAGATATAAATGTGCAGGGAAGATTCAGGCTAGAGATAACGTTATCTCTAGCCTGAATCTTCCCTGCACATTTATATCTGCCCCTGGACATTTCCACTGCTTGCATCCGAAGAAGTGGGTATTCACCCACGAAAGCTTATGCTTCAATACCTCTGTTAGTCTATAAGGTGCCACAGGACCCTTTGTCGCTTCTATAAAGTCTCAAACATTGTCAGTGTAGTAATTTATTTGCAAACGTATGTGTGCCATGCTGATGGTTTGTCTTTTTCTAAGATTTTCTGCTTGACAGTTGTGTTTTTGTCCTTTTTCTCTGTAGCTCTAGCCCGTTAGTAGCCCTGAGTTTTCGTTTTCTCTGATTTTCACTCAAGCTGACATTTATGGGAAATGAGAGAGCTTCAGGATGTTGGGGAATAAAGAGGGATGATTGGCTGCTGCTCTGGCAATGATTTATTAAAGCAGTTCTCTTTATCTCACTGTACTTAAGATTCTGGCAACATTTACAATTTTAAACCCAGAGAGCCAGAGATTTATAACTCCTAAGGAACAGTTTGCTGTGTGATAAACTTTGACATTCAAGGTCAAAGCCTAAGAATTAATTCTTTTTTAAATCAGCCATTTATAGGTTCAGACTAAATTGTGTCCCCTGCTCCCATAAATTAGTGAGTTTGGGAGCTATTTTACCCTCACATAACTCAAATTTTAACTCATCAATGTTTTCTCAAAAAAAAATAGCATGTGTTCTGCAATATTAAGGGAAAAGGAAGGGCACAGTTTGGGTTTCAGCTTGATTCATATTATGTGAAGGTATATTTTATTATTTAATATAAGAGGCACATTGCTGGTGGCAAAAGAATTAAGTACAGGATGGAAATACTGTTCCAAATATGTAGAATGCCTCTGTATCTAGGAAAAGGTGTTTTTTCGCCTACCTTAGCTAAAAGAGAATAGTGCGTTTCTGACTATTAGTCTGTACAGTTATTACACTAGATGTACTGTATTTCGTGCTAGAAGTATACCTGGATTTAATTGCCATTGCCTGGACAAAAAAATACCCATCATCAGGCCGGATTAACCTTCTGTAGGCCTGGCGCCAAACGTATTTGGGGATCCCTATGGGGACAATGGGGCATGGGGCAGGGGATTGGTCCTTGGAGCGAGGGGCCGGCCAGGGCTATGGGGCACAGCGCAGCTGGGGTAACCCCAGCCCAGCGCGAGGACACTGTTTAGAAACCGGCAGCCACCAGACGCACATTGGCCCACCCGGCCCTGCGCTGCCAACGCATCTCTTCCCCTCGGGGGCAGGCCCATGCACCGCACCATGCCACACCCCCGTCCAACACCCCCCGCCTCCTATGCCCAGCGTCACACCACCCAGAGACCCTGCCACACACCCCTAGGCCCAACGCCCCCCTGCCCAGAGACCCCTCACACACATACCCATAACTGCACAGTGCCCTGCACATCACCACCTACTGCCAAGTGACCCCCTGCCCAGAGACACCCCCCCGCAGTGCTCAGTGCTTCCACCACCATAACTGCACAGTGCCCCCACACAGACTCCCCCATGGACCCCTCTATCCCAGCACCCCAAAACACACAAACCTGCCCCACCCCCAATGCCTAGTGCCCTGCCACCCCCTCACTGCCCAGCGCCCCTCCACAGGCCCCCCCAGAGACCCATGGCCTGCTGGAGGTGACTGTGTCTGCCGAGTTGAGCCAGCAGTGCACCAGGGTCAGTCCCGGGGCGGGGATAGCTCCGGCCCCTTGGGAGCAGCGCAATCAGCCAGGCTGGAGCAGGAGGGGGGCCTGCCTGTGCCAGGCTTCCTCAAGACCCACTTGCCTGGTGGGGCCTGGCCAACCCTCCCTCGCTACTCCCTCCCACTGGCTGAGACCAGACCAGCCTCTGCACCAGGGAGGAGGAGAGGGCCTGGCAGGTGGTGGGCAGCAGAGACTCCTCGGAGCTGTGCTGGGGAGTGGGGCAGATCCCTGGAACGCAACCCCCAAGAGCCTGCCCAGGTGTGCCCACCAACCCTGCCTGCATGGTGGAGCCCGGTTGCTGGGTGGCGAGCCCTTCTATAGGTGAGCGGGACATGCCAGCTGGGAGCAACTCATGCATCAAGGTTTGGGCCCTGGATTTCCCTGGGCCAGGGGCCAGACCCGGCCACGTGGATGGGTTAGACGGGTCTGTAAGGGCCTGACGCCATTGTAAAGCCCATACTGCCCATCAGCCTAGGAAAAAGCAAAAATCTAAAGTTCCAGAATGAATACATTATCACTGCTAGTTTTTTAATTGGTCCCATAACAATAAATAAATTGGCCTGGCCAGTGATTTGTCTTAATACTATGGATGGCCTTAAAGAACTCCAGGATAAGGATTCGATTGCTGGTTTTAAGAACCTATACAACAGTTACTATCAACGAATGAAGTCCTTTCTCTCTTGCGCCATCCCCATCTCTCCCTCTGTAGCCATTCAACATCCAAGCCACAGTGCAAAAACTACCTTTCCATCATGCAGTAGCTTCAGGGCCTCGTCTAAGAGGACTTTATTCAGAACAATGATCTTCAGTGGTGCACTTCATGGGACTGTAAACAGAGGTTTGTGGGTGGGTCACAGTAGGCAGGACATGCCAGCAATAATCTATTTGCTCACTCATACACGTGTGCATACACACGCAGATGTGTGTATGGGTAGGTAACTGGGGGCAATGGACTCAGACTAGGATTCCAATCTGTCCAAGTTTTCCCCAGATCATCCCTTTTGAGGTAAATCTTGGGAAATCTGTAAGAGTGCTCAGAATCAGCTGTCCAGTTTTATGGGCTCAGGGATGTACTTTTGTTTGTTTGTTTTGTTCCTCAGAAATGGCAGCCCTAGTTGTCACTATTGCCACTCGTAGATGTGGCTGCATGGGTGCACTAAGCACTGTTTGTCTCCATCTCCATCTTTGTAGGTCCTGTGTATAACAGCTCTTTTCTGTAGACTTTGAATGTTGTTCAGTAAGCTGATTGGAGGTAAACGCTAAGAGGATGTGATCTTAACAAATGGGTAGCAATGACATAGCTAAGTTTATAGCATTTACATGATCAAGTATAGCAAACATCTTCAGAAAGTGAACCCATAAATAATGACACTACCCATCCAAGAAATAAATACAGTGAAAATGTTTTGATTTAAACTATTCATCTAAACCTGTTGTAGAGATACAGTACATTCAAGACACTGTTTAGCTTCTTACAGACAGCCGAAATAGATAATTACATATTTACTCTGACAAGGCTACTTAGAGCTGCTAATTATTTAACAAATACAAAATGTTACTTGGCGACAGCATACTGTATATTTCAATTGGATGATTTTGTACATCATATTATGGTCCTGCATTGGAAATTGATAAGATGTGCATGTGTGCTTTGATTTTCTCTTTCCTGCAATAGTTCAGAAGAAAATATACTACTCTATTGTCATACTTGTCCTAATAATATTTAGCAGTTACCTTCATATCACTTTTCATTTTTCAGTTAAATTTACAAACTTTAATTTATTCTCCCACCGTTCTTATGAGTTGGTTATTATCATTATTTTATAGATGAAAAAATGGAGGAAGAAAGATTAAACTTGCCCATTAGATCAGATTATCAGCAGTAGCATAGGCAGGTCCGGAGCACAGGGGGAGTGGCGCTATAAAAAGGCGCCTCCCCAGGCTCCCCCTGTACTCACCTGGCGGCACCTCCGGCGGCGCTCCAGGTCTTCGGCGGCGAGTCCTCACTCACTCCCGGTCTTCGGTGGTACCCGCCGCTGAAATGCCGCCGAAGACCCAGAGCGCCACCGGGTGAGTGCAAGAAGCGTCGCTTAAAAAGAAGCGGCGCGCCGCTTCCTTTTTAAGGCGCCGCTTCTGCTCACAGGGGGAGCAGCCGCTCCCCCTGCTCCTCCCATGGCTACGCTACTAATTATCACATCAACTAGTTTATGGAGTTTTTGTCCCTCCACTTTGCTGTGCCAGTGCTGGTAGCCTTGATCCCCACCTTTTCCCCAGAAACCTTTATACCTCTCTCTATGCAAGGGGCAAGTCTCTCCATCAATATTCATAAAGCTTCCTCCTTATCCTTTAAACATTTCTCCTTAAACCTACTTTTGCCATGATTCCCACAAATCATTCCCATCTGTCATTGATTAGGCAAATGATGTCTGTCTGTCTCTGACTTCTGTGCTCAGCTCTGTTCATTTTTGTTACCTCATCCTCCCACCATTCCTCACCCAACTTGTCTGTTTTGTCCTCAAGTCGCATCCTATCTATCACATAGATTATGAGCTCTCTGGGGACAGGACTCTCTTCTTTGTTACATGTCTGCAAAGTGCTGAGCACGATAGACCCTGAACCCCTACAAGCTACTGTGATTCAAATAATAATAATCATTAATAATAATCCATAATAACAAATCAAATAATAATAATCATCAATAGTAATCCAACACATCCTAGAGAATTAGTTTTTGAGCTAGGGTTAGAGTTTAATCTAACCTGCTGCCCAAGCCTATACTTTGAGCACTAGACTATGCTTTTCTTTCAAAATATGGTATCGTATTGTGCCGTCCATGTCTCAACAGAATTTCCCTGTGAAATCAAGGAGGAATCCTGCTTAAAAATAAATGGCATGATATGGCTCATGAAAAGGATAATTGTAGGTATTTCTACTGAGAAATTGAGAGCATGAAAGTCAAGATTTGGGTTGGAAAGAATCCTGCCCTGTCTTTTTAGTCTATTTATCTGCACTGTGTCTTTCACGTGATCCTTAAGCCGTTCCTACTACGTAGCAGACTAGTCTCACCTTGAATATTTCCAGTAATAGCAATTTCACAGCCTGCAATGGTGGTTTGTTCCATTGCTTACTTTTTTCCAAATGCAGTAACCTAAAATATAAAAACAAAACTAAGCATTTTATGGAGAAATGGAAAGAGAAGAAATGGAAAGGAATACGTACAAGATTGCTATCAAGAAATGCAATCAAAAGCTACAGGAGGCAAAAAAGGAAAATAAACTAATCCAAGTGAGGGGAATCAAAGGAAATGGAACAAAAGAGTCAAAGAACAAAATCTATTAATTCATTCAGTAAAAGTGAAGAAATGGGGAAAAATAAGTGCAATAGAAAAAAAAGTGAGTAGGTTTCCAAAATCTCCAATATAGCTGAAATGTTAAAATGTAGTTTTATCTTATAGTTTTATCCTTTTTCATTAAAGCAGTGTAAGGATTTCAAAGAACTTTATAGAAGAGGATGGATAATTATTGGGTAATAATTAGCAAGGTCATAAGCATCAGGTAAACAGAGAGTGAGGAAAAAAAGATTCTCTGACATTTTTATAAATTGACAGGTGAGGAGAAAAACACTCAAACATTTAAAGGGAATGAACAGACAAAATCTCAGAATCTAAAATAATCTTTCATGAATTTTTGAAAGGCAGAAAGAAGTATCTGTTGAAAAGTTAAACAATGGTACCAGTCTTTTAGAATCATAGGCACTGTGAATCAAGAAACTACTGGCTAATTATCTTGATCCTCGGTCAAATATTCAATATTAAGGGAGTGAATATGTGAGATTCACAAACAATCCAGGTGTATTGAAAACAGATCATGCATGAAAACATAAGATAACTGCAGAAAGTCTTTGTTCTGCAGTCATTTTATACTTGTCTAGGATCCAAGCACAAAATTCTATAATAAAACTGTCAGTTGTTCCCCCTCCCACCCCAGGAGTTACATGTATCATCTCTGCCATAAACTAGACAGAAAGAGCCACCAAAATATACTCTTGATACCAATAGGATCTATTGCATGAAAGTACAGAAAGTTCCCCATATCCATTCAGCACCAGTCATTATTCAGTGACTTTTCCTGGATATATAAGAAAGAGCAAACTACTATTTAACTCTAAATACAAAATTTCCTTTGTGCAACCCAGAATAAGAATATTGTAAAGCAAAAATGGCAATATTTCAAAATATGTGTTGAATCATCATTCATTCTTTTTGGTACTCATTGTACTATTAATATATCATTAACTTAATTGGAAAATTCTCAGAATAATAGCTAAATATTCAATTATATTTTAAGAGAAAAAATATGTAGGGATGTGCTAGAACAATGTATCAGATTTCAATATTATATTTGCATTCTGACTTGATTGAAAAAGTTCACAGTAAGATAAAATGATTTCAAAAGTAATGTGTCCAAATTAGGTATAATAATTGGACCTGAATCAAAATAAGACCATTTATTAGTATATTATTGTCAGATTCAATTTTTCTGCAGTCATTTTCTCAAATATAATTGCTAAACATATGCAGCCACTTGTTCAACATCAATATGCTTTAGCACAATTGAGATTAGGTTATTCATTGTTGTGACAACAATGTCAATGAACTCATTTCACATTAACGTGGCTATGAAAGCTATGAATGTTTATTTTTAAAGATAGAGCTGGTTGGTAGCTATGGCCTATAGGATGGTCCCTTATTGACTGGGCCCAAATGACTGTTTGGCAAGGGCCACAGCCCTCGTGTATGGCGGAGGTTTGTCACTGGGGCGGGTCTAGTCTAGGAAGAGAGGTTTGGATTTGGGGTTATTGTCCCAATTTGGGTGTGGGAGGGTTTGGCAGTTCTGACAGAGATCTGCTTGACTCAACCTATCCATACCGTGCACTGGCTTTTCAGCTACTCACCTCTCATTACGCCAGTTGTCACGGTTATAGGGTTAGCTGCATCTCTAATCCTTTTGTGGTGCCTCTGGATGCACCCCCTCAGGTATCAGAGCTCATGGCTTTACTGCTCCTGGGTGGAATCATGCTATACTCCCACTCTCTTAAACTGGGACCTGGGCTACAGTATCCTGTGGCTCAAATGTGTTTATTATCATATCAGTCAGCCTTCTTAAACCAAGGTAATTTTTAATCTTGTTTAATCTTAACAGTGGGAATAAAACATACCATAACATGGAAAAAAAAAAAAAGCTTTTAAAAACAACAGTCTATAAACACGTTGATCTTACCTAGAAGCTTGCCACCCTTTATTTTCTTTCCCAAACAACTGCCCCCTCCCTAGAAAGAGGGGGCCAGCCAGAAGTATTGTGTCTACTCTGTGGGTGCTATCATGGCACAGCTACAGCCCCATTGCTATAACTCTGTAATCCTGACTACAGTGACAGAAGGGGTTTTTCCATCACTGTAGGGACTCCACCTCCACAAGCAATGGTAGATAGGTCAATGGAAGCAACTTAGCTGTGTCTACACTGAGGGTTAGGTTGGCATAGCTAAAGCACCTAGGGGTGGATTTGTCACACCCCTGAGTGCCATAGCTATGTCAATCTAAGTTTTAAGTGTAGACCAGGCCTCAGTTTCCTGGGCCTTGTGCCCACTCTGTTGAGCTCAGCAGGGTGTCAGAAATAGAACTTCAAAACTAATAGCTCTTGCATTGTCCCTTAAGTGTTGGTAGATGGGCGGCTATCTGAAGCCATTGTACTCTTTCCTGCTTATGTGCAGTCAGCCTCTTCTTGAATTAACCCCATTCATACTATAACCCCACTGTCATAGTGCTCCCTGCCTGGAACACACTCCTGTGGCAGGACAGGCACAGCTGTCTCCGTCTCCCTCCTGCAGTCTCCCCAGAAATAGTCCAAAGCATCTTCTCAAATATAAATATGGCCCTCGTGGGATTCATTTATGTTCTGTGCACATAAATCATAGAAATCCGAACACCATAGTTCAGAATTCCCCCAGCATTATCCAACCAGTGTGTGCAATGTATAGCCCAGGCATTCCTGGCCACACCCCAGTGTGGCAGCGCAGCCCTCTTCAGTCTTTATAACAAGATAGCTACCTAAGCCCTTCCAACTGGAGTGTAGCTAGCTCTATCCTTCCCAGCAGGAACTCCAACAGCATCTCTGCTGGGTGCATCCTTGCTCCCCCTAGCCCTCTCACTGTTCCTCTAGTTCCAGCTCTGTGGCCCTGGAGATGTCAGTGTGTAAGCTCCTCAACTGCTCCCCTGTCTTCAGTCCTCTCCAGCCCTTGGCTCTAAGCCACCTCAGAGCCATCAGGCAACTCCCTCTGCTGCTGCTCCTCCTGCTTTCAGCTCTGTCCCTCTCCCTGGGAATGCCTTCATGGTTTAGGTCCTCTGTGGCAGTGAGTGGAGATCTGTTTCTCCCCTCATACCACCCTGCTGTGCTGAAGAGACTCCCCTTTAAGTCCTTCCTTCAACTGGAGCATACCCAACAGGTCTGTTGGGGAAAGGCTTCCCAGGCCCAGAGTTCTTCCTGTACCCTTAACTCCCCAGTGTGGGATTTCTCCACCGCATCACAGCTGCATATGTATAAAGGGGTTAGGAAGTCAGGCGTACTGTTAAACGGAACCATTCCCCACCCGGAGTTATCTCGGGGGGATAAGAAGCAACCCATCTCTCTCAGACCCCAGCATTACTCAGTGGAACAGTCCTGTGGTTCCCCACCTGTGAGAAGGGGTGGGACACTAGTAACTCCAGGGGCCTTCCTTTCCTCCTGATCTACCTAGCAAGGCTGCCTCAGCAGGGCCTTACCTACTGAGTCTCCAGAACATTCTAGGTTTGGGTTTATAGCTGCAACCTAATTACCCTCCCTCTTGAGGGACATCACAGCTCCTCATGAAGACTGGAGACTATGACAAGGGAGCTTCCAAATCACTTCGCCCTCTTGTCACAGTACCTCCTCTCCAATTGCTGCTTTGTACCCATGTCAGATTCATCTGTAAATTGGAGTGCTTCCACGCTGTTAATGGATAGATGCCCAGTAAGTAACATATCCTTAACTGTAGTAATAGCTTTATCTTGAACTAAACTGTTAAAAAGAGTTCACACTTAAAACACCAAATCCAGTAAAACAGATTTATCTTTCTCAGGAACAGCTTGAAAATGGGAGAAATCTTATTAGCAGGTTTCAAAATACACTAAGCAATTGAAAGGTTTTAAAGTATACTAAAGCAATCCTTATGTTCCTTCCTATACCCAGATGAAAGGACGAAACTCTTTACTCTATATGTATATGTACAAAAAATGCACTTTAAACAGTAACAGTCCCTACTGTGGGACAGTGAAACGTGGGTCTTCGGTTTGGTGGTTCCACCAGAGGTGTGTGATTAGGATAATGCCCCGCCTACCAGGTTTGGCATCACTCACAGATCCACACAAATTATCAAGCAGTGCTCTGACCTCCCTCCCCATTTTTCTTTTTGTGGAAGCCCACCAAGCTTCCCAGACAATTTGAAATAACACTAGATGCTGTTCCCCAGTAGGCCGTAGTGAATGAAGAAGACCCTCCTCCCAAGCAGGAGAATGCACCGGGGAGAATGGACATTCACCCCCCATTAGTTGGATCAACTGAAAAGGAGAGAAAAATTAAAACCCATCCTTCTCCGAGCTCCACACTGCCCTGTCTGCTGTGGCGTGGGGCTGCCACTTTCCGGGCTGTGCACAGCTCACACTGGTCTTTGCCTCAGGACTGGGCAGGACAAGCCTCTATAGAACTGGCTGCAGTTACCCCAGAGGACTCGCTGCCTTCTGCTGGCTCAGGGGCTTCTGCGAACTCCGCAGGCCGGGACTAGTCACGCCCGCCTGCAAGGCTGGTCTCAGTGCAGTGTGGTGAGGTGGTAGTCAATGGGAATCCCACTGTTTGTACCCCTCCTTGCTGGGTTTGCCACCTGTTTGCGGTGGGTCCCTGCTAGGAGTGCCTCTTCCCCCCCTGCGGCCCCACCACTACCCCACCTATTTCCCCCACCCACCCAAGTTGCCCTGCTAGTGTTACCAACCCTCCAGGATTGTCCTGGAGTCTCCAGGAATTAAAGATTAATTTTTAATTAAAGATTGTGTCATTATGTGATGAAACCTCCAGGAATACATCTAATCATCATTGGCAATCCTATGCCCTGCCTCTTCCCCCCGAGGCCCCGCCTCCCCGTCCACTCCTCTTCCCCCATCCCTCCTGTTGCTTGCTGATTTTCCCCTCCCACCCCTCCCCACCCCCGCTCGGGTAAGGAGGGATTCACCTGTGAATCCAGGGTTGGGAGCTGCAGCCATCCAACACAGATAGGAGGTAGCCCTGGCTGAGTAGGGGCTGGTGCCAGTGATGACCCAGCACCTCCCCGCTTCCCCTGCTGGCAGTAATTGGACATTAGGTGTACGGTCAGTAGATCTGACCGGTCACTGTCGGGTTCCCTTTTTAACCAGACTTTTTGGTCGAAACCTGGGCACCTGGCCACCCTAGTCCTGCTTGCTGGCTCTTACACATGTCATGTGTCTTTATGCAGCTCCCCTCCGGCGTCCCATGCTGCTCTTCTCCTGCTGGCTTCTGGCCCCAGCTCCCTCACTTTGCCTGGAGTTGCTCTCCCTGTCTCCTCTTCTCGCAGCACACACTGAGGCCAGAACCTGAGCTGGGGCTCTCTGACTGTCCCAGCTGCTTGGTCAATCAGACTGACTTGGTAGTGCTGGCTACTTAGCACTGGCCCTGGCATGGAGCTCTCTGATTGGACAGAAGCCCTGTCAGTCCCAGGATCCTGAGTCCTCTGTGGCCCTTACCCTTTCTCCTGGTATGGGGAGGGAGCCAACCAAGAAGTTTTAGTAAAGGGCTAACAGACCCCTTCCATATGCAACACCTTCCCAGTCCACTGTCCTGTTCTCCATCAAATCCCTTGTCAAGATCCACTTCCACTGTGATGCTACAGAAAATTGCTAGCTGACAGTGGATAGGCAGAGGGTCAGTAGGGCTACTGGCACTTGTTTGCTTGTTTGTTTAGATCTCATTTAAAAGATGTGAAAGTCTTTAAGCAATCTAGGGGGTCTTCTAGCAAGTCCACATCATCATGTGGTGCTATCATAGTTACTCTTTTTGTCTTCCTTGCTTCATTTCCTCCAATTGTTTTTCTCTTTCTTGTCACAACTGACCTTAAATTAGACTGTATTTTCTCTTGGGGCTGGTCTACACTACGAGGGGGGGGGTCGATGTAAAGTACACAACTTCAGCTACGTGAATAACGTAGCTGAAGTCGACGTACCTCGCTTGACATACCTCGCCGTGAGGATGCTGCAATGTCGAAGGCTGCCGCTCCCCCATCGACTCCGCTTCCACCTCGCGTCGGGGTGGATTACCGGAGTTGACGGGGAGTGCGTTCTGGGATCGATTCGATCCCCAAAAGATCAATTGCTACCCGCCGAATCGGCGGGTAGTGTAGACTAGCCCTTGGTTTAAGGACTGTCTCTTCTTATAGGTTTGTATATAATGCATAGCGCAGTAGAAGTCCCAGTCATGGTTGGAAGATAATGAATAAACTTAAGAATAAATTAAAAGCAAATTGAAATAATTTATGAATCTCTGATATTTTGAAAGAGATAATAACTAATATCTTTATGTAAAACTTTACAAGCTACTGAAAGCTCCCTGAGATATTTCTCTTATTTTTGAATATACATAATAAAAATTATGTTTTGGGGTGCATCCCATTTTTAGGCACAAGTAAGAAAATAACATCGGATCCTATCTATTCCCTGCCTAGTTTGGTTGCCACCAATATGTGAGTAACTGTTATTCAGGGGTCACTTTATTTAGGACCCTGACTTATTTTGCAATGAAGGCATAGGTAGTATATAGAATTCAGCGGCGTCCAATAGAAATTCGATGCTAGCCACACTGCTGGCCACACTTGTGGTTTTGAATTTTTCTTATTAGCCACATTATAAAAAAGCCACATTAAGCCACCTTATAAAAAAGCCACATGCATTAGTCACAATTCAATAGCCTATTAGCCACATGTGGCTAGTGGCGAACGTATTGGACACCGTTGATATGGATGAATAAAAATGGCTACTTCAAAACACAGAGGCTTTGGGAAACAAGTGCTTGGTGATGTGTGGAAATATTAGCTATGAAATACTTTATGCAGACAAAAAAATTAAGTGTACAGCCATTCACACTAAAAATATCTGTTGGAAGCTAGACCATCTCTAGACTATGCCCTTCAGTGGTGATGAGTGTTACAAACACATGAGGGATAGAATAGACCAGTTACTGAAACTTTCACATTCACATACCATGAGAAAAAAGATGGCATATTATAAGACGCCTTTGTTGTATACCCACAAATAAAAAGCAGGTGGCAATATTCTACTTGCATTTCAAGATATCTAATCTATTGAGCCTCATTTACGACTATATTATAGTCCTGTCTTAGTCTGAATGAGATGGAAGTGTGGCATATTTTACTGAGTGTAATTTAATCTGAGCACAGGGGCCAAATCCTTGAGTATGAGCTATGTTTTTTTCTGTACTGACTTTATGCTATATTCCCCCTTGAAAGAGGCACACTCCCTGGCTTTGGTTGTCCAAAAGGGCCAGGATCTCATTCGTTTTCTTTTACTAGCTCTGCGCAGATGACTTTGCATTACTAGTGAAGCAGATGGAAGCAGTCCTTAAATGATTTTGTTTTGTTGCCCTCCTAATGGGTGTGTCCCATCCCAGTTCCAAACATCAAACTACAACTAAAAGTATTGATTCTGTACCTGGTAAAGGGCAGGTGCCCTACACACCCATTGATGTCAGTGGCATCACAGCAAAGGGGTGATGCACATCAGAGAGCCTTGGGACTTCTCTAGGCACAGCTTTTGTACCAATTTAGCTATATTGGTTCAGAAACCAATATAGTTAAATCAATGCACTCGTCTGGTGTGGACTGAGTTATACCGGTCTGAGGCGCTTAGAGCTGTATAGTTAATTTCAATATATTTGATTTTAATATAGTTAATTAATTATTACCAAATACCTGCCCTTAGAAAGGCAATTTCAGTTTTAGTGTGTTGGCTACCACTCTTAGCCTGCTGACACAGAGTGTTCAGCTCATATTCTAAAGGTGAGGGGAATCGAATAATCTGAAAAGAGTCGGGCAGCAGAGCGATCACTCCAGGTTTGGAACATGAATATTCATCATATGAGACTCACCTAAAATAATCAGCAGGCACAGCATTATATTAGTCTTTCACCAGGAAAAAATGTCAAGTTTGACATACCGTACACTGCATTTATAACCTAACTTAAAAATGATTACGTTTTAGATGGAGGAATCTTCTCAAGCAGCATTAAACAGAACATATTAGCAGTTTCCCATTAAAATGCTTTCAGTATTTCTGAAGTTCATTGATTTCAGACACATAAAAGGCAAAAGTGTGTAAAGTTATGGACTTACTACTTTGCAGCAAACTACCTCCTCCACTCCAAATGTTGAGGAAAAAATACACCTAAATAACATTCCATCTCCCATGCGGAAATGCTAGTTTGGAGAGATGGATAGATTAACACCTACACTCCTAATTGCCACTTTATTCTGGGGTGCCACTTTATTCTCAGTATCTCCTGTTGAAGCTGACTTTTTATAAAACACTCATATATGATGGAAACAAAAACGACACTCTGGGTCTCCCACCTCTCAGGTGAGTGCCCTAGTCACTGGGCTATACAGTCATTCTCTCTCTCTCTCTCGCCCAAAGAATATTTGAGTATTCTATACAAAATGTAACAGCTTCAACAGGAGATATTGAGAAAGCCCCTCCTGCCCCCAATACTCCATAACACAATGGTTAGTGCAGTCACCTGGGAGAAGGTCCCGATTCCACATCAGGTAGTGTGGGGATTTGAACACTGGTTTTCCACATCCTTAGTGGGTTCTCCAACCACTGGGATATTGAGGGCACTGCCACTGCCACCATCTCCTCTGGTGTTCCTTTTAGAAAATAGTGACATGGCTTAGGCACCTAACTCCAAGAGATGGTTCACAGCTGTGCATCCTGAGTGGAGGGAGGTGCCTCTCCTCCAGCCCAGATTTAGGCCAGGTCTGCACTAAAAAGTTAAGTAGACCCAGTTAAGTCACTCAGGGATGTGAAATATCACTATATAGACAGTACTAGGTTGATGGAAGAATTGTTCTATCAACCTAGCTTCCGCCTCTCAGGGAGGTGGATTAACTACAGCGACAGGAGAACCCCTCCTGTTTCTGTAGTGAGTGTCTTCTACACTAAAGCACTGGAGGTATGGAGTAATCTGCCTATAAGGGAAAGTTTCTTCCTAACACCAGGTAATTTACGGTTGCTTTATGCCTTGAAGCATCATGGTTTTTATCTTAGACATTTTTATCCGGTGTGAGGTAAGTGTCGACATTTTTGTTATCCTTATAAACATCTAATACTTTAAAAAAAAAAAAGAAGTACTAAACTCCCAGTTTCAATGGCATCTTGTGGCAGTGAATTAATTCCACTAGTGAATTATGGATGTGAAGAAAATATGTTGTATCAGTTTTAATTTTGTGGCCCTTCAATTTCAAATTTATTTTGTTAAATCACCCTTTTAGCTGAGAATGTATGTCAAGTTTCTGCTTCATGAGACTTTTTGCTTCTTTTGTAAACCCCTGAAAACAAGCGTTTTTTAATAGAAATTATTAAACATTTTTAGCTATTGGACTGTAAATAGTGCTGATCGACCCTAGAGGTTTGCTTTGACAGGGCTCTCATTGAAGCTGTAGATCACAGAAAAGCAATAAACAACAGAAAACAGTGTAAGGACAGAAATAGGCTCAAGACAGAAAATTAAAATCAGTAGAGCACTAAACAGAATCAAATGTCAGCAAAAGACGTCTGGACTAATTTTGCTATAAACAGCTTGTCTTGGTTGTCTTTCAGGTTTGTTTTATATGAAAGATCATACTAGAGGTAACTTTATTTTGGTAGTGGGAGAGCAGAGGAAATTCAGGGAGATGTACAGTTTGTGATTCAATCTGTGAGAGAGCCTTTAATGGCTTGTTTATTTTAAATGGGTGTGTATTCAAAAATCCCACAAAATGTAAGCCATCCAGACAATACTGACAGTTTTGAGTATGACCAGAGGCTTGAACCACCAGTTTATCACATTCAGCTTCTCCAAAGGCTTTAAACAGAAGTGTTATAATGGAAGAGTTATATGGAACAGCTAGTCTCATAGGCTTCTCATGATTCCTCACATGTCAGAGAGTACAATGGATGTGTTGTGGTTACATCCCAATAATCTGGGGAGAGAAAAAAATTCAAACACTTTAAATAGGAGAAAGCTTGAAAGACTAAATAAGGAAACAGTGGTCTGATACTGCATGATATAATCAAGTTGGCATTTTTGTCATAAAAATAACAAAGTTCATAATTGTAATATGTTTATAGAAATACTCATGGCTTTTGAGATTTTGTGATTTTTTGCATCTGGGTAGGTGGATACAAGTAGCTGAGGCAATTTCTGCATCTGGTCAAGCAATGTAAAAATCTTTTTTACAAATACTTCACTGAAAATGAATTTTGATTCAGGCAGTTTGGACCCTTTCACTATTTTGTTGTTTGCAAATACTAGTTGGATGAAGTTTTGTTCAGAATTATGTTTCTGAACAGTGAATTTCAGGCCCAGCACTAAAATTTGTTTAATCCAGCAAATGAAAGAAAAGTTTAGGTCAATGAGTCAGGAAGAAGAAGCTAATATTATGTGAGTGGGTGGCCACACACAAAAGCTCAACTATTGAGTTTTGAATAGCTCATAAACAACTCGCTTCGGAACTGTTTGCAAATAATCTTTCCAACCCATAGCATAACTATGTGCATTCACTAACTGATTTTACCAATACATTTGTCAAACTTGTCTGTGAACAAATAACCATCAGAAAAAAGGGCTACATTACTTGAATAAATTGTTTTGCAAAATTAATTGTTCGAGTTGCTCTACCAGATTCAGTGAGAAAGTTGAGAGCTGCCAATTTAAAATCTGGGCTTTGCATAAAAGATGAGCGAGAGCAAGAACTCTTATTATTAGGACCAGTGATTTAGCATAAGGTGAAGGGAGGGCAGAGATTCTATGATATTTAGTTTGTAGTCACAGAACTTATAAAGATGATTTAAGAATTGTCTGAACATTACGGCTGTTCCTGCTGCCTCTGCAGTGTCTGAAGCAGCATAGCAGCGCTCAGCAGTGTCTGCACTGCTATGAGGCTGAACTGGTATTTTCTAATCATTTCTACCCTAGTGGGTAGATGTTCAAAACATCACTATCACCACCACCACCTTATTAATAAGCAGAGGAGCCAAAGAGCATGTAGTATGAACTATCCTTATAGCCCTAGGAGTAGTCCTGCCAGTTCATTTTTTAGGCACATTGATAACGCAGTATAAAGGCACATGCACCTGTCAATCCTGCACCTTTTATGGGAATTGAGAACTTCAGGGTCTAGGCATGAAAACCAGGCACTTTTTATGAGCAGTAATAGTCATTTCAGAGAAAAAGTAAATGCATAAAGCACCCACATGTGTATTGTAGAGACAGCATTCCTTCCCTCATATAGTTATAATGGACTAATTCATTGTTGCAGACAGTATGCTGCTGAATGAAGTACCCTTTAACTCAACCTTATATGTCTAGGATTCAGCCAATCAAGCAATTAATTTGCCTAACACCCTAGCACTTCTTTCTTGCTGATGCCTACAGCTCTGGCCTTTATAAGTAAAATCCATACCATTCTCATACTGCACGGGAATGTACGAATCTCTTTCTACTATAATCCATCACATGTTTATGATGTTTTGCTGTCTGGGTTTCTGATGGCTTGCTTGCATTCTAATGCTTTTAAACTCCTACAGCATTAAAGATTCGTCTATTTATCCTTAGCTCTCTTTTACAGGGGATAAACCTAATTCTAGTCCCTCTGTTCTTCTCCGTCTCAGAAGAACCCCAGTCTTTATTCCCACTCATACTCTTCCTCCCCTTCTCATGTGGGAAAACACCTTCATGCTCCTTGTGTGTGAGGAGCCCCCGTCCCTCATCAGATTCATCTCCCCTATCATTTGTTGCTGGTTTTATGCTTTTTTTATTTTTATTTTTTTTAGTGCCCCTATCATCAGTTCCCACTGGGACTCTTCTTCCCTGTTGGTTCCTAATTTGAGGGAAGGGAGGGGTCAGGAGCTGGTGGAATGGGAAGTGAGTTGCCTCTGGAAGACAGACAAAATGACAGGAATGGCTGCTGATGGAAATGTGAGATGAGTGAAGGGTCTTGGCAGGTGCTTGTCCTAATTTAACTCCTTCTCACCATTTTGAGCTGATCAAAATGTATCCAAGGCACAAAGTTCTTTAATCCTATGATGTAGTGTTTAATATTGGAGAGACTGACACATTTCTTGACATTTGAATGGCTATTAGGGTGGCCAAAGGAAGGAGAGAGTCTTCAGCCCTGTAGGTTAGCACTTTTGAGAGAAGCAAGTCCTGGCCTTCCCTTCTCAAGGGCACTGCTGGGTTAAGGCATAGGCCTTTGCCTAGGGTACTAGTTCCCGGACTAATGTGATTACAGTTGATTCACAGCTTTCATCTGAAAAGAAAAAGAGTAAATTTCTATCCCTCGTGGTGGTGAAGAAAAATGTGACTTGAATGCATCTACTTCAACAACGTCTACCTGAATCTGCAGACAGCCTTAACAAATATCTGAGAGGTGTGGACTGCCCCTTGTATCGCATTATGGTATTAACACCAAGACCCACTTCTCAAGGGGTGGAGGGCTACCACCACCACTACAGAGGATAACTCTGTGAGGCAGGTGGAGAAGAGTACAGTGGTCCTGGCCCATCCTCCCAAGCAGATATCCCAGGGCTGCTAGAGTACGTAATAGGGCAGTCCCTTGATGTCATTCCTGTCTTTTTGGGAAAAAAGGAGGTGATCCCTGATGCTAATCCTGGCTGGGGGAGAAGGGAGCCCCATGGTGTTGCCTCTTTTGGACAAGAGGCTGAAGCTGCTACTGTCACACCAGATGGGAGGCAGGGCCACTTGGGGCACCATGTCATAGTGTGCCCTGGGCCTGGATTGCCATTATTCAGCTCTGCTCAAAAATTGTCTCATTTTGCCCCACCGTACACTAAAAACCTTTCCTTCCACCTCACACAGAGGTAAAAGAGAGTAAAATGGGTCCCATATTAAAACCCTGCAACATGCACCGTGCTGATAAACTGTGTCAGGAATGTCTTGAATGCTATTTTTCTTTTTTGCTCAATCTTGCAATGATAGTAATTTGGGCACTTTCATCCATTTGAAAGAGAGAAATCGTGGTGAGATACATTAATGCTGCCATCTTTTGAATGGGAAACGGTCTTATTAATGCATTTCTCCGCTGCACTTAAGGGAGGAATGGCCATATAAAATGTTCTGTTGTCCAAAAGATGGACAATGACTTTCTGAAAGCTTTATGTCCTGAGTTTTAAAACAAATACTGTTATTAAAAAACTGCTTCACAGGACAAATTGCAGCAATACCTGCAAGAAAGACAGCATGTTATCTTTAGGGACAAAGGTTCACCATTCAGGAAAGCACTCTAACTAATGCTTAATTATAAGCATCTGCAGATGTACTAGGTGATCATATGCATAAGTGCTTTCCTGACTTGGACCAGAGCGTAGAAAAGTTAGAAGTTCTATAAAATGTTGGAATCCATTGTTAGTTATTTAAAAGCATTACTTATGCATATACAACAATAAAACTACCTGTCAGTTGGTGGCTCCTTCACGGAGCCGTGAGCACGGGCGTGTACTTGGCGCGGTTCACCCCTGTCCCCGACACCTGCCCCTTTTGCGGCGTGAGGGAGACCCTGGCGCACATTTATCTGGAGTGCGCCAGGCTGCAGCCCCTGTTCCGGCTCCTCTTAGACATTTTGTTGATGTTTTGGTTGCACTTTTCCCCTCACCTTTTTATTTATGCACTTCCAATCCGCGGCCCCATGAAGTCGCGGGACCTCCTGGTCAACCTCCTCCTGGCCCTGGCTAAACTGGCCATCTACAAAACCAGGGTGAGGAGGTTGGCCGATGGAGGCTCCTGTGACTGTGGGGCCTATTTTCGATCCTCCGTTCGTTCACGCATCCGGGCAGAGTTCCTCTGGGCAGTGTCCACTGGCTCCCTTGACGCCTTTGAGGAGCAGTGGGTGCTGTCTGGGGTTCTCTGCTCGGTGTCCCCATCTGGTTCACTTCATTTGACCCTGTCAGGGTTCCCGCCCCACTCTAAACTCTAGGGTAAAGATGTGGGTACCCGCATTAAGAGCCCCTAAGCTTAGGTTAAAACCCCCAAGGTTTTTTTTACCAGCTTAGGTTAAAACCCCCAAGGTACAAAATTCCCTGCACCCTGATAAATGCTTCTTTCGCTGCCACCATCAAGTGTCTAACAGGAATCTAGGAAAGGAATCACTTGAACTTCCCTCCCCCACAAAATACCCCCTCAAGCCGTACACCCCCTTTCCTGGGAAGCTTAAGAATAATCTCCCAACCAATTGGTTACACAGTGATCTAAAAACCCACCCCCTGGGTTTTAACACCATAGAAAACAGTCAGCTTGTTAAAAGAAGGATTTTATTAAAACAAAGAAGGTAAAATCATCTCTGTAAAATCAGGATGGTAACTAATTACAGGGCACTCAATTTCCAAACTCAGAGAGATTCCCCCCCTCTGGACAAAACCTTAAAGTTACAGAAAAACAGGAATAACCCTTCCCTCTCCCACAGGGAATGTATCACCAAGCGAAATAAACAGAAATCTACTCACAGTGCTGACTACACTTACTTTAGAAAAGTGAGGTTTGGTGAGGAGACTGGTTTTCTGTAGGTTCTTTCTGTCTTCCAAGATCACTCTGACTCAGACAAAGCCACACACCAAGCTTTTTCCCCCTCCCAAGATTTGAAAGTATCTTGTCCCCTTATTGGTCAGATGCCAGCCAGGTCAGGTGTCAGTCTGGCTACCTGCATTTCTTAACCCTTTACTACTGGTCAGAGGATCTTATAGCACTGCATCAGACCCTCTCCCCCTTCCCTTTATATTTATGACAGACCCTTTGACCGCACTCCCGTTCCTGTTTTTTCATTTTTTGTCCCCCGGAATCACTTGGTATCCAGGTCCTGTGGATCCCTCCCCTTAGGCTGGAGCGGGGGATCCTTTAGAGGTGGGCGGGCAAAGCCCGCCCACTTCCCAGATCCCAATTAAAAAAACAAAACCAAAAAAAACCACTACCTGTGAGGACAAGGCTACAATGAGATCCCAGTCCTGATTGGAGCCTCTGGGTGCTACAAAGTACAATTAATATATAATAGTCATTAATAGCCATTTGAATTAGAGGAGAATAAGATGTAAGCACTGAACATGACTGAGGGAAATTTAGAAATGTTGCATAAACCTAACGTAAAATCGAAGAGGAAAGCTACCATTAAACCTAATAAGCAGAATTTCCCTAAAAATACAATAAAATAAGCAGATGTGAATGTGACTTTTTGGGAGCTGAAAGTAATATTAAATAAATGCTCAGAGCAATACTGATAAATGCTGATCAAATGAGCTCTGAAGAACAAGAATTGGAAACTGTTTGAAGTGAATGTTTACTAAACTCAATAAATAAATCTCCAGGCATAAAAAGAGGCTAGAAGAGGTTAAAGAAAAAAAACCCAAAAGAATTTTAAAAAAACCCTCACAATTTAATATGAATATTACATGAAATGATTTATTACAAAGAAACTAGCAATGGAGAAATGGCTGCACTAGATAAAAAAAATCAACTCAGTGTGGGCAACATCAGAATAACTGGTATTTCAGCTGGAAAGGAATTGCCCAACCCAAATGAATGTGCAGAGAATTTTTTGACTAATTTACTTAATCTGAAAACAAAGTGATCCATCAAATACTGAGAAAAAAATCTTTTTTTTTTTGTCTAGAATGCAAAATGGGAGAGAAGCATGGGGTGGGTTTGGGAATTGTTACTTTATCTTCTTCTGAAAGCATTAATAAATTCTAAAGAAATATTAGACACCAAGGCTTGGTCCTTGAAAGCAGGAATGACTTCATCGTTTGTTCCCGGGCCCCATAAACTGAGGCATGGAAATGAGTAGTCAGTGAAATGCAAGAGTTTCATGAAGAGGCCTAAAAATGGCCTAGTATTCTTTCTAGCAAAGCTGTGAATCTAATCCTGGAACCCTAAACTAGTTCATCAACTTGAGAAAATATGAAAAATATGACACCTTAACCCACTCATACAGAAAATAAAATAGCTTTGTGTCCTGTTAAATTCACCACTCTCTTCCTGACAAACCATTATCAGTATCATGCAGGTGAAAAGAATAGTGTGACTAATGGTGGGTCACATGGTACCTAGTGTATTAAAATTTGTATATGGGGCAGGAACCTCAGTGAGTTTCAGAAGGTGAGTTTTCTTCCTAATTATTCCTTTTGGCAGCATCTCCCCACTGCCCCTCACTTCCCACTGATAGGATAGCAGATTCAGTCCCCTGAATCCATGGATGTCCTGAGATCCGTATGGGGAAATCGCCACAGAGCAAGGGTATTTGCAATGGAAGCCCACTGTTTTCACATTACTTCCCAAGATTAAACCACTCCTATGACTTCCAAGTCTCAGCGGTAGTTGTGCTGACTCAGAGAGGAATTTACTACGGGTTCCTCCAGTAGCAACTGCTTAGGGGATTTCTGACTGGGCTTAAGAGGAGTATGCGATGGAGAGCTGGCTCCTCCCCTCTACACCCCCTACTGTGGTTCACCAGTCATGGAGCCTTTACTGATGGAACTTCCACAGTATCATGGGGCAGGATGCATGGGAGCCTGCTTCCCCCTCCTCAGGTTTAGCCCTACTCTAGCACACTTTGCCACTCTCTGCACTGCATTTTGTGGGGCAACAAATTCCAGCTCTTTCCCACAAACCAGGCGACAGCTTGTACACTTAAGAACTACCTACACCAAAGAAGAAACTACATTAAAACTGCTGTCTTAAGTACAGTTATTGCTGGAAGGGTCATAGCATGGATGACATGACCATCATGATTTACTACTTTTTATTGCATTAGCATAGTACTATATGGTTTTAGTGATAATACAGTTTAATCAGTTATAAGGAAGAAAAATAAATCCCTGTCCATGCTTATCTGCAAAATTGGGCTTGAAAACTGTTAGCAACTGTACTTAAACAGTTTATGAATGTGGAAGAAAGAATATGTATGGGGGGAAAAGGTTACCAGCAGACTGAGACTTTGCCTTCTGGTAAATGCCTTTGTGTTGGTGATGATCCAGGGTGGGGTTCTCCTCTGAACAATTAGTAATAGAGCCTATAGGTTTACTTAGTTTTTATATATTTTCAAACAAGTTTGAGTAAAACATTTTGATTATTCCAATACCACACTTTGAACCAAATGGGAGACTGACAGTTTACAAACGTGAATGTCCAGGTTGTGAATGTCACAAACCAAAGATTTTTGGGTTTAGTGTAATTTCTCTTTAAATGGGCCGTTACTCTGTGTGGTTCTATTTCCTGGTTTGTTTGCTGCGTGGGAGCTGACGATGTCAGAAATTATTTTGATTGCTAATACAGCAACCAAGTAACAAGGTAACAAGTAAGGTTGTTTTACCTCTCTTTTGTATTTGCCCAAGAACTTTAGCAGTTGTCATTTACTTACATGAATTCAACCGGTGTTAATTAACTTGTCTGTATGTGTGTTTGAAAAAATGTAAATGGATTCCTGGATCCAAACAGCATCGTATAAAACATAACAAAGAGCAGCAGGGAGCTAATTCCATCAAGAGCTTCATTCCCACAGTTTATGATGATATTGTCAACATTTCTTGATGGAATTATTTCCTTGCATCTTACTTCAGCCCATACATCATTTTCTATGGGACATTTGAAATGTAATTAAAAATGGATGCTGTTTATCTGCTTCATACACCACCAGGAATTGCATGTTCCCATGAACAATATATCTTTGTTTGATATCTATTATTTCATTTGTCTAACACCTGCCTTAGAAGTTCATTATACATAGTTTTTTCTTTTGATTTTTGCCTTATTCTTATTACATATCTAGAACTAGCTGATGACCCACTAATATATCTGTAATATTGTATTAACACTTGTATACAGAGACAAGTAGAAGCAAAAATGACTCTGGCTAAATCTCATTCAGCTCTTGATCTGTTTCTATTCAGATTTAATAAAATATGTAAAATTAACAACTGAAAAACACTTACATCTTTTATAGATCAAATTGGATCAAAAAAACTCTTTTCTCTTGGTGCTAAGTACAGATTATTTCTGAAAGCATCTATAAAACATTTGGAAGAAGAAAAAAGGGCTACATTGACTCTGAAAAATGTACTATACTACTATTTGTGGACTAGAAATAATTTCTTCGATAGGGTGTAGTTTTCTAATTGGAGCTTCCTAAACCAACGGTTGGTTTCCTTAAATATGAAATAAAATGACTCTCAAAGTGGTGCGAAACAAAAGCATCTCTGCATATTTATTGCTATTTTTTTCTTAGTTGTAAACAATTTTCCTGTGAAAATGCTGAATAAATCTATTTTGAAATATACATGACATCGTTTTCTATCAATGACCCTGAAGTAATACAGAATTTACACTTCTGTGGTTGCCTTGTGAAAGGACTGGCAAGTAAGTAATGCATTGCACTTGCAGAGCAAAAGGAGGTGAAGTATGACTAACTGGATATGTTTTCATTTAGCTATGAGGGGAGAATAGCTATAGCAAAATTTATAACCCTTGTAAATTTTTGGCTGGATTCTTGCTTTGATTCTCACAGTCTGTGGTTTGAAACAGAGTATTGATTTTATGTACTTTGTGCCATCTTTAATCTGACTGTTAAGGGTCATTGTCGCTGTTATATAAATAATGAGCTGCAGTGCCCAGAGCAGATGACTTAACATTGATTAATAGATGATGGATTGAACTTTGAAGGAGAGAGTTTGCCAGCTGATATATTGGGACATGAGGAGGGGCTTGCTTTGAGTAAAACAGTCCAATTATTTTCTTATCTTTTCCCTTTAATGAGCTGGGAGATCATTTCTGCTTTCACAAGTCAGTTCAGGGATTAGCTAGAACATCTATATTCAAGGCTAAATCCTGCCCTTACTCTCCTGATTTATGCTGGGAGTAGAGGCAGCAGAGGATCAGCACAGTGCAGGAGAGCTCAGGGCAGCAGCCTGGACTGCACCGCAAAGCTCACTTTACTGGTGCTCTCTAAGGGAGCACCATGCACTGTACACTGTACACAGAGTACACTGTACACTTCTAGTCTAGAGGCTGAGAAATGCATCATGCTCCTTAACCGATAGACCAGCCCCGCATTGAACTGTTGAGGAAATTGGCATTCTGCCCTATCGCTGCCTTTCTCTCCTACCTGTGCTTGTGGGGGACAGGGACAAAAAGACTCCCTGCACCTTCTTCCAGCCCCAGCCCACACATACAGCATAGGGCAGGCTTTGGCACAGGCTTTTGGTGACATCAGTAACATGGGGCTAGCTTGTGACAGCTTTACACTGCATGTAGCAGCTTACTTCACAAGTAGTCATACTGACTTCAGTGGCACTATTTGTGGGGTTAAGGTACTATCCAGGGGGTGAAGGGGGCATTACAATCTTGCCCCTAGTAAGGTAATCACAATCTGCTAGCAGTTATTAGGCACACATGAAAATATGCATCTAGATCACCAAGAATATGCCCAGTTGTAAGGCGTTTCCTACCACCACTCTTCTGCTTAATTTCTGCAATGGACCAAACACTAGCTGCATGGTCAGACACCATACTATTTTCAAAACTAGATGCCACAGCAGATTTCTTACAAGTGCCTCATTAAGGTCCAAGTTGTAGCTTGACCTATGCAGCCATTCAGGGACATAAGTGGGAATGAAACTCCATGCCTCCTTCATGGCCTCCCCACATCTCCTCTGCAGTCACAAAGGGGAAATTTTTAGCTGTGTGCCCTTCCCCTCTTACTCCCAGTGCCAAGGACTAGTGGCAAGTTACTACTCCAAAGGGACGGAAATGTGCCTTTCTGACATTCCCATTGTCATTCTTGCTGGTAACAACCCTGTAAGAGACCTACTTAGTGGGCACAACATATGGATATGGGAGAATCCAAACTAAACACATTTCAAACAATCTTCACTTGCTTTGCTCAGTATCTGTTAAACTTTCCACTAATGGTGGGTGGTCTTTTAAGCATTCCTAAATCGCTCATCGCCATGGTGTCGGGACACCAACACTATTGGATATTTTTATAGCTTGGGAGAGTTATCTCATAGCACCAGATGGTAGGCTGAAGAGCAGTTGCCTACATATCAAGACACCTCCGTGAAAGAGAATGTTATGTTTAGCCTTGGCAGGATTTGATTTGATAGATGTCAGTAAATGTCAATTGCAGCTGACACACTGAAATCAACATTAAAAATTATCAATCGATAACAGTCAGCGGGACTGCAGCCTCCCCACCCCACCCCTTGGGCCTTCCGGGATCCCGTATCACCAGCTCTGCAGCCCCACTGTCACAGACCTGCTCCCTCATGCCCATAAAAGAAGAGCTGTGTATGGCTTCCTGCAGGCCTAAGGTGTGGGGCAGGCTGTGGTCCTGGCAGGGCAAAGCTGGAAACCCTGGGCAGGGCCGTGAGGCAGAAGACAAGTTCCCTGCCAAGGAGGAGGCCACTCTGCTGCTGAATGGTTCCTAGCTGGGGACAGAGCCGTTCAGGAGTGGGGTGGATTGTTGTCCACCTTGCATTCGAGGCCCAGCATCTCTGCTCTGCCAGGACTGCAGCCTTTTCCATACCTTACACCTTCAGGCTCTGCAGCAATTCAGGGAGTCTTCTGTAGCCCCGTTGTTCTGGACCCACTCTCTCATTAGCTGGAAGTGCCGAGGGTCTCTGCTCTGCCCCACCAGGACCACAGCCTTCCAGCCCTCTGCAGCATACTGCAGGCTCCCCCACACCTTGTGCCCCATCTCTAGAGCCCCCTGTGGTCAGTGCTGCCCTAACCCTAATTCCTACCCAGCCCCTTAATTTTCAGCAATTATAAAAATAGTTAAAAACAAACAAATCTTAAATTAAAATCAATTAATCATCAAAATTATAAATTAAAAAAATGAAATCTGCCAAACCTAGTTATGCTCAAATTTCAAATAGGCCTTACCAGTGAGTTTGGTATATATGGCTCTGTAAATGCATGCTTGATGTGCCACTGCAAAACAGATCACAAACACTTAAGGCCAGATCCTGGCCCCCACTTTGGCAGCACAAACCACATGGCAATCTGGCTGATCTGGCCCCACTTGAGGATTTCTCCTATGTGGTGGGATCCTAAGGTGGCATAGGGCTTAATGCTACTTCCCACCCCCATTTTGGATGTGCCGCACATAACTCAAATGTAGTGCAGGATCTGAGTCTAAGTGCTGTTATTGAGGTTCGAAGTCTTTGGTGAAAATCATACTCATAGACTTAAATCCAGAAGGGACCATCATGATCATCTACTTTGACCCCTTGCACAATGCAAGCCACAGAACCTCACCCACCCTTTCCTGTAATAGACCCCGAACCTCTGGCTGAGTCATGACTTAAAGACTTAAAGTTACAGAGATTCCACCATTTTCACTAGTTTAAATGTGCAAGTGACCCATGCCCCATGCTGCACAGGAAGGGGAAAACTCCCCAGGGTCTCTGCCAATCTGACTGGGGGAAAATTCCTTCCTGACCCCAAATATGGTGATCAATTAGACTCTGAGAATTTGGGCAAGACCCACCAGCCAGACATATGGGAAAGATTCTCTGTAGTAACTCAGCGCCCTCCGAATACAGTGTCCTATCACCAGCCCTTGGAGATATTTATTGCTAGCAGTTGCAGATCAGCTGCATGCCATTGTAGGCAGTCTCATCATACCATCACCTCCATAAACTTATCAAGCTCAGATTTGAAGCTAGTTAGGTTTTTGTCCCCACTGCTCATCTTAGAAGGCTGTTGCAGAACTTCACTGCTCTGATGGTTAGAAACCGTCGTCTAATGTCAAGCCTAAACTTGTTCATGACTAATTTATATTCCTTTGTTCTTGTGTCCACATTGGCACTTAACTTAAATAACTCTTCTCCCTCCCTGGTATTTCCCCCATCTGATGTATTTATGGAGAGCAATTATATCTCCTCTCTGCCTTCTTTTGCTTAGGCTAAACAAGACAAGCTCTTTGAGCCTCTTCTCATAAGGTAGGTTTTCCATTCCTCTGATCATTCTAGTAGCCTCTCTCTGCACCTCTTCCAGTTTGCATTCATCTTTCTTAAACTTGCACACAGTATTCCAGATGAGATCTCACCAGTGCCTTGTATAATACTTCACTGGAAATACTAATACTAATACTGGAAATACCTCACCTGATGCATGCACAACACAAAGGTTTTGATGGACAATGTATTGTTTTTCCTTTAAAACTGAATATATCCCAAGAAAGACAACTTATAGATCAAGTACAATGATCAAATAGAAGGGGACTGAATCTGCTGCCTTATCAGTGGGAAGTGATGCTAAAAGGAATGTTTAGGAAGAAACGCCACCATTTGAAACTCAGTGAGGTTCATGCCCCTTGTATAGATTTCAGTATAGTGGGATAGCATGTGATCCACCATTAGTAAAACTGTTCTTTTCTTCAACATGATATTGACAATGGTATGTCAGAAAGAGAACGATGAGTTGAATAGAATAGCTATTTTGCTTTCTCTAGCTTGGTTAGGGTGTCACTTGTTGCTCACTTCCTGGAATTTCTTGAGTCAATGGAGAGCTAGTTTAATATCCCCGTATTAGATTAACGGCTTTGCCAGAAAGCATAAAGGGACTTTATGTTTTCATCATGAAATCAAGATTGAACAAAGGACAAATGAAACTTGCAAGAAATGCATCAAACTGTGACAAAGCGGGGAGTTGGATTCACCAGACTAACCTTCCAACAGACCCTATAGAACACTGACTGGACTGTAGTTGTCTTTAGGCTACTCTGGCTTGAGGTGCTTTCAAAAATTAATGAAATACACCGTAGTGGAGACAGATTCCAAGCAATAGTGCAGTGATCAGTAGGCTAGCAAATTCAGGTCCATATAAAACGCTCATATAAATAAAGACTGGGGAGTGGAAGGAACAATTACTGTATCCATTGCTTCCTACAGTGTTGCCTGATAGACCTTGACTGCAAGTAGTGACATTTTCTGTAAAAGGACATTATAGATATTGATTATTTTTAGGAATGCATTGAGCTAGCGAAACTTACCAGCACCACATCCACTCATCATACACAAGCTAAAATCAGTCCGTGAAAGACATGGTTTCCTGAAGTCCTCGTTACCAACAGAAGTCCTTCAATTACATTCTGTGTTAATACTTATTATTTATTGATAGGTTACAGTGTAGTAGCCGTGTTAGTCTGTGTCAGCAAAAAGAAAATAAGAAAGAAAGAAATACTTGTGGCACCTTAGAGACTAACAAATTTATTTCAGCATAAGCTTTCGTGGGTTAGAACCCACTTCATCGGATGGATAGAATGGAACATACAGTGGACAGATATTTATACAGTCAGAGAAACATGATAAGGTGGAAGTGCCTATACCAACCTTAAGAGGCTAATTAATTGAGAGGAACCATAACAGCAGGGGAAGAAAAACCTTTGAAGTGATAAACAAGATGGCCATTGTGGACAGTTGACACACAGGTGTCATTCACCTGCTGTTATGGTTCCTCTCAATTAATTAGCCTCTTACGGTTGGTATAGGCACTTCCACCTTATCATGTTTCTCTGACTGTATAAATATCTGTCCACTGTATGTTCCATTCTATGCATCCGATGAAGTGGGTTCTAACCCACGAAAGCTTATGCTGAAATAAATTTGTTAGTCTCTAAGGTGCCACAAGTATTTCTTTCTTATTTTCTCTTTGCTGACACAGACTAACACGGCTACTACACTGTAACCTATCAATAAATAATAAGTATTAACACAGAATGTAATTTAAGGACTTCTGTTGGTAACGAGGACTTCAGGAAACCATGTCTTGCACGGACTGATTTTAGCTTGAATGACACCTGTGTGTCAACTGTCCACAATGGCCATCTTGTTTATCACTTCAAAGGTTTTTCTTCCCCTGCTGTTATGGTTCCTCTCAATTAATTAGCCTCTTAAGGTTGGTATAGGCACTTCCACCTTATCATGTTTCTCTGACTGTATAAATATCTGTCCACTGTATGTTCCATTCTATCCATCCGATGAAGTGGGTTCTAACCCACGAAAGCTTATGCTGAAATAAATTTGTTAGTCTCTAAGGTGCCACAAGTATTTCTTTCTTTCTTATTTTCTTATCATGTATTGAGTGTCAAAACTGTGTTCAACAATGTGCAGGACACAGAGGACATATTTTCTGGTCTCTAATTTTCTGCCATTACCTCCATCACTGACACAAAGAAATTGCATGTGTCTGCAGGTGTTAATTGCATTGGGTCTAGTCAAGTGTTGTCTGGCTTGTTTAATAGCCAGAGCTCTGGCAAAGGGAACTTTGTTCTCCTGCTATGTTGAGCAATGTCTGATCCCTTATCAAATATTTTAGTGAAAACACTTTTGCGTGTGTGCTTAAAAATAGCTTTTTGTGTCCATTAGTACAAGTCAATCTCAATCATTTGGATGTTCATGGAAAACAAACAAAAGTAGCATCAGCACATCTGAATGTAAATTATTTTTAAATATGAGACAGTACATGTAGGAAAAATGTTTATAAATTCACCCAGCTCGGCAGTCTAATTGTATATGGACACTATTTTCACTTCAGACACCTCACTATTAGCCCACAGTATTTCCAGAACAACTGGGAGCTAGTCGGGTCAATGAGAACCTTAAAAAGATTACTATACCAAGATCTGTCCACTGTTCAAGCACTGGTGAAACAAGGAAAAGAGTGATATTGAAAGCTAACTAATGGACATGTAACCAGTGCAGAGAGCAAGTTTTTCATTCACAGAATTCATGGAATGCCTTCTGTGTTCAGGCAGTTGGTGCTTTTCATGGAGCATTTAGATTTATGAAGTATTAATAGACTGCCTTCTGTGATAAGAGGAGACAATTCAGAAGTGATGGTCTCCACTTAAGTAGAAGGTTTGGCTTCAAAACTGGCAGGAATTGTTAGGAAAGGAGTAAACAGAATTTTCTTTTAGTCATCTGAAATAATCTGTTAGGCACATCTAACTTACAAAACAAGGAACAAAACTGAATTGTTCTGAAACAAAAGGAGAAACATTAGGAATATTAGCGCGCAGAAGTGTCTTTACACAGCTTCAAGGAACATTGGAAAGGAACTTTTAGATGGAGATTATAACCTAGTGAGTATGACTGAAACCTTGGAATAATCCTCAGAACTGGAAGGTAAGTATAGATAAATATGCGCACACATAAAACCAAAACAACAACAAAAAATATGTTAAAAGACCATTATTAAGGGTGCAAAGTCAAGCACTAAAAAGATAGGAAATGCCATAATTAAGGTTTCCCGTGCAACTTTAATTCTGCCCCTTTGTGCATATGCATTATGATAGTTATTTACATGATCACATAATATTTTTCCACAAGACCCCTGCCCCATTCAGTGCACAGAATGAAGGATACTATGAGCTATTAAATATTTCATTTTCTCCATGCACTAGGCCTTATTTACTATACACTATTCAAATCCTACTCTGAAGACTGAACTATTAGTTTCCTCCTTGGATTTTCTATAATGCTCATCACTATAGTATCTGAGTGTGTCACAAATATTAATGAATTTATTTCCACAACTGCCCTGTAAGATGAAGGGTGGTGTTATTCCCATTTTACAGATGGAGAATAGAGGCACAAAGAGAGTCATGGTCAAAAGTATCCACTAATATTGAGTGCCCAATTTGAGACAGCTTAAGACCTCATTTGTCAGAGCACTTAGCAATATATAGCACTTTTTATTTTCAAAGCACAGCTGTGAGTGCTCTGTGTTTCTGCAGGTCAAACCTCAAGGTCTCAAGTAAGGCACCTAAAGAATGAGGAATGCACAATTAATGTCTGAAAAGCTTGGTTCCAGTGGCTTAATTAGTATCACATAGGAACTTTGTGTAGAGGCAGGGATAGAATCCACTTCTGGCGGGTGCAGATTGGTATAATTTTTGGTGGTGCCCAGAACAGGTTGAAGTCCTGCTCCCACCACACCTGCCTAAGGCTCTGGGAGGGAGTTTGGGTATGGGAGGGGTGTAGGCTCTGCGAGGGAGTTTGGGTGCAGGAGGGGTGTGGGCTCTGGGCGGGAGCTTGGGTGCTGGGTGCAGGCTCTGGGCTGGGGCAGGGGGTTGGGGTGCAGGCTCTGGAAGGGAATTTGGGTGTGGGAGGGGGTTTAGGGTGCGGGCTCTGGGCGGGTGGCACCTTGCAGCCCGCTGTTTCCCGCAGCTCCCATTGGCAGGAACGGCGAACCACTGCCGCCGGGAGCTGCAGGGGGCCATGCCTGAGGACAGTCAACATAAACAAATGTCTCATGGCCCACCAGCAGATTACCCTGATGGGCTGTGAGCTGAAGGTTGCCGACCCCTGGCTTACCATTTGACTACATTTTCATGAGGATAGAAAAAGGCACATCCCTTATACAAAGGCCATCCCCTTGCCAAATGTCAAGTTCCTGCTCCAAAGCATGGGAGTGGAAGAAATTTTCAAAAAGGTCACCAAAGTTTTTTAATATGGACAAAACACTATTTCCCCCAAGTCTCGTAAGAAACAGCTGAACGGTCTTGGCTAAAGTTTTCTATATATATATCTATATATCTATATATCAGCCTGAGACAGACATCCGGCATGAAAACTTTCAGTCCAAACAATTATAGTTAGGCAAAGTTACAAGCAACTGAAAACATGATCTTGTATGGGAAGTATCAGGCAACCTTAGTTAGTAATAGATAGTGCTACCAACCACCTTTATAATTATACAGCAGAGATAGAAAGGAAAAAATAGATAAAAGACTTATACAATATGTCAGAAGCCTCTAAAATGCTCCCGAGTTTGACAGTGAACAGTGTATTGAAGGATAAAAGGAATTAGGACCAGAAGTTACAGTGAGTATCTGCTGCCAACCACCAGGAATAGATGAGAGGTAGAAGGAAATATCTTTGACCAGGTCTCAAGGCTGTATGACTCTGAGAACTTTCTACAAGGTAATACACTCACCGTCTTTACTCAGACGTTTGCTTGCTGATAGCTACAGCTAAACATTTACCATCAATGAGAGTCCTAAATTACATACAGGATAACTTAATTATCCAGAAATGAGAACCTAAGCCTTAGAGAAGCCATACTAGATCTATTTCTTACCTATAGGGAGGTAATATCTTAGAATCTGAAATAACAATGGTAGAATTATAGTAAGAGAAGTGATGCAGTTACATGGACACTGTAAAAGTAGTCTGGACGGTGCACTAAAATGCGCTCAAGAGAACAATCTTCCACTGCCAGGAAGGATGACTTACATGACCTAGTTTGTAGGGTTTTTCCATCTCTAATATTTCTGAATCTGGTGTACGATGCAAAGCATTACATCTTTCAACACAATTAGCTTAATGGACTATCCTCAGCAGAATTTCAGATGGAGAGAAGGCTTAGGACACTTCTGTGTGTGCTTCTAGTTCAATTTCAGCATACTATGAATAACCAGACTCTGAGAGATTCCAAAGGAAAGATGCTGAAACAACCCAATACCAACAAATAACTACGATGGTATGAGTGCAACAAAAATAAAATAAAATAATTGGGACGGAGCATAGGCAGAGATTTTGTTCAAGACCTCCTAGACATTTGGAAGACTTCTGGCCACCTGAGATCAGAGAAATATTCCAGCCATATGTAGTGAAAACTCTGAAAGGTCAGTAGAGTAGATGTCAAGCATTTCTCTGCATATCTTCCAAGGCAGCCAGAAGTGTTTGAAGAGCTTACCAATACACTGAGTGAGTCATCGTGACAAGTGTGAAACATCACAGAGAAGCCATAGGAGAGTGAAAACATGATCTGAAAAATTAATTCCACCAAGGCACTTGAGCTGTAGAATACAGAGACTGTCTGTATGTAGATTTTGTGAACATGCTTCAATTACATAGTTTTAAAACTGAAATAGATTAGAAGATTTGAACCTTTTTTCTGAAATGTTTATGGTGACATCCTCAACTAAGGATTAAAGGTGTAAAGAAAAGAGAAAAGTGGAGTTAAAGATTGAAAAAATATTGTTGCAAGTTATCCAGCTCTGAGAAATGCTGTAAGACAGGTTTAATAAAACAGGTGTGTTTTGTTCTTAGTATTTTATACTCAAACATGGTGCCGGTGACAGTATACAACACATCAATATCACATCCTGCTTCTGATTGTATTTGCTTCTGTCCTTGATAATATCTAACTATAATTAAAGGTACTTCCAGTTATCATGCTTGACAGTACTGCAAAGAGTATATGCCCATGTTACAAGAAGTATTTGAATAATGGCTTTTATAGGCTGTGAAGCTCCCTATCTATCACATTAGACAATGCTAAAAGGGTGAAAAGGCAGTAAGTATAAATGATTAGTGGAAACAAATAGAAGTCCTAGTAAGGCATGTGTAAGAGTGTCTCTTTGGGGCACCTCTCTAGCTGGATTGGGGCACCTGGCCATGCTCTGTTACCACCACAGGCTCAGCCCAGTCCAGGTCCAAGCCTTTTAGATCTTGCAGTGGGTCCTGCATTTACAGGCCATCTTGCTTTGTTCACAGGTGGGTAGGGTGACCAGATGTCCCGATTTTATAGGGACAATCCCAATTTTTGGGTCTTTTTCGTATTTAGGCTCCTATTATGCCCCACCCCCTGTCCTGATTTTTCACACTTGCTGTCTGGTCACCCTACAGGTGGGGAACAGCTAAAGTTCAAATTCAACAGAGAACAAGCCCCTTTTGGGATCAACAAAAAGAGACAAGGTCAGTGGCACCCCCTAATTTCAGGGGTGCCTGCATAGCAGCTTTAGCTACCTGTCCAGAAGGACTGCAGTAAAGGGGTCTCCCCCTGCTGGGCTTGCCCCTGGTTTCACAGACTCTTCACAGAAGCTGGGGAAGTCTCTGGCATCGGGTTCCTTCTGCTGCTTCAAGAGCCACAGCCTTCTCTGCACTTCCCACTTATGGATAGCAGCTTCCTCCTTTCAAAGTGGGCGGGTCTCCTTTAGTACACGGAGCCTCCTTTGCCCCTTCCCTGTCACTGTGGGGTTTATGCAGCATGTTTTTAGAATCAATCAGATATGAAACTGCATTCTTAAATTGCATTTACTGTCTATGACATGGCGATGGTGCAGAAGCTCTATTTATTTGTAGCCCTTACACTGAATACCAGAAAGTGCAGTATTGTAGTCTGCTCTCACCCTTCTGAAATAAGTTTATTTTGCCACTGAGGTCATGTACTAAATTGAGTCTCTACCGTTGCAGTATTCAAAGTAATGGTCTCTGAGGTTGCTAGGATACCGACTAGTGCACTGAACTTACTGACCAATCATGGCACATCTCATACCGATCTCCTCAACATCTAGATTATTTGTAGCTTCTACTGTCACATTCCAAAGCCTTCAGTGTAGTAATGAATATGTGGGTTTAACCCTCCATAGATGCACATGTAAAACAAGGATTCTCAGATGTTTCCACTGTTTTTCCTGCTCTAATACTAGCAATGGTAAAGGTTCCCAGTGTCCAGCTTTATTCAACCTGTTATTAGGAGCTCTGGTTTTTAATATATGTGGATGCAAACTCTAGGACTTACAGAATCTGCTTTGTACAACTCTGGGAGTCTATAGGCCCCTGACATAATAAGATCACTAGGGCTTATTTGATATGAATTGAATTTCAGTATTAAACGTTAAGTGATAGACTGAATTTCTCACACTCACTGGACTGGCTGGCTCCTATATTAAAGAATAAAACTGCTGAGGGAATGATACAGACGTGGATTAATAAGGGAACTATGGGCCAAGATGGAAGTTTGTTACTTGGCTGAACTCTGCAGAGAGGCTGCCATATTGCCTGTCTGCTCAAACTAGTACTACTAATCTCTCATTTACGAAGGCATACAAAATGTAACTTCATGTACTTTTCTTGGTAGCATGATACTAGAAGCTGTATGAAATAGTTTATTTGGAATTCAGGTAGTAGCAGGCACTACTTTTGTCTGTTCTGTGGCAGTTTTGTACTTGCTTACATTCACCTGGAAGATCTGAATTTCTCCTAATCTCTTTAACTCATCCATTCTGCCCTGTGTGGGTTTTTCCACATAGGATGTAAAACTCAGGATCAGATTGTAACACTACAGAGAGCTACTCAGGTAGAGTAGGGGCCAGGAAATGCTGCAAGGTTCCTGTAGTCCATTGTGGGGAGTGGCTCCTCCTCCTCTGGGCCTGTGGGCGGCCAATACGCCCCACTACGTCTCTGGGGGTCGCCTGACGTGTGGAATCAGCGGGGCAGTGGGAGACATGAGCTTGGGCCTGTGGTCAGGGCCGAACAATAAACACAGTTACGGAGCCCCTGGTCAGGGTGGGGCAGCAAAGGGTCTCACGCTCAGGCCTGTACTCAGGCTGAGCAGCAGTCAATCAGCCTAGGCTCTGGTTCAGAGCGGGGCAATAAACAAAGTCACTCAGCTCCAACCTGCACTCCGGTGGGGCTGCAAACAAAGTCAGTTAACTCAGGCTTTCCTTCAGCTAGCCTGAGGGAGGGAGAGACTGCCACCCAGCGCTTGGGTGGCAGGGGGAACGTAGGCCCTCCCACTCCACTGCGACCCAGCCCAGGGCCCTAAGGGTGGTGGAGGGGTCTGCCACTGCGTCAGCGGGGATCCAAGCTGCAACACGCTGACTCACCTTCTGCCAGCGTTGCAGTCAGACAGGGGTCTACTACGCCTGGGCCACTTCCACACTCCCTCTCCAAGGGTACCTGCTGGTCCAGTGAGGTAAGGTGATCAGCAGGGGCCTCAGTTGCTAGCAGAAGCTCTGCTGGGGTTGGGTCAGCCGTCTGTCTCCTGCGGGTTCTGGTCATCCAGGGGTCTGGGTGTTCCAGGCCAGTCATCTGCTTCCTGTGGGGCTGGGTCGTCTGGGTGGTCCAGACCAGTCATCTGCTTACCCCAGGGTCAGGTCAGTCTAGGGTCCAGGTGGTCCGGGCCAGTCGTCTGTACTCTGTGGGCCTGCAGCCACCTCCCAGCATGAGTGCTCAGGTTCCACCTTTATACTTCCGGCCCTGCCCCTTGGCTCCCTGGGGGCGGAGCTAGGGTGTAGGGCTCCGCCCACAAGGGGGTGGAGCCACCCTCTTCCTCTGTGTCTGGGGAGGGCCAGTCCACCTCACTACAGTTCCCCTCCCTGAGTTTCCTCTGAATCTTTTGTAAATAAGTTGGGGATGGGGTTTTCCTAACTCCCTGTGCCCCAGCCCCTCCATGTTAAAAATAGGGCTTGCATGAGAATATGTAGATGATCTTGCCATAGAGCTGCCATTGCCCTCTTCCATACCTGCTGCCCAGATCTCCTGAAGCAGAAAGGACAAAAGCAACAATAGTTTGTGTTTCTATGAAATGTATAACTTCTGTTCTCTAAGAAACCAGCTCCAGTGAATGCTTGATCAAAGAATCTTGCTCTGATGACACAACATCCACCAGACAAAGGCTGAGACAAGAAAACAGAGCTACTGGAAATATTGGCTGCCTAACTGACAGTTGATTAGGCTGGAGAAGAGATATTTCCTTTATTTTTCTGTAGGCTGGAAATCCATAGGGTACTGCAAGCTGTTAATAATGCTTTGGCTACCAATAGAGGTAGCTTTAATGGATTTCCCTGCCAGTGTACTGAATGTGATTGCAATGAAGCATGAAACAACCTCTTTTAATGACTTAGACTAGTGCTTGCCCAGAGCTGATATTACATTTTTAAAAGACGTCTTGGTCTTTCACTAATTGAACAGCCAACAGTACACATTTGAAAATGAGTGATTAATTAGAAATGTCTGAAAACTAATGCGTATTGTACATTAGCAAATATTACTTAACGTTCATTGTGTAAACCTCATGCAAAAAAGGTACTATAGAGTCTATTGTTTTGAGGACATTTCCTGTCCATTGGCTTTCAGTGAGTAAATAGATATCTTTCTTTTTTCTATAGCTGGGATGACAGCAGCTCAGTTAGTAGTGGCCTCAGTGACACTCTTGATAACCTTAGCACGGACGACCTGAACACCACCTCATCGGTCAGCTCTTATTCCAATATTACTGCTTCTTCAAGAAAAAATGCTCACACTCAGGTATGTAGCTTTTCATTGCTGCCTCTTGCCATACCCTTTCAAGTGCATAGTAAACCAGCAGGGACCGATTAACCCATAGGCTAATAAGGCTATAGCCTTAGGACTTCCTATTTTTAGGCCCTATTGGTCAGGCATGGGGTGCGGCCAGGCTGGGTGAGGTGAGGGAGCGAGCTTGCGCACACAGACCTGCTGGAGCGCTCCTGTCAGCAGGAAAGGCAAAGCAGCCCCCTGTGGCTTGGAAGGAGCTCAGCTGGCAGCCAGCCAGCAGCTTGCTGCTTCCGCTCCCTCCCATCTGTGTCTCCCTGCGTGGCAGGAACACACTGCCAGGTATCCAGTTAACACTGGTGACCGGACACTACAAATCCGGTTACCACGGGAACCCGTGCCAGCTGTGGGTGTAGTGGATTTTACACCAAAGTGGTTTTCTTTTACATAATAAAAGCTGGCAGCCTCCCAGACTGCAGTCAAAGTGAGATAGGGTATGTGGTGTGGAGTCCATAGCTTGGGGGGAAACACCTGCAGGGCTTGGCTTTGCACTGCGCCATGTGGAGAGCTGAAGGTAGAAGCACAAGGTGGAAAGAGGTGAGCAGGATGGGGAATGTTGCAGTGTTCATCCTCATACAGATGAGCACTCCACTACCTAGGAGGAAAGAGGCCTACAAGGACAGCATAGCATCCCCCATGCTACCTCTTACTCAGAAGTATCTGTTTGAGAAATTGAGTGTAGTGAGAGTAAAATAAACTTGTAAATTTTACATAAATAAATAAGATGTAAATATGTATGTAGAGAAATGTTTGATGACTTCATAATTTCTTCTGCAGTATGTAATTCATACTTAGGCCCTTCCCTCCCATTAGCCTTTGGCACCTCAGAACCTTAATCCAGCCCTGTATACCAGGAAAGGAGTATTCAAACACAGTACATACAAAGTAGACAGCATACTAAAAAAAATATCTTCAGTGGCAGTACATCCTAACCAAATGACATGATGAATATTGGACGTGGTTTTCTATTATATTTATTTTCAAGACGCATTGCATTCCAGTAAACACAGAATATGATGTAGTTGAATCTGGAATATATGGATTTCTATTCACTGCATCTTACTCCGCTACAAATGGTACAATTTAAATTAATCCTATTTTCATCTGTCATGACATGTAACATATCAGGGAAGGAAACTGTAGACTTTATAGCCATAGGGAAATTATTTCGCTTTTCCCTCCATAGAGAGAAAGGAACCGTAAGAAGGAGACTGTTCTCCTGTCTCCTCCATAGGGAGAGGTGAGCCAAGGGCTTTTGTTTTGCCCACTCCCTCCAGGAAGAGAGGCGGACCTTTGAGAATGTCAGGGACATGGACCTGTGGGCATCTTCTCTCCCCTGATCCAGACCTGTCGGGCCAGCTACTCAACACTCTTGCTCTGTTCTTGTGAGTGAGGTTTCAGTGCTTCTTCTGGGTTCCCCTAGCACTTACTTGAGGAGTCTGAGATCTTTCAGGATAAGGGCTCTAGTGGGCTGCTGCTCCTGCTCAAGAAATTGCTCACCTGTGGCGAACAGCTGCTTCAGTTCCTGCCTGTATGGTGGTGTGGAACACCAGAGGCAGCTTTCTGTTCTTGGAGTGATAAAGCAGCACTAATACCACAGTTGATAACTTTCACGCGGTAAATAAGCACCCCGACTTTCACAACAAGCCAAAAATCAAGCTAATCCCATTTCAAAACAAGGCCAAAGCAATCTAATCCCTATGAATTCCAACACTCTATGTGACTAGATCCCCCAGCATGCAGTCTGGGACTGTGGTGGGCCTGCTGTGCACCCCTGACTCTCTCCCACCCTTGCCGGGACCTGATAAAAAATAAGAAGCTACAAGTCAAACAAGCAACTCACAAGCTAATTAAGCCAAAAAACAAGCCCAATTTCTGTGGTTTTTTCCCCAGAGGTTTGGCATGTCTGATTAGTACTCTCCTGCCTAGTACTCATTCACAGCCTGGCCCAGGCCCCTCTTGCAGCCAGCCCAAGACAACCTCCAGGCTTGTCATCCCCCAATCTTGGCCTTGTTTGTGCAATTTCATATTTATTTTTTATCCATTTATTTCTTTCAAATTAAAAACTTTTAAATAAGCTGCTGTCCCAAGGTCTGGACACCATTAAACAAATAGAAATTCCACAGTATCAAAATATTGTTATCATAAACATCAATCAGCAGAATATAGGTACAACCCCTTCCAGGAACACATCTCATAACCCCCCACATCTCCTCAAAGGCCCAAAAGAGCATGCAGAAGGTTAACAACTGCAGGCTCTTGCAGTGCAGAGGAAAATGAGTCCCACAGTCAAGGGGCCTTCACAAAGAATGCATTGCCAGATGGCTTTTGTTTCTAGAGAGGGACCTCAAGTTTGAGCTCCGCAGCTGATCACAACTAAGACCACATGGCCCAGGGAAAGAGTTGGTGTCTCAAGTAACCTGATCTCTGGGCTTTAAATGTCAACACTGACGCTGAATTCCTCCTGGACCCACTCATAAGCAGCTAGTGCAGCTCAGTGAGCTGTTTTGTGCTCTCAGCATGTTGCTCCACTTAATAAGTGAGAAGTTGTGTTCTGAGCTAACTTCAGTTTTGTTGGGGTCTCTAGATGTAGCCCTATGTAGAGATGCATATGCTGCAGCTGGGAGCATGCTTCCCAGTGCAAGTAGACAAATATGCTAGCTCTGCTTGAGATCGTGCACTAAAAACAGCAGTGTAGACAGGGTAGCACAGGTGGCAGCTTGGGGTAGCTGCCCAAGTACATACCCAGGTGGTGCAGGGAGGTTTGTAGTCAGGTGCCTTGCAAATGCTATACCAGCTACACCGCTCTTTTTAGTGCGCTAGCTTAAGCAGAGCCAGTGTGTGTCTGTCTACCCACACTGGGGAACATGCTCCCAGCTGTGGTGTAGACATACCCTAAGCGCTCATCTTAGCATGAGAAGATGCAACAAAGTCACATTGGACATTGTTGCTACCTGAGCTACCAGTGGCAGGTCCAGAATAAGTAGGGCCTTTAAATTTCAGGCCTGTGGCACAAAAGGTGGTCAGACCCCCTCTATCGGTGTGCCAATGTAATCATCCTCAGTTGTTCCCTCCCAGCCTACCAGGGTTATCTCCATCTTCACAAGGCTGGGCTTCAGCCACTTAGGGTTTGTCTACATTACGCCGCAGTGGGGATTTCAGGGTGTGAATTGTAGAGTGCACCAAAGTGTTGTGATCCAATTGCCTTGTGTGCAAATGAAAAGATACCTAGTTCACATTAACATAGTCCTCTTTCAAACAGGCTATGTTTATATAGCTATTATGGCAGCTGTACTCCAGGTGAGGAACGTCCCCTGGCAACAAAGAGATGGTGGGCTCCTTGATGCAATGAATGGCTGGTGACTGGTGTAGCATAAATGGGCTGCAGCCCAGGGAGGAAATCGGCCTGTTTGTTTTTTTAATAAAAGAGGATTAGCAGTCACTTCATGGATGGAGGGGTGGCAAAAAAAACTAAGAAAAGGCTTTTGTTTAGCATGTTTGCAGATGATGCCATTTGCTTTAAAAATGTATCTCTACATGTTTTTAAAAGTTTGTCTTTGAGAAAAGCTATTGGAATATTACAGTCTCAGTAACATGATCACCAACAAAAAAACTCTGCTGAAGAACCCTGCAGCATTTGTATGCATATTTGCTTGGATTCTTTTCCCATCTTCTTTGTACAAAATCTGTTTCCTTGCCAAAAGCATATGCAAGACTATGTTAACATAGTTAAACATTGCATTTTTTTATGCCTCAAATACCATAAATTTCAATAGCAGCTAATTATTACTATATGCTGTCACAGGGTACTCATTCATTGCAGGTGGAGTCTCCTCTTGTTCTGGGAATTGGCTCTCTTACAGGTCTGACACCTTCCCTTGCAGTTTCTCAACCTGTTGTCCTTTCTCTCACTCTGTGGCCCCTCTGTCACTCCAGGAGCTACAGCTTCCTCTTCATGACTCGGCCCTCCAGCCAGGTCACTATGTGGTTTCCTCTGCCAGGGTATAGTGTCTCACTGCACCCATTGTCCAGGCAATGCCATTCTATCAATGGCTGGTAGAGGAAAGCAGGCCAACACTACTCCAGGTTCCAGCCCAGGGACCCTACAACACACAGCCAATGTCTGCTCAGGGCCCAACTTTGCTGCTTTCTCCCTGGACTGCTTCCTATTCCTCTTCTCAGAGGTTTTCTGCTTCACCCTTCTCCTTTCTGGGTATGCCCTTTCCTCAGGGCCAGGCTCCCAGGATCCTACTCTTTCCCCGGCTCCTAGGGTGACCAGACAGCAAATGTGAAAAATCGGGACAGGGGGTGGGGGGGTATTAGGAGCCTGTATAAGAAAAAGACCCCAAAATCGGGACTGTCTCTATAAAATCGGGACATCTGGTCACCCAACCGGCTCCCTAATTCCCTCTCTAATGCACAGAGATTGGCTGGAGACTTCCTCACTGCCATGCCCTCTCTTCTCTTTCTCTCTCTCATTATGGTGAAACAGTCTCTAGCTGCCACCAACTATAATTCCTCAATACTTAGCAGTTTATAGCCTCTCGCTCTGCCCTGTGTCTTTCAAGTAATGTAACAGCACCTTTCAAATAATACTCCATTTCCTTCATGTTTTTACTATAGCACATCATGTATTTTTCCCCTTAAGACATTTAAATTCCTCAAAAAGCTTTTCCCTTTCTTTTCATACCCATAAAAGGTGATCCATTTTTACTCCACTCTACAGCGCACACATAGTCCATCTTTCTGTCTTTTTATTCAAAAAGGATTTTAAGCCAAAATGGCCAGTTAGTACTGTAAACAAAAGCACTTCGTTAGTTCAATCCAGGCCTGGAAGTATGTCATAATCCTCAAATCTAGAGCACAATTCAAAACATGATCTTCATCTTTTTTCATTAACCCTTTATTTATTTATGTATTTATGTATTTATTTATTTATTTATTTATTATTATTATTATTTTGCCATTCCTCTTTTAAATTTGTCTGTACTAGGCTTTTGAATTCCTGTTTACTCAGGGGTATCTCTGCATCAATCCTTCCATTTCTTACAGCATTTTTAGCTGCTTTGTCTGCCATTTTATTCCCTGTTATCCCAAAAAGCACTGGGATCCAAGCTGATGCTACATGTATCCCCATCTGTACTAACTCTGTTAGAAATATAACTTCATTGATTAAATCACTTCTACATACTGAGACATCCTTTTTCATCATTAGAAGGCCTGAGATTGAATGTGGAAAACTGACCGCTGTTTCTGCTGGGTGTACATCCCAGATCCAATTTAATGCTAGCAGTACAGCTGCATAGTCAGATATTCTTTTGGGTGTATTAATTCCCAATATTTGTATACAATATGCTATCCCTATTCTTCCTGCTTTTCTTTTTCTTTTTTGGACCCATCTATATATATTTGACAAAACCAACTCCACTTTTCATCTGTACACTGGTACACTTCATTTTTAATACCTGCTGTCTTTTTTTACCCCTTAAATTTATAAAATTAATCTAACTTTACATTTGGACATTTGACTTTCCATCCATAACTAATTTTCCCATAACTAAAAAGGTTGACTTGGTTCAACTTTTCTTTGTTTTTCAACTGCTGCATCACACTTTTAACTCGAATGGTATGTGGAATTCTAACTTTGTGTGCTATGGTTTGCCTATCAAATTCCCAACAGTCCTCATAAGTTTGTTTGGTACTTTCATCATTGCAGTTCCCAGTAACTTTGACCCAGAAAGTTACGTCTAGTAGTTTCATTCGTACTGTAACTGGCATTTCACTAGAAGCTATCTGTCGTGCATATAAGTGTTGTAATAAACACAGCATGCACAATTCGTAGTGCCTGGGCTTGTATTAAATCCATTTTTTAAGATCTGATTGTGATGCTGACCCAAAAACTTAGCAGCTGTAGTCAATAGTAGTTCTGATTAAGGCTCTGTATACCATCAACAATGTTTTCCTATCCATCCCCCATCCCCAAGTAGTCCCAGCAAGACTTTTAAGCAGGTTAATCCTTTCTGTACATTTATCTTTAACATAGTTTATATGATCTTTCCAAAGTAATTTAGCATCAAATATTACCCCTTTTAACTATGTCTGTTTGTTCTCCAGACAGATACAGTTAACATTCCTTTGTAATTTTCCTTTTTGTAAAGATCAGTCCTGTGGATTTAGCAAGGGAAAACTTGAAACCCCATGCATTTCCCCAATCAGAGATCTCGTGTAACACTTTGTTGATTCTCTTTTCTGCCACCTTTATATTCCTGTTCCTAACCCACAGAGTACAATCATCTGCAAATAGAGTGACACCTATACCCAGCACTTCTTTGTTTGGGAGATCATTTATCATAATATTAAATAAGGTTGGGCTGATAACACTTCCCTGTGGTGTACCATTTTTAATATTATATATATTCAGCATAACTTTCCCAACTCTGATTTCCATGGTCCTTTTACTCAAAAATTCTCTAATCCACCCATACATTCTTCCCTTTATCCCTGGTGCATGTACTTTGTACAATAACCCTTCCCTCTATAGCATGTCATGTCACCTTTTCAATATCTAGAAAGACAGCTATCATGAAATCTTTGTACCTCATGCTTTTTTGTATTTCAGTTTCTAATTTAGCAATGTGATCACTGGTGCATCTTCCTCTCCTAAAAACCACTTTGTACCGTTTCTGTAATGCCATTGTTTTCCAAACAAATAACCATTCGCTATTTTCTCCATCATTTTACGCAGACAGGATGTAAGGACAATTGGTCTATAGGTATGCACTTTTGTGGATAGTTTGCCAGTTTTTTGTATTGCCATTACTACTGCATGTTTCCATTCAACCAGTATCAGTCCTTTTGTCCATATAGTGTTAAGTAATTCCAAGAGAACCCTCAAACTGCTTTCACAGACATATTTAAACATTATGTTATGTACCTTATCTTTACCCAGGGATCTATTTTTCCTGACATCAATAGCTTACTCAAGTACTCACATAAAAAACCATTAATTCAATATAGTATTTTCATGTTTAGAAACCTAGAATCATAGAGTTGAAAGGGACCACAAGGGTCCTCTAGTCTACCTCCCTGACAAGATGCAGGAGTTGTTGTGTCTAGACCATCCAAGACAGATGGCTATCCAGTCTCCTTCTGAAAACCTCCACTGAAGAAGCTTCCATAGCCTCCCTAGGCAAACTGTTCCATTGTCCTACTGTTCTTACAGTTAGGATTTTTTCCCCTGAGATTTAATCTAAATCTGCTATGCTGCAGTTTGAACCCATTGACTCTTGTCTGCCCTCTGTGGCAAAAGAGAATAACTTTTCTCCATCTTTTTTATGGCAGCCTTTCAGGTATATCTAAAGACCTCTATCATGTCCCCCCTTAACCTCCTCTTGTTCCCCATACTCCTTGTATTTGTATACAGATATCGAAGATATTTGGCAGATGGCCTTGTTGCTTTTCTTCTTGCCCTTTTAATGCAGTTGTGATTTCTAGACCTGTCTCCAGAAATTTGCTCCTTCCCCTTGTCTTAGTTACTTGAGCCTAGATGCATATTGGCTGGATTTTTGTCACCATCCTCCATAGGACCTAGTTAAAAGCTGTCCTTATCAGGTTAGCCAGACAATGTCCAAATATGCTCCTCTTAGTGTTTGATAGATGGAGCCCATTCTAACACAGTAATCCTCTTTCCTGGAACATCACCTCATTGTCGAAGAAGCCAAAGTCCTCTTGCCAACATCACCTGCGTAGCCACGCATTTACTTCCACTATTCGACGGTCGCTGACTGGGCCTTTTCCTCCAGCAGGGAAACCCCAACTACATAATAGTTCATGATTCTCTTCAATGAGAAGCATCTTTTAATCTGGTGGAAAAGTTCACTTTTTGTTTTCATTATTACTGACACCTCGGAAAGCTTGTGCCAAAACATCTCTATTCTCATGATCAGAAATTCTAACTATGTTGTCAGTCCCAATAAAACCTGGGATAGGGCTACTCTTAGTCTGAATTCCATTCATTCTTCTAATTTGCCTGTATATTTCTGATGTCTTGGTATCTTTGTTTATCCACCCTCAGTACATCCTCCAGCACTCTCTTTGATTTTTTAAATAATTCTTTGTGCTATTGCCTTACTTCTTTTATACTTCATTAGATCCTCACCATCTATTGTTTTTTTTTTGTTTTTTGGGGGTTTTTTTGCTTTATTATAGGCTTTGTTCCTTTCTTTAACTACCATTTTCCACTCTTCATTCCACCATGAAAGTGAGCTTTTAGTTTTGGGTACATCATACCATATCCTAGGTATGGTTACAATAGTTGCTACTATTGATCCCTTTGTTACATTATCATTGCAATTCTGTGTCATTACTCATACAATGATTATTCACAAATTCAGTACATTATTTGTAAATAACTCCCAGTCAGCTTTCTTAAAATTCCAGGTGGGTAATTTTCTGTTAGCTTCAGTCTGACCTTGCTCTTGAAAAGTAATAAATATAGGGAAATGATCACTTCCGATTCTCTATTTCTTATATATTTTCTAGTTGTATTTACTTGAAATATCTGCTGTTAGAGTTCCCAGGTCTAAGCAGGAAAAACTACCATCTGCTGCATTAAATCTAGCTGGAGTGCCATCGTTTAAAACAACTAGATTGTTTTCATCACTAAACTTTTCTAAGCATGTGCCTTTTAATCAGTTATCCACTATTTATTATGACAATTTACATCACCGCATATAATATATGATCATTTAGCACTCTTCACCATTTCTTGTAGCTTCCTTATTTCTCACGTGGGTTATAGCTATTATAAATCCTTAAAGAAATATTACTCTTTTGCATTGTGATCTCAACAACATTATATTCTAGGCTTACTTCTTCATCCTCTACTGCTATGTAATTTAATATTTCTCTTATGAAAGTAGAAACAGCTCCTCCTCTTTCTAGTTTTCGGCATTGCATAAAGGCCGTATAGCCGGGAATTATAAAAGCAAGCTTTGCAACCAGCCATGTTTCCTGGATACATATGACATCTGGCATAGTTTTCATTTCCAGCATATTTTCTTTTAGCTCTTGACCATGTGCTATCAGACTGTAGCAGTCCAACAAAAGGTTGAGGTCCCCATTCTAGTCATATTTCACCACTAACTTCATTCAAAATTATATGAATACTGTCCACTCACAAGTTGCTAATATACAAGTAGTTTTCTACTGCTCTATCAATAATTTTAATGTTTTTCTGATTTTTTTCCATTTGTGATGTATAATTTATCACCTCTATCACAATGGTTCTCAAACTTTTTTTTCGCAGACCACTTGAAAATTGCTGAGGGTCTTGGAGGACCACTAATGATCTTTCCAAATGTTGTTTGTACCGTTAGCTAACCATTGTACAGCACTTTGATAAAAGCACTATATATAAAAATCATAATAATTAAAGTTTTATTGTTTTACAAATAAAAGCACACACCTCATATTTTAATATCCGTAGTCTTACCTTTCTAATGTGATGGATGTGCCCTCTCTCCCCTGCCTTGGCAACCCCAAGCTGGGGATGGAAAGGAGGGGGGGGGTCTCTTCCTCGTTTCCCCGCCGCAGCAGCCCCCAAGCTGGGGCTGGGACGGAAGGGGGGTTTCTCCACCGCCACAGCAGCCACAGAGCTGAGGCTGGGAAGGAGGGCCATCTCTCCCTGGCAGCCACAGCATTGGAGCCGGGGAAAGTCGCATCTTTCTCTGGCTGCCACAGCCCTGCCATCCCAAATTCCCTCCACCCCCTCTTCTCACCCTACTGCCCGCTCCCATCTACTCCCTATTCCCCCCAAGGCCACCACCTCACCTTACATGTGCATCTTCTCCAAGGTCCAGACACCTAATTAGTGGAGCCACACTTGAATGGAGCTCGCGAACCACTGATGGTCCATGGACCACAGTTTGAGAACCTCTTCTCTATCATAAATGTAATAAACTAGGGCTGGCTGTCAATTAATCGCAGTTAACTCACGCAATTAACTGAAAAAAATTAATCATGATTTTAAAAATTAATCGTGATTAATCACAGTTTTAATCACACTGTTAAACAATAGAATACCAATTGAAATGTATTAAATATTTTTGATGTTTTTCTACATTTTCAAGTATATTGATTTCAGTTGCAACACAGAAAACAAAGTGTACACTGCTCACTTTGTAGTATTATTTTTAATTACAAATATTTGCCCAGTAAAAATGATAAACAAAAGAAACAGTATTTTTCAATTCACCTCATACAAGTACTGTAGTGCAATCTCTTTATCAGGAAAGTGCAACTTACAAATATAAATTTTTGTTGTTGTTACATAACTGCACTCAAAAACAAAACAATGTAAAACTTTAGAGCCTAAAAGTCCACTCAGTCCTACTTCTTGTTCAGCCAATCGCTAAGACAAACAAGTTTGTTTACATTTTCAGGAGAAAATGTTGCCCACTTCTTATTTACAATGTCATCTGAAAGTGAGAACAGGCGTTCACATGGCACTTTTTTAGCCAGCATTGCAAGGTATTTACGTGCAGATATGCTAAACATTTGTATGCCCCTTCGTGCTTCAGCCACCATTCCAGAGGACATGTTTCCATTCTGATGACGCTCGTTAAAAAAATAATGCATTTATTAAATTTCTGACTGAACTCCTTGGGGGAGAAATGTATGTCTCCTGCTCTGTTTTACCCTCATTCTGCCATATATTTCATGTTATAGCAGTCCCAGATGATCACGCAGCACATATTGCTCGTTTTAAGAACACTTTCACTGCAGATTTGACAAAATGCAGAGAAGGTACCAATGTGAGATTTCTAAAGACAGCTACAGCACTCGACCCAAGGTTTAAGAATCTGAGGTGCCTTCCAAAATCTGAGGGATGAGGTGTGGAGCATGCTTTCAGAAGACTTAAAAGAGCAATACTCTGATGCAGAAACTACAGAACCCGAACCACCAACAAATCAAATCAACCTTCTGTTGGTGGCATCTGACTCGGATGATGAAATTTAACATGTGTTGGACTGCACTCATTTGGATCGTTATTGAGCAGAAACCATCATCAGCATGGGCACATGTCCTCTAGAATGGTGGTTGAAGCATGAAAGGACATATGAATCATTAGCACATCTGGCACGTAAACATTTTCTCCTGCAAATATAAACAAAATTGTTTGTCTGAGTGATTGTAGGACGAAGTGGACTTTTAGCCTCTAAAGTTTTACATTGTTTATTTTTGAATGCAGTTATTTTGTATATATAATTCTACATTTGTAAGTTCAACTTTCATGGTAAAGAGATTGCACTACAGTACTTGTATGAGGTGAATTGAAAAAATACTATTTCTTTTGTTTTTTACAGTGCAAATATTTGTGATACAAATAAATATAAAGTGAGCACTGTGCCCTGTGTATTCTGTGGTGTAATTGAAATCAATATATTTGAAAATGTAGAAAACATCCAAAATGTTTAAATAAATGGTATTCTAGTATTGTTTAACAGATTGATTAATCGCAATTAATTTTTTTAATCACTTGGAAGCCCTACAATAAACCTTTATTTTTGTCATCACTACTAGATCATTGCCTATACCTTCTGCAGTGTTTATCATATTCTTTATAGAATGAGGCTGTCTGCATGTTTTCCTGTGCTGATTGTCACTTCCTTCTCCACCGGATGCTTTGAGAGTGTCCTTAGAGCTTACGCATAAGATATGTTATTAACAATTTTTGTTTTGTGTATCTCTTTAGCTTGCCTTTCCACAATACACTCTCTCTATGCCAGACTGTCATTACCACTGCCATTACTACATTTGACCTCTGTCCCTTCTATACCATTTTCATAGGAGTGCTCTTTCCTACATTTATCACATCTTTACAAGCTGCTGTTGGCACATATAACACCTTAAGGGAGAGATGATATATGGCTTGGGTCTTTAATATCTGAAACCTTAGTGTTACTTTCTCAGGTAGAGTCCCTCCCTTACATGTAATCAGTACAGCTATCGATGGCTTGCTTTCTCCTCCTCATTTAATAATTAGTCATTGACTTTAACACTTTATCTTCTCCTATGCTTATGGTTATCTCAACATTGGTCAGCTCTAATGACACTCCATATATTTTATTTTTTTCAGTCAAATACTTTGGTAGCTGCAACATTTTTTAAACTTTCCCTACATTTTAGTTTTTAGCAGTTTGTCAGCTTGTTCTTTGTTTTTACATTCAACTGAAAGATGACCATCTCGCAGCCGTAGACAACCTGTGCCTGCCAATAGTGGGTGGGCACAATGTAAAGTGGGGGCCATGTGACTGCCCCACATCTAACCCCTGTGAGGAACCTTCCAGCCCCACGTCCTTGTGCCAGTGCAGCCAATCCCGCCAGCTTCTGGGGGTGGGGTGGGGTCACAGGAGCAGGGAGAATGTGCCTCTGGGGTGGCCCGGGGAGACTCATAGCACCAGTGTCTTCTTGAAGCTCCCACGCCTTCACAGACACCTCATCAAGGGGAGAGGCGTGGCCAATGCTCCTACCTCCAGCTGTGCAGAGGGACCCTGTTGCCAGCGCCTTCCCCAGCAACCCCCAGCTCTGTGGGCTGCCGCACTCTCCCCGCCAGAGTTACCTGCCCGGGGGGGAGGAAGGCGGGACTGAGGCTCTGTCCTTCTCCTACTGCACCTCCCCCAGCATGCTTTGGACTTACTTGGCCCCTGTCTCTGACAGCTGGGCCCAGGTGGGAAGGACAGAGTCACTTCTCATGCCAGCTGAGGGTGGCCGGTCAGGGTTTCTGCCTCTGTGCAGCACAGTGGGTGTCTGTGAGAGAGCCCAGCTGGGGAGGCAGTGGCAGCGGACTGCCCCTCTGCTCCCCGCCTGGCCCAGCTGCCAGGGAGAGGGGTCGAGTGAGCTGGAAGTGCCAGGGGTGAGGAGCAGCAGGAGAAGGCTAGAGCTCCCCTCTCCCGCCAACAGGCCGAGCAGAGCAAGCCATGCAAGGGCAGCTCAGCACTCAGAGAAATCGGGGGTTTGGAGGGGGCACTTGACCTTGCACCCACCCCATGCGTCGCCTCTGCTCACAGCCTCCTCGCTCTTACGATATTCCCTCTGCTTTTTCTTAATCCAGTCAGCTGCTTTCACAGGATTAGCTGCTAACCTAATCTTATTTCTTTGGCTAGGGATCTTACAGTTACAACATTTTGGTTTATTTCCTCCCTCAGCTTTGCTTTTGTTGCTGATATCATCATCATCTGCTTCTGCTTCTGCTTCTACTCTTTCCCCCTATTTTGTTTCCATTCTTCCTCAGTAATAGACTCTTCTTCAGTTTCCAGAGTGACATCATTTGGGGTCAGAAATTTCTCCATCTTCCTCCCCCTTCTCTCCCCCACCAGCCCTCACCCTTTCTGTTGCCACCTTCCTGGCTTTATATTAGCCCAGTCCGCACCTGTTCAGCTAAGTGTCATCTTCCAATCAGGGGTTGCTTCTGCAGGTGTGGCCTATCACACTAATTGGCCCGTTCTCAGCTTCCTTAACCCTTTCAGAGCCGGTGTGGGGTGAACACTCCATTACATTTGCCGTCTAATTATTATTATTAATCTTGTTTATTACAATAGTGTCCATACAAGAACAGAGCCCTATTGTGCTAGGCACTGTACAAATACAGAGTAGTTGAGACAGGGACCATCTAAGAGTTGCAGTGTAAATATACAAGACAGACATGGGAGAAGGGGTAGAACCCACAAGCAGAGCAAACAGTGTGATGACACTAAACGTTGTGTTAGTCCCACCATTTTGTTGTTGGGGGTGCAGGGGTTATTTAGGAGATGATTAGCTGAATGGAAAGACAAGGGGAAAGAGAGGGGTAAAGGGAACAGAATAGGAGAAGTGACTGAGGGGAAGAAGGTATGAGGGGCAGGTGTGGAGTGAGACTGAGATGAAGACACTGTGAGGGAGGGGCAGGAAGGGGTGGGAGCTGCATCTGTAGTTGCTGTGCTGTCTTCGGTCTCTAGCTGGCTCTTCCCTGCAGTGTCCTTCCCCAAGATCACGTGACTGGGGGAAGAAGGGTGCTGCTTGCCCACAGCACGTGTGTGTGTCTTCCTTTCACAGTTCTGGGCCAAGGAGTACTGGGGGAGGATGCCCTCACATGGGCCTCGTTTTAAACCTTCGCCTCAACCTCCCTCGCGCTCTCCCCACCCACAATGACGCAGTACTTGATTCTGTAGCTGCTCTGACAGCTAATTGAGGTATAGAGGCAAATTCTCTGCCTGTGTAACTCTGTTGACTTCAATGGGGTTATGCCAGCTTAGAATTCAGCCCATGAATTGCAACATGGAGAATGACACAGGTAAATAAGAATATCCATTTAACATTTTGTCCCGTCTTTCTATCTCACCATCTTCTGGGACCCATACCTGTTATTCAGACAGTATTCCCATTTTAATCAATGTAAGGTTTGCCAGAATAAAGAATTACAGATAGGTCCATGAAAACTTTGGCAGCATATTGGCGATTCCTCTATTTGAGGTTTCTGGAATAAAACCTTCCCAAAGCAATGACTTGTTTGTGAAATCCCTAGGGAGTGGAGGGACAATAAGGTCTTACAGCTAAAGACTGAAGTAAATTGGGTTTCATAATAACATTCATAATATAATCTGTGGTACAAAGAAATCAGTTTGCTTTATTCTCCTTCTCTTGCTTGGATTTAAGAAATAAGAAAATATTGAATGAAGCTGAGACTTACCATTTCCTGTGATGTAAATGTCTTGTAGCTGAAGACTGATTCAGAGAAACGGTCCGTAACAGACAGTGAAAACTGGGGCAGCACTGAAGAACTGAAGAAGCCAGAGGAGGACTTTGACAGCAACGTAGACATCAGTGGGAAATGGAAGGGCCTTCCCTCGGGGCTGTCTGAAGACACAGAGAAGGGAGGTCAGAAAGCATCTCTGTCTGTTTCACAGACTGGATCCTGGAGGAGAGGCATGACTGCACAAGTCGGAACGACCCCATCCAGACACAAAGCTGGGACAAGTGCTCTCAAGACACCTGGTAGGATTATAGCTCAGAAAAAAGAGTTTGTAAGGGGTTAAAAATAATTAATAGATGTTATAAACACGTCACAGACAATAGAAGGTGTTACAAATGGTTATAAACCATGGTTATAAGCCATTGACTCATCTATTAGTCTCTACAACAATTGATTAACCATTTATTCAAATATCTATTAATCATTTATTAACCATTTATAGATGTACCCTTACTATACAGTGTGACTGAATTTTGCTTTAATAGGAGTAACATAATTTTTTATCAGGGAATTGTAATGTATTGCTTCCCCTGTTTTTCTTTCTGTTGTTTTATGTTTTCGGAAAGACTTACACCAACAGCTGTTGAGAGCGTAAAACAAAAACAGCACAGAATTACAACAGTATAGGGGGAAAGCATTGACACTTTGGTGAGATGAACCAAAGTGAACATTTTTGAATCAAAGTTTAAGGGTCAAATGAGGCTCCAGCTATAAATAGTGTAGCTTACTGCTAAGAAAAGAATTCTCTCTCTCCTTTTTAAAACTTGTGAAACTTTTTCTTCAATACTAGATGACTTTGTAAAGGTTCAGAGATATATCATCCCCCAAAAGGCCTCTTAAAAACAGTAGCAGCCAGTGTCTGTGGTTTTGCAATCTAATTTTGAAGCCAAAAATCAGAAGATGATAGGAAGTAAAGATGGAAAAGACCTCTATTAGATTGTCTAGGCCATCCTTCTGCCAGTGCCAGGTTGTTCTCTGCAGTACATTTTCTAGCACATGGCTCTGTCTAGTCAAAAATGTTTCTTTCAAGACCATTTAAAAGTTATTAGTAAAGATTTTATGAAGCAGCAAAGGAGCCTTCAGCCCAAGTCTGGCATGGGCTACAAGCCACCTTTGCGTGTCCCTAATTCTGGGGCTGCCAAGTGCCAGTCTGGCCCCAGAGTGTAAATTTAGAGAGGCCCGAAGACTGCTTTTATCTACACCATCTACAGCACCCCTTCTGGGTTCATTCCAGCAGCTAGAGATCATCTTGAATCAGATATGCCATGGCTTCACCCCTGCACTAGCAACTAGGAGTAGGGTGGCATAAGGACCACTACTGCTGCTCTGTACCACCCAAGGATTTCCCTATGCTGGTGGAATCCTCTATTCCAGTGGAACAGAGCAAAGCAGCCACAGTGCAGCAGAACATTGAAGTTTGTATTTATTTGGAAAAAATCCATATACTCTGTGTATATATGTATTTATATATGCACATATGATATATACATGTGTGAGAGTGTACAATGCACTGTGTGTGTGTGTATGTACATATGTACCTATTTCTACAGTAATGGAGTTGGATAGAATAAGAGAAATGTAATAAACTTCTTCCTCTTCATGACAGTTTGACACCACAAGAGGAACCACTCCATAGAGCTACAAAACTTGCTATAATAACTTGATATATTAATAAAATACTATGATGTTCTCAATATAATTGTCTTTAGAAGTTCTTATGATCTTAGAGTAGGCACACTAAGAGAAATCAAAATTAAAGAATGCAGAGAGAAGTGAGCATTTTGATTGTCACTGCAAAGGTGTTTGTAAAGGTGTAATAAAGTGATTGTTTTAAATCATATTTGTAAACATTTTTAACAGTTCATAATAGCCCTGTATAGCAATGTAATCTAGAAAGATGCACGTGTGTGTACTAATGAGGATAGTCTCACACAAATAACAATCATGAGAAGATACTTGGGATATGACAAATAAAATTAAATCATAATACTGACCTGATGCTAGATCAACAGTATTATGACTTATTATTGTCATTAGATTGTAAATACTCATTGATAATTGTTTGCACTTTTACCATCACAATGAAATTAACTATAAATGAATGAAAACATATGTAATGAAAGCAAAACTGAAGAATGAAGGCGAATTCATTTCTTCAAAGATAAGTAATGTATTTTTGAATTGTTAATTGCTGTTAACATTTTATTTTCACATATTATTTCTTCGATATGCTGTATTACTAACCAAAAACCAACTTTGTCTAAAAATCATAGTTTGAGCTTCAAGCTCTTCTTACAAATCACGAGCTATGCCCACATCCTCAGTAGAATTTCAGTCTTTTAATACCTGATGCTTATCTTTAATATACTGCATCTGGTACTGACTACTGACAGAGATGAGATATTGAACCAGGACTAGATAGACTTAATATCTAATATTGAATCAGGACTTAATTGGTGTGTTCTTTTATGGCAATTCATCTGCTTGTGTTTCGTTTATATCTCAAAATACAACCATGTAGTAATTATAACTTGATATTAAGATACTATAGCTATAAATACAGAGGTCTATATAAAATATACTCTTAATTAGGAAAAACAGATGATGCGAAGGCTTCTGAAAAAGTGAAAACTCCCCTCAAAGGCACCTCTATACAGCGCTCTCCATCAGACGCAGGAAAAAGCAGTGGCGATGAAGGAAAAAAGCCTCCCTCTGGCATTGGACGATCAACTGCTACTGGCTCCTTTGGATTCAAGAAGGCAGGGGTGGGATCTTCTGCTATAATCACCACAAGTGGGGCAACTATAACAAGTGGGTCGGCAACGCTGGGGAAGATGCCCAAATCCGCAGCCATTGGTGGCAAGTCAAATGCAGGGAGGAAAACTAGCTTAGATGGGTCACAGAATCAGGACGATGGAGTATTACATGTTAACTCGAAGACCACGCTTCAGTACCGGAGTTTGCCGCGCCCTTCAAAATCGAGCACCAGCGGTATTCCTGGCAGAGGTGGACACAGGTCCAGCACCAGCAGCATCGACTCTAATGTCAGCAGCAAGTCTGCAGGTGCTGCCACCACCAAACTGAGAGAGCCCACAAAGATTGGCTCAGGGCGCTCTAGTCCTGTCACCATCAATCAGACGGACAAGGAAAAAGAGAAAGTGGCGGTGTCTGATTCTGAGAGTGTTTCATTGTCCAGTTCCCCCAAATCCAGCCCAACCTCTGCCAGTGCCTGTGGGACACCGGGACTCAGGCAGCCAGGATCCAAATACCCAGACATTGCCTCGCCCACATTCCGAAGGTAAGGGGTTTGCTATGAAATCCTGCATTTAAAAGTAAATAAAGTGTGAAAGAAATATAAAATCTTTATTAACAGAATTCTAAAGGAATGAGGCTCTCACTGCAACTCTGAAATGTGTGTGTCTTGAATTTTGACCACTGTCCCACAGAAGCTACATGTAAAGCATGAAGAGTGTAACAAGTTCTCATTGAATATCCAGAGAAATCCCCAAATAGAAGAAAGCCCTCTCATTTATGGAGGTTCTGTCACTTTAATGGTGTTTGCAGCCTGTGGGGGGGAAAAACTAAGGAGCATTTGGCTCTATAGAAATACAGATTAATAAAGTATTTGCTTTTAAAATTGTCAGCAACCTCTAGCTACAAGGATTTCATTATCTTTGTTGTTTCATTACGTCCCTCGTCAGAAACATTAACAAAATGTGAATCTGTTGGAAATGCCCTAGTCTAATGTTAATGAAAGTGCACTAGATGAAAGGCTTCCATTGTTTAAGTAAAAGCCAATGCTGCCCTCCTGTGGTGTATTGCCAATACGTCTCCATTTAGTGGCTATAAAATGACTGACCTACTGTTGATTATCATGGGCTTTATTATAAATAAAATAGATTGCTATGCCATCTTTATTGATTACTTTATTCCCGTGACAAGTTTTGCATTTATATTGAGAGTGTATTACGTACTGCAAACAAAGTGCTTAAGATATTTTCAGGAAGAGACTAAATCATCATTGACTATATTTCAACTTATTTTGCGGGGGGTGAAACAGAAACATAACCTCCACACACTGCTGGTAACAGCCACATGACATGCATGTCTGTCCTTTTTGCCCTTGAAAGAGGCTTGACACATTTAGCTCTGTGTATATTATTGTATCTGACTAATTACTATTTGACTGATATCCATACCACCATCTGTGCAAAAGAGGGGGGGAAAGGGATGGGGTGGGAATCTTAGACAAATATTTAGCTGTTTGACAAACTGTGAAGAGTGCCCTTTTACAAGTGATTGCTGCAATCATTTTAGCTGCTTATTGGAAGTAATGTTTTTAGTAGTCTAATGATTTAAGTGTAGGAGTGTAGGAGTTAACTAACCACTGGATTTGAGTGAAAGTTTAATCTGTTTATGCAATCATAAAACCAAAGATTTGCTTGTTTTTCATCTCTGTGTGAAGATCTATTCCTAAACAGAACACACATGAAAAAGAGTGAATGAGAGCTTTTGATAATGAAATAAACCCCGTGTTAGTGTGATGCAGTTAAGTGGATTTAATGTAGAGAGGTGATTAATCAACAAGGAGTGCATTATTTTAGTAGCAGTAATTAAATGTGGAATTTGGCTCTCGTGATGTTATGCCTTGAATGTTTAAGGTGGGTGTTAGTTTCTCTGAATAACAACTAAAACTGTTTGTTTTACTTTTAGGTTGTTTGGTGCCAAGGCTGGTGGCAAAGCTGCCTCCGCACCCAATACTGAAAGTGTGAAACCCACATCAGCAATGCCGAGCCCTAGTACCACATTAGCACGTCAAGGCAGCCTAGAATCTCCATCTTCGGGTACAGGCAGCATGGGCAGTGCAGGTGGGCAAAGTGGTAGCAGCAGCCCCCTCTTCAGTAAACCCTCGGAATTAAATACAGATGTTGTAAGCTTAAGTCACTCCTTGGCTTCCAGTCCAGCATCTGTTCACTCTTTCACATCAGGTGGTCTCGTGTGGGCTGCAAACCTGAGCAGCTCCTCAGCTGGCAGTAAGGACACACCAAGTTACCAGTCAATGACTAGCCTGCACACGAGCTCTGAATCTATTGACCTCCCTCTCAGCCATCATAGCTCTCTCTCTGGATTGACAACAGGCACTCAGGAGGTTCAGAGCCTGCTCATGAGGACTGGAAGTGTCAGATCTACACTATCGGAAAGGTGAGCTTAATTGTAGACACAGAGAGAACAAAAACAGTGAGAATGCAACGGAAACAGAAACAACAAAAAGATAAAGCCGAAAGGGCACCATCAAAAACAGAGAGAGAGAGTTAAAAGTAATCACAGGCACTGAATCTGGCACACAGCTCTTGGCCACTTTTTGTGGTTTTACAAGCACATTTTCCTACTTTTAAAAATGTTTTTCACTCTCTTGTTGCTCTGTGAAAGAGCAGCACAAAATCAAAAACCGACGAAGGCCCCAATCTGGCAACTTGTTTCCCATGGGAGATCCTGTGTGTAGTCCCCATTGAGGTTGATGGGAGGTTCACTTGGGAGGTAAACTTGCAAGATCATAGTAGGGCTACACAAATTTTTGACAAGTTCTGCACAGAACATGCAGATCAGAACAAGATAAATCCCCCTCCCCATAATCTCTTCACTGTCTTGTCTACCCACAAATGTATACTGCTTTAACTATGCAGGTATAAAGTACAACTCCTCTCGCATGGATGCAGTTATACCAATATAAAGGTTCTTATACTGGTATAGCTTATATGTCTGTACAGGGAGGAAAATAAGTTGAACTAGTAAGGAAATGGTTTTCCCATCCCTGAGAGCTTTTGAGATTTCAAAAAAAAAGTATTTCTTGACTTTTGGCAAAAAGTTCAAATCCCAAACATTTTTTTTGAACCAATAATCCGAAAAAAGTGAACCAGGTCAATAAAAGTGTTTTGTTTCAATACTTGTGAAATGTTTCCTTTTAATTTCAACCATTTTCAATTTTGTAAAACATTTTTAGTATACATTTACTAAAAATTCAAAATGAAAAGTAGCTTTGAACTGAAAACCAAAACTGTTTGTTTAGAAAATGTCAAAACAGAACATTTAGACAATTTAAAAACTTTTTTTTTTTCAAAAATTGGAAGACTTCTCAAAACCAAGCCATTCCTGCAGAGTTCCACTTTTGATGAATGGACATTTTCCAATGAAAAAATGTTTTGTTGGAAAATTCCCAACCAGAAATAAGCTGTACTGGTATAAGGCTTTTTTGTGCTGGTATATCTGCATCCCCACTTGGGATTGTACCAGTTTATGTATATTGGTAAACAAATCACGCCCATAATCATCATAGTTATGCCAGTACACAAGCTGTGTAGACCAGCAGAAAGATAAAAATACGTTGACACACACGTGATATTAAGTTCCCCGTGGCCCCTCAATGTATATGTAGTAATTACATTATGTTAGCGCTTTCGATTAATTGCAGTTAACTTGCGCGATTAACTCAAAAATTAATGGTGATTAAAAAAATTAATCGCGATTGATCACAGTTTTAATCGCACTGTTAAACAATAGAATACTAATTTAAATTTATTAAATATTTTGGATGTTTTTCTACATTTTCAAATATATTGATTTCAATTACAACCAGAATACAAAGTGTACAATGCTCACATTATAATATTTTTATTATGAATAGTTGCACTGTAAAAATGATAAACAAAAGAAATAGTATTTTTCAGTTCACCTCATACAAGTACTGTAGTGCACTCTCTTGATAGTGAAAGTGCAACTTAGAAATGTGGATTTTTTTTTTACATAACTGCACTCAAAAACAAAACAATGTAAAACTTTAGAGCTTACAAGGGCACTCAGTCCTACGTCTTGTTCAGCCAATCGCTAAGACAAACAAGTTTGTTTACATTTACGGGAGGTAATGCTGCCCGCTTTTTATATACAATGTCACCAGAAAGTGAGAACAGGTGTTCGCATAGCACTTTTGTAGCTGGCATTACAAGGTATTTGCATGCCAGATATGCTAAACATTCGTATGCCCCGTCATGCTTTGGCCACCATTCCAGAGGACATGTTTCCATGGTGATGACGCTCATTAAAAAAATAATGCATTAATTAAATTTGTGACTGAATTCCTTGGGGGAGAACTGTATATCTCCTGCTCTGTGTTTTACCCACATTCTGCCATATATTTCATGGTATAGAAGTCTCGGATGATAACCCAGCATGTTTTTCGTTTTAAGAACACTTTCACTGCAGATTTGACAAAATGCAAAGAAGGTACTAATGTGAGATTTTTAAAGATAGCTTCAGCTCTCGACCCAAGGTTCAAAAATCTGAAGTGCCTTCCAAAATCTGAGAGGAATGAGGTGTGGAGCATGCTTTCAGGAGTTTTAAATGAGGAATACATCCGATGCAGAAACTACAGAACCCGAACCACCAAAAAATAAAATCAACCTTCTGTTGGTGGCATCTGACTTAGATGATGATAATGAATATGTGTTGGTCTGCACTGCTTTGGATCCTTATTGAGCAGAACCCATCATCAGCATGGATGCATGTCCTCTGGAATGGTGGTTGAAGCATGAACAGATATATGAATCTTTAGCACATCTGGCACGTAAATACCATGGCTACAACAGTGCCATGCGAATACCTGTTCTCACTTTCAGGTGACGTAAACAAGAAGTGGGCAGCATTGTCTCCTGCACTTGTAAACAAACTTGTTTTTCTGAGCCAGTGTTTCCCAAACTTGGGACGCCGCTTGTTCAGGGAAAGCCCCTGGCGTGCCTGGGCAGTTTGTTTACCTGCCACGTCCGCAGGTTCGGCTGATCGGGGCTCCCACTGGCCGTGGTTTGCTGTGCCTGGCCAATGGGGGCTGCGGGAAGTGGTGTGGGCCGAGGGACATACTGGCCACCGCTTCCCGCAGTCCCCATTGGCCGGGCACAGCAAATCGCGGCCAGTGGGAGCCACAATTGGCCGAACCTGCGGACGCAGCAGGTAAACAAACTGGCCGGGCGCGTCAGGGGCTTTCCCTGAACAAGCGGCGTCCCAAGTTTGGGAAACCCTGTTCTGAGCGATTGGCTGAACAAGAACTAGGATTGAGTGGACTTGTAGGCTTTAAAGTTTGACATTGTTTTATTTTTGAATGCAGTTATTTTTTGTGCCTAATTCTATATTTGTAAGTTCAACTTTCACAATAAAGAGATTGCACTACAGTACTTGTATTAAGTGAATTGAAAAATACTATTTCTTTTATTTTTACAGTGCAAATATTTATAATAAAAATAAATATAAAGTGAGTACTGTACACTTTGTATTCTGTGTTGAAATAGAAATAAATATATTTGAAAATGTGGAAAACATCTGAAAATATTTAAATAAATGGTATTCTACTATTGTTTAAAAGCGCAATTAATCACAATTACTTTTTTAAGCTCTTGACAGCCCGACATTATATTTTACCAACTGAAAAGGACACTATTGTACATAATATTAAATATGATTTTTTTTTTTAGTGTATAGGGTAATTTAATGTGTTCCTCCAGTAACTCCTACTATTACATTTCAGAATGAGAAAGTCAATAAGAAGATATGGAAGGATGTTGAGTATATGCTATATCTTATAGTTTGCAAAAATGTTTAATATCACATTAAAAATGTTAATGGCTTGGCTTAAGCTCCTGAGCAGCTCCCACTTCTAATCCTTCATGTATTTGTTCAGTGACTTAATTTCAGTGATTCCAAATACTTTGGCCTTTGGCAGTATTTTAAAATTTCGTATCTGTCCACGTGGGGATATTTTGACTGAGTCCTGAGAGAGCCATATATCATGTTGATCTGGCCTCAGAATGAATCAACACACAAATTTCTAGAGAAAGTTGACATTTCTTGATTTATAACCCCAATAGGATCTTTGTAGTCTGTTTTTTTTCCCCAAAAGGTCTATTAAAAAAAAACTGTGTTGTTTTATACATTTGAACCTTCTTATGCTTTTTCCAACAAAAATGTTGTTTTGCAACATTAAGAGACAGAAAAAGGTCCCCTTCTCTTCACCTTGTAAGCCACAGTTATAGGGGCACCAGTTGCTTTCCAGACCCATACTGTTAGTAGTCTGGAAAGCCATGTTGGGAGTAGCTGTAGCAAGATTTATTCTTCTTTCTTTACTGGGAGCAGCTGCATGAGACTCAAAGAGCTTCTAATTAGCTGCATTGCCGGCTGCAGGTATAGCTATATCAGCATAGCTATACCAGCAAATCCTTTTAAGTTTAGTCAAGGCTTGAGGTGAAAATTTATACCACTATAACAGTATAGACACACTTATTCTGGAATAAGAATGGCTTTCTCAGTTTATGTTATGTCACTTTGGAAGGCCCCAAAAAGCCACTCCTATATCCAGAATAAGAGTGTTCACATGGGAAGTTATACTAGTATAATTTCTATCGGTTTAATTATATCGCTATTGACTGGTAAAACTATCTTATGTAGACAAACCCAAAGTCAGAAATTCCTCTGTATTTTTTACCTCTGTGGAATATTTGCAACTTTTATGTTCCTCTTCTGCATGGCCAGAGCAAAGGAGGAGGAATGGTATATAAGTGTTGCAGAATTAACACCTGTCTAGATGGTCAACAGGCTGCATCATGGGCTGCTGTGCTCAACAGCAGTCAAGTAACCGGTTACAGCTTCTTGATTCTCCATCTCATCCTTGGACTACTCCCAGCTAGAGCAGCCTAGGTGCTGCTTTGACTTGTTCCTGCTGATTATGTTCCCTAAAGGTCCCGATTTTATAGGGACAGCCTCAATATTTGTGAATTTGCCTTATATAGGCACCTATTACCCCACATCCCTTGTCCCGATTTTTCACACTTGCTGTCTGGTCACCCTACCTGAGGGCCATAGACCAGTTAGGTACAGCTAAGTGCATTTCACACCATCCACTTCCTCACCCAACCTCTGAATCACCCCCCTGAGCTAGGGGCCATGAGTAGGGAAAAAGGGGTCATCTGTGGTCTCCGGGGACTTCTGGAGAACCTCTGAGAGAGACTTGTAGATGGTTTCCACAGCTCAAAGGGAACAGAATGGGGATAGAGAATCTGCCCCAATGTCGAGAAGGGGAATGTGGGCTCGACAACCTGAGCATTTATGCACGTCCGCTTGCAGCACTGCTATTGGTAGTTTACAAGGTGTATGATAATGTTGGTATTTATAATATTTTGTGCCATTCTCAGACCTCAGTCATTCTGATTTAAAAAGGCAGTTCACCACACTTGTGATGGGTCTTCTAAGAAACTCCAGATCAACATGTTAAATCTGACTTGTTTGTACATTATCTTTAGAGGTCTATAAACCAGTAGGGTCAGTGTAGCTGTGATGTAGCAGTATTACTCTGCATTACAATTCAGAAGATCTACTTTCATTTACTGGTTCTGGTTTTTCCTTTAATCCCATAGTTATTAGGGTTTGTAGAAGCAACATGCTCAGCTTCATAAAGGGGGAGGGAGTGCTTCCTGATGCTAAAAAGAAAAGACCTGGCCAGTTATTGAAGCGAATTAACATGTTGTCATATTAGTATTAATTATTAATAGCTGCAATGTGGACATCTCAATTTTGGAGGATTAGTCATAAGATTTAATAATATTGTAAAATACAGAATAAATGCATGTTAAGTTTTATTTTGGGCAGCTAAATAATTTCCATTCCCCAGTTAAAGAATAGTCACATCTTTTTCAGTTGGGTATCCACATTCAACCTCCCCTCCCCTCCTTAGAGTGAGCTCCTAAATTATGGTGGCTGTTAGGTTGTAGTGTGGACATGAGTCACAACATTTCAGGCATTGGTTCTTTAAATAGTGTCAGTATTTTAGGGGTCATGGTGTATAGATTATTTTCGATACATGAAAACATACAACCTAAAGAAATGTCAGAAAATCTGTTCCTTGCCATGGACTTTGGAGTATATACAGAAGGAAATGTTGTTGCTCTTAAGATCATTATTATTTGTTATATATTGAAGTGGCACCTAATGGCTCAAATCAAGAATCAGGACCTTGTTTATTATAGAGGACTAGTAAATGCATGAACCATGCATTAAAATCCATGTAATCTCCTTCTCAGCCAGGGTTAATTTTTGATGACTGTTCGTGTACCATGGTTAGGCTGGAAATCAGGTTTATCACTGGACCAACCACTTGTAGACAGTTATTGTCAAGCTTACACTGCATCACTTCTATGGGCATGTCTATACTGCCTGAGGTTCAGACTATGGAGGTGTGAACAGCAATGAGCACCAAAATGCTGTACTGTAACTCCCCCGTGTGCAGGGGTGAAAGTAACTTACAGGCCTTACCAGTACGCCGGAGTCCTGGGTGGGGGCGTGGCCTCAACCGGAAGGGGCGTGGCCTCACCCGGAAGAGGCAATTTAAAGGCCCCGGAGCTCTGGCTGGGAACCCCGGGGCCTTTAAATCACCCCGGAGCTACCAGCTGCAGAGGCAGCTGGGAGCCCGGGGGCGAATTAAAGGGCCCAGGGCCGCCACAGAGCTTCGGGCATTTTAAATCCCTGCTGGAGCCTGGCTGCCAGAGCCCCGGGGCTCTGGCAGCAGGTCTCTGGCGGTGCTTTAAAAGGCCCGGGGCTCCTGCCACCGCGGGGAGCCCCAGGCCTTTTAAAGTGCCTCCGAAACCGGGCTCAGGTGGTGCTTTAAAAGGCCCGAGGCTCCTGACACCGCGGGGAGCCCCGGGCCTTTTAAAGTGCCGCCCGAGCCCTGCTGCCGGAGCTCTGGTGGCGCTTTAAAGGGCCGGGGGCTCCCTGCAGTGGCTGGAGCCCCAGGCCCTTTAAAGCGCCGCCGGGGAAGCTGGCATGGTCTGGCACGGCGTACTGGCTCTTGCCGGTACGCCGGACCGGACCGGCTTACTTTCACCTCTGCCCATGTGGATGCTGCAGGCGTGAAGTAAAAGATTCCTAGTTCACATTAACGTAGACCTCTTCACAGGGCCGGCTCCAGGCACCAGACGGACAAGCGCGTGCCTGGGGCGGCGCACTGTAGGGGGCGGCAGTCAGGGGATTCTGAGGCGGCGGGGTTTTTTTGGTTTTTTTTGCTTCAGCACTTCGGCGGTGGCCGGTTTTTTTTGCTTCGGGGGTTTTCTTTGTTTCAGCACTTTGACGGCGGCCATTTTTTTTTTTTTGCTTGAGGCGGCCAAAAAGCTGGAGCCGACCCTGCCTCGTCAAACAGGACTACATCAGTGTGCGATAGGAACCTTTTAGTTCCTTGGCCATAGCGTCCACATGGGGGAGTTACAGTGCAGCACTTTGGTGCACACTGCTGTTCACACCCCTGTAGTCTGAACTGTGGGGCAGTGTAGACAAGCCCTGAGTAGCTTCCATCAACTTTCTTCTCCCTGTGCAGCGTGAGTCCCTGACTAAATTAGGGACATTTGCATTATTAATTCCTACCATTGCTAAGACCGATTGAGCTCCTCTGGGGTTAGTAACGCTGAGAGCCCTGGCTGAGATGAGTGGCTGGTTAGAGCATTTTCAACATCTTGTCAGCTAGACCTGCTGTGAGCAAGGTTACATAAAACTATGCTGAAAACTTCAGCGCCCCATCTGCATGAGGGCTCTCAGCACTGCTAACACCACTGAAATTGAGCCAGTTAGCAATAGTGTGTAAGTTTTAGAACATTTCCGTAGGAAGGCAGTGTGGATCCAAGGGACTGTTGGTCTCTGATGCTTCTCTCGATGGTGTAAAGTACATACTGCTCAGCTTTGTGGTGATGGTGTGATGCAACATAGAAACCTCCTCCCCCACACACACACACTTCATTTAATCCTCATATTGACATTGAATTATATTTCCAAAATAAAATAGTGTATTTCACTGAAGAGCCCGATCAAGTGTTGCAATCACCAGCCAGCTGAAATCCTAGATCATAGGCGCCAACTTACTGAGATCCCGGGGCTGTTTGACCCCCACTCTGCCCCAGATCCTGCCCCCATGCTACCCCTTCCTTCAAGTCCCTACCCCACCTCTTTCCTCCGTCACCCCACCCCTACCCGGCCTCTTTCCACCCCTCCCCCACCTCTTCCTGCCCCTGTTCCTCCCCCTCACCCCAGCGCGTCCTGCCTGCTGGCGAGGGCGGGGGGGGGAGGCACTGACCCATGGGGCTGCCGGTGGGTGCTGAGCACCCACTAATTTTTTTCCTTGAGTGCTCCAGCCCTGGAGCACACATGGAGTCGGCACCTATGGCCTAGATAATTGGGGGAACATAAACCACCTAAATTATTTCCTGTTTGAAGCAAGGTAAGGGACAGTCCTTTTAAGCAGCTCCCTGTCTCTGGAAAGATTTACACTGGTAAGAGCCCAGTTCTCCTGTGCCTTGCATCTCATGTTGTTGTTCACTCCAGCACAAAGTGAGTTTTAAAATGCTGCTACCATCTGATCTGGTGGCATTTTACACCCCATCTGCACTTGCATTGATTGCACAAGCAGCAAGACAATGGTGAATCAGTCTCTATATATTTAGCACATCTTCCTACAAGCAGAATCTGCCACTTAGCTTCTGGCAAGGCCAGGCTGCCTCTTTGCAGGTGTCACAAACCTGCATTTTGTATAGAAACATAGAAAAAGATCCCAGGGAGCTGTGAAAAATGCAGGTTCATTCTGTGACCATATGACTCCCATACAGGTTGAGTCTGTATGACTTAGTAAGGAAGATTAAGAAATGGAAGGCAGAACTTCTGTCGTATTTGGACACTCGCCAAATGACTATTGACCCAGACCAGAGCATGTCTGGATGAAAAATGAACATGTGGCAATCCATGTCCTGTCTTCCTCTCTAATGAGTCAGGGTTTTATCATAAAGAGACATTAAAATATATTCCATTTCCTTTTGTTATATGAACTTACCTAGACTTTTAGAGTTTGTAATTCTGAACAGTCCTGTTTACTGTATGTCCTTAGGGGTTTTCTTTGTTTTAACAGCATGCAGCTTGACAGAAATACACTACCCAAAAAGGGATTAAGGTATATACTTTATTCAGCATGATTGCAGCTTCTCTGTTGTTCTGTAACCTTTTCTACATTGTCTCTCCGTTGCTTTCTCCTTGCTGATCCTGTTTACAACAGAGCTCCTGGTGCTTAGGTTTAAATCAAGCAAACTAGACCCTTAACATTAGATTTTCTCTTTCCAGTCTGGCCTAGTGAGTAAATTGAGTATACAGATATATCTTGGAAATCAAAAACTGTTAAAAATAGTTTCCTTATATGATGAATGTTAAGAGATATACAATGCAGTAGATAAAAAGGAGAGTAACAAAGTACCTTTGCAACTCAAAGCAAACTGAAAACGGGCAGAATAACAAGGTTTTAGAGATGGGCCAAAATGTGGGCTCTAAGTGCAAGTAGCCATGGATTTGGTGTGGGAGGGTAAACAGCCATCACAGATCCATCTTGAAGGGTTAAGGATCTACAATCTAAACAAGACACATTTCAGCATCCAGGGTTTGAAAGCATAAGACAGGCCCTGCTCAGACACACCCCAGCTCTACTCAGACCCCAACCCGGCCACCCACATGACCTCCACTCATCACTGTTCTTTTCTCTTCAGATAGGGACGACCACAGGCTACCACCCCTGTCCTGGGCTCCAGGTTGGGTGTGGGGGGGGGGGGGGGGGCGGGGGAAGAGAATATATGGCTCCTCCCACTGTCTCTTCAGGTAAGGCTGCCATATAAGCCTATGCACTGCTCTAATCCAACAAAGGTCTTCTGGGAGGTAATGGCAGCTGGATCAGCCCACCTTCCTCTCCCTCCCTCCCTACACACACACACACACGGTAGTAATCTGACATATAGCCATCCCCGCACTGGATCTGTATGTCCCAAAGCCCTTGTGCTATTGATAGGGAGCTATACAATATCTTCTGGGCTTTGAAATCCAAGTGCTAGGATTGGGTGTAATGATTTCTGCGTCTCCTCAATGCCCTTTGTATGAGAGAGGATCAAGCCAAATTTCCCACCATCCCTGGAAGAGCATTGTTGAATGGAGAGAGTATCCCAAAGAGACCTATAGGAAAAGCAGCCAGCTAGTACCCCTTGAAGAGTCCAAATGGGAGGTGGAAGTTTGTGGTCCCATCCTATAAAAACAGCAAAGGTGAGTGAGGGTGAGGGGGCAGGGAGTTATGAGTCAGCATGTGGGCATAGATGCCTAATTACATGTTGTCACAGGATTTTTCACCATTTTGATCTGATGAAGGCTGAATCCCAGTTATGGTCTGTACTTCTACAGGGGCTCTTCTAAAAATCTGAACCCTGAATTTTCACTTCAACTTCTTCCAGATCCAGAAACCACTGGGGTAGCCCAATTCTACCAAGTTTAAAGAGCAGCATAATGCATCATTTTTTAAAGAGAGAAAAGAAAGAATTATTTAATCTGAATAGGATACTTTTAAAATATTCCACATTTGGCATGAGAACAGTGACATGAGAAATTAGAAATTCATCTAATCAGCTTCCTAAGCAGAAATGGCAGTGCCTCATAAACCCAGAAGCTAAGATAGCAAAAGCCTCTTTCTCTGGGATGACTGAGAAATGCTGGTGGCACATGATAGCAGGGAAGAATGTGAGAGTGCTCTTCAGTTGGCATGAAATTGTGCTGAATGAAGTTTTACAGTGGGCTGTCACAGATAGAAGTAAAAACAGGCTTCTGATCGAGATCCAAACGGTAAGAAATACCTGCACGTTTCTAATGTGCTAGAATTTCCCTTCCTCTAACCTGACTGATGGGTTGGCTGTTTCCCTGTTATACCTTCGATCAGTTACACTCATTGTATTGGTTAGCAACAGCAGACAGTTGATTAATAGATTTGGTTTCCAAACTTTTTTGTTCCAGATAACTTGTTTCCATTGAAGTGATTATTTGTCTCTACCAGATTTCCTCCCCTTCCTAATTTGGAAAGGACACAATGCCATGTAGCATTCCATGAGACAAACATCCCATTTGATCACAGTAGCTATCATTACCAAAGGAAATTCCTTTTTACACAACTGTTGAATCTTTTTCTGCTCCCTTTGTCTTACCAAATGCCCACATGCCCGAACACTCCTGTGGCACATGTCATTCTGTAAGCAGCCAGTCATCTTTCTTGGCTTTCCAGTCTGTCATTCATGCACTCTATTAATATGGTACTCGGCCTTTGCCTCATCTTATTCACCTGCTGCAGCTTTTTAAGTCCTTTTCTCTCAGCTCAGCTGTCTGTTTGGTATGATTTATCATCATATTTCACCAAAAAAAGGAGAATGTTATTTTTGTTTGTTTGGGGTTTGTTTGTTTTTTCTATAAGTGTTCCCTCCTCCTCCCCCCCCCCCCCCGGGAGATTTAAAACTGATGCTTTAAAGTCAACTGTAACAATTGAATAACTGTAATTAGATACAGGATGGTCATGATTATTGTTCTGTCTGACCAGCAAAGCATATTTGATGTTGACTGTTGTTCATTGCATTGTGAAGCCTGTTCCTTGCTGTTGTTGTTTTAAGTGTGCCAGCTGTGATTTTTCAGATATACCCCGTCATCTCGGCAGACCAGCCAGGAGGAGGGCAAAGAGTGGCTGCGCTCCCATTCCACTGGAGGTCTGCAGGACACCGGCAGTCAGTCCCCTATTGTTTCGCCTTCAGCTATGTCTTCCTCTGCAACTGGGAAATACCACTTTTCCAACTTGGGTAAATGAATTTTTCCCCTTGCTTCCCACACTAAAAGATAATTATACAACTGAATATTTTACAATGCATTGTTTAGTCTGTCTGGCTAGGTACCCTTTTTTTTATTCTCCCGCCCCCCCTTTACCATAGTATCTGGGCACCTCACAAACATTAATGAATTTTATCCTCACAGCATCTCCATGATATAGGCAGGAGTTTATCCCTATTTTACATGTGGAAAAGAGGCACAGATTTCCTGCCCAAGGCCACACAGGAAGTCCACAGCAAAGCTAGGAATTAAACTCAAATCTCCTGACTGTTATGGCAGCATCTTAACCACAAAACTCTCCTTTCTCCCTCACAGCCTGATCCAGCCATCAACAGGATTATTTCCAATGGTTTTAGTGGACATTGGATCAGACATTTAATCCCTTCTCCCATTTGGGTAATAGTACATACTGTAACTTTGTTTTGAGATGGGCCCAAATTCAACACAGGGAACATTTGGATCAGTAGACAAACTTCTTGGCTGGACCATTTATCTGTTATGGGCCCAACCACAATCCTGTCTCCAAATGCTCCCACACTTCAGAATAGTTTGGATCCAGGTCAGGATCTGAACTTGGCTGCTCTGTTCCTGCTCTGGATTTTATTACTAAGACCTCTTTTTCACCTTCTCTTTATGACAGAAAATACTACTTTCGGGTACCTGTAGTCAAATAAACTAAAGACTTGAATGGGTGTATGCTTTTTTTCTACTTGTTTTTGCATACCCACATGGTGGTTTCATTCCAGTATTACAATGTTTTGTGTTTTGTTTACTTTATATGATCTTTCTGCTGAGTTTTTTTATTCAGCAATTTTTGAAAACTTAGAATCTTAAAATGCTACAGCTCCCTTTAGTAAAAATATGCTTTGTTTGTTGGGTCTGTCTCTATGTGTCCTCCCACAGTGTTCAGGTCTCACTGGCTTAAACAGGATCAAATGTCAGACCTGCTGTAATTGTCATGCTCTAATAGCTAACCTAGAAGAAGGTGTGAACCCTAGTTTTACACTAAGCTCTTATGTTTGAGGCCATTACTACAGAACTAGCAATAACCTGTGAAACAGTCACACTTCTGTAGTGCAGCTCTTAGATCTGTATCCTCTGTAGGTTGCAGCCACTAGAGAGCAACTTTATCAGGCACAAAAACATAAGGCTTTATTATACTACCTAAAATTCTGAACAAAGACATTTTTATAAGCAAAATTAGATATAGTCTAAGCAAACCACTGGTTGGGACATTTTCATGTATGTGTATTGCTTTTAAACATAAAGATAACTCTCTTTAGCACAGGTTTCTCCTCACTACCTATCACTATTATTTTTTTCCTTCTTCTTTTATAGCTTTTGTGCTCACTTAGTAGCTTTTTCCACAGCAGAGACCAATATAATCTACTATTGCAATAGCTTACTTTGCTCTGTCCTTCCTCTTTTATCAGAATAACAGTCCTATGGAATAGATGGCTCTCAGAAAACAAACACTGCTGTTATGATTTCAGATACATTCAGCTCTGCTGGGAATCTTTTGGTCTATAGCAGCAGATCAAGACACAAATCAACAGGCTGACTCTGGACAGACAGTATTATTTTTCTAGGCCCTAATTTTACATGGGCCAAGGGGCTTATATCAAGCCTCCCATTTCACTGTCAAATCAACTTTCCAATAGCTGAGAGTAGTTTCCTAAGTGATGATCTGCAGCTGAACCAAGTGCAGCTTAGTTACTCCTGTTTCTTAATGTCAGCCAGCTGGCCCATGTAGGAGCATCTATTGAATATGGCGATAGATGCAATGGACTACTCTAAATAGCGAACAAAGAGATAAGAAATGGATTTTTGCACAGGGCCTAGCTGAGTGGAACCTCAATTTATAGGTACTATTGTAATCTATATAATAATTAATAATAATATTTGAAACATTTAACTGCAGAGCATAATTGGCTTGGTTAGTAAAGTTCCCCTGTGAACAAAAATGGCAAATGAATATTCACTTTTAATTTTGTAATTCGTGGGGTTCATTCCTTCTTCTGATTTTCTGTCTTATCCATTATTATAGCCTCTCTTTGCCTGACAAGACGAACAAGTGGCTTAGTCAGATGTCAACATTGGTATTGCTCTGTGTTCTGCAGCATTATTATGTGTAACTCCAGTTTCCCCTAGACTGACTACTTTGGTTTTGCATGATAACTTCAGGCCTAAGAATGGAGAAGCCTTTCATTTCATCAGCAGTGAAAAGCCCACCTATCCCTGTGTGCCGCTGTTTTCATTTTGCACAGAACCAAATCCCCAGTAATGGAACATACCTTACAAATAACGGTTTGCATTGCAGTGAGTCCAACCAACCTGTCCCAGTTTAACCTTCCTGGACCCAATATGATGCGTTCAAACAGCATCCCTGCACAAGACTCTTCTTTTGACCTGTATGATGACTCCCAGCTGTGTGGAAGTGCTACATCCTTAGAAGAGAGACCACGAGCAATCAGTCATTCAGGCTCATTCAGAGACAGCATGGAAGAAGGTAAGGCTGAGTTAACACTTTGATAAGCAAATAAAACACAAATGTAGCAGGATTCTATTTAAATGGCCACCTTGAGTTGTAAATATTGAAATAATTTAGTAAACTTTTCTGATTTATAGTGAACTGGACTAGTAGCACCTTTTTGCTCTGTTTGAGCACAAGAACGGGCATTTACAATAAGCTGGGAGAGGCAAGGACATGGTCTTTATAGACTGGACGCATTCTGTGTGTGACTTATTAATTGCCTGGAATAGGTTTTGAACTATAGGAAGTAGGATGCAGAAAATGTGGAAGGAAGGGCCTAACTCTTATTCTTGGGAAATGATTTTATCGTTTCTGCTTAAAATACTTATCCATGCCTTGGTTATCTCCTGCCTTGACTACTGCAGTCTCCTCCTCACTTAATGGTCTTATTCCTAACTTGTCTTCCCTCCATTTTAAAAAATGCTAAAACAGTCTTCCTCACCTCTATTATTATTTAAGTGATGACAATGTGCTTGGCACTGTACAAGAAACAAAAATAAAGACAGTCCCTTCCCTCAATCAGCTAACGTTTGTGAGACAAAGAGGAGACAGGATGTACTGAGTGACATAAGTAACAGATTATATATGTTTTAAATTGTTTTATTTGACTTTTTTGATGACATATCAGTGAGTGGCAGTGGAAACAAGACAGACTGATTCCTCAGTCATCTGCTTAGAGAAGTTAGATGAATTGATACAAGCATACAATGTCACCTAATGATAAGATCTGGATGGGACTAGTGACAGCACCCTGAGGGGAAGGGGCAGTGAGGAGGAAACAACAAAGAATGGAGTGGAAGAATGGAAAACAGGACCAGAAAATCCAAGTTAAAACAGGGCGCCAGGTATGAAGTTGCAATGAAGAGGCCATCAGAGACCTTGGAGAAAGCAGTTTAACTGGAGCAGAGTGGGTGGAAGCCAGACTGGAGTGAATGCATGAGTGAGTTAGGGGAGAGGAGGTCAATGCATCAGTAGTAAATGGATCTTAGTAGTTCATAGACCTTAGAGGTGAAGGGGAAAGGGGGCATGAGTTGATATAGATGAAGGGGGAAATGTGGCAAAATGTATTTTATTTTGGATGGGAAATTAGAGCTAACTTACACAGTGAAGGAAAGGAGCAAGAAGAGCATGGGAGAATGAGAGTTAGGGAAGCTGAATATGTGAGAGTAAGGGCAAGGGAAGTTAGTAACTGGGAGTGGATAGTATCAAGGGCAGAGCTGGAAAGTTTCACAGAGTGATGACAGGTGGAAGGAGGGGTTGCAACTATGATTTATAAATATCTCAGGATGGGCATTGGATCCTGTAGTATCTTGAAGTGTGACCAGGATATTAGTAATAATTACCAAATACTAAGGTGATTTAAAGTCTAGGCTGCCTATCAAGAAATGTTTTAATTGTTAATGTCTCATGCATGGCACACACACATGCTTCAGATAGTTATTAAAACAGCATAATATGGTAATACATTTTTCCTGGTTAAGAGCAAATATGAAACAACCTGCACAGCTGTGGAATTTTTGTTCAGACAATACTGAACAACATTTCATGTTATTGTATTGAAGATAAACCAACAGATCTTCCCTGAGGTTCTGTATCGGAGCATCTTCCCTCAGGATCTACCTTAGACATTGTGAGGCTAAACAGAAGTGGCTTTCAAATGTTCTCTCACTGTAGTCCTAACTGGCTTGTAGTCCTTCCAGAGCCCTATGGCCCATTCATTGGGACCAAATCCTACAGTCTTTATGCAGTGCTTATTGAGGGTAAAATCCTTTGATGGTCAGTTAGAATACAGCAGTGCATATTGCAGCACCACTTGCCTTTAAATACAAAGGTGCCAAAGCAGACTACAAGTCCAAGCATGCAGTGCTCTGTGTTGATCTGAAGAGAATTACCAGATAAGAAAGACCTGGGCATTTACAGTGGCTTCTATATCATTGGCAAGGCACTCCTCCATTTGAAAGGTGAGCTTGCTGCACGCTGTGTTTTGGAACTCTGCAGTCAGCACTCTGGATAGATGGGTGTTCATAGCTCCACCTCTGGTCTCTTGAAACTCTGTGTTTATCAGGTGCTTCACTACCAAACAACAGAAATAATGTTTGGTTTACTGGTGAAAATACTGTATCTCATTAAAAATCTCTCATACCTACAGTACACAGGCAAATGTTTCTCCATTTAGAGCAATCATTTCAAGTTCAAGAAAAAAATAACCGCTGTTTGTGTACACTGATAACCTCTAATAGCTGCTCTTTGTGGAAGATTGTTTCTCATTTTGAAAAGAGATTTTCTGCTATTGAGCTCCACAGGGAAGATCTCATGCTGTTTCATCAATATTTTATATAATGGCACTTCTTTTTTGTTTTCATTTTTTGTAGTACACGGGTCCTCATTATCACTGGTCTCCAGCACCTCCTCTCTTTATTCTACAGTAAGTATTGATAGTTTAGGAAAATAAAAAAAAGTCCTGCCTGTGATACTGTACATCTCCAATAAAGCTTTGTAGCTCACTAAATAGTTTTAAATTTAGGTGGATTAAAATTGCATGTAAGTATTGCAGTAAAGCAGTGGAACATCTATTTGACTTCAATTATTATACTTTTGCTTTTTCATATATAATTAGCTTCTTTTTTTTCTTTAAGTGGTGAATTTAGCACTCAGTAATCCTTCTGTGGTGTAATTTGAAGGCTGAAATATAAAAAAAATAACATGCTGAGTCCAACTTTACGTGGGGCTGCTTATTATGCACTGCACTATATTATTGTACTTCATAATTTTTGTTGATTTCATCATTGTTTGGTGTTTGTGCTCTTTAAGAGCAAGATCTTGTAATTGGGTGCCCCGTGGAGCATTTTTTTAATGTTACTGTTTGAGAAATTCCTCTTAAAAATACAGGGTTGTTTGTGGGAGAGGATACAATGTCTAGTTTAAATGCCTGTTGATCCTTCACAAAAATGACAGTATCTAGTTGTTCTTTTCAAAGAGAAAAATAGTTTCTTTACAATTAATTTATTTCATTAAATATGTTCGCCCAGCCCAAATGGAAGTTTGTTTTTAAATCTTCATTTGATTTGGGCTTTTTTGTAAAAAGGAAACATTAATTCTGATTTTTGTGTGATATGTTGTTGCACCTGTTATGCTGTTGAACGGCAACGATTTACTTACAAAAGCCTTAATAACAGAGTAGCTGCAGTGCAAGACATATGTCCATATTTTAAATTAGAAGAGTTATGTATGTGTTTTGTATGTTCTCTTGAGTAATAGATAAGTGATCCTTTGCAATATTTTAGCTAACTACAGTTAGAATAGATGTTGTCTAGCCCCTCAGGATGAGAAGGTACAAGGAGCATGTTTTCTCAATCCTCCTTCCCCTTTATACCCTATACACTTGCAGAAGGGGCATCCTTTGTGTCAGTCCTTGTGTTGCTGGTGACTAGCTCTGATGTTGTCTACTGTTGACAGTTGCTGCACTGGCCAGCAGAGCGTTCTGGCCCCATTCAAAGAATACTGCAGCTCCTCTTCAGATGGGGGCTCCCTCAGTCCTCACAGTCACTACTGAAAAGCCAGCATGCCTCTCTGAGTTGCCTCTTGGGGTGGAGTGTCTCCACACACACTAACCCCATGACAGGTTCTGGTGGCAACATTCAGAATAGAGCTTTTCACTTCCATTTTCCTAGTGGAAGAAGCCCTGCTGCCACTTCCCTCTCTTGGAGGCATTATAATCTATTCTCATAGGGAGTATCAAAAGCTGTATTTCAGCTCTGATATCAGTTTTTAGAAGTACTGGCAGATGAACAAAAGAGCAAATGATAAAGTGACACCTGGAGCTTTCATAATTTGTTTGATCAGTCAGCAGTTTTGCAATATCTCAGTTCCAATATTTTATATTGTTGCAAGGATATAATAATACTTTGTGTTTGCATAACCTCTGCCATTCAAGATCTCAAAGCACCTTTCAACCATTAGCTGAGCCTCACAGCACCATATTTCTAATAGGTGACCTGAGGCACAGAGTTTAAAAGACTTAGCCAAGGTCACACAAGAAGTCAGTGACTAGCAATACATTTTGAGACTTCTGATTACCAGTTCCCTTCTTTAGCCACTTTAGACCACACTTCTTGCTAAATTACTGATTATCTAGCTGTGGTAATGGAAGCTATAGACAGGTTTTGTTAAGGGCAAGGAAAGAATTAGGATTATAAAACTAGTGTGATTGCGCTTGCAAGAAGAAAATTTCTCCTGCTGGGTCCTCTGTGCTCCAGTGAAAAAGTTCAGACAATCTTGCAGCAATTAATCAGGAAGCAGTGCACAAGTGGAAACATCAGACAAAAGATTAGCTTGCAGTATCAGATTAGCTGAACATAAAGAACAACGTTTCATTGTTGAGTGATGTTCGGCTGTGCCCCACTTCTTCCAGAAAGAGGTAGCTTCAGAGGGGTTCTGGTACACATAATTCATTTTCTACCATTATTAGATCCCATCAGGAAGAAGAAATAAAAGAACTGGAGGTTTTCTACAGTTCAGGCCAAAAGTACCATGCAAGAATTCCATAGCAGCCCTCATTTCAATAAATGTCTTGAGTAACGATGTTTATCAATCTCTTTAACCACTGCCTTCATTCTTAGCATTATAATTTTACTACAGCTTAACCAGTAATTAGTGAGGAGACCAAGAGAGAGTAGCAGGTAAAGAGTATGATATTTAGATTAGTATCAGCAGAGATCAGCAAAAGAGCTGAAGTCTTTGACTTGCTGATATTGCATTTCTCACAATGGAGAGGTCCACAATGGAAAGGACTTCAAAATTCATCAGTTTTTTCAGTATGTATTGTGTGTTTTTTTAATTGTTTTTGTTTGTTTGATCTAATTCCATTTGTGGTTTCAGATGGCATTCAGACATATTGCAGATCTAGCTTTTGGAGACATTGTGCATGTAAGGATCAAACAGTTTTGTTTCACAGCAGTTTGCCATATAGTGGGTATTAGTAGATTGTGGCATACCAATAGTTTCTCAGCTATGACAGTAACCTGGTGTAGCTTACTCTATAAGGAGCTGACAGAAGGTGCACAGTGGTGTAAATTTAAAATAGCCTACTGTAATTTATATCTTTTTACACCCTTCTGTTTGTTACTTTATTTGCTATATTCCTCTCTACTGGCTCCACAGCATGTGACATACACTTAGGGTCCCTTAGCTTTAGTAAGCCAGCTAAGAGGGGATGTGTAAGGGAGTTGTAAATTACATGTTCATATTTTCTTGTGAGGCTAAAAATGTGATTGTAGTGGAGTCAGTTTAAGCTCCCTTTAGACTCCCGTAGATTTGCCTCGGAATTTGGCTGTCAGTATCACATTATGTTCCAAAAGCCTGAGGCTGGACTGTTGTGGTGTTAGTTTGCATTTTAATTTTAAGCCTTAGATTAATTAGTTTTGTGTCACAGGTTATGGTTTACAAGTTGGTATTGCCTCCACAGCCCCATTTTGTTCCTTCTGTTTACATCCTTCACCTAGCATCAAAAGAACAGTTTTCTGGAACTTGTCCCTTTGAGGAGTGGGTATGGCTTCCTGTGGGGACTACCTGCTCCATTCTGTTTTTTGGCCAAAGGGAGTCATTTGATTACTCTTTTGCCAGATATGTGCTTCCTCCTTTATCAAATATGCAGTGGCTGCCATAGTATTGTCAACTGCTTTGGGCCCAGAAATGAAGCAATCTACGTCATATCCCCATGTGGCATTTTCAGATGCTTCATTCCACAAGCACAGTAGTATTCTTGGAAGTACAGAATTCTTTTGAGTTCCTTGAATGACACCTCTTCATGATCATTGGTTAGAAAACATCTTCATGTCTAAATGCCCTATCAGTGGTCACCATTAAAAAGTCAACATTTACAAAGTGGAATGTAAGATACTGCCCCTTTTTTCATATTTGAAGGCCTGCATTTGGCAGCAGCACAGTATCTCAGATAACATATTTTCATAACCATTAGTAAATGTTGATTTTAAATGGTTGATAGATATTACTATATATATATATATATATATATATATTACTCTATTAGATGGGTCGCCTGATTTACAGTAAAACATCTGTAATTCCACTAATGATTTTGATGGAGGTATCAATGTACACACAGTTACACATACACACACTTACACTGCAACAAACTTTCCTCGATGTTTTATAACTGCAGTTGTTGTTACTGCAGTTCTTCTACTGTTCTTAAGAATCTTTTAGCAATTATAATAGACCTGATTCTGCTGTCATTACTGAGACAAAACTTTATTTGTACTCAGTTTGAGTTATTCCCAGTAAGGGCAAAAGGAGTTAATTCACTGTTTTTATTACAAATCTTTATTAAATTTAAATTCAATTATTTGTGCAGCTATATTGGGACACGTAATTTCTTGCTATTTTTGTAACCTTTATTATATTGCATTTAATTCTGTTTTTAAAACAGCTATTTTCTCTCTTTTCTTGCAGGCAGAAGAAAAGGCACATTCAGAGGTAAAAATCTTCCCTCAGTGTGATGGATGCTTGTATAGTAGTATTATTAGAGCTCATTAGTTGACAGTATTGCTACAAAGTGGAGATTTACTGCAAAAAAAGACACGATGCTAAAAATGTGTTGCAGCTGTGCTGACAAATGGTTTTCCAGTCCTCAGGCTGCAGAATTTTTGGATCAGTTACAAAAAAGGTGGAGAGAATCAATCAGTATCTCAAACTTGAGGCTGAAGGGGTCGGGATTTGTCTCTTTGCAGACCTCATCAGTACAGATCCCTTTTGAGCCAGAGGCATCTATGCAGGGAGCAAGAAAACAAGGTCCACTCTTGAGCCTGTATCACCCACATCATAACATGTTGCACAGTACCTCTGTTAGTCTATAAGGTGCCACAGGACCTTTTGTCGCTTCTACAGATCCAGACTAACACGGCTACCCCTCTGATACTTGAGTACTAAATCAGTCCACGTTGATGAATTTTAGAGAAAAGCAGATTGTCGCCACATGTTAATCAGTTCTGAAGTAGGAAAAAAGCCACTCTCTCCTCATACTCTATATGAACTAGTAACAAGAGTAGGTCAGCAGCTGGATTGAATTATAGCCTTACACAAAGGGAGATATTAGTCGCAGTAAAGAGGCTTTCTGCTAGAGCACTGGTAGTAAAATGGCACCAAGGATCTTGCTGCCACTTCACAGAGACACACACTTTTTTGGAACACTTTCTTAAACCTTCCTTGATTCCTGCAATCATTCTGCTCTTCTTCCACACTCAAAATGTTTAATATATGGCAAAAGGTTGATAATGACACTTGTTAAGAGGTGTTATGAAATACTGTGGAGGTGGGAAGAAAAATACCCATATCCTCTCTTACCCCACAGTATATTTCAAAATTGATTTCACCTAACACTTTCTAAGGTCTTTTCTATGAAAGATAAAGCAGAGGATTTACTCTTAACTTACAGCATCTTAGGTGGCATTTTTACATACTTCACTTCCCAGTGCACAGAGGTGAAATTGTCCCTCCTTTTTGTGGGTATTTTTGCATGAAGGAGCTCCTTATCACTCTGTGTCTTGAAGATGAGTTTCGTGAACATTATCAATCTCTAGGGAAAAGGGGTATTGAATAGCACAACATGAGAACCACCTTATTGTAGTTGCAGGAGTGTGCTACAAGTAAAGCTAAAACAAAAAGGGGGAGTAATTGGCATTGAAAACAAGGGAGAGAGGTTGGGGAAGGGAAAAAAGACAGTCCAGAATGAAGAGAAAGCTTAGTAACCGATGCCCCTTGCTTTGCACCAGTGAGAACATTCTTGGTTCACATGCTAGCCTTTGTATCTATGAGTACTCATCGATTTTTAAAGCATGCACAATATTTTTCTTGTTGATTTTCATGGGAATCACCTCGCTAAAGCACTGCAATGTCCTTTATAAATGTAAGCATTAATGTGAATGCTGTGTGTGCTTGCTTTCTGCCTGGCTTTACCCATCTTACTTTTGTGCTGGGGAGGTATCGTATGTATGTGAGAATCTGAGAGAGGTTTAGAGTGAAATCCCCCCTGTGCAGAGGATCAGCACAGGGCCTATGTACCACCTGAGCTCTCAGATAGAAGTTAAGTGGGGTTTAAGTGATGCACAGGCTTTGTGCTGGATATCTGTACTGGGTGAATTTCATCCTCAGTGCATTGCATAAAAATATTTTTTCTGAGGCAAGTGTTTTTTCCTAAAAAGAAGCATTAGACTTGGTTTAAATTTATTTTCACTCTTGAAAGTATGGAGAAGAATTTAAACGTACTTGTTGTATTTAGACCACAGTATTTTAAAACATATGAGGCTTAAGAGGGCATACAGTTATATTGCACTGAATGCAGAGAACATTTTCTTATAGCACATGTAGTAATCCTTGGAGTGAGTGCATCAAGTTCTTTTATTTTCAGGACCTGAGGCTTTATCAGGGGATGGTACAAATTATATTGTATATTTCGAGCCAAATTTTCAAAAATTAGGGCCTAGAAAATTTGGTTCCAAACATCACATTTGCATGTCGAAGCTGGGAATTGTGCACATACTGTAAGTACCTATTTGAACATCAAATGAGAGCTCCCATAAATGCGGCCTTTGAGTGTACAATGGAAACATGCCCAAATGCTGTGTGCGCAGTTTAGATGCCAAACTATTATGATTTTATAATTTGGCTTTTTGAGTAATTTTACGATTAATACATATGGAATTACAATTACTGTAAAACATTAATAATCCTCTAAAGAAAAAAATAAAGGAAATGAAATAGCTGATGAAACAAAAATGAGATATGAGTTTATCTGTTCTCAATCCAGCAAATTCATAAACTCCGAAGGGAACTGGTTGCATCACAGGAAAAAGTTGCCACCCTCACATCCCAGCTTTCAGCAAATGTAAGTAGTTTTTCCTTTATTATTGTAAATAATTCTTGAAACAAATAACTTCCAAAATCTACTGGTCTACTAATAAGTTCTTAAAGATGTACCATAATCTTTCAGTTCAGTGCATGTGAAAGGTGCCCAAATCACAGTCCTGGAGACTTGAGGTCCTTTTAACTATGTATTTATTTCAGCGTGTTCATAATGCACAGAAAAGGTTGGTCTGAGGACCTATGTCCACTGAACAGGTACAATACAGGCATCCCACCAAATAGCTTGACCCTAAATGGAAGAGTTCATCTCCTTGTGTTAGAGCCTTTTAGTCTCCATGCTGCTCAGTCCTTAGTGTCTCTTCTGATACTGTCAACAAGAGTACAAGCTGTAATGTTATTTTGTGATGGGGTACCTGTTCCCTAAGGACCCAGTTCTGCTGCCCTTATTCATGTTTAGTACCTGAATAGTCTCATTTTACCTAATGTGAGTAAGGGTGACAGAATCAAACCCAGTGAAATGAAGCCACCAATCCATTTTATGGGTTATTGAACAACCAGTGGAATGTAAAAGACTTGAATCATATCTGGTCAGAGACAGATATGAAACAGCAACCTATAGTAATGGTGAAAGACCCTGTATTCCATTATATGCCACCTAAACTAGCAAGTCCTCAAAACACCTGTTAGCTTGTCTGAGCCATAATGATAGTCTCATTTTTGTGATGGATATTAAATTTCTGCTACAGAGTAAGTCTATTACATTTTAAAAAAATTGAACAGCAATGTTCGGTGCTGCCTTACTGAATGATGTAGACACCAACGGAGACAGTTAACTCATATCAGCTGCAATAAAATAATAACGTTTTTTTGAAGATTTATTATATTAGTATACTAAGTAAAAAAAAAAGTACCAAAATCCTCTATTTGGAAAATTTGAATAAATACCTTATCAGTTGTTTATTAAAAAGAAGAAAAACTAAATATTGAAGTAAGTACTGTGTTTGAAATATATTTTGCGTTTCTTCCAACTTCTGCAAAATGAATTAATTTGGCTTTCACTGAAGTAGGGTAATTGTCGTCATGCAGTAAAATGTAAAGTGTCATCTTATGATGGTGGTGGGCGTAGAAAATTATCCCAATAGCTTCCTTAGATAATATGGTTTTCTTACAGTAAATGTGTTATATATATGAGTTAAGTGAAGGTTAATATGAAGGGACTTTCCAGCATAGCTAAACACATAATTTTCCAGCCAGTTCTTCAGAAAGAGTTTTTACACAACCAAAATTTTCCAGCTATTTTCCTGTGTTGAATTTCTGGGTAGAGAAACTGAAAAACGTAAGAGTCATCACTAACTTTATCTGTGCTCCACCAGTGTCCTAGACCTATACCAGTTAGGTTTTACATAAGGATATGGCACAGAGACAGTGGTATTTGCTTAGAGGACAACTTGCACCTAACCATGGAAAGTGGTCAGACTTTGCAGATAATACAAAACTACTCAAGATAGTTAAATCCCAAGCAGACTGTGAAGAGCTACAAAAAGATCTCACAAAACGGTGTATGGGCAACAGAATGAGATGAAATTCAATGTTGATAAATGCAAAATAATGCACATTGGAAACCATAATCCCAACTATACATATAAAATGATGGGGTCTAAATTAGCTGTTACCACTCAAGAGAGAGATCTTGGAGTCATTGTGGCTAGTTTTCTGAAAACATCCACTCCATGTGCAGCGGCAGTCAAAAAAGCGAACAGAATATTGGGAATCATTAAGAAAGGGATAAATAAGAAGACAGAAAATATCATATTGCCTCTATATAAATTCATGGGATGCCCACATCTTGAATACTGCGTGCAGATGTGGTCGGCACACCTGAAAAAAGATATATTGGAATTGGAAAAGGTTTCAGAAAAGGGCAACAAAAATGATTAAGGACATGGAACGGCTTCCATATGAGGAGAGATGAATAAGACTGAGACTTTTCAGCTTGGAAAAGAGATGACTAAGGGGGGATATGACAGAGAGCTATAAAATCATGACTGTTGTGGAGAAAGTAGGTAAGGGAGTGTTATTTACTCCTCATAACACATGAACTAGGGGTCTTCAAATGAAATTAATAGGCAGCAGGTTTAAAACAAACAAAAGGAAGTATTTTTTCACACAATGCACAATCAACCTGTGGAACTCCTTGCCAGAGAATGTTGTGAAGCCCAAGACTATAACAGGGTTCAAAAAAGAACTAGATAAGTTGATGGAGGATAGGTCCATCAATGGCTATTTGCCAGAATAGGTAGAGATGGTGTCTCTAGTCTCTGTTTGCCAGGAATGGGAGATGGGATGGATCACTTGATGATTATCTGTTCTATTCATTCCCTCTGGCGCACCTGGCATTGGCCACTGTTGGAAGGCAGGATACTGGGCTATATCAACCTTTGGTCTGACCCAATATGGCCGTTCTTATGATCTTATGACTATTTTGAACAACACCATTTCCTGCCATTTCAGTCTCTGAGTGATATTGGTGCTTGGAACAATAGCAGTAGGTTGAAATTAAACTCAAGCAAGATGGATGTGATAACAGAGGAAAAATAGAGCACGTTATGAAAACTGGTCAGCACCATATCATTACTCTCAGAAGAAAACACTTTGAGTTCCTTCTGGACACATAACTGACACTGCAGAGGCACATTCCAATAGCTGCAAAATGTACCTTCCACTTATGATTGTCTAGAAGTCTGGAATTCATCCATATAGCAATAGAGTTGATCATGATGATCCATGCATTTGTGTCCTCCAGATTATTGGAATGCACTCTACTTAGCCATGACTGACACGTTAGACACACACAAGCTACAATTGGAAAAGCATGCATCAGCTTGCCTGTCAAGCAGTACTGGTCAGCAAGAGCACATCATCTTGGTCATTACACATAGAATACCCGTTTAAGTTTGAGGTTTGAACTTACTGGCTCCCTATGGAATGCCAGTTTAAATTTGAGGTCTTGGCTTTGCTCTTCAAAGCCCTCCATCAGTTGCACCAGGTTATCTCAGGAACTCCCTCTTCCTTGATGACCAATGCCAGCCATCACAGGCGCACTCCTCAGGAACAATGAAATGATCACCAAGAGCAAGAGTAATGTGAGGGGATGACAGAGCTTACCTAGCAGCTGGTCCAAAACTGTGGTGATCCTTTGTTGTTTACAGTGTTGTAGCTGTGTTGGTCCCAGGATATGAGAGAGACAAGGTAGGTGAGGTAATAGCATTTATTGGATCAACTTCTTTTGGGAAAGGTACAAGCTTTCGAGCTATGTAGAGCTCTTCTTCAGGTCTGGGGAAGGAAGCAGAATGTCTGAGATAAATACAAGTTGGGACAGATTGTTAAATAGAAGGGGTTACACATGTCGGAGGCGGTCACTTGAAATGAAGTGGGCAATTGTGGGTTAGATTGTTATGCATAAAGGGTTGTAAATGGGAAATTAAGGGTAACAGGCAGTGTGGTGTGTTACAAATTGTTGTAATAAGCCATAAAATGATCCTTCCTATAAGAGCTAAAATGACCAAATACTTCTGACAGGACTAAAGTTCTATCTTTTCAATGTAGCTCTCCCATCGTATCAATGATGATCATTTCTTTTTAAAAATCTTACCTGTCCTAGAATAAGGGGAAGAGGACCACAGAGATTATGCGAATTTAGATTCTGTAGGATTTATATAATTCTATAAACTACTCAAGATATCACAGTGATGAATGCAATACAAATGTAGATAGATGTGGAGGGGAGAACATTATAAAACTGTGAGTGGAATTCATATGCTGCAATACCAGTGCTGATCTATAACTAATGGAAACTGGGCTATTTCATAGAGAGCTCCCTGTTATTCCTTCCAGTTGTCATACAGAAAAGACATGAGTTATTGAACGTGTTATCAGGAGATAATGCAATATACGAAATGTGAGCACTGTGTGTACTGTGTGCAGTTACTATGGTTTCAGAGTTACCAGATAATTGCTGTGCAATCTAGTGAGGTTTTTAAAGGCAGTTCAGGAAATAACTAGAGTTACCATCTTTGGGGAAAGTTGAGATGTTTGAGAGATAATATTATTGTACATTTTACTTGGAATGTGCTTCCCTAATAATGTGTGATAACACAATACATTAAGAATGTACTATATCTACTCAGTGCCTTACTTACTTTAAAACCTAGAGGTACTGAGAATTCAGGGATGGCTAAAATTTAGACCTACCGAGATTTCCATTAATTTAAGGAAATGTCTGTGCATTCTCAGGTATCAGTGTATGGTAGCTTTGGGAAAATGATGATTCTCTGATGAGATTAGAATCCCTCAGCGTGGCTTGCTGCTGTTGGGTTACTCCATTGAGATTTTATAAGCCTGAATGACACTATCTTGGGCTGTGATTATTTTTTCTTCATATCTTACAAGGAAAACAGTATTGAGCTCGATCTTTACTTTGTTGGGAGGTCAGCATAACAGACAATCAAAAAACCAAGGATGGCTCAGGATGTCATACCGGTGATTCGTTAGGTGGCACTTTTCCTTCCACTACTGAATCAGTGTTCCAGCATGTTCCAGCACTGCCCCAGAGAAGACCAGGAAGCAGATTGTTGCTCAGTGAGTCATAATTTGCCTCCCTGTCTTCTCCCATGCTCTGTTCTGATGCCAGAAGCAGCATGTGATACCCCACAAGCAAGCCTATCTATGCTTGCCAGCATGTTGGGGTGGGAGAAGTAAAGTCTAGGCTCTACCCAGTCCCCACTCTCTCCCACTCACTTCCATGGGGATGGGGGAGACAGTGGCTCTTCCCCCTCCTATGCTACAACCTGTAGTACAGATAGCCCATGCAAGAGAATAAGGGGATGCAAGGTGGGGTTTTTTAGTCAAAATTACATTTTGTTTAGATTTTTACTTCAATTTATTTTTTAAAGGAACGAACAACTTGAAAATGAAACAACAACATTTTGTTTGACACAAAACGATTCCCCACCCCCCACCCCCCCCGCATTTTTGGGAAACAAATTATTTGTACAGCTCTTTTGTGCATCTGTGTGTATAACAAAAATGCCAAGTGGTAAGACCTCTAGTCTCACAGGAAAGATAGCACCCCCAACAGCACAGTAAATACATAGAATCTATGGTTGTCTGGACATACATATATATGTAAATCTCTGCGTGAGAGTATGAATTTGTTTATGCAGATGCGCACCATGTGTGGTGGTGATATCCACGTGCTAAACTAAACTTATCATGCTGTCTTGACTGTGTCACCTGCCTACTAATCCATCTCTATGGAAACTGCTTATACCATTCTAAACTTGTGAGCAGTTTTAAAAGAGATCCTGTTAGCAGCAGGAAAAAACCTGCCAGAGAAACTTCTCCTTTTTTTCCAAACCTCTCAATATCTGGAATTCCTCCCAAAATTATACTTTTTTGGTGCATGAAACTCAAGGGTTTCATATCCTCTATGCATCAATAGGGGATTTAGACTCTTTATTGATTAAAAAGATCTTAGATAAAAGCAACCATTACTTATAACTACAACTTTCTTGCATGCTGTCACAAGATATATATTTTACAAATCTGTCTGGTGAAAATCACTGTCAGAATTAAGTCCAGTCCTAGGCTGCTTCCCTCCATTATCACTGCTATAAAAGATTTAAGGCCTAATAGAAAATACCCTCCTATAAACCCAAAGAATCAAAAGGACCCTCTTGCTGATATGCTACATGTAAGTATGGGGGATATGGGAGGGGGAGGGATGTTTTATCAGATCTTATTTACTATTAATAAAAAGTACAGAAGGATTTATATTTTCAATAAATTATAGTTTATGTAATCATTTAATTGTTATCTGGACTGTGCAATTTATTCTATTCACAGAAATATTTATATTGGTTTTCTGTTCACAGAATAAAAAAACAATATAAATATTTCAAATTAGTTTAAACGTATTTTTAAAATATATAGTTAACATTAATTATCATATGACAAACTCAGGTAGGTTTTTCATTTTACCTAGACCCTTTCTTCATCTTGGTAAACACCGGTTTTAGCTATCAAATAAATACAGAATTCTAGTTGTATATCTTTAAAGCTCTGAGGCATACTTGACAAATCTCCTTCATTTCACTCATTTTGATACCAAAGTTACCTACATTCCACAGAAATGTGAAGTTATTTAAAGCAGATATAATCACGAACCAGTCAGTGTTCTAGAAGTTACACTAAAAGAAGGAATTTCACAGCATTTTCAAAATGAAAATAAGAAAGAAAAACTTGTAGCACCTTAGAGACTAACAAATTTATTTCAGCATGAGCTTTCGTGGGTTAGTACCCACTTCATCGGATGCATGGAATGAAACATACAGTAGACAGATATTTATACAGTCAGAGAAACATGATAAGGTGGAGGTGCATAGACCAACCTTAAGAGGCTAATTAATTGAGAGGAACCATAACAGCAGGGGAAGAAAAACCTTTGAAGTGATAAACAAGATGGTCACACAGGTGTGAATGAGGATCGTTAACTTATGGGAAATAGATTCAATTAACGTAATGGCCGAGCCATTCGAGGTCCTTATTTAATCCTGAGGTAATACAATCTAGTTTGCATATCAATTCGAGTTCAACAGTTTCTCTTAAACTGTTGAACTCGAATTGATATGCAAACTAGATTGTATTACCTCAGGATTAAATAAGGACCTCGAATGGCTCGGCCATTACGTTAATTGAATCTATTTCCCATAAGTTAACGATCCTCATTCACACCTGTGTGACCATCTTGTTTATCACTTCAAAGGTTTTTCTTCCCCTGCTGTTATGGTTCCTCTCAATTAATTAGCCTCTTAAGGTTGGTCTATGCACCTCCACCTTATCATGTTTCTCTGACTGTATAAATATCTGTCTACTGTATGTTTATTCCATGCATCCGATGAAGTGGGTACTAACCCACGAAAGCTCATGCTGAAATAAATTTGTTAGTCTCTAAGGTGCTACAAGTTTTTCTTTCTTATTTTCATTTTGCTGACACAGACTAACACGGCTACTACACTGAAACAGCATTTTCAGTTCCCTGGATGAATAATTTTGTGGTGTCCCTTATGTTGGGTCTTTGTCACACATTACCTCTCACTTTTGGGCCACAGCAAGTCAAATGTTGTATGAGAGAGTTTCCTGTGTTGTATTGGCCCCAGACACTGTTTAACCAGTTCAGATGTTCCTGTTGTGGAAATATCCATCTTTTGATCCTCAGTCCGTGAGCCTCCAATTTCCCAGTCCTTTCAGTATCTGGAAAATATGCAACCCTTTGTTCTCACTTGGCTCTGGGGAGGAAAACCTATTGCTAATATTCATCATTAATAATTATCTCCTCACCTACCCACTCAACTTATTTTACTATATAAAGTTTCTCTTGGCAAAGTCAAGCAAAAGTACTCCATGGGAGTGAAAATGAAACATTTTTGTCTTTCATTTCATTTCTATTTTATGCATGTTTTCCTTCATGTGCTTAGTCATGAAAGCTTCTTGGTAAGATTTATGCAGTACATGTATTGCTACAAGAATTGACAAGTTGAATTATGATCAGATTAGCCAAAGCTTTGCTTTCTGTTTTTGGGTTGAAGCCTGTCAATTACAAGGTAGAACATTCTTCAGATATTTGGAAACCCTTGTTAAAAGTTTTGCTTCTTTGGGTTTATTTTTGTTATGCAAGTTCTGTTATATCAAGCACTCTGCTTGATTTAATCTGTTTCTCTCATTTGATAAACTCCAAAGTGTTTTACTTGTGAGTGATTAAACCTATATGCAGAGTCCAGCTGCTGCTTGGGTACTTAATTTACAGTTAGTTTGAGATTCTGGCTTTTAGTCTGTTGCTTGGTTCTGTGTCACGGAAGGGCAAATCTCAATACTAATTAAGAAAGGGCAGCTTTTAGTTCAAAATGTATCCAACCAGCAAACTTCCTGCTTGACTGACAAGGGCTCAGATTCCAGCCATCAGCCTGAGCTTCAGTCCTCCCCTGTGTTTTCAGTGTTACTTTGATCAATGCCTTGTACTGTATGAAGCTGAAGAGTGCATGACGGCAAAACTGTAATAGATCCAGGATGCCACTAGAAAGCAGAGGGGGTTCTTTGGCTAACACTCTTGTTTGGCCAGCCCTGAACCACTATCCTACGGCCAAACAACAAGATAATAGCAGGAGGCGAGCAGGAAAGGTCACCAGATGTACAGTCACTTCTTGCAATCAGCCAGATCCCTTGTGGCCTCTCTCACATCCTTTCATTCAGCCATGTCAGGTGGGAGGAAATTTATTTACTTATCTTTATTTTATAAACGTGAGCAGAGCAGTACAAGCTATAAAGAATGTAAGCAAACATAGACTTGGGTATATAGACATCACATTCAAGGTGGGCTTTAAACCCAAGATTGTATTTTCCAAGAATGTCATAAAATTCAATGTGTAAAATCAGGTTCTGGTCTTCTTACAATGTGGGACTCATTCTGCAGATCCTGTGCACCCGCATCTCCAGTTGCTTTCCAAGAGAGTTGTAGATGTAAGGAATGCAACATCAGGTCATATAGTAGATATGGCATTAGCTGTATAATTAGTTACAAATGAATAATATTTGGATATACGTTGCTTTAGAAATGCTTTTAACATTGCCTAACAACATATTGAATGGCTATGCAATTCCTTAACTATGGCTCCAGAGTATCACTTCAAGAACCAATACTGCACTATACATGTAAAAATATAAGCATTTGTGTTGAAATATGTGGCATTTATGCTAATTATTCTAGACTATTTTACTCGTTATTTAAATTGTGTAGACTGTAACTGAAGCAATCTTCATAATCAACTAAGCCTTTTGAGATGCAAATGATTGATTATAAATATTTTTAAGTATTTCAGTTCAGAAATATTATTTGATAAGAAACAAGGAATGGCTCTTTTTTCCATATTATGGATGATTTCAGTTCCTCACCCAATCTCTGCAATATCAAAAATATATTATTACTCAGTTTTTAAATTGGAAATTCAAAAGTGTAAAATAGGTACCTCATTTAAATTTCAAAATATTAATAAGGGTTTTTTGTAGAGCAACTGTTGCCTGGCATTACACATATCAATTGTGGCTTGGCTAATCAAGCTGAGAGGGCTTTTCCAATGAACAATCTGGCTAGATTGTACTATGCTTAGTCACTCCATTGAGAGTAGTCCCACTGACTACTGTTTAAATAAGTGCTCACTAAAGTCGTTGCATGGTCCAGCCCCTTGAACTTAAAAAATTAACATTCTTTATTTGGTAGGTCATTACTCTATTCTATTGTGATAGACAACAAAGGTAATAAAAGTAAATATTATTCAATAAAAAATAACTCTAATTATTTTCAGTTTGCTTCTCATTCATGAGGTTTATGAAATAACTAACTAAAGAGCATGTTTTGAGCCCCTTAACATCAGCAAACCCCATCTTATTTATACTCCTGACAGAGTCTCTCAGGTGAGATCCATCATCATCCAGATGCAATTCCACTCATGCTTTAAAATTGTGGATTTTTTAAATGCAAGGGAAAAAAAACATTCTATCATAGACTATTTTTTTAAAATCCATGATTGTGACATAGCTATCATTTTCTAAAGGTTTTCAGGCCACGATATGGTATATCTACATCAGACAATATAGCTTTTCAATCCTTAATTTTTCCCATAATCTTCTGGTTAAATATTCATAGAGACATGCAATGTGAATTAAAAATTATACTATATGTAACTCTGAATTTAAGATATAGATTATAATAAATATGCCCAATTACCTTCCGAAGACGTGTATTACAGCATAATCATGAAAGAGTGGTATAAATTATGTATAATCAGAGCAAACAATTACATGTCCTCTTTGTGGTTTGCATGCCCATACCAAACAAACTGACACCTGGGAGTTATACTCATGGAAGACTGCGTGCATATCTATTCAAAGATTTTTTCATGAAGCAATGAATGGAGAAACTCCATTAGCTTACTGTTAACAAATGTAAAATAGGAGAAAATTGGCTGTAGTTCCTCGATGAGAGCATGTTCTATTTGAGCTCTGATTATATGCTGAGTTACCTGTCATATTCAAGAGAATTAAAACAAAGTAAAGTTGCCTGGATTCTATTGATAATACAGTGCTGATTTTTCAAGTGGAAAGTGGCCTTAAAAATTAATGGTGGTTTTAAAAGGCAATTGCTGTTTTCTTTTAACTAACATGAGTGTGAGATTAGTGTAAGAAATCAAGTTGTGCTATTTCCAAAACATCAAGGATGACTTTAAACAGTATATATACTCATTTTAAACTTACATATATATGTATATATATCTCCGCTGTAATTACATATATATTGTTTAACGGTGCGATTAATCACGATTGCATTTTTTTAACTGTTAACTGTGATTAATCAAAACGAAAATAAGAAAGAAAAACTTGTAGCACCTTAGAGACTAACAAATTTATTTCAGCATAAGCTTTCGTGGGTTAGTACCCACTTCATTGGATGCATGGAATGAAACATACAGTAGCCCTAAAATCAGTTAACTTAAAAAAATGTACTCATGATTAATCGCACTGTTAAACAATAGAATACCAATTGAAATGTATTAAATATTTTTGCATGTTTTTCTACATTTTCAAATGTATTGATTTCTATTACAAGACAGAATACAAAGTGTAGAGTGCTCACTTTATATGATTATATTTATTACAAATATTTGCACTGTAAAATGATAAAACGGAATAGTATTTTTCAATTCTCTTCATCCAATACTGTAGTGCAATCTCTTTATTATGAAAGTTGAGCTTACAAATGTAGATTTTTTGTTACATAACTGCACTCAAAAACAAAACAATGTAAAACTTTAGAACCTACAAGTCCACTTAGTCCCCATTCGTGTTCAGCCAATGCCTAGGACAAACAAATTTGTTTACATTTACCAGAGATACTGCTGCCTGCTTCTTATTTACAATGTCACCTGAAAGTGAGAAGAGGCTTTCACATGGCACTATTGTAGCCAGCGTTGCAAGGTATTTAGGTGCCAGATATGCTAAACATTTGTATGCCCCTTCATGCATTGGCTACCATTCCAAAGGACATGTTTCCATCCTGATGATGCTCATTAAAAAGATAATGTGCTAATCAAATTTGTGACTGAACCCTTTGGGAAAGAATTGTATGTCTCCTGCTGTTTTACCCGCATTCTGCCATATATTTCATGTTATAGCAGTCTTGGATGATGACTCAGCAGATGTTTGTTTTAAAAACACTTTCACAACAGATTTGACAAAACGCAAAGAAGGTACCAATGTGGTATTTCTAAAAATAGCTACAGCACTCGACTCAAGGTTTAAGAATCTGAAGTGCCGTCCAAAATCTGAGAGGGACGAGGTGTGGAGCATGATTTCAGAAACATTAAAAGAGTAACACTCAGATGTGGAAACTACAGAACCCGAACCACCAAGAAGGAAATTCAACCTTCTCCTGGTGACATCTGACATTTTCAGATGATGAAAATGAACATGAGTTGGGTCCGCTCTTTTTTGGATAGTTATCAAGCAGAATCCCTCATTAACATGGATGTATGTCCTCTGAAATGGTGGTTGACGCATGAAGGAACATATGAATCTCTAGTGCATCTGGCACGTAAATATCTTGCAAAGCCGGCTACAACAGTGCCATGTAAACATCTGTTCTCACTTTCAGGTGACATTGTAAACAAGAAGTGGGCAGCATTATCTCCTGCAAATTGTAACCAAACTTGTTTGTCTGAGTGATTGGCTGAACAAGAAGCAGGACTGAGTGGACTTGTAGGCTCTGAAGTTTTATATTGTTTTATTTTTGAATGCAGTTTATTGTACATAATTCTACATTTGTAAGTTGAACTTTCATGATAAAGAGATTGCACTACAGTACTTGTATTAGGTGAATTTTGTTTCTACAGTGCAAATATTTGTAATCAACAATAAATATAAAGTAAGCACTGTACACTTTGTATTCTGTGTTGTAATTGAAATCAATATATTTGAAAATGTAGAAAACATCCAAAATAGTTAAATAAATGGTATTCTCTTTTTGTTTAACAGCGCGATTCATCGTGCGATGAATGACAAGAAATTTTTTAATCGCTTGACAGCCCTAATATATAAATAAACTTTACTCTATAATTTAGGCTGACAATTTCATAAATGCATGCCAAATATGCAAAGCAGATATCTGTATACACAATTGCTGATTAATCTCTAGGAAACTACATGTTTTCCATGTACACTTAGGCTCATGTTTATAAAAATTTAGTCCTTCAGGCATGAATCTTTTCAGGACAAGCTTAAGCCTGAGTTATGAAATAGAATATATATCCTTGAGCATAAGTTGAAAGCAGATTGTTTGACTACTACTACCATAAATAATTAACTGTATGACTCTATGTGTACTTATAACACAGACCTTTACATGATGTTGCGGAATCTTTACATCCCTCTAAAAGGTGTACAAAACTACTTACAGCCTTCAACAAAGCAGTTCTGATTCAGCCAGTCTCATGTGCATAATATCCTTCCATCTATGAGAAAGAATATGCACAGCAAGGTGATGGGAGGTTCCTTTCACCTCCCAGCAGCATACCTTGACATGAGCCAAACAAAATCTTCTGTGTTGTATCCTCTTCCCCCACCATTCATAGATTCTAGGGCTGGAAGGGACCTCGAGAGGTCATCGAGTCCAGCCCCCTACCCTCATGGCATGACCAAATACTGCCTAGACCATCCCTGATAGACATTTATCTAACCTACTCTTAAATATCTCCAGAGATGGAGATTCCACAACCTCCCTGGGCAGTTTATTCCAGTGTTTAACCACCCTGACTGTTAGGAACTTTTTCCTAATGTCCAACCTAAACCTCCCTTGCTGCAGTTTAAGACCATTGCTTCTTGTTCTATCCTTAGAGGCTAAGATGAACAAGTTTTCTCCCTCCTCCTTATGACACCCTTTTAGATACCTGAAGACTGCTATCATGTCCCCTCTCAGTCTTCTCTTTTCAAAACTAAACAAACCCAATTCCTTCAGCCTTCCTTCATAGGTCATGTTCTCTAGATCCTTAATCATTCTTGTTGCTCTTCTCTGGACCCTCTCCAATTTCTCCACATCTTTCTTGAAATGTGGTGCCCAGAACTGGACACAATACTCCAGTTGAGGCCTAACCAGCACAGAGTAGAGCGGAAGAATGACTTCTCGTGTCTTGCTCACAACACACCTGTTAATGCAGCCCAGAATCAAGTTTGCTTTTTTTGCAACAGCATCACACTGTTGACTCATATTTAGCTTGTGGTCCACTATAACTCCTAGATCCCTTTCTGCCGTACTCCTTCCTAGACAGTCTCCTCCCATTCTGTATGTGTGAAACTGATTGTTCCTACCTAAGTGGAGCACTTTGGATTTGTCCTTATTAAACTTCATCCTGTTTACCTCTGACCATTTCTCCAATTTGTCCAGATCATTTTGAATGATGACCCTATCCTCCAAAGCAGTTGCAATCCCTCCCAGTTTGGTATCATCTGTAAACTTAATAAGCGTACTTTCTATGCCAATATCCAAGTCGTTGATGAAGATATTGAACAGAGCCTGTCCCAAAACAGATCCTTGCGGAACCCCACTCGTTATACCTTTCCAGCAGGATTGGGAACCATTAATAACTACTCTCTGAGTACGGTTATCCAGCCAGTTGTGCACCCACCTTATAGTAGCCCCATCTAAGTTGTTTAAGTATTTCCCTCGTTTATTGATAAGAATATCATGCGAGACCATATCAAATGCCTTACTAAAGTCTAGGTATACCACATCCACCTCTTCTCCCTTATCCACAAGACTCGTTATCCTATCAAAGAAAGCTTTCAGATTGGTTTGACATGATTTGTTCTTTACAAATCCATGCTGGTTATTCCCTATCACCTTACCACCTTCCAAGTGTTTGCAGATGATTTCCTTAATTACTTGCTCCATTATTTTCCCTGGCACAGAAGTTAAACTAACTGGTCTGTAGTTTCCTGGGTTGTTTTTATTGATGGGCACTATATTTGCCCTTTTCCAGTCTTCTGGAATCTCTCCTGTCTCCCATGATTTACCAAAGATAATAGCTAGAGGCTCAGATACCTCCTCTATTAGCTCTTTGAGTATTCTAGGATGCATTTCATCAGGTCCTGGTGACTGGCAGGCATCTAACTTATCTAAGTGATTTTTAACTTGTTCTTTTTTTATTTTATCTTCTAAACCTTCCCCCTTCCCATTAGCATTCACTATGTTAGGCATTCCTTCAGACTTCTCAGTTAAGACCGAAACAAAGAAGTCATTAAGCATCTCTGCTATTTCCAAGTTTCCTGTTACTGCTTCTCCCTCCTCCCTCCTCACTGAGTAGTGGGCCTACCCTGTCCTTGGTCTTCCTCTTGCTACTAATGTATTGATAAAAAGTTTTCTTATTTCCCTTTATTCCTGTAGCTAGTTTGAGCTCATTTTGTGCCTTTGCCTTTCTAATCTTGCCCCTGCATTCCTGTGTTGTTTGCCTATATTCATCCTTTGTAATTTGACATAGTTTCCAATTTTTATATGACTCCTTTTTATTTTTTAGATCTTGCAAGATCTCGTGGTTAAACCAAGGTGGTCTTCTGCCACATTTTCTATCTTTCCTACCCAGCGGAATAGTTTGCTTTTGGGCCCTTAATAGTGTCCCTTTGAAATACTGACAGCTCTCCTCAGTTGTTTTTCCCCTCAGTCTTGATTCCCATGGGACCTTACCTATCAGCTCTCTGAGCTTACCAAAATCCGCTTTCCAGAAATCCATTGTCTCTATTTTGCTGTACTCCCTTCTACCCTTCCTTAGAATTGTGAACTCTATGATTTCATGATCACTTTCACCCAAGCTGCCTTCTATTTTCAAGTTCTCAACGAGTTCTTCCCTATTTGTTAAAATCAAATCTAGAACAGCTTCCCCCCAGTAGCTTTCTCAACCTTCTGAAATAAAAAGTTGTCTGCAATGCAGTCCAAGAACTTATTGGATAGTCTGTTCCCCGCTGTGTTATTTTCCCAACATATATCTGGATAGTTGAAGTCCCCCATCACCACCAAATCTTGGGCTTTGGATGATTTTGTTAGTTGTTTTAAAAAAGCCTCATCCACCTCTTCCACCTAGTTAGGTGGCCTGTAGTAGACTCCTAGCATGACATCATCCTTGGTTTTTACCCCTTTTAGCCTAACCCAGAGACTCTCAACACTTCCGTCCCCTATGTCCATCTCCACCTCAGTCCAAGTGTGTACATTTTTAATATATAAGGCAACACCTCCTCCCTTTTCCCCCTGTCTGTCCTTCCTGAGCAAGCTGTACCCATCCATACCGACATTCCAATCATGTGTATTATCCCACCAAGTTTTGGTGATGCCAACAATGTCATAGTTGAATTTATTTATTAGCACTTCCAGTTGTTCCTGCTTATTACCCATACTTCTTGCATTTGTATACAGGCATCTAAGATACTGATTTGATCTTGCCTCCCAGTTTTCCCCTGACCCTCCTATCTCTTTGTCATTAGAGCCCATGCTCCCTCCTATTTCCGACCCATCTCCCAGGTCCCCATGTTCTCCACTTACCTATGGGCTTTGCTCACCTGTCCCCGTCGAACCATTCATATGCCTTAATCTTTTTTAGATTGTACACTTTTCAGGATACAATTATTTATTTCTGTGTGCTTGGCAATACCTAGGAGATTTGGGAACAACTAAGTACACCTGAATGCATTTGAACAACATTAATAACTGTACTCATAAAATAATTAGAACTTGCATCTGCAAAAGCTGTTGAGTAGCATATATGTTTGTATGCACCAAAGAGTTAATTTTTCACATACATGGGTGCTTGAGCAAGCACCGTTAACCTCTTTGAATGCACAAATGCCTACTTTGGGTGTGCATGTTTTGGAAACACAGTACAGGTGCCTACATTTGAAAACTTTGCCTATAGTCACTTTCATTTTTACTATTTGGTTTTGTGACAGAAGATTCCATAATTCTAGCATGTACTGTATTCTCAATTCCCCACCAGCATCCTATGTATTTGATTCAGGAGTGCTCTCCCCTTTGACAAATTTTATACTGTTTAAAATTAGGTACTTTTCCTGGGCAATGAATTCACATTTTGTAAAAGAACCTCTCTCCTTTAACCATATCTTGTTCGTCCTCTCTCATCTTATCAAGTTCGTCCTGGCCCTTTTCTCTTCTTTGCCAGTATGTGTAAGTTAAGTGGCAATCCCCCAGAAAAAAATAAGTTAAGCAAGGTGACCCATGGATTTTGTGAATCCTACAAAGTTCCATGGAAATAGCAGTCCATTGCCGTGTTACAAACTCTTAGAGAGAAATCCCTCCATTTGAATATTTTCTGAAACTGTAAGCATGAACACACTCTTTCTCCTTCTACGTGACGCTTACAGCCATAAAATGTTAATAACATCACTGACACATTTTTCCTGCAATTCCTTGGGGGGTTTAATAGCTGTAACATTTTAGATGTCATGACAATTGACTCTTATCTAAACAAATAAATACATAACAAATAATGAGTGTGTCTAGCCTAATGCTTCTTGAATATAGTCTGTGTTGGGTATTCTCAGAAAATTTGAATGAAACATTTTAAAACAACGCAATGTTGAATTTCAATTTCTGTTTGTTGCATTATTGAAAAAGGTAGGCATCTAACTTCAAAGAAATCAGTGCCTTTATATTAAAACAACACAAGGATAGATATGCAGACTCAACCCACTATAAAGACCAGTAGAAATAAGATTATATTATGGCTCTCTGCAAATGTCTGACACTTTCAGAAGAGTGTTGCTGTATTAGAGAAATAGACAAAGTAATAATATATTAAAAGGTCATCATGACAATATCTAGACACATTCCATAGTCTGGTTCCATGGACTCTTCTAGACAAGCTTTGTATCTGGGAGCCTGACAGCTTAGAACTTTTCTTTAAATTCGAGTGCTTGAGTCCTTCTGTTATTATTTTCAGTAATGGGAAAGAATAACGTCAGGAGAGAAGTTCTATTGCCCAGAGTAATAAGAAAAGCAAATCACACTTAAATATCTTGAAGGCTGCAACTAAAGAGTTGGAGAAGATAAAAACGAGCCTGGAAAAGTGGAAAATGCTGTGGCAGTTGGGGTGGGGTGGGAGAAGGCAAGGAGATGAAGTAGAAATTACTGAGTGCTACAGATTACAGATTTTGTTAGACCAGCCAAAACACATAAATTATACCTTATGTACCATGGAAGCTTTGCTCAGTCCATTTCATACCCTAGCGACATTTCAAATGTTTTTCTTCTGTTTCTTTCACAGGCTCATCTAGTAGCAGCTTTTGAAAAGAGCTTAGGAAATATGACTGGCCGACTGCAGAGCCTAACAATGACAGCTGAACAAAAGGTATGCTTACAAAAGCAGACGCTTGAATGTGGAACATAGCAGATTATTTTAGGGATTGTGTTTAAATTTAAAAAAAATCAAAAGAAAGGACAGCTGTGACAACAGGACAGACACATCTTTCTTTCCTGGCCATTGCAATCAAATCTTCATAAAGCTCTATTAGAATTAAATTGTGCCACATCAGATTTACCCTAACAATGTCACAGTATGGTTTGAAGATACAATCTTTCATTTCCAGATTTTAATTAAAACGTTTGTGACTCTTGGTTTAATCCATATGGAAAGATTCTTCAACAAAGGCTCATCATAAACAATCGGAGTATTTCATTCCAATCCGACAACATTGTCAGAATACTAAAAATTTGGCAAAAGAAAGGATTTTAAATAGAGAAAAACGACCCTGTTGAAAGTGTTTATGAAATGTGACCAAGCTGTTGTCTAACAGATTTGATTTTGATTTTGCTATTTAGTGGGGAAGAAATATCCAAACCCAATACCTAGTATATGTAATCAGATGCATGGTACCAGTTAAAGGAGCTGCTGCTGTAGAGCCCGATTCTGCCAGGTGCTGAGCACCATGACCCCACCCAGCAAAGCATTTCCTTAACTTTAAGTATTTGAGTATTCCCACTAACTACAATGGGCTACTCACAGTCTTAAAGTAAACCATGCACTTAAATACATTGCAGGATTGGCAGCAGGGTGCTCAGCACTTTGCAAGTTGGAGCTCCCAGAATCAGATTCTGCTACCCTTACTTATGTTGAGCAGACTCTTACTCAGCAAGTACTCCCATTGGGCCAGACTGAACCCTTTGCACGCTGGTAAGCAATTATTCACACAAGTAGCTCCACTGAAGTCAGTGTGAGTAGTGGTTCACTGTCTGGCCTCCTTTTGATTAAGTGGAACCACTTGCAGAGTTAGGAACTACTCTCCGTGAGTAAGGGTGACAAAACCGGCCCTTAAGTATCTCATAATAAAAAGCATGTTTGCAACTTTTTTATATAGTAAACAAAATGTTCTCAAAAGGTTTATGTTAAAAACAATTTTTAAAAATCTTTTGTAAAGCCTCGTTTCCCTCAGAAGGCCTCCTATCCAGAAGAGATTAAAATGGTGACATTGAAACAAATCAGCTCATAAGTAAACTCATTTTCCCAGAGACTTGAGAGCATGTTTTGCCCCTTCTCCTCGTTCCTCTGCCACTGAGGTTAAATTCCTTTAGCAGCTTTAATCCTCATTACATAAAATGAGAGTTAGAAGGATTGATTCTTAATGCAGCAGTAATAAAACTAGTTTTAATTAAAATTGACTGTGCATTCCAGTGTAGAATTTATGGCCTGGACGTGGAACAATGTCACTCTGTAAATTGCATAGCTATTGTTGTAGAGCAGGTTTTTGTGCTTAACATTTTATGCACAGTTTACAGTTTTTGGTAATATACAAATTGAGGATAGAATTCATCCATTAAAGAATCATCTATCAAGTTAAGGGGTGTAAAAGAGAATATTTTATATACTTTAGGCTATATAATGACTTTGAATGTCATAATGAATGTTCAGAGGAGAGCCTTTCTTAGATCAATCTTTAGTGCTAAAATATTTTCATAAGATTCATAGATTCTAAGGTCAGAAGGTGACCATCATCTGACCTCCTGTGTAGCACAGGCCATAGAACTTCCTCAAAATAATTCCTAGAATGTATCTTTTAGAAAAACATCCAATCTTGATTTTAAAATTCTTAATACTTCATCATTATTACACAGCATTTGAAGTCACATAAATGCAAATGAGAATATGTTAGCTGAATGTAATATTTTTGAGAGAAACTATATAGTCTATCTGGGACTTAATTTTACCCTTGTGAAAGCCCACTGACTTCACTTTGATCACTGCTGTCTTTTTTTTTTTATCGTGGAAAAACATTTTTCCTTTGTTACATATTTTGAAACTCTCTCGGCTGTTCCCACAGGAATCTGAGCTTATAGAACTAAGAGAAACCATTGAAATGCTGAAAGCCCAGAATTCTGCTGCGCAGGCTGCTATTCAGGGAGCTTTGAATGGCCCTGATCATGCCCACAAAGGTATGTTTTTGTCACTGTCAAAATAAGTACTAATTTGTTCCCCAGAGAAGAGCAAAGCTGCTGGTTTTCTGTTATTTTGAGGACAGTATCTGTGGCAAGGATGAGAGAATTCTGGACTCAGTGTTTGTCATATTTGTGTTGTTTCCACAGCTGAAAAACTTGCATGCATCACCTATGTGCCACACAATTCTTGGAGCCCTGACTTCTCAAAGTTGTATGGTCAGGAATCAGATGCTGAGTGCTGAAAGTTAATCATTTCAGTACACTTGTAGGTATAAAACATGTCCAAGACATCACATAACAAACCATGTATTGCAAAGGTGTGCAGTATCATTCATGTTGGTACGCAGCAGCCACAAAAGGATTAACCAGAGAAGAAAGAATGATAGCAAAGGTGACTTTTTGTAAATGTCATTGATTGTTTTTTTATAAATAGCATTATTTATGAACAGCTAGCCCAAGACTGTTTTACTAAATGTCTTCAAGACAATGTAGCTTAAAAATAGAAAGTAGCACTTCTGAATAATTCCTTTAAAAAGTAGTTCCTCCCAGTATTTTGGGGTGTATGCAAGGAGTATATTTTCTGGTGATTAGGGTACGGCTATTAGAAACTTAAAAAAATTATAAAACCAAAAGCTTTCCTGACCTATTATCCACTTCCAATATCCTTCACCTTCCAGGTCTTTAATTATATTTTATTTTCAATAAACTACTGGTTGCTGATTCCCAGGGTGGCATGTCAGGGAGTAGCATCTTGCTTCAAAATCCAATTCAGCCAAGGGTCAAACAGTGCCCAGACCCTTCAGACAACAGCTCTGTAAGAAGTAAGTCAGTGCCTTGAAAATTATTTAAGCAACTGAACTGTAACATAATTAGGCCCCAATCTTGGACAAGGATCTGCTTAATTATAAGGGTCCACTTGCACGGATTGCTGTCCAGGATTGGCACCTCCGTGAGAGGCCCCTATTCAACAAGATGCTTAAACTTGTGCCTGGCTTTATGCATGCGAGTAGCCCATTAACTTCAATGGGACTACTCACATCCTGAAATACCTTGTTGAATCAGGGCTAGAAAAACCATCAATGCCTGTTACATATATTATGTGTATTTGGGCTTCTTTAGAGAAAGAAGGTGCTGCATAAATGTAAGTATGGTTATTATATTGAAACTAGAGTCCATATCACAGATGGACAGATGGTTTATACAGTATTTTCTTCTTCTTTTTTTAGATTTACGTTTAAGACGACAACATTCCTCAGAAAGTGTTTCCAGCATCAACAGTGCCACAAGCCATTCAAGCATTGGCAGCGGTAATGATGCTGATTCCAAGAAAAAGAAAAAGAAAAACTGGGTATGTGCTCAACAGGTTTAAACCCATCGCCTAGATATTATGTAGCTTCCTCGTTCCTGAATAGCATAATGGCCCGTTTCATCTACAATATCCTTGTGGGGCAAGAGAGATATGGAGCAGTTCTTACCTAGTCACACTGTGATGTTACTGGCAAGCCAAAAATTGTTGATTACCAGTGGGAAATTATTTACATCAGTCAGGATCAATTTAAAACAAATATATAACATTAAAGTAGCTGCTATGATCAAACAAATGACTGGGCTTTGATAACACTGTTTTAATTTTCTTTAGTAAAATGGATTGACTCAAAAATGTTACCGAACAATGAGCTGAAATCTGTTGTTAATTCAAACAGTGAGAAAGATGCAATGTTTAGAGAAATAAAGTTTTTTAATCAAACAAATCACAAAGATATCACACAGTATGAAAGTTTTATTGAAATATTTTCTATACATAATAAAAATATGTTTTTGTTGTTTAAAAAATGTTTATGCAGGTAATATTTTAAAATACTCATCAGCCTTCATTCCCTTGATTTGTAATTCCCCACTCTTTCATGTTTCTGCAAGGTGAACTCTAGAGGAAGTGAGGTGAATATAAACCATGGAAAATTTGGCATGCATTTATAAAGAACCCTATCTTGGCATGATTGCTATTCATTTTGGCAGTAGGCTTTTGTACCTTCTAAAACCAGATTATCCTGTATGTCTTCTCAGTTTGTCTCTATTCATTTTAATCTCAAAGTTTAAAATGTAGAAAGGGGGAGTGTAGCCAAAATCCATTTCTTTCTTGTTAAAAATCATGAGCTGGAAAGAACTTACGTAATATTTCTTTGATCAGTGGTCACACTCCCCACTCTCCAATTATACCATTGAAGTAAAGTGCTTAAGTGCCTTACTGTTTTGTAGAAGGATCAGTTTGTCATCAAGCTTTATACAATTTTAACCAGAGCAATTTTCTGAGGAAAAGCACAGTTTTTCCTAATATCAGTTACTCTTCTGAATAGACTAATCTATCAACGAATGGGCTAATTACAATGTGAAAATTCATTGCAAACAAAACTGTTGTCCTCTTGGTTCCTGAAATAAATGGCTCTTTGGCTATTCTGTCCCTTTTCAATAATGGATAAGAGCTTCTAGCAAGAAAAGGCAATGCTTGTATATATGAAGAATTTGCTACTTTAAACACAACTGCAATAAAAAAAATATACCTTTCAGCTAATGTTCTTCTCAACAGTAAACTAAAGGGCAAAACTTATATCACAGCTTAAATTCTCTTGCTTCTGATCCTAACTGTAGCAAATTATATGTTTGAATAGTTCTACAATTCAAACTTTTAATAGAAAAATAAATTTACAAACCACATCAATTGGATTTTGTCTTATACTTTTAGCATTTGATATCAGCAATGTCTGCCTGTATTCTAGATACAAAGTGGTTATTTAAAACCAGTCACCTTGAAGGGAGTGCCATGGAAATGGAATTCCACAGGAGGTTCATGGTTTTAAATGAGCACCCCCTTAGACAAAGCACTTGATCCTGCCCTTTTTCCAAAGCATTCAGTTTGCGCTGTGCTGAATTAATAATAAAAAAAACACTGTATCATATCTTTAGAGATACTGTGTTGCATATGTTAATATCCTGCTTCTATATACTGACCTCAGGCAGTGGCTAGGATGGCATCTGCAAACTAACTCCTCAAAACAGAAGCTGCACAAATCCAGAGAGGCAAGGGAAGTAATTTTTCTCTTTCTCTTTTCTCCAGCTAAGAAGCTCATTCAAACAGGCCTTTGGAAAGAAAAAGTCCACCAAGCCTCCTTCCTCACATTCCGACATAGAGGAACTCACCGATTCATCTCTTCCATCATCACCCAAATTGCCCCACCACTCAGGGGACTGTGGGACATTGTCAATGAAACCATCACAGTCAGCGTCTGCGTAAGTCTCTCTTTCTATACTAGCTACTCTTATTAAATATCTGGACTGTGAAACAGACCTCCTTAAGCCTGGCCAGTTCTATCTCAGAAACCAACATCCACAACCTTTTCATCTCTCTCTGTCTCTCCATCCATCATCTCCTGGTTCTGACAAAAACCTGCATCCCCCATTTAACCACTGTTTCTGCAGCAGCGCTACCTTATAGCACAGCCCCTCCTCCTCCTCCTCTCACAGCCCTTGTGTTAAGTCATCTCCAGATGGCTGTGTTGAGGGCATTGGGCTTTTCTCAGTCTTCCTTGCAGTGTTCTGCTCCACCATCTCCTTTGAACAATGCTCCATCAGACAACGCTCTCCCCCTCTATGTTGCTGTCATGTACCATCCCCTTGGCTCCTTCCCATCTCCCCTTCTGAGAACATCCCATGAGCTGCTGGACATCCTTCACTACAGATTTGTTCACTGCGCTGCCAGTTCTGTGATATTCTCAGTCAAACAACACTACTTCTCCATTCTGACTCCTACATCCCCAACACCAGCCACTTAGTCACTTTGACTCCCTCCTGAAATCCTCTCCTTCTGCTGCACCCTCCTCCACACACACACACTAGCTGACTTGTAAGAGAGAAGCTTAACTTTGGTTTCCCTCTCCCTATAACTCTCTCCCTTTATGTTGGCTTTTTCTCCACAAAGAAAAAAGCCTAGTCAACTATCCCCCAACCTCAAAAAAACACCCTTGACTTCCTTTCTTTTTCAACTACCATTCCATATGCTCTCCTCCCTTCACTTCTAAACTTACTGAAGTACCATCTAGAACAATTAATAGAGTCCAAGGCCAGGAGAGACCATTGTGATCATCTAGTCTGATCTCCTGTATAACACAGACCATAGAATTTCCCCAAAATGATTTCTAGAGCAGATCTTTTAGAAAAGCATCCAATCTTGGCTTAAAAATTGTCAGTAAGGGAGAATCCACCACAATCCTTTGTAAATTGGTCCAATGGTTAATTACTCTAACTGTTAAAATTTTACACCTTATTGCCAGTCTGAATTTGTCCAGGTTCAACTCCTAGCCATTAGATTATGTTACTCTTTTCTGTGCTAAACTGAAGAGCCCTGGGATGGATGATAATCGCTGATGGCATTGCTCTTTAGGGGGCTAGGCGTCTGCTCACCCCGCCTCCAATATTTCTCCTGGGCCACAATCACACCCTGTTTTGGTCTGCTTTTTCGGTGGGTGTTGACTAGACCCTCTGGTCAGGTCACCAATCAGTCTTATCTCTCCTCGGGGTGACTGAATCCCAAGGAAGATATGGGGTCCTCTGCTGTCATGACTGGAGGGAGGCCCTTCAGTCCATCTGTTGACCCCTGTGGGTGTCCAGTCACAGCTGTGGGGTTCTAAAAGTCTTTACTCTCTCCTTCCTCCCTCAAGGGAGTCTGGAAGTGAGGATTTACATGCCCTCTGTAAGGAGGGGAGTTGGTAGGGGTGCCCAGGCCCTCCCTCTCCACCAAACTCCAGCTCTATAAGAGGCACCAACGTCCAACACCCAGGAGTGCTTTAAGGCATCCCTGGGCCACTTCCTACCACCCGCTTTCTCACCCAAGTCTTATAGTTTGCCTCAAAGTAGTAAAAGAAAAAGAAAATAATTGAACCTTCAGCCCCTTTGGGCTGAGCAGGCAGGCTCTTTCTCTCAGTGAAAAGGCTTCTGCAGCACCTTTCTGCAGGAGCTCCCAAGGCAGGTCTCTCTCCTTGCCCTGTCAAGCTGCTTCTGAGGTGTCTGGCTCCCTTTTGCGCTCTGCCTCCAGCTCAAGCATACTCTCCAGTATGGATGGGTGGGTGACTGGGCCCAGAGTTGCTCTTTACCCCTTTCAGTTCTGGTGCAGGGTATACATACCCCATCACATGCTCTCCCCCTCAAGTTCAGTGCCGGGGTACCATTATGGATCTCTTGTTCTTCCCCTACCCGTGAAAAAAACTCCATGTTCTTATGGTCCCTTGCTGCTTGCTGAATTACTTGGAAACTATAGGGCTGCAAGAAAAGCTACAACTACATGATCCTTGGTTGGTACCTTTCATCAAGTTCAGTCAACGGAGAGGTGTGTTGTCTATTACTAAAAGGAAAGGATTCCCCAACAAATAATATTGTAAGGCATCTACGATCCACTTCACGGCCAGGATCTCCTTCTCAGTGACAGAGTAGGATACTTGGGAAAACAGCTTCCTGCTAAGGTAAAGAATGGGATGTTCTTCCCCTTCAAAGTCCTGCAAAAGTACTGCCCTGAGAATCACATCTGAGGTGTCAGTCTGCAGTATGAATCATCTTGGAAAAGTCTGTGCTTGAGAGAACTGTTTCCCAACTTAGCTGACCTTTCAGCATCTTGAATGCCTTGTCGCAGGCTTCAGATCACTGAATTTTCGTAGGGCTTGTGTCTTTTATCAGATTTGCCGGTGAGGGGGCACAGTGGTGGCAAAACTCGATACAAAGAGTCTATAATAGCTGGAAAGGCCCAGGAAGCAACACACTTGCTTTTTTGGTGGTTGGCATTGGGCATTAGTCCAAGGCTTGTACTTTACCAATCTGCGGCTTCAGACACCTGTCACCTACCATATAGCGGAGGTAAGTTACCTCCCAGCTGGCCAATCTACATTGGGCAGAGTTGTCCATTAGTCCTGCCTCTTTGAGGACTTGCAGTGATGCAGTAATGTGTTTTAGGTAATTGTTCCACTCATTGCTAGAAATGACAATATCTTTGCTGTATGCCACAGTTTAACGTTCATGGGTACTTGGTTCATTAGGCGTTGGAAGGTAGCTGTGGCCCTGTGAAGAACAAATGGCATGGTATTAAAGTAGTAGACACCAAAAGCGGTGGAGAATGCAGTTTTCCCTGGTGATTCGGTTGTCAAAGGAATCTGCCAATAACATTTTGTTAGATCAAAAGTGGATATATACTTGGCAGCTCCTAGCCTGTTCAGCAATTCATCTATCTAGGCATGGATACTCATTGAATTTCAATATTGCATTCGCTCTGGAAATCAATGCAGATCTGTGTCGACCCATTGAGTTTTGGCACAAGTATTATGGGTATCCACTCACTATGGGATACCTCAGCCTCCCCTGAGTTCAGCATGGTCTGCAGTTCTTGATGGACTATCTCTCAAATTTTCAATGGAAGGTGTCAAAGGCTTTCTTGGACATTTTTCCTCATTTTGGTGTGGGAGTTACTGACCCCAGTGATGGTGATCCAAGGTCACAGATTTCCTAAGCATCTCGTTCAGTGTCTTATTGAAGCGCTCCACCAGCCCATCCGTCCAGGGATGGTAGACCAACCTCTGTGAGGCCTTGATTTTCAAGAGGTTACACAATTCCCCCATTAGCTTTGAATTTAAGTCAGCCTTCTGGTCGGTCAGTATCTCTTTCAGTATTCCCACACATGCAAAACCCCTCATTCAGTTCAGTGGTGATGGTGGCTGCAGTGGTTGAGTGAAGGGGGATGGCCTAGTACGTTGTAATATGAGTCTTTATCTCTTTTTCTCATATATAAAATACTGGTACATGTTGTTAATATAATCAGGCTAAAGTCTGACATTTTCCCTTCTTTAGTTTGCCATTTCATGTTTTTATATGCCATGAACTACTACTTCTTTCCTTTGCAGAGGTTTCTTTATAATTTTTCTGACCTGAGTCTCATGTTCTAAATCATTGCCTTTTCTTTCCTCCGCTTGCTTCTGTCTGTCTAATGTGTGTATATGCAGGTCATCTCTAATCTGGGCACCAAAGAAAAGGCAAAATGGTCTTGTGATATACAAGCATAGATCCCGGTAAAAAGGAATGTGAGGCATGGAATTGCATATCCAAGTGCTAAACTGAAGAGTGTGTCATTTTCTTTCCCAAAATGCATTTGCATGCATTCTGGCAATTAAAAGCTGACCTCTGTTTCATGTTTGCATACTAGTAGCAATAATAATACTGATTATGTAGTGCTTTTCATCTTTAAAGTATTTTATAAACATTAACTATTTAGAAGAAGTAATAAAAGCAAAATAACATCAGAGCAAGTTGACTGCAAGATTTGACTGGTGCTGAAGTGTGGCAGAAACTTGTTCCATATTCCGGCAGTTCTGTGTTATGGAATGGATTTAATTAAGATAGCTAGTGGTTCTGGGACATGGTGTTCTACATAACAGGTGAGGCGAATTGTACCATTGTGGAATGAGAATCAGGTAGCTACTGGGCTTCACTATACAAAGTCAAGTGAAATGCTTCTGTCTCTATAACCACACTATGCAATGATCTCCACTGTAAAAACCAACATTTAGTCACAGTTACATATTTACCCTATTATATGTATAAGTAAATAACTGCAATATTTGAGAAACCATATATTATAATGGGGTGACTATAGGTAAATATGACAGCCCCTGCAGGGACTGTCTTTTAGATCATAAGGGCAGGGGTTGTATTTTTGTGTATTGCACAGCACAAAGCACACTATTAGTGTCTAATAAATAGTATGTAACAATAGTTTAATTTGACACCCATAGCTCCGTTTTGATCACTGCTACCTGGGGAAATCATAGCCTTTGCACAGAAAAAGTGACACAGCTGAGAAATATAGTTCAAGCCATTTAAAGATACAGCCATTCCACATTTGAAAAACCAAGCATGTAAAAAATAATTATAGTTTTTTGTACATACTAAGTTTTTTATATTTTTTTTTTCCACCACAGGAAACTAACTAAATTTGAAAGATAAAAAGGAGAAATGATAATTTCATCTGGACATTTTTACCTTTTTCCCCTTTATTATTATTTTGCAGTTTGAACCTCTTCATATTGCTTTCATAAAATTCTCTCTCCATTCCTAGGTTTTACCAATAGCAACCATTTTCTGTTCTTTGATATGTAATAATGACACTGCTTGTAGGAGAGAAGTTTCCTTTAATCTCCTGCCTATTTTCCTTCTCCTCTTTAGGATATGTGAGTGCACAGAGGCAGAGGCTGAAATTATTCTACAGCTAAAGAGTGAGCTGAGGGAAAAAGAGCTAAAGTTAACAGACATTCGTCTCGAGGCCCTCAGCTCGGCACACCATCTTGATCAGATTCGGGAAGCAATGAACCGCATGCAGGTCAGTGCAGTGGCATAAGTACGTAGGGTAGTGCTCACATAAAGCATGCTTGTTTGGTTTTTAACTCCTTCCCATTATTTTATTTTGTTTATTTAAAGAAATATTGGTACACAGGAACATGAGAGATTGATAGCACTTCCTAGAGACAGGCTTGATAACTCTAGACATTATAACGATAATATTAATTCATATAATTTATATCACACTAGCAATCAAAATATGTGTTGCAGATACACAGGAAGACATAATCCCTTCCCTAAGGCTTTTACAATCTAAAAAGGCTTGGGTGGGAAGAAGAGATATGACAGGAAAGCAAAGAGATCAGGAAGCTGATTGTTACACAGCTTGTTAACTCAATCGGGAGGTGGCATTATTATTTTTATGTACATGAACTATTTCCTCTACTGGACTCATTAGTTCCTGACCCAACTCTTCTCCACAAACCCAAACAATTTGTTTTTACTAGCCCACTAAAATTCTTGCTTAATTATTACCCATGACCCCCTCTCATGTTCTCCCTCAACCCAGCTTCTCAGCCTGCATCTTCCCAACCGCTTCCTGCTGACAAACTCCCCTTCCATCTGCATGAGACCTTATTCTGTGAAGAAAGGGGAAATTCAGAAAAGTGATTGCATTCATTGGAAGAATCCTGGGGGTTTGGAGGCATGCTGGCTGCTCCCACCAATACAGGATCCATCTCTGGAGCTCCTAGTGGTCATTACAATCTTCATCACAGAGCCTGCTGATTTAGGTCCTATATATGTTCAGTCCTAGCTGCACCTTCCCATTCCTATACCCTCGTCTGAACGTTAAGTCTCCCAAATGCAAAAACCAGCTCATAGAGTCTGGAACCTGAAAGAGCAGGGAAATTCTGAGGAGGTCTGCAGCCCAGTTTGTGCTCCTAGGATGGACAGAAGGGTTTGCTGTGGTCAAATGACTCCACAGGGTTGGGATAGTGCTTGGCTAGTCCCCTGATGCACCTGGCAATCACTGTTGTTGCCGTGTTTCTCCTTCCTAGAGCATTCTTAAAAGGGAAACCTTCCTGGGCTCTCCAGCCCACATGATGTTTCTGGGAGTGGAGGGGGAAATAAGTCGTATAGCACTATACTGTACATACTCAAAGCACCCTAAAACCTTCCCAACCCAGCTTTCTCGTTGCCCATCAGTTCTAATGCGGCTCAGCTGAGCAAATTGATGTAGTTAATAATTTCACATATGATGGGGAAGGGTTTGATATCACATGACTCATTTCACTGGAGCCCTATTCCAGATTTGAACCTAGGTGCCTTTATTACCTGCTGGCATTTTTTACATTTGACCCCTTCTCTTCACTTCCCACCATCCTTTGCTTGTTTGGTTTCTTTCAGGGTTGTTTTTTTTTTTGGGGTGGGGAGGTGCTATCCTTTATGTTTTTACTCTTAAAATGTGATTGAAGAGCCTTTATTAAAGTTTCAGACACTTAGCAGAGTGTGAGTGAATATAGAATTAAATCTGATGTGCAATGCCATCTCCAAGAATAAGCAGTTGCTTTGTACTGTGTTTCATGAAGCGTCTAAAAGCTAGATTTAGCTGGTACCAGACTGTGCTCAGGCTAAGTTTTCATTTGATTATTGTAAACTCGATAATCTCTCGGCACCACGGAGGATTTAGCTAAGAAAAAAATCTTGACTGTTCTGATTCATCTGTCACTATATGTTTTCATCAAAAGGGGTTGTTTGGCTCTTAAGTGACCAATACCATGTTGGGATGATCAAAAACTGTGTCTGATGTCAACAAGGGTTATGAAACAATTAAACTATCTTATTTTTATTGTTTGGTTTTCATTTCATATCTCCTTGGTGATGTCATTGATTCAATGTACTTCTAGCAGCAACAGTAGTCTTCTGTGACTTTAGCAGCATTATCTAGATGAGATTTTAGTAACCACTTAAATGAAATAACTATTGCATAAGATATTTGACAAAGAAAAATGGCTTTCTGGAGTGAAAATTCCAAGTGCAATAAATATGTTAGCTCTGTAGTAAACACAAGGACTTGAACATCGTGTTGATCAGCGGTGATATTGATGCAGGAGTAAAAGGAGCTTTTTAGCAGTCCCCTCTCCCATTTCAGCACTGAAGGGAATCCAGTTTCCACTAATTGTATTGTACTGTTGATGTATTGTTACATGCTGCTACAGAGCTGCTAAACCAGTTAGCTCGTGCTGGTGAGCAGCAAGCTTCCTGAACAACCACCCAGTGCTCAATGGTTTTCAGATAAAAATCTACCACATTTCTATACTGATTTCTTTTTGTTCTAGAATGAAATTGAGATACTGAAAGCTGAAAATGATCGTTTAAAGGCAGAGACTGGAAATACCGGGAAGCCGGCTCGACCATCTTCTGAGTCTTCAAGCAGCACATCCTCCTCTTCATCACGGCAATCATTAGGGCTTTCTCTGAACAACTTGAATATCACAGACTCTGTTACATCAGGTGAATAATACATATATATGTATACATGATTAACCTGAATTTTTCTTTCATTGTATCTTCTTAAAGGTCCATATTTCAAATGTGCCTTCTGAAACTACACATGCATTGATTTGTACAAATAATCCTCAGATTTGCATGTGCTACAGGGTGTTTGCACATGGATATCACAAATAGTTTCGGTGATCTCTTTTGAAAATTTGGCTTTAGAAGTCAGAGAATAGTAATATCAGATTATTTATCCTCCACACAGTATGGTCCTAGCTCCTAGCAATGTTTTTCTTCGATTTTTGTATGCTACAGGTTGATATTTGATAAGAAGGGCACCATTGTAGAACAGGTGCCAAAGAACTGCTGAAATATGTGTCTTTGTGGGACAAATGTGAGAGTAGTTGCTGAAACTTTCCCTTTTATCTACAGATATTGTATTGTTCATTTCCTGCGGATTCCTTAAGAATGCACCATTTCTGCAACCAGGAAGGAAAGTGAACACTGTTTAGAGTTAGATTCTAGTAATTTATTGTGGAATACTGATAGGTAGTCTAGGTTGGGATGACCTTTTTTCTTTCCATTGTGACAAAGTTCCTCCTCTGCCTTGGTGGGTCCTGCACTTTCTGGCGGATTTTCTTGCCTCAGAGGTTCACAGCGGCCTTCAGTTTGGCCACTTTTGCTACTGGCTCAAACCTGCCATTCACTCAGCTAACCTCATCACTGGCTAGCATGGGGGAAAATGAAGGAGAACAGTCCCCGCAGTCTCTTTTCTCCCACCAAGTGGGTCGGGGACAGGCCAGAGACCTTCCCTTCTGATATGACTCACAGTACAGGTCAACTCCTCTTGTGTCAAATAGGAATTTGGGGAAATGGGGGGAACCTGGGCCCGCCCTCTACTCCGGGTTCCAACCCAGGGCCCTGTGGATCGCAGCTGTTTACAATGTCTCCTGTAACAGCTGTGTGACAACTACAACTCCCTGGGCCACTTCCCCATGACCTCACCGCAGGATCTTCTTCCTGATGGCGTTTGTATTCCTCAGTCCTCCAGCAGCACATCCTCTCACTCCCAGCTCCTTACGCGCCTCTCTCTAACTGAAGGGGAGGTCTTTCTTTTAACCAGGTGCCCTGATCAGCCTACGTGCCTTAATTGGTTCTAGTAGCTTCCTAATTGGCTCCAGGTGTGCTAATTAGCCTGCCTGCCTTAATTGGTTCTAGCAGGTTCCTGATTGTTCAGGAATAGTCCCTGTTATCTTACCCAGGGAAAAGGGACCTGCTTAATATGGGACTCATGTATCTACCTTCCACCACGCTCCTGTAGCCATCTGGCCTGATCCTGTCACACCATATACAGTCGGGTCCAGATCAACCCATTTACCATATGCTGTAGGGCCAAATTCTGCTCTGCTCTCTAAATCCTCTTATTGACTTCTGTGGGAATCCACATGTAGCAAAGCAACCAGGATTTAGGTTCTGAACATTTACACATTATACAATACCGTAGTGTCTGAGAATAGATAATCCCAATCTCCCCACTGTAATCCTTCTGCACTCATTGCATAAAGTGGCCAAGAAACAGGAGTACTGTCTTAACTGTTAGAACGATGAGCATAGCAGAAGCAGAGAAACCATCAGTAATGCACATCTGTAGAAAGTATAATGCAATCTCTGGAAGCAATAACAGTGTGGCTAATAATTATAGATGGAGTCTGGGCAATAGTACAGCTGGGGATGTGCCAGACTGCCTGACAATAATTTGAGTTGGCAGTCAGTCATAGTATCTTGCCAGTCATTGATTACATGGGTATTTGAGCCTCTCTTCTGGTTTAATTTTATATTTTATATAAAAATCAGTGTATTTTTCTTTACACGCCAGCCATTTTATTGCCTGGATTAACTCACTGAATGGATGAGGCTGTGTTGTCTCTGGACATGGCATGAAGTGTTGCTTCTACTGCAAACACATTTATTCAGTACCAAGAAGGAAAAGTCTTATTGTGCTTTTTTTCCCCCTACTCTATGAGAGGAAGCCCCCAATACCAGAGCAGTGGTCCATTCAATAGTACTAAACTTAGAAACTTTTTCATGAATAGATCCTGAAATTGCAGCTCCAGATCTCTTGGTTCTGACTAAATCTAGAGTTCTATTAAGTCAGACACAGCAAAAAAATACTATAGACTGTGTATAATTCTGTGTGTGCTATTTATGCATGCTCTTCTAATATGCAAGCTGATTACTTCTGATTATAAGAACTAACAAGTCTAAGGCACATGGAGGAGAGGAAGATCCCATTCAAATGTGTACCCATTCCAATCTAAACACTGCATATCATTTTGCTATGGCAGCAGGAAGCTTGCAAGTGTGGGAAGTTTCCTCCATCAAATCTTCTGGGACTTTTGTAGAGACCAAGAGGTTACTAACCAGAGGCTCTGGAGCTGTGGACCAGTTAAGCATTCTTGGGGGCTGCAACGCGTGAGACTAATGAAGCCCTAACTGGAGTCTGCTCCATTGGCAAGGCAAGCTAGGATGGGGAAGAATGGAGATTTTGAATTATTCAGACAGTTAGTGAAAAGCCCCCAAGAGTGGAAGCCTTCATGCTATGCTAAAAACCTTTGTGGGGAAAGGGCAGTTTGGGTTCCTTGCAGGAATATTATGGCCTCGGCACCTAACAGGAGCCCTGTTGAAGGAGCTGGTGAAGAGGCAGGTTAAGAAACAGATGTTTTGGGGAAGATGGAGATTCTCTCTTCCTCCAAGACCTCTGTGAAGTCCTGCATTGCAACCCCATCATCAGAGAAGTGGCTGGACACCGAGTGAGTCCAGACTGAATACAAAGCAGTTTCCTGGGCAAGTTCCTCTTCCTTCTGATCAAGGAAGTTGATGACATGAAAAGAACAAGAAGGGAATGCAGCTCTAGAAGCTGCATGGTGTAAGGTAAAGTCTGTTGGGAAGGGGAGGTAAAATCCAATGGGTTTACAGCAGCAAGAGTTTTGGCTTCAGGATTTGCTATTTTTCAACTGACAGCATTTTAAAGGGCAAGGTGGATATCCAAAGGTTATGTTTCTACATAATATGAGGTTTAAACTAGGTTGTCACATGGATCCATGACAGTTTTGAACACACTCCTGTAAGGAAAGCAAAGAAAAAAATGTATTGTAGCTAACAGAATGTATAGGTTCTCAACTCAGGATACACACAACCAAAGCTTATTAGGAATGATTGCCTTCATTGCTGACACATCATTACTTTTTCATTTCCAACAGTAATGGAGGAGAAGTAAGTAGCAATTAAAGTGATCATACTGCAGATTGTTGTGATAGCAGCCTTTCTTACTAAAAGACCTTGCAACAAACATTAAAATAACAAGTAAAACAAAGCTGATATCACTTCTCAGATGAATCACGTTCTATAAAATGTGTTTGCTTCTTGTGTTGTAGATATTTTACTGGATGATGTCACAGATGGAGCCCTCCACAAAGAAGGCCACAGTGTTAAAATTATAGTCACCATAAGTAAGGGCTATGGTCGATCCAAGGTATGTTCATCTTTCTGAAGTTCTAGAATCACAGATACAGTAAATACCACCACTATAGCTGAGCTATTTGCACTATTTTCAGTCAGGGACTGACAGTCAAACATTCAACATACACCCTTTTTCTTTTACCCTTTCTTCCTATATTTTTATCTAATCCAGACATGGTCAAATGCAGTCTCCACAATCTTCTGCATTATGGCCTATTGCTGCTTTTATGAAGGCTCAGACAGACTACCAGTCCAACTCAGTTTAAGTTGGAGTATTGCATACTGGGACCTGTAGTCTCTTCAGATGGGCTTCTGTTAGAAGGGGTGGTTGTTGTAATTTAGGTATAGCCCTCGGCAAGTTGCAAGTATGCTCCTCGCGTGGACAAAATTGAGATTTCTGAGTTAATCAGTTGTGAATCATATTCTCATGATCTCATGTTTTGTGTTCCAAAAATCTTTTTAATATAGTGTAACCTGTATTTGTATACAGTGAGTCTTACTTTATTTTTATCGCTTAGGTGCCACCACAAGTCTACATCACGTTTGCACAGATGGTCCCAAACAACTAAGCTAAAAATATTAGCTCAAAGTCAAAAATTTATAATATAGTTTCAACCATAGATTTCTTAAAGAAAATAAATCAGTATGACTACTTTGAAGTTAAGTGACTCAGTGTGAAGGGATAGGAGCTTGCTTGGTCACAAATCAATATTTTTATACTGCTAGGCCCAGCTCCTGCCCTGCAATAAGGCAGCTTTGTACTACCCCATGAAGCAAAGGCCAACCATTGACGTTTAACTCATGCATGTAACCCTAAATACAGGAGAAACCTTAAAGCTATGTGTGATCTATATAATGTACTTTATTTCCACATATATAACAATATAATTAAAATAATATGTGGACAATGGCATGAAGTAAGACTGAAGTGTCCACCTTAACATTACTTATACCTATTTTTATGTGTTAATTACTAAGTTGTAGCATTGTATCTTAGAGATCTTTAAATGCATGTGGCAAACTGATTTCCCCCAATTTTAGTCCAGTTTGTGAATTCTCTCTCTTTCTCTTTATAGGATCAAAAGACGCAGGCATATTTGATAGGATCCATTGGGGTTAGTGGGAAAACCAAATGGGACGTTTTAGATGGAGTAATTAGACGTCTCTTTAAGGTGGGGCATTTAAAAGTTGGTTGATCAGTTTATTCCATATTCTTTGTCTCCCATAAACTCTCCCTACTTGCTTAGTTTTGACTTGCCTATTTCATTCTTTTCATATAGCCTATGTTAATGCTTTTGCTCTTTTTAAAGTTTATATATGCTGCTCTGTAATGCATAGATCTGAGTGTTCTTTAAATGGGACTCCACCTACATAAAGTATGTGTTTTAATAACTTGTCTCACGTGAGTTGACTATGCATACTTTTATATCTTGTATAATTTTAGGAATATATCTTCCGAGTGGATCCAGCTACTAGCTTGGGTTTAAGCTCCGATTGTATTGCTAGCTACTGTATAGGGGATTTAATCAGAGCCCATAGTCTGGAAGTGCCTGAACTGCTGCCTTGTGGATATCTGGTTGGAGATAATAACATCATCACCGTGAACCTGAAAGGTAAAACCACAACTATGTTTTTCAGATATTTTTCTCTTCTTTGTTCTATCCCTCCCAACCCCTCTATTTATCATTTAAACCTGACCTTTTCTCACCCCGTGTCCAGCACAGGGAGTCATTTGTCATGTAAGTTCTTTGTATGTGTTTGTGTAGTACTTAGCACATTCGGGCATCTTGGTGCTGTAGAAGTATAAATATTAAATTATACACAAAATATTTCTCTTCTTCTCTCACTGACTTTAAAGTCACAGCAAAGGACAAATGGCTTTAATAGTGACCAGGGACAAAATTCAAGAATTCCATTCAGAAATGTTTCTAAGCCATTCTGCTCCACAATAGGGACTTTAAACATTTCAAAGAGCTGTAGGGTTTTTCTGTGTTGGGGGCCTTCAAAAAGACTTTGCGTCATTTGATGTGATATCTTTCTGCCAGTAACCCCTGTTGCTGTCACTTCGACCTTTTTATCTTAAATGCCTTTAATGTTTGAAACACACATCTCTGCCTCACTGAGCCTTCTCTTCACATTTACTTTGATTTTGTCGCTCCCACCCATCTACTCATGGTGGTGGTGCTGCTTTGCTGTTTTATCTTTTTGCCCGTTAGGAAGTATCTGTGCAATTCCAATGGTATTCAAACCCTGGAGAAGATAGGATTATTAGATAGGAGCATTTACCTGCTCTCAGCATGGCATGGATGTCAGCAGACACCATGCTGAATTTACACTTATTTTAGACATCACCTTGAATGGAGACAAGTTATTTTTTTCTTTTATTGCCAGGAGTGGAAGAAAACAGTTTGGACAGTTTTGTGTTTGATACACTAATTCCTAAGCCAGTTACCCAACGGTACTTTAATTTACTGATGGAGCATCACAGAATCATCCTGTCAGGACCCAGTGGCACTGGAAAGACCTATTTAGCTAACAGACTGGCTGAATACATAATAACTAAATCGGGCAGGAAAAAAACTGAGGATGCAATTGCTACTTTTAATGTAGATCACAAATCAAGCAAGGTAAGTTACAATTAAAAATGACAAATTTGTTGCCTGATTTGTAGTGATGAGCAAGAGTTAGTCCTGCTAATTTACACACTGCTCTATTCCCTGGTTTTTGTGTTTTCCTATAGAGATTGAACCTCTAATCAGAGTGAAACATGCAGCCACAGCTCTCTGTAATCTGAGTGGTGAATCGTGATATTATGTGGAAGAGCTGAATTTTGGGGCACTTGTAGGACTTCCACTTCACAAGCAGATAAACACAGAATAAAATGCCATTTGAACTCTAGTCCATGGAGTTCCAGTAACTTCTCTCTCTGAAGACATTAGCTGTACAATATAGTGCTAGTCTGACTTGCCTTTTGACAGTGAAAATGGGAGTAGGAAGGGTAATCTAGTGCACAGGGCATTGGGTTAGCACTTGGGTTCAATTCCTCACTTAGCACTATATAGGTTTTGGTTGCTGCTGTTTTCTTCTGAATTCTACAGTAGTGGTGCTGATAAAACAATATTTAGCCCATGCTTCAGACAACATGCAGGTTGAATTAACTATATACCTCAGATTGCCGAGGTATTCATGGGATAATCAAATTGCCCACAAGTAACTCACAAGCTACCTGTTACCCTAAACAGGGTGTGTAAATTGGTTGGTACTCAAAAAAATCATCAGAAAATCAATATCTTTACTTAGAGTTTTGTGATGAGCACGCAGCACTGTTAGCATAGATTGAGAAGAAAATCCACATGGACCATAGAGGGAATAAGAGAACTATTCCATCATAAACACCTATTTTCATTCCCTTTATGCAAATGATTTGTGATATCATTCACTCTGCCTGGGAAGTACTCAAATTATCAGAATTATATATACAGAATATATAATGTGAATGAATCACAAAAACGTCACTTTGCTAGCTCACTGGCAAGTGTATGTGTGTATTTTCCTTTCATTTTTTTCTTTATTTTGTGCTAAGATTATTTGACAAGTAAACCTTATAGTTTGTAAGAAAGAAAAAATAAATCCATGTCATGTGTGCTTAAACAATACAGATTGTGCTACGGAGCTATACTAGGAAGAAACTCATGATTTTCCCTCAAGGCACCTGGTCAGAAAAAGCCTAACATATAGTTATACAACCAAACAAGAACTTTCCCAAAGCAACAAATAACATGTTTCTACTTTAAAAAAATTATGATTTTGCTATCACCGATCCAGGAAATGTTCTAGTATAATGAGAATTAGATTTCTGTCCAAAGTGCCAGGGATTCACAACAGGGATTGTTGAGAGACCGTGTACTGATCTTGTGAAATCACTGAGGCAAATTCTGAGTAATGCGGGAAATGAAAAATCCCTATCCTAAGAAAATGCAGGCTGAGCCATTCTCTCATTGCTGTGCTGTGTGCGATACTGTAGACTGCACACAAGGGACAGCTAAAAAGCTGGACTTGCCAGGAGACTGAGGAACAATAAACCATCAAGAGCAAAATAAATTGTCATGATTACAGACCATTCTTCCCCAACCCCAAATCCAGCATTACTCCCCAGGTAGCTAACTGACAGAGAGAAATAAATATAAACAAAACACTTTATTGTGGCATGTGACATAGCAGCCCCAAAGAGTTGAACAGGTGGTCTGTGAGGGGATGAAGATGAGGGGCAGAAATCTGAGGGAATGGGATCAGTGAACTCGATGAGATAACAATCTGTTGTTTTAATTGGGTTAATTTGGTGTTCCTAAAAGTAGGGTACTACTATGTGAACTAAATAGCTCAGCCTATTGGTAATGGAATATAGAGTCTTTTATTACTGGATTGCTGAGAAATTTATCCTCAGGATAGCAGGAAACAAACTTTATTATCTTACCTTTAGTGAGACTTACCTACATTTTTGTTTTCACTACACCATGTCAGCTATATATTTTCTCTATATACAGCTGAAACTTCAGTTTTGCCCTGGCTGAGAAACAAGTCTTTGTGGTTATGGGAACTCAGTTGAGATATAAGCATTGGGGGAAATTTCTTAACGCCCCTTTTTGCCTTTGAAAATCTCCCCCTACTCTGACTAAATGCATTTTACTCTCCTGTTTTATTTGTTTTCTTTTGCTGAAGGATCTGCGTCAGTACCTAGCTAACCTGGCTGAGCAGTGCAGTGCTGACAACAATGGTGCTGATCTCCCTGTAGTAATAATTCTTGATAACCTCCACCATATTGGTTCTTTGAGTGATATCTTCAATGGTTTCCTCAATTGTAAATATAATACATGGTAGGTAGCAGCTCTTCATTTCCCTGCCTTCTGTTCTTAAAACAATTAAAAGCTCTATTAGTGTGATATGATGAAATATGTTTTAAGGAACCCTTGTATCTCTTATATCCCGATTCAGCAAAGTACTTAAGCATGTGCTTAACTTTAAATATGTGAGTAATTCCATCCCTATTCAGCCAAGCACTTGTGTGTACTTCACTTAAAGCATATTTTAATGCCCAATGACTTTAATGAGATTTAAATGTATGCTTAAAGTTAAGCATGTGCTTAAATTCTTTGCTGAATCAGGATCTTAACCCCTTCCACTGCTACAGAACACATCTGTGTAATGAAACACAGGCACATTAGTTCCAGGAGAAGATCCCAGAGCTTGTCGGAGGGTAACAATAGATGCATGATGGTAGTTATCCATAAGGTGTTTTCCTGGATACAATATGGGCCCATGGAGTATGCTATACGGGTAGCTGCTGTTTCTGTCGTAGACCTCCTGTTTCCAACAGCTATACTGTGAGCCAAAAATGTACCTGGCTGTAGAAGAGTGGAAAAGTTGTTTAGACATAGTACCAAAGGAGAATGTGATTGACTGGCTGTCTTTCATGGTCAAAAAAGAATAAAAAGTAATTAAGGTATTTGAAAACTGCTAGCAGCCTATTAATCAGGCCATTTCTGCCAAAAAAGTGGTAGGAGCTTCCCTTCATAAAATATGTGTGTATAATGGCTCAGTGCTCCTAAGATTCACTGGTTCCTGCAAGTAAAACCACTAAACGGGCCACAGATAATGAGGTATATGAGCACTGTTTTGCTTCATTTATTTTTAGTGCTTATGACCACTAGTAAAACATAAGTGTGAAAAGGAAAAAATGCAAGAAAAAATATACTAAAAATAAGTCTGGCCAGAAATCATTATAATTTGAGACTAAACAGCATCTGCACTTTCTTTTTTCAAAGATGGCTCCAGGCAGGATAAAAATAAAGAATATTTTCTGAACAGCCTCCTGGATGGATTTTGTGGCTGTGAAGCTTCCTACTAAATGTATTACTTTTTCTCTTTTTAGTCCCTATATTATTGGAACAATGAACCAAGGGGTTACTTCATCACCAAATCTAGAGCTGCATCACAATTTCAGGTAAATACACTTTCTTTGTCTTTAAATGTGTCCGTTTTCCCCTGTGCAGGCCTCTCAGCCTTCCATCCTCTTATTCCAGTTTATCCTCCAGCACCCATCTTGAATTTAATCACACTCTACAGCTGTTTGCCTCTTCCCCCTTTCCCTTAATGACAGCTGTCTGTGTGGCACTTTTCCACCTGGCAAAACAGACAGAATATCATTCCTGCTACCCTACTGCCATGGCATCAGGGTGTTCAGGATTGTAGTAATATGCCCACCTTATAACATACTGGATTTCCATTGGCTCAGGAATCACAGGCACTGAGATCACCCTTGTGATATGGACTAAATAGCTCCTTATGATTTATTATTAGAATTGACTTTTATTTTAGTAGATAACCAGCATTAAACCCTGATGCCATCGTTTCTGTGTTTAAGATGGAAGGCAATGTTTATTCGTTGTATGATTATGTGATGTTTTTTCTTCTCACATTAGGTGGGTGCTATGTGCTAATCACACAGAACCAGTAAAAGGTTTCCTGGGCAGGTATCTGAGAAGGAAACTGATTGAGACAGAAATAGAAAGGAACATGCGCAATAATGACCTCATCAAGATCATTGACTGGATCCCTAAGACATGGCATCATCTCAACAGCTTTTTAGAAACGCACAGCTCCTCAGATGTGACCATTGGTGAGTTCTTGCAAGGCAGTGTGCTTCTAGCCTTTTCTCAGCCAGCAGAGTGAAATAAGAGTAAAGCCTGAACCTTTCATAAAGTATGTAGAAGTTGAATTGACTTTGTAAAATCTTGTGTTTAAGCTGAGACTGAAAACATTAAATCACCACGGGAAATATGTCTTGCCAACCTGACTGAAACAAGGGAGTAATGGAAATCGCACGAGGAAGTCTGTTCTCCTGGGATTTCTATCTTTACTACCGGACTAAAGAGTTTCATATACAGTGTTTGTCATGGAAACGTCGACCTGTACCAAGGATCTCCCCACTAAGGCCATGTCTACACTTAAAAGCCTTGCTGCTTATCTACATAGTATAGTTAATGTAGACACAGTTACACTGGTATAAAAGAGCTTGTGCTGATATAGGTAATTTGGGTTCAGCAAAGTGAAATAAACTATACTGACATAAGCACTTTTCTATTGGTGTAACCGTGTCTTCATTAAGGCTTATAATGGCACAAATATGCTGGCAAAATCAACCCTTTAGCTTTGCCACTAAAACATTCACGTGTAGTTCAGGCCTTTGAAGATGGGGAGAAGGACTCTAATTTTTTAATAACATGAAGCTAAACTCAGTACTAGCCAATAATTGTAGTGCTGGATAAACATCTCTTTATTCAAGTTTGCCGTGGTAGTCATCTTCCCTTACATATTTTGGAGATTTATTTTCCTCACAGTTCATGTTATTTAACAAAAAACTTTTCTTCTCAGGTCCTCGCCTTTTCCTCCCTTGTCCCATGGATGTTGATGGTTCCAGAGTGTGGTTCACGGACCTTTGGAACTATTCTTTGGTGCCATATCTTCTGGAGGCCGTGAGAGAGGGACTTCAGGTATGTAGGTAGAAACACTGTGTCTTGCTTCAAACAAAAAAGCATATTTTTGTGTTGTTTTTGGAAGCTTTTTCCAGGATATGTTACAGAGATGTGTCAGAGTGATGCGTTGTGCCACAGTGACCAAAAAAAAAAAGGGAGGGGTAAAATTCTACAAGTAAGTGTCAGATCCCTTTTCTCCTGCACTTCCTGATGCATGATTTGGCTTTTCTTGAAATCGTGCTTGTGTGTGACAGGGGGATATGCTCTCATTGTTCTCTTCACTTGTATGCAATGAAGAGGAGGAATTCAGGGTCACCACATCCATTGTGAGTGAGAGCTGCACAGGGGAAGGACCTCAAGGGCCTTATACTAGTGGAGGAACAGGCATAGCAGAGATATCCACCACACACCCCTCCTATCCCACCCACAGCTCTTCCCAACATAACCCATCTTTCCGCATACACCAGGGGTGTGGACTGCAGCTGTTGCAGCAGGCAGTTCCCCCATGCTGCTGTAATTTTCCATTGGGCTTCTCCAGCCAATTTAAGGCACTTTGAACCAAGGGTTGATGGACATGAGAATCTGACTCTCTTTTGTCTTACTGCTCCCTCGGTTTCTGTCCGCTCTAATGTCTCTCTTATTCCCATCTTGTCTGTGGCATTTTTGCTTCTCTTTTCCTTCCTCTGTGTTCCTAACTATTCCCCGCGTTCTTGGAGCAATCCTGCAACTTGATTTTTTTCCCCATTTTCTATTTGGCCCCTTTACATTTGTTCTCTTTTTCTTCACTACAACTTTGCATGCTATGGAAGGAATGGTATGGAAAGAGAGACAAGGTGGGTGAGGTAATATATTTTATTGGGCCAGAAATAAGCTGGGTGAGGTAATATATTTTATTGGGCTAGAAACAAGCTTTTGAGCCACGCAGAGCTCTGAGGAATCCAGAATCCTGAAGAAGAGCACTGTGTAGCTCAAAAGCTTGTCTCTCAACAGAATTTGGTCCAATAAAAAAATATTACCTCACCCATCTTGTCTCTCTAATATCCTGGGACCAACATGGCTACAGCAACACTGCGAACAATATGGTGTGGAAAGGTAACTTTTTTCAAAAATTAATCTAGTGATACAGCCAACGCTCATTGAAATTACTGCTTCATAGGGTGAGGTTGAGAATCTTGCATTATTGAAGCATCTCTCTTTTCTAAAACTGCTTGAACTAACTGACATAGAGTACTGAACATCTGATAGGCACTGTCACACCAAGATTAGTGCTTCTTATTTAGACCTGGGGGAAAACTAATAAGAAAAAGAAATAGGGGTATTCTCTCATGCTCCGTCCACATGCCAAGTCCCACCCACTTGAGACATTCAAATGAGTCATCTTCATAATATGGTTATGTCTTTTGTTTCTTGAGTACCTTAATAAGCAATGAAATAGTTAACATTTAAACTGCCCTTATTAAACTGCAGAATTAAAACAAAAATAAACTTGATATCAACAGGAGTAGTTCAATTCATTTTCACAACCATGAGGGCTACAGACTTTTTTTAAATGAAAACCTCAATTCTGGAGCACAAGATGGCAGCATCCAAAAGAAATTATTGGTTTGCCACAAACCAGCCCAGTTCTTAGACATTCTGAATTGTTTAACAACAACATAATAATACACAGAAGTCCTACAGATTTGTTTTTTTTAATATACTGCCGGGCCTACACTATACAGAAAAGAAATGTTCTTATATGAAGCAATAGGACTAAGATAATCTGAGTCTAGGAAAGATCATTGTGACACTCAGAGAAAATAGGACTCTCTGAGTAAGCTGGAGATAAAAGGAGCTAGGTGAATTTCTTGTCATCTATTGAAGGTGCTCCCTATTTAAGATTAAAGAGGCTTGCTTATTGTTCTGCTACATCTTCCCTAAGCCCTGCTTAAATGGAACATCTCTGTTTCTATTTCCTATGTTCTCCTTCTTTGCAAGATGCGTGAAAATAATGTCACTCAAAATGGGTTTGTATTTTCCAACTACCTCATAAACAATTTCTTGTGATGTTTCTCTCTCCTTTCCCAAAGTTCCACTTCACATTTTATCAAAACTTGTAGCTTCTACTGTTCTCAATTTATTTTTGTTCTCATTGGGTTGTTAGGTGTGGAGCACTTTTGAATACGCAGCCATTTCATTTAGGTGCCTATTGAAAGTGAGCTCTTCTGAGCTTCAGGCCATCTCTGTGGGTGTTGAGCACTTTTGAAAGTTGAGTCTTTGCTGCAAAAGTTGTTTGATTTCATTTGTCTGGTATAATACATAGTAACGTATTGAAAAGCACACAGTCTAAATAACTAAATGTATTATATCCATCATTTAGATGTATGGTAAAAGAGCGCCATGGGAGGATCCCTCAAAGTGGGTAGCAGATACTTACCCGTGGAGCTCTGCACCTGTGCAGCATGAATGGCCATCATTACTTCAGTTAAGACCAGAAGACGTTGGGTTTGAGGGTTACGCATCGGCACAAGAAGGAACAACTTCCAAGCACATTCCACAAAGCGACACAGAAGGGGATCCCTTGGTAAGAATGGAGCTTTTTGTTTACCTTTGTAGTCTATGTTTCAACCTAGCAAGTTGAAATACAAAGAATCTACCAGTTAACTGGTCCATTATATATTTAATTACAATTTATATAAAAAAGAAGAAGAAAAGCAGGAGAACGTATCAGAATAGAAAGCATCACCCTCATGTTACAATATTAAAATCTCAGTAATTTCATTGTATGTATTTCCCATCGTCTAGGTCAGGGATCAGCAACCTTTGGCACGCGGCCCATCAGGGAAATCCGCTGGCGGGCCGGGATGGTTTGTTTACCTGCACCATCCGCAGGTTCGGCCGATCACAGCTCCCACTGGCTTGGATATGCTAGCCGCCGCTTCCCGCAGCCCCCATTGGCCTGGAACGGTGAACCGTGGCCAGTGGGAGCTGCGATCGGCTGAACCTGTGGATGCTGCAGGTAAACAAACCATCCCAGCCCACCAGTGGATTTCCCTAATGGGACGCGTGCCAAAGGTTGCCGATCCCTAATCTAGGTGCTTACATGACCCTCATCATTGTACTAGCTGAGCACTTCACACACATTAAATCAATTGACCCTCAAAACACCCTGTATAGTTGGTAGATATTACCTCCATTTTACAGATGGGGAACTGAGAAACTGAGATTAAGTGACTTACCCAAGGTTTCAGACACACAGTAGCAGAACAGGGAATTGAACATCCTTCTTCCCATTCATAGGACTATCTCAGAATAACTTATTATTGCATCATTGCTTACTATATCGGGGGGGAAAGTCAGTCAAAATCATTAGAAGACAAAACATGTAATGCATTGTTTTTATTTGCCTATTTAATATGCCCATGGATGTTTGGATTTACTGTTATGTCCCGTGCTAAAGGTATATTATATCAGCCATACTAAAGTACTATTATTTTTTAAATCTCACTCTGTAGTCTGCCTTTGTTATCATTCATAATGTAAATATAGAGAACCCCACTGCACCTACCCGGGGGGGTGGTATTCTGAGGAAAGGAGACGGCCCAAAGAAAAGGGACCTTCTCTGGAGAAAATGCTCCGAACTACATTGATGCTAAAGAAACTAATCGTGAGCCCCTACAAGTGCTCAGGGCATTCATCTCCCAGAAATCAGACCATGAATCTCCAGATAATGTAGGGAATTAACCTATGTGACCCACTGTTTCCCACCTGACAGATACAGGAGTGGTCCTTTGACCCTTTAGGATTTGTACTCCTGGCCATGCTCCCGATCCATTCACTATCCCTTCCACATAGCAGTGTGCAGAAATGGCTAAGACTCCTCCATTGTAGTGCAGAAGTAGTGTCCCACCATAATGAATCTTTGCTGTCCCCCATGTAGCAAAAGTGTGGCATCTTCACTGCATATAGGCTTGAGTCTGCATCCATGAAGCCAATGGGAGGGTTGATACTGACTTCAGTGGTGATGAATCAGGTCCATTGATCCCGTATGAGATAACAAGGCATTTCAGAATTTGTCTCATACATAGAATGTAACACTTATGCACACACATCAGTATGTGTCTCATACATAGGGTATATAATACGCAAATTGAATTTGAAGCTTAAAGCTGCTTCGTGGTATCCCCAGTACAATGTTTGAAGCTTAAAGAACTATCTGTGAATCGTGTAGCCATGAAGTATAGAGATTCAAGGATTCCTGAGCAAACCTGAAAAGGGTTCACACAAATAAAATACCTTCCCCCGTCTTACCTTTCATTGCATATTTTTTGTTACAAGGAACCTGAACTGTTCACCTAAAATGTGGCACTGTCTTAAAATTAGGTTAATGTTTTTCAGTGCTCTGAGGACCTTGGCATGAGTGCTGCTTTATAAATAAAATTATCGTCATTATACTGAATTTGTCGTCAAGAATCTGAACAATTTTCTAGGGCAGGCGTTGGCTTCTGATGGTTTGTCAAATGCGCTACAGGCTCTGATAATACCCAAATGAATTATGTTATGTTTCCCCTTTCCTCGGGACTATGGTCTGCTGTTTTCTGTTACTGTTCCTTTTGCTGAGGTCAGCTCTTGAGCAGCAGATGGTGCTCTTGTATGTAGCAGCTGGCTACAGTCCACCTCCCCACACTCTCTCTCTCTCTGAGGGTGTGTGTTCGTGTGATCATGTTTGCAGTTGCTTTTCCAATTTATTCTGCCTACATTAGCCAAAACATTATTGGAGGCTTGACTGTCTCCAAATACGGGCCCAGATGTCCAGCTGTGATACTGTTTCCTTTGCCTGTCTGTGTTGCAGCTGCAGCCATTCACGCCACTGAATTGCAGAGTTATTAGGCAGCGCTCTTATATCCCTATGGCTTATTAGACCTTTACACTCATGGTTTTATTTAAAGCACAGAAGGCTGGGCAAAGGGTGGCAGCCAGGAGGAGCCACTGATATTTTGCCCATTCTGAAATCATTTTTGCCCTTTCTCTCACTCTGGGTACCAGCACACTGCATACACCAGAATAGTTTAATTAATTTTTGACATAGCCCCTGCTGCATTAAATGCTACAGTGATTACATAAACATTTCCTTACCTTCTTTTTCAGATGAATATGCTAATGAGGCTCCAAGAGGCAGCCAATTACTCGAGTGCTCAAAGCTGTGACAGTGATAGCACCAGCCACCATGATGACATTTTGGATTCCTCTCTTGAATCAACTCTCTAGAGGGGATGAACCTGGGTAGAGGATTATAGTAAAATCTGTTGCCACTAACTACTGCCAGGATTAAAGCAGCACACTGAGGTCCCTGAACAAGGGTGGTGTGTTGTAGGTAGGCAGAAGGCTTAACTCTGCAAAGTCAGGAATTAAAATCAAAGTGGAAAGCTTGAATTTGTTTAATTTCAAGGCATTTCAATATCAGTGGAGCCAAGTAAGACTCCATTAATCAACTGGAAAGGGCCCTAAATGGAGGGCAACTAAGCAGATTGCACACGTGTTAGCCAAACTGGAACCTTTTTTTGTGTTTCCTCTCTCTCTCTTTAAAAGTTTACAGTGAAAACTTTTTGTTTTTTCCTTTACTTTTCTCTGAGGTGCTGCGTTAGCAATGCAGTCTTCTGATCCTCTTCTAATCTCTGTTGTGCCACATGGTGCTGGTCACAGGACTACAGTAGTGTTTGTCGGACACTACTGCCCATTCCAAAATGAATCAAAGATGATGATAGTAACTCAATAAGCACAAACAGTATTGTGCTATCACCAGAAAACACTACTGTGATATGCTGGATAAGTGCCAATTTAATCTTAATTGCCATGGTCACAGTGACACTCTCCATGAAGTTTTTAGTGTACAAGTCACCGATTTTATAAAGTTGTTTTTACCACAAAGGTCTTTTTTAGCCACCTGCCCACTCCTTTACAGTTTTATACCAATTATTAACCAACACTGACTAAAGGCTTTTTAGGGCTTCATTTGTTTGAGCCTTTTCAGTGGAAGAAGGAACATTTCCTATGGTGCTGTTTCACTGCCTTAAAACAGATTTCTAGAACAGTTTTACAGTTGGTTTAATTCCTAAACCATTGGTAATTTACACTGTTTTTTTTCATTTACTAACGAAATAACGTCAGTTAACACAGTAGCCTCATATCTGTATATCATGATTTTTTAAGAAATGGATAGGAGAAAGAACAGTTGCTATATAGTATTTTTATCTTGTGAATAGATTGCTCTGCCTACCCTCAGAAATATACAAGAAACCCAGAACCCACTTCCACTATCACCTAAAAGCTGAGAAAGCTGACCCCGATCCATTCAGTCCTGTGGAATGGAGTTTTTGAAGGATAGATGTTTCGAATTCTTATCCAGCAGAGCTGGATGCACTTGATGCAGCATGAGCACAAATATTTGTTTTTTTTTTTTCTTTTTCTAGTTTTAAGCATGTTGTTTTGATTGCTATTGTTGTACATGAAAAAAAAACAGCATTAAAGAACACTGAAGCAGTGATATCCACTGTGGAAGAGGAAGAGTTTATACTGTAAAAGTGGGTTGGTTTTGCACAGTCTACTGGGTGGGTATTGTAAATATAAAAAGCCTTGCACAAATCAAAACAAACAAACGAGAAATTGTATTTTATCCTGTTGGTGTTAAGAGATGTTAAACTTGCTGAGATTTCCTCAATGTTGCAAACAAATACAGAATGCAAACCTTAAAAGCTGTTTTGAACCTCGTGTGTTTGTCCTGTATTTACAGTTGTTATGACTATGCAGGAGCTATCAATGCTAGAGTGAGCATGTTTCAATTTGTATATTAAGCCAATACATTTTGGGGGGCAAAAAATGAAATTTTAAGTGCATCTGTCATGGCAGGATACAAGCAGATTGCATGAAAACTGATCAGACTAATTGGAAAAGCTATTGCCACAAGAAACAACTGGATAAAATAATTTAAAAAAAAATAATCCAAGGGCTATGGCATTGTGTATACATACTGTACACTTAAATGGATGTTACCTTCAGGATGTGTAATTGGTGCTACTAACTCTTTGTGGCCACCCTGTGGTCATTTGCTGTAAAACAAAGACAAAGAAATCAATGCAGTTTTCAATGGCACTGAGCTGCATCAGTGAATCTAGCGGTCCCTACACGGTGCTATTGCCCTAGTACAAACTCTAATTGATTTTATGCCTGTAGAATGTAGTCAGATTGATGTGCAGCCCCAAAACTTAGATCAGTTTCTATTGTAAAACATCAGCACATGTATCTGACAGCTGACTAAAAAACCAGCTGTTCTTTGTTATATATGTGTTCTGAACAAATTTGCAAATCTTTTCCTGCCATTTTTGACACAAACACACACAATATTAGCATATACAAAACTTCCTGCAATACATCTCAGTGAGTCCACCTAGTTTACAACTTAAAAATTGTTTGTGAAACATTTGTCTGTATACATTTTATATTTTGTACATTTTTTGATGTAACATATCATGTAAATAGACAGAAACAGTGAAATAAATCATCTGAAAAGTTTTGTAGTCTTTGTAAAGCCCTAATAATAAGTATTTGGTGTCATCGGACTTAACTGGATGATGTATTTTTATTGGTTTATTGTTCCTCTAGCTTGTAAACCAGCTTGCATATATTTTTTTGCAGGTGTGCACACTGTATCTGTCTAAATTATTACTTTGTCATTAAAGTGGAATTATTTATTGAAAATGCAGTCTGGTGTCTTTGCAATCAGGAACACTGAATGATTGGGATGTATTTAAAAGGTAAAATATGTAAACAAAATGGCAAATGGAAGGAAGTAATTTTCTATATATACTGCATAACTAATCTTTATAAGAACAAAAGCATGTATTCTCTCTAGTTCCAGTGATCCTTTTGCTGCTTTTGAGTGACAGCTTCCAGGCAGAAAACCAAAACAGAGTGGCTAAGTAGTTCAGGAACAAGCTAAGGGCCTGATTCTCTGCTCCTCTAGTTCCTCTAGTATATAAGATTTTAGGGTTACATCCTCAGCAGGTATAAATCACTGATGGTCAGTGAAAGCCCGTTATATTTTGATTCTATTATGATTCTCAGAATCATACATTTTAAGGCCAAAAGGGACCATTGTGATAATCTAACCTGGTCTTCTGTATAACCCAGGCTACAGAACCTCACCTAATAATTTCTGCATCAGGGCCATAACTTCTATTTGAGATTTAACATATCTTTTAGAAAGACATCCAGTTTGATATAAAACTTCAAGTGATGGAGAATCCACCACAGCCCCACATACGTTGTTCCAATGGTTAATTATTCTCACTCTTAAAAAATGTGTGCCTTATTGCTAGTCTGAATTGTATCTTCAGCTTCTAACCATTGGACCTCATTATGCCTTTTTCTGTTAGTTTAAAGAGCAACCTACTATCAGAAATTTCTTCCAGATCTATCATGATCGTCACCTCTTAACTTTCTCTTGGATAAATTAAATAGATTAAGCTTCTTTAGTGTGTCACTACAAGGTATTATTTTCCAGACCTCAAATCATTCTTGTAGCAATTTTTTGAAGACTTTCCAATTGGTCAACATCCTGCTTGAAGTTTTCTATACATCAGAACTGGACAAAGTATTCAAGAATCAGTCTTATCAATGCCATCTATAAAGGTAATACCATCTCCTTACTACTACTTGATATTCCTCTCTACATGCATCCAAGGATTATATTTGTTCCCTTAGGCACAGCATCACCTAAAAGTCACATTATTCCCCTAAATCCTTTTCAGTATCACTGCATTCCAGGTTACTGTGTCCCAGTCTGTAAATGTAACCTACATTCTTTGGTCCTAAATGTATGACCGTGCATTTGTATTAAAACACATGTTATTAAAAGAGCCTGCCTTACCAAATGACCCAGATAATTCTATATAACTTACACCATCATTATTTACCACTCCAGCAATTTTTTTCTGTTGCCACCAAATTGTACCAGCAATAATTTTGTATTTTCCTCCAGCACTTTGATAAAAATATTGAATAGCATTTGGCAAAGAACAGATTCCTGATGGACCCCACCTGGAACACACCAGATGATTCTGATGATTTCCCATTTACAATTACTTTTTGAAATCTATCAATCAGTTTTTAATCCATTTAATATTGAACCGAATATCAGGATGTCATGTGGGACTAACTCAAATGCCTTATAGATGTCTAAATATATATAACAACATGGATATATAATACATTTTGTCGTAAAATTCAAGGCAGATTCTAATTAGAAAAGTCAAACCAGTTTTTACATGTAAGACAACAACTGTTTGATGTAATTTAACCTTGCACATTTCTAAGAAGAAATGCAAAATTCTGAAAACTAGAGCGCCACATAGGAAAATGATGATTCTCCTTAATAAGGATGTCTTTTTTCCAGGGTGAACTCTCACAAACTTTAACTTCCCCACTATCTCCAAAACTGAGTTATCTTTGATATAATGCAGCAAGCTCTGGTGCTCTGGTGCAATCAGATTGAACAAGTAACAAATATAAAGCATATGATACAGTTCCATGTGGAAAATTATTAGTTAAACTGGAGAAAATAGGGATTAATATGAGAATCAAAAGGCGGCCAATTAATTGGTTAAATGGGAGACTATAATGTGTCATGCTGAAATGTGAAATATCCAGGTGCAGGGAGGTTATTAGTGGAGTTCCTCAAGGATTGGTCTTAGGCCCAATCATTTACCATTTTCATTCATGACTCTAGCACAAAAAGTGAGAGTGTGTTAATAAAATTTGCAGATGACACAAAGTTGGGAGTTATTGTCCATATGGAGGAGGACCAGAATATCCTATAAGAAGATCTGAATGACCTTGAAAACTAGAGTAATAGAAATGGGATGAAATTTAATAGTGAAAAGTGCAAGGTCATGCACTTAGGGACTAACAACAAGAATTTTTGCTGTAAACTGGGGATCTATCATTTGGAAGCAACAGAGGAGGAGAACAACCTGGGTGCATTAATCACAGGATGTCTGTGAGCTTTTAGTATGATGCAGCCATCTTCTTCAGCACATGACCAAGATTCATCACCGAATTTGATTCGCTGGTTATATCATTAGCTTCCCTAGGACAGGACAGGTATTGACAGGGAGTGCGACATGAACACTGATCCATTAAAAAAGGCTAATGCAATCCTAAAATGCGTCAGGTAAGGTATTTCCCGTAGAGATATGGAAATGTTATTACCATTACACAAGGCACTGGTGAGACCTCATCTGGAATATTGTGTGCAATTTTGGTCTCCCATGTTTAAAAAACATGAATTTGAACTAGAATAAGTGCAGAGATGGGCTACTAGGATGATCAGAAGACTGGAGATCCTACCTTACAAGAGGAGATTTAAGAAGCTTGTCTTTAGACTAACAAAACAAGGATGAGGGGAGATATGATTGTGTTCTACATCAGAGGGATAAACAGTGGGGAAAGAGAGGAGTTATTTAAGTTAGGGGGCCAAAGCTGGTACAAGAACATAAACTGGCCATCAACAAGTTTATGCTTGACATTTAGAAGAAGGTTTCTAACCATCAGAGGAGTGAACTTCTGGAACAGTCCTCCAAGGGGAGTAGAGGGGGCAAAAATACCTAATTTCTGTAAGACTGAGCTTGATATGTTTATGGACAGGATGGTATGATATTGCCTACAACAGCATGTGGCCCATCCGCAACTGCTATTAGTAAATATGTCCAACTACTGATGAGGAGACTAGATGGGGAGGGCTCTGAGTTACTATGGAGAATTCTTTCCTAGGTGTCTGGATGGTGGGTCTAATTTATCACCATGTTTGGGGTCAGGAAGAATTTTTCCCCCAGGTCAGATCAGCAGAGACCCTGGGGGAGAGGGGAGGTTCCCTTTCCTCTGCCGTGTGGGGCACAAGATACTTGCTGGTTTGACCTAAAATAAATGGTGAGGTCTCTGTAACTTGAAGTCTTTAAATCAAGATTTGAGAACATCAGCAGCTCAGCCAGAAGTTAACAGCTTACTACAGGGCGTGGGTGGGTGAGGTTCTGTGGTTTGCAATGTGCAGGAGGTCAGACTAGATAATCACGATGGTCCTTTGTAGCCTTAAAGTCTGTGAGTTTATATCGCATTAGTGTCCATTAACATTTATCTAGTTAAAATAGGAGCTCACATACAAGAACACAGAAGGTTTTTTAAATAAAAAATTGGTTGGCAATCTAAAGATGGTGGTGATTAATCTCCTAAAGCCGGATTCACCTTTACACTATGGTCTCCTTACTCTACTCTGGTAGTGTTAGAGTCCTTAAATTGAGAATAAATTACATTTACATGCACTTTAAAGATTTTTAGGCTGCCAGAGTGGCATAAAAGGGCCTGCATGTAAGTGAGAACCGAATCCCTCCTCCAAACTAGAAATTTTAACTTCATTAGCAGCCAAAACAAAATAAAAATGCTTAATTACACTTCAAGCCTATAAACAACAATATATTATAAAAAGGAAATATGATATAACTGTTGCAAGTTATCCCACATACATGAGCTAAGGGAACATACTATCATATTTAATTATCAAACTGTGTGTGTATAGTGCATCAGTTTATCTCCTTATTAACATTTATCTGGAGAGCTGACTGATGAATCCCTGTAGTTCAGTGACAGAGATTTTTAGACAACAGTTTCTGAGCTAATGGTATAGTATTCCCAGCTAAGTACTAGTGTAATTGGTTCTGCCTATCAAAACTACTGTTTATGCTATTATTAAATAAACATAGTGTTTCTCAGCATGCACTTTTTTCTTGATAACTGAATAATGGCACACAAATTAAATGCTACCACTAAGTTAGTCCATGCTATAGCTGCAGATGCACTTTCAGGAGACAAATGTTTTTTCTATGGAATAATACCAGCAGCAGAAAATGGACTCTGTCATAAAAGATAAATTAACTAAGGCCTAGACTATGTGACCCCCCTTTCTGCACTAAATTGCATTTCCCTTGTTCTTAATTCAACTACAATCTTAAATAAACACAGATAAATAGCAATGAGTGATCACATTGTTGCTGTACTCAAGTTTCATAAATGAAATAATACTTTAACTGCCTTTTGTCTGTGCAGGTACTTGTTTTGTGAATACTTCTTTATTAAATCAGACTTTATAATTTAGAAAAAGAAAAAGAAAAGTACAGACAATGAAATGAAACATCTGAAAAACAAGGTGAGTGGTAAATGCCAAGAACTAAAATGGATTGGTATGATGACATATAACCAATAAGAATGACTTTATTGTGCCATCCTACATGGATGGACTCTGAAAGAACAAAGAAATAGACACCAGAACAACTATTAGCTGTACAAGAAAATCACAAGTAAAGAAAAGGCCCACTTAACCCAAGTTAACTGTGTCTCAGCATTTACATTTCAATTCAACCAATATCTACAAGAAATCCTATGTTCTCTGCCTTATAGGAAGCCCACTTAAAAGGCCCTCCATGTACCAAGTTTTAAAATTACTAAGATTTTCAACAAAAATAGTGGAGGACAAATCTAGAAATCATGTGAGGTTAATTTACTGGACATGCATTATTGCTGTTGTTATTACAGTGCCAACAATGTCACAAGCACTTTATAATGTTTCCTATAGCCTTACAATCTCGGGAGGATTTTTGATATCTGTGGCGGGCTTTGCACTTCGTCACCCCTTTGTTTCCAGGGGGGGACGAGGTTAACCCCGCCTCCCTGCGCTTATGGCAGTTCGACTACCTCCCCGGTAGTCAGGGCCATCTGGCCCAATGGTCAAAGTCCTTCTAAATCCCCTCCCCGGGGGATCACGGGGCCTAGCGGCCGGAGTCCATCTATCTCCTTCGAGTTACGAAGGGGGTGGGTGAAGTACGTCTCCACACTGATGGAGACTGGGGTTCAGAGACCCCCGGTAGGGGAGCCCGGGGCCCACCCGCCTCCACCGGGCTCCGACCCAGGGCCCTGTCTTTAACAGCGTGGTCCTCCCCGGGTCAGCGGGGAATCCTACCGCAACACGCTGCCCTTAGAGTGGTGGGAGATACCACTCCCTTCCCTTCCCTGGGTCACTTCCTACCCCTTCTCCGGATGTAGCAGTCCCTGGGTCCTCAGGGTCTTCAGATTCTTCAGCCCCCAATGCTCCCTGGGGTTCTGACAGCTGCCAGTCTCTGGTCCTACTTCCCGGTCTCTCAGTTCCCTCCTGAACGAGGTACTGCTGCTCCTGGGCTGGCGCTTCCGCTGGGCTTCCTCCTCCCTCAGCCGCCAGCCCTGACTGAGCAGCTCTGCAGGCTTTTATACTTGGCTCCCGGTTGGAGCATGCCCAGCAGAGCCTCAGGGGCGGGACTTCCTCTACCAGCAGGGAAGGGTTAACCCTCTCAATACCAGTGCGGGGCCAGCCTGCCCCGTCACAATATCAATAAATTATCACATTATGCTGTGAAATAATATGGTTTGTTTGGGACATGGTTAAGGCCTCGATTGAGTAACCCATCCCTATTCAACAAAACTCTTAATCATGAGGCAAACTTTAAACGCATTTTCAAGGCCCATTGACTTTAACAGTATTTAAGCATGTGCTTAAAATTAAGGAAATGCTTAAGTGCTTTGCTGGACTGGGACCTAAATTGAGATTTCTCAAAGGAGTGAAATTACTTGGAACCATCAGCAGGGCCAGCTCCAGGTTTTTTGCCACCCCAAGCGGAAAAAATAAAAATAAATAAAGCTGCGGCAGCATGATTGCACCACTCCACTCTTTGGCGGCAATTCGGCGGCAGGTCCTTCACTCCAAGAGGGACTGAGGGACCCACTGCCGAAGACCTGGACATGCCACCCCAATAGCAGACAGCGTGCTGCCCCTTGGTATTGGCTGCCCCAAGCACCTGCTTCTTTAGCTGGGGCCTGGAGCCGGCCCTGACCATCAGGGAAGGGTCAAACTGGGCAAAAGAGCTAGAGATCTCTGAAGCAGACAAGGCAGCTGCGGGAGAGGGAAGCATTATAGATTATTTTGAACAAGTTATCTGATTATTAAAATTTTGTAATAAACAAATGAATTTCCAGTCTAGGTTATTCCAGAGATATTTTTAGACCACTTTAAGAATTAGGTGCAACTGAGAGATAAACCTTACTAAGAACTCGGTCTCCAATTGCTTTTTTCCATTTATTCTGCTAGAATGTTACACCTGGAATTTTAAAGAAAGTGTTGTGCATATTTTCTGCAGATTAATAGAGCCATCTACTTTTTTGATTCTTAATTAAGTTGTTCTGAGTCCTCGGGAAAATGCCACGTGCCAAATGCCTAACTCATGTTTCAGAGAGTGCTGGCATGTTATCTGGAGAGTGCTATGCAATCCTTCATCATTACAAATGTTTTACTTTTCCTTATTTCTACAAGCAAAGCCCATTGTTACACATTTTAAATATATAGTTCTCTCCGTCTACGTATCCGTGAGTAAACCAATACTTTTGAATACTTCTTTACGAACATTTTAACAGAAGAATATCCTTGATGTAAAACCAACTTCAAACTTTAGACTAACACTTGCTCTATATTCCATATCACAAATCTAAACAAATACAATTTTAGAATAACTATTAAATATAATATTACAACAATAAATATTCCACAGTCTGAGGCTGAGGGACTAAGTCTTTCCTTCATCTAAACTCCTGATTCTGTCAATCAAGTTTGCAAAATAAATGCTTGCAAATCCTTTACAGGTACATAAATCATCTTGAAGTAAGTTGCTTCTTTTACCGATTGTTTTGTAACATGAATTGATTTTATTGTGAACTCTGATCAACTTTGCATTTAAATCATGCTTCTTTTATTAATTTTTAATTGCGTTTTTCAAGTAAATAATTTCATTCACCATGGAGGAAAAGGCCAAAATTAAAAGCTGCATAAACTAAGAAAAGCTATTAACATTTCACTCCCCCACGACTAATGGACTCAACATTATTTGTAACCTCTTAAATAAGTGCTGAGTTGCCCTACAGACATAGTAATTAAGAAAATTAAAATTAGTGTCTTCATGAATTCACCGGATTAAGGTCCCCATTCAGGAAAATTGAAACAGCATCTAAATACATGATTAAGTCCCAAGGAAAATGAAGTGAACACACTTTAGACACACCCTTACATCTTGAATATAAGGATGGAGTTACGCATAGGATGAAGTGTCTTCCCGAATCAAAACCCAAATCCCGCAATATTTACTCAGTCAAACCTCTCACTGACGGGAATAGGAAAGACGGCAGAATTTGACCCAGGGTTTTTTTAGGCGGGGGGGTGGGGGTTTGAGAGAGAGAGATCTTACAGGAATTGCAGTTTAATTGAACATGCAGGCACCGATTTCACTAGATCCTATACCGCTAATTCAGATATATCTTCTGAAGTCAGCTAAAAACCTCAGGCTATGCTATTAATCCAGCTGGATAACAGGCCTCTCACTATGCAGCAGTGGAGGTGGAAGCAATAAAACGTTATAAATTCCTGTGTGTAGTTACAGAGCAAGAGGTTACGTTTACCAGGAAGAATACAGATAAACGGTAGCATATGTTAAAGGGTACTCTGAAAGAAAGTTTTCATAGTAAGAGAACGTGTGTGGTTCAATTGTTTGTCAGCCACTGCTGTATATCAGAATGGTACGAGTACTAGTATTTTAGGTAACTGTAATGGAGTCATTGCATAAGCCATAATTTTGTGGGGCTTCTGAATTGGCTATTTCTAACTGATGTGAAACATAAGTGAACGGCTGGGGTGACGGGACCAGAACGAGAGCATTGCTTCAGCAATGGCTGATACTAAAATATGCAGCAAGGGCCATATCACGCTGTTGATTTAAGCAGCACTCCCTGATGTAAAGGAGAGCACTGATTAAATATCAGTGGCACAATATGGCAAGGCGGATTCAGGAGTTGGCCTCACCATAACCCCCAGCTGCCCACCAAAATGCTAGGTTCTTTTATTGTCCTAAAATGTTGACCTTTGCATAGCCAGCGTTTTGATCAACTTTCCCATGGCCCAAGCTATGGGAGAAAAGCTTTCTACCCGACACAGGCAGCGCATCTTCAAAGTGAACAAGAGCCCTGCTAGCATTTTGAATGAAAATTAGAAACAGTCAAGTTACTATAGTGATGTTTGATAAGTAGCCGTTCGTGTTCAGCAAACACATACAGTACTTTCAAGAAGCTGTCAATGACATAATATATTATTATTTAGCACTTGTACAGCACTTTTGATGCAGGTCTCAAAGCAGTTTACAAAGATGAGTAAGCTTTATGGTAAGGACTGAATAGGACCTGTGACAGACCCAGACAAGTGGGGTACAGAAGTCTGATAGAAGGCAAATATACTGGCCATTGGATGAATAGTTTTCTGTTCCCTGAGTGACCAGAGCAGGAGCTGCACTAGAACACGCAGGAACTTTCTGGAACCAATTTAAGGCAGGCAGGCTAATTAGGACACCTGGAGCCAATTAAGAAGAACCTGCTAGAATCAATTAAGACAGGCAGGCTAATCAGGGCACCTGGGTTTAAAAAGGAGCTCCCTTCAGTTTGTGGTGTTGCGTGCGAGGAGCTGAGAGCAAGAGGCACACAAGGAGTTGAGAGTGAGAAGAGTTGAAGGACTGAGGAGTACAAGCATCAGCAGACCATCAGGAGGAAGGTCCTGCAGTAAGCATAAAGAAGGTGTTGGGCGGAGGCCGTGGGGAAGTAGCCCAGGGAGTTGTGGCTGTCATGCAACTGTTACAGGAAACCCTATAGACAACTGCAATCCACAGAGCCCTGGGCTGGAACCCGGAGTAGAGGGCGGGCCCAGGTTCCCCCCAAACCTCCCAACTCCTGATCAGACACAGGAGGAATTTGACTGTGGGTTCTACCAGAGGGGAAAATCTCTGAGGCGATCAAAATCCGCCAATAAGCGCAGGACTCACCAAGGTAGAGGAGGAACTTTGTCACAGACCATAACATCATTAAAGTCAGTAGAGTGTACATAGCTTCCTAAGAACATTTTAATGAATAAGCCTGTGTACTCAAGATGTTTCTAATACATGAAAGCTTCTAGGGTTGACTGGCATTTCTCTTATAACCAGCCCTTTTGGGGGAAATAATATATCACGAGTCAATTTCAATGTAAGCTGTCAGCAGGTTAATTTTTTTTTTAACAACAACAACAAAAAATCCTAAAGGTCACAGAAGCCATTTAGAGAGAAATGATACAGAGTGGAAACCAATAAACAGTTTGTTGTCTGTTTGGGGATGGAGGCGAGGAGAAGGCATTAGATTTTTGGCATCAAAGATGAGCAGATTTTGAGAGGTTAAGAGATGAAAATTATACAAAAATAGGCATGTTTAAATATAGGCGTGAAATAAGTTTGTGTTACTGTACATACTTCTTTTGTTCGCCTATGTAGATAGAAAAAAAATCATAAGATGACTGTGCCACAAATACATTTAAACATGGTTATTTTCGTAGTGTGCTCAGTACGCTGAGCTCCTAAACCATGGCTCTTAGGTAGCTTAAGATATCAGTGACTGAGTTGGAAATGACAGCTAGCATCTTATTTTGAGCTGGTGGTAAAAAGGGTAGATGCTTTCTAAAAGGACTGTGGCTCTTCTGTACAAGTGCTCGGAACTATATGCGTGGGGGGGGGGGAGGAGGCATTTCTAGGGATGGTTTGAAAAATAGGAATGATGTGACATGAAAAATTTCAAATGAAATTGAACATGTTTCATTTCGTCTGAAAAATTTCATCGCATTTTTCCATTTTTCATCAACATGGTTTGAAATGAAAACTTTCATTTTGAATCTGTCGAAAACAAATTTTAAAAAATCATTTCAAATTGTTTTGTCAGAAAAATGGAAAATGTCCAACAATACAAACAGTTCTGCAAATCTTTTTGTGTTTAAAAAGCCTTTTTTTTTTCATTTAAAAAAGTTTCAATTACTTTTTTTTCAACTAGCCTGCGCCATTTCCTCAGTTTGCCCTGGCAGAATGGCCAAAAACATGGACAGAGGTAAATTGGCCTGAAGTGTGTCTGCTTTGAAGTTGAAAATGTTTCTATAATTTGTTAAAGGGGTAGGATAAAAGCGTTTCAGTGACTTAGGAACCTGAGTCAAAAGATTCTGCTCTTTTCAGTAATCCACCATCCACAGTTGGTGAGCTGTCTTTTTCTCCTCCAAATTTGCAGAGACATTGCAAGAAGGATACTAATTGCACCCTACGGTCACTAACACATATACTTTATAATTATATAGCGATGTGTGTGAGGTGGATGAATGAAACTCTTGGGGAAAAATTCAACATGTCTGACATTAAGAGTTTACTCTTTCAAAATTCAGGTGAATGTAGTGCCTGTGAGATTTGACAGGTTGATGGCTTTATAAACAGAACTGCTCTATCCACAGAATGGCCATAAAAGAGACAATTACTAAGACTAGTGTTGTTTAATGTATTTATTAATGAGCTAGAGAAAGGATGAATGGCGAGTTGGCAACATTCGCAACATTAGTTTGGTTAGTCAAGAACTAGAGAAGCATTAGGAATTTCAAAGGGACTTAAAAAAGTGTGATGAATGGGCAGTACAATGACAGATGAAATTCAGTGCCAGCAAATGCAAGGTAATGCATGTTGGAAGAAATACATTGAATTATTCAGACATTTTGCTAAGTTCTAAATTAACTGTAAACACATAGGGGGGGAAAACCCAACCCGAGCCTCTGTATAGACCTTTCAATAGAGTTATCTGCTTAATTTGAAGTGGCAGTCAAAAAAGGCAAATATGATGTTGACATGTATAAGGAATGGAATAGAAAATAACATTGAAAATGTTTGAATGCCATTGTATTGCCATGCTGGGGGGGAGGGATAGGTCAGTGGTTTGAGCATTGGCCTGCTAAACCCAGGGTTGTGAGTTCAATCCTTGAGGGGGCCATTTGGGGATCTGGGGCAAAAATAGGGGATTGGTCCTGCTTTGAGCAGGGGGTTGGACTAGATGACCTCCTAAGGTCCCTTCCAACCCTGATATTCTATGCTTCTATGTATATGTAAATAAATGAGACTCCTTCATTTGGCACACTGTGCTCACTTCTGGTCACCCCAGCTCTAAAAGGGCAGCAGAAATAGAAAGGTTTCTAGAGTCAGAAACTGAAAATGATTTAGCAGCATGGAAAAGAGAAACTCAAACTCTGGGAACTTTAGAGAGAAGACAAATAAGAGGGGACATGATAGAGGTTCAAAGCAATGAATGGTATAGTGGTGCAGTTGCCCTGAACGGTGACAAGAACAATGTGGTAAGAGAGGGGAGGGAGGAGAGACAGACAGAGCAACTGAAAAGGAAGCAGAAGATGCAAGCGGGAGTCAAGTGAGCAAGGAGGCCTGAGGTGGGTGTGGGGGACCAAAGTAGGAGCAGTACCACCGGGCCAATGGTAGTGACAGCTATATGCCAGTTAGAGGAGAGAAGAAGATGGGCTGTGTGTACGTGTCACTGGTGAAGGAGGAGGGGCCTGAGACAGGAGGAACTAAATGGGAAAGAAAAGTTGAGCAATAAGGAGAAGCTGAGAACCACCCAGGGAGACACTGTGCCCTGAAGACTCAAGATCTAATGGTCGCACAACTCAGAAGCACTGAAAGCCCTTTTATCAAAGAGCAGTTCTTCCTTGGCACTAAATCGGAGCCCCAGCAGAAGGGATTAATCCTGTGTCTGGTGTCAATTCATTTCCTCTCTGAAAGGATCTAATCCACTTCTTCCGGCCACGTCCTCTCATTCGTAGTGCCTGGAAAGATTTATACCACTGCCAATCTGAAGGCATTATGGAAAACCCATTCTTTCTTGTTAGTCGATGAGATGACAGGATGTACATAACAAACATTTATACATCATGTACTTTCTCTATCATACAGCATTTAGATCACATCTTTCACTGGCTTGCTCCTGTTCCCATTGAAGTCAGTGGAAGCTTGCAATCAAATGTACTGTGAGCAGGATCAGCGCCACCTGTGTACAGGCCACACCTCAAACAGAATCTCTCCTCTAACAAACAAGCAGCGATGAATGAGAGCAAGCTGCTTGCCTTGCTCTCTCCTGAAGCGCTATTTTATACCCACCGTCTGCCCACCCATCTGCTCAATCTAGATTACCGAAAACTGAAACCAACCACTGCTTTTTAAACGGAAAAAAAATGCATTTAAAACAGGACCAGAACTCACAGGATTTCAATGAAATGGCTGGGGCATTGCGCCCCGTGCTACAAGATGTGTGAAGTTAGATGAAATGACGAAGTTTGTGTCTTTTTAATAAAAAAACCCCATCTTTATACATTCCCAGGAGCTCATGAAAATGGTTTGTTTTGCCAAGACATGGATGACCAGCTCTGGTGTAACTTGTTTGCTCCAGGTCCAATCCTGCACAGTTTATTCTGGTGAAAGGCCCCACTGATGCCAGTGAGAGTTTTGCCCTGGTGGGTGAACTGCAGGGATTGGACCTGCATTTCCCTCCCCCCTCCCCCAGATTTCTGTGAAATTCACTAAGCAAGACCAAATGTCACAGAACGATGATGAATCTTGGCAAAATTGCACAGTAAGGTTTTATATGCTGAAACTTTGTATCACAAGGTGAACCTGGAGGGGAGTTGATCTCAGTCCCAGGTGGTGAATTACTTCAAGTGGTTTCAGCTGCTAGTATTAAAAACATGCACATAACTTTTGGATATCTCTTTAATGAGTTTAAAATCAAGCAGTTCTCTCTGCTGACAGCCCTTAACGCAGCATAGAGAGAAGCTTGCTGCATAAAGAAGAGGCTTATCAACAAGCAATTTGTGTTTATTGGAGTTAAGGTGTACCATTTTTTCCTCACCAAACTTGGCTTCCATTAGAAAAAATTATATTACAAACCACTGAGCTGCTGTGGCGATGCACTGAGCAGCAGCGGATTCAAAGACGTTTCCAGCCGAGTGACAACGTACTGCAATTATACCTAAAGCACAAGAGGCCAGAACACAGCTTGCAGGCCAGATGTGGCCTATATTTAAGATGACCAGATAGCCAGTGTGAAAAATTGGGGCGGGGGTGGGCAGTAATAGGCACCTATACAAAGCCCTGAATATCGGGACTGTCCCTATAAAATTGGGACATCTGGTCACCCTAGCTATATTGTTCTGAAATGTAGCTTGTGGCCCAGCGGTTTTCATTTTAATTTGAAGTGGTGGCCCTTGGAGATTGCAAGTCCCAGCATGCAATGCTCAGTTCTGATATCCAGAGCTAGGCTGTTTCCATAAAGTCATAGAGATTAAGGCCAGAAGGGACTGCGATGTCATTTGACCTCCTGTATATCAGAGGCCACCAATAACACCCAGCACCCACACAGTAAACCCAACAAGGGTAACGAGACCAAAATAAATGAGGCCCACAGAAGATTAGACTATTATGTGCCACAGGCAGAGACTAGAAGGGACTAAGGTGCACCAGTACTCCAGACCCCTGCAATGGCCGGGAAATGAAGGAGCATTGTGTGATGAACCCGTAGACTCCGCATTGTATAGCTCCATATTAAAGATGATAGTTGCTGCAAAAGATCCATTTCATGCAGATGGGCTAAGGCATTGAGACTCCTGGCAAGTTGTCACTCTAGCCTTCACATAGGCAAAGTTTGCACTCCCCTGTCTTTCAGTCTGATGCACAAATTGCACAGTTTAGGCTGATACTTTTTTTTAAACAGCAAAATGAGAGCTCTCACTCTTCATTGTCTCTAAAGATGGTCTGAGGATTTTCTTTTCTTTCTTGTCAACACACGTACTATGGCTTACGAGGCACAAACCAGTTTGGATAAAACAAAACTAAACCTTAATCCTAACTCGAACCAAACCTGGACTTTTTGTGAGGTATGCGGAGATATATAATATTCAGATACCACTGCGTTTCTGGCTGGGGCTGAAAGCAAAAATAATGGGGGAAGATCTGCTCTGTTGCCAAGGCACAACCAGAAAGTACTGCAAATTTACTCAAAAACTCAAAAAAACCCTCAAAGCAGTCACAAGTCACATAGGCTGATGCTGCAACTGATTGTTGCACACGTCCTGAGCTGCCCAAATGGCCCAGCATGCACTGCAGTGGTGACCTTGCAACCATACTTCACTGCTAGAGTGTGGTGTCTGTTTGCCACAGTAATCCCAAGATGTGTGGGTTCTTCTGTTCAGTGGTGCTCTAAGGGTTTCTTTTTGGAAGTTTCAGGCCTGTTTCCAGCACATTTTTTTATTACTGAATCCATATAGTAGTGATTGTATGTATCCCAATGACCAGTATTTAGTAATAGCACTTCAGTAATAGCTCTGTTTTGGGACTGGCTCTGTTCAATATCTTCATCAATGACTTGGATATTGGCATAGAAAGTACGCTTATTAAGTTTACAGATGATACCAAATGGAGGGATTGCAACTGCTTTGGAGGATAGGGTCATAATTCAAAATGATCTGGACAAATTGGAGAAATGGTCAGAGGTAAACAGGATGAAGTTTAATAAGGACAAATGCAAAGTGCTCCACTTAGGTAGGAACAATCAGTTTCACACATACAGAATGGGAGGAGACTGTCTAGGAAGGAGTACGGCAGAAAGGGATCTAGGGGTTATAGTGGACCACAAGCTAAATATGAGTCAACAGTGTGATGCTGTTGCAAAAAAAGCAAACTTGATTCTGGGCTGCATTAACAGGTGTGTTGTGAGCAAGACACGAGAAGTCATTCTTCTGCTCTACTCTGCGCTGGTTAGGCCTCAACTGGAGTATTGTGTCCAGTTCTGGGCACCGCATTTCAAGAAAGATGTGGAGAAATTGGAGAGGGTCCAGAGAAGAGCAACAAGAATGATTAAGGATCTAGAGAACATGACCTATGAAGGAAAGCTGAAGGAATTGGGTTTGTTTAGTTTGGAAAAGAGAAGACTGAGAGGGGACATGATAGCGGTCTTCAGGTATCTAAAAGGGTGTCATAAGGAGGAAGGAGAAAACTTGTTCATCTTAGCCTCTGAGGATAGAACAAGAAGCAATGGTCTTAAACTGCAGCAAGGGAGGTTTAGGTTGGACATTAGGAAAAAGTTCCTAACAGTCAGGGTGGTTAAACACTGGAATAAACTGCCCAGGGAGGTTGTGGAATCTCCATCTCCGGATATATTTAAGAGTAGGTTAGATAAATGTCTATCAGGGATGGTCTAGACAGTATTTGGTCCTGTCATGAGGGCAGGGGGCTGGACTCGATGACCTTTCGAGGTCCCTTCCAGCCCTAGAATCTATGAATCTATAGCAAAGGAACAGTCCTATAATCCCATGTGCACAGGCTGTTACAGACCACAACCTCCACAGCTAGGAGCAAGTACATAGATACACAGTAAATAACTTCTTGGTGATGGCAAATGACTGTAGCTAATGCTGAAGAGACTAGATGAGTGAGGCTATATCTTTTATTGGACTAACTTCTGTTGGTGAAAGAGAAGCTTTTGATCTACACAGAGCTCTTCTTCAAGTCATGCTAATCAGGGCCGGTGCAAGCCGCTCCCCTCTTCCCCCGCTCAGCACCTGAGTGGGGAGCCGGCGCGAGCCGCCCCGCTGTTCCCCCGCTCAGCGCCTGAGCGGGGAGACGGGGGGCAGCCGCAGCGAGCCGCCCCCCCTGCCCCAGGCTCCCTGCTCTGCTCCCGCGGGTCATGGGTGGTGGTGGGGGCTGAGCACCTGTGGGCAGAGGAGCTGGCTGTGGTGGGGGGGGGGGCATTGCATGGGGCGGGGGGTGCAGGGTTGGTGCAAGGAAGTTTCACTTAGGGCTCGAAACTTCCTTGCACCGGCCTTGATGCTAATGCTGATAGCAGCGATGAAGAAGGGACCAATATTTTGGCATGTGCGTCCAAACCTGTGGGGCGAGTTTCAGACTAGTCCAAGGAATAATAGGAGTATAGCTGTGCAGGAACCAGATTTTCAGTTTCACGGGAAATTCCACAATGTTGAATTTTTTATGTTCCTAAACAGAATGAAAACAAAACTCTGAAAAAAATAGTTTTGGGTTGATCAAAATATTTAATTTTGATAAAATCAAAAAGTTTTGTTCTGATTTCAACGTTTTCATATTATTATAACAAATTTTTAAAAAATTGAAATAAAGACATTTCCATACAGAAAAAAAAAGGGCAAAACCTCCTGTTTCAACGTTCTTGGAATGGAGTATTCTGATACTTTTTACAACAAACTTTTGTCAAATGTTTCAATTTCAACAAAACTTCATTTAATGGAAATTTCCTACCAGCTGTAAATGGACCATAGAAGAGGAGCTATGGGCGAGGAACAAAGATAACTTTGGAACCACTCGTTCCCCACTGCAAACATGCTCCTTTTCTTAGAATTGGGGAGTTTCTTGATACCCACCCCTTTCCTCTGTGCTCTTACAGTGGTCACTATCTCAAGGAAGAGTGCAAACCCGGCGGCATCATTGCTGTCTTTACAGATCCACTCCAATATTGACCACATTCAACCCCTAATTGGCTTGTGCAATCTGAGGATATCTCAGCTTGAAGTCGTGCAGCAGCAATCATTATAATCAGCTTGAAGTTTCAGTTCCAGGCACTGGTGTGCATCATGAGCTAAATGAGATCTTATGCTATGTGGCTAATACTATAATTGCCATTGTCAGCATTGTAAGGTTGTGACTATCATTCCTCCGCAGTAAATATAAATGTATGTGCTGGATTTCAGGGGGTTGCAGAAAGGGAAGATTTAAGGTGCATGGAGAAAATAATCAGTTAGAAACAGGAATTAAGCTAGAAATTTCCAAATCCCACAGGAAATAGCATGCTTTCAAGAAGGGTGTTTTTCCCCCCTTACAGTGATGTCACATTGTTAGGTAATTGCTATATTCAAGCTGAATGATTTTACAACACTTTTAGAGATACTCTGGTGCTTATTAGTGTCAGCAGCATGACCATTTTAAAAGGGAGATAGACAAAATAGAAAACTTTTATACTTTGTGTTTATTGGTGTGCAATGCTATTGGAGATTAAAGTCTTTTTTCCAGTTAAAGGGCTGTTTTGTAGCTTTCACAACTACTATATTTTCTTCTGACAGAGCAGGGTTCAGAGGAGCATTAAATATGACTTGTCGTGTTTATTATCCTGATGTTTCTATGTTTATAAATGGAAGGGGCAGGTGATGAAGGTGTTTTTCTGAGACTAAGGGAGTACATCAGTAAGGGCACTAAAATGATTTTCTCCTTCTCAATGTTTTAGCTTGTATGTTGCTTGATCAGGATGGATGTGTAAATTTTACCTACCTTTTATAGACATATGTGGTTGGTTTTATATCATGAGTATAAACTGGAGGACAGCTGTACTTACTGAGTTTGTGAGGTGAAATTAAACAACAAAATGAGTTACAGCCCATAGTGATAACTCCTGTTAACTGTGTGACATTTTTTTGCGGGGAGGGTCACTCCAGTTCCTCCTATCTGTAAACTTTAAACAATTTGCCCAAATGCCACAATAAATCTCTGCCTTTTTGCACACAGGCTGGATTAAAAGCAAACTGTGCCTGCTTTGCACAGCAGAACAATTTAAAAGATCACAGGATGTATGTGAAGAATGTCTCACTATTTGCACACTACACAGGAGATCTGTGAAACAGGTCAGTATCCTGCCAGGAGCAGGGCCGGTGCAAGGAAGTTTTGCTCCCTAGGTGAAACTTCCTTGCACCAGCCCTGCGCCCCCCCCCCAGCTAATGCCACCCCCCATGTGCCCTCCCCCCCAGCTAACATGACCCCCCGCAACAGCCAGTCCCCCGAAACCCCGAACCCTTGCGGACCAGCAGCTCAGCCCCCTCCCCGCGGCCAGCCGCCCTCCCGGCTCAGCCCCGGAGCCGGGAGGGTGGGAGGCAGCCGCGGCCAGCCGCCCCCAGTAGCATAGCCAGGTCTTGAGCACAGGGTGAGCAGCGCTATAAAAAGGCGCCTCCCCGCTCCCCCTGTACTCACCTTGCAGCGCTTTAAAAGGCCCGCGGCTCCCCGCAGTGGCAGGAGCCACTGGCAGGGCCGGCGCGCCCACTAGGCGACCCTAGGCAGTCACCTAGGGTGCCAAGATTTGGGGGGGCGGTGGGCAGCTGCCCGCTGCCTCCCCGCTCAGCGGCTGAGCTGCTGAGCGGGGAGACAAGGGGCGGCTTGCTGCGGCTGGAGCTGCGGGCCTTTTAAAGCGCCCCCCCCACAGCCCGGCAGCGTGGCTGGGGGTGAGGGGCGCTTTAAAAGGCCTGTGGCTCCCCGCAGCAGCAGGAGCCGCAGGCCTTTTAAAGCGCTGCCCTAGCGAGGCTCTGGCGGCGCCTTAGTGCCGCTTTTCCTCATAGGGGGAGCGGGCGCTCCCCCTGCTCCCCCCCTGACTACGCTACTGGCAGCCCCCCCACTCAGCCGCTGAGCCACGGAGCTGGGAGGCGGGCTGCAGCCATGGCCAGCCCCCTCCTCCCCGCCGGCTCCCGGCTCAGCCCCGGAGCCGGGAGGGCGGGAGGAAGCCGCGGCCAGCCGGCCCCTGGCTGCCGGCGCCCTAGGCGACTGCCTAGGGTCGCCAAGTGTGTGCGCCGGCCCTGGCCAGGAGCACATGATGCCAGCCGCGCACTGGGCATTTGAACCAGGACTCTGGGTTCAGCCCATCTCCCACACACATGACTGTAGGCCTTTCATGTTCTTGACCTGAGGCCAAATCCTGAAGTCCTGAGTCAGACCTTATTCATGCAAATTATTCATTGGAGTAAATTGGAGTTACAGTCCAGAGGGCAATGCACTAATTTAACACTTGTTAATATATGACTTCTGCTAGTAATGGTGGTGTCTGCATCTAGGAAACCATGTGACCTTACAAAACGGAACCCAGCCAGGTGGTCCACCAACTCCCAGTGGTCCTGCAAGGAGGCTTTGCAGAGAGGAGGGTTAAGGACCTCAGAAGGAAAAGGGGTCTGAATTTCCTTGCTCAGGAAGTTTGTCTGTAAATAGAAGCCATCTGGTCCAATCTGATGCCATAACCAAGCCAATCTTGTTGAGCATCAAGAATCAGGGCCTGCAGCAGAGCTAATCTCCAGGCAGCCTTATCAGTACAGCTGAGCTGCAGCAGGCTGCCTGATTAGCCACACCTCCTGTTTGGCTGCAGAGGCCAGCAGGTGGGCTCTTAAGCCATTGGCAGCAACACTTTGCTGGCTTCTCAGTGCTCATACCAGCCACTTTGCCTGTCCCGGCCTTGAACCCTTCCTTGCCTGTCTGATGCTGGCACACCAGGTGCTAGTTCTTGCCAAGGCTGTGGGCATCAGTTGAGCACTGATAGGTGAGCTGGTCTGGTTTCCAGCTATGAATGTGTTCAAGATAGGAGTTGGATTTGTAAGGATGTGTTTAGTGTTTAGAATCTATCAAATGCTTGTAAGTTACTGCATATGTTCATCTTATGTGTAATGTCTTTATCCCATGCTAAAAGGCAATATGTAAGTTTTGCTTTATGATTTAAAAATGCCTGCTCTGGACGTGTGAACCCAGCCAGAAGGTGTGGTTCCTTTGTCCATCAAGAAGGATTATCAAGACTAAGAGGACCATGGTAAAACATTATGATACAAAGACTGGGTTGATGGTCCTCTTACATCCAGGATGGTGCTATGTGAGAGAAAGCTGATCCCATCAGCTTAAATTCTGGAAGAAGGAAATAAAAATAGCTGACATAAAAATTCTTCATCTCTTTGCTGTTTGGACTCTCACACAGCTGGAGCTAGGAAAAAAAGCAGAGATCCCCAGCACCAAGCTGGGTTAGCCCTAAAAGACATTCAGTGTTGACAGAGTACTACAACTCTGTCACTTTTTGGAACCATAGACTGTGACTCATTTGTATGCATATGATGCCTGCCTTAACCTGTGAATAACTCTCTCATTTCCCCCTAGTTTATAAATCCTTTAATTAATTTACTATAGGATTGGTTACAAGCATTGTCTTTGGTGTGAGATCTGAGGTACATATTGACCTGGGGTAAGTGACTGGTCTCTTGGGACTGGAAGCAACCTGAATCTTTTGTTATCTTTGGTGTAAGTGATCATTTACCACTCAGTCCAGATTGCCTGGATGGCAAGATAGACTGGAAAGCATAAGGAGACTGTCTGTGACTCTATGGTCAGACTGTTATAGTGCTTCAGGAGTTCACACACTTGTTACTGGGTTGGTGAAATCTAGTTATAGAACATACCACCAGTTTGGGATGTTTGCTCTTCTTTTTGGCAATCTGCCTTGAGGCTGGCATTCATGGTCGCGAACCACTCCAGACAGCGGCTGGCTACCCTGCTTGCTCCAGTTCCTGTCTTCCAGTTTGACCCTGGCTCCAGCTTCTGACTACTGACTCTGGCTTGACCCTTGGCTCTGGTAACCAGTTCCTGCCCTCCAGTTTGGCCCTTGGATCTGGCTTCTGACCCTGGCTCTGACCCTAGCACTTTGGGCTTGATGCCCATTGCATCCACTAGGCATGACCGCTCTCATCCTGGTCAGCTGACAATGAGCCAGGGATAAGGCCTCTGTGGCAGGAAGACTTTAATATCTAGAGAGAGGATAAACCTTACTGGGAAATACTCTACCAATTTAGACACTGACTCTACCCACAATTAATGTGTATTCTTTGATATTTCAACATGCTAATATCTCATTTAAAAATAAGTTTCCTGTGTCTCTGTTGCTTTGGTGGTTCTGATCCTCCACTCTGCTCTTCCTTCCCTTCCTATCTTTCCCTGTCTGCCATTCCTTCTTTCCTTCTGCCCTTACCTCCCTCTTTTCCCATATTTCAAGTTGTTTCCTGCCCTTCAACATTCTTTCATCTCTCTCTCTTACAGCTTGGAGCTGGTGGCAGTGGGCTTTCCTTGGTTGGTTCCCTCTGTGCAGTGAGGAGGTACAGAACCAATATATTGTTCACCTGAGGTTGAGGGGGCACAAGGTGTTGATATCTCCTCTGCCCATATGTCAAAGGGGGGAGGAGTTAGGTCACTTGGAGCTGGACCCTTAAGCAAATATTTGGAGTGCAACATCTTGTCACCCAACTTCTGTTCTCCCTCTGTTTCTTCGTGTTTAATCCTTCCAGAGCAGCTAGAAACAACACAGCATTTTCACTGAGCAATATATGGGAGCAGCAGCACTGCAGCCTAGCCAGAGCACTGGCTCATGCCCAGCTGCCTTTGACAGGCCTGCTCTTGAGTAAAGGTTGGGCACTTTTGATTACTTGTCTCTTTTCCCTGACAGCACCAAACCCTGCTGCTTTTGTAGCAGAAGCGGAGGAGTGTTTGAAATACCCTGCAGCCAAGGACTCCTCAGAGAACATCCCTGAACCAAGGGTTGGCCCACGTTATTTACCAGTGGGGCACTAAACAATGGTAGCTACTTTTCTGAATCTGGGGTCTCACTGGACTGGCAGTACCCAAGGGTAGGGCACTTTTTTGTTTGTTTTTTGTTTCTCCAGAAGAGCTTGCAGTAGTAAAAGGTTTTGTTTACCCTTCATCTGCATAATTGTTTGAAGCCATTGGTAACAAGCCAGTCTACCTATTCCATATGGTTATCGGGTTCTGTACAAGCTGGACACCCAAGAAATCTTTTTTGGTGGGGTCATGCTGCTGCTGCTTCTTAAAACAAATACTATATTATACTGGGTGATGAATGATATTCTGACTGATAATTTACTCTAATCTTCCTGCTATCTGATTGGAATAATATATTTAGAACAAAATGAAGCATACACGTTCATAGATATCCCCCCACAAACCAGGGGAAGGAGAGTGAGAGAGAAAGGGATCCTCACTTTATTATGTTCACTTTAATACATTTGTACAGTGTTCTGATGGTGCAGTATAAATTCTTGAGAGAATAAATGCATGATAGGATGTGTTACGTTTTAACTGATGTTGCCTCCTAAGGGATAATAATCATTTCAAGGCCAGATCCTTCCCAAAAATACATTGGTATGACTCTATTGACTTCAGTTGAGCTTCACCAATTTGCACTAACAGCGGATGAAATCTTATTGAATCAGATTTCACCGTTCTGCTGTATTAAAGTCTGTCTTTAAGGAGCCATAAGTCACTTATTCTATCAGGAATAGTCTCTCTTTCTTTTTAATCTTTGCAGGCTCTTCCGCTTCTACTTTGTCCATTCATTTTTTTCCCCTTTTCTCTTTCTGTATCCAGTTCCTTAATGTTTCCTTTTAGTAAAGATGTGACAGGAGATGTCAAAACAAGGGGCGTGTCTTAAGCAAACTATAGCTTTTATTATTCACTATTAAACTAATAATAGATTATATACTCTCTCTTACAGGCCTGACCAGGTTAAGAGTCCATTGTGCTAGGAACTGTACAGGCATACAGTAAAAGAATGTCCCTGCTGCAAAGGTCTTCAAATCTTAAGGATTAGCGGCAACACATAGATGAGAGAAACAAAAAACCCAAAGAGGGCAAGAAGAGTACTAGGTAAAAAATGTCAGGTTTTGTAAAAACAATCTCTCTGTGAATAATTCATAGGTGTATTAAGTTAATCAGTAGCATAGTTTGCCAGCTGCCTACTTCTGTTGTTTAGTCTTGCACTTAAAATAGACTATGCAGAATTGAAATTTCAGAGCATAACATCTTACCTGTGTTTATATTATTCATCTGTGTCATAGCTGTTTTCTTTCTTTGCATGTTCCCGTGTGCCTAGATAGTCATTTTACTTTAGGCTAATTGGGGAACTGGACAGGATGAAACAAAATGGTGTAAAAAAAAAATCCGTCTCTGTCAGCAAGGAAACTCTGTCCCCTCTGTGGTAATCAACCATATTGGAAAGTACTATTCAGTGTCCTGTAGACAAGTTGTTCTTTCTCAATTCATTAATCATCTAATTCTACACAGTGAACCCACTCAGAGATGTAGAAAGCAGGGGTAGATCTGCTAGTTAGTAGTCAGCCTGTAATAGAGATGTTTTGAAAGAGTTCCTGGGCAGAGAGCCTTCCATCCTAGTTATGAGCTCTTAGTTAGAGTTGCTGATTTTTCCCTTTCAAGCACCCTATGCCTGATGTAATTATTCAGTGCAAATAACATATTTATCTAAGTTTTTTAAAGGTGTAAGAACTAAAAGATAACTAGGAAATCAAAGTTTGTGATATTGTTTCATTCCTTTAAATAATTACTATGGGACACTGCTGAACATCCAAACTTAGCATGATAATTAACCCCAGCTTAATGTTTAAGAAGATTTGGCAAAATTCTCCTCTCAGTTTTACTGCTGACACCCACTGTGTTCATTATCTGTTCCTTCCACTGCAAATGCACTTCAGATAGAGGGGTCCGTCTGTTATCTGTGTTCTATTTCATTAAACTTGTACACTCCAGCTATGAATACTTTCTTACTGAAATCATTATTGAAGGTGCAAACGTGCCTAGGAGGACACTACCAACTCCAGGAATATTCTTGTCGAAAAAAAAGACAATACCTGGGTTTGACCAATAATGAATGATTGACTGAAATATAACTATACTGCTGCAAGATGTGAACTTCAGAGTCTTAAACCTAGATACAGCCTGCTGTCCAAACAATGCAGAAATGTGTTTATTTCCACAAATTTAAAATCATTTTACAATTACATGGGTAAGCACTGCAAAAACATGAGTTTACTGTTTTGCCACAGACCAAGCTATCTTACTCCATTCACTTGAATTCCATTCAATACCTCTTTATTTCTCTGAGGTTTCTTATAAATCTATACAAATCTCACCAGACTCCTGCACAGAGAATGACTTTGGGGGAAATTATACGGTCTAGTAGCATATAATTATATCTGATCTTAAAATTTGTGGGGGTTGTTCATTTTTTAACACCTAAAAACCAATAGCCTGATCTCGTCGTCCTTCTTCACATTGACTAAATATATCCATTCAAATCAAGGGTGTCTTGTTTTGTTGGAGTGCATGTTGGTGCCTTAGCATTCAGTCTCATTTCGGAAGCATTCCAAGTAAGAACAGATAAGCTTTTTGGCCCATCTAACACTACTCACTTAGGGCCAGATCCCCCCACCCTGGACAGCACATATTGCATCAGGTCTGGTTTTGAAAATACCATCCAGCTCCCTTCCTCCTTTGAATATGAGGTATAACGTATAGGCTGAGATTTTCAAAGCCATCTAGGATATCTAAACATCCATTTCCCAGCTGGCATCCAGATCCCTTAACTGGCTTTGAAAATCTCGGCCTATATGTTATCACACTGATGCAGGCAATCTAAAATCGCCGGTGGGATTAAGGCTATATTTGGGAATCAATCCACAAAACCAGATTATTAGAAAAAATCGGTGCTGGGCAGCTGTATAGAAATAAGTTGATATTATAAATGCACCCTTGGGAGCAAAAAATGTCCAGCAGAAGACTCCTTTTATTTTATTTTTCAAAGTCTATGCCTTAACTTGGATTCCAACAGGCATATGTTGCTTCCTTGATGCCTATATGCAATACATGGTTCTCAAACACAAGACATGCCGCTGATATCTTCTCAAACTGGACTCTCTAGTCTTTTTCCTGCCTTTCTGTTAGATGGGTTTTCTGTCTGCCACACTCTTAAATGCATCCATTCCTTTAGCATCTAAGTGCAGAGAGACAATTAAGAGTTGCACTGATTTTGTCCATAAGATTCTACTCTCCATCATGCCTTTATTACTTTGGGTATACTCAAGAATATCCCTGACCCAACCACCACAATTGGTGTGTTACACTCATGGTGACTCATAATGGCACATCTACACTGCATACTCCTTGCGGTGGCATGTAGAGTACATACACGGCTAGCCCCCATAGCACGGGTATAACATAGCAATGTAGATGGTAAGGCATTACTTAGGCAAGAAAAGAAACTTCTGAACCCTGGGTATGTACCCTAGTATGTATTTTATATAGCTCTCTGCTTGCCAAGCAGTGCCTCCTGTCTACACTGCTATTTTTAGCAGTGTAGATTCCTGCTGCCTTCCCACTGCTGGAGTCTTTCCCACTGCAGAGAAGACTTTTACAACAGGGAGCTCCTGGAACTCAAAGGCTCAATGCCCAAAGGCCCCAGCAGATCCCTGTAGCAGAAATCTTTCCCTGTGGTGGGGAAAGGCTTTGGCACCTCCCTACTGCAAGAGCCTTTCCCTGCAGCAGGGAAAGGGTCCAGCGCAGGGGGAGGCTCCCAGCTGCCAAAGCTTTTCCTATATCTCCCACCTGCCAAAGCCTTTCACTGCCACGTGTAGCTATACAACACAGGGTGGACGCAACCTGCTTTTCACTATAATGAGTAGCTACATGTACCTTACACACTGCCACAAGGGTTGTGCAATGTAGCCATAGCTAAATGTACACAAGGAAATGAAGAGGTTTGCATCTATTAAGTTAATGAGGGTTCACCCTTATTTGTAATCAGGTAAGCCCCAATTAGCTCAATCAGCGCAAACCCTGTCTTGATGAGATTTTTCACTCTTACTCCTCCTGCTTCCACCCTCTCATCATCACTTGTTCAAGAAAATGATTGTAATTATTGAGGATGCTCAGTGCTGGAGCACACCAAACCACTAAGGTGCCTGTCAGGTATACCGCGCCTCACAGGCAAGCATTGTAGGTGCTTCAGCAGTTAGACCTTGCAGGTGCTAACCATGGTAGGTCCCAGTTACCACTCAGGGACATGGCTAAGGGAAAGGGTGTTTAACTAGGGCTGGCAGGAAAGGGAAAGGGTGCACATACCCTAGATACAGAGGCTTAAAAAGTTACAGTTTAAAGTGAGCAACCACAGTTTCTATTTGGGTCCCCCTGGGTCAGTCTAATCAAAAGTCAGGGCTCTTCAGGACTAGTGCCTGGGGCACCTGCTCCAATCTGGTGTCTATTCAAGTAAATAGGAGCTTGCAGGTTTCCAGGCCACACTCAGTTAGTGTGTCTCATTGGGCATTGTACTGGCTCCCTGCCCAGCTGCTTTGGCTCTCTCCAGAAGCCCCATGCAGACCTGCACCCAACGATAACATCTGGCAGTCACAGTTTGTTCTACCCACAGCTCTGAGTTCAGTTCCTAGGGATTCTGCTCTGCATCCAGCTTCTCTGAATTCCTCTGGGACAGGTTCAAACATGATTGGAGGAACATACGTGTCTCAGTCTTGAGAATACTTGGTTTGATCACACAATCTTTTTAAAAAATCTCTCCACTATGGAAACCTGTGACAGCATTTACAGGAAAATTATCTCTTGGACTCACAAAGTAGTCAAAATTCTTCTACGGAAAATTGAATCTCTGGTTATTGATTTTCCAGCTGAGAAAATTTCAAGGGGAATAAGTTACTTTGAAATAAAGTTACAAGCTTTGCCTTGGCTTCAGTGCTCTTTTGTGAAAAAAATTACTTGAGAGCTCCAAATCAGCTTCCCTAGTGATATATTAGGCTTCACACACTCTCTAGGATGATGACCTAGTTGAGATGTTTGGCCTACTTCAGAAACAGAACTATAATAATCCTGGTAGAGGTTTTTAAGTCTAAATGGTCTATATGGCTGTTGACATCTAGTGGTTATGTTACAGATGGTAAGGATTGATATATTATTTGGCTTTTATTATAATTCCTTGGGATGTACCACTCTATTGAATGCCGAAAACGTTCTCTAAAAACAAACTTTCTCCCTTCCATTTAAAAAAAAATCATAATATTATAATGTGCACAGTCAATGCTGTATACTGAAAAACTGCAGGCACTTTTGATCGTGGATAACTTTAATCTCATTTAAGGACGTGAACATGTTTTAACAATCTCATTCTGTTTGAAAGTTATCTAATGCTGAAGTTGTTAATCAAAGTTTGGAGCTTGACACTGTGTGCGCTTGGCAACTACCTTGGGCCCATTCCAACACTATGTTAAGGTTGCATTAGAAAACTGACACTGACTGACACTGATGGGGTCAAGGTACTCTACGGTGCTTCTTCTGAACTGGAGATTTGTTAACAGGACATTGGGGGGGAAATAAACGAGTGAGCACTAAAAATCTGACATGTCTTGCCAGTGTCAAAACCTCACTGTTGTTTGGCACAGACAACAAAATAAAAGTTATTTAAATTGTAGCTGACTCCCATTTCTAGATAAAGAAAATCCCAGATCACTTCCTCCTAGGTCCCCATTGTAGAAAAACTTGCTCTTGGATTACCACGGTAGGGCTACATTTTTCTATCTTCTCTTTACTTTCACCTTCTTAGAGGAATGATGGCTTTTTATACAATGATGTACTGGCAGGGTTTGCACTCTACTTTTTGTGCTGCTGCTAGTGTGCCTCTTCTTTGGTGAGTCCATTAATCATTCTTGATGAGTTTTACTGTGTACCTGCCACACACTGTGTTTCTAATGACATTTTTACTACTAATGTTGATGTGTGTTTTTGTTCTTAAGCCAGTTTTATAGTTTACAGTATTATTATTATTGTCTTGTTTTTGAAGCAGGTATTGGTGCAAAGTCAGCAGGGTGAAAACTAGTTGGGTATGGATCTGGAGTGGCCTATGAACCTTTGAGATGGGTTTTAAAAAAACAGCAGCCAGCATGATGAAGGTGTTACTTGTATGGCTAGCTGCTGTTCATAGCTCTGATGGAAGAGAGAGAGGGGGCTATAATAGGCAGCACAGTAAGTAATATAGACCCACTGTGAGTCAGCTTAGACAGTTAAGTAGCTTGTCAGACATTTTTGATAGCGTGAGCACGGCCACTAACAGATTCTCCAAACCCTTTGCAATTCTTATTAATCCCATAAAGAAAAAAAATACTTTTTACAGAGTAAAGTGAACAAATACCAATTTGCACATACATACTCTAGTTTGCATAATGGGTGTGATTTGGACATAAGATTAATGGCCTTGCAACCTCTGTCTGATGTCTCTGTTTGTGTTTATTGAACTGACACATGTTGGGTTTGGAAGATTTTCGTGCCAGCTAGAGGACATTCTAAAGGAGGGCGGCTCATCTGGTTGGTTGCAATCTAGAAGCTGGTTATGGGGGGCACCTCTTGGATCATCCCCCTCCCCCCACCCATGCACACCAGCTCAGAAAGGGGCAAAATCTCTAGGCTGGTAGGACCACAGGGAGACCCTGGGGAAAAAAAGGAAGGAGTAGCTTGTCCCATGCCTGTTGCTGTGGCTGCAGCATGTGTTTTTTCTCCACACCCGCCATCTCCATCTCCTCTAATTCCTTATGCAGCTGCTCAATCTTCATCTTCCTCCTGCCTGCAGGGTGCTCAGCTGACAAGCAGAGGAAGCAGTGCTTCAAGGAGTTGTGGTGCCAAACTTTTTTGTTTTCTTATGTACACTCCTGATTTTCCAACCCCAAAGAATTTGTAAATGGCAAGTACAGTAAACATAGAACATGTATAATATAGTGACCTGAAGATTTCTCAATGACTATATTGTTTAATGCTAAGGAAAAGAATACCACAACTCTGGAAATGTCAGCAGCGTTTTTAATGACTCAATTTTTTTAATCAATACCCGAGCCTTCTTTCCACTACCCTCCGCTTGCCATGCTTTACAAAGAGATAATAGTAAATGTCATGTCTAGAAAAAGCAAGTGGCTTTGCTGCTACAAATCAATGGGAAGCATTATTCTGCTAAGTGTGACAGTTATAAGTGACACACATGCCATCTTCCCCAGAAATCACTATTACAATATCTGATCCAAAAATGGATGCCGGGGCGTGCTGCATACAGCCTTGGTCACTGTGGCTTCTGTCTGGCAGCAGAAATGCTTGCTGATATTAGGAACTGAATTTGATTGGAATACCACTTCAAAAATGTACAATGTGTCCTGCTTGTTGGTGGTACAATGATTTTTTGGGGAGGGGTCTTCATAGAGCCATTTCCATAGGAAAGTGAATTCCTGCCATATTTGAACAAGCTTGCATTCCTCTTTAATCATCTTAGACATTCAGGTTTAGAAATAAAATAACTCAGATCCTCTCATATGTCTAGCATAATTCTAAAACCCCCAGAATCATAGCAAGGGGTTTTCTTTATGGACAGATGGAGTTTACCTCTAAGGAGAGAGAATCACCAAGGATGGGATTCTTTGTCTTTCTGCTGTTTTCTAATCTCTGCAAAGATGAAAGTCTTTGTGGTTAGTCTGCAATGTTCTTCTGGGAAGTAGGCAGGAGTAAGAGTCTGTAAATTTAACAGCCAGATGCACAAATGTCTGGCTTGATCAAAACCACAGTCTGGCACTAGCCCTCCCATTGAAGGAAATGAAAGAGACAGACTGTCACCTAGTAATCTCAGTGCCAAGCATTCATTACATCAGGGGTCTCAAACTCAAATGACAATGAGGGCCACATGAGGACTAGTGCATTGGTCCGACGGCCGTATCACTGATTCCCCCTCCTCCCCCTTTGCTGCCCCTGGCCCTGCCCCCACCCCTTCTATAAGGCCCCGCCTCTTCCCTGCCTCTTCCCACCCCTTCCCTGCCCCCATTCCAACCCCTTCCCCAAAGTCCACACCCCAACTCCACCCACTCCCTGCCCCCAGGGGGTGCAGGAGGGGCACAGGGTGTGGTGGGGGCTCAGGGCAGGGAGTTGGAGTGTGGGGTGCAGGAGGGGTGAGGGGTGCAGCAGGAGGTCAGGGTGCAGGGTGTGGCAGGGGGCTCAGAGCATGGGGATCGGGTGCAGGAGGGGTATGGGGTGCGGCAGGGGGCTCGGGGCAGGGAGTTGGGCTGCAGGAGGGGTTCGGGGTGCAGGCTCCAGGGTGGCCGCAGTATGCACTGGGGCCACCCTGCTCCAAGAAGCAGCCGGAACCACACCGCTGTGGCCCCTGGGGGAGGGGGGTTGCAGGGCTCCATGCGCTGCCTTGTCGTTCCTCCAGGTACCTCCCCCGAAGCTCCCATTGCCCACGGTTCCCTGTTCCCAGCCAATGGGAGCTGCGGGGGGCAGTGCCTGGAAGCGAAGGCAAGGCACAGAGCCCTCTATCTCCCCCCCACACCTGTAGTTTCCCCACCCCTGGCCTGGAGGTAGGCGGAGGGGGAGAAGCAGGAAGCTTGGTGGGCAGCATGAAAGAACCCCGGCCCACGAGCCTCATGTGTGAGACCCCTGCATTACATCAATGCCAGAGCAAGTGAAGGATGACTAATGCCAGGGTCTAAACTAAAGTATGTTAAATTCATCCCATACCCTGAAAGTCAGGACATTTGAATATTAAAGTTGCATACCCAACCTTAACTTTACTTCCTTGCACTTTATGCAATGATCGATAATAAGGGTGGGAAATATATGTGCCTAGAGTCCTGATCCAAAGCCCATTGCAGCCTTATGAGCAGTTACTCCCTTGTGTAGGCATGTCCCATTGGCCACAACTGTTCCCTATGCTAGGCACACAGAGGTGAAGACTCACAGGTCCAGCCCCTCAGAGGTATTGAGGCTACCATTTAGGCACCATTGAGCACTCAGAAAGTGCTGCTTAGCTGCCACGTAACCTTATAGGTGCCCAATTCAGCATTGGCAAAGTCTTGCTGCCACCCCACAGCCAATGAGCTGCTCAGAGCGCTAGCTCAAAGCCCCATTGGCCAACAGCAGATTCTCAAATTAGGAAGCAGGGGCTGATCCTGCAGGCATGCTCAGGGCAGGCCGAACCCCTGATACCTATCAGCCGCGGCAGGAGGGCCAGATACAGGCCACTGGTTGGTGTTGGGTGGGCAGAGCACCTGATAAAAGACAGCAGGGGGCACAGGGTGGTGTAGGGTGAGAGTGGGAGAGGTATCCAGTGTGAGCAGGAGACACAGAGAAAGAGGCTGAAAAGGCTTGGGCTACCTAAGCAGCTGGCCTGGTTTAGGTATACAACAGCTTGTCTACACACTGAGTTACTATGCAGGGTGTGACTCTTCAGCACACCAGCTTGCTGCACAGTAACTCACTGTGGGGACCCTGATGCAGTGCAGTGCAAGTCTTGCAGTGCAGCTCAATAGCTAATTGGGCCAGTCACTGTACTGTTAAGCCCCGCTACAGAACTGTCTCTGTGCTGTAGCAGTGTGCAAACAGTGAGTTACTGCATGGCAAATTGGTGCACTGTCTTGCCTTGCCACACAGCAGCTTGCCATGTAGACAAACCCAACTTCAGGAAAGGGTTTGCAACTGAGGATTGTGAGTGGAGGGAGGTGCCTATCTCTGGCTTATCAGTCAGCACACCAGCTCAGCCAGTTAAATGCCTAAGCACCTCTCTTCTCTCCACCAGTTCATTTCTGGCTAGCTTAGGCAGCTCCCTGCTCAGAGCTAAGGATCTATTAGGTGCCCAACTCTTCCCTCGCATTGCATGGGGAGCCTGGACGCCTGACTGGGGGCTGGCGATTCCACCTGCCTATGGGTTTGGTGTTGCAACACGGAGGGGCGCAACGCCTAAATAACTTTTAGGATCTGGGCCTCAGCGCCTCGCAGCAACCCTGGTGTACCTGGCTGGCTGTTGCTTATTGGTCAAGCTTGCCTCTTTGGTTCACACTATGACAGCTCCTCTTCACCCACTTCCTTCTCACTGCTCAGCATGCTGCCCTTATAGAGTCACCTCACCTAAGCCTTTCCTATAAGGGCAGCATGCTGAGCAGTGAGAAGGAAGTGGGTGAAGAGGAGCTGGCAGACCTTTATGCCGCATTTCCTAACTAACTTCTCTGTGTCTGCCCACCCATTCAGCCTGAGTTTGCTCTTTCACAACTGATCATTCCTAAGTGTCATGAGTGAAGGGGTTGATGTTTGAAAATTAACACAATAGAATAATACAAAATAATACACACATTCAGGGAGGCTGAGGGGGGACTATATTTTCTGAGAACATTGGAACTTCCCAACTTTTGTGCACTTAAAAACGTAAATGGCAATGTTGTGTAACTGTAGGTTTTGCATTTAATTTTATTCTTACAAAGGCCTGAAATGGAACGCTCTATGTGAACCCCACTGAGCCTTGGGGACATTCAGATTTTGAATCCAAATGTCTCTGCCGCTTTCTATAATGGCTTGAACTGTGACACAGAATCCAAAAGCACCCAAACATAGGGGAAGCTTGGCTTGACATTTGGTGAGAACCCCGTGAGTCAGATTTCCATTTATACTATTAGCCCCATTGTTATTAGTTTTTAAATTTAGAGCTAACAGACTTTTCTGCCTTCTTTTTCTGCTTTTTGAAGACAGCTTCTGTTTCACTGCAGCTGAAAGATAATAAGGACCCCAGGCAATGCAGCTCTTGCTGACCTATTTCTTTAAGTGTAGAATTGGCAACAATTTGGGTTCTGGGATTGGAAACATTCATTTAAAAAAATCTTCTGAAAAATCAGACTGTTCCACATACAGTGTGTTTTGCATATTTGTCTGCTCACAGACTAATTCTATTGACATGGTTTGTGCCTGTAGGAACCAAAAGCACTTAGCAGAGTGGGTTGGTGTCTATCATGAACATAGTGATAAGTAAAGTGGGATTTGGGAACACATTAAATGGTTGAATATATAGACTCTTTAGGTGGAAAGAGCATAATTGCATGCTCACCTTCCAGCTCCGAAAAATGTTCTTGAGGTGTGTTATCCAATGTGCGCTACCCATAATCAGCGGGGCAATTTCATTTAGTTTGACCTCTCATCAGGAGAGGTATTGGATCTCCTGCTTGAACTAATGGAGCTCATTTAATCTGACCTCATGCTATTAATGTTATCAGACTTCCTCTCTGACCTATGAGGATTCAGCCTTGCCATAATTCCATAAAACTATGGCCTCTGGTAAGGCTGGTTTGCATTGGCAGAGCAACTAAACCCAGATATAATTGCTCTGATATAACTGCCAAGTGTGAGGAATCTCCTAATTCCTCTATGCTATCCTGTTCTTGCCCTGGCACAGAGGGCATGTAGAGGGTGGGAAAAGGCATGGCAGGAGTGTACTGCCCTTTGCCAATCTCTCACCATCATAATACTCCCTTAAGGCTACGTACAAGCCAACAGTGGTTAGAGCATTCCTGAGTCTACTCTATCTTCAGAGACCAACCCACCCCTAGCAGCAGTGGGAATTGGATGAGTGAAAATCTGGCTTTGAGATATATCTTTGCCTCACTTAAGCGGGGCTCTGGCACAGCTGAGAATCTAGGCTTGTGTTTGCAAAGGTGCTATTGTACTCCATTTCAATGTGGCTAAATACCACTAGTTCCTCCAAGACCTATTATGCAAAAGCATCCCAATGCCACGTGTCCAACAGAAGTGCTCTTGCACTTTATTGTTGAGTGGTTTACTCCAGATAGTGCACCACACAGATATTTAGGATATAAACACTGTAATTGCCCTGCCACCTTCCACCACAAACTGAGTGTAAATACCTCCAAAAATGGTTGCAACTCAATTCACTTTATTTTGTTGATTCAGGCCCTGAATGAGCCAGGTACTGAAGCATGTGCCTACATTTAAGCACCTGAATAGTCCCACTGATGTCAGTGGCACCTCCTGTGTGTTAAAAGTTGGGCCTGTGCCCCGCTGCCTTGCTGAATCAGTGTCCCACTGAAATTCTCACAGATGATGTCTGACAGACCAGACATGTCTTAGATATAACATGAGACAGCATGGTAATCCTGCAGTGGGAATACTACACACACACATAGGAAAATAGCTAATTATGTCCTATGCAACAAATTTAAGCAGCCACTATGGTTCGACTTTTATTATTTGGCATGTATTCTTCACACTAAAACACGGATGGCAGTGGCAATTGCACAAAATCACTATATTACCAGAGTGAAAATACTGGTGCTCCTCTGAAAGGATAAATAAGATTAGGAAACATCAGTGCTATAATTCCACTCAGACGTGTTAGATGCTGTGATGTGTGCATGGCTCTGAGCGCTGCCCTTTGAAGAGCTTTTCTTTGTCAGCAAGTCCTGTCATGTTCTTGGAAACCCTATTAAGATTTCTGGGAAACCCAAGAAATGTATTTGCTTAGAGCAGAACAACACAGAGATTTATTATGGCAAAATGTTTCCTGTGTTATGGCATCCAAGATTGGGCCACAAGATTATAATTGGGTTAAAATCGGGAAATAATTTATCATACTGAGGGGGAAATAATTCACTCTTGTTAAAATAAAATAACTAGTTTGCTAAATATAGGCAGGGAAACGTTCAGTGTTTACTGGATAAGTCTGCCAGATGGTAGGCTGGCCCTTTTGGAGATTTGGGCTTTTCCCCACATGTGCCTTGTCATCGAGTCGCAGGTGATTGGTTGGGGTTTGGGTCAGGTGACCAGGTAGAACAAGGGCGGGGGCTTCCTATAAGAAAGAGCAAACTCCCTCTGAGGAGCTGAGAGGGTTAGGGCCTGATGCAAGGGTATCTGACGTTCCCGGGTCAGAGAGGCCCAGAGAAGAGGTTCTCCATACCAGCCAGAGGGAAAGGAAGGAGAGACCTGCTGTGGGGGCAGGAGCAGAAGTGTTAAGGGGAGGAATAGCATTGAGAGGCAAGAGGCTTAAGGAAACACTAGGCAGCAAGACCTGGGTTTTGGAAAAAAACCTGTTGAGCTCAGTATGGAGCTGTAGAAGCTATAGAAGTGGTGGAGTGGGACCTTGTTTTGGTTTAAGATGACATTTGAACTAGGATAGCTTAATAAGCCAGATTCCAAGAAGGGGTGTTCATTGACTTGCAAGCAATGGGGGGCAAATTTATTGAGAAGCCCAAAAAGGTGAAACAGAAGGATCCAGCCTCAGATTGGGTAAAATCTTGTTAGTTTTACCTAAACCTATAATCAGAATAGCCTTGTAACACTGTCTTCTGTTGCACAAATGGATGAGTCCTGTATGATTGCACAGGCTCATGTAGATTCATTCTCATAGATGGAAATTAGAATGCAGGACCAAATATTGCATAGCACATATATGTAATGACATTTGAAGCCATCCATTGAGTTTCTTGGGACTATATTGTTAAATCAGATTAATTATATAACCCCCTTAAATCCACTAGGAATTTAATCATAGGTATTTGCCAGATGTTGCATCTCTCTGGGGCCAGATTCTAGTTTATTTGTTGTAATCTGCTTCTTGCCTTGTGATGCTTCTCAGATGCATCATACCACACGGGCTCCATGTTGGTTTTACATACAGTATATTCTATCATTAGAAAAAGCACTTAAATGGCTCTTAATATGAGAGCCCAATATTCGCTTGTTCGCTTTTACCCCGCAGGCCACTCTGGGATTTAGAGCAAGTATACAGTAATTTCTGAGTTTGCCAAATTCAATTTAATATTTATAGCCTCTGCACTACAATACTGTATTTAACAGGAGAGAAAAATGAAGATCTGAATTATGCTAATACAGTGTTCCTCCCTTCAGTATTCTTGTTCAATATAGACAGAATTTCTATTTTGACTGGAACAGATGAACTTGCCCATCATCAATTCAAACCCAAATCTGAAGAAGAGTCTCAGCCTTAAAAATAGCTTCCCCCTCTATGGACAATGATAAGCTATTTTCAATTTACTATTATAGCCACATAAACAATGGAAGGTTCAGGGACACAAGAAGGACCTAAGTCCACCAATTATAATGGTATGTGGATATGCCCACCTGATGCTAATGCATGACTTGTTTCCATAATTTAATATTCCAGAAAAAGCTGAAATAAACAAGATCCCTGGGAATAAACCATGGATTAGTCTGCCACCTCATATCTGGCAACCAGTTAACCCTAAGCACATGAGCAAGAATCCAATCTGTCTATAACGTAAAACTCTGAGTAGTTCAAATTGTATCTGTTCATTTGACTCCTTGATTATTTGCTATTTTAATATGTGAGGTATAAAAGGAAGATTCTGAGTAGCCAGCAAGCTATCCAGTGCAATAATAGGAGCCAAGCCTTCCCCCTCTTCACCTGAATGTAATAAATAAACTAAATAAATGTATAGCTTTCACAGCATGTGGCTATCCTGGCACAGTATAACCTCATCCCCTCCCCCATTTAATTGCTACCTTAACTCTTCAACCCCTAAGAGGCACAACATGTGAGACTCATTTTGCGTGTAGTGCTATAGCATTCAGGGATGAAGGAGGCTAATATATTCTGAAAACATATAGTATTCGCTGATACTACTGCAAATACTGTTCCAGATTAGCAGACGCTAATCCTCACGTACAGTAGTCTATTACATGATTTTAAAGAATTATGATACACATTAATTAAACATCCTGTCCTGGATACGCATCAACACAATGCTGAATCTTGTTTGGCCGGCAGGTTGTTTCCTATTCTAATTTACTTCTGATGCTTTGCCCTTAGTAATCGTCTTTTCCAAAAGGACTAATAAAACCTGTCACCTTAAAAATGAACAAAATACATTTGAAAACAGCAGGGTGTTCTCAGGGTAACCAAAGTACTACGATGATATAATCCAATTCCCAAAGCACATGATCCATAATGACAGGGAACAACTGTTCATGTTGTCATGGCAACAGGAAATCTTAGGTTTAAATGTGTGTAGGGTTGCATATTCATAATTTAAAAAGATGATCCCGAGCATGCAGATAGTGCTTACATTGCAGCTACAGCACCTAAAGCCAGTACCAAATTGCTGGCATATTTTTTTTAGCCTGCACACCTTTTTATTATTATTATTTGAAATGTCATTCTTTTTCTTAAAAAGATTTGTCTACCTTTCTTTTTATAATGTTCTTTTTAATCTGGTTTTATGCTATTTTCGAACCTATGCACATCTGTTCTGTACATGCCTGGGGAGTTTTGTTCATCTATTTTGGAATATCAGATTATGGGCAGTTATTTTTAAATGAAGTGTGCTTTTATCTTTCTTAAGGCTTGATTGATTCATTTTTGAACTTCTCTGCATACTGTTGTGCTGGAAATGTAAGAGTTAATAAACTAGATGGTGTAATCCAAGAAACCAAAGCAATAGCATATCACTGCTATCTGGCTGGTTCAGCAGTATCTTTATGTTGTGAAAGAACCCCTGTAAACAATAACAGAAAACAATAATCAATCGTCATGGTGTCGCCTAGTGAAATGTCCTTGATGTCCTGAGTACTGTAGCATTGTGCTGATAGCTGTATTATTTTCTGAAGCCAGGCAGATGGATTCACATAAAAGGAGAAAAGAAAGATTTTGATATTTTTCTCTGCCAAAAGTTAACCCCTTGGTGATGGAAATTGGGATTTCCCAAAGTACCTTATTAATGGTAAATGCAATCAGCCCGATATTAGTAACTCTGAACCAAACAGCACCAAAACGTTAACAATATGCAGACTATAGTATAGGTAACATATTGGGTGAAATACTGCCTCTACTGAAGTTAATGGCAAAATTCTCATTGTCTTCAATGGGGACAAGGATTTTAAAATAAGAAAATGTCCTGATTAGCTGAATACTCAGTGAAGGAAGGCATATAATAAATCACATGGTGTCCTTTCTCGATCTAAGACACAAGACTGCTCTACAAATCACACAGCATGAGGGAGCAGTCGCTCCATGCTGCCATTTAGGGGCAATGACTGCATTTCTCCATCTTGATAACTTATTTTACACCTTTGCAATTAATTGTTTAATTGAATTAGTACCTGGCCTTCGGGATGGTTTTCCAAATCACGTCTTTGAACCTTGCCTATCCTTTCTGAGGTGTTCAGATACCATGGTGATAGGCATGGTGTGGGAGCCATGACAAACAGATACATTATTTCTGACCCACATACTGATCTCCCAACAAGGACTCACACAAGAACGGTCTAGTTTCCTTGCCAACTGTTTGACTAGAGAACTCTGTGCAGTTTTCAATTTAAAAATTCTTAAGTATCACTAAAAATAATTCCCGAAATATTCCAAAATGATTAAAGCAATTATGGGATGGAGGGGAGCAGGCAAGACATCACTCTGTAAGCCGTAACGACATCAGCGCATTGAAGAACACTGACATGCTGCAAAAAGGCTCAGTTTGTTTAGCAGTTCACTGTTCTGCATCATATTTAGAGCTAACCCCCTAGATTCAACACAGCAGTGTTTGGTGCATCTGAGCAGGCATAGGCAGCTGTACACAATCTATCTGGTGCCCTGATCCTCAGGGCCTGCCAGGGAACAAACCAGCCCTTGACACAAGTTAGAGAATCCTTGGGACTGCTCTAACTTGCGTGGGCATATAGCAGCTCCCAAGGAGCCACTATGCCAGCCATGATTTCTGGAGTGCATCACATTCCTTTCTGCCACCAAAATGCCCCTTCACTACCCTGGAACTCTCTGTGCAAGAGAGGGGGTGTGTGTGTGTGTGGGTGGGGGGAGCTGGAGGGAGTAGGTAGCCAGTCTATGCCTAACAAGGATTTCCCTAAGGGAATCCTCAGCTGCTCCCATAAGGCAGATGTAAGCCCTATTTGTGCCACTGTAGTGGGCCAAATGGGACTTTATTAGTAACCAAGAATCTCGTCCCATCTCTTTCTATAGGGCAGAGCAGGGAACTTTATAATGATCTTGATGGATGCTTGAAATGTAGGTGCTGCCTTCAACCTGTATTTCAGTGGTTTTCAAACTTTTTGTATTGGTGCTTCACACAGCAAGCCTCCGAGTGTGACTTCTCCCACCCCTTAAAAATTAAAAATGGGGGGTTAATCTAATTTAATGGGGGCTGTCAGCCCTATGGAGCTGACAGCTCACAACCCCATGTAACTACCTTGTGACTCCTCTGAGGGGGTCACGACCCCCAGTTTGAGAACCACTGCAGGTGTATTTTTACCCCTTTGCTTGTCCTCTATTACTGCTGCAAGATTTTAAGGCTATGTGAACCAAGCCCTGAGCTGCCTGTCTGTCCTGGTTCTTCAAAGCCCCATTTCTGTGGCATCTCAGTTCTGCACAAGGACAGAACCCTTGAAATCGATGTGGTGTGACCGCAGCATCCGAGTAATGAGTATCACAAAGAAAGTGGGGATGTGCGGGTGGGGGAGAATTCATCTGTTTAAAATGTCAAAGCTAAAAATGCTGCTCCCCAGGATTTTCAGGGCTGTTTGAACCCAGCTGTGAGCTGTCTGCTTGTTCCACTTCAGGCACTTCATCTTCAAAGAGCTATGGCCTGTTTAGAATAGAGAGATTTTTCAAATCTGGATTCACATGCTCCCTAAAACTGTTCGTCTAAAAATTCAGATTTAAAAAACAAACAAAGTAACTATTTATTAACACACTCCTGTGTGTGCATTTGTCAGACTACACATTCACTTTGGAGGTATGTCAAAGGCATGAGGTGTGACATGCCTGCTGGGTGTAGACAGAACCTGATACAAAACCCATTGAAGTCTTGGTACTCCTTCCATTGACTTCAGTGGACTATGGATCATGCCCTTGCTGAGTGAGGAATGCATTGTGTTATTGCTTACATTTTATAGCTCTCCAATTATCATAATTTGATTACAACAATTAATATTCATGTCCTAAAAATGGTAGTGGCAATTTTGCAAACAGAGTGGTTTTCAAAGTACCCTATGTGCATATAAATGGTTTAATTTAAATAAATGTTATAATTATCATCTTATTTGTAACATAAATCAGGACATGGAAATGCTAGCAGAGTGCCATACAATACAGAATTTTTGACAGAGAAAATTCCAGGCATTTGCAAACACGTAAATGGTGGAGGGGACTCAGCATGTCCCCTGGATTGTTCAACCTGTGAAATCTTCAGAGGTGCAGGGAATCATATAATAAAAAGACAGGAAATAAGAAAGTGAAAGGCAAGCAAACATGGCAAAATTGAAGACAGAAAGCACACTGCTGTGGCAAAAAGACTAAGCTGGAATTACCATGAGAAGATGCTAAGTTTGGATCCACTCAGCTGTCAACATTTCAGCATTTTACCGCATTATTTTTAGTAAAACACACAATACAAAACCTTTGCCGGATGACAAAAGCCAGTCTTCCTGCAGAACTGTAATTCTAGACTAGCAGGGTGGAAAATAGCAGCCTAGCAGCACCAGGCTGTACCGTCAGCATGTCAGCTTTCAAAAAGTAGCAAAGCACACCAAATGTTAGCTCTGCTCCCCTGCTTCCCAACACAGGTTTCTGGCAATGTGAAAATGATTCCCAGCTTATCTAGGGCTCTATCTGCAATATTTCGCTGTTTCAAAACATTGTTTTACACTGAAGATGTTAGCAAGCAGCACTGTTGATGCATTCCTCTGAGATGTAGGGGAGACTTGCATTTCCATTCTCTTGTTATCACTTTCTCTGAGTGGACTGGGACTATTCACCTCCTTCAGGGCCATGTCACCATTTATTCATCACTGCTTATGTCACCACCCTTGATATAACACAACTGAAATTTCAGACAGGACTGGATGGGACTCCCTTCTGCAGCTGCCCATTCTGCTCCTTAAGGGCCTGATCCTGAGAAGAACTGAGCATCTTCAACTTACAAGGGGCTGGATTTTCATTTTCACTGTGGTCACGCTACCCCGCTCTGGCAGTGTAAAGGAGCCTTGAAGTGGAAGTAAGTATGATTACATTTTGCTTCCTTTGAAGTGTTCAATTTTCCCTTTCTTCTAAAAGCATATCTCAAACACATTCGGATAAGCTTCTAATTCCTGACTGGCAGCTGGAGTAACAGATAATGCTTAAGATGGCTACTCTACACATCAATCAGTTCACTGGATCAATAACTGATTCCTCTCACTGAAGACTGTACTTTAGCCATGCCCTGTGTCTGCTCCCTCATCCTCATCCTCATCCGGAATAAATGGTTAGTTTCCAGAATGGAGACAGGTACATAGAGAATGGAGACATGGTGTGCCCCGGGGTCAGGACTGGAACCAGTACTGTACAACGTATTCATAAATGATCAGGGAAAAGGGGTAAACAGTGAGGTGGCAAAATTTGCAGATGATACAAAACTACTCAAGATAGTTAAATCCAAAGCAGACTGCGAAGAGCTATAAAAGGATCTCACAAAACTGGATGTACGGGCAACAAAATGGCCGATGAAATTCAATGTTGATAAATACAAAGTAATGTACATTGGAAAACATAATCCCAGCTATACATATAAAATGATGGGGTCTAAAGTAGCTGTTACCACTCAAGAAAGAGATCTTGGAGTCATTGTGGATAGTTCTCTGAAAACATCCACTCAATGTGCAGCGGCAGTCAAAAAAGCTAACAATGTTGGGAATCATTAAGAAAGGTATAGATAATAGGACAGAAAATATCATATTGCCTTTATATAAATTCATGGTACGCCCACAACTTGAATACTGCGTGCAGATGTGGTCGCCCCATCGCAAAAAAGATATATTGGAATTGGAAAAGGTTCAGAAAAAGGCAGCAAAAATGATTAGGGGTATGGAATGGCTTCCATATGAGAAGAGATTAATAAGACTGAGACTTTTCCGTTTGGAAAAGAGATGACTAAGAGGGGATATGATAGAGGTTTATAAAGTCATGACTGGTGTGGAGAAAGAAAATAAGGAAGTGGTATTTATTCCCTCTCATAACACAAGATCTAGGAGGTCACCAACTGAAATTAAGTATCAGACAGGTAGCCATGTTAGTCTGGATATATAAAAGTGGCAAAGAGTCCTGTGGCACCTTATAGACTAACAGACATATCGGAGCATAAGCTTTCGTGGGTGAATACCCACTTCTTCAGATGCATGTCATCTGAAGAAGTGGGTATTCACCCACGAAAGCTTATGCTCCAATACGTCTGTTAGTCTATAAGGTGCCACAGGACTCTTAACTTCATTTGTAAAAGTGGCAAATAGGCAGTAGGTTTAAAACAAACAAAAGGAAGTATTTTTTCACACAGTGCACAGTTAACCTGTGGAACTCCTTGCCAGAGGATGTTGTGAAGGCCAAGACTATAACAAGGTTCAAAAAAGAACTAAGTACTTTCCTGGAGGATAGGTCTATCAATGGCTATTTGACAGGATGGGCAGGAATGGTGTCCATAGTCTCTGTTTGCCAGAAGCTGGGAATGGGTGACAGAGGATGGATCACTTGATGATTACCTGTTCTGTTCATTCCCTCTGGGGCACCTGGCATTGGCCACTGTCAGAAGACAGGATACTGGACTAGATGGACCTTTGGTCTGACCCAATATGTCCGTTCTTCTGTTCCTCTTGCTCTATAAAATGTAGTGCAGATATGGAGGTTTGCTCACATTGCTCAGGACTGTGGATACTTTTCTTCACTATGCAGAAGCCACTGAGGCAAGTACTGAGGGCTCAGGCTCTTCACATTTCTTCATCAGTGCTCAGCAGCATGCAGGGGTTAGGCCTAGACCAGCAGAAAAGAGCAATATATCAGGGTTCTAGTACTGTGTAGATAGACTACAAAGCATCTGTAGATTCACTGTTAGTATATGAGCTGAAAAGTCAATACAAAGATTATTTATTAAAAAGTAATTAAAAATTCCAAGGAAATGGATTTAGAGTATAGCACATTAGACCTGATCCATCATGCATTGAAGTCAAAAAAGTCTTTCCATTGACTTTAGTGGGAGTCATCCTATGTGTGACATTGCAAGGGAGGGAAGCAGTATCCCCATTTAATAGATAAGCATAGTAAAGTAGAGAGGTGAAAGGATTTCCCAAAATTCAGGACTTTGTAAAAGCTGTCAGGGTTCTGTTTTAAATGAACCAAAATTCCGAAGATAGGCATTTATTCCTAACAGGCCATCATATTTAACACTGCACACAGCTGTGTACAGATACTCATTTAGTATTGATTATTTATATTGTGATGATGCCCCAGAAAGTGCAAGGGCACTTCTAAACATCTAGAAAAAGGCAATCCTGCTCCGAAGTACTGACATTATAAAAAGACACACAAAGGGTTTCAGAAGGGACTCAACATCAAGGATGCCTCGTTTTTTACTTTTTGTAAATCTTACCAGAAATTCTAACACAGATGTACATCTTCTAACTTGGCTGATGCTTAAGTCTTGAGTTTCACTGGGTTTTGTTTGTGTTGGGGCTGTTTTATTTTGCTTTCTTTAAGATTTCTACCATGTTACGAACCCTCTTTTGTTTGTAAGCATTTTATGCTTTCGGGCTGGTACATTTATACTACAATGGCTGCATTATAAGATCTGGGAAATTCAAAGGCAATGACAGAACAAAAGTGGAGAATGTGTATGAAAATGATGATGGATAAATAATATCTATTTATTACTTTAATAAGAACAGAAAAGCCCTTTGGAACTTGAACAAGAAAGATGGGTTAGTATCAGTTTTTTAGCAGTTTCCCAGGAAGCTCTCATTATTATATATGTTCCTAGTACTTGAACTGTTGTGAAACATTTTGTAGTCTCTGGCAATAATGAGGAATTATTGGTTAAACTGGAAAAGATGGGGATCAATATGAAAACTGAGAGGTGGATAAGGGACTGGTTAAAGGGGAGACTACAGCAGGTCATACTGAAAGGTGAACTGTCAGGTTGGAGGGAGGTTACTAGTGGAGTTCCTCAAGGTTCAGTTTTGGGACCAATTTTATTTAATCTTTTTATTACTGACCTCGGAACCAAAAGTGGGAGTGTGCTAATAAAGTTTGTGGATGACACAAAGTTGGGAGGTATTGCCAATTCAGAAAAGGATCGGGATATCCTACAGGAAGATCTGGATGACCTTGTAAACTGGAGTAATAGTAATAGGATGAAATTTAATAGTGAGAAGTGTAAGGTTATGCATTTAGGGATTAATAACAAGAATTTTAGTTATAAGCTGGGGACGCATCCGTTGGAAGTAACGGAAGAGGAGAAGGACCTCGGAGTCCTGGTTGAGCACAGGATGACTATGAGTCGCCAATGTGATGTGGCCGTGAAAAAAGCTAATGCGGTCTTGGGATGCATTAGGCGAGGTATTTCTAGTAGAGATAAGGAGGTGTTAGTACCGTTATACAAGGCATTGGCGAGACCTCATTTGGAATACTGTGTGCAGTTCTGGTCTCCCATGTTTAAGAAGGATGAATTCAAACTGGAACAGGTACAAAGAAGGGCCACTAGGATGATCCGAGGAATGGAAAACCTGTCGTATGAAAGGAGACTCAAGGAGCTTGGTTTGTTTACCTTAACCAAAAGAAGGCTGAGGGGAGATATGATTGCTCTCTTTAAATATATCAGAGGGATAAATACCAGGGAGGGAGAGGAATTATTTCAGCTCAGTACCAATGTGGACACAAGAACAAATGGATATAAACTGGCCATCAGGAAGTTTAGACTTGAAATTAGACAAAGGTTTCTAACCATCAGAGGAGTGAAGTTCTGGAACAGCCTTCCAAGGGAAGCAGTGGGGGCAAAAGACCTATCTGGTTTCAAGATTAAGCTAGATAAGTTTATGGAGGGGATGGTTTGATGGGATAACATGATCTTAGTCAAAGGTCAATTAATTGCCATCAGTGGTAAATAGGACCAATGGTCAATGATGGAATGTTAGAAGTTACTACAGAGAACTTTTTCCTGGGTGTCTGGCTGGTGAGTCTTGCCCACATGCTCGGGGTTCAGCTGATCGCCATATTTGGGGTCGGGAAGGAATTTTCCTCCAGGGTAGATCGGCAGAGGCCCTGGAGGTTTTTCGCCTTCCTCTGCAGCATGGGGCACGGGTCACTTACTAGAGGATTCTCTGCATCTTGAAGTCTTTAAACCATGATTTGAGGACTTCAATAGCTGAGACATAGGTGAGAGGATTATTGCAGGAGTGGGTGGGTGAGATTCTGTGGCCTGCATTGTGCAGGAGGTCAGACTAGATGATCATAATGGTCCCTTCTGACCTTAAAGTCTATGAGTCTATGAGTCTGAGTCAGTTGTGATGTTTCCCCAAAGGCAAAGTTTATGTTTAAAGAACCATTGTTATATGAATACTTAGAGAGAAGGCCAAAACTTTGCATATTCTTTCTTCAGGGACGTTCTGATCCAGATCTCAATTTTGTATCTCACCCCATCAATAATTTTATTAGCCAAGTGAGAATGGCAAAGCTTTTTTTTTTTCTTTCTTTTTTTGGCTGAATTATTTATTTAGTGAAAAGTTCCATAGCAGAAGAAATAATTGATAAGGATTGATAACTGTTATCTTCTTTCTCTTCTTCATACCTTGGCAAAAACACAAAAGAAGACTCTATGCAGTCAAGTGTTACTTCTAAATAGTAAAAGATTTTCAATATAATTGTAGTTCTGACTTAGCTTGACTCATACTGTTCTCTTAATTCAGAAGGAAGTTAGTATTAATGGTATCTTAATTGCATAAAAGGAATCTGGAAATGTAACAGCAGCATGGCATGCCCCTTTAAGGGCCAGAGGCCTGGACCAGCCAGCCTAGTTACTAAGGAGGTAAACCTGAACAAAGCAGTTGATGTCCTGCAAAGAATAGTAGGAAGCAGAAAAATTGTAGCTGAGAAAGTTGCAGAAACTACAGTAAAAGGAATGAACTGCAGGGACTGCAAAAGACATTAGCCTTGGAGGAAAGACCCTGAGGCCACAGACTACGGCCAGCAGGGTAATTGCCTAATGTTTTCATTTTGGATGTGTTGTTTCTTGGAAAAGAAATATAGCCTTACTGAAAGGGCCTGCAAGACTGATCTGTTGTGAGATTAGCTGGAGGGCCCTGAGGAGGGGTGAGATAGGACATGCCCTCAACCAGCTGATAGAAAGTCTAAGGCCTGGTCTACCCGGGGGGGGGGCTGGGGGGGATCAATCTAGGATACGCAACTTCAGCTACGAGAATAGCGTAGCTAAAGTCGACGTATCCTAGATCGAAGTAATTTTACTTACTTCGGGTCCACGCAGCGCAGGCTCGCTCCCCCGTCGACTCCGCTTCTGCCTCTCACTGTGCTGGAGTTCCGGAGTCAACGGGGAGTGCTTCTGGGATCGATTTATCACATCTAGATGAGACACGATAAATCGATCCCCAATAGATCGATTACTATCCGCTGATCTGGCGGGTAGTGTAGACGTACCCTTAGGAGCGTTCCTACACTGAGACAGTGTCAGTTTCCTCCTCCTCCACTTGTTTGGGGGCAGACTGACACTGCAAGCCTGATAGGGGTGAGGGGCTGTGGAAGACTGCTCTTAGCCAATGGCGGTGGTGAGACCTGGGGAATGCCACCAGGGACTAGGGGTAATTGGACTCAAAAGGGACCCTGAGACCCAACTGAACTTATGCTGGGAATGTTGACATTGCCCAGGCTCCCATAGGGACCCTAGTGGTAAGACACAAAAAGAGACTCTGTCTGAGCCCAAGCTGAGGGTTGGCTGACTACAAGAGGAGGAGATTCATGGTGGGGTACTGCAGACCCACTCAGGCCATATAGGGGTGCCCTGGAAGGGGTGGTTTGGTTACAGACAAGATTAGGCATTTGGGGGAAAAGGAGTTTCTTTGATTAGCACAGGACAATGATGTTATGGATAGTCTGTGTGATGGTGCATCTGTCCCACACCAGCCCATAAGGGGTTAATAGAGCCCTAGGGAGGCGTCACAGGAGGCAGCCAATTATAGAGTGGCTGCAAGGGGCAGCCAATCAGGGCTGGGATGGCCCATATAAGAAGGACTGCAGAGTAGAGCAGCTTCAGTTATTCCCTGAGGCGTGAGGAGGTAGGTAGACTGACTGCCTTGCAGGCTGAAGGCAGCAAGCACCCTGGACAGAGCACTGCTGAAGGCAGAAACCCAGGGAGCTAAAGGCAGCTCCTAGCGGGCTACAGGGATCTGCAGGCTGAGTCCAGGGCAAAGAGAGTGCTGGGGCCACGGGGAAGTGACCCAAGGAAATCTGCTGAGTAGTCAGAGGGGACGTAGCAAGTGGCAGCCATCTATAGGGTCTATGGGCCAAGACCCGGAGTAGTGGGCAGGCCTGGGTCCTCCCCACCAGCGCCTTGCCACTGAGGAAGTGGCCAGATAACTGGCTGCAATAGCCACTGAGGGAAGTGGCTGGACAGTGGACTGTGATACTGTCCCCTGGAATGGGGGAGCACAGAGTGTGGCACAGCCTGAGGGCTGTGTCCTGAAGAGGACACTGTGATCCTTGGAGTTACATGGGTCCTGGAGCAGAAGTGGCAGTGGCAAGATGTCACCAGAAGAGAGTGCAGTGGCGAACAGAGCTAATCCCCAGGACAGCCAGCAGGAGGCGCCACAGTGGTGAGTGAACCTTGTCACAGTCTGGAAAACTATTGCTTCTAAATCATTCTGAGATGGCAAATGGAGGGAGTGTATGGGTACCTCTAAAGCAGTGGCTCTCAAACTGTAGTCTGTGCGTCATAATCCTGACACTCTTCTAAGCAGTGTCTGGAGCTGTTTCTATCACATTGATGAAATATGTATAATTGAAAGGAGAGTTGATCCTGGAATCCTATCATATTTCAGCTGTCAAATAGTGGGTCTTTCATTCCTACCAGAGTCCCCTTGGATTCTTCTGCCTGTTTATTGTACAGTAATTGAAGCTAGTTAATATTTGTTTCTCTATTAAGTGGATGTGTTTTAATTTATGGATGATATTACTATTGAAGAACTGGCAAACACACAGGAGGATAAAACCAAACTCCAAAGTGACCATGGCATAGAAGGGAGGGCACCAGACACTGAGGATCAGTAGCGTAGCCAGGGGGGGAGCTGGGGGAGCGGCCGCTCCCTCGTGAGCAGAAGCGGCGGAAGCAGCGCCTTTTTTTAGCAGCACTAAAAAAAGGTGCCGCTTCTTTTTAAGCGCCGCTTCTTGCACTCACCCGGCGGTGCTCCGGGTCTTCGGCGGCATTTTGGCGGCGGGTACCACCAAAGACCCGGAGTGAGCCGCCGAAGTGCCGCCGAAGACCCGGAGCGCTGCCGGGTGAGTACAGGGGGAGGCACCTTTTTATAGCGCCGCTCCACCTGTGCGCAGGACCTGGCTGCGCTACTGCTGAGGATATTCAGTACTGTTCATGTAAAGACTTAAACTAAGGAAGAGGAATTAGACAGTAAAAAATGCAACATACAGTATATGGAAGAAAATAATCAGGTGTTTCCAACAAGCAAGTTTATTTTCATCACTGACACTGTCACCACCACATCATATGAGAGAAGAGTGACATTAAAATAAAGGGTGAGATTTTTGTGCTGTGCCTCTAAGAGATGCAGCGCAGAACTTGCTTGTGAGGGGGTTTTCAAGAAACAGACTTATAGCTGTCTTCCACAGTTTCTGCACTGGGGGAATCCTCCCTTCTCTGGAGGGAGGCTTTCAGGGACCCTTTTTGCTGCTCTGTCCCTTTTATGCAGCATACATGGCCTGGAGCAGGGATGAGGATCTCAACCAATATTGTTTTAAAACCCAGCAGTCTAAGTTACTACTCTCCTTTGGGTCTCCCAATGTTTCCTTTCTTCTTCAGGCCTGTTCTTTGGACTCTCCAGTCTTGCTAACACTTAAGCACAGGCATAAATCCACAGATTCAAGGAGCCCCCTGGTTTTCAATTTGGCTATTCACTTGAGTGATGTTATGCATGTGCTTACGTGGTTATAGTATAAAAGCATTAAATAATAAGCTCCTTGGGACCGTGTACAGTGTTGTACAGAATCTCAGGACTGTAAAATACCTTTCTGAATCATTAGATGCCTAAATCCCATTAAAAATCTGGCCTTTATATGCTTGGGAAAGACTGTTAGATAGTCCATCAGATGATTTACCTTGAGTCATGGTCCTTAATATGAAAAAGGTATACGGATCACTATTCTTAAACACCTACTTAAGAGGGGAAGGAAGGCTTCATGAGTTTCCATATTTGAACACCTGCTATTGTTTTCCCTAATCAAAAGTCTTCTGTTTTCCTGTGAATATGGATTTTGTTCATTAATATGTAGATGTCACTGTTGTACAGATAAACTCCAACTCCATGTTTATTAGTCCATTAACAGGCCAAGAAATAACTATGTTGTTTTCAAACCAACCTTCTAATTGTATTACTTTGAAGCTAAGTGCCTCAATGACCAAAATTATTGCTTTCAGACATAAAACGAAGTGCTATAAAACTAACATAAACACTGTGGACTGATCATTTTTGTTGCCATGATACATGGTTAGATTCTGCTCCTAACTCTCTCATATGAATCATTTGATCAAAAGCAGCTTGCACAAAATCTGATGTTTCACATTTGCCAGGTGTTTGAATCAGGAAGCGCGAAATATTAATTTTTAAACACTAATGTTATCCATTCAATCTGATGATGTAATATACTACATACTGGGAACAATCACTATGAACAAACAACAACAATATGTGTGGATTCCTGGAATTGCTTTGTCATGTTAACTCATCACAGTTTTCTTTATGAAATCGTTCACTTCACCACTAGAGCAGCACCCACAGTGAAAGTCTAATGGATGAGTGATGTGCTAAATTATTAAAAACTTCGTAAACAGAAAAAAATCCATTTTAAAATTAAAGATAGCAAATGGGGAAATTTGATTTGTTCTACTATTAAAAATCTTAAATTGGCATTTTGTTTCCTAACTCTGTAACTAAAAGCTGGTACTTACATTCTGAGAACATGAAATCTAGTAAATCGTCATTCAATTAAACTTCCAATCTGCAATGTAGAGAGATGCTTGTATTTTAAATCAACTTCGGGGCACTATTCTGCTCTTTCACACACTAGGTAGGTAGAGGGGTGATATTCTCTCCGTTATGAGTATACAAGTCTATCTTTGTCCTTCAGTGTTCCTTGGGCCTAATATCCAAGGTGCATCTTTAAGTCCATATCTCTCTCAGGCCAGGTCTACACTACAGACCGATATTGGTATAACAACATCGGTCGGGGTGTGAAAAATCAACACCCCTGAACGAAGTAGTTACACTGACCTAACCCCCCATGTAGACAGCACAGAAACTCTCCCATTGACATAGCTACTGCCTCTTGGGGAGGTGGATTAACTACACCGACTGGAGAAGCTCTCCTGTTGGCATATAGTGTCACCTTCACTAAACACTGCATCCCTTAGACAAGCCTTTAGAAGGATGTAAAGATTTAGGCTCTTAATCTCACAGTCCTGGGTGTGGTTCTAGCTGTGAAATTATAGGCAACAGCAGAGTGGGAGATTTGTGGATCACAGTGGAGTCTAAAACTGGGATTTAGGCCTCTAAGTCTGGGGTATAGATGCTCTGTACCTTTGAGGATCTGGGCCTAAATCTCTGTCCATCCTTAGAGGACCTGTGGCCCAATCCTTGCACTCGCAGTCACCTAAAGCAGAGAAGGAGATATGGAAATTAAGCACCCATTTATGAGCCTTATATGCATGATGCTGTTTCACACCTGCACTCAATGATGTTCAAGTGTATAATAAGGAAGAAATACATCTTTTTCTTTAGATTGTAAGAACAGAATAGACTCTCAGTAGAAGACCAGGAAGTTCTTCTGTCTGTGATGGGATGTTGGCAATAATCCCATATTTGCCACTGACATCTGGAGAGGAGTCAGCAGCATGGCTTTTCTGGCCCATGTATTGTTCACAAGATGCTGTGTAGTGACTCCTAGAGAGAACCCCGTGCTGCACCAGTAGCTCTGCAAGTGAAGAGAAAGTGCTGTGTAACCACAAGGGAACCTAGAGAAGGCTGAACAGATGCTTGTGTAGGCTCCTAGCTGAGGGGATGAGGGAACAGAGCCACCTAATAATATGATTGGACATGGGTACTCCGTACATGCATAAGGTGACTGTAACTAAGCTGTGTCTAATGATCCAAATAAACAGTTCATCTAAAAGGCCTTTACCTGTTTCATTCTATGACTTTGGGGCTTCACCAGGGAACTTATCTGTTCAGCACAATGAAGCCGGGTGAAGGACTCTTCTTGTTGCCATGGTGTTCTCTGTGGTACCTCGTGCTTTTCATCTGTAGATTTCAAAGTGTTTTAGAAAAGTGGGTAAAACTATCAGTATTCCTATTTATTTTATAGCTAGGGAAATTGAGGCTCAAGGAGGCTAAATCTCACATAGTAAATCAGTAGCCCACATGGGTGTAAACATCAAGTCTGGGCCCAGTTCTATGCCCAGTTCCATACACCACCATCCCTCTTTCTTGGCACCTTCAATGTCACTATTCACTGAATACTGTCAATTCTTAAATAATAACATTATTGCCGTTCATAGAAACTCATTAGATCACCGTCCCTGTGTGATGGGAGTTCCCAGATGTGGGAAATGAAGGGCGAAACAAGAAAGGCGCTCATCGCGTGGACATTTACATTGTACTTAATTTCCTTTTAGAGGGTAACAAAAGCTGTTGACTTCAGTAACCTTTGGATCAGGCTAATAGCAACTGCTTCTTTTTCCACTGAAGACTATGACAAAACCAACAGTGACTTCACTGGGATCAGGATTGGGCCCAGAGTGATTTTCCTGTATTAGAATAATGGTAACTGTGTGAATGATTTGCATTCCTAATTTGGCTACTGCACCAAGAAGGAGCTTACCAATCGATTGATGCATCTAAATATTTATTGAGGGATTGTAATCTAAAATTAATATAACAAATAGAAAAGGCACAATTGATTAAATAGAATTAGAACCCTTTATCTATTCATGGAACAGAGTGTGAATCTCATGTGACAGGTCTGAACAACTTTTTGTCTCCACAGGAATAAAGTTAAATAAATGTTGTATTTGGCAAATTGAACTGCAGAGCTTCAGGAAGAGTGAAGTCTACAGTGCCTTATTACCAAAGTACAGTGTTAGTAAAGTCTCAGATTCATTTTCAGTCACACCTGGTTAATTGGAATCAGTTTGAAATCACCACTCTATTTAGTTTGGTAACTACATTGGACTTTCCTCAATTAGGCCCAATTTAGCAATACATCCCTATTCAGCAAGGGCCTGATCCAAAGTCAATGGAAAGACTCCAACTGATGTAAACGGGCTTTGGATCAGGCCTCAAACTGTTTAAGAATGTACTTTGGTCCCATTGACTTCAATAGATCTTAAGCATGTGCTTAAATGCTTTGTTGAATAGAGACGGAGTTAAGCATATGCTTTAAATATATTTCTGAACTGTGGCCTTTATGATTCACAGGCTATAAAACCGAATATCCAGAATTTAGAATAAACCTCACACAAATCATGCTTCAATCTAAAACATTTCTATTCTACTTATCAGATTCTAGTGTTTCTCATTTGCTTCTGTTGCTGTCCTGTTTGATGCATTCCAAATTTGTTTGCCTTTCACTGTAATGCTTGTTCTGCTGCTTAGCATCATGTTCATTTTAATTGAGTAACGGATGCTATAACAGCAGTCAGAACCTGTTATCATTTATGGCTTTTCATCACTCAACTGGAATATGATGATGATGATTTTAAAAAGTGATTTGGGAAAATATTCCTTTTAATCACTATAGGCTTAAACCACTGTCAGACGGGATGGAAAAAACATCTGACTTTGAAAAAACATAATTTTTTAATGGAAACTTAAGATTAAAATGGAACTTTACTGATTTATACCTGCTGGGGATCTGCCATCAAATTTAGCCCAGCGTGGCAATGAATTTCTTTTTGAGTAAGTGTGTTTCTGCTATGATGTTCCCATCCTCTTCTGCTGACTTCTAAAGGACAGTGACGGACGTGCTTTCTTTATGGATTCTCTGTCAGACAAAAGGTAAGTGGGGTCGTCTCTGTAGTCAGTGTGAGGTGACATGAGCAGCATAGTGGAACAATGGGCAATGTTATGAAACTCCAAGGGAACTGGAGGAAATCTCTTCAACTTTCACCACTGAAGAGAGAGTTGGGGTGAAAGAATCAATTTTCCCCACACAACTTAGGCTTTCAGTGGTATAACATTGTCCCACCAAATCCTCGGTTGATTGTAGAGGACAGGAGAAATGAGGTGTCACTAATCCTATTGCTACTTTCAGTGGGCATTTCAGGAGTGCAATGTATTTCTAAAGGTTTTTTGATGATGGAATGTTTTCAGATGGCTCTCTTTGCAATTATTGTGAATTGGTATCTTAATGAAATCCAGCCACCCTCTTCACTCAGTGGGAAAAGAAGTTCCAGTGAGCGGGATGGGGAACTGTTTCGTAAGGATAGGGCTAAAGGGGTGTGTGTATGTGTTTTTTTTAAAGTTGTGTTGGATCAGCAAAAAAAAAAGTGTGGGCGGGGGTGGGGACTACACAGCAAGAGGCTGAATGTATTTACTGCGATGGAGGCTGGCTTCATGTTCCAAGGTGACATTTTCAGCTTTGGTAAAAAAATCAGCACACATATTGATAACAGGACCATACATTTATTTTTCTCCTTGCCTTCACTGCTTTTCTAAACTTCACAGTTTGATGCTTAATCCCTAGCCTACTATTTGCAGCTTTTAGTTGTTGGATATTTTGTTTGGCAAAGTGCCATGATGTAACTAAAAATAACTAGGACAGCATGAGCCAGGGTGGTTTTACAAACAGTAAGTGGAGCTTAGCCATCTTTAGCCTCTTTTCTGTTCAGAGTGAATGGTGGGAATTGACCTGACCGTTAACCTAAAGAGGATTGGTGTCCCTCCATTCGCTGTCTTTGCCCTGCCTCATCTCACCTTGAACAAAGAGCTTTGAAAGGCATCCTCTTTGGATTTATTACTACTGAAACTATTAGATCAGCCTCATAAAATTAGCCATTGGGAAAAGGGAGGATGGGTGAATAGCATATGAGCAGAGCTGAATGCTGAATATAGTTTCCAGGCAGTGGTGAAAGGAGCTTTAAGAAAGCCGGGCTGATTCCTTCCTGCAGGTCCCCACCATGCAGTGAGTTCATGATTCTTGTCAGACATTTTTCAATTAAAGCTCCTTCCTTTACCAAAACAAAAAACAAAAAACAAAAAAAAAACCGAGAGAGAGAGACATATTAGACAGGGCAGCCTGGGACATGTGATCACTGCTTGAGGCTCTTCTTCAATAGTCTGACTAGAAGAATGGCCTCAGGCTAGACTGCTGTGGAAAAAAATGCTTCTTGTCTCCTTTCAAGGTGAGACAAAGGTGGAGGGTTTTTTCCACTGTATGTATTGTTTTCTCTATGTAGAACTATCCATTGTTATAGTTCAGGCTGCATTTGTGTGTATTATAAGGCTGTTTCTAACATTTCAGCCATTTTATATTGCGTCGGAGGGAGACTTGAAATGCAGGCTGTGAGCCCAGAGACAAACTCATTTTATGTTGCAAACCCTGCCCCCCCCACTCCGCCTCCCCCAGGAGCCATATCATTTTGTCACGTGGATAGAGGATAATGTTTAATTGTCAGACTTGTAAGTTTCATCTCCAGGATACCCATCACATGGAGGCTGAGATGAGGGGACCACATTTGTGCTCTGCAACTTCTGCTGGCTCCCCATTTCCAGACCAAATTCAAAATCCTGGCCCTAATCTAACTGATTAATAGAGAATTAAAGGAGGGTAATATAATTAATGCAAATTAACATGGGTTTATGGAAAATAGAGACTGTAAATATCTTGATTTTTTTGTTTGGTTGATAAAGATTACAAGTTTGGTTGATAAAGAATATAGTGCTAAGGTAATATACTTAGACTTAAAACTTCATAGAATTTTGATATTAAAAAAATAAAATAATATAGAATTAACATAGCGCATATTAAATTGATTAAAAACTGGCTAATGCACAGGTTTCAATCTGTAACTATAAACAGGGAATTGTCATCAAGCAGGTATTTCTAGTGTGATGTCACAGGGATCAATTCTGGGTCCTATGCTAGTTAATATTTGTATTAATGACCTGGAAGAAAACATGAAATCATCGCTGATAAAGTTTACAGATGACGCACAAATTGGGGGAATGGTAAATAATGAAGAGGACCGGGCACTGATTCAGAGCAATCTGGATCGCTTGATAAACTGGGTGCACGCAAACAATGTGTTTGACTCTAAAAAGGGTTTGGGGATCGTGATAGATAACCAACTGAACTCTTACTGTGACGTGGCCACAAGAGTTAATGTGATCCTAGGATACAGAAACAGGAGAAGCTCAAGTAGGAGAAATGGGATTATTTTATCTCCATATTTGGCCCTGCTGCAACCGCTGCTGGAATACTCTCTGTGTGGGTACCAGTGTTTCTCGTACCCACAATTCAAGAAGGATAAATAGGAGAGGGTTGAGAGAAGAGCCACGAAAATGGCCAGGTCATTGAGAGAAAGTGCTTTCCCCTCTGCAATTAACAGTCTAATGAGGTTTGCTCCTATTGGTTGCTTGAATACTCTTGCCCCTTTGGAGGGGGCTGGAAATTGTGGAATGAAAATTAATGCTGCAATGAGGACAAATTAATGTCTGTGTTAACCAACAGTTCTTCCACTGCTGATACTTACAGCTGTTGAATAGCTTCATCTGTCTTTGGCTAGCCACAGCACCATTTTCCCCTAGCGCTTCAAATGCATATTTTGTGGAGGGGAATATGCCACCTCAGGGGAAAAGGGGTGCATACAAACTAGCCTCATTTCCCCTCCTTCCGTGATTTACGATTGTTTGGCCAGTATTTCTGGTCCTTTGGTTCCCTTGTTCCCACACAGCAGAAAACATTAGACTGTTGCATTTAATTGATGACTAGGTAGGTTGATGCAGGCAGTTTAGTTGAAGAAGGATGTTTTCATTTTCTACATTAAACGGTTGTAGGCACACTTAAGAACTTGCTGCAGTGCATTTCAGGAGGGACTGTGTGTGGCGGACAAAGTGATCCCTCCATGTAGTTTTCATATTATCGTTTGCACTTACATAGCATCTAACATCTGAGGATCTCAAAGCACTTTATAAACACAGAGTTAAATGTCACAAAATTCCTTTGAGATAGGGAAGTACCATTATCCCCTGTTTTACACCGAGAAAAACTGGAGCACGTACTGTAGAACTTAACTGATTTGCCTAATTCCACACAGAAGCCGGGAATAGAAATCAACTTGTTCAGCCTACATCCCTCCCCTGGAACCCCTCTGTGACACACACTCTCATTCCCCTTATGCTGCCTCCACCAGATTTATGCCAGCTGAGAGTTCCCTTGCCCGGGGGAATTTTCCACGGGCCATCTCTGACTGCTTTAAGGCCATGTGGTGCAAAGTGGCCCTACTGGACCAGAGAATCTTGCCTGCAGAGAGAGATCCCTTGACTCCTGTTACAAGAGATGTCTGTGTATATATAAATAGTTAATAGGCAAGGTAAGAGTAGAGGATGCTCTACATTATGTTGCAAAGTTCCTGGGTTTTGTAGGACCAATAAAACTTTTTGTTATGCACAGCTAATGACTTCCTTTGTGCACGTATTTACATCAGCTCTTAACAACTCCCAGTTCTGTGCTTTACTACCAATACCATCCAGCTGAAGTTTCCAAAGCCACCTTGGGGAGTTGAACATCTAGTTTCCCATTACAATTAATGGGATTTGGGTGACCAAAGCCCCTAGGCAGCTTTGAAAATCTCAGCTTCCGTCTTCTTAAGTTTGTAAGTGCTTTGAAATCTTCAAGAGAAAAGCATGAAGTAGTTCTTAAAGAATTCAAAACCTGCTTCATTGTGCATGAAAGGAAATTTAGTTGATTCAGCTAAAATTGATGAACATATGTCCGAAACGGAGTGGGTTTGGTGGTCTCTGCACTTGCATGTCATTGCTCAGTAAGAAATTGATTAAAGATCCCAGAATATTATTGGTTGCTGTTCAGCAGGGATCCCAGAAATCTGATTCCCATGGAAAAACATGGAATTTGCATTTTTACAGAGAATCTTTAGTCTACATTTTGTGAAAAAATAAAAACATATATTAACTATTAGCTACATTTTACTGAAAGTACCAGTGTCACTTATTCAGTGTGCACAACTTCCCCCTTTTATGGCTGATTTTTAATTCCACTTTAAATTGACATTGGAACCCCATTATCTGATCTAACTTGGACCAGGACCAATCGTATAATCAAATTGGGATAACCAGGAGAATTGGCAAAAAGCTTCCTATCCCTATTTTCAGATGGGGGTGGAGGGTGCTTGGGCCATCAGTCCTGCGCCAAAGGGCTCAGGTGGTCAGCCCCACTTGGCCCTGACAACCGGAGCCCCAGCCGCCCGGGGCTGACCACCCAAGCCCTGCTGCTGTCAGCCCAGAGTGGCTGGTGGTTCGGGTAATACGGAGAGCGGATGGTGGTGGCTCAGATAAATGGGGTTCTAGTGTATATCAATAAAACATTGTGTCAACCTATATATATATTGTGGCTAGGGAAACTAGAGTTCAGTGTTTCATTTTCATCATGGGACAACACAGATTTTTATGGGTTTTTTTAATCCGAGAATTTTGGGTTTTTATTAAAGAAAACTAGGATTTCTGCTATTCAGAAACTAATTTTTTTTTAACAAATGTCTTACAATGTGGCTGAATTTGGTACTCATACAAGCATATAAAGGCAGACATAGGGTAGGCAGGCCCCAGGAATGCAATAGCTTTTACACATATCTAAGGCAGCTAAATCCTGACCTGCTGCTGCTGCTCCAAACCTGGGCCTCTCTAGAGCAGCAAATATGTTGCTTGTGACAAACAGTGTGCTAGTTTTGATGCCCTAGGGTAACTGGCAAATAGCTTCCTCTACCAGCCGGAGGTATCCTCCAAACACTTAGGGAACCCTTTGATGCGCCAAGTGATTGCTTGTTCTTCTGAACTCATTAAAGCCAGCCTGATGGGGACAAATGTACATTGGAGACTAAGATGACTAAGGACTACTTGGGGTCTGAGTCTGGATTTGACCCTCAGTCATGATAGTATAGTTCATATATATCCACCTATGGTTGCTGTCAGTGTTTGTTTGTTTCTTTTTATAAAGCAGTGCAATAATTTTTAAACCTTCCAGTAGTTTCATCCTACTTTACCATGAGCCACTTATAGCTTCAAGAACACTAAATCAACACCTGCAAAAGCAATACTACCTCTCGTTCCCTTTGAGATAGTACTTTTTGGGGTGCTCCAGGTACCTCTAGACAATGTCCTATTGTGATACTAGTGGAATCAGCAGCCAAGGTAGGATGGGCATTTAAAATAATTTATGGTATAAAATAATAGATGGTATAAAATTTCAGGGGGGCTTAATGTAGAAGACAGACGTTTGTATCTAATCTACAATTAAAAGGTGAGTGGCAGGTCAGTCACAACATTGCCATGCGGGTTAAAATCCAGTCAGGCAATAGTCATAGGAGAATTCATATAAAAATCTCTCATATGGTTTACTTTGTTATGCTTACAGTTAATACCTAGCAGTTATGTTGTACATTGCAGTAGCACTTATAGGCATCAACCTAGTAGGGGTCCTAGGTGTTGGGCAGACACACAATAATGGTTCTTTGTTCTTTTTTTTTTCAGTCAAGAAATGGGCTGTACCACCAAAGTTTTGGCACAACAGCCTTTGTGGGGGCTTGAATACATTGCCTCAACTCGGATAAAATTGCTACCGCGCATTGGGTGAGTGTGCATTTAAATAGCTAGAACAAGCTGTGGAATGCAGAATTTTTCTGTGTATAGTTGTTGAGAAATTACACAGGTTTCTTTTTAAGGGACCACTGGATCCCCATCTTCACCCAGTACAGGCCAATTCAGAAAAATAATTAGTATGTGCAGTCATTTTCTTTATTAGAGAGCCAGATGGGCTGCTTCTCAGACCTATATTGGGGAAAAAAGACAGCAGGTTTCCCAGGACCAAGCCAAGTGTTGTGAAATAAATGCAGTATGTAAAGGATGTGACAGTGAGCTCAGCAGGATGTCAAGAGATATGGATATGGTAATTTCGACATTATTTGTTATGAATTTCAAAGACTGTAGACTGGACTCCAGAGCAGTTTATTAGCTGGGTTTAGTGAATCACCTCTGCCCTTGTTTACTGGTATAACTGAGCAAAGAGGGAATAATACTGTAATTCAAGGAATTATAGAGAATTCATTACAGGGAGTGTTTGCACCATATAGCCAGTTGTTAAATGATATAAACATTAAAAGGCAAGACCCCACTTATGCTTTTGGAATGGGTAGAACCTCTGTATCTAAGTGAAAAATAATGTTACCCTATTTGAAAGCAATAATCCAAGAGGGTATTGTTGATTCATGTACACTTTAAGAAAAGCATATCATCATTACCAGTTTCTGCAGGCTGATAATTTTCTCCCCCCCACCCCCCCACTCAGGTTTGTTTTTTTCCCTGTAGCTGGGCTCCAATTGTACTTATTGGCTTTTTCATCCCCCAGATGGCAGTGCTGCATTCCTAAATTATAATGCTCAGTAGCTCTTGGAGAGGTGTGCATGCACTCTCTGCTGGTGTATGTGCCGTGTTTCTTCGTTTCAGAGAAAATATGCTACAATTCTCATGGAACAAGACTTTTGTAATGAAGAACAAATAACCCATTCCATTCTAACACAGAAGCCATCTCCTACCAGAGGCATGTGCATGGCAATTATAGCCAATTATAATAAATAGGTCCTCTGAATGTGATCAGATGTTAGAATTTACCTTGAACTTTATTTTAAACATTTATTTGGGTAGGGTTTGAAACGGTCCCCCAGCTGACAAAGGCCAAAGAGGAAGAGGAAAAAAAGTGTTCGTCTTGGGCAAGAAGTCCTTCACTGAGGGCCCAATCCTGCTTCCATTTAAGTCAGTGGCAAAACTCTCATTAATTTCTTTGGGGTAGGATGGGACCTTAAGAAAAGCAGTGTTGCTCAGTAGGTAGAGCTCCTCATTGGGACTGGGAAGACCTTAGTGCTTTTCCAATTCTGCCACTAGCCTGCTGAGCAAGTCACTTTGCTTCTCTATGCCTCAATTTACTATTTTGCTAAGTGCTTTCAGATTTATGGATGAAAGATGCTACATACAAATTAAGTATTTATTATTAATCATTAGTATTATCTTATTAGGGTGCAAACCAGCTCTTATAATCTTGAGTGGGAGTAATACTGGGCCGTTAGTGGACAATCGCTGACACTATACACTCAGAGGGACAATTATATCCTATACACAACGAGTACAAATAACAGATACAAATAATAGGTGACTGGAAACCACCTGGGAAATCATAACAACCAAATCCTAAAACTTCCCATCACTTCAAAGCCAAATCACATGCACAATATTTTTTTACCCGGCAAAAATAAATGACTTAAATAAGGAGGGGCACTTGCCTAATAGAAGTTTTGGAAAACATGTGGACCACAGTGAGAGCTCAGCCCCCTAGCTCCAGTTCTTAGATGAAATGAGGAGCACTCAACATATCCCTTGCAGAGGATTGCAGAGAACAGTCTGGGGTGAACAGCTGTTATGGCTGGGCGAACTTTGGTAGGGCGTGATAAGCCCTGTTAAAGGGTTTAGAACACTCTCCACTGTTCTGTTTAGACTGGGGAGGGAGGGCCTGCCCAAGTAGCAGTGGAAGTGGGTTTCCTAAACTCTTGCCTCTCAGTGCAGTCTCTTAAGTTGTTTGTGGTTTTGGGTCACTTCACTTCCTGTTTTTTGGTTTGTTTCCAGAGCTTCCCTGCAGTAGTGCCGCTTTCTGATGGGGGAGAAAATCATACTAGGCTAAATCACAAAGGGCAAGATTGTGCCTCACTCTATGCTCCACATAGAGTAATGAGGCTTATAAAATGGCCCTTATTTCCCTGCCTGGGCTACCTGCTTTGAGGGCTATGGAGCAATGAGGAGAGGAGTCTTATGGGGCTGCTACTCTTTTTTCTGTGCAGCTGGGCACGGAATGAAAGGTCTGGGGGCGTAAGTGAGTGGAGCCGTGACTCTATACCGTCTCCCCTGTGCCAACCAGCTGGCCAATGTGACCGAGACATCAGAGAGGGGGAATTGAGCTGCTGCTGATACAGGGCTGGTGCAGATTACTTCCTGCTGGAGCAAGGGAGGAGGAAGACCAGGAACTGAATTGTGACTGTCTGAATAATGGTTTTGTCCCTCATTTTTTCTGGAGACAGTGCAACTCTGTGCTTCTCTTTACTCAAGATTAGTGGTAAATCTAACCCATAAGGGTGGGATGATAGGATAAGAGAAATATAGATTTGGTTTGGCCCAGATATTCTTATTGTTAATGGTTCTTAAATCACAAATATGCTGTCCTCAGTCTTCTCACAACCTGAACAGGAGCATTCTCCCTACATTCCTACCTGAGAAATGGTTCTCAAAGAAGGAAAATGTCTCTAGTCCCGCCTCTCTCTCTTTAATTCACCCCACTCAGCATCCCTGTCGGTCCCAGAGTTACAAACCCTTATTCCCATCACCATCCCCTCTGGAGTGCTCCTCTGTATTTAATCTAGGCAGAGCTAATCCATGCTTCCTAAAATGAAGAGAGAATCATACATAAATCATACAGTCTCAGCTTTGCTGCAGCATTGAATTTCTCTTCTCAGCTCTCCTAGCTGTAGAGAAGCATGGGGAAAAAATACAAGCAATAATTTCTTTTAGCTTCTTGATTAGGACTACTCAGCCCTCCAGTCAATTGACAAGTCCAAGACCTCTTTGTCACTCTTGTGCAATAGCTCAACAAATAAACATAGTTGTTAATAAAAAGCAAAGCCAGCTATGATATTTCAGACAGAGGGGAAGCAAGCTGTCCTTCAAAATGATGCCTGGGTGTAACACTGTTTTCTCAACCTAAAGCCCTTTCTCCTCTAAACATATTACAAAAGATGGAAAAGAAATTATTTAGTATGCTTAGTGTTCAAGAGCTGAATTAATTAGATCTTTAAATTACTTTATTTTTCACTTAAATCTACCTGCAGTGGGAAGCTGGAGGGGGGATTCTGCCATTTAAAGACACATCTGTTCATCACAGGAATCTGATTTCAGCTGTCACCAACTCACCTGAAATGATTATGTGGGAAACCAAGCTTATCAACTCCAGTTTTCCATTTCTGGTGATTATAGCAACTTGCAATTCTGATATTCTTTGTTGCCTGCAGAATGTGGCAGGCTGAAACACAGTAATGATTTATTTGTAAAATAATCAGATTGCTCAGTTCTAAAGAAAAGCAACACAAAATAAAAGCAACATTTATGTTGCTTGTGCATTATAGATTCTTGCACATCTATCATAAAAATATGCAGTTCTTTGGAATACGAGTTGGTTGCCAATGTGTTTTCAAGTAAGCTGCTATGAATTTACCCATCGCTAAGACATAATTTGGAAAAATGAAAATATTCAAGGTTTACTCAATACAAAGATGATTTATTTCCAATATGACATTCAAAGCCCTTTCTCTCTCTAAAACAGAAAATATTGAAATAGAAAAGCCCTTTCTCTCTCTAAAATAGAAAATTTTCACTTGGAAAATATTCCTTTGTAAATTTTGAAGTGGTTTTGAGGCTTTCCTTTAAATGAACTGAGTAGATGAATTCAACATAACACTCAGAAATGATGTCTGCTTTGTTTCAGATATTTTAATTGGAGGATACAAAGATACAATATACACTTGATATAACAGAACGTATATCTTCGCCTTCAGAAAATGGATACATTGTATACTGCAAATTAATACCTTTCAAAATAGAGGTCATTAAAAGATTCAAGATGTGACAAAGCCATCCACCTCAGACTGTCAGAGGCTTTACTTTATTCTTTGGTAGTCCTATATGCTAGATTTATAAGGAATAATGTTTAAAAATCATTTTGCTAATAGAGTGCCACCTGGAAGGATCAATAATAGATCTACCTACTTTTGGGAGAGAGGGAAGACCATGGCTCCTCCTTGTCTGTTTAAAGGAGAAGAAGACCGCCTCCTCTTCTCCCTTTGTACCTCTTCTCCCAGTTCTGTGTAAACTGTACTTCCCACAGCATCTCCCCCTCGATTAATGTAGTGAGAGTTCCCACTTACGTTTCAATCTACTTCAGCCATTGTTTATTATGCAGCTGGATGATAAAAATTCACTTTAATTTTAATTTACACCTGAGCCTGTAATGTCAAAGTGTGAAAAGAGAAAATCCCTTGTTGTGAACCATTTTGGGTACTGGGTATGTCCAGAAGTATTCCACCAATGGCAAAAGGCTTCATAAAGTTTTCCATCTGACTCAGATTCTGCAATCCTTATTCATGTTGAGAGGCACGTTATTTTGTGAGTCATCCCATTGTTTTCAAAGGTTCGGCCTGAGTGAGACAGCAATGTGCTTAAGGGTAGCAAAATGTACCCTACTGCAATAATTAGCAACCGACATTATCTTCACGTGTACTTGGATTCAGTCTCATCCAGATATTGCCAGTTTCAATTCATGTTTTCTTACTCTAACCCTTGAGTTAGTAAGAAGCATCCATAAAAGAATCTGTTTGTTTTTTTAAAAAGGTCATCACTGTTAGTCTAGTGGTGAAGCCCACCATTCAGTAAGACATTTTAACCACTGCTGAAGTAAATGTTGCCAACACACCTACTGTATATGATCACCGAGGGACAGATTCTGCCATCCTTACAATGAGCAGTGTCTTAAACCTCAAAGTTGACCCATTTAAATTTAGAAGCTAGGTTAAAATGCATAGGATGACTCTAGATAGAACTGTACTAGGTAAGTGAGTTCTGACCCTAGGGTATGATAGAGATGCTAAAAGGGGGTGAACTGGGGTGAGGGGGGGAAAGAAAGGAAGGGAAGACTAAAACCAGTTCACTTCTGCTTCACCTTAGGAGTATATATACTTTTGTGCAGTTCTTCAGTAATCATAACCTAACATTCAGCTAAATTCTGCTTTAGAGTCCCATACTGGAAAGTGGTCTATATAGTCTGGGGCACTGGAGTATCACTTCCTCTGTAGGCTTTAATGGGTTTGGCATTAGGCACCAGCTAACTGGACACACAGGTAGTCTGTGGTAAAGCCAGGAACTGAACCCATATCTGCTAAGTCCCAGTCCAGTGCCTTAGCCACAAGATGATCCTTTTCCTCTATTTTTTACTTAAAGATTAATGACCCGGACCAGTTCCCATTAAAGTCAATGGAAAAAACTTGCAATGACTTAATGGGGAGCTGGATCAGACCCTGTTCCTAAACCAGAAACATTTTATTATCAGTTGCTCTGGTGTTTTACACCATACAATTCTCATATTTAAAGGAAAGGAGCTCTCCTAGCCTTTCCCCCCTGCCCCCGGAAGATGTGCAAAGATGTTAAAGATGTGGTTATTTTGGCATTGCACACCAACCAATTTAAGAAGTACATGGGTATCTACTTCTCAGAAATAGCCTAATAAACTTCTCCCAGGCAGCATAAGATAAAACTTTTAGATTAATTTCCCATGCAATCACTATGATCTTTGCAATACTCCAGATTGACGTTTTCTGGTTAATTGATCCCAGTATCACTTCTCTGTGATGCTGGATAATCATATGCATACAGGCACATTCAGATGTTTGAAGAATTTATTTTACTGAAGAATTTGTTGCATGGACATACAACGTGATCCTTTATCCCAGCGTGATTCAGAAAAGTACACAATTAATTTGCTACTGTGTGGTACACCAAATCCCTCCCATGGAAAGAGGATGACTCCTTCAGAGAAGCAAACAAGTTTTGGATGGTAATAATATCAGCTGTTAAATACAGATTGTATTTTCTTTACCAAATTGGAAAGAAAAACAAAGTTTACGGTTCAGATTCACCGAAGATTCTACAGTGAGATATACATTTTCAAGCCTGGCCTGCAGTGCCTAGTGTGTGTTACCCTAGGCAGGCAGTGGGATTGCTGCACTCTTTCTCGAGGTTTTCTACCCAGTGGGGAGCACCTGAAGTCATGGATGGAGCTCCATGGAGTGGAAGCGGCTGAGAGACTGTCATAAGTCCAAGGGAACAAGAGTTGGTAATTCTCTTACTTTTTGTCTCTGCTGGAGGATCTTTTTATGGTTTCACTCAATACTCAGGGTCCTAACTATAAGATCCAAAAGTTGTACAGTCCAGTTCTGCTTCCTTAGATGTTATGACTTAATTCTCCCAAAGGTGGTTTAGCTTACTTGACTCTTTCTCTGCTGCACAACTCAACACACGGGAGTCAGATCCTATCATTGATTTACCTATGTTAGTATTCCTAACCTGAAAAAAATTAATATATTTTCCAAGTAAGTCTGCAAATACTTTGTGACACGTGTCCAAAATTCATGATTTGGGGGTGATATTTGGAGCTTAGCGTTAGTGAAATTCATAAAACTTTTCAACAAGGAGTCCCATGGCACCTTAAAGACTAATAGATTTATTTGGGCATAAGCTTTCATGGTAAAAAAACAACAACACTTCTTCAGATCATGGAGTGAAAATTACAGATGCAGGCATAAATATACTGACACAAGAAGAGAAGGGAGTTACCCTACAAGTGGAGAACCAGTGCTGACAGGGCCAATTCAATCAAGGTGGATGTGGTCCGCTCCCAAAAATTGACGAGGAGGTGTCAATACCAAGAGAGGGGAAATTGCTTTTGTAGTGAGCCAGCCACTCCCGGTCCCTATTCAAGCCCAAATTAATGGTGTTGAATTTGCAAATGAATTGTAGCTCCCCAGTTTCTCTTTGAAGTCTGTTTTTGAAGTTTTTTTGTTGAAGTATGGCTACTTTTAAATCTGTTAGAGAATGTCTAGGGAGATTGAAGTGTTCTCCTACTGGATTTTCTATGTTACCATTCCTGATGTCTGATTTGTGTCCATTTATTCTTGTACGTAGAGACTGTCCAGTTTGGCCAATGTACATGGCAGAGGGGCATGGCTGGCACATGATGGCATATATCACATTTATGCCTGTAAATGCCACAAAAGCTACATCTGTAATTTTCACTCGATGCATCTGGAGAAGTGGGGGTTTTTACTCACAAAAGCTTATGCCCAAATAAATCTATTGGTATTTAAGGTGCCACCGGACCCCTCTTTGTTTTTGTGGATACAGACTAACACAGCTACACCTCTGATGTAAAACTTTTCAGTTTTGTTGTTTAGTATTCTTACAAGTAAACCCATCCATATCATACAATTGTCTCTTACCCCACTAGCTTTTCAGTTAAATATCAGTTAACTTTACTGTGATTAAAGGAGAAAACCCAATTCCTAGGATACCTTTACATCTCTAACGGCTGGATCCTTTTTGTTAGTACTCACTATGGATCTGAGGCAAAGTCTACCGCAGTCAAAAGAAAGATTTCAATTGACTTCAGTGGACTTTGGATCAGACCCAAAAGGATTATGACAACTTTCATTTTAAGGAAAAGAAGCCTCCTTACAATGCATTGAATTGGACCAAGGAGGCAAGCTAAAGTTTCTGTCCTTTCCTTTGCTCATTTAACAGCAGAACCAAGCAGTATTGGTAGAGAGCAACATAGATGATAGGGTGGACTACTCTTAGGGTGACTCGATAGCAAAGGTGAAAAATTGGAACAGGGAGTGGGGGGTAATAGGCACCTATATAAGACAAAGTCTCAAATATTGGGACTGTCCTATAAAATCAGGACATCTGGTCACCCTAACGGCAACCACAGGATAAAATGGCACTGTATTTTTGCTCAGTGCCTTTTTGCACTAGTTGCAAGAGCAATAACATTTGAATTAATGGCCTCATTTGTACACACATGGATATTAAGATTTTGAAGGGCAGGTAAGTTGGCAAGAGTAGAAATAAGTTAGCGGGCCTTCAGAAATGCAGTGTTTTGCCACACAATCAATGCCTAGAGGCTGAAAATGTAATTCTGTAGTTAAAGCAATGTGCTGTGAGATAACAATAGCTCCCTGTATTCAGTGAAAATCTCTAAGTATAGATTGCCTGCAGTATATCCTTATTGTCCAAGAGCCTACATGTGCTGCCAAGAGATTATTAGTATTTACTAAGGAAAAGCACTGTGTGGAGGAGTGAGCTGGCAAATGTAACAAACATCTTCCTGATTTCCTCCTGCTACTGGCTGACTCACACTGTGACTGCAGAATGTTCTGGAGGGGATTTCCTGTTGAAAAATGCCCTGGTGGAAGGACTCTTCAGAGGGTCAGACGGATAAAGGGCTGTTAATGGTGTCACCAGGAAGTTTGGGGATTTGGATTTGTGTCCCAATAATTGTCAGATACAAGGTTCAGGGTGGGGTTCCATGCAAATCCCTATTATACAAGTGCATCATCATGCACAGAAGTTGAGGATTGTGGATAAATATATTACCCCGAGAAATCAGCACTGCACCTAAAATTAAAGTACAGTACAGTAGTTGAGAGGCACAAGTCACATACCTCAGTTACAAACACAGTATGGATGAGCTGTAACTTGATTTATTTATTTGTTGATATATTTATATCACTGAAGTCCCCATCTGAACTGCTTAATTTATGACTTTTCATTATACTAGTACAGGCCATGTTTATGTGTACCAAACCCAAACTTCTCTTGGATTATTATATTCCAGAAGGTCAGCCTTTGGCAAAAAATGTACTCCCTCATTATCTATAGCTCTTTCAAGCATGTGGTGAGGGAACAGATGAAGGCTTGTTAGTGCTGCTGGCTAATTTTAGAGCAGAGCTTAGACTACTCTACTGTGAGGAGTCCAGTCAATCTCGGAACCTAAAGAAACTTCAGGGATCGATCACAAGCTACATTTTATAGGAGAATGAGCTCAGGAAAGATTACTTATCACAAAGTGATGCTGGAAACTGGCTTTCTTTCCTCCAGTGAATTGCTTTGCATTTTCTCTCTCATTTAGCTATTCATCAAACATTTCACAGGTTACAGTGGAATAACTTGGCAGAAAATAAACCACCAAAACGTTAGATTTTTGCACCTGAATGGTAAGAATTCCAGCAAATCTCGATATTTAAACAATGTGAGCGGTGAGAAAAAATGATCACCACTTTGATAAACCTTCAGTTTGCCAGCTTTAATCAAGGAATTTATGCCCTGGTAAAGACTGTGTGCTGCTGAATTATTTTTAGGAGTGTTTATCACAGGTGTTCCACATGTGCACAGCACACCTTAATTCTAATCCTTTTAATATGCTCAGGAATAATAAGGCGGTTTCCTGATAAAAGGCATACCATATGATTTTTGTTTTCCCAGTTATTTTGGTCATGAGTTTTAAATAAGGACTAACCTATATGAGATTTGCATTCTTGTTCCATCAATCAGACCATTATAGTTACAGCTTCTGGATAAAAGGACATCTATGATGGATAAAGATAACTGGCATATATAAATGAAAAAAAGCTGAGTGTTATACCAATTCCCTCTGTGCACACAGGGTTCAACAGCTGGGAAACTGACCAGTTGCCAGCACTTTTTCTTCCGCTGTGCCCCCCTCTTGTGCTTCATTCATCTTGTTGATGAGAATGCAGTCCACACCCTAGGGCTACACTATTATGGTGTTAACAGGAGCAGAAATAACATGCCCTCCCCACAATACTCTGATTAGTCTCATTAATTCATTACCTGAGACAGAGTTCCAAGTTTCTCTAGTCAGATGATGGATTGCAGCAAGATTAATATGTATCTCAAGCAAAAGGGAAGGGCATATAATGGACAGTAATGTCCATGAGACAAAGTTTAGAACTGGCAGTATCCAGCAGGGAATGTTGCTATATGAAAGTTTTAAAAATGTTATTTCTGAGTGGCTTATTCCATTTTTGTCAAAATTATTATGCTTTTATTAGAAGTGTATGCATTTATTTAACATAATGGGGAAAATGTTCTATGGGAGGAGACTGAATGTCCCAGAGGGGATGTAGCACCTGAAGAACATCCTCTGGAACATATTCAGAATGGTGATCCACACCATTTCTAGCTCACCATATGGATCAGTGCTGATGTTCTAGCATTAAAATGACCTTCAGTGCATGAAGGTCAACTATGCAAAAAAACTAAACTCTTTTCTTTGTAAGCATTAGCAGAAATATAACTCACCCAGGAAGTGCATCTGTTCCTTAGCAACATTTCAAAAACTGGATGCTAGAGATCTGCAAGCCCATTAAAATATGGGAGTAGTAGTTCACAGTCTATACCAATATGCATATCACAAGCTTAAAATAAAACCCATCAACATACTATATTACTTTTATATAGCATTTGAAGTATGATTTTTATACTGGGATCCAGTTGCATGTGGGATTTCTTTCAGTAGCATGTAGTAAGAAGCATTGCTTCCTCCTGGTCCAAGCCCTGTGTTAGTGTTCTTTTTTGAATCAGTGGAAAGGGGAAAACCAACAAGTAAAATAATGCAGTTAGCTGGTGTTACTTTTCCCATGCACAAAATGGCTAAATTCTCAGCTCTACTCAACATATTCTGATTAGTCACCTTTCTACTCCTCTGAGCCAGGGATCATTGGGGGCTGTTTGGGCTGCATTAAGCAGAGGGAGCACTCCACCAGAAGAGAATTGGCCAGGCTTCCCCTTACATGCTTCACCCCTCACTTTACCCAGCTTTGCACCACTTTAGGCTTCTCCTATATCAGGGGAATCTTCAGATGCTCCTTGAAAGGTAACTTTCCTACTGCTTTGCACTGCTTCAGCCATGCAAAGCAGACTGAACAAGGTCAGAGATGGGATCTCTTGTTTGGATCAGGGTTGCATAAACAAACAACATGCATTGCACTGACCACTAGTGGAACATGCCTACCTACCTCCTGTTTGAATGTTCCATGGTATTTTTCTTCACCAGTTGATATTGCAAACAGTAGCATTTTACACGACTCTCAAATACTTAATACACAGAATGATTGATTGCTCCTTTATTGTTTGTAAACACTCAACGCCCGCCCCCCCCCCCCGCCAATTTTGTCTAATATTAATCCTTCCAGTAGCTCATCCAACAGAACCATTGTTCTCTTCAATATGGGGTCTTATACTTTTCTTATCACCGTAGTATCAGAATGCCTTCCAGTAGTGCATTAAGCATCGTGACTACACATCTGGCATGTGTCTGCTTCAAATTGAAAAAACACATTCAGAGAGATTTGGACAGGAGCACATTACTAAATACAGTAGATCTCAAACAGCTTTTGTTCCTTCTAACCAACCTCCAAATCTTGCCAAAGTATTCTTCCTTGCAAAGATATTGTTTATACTTGTAAGCAGGACACCTCACAAACCTCAGTGAAAAGTGATACATTTGGGGGTTTTTTTTTGTTTTTTGTTTTGTTTTTCAGAATACAGCCCAAATACACTCCCCGCCAATCTAATTTAACTGGAAACATCTGCAATGACATCAGCTAATTAAGTATGATACAGCCACTGATTTGTGACTTCTTAGCCATTTTTAAAAAGGAAGTCTGAAGGCACATGAAATGTTGGCAGAAAAGGACAAAACTATTTTTTATTACTGCAGGTGATAAAAGTACAAAGGCATACACAGTGAAGTACACAATGCTCTATGAGACTGGCACAACATTATGAAGCATCTTATTTCAGGTGTCAAAAGGCTCATATTGACTTTCTTTTATTATGTGCTTTTTTATTATGTGCTTTTATGGATACTCTAAATAGAGGTTCCATTTTTCTTGTATGAAACCCACCTTGCTTAGAAAAAAGTACATAGTGTTTTCCAGTTGGAAAAATAGCAGCTTAGGTTGGCACTTTACAAGAGTGTTGTGCACCCTCATGTACAGATAGACTCCCAATCAAGAACATAGATGGGTGCCCAAGGAATGTTTAGAAGGGTGATTTAAGGACCAGCAAGGCTGCTTGCTGGGTACTCTGGCACGAATGTGCTCATATTTGTGTGTTGTGGGCATGCTTGAGGTAAAAGGTGCCTATCTGGGGAGATGAGATAAGCCAATCCTAAATTGCTAAGTATCAGAGGGGTAGCCGTGTTAGTCTGGATCTGTAGAAGCGACAAAGAGTCCTGTGGCACCTTATAGACTAACAGACGTATTGGAGCATAAGCTTTTGCGGGTGAATAGGGATGCTGATGAAGTGGGTATTCACCCACAAAAGCTTATGCTCCAATACGTCTGTTAGTCTATAAGGTGCCACAGGACTCTTTGTCGCTCCTAAATTGCTAGGTAGTGATTCAGTTTTCTTCCCAGATATGTGTCAGTACTGGAGAGGCTGTCACACCCACCCTTTCCTCAGGGCTGGGCCTAAAGGTACAATCCTTGGCACTCAGATGGGAACCTAAATTCCAGCCATCCCTCTGGTCTGAATAATTAAGAGGTCAGGCCCCAATACAGCAAAACAACCCAGGACTGCTCACAGTGTGTATATTTATGCGCATCCTTACGTCTTTGCAGAACACGGTCTGTAAACTGGAAGGCAGATTCACCAGCCAGGGAAATCTAAATAAAACCCAAATGCTAAAGATTAGTTCCATATACAGAGAGAGGCTGGGAGGGACAGAGGGCAGAAGGGCCTGTAACCAATAGAGAATACTCTCTTACAGAATTGAGAATTGAACCTAGTGGTCCTCAGTCTTAACAACTTTGCTGTCTAGCAAATAGCTGTGACACCCACTGGCAAATTGTGTTTCACCATCCCCCTTCAGTGACAGGTCCATATAGAAGATTATAGCCTTTTACTGCTACCAGTTACTGTGTTAGGTCAAGTAGTAGAGGGCAGTGCTGTGGACCTAAGATCAGAGCCTTGATAACCCATAGTCGGAAGGGGGTTAGGATGGTTCCATATGATTACATTTTTGTTTCAGTTTTTCAATTTGTGTCCCTAGGAAGGGACATAAAAGGCAATATGAGGTTCTTTAAATACTTTAGAAAGGAGAGAAAGAGAAAGGAAAATGTAAGTCCTCTACTTAGTGGGAAAGAAGACCTAATAACCGAAGACATCACAAAAGGAGAGGTGTCTAATGCTTATTTTGCATCAGTTCTTCACTAAAAAGGTTAATGGTGACAAAACAATTAATATTAACAACTCAGGAAAGGAACACAAGCCAAAATAGGTAAAGAACAGGGTAAAGACTATTTAGATAAGTTGGATGTATTCCATTCTGCAGGGCCCAATGAAATTTATGCTAGGGTACTTAAGGAACTAGCTGAAGCAATCTCAGAACCATTAGCAATTATCTGCGGGAACTCATAGACATTGGGTGAGGTCCCAGAGGAGTGGATCAGGGTAAAGATAGTACTTCTCTTCAAAAAGGGGAACAACGAGAGCCTGGGGAATTATAGACCAGTCAACCTAACTTCGATACCCAGAAAGATACTGGAACAAACTATTAAACAATCAATTTGTAAGCACCTAGAGGGAATAGCCAGCTTGGATTTGTCAAGAACAAATCATGCCAAACTAAGGTAATTTCCTTCTTTGACAGGGTTACTGGCCTAGTTGATAGCAAGGAATCAGTTGATATGGCATATCTTGATTTTAGTAAGGCTTTTGACACCGACCCATGTGACATTCTCATAAGCAAATTAGGGAAATGTGGTCTAAATAAAATTATTATACGATGGTGCATAACTGGCGAAGTACAATGTTTCAAAGAGTAGTTATCTACTGGGGTTCCTGAAGGTCAGTCCTGGGTCTAGTACTAGTCCAAATTTTCATTAATGACCTGGATAATGCAATGGAGAGTAGGCTTATAAAATCTGATGATGACATAAGCCTGGGAGGGGTTGCAAGGACTTTGGAGGACAGGTTCGAATTCAGAATAACCTTGACAAATTGGAGAGTTGGTCTGAATTCAACAAAATAAAATTCAGTAAAGACAAGTTGAAAGTACTATACTTTGGAAGGAAAAGTCAATGTACAACTACAAAATGGGGAATAACTGACTAGGTGATCGTACTGCTGAAAAGGATCTATGCGTTATAGTGGATCTCAAATTGAATCTGAGTCAACAATGTGATACATTTATGATAAAAGGCTAATATCATCCTGGGATATATTAACAGGATTGTCATTTGTAAAATACCGGGGGGTGGGGGAGAGACGTAATTTTCCCGCTCTATTAGAGATGGGTAAAGCCTCAAACGAAGTACTATGCTCAATTATGGGCACCACACTTTAGGAAAGATGTGGCAACTTGGAGAGACTGTAGAGTAGAGCAACAAAAATGATAAAAGGTTTAGAAAACCTGACCTATGAGGAAAGATTAAAAGAACAGAGCATGTTTAGTCTTGAGAAAAGAAGACTGAGCGGGGACCTGACAACAGTCTTCAAAAATATTAAAGGATGTTCTAAAGAGGACTGTAATCAATTGTTCTTCATATCCACTGGAGGTAGGACAAGAAGTAATGGACTTAATCTGCAGCAAAGGAGACTTAGACTACATCTACACTAGAAACTTCAAAGCGCTGCTGCGGGAGCGCTCCCGCGGCAGCGTTTTGAAGCTTGAGTGTGGTCACGTGCGAGTGGTGGGAGAGAGCTTTAAAGCGCTCAAACTTGCTGCGCTCGGGGGGGGGGTGATTTTTCATACCCCTGAGCCAGCAAGTTAGAGCGCTATAAAATGTAAGTGTAGCCGAACCCTTAGATTAGATGTTAGGGAAAACTTTCTTACCATAAGGATAGTTAAGCTCTGAAACAGGCTTTCAGGGGAGGATGTGGCATCCCCCTCATTGGGGATTTTTAAGAACAGGTTGAACAAACACATGTCAGGGATGGTGTTGGTTTATTTGATCCTGCCTGAGCACAGGGTGCTGGACTAGATGACCTCTCAAGGTCTTTTCCATTTCTATATTTCTATTAATGATATTACTGTATTTATTTATTTTTTAAAACTATTTCAGTGTTTCAGTAAACAAAACCTACTCTATGGTCTCATATTTAGCATAATTGGAGTCCTCCTTGGTTTGAGGCATTTTAAAAACTTCTTTCATTTACAAAAGGTGTTACAGCCCTGGCTGAGACCCTCCCTTGTGGATGGTCAGTACGCTGTTATAATCAGACCTAACCTTTGGATCCCCATGCTTCCAAGCCAATTGGATCTGAGCAGAGTATAAACACTGTCTCTAGTTCTGGTCTCTCAGGCACATTTCCTGTCTGGTACTCCTTCAGGATTTAGGACCCTGCAGTCCATCTGACATAGGCCCCAAGACCAATGCTGAACCCTCCAAGTCTCCCCAGTAGCCTATGCATGCTGATCCCAGAGCTGCAACCCAGTGGGCACTCCAATTTACAGTTTAACTCTTCAGGGACTACATAATAGTTAAAGGAACACGCAGTCTTTGTAAAGGACCTTCTTAAACCCAGGCACTATACTCATAGATAGCACAAGAGATTTACAGACCTATGAAAAAACAACAAACAGCTGAATGCAGTTACTTCCCTCAGAAGCCTAACAACTCCTTGGAGTCCTTTGGGGTTTGGTCAGTGTCCTTCAAGGGATCAGGTACTTCTGGCTCCTACTCTGTCTTCTGATTCTGGTGGTGGTCTGCCTCTTTTCTTGCTAGAGAACCTGTCCCTTTTAAAAGCAGGGTCTCACACATCTTCTTGCTTCTCTTCTCATGATGGGATTTTCCATTTTCCCTGCCCAGGAGTAGGGTTGCTGACAGCAAATCGTTAAGTCTGTCTCTCAGCCTGCCACCCCCACAGTATCACTGAGTTAAGACTGTTCAATTGTTGATAGCCCTTGATAGCCCTGTTTCAGATGCACAGACATGGTCTGTCTTCTGCCATAAAATGGAAGTTTTAATTCACTCTGAAGGTTACAGTCATAAACTGAGCTCATAAAATCAAATGGGATTCATAAGATTACATAGATAGATTCCCAAAACTGTCACCATCTCTAATGCATTTGGAAAATTGTTGACACTTGAACTTAATTTGAGGATTTTTCTGTGCAATGTTTTTTGGCTACTACTGTATGTTTACATAATTTGGATAAAGAGTAAAATTATGGAAATTGCTGTGAATCATTTCAGATGTTATTCACTACTTTATTGCAGTCATTAAGTCCATTATTTAAGCTCTGACTGATGTAACTTTCCATTATTGAAAGACATAATTACCACACTGTTGTGTTTGTATGCCCATGAGTTTGGAGGAGTGGAAATTTTCTGAGAATATTCTTACAATTTTTCCCCCTCAGGAAGCCCTCCAAATTCTTTGGGACCCTGAGTATTTCCACATTGTATGCACTTTCTACCTCTTTCCTCATAGGCACCACAGTGGCATAACCTGTCCTCTAATAGAGGAAGTTGGACAAAGATATCATTGGACTCTGCCATTTCTTCTCTTGTATTAACCAAACAGGATCAATAGAAAGCAACAAAAAGTCCTCCCTCCATTTCCACAAGCACTGAGTTTACTACCACCACAACACTCCTAGCCTCTGCTAGTTGGAGTGCACAGGATTTGAAATTCGATTCCATGCAAGACAGTATGTTGCTTGATGGCAGGGCTGTCCCCCAGGGCTGTCCTTCTATTGTTTTTTTAATGGTGTCACACTTTGCCCTTTTGAATTTTTAAGTAGTGGAAGATGCATTTTGAAATAACAGACTTCCTGACTTGCTTGATTCTGAATGATCAGAAAATGCTTTACCCAGTAAGGATTTTTATATTGTAATGAAGAATCAAACACCTTAACTGAATGTCAGGGAATTTGCCAGATTTACTCAGGAGCTTGCAGATTTAAGATAACAACTAGTACATAGTAACAAAGAATCTGGTTATTAATGGAAATGACAAGGAATCAACTTCTGCCATAGCTTACTACAAGTTTTCTGTGTTACCCACCAGCCAGCATGTTGTAAATAGGATGAATGCAGGCTTAGAGAAACCAATACGTTCATTATGTCATTCACTGTGCAGAACTCCAAATTAAGATTTCAGCCCTTCTCTATTTTTTTAGACAAAAAGCTAGAGTGAGAAGTTGGCATTATTGCTGGGGAGATGTAATAGTCCATAGAAAACAGATATGCAGAGTCTCTGGACATTGAATGACACACTTATATTAAGTAAGCATCATGCTTGTAATTTCTGTGGCAAAATAAAACCTTGGCACTTCCTAAAACATCAAAAAGCTGACATTTTATCCCACAAGAATCTCACACCATCACAAAGTGTTGGGAACCTGTTACCTATTAGCCATAGTTCTATTCAGAGCCTTCCTCTATAAATAATATAGCAACAGCTTTCTTCAGGAGAAGAGAGAGCAAAGACTCATAATTTCTACAGCAGGATTTGCTGGAGGAGTGGGATTTGGGAATCAAGCCCCAACTTGCCTTTTACTTTGGGAAATACAGAAATGTAGTATTCATCTAAGATGAATGCTTTAAGGGATGCTAATGTTAAATTTCAGATTAGTTCACTGAGAGTATGGTTTGCAGGATGCATAAATAATTGGGAATGGTTTAGCGTGATGTTAACCCTCATCAGATTTACTGAGAGCCTTCAGGATCCCAGATGTATTTCTGCTTATCATGTTTCAGTTTGAGGGGATTATGGAATATTTAACTTTCATTATTGGTATCTCACAAATGATGCTACAGTTTTCCCTTGACAGCCCTAGACGTGGTAGTCATAGAAATAACATTGCTGCATTGACCAATCGGCTATTTAAGTAACCTATTTGTTTATTATGGGTGGTGCTACCAGCCCCACCTATTATTAAGGTTGTCAGATGCTCCCCATTATAACACACTGTTTTAACAGTTGTTTCTAACTTGGCCAAATTTTAACCATTCAGAATGAAATTTTCCATGCTGGGTGTCTGCCTCTGGATGATTTTCTTTTCTGAATATATTGTAAATTGTTCAGCCATTTACGAGAACAGATGTAGGAAAAAACACATTATTTTGCCCATGTTAAAAAAGTCTGGAAACCTTTTATTTGAAAAGCTCTAGTACCCTCCTACTTTGGAGCAGGGACTTGGAATCTGGCAGGGGGTAACTTTTTCCATCCTTGTAAAAATCTGTCAAAATTTGGCCAAGTTATAATGGCTTTGAAAAAATGCCGTTTGCACATATTCAGTGGTGACTCTTTTGCCTTTAACAACTAAAATCTCTGAAGATTCTGTCCCCACTAAGCATGCTCAAGTCTTTCACAGCTACTAGTCCTCACCAGACTGCTCATGTGCATACTCCCTACAGAGCGACTGAGCTCCGTTCATGTAACAGGAACTCACATGGACCATCTCCACAGAGCAAGTGAGTGTGCTCCATCTCCTCACACTCCTACATGTGAACAGTCTGTGCGTGTCACTTGTCCCCACAGAGTGATGAAGTATGCTCCAGGGCTCAGAAGGACTTTCTCTGTAATGGCTGTTCCAGGCTAGAGTGGGCCAGGCACTGAGAGCAGGGAGCCTGTCACACCTCTGTTCTCACTGACCCTCCCTCTGCTGGTACCCAGGCAGCATGGAACCAGAAGCCATCTGATTTAAATGCAGAAGTGATAAAAGCAGGACCAGGGCAAAGTGAAAGAAGTACATATGGACAAGCATCTGATAAGTTTGGGACTAGGACAGGGAGAGAAACTGGGACTTGCTGGGCAAGAAGACTGTAAGTTGCAGCCAGGAAGAGAGAAGGCTGGGAATGGTTGGGTGGGGAAGCTGGGACTTGGATAGGGAGGGACAGATTGGGACAGGGAGCTAGTAAGGGAAATGTGTGTGGGGGGGAACTTGGAGCCAGTTGGCTGGGGTGATGAAGAACACTGAGATCAGCCAAGAAGCTTAGGGGAGACTGGGACTGGCTGGACAAGGAAACTGAGATTAGAAACCAGGGAAAATGGGAGCAGGGTGAGAGGAGGAGTCAGATCTGATGAGAAGCCCGGGTGTCGGGGGAGAACTAGGACTGGCTGGATAAAGAGACTGGTACAAGGAACCAGGGAGCAGGGAGACTGGGACAAGGAGTCAGGGAGGCGTGAGGATGGAAAATTGAGATTGGATGAGGGTTGGGGAGGGAGAGTAGGACTGGAAACTAATGTCACAGGGAGGAGAGAGACAGTTGGCACTAAGAGCAGAGAGGGGGAAACTGGGGCCGTCTGGAAAAGGAGACAAGGACTGGGATGGTGATGGGGAGAGACTGGGAGTTGTAGGGGAGATTGGGACTCTGCCAGTCAGCTTGGAGAGGGAGACTAGGTCTGGCTTAACCAGTATTACCTTAATCAAGTTTAAAAGATAGCTGGGAGTAAGGGAAGAAGACTATAGTTGTGGACATGTAGAAAACTCTATAATAGCTAAATAGACTGACCACTGTAACAACAATCAAAGCACATCATCTATGCAATCACACAGCAAAGACATTTTGACCACTAGTCTTGAATATGTTTGGCCAACAGAATAACATAAAATTTTGATATTAACTCTCAATATCAAGACAGTTGCAAACCACAAGTGTATGAAACCATAAGAGACCTTTTTAGAAGATTTTTTTGATCAAATGGATTTTTCTGGTTGCTGCTAGTTTTATTTGGCAGAGTCTCAACAGGGTGGTCCATAGTTGAAGCTATAACATTGTGAAAATCTTCCAGCCCACTGGAGGCCTGAGGTAATGGAGGCATTGAACTGCTTCTCATTCTTGATCCCTTGGCTTCAGTGGTTGTAGGGGAAAACCCATGGAAAAGCATGCTACAAGCAGTACTTCTCTGAGCTATACAAGGATTAGGTTTAAGGCATCTTAACACTCACAGAGCATCCTTTGGAGTCCACTGCAGAATTATTTTTTTCCCAAACAGTAGTCTGAAGAACTTCTTTCTTCCACCTGGGTATCTCACCAAAATATATGAATATGAAATGCTACTGAAAGGCCACGTGACATTAGTGAAAGAGTGCTGTGTAACTCTGCACTTCCTGCATTCATGATTCTGGATCATCTAAAAGAGATACCAAAAGAACCCCAGTCCAGTATGGATGTCACTGGGATGGTGTTAATGGAGGGCATGTATATTGTAAAAATGCATTGGTTCTGTCACCCATTAAAAGTTGTTGATTTACTTGGAAAATGAGAATAGAAAGGTGTGTTTGTGGATAAGCATTCAAGCTTGTCTCTCAGTATAAAGGACTGAGAATGGAGGTGAAGAAGCCAAGGAATGAGAAGAATACAGAAGACACCCATGCATCTAGTGAGTACCATCTTGTACAATAAGTGACATGTTAATTTCCTTTCTGAGTATTACATACTGTGTGCTTGCTAAAGTTTATTATCAAGTAAATTAAACTGGAACTTACTGCCTCCAGTACATCACCAAGTCCAGAGAATAAATACATTTCATTACTTGTTTTAATGTAGGAAAGAAAATTGACTTTATTTCCACATTACCAGTCAAGTGGAGTAATGCGTGCTGTCTACGGTGTGTATTAGGTGCTGTATCATCTGGTTATACAACACTGCATGGGGTTGCTTGGAAGTCAAGGCAAATTAGGAAAATGATCATAAAAAAAATCCCAACTTCTGAAAAGCTTGTTAATTTCATTGTTCCTCTAAGAACTCTTTTAAATAATGTGAAGTGATTGAGGCAGAATGAATTATTCTAATGTTGACCTCTTGACCCTGAATGACTGTCTGAGAATAAGGTCTGTGCTATTTCTATGATCATTTAAAAAGTAGTGTACCCACAGAACTGCGATCTCATCTTTACTTCCCCTGCTATCAAATCTCCTGTACAAAAGACAATATTTTGATCAGCAGGAGTTCAGGTCCCTTATAAGGTTGAATGCACGGATGGTCTCCAGAGAGAAACAGAAAATAGAGGGATAACAATTTGCATATTAGAAATAGTAGTTGCTCCCTTTGGGGGTTGAAGTGCAAATCAGACTGTTGTCCTGGCAAGTTGACAGAGGTGATTTGATGTCTATATTGACAAGGTTTCTTCAGCAACAATATTTTTATCAATTGATTTTGACTTCACTTGAGGTACATGTGGTAACCTATGCTAGGGGAGGTGGTAGAATGTTTAGCTGCCCATGCTCGCCAGCTCTCTAGCTACCATTATATATTGTCTATTCTCCTTTATTGGGTTCAAATATGGTGTCAGCTAGTTATCACTGATTTTAGGGAATCATATGGTATTGCCTCAGATGACCCACTAATTTCATAATATGGGATCCTGTTCAGCACTCTCAGAATGTCTGCAATCTGTGCCATAGGCGGTGCTAGAGAATTTCACTGTAAAATATAAAAATCCACGAAACTGTAGCTCTGAACAGCTACTCCTTTATGAGGTACCATTTTCCCAAAAGAAGTAAAGTTTCATTAGAAATAAAGCAATTGCTAGCTGATGCCATTACTGAGCTCACTGATGTCTCTGTGTGGGCGTTCCCTATTGTAGTTATGCAGAATAAATCAGGGGCTGCATGTGTGCTTTAGGGGAAATTAAGAAAGCAATTACAGCAGATAGCGGCATAGAACTGGGGCGAGGTGGAGGGGTGCAGAATAGTGTTTCAGTAACATGCTGGCTCCTCACCTTTTATCTCACTTGTCATGGCCATGTACAGTTTAAGTGGGGGACAGAGTAGTTGGGAGTTAGGAAGAGAGATTGGACTGGCCTGGGAAAAAAAGGAGAGAAAGAGAGGTGGAATTAGGACAATCATGGAGAGGAGGAAACTGTGGGAGGAAAAAGAGGGGCAGATACAGGGGAGAGGACAAAGTGAAGGAGGAGAGGAGGGAAGTGGAAAGAGGCTGAAAAAATGCAGACCATATTACTGGGGGACAAAGAGAACTTCAGAGGAAGGGGATATTGAAAGAGGGGACACTGGAAAGAAAGGCAGAGGGTTCTGTTAAAAAGAGATGGAAGGCTCTATGGATCCTCGCAAAGGTAAACAGAGGCTCAGGGACTTGCAGGGGCATGCACAAGGGGGGGAAAGCAGTGGTGTGGGCCCCCCAATAATAGTCAGGGGCACAGAACTCCTCCAGTCCCAGAGCTGGGGGTGGGTGGGAGGGAAGAACGAGCTCCTCCCAGGGCTGGGGCAGAAGGGGCACCCAAAAGGGGTCAAAGTTAAATTTCCTGGGGACTTGTGAAGAAAAGAGGGATTACCTTACTTGTGGGGTGGGGGGCGTGTAAGGTAAATACTGCAATACTTGGTTAGGGGGATCTGAATATATAATCCCCGATTTCAAGTATCACCTGAATATTTTACACGTTTGCCCATCTCTAGTAAGAATAGTTGCTTTAATGAATGCTAAACTTTGCCATCTCCATTTTATACAAAACAGACTAAACAGTGTCAGCAGCTAAAGCTCCTGTGTTCTGAACAATATTCTTGTTCCAGTAATCCATCAGTGTTATCTCCTGAACTGCTGCCTTCTCTTGTGAGCCTGCAGTGAATGCAGTCGCATTGCACAAAGCACACAAATCACCTTTTAAAGTCATTTATATCAGTAACATCAGCTAACAAAAGGGGTGCACCATTGATCAGCTTCACCAGGGCTGAGTCAGCTTCAGTCCCTGTACTAATTCATGATGGGAGAGGTATTGATGGTGCCAGACATTATGATGTGTAGCAGAAGTTCAAAAGCCCCCATGATAAATTCTAAAATGAACAGCAGTGTGGGTACTCTGGGGGTAAAAATAAAATAACACAAATCTTACTGAAGTGGGTGGGGGAATGCATGTGATCAGCAAAACAGACTACTACTTTCTCTGGCTTTGGATAAAGAGAGTCATGTTTTAGGCCAGGTTCTCTGCTGGTGAGAATTTTGCTACACCAATGTGTAAGGTAAGGATAAGTAGGGTAAGTTTCTGGGGTGTTGTGTAGGGGGGAGGGATAGCTCAGTGGTTTGAGCATTGGCCTGCTAAACCCAGAGTTGTGAGTTCAATCCTTGAGGGGGCCATTTAGGGATCTGGGGCAAAAAATGGGGATTGGTCCTGCTTTGAGCAGGGGGTTGGACTAGATGACCTCCTAAAGTCCCTTCCAACCCTGATATTCTATGATTGATTCTATGTAATCTATGGCTATGGCTACACTGGCACTTTACAGCGCTGCAACTTTCTCACTCAGGGGTGTGAAAAAACACCCCCCTGAGCGCAGCAAGTTACAGCTCTATAAAGTGCCAGTGTAGTCAGTGCCCCAGGACTGTAAGCTATTCCCCTCGTGGAGGTGGAGTGCCTGCAGCGCTGGGAGAGCTCTCTCCCAGCGCTGGCGCACGACCACACTTGCACTTCAAAGCGCTGCCGCAGCAGCGCTTTGAAGTTTTGAGTGTAGCCAAAGCCTTAGTGTCAGATTCTCATTTACTGCAAATCAGCAGAGCTTCATTGACTGTACTGGAGTTTAACTGACACTGATAAGCTCAGAATCTGGCCCTGGATTTGCCTCTAAAACTTTCATTTACACATTTGCACAGTCAACCTGTGGAACTCTTTGCCAGAGGATGTTGTGAAGGCCAAGACTATAACAGGGTTCAAAAAAGAACTAGATAAATTCATGGAAGATAGGTCCATCAATGGCTATTAGCCACGATGGGCAGGGATGGTGTCCTAGCCTCTGTTTGCCACAAGCTGGGAATGAGCGACAGGGAAGGGATCACTTGATGATTACCTGTTCATTCCCTCTGGGGCACCTGGCACTGGCCACTGTCAGAAGACAAGATATTGGGCTAAATGGTCCTTTGGTTTGGCCCAGTTCTTATGTTCTTATGTACTTCAAAAATTTACATTTTCTTTCACAGGAACATGAATCTTTCACAGCTGTGGCCTAACAGTCAGCGTCCAGAATTGGAAATCATGGAGTCCAGAGTTCTAACACCCCATTGACACTGGCACATCCTGTTGCCTCAAGCAAATAATTTAATCTCAGCGCCTCAGTCTTCCTGTGGGAAACAGTTTCTGGGGTGTTGTGAAGATTTATCTGAATTCACCCCTGCGTAAGTCAATGGAGTTTGTAATGTGCTTGGAGGATGTAAATGCTAATAACTTTTAAATCTCTATTTTCATTGCAAAAATGGTTCAAAAAATTCCTTAGGGCAAAGTTATGTCTGTTTTGTTATTTTAAAAATTGGTTTTAGCATAGATTTTGGATTTTTTTAATTGCCATAAAAGTGGCATTTGTTGATTAAAAATTGTGAAATTTCACCTTTAACTGAATTAGAACAAAAGTTTAATTTTTCAGTGCAAAAAATGAAGTGAAGACCTTCTGATACAGCTCAATCATATGACTAAACTCTTCTCTGCTTGGCTCATGGTCATGGTCTCTCTCCTGTGTACTGTAAATAATAGCTAGTAGTTAGATTCAGTGGTCCAGATTCACTGGACTCAAACCTGGTCAGCAAATGGTGACTCAGACCCATGAGCCATAATAAAATAGCTTCAGGGCTGCTCTCTCTTAGGCCAGCTGGTTGTTTCAAAGGGCCACCAAGGGACTGCTGGGGATGAGGTGGACAGTGACTCCCCATCTATTCCCTGTCGGTTGGTGCAGAAGAGGAGGGACGTGACGTAGGAATCTCTATATCATCCAGGATTCTCCTGTGCTGTGGTAATACCTAGGTCGCCCACAGTTCTAGCACATCCACTTAGCAATGGTTTTTATTTTGCTGCCAGTACTGAGAGCCTCTTTCATGGCACAAATATTCCTGGAAAATGTGTGTATTGGTTTACTTTATAGTTGAATTAAATGACAGCACAACTGTTTTTTGAAGGCGCATGGCACTGTGCTGTCACTCCACAACTACAGCCCCCAGACTGCCGGAGATAAAGGGGGTAGCATGACCAGTTGTTTATATTCCAGATCTGAATCCTTTCCATGCTGTCTTATTGGAAAGAAGACATGGCACTTTGGTCCGAGATTATGTGTAATGTTCTCCAAGATTGATTTGTAGTTTGAAATCCACTGGTCTTGCTCACCGCTTCCTCTTTACCCTGAGAACACAGGAGGTGCAGAGAGCCGCCATCATTCCAAACCCATAAAGCAGAGTGCGTGGTACATCCTGGGCAGCCTCTCTTTATGCAATGCAATCTTGGTAGTTCTGCTGCTGTTTGTACATTGCATGCCTGTGCAAAGCAGGGTTTGTCCTTATACAGCAAACTGAATATATATGTATTCGTCTGAGATAAATGTGCTAGAAAGATTGAGACACTGTTACGCCTGCCTCCTCCAGATTGATTCCTATTGTCTGTCAGTGTTTGATAGATGATAGTGCTTCATAGCTAGCAGAGTTGGTTCCTTGCTTAAACACTCAAAAGAGAAAATGTAGCAATGTACTAGAAAAATTGCCTGTAAACATTATGCACAAGCTAAAACCTACTGCTTGGTACTGCACAACCAAATGACAACAAACGTGATGCCACACCGAAGATCTGCAAACTCCAAGAAACCAGGTGTGGGTTTGACAATTGCAAAAAGAGTAAAGGGAAAGCCAAGGTACTATATATGCTACATAGACAAACCAAAAGGAACAATAAAGTAGTACTGAATTAATACTGCTCAGGTCCGTGCTAACTGTGTATATTGCAAAAGTATGCACTTCTGTGTCACAAAATATAAGCATTTCAGGAGATATTTTGAGTGTACAGGAGCCATCTGTAAATAGGTGGTGCATTGGATTTATCTCCGACTGGAAAGGACTTGGAAAAAGGTCACTGCACATTTCCGTATGCTTTGGCCTCGCAATACAGATTCTGCTATACCTGCAATAGTGCAAAGTTCTTCATTTTATCCCACACACTGTTCCCATGTTTTTTATTTAGTTCACCAATGGCTGTTATAGCCACATATATAGCCAATAACAATAAACATTTGTAAATAATTGTTGGCGTTGCATGAATTAATTTATAGCGCTTAATTCTGTGTCAACTGTTCCAGATCTTAGCCCTTTTCACACTTTTCTATAACAAAGCAGAGCAAACCCTATGGCACTTAAGGTCTAGCACAGGTGTAATATTCTCCCAGTCTTGTCCCATTAAGGGAAACCTATCAACATTCTCAAACGTGGGTATCTAAAGTTAGGCATATCAATCCATACTTTGGCACCTAAATAAGAGGCCTGATTTTCAGAAGTGCTGAGCTCCTGGAGCTGCCACTGGTTGCAATATATATAAAACCTTGCATGCTTTGTGTCCTGTTGAACCATAGGAACAAGTAACTGTAGGAACAAGTAACCATAGTAAGCAAAACCAGAAGAAGCTGGAAACCCAGAAAATCAAGAGAATTAGCTACTTCTGCATAACGCTTGGAAAATTTTCTCCACCCGTGTACATACTGGGACATGATGTGTGTAAACAGACATTACTTTGGTGGGCTTAACCATGTGATGAATTGTGGCCCTGTCTGATATATTACAAAGCCATGCGATGAACTTCATTTGCATGCATTTTAACTGCATCCCCCACACTGTGCCCATTACTCAGTCTCCACAGGTAGTACAGTACTTTGAACATTCCAAACTTATCAAGAAAGCAAAAATACCAATATGCCAGATAAATGTTTCCTTTTTTTCTGCAACTGATGTGGAATTTATATTCAAGCCTTTTCAAAACCAGAGAAATGGGAAGGGTAAGTCTGTTTATAGGGAGGTTCAATGGCTTTCCTTTGGATAAAAAATATTTATCTTCCACCCCCCCCACCCTGTCCCCAACATCATTTAAAAAGTGGTGTGACAACCCATGTGTGAAAAATAGTGTGGTTATGTTCCCTGATTTATAAATAGGAATTTATAATGGAAAAGTTGTCACAACCTAAAGTATACTTGTCTCAAACACACTGTCCTAATCAACAATGCATTAATTAGCAGAACAGAGATAAATACATCAGGGAAAATGTCTTTTGTTTCTCACCAAATTTCACTCTTTGAATACCAGAATTCAGCATATGCTATTTCCTGTGAAGGGGATACTCACTTGGGTTTCATGGACATATGATGTGTGGTGTACACTTTATTCACCAAGGGCTATAGGTTATTACCTTTAAAAACGTGCTAGTCCTGATTGGAAAGCTCTGCAGAAAAAGACATTCTGCTTAAAATATTGAAAAGAAATATTTGTTTTACCATTGATTCTTGGTATTAAGGACATTTGCCTAAAACCCATGATCTTTATTCCTTAAAGCTCTGATCCTTCAAGTGACTTCATGCAGGATGCTGAGACTGTGCAGAGCAGGTTTCCACCCACATGGAGTCACAAGCAGGAGTAGGACACAAGAGTTAGTTAGCCTGCCCCTGAAGACATTCCCTTCTATCTGAAACATCACAATTAGTTAATGTGAAGAGCCTGTGATGTCGATGGTAGATGCTGTAGGAGAAGTGATGAACTCCTAAATAGCAAAATTCCTGTTTTCAAGCAAATGTCCATAGTAATAAAATTTGAGGGAAAAAGAAATACAGAAAAAGGATGATAAATAAGCAGAGCTCTTTGCTAAACCAAACTGTTTTCCAATGAGATGATAGAAGGTTTTTACAATGACATTAGTAAAGTTGGACATTCAGAGTTTGGCTGTGATCATTTGAAAAAGAAATGAATCAGACAAACTGATCTCAATGTTTGTCCCTAAGGCTAGCATTACTGATATTTAACAAGTACCTGTCACATTACTGAAATACCAAATTACCTGTTTAAATCTAATGTTATAGACACCCCTGAATCGATAAATATTCTGTATGTAAATCAAGCCATTACTAATTTCCACATGGGTTTCAAAAGACAACTTAAATGATTAATCAACTGGTCATTAAATTTCATAATCTGTAACTAGCAATTTAGGTCTTCAACTATTCAAATTTCACTTGGAATTCCTGATTGCTTTCCTCTCACAATACATTATGTAGCCCCATTTTTCCATCTTATTCAGATACTCAATGACTAAAACTCTTTCTGTGAAAACAATTTAAATTACAATTTAAAAACACGATCTGGGATATTTCATACAAAGAGATACAATATACCTATATATAAATACAGAAGTATTTATACACAAATGAATATACACAATCTCACTTGGAAAAAATATTCACTTTGATCATCTATGATCTCTATTTAATAAGGATGACAGCAGGGAGTGCATTAGGTTGCATAAAGTCACTTAGATCCTGTATTCAGTCGAATGGGGTAAAGCCACCACAAGGAGGATGGTCTCTTGTTTTTTCCTGTTTCCAATGTCCATGCTTTGGACTTGGTTCTTACAGTGTATGTGTAACGTTCTGGTAAAATGTGTGTCATGCTGTCCCACAAACAGAATAATAGCCCACTACTTCTTTACCTTAAGTGGTGGAGATCTGTGCTTTGGTGCAGAAGTTTCAGTTTAAACATTGCTGACAGTCCATTGTGGAGGATATGACATAAAGCTTTTTTTATTGTGTGTAGCTGTGGGTAGAGAGGGTTCTGCCTGGATACCGAGAGGACTGTTTGTGGTCCTATGTAATTTTATTACCAGCACATAAGTAGGACTGGTCTTGCTCACTTTTTGCAGAGACTAGACTCTCTGGTTAAATCATAAAGAAAAGTACAAAATAAACACAAAACAAAAGTCTTCCAGCCCCAGTCTCAAACTGGTCACCATCCATTCTTCCCGAGGATCTGTATTTTCTTCCCAGCTGGGGAGAGTGGTGTATTTAGAGCTTATTAGGTATATGTGTCAGTTAATTCCTTAGTCCTGGAACGTATTAATACTATATATAGCTAAAAATCAACATAAACCTTAATATGTGTAAATCTTCCCAAACCCGTAATCTACTATCTAATATATGGGGCTGGAAGCACAGCCTGTTATTAATGTTGCCCAGCACGTCCCATTATAAGACTCCTGTCACAGGTTGAGTGGCCCTTTAAGGGGAAATGGGTCCAATCCAGGGGTGAAAGTAAAATGTATCTCTAACCAGTATGTGGTATGTGCGTGTGTGCAGATTTCCGCCTCCCTCCCCCCTGGAAGAAGCGGGGCCTCAGGCAGAAGGGGCAGAGCTGGGGGATCAGCATCCCCCTGCCAGCCCTCCCCCATGCCGCCTGGGGCTGGGTAGCTGCTCCTTTTGCCCCCCTCCCCCCCCGTCAGAGGCTGGGGGGGGTGCAAAAAGGGCAGCGCTTTAATGTCCCTACCCCTTTTGCACCCCACCCCCCTCCCCGTTGGCAGCCCTGCCAGTAGGGACCTAGCAGGGCCGCCGATGGGGGGGCACAAAAAGAGCAGTGAAGTTAAAGTGCTGCAGCAAAGTTAAAGTAAGGCAGTAGAGGCCAGTACAGGCAGCCACTTTTTACCGGTATGCCGTACCAGCCTGTACCGCCTTACTTTCACCCCGGTCCAATCCTACTTGTGACATACTTAGCTCACTCAGCTCCGCAGGTGGAGAAAATGAGCAGTGTCACATGAGACATGTCATGTGGCTAAGTTAGGCTTGGGTAGGTGGTTCAGAGAAGCCTGCAAAGATCTAGGAGGGGAGACTAGATTTGACTCCTAGCAGAAAGCAGGGAGAGATCGAAAGGTTCCCAGGTGAGGCTGGAAAGAAAAGACAGATCCTCAGGCAGAAGGGGCAGTGATCAGCTTGGGTCTGGGGCTGGAAGTCTTGTTTCATGCTTACTTTGGACTTTTCTTTTATGACTTAACCAGAGGGCCTAGTCACTACAGAAACTGAGGCAGCACCTAGCCTGAAGCCAGACTGTGTAGGTGGTGCTGTTATAACTGGTGTAGTCGGTAGGATTTTGTGAGACCCACCTCCCTTCAAGGAAGGATGATGGAGTAGCAGACAGCGACAGAAGAGGTGTATATATAGTATCAAGGAGAGAGACTGGAAAAAATATTGAAATACCTGCTGCAGCAACAGCAGACTCAGGCTGTCATAGAATATCAGGGTTGGAAGGGACCTTAGGAGATCATCTAGTCTAACCCCCTGCTCAAAGCAGGCCCAATTCCCAATTTTTCCCCCAGATCCCTAAATGGCCCCCTCAAGGATTGAACTCACAACCCTGGGTTTAGCAGGGCAATGCTCAAACCACTGAGCTACCCCTCCTCCCTGTCCTCTTGCAACATCTGCAGGATCAGCAGAGGCAGCAGAAGATACTGAGAGTATCCCAACAGAAATGGGAGGTGTGTCTTCAGGCCCATGACTGTCAGCAACAGAGGGAACACCTGGGCTCCTCTTTCAAAGGTAGGGAAACCTGGAGGCAAATGTTTGAGTACCACAGGCGGCAGCATGATGACTGTGTGGTCAGGCCAGGACTGGAGATGCTGGGAGGAACTGACCTGGAAAGGTCTGACTGTTTTAGGTGTGGAAAGGTGGGATGCAACAGTCAGGTCTGCCCCTTGAAGAATGAAGTACATGGGAGCAGAGGCAACACTTTTGGGAGGGGACAGAGGGTCATGTTCTCCCCCCCCCCCCCCCCCCGATTTCTGCCAGGGTGGGAGTCGGACTGAGCATGGCTGAGGGGACATGCCTGGGGACATGCACCGGCACTGGCTCCAGCTCCTAGCACACCCGCTGAGCCCAGCTAGGAGAAGGGATGATAGATGGGGCTGGCAGCACAGCTCTGCCACAGCAGGTGTAGGGGAACCCTCTGAGTCCCATCCCTTCCTCGCCACCACAGCTACCTACTCAGTAGTAGGAGCCTGAAGCCTGCGCCATGCCCACAGCGGGAAGGTGATGGGAGAAGTAAGTGGCGAAGGAGCTGTAAGGGAAGTGGGGCAAGGTGGTGCCATTTTGGAGTGAGTGTGGGAGGCACAGTGGGAGTGGAAAAGGGGCCAGAGGCTTCACGTGGGGTGGTCACATGCCCTTCCCAACCTTTAAATTTTGTGGTCCCCCCTGCCATCAAGAGTTACGGGTCAGCTCTGCATGGATGGGAAGGGCATGGTGTCTATTAGAGGGGAAGAGCTCTGTGGACCCAGTATAAATATTCCCCAGGCAGAGGCCAAGGGGGAGATTTTGCAGGAGACTCCAACACAGAGATCAGCAGAGAGAAAGGCCAAGCCGCCATTCACAGCATCATAATCTCACTTTTCAGGGAAGTGTTGTAACCTGCTGGGATAAGTACCAGGGCAGGAGAAACTGATATCATTCCTAACTGAGGGTGGGGCTAGGGAATCCAATCAGAAAGAGGAGTTGGAAAGGCTCAGACTCCAAGTGGAGAAGATGACGCATAGGATGAAAGAGAAGGTGAAGAAGCGGAGAGAGCTCATTAAGAAAACAGAAGCAACTGCAGGCTTGGGCAGAGGCTGTCCAGCAGCAGAGGAGGAACAGTGTCTGTGAGAAAGGCACAAGCAAGCTGGCTACAGAAAAACTGGACTGTGCAGATATGGCTGCACTTTGTACAGCTGCCAAGCTGACTATGTGCATGAACAAGGCTGAGAGGCACCAAGTGGTACTTGCTGCCTTGGAAAAAGTATTCTGGCCTTCAAACAACGCCCCCACCCAAATCTCTCCAAGCTCATCATCAGATGCAAGCTCTCCACAGAGCGGAACACACCAACTCAAAGTGGCACCAGAGCCTGCCAGAACAACAGATGCAATACTTGCAGACATATCTCCACTGCTACAATGATCAATGTCCTCCCACTACCTTTCAAGATCCATGGGTCCTACACATGCCTATCACAGCATGTGGTCTACCTCAATCAGTGCATCAAATGCGCCAACAACAGCTATGTGGATGAAACCAAATAATCACTATTCTCTCAAATGAACTCACAGAGAAAAAGTATAAAAGACAAAAACACCCTATCATCCCTGGGCAAACACTTTTCACAAAGTGATCACTCCATATCTGACCTCAGTCCTCATCCTCAAAGGAAACCTGTACGACACCTTCAAAAAACGATACTGGGAACGTAAATTCATTACTCTGCTGGACATCAAAAACCATGGACTTAACAGAGATACTTGATGCCTACTAACCCTCCTATGTCCAACAACTGTGGAAGTATTAATTGCCCACTTCATTTTAAGTGTTCTCCTACAACATGTGTAAACTCCTTATACTTAACAATCTGTCCCACCTTGTATTTAGTTATTATACTCTGGTTATCTTCTCCAGAGCTGAAGAAGAGCTCTGTGAAGCTCAAATGCTTGTCCCTTCCACTATTAGAAGTTGGTCCAACCAAAGATGTTACCTCACCCACCTTGTCTCTTTGGAAGGAGTCAAGCAGCAGGCCCTAAAGAAAAGGGTGAGCTCACTGCAGAGAAGTGAGGCTTGGAGTGCCAGGTAGAAATGGTGGAGGATGAAAGGGATGAACGCCATTTCCAGATAGTGAGTACTCCAGGAGAGAGATCAGTTACTTTTCTGAGATCAGCCAGCTGAAAGGGGAGCTGGAGGGAGCGCAGACTAGAAAATAGACTGGCAAGGGTCAGAGCAAGAAATGAGGCACTCATGAGGATATAGACTGTAAAATTTCCACATGGGGTGTACAAAAAGCTAAGGGGGAGGTATGTAACAGGATGGTCTGCTCCTTTAAGGACCAAGGAGTTTTGGGATAGCCACCCATGATTGATTAGCAACCCAGCAGGGAAGTGATCAGGTTATCCCTATAAAAAGCGAAGAGGGCTCAATTGAGAAGGACCTTTTGGAGGGAGATAGGTTCCTACAGTAGGCTGTGAAGCAGGGTGATGGGATGGAAGGGAAGGGAGTATCCTCCTTTCAGCACTCAGAGGCAAGGGGAGCTGTAGCCATGGTGAACAGAACTGCTTTTTATTGTGAGATCTTGCCTTAATTTTATGTTGGAAAAACAAAACTGTGTCCTAAGAGATTTGGGCAAGGCAGAGAGTCATCCAGGGATGCAGAAACAGCCAGTAGCGTACAGTGGTGGAGAAGGTGGCAAAGGCTCTTGGCTAGAGAACTATTACAGACTGACTGGCCCTTTAACAGGAAATGGGTCCAGCCTCAAGAGATCAAAAATCATTGGATTGGCCCCAAAGGCATGATTATTTGACTTATTTTTTTATGTTTTTTAATCTTTCTTCTGACTCTTTAACTTCCCTCAACTCTACTGCCAATGTGTGTGGGTGACAATTTTAGGTTGGATAGTCAACCTTTAATGCGCACAAATTGGACATAAGGAATCAAGATGTTGTTTTAGATCGGGGTGGGCAAACTACGGCCTGGGGGCCACATCCGGACCTCCAGACATTTTAATCTGGGCCTCGAGTGCCCACCAGGGAGCAGGGTCGGGGGCTTGCCCCACTCTGGCACTCCAGCCAGGGAGCGGGGTTGGGGGCTTGACCCGCTCTGCATGGCTTCCGGAAGCAGCAGCATGTCCCCTGCTCCGGCTCCTACATGTAGGGGAAGCCAGGGGCCTCCGCACGCTGCCCCTGCCCCAAGCACAACCCCCACAGTTCCCATTGGCTGGGAACTGAGGACAATGGGAGCTGCAGGGGTGGTGCCTGCGGACGGGGCAGCATGCAGAGCTACCTGGCTGCACCTCCGTGTAGGAGGCGGAGGGGGAACATGCCGCTGCTTCCAGAAGCTGCTGGAAGTAAGTGCCTCCTGGAGCCTGCACCCCTCCCACACCCCAATCCCCTGCCCCAGCCCTGATCCCCCTCCCACCCTCCGAACCCCTTGGTCCCAGCCTGGAGTACCCTCCTGCACCCCCAACCCTTCATACCCAGCCCTATCCCAGAGCCCACACCCCCAGCCGTAGCCCTCACCCCAACCTCCAATTTCATGAGCATTCATGGCCCGCCATACAATTTCCATACCCAGATGTGGCCCTCGGGCCAAAAAGTTTGCACATCCTGTTTTAGATTATACAATCCAACAGCTGTAAATGGAGGATGTGGAAGTCGGTAGAGGGAATTTGGATGCAGGCCTCTATATGAGCAAGAGTCAGGCTAACTCTAGCTGTAATAACGCGAGATTTGTAGAAGCAGGGCTCACGTCAGAAGTGGGTAAAAAGGCAGCAGAGTAGAGTCAGCGTGACCCAACCTTGAGATAGCTATGTTTTGAGAACAGAAGTGAGAAAATACAGGAATGGGCAAGACATAATATAAACAAACTGTTGATCATTACTGTATGTAACAAAAAGTATAAATGCTTGCCTTAATTGTTTATCTTTTGAGAGACCTGCCTAGGAGGGGGAAACCCTGTGTCCTAGTGCATTCTCTCCCTCTGTGCAATTGCTTGAGTTAATAAAATGTATCTGCCTTGCTGCACCCAAAGAAACAGTGAGAACTCTGTTTTTCTCCGACAAGGAGCTTCTTGCATCATTGTGAGAGCTCCTTTTGCAGATGGCAAAATCCTTTGACACATGATTACATGAGTTGGCAATACTAGACAAACTTAGCTTGTCTCCACAGGTGGAGAAAATGAGCAGAGTCATATGGCAGAGCACTACATTTCACAGGCCTGATTTAGTCACATGACCTAACAGAAGCCTATGGAAAGTGAGGAGAGGAGAGAGAGAGAGAAAAACTCCAAGTAAAAAGTTTTGGGAGTTGTTCCTTGATAAATTCAAAGGAACTCAGGAGGGGCTGGGAAGAGCAGATACCATCTCAGAAAAAAATGGGTTATCTGCCTGATTCTTTGTTTTGTGCTTATTTAGCCTTTCGTTGATGACTTAACCAGAGGGCTAGGTTACTAGAGCAAACAAACCAGGTTGGCAAATTGAGAGATCATAGCTGAGGAAGGAGAAACTGAGGTAGTGGCTAGCCTTCACCCAGACCGTGTAGGTAGTGCTGCACTTCTGTTTATAGTTGTTTATCACTAACTGTTTTGGGGCTGAAATTTCCCTTGCCAAGTGTCTGCCTCAGGCAGACACTTGGCAAGGAATTTAAATTGGCAATATATATAAATTAAGTTAACAAATAAAATAAACTTCAGCTAAAACAGCTCAGCTGTTCTAGAGAACAAGGCTAAGGAAAGATGTTTTGACCATGTTAACAAATTCTGGTGAGCTATTCTTTGAAAAGCTGCAGCACCCATGTGCTTAGAAGCAGGGACTTGAAATTTGGCAGGGAGTGACCTTTGTGTCAGGGATGTGCCTTTACTGTTTGCATGAAAATCTGCCCAAATTTGGCCAAATTATAAGTGTTTGAAAAATTACGCTTTGCACATGCTTAGATTTTTAGCAGCTAGGTTCTCTGAAGATTGTCCTGGACATGTTCTGTGGCTGAGCAGCCCTTTCCCTGTGTAAGCAGTCAGGATGAGCTCCACCCTGACATCTGGTGGTGAGTTGTGGCAAAGCACTCCAGGGGCTGATACCATTTGCATAGGCACAACCACCCCGCCTGGTACGAATGATAGTGGCCCAAATGGGCACTTTGGGCTGCTGTAGGATCCCCAGTTTTTTGTATTGGGGCAGGAATTTCTGTTATTGGGGCAGGAAGAATAAACTGTTGTTATACTGCTTATGTAAATCATGGACAGTGGAACTGTACTTGGCCTTTTGTCATGATAAAGGGAAACTCACCCTTATCTAAGCAGCACTCGCCAGCCAAGGGATATGGGTTCCAAAGCCCAGTGAATTGAGAGAGAGGGTGGGGACAGGTATTAGTGTTTGGTGGTGTAGGCCCCTTGTGAAAGTCTGAGACACCAATTGCACTGCCTCTCTCCACTGTGGAATATTAGAGCTAATGTTGAGTTCCTTGAGAGTCTGGTTTCAGGCTGCTGAATTGAAATCACTCTGGGCTAACAATGCAAATGAGCACTAAGGCTCTCCTAACTACAAGCTGAAATCACTAAAGAGCTAAAAGTCTTATGAGCTGAAATCGCTGAGCACTGTGTTAAGTAGTGGGGGAGCCTGAAGATAAATTGCTGAGTGGCTGGTGGAGCAGTTGGCAAGACAGCTGATGGTGTGGTGCTGCTGGCAAAGGGGAGCAGTTCATGGGGACAGTCGGAGCGGCGCTGCTGGCAGAGCAGAGCAGTTTGTGGTGGCAGTTGGAGCAGCTTGCAGAACGGCCGGTGGAGCGGTTTGTGGGGACAGCTGGTGGAGCAGAGCGGCCCGTGAGATGGCTGGTGGAGCAGAGCGAAGCCCCACGGAGGGGTGAGGCAATCATCTTCATGCCACGTAAGGTGCCCCTTACCTCTCCCCTCCCCATTGCTGCCCAGGTGGGTGGCGTGTAGCACCCTGCAGATGAACTTTTGAACTCTGGGACTGGACTTTTGGGTTCTTGGACTTTTGGGGACTTTGGGTGACTTTTGGGTTGCTGGACTCAAGAACCCAAGGCACAGCACATGGCCCAATTGTCTGGGGTGGGTCTTGCTCACAGTTTGGTTTATGGATCCTACTTGCGGTGTTTTCCCAATTTAAGGCTGGTGTCGTTTACCTGCTGCTATTAAAGATTTTCTGTTACACCGAGGCTCTGAGCTTGCGAGAGGGGAAGTATTGCCTCTTTGAGGCGCCCAGGGGTGTGTATAAGATTTTCCCAGGTTACTGGGTGGGGGCTCGAGCCGGTTTCGCATTGCGTTGTTGAGAAGGGAACCCCTATGTACTGAACCTGGCCCTTGCTGCTGTCAACTCATCCTGGCAGAAGGGTTACACCTGCATTGGCAGCACTGGGCTGTTGCCATGCAGGGTCCAGGTAGATGAACTGAAAACAGGGAGCCGGTCTTTACTGTTCCTCGAATGCTCCCCCTTGCTGGGCCCAGGCATTGTGCAGGAATAAACTGCCTGATTTGAATGCATAGGAGACAAGCGACAAGAGACAAGGGGAGGGATAGCTCAGTGGTTTGAGCATTGGCCTGCTAAACCCAGGGCTGTGAGTTCAATCCTTGAGGGGGCCATTTAGGGATCTGGGGCAAAAATCTGTCAGGGGGCAGTACTTGGTCCTGCTAGTGAAGGCAGGGGACTGGACTTGATGACCTTTCAAGGTCCTTCCAGTTCTAGGAAATTGGCATATCTCCATTTATATACCTGTGGGTTGAAGAGAAGACTGGAGGTTGGTGGGGAAAGAGAGGGGAAATGGGGACTGTGAGTTGGTGAGTGGGGACTGGGATTGGCTGGGCAAGGAGTCTAGGAGTGGAGGATGGACTGGGAGCAAGTGTTTGTGAGGTGGGGAGACTGAGATTGGATGAAGTGCTGGGGGTGGGAGTCGAACTGACTGGTTAAGGAGACTTGTGTGGGAACTAGTGGGATGGGGAGGAAGGAAGTGAGTGGAAGGGGAGACTGAATTTGAGGAAGAGTCAGGGTGCAGTGGGAGAACCTGAACTAGGTGACCGTGAGTTTGAATGAGAAGCCCAGGGAGGGAGACTAGGGTTGCGATAAGTGGTACTGGGCAACTAGAAGCCAGGGTGGAACGAGAGAGACAGATCAGATGAGGAGCTCATGGGGGAGGAACTGGGACTGGCCGAGTAAGAAGATTGGGACTGAAATAGAAAACCTGTGCACTGGAGGAGTCAGAGGTTCTATGGAAATATTAGTGATCATGGAATTAGAGACTATCAGTGTGCATATTCACAAGGGGGCTAAATTAAGGTTATGCAGGCAACCTTAATTCTGGCATTTTCTAACATTTGAGTGTTTGACTTTGCAACCTAACACTGTTCTTTTAACAGTTGTGTGTAATTTTTATATTTGGCCTTTTAAAATCTCTGACATGTTAGCAAGCTTCAGCATTTCTTTTCTCTTTATTTACTAATAGCAAGCTCTGTTAGACCATAGAGTAGACTCCCAAGGGAAATTATGGTTGCTTCATTGCTTGTCATTTAAAACTAGAATGTACAGTATAAGGAAATTAACAGTATACTGTAGGGAACAACACTGCATCGGTAAGCCAATGGACTATGGCTTAGTAGGCTTTTGTCTCTCTCTGCTTTATATGTTTCTGGGAAAGGAAGTTACCGGTTCTTATTATTATCTTGTGACTCTATCTCAGGGAAAGACTGAACCTAAACAGGGTAAAATAATTCTAATACCTCTCCTTCCCTTTCTCCTGGCCTCACATACAAAGTTATTGTGGTTATATGGTTAAAAGGTACATGAAGCATGTAGCTGATCAGTTCTTCTGCCATCAGCAGAAATGTGTGTTACTCTGATGGCACTAGGGATTATGAAGATATTATCTGACCAGCAAAGAGAAGAAAAGCCACCCAGCCTTTAATAAATTAGTGGTTTCAATGGAAGCTTGGGAAGCACTCGATCAGTTTAAACAGGATAACATTTAGAAGAAAGCTGGAGGATTATCTTTTAAACTCTATTTGACATTGAAAATGGCTAAGGCAAAATGTTTAACTATGAAAACAAGGGCATTTTCCCTCAAAGCATGCAGCATATATGCATAAATCAGAACTCAAACTAATTTCTTCCCCTCTCATTTGCATTTATTTTCTTTTCCTTTGTGTAGGAGTCACTCCTGCAACATTGCCTGAAAAGAGCTTTAACTGGAAAGCCCTAAGATCCCCACAATTGGGCCCTGCCTCCTTGATTAGTTACTAGGAAATTGGGAGCACCTGGCTGAACTGCTGTCTTTCTCTCTCCTAAAACACTGCTCTAAATTTATAATCTCCCTCCAACAGCTGCTTGTCTTTTTGAAAACTCGGGGCATGGAAACTCAGCTTTCAGACGGAGTGGCAGTGTTGCTGGCATGTGAACAAAGAGCTATACATCTCAGCATTGGTGATGTCTCTAGAGTAGCCTGAAGAAAGAAGTGTTGCTGTCTAAACAGGGTAGGTAAGAACGGGAAACAACTTTAGCAAATACAGTTGTAACTAGCACTGTGACATTTGACATGATTTCTTCAATTACCTGCTTCAAAAATCATGTGTTCCTGAATTATAGTGATACAGGTAGTGACTACTATGGTGAAGTTTATACAACAGTTCCGGCTGTAACCCCGGTGTTCAGATGCTCATCGCTTTGTTGAAACATTCAACTGTTGGCTAATGTCCTACCTAATGTCTTCTCAAAGGTAAAGTCATAACAAAATCAAAATTATATAAGATGTGCCTGCATACTATTTCCAAATAATACATTATATTCTACAGTCTTTTACTACCACCTTAAACATGTTCTAGATTAAATGTTCAAATCCTATTTGCTCTAGAGAATGGAATTCTCTTGTTGTTGTTGTCTTCCTTAATTGTGTCATGGAAAAGGTATTTTTGTATAACAAGTTGCTCTGACATAATTACATAATGAATAAGACAGGTCCATTGCTTCAGTCTCGCTACACATTTGGAAGATTGTCTTCTTGAGTCTGAACTAGTCCAGGATCTGTCTTCACAGCCAAAAGGGCTAGAGCTTAACTTAAAAAAAAAAAAAAAAAAAAAAAAAGCTTAAATTTTACAGTTTAGGTTAATTTGCTGGGCCGAGCCTGTGCTGCCTTATGTTCTTAAGCCCCTTAGCTCCTCTATTGAATAGAGGAGTCACCTTGTGTGCAGTTGAGGCTACATATCTACAACTTTGATGCTGGATTAGTACTGTAATGGTTTCATATAGGCAACCTAAGCTTTAATGTGTTCTGTTAATGATGGCTGTGTAAAACTGATCTCCTACAGGTGGTGTTTCAAAGGGATGAAACTAAAACTGTGTGAAAGCACCTTTCGCTGTACTAGAAGGTCACTACTTCCTTCACAAATGGTTCAATCATTTAGAGGCATGGCATTTCCGGCTCTGTTGTTCTAGGAGACACTTCCGCTTTTGCTAACTGTTCCCTTCCCTTGTGACCTCCCTGCCTCCACTGTATTGAATGCATACAGCCTCCCGTCATAGCTTCCTATTGCCTGCAGAAGCTAGAAAACAAGGAGAGCAAATAACCTTCTCTGGACCGGCTGTCAATGATATACTGCACCCTGGCCACCAGAGAGTGTCTAGAGAGCAGACCAGCTGGCTCAGCAACCCTCAAGGCAGTTTTGTCTAATGGTGTGAATATTGGACCGGGAGCCAGAACCCCTTTGCTGGCTTTGCTACTGAGTTTCTAAACGGCTTTGAGAGGTCACTTAAATTCTCTCTTGCTTCTGTCTATCCAGCTGAAAAATGGGAGTGTTGTTTGTTCATCTTTGTCTATTTTTTTAATGAAAGGTGCTACTTAGTGGGAAACATTATCCTCTCCTCTTAGTAACATGGCAGTACCTATGGGGAAGGGAAGAATTATCCAGAGCTTATTCCCAAAACTTTGCTTTAGTTTGTGACTTATTGCTAAATTCCAGCCTTGCTTTATAAAGCTATGTTGGAGAGAAAATGTTCGATCAAAGCCAGCAGGCTATCACTCAGTTCTTAAATGCCGTGCACTAGTTTAACGAGCATTGCCCTTGGTCGAGCAAGCAAGAGACTTCTTCCTCAATGAGTAGCATGAGATGAAGTTGAAAAATGATCTGCCACTTGTGTGAGTTGGAAAGATTTAAGAGAGCTTCATCATGGTGGACAGAAAAGATTAATGGGAGCTGGGACTTGAGTCAATCGGTGCCAAAACTAACCAAACCAATTGGTTAAATCAAACCACTTAACAGAGCCTGTATCAATAAATAAAAATGACTATTGATGCAGACTCGAAAGAAAGTGTGACTGCTACAAACAACAGAAAACAGTTGAAGGAGAAGAATTTCATGATCTCTCAGTAACTGATCATCACTCCATTGGGATTTGATCACTGTGGAGAAAATAAAAAACATTCAGCAGATTTGATTCTTGACACACACACTCCTAGGGTTTGCTCAGAAAAACAGGACTTGCCCCATTTCCTGTCACATAGTAGTTCTGCGTTTAACAAATATTTCTTCTGCAATTAGCCCATACCTCATTTACATGGTACATGCCAAATCTTGCTTGTCTTATTCATTCTGAATGTGAATCATTCCATTGACTTCATTATATGAATGAGATGAGCAGGATTTGACCACTCGGGGGGGGGGGGGGGGGCTATTTTAATAACACTTTAAAGTATAAAAACTAATGCTCAGACCATGCTCTTCCCTGTAACAGGGTTACTGCAGAGTGTGTGTGGGGGGGGGGGGGGGGCAGGGGGCGGCGGGATCAGCTGGGATTGTTGGCCTGTCCTGGTCTTAGCAGGAGGCCTAGGGGTGGAAATTAGTGTGAACAGGTTGATTATAATGTTGATAGCAATCCTGTGAATGGCAGCAGGGAGTGCTGAAGGGACTCCTAGGTATGAATGTGCATCTTTCTTCTTCCATAGTGGCAAAGAGGGGAAGGGAGGAAGTTGCCCCTCCGCAGAGGGAACTAGGGGAGGAGATTGCCACTGCTTCAGGCTCCAGTTCCAACTCTAGAGTCAGGAGGGAGGAGGTAAGTGTGACTGAGATTGAGAAGGATGTGGTCTTGGCTGTAATCGGGGCTAACCCCCAGTATAGAGACCAGTGTAGTTACATCAGAACAACTGCAAATTGTAGGGTAGATGGGCAAAGCACAAGTGGTCGCATTAGTGCAGCTTCACTGATCATTGTAACAGGGATACATTTCAAGTGTAGTCCAGGCATTAGGGTACATCTGCACCACAAATTACGGTGTGATTGTAGCCCAGATAGGCATGGACTTCAGCGTGGACTGGCTACTCTAGTACATACCCACCAGGGACCCTGGGGGTACACTTGGGTTGCTGACCTATGCTGAAATCTTTTCTGCCACATCTTTCCTAATATTGTGACCTGCATCAACAGCTAGTATAGGCAGGCATATCTATCATACACCACAAATTAAGGTGTGATTGTAGATGTACCCTGAGAGAGGGGAACAGAGTCAGGGTGTGTGAAATGAAGAAATATCTAGTGTTGGAGACTGGGGAAACTGGTGTGTATGAGTAAGTGTTTTGGGGTGCAGAGGGAGAATAGAATGTGACCTGAAAAGTGTTTTAGAGATTAATCTTATGCACCATTTTCTTCAAGGGCTGGAGTGCCATGTATTTTAAGGAAGCCCCATGACTCTGGCATTGTTACTAATACATTCTATATAGAGCTATTTGATAAGCTTTTAATAACAAATCAGCTAGGTTTTGGGGGGGGGTTAAGGAACTAGAATAGGGGGGTCTCAAGTATCAGAGGGGTAGCCGTGTTAGTCTGGATCTGTAGAAGCGACAAAGGGTCCTGTGGCACCTTATAGACTAACAGAGGTATTGAAGCATAAGCTTTCGTGGGCATCCGAAGAAGTGGGTATTCACCCACGAAAGCTTATGCTTCAATACCTCTGTTAGTCTATAAGGTGCCACAGGACCCTTTGTTGGTAGAATAGGGGGGTGCCTGGTCAAATTCATGGAAAAACTGGAATGGTTTTACCTCTTGTTCTGAGCCCCATGATTCCTGACCACAACCCTGGTAACTTAGGCACTGGAAATACATTTAGAAAAAATATAAAGTTTTCCTAATAGCTTAATTTGTGCTTAGTGTAAAGTTATCTTTAAGGTACAGATGCCTTTCATTTAGCGATGCGGCTTAAAGGGGAATATGAAGTAACTTGTATAGAATCAAATTGAATTAAAATGCCTTTCTGAGCTGGGATCTGTCTTGGATAGATAGAAGAAACCGAATAGAACAACATCATGTGGCTTAACTTCATCTTTCTGTATCTCAGCTCCAGGAAGTTAGTGTATGGCATGACCTCACTGAGGTTGATCTTGTTGCTAAAGGGATTTTTTTTCCTGAGTAAGAGGAACTGAAAAAGCTAATGCAAAGAGAGAAAATGAATGCTACAAATACCACACTGAATGAGAGAGAACAGAGTTGACTCTTGGCCTTAATGTTGCTGCTAATAAAATAAATTGTAGTTTTTGCTATTAATTTAATTCAGAGCAGGTACAAGCTCAGTAAGTATTACACTTTTGTAAAAAGAGAGCTGTTTCTAGTACTTTCAAGCAACATCAACAGTAGAATGCTACAATATTTTTAGAAGTTAAATCTCCCTACTCCATGTAAGTGAATCATAGAATCTCAGGGTTGGAAAGGACCTCAGGAGGTCATCTAGTCCAACCCCCTGCTCAAAGCAGGACCAACCCCAGCTAAATCATCCCAGCCAGGGCTTTGTCAAGCCTGACCTTAAAAACCTCTAAGGAAGGCGATTCCACCACCTCCCTAGGTAACCCATTCCAGTTCTTCACCACCCTACTAGTGAAAAAGTTTTTCCTAGTGTCCAACCTAAACCTCCCCCTCTGCAACTTGAGACCATTACTCCTTGTTCTGTCATCTTCTACCACTGAGAACAGTCTAGATCCATCCTCTTTGGAACCCCCTTTCAGGTAGTTGAAAGAAGCTATCAAAGAATGTCTGCACGCATTTAACTAAGAGCAAAATTTTGCAAAATATGTTTTGTTAATAGTGTGGGGGGGTGGGGGAGAGAGTTCCCCACAGGTTTTGGTAAAGGAACCCTGTGATTTCCCCCAAATTTGGGACTTACTGTAATGAACAAATTGACTGTCTAAAAGATGTGGAGCATTGTGACCAAAACAACACCTACTCTCATTTCTTGCTTTGTCCTTCAGACTCTTCTTTGTGTTTGCCTACCAAGGTCTGATGGAAACACAACTCAGGGCTTGTCTTCACATACAGCACTACAGCGGCTCTGCTGCACTGGTGCAGCCGTGCTGCTATCTGTGAAGATGCTACTAGGCCGACAGGAGAGCTTCTTCCATCAGCAGAGTTAATCCACCTCCCTGAGAGGAGGTAGCTACTTTGACGTGAGAAGCTTTCATGTTGACATAGTGCCATCTATGTGGGAGGGCTAGGAGATTTTTCACACCCCTGAGTGGTGTAGTTATACCGATATGCTGGTCTGTAGTGTAGACTTGGCCTCGGTAGGAATGACAACTGTGTTCGTGCCCCTTGCTTAAGACTGAGAGGAGAGTGTAGGTTGCAGATTTGGCCTAAACTTAAAATGTTTTACTACCATAACTATGTCTATAAGGGATGTCTGTCTGTCTGTCTGTCTCTTTCTCTTAAACAGACCTATTTGTGCTGGTGAAAGTCCTAGTGCAGATGCACTTATGCCAGGACACAGGGCCGGCTTTAGGAAGTACGGGGCCCGATTGGAACAGTTTCGACAAGGTCCCGGCAGGGACAGGAGACTCTGCCGAAATGCCGCCACTGAAGACAGCGGCAGCGATTGAGCTGCCGCCAAAATGTCACTGACATGAACGTTGCGGGGCCCTCTTAGGCGCGGGGCCCAATTTGGGGGAATCAGCCTAAAGTCGGCCCTGCCAGGACAAGGAGTTCTATAGCAGTATCACTCATTTTGCTTCCCTGAACTGGAATAAACTGTACTGAAGAAAGCACTCATATTGGTGTGTAACTGTCTCCACTGGTGTGGATGTAGCCCCCGATTCAAACTACTAAACTCAAGTGCAAATTCATGGAGGGGGACCCAAAATCATAAGCCAGCATCGTCCTCCTCTTCCACTGCCACGACCTCGTCCTCGCTCTGATAAGGGGGCACTGACCACCTGCAACAGCACCATCGGCCCGAGCACCACGGCCATCATCCTGGTCCAGTGTGGAGGGGAGCCCTGGAGGTGGGGACACTGGGGGGGTTGGAGAGCAAGCTTGTCCTGCGTTCACCCCGCAGCGACGACTCCTGTCTCCACAGGGCTGCACCCAGTTCCCTGCTCTGGGTGTTTCAGCCTGAGAGATACGTTACAACACCACACACACCTATTTGGCCATGACAGAGGGGCCGTCAGGCTAAACCTGAGCTGGGAGAGGGGGCTTGTGCATTGGTTCATCTGGGCCTGACTTCTGTAGATGGTGTTGCACCCCGGGCATCTCAAAAGCAGCCACTCATCTACATGGGGATTTTGCTTTTTGTCTATGCCCACATAGTTAAAATGGCAACATTTTAAAGTGTAGATAAGGTCAAGAAATTTTACCTGTCATCACCTCTCCGTAGAGGCTGCGCGGTTCTCTTCTCTGGGGTTGTCTGTGTGAAATTATCCATATGACAGCAATTTCCATGCACGAGAGAGAGTGAAAAGACGTCTATAACACTCACAAAGATGGGGGAATGGTGCTGCTGAAGCAGCAGTCTCCCACTACCCTGTTCTCCGGCTGCCTTTGCATACCTAACTTCAGAGGAGATGTTCAGAACCTGTCTCAAAACTGTCTCAGTTTGTTATACTGTTATGTCAAATTGATAGGTGTATAGAAATGTTAACTTTAGACTTAATCACTGTGACATGCAAAACCTAGGAATGGATAGGAGTTCAGTTTTAAGTTTATCTTGTTTTCAATTCCCAAAATCATAGGCCAGCATCCTTATTCTATTTCACTGCTGCCACTATCTCATCCTCACTCGGGTTAGGGCACTGACCACACACAACCACACCATCTGCTCTAGCACTACAACTCTCATCCTGGTCCAGTGTTGTGGGGAGGCCCTCCCTTGCTAGTGTGAGATTCTAGCCTATCCTGAAGTTAATTTAGGTCAGGGGTAGTCAACAGGTGGCAAATCTGAACTGCCAGATGCTGTTGACTGGAACCTGAAATTTTTTTATTTACTTATAATTATTGTTGGTTTTTTTTAAAAAAAATTTCCCTGGAGTATGGATCTTGACTATGCCTTGACCAAGAAATTTGGACCTTGACAAAAAATAGATTACCCCTGACTTAGGTGGTGGTGTGTCTAATCTTAATTTAGTGCAGGTCTTTCACATTAGGCCTTGACGCGCCTAGAGGATTTAGAGTCTTGTGGGCTTTATAGGTTTTTGTTTTTTGAATTGTTTGCATTTGCCTGACTTTGCTTTTTTTTTTTTTTTTAAGGCAGCGGGGGAAGGGGTGGGGGGGAGATCCTTCCTGAAATCCCAGAACAGAGGGAGAGGAAAGTTTTGGTTTTTTTGTTCTATGACACTTCCGAGAAATTTTCTGCCCTAGGTACTGTAGAGAATAATGAGAGTTTTGACTGTAACAAGTCAGTGTTGTTCACTTTATATTCTTGAGATACAAGCCTGGGATTTCCATTGAATCTAGTCTCTGGATTTCTTTCTGTGCCTCCATGTCCCATAGGATAGCTATGCAGACTAATAGGAAAATCCAAGTAGCCATTATAAACACTGGAACAAATCAAGAGCTTTCAGTTATAGGGGGGCAGTGAGGATACCAAGAGAGGACTAAATCTTGCTTCTCGAATCCTTATTTAAATATTTTGTACTTTCTCACTGAAAACTCTGTTTACAAGAAATGCAAGCTATGGTCCTAATCAAACTTCATAACACCAGTATGAAGTTGGTGGTTGGGTAACATGAGGCACAGAGGAGTTGTGCTTTATTCAAGTCCTGCAGGGAGTGAGTGGCAGAGCGCTAAAAACAGAACCCAGAGTCCTGACTCCTGGGGCTAGATTCACAAAGTGACAGGGGGACCTAAAGTAGCAGTTGTAGGTGCTATAGGTATTCACAACACCCCCACTCAGCTGCTGTCTAATTTGTAGGCACCTAATTTTTTGCAGTAAAAGTTCCCTAGGTGCTTAGAGGCAAAAACATGACCACGTGCACTGCTGCCTCCCTCTAGGCATCCAGAAGTCTAAGACCCACAGGACTGGTGGAAGATAGGCTCTCCTTCACCTAACTTGCTTATGGGGCCTGATCCAGTAGGCGCGCTCACCCAGAACTGCCTGGGAGTGTGGGGGAATCTCCTTCATAACTCTAACCCGTTGATTGGGGTTCTTGTCTTCCGGAGGGGTAAAAGGGATTTGAACAGGGAGCTGCCACCTCTCAGGTGAGTACCCTAGCCACTGTGCTATGCGATATTCTGCTCTGGGGCTTCCTCAGTCTCCCCTATCGAAGCTGTTCCACTGTGTATCAATTAAATCATTGGGACAGAGAGAAATAATGGCCTCTTAGCCTGCTGGCTAGGGCACTTGCCTGGGAGGTGGCAGATCCCTGTTTAAATCCCTCTCCTCCCTCAGGCCAAGGGGGCGGGGGAATTGAACCTGGGTTCCCCATGGTATGCATAAGTACTCTAACCACTGGGATGAAAGTTATGATAGAGGTCATTCTGTGGCTGCCACCATCACCAGGAGAGGGTCCACGACTGAATCCTGAGCAGAAGTAGGTGCCTCCTAGACTTAGGTGCCATCTCCAGAGCAGGATGGGCTTGGCACACACCCTGCTCTCCTTGACATCTGCCATGGGCTAGTTTTAGGTGTCTCCATGCTCAGCATGCACCCTTTGGTGAATCCCATTCCTAAGTGCCTCTCTCTCCTCATTCACTGTATAGAGACCTAGGTGCTGAACCCCAGTGATTTTTTGTGTGTGCCTATAAGTTGTGTTCTGATGTGTTCTCAGTGCCCAAGTTCCTTAGCCCATAGGTGATGCTTCAACTGTCTAATCTTCTACAGTCACGTGTGGTATTTCATTATGGTCCCAATGGTTAACTTATTGAAGGACTTTGTTTTATAGTCACAGGGTAAAACTCCATCTGCTGAATTGCTCAGGGATAAATTAATCACAGAAGTCAGATTTGGTACTTCAGTTTTAGCACAAAGTAGATTAATATTTTAAAATAAAATTAGTGACTGTATGAGGAGTGCAGTGTTGTTTGTGTGGATAGGAAGAGTTGTCCCAATGTATTTTGAAGTATAACTTTTTAAACTAACCAAGAGAAAATAAGCTGGAAGTTTTGATATTTATTCACTGAGCAATCTAGGCGTTTCTACACAAACTTAAATCCTTCCCTGGTGTAACTCCACTGAGCTCAGTGAAGTGTCACCTGGAATCAGTTTTGCCCTGTTTTGTGTGTATCTGTTGTACCTACAAGGAATAAATGTTTCTCAATTGGCTAGACATATTAATCACCCCCCCAAATGGTAGACAAGCCTTGAAACAGCTTTGTGTTCTTAATATAAGGCTTCCAATTCAGTTTGTTTTTCTAATAAAAAAACAAGATTATTACAATTTTCATAATGAATTGAGTCAATACAATTAATTAACAGTGTTTACGTCCCAAATTTAGGATTACAATGGTCCCTCAATTAATCATCAATTACTAATAAGCACCGGAAAGGTATGATTTTAAAAGCATATTTAAAGCACATTCTATTTCCCAAAATGATGCACCAATAAAAATGGGGCCCTTTTGACCCTTCAGTGACTGATTTCCCACCCACAATTATGCTTAGTAAATACTAAACTGAAATTGCATAAATTTTAGATACTGTAATCTTCAAATACATGGTGAAATATTCCTGGTTTACTGTGTATATATATATGTAATGAGAAACACGTGGGGCTGTGGTACACTTTGACAATACTTTTAGTTGGGCAGTGGGTGGGTGTCAAAATTGTATTTAGCAACTAGATCCAGTATTATTCACATGTTTCCAGAAACTGTTACTGTTTTGGATAAGGAGGCCAGATAAGCAGCCTTGTTTTATAGTATAGAAAATATTTGTTTTGGAATTCAGATATCTGAGATAGTTATTGCCTAGCCACCCCTCTTGACCCCAGCACAATATTCCCGTCTTCTCCCTCCTAGTCGCCATTCCTGGTATCCAAATCTGAATTCCATATCTGAGAGCTGCTTAGACTAAATTCTTGGGACACACTGAAGTCCCCCTCCCCAAATCCCGCCCCTCCCCGCAATAATTGCATCCTGACAACCAGCGAGGGTGTGTCTTCCCTAAGGGAGAAGTGTGTGTTTAACTGGAGCTAAATAACACAAGGTACAATCCTAAAGAAAAGGCAGTCTGCAGCTTTCATCTCAAGTTAGACTACAGGGGAGCATTTTATTCTGACCACCTAACTTGGTAGGGTTTACCTTGATCTCCTAACTCCTGTGATAACTACAAACTGCCTTGTCTTCACTAGCATTTTACCTCATGTTATTTAACTCAAGTTAAATAGCTCTTTCCCCTAGTGAAGACAGAGGTAAAGAGTCAGTGGATGAGTGTGAATGTAGTGCTGCCACTTTGCTGAGAAATGTGTGTGTTTTAAGAGAGGTATCATTTGCATACAGAAAAGGCTTCATTTTGCAAATAAACCCAATAGCTTTGATATCTTGGCTAAAATAGTTGCTTTTTTGACACTCAGTGAATGTCTGCCCGCCTGGTGTTGGCCTTGGGTAGCGCCTGGAGGAAGGGTGCCTTTGGTAAGTGGGGAGAAATAGAAAGAGGACTGAGCCACAGCAAGTTGAGTGGGGGATGTGGGAGCACTGAAGCAATGACAGTTCTACAGTGTGCTCCTCGGGCAAGTCTGTGCTAGTCTGCTGCCTGCCCACGGACTGCACACATCTGCGGGCTAAAACTCAACGGATAGATGAGCCCTAGGATACAGGGAAATGTCAAACCTCATTAAAGCAGCTATTTTCTATCCACACCTAACCTCTGTTAACTATTGAGGAGGGATAGCTCAGTGGTTTGTGCATTGGCCTGCTAAACCCAGGGTTGTGAGTTCAGCCTTGAGGGGGCCATTTAGGGATCTGTGGCAAAAATCTGTCAGGGGACAGTACTTGGTCCTGCAAGTATTTGAAACTGATCATTCCTGCTGAAGCACCTAGCATTGGCCACTGTTGGAAGGCAAGATACAAGGCTAGATGGACCATTATATATTTTTTTTATTCTTTTTTTTTGTGGGGGGAGGGATAGCTCAGTGGTTTGAGCATAGGCCTGCTAAACCTAGGGTTGTGAGTTCAATCCTTGAGGGGGCCATTTAGGGATCTGGGGCAAAAATTGGGGATTGGTCCTGCTTTGGGCAGGGGGTTGGACTAGATGACCTCCTAAGGTCCCTTCTAACCCTGATATTCTATGATTCTTCTATTTATCTTCTTCCCAAATGTTATGCTACTTTAAAATCAGACTGTATCCAAAAATCTGTAACACACGCAGTCCTAGAGAGCTTTAGTTGCAACCTTATTCTTCCATCTGACCCATTTTGGAAATCCGACTATAGAGATGTTTCCTGATCAATAAAACACTGCCTCTAATACCTACACCTCACCTATATATTTGCAGACCTAGCTGAAATAGTTTTGTGAAGGAGTTAGAGCCCCAAATCATCACATTACTTTTGATGTTAAGAGGATCAGATCAGCATTACAGCAGCATATAGTAGAAAATGATTTCTCCTTAACCGAAGAGGTTGTTTTTTTCTTTTTTCATGCCACCTTGAAATAGTCAGAAGGCCAGCATGCATTAGGCGTGAGCAGCATATATCAGGGGCACTTGAGTCAAGCTAAAGTCCTTCAAGCATCAGTTTGTAATTAGAAATGAGAGTAGAGGCATGGTCCTTAAATCCTGATTAGAAGTCACTTAAAATAATTACAAAAGCAATGCATGCAATTTGAATTATTCACACACTGCTAGGGAGCAGCTAATCCTGATTGGCGAGCAGACATTGCCACAAAACATTCTTGAAACCGCTAATGTAAAATTTAACACATTTCAGAAATTCACAAGTCAGATGCAAAAACAAAATCCAGCCCAGAGAATAGAGAGCCAAATCCTCAGAGAGTGTAAATTAGCACAGCTCCACTGACTTCTGTGGAGTTCATAAGCTCTATTTACAACATAATATTGATTTCATTATTTGTATTTGCCTGAACCCTTCTCTCCCTATGTTTTAACCTCTTCCTTCCGCCTGCCCCTTCCTAAGTTTGTCTGATTTAGGGTCTATCTCCACTGCAACTAAAACACCCCTGGCTGGCTGACTCAGGCTTGTGGGGCTATACAATTGCAGTGTAGATGTTCCGGCTTGGACTGGAGCCCAAACGTCTACACTGTGATTTTTATGGCCCGCAAGCCTGAGTTGGCTGACCCGGGCTAGCCAGGGGTGTTTTAATTGCAGTGTAGACATACCCTAAGTCTGTAAAATTGTCTGCATCAGTGAGCCTTGTCTCTCTACCTTCTAAAAAGTGCCTATTACAATGTGAGTAATAACTGCTTAAGGATGAGGTTAGAAGTATGGGGGATTTGCTAATGTGTTGTTGTTTTTAATCTGAACAGTGTGACACACACGTTCTATAGTGTAGTTGTCATCTCAAGGCAACCATCCACAACATATTCACCATTGCTGCATTTATCTGCTTAATCACCTCATTTGCATGACTCATCAGAAACAGGGAAAGACCAGTTTGCTTTTTCTGGCTAGTATACAATCATCCTTAATGTGTTTTCTGATATTCTAATTCAATGCAGAGTGTTACAAGGCTGTTGGACAATGAAAAGTCTTTAAAAGCTTTTGTGTTGCCATTGTCCTCAGCAAAAAAAAAGGTTTGCAGCACAAAAAAGTCACAGGGTTTTGTCACACTGTAGGTGGGGATAGCTGTTCTATGACCATAATTTGCTTTTATGACCGGCAGCATTTCAGTCCTTGCACAAGTTTTGATCCATTCATAATCTGCAAAGAAAAAATCAGAATTCTTAGTAACTCTTTTCCCCATATTTACAACTATTGTTTATTGAATAGGAGACCAGCAGGCAACAACATGACTGTGAGGTTTATAAGACACACTTCCTTGCAAACCAGCAAGAAAAATTAGTAAGTATTTAACAATTTTTAAGTTCCTACTACCTTTTGGCACTAGTTACATAGCTCCTTAATTGTCATAGGTGCCTTACAATGAGTAGATTTTATTAAACCAAGAACAAAACCTCTGCGCTAAATTTCCAACTTAAATACAAGACAGTACAATAATAAATCTTTTCTGACTCATGGTGTATATTATGACTTTGAAACATTATGAGCTATGATGCAATCAGTACTCGTTATTTATACAGTGCTAGAAGTATGCATAGTGCTTAACGGGCATGAGAAGACAGCCCCTAAAGATCTTGTAATAAAAAGGCGAGTGGAAGAGGAATATGACAATCCTTGTAACTTGGATTATTTAGGTTAGGCATCTTTATTGTTTTCATGGTGAAATCAACACAAAAGTGGCAGAAGGAAAATGGCATTTTAACATATTTGAACCTGGCATTTTGCGACTAAATGTATTAATTTGTATGCATGTCTACCACTGATCTCTACAGGAACGAATATCTTATGTCTGCTCAGTGTATCCATTCCCTCTATTGGTTAAGTTAGTCAAGGCTTCTTTATTAGAACACCAGGTAGAGATTTGTGTGTGTTCATGTGAAGCTCTGTGGTATTCGCTGATGGACCAGCTTGTTTGTGTATTCACAGATCCTTAAGCTGCTTATATTTTTTCCAGGGACTGATAGAAATGGAAAGATTGAGCATGTGTCCTAAAAAGGGTACAAAATGGGATGGTACAGAAATATGAAGATTTGTGTTCCCCTCTAAAAATCTGTATATTTGCAAATGATGGGTGAGCAAATTACAGATTACATACTAATTTATATGTTCAAATGCAACTCTCGCATTTAAAAAAAATTCACATTGACATTAGAAAATATGTAATTTTATGCTTTGATTTCTTTTTAACTAAAGGCACATTTTGGATTTATATTATAATTCATCATAACATCAGATTCTACCAATTCTGTACTATATTGCCTTAAATACTAAAACAGCTGGTACTTTCATGTTTTAATATCAGGCTGAATATTCTTATGGGATTCTTTGAGGGAACTACAGATGTTTTGGCTTGTCTTTCTATTTGGATTTGTCTCTATAGAAAGTACAACACAGTTTCTCTATTTATTTTATTTTATTTTATTTTTAAAGAGAGAATTGCTTTCTGAGGCTCCTTATTTTTAGGACTCTCTGGAAAGGACCCACAAGGACTATTCTGTGGCTTTGTGACAAACTTTTAATTACAAAGTCAATGAATTTCTGATCCATGGTGTAATTAACTTTGTTTCATACTTGATTTGTTACTGAAATGAATTTTGAATTAGTTGGTTAAACATTGATAATAAGAAAAAAAAATCATGTCTTTGGGTGAAATATTTAGATTTAATTATGAGATGAAATTATTACTTACTATCTATATTGGGGTAGTTCCTCGGGGCTTCAATCACAGATCGGGACCTCAATGTGCTAAGCATTCAACTTTCTTCCCTGTCCTAGTCCCAGTCTCCACCCCCTGCTGTTCATAGCCTCCTTGACCAGCCAATCCCAGTCTCCTCCCTCACTCTCTGATGTCTTGCCCAACCATGTTCCCCATCCCCATGGCTCCCACTTTCCTCCCCAGACATCTCATCCAAACTGTGTCCTCAGCTCCTTATCCCAGTCTCTTTGCCGAGGCAGTTCAAGTTCTCCCTTGCTCACTCCTGATCCTTGTCAGATCCGTCTCCTCTCTTCTCCCACCCCACACCCCCTCCCCCACCAGCTCCTTGTTTCCTTCCCTGGCTCCTAATCTCCACCTCAAATTTCTTGTCCCAATCTACTCTCCTGCATTGCCCTAGTCTGGCTCTCATCTCTTCTGCATTTGAATTGGATGCTTGTTCCTCATTGCCTGAGTGCCTGCAAGGTGGGGTGGGGGTGTCATTGAGACACCAGAGACAGGCTCCCTCACAGGGGCCGGCTTCCTCCTTTCCCCAGTGGTGCTCAGCCCCAGGTCCTGCCCCCGCTCCTCTCCCAGTGCCTCCTGCATGCTGCAGAACAGCTGATGGTGGTGGATGGGAGGCACTGGGGGGGGGGGGGGAGGGAGCTGGCTGCCAGTGGGTGCTGAGCAGCCCTGGAGCACCCATCAGCGCCTATGGGCTCCCTACTCTCAGTTCCAGTGTCCAGCTGGGAGCAGTCACGAGTCTGACAAAAAAATCTGGCATTGCACTGTAGCTGTGGGCTGGAGGGAGCATGCTCAGTTGATCTGTAGGCTGGCAGGTGCATCATGGCCCAGTCACACACAAGCTGTGAAATCTGGAGCATGCTCACTGCGCTGTGGGGATGGTGCATGTGTAACCTTTGAATGGGCGGGGAGCTAGAGTTTATTTCACTGCTCCTGTCTTAGTGCTTAAATACAACTCCTATAGAGAAGCACACGGAGACCCAGACTTCAGTCACTGAGGATTTTCAGCAAGGCTGGCACAGGGTCAACCTCCCCACAATCCAGTCCAAAAAGAATGAAATCACGTACCAACTTTATAAATCATATAATGATAATGAAACATAATAGCTTAATTCTACTATCTAGTAAGGCTATTTCATAATCCACATGAATTCTCTTCAGTTATGCATAAATATAAAGAAAAACCCCCATGAATCTAAAGAGGTTGGTCCCCACAAACACACAGTGGGAAGTAACTCAGAGTTCCAGAAGCTTCGCTTGATTTCACCTGAATCTCAGCTAGAGTTTTTGTTCATCAACTCTTAACCATCAGCTGAGTCAAAAGCACTGCAGTGCTATCTTCCCTCCTCTAGCTTACAGAAATTTCCATCTGGAATCCAGGCAGACCGTTTCTCCTCCTCCTCTGGACTGTGGAATAACTCTATTAGTATGTCAGCTCCCCAACTAACTAACCAACCAATCAATCAGTATTAAGTATATAAATAAAAAACCTTGTTACAAGAAAAATTCAGAACTGAGAATACCAAAATATAGAAAAATGTGATGGGGGGGGGGGGGGAAGTTAACTGAGAAGAGAGTTGGTGAAATCTACTGGTTAAGGCAATTTAACTAAACCCATTTAGCTAAAATCAACTAACATTCAAGGTATACAACTGAAATGAAAGAAGTTAATTTTCCCTCCCAAGTTCCTATTCCTTTAACTAACATTGTCAGGGCTTCCCTGGGTTGGAAAGTTAACAATAGCACTAATCTGCTGCAAAATGCTTCTGAGTTAGGGGAAAGCAGCCTCTTTTCTGCTCCTGGTGGCTGAGCTTCTCCCAACTTAGCCATGCAGGTCACACACACTTATGTAAACCAGCTGCCCTGACTGCTTGCCCTCAATAGTGTCAGAGTCCAGGTATGGGGAACCTGTCCCAAACTACCGCATACAATTCCAAAAATTTCTGGGTGTGGAATGCTAATTGTGCATCAGCCTAGCAGCAATGACCCAGATCCAGCTCCTCTCTCTAGCTCTGTTCAAGATGTCTCCCTGTTAGGCACATGGGTTACATGAAGAGAGGGAAGAGCATCTTTGCAAGCAGGCTGGCTAACCTAGTGAGGAGGGCTTTAAACTAGGTTCACCTGGGGAAGGAGACAAAAGCCCCGAGGTAAGTGGGGAAGTGGGATATCGGGAGGAAGCACAAGTAGGTGAGTGCAAGAGGGGAGGGCTCCTGCCCCATACTGGGACAGCAGGACGATCAGTGAGTTATCTTAAATGTCTATACACAAATGCAAGAAGCCTGGGGAACAAGCAGGGAGAACTGGAAGTCCTGGCACAGTCAAGGAATTATGATGTAATTGGAATAACAGAGACTTGGTGGGATAACTCACATGATTGGAGTACTGTCATGGATGGATATAAACTGTTCAGGAAGGATAGGCAGGGCAGAAAAGGTGGGGGAGTTGTGTTGTATGTAAGAGAGCAGTATGACTGCTCAGAGCTCCAGTATGAAACTGCAGAAAAACCTGAGAGTCTCTGGATTCAATTTAGAAGTGTGAGCAACAAGGGTAATGTCGTGGTGGGAGTCTGCTACAGACCACCAGACCAGGGGGATGAGGTGGACGAGGCTTTCTTCCAGCAACTAACAGAAGTTGCTAGATCACAGGCCCTGGTTCTCATGGGTGACTTTAATCACCCCGATATCTGCTGGGAGAGCAATACAGCGGTGCACAGACAATCCAGGAAGTTTCTGGAAAGTGTAGGGGACAATTTCTTGGTGCAAGTGCTGGAGGAACCAACTAGGGGAAAAGCTTTTCTTGACCTGCTGCTCACAAACAGGGAAGAAATAGTAGAGGAAGCAATAGTGGATGGGAACCTGGGAGGCAGTGACCATGAGATGGTCGAGTTCAGGATCCTGACACAAGGAAGAAAGGAGAGCAGTAGAACAGAGACCCTGGACTTCAGAAAAGCAGACTTTGACTCCCTCAGGGAACTGATGGATAAGGTCCCCTGGGAGAATAACATGACGGGGAAAGGAGTCGAGGAAAGCTGGCTGTATTTTAAAGAATTCTTATTGAGGTTGCAGGAACAAACCATCCCGATGTGTAGGAAGAAAAGCAAATATGGCAGGTGACCAGCTTGGCTTAACAGTGAAATCCTTGCTCATCTTAAACACAAAAAAGCAGCTTACAAGAAGTGGAAGATTGGACTAATGACCAGGGAGGAGTATAAAAGTATTGCTCAGGCATGCAGGAGTGAAATTAGGAAGGCCAAATCACACTTGGAGTTGCAGCTAGCCAGAGATGTTAGGAGTAACAAGAAGGGTTTCTTCAGGTATGTGAGCAACAAGAAGAAAGTCAAGGAAAGTGTGGGCCCCTTGCTGAATGAGGGAGGGAACCTAGTGACAGAGGATGTGGAGAAAGCTAGTGTACTCGATGCTTTTTTTGCCTCTGTCTTCACAGACAAGGTCAGCTCCCAGACAGCTGCACTCCGCAGCACAGTATGGGGAGGAGGTGACCAGCCCTCTGTGGAGAAAGAAGTAGTTTGGGACTGTTTAGAAAAGCTGGACGAACACAAGTCCATGGGGCCGGATGCACTGCATCCGAGGGTGCTAAAGGAGTTGGCTGATGTGATTGCAGAGCCATTGGCCATTATCTTTGAAAAATCATGGCAATCAGGGGAGGTCCCGGATGACTGGAAAAAAGCTAATGTAGTGCTCATCTTTTTAAAAAGGGAAGAAGGAAGATCCGGGGAACTACAGGCCAGTCAGTCTCACCTCAGTCCTTGGAAAAATCATGGAACAGGTCCTCAAGGAATCAATTCTGAACCACTTAAAGGAGGGGAAAGTGATCAGGAACAGTCAGCATGGATTCACCAAGGGCAAGTTATGCCTGACTAACCTAATTGCTTTCTATGATGAGATAACTGGCTCTGTGAATGAGGGGAAAGCAGTGGATGTGCTATTTCTTGACTTTAGCAAAGCTTTTGATACAGTCTCCCACTTGTGTTCTTGCCAGCAAGTTAAAGAAGTATGGGCTGGATGAATGGATGGTAAGGTGGATAGAAAACTGGCTAGATGGTCGGGCTCAATGGGTAGTGATCAATGGTCTAGTTGGCAGCCGGTATCAAGTGGAGTGCTCCAAGGATCGGTGCTGGGGCCACTTTTGTTCAATATCTTTATTAACGATCTGGAGGATGGTGTGGACTGCACCCTTAGCAAGTTTGCAGATGACACTAAACTGGGAGAAGTGGTTGATACGCTGGAGGGTAGGGATAGGATACAGAGGGACCTAGACAAATTAGAGGATTGGGACAAAAGAAATATGATGAGGTTCAACAAGGACAAGTGCAGAGTCCTGCACTTAGGACGGAAGAATCCCATGCACTGCTACAGACTAGGGACTGAATGACTGGGCAGCAGTTCTGCAGAAAAGGACCTAGGGGTTACGGTGGATGAAAAGCTGAATATGAGTCAACAGTGTGCCCTTGTTGCCAAGAAGGCTAATGGCATTTTGGGCTGTATAAGTAGGGGCATTTCCAGCAGATCGAGGGACATGATCATTCCCTTCTTTTCGGCACTGGTGAGGCCTCATTTGGAGTACTGTGTCCAGTTTTGGGCCCCACACTACAAGAAGGATGTGGATAAATTGGAAAGAGTCCAGCGGAGGGCAACAAAAATGATTAGGGGGCTGGAGCACATGACTTATGAGGAGAGGCTGAGGGAACTGGGATTGTTTAGCCTGCAGAAGAGAAGAATGAGGGGGGATTTGATAGCTGCTTTCAACTACCTGAGAGGGGGTTCCAAAGAGGATGGGTCTAGACTGTTCTCAGTGGTAGAAGATGACAGAACAAGGAATAATGGTTTCAAGTTGCAGAGGGGGAGGTTTAGGTTGGATATTAGGAAAAACTTTTTCACTAGTAGGGTGGTGAAGAACTGGAATGGGTTACCTTGGGAAGTGGTGGAATCTCCTTCCTTAGAAGTTTTTAAGGTCAGGCTTGACAAAGCCCTGGCTGGGATGATTTAGTTGGGGTTGGTCCTGCTTTGAGCAGGGGGTTGGACTAGATGACCTCCTGAGGTCCCTTCCAACCCTGAGATTCTATGATTCTATAAGTCCCTGTACCAAAGTATGGAGGCACTAGAGATTTTCAAAGGCAATGTCATTTAACATTGAAAACCATGTATTTTTCCCTAGCCTTATTCTCAAATGGCTAACCGTTGTGGCTGAAACTTTATCAACTCTGCTCCCTCCTCCCCCAAAATCAGCCTGAAGCAGAAACCTGCCATGGACATTTTCAGTCTAAATGGGCAAAGTCTGGCAAAGTTATAGGTAACTGAAAATGGGGGGTTATAGTTGGAAGTGTTTGGGCAACCTTTATAACAGGCAGCGCTGCAAACCCCACCTATTATGCCCTATAGCAGGGGTTCCCAACATGTGCTCTAAGCAGCATTTGCTGGTGGCTTGTGGAGAGCTGGCACATTGAATGAGGCTGAGATCCTGTACCAATCACATAAATGAAGAATCTATCATAATGTATATGAACAAGGGGGTTGAGCTAACCTGGCCATGAGCAAATTCAGGCTGGAAAGTAGAAGGCTTCTAACCATCGGAGGAGTGAGGTTCTGGAACAGCCTCACAATAGGAGTGCTGGCGGTAAACAACATAGTTCTAAGAAAGAGGTGGACAAATTTGATTGGGATTGTATGACTGGGTATTTTGTCATGGTGGGGGGGCAGGGCTTAGCAGCCCTGGGGGTCCCTTATCATTTGTGTCGTACATTCCTAAAGCTCATGCTTCAGGGCTTCAGCCAGTCATCTGCAGGGGTCAGGAAGGGACTTATTTTTTCCTCCAACAAAATCATGGGGTGGCTTTTTTATTTTCTTCTTCTTTCTCTGAAACATCAGAGATGGTCATAGCTGGAGATGGGACACTGTGTCGGGTCGGCCAGGGCTCAGAGGTAGCACTGAACATTCTCTTTTGGGTGCTTGGCTGGATGGCTCTGTTACCCGGGGTTCTTTCAACCCAAAGCTCTTGGTAACTTTTACTCTGTGCGAGGTGATGTCAGGAAATAAATCAGGGGAGACACTGCCATCTGACCGATAGATGGCTGGCACAAACAGGACAACACAAGAGTGCTTTCACTTAAAGCTAAACTTTACTTAGTCTCAAGCACTTACACACGTCTGCAACAGGTTAGTAAAACACCCCCAACCCTTGATAATTACCAAAGCTGAGTGTGGCTCTTGAGTGGCACAGCAGAAGGCTTCCAGTGGCCAAATCTTCCTTCTGCCAGTGGGGACCACAAGATGTATCCAGAGGAAGAGTCCAGAAGAGTCCAACTACCTCAAACTTTTCCCCCGTATTTATACGTTAGTAATAGAATGACATGTCCCTTAAAGAAAACTTGTTTCAGGCACCTTACAGGTTTGCTGACATGCTCAGCGTCTAACTGATCACCATATGTCGGGTGAAGAAAGAATTTTTCTCCAGGTCAGATTGGCTGTGACCGTGAAGATTTTTTCAACTTCCTCCACAACATGAGGTAGGGTCATTCCCCGGGATCATCTGGATATATCTTACTTAGTCAGTTATCTGCTATTGCAGAGTCCTCAGGCATTGGTCCATTTCGGGCCCTCCTAATCTTTGCCTATGGTACGTTAGGGTTTAGTATACTGGGGATTGTGATACTTTGGTCTAATTTTGGTTGTTTGGTTTAGTCTGTGGGTGCTGCGTGGAGTTGGTGGCTTGTAATATACAGGAGCTCAGACTAGATATGAGCTCAATCTGGCGGTCCCTTCTGGACTTAAACTCTGACTCTATTAAGGTTTCATGGAGAACCTTAAATCTGGCATTTCCCCACGCTGGCTCTGGCACTTTAATGTTCTATTTTAACTCTTTCAAACATAATGATTATCTGTGAGGCAGTGCACAGAACGAATACAATGAATTATGAGAATACCCAAAGAGCTACTATCCTACATAGCTTTGTGTCTAATGTTTGTCTATAAATAATGTGTCTATAAATGTTTATTCATCCCCAAAAATTAAAAATAGATTTCATGTACTGTAGGGCAACCAAGAAGATCACAAGACATGAATAGGAACATAATACTTCACAATTAAAAATGCTTTTGCAGTGCAGTTCCCCATGACATTACATGCTCTGCTAGAGGAAAGAAACAAATTTTAAAAAAATCATTACTGAAAAGTGGGAAATGTCATTCCCTGTGCACAAAGTTAGCATTTAATATATCCTCAGCTGTCTATGAAAAATAATGAAACGTTAGTTTGAGGTCTGGAGAAACATTGTTAGATTATATTTTAATATGGCAGGAGGGATGCAGTAAATTTCATGCTGTAAAATAAACAGTGGTGCCTGTGACACTTGTCAAGAATGTTCACAAGCACTGCCTTTTCAGTTGATGGAACATGTTTATGAAACATGATTGTACATTTTTAGCAGGATGCATGGGAAATCGGGTATATTACTTCAATGGTGGTAACAGAGATGTGTGTCTAATACCCTATATACTGACCAAAAACAAAAAAGTTAGGGACTAGATCCATGCCAGAGTCTTCATTAACTTCTTCTCCCATAGACCCTGGTTAGAAAGCATGGTACTGGAAAGACCACAAGAGGAGAAAAGTATAGGTATGAGAAGTTGTAACTATTGTCGGATGTTCGACTGCATGTGTGTGTTCACTCTGTGTGCAGTCCCAGCTCTGCGCAGACAGTTGGCACAGAAGACCTTGATCAGACTGCAAAATAACCATAGACGCCAACTTCCCTTCTACCCAGGAGGTGCTTAACCATCCACTCCACCCCTTTCCCCAAGCCTCTGTCCTGTATCTTCCTGCCCCTGCTCTGCTCTGCCCTACCTCACCCCCACTCCACCTCTTCCCCCAAGCCACCGCCCCGTCCTGCTTCTTTCCGCCCCTGCTCCACCCCTCCCCCAAGCACGCCCCATCCCCACTCATGCCCCTCCCTCCTGGAGCTGACCTGCATGCCGCAAAACAGGGGCTGCTGCCGGGGGAGAGGTCCCGGGGAGCGGGGCAGAGCTTGGCTGCCAGTGGGTGCAGAGCACCCACTAACTTTTCTGCATGGGTGCTCCAGGGCTGGAGCACCCACAGAGTTGGTGCCTATGCAAATAACTACAGACTCAGTTCATAGCGAAGGCACTTGGTCAAGTTCATTGTCAACAAAGCACAGTCCTAATGTCCTGGATCCATGGTTACAGGTACACTAACATGTGTATGGCCATTGCAATGGACTAGCTCAGTTAGTGATGGGACTTTCCACTATCCCCTAGTCCAGCCAAAGACACTTCCTTTGAGATACCTCTTTATACACCAGTACAAACAAGTTACATATTGCCTCGGACGTGGCTAGGTGCCACTCTCTGATCTAGCAAACCAGCACTCATTACCTTGTACCTCTTGGTTTGATCAAAACATCTTTCTACATCATGCTGTCATCCTGACCTTGTCTTTAAGATGGGTCAGCATATTCCTGTTCTCTTTTGAGGAATGTGTTTGTACCAACTTGGTAATGGGGTTTTCTGGTACTACCCTTCTGGAATGTGTCTGCAAGAGTATTTTGTGCCTAGTGCTTCTTAGGAATGTGTGTTTCTGCAATATCAGCCCTGATGCCAGATTTTCCTCACGACTTAACTTTGCTTTATGTCAGCAAAGCTATGACCACTACTTTAGCCCAGGTCTCTGATACAAGGGCTTAGGTCTCAGACTCTCTTCCTACTACAGTAGCTACCTTCCTTGAACATGAATAGCCCTAAAAGTGGTGCCATTGACTGGGAAGTGGGAATGACCAGGACAGGGTTTGTGCTGATTTAAACACCTTAGCAGTGGATCCTGCCCAAAGAGCACATGCTGAGCCACCACTGGGAGACTAGAGGAAGACTCGCAGTTAATATTCTTGCCCTACCTCAGAATGAACGTTTCCTAGTGTGTAAGGGTAGTGGGGGGGGGGGGGGAGGTGTGTGGGGAAGACCGGTGCAGCCCAGTCTAATTCACATTTCCATGTGCCACCTTGTTGTTCTAGCCTTGTATCTATAGGAGGTGTAAGACAACACATATGGCTGATATTTTCAAAGGATTCAATCCTCTCAGGCCCCTTTGAACATCCCAGCCTATATGTTTAAGCAAGTTGTGTATATCAACATAAAAACAAGTCAAAATCAATACTGTGGCAGCTAACTAAATGTGATCTGAATTTCTTCATGGTGCTGAGTACTAACACTTCTCACTGAAACTGAGGGGAGCTGTGAGTGCTCAGCATGTCTGGAAATTGAGCCACTCTTGTTTTAGGTACCCAGAAATGGAATTGGGAGCCTAACTTTAAGCACTCAGGTGTCAAAATATTGGCCATCGTTCAGCAAAAGTTTCCTTTTCTAAATATAACCTTTCATTTTCTTCACAGTCCTCTGAGATAGGAAAAGGAAAATGCCACCCTCCTCACAGTGTTTCTTGCAAGATGGCTGATAGCTGACTTTTAAAAAAAAAATCTTAGAAAAACATTCTATTCAGGAGCAATTCTGGCTGAACAATGTGCATTTTCAGCAATTCTTTTCTCTCGGTTACAAAGGAAATTTATGAAAAGCTCCATCTGCTTATTTCCTTCACGAAGTTATAATTCTGGTTGTGACCTCCTAACTATTTTCACAGCAGCCAAAGATGTCTCAACCAGATATCAGAAACAAAGCCTTACATTTCACAAAAATAACTCGGGTGGTGATGAAAAAGGGGAGAGGAATAGAAAGTGTGGTATGTTACGCAGAACTGTTTCTAAATAGGATGGTTCCTCAAAATTCTCCATCAGCTGCCAGATGAACTCTAAAGGCATGTGTGTTTCAGCAAGTACAAGCTATGCTTCAGCAAGTCTGAGTGTAAGTGACAATAACATTAAATGAATATTGCCCACTTCTGTAAAAAGAGCAGTAGGGAAAAAAAATAAATCACACTTGTCTAAGGATTCAAGAAAAGGGTGATTTGTGGGTGGATGAGATTTAAGTGTCATATAAATAATCTGACTTGTGTTTTTGAGACAACTGGAAGCTGCTTTAGAAAGCAATAGAGACATAAGATTCAGTGAATATAGTAAGGCTTTATAGTTAGTATATACACTTCTGGAATAGATGAAAAGTAAATATCCTATTTCTGTCTTGACATTTGTACAGTACATGTAGTCCCAATGACAACAGATAAACAGCAATGGATGTAACTTCTTGGTACAGTAATGTGACAGTGAACATTACCTTGTGTATACATATTGGTAGAGAATTGCTGTAGACGGAATATATCTAAGTACCTTCATTGTTAAAAATTATTTTATAAAACAGAAAACTTCTCTAGAGCTTCAAAGTATTACACTAAAATTAAAACAATCACAAGTCACTGATGTACAATAATATTTTAATATCATGTTTATGTACAGATATGTATTGTAGATAACGAGTATATGGAAGATCTCCCAAATGAGATCCAGAATTAGATTGTTCTATGTGGGAGTCACTGGCGATGTAAAGTGATTCAAAATATAGGAAAATATTTTAATAATAATACTTATTTGGGTACTTTCTATTTTACAATCTGTAGAGATTTATCATTGTAAATGAAATCTGAAAATGCTTAATTTTCCTCTTGCCTCCACATTCTGAAGTGGCTCTCTAAAGCACTTTTCAATATGTTTCTGCTCTGAGGTCAGCTTAAATGACTTGGGAAATAAGGCCTCAATTCTGCAAATCCGTATGCATATGTTTAACTTTCACTTCAATGGGATAACTCACATGCTTGAAGTTAAGTATGTGTATAACTCACTTCCAGGATGAAGGTCTATGTCTGCAAGCAAAATCTTCTCCTCGGGTATTTGGATAGCCCATTCCATGATGTGATCCACTTCTCTGGTGGAGTGATCTTGTTTAGTGAAGGTGGTTTTAAGTGTGTTTAGGTGTGTATCCTGGATTTCCTCTTCAGAGCAAATTCTGTGGTATCTGAATGCCTGGCTATAACATAGGTGGATTCCTTGTTGTGTTTTGGGGTGGCTGCTGGATCTGTGGAGGTTTCTGCCCACTAACCCTTAATTGCCCACTTCATTTTAAGTTGTCTCCTACAGCTTGTGTGATCCCCTTATGGTTAATATGGCCCAGCTTGTATTTATCTTAGAGACTCTCTCTGGTTACATTGCCCAGACCTGAAGAAGAGCTCTGTGATGCTCGGAAGCTTGTCCCTTCTACCAACAGAAGTTGGTCCAAAAATAAATTATATTACCTCACCCACCTCATGTCTTTCATGTCCTGGGACCAACATGGCTACAAATTGCAAACACCTAAAGATTAAATGTAATACACAATTTCTCTCAATTGATTTGCATACTCATTTGTCTGATACTAATTCATTTTAACTGACATTAGGACAATTCTTTGTGGCTGCTTTAAAACATGTTAACGTTCTATGTTCAGAGATCCTTTATGCATTTTTTTTTTACTGCCATTTATTTCTAACTCATCAAAAAAGAAAAGTATATGATATTTCTTGATTTAAATTTTTACTTTTAATATTATAAGCACACAATTACAACTTCCTGGGGGCTTTACCCAGGTCTGTGTCCCATTGTGTGAGGTGCTGTACAGGCATATAGTAAAAAATGTGGTGACTATAGCCTCTGTGTTCATCTGTAAATAGAAGTTGCTTTGTGGCTAGTCCTCCAGACAATAATTTTCTTATTTCAGAACAGGTATAATTTAATGTCTTAGTTCCTATTGCTCAGCCTCATGTCATTTTATATCTTGTACTGCTTTCTAAAAAAATTAACGTTATGATTTTTAAAAAGAAAAATCATGGTCTTTTTAAAAACAAAAAAACCAAAAACCTACAATGTTTGGTAGGTTCATATAAGATTCTTTTTTGGGTTCTTCCAGGCATTTCAAATGAGTTTCTGGTTAGTAGTGGCTTTAAGTTGTTGCCTTCCCTTGACCTTCCAGTAGGCTCTAGCTGTTCCCTCAATCTTGATGTATCTCCAGAGCCTCCAGAGGCTGATTTCTTCCCTTGTAATTCTTCAGTAAGGTTTAGACCCACTTTTCTTGACCCATCAATCTCCACTTGGTCTGTATTGCCCTTTATTAAGGGCCTGATCTAAAGCCCTTTAAAGTCAATGGATTTTGAATTCAGCGCACGTCCATACTGTGATTCTGCTAAATACCCCCAAATATCTCCTCGTTTCACACAGTTCTCTTCCCTCCTCCTAAATTTGAAGATCCACTCCTGGGTCAAACAGCTGTCATCTTCTGTACTGTATAATGAAATCTGTAGCATATATCCCACAGCACAAGCAAGTTGAATTCAACTTTCTAAAGCCTATGATTTGAAAGCAGAAATTCATCATAAATTCATAGTTTCATTACTTTGGCATAGCTTTAAGCAACGGTATCTAACTTTGCCCTCATAAAAATCTTGCTCTAAATCCTTTTTAATACATAATTAGCTCTTTTTGTCTTCCAACTACCCATAGAAGCAATTGAACTTGCTACTCTTTCTCAAACCATCACTATGCTGACATTTTTTTTCTTTTAAACTATTGGCATATTTAATGGGAGTGGAACACATCAAGGGGAGAAGAATAGAGACTGCAGAATGCACACTGAATATTTTGTTTCTTTAGGATGAGGCAGCACCAGTGGATTAGAAATTTTGCCCAATAGATACAGAGAAGGGTGATTTAAGCTTACACAATAACTTTTCTTACTGACTGTAAAATAACAAGCAACACAATCTTGAAGAGCACAGGTATGTGTGATGAAATGGGTCTTTCATTTGTCAGAGTGTTACAATAGGAAGCTCTTGCCTCCCCTATGAAGCTTTCAGTCATTCTGCCACGTAGTCACAGCCAATATTTAAAAAATGAGTCTGGGCTGCTATTCAGCCCTGGTCTACACTACGAGTTTAGGTCGAATTTATTAGCGTTATTTCGATTGATCCGTGCACCCGTCCACACGACGAAGCCCTTAACATCGACTTCTAGGGCTCTTAAAATCGATCTCGCCACTCCACCCCCAACGAGGGGATTAGCGCTTAAATCGATATTGCCGAATCGATGTAGGCTTAGTGAGGACGCAATTCGACGGTATTGGCCTCCTGGATCTATCCCACAGTGCAACATTTGACCGCTCTGGACAGCAGTCTGAGCTCCAATGCTCCGCCCAGGTAGACAGGAAAAGCCCCGCGAACTTTTGAATTTCATTTCCTGTTTGGCCAGCGTGGTGAGCTGCAGGTGAGCGCAGATCTCATCAGCAGAGGTGACCATGATGGAGTCCCAGAACCGAAGACGAGCTCCAGCATGGACCGATGGTGAAGTACGCGATCTGATCGCTGTATGGGGAGACGAAACCGTGCTAGCAGAGCTACAGTCCAAAAGAAGAAACGCCAATACATATGCCAAAGTCTCCAAGGGCATGCAGGACAGAGGCTACAACAGGGACACGCAACAGTGCCGCGTGAAAATTAAGGAGCTCAGGCAAGCCTACCAAAAAACCAGAGATGCAAACAAACGCTCTGGGTCAGAGCCCCAGACATGCCGCTTCTATGATGAGCTGCATGCCATTCTAGGAGGTGCACCCAGCACTGACCCACCCATGTGGTATGACTCCGTATGTGGATCATCAGAAACCACAGAGGAGCATGATGATGATAATGATGCTGAAAATAGCGCCCAGACACAGCAAGGAAGCGGAGAAGCCCTTTTCCCCGACAGCCAGGAACTCTTTGTCACCCTGGAGCCAGTACCCTACGAACCCACCCAAGGCGTGCTCGATGCAGGAGAAGGGACCTCTGGTGCCTCTGGTGAGTGTACCTCTGTTAATTAATACATGTTTTATAAGCAAGCGTGTTTAATGATCAATTCGCGGCCAGTACAGCTACTGGAAAACTCTGTTAACATGTTCGGGGATGGAGCAGAAATCCTCCGGGGACATCTCCAGAAAGATCTCCTGGATGTACTCCCAAAGCCTGTGCAAAAGGTTTCTGGGGAGGGCAGCCTTATCCTGTGCTCCGTGGTAACACACTCTACCACGCCAGGCCAGTAGCACGTAGTCTGGAATCATTGCTTTGCAAAGCATGGCGGCGTATGGTCCCGGTGTTTGCTGGCATTCAAGCAACATCCGTTCTTTATCTGTCTGTGTTATCCTCAGAAGAGTGATATCATTCATGGTCACCTGGTTGAAATAGGGGAATTTTATTAAGGGGGTATTCAGAGGGGCTCCGTCCCTGCTGGGCTGTTTGCCTGTGGCTGAACGGAAATCTTCCCCGCTGTGACCCACGCGGTGGGGGGAGGGGGAACAGTGAACATCTTGGATGTGTGTCTGTGTGTGTGTGTGGGGGGGTTCGATTAGGTTCGCGCTGCACGTTAACCCAAAAACTGCCGCCCCTCCCTTTTCAATTGCCAACCAGTTTTAAATTGCCAGCCCAAAGGCTGTTTGTTATGGGAAATGAGGGGGTTGCTGTTTGAAAACATTCCCACGTTATGAAGGTTAAAGAAGCCTATAGACTGTGGCTTACCATGGCTGCCTGCAAGCCGAATTCTGTTGCCCGCCGGACCTGCTTGTGTGATCTCTCACACCAAACCGGCAGACCCTCAATATAACAGGCAAAGTGCAACCTTGGACCAAATGCACATGTGATATGTAATGTTTGGAGCATTGTTCTCTAATATGTGTCTTTTAAACTACTCCTCTCCCGTTTGTTTCCTCCCGCAGCTGCAAATGTTTCAACGCCACCCCTTTCATCACCGTCCCAGAGGCTAGCGAAGATTAGAAGTAAAAAAAAAGGAATCGAGATGAAATGTTCTCAGAACTCATGGAATCCTCCCACACTGAAGCTGCCCAGCAGAATGCGTGGAGGCAGACACTGTCGGAGTCCAGGAAGGCAGATTTTGATCGCGCGGACAGGTGGCGTGATGAAGAGAGTAGGTGGCGTCAGCGTGCAGAGAGAAGGCAGGATGCAATTCTGAGGCTACTGGAGGATCAAACGGAAATCCTCCGGCTTATGGCTGAGGAAAGGCGTACGGTTCAGGAAAGGCCGCCTGAGCCCAGACCGCCGCTACAGCCCCTGTGTAACCAACAGCCCTCCTTCCCGAGTCCCATAACCTCATCCCCGAGACGCCCAAGAACGCGTTTGGGCGGCCTCCGTGCACCCAACCACTCAAGTCAAGAGAACAGTCCAAGCAAGAAAGGGCTGGCATTCAATAAGTTTTAAAGTGCTGTGTGTCCTTGTCCTTCCCTCATCCCCTCCTCCACCACCCATCCTGGTGCTTCCCTTCCTCCACCAGCTATCCCGGGAGACTGTGGCAGTTAGCCCTATAGTTCCCCCTCTTTGTTTTACGAATTAATAAAGAATGCATGATTTTTAAGCAACAATGACTTTATTTCCTCTGCGAGCGGTGATCGAGGGGGGGAGGGCAGGGTGGTTTGGGTAAAGGGAAGTAGAGTGAATGAAGGGGCGGGGCTTTTCATTACAGGGGAAAAACAGAACTTTCACACAGCATCCTGGCCATTCATGAAACTGGTTTTCAAAGCTTCCCTGATGTGCAACGCACCCTGCTGTACTCTTGTAATAGCCCTGGTGTCTGGCTGCGCATAACCAGTGGCCAGGCGATTTGCCTCAACCTCCCACCCTGCCATAAACGTCTCCCCCTTACTCTCACAGATATTGTGGAGCGCACAGCAAGCAGTAATAATAATGGGAATATTGTTTTCGCTGAGATCTAACCTAGTCAATAAACTTCGCCAGCGAGCTTTTAAACGACCAAATGCACATTCCACCACCATTCTGCACTTGCTCAGCCTATAGTTGAAAAGGTCCTGACTACTGTCCAGGCTACCTGTGTATGGCTTCATGAGCCATGGCATTAAGGGGTAGGCTGGGTCCCCAAGGATAACTATAGGCATCTCAACATCCCCAACGGTTATTTTCTGGTCTGGGAAGAAAGTCCCTTGCTGCAGCAGCCGAAACAGACCAGAGTTCCTGAAGATGCAAGCGTCATGTACCTTTCCCGGCCATCCCACGTTGATGTTGGTGAAACGTCCCTTGTGATCCACCAGTGCTTGCAGCACTATTGAAAAGTAACCCTTTCGGTTTATGTACTCGCTGGCTTGGTGGTCCGGTGCCAAGATAGGGATATGGGTTCCGTCTATCGCCCCACCACAGTTCGGGAACCCCATTGCTGCAAAGCCATCCAGTATGAGCTGCACATTTCCCAGACTCACAACCCTTGGTACCAGCAGCTTGGTGATCGCCCTGGCTACTTGCATCACAACAGCCCCCACTGTAGATTTTCCCACTCCGAATTGATTCGCGACTGACCGGTAGCTGTCTGGCGTTGCAAGCTTCCACAGGGCTATCGCCAGTCGCTTCTGTACTGTGAGGGCTGCTCTCATCTTGGTGTTCTTGCACTTCAGGGCAGGGGAAAGCAACTCACAAAGTTCCATGAAAGTGCCCTTACGCATGCGAAAGTTTCGCAGCCACTGGGATTCATCCCAGACCTGCAGCACTATGTGGTCCCACCAGTCTGTGCTTGTTTCCCGGGCCCAGAATCGGCGTTCCACTGTATCAACAAGCCCCATTAACACCATGATGTCCACCTTGCGGGGGGGCCTTTTTTGAGAGAGGTCTGTGTCCATGTCCTCATCACTGTCCTCAGGGTGCTGCTGTTGCCTCCTCGCCTGCTGTAGCTCTAGCAGCTCCTGGTTCTCGTTCTCCATATACTCCTGGACAATGCGCGTGGTGTTCATAACGGCGAGAACAGCCGCGGTGATCTGATCGTGCTCCATGCTTTCCCTGGTATGCTGTTGGCATGCAGATGGTACAATATGCTTGATATCCATCATCAGCTCCTGGCCCCCTCAAGGATTGAACTCGCAACCCCGGGTTTAGCGGGCCAACGCTCAGACCGCTGAGCTATCCCTCCACCCGTGTTCCAGGCAGTACTGAATCTCCCTTAAACAAAACGTAAAAAAGAGAATGACCAGAGTCACTCTGGTCACTCCCATTTATGTCCAAGCGCCCCCGGCCAGCCACACCATAGGCCGCTGGCCAGGAGCACACGAATACCAATCATATTGTACAATCTGCTGCGAGAAGGAAAGGAGCTTCTGCTGTGTGGTCCCGCGACCACGACCATTTATGGCATATTGCACCATCTGCAGCTAGAAGGCAAGGCGCTCCTGCTGTGTAGTCCCGCGACTAACAGCCTCAGGCGGAATGGCTCCCTCAAGGATTGAACTCGCAACCCCGGGTTTAGCGGGCCAACGCTCAGAACGCTGAGCTATCCCTCTGCCCGTATTATAGTGTGACTGAATCCCCACTAGACCTAATGTCCAGGCGTACGCTGGAGATGTACGGTAATTGTGAGCTGAGCAGGCTTCCGTAGCAAACACGGAAACCCCGGAAAAAAGGCGCGAGAAATATTGCTTTCACGGAGGGAGGGATGACATGTACCCAGAACCACCAGCGACAATGTTTTCTGCCCCATCAGGCTTTGGGATCGCAACCCAGAATCCCAATGGGCGGCGGAGACTGCGGGAACTGTGGGATAGCTACCCGCAATGCAATGCTCCGAAAGTCAATGCTAGCCCCGCTACTGTGGACACAGTCAATCGACCTCATGGTCTTAACGCTTGTGTGTGGGGACACACACAATCGATTCCATAAATTCGGGTTTTAAAATATCGACTTCTATAAATTCGACCTAATTCTGTAGTTTAGACGTACCCTCAGACTCACCACTGTGCCGCCTCCATGACAGATGGCGTTCAGTTATGCAGAGGACACAGCTGAAAGAAAGTTGTGGAGGTGTGATTCCACGGTAAAGATCTAGTGCTGCTGCTCGGGCAAACTCCAATGCAGGAAGGTAACAGCTTTAAATTCCTCTGATGTACATTAAAGAGTTTATTCACCCATTACACAAAGGGCTTAAATATATTGCAGTGCCCATTAACACAAAAAGGAGTTACCTGACTGCCATAAAATCTCTTGAAAAGACAAGCTGGGTGAAGTAATATTTCTTATAGGACCTACTTCTGTTGGTGAGAGAGATGAGAAGTTGGTCCAAAAAAAGATATTACTTCACACACATTGTTGGTCCCAGGATATTAGGGAGATGTGGCTACAACTACACTGCATACATAGTCTCTTGTACCTCCAAAGAATAGATCTGTGAAATCATAGTTTGCAAAGGTGGCAGTGAAAAATATATTATGCCAAAAGATGCTAATGTCTTGCACGTTAGGGGTCATTGATGTTTAAGCATCTACAAAAAAATTTCAACCTCCAAGATACCCTTGACTTTCTGGTAAAATGTTCCTTTTTTTTTCTTCTGGGGCTACTAGACTTTTCTGAGGTTTCTTTCCATTGCAAAGCAGCTGCACAAAAGAAGGGTAAAGAGCCAGGCTCATCTTTCCAGGATGTGTACTCTCAGGGCTTGTCTATACTTACTGTGCAGCTGTGCCGCAGTAGCACTTAATGAAGATGCTACCTACGGCAACTGGAGAGCTTTTCCCGTCGGCGTGTATACTGCACCTCCCTGAGAGGAGGTAGCTAAGTCAACGGGAGAAACTGTCCCATCAGCATAGCACTGTCTACGCTGGGGGTTAGGTTGGTATAACTACAGCGCTTGGGCCTTTGGAAACTCCACACCCCTCAGCAACATAGTTATACTTACATAAGTCTGTAGTGTAGACCAGGCATCAGTGATCAGCCTTGCTCTACGGATTTTCCAGATGAAAAGTGCTGGGGTTGAGGGAGTAAGAGGTGTACAGAGTGTGTGTAACCAGTTGGATCTTTTTTGAGACTTACTTGAGGCCCTGGAGAGGAGCAAGACAGCTGCTTCTGGGAAGAGGACAGAGCTGTAAACCTGAAGTTTTTTTGAAGATGGGGTTGCCTATATGCAGTCCGTTACCACGCCTGTACAACAGAACAGGATTTGTGCACACTTAAACAAATTATGCTAAAAGAATCTTTATTTACTGACTTCCACATAAGTGATTTCTGCTGCAAATGGGAAACTGACCTGCAAGGGCCCGAAAGCTACCACTCATTGAAGGGGAAACTGTGTAAATCCATTTATTTAAATTTTCATATTGTGCACATTGTGGTATCTGGGTGTGTGATGTAACTCTTTCAATAAATCACTTTTATATAAAATACTAGGGTCTCTAACCAGGCAAATATCTTACAGGAAAAAGAAATTCATCCAGCAGTATCTCTCTACCCTCGTTTGGCATCTCTTAACCCCATCACATCCCTACACTGTATCTTCCCTCCAGTCGGTCTAGTCCCTCCCCAGGGAAAGTCTGGGGAAACAGACAGACAAGTCCTTCAGCATCTCTTGAATGTCACAATGCCTGTACTCTGAACTGAGGAAGGAAAAGAATTCCACATTGTTCACTAAGAACATCCTCTAGTTCAAGCAGACGTTATGGACTTGATGCAGAAATTAGCATGTGATAATCTATGGCTTGTGTTAAGCAGGAAGTCAGATGATGATGGTCCCTTCTGATCTTGAAATCTATGTATCCTTAGAGCAGGCCCATCCAGTTATTACAATTACTGAGTTAATGCACAAGGGAAGCCATGAGCCAAGGAATTTAGGGCTTTAATTTTAATTTAAAACTACCACCTTTAATATTCACCTGCAAGTTAATTGGCCATACAGAGAAAAGCACAGGTGTAAAGTGCATGAAATTCTTTTTAGCAACCTACATTTTCTTCTCTTCTCCTTTGCCATATCCCATCAATTGGGATCAGGGTTTGTGGCTCTTCTTCTTTGTCTTGTCAAGTGCACCTTTCAGGCTGACACCAATCCTCTTCGTATCCTCCTCTAGCATCTCAAACCACCTTTTCTCTAGGTCTTTTGTGTGGTCTTTGTCCTATAACTACTTGCTCTTATATTCTCTGGCCAGCATGACCCATGTATTGCCATCTCACTAACTATTCCCTAAGCTTTTCTGTGATGTGCGCTACCTGTATTATGGCTCGTACAGTTTCAGTGCACAGTCTCTCAGCTATCATCTTACCCAGCATCCACCTGAGCATTCTCATTTTGGCAATGTGAAGTAGTTCTCTCTTCCTCACTGGCCAGAATTCCGATCGATACCTCATGGCTGGCCTAATAATGATCTTATACACTCTCCAGGGGGCCTCTTGGGGCATGGACAAGTGGTGTCTGGAAGGCACTGTGCCCTGGCTATCTGTGGGTTAAGTATGGTTCCTTGGGTACCATAGGTAGATGGAGCAAATTAGAGATTTTCCAAAGCTGCTTTAATATGTGCTAGCATTGGGATAGAGGATCAGAAAACATATTTTCTTCCTAATATAGTCAGTCATTCTTGAGGGTCATATTGGGTTGGACATCACTGGATTATGCCTCCAAAGAGTTCCAAAATTGGATCTTGTAGAAAATGCAGGTTGCTACCAGGGGCTGCCAGAAAGGAGACGTAAGGACTAGCTATTCTGGCTCTACACCCACTGAAGAGAAACCCATGACGGAGAAAATACTAACAAGGGACTTGTGGGTGCATTCTGCTCTCTGTGCAGTTCAAAGGGGTGGAGTAGGATGCAGAACACACAACCAGTACTCCAGGGCTGTACTTTGTATTTCCTTAAACTTCTTGATAGAACGTTTGGTACTCAGGCTGAAAAGACTGGACAAGACCAGTATAGCCCCCTTCAGAGCATTTTGCAATAATGTAATCTTGAAGTGACTAAGATGTGTACAAGGGGCATCTAAGTACCATTTTGAGTGCCAAAGGAATCTCAGCCTCCTCACTGTGGATGTAGGTTGTGTGGGCAAGGATCCAGGAGCAAGCACTTGCTTGCGTTTTAGCATGCAGTAAATTAGCTCTCTGCTTAGGTTTTGCACAGTTGTACAGAGCAGAGAATCAAAGCAAGGCTGGAGATTGTAGATAAAATTTAGTCCTGCCTTGGTGCAGGGCACTAGACTAGATGCACTATCGAGGTCCCTACCTGTCCTACATTTCTGTGATTCTATGATTAATAGTGTAATGAGGAAAATTCTCCAACAGTGATCTGATTATAATAAGAATAAGTAGGGCAAAACATTGTTTGTTTGTTTTTCATAGACTATCAACTGTCTCATAGAAAGCCAAGACTGCAGATAGCTTTGTGAAGCTCCCAGAACAGGAAAGAATGAGGAGGATGAGCTCTAGAGGACCACTGTGATCATCTCGTCTGATTTTCTGTAGAACACAGGCCATAGAACTTCCACAAACTCGTCCATAGAGCATATATTTTAGAAGGACATCCAATCTTGATTTAAATATTGTCACTGATGGAGAATCCACCATGACTCTTGATAAGCTGTTCCTATGGTTAATTATTCTCCTTATTTCCAGTGTGAATTTGGATTGTGTTATATCTTCCTCTTCTAGATTGAGAGGCAATGATTAAATATTTGTTCCCCATGTAGATACTTATAGGCCGTAATCAAGTCACCCCTTAATCTTCTGTTTGTTTAGCTAAGTAGATTGAGCTCTTTGATTAAAGTATGACTCAATCACTGTAAGATATTTTCTCAGTCTCATGGCCCTTCTCTGACCCCTCTCTTCCTTAGCAACATTTTTCTCAAACTGTTTCCAGTTCTGGTGACCACAGTGTTCCAGCAGTGGTCACACCAATGCCAAATGTAGAGGTAAAATATCCTTTCTACTCCTACTCAAGATTCCTCTGTTTGTCTCCTAGGACTGCATTAGCGGTTTTGGTCACAGTATCATGCAGGGAGCTCATATTTCACCATGACCCTCAATTATTTTTCAGAGTCACTGCTTCCCATGACAGTCCCTCATCCTGTAAGTAAGACCTGCATTCCATGATCCTAGATGTATATGTTTACATTTAGATGTATTAAAACACACACTGTTTGCTTGAGTCCAGCTCATTAAGCAATCCAGATCTCTCTGAATCAGTGACTGATCTTCTTCATTATTTACCACTACCCCATTTTTGTGTCCTCTGCAAACTTTCAGTGATGGTTTTGTTTTTTTCCAGGTCGCTAATAAAAATGGTAAATGGCATATGGCTAAGAATCAATTCCTGGGAGACCCCACTAGAAAAACACCCACCTGCAATTAGTTTGAGACCTATCAATTAGTCAGCTTTTAATCCGTTTAATGTGTGCCATGTTAATTTTATATCCTGCTAGTTCTTTAATCAAAATGTTGTGTGGTGTCAAATCATCCATACAGGACAGAATGTATTAGTAGATTAAAGAAATAAAGGACAAATAAAATTTCAGGTGAGAAAGCAGAGCATATGTGTCTCATGAAAATCCTCTGTGATCCCCTCGCAGCCCTGCCCACAAACAGGTGAGCAAACCTATTCCATTTAAAGGCTAAAACAGAATTGGAACTACATATATCACAACGATGATCACTAATGAAACCACAGTGCCACTTATATGCACAGATACTCTACAAGAAACCATGCTACTGATTCATGGCACTTGCTCTCAATGGGACAGTGCATGTGAGAGGTACTGCAGATGGGTTATTGAAACAAATAGATATAAACTCACGTGGGCCTCCCACCATATAAATTCTCTTGGGACTCCCACCATGACCACCCTGATTCTGAGAGGCCTCTTCCCCTTATGTTTTCCCAGCTTTATACTTTTCATTTGAGGCATTGTGGTTTGCTTGTAAATAACTCTGTTGAGGGGCATGGCTCTAAATTGCTTTCAAGCTGATGACTGTTTTATAAGCTGATACACACTACTCAGCATGTTTTAATGTTTTTTTTAATTTTTCTACAGAAATTAAAACACTTGCCTACAATGTGTTTCTCCTGTTTAAATGTATCTTTTACCACCTTGTTAGCTGGCAGGATTTTTATCCTGCAGGTGCACAGTTCTGAGCACAGCTGTGTCTCTTGTCTTTTCAAGAAGACTTGTCATAGGTTGGCAATATTTTTATTTTCTGACTTCTCAGAGGAAAAATGTGTTGCTGATTATCCATTTTTGTTTTCTCCTGTAAAATAACATGCAGGTGTTCAACTCCTGTACACACCTGCCTCTTGTGCCCCCCTTTTAATCTTGTTGCAGAAAACAAAAATATTTGCCAATTTGTCTTTAACAAATTATATATAAAATGTGACAGTCTTACCATCAGTCTGGCTACCAAGGGGGGAAAATAACCTGATGCTGTTGCACGTTGGCAGCCAAAATGGGTTGGATTAGGGTCTAATATCAAAGATAGACTTTAATAGTTGGACCTAAGGTGCCTATCTGTGCAGGCAGACCTGTGTGCTGCATGAAATCCCCTGGAATGACTTGTCCACTGTGGATAAATACTTAGGTCATCATTTGGCCAGAGGCAGAGTGTAAGAATGACTCTGTTGTTCAGTGTTCAGAGCACCAACCTGGGAAGTTCAGGTGTAAGCCTTCCAAATGCAAACAGATGGACATTATACCTAAAGGAGTAAAGGTAAAAAATCCATTACTATATAACCACAGTGGATCAGCTTCATCAGGAGAGACTGATGGAGCTCCACATCAGAATATCTGATAGTTCAGCAGTTACAGCACTGTCCTTCCAGGTGGGAGACCTCTGTTCAAATCCATCCTCCCCCTTAAGCAGTGGAAAGGGGAATTGAATCTGGGTCTCCCACTTCCCAGGTGAATGCTCTAACCACTGGGGTAAAAGTTGTAAGGTGGACTGCTCCATCTCCTTTAAAGGCATAGGTGCCTAACTACAGGCGAGCTCACAGCTGAGAATGGCAAGCACATATAGGTGTTTCTCTGCAGCCTGGACTTAGGGTGTACCTACACTGGAATAAAATACCCACAGCTGGCCTGTGTCTGCTGACTTTAGGCAAAAGGGCTGTTAATTGCGATATAATGCTTGGGCTCACTGGGTCCCAGAACACGGGCTCCAGCCTGAGCCTGAGCATCCACACCACAGTTAAACAGCCCCATAGCACGAGCCCTGTGAGCCAGAGTCAGTTGACATGGGCCGGTCAGGGGTGTTTATTTGCTATGTAGACTACTCCTAGGGGTCTATTTTGGTGTGAGGGGCAGGTCTTAGCACACACCCATCTTACGTTGACTAGTTTAGGTGGCTTCCCATCTAGTGTGCTGGCTTTTTGCGAATCCCATTCTTAAGTGCCTTTCACTCCCCATTCATTGTATAGGGTGCCTTAGGGCTGGTCTACAGTGTGGGAGGGGATCGATCTAGGACACGTAACTTTAGCTACAAGAGTAGCGTAGCTGAAGTCGACGTTTCCTAGATTGAAAGTGAAAGTACTTACATCAGGTCCAAGTGGCGCAGGCTCGCTCCCCCATCGATTGCGCTTCCTCCTCTCACCGAGCAGGACTTCCGGAGTCGACGGGGAGTGCTTCTGGGATCGATTTATCGTGTCTAGATGAGATGCGATAAATCGATCCCCGATAGATCGATTACTACCCGCCAATTTGGCGGGTAGTATAGACGTACCCTTAGTCAGGCATTGTGACTAGCAGTGATTTTTCTAGGTGCCTACAAGTTAGGCACTGTGATGCCCAGCTGTAGGTTCTTCTGTTGAATTCAGCACATACTGTTTAATTTTACAGTGCTAAAAAGTCCTGGAGAATGACGACAGGGTTTCCCTGCAATAAGAATGAAATAATACTCCAGCATACTTAGAATAAATGTTTTTGCTATGGATAACCACTGAGTATTTGAATTCTTAAATATAATAGTGTGAATGTATTTTTTCTGACATACTTAATAAACAAAATAGCCTGGGATCTCTTTAACTGGCACTGATTGTATTTGGCAGAACCCTCAAAATTCAATCCTTACCAAAACAAACAAACAAAAAAAAACTTACAACTACTGACCAAATCCTGGTTACTCTTCTGATGTGACTGATTCCTTTGACTATTCCATGCCTGATTAAGATGAGCAGGATTTAGCTCTTTTAGAATCTTTGGTTGGATTCATGAGTATGGTGATTTAATGTTTTACTTTCTTCTAGTGTGATAGCAAGGAGGGAATTAATCAGTAACACAGGACTATGAAAACAACAACCAAACAAAATACTTAGCAAGGGCTACTACTATAAAACATTTTAAAACCTCTTTACAGTGCAACAGCAAAACACAAAACTCTTAAATTATCTTTGTTGCTCTTTTAGTTGAAGACACTCCCACAAAACACTTTGTCAGAATGAAAAGCTCTTGAAATTACAACATTCCTAGAAGAATGTAATTCAAAGCAGCAATATAAAAGTTGTAGGCAATATTGTATATGCAATGTGTATTTTAACAGCTATGGGGGTTTTTTTTCCTAATAAACAGCTCAATCCTGATTCCACTGAAATAAATAGACGTGTTCCTCAGTGAGGATAGGATAAGGTCCATAGTCCTTACTAGTTAACTGTGATTTTTTTTTGTTCTTATTTCTGTTTTAGCTTCCTGAAAGAAATCACTAGTTTGCTGTGTGGAACATCAAAGCAGTAAAATGTTGGAGTTATAGACATGTGCTTTATTATCTCTTGTCTGCCGACAGCATGATTTTTGCCTTTTGTATGCCAACATCCATTTAGCCTATACATCAAATGATTGTGCCATCTCTTCACAGTAACAGTTTATCTGGTATTTCTCATTCCACCACAATAAAATAGTTTGCTGTTTCTGAGGGAGGAGCAGTGTTTTATTTTATTAACTGTGGAATGATATCCTAGAAATTAGAAAGGTCTGTTTGGTACATCGCTCTGACAATGCAGAATTATTCCTTAAATTCCATTAATAGTACTTCTCCTAATCCAGTTTTAAATGTTTAATTCTTCTACCATTTTACTTGAGAGATTATTCCTCACAGCCAAGAATTGTTTCCTGATATTAATGCTAAATTTTATTTATTTGAGCCAATTTTTCCTAGTTATGCTCCATTGTATCAATTTTTTAAAAAATGTTTTCCCTTGTTGCTATTTATTCTTCAAATATTTGTGGACTTATATCTCCTTTTAGTCATTGCTTAGCCAAGCTGGCATGTATTTAGCTCATCTAATAAATTCTCATTTCATTCCTTAATTCCATCTCACATGCACTTAATAATTTCTCTTGTGCTTCTCTGAACTCATTCCAATTTGTCACTGTGTGTCCAGAACTGAATGCTACTGTAGGTGCAGTTGAATCAGAATCCGACATAGAGGAAGTATCCTCTGTATTCTTATGCATTACTTCTAAGTGCAGTTTAAAATCCCTGTAGCCTTTGTGATGCCTGCCATACAACAATGCAAAATCACTGCCAATTTGCTGTCTATTACCACTGCTAAATCGTCTTTTTATATTACTGGTTTCACATTTCTCCTATCCATTGACATTCTTGTTTCAGTATTTTTTTGTATTTATCTTGCGTTTTCCTAAACTGAATATCATTTTTCTAGCTCATATGCCTATTTACATTGTCAGTCTTCATTGATGCAATAATCCAGTCTTCTGTTCCCTGTTAAGCATAATCTACAAACTCTATTAAACTACTGTTTCCCAACCTTTCCAGATAATTAATGATGATCTTAACTCAAATGAGATCTAATATCAATCCTGTAATAACCTCTCTGCCCAGTTCAATAGGTTTATCATTAGACTTTTGTTTTAGTCCCTCCAACAATTCTAAGTGCATGTAATAGTTTTCATATCATGCCAATTAAAATTAGTTTTTAGTTAATTTCATGTTACGCCATATTAAATACTTCACTAAAATTCTCCATTGGATTATAACGTCATCCCTTGATGTTTGTTTGGCAGAATGTGTTGGCTGTCTGGTCGCTACTTTCTCCCTTTATTAGAGTCGCCTGTGGTTTCAAATACCTTGTTTTGTTGTTTGTTTTTGGTGCTCTACCATCAATGCTCAAGTGGTAAAGTAAGGCCTGAGCCCTTCTCAATGAGCTTTCAGTCCGAATAGACAATAGATGCATTGGCCTAAATTCTGCTGACTCACCCCTTGTGACTTCAGGGAGTTAACAGTGTATAATTTAGGACAGAATTTAGTTCATATGTTGTACTATACGGCCTGCTAGGAAAGAGGTTTCTCTTAACTATAAAACTCACTTTTTGCTGATAGAGCAATCCTGAGAGTTAGCTAGAATGAAAAAAAGAGCTCTTGTACTCTCCTCTAGTTCCGGTGGCCTATTTAACGTCAATTTTCCACATGAGGTTCCAGGCAATCCTCTTTCAGCACCTGAAAAGGATGGTCATCTAAAATGTGACCTACCTAGTATATGCTTGTTTACTATATTTAGAAATGGTGAAGAGAGAAGACTGGACAAAGAATCTTGTTGTAGGTGCATCCAGGCCATTTTTAGTTTGTAGAGTTTAGGCTTAAGCTTATAGGCTATTTTTGTGAGGAAAGTATATGCTAATAAATTAAGCTTGCTGTGTCTAAGACTTGCTGTGTCTCAGAGTTTTAGGGGGTTTTTTTCTTGCAGTTGGTGGTGATGAAGATGTTAAGGATAAGGTAACTCTCCCATTGGGAATTGCTCTGTCCATTCATCTTTGCTATTCCAGGTGCAGCTGAAGATATTTCAGGAAGTAGCCAGTGATCTTTAGCGTCTCTATTGGGGACGTAAAAACAGAGTCCCAATTGAAGAATTGTCTTTTTAAGATATTAAGCTAGTTACTAGTAGACTATGTCTATGCTCCCTTCTCATTCTTCTTAAAAACAAACACACAAAAAGAGTCAGAGGATGCTGCTGGTGGTGGCTATTATTGTGATGTTGGATAGATAGCTAGCCAGCAGGAGCCTGTGATGTTTCTCATTTTTGTGTAACTTAAAAAAATTCAGCCATCTAGCTGTGCTTCATCTAGCTGTGCCTCATAACTGGCCAATAACAATGGATTTCATTGCTGTTCTCTTCATCTCCCTTTCTCAGCAGCTCGCTGTTGTGTGTGGTCTTAATTTAGGTTCTGATCCTGCAATAAATTACATCTGGCTTCATTACCGGATTAGGGCCTTAGAGTGTAAACTATCTAGGTTATGGACTTCTTGTGGATTTACCTGTATAACACCTGGCACAATGGAGTCCTGATCCTTATTGGGGGCCCTAGGTGCTATTGTGATGCTGCTGTTGATTATTTCTTCTTTGAAATACTGATCCAAAGCACATTAAAGTCAATGGAAAGACTCAATTGATTTCAGTGAGCTTTGGATCAGGCCCTATGTGTTCAAAAGTGTAGTAGGTGCTATGCAGACACGACAGACATGGTCGCTGGCTAAAGAGCTAAGGGTGGGATTTTATAAAGTCTCACAAAGAGATTCAGGTGCCTGATTGCCTCTTTAGCTCATCTACCGCTTAATCCTATAGGTACCTAAAGTTCCACAGGTGCCTAAATTCCAGTAGGATTTACAAACTAGGTGTTCCCCCACCTATCTTGCCTTTGGGACCCTATCCTATAGGCATGCCCAGAGCATGTTGACAACCACACAAAACAGCAGGAGGTAGAGGTGTTGCCTTGTTTATAACATTTAGTCCAGTGGCTAGGGCACTCTCCCAGGATGTGGGAAACTTGGATTCAATTCCTACCTCTGCCTGATGTGGAAAATGGACTTGAACTTGGGTCTCCCACCTCCCAGGAGTGTGCCATAATCTATAGCAGGGGTGGCCAAATTTACTGACCCTCCGAGCCGCATACAACAATCTTCAGAAATTCGAGACCTGGGCCACACTTGCTGGGACTAGGGGCTTCTGCAAGAGGCACCTGCCAGGGCTTAGGGCTTCAGCCCTGCTCTTGCTGAAGTCCCAAGACCTGGCAGGCATGCCCCATGGGGCTGAAGCCCTGAGACCCCCTCTGCCCAGAGCAGAAGCCCCTAAACCACCATCTCCCTAATGAGATCCCTAATCTCATTTTTGTGGGGGGGGGAAAGGAAATACCGTGTTTTGATAAGTGTTTTTTCTTTTTTTGGTTTGTTTTAAAATGTATTGTCATATTAACATAAAATAAAAAATATAAAAATTTCAAAATTGACACACAGTTTAATTTTTATAAAATTGAATCCATTTTTATTAACATGAAATGTTTCAATTGACTCCAAACTACGTTGTTGGTTGTTTTTGTTTAGTTTTTCCCCAGAGATTTCATTTCATGGGAAATGTTGATTCTTCAGTCTGACATTTTTCTTTAAAAACAGCAGAATTTCCTGTGTAATAGAAATTTTGAGTTTCAACTGCCTCTACTCTCAGAGTTGGGATCATGAGTGACTTGGGCAAGGGCAATATAGTAGGAAGCTAAATTAGATCGTAACCAAGAGAAGCGAAAGACATAAACTGAGATGCCATTAATAAAGCATTTAGGTTTTGTAGAAACAAGCTGTTTATAGTTTTTTCAAACGTCAATTCAGATAATACAGGTTAACATGAGCACAATCTAGGTTTTAAAATATCTAACAATCCTCTAATTATTCCTACAACATTTATCTGATCTTCGCCTTTTGCAGAGCTTGGCCCCACTGAAGTCCCTGTACCTTGTGCAGCTCCAAGCACATCAGTGCTTAACAGATCAAAGATATGTCACTGCAGACATCTAGAGGTCAGCGTAAGTTCTAATAAGTCATTTAACAGAAACTTTCTTCTGAAGAACAGTTCTTCTGCCTAAGGGAAACTTGTCGTTTGGCAGCAGCTTTCCATCCTCCTGGTTTGGAATGCTGTAAAATTTCCTTCAACTTTTTCCAGAGGGCAAGTAACACAAACTGAAGAAAACAGTGCTGATTTTCCAAGTAATCACCAAGAAACATAGCACAGCAGTCAAAGAATATTCATAATTAGGCTCAACTGTGCAAAGGAGATAGAAAGCTCAGATTGATGGAAATCATAATTAATACAAAGATAATTTTGAAGCGTCCAAATGCATCCATAAAGTATCCAGAAGTAATGAATCATGTATGACCATCACTTAATGATTTTGAGTAAACAGAGTAACAACATTCACAGTTGAATATCAACTTCTTAAATATTTTTATGAGGAGACATGGTAAAGAAGATGAATTGCATATAAAAGCTATGCTGGTAACTGAATTCATAGTGCCCAACAGTTATTTCTCTTTGAATCAGATCATTAATTTACTTAGAGTTGAAAGCCAATTAAGACTTCAATGAACACATACAAACAAAGAATGTACCATTTGTTCATTATTAGAATGAATGGCTCTCACAGACCTTTTAACAATTGCAAATACCGAGTGAATGTAGTTATGTTTACAGCTGGCAAACATAACTAAGAGGTGCCTAGAATAGTTCATAATAAAAGCAGCGTGTCCAGTCATGGACAAGGGATTATGTTATGCTTCTAAATGTAACTGGAGTTGCTGTAATTAAATATTTCCAAAGAAAATCCATTGTGGAGAGACAAGTTGTTGACATGTGATTCTTTTCAAGAGTGGCTGGTAGAGTTTGTGTTGTGGAGTGTTGTTATTGCTGCTGGTTCTGGAGCGCCTGTGTATTCAGCACCAGCATAGAGTGGAGTTTGCTGATTCGTCAGACGTCGATGTTACTCATAAAGAAAGACCACAGGCTTGGTTTGGTGGCAAAAACGCTCAGCCAGGTTTATTGTTAACAAAGCATGATACCAGTGCCTTGGCTCAATTGTTACAGGTAAACTAGCATATGTATGCCCTGACAAGGTAGCAGCTCAATCGGCATAACATAATGCTGTCCCCTAGGCTGGTGCAAAGATGTCCTTCTTCCTTTATACATTGATACAAACAAGTTATGTGCTGTACTCCAGATGTTTTTAGTTACCAACCTTATACCTGCTAGTTCAAATAAAACCTCCTCATCCATTATCCTGTCATCTCCTCCTTATCTTTGAGGGGTTGGTGTGTTTCTGCCATCTCTTAGGAGTGTGTTTAGCACTAGGTGTGTTTCTGTACCACCCCCTCAGATGAGGAATGTGCTTACGTGGTTAGCTGACACCTAATGTGTTACCATTCTGACAAGGCCTACTCTGGTTCATACTCTTAGTTATGCCTAGAGCGCCACCAAAGCCTACAGCTGGCTTGTAACTCCTCTGTTACTGAGCCTGGATTTCTTTTGCATGTGGTACTATATGCCACAGCCTTCCATCCATAATAGATTAACAAAAATCTAGTTTAAAATTACAAGAGTTGGGCAAAAGATGTTTGACTAAACTTTTTTCTGTCAAAACCAAAATGTGTGGAACACATATTTCAATAAACTTTTTATTGAGACGGTTTCTTACATCCAGAATGAGAGAGCTACACCCACCCTAGAGTCACAGGTGGTGGTTAGGGTGCTCAGCTTGGGCTTTGGAAGATCCAGGTTCAAGCCTCTGGTGTCCCACATCCCAAGGTGAGTGCCTAACCACTGGCCATTCTAGGGTCAGTGTGTTGCATGTTTTCATGAAAAAAATTCAAAAGATATCATTTTCATTTCATATGGTGATGAGAACAAATTTTGAAACCTCAATTTTTTGCAAAATAGAATTGTTATTCCAGCCAGCCCTATTTAAAGGCAAACTTTATTGAAACCTCTTATTTTACACAGTCTAACTGAGGTATGATTGTCAAATTTCTCCTCTGATTAGTAACCCAACCTTGCCAATTACCTTAAATGGGTAAAATAGTTTGGCAAAACTATTGCCAAAAAATACAAGATAAGATGAACCTGCACTCAGAATTTGAATCAGACCTGTTCTTTGGTTCAAAAATTGCAGAGAACATCCCATTTCCCAGCTCTCTCTCTCTAATAATCTGTGGCTTTGCATTTCCTAGTTTTGGTTAGGTGATAAACTTGTTAATTTTTAAAACTATCACCACTGTGTTTTCTCCCTTGTGGCTCTTTGCACTTGGGAGATGTGTCCCATGCACATCTACAAAGCTGCCTGACTATTCCCCTTCAAATCCCTCCTTAAATTCTCTCATTTGTTGTGATGTGCACATAAAGCTTGACAATGGTTAGGTAGCTGGTGTGCTGAGACCTCTCCTGAGCATGGTGACTAATCTAGTCTCATTGTTTACTTGTACTCCCCTGCCCGCCTATCTGTATCCATTGGTGGCTGCTTGTCCTAAACTTATATTGTAAGCTCTTTGGGACAGAGACTGTCCTTTTGCTCTGTTTTTACGGTGCCTAGCACAATGGGGTCATGGTCCATGACTAGGACTCCTAGGTGCTATGGTAATCAAATAATAAGTAATAATTTAGTCTAGAATACTATGAAAACAGTTGTTCTGTGATGTTCCTAGTTTTGCTCCACTAAGTCAATGGCAAAACTCTCATGGGGCCAGAATTTCACCTCTGCTTTTCTAGCCAATCCAGAATGAATCTCTGAACCATTAGAGATTTACCCATTACTATAAATTGTAGACATTGGAGCCAATCCAGTGACATGCTCCATTAATAAAAACTGAAGCACAAATATTTTAATTGTGATGAGATTCTTTTGTAAAACTATAAATGTTCTGTCCACAGTGCAGCATAAAATTGCTAGACTGCTATTCCATTAGCTCAGAAGCCACAATGAAACTATATAATGTTACTTACATAACAACATCAGAAGTCTTTACAAGAAAGGTGCAGCTTTTATTTTTGTGATCAAAATAAGAGGGAGTATGGTCAGTGGAAGAACCATTCTATTGGCTCAACACTTGAAGCCACAGAATAATTAACGAGGCACTGAGGAACAACGGAAGAAATGTTCCAGGAGGGTATACTATTTAAGTGCAGTTGATCCAAAGCCAATCCTGTGGAGGCTCAGACTTGCCCACCAATGCTGACCTGAAAATAAAGATTATGGTGTCTTCCAGATTTTGGAATAACAGTTTTCTAATCTCTAATGCCAATAAATGAGAATTTACTTCAATACAATGTTAATTCTGAGAACATGCATTCTTTGAGAAAATTCTAAATTAACTCAGCCAAAATATATATCCTGTATGTTGTATGGTAAAGATTAAAGACAACACTGCAAGGGTCATGCTCCTTTGAAAACAGGAATAAAAAATATTGCAGTACCTATATGCAGTATGACTGATGTAACATTGGGCCTCTGTGGCAAGGTGAAGCTGAGTTGGAATGACAGAAGGGCATTTTCTGTGCCCTTCTACACTCATTGGCACCTGGGAAGCACCCTGAAATGACCATAGTATATCTGTGTGAAAACAACTTGGGATTTTGAATGTCAGTTGTACGGAGATTTTTCCCAGACTTTTTCCCAAGGGTGAGTGTAAACTGGTCTGAAATGCTACAGTGGAGAGGGTGGTGGGAAGCTGCTAGGTTTCCGTAGGTTGACAAGGCCAGAGGTAGTGTGTCATTGAGAAAAGGAAGGATTAGTAACGACCCACCAAACTATCATATCTGGTACCTGAGGGATGTTGGGGTACACCTCTCCGAGTGGGGAGTGGATAAATATTTGGCTGATGTTAGTTAACAATTCACTCCCTATCTGGAAATCTGTTGCATGTGGGAGGGGGAGGAGGAGGCAGCCAAGCTAATTGCTGGTGCCTCTTTGTGGCAGATGTCCAGTACAGGTACTCATTCCATTGGGGTGCTAGTTTCCTCATAAAGAGGAACTGGAGGTGGATTCAGGAGAAAGTATCTTCCAAAGAAGCTGGAGAAAGGTGGGTGAGGTGCCCAATTTCTGGTACAGCAAGGAGACAACCCGCTCATGTGAGGGAAGGATGTTGGGGTTCCAGCAATAGGCTGGGGACCAGCTCTGGAGAGAGGGTCATAATGGGGGTCTGATGGCAGCCCTTTAGTAGGTAGAAACAAATGAAAGGAGGAATGATGACCTGCACTGTGCAAGTTATTGCTGCATAGTTTCCAGATGAGTTAAGTTAATAAAATTGCGGCCTAATTAAACCACATCTCATACAATTTTGAGGCAAATGCCTGATGCAGAATCAGACCTGTAAGGGTCCACATAATTCTATGGGTCCTAGGTGTGACTAGAACTTTCAAAAAGTGTTCCTATCACAGCCATTACTGTGGAAACCATCCAGACATATTCTCTTTGTGCAAGAATTATATAGAAAGAAGAGCTAAGCACACAGAGATGGATGTTCCCCACAAAAATCACTTTTTAAAAAATCTCTGTATTCCTTTTGTCTGAAAAACTTTCCATGGATGTGTCCTGTCTCTCCCTCAGCTGGTCACAAAAACAATGGCTGACAATAGTTTGTCTAAAGACAAGAAAGATAGTGAAATATCAGTTGTAAGCCATGAATTCAAACTCTTAACAATTAACCCAATCAGTTTCCCTTACAGCAAAACATAAACTGTTACACATCCAATTCATGGTTACCATGGTAAACTAAAGTACACTGTGCAACCCCAGCTGTGAATCATTATCCAAACATTCAATTATTAATGCAAGTATCTTCAGTCACAGCATCAACTATTGCCATATCAAACTAAGGTGCACAGAACAAATAGACTAAGATCAGGCATCAGCAACCTTTGGCACGCAGCTCGCAATGGTAAGTTCCCTGGCGGGCTGGGCTGGTTTGTTTAATTGCTGCGTCCGCCGGTTTGGCCGATCGCAGCTCCCACTGGCCGCAGTTCACTGCTCCAGGCCAATGAGGGCTGCAGGACGCAGTGCAGGCCGGGGTATGTACTGTCGTCCGCGTCCCGCAGCCCCCATTGACCAGTGAGAGCCGCGATCTGCCAAACCGGCAGGACGCGGCAAGTAAACAAACTGGCCCAGCCCACCAGGGATCTTACACTGGCGAGCCACGTGCCGAAGGTTGCCGATGCCTGTTATAGATCAATTAATCTTTTGACTGAGAACAAGCATTGAAAATTTCAGTCCAAATGAAAACTTCCACACAATTAAACTAGTGACAGAAATGAAATTTATAAATAGGTTTTCTATTTCCTTTCATTTGGATTTATCAAGTAGCTGTCCAAAGTTCTAGATGTTGGACATATCTTATAAACATCCACACATAACAACCATAATTATAGCATTAGCTACCCTAAACAGTGGTTTAAGTATTTACCTCTAGAGCTGTATGAAATACAGCAAAATTGAAAATGATTAGGAATTGGCCTTTCTGAGTCTATGGAGCACCACAGTATTTCAGAGTCTTCTACGGAAGTGACATTTTGTCCAGAATGAGCACAGAACATTTCCCACTCTCCATTGAAACTTTGTGGCAACTTTTCACAGTGCATTTATTTTATTTGGGTGCGGATTTGCTTGGCAATCCAGTTCAATAGAATTGGTATGGATTTGGCTGGGATTGGTTGCATGGTTTCAGTTATATAGTCTAGTGGAGTGAGGATTTTACTGAGAGGAATCAACATGATTGGCTGGATGACTTCTGGTGTTCTTAGTAATTGGGAAGGCAGGCTGGCTGCTGGGAAACTGAACTAAGTTGAACATCTGACCCCCACACCCAATTCAAGTCCCCTATCTTCCTTTTTTCCCCTTCAATTTAAAAGACTAATTTAGGGTGACTAGTGTTTTCCCCCTTCATTGACTGTGCAGAAAGATCCTGGTTATTGACACTGTTTCTACACTCTTTCTAATTTTATTTTTCAATACAGTATTCCTCTTGTGCTAACTTGAATGTAAATGTGTCTTTTGACCTTCACAGTTTTCAGCTGACAGAGGCATTTTAAATTTCCTTCTCTGAAGGAATAAGCTTCAGCCAGCTAAGCACTGGGAAGCAAAACATTCACAACGAAAATAGTTGTCTCACTAAAATAATGCTTTATGAGAATTTATTATTTATAGTACATAGCAAAATTTCATAATGTGTTAAGTTACTATGTGCTATTTACAGTGTTTTATATTGACATAATGGGCAGAAAGTGAGGTAATGAACTGGGAAGTATTGTAACTCGCAAGAGAGAAATTCAGATTTTCAGTCTGTGTATGTGTGCGAGGGGAGGAGAGAAATTTCCCATTATACAAGGTCTTACTTTGGACTGAAGCCTCCTTTTTCCTTAGTAGATACAATAGATGTGAAGCGAAATTTTCAAAATGTTGTGCACAAATTATTTGTGGCACAAATGAGGGTATCTACATGCACAAAATTCCAATTGTATTCAAACATAAGGCCTGATCCAAAGCCCATTGAAGTGAATGGGAGTCTTTCCATCGACTTGAATGAGTTGTCGATCATTTCCATAGTGTTCACAATGTATTCATGCAAAAATCATATGTTATTTGTGAGTACAAGTGATAATGTGGAAAAAATCTGCATGCCCAAGTGATTTTTGTGCACAAAAACAAAGGCCAGATTGAGGGCCCTTTTAAAATTCCTGTTCCTCTCCTACCTACATACCCTGACCCCCTGCAGGGTAAGATCCATTCTGTTTTTTTCTTGTGTGCCATGTACAAAACTCCCAACTAAATTCAGATTCCAAAGTCTCCATGCTGGGGAAAGAAAGGCAGGAAGAGCACTTCTGTTTTTGATACCAGATTCAGTTTGAAGTGCTGGCAGTCGGAAATATCTTGTAAAGTGAGAAAGCTTCATACAAAAGTCAGTGATGGAGAATAATTGTGGAACACCATATAGAACTGAGATTTTGGGGGAGGGGGTCATTTTGTTTTTGTAACTTGTAAAACAGCAGCAGACCTTTTCTTTATAAGGTGAAATAGGCAGAATGAGTACACTGGGAAGTTCTAATCCTATGGCTCAATCCTGCCCCTTTTGAAATCAATAGGAGGAACAGGGCTATGTAAAGATGCACAAACATATTTTGCCTAATTTTTTGGTACCTCACTAACATCCTGGGTTTGAAATATTGACTCTAATATTACTGGGGTCATTGGCACTTGAGAGACTATTAAAATGGTCTGATTCTAATTATGATAAATTAGGGTTGATATAGAGGCTGTCCAGCATTGTCAGCCTTGTTTTTTTTTATTTGTTGAGAAAATGGTTACAGGAAAAAATGGATCAAAACTTTCACTAATTTTGTGAACTCTCCAAAATTGCTTGTGATTCACCTGCTGACCCTAACTACTATTTTTGGGGAAAAGAAAAAGATTAAAAGTTCTCAACATCTTTATATAAACTGCAGACATTTTTAAAAGAGTCATGGGGGTATATAATGGACTTTGTTATACCCTAAACCATTGTGCCCTTCTTAAGATGGGGATTTTCTTCAAATAAAGTTGTTGAGGTGCATTAGAACACAAAAATACTTTAGTTTGATTCCTTACCTGGTGGAACTGCTGATTATCTGCTCCAGAGTTTCTGCATAGCTTGGAAATTTAGATATGTAGAAGTCTGCTGTTATAAATTGACCAGAAACTTGTTAATAAAAGCACCTGAATCTTCTGGTTCTGCAAAGCTGCTTTGGGAGTCTACCCATTTAAAAGGCAAGCAAGGAAAATGCTATGTTGTTCTGTCTGAATGTAAATTAGGCAAAGCCAATTAAATCCTTTATTGTGTGTTTGAATGTAATAACAATTTGAGATCTCCAAAGAACAGGCTCAAATGGAATTATTTAATCAGAGATTAGTACAGCACTATATGGAATACAGAAAGAATAGATACATCACCACCTTTGGTGTAAGAGCTGACCTCTGTGTCAGGTAAGATGCCGACAGTTTTGTATTCTCCTTCTAATTCCCAATACCCTTGTCTTTTTTTTAATAGAATATGATACAAAGAAACCCCTTTTGTGAATGGAAAATACTTTCCCAGGATCAATTTCACCATATGATATATTTTAACATTTTTGTTTACCTCACTACTTATAGAATTTCCACTATGGTAGCTTTATGTTACAAGATTGATCAGCAAAAAGAGAATGCTAAACTTATCACTATCCCTACAAGATGGGTCAACTGGCAGTTCCCCAAAACATCTTTTAATGGATCTCCATTTCTTCATTGCATCCTGCATCTGCAATCACAATTGTTCCTGATCAATCAAGCAGTCCTGCTTATGTCACTGTAGACACTTTTGGTAGTTCTCTTTTCTGGACATCTGTTTTCCTATAGATTTGGAGGTGCCAGCCAAGATGCATTATAGTCCAATATTCAATCCTAAAAAATTACTGGATATAGGTCACTCACAGGTTATGGACCAACACTCTGGCCTTACTATCCAAAAACACTCTTTGCTAATACCATAAAGATTTTTGATGAATAGTTAATATGTAAATGACATTAATCTTCAAAGAAGAGGACTAAAAAGGTCAATATTTACTGACAAGTACCAACACCTTTTCCCAATATAATTTATGTGGCTGCTTGGTACCCCTGTGTGAAAGATCACCTTCCAAATTTTGTGTGTCTGTGGCTTTCCCCCCTCCTCTATTCAACTCTGAATTGAAAGTATACACAAAGATAATACAAGCAACTGATGCTCAGTCATGCTCCAGAACTATTTTTTGGTGTCCATCCACCCAAATTCAGATGGCCAATATCACAACTCCATAGAATCACAGAAATGTAGGTCTCAAGAGGTCATATAGTCCATCCCCCCACCACGCTCAGGCAGGCCCAAGTATACCTAGACCATCCCTGACAAGTGTTTGTCAATCTGTTCTTAAAAACCGCCAGTGATGGGAATTCCATAACTTCCTTTGGTAATGTATTTCAGTACTTAACCATCCTTGTAGTTAGAAAGTTTTGTCCCAATATCCCACTAGATCTACCTTGCTGCAGATTAAACCTATTACTTCTTGTCCTACCTTCAGTGGACATGGAGAATAATCGATCACCATTCTCTTTATAATAGCCCTCAACATATTTGAAGACTGTTATCTGGCTTCCTCCCTCCCCTGTTGTCTTTTCTCAGAACTAAACATGCCCAGTTTTTTTAACCTTTCCTCTTAGGTCAGGTTTTCTAAACATTTTATGATTTGTGTCCCTCTTCCTCCCTGGGCTCTCTGCAGTTTGTCCACATCTTTTTCTAATCCTGTCTTCCAAAGTACTTGCAATCCCTCCCATCTTGATCATCTGCAAATTCTATAAGCATACTCTCCACTCCATTATCCAAGTCATTAATTAAAATATTGAATAGCACTGTACAATATTCCAGGCTATGGGTTCCTGCTAGATACATACCACCAATTTGACAGTGAGCCACTGATCACTATTACTCTTTTAGCTGAAGCTCTTTATTGTAGGTCAGTCCCCAGTGAATAATCATAAAACAGCCACAAGTAAGGTACCTGATTGGCCATCTCCACGCTGAGGAGAGATGCTGAACTAAGAAAGCATGAACACCAAATCGTTTTCTCGTATGTCATGGTAGAGTCACTGTCAATCAGTATGGTGAAGTGCTTTAAAATGCAGCTGCCTTTAATGCCTGTGACATGGCTATAAACAGACTTTGGGCTCCATACTCGTAGAGCCTTCATGGGTACAACTAAGCAAGAAAATGAAAGATAAACTGTGAGACAAGTCCCTTGTTTATGTATACTTCAGCAAAGTGCAGTATAGAGACCTTATAGTCTCTTAAGATGACCACAAGGAACTATCTTTTAGGATAGTCAAAGACAGGTATTTTATTTCTCATGTTTCTTGTCTGCAGATTTGTTCTGGTGATCAAGTCAGTTTACCCATCCCAATGGAGGTGTTAGAACATCAGGATTGCAGATATAAAAAGGCTGGGATAAACTAATTACTGTTGCCAATTGCTTTTTAGGTGGAAATATTTATTCATGTAGGAGAGAGTGAGGATGAAAGAATAACTTTAGAAATATCCTGCAGCCCTGATGGAAGACATTGCTAAAACAGTAGTATGTTCTGGGTATGTATGTATAAGACATTCTACACAAGAGTGTAGTTTCATAATAGCTTGTTCATGGTTGGATACTATAGATCATGGGTTAGATTCAGTCCTGGATTGTGCTGTCTTCTGCTGACATAACCCAAGGTGCAGGGCTCCTGGCATCAGAAAATGTATCAGAAGGGGATTGTGGGGACCCAGCTTCACTAGGGGCCTGCACTTGCATCCTCAAAAGTAAGGGAGTGCAGTTTGGAAGAGGGCAAGGTTAGGGAGGCTGTGGGATGTATTAATTCAGCACATGCCCCGGAGAGCCTTTGCTGGTGGAACTTTTATGAAGCTCCAACTGCTCGCTGTTCAAAGCTGCCCTCAGCAAAACCCCCGAGGGAGGGTTGCGGAAACCTCTATGCTCTCATCTGTGGTGAGTCCTTAAGGGGCACAGTCCTCAATGGTCAAGGAGGTGCAGTTTGTACTGTCTATGGCAAATAAACGGTCTATGGCAAATAGTGCAGCCAGTGCATGTAGCCTATATGTTATAAGGGACTATATAATGGTGCACATTTTCTGTGGGAAAAATGGACAATGAAACATCACAACATATTTCTAGTATGGTTCACGCTAGCATCTGTGGAGCTTCTTGCCAATCAAAGAACAGTCTGTGATAAGTAAACTATTGCATAGCTCCTTGGGACAGAGACCATGTCTTCGGATGTGTTTGTACAGTGCAATGCACAACAGTTGTACAAAAGAACAAGCTCTAGCATTATTGTTGTCTGTTCTCAGTTATTAAGGAACTCTGTTCCTTGTAGAAAATGGAACTCTCAAGCTGTCCTTTCGCTGAAGTTCACCTTTAGGAAAGCTAGTTTTGAAAATGTGGCAAGTGCAACAGTGAGAATGTCAGAAAGGCCTGAAAATTCATCTCCTCCACATCTATTACTGTCAATGTTCTTTTCATTATGATTTCATCAGGATTAATTAACAGGATCTGTGATAATATGATGCATGTATTTGATATACAAAACCAAATTAGCTGTACAATTTATGCTTCCGTGCAGCTGCTACTCTACGTTTTGATAGTCAGGAGTATAGATTGGATGCATTAGTCTATATCAGCTGTCTGTGACTAGCTACTTGGCTTCCTGCTGTCTGATACCCATGAGGTGACACAGGTCACAGTGAATGCTGGTGCTAGTGGTTGAACTTGCTGGAGTCATGGCTTCTGAAGTGGACAACCAATACAGAAAATCATAGGTTTTCTTACAAGCATATGTATTAAATGCTTTTATATATGTTAGAATACTATATTTTAAACATATTTTAGGGCAGAATTATGGAATGCCTAATTATATTTGTTTTTTGTGTGTTTTCTCAATAACCATTCATGTAAGAAACTTGTAAGATATATTACTGGTATGATTTATCAGTTGCTACAGTAAATCCAGGAAGAGGCTGCTTGTAAAATTGTTCAGAGGAGGAGGTCAGATTTAGCACAGACAAGCTTTAGTCGATAACTCCAGTAGTATCTGGTTAATCTCCTTTCTGTATAAATACCTGGTTCTGACATGAGAAGTCACTTTTACAGGGATTATTTTCTCAGCAATTTAGTAGAGCAGATAATAGGTTAAACCCTGGAGTCATATTTCTATTTTTTAAAATATAGTATACCATTCTATGCACGCAAAAAATGCAGAATTGACTATGTTTTGAGAGCCTAATCTGAAGCACTTGAAATCAGTGGGTGTCTCTTCCCTGCCTTCACAGGGTTTTGCATTAGGCCTTTAATATTTACATTTTAATCTTTTCCATTTAACTGTAGTATGTGTTCATATTTGGACTCAGTCTTGCGAAAGATGCCAGGCTGACAGCCCAGGAGACTGAAGCCTTCTGTTTATTCACAAAATAGGTACAAAGTTCAAGCTTCCCTCGCCAGTTGAAGTGTCTCTATCCTGAACTGGAGGGACCACTACAAGATATGAGGTTCAGTTTCCATACTCAGTTCCTTCACCTCTGTGCTCAGAAGGCTAACAAAAATAAGCTGATTTACTGTCAGCTGTGGAGCAGGGGAAGGTTTTTGTTTGTTTTTTGAATGGATATGCTCATCTACTGGTAATGAAGCCACCAAATAGCCATCAAATGGTAAACAATTTTGGGTGACTACTAACCTGGGCTGGATTTGAACGGATAATCTAGAAGCAAAAGACTGCATTTCACAACGGGTCCCAGTGCACTATAATTAGAGCTGGGTGAAATTTTTTAACCCGGACTTCTTTTTTTCAGTGAAAAATGCAGATTTGGCAACACTGAACTATTTCAGTAATTATATCCATTTTGTCAAATTGTTCTGAATAAAAACAAAAAACAAAAAAATCCCCAAAAATCTGAATGTTTTGTTCCAACATTTTTGAAACATTTCAATTTTTCAGTTTGGAACAACTTTCTGTTTTGAAACTTCCTTTAATTTTATTTTACAAAAATTCAAAAAATGTTTGAACTGGAAACAATGTTTTGATTTACCTGAAACGGTTTCCTCCTAACTTTTTGAAATGGCCAACAGACTGAAAAATCCATTCTGTGGTCAGCTCTAGTTATAAAGTTGTTGTGAGGGTCTTACTAGAAGCTCAAATACTTTAAAAATGTTTCAGCTAATGAAGGAATGCAAAACAAAGGGAAACATGTTCCATGAACGTGAAATAGGGGTCTCTGTACTGAAATGCGATTTTATATTTAATAGGTGAGGGTAGCAGCTCAGATTATAAATGTAATGCCTTTGTATTATACCTGGTGCACATTTATCTAAACAGTGTTGGGCTTTAAAACAGCTTACATTAACTCTGCATGTGTGCTGTGAATCCAGAAAGGACTTGAGGTTTGCTCCGTTAAGCCATTTTTCATGGTTTTGGCAGGTGAGAAGGAGCTTGTTACTGATACATGCTTGCTTCCCACCCCCCCACCTTCCCCATTTCACACTTCTGAAATGGACATAATAAATGAGGAAAGTAGACTGATTCTAAGATAACAAACGGAGTGAGAAGGAAGGTACATTAAGCAACAAAGAGGAGTATATTAAAGCTAAGTGGATTATGGGAAAGCTCCAAAAAGTTTCTGGTTCTCGCTTTGCTCCAAGACTATTAGGCTTGACAGTTTAACATGCATGTGCATTAGAATAGGAATTTCTCCAGTGTGTTTCCTTTGAGATGGTATTTCACGGGACACTGACAGGGGGCACCACATAATGTCTATGCAGCTCCAGCAAACCTTCTGCTAGTAGATAAACATTGTGCCACTTCTTTATGGAGTTCAGCTCACTCCCTCCCTCCATTGTGCTTTGTGAAGTGGTACAGAGGAGGAGAGGGAGAAATGAATTTGCTTTCTCCTTTAGGGCACTGCGCACCCTTATGGTCCTCTCTCCCACCTTATGTACAATGAGACATGTGTCTGCGTCCCTCATAGTATAAAGATGGCTATTCCGATTGCTCACAACCTCCCTCTTCTCCATGCTGCACACCCACATAACACCCAGGCAAGAATATGGCCTAGAATAAATTATTTGTGCAAAAGTAACCCTCTTCTCAGAAATCTATGAGCTGGTGCTCTGTTTCTTCATCTTTAAATATCAAAATCATTGTCTTATGTGGGGTAGGAGAAAATAATACATTAGCAGGCCAGTGATTGCCACTTGGATATGAGAATGACCTGGCATTTTCTAGCCAAGTCTCTTAACTGATGCAAATAATTTATCCTTCATGCCAAGCTCCACAGATCTATTACAATGGGCTTATCAGTCTGCTTGCAGGTGAGGGGCAGAACCACACCTGACAGTCACTGACAAGTTGGTTCAGTAATAAGGCTGTCAGTTCCCAATGATGTCCCTGGCTGCATTTGATTTTTGGGGGTGTTATCCCTTTAGCACCACTTCCCCTTCGGAGGTGTTTGCAAGCTTAAGGCAGAGAGGTAGGGCAAGGAAAGCCAGAGGCAAAAGGGAAGGGTCTGTGTCTTCTGCTCCCTTCCTTCTTGAGTGTCTCATTGGGGCGCTCAGTGAGCTCTCTGGGAACAGAGCAGTTTCCCACACCGGCTGGGCAGGGTTACCTTGACTCCCTGCCCCTTGGCAGGAAGGCAGGCAGGATGGGAAAAGAACTGGCTCTTGGACAAGGTCTCCCCTGCATCTTCATGAGGGGAGCAAAGCCAGAAGGGCAATGCACTGCACAGCAGATTGCAGAGCTGAGTCTCCCTCCCCCCAACCCCACTTCCCCTCAAATCACTGATGGAGGGTACCAGACAGAACAGGCACCATCAACGGGGGGGGAGGGATAGCACAGTGGTTTGAGCATTGGCCTGCTAAACCCAGGGTTGTGAGTTCAATCCTTGAGGGGGCCATTTGGGGATCTGGGGCAAAAATTGGGGATTGGTCCTGCTTTGAGCAGGGGGTTGGACTAGATGACCTACTAAGGTCCCTTCCAACCCTGATATTCTATGATTCTATGAACACCAGGGTTAGTTCCCTCCACCTGCTCCTGCTTCTATGACAGTCCCCCACCCTCCCACTGGGTATCCCTACTCAGATCCCAGGTCAAGACCTTCAGGGGAAACACTGACCTCTCTGGCCCAAGTGGACCCCATACAACAGAGAGGGGTCTAGCTTCCAAGGAACCCATCCTTGAGCCCCAGGCCCTAGTACCTCCCTTGAGATATCCAAAGGGGCCCCATGTTGTTGGAGCAGGGACATTAAGTCAATCATAGGCCTGAAGAGAGGATGAATACTATCAGGTACAAGGTCTCATCTCAGAAGGCTGGTAACAGAAAATTCAAATGGCCATAACAGCAATTCTGGGTATCCCCTCTGCAGCTCACCTGTTGGCAGAGATCTAGCTCCAATTGTATATTCTCTGCTTCCGCAAATGGTGAATCAGATATTTTTAAGAGAGCTTTCCAATTCAGTTCTGCAGCCTGGGATAAGTTTGGGTGCACATGCACAAGCCATTAATAACTGGCAAGCTATGTACATTATTTAATAGATGAGATTGGTGAATCACATAAGTATAGACATGAACACTTTATTTACCATCCAAATAATTAGCGCGACTGAGAAAAATACAGATACATACAATAGAAAGGCCGCTTGTACAGTCATTCTATCAAACTCCTGGAAGCCACAGAAAATACATACTAGAAGATACTTAGTGGAGTACATCATAAGTGGAGGCAATGGCCCAGTTTACACCAACCTGTCAATCCCGATGTGTCCAACTAGAGTCAGGCAAACGCCTTTAGGAGACCTTTTCCCCATTCTACCCACATAGATCCTGGACCATAGCTAATGAGGTTTCAGCCCCCTACCCCCATGTGGTATTCCAGGAAGCCTTCTTTGGTATTGTAGCTAATCAAACTTCCAAGGCTGGCCTACATTATTTGCATCAACTCCTTTCCCAATACTTTTGACATGTCAATGCAGTTGGTGTCATGGATACATTTACTATAAATCCACCAAAATTTACTGTTTTACACTTGCTTTTGCTGCTTTGAGGTTTAATTGTTTGTCGAAAGTTGTAGGCTGCTAAATCCTGTGACCTTTGGTCAAGTACTCCTGCTAAGGTAGGCTTTTTTACTGGGCCATATTTAGGCCTCAGCCTATTGCCAATAATAATATTTTGTATCTTATGTATGTCCCTACTTGTGTTTCTGCTATATTCGCATCACTTATAAAAGCACTTTTGCACATAACATATGAGTTAAGATTGCCTCATACCTTCTATAATATCAGGCCCTGGGCCACAGGTCAACAGCTCAGAGAATGGGCACCAGAAAAAGAGAACCTAGCATCTACCAGCTGGAACACAATGATTCACTGAGGTCTCAGAGCATGGCTGCTTTCATGGATTACAGACCTGTTCTGGTTGTAATACTCAATGTGTCAGAGAGGGTTTTCAACTATAACTGGGAAGGAAACCCCATCAGCCCTATCCCAAAGACTGAGTCTCCTGTCCTGGATGGAGTAAAGCTTCCTATCTCGATGTGCACTGCTCACCCAGGGGAAGATGAACTCCAAGGCTTCCATAGCAGACGACGGATTAAAAGAGTGGTCCCTACACCCGTAAATATCTCCATCATCGCAAGTCAGTGTGGCTGGCTGGAAATTAACCTCTTTTCATCTTAAAATGGTAAATAAAGTGCCCTGCAGTCTCTCTCTTTCAGGACTCAGGTTGTGGAGATGCTATATGACCTCTTGCAAAGCTGGGCAAGGTCCCTGCTATGTCTTCCCACCTTTTCCACTGCTCTCCAGGAGAATACAAACAAGACAGTGGCAGGGATATTGTTTCTGCCATTCTGGCTGAAAAGGCAGTGGGCTGTCAGGCCTGGTTAACTAGCACTGGATCATCAGATATTTCTGTCTCTCGGAGGAGGACTGCTATGGCAATACCAGCCCTCCATCCTGGATCAGACATGTTTAAAATGAATATTTGGATGAAGTGATTTTATTGCTCTCATGGACCCTAAAAGAGAAGTCAACAAATAGAACTTATTCTACTGGCTGGTTCAAAGTTCGCAGTATAACTACCATGCTAAACCAGTGAAACATAGTCTTGAGTGGCCATATCCCAGGAAGGCTTTATTGTGGGTTTATAAAACTGTCCAAGTAAAAAGGTCAAGTCTCTGTAGTATAATATTCTCAGCATGTTCGAGAGTGAAGCTTTGTACAAATCCCTATATTAAATGCTCCCATAGGGCACCAATCTTAATGCAATCCGGTGAGGTCATAGAGCAGGACTTTGGAACACCATTATGCTGCTGACAGCAGTGTCTAAGCAGAACTCCTGCTGAATGTGTCACTGTACTTTCTAAGCTACTACCTCCAATCAAATGAATGTTTTTACATGAAGCTGGGAACTTTCTCTGAGACCCAGTATTGTACTTTTCATTCAGACAGGAACTCTGGACAACTGTCACAGTACTCATTGCTTAAGTAAATTCAAGAAATATTCCTCCTTCGGTTAAGTATCAGTCCAGTCCTTCGGTGCATTGATAATATCAGGGCAAAGTAATCATGTTGCCTGTATTGAGGCCATTAGTTCACCACATTTTGTATATTGGCTATCCTGTTTTAGCTGATGCCATTTCCTTCCTTTTGGCAGAAGTCTTCACCATGCTTTAGTGACCAGGAGAAAATGGAGGAAAGAGATATTATATAGTCAGTCTTGTTTTAGATTACCATCTTTAAAGGATGATCCTCTTTACCACCCTGGAGGTACCCAGCTCTGAAAATGCCATTGTAATGGATTTGTGGACCTTAGCATGAAGAAGAATAGAAAAATTCATCTGTGCTTGCTCAAAAATGTCCTTTCTTTCTAGTAATAGGATTCACAGATCCAGCCTACTCTAGAGAGAAATGGATTATGCATAAGGCTGCAATTTAGACATGGAGGTCATGGAATCTGTGACTTCCAAAGACCGCTTCGACTTCAGCCAGCACTGCCTGGGAGCTGCAGGGTCCCCTGCTGCCTGCAGAGGCAGGGAGCTGTGGGGTACCCCTGCGCCATCAGGCAGCGGGAGTTCCCCGCAGCTCCAGGCTGCTGCGGGCAGCAGGGGGGACCCCCAGTGCTCCCAGCCCATGGAAGCTGCCCAAACTCCCTATTTTGTCATGGATATTTTTAGTAAAAGTCGGGGACAGGTCACAGGCTTCCATGAGTTTTTCATTATTGCCCGTGACCTGTCCGTGACTTTTACAAAAAAAATCTGTGACAAAGTTTTAGCTTTAATTATGCAGAATAGAAATGGAAATTTATATCCAAAGATTTGCGTTTGTTGTCAGTAGGTAGAATATACCATGCTCTGCATTAGGAGAAATTGTTGTTTTTCCACAATCTGTAATATAAGAGAGTAGATTTGAATTATTCCAGCTGTAGAGGGACGAAACTTCAGGAGGGAGGGCATTCTCCTGTTGCCAGTGAATGACAGGTCTGGTTTTGACCCCAACCTGTAAGGAGGGGAAAGTACCACTACTACATCTCTGTGGATTGTACTCTGTAATGGAAATGTTTAAGTAAATACTGATATTTCCTATTCTATCACCTACTAGCCTTTTGAAAAGGCTTACATACATAACATCTCTGTAAAAGCTCTTTGATAAAGTTAAATTTACAAACACGATTCATTACTAGTAGTTTACTGTGTGTATTTTAGAAACGGTTTAGTTCCTTGTCTAATGAACAGTTATTTGAATTTCACTGTCCCTCAGATCTCCTTTCCTGCTGCATATACACAGTTCTGGTCTGTATAACCCAGTTTCAAATACTTTCTCTTTAAACAGAAAAGGAGCTTGCTTTTCATTATATGACTTCCAAAGGCAATTGCTCCACCAGGAAGATAAGGTGAAGAGGTGACTGAAATAATATGATATATCATTAAAACTAAAATGTGTTACAATTTTGGTGTAGTGTTACTGAGGGAATTCCATTTCAACATCCTTCCATCTGTGCCCCAAAGCATAATAGACTAGTGAGCATTCCCACTTTTTGCAAAGTCCCAGTTATCACATACACTGTAGTCTATGTGCTGCAAGCAAAAAACAAAACTTGTTCCCCCAACATAAAATCTCACTAGCTTTAAATCTTCCATTACTGCTGGCTACATTATAATGGAGTGCTTGTATATTGTGAAGTGCTTGTATATCCTCACTCCCTAAGAAAAATACTTTGGGGGGTCTCAAACAAATAGCTGTACAGCATCCTCACAGTGTGGCCATGCAAAATTGTCTCAGTTAATCAAGTCCACAATATGCTTTTGGTACAGTGTGTTGAGGGATATCTCTTGAAAGCTTTGTAATAGCAGTCTGTAAACTCTGTGGTTGGTCCAACACATCATCAGATCTGGACTTTCATGTCTCATGCTCAACTGGAAGCTCCACCTATTTATTTGTGTTACATTAGCCCCTAGAGGGTCAGGATTGAGGCTCTGTTGTGTTTATACATCATTTAACACAAAGTAGAACAGCAATCCTTGTCTCGAAGAGCAAGGTATAACAAATGGTGGGGAAAAGGGGGATGAGGAAAACAACAAAAAGGCTCCCTCTCTTCCTTTCCCCACCACTCTCTACCCAAAAATGTCCATGGGGGTTAAAGAATAAACGTAAATGAGTTGTATTCTAATCTACATGATCAAAAAGCCTACTGAAGTCCACTTTAAGAGAAACTGTTCTCCAAGACTGAATAACAGCTCCTGTAATTTCCTGGGTTGATACTGAGGAGGGATGCAAACAGTAACAGCTCCTCTCTTCCCATTTCCATCTTTGTGTGTGGGTGTAAATATAACTCCATACAAAATAGTAACATCAGAAAACATCATCAACTGGGTGGAGGGCTCATTTCCAAAAGTTTATTTCAACTTGGAAAAGGTTTTGGATGAGGGTGTCAGAGGAAGAGACAATAAAAGCAAAATAATTAGGAGAAGGGGAAAGTAAGAACCACCTCCATCGTTTTCAGGTATTTTTAGTGTGCCCAGCATAAGGCTTGTGCACTACTAAACCCTATTTTGAGGGCTTACGTGGGTTATGGACCTTGTATTGACCTCTTCATAGAAGTGTATTTCATCTTCATTTCATAAGCTAATGCTAATGGCTGAAGTAAAGTTGATCCCTGCCTCATTGTGCGCCTAATTCTGTGTCATTAATATCAGGATAAATGTGGAGTAATTCTACTGAAGACAAGGGAGTTCATATTTATACTGAGGTAACTCAGAATTTGGCCCTTTAAAGAGTGCAGGTTGAATGGTGTAAAGTCAAGAATTCAGGCATCCACTCAGAGTTTGGTCCAGTTCATTGAGCAGTAAGGATAAAAATAATTAATTTGATTGATTTTTTTAAAAAGTGCTTCCTATTGATAACAGAAATTATATTTTAGTTTTCATTGATGGCAATTGTACTCTGCTGTCTTGCTCTTTGCATCTGTTTTAAGTACTATTTCAAAATGAAAATGTCATTCTCTTTCCTCATTCACTGTACATGGTCCTTGGTAGATTTTCATCTAAACCCTATTGAAGTCCTTTGGAAAGACTCCCAAGGATTTCAATGGTCTTTAGATCAGGCTCTGAATGAGGTGGGGGGCTCCTGTGGAAAATAATAGTGTGAGATCTTGTAATTGGAGGCCTATGCAAAAGGGGGAGGATTTAAGGTAGCACAGGCGGCTGTAACTTTATTTCTTGAGTGCTTAACTTTCCAAATTGAATGTTCTTTTAATATAATACTTTGTTTGAAGTTTTACACTGTAATTGTAGGATCATTTCCCAATCTTCTGTGCCCTACAATCCTTATCAAGAGATTGGAGTCCTGTTGCGCATTTTTCATTTCCTATTAATAATCTTGTTCACCAAACTGGGCATCAGGAATTGAAGGTCTAATGTAATCTTGGAAATTATTGTAATGTGCTAAACTAATTTTGACCTTTTCAAGGCTCTCCATTTTGATTGCCTGGCTATCCCACCCCTTCAGCATGAATCAGTGAGACTGCAATCAAAGGAGAAATAAAAATAAGCAGAAAAATGTGAAGTCTGTTAAAGTTTCAAATCCTACATCTTTTGATATGAGCCAGAGCTACTGTCAAAATCTCAGGGCAGGTCTACACTACTGCTTAAGTCACTGTAACTTGCGTCACTCAAGGGTGTGACAAAGATCCCCCCCTCCCCCGAGAGACACAAGTTACAGTGACCTAAGCGCTGTCCATACCGTTGCAATGTCAGCGGGAGACGCTCTCCCGCTGACATAAGTTCCGCCTCTCGTGGAGATGGAGTAAGTTTGTCCACAGGAGAGCGCTCTCCATCGGTATAGAGTGTCTTCATCAGACACGCTACAGCTAGTAGCATTTATAGTGTAGAATTGCCCTCAGTATCAGTGCTTCATCTGTCCTGGAAACACAGGAGGTATTAACATTGGTTTAAATGGAATTAGTCACATACCACTCCGCTTGCTAATGCGAATAAATGCTTGCAGGAGTGATTATTTTCACCATTCCCACTAGATTTTCACTGCATTATATACTGGAGCAACCACATTTTTGTGATTTTTGCTTATGTTTATGATTGGGAGCTACATAACAATTAACTGAGAACAAGACCCATTACAAATGATTGATTGATTTATGTTGCTTCTGCGTATCTGTTACAAATTGCCAATATGAATTGCATTTTAATTAAAATTGCTGCTTTTATTAATAAATATGACTATAACCAGCTGAATATAAATTAGGAAAACCTTGTATGCTACATCTCCCTTTATAGACACAAAATGATTTTCTATTCCTGTTATCAGGATAGTGTTTTGTGTCTCAAATCAAGTGTTTAACTCCATTAATAATATAAGAAAAATTGTACTACACTCAACAAAAGAAAAAAAACCCTGAAGGTTATATCTATGGAAATTTGTAAAGTGCTTATTGCCAACAAATTTCAATTACTTGCAAAGTCTTGCCCCCAAACCTGGGCCCCTGGTGCCTTTATAGCAAGTCTGAACTATTATTGGTAAGAGATTTGATTGAAAACTGGGTTGAATCTAAGTTTAGAAATATATTGGGGATATCTTGCATGGTTTATTCTTTAAAGCACTGTCCCACAAGATAAGTCCGTGGATCAAATGTCATTGAAAGCACATGCCTTGAATTAAATGGTAGCCTGTTTGTATGATTGTATATCTCTCAGATATACAACCATAGGCACAGAAGTTAGAAATTGAAGAAACCTAAAGTCATCTAGACCATCCTCTTCTCCTCTCAATGCAAGATTATTCTTTTGTGGGTATTTACTAGTTCATTTTCTAGTATAATTTTAAATGTCTGTAGCACCACTTTTCTTGAAAGGCTATTGCACAACCGAATAGATCTCAGCATAAGGAAACTTGTTCTGATAATCAGCCTAAATTTTCCTTTTTAAATTCAGTCCATTTTTGCATCCCTTTAAATTTGTGCTACCCTAATTTCTGCATCTCCTTTGTGCTTATATTTAGTTACCTTCCCCCCCCCTCCACACACACAGAGATTTGTCACTTAGCAAGGCTATTCCTGTCCACGTTGTGCCACCAGTGATGACTTTGGCCCAGTATGTTCAATTTGTTTGGGAAAAGTCAAAAATGAAAACACTTGTAGAGCTAAATATTGGCATCATGTTGAGTATCATAGTTATTGATGCAGGATGTTGTTGCTTAGAAGCAATTTGTAAGCAGGTCAATATTCTTACCTTAGCAAACAAGGTATTATATCTAGTATGTTTGTTTTGCATTGAATGTTTGTTTTTGCAATTTGCTCAGTTGTTATGTTGGGCTGGGGGATTAAGCAAATCATGTTGGACAGAAGTTTACAAAATTTCATGCCTATTTATAAAAAAAAAAAGTATACGGGGTTTGTGTAGCCACAAAATGCAAATTATGTGGTTTTTCTAGGGAAGAAAAATGCACAACTTTGCAATACAATAAATGTAATCTTTAAAAATGGTATTAAAGTAGTATCTGCCTACAGGATACATCATATGACTGTTCCTATTTTAAATCATGTTCTTCAGGGATTTCAGGATATCATGCCATAGATGAAGCTTACTGTTTTATATTCTCCTGCTTGACCGCATGGAGTTAAAACAAAGGAGGCTGCTTGAGGTGGAGGGAAGGGGACGGGAAGCAAAGGAAATGAAATAATGACAAAGATAAGACTCCTTAGCCCAGGGCTACACTAGGGGAGGGGGTCGATCTACGATACGCAACTTCAGCTACGTGAATAGCGTAGCTGAAGTTGGCCTATCGTAATCGACTTACCTGGCCATGAGGACGGCGGCGAGTCGATCGCTGCAGCTCCCCCGTCGACTCCGCTTCCGCCTTTCGATGAGGTGGATTGCCGGAGCCGACGGGGAGCGCGATCGGGGATCGATTAATCGCGTCTTAACAAGACGCGAAAAATTGATCCCCGATAGATCGATTGCTACCCGATTGTTTTTGTGGAATCCACTATCGATTGTTTAGTGGAATAAAGGGATGGGGCAGCTATTGGTTGGGCAGAGGGTATGTAGGAAGAAAGGAAAGAATTAAGGAAGAGAATTTAACAAGTAAAAGAGCTATTCTGCATCAAGAACATGTGGAGAAGGAAGTTAAAAAATAGAGACAGAGAATGGACGGAAATCAAAGCAATAGCAGCCAAGGAGGCAAACAATAGAGAGGATTCTAAAAAGCTTTTTCTAGTATCCAAACAACTGATATCACAATTCTTAAAACGTGGCATTGTGGAGGCTTAGGATATTGCAATATTAAACCACAGAGGAAGGACAGAGACCCCATTGATAGGAATATTTCCAGGCTGTGCCCAGGGCCGGTGCAAGGAAGTTTCGCGCTATAGGCGAAACTTCCTTGCACCAGCCCTGCGCTGCCTCCCCCTCCATGCCGTCCCCCCCCCAGCCAGCTCCCCTGCCTGCGGGAGCTCAGCCTTCCTCCCCCCCCCCCCCCCCGGCCACGGGCGCTCAGCCCCCTTCACCGGCCACGGGAGCTGAGCGGGGAGCCGGCTCGCTGCGGCTGCCCCCCGGCTCGCCGCTGAGGGGGGACAGCGAGGCGGCTCCCCGCTCAGGCGCTGGGGGGGGCAGCGAGGTGGGGGGCTCGCCGTGGCTACCCCCTGCTCAGGCGCTGAATGGGGGGGCAGCGGGGCGGCTCCCTACGGCTGCCCCCGGCTCCCCACTCAGGCGCTGAGTGGGGGGGCAGTGGGGCAGCTCGCAGCGGCTGCCCTCCAGCAAGCCGCCCCTTGTCTCCCTGCTCAGCGGGGAGACAAGGGGCAGCCGCGGCGAGTCACCCCTTGTCTCTCTGCTCAGCAGCTCAGCCGCTGAGCGGGGAGGTAGCAGGCAGCCGCCCACTGCTCCCCAAATCTTGGCGCCCTAGGCGACCGCCTAGGGTCGCCTTGTGGGCGCACCAGCCCTGGCTGTGCCTAACCAGCCAGACCCACTAATACATTGAGAGATGTGAAGAAATAGTGGACTTACCTCTCTCACTAGGAGTAATTGCCTTTGCAGAAGTAACTAAGGCCATAAAACAACTGAAGAGTGGTAAAGCAGGCTATAAGATAGATGCTGAAATGTTAAAAGCTGGAGAGGAAGGGATGTTGAATTACATGTGCTTGTTGTATACAATAGTTTGGAAAAAGGTCTGTCCTAGAGATTGGAGAAGAGGGGTTATCTGTAAAATGTCTAAAAAGGGGAACCAGTTTATTTGTGATAACTGGAGTGTTTTGTATTATCATTTTGAACAAAATGAAAACTGCTATTGACAAAGTACTCATGGAAAAACAGGCTGGATTTTGATCTGGTGGGTAGCGTTCAGATCAGATCTTAACTTTGAGAAGACTTATTGAGAGAGGCTTAGAATACGAGCAGAAGACTGATTTTTACAAAAGCATTTGATAGTGTCCACAGCGAACCCCCCTGAAAGTTCCGGAGACACTATGAAATGCCAACAAAGGTCGTTAATTTGATCAAAGCTTTGCATGATGAATCCGCAGGCTGCATCAGGACAGAAAGTGAACACATTGAATGCTTTAATATTGTTACTGGTGTAAGGCAAGGTTGAGTACCCTCCCCACTTCTCTTCTGCATAATCATAGGCTTTGTGATGAGAAAAGTGATGGCTGCTGCCGAGGACACTGTTATTGTTTCAGCAAGACATAAGTTGCAGGCCCTAAATTTTGCAGATAACGTAGTCATGCTGGTGTCATGACTGGGTCATGGGCGGTTTGATCTAGTGGTGTGAGCAGGGATCTGGAGTCAGGCCGGGTCAGATACCAGGCAGAATCCAAGGCAAACCAGAGGGCAAACCCAAGAGTCATGTGTCAGGAGGCAGGCAGGATCATGTTACCAGGAGATCAGTAGAAGCAGGTATTACAGGGGGAAGTCATCCTAAGCAGGGAGAACCCAGCTGCATGGACAACTTCCTGTTCCTGTGCTTTGGGTTAAATAGAAGCTGGGGACCAACCAGGAACCCTTAGAATTGCACCAATTAGATCCCACGACTGGTGTCCTCTGTCAGAGATCAGTTGCTATTCTGGCATCTGTTAGCAGGTCACTGGCTGGAAGGTCAGGACTGCCTACCTCCTAAGATTCCTGTGGACTAGCATTCAAGATCTGCAGTCCCTGACCACTAGATACTAACTTTGATGGAATGAAGACTCTTTATGAGCATAAAAGCAGAAACGGCTAAAGTGGTACATTGTATCAGTAGATAAATGACCAAGATCATGGTGATAGGATAGAATGCTGTCAGATGTGGGACTGATGGAGCAGAATACAAAAGAGTTGATGACTTTGTTTATTTTCGAAGTACAATATCTGTTAATGGCGAGTTCACTTAAGAAGTGAAGGCAAGAATTGGCAACACCAGTGGATCATTTTCCCACTTGTCAAATATCTGGAAAACTAAGACGATACATCTACATACTAAAATTAGATTTGAAAAATGTTGTTCTTCCAGCACGGCTGTATGTTTAGGAAATATGGCAGATGGTGGAAGTACACAGCAGGAAGTTCAATGCATTCAATCAGCTTTGTTTAAGAAGAATTTTTTGGAGGCACTGTGTAACCAATGTGGAAGTGTTGCACCACACAGGTCAGCAGATAGTGGACTCAGACTGTGATGGAGATGGCAGATCAGCTATGTCATCAGGCTACCTTGTGGTAGAGGCACAAAATATGCCTTAGATTGGATTCCACTTAGAGGGAAGGGAATGTTTGGAGGACAAAAAATGACCTATTGCAGGATGATCATCATTGCCATCGTGGAGACAACTTCTGACCAAGTCAGCCATCTTGCTCTGAACAGACAGTAGTGGAGAAAATGGGTTGCTTCACATGCCACTAGGCTCAGGTGACTCTAAGTCTAAATAAGTGAGTGGCTAGTGAGGAGTCACTGACAGAGATACAGGGAAACTGACCGCTTGCTTGTGGCGCTTCCAACCCACAGATGGAGGTAATTGGTCTGAATGGATCTTACCAAAGCTTGCCAGGAAAGATTAGATGATGGAAGTACACATGTAGGCCCTCGTTGTTTTTACCCTTTGCTCTCCTTTTGGATGAATAAACAAATAATACTTTGTTTTTTTAATACGTTTTTTTTATTTTTCGAGTCGCTTTAATCAGCTGTTATCACAAGCTCCTGGAGGAAAAGGGCTTACAGGTGCCAAGCACAGTTGGGCCTGTCATGTTAACACTGTTGGTATAAAGAGGGGGGCTGCAGATCAGAGAGCCAATTTAGGAGTGGTAAGACTGCATGGTGCCACCTAGAGAGGGGTGAAGGTAGTTAAACCTGTCCTCAAAGGGATGCACTGGAGATGGACTAAAAAAGAAGCTCACCCTATAACCATGACAGCTACCTTTCATTATAACTGAGACAAGATGGGTGTAGCCAACTGGGCCGTGGGCTGTCAGGCCTAATGGTGGAAGTGAGAGTTCAGCCTACAGGTTAGAACTGGGTCCTGGGTGGGCAGAGTCCAGGAAATGAGCTGAGGGACAGAAGCCAAATGCCAGATCTGGAGGGGTAAACTGGAGTTGTGAGGCAGAGGCCAAGCCAGGAATCAGAACTGGAAAGGCAGAAGCCAAATGCCAGAGCTGGAGGGTCAACCAGCATCATAAACCAGGGATTAAAGCCAGAGGTCTGAAGCTGAAGGGGAGCAGAGGCTGAAAGCAGGCAGGAGCAGGGACTGGAACAAGGGCAAGTGCAGCTGCGGGCATGGTACATGTTGAGCAGCTGCTTGCCTGCTGTGGGGGCCAGACTTATAAGCAGGGCTGCTAAATCATCAGCCAGTCAGGGGCTGTGGCCACTCTGTCAGTTCCAAGGCGGTGCAGTTGGGCTCGCTGGTTGTGCAGCAGCAAAATTAGTTAGGGAGCAGGCCAGCAGCTGGTCCTAGCTTGTCTGGTCCCTGACAGCGGGTAAGGTAATATCTTGGGACCAACACAGCTACAACAACACTACTTTCAACATAACTCAAAGCAACACCTTTGGCAATAAATAAGTGGGTATGTTAGCTAGGCAGACCCTATGAACCATTTCCTCAAGATTAACTGTACAATTTAGTAATCTGGAATCAACATAAAGGCTTAGAAATTTGATTATACTGTGTATACTTTAACTGGATACACAGTAACACACTGTCAACCTGGTGTATTGGCTTCTACGCAAAATTTATATGTGAGGCAAATGGTACATACAGCCAAAATGTGTTTATAAAAAATTGCCCATGCTTCACCCCAGATCTGGGACATATTGTACACACATACTCTGCTCTCTCGTAGAAGCATTAGTAAAATTGGGCAAAGGAGTATGACACGACTCCAAAAATTCCATGTACATCAGATATTTTGTAATGATTTTTTTTACAAGGCAGCCCATCAACAAACTAACCATGTGACAAACCTAGAGGCGATTCCAGAGCTACTAGCTTAACTGCCAAGGGAGCCTGCCAACACGCCAGATGTCACTAGGAATGTTTCTGTCACCACTTAGCTTCTGGGTCCTGTGGCTGCCCTCAAACAAGAGAAGAAATGGGACAATATATCTCACTGCTGTAGGGCAGCACCCTTTCTATCACTCTGCTGGGACTTACTGTGGCTATTTAAAGCAAATATCAGGGGGAATGTCATTACAATAATGTATAATGAAATTATAAACATTTATTAAATTTATTAATAATAAATGTATTTGCTATTTTATTAAAATTTATTAAAAACTAACCAAAGCCCTAATTTATTAAAAACTTTTTCAGTAAATTGTAACTCTAGAGTAGCAGAATTTGGGTCAAGACTTTCTAGTTTGGGTGTGTTTGGTTGCAGTGATTTGGTTTGGTCTGTTAGAAGCGTTCTCCGTGCAGATCAGTGCACTTCAAAGTTTCCCAAAGATAGGGAGAGTTCACATCTGGAGCATGCTCAGGCCCGTCTCTGGACAAAACATCAGTTGTGTTTGTCCCCATCTTTGCTGTGGTTACCTCCCATCACTTTATATATTATTGATGCATGTTAATTCAAACATTTTTCTTTTCAGGAAAAAAAGTGTTTGCAGTTTCCTGCCAGACTTCAGTGAGGTGGCACCTCGGCGAGTAAAATTAATCATGAAAATCATGGTTAAGGAAGTACAGATATGGACTACTGCATGCTGCAGAGGATGAAAGGTACAGATGTACAGTAAGATAATGCTCCAAGTGGCAGTGCAGAAAAATTCCGATTTGTCTCTATTTTTAGACACATGGCATGACCTATATCTTTAGCATACTGTTACTGTGTGTGTGAGTGACTGAAATGCTCTGTTCATCCAGATGGCAGTTCATCTCTGTGCAAAGGGCCAGACAAAGGCCTGTGCACTACTCAAATCCCATTTGAGTTCTCAAGCAAGGGCTTAATTGTAACTGGGGCATAGGCTTTGTGTTGGTCCTCTGTACGGAGGTGATTTTTTCGCTCTCACTGAATAGCACTGTGTGGTCTTCCCAGCACCAGCCTGCCACTGTGCCTTATATCTGTCCTTGACTGACCACCCCTAGGGTTAAATGTACATTTCTATATTAGTGGCTCTTCAGTCCTTTCCTTCACTGCTGAGACTGCTAAGGAAGGAGAAAACTGTACTGTTGATGCCTGTGCAATGGAAGATAGACTGAAATCAGCAATTTAGTTAATGTAGACCACTAAATAGCCTTCACAGGATGGGGACTGGCTCTTCCTACCAGCCTGAGATGGCCTCACATCATTGAACTAAATCAGCACTGAACACATTGGTGATCACCTGAGCCAGCCAGTGCCCCTCTCCTCCTGCATACATTAAATTGTACAAAGATTGGTCCCTCATGTAAGTGTATTTGCCTTTTATGAAAATTATATTTTGCTAACTGTGGGGACACGTTAACAAAAACAATTACCCAAAACTAAGTGCAGGGCCCCCCATTGCCTTGGATGTTATGTTGAGAGAGTCCAGAAGAATTCACTCCTATGGTAATCTGAGACTGAGAAATTCACAGTTGTTTTTCACATTCTGCTTCTCCAAACCCCTTACTGCTGCTGTAGCTTTACCTCTCTGATGATGGGTGACTCCTCCACCCTTCCCTGCATTAAAATAAAATAGGATTAGGTTTCAAAGGCCCTGATGCTTAGTGGGAGGAAAAAGAAGATTCTCGTGTTCAGCATCAGCTGCTGCTACTATCATTACAGCATCTGTCCTCTGCCTCTATGGTTATCAGTACTGTGGTTATCAGGCTTTGCAGCAGAGGCATCTGTAACTGCTATTTTCCCTCCTGTTTCTTTTAAATTGAAGAAAACATGTGTGAAAATGTATTTGGTACTGGATGGTCTTCCCAAAATCTGCTTGATTTAAATGGGACTATTTATGGTTTCAGATACTAATGAGTGTGAGTAAAGGTTTCGTAACCTGGCCCTTAAACTAGAATTACAATAACCCAGACCTGAATTAAAATATCCGTTCAAGTTTAAAAGGAATAATACCAATCGCTATGTGAATTAAAACTGAACAAAACATCACAATAGGATCTTGTATTTTTAAATTTCCCTTTACATGTGTTTTTCAGATTTTTTAAAATAAGATCATACAAAATTGTGATTATGATTACTGTCAGTTTTGCTTTATTTCTTAGTCTGATATGTCAGTTTCTGATTGGGAGATAGGAAATCTGAGTATAGAAAAAATGGAGGGATAAAAATAAACAAAAGACACTTAGTTTTTAGACATTAAATAATCCTGTTTGGGTTTTTTGACCTCTCTAGTTCCAAGAATTTGGCAAGCTTTTTTAATTGATGGTATAAATTATCAATACTCTGTATATGATGCGTGTTGTTTAATGTTAATAGAAATATTTCTAGACCTGCTACGTATCCAACCAAATGCCTTTAGCATAGTAGACTATTCTAGAGAGATCACTTTATTGAGGGTTACTAAAATGAAAGCAAGAGCCCTGCACGTTAAATTCTTATTTCAAAAGATTTCCATTTTCTTCTGCAGACCTGCCACTTTACTCTCTGGTTGTATTATGAAAAGCTGTGCTAATAGTAAAACTATTGTCAACTGAAAATAGAAAATGCTTTGCTACGAGGGAGTAGCTAATTCACTATTCTTCAGGGACTGATATTCATCTGTCCTTCAATAAAAGCTAATGGTTAAATAGACTCAATGCACTCAGCTAATCTAGGAAGAAGTCAATGGTTGAGGGTTGGGATTCAATCAAAGTTCCCATAGAAGTGCTTGTATTGCAGACAAAAACATACTTACATTTACCTTTAACATATGACAATGTTATAAAAATAGTCTCAAATAGTTGAGTAGGGTTTTTTTTTACAAGAGGAAGTACATGTCATCAGACTGGGTCAGAGACAGTCAGCCCTAGTGGTCAGAGTCTAAATGCCAGAGCCAAGAGTTTGAGGCAGAAGCAGAGGCAGAAGTGAGATCAGAACCGGATTACCAGGAGTCAGGGAAGGCAGGAGTAGGGCTGGCTCTGAGGCAGAAGCAAGGCTGGAACAGGATGGGAACTAAGCTGAGTGCACAGCAGGATCTGGGCTAGAGCAGTGGAGGAGCAAAACAGGAGAGTCAAGCACATGGAGGCAGAGAGTCCACCAGCATGTGTATTGAGCAGCCAGTGAGCTATTGCTGCTGCAAAGTGTAAGAAGGTTTCCTCAGCCAATCAGGCAGGGTGGCCCATCAGGCACCCTACCTGGCTCATTAGGGCATCAGAAGTACTGAGCAGACCCTGAGCTGAGGGCTTTACTCCGGATAGAACTGGAATATCTATTTGGTTGCTTCTGCAAAAAAGTGTTTTGTTGTTTTTTAAACATATAGCACTGCATTGTCCTTATTTTCTTTGAAAGGATTAGAAATATTTAAGAAATAGGGGTTTTTTAAATTATTTTCTGTTTTGGTTTCTTTTAGGTTGGTTTGTTTAATAACCCACTGTTTGGTGTTTTGCCATTTGGATTCTAACATAACAGGCAATTTTTGCTGTGCATTCCCAGAGGGATGGGAGAAGAGAAGTTTCTCTTCATATAAGCATCGTTCTGGTTATAGGTACTGCTGTGATAGGGTGACCAGATGTCATGATTTTATAGGGACAGTCCTGATTTTGGGGTCTTTTTATTATATAGGCTCCTATTACCCCCCACCCTCTGTCCTGATTTTTCACATTTGCTGTCTGGTCACCCTAGCTGTGCAGTGCATATCAAACAGTCCCAAGAAGGGAAGACGCTCATTTGAGAAATCAGCAGCAAAAAACACCCAACCAAACCAAAACTACCCACAACTAAAATAGTAGCCTACGCAAGTGCAGAATGGGTTTTTACAAGCCAGGTTACAACTTGAAGTAAACTATGCAGGAGATCATGTGGCTTCCGGGCAGCTGCAGCAGTCTGTGTGTTTTGGTTGGTCTTTCCAACTGATGTAGTGAAAATGTTTAATCTATACTTAAGGGAATAGTTATATAGCCATTTCATGCATGTACACCAAGAGTTATATAATGGCCTGAACTTTATTTTATATATATATATATATATATACACACACACACACATGCCAACTTTTGATTTAACTGAAGTATACAATCAATAGATCACATACAGCCTGCTCCTGCTCCCACTAAAATCAATGGCACAGTTCCCACTGGTTTCAATGGACACAGAATGGTTCCCAGACTGACTGTGAGTCTGTCATTACTTTAGCAAGAATTCAGGGGGAATGAAATAATGTACTTTGTATTCAGACAATGCTTGTGGATGTAAACTGATAACCACCAAAATGGAAATGTTTTCATGTGAACAACATGACACAATTGGATAGGTTCTCTGTGAGACGGTCAAAAGATTCATTGCTCTCTCTGACCCATTAGGCACTGGTCACCGCCAGGTGAGGGATCCCAGACTGTGGGAATCAACTCCTATTCTCCAAATAATCTCCATATAGACCATTTAAATTTCTAAAAATATGATTCCTCCTCATCCACTACTGCATGGCTAGAGAGATCTGTGCAAATCCCTAGTGCGCCGTCACTTCAGGGTGTGCAGGAAGAGGGAATCCTCTTGAGTTGGAAACCGATACTAGGAAGATGGGATTATCTTGTGGTTAAGGTAACTGGACTTAGAAAACCTGGGTTCAGTTACTAGCTCTCCTGTTTCTGTATGACCAAAGTGCTCTGACCCTAATTCTTATCTGTCAAATTGGGATAATATTTCACTATTGCACGGAGGTGTTGTGAGATTAAATCAATTAATGTTTGAGACACATTTATGTTTATGTGCAGATATAATGGAATCCGATATATGAAGCCATTCTAGTGAGCTGGCCAGCAGCTTTCATGTGGTAAAGGAACATAGTGGTGATAACACCTGCAACCAATTATCATGTATGTGAAAATGGAAATTTATTTGGATACTTCAGAGTGTTTTGTTATATACTTCCCCTTTGATATGAAAGATATCCCAACAGTGCTTTTCTCCAAGGGGTGAAAACTGTTGTTACAGTAATTTTATAGGCATATATTTTACACTCTTCAACAGATCAAATATAGTCTCGGACACTATAACCCATTTTAATGACAGGAAAAATATTGACCATGACACACATTGCCCCCTAATCTTTTTGCAATTAAAAGTACAAGGCTACATTTCACTCATATTGGGACCAGAGAGTCAAACTGGTATTTATTTTGGTTCAGTTCAGTTCTGGGTTCACTTGCATTCAGTCTGTTTGGGTTCAGTTCTGGTTCAAGAGGGCCGGCTCCAGGCACTAGCTTTCCAAGCTGGTGCTTGGGGCGGCATCGAGAATGGGGCGGCAGTCCAAGTCCTGCGGCGGCAATTTGGCGGCAGGTCCACTCTTCCTGCCGCTGAATTGCCGCCGTGGGACTCGGACTGCCGCCCCATTCTCACCTGCCGTGGTGGCAATGGGACGGCAGGTCCGCCGCTCTTCCCTTGCCGCCACAGACTGGGACTGCCTGCGTTGGGGGCGGGGCCCTGCTATGTCTGCCTGCATTGGGAGCGGGGCCACAGCAACTGCTTGGGGCGGCAAAATTATGAGCGCTGCCCCTGTTCAAGCCACCAAAAAAAAAATGGTTTGGTTACTGAGTCAAATCAAATTTCAATCATAGTGGAAGTAAATTCAAAGAAGAGAGTTTAAATTTAAAATTGAAACTATTTTGATTTTGACCATTTATATATTTTTGAACTTTACGTAGGTTTTCCTTATGTGTATGCGTTATCAAATCAACCGAATTATTTTGCATGAACAGTTTGAGCGAACTAAAACAATATCTTCAATATTTACTCTGTCATATTGGACTTTTGCCATGAAAGAATAGGTTTGGGGCATGGGCCCTGCCGCAAGTGGGACAATTGGAGGGAAGAGCTGCCCCAGGGGTTGGGGATGGGTGGGAGGAGACCAGTCTAAAGGGGAGAAGGGTTGGGGAGCCATTGCCTTTTTCTATGGGCTTGAAGAGTTATTGTTAACTTCTGGGACCAGGAAACATTCCACCTCTTCTCTTTCTAGTGGGGAGTCTGAGAGAGTTCATCTATTTCTGGCCCCCCGCCCCTGCTTCTTCATGTGGTGTGCAGGCAGCTACTAAGCATCCCCTCTCCTTCCCTACTCTTGTGGGCTGGCCTCCTTCTGTTTTTCATTTTCTTCTCATTACACTGGCACTGGTCTTTCTGGTAACAATCACATGCCTATTTGTTATTTTGTTGTCTTGTTTTATAATGAAAATAAGATCACAGTACTGTGGGGTTTTGGGGTTTGTTTTTTAAATCTTGAGCTTAAAAAAGGTTGAACCTTTATTTTAACCAGTGACCCACATTTTTGAAGTTCCTTTCTGGTTCAGTAGGAAGGACAAAGTTATGGTTCAGGTTTGGTTCTGGTTCACGTAAAAATACCAGTTTAAATTGGTTCTCGTTTGACTCTCTGATTGGCACAGCCACCAGAGTCAGTTAGAAGTGGCCTTGGTTCAGCATTGCAATCAAAGGACCATACATTAGTGGGTAACTATTACAACAACAGACATCGCGTTCAGCTGCTAGCATAGACAAGATTTGTGAATTTCTGTTGCTGTGTCCTGAAAATCTACTCCGAGCAAGTCTGTTGCGTAGTGGTGATAACATCTGAGCCCTGGCTGTGCTACCGCTTTCTATCATTGCTGGTAGTATGATATGGGTACTAGTTTTTCTAGTGTTTACACTGTTGTACATGTCCTAACATTTGTATTACCGGTAGGAACCTAAAACCTGATGGGGGGCGGAGGGGGGATTGAACTTATGACCTCCGTAATGGAGAATACTATCACTGTAGCTATGATGCCACTAGTGTCTTATCCTATAATTTAAAAGCTGCTCAGTATATTCCTTTTTAATTGCACATGAGGTTCCAATTAGCAGAATAAAATATTCTAATTTAATAAACAACTAGTGTTATTAATTACTGTTGTTACAATAATGACCTCTAGCAAGAGGTACTGCCACACACAGCACAGTAATATACAGCAGGTAGATAGGTGCTTAGATCTGCTAAAATTACTCATCTTCCAGTTTACACAAGAAGGGAATTTTAAAATTTGTTCCATAAAAGATCTGCAGCTGCTGTTTGCTATCATTTAGAATGTCAATGACTCCTTCAAATCAGTTTGTGAGTGACAGAATTGTTTAAGGAATGATCACTGAGGGCAATGATTGATTTAAATCACACCTTAAAACAGTTTATGAATATGTGGTATTTCATTTCCCAGAGTGGTGTTTTTACTAAATTAAAATGACCTTGGAGAACTAAAATATTTGGTGAGTTCTCTGAATATGATGATTCTGAATCAATTGTACTGAATGGTTATAAGTGGAAAGACCTGGCCCATTCAAATGCATGGTTTTTCACTGAAGAGTTCTGGTAAATGCACTGCTGAATGTAGATGAGGCATTTAATACCAGACAAAGGGGTCACAGTCAGCTTGAAAAACAGAAAGAACCAAGAGTATTACCCAGTTGATATGTGAGGAGGGATAGGGAGTAAAAAAAAAATCCCCCATAAATTCACATTACGTTTCCTTTTGCCTCTTCTGCTTATGTAGAAACTACTGACTTTGCTTCTTAAATGTCATCCATATTTATCAGACTGCATGGTTCTTGACATTTAGGAATATTTTTTCATCAAACTGTAACTGAAGCTTTGGCAAAGGGTGCTAATTATCAAGGGGCTGGAGGGTTTGTGGGTTTTGTTGTTGTTTGGTTTGGGTTGGTTGTTTTTAAGAACCAACAGGCTATGGAGACAGAGTAAATTATCAGCCACTCTCAAAGCTGTCTTTTCTCCCTACAGTTACAAATGTTGTTCTAATTCTGAATTAAAATAATGACTGAAGCATGTACAAAGTATAATGGGAGTTGAGCAGCAGTAGATGCCAAATGACAGACAAGTCATTAGGTTAGTTACTCAGGTTCTAAAATCTAATGCTTTCTGGTAGTACTACCTGAAATAGTAATTACTGAACAAAAAAGGCCTGACTGAAAATGCTGATTACTTGTTGGTGATGATTTCTTTGCTTTAGTGATGCCCAGTTTGTGCAATGTTACTACATGACCCGTAACAAAAATTGTCCCTAGAGTATGAGAAGTTGTACAAGCAAATTGTTCTAATGCTTAAACAGAGGTTTAGAAAATGTCCACAGGGAAGAAAGCTGCATTTTTTGATAATCTGGTGTTTGTCACTAAAAGTTGTGCATAATGGAAACACTCTGATGCTCTTGTCCTCCTTCAGAGTAAAGATGTACTGAGCTCTGATCAGCCACACAGGGACCGTTTGTACAAATCCTTTCCATGCTCATCCAAATGAAGGCTAATGTAAGAGTATGGATATACATTTGCATTCTATTATTAATCCATCCTCAGTTGCCTAGCAATGGCACAACTGAGGAAGCAAGAAAGATATGTGGTGTAGAATAAATTTTTATTTGTATCGATAATCTTGGCTCCATATAGTTCTTTTCCACTGTGACCCTGTGTGCCATCACCTATAAATGATTTGATTTCCTTGACTGCTCACGTATAGCACCCCTTTGGCTTGAAGCAGGAGTTTTGCCTAAGTAAGAAATGTAGTATCAAGCCCATTAGAAAATCAGTTTTAATTTAGTTACCGTGTCAAAGGTTACTTTGAATATGTACTCCATGATTTCATCTGTGCTAATAGTGACCCTGAAGTCAGGTTATCAGAATCAATTTGATAAGAGCCCAAGGTAAACAGCACTTCTATATCTGTGGCAGGGACACTTTAATGTTATTAAATGTAAACTGACACATTGTCCTACTTTAACGACAGATGAGCATCCAACCCTGATTTCTGCACTGAAAGTATAAAGCCTTTCTTTGCTACACATGTGATGCCAGTCTCAGGTGGGCACATGTGGCAGAAGAAAAGTAATATAGACTTCTGATAAGGCTCTGCACTTCTCCTAATGGCAAGCCTATCTTATCTTCACTCATTTCCACCATCTGCATAGCATTTTTTAATACAAGTATAAAAATAAGAAACTTTAAGATGGACATCTGGTTGCATGCTTTGAATCCAATAAGGGAAAATAAGTAGAAGTGCCTTTGAGAAGAATGCACCATAGGTCCCAGATTGTTCTCACATCACTCAACCTTATTTTATGCGCTTGTTTTTATTTCTGAGAAATAATTCTGGCATTAGTGAAAAATCCATCTTTTCCAGGTTACTGAAAAAGTAAGAGTTTTGGGGCCATCGTGTCCTTCATGAAGGTTATTCTCACTTAGAGAACTTCGAACTCATAGGGTTTACCTCCTATGATTCTGCGCAGAAGGTGAAGATTTGGGCCCCTATGCTTCCCACCCCCAGTGTAATTGGCAGTAGTTTAACCCATATAACCTCTGAATTTTAGGGGATCAAAGTGAAGGCTTTATGTTGCCTTCTAATTTGCATAATATGTCTAATACAAATATTATACCTTAAGTTTTCCTACCTTGGAAGTCCAGCTCCGAAAAAGACCTAGAGCACAGACTGGGAACACCACGTCCGCATTAACGTAAGGAGGAAATTTGCCCGTGGAACAGGAGACAATGCTGCAAAGAACAATAAATCTACCTGGCTTCACCTCTTTCTTACCCACATGGCCCAAGCCCTACAGAAAACCAATAGAGGGACTTCAATGCTGGGGAACAATGTCACAGCGGTGGTATTCTCCCTTAGCCCTGGCATAGAGTTGGAGAGGATGATTTGGCCCTTGGTTCTTCAAGTGATAGGACTTCTGCAAATTTTTCTAGAAGTCAGAGAACTGAGAAACTTTTGAAGTGATAATCAACAGGGGCTATTCCAGACAGTTCAAAAGTTCAAAAGTTTCTACTGATAACAGTTCCTTTCAATTAATTAGCCTCTTAACATTGGTATAGACAGCTCCACCTTCTCATGTATCTTTGAATGTATAAATATCTGTTCACTGCATGTTCCATTCCATGCATCCGATGAAGTGGGTTCTTAACCCACGAAAGCTTATGCTGAAATAAATTTGTTAGTCTCTAAGGTGCCACAGGTATTTTTCTTGAAAAAACACTGACGCAAATCCCACAGAATGCACCAGGGTGGTAAAAAGACTGAGGCAGGGAATAGTGTAAAGGTGTTTCTTGTTTTACCTGAATCTGGGTTTATCTTGTGCCATCCAAAGTAAAGAGTGATTGTCTTAGAAATCCTTCTGCCAAACTGTTATCATGTGTTCCTGAAGTGGTAAACTGTAAACTGTCATGCCCATAAGGAGGGAGCTCTGGGAAAGGGTGTTCTTAGGCAACTGGGTTGTCTTGGAGGGGTGAGGGTCAGCATGGTCCTGAGGATGTGGGGTAGCTGGGAAGTGGGATCCTACTTCCAGAAGAGGTCTCAGACAGAGAGCTTCCACCCAGGAAGTATGCCAGAGAGGCTGGAGCCAGAGAGAGTTCTGGAGCATACCCAGAGCTAGGGAAGCTTAAAGGTGCATGGGTCTAGTGTGAGGGACCCAAACACTGCAGCTTCATGAGTGTTCAGCAGGGGAAGCATGAACAGGATTATGACAGAAGGTTATATTGGCTGAAAAACTGGAACCTCCTCTTTTCCAGCTAGGCCTCGTCAGGAGTAGGCAAAAATCACTTGTAGGCTGAGACTTGATTATTGAACTAGTGCAGATGTGGAGAACTTTAGTGGTTTTAACATGGGCATGAGCATCTCTCCAGAGATGCATTCTTTTCCTCTGCAGAAGTATTCTGCATTTGCCTTAGAGCTACTTGTGCCTGTTTTCACATAAAGCCAACACAGATCTCTTTTACCAGTGTGCTACTCTTCAAGTGCCCTAAGAAGCAGTGACAGGATGAGCAGGTCAAGGATTCTGGTGCTCTGGCGAGCTACAGCTATAGAAGGGAAAGAAGGCAACAAACATGTGACTGAGAAGCTGATATCTTTACCCAAAGTTGCTCCATCTGTACATCGATCTATCCATCATTCTTCAGTACTCATATGGCCCTCGCTACTGTAGTATCTGAGCACCTCACAATCTTTAGTGTATTTATCCTCACAACATCCCTGTGACGTGGGGAAACATTGTTTTACAGACAGGGAACTGAGATGCAGAGAGACTAAGGCTCAGATACTCAAAGGTAGTTAGATACCTGACTTCCATTAATTTTAGTGGGAGTTAGGTGCCTAAACACCCAGGGCCGGCTCTGGCTTTTTTGCCGCCCCAGGCAAAAAAGCCACCGGCCGGCCGCCCCCTCAGGCCGGGTGCCGGCGGGGAAGGTCTCTAAGGTGCCACAAAGACTCCTGGTTGTTTTTGCTGATACAGACTAACACGGCTACCACTCTGAAACCTGTCAAAAATCAGTGGCTGCTTCTGAAAAATGTAGAGATTAGCTTTTCTATTCCTCGGTTTCCCTATCTGCAAAATAGAGACCACAATACTTATCTCATATGAGTGTTGTAATGTTTTATTCATGTTTATAGAGTACTCAGTCAGCGGGCACTATTGAAATACAATTTTTTTTTTATTAAAAGCCATTCCATGGCCTTGTCCTATTTTATTTATTCCTGTTTGACCTTTGAAATTGGTGAATCCTGAACTTCTTACCATTCCTAAATATCATCTGAAGTCATGTGGTTATAGAACCTTTAGTCTCTTTGCTCTTTAGCTTTACTTATCATTGCTGATTGAAGTAAATGCATCACCTGCTGATGCTTTTGAGAGGTAAAGGTTATATTTTCTCTTAAGTATTTTTATAATCATTCTTTTAGGAAATATCCATGTTTTGGTATTAACAGTCCTTGGCCTCGGTGCGTTAGACAACTGGATTTGCAGTCGCTCCAGAGATTGAGTTTGTTCCTGTAGTGCATAGGATTGAACAGCATTCCTTTAAATAGTTTGGGGTGCCTTCTAATGGACCTCCCTGCCTTCTATTGCAATTGCGACCAGAATCCTGCCAGAGGGGCAGTGTACATAGGGAGACAGACTTTGTATACCGTTAGTAAACATGATTATGTGGAACTCAGCTGTGTCTCCTTATTCTTATAGGTGTGTCGAGAGCAAAGACTCAACAGTTCCCAAATTGGAAAATATCCCAATTTGGAAAAAGTAACCATCTGATCAAATACAATATGTGCAATGGGCTGGGACTCAGGCAGATATGATTGGTAATAATAACTGCACCCTGTTAAATGTCCTTAATGGCATGTTGCTTAAAGCTAAGCCCTTAGTTATCTGACAATGCAGAGGTTCAGTTATCTACCAAAAGACAGGCAAAACATTCAATTGAAGCCTGCCTCCGTTCTGTCTTCTTCTTTTTTAAAGGCAAAGTGATGGAGGAGGGGAATGTATTTTCTTTTAGCAAAATAACATAAAGGGCTGTGACATCAGAGGACCACTTTAGTAAAGTCAGACAGAGTAGCCATTTCTAACAAATAAATACTGCAAAGGCATGGACTACATGCATAGGCATAGACATAGAAAAGGGGTGCTTAGATCTTTAATGGACTGTAAAACTGTGTTAGCTTACATTAAAATGGTATATGAAGGATTTAGGGATGTAAACCCTCTCCATAAAATTTTGAAAAGCCTACTTTCCTGCAAAGCTTTCTAGCTGCTACCTGGAAAGGATATCATTACCAGGGGAAACAGATGGATCTCATTTACTGTATTGTCCATCTTCAGGAAAACGCTACGTGAAACTACCATTGAAGATATTCCTTATGGTAAACGGTGATACTAAACCCTCTGGACAACATATGGGAATAATGGCTTCTCCTAGAGACTTCTTCCCTCCCTTGTGTAGAAATCACCGTATATTTCCCTCAGACCTGTTTCACGTGCATTTAATCCATTCTTCAATATAATTGAGCCACTGTATCAGTTCCTTCACAGTTTTGAAAATAGTATGACCACTTACGAGTTACATGACTTTTAACCATGAGAGCTATTCTTTTTGCAGGCCCTTGTAGTGTATTTTAAGGGGCAAGGAACCAGCTTCTGAATGATAAAGACAAGAACCTCCAAAAGCCTTGCCAAGTCACAGAGCAAACTGCAGCTTAGGTGGCTCATTTAGGATTTTCTTCTACATTTATTGGATGTCTGTTTGTTCACTGGAGATACAAAAACATTCATGCAGGGTTCCAAGATTTTACAGCATCTCAGAACTTCCAACCTGTCCTCCCTTATCCCTAAAAACCAATCTGCAACCTCCTTTCCCACTCTCACAGCTTTCCCTTTTCTTTTAAGAGTCAATGAGCATACAGCAGGTCTGGTGGCCTCTTGGCTGGACTAAACATGTCATTCCTTTCACATTTGTCATCTTTGGAGCTTTCTGGTTTTTGTTTCCCACGGGGTTCTGTGCACCAGTGATGAGGAAATGCCCAGAATCAAACTTGGAAGTTCAGGTAACAGGAGTAATAGTGCAGCCCAAGAGTGCTGTTAGATATGAAGTCATCAACAAAGCCTTGTCCAAATTGCTGTCAGTCCTTATGGGTCCTTACTAGATATCACAGGTTGTGAGGTGGGAGAAGCGATTCAAATAGGGACCAAGGATTGGACTGGGCCTTGCTGAAGGAAGGAGGATATTGTAGCCTAGTGGGAGGGACCTTAGTTGGCTCAGAAGTTTGGTTGTGGGGCTGGGTTAGCATTCAGATTCATAAGTGCTCTTCCAAGCTAATGTCCACAGAACGTTTTGAGGTTTATCCAGTGCTTAATTCAGTGGTGGGCAACCTGCAGCCCGCAGGTCACACGCGGCCCATCAGGACAAGCCACTGGCAGGCCACCAGATCATTTGTTTACATCTGCACGGCTGCTCACAGCTCCGAGTGACCGCGGTTCTCCGTTCCTGGCGCCGCTTCCCGACACTGCTTCCCACAGCTCCCATTGGCCGGGAACAGCGAACCACGGCCACTTGGAGCTGCGGGTGGCTGTGCAAATGTAAACAAACGGTCTGGCGTCCCGCTAGCGGCTTGCCCTCCACTGGCTTAAGTTGTGCCAGGACTAGCCGGAGCTGAGCCCTAGACACCTCTAGGTTTGGCAGTTTATAGCCCCAGCACCTCTGGGCTTGCTACATCAGTTATGAGTGTAAAAAACTTGCTTGAACCCCGGCACCTCTTTCATTACAAATTAAGCACTGTGTTTATCCATTACTAATCTGGATTGGCTGCCTTGATTCCCTGCATATCACTAACCAGGAAGTGAGCTATACAAAATACCTTTGTCCTGGAGGGAGTCTTCTAGGACCGGTGCCAGGCTACCAAAAGTTCAATAAAACAATAGGGTGATAGCCTATCAATATTTCAGGATGTCTCTGCAATACATCTTTCTGTCTTCAGAGAATACATTTTCACTTAAGGAGATATTTTATGAGTGATGTGATGTGGGGATGTAAAATGAATCTCTCCTGGGTACGTCAGCAGAGCAGCATGGGTTAGTAGATAGAGCACTAGACTGGGACTGAGGAGACCTACGTTTTAGTCCCAGCTCAGCTGCAGGCCTCCTGAGTGACCTTGGGCAAGTCACGTCCTCTGTCTGTGCCTCAGTTTCTCCACCAGTAAAATGGAGATAATACTGACCCCCTTTGTACAGTACTTTAGTTTTCTTTACAGCTACTGGAGTGGCAAAAATAAAGAGAAATGTGTAGAGGAAGGAGCTTTTGGGAATTAAAATAAAATGGTTAGGTATTGTTCGGTAGCCAGAGACCCAGGGACGATAACTCTTTGTTAGTCCTGTAACTGTGCAGTTTAATCTCATATCCAATAGTAGTGACTCACATTCTCCAGCATACATCAGTCTGAACATTTCATTCATTTAACTCGTGTACATGGAGGCTCCAAAACTGTACTTTAGCTGGGCAATACCATGGCTTCTTTGCATGCTATGTGAGGATTCAATCTCCACAGGGACCAGTTATAATCTTCTCATTGACTCTGGGTTTGTCGTTATACTTTAGCTGTTGCTGTCTGCTGCACAGTGACTTTCTTCATGCTCCTTTCTGTCCTTGTGACCTGGTGGATTTTTGGCTGTGAAGTGTTGAGCACTACACTAAGCTGCAGCTTTGCTGTTGACTTGCTGTGTAGTTGGCACATCCGTTGCATGGCCTTGGATGTTCTGTGCCAGACGGTGAATTTTGAAATCAGCCACAGCTGAGCACTAAATGATGGCTTTGACTGTCCTTTCTGATGGAAGCTGTGATGGCAAGTGAATCTTAGGATGAGTAGGGTAAAGATCTATTTTAACTTACACCTTGAAGCTTCAACACCCTTAGCCAGATTCAGATCTCAGTCATACTGAGAAGATTGGACAAATGACCAGGGAGGAGTATATAAATATTGTTCAGGCATGCAGGAGTGAAATTAGGAAGGCCAAATCACACTTGGAGTTGCAGCTAGCCGGAGATGTTAGGAGTAACAAGAAGGGTTTCTTCAGGTATGTGAGCAACAAGAAGAAAGTCAAGGAAAGTGTGGGCCCCTTGCTGAATGAGGGAGGGAACCTAGTGACAGAGGATGTGGAGAAAGCTAGTGTACTCAATGCTTTTTTTGCCTCTGTCTTCACAGACAAGGTCAGCTCCCAGGCGGCTGCACTCCGCAGCACGGTATGGGGAGGAGGTGACCAGCCCTCTGTGGAGAAAGAAGTAGTTCGGGACTATTTAGAAAAGCTGGACGAACACAAGTCCATGGGGCCGGATGCACTGCATCCGAGGGTGCTAAAGGAGTTGGCCGATGTGATTGCAGAGCCATTGGCCATTATCTTTGACAAATCATGGCAATCGGGGGAGGTCCCGGATGACTGGAAAAAAGCTAATGTAGTGCCCATCTTTAAAAAAGGGAAGAAGGAAGATCCGGGGAACTACAGGCCAGTCAGTCTCACCTCAGTCCCTGGAAAAATCATGGAACAGGTCCTCAAGGAATCAATTCTGAACCACTTAAAGGAGGGGAAAGTGATCAGGAACAGTCAGCATGGATTCACCAAGGGCAAGTCATGCCTGACTAACCTAATTGCCTTCTATGATGAGATAACTGGCTCTGTGGATGAGGGGAAAGCAGTGGATGTGCTATTTCTTGACTTTAGCAAAGCTTTTGATACAGTCTCCCACAGTGTTCTTGCCAGCAAGTTAAGGAAGTATGGGCTGGATGAATGCACGGTAAGGTGGATAGAAAACTGGCTGGATGGTCGTGCTCAACGGGTAGTGATCAATGGCTCCATGTCTAGTTGGCAGCCGGTATCAAGTGGAGTGCCCCAAGGGTCGGTGCTGGGGCCGGTTTTGTTCAATATCTTCATCAACGATCTGGAGGATGGTGTGGACTGCACCCTTAGCAAGTTTGCAGATGACACTAAACTGGGAGGAGTGGTTGATATGCTGGAGGGTAGGGACAGGATACAGAGGGACCTAGACAAATTAGAGGATTGGGCCAAAAGAAATCTGATGAGGTTCAACAAGGACAAGTGCAGAGTCCTGCACTTAGGACGGAAGAATCCCATGCACTGCTACAGACTAGGGACCGAATGGCTGGGCAGCAGTTCTGCAGAAAAGGACCTAGGGGTTATGGTGGACGAAAAGCTGAATATGAGTCAACAGTGTGCCCTTGTTGCCAAGAAGGCTAACGGCAATTTGGGCTGTATAAGTAGGGGCATTTCCAGCAGATCGAGGGACGTGATTATTCCCCTCTATTCGGCACTGGTGAGGCCTCATTTGGAGTACTGTGTCCAGTTTTGGGCCCCACGCTACAAGAAGGATGTGGATAAATTGGAAAGAGTCCAACGGAGGGCAACAAAAATGATTAGGGGGCTCGAGCACATGACTTATGAGGAGAGGCTGAGGGAACTGGGATTGTTTAGCCTGCAGAAGAGAAGAGTGAGGGGGGATTTGATAGCTGCTTTCAACTACCTGAAAGGGGGTTCCAAAGAGGATGGATCTAGACTGTTCTCAGTGGTAGAAGATGACAGAACAAGGAGTAATGGTCTCAAGTTGCAGAGGGGGAGGTTTAGGTTGGATATTAGGAAAAACTTTTTCACTAGTAGGGTGGTGAAGCACTGGAATGGGTTACCTAGGGAGGTGGTGGAATCTCCTTCCTTAGATGTTTTTAAGGTCAGGCTTGACAAAGCCCTGGCTGGGATGATCTAATTGGGTTTGGTCCTGCTTTGAGCAGGGGGTTGGACTAGATGACCTCCTGAGGTCCCTTCCAACCCTGAGATTCTATGATTCTATGATTCTATACAGGCTGATATCCAAAGTAATTCCGCTGAGCTCAGGGGAATTATTCTAGAGGTAAGCAGTATAACTAAGAATAGAACCAAGCCCCTTTTGCTCAGTTATATCCTGCAGGATGATCTTATCTTTCTTTTATCCTCAATACACCCACTGTTGCTTCAGCACCTCTTTTCTGTGTTACACTCCCCTCTGTTGACTATGATAATTTAGGCTCTGTTCTACATCAGGATGCAGAATAACATTTTACATCTTGTCCAGTCACACCCCACTGCTGCCTAATTTACTCTCATTTAACTGGTTAAAGGCATCTTGTGTATCACTGCAAGATTTGGTCCACTCTGCCTCAGTTTCACCATTTGTACAATAAGAGAATGATATTATTGACCACACAAAACTAGTTTCTGACTTCAGGGGGGATGTCACCTTATGCCAGCATATGACCCCATCTCCTCTTCACCCCTCCCCAACTCCCTTTCAGTGGATACAGAGCACAGGGATAACTATAGAGGGCAGCGCCTGAGAAGATAGCAAATAGTGCTTAGAAGTTTGGGGGGTTTTTCCACTTGGTATACAGTATTTTAGGTAAGAGGCTAGATTATTTGGAACTAGAGTAGAAATATAAATGAGGAATGAACATGTTGAGTGTTGCCTTTTAAGTGCCTTTATTAAATAAAATTGTGTTCACACTGGGCTGGATCATGCCCTTCTGTGGAAAACCTGGAGGAGGGGTCAGGTTCATTTTGCAGTTTCCTTCCAGCGGGAGTGCAGGCTTTGTTTCACACCCAACCCTGCAGTGGGTCCAACCTCACAGATCTCAGGGGATCGGCTGGCAGTACAGGAGGATCTGCTGAAGACCTGTTGTTCCGTGCTGCCCTCAGGCACTGTCCTGACTCCCTGTCAGTGTATGTCCCTTGAGATGTGTTGACAAGATTTCCCAAGTGGGCAACTGCCCTTATCCTGCAAAGAACTCTCCAGGCCTAAGTGTGGGGAGATGATGACCCTAAGGTGGTTGACCTTGCCTCTTCTGAATAGAACTGAGGAAGTCCCAGAAAGGGGACCCTTTGTGCACTGATCTCAGCAGTATGGTCTCATCCATTGTTCCATTTTCAGCAAGTGCATTCTTCTGTCAATTTATCGATCACAACGTTTAATTAAAAGGAGGGAGAGAGGCTTCCACTTAAGGGGAAAAAAACGTTATTTTTTCATACCTTGGCCATCTACAAAGCTATTCGCTCCCAAAGGATGACACAAGATGAAATAATTCCTACAATTTAAAAACTGCCCATTTACACCATTTTGAATCATTTCTTCTTTTTGGTACTTGACAGCATGTAAAATAGATGGACTGTATTATGCTCCTATTCACTACATATCTGCTACTTCCTGACAATACAATTTTGGCTTTATAATAAATCCTTGCTGCAAATCATTTTAAGAATTCCAGACCCATAATTCGCCAAAAGCTTTTTGACCTTGTTAACTGCAGATTTTAGAGTAGAAGTTTGAAATAAATGTCAACCTGGCTGATGCGGTCTTATTGTTTCCTTCCATTAAGATAACTTAATAGGCTTAGACAGCTGGAAGTGAATATCCTTTATAAATTTTAAGAGACATCATTAATTTACTTTAATGAAAAGCAAAACAGAATGACAACAACCTTCGTAGTGGCTGTGTGTACTAATGAAGTACTGAGATCTGTAATGAAACACTGTTAAAGATGAAAGGAATAACCAAAAGAAAGTCCTCTTACTAGTTATTTGTTATCCATTAGATTATCATTGCTAAGATTGGTCCAGATAAATGAATGTACTGACCCTGTAACAATAAAGGGAAGTGTGTTTTTGACGTTGCTGCTATTGTAGCGGAAATAAAACAGCAGTATGTACCTGCGATGCTTCATTAAGGGCCTGCTCCTGCTCCCATTGAAATCAACAGGAGGTTTGCCATTCACATCAATGAAGTCAAGATTGAGCCCCAAATGAACTATACTGTTATAGTCTGTATACGAAGAGGGCTAATGGGACAAAGTCCCACCAATTATTTCTTTAAACATAACAAAAAAAGTTTGTGTCCAATGCTCTTCTTCCTTTTGCTGCCTTCTCTCCAGGTACACAATGGAGAGAAGAAGGTGGTGGGGAGGCAAAGAGGGGCTGGCAGCATCTCGTTCTTTTTGGTACAGTAGCACCATGAATGCAATGAGGAGTGGTGGGCTGGTGACTTCCAAACACTGAGATTGCTCCTCCCTCCACTGAAGGTATAGAGCAGTGCTGAATTCAGTGCATGCTCCCAAGTTGTCCTTTTAGTTTGCTTTCGGGCTAAAGATTTGAATCAAAGGCCTTGTTTATGCTATGGTTGCTATAGCAGAATAGCTACTGATTTTTCACACCCAGGAGTGCCATAGGTATGTCAACCTAAGTTTTAAGTGTAGTCCAAGCCAAAGAGTCTGAGTCCAGGTGCAGTGCCAGTGTAGCTTAGCAGAATCTAATTATCACAGGTGCGAATAAGAAACCTAGTTCTTCTCCAATTACAGTTACTGCTGTGTATTCCCAGAAAGACCTGTCTGGAGTTCCATCTGGGAGTTAGCCATAAACACATCATGCCATTTTCAGGCTCGGTGGGTTCTCCCACGAAGGAGCCTCATCTCTGCATGTCCTGCTTCTCCCCCATAGTGCACGCAATATAAACCTCCTCTCATACTCTGTTACAGCCACCCAAATCCCTAATATAGTACTACACTGACACTTGTATGCAGCAGGTGTAGTACAGAGTGACAGCCAAAACCACAAAGAAATGTTGGATTTTTTTTTTTAAGGAATTCATATTTGTGAAAAGTGGGGTAAAGCATTTGGGGCTGGTGACAGTTTCAAAGGGACAGGCCTTTGATAAATCCACAAAATAAGCATGGCATGAGCCTGCTGTGGTTCCATGCAAGTGGGCCTTTGCACCTGTGCAGAGCCCTATCGACTCAACGGGGCTCCGTGCAGGTAAAAAGGTCTCTCTCTCCTGAGTGGAGCCAGCCACAGGATTGGAGCTCGCTGCCTGCTCTTTAGCATTGTATTGATGCTTTTAATCTACAGGAGTTCCTGAAGACTTTGTACCTGAGGCAGAACAGGGGTGGCTACTGCTACAGTCTTTTAACATGGTAGTATTTGCTCCCACTGTATCAGATCAGCTCTGCTGAGAGCTCCTTTGGGCCTTCTAGTGCTGGCTACAGCACCAGACTCTCAGAGCACAGCACTGAGGAGACACTGCCTCAACATTTTTTAAAAAATATTTTTCATAATTCCTAAAGGGCTAATGCCTGCCAAGGCATCTCACTGCTCTTTGGTATCAATTTCATGCAACTCTAAGCTGTCTCACTTGTTAAATGACAGAGATTCACAATACATTTAGATGGAAATTTTTTAATAAATCATGAGTGAATTTAGTGTCCCTGAAAGTAAATGACTAATACTAGGGCCTTAAGTGAAGCATAATGCAAACAGGTGTTAGTGTGCAAGCTGTCCTAGGTTGTTCTGCCAGTGCTCCTCTCTCCTGAATGGCAAAATTCCTACCACGGCTGTAGCTCTGGGTTTCTCTTGAGTGAATCCAGCCCATTGGCCTGTATTTTGCCATGTAATAATGGAGGTGTATCATGTGTGAGGCATGTAGAAAAATAGGACTACTAGAGGGACATTGGCACGCTCGTTTTTGTTTGTGACTTGCCCAAACCAGAATATTAATCGTTTTGTTTCTTTATGAAAATAAAGAAATTAAACAACAGAAAATACAAAAAGGTGCCATACGTTTCACAGGATTTCCAATAAAATTATGCAACTTTACAATTTGCCCAAGCTGCAAGATTAGACAGTACAAAATCAGACAATATTACACAGACATAACATGTTAGGGTAGGGGTAACAATATATTTTAAAAATGCATAAATAGGAAATAGGGAGTGTTGGGAGAGGGCGGGAAAAAGTGGAGAGGTCAGGTGGAATGAAAGTCTGGCATCTGAGCTACTCAGCATTCTTTATTCAAATGCTATTCAAGAAACAGTGTCCAAATTTCTTCAAATTCATATAATTGTTCCTTACATCGATAAAAGTATTCTTTCTTTTGCTGCTAACTCAGACAGGCCCAAATACCTCTGCTCTATTCTGAGCGTAAGCCTACTCCTCCGTCTTTGTAAAATCATTTGCTTGGCTATCATTGCAGCATTGTGGTAGAGTTAAACCCAGGGCAGTAGGTACATAACCTAAGATATAATTTTCAGCTGAGGTTTGGTTGCTGAAGCCAAGCACTATTTTCACTCTTGTGTCCACCTCTTTCCACAGCTGCCTGACTCTGGAACAGTCCTGTAGCATATGCCTCAGAGTTCCTTTTCCTTTATGACAGCTCTACAAATGGTCAGGGACAAGGCTGCCATTTTGCACAACTCTGTGGCATCCAATACATTTTGAATAGAATCTCTTGATGTAGTAATATAGCCTCCGATCCACTGAAGCATTTTTAATGTTCCATAATATGCTCTACCATTATCTGTTCAGGGTTGTCATAACTCCCCTTCCCATGCTTTCACAAACAACTCCAGATCAAAGGAGTTCTTCTTCATTAGAAGGCAGACGGAGTGGATGTGGCCCTGGGGAGTTTGTAAAGTGTTTCCAAGGTTCTGGGGCCTCTGGGAGTCCTAGGGCCTTCGGACCAAATCGATACATTGGTAAGTTTTTAGTTTTAAGTACAGCCATGCTGCTCAGGGTGGCAGGTCATATTGTCACTTTAGTGTTAGAAAAGAGACTAAATGGAAACTTTTAATGCCCATTTAGCATTCACATGGCTAAAACCTGGTCTAACAGCTGTTCCCTGGCATGCAGGAGGCACTGGGAGGGAGGGGGAGGAGTTGAGTTGGTCAGCGGGGCCCACGGACCCCCTGGAGGACCCTCGCAGACCCCCAGGGGTCTGCAGCCCCCAGTTTGAGAAACACTGATATAATAGGTCTTTTTCATCGCCAATGTATATGATTCTCTGAATGCAGGATACTCTCTGTTATCTGAAGACTGGTAAGGATGGCAGGTATTTTAAATTACTAATCTGGGTCGGGGGGTATTACAATGATTCCACCATGTTGCACCATCACTGTTGATGCCATACTCTTCTTAGAAGCTCACCTTCCCCTTTAAAATGCCTATGGGTAGGTTTGATATTTTGTGATGCTTGAATGTGTCCTTCGTTTCACCCCCACATAGAATTTATATTGAACATGCATTGTACTCATGGTAATATATTGTGGGAGGTTGTGTATAAGAGGCAGGAAAATGTAGGAAGGTATTTTACTTACTATGCCTGATCTGAGCAGGATCACTTAGCTGGTCACTAGCAAAAATTTAAAAAAGGCTTGTAATGGACGTTTAGCCTTTCAGATTCTTGATGGTGTGACAGGGCAAGGCCAGATGGCTGTAGGAAAGTAGTGGGAGATAGATATATTAGCCCCAGGCTAACCAAATCCCTGTTACCAGGGTAAGCAAATGGCAGTTGCTCCAGGTCCATTAAGACACCTGGGACCAATTAAGATCCTTCCAGAAAGCAGGGAAGACAGCTAAGTTGATTGGGACACCTTAAGCCAATGAAGGGCTGGCTGAAACTAGTTAAAAGCCTCCCAGTTAGTCAGGGAGTGTCAGGAGCTGGAGGAGGAAGCATGTGTGTCAGGAGCTGGAGGAGGAAGCCACGCTGCTGGAGAAACGGAGCAGTACAAACCCTATCAGGCACAAGGAAGGAGGCCCTGAGGTAAGGGTGACGTAGATATTGAGGAAATGGGGGCTGCTGTGGGGAAGTGGCCCAGGGAATCGTACTTGTCCTATGTCCAAAAAGTCAGCTACCAAGAGCTGCTACTCTCAGGGTCCCTGGGCTGGAGCTGGGAGTAGAGGGCGGGTCTGGGCTTCCCCTTCCCTCCCTGACTAATCACTAAGACTGGGAGACAACAGAGACTGTGTGAGGGAGGATAGCTTCTCCTCATCTTCCTTGCTGGCTTATGATGAAAATGGCTCAGTAGGCTGTGCCCTTGCCTCTAGAGAGAGAAGGGCTATGTGGAGGGTCACAGTGAGCCTCTGAGGCTAGCGTAATCCACCAGGAAGAGCGGGACCCACTGAGACAAGGTTGGAGCTTTGTCAGAATGGTTAGCTCATTCTTCTGAACCTGATACAATGAGCATGAAAAAATACAACTTGCAAAATAAATTAAGCAAATTAGAGTGAGGGCTACAAAGAAGAAAATTATGTGTTGTCACCAACTTAGGCAATAGAATCATTTTAATAACTTTCTCCATTAATTTTGTCGTTCCCTTTGTCACTTGCACATTTCTGTTGGATGACTAAACATTATAATTGTTTAGAAAGGCACAGATTAAAAGTTTTTGTGCATAAAGTAAAGATTTCCTAAGCACACTTACAGAAACTATATTTAGTTTCTAATTCTTTGTTGTTTTCTCTTACTATTCATTTAAGATTTAAAGATCAAAAATAAAATTCCAGCTGAAAAGGCAGCCAGTGTTTAATTTGTACATGAATGCAGACTATATCCACTTGGGCAATTGATGTTTTGTTTCCAACTGACAGCACTGACAAGAATATATAGTCCTTTGTCTTGTAATTATATTAGCCTGGGAAGATAGCCCAGTAGAGCAAGTCACACTATTATGATTTCAAAAGAGGTCTTTTTAAATGCTGAGCTGCTAGAAGTGAAGAATGCAGTCTGTTAAGCTAGATAGCTTTATGGCCAATGGGTGTTGGTCAGCTACGGAGTTGGAGCAGGAAGACGATGGGGACAAAAAAGATGGTAAGTAGCCAAAAAACTATGTTTGAAAACACATGAGCAATTGCAGGCCTAAGTCACTGTGGACAACCATAGAGCTTCCCTAGTGACACAAAGTATTGTTAGAAAAGAGACTCTACCAGGGCTGTAACAATTTTCAGATGGAGCCACTAAGCACCAATTCATAAACAGCTCTGATGTGCCTCCTTTCCCCGACCCCTTCTAGCACCCTGATCTTTTCTGGCCACCCTGTGCTGTGTCTGTCCTAACACATGCTGCCCTCAAACAAACAAAACCAAATCAGTGATTCTGCCCCTTCAAATGTTTGGTGTTTTGCTAAAAGCTGGGCAAAATTCTTAAGACAAAACATTTTTGCCTCAAAAATGCAGATTTTATCAACCAAAATATTTCATAAATTCATGTAAAATTTGGCAATTTTTTTCACTTTAAAACTTTTTTCAACTTTGACTCAAAACAAAAAGGGTTTTTTTAAAATTTTACTTTGATTTTATTAAGAGTTTTTTAAAAAGGTTAAAAAAAATACAAAAAACCCTCAAAACATTTTATTTACCCCAAAGTTCTTATTTTTTGTTCAGCCACCAAGCCAAAATATTGGTTATTTACACAGCTCCTCTCTTCACTCCCCATGATTTCTATTCCATTCTCCCTCTGCTGCCTGGGATGATTCTGGCAAACAAACACAACTACTGCTGGTTCTACTCTCCTGTATTCCTCTCCCAACTTGCTTCTGCAGGGCCACTGGAGGGGATGTTGGAAGGTAACAGGTGGACAGTTCAGCAGGTGACTTCAATGAAGCTTTACTCTGCTTCCCCTACTCCCTTTCTGCAATGAGGATGGGATCTGGCAGGGTTGTGGTTTTTTTTTTTTACTTCCTCTGGTGCCTCAATCATTCTCATTTTCCTTGTTCTCTATCTTGTATCTCTACCTCTCCCATTTTATGCAACCTCTTTGCTCATCTCTTCACTCTATGGTTTCCCCTTTACCCCTTAAGTCTCACCCATCATTGATTTCACTACTGTTTCCCTTGTCTTTCATTTTCCCTTTCCTATTTTCTCTCCGCCAGTTTCTCCTGGTTTTTTTCCCCTAAATTTCTCTGTTGATTCCTCCATTGTTTTAGCGTCTCCCTGTTTTCTTTCTCTCTTTGCTGTATTTTCTCTTATTCTTCATCTTTACCAGCACAGTAACACAGCAAGAGAAATCCTTTTAGCTTTGATTATCAGCCTTGGCCAACTGCTATACTCTGTAATTGATGATGTCTTTGTGGTATGTCCTGCCTCTGTGGCACACTAGATGCTCATTAGTAGCAACATCTTGGTACCCTTTTGCTATGTTGCTCCTAAGCGGCTGTTGCTATTATGGGGAGTGTCCACAATTCACAGTAGGGAAAGTGTTCCCTGGGGAAATGTTGCTTGTGAGCAGCGGTTGCTGCAAAAAAGCATATACTGTAACCTGAGAGAGGAGATGTTATGGTGGCCCCTATGGGGAATAATTGCCACGAACTGCCCTTGTATGCTGCCCAAAGATGTAGACAATTACTGTATCTTCAACCAAGCAAGAAGGTAGAAAAGTAGCTTTCAGATGGAAAAGAGTAGCATGAAAGGGGACGTTTAGAAGGTGTATTCTTGCTTTGAGATGGGTTATCTTACTTGAGGGATCTCTGCCATAACAAAGCATGCTTACACATAACAATGTTGTGGTATAGACAGTACTGCATGACAACTGATTATCTAAAAAGAAAAGGCGGCCAATCAGAGATTAAAAACATAAAATAAATTATTTACATCATCAAAGGAAATGTCAGGTAATTTCACTTAGTTCTCTTCTAATTTTAGTTTCTATTTAAAATGTAGCTACTTACCAATTTTATCTTTTGACAAATGAGGAAATATTGATTTTATTCTGTGGTTCTAACAATACTTGAAATAAGTACATTTTGTTCACTTTTTGTATATTGTGACCATCAGTGATTCAGGTGCATAGGGAATAGGTTATGTTTGTGTATTTGTGTTCTAATTCTGTAGCAACCCAGTAAAATAATACTTAATTTTATTCAAGTCCTGTATAAAGAGTGATCACTTTTTTTGTTACAGTTCCATAATTACAATAGTAACAATTTCTCATTTAGAAGCCAACAGGCATTTCCCAAAAGATTTGTCTTATTTCAAAGTACACCAGGTTTGGATTTAAATAGGTTGACAATGCCCCTTTGAAGGTGCACAATCCAATATATCTTCTCTGAAAGTCAGTATCTAACTACAGTGGGTTGGTTTTTAAAGAACTACAGTAAGTGATTATTTCTTTTAACAAAGCACACTAGGTCATAAATGTCAGATTTGCAAACTCTGTTGGGAGCCGCTTTGTTAAAGTCAGGCCTAGTCCACATTTTGAAATATTCTTGAAATAGCCTAAATAAAATGTGTTTGAAAGCTCTCTATACTAATCCCCAAATGATAAACTGACGATTAGCATCCAGACACTTTGACACGTACCCATCACTAATATATTTTTAAAAGCTTAAATTTTGTTGTGTTGGGGGCTGTCTGAATAAATAAGATGAGACTACAATTGTCAAAAAACCTTATGCTGTCAGAGCCCTCCTCACAAAGCCGTGCCTGTCTCTCTTTATGGAGCAACCACCCCTCTCCCTACACTGTTCAAAAGAATATTTTGTTTTAATTTAATTTCCATTCCCTCCATCTCAAGCCACGCTCACCTGCAACACTGCTAACCTCTGAAACTGCCAGTCGCATGAAGCAATGCACCACTGTTGGTAGATGCAGTTTATTGTTGAACTGACTTGAAATGAAATATTCTGAGTCTGTTCAACAAATCAAAATGAAGCATTTTGATTCAGGAATATCAAAATGTTCTGTTTTAATAAAACGTCAAAAATAACCTGTTTCCCCCTTTCCAATTCAAATTATTTCAGAATATTTTCTTCAATGAAAAATGTTGATATTTCAACTTTCTCCTGATCCAAGATGAAAACAAACACTGGAATTTTGGATTTTTCGCTTAGCTCTGCTTATATCAAAGATGCACTAAATGACTTAAACTGGTAAGTTGTGTGATAGACCCAGGCCAGTTTGGTACAACAGAATAGTCCTATTGGGATCCGGGAAGTGGGCGGGCAAAGCTTTAGCAAAGCCCGCCCACTGCTAAAGGATCCCCCCCTTCAGCCTAAGAGGAGGGATCTACAGGACCTGGATACCAAGTGATTCCGGGGGACAAAAAATGAAAAAACAGGAACGGGAGTGCGGTCAAAGGATCAAACGAAGTGAACCAGATGGGGACACCGAGCAGAGAACCCCAGACAGCGCCCACTGCTCCTCAAAGGCGTCAAGGGAGCCAGTGGACGCTGCCCAGAGGAACTCTGCCCGGATGCGTGAACGAACAGAGGATTGAAAATAGGTCCCACAGTCACAGGAGCCTCCATCGGCCAACCTCCTCACCCTGGTTTTGTAGATGGCCAGTTTAGCTAGGGCCAGGAGGAGGTTGACCAGGAGGTCCCGCGACTTCGTGGGGCCACGGATTGGAAGTGCATAAATAAAAAGGTGAGGGGAAAAGTGCAACCAAAACCTCAACAAAATGTCTAAGAGGAGCCGGAACAGGGGCTGCAGCCTGGCGCACTCCAGATAAATGTGCGCCAGGGTCTCCCTCATGCCGCAAAAGGGGCAGGTGTCGGAGATAGGGGTGAACCGCGCCAAGTACACGCCCATGCTCACGGCTCCGTGAAGGAGCCGCCAACTGACATCCCCGGCGGGCCTTGGGACTAAGGAGGAGTAAAGGCTGGCCCACCGGGGCTTCTCACCCTGTAGAGTTGGCAGGAGGTCCCGCCATTTCGTATCGGGGCGGGACGTGAGTGTGAGGAGATGAAGGGTGTGGAGCACGAGCATGTATAGATGTTTCCTTGGCACGGTACAACAGAATAGTAGAAGGCAGACATACTGGCCCTTGGGTTAACAGTTTTCTGTTCCCTAACTGACCAGAGCAGGGACTGCTCCAGGCTAATGAGAACACCTGACTCTAATTAACCTGCAAAGAGTCAGGTGAGGCCATTAAGGTGAACACCTGACCCTAATTAAGGCTCTTCTGAGCATATAAAAGGGCTCACTCCAGTCAGGCCAGGGAAGAGCCAGGGAGCCAGAGGAGAGGAAGTGCTGTTGCTATTGAAGGACTGAGTAAATGAGGACACGCTCGCGCCATCAGTAAGGGAGCCCTAAGGTAAGGGTGAAGAAGTGAGAAGCAGGAGAGCTGTGGGGAAGTGGCCCAGGGAATTGTAGCAACTCTGACAGTGAGAGGTCGGCTGCCAACAGCTGCTACCATTAGGGTCCCTGGGCTGGAACCCAGAGTAGAGGGCGGGCCTGGGTTCCCCCCACCAACCTGCCACTACAAAGAGAAGACAGGCCTCTGGCAGGACAGGAGGCTAAACTGTTCTGCAATAAGCCCAGAGGGACAACAGGGACTGTGGGAGTTCTCTCACCGTCCTCTGAGGCTAGCATAAACCGCCTAGGAGCGCGGGACCCACAGGGACAAGATCAGAGCTCTGCCACAGTTGTTAGTGGTTTGGAAGGTTGCTTAAAGTGAAACACCCATAGAGTGTTCACATTTTATGGTATAAATCTTACTTTAATTTAGGAAAAAAGTGATGAAGCCATGCACACAGAGAAAAAAATAAAAACTGTAGAATTTATTTGGGAGGCCAAGTGTTTCTTCAACCAGGATGTTCAGCACCTTGCAGGAGTTGCTCAGGTTTTGGTTCCTGGTTGTTTGTTTGCAGTTTATGCTTATGTGAATAGCCCCTTTTTTCGTTTATGACCATATGCATATTCATGAAGTTGCCAAGGGGAGACAGCAGTGATACAATAACATTCTAGAATACTTCCATAAATCACTCACAATATAATTTAGGACATTAGGTTGTAACAACAACATTCAGTCTAACAATCATCACTCAATCAAATAAACAATGCTCATTCTAGACAACTGGGAAGGCTTCTTAAAATAAGGGGAGATTTTGTATAACTAAATAATGTAGGTACCTTTTCAATGGGTTTTAATACAGGAGGGTTGTACCCCCAAAACCCAGCCCCTCGCCCCAAAATATCGGTGGCTTTTTCTATAACTGTCATCTGAAAAATATTGAAAGTTAGCAGAATAATGAGCCAATTTCTATGGAAATAGTCTCGTTATTATTTAATCAAGCCAGCAACTAAGCGATTCGTGAATGGCCTGTTGAAATTCAATAAGCAGTTCATGAATCTCTCAGTTCAGGATGTCTGAAGGAAAAAAAGTAAAAAAGGGGAAAAAAACCCACCCAGGAATCAGTAAATACTTTGTGTCAATGATGAATGTCACCCAATTTACTTCAAAGCAGTTATGAAGCTCCTTAGTACCTCTGCTCATTCTGAAGCCACTTAAAATCATTGTAGTGTTGCTCAATAAATATGACATCTATAGCTATATGCTGAAAATATTTATTATTTGTATTGTGGTAGCACGTAGGATCTCCATTCATGGAAATACTGCCCATTGTGCTAAGTGTTGTACAAATCTAGAACAAAAAGACAAGCCCTTGCACAAAATTGTTTATAGACACTAATGTGGCCAATGGTGCTTAGGTTGCTTATCATCCTTCGTTCATTGTTACCACCATCTATTCTCCTACTGAAATTTGGGAGTATGCTGAGTAAAGTCGGAACCTTAGCTGTACTAAAGGATAGGAATTGAGACATTAGAATAAAGCTGTCACATGTATTTCTAATAGGAATTAGTCCCATGGGAGAGAATTATTTTTAATTGTCCTCTTAAGATTCCCGGCCTCAACTCCAGAGGAGGAAGATGTCCTCCACCATTCTCCTTATGTTTTTATCCTCTTAAGATTTTACTCTTCTTCTTTAAAGAACAAGCATAAAAAGAGACATGCTCCTGAGCTAAAGACTATTCCACTAATGTTTCCATAGAGTGATCTTAGTAGTCTATTAAACATTTATAATCAACTGAAGCTTAAAATAGGTAAAGGAAGGAATAAGATTTGCATTCTATATAAACTCATTGCGCAGAATGAACCCAGGCAGCTAAAGCAAATTTCCAGAAGAGTGGTATTGACTCCTTGGGGACTTGAAGCTTATCCACCTTACTATCATTACTGCCCACCACCTAGTCTCCTACCCAATAAGAGTAGGAGGAAAAGGAAGGCACTGAGAAGACAGGGGGGAGGATCGAACACAGCTTGCCACTGGAACAAATGACACACATTGAATTCTATTGGTGTTCTGTTCCTGTTTTTAGACTGGTGATGTGCACAGCTTTTCTTTAATGGAAAAAAACCGTAATCCTTTTAAAGTACCTGACTGCCTTGCTCTCGAGTTGCATCAGTTTTCTGTCTCCTTTCATCTGCTTTTTTAATTCAAAGTATAAATGCAGTTCCATTGCTTTAACAGAGCACAAAAAGAATCCTTGTGATGTTTTACCAAGGCAAAAATACATTCTCTCTCCCAAACAAACACTTTCTTTATTATCATTGCTAGCTATAGAATAATGAAAGCACAACTACCACCTTTATCACAGAACTCAGAAGAAATATGATTGTTTTCCAGATCATTCTGGATGTACTCTGGCTATTGAAGTCAGTGGAAATTTAGCTTGTGCTTTAGGCCCATATCCTCAAAGGTATTTAGCCACCTAACTCTCATTGAAATCAATAGGAATTAGGCACCTAAATACTTTTGAGGATCTGGGCCCAAGTGCTTTGCTGAATAAGGATGAACCCCTGGATCTGGGCCATGGTGCTTATACAAATTTGATTACAAAAGTGATGACAGCATGCTGTAGGCAAATAAAAAATAAACTGGGTAATAAACGAGGCTATGTACACAGGGACTTTGTATAAAATGAAAAAGAAAGCTGAGAACTGTCTGTAGAAAATAGCTGGGCTTTCTTCAACTTCTACCTTCCTAGAGTGAAACCAGGCTTCTTGCTGTCAGAGCAAAGCATGTGTTCACAGTCTCTCTCTCTCTCTCCTCTCTGCTTATATCTGCCCTCTTGATTATTGTAACCTGCCTTGTAGGAGGAAGTCCTTCTATAAACAACCTCTTCTCCATTTTGGATTCTTTGCTTCTACTGGTGCAGAGATCAGCCAAAAGCAGGGAAACTTTTACCCCAAAGAAAAAGGGAAAGAAAGACATTGTGCAATTTTCCTATTGGACCTAGCAACTAGTGGGATCCTTGATACTGTGTTGCTATCTCAGAGTTTTTAATTAATGGGAAGGTTGGTTTGCCTGATCATCCGTAAGAAACTATGGAGGAAGAGAAGGCTACTGGCTTTTCTACCATCCAGTTTCTTTCCCCAGTTCGTTAGTATGAGACAGATTTTCACTTTCAGGCATCTGTCTCCCTGTCACGGGGCCAGTACACTTCATCCCCCTGCAGGCAAGGCAAGGGAGGCATAGGCCCACAGTTAAAGTCAGTAAGACTCACTTTGGCTGCGGGGAAGCGCGGTCCAATCACCAGAGTCAGTGGGGGGTGGTTTGGTGGGCCACCCCCAAAAGGGGGCAGCTGGGTAGGGAGACTCAGGCCCTCCCAGTCCAGGGCCCTGGTAGTGGCAAATGTGTTCACCACTAAGTCAGCAGAGAATCCACCCACAACACACCGACTGCTGCCAGGACACTGGGCTCCTCAGGTGGCAACTGCAGTTTCCCTGGGGTGCCCACAAGTTCCTGGGCCCCTGCCTGAACATCAGCATCTCCTACTCCCGGGTTCTGGGATCCTGGCTGCTACTCAGCTGGCACCGGCAAGGTCCATTCTTCCTCCTCAGCAGCCATCCCAGACTGACCTAGGCTGCTCCCTTTTATACTGTAGCAGCAGTTGGAGCATGTCCAGCACGTGGCTTCTGTTGCAAAGAAGCACTGCTTTAGCCCCTTTCACTCCAGTGTGGGGCCAGTACACCCCATCACACTCTCCCATGATTATTCCCTCTTATTGGGTAAAATCAGAAATTCTTCAGTCCCCCACAAACATCCCCGAGTGCACAGACCCCTATCCCTGGATTGTATCACAATTAAGTATTATGCCTTGGGAGGGCTGCAGTTTCTAACAATAATTGCAGAAACACTCAAGGGAGAGGAGTCACATGATCGAACAGAATTAGCTGATCAAAGGGCTAGCTCTGTCTGTGTTCAGTCAGAGGAGACACCAGTAGGGAGCAGATACGCTCTGCTGTGGTAAAGGTAGGAAGTGCTTGGAGACTGTTGGCCTCACAAACAGCCAAAAAGGGCAGAGAAGGGAAGACTAAAGGTTAGGGAAGCCCTGGGAAAGGTTTCTCTAGGCAGAGAACTCCCTTGCTCAGAGGACGCTGTTGAACTGAGAAAGACCCAAGGCCTAAAGCCCCGAAACAAGACTAACCAGGAAGAAATCCCTGATGCAATGGTAACTTGGAAGCCCTAGGTAACGGATCAAAGACTTGGGGAGTCCTGGGGGGGTTGGAAAGCCTGGAGAAGGGCCAGAAGGATAGTGGGAGCCCTGAGCTTAGGGTGAAACATGGAAAAATATTTTTATTTTGTTAGCATTTTTATGATTTGGCTTGAGGACTAAATCATTTAGAAGCACTGGAACTTAGCTGTCTGAGAACAGGAGACTGAAGCCTCTGGAGCCAGAAGAGGGAAAACTGTGGCACAGAGTACTAGGTTAGAGACCTGCTTGGGCCTAATTTTAAAGCCCAATGTGGATCTGAACCTGAGCTGCGCATAGCCAACCCGAACCTGACCCTAGTCTGTCAAGTTGTTTTCAGAACCAACCTGACCCTGACAGTTCCCCCTGAACCTGTGACCATGCTGCCACTGTTGCCTCATCCTTGGGGCTTGGCCTTGTAGGGATTTCCCACTCCGTGTGCTCCATGCGTCTGATCCATCTCTGGTCACTTCCTGCCCATGGGGTCAGTGTAGGGAATGCATGCCCTGCTCCTGCCACCTGCTGCTGTCTTGCTGCAGAGTTAGAAGTGCTGAGACTCCTTGGCACACACATACACAGCAATACACACAGCACAGCAAGGTGGCAGCAGCCAGCAGGAGTGGGGCATACAGTTATCGCCCATGGGTGATTAGAGATAACCTGACCAACCCTGAGAAGGTTGGGTTGTTTTCAGATCAGACCCAGCCTGAATCTGACACTTGAAGTCATTGGGTCTTGTCAGGCTTGGGTTGAGTTTCGAGGCCCTAGACCAGGTTCCAAGGTGGGTAAGTTACACTTGCCTCAACTGCTTGTTTGCATGTTTATTTTTAAGTGGTAATAGCTGTGGGAGAAAGTTGCTCTTTAAAAAACACCTAGCGGGACATGTTGAAGGGGAGGAGAGAATTGCCTCTCCGAGCATTTTGTAACTTTTTTTTTTAGGGCTGTCAAGCGCTTAAAAAAATTAATGACGATTAATCACGTTGTTAAGCAATAATAGAATACCCTTTAAATGTTTTTTGATGTTTTCCACGTTTTCAAATATATTGATTTCAATTACAACACAGAATACAAATGTATTTTTGATTACAAATATTTGCACTGTAAAAAACAAATGAAATAGTATTTTTAAATTTACCTAATCCCCGATGAGCAATCTCTTTATAATGAAAGTTGAACTTACAAATGTAGAATTATGTACAAAAAAAACTTCATTTAAAAAAAAACAAAACAATGTAAAACTTTAGAGCCTACAAGTCCACTCAGTCCTACTTCTTGTTCAGCCAATTGCTCAGACAAACAAGTTTGTTTACATTTGCAGGAGATAATGCTGCCCTCTTCTTGTTTACAGTGTCACTTGAAAGTGAGAACAGCATTATGTCCCGTAAATGTTCAGCCAATTGCTAAGACAAACAAGTTTCTTTTCATGCCTACTTCTCGTATGGACTTGTAGCTCTAAAGTTTTACATTGTTTTATTTTTGAGTGCAGTTATGTAACAAAAAAATCCCACATTTGTAAGTTACACTTCCATAATAAAGAGATTGCACTATCGTACTTGTTTGAGGTTAGTTCAAAAATACTATTTCTTCTGTTTGTCATTTTTACAGTGCAAATATTTATAATAAAAAATAATAATATAAAGTGAGCACTGTACACTTTATATTTTGTGTTGTAATTGAAATCAATATATTTGAAAATTTAGAAAAACATTCACAAATAATTAATAAATTTCAGTTGGTATTCTATTGTTTAACGGCGATTAAAACGGTGATCAATCACAATTTTTTTAATTGCAATTCATTTTTTGAGTTAATCACGTGAGTTAACTGCAATTAATCAACAGGCCAACTATTTATACTTTTACTCACAAATTCTTATATTATGAAAGCATTAAAATTTGGCTCAACCTGGTTGCTGCTTGTGGTCTGCTAAGTCCATTTAGTGTGCTGTGCTGAAAATAGGAGTCAATGTGTAAATATTTATAATATTCCATTACTGGGGAAGGTATTCAAGAGGCAAGGGTGAAGGAAATATTCCGCCCGGGAGTGCTTACAACACATGGAAATGAGCCTGCAATCAGACCCTTATGAACAGACTCATGAACCCTTTTAGAGCCCCGCTGACTTCAGTGGGACTCCACATTCATAGAATCATAGAATCTGAGGGTTGGAAGGGACCTCGGGAGGTCATCTAGTCCAAGCCCCTGCTCAAAGCAGGACCTAATCCCCATCTAAATCATCCCAGCCAGGGCTTTGTCAAGCCTGACCTTAAAAACCTCTAAGGAAGGAGATTCCACCACCTCCCTAGAAACCCATTCCAGTGCTTCACTACCCTTCTAGTGAAAAAAGTTTTTCCTAATATCCAACCTAAACCACCTCCACTGCAACTTGAGACCATTACTCCTTGTTCTATCATCTGGTACCACTGAGAACAGTCTAGATCCATCCTCTGTGGAACTCCCTTTCAGGTAGTTGAAAGAAGCTATCAAATTCCCCCTCATTCTTCTCTTCTGCAGACTAAATCATCCCAGTTCCCTCAGCCTCTCCTCACATATCATGTGCTCCAGCCCCCTAAGTATTTTTGTTGCCCTCCCCTGGACTCTTTCCAATTTTTCCACATCCTTCTTGTAGTGTGGGGCCCAAAACTGGATACAGTACTCCAGATGAGGCCTCACCAATGCCAAATAGAGGGGAATGATCATGTCCCTCGATCTGCTGGCAATGCTCCTACTTATACAGCCCAAAATGCCATTAGCCTTCTTGGCAACAAGGGCACACTGTTGACTCATATCCAGCTTCTCGTCCACTGTAACCCCTAGGTCCTTTTTTCCAGAACTGCTGCCTAGCCACTCGGTCCCTAGTCTGTAGCAGTGCATGGGATTCTTCCTTCCTAAGTGCAGGACTCTGTACTTGTCCGTGTTGAACGTCATCAGATTTCTTTTGGCCCAGTCCTCTAATTACTTTGACATAAGGGTCTGTCTGTTTTGATCAGTCAGCGGGGTCAGGGACTAAATTAGACAAAATGCAGCTCAAGAAGACAGGAAAGCACTGTGACACACAAAGCAAAGGGACTCAGTATTTTTAGCACAGGTCTTGTTAGTTTGGGATTTTTAAAAGATCTATTTGTAACCATCTGTTATAAGGTGAGCTCAGCTGAAAGCTTTAGGAATGTCAGAACTGTAGTGGAGGGTAACAGGTGGACAGCTAGCCACAGAAGTGAGAGTAATTATTGTAGCTGCTCCGTGCTGGGGTACACCAGACCTCTAGGGATGTTGTAGTGTGCCAGATGTACTGTGACTCAGAGGCAAGCATTGCAGGCACTTTAGTGGCTAGGCCTTGTAAGCACTAGTGGGTCCCAAGAACTTCTCAGACACATGCCTAAAATGAAGGGGTATTTTACTAGGCTGCCAGGAAAGGAAATGTTGGGAAAGGTTGCAGATACCATAGGTCCAGTGACTTAAGCAGTTACAACTCAGTGAGACAACCCTGGTTTTTATTTGGTCCCCTGTGGAGAGAGGGAGCAGTCCCATCAAGGGTTAGGGCTCTTTGGGTTGCCCCCCACCCCCCTCCAGTGTAGACTTCTGTTCAAACCAACTAGGAGGTTGCAGGTTTCCAGGCCAGGTTTACTTGGTGATGTGAATCACTGAGGCTCCTCTGCACTGGCTCCTTCCCCAGTCTCAGCACAGTAGTGTTTGGGGCACATTGTTCCCCAGATTCTGCATAGCCTGTTGTGTGCCTGATTCAGGGGGGAAGGAGGGTCCTCCTCTGCACGTGACTTCTCTGTTGCTCCTGGCTTCCCAGCAGCTGCTGCTTCTCCAGAAATGTGTGGTCATTTCCTGGGTCAGAGTCTTTCTTTCTACCTGGCCATGAGGAAGGGGATGTGCAGTGGGGTGGGGGTTGATGGGAATCGTAGTCTCCTGCTTAAAGGTTCATCACATGAGTTGTAGGCATGAAGTTGCTTGATGAACTGGAAGAGGAAGTCTGTTCCAGGTGTAGGGAGTGAGATGAATAAAGGAGCAGAATTGTGAGTGGCAGAGGAGAGATGTAGGGCTTCAAGGGGTAGGAAAATCTGGCTGAATATTGTGCACAGAAGAAAGGCAATAGGAATAGAGACAATGTATGCAGTGGTGATCCCTTCCAGAGCCTTGAGGATGAAGAGTCTGCCAGTAGTTATATGTAAAGCTGTAACCTGTTCCTTATCATTGATGCAAAACTGGAAATTCATATTTTGCAATCTCCAAACTCAGCCTTGTTATCCAGCGACTACCAAACTGAATAAATAATGTGAACCATTTAAAAGCCCCATAGGCTGTTCAAATGACTCGAGGCCACTTTCACTGAGCTCTGCTGCCTGGCTGTTGCTTGCTGTAAACATGGGGCTCCCTAGGAAGGCTGCTGGAAGGCTCCATGAAATGGCTGCCCTCACTTATATGCTGACACAGTCAGATTACTGCTCACACAGTGGCCTTGCAGGCCCTCGATGAATAAATGTTCTATGCAAGTAGCAGCTCTACTTTCTGGGACACTGCGTTCATAAGGCAATCATTTATTCTGCACTTACTGTTGTGTATGACTGTATAATCAGGAAGAGCAAGGGGAACAGACAGCTGCTTACCAAAAAATGCTGTAAATAAGAGAATCTGTGCAAGAGGCAGAAATAAAAACCTGGAAGGAAGTGGCTGCTTTTTACGGACTTCATTGTCACCCTAGAATCTCTCCTGAGAGAGGGCCAGCATATAGCTGCAGTTCCCCAGGAGTAGGACAGTAGTAACTCTTGGGGCTTCTCTTCACTGCAGAGTTAACAAAAGCTCTTACTCAGGTGTTGCATAGTTTACTGAGGTGATAAGAACCATGAGATGTGACCCCAGAAGTCCTAACACCTCACACAAGTGAGTTATGACACCAGTGAGGACACAGTTGAGTGGATACGGTTTACAGTTTGGCCACTCACTCCTCAGTGCTGATCACCTGACTTAATGCTGCAGTGAAGACATACTATTAGGCTATTTCTTTACAGCACAGTAACTTGCATGATCACCTCTCAAGTGAGTGCTAACTTGATATGTAGCTTATACTCCCTGCTGGGCCAGACAACTTGAGTTAAAAGCACCAGCACCCTCAGGTTAAGGGGTTTTGTGTGTAGATGGGACATGAATTAGGGACACTGCTCGACTTACAACTCTAGTTACTTCAGCAACCAGGACCAGCCCTCAGCCACAATCGGGTTGCTGCTTCCCCATTGCTTCAAGTTGGGGAGCAGTGATCTGCATTAGCCCTTTGCTGGCTCAGTTGTGCTGCTTGGTGCATGATGGGTAGAACTATCGCTCTGCCCACTCCACATCCACCTGCATGAGATGGGAAGCATCAGCCCAGTTCAGGCTGAGTTTTCATCCCCTAATTGGCTTGGATGATGCAGGTAGCCCACACAAGCAAGTAATGAAGATCCTTTCTTCCCTTTATTCCCCTCAGATGGTATGCTGCTGGGTTCACCATTGAGCCCTACGTGGTTGGTTTAAACTCTGGGTTGCAGTGAATATAGCTTGAAAGCATTAAAAATGTTATCTCAGTTGTGTAGATAAAATAGCTGCTTTCCATTTGAACTGCCTGCTACCTTGGAAACGTATAATATGGTCAGTTCTTTAATAAAATGTGTTAATATCAAAAATTTTATAATTTGTGAGAAAGGGAAATTGTATATATTTACCTCTAGTCTGATGGAAAATTTTACACCATTTTAGGGATTAAATACCCTTTGGCATATGGTGTCAATACCCTTATTGCCTTGTTACAATATCTAAACCAATCATCGTTGCTCTCAAATCGGATTTCATACAGAATTTGGGTCTCAGTACATATGGTATGGGCACTATGAAGCCTGCACTTGGATCCAGTCAGACTTACAAGAAGTATATTTCAGATTCTTGAGCATCTGGAGACTGTGGGCAGACTGCTCAAAGAACAAGTAAACTACTTAATGCATCCAAACTGGAAATATCCATGCCAAATTAGCATGTGGCTTGTGAAATGCAAATTAAAATGAAAGGTTAAAGATGAGTTGGATTAGCAACATTCTGGTGTACGTAGGAAATCCATGTTTGGAAATGGCGTCAGGTCTCCTGCCATCCAACATGAAGCATTACACAACAGGTGATACACTTGAATCTTGAGGGAGTGGGAACAATTTGCTACACAAGTAGATACACCTATGCAAAGTGTCAGTAAAAACACTACAAGACCAGCATGGTAGCATTTTACATTAACTGTGCACTCACTCTGCGCAGTTGTTTTTTTTGTGATTAATTTCTAATTGATTTTCAAAAAAAGCAGACACTGAAAAGTACAAAAAGATAAATGATTTACGGCTTGTATATGTTTCCAAATACCGCATGCTTCATGGGATTGCTAATACATTTATGCAGTTTTACAACTTGTCAAAGCTGCAAGCCCAGCCAATAAAAAAAACAGCCAGCCTTACATAGACATAACATGTTAGGGTAATAAAATAGGGGAAGACATACATGAATAAGGAAAGGCGGGGAAAAAAAGAGGAGGGGTGCCATTCTTTGAGCCATATCAACATTTTTATCCAAGTATATCTAGAAACAGGGTCCAAATGTCTTCAATTTCATATAATTGCTGTTTAGGACAGTTGTAAAGGTGTAGTCATTTAGCATTTGGCCTGTGGTGCATAAGGAGATATTGAAATATATATATATTTCTAAAATGAAAACAAGCATGGGGAAAACACAAGTTAATATCTCAAATGGTTCTATAGAAAGTGGGTTCTTTAGAAAGCTTGGTGCCAATGTTACAAATACACACACGCGCACACACACAGTGTGATTGTACATGTTGGGTGATTACAGGGGCTGTGATTCTGTAGAATAAAGTGGGCTAGAGGGAAATGAAAAATAGAAAGTTAAAGAAATTTTGTCAAACATCAAATAATCTTCAGTTTGAGCTTGAGAAAAAGGTTTGTTGATGTGGGTGTCAATATTACTTTCGATACTCACATCTCCACCTTTAATGCTGCCTATCAGTACTGAAAAGGATGCGCTATAGTAGAAGAGAGTAAAATATCGGTGTCTGCTCTTTGGTAGTGGGGCTGTTTTATGTAGTGACTGTTACGTGCCCCAGTGTCTCACTTGTTAAAATTTATTATTACAAAGGAATAGACTCAGCTAATTGCTTGGGTGAGGAACCAAACTTGGTCCATCTAGTTTGTGTTTGCCATCCTTTCTTTAGTAGTCAGCATCTGATGACGCACTGGAAGGCAAAAGCCCCTCCTCCCCCCTCAGGAAAAAAAACAACAGCATACTGTGACCCTGCCCCTTGTGCAATGCTTGGATTTCTTCCTGAACCTTGAAGGTAATCAGTTTAGGCATCAGAATAAAATTGGATTGCTCTTATCTCACATGGGTACAGAGTTATAAAATTATTCTGCCTCTTTTCAGATCCATTCAGTGTTTGAGCTCTTGCTGCAGTGTATTCCACACGCAGACCATAAGGTGTATCAAATAGTATTTGTTGTACATATCTTGCCCTTTAACCTCATGGGAAAAATAGGATGTTGGATGTTAGTTTCAGCTCATTGTTTTTATTTTTAGGTTTTGTCATGTCATCATCACTCATATGTTATTTCAATGTAGCATGAGCCTGAGAATCAACTTGTTAGTAAATAATCTGTGTCTGTTTTGTTGGCTGGCATTGGACATGTTACAAGCTGAAGCTGCTAGTTCAGCAGTCAATTCAGTTAACGGAGAGGCAACTACAGACCTATTGTGCTGTGTATTTAATAAAACAAGCTAAAATCTCCATGGGATCTCTAGATGAGACCCTATTATATTTAGAAATATACAATTTCTAAAAGATTTCTAGCAGCCAGGATGTATAATGGAAGTTGTCTTTCCTGGGATGTTTACATAATCATTTAATTTGATCCTTCCTGAGATATTTCTCATCCACCACTTTAGTTCTTTGATCATAATACAATAGGACAAATGTCAGAAAATATGAGCCTACAAAGTGATGTAAATCTTATTTCCTATCGGAGAAATGACTTGGAACGTTACCTTCATGATAATTACATTCACATGCGTTTTTTCTGCTCTGTTTTCCCAGTTCCATGGTAAGAGTGAATATCGATTATTTTTTTAAGTTAAAGATGAGATCACACCTACTTATCAGGTAATCAGACCCTGGCATTTAAACTGGTAAGGAAATATTTTGGCTTGTACTACTTGTGGAGGAAAATATTTTTGATAAAATTGGCCTGAATATTTTTTGTAAACTTAGTGGAGTTACATTGCTTTTAACGAACCATAGGTATTGTCTTAAGTGGTGCTTGCCATCATTTCAACTCAATTGCTATGATGTGTGACAAGACCTACATTTATGTGTCTGTCTCATATCAGTCAAACAACGAACAACACAGAAAACAGTGCTTTTCTTACCCTGTGATAGCTTGGGTTATTATGAATTACTGTAAACTGGAAAAACAAAAGTTTCAGAAGACTGTTGATTTAGATCATTTTATCCATAAAAACAGCAACAAAGGGGACTCAGACATACAGATCTGTGTAGTTTCTTGCAAGTTTTATATTCCTCAGTTTAAAATAAAGGGAGCTAGGAAACATTCCAGTCCTGCGATAATCTGACTTTTATATCCATTTCATCTGAGTTTCATATGAAGATAGGGTACAATTCAAGATTTTACAGTAAAAGAAAAATTTGAGTAAAATGTGGAGGCCCTTGAAACGGAGTTGAAAAGTGTTTTATGGGCTGCCATCTAATATTTCAATGTTTTGTACATAAGGATATTTTTTTCTCATCAAGGAAATCCTAGCCTGCTTTTAATTAATGCCACATTACTCTTTGAAATAACATCAGTTAGATGTCTCTAACATTAAATTAATGGATGCATTCCAGTGGCATTCTATTAGGTTTTCCCAGTTAAATTAGCATGATGGTCTTTTAATGGATATTTTAATAGACATTATTAACCAGAATATTGTAAAATTAAAATCAGACTCAATGAGTACTTTGAATTCCTGTTGTAATAGTCTTTGCAGTAACTGATGTTGAGTCTCTGAGGAATAACTAGATATACATTAATTTAGTTTGTGACATTTGGCAAGAAATAGGACATGAACATGTACTGTTTATTAAGAGAAAAAAACCCAAATGTTTACCTAATTAAATGGCTGCTGATTTAAAAGATAATCTGATACTTCAATTCTGTGTCTTAATGATCTTCTTAAAATATTGGTGGTAGAGAGAACCTAAATAGATTTAGAAACGTTTGGTCATTCCTAAACATTGGAGGCGAGGGGGGGAGTATCATGTGGCTACTGCAGAGTTTCTACATCTGATGTGTATGATGCTTTGGATTATCTACTGAAGTCAGCCCTAAAGAAGTTTTCTTTTCAATACTAAGGAGCCACTTTCTCTGGGATGGGATGCTTTTCTCTTTATGCAGTGTCATCAGCCATTTCTATTTGTCTTTGACATTGTCAGACCCTTCCTCCAATTTTTTTTAAAAAATATACGTAACTAAGAAAGCTATACCATTTCTTCACTAGATTTTTTTTTTTGCTTATTCTCATCCTCTTCCATTCATCTTTACATTGTAAATCCTTCAAGGCAGAGGACTCTGTCTTCTGTGTTTTTACAGCACCCAGCACAATGCGGGGCCTTAATCCCAATTGGGACCTTTGCCTGCTACCACAGCATACTTAATAATAATGAAGGTATGTTGTATCAGACAAAGAAGTACTCCAAAACTGGGCAGAAGGAATGCTGCTGATCTATCTGCAGAACAACTCTTTACAGTAGCTTCTTGGCAAAAACTGAATTGAGATGAAGATGGAGAATACTTATTTAGTTGACTCCATGGATCAGTATTGGAGTATGTGCAGTGAATTCTGTGAACACACTATGATTCAAATGCTCATAATTGATTTTCTACATGTCAACCAGATTCCTGAAAATACATATTCATCCATTACAGCCACTGTGCTCATTCTCATAAATTAAGCGCTGCAGGCCATATTCTCTCAGCAGCAATTGAGACACATGTTTTTAGTTCTGCTTTTATGTTGATTCTTTTTCTTTTTTATGCTGTTATATTGGTTCCAAATGGGAGTCATATTGTCATATTTAAGAATTTAATGCGCCAGACAACATTTTTGGATGTTGAACCCCACATTTTCATAAGACAAGTGGATCAGGATTGTGATGGTAGGTCCTTGTTAGATGTGTTGCCTATGGGTTAGGGAGGGTTAGTTCCTTTTTAATGTGGAGGGGAGACTGGGTCGTTCTACTCCACCAGACTACAGCCTAGGATCTGGTGAGGGTTACCAAAGGCCAGGCATCCAAGGGTGCCTTAAGGCTGCCCTCCCTAGGCCACTTCCTACCCGCAGCCACTTCCCACCCGCCACTGTCTGGTCCTAAAGGTACTAACTGCAAAAGCAAAAGGTACTAACTGCATCTTATATCTATCTGGGGCCCAAAGGTAGGCTCCTTTTTTCCCCAAAGGGGCTTCTGCAGCCACCCTTCTCAGGAGATCGCAGAGCAAGGGAAGCAGTGGGGGCAAAAGACCTATCTGGCTTCAAGATTAAGCTAGATACATTTATGGAGGGGATGGTTTGATGGGATAACATGATCTTAGTCAAAGGTCAATTAATTGCCATCAGTGGTAAATAGGACCAACGGTCAGTGATGGGATGTTAGAAGTTATTACAGGGAACTTTTTCCTGGGTGTCTGGCTGGTGAGTCTTTCCCACATGCTCAGGGTTCAACTGATCGCCATATTTGGGGTCAGGAAGGAATTTTCCTCCAGGGTAGATTGGCAGAGGCCCTGGAGGTTTTTCGCCCTCTTCTGCAGCATGGGGCACGGGTCACTTACTAGAGGATTCTCTGCATCTTGAAGTCTTTAAACCATGATTTGAGGACTTCAATAGCTGAGACATAGGTGAGAGGGTTATTCCAGGAGTGGGTGGGTGAGATTGTGCAGGAGGTCAGACTAGATGATCATAATGGTCCCTTCTGACCTTGAAGTCTATGAGTCTATGAGGAGTTTAAAAGAGGAGCAGAATAGCTCACTTGTGGGCAGATCAGGCCAGAGAACAGACGTTCAGCTCCTGAGGAAAGGGCTGGCTGAATGCAAGAGTTTCCCAGGTGTCCACTGCCTGCAGGCCCTTTCGAAGGGAAGGGAGGGCCAGATCCTGATACACCCTGAGAGGGAGTAATTTCCCTCTGTTCCTTATTGACTCTCTTTATTTGTGTTAATTTCCCTTGCATTTTTGTTCCTGGGCTACCCTCAAAGGGGAGACCCTTTAAAGTGACCTGCCTGGAGTGCCACATCACAGGAAGAGACAGACTGCTGCAGAGGTGGAGTGGCTGTTCGCAGGAGAAGAGCTACTATGTCACTCCTGGCTGCAAGGAGGCTCCAGCAGCGAGCCCACCCCTTCACGTCTCACAGAATGTCTTGCCGAAACTTGTGTGAACTGAAATCAGCATTTCTCACACATCACTCTGCCCACATCTAATTTGCAGTTTGTGAACATCGTGGTAGGTGCCTGACCTTTCAGACTTGTCCTGTTTCCAAGTAAACAAATGGCATTTGTAGTTTGAACCGTGTGTGCTTTAGAAGCTACACACAGTCACTAAACAAGCAGCATGATCACACGTATTTGGTGGAAATGAAGGGAAGCATATATTGTTCGCTGCAAGAAGAGAAGTTTCTGTATTTTAAAAAGTCCAGCCTTTTCATCTATAAATATTAAGAAACGTGCCTAAAATAAGCTGTTTGAAAAGTGGACTGGAGGGATATTTTTCTCATAACGTTGAACTTCACTCTGTCTCCATTCTCTAATGTTGCGCAGAGAAGCAGTTGTCAAAAGAACATGCCTGGAGGCTCTTTCAAGAAGAGAAGATGGTTTTATTATAATCCTGGATCTCAAAAGTTCCCACAATGCAGCAGGATGCAAACAAATATGAAAACAAACTTTGTTATAAGAAAAGGTGAACTCTTGCACTGCTGAGTAGGCTAGAACACACTGTAAAATCCTCAGAAATCAGCATTAACACTCTTTTGGAAACAGAAAATTAGAAATAGGGCTTTATAGCAAATCTGTGGAAGATGGTTGTGCCAGCTGTGCCAATTTTTAAAATGGGTAAATGGGATTACCTGAGTAATTACAGACCTGTCATTGATCCTGGGCAAGATAACGGAGGGACTGATACGGGACTCGATTAATAAAGAATTAAAGGAGGGTAATGTCATTCATGTCCATCAACATGGGTTTATGGAAAATAGATTGTATCAAACTGACTTGATATCTGTGCTGATGAGATTACAAGTTTGCTTGATAAAGTAATAGTGTTGATGCCATGGACTTAGACTTCTATCTGGTGTTTGATTTGGTACCACACAACTAGAACAATATAAAATTAACACGGCACACATTATATGAATTAAAAACTGGCTAATTGATAGGTCTCAAAATGTAATTGTAAACAGGGAATTGTTATCAAGCGGGTGCGTTTCTAGTGAGGTCCTGAAGGGATCGGTTCTTGGTCATATGCTGTATAACATTTTTATCAATGACCTGGAAGAAAACATAAAATCATCACTGATAACATTTTCAGATGACACAAAAATTGATAAATGAGAGTGGTAAATAATGAAGAGGGCAGATCACTGATACAGAACAATCTGGATCACTTGATAAGCTGGACACAAGCAAACAATATTAAAACACATATGCCTAAATGTTCCTAGCTGTGTACATTCACAAAGAAAGTAGGTCATACTAACAGGAGTCTCTATCTTGGGGAGCAGTGACTCTGAAAAAGATTTGGGTGTCGGGCTCCCACTATGATGCTGTGGCCAAAAGAGCTAATGTGATCCTGGGTGCATAAAAACGAAATCTCACGTGGGAGTAGAGTGGTTATTTACCCCAGTATTTGGCACTGGTGTGACTGCTGCTGGAATACTGAGTCCAGTTTTGGTGCCCACAGTTCAAGAAGGATGATGGTAAATTGGAGAGGGTTGAGAGGAGCTACAAGAATGATTAAAGGATTAGAAAACATGCCATATGGTGATAGACTCAGCTACTTAGCTTAACAGAGAAGGTTAAGGGTTAACTTGATTGCAGTCTACAAATGTCTGCAAGGAAAACAAATAATGGGCTCTTCAGTCTAGCAGATCTTTAAAGGTATAACACAATCCAATGGTTCAAAGCTGAAACTAGACAAATTCCGACCGTTAGGAAGCCATACATTTTTGACAATGAGAGTAATTAACCATTGGAATAATTTACCAAGATTCTCTGTCCCCGACAATTTTTGAATCAAGATTGCCTGTTTTCCTAAAAGATCTGCTCTAGGGATTATTTTTGGAAAGTTCTGTGGCCTGGTTATATGGGACATCAGACTGCATGATCACAGTGGGCCCTTCTGGCCTTGGAATCTATGAATAAGAAGAATCTGGATACTGAGCAGGCTCACCTGAGTTTGCAAATGCTCCTTCTTTAAATAGGGTGGACAAAGCTGAAGTTTTCAAATTCAGGGCGAACATGAGGCGAATACAGGTCTCAGCATGTTACCCCACATCTGGAATTTTAAATTTTCCATTTCTCAGGTTGTCTCTTTAAGACAGCCTGGGCTTGGATTAAGTGGTTATTCACTTTACTTATTTAGGCACTCTAACAGGAATGGGTGAATAGAGCAGCACGTGGGAGTGGGTACAGTTAGGGGGAAAACAAGGCCAACCTTAGGAACATTGGAGTTAATGCTGAGTTCTTAGGAGCAGCCTAGTGGAAGGCAGTGACAAAAATCTTGGAGTCTGAGAAGTACTGGGGGCTTACAAAGGAGAAAGCTCCTGAAAAGAACAAGAATCTAAAAGATAGAGCCCTGTGTGGATACAAAATGTATGTCCTTGGATGCGAATATCCACGGATATAAAGCAGATATCCACGGAGCTGCAGGGTCTCTACCAGGAGCCGCAGCAGTGAAATCAGCAGCATGTTGGGCTGCCGCTCATAGGAGCCAGCACTCAGCCCGGGCAGCTCCTCCAAAGTGGCTGTACCACCATAGATGACCCTTGCTTGATGACAGTGGGAGGCACAACCCCAGAACAGCTGAAGTCATGCCCTTGCCCCTCCCTGTGGCTCTCCCTCTTCCTCCTTGCCCCCCGGGAAAGCAGCGTCCCCTCTGTGCAGCTCCCAGCTGTTCCTCTGCCTCTCCAAGCAGAGTTAAAGCAGTGGCACCTCCGAGCAGCTCCCAGCTGTTCTTCCAGTCCTGCCTCCACCTGCCCAGCGCAGTTTCCTGTCTCAGCTACTCCGCAGGGAGGGGGCCCAGCCGCACCATGTGAACAAGCAATCTGGGGGGCATGTGACCCCGTATTTGATCCCTCATGTGATGCCTCTGTGTACGGCCCCAAGCCCTTCCCACTGGGGCGGGCACCGGGCACACCAATGGCTGTCCCTGGTTGCACTAGTATTTGCAAGCAGCTCACACACTCCCAGATAGGAGACACAGACCGCTGCATGGAGGGGACTCCTGTCCGGCAGCGTGCGAGCCACTTGCACACACTAGCCTGACCAGGGACATCTGCTGGTGAGCTTGGTGTCCTCCCCAGTGGGCAGAGTTGGGCAGTACATCCATGCCAGAAGAGCTGCCCAGGCTGGGCACTGGTTTCTATGAGCAGCAGCCCGACATGCTGCTGCTTTTGCCACTGTGGTTCCTGGTAGAGCCCTGCAGCTCTGCGGATATCTGCTTTATATCCGTCGATATCCTCATCCATAGATATACATTTTGTATCCGCACAGGGCTCAACTAAAAGGTAAAAGTGCATCTATGCTTATAAGGTATAGAAAATATGTAGGGAAACAAGAAAAAGTCCTGAAACTGAAAAAGCATTTTTACAATGAGGAGTAATGTTAAAATTTACAGCATAGATAGAGAGCATATATTGGAGAGCATAATAAAGTCATTAAGTCATAGAGCATTAACTCTGTTTTTTCAGTGTGTTCATGTAGGTGATCTCATTCACGGAAAAGAGTAATAAATCTTCCTTGTATTGAGGAGAGGTGTTAAGAAAATATCTTGCAGCTAGTATATCTTTCAGATCTGATCTTATAAAATAAACAAGTGACAGTATGATTTTCTTTGATATGAGAATTTCTTTAGTGGTTATTAAATCTGCTGTGCAATAAACAAAGTTGTTCTACTCTCAATTACTTGTAAACTGTGACACTGAGCACTTCTATCTACTTTGTTATTCTTCTGTCTTTTCAAGAAATCAGTTGGGTATTTACGGTAGAAGTGAAATAGCATCCATGGTATTGTCCTACCTTTATTGTACTTTCAATGCTGTAAACAAGAATAGAGACAACATTTTTATGGGCAATTATTTTTAATGTAAACTATTCAATCTAAAAAGAAGCTTATTCTCACCGTCGTGGGTGAATGGTCTATTCTACAGTAAAGAAAAACAAGGAGGAAAGTCCCTAGTTTTGTATTAGGTGAGCAGTAGGGTACACTGGGTGAGTGGTTGAGTGGCAAATGTTGGAAGCCCATCAGGACATTTTAGTGTGAAGTGTAATAGAATGCTAAAGTGTATTACACTGTTCACCACTAGGTGGTGCTGGGATCATGTGATGTGGCGCCTGCCCCGCAGAGGCCCTGAGGGCTGGTCTACACTAGCCCCGAAGTTTGAAGTAAGATACGCGACTTCAGCTATGTAAATAACGTAGCTGAAGTCGAAGTATCTTATTTCGAACTTCAAAGTACTCACCCCTGGTCCACACCGCAGCGCGCAGGCTCCCCCGTCGACTCTGCCTGCTCCGTTCGTGGAGCAGGATTACCAGCGTCAACAGGGGAGCACTTCCTGGTTCGATTTATCGCGTCTAGACAAGACGCGATAAATCAAACCCAGAAGATCGATCCGACGCGTCCGACAGAGCTGGTAAGTGTAGACTAGCCCTGAGAGGGTTAAAACCAGCCTAGGTAGGCTGAGTAGCAAGCAACCAAAGGAGTGGCTGCAGGTGAAACAGCCAATTAGGGTGGCAGCTGCAGACAATTAGGATGGTGGCTGGGCCAGCCAATCAGGGCCCAGGCACCCCATATAAAAGGAAGCTGCAGACCACAGTGGGTTAGTCTTCTGCAAGGAGCCCTATGGAGAAGACTGGCTTCCTGGAGGGCTACAGAGAGACCAGCACCTGGGGAAGGGCAGGTGCTAGCAGGGACATGGGGAGCTAGGGAGAGCTCCTGATGGGCTGCCAGGACTTATAGGCTCAAGGCCCTGGGAAGAGGGCAAAGGAGCTGGAGCCAAAGACAGAAGCAGAGGGAACTGAGGCTGCAGGGAAGTGGCCCAGGGAATAGAGACAGTGAGCTGGAAGAAAGAGGCAGCAGGATGTTGCTGTTTGCAGGGTCCCTGGGCCAGGGCCATAGTAGTGGGTGGACCTGCCTCCCTCCCACTAGACTCTAAAGGAGCGGCCCAGCTGTGGACTGCCAAGCCGCTGCTAGGAGTGGCTAGACTCTTGCTGGAGGAGTCCCCCAGAAAGGGCGGAAACTGGATGGTGACACGGCCGAAGGGCTGTGCCATGAAGTGGACGCTGAGAGAAAGGAGCAGGTAACAGATCTGCAGGCAGAGGGGAGGATGGGAGAGCCACCACCACCCAAGGGTGCACCTGCTGGGACTGAGCTAATTCCCAAAACGCCCAGCAGGAGGCACCAGTGTGGTGAGTGACACCATGACAGATCAACATACTTTAACTTAAGTTAATCTCAGCCATACCTGTCAGTACATTAAAGATAGTTATGGTGAACACATCTGGTGTAGCTCCAGAAGGAAGTTCTGTAGACAGTTCATACCTGGTATAGAAGACTGTCCTACTAATAGCAGTCCTGCAACCTACAGTGTACAAGGTATACATGACATGATGTCAGAAGTAAAATAGTGCCAGAGGAGAACAGCAACAAAGGTTGCAAATGGAAGAAACAAAGGCAAGAGACGTTGCAGGATATAATGAACATGCCACTTTTCATGCATCAGACAACTTCAACTTTGATCAGACCTTCAGAATGGACAGACTGGAAGCAGTGTTTTGCAAAATTTCACATTGCTATAAAACTCCACAAGGAAATTGAGACATTCAGATATGCTCTTTAATTTATGCTATGGGGGAGCAGGCATATATCTTTAAATCCTTTGACTTTACTGAGGCTGGTCACAAAGATGACTATGAAAAGATTATGGCTATGTCTGATGCATACTTTATACCTCATGGAAATGTGGCTTGTGAAAGAGCATGTTTTCTCCAGAAAATTCATGGTTTGGGGAAAATGTTGCATGTTTTATAAAAGCTCTGCATGTCTGAGCTTAAAACTGTGATTTTTTTAGGACTACAAAACATGAAAAAAATCAGAGGCAAGCTGGTTATTGGGTTAACCGTCAAGAACCTTTTCACAGCAGCTACCGATGAAGTCAGACGTAACCCTAGACACAGCTATACAGATAGCAAAACAATCTGAACTAGTCAAACAGCAGAACACCAGGCAGGAGAAACTTGGAAAAAAACTGAAAAACAAGAAACTAGCTTAGAAGGTGTAAACAGCTTAAATGCTAAAAGTCATTTATCATAAAATCCCTGAGGCAAGAAGAGAGGACTTCCAGGCTAAACGGGACAAATATCAGTCAAATGCCAAAACCTTTCAGCGTAAATGCACAAGATGTGGGAAAATACTTTGCACAAGAGATGGTGTATGTTCAGCCAAAGGGCAAGGTGTAATAAATACACAAAATATTGACATTTTGCAGTTGGTTTCCATATCAAGCCCTTGCTTCAGAGATCTATCATGTGTGATAACAGAGTCTACCTGCAGAGTGAAACCGAATATTTGTGGAAAGACTATTTGACTTTAAAATTGACTAAGGAGCAGACGTGACCATAATTCAGAAGGGATTTATAATCACCTTCATGCCCTCCCAGAGCTGAAATTACCTGACACCGCCTTGACTAGCCCTGGAGGTATTCTGAACTGCATGGGCCAGGTCACCACAAAAACAACTTACAAAGACAAAAGTTCTACATTCAAAGTGCATGTAATCAAAGATCAACAACCTTCTCAGCTGAAGCGTGACAATCATGATGGACCTAGTGAGAAAGGTAAAAGAACTCGATGGAATATTTGGTGATACTGAACTTTTGAAAGGAGATCCAGAACAAATTACTTCAAGAAACAATGCTGACACACACCTCGAGACAGACCTTGGAAGAGGCTAGTTGAAGATTTATGCAAATTCAGAGAACATCATTACTTGGCTGTAGTGGACTGTTTTTCCAGGTATATAGAAATAATGTACTTAAAAGACACAATATGTCATAGTGTTGTCAATGAACTGAAGTGCATTTTGCTCACTTTGGTATTCCAAAACAAATATGAAGGGCAATGAACCACAATTAATTGCAGAAGAATTTAAATCATTCTGAATGAAATATAATTTTAATCATATTACTGGCAGCCCACATTACCCACAAGTGATTGGAAAAAACAGTACAGACAACCAAGAACTTCCTACATTAGGAAGATTCATTCCTTGCTCTTCTGAATTACAGATCAACTCCAATAGCAGCTCCTGGATATAGTCTAGCATAAGTCCTGATGGGAAGACAAATTCAGAAGTACTGTTTCAAATTTGGAAAATAAACTATTTCCAAAGTGGCCAGACATCAAGAGTAGCCAATGCAGATAAACAGGCAAAAAAGAGCTTACAAACGCTTTTAAAATCAACACCACTCAGTTTGAGAACTACTAGGTCTAGAACTCCCACTGTCCATAAATAAAAGGAATTCAGTACCCAGATCATATGAGATCGAGACTGACAGTGGAGAGTTCAACAGAAACCATTGACATCTACAGTTTGTTCCTCAGAAAGAACAATCAACACAGTAAACTCTACAGATGGCAGAACAAGAAGACTCAAGGATTTCAAACAACTGCAGCCAGTCATTGTAACTAATGGACAGCCAGATGATGAAATTATTACCTGTTTTGATCATGCAGTTACAAAAAGATTCAGAGAAACTTAGACTGATCCATACTGAATTTTCAGGATAGTGTGATAGTGTAAATTTTGTAATGTAAAACTTAAAGGGGAAGATGGAATGGAATGCTAAACTATACCATACTGTTCCACCAGTAGGTGGTTCAGTGTGCAACATCCCTTAACAAGCTAACCTCAGCAATACCTGGCAATACATTAAAGGATCTAATAGTGAACCCATCTGGTGTATCTCTCCATAAGGAAGCTCTGTAGCCAGTCCATGACAGGCCATAGCTGCTCTTCACAGGAGACCTTTGTGTTTCAAAGGAGGAAGGGAGCTGTTTTTGGGCAGAGGACAGGGGCTTGGTATGTTTAATTGGGGGAGATGATTTGAGGTGCTCTTAAGTCAAATTGGGATGAAGTTTCTCACTGTATGGGACTTGGCTGTCTGAAATTGGGGTTCTTTATCTGATGAGGCTTTAGTATTTTAAAAAGACAGAGGAGCTATTAATTTTGAGTATGTGGGAAAGGAGAATATAGGGATTCTGAATAAATGAAAATGTATCTTTGGGCAGTGTGTCTAAGCATCTGCATTTTGTGGGTTTCCCTATCTCAAACTGAGTAGGAGAGATTATTCTCTGTTGGAAGACCTCATGTTTAGACTGAAAGAGTGACTCCTTGTAGGTGGAGTTTCAGTGTTTGAAGGTAGTAGGTGGAGAGAAATTGCTGTTTATTGAGGAATAGACTTGACTTACTGGTGAATATTGTCTGTATGTTGGGTGCCTTGGCTATCTCAAGTGAAAGGGAAGCTTCTAATTTTGGTAGATCTTTGAGCTCTTAAATGGAGGAAGCTCTTCTTTGTGAAGGTCGTTGATTGTCCCAAATTGAAGAAGAGGAGATTTTCAGTGCCTCAAATTGAGGAGAAGCTGTTCCTTTGGATGACATGCTATCTGTAGCTTTACCAGGATGAGATGATAGTTTAGGAACAGTTAGTGGCTTTCTGTGTCTGAATTTGGGAGAGCAAAGCTATTACTTCTGCAAGAACTGTGTTTGAGGAGCGGGTTTAATTAACACTGTAGTAAAGACTCCAGCAGTTGATGAAGCCTTTGTACCAGGGTTCCCAAAGTATTAGCACTGGTTCAGCCTCAAAAAGAACCTTTCACAGACAGAGATTCAGTGTCTGGAGCTTCTCCTTGAGGTCTACTGACTTCCTGTTCCTCTGGCCTTTCATTTCTCCTAAAGCTTAGATAAGAATGCAGCAACTGGAAGGTTTTTTTTGTATCTGATGCATTGTCAGTAAATGCTAAGCGATCTGGGTTGCAGCACTTTACTTTGGTGCCTTCAGTACTGACAACTGCAAGCATTCAAAAATCATGAGCTAGGTCTTGGAAATCATAAGACCGACTTTAAAATGAATTTTTTAAAAATAAATGTTGGGATCTTTTTATTTGAGATTTTGAGGCTTTAGGTCTAATGTTTTCAAGCTGTTTACAATCATCAGTACTAAAAACTTACTTAAAATAAGAAAAAATAAAGCTGAGATTCTCATATAATCCTAAAATTCTAGAAATGGAATTTTAAGAAAAACACCAAATGTTGTGAGTTGGCAATACCGTGACCTCCCAACTTTGTTTTCCATTTCATATCTTCAGAATGGTTGTTACCTTGTTTGTTAAACTGGGAATTTCAAGAATGTGCATTGGAAGCAGCAGAGAACCAGATGACTGAAATCAGGTATACAAATTAGTCCTCATCTGGATTATCATTTTAATCAGGTCATATGATTCCTGTCATATTGCATCATGCCATGTCGCTTGTTTTCAGAACAGCTCCTTGCAGAATCTGATAGGATGTGTATTTGGCAACCGATCTTTTTTTGGATAATCATGCATAAAATGACTTCAAAATTTGTTCATGAAAGAGAGAAAGTATTTGAATTCTGTGAGTAACCCCAGCCACATGCCTTACTGATACAGCATTTTTCTTCCTGGCTGAAGACTTATTTCACTGCTTTTAAGTGATAAGCAGATCTTTCAGCATTCAAACAGAGAAACCTAGGATTTCTTTAAAAAAAGCACGAGAGAGAATGAAGAAAAGAAGGCTGAAATCATGACAGAAAGATGGAGACAGAAAACAAAGATCAAAAATGTATGGAAGCCAACACTTACATTTTAAAGCTGGAAATGTTCTACCATAATATAACGAGGTTTTTAAAAGCAGGAGATGTTTAATGAGGGATCACACGATGAGAGAGGGATGTCGTACAGTTTTAGCCCATACTAGGAACTGCTGACAGATACTGAGACAGGCTTCATGCAAATCAATGTGGAAACACTTTGAACCTATCTAATAATCATTATGCATTGTTGCCTCTATTGTGAAAGATCCATTTTGAGTGCTTTCAGCTAAGAAATCTGAGTACCACAGGGCTATTTTTCTCAAGTTGCTCTGCTATCGAACACCTGCAACTCCACTGACTTCACTTGGACTAGTTGCTGCTCAATACAACTGAAAACTAGGCCCCCATAATATTTGTATTTGTTGTTCTGACTCCCACTTTATGTTGTTGACTGTTTTTAAAATAGCTTCTTTGCAATTGAAAAACAATTTAGCACTTTCCCTTAATTTTAAATAAGGCTGGTTAAGCTAGATCTGACAAAAAAAAAAAAAGAACCAACTTGAATCTTTGAAATGTGAAAACTTACCAAATTGTTTGCAAAGCTGGTAACTTTTACCCCCCTTAAGTTCATTTTTATGCACCTCTCTGTTTCTTCTTTTTATCCGGGACCTGAAGGAAAAATGATGAAATTGATTTAATAAAACATATATGAAAGTGTCATGATATAGCAAAAGAATAAATAAATTTTAAGCTTTGATTAAAATTTGAATAATAAGTCAATATCAATCTGGCAAGATGACTGTGACTAAAAACATAGAGATGGTAGGAATGGAATTTCTAGAAAGCGACTTAAATTGAGCACAGTTTCTAAGTGGGCATAGATGCAGAAATCAAATTATGCAGGTAGAATAGCATTTCAGAGTGAAAGGCTTTTAATGTCAGGGTCAACAACATTAACTAATATATAAAAAGCAGGAAGTCAATTGAGGCATATAAGTAACAGGATTATATGTGAGAATTAGTTTAAATATGAAGAGGGTAGAGGCTAATAAACCAGCAAATAGGCCATTAAAATAGTCCATATGTAAAAGTAAAAGAATGAGGGCATGTCCTCAAATTCTGTCAGTTAGCACATAGACCTGGATTTCTGAGAACTTGAATAAAGGAAATTGTATTGTTTAATCCTCGCAATGTAAGGGAGAATGACATATTTCAAGTATGTTAGGTACTATTTAAATAATACTCAAAGATTACATCTAGTCCTTGAGCCATTGGGTCTGGAGAAATGTGGGAAGACTTTTCACATAGAGACCTGTAAGTAGAATGATGAAGCCAAAATTTGGCTTATCGTGTTCTTAAAAATAAAATAACAGTACTCCTCTAGTTGGGGACATCTCCCAGACTACGACAAATGCATAGATGTGGAACCCTGGAAAATATTGAAAAAGTAATATAAAGATTACGCCACCTAAAACTAAAAATGGGCTGAGTCATCAGCATCTAGAATGGGAATTGAATGTGAGCATCTCCAAATTTCAGGGCTGACCAGAATTTTTCTGTGAGCTCCATTTTATGGAGGAGCCTGAGTCAGAAAGGTCCCAGATCCTGTCATTTACACCTGCATGTAGTCCCATTGCAGTCATTGGGATTCTGTGTGGGTGCAGTATTCCACCCTGGCACAACAAATTACAGGGTCCTGGCCCAAGTGTGGCTCTAAATCCAGATATGAACTTCCCAATAGCTTGGGTGGGAGTTAAGATACAGTGTTTCTGTTCAGAGCCATAAGGGATGACAATGCACTGAGTAGCAGAAGGTAGAGAGAAGTAGGTGTAATATAGTTCTTCTGTGGAACAAGCAACTGTAAATATTATGGCAAAGATACATCAGAAGCACAAATCACCCAAAATGACTGGTCAGAACAGAAGGTCATCTCAAAAGTGCCACCCCTGGACAGACAATACTGATGATGATCAAGATGATAGTTTCAGAAGATCCAGTGTATCAAATTCTGCTGATGGTTCCAATAAGAGCAGAAGAGATTACATTACCATGAACATAGCCACATCGAGGGAACTGTATATCTTTATCACAATGGTTTCCATCAACTGCCATACTTTAAACCATGACTGAAGTGGTTTTATCTGAAGATAGAGGTGTAGTAAAAGCTGTTCCAGAACATGCACTCTAACAGCTTTGAGATGAAAGGAAAAAGAGGACTGTAAAACAGCTAGAAAACTGTCAAAACAAACTTTCATTCTGTTCTATTTTCTGTTGTGGAAGATTCTGATTTTTTTTTAAATAAAACCGAAGGAATAGATGTACTATGAATCTCAAGGGAAAAACTAATATAAAAAGGAAATGGTGATATTGAAACAGGATATAAAAATTTATTTATAGAGAGACAATCTTTGTTACCCTGAAGCAGTCTTAACTGCATGTATATTCCACTCAACCAAACCTTAAAATCAAGGAAATACCATGTTGAGGAAGAACATCCTACATCCCGGAGAATGCTGTCAAACAAACAGGGGCATCCTTTTTGATTCCAATATATACTTCAAACCCACTACATACTCGCTATGTCTTTAGAAATGCCCTTCTGACGTCATTACTATACCAGATTTAATACTGTTCCTTGTGGAGGGTGCATATCAGTATATGTCATTATGATTATATAAATCCCATCTTCTCTTCCTAGAATGAATCTGTAGGTTGGACGGGGTAAAGGTCTCCAAACTATAATGGGAAGTCATACAGAGGAAGATGGGCAAAGACGCTGAAGTTTCCATCCTGTAGTTGGAGAACGTAAATGGGTATGAGGTGATACCAGTGGCAGATCTACACTGTGGTACATTCAACACACTAAACAAACATTAACTGTTTACTCTTCCTCTCCTGGTGGACACAAAAGGACCAGAGAATTTTTTTCGGAGCTGCTCCCTGGCAATGGTATGGTCAGACTTCTGTGACTTTGCTGCCATTGTGCCTCCTGTAATCTGTTTTAGCTCATCCTGGAGACTACAGTGTATCACAGTGACTGAGACATGAGTCCATTGCCAATTAAGCTGTAAATAACCTTTTAATATACCTCTTTACCCACACTAGGCAAAGCTGTACTTCTTGTGGAGAGCTAACTGTAGGGAAAGCCAAAACTTGGAAAAGCTATATTTGAGTTGTAGTATAAGTGGACAAACAAATTACACTTTCTGCAAACGTCAAATATAATTTTTTGGAACTCTTTTTAATACAAAAATGGCTTGACCAATTTCCCACCTTCACAAAATTTCGGACTGCACGGGAGGAGAACCCCTCTGATTAGCTGCTTTCCCGCCTCCTATCAAAGAACCCACCACAGCTGCTGCAGGAGCAATTTCCCCTATGCCTCATGATACAGCTAAGTTTTTGGATGGCAGGAGGGAAGGAGAGGAGAGGAGCCAACTGATACCATGCTCACAGTGTGGTATAAGAACAGCCATACTGGGTCAGACCAAAGCTCCATCTAGTCCAGTATCCTGTCTTCCGACAGTGGCCAATGCCAAGTGCCCCAGAGGGAATGAACAGAACAGGTAATCACCAAGTGATCCATCCCCTGTCACCCATTCCCATTTTATGGCAAACAGAGGCTAGCGACACCATCCCTGCCCATCCTGGCTAACAGCCATTGATAGACCTATCCTCCATGAATTTATCTAGTTCTTTTTTTAACCCTTTTATGGTCTTGGCCTTCACAACATCCTCTGGCAAAGAGTTCCACAGGTTGACTGTGCATTGTGTGAAGAAATACTTCCTTTTGTTTGTTTTAAACCTGCTCCCTATTAATTTCATTTGATGACCCCTAGTTCTTGTGTTATGAGAAGGAGTAAATAATGCTTCCTATTTACTTTCTCCACACCAGTCATGATTTTATAAACCTCCATCATATCTCACCTTAGTCGTCTCTTTTTCAAGATGAAAAGTCCCAGTCTTAATCTCTCCTCATACAGAAGCCGTTCCATACCCCTAATCATTGTTGTTGCCCTTTTCTGAACCTTTTCCAATTCCAATATATCTCTTTTTGAGATGTGGTGACCAAATCTGCATGCAGTATTCAAGATGTGGGCGTACCATGGATTTATATAGAGGCAATATGATATTTTCTGTCTTCTTACCTATCCCTTTCTTAATGATTCCCAACACTCTGTTCGCTTTTTTGACTGCCGCTGCACATTGAGTGGATGTTTTCAGAGAACTACCTACAATGGCTCCAAGATCTCTTTCTTGAGTGGTAACGCTAATTTAGATCCCATCATGTTATACGTATAGTTGGGATTATGTTTTCCAATGGGCATTACTTTGCATTTATCAACATTGAATTTCATCTGCCATTTTGTTACCCAGTGACCCAGTTTTGAGAGATCCTTTTGTAGCTCTTCGCAGTCTGCCTGGGACTTAACTATCTTGAGTAGTTTTGTATCATCTGCAAATTTTGCCACCTCACTGTTTACCCCTTTTTCCAGATTATTTATGAATATGTTGAATAGGACTGGTACCAGTACAGAATCCTGGGGCACACCACTTTTTACCTTTCTCCATTCTGAAAACTGACCATTTAATCCTATCCTTTGTTTCTTATCTTTTAACCAGTTACCAATCCATGAGAGGACTTTCCCTCTTATCCCATAACAGCTTACTTTGCATAAGAGCCTTTGGTGAGGGACCTTGTCAAAGGCTTTCTGAAAATCTAAGTACACTATATCCACTGGTTCCACCTTGTCCACATGCTTGTTGACATCCTCAAAGAATTCTAGTAGATTGGTGAGGCATGATTTCCCTTTACAAAAACCATGTTAACTCTTCCCCAACAAATTATGTTCATCTATGTCTCTGAAATTTTTGTTCTTTACTATAGTTTCAAGCAGTTTGCCCAGTATTGAAGTCCAGCTTACTCTCCTGTAATTGCCGGAATCACCTCTGGAGCCCTTTTTAAAAATTGATGTCAAACTTAGACTGCAATGTGTACCCTGAGTATGCAGCTGACTTCTGTACAAAGCAGATGCTGGCTGGTGCAACTACACCTGAATTCCCCTCACTGGAGTTTTTCTGTGCACTCTGGTTCCTTGGTCAAATTTGATTTACTACACCCTTGAACTAATTGTAAGGATCTCTCTCTTTCTTCTTCCCCTCTCCCACATGCCCTTGTACCTAAATTCAACTGAAGGTCTCTGGACAGGGGGAACTTCTAGAATATACTTGATTTCATTAGCTGTGTATAGCTGGGTAGCTTCTCATGTATTCATTTGTCTTTCAGAGGATGGTTCTGTGGCTTACCATCATCAGCTGTTTCCATCTGTTGCACATCAGTCTCCTGGTACAGACTCCACTTTCTATCTCTAAGAATACACTTCCTAATTGCACCATGGCCAGATGCTCAGATGTCATAAATCGATATAGCTCCAGTGTAGTCAGTGAAGCGACACCAATTTCCACTAGCTAAGGATGTGATTTCATGTCTTAGTGTTTTCAGTGAGAATTTGTCCTTGAATCCCTTATAAATTCATTCTGGGGTTGCATTTAGCTTAAGAGAAGAAAGGAGGATATAAGATGCAGTGTTTTCAAAACACAAAAAATGGAAGAGCTAAAAAGGACTTGTACTCATGCCATCAGAACTTTTCTGAAAGCCTAACCCATATGCCATCTCTTTCATCACTAGCTATGTGGACTTCCCACAAACCAACATTTCTGAGAGTCACAATAAGCAAAATAAATCAAAGAAATAAACTAATATTAGTGCAAGAAACTAAGTATGTATCTTACAAACAGAAATGCATGCGTGTAACCCTAAGTAACACAGATCTGTTGGATGACATTGTTTGAGTCACAGATGAATCCTTATTAACTTACTATTCTAAATTATCTACTTAATAAGGTAACAATGCCATCAATATTATTCACTTTCAGAGGCATTCAGGACACTTCCATTGCAGATCCACCATCTTGTGCATTTAACCCTGGCTGTGGCATTACTGATGCCATGTCTACACTACAAAAGTAAGTCCACATAAGTTACGTACAGCCACTGCAGCAATTAAATCACTTTTGCACGTCCACACTATGCTCCTTGTGTCAGTAGAGCCTCATGGGGGCAAATGCATCACACAGCGGTGACTGGGAACATGTGTTTAGTGTACAATGATGCAGTTTTCTCCATCCCATCATTCCATGGGCATCCTATTACATTTTGTACCTCTTTTCAAAATACTCGCAAACCTCTGCATCCACCATCTCTGTGAGAAGCATGGATCTTGCATTGCTCTGCAGTACTATGATGAACGTTATGAACACAACCTGCAGTATTTTGCTGAGCATCATGAATGCGCCTGATCATGCAGTATTTCCAGAGCTGTGAGATGGAAAATGACTGCAGGCTGCCTTGCTGTTTGCAAAGGAAAGAAACAATTCAAGGTTGTTGCTGGCATTCATGGAGCAGCTGAACACGGTGGACTGCCATTTCCGAGCCTGAGAAACAAGCACTGACTGGTGGGATCGCATCATTATGTAAATATGGGATGATGAGTAGTGGCTGCAGAACTTTCAGATGCACAAGGCCATATTCATGGAACTGTGTGCGAAGCTCGCTCTAGCCCTCCAGTGCAGCGACACCAAAATGACAGCTGAACTCACAGTGGAAAAGTGAGTGATGATCGCTGTGTGGAAGCTTGCAATGCCAGATTGCTACGGATCAGTCAGGAATCAATATGAAGTTGGGAAATCCACTGTGGGGGAGGGGGTGGTTGCTGTGATACAAGTGTGCAAGGCCATTAATTGCGTCCTGCTATGAAGGACTGTGACTATTGGCAATGTAAGGGAAATAGCGGATAGTTTTGTAGCAAAGTGGTTCCCAAACTGTGGTGGGGCGATAGATGGCATGCATATCCCTGTTTTAGCATCAGACCATCTTGCCACAGAGAACATCAACAGAAAGGGCTACTTTTCTATGGTATTGCAAGTGTTGATCGATCACTGGGATCATTTCACCGACATCAATGTGGGCTGGTCAAGGAAAGTGCATGACACATGCATTTTTAAGAACAGAGGAGTGTATAGAAAGCTGCAAGAAGGGACTTTTATTCCAGACCATAAGATTACCCTTGAGGATGTTGAAATGTCAGTAGTGATCCTGGGAGACCCAGACTACTCCTTACTCCATTGGCTCATGAAGCCATACACCAGCCACCACGACAGAGAAAGGAGCACTTCAACAACAGGCTCAGCACATGCAGAATCACTGTTGAATGTGCCTTTGGCTGTACGAAGGACTGCTGGCACTCTCTATTCATGAGATTAGATATCAGTGAATAAAATATCCCCATGATCATAGCTGCCTGCTGTGTGCTTCATAATATCTGTGAAGCAAAGGAGGAGAAGTTGCTGCAGAGGAAGGGCACAGAGGTGGAGTGTCTGTCAGCTGATTTGGAGCAGCCAGATACCAGGACTATGGAAAGTGCTCAGCGGCAAGCTGTACAGCTCAGGGAGGCTTCGAAGGACCATTTTAACAATGCGCCACAATAATGTGTGTTGCTGTAGTGTGCTGTGCCTGCCATTGCTGGGTTTTTTTTGCACTCTGGTATGGCCCTTGTAAGGAGTGCTGTGTGGGTGGCAATAAAACATTGCAAATGCACCTATTGCTATTATCTGTGAATGATGTCAGTCCCAGCAACCATATATTGTAGATTAATAAAGTTTCCATAAATAGTTAATTAAGTTTCCATATATAGACTTTTATTCTAAACCCATGCAATCATATACACTGAAAACTGAACAAAACTTTATAAATACAGGGAAAAGTACCTTTGAAAGGGAAAGAACAGTCATTTCCATTTCACAAACACATACACTCACCTGTGAGAGACACAGTTGGTGTATGTGCGGTTGTGATTGTGTACGCTCTTCTGCGGGGTGGAGTGGCAAGAGTAGTGCTGCTATCCCAGAAGATACATGGAATGTGTGTGTGGGGGGGGGGGTGGGAGGAAGTGTAGGGAGGTCCCAGAATGCAGTTCTTTATGGGCTACAGCGGGAGGCAGGCGAGCATGATTCTGTTCAGCCTGAAGTTCAATCAGAGACCGCATCATCTTTGCTCCCTGAAGAGTGCTATCGTCTCTTGCTGCCCATTTCTCCTGTCCTCTCTATTCCTCTGCAGTCTGTCCTTGAGCATGACTCTCCAAGCCCTTTGCTCAGAATCGGAAGCACAAGAAACTTGCAGGACCTCCTGGAACATGTTTTCCCTTGTCCTCTTCTTTTTCTTCCTTATCTGGCCAAGCCACTCTTCTGATGTGGATGGAGAGACCCTCAAGGCTGCATTTCCAGCTGCTAAAGAAGCAATGGGCAGAGGTACTATTGTGAGTCCATTCACTCTCCTTGACAAATTAGAAGCACAACAGTCTCACTTCTCCTTGGGATTCATAAGCACAGTGGCAGTCCCAGCCATGGTGAGTATAGCCCATTGGAGGAAGGGGGCGAGTTGGGACAATGTGTGGGGGTAGCCCATGGGCATCAGTATATGTGGACAGGGCAATTGAACTGAATGCTGGCACTGTTTCTTACAGCAGTGGTGATTTTAGCTGATATCTCGCTCTTAAGGCTAATGGAGGTTGAAACAGAAGAGATCCTGCACGGACCAGGCCCATAGGCTGCTAGCCTGTGTGCTGAAATGGTGCCTGCTGAAGTAATTGCTGACTGGCATGGGAAAGTATCCTACCGTGTTGGAAGAAATAAGGCAGCCTACACAGAAACCTTCAGCAGAGGATTACAGGCTACTTTCAGGAAAGTTTCCTCTAGATTTCTATGGAGGATTCACCGGACATCCCAGTGCACATAAACAAACCATTCCGCAGGGCCCCCTCTGCCTAGCTGTATGGGGGAATGATAACACTGGTCTACAATTTTTGAGAAGTCGTCTGCTTCAGAGATAAAATGTGCTATTTAGTATGTATTTTGATGTGCTGAATTCAAATATGACAATTAAAACAACTGATTGGCTACTGTGTCTAAGATATTTAAGTTTTTTATGTCTATGTATATTGTGTAGATAGTAGAGTTTTAATCATAAATTGTAAACCTAGGTCTTTTCATGTGTTTATGGTTGCTTTACATGATACTATTTCACCTGTCCTGTTTATGTAACACTTTAAAAATCAGCAAAGGGGTTATATAAATAAAATGTATTATGAAACAAAAGGCAAAAAACTATTATGTCCATAGTTTAGTCCTATTCAGTGTCTACTCGGCGCTTCTTGGCTTGTCTCTTGTATTCATTAAATGGAGCATCTCTTGTCACTGTCCAGCAATAGTCTGCAAGCATTGATGGGCTCCATTTGCCCTGATAGCGTTTCTCCATTGTTGCAATGTCCTGGTGAAATCGCTCGCCATGCTTGTCGCTCACTGCTCCGCAGTTCGGTGGAAAAAAATCTAGATGAGAGTGCAAAAAACGTATCTTTAGTTACATGTTGCAACCAAGGCTTTTGTATGCCTTGAGGAGGTTTACCACCAACAACCTGTAGTTGTCTGCCTTGTTGTTTCTGAGAAAATTGATTGCCACTAACTGGAAGGCTTTCTATGCCTTTTTTTCCTTGCCATGCAGTGCATGGTCAAATGCATCATCTCGAAGAAGTTCACGAATCTGAGGACCAACAAAGACACCTTCCTTTATCTTAGCTTCACTTAACCTTGGAAATTTTCCACGGAGGTACTTGAAAGCTGCTTGTGTTTTGTCAATGGCCTTGACAAAGTTCTTCATCAGACCCAGCTTGATGTGTAAGGGTGGTAACAAAATCTTCCTTGATTCAACAAGTGGTGGATGCTGAACACTTTTCCTCCCAGGCTCCAATGACTGTCGGAGTGGCCAATCTTTCTTGATGTAGTGGGAATCTCTTGCACGACTATCCCATTCACAGAGAAAACAGCAGTACTTTGTGTATTCAGTCTGCAGACCAAGCAAGAGAGCAACAACCTTCAAATAGCCACAAAGCTGCCACTGATGTTGGTCATAGTTTATGCACCTCAAAAGTTGTTTCATGTTGTCATAGGTTTCCTTCATATGGACTGCATGACCAACTGGAATTGATGGCAAAACATTGCTATTATGCAGTAAAACAGCTTTAAGACTCGTCTTCGATGAATCAATGAACAGTCTCCACTCATCTGGATCGTGAACGATGTTAAGGGCTGCCATCACACCATCGATGTTGTTGCAGGCTACAAGATCACCTTCCATGAAGAGGAATGGGACAAGATCCTTTTGACGGTCACGGAACATGGAAACCATACCATCACCTGCCAGGAGATTCCACTGCTGTAGTCTGGAGCCCAAAAGCTCTGCCTTACTCTTGGGTAGTTCCAAATCCCTGACAAGGTCATTCAGTTCACCTTGTGTTATGAGGTGTGGTTCAGAGGAGGAGGATGGGAGAAAATGTGGGTCCTGTGACATTGATGGTTCAGGACCAGAAGTTTCATCCTCTTCCTCTTCCTCGTCTGACTCAAGTGAGAATGATTCTGGTGCATCAGGAACCAGCAGTCCTTCTCCATGGGGTACTGGGCGTATAGCTGATGGAATGTTTGGATAATGCACAGTCCACTTTTTCTTCTTTGACACACCTTTCCCAACTGGATGCACCATGCAGAAGTAACAATTGCTGGTATGATCTGTTGGCTCTCTCCAAAGCATTGGCACTGCAAAAGGCATAGATTTCCTTTTCCTGTTCGACCACTGGCGAAGATTTGTTGCACAAGTGTTGCAGCATATGTGTGGGGCCCACCTCTTGTCCTGATCTCCAATTTTGCAGCCAAAAGAAAGGTGATAGGCTTTCTTAACCATAGTGGTTATACTGCGCTTTTGTGATGCAAAAGTCACTTCACCACAAACATAGCAGAAGTTATCTGCACTGTTCACACAAGTACGAGCATCTCTGCTCACTTTGGCTAAACAGAAATGTGTCCCTTTGCAAAATCAAAAACTGACAAATAAGAGAGCACGACGCTGTATGATTTCTAGAGCTGATATAGGGCAATTTGTTCAGCAGAGTGATGTAAGCTTCGTTATGATTGCATCATCCATGACTTCTAGGAATAACATGCGTCATACATGATATGAATTGCATCAATACCAGCTTCAGATTGCATCATTCATTGTTTTGCCTAAAAAGCAAGTACTATCCAAACCCAGTCATAGATTTATTCATAGATCCAGTCAACGATGTATTTTAGTCATTTCTGGTTTAAATTGAGATCCCTTCCCTTTATAACTCACTTATCCTCCGCCATTCCCAAGTCAAGGGTCGTATATACTGACCCAATAGCATGTCTTGAAAACTAGAGCCAATCAACAATTTTAAGCATCATTTTCGTTCTCAGTGACCCAGAATTAGTAAAGTTTGACTACATTTATTTCAGAAGCATTTTGGCTGTAGAGCAGTGTAAGCAGGTAGCAAATATACCTCTCTTGGTTATTTCACTACCTTTTCTAGCCTGATTTTTTTTGGAAAGTAACTGAACAGATAAATCCCTGCAATATTGAAGCAAACTGCATACTTACCAGAGGTTCCCTCCCTCATGTCAGGCTTGCCAGTGCTGGACTGCTGGGGGTGGCGTGCTCAGGAGTCAAAAAGAGGTCCTGGCTCGCCATTCCACAGGATCCCCCAGTCACCTGTCCCCCTTCCTGCTCCTCCTCCTCATCCAACACCTGGTCCTCAGGGTTCATTCTGATGGCCTGTGACTCCAACTCCCCTGAAGTATCCATGGGGCCCTTGGGGCTGGGGTCGCCGCAGAACATGGCACGCTGCTCCTTATAGCAGCAGCATGTCTGTGGCTCCACACCAGAGCAACTGTTTGCCTCCCTTGCCTTCTGGTATGTCTGCCGCAACTCCTTGATTTTCACGCGGCAATGCTGCATGTCCTTGTTGTAGCCCTTCTCCCCCATGCCCCAAGTACTCTGGTCGTAGATGTTGATGTTTCTATGGCTGGATCAGAGTTGTGACTGCACAGCCTCCTCTCCCCACAAAGCCAGGAGATCCACCACCTCCTGTGGACTCCAGGAAGGAGCACATTTGCTTCATGGAGCCGGCATGGTCAGCTGGGAAGTTGCTATGTGAACTCTCCACGCCGAGCAAAGAGGAAATGGAATTTAAAATTTGCAGGGCTTTAAAAGGGGAGGGACGTGTTCCTGTGTACCTGGCCGCTAGGCAGCAGAGTTCAAAACTTTGGACAGAGCAGTCATGGTGGGGCCTTGTGGGACACCTCCTGGATGCCACTAAAGTTGACATAAGTAACTCAGTGTCTGTGCTGACACTGCATCAACCTAACTACATTGAACTAAGTGCTACGCCTCTTGTGGAGGTGGAGTTTTTAGGTCAATGTAGCGGGCAAGTTAAATCGGTGGGAGGGACATTGTAATGTAAATGCTTACACAGTTAGGTTGACATAAGCTGCCTTATGTCGACCTAACTCTGTAGTGTAGACTGGACCTGAGTCACACAGGGGCTGACTTAGAAAGGGAATCCTGTGGCAGTATAGGCCCAGAGGCAGGGCCCCAATGGCTGGTTTCAGTGTGCTGTGGGCCAATACATTACAAATTCTGTCATTCTTGAATCCGCTGTCAGCTCAATGATGTGTCATTCCTGTATCTGCTCTTTATATGCTGTAAAACTTGCAAGAGTTTTATTCGTGTCATGGCCTGAGCGTGTGTTTTTGGATTAATTTGCTCCCAGAACTCTTAGGCTCTCTCCCATTTTGTGAAACTGGTTGGTCTCCCTTTTTCTCTCTCTCCACCACCATTTTACCTCTATGGTCCATATTTACTTTCCTTCCCCCGCACCCCCTTCTTCCCAGTCATAACTTACAGAGAACAGAAGTATAAAAATTAAAAAGAAAAAACAGTGACTTTCTCCTATTTTTATGTAATTTTTGAGACAGGCCATGATTTTCAGCTTCTTCTCTGATGCCGATTGTAGCTCCTTCCATTCCAAAGCCCCTGTACAGTGACAGTTGTCATTGCTGAGAGATCATTTAGAGCAGTGGTTCTCAAAGCTGGTTTGCCGCTTGTTCAGGGTAAGCCCCGTGGCGGGCCTGGCCGGTTTGTGTACATGCCGCGTCCGCAGGTTTGGCTGATCACGGCTCCCACTGCCCGCGGTTCGCCACTCCAGGCCAATGGGGGCTGCGGGAAGCGGCGCGGGCCGAGCGATGTGCTGGCTGCCCTTCCTGCAGCCTATTGAGGCAGGATCTCCCATGTAATAACTGCATGATTGGGCCCCGCTTAATGTCCTTTTAAAAAATGAAAAGTTAATCTAATGTTTTAGAAGTATTGTTGGCCCTGCCTGGGTGCATTTATTCAGGAGGTAACCACAATGCAGATCATTGTACTTCATGAATGCAGTGGGAAGGACTAACCAGCCCTTCTGGTCAGATTGGACATTCCTCCATGGATCCTGAGTAAGGCTACGAGTTGGTCACGGACTCCATGATTTTATGTGACCACCGCAACTTGGGCCCTTGGTGGCAGGGGCTCTGGCTGTCAGCCCTGGGGGGCAAGGACTTGGGCTGTCAGCCCCACACTGCGGGGACTGGATTTCCATGATTTATTGTTTATTGCCCACATCCTGTCCATGATTTTTACTCTCCAGGCTTGTTGCAAGACTTGTCTTTTCTCATGGCTGTAAGAATTCCTTAGGAACTTTGTTGCAGTTGGTTGCACCGTTTATGGCGAGACATTCACGCTCCTTCCCCTGAGAGGTGGGGGGTAGTGCGTAGATATTCAGTAGGGGAGTGAAGTTTGCTTACAGTAAGGGAGGCATCACCCCATAGGCTAAATAACGTTTTGTTTGTATAATGTAAAAAAGTCATAAGCTCTTTTGACTGGGCTAGAAGGGGAGCATGATGCAAATTCCCCCCACAATCACCACCACATACACGCACCCAGCCCCTAGCAAATATGTCATTGCCTTAAACCAGGCAGACTTCCTATGGAGGGCCTCTAAGATAGGGAAGAGGAACTATGCAGCCCTCATGCTGCCTTCTCCAGATCTGCTAACTTCTGTTCCTTTCTTCCTGCATTATGGGTGGGGTGCGTTGGTCTTAAATTATATAAACAAAACACTGCTCAACCATGTAGGACCTGATGTTGCATTCTTTGTGCGCACAAAACTCCCATTGACTTCATTGTGCATGTGTGGGTGTGCCAGGGATGCAGTATTGTATCTGTAAAATTATTGGCACTGAGATAGCTTTCTTTTAACTCACCAAATTTGACATATAGAACGCAGCTGCTGGGGTCTTTGCATCTGGGGACAGAACAGCAGTTTTTATGGACACACTGAAAGTAGGTGTGTGATTTTTGGATCTGAAATTTGTCCAGTATCACATTTCCCCAAGAGCATAGCTAGACCTCTTGGGCTAAATTGTAGCTGTTCTGCCATGGTGCATTAGATGGGTGCAAATAGCCCCTTCCTTTACACCCCCTCTCCCCCCCCCCCCCCGACCTAACATGCCTCTACAAGCAGTAGTCAGACTTTGGCTGCTAGAAGTGGGGAGTACAAGGGGGAGTAGTCTAGCACTGATAGGACCAAAGGGTGTGTATTTGAACTGAGCAGGGCCATAATTTTACCCTAGAAAACACCACTAGGGAAGTGTTGGGTATGGAAAAGCAGACTATTTTTTTTTTCCTGAAGGTGTAGACTCATTGGTCACTGTACTTCCAAAGGCAGCTGGGGCATTATGACTTCCAGCATTGTCATGCCCTCGTCCACTACTGCTGGTGTGCGCCCCCTCCTTTCCCCTTCCCCCAAAGCTAGATGCCATAATCTACACCTTATATGTTAATGCATCTTTCACTAAGCATATTAAATAAAAACAGGCACATAGTTGTGGAATATATTGCCATTTATTAAAGCTTTTAATATAATAATTGTAATCCTGTTAGTCTGTACTGGCCAAACTGTGGTGTATAAAGTGTAGATTAGGATTCACCTTTGCACCTGGAGTAGTACCTTTGACCAATGAAAAGGAAATATTAATGTGACATTATTATTTATAGAATTTAACGTTTTCCATTTGGCAATTCTGAGAAACCTTGACACCCTGTGATTTACATGCAGTAATAATGTAATTTAGGCAGGAAAGAACCTTATTCTTTTTATATCCATTATTTATATTTTTAACAGCTAAATTTACATCTAGAACTGCCTCCATTTCCCTTTGGAACCTCCGAGTAGCTTTTTATGTTCTATTAAACATTAGACAAAGAGGACAGGGCTAATTAAAAGTTGAAGAAATGTGCTTCTGTTAATTGAATTTGTGGTACAGTTACATTTTGCAGACCAATGTTAATCAAAGCTCCAGTTCAGAGTGGACGGAGCTGGGGAATTAAGTTAGCTGTTATATTTCCTTACCTGAAAACTCCAATAAAATCTGCTCTGTAAAAACCAAAAGAACTCAATTATGGCGAATTTTATTTGCAGCCATTGATTAGATGTTAGTGCACACGAACTCCTCACAGCTGTAGGGTTGGAAAGCGCCCATCCAGAAGGCAATTAAAAAAAAAAAGTATTAAAAAGGGGCCAGAGACATGAACAAGCTCACCCGCTCAGTTTGCTGCTGGACAGCAGCCGCAGCCGCAGCTGCCTCCTGGGCTGGGTTTCTGTTTAAGAATCTTGCTCTTTTACTTTTATTAGTGCCTGTGGTTCCTGCCCACCTCTCTGCCCCATCCCCCATCTCCTGCTTCGCTCTTACTGTGCCTCTCTTTGTGGTCGGTAAATGCCATACTATAAATTGCCTGAAGTCCCAGGGGGTGGGGCGAATCAGGTCACCCAGCCGTCTCTATTTCCAGCTTGCAGCACTGCTTGGGGGTCAGCACTTTGCCGGTCCAGAGGGCTGATTTGATGTCCTTGATTGTCATTCGCAGGGAACTCCCTCCCAGCCCCCTGGCCCGCTGGGGGGGACAGAGACTAACAGATCCCTGGGATGGGCGATGCCGCCTGAGCAGGTCCACCTATTATGAGTGCAGCCTGATTGGATAGCGCAGGCAGCATCCCCGCCTCTCGGCCAATCAGGCAGACAGGGCTGAGGGACGATGGGCTGCCTCTCACTGGAGGGATTCCTGGAGAAGCTGCAGTGTGGTGATGCTCTACGAGCTGCACAGCCCCCCAGTATCTCTCCTCCTCCTCCCAGCCAGCAGCAGCTGAAACTTAACACCCAACACAAAGCGAGCCCCACTGAGAGCAGGGGGCTAGAGAAACCTGCCGGTGGATGTGGGAGGTCTGCCACACACACACCTTTTTGTATTGCAGTCTCCTCCCATGAGAGGCAGAGAGAGCGTGTGTGATTCCTACTAGACAAGGAGGCGAGAGCATTGAAGGACAAACAGACTCCTCCTGCCCTGGTTGCCAGGTAAGGCAGTGGTGTTAGTGCTTCTGCTGCTGCTGGATCTGCCTGCAATGTTTGCTGTCTTGCCGTGACTTGGATTTTGTGGTTACCAGGGGGGATTAAGAGATGCACAGAGAAAGAGAGAGGGAGATCCAGGTGGTCTATTGTGTGGGCGGTGATGAGAGCGCACATGTTCCTGTTAACAGATGCTGGAAAACAGTTTGTCCGGTGTCTCCTGCTTTGAACGCTGGGTTGAATTCTGGCAATCCCCACCCATCCAGTGTTTCTCCCTTCTCGGAGAAGGCTGCTTTCCAGTCAACTGGGACGAAACGGGGGGAGATGGGAGGGGTGGGATTCTGCAGGCTAAAGGAAACTGAACCTAAAACAATCAAACTGCTTACAAGCGAGTAATCAAATCCTCGAGCTCCTACTATGGAAGAGGGAAAGCAGCTTGACTTTACTCGTCTTCCAAGTGGCTCTGTCTTTCACTTGGCTTGTTCAGATGGCAATAAATACATTTAATTGTTGATTTTAAGCGTCAGTCACCTGGCTTCTCATTCCTTCTCTGACCCCCTCTTGCATGATTGTTTGACAATGAAAAAGAGTTTCAGTATCAAAACGCTTGGAATCTCCGGTAACAAAATACAGAAGGATTCGTTTCCAAGATTTGCTTGCATTCTTTGACCAGATAGTGTTCTTATTAAGGCTTGTTGTTTGAAACACTGGTGTTGTTCTCAAAGCACTATTCCCTGGAGGATCTGCTTTTCTGATGGTAGAGGACTAAATTAATCCTCTTTGTATTGAAGTTTTTTAAAAAAACCTTAATTAAATGCCATGACACCTGCTTCCCTTTCTTAGAAAAAGCTGACAAATTAATTTTCTTGTAATTATATGAAAAATCTAATCTTTCTACTCTCTCCTTCCTCCTCTTTATACTCCTCTTTTGCCTTGTTTTTTAATATGTTACAGTCTGTATATTGTGGGCACAGAGGATGCTAATATGGGTTAAAAACTGTGTCTAAAAGTTAAATGTGTGTTGGCTTAGGCACCTATCACATTACAAAAAGTTTAGGGGGTATAGTCAAAAAGTGGCACAAATGTTTAATAATTTTTCACAGAAAATGGTGGAGGTTTTTTGTTTTAAGTCTTGTAAAATAAAGACCTCAAATGACTACAAGCTTCTAGCCCCGAGCAGAGTAAGTAAATTAAATGTACTCATTGGAATGAGCCTTTATGGCAGTTTTAACAATGTGTAATTCAATCATCACTGATACAAGCTGCCTTTTACCATTATTCATCAGACCCAGCTGAGTGATTTCTGTCAGATGGGAAGTGGTAGAGAGAAATCTCTAGGTAAATGTAACTGGAAAGCTTTCCAAGTGGAGTCCTAAATGAGCACAGAAAAGCACTTGGCCACAATCTGCAGACAGATGTTAGTATCCAAATACATCTTTTCCTTTGATTGTCAGGGGGAAGTCAAGTCTTATTTTTCTTACTTAATATCTATTTGTGAGTGAAGAAGAGGGATTTCTATGCTTAGATTACTATGACCTTGTACGTTTAGTGTAAAATGCAGTGTTTAAATAGGGAAATACTATCTTTCAAACGCTGTATTTTCTATACAAAGGTCAGTACAGTTATTTTAGACACTCGTGTGTTGTCACCTGCAACCAGACTCTCATTCTATCAACTACATATTGATTCTCTGAACAGATATCCTATTTTGCCATCCATGTTTTGTGTTCATCTTTCTTATGCATTTTAAAAAGCACTTTTTCATCTGTAAGAGTTATTTCTTCTTCAAAACCAGACACTACCAGCAGTTGTAGACCTGAGAGGAGACTTTCTCCCTTATGTAATTCTGGATGCCACTCCACAAATGTAATTGTTTTAGGGGGGATCTCATAACAGTATTTAAAAACACAATACTTATAAGCTTCCTGCTATTTTAAGAAATGATATATTTGGCTACAATTACAAGGGGCAATACATTCATTTGCCTTTAGTATGGTGTATGTGTGTAGAAATTAATAAGCATTAGTCATGGTAAAATGGACAGATGGGAAAAGTATAGGGAAAATTCCTTATATTCCTCCTGATATGGTCAGAATAGTACTTTCTTGTCTTTATTGGAAAAAAATAAAACTTGACCTGGCTTTATGTCTGTGAGACATATTTTTTTTCTCTCCAAGTTTTGAAGTTGTAGTTCTATTAGTCGTGTCCAAAGGGAATATACCTCAATATGGTATGTTACTTCACTTGTGATGTAGTTGCTCAAAATTTGAATACATGCTGTTCATAAATTGAAAAGTATGTAGCTTGGAAACTATATAGCTTAAAAACATAGTGCAGACAGCTTGAGTGAAAAGAGAAAATTTTAAAAAAGATCCACAGGGCAGAAGATAATGACATACTGTAGGAAATTATCACACTACTGCACTTGCAAAAGCATGAAATGTCCTAGTGTAGCCATTTCATACAGACCCAATTTTCCTTCACATTAAGAGCACCTCAGTGAGCCTTATTAATGTTTGATGCAAAAGATGCTAAGTCTATATTCAAGTATTTATACTGGAATTTTAAGCATTAGCCCACAGATCAACAGTACTTCTTTGCTTTTCTACACATAAGTATAAAAATAGTTGTTTACAATGTATAACAGTAGTGTAAATGAAATATAGGAAACTCCATATGAGATCAGACTAACAATTCATCCTGCCAACAAATCATGGCTATAGAATAATATTTGGTTTATAAAACAAAACTTTATCATGCCTTATTCTTAATGTAAACCAAATATCTGGAAAATACTTACTGTCTTAGATTGGCTTGATAGTTTTAAGGATGTAAGAGAAGAAAAGGTAATATTTGTCAGAGACCTGGAAAAAATCTGTATTTGTCCAATTACCATAAAGAAACTATAAAAATAAACTCAGGTTTTTTTCATGATATTTTGACAGGTTCACAATTGGTATATTTGTATATATTATAGTGCAGGATCTTAACACAAGTTTTTTAGAGCCATTCACCCTTCTGGAAATCAAAGTTAATTGATGATGCCTCAGGTGAAACAGAAGCTCTTATTTGTCATACTGTGTCTTGTCTATACAACAATATATAGGATGTTACAGTTTAGGAGATCCTAGTATATAGAATGGTAAATGAGATCAAAGTAAAGATGACCATGCATCCGTATGAAACGACAAAGGGTCCTGTGGCACCTTATAGACTACCTGCTGTGTGAGACACCAAAGTTCACAATAATATTGTAAAGGGCAAGCAAAGATTTCCCAATGTTCTCAAATAAAACCATGGAAGCATCATTATTTATAGATTCCATGTTCTTCTCAAATCTGCTTATGCAGCACATCTTCATGTTCAATTTTACAAAGAAAAATATCTGATCACTTCGGGTTACTTGATCCTCTACAGGATATGTTTGTTTTAAACATTATTCTGTATCTTGGAAGAGCTTAATTAGAAATACACATAAGGGAAGCTTGCTAGCCAACTATGAATTTGTATTTACCAGTGACATTTACCAAAGATACTTCAGGTTAAAATAAAAGCATTTGCCAAACTGAATAAACAAATCATTATGTTAACAAATATTTTCAGGATCTTTATGTATGAAAGTCCTCTTCGCTACAATCGGCTTTACTCATTCGTGATACACTCCAATCAAAGAGAGAGGATTACAAAATGCTGGAAATAATATTGTATCTTTTACAAAAAGAACAGTAGTGGGGAGTTCAACATTAAAAAGAGGACATCTGTATAGGGCTTTTAGTGGTTCTTTGGATGAAAGACTAAGAACAGCTAGAGACAATGCTAATATGCTGTCTGTCTAAATCTTTCTCTTTACTCAGGATTTATGTGGATTTGAGGAGAGGTTGTTTATATAAACAATGAGTGAAAAATTTGCCCAGTCAAACAAAATGGAAATCTACAATTAGACATTTTTGTTCTAAAGAAGAACATTTTTGTATGCAAGACTTATGATTGAAAGTATCAGACCGGCTGTGATAAAAACTGTTTTCTAATATTTTTATCAACTGTTGCAATCAAAATGTTTTTTATATTTAGCTTTTATTTATTCAAGGGATTTAATAAGTAGGCTATTGTCAGTTTTATGGATTTTCAGTTTTTTGGTTTATTAAAAATCCTTACCAAAGAGTTTAGTATTTTCTTACTTTGTTTTTATTTGTCTTTGGGAACTCCCTCAAAACTGTGTGCATTTAATGTCTCCTGTTCTTTCTAGAGGGAGTGGAGCCTCCCTCTTTAAGATTCTCAAACACTTGCTAAGTCAAGGCTTCACTTTCTCTTTCAGACCATTCCGCTTATTTTAGGTAATAGCTATTAACATTCAGCAGTTCTTAATTGTAACATTAATATAAAATATCTTGGTTAACTGTGATTTAAAAATAATTATGATTACTTAACTATCCTAAGGGTAAATTTTCAATGACTCTTCAGGATATATGGATAAGCTCAATTTTATTGTGTTGTGCCTACGTAGTAGAACTGATGATGCATTTTGTCTGCTCATTGCTGATGTAACAGAGTTTGTTATAATGCTGTTTACCTATTCTGTTTGATACTTTTTGTCTGAAGAAATAATTTTATTGCAGTGAGGGTAAAATTCAATTCACCAGTGTAATGTGGGGAACTAGGGAGACAAAATCTACCAGTATCCAACCTGGATCCAAGACACAAATCTGCAGCAAAGCACCTCAACCCTGTCACTTGGTAACTGGACCCTTTAATGGGTCCAGCCCCAACCTGTGATGTACTTTGTGACACACTTAGCTCAACTCCCCAAGGTGTTTGGTGTGTTTGTTGTTGTTGTTTTTTAAAGCAAAGCTCATGACAAGCAGGTCATGTGGCTAAAATCAAGACTTCTGTGGTGGCTATAAAAACAGAAGCCTCTGGAAAGCCAAGGAGGGGAGAAAGAAGGGAGGCTTTGCAAAGCAGATTTGGAACCTGGCTGTTGGAGGGCAGGGAAAGCTGGCTTGAACCACTCCGCAGCCCCATGGAGAACTGTGGAATCCTTAACAAGGAGGAAAAGTTTGCACATGAGGGGCCAAAGGAGACTATTTTTATAAAGACTTAATACATTGGACCCCAAAAAGAGGAATATTACTCTAAGTACTTTGGACTCTGAACAAGTTATTTGAGGAGAGGCAAGAGGGTGGCATACTGCACTCTGTGGGCTGAAATGTGACCATTGCTCATTTGTACCTCTTAGAAATGTAGGTCAGCTCAATGGTCCATCGAGGTCCGTACCCTCTCTCTGACAGTGATCAATACCAGATGCCTCAAAGTAAGATGTACACCCACACAGCGGCTCTGACTTTCAAAGTTCTTGGGGGATGCTTCACCCCTGCTCTGCCCCAGGCCCTGCCCCCACTTCACCCCTTCTCCCAAGCCCCCACCCCACCTCTTCCCACCTCTTCCTGCCCCCACACTCTGCCCCCTCCCCCTCCCCGTTCTGCCCCCTCCCCCATGTCTTCCTGCTCCTCCTCCCCCCCACCCCCAGTACCTCCTGCACGCTGTTGAATAGCTGATCACCGGCAGGTGGGAGTTGCTGGGGGGGGAGAGCTGATCGGTGGAGCCCGCTGGCAGGCAGGAGGAGCTGGTGGGAGGGGGAAGAGCTGATCTGCGGGGCTGCCAGTGGGTGCTGAGCACCCACTATTTTTTTTTTTCCATGGATGCTCCAGCCCTGGAGCACCCATGGAGTCTGTGCCTATGCACCTGCATAATGGGCAGGTAGGCAATAATCTTCCAATAAGCTTACTTTCTTCTTAATTCCAGGTGTTTAATGGTTGATTTATGAATGGCATGGAGGTTTTTATCCCCTATACGTTTTTGTCCTATCTAATGAAACTGCTGGTATTATTATTAACCATTATCTCCTCTTTTTGAATTCTATTAACAAACCTTGGAACACTGGGGAAGTTCCAGAGGGCTGGGAAAAAGCTAATTGTGCCTATGTTTTAAAAGGATAAATGGAATAACCCAAGAAACTTGAGAACAGAGAGCCTGACGCTGCGCCTGGATGAAATCATGGAAAAGCTGATTGCACTCCATCAGTTGAGAATTAAAATATGCCAATAATTAATGCCAATCAGCATGATTTTATGGAAAACAGGTTTTGGTCAAACTTGATATTGGTTTTTTTTGTGAAATCACAAGTTTGGCTAACATAATATACTTAGCCCCCATGACATTCTGATTTAAAACAAAACAGAAACTCACTATACAATATCAGTGCAACCCCTATTAAATCAAAGAAAATGTGATTAAATGATTACAAAAATAATTGGGGGATCATCATTAGAGGGGGTATTTTTAGTCGGGTGTCACAGAGGTCTCCTCTCAGTCCAATACTGTTCAATATCTTTATCAATGATCTGGAAGAACATTTGCAAATCACACACAAATTGAAGTTTGAAATAGTGGTGGGGACAAGTCTGTTATACAAACAGATCTGGATTTGTTAGTAAGGTGGAATGAATTGAGCAATATACAAATGTATATTTATAAGGTCGTACTTCTAGAAACAAAGAATGTCGATGACACTTATAAGTAGGGGAATTCTATCTTGGAAAGGTGTGACTCTGAAAAGGACTTAGGTGGTCTGGTAGATAAGCAATTGAACATGAACGCCCAGTGTGATTCTGTATCTCCGAGGGCATATGCAATTCTTGGATCTATAAGCAGGGAAATATCCAGTAGGAGTAGGAGGTTTTATCACTTTATATGTCATTGGTGAGACTATTGCTCGAAATATGTGTCCAGTTTTAGTGTCCAAACTTCAAAAAGGATGTTGACAAATTGGAAACAGTTCAGAAAAAAGCTGCAAGAGAATAATTTCAGGTCTAGGAAACATGCCTTCTAGTGAGAAGCTAAAGAAGATTAATCTATGTAGTTTATCTAAGAGGTTAGTTGGTGCCTTGATCTTGGGCTACATGGCGAAAAGGTTTCTGATAGCTAGAAAGTGCTTTAATGTAGCAGAAAAGGTACAATGAGATGCAACGGTTGGATGCTGAAGCTAGACAAATTCAAATTAGAAATAAGGCACAGTTGTTGTTTTTTAAATAGTCAGAATAATTAACAATTAGAGTAACTTACCTAGGGATTCTTGGTTACTTGAAGTCTTTAAAACGAGACTTAATCTCTCTCTCTCTCTCTCTTTTTTTTTTTTTTTTTTTTTTTTTTTTTTTTTTTTTTTTTTTTTTAAGAGAAATTATAGCTCAAACAGCAGTTATGGACTTCCTGCAGAAATTACTTGGTGAGGGTCTTTGGCCTATGTATGCAGGAGCTCAAACTAGATGTCCGTAATGGTCCTTTCTGGCCTTAAAACATATGAATCTGTGAACCTCTTAGCCTGAATATCTTGTGGCAGTGAGTGCCACAGACTGAATAATTCATTGTGTAAAAAAGTAAAGTATTTTCCTTTTATCAGTTTTTAATCAGTGGCCTTTACATTTCAGTGAGTATATTCTTGTAATATGGGGAGCATGTATTTAAGCTGATCTAAAGCCCATTGTACATCTTCCCACTGACTTCTGTGAGCTTTGGATAAGTCTCTATGACTCTCTTATATGGAAGTCTCTCCATGCCTCTAATCATATTTTATCAATGAGAATTCTGCTTAAAAAGTGATGACATGATAGGGCTCTCTGCTAGATCCTTCTAGTATTCCTACATAATATTCAACATACAGATATTTTTCTTGCTCACTGTTCCCTAGCACTACTTTTCCAGGCAATAATTAGATTAAATGCTGGGTGAATTAGTTTGGATCCTAAATGAATGAACCATTTTATTTTTCTTCTTTCCATCTCTTAGCCTGTTTCCAATCCATGACAGATCTCTCTCACTCTCACACACACACACACACACGCTTTACCGGCATTAGTGAAGGACTTTATCAAAGTCTTTTTTGAATCCAAATCAAGTTACAGGTGGTTCTTTAGTATGTATAGTGCAAGATTTAAGGCCACTGAATCTACACAGTGGATGGATCTTGTTGAATGTAAGCAAATTACAGACCTACAACACTCCTCATGTCAGGCTTTGAAAGACCAGTTTGGATATCCCTTCTTTAGTATACAGATTCATCCCAAAGTAGTTGCTACATCAAGGGTCCTCTTCTAAACAAACCCAATGGCTGTCTTGTGTTATGTGGATGGCATTGTCCCAGACCTCTGAACCAGAAGGAATTTCATTGTGCATGCATGACCTTGCTCCAGGGTAACTTTATCTTGAATGCATCACCTTCCAGATCCTCTGTGCTAGGAAATGATATTTACATACACCACACCCTAGACTGTTGCCACTGTTTATAAGTGAGTGCTTTTCATTTTCAGTGAACTGCCTTGGTGAATTGACAAGAAAGGATGGTTGGAAGGGGCTCTTCTCCTCTGGGTGTGTCACTGAGTAGTAGAAGATGGGAAATTTAGGTGGCTCAGGCCTAATTGAAAAGATGCTTATCGGAATGGGTGGCGCAAGATCAATCTTCTAGATTTCTTGTGCCTGAAATTTAAAAATGATGTTTCTATTTGAAGGGTCCAAGTTTTTAACTAAATATACATTTGATAAGCACAGCAACAAAGCTATTGCTTTTGATATAAATCTACAAATTGATCACCTTTTTATTCTTCAACACTGCACTTTACCATGGCTGTTTCCTGTTTAATAATAATCGGGACACATCGTGAATTTTTTCCTCACTTTGATCTTTCTGAGTACCTGATGGTTAAAGCAGAGAGACAAGGGGAACATGTTCAAGTGACCTTGGCAGAGGTCAAATACATCTTCATGATATACTAGAATTGCTTAAAGCTATGAGCAAACTGATGTGTGTATTGCTTTTATTTTTATAAATACTTGCAAAATGGGTTTGGAATGAGGTTTTATATATTAATGTGTATTAAAATTTAGTACCATTTAAACATGTTGGGATAAGTGCTAAAACAGAAGCAGTCCAAGAAAAATCATCTGGGACAAAATAAGCTTGCAGGCATCTGATCTAACTCTATGCACTATTGCATTTGTTATTTTCAAAATGTATATCCATTTTTACTGACATTGACAACGACTTAAATTTATTTTAATACATGATCTTCAAAGGTTGGATTTACCACTTGTACATTAATTAAAATAACTGTTAGCTGGTTACACATGAAAATTAATTTATTCTTTATAAATGTGGACAGAAATCCTGTACTTTTAAAGGTAAATAAGGCATAGATCTCACTATAAAAATCAGCAGTGTCTAAGAAAATAGTGGCACTAGATATTTCTACCTTGCAATCAGGCAGCTACAAGAAGTTGGAATCTTAAATTGATCACTGTTTACCCAAATGTCAACTGGCTTCCAAAGCAATAAACAGCCAAGTGTTTACTGAAGGTGATGAATCAGATTCCTGGAGGAATAATTGAGACTGTCTACTCTGACTATTCTTGAAGAATTCAAACATATCCCTAAAGCCAAAATTTATTTCTGCCTTTCTGACTAACTTGTGGACCTCTTTATCCGTCAATTGGATTCTAAAATGCATGTATCACATCTTGGCGAGATGAAAGATAATCAGTGCTAGCATAATGAAACACGACAGTGCCCCTCTAGTTAAGGCTCTATTGGAATTCCCTTTTTTTAATATCAACATGAGTTTTGAGTAGCATATAACTAATCAATTTGCATTTTTATTGGGTTGAAATTTGGCTCTAAGCAATGGCTTTTTTTATTCAAATTTTTTGGTTTTTAAAAAGACATAAAACAGTTCAGCAGTCTTAAGGGCTCATTTCAGAGCTACAAGGGCAAATTCTTTGCTGTAAATTGCTTCAACTTACTCGCATACCATGTGGTGCTCTCCCTCCCACACTGTAGTTTCACTACAGTGGACACCTTCCTGAGATGAACTAAAGCCATCTCCTCTGAGGAATTCCTTATGTACAATTTGCAGTGTGTTAGCCTTGTAGGTTCTCAAGCAGATGAAAGTGTAAAGCTAGGGAGATCTGATGCACTAGGGTAGAAGGAAGGGCTCAACATGAATATGTAGAAAGGAGTGAGCCTTGTTGAAGGTAGAACTTTTTGTATGATAGGGTAAAAGGTTGTGCACATTTGTTCCCTCCGCTAGGCCAAACATTTTCTACTGCACAGGTGGTTCTGAGGATAAATTATTGTGCTCAGATACTACAATGATGGGGCAATACAAGTATCTAGAAACAAGTAGGCATGCAAAATGTTGGCTTTTGTCCAGTCCTTCCCTAGTTACACCCACGATACTACTAGGGCTGCATAACTGAAGTTGCTTTAAGCAGGCTTGGTGGTAATTATGCTGCTCAAATTCTCAGTACAGTTTCTGGGATAGCTAAGATGTCAATTTTAAAGTTCTAACGCAACTCAAATGTTTCCATTGAAATATCCTTAAGGGTCAGATTTAAGCCATTCAGGCAAGGGCATTTTAATTGAAAACAGTTGTTCCATCTTCAATCAGATCGCGCTTTCGCGTCTTCATGAGGCTATTGCACAGATGATCGGACTGCCCACTTTACCATTTGAAATTATAATGGGGCTTGGTGAAGTTAAAGATAATGGGCTATGTTCGGTCCATGCCTACATGGGTGTATAAGGCGGGGGGGGGGGGGGAGGGAAATGTGTACAGTATTCAAGAGTAGCTGCAAAAATCTGTGCCCATGGTGTTGGGGTAAATATGATGTATGTCATAACACTACCTGCCAGAGTGAGAATGTTGCTTCAACAGAGCTAACAACATGGAATGAGCAAATTCACCACAAGGTCAGCCAGAATCCTGGCAAATGTGTACATAGCCATCCACAGTAAGAACAAGCTGCCAGCAATAGCAGCACGTGAGCTGCTCAGAGGACCAGGTAAAGTAGCAAGTGTCCTGTAGCACATACAGGCAGCCTGAAATGGAAGCCTGCACTGATGGAAGGTTTCTTGTTGCAAACCGGTTGCTGTCCTGTATTGCCTTGCATTTGTGCAGGACTTGGTGCTTTGTGGCAACTCCGCTCTGAACGTCCTTGCTTTTGTGCATTTAAGTCACATCTTTCTTTTTTTAAAGCATGGTTCTATAAAATGTAATTTCCTTTCATAGGAGAAGTTTAATTCCGTCTTCTAAATTTTAATTTAGATTTCAAAGCACCAGTGAATAAGCCATGTGAATGATGAAGAAAGTTGCACAAAACAAATCATCCAGTGTCAATCATAATTTAGACAACACGGGCCTAAAAGCCTTAACCGGATATTACTTTTCTTTGTATCCCATCTCTTGTCCTGCTTTCAAGGGCTCAACAAATGATTGAGAAGATCGGTTTGAAAATTCACTCTGATATGTTTGACAAACATTTATAAAATATAGTGGGCAAAAGCATGAAAAGGAAAAGTAGGAGAGGATGGTACTCAAATTGTCCTCGTCCTCATATTAAAACTATGTGAGTTTATAATGGTGGGTTGCAGTCCATGGCAGCAGTTTCAGAAAGTAAAAATATTCCATATCAAGACGAGGCAGCGGTTACTCCAATTGTAAACCTTTAAGAACAGGGACCATCATTTTTGTTGTGTTCATACAGTGCTGAGCACAATGGAACCCTGATCCCTGACTGGGGACTCTATCTGTTGCCGCAATACAAATATTAATGTACCCAAGTGCTGTAAAGGTGCTGTCATTTATGGTACCTGCCGATCAATGAACACTTTAAACAGTAGATTGCTGTAACCATATCAACCATCTCCATCATTATATTCTGGATCCTGATTGTGCTTTAACACTAGTGAACAGTCTTCATTTGTTATACTGTTATTTGCTAGATATACAGGAATTGGTAATAATACAAGTTATAATGGGGAACAGATATAGTAGGAAATTGGGATACTGGATTTATTAACTACAATTAGATACTAGTTATATTTGGTTACCCAGTATACCAGCTTCCTAGTATAACCAATACATTCTTTTTCTAGTTTATAAGCAGCACAAGTTTCCCATTATGCCAGTTTCCAGTGTAATCCCGGTGAATTGTTTCCTTATTTTAATACAACTAGTATAACACATAGCGCCAGATTCTCAATTGAGATCTGGCTCCTTTGCACAATAGAGGACGCAAAGGGGTTGGATTTTGGCTGTAAACGGCCAGCAAGGAATTGAAATGGGCTGTAAATGGCTAGCTAATGAGGTGGCTCCTGCTTCAGCAGCCCTCACTGTCTCTGGTGTTGGAAAGGGAGGGGACATAGCAGGAATCTTCTGTGCCTATCCTCTACTGGCAGAGGGTCCATTAAAGGCTGTGCTCTGGCACAAATTAGAGTAGCCCCTAGTGTCGTCAGGGCTGGTGCACTTTTTGTCCTCTTACTGTACGTGCTGCCCACAAACTTGTCTATGTTGGTAGCTGCCAATATATATACGGTGGCCACCATAAAAGCAATATCTGACAGCTTCACATCACACTAATAAATGCCCTGTTGAAGTAGGGATGTATAAAACCCCCTTTTACAGATGCGGGGGGAGGGAAACCGAGACAGAGGGTTGAAGTGATTTATCCAAGGTCATTCTGGAAGTGTGGCAGAGTTAAACCCAGATCTCCTGAGTTCCACATCATGGTCTTAGCCACAACATCACTGAGGCCCACGGCTATAGAGCTAGCACATGAAAGGCTCAGTAGTATTGTAAACTAAAAGATTTTTCTTTCAAACCCACTATGTGCAATATAATTAAGTGGATTTTGTTTTGTGTGTGTGCATTTTAATAATGGAGGTGTCAAGCTAAAAATCTGGTTCAAATAAAAGCAATTGTATATTTCTTTACTTTGCTGGAGTTTAGATTATTGTATTTCCTTAAAGGTCATATATACCCCCACCACTGGCAGAGGATTTTATTGCAATATCTTGACAGTATAAGGGAGTAGCTAGTTAAAAATAAACCACATTATTCAGAGCTCAGAATTTGTGCGCAGTTTTGCCTTATTATAAAGGAACTGATGTGTGTGTTTGCCAAATCCCTGCAGAGCTGTCAAGAAAGAACAAACTTTCTATCCTTGAGCAGGATTTTGAACGGTAATTAAAACTTTACTATTAGCTGCTTAGAAAGTTGTAAAGTTAAGAGCCAGTAAAACTTTAAATGAAGACCTAGCACAGTGCTTTTGAAAAAAAATGTTTTCTTTATGTCCTGAATGTGATGGGGCAATGGTTAAAGATAAAAGGCTAGATTTTTGTCTACCTGTCTACAAGTGTTCAATAGGGAGAGGGTGAAAAGAAATCTTCCCCCGTCTTAATGCTCTTGCACAGGGGCTAGCAATAACTGTGATTCCTGAGGCATTCTCCAATGTACATTGAAGTCCATGGGAAAATTGCCATGGTCTTCATTAAGCTTTGGATCAGTCCCGTCACATTGAAGGAACCAAGGAGTTCAGCACCAACAGGGCCAGAAATATCACAGTGGGCGAGAATGATGAGAGTGGAACCATGGCTTCTCCTCTCTGCAGTCTACAATGTTGGTCTAAGTTGACTAAGCAGTTATGGTTTTTGAGCTGTATTATAAAAAATGTTTAAGTTATTTTGTATTATTTGTCTGTAGAAACTTGTTCAGAAGATCTGGGTAGCTTGTGACCCCCTCAAAGTCATGGCATCACAGTTCTTTAAATGGGAACAGTATGTGATGTTAAAGCCTCGGGGTGTGAAAACACGTTTTCAGTGTAGTGCTGGAAAATATGCAGGGGAAAAGAACTCTGCTATATAAAGATAAAAGAGAATCTGGCAACGTGGAGAATAAGATACCTTTATAAGCCTAAAATATACATTGTTGTTTTTTTTAAAAAAAATCTGAGACTGCCTGTTGTTTCACAGTATTGTATATTGCAGAAAGTATATTTTTACATCAGTTCTAAAGAGGAGTGTTAAGTTAGAACAGTCTAGGAAGAGAAATTCAATACAGCATGTGAAAAATCAGATCACAGCAAAATGGTCGTCCTTGCTGATATCATTTGCCACTAAAATTTATCACTCATTTCCATTCTCCTTCAAACTAACAGCTAAATGTGATGTTTTGGTAGTTGATTTCTGGCTTATAAAGGCTAATTTAACTATATTTAAATGCAAAATAGTGGGTCTACAACTGATTTCTCTACAAGTATGGAAATTCTCATGTATCTGGTTTCTCTCCCTCTCCTACTTCCCCCTCTGTATTTTGATATGCATTCATGTGAAAGAGGCCAATTATACTTTGACCATAGTATAAATAATGCAAAAGTTGTTGCCGCCAATAGAGGGAAAAAATATTTTAAAAAACCTGTGCCCAAACACAAGTTGAAATGTTGAGGAGGGAATTAAAAGGACCTTTTAAAAAAGAGAAATAGTTTTCATTTTCTTTATCACCTTATCACCTGTTAAAATACAATGAAACACAATCTGGACAATTTTAGCTTATGTTGTCTTTTTTTTCTTTTTTTTTTCTTGGTCTGAGTATTTAATTTGATAATGAAATCCCAGATCATCCTCTATGAGAACTGTACACTCAAGAGCATCTTCCATGCATTGACTTCCTCCTGTGCTGCCTCTGTACCATTGCCCTCTAACCTTCTCTAGAGCCTGTGGAAGACGGTGCACCTTCATCCTCAGTCAATTTTGGGAGCGAAATATTTACTGGAAGACCCATAATTGTCCTCCTCTGGCCCTATGGAGAATACCTAGAAAAAAATCAATACAACCAGGAACTGTTATTTTTCTGTGGTTATCTATAGCTATCTTCAAGGGTCTGCTTTTGTCAGAGGGCGTTTTTGATAGCACAACTTCAATAGAACCATGCTACAGATTACTGGGGATGGGGACAGAGAGTTCCAGAGGCCCAGGGCTTCTGTGAAGGTGGCCCTGGCCTCATATAGATCCCACAGTATTTGTATGGCTTGGTGGTGGGGCCTGCAGCCTTTTTTTTTTTTTTTTTCCCCTCTCTTCTTCTTCCTTCAATGAAGCAAAATCCTGACTCTATGAAACAATGTGGACAGTCTCCATGAATAGATCCGTAGTGACATTTCCTCCCCAGCGATTTCTCCCTTGGGTTTCATTCTAGGAGAGAGTGATCTGGCTTGAAATTTTACACAATCTATACATTAACATTCAGTGGGGCTTATCAACCCCTGTTAATCAGCTTATAAAAATCATCTGTGAATCTTGCTGGACCATATGTCTGCTTCTTCCACGGTGCCTCCTATTGCAGAATCAGCATTGACCTAAGAACTGACTTCACATAATTACTTGTTCTGTCTTCAAAAAGTGGTGCTGTTTAAAGGTAAAAGAACCTTTATAATGGGAGGATAAATAAAATACTGCATCTTCACTGGGCCTTAAAACAGGAGTAATGAGATAAGCAAGTGTATCTTTTTTTTCCTCTCTCTCTCTCCTCCCCCCCCCTTAATGTATGCTTTTCCTCTTTATCTTGATGCTTTCATGATTGAGCTACTTCCTTCCAGATGGCACCTATGCGTGCAAGGACTGGGATACACATAGCTCAATCTGTTCAATTGCAGGCCTCTGCCATCAACGGGAGCCCTGGGTGCTGGACATGCTAGTCTTTTCAGAGTGGTTCAAGAGCCCATCTCTTATAAATGAGAATGTTTGCTAATGCTTTTATTTCCAGCTAAAAAGGCTTTGGAGTAGTTCTTTTCATAGTTGAGGATAATAATACTGTTACAGGATTCAGCTGATAAGAAATGCAAAAATCCAGAGACATCGACCACCTGTTTACAGAGGGCGAATTAATTATCGGTTCCAAATATGTTCATGCCACCACAGAACTGTGACCTAGTATTCTGAGTTTGCTCCAGGCCTTGGATTCTTAGGGCCAATTTCTGTTCATTGTGTTGCTGCTGAAATGTTCAAAAACGTAGCATCACATTGGAGGAAATGCCAGAAAGAATATTTAAATGGTTGTAAATTTGGCAAGGGACTTCTACCAAAAACCCAAAGGGGTGAGGAGTTGTGATCTGAAAACAAAAACTCAACATGCTTGGCCACAGAAGTGCTTGTCAATCCTTGCAAAGGACTTAAACAAATCTTACATTTTTGGGAAGCTTCAGTTTTAATCCCTCATTGTTTATGCCTCTGGCTAGATTATGTCTAACCAGATTGAATGTAATTTTTTCTTAGTTTTCTCCGCTCCCTCCCCTTTACCCTCTCTGATTTCCTCTTCCTCCCCCCCGCCCCCGAAATGAATACATGTGCAGTAATAAAATTTGATTGCAAGCCAAATAGACAAAACACATTTACCATATTGGAAGGCTCAAAAGGTGCCATGTTCATAATCAAAAAATAACTGTCAATAATACAGTAAACAAGATGATTATGTATCACATTGTTAACCCTGTGTGTTCATTATTGTGATTCAGTGGGTCACTCAAGTTGCTATTTGACAGTTAGAGGGTGAATTCTCAGTGCTGCTACTATATTCCCACTGGGAGTTATAAGTTGAAAGTGTGACTGTAGAGTGTAGGCAAGCATGGAAACTACATTTTAAGACCCTGATTCTGAAGGGTGCTCTGTGCATATGGACCCTTACACCTATACAGATCCCCATTAAAGTTGGTGGGCTAGTGTGCAAGCAAAAAGATTCACCCACAAAAAACATCTTGCAGAATTGGATCCTAAAGATACTGCCGTCAACTGATTACAGTATGTGGGCTCAATTCCTTAAGCAATGGAAACTTTCATTCATTGCTAGTCATTTTAGTCAGAGACACACAGCAGTTTTTCTGTGCTAAGGATCATCTCAAGTAACACATTATCAATATCTTTGTTTATGAAAGAATACTATATCCTTGTGTAGAATTCTGAGACATTTCAAAGAGCCTTTGGAGAGAACATCATTCTCTATGACGTTCTGTTGGTTACAGATGCCTATTAAATTTGCATAAACCCCTATTGGCTTAATCCCTATTGAACACTCGATCATTGTATGTTTTCTTATCCGAAAACATTTCAGAAATATGTTTGTTCTTCTTAAAACTGAAAAAACCATAGATTTATGTTTGTTGTTGCACGTAAGACTGTGACTGAGGCTCTTTGGTCTTATAATCTATTTGCCTGGAAGTTTGTCTGTGTTTAGAAACATACATTCCTGAATCAAAGATACATTTGCTCTGCTATATTACAGCGGTGCTAAAAATAATAGCTGTAAATGTATAGGTTCAGACTGCTATCACGGCAGATAGCTGCAAAAGAACGAAGAAGTCCCATGTGGAAAATATTGTCATTACTCACATGATCTCAACATTTCCCAGAATGATGAAGGTCATTTTACCGGTATCCAGTATTAAAGAGCCCAAAGAATAGAGCCCTTCGGAATTGTATTTCCTGTTCCTTTAATGGTTGTTTGAAAGAAACGAAAGAGAATTAAAGGATTGCTACTTCCTACAACAATGAGCAGTAAAACAAAAGGGAAAGCAGTCATTCAAGTCATTTGGTGACATCAGTGAGCCTTCTGTACATAACCACTTTTTTTTGTGTGGTAGTCAGAACTGATTTCTCTATTCTGCTTTTTGTGAAAACTAAATATATATCCTGGATTCCCCCCCACCACACACACACACTTAAAACAACACCATAATAAATGTTATGCTACAATGTTTCCCTCCACAAGTGGGAGAGCAAGGGGTTTATCTTCCTGTCGACAAGTGGAGACAAATTATATTCCAGTTTCTCTACATCATAGGAAGTAGTGATGTATCATGCCTTTTCATTTAGGTTGTGCTTCATAGTTTTTTTCAATAGATATCCTTGGGTCATACTCCTAAACTCAAGATGTGGTCAGTGTGCTACTAGGATTATTTGTTTTTTGGGGGGTTTCTTTCATTCTGCCAGAGAAGGAATTATGTAAAATAATCCAAGAAGTGTCTGCAGTGAACAGTTTGTTGCTTGTACTGCTATAGTTTCAGAAAAGTTGAGTGAGATAAGAACTAATTAAGTTTAATGTAATAAATGATTTGATCTCACTACACATTCCAGGCAAGGATAGGAGCTAGTGCCCTGTTTAATTCATCTGAGCGCCCCCCCCCCCCTTTTTTTTTAATCTCCTCAATTTATTATTGGTAAATGACAGCACTGAATACTAAATTACTATTCTTGATAAGACTAGTGATTTTGAGTATCCAATTTAAGACACCTTTAAAAAGGGCTTATTGTCCACATGTGCTGAGCACACACCCTGTGGAAGTCAGGCCCTGCACAAGCTCCACACAAAGGCAATTTTCATTCATGTATGGCAGAAGCTGAAGTACAATTGAGTAAAAGCATTGACAGTCCTGATATAGGTCAGGAGAAAGTTTAGTTAGTTATTCTAGCTAATTAAGGGCCTGACCCATTGATGTACATGGAAAGATTCCCATTGACTTTGTAGGCACTGATTCAGGACTTAAATGTATAACGGTGCTACCTAAGAGGCACAATTGGGGCACATTTTTCTCTGCTTCATGGAACTTTTTGTTTTGCCTTGAAAAGTATTGAAGATCTGATACTGACTAGGAGGTAGGGAAATTTTGGTTAATCAATTTCAGGCATCAGTTACCATAGTATTAGGATACCATTGTCCAAGTGGTGATCAAGGAGCTGTCAATGTTTGTCTCACCCCACCTTCAAGCACGAAATGTGAAGCCAGATATTATTGACTAATAAAGAGGAGCTTAGAAAGATGCACAAATTCTACTTTTCTGTGAAATAAATGTAATTGATTTCCCTGGGTATTGACCAGCTAATATGTATTTGTTTGAGTCATCTGTAGCTAATAATCTGTACTGGTAAGGTGGAAAAAACATTTTAATGCATTCATACTTTAAAATCTAATATTCTTACCTAACAGTGTGATGGTGAATAGTTTTGTCGTCATTCTTATTTGTATCTGATACATATTTCAGTTGGTGTCCTGCCACTGATTTGCATTCATGATACTTTGGTTTTACAAACTTGAATGAATTTCTGCATCTCCTAAAACACAAACTGCATATGACATGAAATGTTCCTTAATAGGCTTCTGTAGAGTTCCTTTCAGTACCCAGTCAAATGTTTACATGATCACTTAATTGGAAAACAGACAGAGCAATTTAAGTTATTGTTATGTCCCTGGAAACCATAAATATGTGCAAATATCTCAACCCAAAATCTGGAAAAGATGGTGTAAAATGTAGTTGTGCAAAGCTATCTGAAAGGCTGATTTCACCACCTTTCTATTATATATAAAAATGTATGGAATTTTGGACATACCTTAAGTAAATAAAATATATTTGACTGAGGATACTAAGGTGTGTGGTTTTTTTTCTTTCTTTTTTTAATATTAAGATTACATTACCAAGTAAAACTGTTCCTAGCACTTGTACCTCTCTTGCTTGTCTCATTGGCTAATCCTGTCCAGCATTGCTATAGCTTAGATATTTTTATTTTTTATTACTGTGGTAGCATCTAGGAGCCCAGTCATGGACCAGGGTTCCATTGTGCTATAGGAGCTCTTCAAACGCAAAACAATAATTTTGCCACAAAGAATTTACAATTCTAGCATACTTATTTCAAGTTTAATATAATCCAAGGCCAGTTCTAGATTTGCTAGAGTACTTAATTTTTGTTTTGTTTTGAGGTATCCAACATGCATAAGAATATCTAAATATTAACAAAGCCAATTAACAATACATGCTTGCTAATACAAAAAAAGGTGAGTTTAGGTTAAATATCCAACACAAATTCTCCAGGCCTTATCTAGGCAAAATTCCCAATGATTCTGAATAGGCATCAAATAAATCTCTTCTTCCCATTAACAGTCCCTGAAGGGGGGAGACATAGCTCAGTGGTTTGAGCATTGGCCTGCTAAACCCAGGGTTGTGAATTCCATCCTTGCAGGGGCCACTTAGGGATCTGGGGCAAAAAAATCTGTCGGGGGACAGTACTTGGTCCTGCTAGTGAAGGCAGGGGACTGGACTCAATGACCTTTCAGTCCTTCCAGTTCTAGGAGATGGGCATATCTCCATTTTTTTTTTAATTTCTCTCTTGCTCCACGTGTTGGCTATCTTGTGCTCTCAACAACTGCTGAGTTTACTTTCTCATTGTCCCCAGCCAATCAGAAGTAAGAATATAATATAGATAATTAGCTCCTAGCTGAACCATGTTGTATGGAAGATTTATTATAAAGCCATATTTTTCATACAATACACAAGGGGGGAACCCCTGCCCCAAAAATCCATCACTTATGAGAAAATGGAATATTTGTTTTAAATCGACGTAATATGTACTAGATGAAATAAACTCCAACCCTTTTCACACCTTCATGAGATAAAATCACTGACCATTTCATGAAACAAGATCCCTTTTTATTGGAACTATCCACTGTATGTATGTAGCATCATTCTTAAATGTATTCTAGCTAAGGCCCCAATACAGTAATACATGGAACCACTGCTTACTATTAAATACGTGAATAGTCCCATATGACCTGAGATTAGTTTTCTATTTAGGGATTTTTGTCATACACCGCAGTGGGACTACTCATATAAGCTTAGTTACATGTGCACGTAAGAGCTTTTCTGATGTGCTGATCCAAAGTCCATTGAAATTAGTCTACACTAGACTTTTTGTTAACCTCAGGTTGATTGCTAATTAACTCAAGGTAGTTGATGAGATGCATCTGGAGCTGCTCTATAATAATGTATTAATACTGGATGTTGACTTGATTATGAGGATGTTTGCTATATGAATTATTGGATAAACTGAATAAAGGGATGTTTAGAAAAGCAGGCAGGAAAGACCAGAGAACAGTAGAACCTCAGAGTGAAGAACACCCCGGGAATGGAATATTCATAACTCTGAGCAAAACATTATAGTTGTTCTTTCAAAGGTTCTTACAACTGAACATTGACTTAATACACATTTGAAACTTTGCTATGCAGCAGAAAAATGCTGCTTTTAACCATCTTAATTTAATAAAACAAGCACAGAAACAGTTTCCTTACCTTATCAAATCTTTTTTTTTTAACTGTCCTTTTAAATTTTTTAGTAGTTTACACTTAACACCGTACTGTAGTGTATTCATTTATTTATTTATTTTTGGGGGTCTGTGCTGCTGCCTGATTGCATACTTGTTGTTCCAAATGAGGTGTGTGGTTGACCAGTCAGTTTGTAACTCTCTGGTTTTCGTAACTCTGAGGTTCTACTGTAGTTCAAGATAGCCACTTCTCGGCAAACACTTGATAGTTGTTAAGGGACAGTGCAAAGACAGGAAAAGGCCTGCAAACACAGAAGATCAAAGGAATTCTGGCAAGTTTTAAATGGTACCCTCTATCAAGAGAGGTAGCAGCTGTTCAGAGAAACCAGACTGAGACACAGGCACCTGGGGGTGTCTGCCGAAGTTAGACCTCCCTAGGTCACCATCAAAGGATGGTAAGACTCTCTAAAACAGTCTATGGCATGTCTACCTTACCTAAAGCCCCTCCCCCCACCCAATGCTTATTTTCTACTGTTAAAATAAATAAATGTCCTACTGTTTGCTTATTTCCTACTGTTTTTAAGAAAGCTGTCTGGTCACTACATAGCACAAGTTAGAAACTCCCAAAGAGGAGAATCATGGGTACCTGAACTCAGTTGGGTTTACAGGGTAAGCACAGTGGATTCGGAGTACTGCAGCCTAGAGTCCAGTCTAAGGCTAGGTCTTCACTACCCGCCGGATTGGAGGGTAGAGATTGATCTTTCAGGTATTGATTTATTGCATCTAGTCTAGACACGATAAATCGATCCCCGAAACTGCTCCCTATTGACTCTGGTACTCCCAGCTTGCGAGGGGGAGCAGCAGCGGTCGACTCCCTGGCGTGAGGATGGCCAGGTAAGTCGATCTAAGATGCGCCGACTTCAGCTACGCTATTCACGTAGCTGAAGTTGTGTATCTTAGATCGACCCCACCCGCTAGTGTAGACCAGGGCTAAGAGTGGGAGAACTGTAGAATTCCAGCCCACTAAAGCTATAAGGCCTAGCACCTACTCAAAGGGGACACAGATGCAGCTAAACCTGTAACTGTACATTTGTAAGAGCTAGTGTGGTTACCCCCAATGTTTGTATTCTGGAACAAACCCTAGGTAAAGCACAAACATTTTTTTGCCTGGAAGAAGCATTTGAATGTTGTCCACACTGGTCTTTACAAATACATTAACTACCTCAAGTTAACTGGCAATCAGTGAACTCCGTGTAAAAGAAGTCTAATGTAGATATATCCTCAATGACTATAGTGAATTTTGGAGTAGACATGATATTTTATTTTATTTTGAATTGGGTTCTTTTATTTGCCTTCTGGTTTTGCTTGTTTTAACCATGAGAGGTAGAGCCCTTTTGCATTTAAAAAAAAAAAGAGAGAGAGAGATTCTAGCACAATCATGCGACTCTAAGAGCTGAGACTTTAAGATATAGTGCAAATATTGTAAGACTTTCAGTAAAATCTTGAGATTGACAATTCTATGATTTTTTTTCTCTCCTGTGTAACCCACAAACAATACATGATTAAATCCCTAATATAAAACAAATCTTACAATGCATGCTATTAATGTTTAAATGGTTAATTTAAACCAGGTAAGAATAGAACATACTGAAAGTGTCTTTAAAAATGTAGTAAGTCATTGTGGAACAATGTTCTAGAATCAAGAATATCTTTCACTAAGTAATCCCTAATGGACAACGAGGGTAGGGTAAAAAAAAATCTGTTTTTAAACAAGCAATTATAAAACAGTCGTTGGCAGGTTTTGTTATTAACCATTGCACTTATTTACTGAAAGTTACGAAAGGCTTGACTTGTCTACACAAGAGTGATGTGATAGGTAAAGCACACTAACATTCTGCACTTTAATTGCCCTGAGTAGACCCTTCTGGTGAGCTCTAAAAGGTATGTAGTTTGCATGAACATAGGAATGTTTGAAACAGGACTAAATTAATTCTAAAAAGTACTTGGAGCCTGCTCTTGCATGCATACTATGTGGGGCAGTTAGAGCACATGTTAGAATGCTTTACAAATCATGAACCTCTAGTGCACTTTGCCAGCTCTGTGAAGACAAGCCCTTAGTTCATTAGAAGACCAGTGGCATTCAGTAGGGAATAGTAAATATGCAAGAATTTTTTTGTTTGTCTTTGTACCACAAGAGAAGAGTAATTCTCAGCATGTTTTTAATATCCCAAAGGAGATATTAAAGGAGCAGTCTCTCTCTAGAAACAGGCAAGAATGTTTGCCAGCAATTTCTCTAGAAAGGTGCAGTAAATTGAATTATGTTTAAGGGAGTACTTTTAGAAGTTCAAGAATATTTTCTCTTCTCTTTGTATCTTTTGGAAAAAATAAAATGAACCGAGATGCAAGTCATCTCATGCTTGACTTGTAAGATGCCTGACGGTGATGCTTTACCTTCGTAGTTAAGAACCAAATTCATTTTTGTCTCATTAAGGACTGAAAGTTTTGTTCCATTGCAGACCATGGAGCAGTATACAAAAGACATAATTTTTAACCATATATTTCCTTATATCAGCTTCATGACTGAGCAGCCAGTAGTTCTTCTGACATATGTTGGCTGTTGTCACATTGTTCATAATTTGAAATGTTAGCTAGCTAGCTTTACTGTCTTGTCTTTTATGATCTACTTGAACCTTACAGATTTAGTGAATCCCTCTGGAACACACACTGGGAATAAACCCTTTTATAATGTGCCTGAGGCTTACTTACGTGATGTGATAAAAACGAGGAAACTGTTCAGTTCAACCTACCACATTAGAACCAAAGTTCACCATTTTCACTATACAAAGCCAGCATAGATTCCAGTGTGTTACTAGCATGTTACTACTGTTTTTTAAAGGTTTTTTTTGTTATAAATTCAACCTTTTTAAGTTTAGTTTCTAGCTAATTTCATGAATGTGTTGTCTGAAACCTTTCTTTATCAATTATTCTGAGACAAAAAGCCATCACAGGAAATAGAAATAGTGTTACATTTTATATGAGTTAGAAGCTTGTATATCTCTGTTAGTATAATTGCACTCCATATAATATTGAAAAAAATTGATGCCTATATTTGGCTCTAGAGCCTGAAAATGTGCAACAGGTAAATTAGTCTGCAGATAGTGAAGAACTGACTAAAAGGAACTGGAAGAATACGCAACTGAAAGTGATCCTGTATGATTGTAGTAAATGTCCAACAAGTCAAGAACAAGAAAGAAATACTTGTGGCACCTTAGAGACTAACAAATTTAGTTCAGCATAAGCTTTCGTGGACTACAGTCCGCTTCGTTGGATGCATGGAATGGAACACTCAGTGAGAGGATATTTATACAGTCAGAGAAACATGAAAAGGTGGAAGTAACCATATCAACTGTAAAAGGCTAATTAATTGAAAGGAACTGTTATCAGTAGGAAAGAAACTTTTGAAGTGGTAAGTAACATGGCCCATTACAGACAGTTGACACACAGGAGTGTTTGCTAACAGTTAGCAAACTGTTCTTGCTGTTAGCAAACTAGTATTGTAGTATTTCCAGTACTGTTCTGTTAGGGTAATGAGGAAATATTAGCCAAATGACACAATAAGAAAAGAAACCAAAAAACTAAGTTTGTAACCTGAAAAAGAAACTAAAAAACAGTAATAGAGGGAGGAGTGAACAAATGGAAAGAAAAAGGAAATATCTTTATTAGTAGATAAAGCTATTTAAAGGAACCAGTAACCTGGACAGTAAATGAAAGGGGGTCTTCTGTATAGCTATCTGAACTAGAAGGTGTAGTCGTAGTGGTGACTGATGGAGATTGTGGCGTTAGATGGCTCAGGAGAATGAGACTTGGAGAGGAGACTTTTGAACAAGGTGTTTCCAGAAGTTCTGCAACTTTGTGGGGATCTGTTTCCAGATATGACTGCCAGCAGTGCCTTGCACCGAAAGGTATGGGATTCTCCAAGGTTCCCAATCATCAGAGTGATGTAAACTGGGATGCTAAAGAATTTTAGTAGTTCCAACTATGCTAGCTGTACAGAAAATATGGGCAAAAATAATGAAGGAACAGCCAGAACTTTTTCTGGTTTCGTTTCCTCCTGGATAGGTGAGCCCACTTATGATGATTCTAACAGACATTATAATGCTGGGTTTTACTGTGATCAGTAAGTACTGGTAGGAAATTTAAATCCTCAGCAAAACATTCTGTTTCAGAATTCTATGTCCAATTCAGAGTTCTGAAGATTCTGTCCAGGAAGGGATTCTTGGCTGCCTTTCCCCCCCTGAAATGAGAGATGGGCTCAAGATTCTAAATTGTCTTTAGGCTAAATTCTCTTTGGGTTTCTAGGAGACTTGCGCTGTGAATGTGATAAAGTGGCTGTAACACTTTGGATGTTAAAACATTATTGCTTGTGACACTTTTTCTTTCTTCTTTTTAGCTTTTATGTTAAAAAATGTGCTTCACTGTTTCTTGAAGTTATTTGAATACAAGAGCATATGTTGATTGCAGCTGAAGAGATCATGAGGCAGATTTTCAAAGGTGCTTGCCACCTAATAGCTCTCATTTTAAGTATTACCATACCCGAGTGTTCAAAAATCACAAGTTAACTTCCCATCCAAAAAAATATGAGATTGGCTTAAAAATCTTGTCGTTTTAAAAATAATTATAGGTTCTTTTTATGTGTCTTCTGATTTTTGAGCCTTTTTTGTGTGCAACCATGAGGACTTGAAACCTTTTTGTTAAATGAAAGCTGATATTCTCACATCATGGTATGACTCCAGGAGCACAAGGCTTTAAACACCAAATATTCCAGGAGTTGCACTGCTTTTTGTGAACATGAGTGGTATATTCAAAGAGCTGATTATTTGAATGGAATTCTTAATTATGTTCTGTTGGTCCTAAAATCTGAATGCTAGAAAATAATGAATATTTATATATATATATTTCTTTTAAAACTGCCAGCTGCCGTTCTCATCCAAAGTTAGGATATACCCCTAACAAAAATTTAACAAAGGATTTAACAAAAATATGGTTGACTGACCATTGTGGTTCAATGGAGTTCACTTGGTTGGAGTCATACTGTTTACTGCTACAGTTGTATGTCAATCTGGTTGTGATTTTAAATAAATAATAAATGGAGATATGCCACTCTCCTAGAACTGGAACGACCTTGAAAGGTCATCGAGTCCAGTCCCCTGCCTTCACTAGCAGGACCAAATACTGTCCCCTGACAGATTTTTGCCACAGATCCCTAAATGGCCCCTGCAAGGATTGAACTCACAACCCTGGGTTTAGCAGGCCAATGCTCAAACCACTGAGCCATCCCTCCCCCCATTTTAATGTTTAATAAATACTTCATACTTACATGATTGCCGCTGACTCATCATGGTAAATTCAAAATGTTGTATCTAGGCACATATCAATGTTAATAAGCAATTTATTTTGCTTAGAACTGGAGATCAAATTGATTCAAGTTTAATTGATTATTGATGGCATATATTTGTTAAAATTAATGTGTCAAATGTTGTTTCCTGTCAATTTCCTGGTAGTGGGATTGCACGGGTGTAACTGAGAACAGAATTTGGCCCTCTGATTGTTCTTGTCATTGACTTTAGAACATTGATGCAGATTAAAAGATTACATTTGGACCACAGTGAGAATTTCTCATCTATAAATGACTAAAGAGGTATAATGTTAGTAATACATTAATTTATTTCTAATAAACATGTACAGTAAGATTGAATACTGTACATTCATGTTACTGAAGTCAATGACAACCCCCCCCATTGACTTCAATGCAGGCAGGATCAGGCCATGAATATGTTTATATATGTGTGTATTATAGGTGGAGATGGTATCATCACCTGTGGCTAAGGTTTCCTGACACTTCCCATTATAAGACCTGTCTTCAGTTGCTTATAACTTTGCCAAACTGAAATAATTCAGGCGGAATATCTACTTGAGTCTCTTTAAATAATAATAATTAACCATTTTAGCTGAAACTTTTTTTTAAGCTGCTTCCATGAATGAGACTAGGGGAAAATACATTGTTTTTCTCATATTAAAAAAAAAAATTTAATTAAGAAGCTTGAGCACCTCCATGATTTCGAGCAGGGACTTGAAATTTGGTTTGGAGGTCGTCCTGGTGTCCGGGATATGCCTTTTGCCAACCCTGTGAACATCCACCAACTTTGATAGAGTTAACAGCCTTTGAAAAATCTCTGTACACACATGTTCAGTAGTCTTGTTAGTTTGGCACATAAATTCAATGAAGATTCTCTATGCCCTGAGCATGCTTATCCCTTTGCAGCTCCTAGGTGCCAACCAGACTGCTCATGTGCTAGCCATCATGTGCTAGGCTTGAGGACTTTCCATGGAATTGCTCCTGCTGTGGCATGGGGCACAGGAAATGAGTGCAAGAACTTTCTTGTACACTCAAAGCTCCACTTTTCAGTGCACAGGCAATGTGGAGAAGGAAGCAGCCTGACTCAAATGCAGAGGGGACAAGAGCTGGACCTGGGATGGGGGGGTGAGGGCAGAGAGAATAGATTGGGACAAGGAGCCTGGGCAGGGGAGACTGGAACCAGGAGCTAGGACTGGTTGGGCTAGGCGACTGCAATGTGGTGCCAAAGGAGACCTGGTGAGCAAGTGGTAGTAGTGCCTGGGAGTCAGTGGGGTGAGGGTTGAGATTGGAGGAAGAGCTGTGCAGGGAGATGCTGGGACTGGCTTGGAGAGGAGACTAGAACAAGGAGTGAGGAAGGGGAAAGACTGAGGCAAGGAGCTGAGAGAGGAGGGACTGGAACTGGAAGTGTGAGAAGAAGACAAGGACAGAAGAGATCAGGCTTGAGGAGTACAGGGCAGAAACGTCTGTGACCACAAGACACACTGCCTTCCCAGTGGCGTAGCCAGGTTTAGAGCACAGGGGGAGCGGCGCTAAAAAAGGCGTCGGGAGCAAAAAAAGGGACTGGGAGCAAAAAAAAAAGCTCCACTCTGGCTGCAGCATAGGAGCAAAAGGCGTCGGGAGCAAAAAAAGGCACTGGGAGCAAAAAAAAAAGCTCCACTCTGGCTGCAGCATAGGAGCAAAAGGCGTCGGGAGCAAAAAAGGCGCCACTTCTGCTCAGTGGGGGAGCGGCTGCTCCCCCTGCTCCCCACCTGGCTACGCTACTGTGCCTTCCAGAACCTGGAATAGAACCCAAGATTTCAGATTCTCACCGTTCCTCTGTTAGCCAATATCGGTGAAATTTACAAGCAAAACATGTGTTGTTCCACCCCTCTCCTTGTAGCTGGCTCACATGGAGGGTGACATACCTGTAAGGATATGGAGGATTATATAAAGCTCTGAATGAGAATGGCCCTGGTTATATTTGAGACCTTGTCCCTGAGCCACCACCTGATAGGTATTTGTGCTCACATGCTACCTGGTGATTAGAGGTTCTGTCATCACACTTGAAATTAGTGGGCAATGAAGACTTTGCTGTGGCAGGTTTGATGGTGCGGAACTTGCTCCCTCCTGAAATCTAGTTCATTTCATCTCGCCCATTTTTTAAAAAACACCTGAAAACTTACTTTTTTTCAGAGCTCTTTTTAAATTACTATCCTGGTCACTGCGCGCCACAATGTAATCACAACCACTGGCTACTGCAAGAGTCAGTTTGCTGCTCCAGCCATGGTGAGTAAGGCCACAAGGCATGGGGCGAGAGGTCTTGTGCTGCAGCTTTTGTGAAGACATCCTTGGGTTCACAGGTTGGAACTGCAGAAAAATCCCCTTTCCACTAGCAACCTGCATGTTGCTTGAGAACAGGCACTAGTGTAAAGCCCCCCAAATAGTTTGTTTTTTACAGAAGTGGCACTGGGTTGGGGGGTGGCAGAAAGGGAGACAAAAAGGAACCCCCTCCCCGCTTTTTAAGTGCAGATTGCAATACACGGTGATCCCTTAGAACCACAACCATGGCACGTTTAGGAAAGTGTGTTTGTGTGACCCATATTTCACCAAACGGGGAGCAGATTCCTTGTTGAATTGTTTGCAGTTTAAGGGCTAGCATTGAAAACTTCCCGTTTCCCCTAGGTAACCCTATGCAATATCACTCTCCTGAGGGTAACCGAGGCAGCAAGGGAGCAGATGCTGAAAGCGTCTGCGTACAGACCTGGTCCTTATGCTTCAATGCTGTGTTCCGCAATGATACCAGCAGAGTTAATACTGGAGTGGCGTGGGAAAGTGTCATACCATGGTGGACGAAATAAGGCAGGATTGCAGAGTACCTCCATGAAAGTTTCCTAGAGATCTCCATGGAGGATTCCCGGGCCATTCCTGTGCACATAAACCGTCTTTTCCAGAGCACACGCTCTGCGTAGCTGGAGTGGCCACCGACTCCCGCTACACCTACATTTTTGTTCAGATTAAACATAAAAAATAATAGCATGTTTGATTGGAACATCAAACCTACAGTTTGATTGGAAATGTGTCCTCACCAGGGGTACATTCCCCAGCATCACGGTCTGCCGCCATCTGGTCCTGTGAAGGGATGGGCTCCAGGGTTAAAAACAGTTCTTGGCTGTCAAGGAGAATGGATCCTCTGCTTGCCTGCCTCATATTGTCCTCCTCCTCCTCATTGTTGCTCAGGGTTGCCCAGGGCTCCTGAGAGGTATTCATGGAGTATTTTGGGGTAGTGGTGCGGTCGCTGCTGAGAATCGCATGCAGCTCCTTATAAAAGCAGCACGTCCGTAGAGCAGAACCAGAACTACTGTTCACCTCGTCTTCTGGTATGCTTGTTGAAGCTCTTTTTTATTTTCACGCAGCACTACTGCATGTCCCTGGTGTAGCCCTTTTCCCTCATGCCCCATGCTGTTGTAACCCACAAACGTCCTGGGTGTGCTGTTCTGTCCCATCTAGTGGCTGTGAGACCACTTAGAGAGAGATTAATGAGTTTGCTCTACAGCCTTAATTAACAGCCAGTTGGCTTTTAGCTCATGTGGTAGAGGCTCATGCTTTAAGCTCCAGATGCCTCAGGTTTGATCCCACCCGACGACGACTGGGGTCTGCTGACATTACACTATCTTGGCACAGATGTCAGCGTTTCTTCTGCTGGATTGGAGCTCTGCCTGCATAGACTCTTCCCCACCCCACAGCGATAGGATCCACCTGTGTACTCTATGTTGGAGCGTGTTTGCGGCCTTGAGTCTCAATAATTAGCTGTGCTGGTGAGCTCTCCACGCTGATCAAACAGAAAATGAAAATTCAAAAGTTCCCGGGGCTTTAACAGGGGAGCAGCTGTTTCCTGTGCACCTGGCTGATGTGCAGTGGAGTTGAAAGTGCTCTTCAGAGCGGTCACAGTGAAGCACTGTGGGACACCTCCTGGAGGCTAATTCATTCGAATTACACAACACAGTGTCCACACTATCCCCATCTCGACCTGTGGATGTCAAATCGAGCGCTATGCCTCTCGCGGAGGTGGAGTACAGAAGTCAACTTTACAGGCCACTTAGGTCAGTGGAAGGGACTCAGTAGTGTAGACACATACATTATTAGATCGCCTTAATGCGGCTTATGTCAACCTAAGCTTTTAGTGTAGACCAGGCCACAGTGGGGTTTTGTTCATTGCACTATCTTTCTCATCACCTCTTGCGTGACTTGAACAATAATATTCCATTAAGCAATTGATATAAATTGGGAAAATGTATGGGCTTATCTTAAAAACTGTAGGGTGTAACAAGCTGAAAAAATGAAGTTAATTCATTCAATAATAGGTCTTTGTTCGTTGCTTAGTCACACGAGTTCACGTTTTCCTGTGAAACTAATTTTCATAGTGTATTATTTAATAATAATAAAAAGAGATTGTTCAGTTTATAAAAGCAGATCTGCTTCTTAGATGACAGTTAAATGCAACTAAATGGAAGAATAGTGTTTATATAACTATATAACATATATATGAATGAAAGAAACTTGATGGTAGAATCTGTTAATTTAAAATTTATTATCTGCAACTTATTATTCAAAGTTGTTATCCACTTTTGCTGGCAAGATAAAATAAATTACAGAATATTGTTGCATTATTACTCTGTTTCTGAATAATACTGGGATAGAAAATGTCTGAAATGGTATATGGATAACTGGCTGCTTATTTTTTGGTTTCTTTGTTTTGCTTGTTTGTTTTTACTGCCTCTTGCATAAAAGTAAATGAAAAAAATCTATAGGTTACATTGACTACTATTCGTAATTGAAGGGCACCATCAGATTGGAAATTTTATAGGATCTTTCCTGGGATTTATTACAAAATCTGGATTATTTTCTTTGTTCTATAAATGAAAGCAGTTTGAAGATCTGAGCCTTTAAAATAAGCCAATTGCCTTAAAGTCAGAATTAGTTGAACAAGCAAGTGGCCTTTTATTGTATTACGAGGATAGTTGAAAATGGTCTTTAAATCCTGCTTTATCTTTCTCTGGCTAAAGAAAACCCAGCCACTGTAATTTGCGCTAACTCTTTCATCAAGAAAGATCAGAACATACCAGGGCTGAGCAATGAACACAAGAGCACAGCACCAGAAGGATACCAATTAGTATGCCAATCTATTAAAAATTGACCAACATGGAATCTGTTTGAAAGATAAGAATTCTACTTAGCTAAAACATTAAAATATTAATATTAATAATTTGTCTTTTGTTTTTTAGATTGAATTTTTTTTAGAAAAGGAGATGCAGTTGTTTCTTTTAAATATGTCGGATTTCTTAGGATAGAGTATCTAGTTATTTTAAATCATCATATATTAGACTAAATATTCCAAGCAAGATAATGACGTTAGCAGAGTAATTGTGAGTTTGTGGTGATTGAGATACTTCCAACAATAACCAAAGCCTGATTCTGATTTGGGGTGCAAATGTTTAAATGTATTTCAACTGGTATAAAATTATAACAAATGTTCATTTTTGAAATGTCCCTCAGGTTTCCAGTGGGCTGAACACTGAGTGCTTTCTTACATGAACCTCAGTGATTCTACAAAATTATAATAATGTGAGGTCCCTGGATCTGACTGTTAAAACACAGCACCATGCCACACACCAAGTACTGTCCTTAAAAAACACTTGCACAGATCCCATCTGCTACAGGAGAATTTATGCATGTGTCTCAAATGGCAGAATTTGTCCCACCAACGTGATACAGTAGATTGTCCGGCTATATGAAAAGAAGGGCAGGAGACACTTGATAAAGATTTAATCAGGCCGCAACTTTATTATTAGATGTCTGGCAAATGAAAGTGTACAGTGCAGGAAACTCCATGTTCATTCAAATAATAACCTGGGGCTTCCACCGGCCCCCACTTCATTTTCCATCCAGGTCCTCCAGCCAAGACATGGCTGGGACCTTACCATCCGACCCCCCTGACACCCACAAAAGTTAAGGTGGACTGTAAGAAAGGGGGGTTGGCTCCCTGCCAAACCAATCATAGGAGTCCTGAACCCCACCCGCCATTTTGTTCCTTTAAGAAGCACCTCTTTTTTAAAGTTCTTTAGCAGGCCATTTATCTGGTCACTGGGTGTCTTCCCTATGGAGTACCTGCATTGGACATCCATCCCACACTTAAGCTATGATGTCACACCCATTATGTAACTCCCTTTCCTTCTCACCATAATAGGTCCTCTCTGACACGCGCTGTGGGGAAGGTGGAGAAAAAAAACCACTCCACCTAAGCAGATATGGTGGTGAGGGAAAATTTCATTCCCAACCCCCTTACAAAGGAGCAACTAGCTCAATGCCCACAGCAGTCCTAACCCCACCCGATATTTATCAGACCTAGGGGAGGGAGGGTGGGTCCTGCCTTGCCTGCTGTGTGGCGAAAGGGCTTCTAATGCTAGGGCTTGCACCTTTTAAAGCCTTTCACTCTTATGTTTGCAGTGGATGAGTCAGCTGACCACCACCCACCTTTTTTCAGCAGTTTCTGACCTCCTTCCCCATGTCCGTCCGCCATAAAGCATTGCTGCCTTCCTCCGGCAAGCCCGGACAATGTACCCCCTGCTTCAGGTGCAGTGTAGCCAACCTCCCTAATCTGCACTTTCCTAACCCACACCGTTTATAATCTCCACAAATATTGGTGGTCTCTCATCATCCCTCAGGAAAGATTTAATAGTGAATGCTAATAGCTCTATAAAAGCTAGTACAGTGCATTTACTATTATACAAGGAAGCATTATCATGAATAATTAATGAAACTACAAGTGACAAAATAAATGAGTACATTTAGCAATTCCTTTTTGTTTGTTCATTTAGGGTCAGATTTTCAAAAGTGCCTAGGTGACTTTCAATGGTACTCGTAAATAATATAGTCTTCTGAAAATCCAATTTTTATGCATTATTTTGCAAAATTCTGTAATTTCAGTAAGTCTTCCACTTAAGGTTCAACTGTTAATTGAACATTGGCAGATGATGATGAATTCTTAATGAGAAACATTCACTACCTTCCCATATATAATTGTATCGATCAAAGACGCTGGCATTTTTTGTACTGTATTTCTTTCCATTGCAATATTCTAAAGGCCTAATTCCTACTTTTGACCACTGCAGATGTCTTTGGGTAATGTATAACCAAAAGTAACAATGAACCCAATTTCTCATTTCATTACTTACTCTACATGTGCTGCTATGTGAACCTATTGGTCCAGACATCCGTGTACGCTACTTGCCAATTCCCCTTTGCCCATGTGCAACACACATGGATTGACAGAGCTGCATATTTCATGCTTAGATGTGGTTTATAGGAAACCCAAAAAATATTTAACCAGAGAGATGGGACAATAGGGCATTCTCTACCACACCTCTGCAATTTCAGCTCTGGGCTTGGCACCCCGCAATAGGTCTGGGCACCAGAATGGAGAGTAGGGAGACTGCCTCTCCTGTGCTCTCAATGACTGCATGCTGGGCCCAGGCTTCATGCAGGAAGAAGCTGCCTGCTTTGACCATAATGAGAGAATAAGATCCAGACCAGGAAGAAGGGCGTAGAAACTGGTGCAAGGATCTTAAGAGAGTGGACATTGTGGTTGAACAAGGACTCCTAGGAAGGAGACTGGAACTATGAGCCAGTGGGGACAGGGAATGAAGGTGGGAGAAGACTGTAGGTCAGAACTGGGGGAGAGAGACAGAATGGTTGAGGAATTGGGTTGGGGGAAGGGTGGACTGGACAAAGAGAGTGGGGATAAGGACCCAGAAGGAGGGTGGGGTGCTGGAATGGCTGTCCAGGAGACTGGGATGGGGAGTCTGGAGGAGTGAGACTAGCATTTTCTGAGGAAGAAGACTGGGATTTGGGACTAGGATGAGAAGCCTGAGGACTGGAGACTGGGACTGTGTAGGCAAGGAGAATGGGATTGGGAAAAGGAGCTGGGGGTGTAGAAGAGACAGGACAGGGACAGTTTGGAGGGAACAGGGCAGAAAGGGTCAAGCTTAGGAGGAATGGGCAGAAGAGGCTGTGCCCAGTTAGACTGCACACCCCTCCAGAGCCATGATTCCTGAGTGTACACCATTCCTTTGCTATCAGTACATATCTGTGAAACACAAATGGCAAGGTGTCCCATCCCCCTCTAGTGTCCCATCCCACCTTCCAGAGCTGAAGAGCATATGTGCAGGTTCACATGGAGTATGGCAACGTACTATTGGTATCAGTTACTCCATTAGCTCAAGTGACAGAGGACTGTGTGATGAATCTAAAAGTGCCATCCCTGCTAATGAACAACGTGGGTATCAATATATCAGATGAGGGACTTTCTGTTTGCTTTAAAAATCTACACAATTACACGGAAACTCTCTATATTAAAAGAACATTAGTAAGGTTATAAAATCAAGCACTCAAAATTTAGGAAATGGCAGAATTAAGATTGTCAGTGCATATTAATTTTCCCCCTTTGTGAATATACGTTATGATAATTCCATGATCACATACTATGTTTTCCTGGCTTCGAAAGAATCTAAAAATTAATGAAAAGGTTTCATCTTGATGATTTGATATAGTCATAACTATAAAACTGCATAACTGACTCTTCAAACTTGACTTCACCTTACCTGAGAAAACCTTAATGCAGAGTTGCCTTATCACAGAGGAATATTTATAATAAATATAGTTCTCCGCACATAATAGTATAATTTATTTATAGGCTTTTCTATAGTGATTGAGTGCCTCACAAACATTATTGAATGTCTTGCAATACCTCTAAGAGTGTTGTGACTTCCTCACCTCATTGACATAATTGAGACCAGCAGGTAGCTCTGCACCTTTGAGAAGCAGGTCAAGTTTCACATCCACCTAAAATGAATGGCCACTTTTGAAAATATTGGCTTATGTCATTTGCCCTTCACCATATAGTGAATTAGGGGCAGAGATGAGAACAGAGCCCAGATTTTTTGAGTCTCAGTACAAACTTTTAACCATGGACCCATGCTACCACATTTGGACTTGCATAGATGTTGAAGCATTTCATAACTATTAATGAAATAAGCCTCGCAACGCCTATTTGAAGAAGGCAAGTGGTGTTATCCCCAATTCACAGATGAATAATTTTAGAAAAGCATGTCTGTTTTCTCTCTGCTTCCACAAAAAAACCATTGCATATGTTAAACAACTTGCACAAGGTCATATAGGAAGTCAGGCAAAAGTGGGACTAGAGTCCAAATCTTCATGGGGTATAGAGTACCATGCCATAACCGCAACATTCAACCACATATTGGTGGAATAATTTTTTGCTGTGTTCAGCCCACTAAATCCGCACCTACAGTGAAATTAGTTCAAAACAAAGCACTTCACATTTCAGTTTATTTTATTTTCAAGGAATCCTAATTCTAAAATTACTGAATTTAAGGGTTTTTTTTGTTCCCCCCCAGATTTGTTTTGAAGATCTCAATCTTCACTTAAAAAAAATCTTAAACTTTAAAAAAAAATCTGGCCAGCTCTGAAGAGCATGTGTGTGACATAAAAAAAGTATGCTCACAACATGGTTTCTTAACCTCTGGCATATTTTGTCCAGTCAGGCTCTATTCTCCCCCTAACAGAAGCATTGATAATGGTACCTGTCACAAGCTCTGACAGGTGGAGAATTTGGCCAAATGTTTGTGGAAGTAATCCTTCTAGTATAAGGGCTGCTCTACAACTAAAATTTAGGTCAAACTAGCTATATCACTTACAGGTGTGAAAAATTCACAACCCTGAGAGACTTGGCTAAGCTCCCCTAAACCCTGGTATAGGCACTGCTGGAGTAATGAGAGAATTTTTCTGGTGACCTAGCTACCATCTCTCAAGAGGGTGGATTTACTCCATTGATGGGAAAACCTCTCTAGTTGCTGTAGCAGGTGTCTACACTACAGCAGCATAGCTGCAGTGCTGGAGATGTGCCACTGAAGCACTTGTAGTGCAGACACAATCTAAGACTTCACCCACAGTATCAGCCTCAGCTTGAGGAGAATCTGCATGTGTGCCAGCTCACATTGACACTGCCTCCTGGTATCATGAAGATTGGCTCTAATACAATCAATTTTCTCATTAAAAAAGTTCTAGAATCTCTCCTAGTGATCAACTGATGAGCCTGCTTTAAGGAGGGATTGTCTGGATGCACCAGACTCTTATTTACTTCCCTGCTTTACTAAAGATGAAGGCATTCACTTATGCTAAGAAGAAATGGAAATAGGTGAAGTGGGAATATGCCCTTTGCTATCCCTCAGAGTGTGTGGCTGTTTTAGGAGTCCTGATTAGTGGTGGCAGTTAAATGTATTGTCCATTCTTGAGGTAATTTTGCAGTGATGCAGATTTCCTTCAACATCAAGCACTGTATGGTTTTGTCCCCCTTCTTGCGCCCCCTGCCCCAATAGGAACTAACATTCATAACTAAGGAAAAAACCTAATATTTTCAGCTTTCCCAAAGCTAAGAGGGAATTGTATGACATAAGACAGGGCATCAGACATTTGAGACTGCAGTTTGAGCTTTTGCTTTGTCTGTATTCCTTTCTTTGTTTTGCTGATATTCTGGTGCCTTTCACTTATGAGTACTATTTGACTGAGTGCTTGCACTGGGGCTGGTTCTTAATGAAAGGTGCTGACTTTTTATCTTGCTCTGTTAGTAGAGCAGCTCTTACAGAAGAGGTGGGGACAATATAGTAGTTGCTGCAGTGATCTATTTATAGGGTGACCGACCAGATGTCCCGATTTTATAGGGACAGCCCTGATTTAGACTCCTATTACCCCCCACCCCCGTCCCGATTTTTCACATTTGCTGTCTGGTCACCCTATCTATTTAAGACTTGGGATATTGTCTTATGTTTTGATAAGCAGACTGAAATTTCAGGAAGATGTACTGAGATTACACATATAAGGGAAGGAAAAGTAATTGTAAATCCAAAGGAGAACACAAATTGCACTTGCACAAGCATTACATTTTTCACAAGCTGTGTTTCAAAACAAGGTTGCCTGAATAGTCCTGAGGTGGCTAGAGGTGTGGTCACCTCAGAAATGTGAAATCCTACCACTCAAAGTAACTGTGAATTATTTGTCTGTGCATCCAATGTAGTTAATTCATTTTCGCCTTTAGGGTGACATTGCTGTGCAGAGCCAGCAAAAGACCTTTGCACCATTTAGATCCCAAGTGTTTTGAGGACTCAAGTGGTCCATAGGTCTGTGCTGCTATTCTGCACAGAGTGAGTTTCACTATTAATTAACAATGATGTGTTTAAAACCATCCCAATACAGTACTTTAATCAAGATTGTGATTTTCAAATGAATGATGAATGGATTTTATTTATTATAATTTTTGGAAAAAACTATTACAAATGAAAACCTCCTTTCCCCTATATATTCTGTTAGTAGGCAAAAACCCGTCTCTTCTTTTTATTTCCTTTGCAGCAGTATCAGTCTGACAGACTACATTTTAAAATTTGTGAGCAGTTTATAAGGGATTTGTAGAGAACATAATTCCTTTATATTTTAATCCTCTCTGTGATTTTTAATTTCTCTCTCTCCATCAATAAAACTAGTATGTTGCTTCTGATTGAAGCATCTTAGTCACACGGCCTACCAGTGAGGGTGGAACTAGAAGCAGGGGACACAGAATTGTCATGGTATCTCAATGCTGCCTAGTGTTGGTAGCCAGTTAAGCTGGTTTTCCAGCTTCTTTACGCTGCCAGAACATAAGAGAAAGTACAGGCCTAGATACTTAAAGCTTGACTGAAATATGATTGAGACAATATATATTTTCAAATATTGGGTTTCAGTTCTGGGAGGAATTATTATAATTAGTGGGCCACAACCCTGCTTGGTGGTCTTTTTTTTTTATTTTGATTGTGGCAGCACCTACGAGTCCAAGTCATGGACCATTGTTCTAGGTGCCATATAAATACACACCCTGCAGTGGGGGTGGTCTCACAGAATCAGTTCTATAGCAACCAAGAGATTCTCTGAGGTAAATATCACATATTGCATACTAGCTCTCACCCACAAACATACAGTGAACTTCTTAGCTTCTGAACAGTTATATAATTATTTTTAAACCCATAAATGCACATACCACCTACCTCCAAAAGCAATTAAACACATTTTATAGAAAATAATATACACATCTTGACAATAGAGAAAATGGTTCTCAGCTATGCATGCTAACTAACAACTTAAAAGCAGGCAGCAGGAACCTGATCAAGTCATCCCAAAATCTGAAGAAAAGTTTTGTTTCGGGAAGGAAAAAGGCAAAACATTCTAGGTTCTGTCTGAACCTTTGGGGACAATAGTCACTGATCCCAAGGCTGCAGCTATCCTTTGTAGTATAGGCACTCATTTTCAATTACTTCATATAAAAGACAGTTAAATGATTACATTTTGAAATGTAAACAAGCTCACAAAGTAATTGCCAATACCACTCTTAACTTCAACACACTGTCGGTTCCATGTCTCATGTATACAATGCGACAAGCTTGTTGGGCCTGAAGAAAGGAAAGGAAAAGTATCTCATGCAGTTCATGAATGCTCTCTTTTGACCTTACATTATCTTGTGCTTACACTACACTTGAGACTGCATTGTTTCTTTTCAGTGCACAAATTTTTGCGTCATGACCAGGTTTCAGCAGAGTAGCCCTATGAAAATTTGATTATAATTAGCAGTGCATGTTATGATTTAAATTACTGACATGTTTGTAGATATTTGGATTTCTAAAATCTTTACCTACCTTAGTTTTTGATGTGTAAAATAGCAGTTCAGGTTAGACGTTAATGATGAGCAGGGATCCTAGAAATCCATTCCAATGCGAAATTTGTGTTTTTTACAGAGAATCTTTAGTTTTTACATTTTTGTAGAGGAACATAAATAAAAATGTATATTAACTGTTAGCTAAATTTTACTGAAAGTACCAGTGTTACTTTTTCCAGTGGTGCTCAACCTTATTACACAGGAGAGCCACATAAACCTAAGCCCGACCTTGTGTGGGCCAAATGGATTCTGCACATTTTAATAAGATTTCAGCTGACAGCGGGAGCCCAACCACCTGGAACTCCTAATATATTAGCTTTATTTTTTGTTAGTTTAAAAAAAAATCTGAAAATATAGAACCCAGACATAGAAGTATTTGGTATATGTAGAAATACACATTGCAATTCTACAGATTTATTTTATTATAATGATTGATGACACTGGTAGGCTTAGAACTTGCTTAAAATTGTAAATATATCAATAAAAGATTGTTTTCAACTGATACTTTTATATATATTGTGGCTAGGGAAACTAAAATTCAGAATTTCATTTTAATTGCAGAAAAGCAGATTATGGGTTGTTTTTTTTAATCTCAGAACTTTTGGGGGGTTTTCACAGAAAACTAGGATCACTGATGATGAATGTAACAACCTTAACTGAAGCCTTAACTATTTTAGAGACTCACATGCTGACAATATAACTTATTTATATAAAAGAGCAACTACCGAAGATTCTCTCATAGGAGTGGAACATCCCATCACAGACAATGTGAGTTCTGTGCATAGATGAGCAACCTAACTACCTCTGGCTGAACCAGCCCACTTAAAACCAAGGTCTTGACAAGTTCTCTTCAAGATCTGGATGAGTAAACCACGGCACCTTAATAACGACATATTCATTGGGCCAGAGCGAGAGTAAGAATGGCTCTATGGTCTCATGGTTAGGGCACTCAGCCTGGTAGGTGGAAGACTGAGGTTACAGTTCTCCTGCTCCACATCAGTCAGATTGGGAATTTGATCTAACCACTGGGCTAAAGGTTATGAGGAGAGGCACCATCACCTTTTCCTCTGTCCTTTGTGTGGGTTTAGGCATGCTACTGGACTGGGCTCCAATGCAAGATAGGCAAAGGAAGCTTCGTTTGTGCATCCCATTGTGGCTTCAGTATGAGTTAGGTGCTGAGCTGTTGGGCAGTGTCAGGACTTGGGCGGCTATGCACGTGCCCTGCCACTGAAATTTAGGTGACCATGGAACTTTAATGGTGGAAACTTAGTTGTCTAGGGAAGCGGTTCACAAACGGTGGGTCGGGACCCCAAAGTGGGTTGGGACCCCATTTTAATGGAGTTGCCTCATCTGGCTTAGACTTGCTGGGGGCTGGAGCTGAAGCCTGAGGCAGGGGCGGCTCCAGGCACCAGCACAGCAAGTGCATGCCTGGGGCAGCAAGCTGCGGGGGGCGGCGTGACAGTTGCTGTGAAGGCGGCAGTCAGGCAGCCTTTGGTGGTGTTTCTGCGTGAGCTCTGCCGGTCCCGCGGCTTCAGCAGCAATTTGGTAGCGGGGAGGCCGACAGTGGGACCAGTGGATCGTCCGCAGAAATGCCGCCGAATCCATGTGAGCAGCAGACTGCCCACAGGCGTGCCGCCGAAGCCGCCTGACTGCCGTGCTTGGGGCGGCAAAAATCATAGAGCCGCCCCTGGTCTGAGGGCTTCAGCCCTGGGCATTAGAGATCAGATTACAGGCCCCCTGACTGGGCTTTGGCCTCCTCCACCTGGGGGGTGGAGCTCAGGTGGGATCAGGCTTCAGTCCCGCCTCCTGGGGTCATGTAGTAACTTTTGTTATCAGAAGGGTGTCGCGGTGCAATGAAGTTTGAGAACCCCTGGTCTAGGGACTTTAAGTGCCTATAGGGTTAAGCAGCAGCTGAACACGGGTTTTGTGAATGCCAGTGGCACTTAAAGATTGGACTTAGATGCCTAAAGTGGCAGCTGCGTACCTAAATCCCCCTTGTAGTTCCAACCCCCTTTAGCAAAAATGGTGAGTTGATGCCTAATTAGCAGGAAAGAGGGTTACCTGCAACTTCTAATCACTACAAGGTCAGGAGACCCAACTCCCTTCCTGCCAAGAGTTATATTGTCACTAAGTGTAATCTGATCCTTGCTACCAGGACCAGTTGCCACAGTGCCCCTACCCTTAATCTTAGCCATTTAAATCTGTCCGGAATCTGGTTTCCATTATTTCTCAAGGAGTCTAGTATTGAGTAACAATTTAGACACAGTTTAACCTCAACCTAAGGCCATGTGAGACTCAGCATAACCTTAAAGTGTGTTTGGATGCACTTTCATATTTCACATGTGAAAGGAGAGATACGGTGACGTGGCTAAATAGCAGCCAGAGATCACCTTGTGAGGGCAAGTTACTGGTGATAAGGCAATGGAGCTGCAACTGGGCTGCACAAGTACAAAACGTTGCTCTAGGATCTATGCATCATGAAGAATTTAGTTTGCAAGGACTTGTTGGAAGGAATTGTTACTTTAGAGGCTTCCAAAATGCAAGTGTCAGTTTAGCTGGTAAATACATTTTGTATTTCGTGATTGGTTTATCCGTACAAAAGGGGGAATAATAAACTCATTGCTTTTTTTCCCTGACACTGTCAAAAGCAACAACTTTAATGACCAATTTTATGAAAACATATCTAAAATCCATTTGCACAGTTTCTAAAGTCACTTAAACATTAATAATCATTGTTCAGGTGCATTGCATATGCATTAAATTAACAATTAGAAAACATGATTGAGGTATTTAACCAAACCAAAATATATTTACCTCATTATGGGCTTGCTCCAGCTCCCATTGATGGCAACAAAAATGCTCAAAATAAGAGCTGGTTTAGGGCCAGTATAAAACTAGCAAAAGTACATTTTTGTCTTTTTTAGGAGGAAGGATAAAACATGGAGAATTATTTTATTTGTTAGTTTCTCTACCTACATATTTTCTTTATCTTTTCTGTATAGAGGATGGGTTACATGCATTAAGACTGATCTCCCTTGATCACAGTAATTATTTTTATTTTTCAAATGTTATACCTATAAAAAATGAAAGGACAATGATACAGAACAGGATGACTTTTGATGGTATAAATTAATTTTGGTTTCACTTCTGGGAAAGGGCTTGGGAATGGCAGTCAACTTGTAAAATAAACAGTAAGAAACTTCAGAATTGCAGAGTCAAGCATGATATTAATGTCTTAAATTATTAGCTATCAACTTGGAAAAGTAACAAATGCACTACAAAGCTCATTCAGGGAAAAAAACAACACAACCCACTTTTGAAATGTGCACCCCCCTGTCAAGTCCAAAATGTATTAAGGGATATAAACATATTTTCTAATCTTCCTGCCCAAAGCTGATTTTCTTTCTGAAAGCGTAATAAAATAGCAGAATAATTAAAATTTACAGTAGAAAAGATTAAGCAACACAGGATTCTAGATTAGTTCCACTTGTTCCAATTTCAACATCAATAACCCCAAGTAATATCTATCTGTTCTAAAGATGAAGTATACCCTCTGAAAATCATAACAGAATTATCCAACCAGAGAAAACATTAAACCAGAGATAATGCTGGTTGCTATTTTCCACTGTGGTTCAGAATGCTAATTATTTGGTTTGTAATAGGGTATCAGAGCAAGTAAAGTAAAGTGAAGCTCAGGGAATTTTTTAAATGTGTATATGTACATACAAGTTTTCTTCTCTTTATGAACAAAAAATATTAAACACGTGGTGGTACTAATCAAGGAGTGCATTTTACAGAACTCTTATTAACCCATTCCAGCTACTGAATTGTTTCTAATTATGCAGTGCACTAATCAACAGCTCTGATACCGTCAGCTTGATTAGTAGTTTTTAATCATTAGAGAGAGGCGGGAGAAAATGCTAATATATTGTAAAATAAAAATAAATTGAGCTCCATACACCATGTGTGGACATTGTTTGTTTTTTCTTGTGTAAATACGTATCAGGACTGCCTAGGCTAATAGATCAAAGATGCCAAATGACTTACAGATGTTAGGCATTACACCGAGGTTGGGGTACAAACTTGTCTAGGGGGGTCCGGATATGTGCTACTGGGAGCCAGCAACTCCATGATTCTTTCACAAGCCAGGAAGGGCATGACCATGAGATCACAGAACAGCTGGTGCCACTCCTGACCAAAATAGCCAATGCTTCTTTCAGAGAAGGAATCTTCCCTTCCTCCTTCAAACACAGTAATCTGACCAATTCTGAAGAAACTCATCCTGGATACTTCAGTTCTAGCCAACTATCACCAGTGTCAAACCTTCCATTCCTGAGTAATCTCATAGAGAAGCTAGATAAAGACTGACTGCAAGCTCATCTAACTGAAGCTAACATTCTAGACCCAACATAATGCAGATTCAGGCCAAGACATAGAACTGAAACTGCTTTAGTGGATGGAGGACTGACATCCATGCTCATCCGTCTGGACTGCTCTGCAGCATTCAATGCCATTGACCATGAGATACTGCTGTCTTGCCTGAGAGAAGGGGCAGGGGTCCAGGGCAATGTGCTAAAATGGTTTTAGTCCTTCCTGGGAGGGATGCAACCAAAGAGTAATGATGGGAAATTGCATTTCCACCCCTAGACTTCTCATTTGTGGGGTTCCACAAGGATCAGTTATCTCTGGCACTTTTCAACATCTACAAGCAATCACTAGATGAAACAGTCAGACATGGACTCAAGTGCTGGTTGTTTGCAGATGACATACAGCTCTACCAATAGTTCACTGAATACAACCACACCATTACTACCAAGCTAGCCCAGAGCTTGGAAGAGATTAGTTCCTGAATGAAGAACAGCTGACTGAAGCTGCCCCTGAGCAAACCAGAGGTGATACTGGTGAGCAGAGGAAATATTCTGAGGAATTTGCAGCCATGGTGCAGTCTCCTTTGATTAAAGATTCACATCTGCAATTGATCAATTCAGTATTTAGTCTTGGAGTATTCTTGGATTCCTCTCTGACACTGAGCTCTCACATTGCAACAGCCATGAATAATGCTTTCTACCATCTCCAGATGGCTAGGAGACTCCATCCCACCCTGGAAGATGAAGACCTGGCCTCATTTACTCATGTCTTCATCACCTCTCAGCTGGACTACAGCAATGTAATATACCTGGGCATAAAACCTTCAGCACATGGGGAAACTCCAACTAGTACAAAACACTGCAGCATGTCTCCTCAGCAACACAGGCTACTGTGAGCATATCACTCCTGTCCTCTGCTCTCTACACTGGCATCCCATAGGATTTTGAATCAAGTTCAAGGTCTTGGTCTTTGTTTTCAAAGCACTTGTGGTCTGGTACCAGGATACCTAAAAGACAATTCAAAGCTCTGGGATGAAGACTATGGTCCATAACTTGCTCCTCTGGCACTATGGAACTCTCAAGAGTAAAAGTAAATATCATCTGTGTTGGAGACAGAACCTTCTTTCGGGGTTGTCTGAACTCTTCCAGGAACTAAGGATTATCACAAACTTCACTACCTTCCATTCCAAGTGCAAGGCACATTTCTTTTACCTTGCCTTCTCTAGAAGAAATACATAGCAATAGGTATGTTTAACAACAAACCAACCCCTCCTACCAAATCAAGACATTCCATTCCACATGCTTTTCTTTCTGGGGAGCAGCTGAGAGAACAAACAACGTGTGATAGATGAGTAGTCAGGTTGCTTCCTGCACTACTGGAAGACACTCAGATACTACAGTGATGAGTGCAGCATAAAAACTTATACAGAATAGAATGGAATTGTGGTGCTGTCACTTTATAATCTTGGCTAAAATTTTCAAAATGGGGTCCCTTATTTTTTGTGTTTCCATTTTGGATGCCCAACTTTAAGTCCCCATGAACTTGTTCCACTCCTGCTGGTCTCTTTTGTGGCAATTTATCTGGAGCAGTCTCACAGGTGGTGAGAAGGCCTTTCAGTCTGGATGCTTCATCTCTACAGCCTGACTGCAGGGCCTGTGTGGTGTCATGTCATCAGGCTCTTGCTCCCTTGATGTGTTGGAGAGTGCGGTTTTGAATTATGGAGGGCCATTGTAGTTTTCTCATTTTGCCATAGTCTTGTAATACTTTTTCCAGTTATTCCTTCCTGATGAGATCAGCTTTTCTGTCTGAAGGGTTGTGGATGGCTCACTCAGCCAGTCTGCCTTTCTTCAACTTCCCTAGAGTGATTCTCTTCTTTTTTTGTTTTCCAAGTTCCCACACAAGATTTTGATTGCTGGCACTTGGTATTTTTTGCCTTTAAAAAGAAACATACGGGTATTTTGCCGCCTTAGGTGAATGCTACTGACATGGTTCCTGAAGGCTCATAGGAATGGAGGAGATTTCAGACGGATGTAAATAAAATATAGTAGATTGGTTACTTGTCTGTTTTTTAAATTTGTCTGATTAAAAATGTAGCTTTGCAGTACATGAACTGAAAATAAATTCACCTACTCTCCTCTTAGGACATCTCTGAGAATATAAATAATTGGACTCCAATATATATAATTGTTCTGACAGTGAATGACTCCGTAGTAACATCTAGTTAATAAATCCTAGCAAAAATCCATTACAATTTGATTTTATTTATTTTATTTTATTTTTGCATAGGATAGAGTGACCTAAAGCATACATTAAATCTTATTTCTTTGGGACTGTTGATTTGTACCATGAAGGTTGTGCTGGTCCCTGGATTTACATATGGTGGACATGCATAATGTTCATACAGCTATTACTAAATAAAATATCCCACAAATGCAGTGGAGGTATATGTTGGTATTAAATGTGATGAAGTGTATGCTCCATGAATGAGTTTTCCCTGCCTTTCAGAGCTTATTCTATTCAAACTCTGGGGTTTCCTTTGCTGCAACCTACAGGACTGTAAATGAATGAGGCTAGCTGTTTTGTGCGACATTAGAAAGTGACCTTTTCCCCTGAAACACTGCTTGAGTCATTGCTATGTTTGATGTATTTTTCAAAAACAGCAATATGCTGGTACTGTAGTGCAATTGTGATACAGTATGTTTAACCAGCTTCCAGATCCTTGCTTATAGACAAGCCTCGAGCCCCTAAGCAGTAATTCTTCACTCACAACTCCTCTTTTTGAAATGATCGACCACTCTGGAGACTTGGCTACACATCTATGGCTCTAAGGTAGAAAGCATCTCTCTTCCTGCCATCTGCCCTGTGTTCACATACACGTTTTCCCAATATTTGTACAATATCATGATAAAAGGCTTGGTTCTACTCCCATTGAGGTCAATGGCACAATGTCCATTGACTTCAGTGTGGACCAGGATTGAACCAATGGTAACTTCCAGAGTTCCATCACAAAAACTGACCAGGAGCACTTATAGAAAAGCTAATGGCAATTCTCTTGTCTCTTAACAAAGGTATATCATCTTCTGAATACCTTTATGCTAGATACTTATAAAATGTTAGAAATCGTGTTTTGGGGGATTAAGTGTTTATCGACCATTAACTTTAATGAGATGAGTTAGGCCAAGAGCAGTCTAGGCCTAAATGTAAATGAATGATCCAATTACATGAAAATAACTGGAGTTCAATGCCTTATATTAGGAAAATAACCTCAACTCTATAGTTTTGGCAGTGCACAATGAGGTGAAGAGGACATTGAGAAGAAGAGGGACTTTCTTTTGTTTCTGAAAGTGATGCACTTAAAGTGTAACTAGATCCCGCTTTCCCCCTGGAGTCATCTTATATAAACATAGTTATGCTTAGAACTTTATATACTGCTTTTTGTGTTCAAAGCATATTACAAAAATTACCTTAATTAGTCCTCACAATCCCTGTGAAAAAGGTAAAGCAAATATAATCCTCGTTTTTACAGAAAGGTTAAGTAACTTGCCTAATGACACAAAGGGAAACGTGGTCAGAGCTAGTCTGGGAACTCAAGGGTTCTTTTTTCCCAGTCTTTTACTTTGTTTGCTGGTCACTGTTGGACTATAGTGTTTTGGTTTGTGTTTACCTTTTTTGGTCAAAGCAATAGTTTAATCATGGAAGCAATCGAATTCGCTGAAGGTAGAATATAACAACACAACCCCTTTCAACAAAAATGTCGTGTTACTAGCCTGTTTTGTCTATAATTAGATCGCAAAAGGTAGTAGGCAATGTTCATTATGATTGGTTCATGCGATTCTGCGAAGTCAACAGTGATCTAGATATTTAAGCATATAATGGAATAGGCGCTGTTCTATGAAAGGAAGATATGTTTACTCTTCTCCTGCAATTTATTGGTTCAGGGAACATTAATATAACAGTGCCATACAATAAACGCACAACATGCTGCTTGTGAAGATTTTTTTTCAGTGCCATGCATTTTGTTTGACTTCAGGAAAAATGCACATGCTGTGCATATATTTATTTGAGTAGAATTCTCTGTTGTGATAAAAAGGAAAAAGAGGATATGGGGTTGGTAGTTTTTATCCATTTTTTTTAGTGTACTTTAGAATTCCAGGAATTGAAAATCGATACTGTGCTTCTACAATTATACTTTGAAGGGAGGCATGACTGTATTTGGTGTCTGTAAAAATTCTACAGTGCTATCTATGTCTTAGGTCTCTAATCCCTCAAGCAGGAAGACATGTAGGGGCTGAATATGTTAAATGAGTTTCCTATTTGCTGAGCTTTTGAGGGACAATTTGACACAGTATAAAACAATAGAGAGTCTGTCTGGAAGGTTAGTAAATAATACATTTTAAAGGGGAGATGGAAGAAGGTAAAGGAGTGGGATGGAACTTTGGGATGCCCTGAAACACATCTCTGTCCACAATCTGAGAAGTAAATCAATACATCACAGGAAATTATAGGAAGTATTGAAGTGTATTCAATACCTAGCACAACCATGAACCCATAAACTGAGACATCAGGACCATATAGCAGTCTAGGATGTCACAGCTCTAGCCATGAATAGATGAAATTGATTTAACCCATTATAGCTGGGTTGAATGTGAGCAGCTGTCTAGTCAAAGTAGTGATAGAGAAGGACATGAGAGACGGATCTGACTGGGGAAGTTCCCTTGAGTGAAGGTATCTTTGAGTAGGTATTTAATGATTAGTGGGAAAGAGGGATCTAACTTGGTTTGTTTTTTCCCTTTTTGTCCCAAGCCAGCCAAAGTTTTTAACAACCAACAAGTTTAACACTGGTCTGCATGCTGCATAGTTGAGAAAATTTCTGAAACAGCCCGAACTCTTTTGCCATCCCTGGGTTCACACTGGAACCATTCCATCAGCAATGTTGGAAACTGTAGGTCCTGCAGAGCATGTCTGAGGAATCTTTGGCCTGATTCTCCTTCACCTTACGCCATTTACACATGTGCAAATAGACTGCAAAAGCAAGTGTAAAATGCTACCCCTGGAAGTGGAGAATTCTCCATTGGTAGGTTTTTACACCCACTTTTGCACTCATTTACAAAGGTGTAAATGGTGTAAGGCAATGGCGAATCAGCCCTTGTGAATTTAACTGAAGGACAAGATTTAGTAATTTTACCTGACATTTGACTGGCTACATGTGCAGGGGTAGCAAGAAAGAACAGGATCAGTTACCCACAGGTAGCAAAATTAGTCACTGGCTGAAGTGTCAGGTAATTTTCCAGGGTAATTATTAAGCTTACTGCAATTGCTACTGTAGCTACTGTAAGATTTGGAAATTTGAAGTGTCATTAGCTAGCACCCTCGCTCATCCTTTTTTAAATTTTAAACTGCAGATTATCCTCTCTTACATTTGTATGTGATCCAATCCTTTGTTTAAATCGTAACAGTTTATGATGTATGTTATCAGAAAGTCATTTCTTACCAGTTCCTCAGTTCTCTATATAATACATACATATTTTACAAATCATAGTTTGTAAGTGCCTTATTCCATTAACTATATAGAAAGTGTTTATCCTTTTCGTTTTTTCACAGTATGAATACATTTACTAGGCAAGAGTTATTTTAAACTGTTCTTGGAATCTTAACATTATACACTCAGTAAATTGCCTCCTTGTCACTGGATTTTATTTAACAACCTCAGAGAATTTCAGGGGGGAAAAATGCAATTTTTAACTATTAACATTAATAACTATTCCAAATTATTTAGCATTTAAATTTATTTATTTCTAACCAATTAAATCCTCTGTCAGTGTCCTTCCAAAATAATCTACTATGAATATAGCAGTGATTATTTTTCTTTTGTTAGCTAAAAATTTAGAGAAACAAGACATTTTCCAAAAATATGAACACTAAAGACTTTTATTTCTTTCACTCCCCTCTGCTGCAGTCTCGTGCAAAGACTTGAGTTTGAGATAATCACAAAGCAATGCCAGGTTTTGATTTACAAGTCAAAAAGTCATTTTGTTTTGTGAAGTCTTCTGATGGATTTATTCAGATGGTGATTAAGGCTCAGCTGGCAAGTAGAGTCTAAAATTTGAATGTTACACAAACAAACTAAAAGGTCAGAAGGTTACAATCTTCTCTTTCTGATCCCCTTTTCTGTCATATTTCTCCAAGTGGTCACAATCCTTCTTAAGCTTTTGTGCTATGGCTTCCAGGATTAAAAGAAATTTTCTCAGTCTCTCCTGAAAACCATTGAGTCTTCATCATGACTAGATTTCTCCCACAATTCTACTTCCATTTTGTACTCAGTGTCATTTCAAGTCTCCTCAAAACTCTTGATCATGTGTTGTACTCATCGCTGGAACCCCTTGACACAACCCCTTGAACCTAGGGGGGAGGGATAGCTCAGTGGTTTGAGCATTGGTCTGCTAAACCCAGGGTTGTGAGTTCAATCCTTGAGGGGGCTAGTTAAGGATTTGGGGCAAAAATCTGTCGGGGGACAGTACTTGGTCCTGCTAGTGAAGGCAGGGGACTGGACTCAATGACCTTGAAAGGTCCTGCCAGTTCTTGGAGATTGGCATATCTCCATTAATTATTTATTATTATTATTTTTATTAATGCACTCACACCTCCCTGGTTCCTTCACAACTGGCTAACAGTTGGCTCGCTCGTGCTTCTCCCAACTGAAATGCATAGATAGCAGCAGCTTTTAACGGCTTGGGAATCACTTGAACCATGTCCCTGGGGAAAAAAAAACTGGTAGGCTTGAGTTTTGCTCGAAGTCTTTCTTTGCTTTCCCTCAGAGTTTATTCTAAAAGTTGGTACTGAAGAGAGGTGCTTTTGGTGCCCTGTTTTGGGGTTTTTTGGTTTTTTTTGTAAGTGACCTAACATCTGAGCAGTAAGGGCACTGATACGGTTACTAAGATAATAGACAGAGACACAATATGCAGAGGTGTTTAAGTGTGCAGGTATCTGAGGAGATTTTTACTAGAGCTTCAGAAATAACTGGTTTGTCAGTTCATCAGAGGTTCAGAAAAATCAGAAAAAAAAACATTTTGGGTTAAACCCAAAAGTTTTTCATTTTGATTTAATGCTTTTTTATGTTTTGTAAATGAAAATTGAAGAAAATGTCAAAACCAAGTCACTTTGGATCAAAATGATAATGTTTCATTTACAAAATGTCAAAACAAAGCATTTTACATTTTGTTTAAATGTTATTTGTTTTTGTTTTTTAAGCAAAACAATTCAGCAAATTTGACAGAAATTTGCTAAATGTTTTGGTTGACCCAAATCTGCATTTGTGGCTGAAAAATGTTTCAGTCAAAAATGTTCACCCAGTTCTAGTCATTATAGCAGATATCAGAATGAATAACTTGAGGGGAAATATAATTTTGCAATAAACTGGGCAGACCTAGAAAAGAGAGAGATTTAAAAGGGGGAAATGGAAGTTAAACCACCTGAATGCAGTCACTCATTGTGAGCTGATGGTGCCTGCACTATTCACATAGCTAGCAAAGAAATATAAGACTCTACCTATAATCTAATCTGTCTAGGTGCTTGTGTATGCACACTGAGGAAAACTTTCCCATTCTAGGCTTACCTGAAGGATGAAGGGGAAATGAAAATCCATGAGTGATAAAGATACAGATTGTTTAGAAAGATATTGGAAGGGAAGTTTTAGAAATAACTAATACCTCAAATATACTTTATGTTCAGGTTTGGATAAAAAATAAAACCAAGAAGAGAGATTATGTCCCCAGAGCTCAAACACTTACATAGCTCCAACAGATGGGTCTGTGACTTCAGTGGATAAAATTCTCTGAAATCCTTGGCATGTTGTAACCTCCTGCTCCTTCCTTTCCCTACAGTTTGGGAATGCATAAAGGTCTCAAGCATCTGAGGATATTATTCTTGCACTGCACAAAAGAGATAATGAAACCACATTTGGGATACTGTGCAGAATTCTGAACAAAAGTCTGCATATCAAACCAAAAATAATGTCTAGATAATTCTTTACAATGCAAATAGATTGTACCTGGGATAAATAACTAAGGACAGCAATAAGACAAACAGTGTAAACAGTTTAGTAAGTATAATTATTGTGAGTTACAGCAGCTAACCAGATTTGCTTTCGACTTGGAACTTCCTGTGTTCCTGTTTTGTTTTTGTTTTGCTGGTATTCTACTGAGGACTGTTGTAATGAGAGAGAGAGAGAGAGAGGACTAAACATCTTATTTACTCTTCTTTGTAAGCAGTGATGCAAAGAGGTTTTTTTTTTTATTATGTTTGATGAGTAATAACAAAAAACTGCCTTTTTAAAATGTAACAGCTTGTAAGTTCCACAAAGGGTAAGTTTTATTTAGTTTTTTATTAAGTAGGCATCCTTGGCCTAGTAAATGAATCCATTTCTTACAAGTGACGTTTTCTTGGATGGCAAAGCTTGAATAAAATGTGGAGCAAACTAACCTGACTCTACAGTTAGTCTAATATATTCCTTTTGGGTAAGGTCTGTTGATTCTAGTCCAGCAGCTTTTGTACATCTAAGATTAAGTGAAGGAGGCCAGACTTTCCCTTACATTAAAGGAGAAGAATTAATGTTCTCCATAAGCTTGTTGTTTTGCTACTGTTCAGTATAATATAGCTGTGATAATCAACTTTGCCAAATTGTCCTTTCCTCCTGTCCTGGCTGATTCCCCACTCTGGCACTTTGAGTGCAGAAGGTGGGGGTCCACAAGGATTCTAAAAATTAATACTGGCCACTCCAGACTGGTATTCAACTCCCAAGGTTACAGCTTTTCTTTGACCTTGGATGGGTAGATGCTGCCACCACCCCAGTGCAACCCCCACCCCACTTTCAGAACCCAGGAAGGAGCACTTGGGAATCAAACCCCTTAACTAGAGACTACTATTTTCTTCTGGAGCCTGAACTTGAATGATTGTTTTAATTACACAATATAAAATCTTAATTCAGTACACGTTATAGATCAGATATGTCTTGTCAGCAATGACAGCAATATCAAATGGTGAACTTTTCAGTGACAGTAATATTGCTGACAAGACATCATCTGATCTTTAATGTGTACTGAAATAAGTTTTTATATATAATATGAGAAAGAGAGACACTTTGCAGTACCTCATTTTATGATGCTTGGTACAATACCAGATGTTTTTTACATGATAGAGAAGTTTCTTACAGTGATTATGTATGAGTTTGTTGTATGCATAAAGTAATTAATGGCATTCATCAAACAGTTTTTAAAAATATCTCTTCCAAAATGCAGGTTGTGCAAATACTAATTGTGACCCAAATGCAGCTACCCTTACTCAAATTAAGCAGTGCTTTGCTCTACAAGGAGCCCCATTGATTTTATAGGGACTAGTCACAGAGTAATAATATACACTTCTGTGTGTGCAAGTTCAGCAGAATCTGGCCCTATGTTATTATCAGAATGCCTCAGTCAAAAACAATTTTATTTTTATAGCCTTCATTAGAGAGGCTAGTCTAGGGTCTCATTTTACAAAATAAAGGCAGCCCAAAATCTGTAAACGAACATGTGTATCATGTTGTTTTTCTATCCAGTTACATATGCATTGTATAATATTACCTACAGAAAATCAAAGATACTAAGTAAGCACTCAAGAGGAAATGCGAGAAGCAAGGCTGCCCACACAATTTTAAATTTGTCCACCTTGTGTGTACATATTATTGTAGCCTTTCCCAACATCCCACGGGAAGTCTATGATAAAGCCAGGAATAGTACCCAGCACTCCTGCATCCCCATTCTGTGCCTTAACTTCAAGAGACCTTTGCTCTTATTGCAATCCTCAGCTTTCTTTATGTCAATCCTATGAAGCAGGGGTCCTGCAGAGCATAATATGTGATTATGTAATTAAATGCTGTCATAATGCATACACACAAAGAGGTTGAATTAAGGTTGCTTGGGCTTTGCTCAATAATAACAGCTATAAAGTGCACAGAATGATTAATACTGGCAAATGGAAGAGATGGGTGTAGAACCCCTGCTTTCTTCCTGGCTCCTACCCCAACACTGCTTCCCATAGACCAAGTGTGTGCTGCTGCTGCTACATTCTGTGTAGATGTAAGCTTAGTAGGGTATGAGCGCATCCTTAATGAAGAAAGGCTGTTCAGAGACTTTAGCAAGCCTCCAAAAAACTCTGAGCATATCACGTAGCACCTTTTAGCAACTTATACGGTGCCTAAATCTAGGTATATTGTCATGGGAACAACACAAGGCATCTTTCTGGATCCTGAACCGTGCCTGTGTCAAATTTTAATCTTCCTATTCCAGACAATAGAAACAATTTGGGGGGGGGGGGAGGCATTGTTGTATCACTCAGGCAAAGTACTCACAAACTTCAACGGGTCTTTATTTTAAAGTGGAAACCTCTTTACCAAGCTGCTGCTGCACCCTCTGTAGCTCTCCCAGCCTCTCAACTCCTGTTTCCTGTCCTTTCAGACTCCCAACAGCCAGTGCTCCCAGTTCTAATAATTACAAGCAACATCTAAACACCATAGGCATGGAATTAACACTTGCAAAACTACCTGTTATTTCCCCATGCTCGTTCTTGGAAATGGCTGAGATACTTTTGCTGCAACTCTCCAAACAAACTTCAGGCTGATGCAGAGACCAGGCATAGAAATGGTAAAAGTTTGGCATGGTTATAAGCAACTGAAAACAGTGGTTTTATAATGGACAGTATTAGGTAATTTTATCTATAGATAACACTGTCAGCTCTGCCTATAGATTTATGAAGAAGGTTTTTAATACTATTTTAATACTGACATGACAAAAAAAAACCTAGCTGCCAGTTAATAAACCCATTGTTCTAATAGTGAAAGTCTGAACAATATTGAATAGAGACAGATCTTCAGCTGGTATAATTTGGCATAATTCCATTGAAGGCAATACTTAATATAGTTTAAAAGGAAAAAGAAAGCAAATGCCACCTATGATTATTTTGGGAGCTGTAGAAAATTGTTTTTATGTGACCTTACAAGCCATTTAATAAACAACATGGATCAATAATCAGGTTTACTGTTCTCTATCAAATACTAGTAAATTAGTTTCAACATACAATGTTTAGAGTCTGTTACAAAGTCTGCTGAAGTAAATGGAAAGACTCCTGTTAATATGGAACTGCTCTGTAATAATTTATGAATACTTTATGTTGGTGTAACAATTGAGATGGGGTTTACTGTATGTATCTATTGTTTTAACTCAATAGGTGTCTATCTGGATTACTAGACCAACATATATAAGATATTAGCTCACCCACTTCCTCTCTCTATCTGAAATACAGACAGGAAGGAAAAGAATAGTTCAAGATACTACCTATCAGCAAACACTTAAGAGTTGTTAAGGGACAGTGCCAGTTCTATTAGCCTTGGTGAGTTTGTCTCTGGTCTCCAGCCAGCCTATGAACCTGGTTTGTCCAGGAAAGGACAAGACCTGAAAAACACAGCAGAACAAACAACTCTGAGGGTTTAAAAAGGGCTATGTCAGGGGAGGGAGAGCCAAAAGTGGGGGGAGGGGGGCAAACTGAAACCAGATGCAGACACAGGAACCTACTGAGGGTGTCTAGAGAACCCAGGCCTACCTAGGTGGCCATCAAAGAATGGTAGAACTTTAGGTAAAATAGACATGCTTGCAGACTGTTGTTTTAAAATCTTTTTTTCTCTAAAGCTTTGTTCTTACTGAAAAATAAAAAACACTTTTATTTTTAAGAAGGCTGTTGGCTGCATCACTGGTCACAGATGCAGGTGTCCAGTCAGACCTGCAGGGTAATAATTGGTTGGCATAGTGGTTGTGCCCAGATCCCATCTAACAGTGGGAGAAATGCAAAATTCCACCTCAAGACAGGTACGAGGCCTACCGCCTAGAGGCTGTGCTCAGAGAGTCCGAAAGGGGACCGAACAGCAAGCAATCTCATAACAGTGACCACTCCCATTGATTTCAGTGGGCTTTGGATTAGGCCTTTAACAGACATGGTCAAATTGTGCAAAATTTAATAACGGAAAGGAGCCCAAACCAAAACCCCAGATTTGAACACTTCTGAATTTTGGAGAAGTTCAGATCCAGATCAGAAATTCAGACCTTGTAACCATGGCTAATTATCAATATAGCAGGTGAAATTGATTAATGATGCATATTGTCCGAGCTGGAGCCTCAAGGAGCGGTTGTACAAGCCATATCTTGATCAGATATTTCATCTGATTATGAAATGTAATAGCAGATGTAATTTCTAATAATCCTTTTTTTCTTACAGGAGAACACATTTGTATTGACATTTAAGTATTGCTCACATAAAAAGTCACACAGATGAGAGAGAGAGAAGGGAAAATTTTCACTTCCCAAAAAATTGACTCTTTCTTCTGAGTGACTAAATTTGACAAGAGGGGAGGGACAGAATGGTAAAAGGGTCACAGAAGGATAAACACTGTTGTTCCTACCTGCCCTTTGCTGTAATGTGTGCCAGTTTTTCAGGGGCTCTCTGTGGTTCCACTTCCCCACCAGCCTACTCCATCCCCCACCAGAACCTTTCCTTGTGACAACCCTCACCAGTGACCCAGATCTTCATTTTGAAAGGCAACCTGTAGGAGGTGGCTCCTGCAGCTACAGCTCTTATTTTGGGGACCAGCTGCCACTTCTAGGTAACAAGAAGAGAGAACTTGGGGACTAGTTGGCAGGGAGAGAAAATGTTGTTCTTTTGCTAAAATTGTTGCATCTATTTAAAACAATTCTGTCACCAACTCTTTCCAAAGATTCCAACAGTTCAGTCTTTCTTACTCTTTACAATAATGTATTGTGGAGTTTAAAGAATTCAGTAAATGTTCTTTAAATAGCATCAGATATTACACAGAAATGTATCGACAGTTATCGCTCCCTTTATGCTGACTGTTGACATGTGCTGCAAAATTTGGGTAGCACAGTTTTCTAGGTGCCTTTTCTAGCATTTTAGTTTTTTTCTAGTATTTAGTAGTGGAATATAGTGAATTTATTCTATATCCTCAGAGAAAGAGATTTATAGTCTGGACACGATGTACATTATTCTAATCTAATCAGAATGATCTGGACAAATTGGAGAAATGGTCAGAGGTAAACAGGATGAAGTTTAATAAGGACAAATGCAAAGTGCTCCACTTAGGTAGGAACAATCAGTTTCACACATACAGAATGGGAGGAGACTGTCTAGGAAGGAGTACGGCAGAAAGGGATCTAGGGGTTATAGTGGACCACAAGCTAAATATGAGTCAACAGTGTGATGCTGTTGCAAAAAAAGCAAACTTGATTCTGGGCTGGATTAACAGGTGTGTTGTGAGCAAGACACGAGAAGTCATTCTTCCGCTCTACTCTGCGCTGGTTAGGCCTCAACTGGAGTATTGTGTCCAGTTCTGGGCACCGCATTTCAAGAAAGATGTGGAGAAATTGGAGAGGGTCCAGAGAAGAGCAACAAGAATGATTAAGGGTCTAGAGAACATGACCTATGAAGGAAGGCTGAAGGAATTGGGTTTGTTTAGTTTGGAAAAGAGAAGACTGAGAGGGGACATGATAGCGGTCTTCAGGTATCTAAAAGGGTGTCATGAGGAGGAGGGAGAAAACTTGTTCATCTTAGCCTCTGAGGATAGAACAAGAAGCAATGGGCTTAAACTGCAGCAAGGGAGGTTTAGGTTGTACATTAGGAAAAAGTTCCTAACTGTCAGGGTGGTTAAACACTGGAATAAACTGCCCAGGGAGGTTGTGGAATCTCCATCTCTGGAGATATTTAAGAGTAGGTTAGATAAATGTCTATCAGGGATGGTCTAGACAGTAATTGGTCCTGCCATGAGGGCAGGGGGCTGGACTCGATGACCTCTCGAGGTCCCTTCGGCCCTAGAATCTATGAATCTGGTCCACTCTAAACTTACTATGCATTATAACATTGAAATACTCTCCAATTATTTTTTGGGCCATCATCAAATGTAATCAAGATGCCATATATACTTGAAATATTCAGTTGAGAGAGGCTGCTGCTGGAACAAGGAATAGTGGTAAAAGAATTAAATTAATTCCTTTTGCAAGATCTAGTGAGAGATGTTTCCTGAATTCTGATGAGTTACTGCATCTGTGAACCATTATTTGAATTGGGGTAATGGCTCACTCTGGCATCTGGAGCCTATCTTGAGATGTTCAGTGCAATCATGTAAAATCTTCTGATGTGTACAAGATTAATCTGCATCACCTCTATATTATGTGCATTGAACCCTGCCTGTTTTGGAGATCAGCAATAGTGCAACTTGGGGGAAGAATCCCTACAGTAGTTACATATTCAGGATATTAGTGTAATTACATTTTTTTTATACTGAGAAGTGTCTGTTAAGAACAACATCTAATGAGGAAGTAGAATTAAAAAGCTGACTGTATGCAAGGTCCCAGTTATCTTCCTAGACAGTTCCACAAAAAAAATGACAAATGAAACTCTGGCATCCCTAAGGTTCCATCAGCTTAAAATAATGGTAGTCTTGGATTTGTTTAGCATACACTGAGCTTAACTGACCTTAACATGATGCATAGCAAGGTTATTTCTAGAAAGGCAACAGTGCCAAAAATGTTAGACCATGCAAAGTGAACAGAAGGTTGGTTACAATGTGTGCAGTTGTCATTCATGTGTACCTGTGAACATTTGTACAGTGTAATAAGATGCTGGTCCTCAAAGCATGCAGCTGGCTGTTCTTAAATGTCTTATATAATAAAAACACAGGTGGAGCTACATAAGTAAAGGTTACATCGACTTTTCATTTATAAGCTGCCATTTCTATCTCAGCTATTCCAGTTTATTTTCAGTTTTACAAATGTTCTCATTTTTTTTAGCTTTCTTAAAGTTCTACAGATACAAATATCAGAGGGGTAGCCGTGTTAGTCTGGATTTGTAGAAGCGACAAAGGGTCCTGTGGCACTTTATAGACTAACAGAGGTATTGGAGCATAAGCTTTCGTGGGTGAATACCCACTTCTTCGGATGCAACCACTGCTTGCATCCAAAGAAGTGGGTATTCACCCACGAAAGCTTATGCTCCAATACCTCTGTTAGTCTATAATGTGCCACAGGACCCTTTGTCGCTTCTACAGATACAAAATAATTTTAGATCTAGTCTAAGATTTTTTCTTAAGCTGCAGACAAAATAGCAAACACTGTTCAACTTTGACAAACAGCATTTGGCAGGCAATTAATTCAGAGATGTCCAAGTACAAATGGTATATGAACTAACAACTCTTGTAAACATTTGAGGTAATGATGTTTTGAAAACTAGCTATTGAGAGTTACTGAAATTGTCTACTAGGTACTGACAGGTGAACAATTTTATTAAGGGATAGGCTAAAAGCTAACCCAAACCTAAGCCATTCTTTTTAGGTGACAAATCTGAAGAACTGTCCCAGACTGAGGTGTTGTTAGAGGAGGTTTTGGAACAAATGGATAAACTAAACGGTAATAAATCGCCAGGACCAGATGGTATTCACCCAAGAGTTCTGAAGGAACTCAAATGTGAAATTGCAGAACTACTAACTGTAGTTTGTAACCTATCATTTAAATCAGCTTCTGTACCAAATGACTGGAGGATAGCTAATGTGATGCCAATTTTTAAAAAGGGCTCCAGAGGTGATCCTGCCAATTACAGGCCAATAAACCTGACTTCAGTACCGGGCAAACTGGTTGAAACCATAGTAAAGAACAAAATTGTCAGACACATAGATGAACATAATTTGTTGGGGAAGAGTCAACATGGTTTTTGTAAAGGGAAATCATGCCTCACCAATCTGCTAGAATTCTTTGAGGGGGTCAACAAGCATGTGGACAAAGGAGGGGATCCAGTGGATACAGTGTACTTAGATTTTCAGAAAGCCTTTGACAAGGTCCCTCACCAAAGGCTCTTAAGCAAAGTAAGCTGTCATGGGATAAGAGGGAAGGTCCACTTATGGATTGGTAACTGGTTAAAAGATAGGAAACAAAGGGCAGGAATAAATTGTCCGTTTTCGAAATGGAGAGAGGTAAATAGTTGTGTCCCCCAGGGGTCAGGACTGGTACCAGTCCTATTCAATATATTCATAAATGATCTGGAAAAAGAGATAAACAGTGAGGTGGCAAAATTTGCAGGATGATACAAAATTGCTCATGGTAGCAAAGTCCCAGGTGGACTGTGAAGAGCTACAAAAGGATCTCTCAAAACTGGGTGACTGGGCAACAAAGTGGCAGATGAAATTCAATGTTGATAAATGCAAAGTAATGCACATTGGAAAACATAATCCCAACTATACATATAAAATCATGGGGTTTAAATTGGCTGTTACCACTCGAGAAAGAGATCTTGGAGTCATTGTGGATAGTTCTCTGAAAACATCCACTCAATGTGCAGAGGCAGTCAAAAAAGCAAACAGAACAATGGGAATCATGAAGAACGGGATAGGTAAGACAGAAAATATCTATTGCCTCTGTATAAATCCATGGTACACCCACATCTTGAATACTGCATGCAGATGTAGTCGCCCCATCTCAAAAGAGATGTATTGGAATTGGAAAAGGTTCGGAAGAGGGCAACAAAAATTATTAGTGGTATGGAACGGCTGCCATATGAGGAGAGATTAATAAGACTGGGACTTTTCAGCTTGGAAAAGAGATGACTAGGGGGATATGATAGAGGTCTATAAAATCATGACTGCTGTGGAGAAAGTAAGTAAGGAAGTATTATTTACTCCTTCTCATAACACAAGAACTAGAGGTCACCAAATGAAATTAATAGGCAGCAGGTTCAAAACAAACAAAAGGAAGTATTTTTTCACTCAGTGCACAGTCAACCTATGGAACTCCTTGCCAGAGAGACTATAATAGGGTTCAAAAAAGAACTAGATAAGTTAATGGAGGATAGGTCCATCAATGGTTATTAGTCAGGATAGGCAGGGATGGTGTCACTACCCTCTGTTTGCCATAAGATGGGAATGGGCGACTGGGATGGATCACTTGGTGATTACCTGTTCTGTTCATTCCCTCAAGGGCATCTGGCATTGGCCACTGTCGGAAGACAGGATACTGGATTGGATGGCTCTCTGGTCTGACCCAGTATAGCTGTTCTTATGTTTATGTTCTTAACTAGTTATACAAATTCCCCTAACCTTTGAAGAGCAAGTTGTTACAGTGGTTAGAGCAGATCAGAGGAACTCAAGAGAAGTGTGTCCTAATCCTGTCTTGGCTAAAGTCTCACTTTTTTGACCTCAAGCAAGTCACTTAACTTCTTTGTGCCTTTTCCCTCCTTCTGGATAATAGTATAGATAAAATAAATCAAAATTTTATGACATTTATTCAAAAATACCTGGGAGTCCCTAACCTAATAATGGATCTTTGTATTTTCTTCTGACTTTACAAAAGGTGGCTGTCCCCTGAGACTTTGTAAAATCTAGGTTTACCTGTAATAGCTTTTCGTTAAAGTATTCTGACATTCTAGAATGGCAGTTGTTATATAAATGTATTTTATTACTCTAATAACTATAAAATGGCATCTAGATCCATACCACCATTTGTTTATATTTAACAAAATAAAACCTGGACTGGTGAGAACTTGCAAACCCAAAGTCACTTAAAGTTTTGCTGCAGACTGGAATACCTAACCATGCTGCTCCTCCCAAACTCAGAGGTTTGTCTAAAATTGGACAAACATTTGAACACTCCTACTTTGCAAAACAAAAGCACAGTATAAAAAGTTACGTTTTTTTCAAAGCCACTCATGTTTTTCCCTAGCTCTAGTTCTTTGGACTCCACAGTCAACGTTTATCTGAGGTTCTCAAAGTACTTTACAACCATTATTAAACTTCGTAACACTACTTTGAGTTGATTAAACATTATTTACCATATTTGACATATGGGAAAACTATGGCAAATTGATTAAAATGCCAATCCTGTGAGGAAAACTAACTGTGCTAAGTGCTGTGTTTGCGAGGGGTCATATTGAAATAGGTATAGGCATACACACTTGTAGCTGAGATGCCTCTGTGACTTATGCCAAGCCATGCAGTGAGTCTGTGGTAGAATTCAGAGTAGAAAATCCTAGGAATGTTGCCTCCAAGTCTTTTATCCCCAGAACTAAGCAACATTTCCCTATTATAACTAGGGCCCTACCAAATTCATGGTCCTGAAAAATGCGTCCCGGACCATGAAATCTGGTCTCCCCCCTGAAATCTGGTCTTTTGTGTGCTTTTCCCCTATACTATACAGATTTCGGGGAGGGAGGACCAGTGTTTTTCAAATTGGGGGTCCTGACCCAAAAGGGAATTGCAGGGGGGTTGCAAGGGTATTTTAAGGGGGGGTCATGGTATTGCTCCCCTTACTTCTGCGCTGCCTTCAGAGCTGGATGGACGGAGAGCGGTGGTTGTTGACCGGGCATCCAGCTCTGATGGTGGCACCCTGCCAGCAGCAGCGCAGAAGTAAGAGTGGCAATACCTTACCATGCTGTCCTTACTTCTGCACTGCTGCTGGCGGTGGCTTTGCTTTCAGAGCTGGGCTCCCGGACAGCAGCTGCCACTCTCCAGCTGCTCAGCTCTGAAGGCAGCGCTGCTGCCAGCAGCAGTGCAGAAGTATGGGTAGCAGTATCGCAATCCCCCCCTACAATAACCTTGTGAGAGCCCCACCACCACCACACACACAACTCCTTTTTGGGTCAGGACCCCTAGAATTACAACACCGTGACATTTCAGATTTAAATAGCTGAAATAATGAAATTTATGATTTTTTTTAAAATCCTATGACCATGAAATTGACCAAAATTTTTTGACTCCATTGTACATTGTAAATAAGAACATGATGAATTATATGGAGAAAAGGCTAATGCTTTGTATCTAATCCTTACAATTAGCATGAGGATTTTTAGAGTTAAGTGGGGAGGTAAGGCTACCATGTGTTGTTAACTTGCCCTGTTGTGTCTGGGTATTATAGCACATATGATGCTCTATCAGGAGTTCTAAGAACAGTGGGAGAGTTTACAAACCATATGTTCCACTATACCTAGTCACTTGCAGGGAGTTGAAGATGATGTGGCAGTTTTAACCTATAATGTCTTTTTATTGGTATGTATCTCAACTTTAATGTCCTCATTTGCATAAGTTTAAATAACTATGTAAATTATAGCTTTGAAAGTGACATATGGTATTTTTATGTGCACATCTATCCTCTAACGTATACTTAAGGAATACAACACTTTGACTAATAGAGCCAAAATGCTACACTAGAGACATGTTGCCTGCTTCTATCGTTTCTGCATTTCATGTTTGAATTTTTTAAAAGTCCTTTTTATTCTGGGATGGTTATTATGTAGGATGCAGTTGAGTCTAGCTTGAATTCAAATGGAACATAATATAACAAAAACAGTATGTCATAGTGAGACATCTAAGGTATTTACAAAACAGACTTATTTAGATTTTTTAAATCTAAATGGACCTACAGTTTAATGACTAAATTCTTAATAAGAATATTCTCATAAAAGGAAATATTTCAGAACTCTCCCAGAACTCCTTTTTCAGAACACTTGGCAAAATTCTCGTTTGCTACCTGTATGCTTTACTAAGATGCACCTTGCAATTGTTTACAAAAGGCACCATTACAGTAGTAGCCACTACTGTTTATAGTCTCCACACTGTCACCACAGATGCTTCCTATAGTAAGTATAAGTGAGAACTATGGTAAACTCAGCATGTGCTAATTCTTTGTCAATGTGATTTATTTTAAATGAAAAGAAGGTGCATCCGGGTGATGATGGTGCATCCATTTAAACAAATACAAAACTAAGTGGTAGACAACTCAATAAGAAGGAAATATTAAATACAAGAGTTGAGGAGTTTGACATCATAGAACACAGGAAAAAAATGGAAGAGTGAGTGATGAGATTACTAAAATCCTGAAACTTCATTTCCCTTAAACTAAGGCTACTGGTTAAAAGCAGTTGTCACTGATGATAGCTGCTATGGAGCTCTATGGCTGGCAGATCCCTTTAAAAAAAGCAAGCTTTATTTTTTTTTAAATGTGAAGGAAGACGGGGGATTTTTTTTTTCCAGCTAGCAAGGTACTTACCACTAATGCTATTGCATTTCATGTTTAATGCAGAGGATCATCCACTTCACTATTTTATTTCCCTAAGGTGAAATTCTTAGCTCCAGTGCAAATTCTGAGTAAATGGATTTTGCGCAGGTGAAGGAAGGATGCAAAACACCTTCACAGCTGATCTTGCAGGTAAAAAGGCCTCATAGTTCACAGACTGGCTGGCTATATCCCTACTGCAAGCTCAATCTACCTACAAATTCTCCTGTTTACCCTTATGGAGTTCTGCTACATGTCTGCTCTTCTACCTGCCTACTCTCACCACATCATCCTGTTTCTTGCAGGACCGTGTTGAGTCTCTTGTCTTTTGGCCTTTCCACAGTGGTGGGATGGATCAGGATTTCACTTTGGGGAGGCTAGGCAAAGATAAAGGCAAAGAGCAGGAAAAAACAAAACACATTTTATTATTTTTCCTCTTATTCCAAGTGTAATATAATTTGCTAAGCAGCTCCTATTTAAAACTCTGGAGTGGGAGAAACTAATATATCTTGACTTATCCTTTTGAATAAAAAGTGGAGTTCTGCCCATAGCTGAAGTGCTCTTAAATCCTGTAGCTGTCCCTGTGGGGTGAGGGATATGCAGTAGGTGGTAAATCAAGGAAGTTTTTTAAAAGCTAATATTAATGTTTCACTTAAACCATTTGTAGATGAAGAATTTTGTTGTAAATAACTAAATGTATTTATTTTACTAACTTTAAGTTTACTTCCATCCCTTGCCCTAACAATTTTAAAAGATGTTTGTTTGACTTTCACAGAACATGCATGGCAATATGTTGAATACATAACTCTATTTTTTTTAAAGTAATCAGAACCATATTTGTTCCAGTGAATACTTTCCCCACCCATGGTTTATTTTCCTTTTTCTTTGTTACAATAAGACTAATCAGATGAGACAAAGCAACATACCAAGTATCAATAGAACAGTAATTCTACATATTGTGAGCAACAAACTCAAATTATGAACAGTAGCATTATTTCAGACTATATGAGTGTAGCTCAGATGAGAATCTGGATCAGTACTGTTTGGATTTCCAAACTTTTTGAAATAATGGTTTTAATTTGCTAAAGAAGTGAAGTTGAACTCTGTGCCTCCCCCTCCCCAGGGACCTCAGGTGGCCAGTAATAGAATAGTGAAATCAGGTTTGCTGGGTTTTTACAGGGGATTATGTACACTAATTGGCTGTCCAACTTGTCTGTCTATTCAGTGAACTGTAACTAAATGCTCAAGAATTCCTCTTTCCACAGATGCTTCTATACATTCTTTTTCAAATAAGACTATAGTGAATATACATTCACTTTTAAAAACCCAGGTTATAATAGCAGCAACATGCCAAGTAGCTCATTTCCATTGCTGTTTTGCACTTCTTGGGTGCTAGAAGGTGATCTAACAAGCATTTTTCATATACGCTTGGCGTTGGATTAGAATTCAAATTAAAAAACAAAAACTGACAATGTTGTGCACTTCCCGTTATGTCATCTAGTGGACAGAGCACAGGATTGAGACTCAAGAGATGTGGGTTCTATTCCCAGATCTGCCACTGCCTTACTGGGTGACCTTGGATAAGTCACTTCACCTCTCTCTGCTATGGTTTTCCCCATCTGTAAAATAGAGATAGTGATACTGACCATCTTATGAAAAGCACTATATAAGAGCTAGGTGTTATTTATTATAAGAGATATTAGAGCATATGAGCCAAAGCTTGCATTCCTGAATCTTGTATAGAATTTATAGTGTAGTCATTTCTAAAATTATTCAGGCTTAATTTACCACTGTTACTTCAGTGTTACACCAATGAAATGCCATAGAAATCAGTGAAAATGGACAAAGGCAGACCCAGTACACTTCTAAATGACCATGAAAATGGCAGGCCCCTGCTTTCTTCTGTATCTTCTATTTTGTTTTTCCTCTCTACGCCCCCACCGTCAACAAGCGAGAGTTTATTTTTTAGTATCTTAGTAGTGTTAAATTAATCCCCTCTCTGCACAAGTCGAACGTCACCAAGATTTATGCAGGGGGTTCAAGTGTCCAAATTTGCTTCCGTTGAAGTCAATGGCAAAATTCCCATTGACCTCAGTGGGAGCTGGATCAGGCCTTTAATGGGTAGGGGATGGATTATTGAAACATACATACCAACCTGTTGGCAGGCCTAGTGGCTGCAGCATAGACTCTCTATGATCATTACTGCAGCCTAAGGATGCTTGGGACTATTTAGGAGATTAGAACTATATAAGCATGAGCCACCTCCACTCTGCCCTGTAATACTGGCCTCTTTGGAACAGCATGGAATAACCTCTAGTCTATGGTGTCTAGGAGGTGTTGCTCCTTTCACACCTGCTGCTCCTTTCACACCTCTGCTGCATAGAAGGCCTGTGTGAGCCCTTTTTCCCGCTGGTGGATTTTACCAAAATTGCAGTTTTCATTCAGCAACGTAGTCCGTTTTCTTTAGCTTCCATACTTTTCTTTACAGTTACATTTAAAACTAGCAGAACTGCATTTTGATTACTAGTGAGCTTGATGAGCCCTGCCCATTATGAAGCAATCAAAATGCTTTTTAATTACTTTCATTACTATAGGTTTGCTAGTATTCGTTCAAATTCTAATTGTGTCTTTAGTAGTTCATTTCTCCAAAGGAATGTCATTTGTTTGAAACTCTGCCTTTTCATATCTTTTAAGGTTTTACTTCAGTGTATTTGTGAAGCACCTCCAATGCAACTTGTATTTGTGCCTTCTTCAATAATTTTTAGTCCCTACACCCGTCTCTCCTGCATATTGTCCTTCCTAGGACAAGATCCTTCAAAATACATGCTTGATACACCCGTATGCAAGGCTGATGCGAGCTTCTTTCTGCTTTGACATGTGCTGCTGCCAAATCTCTCTCTCTGTCTCTCTCCCCCCTCACTCCCTTGTTTTTCTTTCTTTCTTCTCCAGGGAAAACTCCTCTGTGGAGCCAATGACTTGCTAATAAACACTATGGCCTTCCTCCCCAGTGCTGCTAAAAACATCTACTACTACTAAAAAGCTCTGTAGTTTGTTAGGTGACACATTAGCTCCCTATTATTCCAGTCCTGTGGTCAGTATAAAAGGTGCCACCAGGATCCAGAAAAGGAAAGCTTAACTAGCTGATTCCGACTGTTTTTCACAGTGCTAAGTAAAGATCACTTATCACATCACCATTATGGAGCAACTGAGGAAACAAATTCACCTGACAGAGAACTGCAGAAAAAGCAGCTTTAACTTATCCAGCCTGTGAGTAGTCTTTCAGCGACAGCAAGTGTGTAATGATGCAAAATGATTCTAATATCCTGGGATTTAGACAGGGAAGCCTCTGAGGCTCCCTCTGTCGGGGATTTAGTTCTCTAGTTTCTTTGTGAATACAAAGACCTGTGATGCAAACAATTGGTGGTTAACTGTGTTTAGCTGAAATGATTAATTTGAGAACCTGCCAGGTTCTTAGGAAAAATAAAAATAAATTTAGCAAGTGGATAACTTTTTCCAATAAGAATCCAGCATATCTGGGGCAAAATTCTGTCCTTGTTTTTGCAGGGCACTGTGGGGTGGGTGGTGGGAGAGAAGGTGGGCAGGAAAGAGATAAAAGGTCCAATGAGTCACTTGTCTTCTTCAGCCCACTGGGCATCTATTTAGTAGTAGAGCAGGTTAGACTTTTTCTGGTGCTCTAGCTCTATGCTTGGCTAACAAGCACGCTGATGTTCCACAGGACCAGTGGGAGAGGCCATTAACCCCACTGTGTGTATGCTGCAATATGCAGCATGGGAAAGGTGGATGCAACCACATTCTGTTCCTTTGGGGCGCAGAAGAAATGTGTGCTCCAGAACACATTCCCTCGGGCCTCCTTAAGCATCCTGACCTGCACCAACATGATAGCTGCAAAAAACTATTTCTAGCAACAGGAAGATTTGCTCTTAATTTTTCAGCAACAAAAACGTATTTGGATGTGGTTTTACAGTGATCTGACCAATATGAATGGTGAAACAGGGGAACTTAGTCATATTTCTCAGTTCCTTCCTCACAGGTCTTCATTAATCAGTAGGTTAACAAGATCAGCTGCCTGACTAGTGCAAGGTCTTTCACACCCCAATTCTCTCCCACCTCTGGTTTGTGTTTGACATGTCAAGGTTTGATTAAATGTGTAGTCTTTTAGCTTTGCTCTTCCTCATACACCAGTATTTTCTGTCATTCACTGCACCTGAATAAAGCGGTCAGTGTTCCTTTATCTTTATCAGAAACTCCTCTTGCTGTTTATTTGTTTTAATTTACTGATGGACCGACAAGTACATATTTAATGCTTTAATTACAATTGTGACAGCAGCTGCTTGCTTAAATACGAATTGACCCAAGTTAACTTTAATATTATGTGTTGGAGCAGAAACACCAGAGAATGTTATTCTGTATTTTCTGTTAATTCCTTTGGTTGCCCATGGACAACTGCTCTGTGGAACTACCTCTACTCTTGACCCAGGGACAGTTCTGCTGCCAGATTAATGCACTCTTGGAGTGAAAGAAAAAAGTGAATTTATCTCACTTGATAGCGAAAAGGCTGGGAGGCAAGTGTGAACTGAGTGTATCGAGAAGTGAATTAATGATATTGATGTGTGAATGGGGACTGGTGGAATGTCACAGGATGAGTGGGAGAAAGACAATCGCATAGTCTCTCTATCTTCATTAAGAAGATCTAGGGAACCAGGAACCAGTAGCTAATATCAGGCAGTAAAGGGGACCATTCAGATACAACAGTGAAAGGGCAACCTTATAAAAAGCCTCAATAGATAAATATACTTGGGAGCAAAGCAACAGCCATGAAAATTGCCTTGTGTCGGTGTGACAAGGGGAAGTTGAATGTAAAGTCTGCTAGAGGGTCATTGCATTTATTTTTCTTCATTTGTCAGGAAGATACCCAGCTATTTTTAAAATCTGAAGTCCACATAAGCAGCCAAATGAAATGGCTATAAGAGCAAAAGAAGACGAGAAAAGATTTGAAATGGCCTAACAATTCTCTAGGCACTGCTCCTCGTGTCCCTGAGTCCATGACTCCAGTGTATAAAGCTTTGTTAGCCAATAAAGAAACAGGAACATTACCATGTAATTTAGGTGGCCAATCACACAAATTGAATGATCATAATAAATATATATAGAATTTGCATATCGTCTATAGGCTGTCATTTGTTCGTATAAATAAACTGACAAACTCTGGCAAATGATGAACCAATTCAGGGAAAAACATGATTGGTTGCTAGGTAGATCCCAAATAAACAAGGGGGTTAAATTAATCAGATAAATTAGTTATGAACAGTTCAGCCACCTCTAATTATGACAATGGCAGTAACAGAGTGAGTGCAGAGATGGGGCCAAATAAATGCTGGAGAGAGAAGGTGGTCAAGAGGCAGGGGGTTGGTGTATGTGTTGGGGGGGTGAGGGCTCCAGATGGGGGTGTGGGCTCTGGGGTGGGGCTGAGGACGAGGCGTTTGCAGGGTAAGAGGGGACTGGGGCAGCGGGCTGGGGTGTTGGGGGTGTGTGCAGGCTCCAGGAGGGAGTTTGGATACAGGAGGGGGCTCCGGGCTGGGGCAGAAGGTTGGTGTGCAGGGTGTGTGTGTTGGCTCCAGGAGGGAGTTTGGGTACCGCAGGGGGCTGGGATGTTGGAGGGGCTGTGGGCTCCAGGAGGGAGTTTGGATGCAGGAGCAGACTCTGTGCTTGTTCTGGCGCTGGGGGTTGGGGCGTGGGAGAGGGTTCATGAGGTGGGGTCCTGGCGGAGCTTACCACAGATCTCAGGAAGTGGCCGCTGGGTCACTACAGCCCCTAAGTGCATGGGCGGCCAGGGAGGCTTCACACGCTGCCCTTGTGCCCACAGACACTGCCCTCGCAGCTCCCACCAGTCATGGGTCCCAGCCAATAGGAGCTGTGGAGCCTGCCCTTGGGGCTGGGGCAGTGCCCAGAGCCTCCCTGGTCGCCCATGCATCTAGGGACTGCAGGGACCTTGCGGCCGCTTCCAGGAGCCGTACAGATCTAAGGCAGGCAGCCTGCCTTAGCCCTGGGCCCCCACTTCAGCACCAACTGGAGTTTTAATGGTCCGGTCGGCACTGCCGACAAGAGACGTCAAGGGTCCCTTCTCTCCTGGGCATTCCAGTCGAAAACCAGATGCCTGGCAACCCTATCCCTACTGAGTTTTTTAAATGCTAACCTGTACACTTGAAGATTTATATACCAAAGGGAACTTGTTATGCATACAATAGTGCAAATTTTTATAGCAGCGAGTTGGTTAAAGGGATAGGACATAACAACATACTGTGACAATGTTCTTGAGAGATTAGTGAGACACGGTAACTTTCTGAAGGGAGAGATGATGGAGAATGTTTTCAGATGCAACCAGGGATTGGTCTGCATAGATGAGATCATGGATAAAAGAAGAGAACGGGGAGGGTATGTTGTCAATAGCCAAGGATAAGACTGGGATAAATGGCATGACTATGGAAGCTAAGGATGGAGGTGAAATTAGAGGAAAGAGAGTGAAGATGAGTATTTGACTGACTTTCACTACTGTTAGACAGATGAGCTTTAACTCCTCATACGTCTATGGAGAGGTAGTCCAGCACCAATTCACTGATCTCCAGTTCACTGTGAGGGAGAGAAATGACAGATGTGCCCGGGGGTGGGTGGAGCTACCACTGACCATCCCCTTGTACAGAATGTGCACTGAGGATTGAAGGTTGGAGAGAAAAGGCAACTAAAAAAATTTCAACAACAAAATTGGAGATGAATGCTAAATATTCAGTCAGAACTTGGAGTTGGAATATAATTAGTGAAGTTAATGGAAAACCAAACCACTCTGCCAAATGGTTTCTGCTAGGTTAAAGGCGTCTAATTTGCAACACTATTACAAAATTTGTCATGCTGCCTTTGTTTCTTACACAGAACAGTATAAAAGTGTGTATGTATTCATAGATTATATAAAATGATTGAGGTCCTCAGCTTTTTCTGCCAGATTTTAAAGTTGTCCATGGTACCTTCAAGTTTGAATAATGTTGGTTGACAGTAAGTTGTGGTTTAGATTATTTTTAAAAAATTTAATATTTTTTTGCATTCTATTCAATTTGTAAAATCCTCTTTACAAAAACAAATTTTGGACCTAAACTATTGTAGTCACTATACTTCATCTGCATGATTATTATTGTCTCTCTTGTTGAAATACTCTAATTCATGAATAGTCTAATTCTGTCTCCCTCTCTTCATATTTCGGATTAGGTCAGAGTAACCAAAAATAGTCAATGGTTAACAATATACATGTTTTGTATATTCTTGTGGGTGACTTACTGTTTGAATTCCATCAGATTCAAAGTTATGCCTCCTAACCCAGGCACTTCCGACATTAAATAATCATGAAAGTTCCTACATGTTTAAAGCACTTTAAATATTTCATTTAATGTTTGTGATTATTTCACTTGGATGGAATAGGAGATGTGAAGGTAGAATGATTCTGCTGCAACTCCTCAAGGATCATAATTACTTGACCCACTTTGCATGGGTACTGTAATAAGCTAGCTGTGTTTTCCTGGAACACTTGCCTCTTCTGTTGTTAGCATGTGTTGCTCTTGCTTAGAGAAGATGTAATTGGGCTCTACTGATTCACGTTCAGGTGAGTTATTAAACTAGTGGTATATAAAGGACATGTGAGTGTCCCTCTTAGCGGAAACAGGCTCTAAGATGTGGACTGAGCAGTCCTGAAGGGATACTCCTAGGATCACTGAGATCTGGAGAGAAGGTTTGAGCTAATGTTTATTATCTTATTGTTGTCATTGTTAATCAAGTCAAGGGGAATGAGTGTGAACAATGGTTCTAAGAGCAGTTTGGGGAAGGTGTCTGCTTAAACAGGGTGTTGAAAATTATGAAAGGTGTGGGTTTTTTTAAAACCCTCTGCAAGAAAGGTATACAAAGGAAAAATGGAAAAGAGATTGAAATGGATGATGAAGCAAAAATGACAGCAAGCCCAAACTACAGCTTAACGCCAGCTCCTGGCATGGTCTGTGATGTTACAGAAGCTCACTAACCTCGAGACAAGGAACTGGAACTGGCCACAATTTCTGAATACAACTAGGCTTTTTCACCCCGGCTTTGACCTTTATCCTAGAGGTGATGACATATACTAAACCCCCTCTTGGAAATTACTCTAAGATTACATTGTGTCACCTGTGCCTCCACTTTATTTGTACACCCTCCACGCAAAATGTTTGAACCCCTCTGAGTTTTCATATGCTCTGAACCCCATTTCTCTTCGCTAAAGGTGATATTTTAACACCTATGTTACAGGCCAGATTCTCCTCTCCATTATATCAGGTAGGGAAAGTTAGCATTGAACTGGTATACCTGAATGGAGAATTGGGCCCCATACCTCGCTCAACAACATTAGATCAGAATACAAGATGAGATTAACATCAGTGACATTTGACCACTTCTTATTAAGTGTTTCCAATTACAGTGTTCTCACCAAGTAATTACTCTATAAATAGATATTTAAGTACAGGTTTGTTACATGTAACTATACATACTAGCAATTTACATTATTATAATTTGTGATATCTGTAGGTACATAATTACACCAGTTTATTGGATGGATTTGTTGGGTATGAAGTATTCCTTTTAACAATGTCAAGTCTACATTTTCATAGTGTCACTGGTTAGCTCAATTTATAATTCACTACATTTGCCATTATCCTTAATTACACAGATCAGGAGACAGGATTACTCCATTAAATAAAAAGTCAAAATGCACCCAGCTTCAAATCTCAAAATGGACTTGTATTGTGCTCTAATTAGACATTTCAAACGTACTTATTGAATAAGAACATGGACTTCATATTTAGAGTCTTCTCCTTGTATATGTACTTAATTTAGAATCTCATAATGTATGTGTATTTGAGGTGTCTAATGCAGTCAGAAAAACTAAACCCGGAAAAAAAAAACAGGTTTATTTCTAGAAATTGTCACTTTAATAATGTTCAGATATGTAGTGATAACATACACACTTCTGGTAAAAATACCATGGAAATAAAATAGACTTTAATGATACTAACTAGAAAAATTTATCATCTATTCTTGTTTCAACTATCATTGTTTTGCATAATGTTGTATACTGTAACTAACAGTCATGTTTGGGTAATATTGTGGTTGGTTTTCAGAGTGGCAATACTGATGAGTACTTCCTGTTATACAGATGCATCCGTTAAAAAAGTACTGCATAGCAATGAGTTGAGTTTTTTGTTTTATATCAAAACTAATATAAAATTCTAGTATTTATTTGAAAACTGTGGAAGTGTTTGAAGCAGAAAAACAAAATGGTTGCACAGAAATTAGTTCCTCTTTGACAAAATATGTACTTTCAGCTACTCTGTCACGTGTTAGCTCTTACACCATTGAGGGGAAATTTTTCCCTTAACAAGAGAGTGGCTATCTGTACTGATGTTCTCTTTCTGGTGCCGTAGGTGTTTTTTGTTTTGTTTGTATGGTGGTTTCTCTGATGTTTTGGGGATCATCTGGACCAGTAAGAGTTTCTGTCAGCACCTACCTTGTAACTTCGGGTGCTTTAATACTATGCTACTATGACTCAGAGCCCTGGCACCAATAGCCAGTGCACAAGCATGAAGTTCTCACCATGGCTCTCACCAGCCTACTTCCTCCTTGCAGCCTAATTGCAGGATTACACTAATAGCCCATCTGGTCCTGAATCTCCCCAAATCCGTCTACCCTGAATTCTTAACTACTAGCCACTTGGACTTTTCCCTGCTGGTTCATCACACCGGAAGGTGTGAAAACCTTCCCCAGTTGTCAGTTCACTTTGGCACCCGCATGCCACACAGTTTTGCACACCAGAGACCTGCTTGGGGTAAAAATAAACAAAAAGTTTATTTAATAGAAAAATCACAGATTCAAAGATGAAATAATAAGGAAAAGCAAACCCATACAAGTCACACAGAAATAAACATCAAGACATAACTTCGGGCTTTACATGTCTATATTAGATAAATTCCCTTTTCTTATACAAGTTACCTATTGCCTTTGAACAGTTTCCCAGCATGCCCCAGTGCTAAGGGGCAATCTAGTGTTCCCAGACAGCCCCCACAACTCCACTGCCTTTGAGACTGTCCCTCGGTTCTGGATCAAGACTTCGGTTTCAAGCTCCCTTTTTAAAGGGCCTTTTTTCCTTTCCTTTTTTGTTTTTTCCTGGCATGGTGACTCATGGTCACTTAGAGTAAGGAACTTGTAGCTGGGATTTCTCAGTGTTTTCCCATTCACCCTAACGGCCCATCATTTGTCTTTTTTCTGAGTTGTACAATGCCAGGGGCTTGGAACTAGTCTCCTCTGGTTGCGGAGGCAGCCCCTCCCTGCCCGCCTGCTTTACTGCTCTGCTGTCAGGTAATAAGTTGCATCACAGTTACAATTAGAATTTGCTACATATATAATACATTCATAACTATAACCTGTATACACAACTCATAGGGACCAAGTTCAGAACAACATTACAAGCTTTCATATTTTCATCTTTTGATACACAATGACATTGTATACAACCATTTGATTCAATTGCTTATTCTTTGTGGCTCAGACCCCCATTCTCTTCTTGGGGTATCTGTGTCCTGATTGTCACAGTTAGTTTGTTTTAATAAAATCACATTTGGGATTTGTTGGTTTATATGAAATTGTTGTACAGGTACTTGGAGACATTTTGAAATGGATCCTTTTTTAATAAATTGAAAAATAGATACATAATCACAAGGCATCTGATGATTTGGACCCAGATCCTACAAGTTACTCCATGTGGGCAGATCCCCTGCATCTTCCCTGAAGTCAGTGGAGCTCCCACAATTTGCTCTGGTTTTGGGAGTATTGGAGCCTTGGACTGTGATCTCCTTAGGGCAGGGATTATGCCACTATCTTTATTTGGCAAGCCCCCAATATATTTTGAGCGCTACTAGAACTACGTAACAGACAATAATAATTTACTTTGACTGTTTATTGGATAGTTTTTGGAGATCTGACTTAGTCTAGACTGGTATGACACAGAAAGGGAGAATTGTGTCAAGTCCCTCCCTGTCCCCCTTGGGCTATATTACAAGGCAGTGTGTGTTGAACATCCTCTTTTAAATCTGATTTTTGCTGCCTCGTCCTTACAAAATGTAGTATAGTAAGAAAATCAGATTTAAGACAGTCCCAGGGTGGGGACACTACCATTTCAGAACCCCTGTAGTGCCTGGACGTGACTTCATGGAATGGTCTAAAACTAATATACAAAGACATGTTGGGAAGAATTAAAGAGAATATCAGCCTCAAATTTTCTTGCTTATGTGAATCTGGCAGATATTTCACGTTGGTTTTAATTAATCTGTTCGCTTTAAATTTCATGGATATGTGACTCTTGTGTTTTAGAAAACAATATTTTTGTTTTGTTGATTATTTTACCTCTAGATACTAATTTTCATTTCATTATTCTTCTACTAGATATGCTTCATAGTGTAGTATCAAATGTATTGGTACACTTTTGCCCAACCTCTAACCTCAGATGCATAGTAACAGATTGTTTTCAAGATGTGCTGTGATGTGCTCTGTGCATTTGACTCTTTCTATGATTAAAGTAATATTTTAGGAACAATTTACTTGACTTTCGCATGGTGAAAAAAAATGAAACAATTTTGGCCTTAATTTGATTTTAAAATATCTAATTAAATACATATTTTAAAAATGATATTTGAACTCATGTTCCCCACCCCATTAGATGAAGGCTATCTAAGAGTATGTCTACACTTTAATTAAACACCCATGGCTGGCCCATGCCAGCTGACTTGGGTAAGGGGTTCGGGCTAAGGGGTTGTTTAATTGCAGTGTAGACGTTCAGGCTCATGCTGAAGCCTGGGCTCTGGGACCCCATGGGGAGTGGTGGAGAGGGTCCCAGAGCTCGGGCTCCAGGCTGAGCCTGAACATCTACACTGCAATTAAACAGCCCTTTAGTCTGAGCTCGGCGAGCTGAGTCAGCTGGCATGGGCCAGCTGTGGGCTTTTAACTGCAGCGTTGGCATACCCTTAGAAGTGATTCATTTAGACTAGGGAGTGGAGGAGCATTAGGAGTGCTGGCTGTACTGTTCAGCACTCTTGGTTAATTCCTGGAAGAGCAGGCTGCATACATTACTGCAACATCAGGGGTACAGCTGCTTTCTTTGTGCACTTTCACAACTCCCTTAAACAACTGGCTGATTAGAAATTGAGGGAAAAAATGCTACTCAGCACAAAACAAGAAGGTTAGTGTCTTTCATAGATTCCAAGGCCAGAAGGGACTACTGTGATCATCTAGTCTCACTTCCTGTATAACAGAGGCCATAGAATTTCCCCCAAATAATTCCTAGCCCATATCTTTGAGAAAAGCTGATCTTGGTTTAAAAACTGTCCGTGATAGAGACGCCACAACTCTTGATAAACTGTTCCTATGGTTAATTACTCACCATTAAAAATGTACACCTTCTTTCCAGTCTGAATTTGTCCCAGCCATTCGATCACGTTATACCTTTTTCTGTTATACTGAAGAGCTCGTTATTTTAATATTTGTTCTCCATGTAGCTACCTAAAGACTGTAATCTGGCCACAAAGGAGGACAGAGAAACAGCAGGAGGTATAGATTGGTTTAATGGACAAAGCATAGATCTGACAGCAGAGGATTCCTGTCTTTTTTAATATAGTTCTGATATATAGTCTGGGGCCTTAATCATGTTGCTTAACCTTCCTACCTTAGTCTCCCACTCCTGCGAGAGGGTGCGCCCCGCCCACCTCTCAGTCCAGGCCCTCCGGATCTCTCCATCGGCCCCCTGCCCCATGAGCCTTCCCGGCCTCCCCCTCCTCGTACCTCGAGCTGGCTGCATGTCACGCAGCTGGTTCATTTCCAAACCGCGCCAAGGAACCATCTATACGTGCTTCATTACCCCACCCTCGTGTCCCACCCAGATACCATGTGGCGGGACCTTTTACCAGCAGTGGAGGATGGGGAACCCTGGTGGGCCAGTTTATATTCCACCTGCCGGAGATATCAGCTGGCGGCTCCTCCATGGCGCTGTGAGCACGGGCGTGTACTTGGCACGGTTCACCTCTGTCCCTAACTCTTGTCCCTTCTGTGGCATGAGGGAGACCCTGGCGCATGCGTACCTTCAGTGCACCAGGCTGCAGCCCCTCTTCCGGCTCTTCCAGAACCTCTTCTTGAGGTTCTGGCTGCACTTATTTCTTTACGCACACCCGATCCGAGGCCCCATGAAGTCGCAGGACCACCTCGTCAACCTCCTCCTAGCCATGGCCAAGGTGGCCATTCATAACACCAGGGAGAGGAGGTTGGCAGAGGGGGTGCCCTATGACTGTGGGGCTGTCTTTTGTTCTTTTATCCGTTCACGTCTCCGGGCAGAGTTCCTCTGGGCAGCGTCCGCCGGCTCTCTCAACGTCTTTGAGGAGTAATGGGCGCTGCCCGGGGTTCTCTGCTCGGTGTCCCTTCTGATTCCCTAGTTTTGACCCTTTAACCCTCACACCTGTCCCCGTTATTGCCTTTGTTGTCTCCCGAACTTGGTTGGGTTCTGGGTTCAGTAGCTCCTCCCTAGGCTGGGGGAGGGGCTTTTAGCACGTCCCGGTGCTCAAAAGGATCTTAGTCTCCCTGCCCACAAAATGGAAACATGTGCCTCTGTCACAGCAATGTTATGATGATTGTATAATAAAGCTCACCTGTATGCATACATAGGCCCTCAGCGACAGAGGCTTAATAGACCACAGGCACCCGAGCTAATTAGAGAGCATTTTTTTCCTTGAAACACTTTTAATTGTTGGCAACCATGCATGGCACCAAGTGCATCAGCTGGGCTCCATGTTTCCTCCCTCTGTATATACATTGAATTAATTACATTTGTTGTTAATTGAGGATCTCACTGACTCCAGACTTCTAAATACCTTAATCCTGGCCTTGCCCGCACATACTGTTTTCAGTTACATTTGAAGTGGAGTGGAGGGGATGTAAAAAGAGGTTTTGCAGGCCCACCCAAAAATGCAAAGCCTGGATCAGCTTATGACAACAAAATATGTTTTCCAGCTACCTCTGCCATCAGAAATGATGGTAATTATTGAAACTCTGCTATATTTCCCACCAGTCCCTCTTCTCAGATGGCTGGAGATTTAATTTAACTGTCAACAGGCAAAGGAGGTACTCTGAAATTCCACATGAAACCAGTGAATGTGTTACAAGGGCAGAAGATGGATTTATATTTATATTCATCTTCACCCCCATTTTATGGAAAATTCCTCTTCAAAAGCCAGGGCACACTATGAAAACAGGACATACTGCTTACATTGACAGAACACCTCACTTCAGACAGCCATCAGGGAGTAAGTACTAATCATGCCAGTACTCAGTAAGCCATGTCTGAAAGCTTGCTTGTTCCTCTGGGCTTAATATGGATAAAGCAAGTAGTGAAAAGAGAAATTGGGAAATGTGGCTTTACTGATAAGAAAACCTACCATAAAGTTTGAATTAGTGGCAGTGTACCAGACTTGCTTCTGGAGTGTTTCATTAGTATTGTAGGGGCTCCATTGCATTTTAGCTTTCTGCTGACATATCACCTGAGGTAATTCCTGCACTTGTTCAAATACATGCATTTACGAAACAAGCTAGTTTCCCACAATCTCCCCCACCTCCGGCCCAGAGAAAAAATCAAAATAAAATGACAGATTGGACCAGAGACATAGATCTAGTCTGTCCAGGCAGTGAAGCTGTGTATGACAACATTAAGCAAACAGCTGCTGTCTTTGTGTTGCTCACTATATAGGCTGTTTTTTGCAGATCCTAATAAGGACAAAACCAATTAACAGATTAGAAATTGCCAGAAATAAAAGAGAGAGCACTTAAGTAGCACCAAAAGTAAAAATGCATTTCATCAGTAGTGTTGCCAAGTACTGTTGATCTAAGGATTGTAGGAGAAATCATTGAGCAATATATTGTTTAAAAGGTCATATTTGTCCAACTCCTTTTTATTTTGTTTATTTTAACTGAGGTCTTGATGAAATTCCAGCATTAAACAAGTATACATTCTGCAGCTGAAATAGTATACTTTTAAAATGGAACCACAAAGAACTGATCAAAGCTAATGTTCAAGGTACATAAAATAAACTCCAAAACTGAACATTTTAATAGTTTTAAAGTAACATGAGTTATTTTTCAAAGACTATGTAGATCTCATTTAAATGTAAATTTGGGGTTCGGTTATCAAAGCAGACATGGCTTTTTATAGTCCTATATTTCTAGAGATCTGGGATCAAAGTCATTGATTGGACTTGCAAACCAAGTGTTTTGAGGTATAGTGGTAGGGAATAAAACTGAATTAACAGTAGAGAAATTCTAGAGAGCTCCATAATATAAATAATATTTTGTTCCTATATAGCATTTTTAACTATGCTCTCAAATGAGTTTACAGACATTAAAAGCCAGATTTTGCCTAGGCAGGTGCAGAAAGGAAAACGGGGGTGGGGCGGACCTGGGCATGATAGTAGTTCTTGCTCTCTGGCAGTGCAAGAACTTGGCAGCCACCTCTGACACTAGCTTGTGTAAAGGGGGCATGCATGCACCTGGAAGAGACTATGCCTTGGGGTGAGTAAGTGAAGCCGGTCCAATGTAGTGGGAAGTGCCTGCAGCACTTACTTTGAAGGCGGCATAGCAACTGCAGCCACCCAGCTGGTGCTCCAGGAAGCATTGTGTCTTCCTGAGGGATAATGCCTCCTGAAGCCCCTGCCAGGGCAGTGTGTCTCTACACTGACCCCAAAGCACATAATTTAACCCTGACTGAAGCATTCCAGGGCAACTCTGTATGCACCTACGTAATCTGTAAGCAGGGTAAATTGAAACATTTCTGTGAGCTCTTGGGGGTAAAAGAAGATGAACAAAAATTGTTCAGGAAAGATTAAATTGAAGGTAGTAGAGTCACTGAGCCAAATTGCGAGTAAATCCCGAGTAACTTCATTATAGTGAAGATTTACCAGAAAAGAGCTATCTTATTAATAATCTAGAGAAGTAATGTTGAGTAGCCATATGCTGTAGTGAGATACAAGAGGAAGGGCCGTACGTATGAGTGGCTGGTCATAAAATTGTCAGCAAAATTCAATCAGGGATGTATTTCTCCTTTTCTCTCTCTTCTGTTGGAGTGTATAAGAAATCTGTTTTTATTACTTGTATCACCTTTCCTCATATGCAGTAAGCTATGGTAAAAATGAAGGGTTGTTATGTCTATTCCTTATGGAATGGTGCATTTGTCTTTCCTACCATCTGCCTTTTTGTAACTGTTTGTTCTGATATAGGTGATTTTTATTATGGGTCATAGAATCATAGAATATCAGTGTTGGAAGGGACCTTAGTAGGTCATTTAGTCCAACCTCCTGCTCAAAGCAGGACCAATCCCCAATTTTTGTCCCAGATCCCCAAATGGCCCCCTCAAGGATTGAACTCACAACCCTGGGTTTAGCAGGCCAATGCTCAAACCACTGAGCTATCCCTCCCCCCCCATAACTCATTATTAAAGGAGTTGTCATTTTAATAGGCAATTAAATCTATGGTCTGAAAGTGGGAATTGAATGATTGCATTTCTCTTTAAAGTCATTCTAATAGGATGGAACTTCACAAACTAATTTTTGGAACAGTATCTGCTGCTGTGAGTCAGGTGTTAGGAAGGCTCGGTATTATGAGCTGATCACCACCAATGGGACACTGAAAAACCTCCAGAATAAACAGGCTTGGCAGAATTCAATTTTTATTTTTTATAACTTTGAGAGACAATATCAATGTTTAATTTTGAGCCTTTTTATTTTTATCTATTTAAATTTTTTACAGTTGCAGAAAATTGGGGGGGGGGGGATCAGACAATAATTATTTTGACGACAGATTTTGAGATTCAAAAAGTTCAAGCTTTATAACTGTTAAAACACCAAGGATCAACATCACATGTAACTTACAGAGTAAATAGCCTTCAATCAAACTCTACATTTTAAAGCAGCATTTTTCTCACTTTGCCTGTCTGTAAACTTTGATTATTATTGATGGAAATATTTTGTCCATTTTGTGTGTTTGTATGATGGAATTGACATTCACTGATTAAAATCTAATTCTTCTAAGCCTAAGAATAGAGTACAAAACCATCCCATAATGGCAGACCACAGGATACTTATCTGGATGTTGCCAGCTAGGATATAACTCAGTCACCATCTCTACAGTACTCCATAATAACCATGTCTTGGAAATTAGATCTCAACCATCCCCAAAGGTGGGCTTTTCCCAGCCTGACCAGACCCTGCCTGTTCACTCAGCACCAGAGAGAATCCTGTGCTTAGCTCTAGGGAAAGGAGTAACTGTACTGCAGAGGCAACTAACCTGTTATCCCCCTTATTCTTAGTCTGATCCTTAGTCATTCTTATTTCAACAGATGACAAGGGCAATGCTCTCTAAATATCCCTTTGTAACTGTCTAGAATAATTCAAAATCCCTAAAGTCATGTGTCTAGTTAAATTAGCTTGTTCCTTTATAAAATAGTAATCCAAATACATTTATTTCTAAAGAGGTCAGAACTGAATGCACATGCATATCTATCATGTGAAGCTGTGGTTAATTGAAAGAGCTCAGCAGATATGTACCATAACCATCCAGGTTTCCTGTATTCGTTCAACTAAGCACATTTTGTACTATGTTCATATACGTTTTAAAAAATAGCATACCAGTGTTGTATCAACTGCTGGCCTCTGTTATTACAGTATATTAAACAAAAGTGTATGTATATTGAGAGAGGAAGGGTGATCTACTGGACAAGGCACAGAAGTGGGACTTGGGAGATCCAGGTTCTGTTTCTAGTACTGCATTAATATACAGCTGAGGGTCTCATATACTATATTGAGAACTACCATACCTATTATATACATGGTAGAGAGAGATAGACAGGCTGAATTTTGTATGTTATAAATATAGTAGTGAGAGGATTTACTAGCTGTGAGGAGAAAAGGTGAGAGAATTATCAAAGAGGACACTAAGATGTCGAGGCTGGGTGATGAAGAGAGTGGATGCTCACAGAAGTCTGCAGTAATAGGGTTAATAGAGAGAGGTTACAGATGTTGGGCTGTGGGAGGAAAATGAGAAGTGGGTCTAGCCATGTTGGGGTGAAGTGTTAGAAGTTAAAAGGAAATACCATATAGAAGTTCTCGGATTTAATCCGAGTTTAGTATGGCTTTTTTGCTTAGCTACGGAGAAACATTTTTGAACCTTATGCCAACTTTCTTGACCTCATTCACCCGTAACATGGCTGTTAGTGAAATGTAATTTTTTGGCCTTTGGAAAGAGCAGACAAAATATTTTGCATGCTGATGAATAATGCAAGCACACTGTAATGTGGTGCATTAGAAGTTAATAAAATTTTCTCTTACTTGCCAAATGTTGGGACACTGTGTAATTTAGCTACATGTCTCTCTCAAAAAACTAGTTTAATTGCTGATAGAATTCAATACTGAGAATATCTCCTTTGCATTATCTATTATCAATACCCATGTAAATAATTCACTGTTAGATCTCTTCTGTATATTAATGTATTAATGCAGAGCACTGTCTTCTGAAGTTTCATATCCCAGGACACTCACAGGGGTTTCTGTTATATATAGCTGTTAAATAAATCTTAGTCATTTATTTATTAATCATTTGGATTTCCTTCTATCCCATTGTTTTAACATGTATAGAAATCAGCATGGCTTCATTTTGTTTGTTCGCTGGCATGTGAGACAACAGTACAGATGATGCTAACAACATTGTGCCTAACTCTGGAGAGTAATGTTGGTTAATTGCTGCTGCATAGCCAGGAGAGGAAACACAAGATTATCAAAGATTGTTTGGGTTTTTTTTGCCCAAGTCCCATTTGAATAATGTCTTCTGGGAGGGGAATGTGTCTTTATTTTACATGAAATGTAGCCAAGGTTTCACTACACACTGCTGATTCCTGACTCTGTTTGGCAGCTGGCATAACTTACAGTAAAGTTTAGACTGCTCAAAATTGCACTTGGGGATTGGTCTGCCAAACATCAGGCTCACCACTCCATCTTTGCACTTCATCTTGAACAGCATTGTACTCTCCCCAGCTGTGGCTAGGGAGCTGTGCCTTTATATTTGATGGGCATACTAATGCAAGGTATATAGGTAGATGAGTGTTCCTTTCCCCTAGTTCTTGAATCCTTATCTTAATCCAAGGTACTGAGGTTTGTCAGGATTTTTAAGTTAAAAATGAGACAAATTTCTTGTATATATCTCTGTAATGGCCTAATCAGTTCCACAATTCTGAACATCATATACTTTGGAATACTGGACTGAGGTCATAACTTTGAGACTCAAACCCATCCCTTGTAATTGGTCGAATAATGTAATTGATGCATCTCAAGTTGTTGTACCAAAAGGTCCCAGTTGGGGAATATTGTGTCAGATGCTGTGTGTGTTTGTACACACTGTGGCAAATTGCTGGCACTACTATGATGGGTCCTGCGCTTTCTCTCTTTGTGGGGGGGTTTCAGGGCACCGTTTCTTGCCCCTGAACTGGGGTATCAGCTGTCCCACTAGTATCCCAGAGAAGGGGAATGGAGAGGGAGGGACCCGGGCCCGCCCTCTACTCCGGGTCCCAGCCCAGGGGCCCTCGGTTAGCGGGTAAACCACTTGTACTAGTGGTACTTTCCCCTGGGCTCCTTCCCTCTCCTGCTTGTGGGGCTTCCTGCCTTCCCTCTGCACAAGCCAGGTGTCCCTTTACCTAAGGTCTTGGTCTTCTTAGCCCACCACAGCACTTCTCCAAACTCTCCTCTGCTTTCCTCCAAACTGCTCTCTGCTCCACCACCAATCCACTCTGCTTCAACTCCTTCCTCCTCCTCTGTCTGCCTGAAGCAGGGGGTTTTATTAGGTTCCTGAGAGGGCCTTAATTGACTGCAGGTGCTCCAATTAACCTGTAGCCATCCTCCCTAGTCTCCAGGGAACCACGCCTTAATTAGCCTAGGGCTTATATATTTCCCCTCTCACAGTCTACTACTGCTGCTCCCTGGCCCTCCTGTATCACAACACATACACACACGAAAGATTGTAAGCTCTTTGAAGGACTATCTAAATATAAGACAAGAGTCAATAGATGGATGCAATAGAGCAAGGAGGAGACCAAGTTAACTGTAATAAATGGAGGTCGCATCTAGAAGTGGGTGAAACTTTTCAGGCTAATTCTCCCAAAAATGCAGTTTTGGTTGAACCAAAACTATTCATGAATTTGACACACATTTGCCAAATAGTTTCAGCAAAAGGGGGGAAACAGGGTGACCGAGGAGCCATTTGCAAAAGAGGAGGAAGTGGAGGCAATAGTGCTGCCTCCCTTCCCTCCCCACAACCCATCTAACTTTTAACCCAGTGATTAGTGCACTCACCTGGGATGTAGAAGATCCAGGTTCTAGTCTTCCCCCTCTAATTCACATTTAATTATTTATACACAGTGGAACAGCTTCAACAGGAGAGAGAGTGAGTGAGCCACCCCCTGAATAGCCTGGGGTTAGGGCACTCTCCTGGGAGGGAAGGAACCTGACTTCAAATTCCTGTTCCAGAGCAGGTATTCAAACCCGGATCTCCCCCATCCCAGGTGAGTGTCCTAACTACTGGGCTAAAGGTTATAAGGGGGCACTGCCACCTTCTCCTCCAGCCGTTTTGTGAATCTATCCCATTAAAATGCTCAGAAACAACCTGTTTTGGACTGAATGTAACCTTTAGCTCAGTCCAAATGCACCTTTTCAGTTCAGCAAAAAATTCAGATTCCATTTAGTCCAAAATGACTTTTTCTTTTTGAACTGTCACCAAACCCCAACATGAGTTCTTTGCCCAGCTTCAGTCATGGCACACCAACTGCCTAGCCAAGTGGCAGTGCTACAGTTTGAGAACCTTGGTTCTAATCCCAAAGTGGACACATTTTACAGGCTATGTAATTATTATGTCATTCAATTTTGTGTAGTGATTTCCCCCCGCCCCACTTTTTCATCTGAATTAAAATCCCAGTTCTGCAGCCTTTATACTGAGTAGGGTTTACTCATGTGAGTAGTGCCATTAACTTAGTTCGTACCACACCATATAAAGACGACAGATTCTGGCCCTATATTAGCAGTCACGAACTACACATCTGATTTTTGTTTTCCAAATTTTAGTGGCCTCTATCCCACAGCAAGGAGACAGCTAGCATGACTCCCTGCCTGTCAAACTTCATTTTAATTCTCAATGAAAAATAGCAAGTGATGTTTAATTGTACTTGCCGTATGGCAAAAATGGCTTACACAGTGACATGAGAAACCTTTCATAGCATTATCTTCTTTGGGTGAAGGCCTTCCACTGGTGTGGAAAAAATACCTTGTGCAACAGGAGGAGTTTCACAAGGATAACAACAAAAGGTGTTGAACCTGATTCATGTTCTTAATTGAAAGGCTTATGGTAATTCAAGTCTTGCATGCAAATATGTTCTCTAATAAATCATGGTGATAGCTGATTTAGGTGAAAGGGATGAAAACACTCCACAGACCAGTTTTTTTAGCTGTATTGCCACTTACAAATGTCAGCCTCACAGAGCTTATACTAAAGGAATTGTGAGTGATTTAGAAGACTAATATTTTATGAAAACACCACCTTACCTCCATAGCATAATATTTATATGATTAATACAATATAAGGAATAGTTATGAACAAACTGCAGGCAAGACAATAAATTCTCTTCAGCTAATTTTAACCATTTCATTAAGAAGCCCATTAATAATATTTTTCTTGAATTACATTCTGTATTGTCAAAATGCAACACGATGACTTGCTTTATGAAACATTTTCAGCCTAAAGACATTAGCATCATTTTATTTGCATGATCATAGCACCCAGGACCCCTAGTTATGGAGCAGGACCATTATGCTATGCACTGTACCAATACTGAACAAAATATAGTCCTTATTCCAGAGACTTTACAGCCTAATCATAAGAAAAGAGACAACAGATAGAGGTAAATGGGGGAGTACAAGGGAACAATGAGACAATATTGGTCAGCAGGATAGGCAGTGCTCTCAGCACACCAGCAGTCTAACTGTTGTCAAATTTTTTTGTAGGCATAATTTTGAGGAGGTGTTTGGGGGATAATGAGTGAGTTTTGTGAATGTTTATGGGGAGCTCCTCCAAAGCATGAGGGGCAGCATGGAAGAAAGCACAAAGGTGCTTGTCTGAACATTTATCAAGTGAGTGATGGAGCTAACATCATGGTCTGATCAGAGGCAAGAGTCAGCCTCTGGATAGCAAATGAGAAATAGGAGGAAAGGAGGCGATAGGCCATGAAGGGCCTTGAAAATGAATACAAGCAGCTTATATCTGATGCACTAGAGAAGGGGCCTGTAGACTGTGTGCTCAGTGTGTTTAGAGATGGAAGGGAGTAGCTGGAGAGGCAAGTGGGATCAAGGATGTGTGTGTGTGGTTTTGTTTTTGTTAATATATATGGAAGAGATTAATGCATGATGATATTGTGGGGGGGTGGGGAGAGACAGAGGAAGAAATTGATGAGATTTTCTGTGGAGAGAAAGAAGTGGAAGCAGGAGGAGAGGAAGATTTGAGGAGTGAGTCAAAGGTGGTGAACAGGATTGTGGGTCTAGAATTCAGCTAAGGTGGGGAAAGAGTTGTTTAGCAAGGAAGATGGCAGAACTTAGAGGAGAGAATGAATTTGTAATGGAGGAAGTTGGCTTGGTCATGGGATTTCCACCAGAGACACTCTCCAGTGTGAGAGCATGAGTGGGGAAATGGGAGTAAAGGATGAAATAGGGTGGTTGTTGACAGGGTTGAACTTGATATAGCAGAGGGGGTATAAGAGTTAAGGGTGGAAGAGAATGGACAACCATATCAATGGAAAAGAGGGAACACATGGCAGGAAGGAGAAGGCTGAGAACAGATGAGAAGCCACCAATGCTTGATGGACTGGAAGTCACAGAACGGCCAAGTAACAGGGCATGGGAGCAGGAGGGCCTGATAGGTAATGCTGAAAGAGACCAAATGATGGTGTGAGTGAGAGATAGAGAGAGAGAGAGAACTCAGCAACAGAGATTAAAGAGAACAGTGCTTGATGAAGACCAAGTTAAGTGAGTAGTGCTTTTGATGATGGGAGAGTTGAACTAGGGCTGCAAGTCAAATGAAAAATGTGCAGCTAGGGAGTTAGATGGGCCATCAGTATGGAAGATTGTGAGGACAGGATGAGAAAGAGAGAGATAGGAGTTGAAGGCTGGTGGGGAGGAGGTAGGTGCACAGTAGATGACAGAAGAGTCTGATGCAGTGCTGTTAAAAAGAGAGAGTGGGAAGGGGAAAGGGTGGAGAGGGAGGAGATGGAAGCAGCAGGAACAGGGCAGAAGCCCAGGATGGTCTGATCCAGGGGATCTCATCCTGAAAAAAATATTTTGTGAACCCTCTCTTCTGGCCTTCAAATAACCCCCCAACCTCTCCAAGCTCACCATCAGAAGCAAGCTTCCATACACCAGGACACACTAACTCAAAGTGGCACCAGACCCTGCCAGAACAACAGATGAAAAACCTGAAGACATATCTCCACTGCTGCAATGATCAACACACCACATCTTTCAAGATCCATGGGTCCTCTGCATGCCTATCACAACATGTGGTGTGCCTCATCCAGTGCACTGAATGCCCCCATAACTATGTGGGTGAAACCAGACAATTCACTATCGAATGAACTCACACAGGGAAATGATTGATAAAAAGACAAAAGCATCTTATCTGTGGGTGAATACTTTTCACAAACCAAGCTCTCTATGTCTGACCTATCAGTCCTCCTCCTCAAGGAAATCTGCACAATACTTTCAAAAGACAAGCCTGCGCGCTTAAATTCATAATTCTACTGGACACTAAAAATCATGGACTGAACAGAGACACTGGATTTATGGCTTATTATAACAATCTATAACCCACTAACCACCTCTCTTTGTCTTATGACTGTCGAGGTGTTAACAGGCCACTCTACTTTGAATGGTCCCTTGGAATATGTGTTAACCGTTTATGCTAAACCATATGTTCCACCTTGTATTTAGCTGTGACATTTGGCGTACCTTTCCCAGACCCGAAGACCAGCTCTGTGTGGCTTGAAAGCTTCTCTCTTCTACCAACAGAAGTTGGTTCAATACAAGCTATTACCTCAGCCACCTTGTCTCTCTAACATCCCGGGACCAATGTAGCTACAACTACACTTGCATACAACATTTTAAATGACTGACTTATTTTGTGTAATTTTGAGTTTGGCACTGAAAGTGAATGCTCACGGTAGTCTCTAGTCATGTCTCTGTTTATTGGAAAGAGGCCAATTTTACATGTGGCCAGATGCTTCTGTGGCTGAACATTGCTGTCCCTTCTGTAGGTGCGATGCCTGTCCAACCAATATCAAGTCCACTACAATTTAATACAGACTTTCAGCTTTCTTTTCAAGGTAGCATGCACTATGAAGTAGCCACTCCCCAACTGCAACCCTACTCTGGCTTGTCTCCTTTATCCACTCCAGGTGGAGACCCAGAGTGACTTTGTTGATTAATACTTATTTTGGGTGAGTTAAATATAAATTTCCCATATATCTCATATGCAAATCTATATGAAAGAAGGGATCAATCTTTCCAGATTTCATGTAGCTAACAGTATGCTCTAGCTTAATAGATCACTGCGAATGGGTTAAAATGTTACTGCTCTATTTTTCTGTGCTAGAATGATGGTAGTTGTGGGAGCCGAACTCTTTATTTAATCACATTCTATAAAATCATTCCAGTATTTCACCTGAAATGAATTGCTGTCCAGAGGCCTTATAGGGTCTTACTTCTTAGTTTCTTCTTGAATACTAATGTAGGCTGTAATTAATCATTTGTGATCTTACAAAGCATAAAGTATTTATATGATCTTCATACCTGACATCTGAACTCTCCACAAGAGACTAGCTGAAATAGGAATAAAACAAAAAAAGTGTATTTCTTCTAGAATGTTCATACATTTGTAATGCTAGAATGTATATATTTAAAATATGCTTTGAGAGAGGTAGTTCAGATACATCATTTGATCTATAGCTCTGAATACAGTATTGATTTTTAGTGTTGACATAGTTAATGTTCCTTGTAACTATTCTTATATCTAAAAGGTATTTAATTAAAAAATACTTGCCTTGGTTCAGTACTGGTGTTTTTAGAGTACAAAATACAGACTTAAATGTTAATTAAAGTATTTAAATTATTCTGTTAAACTGCCAAAATTGTAATTGTAGCCTTCACATGACTATTTCTGGCTGATAACCCTGTTTAGTTAAAATGTTAAAAAAAATTAAGTAAGGATGAGTAGTGCCACTCAAGAAATAAGCAGTTCCTTAAAGGACCTCAACAAGTTTTGCTGGTTTTAGTAACATTGGAAATGTCCTTTTTTTAAAAAATCCCCAAATCTTCAATTAAATAAATCAGTGCATTGCTGTAAATAAGTTTTTGCCAGATTTCAATTAGATTTTGATTTTTTTTAAACATTTCTTTCTTAATAAAGTATCAGTTGTAATATACTAACTACAGGTTTGTACAGTGTCTAGCACAATCGGGCCCCACCTGGGTTTGGCCCTGAGGCTCTATTGTAATAAGCATATTGATGAATAATAATAATCTGAATGGAAATAAATTTCACTTTCTGTGAGATCTTGTGCCTGATCTGTCACTGGTCAATTTGAGCTATCATTGATGTGAATCTAATTTTCAGTACAAATAATAGTTCTTGTTACCCATCAGAGTTTATGCTATATCGTGCTTTCACCTTAACAACAATATTGTAATTAGATAAATATCGTATATTTTCACAGCTAGCACAGTGCGTTACTAATCTTGATTGGGATATGTGGGTGCTGCTGCAATAGGAATAAATAAGAATTCTAAGGAAAAAACATTCATTATAACACTTGGACATACAAACACCATGACACCTTAAAGAATGATAAAACAACTTTTCTTATTTTGAATAGATTTAAACAAGGAATCGGATGCTCTTTGGAATTACCAAGGATCCATCATGCTATACATAAAGCCTCGTTCAGTAAAATGCATTAGTATATTAATTTTGATATAGTTTTCCAACATGACCAAATTGGTGTTCTGGATGCACATCTGTGATTGGAAAAACTCTGAATTGCCCATCTGCAGAAAGCCATTTTATTAGCAAGTTTTCTCTTCTAAACACCACCGTAAGTCATTGCTTAATAGGAGCATTGTGGAACTTGGCTACAAGGAAGCCAGCAGCTGCTACGGCTTGTTGAACAACTGAGTGCTCTCCTAATGAGGACCATACACTTAAATTTGTTCTATATTGTCTTTCTCACACACACAAGAAATGGGTGAAGATAACCAACTTTGTAAATGATCCTTAACAAGGCCTTTCATATTTTGCAAGTACATTTTTGTGTCCATAATAAACCGTGCTGTTAAATTGCAAGCACAATTAATTGTATGCCTAAATAGTGTTTAGACATCTGACTTATTGATTGTACCTGAAAACCAGGTTATTGACAAGATATATGATCAGATTAGCATTAGCAATTAAATAAATTGAGGAGTAATGTAATAATGACTGCTAAAATACTCTCTCAAAACTGGAAATCTTTATTTAAAATGTTGGCTCCGTGTGAAAATTGTTAAATATGGCACGTCAAAGAAACATCAAGCTGAGAAAAACGTAACTTTCTTATTGGGCTGGATGGTGGAGAATCATGCAGTCACAGAAATTGGAGATGGAGACTGGGGTTGGGTTATCTACTTCACTCAGCCACATTAGAGTTTTATTCCCTTTAGCACACCTGGTAGAGCCACTGCTTGAAGGTCAGGTATCCTCCAGTTTAAGGTTTGTTGTGCTGCTTTGAACATTATGCTCTGGTAACTAAATCATGGGAAAAGAGTCTCTGCTAGTTGACCTAGGGACAGATTTAAAGGTTTTTAGATGCCTAAAGATGCAGATAGGTGCATTTGTAAATCCCACCATATGTCTAGGTGAGTTAAACACCTAACACCCATTGAAAGTAAATGGGAGATAGACATCTAACCTGCTTAGAAGATTCTGTAAATCCCATTAGGTTCCTAACTGCCATTGACTATCAAAGGGACTTAACTTGCTTAGGAGCATTTGTTAATTGCAGTAGGAGTCTATCTGCATCTTTAGGCATCTAACTACCTTTGTAAGTCTGGCCTTTAGTCTAGACAGGACCTCATACTGATCACACATTGATGTAAATTAGGGGTAATTCCTACAGAAGCCAATTGAGTTACACTGGTTAAAACCAGAGTGAGTTCAGAATTGGGCCCAATGTCTCTGGTTACCAGTAGGCAGAGAAAACAACAACAACAAAGATGCAGAAAAATGCATTCTGAAGACAGGAAGACAAAAAATAAAATTACATGCATGTGATACAAAGACATTAGAAGCTTGATAAATTTGGATTAGTTGCATCTTTAACAATAGCTGATATTAAATCCCTGGCCAGAAGATAGATAATTGGAATCACACAATACACAGCACTTCGGTTGGCATCAATTTCATAATATAATAAAACTTATCATTTGTAAGCTTGTCTGGTTTTTAGAAAGACTGAGAACAATTTGATCTGTCCTGGTACATCAGACAGCACAGTGCAGGTGGCTATAAAACAAAGCATTTAATCAGGCAAAATTTTACTTAAACTACCTGATGATTCATCATCCAGTCCTTGTTCATTGTCAGTTGTCTTTCTAAGCTATTATTCACAGAATATTTAAAAAGCCTGGACTGCATGTGCCACTGCCATGAATGCTATTGTACTGTAAATTACAGCTCCAATTTGTTTCGGATTCAGTATAGACTGTCAGCATTGCAGTGACTCATCCTTCTGTGTCTGAATACTCTGCAATATCTATACAGAAAATCAAGCTTTGCCATCAATAATTTCTTGGTAACACTGGAATATTCTTAGACTACTCTTTAGTGGGCTCGAAGAAATATGAGAAATTTAGGCAAATCAGAAATTTAATATTTATTCTTTTCCTCTTGTTTTCCCTTCCTCTTACACATGCTGCAGTATTGAATTCTATTGAAAATTGTGCCTTCACCAACATGGGCTGCTATTTAGGTGCAGTCTCTGTGATCCCCATATCAGCAATGCATTTAAATTCCAAACTGTTAGTCACATTTTACCTGCTTCTCCAGAGTAGTTCCCTGATGGTCAGAGTAAAGTAAAATAAGGAGCTTTCGTAGCTGCTTTTGGTTGGGTTGCATGGGGAATGTCAGGGTGGTCAGAGGGAAATTGTAGTAGTCAAAGTATGAACTGATCAAGAGCTGCACAAGACTTTTCTCAGCTGGAACAGAGATGAAAAGACAGAGTTGGAGCAGCTGTAGAAAGGGTGGGGACGCAGGATTTTCTGGTAGTTTCTATGTGAGGCGTCAAAAATGGCAATATAATTGTGAGGCTGAGAGATGGGAGAAGGTGAAATTGCCATTGATAGTGATGGGTACAGGACTTGAGCAATATTCCCTTTAATTTTTGACAGGCCGTGTGTGCAAAAAATTTCTTCTGTGCACATTTTTGAAGCAGAGTTCAAATTTGTGCGCCATGAGGCAAATGCACCCGATCGAGTAAAATGCTTATACAAGGAGATGTGTGGGTCCCGACGGTCCTGATATGATCAACGTTCCATGTTCAAAATGCTGGCGGGGAGGGGTACGATTCATTGCCCTCCTTTCCCTTTCCCCTCCTTGCCAGCTAGTAGAATCTGGCTGTGTTGTTCGCCCACCATCTGTCAATGTCAAAAGTCGCCCGTAAAAGATATTTTGGCCTTGGTCCGATGTAGTATTTCATTTTTTGCGCACGTGGTGTTTCGCCGTGTGCGCGGGGTTTAGGATCTGTGTGCACATGCGCACAGCTTAGAGGGAACAGTGGACTTGAGAGAGATGAGTATTTTTTACTTTGACATTGAATTAGTGGTTGAGGCTAGAGATGAGAGACTAGGTGGAGAGGGAGAGGTTCTCTGGGAGTCAGTGACAGTAGTTTAAGCTTAGATAGAGTTAGGGATTGTGTGTAAAGATAGAGTTGAAGAGCCAAAAATGGATCCCCAAAGGGACAGGTGTAGTGACTAGAGCTGGCTGGAAAAAAAAGAAGTAAAATTTTAATTAAGAATTTGTATCAGTGTTGTGTTTTTTAAAAAAATTGACCACTGTGTAAGGTGGTTGAAAACCAGCAAATATTTTTAATTAAATTATTTTTTATTAAAATCCAAACATCATCTGGCACCAGCAGTGACCTCTTGCCTTTGTGTGTATATGCCTGTATTCACGCATGGTGATACCTTAACCACCACACCCCACTGAGCCGGCACTCTAAAGAAGCTCCTGCAGGAACTACCTGATGTCCTAGAGCCAGGAGTTATCACAATCCCTGGAGTCACCTCAGTAAACAATTTTATAGGGTTTTGACGAGAGAGACCCCGATACCCACTGGTACTGTATCATTTACTGGCAATGACTGACCAACCTTCAGTACCACAGGATTGCCATTAGGTACCACACAATCACCCTCAGGTACCTACCTTCTTGGCATCAGGGACACCCAGGATCAGCAGGACCCCTAGATTGAGGAAAACATATCTCCATCAACTAAGGCTCAGAACACTACCAGTACCGAGTCCTTTCAGGCACTTCACAGCCCACATAATCTTTACAAACTTCTCACAACAGTGGTGGCCCATCTATGTCAGAGGAGAATAGCAATATTCCCTTATGTGGATGATTGGCTCCCCAGGGGTCAATCAGCTCTACAGGTCCACTCAGTGAGCAACCTCCAGGACTTTAGCCATATTTCAGTCTCTGGGCTTTTGCATCAATCAAAAGAAGTCTACATTGACCCCAATCCAAAGATTAGACTTCATTTTAGCCACCCGGGCTCTGTGTATCACTTGCAGAAAGGATGAAGTGTCAACCTATTTCCATTCAAAGACTGTCAAAGTGGGGTTTGGGTTGCATCTTAATCTGCTATGAATCCACTGGAGTGGAAGCCCCTCATAGAGTGACAGCACATTTCTCTAGGGCTCAGTCCACATCCATGGCTCTACTCAAGTACATTCACATAAGAGAAGTATATAGGACTGCAATTTGGTCTTCCATTCATACCTTTTGCAAAGCATCTTATCTGCTACCAGGGATAACTTTGGCAACAGTCCTCTGAACCATCCTGGACTTCCCTCCTTAGTATCTACCTTCTCACTGAGTTACTGCTTGGAAATCTCCTATGGTGGAGCACCCATAGGGACATTTACTTGAAGAAGAAGGAGAAGTTACTGGAGTTCTTTGAGGTGTTTTGTCCCTATGGGTTCTCTGCCTCCTTCCCTCCTTCCCCTTGGGTGTGGAGGCTCTGCTTCACTTTTAAGAAAGAACTGAGTGATGGTGGGTCCACACCTACTTATATGCCCTAATTTGGAGTCATGAGGTGCTGCTCTGCACAGGTGTGGGCTCGCAGCACTGCTTTTCATTCTCCGGTTGAGAACGCGCTGGTGTGTGCTCATTCTATGGTGGCGCATCCATAAGGACAAAAAAAAATCTAAAAACTCAAGTTACTGTAAGGTAAGTAACCTCTCCTTTTTTACTGTGAGGCAGGGTTGTTTGTTTTTTGTGAGTGAGATATCTGTGAGGAGATAATGTATCCAGGTGGTGAAGTATCCTGCCACTTTGCCAGACAGTTAGGGACATATAATAAGTAAGAACATACTTGTGCCACTCATGAACTATCGAGCATTTGTATCTGGTTATTTTCTGCACATTTCATTTTGAGGCCTTGGAAAAATAAAAGCATTAATCTGCAATTAGATCATTTCATCTTTCAAAATGTCTAGTTAAACTGAAGTGTATAATTAGATGTATAAGACTGCATGCTATTGCCACCCAGTCAGAGGCAATGTGCTATTTTCCTTCCCTATTAAGTGCTGTACAAGAATTCTTTCATGGTGTAAGAGAGCCATGGCTTCCAGGGTAAATAAAAGTAACTAAAAAGGATATTTCCATCATGATATTGGATGTTCTAGTATGATAAAATGGATGTTGGGTGGGTATACTCTATAGCTAATATATATTAATAGAAGGAAGGTATTGATTGTGTAGTCTTCCCTCTGCCAAGGCAGGATTGTACCCTACAGTGTATTTTGCTGTATTTTCACAAATTAGTTTCAATTATCTCTAGTATTGTCTTCCACCGTATCTTTTGGGAGTTAATTTTACTCTCGGGGAAGTGATCTTTGATGTTCCCCTATATAGGCAGGTCTTCTCCATCACCTTGTTCCCCCCACCACCCAACATAATAAGAAAACAAAGGAAAACGTAAAAACTATATTGACCTAGCTGAATTGTTGTCTTTTAGGCAACAGACTCTCATAAATCTAGTTTAAAAGGAAACAACTCACATGATAGTAAACAGTCTACTGGTTGTCAACTAAGCTATAACACAACAGTAGATGACGACACTATAGGAAAACAAAGTGGTAGTGAACTTTTTTTTCCCCCTTTTAGTGTGAACACTAATTTTCAAGGGAGCTAATTAAAATCTTTATCTGATCCTTTGCTGTGAGAAAGCTCTGCCTGGATGCACGTGATAAGTTCATAGCCTTTGGGATTTATTTTTTTTATTGAATGATTTTGAGTTGTCATGACTAGAGGGGTTTTTTTTAAAAAAAACAACTATCATAGACATTTGCTAGAGCAAACCAACCTCTCCTCTAAATGTTGTTGCTAAGAAACAACCATTTAAAAATGAAAGGGGTGTGTGTAAATAAAGTTTATTTCAGTTCACCAAAGCTGACAGGGTAGGGGAGAGGGAGATACATCATTTCCATCCTTAGTAGATAATGAGTTGTTGTCTTAAATTCTGTCCAACAGAGGGTACAGTGTATAGTGCTCAGTGTGATACCTTGGTAACTTGCAAGATCAATAGTCAAAGCTCTGGAAAAAGTATTGCTTTATCAGCTTAAAAAAGTCACACAGAGGTCTTTAGATACAGAGTGATATTCTGTATCAGTTGGACATCAGTAAAGAGCACTAAACTCTTATATGGGGTTATAAGCTGTCAGCTGATCACAACAGTTGACTTTAATATTTCTAAATGAGCACTTGCACGAATCAGGAAGGAGAGAATCTCAAAAAAATTGCCCTTTCTCTGACAGCTTGTTAGTTTTATGTGTGCAAGTTTTTTTCCCCATCTGCACAGGGGTCTTATACCAGCAGATTGATCATGTTTTTTGAAGTCTTTCATAAATTGAAGGTCACACTCATAGTTTAAGCTTGAGATATTGTGCTTTAGCAGCAAGTAAATGAGTTGATCGGTATGGAATTGGGTTGGCGAGGGAGGTCAGAATGTAGACTTACGGACAGGACCTGCTGCATTATAAAGAAATGGTGTAAAATTCATGTGCTTATTGTGTAGTGACCTATGGATTTATTTATTTATTACTGTGTATTCCAGCATTTGTGCATGGGGATAAAGCTTATGGAACATCTAAGCAAGACACTCTCTGTATATTCTAACCTAGCTATAGAAGAAAATCAAAGTTAACTTGAATTATAGTTTAAAACCAAAAATATTCTAAGGGGTAGGAGAGATCCCAATTAGGGGATTCCATCTGATTCTGGTTAATTGCTGACAAATAGCCTGTGTCTGTCTATTATGGCCAACAGGTCTCTTCAGAATTTGATGGAGAATGCAGAAGGGGTACTAGACAATTTTCTAGAAGTGTTATAATCTATGTGACAATATTGAAAAGCTATATAATTGGGGGACCCATGCTGACACAATTTTATAATCTCACTTGTACACTGACACTTTTCTAAAAAACTATATACACTTTATTGTCCTATGACTCTTAAGAAGGAAATAGAGAGAGGGCCAAACTCTGTTATGTGTACATCCTGAAAAGTAATCAGTTAAATTAATAGCATGCAAGTGAGTTAAGAATTTTGCACAAAGACTCCTTTACATGTAGTCCTGGTAGATATACTGGAAGTTAAGAAGAAGGTAAATATTTTCTTGGAAACAAGGATGGCTGATTCTTTTCCATGGCCTTAACACACAAGGTATTGTACAAGTATTCTATTGAGCAGAGAACATGAGTCACAGAAAAGACAAATGGCTTAGAAGAACATGTGAGGATCAGCTGGGTAATGCTCAAAGGTGGTAACACGCAGATGTTAGCAAGAGAACTTGCAGGTCATGATCTTATAGACGTTCTTATAAACAATACCTAATACAATTTATATGAATAACGCATACTCTGTAGTGGCTGCCAAGCAGAACAGGATCACCCCTATTGCATGGCAGCCATTTATGTGCAGCACTGGCTTTACTAAGAGTTAGCCACGCCACCAAGCTGGCAGGATCTGTGCTAAAGTTGTCTCTATATAAACAGATGCAACATCTGTATGTAAAAAAGATTATTTATTGTCTCTCCTCCCTTATCTGCTACATCCTTAGTTGCAGGAAAAGAGGGTGGGTTGGAGAAAATATCCTGCAGAATGTAATCCCAAGATGGTTGTTGCAAAGTTACTTGGCTGGTCCAAAGTTATTTTATCTCCCGAATAGGATTATATGTGATTATGTAGTTCTTTCTGATCTTATATTTTGGCAGGGGGACTCCTGGTATTGGCACTCTGGTATCCTGCAATAATTTTTGCCAAGTAATGGAAAGGAATTCTCGGAAGCATCCCCAAGTTAAAGCCATAAAAAGTAATTTGGCACAAATGACTGTGCGCGTTTCTCCCTTATTTTCAGTTCATGATTGGTGCAAAATGCAGAATGCATTCTTCTCCCCATGCTTGCACAGCCTTGCCCAACCCCTTGATTGATCAGGCATCAATTTACATATTTCCCTTTGTTCAGATATAAAATGTAGTATAGGCTCAAGCCTTGCCGCTCTGGATAGGATCTTTCATATATACAGTACTCTACTAAGCCTTCAAATTTTATAAAAATACAGGATTGGCCCTTTGTTTCAATACAAATTATTGCAAAACACTTAGTCTCTGGAATACAAAGACTATACCAGAAATCTTCCATTGATAGTTTTTACATCATGAGAATATAATTTCTCACTGTACAATTCTAGGGCAGAAATGACAATACTGACAAATGTTTCCCCACTGCATTATCTGTGGGGTCCATTGTGAACATGGTCTCTATTAATGCTACACAACATCCCATTAACATTGTTAGTACAGTTAATTGCAAAAAAAAATGTGGAGACTAATGTTTGGCTATAGAGTGCTTATCAAGTTTTCTAGCATCTAAATGTTTGTTAATATCCTAGCTATTATTGTACAAGCTGTGTATGAAAGCTATGGAAAAAGCGTACGGTGACATAAGCCGGATTTTGTTGAAACCTGGGCAGTTGTCCAACGCATCAAATAGAAGGGCAGGGAGGATCTGCTATATACCATCCAAGCCCTTATTTATATGTTTTTTGATTTTCATTAGGACAGGAGAATCATGTTATAAACTTTTTATATTTTCCCCAATTTAGCGTGGTGTGGCTTAAAAATTGTAGTGTAACTGAATCATAACAAAACATAATGTGATCATCCAAATATCTGCATGTGTCACCCACTGCATTTAGGTCAAGGTTAACTGAAATATCTTACTGTATAGGAACAGATGCCAGCCTTCTTAGAGATTCTTGTCCCCATTGCTGAAGTGTTAACATGTCTCAGACTAAAATAAATGCTATTATGATGCACGAGACAGAAGTACAGTAGGCAATCAGATAAAAGTTGAGATGACTTAGTATCTTTTAGAATTATAATAGTATTTGAATTTTACTTGTAGATTACTGATGCTTCCTGAAACTATTCAGTATGTTTTATGGCTCTAACATCTTGAACTAAAAAAGGAACAGTGCAGCACATTGTATAGGATTAAAATCTGATTTGAGAAAGGATTGAAAAGTTTAAAAGTATTGGGTCAAATCATAAGCGCCTTGCACTGGGCTAGATTGTGTTAACTGCACACACCCACAATAGAGGGTGATGCAGAGAAATAATTCTTATTCTGAGAGAGAAAATTCCTCTCAGAAATTCCAGGTGTGCAATGAAAACACACCTGCTGCTTCCACCCTTCTTCTTCCCTCAAAAATACTCTATCTCCCTACATTCTCCATCACCACTTGCAGTTCCAGGATACTCTGTCATTTCGACTCACCACCTCATTTCCATTTTTGATTGCTCTCCATCTCCTTCAACATTAAAACTGTCATTTAAATCTTTTTTTTGTTTTTGTTTTTACCACAACAGCTTCACCGGAAATCTGTCCTTTCATCCTGAGTCCAAGCCCTTTGTCCATGCCTTGATCCTTTTTTTCACCTTAGCTACAGTAACTTCCTCTGCTCCAATCTCCCTGATGCTTACTTCACTCCAACGAACCAACCAATCAATCCAAAATGCAGCTGCAAAACTGGTTTACCTTGCTCTCTGCTCTAAACCGTCTAACCCCTCTATTATATACCTTTGCTGTCTTCTCCTAGCATTCCTGATCAACTTCATGCCCTGTGTACTTGATTTCAAGCACCTACAAAATTTCTCATTACTGCCTCTTGGTACTACTCTCTCTTCCCTTCCTATTTTATCCCCTTTGCTCTGCTCAATTTGTTCAACTAACCATGTCCCTTGTCTCCTTCCATGCTTAGCTATGCAACCTATTCTACAGATTCCCTGTGCGTGGATCCCCCTTCCTGACCATACCTGTCAAGCTTCCATCCTTTCCTCCTTCAAGTCTGTTCAAAACAGTCTTTGGTGAGACCCAATTTTTCCCTTCTGTGTATGTTTTAGAAATAAAGAAAGCCACATAAAATCCGCAAAGCTTTGTAACCCTCAAGATACATTTATTTACTAAATTCAGTAGCTGCATAATCATTACTGTAACCCTTGTCTTCCCATTCTCTTATCATCCCAATATCTATCCCCATCCTTCTTTAGATTTTTTGGTCTTAAACTGCAACCTTCTTGGAGCAGGTATGTGCTCTGCATTGTTTGTAAGGCACCATGCCCTTATGGCATTGTAGAAATAATAGACAAACTTTTCTGGCTCATTTGATGGAGTTGTTGCCTTTTAGGCATAGGTGCTGGTGCTGGAAGTGCTGCCGCACCCCGTGGCTTGAAGTGGTTTCCATTATATACAGGGTTTACAATTTGGTTCAATGGCTCTTAGCCCTCCCACTATAAAAATTGTTCCAGCATCCCTACTTTGGCCCATAGGAGTTCGGGTTTTTGTCTACTGAGGAAATATATAGGATACACAAGTTCAACCACTAGCTTTTGAATGAAACCAGCCTGGATTTTTTTTTAAATGAAACATTTTTTGTTGGAGAATGTAAATTAATCAAAACTGAAGCTTTGTGTGGATTTTTTTTTTATTTTTATTTTTTGCAAAATAGAATTCTTGTTTTTCAGCGAGTCCAGTTGTTGAACAAACCAGGAATGTTTCATTAAGTATCTCGGCACCAGTTGGCAGATACCAAATACTCTGTTGCACCAAATTTTCCTCTGAACACTAGAGTAGCATAAACATATTTTTGTAAGCATTCAGACATGTTAGTTTGGCTAGCATTACATCATGTCAGCATGAGCTCATCGTGTGGTTCACCAGACTTCTTTTTTGGAAGTCTACAGATATTTTCCCCCTGCAGAAAAATTTCAACTTTTGTAAAATATCTCTCTCAAGCTACATTAACTGTGTTAGAGATGCTGGGAAGTTACTCAGGCTAACACACACCTATTTATTCTAGTCTTTACAATGCAACTGAAACTATGATGGTCTAAAAAATTCTCAAACATCTTCAGATTTAAATAAACACTGCAGTCTTCATATGCAAGCAAAACAAGGGGATGCACTGACCTCTGTGTCCTTCTAAGAGGGAGTAAGCACTGAACTACTTCTTGGGTCTGGATAATGAAGTCTACTGTAATCATTGTATTTATACAAAGGATATGTCAGAACTTTTTCCATAAAGAACCATTGGTATCCGGCAACAACTATCAGTTTGCTACATAGCCCATCAAAGGGCTGATAGATGCAGTATTGTATAGAAATTTAAGGACTATATTCAGGTGTTCTATATGCATCATGCAACTAACTGAGTACTGAGAGTGAGAAGTATTATGAGAACAAAGCATTTAAAATCTTCTATCGCTGTTGTGTTTCATAATGTAGTAGGATACCAAAAACATCTGCTTGGTTTTCCTGCTGCATTTTGTCTCATTAGCCATGTTTTGCATATATTTAGGCTTCTTTATTTCATTATGCAGAGTATTATGCATTGTTCGTCCAATAAGTGAAGCACTCATTTTGTAACCCAAGGGACTTGTTCTTGGCGATCTAAAACATCTCTCTACACCTACAAATGCTTGTTAAAACATGCCTCATGTTTCACTATCACTTCTATTAATACTCTAAAATGTACCTTATTGACTGAGTCATCTATTTCTTCCTGACTCCCAAAAACTAACTTCTGTTGGTACCAAAATATTGCTGTAAATAGGGTTTTCACACAAGGAAGACTCTTAAACAAATAGTAGTCACCACCTAAGGTTGCCCACCACTTTCCATTATAAGACCCTATTTTCAGTTGCTTATAACTTCACTAAGTTTAACCATTGGGATGAAATTTTCCATTCTGGATGTCTGCCTTAGGCTGAACTTATTATTTATTAATTATTATTATTTTATTTCAGACAAAATGGTGCAGCTGCTTCCAAGAATGAGATTAGGGAAAATTAGCAGGCACTTGAAATTTGGAAGAGGGGTGGCCTTTGTGTCAAGAGTGTTGCTCTTTGACATCCCTGTGAAAATCCACCCAAATTTGTCCAAGATATATTGGAAAAAATTGCAGTGTGCACATGCTCATTAGAGACTTGCTAGAGCTTAATAGCTAAAATCTCTGAAGATTCTGTCCTAGGGAGCATGCTCGAGTCTCTCACAGCTCCTAGCGTTGACCAGACTTTGTGTGCGCTGTCCCCATGGAGCAACTAAACATGATATATCCCCCCAGAGATCCTACACACAACAGGACTGCATGCTCCATCCCCACAGAGCAACTGAGCATGCTCCAGTCCAGGGCTACAAAGGCTTTTCCTGTAATGGCTGTTGCCAGATGCTCTGGGCTGGAGCGGGGCAGGGCACTAGAGGTGAGAGCAGGGAGCCTGTCTCTTCTGTGTTCAGTGCCTCCACCACAACTTGTTGGCACCCAGGCAGTGGGAAGAAGGAGGCGTCTGATTTGAATGCAGAAGAGAGAAAAACCAGAATTGGGGAGTGGGAGAAGCAAAGGAGTAAGTTGGGACAAGGAGCTTGGGATGAGGAAGGTGGGGGAGGAGGGGAGAAAGTTGGAGAGGGAAGACTGGTGGGTTGGACAAGGAGACCGGCAGATAATGGGGAAGACAGGGCAGGATGGAAGAGAGATCTGACAAGGAGCTGTGGTTCAGAAGGAGAAATGGGACTGTCTGGGCAAAGAGATTGGGTTCTTGTTCCAGGGAGGGGGTGTGGTTGGGACTGGAGACTGGATGAGGATTCTGGGGAAGGAGACAGGGCATCAGGGTTAGGAGGGAAGTGGGGAGAGACAAATCAGATGAGAAGCAGGGGACGGATGGGACTGGCTGGGCAAAGAGACTAGTACTATGTGTAGGGAGACTGGGGCCTGGATCCACAAAGTTTTTAACTTGCGAGTGCCTAGAAAATCACTAGAATCCACAAACTGGAGGTTAGGTGCCTACGGTCCCTATGCAATGAATGGAAACAGCTAGGCAGCTGAGAATGGAATCCATAAAAGCCAGCGTGCTAGGTGGGGAGCTGGCTATGTGAGCCAGTGGGAGATGCTGGTGAGAGGAGTGTATCCTAAGCCCCAACCCTCTTATGGAGTGAAGTGCCTAAGTCTGTGGTGGAGGGAGGTTCCTGTCTGGTCTTGGGATCCATAACCAGGAACCCCTCTCCTGTAGTCAAGTGTCTAAAGTGTTTCCTGTGAGAATGTCTTAGGCATCTGCTTAACTCTACACAACATCCAGCGGGTGGGGAGGAGGAGGCGGCCTCCCTTACAAACTTTAAACCAGTAGTTATGGTTCTGGGCTAAAGGCTATAAAAAAGGCCTCTTTCTCCCACCCTAAATCTGGGATTCAGGCACCTAAATCCATTTGTGGATCTTGGCCTGAGCATCAGGGGGAGGGGAGAGATTGGGACTTGAAGAAGGAAACTAGAGAGAGCTGGGTAAGAAAAACTGGGACCGGCGTTAGACATCTGAGGACTGGAGACAGGGACTTGGTAGGCAAGGAAAATAGGACTGGGCCAAGGAGCTATATGTGGGGAAGAGACAGGACTGGGACAGGGTGGAAGGAACAGGGTAGAAGGGGTCAAGTTTGGGGAGTGGGGATGGGAACATGAAGAATCTGTGCCCACTAGAGCATACTCCCCTCCAAAGCCTGGAATGAAACCCAAGACCCCTGAATCTCACCATTCTAGCAAAGGTCTGTGAAACTAACTGGCAAAGTGTCTCTCATCCCCCTCTAGTGCTGGTCCTCATAATAAGCTACTACTGCTATCAGTTACTCATTACCTCAAGTGGCCGAGGTCTGGGCAGTAGATTTAAAGCTTCCAAACCTATTGATAACCGATGTGGGTGTCAGTATGACACCTCATAATGGAGTTTTCTATTTATTTAGTTTTCTTCTTTGAATCTCAGAAATTTCACACAAAATAATGTTAAAACATTATTAAGGCTACAAAGTCAAGTACTCGAAAGTTAGGAAATGGCAGAATTAAGTATGGCTCTGCTTAACACTGGAAAAGCTAGGTTTGAAAGTAATTATTTCCCAACTGAGGATATTCTTTGACGATTCACATGCATCATGGAGAATTTTGAAGAATCTTGGATTTATACATAATTCTGTTTTGTCATTGTATCCCTTTTTTTAACACTAAACTGTTCCTTTGAAATTCCTGCACAGAAGAAAAGAGGATATTTTCAAGCGTCTAATAGAGGAGCTGAAGAAAATAGTCTAAAGCTATTGAAAATATTTAGAAAGTATTTAGCAATATCTCTAAGCACAATCTCCTGTTTTTTCTGCAATTTTAAATTTAATACTGTGCTTTTAGTGATTTTTAAGAAAGTGCTATAATTGTTTCCAAGACCTTGCAAGTATGGAAAAAGCCTGAACTTCACAATAATGTGAAAAAGTCACTTACTTTTCTGTGCCTCAGTTCTCCATCTGAAAAATGAGTAGGACACATCATTTCTCCTGTCCTTTGACTGCCTTGTCTATTTAGATTTGTAACATTTTCAGGTCAGCGGCTATCTCTCATTATGCGTTTGTACAGCACTAGTACAGGGGCCTATAGTCACAGCTCTAATATTAATAATATGCAGCAAAAGCTATTTAGCTCTTTGGCTGCAGCACCCTAATGTGGACTTGTATCAAGGGACCTGTAACAGAAATTTTCCCTGAAACACCCCACCATCTTCAGTAGGTATTGATCTGGGGGGAAATTGTTTCTACTAAATCACTAGGTGAGGTGACTCATTTACCCCACCTGAGGGAGGATGTAAGGTGGGGGTGGAAATTTAGGAGTAGCCAAGCCTGTGGGAAAAAATTGAACTTATCTTTGTTACTGCTGCACCTTTGTCCAAATGGGTTAGCCAATATTCAGGGCCTTGCTGGGTTGTTTCACTAGGAGAAGAAATTGATGATGAGTAAAGTCCTGTTCTACTGACCCCAACTGGAATAAGCAACAGCAGGGAGTTTTCTTGCTCATAACTTCCAAGCCTGCCATTCCATCCTCACTCATGCCTTCTTTTCTGCCTTTGTCGCCCACACAGAAAAACACAGCTGCAGCCAAACAACCTCCCAGCCCTTGTGTTCACAGTCAGTCCCAGGGAAAACCCTCTCATTCTCCCTGAGTTAGTTCTTGCTCGGGTCTTTCCCTGTGGCACAGTGCCAGAGGTGGGGGGCTTCTGGTTTTTCAGGTATCTTATTCCATAAATGAGCTTAACTGCTCTTTTCATTTGGATGAATGAAGGGTGGCTCACACTCCCATAAGCTTTAATGAGGTCTGTGGTTGCCTACAGCTCAAAAGACCTGCTTGCTCTCAGTCATTAACACCTTCCAGCATAACATTATGTTGTTGTGGTTGTTTTCTTTGTTGATAAAGCTAAACCAAAGGAAGACTTTCCATATTGTGTGAACTGTGTTTATAGAGCAGATTGGAAAAGCCACCTGCTCAGAGGGCCAAATTCTATAAAGACTGAGCCAAAGCCTATTACAATCAATTGGAGTCTTTTGATTTATTTCAGTAGACTATAGATCAGTCCCCATAATCTTTACCCAGCCAAAACTCCCACGGTAATCAACTGAATTCATTAGGTATATTAACTGAGTAAGACCTGTGTGCTGTGGCCCAAAACAAAGTGTGATTCCTGCAGAGCGAATTCTTCTATCGTCCCATTTTACAGTAAAGAGTTTACTCAATATTGACTAAAGTAAGGCCACTTGGGCTTCCTGTCTTCAGTTGCCACAAGTTTCCATTGACTTTTCTAAAGTCCATATCAGCAAAGCATTGTGGTGAGAGTGATAAACATTCACATCATTTTGGTTATGTATTATGGCCTTTAATCTCAAACAGGCAGAAAGATGAATGAATGATCAAGAAGTTAAAACTATGGAATCATTCTCTCACATGTTTATCAGCTGGCATACAAGTATCTCATTGGTGTGACAGCACTAGAATGGCAAATTCACCACGTTTGCCTCAGTTTTAAAAAGTGCAGAAAACAAAAACTATTGTCACATTAATAAAGTAAATTAAATAAGACCCCTCGTGTCAATGATAAAGAGTGTCAACATAAAGAAGGAAGACATTTCTTCACCCAAGGTTCATTTTTTTAGATCTTATGATTGATTCTCCTTTGTTGCCTCTCAACCTCTCACAATCAAGAATTGAAGGGGATAGAACAAACCAAGAATAATGAATGTGTTTTCTAAACAGCAGTTGGTTGTGGGCAAAGAGATAATAGCAAATGCAAGAGAGGTGCCAGACAGTGTTTAAATGGAATCTCTCTCACTTTCTCTTTTTAAAGTGAAAAAGAAAAGGGAGCTTGAGCAGTGAAGAATCTAGAACCTACTTCACTCGAGATTTCCCTGTGAACAGAAAAGTGCATTGATGCCGATCACATAAGGTATTTTAAACACACCAAAAAATGTTTGGTATCCTTGTGGATTTTGTATAGCTTGTGAAATGTTTTAGTGCAAGATACTTTTCGATAGAGAAAATTACTTTTTTTTTTTTCTAAAAATGGCTTTTTCTGACTTCAAGGATATGTCAAATTAGTGAAGGTGTATTTTTATGGCTCTTATGTTGCTATTTCAGATTGCAAGGATAAGCAAAAAACAATCTGTATGCATTTGCTGACTGTTCAAATATTTCTTGCATTCCTTTGCCTTCTTTCACTATCAACTTATGCTTCATCAAATTCAAAGTTGTCATGGTTCATTATCCATAGATGATCTTGAGCAGTCTTGCATCATAAAAAAAATATGCTGTGGCATCTGCCTTTGAGCTTTTGTGTACCACTGTACATATCACTTCTAGGCAAGGTTATCTATCTTTGGTTTAACCTCTGTTTAATGTATGGTATTGATGGCTACAGCAGCATGTATCATTGTTTTCACACATGTATGTCTCAATCCATGGAAATGGTATAAATTACATTGTTATGAACAGTGTAGTTGTGTTTATAAAATGTCTGCTTTATTGTTTTAGCTAATGAGTTCCATCCAATTCAATCATTACACAGCTAAGAATCATCATTAGCCAATCAAATTGCTCCCTCAGTCTGTCATTTTGAGTTCTTGTACTGCATGTAAGAGAGTGTTTTGAAGTTAGTTGTAATTGAATTATGAATAATAATCTTTTTATTCAGTCCCATGTTTTCTGAATATTCAGATTTTAGAAACCATAAATGAATTCCACAATCCTGACACTTTATATTATTAATATTGATTATATTCATAAAAGTTAATTATGTCCAGACACTCAGAATTACGTTTAATGAATTGAATTACCATAGAGGAAATAAAGATTCAAATGGTTACTAGTATTAAAAAATACTTTTTTTAAATGAAAATGTATGTACTTAGATAATGGTAAATAAATGCCTGTTCACGCTCTTTTGTATCCGACAATTCACATGCTGAATGCCTTTGATTAGTGATGTTTTGAGCTTAAAATTTCTCTATGTACTTCTTTGCTGGGGTAATATTTTAAATTTAATCAGAAGTTAACTTACTATTAAAACTGCATCCATTACTTCTAACTTCTTTATCTGAAAATAGATGCTGTCAGTAGTGACATTCACTACTAATTCTTTTAGCTTTGTTTCAATGCCTCTTGAATTAGTAAATGTTTGAAATAATATGAACTGAAATAACTGGCTTTATGTATCCAACTGTAATTTATTCTTAGTACACTATACACAGGTACCTCTGCCTACTACAGCCTAGAAATCCAGAGACACTTGGGTGACATTCTCCCCTAGGAAGTCATAGCACAAGAGAAACATTAGATTCCCTATATTGTTTCAATCCTGATACAACTTTTGATTAAAATACCATAGTATGTACCATTCCTTCTAACTGTTGAAAGGTATTTTCATAGTCTGAAGTTATGTGCAAGACTTTTGATGCATGTTACACATTATTCATACCACTTTCTCTTGCTTACATTGCAAGGACTTCATTCCGATAGAGCTTCCTGCTGCTTCTGGGGGTTTGTGTGTGTGTGAGTGTGTTTTGGAGGGAGAGCTTCTAGAATTTGAGATAATTCACAGGTCAAATGACAGACAAAAACCTACAAAGCTGAGGAAATTCCAAGAAAGTACCCAATAGAAGTTCACAAAACAAGTGAAAAGGCTAAACTTGAATGAAAAGCAATATATCCTGCTCCGTCCCTTTATGAAAATAATACATTTACAAAAGCTTAGTATTATTTTTCTATTTGTAGAGGGGGGGGGTCCCAGTTAAGCTAAGTCTTTCAGTCCATCTGTGACCTTAGCTCTGGCTCTTGTTTTGCCAAATGCCTGTTTTATTTTCAGTACGAAAAATTCAATACAACCTTTTGCAATTTGTAGGAAAGAGGAGGAGAGAGAGAGATTGGGGGGAAAAAATTATCTACTTACTCCCCCAACACTTCCTCCCACAGATACTGTTGAAAATGAATCTTGATTGCAGTAGGAGTGTGTTCATTAGGATGATAAATATTAATTTCCATCTCTGTTCGCAATCATGTGTGTCTTAGTCATGTGTAGCTTCTTCTGGGAATATGAACTACTTCTCATGAATCTGTCTGGGAGTTAAATAAGTCACCAATGCTTAAATCTGTTCTCGTAGATAACTCATTCTAATTGAAATGAGGACTGGCAAACATTTTGGGATCTGAGAGCTTAAGTTCCTATTTGAACTGTGGCTTCCAGGACTTGCACTCACATCTGATTGTGTTTGAACCTGGATTGCTACTAACCAGCTTACCCACATATACCAGTGAGTGACAATAAAATACGTAACTAAGAACATGGGATAGAATAAAGTTTCCTGTAAAGTAAATATAAAGTGGAAAGCACAAACAGAGCAAAACTATGTCTAGGCATATTTCAGAAAAATCTATAAAGGGCATGTTGAGACTGAATGGACTGCACAATTCCATCCAATTTTAGCAATGAACTTTAAATGTCTGCCAGGTAGCAATTACCACCCCATTCTTTCTTAGTTGAGCATTCCGGAATTGCTTTTTTAATAGCATCTTCCAATATTGATAACTTATAACACATTGTACGATTATCAGTAAAATTTTGATTAAAGGGAATTATCTACTAAGATCTCAATTACACAATGGGATCCATGCTGATGGAAAATTATGCTGGCACAAAGTTCACTGGATTTCATTGGGATCCTGTTGCATGATCAGAGTATGTATCTTTCAAATTACAGATTTTAACATTTTTTATCAAGTGACTTTGGAAACTTTTTGGATAAAATCAACTTTTGGGCCAAACTCTTCGCTATTACAACTACCTTGGCCTCTCCAGAAATGCAAAGTGACTCACCAGAGATGTAAAACCACCTTATCAAAGCCCCTGGGGATTCTGATACTTTAAGAGGAATCCTCAAATGGCATAGAGCTGTCAAAGCAGGTCTACTCCAGCCCACTGTCTCTGCCCCATCACCGTGAAATACCCAGGAGAAGGCAGGATAGCCACTATGCCCCAGTGATTCCCCTTTTGGACCAGTAGCAATTGCTACAACTTAGAGATGCCCCCAGACGTCTGTAAATTGTGCTTTTGTGAATTTGGTGCTTTTGGCCCTAAAATCAGTGAACCCAAAGCTAAACAGTCTTGAGAATATTGCCTCTTGAACTCAGCGAAGTTATGCCTGCTTATACCAGAGCTCAATATGTTCCTGTTTGGCAACTCTTCCGCTTTCTTTTTAATAGTATTCTGTAGCCCATTGATTCAGAAACATAAGAACAAAATCTGGACTCCTTATTCAGTTCTCATGCAGGCAAAACTCTCGTGACTCTAATGGAGTACAGGGATTCCAGGCAAAACTCCATTATAGTCTATGGAGTTGACCAATGGAACAAATGGAGGATTTAGCTCACAGACATTTTATCTTCATTATGATGCATTTATTAATCTTATAAACATATATAAATATCTACATGTTTTTATGCAGTTAGCAATGCCAAAGTGTTGCCTCCTGAGTGTTCTTTAAGTGGGTTGAGAAAAATGACAGGTCTTCCTAACTAATTCCAAGTATTTTTTCCTCTTTTCAGAACCCTTTTTCCTTGCCCATAGACTTACCAAATTCTCTGGACACCAAAAGTAAGGTGTAGTTATAAGGTGTTTCTATATCAACACCAACTATTTTCTGAAGTAAGGGATAATCCAGCTGATGAACTCTCACTTGAAACTTGTTCATTGCAAGTGTGCTTTAAAGCTGTTAGAATTTGCAGACTTGTCTCAAAGAACAAAGGTCATACAGTCATAGGCGCTGACTCCGTGGGTGCTCCGGGGCTGGAGCGCCCACGGGGAAAAATTGGTGGGTGCTCAGCACCCACTGGCGGCTCCCAGCCAGCCCTGGGTCCCGCGCCCAGCTCACCTCACCACCGGGAGACGTTCCGGGGCCCCGCCCCCGCCCGACGTTGCGTCGGGGGCGGGGCCCCATAACGTCACCCGGCGTCGGGGGCGGAGCCCCGCCCCCCGACGCCAGGCGTCAGCCCCCACCAGCGCCGCCGGAAGTTGGCACCTGTGCATACAGTGTAATAACACCTATGAAAATATGAATGTCCATGATTCCTCTTTCCCATCTCCCTCTTGCTCTCATAACCAGTACTCTTTTCCTTTCTTACATCCTCCTCTGGTGATCCGGTGATAAATAAAAATCCCTCTATGAAAACCTCTTGGTATTTCCTAGTTAACTTGGAAGTAACACAAAATTCCTCATTCCATGACATCACCAATACCATCATTTGCAATGAGACTTCTGTTTTTTTCCAGATATCAACAGTGAACCAGAAGTACCAAGAGGATTTTGCAGGAAAAACTAGAATTTAAAGCAGGTAGCATAGCTAAGCACAGACTTTACACTCCCTTATCAGAGAGACAATAGAAATGCTGGTCCAGAAAGTTTTTTTTCTCTTCGTGGGGTGCTGTATTTATTATAGGCTCTTGGCAAAGTGTGGAAAGCCCCCCCCAAAACAACCACCATGGGCCTCTCTACCTTGGGTCCCAAGCCTACTGTTTCAGTCTTAAACATAAACAATTTTGCACAACCTGTTCAAAATATTGAAGAACCACCCCAGCCAACTAATTCGAGTAGGGGCCTTGCTGTGAGCTCCCTGCTGTCCCCGGTCTCCCAAGAACCTTCCCAGTGGAAGTCAGCAGGGAAGATGGTCAGGAAATGGGCTTTGTTTCTGCAGAAAACTTCAAATTTTTTCAAAAATCAAAAACTTGAAAACAGAAAAGATTTCAGTTTTCGTCAAGGGGGAGCTGAACAGCTTTTGAGGAAAGACAAGGTTTGCCGTGAATGTTTTCATTGGGGTTGAAAACCCAATTTTCTATGGAAAAAAAGTTTTCAGGGAAATTGTCTGACCAGCCCCAGTCACCAGATTGTGATCCCTAATTGGCAGGGTGATAGGTCCAATTCATTGTTGCACGATGCTACTGAGGCCGAGAACATAGCAAAATTCCAAAAGTCATTGGACATTTATATGGATAACAAGAATATCTAGAGTTATCTTAGTAAATACCAAGAGAAAGTTTTAGAAGAGAGAAAACTCCATGTTCAGGGCATGAACCAATCTCCAATTATTAGATGTTAAGAGGAGCCTCCCGTGGAGGGCAGATTATACTACATCTAACTGCTGCAGGGTTTCATGCACCTTCCTCTGAAGTATTTGGTCCTGTTCACTATGACACACTGTATGCTTCATTCCAAAGCTCTGAGACTACTGTGTAACTTGCCCGTCTAGGAATTTAGTAAAGAAATCACTAGGATTAGGCCTGTTATATTCATTACCTCTTGTTTCCCACTAATGATGATCTCATGCAATTTTTTTTCTTATCTTCATGTTGCTCTGTTGTGGTGAAGAAACCTTAGCTGATGAGCAAAAACAAAGAACGCAAAAAATAGACAGTTTTGTGTAAACTAGGAGACCGTGTAGACTTATACAAAAAGGCAAATACTGCTCTCAGTTACGGCAGTGTAAGTTAGGAGTAACTCCTTTTTAAGTCAGTGGAGTAACCTGAATATGAGAAGAGACTTTGGCTTGATATACATTTTGGGGGCCATTTTATTTTTCTTCTGGGTGTACAGTAATCCAGAATTTGACTTCCTGGACTAGGAAGTAGTTAATCTCTTTCCTAGGACTCTGAGATAGATTTCTCTGTGCCCCAACTATACTGTTCCCCTTTAAAGGAACAACATTGGTTGCCTTTTCCTCTTTACAATCCTGGGAAAACTCATATTCTGTGAACTCAGGGGGCCTGGCTCTTCTTTTATCTTGACATCTAGACATTTATATTTGAACAAATCAGAATGGAGTCTATAAAGAGGATCAGAAGTTTAGTGCTATGGCCTACGACTAACAAGGGTCTGAACTAGTCTTACTTTTTATAAATGGTATTGGAGTCATGGGCCTGAGAGGGGAAAGAGCCTTTTCCAACACTTAGTCCTTTCTGTGCAGAAAGGACTAAGTGTAATAGTGAATGACTTCTGCCATTTGTGTATGATCTCTATATAACAAACACTATGTATCACCTTAAACATGAAATGCACATTTCATATTTGCAGTTATAATGAAGAACAAACTGAGCTGTTTCTATTATTAGCCTATCCAAATGATGAAGAAATTCTATTTAGGGCTTAATCCTGCAGTCAAATGTTGCACATTTAAAACTCACAGTAGAGTTTTGCCTATTTAGGACGGCAGGAATGGGTCGTAAATAGGGTTGCCAACTCTCCAGGATTGTCCTGTGGTCTCCAGGAATTAAAGATTTATCTTTAATTAAAGATTATGGTCGTGATGAAACCTTCAGGAATATACCTATCCAATATTGGCAACCCTAGTCCTAAATATATATAGTGTTACTGTTTCATAAATACTGGGCCTGGTGGATTCAGATGTATTTTTTTACTGCTGTAAGAACATTGATTTCAAGGAAGTTCTTCTGTCTTTATGCTTTCCGTGAACTCGTAATCTGCCCCAAAATTTATTTTATGGAAATAATTTTATTTTCAGCAAAACTGTGTTTATGGTAGAAGTGGAGAGCTACTGATTTTTGTTGTTTAATTATTCGTATCCAGTGTGGCTTGAATCTTGTGCTAGTAAAGAAAAGCAAGGAGGCTAAATTCTGCCATGGTGCATCCTACTGACCATACTTCCTGCTATCCATTCAGCCCTGCTGGCCTAATACAGATAAAGAATGCACAATGTACATAGTATGTATGTGTTTATAACCACCTCTTAACTGTCATCATTCAAATTCTCTATTAATGATGCCACAAACACCATATTAACGGTCAACTTTCTAATGGCAACGAGGGTATTTAATAACTGGTATTTATATTGTACATGCCTATATATTATGGAAATGTATAGGTTAGAGAGTTATCAGCATTACTACTACTGATTGTTCCTGACATTGTGAGATAGAAGGTGAACCAAGCAAAACAATTCATTGACTTTTACAACATGACCAACTGGTTTGAACAGTTTGTCCAAACAATTGATTTATTTTCTTCTGTCTTTTTTTTTTTTTTTTTAAAAAGACAGTATGATGTGAAATCTTTGTATTTTTGAAGTACAACTGCTTATCTGTGCCTGACACCACATCACATCATTATGAGAGGTCCAAAATGTGCAGTTCTTTCTTGGATTTAATTATCTAGCAATTTTCAACAATAGCCTGACTGCTACTGACATGTAGAATTTCAATTTGTTCAAATATCGTGTGTGTGTGTGTGTGTGTGTGTGTGTGTGTGTGCGCGCGCGCCTCCTTGATATTGATAACAATGGCTTCTGTTAATGCTTATCTACTTTTGATTCTGAAAATGGAATAAAGAAGGAAAATACAAAGTAATAGCTACATGCTCTAGTTAGTGAGGCAGCCATCAAGGCTTTTTATCACACTAATATTTGGAAAAATGCAGTATTCGTTTTGAAGCTTAGTTTTTCAGATATCTCAAGGAAACAGAGATTGCAAAGAACAGCTCTGGCATGGCAAATATGCCCACAAAGCAAAACAAATCATCATCCAAACAAGGAGTGATTGGTCTTGTGGGATTCTTTGTTACATTTTCCTGATAGCTTTCTGACATGTTAATTATCATGTTTATCTCGCTTGCTGGCTACAGTTTTTTGACTCTATGGTGTACTTGATGTTTGGGTTTGTTCCCCAAACACAGCAGAGATGAGAAAAGAAGCCACTGTTAGTTTTTCAGTGTAACATGAACCAGTCAGAGTGGCCAGTCAAGGTAAAGAAAATTGTGAAGGGAAGAACCCCATATTCTTGTGTTTTCAAAATAAAATAGATTCTCTAAGTAATGAGCAGTTGGTAAAATGGAAACAGAATTGAAAATATGGGTGAATTTGAATTCATCTGTAAACAAAGTCATAAAATTCAGGAAGCATGGATAATGTAGGCACAGGTCAAGTGTTATATTGTGCTCCCTTTAAAATGAGTGGAAATATTGAAAACCTGTATATTGAAATACAATATAAAACACAGCTTGTGTCTATAAAATATTCTTGTGGCCCTGCTACACCCCACCCCAGAGTAGGGCAGTAGAGAGGTCCTCCAAGCTGCCTAGAGTGACTGTGTGGGAAGCAGCCAATTAATGTCCAGCGGTCAATATAGGAAGAGCTGCAGGGCCAGAGCGACTTCAGTTCCTTGCTAGAGATGGAGGAGAATGGATGGTGCTCCAGGCTGGCTGCTGGGTCTCCATGAGGACAGGGCCCCGAGGTAAGGGTGAAGAATGTGTGGGAGCCACGGGGAAGTGGCCTAGGGAATTATAATAGCAACACGGTTTCAGGACCGGTGGTCCGGAAGGGGGCCCGACTATATTGCATATGTTTTTGTCTTTCTCGGTAGTATCATTATTTGTCGATTTGTTTTTGATATCCATTATAAAATCGGTGAATTTCAAAGAAAATGATATACAAAATTCTGTCAGTTATTGGCTAATATAGTCTCTAATCAACCAAAGAACTACTAATTACATATTAAGAACAGAATATAATTATATTTTAATGTAATTCTTAACAAACTATATATTTCATGTTCAATGCACGCACAATTCTGAATAACGGTGTGCGAACTTGTGCCGTGACCCGAGCATTTCCGAGTATTTCCGACTCTATACGAACATTCGCTTCTGCGCTTTGACAGTATGACAGTGCAGTCTCATCTTATTATGCGCAGTCGCATTTGTATGTTTTCGTAAGTGAACACTGCGAATACAACAAAATTGATGTGTGGTACACATACATACAAGTTTAACGTTTAAAGTGTATAGTTTAACAAAGATCGTGTGGGTGCTTATATTATTGATATTAGTCATTGGGATCTTAATATTCTCAACAGGTATGAATATTATCATATTTATTATTAACATAAAAATGAGATCATGCATTTATTTTATATTACAGTGAATTTAAAATAACTATAATAAATTTTTTAATTTTAGATAATGTTTTTTTTTTTTTACCCCTTTTCAGTTCTTACCATGGATTATCATCACACATCTGGTATAAAAAAATGGAAAGAACAAAAAAGAAAGAGAGAAAAGAGCTGCTGTAGGTGTAAAGATTTTTATCCGGTCCGCCCTTGCTGGGGGACCTGCAAAAAAATTTTCACCGAGGCCCGAACCCGCTCTTGGCGGCCCTGCACAGTTTATTTAAAGGGATATTGTGAATGGCTGCTATCTATAGGGTCCCTGGGTTGGGACCTGGAGTAGAGGGCTCGCCCAGATTCCTCCCCCAGCCACTGTGAAAGTGGCCTGGACTTTGAGGTACCCCAGAAAGGGGACTGAACTGTAGTGGCCCAGCTGAAGAGCTGGGGCCAGAAAGGCCCTGAGAGGGAGAAGACATTGCCTCCAGGGAAGGAACCCTGGAACACTGCTCTATTCTGGAGCAGGGACAGACTGAGAGAGACATCACAGAGGGCACTGAGAGAGGCCCCAAAAGGGTTGCATTGCTTTTATCACAGACGGATAGTGTATGGGACTCAGCCAGAGGGCTGAATCACTGAAGATCTGCCAAGAGAGAGTTCAGGCACATGTGCTCGGCCAGGGGGCGCTTGTGAGAGGCGAGTGCACCCTGTTACAATAATAAATACAGTATGGTGGTGTTTAGTTGACTTTTTAGGGGTGAAAATCAAACATAGTCTATAGAAATATGAAATGCTGGTATTTTCTAAGTTGCAATTTACATAAAGCTTTAGTCTTAAAGAATATTAATTCTATTTTTATAGCTGTCACTTAGGAAACTATTTTGGGCAAAGCAAAATGTTCTTTATATACTGTGCCCTAACCAATCGACTACTGGATACATGCAGGCTATCAGTGCCTCTATGCTGGTTTTTTGTGAATCCAGCCCTTTATTTATTTTGCTTTTGTAATGCCCAAACCAAAACATTTTGTGTGACAGACTACATTCTTATGTTCACTTTTTTTTTTTTTTTTTTTTTACACAGCTATGATGATTTTTGTACAAAGTATGCCTTCTGAGGTATCATTTGAAAACTCATAATCTGCTGAACATTATTGTTCTGGTAAAATGTGTGGTGCTGTTGTATGTAAAGTTTATAAGATTCTACTGTATAACATTGCTGTAACATGTTCCAAAGTTAGAAAAGCAGGCCCAAACTAGTTCTTCAGAGTCAAAAAGACACACTGATGCCCTGGCCAGGTATCGACATAATCAAATGGATTATCCTGAACTATCACTTGGCTAATGTCCATTCTTTGGCAGGAAGAAGGGTGTGAGTGAAAACTTTACATATTGGCAAAGACACAACTGGGGTTTTCCCATGTAAACAGACTGTTGCCTGAGCCCCAGCTGGAGGTAATCCTCAAAGAGGGAAGAAGGGTATAAGAATGAGAAACAGAGGCACACAAATCACCTTTTTCCCCATCTCTACTCACAACCTCAACGTCTGAAAGACAAAGGAAGCATCATTGGACTGGGAGGAGGTCCTGGCTGAAGCAATCCAGCCAGACTGCTGTAAGCTTATAGTGAGGAAAAACCTTTTGCTTTCAAGTTCACTTAGCTTGTTAAGTTAGGTATTAGTTTGCCTCTTATCTTTTATTTTCTTTGTGACCAATTCTGACTTTTATGCCTCATTACTTGTAGTCACTTAAAATCTGTCTTTCTGTAGTTAATAAACTAGATTTATTAATGTATCTAAACCAATGTGTGTTTGAATTGAGGTGTTGGGAACCTTCACTTGAGATAACAGGACTGTGCATATCATTTTCCATTGATGTCAGACTTTCTATAAGATTGTATTATCCAGGATGGTGCTAGGCAATACAAGATGAACATTTCTGGGGGAATATCTGGGACTGGGAAGTTGTTGGTGTCATCCTATATATAATTCATGAGTGGCTAGCCAGAGCATTCATGTAATTCAGCGGGGAATGATGTTGCATGAACTGGCCAGGAGTGGTTGTTCTCACAGCAAAGCAGAGTAAAATGCACCCCAGCTTGAAGAATTGAGGGGACACAGGTGCTGAACAGTCCAGATTGTACTCTGGGGAATATCACACTTTTACACCCAAAATGAAACATTTCCAACTTTTTCGATATGCTGACAGTTCTGAAAAATGTTGGGTTTGGGTGGAACAAACATTATTTTTCACTTTTTTTTGGAACTCCCTGCTAACCAAAAAATGAATTATTTGTACAAATGTAGCTTCCATTTCCATGCTGGCCTCCATCTTGTCAGTGTCAGGTATTGAACAGGAACTTCCTGAGTTAAACACACGAGTCTGTATAATTTGATTTTAAGAGCCAAACTCCAAAATTATTAGCTGTAAAGCTCAGATATTCTCTCTAGATTGTGTATATAGTGGCAGGGGACATGTAACATGCACTGGCCAGTGTGGGAGAGGAGAAGAGGAAGGGAATCAGTGTGTGTAGAGACAGAGGGTGGGAAGAAATCTTTCTTTATTATGTGAGCCCACCAGGAGGTGGGACAGTTGGGTACATCTGATATATTGGCTCTTGTAAGTAAGCTTTAAAATCTACTGGAACAGCACTAGAAAAATAAAAAGAAAGGAGCGGGTGGAGACAGGACAGAGAGCTTCCATCACTTAACATCATTCCAGTTCTTTCTTTCTTAGAAACAGATGGCTGCAATGAAATGGGATTCCTTTCTATTTTATAAACCTTAGTACAGTATAAAGTAAAACTGTAATTTGTACATTGAGATTATAACACAGGTAGAGAACGTAGGTCTACCTTTCAGGGGCAGGAGAACAGATGAAAGACAGCAGGTTGGCATCCTTGGTATACGTGATTGGTTTTGGCAGGAGAGGTGCAGGTCATCTTACAGTATTTGGTAAAAGACAGCTGTTGTTATGATTTGTATTTGATGGTGGAACTCTCGTCCACATCAGTTAAGATGCACGTGTTCTGAAGAATATAACAGACACCTAAATAATGGACAAATTGTCTTTTGCACAAACTTGTAATAAATGAAGCACAGCGTGTGAAATTTCATTGAACTGCAGCACAATTGTGCATATTTATGTACGCAGGGGATGCTTGATACTTCTTTGGTAAGCTCAGGAATACTTTACAAGTGAATAGTTGTGTACAGCACACTGTCACTTACACACATTTTTTCCAGTATATTTCTACACTGCAGTTCATTCTGCTTTCCTTTTTTACTAGCAATAAAATGGCTCCTTCTGTGTTAATACATTTTCCGTGATTGCTGCTGTAAGCAAGATACATTCTGGTCTTTCTATACTCCATGTTTTAAAATGTGCACTTTGTCCATTTATAAGCAGCACGGGACACTACCTAGCTTTAAAGTCTGGCATGAAGTCCTGCATGGAAAATGTCACATAAAAATAGTGAGAGATGTATGCAGCTTTATGTTTAGAATGCAGGCTCATCCATATGGCCACTCAGACGTGTTCTATCTTTAACAGCATAAGGAGGCTGGTTAGATGATTTTAAATTCCCAGACATTTTCCTCTGCTCAGTTTCTGTAATTCAGCTACTCCAATTACGAATGTTTCTTTCTCTTTAATTATGAATAACATGAGGCAGCCACTATGTAACCAAGGGTTGTTGGTTTTTGTTTTTATTTTTTGTTTGTTTGTTTTTCATCATCACTTCCATCCTCTTCTTCAGCCTGCCTATATCACAGTTCACTTACTAGTTGAGCACTGGAGGGTCTTCAAAAACCAAAATTTATTAGGATCAAAAACAAATGGGGGCGGGGGAGCAGTGAATGGAGAAGTATAAGCGTGTTGGACAGACTGGTTTGAATAAAATAAGCACTGCTCCAAACCTTCACCCGTCCCTAAACCAAAATGTGAAGCAAACACTTGGAAGGTTTGAAAAAGTTCTGAACTTCATTTACTTGCCTGTTGCAATGGATCTTTTGGGGATGGGAGAGGGCATTCTCCTATCCCTGAAGAGGTCTACTTCCTTCTCAGTGGGACTGGTATCAGCAAGACCCACCAATCCTTCTGGGTTTTGGATCCAGTATTTTTAAATGCAAATGTGCTGTATCACCAGTCTTCTGTATAACTTGTGCCCCATTGTGTTCCTCTGAGTTTGTAAAATCCCCAGAACAAGTATGAATCCCTTTCCCAAAGTTAGCAGGAAGGGAGGGAGCTATCTAATGTGCTCTGGAATTTTACCATCCATCACTGCTCTCCAGGAAGATTCAGAGTGCCTTTCCATTTTGAAATATAGTTCAATAGAACTGAGTTCCACATGGTGCCTACCTACTGCGTCTAGGTGGGGATGGGGAAAGCTGTCTACCTGACTGTCCTCTAAAGAGGAAACCTGCTTCCTGGCAAGCCACTCCTCTCAGCTAAAGGGGATCTGCTAGATGAAGGCTGGTTAGATGAGAGGGTATTCTTTACTGGGGAGGAGGATGATGGGAGCCTATGGTTAGGACAGTTGAGAGAGATTTTGAATAAACATCTATAATTTCAGGTGCTTATCTAAACCCTTTGAAGTTTGTCAACCACTTATGTATGTTATGTGCTCCCACCACCCATAATACAATCTTACAGGAACATTTGTTCAGTTAGTGACTTGGCCAGCCATGCCCTGATGACCAGTTAACGTGAGTGCAAAGATGCAGTAATGCACAACATTATGTCACTAAGATCAATTCAAAGTGCTTGACTTGTAATGTTACCACTTTACTTTCCTGCCATTGCTTTTGCAGCATGTTGAACGTACTACTACCATTACCAGGGGAGAAAGGGCTTTTACAGCCTGCATGACCAGGAGAAATTCTTGTTGATGCAATTTTTACCCTTTCTGACCCTCTGCAGCAAATGCCCAAGAAAAAGCTTCAACTCTTGCTGTGTTTAGCAGCTGCCGCTTGGCAAAGTGCCTCAAGTTTATCTCTGAAACTCTGCTGGGGATATATGGATATTTTTAGCTTTGATTTCTGTCTTATGCAGAACATCATAAAGTAAAGACTTGTAACTGGCTGGCAGTGTTGGCCTAAACTGCTCCACTCTCCAAACAGATGTTGATGTTATGGGAGGAAGAGTTAAACTGGCTCTGAATTTCTATGGCAGGTGACTTATTTCCCTACCTGGATATAAGACAAGTGGGAGTAACTCTCAAGAGAGATGGAGGATCTAGGGTGGAGGAACTAAGAAGTCTTGGGATAGCAGTCTCTTGGAGCAGTCGAGCCTGGGAAGAAGGCTTGAGTTGAACTTTATTTTAATTCAGTTTTTTTGTTAGCAAAGCCAGACTCCAAAAAAGGGGGTGAGGAATTTTTTCTACCTAATATGCAGACTTAATTATAGAGTGGGTTAAGAAAGGCACTGCTCTCTGGCTGCTCTCACACTCCCATTGACATTAGTGGTCATGTCACTCACTCTTAGGGAAGAATAGGGCCCTAACTCATTTGGGGTCTGCTTTCCCCTTGCACTCATCTGTTCAATTCCCAACGATGCTAATGGGACTTTTCAATATGTATTGACAGGAGAAGTAGACTTCCTTTTTTCTTCTGTCACTTGGTAGTTATGTAGCTGGAGAGCTTGAGTGCTTCACCGAGAAAACTGCTGTTTTGCCGATAGAACTAAGTTTAAAGGGAGGATCAGATGGCGATGACATAGGGGAGGCTGTTTTTCCTTTTTACTTCAGTGTTTTCCTGCATGTGTCTCTCCCTATAATTATCATTTTAAATCAGGCTTTTTCATACCCATCCTTTCGTTTGTTCTTGCCCATCACCTTGAAATTCCTCCTCGATACTAACTGTACTTCTGCTGATGCAGTGACTTCATTTTAACAAGTGTCTGTTCAGCCAGGACAGTGCTAGTGTTAATCGATTACATGGCTAGGGCCAGCAACCCCTAACCACCAGTTAAGAGGTGACAGCTGGATTGAACACATCTTTCCTTGAACACCTAATATATGATAACACTGCAATATCAGTGCTAGCCTTGGGATTAGACATAGGTTAAAATTATGTAACCCTTCTGCCATGGGCTGTCAGCAGCAAAAAAGGGCTGTGTTCAAATATCTAGGGGTTCCTCTTGAAATTTACAAATGCCACTGGTGCAAATCCCAACCCAGAAACCTGGGAGAAACTAAATACCTTCCCTGGCCAGCCTTAACAAGCACTGCTTCCTCTCTTGCAAACACAATCTGTGTGTAAGGGGACTGTTATCCCCTTACTAACATTCAGAGCTCCCAGTACCAAAAGGGGAAGGGTCGATGGGACTGACAGTCCCCAGGGGCAATGGGGAGAGGCCAATGCTCCAGGTCAGCTCTGATTGACAGGGCGGACAGGCGAATCAGGGAGTCAGGAGGTCAGGGTGAATCCCGTCCTCCGTGTGAGCTGAAGGTGCCTGAGTCAGAGTGAGTGGGGCCGAGCTGAGGAGAGGGCAGAGCTGAGCTGGGCCAGATCTGGAGGGGCCAGAAAAGCAGCCCAGAGACACAGACCTGCCCTGGGAGCAGAGGTGCAGCCCAGAGACAGACCTGCCCTGGGGGGGAGAAGCTGCAGCAGCCAGAGCCAGAGGGCCCAGGGCAGCAGCCCAGGGAGCTGGAGGCAGAGCAGCAGCAGCAGCAGTGCAGAGGCAGAGCGCTGGAGCTGGAACTGGAGCAGTCCGGAGCCGGGTGCGGTGAGCAGCTGGGGAGAGCGAGGGGAACCCTGGGCAGTGGGCCCAGCGCAGGGAGAGGCCTCAGCCAAGGGGCCCTGCAGGCCAGACGTGCAGGGGGATCGTAACCCCGACAGGGCGGGGGCGACGCTGGGAAGAAGGGTCCTGCCACCCAGAGCCTGCGAGCGTGTGGCCACCGCCGGAGCAAGTGTCCAAGCCACAGCGTCCCTGCAGCACAGCCAGGGCCTGAGAAGGAGCCTGGGACTTGCAAAGGAACAGACTGAACTGCCCTGACATGGCAGAGACACTGTTGAGATGTTCCCTGCCACAGAGCGGGGTGATGTGTTTTCATTAGCCTTTCCCATTTTTCCTTATTCCTGTTACAAATTAATCCTGTTTAGAGAGAGTACCCCGGAGTGGGGACACCCTACCCCCTGACCTAGGTGACCACAGCAAGGTTGGGGGTCGAGCCCCCCAGGAATCCTGGGCCCAGCCTTGTTGGGGGTTACGAGGACTCTGCCAGACAGAAGAGTGCAAGGGGAGTCCTCGAGGGAAACAAAACAACAATAAATGTAAAGTATGTTTGCACAAATTGGAAGTAAAATCCCCACCTTGGGCAGTAGTTCTTTGCCTTGGTCTCTTGGCCTGCTGGTTTCAACCTTGGATCGACAAACAGTCCTGGTTTGTTGTCAGTGGTTAGTGAAGTCCCAGAGCCCAGGAGTGCACTAGGGCAGGTCCATCTCAAGTGCCTGTAGGGGGGAAGAAGGTCTGCCTGGCTTCCATGAAGAGACACTGTCTCCGCCAGTAGCCATGATGCCATCTCTGTGCTGTGCTGCTGCCTCTAGCTGCACAACTGTCGTATGTGCTGTTGCTCCTAAGCACCTCTGTATCACTGTCACTGCACCACTGTCCCCACACCATCCATCTCTCACCTCTAATCACAATTCCAGATCTAGGTCTTCCAGCTCCTAACTCATCTATAGTGATCACAGCTCTTAGGGTTGCTGGTAGGTGCTGGATCCAGCTCCTTACCAATGGTCATTCAGCTCTGTCACTGCACTTGGCGGGAGTTCAATAGTACTGTATATAGGACAATTGAGTAGAGCCCTTGCTACTAGGGATTCACTCCTCCCTACAAGGTAGAAGTCTGTCTTTCTAATTTCCATTACCCAGCAGTTTTGGTTAGGGCATATCTTCACTCGGGTCATATCAATTACAGTTGTATTCCCCTTTTGTCACATAATAAGAATATGATTATTTATTTGTATTATTGTAGCACCTAGGAACCCCAGTTGTGGATCAGGACCCCAGTTTTATGAATTTTAACCAATATGCTCCCACTGGGAGGGAGAGTAACAGACATACAAATAAGGCTCCCTCATTCTGGCTCAGCCTGTCATTCACCAATAGAAGGCAGCAGAGAGCTCGTTCCCTGGAGCTGCCAGAGGTTTCCATATATTATCCTGTCACTACTGTTGCTCTGTTTAAAGAGTTGTGTTCTTTAATGATTTCAGATCATTAAAAGTGACAATGAAGCTATTGACAAGCTTTGTGCTAAATTTCACTTCCCCAACCAGATAGTCCATTCTGTGATTCATAATACTTATCATAAACTGTGTATATGACATAGACCCACACACATCTATCTGTATGTGGAGAGAGACAGAGAACACACACAAACATAGCACTAGAGCTTTACAATTACATTTATCCTGTGGGAAAGTATTTTTTGGGGTGGAGGGGACGGTTATTTTTATTTTAAAGAACCTCAGTGTTCAGTGTCTTGCAGAACATCCTCTGAAGGAACTGTGAAATCTTGAGGTTCAGAGGTGTGTGTGTGTGTGTGTGTGTGTGTGTGTGTGTGTGTGTGTGTGTGTGTGTGTGTGTGTGTGTGTGTGTGTGTGTGTGTGTGTGTGTGTGTGTGTGTGTGTGTGTGTGTGAGAGAGAGAGACATTTATATAGTTATTCAAATGTATGCTCCATAAGAGTGCCCATGCCTAGTTCTGACCACCCTTCACAAACTCTTAAAAATACAGATCGTGGCAAGTGCCGACAGATAATAGTACCCTGGCAGCAACATAAATATAACAAAAGCTTAATAAATGCCATCAACAAAACCACAGCCAAAGTCTCCCTCCATTCTTTGCATGATTTATATGGCTTTAAAACAGTCTGTAACTGTCTTCCATGACACAAACGTGCACTGCAGAAAGACAAAAGAATCTTGGACTTCTATGTGCCGAGTAATGGATAGCAATACTAAAGGTCAAACATCATGTCAACTGCACTTTTAGACTCTGATTGTATTAATCAAAAATAACATAATAAGCAGTCTAATATTGCATTCTTCATCCCTGTATACTGTAGCATCATTGCAGACCTTTAACTATTTTATGCAAAACTGACCCAAGAACCAAACAATATAACAACCTGTCTGCTGAAAAAGAAAAGACTGATGTACTTAATAACTGCTATCTTGTGATGCTTACATACAAAGGAAGTAAAATGTTTGCTCCAGCCTCTTATGTTACAAATCATCGTTTTTCTTTTCACTTTTTACTTGGATTTTCTTGTAAAACCCATAAACTGGACAAAGCAAGATACAGCATATTGGAGTATACTTTTTGTCATAAAATGTCTAATCTCATAAAAGTTAGAGACAACTGGCACAGGCTAAGGCCAGGAATCATGTAGCTAACTGCTATATGAATTTCCTCACACCATTCTGCCAATTTTGAGCTCGGTTCATACTGGTAAAACTGCTATTTCAATCCCACCCACTCTTGGGCAGAAACTCAGCCACATTAAACTATCCAAAGGGTTTGAATTGTCAACATATGTGTACTAGTTACCAAACTCATTTTTACTTTTTACCAAGCTCTAGTGTTGTGCCACGTCTTGAGAAAGGACTGTGCCTTGCAGTACATGTCCTTTTTATAACTAATATATAGCTTTATACTGTATAACTACAGACTTAGGGGTCTGTACTGGGACCAGTACTGTTCAACATATTCATAAATGATCTGGAAAAAGGGGTAAACAGCGAGGTAGCAAAACTACTCAAAATAGTTAAGTCCAAAGCAGACTGCGAAAAATTACAAAGGGACCTAAAAAAACTGGGTGACTGGGCAACAAAAGGGCAGATGAAATTCAATGTTGATAAATACAAAGTAAAGCACATTGGAAAACATAATCCTAACTGTATGTATAACATGATGGAAAGAGATCTTGGAGTCATTGTGAATGGTTTTCTGAAAACATCCGCTCAATGTGCAGCAGCAGTCAAAAAAGCTAACAATGTTGGGAATCATTAGGAAAATGATAAATAATAAGACAGAAAATATCATATTGCCTCTATATAAATCCATGGTACGCCCACATCTTGAATACTGCATGCAGATCTCGTCATCCCATCTCAAAAAAGATATATTGGAATTGGAAAAGGTACAGAAAAGGGCTTCCATATGAGGAGAGATTAGTAAGACTGGGACCTTTCAGCTTGGAAAAGAGATGACTAAGAGGGGATATAATAGAGGTCTATAAAATCATGACAGGTGTGGAGAAAGTAAATAAGGAAGTGTTATTTACTCTTTCTCATAACACAAGACCTAGAGTTCACCCAATGAAATTTAATAGTCAGCAGGTTTAAAACAAAAAGAAGTATTTCTTCACACAACGTACAGTCAACCTATGGAACTCTTTGCCAGAGGATGTTGTGAATGCCAAGACTATAACAGGGTTCAAAAAAGAACTAGATAAACTTATGTAGGATAGGTCCATAAAGGGCTATTAGCCAGGATGGGCAGGGATGGTGTCCCTAGCCTCTGTTTGCCAGATGCGGGGAATGGGCAACGGGATGGATCACTCAATTACCTGTTCTGTTCATTCCCTTTGAAGCACCTGGCATTGGCCACTGTTAGAAGACAGGATACTGAGCTAGATGGATCTTTGGTCTGACCCAGTATGGCTGTTTTTATGTTTTTAAGTACAATACAGATTATTTAGGGCAAGGTTCTACCACCCTTGACTATGTTGAGTAGCGCCTTACTTCACAAGTAGTCCACTGGTTTTAGTAGGAATAATCATGGATTAAGATGCTATTCAACATGAGAGAATGGCGGAATCTACCCCATAGGGTCCTAGTCTTAAAAACCCTTAAACAACTAGTTCTTGTCAGCAGCTAATGAACTCACTCATAGGCAAGGGGTAGAAATAAATCTGAATGTAGTTAACATTACAGTATAGTGTTCATTAACTTTAGCAAGAGTTGATTTTGAGGGAAAATGTTGCTATCATCCAATGTGTTAAATAAGCAATCATACCTTTTATTGGAGATTTTCAAAAGGAGGCTGGATAACCATCTGTCTTGAATGGTTTAAACCCAACAAATCCTGCATCTTGGCATGGGGTTAGACTAGATGACCCTTGAGGTCCCTTCTAACCCTGTGATTCTTTACCAGGCAGGTGATGGTCAGAGATCTGAGAGTTTCCATGAGACAATAGGTGGGAGGTAACTCATTTTTCCCCAAACAGATTCACAATTTACTATGCAAGATTTATAACTGTAATAAGAAATTTTGTGTCAGGTATATGAATTATATATATTTTCATAGAAGCTGAGAAATTTAAAGACACATTTTGAAGGGTGTTCTTGTATTTCTTTATTTGTTTTGTGCTAGAGACCTCTATAGGGGTTCAGGCCTGATTATGCTGGGCACTGAACACACATAATGGAAAAGACAGTCCCCACCTCAAAGACGTATTTATTTAGCACTAATTTGTTTATGCTCACTGAATTCAATACTGCAGCAGCTCTCCTCTGTATTGCCCATTAGTTGTGTATAAACATCACTCAGATGTGGAATATTACATCTATAAAAATGTTGATCTTTTGATAGGGGGTAGTCTACTTATGCATGAAGAAATGCAAAGAGTAATATGATATGATGAGTGACAAGGTTTGGATAAAATAACTCACAACCCGATTCCTTGACCAAATCTTGCACTAAGTAATTTTTTGAGATTTAGTGGGGCGTTAAAAGCATTTTTGTTTTGTTTTTTGCCAGTACTTTTTAATTTAGCTATCTCATTTGATTATTAGCTTTGGCAAAGAAAGAAAGTTTGAAGTTTCGAAATACTCTTAGAAAATCTGTTCTTAGGAAATTTCCAGTTTTTAATGATCTGAAAGTCAAAACAGAGTCTTACAAAAAGTGGAAACTAGGTCAAATTACAAAGGATGAATATAAACAAATAACACAGGTATGTAGGGACAAAATTAAAAAGGCCAAGGCACAAAATGAGATTGAACTAGCTAGAGACATAAAAGGTAACAAGACAACATTGAACAAATACATTAGAAGCAAGAGGAAGACCAAGGATAGAGTAGGCCCATTCCTCAAGGAGGGGAGAAAAACAATAACAGAAAATGTGTAAATGTGCTAAATGACCTTTTTGTTTCAGTTTTCATTTAAAAGATTAGTAGTGATTGGACATCTAACATAGTGAATGCCAGTGAAAATGAAGTAGGATCAGAGGCTAACATAGGTAAAGAACAAATTAAAAAATTACTTAGATGTCTTCAAGTTACCGGGGCCTGATTAAATACATTCTAGAATACTCAAGGAGCTGACTGAGGAGATATCTGAGCCATTAGCAATGATCTTCAGAAAATCATGGATGACAGGAGAGTTTCCAGAGGACTGGAAAAGGGCAAATATAGTGCCCATCTATAAAAGTGGGAAATAAGCACAACTTGGAGAATTACAATCCAGTCCTCTTAACTTCAGTACCTGGAAAGATAATGGAGCAAATAATTAAGCAATCAATTTGCAAACACCTACAAGATAAGGTGATAAGTAACAGCCTGGATTTGTCAAGAACAAATCATGTCAAACCAACCTAATAAATTCCTTTGACAGGTAACAAGCCTTGTGGATAGGGGAGCAGCAGTAGATGTGGTATACCTTGACTTTAGTAAGACTTTTGACGCTGTCTTGCATGACCTTCTCCTAAGCAAACTAGGGAAATACAACCTACTATAAGTGGGTGCATAATTGATTGGGAAATCATTCCCAGAGAGTAGTTATCAGTGGTTCACAGTTAAACTGGGAAGAACATATCAAGTGGGGTCCCACAGTGAGCAGGTCTGAGTCCAGTTCTGTTCAATATATTCATCAATTATTTAGGTAATGGCATAGAGAGTATACTTATAAAGTTTGCAGAAGATACCAAGCGAGGAGGGGTTGCAAGAGCTTTGGAGAATAGGATTAAAATTCAAAATGATCTTGACAAACTGAAGTAATGGTCTGAAGTAAATAGGATGAAATTCAATAAGGTCAAATGCAAAGTACTCCACTTAGGAAGGAGTAATTAGTTACACACATACAAAATGGGAAATGACTATGTAGGAAGAAGTAGTGTGGAAAAGGATCTGAGGGTCATAATGGATCACAAGCTAAATATGAGTCAACGGTGTAACGCTGTTGCATAAAAAAGCAAACATCGTTCTGGGATGTATTAGCAGGAGAGTTGTAACCCATACATGACAAGTAATTGTTCTGCTCTACTCCGCACTGATGAGGCCTCAACTGGAGTATTGTGTCCAGTTCTGGGTGACACATTTCAGGAAAGATGTGGACAAATTGGTGAAAGAACAAAAATTATTAAAGTTCTAGAAAACACGACCTATGAGGAAAGATTGAAAAAAACTGGGTTTGTCTGGAGAAGAGAAGACTGAGAAGGGACATGGTAACAGTTTTCAAGTACATAAAAGGTTGTTACAAGGAGGAGGGAGAAAAATTGTTCTCCTTAACCTGTGAGGGTAGGACAAGAAGCAATGGGCCTAAATTACAGCAAGGAAGATTTAGATTGGACATTAGGAAAAGCTTCCTAACTGTCAGGGTGGTTAAGCACTGGAATAAATTGCCTAGAGAGGTTGTAGAATCTCCATCATTGGAGATTTTTAAGAGCAGGTTAGACAAACCTCTGTCTGGGATGGTCTAGATAATACTTAGTCCTGCCATGAGTGCAGGGGACTGAACTAGATGACCTCTTGAGGTCCCTTCCAGTCCTACGATTCTATAATTAAGACAACAAAATAATTTTTTTTGGTCCTTTGTTGTGAGTCTCAGTTCTTCAGCTAGATGTTTCAGCTTTCACTTTTTCTTTATTGTAGTAAATGTTAATTTTTTGGCAGTCTCTCCCTCCAATTCAGAAAGCCTGGGAATGTTTAATTTGCATGGATTAAGCGAATGATTAGATTAACTGAGAGGTTTGCTTTAGGTAATTTCAAGGTTTTGTAATTCTACTTTGAATGCATCCTCTGCTTTAATTATTTGCATGATGAAAGAATTTAAATATTTAAAATCAAGGACCACAGGGCACATCAAGGAGTTTCTAAATCATTATTGAACAAAGTCTAGTATATACTGGATCTGTAATGCTACAAAAATGCCTAATTAAAATCACTTTACAATAATTTCAACACTAGATGCAAACTTTAGGAGAAATTGTATGGAAAAGGTAAGTTTAATAGTGGAATAAAGTGTCAGTGCGATCTTCCACTGGGCTGGAGGGAATAGTAAATTAAAAGTCGTCATGGCACACACTTTCTACTCATTCTTTATAATTTACGTTCATTAATAACTTATTATGTCTTATAGCTGTGATTTTTTGGGGGGAAGGAATAACAATATATTTCTAGCTTCAAGATGAAAGATTCAACATGCTGCATCTAATCCTCCCCGACCAAATGCTTTTGATTTCTACTTTTAAAAAGTGCTTTGAAAATATAAATATTTTCTGACCATCTCCTCTTCTCCTGGTTGGTTCTTCTGAAATGGTTTGTCTCTTGACTATCCATTTCAGTATCTAGGTGACTATACCATAAATGGCCTGATGTTCTATTTATTGAGTTGCCCTGAACTCTTGCTTCCAGCTTATTCAATGTATATGCGATGTTAACTCTGGCTGTGCAACTAGTATAGTGTCACTTAAAACTACATTCATTTAATGATCAGATTGTCTTTGCAGCTAAATTGTTAACCATTCCTATATTATTTGCCCATTCTTAGTTAGGCTGAGGGAAGGAATAAAGAAATCCTGTGTGAATAATCAGTTATGGTCGGTCTCTCTCTCACTCTCACACACACACACACACACACATAGAGACAGATGCATGGTAATACGTGGCAGTACAGTATAATGATTTTATAGGCATAAATTTGCAGAGATCAAATTTACTAATGAGTGAGTTATGTAGGTCATTCCAACTGAGTGTGCATTAAAGTCTTTTTATTCTGCAGCACACCACATATTGTGTTTATACCATGTATTTTAGAGAAGTTATATTAGAAAATGTGTTGTTTCAGTTTTTTGTGTGGATGTAAAAGTATTATTTTTCATATCCTCTTAACTGTAAAGTCAGTTTGCTTTAGTTCCCGTATACAGAGGAGAGAAATGCTATTACATTTTAAAAATCTCTTAAAGTGAACTTCAGTAACTATTTTATAAACCATGAATTCATTATTTTAAGGTCTGAGAGCTTGCAAACTTCCATGAATCAAAATGTATGGTGTTTCTCACTGCTAATCCTGGAATCTCAACTTGTCAGTGAACAGAATGTATTTATAGGCAAAGCAAGTTACACTATCAGACCATAAACTGTCACAAGTATAAACATGAATATTTCCAGTCCTTGATCTTGAACCAGAGTAACTTCTCTGTTTTCATCTGATCCATTTTTGGGGGTGGACTGAAAGGGGGAAGGAGAAATAAATTTTGAAAGATTCTAAATAGCTTCTTAAATATCAGAATTTGATGTGGGAAGCATAGAAGAAATAGAAGCAATTTTGACATCTTCAGCTGCAAGGCATGTTAGCATATGCAAAGTATCAATAGTGATTAAAATGTAAGTGAATTCAAAGGTGCAGAATAACAGCAGTTTTTTCCATGGTTCTACTGTTTATTCTGGTTATAGTAATAATGGAATTTAATCCATGCTTATATTGACTGTATATGTGGTATAAATAAATGTGTGTGTAGTTTTAATATCTCAGTAGAGTGCGTCTGTATTGTTGGAGACATGGCGGGGAGGGAAATTTTCAAAAAGTATAAATGACAGTTAGGCACCCAAGTCAATGGGAGTTGGGCACCTAACTGTCATTTGTGCTTTTTTTGAAAATCTCCACCAGATTAATTTAAAAACTGAGGTTAGGATCATTTAGGCTCATTAATGAGCCAAAAGCACTCTTTGTAGGGGCTCTTTTTGTAAAGACACTAATTTAGATTATATATAGTGTCCACCTATGCCTAAAATTTCCCCTGCAGTAGTATGTGTATTTACACAGAATACAGCAACCTCTAGAGTGGAACAGAGTAGTTTCTCAACATTGCACAGGAACATAACAATTTAGGATAGGAAGTACGTTTTAAGCATTTGGAATCTTAGGTAAGTGGCTTTAGAGACAGGGACTAACATCCTTCTCTTGCAGAAACTGAGAGCTCTTTAAAAGTCCTGTTTAATCAAGATCTGAATTTTATTTGCCAGGACTTCCACTTCATCTGAAAGTGCTTCCAACAACATGATGCCATTTTAACACCGTGCCAGAGTACTCTTAGGGAAGTACATGCTAGGGAAGGCTGTGTCTTCACTGAAGAAAAGGGGTGTGTTTATACCAAGATAGCTAACTGAAGAGAGCTGCCTTGATGTATAATCCTAGCGGAGACAAGGCACTGTAGTGTTTACCTTAATGCAGCTTGCTAAGATCAATCGCAGGTGGGTAGTTGACCTCTGTTAGCTACACTGAGATAAAAACTACCTATGTCCAGTCCTCACTAGGGTTTTGCACCAAGTTAGCTACATATATATGTTACATCAAGTTAGCAACCTCTGATCCAGATGACTGGCCCTGACCTTGCTTAGTTTGATTTCTGGCTGCAGGCAATGAACTAACATTGATTTTAATGCAAGAGAGAAAAGGTACTTGAGAGGCATGTGCCTACAGTGTAGTGAGATTCTGTAGTAACAAGGGAATAATTTCTTAGCAGAACATACTAGGCCTGATCCCTCTCCGCAGTGTATCACCTTTGACTTTGATAAAGTTACTCCTGATTCATACTGGTGTGTGGGAGAATGGGAGAATGTCTAATTAAAAACATATTTCAGGGAGAGCATAGCTTCATTACAGAAAGGTTCATTTAGTTTATAACATTATGTACAGCTTTCTTATCTTCTGAGGCCTAATCCCCTACCAGCTAATGCACTGGATGGGGGACTCAGGAGACCTGGGGTTCTATTCCTGGCCTGGCTGTTGGGTAACTTTAGGCAAGTTGGGTAACCTTGGCTTTCTCTGCCTCAGTTTTCCCCATCAGTAAAATGGGGATAACAATTCTGACTTCCTTTATAAAGCACTTTGAGATCTACTGATGAAAAGTGCTATATAGAAGTTTGGTATTACTACAGTATGGATAGTACAATAAAACGATCATTTCATTTATTTATATTGTTTCCCTAGAAAAGAGGTTTTTCTTTGAATCTTTATACCTCTGTATTGTAGGATGTGCCCTGGAAGCCTGTTTTTACAAGGCTATGGACCATAAATCTTAATTACTGGCCAAATTCTATTTCAGTATATCTTAATTATTGATCAAATTCACCTAGTTGAGGGTTAGGCTCTATGTTCTTGTTTCTGCCTTCTAGTAAAAACATTGTAATCTTTTTGAAGCCAGATTGATTCTGCATACTACCAGGCAAGATTTGAATTATAACTGTACATAGACTATTTTCCACTTTTAATGTAATTATGACAGACTCTTAATACATCTGTTCATTGAAACTGCCTTCGCTATGAAATCAGTATGATTTTAGAAAACAGTACAGTGTGTGAGAGGCTGAAGTCCAGGAAGCTTTGTGAATCAAAGCTTGGGCCAAGATTTTCAAAAGTGTCAACTCATTCAGAGTGGCTCATTTTAGGGTGCCCAACTGGAGATATCTAGATGGGGCCTCAAAATCAGGACCCTTTAAGTTGTCTCCAATTGGATACCCAAAAATAGAGGCACCCCCACATCACTAGTCTTTTAAAAATCTTGGCATTCGTCTTTTTTCATCCAAAGAACTCGGATTTGGAGTGGGTTCTTTTCTTTGCTTTGAGGGTTGTTTGGTTTGTTGATTTGTTGTTCTGTCTTTCTGTGAGGTGGGGGAAGGTTGGACCTATAAACCTTGTGGCATTGAACCTCGGGTCTAGCCTAGCTCTAGTCAGTGCAGGACCATGTGGCAAGGGCACAGATGGCTTTACTTTACAGACCTCTATTCTCAGTTCCTGTCCCTAGTTTAGCACCCAGTAAATATTAGAGCAGCCTGACTGCTGCTCTAACTTGTGTCTGGCTGTAGCAGTCTCCAAGGGGCCATCCCAGAGGCTGAAGATCATTGGAGCGCAGCACAGCTCCAGCCACATCTTCTGACACACTCCCTTTACCACCCAGAGCTTCCTCTGTGCTGGACTGGAACAAAGCACCTACATTCAGAGCTAGAATCTGGCTGTGTATACTTCCCACTGGATTAACATTAACATTTAAATAGCTGCTGTCTCATTGACAAAGGTTAATGGGGCTTAAGTACATGCTTCGGAGCTTTGTTAAATAGGGACCTACGTTGAGAACGAGTGCACCTACAAAATATCAACATCACCCAGAGTCTCCTTTTCAGGAAGTCCTATGTTAGCACAAAAATGACTTTTAGAAGGCCCTGAAAGATCAGAACAGGCATAAAAATACTTTGCATTGGAAATGTAAGGGCCTAATTTTCTCTTGGTTTGGCTTCTCTGAAACAAATCTGCAGGCAGAGCTTGGTGCTAAACATTGGCTAGTACTTCTAGCGTTCATATCTTGTAAATGGTACTTTTTACATTTTCCGTGACGATTTATCTGAAATGGCATGACTCCTGACAGTCTAGCTGTAAAAGTCATTCACTTTACTTTCATCTCATTAAAAAGCAGTATATTTAAGAGTAGAAAAGAGTAGCAGTTAATTAAGACCTCTATAAAATAAAAACCTAATTTCTTTTAACATCCACTTTTGTGTGCCATAGAGTTTGAGTTAATGGTGCACTGATTGAACAGTAATACTTTCAGTGCTGCATGGGTGGGTGTGGCAGCAGGCAGGATCAATATTGCCTTGCGCTTCTACAGAATTATGGCTTTTTAAAGAAATTCTATTACAGTTGGGACATTTTTTAACATAGTGCTGGGACACTGTCCATTTTAATGTTTATGACACAGCTATTTGTAGATAGAATGGAATGAGAACAGCAATAGCAGATGTGATGGGGCAAGGCCAGAGGGCTATAGGAAAGTGGTAAGGAACCAGTATGTTAGCCCCAGGCTAAACAAATCCCTGATACCTTATGGCAGTTGCTCCAGGTTAATCAAGACACCTGGGGCCAATTAAGAACTTTCCAGAAGGCAGGGAGGTTAATTGAGACACCTCCAGCCAATCAGGGGCTGGCTGAAACTAGTTAAAAGCCTCCCAGTGAGTCAGTGAGGGGTGCATGTGAGGAGCTGGGAGCAAGAGGCACTAGGAGCTGAGAGTAAGAGGGCATACTGCTGGAAGATCCTGTGGTGAGGATAAAGAAGGTGTTGGGAGGAGTCCATGGGGAAGTAGCCCAGGGAGTTGTAGCTGTCGTGCAGCTGTTCCAGGAGGCACTCTAAACAGCTGCAATCCACAGGGCCCTGGGCTGGAACCCAGAGTAGAGAGCGGGCCTGGGTTCCCCGCAAAACTCCCAACTCCTGATCAGACACAGGAGGAGTTAACCTGGACTGTGGATTCTACTAGAGGGGAAGATCTCTGAGGCAAGCAGAATCCGCCAATAAGCGCAGGACCCACCGAGGTAGAGGAGGAACTTTGTCACGCAGACTATTAAAATGTATGACAAGGTTTCTTGTAGGTGAAGTGCTGCAAGAGTTAACTGATGCAAAAATATCAAGAGATTCCCTAAGGTTTACATTAGGACATTTTATATCATGTTCACTTTTAGATGTACTAGGGTGGGGGGTGGTTGTTGGGTTTTTTTCATTTCTCTCCTCCAGCAGATAAGAGTTCTTAAGAGCTGTGCTTTGTATAGAAACCCATTTCTATTTCCATTTATTTTTCTCCTTTTATTTGCATTTTTAGATCTTCATTTCACCTATAAAAATCTTATTTCCTGCTCCTGAGCGGATTTGGGATGTTCTGTTTTTTCTATGTCAAGATTCTCGTGCGTGCGTGTGCGTGCGTGTGCGTGCGTGTGCGTGCGTGTGCGTGCGTGTGTGTGTGTGTTTTCTTTCTCCTTTCAGTTTGGTGGTGGCAGTTAATTTTTAAGTTGATGCTTTAAAGCACCAACACCTCCTGTGTTAGTATCTGACAGTTTTTGTTGTGGATGTTGTGAAATACAAGGTAGTAGTCTAATAGAATGCTTGTCAGGTCCCTATACCTAATCTGAACACTCCCTAACCTGAATACTCATCTATGTTAGATAAAATCCTGCTCACTAACATATATTTAGGTAAACACCAAAGATGTACAGCTCTGTACAAGACACACAAACATCTCTGGCTCGAAGTCTTTCAGACAAAAAGACAGATACATCGGACCCTCTCTAGAATGCGGGATTTGGGATCTATGCCAAGTACCGCATTATAGTGGGGACCGTGTTACAATGAAATTAGCATCAAAACAAGCAAAATTAGCATCAAATTATCATTAAAATTAGCATCAAAACTTGCCTCTCGCAGCCGGGTGAAAGGCGCTTTTCCTTCCGGCCCCAGAGCTGCCACAGCCCATGAAAGGCATCTCTCCCCTGCCCCCTGGTTGCTGGGGTTTGGAGTTAGGGTTAGGGTTAAATTTGGGATCCATGGCCGCCACCGTGTTATAGCCGAATTCGCGTTATGTAGACGCGTGTTCTAGGGTGGGTCCGGTGTATATGTAAAACAAGATGCACTAGAAGGCCCATGGGGTTTTTTTAAGTTAGCAAATGTGTTTCCTTCCTCTCTAATACAATATTGAGGTGAAAAGACTATTTAACCAATGCGAATTGGTGTTTGTGATGTCACACAGTCTTTAGAAGTGGTTTGAATTGGAGAGAAGAGTAGAGGCATCTGTGGCACTGTGATTGCCTTGGGGGCAGCTTGGAAGAGATCACAAAGCCAGGAGTTAGAAAAGGAGATGAACAGAGTGGTGAGGCTGGCATCACTGATAGGGTGAGGCACAAACAAGCTCTGAGGAGTACCTTGGAGCAGGGAAATGAAAGTGAGAGAGAATAATTTATACTTGATATGATAGGACTTTCAGGAGGATAATTAAGTCATCTGCTTGGGTGAGGCAGATAACTTTAGCTGCCATATTGAAGGTGGACTTCAGCGAAGTAGTGTGGTAACAGGGATGCCAGAGAGATGGAGGTTAAATAATGAAGGTAGGAAATGACCAGACCCTCACAAGTGTTTTGGCTGTTGAGAAAGAAGGGTTATGGGGTGGGAGGTTTTTTCTGTGTTGTGGAGGAAGAAGTGATAGGACTTAGGGCTTGTCTTCACTACAGGGGTAAGTCAACCTAAGTTATGCTACTCCAGCTATGTGAATAACGTAGCTGGAGTTGACATAGTGTAGGTCGACTTACCCCGTGCTCAGCACTTCACGGTGCTGAGTCGATGGGAAATACTCTCCAGTCGACTTCCCTTACTCTTCTTGGAGAGCTGGAGTACCAGAGCGCTCTGCCATCAATTTAGCAAGTCTTCACTAGACCTGCTAAATTGATCTCTGCTGCATCGATTGCAGTAGCGTCGATCTCCCCGTAGTGGAGACCAGCCCTTAGTAGCAGCTCGGTTGTGTGGAAAAAGGGTAGAGTGTGACCAAGTTTTATGAACCTGAGTGATGGGGAAGATCAGGGCTTTGTCCACAACAATAAAGAAAGAGGGAAGCATTTGGGAAGAAAAATAAGAACTTCAAGTTTGGCTACTTTAAGTTTGAGCTGGTAGCAGGTCACCCAGGATGATACATTGGAAAGACGGTTAGATATAAAATAGGATACTGAACAGTTAGGGAGAAATAGATGTGAGTCATAGGCATAGATATGATAGTTGAACCCACATGAGGTCCCCCAGGGATAAAGTTAAAGAGAAGGTGACCAAGGACTGAATGCTGTGGCGAAGAGGAAGGAGGAACCACAAAAGGAGATACTGGAGGAGTAGTTGGCAAGGTGAAAACCAAGAAAAGACAAGACCACAAAATCTAAAGGATATCAAAGAACAGGGAGTAGACAATAATATCAAAGGCTGCAGAGCAGTCAAGGAGTATGAGGAATAGAGGCCCTAAGAGTGAGTTGGTTGGGAAGAGATCACTGGAACCTTGGGGAAACAGTTTCAGTGGAGTGGGAGAGAACAGTGTCCAGACTGGAGAGCATCTAGGACAGAGTCCCAGGAAACAAAGTGGTTATAAGGAGATCTAAGGTGAAGGGGATGAATAAGATGGTAGATAAAGAAACAGAGGTAAGGCCTGCACTTTTTTAAAAAATTTTTTTACTTAGAATGGGGACTATGGTAGCATGCTTGTACTTTGAGGGGAAGGAGTCAGAAGAGAAGGTGAGATTGTGGATAAGGAAGAGGGAGGAATAGCAGTAACAGCAAGGGAGTGCAACAGTCAAAAGAGAACAGGGTCAAGGTAAGGTCATAAAAAGGTTGGAGGCAGAGTGTGAAACACTTCAGTCAGCAGCAGAGAAAGAAAGAAAACACCGGAGGAGGGAGAAATAAACTCATGCCAGTTTTTGTCAGTCTTCTCTTTAGAGAGAAGAGAGTCCGTCATCGGACTCAATGAGGCATGAGAAATAGAGCCATTTGGTGAGGAGAATAGCTGTGCTGAAGTGTGGGAGGACAAACTGAAGTCAAATTGAACTCATAGTTCATATGAGTGAGACACCTAAGGTTTGGTCCATAGTATATTTTTATTACAATCCCAAGTATGAATTGATAGCACATATCGTAAGAATAACACTTCTAATCCACAGATTCCCAGCAATAGCTTTCTTCCTTCCTCTTGGATCATCACTGATTTTACTTTAATGTGCCCCCGTTATATCTTCTTTATATTATTCCAGTTCATATATAGTCATCCTCTATTACTCTGTTTCTGAGTAAATGAAATTATTGTGTAAAGTTTAATCATCTCTTCAAGTTGTCTATCTAAAGATTGACAGGAACACCATTTCTAGCATTGAAAAGGTAAATGATTGTCAATTTTTATCTGTTTTATGTAAGGAAACCTTAAGCTCACAGAACCGTAGAGATTTAAACTCTTAAAATCATATGTAGTTATTTCAAAGATTAAAAATTGGAGAGGCTGGATATAGCCTGCAACATGAGGATTTGCCTTAAAGTAACCATTATTTCTTTTGATTCATAACTGAATCCCTTTCCTTATGCATCCTAAGACCTTACTAGCCTTTTCCTTTAACAGTTGTCACACTCTGGTATTCTATCTTCAAATTATCACATACTGTTTTCAACAGTGTTACCTGAAACGTAGGATATAGGCTTGTATTGCTTTTTGATTTGCTTTCCCCAGGTGCATAACACTTATTAACCTTAAATGTTATAATTTTATGTTCGGCCCATATTCCTGTCCTATTTAAATAATCTTCTTAGTCTGGCAATGTCTCCCCTGCTAACCACCTCCAAGATTTGTGTCTCGTCTGAAAATTTTATCATTATTCATTTCAAATCCATTTCTAAATCATTAATATGAACGTTAAACAAAAATGGCGTATATGTTAACAGTTCAAATTCAGCCCAAGCCTGTAGTGGCTGAAAGTCATTATCGGCTGATGTCTGCTTGGTGGTTTATTTGAAGTGAGCCATTTGCTACTCCATTTCTCCAGTCCAGTATGAACAGCAGCATTTTTGACCTTTTTATACTGGCTTCTTGTGAGATACTTTATCAAATACTCAGCTAAAATTGAGATAAATTAAGTCAGAAGATCTCCCTTTATCTGGTTAGTCACTTCATCAAATACTGTGGCTGTTGTTGCAGATTGGATAAGTTTGGTCTGTAGTAATATCAAGCACAGGAGTAATCACTGTACAAGTTCTAGATTAAAATATGCAATAATAGACATACACATTAGTGATCCTTAGGCCTGGTCTACACTAGGAGTTTGTTGAATTTAGCAGCGTTAACTCGAATTAACCCTGCATCCGTCCACACAACGAAGCTATTTATTACGACATAAAGGGCTCTTTAAATCGATTTCTGTACTCGTCCCCGACGAGGGGAGTAGCGCTAAATTTGACATGGCCATGTCGAATTAGGGTTAGTGTGGATGGAATTCGACGCTAATAGCTCCAGGAGCTATCCCACAGTGCACCACTCTGTGGACACTCTGGACAGCAGTCCGAGCTCAGATGCTCTGACCAGCCACACAGGAAAAGACCCGGGAACATTTGAATTCCTTTTCCTGTTTGGCCAGTTTGAATTTCATTTCCTGTTTGGACATTGTGGCGAGCTCAGCAGCACTGGCAACGATGCAGAGCTCTCCTGCAGAGGTGACCATGCAATCCCAGAATCGAAAGAGGGCTCCAGCATGGACTGATCGGGAAGTGTTGGATCTGATCGCTGTATGGGGCGATGAGTCCGTGCTTTCAGAGCTGCGATCGAAAAGACGGAATGCGAAGATCTATGAGAAGATCTCCAACGCCATGACGGAGAGAGGATACAGCCGGGATGCAACGCAGTGCTGCGTGAAAATCAAGGAACTGAGACAAGCGTACCAGAAGACCAAGGAGACCAATGGACGCTCCGGGTCTCAGCCCCAGACATGCCGTTTCTATGCGGCACTGCATGCTATCCTAGGTGGGGCCGCCACTACTACCCCACCCCTGTCCGTGGACTCTGACGATGGGGTATTGTCAACGGCCGCTTCCTCGGAGGTTTTCGCGGACGGGGAAGATGATGAAGGACATGAGGAGGACGAGGCAGTCGACAGCGCTTTCAGCGCTGATTTCCCCGACAGCCAGGATCTCTTCATCACCCTGACGAAGATCCCCTACCAAGCCTCCCAAGGTGGTAACCCGGACCGTGAATCAAGTGAAGGATCAGTGGGTGAGTATCTTAAACATTTCTTTTGAATAGAATAGACACAGTATTTTAGAAATGGGTTTTTAATGATTACTTTGCCCTAGGCACTTTAGTTGCATTCATGGCCAGTGCAGCTACTGGAAAAGTCTGTTAACATGTGTGGGGATAGAGCAGAAATCCTCCTGGGACATCTCCATGAAGCTCTCCTGGAGGTACAGTGAAAGCCTTTGCATAAGGTTTCTGGGGAGAGCGGCCTTATCGCGTCCTCCATGGTAGGAAACTTTTCCGCGCCAGGCTAGTAGCAGCTACTCCGGTATCATTACCTGACAAAGCATGGCGGCATACATGCATGGCGGTGTTTGCTGGCATTCACGCAGCATACGGTCTTTCTCTGTCTGCGTAATCCTCATCAGAGTGATATCAGTCATGGTGACCTGGTTTGAATTAGGTGAATTTTAGTATGGGGTCTGGTTGCCTGTTCCTTTTTAAAGAAATGTACCCGGCGGTTTCTAGCCATGCAGTGGGGGCGAGGAGCGGGAACGTTCCTGCTTGGCGGTTCACTGGCAGCATGCAGTGATTGTTCCCGGGAACAGCCACGTGGTGGGGGGGACAGGGGGAGAGTTCTTGCTGGCCGGATCGCCGGCAGCATGCGGGAACCATTCCCGGGGACAGCCACGTGGTGTGGGGGAAAGGGGGAGAGTTCATGCTGGCTGGATCGCCGGCAGCAGGAACTGGCCAACGCTACGAGCTGTGCTTGGAACATGAAAGGAGGGCGCTGCTGTAAATTAAGCTTTCAGCAGCCAAAAGTCTACGGCTTACCATGGCCGGCTGCTAGCCGAATTCCGTTGTCCGGCCCCACTTGTATGATCTGTACACCAAGACCCCAGGCACTCAATATAAAGATTGAAAATTCGACCTTGTACTGAGTGCACATGTGATAGCTAGTGTGCATGGTCTTGTTCAGAGGGAAAGACTATATTCATTGTTCGCGAAAGTGTATCTTTGTGAGGAATTCACTCCCTTTTTTCCATCCCACAGCTGCGAGTGTCTCCCGGGATACCCCGGCATCTCCCTCCCAGAGGCTGGCACAAATCAGGCGGCGAAAAAAAAGAACGTGGGACGAGATGTTCTCCGAACTTATGGTCTGTTCCCGAACTGAGGTGGCACAGCAGACCCAGTGGAGAGAGGACATGTCTCAATACCGGCGAGCATCCAGCGAACGGGAGGACAGGTGGCGGCAAGAAGACCAGCAGGCGACTCAGACGCTGCTTGGGCTAATTCGGGAGCAAACGGACAAGCTCCGGCGCCTTGTAGACGTTTAGCAGGACCGGAGGCAGGAGGACAGAGCCCCGCTGCATCAGATCTCTAACCGCCCTCCCCCGCCACAAAGTCCCATACCCCCCTCACCCAAAGTCCCAAGAAGGAGGGTCGGCAGGGGCCGTGCAAACAATCAGTCCACCCCTGCGGACTGCTCAAGTAACAGAAGGCTCTCATTCCCCAAGATTTGATGCTTTCTTTACTTCCCTCCAACCGCACCCCACCCTAGCCCCCGTCCAAGTTTAATCCCATAACTGTTAAGTCCTTACTAAAAAATATGTTTCTGTTAATTACTGTTTCCTTCATTTTCTTTTAAAGGACAGTGTGTTTGAAGGGGGGGAAAGGGGTTGGTAATTGGAGAGGATAGGCACCTTTACCAGGGTACAGACACGGGGGCAGGTTCACCAGAACGTTATACACACATTACAGTCAGTAGGTACCCTGGTCAGTCTGGGAGGTAGTTTTCATGTTCTGTGTGGGGGGGCTATGTGACTTTGTGGTGGGGGAGGGCGGTTACAGATCCCCTGCAGCGGGGCTCTGTCATCCTGCCTCCGGTCCAAATTAACATACCCTGAAATCTTTACTAAAACAGACTTTGTTTTCTTCAACAATGTTTCCTTTATATTCTTTTTATAGGTGTGTTTGGAGGGGAGGGGAGGGGGTTGGTAATTGGAGAGGATAGGCAATATTAACAGGGTAAAGAAACGGGGGCAGGTTCACCTTCTGTTTAAACAAACGTAATAGTCACTGGTAAGCCTGGTCAGTCTGGAAGCTAGCTTTCAAAGCTTCCCGGATGCGCAGTGCATCCCGCTGGGCTCTTCTAATCGCCCGGGTGTCTGGCTGCGCGTAATCAGCAGCCAGGCGATTTGCCTCAACCTCCCACCCCGCCATAAACGTCTCCCCCTTGCTCTCACAGAGGTTGTGGAGCACACAGCAAGCTGCAATAACAATGGGGATATTGGTTTCGCTGAGATCAGAGCGAGTCAGTAAGCTTCTCCATCTCCTCTTCAAGCGTCCGAAAGCACACTCCACCACCATTCTGCACTTGCTCAGCCTGTAGTTGAAGAGCTCCTTTTCACTGTCCAGGGCGCCTGTGTACGGCTTCATGAGCCAGGGCATTAGTGGGTAGGCTGGGTCACTGAGGATCACTATAGGCATCTCCACATCCCCAACAATTATTTTCTGGTCCGGGAAGTAAATACCTTCCTGCAGCCGTCTAAACAGACCAGAGTTCCTGAAAACGCAAGCGTCATGAACCTTGCCCAGCCATCCGACGTTGATGTTGGTAAAACGGTCCTTATGATCCACCAGTGCTTGCAGCACCATTGAAAAGTAGCCCTTTCGGTTAATGCACTGGCTGCCCTGGTGGTCCGGTCTCAGGATAGGGATGTGCGTTCCGTCTATAGCCCCATCGCAGTTTGGGAATCCCATCGCAGCGAAGCCATCTATGATCACCTGCACGTTTCCCAGGGTCACTACCTTTGAGAGCAGCAGCTCAACGATTGTGTTGGCTACTTGCATCACAGCAACCCCCACGGTAGATTTGCCCATTCCAAATTGATTCGCGACTGACCGGTAGCTGTTTGGCGTTGCAAGCTTCCAGAGGGCTATGGCCACTTGCTTCTGAACTGTCAGGGCTGCTCGCATCCTGGTGTCCTGGCGCTTCAGGGCAGGGGACAGCAAGTCACACAGTTCCAGGAATGTGCTCTTACACATTTGAAAGTTTTGCAGCCACGGTGGTTCATCCCAGACCTGCAGCACTATGCGGTCCCACCAGTCCGTGCTTGTTTCCCGGGCCCAGAATTGCCGTTCCACTGCATCAACATGACCCAGTGCCACCATGATGTCCACGGTGCGGGGTCCCGTGCTTTGTGAGAGGTCTGTGCCCCTCTGAGTTGATGGCCTCACCGTGCTGCCGTAGCCTTCTCGCCCGATTTCTCAGCATCTGCCTCTGAAAAAGGTGGACGATAAGGTGAGAGGTGTTGACAACGGCCATAACTGCAGCGATGATCACAGCGGGCTCCATGCTCGCGGTGCTGTGGCGTCCGCGCTGTCAATCACTAGAAAAGGGCGTGAAATGATTGACTGCCGCCGCTTTCACGGAGGGAGGGCGGGAGTGAGGGTTGAATGACGACAGCTACCCAAAACCACCCATGACACATTTTTTGCCCCATCAGGCATTGGGGGCTTGACCCAGAATTCCAATGGGCAGCGGGGACTGCAGGAACTATGGGATAGCTACCCACAGTGCACCGCTTGCAATGTCGACGCTTGCCCCGTTACTGTGGACTCACAAAGTCGAATTACTGTCCTTAGTGTGGATACACATGTTCGACTTTGTAATATCGGTTTCAGAAATTCAGTTTAAGTAAAATCGAACTACTCTCGTAGTGTAGACATACCCTTAATGATTCCATCCTCCTGGTAACTGGAATTGAAGCTCAGTTTTTTCATAAGTGATGTGAAATATATCCATAAGTATTATGTCTGCCTTTAAATAACATTGTTCATATTTAAACAGCTGTTGTGTCTTCAGCTGAGTTTCATTTATGCTGGTTATAATTGCAGTGCTGTACAAAATAACTATTCTATTTTAATTTAAAGCCTGACATATGAGTAACAGTAAATAGAGGCAGGTTTTTCAAAATCAGAATCAATTTAAATATTAACTAACAACAACAGTGGTGGAAACATGGGACTGTGGATTCATACATTTAAAATAAAAAATACATTTATAAAATTCATGAGTACTTGTGAAGATGCATTATGCTTTATTAGTATGACTTGACTTTTGAACTGGAAATACGGTTTCCTGACGAAAAGTGTAAAATTTTGTCTTTTACTTAATACGAGTCATTTTCTTTGATTGCAACTGTTGTAAGTGCTTAACAGTGTCAGCTTTTTATATGTCTGCACATGCTTGGGATTTTAAATGTCAGTAACCACAGGTAAAATCTGGCACCTTTGCCAGTCTATGGCAGCACAATCAATAACTGCCAAATATTCCCTAATTTTCAAGAAAGCAAGCTTTTATTAATTCCACTGGGGGGAAATCAATTAAAATAGCCCTTTACCTTCTCATAAATATGTAACTTATTCACCTTCTAATCTCTATCTCTACCCATTTGGGTTTCTTTCCATCCTCTTTGCAACACACCTTCGTTATGCTTAAAATGGGAAAAAATCCTCCTCTAATTTACTCCCTTGTTTCCATCTGCTTCCAACTCATTGAGTGGTTTCCTTTTACTTTCTTGGCCTTCTTCCATTTGTTCCCCTGTAATTTGGCTTTTACCTCTTTTACTCCCCAGAACTGCCTTTTCTTTGTCCTTCTGAAATACCATTCAAGTTTGGCTGAATTATACACTATGAAAATTACCATTCCCCTTCTGTTGTTTGCTTTGCGCAGGAAAATGTTGGCAGCCTGCCAGTATCATTGAACATTCTGGGGATAGGCTAAAATTGCCACCAAAAGCAGCAGCACATGGTTGTATTTTCCAATGCCCTGTTGTTTTTTAAAGGTTTAGCACTCCAGAATGTGAGGTCCTGGCAGCCATTCAAGCCATGGGCTTTTGTGTGCTGTGTGTTCGTGGTTTGATCCTTGACAAATTTCAGTAAAATGATCTAACGTGAAATAGTTCAACCTGGTCTGGTAGGGCACACACTATACTGGGAATGCCTGAAAGTTGCTGAGGCAGCTGTAGTTGGGGGTGAGAGAAAGCCAGCTGGACTCTGTCCAACCACCTGCCCCTGAACTCAGCACATGACCTCAGTAGGAGTATCATGGGGTGGGAGAAGAGAGAACAGTGCCCAGGCCTCCTTCTCCTCCTTCATCAGCTAGACCCAAACAACTGGGCACCAAAGCCTACCTTCCCACCTTTCCCATCCAGTCTGATAACCTTCACCTATGGCTAGCTAAAACAGTTTGTCCTGTAGTTCGGGTGGTTGAACTCTGTACCACAGTGTGAAAGGTTCAGGGTTTTACATGCTGTTCATGTACAGTTGCATGTAATGTTTTTTACCTTTTAAAAAAAGAACTTAGGAAATGACATTTAAAAATATGTTAAAAAAACATTATTTAGGTTGCAAAGTCAAGCACTCAAAAATTTAGGAATTGCAACTATTTAGGAAGCCCCTGAAACCTGAATTCTCTCCCTGATGAATATGCATTATGGTACAATCTTAATTACATGCTCATATACAGATAATTTTGTTCTGTAGAGCCCATGCCTCATTCAGTGCACAGGATAGAGGCACAAGTGGGCAGAATTAAGGTCGCAAACTGGCCTGTCAAAGAGGGAGCAGGGCCAGTGTACCTGTGCCACATCAGGTGGACACGATTCGGCTTTAAAAGAGGGCACCTGGGCCTAGGGAAAAGGGATGTCCAGTGAGTCAGTGCTAGGAAGCTGCAGGATGGCCAGAATCCCTTGAGAGGGTAGGCTGTGAAAATCTGAGAGGAGCTGTTCTGAAAAGGGGAATCCATGGAGAAAAGCCCTGGGGGGTGATGCTCAGGGAAGAAGACAGAAGAGATGGGAGCAGGACTGCCAGAGTTCCTTGGGGTGGGGATGGAGTCAGAGTCTGCTGTAGAAGGGAAAAATTCCCTGAGGTGAACTAAAACTGTTTGTTTTTGTTTGGACTCGTTTAGTTTGACGTAGTAAATCTGCCTCAAAAGACTGTGGGTGTGGCAGTGTCTTTGGGAGCTGGGCTGGGGAAGCCCTGCCTAGTTATACGTGGTGGAGAATGTGGGCAGGCAATTGGTCCCTGGAACTGAGGGGAAATTTAAACTTAGGTTTGGCTGATACACACCACCCAATTTGGGTGACCAGGAATTGATGGAGCTGGAGTACGTGGAAGCCTGCTTTGTTAAAGGTAGATCCATCCTCCCAAGTTGGTGCATGGAAGAATGGCAGGAACTGCAGGAGTTCCTGCTCCAGTTTCCACAGGTGGCCAGATGACTAGAGCAGCAGGAGGAGGTGCAGCTTGATCTACAGAAGTGACTATCCATATTCAAGGAACAGCAGCATCAGTACCTCCTGGAGATCCTGCAGAGGGAAAAGATCCATGGGCACAGGTATAAAATAGTAAAAAGGCATTTGAGGATCATGCAACATGAGGCCCAAAGGAGGGAATGTTTTGCCTCAGGGCAAGAAGGACATATAAGAAGCATTTGTCCCTATGTGAACTGTGCTTTTAAGTCTGGCTCAACTGTTCGGAGCATAGAAGAAACAGGAGAGTCCTAGTGAGTCAGAGCAGACTGGTTCAATTCGGAAGGGCAGGTGACAGCTGCCAGAGAACAGGGGACTGGAGGAGTCCCAGAGGGAAGCAGGGAGAGGCTGAAGGCAGGAGAGCAGTAAGAGGGGTTTGCTGGCTCGTGTCTCCGAGCCAGGGCTGAAGGCAGGAGGATCTTGCCAGCTCTCCAGCCCTGGAGATGACAACAGGTAGTAGAGAGCCTGTGGAGGTTTCCACTGGGAAAAATGGGGGTTGCACTCCAGCTGTAAGGACTGAGGCTGTGAACAGGAGAGCACTGCACTGAAACCAGGGCATGGTGAGGGATGCTTGGACTGTGCTGGTAAAGGCAGAGGGATACAGGGGAGCGGAAGCTCATGGTGGAGGTGAAACACTGAATAGCGGGGACCCAGACAGGCCTTTGGCTGATCATTCTGCAGCAGGGACCCAGAGGGCCTCAGAAGAACAGTGTCTGTGAGAAGGGCACAGGTATGGAGGTTGCAGGGAAAAATGGATGCTGCAACACTAAATTCAGGAGCACACCACTGAGGGGAAAGGTGAGGCAAGCCCTGTTCTTTGTGGGGGGAAAAGTGCTGGGTGGAGCTTACTGCTTCTGAACAGTTCTGGCAGCAAGCCCTAAAAGGGAAGGAGTAGCAGAAAGAAATAAGAGAGTTGAAGTTACAGGTTGAGCTCCAGGAGGATGAGTGGGATTTGAAATATAGCCAGGGTTTGCAAGAGGTGCTCCAAGGGAGATGAGTTATTCTTTGAAATCAGCCAGGGGAAAGCTGGAGCAACTACAGGCTGGAAAAACACACTGGTAAGGCCAGAGAAGGGGATGACCCTCGATTAGTGGTGCCTTTGTATGAGTATGCACTACAAGGCTAGCATAAAACCCAGAGTGGCAGGGACTGGGGACTTGTTCCTTCTAGGACTGTTTTTTTGTTTTTGTTTGTTTTTTTAAAGACTGTGGGGAACCCTCTGTGTGGAATAACTGGGGTAAAACATTGGTAGGGAATGTGGGGAAAGTTTGAGGGTCCACTTTGGAGGGCAGGCTGGACTAAGGATGGGTTTTAAAAGGCTTACCCAAGGGGTTAGCGAAACCTGAATGAGAAGGAGTGTTACAGGGTGACACTGGCCCTCTAAAAGGGAATAGGGCCAGTGCACTGTGCTGCATCAGCTAGCCCAGATTAGGCTTTAAGAAAGAGCACCTGGGGATGAGGGAGACCTGGTGAGTCAGAGCTAAGAAGTAGGACTACCAGAGTCCTCGGGGGGGAGGGGGGGGAGTTGTGAGACCCTGAGAGGTAAAGAAGAGAGGAAGAATTGTTTGTTGTGGTTGTTGTTTTATTGATTATTTTTGGTTTTGTTTTGCTTAAGTTTTGGACACTAAAACAGCCTGAGACTGTGGGTAGGGCAGTGTGTCTTTGGGAACTTGGGAGAAGCCCTACCTTGTGACTTGGCCTTTCTTAGCACACAAGTGCTTGACTTAGCAAAGTAAATAACATTTTTAACAGACTTTTTATATTTAATATGTATCCACTTGGGTGTGATAACATATATTTTAAAACCATATTAACAGAGTAACTTAAGTAATTTAACTGTTAAGTCTTCTTTCCAGTGAGTTTCTAATATACTTATCTTTTATGTTTGTTTTTATGATTGACACCAGTTGAGAACAGCTGACCTAAGTTCAACAGTTCATTAGTAAGATTGGGATGGGAGTTATTGGAGCTTGCAACAGCATAGTTCATTAACATAAACATTAAAAATGAAAGCATGTTACTGCTGTCTGACAGATACTCTATTTGTAATAAATGGCCTGAAGGATAGTTGAATAATGCTGAAGCATTGTCAGTTAAGTCTGACTCCAATAGCATACTTCAACCTATTTTTTTCCTGCAATGTAGCAGATACAGAATAATTGTGGAAAAGATCATGGGAAGGACTAATTGTCTCTTTATTCGTATTGAAATTTTTTCATAATTCATCTTACTAGTAGGTATTCCCTATCAAGCAAAATGATTAATCTTTTCTATCCATCATGTTACATATTGCTTTTGAATGATGCACCGCACCATGTAATGACACTCGCACACTGAGCTGATGCAAAACCTCATTTTGAGAAACAAAACTAGTGTCACTTTATGGCAAGAGAATGAATACTATATTCTTAGCTCATATAGGATCTGACATTTCAAAACTAAAATAAATTATTTGGAAGGCCTACCCTCTTCTTCATTGACCTTGGTATTAATAATTTTTGTGCCCCCAGAATGTAAATGAGGACCGTTACCAAGGACCTTCTCCATCAAAGTAAATTAACAGCTTTTTAATTTATATATCTATGAACACCGATTTATTTTCAAACAAGTAATTTCCATCTATCTAAATCAATTTAACCAGGAACAAGGTTCGGATGTGACTCATTTGTTTCGTGCTAGTGGTTAGCATTACATTGTCAAACAAGAAGCCTTAACAGATTTGTGAACTTTCCTGGCTATTTCCAATTAACATAATTCCCAGCATCTTCCCATGCTAAAGCCCAAATGTGGGATGCAGAGTGTGACAGAAACTATACATGAGGGTGACAAACAAATTCATCTAAAAATACTCTGATTCATTCTTTTAGAGTAAATTCTTTCTATAACAGCAGTTTCACCATTCTTTTTGTGTGTGACATAAATATCAGTCTCAAATATCAGTCTCAAACTTGTGTGGCTGGAGGTAATTTTGGCACTAAAAATGAGTGATGTCCCTCACCGAGGGACATGTAAAGAGGTATGTTTTCCATATCAATAGGATAAGAAATGCAAAGCATTTGCAGTCAGTAAAAATATGGATATTTAATCCTGAAGTCCCTACTACTTGCTGCTGAGTCCTGCAAGGTGAAGAATGCTGGACCCCTCTCAAGAAGCTAAGTGCTGAGCTCTTCCCAGGAGGCAGTCAGCACTTCTATTGGATCGGGTCCTCACTCAGGCAAAGGTTCTGTGGAAGTCAACTGGAGTTTGGACTGAGAAAACAATGAGCAAGTACTTCAGGTGTTTGCTTTATTAATCAAACCATCCTAATGACAAAAGCAGTAGGCAACAAAATAAAAGCAACAGCAAAATACTAGCTGGGGCATGAAGTGTGTGACTTTGTTTCTGTGCACACATTTGGCATATTTTTTCCTTCAGCTGCACCTGTGAAACCCCAATGTACTCTTCTCTTCGGCCCTGATGCTCTAAACGCTGATCCATGTGCTTCACTTGATGCCTACTTTCTTCAATGGGACTGTTCACACATATAAAGCTAAGCATACCCGTAAGCATTCACAGGACGGAGGTCTTTTGAGGGAAATGTTTTGGAAATAGTGGTCAGTACACTTACGCCTTCTTTACTTGCAACCTTATCAAGAAATGTGTTTGCGTACTTAATTCATGAGAAATTCAGGGCATAGATGCTGGACAAATGGACAGAAGTGGAGATCTGTGTAGAGCAGATGTGGAAAGACAGAATCAGGTGTTTAAAATGCCTAGGTAATAAATTGGGTTTATTTTTCTCTGGTAGCTTGGTATTTCCAAAATCAGAGTTAATGCTTTTATTTATTACAGGATCTTTGCTCTTTGTTTAAGTAAACACTTACTTGTTGTAGCTATTATCAGTGTAGCAAAATCTGCAGTACTTTGATGAGTTTTGAAAAGGAAATTAACAAACTAATATCTGGGAAGTATGCACTAAAAAAATTTTAAATTACCCTTTTTGGAATATATTTTTGATCAATGTTCCTTTTTATTAAAAGATTTTAAAGAATGATAAAACTGAATCACAAGGTATTTGTTGGAGACAAGGAAGTAAACACAAGCAAAACCCCATTTGAACTTGAGGGAGGAAATATCAGTAATACTAAAAGCTGACTTAAGATGAAGTGATAAGAATAACTTGTAATGAAAAGCACCTTGATTTTTACACCCAGTCAAAATACTCAGCATAAGGTTGACTAATGTACAAAGTCAGTTTGGGGTTGGTTTCCTCTTTTATGGTAGACCCAATCACAGATGCACAATATATTGGGATTTTTCACTTTTCTCTCCACCAAATGTTGTTGGGATTTTTCACTTTTCTCTCCACCAAATGTTATGGCCAGTACGTAAAGAAAAAGTAGTTACAAAACGGGAAATATTTTTATTGTTCCTGTTGATCTAGCCTAATTTAATATGAACATGCCCTCTTATTAGATATTCATGTTCTCAGGATAAAAAGCTCCCAGCTGTAAATTCTGCCCACTACATTCATATAGAATCATAGACATGTAGGACCATACAAGACTTCAAGAGACCATCTGGTCCATTGCACCTCACTAATACGGGACCAAGTATACCTAGAGCACTGCTGATAGGTATTTGTCTAATCTGTTCTTAAAAACTCACAATGATGGAGATTCCACAACCTTCTTTAGTAACCTATTGCAGTGCTTAACTACCCTTATAGTTGGAAAGTTTTTCCTAATATCTAATCTAAATCTCCCTTGCTGCAGTTTAGTTCTTGTCCTACTTGCAGTGGACATGGAGAACAATTGATCACAGTCCTCTTCGTAACAGCCCTTAGCATAATTGAAGATGGTTATCCGGTCCCCTCTGTCTTCTTTTCTCAAGACTAAATATACCCAATAGTTTAGCTTTCCTCATAGGTCAGGTTTTCTAGACCTGTTATCATTTTTGTTGCTTTCCTCTGGACACTCTCCAATTTATCCATATCTTTCCTAAAGTGTGGTGCCCAGACTTGAACACAGAACTCCAACTGAGACCTCACCAGTGCTGAGTGGAGCCGGACAGTTACCTCCCATGTCTTTGCTATGACACTTCTTTTAATATACCACCAAATGATATTAGCCTCTTTTGCAACAGCATCACACTATTGACTCTTATTCAATTTGTGATCCACTGTAACCCCCAGATACTTTTCTGCAGTACTATTGCTTAACTACTGTTGTAGTTGTGCATTTAATTTTTCCTTCCTAAAGTTCTTCCTTAGTCCTTTTCACTTTTCTTTATTGAATTTTATTTTGTTGATTTCAGAGCAATTTTCCAATTTATTCAGGTCACTTTGAATTCTAATATTGTCCTCCAAAATGCTTTCAATCTCTCCCTGCTTGGTGTCCTCTGCAAATTTTATGTGCATACTCTCCATTCCATTATCTAAGTCATTTAATGAAAATATTGAATAGTATCAGACCCGGTAGCGACCTCTTTGAGTATGGTTTTTCAACCAAATCTGCACCACCTCATAGTAACTTAATCTAGACCACACGTCCCTGGTTTGCTTATGAGACTATCATCTGGCACTGTGTCAAAAAGCCGTACTAAAATCAAAATATATCTTTTCTACAGGTTCCCCCATCCAGTAGGCCAATAACCATGTCTAAAAAGGAAATTAGGTTGGTCTGGCATGACGTATTCTTGACAAATCCATATTGGTTATTACTTATCACCCTATTCTAACCTAAGTAGAATTCTAATTCTAAGTATTCTTTAGGAGCTAACAGTATCCAGTATCGTTCTAGATATCAAAGTTAGGCTGACTGGTTTATAATTCCCCGGGTCCTCTTTGTTTCCCTTTTTAAAGATGGGTACTATGTTTATCCTTTTCCATTCCTCTGGGACCTCACCTGTCTGCCACGAGTTCTTGAAAATAATCCCAAATAGTTCTGAGATTGCTTCAGCAGTTTCCTTACGTAGGGTAAATTTTATCAGGCCCTGCCGACTTGAATACCTCTAATTTATCTAAATATTCTTTAATCTGTTCTTTCCCTAATCTGGCTTGCGTTCCTTTCTCCTTGTTGTTAATATTGTGTTGAGTATCTAGTCACCATTGAGCTACGTAATCAAGACTGAATCAAAATAGGCATTTAACATCTCAGCCTTCTTGATGGCATTTGTCATCAGCTCTTTTTCTCCACTTTCCTACACTTTCCTTCATCTTTCTCTTGCTCCTAATGTATTTCAAGAACCTCTTCTTGCCTTTTATGTCCCTTGCTAGAACATAGTAATTTATTTTCTGCCTTAGCCTTATTTTGTGCCTTAGCCTTTCTGATTTTATCTCTACAGGCTTGAGCTGTTCTTTTGTATTCATTCTCAGCAATTTGTGCATGTTTCGGGTTTTTTTCCCCCAGGATTCCTTTTCAATTTTCAGGTCATTAAAGAGCTCCTCATGCAGTCATATTGACCACTTACTATTCTTCTGATCTTTCCTTTGTGTTGGGATAGTTTGCTGTTGTGTCTTTAATATTGCCTCTTTGAGAAACTGCCAGCTCTCTTGAACTCCTTTTCTTCTCAAGGGACCTACCTAACAGTTATCTGAATTCATTAAAGCCTGTTTTAAAAAATATCCATTGTCCTTATTCTCACTCCTTCCTTTCCTTATAACTGTGAAATCTATCATTTCATGATTGCTTTCACCCAGATTGCCTTCTATCTTCAGATTTGAAGCCAAATCCTCCCTGTGAGTCAGAATCAAGTCTCCCCAATGGTTACTTCCTCCATCTTCTGAAACAAGAAGTTGTCCCCAACACATTCCAAAAACTTGTTGATGATTTTGGGTTTTGCCAGATTATTTTCCAGTGAATATCTGGTAGTAATGAGGGGACTTTACTCAGGTCTTGTGAACTGGATATTTGTTCTACTAATGCCTCCTCCTTCTGGCTTCATGGTCTGTAGTAGACACCCTACCAAGACCTCACCCTTGACTCTTGCCCCTTTTTTCTTCACCCAGAGACTTTTCCACTGGTCTGCTTCTCATCTCCTTTTGGACCTCAGAACAACTGCTTACATTATTGATGTATTATGCAATACCTACTCCCTCTTTTCCCTGGCTGTCCTTCTTATACCCCTCTATAGCAATATCCCAGTCATTAGATTTATCCCACCAAATCTTTGTGGTGCCAATTAAGTCATAATTTAATCTATGTACTCAGACTTCCAGTACTTCCTGTTTCTTCTACATATTCCTTGCATTTGTGTATAGACATCTAAGATATTGAGTGGATTCCCTCCACTATAATTCTCTTGTTGTTCCTGTGACCCTATTGTAACTTACCTTTCCCCCCACCAATTTCCAGACCTCTGATAAGGTCACTTTTCTTTATACTTACCTTCCCTTACCTATACAGACTTCCTTCACAGAACAGCAACCCCTCTTGTCACACGATTTGTGCAGCCTTGCACTCATCTCCAGGATCTACATGTCCTTGCTTGGGCCCTCACCGCCAATCAGGAGGATGGATGAGAACATCAGCTGCACACCCAACTTCTGCACTCTAATGTATGTGTCGTTCTTATGCAGTGTATGTACAAAATCTGTTGGTTTACTCCACCTATTCCATCTCACAGGTTGGTTACATCCTTTCACTGAGAACTAGAGCAAACAATAACATTCTGGAAGTCCTATCTCTGCTAGAGGAAATTCTTTTTTTATGATAGCATTGATTTAGTGGTGACTTTTTAACATTAATCACTTTGGCTGTCTATTTTTAAAAACAACAACATAATGTGTCTATATGCTCACTTTTACATGTACAAAGGCCAAGATTTTCAGAAGACACTAGTGATTCTGATGCCTGTTCTTGGGTCTCAAAATTGAGATCCCTTAAAAGGGCTTAGTTTTTCCACAATGGGTGTAGCATACTTGAAAATCAGGTCTTTTTAAGACATCTCAGGCTGGGCATCCAAAATCACTCATCGCTTTGGAAAATATTAGGCATTGTATGTAGAAATGTAGTATAATTATAGGGAAAATAAAGAGGTACAAATAACAAATGTGTACATACCGTTTGTTAAACTGACTGCATTTACAGAGCTCTATCATGTAATGTATTGGGAAGGTTGGGTTTCGATATCTTACATTATAGTAACTCAGCTAACTTGAACAGTCTAGTAATAGGAAAAATATAATTATTATTGTACAGGACTGTGACGGGTCGGACACCACAGTGCCCCTTTGTGGCAGGGGTGGGTGGGATCGCCACTCTCAAATTCCCACGCCCATCCCTTTCAGGGTGTCCTGATGTGGCCTAATGGCCAGTCTCCCCGCACTCGTCCCTTGGTGGGGTGGTGGGCCCTAACGGCCCAAGTCCATCTAACTCACCCGCGTCTCAGGGCACCGTGGCCCAACAGCCAGAGTCCATATAATACACCCCAAGTATCAGGGCAGTCTGACCCAACGGCCAGAGTCCGTAGAATACACCCCGAGTATCAGGGCAGTCTGGCCCAACAGTCAGAGTCCATATAATATGCCCCGAATATCAGGGCGGTGTGGCCCAATGGCCAGAGTCCATATAACTCCCCCCACGTGTCAGGGGAGTTAGTAGGGGGACCTGGGCCCACTCTTTCCACCGGGTACCGGCCCAGGGTTCCCCTTGCCCCTAGCTTGGCGGGGATCCGCCCGCAACACACAGAGCATCCGTGCGGCTCCAATGCTGTTTGTCTCTAATGTTCCTCTGGGGGACTTCCTACCAGAACCGCCAGGTTCTCCACTTCAGGGGGTCCTCCGGTCTGTTCCCCTCCCATGGCATCCTCCGTCTGGGCTTCAGGGTGCGTCCTGGCTTGGCTGGTCACTGGATTCTGGAGCGCAGGCGGTCTCTCCTCAAGAGCTGGCATCTCGCCTCCTTCCTCTCCAGTGGTCAGCCCAGACTGAGCAACTCTGCAGGCTTTTATACCTGTTCTCCAGTTGGAGCATGCCCAGCAGAGCTTCCCGGGCGTGGCTTCCTCTGCTAGGAGGGAAGGGTTAACCTCTGCGGAACCAGTGTGGGGCCACTCTGCCCCGTCACAAGGACGTTGGGACTACCACACAGTATTTATATATTTTTGAGAAGAACGAGCGAGAAGAGAGGTCAAAGAGCAGGGAGGAGAAGGGGGAGAGTAGGACCAAGGGAAAACACTCAGAAAAGGATTAAGTCAAGCTGGGGTTGCGGGGGGAGGAGTAGAAGGCTTGTAGTTTGAAGAAGTAGTTGTAGTTAGAAGCAAGGAGGTATAGAGATGAGGGGAAATTGAAGATCGGGGGAGTTGGAGTTTATGAAAGAAGAGGAGGGAGGGGAAAGGATATTAAAAGAAGAATAAAAGTGGGGAGCAGGGGAGCAAAAGATGGGGGAGGAGAAAGAGGTCAGGGTGGAACATGTTGAGCTGTTTGAAGAAGTCTATAGATCTCATGCAGAGGAGCTTTAGAAGGCAGTCAAAGACTAAATAAGTAGAAGGTGTAGCATTCATCTAGAGCAGAGAAGAAGTGTTGCTCAACAAGGAGAGTAGCAGAGCTGAAGGGGGAGAGAACAGACTTGTAGTGGAAGAAATCCACTTGGTCCCCAGATTTCTTCAGAGGCATTCAGACTAAACAGAAATATGGTATGAGGCAAGGAGGCTAGAGGTTGGAAGGAGAGGGAAGTACTAAACATGTTCATTATGTTTGAATTTAGTTCTACATTTATAAATCCCATATTTCATTACGTTCATCAACTTTATCCTGAACTCTAAGCATAAATCTCAGAAGAACTGACCTTTGAAACTTTGAGCCAATATAGTTGTTGCAGATGTCCTTCCAGTATCTGAGCAATGTCATCGTATCTATCAAACTTATCTTGAGCCATTTGATTCCAGTGGGAATCAAAATAGAAATCCTAAACCAAAAAGCTTCCTTTCAAAAGCCAGCTTAAGTATGTTTTCATGTAGCAGCCTTATTCTATCACTATTCTATATGGCTTTTTAAGCCATGCTCATTATCATAGTACCTGAGTGCCTTTCAGTAGTGTACACATTTATCACATGTGTTCTCTCGTCCTGTCCCCAGAGGGAGAAGTGTGTGGAGTGTCTTGTTTTGGTAGGGTGTAGTTTTTATTATTGCTGTTAAATATGCCTATTGCTCCTATTGTGTGTTAGAGAAGGCAAGGTCAAAGAAATGTGCCTTGCACTTGGAATGGAAAGTGGTGAGGTTTGTGATGGTCCTTAATTCCTGGGGTAGTTCATTCGACAGTGTTGGACCATTGCCAGAGAAAGTTTTGATTCTCACACAGACAAGCTTTACTCTTAGTGTTGAGAATTCCATTGTGCCAGAGGAGCAAAGTTGTCAACCACAGTCTTTGTCTTGGAGCTCTAAACAGTCTCCATGGCCTGGGCCCTGGATTGCTTTGATGATAAAGACCAAGACCTTGAAACAGATGCAAAATTCCATGGGAAGCCAGTGTAGAGAGCAGAGGACAGGTGATGTGCTCACAGTAGCCTGTGTTGCTGAGGAGATGTGCTACAGCATTTTGTGCTAGTTGGAGTTTAGTGCTGAAGGTTTCATGCACAGGTACATTGCATTGCTGTAGTTCAGCCAAAAGGTGATGAAAACATGAATAACTGAGGCCAGATCTTCATCTTCCAGAAGGGAATGGAGTCTCCTAGCCAACAGGAGATAGAAGAAAGAATTACTCATGGTCACTGTGACGTGAGAGCTCAGTGTCAGTGAGGACTCCTAGACTACAGACTGAATTGACCAATTGTGGATGTGAACCTCAAATCAAAGGAGACAGGTGTTGGCAGCCACGATTCAAAATAATGTGGACTTAAAAGGGGTAATTTTAAATTTTTGGACACAGAGCAATTTTGTTTTAAAAATGACTACAAATATTTAGTAGAGAAAAAACAAGAAATGGTATGTCAGCTCTTACTAGTTGACTGCCAGCTCAGGGGCGTGGATCCCACTATTGAGTCATAGGGGTTCTTTTACATACTTTAGGGGCACCATGATCAGGACCAGGCAAAATAATTATCAGTATTGACCATGGCTATTTTATTGTTAAAGAAAAGAAATCTGCTTATTTTAAATGTTGTGGTCTATTTTAATGTAGTTGGGCTGAGAGAGGGAGACAAACAAACAATTTGCAAAACTTTACAAAATAAGCCATTTTTAAGGCTTTTAATTTAAAAAGCTATTACTCAGTTTCTCATAAACATCTTGGAAAATATCCGTTGCTACTAATAGCTCGACCTTAACGTGTTGAGAATATGGTCATTTTTATTTTTGGAGTTAGTAGGGATACGATGATATTCCTGAGAATGGAAGCCTGGTTACAACCTTAACAGCAGAGCTCGGAATTAGAGAGTGCCTACAAAGAGTTCACATACCTTTTTAGATGTGAGCAAGACAGCCTGTATTATCTTTGTAATCCTTTGAGATGACTTGTATGAAAATCTATTTAACCTGAGACACCAAGCAACAAACTGGATCATGACAAAATACTGAACTTGTACTCTGGAAACAGAAGTGTACGATCTCAGAAGGAACATAATAGGTTAGGTCAACAACTGGGTATTCTGTACCTTTTTAAGGACATGAATCTGCTCTCATTGAAGTCAAGTACGTGTTTTTCTTTGAATCACATGGAATAGGATCAATTTCAAACTGAGATAAAGGCATGCAGAGCTTTGTGTGTATTTTCCTGAGTGAAAAACATGCCTGATAATCAGAGATAATGTCTGTTTGCACATAACAAATGTAATCAAGTCATGATCACTTGCACCTTAGAAACTACTAATACTTAGTTCTGGGATCAATTCCTCTTTACCTGTTTAGATGGGGTCTAATATAGAATTCCCCCATGCTGAATGCAACACCTTTAGTTAGGAAATTGTCTTTTATAATTTTTAGAAATACCAAGAACATTTTAGTACTGGCAGTATGAGACCTCCAGCATATTGAAATTCCTCCCATGGTAGTGCAACTTCCCCCCCTATATATGATAGATCAGGGGTTCTCAACTTTCTCTCTCTGAGGCCCACTCAACATGCTATAAAAACTCCAGGGCCCAGCAAATGTGAGGGGGGTGGGGGAACTCGGGGTTCCGGGCTGGGGGTGGGCTCTCAGGCATAGGCGTAGTTTGAATTCTATTTTGGGGGGAAGAGGCCAGCGGGGCTTGGGCCAGCTCCGCGTAGCAGGGTCCAGAAAGGCAGCGCCACCTTGACCCCTTGACTCACCTCAGCAGACCACCCAGCCTGTCTGGGTTGTGAGTGGTGGGGGTTCAGCTCAAAAAGTTAGAAAACTGCTTAGGGTACAGAAAGGAGGTAGTTAGGGACTTTGTGCAGCCAGGGGGTTGCTCAGGGTTCAAGGAGGGGATACCTAGGGGCTTTGTGCAGCCAGGGGGGTGCTCAGGGTTCAAGGAGGGGATACCTAGGGGCTTTGTGCAGCCAGGGGGGTGCTCAGGGTTCAAGGAGGGGATACCTAGGGGCTTTGTGCAGCCAGGGGGTTGCTCAGGGTTCAAGGAGGGGATACCTAGGGGCTTTGTGCAGCCAGGGGGTTGCTCAGGGTTCAAGGAGGGGATACCTAGGGGCTTTGTGCAGCCAGGGCGGTAGCTCAGGGTTCAGGGAGTGGGTAGCTAGGGGCTGGGCATGGGCGGGGGTAGCTCAGGGTGCAGGGAGGGGGTCACTATGGGCTGTGTGCCAGGAGAGCTCCCCTGTGGTCACTGCTCCCCAAGAGCTCTGCTGGCCATAGAGTGGGGTCCCCCTGCCTGGGCAGCTCTTACCAGCTGCATGAGCTGAGGAGCAGCTGCAACCCCAGGCACCAGCAGCAGATGGCGGGGGGGTGGGGGAATGCAGTGGCTGCCTGTTCCATGGCAGAGCAGGCAGAGCAGCAGCTGCCCCACTGCCCACTCTGGCTTTCCACCTCCGACGTGGCCAGGGGGTGGGGCCTCAGGAGCAGAGCGGGTGTGTGTGAAGCTTCTCCCGGGACTGCCCCCCTCTGGCTCTGCAGTGGGGGAGGCAACCAGTGCTCAGAGTTTCAGCCCCGCGGCAGGGGACGCTGGGGCTCGGGGTCCCATGGCCCCTCTGAAAGGGGGGCTGCAGCCCCCCGGTTGAGAACGGCTGTGATAGATGGTCAGTCTATTCTTTAGTGTGATTTAGTGGTTTGTAGCAGACAACTAGTATTCCATCTTGTGTGTTTTATTGGTTAGAGTGTTGATCCATAAACATTCAAGAACTTGCACTGAGTTGTCAGTGACCCTGAAACAGATGCTTGATGGATCTCGCTCCCCTTTTTTCAGCTTGATCCTACCTAAATAGATTTGTAAAATTGACTTTAACATTCCAATCATGCACATCTTCCCACCAGGTTTCAGTAACACCAACTAGATCAAATTTATGCTCATAGTAGAGCAGTTCTAATTCCTTTTGTTTGTTACACAAGCTCCTAGCATTGACGTATAGGCCATTAAAAAAATTCTTCTCCATGATCCTTAGTGTCTTGATTAATTTTGTTCTTAACATCTTAATTTTGTGCTAATTGAGTGTTCATTTGTTTCCCCTCTTCACCCTCCCCTTTTGCTGTTAGTTTAATAGCCTCCTGACTGCTCTAGCTAGCCAGTCCCCTGGCAGATTTGCTCCCTTTCTACTGAAATGGAGGCCATCAAACCTGTATATCCCTCTTACCCCATAGAAGGTAAACCAGTGTTCCACAGAATCAAAACTCTCTGTTTTACACCACTTATCTAGCCAGTGGTTTGCTTCTAGAATCTTCTGACTTCTGTCTTCCTTCACTTGTGGGACAGGGAGGATCACCAAGAAAATCATTTGGATGTTCTTTTCTTTCAGCTCTCTTCAGAGTTCCCTGAAGTCATCTGTCAGGTATTACATGAAGCAGTGTAGCTAGCACCCATGTGCATCATCACCAGTGGCATCACAAGTGGCATCACCATCTCATGTTTTGGCTCCAGGAAGACAGCACACCATCCTGTTGTCTGTCTGTCCCTTGCAGAAGGTTGTTCATATAGAACACCTCAACAAGGAGCTTCTGTCTTCTTTAGATGGTTGGGGATCTTTCTGGGAACACTTGATTATCTTGTAGGTTGGGTTGAGCTGCCATTCACAGTTATGTTCTGTATAACGATCTGTTCCATTTGAGCAGCTGAATCTTCAGAGATAACTTCTGTAGTTTCCATGCCGAGAACCTGATGATAATTTGAATATTTCTATCTGTGTGGAATTCCTCCTGGACGTCTTTTTTTTTTTCGCTCGGGGTAACTTGCCCATCCTCCACCTATGTAGAATGCCACCTGGTCCAGTTTCCTCTGGTGCTCTGCCAAGCACCCTCTTTGATTAATTCTCTCTCTAGTTCCTTGATGTCCAGTTCCTTTCTTCCTTTAATTTGGGGTGGTGATGTTTCCTGAATCTTTTACAAAAGAACTCCTCTCAGCCTCTCTAATGCTCCATAGCGTCTGTACTAACAAACTGTTAATCTTTTCTTCCTACATGGCCACCAAGTTGCATTTCATACACCAGAAATAAAAAACACAGCACATCCATTGAGGGTCATAAGCATTGATTCATTACTGGCCATTACATTTTTAAGTTTTGAGTTGTACCTAGAAAGAGAGCCTCATACACTCTGACATACTGGGGTACAATCCAGACCAGTGGGGGGCTGTGTCACTCCTGCCCTGGTACCTGGGGTGCCTTGCAATGCCTTGCTGTTGTAGCCTCCAACCTGGTCTGCTCACAACCAGCCACCAGCATACAGGTCTGTCGGTCTGTGTGTCTGTGTCTGTGTCTCTCTCTTTCTCTCTCTCTCTCTCTCTCTCTCTCTCTCTCTCTGTGTGTGTGTGTGTGTGTGTGTGTGTGTGTGTACACACACACACATATATATATATATATATATATATATATATATATTCGTGTAACTGCAACCTGCCAGTCACACCCTGGCTCTCACCAGTGTTGGCTATACTGCAGGGTGACCCCAACATACTCCTAGTCCTGGACTCTCCCGAGAAAGGTATGTTTTGTACTGCCAACAGCACTCTCCTAGATAGCCCAAATATATTAACTCTGCTATTCCTTTAAGGGAACAATATACACTAACTTGTTATTTTAAATAGGTACCCAGACACTTCTGCTTAAACACAGTGGGTTAGGTAAAACCAATGTATTAACTGCAAAAAAGAGATTTTAAGTGAGTACAAGTGATTTTTATGCCTCATTAGAAATGGTTACAAGAAAAATAAAGATTAAATGCTTTCTAGTTCCTTACTTAACAAACTAGATTAGGTTCAAGCAAAACTTCTCACCACATGCTTCCAGCAAGATTACTGATCAAACTCTTCAGATCAGGACCACTCTTCTTCCAGTCCAACAGCTGTTTTGTTCTGTCTTCTCAGATGTGAACAATATGATGGGCAGGGGGGTACCTTGGGCTATTTGCCCTTCCTTTTTATTGTTTGTCCCCTTCTTGAAAAACATGTCCAGCTGAGAACCAGCAAAGAGTCTATGTGGAAGGATGTCCCCTTCCACCTATTTGAGCATCCTTTGTTTTCCCTTCCTGCTTGATGACTGTTTACTGCTTAAATGCAAATTAAGACAATCATATAGTCCTTTGTTCAAGACAGACCTGTTTGGCCAGTTTGGTGCTACATGATTCCGAACATGTGTTTTTAACATCATTCAGGGGAAATCGATAACTTTATGTATAAAGCTGCTGCACACATTTTACCATGATATTACTGAGCAGCAAATTATGAGCTTTCAAATTATACCTCGTAAGACATACCTTGTACAAAGATTATTCCAATAATGTGTAGGGTGTGAATACAGGGGTGTATTCCATCACACACTCCTCCAAACTTCCTCCAAAACTCCGCTCTTTGCTACTTTTGTTTGCCTGTCAGAACTGATCTCACCAGGAACTTAGTGAACAGGCAAAAGCTTGTAAAATCAAGAAACACATTTATATGTAAACTCTAGCAGCAGTCTTTCATTTTGTACAGAGGCAGGATGCAACTCTAGAAAATAGGGCAATATAATGGCCCTGTAATTTGGAAAATATAAATCCAATCAATGAAAAAAAAAAAAGGCATGAAGGAAGTTTGAGGAACTTGGACCCAATTACTGTCAAAAATACTAATTGGGCAATTACAGTGTTCTTGTTGTAGTATTTTCTCTAGTGAGGAATGCATATGTATCAGCACACCTGCAATGTATCTCAGAAAACATGCTCTAATGTCACTTTGTATATTTGTGGAACTAAAATTAATTTGATTATTTTTTAGTAAGAGGTCTCAAGGACCAGATCCAGAATCGTGCTTTGCTCTGCCCCCTGCTATCCGCCTTCTCTGAATTTTCTAGGGCCATACGCTACCCTCCCCTGTCCAGGGCAAAGGGTAGCACACTCTGGCGGAATAGGATCTCATTTTAACTGTAGAGCAGCAAGAGCAGTGGCTCCACGGCATGCCCTTCTTTGGCCCTAAACATGTGAGTAACCCCGCTGGCGCTACTTCTTTTTTTCAGAGGCCTCATGACTGTGATAGAGATGGGAACATTTGTGGAAAACCTTGTACAAACATAAAAGTTTACAATCTGAATTAACACTTGACACAAGTTGATATAACAAACTGAAGGAATAGAGGAGGAAGGTCAAGGTTAATGGGGAACATTGTTCACTGCCCTCTAATTTTGTTCCCAAAATCAAGTACCTGGGAATCACAACGTTACAAACAAAAGATAGAATTCAGAGGCGGAATTTTGAAGTGCTCAATGTCACTAATACTGCTCCTGTTGAAGTCAGCAATTGTTTGGTACCAACTAAGTCCCCAGGCCTACAGTCTGATTCATGCAGGCACCTATTAAGGCTTAAAAGGCTATATTTAAAAACTTGATCTTGTGTGTTCAAACCACTGTACAGACATTAACTAATTAATCCTCCCAACTCCCTTGTGAGTTTTAACTTAACTAAGGTCACAGTGAGTCAGTGGCCAATCCAGGATTAGAGCTCAGGAGTTCTTGACTTCCAACCCTGTGCTCATTCTTCCAGACCATGCTGCCTCCATAATAACAACTCAGAGAAATTTTTGAAACAGTGAAAAATGTATTTATCAACTAGATCCTCTTCCTGCCAGTACAAGAACGGTTCCTATAATGCATTTTCTAAATTTAGTTTTAAGTGTCCTAAGCAATAGGGCTTCCACCACTTTTCTTGGCAGACTATCCCCCAGCCTACTGTTTTAAGGAAGCTTTTTCTGATAATGAGCCTACACTTTTTTTTCCGATTTCATTCTCTTATGCCTACTTACACCTGCTGGTAACACTTTAAATAGTTCCTCTTCAATCTTGGGTGTTTTCATCCTTCAGATTCTTACTTTTCTAGTGTCTGCTCTGAGTTTTTACCCACCACATTTATATATATTTCCTCATAAGTCAACCTGTCCAGGTTCCTAATCACTTTTGACAAATTGGAGGAAATACAGAGAAAGGTGACAGTCTTTTTGTGATATTGCTGAGCCCAGAACTGAATGCAGTATTGTAAATGTCATTTCATGTGACCCTTATAAAGAACTATCGCCTCCCTATAACATGCACTGATGCCTCTGTGTGTGAAGCCTGAGTTACACTGGCTTTTTTTAAAAAAAACATTTTTAGCTGTTACATTGTAAACTCACATCTTAGGACAGTGCACTGGTTAAATTATTTGAATTAGCTCCCAGAACTATAGTCCTATCAGAGACTTCTGTGTGATTTTGGGCAAGTCACTTATCTGCTCTCTGCTTCAGTTTACTCTTATAAAATACTTGTTCTATTCTCAGGGATGTTGTGAAGTTTAATTTGTAAAGTTCTTTCCCATCTTGGACTCAGAGGAGCCATTAAGGTGCAAAGAATCCCTTATAAGTCTATTATTATGTAGATGTGACTCTACAATTAAAGGCAAGTCTAGCATTCTATTAAGTCCCACTCTTGGGGTATGTCTACAGTACAAGCGCTACAGTGGCTCAGCCGTGGCACTGGAACTATGCTGCTGTAGCGTTATAGTAGCAAGTGTCTATACAACAATGGAAGGGGTTTTCAGTTACTATAGTAAATCCACCCCCTCGAAAGGTGGTAGATAGGTTGACAGAAAAATTCTTCTGTTAACTGAGTGTTCTGAGAACACTTCAATCTCCCTGGACACACAATAGCAGATTTAAAGGTAGCCATCCTACAGCAAAAAAACTTCAGGACCAGACTTCAAAGAGAAACTGCTGAGCTTCAGTTCATTTGCAAATTTGACACCATCCGCTCAGGACTGAACAAAGACTATGAATGGCTAGCCAACTACAAAAGCAGTTTCTCCTCCGTTGGTGTTCACACTTCAGCTGCTAAAAGAGGGCCTCATCCTCCCTGATTGAACTAACCTCGTTATCTCTAGCCTGACTCTTCCCTGCATATTTATACCTGCCCCTGGACATTTCCACTGCATGCATCTGAAGAAGTGGGTATTCACCCACGAAAGCTTATGCTCCAATACGTCTGTGTGTCACAGGACTCTTTGTCGCTTCTACAGATCCAGACTAACACAGCTACCCCTCTGATACTTGACACCAAAGTAGTACAATGTTGCACAGGCCTGAGTGATGTAGCTAGGTTGACCTAAGTTTTAGGTATAGACCAAGCCTCAAGTTGGGAGGAGGGCGGAGAAGGTAAGGAAACAAGACAGTTAAGGGGGGGTGAATCAGGGAGAGGGGGGAGATTTTTGGTTTCTTTTCATCTTGTCTCTGAATTTTTCGGGGTTTCTATTGTTTAATAAGTACAAACTGACATAATTTTGTCCTTAAGTTACTGATATATGCTATCAGTCTTAAAGTCAGTTAAACAAAGATGTTTGGTGGTGGTTATTATTTTTTATTAACCCTTCTTGCAACTTGTACTGAGCAAGGAACTTTCCTTGTTGGATCCTAAAATCTCCATGTGTCACAACTCTGTGTTAAAGATTTGCAGACTGCATTGTAGAATTCCATTGAGTTAATTTACTTCATGTGCCACAGTTCTGTTACCCCAGAGAGAGCACTGAGAACTGATGGAAGAGGGCTGATTTTGCCAAAGGGAAAAGAAGCAGACATTTTGTTTGCTGACTGTATATTTAATATCACTGGAAAGTTGAGATTAAAAAACTGTCCGCATACTTCAAAGATAGTAGAAATTGATCAAAACAGTTGATTGTGTTCTATTCAAGGAAATTTATGGTAGTCCTATGAACACCAAATGTGCCAGCCAACTTCAGCAAGTGCATCTACTGATTTGTTGACTTGAACTTCAAATTTCCTTTTTACAAAAATTTATATTAAAAGCTTCCCCTCTCCGGATTATCTTTATCAGATGTTTCCCCTTTGCTGAAATGTAATTTTAGACACAAACATTCCACAGTGCATTGTGGGATTTTTTTCTCCAAAAAAATCCATTTTAAGTGCTCTTAAAGGTGCTGAAATGACAGCTCTGCTTAATGAAGTCCTATATGCAATCTTCCCCACACAGGCACTCACATATTCTTCACTCACTCACACATCCACATCATGTTCACTTGTGTCCATCTATCATTCATAGCTTTATTTTCCTCAGCCCCCTCCCCCCACCCATAAGCTCCAGTTGAAAGAACTGTTCAGTGGCAGTTGGTAAGTGCTGTCCTGGGACATCCAGCAAAGGATGTTTTGGGAGTTGGTGTGAGGGCAGCAGCAGCAGTTTGGAAGCTCAGATGGAGAGAAAAGGGAAAAAAATCTTCTCTACATTGCTGGACTGACTCTAATACTGGAGATGCCATTGAAGAACTGGAGGCTAGTAGAAGTTATTTATGTGAAATTATTGCAGGGGTTGCTCCCTTGAGTTTGTCCACTCAAGCTGTTCTAGAAATTAAGTAGCATTTCCTTCCCTGAAAGGGGCGTGCGAAAGAGCCCTCCTAAAATGTTTAACAAAACGTAATTAAGAGAACATATTACAGTACTATGTACCCAATGGCCAAACCTCACTTTGTCGGTGGGAGAAATGAACAAGACCCATTTTGGAGGATGATTGTGCATTGAGCTAGGGTGCATACCTGCCTCTAGTCTAGACAATACAGACATCTGTTATGTTTTCTAACTCTCTTTCTGTTTTGTGCTATGGGTAGTACAGATTGTTTTTGTTTTATAGGTTTTGCTAATGTGTTTGCAAATTACAATGAAAGAATCTCAGAAATACTCCATACATCAGTGCAGACAGTACAAATGATTTTTCTCCTTCAAACTGTTCTAATGTGCCACTTGAGTGCAAATCAGTAGTTATAAAGTGGCTAAAATCAGGTCTGAATAAGGTAGCTATGCTGTAAAGAACCTAATAATAAAATTAAAATGTTTTCCCACGACAACTAGAAAGATTAAATTAAATGGGGGTTTAGATCAAACATGTGGTTCTACAAAGATTTACAAATATTTCTACATGGATTACTTAGCATCATTAGTTAAACTGGCCCAATTAAAATACTTGCCATATGTCTTTTAGAGTTTCAGATAGACCTGGTTTGAATTTTCGTTGATATAGAGATACCAACACTGAATACAGCACATTTTATTTTAGCTGAATATATCAGCTATCCCTATCGGATGTCCTCTGGCAATATCTGGCTGAGACTGATAATTTTATAGCCAAATGCAATATCAAAGTGTCTCTTCTTCATTCAACTATGTAAGAAGCAATAACCTTAACTGCCTTTTTTGCTCTTTCCAGACATCTGTACCTAGATGCATTGCAATGCATGATGTGTTGCTTTCTGATTGGACTGTCAGACTTTCTGAAAATGTTCTTGATGGTTCCTGAATTGTCCTTTCATGTGAATTTGCAAAATCAGGCTTGTCTTATGTGTGGTATCCTGTCACAAATTGCTTGCATTTAGTCTGCAAGGATTGCTTCTCTAGCACTCTGTCAGCAGAGTCGAGAGTAATAACTGTATAAAAGAAGTTAGAACTGAACTCTCCAGTCTCTATAGTGTTTGCGTCTAGTTTCATGACAAGAGAAGTCCATGGTGTTTGAATTTTTATCTTTAGCACCCCAAAATCTGCATTACACAAATTGTGTTTATTTGTAAAGTATATGTAATGTTATGAAGGACAAAGTAGTGCATTGCAATATCTAAATGCCTTATCGGAAGGAAGTCCTTTCTGCCAGCAATAGGACAATCAAGTACCATAGCTGTATGATCTGATAACGTTACTCATTTAGGCCCAAATCCGCCTTTCCAGGGCACAACCTGAATTCCAGTCAGGTTTTATGTAGGCTAGCTCCATAGGAAAGAGACATATACCTTCCAAACTGTGGAACAGCCACTGTGCAGCTGCAGTTTCTGAGGCTGCTATAGCCCCTATGGCTACACACCATATCCTCCAATAACTGTCAGAGGCCATGGGCGTGCAAGATCTCCTCTCACTCGTTCAGATTATATCTTCTTCAGCAACTTGTACTCTGACCAAAAAGTTCACCATTAGCTTGCATTTATATTAATTACTCATAGCTCTCAACTTACATGGATTTTTCACACAATTATTAACTTTGGCTCTTCCCCCTCTCTTCCCTTTTGCCCTCCAGGAGCTGCCATTCATGCACTTCTCTTCTGAGTCTAGGCAAAACCTTTGCAGGAGTAGAGAAATCCAGTGACTGGTGCTCAAGTCGAAGTAGTGGAACACCAGTCACATTGCTCTGTGCTCCTTAGAATCTACCTCCCTAGTGGTGCTATATGCTGATTTCCCCAGGGCACAGTCTTGCCTGTTACCTTGATGATGGATGATAAAAGTTTGCATAGTGCCAGGTAGGTGGGGAAGATAGGTGATAGTGGCAGTAGTAGATTTGCAAACGAATGTAACAGTTTTTTACAAAAACTAGACTAGTCAAGCCTCAGTGTCACCTCTTTAAAGTCCTGTCTTCTTTACTGCTTGTCAGTTTTTTTCGTTTCTTTTTTCTTCTTTTCTTGTTTTACAGCCTCTGAGAGTTGTAGAATCATCAGCCAATCAAAATGCAATTTTTTTTTTACAACTGCATAGTTTTTTTCCACTAATTATGCAGAGGATTAATATTCTGATGTTTTATTCCAATGAAGAAGAATGAAGGTGGCATAATGTAATGAGTAAACAGAGATGCCTTTTTTTTTTCTTTTTTTTTTTTTTGGTTAAAGGGTTAGTAATCAAGTTTTTGGTAAATTTGATTAATAAACCCCTGTCGATTTTAGCTTGAAAATAAATGCCTAGCCACTTTAAAACCTACAAGTAACATTTTTATCAACAATTTCAATATGCTCCCATTTAAAACTATTAGTGTTTATGAATTTGGCAGCAAACTCTCTGTGTCTTAAATAAATGGCCCCACGTGACTATGACTAGAGACCACAGGAAGAGACAAAAGGCCGGACCATTTTCTGGTTCAAAGGGCATAACTTTACTGAAGCCAGTGGAGCTTCACTTGCTTACCCTTGCTGAAGAGTGGCCAATAAAATCCTCTTTGACAGTGGTCAGGTGTCATGGAAGGAGGCAAAGGTAGTTTTGTGCTCCACAGTTTCCAGCTCTTTGTACAAAGATTAAAAGGGGGCAGGAGTGTGGCAGAGCAAATCATGTGCCAAAGAATGTGACAGATCATGTCTGAAAGGAGTCAGAAAGTGATGCATCTTTATATAGTATTAGTTCTGCTACCTGCCAGTCCATACTTCTTGGATTAGTAGATAAGAGAATGTGGGGGAGGGGAAGTGAAAACTTTGTTTAGGATTGGCTTCACCTGAGGTGTGTTTTAAAAATAACACAACTGAAGGGTCACTACTACATGAATAGGTTCATAATTGTTATGCAACCCTTTGGCAGCAACAAGGGCTGGATTCAGTATCTCGGGGTTCCTCTTAACAATATAAAACAGATCAGGGTCAAGCCCTCACCCAAAAATCTGAGAGAACTAAACACCACCCTTGACTGCTTCTAAGAAGCAATACTTCCCCATGCACAAGCATTGAGTCTGTGTATAACAAAAGAAGAAGAAAACAGCATTAATTTGGGAAAATACTGCAACACTAACTTGAAAGTACCCAACCAATAAGTAAAACACCCACCTTACAATATCTGGGGTGGTGTCCTTTTTCTTTGTTTCCTACCTTGCAGTGGGAAAGTCCAAAGGACAAATGTCTCTTGGACGTGCCACTCCCCTTTTCCCTCCACTGCACCCACTCATAGTTTGTTGTCTGAGGTCAGTTATGTCTCCAGAGTCCAGGCATGTGTGTGGGTGGATTCATCTCCTGAGGGGAGAGAGTGGTTGTGTAAAGCCTCCACTTCTGCTCATCAGTGTCAGTCTTTGGCCGCTATTTGTTGCTATCATTGCTGCTCCTCGTAGCTGCCACTGTTGCTGCCACCTCTCACTGCAATGCTGTGTTCTGAGGTCCTACCAGTTAACTGAAATCCCTGAGAAGTGTGCTGTCTAATATTTCACTGGGTAGTGAGGAACCTTTCTGCTTCTGTCGCTTTGTTGTCTTTTCACCACAACACTGTCTCTCTAGCAGGTCTAAGTTTCAGCCCCCTTATATCAGCAACCTTGGCCCCATCCCCAAATCGCGCTTGGATTTGGCATCACTACCCTCTGCTTAGCAAATGAGGTTAAAGTTAGGATGATCTCCTCAGTTAGGGTGATCCCCTCAGTGAGGTGCCATCCTGCTGCCCTTTACTCAGGATAACATTTCATTACCCCTGAATTTTAACCCAAACCAGCCAAAATTAATCGCTTTAACAGCACAGGTCTGTCAGCTGCTCCCTTAGGCAGAGTAGGTGTGTCCACGCAAATACAGTCTGCCCTTGAGGTCTTTTCCCCCCCCAATTCATTACCAGATGTCAGGGGAAAGCTCATTCAGACCCTGGTTCTGGTTAGTTTACTTTTATTTTCAAGCTTTTGTTTTACAATATCTTCTAGTGTACTTTCCATTAAGCCAAATACCCATTTTATAATAACTTTAAGAGGAGTTCCATCATCAGTATTAAAACAATAGTAAAAATTAGAAGGAGCTATATATGAGAGAACATCTAAGGCAGGGGTCTCAAACATGCGGCCCGTGAGCCACATGCGGCCCGCGGAGTTATTTCCTGCGGCCCGCCATAGGCGCCAACTCCACTGGCAGCCAAGCTCCAAACATTACTGAGTGTTTATATTTTATTAAAACCCCTCTTTGCATTACAGTTTTTAAAAAGTTAATACATTGACTTTTAATAGAATACTATATTACTCTTCATTTTTTTCATTTTTGACTATACTTTTGTATCATTGAATGAAGAGGTTTCAGTGATGCGGCCCTCGGGCCAATTTACTAGTTCTCATGTGGCCCTCGTGGTGATTTGAGTTTGAGATCCCTGATCTAAGGTGCCACTTAAACCCCACTCACTCTTCAACAATCCACACTAGTTTTAGTGCATTTGTTCTCGTGTACGTCAGAGTAACACTGTGGGTGTGTAGCTGTTTGGCTCACTCTTAATAGTTTTCTTTGAACTGATGTATCGAAACTGCCAGTAAAGATTGAAGTTGCTGCTGTCTTTAGTCACCCTTTGTGTATTATGGCTATGAAAACAGTTCACCCAGTTCAACCCATCACCCATGCTTGATCTGCTAAGGTGCTACTTAGCAAGTTAAAAAAGTATGGATTGGATGCATGGACTATAAGGTGGATAGAAAGCTGGCTAGATTGTCAGGCTCAGCGGGTAGTGATCAACGGCTCGAAGTCTAGTTGGCAGCCGGTATCAAAGTGGAGTGCCCCAGGGATCGGTCCTGGGGCCGGTTTTGTTCAACATCTTTATTAATGATCTGGATGATGGAATGGATTGCACCCTCAGGAAGTTCGCAGATGACACTAAGATGGGGGGAGAGGTAGATACGCTGAAGGGTAGGGATAGGGTCCAGAGTGACCTAGACAAATTGGAGGATTGAGCCAAAAGAAATCTGATGAGCTTCAACAAGGACAACAGAGTCCTGCACTTAAGATGGAAGAATCCCATGCACCGCTACAGGATGGGGACCAACTGGATAAGCAGCAGTTCTGCAGAAAAGGACCTGGAGATTACAGTGGATGAGAAGCTGGATAGAGTCAGCAGTGTGCCCTTCTTGCCAAGAAGGCTAACGGCATATTGGGCTGCATTAGTAGGAGCATTGCCAGCAGATCGAGGGAAGTGATTATTCCCCTCTATTCGGCACTGGTGAGGCCATATCTGGAGTATTGCGTCCAGATTTGGGCCCTCCACTACAGAAAGGATGTGGACAAATTGGAGAGAGTCCAGCAGAGGAAAATGAAAATGATCAGGAGGCTGAGGCACATGATTTACGAGGAGAGGCTGAGTGAATTGGGCTTGTTTAGTCTGCAGAAGAGAAGAGTAAGGGGAGATTTGATAGCAGCCTTCAACTACCTGAAAGGGAGTTCCAAAGAGGATGGAGCTCGGCTGTTCTTAGTGGTGGCAGATGACAGAACAAGGAGCAATGGTCTCAAGTTGCCGTGGGGGAGATCTAGGTTGGATATTAGGAAACACTATTTCACTAGAAGGGTGGTGAAGCATTGGAACGGGTTACCTAGGGAGGTGGTGGAATCTCCATCCTTAGAAGTTTTTAAGGCCTGGCTTGACAGAGCCCTGGCTGGGATGATTTAGTTGGGGTTGGCCCTGCTTTGAGCAGGGGGTTGGACTAGATGACCTCCTGAGGTCTCTTCCAACCCTAATTATGATTCTATGATACTCTTTTGAGAGTTTTGAGTGAATTGCTGGCCTACATTAATGCTTCGTTGTAAAGCAGTATCAAGAGATTTTATACATCAGACTGTCTGAACAAAAAGATCAGCAGCATTTTGTAACGTAATCATGTCACACAGTGGATTGCATAACATTTTGTTGGCTCTTTTGTCCTGTGATAAAAGCAATCAGATATTGAACCTCTTAATGTTGAAAGACGGCCAAGTGAGTATCGAAGATACTGAAGTTCTTATAAGTGATTGCCACTAGATAAACTAGAGTTAGTTGCATAACATACACCATCTGTAAATGTCAAGATCTATGTTATCTGACTGGGAAGGAGTTGGAAGACTGATTAATAACCTTCATTTGCTACTGAATAAAAGCTCACCCACCCAATGATAGAGTTGTAGTGAACAACCCAAATATGATTTCTGAAATTCACTTCATGCTAAAAACTATTTTCTTTGATCTAATATAATCAAAGAAAATCTGTCAGATTCCCTTTTTACTCCTAGTTTATGTTTAGAATCAATATGGGGGAAAGCAGTTGATTTATTTCTATGACTCTCCATGGGGAAATGATTTGATAGTGGTAGCTTTTTGACTTTTTGTCTAGGAATGTCAGAAAATATTTTGATTCAGATTTGATAAACTACTGTCATCAATGTTGGTAGTTTCTACTGATGTCATGGGAATGTTTACCAAGCAAATTGAAGTTAACTTCTGATGCATAAGCTACTAAGGACTTAACGGCATTAATATGCATGTTCTAATGGTTTTATCTGTGCGTGCATATCGGTACCTATATGTTTTGTGCTTCATGTAGAGCCTGAGGGATAATTATGTCTTTATCCTCTAAGTGGCTTTGGACCCAGGCCCATGCTAGAGTAGCAGGCCTTGTACTGGATACATGGAATTGGGAGCCGGGGGACCTGTCATGGGAAAATAATTCTCTTCCTGCACCTAGGAGCACCTGGAGAGTTGCTACATGGAAGTTATAGTCCAGATACTGAAGAATCCCTCCATAACCCATTGTTCTGCCCCATCTGCCACCTATTCACTGACACAGAGTGCTCCTTGGAGATGGGTCCCATGCCACATATGAGGTGCATGCTTCTTGCATATCCACCCCCCATCCCTCCTTCATACAATATAACCATATCAGTTCCGCTGCCTGGGATATCTCCATGAAGGTGAAGCTGGATGTAGCATTGAATACAAGGAAAAAAACATAGTAAAGTTTCAGAACTCTCATCTTTTCAGGACCCCTAGATATAAACTTGTCTCCTCATATGAATGTGATTCTAAGTAGCTGATTCAAATACTGATCTGTGACTGTGCTGTCATTGGGTAAACAATGTGTATTGTTTCACTTTAAGTGCTTAAAGTGAGAATGATTTTGTGGGTAAATAAAGGTGTCACAGTGAAGTAATTAACAGTTTTTTTTCTCATGAAAGGAGAGCACTGTAATGCCCACTGATTCCTGTGATTGTTTATTGATCACGGAGCTCTGATACAGAGTCGAGCATTATCATGGTTCAGTTATCAGAGTAGTATGTTGTCAAATGATGTGCTCTTTTGACTTGGGATCAAGCTGAGGATGAAGCAGAAGTTGTAGAAAGCTATATAAATCCATCACAAGCGCTGTTGGAGCCTTGAATCCTTCCAGACTTCTGTCCCTGCTGTGCTGCCTCATTTCAATGTGTCCACCTGCTGCAGAGCGATATTGACCAAGATATTTAAATCCATCAAGTTGTGCTTCAGAGGCTGGGCCCTATTAACCAAATTGCCTCTGAGGCCTAGGCTCAGGCCACAATTATAAGGGGCACCAACACTTTTAAGACAATGAAGCTAAGCCCTTCAGTCTGGAATTTCATTTTAAAACATATAACACGATGGTAAGTGGGGCAATACCTTAAGGAAGGAGATCACAGAGGTGTGCAGCAGAGTGGGTTCTGCCAGTACATGTAGTGAAGAATTTGGACTGGTGAGGATGGAGCCAGAGAGGCAGGCAGGCAATTGGGAGTGGCAGCAGCTACTGCTGTGCCAACCAGATTATTGAAGGAGCTATAGCTGCCTGCCAGCTATGCACAGCAGAGAAACAGCATATCAAAGGAGAGAGGATGGGGGAGTAAAGAGGTGAAATTGGATGGAAAAGGAAAGGCTGGCAGGGGAAGTCAGCTGTGTGAGAAGATTGTAAGGTGCCTTTGACCTCTAAACAGTTGTGGACTGACTTTTTTTTTTTTCCCCACCTGAGGTGCCCGTGACGTTTATATGGAAGCAATGGTGCTCACCACCTTTGAAAATCTGGCATTGAGATTTTGGGCTAGCTAGATTAGAATGTGAGTGAAAAGAGGCCAAAAGATTCAGGCCTATGGCATTGTTGCTAACATTGTAAAAATGTTTCCAGGGACAATTCTCCTAATGGGCAGGGTTCTGGGGGATGTTTTGGAGGCTGCAAGTGGATTTTGGTGAACTACAAACCAATTTAAATATGAATATCCTTGTTCAGGGTAGGGTTACCACCTTTGAAATGCAACCCTCCCCCACCCCCAGGCAAGCCCTCCACAACCACAAATCAACTCCGTAACCCCCTCCAACAGCCACTTATAGTATCTAGAGCGATAACATCACACATCTCCTCACTCCCGGGTGACTCAAACCCTCTCTCACACACACGTGCGGTGCACTTGTGTGTTGGTGGGCAGACAGCTGCTGTATTTTCAGCAGTTTTGAAATGTTATTGCTTAAACTGCAAAAGTGAGAACACTGCAGCCTCTTTAGCTGGACACAGAAACTTTTAACATTGGCTATTCTAGTGTATTGTGATAATAATAATAAATAATCATGCAAATCTTTAGACCCATGTAAAAAAAAAAAACAACCCAGCAGATTACATTATTTTTCTAGCAACTGGCAAATCCATTTAAAAAAATGTCCAGGTAGTAACCCTAGTTTGGGGCCTGAAAAAGTTCAAGGGATAGAAAAATATCTGAAAATTTGTATATTTATCCAAAACTGTGGAGATCCCACAACAGACCCTTCCTGTCAACTAACTTTTTGTCCCTGGATGTCGTCTTGTGAGGAGGCATTCACTGATGTATTTGGAGGAGGACGGCATTCCTCCAGAATCTCTCTCTTGGGGAGAGGTAGTGGAGACAGTTTCGAAAGGGATGGTTCCTCTTGGGAGGAACATGAAGCTTCTCCTCCCCTTGTGTTCTCCCATTTCTCCTGCTATTAAAATCCCATTTCTCTCTCTGCTTGGCCTTTTGTCTCTGTGTGTATCCTCCAATCCTGGCTCCTTCTCTGTCTTCTCCTTTCTGTGTGTCCCATTTATCCTCCTTTGTGCACCCATTCCCTCCACCACCACCCCTCTGTCTTCCTTTTCCCTTCCAATTAGATTCCCTTTCCATTTCCTTTCCCTTGCCCTCTCTTTCACTGCTGCATTGGAGGGGTTCATGATACTCCTGCACTGGGCAGAGGGATGGAAACAGGGAACTGACACTCCTGCTTCTGTGTAGAATCTGCACGCAGGCAGCCACGTGCCACGATTTCCTTTCCTACTCCCTATATTAGTTTCTCCTGCTAGAGGTTACACTAGAGATTACAGAAAGGCTAAGGAAGGGCCCGACCCTGCCTGCTCTGTACAGTGACCTCTAGTGTCAAGAGCATTGCTTGCTTTCATTTGGTTTTGGTTTTTAATTGCTTGGCCAGCTGCCTGTCTCTTTTGGTCAGGACTCTGAGCTCCTGAGAGTGGGTTCAAAAACCCCAGGAAGTCCTGGCCAAATTGGGATAGTTGGTAAGTGTACCTAAGAGTGCCCATTCAGTTTATCCAGACCAGTACACAATTTTAGAGGGCTGTTTAAAAACATGGCCCAGAGCAGTGTTTGCACTGCCTATGAAACTTTACGTTTTAACAATACTGAATAGTTCTCAGATGTAAATCAAAGTTTTGTACTATACATGTGTGTTTGCTCAGCAGAGCATTTTCTGCTACACATTTTTGGTATACAACATAGCGATGACTATTGAACGTCTCTTCCCTTCATTATTCTCTCACCAAACTGTTTGAATCACCACCAACAGCCATTCAGTACTGACATATTTGTAAAGTAACATGGATATTATTTTTTGCTGTATACTGTCTACCGTTTGTTTATATGGTGGTGAATGCTGTCATTTAAAATGTATGAACTTGAATGAATGATATTTAGTCTTTTTGTTTTTCCTGGGTGTATTTAAAAGTAAGTTTCCATTCTATTACATTAAAGGCCTCAGTTTAGACAGTAATGACCTGAATAGTGCCTGTTTTAATGTAATCCCTGCTGACTGCTGTTCCAAGAATAAAAATTTAAGCCCAAAGATTTAATGAAATCCCTTGGGATTAGTGCTCACTGTGCTGAAGAAATTGCATATCAACCTTTTCTCTTCACTCTAACCATAAGGTTTGGTGTCTGAACAGGAGGATGTCCAAGAGAGAGACAACTCTGAGTTCATCAAGAATTTACATTTTTGTTACTTACAAACCTGGTATTTTGGATTCTGTTGCTATAGCAATCCATCTGGGCCTGAATGGATAGTGTGTTAAATGGTGGTTGTATACAGATTCACAGTGTGTGCTTTAAATCCCATGGTAAACTAATCCTTAGATCTGTGCTGTGAATTATTTGAGGCTTCAACAAAATCAGTGTTACTTACAGTTAATGTTACAGACATATTGAGCAAATTAAGCTTATTAAATATTTGAATATGAATATTGGGAAAGAGTTTGAAATTGCACTACATTGCAACTTTCATATGAATATGTGAGGCACTTAACAAATTTGCACAACTCCCTCTATTCAAAATAAATCTAATTTGTTGCAGATCTGGAATGTATGTAGGTTATGTATTTTGATTTAAGATACAGACCGGCTTTCTACATAATATTACATATCAGAATATTAGCTCGGCTTTCTTAGGTACCATTTTTATGTCTTCAGAACATCCATGTAAGTCAGCATACAGTATAACTCCAGTCTTCAAATAATCTGGTTTTATCTCTCAGTGATGGTAGCCAGGATTCTAAGGCTGAGAACAAGATTTTAAATTTCTGTCTGCTTTGCTGACATTAAACTAAATTTACTATTTGCAGTTGAGGTTTTAAATCCAGCTTCATAAAGCCCAGCAGTTTTATTTCATACTTTGGTTTCAATTTGCATGGTTTTGCAATCCCAAAATTCAAAATGAAACTAATTTGACATCACCCAGTATCTACATAAAACCATAAATCTGCCCAGGGTCAATTAAAAATTCAAAGGCATCTCCGTGAACCTGAGCTGAGGAGTTTCAAATTTACTGCAAAACCAGAAACGAAGCAAGTTTATAGAGTCTTGGATTCGAAGGCCAGAAGGGACCATTGTGACCATCTAGTCTGACCTCCTGTATAACATGGCCCATAGAACTGCCCTAAAATAATACCTAGAGCAGATCTTTTAGAAAAACATCCAATCTTGATTTAAAAATTCTCAGTGTTGGAGAACCCACCACAATATTTGGTAGATTGTTCCAATGGGTAATGCACAATTTCATTCAGCTTGTTTTTTTATAAGAAAAGTTTCATGCGGTTCAAATCTAAAATTGTAGCCAAATCTGTCATATGCTGTCATTACTTTATTATCCCAAAATAAAAAAAAGTCCAGTTTGGAAAATATTCCCAGTGTTCAAAAGAATAGATATGTAAATACACAATAAACTAAGCAGAACCTGGACATATTGATCCAAAAATTTAAGGAGATAGAAATTATCTCCATATAGAATAGACCTCCCCATTCATGTTGGGGGTGTTGTATGTGCAAAACAGTACTAAAGTAAAACTGTCACAAATGGGCCAACAAGTCTTGAAAAATGTTAATTACTACACAGCTACTCTTTTGAAACAGGTCTCTCAGAGAAGAATGAAGCATAAAATAGAAGGGGTCTAGTTTGCTAATGTTTTTATAAAGTAGAGGGGTTCCATGTCTCCAGTAACAAGTTCCAATCTACTCCTATTCTATTTAAATGATTTAAAACAAAACAAAACCCTATTTATTTAAAAAATTTTAGGTGACATTCTGGCACCATTGAACTCCCCTTGCCAATGTATTAAGATTTCACCCTATATCAACATACTTGGCATATTGGACTAGGTTTATTTTAAGGGTCCCTAAAAAGGTTTATTTTCATCCCCTTACTTAATGGAACTGTTCTCATAGTAGGGTACTATTGTGTGTAACTGAGGGTGGAGGAGTTAGAATGAGATACAAAATGGCTGCTGCTTCTTTTTTTTTTTTTTTTTTTTTGGGTGAGCAATCATGAATAAATGAAATAGATGTTGCAGGTTATTTACATGACTATTTAGTGCCCTGAAGTATCTTTTGTAGACTCCATATGTAAAATATAGATTATGCTTCAAACAGATATTGTAAAATGCAGCCAAGCATATCTAAATGTATTTTATTCTGTTGGTATTTCTAATGGCTTTCATTAGAAAACTGTTTCCTTTCAAATACCATTGAAATGAAACCAAATCGTGCAAGAGACTAGTAATGTGACAGATGCTACATCTGTAGTTATGGAAATGTAGTTGTCACTACAGGGGATCATTCGCACTGAAGACCCACAGGAGTCCATAACTAAAGCTGAGTAAATTAATCTTCCAGCACATCTCATCAAAAATATTCTGTTTAATAGTAAGCAATAGAAGCACAGATTAACTCCCATTGTAGAAGCGACAAAGGGTCCTGTGGCACCTTATAGACTAACAGAGGTATTGAAGCATAAGCTTTTGTGGATGAATACCCACTTCTTCGGATGCAAACAGTGGAAATGTTACATTTGGAACAAATGTTACATGTGGAACATTTCCACTGCTTGCATCCGAAGAAGTGGGTATTCACCCACGAAAGCTTATAATTCAATACCTCTGTTAGTCTATAAGGTGCCACAGGACTCTTTGTCGCTTCTACAGATCCAGACTAACACGGCTACCCCTCTGATACTTGTTCCCATTGTAGAGACATTTTTCATCTTCCTTTTACAGTACATATTTTTTATTTCTTTTGTATCTCTATTGTATTTCTGAACTCTGATAGTAACTTTGAGAAGAATTTCAGTATTTATTCCAGGCAAAGCTGTCTGGTCATTGGTGCTATGATTTTTTTTTTTAATTATTTATTCAAGGCTGCTAATATATCACAAATTATAGCCTATTCTGTGTACCATTATTACCTTAACAGAAACTCCCTCTGTTAACACCAAGGAAGGTAGACAGGCTCTCTTTATTTTTCACTTAGTAAACCACCTAACATAATCATGATGTTGCATAATTTTGTTTCACTTTTTTTGTCTTCTCTGGAGGAGGGACTATATTTTTATTCAGTCCTTTTCGATTAATAGTCAAGTAGGGAGCTATATTTTTATAACTTTCTCTGGCATTCTCTGTCTTTATGGTAAAAAGAAATAGTTTTCATATGAGATACATAGTGATAATATGACACAGCTTGACACAGACAGCTTATATAAACAGAGTAAGACTGAGACAGTATACAACAGCGCAGGTGTGACTGTGTGTGTTAATTTGTCTGAGGCTCGGTAGTTTTATCTGTTTTTAATACTAAATGTACAGATGGATCTGAACCCCGGGAGCAGGTTTGGATCCAAATTTCTAGTTGAAGCATATCTTTGTAATGAGCCAAATGTGAATATGCTACAATTTGGGAAGGTTCAGATTTGGATCTGAATTTCAAATTCCCAAATTTTGGAGGGTTTGAACCAAAGTTTGATCTAGAGGTTTGGTTCAGCCCACTGTAGAAATAAGAAGCTGGCATCCAGGAATTTGGATTAGGCCCAACAATGGCAGAATCAACAGACTTTATAAGGTATCTAAGAATGACCAAAGTCATTGTTCTGTATGCATGCATGAGATTACTCACAGCTGAACTGAAAAATCTGGGGAGGAAATTAGTTCATCCCACAGCTATGTGTTGCTAGATTATTCTAAACCTAACCCTCTTCTTTTTGAAATAATCGTCTCCTGTAATCCTGCCTCCTGTAATTCTATTACTTCATTGCTCCAGAACTCTTCGTCATTTTGTCATACTAGTGACTCTGCTAGATGGAGGAGCTAGAACATATAGTTTTGAAAAAGTTTAAAAAATAATGTTCTATCCCAAAGGCTGCAAAATAACATTTTTTCAAAGTAATGGAATTTCATGTCACCCATCCAGCTCCATTGTCCAACAGGTGTCGCTAGCTGTGACATGTGAAAGGATGGTTTTTAGGGCACCACAGTGACTGGAAGAACAACACAGGAGCTAAAATTAATGCTCTAATAAAAAAAGGGGGGAAAGCAGATTTAGGATAATTTATGTGCTGCGTCCTTTGCTAATTGTGTCATAAAACATAGTTGCAGGGTTAACTAATTTGGAGTGGGATGGTGGAGGGAATCACAAATTATCTTTTTTAAAAATATGTTAAGCATTGATATGATATGGTTTAAAGGTTTTCGAAGAGCCCAGCCCTAGGTACTGCCAGTGCCATTCTTCTGTAGAAAGGTTGAGGTAAATGTACAACTGCATTTACCTCTCTTTGTAACCCTCCCCCTGGCTTTCTGGTCTCCACTGCATCAAACGAATTGCTCATCTTCACTTTTAAGTTCCTTCAAAGACTGGCCCTGCCCTCCATTTCATCTCTTATATCCTAGCAAACATTGAGTTTTTCCAATGATGCCTGCCTTTGCCCAGCAGTCCAATTTTCCCTAAAACACCTTCCTTTTTTCACCATGCTGCCTTTATGCATGGGAATTGCTTCTTGTAACAAACTGTGAAATCACAATGTTAGACTCCTCCAAATCCAGCCCTAAAACTCATCTCTGCTGTGATGCCTATAAAATACTCGACAATGGTGAAGTAGCTGGTATGCTGTGATCACTGCTTATCATACAACTGACTGCATGACAAGGTGGAGTGAGGCATGAGGTACCCCTGTAGCATTTTCCCCACTCTTCCTCTGGCAGGGGAGGGAGAAGGCTGTGCAGTAACTGGGGGGACACACAATTTTTTCCCCTGCCTCTTCACTTTCATGGGGACCCTGTTTAAGGGTTAATACAACCAGAATGTGAAATTTAAGTGGGGGGCATTACCCCTAGGTGAAGGCCTGTCAGCATAAGAGTTGAGAAGTGCCTCAGAGGCCCAGATTTCAGAAGGTACTGGACAATCCATGGGTTCTGGGGGGGCAAGCTCTCTGCTTCTACTGCAGTATACAAGAGTTGAAACCACAGGGTTCAAAGATATCTTTGGAAAGGGAACCTTGAAGATTTTCCTCCCACTCTGTCCGCTCCCATGGTAAACCTGGGCTGTAAATCTTAGGATATGTCTACACTATAAATGAAGCTGTGATTGGAGCATGAGTAGGAAGACCCAGGGTAGCTTTGATTGAGCTGGTCTGGGTAACAGTGATAGTAAAGATGTGGTGATGCGGGCTAGTCACCTCACTACAAGCCCACTCGGGATTCTGTGTATGTTCTCGGGTTGCTGGCCCAAACCAGGATCTGTACTGCCTCGTCTTCACTGCTATTGTTAAAGCTAGCGAAATTAGCACCCGCTCTAGCTAAATTTAAACTAGTGGGGGTATGCCTCCCTGGGTTGCAATGACACCTGCATTTGTGGTGTAGACATAACTTGTGTACGCTCTAAGGGTAACTTAAAAAAACCCGAACCTGTGGCATGAAGTAAATGACCTGTTTTGTTTTATGCATATGAGAAATCAAATTAATGTTTTTCTTACAGAAACCTGGAATCCTGAACAAAGAAAAGAGTTGATCGCAGAATCTGTATTCTGAACAGTAAGTAGTTTGATTACACACTATAAAGATGAACATTGGTTTTTTTTAACCCTACTGTAAGTAACTTTCCACATTTGCCTTTCTTCTACCTGTGTAAGAAATTTAGTGTAGTAAGCAATTTCTGCCTACTCTGAAAACTCAATTTCATTTCACTGGAGTGGATTTTTATTAATTTACCCTATAATCCTTTTAGATAAGATCATGATAATCCATGCAATGTATCTTTGGGTCAGTACATAGTGAAAATATTGGTGTTGCTTTTACTTTGGTTTTTGTTTTGTTTTTGTTTTTTGTTTATTTTATTTTAGTTATTTTTGTTAACAAAAGTGCATTGTTGTAATACTGGAAGTTAGCAAAGTAATAAATAATAAACTGAAAATTGGTCAAATCTGGGATTCTATGTAGTTTAGTGATAAAACAATGGCTGGTTCTTGGGTTTGAGATATATAATTCATTCAGTGTGGACAGGGTGAGGAGAGAATTCTGTGTGCTCATGTTATCTATTTAATCATTAGTTCAGAATCACAAAGTGCTGACATAGTCACCTACAAGCTTAAAACATACAGCTGTTCGGTAAAGATTAGTCTTTGATTTATACTGCTTCATAATGCATCAGGAAATTAAAATTGTCTTCAGAGATCAGACAATGAACCATGATGTCTGTGTTGTGAATAATATTATTGGTATCTTCTTTTAAAAGATTTTTTCAGGTTGGTGATGAAGTTCAAATTGTGGCCTGAAAAAAATGCAGACTGTGTTTTTATTTCTAATCCTCAATAGTATTCTTTCCAGAAAGTAGCAAAAGGTATAATAGTCTTGTATCTTTGGGTATCAGAAGTGACAACTCTCTGATAATCAGCATAAATAAATGTGTTTAAAGCATTTCTATTTACAGTTCAATCCAAACAGCTGCTGTGCATTATGCACTAGTAGAGGCTGCCTCTCTGTGGCAGAATATTGTGGGCAATATGTATTGTACAAAAGACATATACTATTCTTTACTATGCTTTGTGTACTGTATAGTGGAAATGAGGTCAGATATGAAATCTCTATTCAAATAACTAGTTTGTTGTATAATCCTATGTAAAATAGAATCACATATGGTGAAGATTCTTCAACCACACTGTGTGGCCAATGTACTTTGGCCGCATAGAAGATCCATGGGAGGCCGTGGGGGAATTTATATATGTAATTTTTAAAAGCCAGAATACAGCCCTTGATCTCTGTATGTACCCAGGTTCAGTGAATGGTTTTAAGATTCAGTTAATCACTGACATCATGAAAGGAATTGTGTGACATTCTGTTAATGCTGAGTCAAGTGGTACGCTTCTTTGAAGACCTTAAGCTCTATCTTTGCTGTTCATATAGCACCCAAAAGTAGGCACTTTACCAGCATAGAGTGAATGCATGTCCTATGCCCTAGGGAGCTTATCATCTAAAAAGAATGCAACATTTTAAAAACGTTTTATCTATCAACCAGTATTATGATTGCAACCAACCCTGAGCTCTTATTTTCCATTTTTAACAATACTAAATATATTTTTATTATTGCAAAATATGTTTAATTTTTTACGTTTTGTTCATTCCCAGCAACTTTTGTCCATTCACCCCCAAACTTTACCCTTCCCTGCAATCGTTTTTCCTCATTTCCTACTGATCGGACCCCCATCCACTCCTCCCCACCATATAGCCACACAACAACCCCCTAACCTCACTTAGTTTCTCAACGCCCACTCCCACCCAAAAATCACCCTTTCTTCCTCTTCACAGAGTTGGCTTTTTGTATGTTTCAGGTTAAAATATTACAGTATACAAATCAGCCACTATGGATAAAATTGAAATTACAAGCTAAACTAGGGTCCTAAACTAGGCAAAATGTTTAATTTCCAAGTGTAGTATGGGATAGAGGTCATGTGTGTCAAGGCAACCTGATAATGCAGTGAATAGGTTCTCATACATATATCTAAGGAAGTTGAGCGGGATTGCAAAACATGAAATATGGATGAGTTGCTGCAATTTGTATTTGAAGTTAGACCTGCAAAAGGATAGCTTTTTGACATTGGAAAAAGGTGCAAATAAATCAATTATAATTTTGCCTCAAAGGTTTAGGTTCTAGCAGCAGATCATTGATGGAGGTGCACATGGATTTTAGCAACTCCCCACCCAGTATTTTGTATTCCATTAATGGTTTATGCATTACAAGAAATTTCATGAACCACTATATTTCTGTCTATAGAAGGTGAATTTCTCTATCCTCCCTACACATTCACATACTCTCACAAGTCCTCCTCACTTGTCTTCCTCGGCTAACTGGCCAGAACTTTTAAAATAAAACAGCTGTTTCAAAAGAGTGCAGTTTTATTTGTGTACATGGAGAATAAATTAATCAACTTTCACTGGTGCTCCATCACATACAGATTCCTTCCCTCCCGCTTGCAGAATAGGATGGTGGAACCTTAATTTATCAGTCATGATATTATGGTTATAGAATACAAATGCCCTATCCATGAATATATAATTACAGAAATGGAAAAATACAGTGATTATTTAACATTTGTAATACATAATTTATTTAATACCCTCTTTGGAGTATACATTAGAAATTAAAATTAACATAGAAATTTATTTGTATCTTAAACCCATCATCTGCAATAAGTCACATTACTAACTTGATCAGGCTATACATCCAACCATATAGTGTAAATTCAACTCTCACTGGCTTTGTACCATTCAGCTTAATGTTTTTCACATGAATTGTACATTCCTTATACACTAGAAAGTTGTCATTCATTTGACCTGCGATAATAAATTATATATAACCATTTTAAAGTATTTTTATTTCTCAACCGTTTCTCGTAATGAAAATCCTGAAATGTCTAGAGTTAGTGTAACAATACAGACCTTATCTCAAAAATAGGAGGAATATAATGAATATTGCATTAAGTGTTCAATTTGTTTAGCTATAACATTTGACATTTTGAATTATGTTGATGTGTTATTTGACAGTGCACTTACAGGTGCCCAGAAAATGCACAGAAGACAGACTTCTTCAGATATACAGCCTAAGGGCCTAGTTCAGGAAAACACTTAAGGATGTGCTCTATTTTAGGCAAATAATTACATCCCAAGGTTCAGAGGGATAGCCATGTTAATCTGTATCCACAAAAACAATGAGGAGTCCGGTGGCAGTTAGTCTTTAAGGTGCCAACGGACTCCTCGTTGTTTTTATCCCAAAGTTAAGGACTTGCTGAAGTACTGTCCTGAATAGGGATACTTTCCTAACTCCCATTGACTTCAGTGGGCTTTGGATCAGGCCCCAAACTTACAAATGGATCTGCATGAGCATATCCCTGTGTTTGCATGGAGTTCTGACTCCAATGCAGCTGCACACCAGTGCCCGTTCTATTTGTGTACATACGATTGCAATATTAGGGACTTGATGACAAACAATTGAAGATATAAGGGCAGGAGGGATAGAGATAAGGGGAGGAGGGATAGCTCAGTGGTTTGAGCATTGGCCTGCTAAGCCCAGGGTTGTGAGTTCAATCCTTGAGGGGGCCATTTAGGGATTTGGGCAAAAATTGGGGATTGGTCCTGCTTTGAGCAGGGGGTTGGACTAGATGACCTCCTAAGGTCCCTTCCAACCCTGATATTCTATGATTCGATATAATACACACCATCAAGGTAGATGAGCAAGGAAAATCACAGGTTATGCATATACAGTTATGCACTTTGTTTAGGCAGGCATGTCTTGTCTACGTGTCTCTGATGGGTTTCTTTTGTTGTTGTTAAAAATACACTGCTGCTTACACTTTAGGAGTGACTCAAGCGAGGTTATGATGTAGGCTTGTTGAATAAATTTGCAATAATGTCAATAGTGTCTTCCAAATCTATAATGCTCTGATTAATAAAAACATTCCTATTCAAGACAGCACTTAAGCACGTGCTTAATTTAAGTACTTGCTTAACTCGTATTTAAGTTCCCATTATGTTTAAAAAATAGCCATCTCATATTATTACATCTTTGTCTGCTTGCTATAGAACTAGTGATAACGAAGGGGCTGACTTACCTCCCATCTTCCTAGTGACTTTAATGGGAGCTGGCTCAGGCTTTAATGCTCTTCCTAGAGCTCTGCTCATTTCTGTTTATTTTAATGAGAGTTCATGCAAAGACAGAAAAAGATCACGGAAGGGGCAGCCATCTTAGCTTTTGCTTAGACACCAAAGTAAGTGGGGGAGGGGGGCATGCAAACTATTCTGTGATTATTTTTTTTTTAACTTTTACCATCTTCATTTAAAATGCAGCAGCCCTTGTCATTTGGCTTTGATATTTTAAAAGTTCAGAATTGTGCGGCTGTGGAGGAAGAAAAGAATCTTGCAATATGTGTACCACAAGCGGTGTTCATCATCGTTCCGCATTTAACTGCAATCAAATTTCATCTGTCACTACACATATTTTGGTTGATCACGTAATTGACAGCTTTGATGGTTTTTAATGGCTGTCTGGTTAATGACAGGTTTTTTTCCATTATTTATGCATAATAAAGACAAATTCATGTAATGTAATATAAATTAGGAGACTGCTCAAATCAACAATCAGTGCATGAGGAGCCTGGTAGAACTATAGTCTGTTACAATGAGATGAGAGTGGACTTATTCTATTGAAAATAATTGCATGGGCAGTTTCACTCCATTACTTCTAGAGGAATTGAATTCATGTTTTACTTATTAGCTCACAAATACCCAGAATTATAGTGTGTTGTTTACTCTAACTTCTGTTCTGAAGCTACCGTAGTATAGAACTGTAATATCCAAATGAACAGATCCTATGAGAAGCAGGTATTTTGATTTTGGAACAGACAATTTTGTGTAAGATGAATTTATAAAGATTTGAAAAGAAATAAGTCAGTGCTTTCTGAATCTTTCATGGGAATCGGGATAATGTTATGTTTCATTAAAATAATATACATGCTTTAAAATCTAGAAGCAGCATGCAGTCACTCTCATTCCCCGTGCTCCTAATTTTCTGATTGCCCATCAAGACTTGTGTGCATATACCATAGCTATGGATGAAATAATTCATTCTAATGCTCACACTATCTGACTTACTCCATAGTTTTCTCACATACATTGATTTTTCATAGAAATTATGTAAGTACAAGCTCTTTGTTACTTCAGGATATAGCATTTGCACAGAATAGTATGATTTATTTGTTTTTGCCTCTCTTTTTGTTGTCGTCTAAGAACAGGTGAAAGCAGTACATTCTTTGTGACTTGCCTGCTCATGAATTCTTATGCACAAAAACTATTTTCCTTTCCCCATCACTTGTCTGTATCTGATATTAGGGCTACAACATTACATTTTCAGCTGAGAAACCTCAGACATAGATTTAGATTCTGTAGTGCTTTGAGATATACTAGTTATGCAACCTAATTTTGCAAAATGGCTGTCTACATACTTCCCTGGGGCTTCAGTTTAGTTGTCGTCTATCATTTTAGCACCTTGATTGATTATTCTCTGCTATTTAATTTATCTTCTGCTTCTTAGCTTTTTCCTCAGTTGACAAACACATACTTTTCTAGACACATTTTTAAATGCAGTGCTTGCCAAGTACCCTAGAAGTCACTTTTTTTCCCCTGAGAATTTAGCCATTAAAACAAATGGCGGGCTGATAATATTGTCTATTGTCCATGGACTCTAAATCTGAAATTATTGGTTGTCAGATTTTCTATTATAAATCCAATTTTCCCAGGGTTTTCAACTCCACTGTGTAAATTAATTCTGACATATAAGGATGCAACCCTGAAACTGTGTGTGTATTGCCCTCTGCCCTGCAAATAACTTTTAAGAAACTGTTCCTTTTTTTTATGGGCCAAATTCAGCATTGATGTGGCTCTGTCAGCTTCAGCTGAATTACCCGAGGTACACCAGTAGAATTTCACCTGCTTCAGACTCATATACTCATAGACTTTAAGGTCAGAAGTGACAATCATGCTCATCTGGTCTGACCTCCTGCACATTGTAATAGACCCCTAACCTCTGGCTGAGTTACTGAAGTCTTCAGATAGTGATGTAAAGACTTTATACCCTATAACTGCACATGTACTGGCTTATATGCTTCTTTGTAATTCACAGAATGTTTTCACTTTAAAATAGGAAAGTAAGCACGTGTTAAGTGTGTTGGTTTACTAACTTTTGACATTTTGAAATATGAAATAACCAACACACTATTGTGACTTTAAATTAGGTTACTACACACACTCCTGGGAACGTTTTTCCATTTAAAAAAATCAGGATTTCTTGCATGAAGATTTTGTGTGTATGTACATTTGGCAGCAGGAGTGCCAAGACTGACCATAACATTTCCAAGGAAGCTACTGCAGTTTATTGGGTCTGTGATCCATGAATCAAGAAGCTTGCACTTTGAATTTCTTTGCTTTCCTTGTGTTCTGTAGACTTTAAGGCCAGAAAGAACATTTGTGATCACCTGGTCTGAACTTCGGCACATTGCAGGCTACAGAACCTCACCTACCCACTCCTGCAATATAGCCATAACCTCTGGTTGACAGGTTTCAGAGTGGTAGCCGTGTTAGTCTGTATCAGCAAAAACAACGAGGAATCCTTGTGACACCTTAGAGACTAACAAATTTATTTGGGCATAAGCTTTCGTGGGCTAAAACCCACTTTGTTAACCTCTGGCTGAGTTACTGCAGCCCTCAAATCATGATTTAAAGACATCAAGTTACAAAGAATCCACCATGTACTCTAGTTTAAACCAGCAAATGAGCCGTGCCGCACACTACAGAGGAATCCCGCCCCCTCCAAAAAGAAAACAAAAACACCCAGGGTCTTTGCCAATCTGACATGGGGGAAGATTTCTTCCTGACCCCAAATGTGGCAATCAGTTAGCTCCACCAGCCAGACACCTGGAAAATAATTCTCTGTAGTAACTCAGAGCCCTTCCCATCTCTGACCCTTCATAGAATCATAGAATCTCAGGGTTGGAAGGGACCTCAGGAGGTCATCTAGTCCAACCCCCTGCTCAAAGCAGGACCAAACCCAACTAAATCATCCCGGCCAGGGCTTTGTCAAGCCTGACCTTAAAAACCTCTAAGGAAGGAGATTCCACCACCTCCCTAGGTAACCCATTCCAGTGCTTCACCACCCTACTAGTGAAAACGTTTTTCCTAATATCCAACCTAAACCTCCCCCTCTGCAACTTGAGACCATTACTCCTTGTTCTGTCATCTTCTACCACTGAGAACAGTCTAGATCCATCCTCTTTGGAACCCCCTTTTAGGTAGTTGAAAGCAGCTATCAAATCCCACCTCATTCTTCTCTTCTGCAGGCTAAACAATCCCAGTTCCCTCAGCCTCTCCTCATAAGTCATGTGCTCCAGCCCCCTAATCATTTTTGTTGCCCTCCGCTGGACTCTTTCCAATTTATCCACATCCTTCTTGTAGTGTGGGGCCCAAAACTGGACACAGTACTCCAAATGAGGCCTCACCAGTGCCAAATAGAGGGGAACAATCACGTCCCTCGATCTGCTGGAAATGCCCCTACTTATACAACCCAAAATGCCATTAGCCTTCTTGGCAACAAGGGCACACTGTTGACTCATATTCAGCTTTTCGTCCACCGTAACCCCCAGGTCATTTTCTGCAGAACTGCTGCCCAGCCATTCGGTCCCTAGTCTGTAGCGGTGCCTGGGATTCTTCCGTCCTAAGTGCAGGACTCTGCACTTGTCCTTGTTGAACCTCATCAGATTTCTTTTGGCCCAATCCTCTAATTTGTCTAGGTCCCTCTGTATCCTATCCCTACCCTCCAGCGTATCAACCACTCCTCCCAGTTTAGTGTCATCTGCAAACTTGCTAAGGGTGCAGTCCACACCATCCTCCAGATGGTTAATGAAGATATTGAACAAAACCGGCCCCAGCACCGACCCTTGGGGCACTCCACTTGATACCGGCTGCCAACTAGACATGGAACCATTGATCACTACCCGTTGAGTAGTGATCAACTACCTCTTGAAAATATTTCAGTCCTGGGGGAATTTTGTGCAACTGCACATGTCCAGGAAACAGAGGTAAGCATGGGGAGGGGAGAGGCACACGGGGTCATGTACCATTTCTGCAAGTGCAGAGCTACCCGGGTGAAGGAGGGTGCCGCTGACTCTGCCGCTGAATACTGCTTCCTGGGTTCTTGTGTTGGTTGTGCTCCCTTGTGTGTGCTGGGAGCCATCCTGTTTTCTGTCCAACAGTGAGTGCCCACACCCAGACCCCCCCTGATGAGCCACCCAATTAGCCCCTGTGCATCCAAATTCCTCACTGAGCCGCCCACACCCAGATTGCCCCCACACAGAACCCTCTTACCCCACACCTCAATCCACCCCACACTAAGCCCCTTTAATCTTGGATCCTGCTGAGCTCAGCCTGCCTGCCCACTCATGGTGTGTCTGTTGCAGAGGAGCAGGGTGCCAAAGTGTTTCTAGGGCAGGCCCGGCCCTAGCACTGTGTCAGGGCCAGCTGCAGCCTCACTGCTGAGTCTGTGGCCAAGGGGAATGGAGGGCAGGGGAGCTGCAAGGTGATCTCCCACCTCTGTGCAGCCAGTCACCCGCACTCCCCACTGCCATGCTGGATACTCCACATTTATTATTGACAAATAAAATTTGCAGAATTTTGCAGAATTTTAAAATATTGTTTTCTGAATTTTTATTTTTGTGTGTGTGCAGAATTCCCTCAGGAGTAATATTTGCTACTAGCAGTTGCATATGGGCCACAGGTCATTGTAGATAATCTCATCATATCCCCGCCATACATTAATCAAGCTTAGTCTTGAAACCAGTTAGATTTTTTGCCTCCACTAATCCCCTCGAGAGGCTGTCCCAAAACTTCACACTCCTCTGATGGTTAGAAATCTTCTTATAATTTCCAACCTAAACTTGTTGATGGTCCATTTATATCCATTTGTTCTTGAGCCAACATTGGCACTTAACTTAAATAATTCCTGTCTCCTCCTGGTGTTTAACCCTCCTGATCAATATACAGAGAGCAAACATATCTCCTCTCAGCCTGTCTTTGATTAGGCTAAACAAGCCAACCTCCTTAAGTCTCCTCTTGCGAGATAGGTTCTCCATTTCTCTGATCATTCTAGTGATCAAGTTCTGGTTTGAATTCGTCTTTCTTAAACATGGGAGACCTGAACTGCACACAGTATTCCAAATGAGATCTCACCAGTGCCTTGTATAATGATATTAACACTTCCCTGTCTCTACTGGAAATACCTCCCCTGATGCATCCTAAGATTGCATTAGCCTTTTTCATGGCCACATCACACTGGCAGCTCATAGTCATCCTGTGTTTGACCAAAACACCCAGGTCTTTCTCCTCCTCTGTTGCTTGCAACTGATGAATCCCCATCTTATAGCAAATATTTTTGTGCATGACCCTGCATTTTACACTATTACATTTCATCCCTTTTTTTTTACTCAAGTTTTCAAGATCATCCAGATCTTCTTGTATGATATTCCGGTCCTCTTCATTGGTGATACCTCCCAACTTTGTGTCATCTGCAAATTTTATTAGTATGCGCTCACTTTTTGTGCCAAGGTCATTAATGAAAATGTTAAATAAGATTGGACCCAAGACCAAGAAGAACTCCACTAGTAACCGCCCACCAGCCTGACAGTTCGTCTTTCACTATGGCCTGTTGTAGACTCCCCTTTAACCATTCCTTACCCACCTTTCAATTCTTGTATTGATCCCCATCTTCTCCCATTCCCTAATCATTTCCCACATAGAAATGTATCAAATACCTTACTGAAATCCAGGTAGGTTAGATCTACTACATTTCCTTTGTATAAAAAAAATCAGTCAGCTTCTCAAAGAAAGAGATCAGTTTGGTCTGGCACAGTCTACCTTTTGTAAAACCATGTTGTATTTTATCCCATTTATCTGTATGTCCTGTGGCAAATTGCCGGCACTACTATGATGGGTCCCGCACTTTCTCTTCTTGGGGGGGTTTCAGGGTGCCATTTCTTGCCCCTGAACTGGGGTAACAGCTATCCTACTAGTATCCCAGGGAAGGGGAGTGGAGAGGGAGGGACCCAGGCCCGCCCTCTACTCTGGGTCCCAGCCCAGGGGCCCTATGATAGTAGGTGAACCACTTGTACCAGTGATTCTTTCCCCTGGACTACTTCCCTCTCCTGACCTTCAGCTTGTGGGGCTTCCTGCCTTCCCTCTGCACAAGCCAGGTGTCCCTTTACCTAGGATCTTGGTCTTCTTAGCCCGCTGCAGCACTTCTCAAAACTCTCCTCCACTTTCCTTCAAACTGCTCTTTGTTCCACCACCAATCCACTCTGCTTCACTCCTCCAAACTGCTCTCTGCTCCACCACCAAACCACTCTGCTCCAGCTCCTCCTCTGGCTGATTGAAGCAGGGGGATTTTATCAGGTGACTGGCTTCAGGTGCCCTAATTGGTTTCAGGTGCTTTTAATTAATCTACAGGGAATAAGGCTTCTCCTCATCCTAGATCACTCTCCTGCTGCCTATGCTGTATCACAGTCCTTAACTGCTTTCTCTTTCAAAATGTGTTCCAAGACCTTTAGGTCAAACTAACAAGGCTGTAGTGTCCTGGATCATGTTTTTCCCCTTTCTTAAAAATAGGCAATTTTCCAGTCATGGGGTACAACTCCCAAGTTTACAGATTCATTATAAGTCCTTGCTCTTGGACTTGCAATTTCAAGTGTCAGTTCCTGTAATATTCTTGGATAGAGATTATCTGGGCCCCTGATTTGGTCCCATTAAACTGTTTGAGTTTGACTTCTACCTGAGATGTGGTGATTTCTATTCCCATGTCCTCATTTCCATTAGCCCCTCTGCCACTACTCCTAAGGCCCTTGTTACCTTTATTAAAAACCGAGGGAAAATATTTGTTTAGATGTTGGACCAGGCCTAGATTATCTTTAATCTCCACCCCATCCTCAGTGTTTAGCGGTTCCACTTCTTCTGTAAATTGGAAGCTATAATTTACCTGAAGGATTTTCTTTGGTTGTGGATTGTACTTAACATTTTGTGGAAAAAATTTCTGTTCAGAAAAGCTGTTCAAGTCACAAATTATTAGGGTTTTTTTTGTTTTTTTTACTATCTCAGCATAGTTCCAACTGTGCCATATTCCTGCCTTTAAAACAAGTACATAAGACATGCACTTCTCCAAGATGCAATCAACAACCTGGCGTACACATGTCAAAGACAGTGTGATCAGCAGTTGTTTTTCTTTCTTTGGATCAAAGACTGTCCCTTCACATCCTCCCTCATTCAGGGAAAAATCACTTTGGTTTCAGATACAGATTTATTTAATTACAAGTCAGTAATCTCCAGCTCATATTTCATTAAAATGCTAGAGATCACAAATGTCACAATCCTGTCATACCTGTTGACATACCTTACTGACTTTGTCTTATGAGACAATCAGAATTCATTTTTCTATCGATCCAGATGTTTGACAGTTATGGCACACGAGGTTTAACTTTGACTTCTCAATGGTATGTTACAAATAACTGCATGTATAATTTAATCTTGCCTGGCTGAGATGGTTCTCCAGTGTGCAGATAATGCTAGCTCATGATATTGAGTCTTTATTATCTTCTAAAAATAATTTGATAGTTTTTGGTAAGCTCTGTGTAAAGACTTATTCTTCAGTGCTACTTTTTCTTGTCTTCCTGCTTTTTCTTTCAAAGATTTCCAATGTAGACTTTCATTTTAGGGATTTGTAACCACCATAAATATCACACAGAGAGATTTTGAATCAAATTCTCAGCCTGTACACATTTTTTTGTACCTAGGGTTAGAGACATTTTGTTCAATTGACTGAAGATCAAACTGATTTAAATGGGTTCATCCAGAGTGGAAAAAGGTATGTCTGGAACATATTAACATCAAACTTGACCTTCATCTGTTTTGAGTCAGTGATATGCTGCCAATATTTTAACACTGAGCTTCTTGTAGAGAGAAGGGAGAGAGGGTTGGGAAATCTAGTCATTTATTTTCTTAGTATACAAATACTTTTTCAGAAGCATAATCAATGAAGGATACAACTGCTTGGCAAAATATATGAAATGCACATTGCTAGAGAAGTTTATACTTGATTTCTTAAAAATATTTTGCACTACTGGTGATATAACATTGTGTTCATTTTGATAACTGAACTGGGGTTAGGGGATGAAGACCCTGTAAGGGTCTTAGAATTTCTTCCCCTAGGAATTATTTTAAAAGTATCTGTTACTAGGTGCTGCTGGGGGCATTTTGAATAAAAATAATTTTGCATTGGAGATGTATTTTTCTGTTTCCTCTGAATAAGGGGACAGAGATGATTTAGTAGCATCCAGAATGAGAGTGAACTTTTTCAGAGGCAAGAAAATCACTTCTCACTTCAATTTGTTGGGTGTTAACAAGCAGCTCCCACAACTCCAAGTGCAATACAGCACTGATTTGAGCTGAAGTTAAAAGCTTTCTTAATTACAGGTACATAACATGGTCTAATTTATATATTTTTTTAAAAGGCAAGACAACAGGTGGCTGTAAGCCAACTCTAAAGCTACATCTTCAATACCATTGTTTATGCCTAGGCATTGCTATACAAATTACATATAAGAAGTACTGCCAACCCAAAGGACTCAAACATCATAAGTCAGGCAGTTGAAAATCATGAGATTGGCTTTAAAATCATGAACGTTTTTCAAACAATAATAGACGTGGGGTTGTTTGTTTGTTTTTTGTACTTGCCTTCTGGTTTCTGAGTCCTGACGCTGCATTCGGGTCACATTTTCAAACTTTCTTCACAACCATGAAGGCTAGAAACGTACTACTTTTTTGTCTGAATTGCATGAATCCAGGAGCTGGGGCTTTAGGAATAACAACAAATATTATGAGACCTGTGATACCATTCACTGTGAGATTTGGCAACACTGGGTAAGATCCCTCACTGGTCACAGGTCTCTGTTAATACTATTAATCTTTTTTCCATACCATGACTTGCCCAGAACCCTTCTCACGTGTAGCAGAGACCATCCCCTGCCATTTAGCAATATAGGAAGGGTCAGGTGGTCTTGACCCCTGGGCACTTATTCACATGGCTGCATGTTCATGATGGACTCCAGCTGAGAAGATATACCTTAGAGCAGGAGGATAAGAAAAAGGGTAACATGTCACTTGGGATGTAGAGCCTTAACAATTAAAAAAAATTTTAACGGAATTGTGCTCTCTGTAGCACATGACACAGAATGTGACTCTTTAATTTGAATCAGACCCTTAATACAAATAGGGTGTTTAAAGGGTTTTAGCGGCAATTTAGGAACCCCAAAAGGTCTATTAAAGTGCAGTTTAAAACTATTAGCTACGCAATTATGAATTTATCCCATAGACCACAATGATTCCTTCTGAGGAGTTATGGTCTGTTGGGCAAATATGTATTTAGGGAGCTTTTAACATGTGAATTACTTCTTAGACTATATAATTATGTATATAGACCTTTCAAAAAGTGTATTAATGCCCTTATATTTATAGAAGGAGTATCTGTTTTGTTCTAAACTGTAACTGCAGTAGTAAATCTGCAGTAGTTACATTTCAGTTGCAGTATCTTTGTCACTTTAATATTTTAAGTGAAATTTCTTCCAGGTCATTGATAAAAATGTTTAAAAATGTAAGGCCAAGAACAGATCCATGTGGGACCCCCCACTAGAAACAGACCTGCTCAATGATGATTTCCTGTTTACAATAATATTTTGAGACCCATTAGGTAGCCAGCTATTAATAATACGATGTGTGCCATGTTAATTTTATATCATTGTCGTTTTTTAATCAAGATGTTGTGCAGTACCAAGTCAGTGCCTGACAGAACTCTAAGTACATTGCATCAACACTACAAATTTGGTTGATAAAGGTAATAATCTCATCAAAAAATGTTAATTTGACAGGATCTATTTTCCATAAACCCATGTTGATTGGCATTAACTATTTTATCCTTCTTTAATTCTTTATTAATCAAGTCCCTTATCAGCCACTCCATTATCTTGCCTCGGATACATGTCAGACTGACAGGCCTATAATTACCCGTCATTCTTTTTACCTTACATTTTTCTTGCACTCAACTCTTTGTGAGGTTACAAAGGGAGAATTTCCCTGTACTTCCCCCCACTGACACATCTTCATAGTGCCAAGTGACAGAGTTGCAGTAAGTTGGCACTTTCCTTGTTTTTATAGCCCATAAGTACCATTTGAGACCTACCATATGAGTGGCGCACTCAGACACCACCTGCTTCTCAGGGATCTTACCATGTCTTTTTTACTTATTCATTTTCAATTGAGTAAAGGGAATCATACTTTGGGATGTTCCCTTCTCCACTTGTTTGTCACCAGCTCTTTCCTCTTTGAAGAAACACGGAAAGACATTTTTTCTTAAGAATGATTTTTAATATGATCACTATTGTTCCTATGTTCTCTTTCTCCACACCCCATATTTTGACACCATAGGTGCTGACTTTTGGTTTTGCCAGTGGGTGCCCTCCCTAGGCTCCACCCCCACTCCGCCCCCTCCCTACGCCCCACCCCTGCTCAGCCCCATCCCTAGGCCCCACCCCCGCTCAGCCCCTTCCCCTGCTTTTCCACCGCTTGCTCCTCTACGCCCCCTCCTCTGAGTATGTCTGCCAGTTTTGGGAGGCTATTTTCTGCATATTTATACAGTTCTTTCATATTCTAGTTATTGAATGCGACTGTCATTGGTATCTTAACAATGTAATCATTAAAATAGTAAAGAACAACCTAAATCATTACAATTCCCACTGTTGATTTTCACCACAAATTTATCCATCTTTCAACCTGGCCCTATAATTACAGTACGAACAAATGAAAAACACGTCCCTTCCACAGTCTCGCACCCCAGGCCCACCCCATTCCTTACCTCTTGACCACAGCGCCCTCCTGTAAGCACCCACCCATAAGGCCGGCCCTGCATTCACCTTTTTCCCAAACTCCACTGCCTTCATGGATTGGCATGTGTACCCATGCCAAAATTAAAACTCCCAGCCTCAAAGTGGAGTAAGATCTAAACAGCAGGCTACTAGCATCAAGATTTACACTCCACCTCTAGTGGTGAAGATTCATGCTTTCTGTATATTAGGATGCACCCAAGATGGCCATAATGACAGGATTCACATTAGAGAAAAAAGGTGAGTGAGGTAATAACTTTTATTGGAGCAACTTTTGTTGGTGAGAGAGAGAGACAAGTTCAAAAGCTTGTTTCTCTCTCTCACCAACAAAAGTTGCTCCAATAAAAGTTACCTCACTCACCATTTTTCTTCCTGAAGAAGAGCTCTGTGAAAGCTCAAAAGCTTGTGTCTCTCTCTCTCACCAATAAAAGTTGCTCCAATAAAAGTTATTACCTCATTCACCTTTTTTCTCTAATTTCCTGGGAACAACAGGGCTACAACACCACAGCATACAAAAATGCAGGATTCACATGAACAGCACAGAGTGACCACCATCACACCAGGGCACTATTTTCAGGATTCATCTTAGCATAATGTCATCATCACACCAAGGAAGTAGCACTACCAGCACAATGAGATGGATATAGCCACGTGAGCATGCCAAAAATTCACAGTACAAGCACACTGGGATCCACACCGCAGGATAGTAGTGTCAGTTTAGCTCTCAGTTTAGTGGGGATGGACTTAGTCCCTGAGTGTAAGGGTTCAGCTAAACACAAAGGCACCTGCAAACAGCTGTACTAACAGCAGGATCTACACTGGCCCAATAGGAGGAGTTGCATGTCAAGGCACTAATTCCCAATCCCAGTGCAAGGCAATATGGGATCCAGGCACCAGGTCTTTAGTACCAGACTTTGTACTCCTAGGAGAGTGGGATGGAATTATAGAAGTTACAGGGGGGAAAGCCCTGTGATCACCCTGGCACAGTCCATCTCCCTGCCAATGCAGGGCTGATCCTTACTGCATGTTTTGTCCAGTCTCCTTTTAAAAGTCGTAAGTCTTGGAGTTTCTAGCTGTGACACTCTCTACCAGGGGTTCTCAAACTGGGTGTCAGGACCCCTCAGGGGGTCACAAGGTTATTATATGGGGGGTCATGAGCTCTCAATCTCCACCCCAAACCACGCTTTGCCTCCAGCATTTATAATAAGGTTAAATATATAAAAAGTGTTTTTAATGTATAAGGGGGGAGTCGCACTCAGAGGCTTGCTATGTGGAAGGGGTCACCAGTACAAAAGTTTGAGAGCCATTGCTCTATACCTCAGGGGAGTGGCATGCTGTGCTCCGTAAGCCCCATATTCATCATTTGTATATATTCTTTATATTTCATATAAAGCATGCAATGTAAGGTATCATGGGAAAGATTATGATTTGCTGAAACCCACTGTTCTGTCAAAATATGTATATCATTAAAGTGTATAAAGTTATGCGATTGTGCTGTATGGTGTTAATGAAATATGCTGCAAATTTGGGAGCAGCCCGGAAGACAACTCCCCAGAAACAACAAGGCACTTGACCAAATGGCTCGGTGAATGTTAAACAACCATCACCAGCCATTGTGCAGCAAGTGAATGACAATTAGCAATTCAATGACCATCACCAGAGAATTATTCAACCCTGGGATTCAGCAATGCCCTGTCCCCCCAACATGATCACTAGCCCTGCCCTTGGGAGACTTCCATCCAAACCCCAAGGCAGAGATTGCACTGCTAGGAAGGTTTCCCCTGTTAGCCTGAGTTTCCCTCTCCTCCCCTCCCCTACCCCTCCCACGGTGCCTGGTTGTGTTTGCCAGAGTGAGCACATGGACTTTAACATATAAACCATATAAAACAGAAGTGCCCCCAGCTACCCTTACCCCAAGACCCCCTTTTAAATACACTTTTTACCTGCTGCTGGTACTAATGCCTTTAAGCCGGAGAAAGTTTTGCAGCTGGAGAACCAGAGAAAGCATGCCTGCCACAAGAAGCTGCTAGGAGCAGAAGACAGATAGAGAGGCACCAGTGGTGGTGGGGGGTCACTCTCTCTGCCCCTCCCACCCAGGAGCAGAGTTCCCTTCCCACTGAATGGCTGGTGGCCAAAAAAAAACTTCAACAGCAAATCTGGAAAGAGCTGTTTTGCATGCAGCAAGTCTTTGACTCAGAGCCTGAAACAGCTGCTCAGCACGGGGGAACAGCTGATCGGCAGCGCTCCCAGCTCCGGCACTGAAACAAACTGCTGATTGCTCACCCCCCGCAGCCTCGCTGAACAGCTGATGGGGGCCCGGGGCCCCCATGAGCCCCTTAAACACTTGACTGGTGCCAGTGGGTGCAGAGCACCCACTAATTTTTCCCAGTGGGTGCTCCAGCCCCGGAGCACCCACGGAGTGAGCGCCTATGTTTGACACTATGGATTTATTTTATATCAATTTTAAGGGATAGGGGAGGTGTGCACACAAGAGACTTTTTTCATGCTGTCATCAGTAATATTGTGGAGTGGTCTAGAGGGACAAACATGGGATGCAAAGTAAGGAAATCCTGACTGTTAATGCCAGATCTTCCAATAACTTTCTATGTGCCCATGGGCAACTCTCTTAAATGGTCTCTGAGCCAATCTCCTGACCTTTGAAATAGGGATGATTGTAATTGCATGCTTCCCAGGGGTTTGTGAGGATAATCCTGCCCTGAAGTCAGTAGGACTTTTGTCATTGACTTAAATGGAAATGGGACTGGGCCTTTAATTAGTTAATGTTTACACAGCATTTTGAATATATAAAAGCTACATAAATGCTAAATGTTATTTATTATTATTAATTGAGACTTTGAAAGCTCCATAAATATCTATTTGCTTGATAGACCATAACTACATAGAAGAAGCTGTTATGATGGAATATTAGGTTAATGAATTTTCTCTGCGTCTAATTATGTTGAGACCATTTTTATTTAAGCTGTTGTTAACTAGAGAAACCGTTAAATTACTGTTAGTTTTCCTTGACTTCTTGTGGTTTGAAAATAGTTGGTCTGATGAATGCTCAGAATTCAGTTCCATAGCGGGCTTTTAGTCATCAGTATCCTTGTTTGTGTTGTAATGTCAACATTTGAGTCGGGGGGTTGGGAAAAGGGAAAGGAAGGGGAATGTTCTGATATTTTACCATCTTGATCTGCTGCCACCTCTTTTTTTTTTCTGCCAACTCACCCACCATGGTGATGGAAAACTGATATGCTTTCCTGGCAACTAGCGATGAGGAATCACCACCACCACCCCCACCACCACCACCCCCGAGGAGGAGGGGAAGGAGGAGAAGCCATGTACCCCCAAGGCTGGGAGAATCACAGCCACCACTCCCAGGAGGAAACACAGGATAGTGGTGGTTGGTGACTCTCTTCTGCGGGGGACGGAGGCACCCATCTGTCACCCTGATATGGCATCCCGGGAGGTATGCTGCCTGCCAGGGGCCTGTATCTGAGACATTATGGAGGGATTGTCGAGGATCATCCGGCCCTCTGACTACTACCCCATGCTACTCATCCATGTGGGCTGTAATGATACTGCAAGGCATGACCCTCAGCAGATCAGAAGTGACTACTGCGCTCTGGGAGTAAGAGTGAGGGAGTTGGGAGCACAGGTGGTGGTCTCTTCGATACTTGCGGTCAAGGATAGGGGCCCAGGCAGAGAGAGATACATCCTGGAGGTGAATGCCTGGCTGTGAAGATGGTGTCGCTAGGAGGGCTTCGGCTTCCTTGACCACAGGATGTTCCAGGAAGAAGGACTGCTAAGCAGAGATGGAGTCCATCTATCAAGGAAGTGGAAGAGCATAATTGGATACAGATTTGCTAACCTAGTGAGGAGGGCTTTAAATTTGATTCGAAGGGGGCAGGTGATCACGGGTAAGTCAAGAACATGGAGACCTGGGAAAAGGTTTGGAATTTGAGGGGGAGCATGGGCTGTTATAGCAGGGATAAAGGAGAGACAAGACAGAACTGGGTAGGGAAATCAAATCAGTATCTTAGATGTCTGTATACGAATGCAAGAAGTATGGGGAATAAGCAGGAAGAAACTGAAATGCTAGTAAATAAACACAACTATGACATTGTTGGCATCACAGAGACCTGGTGGGATAATACACATGACTGCAATATCAGTATAGAAGGGTACTCAGGAAGGATCGGCAGGGGAAAAAAGGAGGAGGTGTTGCCTTGTATACATTTTTAATATATACTTGGACTGAGGTTGAGGTGGAAATAGGAGACAGACTTATTAAAAGTCTCTTGGTAAGGATAAAAGGGGTAAAAGCAAGGGTGATGTCATAGTAGGGGATCTACTACAGACCACCTAACCAGGAAGAAGAGGTGGATGAGGCTTTTTTTTTTTTTTTTAACAGCTAACAAAATCATCCAAAGCACAGGACTTGGTGATGATGTGGGACTTCAACTACCCAGACAGCTGTTGGGAAAATAACACAGCAGGCCACAAATTATCCAATAAGTTCTTGGAATGTATTGGAGGCATTTTTTTATTTCAGAAGGTGGAGACAGCCACCAGGGGAGGGGCTGGTCTAGATTTGATTTTGACAAGTAGGGAGGAACTGGTTGAGAATTTGAAAGTGGAAGGCAGCTTGTGTGAAAGTGATCATGAAATGGTAGAGTTCATGATTCTAAGGAATGGTAGGAGGGAAAACAGCTACATAAAAACAATGGATTTCCAGAAGGCAGACTTTAGCAAACTCGGGGAGTTGTTAGGTAAGATCCCATGGGAAGTAAGTCTAAAGGGAAAAACAATAGAAGACAGTTGGCAGTTTTCAAAGAGACATTATTAAGGGCACAAATGGAAAGTGTCCCACTGCATAGGAAAGATAGGAAATATGGCAAGAGACCACCCTGGCTTAACCAGGAGATCTTCAATTATCTAAAAATAAAAAAATAGTCCTACAAAAAGTGGAAACTAGGTCAAATTACAAAGGATGAACATAAACAAATAACACAAGTATGTAGGGACAAAATTAGAAAGGCCAAGGCACAAAACAAGATTAAATTAGCCAGAGACATAAAGGATAACAAGAAAACATTCTACAAATACATTGGAAGCAACAGGGTAGGCCCGTTACTCAATGAGGGGAGAAAAATAACAACAGAAAATGTGGAAATGGCAGTGGTGTTTAATGACTTCATTGTTTCCGTTTTCACCAAGAAGGTTGGTGGTGATTGGGCGTCTGACTTAGTGAATGCCAGTGAAAATGAAGTAGGAACAGAAGAGGCTAAAATAGGGAAAGAACAAGTTAAAAAGTACTTGGACAAATTAGATGTCTTCAAATCACCAGGGCCTGATGAAATGCATGCTAGAATACTCAAGGCGCTCACTGAGAGTATATCTGAACCATTAGGGATTTATCTTTGAGAAGTCATGGAAGACAGAAGAGATTCCAGAAGACTGGAAAAAGGCAAAAATAGTGTCCATCTATAAAAAGGGAAATAAGGACAACCCAGGAAATTACAGACCAGTCAGCTTAACTTCCCTACCCGGAAAGATAATGGAACAGTAATTAAGCAATCAATTTGCAAACATCTAGAAGATAATAAGGTGATAAGTAACCGTCAGCATGGATTTGTCAAAAAGAAATCATATCAAACCAACCTGATAGCTTTCTTTGACAGGGTAACAAGCCTCGTGGACAGTGAGGAAGCAGACGACATGGTGTATATTGACTTTAGTAAAGCTTTTCATACTGTCTCGCATGACTTTCTCATAAACCAACTAGGGAAATGAAACCTAGATGGAGCTACTATAAGGTGGGTGCAAAACTGGTTGGAAAACCATTCCCAGAGACTAGTTATCAGTGGTTCACAATCATGCTGGAAGGGCATAACGAGTGGGGTCTCGCAGGGATCAGTTCTGGGTCCGGTTCTGTTCAATATCTTCATCAATGATTTAGATAATGCATACAGAGTACAATTATAAAGTTTGTGGACGATACCAAGCTGGGAGGGGTTGCAAGTGCTTTGGAGGATAGGATTAGAATTCAAAATGATCTGGACAAACCGGAGAAATGGTCTGAAGTAAATAGGATGAAATTCAATAAGAACAAATGCAAAGTACTCCACTTAGGAAGGAGCAATTAGTTGCACACATGCAAAATGGGAAATGACTGTGTAGGAAGAAGTACTGTGGGAAGGGATCTGGGGGTCATAGTGGACCACAAGCTAAATATGAATCAACAGTGTAAGGCTGTTGCAAAAAAAGCAAACATCATTCTGGGAAGTATTAGCAGGAGGGTTGTAAGCAATACACAAGAAGTAATTCTTCCGCTCTACTCCGCTCTGACTAGTCCTCAACTGGAGTATTGTGTCCAGTTCTGAGCACCACATTTCAGGAAGGGTGTGGACAAATTGGAGAGAGTCCAAAGAAGAGCAACAAAAATTATTAAAGGTCTAGAAAACATGACCTATGAGGGAAGATTGAAAAAATTGGGTTTGTTAAATCTGGAAAAGAGAAGACTGAGAGGGGACATGATAACAATTTTCAAGTATGTAAATGGTTGTTAGAAGGAGGAGTAAGAAACATATTTTCTTCATCTCTGAGGATAGGATAAGAAGCAATGGGCTTAAATTGCAGCAAGGGAAGTTTAGGTTGGACATTAGGGAAAAATTCCTAACTATCAGGGTGGTTAAGCGCTGGAATAAATTGCCTTGGGAGGTTGTGAAATCTCCATCACTGAAGATTTTTAAGAGCAGATTAGACAAACACCTATCAGGAATGGTCTAGATCAGCGGTCCTGGCTCCTGCCTCTGCTAGTCTCAGATAAAATCACTCAGAGACTCTCGGGTTCTGAAACCACTGGTTCTTTTATTTATAAGTTTGTGCTCCCACCACCTTCGCACCATACAGCATACACAGCTCTGGGTTCCTTGTGTCTGAACCCAGAAGGGAAGGGCTTTCTCTCTGCCTACACTCGCTCACTCTCTTCCGTCCCACCACCCTGGCTTCCTACTTTCCAGCCTCTTCTATAGCCCTGGGCTAATTGGGCTGGCAGCTGGCTCTCATTCCCCAGTTAGGGCAGGTTCTTTCCAACAAGTGCCACTTTATTCACTTAAATGGGGCTGGTGTGGCAGGGGGCTGATTCCGCAGTCTTCCTACTTAGCACCCTGTCACACCCACTCTCTAGTTTCTTCCCCACCCACTGTTCCTCCACATAACAGCGGTTTCAACAAGACATGAGTAAGGAGAAATTAGGGTTGCTCTGTTTTGTGGCTGGCCAGGGAAATGTGAATGGGGTGGAGGTGGCTTCCAGCCGGTGGTGCACGGCACAATTGTCCTTTTAGTTCTAAGGGAAGTAACTGAGAAGGATGAAGACAGTTGTCTTCACATCCATATATCCTCAGCCGGCTGCTGACAGTTCTTGCAGCATGCTACAACGGATGGCATGGTGATGGGGTACAGACTTGGGAGCAAGCTTTCTTTCTCAACTGTTTTCTTCACTCCCTGACATTAGCTTAGAGCAGAGGTTCTCATACTGGGGGGCGCAGAATGTATTCCGGGGGGAGGGCAAGAGAAGCTCACGTTTTACCCACAACAATGACTAATTAGCAAAGCTGATTCCTCCAGACGTATCAGGTACAGATGGCGCTGTGCATTTGACTCTAGATTGGGGTGGGCAAACTATGGCCTGCGGGCCGCTTCCAGCCCCTCAGACAATTATATCTGGTCCTTGAGCTCCCTCCAGGGAGTGGGGTTGGGTGCTTGCCCCGCTCCGCCCGCCCGGTGCTCCCCATCCCCTGACTCTCAATTCCCTTGATGAGCACTATCTTCTGGCATGCAGAGCCACACTGTGCAGGACCGACTTCACGGTAGCCCCCACACACACATGCATGGCAGCACATGCAATCCCGTCCCGGTCTCCTATGGCCCCACCCTTGAGAGCCTCGAAATCGCCCAAGGACCACACCCGTCCCAGCTAGGGTGCCTCCACCTGCGGTGGTGCCTGGTACGGCTGCCTTGGTTTCCTGCCAGCAGGGCCCCTAGGAGTCCCCGGTACCGCCCCTGTAGAACCACCCACCCCCCTGCACCACACACACACACACACACCATGAGTCCCCTCTCCCACACCTCAGTAACATCCCTTATAGAGCCAGAGCCCCCCCCCCACACACACACACACTACACCCCATAGAGTCCCCCTCCCCCACTGGGCATTCATACAATTTCCATACCCAGATGCGGCCCTGAGGCCAAAAAGTTTACCCACCCCGGCTCTAGATGGTGCTGTGCATTTTGACGGATTTCTGTTAAACTTGCATAGTGTTATACAAAGTTGTTGCCATCTGTATATTAATCCTTTTGCTATGACACAATGTGCACATTTAATTGTCAGCATCGACCACCATAGCAGTTTCGCTTTTGCTCTTATTACAATGGATCATTGGCTCTGTTTGAATCAGCGCCTTACTGTTTTTAATATTTAGTGAGAGTTGCATGTTTTGCTTTGTTTTTTATCAGTATATGTACTTGTGTGGGTGGGGGAGGCATAAACAACTACAGACACAAAAAAAGCGGGGGTGTGATCAAATAAGTTTGAGAACCACTGGCTTAGAGAGACACTGGAGGACTTAGTTTACTCCACCAGCAAACTGCCTCCTGCTGCTTCACTCCCACCACTTTCTCCCCATCTCTATTCTCTGCACAGTGCGCAACGTAGGCTTCTATTGACCCAAATGGAGCACTGTTTAAATTAGGCAATAAATGCTACAAGAACACTCTCCTTCCTCTCCTTCCCCAGCTTCTTGTTGGTAGTTTAATTGTTAACATTAGCAAACGGAACTGTACCTAAATTATCTGACTATAACGTGCATTGTCTCCGATCTGTTTGAAGAGTTACTGTTTGCTACTGTGATTAGGTATTTTAATGAGAGCTCCATTAAACTCTGTTTATGGGGGAGGGGGAGATTGTTGGGTTTTTTTTATTATGTTTGCTGGAACATTATGTCCTCGGTTGTCAAATAGCTTTTCTCAGCTGAAGTTTCAGTGCTCAATTGAAATAAATTAAGCAGAAGCACTGGAAAGTGGCTCATTATTACCATAAAACTGAATTTTAAAACACAAACTATTCTAAAACACAAACATTAATTAAAAAAAAAACCCTGCTATCTCCACGAAAGAATCACTAAGTTACAGTACATTAAAATACAAATGCTGTGACACAGAGATTATGGAACTCCACAATTTTTTTATTATGTACTTGTTTGGGTTCAAAAGAAAGCTCCCTCTCCTTAATTCTAAGTGTCCTTTCATTTGTTGCAATATGTGAAATCAGGGATAAACCTCCAAGGTGCAACTTCTCATTAACATTAGTGTCCTGGAGGTAACAAAGCTAATCTATAGCAATCAATCAACTAAAGACTGACACAATACAGGAAATAAATATGGATGGTTAGGCAAGAAGACATTACTGGTACATAGATCACAACATCCTTCTTATTCATGCAACACCAACAGGAGCTTTTTTAAAAAAATAAAGTATACAGCATTCAATAAATGTATAGCTGTTAATAATGTGTCTTTATTGACTTGTTAAAAAAGCGTGGTGAGATAGTATTTTTGTCTGAAGGGGAATGGGAAGGACAGATTATGAGTTATAGTCTTCCAGGAGTTGTGAGCTACAAAGAAAGCAGTTAATATTCATGTAAGAACTATATGACAGTGGTGAATCTTAGCTGCATACAAAATCTCAGGTCTACAAGCAGATACTGCAATCTGTAGTAACATTTTCTACAAATCTCCCTACCTGAATTTTCTCATTTTTTTTTCCTGAGAGATCACACTCTCCTAAAGAAATGTCCATGAGAGGAGGCCCAAGCATGAAGCCTTCACTATGTTCCCTTTACATTTTCCTCTGAATTCTTTTGTTGGGAGGAGGTGGAGTTTACAGAGGGTCAAGGAAATCTTAACGGATATGCTGGAAGGATAGAGCTGTCTGTGCAGAGGCCCTGTGCCTCTGCACTGGCTTTTGGCCTCCTGAAAACCCACTAGTTCCCTGGCAGTGTGAGTCTATTGGACCCCCTATTTCCAGTGACTACCCATCTCACAGATGCCCTGAGACACCCCAGTAAAGGGATTTCTGTAGCACTGAGAGCAACTATGCTAAAGTTACTATGGAGCTTGAGGACCAGAAGTGAAAATGCACAAAGCCCATCTATCCCACCGCAGCCTGTCCCCTTCCCAGGCAGGCAATCCAAATGCCACAGAAGTTGCTCCATCAATTTGTTGGCCTGGGGAATGAAGGGGAAGCATCATATAAGGGCTGCACCTGCTTCCTATTCCACATGTAACAGGAGTGGATCATGAAAGCAGGATCTTCTCTTCAGATTGATCCTGGGGTAAAGAGGCAGTAAAGAGCTCCACCCCCTAGATTTATAGTGAATTCCCGCTTTATTGAGCTATCCCAGACAAAACCTGTTTGTTTGATCAAATTGTGCAAACCATGTGGTGAGAATCATCTCAAATGAGGTTTTAAATAATTCTTTGCAAGAGACTTGGATATTCACATGTAAGAATTTTTAAATTTAATCAACTGTTTTATAAGAACTGTTCTTCTACAAGGGATTAACAAAAGGAGCAGATGAACCAGGGTTTCTGTCGTAATTTTAAGTGTTGTAAGTAATAAAAGGCCAGAGAAAAGAAATGCAGGAAATAGGAAATGTCGGAATAGTTTCTAAATAGAATGTGCTCTAAAGTTTTCCATGAGGTATCAGGCATCATTCTACTTGTTTTACACCATTAGCTAGATAAACTCAATCTAGCCTATGGAGGGAGGAAAATGTTTTAGAGGAGGCAAAAACAGATAATATTTGGGGGTGGGAAGGAGTTTTTCCCCAGGTCAGAATGGCACAGACCCTGGAGGTGTTTTCCACCTTCCTCTGCAGCATGTAGAGTTGCCAAGACTCCTGGATTGTCCTGAAGTCTTCAGGAATTAAAGATTAATCTTTAAATAAAGATTATGTCATGATGAAACCTCCGGAAATGCATCCAACCAAAATTGGCAACCCTAGCCGCATGGGGCACAGGTCACTTGCAGGTTTAAACTAGTGTAAATGGTGGATTCTCTGTAACCTGAAGTCTTTAAATCATGATTTGAGGACTTCACTAACTCAGCCGGAGGTTAGGGGTCTGTTACAGGAGAGGGTGGGTGAGGTTCTGTGGCCTGGAGTTCAGACTAGATGATCATGATGGTCCCTTTGGACCTTATGAGACTCTTGAAGGTGAGTGACAAGTGCCTAGGCCAGTGAAGTGACTCAGTGAGAGAGACATGATTGAGGCAACGAGCAAAAGAGCTGATGTTAACAACAAGAATTTGAATGTGTTGGAGAGGAAATCGGTATTAAAAAAAAATTGAGGGTGTGAATGAATGGTTTTGGCTTTACAGACAGAAAATAAAGGGTGGGCTTTTAAATGTTGTAAGTCAAAAAGCAACAGGATTTGCCCACCTTGTCATCATGAAAAAAGAAGGCAACGGGAGAGTTAAAGATGACCCCAGTGGTATGGGGCCTGTGTGTTGTGGAAGATGGCGTTATCCACTCTAAGAGATAATTGAGGTAGCCCATTGGATTTGGGAGGAAAGATCATGGGCTTGTCTTAGCCATGTTGAGCTTGAGATGATTGTGAGCCATCCAGAATGAGATGTCAGAGCCATGCAAGAGGCCAAAGTGCAGGAGATAGGTGTGAAATGTCAGCACAAAAGCGACGGTCAAACACATGGATTGGATTGGATGGGATGGGATGAGTTTCTCTATGGAGTTATCCAAGGACAGTGCTTATCAGAAAATCCCTGTCACTCAAGACTGCGTGGTGGAAAATGAACAGTGTGCTGATTTCAAGGGCAGTTTGCTATTAATAGTAACTTTGAGATTTGTTATACTTATTAAAGCTGTTTCACCCAAAGTAATGACAGAAAACGTGTATGTTGTTTAATAGTTTAAGAATGGGGGAGGGGATGTTTGGCATTGTATCTGATCTGAGAGCAGTGTGTATATTATGAAATTATGTGAAAACATTTAGGAGGAAACTTCTGACTATATATTACATTATATTATATAATATTATATTATATTATAATGTCTCTAAGGCTAAATATTCCAGATATGGCTTCTGTGCAAGTGCAGCTTTGCTTGCAAAACACTTTTGTGCATTATTATTTCTGCATACAAAGGATAGAATTAATACATCTATTCCTGATTCATTTCGGACATTAGAAAATGGATTACAGAACATATGCAGCACTTAATTTTTGGTTAATTTAAGGTATGCTTAACTGAAGTGGCTTCTTTACACAAAAGTGTGGATGTATTTATTTGTGCATATGTGAATTAGACTTATTATTTATTTATTTTACACAAATATCTTGCCCCAGTAAGTACAGTCTTTGAGCATTTTTAAAGGCTTTTGACAGTAGCTCTTCCATAGTTTGGTTGCCTTGTCATTTTCTGGTGCTGCTGATACAGTGATGCTTTTTCTGTTGGGGGAAATTTATAGGAACATTACCCTGCTTTTCTGGAACACTGAGCTACAATACAAGATTTTCCTCAGGAGAAACCTGTGAATGAGGTTTCTTATTTTGCTTTTGTGCGCAGTTTAATTTGCTAACTGTACTAATTATGCTATCGCCCTGTGATACAACCATAGCTAAAATACTGTGCAGACCTTTTCAAATGACACTATCTCGGACTTTTTTTTTAAACTACTTATGTAAGAAGATAACTTGTAGCATCAAGATTTCTTAAAAAATAATCGAATTGAGACATGGTGTTGCGGGTATTTACTGAAGCTAATGCCTGCACTGGTGCTCAGGTGCACCTCTGTTAGTGCAGAAGGCCCTATGGGGCCTGATGAGTGCCTTCTCGACAATGTAGCGGTGGAGGCATTGGGCTTGCCCAAGAGAGTGGCCAGTTGTTCTGCCACTATGTGGATCCACAAGTCAAATCTCATCTACCCCAGCAGGACCCCAGTTGCTACTGCAGCGCATGGGCTGTAGAGAAACTGATCAGGAATAAAGATTCCTTCTCCTCTATCCTTCCTTGGAAGCCTCGTGCAAAGCCCATTTACTCTGAATTAGTCAGAGGATGGCAGCATCTCTCCATCAGTGGGGAAAAAAGCCTACCCTTGCTAGAAGTTGTTGCTAAGTGGAGGTGATTTCCAGCAGGGCAAGTCTTGCTAACAAAGAACCAGTTGGGTGAATTTTACCAGGAAGTCACCAAATTAATTTCTTCCATGTTTAAATTAATCGGTTATTTCTTGCTCATTAATTATGTATAATGTGTGATTCTCTGCACTATGCATCTTACCATGTATTTGTGACTTTTTTCCTGTCTGAAACAGTATGTAGTTTATTCATTGTACTTTAGATGCTAGAGTAGCTGGTTAATAATTATTACAGTGTTCATATTACCAGGCCTAATGAATGTCTAGTTAACTCCAGGCACTGGTATTTTTTATGCAGGAAAGTTGTCTTTTTTCACTAATTTTCATTTGTACACATTATCCTGATTCTTAGCAAAAATGTAGTTGATTCCCAGGACCAAAAAGCTTTTAGAACTTTTCATGTGAAAAGTTGGCCCTTTGTGTGTAACAGAAGGCCCTAAGTATTAAAATGTTGGCTTTCCCTTCATCACTCATTACTCAGCCGTCATCATAAGATAGACATTTGCCAAGAGGCTGTCTCCTCCATGGCAGGAACGCAGACAAATTATTTTAGTCCAAGTGTGTGTGTGTGTGTGTGTGTGTGTGTGTGTGTGCGTGCGCGCTTTACTGTAAAACCCCGCCCTTTTAAAACTTCTCTTTATGCCTGTTAATGGAAATGCAACGTTTTCAATAGTCCCTACACTAGGTAACACTTGTTATCAGGGAAGGCATTCAGTCCACCCTTAGGTCACATCATTGTTGCTGCTTAAGCTAGCAGCTGAGGCCTGCTTCAGGATAGCACAATATGGGGCATTTCTCCAGAGACTGAGCCTGTCACATCCAACCCACTCTGTGATGCCTTTGAAATTTAAACAAAAATAGCACCTGCTTGTGCCAATGGAGCTGTCAAGACAGCCAGGTAAATTGTGAATTAAACATACATCTGATGTACAATAGCCTACCCAAGGGAATTCCCATAATGAGCTTGTTCAGATGCCCCATGCTATAATTTACAGATAGACTCATAGACTTTAAGGTCAGAAGGGACCATTGTGATCATCCAGTCCGACCCCCTGCACAATGCAGGCCACAGAATCTCACCCACCCACTCCTGCAATAATCCTCTTACCTATATCTGAGCTATTGAAGTCCTCAAATCACATGTAGCACATCTTTCTGGGAAAAGAATAAACTGGTTAAATTCCATAGTTTTCTTTATGAAATAATTAAAGACTCTTCAAGCTATGTTTCAAATTAAACAAAAATGTTGACTGAATGCAAATCTGCAACATAGGACCATTGACTAATAAACAGGATATCTGGTTTTGGAGACTCTTAAAAAATAGCTCTCAGTTATCATTTTGGCTACTGAAATATATGGAAAACAGTACGTTGACATACTGACTGGTGCAGCATGTGAACAATGTCCTTCCCAAAACAATACCAGCAAACTTGATGTTAATGTTGTTTTTTATGGCTACATCTGAAAAAAGACTATTTACCTCAGGGACTGTTCATGGTCTAGTGAAAGTCCAGGTCATAAAAGGGAAGTCGGTAATGGCCTTTAATGTAGTTGAAATAGTATGTAATAGTCCTATATTCAAGACCACTGTATAATAGAGTTGTTTTCTGAAATGTGCATAATTATCCACATTTCACTGTAACTAGCAGATGTGAACAAAGACGCATGATTTTTGCCTGCACTGTTGCTTTCCATTCCCTAATAAGTATTAAATTAATTCTATGTTACCTGAATTAATACTGGATGTCAAAGCTGGGGCGGGAACCCCCCAAGTTTTTGTGTTTATCATGACAAGTTACACTGTAAACTGTTTTTGGTTACTGCCAACTCATATACTTAGTTTCAAATAAATATGCATCTATAAAGATCATGAAAGACTTTGAAATTGTTATTGCTGGGTAGATAAATGTGCAGCAATTTATGATCATTTATCTATATAACAAGTAAGTGATCAGATTTGCTCTTAGAAATCCATTTTAGGCCTTTACTTTCCCTTTTACATATTGCCTATTTTAATAGTGGTTTTGTTTATTGGCTACCCTAAGGTTAGGTTTTCTAATTTTGAAAGATTTCTATTAGGCTCAAATAATCTCTGAAACCTTTTCATTTAGTCGTATTAGTTTACTTCTTTCCTTACTGTCACTCTCCTTGTTCAGAGGTATGAAAGCCTTCTAAGGAGCAGCTATTGATTTTTTATGTAGCATCTATGCCACATCTAAGAATTTTACTTCCTTTACTTTTAACTTTTTTAAAGCATTTTTGGCTAGATGCATCATTTTACTGAACTCACTCATGTCATGGAAACTGTTGTGATAAAATAGATCATGATCACCTAACTTTAGCATAAATTAATAAATTATTAGGATCAGATTGCTCCTGAGAGAGCACTGTTGGTTTTGGCTTTTGCTAATTATTGAATCTAATTTTTGGTTTAAGTCCTAAAAACATATTAAATATGTGGAAAACGTAGTTTCAAGCTATATTGGCCCAGGTCCTGGGCTGTATTAGGAGAGGTTTGTGCCAGTCCTCTAGTCTAGTGGAAGGTTATTCAACATTACACTACTGCAAATCATCTCTAGATTGGTGAGCACAAAAGGTGACCTAAAACTAGAGCTGGTCAAAACTCAGAATTTCCATTTTGTAGGGAATTTTGACATTTCAAAATTTTCATTCTGAATCAGAACAAAACCAAATATTTTTGGAATTTCCTGCTAGAACAGAATTTCTGGAAAAAATCAACTTGGAAAAATTTATTTCCATAAATTTTGAAATTTCAATTCAAAATGTATTTTATTGTTTCTTGTTTATATTTATTATACTATTTCATGACATCTCATTGGTAAAGCACATAATATGACATACTACTATATGCCTACTACTATACATTGCTGACATGTTATATGACATAATAGTCAAAATATTCTATTAATTTATTTTCAGGTAAGAACTCAGTGTACTATTAGAGCAAGAACAATTTTCAATATCTAGAAAAATTATTTCAGGATAATACAAGAATATTGAAAACAGCTGCTGCTCTAATAGTACACTAAGTGCTTATCTGATTTTCTTGTACAAAGTGTCACACTGTTTCATTACAACACAAAGCATGAGACTTTGTTCTAAAAAAAAGAAGTTTCAACCAATACAAAGTAGCAGCTGCTCTTAATGTGTATAAAAATAATAAAGAAATATTCCATAATTTTATTTTAATTGCTATAATATGTCATATTATAATATGGCATAGTATGCCCTTTGACTACTATGTCATAAAATGTAAAAATAGCATACAAATGAAAAACATGTCCAAAAAAATTTTCATTTTGAAATGAAATTTCTAAATGTTCCCAAAACAAAATTTCCAAACATATTTTTGTTATCCAACTATTTGTTTTTGAAAGAAATAGTATTGAATCACTATGATTTTTGAAGGAAAAAAACCTCTTCAGTTTAGATGAAACAGCATTTTCTGTCTGAAAATTGTTTTGATGAAAATTTTTCAACTAGCTCTGCTTAAAACCACCTTTTCACCAACCCCTTTTTTCTGAGCTGCACAGAGTGCTCCTCTGTCACAGCCTGTGATCTGAGTATGGAAGATATATTTGCACATCAGCAGTGGTTCCAGGGGTGAGGTTACAAGCCCACTCTACTCTCCTGAGAATGTCCAAGTCTAAAACAACACATCCAGTTGAGATTACAAAAATGTTTCCAGTCCAGTTCTGTTAATGAAGTTGAAAGGGGATTTCGAATCTGACTGTCACATCAACTTTTCAATAGGAAAATAAGAATGATCACATCAATCATATGAGGTCAAGGCTGTGGAGAGTTTCATCCCGTTCCTGTCTAAGGCCACTGGCCTTCTCATGTTGTTGTTACTAGAACCAGCCAAATTACTAGTCAGTCATAAATTCAAAATGTTGTATAAAGAAAACTTCCTATAAAATTAAAATCCCTTTTTCTCTTCCTGTTCTCCAATCTGTTTTCCTATATCTCAGTGCACCTTCTCAGTCCTATCCAGCGTCCCTATTTTCCATCCGAGTATTTTTTCAAATGTTTCCGTTAATTTTCAGACACTCTTCTTTTTTAATATTTGCCTTTCTCTCTCAACTTTTACACTCAGTATTTTCTCTTTCCTATCTCTGTCTCAACTTCTCCTCACCATTTCTTCCTCTACCCAAGTCCTTATTGGATGAGAGCTAGAGCACAGGTCCTGCACCCCTACACCTGCAGATGAGTGGTGACAGAGTGTATTTGCTTGTGTACTGCTCCAAATGTGAGTGAGCTGACGGCTCTGCATGTAGCTGGCTGGGAAAATCCTGTTGTCTGGAAGGCTAGAACAGTGAAAAACCAGTCTGGACAAATAAAATGTAATTACATGTTGCCTCATAAATAGGCAGCTGACTTGTACTTTAAATTCCTGAGTACATAGAGTGACATATGTCAAACCTGAGGCTGAAAGAGAATGGACCTTCCACCTCCGTTTCCTTGTATATGCCACTGAATGACAGAATTGTGTGACTTGTTCAGCTAGCCAACTGCTTTGCTAAAAATTCTTCTTCTGGCCCTGCTCAGTAAGTTATATTCCCCGTATTGTATCTTAGAAAGAATGAACATGGCTAACTATGTATTTCCTCTACTCTACGTTTTTATATGGGGCACAACTGCAGTTCACTGGTATTTACAAGAAAACTGAGGCAGGAGAGCAGTTCTCTTTTTCCGCCCCAAAGGTGACACATCAGTCAGCAAATCCAGGATTTCTACAGGCAGGTCAGATCAAGTCAACAGCTTGTCCTTGAGAAAGAGACATACAACATTGTCATTTTGGGCTGGTTTGAGTACCGAATTTGGATTCAGGTTATTTCTGGACATAAAGCATGCCCTAGCACAGAGGCGAGCAAACTTTTTGCCCTGAGGGCCACATCAGGTTTCTGAAATTGTATGGAGGACCGGTTAGGGGAGGCTGTGCCTCCCCAAACAGCCAAGCGTTGCCCATCCCCCGTCCCCATCTGACCCCTGTTTCTCGCCCCCCGAAGGCCCTCCCGGGACTCCTGCCCCATCCAAACCCCCTGTCCCCTGACACCCCCTGGACCTATGCCCCATTCACCCATCCCTGTCCCCTGAACGCCCCTGGAACCCCTGCCCCTGACTGCCCCCTGCCGCCACATCCAACCCCTCCTCTCATTCCTGACTGCCCCTTGGGGACCCCTGCCCCATCCAACCACCCCTTCTCCCTGACTGCTCCCAGAACCTCTGCCCCTGACTGCCCCCCGCTGCCCCATCCAAACCTCCCTCTCCTTCCTTACTGCCCCCTGGGACCCCTGCCCCCATTCAACCCCCCTGTTCCCCTCCCTCTGACCATCCCGACCCCTATCCACACCCCCGCCCCCTGACTACCTCTCCAAACTCCCCTGTCCTCTATCCAACCCTCCCTGCCCCCTTACCGCGCTGCCTGGAGCACCGGTGACTGGCGGCGCTACAGCCGTGCTGCCCAGAGCACTAGGGCAGGCAGCCGCGCCGCTTAGCTGGAGTCAGCCATGCCACCGCACAGCACAGAGCATCGGGTCAGGCCACGGCTCTGCAGCTGCGCTGCCTGGCAAGAACTCGCAGCCCCGCCGCCCAGAGCATTGCGCCAGCGGCGCAGTGAGCTGAGGCTGTGGGAAAGGGGCTGGGGGCTAGCCTCCCGGGCCAGTAGCTCAGGGGTCGGGCAGGAGGGTGGCCCGCAGGTCGTAGTTTGCCCACCTCTGCCCTAGCAGGTGGTAGCATGTGTGTTTTTAAAAGGTTTGGCTTGAAAACACCTAGTCCATTATTCATACATCTGAGTAACTAAAATAGTCTGATGTACTGAATGTTCCAGTTGTGGCAAACAAATGAAGCAGCCTTCCGAATACGCTTTTCAATATTGTCCACAAATAATGCAAGTGAATCTTGTGTTTTCATATCTTATTGAAGTATGACTTAGTAATTTTCTTTACAAATGAATAAGAATAATTAGAATAGAAAGTCAGTGAATAAGAAAAGCATTGAAAAGGGTCAGCAGAATAGGTCAGAAACACATTTTTGCGTCATACTCTTCCTATAGGGATATTTTTATAGATTGATATTGCTGTTTGCAATGGTGTTAGCAGCTGAAAGCCCAAAATGTAGTTTGGCTTGCATATCTTAACAGACTGTTTCATCAAATACAGTTCTGTGTACTGTTGAAATTATCTTAAGTTTTTTAATTCATTCCCTGTATATCTAACAAGTTTCCATGATAAATAGCTAAGGAAAACTCATACGAAAGTAGATAAAAAAGCACAGCTTTGAAAATACTGATACCCTCAGTCCTGTCAAAAAATACTCATTCTTCAAAAAGGAGTGGAGCTGGAGTTTGCTTTAGTGGCTAAGGCAGGCTAGTCCCTACCTGTTCTGATATCGCGCTGCACCACGCAGGTCCAGCTCCTATGCACTGGGGCCACAGGGCTCCACGTGCTACCCCCTCCCTGAGCACTGGCTCCACACTCCCACTGGCCGGTTCCCAGCCAATGGGAGCTGAGGGGGTGGGTGGTTCCTGCAGGCGAGAGCCACGTGGAGCCGCTTGCATGCCTCTGCCTATGAGCCAGACCTGCTGCTGGCCGCTTCTGGGGTGCAGTGCGGTCTGTGGTCCCCACCCCCAACCCTCTGCCCCAGCCCTGAGCTCCTCCCACACCCCAAATCCCTCATCCCCGGCTTCTTTGGGTCGCGGGCATCAACAATGTTCTTCAACTGGGTCGTCAGGAAAGAAGTTTGAAAACCACTCTTCTAGTGGGCAGAGCCCTTCTGCCCCTGTTACTCTTCCCCAAACCTGATCCCTTCTTCCTGTATCTCCTCCAGCCTTCCCTGTGACAGTCCTCTTTTCCCCCAGCTCCTCATTCCAGTCTCCCCCATCCAGTGCCAGTCTCTTTGCCCAGTCAGTCCTGGACTTCCACTCTGAGTTCTTTGTCAAAGTCCACGTCTCCCTCACAACCCAGTTTTCTTGCCCTGCCAGATCCAGTCTCCTCACACTCCTGTTCCCACTCTGAGTGATCTTTTCCATGGGCTCCCAGTCCACACCTACCTTCCTCCACCTCCATCCCAGTTTCCTCGCCCAGTTTTGGCCCCAGTCTCCTTGCCCAACCTGTCCTAGTATGTATGTATGTATGTATGTACATGTACCCTTCCCCCGCCCACACACACACACATCCTTAGTCTTCCCCTAAACCCCATGCTGGCTCCTTATCCGAATCTATTCCCTGTCTGCCAGGATTAGCTCCTCACCCCACTGAATTTCAGTCAGTGAGCTTCCTCCTCCATGCCGCCTGGGAGCCAATGGGAGGGTTATTGAGAGCTTAGGGGAGACAAGCTCCGTGTTCTCAGTTCCTGGGTCCAGGACCCCTGCAGTCTTGGGAAGGAACATCCTTAGTGAAGATGGAATCTTTGGAAAATGTAGCTGCCAAACACTAGCCAATCTCTACTGAGCATTTATGAACCGAGACTTTTTCAAAGGCTCATCACTTAGCTATATGAAGATGATTTTTCACAGGAATCAACACATTTCTGACACCAGAGCAAATCTCTTGGCAAATTTCAAGTCTCTGTGCTCCAGACCATGGGGGTGCTAGAACCGCTCAGTGAGAAGGCTGTAAGAAATTTTTTAACATCGATTAAAACAACATATTTTCCTCTAACCTCTTTCTGAGAAATGGCTGAACTGTTTTTACTGAAATATTCTTGAATCATTCAGTATGAGGCATAATCTCAGTGTGGGAAATCTCAGAATGAAATTTTTAAGGTGATCAAAGTTATAAGCAATGGAAAACAGGGTCTCATAATGGGAAGTGACAAGCAAATTAAGTATAGGTGGTGCTACTTGTCCTATCTATAACATTTTAAAGAATTTCTTTTTTTACCCCTCTATCATATCTTTATATAATGTATATGTAATGACAACATCAGTAACTTTGGTGTGGAGGAGAAAATCTTTAAGCTAAAGTTCCAAATGACTTTTTATTAAGTGAATGGATGCATAAATCTAAGTCATTAAGCTGGGGGACAAAGCAAGAAAAAATTCAATTATAGGATCTAATAGTGCATTGTGTTGTGATTTAAATGAGTTCCATGAAAGAATGAACGGAGTGCTTTAGACTTTTATTTCTTGACCAATTATTTCCATTCAAGGCTGTAAGCTTATTTTCATTAAAACCCTTAACTATGGGAGTATCTTCCTTTCATCGGGAATCTGGTTGCTACATGTTTTCAGTAAATTGTTTTGCAGTTTTGAATGTCAAAGCTTTGTAAAATATCAAGGTCAAATATAGCCTTGCAAATGAATGCAAAAAATGTAATTAACATAACAGTAGATATTATTTTTACACTGGATGCATTTGGGGAAAAAAATCTTTACATTCACTTTTTTTTTTTTTTTTAACAATTTTATGAGCTGAAACTGATGGCTTAGTGTCATTGGTTTAAGCGAGGCATAATGCAGGCAGGTGCTGTGTAAGATTTTCCCCTGGAACTCTGACAGTGTAACTCAGTCCTGACCTGAAAAAACCCTACTAATCTAGTCCTGGCTCTCTTGAACAGAGAATGACACTCTTTCCAAGCAGCATAGTACTTTTTTTTTTTTTAAGTGAACAACATAGCAAATTAAGATAATGCTACTGAATAGGCAGGTTCCTGATTAGGCTGAAGTTCAGATTGTTACAAGGAGCTACCATTTTTGTCTGTCTTAAATAGAGAACAAAAATCCTGTTTTCACATTATTTTTTAGACCCCTTAGAATGAAATTCACCCTTCTGCAGAAGTGAATATATGTAAGTGTTCCCAGGCCTTGTGCAGGCCCCCTACAATTGAGGGTGATTTCAGCCTTTATTCATTTATAACATACATGTCTATGCAGAGGTCACAGCACTATTAATATCATGTAAGTGCTAGTAGAACATCTTTCATGTTAATACAGGAGGGACATGTTCATATCCATGAGTTCCCTTACACAGGGAACATCTTAATACATAAATAATTATATAATGAGTAGTACTTCTGGTCTCAAAGTGTTCCTGTTAAGCTGTCTCTCTCATAGAAGTTGGAAATCATGAGTAGAGCTGGTTGGGAATTTTTCAACAAAACGTTTTTTCTTTGGAAAATGTAGATTCCTCAGGGGAACATATTGGTTTCAGTGACCTTTCATCAGGAAAGGATTCTCAGGTCCAGGATGGCACTGAGAGAAACACCAACCCTAAAATAACTAATAGACCAGAAGTTCAGGTGCTCACACATCATGTGAGAGAGACAGGTTCAAGTCTGTCTTCTGTCTGATTCAGATGGGAGAGCTGAACCTACATCTTCCGTATCCTAGGCCAATGCCCTGACCTGGCTATTCTGGGGTGGAGTGTGTGTGAGGTTTTTCTTGTTTTTCATGAGAAATGCCAAAAGGTCTTGCGTTTGTCACGATGTGGAATGGAAAACATTTCAAAAGTTTTCATGGGATGGGAAGACTGTTTCTCGCCCCACTCTAGCCATTATTCTAAGGATGTACCAAACAGTTTTTATTTGCAACTCTAAAAATTAAACCATAATTTTAACTGGAAAAAAATACCCTGGAATTGAAACTAGTAAAGTCTTGGATAGTACCGCGGGAGAGCCAGTAAATAGGTAAATCTAACTTAGACACGAGGCTAGTTCTAATTCAGCAAAAATCCTGTTTTGAATTTAGCAAATTAGTAAAGTCCATAAAACTGTGCAAAAACCTTGTGGAAAATGTGGGGCAATGACTAGATGATCCATGTTACAGGACTGCATAAGGATAAAAGTTAGAAGCAGGCTAAATATCATACTCGAAACAGAAATGCTAAAAGACTATTTGATCTTTGTCTTAGCCCATCCAACTTTCTATTGTACTCTAATTCCTGTTTTTAAAAAGAGTGTTTTGAGCCACCTGTCTTCCTAAAAGAATAATTTTAGACACTGAAACCCACAAGTCAGTTAAGTGTAGCAATTTGGTATTGAAACTTAGGATATCTTTTGAATATTGGCCTAACCGTCAAAGCAAATGAACAGCATAGAAAATATCGAAAAAGCTAAATAGTCTAGCTGATTAGTGTCTTCATTTTAGTTTAGGCTTCTAACTTGAGCCTTACGTACCAATTTCTGTATGTGGCAATGAAGTTGTGGGGAGGGAGAGATGTCTGAGAGTGTCCACAGCATGTCTGTCTGCAAGGATAAACTGTCTTCAGCTAACAGACAGAATGAGGCTGGGCTGTCAGTCAGGATAGGATTTTAAGTTAAAGGCAAGATAATTTTAAAAAGTGATAGAAGGAAGAAAGTAGTCACAGAGCAAAATCAATTAGACAGGAAGGTCAGGTATCTTGTTTTCTAAATCTTAAATAATTTTGATTTCTAGACATCAACTATGGTCCTTCCTAGCCCCATCCTTCTCCTGCACCTCCTTTGGATTCGGGGAGGTTGTATAATAGAAATTCTCTTGCCTTGGGCTAAAAAAATCAGTACCTAGCTGTGACTTATGCTTGAAATGGCTAGATGAATTTGTCAAAAGGCTTTTCCACCAGCTTTTGTGAGCCTCATATCTCTGCAGCAGGCCAGTTAAGTCAGCAGAAAGCCAAGACTGGTACGTGCAGACAGCCACTGATGGTTACAGCTGGCAAGAGCCCGGAAAAGTAAGGCATAGATTTCCGTAACCCTGTTTCATGTGCAGGATGCACCCTTATTGAAATGAAACCCTCACATGCATGAAAATGATGTGGTCTGATTGACTGTTGCATTCTAATGATTTTATAATAATAATAAACATCTGATGGCATTTTGTTAATAAGTAAATATAGTAATTAATATTAAATTGCTGGGAGCAATTTGAAAGGAAACAACTCACTAGTTAAATGCAAATAGTTTTAATTATTAGCTATTAGGCCACAGGTTTGAAGAGGCTAAGCACAGTATAACAGCAAGGGAGACAAAGCAAAACTTCATATTATTTCCACTGGGTGTCTTGTTCTTTGGTTTGAGTAATGACATGGATAAATGGACAGTTTCCAAAAGAGGATGGAAAAGTTGGTGCTTGCTGTGTGTGAATGAGAGAAGATGAGCAGTTGGGAATGGACAAATCGAATATGAAATTTGACAAACAGCATGAATGTTAATGACATGCAGCTGGGTAGTACTTTGACTCAGCACGTTTCACTAATATATATCACAAGAGCAGAGGTTTTCCTTAGACTCAGTGCACTCTGGGGCATCTCGGAGCCCCAGATTTAAAAGGCAGCATAGAAGCAGCAGAATGGTTTCCTGACCCACTGTTTTCCAGTAATTTAAAAAAAAAACAACACGTTTGTGTTTTGAACCTTGCTGGATCCCCGATTCCCCTTAAGGGGAAAACAGAAACTAGGAGATAGGGGTTCAAGGCAATGGCTGGTCACTAAAAGCATTGGAACGGAGCAGGGCTGTCCTTAGGCATACACAGCATAATATGGCTGTGTAGGGCACCCGAAAATGTGGAGCACCACCAGGAGAGCAAGTAAGAGCAGATCGGCTCCCGCACTCCCAACGCGCGCTGCAGTCTCCTCAGGCAGGGGCCATATTCACAGAGCCGAATGCGCCGGTGCGGTGCATTCTGCGTGAGGGAGCTGGTACGGGGGTCTATGCGGGGAACTGTGACTCTCCGCCGCCGTGAAGCGGGCCGGGCGGCTTGGTATCCTTTCCTGCCTCGCCCGCTCCCTCCCCCAGGCTGCGAGCCTGGGCTGCCGCAGTGTCTGCTGCATACGAAGCACAGGGTGTGTCAGCAATGGGGGGCGGTTCTTCTTGGGGTCCACAGGCGGGGGGTGGGAGGGCCTGTGCCCCCTCGACACACTGGGGTTAGCAGCGCCATCTGGGGACTGCCTTCAGTGAAGCCCCCACCTTCCCCTCCCACATCCTTAATATCCCCCCTGTAAGCTTATGTTTGTGTTGCTAAGAACAAGTCAGGCATAGGGGCACCAGTTCAGTAATACTGCGTAGGGCCCCATAAATCCTAAGGATGGCACTGGAAGGGAGTTAACTACAAGTAAACTTCCCACCTCTCACCTAGCCTCCCTCCCCCCAGTATAACACTAGGTACCAAATATGGAGAGTCTTATTGGAGGGAGAGAACCATGGAGAATGGGAAAGGAGGAGGAGTGGGTTTGGATGTCATTCACATTGTGGAGGTGAATGTTTTCTGAATAGTCAGACACCCACCCCAATTACTGTGTGAATATAACCAACACTAAATAATTAGCTACTAGCCCTTACTAGCCAACAGCCCCTACCATTGGACCAGATTGTGATCCTCTTACTCCTGCTACTGAGCAGTTACTCTCATGAGTCTCACCCCCGCACTGACTGCTGCTGAACAGGAGGAAGGAGGCAGGTTCAGGAGAAGTCACAAGGAAAACACCTCTGTGTCTTGGGTGCTCTATGGAAGTGGTGGGCAACCTGCTGCCCATCAGGGTAATCTGAGGCTGTGAGGTATCTTGCTGACGTCGACCGTCCACAGGCACAGCCCTCCATAGCTCCCAGTGGCCATGGTTCACCATTCCTGGCCAATGGGAGCTGCGGGAAGCCGTGGGCCGCAGGGACATTGCCAGGAATGGCAAACTGCAGCCATTGGGAGCTGCAGGGGGCCGTGCCTGCGGATGGTCAATGTAAACAAACTATCTCCCAGCCTGCAATCAGAAGGATAGCTCAGTGGTTTGCGCATTGGCCTACTAAACCCAGGGTTGTGAGTTCAATCCTCGAGGGGACCATTTAGGGATTGGCCTCAACTGTTTATGAACATCCCGAGGGAAGAAATATGACACGGTGGGGTAGGGGTCATTGGTGCATGAACTGCTGACCTAACACCTGGCCATTACCCCTGCTCTAGCCCAAGGGCTGGAGTAGCATCTGCTGTGTGGGGCTCAAGTGCTTCCTGTTTAGATGGAAGTATTTTCTCCTCTTTAACCTCAGCATAGGTCACCCTTGCAAAACCCATTAATTCCCCAAGGGAATAAACAGTTATTTGTGTTTTAAACTACCTCTTTGATGTTGGTTGCATAGGTAGGGAGTTTCCCCAAGAGCTGTTGGAAAAGTTCCTGGTGCACCAGCTACAGCCAAAGAAAATCTATCCTATTTCAAGTATCAGACATTTTTAGTCAAGCTTCCATACAGAGGTGGAAACTCTACTAATGGCTGCTGAGGAAACAATCAAAAGTGACCTTGGGGCACTGTGGAAAAGAAATAGTTGCTTATTGTCAATCACAGTTGAATGTCAAGCTAACTGTAGGTAATTTTGTTGTCAAGAGCTCTTTTTGGTGACTTCAAGCTATTGGATTTCTGTCCCGCCTTTTCTTGGTACTTCATCAGCTCAGAACTTGGAATATGAAATACTGTATGTTCATTAGGAAACTACTACAATTGCTGCTTTGAAACGCTGATGCTGACACGATAGCTCTTTATAAACTATTTCTGTGTTGCTTTTTCTGGAATTTGGACAAGCTGACCACCGAAGCAGAAAAAGCACAGCCAGTGTTGTCAACTATTATTGGTGCAATGTGCCTTTATATGTGCCTGGCTGAGCAGCATCAAATGGCATTTGACATGGTTCTTTCCCAAGGCCATAGCTTGCTGTGTACAGCAGACTCCAAGTTACATCAGTTATAGATAGAACAAGATTAACGGGAAGAAAAAATGGTATTTTACAAATTCATGCAAAGCAGGCTGACTCATTATAAGTGGAAATATAGATGTGAATATATCATACCATGTATATAGGGAGCCTTGTTATAATGCCTCAGCCTGCTTTGTGTAAATTTGTAAAGTACCATTTTTTCAGGTTAATCTTGTGCTCCGACTGATTAATCATTTTGAACCATAGCATCATTCCTAAAATAGCTTAAATGAACAAGCATGAATGCATACAACAGTGATGCTATACAGCAGTCAAAAATAAGATTTCTTTAATAAGTAATAAGGAGCACGCCTAAAAACAGTAATTTAGCTGCTATTAAAGGATACTACTGGAGTTTTTCTGGGTGATTCTTTTGGATGATGCTTTTCAAAGCTGTGAATATTTGTTTGTATAAAGCAATGAATTGGTCTTAGAATTATGGGAGAACATAAGCATTATTATTTGTTTCTGGTATCAATGCAAATACAAATCAAGTGCATTAAGTAATATGTTCTACTCTGAAAGATGAGAGTAAATGTTAAAGTAATTCTCAAATAGCATTATTTTAAAATAAGCCTGTGCTTTATTAGTAAAGATTTCTTTAAAAACCTGTGATTTAGCTACAAAGAAAGCAATGCTTGTTTACAGGACTCCTTTATTAATATTCACTTTGGATATGATGAAAATAGCATTTCAGATCCTAATTCGATTGATGCCCAACATGTATAAACCTAACACACTAACAAATACATGCTTCTCTTTTTGCACAAAATCATTTCCTAGACCAATAAACATTGTTAATAATTGGAATTAATATTGGATACAGGCTGTGAGTGAATATAGCTTGTGTAGGTCTAAAGGACTGAATATATATTTATTTTGAGTTGAATTCTGGCTAGTACAGACTGAATAATAAAGGTGAATCTTATTCTTTTTTCTTCATGCTGTTTTATTTTCTGTACCCCAACTCACTTGAGGCTGAGAAAAAAAAACACCTGCCAATCGGTACTGAAACATTTGTGTTTCATTGATTGCTACCTGGAGGGACTATCCCAGTAATGACTGTGTAACAACTTTGGGGTGAAAATGATCTCCTTGTCTAGTCTTGTGTGGGATAATGCCCTAGTGTGAAGGACAAATGGCCAAAACCCCACTGCTGCTTTGCTCTAGGCTTGTCTTTTCAGTAAGATTTTATTCACCATACTTTCTTCCTGCTGCTAGTTGCAGCTGTATTTTTTAGGCATAGTATATTCTTTCTTATGAAAAGACAGTTTTTCTTATCATATTCAAGTGATCCTATTAAAACCTTTTGAAAGGTTTGAAGCACAGTGCAATTAAAGCCTGTGCATTCTGTCCTTATCTCGACAAGACAAATCAAAGTATTAACTTTCGACTCAGATAATAACCTATTTTTAAAAAAATTCTTCTAGCATCAAATTGGAAAGAAAAAAATATATGGTGGATTATGTCATGAGGTAGAAAATAAACTTTAGATGGTAAGAATAAGATGTTTGGGGGCATAATGTAAAGCTACCTTAGGCTTAGTAAGTCTCTTACCTCTTTACTCAACCGGATGGTACTTAACTGTATTACTTTATGTTGGTGGTCAGAATGTAAAGGGACACCATCAACTTAGCATCTTATAATTTTTAAAACGTATTTAAATAGTTTCAGATACAGTCCAACCTCTCTACTAATTTGTGATTTTTACAGTAACATTTTTCTATATTTTCAATACTTTTCTCCTCCCTTTGGTGTGTGAAAGACCCATCCCAACAAATGAGGAAACTGCCTTCATAACATACACTGTGAAATTGACTAGACACAGTGTGCCGTGAGTAGAGCTAAGTGAAATTTTTCAGACAAATTATTACAATCTTCATAGCACCTAAGAATACCAGTCAAGGATAAGGACCCAATTGGGCCAGGCGCTGTACAAAGAGAATTTTTGACAATTTCTAAATGAAACCTTTCAAATTTTCATTTCAAAATAACATTTCAGTAAGAAATTCAGCTAGGTTTATATAAGACACAAAAAGGATTTTAAAAAGCTGCAAATTAAATGAAGAAAGAATGTTTCAGCAAGAAAAAATTAAAAATTGCTATTTCTAATCACCTTGAAACACATTTTTTTTTCAGATTTTTTGTTTCAGCCACTAAACCAAAAAATTATTTTTCTCTCAACTTTAGCTGTCAAATGCACAGAATAACCTGGAGATGAGAAAAGAGACATATTTCTCCTCTAACCTTTTTCAGTTATGGCAATGTCAGGTATAATAGCATGGTTCAATTTTGTTCAAAAGAAGCACATACAAGCCATATCTTGGTACCATTTCTTTCATTTTCTGTAGATTTTATGTTTAACATTTATTTAAACTCCTGTGCAGTACGTTCATATTTTCATGCGACAGTATTTCTAGGGAAAGTTTATTTCCAGGATAGCTGTTTTTAACTCATTTGAACTGAGAATTGTGGCTTCTAGATACTTTTTGCTAATTGAAAGAACAGATTCTCATACTGTGTGTAGAGTGAGGGTGGGTTTATATTTACAGTTTTCTGCAAACCTGTCAACACAGCAAAATGTCATAGCAGACTTTCCTTCTTTTTTTTTTGGTAAGGCAAGATGCTTTTTTTTTTCATTATATTAATGTAACCTGGCTGGATGAATTCCACTGTCATGCTGGATGAATTCCACTGAATAATACTGACTTCCTGTTAAAAAGACACCACTTTCTTGTAGGGCAGGTGGAATTTTAAGCCTTCAGAAACCAGACTGAATAGCCTATTTCTATAAGGCACAATTCCTATAAACGATTATACAGAAAACCATCCATCACAGAGAATGTTGCTTATATTATCATACTATTTTTGGTGAACAGAAGATTCAGGATTTCATCTGATTTTAAACTTCTCCCCCCTTAATATGAACTCTTAATTTTGTGACAGGGCACAGGTAGATGAAATACTCCTCTTCCTTGTCTTCTGGCTGCGTAAAGCTTGAACATATTGGCCAAATTTTTCAAAAGAAACTGGAGACACAAGGTGGGTGAGCTTGTCTCTCTTACCAACAGACTTTTTTCCAATAAAAGATATTACCTCACCTATCTTGTCTCTCTAATATCCAAGACCAACACAGCTACAACAACACTGCATACAAAAGAAACTGGTAATTTTAGGTGTCCAACCTTAGATGTACTCTCTGAAAATCAAAGTGCCTGCAAGGTATCTCAAATTAGGTACTCAAAAAAATCACTTTTAAAAATCTTGGCTATTGCATTTCTGAAGTGATCATATACAAGAGCAGCTACTTGCCAATGGAGACCCCTTTCATGATCTGTTGATATATTGAGTTCCTTTGTGAAATAATAGGCATCTTCTGAGACAGATCTGATTTCAGAAAAACGTAACTTTCATGATCCTAGAATTGTTGCCTCACCACATATTATTTCAAAGCTTGTGAACAGCACACTAAAAAGGTTGTTTGAAGAGCAACTTGAATTGGTCCACTATATGAGCATCGATTTTTGTCCTTTGGCGCTTTACCATAGTTACACTAGGAAAAATAGAGAAATAACTGCAGGAGGCACAACCCTAAAGCAATTTTCTACATTGTGAGCACAACCAGAGAAGAAGGTAGTGTTTTAATATGCTCAACACTCAATAGCCCTGTTTATGCTCGACATCTTGGCTGGTGACAAGACAGCAATGAAGATTGAACCAAAAGAGTAGGTAGGAATCAGTCCTGGAGGATGTGGTATCTTTAGTGTCTCTGCTAGACAGGAAGTGAAATCATTCACGTCATTTTGTCTGACCTCGGAAACAGCTAATCAAATATTTTAAGTTATTCTATTCAAATATAGCAATCCACCTAGCATTCAAAAAAAATTATTAAACCAAACACTAAAGCCTGGTTGCGAAAAAGAAGATCAGGTCCAATAAATGTTCCTTTCTGATGGTCATCATTTATTCATTGCAAGTAGAACTTTAAAGCAAGGTAATTTGGAGTAAACGGATACATTGTTAATGGTTATTCCTCACATAGGAATAAAAATTAAAAATTTAAGACTGCTAGGCCTAGAAGGCTGCTGTTTTGATGAAAGTGCCCTTTTTAAGTGCACAAGAATGTAATCATCTACTTAAATGCATTTTGGAAGTATGCATTGTATTTTTCAAATACTGGGTCACTCCTTGTGACCAGAGAGAAAAAATTAAGTGGTTTATTTTTTCAGTAACATACTGCTTTGTTTTGATTTGTTTTCATTGTAGTCTTAATTTTCACTGGGGTTTTAGAAAGAATGAGTGCCTAGAGAAAGGAAAAAACACATTTGAAAAGTCTGCCTAATTAGCTTTTAAAAGGACTCTGACCAAAGACAATTGGCAAAATTCAACCCTTTTGTATCTCTGTTGAATTTTAATGCTTAACATCCATGGATTTACAGCAGAGATGAGATTGACCTACAATTTTTTGTCTGTTGTCAAGCCACTGTTTCTATTTGTACATGGCTCAGACAAGATTATACTTATTTATCTGTGTACACACAATCTTGAAATAAAATATAACTATTAAGACAAATGAGATTGTAACTTTAGCTTAATGGTATGTACTCTCATGGGAATAGTTTATAGACACAAATATTAGAAAATACAGAAGGTGTTGAAAAAATATTTGATTCCTCACAAAAGAATTTGTCTTTTCAAAAGATTCACTGATAAACCCAATGAGTGAGATTCTGTGCTCTGCTTCTTTGAGGTCCCTGTACTTATGCGAAGCTCATTGTAGCACCAAAGCCTAGTGATGCTTTGAAAAACAGTGGACTGGCTGGAGATCCCCTTTCAAATAATTATATTTCATTTATGTAGGGGTTCACAGATAATCCAATTGCCCTTGCTCCTGAAGTTCTGTGTACTTCTTTAAAAAATCCAACAGACACAGCGGTCATCAGGACTGAAGTAGTGGCTTGCAAAGCTGCTCTGCAACCTTGGACGAGGATTGTTTTCCTTACCTTTTTCTTTCTTCTCACAGAGTTGTATTCTATTTAATCTGTGCTGAACTCAGGAGGGACCTAAGTAGACACAGAATGAGGAAAGGTCCATGAGAGCAGCAATTAAATACTATCAGAGTCGAACACGCTTCCTCTGTTGCTTTGGAAATGCTGTGTACCATACGTCATGTTACTTGCTTAAATATTTGACTTTAATTATAAAAGGTTTTTGAAAAAAATCAGCAGTAAAAAAAAAAAAATTAGCCCTGCAGACTGTTGAGGTTTTACAGTATGGATAGTAGGAGGAATTGTAAAGAGACTCAGGGCGAATTGACTCATAAAATCCTCAATCAATTAATAAGCCATTTTAAAATATATAATCTTCAAACCCATCTGAACAATGAATCACAGCATTTTGTAGCGCATACATCATTATTAATACATTAAATTTCTTAGAATAAGCCTTTTCTAAATTAACTCATTTAGGCATCATTTATATATTCCACAGGTATTCCAATCAAATTTAACATAAAGATTCCTTTGTTTATACCCTAAAATCCTGAACAATGGGAGCTGTCCATATGGTTGTAAAGCTAACACTAGACAGTAAATGGTAAAGGACTCTTTGGGACAGCCATATGGAACAGTTGGTACTATTTCTAAATCAAAGCATGCAAAACTGCTTTGGCTTCATCTGCCCACTTCATATTCTTTTATGTGCTCCATGACATGGTAAATGATGTTGGATGCCATGATATGTTATAAATTATAAGTTAGAAAAACAGACGAAGGTGAATAAAGGAGTGTGGAGTATTTCTGTTGAAGCCAAGGACATAGAATGTCAACTGGAAAACAAATACATTGTTTGTAAAAATGAGGCACTAGTGAATCCACAGCCATTTCAAATATATTGCCTTCTCTTCAATTCTTTAATACTGTTGTATCATTACAACATAGGGAAATGGGAAGCCCAAATCCTTAACATAGTTTTGCTTGGGAGTTATAAGAATTAGGTGAATTTAAGCAGGTTTCAAAAATTGTCCTAGAATGTATGCTTCCAGACAGCTAAAAGGTTTCATTTAGCCAATACTACAGTGATATCCCTTTAATCAGTTGTGTTACTCTGTGTCTGAGAGAACTGTCTAATCATCCATTAACGACATCTTTAGTTATTCCAGGGCCACAGAATGATGCCTGTACTCCTGTTCAGTGCATTTAATAGTTTACTTATAGGGAGATTTGTACAATTTACCTTTATTATGGAGCAGAGAGTGTGTCACAACTAACAGCTACTGTAATCTATAATAATACAAAATAGAGTTTGGATAAAAACCAATTCATGGGCATTTTGATGGACAAATGCTGAAGCTCACTCTACACAGACAAAGTAAATAATTGTTAATCGTCTAGACAGACCCTTGGGTGCTGATTACTCCATGTAGGTTGTGGCATGAATCTAAAATGTGGCATAGCTCTGCGCTGTGGTTGGTGTGAAGTTGCATTTCACCAGTGAGCTCAGTAGTGAATGAAATCTGAGGATCATAGTATGCAAAAGGCCAGTCCCCACCGATGTGTGGCACACAATGTGAAGTGGCTTTTCCTCCACAGTCCTTTCAAGCCATCCCAAGCAGGTGGTCTGGTTATAATGCTGCCATTGGTTCTCAAGCTGTTGTAACCCACGCTAAGGTTGTGTGGCCCTTTGTCCCCCTCTAGCAGCTAGATCATGTGTAGAAATGTATGAGTCTGCTACCGCATTTTAGCTAATGTACATGGCTTACGCAGTAGAAGTTCATGTATTTAGATTTGGAGGTTCTGAATTCATTCCCCAGAGAATATCTGTTTTGGGGGCACTGTTACGAGTATGGCTTCCTATAATGAAGCTTCTGATCAGGTCAATATGCTTGGGACCTGGTGCTTTTCTGTATGGCTGTGCTCTGTTAGTCAGCCTCCATGTAAAACCCCTGGAAGAGATGGTGAAACAACATGAACTCATTTGCCAGAGCTGTGCAGATAATATTCAGCTCTACAGCACCTTTGCATTTGGTGCATACCGCACCATCTGCCAGTTATCTCAGTGCCTGGATCAATAGAAACTTTCTGAAGCTAAAATGATGGTGGAGAAAGACAAATGTTGTGAGGAACTGGATTCGCTGATGGCCTTAGCTGCTAAAAATAATGCTTCCCGGTTCTGGCTGCTCAGAAGTCTGCAACCTCTCCTCAAAGATGATAACCAGGCCATGGTGATCCACTTATTTTGCACTTCTAGGTATGGCTATTGCTGCACATAACGGAATTAAAACAAGGTCCCTGAAACAACTCCTGCTGGTTCAGCAAGCAGCAGCACACCTGCTCATCAACCCAAAGCACTAAGAATATATCACTTCTTGCCCCCAGACACTCCATTTGCTCCTCACTGAATATTGGATCTAATTCACAATTGTGCTCCTAATCTTCAAAACCCGTGGGTGATGCAGTTCAAGGCAGGGTTTACATTACTGACTTTTGTCAGCATGACTGTGTCAGTCAGGTGCATGACTAGTTGTGATCCCTGACCAACATAACTGTGTGAGCAAAAGCCCCTAGTGTAGACTGCTGTAACATCAAAATTGTGCAACTGTTGGTATAACTTGGTTTGCTCCAGGGCTGGAATAAGTTATATCAGCAAAAGTGCAGCTTTGCTGATCTAAACAGCATCTAAGCAAGGAGCACTTTATTTGTTTAGTGTACTGTTAAAATGATACTGTGCAAACTAGGAGCATTTTGCCCTGGCCAAAGAAACCTGAAAGATTGCCTGTCACTTTGAGATTAAAGACCGCTTCATTAATTGAGGCTACTGGAGTTGTCAACAACTAGAGTGAAATTAGTGGGAGTAGGGACAAAACTTTCCTGTTAGATGGTCCCATTATGGAGTTCCCTTCCTAAAGAACTGAAAACAGACCTGGCTCTTAGTGCATACAAGACAGAATGAAAAATCCACCTTTCTGTGTTAGGTTTGCCAGGATGATGACTTATAAAGTAAACAACATCCACATCAAAAGCAAAGCAGAGAGGACAAGTATTGAATGAAACTGGAGACAAAAGTCCTGTAATTTTTTGTAAGTCATTGTTGAAGACCAGTGTCGCAGGGGGATGATGGGCACTTGTATTTCAGCCCGTGCTGTGCCTGTTCTGTGGATGAATGAGACTCCACATGCCAGGGCTGTCAACAAGCAATTTTTAGGAATACTACATTCACTTAACTTTGTAAACAATATGGATGTGTCTTCACATAAAAAGAAAAGAACATCCAATGGATAATCCTTTTATTCTTCATTGAAGTTTACTGTAAATGGATGATTTTGGGAGGTGCGGTGGCATCGTGCACATTTCTGTGATGAACTCTTTTGTAGTATTTATTTTTAGATAATGAACCTACTGTAAGAGCAGAATATACATTTTTCAGCAAAACTGTACTACATTGGCTGAATCATGGCCTGACTAGTACAGGTTGTAAGGGAGTTTAAGGCACCCCCTTTAGACCTCTGTGTTGGCAAAAGCTCTACAGAGCTGCTACATCCCCTCTGCATGCAGATGAGCAGAAGACAGCAGGGAATGGATGGAGCCTTGGCTCTACTCCCTCAATATGTCCAGCAGCGTAGCTGTGCTGGCAAATTCAGGCGCATACACAGTCCCAGTGTAGATCAGAATGTCATGATCTAGCCCCAGATAAGTAATGAGAGAAGGGAGTAGTTCCTTTGTAGCTGGTGTACCTTTATACCCATTGCACTTTTAGAATACAAATAGTTGCTTAAAGCTATTGTTTCTTTTGTAGCACTTCATCTGCAAGAAGTGATGTTGACAACCCTTGACATGCACCATTAGCACCTTAATGAAATTGGGCTTTTATTTTTATAAGGGCATGAGTAGAAAAAACAACAGGATACTATTGCTTTTAGCAATTATTTACCTGAACTGATAGGCTGGAAAATTGACTGGAGTCTTCATTGCTCTTCTTACCAGATTGTGATAGCCTGGAGATAAAGATGTGCGACAGAACGTTTTATAGATGAGCACTATGTCACTGCTTAATGTTCATCTTCTCTTCTCTTCTCTTTCTTTTCTTTTCATTTTCTTGGTCAGAAATAAATAAAACAGAAGACTGTACAAGTAAATGCATTGTCTGTGCTCCAGGAAGTTCCATTGTCTGTTCATTGTCTGTGCTCCAGGAAGCTATCGGCAAAGACAGACAATGGTACTGTAGCTGAACTTCCTGGTGTAAATTGACTTTATAATGCATATAACTTCGGAACATTAATGAGGGAAAATATTTATGCTCACTCTGTGGACTCATGCTCAGTTCAGTCGTATTTGTACCCCTCTGAGTGTGTATTTTTGTGAATATATTAAGTTATGGATTTGTTCATCTGAATTGATAAAAAGTTTAGGATTGTAGCTAAAATTCTTTTTTGTGACTAAGATACATTTGGTTTGCCTGAAAACTAAGGTAGGGGGGTTGTGAATGACAGGAGACTGAGTAAAAATAAGGGGTTTAGTTACAGAGAGAGTGGAGGAAGAAATAGGAACAGAGGGGAGTTGGAGTTTGAGGAGGAGGGAGTTGAGAATGAGGGAGGGAGAAGGCAGATAGTTTTTGTGTAAGTATTTTCAGCATAAAATTTGTATCATAATTAGGTGTTACTTAGTTTGGTATAAAGCATTCTATAGTTCTCTGACACAGCTCTGAGCTGGAAGCACATTTGGGATACTGAAAGAACTCCGTCCAAGATACTAGAGAGATGTTTAGTAAAATGTACTATCCCGTATTGAAATTCTGAGGTGAATTTAGTACTTATGAAAGGTTCTGCATTGATGGCAACTGAAATTCTACCTTTATTATCTACAGAATAGATATGGTATGAACAGTGTCAGTGAAAGCATCTCGAGATTGCCATAACAGTGCACGTGAGCCTTGTTCAGTGGGCCCACCTTTTGCTGTTAAAATAGGTTAGATCCTATTCAGTGATTCATTTTCTGTCCTCTGTACTGTGAGTACCAACAGACATGTCAGTCAAGGAAGTGATGGACATCAGTCCATTACGGGCTAAATAAAGATCATCAACTCATTTCGCCTGGGCCACTAAACAGATGATTTCTTTCGGTTCCTAGCAACATTATGACCCACTGGTGATACCAAGATGTAGAAGAATTTGTATGTCACCAATCACCTGAATTATCTAGTTCCCTTTGATTAAAATTTTAATGGCAAAGTTCCTACTTATTATGAAGAAGGAATGTTACAAGTCCGATTGTCAGATTAAAATAGAATGAATGGCATTTCCTTCATTTAAAACTTACCGTACAAACCTGAAATTCTGCATGCATGGTGCCTTCTTTTTATTAAAACACACATTAGTATAATTTAAGAGAAATAAATAATATGTAACTTGCCAGCATATATTTCTCAAATGCATTTAGAGAGGCATCTTTCCTTATTCTGTCCTTCCCCTTGTCCCATGAAGTTCTGGGTTTTGTAGTGTTCGTTGTTTTAGTTTTTAACTGGACAATCATTTTCCACATCATAAGGCAACTGTGTGACACTGAGATCTGAAAGTATTGTGCATAAACTATTTCTGCTAACAAGAAAGAGTAACTCAATCAGGTATTTGGATGGGGAGAGGTGCATCAGATCAGTCTCTGACTGCGGTGCATCTGAACTAGAACTCGAATTACAACTGCCATGAGGCACCAAAGCATCATTTTGAAAAGAAACATTTCCATTTTTGGCTGGAAACTTCTTTAGCTTGAATAAGAAAACTTTTGGGTTTTGTGCATTTCGTTTTTTGACAAAATATCAGAATTGTCTGCAGAAAGCTGAAATTTTTTGAGAGAAAATTCATTTTATTGAAACCCCATTTTTCTCACACTCACAGAATCAGAAGGAGCAGGGAAGTTTCAGCTCAGTGCAGCTGGAGAGGTCAGGGTGTAAGGGTGGCTCTAAGGGCCAGATTTTTAAAGGCAATTAGGTGGCTACGGCTGCCAAAGTCCCCCAGTGACTGCTGCACTGGCTGGTGATCAGCAGACCAGTGAAGTGCTCCTGCCCATTCCTGCCCCTGGCAGGTACTTTATGCAGAATTGGAGGAGGATGGGCTAGAGCTGAGATTCTCTTACCTAAAGATTCCTGCCTTCTTGGGGGGGATCTTCAGCTACGCATTTAGGCCAGTATGCCAGCTGCTTCACACAGACATAGGGAAGGCTGAGTATCTGGCCTATTAACAGTGTCCTCAACTGTTGCAATTTGTTGTAGTCTCACAGTATATTTGGTGTTTTCTTAAAGTCGCAGCTCATGAAGTCAAGTGGTTACAAGAAAGTTTTTTAGTTTGTATTTTAAAAAAATTAAGTTTCTAGCCCTCATGGTTGGAGAGAAAAGTCTGAAAATGTGATTCAAGTACACAGACTCAAAAATTGGAAGGCAAATAAAACATTCCTCAAATTTCTTATTTTATTTTATTTATTTTTAAAAGCTCATGATGTTTAAGCCAATCTCATAATTCTGGAGACTGAATCATAATTCTTGAATGCTAAGGGTTGGCAATAGTGCTATAGTTCCTGTTTCAATTCAAGCTATATCAACATATATAGACGTCAGAAGGACATTCTGGGTACTCGTAGGCTGATAAGCTCATCAAGAGCTTCCCAGAATGTAAGAGCCTCCTGTTGTAAGTTGTATATTTTGACATGTAGCAGGGCTTACTGAGGGCTTACTGACCCCCCAGATATGTGTATTCATCCTATTTGAGGTCCTCTGTGTGGAATAGCAATCTGGCTTAGATAAAACTGGGTATATTTCCAAATGCATTCTCAGTAATGGCATAGACTCACAGAGGATGAATTTGGAGACTACTCTTCATCACTCACTTGCAAAGTACATTCTGTATAGGGTGGGGAGTCAGTGTCCAAACCATTCACTATGCCACCAATTTGCCTGCATCCTGATTGAGCTGGGAGAGATTTCTATGTACTAGAATGCAAATATCCATATATAAGGCAAAATAGTGCTGATTGGTGCCAATTCATAAGCTACCACTGCTACTAGTAAGGCATTCTTCTACCTCACCACTATGTAACAGTAGTGCAAGCATATTAGTGATGTACAAACCTTTAAAGGTTTGGAGGATCTGTTCAGTTCTGTTGCAATATGCACCCCAAAATAAACAGTTTAATTTCATACATACAGGCTTTCCTTCTGGCCTGACTGGAAATCCCAAAGCAAAGTGTGGGCAGCCTTTCTTGTGGTATTGCTGGTTTTGACATTAGCCAGAACTGGAATTGCAGAGAAAATTAAAAGTGAAAACTTATAGGGTCAAAAGTGTTTTAAACATTTTCAAACTTCTTAAGTTTCATTTGGACAGAGTTTTCATTGAAGGTTTTGTTTGGCTTATATTAGGTCTGACCTGGTTTACTCATCCCCATAGGAGTAGAAGCTCTGAAAAGTAGAAGTTAGTCTGGAATTTTCAAAGAGGTCTAAGAGTCAGGTGCTTGACTCCTGTTGAATTCCGAAGACCCCTTAGGCATCTTTGAAAATCCTAAACATATTAAGAGTAAAGAACGGCATGTAGTTTACTTGCTAGTTTACATAGAAAATGTCACTGATATTTTAACCGCTCATCGAACAAAATTCTTAACTGAATTCCAGCTGAGCAATTACTTTCTGCTTACCTCAAATTGTGTCTCCTTTGGTACCTAACTCTGCACCCTACTCTGTCCAGAACAGTGACATAGTGCAGTGTGCTTTTAAAATGCTGCTCTCTTCCACCCCAAAGATGTCTGCACTCAAGAAATGCGTGGGTGATTTCCTTCCGGTGTATTCTGGGAAAAGATGACAAGCAAGTCTGTTCTCTTCTCCAGCATCTCCCCTTCACTTCTTTGGGGTCATACTAAAGGGGTCTCCTCTTTCTTCCCTTGGGAAGGCAAGAGGATGCTCCCGTCTCCTTTTACTTCCTTCCCCCACAGCTCCCAGATACCTGAGAAGATTTCTTGTGCATTTTAAAGGCTTTAGAACATGGGACTTCAGAACTCTATCTTGAAATGATGGATGAAGTACCTGTTGGCCTTTTAAGCTGAAATCCAATAACATCTACCAAGAATGGCCCTAATGATCATGATAGCAAGAGACTTTTTTTCTTAATTGGAAGGAGTGTGACTTTCGTAGTCTTATTACCACTTTAATTGATTTACAATTCAGATGGTGAAAAGTTGTATTTTCTTATGCCATGTAAATGTCTAGCTAGAACCACACCTCACCAAAATGATGAATGAGTAAATATGTAACTTTGTCGCTGCACATAACTGAACTACTGTTCAGCTTTACAACAAAAGCTACCTAATTTCTCCTTGTTTTAAGCCTCTCAAATCCTCATGATTTAATTCTACAAATATAGCAAATCATTTCTTTCCCTAGGTTGCTCTGTATTGTTAAAAAACAGAGGAAGCTACATGAGGCCAGTATGAAGAGACTATTAGTGCCAGTACTTTACAATACTTACGATTGTACTTGAAGATGTCTTTGCATTATCTATGTATCTTTAAGAAGTGCATTCTTCTAGTTCATTCTCATAAAAGAGAAGGACTAGACTTGAATCTCCGCATTTGATGAGTTTTTCAGGCTGTACAAAATGGCTATTAGGACCAGAGAATTGCGACTCAGTGGGGTTAAATTAGATTTGTTACTGCTTGCAACTGAACTCCCTTTGGTAGTTGGAGTGAGCTTCTATAGCAGATGGAGAAAAATAGAGCATGAGGCACACAGCAATTTTTCATAGTTATTACAGGTGACATATCTAAACTGGCAGGATGCAGGCACAGGAAGGGCATATAAATTAGACAAATAAAAGTTTCTTTAGACTCATTCGAAATCACCAACAGAAATATAGATAGAAAGAAATGAACTTCAGTGGGTGAGAGTGTGAATAAAATTATCAAGCCTTCTTAGATATCTTTCAATGAAAACAATCTAGAGGAAAGAAATGTAGTGGTGGTCTTTCATTGTGCAGTGAGTCAAAAAACAAGTGTGACATTTAAGCAAAATCTGTACTAACTTGCCCTGCTTCAGAGAATGGTGTGCATAATACAACGTCCTTTCATTTTAGAAAGCATTTAAAAATCCAGGTCATTAATGATCTCTTCAAGGACAAATATTTTGTAAAGGGTTGGATCTTTCTGCTCCATGGACTTTATTAAAAGATTGTACACTTTCTTCACATTTTTATTGTGTGAAAAGAAGATTCAATAACAATAGGTCACAAGTAGCATGTGCATCATGCTTAAAAGCTAATTCCTGTGAACATTTTCCCCCATTGCAATACAGCCACACTATCTGTTAGGGAGCATTTGATTATTGCAAGTGAAGACTACTGATAAAGCTGTCTGACGATTAATTCAAGCAGCGGTGCTGGAACAATTTGTACAGTGAGAGCCATTGAATCAAACTGTAAACCCTGTATATAATCGAATCCACCTCAAGCCAGGGGGTGCAGCAGCACCTCCCGCATCTCTAGTTCCAGCACCTATGAATTCAAGTATTAACCCATGCTACAGTACTCTTGTTAATCTATCTAATCTTATCCGATCTAAGGCACTTGTGTAGCACACTCTGCAGTGTTAAATACAATAGTGCAATTTTAAAATCCTCACCTCCATGCAAAATGAATTATTTATCTGCTCTTCCCTCACACGGGAGATCTTCTTATGTCCTGTGCTGGGAGTGGGTAGGTAGGGGAAGAGAACCTTTTTCCTCTTCATTTCTTGTTTTGTTAGCTAATTTTATTGGAGATGAAACATGGAGTAACCTTGATCTTCAGTGGTGAGAAGCTACACAGCCAAAGGCTTCTCTACCCCAATTGTCCTTTATCTGTTTTGCTAGAAACGTATCATTGGCTCCATCTACTGTAATAACCCCACAGAGCAGTGCATTCTTGGTTGGCTGCATGAAAACAACGGTCCATAAGACTGTCAGACTGAAGCCCACTGAGAACTTCTACTAACAGGGCCAGCTCCAGGCACCAGCAAAGGAAGCAGGTGCTTGGGGCGGCACATCTGAAGGGGCGGCATTCTGGCTATTCCTGGGGCGGCACATTTCAAGAGCCAGGGTTGTTTTTTTTTTTTGCTTTGGCAGCTCTCCAGCCACAGCACTTTTTTTTGCCGCTTGGGGCGGCAAAAAAGCTAGAGCCAGCCCTGTCTACTAATCTTTCATTTTCAGGAACATCAAAACTGTACAAGTGAAAGTGGAAAAACACAGACCTTTCACCTGAGAGACTAACATGTGGAGAAAGAGTCAGGAAGAAAATAAATATTCCTAGATGTAAAATCTATATTTGAAAGAAACAAGTTGTTACATAGTTGAAATATTTCTCTCTCGTTCTATAAAAATGATTGTACTTTTGCATTCATTCCCAAACAGAAGATGAAACTTCACACATCACCTTGTGCTATTGCTCAAAAATGATGCTATTTTAATTGCAAGTACTCCACATTTTAAAGCTATGAAATCTGAACACTGGTTTAGATACCTAGCCCTAGTACACAAAAACCACGATAAATCTGATGCATAGATAACCATGAAAACAACGCCATATTCAGAAGGGGGCCAGAATTCTGGAGTGTCCCCGCAGAGAGTCCACAACCTTTGTGTGCTGTGGAGTACAGCTCTGTGTGCCCCAGGCCACAGGGATTTTTGCTGGGGGAGGGAGGAAATGGTGAGAAGAATACCGGCAGGGTTGTGGGATATACAGCTAAGGAAATCCTGCTAAAGTTAGATACACCTGCCATTCTCACCTGTGGATTGGGGGCCTGAGTGGCCACAGAGTGGCTCCACTGCCACAGTCCAGCCTGATGGAGGGGAGGTCTGATTTACAAACCAACCTCAATTGAAGTTTGTGGGGTAGGAAGGAGTAATTTTAAGTTGTTAGAGGCCAAGTAATTTTATTTTGAAAATTACTAAAAATATTTACTGCAGAGAAATAAGAACTGTTAGACCCTCTTATTCTAATAGTTTCTCTTGCTGCGACTCGGGGGTGTGACTCCCACTATTTTAGTCACAGGGGTTCTCTTACATACCTTAGGCGATACCACGATTGAGGCCAAGCAAAATAATTACAATTATTACCCATGGCTATTTTCTTATTAAAGAAAGCAGAAAAAACATTAGGAATTATTTTTGGAAATTCTATGGCCTGTGTTATACAGGAGGCCAGAGTACATGATCACAGTGGTTCCTTCTGGACTTGGAATCTGTGAATTTTAAACAAAACAGCACAAATAACAGAACGCAAATGATAAATTGGTTACTTCCATTACTGACTCTTCTGTATGCCCCTCTGTGGAGAACTTTGGCAGAGATTACACTTTGAGAGTGGACTCATTTTTGGTGGGGCACTTCTCTCTTTGTAAATCGAGGCCAAAGTATTATTTCCCAACATTATTGTGAGGCCAGTCTTAGTATATCCTCAAATAACTAAGAAGGTTTATAAATGGTCAAAAGAATTTTGTTTAAGAAAAGGTGGATCATGCTGGTTATTAATAACCAGACAGTTGATAATTGGGCAAAATAAGCATGAAATCAAAGAAAATATTTAAATCAGTTACTTGGAAGAAGTCATTTAAGGAGTTGTCTTAAAACAGGCCTATTACAAGTATTAGATATCTCAAAACAAATTAAATCCCACCCTTTACTTGTTTACCAATGGTCTCTTATCAGGAATATGTGGTCTCACAATTTGGTGATTAACAGGAGTTTATCGAGAATGAATTTATCGAGTGATCCATCCTCTGTCATCCAGTTCCAGCTTCTGGCAGTCAGAGGGTTAGGGACACCCAGAGAATGGGGTTGTGTCCCTAACCATGTTGGCTAGTAGACATTAGTGAACTTGTCCTCCATGAACTTATCTAATTCTTTTTTTAACCCAGTTATACTTTTGGCCTTCACATCTGCTGGCAACGAGTTCCACGGGTTGACTGTGTTCTGTGAAGTACTCCCTTATATTTGTTTTAAACCTGCTGACTATTAATTTATTGGGTGACCCCTGGTTCTTGTGTTATGTGAAAGGTAAATAACACTTTCTCCACACCATTCATAATTTTATAGACTTCTGTCATATCCCCCTTAGTTGTCGCTTGTTCTAAGAGAACAATTCCAGTCTTTTTTTCTCTCCTCTTATGGAAGTGCTTCCATGCCCCTAATCATTTTGGTTGCCCATCTCTGTGTTTTTTCAATTCTAATATATATTTTTGAGATGGGGGACCAGAACTGTATGCCATAATCCTGGCATGGATTTGTGTAGTGGCCTTCACTAGGTGTGTTTATCTGTCCTTTTCCTCATGGTTCTTAACATTCTGTTAGCTTTTTGACTGCAAGCTCACACTGAGCAGATGTTTTTGGAGAACTATCCACGTTGACCCCAAGATCTCTTTCTTGAGTGGTAACAGCTAATTTACACCCCATCATTTACTTTATATATCTGGGATTATTTTCATTTGCCATTTTGTGGCCCAGTCACCCAGTTTTGTGAGATCCCTTTGTGATTCTTCACAGTCAGCTTTGGACTTAACTATCTTGATAATTTGTATCATTTGCAAATTTTGCCAACTCACTGTTCACCCCCTTTTCCCAGATCATTTATGAATATGTTAAACAGCACAGGTTGCAGTACAAATCTTTGGCAGCCCCTGCTAATTACCTCTCTTCATTGTGATAAAAACCCATTTATTCCTACACTTTGTTTCCTATCTTCACCAGTTACTGATCCACGAGAGGACCTTCCCTCATATTCCATGACTGCTTACTTTGCTTAAAGACTCTTTGGTGCGAGACCTTGTCAAGGGCTTTCTGAAAGTCCAAGTACACCATATCAACTGGATCACCTTTGTCCACATGCTTGTTGACCCCTTCAAAGAATTATATTAGATCGGTGAGACATGTTCTCTCCCCAACATATCATATTCATCTATGTATCTCTGATAATTCTGTTTTTTTCCTATAGTTTCAATCAATTTACGTGGTGCTGAAGTTAGGCTTACTGGCTTGTAATTGCCATGTTATTGCCATTTATTGTTATGCTTATATCTTGCTTGACTATAGATTCACTGCTTGAATACAGATTTCAAACACAGTGTGTTATGAAGACTTCTATCCCTTCCCCTTCTCCATTTTGTAACAAAGTATTCAACATCCCTTTATGGTAAACTTTTGCCAACAGCTGTTCCACATGTCCCTCAGCTGGTTGTTTTCAACCTTAATTGGAAGCAACTAGTTCCAGAGATACTAATATGGAACTGGTTGCATCTTATTAAGTTTGACTGTAGTTCCACCCAATCATGCTTCAGGAGCAAACTCGCATCCAAGCATGGATGTGATCAGTTACTGTCAGCAGCAGAAATGCTCTGGCTTTTGAAGCATGAAGGTATAGAACTCCAGTCAGCAACATCTACTAAACAGATGGTTGCTGTTGTTTAAATTGGAAATAATTGAAAAGATAGAGTTAATAGGTCACACAGGGGAAACTTTAAAATGAATTCTTATAACGCCATATTTATCTCTCTTGATGTGTTAGTGATTTGGTGACTGTTTCTGCTATCCTACGCCCAGCATCACAATATGTCTGACATAACGCAAGGGAAAAAATATTAGAGACATATTCCCAATTTGCTTTACCCTGTTATAGATTAATAGATTCCAAGGCCAGACGGGACGGTTGTGATAATCTAGTCTGATCTCCTGTATAATATAGGCAATAGAACTTCCCCAAAATAATTCCTAGAGTATATCTTTTAGAAAAAACATCCAATCTTGATTTTAAAATTGTCAGTGATGGAAAATCCGCTGCATCCATGGTAAGTTGTTGCAGTAGTTAATTACCATCACTCTTAAAAATGTACACCATATTTCCAGTCTGAATGTATTTGCTTCAATTTCCAGCCTTTAGATAGTATTATACCTTGCTCTGGTAGATTGAAGAGCCCATTATTAAATATTTGTTCCCCATGTGCATACTTATAGACTGTAATGGCCTTCTCTTAGTTAAGCTAAATAGATTGAGCTCTTTGAGTCTATCGCTATAGGGTATTGTGATGGGGTTGTGACGGGATGTACCCCCAGGATGAAGCCTGGAAGCTGTTGGAACCGCTGTGCCCCCTAACTATTAAACTGTTGGCCTCTCACTCTGCTTTTTCTGATGACACACAGCCAGCCCCTCCAGGCCCTATCATTCAACAAGACAGCAGGTGATGCCACACTCCCAACTGAGTGCTTTACCTAAGCCACTCATGGACCAGCAGTGGAGGCACCAGCCAGTTTCTCAGCCTTGCACCCTTACTGGAGTATAAACCCAGAATTATACCATCTTGCATTGCATATACCGTCTTGCACTTGCACTGTGGCTCATTAATTACTCCACTCCCCGCTCAGTGTGGGGAAGATATGCACTAGCCTTTGTTAACAGAGCTAAGATTCCCTAACACTTCACTCAAAAACACACTGGTTAAGATAAAACCTAATACAGGTTTATTAACTATGGAAAGATAGATTTGAAGTGATCGTAAGTGATAACAAACAGACCAAAGAAGGTCACCTAGGATTTGAATCAACAACATCTGCTTGATGATACAAGCAGGCTTACAGATTCTTGAGGCACAACTTTCCTCTGGATTCTCCTCCCCCATTCAAAGTCCTTTGTCTTCCAGAGGTTCTTTCAGGTGTTGAGTTGTGGGGGAGTGAAGACATGTCATGATGTCACTCCCCATATTTTATAGTTTCTTCCAGCTTGCTGAAAAGTCTATGCATGTGACGTGGGGGGTTCGCCCCCATTGGTCACACAGTCTCCATTATGTCCGTGCTCCCTCAGAGGAGGCTTCCTTATACAGAGTTCCTGTGTTAGTGGATTCTCCCCTTGATGGGTGGTGATGACAGCAATTAACACCGTCTGGCTACTCCATTGTTGTACCTGAAAGGCTGGTTTGGGGTGTTTCCAGCTCACATCATATTTTAGTAACTCACACATAGTAAGATTTCATACCTTCACATGCAATGATGGCACACACAATCCAATGAGATATTAATGTTTAGCAGATCAAGACTTTTATAATAATACCTCACAGCGCATACTTTGTACAAAATATATCATAATTACATCACCATGGTAAATATGGGGTGCTTTGGGGTGCAAAGTGTCACGGGGTGTACCTGGCCCTTTGAGACCTTCTGCTGGAGGATCTGTTGTCCTACCACCCCACCCCAGGAGAGGAGAAGCAAAAGTGTGTCCTCCAGGCCTGCCTAGAGAGCCTGCATAGAAGCAGCCAATCAGAACTAGCTGGCTCTGATAAAAGGAGCTGCAGGGCCTGAACAGGTCACTTTCTGGTTGGTACCAGAGATGCAAGGAAGGAAGGGTGCCCCTTGCTGGTCACAGAAGCTGAAGAGAGAACTAGAAGATGTGTTCTGGTGTCATTTTCATTCAGTGAGGAGGAAGAGGATCTGAGAACTTGAGCACTGAGGTAAGGGGTTATGTGGGAAAAGGCTCAGGGAACAGCAGCAGCAAACTGGAGGTAGCAGTGCATGGATGCTGATTATTGGGTCCGGAGTTGGAACATGGAGTGGTGGGCAGGTCCGGGTTCCCCCACTGGCCACTAGCAAAGTGGTCTAAATCCCAAAAAGAGCATAAGGCTCGCTTAGAAGCTTGAGTGAAGGACAGGATTTAAAGGGCCCAGAGATGGGGCTGAAGACCCTGGCGAGAGCAGATAGATTTATTTTTTTTTAACTTTTGCTTCCCCAGAAGGGGTTCATCTATTTTGACTGTGAGACTTGGCTGAAGGGCTGAGCCACTGAAGACCCACCTAGTGAGGTCACCAACCTACAGTGGGCACCAGGAATAGGGAAAAAGGATTGCACACCACACTCAGCTGCTAGGAGACACCCAGGAGGTGAGTGCCCCATCACAGGCATGTTTTGTAATCCTTTAATAATTCTTGTGGCTTTTCTGTCAACCCTCTCCAATTTATCAATATGCTTCTTGAAATGTAGACACCAGAACTGGACACAGTATTCCAGCAGTAGTCACATCAGTACTAAATACAGAGGTAAAATAACCTCTGTATTCCTACTCAAAGTTCCTGCATTTATGCATCCAAGGATTGCATTAGCCCTTTTGGCCATGGCATCACACTGGGAGCTGATGTTCAGCTGATTATCCACCATGACCCCCAGATCTTCTCAGAGTCACTACTTCCTAGGATAGAGTCCCCCATCATGCAAGTGTGGCCTACATTCTTTGTTCCTAGATGAACACATTTACATTTAGCCATATAAAAATACATACCATTTAATTGCATCCAGCATACCAAATGATCCAGATCGATCTGAATCAGTGACCTGTCCTCTTAGTTATTTACAACTCCCCCAATGTTTGTGTCATCTGCAAACTTTGAGTGATGATTTTATGTTTTCTTTCAGGTCATTGATAAAAAATATTAAATAGCATAGGGTCAAGAACCAGTCCCTTTGGGACCCCATGAGAAACACACCCATTCAATTATTTGTTTACAGTTACATTTTGAGACCTATTATCCAGATTTTAATCCATTTAATGTGTGTCATGTTAATGTTATATCTTTCTAGTTTTTAATATAAATGTCATGCTGTGCCAAGTCAAATGCCTTACAGAAGTCTAAGTAGCTTATCTCAACACTATTACCTTTATTAACCAATTTTGTAACCTCATCAAGTTAGATTGACAGGATCTATTTTCCATATATCCATGTTGTTTTTTGCTAATTACATTACCCTCCTTTAATTCTCTATTAATCAAGTCCCATATCTGCCTGTCCATTACCCTTCCCGGGATCAGTGTCAGACTGACAGGCTTGTAATTACCCAGGTCATACCATTAATGCTTTTTAAATATTGAAATGACATTAACTTTCTTCCAGTCTTCTGGAACTTTCCCAGTGTTCCATGTTGAAAATCAACGTTAATGTCCATCGAGTTCCTCAGACCGTTCTTTTACAACTCTTGGAGGCAAGTTATCCAGACTGCCTGATTTAAAATTGTTTAACTTTAGTAGCTGCTGTTTTACATCCTCCTGAGATATTAGTGCAATGGGAAGAGTATTATCATATGATATGATTACATCATCTTTCTTTCCCAGATGCAGAACAGAAATATTTATTGAACTCTACTGCTTTTTCTGCATTATTGTTGATAATTCTATCATTTCCATCTAGTAATGGACCAGTATCATTGTCAGGATTCTTTTTGTTCCTAATATACTTTTAAAACTCTTTGTTGTCCTTAACACTGCTGGTCATAGATTTCGCCTTGTGTTCCTTGGCTTCCCTTATCAGTTTTCTAGAGTTCTGATTTATACATATTACTATCAACTTCCCCTTTCTTTCATTTGTTATATATTATTTTTATAGCTGTCTTCACTTCCCCTCTAAATCAGCTTGATTTTTAGCCAATACAGCTTTCTTCCTCAATTGTGGGATTGTGTCTTTTGGGGCATCTAGTAAGGTGTTTTTAAATGATTCCCAATGATCATTCACATTTTTCTGATTTAAATTCTTCATCTCAATTGATTTGGCTCATGATGTGTCTTTGTGAAATTGGCCCTTTTAAAGCACCACTTATATATCATTGGTCTGGACTTCATTCTGTTTGCACATCGTATATGTGATCAAGTTATGATCATTTGTACCTAAATTACCATTAGTTGTGGTCAGTTCCTCTATCTATCAAGATGAGGTCTAATATAAAATTCTCCTTTGATGGATGCAACACTTGAGTTAGGAAATTGTCATCTATAATATTTAGAAATTTCAATGATGTTTTAGTACTGACAGCATGAGACCTCCAGCATATGTTACTCAAATTGAAGTCCCCCATGATCACACAGCTTTTTTTCCCTACACAATCTAGACAGGTATGTGGAGCTGGTTATCTTGTTCCCTAGTGTGATTTGGTGGTCTATACCAGACACCAACTAATACCCCATCTTGTGCTTTATCTGTTATGACCTTGATTCATAAGTATTCAAGATCATTTTCTCCCAATTCATCATGGGGTATATCTACACTGCAATTAAACAACCATGGCTGGCCCTTGTCAGCTAACTTGGGCTCGTGAGGCTTGGGCTATGGGTCTCTTTAATTGTGATGTAGGCATTCGGGCTCAAGCTGGAGCCTGGGCTCTGGGACTCTCCCACCTCGCGGGGTCCCAGAGCCCAGGCTCCAGCCCAAGCCTGAACACCTACATCACAATGTAAAGAGCCCCTTAGCCTGAGTCAGCTAACACAGACCAGCCATGGGTGTTTAATTGCAGCGTAGACATACCCAGTGACTAGGAAACAGTTTAGTGCCATGTCTAACAGAGGTAGGTTCAGTGAAAAGGTTAGACACGTTTGTAGTATGAATGGTACGGTGTTTCTGAAAAAGGAGATGAGAATACATCTGAGCAGTGGAAAAATGGCATGATGTGACAGCAACACACATGGGACTCCCTTTTCTAACAAAGTTTAACTTGCTGCTTCTTTCTTGTTAAACTCAGTGGTGGTGATACTTTAAGAAACCATAGGGGGCTAAGCCAAGATTTTTAAAAGAGTGACTAGTGATTTGGGGCACTTCAATTTTTGGGTTCCCATCTTATGGTCCTTTCAAGGGGTGCTCAGCACTTCCTAAAAATCAGACCCCTGGAGATGTCTTGAGTTGGGCACCCCAAAATTGAATCACCTGAAATAATTACCTGCTTTTGGAAACCTGATTTTACATATTTATACTAGCTGAGGAACTGGATCCAAATGGTGTAGGTGGCACCACTTTAATCTTGTAATTAACTATGATTAATCCTGCTGCTTACTGCAAAGCTGTGAGTATAATGGGGTGGTTTTATATTTCTTTATGCATGCACAGTACTCTCTATTGGAGATTGACATCGCAATTAGAGGAAAGGAACTTTGTGGAGTTTGACAGATTTTTAATTTACCTTTCAAATTATTTGGGGGGCTCACAGTGTTCACAAATCTGGTTGGTTTGTGAACCATTTCTTCCTTTAATTTATAGCTGTGGATTTTTGCCGAGAGGTTTGGTTTTAAAAAAAAACAACTACTAATGCAAAATCTGTGCTCTGTGTTAGGTGCAGTATTAGGGAGAAGAAAATCCCTCAAAAGTTAGGCTGACAGTGCCCTAATAAAGTAAATGAACAACATTTTTAATTGAATTTTTCTCTCGCCTTCTCGGCTACTTGTTTTACAGACTCTTTATATTTATTTGTCCCTCTTCAAGCTTTGTTCCATTTTCTACTCTCCTTCTCACCCCCACTCCACACAGACACATACACACACTGGATTTTTCTCTCTGTCCCTTCTTTTCCATCCCCTAAACAGAATGTGAACCCAGTGATGTTCATACAAACTTTTGACCCCCCTGTGTGTGTACTGATCTGAAAATAAGTATAGCAAGCAGTCATAGAATCATAGGGTTGGAAGGGACCTTAGGAGGTCATCTAGTCCAACCCCCTGCTCAAAGCAGGACCAATCCCCAATTTTTGCCCTAGATCCCTAAATGGTCCCCTCAAGGATTGAACTCACAACCCTGGGTTTAACAGGCCAATGCTGTAACCACTGAGCTATCCCTCCCCCCTTTTCCTATTCCTAAAAATGGTATCATGATAATACTTGCATAGCACCTTTCATCCAGGCATCTCAAAGTGCTTTGTAAATGTTGGAGAGCATTATTATCTCAATTTGACAGATGGGGAAACTGTGGTACAGAGAAATTAAGGCAAAGGTTTTAAAAAATGGGTGGCTTAAAATTAGGCTCCTAAATTCTTATTTAGGCATTTAAATATGTTGCTTGATTTTCCAAAGTACTGAGCACCCAGCAGCTCACATTGACTTCATTGAGAGTTGTGCATGTGTAACGCCGACATACCCTGGTTCTTGGCGGGTGGAATCAAACTAGGGACTTCTGGAGCTTAGTGTATGAGCCTCTACTGCATGAGCTAAAAGCCAACTGCCTCTTAGCTAACGTTGTAGAGCAGACTCATTTAATTCTCTTGAAGTGGCCTCAGTGCCACTAGATGGGACAGAACACCACACCCAGGAGGTGTGTGTGTTACACATGCTCAGCACTTAGGCCACTTACTTAGATGATTAAATATGGCATTAGAATGGAAATTTCAAGCGACCCATTTTTGAAAACCTTGGCCCAAGTGATTTTTCCACAGTCACACAGGGCTCAAATCCTTCTGAGTAGTGCTGATGACTTGCAACTCTCTTTGAAGTCCTGACATGCTCTGCACCTTGCAATATCTGATGAGCAAGTGGAAGAGTTGGGAGTAAGCCATAAACTTCCCTTTATGGGAAAGAGAGCTAGACTTGTTGGACATGATTTCGTTATAAGATTAAATAACACGCTCTCTATCTTGGAGTTGAGCTCACTTGTGGGATTTAGGGCTATATGACGCAGAAGCTATGTCCATAACCATTCCATTCTGTTCAGAGTGGGATCGCTTTGCAGGCCCTTATAACCTAAGTTCCCTCTAAGCTGCATAGTTGGGTGGCCGCCTAGCAGGCTATCAAGTGCCGTGCTCTTCAGCTGTCGCTCCCCACTCTGCCGCGCTGCTCCTGCCCTCTGCCTTGGAGCTGCTCTCAGGAGCCTCCTGCTTGCTGTGCAGAGTGGGGGAGAAGGAGATGCTGATTTCAGGATGTCCCTCTGCCCCTCTACCCCATCTCCATAGAGTGGGGTGGGGGAAATGACAGGGATCAGGACAGAGGGAGCTTGCTGGCAGCTGCTGCTGTCTGAAGGGGCTGATCTACTTCAAAGGGCAGCGTACTTAAAGTGGGGCAGTGTACTTAAAGGGGCAACGCATGTCTCTGACACACACACACACACACTGTGTCTGTTTCATACACACACTCTCTCTCTCTCTCTCTCTCACACACACACACACACACACACACACACACACACACACACACACTGTCTTTCACACTCACCTCCCAACACATACTTGTGGTGTTGTTGTTATTTCTTGATATTTCTTTCAAAGTGTGTTATTTTAATTTTTTGACTGATCTGTGCATTTCATAATTTTTATTTCTCTCTTATGCTTAAATTTAATCTTTGAGTAGTGATATCTAAAAAGCCTAACCTGTCCTGGCTGGAGTAATTATCCCTATGGTAACTTTTTTTAAATATAGATTATATTTAGGTTTTTTGTTTCCACTGGTGGCACACATCCGCACATTACCTTGATATGGTGCACATAACAAAATTCATTCCACATGGATGGAAAAAATTAGAGGGAACACTGCTTGTGACTTATAATGGGGCCAGAGACAACAGCAATCTTTGTATTTTATTTTTGTATTGCTGGCTACTCAGTGCTTAATTTGTGCTGGGCCTTGCTGGGGCTGAGCCTCGGCACCTCTAGGCTTGGCAGTTCTTAGCCCCGGCTCCTCTGGGCTCCTGGCCATCAGCCTCCACTCTCTGGCTGACCAGCCAGTGCTTAATTTGTGCCAGAGCTTGCTGGGGCTAAACCTTGGCACCTCTTTCATTACAAATTAAGCACTGTGGCTACTATTGTTTCCATTTTTGGGGGTAGTCCAGAGACCTCTTCACCTCAGGGAGAAAAGAATGCAAGAGGTGCAAATATACCAGCTATTTAAACAAAAGTACTGCATAATTTTTATGGTGCAGTTTATAGGTAGCAATTATAGTATCTTACATTTCTAGTCTAGTTCAAAACACTCAGACATTCACTGCACCTGAGTTGATCTGTATTTATATGTATACAACTTGTGAGTTATTACTTAAGAAATATACTCACACTCTGTGATGTAGGGAAAATTATAGCATGCATTTCCCAAAACTTTATAAAGAGAGTTGACAAAGGAAACGTTGTAAAAGAATCTACTACTGAATCTTTTGTGTGTGCAAAAGCTAATTACATATTTTAGTTGATTACAATTTAAATCGTGACACTGCAAGTAAGAGTAGAAGTTACAAAGAAAAGATAAAAACTTAATCATCCAATTATTAAATGTTTTTTTCCATAGTATTTTTATTGTTTTATATTTTCCTCCATTATTCTCTATTCCAAAAATTAATAAGGTTTGAAATCTCTTTTCAATATACACCCCCATGTGAAGATTCTTGCCTAATTATTGTTTCCCTTATCTCCAGCAAGTCTTCTAGCAACAAGCAGTCTCTCCATGAGCCATATCTACAAATTTGGGGCGGGGGGGGGGGGAGAAATCATGATTACCTCTCTTAGAACAAAGTCAGTGGTTTATTTCAGTTGGTATAATCCAAGAAATATCATATAGAATATAAAACATAAAAGGGACTTATTTAATTTTTATAACGTTATTTTGAAACAGCTCAACATTTAAATTCAATGGGTGAAATCATGGTCCCATTGAAATCAATGGGAATTTTGTGATTGACTTTAGTGGGGTCAAGATTTCACCTATAGTGGGTGTTAAGGGAATATGTGTAGAGATTTCATGGACTATATAGATGTTTTAACACATAAATAAAATTCTCACATGGGTTGCATTGTCTTTGTTATCAATATGAGTAACATTGCCTATTCACCAGTTTCTTGTGCCTCCCAGGTAGTCTTTTTCTATTTATGTGCTTGCTCAGTGCTTCCAGTAGCTAGCACTAATGCAACTCAGTAACATAAGTAATATAAAGATGGTGTTTTAAAAATAAATCTAAGCACAAAATAAACATATCCAAGAATGAATGCTACTTAGTTCAGGTGAGCAAGTACCTGACTTGACAGTCTATACTTATGGGCCAGGATAAAAACAGTTTCAGCAGACTAAATAATATATGCTGAGTGCAGGCGTGGGAGTCTGAATCTTCATTAATTTCGTACTGCATGTTCATTTCTCAAAGTCTAAAACAAACCATGATGGCCAGTTACACCAAATCTACATGTGGGTAATGATTAGTAATTAAATGGTTCATTTTTCTTATTCAATCGGAACACACACAAAAAGTTATTCAAACAATTCTAAACATTTCTAACGTTCAACTCTCTGTCTCTCTGAAGACCTAAATCTCTCATCCAGGTTCTCATTATCTCTCCCATCTTTGTCAGTGCAGCTTCCTCCTCACTGATATGCCCAACACACACATTGCTGTGCCCTTCTCCCAACAGTCCATCCAAAACCACTAGCAAAGATCTTATCTTCTTTTCCTCATTCTGACCACATCTTGTCTGTGAATCTCTCTTCTCCACCACATCAAATTCAAGAGTCTTGTGAAAACCTGACACTACACAACTCTGCCCCACTCCTGTTCTTGTCTCCTCTTGAATAACCCTCCTCTTTCCATTCTGTCAACAATTTCAGCTTCATAAAAGAGACATATTTTCAAGGTAGGTGAGGTTATATTTTTTTAATGCACCAACTTCTGTTGGTGAGAGACAAGTTTTTGAGCTTTTTCGGAGCTCTGTGTAGCTCAAAAGTTTGTTTCTTCAGCTACAGAATTTGTTCCAATAAAATATATTATCTCACCCATCTAATATCCTGGGACCAAGATGGCTACAACAACACTGCAATACATATTTTCAGGTTTGATAACGTGTATGTAAAATTCACTGGTTAAATCTAACTGCACTTTGAAATGTTTTAAGAAATTTTGGTAGAATGTGTAAACTTTAGAGTTGCTCTTTTGCATGATTGTTTCATTAGTGAGAGGTGATCTCTTTTTGGTTAAACTAGCTTCAAATGATATGTTTGGAAAAGGACATCATTTTATAATAACGTGAGATATCTTTCAAGATTTTTTAGAGGAGAACAGTCTTTCTAGACCTCTCCTTTTTCTGTATAAAAACAAGCAAATTTCAGTTGTCAGAGAGTTCATCTAGTTTGCACATTTTTCCATGTTAGTAGCATACTGCATCCATTAAACTTAGATAAAAGGTTAAAAATGGCAAGATGTGATCACTTTTAGAGGGGATTTTTTGATGATATTTTTTTCACATTGTCTGAGTTTAAATGAAAAGTCAACCCAGCTGTCCCACTGTGTTGTTTAACTGTCCTAGCTGTGGCTGCTTTGAAAGTGCCTGTGTGCAGGCAACAGTTTTTCCGTAGAACATCCCTTCAAATAAATGGAATGTCAGTTTGTGAAAAGTACTTTTCATGTGCCCTTAGAAAAGTGCGTTCACTAGATGTTTCTGCTCCATCATTACCTGTGAAGTGGTTGACATCATTGACATTTACATTTTGAGATTTAAAACTTAACAGTTGAAGCTTCAGCATTAACACCACAATCAGATGAATGAGGAAGTTCATACTTTTTTTCCCTTGGTGCTATTGTGTCAGCCTGTTAGGTTGCAGTCTAGGCAAGATGACAACCTTTGCGAAGTAAAACAATGGTCTATCTTCAGAAGCAGAAGGGCTAGCAGCCTCATCACTAAAAAAGAAAAGCTTTGATTTTGAAAGACCAACAATCAATATAAGAAATCCCTAAATCTGCACATTTCCATTGTCATTGATTACATTAATAACTTTGCAATGTGGAATAATGTATTGCTAAAACAGATTGTCACATCAATAATAAATGGCATATAAAAATGCTTTAGTATTGTCATGATTTCCAAGGATTCAAGATGTGAGTTAATTTCTCTTAAGAAAATAAAGGAGTGGACTTGGACACAAGATCAGAAAATGATCCAGTAATCTTTATTTACGTTATGGTATAGTTTCTATGGGATGGTTTCTATGTGTGGCCTGTCTATCTTGATTACTGTGGAATATGAAGGACAGCTGCTTGAAATTAACTGCTGTGAATTATTCTTGTATTATTTCAAATGGGTCCTCTGTGTGAGAGACAATAGCCTATCACATCTCATGCCTGCCAAATATGGCTCCCATCCAGCAAGTTGCTGAGCATCCGCAACACCCACTGGTGTTAATGGGAGCTGAGGGATTTCAGAACCTTGTAGAAAGCACTCTGAGGGCTTGTCTATATGATCATCTTCTGGGATCCCGCCAGCTTGCTTCTGAGTGAGAATTGTTTGATTGTTTTAACCATTTGTTGGGAAACTCCTTTGCATTTTGTATCGATCTTACTTTATAAAATACAAGAGTGTTATACCTTTGACACATCACAGGACCTTGGGCCAGATCATGTTCTCAAGTAATCATCTCCCCAGCCATATATCTCACACTTCTGCATAGATGGGTAAGAACCAGTTACCTTCAGGGCACTATCTCCCCTTCCTAAAATCCTATAGAAGGTTGTCCATGGAGTTGGGATCTGCAAAGGAGAGAGGAGAGGGGTAAGGCAGGCTTAGGAGCAAGAAGAGTATAACCCTATATTAGGTAGAGTTCACGTCAACTGATATACGCTGTCTCCACTCACTCTCAGCCAGAATAGAGCTTACATGGTGAGGATTCCCATTTAAGGTGTCCTTGTATTCCTGACCCTCTCAACAGTCTAGGAGGAATCGTTGACTCACCATGTGTTCCTTTGGTCCTGAAGCATCTCCAGGTGGCTTATTTTATTACTTTAAACTACCACAGCTTAGCTTGCTGTAAAACAATCTTTTCCTTGCCTTTTGGAAGCCCTTCTGCCTATTAATTCCCAGTTATAAAAGGTGTGGTGTCGTAAAGTATTTTTAACCTGCAATGGAATCCAGTGACATACTGAGTCACTTTAGGGAATAGATGAAAATTAGTTCTGTTAGGGTTAAATTCTCCAATAGTATTTCCTTATGAGAAACTCCCTTTGACTTTCATGGATAAGCAAACAAGTGGATAAAGCTTGGGCTCAAAGGAGTTAGATGACACCTCCTCTCGGGATAAGTTTATAATTTTCTAGAGATGGAAGCACTGGGTGCACCAGTGGTAAAACTTGAGGACTGCTGGGGAGAGCTTGTTGATCCAAAGTTTTTTCACCATGGGTCCTCCCAATTGAGCGCACGCTCATTCTTTTGACAGGATGATTCCTTTAATACCAGTGCTATTATTAGCTTTCTATTTAGATGCTGAAGTGGATCTCATTACAGTATTATCTCACAATAATTAATTGATTTTTTTATCTTCACAACACCCCTGCAAGGTAGGCAGTGCTATCCCCATCCAGGGAGCCGAGCGAGGCACAGGATACAGTAAGTGACTTGCACAGGAAGTGTGTGACTGAGCTGGGAATTGAATTCAGATTTCTTAAGTCTCAGTCCTGTGTTTTTTCTCAGTCTATCCTTCTTACCTCTGTGCCTTATCCAGTAGACCATCCTTCCTCTGAACCCTTGTCTTTTCCCAGGCCCATCCACAACCTAGAGGGACTTCTTCACTGTTGGGGAGCTACAGAGGAGAATGCTGTGGACATGCAGACCTCTCCCTTCATGTCTATGGCCCGTTCTCTCCTGCTATGTTCTCTTTTGCCTTGTCGAGAGGAGAAGACCCTCTTACTCTGAATAAGGAATACAAAATCTAGCCTTCGGTAATTTGTACTCTATACAGAACCTGTGCTGCCAGGCTTTTTCTTACAGTTGGCATCATTTACAAATTTAACATTTGCTATTCCACAGTTATTGTCATGCTGAAAAATCTGCTATCGAAAATGCAGTTATTGCAGGTATTGAAACTGTGTTTCCAGGGGTGCCCACAATATGCAAGCCCAAACATGGGTGGAAGGCTCAGTTATTGTTGCTGCTTAATATATATCAAGCCTTTAATTTTTTTTAAATAGGTAACTATTGGGGTGACCTTCAAGAGACATACTTTCCCCAGTGTCAATAGTGTATCAGTTTAATATATCCTGTACCTTTAATTGGAGGAACAAATCCAGATACAGTATCGGAATGTTTTTCAAATCGTTCTCCTGTTCCTCATTTCAGAACAGTCCTGTAGCAAATACAGTGAAATTCAGAGAACTGAGAGCAGAGCAGCCCTTTTCTCACAGCAATATCTTTAAACGTGATTTCTCCTTGGCCATACTCTATTCACTGGTTCATATTTTGTTGAACTTGATCCCCTTTGGTCCCAGTTCTGGAAAATGCTGAGTACTGTTAACTTTCATTATCATCGGTAGAAACTGTGATCCTCATTCAACAAAGCACTTAAGCATGTGCTTAAGTCCAATTGAAGTTAATACTTTGCTGAAACGGGGCCTTGGGACGCTCAGCACCTTGCTAGATATGCCCTCAATATACTTAATTGATTCCAATACGAAGTAAAGAGTATTAATGCACTAATTTCTGCATTACTACATTAATTCAGTAATTAATACCATTGTAACATTGTTAATAAATACAATTCTGTATTATTTGGATTTGGATTTTCTGAACCTTTGAACCCGTAAACAAAGAAATGAGTGGAATAGCAATGGGAAAAGAACATCTAAAACAGGTAATATAGGTACCTCTACTTTTCAGATATCTAAATCCTGTCATTCCTGGGGAGTTTGGCACACACCTCTCTAAAATGTAGCCATGATATCAATTCATTTCATTTACTGTTACCAGAATTACCTTGTCATGTTACAAGACCATTTGATGTTAGCCCGCATTGAAGGCTATGTGATAATCAGTGTGTTGCATTAGAATACATCATTTTCAATTACAATTGTGTACATCACTTTCACTACATCAATTATGAGTTGTCATTAGTTAATACTTCATGCATTGTAGAGCTATAGCTAAAACTGTAATTATCACATAAAATCAGCTTCTTACAGAGGTGATTTCATACTAGACCAACCTTCCAAAATTCTACTCACTTATCTGCCTGGAGGAGGTGAATAATGTTTTTGACGGGCAGATAAAATGTCACCATACCATTGTCAGAATGAGCATGTGGGGTTTTTGCTTAAGCTAGTATATTTTTCACAATGACTTCATAAATCTCTATTAGCTTATTTTTCATGGATTTATAAAGATTTTTCTTTGCAAAGCATGTTAAATTGCTGCTGTCACAAAATATCATTCTGTGTTACTTTAACAGAAAAGTCTGTATCTCTGAAGTGAATGGTTGAGAAAGCTGCCCACCATGTGACTTGGGAGTTTATTAATAGAGACTATCATTTTTTAGTACTGGTGCAAGTTCCTTGTTTTTCATTTGTAAAAAGTGCAAAAAAAAATTAATGGATTTATTATGTCGTCATCTTGCTGCTCATCCATTTATAACAGAAACCACCTTCCACAGAGTTTAAGCTCATTTTGTGAACTTTTCCATGTAACAAAATATATTTTTATTTAATGCCTTCTGACTGCTAAGTTTTTACTTGAAGCAGGTATTTTATAAATGCATTCACAGTGTTTTCCTAGATATCAATCAGAGTTTTAAGAAGTTTAATTTGGCCTCTCTTGCTTTAGAGCTTAGTAGGAATTCTTCAATTTTAATGCTGAGGATGAACCTGCAAACACCATGGAAGATAAATGGGCTAATGAGAAAATATTCAGGAATGCTTCAGATCTGTTTGTAATATTTATTTATTTATTTTCACTTTCTGCATTGACTGTTAAGTAAGAAAGGGTAGCTTAATGACTTATAACATTAGAATAATGTGCCATGGTAATTAAAAAGCTACGTGAACATTTTGCATAAGATTGTAGGCTTTCTAATTACAGCCTGAGAAAACCCACCTGGTGAGCAAGCTTGATTATTGTTGTTAATTTTATTTTACTCTTTTATGTATTTCTTTCTTTTAAAAAATCACTTCACTAATGCTCAGATTCTGCAGTGGGTTGTAAGCCCCATTGAAGTCATTGTTTTAGTCACAGCTCCCTGATTGTCAGGGCAGATTGAGGCTACAGTGAACTCTGGTGTAGGTTTGAACAGCATGGGGGCTGCTCTAATTTATGTCAGCTGGCTATGGTGCCTAAGGAAACATGCATCAACTCAATATAGCTAAAGTGCAGTGTGCTCCAGTTCCTATGCTGGAAACAAGTGCGGGGGCATGGTGCAGCAGACAGCTATGCTGATTTCATGCCTACTGAGAGCTCCCTCCATGCCAGGAAAATTTTCATTTTGGCCAAATCTAATTGCTTTCCAGTCTTCTGTGCTGCACATGTGGCTCAAAGGACCATGTTCTTGGGTGCTTTCTGGTCCTACTATGGAAACACTTATGATCATGTCTGACACCATGCAGCAGCAACTTATGTTCCTACAAACTCTGTAAATTTAAAATAAAATTTGTGGCCCTAGCGATAGCATAATTAAAGTAAAAGGATCAGTGAAAAAGGGAAGGTAGGATTGTAAGAAAATCAAACTAGAGAGGAAAAGAAGATAAAAGGAAAACAATGAGGAAAAAATAAGTGTGACACTGTGGACTTTACCATTACCAAATCCTCCCTTCTCAATTCTGTCTAATCCCCCTATTTAAAGTATCCCATATATGGTTCTGCATAAGAGGCATACGCACAGTTTTGCATATCTGCACAGATTGACTGGGAGAAGAACAAAGACACTGTCCTTAATCTACACCACAACAGACTCCATGATGAACCAGTTCCATTGCTCAAACTTCCCTTTCCCGTTCCACCCCTAAGTAGCTGCCAGATTCTCAACAGTTGGGAAATAGATTTTTTTTCCTAATCATGTTGCATAATGCTGCACCATGGGAATATTGGGAATAAAATATAGAGATAGGAAGGTGAATGAAGAAGTCAGAAAAATTACTGGACAAGGTACCCTCTCACAAATAATCTACAAAAGAAGACATCAGTGGCTGGGACATGTGCTGAGAATGGAAAAAGAGTGCTTACCAAATACCGCCCTTGAATAGAAGCCAGAAAACACAAGAAGAAAGAGAGGAAGGCCGCGAATAACATGGAAACAAACTGTTCTGAATGACATCAAGCATCTCAATGTGAAATGGGAAGATTTGGAGAGAAGGGCAGTTGACAGGCAAGGATGGGTAGCCCAATGTACAGCAAAGCATGGCATGGACTAAGGTCTAAGTCACCATGGTGTAGGTGAACTTCTGTGAAGGAAAAGAATGTAGTGAAAGTGGTATCTTGAAAGTGTTCACTGGTATCCCTGTTTTTTTTAAGCCTAGATTTGGTACTGATTCCATGTGTTGTACCTTTGCTGGACTTTACCCTGGCTGGTCACAGCTGCAGCTGTAGTACAGGAACTTTTTATAACTGATGCCTGGGTTGATATATTACAGAACCCGTGGAGGTAGACCCCATAGTAGTGGCCTTAAATGTTCTTTTATTATTTGGCTTTTTTCATTATCTCTGAGTCTCAAGTGAGCTTTTTCCAAACTAGCAACCTGTGACCCAGGACTAAGGAGATAAAACATCTTAGAAATATCAAAGACAGAAAAAGAAATTGTGAGAAAAATTAGTTTCAAGCTTCTGTTGATAGATTTTGATATAGCAAAATAAAATCTTTGCCCATTATGCCTAGACAATGCAGTGATGCTAGGCTGTTGTAATAGGTGTGCAGCTAGGGTGACCAGACGTCATAGGCGATGTCATAGGTGGGTGCTCGCTCCCCAGGCCCTGCCCCAACTCCACCCCCGGTCCCGCCACCATTCCACTCATTCCCCAAATCCCTGCCCCCACCTCCTCCCCTAGGTGCGCTGCATTTCCCCTCCACACACCCCCCAGGCTTGCAAGCCTGGGAGGGAGGGGGGAGAAGCAGCAGAGCACCCACCAGCAGCTCCCTGTTGGCCCCTCCATGCCCAGCTCTCCTCCCCCTCCCCCTCCTGAGGCAGCGCCGCCGCTCCGCTTTTCCTCCCTCCCAGGCTTGCCGTGCGCCAGCTGTTTGGCGCGCGTGGTAAGCCTAGGGAGGGGGGAAGCGGAGCAGTGGCACCTCGGGGGAGGGGGAGGAGGCAGAGCCAAGCTGTAGCTTGCCTCCTCCCCCTCCCCCAAGGCGCCGCCGCTCTGCTTTCCCCCCTCTCTCCCAGGCTTGCAGCTTGCCGCGCGCTGAACAGTTGGCGCGCGGCAAGCCTGGGAGGGAGGAAAAGCGGAGCGGCAGCAATGCCTCAGGAGGCAGAGGCGAGGAGGCGGAGGTGAGCTGGGCATGGGGGGGGCTGGTGGGGAGCTGCTGGTGGGTGCTCTGCTTTCCCCCGTAGGTGCTCCAGCCCCGATTTTTTGCTCTTTGTCTCGCGTCCCGACCAATGCACGGACAGGACGCCATTTGTCCTGATATTGCGGCTTCGGCCACTCCGGCCGTTTTGGTTTTGGTTTTTTTTGCTGCCCCCATCTGTCCCGATATTTTGTTTGTTTCATCTGGTCACCCTATGTGCAGCCCAAAGCACAGCAGAAAGAAAAACATACAATGTTCCAACAGTCAGGCGGCGACGTGTCCGTACTAAGGGAAGATCTCTCCTCCAAAGTTTCCTATTTTACTGTAACTTAGGGGGCAGAATCAGAACCAGCATCTGGATGGATGGCAGAGCTGGCGAGAAAAAAATCTGTTACATGAAAAATATTGCAGTTTCAAAATTTGTTGCCATTCCAACATGGGGTAAATATAAACCCTTTCACAACATTTTGGAAAAAGAGAAAGAAAGACACGCACCTCACAATAGCCAGTAGCCTGGTGATCAGGGCACTCATCTGGGATGTGGAAGGCACAAGTTGAAGTCCCTGATACAAATCAGATAGAATGAATATATGAACATGGGTCTCTTACATCCCCTGTGAGTGACCTAACCACTGGGCTACTGACTATTCTGGGTTAGGGTAGTTTGAAATTTGTGTTGAACCCAACATATTTCCATTAAACACTTTGCTTTTGACAAAATAGCCTTTTTGATGGGGAATAAAAATCATTTTTTTTCAACCAGCTCTTCCAGAGAGAGGTCAGGTGATGGAGGAAGTAGAACTCTGGAAATGTGGGTTCAATTCCTGGCTTTCCCACAGGCTTCCTGGATGACCTTGGTTAAATCTCTTAATCCCTCAGTGCCTCTTTTCCCCACATGCAAAAGGAGGACAATAACACTTCCTTTCTCCCACCCTTTGTGTGGCTTGCCTGTAAACTGTTCAGTGTATGGATTATTTCTGTGTTTGTACAACCCCTAACATGAGGGAACCCTACACTTGGTTAGGGCATCTAGGCACTACTTATTAATTATTGCACTGTATTGTATTAATTGAATTTAAAATTATTTATCTTACTAGATGATAGCTCACCTACTGAAATACTGAAATGTTCACAACTGAACATTTCAGAAGATAGAGTAGAGAATTTAACTTAATGAACACAGAGACGGGAATACAAAGTTGCAAACAAAGCTTAAAAATACAACAGGCCCAATCCTATGTTCCTTACTCATGGAAAACTCTGATTTACGTCTGTGGGAGTCTTGCCAGAGTAGGATTGGGACCTATTTGTGTTAAATTAGAAGTGCAAAAATGGTGTGAAAGTAGTGGTGATAAAACACAGCTGTGGGAATGAATAAGCTGTTTCCTTCCCCTATGAACAGAAATACAAACAGCCATAATATGACTGCAACATGCTGCCCTGATCGCTGTGTTTGCTTTGTAACACTTCATCAATATGCAGTATGTCACAATGCAGTGTCATCACATATTAACTCACTACAACACAAGTATGTCAACACAATGCCAGGAATGAATGGCTCCATTCAACACAATATATCCTCTCCCTCTTTTTCCAGCCTCCCTTCTGGCTGCCAGAGAGGAAGAGAGAGAGAGAGACCCCAGCAGCTCCTTATCTCAGATTTGTGTTTTGGGGTGGTGCCCAAACCTCTGATCTATTTTCATTAGGGATCACTAATCAGACTGGTGGAGTCAGTAAGAACCACGTACAAACAGCTGCTACGTATGAGGCATATGAGCTACAAGCAAAGTATCTCTGACTTAAGATCCGGGACTAAAGGTCACCATTTAAAATGGGGGACTGTGCTAGGCGGAGAGATGAGTCCTGCCCCCAGGGGCTGTGATACAGGGGTGGGTATAGCATCCTGCCCCTGTGGGTGAAAAGTCCTGGTTTGGGGGTAGGGGGATTGGACACCAATCCCATCCCGTATTCACCCCCACAGTGGCTCCTGTCCCAGAGCTGGTATGCTTCTCAACTCTGGCCCATTGACTTTCCACATCATGCAGGCAGGGCCCTCCTCCAATGATTCCCCACCTCCTTCCATGATTCCCTACCCCCACCAAAAAGGTGTTGGGCCACTGTTTGGATGACTGCCCACCCCTCCAGCTTCATAGTGTATGCAGGACAGTATTGCCAACCCTAAGAGTTAAAAAATCATGAGTCAGAACAATCAGAATTCATGAGAATGGGCTAAAAATAATGAAATTTAACAAAAAAATATATATATTTGGTCTGCTGTCGGGTTTTTGAACTCCCTAATCTCTGCTGGTGTGTGTGAGAGAGACAATTACAGGGTGAAAATTCAATTTTAGATGCCTACAGAATGTATGCACAAGCCCTGAGCTCCTCAAATCATCCCCACTGACAATCTCCCACAGCTGCCCCATCACCAGCCAGCTCAAGAAGGGTTTCCAGAGGACTCCTCTGTCCATTAACTCTTCCTCACTGTACTGTGGTGAAGGAGGAGAGGGTGCCACTGCTGAGCATGGAGTGGGGGCCAGCAGGGCCGGTGCTTCCACTAGGCAACCCTAGGCGGTCGCCTAGGGTGCCAGGATTTGGGGGGCGGCGTTTCGGCTGCCGAAACGCCGCCAAGAACGCAGCTTCAGAGGAACTGCTCGTGCCGGCAGAGGTGAGCTGCTGCCGCAGGGGGATGGGGAGCTGCCACGGGCGAGGGGCTGCTGTGGGGGGCGGGGGGGAAGCTGCCGTGGGCCAGCAGGAAGGGAGCAGGATGCCGCAGGCGGGGGGCTGAGCTGCCGTGCCCTGCGGGCGGGGGAAGCTGGCTGCCGGGGGGGCGTTAGCTGTGTGGGGCACAGGGCTGGTGCAAGGAAGTTTCGCCTAGGGCCCTGAGGGCCAGCTCTGCTGTACTAGACCCGCTCTTGGACACAGCCCCCTCAGAGCGCACAATGCCTTGTGCTCTGGCACTGGAGGCAGCTGTCTCTAGTGGTTAAAGATAGAAATTGCAAGGAGTTCTGGCAACATTCCCGAGCTGGCTGTATTTCATCACAAGAAACCCTCAAACTCTATAAAATCACAGTAATGTCACAAAGTTGACCCCCACTGTAGGACCTTGTAAAACAACTTTCTCTCATCGTTCAGTGTGAAAATTTGTGCTGATTGCACATGTAAATTCATTTAGTTAACTTCTGACTTATGTTTGTTTGCACAAACTTTCATCTATAAAAGCGCTAGAAGTTACAATGGGTGTCACAGAACACTTACAAAAATATATTAAATACGTTCTACTCCCAAACTCAATTATTGTTGTTACATAACATTTATAATAGGATATTTGGAAACCAAGAAAATCCTTAAGAATATGTTGCAGTAATTGTTACTTGACAAAAATAATTATTGTGAATGATAATTCACTTGAGATAATTCATTGCTTCAGTGTCAGCTGGGAGATCAACACTTATGCACTACACTTTTTTTGCTTTGATCATGCAATCAGTGTCTCACTTGCTAACAGCCTATATGCTGTCTCACTGAAGGGCAGGCTGGATTTGCACAGATTCATAGACCTTTCTATATCTTTCTCCTTCGTCCTCACCCCTCTGCCCCATGAAATAAATTGTTTTTAGCCATTCCAAATAGTGTTCATGCTACGTAGGCTTTTTCTCTGCATCAGTGCCTAACTCTCCGAGGAAAATCGTTGTAATATCCAAATCCATGACTTTTGTTACTATGGGAATTCTTATATTGTGGATTCTTTGGCTGGTGTTTGTTCATTTTCTTTATGCACATTGATACAGCTGCAGCAGTGTTATATAACTCAAAGTGTTAATAAAAAAACCATACATGTGCTTAGAAATGAAACATAAAGACTGGGAGATAGCTCAGTGCAGCAGCTAGGAGACATGACATATTGATATTTCCCCTGTTGAGAGGCTATGAAAACATTCAAAGTGTACAGTAAAACTTTATAGTTTTAGATCATTGTCTGAGTATCAGTAATCAAATGTATTTTACCTCTTTAATCAGTCTGGACTGTTCCACAAAAAACATTGTGTTTAAATTAGAACTAGACCGTAGAATTCATTGCATTTTTATCATGACTTTTAATAATTTATTGATCACGTGTGTATATGATATTATGAGACAGTAATAAAACATTACATTGTGAAGCATTATTCATTAGGTTAAATAGTCTGTCATTGACTTGGGTATCTTTCTTCAATGTACTCTGATGTGCACCAGGACCCAGCAGCTTGAGATATGGAATTAGCATATTGTTTCTCGGGGAATGCCCTTGAATGTGCTTGAGTAGCTGTCTTTTGCAAGACGTGAGCTGCATTGCTGAAGGAAAGAGTGGAAATTTTGTTTCTGGCACCGTGTATTAATCCTGTGTGTCTGTGTCTACTTTTATATCTCAGGAAAGCTCTTCAGACATGTCAGGATCACTGTTCAGTGATTAACGAACAGCCAATGCTGGACTAGTGTTGCAGCTGGGGAATCAGTGCTAGGTCACTTTACAGCACACTTGTGTAGAGCTCCAGAAAGGGACTATATTGGGTACCAGGTAAGAATCTAATCCTCACTTCTAATGCTCTGAAGATATTGCTGAGAAAATGATAAGCAGAGCTAAGGCCTCTCCATTGCTACCACATGAAAAATCCCCTCATGTAAATTTTTAAGAAAGTCTTTTATAATGGGTGGATTTTCTGAAATGTATTTAAGATTTAAATAGAGGCATGATTGACAAATCTCACTGAACATAAAAAGCTACCAAAGATCAGCCTTGATGTGACCAGCCAAGAGAGACAGCTAGCATGACTTTTTATTAATGTCACATGCCAGGGAACATTGTGTCACTTGCTAAGATGGATGGAACAAAATGTTTCCATTTGGCATAATGCTAAGAAATGGAGAAAATTGCAATCAATCAAACGCAGCAACCTTAGTAAATCAGGAGAAAAAATAACACTAGTAACATACTGTGTAACTGTCTCCTATTAACACTCATTTATTTTATGCACTGAAATGTAAGATTTAAGTCTCTTTTATTTTCAGACTTTTAATCAAAACTTGTATTGTGAGAATTAAATGTGTGTGGACCTACTGCCTGAAGGAATTATTCTGTACTTCCCTCATCATTTAAAGCTGAAAATGTCTGTGCCTGCCTATAGTGTACAGTACTTTAATGAATTTATTTATGGTAATCATGTCAGCCACAGAAAGCTGGGAAAATATTACTCTTTGAATTAGACAATATCGGACAACAGGCTGCAAATTGTGATGAGCGCTGGCCTATGTCCATATGTACCTTTTTGTGTGCAATTTAAATCCAAATGCTACCAATACATGTGAGAAGTGAGGCTATATAGCAGAGTGCATACCCTGGATATTTTTATTGTAATGGTATGGGTTTTTTAATATTAAAAAAATTGTATTGCTATGCAGGATCGTAGAGATACATTTGTGTGTGCAGGTATGTACAATATCTAACAATGATGCTAAGTATAAATTACATCTTTAGCAGGAGATCTTTCAGTAATCATAGGAACATCACCATTAGTGAGTGTCACATACATGTATGCATATGCTTTCCCATAATTCCCATAAATTCTTTGTTATGTATTATGCTCTGTGTGTGTGTATGTGTGTTATGTTATCATAGTTAAAGCTTAATAGATATTCCCTTCCTATTAAAGAACATACATCACTCTTGGCATTAAGTAAGGCCTCGTTTACCTGGGGAGTTATTCAGGAACAGCTTCCTGATTAACTCCCCGTGTAGACACTCTTATTCCCAAATAAGCATGGTTTTATTCCAAATTAATTTAATCTATTTTGGAAGTGAATTAAGCTAATTCATAGTAAACTAATTTGGAATAAGAGCATCCACATAGGGAGTTAATTTGGAATAGCTATCCTGCTTGAAATTCACACCCAAATTTCATCTGAATTAACTTCTCAGTGTAGACAAGTCTAACTTTAAATAAAACATCATTCTTTGCCTGCCAGCTTCATCTCATTTTGTTTCACTTTTTACTTTGCTATAAAAATGAACGTGTTTAGCTTTCTTACCTTTATTTTTCTTCATGAAGAAAACAAACTCTCTGCCATTGTGGGTGAAAATTGCTGCTGAAAGCCATGGAGGGATCAACACAGTCAAACAGCAAAAACGTTTATAACAAAGAGAAGCTGTTGTCATTGCTGCATATTGTTATAGTGCTGTAGCTACAGTTATGGCATCTTTAACTTTGATTTTGCTTTGGAAACCCTAAATCAGGAGAAATAAACATCTCTTGGCTTAGCTATTCTAGATAAAAAGGGGCAAACTAGAAGCAATGAGGCCAAAAGTGAAGGGGTTATTTGAAGACTAAAGCCCCATGGAGATGATGAAACACAAAGTCTCTGGAGCAAGAAGCACATTTTCACTAAAAGAGATTATGACCCTCCCTGTGGGACAGATTTTACCTCGGTTACACTGAAATAAATCTGGAGTGGCCTATTGAATCCACTGGTGTTAACTCCTAAATTTTTCTTTGGTGAAAATGGGAGCAGCACCTGACCCTATACTAATCCTTGTTATAAAACTTTGCATGGTCATTTTTTAAGTTCCATTCAAAGGATATAAATTTTACAAAATGTCGTTGTTATGCAGTAGACTCCGTCAGATAACATTAAATTAATTGGGCTAAATTCTATTCTCATTTACATCAGTCGAAATATGCAGCAGCTCTGTTGAAGTCAGTGGAGTTACTCCAGGTTTATATTCATCCAGCTGAGAGCAGAATTTGGCCTGATAATTTTAGATGACAAAATTTAAAACCTCATTCTGTAAAATGCATTATTTAGTATTGACTCCACCATAATCTTATTTGGCTAAATTAAGTAAAGGAAACAATCAATCAATCAGTGTTTCATTTCCTTTTAAATATCTATGTCCATCTTAGTTAAAGTAGTTCCATAAGCACTGACATTGTTTAGTTCTTTGTTAATTAAACAATGTTTCAGTCATTTGCAGTTAGGGTAACCAGATGTCCCGATTTTATAGGAATGGTCCTGATTTTGGGGTCTTTTCTTTTATAAGCTCCTATTACCCCCCCGATTTTTCACACTTGCTGTCTGGTCACCCTATTTGCAGTCTTTATTTTTATTGACCCCATCATGTGTGCCATTTTTCATTTGCTTAATAACTGGCAAAAGCCTGTTGCTGAATTTCCTATTCCCCACCAAGTCATAATTGCCTCCACCCCCAGCTCTCCAAATCAAAGTGTTTCAAACACATTTCTACTGATTTCCATCACTAGGTTGCTCAAAAAGCCGGAAGCACTGATCCTAGTGAGCATCACATCCTGGCCACCCACTAGCACTGCTGTGAGGAGAATCTAAGCCACGGCTGCTCAGGATCCCCACAGTGTTTAAAGCCCTAAAGTCCAGCTGTTGTCCCAATACCCAATATCAGAGTCAGTAGGACACTCAGGGCTCAGACTTTCTATCAGTGTTGGAACCTGCCATCCAGCTGCCTAGCCCCTTTGTGCACAGTGCTGACCCTTCAGACTCTCCGGCACTTAACACACCCATCTCCCAGAACTCCATCCAAAAGGTCTGAAGCATCTGATTTACAGTTGTGAAGCAGTTTTACACACACACACACACACACACACACAATTTGCACAGTCCAACACCTTTATGCTGAATCATATAAAGCACAGGGAAATACAGATCCTGTAAAACAAACATCTCAGGTGGCAATATTCCTCATTTTCTCACATCCCTTCCCTTGTGAGTCCTTAAGGAAATATTAATGTACAGGAAGGCAGGTAGACAAGGTATTCCTTGATTTTGCAGGCTGTTTTATGCTCATTGGTCTTTCTCCCTCATTGGTGAGGGGACCCAACTTCTGCGACCTCACTGTCTCCTGCCCCATGCTTCCTCCTTCTGTTTGCCACCCCACCTTGTTTCCCCGAGTTTCACTATACAACCACCTAGCTTCCTTCTTTCTGTCTTTTGGGTGACTTTCCACTGTGCTTGCCTTTTTCCCTTCCTTTGAAGGAGTTAAGCTAAAACTGGTTTTCTAAGGATGCAGTTCACCCATTGTTCAGGTGTTTGCACCTGAATAGTCATTGAGTCCCACCCCATTGTTTCTCTGGTGTGTATGTGTGTGTGGTAGAAGACTTGTCAGCAGTGGTAGATCCACATAGATATAGGTATTCATGACACAGCAGTTTTTCATAGTACAACTTCACAATATCAGCCAGAATTCTTAAGTGATTTAGTGACAATGCATCACACAGGATAATAAGCAAATCTTCGCTTTTTATGGGGAAAAGTGTATAATAAAGCAGACCCATCTAGATTTTATTGTTTTCCAACATTATTCTTTCTACTTCATTCCCAAGAACTCTGTGCTTAGCTTGTTCATATATTAGAATTTTCTTACCACTGTGGTTCTAAACTACATAGAATGGTTGGTGCTCCTCAGATAAACTCTGCTTTCAGTTTATGCCAGTACCTTCAGTAGATATATTGACTTTGGTTGATTTAGCTTGATGTAAAAGACAACAGACTTTGGCCCCTTGCCTTCAAATAAAGAGTTTCCAGGCATGAGCTTGTGCAGCCTTCACAAAAATCCCATACGCAGCAGACATGTTATGACGAATTAGTGACTTCAGAGAAGAGAATGACAGAACTTGTTTGCCATAGCTCAAACAATGCAGTGAGCACAAAAAAGCTGCCTGTGTTTTACTGATGTGTCATTACATACATAATCTACAGCATATCATGAGTATCAGTTATGGTATATCATCTGAAGGAATGTATCTGTCACTAAACTGGTCAGCATCCTAAAATTTATCTTTAAATAAAAACCAATCTGTATTGGTTTATGAACTCATTTACATATTTAATTGATGAAAATGTTGAGAATAAAATGTAGCTGTGATTCAATATTCAACCCATGAAGTATGCCATAAACTACTGTAAAAAAAACCTCGCACTTATTAATGGTGAAATGTACAAATGGACAGAAGACTGAGTAGCAAATAGAAAAATGCACCACTACGTTGGTGCACTGGGCACTTAATAACAGGCTGGAAAATTAGTCTGAAATTTCATTACAATGAATTATTAATTTTGAAAGCCAGAAGATTTTTTTAATCCCTTTTGTAAGGATGAAGAATAATTTGTTGGCTTGTGCAGGGTTAAATTGCATTTGGAGAGCTTGGATTTAATGTGTCTGCCAAGCAGTGACCAGACAATTTAAGTGTACTTAGGCAATCAATGATGAACCTCTACTCATGGATGAGCTTGTTTTTGTGTTCACCATAAGTGACACAGCAGCCATGCCTCACAACATGACATTCTGTCTGCAGGCAGTGTTTTACCTGGTGTGGTAATAGGAGTCAGTAATATCTGTGCTAAGTTTTCCCACCTGGAAGTCACTCATACCTATGACATACAGATGAAGGAAAAATAACTAGAACTGATTAATATGTAAAGTAGGCAGAACTACTTAGGAGAAAGCAATATGGAATATGAGCAATAAGAATTTGACTCTTGTGTTTTTACACCTGCTATGCTAAAGCCAAAATGAGTAAAAATCTCTCTTTAAGAGACCGTGTATGAAAACCCTTTTGTGTTGGTGATGGAGGAGGAAAAATGAACACCCATGTTAAGGTGTAATTGGACTCAACACATTTTAATACTGCATCTGGAGAACAGATTAATGTAAACTGCTGCAGGTATAATTACTGAAGATAATTGCAATGCAGCAGGAGTGGGGTGGATTAAAAAAATTGCCAAGCAAATAAAACCACAAGCATCAAAAAGACAAAAAGTTTGTGATAAATGGTTCATTTAGGCATACAGTGCTGTGTGGGCAAAATTGGACTGCAATCATAGCCATTTCAAAAAATGAAAACATTAAGAGAAAAGGAAATTGGACAGAAATGGCATGGAAATTACAGCCTTTGATCTGTTTTTGAAGAACATTTTATGAGGCATCATCATGAGTGGGCAGCAAATTCTTTCCAATCTCCTCTTAAAGCACTTGTGAAAGCCTGGAGACCATGAGATAGAAATAAATGTTTAAGTACAGATTGCGGTGGCATATCTCTCTGACCTTTTTTTAGCTTTTATAAACAGTATAAAATTGCACTACATATTTAAATTGTTTTCAGATTTTGATATGGAAAGGAGACCATATTTTTGTATAGTACCATTGACCTACTCACCAATGTTCTGTTAATAATCAAGAGCTACTGAATGAAAAACACTGGATATTACTGTTCGTGAGGTGTTAGAACTGCAGGTAGTGTTTGCAGGTTTACTGTCTGAACGCAGATTTGAGTTGGGTTGGTTGTTTTCCTCTAGCCATGACAAATCTTTCATCTTTATTCTTTTAATTAAGTAAAGTTTTGAATCTTCTGGGTTATCCTGCTATCTCGAATGAATGCTGATGTCCTTTGCAATATACAATAAAATAACTAAATGTAGAACATGTTTGGAGTAAGGAAGTAAATTGTTAACATGAATAAAATACTGTAATTGCCAAGGCCTGCACAGCCCAGCTCTGTATTAGCTACAATTAGATTAAGCTCTGAGGCTATAAAACAATGATGATCAGAGGCTTGTTCAATCCAGTATTAAAAAATCTGTAATTCTGCTGTAACACATTAATGTATGGATGTACTTTTTGGTGTTCTTTATTAAGTACCAGTAATTAATGGGTTCAACATACACTGAGCTAGCTGACCCATTTTGTAAAATCAGAGTAATTAGCTTTCAGGTAATTGGTCAGATTAGTTACTGTACATATAATGATTGCAGATTGTTGTCTATGAAAGGGAAAATGTTACATCCTGATTTCAAGGAGCAGGGATCCTGTCATATAAAAGGAATAAGCACATTATTTTACGTTTCAGTAAACAACAGCTGGATTCTTCTGAGACTGCTGCTTAAATCAGATTCGTGCTGCCTGAAGCAAAATCTCTGTTTATTTTCTTATTTTATTTGACTTGACTGGGTTCTGTTTTCATTAACATTTCTATTTGACCTTTTGAATTAGAGAACCTTTCTGTTCTACGAAGATGTTGTTATAAAAAAAAAAGGTGCCAGTTTGCTTTAGATCTGTAAAATTTGGGATCTATGGCTTTTTGTAGCATTATTAATGTGAAAATAGAGGCCAGATATTTCAACCAAAGCTAGAAGGGGAAACAATATAAATGCATTTAAAATGTTTTTGGACTATAAATGACATACAACAGAATGTCTGTCTGGGTTTTGTTATTGTTTTATTGCATAGATGGTAGAGAGAGATTTGTAACTTACACTGTTGTTGCTGATGTTGTTGTTTTGTTGTTGTTGTTGTTATATAGATTATTATTAATAATAATAATAATAACATTTCCCAAAGGTTGCTATTCACTTTACAAGCAAATAAAAGATGCAGTCCATGCCCTGAAGTGTTTATAATCTAAAATTAGACAAAGCACGACAAGGGAGACAACAGATAGCGGTGCCTGGGGCAAAGGAAGAGGAGAACAAGAACTATGTGATGAGAGCATATTGTTGTGCTTCTTAAAGATTCCACATTTGAATGCTTACATTTTCTTCTCATTTATATACAGCAATAGCTAACAGCATTTGTAATTGTTTAGGTAGGACAAGCCTGAGGAAATTGGGGTTGATATGAGGGAAGTGAGCATTTGAGAGGGGAGGTAGAGGAGGTCTTTTGCATGAGTAAAAGGAGAGGGAAGAAGAAAAGATGGACACAGTGAGAGGTAAGGATGAGAGAGAAGAAAGAGAAGAGGGGTGCATAGATGGAGGCAGAAGGTAGATCAGAAGGATGCAATGCATGGTGGGCATGTGAGCGTGAAGCTGGTGATCAGAGGCAGTGGCTAAAGGCCTGATCCAATGCCCATTGAAAGCTGATGCCAGGGGCCTTTGGGCTTTGAAGCTTCCCTCCTCTACCTCCTGCTGCTGTTGGTGGCTGGTGGCTGCTGCTGTTGGGACATCTGGAGCTGGGAGCCCTGTAAGAGGCAGCATTAGGAATAAATATTAGTTTGTAGAGGTTTTTGAATGAATTATCTGCCTCCCAATGGCTCAGAAGTGAATTGGTTGGATGACCATTCACAGAGTTGTATGCTGCGTTGATGTAGCTGTATTGGTCCAAGGATATTAGAGAGACAAGGTGGGTGAGGAAATATCTTTTATTGAATCAACTTCTGCGGGTGAGAGAGACAAGCTTTGGAGCTTACACAAAGCTCTTCTTCGAGCTCTGTAAACTCACAAGCTTCTCTTTGTCACCAACAGAAGTTGGTCCAATAAAATATATTACCTCATCCATCCACAGGGTGTACATTAATACATCTCTTCAAAACACACTGACGTGGCGTAGAATGAGCTCTGAGCTAAAATAATATTGTAAATTTCCAAGTTTTCACAGGAAAAGCTAAAAGCAAAGATTTGATTTAGAACTTAAATTATAGTATTTTTATACCGAGCCACTGAGCTATAAAGAAACTTAAATGGTCTTTATCAATTTAGCACAAGATTTGCCAGTGGGTCTGCTTTGAAAGAAATTATACTGTATGCACAGTATATCATGAAGCCCTGAGCTGGTAGCTTAATTCAGTCTTCCCCGCCTTTCTTTACTTTTTTGGCATCCACATGCTTTTTTCTTCATTTTAAGACTATTCCATCATCTAGTTGTGTGATAATGTGTGGTATACGTGCCAATGTTTCTTAGCCAAGAAACTAAATGTATCTACATCCAACCTCAAATGCTAATCTGCAAAATCATTTACATTCCATCATTGAGAGCTCTCTCCATGTTTAGGAGCGTTGCAGGCCTGGTTGTTTCCTGCTGGGAGGATAAGTAATTGGGACTTGGCTGTCTTCTCTAATACTTCCCATATTGGTCCATGTGTTCTCGTTGGAGAATGCTACAATACATATTTATTTCATTTATTTATTGGTGCATTTTATAAATCAAAATAAACACAAGAACCATAGAAATCCTTTGCAAAAATTCCTGAAAACTTCACACGGTCTCATTCCCAAATGCTCCAAAATAAAGATGAGTTTTATAGTGTGTCTAAACAGTTGGCAAAGCAGACCTCTGGCAAACCAAGGCAGGGAAATGTATTCCAGAGCAATGGGGTATTCATGGAAAACACCTTACCAATACCCCTCTTGTGTAGATCCAGAGAGCTCTTGCTTGAGCACAACTGTACAGAAGTTTGGCAGAAGTAGAAGAGAGGGGGTCAGGCATAACATATTCCACCCCTAGAATCATAGAATCTTAGGACTGGAAGGGACCTCGAGAAGTCTAGTCAGTCCCCTGCACTCATGGCAGGACTAAGTATTATCTAGACCATCCGTCACAGGTGTTTGTCGAACCTACTCTTAAAAATCTCCTATGCTGGAGATTCCACAGCCTCCCCAGGCAATTTATTCCAATGCTTAACTAAAACTCAAGCACATTAGGCCTTAATAGATATTCATCTGCATCTCAGATCACAGCATACAGTAGGTGAAGTGGAAAAGGATTTAAATATAACAAGCAGGTAACAAAGGCAATCTTGCTTCAAGTAGGAACTCTCTATACTTAGAATAGAATTGTATGGCAATGGAAAATGGGCTGAGTCCCATAACTGCTCGTTTCTAGTCTTTTTTTAATGTTTAGGATTACTTTAAATATTAGAGGTTTGTACAGAAAATTGTTGGTTTTCGGCATTCTCTGGAATCCATGGAAACACACAATCACCCTTATTTCTTCTTAATAGGGTGTGTGTGTGTGTGTGTGTGTGTATGTTTCTTTCTTTTGTCTTTCAATCCTTTCTCTCCATCCAAACTGAGATTGGGACTGTAAAGTATTGTTTTATAGTAAGGATTCCCATTTTCTTTATAAACTTCAAGCAGATAATATAGAAAGTTGTTGTTCAGTAATATTTGTAAGGATATTGAAAGAATAGTTTATAAAAAGATGTTTCTCAGGTTTTAACATACTGACTTTTTCATTACTCTTTCCAGTGGTCATTTTCATATAAATGAAATTTGTAAATAGCAACCTGATCCCTTTTCACATTGGACTGATTACAGTGAATACTCTCAAGGCCAACAATGTAGAGACAATCTTACCTCTGCCACTCTCTTTCAAACTAAGTCATGGATCCAGAACTTTTTTCAATAAATGCTGGATGTTATCAACATAATAACAAAGAAAACAACATTAAACTATCTTTCTCCTGTTTCTCTTGTATTTCCTTGTCTCTTTTCCCACAGTCACCACTAGAGCTGTGCAAATATATTTTTAGCCCAAAGTGAAATTTGGTAGTTCTTCTTTGCGTGAAACATTTCTAACAATGTGTGAAATGTCACTGTCAGCCTGGAATACTGGCCCTTTCCTTGCCTCACCTTCTGCACTAAATAGAAATGAAAACCCTTGAAAAGCACAGGCCCGTTTGTTTTTTCTTTTTTTTTAAAGTTCTCTAAAGTGCGTTCATCCTCTGAGTGCTACCTCTTCCCTTTCTCTCCTATGTTTTCTTGTCAGTTTCAACTCCCTGTTGCAGCATCTTTTCCAGCCTGTTGTTTTTCTGGAACAGAGTTGTTAGGCAGTGCACTGCAGCTTCCTGCAGGCACCAGTGCTGGCTGCAACCTTCAGAATCTTGCCACTAGGCCACCAGGGATTTGGTGGCTCCTAGAAGGACGAGGTAGAATCCAGGTGAAGTTGTAGTTACTTAGAAAAACTCATCTCTTTACAAACTATTATTTCTTTCGTGAAAAGGAATTCGTTACCTAGTGCTGATTACTCTCTGTAGAAGTTACAGATTGCTGATGACTGAGTGACTTTTATATTACTTTGGTGTCATGTGTTTTAGCTGCACTGTGACAATTTAGCTTTTGGGGGTTCTGTGACAGCCTCCCTTACACCTGGAACAGAGATGACCAGATTGGTTAGAAAAGGAAAGTAAAGCTCCCAGAGAAGTATTTCAATACAAGTTCCTGTATCTCAGCTCAGAGGAGGAGGAGGATTTATCTTATTAATAATTAATGATTAATTACTTAAAGATGTCACTGGAACCCACAATGAAAACAAATGCTGCTGCTTGTGGAATTCCATGTCTAATCAGTATTCCAAAATCTACTCCCCAAAATGCATTTTAACAAAGCTTCTACTGTCATGGCCAAGCAGAAGCTTGCTTGTGGCTCGGTGGTACAGCTGCTGTGTTTGACCCATGAAGTTCCTCATTACAGTCATGGATAAAATAACACGAGGGTCTTGCACAAAATGGGGGGCTCTTCCAACTCCTTAAATCTACTCTTCTCTCTGACCACCTGTTGGCAGACAAAGGTGACTTTTCATATCCCTGGCATTTCAGAACCTTTTTATCACAGCTTAAGCAGACTTCCTCCATAAACGTCTGTTCTGTTGTATTTACCTCTGTGGAAAATGATTCCAAAGAAGCTTGTACCTGCTATATTTTATTACAGTTGATTCCTAAGATGTCCAATATCTCTAGTAATTAAACTTCGGTTTCCCTGCCCGATTCAGCAAGATTTAAATCGCTAGGTTGAAACTACTCAATTGTGTCTTAAGGACTGTTGCCGAGATCTGGATGTTGGAATGCATAAAAAAAGTTCGCTTAAATTTATGATGGGTTAGTGATTACTTTAATACGCAGTTCATATCTTTTTTAAATGACTGTGATTAAGCTCAACTGCTGATGGAAAATAGTATGCATTAATTAGTACAAGGACTGATAAGCATATTAAATCAGGCACATTTGTTGCATATAAATTATAATATTATGAAAGAGAGGTTGATGATTGGGATGTACTAGTGCTAATAGTGATTTATAAAACAACTTTTAAAAAGGAAGTTGATAAAAGCTGCCCTCAGAGGTAGACATTTAACATACAGAAAACGTCCTTACTTTTCTGTCTTCTCCCTACCTCACACCAACCCTTTTCTTGATCAGCTACTCTAATTGCATCATTTTAATAAGAGAAACTCCATTTTTCCACTTCTTCAACATGGCCGCTGAATAGAGTCTGGTATTTAATTCCATGCAGGTTTCTTGTATTAGGCAACAAGCAAGAGCACGTGTCAATGCTAATGGCAGAGGAGCAAATGATCGGTATTGTTCATCCATGTTGTAGTTTGACAATATGTATATCTATTAAACTTTACAATCAAATTACCCATAATTACCTGAACTACATAGTTTACTCACTTAGACTACAGAAATGTCTCTACACCTCTAAATTTATATTAACATCTAAGGCCTGGTCCACACTGGTGGGGGGGGGTTATCGATCTAAGATACGCAACTTCAGCTACGAGAATAGCATAGCTGAAGTCGACGTATCTTAGATCGAATGAAAATTACTTACTTCACGTCCACGCAGCGCAGGCTCACTCCCCCGTCGACTCCGCTTTCTCCTCGCACCGAGCTGGAGTTCCGGTGTCAACGGGGAGCACTTCTGGGATCGATTTATCACGTCTACATGAGACGCGATAAATTAATCCCAGAAGATCGATCTCTACCCGCCGAATCGGGCGGGTAGTGTAAATGTACCCTAAGGTTCAAATGTACTGAAAATTAAGCCACAGCAATTTTTATATTATGTTGACATCATTTCAGATAAACTCTTAATTCCCTTCTTTGAAACCACACACAATAAATAACAATGGTAATAAAGCCTGTTTAAGTGCAAACTACCCTGATAAGACACCAAAGAACAGGTATTGCTCACTTGTTTGTGAAACCTTATAAAATCGTTAGATTAAAATGAATATGTCCTATAATTATTATTTATATTTTAAACAGCTTTTCACTCCGAAAGATTCCAAAGCGCATGAGAGGTGAAGGGCTTACACTGAGGAGTTTTGCTAGTATAGGGAATGCAGGCTTGTGTGTGTTTGTACACACCCACACCTACAACCACCCAACCCTCCCTGCCCACGCACACACATAAAAGAGTGCACTACTTAAATGCAACCACCTCTGGGGAAGAGGGTGCAACATATTGCACAGCAATAGTGGAAGGGTAAGTTTGGTTAAGAAAGCCATTCCTAATGCCTGCTTTTCCTAAAAGAGCCATGAAATCTACAAAGTTCACAGTTCAGAGAGAACCTCCAGCCAGACTTTTCAAATGTAGGTGCTCAAAGTTAGGCATCTAAATCTATATTTAGGTACCTAAATAAGAGGCCTGATTTTCAGAGGTGCTGGGAATCCATAGCTCCCATTGGCTTTAAAAAGCGTTGCATGTACACAGCAGCTGTGAAGAGCTAGTCACTCATTTATGTGCCTATGATTTTAAGTTAAAAACTGACTCCAGTGTTCTTTAAGGTGTCATCTGAAAGACCCAGCCCCCGTTCTACCTCTGCAGTAAACATCATAGTAATTAGTCTATGAAGGATGAAGAGCTGAATGAACATTGTTGAGATATGAACCACTGTAATCTAGGAATTCCACATTTTATGATAACCTCTAAATTTGTGCCTGCCAGATACAGATTATATTATAAATAAAGAGCTATTAAGAACCCTAAAGCACTAAGTTTGAAATATTAACCATTTTCCATTTTCTGATATAATTGCATGATTGTTTTAGAATTCACTTATTTTAAGCAAAGTAAAAAGTATTAAAAACATTTTAATTTAAGATATAATATTTGCCCAATGGGCATTGACAGACAAGCTGTCAATTGGAGCTGATAACTTGTTTTTTTGGTTTTTTTTTAAATTAACCGTAATTATTTTTTTGTCAAACTTACAAGGCTGCTTAATGCCTGTAGTTTGTAGAAAGCTGTTAATAATTTAGAGTTGTCCTAGATTCAGAAAATGTTTTTAAATTTTGTGGATTAAAGTATGCCTGAGAAAGACACGTTGTTATGGGTTAAAATTGCCTTTCTTATGTGGAATATATGTTTCCTATATATTTATTTGCTCTCTAGTGGAAAATAAGAATTTCCTCTTGTGTTTGCATACAAAGGCTAAGTTTCCCGTGTTTCTTAATATTTACTGTAGTGAGTGAGATGCAGTCACCTCTCTGACAATCTATTGGAAATTCTTAACTATGCGTCAATTTGGGGGTTATGACATTTATGTTGCCTCTCAATAATTCCGTTACTTTTGTTTTTTTAGTGCTATTTGATGATCTAGCCTTTTGGCAGGTGGCAATAATAGCCCTACAGCCTTAGGCCCTACTGCATCAAGGTCCATAAGCAAATGAGTGGTCTCACTGAAGTCAAATTTGAGTAGGCAGGGCTGGCGTTAGAGGGTAGCAAGCAAGGCAATTGCCTGGGGTCCCACACCACAGGGGGCCCTGTGAAGTTAAGTTACATATTTACAGAGTCACTGTGGGTAAATGGAGTACGAGTATGACAGTAATTTAATTTCTAAAAGTGGAAATAAAACACACTAAAGCAGAGGTTTTCAAACTATGGGGCATATCCCGCTAGGGAGGCACAGAGGAACATTTGCGAGGGCGAGCAGTGACGCCAGCCGGCCCAGGCTTCAGACCCAGACGGTGGGGCTCGGGCTTCAGCTTCAGCCCCAGGTGGCCAGGCTTGAGCTTCGGCTTCAGAACCGGCTGGTGAGGCTCGGCTTCGGCTTCAGACCCGGGTGGCCTGCTGAGTCCAAGTGCTGTCTGCCTAGAAGTACTATTTCAGTGTTTCTGCAATAGGGTATGCCGGTCAGCACAGCATTCAGCTAAATAATCAAAATAAACCATGATTATTACCTGCTGAAAAAATCTCCTCTTCTTTAAGTAGCTAGGTTTTAGGGTAATTTTAGGCTCTGTAATGTTTGGGGCGAGGGATTGCAGCAAGAGCTGTTACAATGATTACATATCGAGACATTTACATTGAACTGGGTTTTCCCAGTGTTACTTGCCGATGAAGGTTATAGTAGTGAAAGGTTGTTCCAAGACTGCAAACTCCATGTAAAACACATTGTGCAGTTCGGAAATGCCAAACATGAGTCAATATTTATTGTGTTAATCCGTACAGCACAAGCCAAGTCTTCTGCCATCAGGGCAAACTCTGCTGACACAGGTTGAAATTTATCCAGGCATGGAAGGGCTGTGCCAGACCCTCTTCATTTAGTCTCCATGTTGCTTTCTGTTGGGAAGATGATGTGGGAGGGCAGAGGTTTACACAGATAAGTGGCCCTCACACGCTGATCCCATGTTTTCAGAGTTGCTTGCTGCAGAATGATATTCAAGCTCCATGTCCTGGCCCCAAACTGAGGGTTTGAATTTTACCTCTGGACTCCTGCTAACTTTAGTTCATCAAGAATTTTGTCTGCATAAGGGCTACAGAATTGGGGAATTTAAAAGAGGTTGAGGGGAGAGAAGCAGATAGTGATTTTTTTTTCCTTTCTTGCCGCAGGAGAAAACAAAACAAGTAATCTCTCCAGAGCAGTGATTATGTCTTTCTCTGTGTTTGAAAAGCACCTTGCTCATTTTGGTTACCACTGCAATTATTATTAATAATAGCTGATATTAACTATAACCACAGGCTACTGCTTCTATACACAGTGTACAAAATGTACAGTGTATGACTACAATATGTTACAATCTACATGTATTCAAACAGATGCTTAAGTGATCTGTAATTGGCTATTGCAATTTGGGGCCAATTATTTATCATTACAATAGCTGAAGAGGTTTTTATTGGCAGACATTAGCTATTGGAAGAGTTCTTTTGTTTTCTGTTCTAAAAAGACTTTATAATTGGTCAATATTTGTTTTATTAATCTTAAGTCTTTTATTGGCCTGCGTTTATGGAAATTTTATTAACATTTCTCTATCATGGTTTAGTCCAGGGTTTAGGGGAAGTAAGGGTATCCCTATCTCTGTTTATCTGAATACACATTGGTATCTGTAACCTCAGTATTTCTCTGGACTTAGAATAGCAGTTACCTGTGGGTAAATGTTGGTTTTTTAATGGTAACCACTCTATAAATCATATACATATAGATGGGAATGAAAACTCATATTTTTCAAATGTATTGTGGTGTTTGGTATGACTGGAAGAGGACATAGATCATCAACTGTTTGGGATTTCCATCATTCTATCTGAAGTCAGCAAGTGATCAGATCTCTTTTGTTGTGGTAAGCAGGGCCGGCTTTAGGAGGTGCGGGGCCCCATGCCAACAGTGACGACGGGGCCCCTCCGCCGAAATGTCACCGAACACAGCGGTGCCGGTCAAGCTCCCGCTGAGGTGCCACCAAAGACAGTGGCAGCGATTGAGCAATTGAACAGACGTTGCAGAGCCCTCTTAGGCGCGGGGCCCGATTCGAGGGAATTGAGGGTGGTGAGACTTTGTTGAATCCTCTCTGCCTGAAATTTCATCCCTTTTTACTTAAAAAACAACAACCACCAAATCTCAAATATTTCTTTAAATCCCCAAAAGTGTTTTTAGAATGGCTCTCTTAATGTCGTTCTTTCCTTTATGATTGGATACCCTCTCTTGTTTGTCTTTGGATTTTCAGGTTGTGTTGTTTTATTAGCCTTTTATTATATTGCAATTGAGCCTCAAGTGCTTTGCCAAGGCCATTCTATGTAAATAAAATTATTTTATTGTTGTAGTCGTTAATGAAGGAGACACTGTCAAAGTTGACAGGCCAAAATCCTTTAAGAAAAAAATCCTCCTGGAATATTTTACCCTTATATTCTGGTCGTTGTATCATTTTTGTGAGAAGATGGGGCACTGGAATGTATAAGAATCCTGCTCTTTTTTTCCCCTCTGGTTTACTTCAGCAGTAACTGCTGCATGATTTTCCACTCAGAATTCTGTGCTCGGGGAAGGGAAGCATGCTGTGCACATGGGGAGCTCCCTTTTCCAGATGCCTCTTTTTTTGACCTACAGAAACAACCTCATGGGTCTTTGATGGAGGGAACTTCCACAGTGTCCAGAGGCAAGAAGGGATCATGTCATGGTGGCTTCTCCTGCTCCTATAGATTTGTGGAGTTTTCTGCCTCATTTTGCTCTTTGCACCACATTCTGGAAGGCAGCCTATATGACATACAAAAGGCAGCATGATTGTAGCTCATTACATGATATCTCACTAACTTTAAACTCAAATGTACCTCAGTGCTGTGAAGACATGGTGTTACTTCCAGTGTTTATTCGTTGCATGAAGTGCTGGTATAGCCACCTGGGTCCCAGGATATTAGAGAAACAAGGTGGTTGAGGTAATATATTTTATTGGACCAGATTTGTTGGTGAGAGAGACAAGGGCCTGGTCTACACTACAAAGTTAGGTCCAGATGAGGCAGCTTACATTGACCTAACTCAGTAAGCGTCTACACTAAAATGTAGCTCCCACCACTGTACGTTGCCCACTACATCAACTTAATAACTCCACCTCTGGGAGAGGCATAGTGCTTAGGTCATAGAATCATAGAATCTCAGGGTTGGAAGGGACCTCAGGAGGTCATCTAGTCCAACCCCCTGCTCAAAGCAGGACCAACCCCAACTAGATCATCCCAGCCAGGGCTTTGTCAAGCCTGACCTTAAAAACCTCTAAGGAAGGAGATTCCACCACCTCCCTAGGTAACCCATTCCAGTGCTTCACCACCCTACTAGTGAAAAAGTTTTTCCTAATATCCAACCTAAACCTCCCCCTCTGCAACTTGAGACCATTACTCCTTGTTCTGTCATCTTCTACCACTGAGAACAGTCTAGATCCATCCTCTTTGGAACCCCATTTTAGGTAGTTGAAAGCAGCTATCAAATCCCCCCTCACTCTTCTCTTCTGCAGGCTAAACAATCCCAGTTCCCTCAGCCTCTCCTCATAAGTCATGTGCTCCAGCCCCCTAATCATTTTTGTTGCCCTCCGCTGGACTCTTTCCAATTTATCCACATCCTTCTTGTAGTGTGGGGCCCAAAACTGGACACAGTACTCCAAATGAGGCCTCACCAGTGCCGAATAGAGGGGAATAATCACGTCCCTCGATCTGCTGGAAATGCCCCTACTTATACAGCCCAAAATGCCGTTAGCCTTCTTGGCAACAAGGGCACACTGTTGACTCATATTCAGCTTTTCGTCCACTGTAACCCCTAGGTCCTTTTCTGCAGAACTGCTGTCCAGCCATTCGGTCCCTAGTCTGTAGCAGTGCATGGGATTCTTCCGTCCTAAGTGTAGGACTCTGCATTTGTCCTTGTTGAACCTCATCAGATTTCTTTTGGCCCAATCCTCTAATTTGTCTAGGTCCCTCTGTATCCTGTCCCTACCCTCCAGCGTATCAACCACTCCTCCCAATTTAGTGTCATCTGCAAACTTGCTAAGGGTGCAGTCCACACCATCCTCCAGATCGTTGATGAAGATATTGAACAAAACCGGCCCCAGCACCGACCCTTGGGGCACTCCACTTGATACCGGCTGCCAACTAGACATAGAGCCATTGATCACTACCCGTTGAGCACGACCATCCAGCCAGTTTTCTATCCACCTTACCGTCCATTCATCCAGCCCATACTTCTTTAACTTGCTGGCAAGAATACTGTGGGAGACTGTATCAAAAGCTTTGCTAAAGTCAAGAAATAGCACATCCACTGCTTTCCCCTCATCCACAGAGCCGGTTATCTCATCATAGAAGGCAATTAGGTTAGTCAGGCATGACTTGCCCTTGGTGAATCCATGCTGACTGTTCCTGATCACTTTCCCCTCCTTTAAGTGGTTCAGAATTGATTCCTTGAGGATCTGTTCCATGATTTTTCCAGGGACTGAGGTGAGACTGACTGGCCTGTAGTTCCCCAGATCTTCCTTCTTCCCTTTTTTAAAGATGGGCACTACATTAGCTTTTTTCCAGTCATCCGGGACCTCCCCCGATTGCCATGATTTTTCAAAGATAATGGCTAATGGCTCTGCAATCACATCGCAGTGCATCCGGCCCCATGGACTTGTGTTCGTCCAGCTTTTCTAAATAGTCCCGAACTACTTCTTTCTCCACAGAGGGCTGGTCACCTCCTCCCCATACCGTGCTGCGGAGTGCAGCCGCCTGGGAGCTGACCTTGTCTGTGAAGACAGAGGCAAAAAAAGCATTGAGTACACTAGCTTTCTCCACATCCTCTGTCACTAGGTTCCCTCCCTCATTCAGCAAGGGGCCCACACTTCCCTTGACTTTCTTCTTGTTGCTCACATACCTGAAGAAACCCTTCTTGTTACTCCTAACATCTCGATGTCATTAGGGTGACCCAGTGTTTGTGTTGATGCTGCATTACTTACATTGCCTGTTGGCTGTCAGCCCCATGTGGGGGACAGCTATAGCCCTGCCACTGGGGGCTGACAGCCTGAGCTGTCAGCCCAGCGTGGGGCTCACAGCTGGAGCTTCCCCCCACCTCCGCATGCCTGGCTGACAGCCCGAGCTCTGGATGTGAGCCCTGTGCTGGGCTGACCACTCAAGCTGTCAGCCCCAGGGCAGCAGGACTCCATAGAATCATAGAATATCAGGGTTGGAAGGGACCTTAGGAAGTCATCTAGTCCAACCCCCTGCTCAAAGCAGGACCAATCCCCAATTTTTGCCCCAGATCCCTAAATGGCCCCCTCAAGGATTGAACTCACAACCCTGGGTTTAGCAGGCCAATGCTCAAACCACTGAGCTATCCCTCCATCTGTCAGTGCCTCCTGGTCTAAGTGTCATGGCTAAATACAAGATTTGAACAGACTGTTCAGCATACGTAGTTAACACATATTTCAAGGGACCATTCAAGATGAAATGGCCCGTTAACATCCTTCCAATTCAAAGCTGCACCAGACCCTGCCAGAACAACAGATGCAAACCCTGCAGATGTATCTCCATTGCTACAATGATCAACACTCCCCACAACACACCTTTCAAGAGCCATTGGTCCTACTCATGCCTATCAACAAGTGGCGTACCTCACCCAGTGCACTAAATGCCCCAATGGCAACTTTGTGGGTGAAACCAGACAAGCTCTTACACTCTCAAATGAACTCACACAGGAAAATTATAAAAGACAAAGACACCATGCCTCCTGTGTTTGAACACTTTTCACAAACCAATCACTCTATATCTGACCTATCAGTCCTCATCCTCAAAGGAAACCCGCACAATACTTCCAAAGGACGAGCCTGGGAACTTACATTCATAACTTTGCTAGATACTTAAAATCACAGACTGAGTAGAGACACTGGATTTATGGTTTATTATAACAATCTGTAACCCACCAACAAACCCACCACAATTACTTCCCCCTCCTCCTCCTTTTTCTCACTATGACTGGAAGAATGCTAATGGGCCAGGTTTCCCAGACCTGATAAACTCTGTGTAAGGTCAAAATCTTGGGCATGCCTACACTACAAAATTAAGATGACTTCAACAGTGACACTTTGAATTAGGCCACATCTACACTTACAAGCTTACAGCGGCACAGCTCATGTAGCGGCATTATGCCAACAGGAGAGAGCTCTCCTGTCTACATAATAAAACCATCTCAATGAGCGGTAGTAGCTAAATCGGCAGGAAAGCATCTTTCACCGACGTAGCGCTGTGCTCATGAGCTCTTAGTGACAAAAGTTTCATGCAACACTTTCCTCTACAAAATGTCAGCTAATTAGTGTGTTGTATGTACACCAACGGGGGGTTTGGGAGCCATGCACGGTACCGTGTTAACGCGGGGGGGGGGGGGGTGTCGCGTTACCATGGATCCCAATGTAAATAATTTATTTTGGGATCCATGGTCGCCCCTGCACTAATTCCGAATTCGCGCTATGTTGACACGCATTGTAGCGGAGGTCTTCTGTATTATATGGGAACAAAGACCTTGCACAAAATGAACTTACTAAGGTGTAGTAAACCAAAATTATATATTTCATTGTCATGGGATAAAATCCTGGACCCACTGAAACCAATGGCAAAACTCACATTGATTTTTAAAGGAGCCAGGATTTTATCCATTATTTACATCCACTTCTTGGAGTTCATATATTTTAAACAAGTGACTGATTAAAGGAAAAGCTCTGTTTAATATTCAAGTTGCTGTGCCAACGTGTGAATGGAGTTTATGGGAATATAAATGGGTATGTAGTGGCAAATTTTCTAAATGGCCTTTAACCAGCCTCCTTCTGTGTAGTTGCAAACAGCAATAGGCACAGGTGTTCTATAAACACCTAGGTGTGGAGGTGGCAGTGTGGAAAGTTCAGGTGCCAGTATTTGCACATGCAGTGTTACGTGCACATGGATGGGAGCCGTGTTAGAATATAGTCTATAACTTTCAGAACTTCACAAAGGGTAGCATGGGCTAATTTCTTTATCTCTGAGAAGGTTGTATTTATACACATTACCATTTTTAAAAGCATTGGTTTGAATCTGTTTGGCATTAAATGCTATATAGCTTTACATGGTTCTGTGAGAGTTAGAGTACTTGGCAATATTTTGCAACAAAAAATATCACTCCAGTAAATATAAAACATGCTTTTTGAAAGTGGCTTTAAGTGCACATTATTCCAAGAATCCATTCTACCTAGCCTGGCAAGTTTGCCATATCTCAGATAGATTTGGGAAGTGCTAAGTAGAAAGGTTGACGGTGACCATATAAGAGAAATACCTATTGCAAGATATTGCCTTGAAATGTAGGACAGTAGAATAGTGAGCAAAACCAAGGATGATTTGTACTTTAATCAATTAACTACATGGAGGAGCCAAGAAAAGGACCATGACCAGGTTTGTTTTCCCATTGTCTTATATCATCTAAAAAATCATGTTTTTTAAAACAAATTTCCTTATTTGTGTAAGAAAAAAACAAAACACAACCCCCAAAACCTACAGTAGTTAAAACTGAAAGGGTTTTTTATCATATGATGTTCTTCTCTCCATGCTGTTTGCTAACTTACAGCATTTCTCTCAGCTTGGTCAATAACGTGGACGGGTTTAGAGTCAGTTTCACAAAAAGGTTCTCATTCTTTTGCACAGCGCTGCCATGTTTGGGTTGCAGGCACTTCAGAAGTATGTTTACATTCAAATAAAACTGGTTTCCATTGGGATTTTTAAAAATTAAACCCATCGAGTAATTTTGGGTTGTCTCTGGTTGTGAAACCTAAAGTTTTTATTTTTACAAACCCTAAATTTTAGGGCAAATTTAACCTGGCGGTATCCCTTCAAAAGGCACTTAAATGTGAAACTGACTAAATTAAATCACATTGTACAAATTTTCATGTAATATTAAAAATATACTCTGACAGAGCATCCCTCCTCATTACCAGAGCAGGACGGGAGCAAGTGGGGTGTATGCATTAGGTCTGCCTACACAGTTATGGATGTAAACAACTTCTATTGGGTTCCCTTAATATCTTGCGGTGTTGCCATTTTCTGCCCCGATCCTGTAAATAATTGAACTAGTGCAGACCCCATGTGGTGGGATCTACAAACCCCACATTGGGCAGGAGGGAGTCCATGAGGGCCTGTGGGCCCAATCAACCCTGCCTCACTACAGCTGCAGTCAGTGTCAGGAATGGAGAGAGGATTTTAAAAGAGGGCTTAGGTCAGTTGGGGGCTAACCAGAGAGGAGAGCAGACCTCTACCTCATTCTCTCTGAGGGAAGTCTCCTTGCAGCCAAACCTGAGTCTGCCTGGCAGCTAGGTGGGCCTCCCCAGGGACAGAGAGTCAGGCCCAGAAGTGAAGGGCAGGGTCCTGATAAAGACATGATATATGACCCCTTCTTGAGTTCCCTGTTCACCCAGAGAGAGGCGGCAACCAACTAGCAGAGACCCTATGGCAAGGTGAGTTGTGCCATACCACCAAGAGCCCGCTGCTGGCCTGGGTTCTTTCACCCAGGCTGGGAGCGGGCTGAGAGACCCCGGCTGGCAGGAGCCCTCGGGGGGAATCCTAGAGCAGCAGCTGGCTGAGCCGCTGCTCAGCCCGCCCTGCTCTGGGATTCCCACCGCGGGCTCCTGCCAGCCGGGGGGGTCTCAGCCCGCTGCTGGCCTGGGCTTTTTCACCCAGGCTGGGAGCAGGCTGAGAGTTGGGGTGGCGCCTTTTTTTATGTGTTCACTCCCCCTGGTGTTAGAACCTGGCTATGCCACTGCCAGCACCCGGCTTAGCTTCTCAAATTATTACTTATTAAAAGAGCTGCGTTGAATTGGGTCTGCAGCAGCAAGAAGGTGGTGGCTAAGAAGCCTCTTAGGTCTGGAGTGTAGACTTAGCCTATGTCGATATAACTACGTCACTCGGGTTGAAAAATCCACAGAACCTGAGCGACGTAGTTATACCGACCTTAAAGCCCCATATAGACAATGCCATGTCGATCAGAGAGTTTCTCCCGTCAATGTAGCTACCGTCTCTTAGGGAGGTGGATTAACTACGCTGACAGGAGAGCTGTCTCCCGTCAGCACAGGAGTCCCGTCACTTAATAGCTCCTCATCGGTGCAGCTGCCAATGCAGCGTTTTTAGTGTAGCCCAGCCCTTAGAAAAGCCTTTGTGTGGTATACTGCTTTTAATGACTCATGACCAGACTTTCAAAGGTGCTGAGTACCTTCCTCTCCCATTGACTTTAATAGGATTTGTAACTGTGCCATACCTTTGAGAATCAGCCTTTGAAGTTTTTTTATTTTCCTAATGTGAAAGTATTTTATACATTTTACTAACACGTAAAACAATCACAATTTTCCCTTTCCATTTTATCAATGTAATAAGTTACTCCCTGCTGTGCTGTAGATCTGATCATTTCTCTTCGCAGGTGAGTTAGGGGCACTTGGCTTCTCATAACTCACTATGCACTGAAGACTTCCATTAATCATTATGAAATATGTCTCTTCTTTTTTCTTAGAGGCAAATAAAATAGTGACAACTTTAAACTAATTTTGCTATATTTAAATGAACCGATTCCACATTTTATGTTGATAGCTTACTGTAATATACACAGGGAGTGCATCTTTGTAATAACCATATTTTCTGATAAAAATCATTCACTTGGCACCTTAGATTATAGATACAATACAAACAGCCTCCAGGTTAATAATGGAGAACACGCTCTAATAATGAGTAATCACCTCTACAGTAAAAGCAAACTAGTGTGCTCAGCTCTTTCTTAGACAAATTATAAATCAAATTCTCATTAAAGGAGATGAGGTGCTTCAATCTGTTTTGAAGTGATATAATTGGTGCCACTTCTCTGTGTTTTTGCACGTGGCAAAATCCTGCTTGTTCTGTAAAGTATGGGTGCACGAGAACTTCATGGGCTGGCATCCTACTGCAGCTCAGACACATGGGGTGGAGCATTCATGCTGGCCCTCCTCAACCTTTGCGGGAGAGGGATAGCTCAGTGGTTTGAGCATTGGCCTGCTAAACCCAGGGTTGTGAGTTCAATCCTTGAGGGGGCCATTTAGGGATCTGGGGCAAAAATCTGTCAGGGGGCAGTACTTGGTCCTGCTAGTGAAGGCAGGGGACTGGACTCGATGACCTTGAAGGTTCTTCCAGCTCTTATGAGATAGGCATATCTCCATTTAAAAATTAAAAAAACCCACTACTCAATGCTGAGAGCTTAAGCCAGTTAATTCACCTAGTTGAGGATCCACAGAACCCTACCCTACCCTTCGCCTCTCCCTGCATATACCCAAATCCTTCCTCCCAAGCTAACTGCTGGGGTGTTTTACAGCCCCCGAATACCTTGTGCTTTCTTCCATTGTGGAACTTCACCATTTATGCTGCACTGAGGGCTCCTCATTTGGTCCAGAGGATTTAGCCCATAGAAAGCTGAAGTTTTTACAGATGTAATTTCAAGGGGGCCCAAACTTTGCTTAGTTAACGCCAGTGTTGGTGATTTACCAGGGAACCCAGGGTATAGCTAATTGCATTTAAAGAATCATGTTGTACCCACTATTCTATTTAATATAGAGGTACAGTCCTAAGGTGCTGAGACCAACATACAGGAAAGTTTAAAATCTAAGTTGTTCATGTCAGGGATTGTCCACCACTGTGTTTGTACAGTGCCTGTCGCAGTGGGGCCTGATCTTGGTCATTACCTCGGCACTACCACAATAAATATGATGAATATAATTAACACGTCATCTGTGCAGACTGCTGCTTCATATTGTTTTAGTTTGTTAGACCAACATCACGTCTAATTTAGTAAATTAAAGCTGTAAAGCATTCATTGTATCTAATAATGCTAAATGGTAGTGCTACATGATCAGAATTATTCTATGATCCATGAAAAATATTCCATTGTCTAATTGACCTTATATGTGGTTTCTTTCTTCATATCTAACTTAAATGGTCTCTTAGTTTCAAGCTATTACCCCTTGTTTACCACTTTAAACAATTCCTCCTTCACTTTTATGACATTAGCTCTCAAGCGCGTTGAGAATGAGAATGAAGCGTGTTGAGATATTTAAAGTATCCTGGCATTACTGATAGCCTTTTTTTAGAATTAGACCAATTTCTTCATTACACAATGATTAAAAAATCTTTTTGGTCATTTTTATTGAATAAGTTTTCTAGATAGGGTGACCAGATGTCCCGATTTTATAGGGACAGTCCCGATTTTTGGTTCTTTTTCTTATATAGGCTCCTATTACCCCCCACCCCCTGTCCCGATTTTTCACACTTGCTGTCTGGTCACCCTATTTCTAGATAATCACTAAAGATGAGGACATATTAAAAGGATACATGAGTTGTGCTTAAAATTTTTCTATCCGTATGAAGGGATTCATCACCTTTAAGGATTTAGACCTCTAAGGCCTTTCAAAACGTTCTTGGTATGGCCAATATCTGTTGATAGTAGACATACTGAATAATAGAGTCAAAGCAATCATTTCTATTTTGCTTTTTATAGCTTTCAATCCTACCTCCTGTTGCTGTGTGCGGATGTATCAGTTTTGTTTTGCAAAATGTAATTGGATTATGCTTTTTCAGAGGTGGTTAGTGTGACAGCAACTCACACCAGGTTCTTTCTGGTTTTCACTCAGCTTCAACAAGTCAGCATTTGTTACTTTTGAACCAAGACAAGGATTTGGTTGGAGAACCTCTTTTTGGAGTTCATGGCCTACAGAAAAAGTAAGGCTTTTCTAAAGCTGAGTGGGACTATCCTTTTAACAGTAATAGCTCTTGTAGGAAAAGCCCTATGGAAATAAATAGGGAATGATGAACTTTGTATAGAATTTTTAAACCAATCTCTAAAACTTAGCTGTATGAGTATAATTCTGTATTAAATTGTTTTGGGGGGTTGAAAATCCTGTAGAGATGTAATAATTCCATACGTTTTCTGTGTAATTTCTGTAGTAATTACTATTGGATTCTTTCCTGTTCAATTTAATAGGACTTTTCCATTAGAGACTGATGTTGTAATTATGTCAGAGCCTCAGAGAAACAGAGTTTTACCAGAACACTTTAGTTTTTGGAGACAGAGAGATGGTCTTTCTATTGCATTTGTGTGAAGCTGCAATGCCATCCAGTGCTTTATCTGGTTAATATTATTAGGCTTTTGTTTGTCCCAAATCATATTTCATAGTTAAGGGTAGTATTATGAGGAGGTTCTTATCATTTTGTTTCTCTATTCAGGCTATTTCTGTTGAGCACTTTCTTGTATTGACAGAGAAATCATGTAGCAGTGATCATTGAGGATCCCATGGCAGCAATTTATGCAGCATATGGAGAACTCATGACTCTACCCTTGGCTGCATCTAGTGATTTTTAAACAAGTATATTAGAACATATCCAGAGTGTACAGGCATGGGAATTTTATTAACTGATATTTTATGCACTGGTATACTAGCATACTAGACTATGGCTAGCTGTTAAAGGGGAGGATTATGCAAGTAGCCTTACTAAAATAAGTTGTATTATATAAAAACACATTATAAATTCCTTCATAAAGTATGAGGGCTTTGAAATCACCTTTGTACTATATGAACTGATCCTGTTTGTTTTCCTAGAGAGGGCTGGATTTAGAACAGCACCGCTCAATCAATATGAAACACGAGCCAGAAGTGGGTCACAAAGGTCACACACTACACCAGCGAAGGATGGGAGCAGGGGAATCAACAAAGTTCCCCACTCTTTATGACCCAGCTGGAGCCTGTGGAGGGGAAGAAAAGAACGACACACTCCCACACAATCTTCCTATGCTCACCGCTTCTGCTGCTGGTGCCACCCCACCATGACATGCCTCCTGCATCTAAGCCAGTCACACTGGAGCTCCCCACTTCCCCATCTAGCACTTGGCTTTCCATTCAGCAGTACCACCCTCTTCCACCAACAAAAATTGCCAAACAATTCCTCTGTAGGTTATGCTGGGTTAAAGAACCAGAAGATTAGGGAATATACAGTGATCCCTGTTTAAAAAGTCAACATCCAACAAAATACGTAAATAATATATTAAAAGATTATGTAGTATTTATATTTCCTAAGCAATCCACTATGCAGTTCCCCACTGCAATTGATTTTTTAAAAGTGACCTAGTCAGTCTTCTTTTTATCATGGTTTTTTTTTTTAAAGCCCACACTCCATCCAGTTTGAGGACTCTTCAGTGTCTTTATGATTGTCATCTGATTTGTATCACAAAACCAGGCTCCTTTAGTGTCAGTAACCCATATTGGGAATGTGTCCAGGAAACAAGGCCTAAAAGAAAATGCAATGTTCATAGCAGAGAGAAGACAGTGCTGATCATAAAAGGTGCACATGGAGCACCTGTATTCTGCAGTAATTACTGTCCTGTTGATGTCACTGTAAATTCAGTGTCAGCCAAGATGTTCTCGGGACCTCTCCTCTCTCTCGAGATGCTATGCTTGTCCATCAATCTCCTGGCAATGACAGTGGCAGTTCCCCTGCATGATCAAAAGAGAGTGTATTGGAAATGCTGCTTCCAAAGAGAGGCAGCAGCTGGCACACACCTGGGATTAAGTTCCTGGTGTATTTAAGGAGATTTTGTAATTTTTGTGAGTTTTAGCAGTAAACACAGTCCCAAAAATTTGTTGCGGAGTTCTATTACACATTCATGTATTCCTGCTCCACATGTGTCAGGGAGCATTATAAAAGCCTTTATGAAAGAATAAGTTGAGCCCTGTTCCTCCTCCTCCTCACAAACCACTTTCATATCCTTTGCAGTTTGTCTATTGAGTAATTAGAAGGACACTCCCTCCAATCAGTTGGGGTCAGTTTACAGATGATGAGACTTGATGGCAGGAAGCAAAGCACATTTTCTGGTCCCTAGCACATGACTCCTGCGATATAAAGGAATCAGAACTCCATTGAGCTGGGCAACAAGAAAAGTAAAGCTCCTCTTAAACCCAGCTTTCACATATATCAGCAGGCAGAGATGATGCATAACTATGGATAGTGGGGGGTGCACAATTTAAAGGTTCTGGAGGGGAATTTGACTGTCCCACACGTCGGCACTGGATCTAGAACAGAGTTTTTCAAACTGTGGAGCGTGCCACCCTACGGGGGTGAAGAGGAACGTTCGAGGGGGGCGAGCGGTGATGCCAGGTGGCTTGGGCCAGTGATGTCAGGTGGTTCAGGCCAGTGATACCAGGCAGCTTGGGTTGGCCCCACACAGTGGGGCTCAGGATGGGAGTGCCACCTCCACCCCATGACACACCTTAGAAGCTGTTGCTAAATGGAAGGCAGGGCAAGCCCGGCTGCAGTGCGAGGGGAGCAGTTTCCCCTGGGCAGAGCCCCTTCTTATAGGAGTGAGAAAGTGGCCTCTGCCCTGGGAACAGGCAGGGGGCATTCTCCCAGGGCAGTCTGCAAAGCAAGCAGCAGGAAGTGCTGAGACTCCAGCAGCAGGGAAGGAGAAGCAGCCCCATGTAGCGAGAGCGGGGGGCAAGGCTCAGCCAGCAACCAGCCACCCTGCTGCTTCCTCCCTCCCAATGCTGCACAGACGCACGGTGAGTGCCACCACCAACGGGATGCTGAACATCCCAGCGAGAGGCGGCCCAAGGTCTTGCCTGCCCTTGCTGCCCTGTGGGGCAAAGTGTGCAGCAGCACTGTGGATGGGTCCCTTCAGAACATTTAGCTGTTGCTAAATGGAAGGCAGAAATTTGGAGGAGCATGTGACCCGACATGCCCCCCACCTCTCCCCACGCATCACCTCTGTCACCAGGCTCTGATACTGTGAAACTATCAGACCAGCTGTATCATCTGTCTTTCCTGGGCATTTGCATCATTGGGATCACTTGTGATGTCTGGTTTTGTCCACACATTTCAATGAGATGTCAGGTTCAAAATATGCATATTTACTTTTAAATCACACTTTTATTGTAGGAACATTGTACAAAAGGGTTTTAAATTATTAATCACATGCGACTCTACCACAAGCTGCATGTCGTTTCATGCACTATTTGGCCTGTCATTGTACTATGTTTTTATTTGCACCGCCTAATTTTATTTGATTATGCTGATAGATTCAGAGACTATAGATTTTCAAAAGACCAAAATGCTGCATCATAGTTTTTGAATGTCTTTTCCCTTGCATTTATACTTCTCAAAATACCTTGGAATTTTGTCATGGTGTCTTTCATACATATACATGACACGCCACTGGAGAAGACAGAACTCTTTATTTTTAGAACTTATGAAAAATGCATCCAAACTTCAAAGATGAATTAGAATCAAGCTTTCTGATCAGATTTTTTAGGATTTAAATGATGTGAGACTATGGGAGTGTAGACAATTACAAAAATGTGGTGTTTTATCTCTGCAGGGAAAAAAGAAATGTTTTCTGACTCCTAAGCGACCATCTAAAAATTCAAAAGGCAAGAAGGGTAGGCCAGGGAGAGCGTGAGAATGACTCTCTAGCCTGTGGTTAAGGTGTGCTCACCTGGAAGACAGGAGACCCAGTTTCTACTCACCCTGCTCCAATCATATTTAATTGGTTTTACGCAGTGGAACAGCACCAACAGGAGAGATTGAGAGAGCTGTGTCCCAGAATACCCCAGTGAATAGGCTACTCACCTGGGACATGGGAGACCCAAGTTCAAATCCTTTTTCACATCAGGCAGAGTGGGGATTTGAACCCAGTCTCCCACATCCTGAATGAGTTCCCTAGCCACTGGGCTGAAAGTTTTATAAGTGAGAACCACCACTTTCTGTGGGTTTAGACATACTCTGAGCATATCTACTGGATTGGGTTGACAGGCAGGGGAATGACTAGTTTGTGAATCCCTCTGGGGCTAAGGTGTTAGGAGCTGAGCTGTGGGGTGATGCCCGGACTAAGGTGACTTAAGCACATGCCCAGCCACTGAAACTTAAGACGCCTAGAGATATTAAGCACTCATGGAGTTAGGAGGCATCTGAGCAGGGATTTTGTGAATGCCAGTGGTGCCTAAGGTGGCAGTTGGGTATCTAAGTCCTCCTTGTGAATCCCACCTGAAATGTGAAAGTTGAGGTTGAAAGGAGAACTTGACTCCCTAATTACTGTGGTTTATGTTGTGTAAGGCTTTTTCACGTAATCACATGCTATTTCTAAAATATATGGATAGATGTCTGGCAGCTTGTAATACTGTGTATTATTCTGGAATGTATGTTCATTATGTTCATTAAAGTAAAAGTATATAGTAACCAACTTAGACAATATAGTATAATGATCTATAATTCCAGAATAATTAGTGAAAGGCATTCTCTTTGCATATATAAAGCTTTTCAATTAAATTATGGAATTGACTCCCAATAACTACATTACCATCCATACTGCTTCATTAATACACTTATTATAATTATACTATTATTATTTAGTGCAATTAAATACTTTGCTGGAACTATACATTTTTAAAATCAGATGATGGGCAACAAACAGTTTTACTTTACTTGTAAAGTTAGAAATACCTTGTTAACATTCAAACCAGCAGTGCACAAATATAAATTCTTTACAAGAAAAGATTGTACAATATTTTAAATACAGTAAATCAGAACCTTGCTAAACCATGCTCTCTATTCTGCACAAAAAACTTTGGTATCTCATGCCACCTTTCAAAAATATTTAACAGATGCAGTAGTGAAGTCCATTGTAATGAAGAAATTAGTGTAAACATACAAGACTGAAATCTTATGTGAATCTGATGTAGACAATAATTTTCTGCAATATCATTTGAGGAAAATTATGCGATTATAGAATTAAAGACTAGTCATAATTCACGTGAATAATCAGGAAAGTTAGTTTCACGTTTAACATTAGCATTGCCTGTCTATTGAACATTTAAATTTGTAACAAAGCTTTGGTAACATTATATTTTAATTTCCCTGTTTCTTTGCAAGAAAAAACAGGAAAAATCAAACCATCTTATGTTCGTGACGCTTGTAAGATCTTTGAACTATGTTCAAGGCCTCGAGCTTTTGGAATACACAAACTTCGCCATTTGAAATTGCTTCATCATTTTGCTCTTCCAGTTATTATATATTGTGCCAAAGAAAGTGTCTCTTCTGTGGAGTTCTCAAGCTAAGCCCAAGAAAGAATCCCTGCTGTGTGTAGTTTACAAGATGTGTAGCAGAATAAAGACTTCAAAACAGAATCCGTTTCCACAGTGCAATCTGTCTACAGAGAAAATCTTCCATGTTTAAAACTATATATATTGCGCTAGATCTTCAGTAAGCATGCCCATTTGGGCATAGCTGTGCTCATTCACACCAGCTGAGGATCTGGACCATTAAGTATAGTATTTACTTAGCATTGCACTTAGCATAATAATTCATCCCAAAGGCAGCAATAACTTGTCCCAAAGTTACTATTGCACATTTGCAGAATTGAGGTTTTAAATAGTCGCAGCTTATTTTCTTCAACCAACAAAAGAGCTTAGTTCTCAGTGGGGACTAAACAACCTGAACATTTCAGATGTGCAAATTCTGCTGGTTTTTTTGTTGTGTAAGCAAAATATGTCTGCATGGACTCAAAAAAGGAAGTGTGCATTTTTTCATTCTTGATTAATTCAGACATCTGAAGAGATTTTGCTCAACAATTAGCTCTCCCCCTGCCCTACACACACACACACACACACACACTGTCACTAATGTGCTGCATGGAAAATTTCAGAGAGGAAAATTTTTGCTAGGCAAGAACATATGAAAATGGAATTTTAATTGAAATCCCTGAAGTTAACTTTGATCATAGAAGGCACTGCGAGGCAGCCACTAAAATGACTTCCGAATTTTTCAAGATATCGTATTGCACTGTGAAAGGGCAACAGTGAAAGTGGTTATTGCTGGTACATTCAACAGCCTAACTGAAACTGTGTTTAAATGTTTAGCCTTCTTAAACGTTTGTAACTATTTTATGATAATTAAATGTAGTAGTGTTGGATAATTATCACTTAAATTCCCATATTGACAGAGCTTAATCATGATTCATATCTTGTGTGAATTATGAAGCAAAATCACAGCTGGAATTTGGCCAAATGCAGCTGCTCCACATGTATCTGTATGGAGAAGTATAGGAATGTACTATACCTGATCAAACCTATGGTCCATCTAGTCCAGAATCCTGTCCCAGACAGTGACAGATGCTTCAGGGGAAGGTGCAAGGTTCTCCAAAGTGGGTTGTTATGGAATAACCTGCCCATAAGGGAAGCGTCTATTCTACACCTCTGTCAGCTGGAGGTTACCTTATGCCCAAAAGAATGAGCTTGCATACTTTCAACACACTGAAAGTATAGATGTATATATGGGGAAAGCAGGGCCGGCGCGCCCACTATGTGACCCTAGGCGGTCGCCTAGGGTGCCGGGAGCCGGCTAGCCGCGGCTGCCGCCTGCCCTCCCAGCTCTGGGGCTGAGCCGGAAGCGGGGGGCGGCTGGCCGCAGCTGCCGCCCAACTCCACAGCTCAGCCGGGAGTGGGGGGTGGCTGGCCGCGGCTGCCACCCGGCTCCGCAACTCAGCCGGGAGCGGGAGCGGGGTGGCTGACCGCAGCTGCCTCCTGCCCTCCCACCTCCGCAGCTCAGCCGGAAGCCAGGGGGGGTGGCTGGCCGCAGCTGCCGCCCGCCTCTGTGGCTCAGCCAGGAGCGGGGGGCGACTGGCCACAGCTGCCGCCCGGCTCCGCAACTCAGCCGGGAGCGGGAGGGGGGCGGCTGACCGCGGCTGCCTCCTGCCCTCCCGCCTCCGTGGCTCAGCCGGGAGCCGGGGGAGGGGCGGCTGGTTGCAGCTGCCGCCTGCTTCCGCAGCTCAGCCAGGAGCGGGGGGAGTGGCTGGCCACGTCTGCCACCCGCCTCCGCAGCTCAGCTGGGAGCGGGGGGGCGGCTGGCCGTGGCTGCCTCCCAGCTCCGGGGCTGAGCCGGGAGCCGGTGGAGCAGCTGGCCGCAGCTGCGGCCAGCCTCCGCAGCTCAGCCGGGAGTGGGGGGGTAGCTGGCCGCGGGCGGGGGGCTGAGCTGCTGGCCCGCAGGGGGTGGGGGGGAGACTGGCTGCCGCGGGGGGGGGGCGGTGTTAGCTGGGGGGGAGGACGCTGGGGGGGGAGGGCACGGGGGGCGGTGTTTGCTGGGTGGGGGCGGGCGCAGGGCTGGTGCAAGGAAGTTTCGCCTAGGGCGCGAAACTTCCGTGCACCAGCCCTGGGGGGAAGGGAGAGGGTATTGGAAAAATGAGATTTGATAGGTGTGTGGGGGGGTGACTGTTTGTCACATTCCATTTCCCCTCCACATGGACACATCCGATGTGAGCATGGTCAGTAGAATGCTTACTGCTTACTTTTTATTAGTGTGTGCGGGCGGAGGGGGACGGGGGAGGGCAATTTCACAAGCTGTTTGATATCTGGTTTTGGTGTTTTTGTCCTAGGAGAGCATCAAAGAAGAATCACTTCTATATCTATATATGTATATATATGTTGATTACAGGCTTTTCTTGACACAAATTATTTCAGATGAAAGAGCCCCGAGTTATGAGTTGTCCTGTGTTTATGTAGTGCTACTTTCCATTACTAGTGGAAGAGCTGATCTTAGAAATATAGCTGTTTAAATTCTACACAGCATCATCAGAGTGCAGTACTCAGCAGGACACCCAGGGTTGGGTAAAGAGCTTTGGCTTTTGTTTCCTGTATTATTATAATGACTTTTCTAGCACAAAGAAACCTTTCAGCAGTCTTCTACATAATGAGACAGTCCCTTCATTTTAGATTCTAATTTCTTTCACCCTCACACAGTTGTGATTTACTAACATCACAAGCACGAGCAATGTTTAAAAAGGCCTGCTTATTATTCATATGGTGTTTCCAGCGATACTAATTGGATGGATTCTCCACACCTGTACCCTCTCTTAGGCGAATATCAAACCAGCTCAAATATCAAACCTGTGTTCTCTCTAGTAGTTGAACTAATGATGCTGCAGCTTTAACCCACTGCATGGATGCCTGTATTATTTTTTGTAGGCAACTGTCAGGAATTCTATAAGTAACTTATTAAACATTTATACAGCCCCATTATCAATTTTACATGGTACTTTCTGGGGAATGTAAAAGGACAGTCCCTGCCCCCAAAGAGCTTGCACAATCTAAATTAGACAAGCAAAGAAAAGAAAAGATAGTAGACAAAGGAAGAGGACAGGAAGAGAGGGAGACAAAGGGTACAAGAAATATAAATTAGTCTTATTCTAGAATAGGAGAGTTAGAGATGTAAGGGGAGCTTTTTAAAGGCACAACTACAGACACCTAAGTTCCCTTCGTGCCTTTGAAAATCTCCCCATAGAGAATGAGGTAAGGCAAGTGGGAGGAGTAGAGAGCAAAGAAGTGAAAGAGCAAAGAGCAGGAGAGTAGTGGGTTTTGAGGAGGGAGCTGAAGAAATGGTGTAAAAGTGCTGATGCACAGGAAGAGGGGTGTTGTTCCAGGGACAGGAGAATAATATGGAAAAGGCACAAAGGTGAGACTTGAAGGAGAGAAATGGAGTAAAAAAAAGGCAAGAAGCCTGGAGCAAGTCCAGGGGTGAGGTGAGAACAGCTGGAGATAATAACTGAAATGGAAGCAGAAATAGGATCTTTGAAGGGAAGTCAAGGACTGTGAATTTATGTAGAAAGAAACAGACCTGCATGATACCCACATAGGGGGGAGGAGGGCATTGGGCTAGAGGTGATGTGTAGGCCCATGACATATCCTTTATGAAAGGCAATATAGCAAAGAAGAGGAGGCTTGGCTCTGTATGTCAGATGAGATTCTATTCTCAGCTGTGTCTGAAGTGACCTACCACTTAATTACCTTATTTGTAAATCGGGTGAGTGACACTTGCCTGCTCATAGGGCAGGCGTATGAGGATGTGGTCAGAAATACAGGTTGTGAACTGCACAGAAATATTAACACAGCTCTAGGCAACACTCTCCTCCTAAAGCAAGAAATAGAAAGCAGGAATTCTCATACCCAACACTCCACAGTTGTGTAACCCTCTGGCAAGTATGTGTTGTATTGTCCTCTTAGAGGACAATAGACTACTTCTGTTGCCAATTACTCCTTTAACTCAAGTGGAAATTCTCTATTGTGGATCTAAAGATCCTGGATTCAAACAGTGTTGACAGTCCAGGTCAGAAAGAATACTATGTGATTATAATATATAGGCACAAAAGGATAAAATTCAAGTTGCACAGGTAACCTCTATGTCATACTCCCTAACTTTTGAGTTCTAAACTTTGCAACCTTAAAGTTCTTTTCAAACAGCCTTTTTGTATGATAGGTATATAAACAGATATACAGACAGGAACTCCTCATAAGTCAGCCCTTATTGGAGGACTGTGTGCCTTGGGACACTTCTAATCAGCTACTGTGCTTCACCAAGTAGGTCACCAGTTTGAATCCAGCCCCGTTTTTAAGGATTAAAAGGATGCAATCTTCAACTATTCACAATGTCACGTGCACAGTATGCAGATAATGGAATGTTATACCACCATGGATTGTTACAGAAGATTGGTAAATTGTACAAAAGGGATGCAAGCCCTGAGTTGTGTTCCTTAAAGAGTCCCCTACTGATTTTGGACTCATGGGATTGGTATGTAGAATAAACAAATAATTAGTCAAGTAACCACCAAGCTTTAATCATAGTTTTCCATCCACAAACGTTAGTAAAGGAATGTTTGAGTGGGAGGGCGAAAGGATGAATTTGTTTAATCTAAAACTCACTAAAGAAGCATCATTACACTACGCTGCTTCTGTTAAATTTTATTTTGCACACAGGCATGAGATTTCCCAATTAATTTGCTGATTGCACTGTATCTAGAATTCTTGTTCTACTAAAGTGACAACTTTTAGTTTGGTTGGTAGTAGCACAGTTCCTACATCTTCAGCATATCTTCCGCAAGAGCTGAGAGTGTTTTACAGAGATGGAGCCCCTCCTTCTTTGGAGACAGCCAGCTGCCACTATATTCTTTCTCTCCCAGTGGAGTCCTTTGGCAGTAGATTTCTTTTACAGTTGTGACTACAATTTCAATAAGGAGAGTATTGGTTTAGAAAAGGAGGTATTTAGCAGAGCACAGAATTATTGTTTTAAATGGCTGGGAAAATGATGAGAATTCCACTCCCTGGGTTGAGCTTGCAGATTAAACACGAATATCACTGGCTACCATAAATGCTGCCTTTTACCCTGTGTGACACTGGGGCAGCTGAGATAACTGAAACACATATGCAGCTAACTCCATAGTTAAATAGAAAAGGGCTTTCAGAGCGGGTCTATTGACTCTAAAACGTCAAACTCCAGTGCTGCTCATACTGACCACAGATTTGTTGATCTCTTCAAGGACTACCACATTACATGGGCTTTTGTATGAGGGGAGAGATCTGAGGTTCTTTTTCATTTGTGGGGATGAAAGGGGGTGGGGAGGAGTTGGAGTTGTTTATTGGTATTGAGCCAGTTTGTAAAATTATTCATTATTTTTATATTGTAAGTGTGCTAAGAAAATATTCTGCTTAATGCAAGATAGAGAACTAACAAAGTCAAATATGGCCCTATTTGAGCACAAAGTTCCTTTTATTTTTTGAAATGATCTTAAGCTAGTCTGTTTGACTTTAGCAGTAATAATGTAAATAAAATGAAGTCTGGATTGCCTTACATAAAGCACCATGATTTACATAAAGCACCCCAGAACATAATGCAATTACCCTAGTTTGAAAACTAAACCAGTGTTTGGTATTTACTGTATTTGTTTAAAATGACTCTGACCTGTTAAGTGACTTTTTCTCTGGTACCACCTTCTCTTCTGGATATAATGTTCTTTGTTTATGTGTCTCCCAACAAAGTGCTAAATTCTGGCCTGACTTAAATATTGGCTTTGTTTGGGTTGTACCACTAGACGTCAAGCTAGAACTTGGACTATAGTTCCTTTGCGTTTCTAATCATCTTTGTCTTCCTTGTAACATTCCCTGTATGTTGAATCCATTTTGATTCCAGTGTAACTCTAGCCTCCGTTATAATAACCAACTTTCTACTGTACAATTCCTAAACTATCCATCCTTTGCTGCTCTGTTTTCATCAAGGACCTGCCCTTGGCAACTAGGATAACAGCCTGCTAGAGAAGATTTCTTCCTTTCACACACCACAATACATCTTTGCTTTTCCAAAGAGATTTCTGAAGCTCCTCAGACAACCTCACTACAAAACAATGTGTCCATGTGCTCTGTCCCTGATAGCTACCTTTTCTTCTCACACAGCTTTGAAAGAATGCCAGCTTATTTATTAGGTTCATCTAAACATAAAGCAAACAATTCATTATTCATGTTAAATCCTTCTGTGCTCCCTTTTTATACAGTCGGTATATTAGCTTCTGAGGAGCTCTGTGATTTCTTTAGCAACCAATTCTGTAGTCATTGTGCAGCAACCAAGTTACAACAAGTGTCATTTATTTCCAGTCCAGGATCCAGAACCTTTGATGTAGCTGAACTGCACAGAGTACAAATTAGGAATATGTGTGCAAAGGTGACTCAAAGCTCAGGTTTGGAGTCCCCTGATCTTGTTGCGATTCTGTGCATACTAACCCCACCCTATGCTGAGAAGGCTTCTCTAATTTATGCCAGCTACAAATGGTATAGGACTGCTACAAGAGGTTGAAACTGAAGACAAGGATCTATGTGGCATCCCAGCCACTCTCTCTTTCCTCTGACTGCACCTTCTTTTCTCAGCTATACCAGCAGTAGTGAAGATGAACGACATCGGAACTCCGCATACTGACTCTTCTCCACTAGAGAATCTATGTTTTGTCGGGGTGACTCCTTCTTGAGTTGGTTAAACCCACTTCCCAACCAGATTGTGCTGTCATTGTAAAAGTAGCCATACCTCATTGGAGGATCTGTCTCTTAATGTCTTTGCGTTCTATACTCTTAAATGCTCTCTGACTTCAGGGTGTCTGCTTCTCATATCATGGGATGGCCAGTAACCATGTTTTTGATGGATAAAATTATGTTGATTAGATCAGTGACCGTGATTGCCAATTTGTTATGTCATAGCTGAACACTGAGCTTTCCAAGAAGTTAAATACAGTAAACAAAACAAAGGTAGGACAGAATCTCTGACCTGAAAAAACTTCAATCAGAGGACATGCATATGGTCATGCTAGGACAAATTAAGTGGGAAGAAATGACCAAATTATTAGTATATTTCACAGGTGGGTTTTTAGAAATGGTAAGGTGGAGAGGCAGGGTATCAAAGAGAATTGTTGAGTTCTTTCATATTTCTCTCTTGACTTCAAGCTATTCTGATATTTTGTTGCACAAACATTTTCTCACTTGCACATCTCCTGTTGATATTCAGCAAAACTCAAGTGTATCTTTACTGTGTATCCTCTGCTTGAGTAAGGTCCATGTAATCTTTCTGGATCTTCTGCTGTGTTCATTCATTCTTAGAGTGAAGACCTGTTAGCAAAGATGAATGTAGCACCCCCTATCCACCCAGTTACCTCCTTTAACACCAATCTCCTTTCAGGTTTAGATGAACAGGCCTGGGTTCTTCTGGATCCCACCTCCAGCTTAGCAGGGTGTAACGTAGTTTATTTTCTTCCCATATGAATTTATTTAGCGGTGTCTCCACCCTCCTTGCTCCTTCCTGGCAGGGGGTCACCAGAGCAACTTGGAAGGAAAATTCTAACCACAAGGAAACGCCCAGTTACTTGCTAGATAGTTGGAGACTCCCAGGAAATAACACAAATACATACAATATATTCAACAGAGTAATTATATTAAACAGGAAGTAAATATAACAGAAAAGGTAAGACAATACTCTTAGGGTCACTGTTGCACGCACTGATAATACCTGTGAATTTCCCCAGTCACGTGACTTGATATAGCAAGACTAAAGTTAAGTGTCCTGTTGGTACACGTAATTTGTAGGGGTCCTTGTTGGCCTGTGACTATGATAATCTCTGTGCAGCAGTTAGAAACTTGACCAACTGGCTTCAGTACAGTCCAAATGACATGGGATAAGATGGTAAATCCCTCCACAGATTTAATAGCAGCAGGTAATAACATCCCCAAACCCTTACCTCCCATGCAATTTCCCTGATTATCTAACTAACAGATGGTGCACTCACAACTCCATGAATGCACCTCAGTTTCAGAGATGAATCTGGACTCCTCAGTCACTACGCAGTGGCTGATGACCCCTGCTGGCAGGGATCCTCTTCATGCAGGAGTCAGGCTGCTTCTGGTCCCCAGATTTCCCCTCACCACAAAGGAAAGCAGGGTTCAAGGTGCAGATTACAAAAACTCTATGAAACACCCTAACTGTAGTCTCTACCCTAGTGCTCAGATATACTCACAGCAAGCAGGCAGCCCTGGACTAGCAGCCAGTGAAGAGCTGACTGATTTTACCTAGAGAGCTGGAGGGCTTCCTCTGCCTGGCTGGGTGGACAGTTTTCCCAACAAAACTCTATAAACTGAGAGTCACCTGGAAGAGGAGAAGTACCACGCTGAGGAATGTTGCTCCAGGTCCCCAGAGGCCAGTTCTCAGGAGACCTTGCATGCAGACCTTGGACTCACCAGCTCACCCACAGCCAGTCTTGCCCTTTCTGTGACTGACTCCAAACTACTCCAAAGTGGCTTTTCCCCTCTCACAGTGGTCTTGAAGGTGAACATCTCACTTCTTATTGGTCAGGCTAGCTCTTCTTCCCAGGTTTTCACTTGTCAGTAATTTGATCCTACCCTCCTCCTTTCCCTCAGACATAGCTTTTCCTCTGAGCAGGCACCCTCCTATCCTCTCCCATGCCAACAGGGCCCCTGTCAGGTCAGATTCTGCCCTTGACTCCCTTCCTCCCAGAGTCAGACCCACTCCCTGAGTTACAAGCGGCACACACAGCCTCAGGAACCTAGGTAAACTCATTGGGGGATACATCAGTGAACATGTTCAGATCTACAGACCACGCTCACCTCTTTGATAAGGCCTTTTGCCAGTAGATAGTATCTTCACAACTTGTAGTTGTGGAGATTGGAAGGGCGAAGTGGAATATGAGAGGAAGATGAAAAAGGAGGGGAAACACACACTCAGAAACAAGAGAGGCTGTGAAAATATTCCCATTAAGGGTGCACTCATTGCTACCTTTAATTGCTGTAGAGCACATAGATACCAGGATGACAGGCACTTTAGAACAAAGGAAACACATGCACTTCCAATTTTCAAGCACTGTCGATTTGCTTTCTGGGGTTCCCAAATTTTTCCATAATACATGCCAGATGTTAGTAGAAAGATTGCTTAGTGTACACCTCCCCTCCCATTTGTAATCATATTACATCCCTGTGGCAACTACATGTTACATAAAAGAGTAATAGTAGGAAAATGACATTTTTAGCCCCTTTAAATGTAGTTTAGCAAATGGAAACCAGGAGGAGAGTTAGAACTGTGCAACAAACTAGCTCTCTGGACCACCAGGAGCTGTCCCATGGCCTCCAATGACACACAAACCCAGTTTAGGAACTATTAATTTATAGATTACACATCTACCATAGGTACAGTACTTCTGCCCTAGTTCAGATCTATCTCAAATGGTTTCAATCCTGAGTTTCACAGGGCAAAATGACTATAGTTTGAGATTTACTTCTGGAAATCCCTGTATAAGAGCTAAATGTCGTTACATTCAAAATTCTCTGAGTGCTTTCTTCCTCATGCAGATGTTGTCTTCATGTGTGTTCTATGTATCTATTCAGTTGTAAAATCCTTCAAACAGTGCCTTTGTCTTGAGTGCCTTGCTCTTCTCTGGATCCATAGAAATAATAACAACAAAAATAATGATTGTGAAAAAATTTTAATATCCTAACTCACCTTGGGATCATCATTCATAGCTAAAATAATTGAAAATGTAAATATATCTTAGATGGACCATTTATAAAGATTATTCTCCAATTCACCATAGGGACTCCAATTCTTACAATCGTAAATTAGCTTGCTTTTATTTTCAGCAGAAAAATGTTACAAATTAGGAACTAATTGTCCCATGATCGATTGATAATTTTCCCTCCCATTGTGTGTGCAAAGCTACTAGATGGCAAGCATTCCGCTTCCAACAGCAGGAGAAAGTATCAGTCAATTATGAGACAATTAGTTCCAATTTCTGCTACTTTTTTGCATGTGCTGACAAGATTGCCTTAAACGTGTAAAAACAGTGATTAACCGTAGACAACATGTAACTTACTTTTAAACTTAAAAATCAAACCTAGAGGCAGATGCTTCCAGAAGCAGTTGTTTCTTGGAGAGTTGAATTTAATGAAATAATAATTACTGTTTGACAGCAATTAGTAGAGGCTGTCATGACCAAGTCAACTTCCATTTGTGGTTTTTCAAGGCTCCTCATGATTGCAGCTTTGACATGACATGAAATGTTCTTGAAAACCTCAACATCAACATTGTTAATTAATTTAGACTGTGCATCATAGACAAACCCCTTACTTCACCACAGCACCCCAGAAATAAGCCCCAAACATAAGTTCCTTTATGAGAACATTCGTGGAACAGAAAACATCACAAACTTCAAGGGTCAAGACATAATATTCATTTGGTCATCTAGCTTCATTCTCGCCCTTACTGAATAATAATGTATCACCAATCAATATACAGGATGTGTCTGAGATTTATTCATGTAACTTATGTATGTGTATGTACACTACATATATGAAGTTAATATTTGTGTGCTAAACTCGTGATCATTTTATAAATTACATTTATCCTGCACCTTTTGAGTGCAACATTTGAGTCCTTTATTACACACACATTTGCAAAGCTTTGAAGCTGATCATCATGATTCAATAATGCAAGTATTCTTCCCATTAGAATGCTTGGGTGACAAATGTTGAAGTTTTAATACCAAATACCAACCATTTTCGATTAAAATATTTTTCTAAATGCCAATGGTATAAGCTCATCATAAGAGCTGAAAGACTGAGTTATTTCCTTCTCCCACATTCCTCCAGTCATGCAGGCCAAATTTTATGCCCTTTGGTACACAACCATGTGTAACCCCAGTATTCAAATGATGCTTTCAATGACCATACTGCCTACAATAGGCTTTCACAAATGAACCTGACTAGCCCTTGGAATTTAGTAAATAATTCTGTTGATGATGGATGTTGCACAAGAGGAATAGAATCCAGCCCACATTCTCTTAGTTGTTTGGCACTGCAGATTTAACAGGAAGAAAAAAAAGTCAATACTTAAGTCCAGATTCTTTAATCATTAAAGTCAGCAGGTATGACTGAATATACACAGGGAGCAGATCTTTTCAGAAAGAAGGTGCCATTATATATAGTCACTTGTCAGAGTAGACCCATGCTTTGAATTACCAGTTATTTCGCAACCTAATTCTAAGGATTAACTACACTGTGAGGTAACACTAAATTGTGCTTCTCAGCTCCCTGTATTTAATACTTCAATGCATGCATCATCCTGCATGTTCCTAATTAATTTAACTAATCCCATGGTTACTGAGTGCAGAAATTTGGACAAGTAAGAAATATCAATTGAAGGAAAATTCAAATGGGGAAAAAAGTGAATTCAGAATTGTGGCGTACAGATACTAAAGAAAGCATGTTAGAGTAATAGCATCTGTCTTTCATGAATTTTACAATTTCTGTTGTATTACTGCTTATGAATTTTATCACTTCATATTTAATCTCTATGGCTTGTTATTAGTTTCTACTCTTTTTTAAAGGCAGTGATTTGACAGTAGCCAAATATGTGAATAGAAATTGATTTTATGCAATACACACAACAAGAATTTTATTGATTATAAAGGACTTCATTATTTGTAGAATTACTCTAAAATTATTTTGGAACAGCAAGAACTCTCTCTGGACTATATTAAAATTTCATGCCTAAATGCAGTTGAACATTAATTTTTATGTGAGTTCTTTGTTTTGTGCTGCAGTATAAAAGAAGTCTGTTGGAAGTAAATATCAGGGGAGTACAAATGCAGATTAAAGCTTCAGGAAACAAGATGTAAGTGTGAAAGATGACAGAATGATCATGTGGGAGGAAATAGCTGAAGCTTTTTTCTCTCCTTCATTCCTATTCATAATTATGGTTAAGAGCAAGGGCCTCGGTCATTTTACTGCAGCATTCGCAGATAATCGCGGAAGATAGTGTGGTTAAATTATATGCATTCAGATATTTTGGTAGGCTCGATAATCTTACCGATCTTGATTCACAGCAACAATGTCAACATCTAGAGATACAACTTTGTCTCCAGCACAGTTTTCTTTAATATTAAGAAAAAACAGATGACTAAGAATTTCTGTATTTAGGGTCAAATCCTGGCTTCAGTGCATAGCCCATTTAACAGTGGCTGGCTGGAGGTCAACTCCAGCCACATGTATGTATTGGGAATGTTTGCAGGGGATTTGTGTATCAGGATGATGGTGTCTTTTCTCTACCTCAAACTGCCATTTTTAGACTGTTATGTCTGCATTATAGCTGCCATACTCTCTATGGCTATTATGATGCCCTCTTTGCATTGTGGAATGGCTACTGCAATCAAGTTGGTAAGGCTGGAATTTTCAAAATCACTCACTTCAAACGTCTTTGTTGGCCTAACTTTGCTCTCATTGAAATCAATGGTAGGTTTACTGCTGACTTCTGTGGAAGCAAAGATACACTGGTCCTGAGCACTTTTGAAAATTCCACCCAGAAACTGAATGTTGACTTGATATTACTTATCATTACATTGGGCTGATGTATTGTCTAGGCATGTCACAAAATGAAAATTAATGGAAGCACATGCAATTTAGAGGTGAAGATAGAAATTCAATATGCCATTTATGCTTCTCGATACAGTTACTGTAAATTCACTTTTGGCCCAGAAACAGTGTTCTTTGGAAGAAAGTTCAGAATTGTTTTGAACCAGGAGTTAATGTTCACTTGTGTTATCTGCCTAACCAATGAAAGGTGGAAGTCCTAGAGCTTTTAAATGGTCACGTACTGGTAACAGGGCTTGGTAGTACCCTGTGCTTTTTGAGTGGCTGTTTTTCAGTTTTGTGTATGACTCTTTGACAACAGACCGATGACAGTTTTAATGTAGTACTATAGCCCTGGAGAAATGTTTTGAGTCGCAAAATAGTAACTTTGGCCTGGATACACAAAAGGAATTAGGTGTTGTGTTGCTGAGCGTCACGGCGCCTAACTTTTAGGCACCTAGAAAATCACTGGGATTCGCAAAGCCTGAGTTAGGCCCCTAGACACTATACAATGAATGGGGGGAGAGAGGCACCTTCACAAAAGACAGAATTCTAGGCAAAGAGTCACTTAAGCTAACCAATGGGAGATGCTGACCATAGGGATGTGTGACCCTCTCGCAGAGATAGGTCCCTAAGTCAGGCCTGCAGTGAGGTGGTGATTTTTGAAGTTAAGCAACAGCTTCAACAGGCGAGATTGAAGGAACCCCACATCTGAATATCCCATAGGTCAGTGGTTAGCACTGACAGATGTCAGACCCCTTTTCACATCCCTTCTTCCCCCTGAGGCAGAGGGGAGACTTCAACTGGGGGGTCTCCCACATCCAAGATGAGTATCCTCATCCCTGGGCTAAAAGTTATAACTGATGTCGTCCTCCTCCCACCCTATAGCTGTTTTGTGTGAACTTGCCTGAGGGGCACAAGCTAGTAGGTGTGCTCAGAGGGCACCTACTGGATCGGACCCAGCACGTGACTTAGTTAGCCAATGCCAATCTTCCACGGCGGCTTTGGCAGGAGATAGACACCTGGACGTCTAGAGAGAGGCAGCAGTGTGCATGCCCAGTAGTGGAAACAGGCACCTCTGGGAAATTTTACTACAAAAATCTAGGTGCCTACAGGGTTCAGCATGAGTTTTGTGTACCATAGAGATGCCAAAACTGGGATTTAGATTCCTAAAGCAGGGATTTAAGCACCTAACTACTTTTGTGTATCCGGGCCTTTATAGCTTAGACATGTGCCTATGGCTGGTGATCACCTTATGAGGCTATACAGCATATTAAATTGAAGCTGAAGGTCTGGGTTCAACCCTCAGCCACATTATTCCCACGACAGACACAATAAAATTCTCAGTATGATATACCTGGCAAGCATCAGAAAGCAGTTTTAATATTGATTATATACAGCTGTCAGTTGGCCCGATAGTTCCTATAAGCTTGAAGAGCTGCTGGGGTGGCGGGGAGGGAAGGGGTCTATTCTTAACACAGATGCATAGATTCCAAGCCCAGAGGGGACCATTCTGATCATCTACTCTGACCCCCTGTATAACACAGGCCATAGAACTTCCCCAAAATAATTCCTAGGGCATATATTTTAGAAAAACAGACAATCTTGATTTAAAATTTGTCAGTAATGGAGACTCCGCCACGACCTTTAGTTATTGACCACTGTCGGAAGACAGGATACTGGACTAGATGGACCTTTGGTCTGACCCAATATGGCTGTTCTTATGTTCTTAATTGTTCCAATAGTTAATTACGCTCACTGTTAAAAACTTACACCTTATTTCCAGTCTGAATTTGTCTACCTTCAACTTCCAGCGATTGAATCGTTCTATACCTTCCTCTGCTAGATTAAAGATTCCTTTATCAACTATTTCTTCCCCTTGTAGTACTTACAGACTGTAAGTCACCCCTTAACCTTCTCTTTGTTAAGATAAATAGACTGAGCACCTTGAGTCTATGACCATATGGCATGTTTTTTACTCCTTTAATCATTCTTATGGCTCCTCTTTGAACCTCTCCAAGTTATCAACATCCTTCTTGAATTGTGGATACTAGAAGTGGATGCAATATTCCAGCAGCAGTCGTGCCGATGCCAAATATAGAGGTAAATTAACCTCTCTACTTCTACTTATGATTCCCGTTTATGTATCCCAGTATCTCATTAGCTCTTTTGGCCACAGCATCACATTGGGATCCCATGATTACTCACCATGGCCCCTGTGACTGAATGCACCCCTAAATTCACACCCTGCACGCATTTGTAATAATCTCTGTAAAAAAATATGCCTTGTAAGGTATCATTTGAAAACTAATAACTCACTGGTGAACAATATCAAATGTGTGTAACATTATTATATATAAAGTTATAAACATAATCTGAAATTAGGTCTGAAATGTGTGTACCAGACAAGTCTGGGTAAACCAGTTTCTCAAAGACAGAGGACAAGCTGACGCCTCTAGCCAGCCGTCATCAAAGTTGATAGTCAATCAGCTATAAGTGGTCTTTTTTTGGCAAGAAAGGGAGGCAGGAACAAACAGATCATGGAACAACATCATGGAACCTTTTTTACCATCAGAATCCTTTTCTCAGTCCTTAGCGGGAATGAGCTTGTCCAAAGGGTGACTGAACTTTAAAAGAGGGGCAAAAACATCCCAAGTTATCTCTCCCTATCCATCTCTCTCTCTCTCTCTCTCTCTCTGTCATCTAAGAAGACAAAAGAAACAGCCATTGGACTTTAGGTGCAGATCCTGGCCTGAGAATTTGGTCAGCAATGTTACTGGAAACATGTGGTAAGGGATTTCACCTTGAACCAAGTCTAGTTCACTAAGTTTTAATACTAGGAAGCATTTTATCTTTATTTCTCTTATAACTATTTCTGACTTTAATGTCTTGTACTCACTTAAAATCTCTCTTTTTGTAGTTAAATAAACTTGTTTTATTCTTTAATCAAAACAAATCCAGTGTTGTGAATTGTTTGAGTAACTGCATCTGGGGTAGCAAAGTGTTGTATGTTGTTCCCTGACAGCGGCAACAAACCTAAAATATCTGAACTGTCCAGGAGAGGCCGGACAGTGCAAAACACGTGTTTTTTGGGGGGAAATTCAGGAGTGTGTTGGGAGTCCCCCTGCAAATAGTAACCAACGCTGCTGGAAGCCAGTGCATAACTAGAGTGTGCTGACAAGCTGCTGGGCTCAGAGTTGCTGGACCAGGGCTAAGGCTATACACAGACACTCGGTATGACCTGCATGCTGACAGGCTGATTGTGAGCGACCCAAGTTGGAAGCTACAACAGCAAAGCATTGTGGGGCACTCAAGGTTGCAGGGCAGGAGTGACGCAGCACCTAAGTTCCCTCTAATCTGCACAACCACGCAGCTGCCTAGTAAGCCCCGTGCAGGGACTCAGGGCTGTGGCGGGAAGAGATGCCTCTCCCCAGCATGGACCTGCTGTGATGGGGAGAGGCACTCCTCCCCGCCAGCCCCAGCACGGACCTGCCCCGGACGTGCCATGGCCGGGGGAGAAGAGCCCCTCCTTCGGCCCAGCTCACCCAAGGCCCGCTGGAGCTGCTGGGGAGAGGAGTGCATCCCTCGGCCCAGCCCAGCCCCGCTGGAGCTGCCATGGCCAGGGTAAGGTGCCTCTCTCCCAGCCCCAAGCTGCTGCGGCCACTTGGCGAGAAAGGGCTGGGAGAGTCCTCTCTCCCCACCGCAGCCCCAGGGCAGCCTGCACCCCAAACCCCTCATCCCCAGCCCCACCCCAGAGCCTGCACCCGCTGCATCCCAACCCTCTGTCCCAGCCCTGAGCCCCTCCCACACCCCGAACCTTTCATCCCCAGCCCCAGAGCCTACAGCCCCAGCCAGAGCCCTTATCCGCACCCCAACCCCAACCACATGAATTTTGTTATGTGCACCTATATGAAGGTGATGTGTCTACATTCTTTGTTCACAAATGTATCCATTTAGCCATATTAAAACATATATTGTTTGTTTATACCCAGTTTATCAAGTGATCTACATCACTCTGAATCAGTGACCTGTCCTCTTCATTATTTACCACTCCTTCAACTTTTGTGTTATCTTCAAACTTTATCAGTGATGATTTTATGTTTTCTTCCACCTCATTAATAAAGATGTTACATGGCGCAGGACCAAGAACTGATTCCTGCAGGACCCCAGTGGAAACAGACCCATTTGATGATAATTCCCTGTTTACAGTTACATTTTGAGATCTAGCTGTTAGCCAATTTTTTATCCTTTTAATGTATGACATGTTAATGTTATATTCTAGTTTTTTAATCAAAATATCATGTGGTACCAAGTCAAATGCCCTACAGAAGTCTGTCTATTACATCCAGTCTGACAAAGTTCCTCCTCTACCTTGGTGGGTCCTGCGCTTGTTGGCGGATTTTGCTTGCCTCAGAGATCTTCCCCTCTGGTAGAACCCACAGTCCAGGTTAACTCCTCCTGTGTCTGATCAGGAGTTGGGAGTTTTGGGGGGGAACCCGGGCCTGCCCTCTACTCCGGGTTCCAGCCCAGGGCCCTGTGGACTGCAACTGTTTAGAGTGCCTCCTGGAACAACTGCACGACAGCTACAACTCCCTGGGCTACTTCCCCATGGACTCCTCCCAACACCTTCTTTATCCTCACCACAGGATCTTCCAGCAGTATGCCTTCTCACTCTTAGCTCCTAGTGACTCTAGCTCCCAACTCCTCACACGCAACCTCCTTCCACACCTCCTGACATCCCCCGCTCACTGACTAACTGGGAGGCTTTTAACTAGTTCCAGCCGGCCCTTGATTGCTTTCAGGTGTCCCAATCAATCTAGCCATCTGCACTGCTTTTTCTAGAAGGATCTTAATTGGCCCCAGGTGTCTTGATTAACCTGAAGCATCTGCAATTTGGTTTACAAGGTATCAGGGATTTGTTTAGCCTGGGGCTAACATACTGGTTCCTCACCACTTTGCTATAGCCATCTGGCCTTGCCCCGTCACACCACACTATTACCTTTATCAACCAAACTTGTATTTTCATCAAAAAAGATATCAAGTTAGTTTGACAGGATCGGTTATATAGGCAGATAATGCCCATAATTGTTCACAAACACATTCCTTCCACATAAAGGACAGCATAGATCCCAGGGAGATTTAAATTCCACCTCCATCATGTTGCCTTTTTCACAAGAAACATTGGCCATTTCCTGTACCTTCTTTAAAACCATACTAAATACAGTTTGTATTTGAAGGCTCTGTGGCGGTGTTGAAATGGCTGTTTTGATATAACATCTTTATCGTGACCCCTTCCATTCTTCTGAAAACATAGTTACAAGCCTGTCTTTACAAAATACTTAGAAAAGCTCTTTTTGGAGCTTGTCTTTTTAAAATAAATGTCAGTTACTGAAGCTAGACAGATAGGCTATTTCATTAATGGGGAGATGAATGAGGAAGAAATGTATTATTAACACCAGAATATTTAAACCTGGGAAGAGATCATTTATTTCAGATATCTTTAGACACACTGCTAATGCTTCCATTTTGTTAATGATGAATTCACTTCATTTAAAGAAAAAACTAATGGAATTTGGTATATTTTCAGTATAATGTGAAACCTTTCTCCATTCCCAGTATATACTTATCCCGGCCCTACTGTCACTGAAGGTTAATAATGTTGTCTCTCGCCTTCATTGTGCTATAGGATATAGCTGTAAACAGAAAATGATAGAGCAACTAAAGTAATTTTTACTTGCCAAGTATTTAGTTTTATCTTAGTGGGTTTTTTTCCTATAATGTGTTTTGTAATTATGTTCAAAGCTGAATGTAATTATTGTGGTGAACATGTTTGGGGTGCTAAATAGATCTACTGTACTGTATATACCATCCATAATCTGGAAGCAAACTTCCAATATTTGATTGTAATTAAAGTACTGTATCCTTCACTGTAGTTGTGCCACGATCATTGAAGTAATGTTCATAATTATTGCTCAGGGTTTTATAACCACCCATCGAAAACTATTCTGGTGTGAAACTTGCCATAACAGGACTTTAAAAAAAAACAATAGTTTCAGCCATTTTAATTTGTAAGAGGGTGGTAAATAAATACAGTTGGTACTTTGCAGATCATTTTACTTACGCCTTTAAATTGATAATACTTTTTTTAATGGCATTAATGAGGTTCAGAGTTAGTCCAGATGCAATATTTTGAAATGGCCAAAGATCTCAAACTTCTCTAAAAATCTTCATATTAATGATAGGAGGAAAAATAAAATAGACACTTTCCAGTAAGTCTCTCACTGGTCAAGCTGCCTTGCTCATTCACTTTGGATGTAAAGGCGCAAACAAAGACAAGGTAGGCCTGCTCTCCTCAATTCCTCTACCTTGAAGGGATGGCTCCAATTCTTTGTCAACAGGGCTAGAGGTGCTCCATCAGATCCTTTTGCTGCTGCTGTCCTGGACCCATAGTGTACGCCATTCTGGGACCTGATATGCCCATAATGTACAGAGCATAAAACCATAGAAACTTGACTGGTTTTGACTCTAGCCTGCACATCCTGAAGGAATGCCAAAAGGTGATGTACTTTGGTGAGTTTTCACTCTCAGTGAAACCTGAAACTGACAAGTTTCACCTGCTTGGGGTGGGAGGGGGTCATTGTGAGAATTTCACACATCTCTAATTGGCATGTCTTGAAAGGATAACAAAGATTTCACCTAACTATTAGAAGTGGTTCAGGTTTCTTTTCAAGAACACTTTAGAGCAGGTCAAGCAGAATTCTAATGAGGTCAGCCTCTTTCCAAATGGCCCCATGCTCCTTCCATTTTCCCATGTGATGTTCAGATTTCAGCTTCAGTGTGCATGTGTTTGAAAGGGGGAAGTGCTGCCTCTGCAGCATATTCCCTCTTCAACTCTCCCTATGGATGGGGAAGAGGCAAGGTTAAATCATGGGTTTAAACCCCCACTCCCTCCATAGGTTACATCAACTAAGTCTATAAAATTTTCCACTGCCTCCCACTTCTCATTATGACCCTTTGAGATGGGGTCCAAGGGATCTCCTTGCAGCAGGACTTCTGAAGGATCCCTGCACTGGGACGGCTGGGCAGAGGCAGGTGCACTCCTTTCCTTGGATGAATCCCCAAGATTTTCAGATTTGTGTGGTTGTAGACTGTTCAGATACTAAAGAATTAACAGGGTCATACCTGCCCTAAAAAGGTATGTACCTTCTTCAGAGGAAGAGTTAGAAAGAAACTGAGTTGACACTAATGGAATGTCCATTCTCTAGTGATTATTCATGCATAGTGGAGATTGGAGCCATAAATTCCAGCATTCTCAGTGGTTCAGATTGTCATCTCTCCCAGAATTCGTTTCCAATTCCTGCAAATTTCTATATAGAAGCGAACAATTTTCCTTAATAAGAGCTCCTAATATCACTTTTACATTCTCTGTTGGCTTGTTTGGTTCTTTGTTTTATATCTAGGTTTTAAATATGACTTCTAATAAACTCAGCACTAACATGTGTGGATAGCAATAGCGGTACACAAAGGAATCAGTATGCATAAGGATAACAATTGTCTGGGGGGTATTTCAAAATTATACAATGTTGACAGTATTACACTATTTGGCAAATGCATTAGAATATAACACAAGGAAACTGCACCTGTCCTTATAACTGTAAATCCATATGTAATATTCCATATAGGTCAGCATAATCATATAATAAAACTGTATTAATTCTACAATGGGAATCATAACTGCATTCCATGGCTACTTATTTCTTAACCTAAATTTAGTTTTGATTATTTTTTGTGCTTGTGTCTATGGCTGTCACTTCATAAATGGCAAATATTCTACTATTGTATAAAGCTTTACCTTCACAAACACACTGTAGTATTAAAGTAACCTTTATTTTACAAAAGAACAGTATACTAATCATTCAGACTCTATGCTCTATAATAATGCCACTACAGTGTTTATACCATCACTGTGGAATAGAATAGTAATATGATAATGGAAGCCATTGGGTGCCATCTCTGTGTACATACGTGCTGTTCAGAAGCTTGAAATTTATTGCAGGGAACTTTCCTGGATCACAATTTTTTTTTCTTTTAGGCCCGTACACATCTTTTAGAAATATGACTGTCTTTGGCGTGTAAAGGTGGAAGGCTTTATGGAAAGTCTCAGAGTATTTGTGCATGCCTCATTAGATATAGTGACCTCTAACTGCACTATGAATCTAGAGAGGACTGTTCCTAGAGATCAGAGGAATCTACTTGTTTCGTTATTTTTCCTTACTTTTTTTTTAAAGAAACATTTCAAATTTGCTCTTACAGTACATTTTTTTTAAATGTGACTCCAAAATTATAAGTAAATAAATTACAACATTTGCCTTAATTTTTAATTAGCTGAAAGTCATCACTGGAAATTGTGTCTTCCATTACAAGCCAGAATAGTCAACTGCCAGGCCTGAAATAATTAAGCAATATATTACAATTGAGCAATGTAATTTTAATTTAATTATGATATATCATAGACTCTGCTTCTGATTTAACTGACATTCATTGACAAAATGCTATAACGTAAAATAACACTAAAATATACAGCTAATGGCTCTGCATGTTTTATTTCAGAGTATTTGGCATTCATCAGAGCATATGGAGAGAGATCCTTCTAGTCTGAAATAGCTGGCATGTTTTTTAGTGCTGGGCACAAATGCTGCAATTTTCATTTTGCCCTAATGTAACTGTGGGCAATAACTGGGGAGAGTTAGTCATAAGACCTGATCCAAAGTCCACTGAAACCAATACGAATATTTCCATTGACTTATGTGTGCTTTGGATCAAGCCACTATTGAACTGCCCCCACACCATTATAGGCAGTAGATAAATAGACTCATGTTTGCAAATAACAAGCAATGAAATATTAAACAAAGCTATATCATATAACCTTTGGTCAGGGCCAGTGCAAGGAAATTTCATGCCCTAGGTGAAACTTCCTTGCACCAGCCCTGCACCCCCCCACCAGCTAACACCGCCCCCCCCCTCCGTGGCAGCCGGCTCCGCCCCCCACCCCCCGCGGCAGCCGGCTCCGCCCCCCACCCCCCGCGGCGGCAGCTCAGCGCCCCCACTCGCGGTGGCTCAGCCCCCCCCCCCCCCCCACGGGCCACGACAGGCTCGGCTCCCTGCCCGCGGCAGCTCCCCACCCCTGGCCCCCCCGCGCTGGCCAGCCCCCCCACCCCCGCCCCGCCCACGGCAGCTCACCTTCGCCGGCAGCAGCAGCTCCTCAGAAGCTGCGTTCTCAGCAATGTTTCGGTGGCTGCTTTTATTGCCGCCGAATCGCTGCCGGGAGTCGCCGGCCCCCAAATCCTGGCGCCCTAGGCAACCTGCTGAAGCTGTTGCACTGTGGATAAATACAGTCATTGGAGCAGGGGGGTTGGATTCTGGGTCTCCCACATAGTGGGTGAGTGCTCACTGTGGGAGGGAGTGGGAGAGAGAGATGATATGAAAAACACCTTTATTCACATAAAATCACATTACAAACTCTTTTAAAATGTTATAAAATTGCAAAATATACACCCAAAAGATATTCATAAAATAAAGCAAAACATAGCTTAATTAAGTGAACATTTAACATGAATCACTAAAGCATCATCACCCAAGTTCACTCAAAATATTGTTAACACCAAGTCACCCGAAAAGTGTCCAGGTTACATGTCAGTTTATGAAAAGTATAATCAATCCAGAGCTGGGCCACAATTGGTGCACGTGGAACAGCTCTAGCACGTCACACCCCATAACCCCAGCTACTATGATCTGGTGAGACTTCAAAAGGGCTAGTTTTGCCTGACCCGGAAACCAGCCAAATGAGAGCACTGTCTCACCCCCAGAACAGACAGGGGCTTGGAGAAAACTAATCCCAAACCACTGAAAACTGCTGCAAAAAACCAAAAAGACGAATCAAACAGGGGTGTTTTGAAACTGAGCAAAAGGGATACTGTGCAAACACCTCGGGTAATATGGTGCACGAAATGATTGGCTGCTACAAGTCACTGAAGCACTTAGGAAGAGGTTTGTACAACGTACTCCAAGCCGGGGACATAGTGTCACCCAGGGACAGAGGCACCCTACAGGCTGAATCAGGAAGATCAGAGAGGGTGGCATAATGCTGCACTTTAACTCGTAAATTAGAGTTGCTTCTTGGTCATGGTTGCAAAAGGAACAGTCACCAAATCCTTCCAGTATCAACAATCTGCGTGGTTGCACAAGGATCTCATCCACAGAAGGGGAGACAGCTAGGGAGGGGAATACAGGATTCATTCTCTGCAATCTTTGAAAAAGTTACTGCAACTATTGAGCAGTCTGTTGCCAAAGCAACCCCTGGAATTCAGTGAGGCTCTTGTCCAAAAAATGCACAGCCTGGATTCTGGTCTGAACAGTTGTTGCCAACTTCCAGCTTGACCAGCTAGGAATAATCAGGTAGGAGAGCTTGGTCAACCCAGCCTACATAAAGGCAGACAACAGGCTCCTGGAGGAGAGCACTTCATCAGGAAATTGTGGGTTAAAAAACAGCGGCTCGTCTAAGAGCCTTAAACTGGAAAACACCTGCGCAGGCTGCGCACTTCACAGAAGTTACCAGGTATGAGACCATTATAGAATCGAAGCAAATCTAGACTCTAAAACAGACCAGGTACCAATAAAAATAAGTGAGTGTCAAAGTCCATTCCCCCAGCACAATGGAGGAGAGAAAAAGCAAGGGACTTCCAAGCCAGCAGGGAGTTAGAGTACAGCAAATGGGAAACAGACTAGAGCAAAAAGCTGCCACCGTGCTGACTAAATCAGTGAGCTTCTGGCCTCCTTCATCTAATGACAGGAACAGCAATGCAGGGCACAACCAATGGGAACTATTTAAAAAATGGTTAATATGCCTCTGAATCCTGTCCCAAAAGCCTGAGGGGAGGGTCCCAGACACATTAGCCGGTGCCACAACATTGAGGCCACAGTGTTGTTGGCAATCAAAAACCTGTCCCCAAAAAGAGTCCTGGAAGGAACCAGCGCCATTTCCGCAGGTGACCTTGCACCTTCTCCTTGGCTGCCTCCTAGTTCCTTAGCATATATTGCTCAGATCCGAAAAAGACCCCTAACATGTTAGTCCTAGAGGTGCCCTATGGCAATTGTTGGGGCAACAAAGGGGGACCACTACACTGCCAGAAGCCTAGTAAGACTGAATTGCTCTTAGGCTAGTAATACAGGCAGATGATGCCTGTTCATACACTTGTAAACAAGTGCACAGTGCCTGCACATCACTGTCAGACATGAGGAAAACTGGCAGAGAAAGGCCAGTCAGACAGTTTATGAGGAGGTGCAGGAATGACTCCAAACTAAAAGCATCCCAGAGGACCCCACTGACAAATGCCTCTGTGAACTGGGAAGTTGAGGCTAAGACCCCATTTAATCTTTTAGGAAAATAAACACATTATGGTACAATAAAGAAATGTATGAAGAGAACTCTGGCCCAATCCCAAAAGCTTATATCATTTATAAAATAAAGCTATGGTTAATTCTGTCAAAGGCCTTCTCCTGATCCATTGAAATAAGCCCCAGATCCAGATTACAAAGTTTGGTAACAGTAATATAATTAAAAATAAATTATCAAAAATACAGTGTTTAGGAATACAATATGTTTGATCGAGGTGTATCAAAGAGTCCAGATAGTCCTTCAGTCAGTTAGCTAAGGCCCTGGATAAAATCTTATAATCAGAGAAGCGAAATAGGTCTCCAGTTCCATGAATCACAGAGGTTGCCTTTTTGAGATCACTGCCCTGCAGCCACTGAGGGGCAGGTCAATAATATCAGGGTCACAGTCAAGCATGGCATGAGAAAGTATCTGCAGAAAGGAGAAAAGATGTCGCCCCAGAGTAGGGGCATGCACAGTAAAAAGATTAAAAATAAAAGTGCTGGTACGTGTTCCTACCTGAAGGAGCCAACCCTGCACAGTCTCCTTCACAGAGATGATCTGTGCCACCGCACCCTGGGAAAAGAGAACAGCCAACCCAACAGTGACATTGGCTCAAGGAAGCTTCCTGTTCCTTTAACCAGTTTACCTGATTATCAGGATCCGAATGCATCTCTTGCAAAGGATAACAGCAGCCCGTTTTTGTCTGAGAAATTCAAAGAGTTGTTGTGCCCTTTTATGGCCATCCCAGCATCCATTAATATTTAGAATGCTAAAGTTGAGCAGCTCCTTAGACTCTAGAAGGAGAGAGCCAAGCAGCAGAGAGAAACAATGGAAAGTGAAAATACTTTGAATAAAATGACCCATGGAGAGGCCTATATATCTTGAACAATCCTGTGGTGTTTAGATGTTGCTTGTAACAAATCTATTAGAATTGGGAGCACTGGCTGTTGGGAGTCTGAAAGGACAGGAAACAGGAAGAAGGGGGGAGGGAGTTCAGAGGCTGGGAGAGCTACAGAGGGTGCAGCAGCAGCTTGGTAAAGAGATTTCCACTTTAAAATAAAGACCTGTTGAAGTTTGTGAGTACCTTGCCTGACTGATGCAACATTTTGGCGATGAGGGTGGGATGACCTTATGTGTAAAATGTTCCTCTGTGCTAGAAAAGTTTCAAACTCCAGGGAAGTAAATTGACTACCATTATCTGAAACCAGTTCATTGAGGTTACCTTCCCTGCTAAAAACTGAAGAGAGGAACTTAGTTACTGTAGCAGAAGAGATTTGTGATGTAAACGCTACCTCAGGCCATTTACTGAAATAGTCTATTAAAGTGATGGCATACCGGCAGTCAATTGGAGCAGTATCAAAGGGTCCTACAATGTCAATCGCCACTTTTTCCCATGCAGATTCAGGCAGAGGAACAGGCTGTAATGGAGGGGTACATGTCACTGCTGTCTTATCATGCATTTACTGATACAACAAATCCCCACACGCTTCCTCACCTAGCTCAACAACTTTCTCAGATGGAAATGTTTCCTACAATCAGCCAAGGTATCCCTCTTTGTGCTTGTGGTGGGGTGTATAAGCGCCATACCAGGGAAAAAAGGGTTAATGAGCAGTGAGAGAGAATAAAAACAAACACACAAACATAAACACAAGTGACTTTATAGACTGGTGGTTGGAGCTCTGACCCAGGATATGCGAGACCTAGGATCCAGTCTTCCTACTCCAATGACTCTTAATTATTTACCCAGAGTGCAGCAGCTTCAGCAGGAGAGGTTGAGGAAGCCCCACATCAGAATATCCCATAGCCCAATTGTTAGAGCGCTCATCCAAGAGGTGGCAGATCTGCAGATAATTCCCTTCTCCCCTTCAAGCGGGGGTGAGGGAATTGAAGTGGGGGTCTCCAGCATCCCAGGTGAGTACCCTAAGCACTGGGCTAAATGTTATGAGGGAGGAAGTCCTCATCCTCCTCAGCCTCGTGCAAACATGGCATAGGGGCCAAACACCAGGAGAAGGTTTATAGTTGAGAATTGCTAGCAGAGGAAGGTGCCCCTCTGCAGTTTGGAATTAGGCCTCTATCTCCATGAGAAGGATGGGGCTTAGCACACATCCCTCTGATCAGCATCGTCTAGTGGCTAGCTTAGACAGCATCCTGCGTAGTGTGCTGACTTTTGTAGATCACCATCTAAGGCTCCTATCTCTGCCCATTTATTGTACAGGAGCCCACTCTGGCTTTGTGAATCCCAATGATTTTTCTAGGCACCTAGAAGTTAGGCTCAGCATCACAGTGCCTAACTCCATTTTTGCATCCAGGCCCAAGTTACTTCTACACAGCAAGACAAATTTCATGTTTTGGTCCCATCCTTTTCATAGACTGGAAATGATAGATTGTGGCCTATGAAGGCACTTAAATGCATGTCCATGTTTTAAATGTGCGAGTAGTCCCAGCAATTTCAATGGGATTACTCATGCTTAAATTTAGACTTGTATTGAAGTGACTTCCCAAATCAGGGCTTATAAAAGTAAAGTTAAAGAAACAAAGAGCCAGCCCTTATTGCCTGAGTAACTTGAAGAGGCCCACGATGTAAGGTGAGAAAGATTTGGGTCTTGATTCATGAATTTGCTATGTGGAAGTTTTTTGCTCATTTCATTTTCATGTGTCTCATTTTGTTCATTTGGTGGTTATTTAAATTTCTCTATGGAAGGCTGTAGGCCAAGTTCCTTTTGGGACTGTGAGAGCAATTGTATACTCAGAGCAATAATGAATGATTGTTATCTCTCAAATCCCTTCTCCCTCTGGTTTTCTGAAATAAAAAATGAAGGATGATTAGTCAAGTCAATGATATTTAGGACACAGTGGAACATCAGAACACTGTTCAAAACCAAGGCAAACACTTCAACCAACCTTCTGGTAACACTAAAATTGTGCCACATGGGCCCCATAACAAGTCTTTGCTTTATCCTATAGCTCAAGTTAAGGTTTTGCAAAATGCACATCAAATAAACATTACATTAAAAGCATGTTAATGTGGGAGCATATGTGTGTCAACATTGTGGTTGCTTCAATCTGGCTTCAGTTAACTACCTCATAGACATAGTTCATGAATACACCAGTGAAACAAGTGCATAATTTAAGAGAATATATTGTCTGTAGCAAATGTCATAGGAAATGACTAGCAGGGAAGTTACTTTCAAAAAGTGAGGATCAGGAATGGATGCTAACCAATTTCTGCATAATATACAATTCTGCTTAACTGGGTACAACAGTAGATTATTGGTTTTCCAAGAAAGCTTGGAGGTGTTTTTCTTATACGATTGTAATTTCTTGATTTATTTTGTATAAACATCTTGGCTCTGACTCTTCTCACCCCCTACCAACACACACACAATTCTGTAAATACAATATAGTGTTTGTTTATCTTGAACTGCTGTCAGCGAGTTTACTTACACTTTCAAAATTAAAGGGCAAAAAGCTAAATCTAAGCAACAGGGTTATAGCAACTGTGAGGTATCTAACAGATTCAACAGTTCAAAACTCAGCAGTGTTGGAGAAGGATCATAAGGTAATAACTACAACTGATATTACCTCTGGAAAAGACCCTTCCCCGTAGTCTAATAAATATTGTATGAACCAACAAGAAGCAATATGCTAATGATGTGATATTTACCCAGTATGCTGGAGCATCAATTGATGTCCTGTCTCTTTGAGACCTGTTGATCTGAGAACCATTTTAACCATTTAAATATTTTCTTTTGTTTCTGTTTTTCCAGTAGCTGTTTCCCTGGGAACGAAAATGGTGAGTGAAAGTCGTCATGAGGCCCTGGCCGCACCACCAGCCACCACCATTGCAGCTTCACTGCCAATTAATGTCACAGAACCAGCCAGTCCTGGAGCAGGAAGTGGAAAAGAAGATGCATTTTCAAAGTTAAAGGAGAAGTTTATGAATGAACTGAATAAAATTCCATGTAAGTAAAATATGGTTGGATAGACACTCTAATGGTAAAAAGCTACTGCTAATATTCTAGATCTTTTTTAGAAAATATTTCTACAGTTTAACTAGAAAATATTAAAACCATATTTGTGGGCCTTTCAGCAAATCAGGTTAATGTACCAGGAATGCTGACACTTGGTTAATTTTATTTTCAGTTTCCAAAACATTAACTATATAGTTATATATTTTCCAAAATGTTATTTTATGACCAAGCCTCTTTACTACATATAATTATATATTAATAATAATAAATAATAATACTTAGTTTCTGAAAACTGAAAATAAAGTACAATTCATAGAATATTATTAGAACCATTTCTGAGGTGATATTGCATATAAAAATTATAAAATTCCTTTTCATTTTAAAAATTTCACACAGTGACACAAATAGGTTATTTTGATACTTTACTATACTCAAAAATGAGTTAAGGTTTTTTTTAAATAGCAGCTATAACAATGTCCACGCTCTTAAAAAATTAGCAAGTAGACAGTACAAGCAAATTAAAAGTATATTTGGAAAAGCATTACATTTAACAGAATAATTTTTTTCCTAGCGGTTATAACTTGTGGAAAGGTATAATATAGTGTGACCAATAATGACAGGTAACAAATCAGAATATTAATCGATTTTTGTCTCTGAAATGGATCTTGGCAATCTGGCAGATGCAATTTTTGCTAAATTGATAGCAAACAGCTTTGGTCTGTCACTCCAGATTCCCACTTGTAAGAATAGAGGTGTTACAATGGCAAGAAGGCTGCATGTCATTAGTTTGGTAATCTGCACAGTCCAGCATGGACCACATTCAGGCAGAATTGTCTGATAATATCATAGGGAAAACAAAACTACCAGGAGCAACAAGAAAAAGAAAAAAGCATTTAGGAAAATGGTAACATGGGAGCATCTTCATTGTTTAATTTATAGTTCAGGGTGTTATCTAAATGAGGCAGACTAGAATTTTATATAGGATATACCTTTATTTTTCAGCTTTGATGTTATATGACTAAGGGCATGAATGGTTTGTACTATGCGAAATTCTGTAGTTTGCAGGTCTGGGAATGGAGTCCGTAGACAGAGAAGAACTTGAAATGCAGCGCATCTTTCCTTTCTAAAATAACAATGAAAACAACCGGAATGCCTAATATCAAGAATTTCCCTTTTGTTTGAATAAAAAGCTCCCATGGTGAACAGCATTATTAATGGAGGGGGATAACCTACTATTAGTCTCTGAAATTACTTGCTGGGAAAAAATGTAAAAATCCTATGTTTCATACACTGTTTCATGAAAGTGACATGAGTCTGTACCTTGACAGTTTCAACATGACTTGTTCCTTCTACCTGCGTTAACTCTTAGAGAAATACTGTTATGTATTATAATTTTTAAATGGAGGAAAAAAGGACTGTATTGGATGCAGAATACCAGTATGCCTGCCAAGCCTCAAAAGAATTTGGTTAAGCCAACTATCTATATTCCTGCATTCTTCTGTGCTGGAAGTGGATTAGATGACCAGCTTGGTTATTTCCATGTGTATTACCTGTCCTTTAGATAATTCCCCTACCTGGAAACATCTGTGCATGGGGTTAGAAAACATCACAATGTTCCTTCACAAAGTTTCACCCGATCATTCTTTTTGGAACAGAAACCCCTGGTTCTTAAAAAGTCAAGACCTTCATTGCCTCTCCACACTGCCTCCTGGCACTCTACAGCTCTCTCGCTGTCCACCAGCATAGCATCAGTGATCTCAGTAGTGCTCCCAGGATATCCCCGCTGCCACTCCCCAAAAGAGGGTTGCATAGTGCAGAGGGGCTCCACGAGAAGCATAATGCAACCAAGCTATATTACGCATTGATATGGGCCTTGATCTTTAATGTATTTGTCCACCCAACACACCTGTGAGGGAGAAAAGTACTGTTATCCCCATGTTGTAGATGGGCAGCTAAGGCACAGAGAGGCTAACAACTAGCTTTTTAAAGGGATTTAGGCACTCAAACAGATATATGTCTACGTCCATCATGTAAGCACCATTGGCATTTTCCAAATGTCCGCTCAGGTGCAGCCTAACGCCTTTAGGTGCCTGTGCTTCCATCAGGTGACATTTTCAAACCAACCAAAATGCTACTCAGAGTGATAGCTCAAACTGGAGCTCCAGAGGCCCTAGGGCAGGATTTTTAAAGAAGGCAGGGGGACACCTATCTTGCCAGCAGGGCCCAAACCTGTAGGCCTGCTCTGAGCACATCTCTAAGACCGGTCAGAACCTGCAGCAGAAGGGCTAGATGCAGGCCACCAATGGTGAGGGGCAGCACAGCACCCAAACAAAAGACAGCCAGGGGCACAGGGCACTGTAGGGTGACCGCGAGAGAGCTATTGAATGTGAGCAGGAGACACAGGGTGAGAGACATGGTTTTGGTTGCTAGAGCATGGGGCTGTACCAGCATAACTATATTGGTAAACATTGCGCCCGTACCCAATACAGTTATACTGGTACAAAAACTGTGTGTGGACTCAACTGTTTACAGTCACATCTCCCTACCTACACACACAAGTCCTAACATGTCAAGTCATGGATATTTTGTAAAAAGCCATTAATTTGTGGCTTGCATGATGGCAGCCACAAAAATGTAGCCTCCCTTTAATCATCAGTGAAACACGCCTGAAAAATACCTTTCCTTCCAGTATTTTTCAGTAAAAACTGCACGATTTAGTTTAATGTGGATTAAAAGGAAATCAAAAGTCTTTAAAAATAGTGCATTTTGTAGAACATTTAAGGTCACATGCTTAAAGTAATGTGCAGGCCTAAATAAGGACAAAGACAGAAGACGTGTTTTAAAGCAGAAATTTAAATATCAGCTGGCTCTTAACGAACCCGCCAAGATTTCAGTCCAAAATGTTAAATTTCACCTTACTCTTTACAAAATTCCAGCATGGGGTGTGCTGGATTTAAGTGACATTCATCATTGTTAATGTGCTTTATAACACAAAAATTCCATTCCTACCAAAGGCCAAGGAGCTTCCCACATGAGGGAATAAAATTATTGCCAAGGAAAAGAGAGGGGGTCAATTACATTATGGCTGCTATAAGCTTAGTTAATACAAAATTCAAAAACCTTGTTACAATTCCTACCAATAGAGGCTCAAACCCTGGCCTTTCACTGATATCTGTTCCCCTAAAAAAGAACAGTGTGCTGTCCCCCATGTTGTGTACGAAGAGTCTGAGCATCTGAGGGCATGCAGAATGTTCAGGAAGATGTCTCATCATTCATTCTACTGTGGATAAAATGATTGGAGTCATTTTATTACAGTGACTCATACAATTAAAGTGCAGAGATGCTATAAGGTTACTGAGGCACAACTGTAGAGATTTTTTTCTCAGTAATGCAAATCCCTGCACTCTGGTTGTGAGTGTCTGATTTGCATAATCACAGAACAGTTTCTGAATAACTGTACTGTATGTAAATCTCTCTATGCTGATTGGCCGCTGTAATCCTTCTGCTTTGAATTGTCTCCTGTATGCAGAAATTTCAAACAATTTACAAGCAACAAAGACTCCATCTCAGCTTTTTACTTCCTTCATTTTAAATAGAAAAATCCCAACATTTAAATGAAAGAGAAGGAAGAACAAACAAAAGGAAATAAAATGGCACTGTCAAACTGATGAAAGAGAAATTGCTTTTGAAAAGTTTTTCAGACCTCTTTTTATTCATTTCTTTACGTTCTCTCATCGTTTTCCCTCTTGGTCCCTCTCTACAGGCCAGCAAAGCTCTTGCTCTTACAATAACTGATGTATATTAGTGTTCATTTTCTTTACATTAGAGAATCCCAGCCCCTCCTCCTAAATTCTGTATTGAACACTATGTAAACAAAAATGTATTGCAAGTAGTTCTGGCGACAAGGGCCTTACAGAACTGAAGGAAGGTGAGATCAGGGAGGGAGAAGTTGAGAGGGGAAAAAGATAAGGAATAGAACAGGGGAGGGGAAAGTAGAAAGGGCAAAGGGGGGTGTGGGTTAGTCCTTTTAAAAAAAAAATCCCTTTAAGCTGCTTGACAGTCATGTGGTATTTTTATTAGGGTGTTTTTCCCCTTAATTTGAAGTTTAAATGTTTAGTTTAAAAATTTGATGATAATAACAACAATAATTACATATAAATATAAACAAATGTTTATTATTTTATACTACATAAATGAGCACCCATCTCAAATGCTAGATGACCTTGAAAAACTCTTAAAATATATTCATAAACAGATTCCTGTAATTGCCCACAGATAACACTCTCTTGGGAGCAACGTAAGTTTAACAATACATGAATAAGCCCCACAACAAAGCCTACCAGAGTTCCTCTAATAATAATAAATATGAGAGTGCTTCCTGTACCCTCAATAATAACTGTATTGGAATTCAGTGTCATAACTCCCACAGCTTGATGTATGTTTCTCCCTCCCTGCCTTTCTTTTTCTATCCATTTTGGCCCCCTTTGATTGACCAGTTTAGGTTGGATTAAGTGTTCTTATTACCCCCTCTAAGAGACATTAAACTCATTTCTTGATTTTTCTCTCTTCCTTGACACCGGAATTCTGGGCTATTACTTTGAATGATACTTTCTAATCACATTTTGGGACTTTACAATCTTACGTGGTATTTCTGAAATCTAACTTCTATGGGCCTGCCATTTTGACTGTATTTAGAAACTAACTTAGGGCTTTGTTCAGCTTTCAACTTTCTCCATAGTTGCCACTCCACTGAGGTTGATGGAACACTCATGTGGTTCTGGTCAGCATGACTAAGGGTGGATAGATCTGACCCAGTCATGCAAACGGTGCAGTAGACCTACTGAGTTCCAAAACTGTTCTAATACACAGAGACAACAAATATAGGAAAATCGGAGTGAACTTATTATTAATTATTTGTATTACCATAACACCTAGGAGCCCCAGCCATGGATGAGGACCCCATTGTGGTAGGTGCTGTACAAGCAGCAAACAAAAAGTCATCCATGCCTCAAAGAGCTTACAATCTAAGTATAAAACAAGAGGCAACAGATGGAGACAGGCAGACAAGGGAGTGCAAGGAAACAATGAGACAATATTGATCAACTGTCTCAGTACTCCGGCAGTCTGACCCTTGTCAAGTATTTTATAGGCTTCATGGCAGAGGAGAGCTTTTAAGGAGGAATTAGAAGGAGGGTAAATAAGTTAGTTTTGTGGATATTTATGGGGAACCCCTCCCGAGTGTGAGAGTCAGCACTAGAGAAAGCACAAAGGTTCTAGGCTTACTTCCTCCTGTATCACCCTTATCTTTCAACACATGTTCCATTGGCTCATGTCATTCAAAGACATTCATTGTTCTACATGGGTGGCAAATACGAGTAAGTAGGAATCGTGCCTTATTGGTGGCATACAATAGAAATGGGAAGAAGATGTGAAAGGGCAGTAGCAGGACAAGGCAAAGATCCAATGTTCTCAACTAGTGCAATTTTATTGCAAATCTCACAATATTTGTTCTTGTCATTAAAAGCCCATCTCCTAGAGTCCTGTGATTAAATAAAATCTCAGCTTTCATTCTTTTTAAAAAAAAGTTTGCTGTGGAGACAGGCTAGAAAACATGGCACAAATGTACCCTGAAGACTCAGAAACCACAAGGTAAATAAAAAGAACCCAAATTTATTTATTTTTTTAGAAATCTCACTTGATAAGCCACCTCAATTTTGGGGAGCCTGACCCTTAATTTTTGAATGCTCCAGGTTGGTATTACTGAAAATCTGGTACCAGAATTCATTACTCCTTCTGTAGCTATGAGTGAGTGGAAAATATAAACTAAAAGCTCATTACGCAGAGCATGACTGAAAAGAAGCATTTGAAAAGAAAGTCACAGAATCTGACATCCTATTTGATTATTTAGTGATGTGGTGCTGATATTTGAAGAACTGACTCGAACAAAAAATTTTCCCTTAAGGAAATAATGATTAACCCATGTTATCCTAGTAAAGTGTTGATTGATATCACCTCTTTAAAATGTTCTGTACATCATGTATTAGGTGCATGTCTAACAGGCAGCATCTTGGCTCTCAGACTAGGGACTGAACTGGGGACCTACAGAGCTTAAAAGGGGCTATAACAGACACACATTCTGTGCAGATCAGACACAGAGGGGGACCCATAACACACACTCACGAGCAGGTTACATCCTTCCTCTAATAAAAGAGAGCTTGTCACAGACAGCTGAGGTTTACAGCAGTTCTAATCCAGGGCAAGCCCCGAGTTGTGTGATGACCACCATCTTGGCTGACGTACCGAGGATTGAACCAGAGACCTCAATCAAAAGTGTGAGTTGCTAAAACCTCAGCTGAAGAGCCAGCTGTAACAGAATATACACACTGGTACTTGGGCACAGAGGAGAAGCTGTAACACACACACTCAACAGTGAAGGGAGGGATCTGGCAACCTGTCAATTTGTTGTCCTAAGTATAAAAAATGCTTTCTCTTAGCCAGAACCCCAGAAAAAGCAAAATTTCCCTGCCAAAGAGAGTGACACACTATTAATTACATTTTCTGGAAACTGTATATTTTGTTCCTGAAAAGGATACTAATTAAACCCCTCATATAATATAGTTTTTTAATTGTGTGATTTGAAGTGAGGGGAAGACAATTGAGACCTCATAGGGGACCTCTCATGAATGTTTTTGAAAACACCTGGTGCAATCAGATTTTCTCTACCACAAGGAGAAAAGTAATTTATGGTAAAGAGGGGGTTGAGCACATACCATACATTTGGTAACAGGATTTTAAGAAGGAACTCCTAACAAGCCCCTAGGGTCCCTCTGATGGGGTCCCACACCATAAAGGAAGGGATTAAAAGCACCTAGGGTGGCTGTGCAGGGAGCAGCCAATCAGGGGCTACTGGGCTTACATAAAAGGAGCTGCAGGACCAGAGACAGTCAGTTGCTTTGGGGAGCCCAAGGAGTGAGGACTAGCAAGCTGCAGAAAGGGTATCACCTTGGGCAGAGCAGTTGCTGGTAGGGACTGGGGGAACAAAAGGGAGCTCCTGGCTTGCTGCTGAGATTTGCTAGCTGAAAGCTCTGAGAAGAGTGGTGGGCAGGCCCAGGTCCCCCCCACTCACAACTGGGGAAGTGGCTGGACTGTTGAACTAAGACCCTCCCCCGCGCAGGATGGGGTGGGGGGTGTTGTGTCCTTGGGGGCAACAGTTTTAGGAAGAAATCACTTGAGACACAGAGAGCTGTAAACCTTAAAAGCAGCCATTTATTGCCACACACTGAACTAACCAAACCAGCCAAAACTGGCTGGGCTATCCCCTAATAATCTAACTCAGTTGCCATAGCAACAATAGGGTTCTGTTACCACAACAACCAAATACACAACATATTCCTCCCCCCTTAATAAGAACATCCCCTAAATAAAACAAACACTAAACTAGAGAAGGAGGGTAGACTGCCTCCATTCCAGGCTAAACCCCAGGGATTATTTTGCCCCATAACTGTGGGTTCGCCCTAGCTAAAGATCCAGCCATTGAGGAAGCCTTCTGTCTCTAGGTGGATTACAGCAGACCTCTGGTGTTGTTGCACCCGAAAGTGTCTTGGGCGCAGGCCTGACAATGGGCTCAGGGTTCGTAGCACAAATGGGTGAGGATGTGGTATCAGTTCGTTCCAGGCAGGGGGGTATCTCAGCCGCCGGCCGTAATGGAGGGGGACAGTCAGGAACAGGTGACTCTTGATTCAGTGTCTCGGGAAGCGTTGAAGTCAGGCAACTCAACTGAAGATGTGTCCTGAGGACACAACAACAAGGTTATATTACCACGACATCCAAATACACAACGGGGGGGAACACAGATGGTGACACGGCCGGCCGGAGGGCCAAGTCATGAAGAGAATGCTGTGGTAGTTGGACTGAGGCAGGTCTGCAGGCGAAGACAATGACAGGAGATGCACCACGTGGAGAGGGCACACCAGCTGATGGAGCTAATCCCCGTGATGGCCATCAAGCCACTGTGGTGAGTAGACTCCATCACAGTCCCCTCCAGCACATCATTGTTGTTATTTCTTTATAGTTATTACAATGACTGTAGATATTTTATTGCATTATGGATATGTCAAGTTGTGACAGTTCTTATTAAATTGAGTAGAGAATTCAATTTGCAACCAGAAAACTGTGAACATGTTCATAAGTTTATTTTCAGCACTGGGCATTTCTTTTTTAATTCTTTATATTAGAAAAAGACCTCACAAATGTGTTAAAATATTATTTGCATATATTGTATAATGATTTTGCATGTTCTAAAAATTACATGTAGAAGGATTATCTACAAAAATTACACTATATGTATAGTTCATTATGCACTATTGTACTGAAAATTCTTGTGAAGAAAGGGTGCATAGGACAGTTATGAACTCACAATTAGCAATATATTTAAACAGAAGTTTTTTTGCAGCAATATATTATGTGAAAGAAACATGACATTCAGTACTAAGTTTAATACAGTTACTTAAAAATCTAATAAAGGTATCACAAAATCAAGAAAATTCAAATTTAAGCCTGGCATTGCATCTTTAACTCATCTATTTGTGCCTAGGTAGCATAGCATCTCTAAGACATTATCACACAAAGTTATGAAAAACCTGCAGTAGGTTGGCACAGAGGTACAAATTAAGAATAGACCATCCGTCTTTGCTATTATTGTTTGTTAAACACTAATGTTTCACTGGATGGGCTTGGTTCTGCAAAAGATCCAAAAACAAATAAGACTTCCCTGATGTTAACTATCTTGTTTTGTTAACTTTAAAAAAATAATTGAGGTATCTTGGAAGTTTTGCTCAACACTTCTGACAATCAGGCCAAAGTCATCATATTGGGCACCCAAAACCAAGGCACAAAATTGATGGATCCTTTCAAATATTTGAGCCCATTAATTGTAGTCCAAAGTACATTGTATGTAGCGTTCTTCACCTTCCTCTGTTCTTTATTCAAAAAAAGCCTCCATGGCTAAAACTAATCCTGTCTCATATACATCATCTGTAAGAAAATATGTGCATTAGTCAGGGCAAGCAAGTGAATGGCCACAACTTTATTAAAATTGAACATTACAGTGGTGGGAGTTTTTTGCCCATCTCCCCATACCAGGAATTCCGGTGGGTCCAGTGCAGTGTTTACAAACAGGCCATCTATCACATAGCCCATAATGCCGCTGCCTGTTTTGCAAAATCTTCTCACCTTCCCCCTACAAAGAGGATAGAAAGTACCAAATGGGACCCTGATCTGCAGACTTCGGGTCTCCTTTTTGCCCATAGACTTGGGGTCCACCAGCAAAATCCCATGTCTCTGATTTTCTATTTGTTTGCTCTTTGGCCTTTTATTCATACTGGCCATCGGCTGCAATTTATGACAAACTAACATTCATACAATTCTTAATGTTAAACTCCAAAATCCTATATCTATTAAACCTAACTGTGTCTCCATGATGGTATGAGGAAGGAAGAAAAAAAACCACTAAGCCCCAGCCAATTTGGCTCCAATGGGAAAAATACCTTCCTGGCTCCTTGATCAGGTGATCAGTCAGGCCCACAGCAAACTGAAAAACCCAGTCCCTATACCATATAACTATAAGGAAGGAAGGTGGGTTCAGTTAAAAATAAGGCAAGAGGTCTAAGAAGCCACAGGTCAGGGTTTAAATAAATGATTGGCTCTTTCTTCCCACAATCAGCTCGCATCTCTTAGGCTGGCCAATGGCAAGGGGAGGAGGGGCCTATCATTGTACTCTCTTACCTTTTATCCTATAGCTGTCTGGCAGCTTGCAGATCCAATAAAATTTCCCACCTGTTAAATCAGCGGGTGGCATTCTAATACTTGGATTTGTCAGAATGAGAGGGAACTAAACATTTACTCCTATTGTGTGGTTCCTAAATATGAAGTTAAACAATTTTATAATTTCCAAACATTTTAAAGATGGAATTATGGAAAACATTTATAGCACCAGGAATAGGTTAATGTTCATTGATTCTGTAGACAAAAAAGACTTTGGTACGCATTCTGGATCACTGTTGATCATTGACAGTTTCGCTGTAGAACTGCATTCCTTCCGGAATTCTATTGTTCTGTTTAGGCTTATACTTGCACTTCAAGCCAAATCCTCGACTGGTGTAATAGCTTTATTGACTTAATTTGAGTTATGCCAGTTTGCACCAGCAGAGGACTTGGCCTCAAACCTTCATAAGAATCCTTGTGTGGGTAGGGGAGACTCTTATTATACAAAAGAGACTACAGGCAAGTCTCATCTTACGCGGGGGTTCCGTTCCGCGGTTAGCGCGTAAAGCGAAAAACTGTGAAACGCCATTGAGTTGAATGGCGGACGGAATTGCCCGCAGTACCGATCCCGTTTTAAAATGGTTATTTCTCTTTTATTTTCTGTTTTTGCCGACCGCGCAAAGCTGAATTCGCGCATGTTAAATGCACCTAAGGTGCGACTCGCCTGTATATCACCCTGTTTGAATGACGGGCTTGTGAAGACTCAGTTCCAGTTGAGAAATCCATCTGCTAAATCCCCTGCAGGCTTCTCAGTCTGAATCTATTCTTAATTATCAGCTTCGGCAAGAGCAGCCTAATTTGCTCATTGCCCTTATATTATCTGGGGGTACATTTCAGTACTCTAGTAGGCATCATTTCCCAAACTCAGGAAAGGATTGCCAAAATGAAAGAAGAGGGGAGGGTGGGTCTTTTCAAATGGCACAGAAATGTACTGTGACCTTTGACCAAAACACGTCCTCCATCTCTTGGTCTTCATGGCTTGTTGTCAGAATAGCGTTCTGTAAGCAAGACTTTGCCATTCAGTATGTTATCTCAGTTCCCACTGAGTGAAAAACTTCATTTACTAAAGGTGTGAAGTGTACTTTTCCTTTCATGAATCTGTAGTCCAGGAAGGCAACATGTTGTTGGCATTTAACGGTAAGAAGTGTGGATGTGTGAAGACAAAGCTTTCCTCTCCTACGTGGGGGGGAATATTTATTTTTATGAGTTATTACAGTTTTCAATCACTCCTTACCATAGAAGACTTCTCCATTTCCTTGCCATGTTATTTCATTTATGCATGTATTAACGCTCCCTTATTAGCCAAAGTCACATAGAAGATTTGGCCTGAGCAGGGCCATCACTATGCCAACGTTGAGACTTCTTCGTTGTTTTTGCTTAGAAATCTCCTTGCTCTTCCTCCAAGTCCAGACCTTTTATAACCAGGTTTCTCAGCTCACAGCAACCTACTTGCTCTGTGCTGAAATGTATTCTAGGTCTCCTTCCAGGAGCCAGCTATTTGTTTGTAAAATTCCACTGGTGCGGATTTACGTGCAGCATAGGCAATGGAAGAAAGACAGTGGAAGATAAGGCAGGTTTACTATTCATAACTTGCAGTCTAGCATATCCTTTTAGATTATACCTCTGTGATGGTAATCACTTCACACAAAACTGCTCCAGAATACCAATTGCTAAACTGTCTTGCCTTGTAAGACATTTGTTGAAGGGTTTTAAGTCCTAGGCCTGGCGAGATGTCCCAATGCACAGAAAAACAGGGTTTTTTAAAAAAAAGATTAGTAAATAAATGGAAATACCTAATGTAATCTTAACTCGGGCATAGCATTTAGCCTTATAAAATGTCATGAAAAAATACAAGTCAAAAGTTACTTCACTGATAGCAATTCTGAAGCAGCCATGCATATATTTAATAATGATTGTGTGGTATGGAACTATTTAGTCACGTCACCCTCTTCATCTAAATACACATACTATAGGAAGGAACAGACAAAATAGGAGAGGAAAATTATTTAATTGAAGTCTTTTTCTATTAAATTAATGTATAAATAGAAGCTTTAGGGTATGTCTACACTACTGCTGGGAGCTAGCACAAGAAAGTAGCAGTGTAGCCAGGGGTAGCTTGGCTCAGGCTAGCCAGCTTAGTACACACCCAGGGGGTCTGGACAGGTTTGTATTCAGGCAGCTAGCCTGAGCTGCCCTCCATGTTACTCCTGGCTGCTGTGCTATTTTTAGCATGCTAGCTTAAGCAGAACTAATGCACGTCTGTCTATCTGCACTGGGAATCATGCTCCCAGCTGCAATGTAAACATACCTTGAGAGGCCTGCAACATCCCAAAGCCTGCTTTTACTGAGGGTAGGTTTACACTATGTGACTATGCTGCCATAACACCATAGTGTAGACACAGCCTGTGCTGATGGACAGAGTAGTTCCGTGGTGTAGGAACATCTCCTCAAGCAAAGTTAGTTAAGTTGTCAGAAGGGTTCTTCCATCAACATAGCTGCACCTATGCTGGGGTTAGGTCACTGTGCTGACCTATGTCAGTCAGGGTGTGGTTTTTTCACACCCCTGAACAGTGTACCTATGTCAACCTAACTTTTAAGTGTAGACCAAGCCTCAGGCACAGAGGTAATTGCAGGATTGGGGCCTTTAGGGCGACGAGACAGCAAGTGTGAAAAATAGGACGGGAGTGGGGGGTAATAGGAGCCTATATAAGAAAAAGACCCAAAAATCGGGACTGTCCCTATAAAATCGGGACATCTGGTCACCCTCGGCCTTGCTGCCATGGTTGTGTGACCAAAGTGGATTCCCAAAGAAGAAAATCAAAAAAATAATTATTTAACAATAAGAACAACTAAAATGATTCATTTTTCTATTCAGAACTTGACAATGAATAACCCCACTGAGGCAGGAATAAAAGATTAAATATTCTTTTTAAAAAATCAACATAAATTGCCCCACTTCAAACAATGTCAACGCAATGAGTCCAATTAACAAACTAGTGTGCCACAATCTGCTACAGGTTTTAGAATCATATATGCCTCAGTCCAGAAAAGCACTTAAGCATTTGTTGACCTTTAAGCACTTCAGTAATCCATTGACTTCAGTACAGCACATACTAAAGTGCTTTGCTGGTTCAGGGCCATAAAATCTTAATACCTCAACTGCATTTAGTTTCATTTAAAACAGAGGCAGGGGGGAGCGGGTAGGAAACCTGAAAAAAAAGACATGCAGCAATTTATTTAATGGAATATTGTGTTTTTAGATTGTTTTTCCACATGTAAAATAGTTTTACTGTATTAATAACTTTATCTTAATAGAGAAGATATTTAAAACAAAACAAGATGCAATAGCAAAAAAATGTATTGCCACTATGTACTACATGTCAGAATGTTCAGTACCAGAAAAATTTCCTATCAAAATATTCATAAATACAAGCCCATTTTTCTTCCCAATTCATTTTAGCGTTATTGTTTTCCACAGCTGCTTGTTGAGTGTGTGTCCTTTCCATTACATTGACCCAGTGATTCATTGTCACAACATGTTTCTTCAAATTTGCTTATCAAAGAGACGGTATTTAGCTAGTTGTTAAATTCTAAATGTGCACTATTTTTCCACTTTGACATAATTATTTGGGAGAACTATTGAAAGCTTCCAGTGAAACTGCTCGGAGAATTTAGGTAGGGAGAATATAATTACCTCTGAAATTTTGGCCAGATTGCTAAACATTTTAATCCAATTCCTTCTAAAATAATTGAGCATTTTTCCATTTACTTTGATAGGAGTTGGATTGGGCTCTCAGGCATTGCTATCCTTGTCAGAAGTCCCATGGGGATGTTTAACAACCACAGGTGCTCAGCACATAAGTTTTATGCCTTATCCAAATTGCAGTACCTCCTGTAGGAGAGTGTCTTCAGCACCATCCCTGGGCAGTGTTATTAACTCAGAGGGAAGTCTGCCATCTCTAGCCTGCCTGAGTGGGGTCCAGGATACCAGCAAATGGCATTGTTAACTTTCTTCCTGGCTATTATGTTTATGTGGTCACACACAGAGCATGGTGATATGTGTGGTTGGTGGGATAGTGCTAAAGTGTCTATAGCAGGGATCAGGGAGTGGTTATAATGTCTCGCTAATTCTTCCATTCTTTGGATTCTTGGTTGGTAGAGTTTTCTGTAAGTGAGCTTTGGAATCTGGCAGGGTCCAAGAGTTTTCAGTGGCAGTGCAGGGTGATGCTCTTATCCTTGTGGAGAAATGAGTTTTCAGGATACTCTGGAGGCTGGCCCCCAGACCATCTACTGCTCTCTGGCTGAACTCAGGCATGGAGAAGAATACAGTTGAAAAAATTGTATTGGAGGTGTATGCTGCAAAAGCAACTGCCACTGATTTGTGAGCTCAAGATCACCATGTTGCTGAAGTACTGGAGGGCCTTGAATAATACTGGGGACTTTCAGACTGTGCTAGTGTTATTGGTGGAACTCACTGCCCAGTTCTTTGCTAAAACTATTATAAAAGGGGATAGTGGGCCACATTTTGTTATTATTGTAAGTCGTACTGTGTGGTCTTACAGGAGTATCACAGAGGGCCACTTTTGGATGGGATGGTAAATTTCTCAATGCCAGAATATTTAGTAAAAGATGTACAGGAAAGGACAGGCTGCGATACTGTTACCCCAATACAGCAGGGAAATAAATGGTGTGCCTGGTGCTGGGGTACACAAACCCCACACCGGGCAACATGGGGTTAATGAGCTAATGTGGGCTCAGGTGGCCCCACCCCATTACACCAGTGAGTGATGTCAGAATTGGATAGAGAAGCTTAAGTGGGAGAAACTCGGGTGAGTTAATGGTACGCCAGGAAGGAGCAGATCTTTACACCTCAGCTTCTGGAGAGAGGGCTATGTGAAGGCAGGAGCTCCTTGGAAGGCCCCTCACTGAAAGAAGGGAGGACCTGATCTTGGCTCACTTTGAGAGGCTATTCCTTACTGTTTACCAGTGAACTCAGAGAGCCTTAGTCCAGCTTTGTAATGATTCCTCTGGGTTTAATTCCCCTTTTGTTCGGTTCATTGACAAGCTGAGAAGGGGCAGACACTCCAGGGCCCAACTGGAGGGCTCAGCGTTTTAGGACTGGGACTAGAGTGAGAAAACCACCTGGACGTTGCAGAGCTGTGGCCCAGGTTAGTGTTGGGGCCCTGCCCAGAGCCTAGTGCTGGGGTTGGCAACCTTCGGCACACAGCCCATCAGGGTAATCCACCGGTGGGCTGCAAGACATTTTGTTGACCATCCTCGGGCACGGCCCCCCACCGCTCCCAGTGGCCGTGGTTCTCCATTCCCGGCCAATGGGAGCTGCGGGAAGCAGTGGGCCGCAGGGACTTGCTGGCCGCTGCTTTTCGCAATTCCCATTGGCCGGGAATGGCAAACCACAACCACTGGGAGCTGCAGGGTGCGGGGGGCGTGCCTGCTGACGGTCAACATAAACAAACTGTCTCGCGGCCCGCCAGTGGTTTACCCTGATGGGTCCCATGCCAAAGGTTGCTGACCCCTGGCCTAGTGGGTGCCCGGGGAAGGAATTCCAGTGACAGTCTGTACTTACTGTAATAGTTGAGGAGCTTGCTTATCCTGGAATGGGCCTGCATGATGATGCTATACCCAGGTCCTTAGGGTGTTGAGTAACAGCAGGTTAGTGACTTTCTCAGCACTGCCAAAGAGGTGGTGATTGCTGACACTGTCCATTTTCCCAGACAAGCATGGTAAGGGTGGCTCTGTGCCATTGTTTCATTCAGATTGTTATTCAAGGAGTGCTGAATGAGAAGCAATGAGATCTCCATGTTCATTTTCTGATGTTACATGATCTTTCATTAAATTGCATTGTAAATAGATAATTTTAATGTTAGTCAATCATTCCTGCATGTAATAAGGAATTTGATTGAAAAACATTTCCATGGATTCCAGTGGCACAAATATTTTTATTAAACAATAATGAATACTTTTAAAAACATTTCAAATTATGCAGAGCCTGCAAGCTGATCAAAAAGATACACTGAAGTGCAGCTAATGTGATTAAATGCAACTGATGGATCACAAACAATAACAGTTTATATCTTCACAGTACCTACAGGAAGTAGATCTGCTGTTTTGGAATGAATAGGCCCTTCATTCTAGGAGTAGAGGAAATAAGAATAATTGCTATGAAGCATGTTGATTAGAGATGGGGCTGGAAAGTATCAGAAGTCATATCTGTGGTCTGGGGGCAAATGATACTAATGTGGCCATCATCATTGCACACTATAAGCCCATATCTCTATCTGCTGACTGCAACTCTTCTCATGAGTCTCCATTTCCTCTGTCTTTTCTTTAATCTGTTTCTTCGTCTCTCTTCCTTCTGCTTCTCTAGAAAAACCAGCATTCTGTCACTCTCATGATCCATAAAGACCCTCACGGAGTCTATAATCTTCTCTTAGTTTTCCTTCCTTATCTGCCTTAAACTATTAAGATCCTCTGACACCCTCACAGGCTACTTTTGACATATAGGTGGTGCAGGGACACTATGCATGTTGTGGGGAGGGCTGTTAGACATGGCTGCATCCTCAGGTTGTCTGGCAGGCTTGGGATTCTGTTAGTAACAAATGTGAAGCATTTCACTCTGTGAATGTAATCTCATCAGCCTCTGAATGTGAGCTACCCTTTCTCTGCTGACCATTGTATCCCAGGTTAGAATTGTGACCTTGATGTCATTTTTTAAAGCTCTTCACTGCACTTCAAGTCAACTGTGCTAATTTCTTTCCTTAGAAAGGACAAAGGAGGGCTGAAAAACATCCAGCTAGCCTTACAGCAAACCAGACCACTGGACAGTGATTTTTTTTAAATAACTTCAAGTCTAATATACTGCAAAACATATAGAATTCAGTAGCAAAATAGCAGGACTAGTGAACAGAGGACTCACTCTTTCCTTCTTGAATGCTTCTGCCATTGATTGCCCATTACCCACTGTGACTCTATTGAACATTCCTCCGGTGACCCGTGAACTAGAAGCTAAATCATTCTCAGATTTCTCAAAACTGATATGCTTCTGTATGGTTGGACAAGAAGGGTATTTGGAAGTAGGGTCAGACGGCAAATGTGCACCCCCTGTGACCCTGGTGCATCAGGGGCTGTCAGGAAAGTTCTATGTCATCTTAGATAAAGGTCAGGGAAAGATGCAAGCTAGGATAAACTTCCTCATTGGCTAGATCACAGAGTACTGAAAGGAAGAGCTATCCATCAAGAACTGATTACAATGCTGGTTCCCAGAAAGCAGTAGGGCTTTTCTGGCACAAAATGGCTTACTTGAAGGCATCCCAAGACCATGATAGTTACTAGCCACCTGCAAAGGGGTTATCTGGCAGAAATTGGCTACAATCTGTGCACCCTGCCCCCATGGGGATGTCTAGCAAAAAGCTCCTCACTGGTGGCCCCTGGATCTGATAAGTAAAATAAATTGACTGCCTACATAGCAGTTTAATAGTTTCTTTTAACATGTTCTGCTTATGGAATCCATTACAAGGATGATGGATCTCTGAGCTGTCAGCACTGAAGGGCATGTCATTTAACTTCTGCACACTACTGCTTATGCTGTTAACAAACGCTGCATCCACTATGACATCCTAGGAAATGGGGCAGTTCCATATTCTGTTGTGCAATCCAGGGAGCTTTGATGGAAAGGGCTGAGGCAACATTACTAATGTGAGGGATTATTGATTCTGGATTGATTGAATATTAGTCACAGCAGGAAAACAATTCTATCTTCTGGGCTCATTGCAGACTGTAGGAAATAGAGAGAATGCTTCTATCCTCACTGTAGGACAGTTTCACCATAGCAATAAAAACTGGCATGGCTCTATTCCAACCTTCACCAGCTACACTGACCATGCCCCAAACTGCATTCTATATGTAGCAGTAGCTGTGGCTCCATAACCGTTCTCTTCTTCTAGCATGACCCATAAAACAGTTTATCAGCGTCTTCTTCCTTCTCATACTCCACTTGCAACTTGTGGACAGTGGTGAGTCTGATCCCAAGATTCATGGGTTCTGTGCCAGGTCCGGTTATGAGCACCCGGTTCATCTTCTCAAAAATGAAACAGGTTGTCTGCCAGTTGCTGGAGACCTTATTTGAGTCCTTGAGTATTGGACCTTCAGGAGCTTTATTTTTCCCCAGTACTGTAGCAGTCCACATGGCTAAGATTCAGCTGTTAATAGTGTGGCACAGTAAAAGATGTCTTTGTGGTCAGAGTCTGAGAACCTGATTTCCCTTGATCTTTGAGTCCCAATGTGTAATATTTAAAAATGGTTCATATATGGCTAACGTGTTTTTTTTTTTAAACTGTCATATTTACAAAATATTTTTATTTTAAACTACCATTTTTACATATGCTATAGAAGGCTCCTGGGCTTGCAATCTTGATTGAGGTACAGGTACTTCACTGGTTACTGAGCCTACAAGGCATAGATATGTTATAAAAGGAGTTTGCTCTGTATACAGTTTGCTCTGTATATTTCAAGCTAACCTAGAAAAACAAAGTGATCAAGGCCAGAGCAATACAAGTAACTGCACTATGTCTAAAGTGCTGAATGTTCAGCCAGTGGCTTATAGCCTTTTAAAATCCACGGTACAAAATACAATCAGATCACAATAAGAATTTTAACAATAACTTTGTCTTTTAAATTCTCCTCCATGCTCTGCCACAAAATTGTGGTATCTGGACAACTTTATACCAAAGAAACTCTACTTTGGATTTTGATTTTTAAAAAATCTCTGTCTATTTATTTAAGTGCCCTAAAGTGTTTTCATTCACACCTCTCTTCAGTTTATAAACAGAAAAATAAAATACAATACCTTCTAAGAGAGCCCAATTGGAAAGGTGAACCACGGCCTGTGGGAGCTGCGATCGGCCAAACCTGTGGACGCTGCAGGTAAACAAACCGTCCTGGCCCGCCAGCGGCTTTCCCTGATGGGCCGCGTGCCAAAGGTTGCCAATCCCTGCTTTATACTGTAGTTCCCAACGCCATTAATCCCAGCTATACTAATTCACATAGGGCAACATTCACCCCTGTGCAGAGGTCTGTACAAGATTCCATGCAGCACTTAAACCTCACCTTCATGTGGATCTTAAATTATGCAGTGCTCCTTAGCAGGACCTCTACACTGCAGTGAATTTAATATACACATTTTTAAAAATACCATAGAGATTAATATTTGATCAATGAATCGAGTCTGACATTTGATTTGAAAATTAACTGAGTTAATAAAAGACACCTTTTTCTGCAGATGGCAACTGATAGTCCCTGGCAGATTTGAAGTTACTGTCAACTTTTGAAAAAAAATCAAGCACAAACACTTCCTTACCTGTGTTGTTAATTCCACCTCAAACCCTGATCCTGTCCACATTAGTGAGCATAGTGTTCGTTGCCATTAGTGGGACTACTTGTAGCAGAAAGTACTGTGCCTGGGAATCAGTGTTTGCAGGCGGGGGCCCTTCAATGGTTTAAAATAAATAAAATAAAAAGTAATGGGATTTCACTCTAATCATTGTTTTACTGAAACACAGTTAAGTGTAAAAGGGTTTCATTGTATACTGAACAAAATATTAGAATAAAGATAAACAATAGAATAAATATAGCGTACAGCAGTCAATTATGCTATCCTTAAACACACTAACATTCCTAAATCTGTTACAACATCACTCTCATTTCAGTGATGAAGCCTTGTTTTATCCTTACAATGGATCCAGATGGGAGCTGCTCCTGTCCAGAGGCAATGGGCAGGAAGGAAAGTGACTTTAGCCTTCTTTGTGATTCAGAGTTTCTGACCCTGGCCAGGAGCTTGTCTGTTTTAGCAGACCCTACAGTGGCTTCCCACAGCCATCTCTGGGCTCCTCCAACAGCCCAGAATAGCCATCGCACAGCACAATCTGGCCCCACCTTGTCCTTCCCCAGGATGGGGTGGCACAGAGCAGTTCTGCCAGCCCTAAACGAGCAGGGAAGCTTCTTTATGCTGCTGTTTTTCCCAGGGTCTGTCCCCCTTCATACTCCTTCCCACTACAGGAGCAGAATGAAGTGACCAGAGCGTGGAAGAGAATCGAAGCCTGCATCGTTAGTTCTACTAAACTGCACATTCTTGTTTAAATTCATTATTACTTTACTTTTAATCTAGACTTTCCCAAATTGAAACTTCTCTTATTTGGTTCCCATCTTACTATGTCTAGACAGAATGGTGAAAACAATGGGTTTGTTTTTTTAAAATTCCCTGTCGATGTGGTTTCATACCCTATGTGAGTATGCGCTGAGGAGAGGGGTATGGGAACTAATTTCTAGGTGTTATTTCATTCCCTTGTGGCATATTTTGATTCTCAGCATTGGTAGCTGTTAGGTCAAGATTTTGATCATGAGCAGTGAGTTTCCTTGCCAAAAAGAGCGTCTGTGAAATGATTATTTACTGGGGGAAAGTATATTTAAAAAAAAATATTCCGGCTACTTCACAAGCGAACACCCTGATCCTGCAAGCACTCATGCCCATGCTTAGCTTTACATGCTTGAGTAGTTGTGTTGAACTCAACTATTCACATGAGTGAAGTCACACGTGCTTAAGTGTTTGCAAGATCAGGACCTCGGTTTATTAGTGTCCAATGCTGCTTTTCTCCCCTATATTCAGTGTTGTGCAATGAAGGATCTTAACACTGAATAGAAGTTATTTTGTTAAAAGGCAATTCCAAAGAGTGAGGGAGCTAAATAGCAGCCTGACCGGCTTCCAGGAAGCTCTTTACAAGCTCAGAAGGCATTCTCAGTGCAACTGTGTTCTATGCAGCTCTCAAGCTGCTTTGCAGATCCACCCCATATTTAATTAGACTAGGCTTAATTAGATTACAAAGGCAAAGTTGCATCTGTGTATCACTTAGTACTTTCAGCCAATAACAAACCAGCAGCTCATTTGCATTTGTTTTAAAATAATTAACCTTTTATTTGCTGGATTAAGTGCTGTACAAAGAATATAGATAACACAGAGGTTGATGTGTAGTTATTCCTGTGCAGCACCTTAGAGCAAAGACAGCAGGCCCGAAAGATAGAATGTTCAAGGGAAGAGGAAGGGAAATTGCACTGGGGAATAAATGCACTGTTAAATGTTTCTGAATACTCATTAATACTTATCCAAATATCTTTAAGAACACTTATTTTCAAAGGCAGTTTTTGCTAGGCTTGGACTTTGATTGCAGTTTTACCCTTAATAACCACTTTCTTCTGAACGTTCTGTTTTCTTTGTTTTTATTTCTTCATGCTTCATAGACACCATTTTCTTTTGCTCAGTGTATCTCTCTCCTACAGCTAACTTATTCAGAGGCAAAGAATTAATTGTTCAGTGCTGGTGATTCTACGGGTTTGAAAGAATTATCAATTAACTATAACAAAGTTTCTGTTAGCACGAGAAAGCACAGCTGCTCCTTTCGTTAATGGCAAAACACTTGCCTGGGTAAATGAAGACCTGGGGTGAAATGCTGGTTCCATGGAAGTCAACAGGAGTTTTACCATTGACTTCACTGGAATAGGGATTTCACTCTTGGGTTCCAATTCCAGTGGTGATTATTTTCCCTTTGTCTTAATTGTGTTTTTTGAACATCTCCTTTTAAAGTTTTTATTTCTACATTTTGACTGAACATAAGGCTTAACTACTTGCAGTATGTTTGCATTTATATAAAGACTGCAGCAAGAACCCACTTGTGTGGTTTTTGCTTTAAGATGTGATTTTTCAGCTTAACAGAAAACTTGATCTATAGCAATGAAGTGGATCCACAGGCAAATTGATTTTTCTGGCTTTTGCCACACACACAAAAAAAAAGAAATTAAAGGCACAGGCAGCAGATCCCACTTGGCATTTTTATTTTGATTATACAGTAAAAAAGAAGACTAGTCTATATGCAGCAGCTTCTGGAGGTAATTCACAAATTCTGAAAAACAAAACTATGCTTTGGCAGAAATTCTGATAAGATGCCACCCTAATAAGAAAGATGTAGTCTGAGTATAGGAGTGGGGAGTTGAGAGCTGTCAAGTTGAAATCTCTTTTTTGACACATATGTCCTCTGTGGCTTTAGACAAGTAATTTATTCTCCTTGCCTCAGTTTCTCCTCTGTAAAAGAGGAATAATACTTCACGTCTCAGGAGTATTATGAAGATTAATGACTTTGTGTTCATAAAATGCTTTGAAGATGAAAAGGAATATTTAGAAGCCAAGCATTAATATTACTACATGGACACGGGAAAAGTAAGCATGTTGGCAAACCCCGGATTTTAGATCTCAGTCCTTTATGGAGGTATGGAACAGACCCTAATGGCCATTTAATGGAGTAAGATTTTGCATGGCGCTTATTGTTTGTTAGAGTGTGTGTGGAGGGGAGTTCAGAATATACAGTTCCAAATATTTCTTTCCTCTGGAATTGTGGAGGTTGGGGACATTACAGAGGTTGGGTTTTTACTGGGCCTGTAGCAGATATGTCAAATTCGTTTGGCGAAGGCAGCATGACCAGGACATAACTTTAAGACTCCATGGCCAATTGGCCCTTCCATTCATGGCAAGATACCCACAAATATCAATGGAAGGCTGCACACGGAGTAAGGGTAGAATCTGGCCTTTATCTAGTCACTAACCATTTAGTTGCTATTATTTATGAAGTACTTTGTCACAATCAGTAGGCTATTTCCTCTCCCCCATCTTGGGCCACTTTTTATTTCTTTCCTTCATATCTTTTCCTTCCTCGCCCTCTTTTCTCTTTCTCATCTTCTTCTTGGTCTTTACGTCTCCTGTGTTCATCCTCTGCATTTCCTTTCCTGCAGCAATACCCAATTCTCACCCCCATTAGACTTCTCTTCCTTTTCCCTTCCTCAGTTGATCCACTCATATAATCAACAATGCAATAGTTAATGTGGACATTAAAGTGTCATCGTTTTAGCTGACACTCCAAGGAGTCTAACAGGCCACAGGAGTGTTTGCATCTCTGAGTCATTATTTCAAGCTCTCTACAAACTCAGGGAGGTAACACAGCAGTGGTTTGCCTTCAGTTCCCATTTGGAAGGGGTTTTTTTTAGCAGCCATTAGAGCTAGAAAGATATTATTTTATGAAATATAAACTCCCTCTATTCTGGGTGCTCACGTTACCCCAGTAACGTGGCTCCACTCCCCTGTGCATTAGTCCGGAGAGCGGGCCAGCTATTCAGGGAAAGAGCAGGGTCACTGGTTTTTAGGATGATGCCTATGTGCACTCAGTGAGGCACGGTCCTTCCTGGAGCTCCCCCCAGGGAGAGACAGTTCCATAATACCCCTACTCAAGGTTTCGGCTAGATGCTGCAGTTTAGCCCTAAAAGTCTTTTGGACCGATGTGAACCTTGTGCTGTGGCTGTAACACACAGTAAATGGTCTAACAGGGTTGAGGGCCAGCCTAGAGCATATGTGAATTAATTATGCATACTATAATTAGCCCAAGTCTAAAGCACAACATGAGGCAAAACCTATTCCTGGAATGCAAAATGAATAGCTACTTACACCATCTTCACCTGCTAGGTATGGGAAGTGAAAAGCACAGCAGAGATTATGATTGTCTCACACTGGTGCCCTCTAGAACAATAGATGAAGGATAAGAGAAACAATTTGCAGTTAGAATGTAGAAAATCTAGATTAAAAGGCCAAAAGGCAGATTGCAGTCTTGTCATTTCACAGTCATGGAGAAGCCAAATTATCCACAACACAATCCAGCCTTTCCATGTAGATTTTTCAGTGTTTGTATGAAATGCATGCTGTATAATGATTTAAGAGAATAGGCATTCCTAATTCCTAGCAAATGCTAGAAAATCAACCCTACAGATATTTTCTCCCTTGAATTAAATACAAGAGACTAATTCATTAAAGAATATTCCCCCACATTCTTGTTTGGCATTCGATATTCACAGGTTTTTCCTGATATTTTGTAAAAATTTCCCCGATCTTTGATAGTTACGCAGTTTAAACATTCAACACTGCCACCCCTCACAGGTCCCCTCTTCTAAATCTGACCATTGAGTATTTTAAAAAACATTCACTATCCATTCATTCACGGCTAAAAAATGTATACCATATATAGCACTTCTTCAGTCCAAACATCCAGCTCCCACAGAGACCAATAGAAGTTGCAGATACAGATCAAGATCAGTATCTGGCCTTATGTATATGGACTGTTGGGATAGTTATGAAGAACGTTAGGAACCCAGCAGCAAATGCTTATTCTCCATCCCCAAGTTATTGTTACTCAGAGCTTCAGTACGAACATAAATGGCTTTTGAAAGCTGAGCAGTTTGCCAAGATGCACAATCTTCGTTGGCCTTGTACAGAATAAAAGATGGTAGTTATTTTGTTGTTTTTGAATTGAATCCTAATATGTTTAACTGACTTTGTAAAAACCAATGTCCTCCAAAGCCAAACAAAAAAAAATAGGAAAGAATGAGGCAATAGCATTTGCTTTAAAACATTTTGGGTGAAATCCTGGCCCCACCTGATGTTCAGTGGGGCAAGATTTAACCATTTGAATTTATTGGGACTGGCAAAAAGAGTCTCAGTCTGCTCTCCTAAAATAATTGTCCTTCTCTTTAGGTAAATGTAACTTTGGATTAGATTAGAAGCCATTAATGAGGTCAAATAATGCTTTAGTCTAGTAGCTAATGTAAACCAAATCTATTTATCACCTTGGCAGTGGCTTCTGCAAGGAAGTTAATGACCATTACTGCTCTGCTACTTAGCCAATCAGAAATCATGCTTTTTGTGCAGAAAAGCAGAAGCTGGTAATCAATCATCATCATCCTCATCATAATAGCATGTTAAATGGGCCTCTAAAAAGGAAAGAAAAGCAACTTGGCTATTAACCTCAAATGCATCTTCGAAATTGGTTTCTTTGTACATAGGCCGTCTCAGAAATCTGGGTTACATTGGAGGTGAGAGTTCCTTGCAACATAAAGGAGGTGGAAACACTAGGCAATAGGAGAACCCACATTTAGATGTTTTATTATATCTTTAAAAATAAAAATGTATGTTTAACAAAAAACTTTGAAAAAAAACTGTTTTATTTCCCTAAAGACTAGTTAAAATAAAAGCACCGATTTCTTATGCAAGAGACACACGTTTCATGCAAACCATGGATCATCAAATGGAATTTCTTTCTTGTCTCAGCATTGTAAATGGTTAATCACTTCCATTTTCCATGCACATATTTATTAAAATTACCCCTCACCCCACCAACAACTCACCTTTGTAGTAATGCCTACAAAGTACTCAACAATGGCTAGGCAGTTGGGGAGCTGACACTACTACATAAATGCCAAACATAATTGTTTCACTTGTTTCTTTTCCTCACCCTCATTTGTTTATTTTATCCACCTGTTGTCTCATGTCACATGCTAAGGTCCCCTTCCCCCAATCCTGCACTGTAATCAGCAAGGGTGAACTGGTGCACCCACACACAACACAGCACAGACTTGAGGCCTTAGGGCAGAAGTGGTCAAACTTTTTGACCTGAGGGCCACATCGGGGAATAGAAATTGTATGGCAGGCCATGAATGCTCACAGAATTGGGGTTAGGGTGCGGGCTTTCGGGCGGGACTGAGGATGAGGAATTTGGGGTGTAGGAGGGTGCTCTGGGCTGGGACTGAGGGGTTCGGAGGGCGGGAGGGGGATCAGAGCTGGGGCAGAGGTGCAGGTTCCATCTGGGGGTGCGGGCCCAGTGGTGGGGTTGGAGATGAGAGGTCTGAGGGGTTTGGAGAGTGGGAGGGGGATCAGGGCTGGGGCAGGGGGTTGGGGTATGGGGAGAGGCTCAGGGGTGCAGGCTCCAAGAGGCGCTTACCTAAAGCACCTCCCGGAAGCAGTGGCATGTCCCTTCTCCGGCTCCTATGCGGAGGCATGGCCAGGCGGATCTGCATGCTGCCCCATCTGCAGGCACAACCCCTGCAGCTCCCATTAGAGTGCTGGAGGGGGGCCATTGGAGTGCGTAGGAGCCAGAGTGGGGCCATGCTGTGGCTTCCAGGAGCCACATGGTGCGGCCCCCAACCTAGGCACCCTGGCTGGAGCGCCGGAGCAGGGCCGAGCCACGTGGTGTGGCCTGCGATCCAACGCCCCAGCTGGAGTGCTGGTGCAGGGCTGAGCCACAGACCCTGCTCCCCAGCAGGAGCTGGTGGGCTGGCTTAAAATGGCTCATGGGTCAGATTCAGCCCATGGGCCATAGTTTGCCCACCCCTGCCTTAGGGTATGTCTACGTGGCCAAAAAAAAACATGGCAGAGGGTCTTGGAGCCAAGATTTACAACCCTGGGCTTATGCTCTGACACTAAAAATAGCTGTGTAGACAGGCAGGCTCGGGTTGGAGTTCAGCCTCTGAAATCCACCCCAGTTCCTGGCTTTCAGAGCCCAACCTCCAGCCCGATCCAGAATGTCTACATGGCTATTTTTAGTGCCACAGCCCAAGCCCTCTGCCACTGGGTTTTTCTTTTGCTGTGTAGACATACCTTTAGATTGTGATTAAGCCCTTTGAGCAAGAACTGTCTTTTTGTTTCGTGTGTGTACTGGGGCTGTGAGCTTTGATTGCAGCCTTTAGACACTACCATAATTCAAATCATGTAATATTAATGATAGTATTGCATATAAAAGAATCTCTGTTAATTCAACGCTAAATGTGTACAGTTAAAATATGAGGAAATGTGGAAGTTAAATTGATTTGTTGGGGTCACTGTTCAGCAAAATAAATATGCATATTCAGAATCATTAGATACCTTCCTGGCACAGGAAAGACACAACCCATCTTCTCAACAATTACTACATACCTAATACAATTGACCTGACATTCAGTGTATAAAAAAATCTGAATACAGCTCTGAGAGTAATTGGGTTTTTTTGGTGTGTTGTTTGATTGATTTGCTAGTTGAATTTTCAGTACTCCAGGCATATGATTTAAGAATTTAATGAGAAAAAAAAATCGCTGACAAATAGGGAAGACTTTAAAAGAGCTCCTGTCCCTACTTGGGAATGAAGCCACTCCAGCTGTTAACTACATTTAAGCAATGATTTCCTATTGAAGTGATAAGAAGGGGTTTCCTTTTGAAAAATTACAAAGGTTTTTAGGACTGAAAATGTTAATCGTTTTTCACAGTCAGTTGTTTCCCTGATTTTAACAGCAAAAGATACTTGAATCCTGGGTCATTATGCTGAAAATACGTTATGGATAAAGGCCCTGTTATGTATCAGTGCCTTCTTAGAGTCCATCCAAAGTCAATATAGCTCCACATAGTCACTCTGGTGGATCCCAGTGCAAGATCAAGGTCTATGGGGCATGTCTGTCATAGCTGTCTTGGATTCCATGAAGTTCATCATTTAAAAAATAAACAATCCTTGGCTCTTTAACATGTTGCTCTTATATCATACTGGTAGGCCGTAAACAGTTGCAATTACACTGAGAACCTCGCGGGCTGGCAGTTTACAATCTGAGCTGGATACACAGTGGAGCGACAACAGGATCTGTCCGATATTAGGATTAGTGGTTTCCCACAGGGATCTGTGTAAGTGATTCCAGGCAGCTCCCTGCAGAGATTCAATACTGTTTTGATTAAAATAATACAAACCATGGGGATTTCAGCATTATTTTTATTATAAATTCATGACTTGTGCCTTTTCTCCAGCATAGTCCATGATTATTTTGGATAATTTACCATAAGAGAACCAGTAGGAAAGGGGGCAGGGGGTAGATCACACAAGGGACCTAAAGTCATTGTTGTTTGCTGTTCTCACAAACTGCCATCACAACTGGCACCCATATGGTATTGTCAATGGAGACTGAATGAACTCCCTCCTAGAAGTAGCTCATCTACGGTAGAATTGACTTGTTATAAACGTGAATAAACGTGCACTGCTGTTTGTCTGCGTTGTATGTACATGGTGGATAAACAGAGGACGTCATTCTCAGAGCTGCAACCCTGACACTTTTCATGAGCACTAAATTTACTTACAGTTATTATAAGCTAATAAACATCCTGCTGATATTGTGTTGTGAGGGGACAGAGCACTGGCCTGGGACTCAGGAGACCTGGGTTGTATTCCCAGCTCTGACCTATTGATGACCTTGGGCAATTCACTGTCATCTCTCTGTGCCTCAGTTTCCCCACATGTGAAATGGGGCTAATGATACTGACCTCCTTTGTAAAGTACTTTGAAGTCTATTGATGAAAAGCGCTTTAGTTTAAAACAATATGACCCAAGCAACAAAACTTAACTTCATCAAGCATAGTACAGAGGAATATTAACACTGTCCTCATCCTTATTTTGAGGTCTTCTAAATTAATGTGGAGCATCAATAAATCAAAGCAATCACTTTCCCTGGGAGTTGGGCATCTAACTCCTCAGATTGCTGATTCACACAATGTTATGTGTTTTCTTAAAGTCCCAACTCCTGGATTCTTGTGGTAAGTTAGAATATCAGCTTTTATTTGAAAAAATGAAGTATATTTCTAGCTCTCGTGGCTGCAGGACAAACATTGAAAATGTGACCCAAAAGATCAAAAACTCAGAAGGCAAATAAAAAGAACCCAAAATGTATTATTTTTAAATATCTCATATTTTTTAAACTAATGTAATGAATTATTCAGGCCTGACTCAGGATTTTTGGATGCTGGGGGTTAGTATTACTGAACTTTCTTAGCTGCCTTTGAAAATCCCAGTCTAAAATCATAGGCAGATATCTGAGTTTTTCATTTGTTTTTTCTTCCTTGAGACTATCGATCAAAGCTTGAAGTGTGTAACATACAGTAAATGTCACAGGAAAAGTGAAATGCTCTTTAACCACAAAATACCATTGTCCACAACAAGATTGAAAATGCTGTCTCACGCGTCTGCAGTTTTTTAGTGCTGAATATTAGCTCCTTGAATTGCCTTGTTGTCCTCCACTGGCAAATTACCTGGCATCACCGTATGTTTGCAAATGCACCTTTCCTGAAAGCCTGCAACAGAGCTGCCTCCTGTCCAACTTTTGGCTGGAGGCTCCAGCTTTCTGCCCTCTTCTCCAGCTGTGCCCCATGCCCCTGCTGCCTTTGGCTTTTCTGGAAGTCATCCAGAGCTTTTCATTTTTGGTTTTGTTTTATTCTAAAGGCTGTATGGCCACAGCTACGGTGCTTTCCCCACTAACTGCTAGACAGGCAGGAAGCATCAGGCAGAGAGACTCACCTCCTTCCCTGGCCCAGTTGCTATATGTGCAGTGAGTGTGCTAGGGGCCTGTTGGGAAGGAAGAGATTTGGAAACCCCTCTTCCCTACTTTCTTGGCTCTGCAGAGTCTCTCAGAAAGGATGGGTCAAAAGGAGCAGGTGAGAGCGGGGTAGACAGAGAGATCTTGGGGGGGGTAAATAAATGGGGGGAGAAGAGAAATTGGTGACAAGGAGAAAGAAAAAAAGACTCAGCCATACAGAGGAAGATGGGATGTTGGCCTGATGTTTCTCTAGGGGAGAGAAGCCTACCATCTGCCCTGAAGATGAACTAATTTAAAAAATTGCATTTTCCAATAGTTTAACTGCATTTCCAATATTTTGTAAAGCATATTTATGTAAATTAGCATCTACTTTATGCAGATTTGGCCTCAGGCATTTGAAGGACATGGTAGGCAGGTCTGCTCAACCAGCATTCCAAGTGTCTTGGCTAGGTGTATAATCCTGTCTAATGCTGCCAGATACCAAGCTGCAGCTCCTCTGTGCCTGCTAGACTGCAGGTCAGTTCATTTGCCAAGTTTGGAATGTTCAGCAATACAAAGTGTGAGTGATTTTGCATGATAACAGCTAACAAACAGTTTAGGCAGCAGCATATTCAACAAGTGAAACCCAGCTGATCAGCACACTTTCATGTCACACTATTTTGCATGGAGGGAAGTTTTGCTGTCATAACACACATCTCTTAGCTCAGTTACAACTTCAGTAATTTCCAGAAGCCATTCATGGAGACTGCCTTCTGCAATAGCACTTTGAAGGCTCAAACAATAGACAGAGGGGGGAAATGTCAGCATCAGTCCATTTAATTAAGATGCTTTGTCCTGGTTCCCTCTAGTGGTAGGTAGGAGATAAACACACATTATGGTAAGCATTAAGCAGAGCCATATAGAGACTCTAAGATAGAAGTAAGGAAGTGAAAATGGGAGGGAAGTGTGAATGCCATATGCAAAGTGTGCTCAGAGAGCCATGCGGCATATGTAACTGTGCGGAAAAACACGTGTGCAAGTAGTGAGTGTTAATAATTAAACTGTATTATGATAGACAGGTGTTTTTTTTCTTCATGCCTTCCCAGTGCATTCTGGCGTTCTAACTAGTGCACACCAGTACTTATATTCATGGCCGGCGCAACCAGTAGGCGACCTAGGCGGTCGCCTAGGGTGCCAGGTTTTGGGGGGGGCGGCATTTAGGGTCCCTCGGCAGCGACGCTCTTCGACGGCAGGATCTTCGGCCGCCCAGGTCTTCGGCGGCCCTCTCCTGTCCTCTTCCGTCCTTGGCACTGCTTGGGGCGGCAAAAAAGCTGGCGCCGCTGCTGCTTATATTTGTGTTTTCTGGTAACCTGCATACTGCCTCCTCAGTCAGCGGTGGTATCCTCTCCCACTGTTTTAATTCCAGGGTGGGTTCCCAGAGCATATGTTCTTCACCCACCTCGGTCTCATCCTCTTTCACCTGTGTTGCAGACTATTTTGGTAGATGTGGATTTTGGGAAATAGGGAAATTGGTTTAATACCTCCTGAGCTGTAAAGGTACTGTTGGGCAGCTGTGAATCTGCCCTTTCTTTTCTGTTTTGGCTCCATCAAAAGTAAATAGCAGGAGTAAGTCTAGAGCATATATAGGAAAGACTAGACAAAAAAGTACCAGTGCATCTACACAGTATTTCCTAATAATAAAACTTGGGTTTGTTACTCAGATGTGCAATCTGGAGGTTTTCAATGCCCAGCTTCTTGTGGATGGATGCACAGAGAGCAGCTGTTTTCAAAACAACTTTCCAACATCAGCGCTTGGCAAAAAGCTTGCAACCCTTTTTTCATATGTGAACGTTGTCAGAGTCATCCATGCTTTTGCCACCACAGTTGGTATGCTTCAGTGTGCTCCACATGGGATTACACCTTCAAACCATTTGGAAATTGCAGCTGCCTGCTTACTGAGTAGTATGTCTCACAGAGAGCATGATTTCTGGCTGAGATGCTGAGTTTGATCCAATAAATTCCTAAATGGTTTGGTTTCTGACTGCCTTAGAGACCACCTACCCTCTCCAAGTGCCAACCCTCCAGGATTGTCCTGGAGTCTCCAGGAATTAAAGATGAATCTTTAATTAAAAATTATGTCATGTGATGAAACCTCCTGGAATACATCCAGCCAAAATTGGCAACCCTAAGACCACCTGTTTCTCTGTAGTATACCATGGCAGTTGCCATCAGCTATGGGGATTTAGCTACTATTCCCCTAGCTTAAATAGGAGTGGGATACTGGTAGGACCTTCTTGATAAGGGGCCCTTAATTTTGGAATTCAGTTTGCCCTCTTGGTCCAAAGAGCACTGTTCATTCTTTCCCTCTTCCTTATTTTTAAGCTTCAGGGCACCAGGCTTTTCCCTGAAGTTAAAGACTGGATGGAGGAGGGGCAGATGCTTACTGGTGTGGGTGTTTGGTGGGTAGTGGTTGTTTTTGTTTTGGTGGTTTTTGTGCCTTCCTCCCTCACCCCCACTTCTTTTCATAATAACTGTACAGCACCTCGAGCTCTTGTGCTCACATAAATAAACTAAATTTAGGAATGTTAATGTTACATATGCTATTTTTTGCTTTTCCTCTTTGTTCCTTTCTTTTTCTTTCCCTCTCCCACTTATATTCTCTCTTTTTTGTGGCTTAACATTTATCCCAGACTTAACTGGGTCTCCCTTTTTACAATTTTTCCTTTTTTTCTGCTGTTTTCCATATTCCCTGATACTTCCTTTCTCCAGTCTCTCCATCTTTTTTTCTCCTGCTTTTATCCTCCCAAACAGCCAAGCTCCCTCCAAGGGAGGAGAATTTTTTCTCCTGACATTGAATGAACATACCAACCTGTCTGATTTGGCCAGGAAACTCAGGGTTTGAAGGGAGCGATCTCTGTTCAATGCATATAAGTAAGGGAATTTGGGGGCCCAGGATTTAGTGTGTATTTAATTTAATTAGAATATATTTTACCGGTATCAAGCTGTTCTGCTACAGAATTCCATCTTCATACCCAGTAGGATTACATTTTTTTTATCATTTAGTTGTTAAAATATTTTTATGATAATCTAAAACCCAGGAAATTTCCACTGGTATTTTCAAATCAGTTTCCAAAGGCAGATTCCAAGATTCCAATTTAAATCAAACAAAACGCCTTAACAAAGTTGTCCCTTCTGATCAATTGTAAATGTTGGCAAATACTGTAATTTGTGTCTATTGGTAATTATCTCTTTCTTCCCTATCCTACCCTGTGTGTGTGTTGCTAGGCTATATAATATAAGATGGGCATAAGTCAGTAGGACTTATAAAAGCAAACTGGAAAATAGTATTTCACAAACTGAACCCAGGCATAAAACTTCTGCTCTACTGAGGTAGCAGCAACTGATGTGCTAAATTAAGTATTACTTTGCTTTTGATTATTCCAGAATAATCCATTTTAGTTGGAGCAAACTTGCCGTCAAACTCTGTTCCTATATGCATATTCGTACATGTCTGTGTTAGGGTGATACAGTTCAAAACATAAAACTTATTTGACTTCTGGTCACCTTGTAGTTGACTGTAAGTTAGCCAACACCAGGAGGGTAATACATGTCTGAGAATTATGACAAGCCTGATGCCACAGTTATTGCAAATGTCCTTATAAAAATATAGATTCATTCGACTGGGGAGCGTCGAAAGCCAGTGGTGCATGCCTTGAATTAGAACCTGTCAAAATCAGTGTTGAAGCTTTCCAAACAAGGGCTTTTACGCCATTTGGTAGTTTTATAGATATTCACATTTTTGAAGGCATTTTTGAGTTGTTTAGTAGGAGGGACTCTATCTATGCAGTGTACACCAGCATTAGTACTGTGATGCTGATATATAGCTTTCTTCTTCCCTCATGTTGCCCATTTCGCTGGGATCAGTTGTACTCCCTGGCATTTAATAGTTTTAGATTGCCTTGCTGAAATGTCAGCATTGAACTTCTCCAAGCATTTTTTGTAAAGCTAACAAAAAAAAGAGGTTTTATACAAAGGACACAATTTTGCAACTCTTCCCATTTTGCAGCTCACTCACATAAGTTGTCCTTTTGAACTTGGCAGATTCAGTGGGGCTACTCGCATGAGTCATTGCTGCTCAACATGAGTGAGGTCTACAGAAATGGTCCCTAAAATATCTTGGCTAATGATACAGTCCTGATGCTTATCTCTTTGATTCAATGTTATTGTTCAGGGTGAGTTGTACCTTTGACCTCTCTGTCTCTCCATGGGTACCCTTTCCAAGTGACAGGCTACACCTGAACTTCTCTGCATCAAATCCTGTGATTCACCCCACTTCAGACTGGATCACCAGGCTGCAGCATCCCTGTTGACAAACCATGCTACCTTCAGCAGGTCCATCTGAGTTTGGCCCCTGTCATAGACTTCTTTCCAAAAGCATGTGACAGGTATGAAATTGCAGTGACTCAGGACAGCTTCTTCAAAACAAGTATTGGGTATTTGTCCACAAGAACATATCAGGTAGGGAAGATAACAATGAAAAGCCTACATGCATGTTATCTTAATTAAACTTTAGCCTTTCCTTGCAACTATATGTTATTCCTACTTGTTTCAGGCACACCCACCCACCATTGGGGCTGGGCGAGACAGGCTGTACCTCCTACTGATGCCTTTCTGATGGTCTGACCCACCAGTCAAGGTGTCTCCCTCAAGTCACAGTCTGCCTTTTTATCCTTTTCAACCATTCAATGATTCTTTTTTTCAAGAGTCCCTGCCCCTAGATCTCCTGGGGTTTTGAGCAGTGCGCCTGAACCTGGTCACACATTTCTTCAGAGGGGGTCCGAGATTGCCTTCCAGCAATGTATTGTCCATTGAATTAGAGTCTTTGCCAGGTTCTTGGATACCTGGCAAGAGATGCTGCTGGAATTAACCTTTAGGGCTTCATAAAGCCAGCCACCCCACAATAACTACTAAATCCACAGAGTATAAACTTCATAAAATTAATACAGATATCTCCCTCATTCTTCATCTCTGGCATGTCAGAAAATTAAAGGCTATAGGCATACAGTTGCAAAAGTGACTAGTGATTTAGAGTGCCTCTGTTCTGGGATGCCCAACTTGAGACCTCTTAAATGGGCCTGGTTTTCACAAGCTCAGCTCTTTTGGAAAATCAAGCTCCTCTAAGGTAGCAGAAGTTGGGACACCCAAAAAATGGAAGCACTCAAAATCACTAGTCTCCATTGAAAATCTTGGCTTTATGATATAGTATGATTCATTCTATTCAGAAAGATTTAAATAAAATGTCTATGAAACATTCTGAATACAAACACCTGGTTCTGTTTCAAAGCCTATACAGTTGAAATTTTACTTGTTTTAAACCTCATTTGTACATTCAGTGCTAGTAATACAAGGCTGAGTGCTGTCTGCCAGCAGCAGTATTGTGATGAGCCATCCTCTTGACAGAGATTGTGCACTCATACTGAAGAAAATACTCTTTACAGTCTGTCTGGTTTGGGGTTTTTTCCTTTCTTTTCCTGAAGATTTGGCTGTTGAAGCCTTTTTGAAAGTCTCCAGTGCTTGGACAGTCTTAAAAGCTTCCCTCCTTTATACCTGTATTTGCTTTAACAAAAAGAACTGGGGAGTGTGTTCTTTGAAGAGATCAATTAAAAATTCTATATCACGTTGAGCATCGCAGTCATTTGTTCGTGATTTAATTATAACACAAGAGTTATTGTCTGCAATTAATTACAAATGGATTAAAATAAACAGTAAACAGTTTAACAAAGGAGCTGAGGGTCTGCGTGTCAAGGCAGCAGTGCTTGAAGAACTCCCCATGGTGCTGCTGCCTCATTACTCTGAGGAACCAAGGCAGCAGTACCAGAGGGCCCCTTCATTCAACATGGTTTCATCATGGAGGCACCTGACTGCCCCCGACACCCCCGTCTCATATCGTCTTTCTTCCCAGGCAACATGCACATCCAGGCTAACCCCCATCCTACCCATCTCAAGTCTCAATACCTTGTGTCCCCCACCCTGGGTATGTTCTGTTTGCCTCTCCATATCCAACCTTTCCTCTTATGGATTTCCCCCCACACACACACACACACAAACACACACAGAGTCCCTTCTTTCTTCTAGAGTCCATCTTCATACCTCCTGTTGCCAGCCTGCCTCCCCACATCACTGGGAGTATGTGCAAAGCACAGTTGATGAAGCGGGCTGGCAGCACCGGAAAACAGAAATAGCTGATAGATCTGAGCAGTTCCTTTGGTTAATCTTGGCATAACTCAATTATATGATACTGAGTAAGGAGACTAGCACTTTGTGTTTAATTTCAGATGTTAAAAGTGGCCTACACCTCTGTTGTAGGCTGTGTTTACATGTGATGTTTGGAATGTACAAGGACTGTGGGTTGGTGGGGTGGGGGGTTAATAACAGAGGAACCCAAAGAAACATGAGGAAAATAAGGTAAAATTTCCCAAAGGCCGCATTTTTAAATGGTTTCTTCTGGAAAAGTTAGTAAATACTTTACAAAAAAATAAATGACATAGAAAAGTCAATTGCCCTCTAAAGTATTGTGCCGAAATTTGAAAAGAAAATTCAATCGTTAAAGCATGAAATGGAGATGTTAGTCTTGCAATAAGTGCAGATCTCAATGCAGCCTTAACTATGGAATTGCTACTGCCACCTCCATAAAATATTTCTCTTAAACAGCTGCTAATCTGCTCACTGTATCTGTTAACATTCATTTCTTTGATAATCAGTTCACATTTATTCTACATACGGTACAACATCTCTTTTATGGCAACTACATTAAATGAACATTTGGAGGCACATAAAGTGTTACGGAATTTATTATTTAACTATTCCAAACATGTCTCCTACAGTCTTTTTATATCTATCAGTAAAGCAGTTTGAAAAATAAGAAGTACAAATAAGGAAGCTGCTCACTAACACTTTAATTTCCTTTTGAAGTGGCAATCTCTAGTGCAACTTCCAGTAATCATGCTTTCCACTCTACTTGGCTGCTTTAAGCAATTAATTTTTCTGTATTTTCACTGTCCACTTTCCTTTTGTGATTCACTGATATAAATTTGTCAAATTTGGTACCACTTTTGTTGTGCCCTGTGTAATTTTAGAGATTTTTATGTATTGAGTTGAGAGAATACCTTGCAGATCTGATAGGCAGAATACATTTCAAGACACAAAAATGATTCTCCTCTTTAAAATCCCATTGTTTATCATGTTATGTATTTTTGTCATGTATGTCAATGAAAAGTATGGGAATCAGAAGAGGTCATATTAAAGTTTACTTATGTGAAGATAATTCTCGTCTTGATTTTTTGCAAGACCCATTCATCATCATTATTATGTATTATTTGTTTGTAATACAGCAGTGCCCAGAAGCCTGAACTGAATGAATAAACTAAACAGATATGGGGGATTTTTATAAGACTTCAATTAAAACAGATGTACATTGAAACATTGCCAATATCAGAAGGACTTGATGGTTATCAGCATAGATGCCGGATTGCACAGTCCTCTGACCTTGGTCATTGTTTACTGATAACCTTGACCTGCATCAAGATGAGTAGCCCACTAATCTGTCAAATAAAACAGTGGAGAAATGCTGCTCATTAAAATTGACTGTGTGGCTCAGAGGCACTTCTTTACCTAAGCTCTGTTGGAGGCAAGTCCCCAGTCAGCGCCACATGACTTTAAGCTAGGTTGGTTTATGAGGCCATAATGCCAGGTGGGTTACAAGAATGATTATACAGAGAGAAGTAAACAATTTCCTCTAAACATGATTAACATTTTAAAGGTGGTTTTTAAATATTTGCTAGATGCATACCTTGTGAGTACATTAGACAAATCAAATTATCCCTGCTGATTAAACAACTGCAAGTTACATTCTTTGTTGTTTATTTCAAAGTATGTAGATAGATAATGCTTGCATTGTTATATTAATGTTCTCTGTGTAAATGTTCAATTGAGGGAAATAAACAAATTCAACAGAATATTTTTAGATACTTGCTCAAAAGGTTGATAAAAGGTTTGGCTACAAATGAAATCTGTTGGTTTTTATGTTTAAATTTACTAACAGTGTGCCACTTTGTGTGTGTTTCTTTTTCTCTTCCAGTGCCACCTTGGGCCTTAATAGCCATAGCCATAGTTGCAGTCCTATTAATCCTTACCTGCTGCTTTTGTCTCTGTAAGAAATGCTTGTTCAAAAAGAAGAACAAGAAGAAGGGAAAGGAAAAGGGAGGGAAGAATGCTATTAACATGAAAGATGTTAAAGATTTAGGGAAGACCATGAAAGACCAGGTAAAGTAGCCATCCTGTTCTTGGACACTGTTTATGTTTAAAGTGTTAAGTCTTCTAGCAATTATCAATTTATGGTATTGCTCAATGGTTGGATAGTGGTGCTGTGTAGTGGAGACCAGCTGTCTGTGCTTTGTATTGGAGTTCCAGTTAGTAACCCCCTGGTGAACATCGGAGGATGCCGACTCTACATGCACACGCTACTGGTGGGAGCACTAGTCAATGCTTTCAAGGCAGCCAGTGAACTTCTCTCCAGATGAGAGGAGGAATACTGCCACTGGTCCATATAGAAGAGAGGTTTTTTTGAGAAAATGGTGGTCTTAAAAATATAGCTGTGGGAGAGTCTTACAGCCATATCTATATAGGACTTTGACGAGGACCAGGTGCAATAGTGAGGTAGAGAGAACCCATGTTTGGATGACTGGGCTACTAATCAAGTTCTTGTGAGACTAAATGACATGCAAGAATGGACCTGGGCTACTAAAGCTCTTGCTGCACAAAAACAGAAGCTTACCTAGAGAGAGACCAAAAGCAAAGTGCAGCAGAAGAGTGGTGGAAGAGATGCAAAGGAACGGGGAAAGGAATGAGAAAAGGAAAAAATAAAAGAAAATTGGACAGGGGGATGAAGGCAGAGGTATATATGTGGGAGGGAGAAGGAGATTAAAGGTGACAGAATACAGTTTTAGCGGAGGGCCAGTGAATGGCTTGGGGACAGATCATCATGCTGCTGTTTGCGCAACATTAATTTGAGAACAGCAGAGAAACCCTTGCTTCCGACCTGTTGTGTGTGAGAGAGGTGCTGTACTTGGGCACTAACTGGAAGGTTGCAGGACCCTGCATCTAATCCAATGTTCCCTTGGAGCCACAGAATAGATTAGCATTGATCTGGAAGAAGACTGTCTACACTTTTGACCAGAGGAAAATTCCGCAGTGTTTGTGCACTTGGGATCTAACCCTGCACCACTGAAGTCAATGGAAGTTCCACAGTTGACTTCAGCGGCAGCAGGATCAGGCCCTTAACAGCATGCAGTACCCAGCCAGAGAGCTCTTTAATATTTCCTAACTCCTTACATTTGCAGGCCCATTGACTACGTTTAGAGGCACAGTTTGCACATAACTGAAAATGGACTCTTCATTTACAGTGGCTAGCGCTGAAATGTTGACACAGCATTTAAAAGCCATTAGCTTTACCAAGATAATACAGGCATTCCCTATACTTAATAAGTAATATTGTGGGGAAAGCTCATTACTTTAAGACTATATGGATCAAGATTTTAATGGTGACCGCTGTATATAGCTTCCTGTCATCAGAAGTGCCACAAAATATGTTAAATTCCACAGTCAAAGGGATCAATGAGGTGAAGCTCAGAATATTACTGAGCAGAAAACTTGGATCCTCCCTTGCAAAAGTCTAATGAGGATTTTGTTTTACTTAATACGATAAATGTGAAAAAGAAAATTCTTATACTGTCTTGATTCAGGCACTTTGAGGAGGCATTCTTGGACTCCCTGTGTTTGAGCTATAGAATTTGTTCTAGCTTATTAATATTAAGTAATTGTGAGATATTTCCCTCTGAGACATTGTCTGAAAAAGCAGTCTATTAAATGCTGAGTTAGTCCTGGCCAACTTTAGCAAACTTTTGACCATGGAAGCAAAAATAATTTGAAAATACTGTTTGAGCATTTTGGGGATAAAATTCAGTGCGTTGTTTGTTGTGTGCTATCAAATGATACTAATGATAACAAACCTAACATTTCTTTGTAGGAAAAGTAACGTATGTTGTTAGTAGATATCTATGTGAGATTTGTTCTGTATTATATAAGACTGTTCTTGTACTTATAGTATATTATTAAGTGTTGTTTATTATACTTGTTATGACCTGGATAAATGACCAACGACTCTAGCACTGACATGTATTTAAAATATACAATTATACTTAATAGTTAATAATGAGTTTGACACACAGTCCCTTTCTGGAGGAAAACAAAGGTCAAAGTCCAGTTACTAATTCATTGTCACGGAGATAATCAAAACTTTGCAAAAAGCATACAAAAAGCTACAGTTTCAAGTCATATAGAACTTAACATCTTCGAATGATCTTTATATTTATTTTAAAATAAATGTGTCCATATATTTAGAATGTAACCAGTGGTCTGTTGATAAATGTATGCACCACTGAACATATAGGGTTGGATCCTCAGATGGTGGAAATTGACACATCCATTGAAGCCAGTGGAGCTATCACAGTTTCCACCAGTTGAGGATATGCCTTGCTTGCCAACATTTTCAGAAATGGGTTGCTAAAGTTAGGCTCTTAGGTCCATATTTAGGCATCTAAATCAGTGGCCTTATTTTAATAAATCCTGAGTTCCTAGCAGCTTTAATTTCTAATCTGGAAAACCTTGACCATACCTGCAGTATTTGTTTTTCAGTGTAAGCACAATCAGTTAATGATGCATTCCTGAGTCAACATCACAGGTTTTACATGAAGACAGTGTATTGCTAAATGTAATGTAAGATAGTTCAGAAGGGAATCATTTTAGTGCCTCGGTTACAAATAAAATGGTAAGAGAGTGCCTCTGAGATATCAAGGAGATATATTTTAAAGCAAACAGACAAGTATATATGAAAAAGGTCTACTCTAATCCACCTGGAAGGAATTATTGCATTGGCCATGTATGGTGTCAGAAATCTGAAATGTTGCCAAAGTACAAAGGCTTAATCCTGTAGTCATTACGCCCTAACCTGCGAAGTTCTGATCACCTCCTGGATTCAATACAGTGCCTTCAGCTCCCTTTGATTTCAGTGGAAGTTGAGTGCTCAATACCTCTCGGTAGGCAATAGGCAGCTTGCAAGTTCCAGCCCATAGTGCATGCAAAAGTCCCATTAACTTCACTGGGAATTATTCCACTTGATAGAACTAAAGGATTGGACCCTCAAAGTAACTTCTTTTTTTCTTCTTCCAATACATATTCATTAAAACCAATAACATTCCACTGACTCTAGGCCCTGATTCTGCTAATAGCGGCCCCTGTGCTCACCTAGAGCCCCTCTGAAGCCAATGAGGCTCTGCATGGTAACGGGTCCATGCTAGTCGGTCTGATTGCAGAGTCAGAACTTTAGCCTTATCACTGGTAACTGTAGACATTGAATTGTGTAATAGCCAGTATTCAGATAGATTCGTCATATTTCAGCATGTTCTTTTTCCTTAACATAATTTTAATATGATATTTTGAATAAATGTTGTTGCTGTGAAGAGGGAGGATAGTTAAAGTGCAGATTAGGATCCTGATCTTAAAACCCTTACTCATGAGAGTAATTCTTATTCATGCAAGTAGAGCTATTCAGGAACAATCACATGAGTAAAGATTGCAGGATCAGGCCTTTCTTGTGTGAAGGAGGTGAATAAAGAATATATTATCTATGAAAAAGGTCATTTCTCCATGGTTTTTACTAATGTTTGTGCGTGGATATTTTAATTTTTATTTCTTCCTTCTATGTCATCCTTATCTATGTTGTGTCTCATGACTGTTCTGGATTGTCACTTGCGGTAGGTTTATTTTGCTATTTGGACACGCCTAATCTAAAGCTCTGATATATTTAGTCTCCTGACAGCTGTGGCTCCTCAGCTAAGATTTATACATAGCGTTGACACATCAAAAGGCTGAACTAAATTGATTTTTTTTTGTGGGATAAAAGGTTGTCATTTTCTCCATACTTAAAATATATTAAGTCAAAATGTACTAGAAAGCTCAAGTTCAAAATTCATATGCACAAAAAAGAAATTTACTGCTTTTATTTCTTTTTAATATGCATTTTCACTGTATCAAAAACACCAAAATAATGGTCTCTTTCTACTGGTGCTAAAATAATCTGTATCTCATGCTATTACTTTATGCTCATTATTTTGTAGTCTTAATACAGTGAGTACACTTCAAGGTGTCAGCCAAAGTCTCCTCCACACCAGATTGATTTCAGTGGGGTAATTTCAGAATTACAGTCGTGTACCTGGATGCAGACAGAGTCCAACGTTTTTTAAAGATATCCCTATCACAATTTTCTGTGCTGCAGTTTATCAGTCTCTACCAATCTTCCAGTCTCTACCAATCTCCCATAATTTTCTCCTGCAGTTTTTTTTTTTCATCTGTAGAAAAACATCCTGCTCTAGAGACACTGTAATAGCTGCTGATTTAATGGGTCTGAATTTAACGCATTGGTACAGCAAATGTCTTGCTTTAGCTCAGCCTTTGGGAAAGGAATAGACTTAATCACTTCTGTGATGAACAGTGGCACTGAAAAATTATCAAAAATTCTGCCCTGTTTCGTGGAGAATAATTGCCGTGATGGTCTGCACCTTTTATTGGGTCACAAAGCATTTGTGGAGAAGATTTAATAACTCAGCCATTTCTAATTGCATCAGGCTGAAACACTGCTATTTGTGAGAGATTTATATCTTGGGAGGAGTTTGTGTATTAGCTAAAGCAGGAGATTGGAAATAAGAGTGTGTGGATTCCATCCCCAGTCCTGCCATTGACTCACTGTGTGACCGTGGGTAAATCACTTAAGAATATAAGAATGGCCATGCTGGGTCAGACCAATGGTTCATCTAGCCCAGTATCCTGTCTGTCGACAGTGGACAGTGCCAGATGCTTCAGTGGGAATGATGGACCTATCCTAAATGAACTTATATAATTTTTTAACCCAGTTATATTTTTAGCCTTCACAACATCCATTGGCAATGAATTCCACAGGTTGATTGTTCATTGTATGAAGTACTTCATTATGTATGTTTTAAACCTGCTGCCAATTAATGTCATTAGGTGACCGTTAGTTAAATAACACTTCCCTATTCACTTTCTCCACACCATTCATAATTTTATTGACCTCTGTTGTCTCTCCCCTTTGTCATCTCTTTTCAAAGCTGAACAATCCCCATCTTTTTAATTGCTCTTAGTATGGAAGCCATTCCATACCCTTGATCATTTTTCTCTCCCTTTTCTGTATCTTTTCCAGTTCTAGTATATCTCTTTAGAGATGGGGCAACCAAAACTGCACGCAGTATTCAAGGTGTGGTCGTATCACGAATTTATATAGTGGCATTATGATATTTTCTATCTTGTTATCTATCCCTTTCTGAATGGTTCCTACATTCTGTAGGCTTTTTTGACTGATGCTGCACATTGAGCAAATATTTTCAAAGAACTATCCACAATGACTCCAAGATCTTTCTTGAATGTTAACAGCTAATTTAGAACCCACCATTTTGTATGTATAGTTAGGATTATGTTTTCCAATGTGCATTACTTTGCACTTATCGACCTTGAATGTCATCTGCCATTTTGTGACTCAGTTTGTGAGATCCCTTTGTAATTCTTTACAGTCAGCTTTGGACTTAATTATCTTGAGTAATTTAGTATCATCTGTGAACTGCCATGCCACTGTTTAACCCCTTTTCCAGATCATTTATGAATAGGTTGAACAGCACAAGTCCCAGTACAGATCCTTGAGGGACCCCACTATTTACCTCTTTCCATTGTGAAAACTGATCATTTATTCCTACCCTTTGTTTCCTATCTTTTAACCAGTAACTAATTCATAAGAGGACCTTCCCTCTTATCCTATGACTGCTTACTATACTTAAGAATATTCAGTGTGGGACATCGTCAAAGGCTTTCTGAAAGTCCAGGAATACTACATCAGCTGAATCACCCTTGTCCACATGCTTGTTGACACGCTCAAAGAATTCTGATAGATTGGTGAGAGATGATTTCCCTTTACAAAAGCTGTATTGACTCTCTCCCAACATATCTTGTTCGTCTATACATCTGATAATTCTGTTCTTTACTATAATTTCAGCCAATTTTCCTGGTACTGAATGTAGCCTTACTTTGCCTGTAATCACCAGGATCGCCTCTGGAGCCTTTTTTAAAAATCCGCATTATATTAACTACTGTCCAGTCATCTGATACAGAGGCTGATTTAAGCAATAGGTTACATACCACAATTAGTAGTGCTACAATTTTATATTTGTGTTCCTTCAGAACTCTTGGGTGAATACCATCTAATCCTGGAGATGTATTACTGTTTGATTTATTAATTTGTTCCAAAATCTCGTCTACTGACACTTCAATCTGGGACAGTTTCTCAGCTTTGTCACCCAAAATGAATGGCTCAGGTGTAGGAATCTTCCTCACATCCTCTGCAGTAAAGACTGATGCAAATAATTCATTTAACAGATTCTCTGCAATAGCCTTGTCTTCCTCGAGTGCTCCTTTAGCACCTTGATTGTCCATTGGCCCCATTGATTGCTTGGCAGGCTTCTGATGTACTTAAAAATAACTGCTGTGTAGTTTTTGTCTCTCTTGCTAGTTGCCCTTCAAATTCTTTCTTGGCCCGCCTAATTATATTTTTACAGTTTAGTTGCCAGAGTTTATGTTCCTTTCTATTTTCCTCAATAGGATTTGACTTCCAATTTTTAAAGGCTGCCTTTTGCCTCTAACCATCTCTTTTACTCTGCTGTTTAGCTATGGTGGCACCTTTTTGGTCGTCTTGCTGTTTTTGTTTTTTTCTATTTGGGGTATACATTTAGTTTGACCCTATATTATTGAGTTTTTAAATAGTTGCCTTGCAGCTTTCAGGCATTTCACTCTTCTGGCTGTTCCTTTTAATTTCTGTTTAACTAGCTTCCTCGTTTTTGTGTAGTTCCCCTTTTTGAAGTTAAATGCTGCTGTGGTGGGTTTCTTTGGCATTTTCCCCTTTACAAGGATGTTAAATGTAATTACTTAATGGTCTCTATTACCGAGATGTTCAGCTATCTTCACCTCTTGGAACAGATGGTGTGCTCCACTTGGGACTAAATCAAGAATTGCCTTTCCCCTTGTGGGTTCCAGGACAAGCAGCTCCAAGGAGTAGTCATTAATGGTATCTAGAAATTTTATCTCTGTATCCCATCCTGAGGTGACATGTGCCTAGTCAATATCAAGATAGTTGAAATCCCCCATTATTATTAAGTTTTCTGTCTTTGTAGCCTCTCTAATCTCCCTATGTATTTTACAATCACTGTCACCATTCTGGTCAGGTGGTTGGTAATATACTCCTACTGCTATATTCTTATTATTCAAACATGGAATTACTATCCATAAAGATTCTATGGTACTGTTTGATTCACTTAAGATTTTTCATATATTTGACTCTGTTTTCTTTCACATATAATGTGCTGACCCCCACAATCACACCTATTCTGTCATTCCTATATATTTTGTACCATGGTATTACCATGTCCCATTAATTATCATCATTCCACCAAGTTTCTGTGATGACTGCTATATCAGTTTCTTCTTTTAATACCAGGCACTCAGGTCCACACAACTTAGCATTTAGCCTTCTTCCATTTATATACAAGCACTTATAAAATCTGTCAGTATTTACTTGTGTGCCTTCATGTGATATAATTGAATGGAACTCTCTTTCATTTGATTGGTTCTCTTCAGTTCTTACCTGTATTTTATCTACTTCTCTCCTCTTTACTAGAATATAAAGTATCCCCTCTCCTATGGGTTGTCTCTGTCTGAACCATGTGCCTCCAATGCAATTGTTGGCTTTCCCCCAGCCCTTAGTTTAAAAACTCCTCTATGACCTTCTTAATTTTATATGCCAGCAATCCGGTTCCATATTGGTTAAGTTGGAGTCCATCCTTCCTGTATAGGCTCCTCCTTTCCCAAATGTTCCCCAATTCCTAATAAACCTCTAATAAATCCCCACCCCCCCGACCACCATCATCTCATTCATGCATTGAGGCCCTGCTGTTTTGACTATCTAACTGGCCCTGTGCATGGAATTGGAAACATGTCAAAGAACGCTACCATGTTTAATTAATGTTTAACAGCTATGAGATATTTACTCCATTAAACTCTTAAATTATACAATGGAAACGTCACTTCACCACCCTTCAATGTGTAACTGATTAGTTAAAGTAACTCCATATTCTTATGGGCTATAAAACGCTTTGTCCGCATGGAAACAAAATATGCTGAAGGAACAAGCTTTTTAATACTAGATGCCCTCAGCTATCTAGGAAAAAGTGCAAAATAATGTACATTAACCCACAAAAAAAGCAAGCATCAAAATCCCAGTCCCAATGAGGAGTCACAAAACTCCCATTGACTTCAGTAGAGCCAGGATTTCACCCAAGGGCCAATAGTAACCAGCAAAAAAGTCAACTGTCAAGCAAGTGGGTTTCTGGAACAAAGGTCCTCCATCTGACACTAGCCTTCTCTTCTGTAAACCCTTTTCCGAACCTGGACTCCTCTGGGTACAGTTTCTTTATCTGGTAATGATCTGCTTCCCTGCTATGGGGTAGGCCATTTCCCATTCTGTGGTGTAGGCTATCCCTCTCTATATGTCTTCTGACCAGCACATGACCTCTCTATAACTTACTGGTCCACACTAATTCAAACTAATGCAAACTTCTAGAATGCCCTTATTCAAAGTCTTTAACATTTTTACTAGTAAAATAATTCATTTATTAATTTTATAGGAAGTTCTTTTACAGTTAGAATGATTTTAAGTTATAATTTATACTCTAACATAAAATTATCTTAGATCTGTTACTTTCTGTAGTAAAGCAGTTGCATACTAGTTTCCATTGTAATACCTTGTTTTCACCTGCTCAGTAGACCAACCTCTGACTTCCTTATTCAAGACCTGATTCTACTCGGCCCTTAATGAGTGCACCATAGTGGTTGGGGAGAGTGTGAGGAGCCTTTCCCATTGCATAGTCCTCACAAAGGATAGGCAGAATTGCAGCCTCTTCACTCTTTGATACAAAGGGTCTACTGCCTTGTTACTCCCTTGGGGTGCTCTGTGGCCCAAAGGGGCAGGGAGAAAGTCAGCCCATGTCTCTATCCTTTCCCCTTACCACAAACTAGCCAGTAGAGCTGGCCAGGCAGAGGAGGGAGATAAATAAGCTTCACACCATAGAGGGGAGTAGTAGCAGTCCCCAGGTTCTTCCTGAACACACAGGTTCAGGTAGCTGTTCCCTGAAGCAAAATGCTTCCTAGTTGTCCTGAAAGGTGCAGCTCCCCATCACCTCTTAGTTCTATGGGCTATGCCTAAATAGCACAGGAAAAGCACCGTGATACTACGGTGCTGAGTGTTATAGTAAATCTAGAGAGAGAGAGCTCAAGTAAATGTATCTGACCTGTAACTCTCTAAAATGTTCCCTTTTTAGGCTGAAATTTTCCATGTTTGGTCTCTGCCCAAAAGTGATTTTTTCTGGATTATGTTTGAGTTATGGGACAGTGGAAAAGGTATACTTTCTCCGTTCTAAACATTTCTGTGCACCCTTTTTTTAACCAAAGCCACACCAAAAAAAGTTGAAGTTTGACATCTGCCAACATCCTATTGCTATGTTTGGACAAGGGGGAATTTAAAAAAAATAGCTGTTGAGATAAGACTTCTGATCATGTTTCGGGAGAGCTACCCCCAACAAGACATTTGCAGTCAATAATAATGTTATTGAACCTACAAAACTATGAACAATACAACAGATGCTATTATTATTAAGAACATAAGAATGGCCATACTGGATCAGACCAAAGGTCCATCTAGCCCAGTATCCTGTCTTCCGACAGTGGCCAATGCCAGGTGCCCTGGAGGGAATGAACAGAACAGGTAATCATCAAGTAATCCATTCCCTGTCACTCATTCCCAGCCTCTGGCAAATAGTGGCTAGGGACACCATCCCTGCCCATCCTGGCTGATAGGCGTTGATGGACCTATCCTCCATGAATTTATCTAGTTCTTTTTTGAACCCTGTTATGGTCTTGGACTTCACAACATCCTCTGGCAAAGAGTTCCACAGGTTGACTATGCATTATGTGAAGAAATACATATTATATGCAACTAGATGGCAATCTTTATATCATTATCATTATATTTATGCACACAGATATACATATTATTCTTTATAAACAACACTTATAACAGGTGGTATTGCCTAAGACTTTAGCAGAGTTTATTGAAACCCCATTCCCTTTTGGATATTATTATAGTTCTCTCTGCACAGCCTGACCAGTTGAGTGTCTGCTGCTGGGGCTGTCTGTATGAGTCAGATTATATACAGTTAATTGAAACATACATAGTAAAATCCTCCCTATGGGCCTGATCCAAAGTCTCTGGAAGTCAGTGGAAAGATCGCCATTCACTTAAATGGGCTTTGGATCACGTTCTATGGGCCTTAGGAGAACAGATGGTACAAAAGTACGGGTGTAGAGGGGGTAAAAATTTAGAGATGCCTCAGCATTAGGGTCTCGTCTCAAGTCAAGCTCTGACAGACCAAGGCTGGAAGTAAATTCCAGATTCAAGGGCCCTTCACTCTGACCCTATGTACTCTAGAGAATATTAAGAAAAAATCCCCACTAGGGCAGCTGAACCAGTCGTAACACTGGTGGGAACTTGTTGCAAAATTGTACTACACATGTGGCCTTAGAACACACTGCTTCCTGTTCCCAAATGCTAAAGAATCTCAGCTGCTGCTGTAGACTGGTGATGTCATGGGGAGCCAGAGCCAATACTACATAGGGCTTTAGAGATCAAAGTAAACACATGAAATTGCACAATGGCAGCAACAATTCAATCCATTGAGGTATGAATTTCATAGCATAATTGGGACTATTTAAATGCTAACATTGTTAAGCAGAGGCATTTTCTCTTTAAAAATAAGCACAAAACCTAGGAATATAAATGCAAAGACCTTCATCGATGCATTATTAAGACAACACAGTTAAAATCTCAAAAATCAGGAAATCCAAAAATTAATATCGAGATCAGCTTTAAACACAAGCATAGCAAATGCTCTCTCTGGTAGTTCCAGTCTGCATCTCAAAGTATAGTCCAATCACTGTCTCAAGCAATTGTGCCAAAGGGGAAGCCAACTCATTGCCTGATTTTAGCCTTTATAGCAGCCTGGGGCTTCACATATCATAAGGCTGGCTATGCTTATGTTAATTGCACTGTAAAATGCATACAGTCCAAATTAGGTATAGTGACCTATTGTGGTTATAATGATTAATTTAGATTATCATGTTCAATTTCAGCACACTGATACTGGCTGCAGATAAAGGGGTTGCTTGTGGGGAGCTAACAGTGCCATATCTCCCACACTTAGTACAGTGTCTTCCAGCTTCCAGTCCACGTTCAGATTGCACCAAAGGTGGCAATATGGCCACAAACAATACCCAAACAAGCCAGTGAAAGCTAATGAAACACTTCAAAAGCCTTGTCTAACCTCACAACACTCTTCAAAACCAAAACATTTTGAGTAACTGACTGTCCATTTAAAAGCTGGATAACAAGGGAGAAAGTGATGTCAAAACGCCCCGTGCAGGGGACAGCTCATTACATGCATTGGTATGGCCCACTGCTGATGCAGGACAACTGTCTTGCCGCAGTAATGGATAAAGTAGATTTCACAGTAACCAAAGCCTGGCTCAGGCACTGGAAACTGAGAAACAAAATGGATTTTTAATGAATTCATGGAGAGAAAGCAGATGCTGGAAGAATGAGACTTACCTCTCCTTCTGAGGGACTCTGATAAGTGGATGTAGTTACAATAGTGAGGAGACCAGGCTGTTGTTCTGGTGGATGATGGAAAATCAGCCAGTAACTTTTAAAGGTCCTCCTGTCCCTATGGGATAAAAGATCAGGAGGGTCACAGCTATGTTGTTCTTGAATGTGTGTGGAACTGATAAGATATGTACTCACATTGTGGGAATTTCAGCAGTTACTCATTGTTTTCTTTGGATATTCAATCCACGGTAGAGGTTAAAAAAAACAAGCCTGAATGATTGCACTTGAGTTTGGCTTAAAATAAAAGAGAGATATGGAGCTTGGCCATCAAATTTGGGAAAAGGAGGGAAATTGCCCTTGCGACAAACTGCATTGTTGGACATAGCACAGAATTTTCTCTTTATAATATGAATATTGTTTTCCTGCCTGCACACTCAACAAGCTTTGCACAATCCTGAGGCCAGGGCAGCATGCAGGCTTTAAAAATAACCCTATTTTTCGCCCTGTTAACAAAAAGATTGGCTGATGGGATAGCCTTGGGTGGAATTCAGACTGCCGTGAACGTTGCTTGGCAGGTAGACTTACAGACTGTACTCTACATGATTTTGTTTTGTTTTTACTACCAGGGTGCTTTCATGGTTGCTATTGTTAACTGTTTCTTGAAGCATGAATTCATGGTCCACTTAGTGGGTGGAAACAATCCTGACGACACTATTGATGAAAATATCCCTCTACAAATGACACTGGAAGAGTTTCGCCTATTTGGAGCCCTAGCTAGGTCGGAGTGAAATTAGTGAGGAGCTAGAAAATGCAATGCTGTAAGATAACTGAGACCAGAAGCATAATGGGCTGGAGACGTCTTCATGGGTCTTTGCATGGAGATCCCTCATACCTGATTCCTCTACCTTTCTATGTAGAAGGTGGAGGAGGACAACCCCTGCTGCAGTATTTTCCTGTTTTGTGACTCACATGGCTCAGCTCTGTGTTGATAGAGATTCGGGAAGTTGAGGCGGATCAGAGGACCCACTATGCTCAGTCCCTTGCAGACCTTCAGAGTTTCCATGTGAAATTCTGGGAGTGATTAAATAGTGCCTGGGGCTGTTTTAGTCCTTTAGGATCTCCTTTGTGGCTAGGGTGACCAGATGTCCCAATAAAATCGGGACCGTCCCGATTTTTGATCATTTGTCCCGCGTCCCGATTGATATTTTTTGCTCAACAAGTTTCGGCGGAAGAGGCTCTTCCGGTTTTTTTTTTTTTTTTTTTTTTTGCTCGACAGCTTCGGGTGGGAAGTCCCGATTTTCGGGTCTTCTCATCTGGTCACCCTATTTGTGGCTGATGCTGAGAAGTTAGAGGTTAACCCAATCAATGGGAGCAAGGCCCTGATGGGGACTATGCTGTGAGAGAGGGAGGAAGGGAAGGACAGGAGAACTAGCAGAAGAACAGCTGTCCCTGCAGGATGGCTCCTGTCTGCACATGAAAAGGGTCTGTAGGGGAGCATGGCCTCCATGGGGGAAAGTTCAAGAAACACTCTTCGTTGCACCCCATTCAAATATGGATCAAATAACACATTTGTCAACAATCCTTATAATCAGAGCACTGTAAAACATATAAGATATATAGTGTGGGTGAGTTATGTTGTGGTTGGAACCTTAACTTTTGCATTTCCTAACTTTTTGTGACATGAGTGTGCAACCTTTCCCCTTTATGTTGCACTAACACAGGAGGTTTTTTGCATTGCTCTGCATGTTTATATATATGTACATACACAAATACATAAAACACACATACATATGATGATATGGTATCATGATTTTATTGTTTTTTGTGTACGTTACTCAGAAATGGTGAAATCTCATGAGTGAATTATGAAATCATCCCAAATTAGTGCAAATAAAACCTAAAAATGTATTCTTTTTATGCTAGATATTTTACAGAGAAACAATTTTTAAAATATTTAATGGCCTTTAAGAAATTATTAGAGAAACTTTTCACATCCCTCTCCCTGTAAACCAGTGCTACCTGAGTACTATTAAATCAACTGTACAGACTTGAAGAGGAAGAGAAATTATAATTATAAACTTTTTAATAGTTTTAAAAACAATCTAAAATAGTTTACAGGCATTCTAGATCACAAAATATTGGACCTAAAAACTAAAATGCTATGATCAGTTGGGAAAAAAAGATGAAAAAAAACCTGAGGGTCACAGTACATTTCCTTTAAATATTCCCTTTCCAAAGAACCTCAACATAAAATGAAAATCCCTAGGTGGTGCTTCAACTACTTTAACGCAATCCAGTGCTTCTTCCTCTTTTTGGAACAGAGTAGATGCATCACATGAGAAACTTCTGTGCCAACTTCTTTTGACCCAGATTCTATTAAAGTACCAGCCTTTGATTTGAAAGCAAATTCCTTCCTTAAAGATAAAAATTATTGTATGCAGCTTGCTATGGTAACATCCAGTCCCTGCTCTTCTCCTGACCTTGGTAAAATCAACGCACTTGATCCTATTCTCAACGTTTTATAAGTTTCCTATATTTCTGGTCCAAGGTCAGAAAGAACGATCTGGCTGCTTGATAGAGACAAGTAATATGGTACCTTTTCTTTCTTTTCTACCAAACAGTTACCTTCCAAATGCCTTCTACAATGCATGTGGAAGGGATTCTAATAATTCACTGGGGTCTGTGTGCACATAGCACTGTGCAAGAAATCCACCACTATTATAACTTCCTGTGTTCCCTGTTTTATTTTTTATTTTTTTGTGTTTTAAGATTTGTTTGATAGTGAGATCTCTGTAGCTCTGGCATCTGTGTAGGATATTTTTTTCTTTCCTAGAGAGAACAAATTACTTGCATGCAACTCTTGTTCTCTGCAGGCAGTATCCTAGATTATAGAGACCTATTCTCACCGACCACTTGTCAATGAGTCAGTAGATGGCTAACATCACTAAAAATATAGTCAGAGAGGTCTTATCTCCACTCCCCGAAAGACAAAGGCCACAACATTTGGCCTCTTATCTCCCCCCCCCCCCACCCCCACCCCCGAAATGGGATTGCCATTCAGCCATAGCAAAGGAGCTTCAGTAGAGACCAGCAGCTCAGGGATTAAGAAATGTAAAAGTTACTCATATTTTAAATCAGATTAACACAGCCAAAATGAAAATATTTTCATTAGAAAAATATTCCACCATCTCTCTCTTTCAGGTTTACTGACTTGACTTCATAGGAGATTTTGATCCATTTTTAACCTTTTTTCCCCCGTTAAGATACACAGTAATTTATAGTCTGACTAAGAGAGCTCAAATCATTAAGCGGCATCCATCATTCACTAATAGAATTGGTATTTGTAATATCTGGACCAGATCCTCATCTTGCATAAATTGATGTTACTTCATTGACTTCAGTGAAAGTATGCTGATTTTCACAAGTTTAGGATCTAGCTCAGTAGCATCAGATTACAAAAGTTTATTGTAGTACTTGACAATTCTGAATCTGACCTCTAGTTTACAAGTGATTCTTGACACATGAATGTCTCTGCTTCAGTGTTCCTATTCGAATCACTGTTGCTCAGCTCCTACTCTCTTTACAATTGACTAAGGAGGTTGATGCTTTTGCAGAGAACTTAAGTTGGCAAAGTTGTAATGAGTGAATTTTTCTGAGAACTGGTGTACTGTCACACAGTCCCCAGATCACAACTCCAGAAAAAAACAAAAAGATTGAGCCAGGTTGCTGAGAGGGACAGTCTTTTAATAAAGCTGCCTAATATCATTCAGCTGTACTTTCCCATCAATGACTCCCCCTACACCACTCAGCTTCAGTTCCTGTCTGCCCACTGGATGATTGGTTCTCACTCCCAAACAATCTGGCTCTGGCCAGCCCCCCTCTTCCCCCCCCCGGCCCCCGCCACACACACACATTCCAGAAGTGCGCAGAGGCAGGGCACTTCTCTGCCAATGAGGGGGCTGTGGATGGCATAATAGTGGAGCCCCCTCCCAGCTCCCATGACAGAGGGGCGGCTGGGCTAAATGTAAGTGATGTTGTGACCCAATGCATGGGCTTCTGCTCCTAGTCCCGGGCTCTTCTCCATGAGGTTTCATGAAGTAAGCATGAATATGAGAGACGGGGTTCAAGGCATGAGTGTCACAACTCAGGTGTGATACGAGTGGTCTGGCTTTTGCAGCCAATATTTCTTCGGCAACCAGTGCCAGCTGTAAGTATAGCCTTTGTTACCTTCATCATACCTGGATCTCAAGTATATACGTCCAACTGGAATCTGTTTCTTTACAACTAATGTTGATTAGTTCTAACCATCTGATGGCATGACAGGGAAAAAAAACCAAGCAAGTGGTCCCTCACTGTCCTGTACACTCTGTATTTTATTAAAAATGAGTAATATGAGCCCTTTTGAAAATAATCAGTACTTTATACTGAGTGCCACTTTCAGGCTCAATCTACTGGAGCAAACATGCCAACTATCCTTAGGTAAAAAGAACAGTCTCTGATTTTTAGCAAAACATTTAACATTTTACCCTCCAGAAATCTTAGTCCAATATTTTAAAGGAGTTGAAAGGTACAACCCTATTTTTTTCTTCCCACAAGTCCCTCTTTCTAAAGTTCAAGTGCTGGCACATATCCTATATATTCAGTAAAGAGGTTATTAATAACAAAAACAAGGATAGTTGGAACAGGTCCTTACTATTTGACTTTCTGAGCTAAAGCATTTAGGACTTTCAATAATGAGGGGCATTGGGATATAAAGGCCCAATCTTCTTCACATCAAAATAAAAAACTAAACTCCCATTTGCTTCAATAGAAGTAATATCAGTGTATATTGTCTTCTCCGCAATCACTGGCTTTTGGCGAGTTAAAGAAACTTTAGAAGCTTTTCGAGCACTCCCTAAAAGGTACATGCAAGAGTGTAAATCTATGATGAGTGCAATTTTCTCATGTCAATTGCAGGTAAGTATTCAGTGTTTAATTCTTTGCCTTTGTGCTCTTGATATTATTTTCATGCTTATGAGGAAATATTAATAATTTCATTTTAATATTTGGTTCATTACCCTGAGCCCCATCATTTAGGTCTCCCTCAGGCAAAAGTTTGCAAGATGGGGCACTTTTAATATGTTTTAATAATTGTACGTATTCCTTTGCAACAAGAATACTTCTGCTTTCTGGTACAGCACAAAAGGATGTTTTCAAATTGTATTTTTCTCTTGTGTAGCATCTAAGATAGCTGCTAAATCTTAAAAAGAAGATTGCTGTTTTATGTAATAGACAAAATTATATTTCTCTCTAGCTTTACTAAAATCAGTGCACCTGTAAATCAGTTTGGTTCAGCCTAGCTTTGTATAAAGAATGAATAAATGGACAATGGGACTAGTGTGGTGGCCTTTTCTATGAACATGCATTTGCTAGTAGCATGGTGATACCTTTTGCTTCCATATTCATCCTAATTAACAACCTGTCAAATGTAGGAAGAACTCACCCACAATACTCTCTTTTTGCCAGCCGTAATCCTACAGAAACATGTGGCTCTGTTGCAAATAATTCACAGCATGCACAGCTAAATTTGACATTGCTGAGATCTGTTTAAGAGGAATGAATGTGACTTTACCTACTTAATAGCATGTTTGTTCACATTTTGCCTCTTTAAGAGGCAATTTGATTAGAGCAGACTTTTTAAAATATCAAGTTGACATTTACTTTCTGTTTTCAGACTTTGTAACAGTTCTTGCTGGCCATGTCCCAAGAAGCTTTCTTCCTGCTTCCATTGCTTCCCTGCTGCTTGCTGATTTAAAAAAAGTTTTCTTGTGCAACTTGAACACTATAAATATACGTAAACAGCATATATGAATTTGTGCCATCATGCTTGCTTTTAATGGCTTTACAATAGATTTGAGGACAGAGTATCTATTTTAGGTTAGTGTGAAGAAGCTAGTCATATTTATTATTGTTTCTTCTCTTCTTTGCAGGCCCTTAAGGATGATGATGATGCTGAGACTGGGCTGACTGACGGGGAAGATAAAGAAGAACCCAAAGAAGATGAAAAACTAGGGAAAATCCAATATTCTTTGGATTATGACTTCCAGAACAATCAGGTATGGAACAAACAACCAGTGATACATAGCTATGCGGGTGAAAGGAGACTGCAAAAATACAGACATGCCAAGTAGATACTTAGCATTCTAGCTTGCATTGAAGAAAATTAGAAAGCAAGCCTGAAGCTTTATGAAACAATTCCTTCTCCATTTGTGTTTAATACATGTTAAGGGTACACTGCATTTCTAATAAAACTTTATGCCAAAGTTTTTTCTAATGATTATTATTATTATTTATTAACTATTTGTATTACAGTATCGCCTACAAGCTCCAACCAAGATTGGGCCCCATTGTGCTAGGCAGTCTATGAACGCATTTTAAGAAACAGTCATTGCCCTAAGGAGTTTACAATCTAAACAGACAAGACAGCCAAAGTGTGGGAGGGAAAATGGAGGCACAGAGAGGTGCAGTGACTCATCCAAAGTCTCACAGCAGGTCAATGGTACAGTGAGGGATAATCTCCTGACCGCCAGTCAAATGGTCTATACATTGGCCCATGCTGTCTCTCTAATTAATTAGAATTCCAGGCTCTCGTATCTAGTTCTGTTGGGTTTAGCAGAAATGTACAGCCTGCTAATTAATCCTTAGTCTGTCAGTGAAGTCCAAATAAAAGGGCTCTGCCCTTAAGAACGTTGCAGGGAGTTGGGTAGAAAAAAATCTCCTACCTCCACTGATACCACCACCTGAAATTTGGAGGCTGGAAATTGATACAATCAAAGTTTGGCTGCTTCTCCAGACTATGGACGGGAATAGCAGTCATGACCCAATGCAGACCACCATAAATGTAGAATTTCAGGGGCGTGGATCTGTTTTGTATGGACCTGCTTCTCGTGTCTTCACCACTCCCTGAGCTTGCCCACATTCCTCCGCTCTGCTTGGCTTCTTGCCAGGCATGGAGTGCAAAGCTTCCTTGTTTGGGATCTGCATTCTTCAGTCTCCACAATTTGCATGTTCATATGCACAAGCACACACTCACATTGAAAAGACTATTTCATTTATTTGGAACAGAAAACTCCAAAGAATGTTTCTTCTCCAAGTTATTGTCTTTGGGTGAACTTCTCATGTGAGAAATCAAGTCAAAGATTTGTTGTCTTTTAGTCAGAACAAAAAATTGTTCTCTATTTAGGGAAAGAAATGATTATTGACTGAAATTCCTGTAAATTTCTTCATCTAAACTAAATTCCATATGTAGTTTGCAATCTGTTTCCACTAACATACATTCAGATTCTTTATCTAATGCTCTTCTTGGCATAAAATATATTTGTTTCAGGAGTGGAGGGGGGAGTATAGGCAGAAATTAAGTAAATTTCCTGTATCTACAGGAGGACATTGCATAAGGCTATGTCCCGGCACTATCAACTATACTCCCCAGATCATTTCAGCTAACTTCTAACTGCCACTGCTTCAGCTTTTCAAAGCAAGAGGCAAAAAGAATTCTGAAGTCTTTCTAGAGCCTATGGATGAAGGAATTTTTTCCTCAACTCCCCAAGCAAACACTGTGGTAAGAATTCTCTGCCCTATAGTCCTTTACCTGGCCTGTCTTCATCACTTGAAATCCGTAGGAAACTTTAGAATCTTCAAAGGGCAGAAGATCTAAGGGAGAAAAAAAGAAAGAAAAGCTGCAAATCTTTTGTGATAAATAGATCTGAGATCCCATAGAAGATGAAAATAAACTTTCTTTGTGAATTTTATTAAGGAAATGCCACACCGAGTTTGAGAACTAAATTTTCCAAAACCAAAATAGACTGTGATAAAAACCATTTATTCATTTTCCCCACACCACATCTTTGATAGTGTGCCGTGTTTAATTAAGGTGCGAAATTGTATTTGTTGTGGGTTCCTATTTTATTCTGCTGCCCTAAATCTAAGATTAAATTTCCCTTCTGAGCTCTGGTACTTCCTTGGATGTTAGTGGTGTGATGGTGCAGCACAGCTGCATGGAGCTGGAAACTGGAAACCCAATTACCATTTGGTGTATTCAGCTGGGTTAAAAATGGGAACAAGCTGACCAAAATACTCTCTCAAGCATGATGTTTCCGTTTTAGAGCACAAGCTTTTAAAATGGAAGTGAATTCCTTTTCCACTCTGTTAACTGTCATAGGCTCATTTTTCACTCTTTGATGTGAAAGATTTGAGGTAGACCATGAGCCCATCCATGTATTTATGAACTATTATGCATCTAGAATAGCAATGAGAGAGAAAAGGGAAAGTGCCAAGTAGAGGTAAAGGAAAAATGCGTCATGGAGCTTAAGAAGGTAGGAAAGCACATATGACATGTGAATTTAAAGTAGGCAAAAATAAATCCTGCTTTTAAGAATCTGGGAGAATACAGTTACTTTCTCAGGTGAGAATGTAGTTGTTCCAATTGCTTGAGCTCCTCTTTCTAATTTTTAAACAACTGGTCTATGAGAACAAAGAATTTCTTGTGGTAAAGGCACTGGATTGTGACAGAAGGAGCTGCCTGTGTGTCCCAGCTTTGCCTCACATTTCCTGTGTGAACTTGGACAAGTCACCTAGGCCCAGAGTTTTAAGATATTTAGGTATTGCTGCACACAGTGTTGCAATGTGTAACTAATTTAAGAGCCTAAATCTCATTTTCAAAAAAGGATTTAGGCACTCTGAGTTGATGGGATTTAGGCTCCTGTGTGCCTAAATCCCTTTTTGACCGTGAGTGTTAGGCTCCTAAATCAGTTAGGCATTGCAATGCAGTGTGCAAAGATGGCTAAATGCCTTTAAAAATCTGGGCCATAAAGACTGTTTCAATTCCCTGCCTGTAAAACGAGTTGGCAAATACTGCCTTTTCTAACCCTTTGAATGTGTTGTTTATTCAGCTTGTAAGAGCTTCAGTGCAGGGAGTGTCTTTTACTACCTGTATGTACAGCGTTTAGCAGAGTACGGCCCTGATCCCAGCTGGTCCTCTAGGGGCTACTGTAATACAAATAATAATCATCATCAGCTTTAGAGCAAGACATCCATCCTTCTGTGACTGACAAAAAATGGATAGTGTGGGTAAAATTATCAAAAGTGCCTAGGACCCAGGTTTTTAAAGGTATATAGGCATTGCTGTGCTCAGAGTAGCAACACCTAGTTGATTTAGGAGCCTGTCACATTTTGAAAAGGGATTTAGGCACATAAGTGCTTAAATCCCTTTTAAAATGAGACTTGAGCTCCTAAATCTGTTAGGTGTTGCAGTGTTGCGCGCAGAAATGCCTAAATATCTTCAAAAATTGGAGCCAAAGTGCCTTTGCCACCTGAGTCTATTTTCAGAAGTGATTTAGACACTTAAAGCCTAAACCTCATTGACTTGCAGTCACTTATATGCCTTTAAAATTACTGTTACTGTTTAGTGCCTAAGACCTACATTTGCATAGAGAAATAAATGTGAAGATTGCAAGACCCACTGTCTTGTTTCTATGAAAATTCTACCCCGTAGAAAAGATTTGCATTTAACTTTCTTGTTTCTTTTTTTAGGTAGTTTGTGGATAGTTTTGAAATACAAATTTCATAGTCAAAATTGCACATTCATGATTGTTTAACGATGTATTTTCTAATCACAGTGCCCTGCACAGAAAACGAATGCACAAGCAACTATAGCAATTGGGAACCTATTTGATTGAAGTCTTTTTAAAAAAAAGTGAATTTCATATTTAACTGTAATCAGCTGCTCTTTAAAAAGCCTCTTTTCTGCTTAGAAACACACTGCCTAGAATCTCCTTCTTCCATAATTGTTTTTGTGCTGTCTATAGCTTTGCTCCATTTGCCTTCTGTGCAGAGGCTCTTGAAAGGATGGTAGATGTTTTTGTTTGCTTTTTTCTTTTAAAGCCAAGCAACAAGCAAAAAAGAAAAAGTAGTCATGACAGAAAAATGTCCATTTTTGACTACATAAATCTTTTCTTAAATGTCTCTTCAGTATTCTGTTCTCTCTCTCTCTCTCCCCTTTCAGCTTTTGGTAGGGATTATTCAGGCAGCTGAGCTGCCTGCTTTAGATATGGGCGGAACATCTGATCCCTATGTGAAAGTTTTCCTGCTGCCTGATAAGAAGAAGAAATATGAAACAAAAGTCCACAGAAAGACCCTTAACCCTGTCTTCAATGAGCAATTTACGTTCAAGGTATTCCTTTGATAATTATTTGGAACTTATTTTTTTATTCATTATATAGAGTAAAGGTTCATCTCATGCTCAGTTACAGTATTGCTCATGTCTTAGTTAGTTGGTGACCTGAGGCACAGCGGATTTTTCTGTTGCAGAAACCTTTGAGATTCAGTTTTGTGATGAAAAATGTAGTCACATTGAGCCAGATCCTTTGAGGGTGTAATTAGACTTAGCTTAATTGTAGTGAGTGAAGCTATGCCCATTATTCTAACTGGGGGTCTGGCCCATACCTTGTAGTTGGAGACTACTACAAAATAGAGTGACACTTTGACAAAGGCATATGTGAATTTCACTAAACCAGCATTTTCTTTAAAAATCTGTTGCAGTCTGATTTATGAATTCTGGTATACTACTCCTTTTCCCCCTCCAAAATAAATTAAAGCATGAACAAGGCATATGGATGAAGGGAACAAGTAAGAGATCAATCTTGCTCGATTTTCCTATATCCCGATATAGTAATGCTTTACCATGCTACTTTACATAAGAGGCAAAATCATGACCCCAGTTTACAGGGCATGTATTAAATAAATGTAGTTAAGGGTTTGATTGTAAAATTTCAGCAGCACTATTAATAGTGACTTAAGAAAATTCTAGCCATGCTGAAGTCCAGTTAAATGTCATAAAGAAGTATCAGGGAACATATTTCAAAGGGATTTTCCTAATGTGTGTCTTACTTCTGTTACTTTAGGCTCTTCCATGTATATGCTTAGTCTTATAATGACAGCTCCAGTTTCAGAACAGGAACAATAAGAGACTCAGGCTATGCAATCACTCAACAAGAAAGATATCCCCAGAGGTCACAGCCACTACTGCATACATAAGTCTGTTTTTCCCCTTGAAGATGTTCATAAAAATAATCCTTTTTTGGGACATTTCTTTACTGAGCTTTCCTATGAGAGTATTTAAAAGAAACCAGAGCTATAAATTACAGATCCCAGGGTAGCATATGCAAGTAACAACACATAAATTTGTCATCTAACAGGAAGACACAATGAATAAATCAAAACACTCACTCACAGGCAGATAATGTCCACTTATTTTAAGTCACAGCTTTAATAGTCACATTTTGGAACCCAGAAGGAAGTGTATGCTGAAATCGTTTGCCTAACAAGCTGTGACGGAGGTGTTTAGGTACACCACAACACAATACCGATAGTGGGCTAGATCCTGTAGTCTTTACTCAAGCAAAACTGATGGTGGTTTTGCCTAAATAAGGACTGTAGACACCGGCTCAGCGGTATAGTTGCTTTACTTTCTGCAACATTAGTAGTTTGTCTGCATGGCTGCATACACGCATTGCTTTCAGGTACTTCAGCACAACATGATTTTATCTTGGTTTCACTGCTTTGAAGGATAAAAGCAGCTGTTCTTTGAAATACCCACTGTTTAAAACATTCTAAATTCTTAAATTAACATATTTATTATCATAAATGTTGAGACAAAAAATTTAACCTATATAGCTACAACTTGCCCAGAATGCACGGAAATGGGAATCCAATTGAACGGGATTCATTCCATTAGCATCTGGAGGTAAAGTGCTGTTGTAATATAAAGGGTTCTCTCTGGAGGGAAAAACAATTTCTTGGTGGTGTTAGGTGGAGTAACTTCTCAAAAAGAGAGAAATCTTCAATCTCTGTGTTTTCGGGCTGCTATCCAGTGTCTTGCAAAGAGAAAAGTTCACCTCAGTATCTCAATTAGTGTAAGTTTTGCCACTGCCTTCTCTGGGGTCAGAATTTCATCCTTTGTATTGTCCATTACACCTAGGGGAATTCTGCACTACTGCACGCATGCATAATTAATTAGCTGTGCATAGTTTTAAATTTTTTCACAGAAAAAAGCGTCTGTTGAAATGTTGCTGCAGTTCCACCTTTTGCCCACCTGAGGGCACTGTGTTGCAAGAACAGCAGCAGCTCCCAGCAGAAAATTATTTCTGCAGTTCCTCCTTTTCCCCACCAGAGCGCGTTGTTGCAATAGAACACAGCAGCAGCTCCTGGCCAGCTAGGGAAGAGAAAGAGCCTGCCTTCTTCACAGTACCTGTCAGGCTAGGTCAGGAGACAAGGGCTATGGGGAGACAGACAGAGTGGGATGCTGTGGGGGGGGGGTCAGGCAGGGGTTCATAAGGGCTAGTGGGGGAGGACAGACTGGGCAGGGCTGAATGGGAATGTAGGCACAGGACCACGGGGGGAGGGAGGTGCAGGGCCATCTGGTGATGGGGGAGGAGGTGCAGAGCTACATAGGGATAGGGTGGCTCAGTGGGGGCACAGAGACACATGGGGAGATGGGGGGGTACAGGGACATATAGGAACAGGGAGTGGCTCAGTGGGGGCACAGAGACACATGGGGATAGATACGGGGGACAGGGACATATAGGGACAGGGGAGTGGCTAGGTGGGGGCACAGAGACACATGGGGAGGGGGAGTGTTTCTGAATGGGAGTGGAGGGATACATGTGGACAGGGGGGTGAAAGGACACATGGGGGTGCAGGAACAGTTGGGAACAGGGTCATATGTGCCTGACTGAATGGGAGAGGCAGGGGTTCAGCCAGGGTCTGCATGGGGCAAGCTCCCTAACAATCCCTCCCCACTCCCCCAAAAAACCTGTTCCACCCACTTTTCCCACCCACACCCAACAATCCTTCAAGTTCACACTCAGACTTCTTCCCAGCAATTTACTTCTCTCTCCCTCAGCTCCTCCATTACCCCTGACTAGGGAATTCCGCCTTTGCACTGCTTTTGTGGGGTGCAGGAAATATATTTCTGTATTGTAGTTTAAATGAATTATTACTCCGAGCTTTGTATTAATATGCCTAGTAAGGAATCTATTTGTCAAAAAACATTTCCTGAATTTTTGTTGTTGTCTGTATTGTTACAGACATACTTGATAACAGGTATTTTGAAATAAATGACCAAAATAATTGAAACTGGTGTGATTATATTGTGTTATTTTGACAAATAAAATATGCAGAATTTTGCAGAATTTTAAAATATTGTGCGTATAATTTTTAATTTTTTGTTGCAGAATTTTAAAATTTGGGGGGCAGAATTCCCCCAGGAGTAGTACATGGAGCAGAGCTGCATGGACTTCCAGCTGTCAGTGAACATGAAGGCAGGCAGTATAGCATAGACCATCTGAAAATAAGATTGGTGACAATATGCTGGGCTTACCAGATGCCATCATTTTCTTGGACACAAGAGAAATAAAGTCAAGACACCAGGAATGTAGTTTAACTAGGTTTCAGCTTTATTAATTAGGGTACGTCTATACTTACTTCCTGGTTCGGCGGGAAGCAATCGATCTTCTGGGATCGATTTATCGCATCTTGTCTAGACGCGATAAATCGATCCTGGAAGTGCTCGCCGTCGACACCGGTACTCCTGGTCCGCGAGAGGAGTATGCAGAGTTGACGGGGGAGCCTGCCTGCCGCGTGTGGACCCGTGGTAAGTACCTTTTAGTTCGAACTAACATACTTCGACTTCAGCTACATTATTCACGTAGCTGAAGTTGCATATCTTAGTTCGAACCGGGGGGTTAGTGTGGACCAGCCCTTAGTGACACATCTGGAAACTCGCTGGCAATAACTGTCCAGTGCAGGGACAAGTGCCTTCTGAGTCTGTACCCACTTGCTGGAGGGCTCAGCCCCCCTCTCCTCCACATATACCATTTACCTGGCCCCAGCAACACTGCAAGAAGAGCTTGCGCAAGGGCTAAGGTAGGAGCGGGGGAATCTCTGTACTGCATCAGACATTAGAAGCCCCAACCCCATTCCCCACCTTCTTTTGGGGGTGCCTTCTTCTAATCCACTTACAATTCCTGTTTATCAGAGAACTAGACCGCCTGTTGAATGAGTACCTGCACTGGGCACCTGCCAAGTTGCAACATCTTGAATTTTACAACCTAACTATTGACCAAGTCCCTGGGCTGCTGAGAGAAAGGTTAAAACCCTGCTCTGTGCAGGCCAGTATGGGAATGAGGGGAAAATTTATTCCCAGATTACAAAAGGTGACTAGTGCGATGCCCAGAGCAAGGCCCAAATGTCCTGTCCTACTCTGATCCCAATTGGAGGAAGGGGGAGCATTTCCTCGTGGTGCAGAATGTCACCCTGGGCAGGGGGAAGGGCTTATAAACCTTTGCCTTATGAGTGAAGGAGCCAATAGACCATGGATCGGCAACCTTTGGCATGCAGCCCGTCAGGGTAAGTCCCTGGCAGGCCGGGCCGGTTTGTTTACCTGCCGTGTCTGCAGGTTCGGCCGATCGCAGCTCCCACTGGCCACTTCCCGCAGCCCCCATTGGCCTGGGATGGCGAACCGCGGCCAGTGGGAGCTGCGATCAGCTGAATATGTGGACGCAGCAGGTAAACAAACCGGTCCAGCCTGCCAGGGGCTTTCCCTGATGGGCTGCGTGCCAAAGGTTGCCGATCCCTGCAATAGACTTACATTGTTTCCCTTCTCTCCTAACCAATCAGCCACAGAGCCTGCCTCCTGAAGCCCTCAGAGAAAGAAGGAAACAAGAGAGGAAGCAATCCTTAAAGGGACCAAGGGTTTTCTTTGCCCTGCTGGTCCAGAGAAACCCTCCCAGCCTCTGAAGCAGGGGGGAAAGAGGAGGTGGCATTGTTGCCAAATCTTCTTTTAAAATGCATTTGAATAAACTAAACTTTAACAAAATACAGTGCCTAAAGTTACTGAAGATAAAAATTAAATAATGGTTAATGTACCTTTCCAAATTGATAGGGTAAATTAAGTCTAATGCACAGTGGATATAAATTTATGAAAAGGGACACTTTACGACATGTCTGTGTTCAAGAATTTGATTTTAATGTTGCTGTAAAGACAAGCGTAAATATATTTAAAAGTTTTCTTACTGTATGTTTAAACCTACTGCGCCATTTAAAAAGCGCTCATTACAGAACTAATTTACAATATTCAAAATACATTTTGCTATTGTGTTTGTACCATGTTAATGCACAGGCCTGTTCCCATTGAAGTTATCATAGATTTTAGCAGAAGCAGGATCAGGTCCGTAACTTGAAATATTCTGTGTAACTGTTCTATAACATTTTTTGACTAAAGGTTAAAAACCATCAGGTCAGTCAATATTTTAAAAAGCAAGTGAAAGCCAAATAGTCACACAATATTTGAAGACCCAGAGCTCAACAGACTAGAACATTTGCATGTTCATGTGGCCAAATATTGTGCCATGCTATGGCTTCCCTTTTTATATAGACAATTACTAGAGAAATGTTTACTGAAGCATATGGTAATCATTTAAACTTGCAAAATATAGAGAATTTATTAAAATTGACCAAGCCTTCAATGCAAGTTCAAACAATTTTAATTAGGCTTTTCTAGCCAGCTACTCAAGTGTAGCTTACCTGAACTGCATCCCTTACCCCGAATATTAAAAATGTGTCTAATAAAGATCCTAACCCAGAGCATCTGTCCCATACCCATCAGAACAGCTGGAGAATTAGTCAGGACTTGGCCTGCTGCCTCTGTAATTTCTAACCATACACTGTGTCTTAGAATGAACCTTAGAATCTATGGTGTGAAAGGTCTAATGTTGAAAAAATATACCTGGATAAGTAATAAATAGTTGCCCTGTAAGAAGACGATCTAGTCTCTAATTACCTTGTGTCAGATACAATAAGTCAGTTCTGTAGTTTCTCATCAGTCTCCGGGCTACCCTTTTCTGAGTGTTGACAGTATGATTTATTGGCAGAAACTATACTGTAGTATTAAAAGCTCACGTATCTTTGGGGCAAATAACTGGCCTCCAGTTTCAGTTTCACCACACACAAAATAATATTTGAGGACAGAGGGCAAAAACTGGAGAGTGATAAGTGAGCTGCCACATTGTTCTATTGAGTGCCATATTCTGGTCTTGGGAAACAGTGCATCAGGTGACTACAAAAAGATATACCTCATAATTTTCCCACAGTTCAATTTACCCAAGATGACAGCTGGTAAACCAAAGAAATTGATTTGCATTGCAGTGAACCCATCTTTATTGTCTGAGCTAGAGAGATTGTCATTTTTTCTTCTTTATAGGTGCCGTACTCCGAACTGGGTGGAAAAACCTTAGTGATGGCAGTATATGACTTTGATCGTTTCTCCAAACATGATATCATTGGGGAATATAAGGTGGCCATGAACACAGTGGACTTTGGTCATGTGACTGAGGAGTGGCGAGATTTGCAAAGTGCTGAGAAGGAAGAGGTAGGAAAAACAATTGTCATCTTTTTGGCCGCATACTTTTATCATCAGCTGGGGAAACAGTCAAACCAGTAAGTGGGAATTGACTTATAGCAAGAAACCTATCAATATTCTATGAATATTTCTCAAGTTAGCCTGATAAATCTTTCCACAGCTTGATGGAGCTAAACCATCTTGTAAACATGTATTGCTATTAGAAGATTTTCATGGTGCATTATACCTTGTTACCCCCTATTTCCAATCATTTGTAACATTTTAGGCACTATGTTGTGGGACAGACTTTAAAAGGGTGACCTTTCTCTTGAGTGCGTGCAGTTTGCACCCACAACATTTGCACCCTCATTTGCAGTTGAATAGTGAGAGTGATTTTCCCCTGCAGTTAATAGTGAAACATACATTTGAGAATTTGTATCACTATGCTTCAAATTGTGAGGGAAGATGTTGATTTTAACATAGAATCATAGAAACATAGAATATTAGGGTTGGAAGAGACCTCAGGAGATCATCTAGTCCAACCCCCTGCTCAAAGCAGGACCAACACCAACTAAATCATCCCAGCCAGGGCTTTGTCAAGCCGGGCCTTAAAAACCTCTAAGGATGGAGATTCCACCACGTCCCTAGGTAACCCATTCCAGTGCTTCACCACCCTCCTATTGAAATAGTGTTTCCTAATATCCAACCTAAACCTCCCCCACTGCAACTTGAGACCATTCCTTCTTGTTCTGTCATCTGCCACCACTGAGAACAGCCTAGCTCCATCCTCTTTGGAACCCCCCTTCAGGTAGTTGAAGGCTGCTATCAAATCCCACCTCTCTCTTCTCTTCTGCAGACTAAATAAGCCCAGTTCCCTCAGCCTCTCCTCGTAAATCATGTGCCCCAGCCCCCTAACCCTTTTTGTTGCCCTCCGCTGGACTCTCCAATTTGTCCACATCGCTTCTGTAGTGGGGGGACCAAAACTGGACTCAATACTCCAGGTGTGGCTGGAGTAACATGTGGCTTTAACATAATAGATTGTTGTTATCATGTAACAATTCAAACAGTATTCAATCATAAAAATGATGTATTAAAAAAGTGTGCATTGGAATGAACTGTACTATACTGTAATATTATTCTCTCCCTTGCCTTTTGCTGTCTCTAAAGATCTATTTTGTCACAGTCAGCTTTTGAGAAGGACGTTTATAATAATTTGCTATCTAAAGTGCTATATACACATATAGCACTCTTTAGAAATATTTAATGACTAAATTGTGCATTCTGCAGTGTTGTTCATACCAGCATATCCACATTTTGCTTATCATAAGAACATTTTTTCTTAAATTTTACATTATTTTTTCATTTTGATTGTCAGATAATAAATAGCTCCCACTTGTAATAGACAGAATGTACAGCATGTTTCAGTTTTCTGGTGAGGCTAGAATGAATCTGAGTCTGATTTCCTTATTATCTAGTTTAGCCAATAAATTGCTTTAAATTCCAACATTGTTTTCTATGATTGGAGAGACAACCTCTGGATAAAATCCTTCCCCAATCCATGTGAAGAAAAGCTGAATACTGGATTCAAGATCCTTGTTCGGAACAATATATTGGTTTAAATTTTCATCCTTTCCTCTTTATATCTCCATCACCAGTGTCTTCTCAGATCTTCAATTATGTATTTCACAGTCTGCCTTTTCTGTGTTAGCTTTAGATGACTGCATCTGCCAACAGTTTTCTGTTTTTCTGGTGTATACTCATTTGAAAGTCACTGCTGCATTTAGATTTTTTTCTGTGGCATTTTCTTGGTCACCACATCTTTTGTAGGTTTCTCTTACTGAAAAAGTCTGTAACATTGGTAGCCATGTATTGTGGCATGTTTCTATCCCGCTCTTAAAGCAAAGATCAAAAGAAGTATGTGAATCATATTACTCCAACAGGGCCTGATCCTGGGCAACTCTTCTTTAAAGTCTGTGCACACGGAGAGTCAGAAAATGTTAAACCAGTGTGTATTTGATCACTCCAATCTGTAGTAAGTGTCATGAATGCCAAGTAATCAGATTTTTACTTCACTATCTCATGACTGCTATTTTGTCACAATAAAAGCTACAACCAGACAGTACTGGTGTCTCACACCACTGCACCTCGAAAAGCATAAAATGAATCCAAATGATGCATGAAAAGTATTTGAACCTTTACCTCTTTAACAAAAATGTAACCTCGTAAACAAACTATTACTCTCATGTGCAGACAGCCAGTAAAATAATACAGGTTAGTGCTGGGTTTAGCCTGTAATGTGTCCGATAACAGTATGTTGAACATCTACTTTCCATGTTCGCAGTAATATTTGACTTAGTCCCTCTGTTCTTTGGTAAAGTTCACACACTGCTAATACAAAATGATGTTAAAGTTGCTACAGACAGGGTCGGTGCAAGGAAGTTTCAAGCCCTAGGCGAAACTTCCTTGAACCAGCCCTGCGCCCCCCGCCCAGATCCCCCCCTGCAGCAGCCAGTCCCCCCCCCCCCCCCGCCGAGGCAGCTCCCCACCCGCCCGCAGGCTGGCAGCTCAGCCCCCCATCCGCGGCACTCCCCCCTCCAGCTCCCGGCTCAGCCATGGAGCAGGAGGGCAGCAGGCAGCCGCAACCAGCCGCCCCCGCCCCCCCTGCGCCCTAGGCGACTGCCTAGGGTTGCCTAGTGGGTGCGCCTGCCCTGGCTACAGACAGATGTTCTACAGGGCATGCTACCTCTGTCAGTCAAATACTTGCACAACAGACTTCTGACTTGACTGGAGCCTGGCTTTTTATTAAAGGTGAAGCTAATAATTAAAAACATGCATTGTTCCTGAATTTGGAAGTTAATTCATGTAAAGTACATTGTGGACCTAATTTTCAAAAGGGCAAAAGCCTAAGGCTGCATGTAATAACGCACTTTATTTGTATATGCAGTGGCCACAATTGCACTGACAAATGTGGTATTTGTATGTATGTGTAGAAGTTAAACATCTAACTGGCCATGCACACTTACAGATACCATATTTGCATGAGCATTGTGCTAAATAATGGATCCCTTCATTGGTTCCCACCAGTTCACATTTAAGTTTTTGCCTTCACATGTAAAGCCTCTTACAACATTGCCCCTCCCTATTTATTCATTTTGTCTCTTATCTCATTGCCCTACCCTCTTCTGTTGTGGTTTGATCCTGCAAGGTGAAGACTCCTACAAGATACTGAAGAAGTGTCCTCCACTCCCACCAGTGGGCTGAGAGTGCTCAGCTTGTTCCAGAATCAAACCCTTACTGGCGTGGTGGAAAGATATTTGTCAACTTGTCATTTTCTAAACCACCCCACCCAGGATCATGCCCAGCTCAGTAGGTGAATCTCCATGTCCAGCAGCACCAGGGCCAGGAAGGGGACAGGACAGGGCATAGCCGGCGGGGTGAGCCGCCTGCGCACAGACATGCATATTGGTGATGCTGTGACAGGTTCCTCTAAATCCAGAAATGGCAAGAGCCAATGGGCTGGAGAAGGGAGCCAGGCCCAGCCACACAGGACAGGAACCGCTGCTGCAGGATGAAGGCAGCGCTGATTCAACACCGCCTTGCCCCCCAAGAATATTTTCCCCAGATGCCTGGAGCTAGGGTAAAAACCACCAAGAATGTATCATTTCCCTCATCCTCCCTCTATTCTTCTCTCTTTGTTCATTATAGTCACTCATTGAAGCAGTTTCAAATTTGATTGCAAGGTCTTTGGTGCTACTCTAAGTTTGTATGGCACCAAGCATGATGTGGAACTGATCCTAATTGGTGTTTCTAGATGCGATCACAATATGAATAACAAATAAAGATAATAGCTGCTATGCATGCAGGTCAGATGTGCAATTGTGCATAGCTCAGGGCTTCTGTCCCTTTGAAAATCAGGTCCCTAAATCTCAAACACATACATCAAAAGACCAAATAATTCCCATTTCTCATTCATTTTAAGATTAATTCTCTTCTCTATTGCTGCCTAATTGCTCATGGCTATATTCCAGGTATCGTATGTACAGAGGAGAATATCCATTTGTATAAAATCTGGTTTGGTTTGGTTTCCAACTATTATTATGTGGCGATTTCCTTTTATAACTGTTAGGCAATTTGACATGGAAAAATTTCCTATTGCATAAAAATATTTTGTCTTGTGGACGATTGACTCCAACCACTAAATACATTCCCATAGTAAATGGAGTACGTTTCCAATTTCTTTTTGTATCTCTGATTATATGCCACATCTATTCATGTGAGTTTCCAATAAATGTGGAAAATTATCATTGTTTAGGTTAGCTGAAGACTTAGATTAAGTTTAGATTTCTTAATGTTAGAGCAGTTGTTCTTTTGACAATATACAGCACTGCAGTATACAGAGCTATCACTGTACCCATGCCAGTTGTGGCATTTTTGTCGTTGTCATTAATTATTCTAAGCTCATTTCTTGTGGACATCATGGAAAAAGTGGGATTTTAGGAGCGATTTGAATGATGGAAGTGTTGTTGTGCAAACTGTGATGCATTTGATAGGTAAGCTATTTCACGCAATAGACTCAGACCTTACTTCCACCGTGCTCCCCCCTCTCTTTTCCCACACCCATGACAGACTTACACAAACCTTCAGAGACCAAAAGAGAAGAGCTCTTTGTTTAAGAATATTGGATTTTGCGCTGTTCTTAGTAGATCTCTGAAAGATGAGCCTTGCACAGAGTCTCCTCAGAATGGATTTTGTTATTCTCCATTTAGATTCTAAAGGACTTATTCAGATGAAGATAATAACACTATAGTGATTGTATAAGAGTTTTTTTTTTTTAAACATTCACTAGTCTAAAATCACTTACGGATTCTTTACTAAGCCATTTATGCAACGTGCAGTGCAATACAATGCAGTTTAGCGTGATACGGTATTGTGTTTTGCAAACAAATGTCTCACAATGTACCTCCCTTATAGCACCGTATAATGTTTTCAAAATGTAGTAAGAAGCGAGAGGTAAGCGGGAATGCAAGGAACGAGCCAGGAGGTATCTGAATGTAGTCAATATAGGAGAGGTGCTTTCTGAATTGTGTTGTTAAAAGTGTCCGTGAGGGGCTTAGCCAAGGTTCCCTTTCACCTGGTAGGGGGAAATTAGCATGCAGAGGGTCTCCTCTGTGCGTGGAACTGTGGTGGGGGAACAGTCATTCCCCACCCATCCCCTTGGGTGAGATCAATGACAAGGTCATTTATTGGAAAGGATATTCTGAACTTCTTTCCTTATGTTGATAATCAGTATTTACCCCCTCCCCCCACCTCTTGGCCCCGTGTTCAGGGCCGGTGCAAGGAAGTTTCATGCCCTAGGCGAAACTTCCTTGCACCAGCCCTGCACCGCCCCACCCCAGCTAATGCCACCCTCCCCAGCCAGATCCCCCGCCCGCGGGAGCTCAGCCTCCCCGCCGCGGGCGCTCAGCCCCCCCCACCTCCCCCCCCCCCCCCCCGCGGGCCGCGGGAGCTGAGTGGGGAGGCGGGGGGTGGCTCGCCGTGGCTGCCCCCCGGCTCCCCGCTCAGGCGCTGAGCGGGGGGCAGCGGGGGGGCTCGCCGCGGCTGCCTCCTGGCTCCCCCCAAATCTTGGCGCCCTAGGCACCCACCTAAGGTCGCCTAGTGGGTGCGCCAGCCCTGCCCATGTTATAGGGGTTGGATTTCACTTCTCAAACCACTCAGCACTTCACTCACATTTATGGCTACATCTTCACTGCAGAGTTAACTCAAGTTGACTCCTCTTGAGTTAGCCTAATTTGAGTGAGAACTAATCCTTGAGCTATAGAGTGCTTGGATTACAGCAAAGAGTGGTTGTACTAGCAGCTGATGAGTTGTGCTAATTCAGGCTGTAGTCTGTACTCATAGTGGGCTAGCCACCTTGAATGAAAAGTACCACCAGGCTCGAGTTACGGGTTTGTGTGAGTGTGGACAGGACTCAAGTTAGGGGCAACACTTGGGTTATAACTGCAATGACGATAAGCCCACATAACCCAGTTATTTGGGTTCTATGCAATGGATTTCATCCAAAGAGTCTTTATTCATGTTTGGTCTATTATGGATCCTATGTTTACTTGTGTCTTACGTTGAGCCTGTTTCTGAAGAACTTTATTGCTTATGCTAATTCTGGAACCTAAATCTCTCCAAGCACAACAGAGATAAGTCTGTAAATGGTTTGGAGAGATTTATTTTGCAGGACATTTCTTTGTTTTATATTTTCTATTTCTTGGCATTTAGCTATGAGCAATGTTACAATCTGCTCCCTAACTCTGCAGTGATGATACCAAACAGCCTAATGGCAAGACCTGACTCAGGAGAAGCTCTGGTAGAGCTTGCTCGGAGGACAGAATAACTTACATTTGGTGCCCTGTTCTTCTCTCCAAAGATTAAGGCAACTGGGCCCTCAGGATTTGAACAGCCTTCATTGATTCAGGATCTTAGGATATTCCCAAAATACTGTTTTCTCCTTACAAATGAGGAAACATTTTAAAATAAGAGTAGTCTACTTTATATGGAGATATAAGGAGTCTGGATATTTTGTAATTGAGGAAAAAGAGAGCGAGAGAGACTGGTTTGGTAGGCTAATAGCAAACTTCTACTGCATGCATGCATGCAAATAATAATACCTTTCAACTTGCTCCTGTCATGACCAGGACATAGGGAGTCTGGCCTAGTGGGTAAAACCAGGAGTCAAGAGCCGACAGTCAAATCAACGGTTGGCACTAGAGTCAGGGGTCTCGTCAGAAATTGTAGCCGGAGCCAGGGATCAAGCCAAGAGTCGGAGCTGAACAACAGAGCCAGGGTCCCAAGAAGGGAACAAAAGCAGAGTCTGTGGTAGCAACAGGCCAAGTACTGCCAAGTTGCACAGACAGTTTCCTGAAACGTATTCTATGTTTGAATAGTGCACTTGGACCAATCAGAGGTCACAGGGCATGCCGTCAGTCGGGTCTTCTGTGGGCAGCACTTCCTGTGGTGCTTAGTTATCCAGAGTTTATAGTGCTTTGATCACAGCTCTGTGATGGCTGCTGGGTGGTGGTGTGGAAAAGTCAGTCACCTGAAGACTTGGGTTCTAGTCTTCTGAATCCTTACAGCTTCTGCAGCTCAGGTTCTAGCACTGATTCTGAATCAATCTGGGTTTTAGCTTCAAATGTGCACATCAAACACCATCCTTTGCTTCAGAGTTACTTTGTACAAGACTGCAACTACAAAGACAAGAACAGAGTTTACCTAGGCTAGATGTACAGCAGTGGACCCAGGTGTATGTCTTGTTAATGCTCATGAGCATGGTACAGCAACCTGGTCTACTAATTACAACCAAACATGATAAAAATAGGATAAAACCCTAAGGAATTGGCCAAAATTGTATGGACAAATGTAATTATGTTAGATTATTGCAATGACATTTTATAGCATATCCCCCATATAGTAACTGCAGAATGTAATGTTCATCATTGAAAAACAAAATCCGTATATCGTCCGTTCCTTTATAATATCCATTATATGAGGAATATCATGTAATTTATTTGCTTACATCAGTTAGGTTTTTCGGGTCCTAACAACTTGTCACTAAGTGGAATTATAAATAAATTGGCAATTAAGTAAATGTGAAGTGAGATGCTGAAATGCTCTTAATGTTTTAAATTATGACCCTGAAGTAAGATGTATTCCAAATTGTGTTAATGGCAATCATGAGCAATCACTTTGCAAGAGTCACCTAAGTGACCTCAATCAACTTTAGCATGAAGATCCTGTTTTATCGCCCTTTACATGGAATTCAGTTGTTGCACATAACAACACATACATTTTAATGAACAGCACAATCACAGAGGAGAAAAGCATCTGATGAGCAGTTAGCCTCCTTTTTGTCCACAAAGCTCTTCTGTACTTCTCAGCCTCTTCCTAAAAGTATCTCGGAAGAAGTCAGAGGGTGAGAATTTAATGAGATATTAGAAGCTTCCTTCTACTCTCATGACCCAGTCAAATTTGAATGCCATCTTTTCCCATCTCTCTTGGAAAAGGATGATTAATAAGTTAATGTTGCTAAACCCCTTGAAAGATAAAAGTCTTTATATAAGGATTTGTTAAGCATTATGCGAGTGTTGAAGAACAGGGTCACTCTGCTCAATGATTGCCTGATATTGGGCAGTCCATTACGCATGAACTACATGCCCAGAATCCATTTTACCTTACTCCCGCTATTTTGTGCATAATTGCTGCTGATATAACATATTCTTCAGGCTCACATGACTGGAAGAGTGGAATTGATGGAAGGACTGTTTTCCTGCACCAACTCTGGCATGTAAAAATGTGGGCAGAGAATGAAGAAAAAATGGTGTTGAAAGGAGTTTGCTCCTCTGTGGCATAGACCAGATATCGTTGCCACTAACTTTATATGCATCATGTGGATGTTAACACTCCAGTACAGTGGACCAGAGATACCCCCTGAATGCTTATTGCTTTGTGAATCTTTTTGAATGTCCCCTTCATTTACTGCACACGATTCATTTGTTTTCCTTTGGACATTTTGACAATATTTGCCCTTAGGCCCAGATGCAGCCCCAGTGACCAGTCCAAGGAACTCAACTGGCTGATGGGGATCTCTGTGGGGGGAAGGAGAGAATCTTCCTCCTAGACAGCAGAGCAGGAGCAGAGCCATTAAGGCCTGGAGTAAATTCCACAACCCTAATAACTCCCTTCCCTGGGGAGAAGGGCATCCAGCACCCACTGCAGAAATTTTTGTGTGTGGACTACTGGCATCCTTCCCCTTCCATACACAGTGGTACTCCTGTATTGGGGACCATCAGTACCTGAAGAGGAGGAGATAGGAGTTGGGCTTCAAGGGGGGACTTCTTATTTTAACACTCAAGCTAGCTTCATAGAAATTAAAGATGGAAGATACCAATTAAGCTATCTAGTTTGTTGATTCCCCAGTGCAGAAACTCTCTAAGTGAGAGTTAAGGTCATTTATACAAAGAGCAGTTCACTTCACCAGTCATTTTCTGTTGTATAAAAGATGGACAAATGATCTAATAGGCCTTTTCCATCTCTAATAATAATATTTGGCTCTTACATAGCTCTGTAGATAGTGCTTTACAAAGGAAAGTATCATTATCCCTATGGAGATGCTGCCCACGGCGCCAGACACATTTTTTTAAAATTGAAGTTTTTATTTAACTGAATATGAAAATGAACTTCTGTGTTTTCCGCTGTGGTGTTTAATTATATATTAAAATTATTTTACATTTTTAAAATTGTCATGGTGGTGCAGAATTTTGTATTATCAATGCACCATGCTGTGTTATAGCATTTCTCAGCAGGAGAGATAGGGGACAGTTGGGGCTTTTGGAACCTGCGAGGCAGTTTAGGTTTGTGGGAAAAGCATCTTAGCTGGATGTTAAAATCACCAGCGAGTTAATTAGTTGCTGTTTACCAGGAAATTTGCACCATGAAATGTTATAACTTCAGAGATAACACCCCACTGATATTAATAGGGGGGGTGAACGCTGCCTGCTTGGAACTATTGTTTCAGGATTTGCAGAACTATATATTTCCTTCAGGGCCCCTCACATTCATGCTGTTGCTAATCCTACTACGCACCTTCCTTGAAATAGCATCCTCTTTCTGTACTCCCTCTCTGGAAAGATATGTGCATATGGGGGTCATGGGCATTTTTATGTCATAAATGAGGGATTTAATTGGCTCGTTGAAATCAAAAGGGAAAAAAAGCCAATTTGTGTGTCTTGATTCATTTCAGACTGCATGGAGATACAGCCATTAAGCACACCACCAAAGACAGTAGAAAAGAAACCAAATATTCCACGGTGGTATTAAAATCTACCTCCTTTGGGGTCTTTCTTTTTCTGGGTAGCAGGCCTAACAGAGTGTGTTCTGAGATCAGAAAACCGTGTGTTGCTTATTTGTCAGAAGCAAGTTAATTACCCATTTGACTTCCACATGTAGAAATGTGTCTCGAGCTAATCTGCAGAAAAAGTACTTCCCTGCATCTATATATTTGCAGCTAGTGTTAAAACATCTTTTACCAATCAATATACAAAAAAGAATAATACCAGGCAGAGTACATTCCTGACAACGAATAATACCAGACAGAGTACATTCCTGACAAGTGTGCAGAAGGTCAGTGGAGCAAAATGGAGTTACAACAAGAAAGGTAGAAATAGCAGAGAGAAGCTTTGCTTTTTTTTTTTTTTCAATAAAAAATTCATTTTTTTTTTCATGTTGAAGTACAGGACAGAGAATAGAGGAAATAGATAAATTCAGGTTCACTAAACTTGAATGTTTAACATGCTATGGCATTTGGAAAGTAATGTTATACAGGTTTTTCTATAAGCTTCTTAGAAACATGGTGGGAGAGGTCAAAATGATCTCAGCTAATTCTTTCTAAAAGGTTTCCGGAGAGCCTGGATTGCTCAGGGGCGGGCAGTGGTCTGCCAACCAATTACCGCTAGGTCTTTAGTTCAGATGATTGGTATGCCAATCATTTACATTGGTTGAAATCCAGTTCAAGGGAAAGATTCTTCCCTCTATGCTGGAGATGCATGGGAGAGGGCTTTGTCTTGCTGTGGAGCTGCCGGGGGAATTCTGGTCTAGTCAGCTACAATTTCTTCTGGGGTCTCCTGGTGTGCACACATTGTAACAGCAGCTCTGGCACCCTGGAGGAGATTGCCACACACTCTGTGCTCTTCTACATCTGGTGGCTGATGCAGAGGGGCAGTGGATATGTGTCCCTTGTTTTGTATCTATGGGTTTGCCTGCATCCCTCTTTCCCAGCCTTACTTAGACAGCCAGCATCTGGGGATGTACTGTCCAGAAGCAGAAACTGCATTCCTCAAAAGGATTCTGGTCATCCCCCTTTACTGGAGTCCAAGACGAAATGGGAGCTCCATGCATTTCCCCACACCCTTTGCAAACCCATGCGGGGTGTGGTTAGATTCTGGCACCAAGTCAGTAAGTGACCAAAAATCATTATCTGATTGCTGTTAGATGAACTGAGTTCATGAGCCAGATATTTGTATCTAAATAGTATAATACCCCATCATAGGTGTCAATAATTGGCAACCTTGTCTGGCAGTCTCTCAGCATGGAGATCTGCATTGTAATAGACATGAGGAAATACCAGCTTTCACACTGGAGAAATTGGTCCACTCAAAAAAAAAAAAAAAAAAAAAAAAAGTTGAGGCACATTGGTGTTGCAGTGTTCCTGCTATCCATGCTGTACCCACTCTTTCCAGAAGCATCAGAAAAATGCATTTTTGAAGAGGTTAAAGACAAAGGTTTGGGAGTAGTAGTCCATGAAAAAGAGAAATTAGTCATTTTCTTCATTTTCTTTTTTCTGGCAGTTCTTAAACACCAATTTAGACCATGTCATCAATTACCATAGTAACCATTTAGCCTCTTTTCAGAGCCTTTTGTGTTTCAGTTTAGTTTAAAACTTGCTTAACTGACAGCTGAAGCACTTCATACTGTAGCTATGATAGGCACTGGTAGCATGAATTGCCTTTTTTTTAAAAAAAACCTGTAGCTATAGTCTAAAACACAGCACAGTATTGTAAACCGTAGTATGTTGGACTTTTACTGTAGATTACTGTAACATTTTAAAAGGTTAGATTACAAGAAGTTGGTATATGATATTGTCATGTTTCAGTTAGCCCCTTCATATTTACTTTCTGTGATAGGTGGAAGGCCTGTAGGGATTACTAATACCTATTTTATATCTTAAAAACTGTTTTGGATCCATCTAATTATGCACATAACTGGTCTCTGTACTCATGCGTCCTTATTGCTATAACTCTCATACTTCCTTTCCCCTTTCCTTCATCTCTTTGTTACACTTACTTGTTGTTATCGTACCCCTAGAAAGACCATTGGCTGCATCATGTCATAAATTAGAATATAAATTCTTTGAGGGGAGACTTTTATTATGTGTTTATACAGCACCTAGCACAGTGAGGCCCTAATCCTGACTGGGCACTAATTAGTTATACATAATATAAATAATAATGTTTAGAAAAACCCCTTCCACTTAATTTCTGTTTCAGAATTTTATGCATTCCTTCCCACTATGCTAGTAAGAGACTGACATCTCTAGTTTTTAAGACTTTGCAGTGTGTGTTACATACACGCAATCTCTTTTTGTAGGACTGATTATAGTGAATCTTTAACTTCAGTCATACAGATCAAGGTGAATAATAAATTCATAATAATAATTATCATTCTCAGATATTCACAGGTAGCACATACGGGGTGCACAGAGAAAATATTTAAGAAAACAAAAGATTGATATAAATGCTGTTCTGTAGATTAGTCTAGAACATACATTTATAAAGATGTTAAAGAACAATTTGAATTGTATAGTACCATCTGTATCATCTGGGTTTCTCACACTAGAATCACTCTCAGAACTAGACTACTCTGTGAAGATCAAACTAATACCCTTCTTGACTTTCTCTCTCTCACACTAAAATCACTGAGACCCCACCCCCACCCCCACCCCTTCCTCATTGGAGAACATAGTAAAAATTAGACTGATCTCCTAACTTCTCATCCTGGTTGGCTATTTTTGAATTGTACCATCATTCTGCATATGTGATTTGGATAGTGATAGCTTAGTTGCACATTTTAGCCTGTGTACTTTAAGGTGCTATTAGTCTTTCATGATGGCTCTTTGGTCAGGATATCCAACTATTGTGGATCGTTCTCTGCTGAGAGCATTCTTATTGTGCATATGTTAAAAATGTAGGCCTGGGTAAGGCACAGAAACAAATCTGTCTTTTCTGATCTAGCCATAGTGGAAGAAACCAGTAAAGCCTCCATGATGACTGATTTAGTTCTGTTAGCAGTCTTTAGTACCACTGACCATGACGTTTAGTTGACTCATTTGTGTTGCTCTGATTGGATAGAAGGATGGATGAAGCGGTCCTCTCCTTCTTCCTTCAGAGATGCCATGGTGTAGAGTGAAATCTGCCTCAAAGGGGCTTTAGAATGTATATTGCCACAGGGTTCTATCTCATTACCCATGCTGGCTGCTGGGACAGAGTGCAAGGCATTGTGGGCTGCAGTCATCCGTATGCAGGTGACATGCAGCTCTGATCTCCTTCTGAATCCACATTGTACTGTCTCTGTGCTTCTCAGTTCTGAGTGATGATTTGGATCTGGATGGGAGAGAACTGACTGTGATTTAACTTGATGACACTGGTGGGCCTGAAGATTCATTTTAAGGATCTCACCTGCACTTACAAACATAGAAATAATGCCAGAGAGCAGCTGTGGTCTTGAGTGCCTTTTTTCCATTTGTGGCTGACCATGATACTGCATTCTTTTTTCTTCATCACGGACCTTGTCACAGAAATCTATACCTATGGCACTTCCAAACAGAGTTAGTGTAATGTGCAATTTATAGGGCTTCCAACCTATAGAAGCTAAAGTTGGTGCAGAACATGGCAGCTCACCTTCTAAGTGGGTTGGATGGCTGGCTACATGTGTTCCATTAGCTCCAAAATCAGTTGTGGGTACAATTTAAAGTGTTTCAGGTAGTCTTCTAAAGTTCTACATTGTCTGATACCCAGTTAGCTATATTCTGCCTCTCCTTATTTTCTATAACAACTTTTAAAATCCATTGAGGAATCTCTGTTGTTGATGCCTGGCCTTGCTGCCAGTTCAGAAAACCGAATACATTATCATCTGAGTACCCTGATATCCTGAACTTACTTCTCCTGACTGTCTATTAGTGCCCAAGCCAGACATTAGTTAGTTTCACATTATACTGCACATGTTTTTGGTTCATTTAGGCTTTTATATTAATCAGTCAGGCTGAACATTAATTTCTTCTGATGATGTTTTCTATGAAAGCCAGGACATTTGAATCAATTTTGATTACTCTAATTTTCGTTTGCACTTTTGTACAGAAAGTAGACACGATTGTTAAAAGTGCTATACCACACAAAATAAATGCTGTACATTTCCCCTCACAAGGAAATGTCCTTTAGTAACCATGGTTTTCTTTTTTGTAATTGTAGATGTAATTTCCTTCATTTTCTTACTTTTCATATTGCTTTTTTAAATATTAACCTGTATATTACAATGTGCATCAAAACCCTACTAAAGAAACCTCAGCATTTGCGTGTGTTATCCAAATATGCAACAAAGCTAATGCTTTCGCCTCATTTTTACAGTGGGAGATGTTTCATCTCATTGACATTTGACATAGCTACCCAGAATTTTTTTTTTTTAAATCTATTATTTACTGAACAGTGTCAGTTAATATTTGATACTGATTGCTACAGGAACACACAAGTATGCAATAAATGTGCTTTTATGTCACCAGATCCTGGCTAAGGTTTGAATTTTCAACTAGCAAATGAATCATAGGTTATTTCTATCTCTGCCTTCTATTGGACTATCCAGTCAAATTTCTTGCCACTGCAGGATTGTTCTCTATTGTACGTTACCTAGTATTCTATCCAGTCTCATTGTATATGTTCCATGTAAAGGGGGTTCCATGTCTTTCCTTGCAATCCTATTCCACTGCCCTAATGCATTTTTATCAGGAAGTTTCCCCCTGAAAATATATCATCAAAAAGGAGCGACTGTAGCTTGGTATTATTCACCAACAGAAGAATTGTCCCCCTTCCTAGATTGGACACAGCTGCAACAAAATAGGGGAAGTATATATGGGAAAATACTTTTGGAAAAGAAGCAAGTAATAATGTAATTGTTAATTGAGTGGAATTAATTTTATGAATCAGTTTATTAACGTGTCCGTCTCCAGAAATAGTATATGGGACAGGGTCCAAACTTTAGATAAAATTAAAGAAAGCTAGAGCTAATTCCTACAAAAAAAACAGCCATTCCTTTAAATCAACTGACCAACAAAAGAGGAAGTTGTGAAAAAGAATGGGCACCTAGCACAGTAGAGCACCAATTCCTGACTTAGACCCTAGGTGCTACTGTAATACAAAAAAATAATGATGTACTAGGAGCTAGTTTGTGTGTACAAAATAAAACTTTGCTCACTTGTATTCTTAAGCTTTTAGAAGCCAAACATTTTAATTACAGTCCTATGATGGCTACTGGCCTTCTACATTTGATATGCGGTATAATGTCAATCTACAATCTAAAATCTCTGATACAGTCACTTTCAGAATCCAAGGCAATCTTTCGATAGTAGGAACTGCATTAACTAAGCAGTAATGTGCACATACTTATTATGAGAGAATCAAGCAAGGGCACTGTACTATAGCCTCCCTTGTCCTCTCACAATAGGACAAAGATTACCTTTAGAGTGGCTACAATAGACACATAATTTTACCATAATTATGGAAAAGCGTTCCTATTTGACTTCTTACAATGTCTGGTAATCAAAAAAAAAATTCCTTCAAATGTATTACATTTCCTCTCAATGTTGTACTTAGAGTATTCACTCAGAGAAGAGCCTTGTGACATGCTATAGTTAATAAGTTTTCCATGCTGTCAAAAGTAATAATATTAATGTGCCATTCTGAGTTAAATTAATTTTGTTTTGTGCATTGGCCTGCACAAACGTGAGTGACATTTAGAAATATGATCAGGCAGGAGCTGAGGAGAAGCCAAGTGGCAAAACAGAATGAGATGCAATCATTAGAGCATAACAGCCAGCTGCAAGCATTTGTGTGGGGTAGGCAAAGACTTACAAAATGCCATTCCATCATGCTTTTGGGGTATTTGTTTTAGTTCATTTTCCCCCTTCTCATTTATTCAGAAATTACATTTTTCCCCTTTTTAATTAGGAACTCAAGATGTTTGGTAGCGTGGCCCCTTGTTTTGAAATGGAAGTGCGCATTCCTGCTAATCTCTGATTTCAAGTGCCTTGAGCCACAGCTTATTCTCATTCCTCAAGAGGCAGCTGATTGTAATAGCTTGTAAACTGATGACCATGAAGTGGTATTTTCAACTCATAATGACAGTGTTTATTCCTATTTCTTCTGCTTTTTTTAAAAAAAGTATCAGTAAAAGGGCTTTCTATAAACAGTTAAAAGTAATGAAGAGTACCAAAAGGAGGAGGCTAACAGAAGATGACTAATAAATATTGTGATCAAAATGATTGGTCCAAGTTGTTGCCTAACTTGCCTTCACCTCTGATTTGCCAACACACTGGAGAGCATTAAATTATTAGGCCATTTAACAAAATATTAATCCATTATTTTTCTACATATTTTTCACTGCTTTTGTTATTGTGGCAAGAAAGAGAGGCCATGAAGCCATGTGTTAGTAACCGGTGATATAAATTAGTGCAGTCGGATTTAAAAATGAACAAACAGCCCAATTTCTATAGTTCTGCTACCACCACTCTGTCTTCCCTCTGTGTGAAAAGATCCTACCACTGGTGGAACCCTCTGCTCTTTCTAACCTATGAGGAATATAAGTAACAGATCAGTAGGTATGAGAAAGTTACATGGCAAAGGAGTAAGAAGAATAGGATTGTAGTAGGAAGAGCAACCAACTGGAATGTACAAGATAAAGCAGCTCCTCCTCCTTTCTTACCCAGTCCCATTTCTACACCCAGATCTCCACCTACTTTCTCAGCATGTAATCTACACCAGATTGATGATTTTGTTCTTTCCATTACACAGATTTGTAATTTACACCACTATGTACAGCATCTTCCAATTTGGTCCTTTACTTCCACGTTTAACCCTATCATTTTTTCACTGAGGAGCCAGAGCTAGAATAGATCTTCTCGTACTTTCAATACATTCTCCTCCTGATTACACACCCATTTCAGGTTCCAGTTCAAAATTGCCGTCCTAGTTTTGAAAACCTACCTCTTGGACCTTGCCTCTTTGATTCCATCTGCTCTCTCTCTATTCATTTAGCACCTGCCTCCTTTCTGTCCCTTCCCAGCATTTTGTCACTGTTTGATGCAAAAACCTTCTTCCCTGTCATTTGGAACAGGCTTGCTGTGTCTCTCTGCCTTCATGGACTTTCCACATCTCTTCTTAAAACATAATGTTTATCACTTGACCGTGCCTCTTAATTTTCTCTGTTGTTGAGTTTGTGACCAAATCCTTTAATTTTAAATAATGTATTTATATTTATTTTAATTCAGTTTTGCATGCTGAGGTTCTCCCACGGCATGGGAGGTTTGAAGGGAGAATATGACCAATGTATTGGGTCTAAGCCCCAGTAGTAGTAAAATCAAGCAGGGAGATGTTTTGTCCATTGGTACGTGTTGAGATCACCTTGGAGGTTAATCACCCAGACTCCTGTGAACTACGCCTGCTCTCCTAAGTAAGAAGATGCATGATAGGACAGCTATCTGTACATTCTTTATTTTTAACAATAATTTAAAATATTGTAATCAGGAAGTGTGGTTTGTGCAGTTCTGAAGATTTCTTTTTTAAAAATAACTTCTTAGGGGTTTTTAGCACCTGTAGAGGTACATTTAGGCAGCTGTTTTCTTGATAACATGGAAGCAAAATAATCTTAGCATTGCAAAGGAATAGTTCTGCTTGTCAGGTTAATAATTTCATAGAAGTCATCTAGTCCAGTCCCCTGGACTCATGGCAGGACTAAGTATTATCTAAACCATCCCTGACAGGTGTGTGAGTCATTAAAGTCCCTAAATGTATATTTAGAGGGTCTATAATCTACATTTCAAAAGTCTGTAAATATGTATTTCCATAATCAGCTTTTTGAAAAGGCTGGGGGAAATTGTGCTAACAGTCTCACTGAATAGCACTTTTCCCCAAGAGCAGTTCATGAGCCCATGGGCAAGATACTACTCAGTGTGAATGAGAGTGGCAGAATATGCCCCTATGCAAATATATAGTTATGTTGTTATTAAGCCACTTTTGAAGATTTCCTGGTTTGTCATGTGAATAATAATTACCTCCAGGTGACTTTCTGTCTTTCAATGCAGCTTTGCCAGCACAGTTGCTGTTGATGTGATTGAGTTTATTTTGAAAAGAAAATTAATACACACACAGCGTTGCTCTCTTTTCCTTCCCTCTCTTTGGGGGGAGGGATAGCTCAGTGGTTTGAGCATTGGCCTGCTAAACCCAGGGTTGTGAGTTCAATCCTTGAGGGGGCCATTTAGGGATCTGGGGCAAAAATTGGGGATTGGTCCTGCTTTGAGCAGGGGGTTGGACTGACTAGATGACCTCCAAAGGTCCCTTCCAACCCTGATATTCTATGATTCTATGAATGCTCACATTGTTCCACAAACTGACAACTCCAAAAAGATTCAACTCGGCCATTATGTTAATTGAATCTATTTCCCTTAAGTTAACGATCCTCATTCACACCTGTGTGACCATCTTGTTTATCACGTCAAAGGTTTTTCTTCCCCTGCTGTTATGGTTCCTCTCAACTAATTAGCCTCTTAAGGTTGGTCTATGCACCTCGACCTTATCATGTTTCTCTGACTGTATAAATATCTGTCTACTGTATGTTTCATTCCATGCATCCGATGAAGTGGGTATTAACCCACGAAAGCTTATGCTGAAATAAATTTGTTAGTCTCTAAGGTGCTACAAGTTTTTCTTTCTTATTTTCGTAATGCTACGACTGACATTCTATTCTGAACTCTTCCCAGTGCACCTCTAGACAGGGCACCTCTTTCAGATTATGGTGTGCATGAGAGAAACAGAAACATCTTTGGCATCATGGGCCCATCATCCCCTTTTGCAAAAAAAAACCTATGAGAGAAGAAAAGATACGAAGGAAGGTCCGGTGGTTCAGCAAGTGGAGTTTCCTAGCTACCACCTGCTTAAGAAGAGAGATTTGCAAGATTGTGAGGGCAGAGGGAGTGAGGATGGCCTTCCAGCAATGTGAAGCGTGCGGCCCAACCTGGCAGAACTTGGTGCAGTTCAGAGACTGCCCCTCCAGGGGTCTCCATCCTCACTTGAGATACGTGTTTATAGCGTCTAATCCATCCCTGTGCCATCCCCACTTTTCCCAGAGAGTTTTAGAAGGTGTTGATTGGCATGAATGCTACTGAGAGCAGCATAAATTCTGTCTGGAAATGTTGCTGGGTCGCCAGGGGATAATGATACATGAAGGAGTCCTTTTCTCCCCCCTCCTTCCAATCGAACATGCAAACCTATCATCAAACCCAGCGAATTGCAACTGCAACTTTCGAAAGCCACATTGCAGCCCCTTTAAATGCTCCTTTTTCTGATAGATTTCTACTCCTCTCAGCCCTGCATACTGCACAGCAGACAAGATGATAAGGCCCAATATTGCTTTGGGGCTTTTTTTGTTTTTTAAAGTATGTCAGAAACATCAACTTTTTTGTATCATTCTATAAAAAGTATGAAGAATATCATATGCTAAAGAGGGGCACTATTCCTAGGGATTAAGCACCATGAATGAGAGTAATCTGTGTATACAGCATTTTTTTTTTCAATACCTCATTAGGAAACTATTTTACCAAGACAAAAGCGCAGAATCAAGACGAGAATCCTCAGAGAAGCACGAGCCACTCGGAGTCTTCTCTACAAGACGGCTTCTATCTCAATAGGTCTTAAACTGGCCTTTTGTAAAGCAGCAAAAATGGTGCCTGTGCTGTCTGTTAAAGTCATGAATTCACTTTGGTTTTGCTCAGTTGCAGCCTCTTTAAAAGTAATGAAATTATCAAGCTACTTAGATGGAAGGAGCCTTCTGATTGGCAGTTGGACATTCTAAGAGAATAGGTTAATGTCTGTGAACCTCACCGTTGGATGTTTCTAACACTATAACTGGAAGTTTCCATCCAGTGATCAAAGTAATTTATTAAAATAAATTATTTATACATAAAGCTGAAAGAAATTCAAAATGACAATAAGGCACCTGCATGAGATAATCACCCCATCAGAGGCACTCATCTGTACCCAGTAGCCCTGTAGGGGTTGGCAATTATCTCACAAAAACCACACCTCTACTGATGGCTTTTTATTGCTTCACTGCAGTGCTGCCACTCAGAGTATTTTGGCTGCTGAATATTTCAAAAAGTTACCAGATAAATTACAGTACACATTAGATATATAAAATTGGATGCAATACAGTACATATTAGGAATAAAAATTGGATGCAATAATTTACCCCAGAGGCAATTTCTTTGATGTGTAGGAATCATTTATGGAACGCACTTGCACAGATTTGAACAAAAAATTGTGTACTACATGGTACTGTACGAGATTTTAAAGAGATGCCTAAGCTGTTTTCTCAGGTTTTTCATTGTGATGGGCCCATGTTTTAGTGCAGTTTCCCACCGTGGTCCATGTAATGCTTGTTGGTGATCTGTGAACTAGCTGTTCACATGGTACTGGCTCCTCCTTCTTGTTTCCTAGATGCTAAATTGCATGAAAAGAGGTTAAAAATAAATGCTTTCCTAAAGTTACTCCTGCATGTAAACAATTGTAGTAGTTGCTATAGAGATCTTACATGATTGCTAATGGGAAGAGAGGCAATTCATATGAGACATGATAGTCTGTCTTTTAAGATGTGGTCCACTCCATGAAAAAATCCAGAAAAGCCAAATGTAATGTGTTGGCATATGAGAGCCTGTAACTTTTAAAAACTAAAAGCATTATTGAATTGTCTGAATATCAAGGATTAAAATCCCCTAACCTGGGGTAAAATTGTATTCCTTGTCACAAGGGGAGCTCTCTCTGGAGTTCTGTACTTAATTTTAGAATAATTGAAAATTAAAAATTGATTTAAAGGAATACTGGCTGCATAATGCACAGATATTCTTACTACTTAAAGCCCTGATTCTGCATTCTTATTCTTACTCTTTTCTTTTCTTTTTTCATATGGCTTGGGTGGGTAGCGACAACTACAAATTTATATCTATATTTGATAGCTAACACATTGCTGCAGCACTGAGCTGGTGAACGTCCTTCAGACCCCCCGACAAAAGAATGAAGGGGACACTCAGATATGATGTGCTCCATTGTTTGTGCCTGGTGACTAGGGTTGCCAGGCATCCGGTTTTCGACCAGAACGCCCGGTTGAAAAGGGACCCTGACGGCTCCGCTCAGCACCACTGAGAGGGCTGTAAAAAGTCCAGTCGGATGTGCAGCGGGGCTAAGGCAGGCTCCTTATCGTGGTCCAGTGTTCTAAAGGTGTTGTCGCGAGATCAAACTCCAGTCCAGTATAACACGAAGATATTTTGGATTAGTCTAGTGGTTGACGCTCTCACCGCCGCAGAACTGGACATCAAGTTTGGTATTAGCCTTTTTATTGTTCAGATGGAAAGCAGTTACCATATTTTTTTTCAGATTAGGCCTAAGTTTCCAGCACTGGAAATAATCAGTCATTGTGCTAATATCTCGGGTTAGGGTGCAGCTGATGGTATGAAGACTTGTATGCTGAAGAGCTAGGGCAACATCATCCGCATACGTGAATTTCCTTGACTGGTATATCTGTGGTGTATGGATTAAAGAGTATCGGAGCCAAGTCAGAGCCTGAGGGATGCCATTCTGCATTGAGAACCATGTGGGCAGGCCCCTGCTCCTGAATGGAGCCCTGCTGAAGTCAAGCCATCTAGTTCTTCATGTAGCATTGGGGTGTAACATTTTAGTATGTGCTGAGTGGATAGCATATATGTCTCCATGCTGAAAGTCTATGGGTTCAAATCGCACAGCAGAATCTGGTTCATATGGAGTCCTGACTCTGAAATGATGGTGTAGAGGAGGTACTGTCCTGTTCAATGTATTGATAGAGAAGTTTAACAAGAACTGCAAAGTAAATTATATAAATAATATATTAATCACTATGGATGGTATTTTCAAAAGCACTTAAGTTATTTAGGAGCCTAAATCCCAATGAAAGTCAACAGAAATTATACTGCCAAAGTCACTTTTGAAAAATGGGATTTATGCTCCTAAGCCATTTAAGCTCCTAAGCCATTTAAACTCTTTCAGAACTTTTACCCTGAGTGCCTAAAGATGCAGATAGGTACCAACCAGGCTTTTCAAAAGCAGCTAAGCAGGTAAGATGCTTAACTGCTGTTGCCAGAAATAAAGTTGCTCTGAAATAATTTCCTAACTTTTGAGTGTTTGACTTTGCAACCTTAAAAATGTTCTTTTAATACAGTTATTTGTATGTAATATTTATCTAAGGGCCATAACCTGATTTTTAAGCAGGACTCTCCATTGTTTCCTATGAGGAGTTCTGCCTGCAGACTTGTAGCAGTCTGTGGTTATTAAAAAGTGGTACTCAAACTTGCAGAGCTAGACAGCAACTTTGTCACTGAACAAAAATTAACAAATTCCCATCCAGTGTGGGAAAATATTATTACAACACAGGGCAGGCTTTTGTGGATGTTATAGTGGGGTTACACACAGAGGGTAAAATAATACATTTGTCCAAGTCAGATAATGACAATGTCATTGTGAATTCATTCCCTCTCCGTGTACTGAAGTACACACTACTTAGGAAAGCAAAAATTAAACCTGCTTAAATAATGCCATTGAATTACAACCATGTATCATTAAAAATAGATCTGACGTGAAACACATGTAATAAACACAAATAATATCATTACTTTTTATGCCTCCCTTATCTTTCCCTAATTATCTTCCTCTCCATCTGCTGTCATCTCTTCCTATGTAATATCTAATTTAGGCCCAGTCTTTGACTATGGTGGGACTTTGTGCCAGAGTAAGAGTCTGTGAATGCAGCTTTACAGTGTAGGCTCCTTAGGACATGAACACTTTCTTTTACATGTCCGTTATGGATCTGTTTAAAAAACATTATCAGTGATGTTCCTCCTCTTCCTTAGCTGAGGCTCTGATTTGTCCCCTTAGTTGCTTCAAAACTGGCAGCCGTCATATCCTCACCATGTTTCAAGTTGGGGACCAGCTGCACTTTCAAAATTGGCCAATTTGGACAAAACAAAAAATCTGTCAGATAAATAGACTTGTATTGTACTTCAAAGATGCATTGGTGGAATGGAAAGATTTATTTAAAGATAGTTCTTTTCTTTGCTTCCAAAATTAACTGTGAGATTAGATTATGTGCCAAAAGGAGTGCCATCGTTTGAAAGAGAAGCAGTGATGTCTGAAATGCCTAATTGAAATGTTTAGTGTAACCTGATTCTTCTGTTCGCTAAAGCAACACAGATAACTCCCCAGAGGCACCATTGTGAATGAGAGGCGATAGCAGATCTAATCACCCTCATGATCATCTCTGGGCAGTGTTTTTGTTCATTTGTATCTCTCTTGTATCTTAAAGTTCAGAAGTATTTGTCCTTATTTTTAACACAAAGTTTCCATAATTTTGAGAGTAATTCAGCCTTCCCTGAAGTGCCATCACTGTAAGGAGTATATTTAACAGCAAAACACAACAAGTTGTGGTCGCAGGCTCCCCACTGATCTGTTCAAGGCAAAATGAAGTGCCTCCAGGTACTCAAGATGTGTAGAGGTTAGCACTGTGACCCTTCCCGAGCTGCCATCCTATCCAATCTGGTACAATATGAAGGAGACAAGACCCTTTTGCAATCATAGAAATGTAGAGCGGGGAGGGACCTTGCGAGGTCATTTAGTCTGGTCCTCTGCACTGAGGCAGGACCAAGAAAACCTAGACCATCCCTGACACATTTGTCTAACCTGTTCTTAAAAACCTCCATGGATGGGGATTCTACAGTGTCCCTAGGTAACGTGTTCCAGTGCTTAGATACCCTTGTAGCTAGCAAGTTTTTCCTAATAACCAAACTAAATCTCCCTGGCTGCAAACTAAGATGATTACTTCTTGTCCTACCCTTGATGGGCATAGGCAGAGGATGAAAATATTGTTTGGGGGTGAGGGGCTGAGGAAAACTTAATAGCTACCCAGAGAGGACAAGGGTGTTGGAAAGTGAGCCTGCCCCGCATTCACCAGCCTGCAGTGTACGTACTGAGGTCTCCTACTACTGACACTTCCTCCTTTCTGCAGGAGAGAGGGGATCCTTTCTGCTCCCATAGGGGAGTGAAGCCCTTGCTACCATTCCTGGGAGGACAAGGAGCCCCAGTGCCACAGTTTATGCCTTGCTGGGAGAGGACCCCTACCACCCAACACTCCTAAAAGATGGGCGATCAGAGTGCAGGGGCAGAGTTCCAGGGGTAGAACCATGAGTGACCCAGGACATAGTGGGCCTAGTCAGGTGGCTAGTCAGTCACCTCCCAAATCCATCTATGGCATGTTTAGCGCATCCATTACTGTGGTATGGAGGCCTATGGGAAGCAATTTGGTGGTCTCAGTTCCTTTCCTGCTGAACAAATATCCATGCCTGATATAAATATTTACAAGTATTTCTCCAAAGCACTGCAGCTCACCGTGAAAAATGAAGGGACAATTCAAGGGCAATAACTGACATTCTTAGCAGAGAGAGACCAAAGAATGTACGGGTCATGGAGACTGATATATTCTGCCACACACAGATCAGGGAGAAGTCATGTTGGCAGCAGTGACTTCTGTCCCCCGGGGCTGGGCCCAGCTCTGTGCTGGCCTGGCATAGGGAAAACAGGGGGTGAGGTTGGAGAGTGGGCCTGCACATCCCTGCACTCACCCAGGGCACATGGAGAACAAGCCCACCCAGCCCCACACTCACCCCAACAGCAGTGGCTCTTTCCTGTCCTGTGGGGCTGGACCCAGGGTTTGCAGAGCCAGCTCATCTGGTTCTGTGTTCAATCTGGGCAGCAGCAGTTCCATCCTGTCCCAGAGTGCTGGCCAGGGCCCAGTTCCCCACTGCGTTCCATTGGCGCTAGGAGGAGCCTGTGACTGCATCATGTGGTGCACATCAGGGCTTCTCCTCAAGCTGGGCATGTGGTGGCGGGGGCAGAGGTGTGCTGAGTTTATAGATTTTGTGGGGCTGGACCCACTCTCTCCTAGCCTGTGTTGGTGGGCCTGGAGAATATTGATGACTGTCTCTTTATAACAGCTTCTGACATATTGAAGACTGCTATCATGCACCTCGGTCAGCCTTCTGTCCTCAATTAAACATGCCAAAATTCTCATCTTTTCCTCATAGGTCATGTTTTCTAAACTTCTTGTCATATAATGGCTTCTGTTTGCATGGCAAAGCATGATAAGAATGATCCCAGTTTACTGTTTCACTGACAATAATGTAATGATTATCTGGACAAGTGCTAACCAACCAACTGAGACTGAAACACAATATAAGGAACAAAAATTGTAGCTCTGCTGCTTTGTGTTACAGCACAAGTGGAACCTCCGAAGGCCTGATCTTGTGGGGTGCTGACTTTGTGCAACTTGCATTGAAGCCGGCTGAACACCTGGGCATTCAGCACCTGACAGGATACAGCCCAATGCGCTTAAAACAGAGTTGCTGAAGCAGGGTTCAGGTTTCCCACTTTTTAAACTGAACAGCTTGAAGCTGATTTCTCAGACTGTAATATTACACATTTTATTTTAAAACAAGTGTTTGAAATACAGTCCAATTAACCTACTTTGTGGGCTTTCAGAAGTCCATGGTTTTTTTAAAAATGTACTTAAACTGATTAAAAATAGCACATTTCCTTGTTTGTTTTCATAGCAAGAGAAGTTGGGTGATATCTGCTTTTCCCTTCGCTATGTGCCTACTGCTGGCAAGCTGACTGTCGTCATTCTAGAGGCGAAGAATCTGAAAAAGATGGACGTGGGTGGCTTATCAGGTAAGTGTAAAGAAGTCTGCATGTAGCAGATACTCTGCTAACCTGTAAAGCAAAGGAACTGCTTTTCCACAATAGTCCTCTCCCTTTGGAAGGTGAAGAGTCTTGCTTATATTCTGAAGTGAATTTTGCAGTCACTCGTACTCATTGGATAGCTGTGTGCATGAGGGCCATACATAGCTTAAAAATCCAGTGCATTATGCATTGCATTCAGGACTTAGACAAGATCTAAACAATTAAACAGTCAGCTGACGCTGCAACTCACTGTAATTTCCTCCTTTCCTGTTACCTGGAGATAAATGTGGATTATTCAAGAGGAAAAAATCTGATTATACTTCCTATTGTCTTTCTAATCTCCCACCAAACCTTGAGAATGAGCTGCATTTCTCTGCAATGTTTCAGACACTGTATAATACAGGTACTTACAACAGGTCACTATACTGGCTAGTGATCGAGGTGCTGGGCCTGGGGGTGATTGCTTCTACATTGCAAGGGCTTGATTGTGACTGGTTCATGCACAAGGGTAGGAGAGACACCCTCTCTCTTGTTCCTATGTGCAGGGGTGGTCACAATTGCAGTCCCTGTACTTGTGGAAGGACAGGGGTTGCTTCCTCCATGCCCCATTGGATGCACAATGCCCCAAAGGGGTTAGGAAAGCATGGCCCCATCTCCCTTTTTGCACCAGTTCATAGTAAGGCTGGCACACTGTGAGTAGGCTCATATGCCATTCTGAGGGATGGTGAAGCCTGCACATGGGAAGTTTGGAGCAGGATTGTGAATCACAGTCCATCCCCAAAATCCTTTGGGAGTGGTGGAGCTCCACACTGATCTCCATTCATCGTTGTGTCTAAAATACAGAATCTAGCTAATGCATGAATTACACATTAGCAGAAATCAAAGTATGTGCTGTTAAATAAGATATTTTGTACAAGGAGAGATCTTACAAAAATATTTTTTTTTATTCACCTCATGTTTAGAAGAGACGATTTGTAATTTCTCGTCAGTTTATACAAACACAATGGGAATTGGATTGTTTCTAATAGCAACTAGGTCATGGTCTAGAAATGGAAAAATTTAGTGATGTCACTACGGTGGAGAGAGGACTGGAGAACATGTCACAGGGAATGATCTCCAGTTGTCAAGGAGATGATGGATGAAATGATATCATAGGTGTGTGTTTGCTTATTTCTACAAATCTATGTTAGGACTAGATAGAGTTGTGTCAAATATTCATGCAGAACCCAGGAACTTGCTCAAAGTACATACTGCATTTGATAAACATACGGAGAGAAGGTCACAAAGTGAGGAAATCTGAGTTCCTCACTAGCTGCCTAGGTCCCTTCTTTTCCCCACCAAATTTTGGGTCACCACCCTCCCCCACTATGTGCCATTTTTTTGTCTTCAGGGAAACAAGATGATCTCCCTTCCCTTCTGCTTCTTCCTGTGCCTTTGGGGGCACAGGTACCCACTACTCCTATCTTTATAGAGGGACTGCCAGCCTGGGTCACAGCCCCTAACTTCTACTTACAGGAAAATCGAAGATGGAAACACTCCGGTTCTCATGACATCTAGATCTGTAATAAGCCAAGAGGCAGCAAGTACCCTAAAGGTTTAGCATAGTAATTAGAGATTCTCTAGGAAATCACTATCTATCATGTGCTATTAGTAATGTATTAACAGACCATAATGATAAGACAGGCAAACTTGTTTTTTTAAGATAGCAGACAAGGGAACATTCATAATGAAGATTCATAGATTTTAAAACCAGCAAGGATCACATGACCATCTAGTCCAGGGGTGGGCAAACTATGGCCTGTGAGCCCATCCTGCCCGGCCTCTGAGGCTAGCCCCTCCCCTGCTGTCCCCTCTCCTCCGGAGCCACACCACCGCGTGGGCAGCACTCTGGGGGGCGGGGCTGTGCGCTCAGACCAGGCCATGCAGCTGGCAGACATGCTGCTCTGAGCGGTGTGGTAAGGGGGCCAGGGCCGGGGGGTTGGATAAGGGGCAGAGGATCCCAGGGAGCAGTCAAGGGACAGGGAGCAGGGGGCGTTGGATAGGCGTGGGAGTCCCAGGGGGGCTGTCAGGGTGAGGGGATGTGGATAGGGGTCAGGGCAGTCAGGGGACAGGGAGCAGAGGGATTGGATAGGGAGTGAGTGGGGTCCTGGGGGGTGATTAGGGTCTTGGGGGTCTTGGGAGGGGGCGGTCTGGGAAAAGGAGCAGGGGGGTTGGATGGGTCGGGGATTCTGAGGGAGGCAGTTAGGGGGCAGGAAGTGGGAGGGGCAGATAGGGGGCGGGGTCCAGGCTGTTTGGGGAGGCACAGCCTTCCTTACCCGGCCCTCCATACAGTTTTGCAACCCCAATGTGGCCCTTGGGCCAAAAAGTTTCCCCACCCCTGATCTGGTCTGACCTCCGGCATTACACATTTTAAGACTCTTCCCCAGCAATTCCTAGATGAAATGCAAAGCTTCTGGCTGAGCTAGAGCATATCCTTTAGAAAGATATCCAGGCTTGATTTATAGCTTCAAGTGGTGGAGAATTCATCCCATTTTCTAGTGTGTTGTTCCAATGGTTAATTCCCCTATTAATTCTTTTATTGAAACTTTTCCCATTCTGAATTTCCGTTCTTAATTTGTCTAGCTTCATCTTCCAGCCATTATATTTTTTAATGTATTTGTCTGCTAGATTAAACTGCCGTCTACTCTCAGAAATCTCTTCCCCTTGGTAGGTACTTATATACTGTGATCAAGTCACCTCTTGACCTTCTGTTTGGTAAACTCAATAGATTGAGCTTCTAAAATCTTTCACTGTAAGACAGTTTTCCAGAACCTCAAATCATTCTTCTGTCTCTTTTCTGAAACGTTTCTAATTTTTCACAATCCGTTTTGAAACGTGGACAACGGAGATGTGGTACTGCGGGAATAGCCTCATCAATGCTGCATATGGAACTAATTGCAAACAGATGCTAACAAGCATCTTCTTTGAGCCTTATACTGTGATCCTTTCAATAGCATTTTTTTACTACTTTGTATTCTAACCTATGGTCAGGTTCACATCATGGGGTAAGTCTTGTGACTCAGTTACAGGGCAGAGAATCAGGACATCTGTATTCTACTCCAGGCTATGCTACAAACGGACTGATATTGGAAAACAGTAATTCAACTGTGTAAGTAGTAATGAGACTACACATGTGAGTAAGGGTATCACAATGTGGCCCTAATCTCCATGTACCTTGGCGCTCTCATCTGTAGAAAAGGGATGATAATTCCACAAAATTGTTCTGTGAGATTTACAAACCTTAATGAATTAAAAGCATTCTGTGAACTTCAGATGGAAAATGTTATTTTAAAAATGATTTGCAAATAAGCATGTTTAGTATTGCTCTAAGTGCTGAAATGCCTCAAACAGTACAAGAGGTTATTTCTAGAAGGGAATTAGATTCTGCATTCCTTTGCTAGGACTAAGCCATCCTAACGATACCACAGCTCCTCAGCAACAAGCAAACCCAACAGGACCCAGCAGTTGTAAGTGGGGGCTCTGAAAGTCACTGATCTGAGGTCAGCTGTATAAATATGAATTTCTGCCAGAGCCTGTTTATTTGGAGCCTTTCAAAACATAATACAAAACTTATTCTAGGGTAGGTGTTTAAAAATAATAGAATAGAATTTAAATAAAAAATAATCAAGATGATTGATCACAGATGGCAGCGAATTACAGTCCTCCACGCTGTTGACCATCATCATTTTGCAACGCATGAATTGAGATCCCCTCCAAAAGAGTTTGATTTGCCTGACAGTCACAAATAGCAGCTAATGCAATATCTCTAATATAAAAAACAAGGCCTTGTCTACACTACACAGTTTTGTCACAAAAGTCAGCTTTTGTTGATGAAACAGCGGAGGTGTACACCCGGAAATGCTCCTCCCACCAGTGTAACTCCCCTGTTATGCTGACCTAATAAAACTACCTCCACAAAAGGCGTAGGACTCATATTGGTGTAGTAAGGGTGACGCTGTGACTGTGTAGATGCTGCATTCCTTACAACAGCTGTTAGCTGTCATTCTTGTCTGCTGCCTGGTCTCTGCTCCAAGCTGGGCTGCCTTCCAGGGTCCCAGCTTGGGCTGCCACCCAGGCTCCCCACTCCCTACTGGGAGCCCTGCTGCCCTCTGGCTCCCTGCTCCCCACACTGGAAGCATCTCCCAGCCGGAGGCAAGAAGCCCCGGGCAGCTTCCCCCCTGCTCGTGGCTGGGAGCGTGGAGGCGAGAAGTCCTGAGGGGCAGCTGGGCTCCCACTGGGGAGCTGCGTGGAGCTGAGAGCCCTCACTCTGAGTCCCCCCCAATGCCCTTCTTCAGTCAGTGGAAGCGCTCCTGGCGAGGATGTGCACCTCCGACAGAAGGGGGAGGGTAGTATGGACATCAGTAATTACTGCGGTGGCTCTAAGTCAGCCTAACATAGATCTACTTATCTTTGTAGTGTAGACATAGCCTAATTGTGAGATAATGTTGGTTTAAAGTGGGAGAGTAGTTTTTACTCGGGAATCTTTCTCTCACATAAATCATGCAGAAGCAACTTTCAAAACCAAGACCCAGATTCTGCCCCCACCTCACACTAAATAGCACCTTACTTTACAAGTAGAACTACTCTTGGAATAAGATGTTATTCAGTGTAAGTCGGGGCGGCAGGATGTGATCCCAACAAATATACTCCTTTCCCGGCATAGTTTTGTGATTTCTTTCCCCCAGGAGCAAAAATTGCTTTTCATTTTGTAAAATTGAAAGTAGTGCATCACAGTGGAGGAGGGAAAATGTGAACAATCAAACATGATCTCAAGCTGAATATTGCCCACACATTCAACAGCACTTACTGTCACTCGGAGGAGGCCATTAGCAGGAGATGGAAATTATGTAGGTGTCACATAGGAAAAAAATCTTAAACGTTTGTGAAAAATAGAGAAAAATCTGCTGTTTTTCAAGTTAAAAACCATTTTATTTTTTGTTATCCTTTCCTGTTGTGAGAAGGGCATGCGAAAGGGGGAGTAGGAAGGGATCCATCATTATGTTACACCTGAACTCTGTGTCCCACAGAAGAGTTTGTTACCTGTATGGCATGTTCAAAGGAGGAGCAGCATCCCAGCTCCCATGGAATTCTGACATGGGCATGCTTCTGGGCAGCACACACATTGCAGTTGCATCAGAGAGGGGGCAGCAAGTTTCCTTCATGCTTTATCCCACACCTTTTGGGTTTTGTTTCTGGTGTTGGTAAATGTGTGCAGTGCCTTTTTCACATGGAGGAAGATCCCTGTGCAGCCTTTTAAGGGAGCCAGAACTAGTATCCTCAGGGTTATGTCTCCTCTCTAGCTGGGAGTGAGCCATCCAGCCCGGATACACGGACTCACACTAGTGGGTCTTGAGCTAGTGTGCTAAAAATAGCAGTGAGGACATTATGGCTTGCGGTGGAGCTTGGGCTTGTCCCCATAGGCTTGAGAGCCCCAACTCCAGCCCAAGTCATAACAACCACATTGCTATTGTTAGCACACTAGCTCAAGTTGCACTAGCATGAGTTTGTCTAGCTGGGCTGGAAGGTTCAGTGTAGACATACCCTCAGTCTTCCCCCACCCCTTTTCCCCCACATTGAACTGGCCACAATGTAGCCCAATAGCTTAATAAACCTTCATTTAGCAATTTGTAAAATTATTGTTGTTGTTCTAAGGCACCCCTACTCAGGACAGCATTTAAATTTACCATTGTAGTGAGTGGGATTTAAGGACACACTTAAAGTTAATCGTGCATTTAAGTGCTTCCCTAAATAGGGATGGGCTTAAGTGCTTTCCTGCATGGGGGCCTAAAACAGCAAGAGGTACATTTTGTTGAAATAACTTCTTCTAACCACATTGCATGGTATTTCTGTGATGACTCCACTGAAATTTTAAACTTGAGAGTCAATATATGTATCTGATTTAATTTTTACTGTAGTTGCAAAAAAAACCCAACAACCTTGACTCCAGCATTTTGTACTTCTCCATAAATTACAGACCATTTAAAGACAAGCTCAAATTACTTAGGAAATAAACAATAAAAGACAACAGACTAATCATCAAATTCATTAGACTCCTTGTGACAAGCCCAGATCACCCATCTGACCAATAAACTTCTAGGCCTTCAACTTAATTGCAACATCAGGCAGCAACTAAAGCAAGCCTTAGCCTGAAAACTGGAACTGCGTGGCCCTAGCTCATCAGCTCAACAGAACAAGTGGAAATTATTGCTGTAGCTGAATGAAGGCTTCTGGCAAACAACCATGTACATTTTAAAATGATATTTTAAATATTTTACTGCACTTTGATATCTGGAAAGTGTTATCTAGAAATGTCGGGTGTGAAAAGATTCTCTCTGTTTGGTAAGACCTTACTACATCTAAATCCCTTTGAATGTCAATGGGAGATAGGCTCCTAAGTCCTTTAGGAGCTGTTCAAAATTATTATTTGGACAAGTTAAAAAGATTTCAAAGATGGGTTGCAACTCAACTCCTCCATACAGCCCACAAAGTAAGCCCAGATTTACACCCTCTTCCCTGCAGAAACAGTCTGCATTTCCCCAGCAGACATAAAGCCCGTGTGGCAAGCTCCTATGACACCTGAGCATAAAGGTTGAGGAGGGGCATGGCTGGAGTGCGCTGCATTGGACAATGACTTCGGAACTGTTGCCAGGTTGCATAAATTATGGCAGCCCCTAGGCTGCTCTAATCTATGCCAGAGTCAGGATTTAAGAAGAATTGGGAAGAGAATAGAATTGTAAATGGATCCTTGGTGGTCCTCTCTGCAAAATCAAGCAGATCTTGGCATAAAAGAGAAGGTGGCCCATAATCCAGCACATTATGTTTCTAAACTAATCTCAGTATTAATGGATTATAAATAGAATATACAATCAGATTTTCAACATCTTTTAGTCTGCAAAGCAAATATCATAAACATAAAACTATCCCAAGGGATCAAATTATATTACAACAGAAATAAAGCTACACCTTCCTGTAATTAGAAATCTAATTTCAACACCACCTTCACATTTTTAAAGGCTTTCTTGGGTGTCTTATAAAAAAACAGTCATTGACAAGAAAAAATAGTTTAGAGTCAGAATTTTTGAAGAGATAGTAAATGCTCATGAATTATGCAAGTCAGAACTTTCATTTTAATAACTTCATTAAAATATAAAAAAAACTTAAAAGCCAGCCAACATTAATATAATATTGTAGAAGAGAAATACATTGAGTGCTGTGACCTTACTACCAGCCATATTGAAAGAATAACACGAAAGAGCTTACAGGAAAATAAAAGAGATTTATTAATGGTCAAAATTAACAGTAAAAAACAAACCCCACAACAATTACATATCCCCCTATATTAATCCTAAAGACTCCATCAGAGTCTTTACACTCTGTACAGAAGCTATCCAGCCATCTTAGAGTTGTCTGTAATGCCTATCACCTTAACATCTAAGGTGTCACTGACTGGCAGAAACACAAGCAAAAGATGAGTGCAGCCTTCATAGTTATCTAATCCCTCCTGAACAGCCTCATGTGTGACCCCAAGGTAAATTCTGTTTGTGTTAGATTGCCCATCTGCCCGGGGGATGGGATCAAATCAAAATAACCAGGTGTGTCACCTTTATAGCACCCTTGTGTTGAAACTGACTCTTCTATGTTGATCAAAATATCACCTGATTATGTCCTCCGTATCATTGTGTAGACGGGAATTTACCTCTCTGATCCCAGCCTGTCTCTGCTCTGGCACAGCTGGTAATTTCTGTGCAGTCTTTTACCTGACAGGTTGCTATTTCGGATTACAGAAAAGGCCTAAGGGAGTTGGTCCCTCCAATCCAACTCTGTCCTTTCCATCCATCAGTGATCATTTTCCTCAACTGGGGAAGCCAGTTCTGAGGCTAAAAGCTTGGAGGGATTTGACATTTATATGGGCTAAAAAATCTCCATATTATATCAAAATTAAGAGCTGTAAACCCTCATACTTCAGGGCATATGTCAACCTAGGTTAGGAAGAAACTTTCCTTATGGGTAGGTTTTCCTATGTTTGTTCAGTTGCGGGGTAGGGGGGGGGGGGTGAGTGGAGGAAGGGAAGAGAGGATTGCACTTTCCACTGAATCATCTGCTACAGGCTACTTGACTGCACCAGCATATTGAATTAGATGGACGATCTAAAATATGGCAATTCCTACTAAGAAGGGACATTATTTCAGCAGAGTCAAATTGTTCAGCTATGTTTTCTTGCAATGCCTAGGGTGAGAAATAGATTGTACATGCCGATTAACAATTAAATTAGAATTGTACCGAGCTTGTAAACATTGCTCTCAGAAGCTTTACTTACAGGCCCTTTACTACAAGCAAAAGGCATATAGATTCATTTAGAATTAACATACAGTAGCTATTTTAGCAGCTGGATTACTTGAGAAGGGACACATTTCTAATTACATGTATAAACCCCTATAGTAATACACGTTGACCAAGGATAGAGTGATCAACAATCAACTGGTCAGATTGATAGATGAACCTGGTAAACAAACTGCTCATTATCTCAACTTCAGATCCTCAACAAAAAATAAAAAAATGTGTGGAGGAGGAGGACTTATCCTTCCAGTGCTAATTTTCCATTCTTTCCCTTTCCACTTTTAAAAAGTAATAATTTTACCTTTTTAAAACTGGATTTTCTCATTTGGTCTAATTTTAAGAGGGTTTTTGTTTAATTTATGTTCTATTTGTTTTTATTTGGTTGTACAGCAACCCCAAGCAAGAGGAAGGCCTACCTACATATAATTATTATTTGCTTAATAATAATTATTTTATTAAAAATGTAGTGATTAATATCCAAGATTTGACTTAACTCTACAAGAACATCATAACAATATGAGCAGCTGTGAAATAGATTCGGAAATACTATAGCTAGTGTTGCAGTTCTGGAGTCCTTGAGGCGATTAGTCAAACAGAGTTGCACATAGGCTTACCAGCAGGTTTAATTTGCTTTTAATAATGCTGAAAGCTGCCACGGTTGAGATACTGGCTGTAAAGCTGCTGCCTATTTCTTGGTTTTGCTATAGTTTATAAGAATTTAAAAAAAAAATACTAAAATCAGGAAAAAAAGAACCAGAATAAATACATTTTTAGATCAATGCTTAAATTTTGGCAGAAGCTTGAAAAATATAGCTTAGGATTTGGGAGTTGGGGGAGGGACTCTGTAAAGCCACATGATTTGTAAAGCACCACAAGCATTTTATTGACATTGCTGTGCACTTCAAGTTCTAGGGAGCTTGTATTACTTTCTAATGAAATTATAAGACTGATTTGAAAATCTGATTACACATTACTTACATTTTACATGCTTCCCCCCCCCCCCCTTGTCTAAGCCCTGTGTGGGCAGGACAGGTGATAGATGTGTACTATTTTGTGTGTGACTGTTTTATAGGCTTCCCTGTTCTGTTTCCAAGTGGGAAACTGGCATGTGTGTGCATCGCAAATTAGAGCCTTGATCCTATATTCCCACTGAAGTCAGTGGTAGTTGTTTACAGTGATGAGAATTGAGATGCCTAATGCCCAATACTGTGCTGAAAATATACCTGTGAATGTATAGGAAATGGTGGTTCTGGGCTACTGGGTACAAAGGGGTAGAATATCCATGACAGTAGCTTCAGTTACATGGGTTAATATGCTTTCTGTAACTATCTGATTAACCATTATGAGGATAATCAAATAGTTACGGAAAGCATAGAATTACCATTTTTGCCTCTTCCAAAAGTAGGATGATGATGGAGCTGAGAGAGCAGTGTGTATCAATAGCTGCATGTTACAGTTTGTTGATCATCCTTTTATGACAACTGTGACCCTGAAATCTCCAGTCCTTTTATTCTAGATGTTATCAACCTAAATCACAGATTTGTGGAGGGGGGGGAATTAAGAGGAGCTGAATGTACCTCATTATGCAAGAAAGTCACTATGTCCATTCGCTTGGGATCATACTAAATGAGGAAGACTGGGGGCATCATTAAAGTTCGGCGGCCAATGGAAAGTAAAATGTCAGTGTTTTGAGTTCAAAGATCTGGTATCCATTGAAATCACTTTTTGCTCCCAGCACATAAGTGAATTATCAAAACTGACTGGATAAAATGCCAATGAATGACTGTTCTTTTTAGACTATTTTTCATTGCATTGGGTAGCTTCTTGTTAGTACACCTGACAACATTGCTGCACAAATTTTGGGCACCACAGGTTAGGAAAGATGTGGATAAATTGGTGAGAGTCTAGAGGAGAGCAACAAAAATGATAAAATGTTTAGAAAACCTAACCTATGAGGACAGGTTAAAAAAAATTGGGTGTGTTTACTCTTGAGAAAAGAAGACAGGGAGACCCAATAAAAAGTCTTCAAATATGTTAAGGACTGTTGCAAAGAGGATGTTCTCCATGTCCACTGAAAGTAGGGCAAGAGGTAATGGGTTTAATCTGCAGCAAGGGAGATTTAGGTTAGATATAAGGGAAAAAATTCTAACTATAAGGATAGTTAAGAACTGGAATAGGTTAACAAGGTAGGCTGTGGAATTGCCATTATTGGAGGTTTTTAAGAACGTGTTGGACAAACATCAGTCAGGGATGGTCTAGGCATACTTGATCTTGCCTCAGAACAGAGGGCTAAACTAGATGACTTCTCAAAGTCCTTTCTATGATTCTCTTAAAAGAATAAATATTTTATGCCTTGTAATGAGAATATTTAATAGGCTGCGTCCCATGGTTAGTATAAACCATACAAAATTAAGTGTATATAATACTTCATAACCACTTAACCGCTTCTGAGTGTATCAGGTATGTCTTTAGCAATTGGGTAATGTTTGCATAAGCAAGTGCAATGGGGGCACAGCAAATGAGGTTAAATTAAATTATACTAATTCATAATGCTCTTTATTGGCAAAAATACAAATTTTCAAATAATTTTAAAGGGGAAAAAAGCTCAGGAGAATTACCCACTTTCCATGTAAAGACACATCAAGCAAAGCAGGGATGCTGAAATATTTCATAATCATTTGAATAATGAGTTGATATGAGAAAAAAACCTAAGGCTGAAATTTTTAAATTAGGGCACCTAAAGTTAGTCCTTGGAATGAGATTTGCAAGTGGGATTTGAGCATCTAATTGTCTTAGGTTCCATTGAAAATTCATAGATTCATATATTTTAAAGCCAGAAAGGATCATTAGATCATGTAGTCTGACTCTTGTAAAACAGAGGCCATAGAATTTCCTCTTGTTATTCCTGTACTGAGCCCAATAACTTGTGTTTGGCTAAAGCTTATCTTCTAGAAAGACATCCAGTCTTAAAGACTTCAAGAGATAGAGAATATTTCACTTGCCTTGGTAGTTTGTTCCAATGGTTAATTGCCTTCACTGTTAAAATTGTTTGCCTTGTTTGTAATTTAAATTTATCAGGCTTTAACTTCCAGCCATTGGTTCTTATTATACCTTTTAAAAAATCCTTTAGTACTAGATATTTTTTCACCTTGAAGGTACTTATATATTATACTTGATCTCCCTTTTGATAAACTAAACAGATGGAGCTTCTTAGGTCTCTCACTGTAAGGTATTTTTTTCTAGCCCTCAAATCACTTTTGTGCCTTTTCTCCGCATCCTTTCCAATTTTTTAAGATAAGCATGAGCTTGCAACATGTAGATTTTTTAAGATCAGAAGCTACGGCTGTGCAGAAGATGAATAAAGATTTGTTTGACTTCACGATAGCATCTGCAAAGTGTTGTACAGCAAATCTGTTCCAGCTGGTCAATAGTTAGATTAAATCTGGGTTAAGGTGAGCTGCATCTTCTTGTTATAGGGTATTGGGGGGACAGGGTGAATGGTTAGAAAAAAGTTTCATGTTATTTTGTAGATAAAATCATTTGGATGTTTACAGAATTGTCTACTTCAGTGGAAATACAGCACTGTTTTGAGGGGAATCTTCTCTTCTTGCTACTTTCACTCATGGTCCCTCATGCTAGGGCTGTTCCAAGTTAAAAGGGTCCAATGGCAATTGGACCAACTTCCTTCCTGGCTGGTGAAGGCAAGTAGGGAAGTACTGTCTCAGCTGTTGGTGGAGACTGTCCATGTTACCTTGTGTGTGTGCATGTGCAGGTGAGGGATATGGTGATGGCTATTCTTAAGAATGTTATTATCTGGCTGTGGTGGGGGCCCCGAGGTGCAACTTATATTATGGGACTGCTGAGCCCTCCAAACTCACTAACCTGGGCTGCCTCTCACATTGTGATGCTGATGTCAAGCTACAAGCCTCTGACAGGCACTGCACTCACCCAGACATCCACACGTAGGGACACACCTAACTAGTTTCATGAATGATCTCCCAACTAACCATGAACCATCAATAGAGGGGATTCAGCCAATTCCCTCCAGCTCCCTAGTCTTGCACCCCAGAACTGTACCATTTTGCACTGGTCAGAAGCCTGACCAGTGCAAACCTAGTTTGCCGCTTCGTCAAAGGAAAGTGGACATGCACCGGCCTTTGTAATCTGAGCAAATTTCCCAAGTGCTTTAGACAAATTCACTGGTAAGGATAAAACATTAAAATAAGTTTATTAACTACAGAAAGATAGATATTAAGTGATTATAAGTGGTAGGCACAAAGGTCAGAGATAGTTACCTTAAGAAAATAAAAAGTAAACATGCATTCTAAATCCTAAACTTTTAGTGTAAACAAGAGTTGAATCAAACTGCTTTTCTCACCCTGACAGATGGTACAAGCAGGTTACAGTTCCTCAATACACAGGCTGGAACTACCTTCCTGCCTGGGAACAAACTTCCTCAGTTGAAAGTCTTTGTCCTCCAGTAGTCCTTCCAGGTGTGGAGTGGGGGTGCAGGGAGAGAGAGGCCAAGTAATGAGGTCACTGTCTCTCTTTTTGTACCTTCTTCCAGCTGCTAGAAAGATCCTTGCTGTGATGAGGGGGGTCAGTCAGTCCCCATTGGTCAAGCAGTCTCCATTGCGTATGTGCCTTCTCTAAGGACTCTCTGGAATAGTGGATTGTGTGTTGATGAGCCATTAATGCCATCTGGCTATTGATGGCTACTCCTTTGTTGTAACCGAAAGGCTGGTTGTAGGTGTTCCCAACCTCACAACATATTTCAGTAGCGCATATAGTAATACTTCATAACGTTACATATAATGATAGCACATACAATCCAACAGGATACTAATGTTCAACAGATCGAGACTTTTAAAATGATACCTCACAAGGTATACTTTGTACAAAACATATCATAATTATAAGACAGTAGTGAATATGGGGTTTCCAGGGTGCTACTTTGAGGTATGGAGTGTCACACTGGCCTCTACTCAAGAAACCAAAATTCAATGAGGATAAACAATTGGCCTGGTTCCAACCTTTTTCTGTGTTGGGATTGGTCACTGAAAAGGTTGTAGTAGAGCCGTTTCGGAAATTTCTTGAATCTGCAGATTTCTTTGATTTCTGTCAAGCAAGTGTCAGTCGGTGTGGGGTAGAAACTGCTCTTGTGGCACTAGTTATTAATCTCCTCTTGGCCATTTATTATATTAAAGGACTTGATTCTCCTCACACTTACACCTCTGTTAATCAGGAGTAACTCTTGGGGTGAGGTGTGTTGCAGTGGTGTAAACTGGCACAAGTGAGAGAAGAATCAGGTCCCTAGTGTCCATGCTCTCCCTTTTAGCTCTGTCAGCAGCCTTTACCCCCACTGATCACATGTTTCTATAGACTTATCTTTGGACCCCAGCTTGGGTGGGCCAGTATCACTCCTAGGTGCCTCCATTCTTATTTCCCTGAAAGGAGCCAGAGGGTAATGGGTGGGCAATTGCTCCTCTACATGTAAGATAACATAGTGGTCTATTCTGTCTTTCCTGTTGTTCAATGTGTATAAGAGGCTGCTGGGAGGGTTAGTGAGGAGACCGAGACTACAGTGCACTCAGTATGTTCATGTCTCTGCCTCTACCATATCTGACTTAGTTGGAATTCCTCTCTGAGTCCAATTTTGCTTACCTTCTAAGGCCCATCTTTTCCCCCAGGCATGTGGGAAGCAGTGGTATGCAGGTTGGTAGATTTTATTTCTATGCTTGCTGTGGAGGAGGCTTTCTTTGGTTATTAAGTCATCTGGGGCACATTTGTTCATTTATTGCAAAGATATTCATAGTGAAAATTAAAATTATGTATGTCCCGTTCCCCGACACACACACACCCCAGAACCTGGGATAGATGCTCTTTTATGTTTTTTTTAATCAAAATTGATTAATCAATCAACACATCTCCCAGGTATCCTGGTCACACCCCTATCTGTGTAATATATTTATGCCATAATATCTAGGCATTGTCACAGTCAACTCCAAATCCTACAGAGGATGGGCTTTGCACTGATGGAGTACCCCAATGCCCCAAAATAAGCTGACCAAAGACAAGGCTGAATATAGTCCTACATATATATATTTTTAAAAAGATTGTACATTGTTCTGTTCAACTGAAAACTGCAGAGACAAAAATTCTTTGCTGATTTGTATTTCACTCTGTTCCAATTTAGTCATTGTGTGTCTGGTGTCAAGCCCTGGCTAAAAGATATTAATACCGTTTTTCTTTTTTGTTTCTATACTGTTCATAACCACTCCTAGAAGCCATTACATTCCTCTTTATTTCTGATTGTACTGTATCCAGAGAGGACCCTGAATCTGGGGATTGAGTTTCAACAGCCAGACTGAGTGACCTAAATTGCACAGATTTTATAAAGCAGTTTCTGCAGCTTCTGTTCACTCTTGATTTCAGCACAGAACACACAGAGTCCCTAAGCATACCATAGCCATTGCTATTTGCATAAGGGTTTGCTTACTTGGAGTCATTCCTAGTATAGACACATTGGCTTTCCTTGTTTACATTCTGTTTGCTATATTTTCCCCTTGTTTACAGTTTTAGCATATTTGAATGCTGATAGAAGATGAAAAGGAAGAATAGCATCACCCAAAGTGCTGCTGCATGACCTACCCAACACACATCTTGCTTTTAGAAAAACCCAATCATTCTTCAGCAGTGCTTTGAGGTACATTTAAATCTGCTTTGGCATCTGTCCAGCCCTGCATAATATCAAGCAGGGGACGTCCTGTCTGAGAGAACAGATTGTTAGTTCAATTATACTCCTGAAATTGAGTTAAATTTCCATGAAATCTGCTTCAAAATGTGAAGAGCCCCAGGGGAATTTTTTTGTTTGTCTTCTGTTACAGCAATCAGGCATCCCAAATAGAAGAATGACATATATTGTATATGTGTGTGTTTTGTATGCTGTTTGTGGTTGTTTATTTCAGTGTTGGGTAACAAGGCAAAGGTGAACTGTGGTAACTTGAATATGTTGATAGTGCTGCCATCTAAAGACAAAATCCAGCTGCTGTACATGCATCGGTAATGAGAAAAGAGGAGCTGAAACTTTTTTACATTAAATTGTATAATAATATTGTTATATTATAACGAAAAGGAAAATAGGATAGATTTACGATGCTATCTCTGTAAAGATGACTAAAGGAATTCCTCAACAACATAGCAAGCTGTTTATATCGTAGGTTTGGGTCAATAGTTTTTAAAATGATCCTTGTATATTGTACTACCCGGAATCTTCAGGACCTGCTTGGTAGCAACCACTTTACCAGTACCTTAAACTGTATTGTTTTTGCTAGAATAATAACAATATTTCCCATGAGCATCACATCTGGTGCATACACAAGCATGATGAGGTTTCCCTGAACTTTTTATTGCATCACACAACTTTTAGTTCACTTTCTGGCAAAGGGACATACGGGTGCAACTTTTTTGGCAGTGACCCAGATATCCATATGGTACAAACTTGCTCTGCATTGATTTCAATATTGTTTTAATAAAATATATTCTTCTAGTTACATGGATCCTGTCACGCCTGGTTTTACATGTTTTACCTTTGATTTTCACTGTCCATTTCTATACTCTCTCTAAAGTTTGAAAATAGTATTTCCCTCCACCCGTTTTGTCCTTTCCTTTACAATGAACATTTATTTCCCTGCCTCCTCACTTCACACATTTCTGAGGAAACACAAGCCAGCATAGCTTTAACTTACCTTGGGTCAGAGTCTGCCACTCCTCCTCAGGTTGATAATATACATACTCACAAATTGGCCCATTGATTTCAGTGTATAACTTGCCTCCACGTTCAGTTTTTGAAAGATCCTTGTTTAAAAAAAGGTCAGCAGTGTCAGCACATGTTTGGGGAAAGGGTTTGCAATTTAGCTAGAGCTCTCTCTGGTGGGCAGATGGCTGCCTCTCAGGAATCATGAAGGGACTTTGTCTATTATTTATTTTTAATATCTTGGTGACAATTTGTGGATTTTTGTTTTTAGCTTGGTGAGGGTTGGGGGTGGTTGTAACAGCTTTATAAAATCCAGAGGACCTTTCCCAATATGTCAGTTCTAAGAATGGTCAAATCTAGGTCTTGAGAGTTTCCCCTTGCTTTGAAAAATGAGAGAGAGAAATGCTTATTAATTTCTATGCTGTATCGTAGGCAATTCATCGCTTTTAAAATATTCTCATTTTACTTGTAAGGCAGTAACATTTTTTACATTTAAGTATAACACACTTTGATTCTTTCCTGCAATTTTCCTGTCAATTTTTACTTGCAAAGAATTGGACTGAATAGCACATATTCCAAAATGGAATTTAAGGCATAGAAAAGCAACAACATATGATCAGATATTGTCTAGCAAGCTAATCAGAATGTAGGAAAGACAATAGGATATACTAGAAACAATAAATCACTTGATGACTTAATTAGGTTAGCATGACTTCCACACAGTGTTATACTGTAGTTTCTTAAAACAAAATCACAAAGAAAAGTATTTGAAAATAATGACATGCAAATTGTCAGGAAGGCAATAAGGTTGGCTTTCCAAAGGACACCAAGAGGTGCAAGCTGCATCACCACACATTGTTAAGGTTGAAAGCATGCTCACACGATTTGATAAAGATCATAAAACACAAAGTAACGTAGAACAGTACAAGCTGTGCAGCAGGGCCGGTGCAAGTTTCTCCCCTCCCCGCCCCCATCCACTCCCTCCCACTTTCCACCCCCTGACTGCCCCCCTCAGAACTCCCAATCCCCGCTGCTCCTTGTCCCCTGACTGCCCCCTCCTCAGACCCCTGCCCCCTAACTGCCCCCCAGAACCCCACCCCTACCTAAGCCTCCCTGTTCCTTATCCCCTGACTTCCCCCTCCTGAGACCCCCCCACCCTAACTGCCCCCCTAGGACCCTACTTGTCCCCTGACTGCCCCAACCCTTATCCACACCCCCATCCCCAGACAGACCCCCGGGACTTCCACACCCCATCCAACCACTCCCTGTCCCCTGACAGGACCCCCAGAACTCCTGACCCATCCAGCCACCCTGCTCCCTGTCCCTTGACTGCCCCAACCCCTCTCCACACCCCTGCTCCCTGACAGGCACCCCCCTAGAACTCCCGACCCATCCAAGCCCCCCTGTTCCCTGTCCTCTCAGTGCTCTGATCCCTCTCCACACCCCCGCCCCCTGACAGGCCTCCCCCCCACCCAAAACTTCCAACCCTTCCAACCCCACCTACTCCCTGACTGCCCCTCGGGACTTCTCTTACCATGCCCCTGCCACTGGAGCCGCTGGCTCCATGTGGAGGCAACACGCTGCTGGGCTGCTGCGCGCACAGCCCCTCCCCTGCAGAGTGCTGAGGCAGCGGGAGAGGTGGTGGCGGCTCACACTCCATCCCAGGAGCCGCAGAACCCAAGCGTGGTGAGGGGGGATCTGGGGACGCGCCTGCCCGGGCGGGGGTGTGCCTGCCTGGGCTGCGACCCGGCACCATCCCCGCCCCCCCGGGGGCTCCTGCAGCGGATGCAGATGGGCGGCGGCCCCGGTGCACCCTCCCGGCTCCCCCCTCGCTGCACTCAGGCTCTGTGGCTCCTGGGAATGTGAGCCGCCACCACCGCTGCCCCTCCCGGAGCAGGCTCAGGGCCCCATGCCCCGGCGGTGGCTCACATGCCCGGGAGCCGCAGAGCCCGAGCATGGTGAGGGGGAAGCCAGGGGGCGCATGGGGGCTGGCGCCCGCATGCATCTCCTGCACCCTGCAGGAGCCCACAGCTGGGGGGGGCGGGGGAGCTCTGGGCCGCAGACTGGGCAGGAGGGGCGGGGAGCGTGGCTGCTCCCCGCTAGCGGCGCTGCCGCCTTTGCAGGGCTGCTGCCCCCCCTGCACTGCGCCGGCTCCTCCATGGCTGGGGCTCGGCACCCCCAACCACTTGGCGCCCTAGGCGACCACCTAGTGGTTGCACCGGCCCTGTTGTGCAGTAGCCATACTAATCTACATAAAGCTTGCGCATGTATGTATTTATTTATTTATTGCATGCACTCTTTCTCTGGAAAGGTCTAAGTAAGCCCAAGTATTAGGATAGGTTCAAATGCATATTTTTCAAGCTTTACATCAACTCATTTACAGGATGACATCAAACATGCTGCTCTGCTGTATCTTTTTGGGTATTACTGGAGTAAAGCTTAACATGCGGCATATTAAAATAAAGACAGTTTAATGTAATAAAGAACTTTATTAAAATAACAAGGATCTTTTGCAACAGTTTTATTTCATACAGGACAATCCTTAAATTTTCACTGAGTTGGGATTTTGGCAAGTTGCATGCTCCTGTTTATTCCTTTGCAGAGTACAAACAAAAAAGCGGCGTTCAGTTAAGTTAAGCAGCAGCAAATTTTAACAGACCAGAGAAAAGACCACATATAATTAACCTCTGGAACTCACTGGCAAAGGATACTGAGTCAGATAATGCAGTGAGTTGCAAAATAGAATTGTTGGCATTAAGACCAGATTTTTAAAGGTATGTAGGTGTCTAATGGTACCGATAGGATCCTTCTAGTGAGATTTTCAAACATGCCTAGGCACTTAACTCCCATTGAAATTAATGGGAGTTAAGCACCTAGGTGCTTTTGAAAATCTGCTAGGCACCTAACTGTTTCTTTAGGCACCTAAATACCTTTAAAAATCTGGCCCGCAGGGTCTGCTTCTGATCCAGTTGAAGATAATGACAAAACTCTCATTGGCTCCGTGGTACAAGATCAAGCCTTTATATACTGTGAATAAATTACAGTGCTGGTTCTCAGTTATACTAAGGCCCTTTTACAGTGCTCTGACAAGTAAAGGAACCTTCGACTGGGCAGAAATCTCCCCACATAATACCCCTTGTTTATTAATTAAAGACACTTTAATTCATATAATACCTTCTAATGCAAGTGGCTCTATAAAGAATCTTTTGGGCTTAAGCTAATGCCTACCTGAGCTTTTTCAGATGTGCAATCAATGGGGAGATACTTGACTACATCCCAATTTTAGTCATCTCTCAGCTAACTGAGATATCCAGATTCAAAAAGGAGCATTCGGAAGAATCATGTAGATTTGTATTACTCTCCCTTAAGTCGTTAACTCCACAAACCCAAGACTGGATTTCAATGAGAGTTAAGCACAGTGACAAATGATAAAATGTTATTTAAATGAGAGTTGTGGCCATTTCTTTGGACCACTACTCTGAAATTTTCCAAGAGGTAAAACAAAGAGAGATGACTAAAAGAGAAATGAATGATATATGTCTGGGATATGCCACTAACCTCTCACTCAATGGGTCTGTATAAATTATAGTATCTCCCATGGCCTGGGCACCACTGCTGTGCATGATCCAGTTGATATGGTTGATGGGGAGGCAGAAAGTCCAAGATAAATGGTCAATTTCTGCTCTGATTTAGAAGTCTGTTTGCCTGTATTGACGCCTTGTGTTTATGTAATAGGAAATAGAATCTGATTCAGAGAGTTTAAGGTAGAGCGTAGCTCATTGTGTTGTAGTAAATAGGGCAGTGGCGAGGACTCAGGAGACCTGAGCTCCATTTCCCGCTCTGCCACTGACCTGTTGTGTGACCTTGGGCAAGTCACTTAATCTCTCTGTGCCTCTGTTTTCCCTTCTACCATTTGTATTATCTGTTAAGGTCCTAAGATAGAGGCTAGCTCTTACTGTATGTATGCACAGTGTGACCTCTAGGTGCCACTGTAACATTAATAATAGAATAGACACAAGTTCTTTGAGCCCTTCTGTGCTCAGGAGCACTAAGCTGTGGGGTGTTTTCTGCCTCCTTTTGGCCTTGCAATCCAGGCTGACCTTTTCCCCGTATACGTGGCTATATTACTATTGTTTATTATTTGTGGACTGTACAAACACAGAACAAAAATACAGTCCCTACTGCAAAAAGCTTGAACTCTAAGTAACAGTCCCGAATAGTCAAGTTAAACAAGAACCAATTTGTGCTAAATGTACTTGCTCCTCCCTATCACCTTAACATGAGAGTTGGGAATCATATTTGTGAGCAGACAGTTTTGTGCATATATGATAAAACGTTTTGGGTAGAGCTTTTGTTTTTGGTTTTTGTTGGCTTATTTATAATTCATTGCTAGTGGCATGTAAATTTAAAAATCATATGATATTAATCCAACCCAGTACTTACAATAGAATGCAGTTTGACAGAATCATGACTGAAAATGCACCTGAATGCATTTTTATACCCACAAAAAAGTCAGTTTTGCTGGTCTCTGTTCTCTCATTTAACTTTCCTATGTACTCAATCCTGCTGATTGAATTAGAGAAGATCTCCACTCCATTCAGTAGTAGTATGTACCTGAATTTTGCTAAACTATTTGGTACCTCTGTAGCTGAAACTGTCTCAAGTTTCCACTGAATCAGATAATTCTTATCAGATATCCTTGAAGATGATAAGAAGATCAGTGCTGTCACCAAGTGCAAAGCAGCACAAAATTATGGTTCAATTTAGAGGTGTTCGCTGCCATCCTGGTACTGTGCGGCAAAAGTTTTGAATGCTTTGAATATGAGATTTCTGATACAATAATTTCTGCCATGAATAAGACCTGAAATGATTACATGTCCCTGTAGGGTAAATGGAACAGCTTATCATGAAGGTCTTTGTAGAGATAATGCATATACCTATTAGGAAGATTTAATATTCTTGGTTGAAATACCAGGTCTGCAGCTCAAGGGTTAGGAAGGATGGTTAAGTTTTAAAATTATTTGGAAGCAGCTGATTTTAAGTTGCCATGGCAAAGGATTTTCAGACAATGAGAGGCTTTTACATTAATAGCATTGTAAGACTTGTTGTGATAGAATTGTCTCACTGAAGAGCAGCCTCTTTTTTGCTCCTGCCGACACACACGCTGATAAAATCATAAACTAATTATATAGTGTTATAATAATTTCTGGATACCTTCTCTGAGGGCTTTGTAACAGGGTTGGAGATTATTTTTCTGATAGATTTTTCTAATAGGGCCTGTACTATTCAATATTTTTATCAATCAATTATCAAAATATGCCCCGGGACTATAAAAATGCTGCTTTATGCAAATGACAGTGAATTTCAGTTATGTTAGTCTGTTAAACTAGAGGTATGGCTGACTGTGAATAGGCTGCTCTTTACTTGAAATGAAAAATATTTTCTTATGGTTTATTGTGATTTTCCTTTTGATTCTTCAACTTTTGGGCTGCACTGGCCTCTACGCGCTGCTGATGTTCAGTTGCACGTCTTCTCAAATCCAGATTATGTGTCTTTTCTCATTTCCCAGTGTGTAGCCATGATAAAGGGCTGGAGAAGTGTGATCTGGCTGAGGTTTAACCTGGATATGACTAATGCTTTTTGGTAGGGGAAAGTGTTTGGAGGAATTGATAGGGATTTATTCTCCTCCCTCTTGGATTCCTGGGGTTGTCTATCCTTTTCCAAGATCTCCATAGAAGCTACTCCATAGTAGTAGCCTATAGTGCCCCTTTCTATGTCTGGCTAGCTAAAAAATAAAGCCGCTTCTCTTTTGTAATGCAGACCATGAGTGAAATTTGGACTCCGTTAAGGTTAGTGGGAGTTTTGCTATTGACTTCAATGAATCCAGGACTACACCTCTTGTCATTGTTATCTACGTCTTTGTAGCCTGGGAGACAGATCCTCTCCCCCTGTTCCAGGTGCTTTGCACTTCTCAGGTGGTGCAAAATGGCTGGAATCTGGCCCTACTAACTGAAAATTTGTCTGGCAAACGGAATCTCTCAAATGGCATAAATCCAGCATAAGCAGCCCATGTGTCTACTGCCCTTCTGGTGTATGGGGCATGTTGGCGGTGGAGGAGGAGGGGATCTGTGGAGGCAAGGTGGACAGGAGCAAGTCTGTGCCCTGCCAATTCTCAACTGGAGTTTGGTCCCTTGGGGACTACAGCCCACTGGTGTAAGCTGGAGTAGCTCCTAGGTTGCTCTAGTTTACACCAGGGCCACAACTGAGGAGTAGTAAGTAGCTACCTGACTGCACCCTGCCTGCTTCTCATCCCTCTCCTTTCCTGACTAGGCTTCAGTAACAAAGAGAATATGGGCCAATACTATATGGCAGTGTACCCTACTGGGAGCTATCAGAGTAGCAGCCGTGTTAGTCTGTGTCAGCAAAAAGAACAGGATTACTTGTGGCACCTTAGAGACTAACAAATTTATTTCAGCATAAGCTTTCGTGGACTACAATCCACTTCGTCGGATGCATAGAATGGAACATACAGTAAGCAGATATTTATACATTCAGAGAAAAGGTGGAAGTACCTATACCAACTCTAAGAGGCTAATTAATTAAGAGGAACTATTATCAGCAGGGGAAAAAAACTTTTGAAGTGATAATCAAGATGGCCCATTTTGGACAGTTGGCACAAAGGTGTGAGTGAGGATAGTAAACTAGGGGAAATAGATTCAATTAACGTAATGACCGAGCCACTCCCAGTCTCTGTTTAAACCTAAGTTAATGGTATCTAGTTTGCATATTAATTCAAGTTCAACAGCTTCTCGTTAGAGTCTGTTTTTGAAGCTTTTCTGTTGCAAAATCGCCACCTTTAAGTCTGTCACTGAGTGATTAGAGAGGTTGAAGTGTTCTCCTACTGCTTTTTGAATGTTATGATTCCTGATGTCAGATTTGTGTCCGTTTCTTCTTTTGCGTAGAGACTTGTCCGGTTTGGCCAATGTACATGGCAGAGGGGCATTGCTGGCACATGATGGCATATATCACATTGGTAGATGTGCAGGTGAATGAGCCCCTGATGGCGTGGTTGATGTGATTAGGTCCTATGATAGTGTCACTTGAATAGATATGTGGACAGAGTTGGCATCGGGCTTTGTTGCAAGGATAGGTTCCTGGGTTAGTGTTTTTGTTGTATGGTGTGTGGCTGCTGGTGAGTATTTGCTTCAGGTTGGGGGGCTGTCTGTAAGCGAGAACTGGTCTGTCTCCCAAGATCTGTGAGAGTGAGGGATCATCTTTCAGGATAGGTTGTAGATCTTTGATGATGCACTGGAAAGGTGTTAGTTGGGGGCTAAAGGTGATGGCTAGTGGCGTTCTATTATTTTCTTTGTTGGGGCTGTCCTGTAGTAGGTGACTGCTGGCTACTCTTTGGCTCTGTCAATCTGTTTTTTCACTTCAGCAGGTGGGTATTGTAGTTTTAAGAATGCTTGATAGAGATCTTGCAGGTGTTTGTCTCTGTCTGAGGGATTGGAGCAAATGCGGTTGTATCTTAGAGCTTGGTTGTAGACAATGGATCGTGTGGCGTGTCCTGGATGGAAGCTGGAGGCATGTAGGTAAGTATAGCTGTCCACTCCACTCACTCAGAAGCCTGCAACTGGTGCAAAATACTACTGCCCACCTCTGACGTGGGAGAGGATGCTGGAAACCCATCATGTTGGTGCTCGGTGTTTTGCCCTTTCTCCCTATTTCTCCCTATTTCACCCTATTGGCAGTCATGAATAGTCTGGAAGTCAATTATTCAAAAAGCCCCTTCTCTTCCTTGCTGCAGTGACAGAACAGACTTTCACTAGTCACTCCCGAGATAGAGCTCTCTAGGCTGACAGCAAGGCTGTTTTGGCAGCGTCGCATCTTCATTTCCTGTGGCACTCTGTCAGACCAGAGTTTGATGGGCTTCAGGACCTTGTTCTGACAAGCTTTTAATTAAGGCTTTCATCAGAGGCTTCTAATTGAATTTTTGCTTGACACTGACCACTTCCTTGTTTGTGGTTCAACAGGTCTAGATAGATTTGGGGGGGGGGGGGCGGGGGGGAGGGTTATAATTGTAGGTTTTAAATGCAGTTATTAGTTATGTACTACATGGGAGTGCACTGTTTCTTATATGTTAGCCTGGTACAAAGGCTGCCTAACTGATCTGCTGTGCTTGAGTTGAGGACTGAATCCCCATTATAAATCATTGGCTCTGTGGTCTATACTGCAGCCCAAGCAACCTATTTGTGTAGTTTTAGTGATAGCAGCAGCACACAAGATAAAGGGGGTCTTACAGAACATTGCAAAGATTGTTAATTTAACGCTGTATTGTAAGCTATATGAAGCACCCAAGTGCCATGGTGATGTACCAGTGTAATACATTTAAACAATTATTTAAAAATAAATAGATTAATCCAATGAATCTCGAGTCCATGTAGTAGCATGTGGCCTTTTAACTACTCAGTTTCCTTTAAACCTAATGGCTGTTGCACAGAAGGACTTAAAAACCCAAACAAACTCCAAACCCTGCTCATCTTTGAAAACCCTCAGTCATTAACCCTTGAAACTAGCCAAATTATTTACCCTGAGTGAAATGAAAAGATTAGGTAAGGATTGTAGAGACCACTGAAATTGTTCACAAAGCTATATTAAATGATTTATCATAGCCCCCTGAAAAAGATGTGAAAAGAAGTCATTGTGGAGGAGCCAAAGATATTGAAATCTGCAAAAGTATGGCCAGAGAAGATTCTGAACTGTTGAGATTACGAAGGTTACTTGATAATGAAATCCAGAACGGCAGTAATTTTTAAAAATCTGTTACAAAATATTTACTTATAGATACAGAAATATAAGAGAAAACATAACTGCCAGTTGTTGTTCTTGTTAGCACATGACAAATTTATCTCAGAGACCCCAACGTTGAAAAATAACCAGACTGCAGGATTTTCACATGTTCAAAACTCCTCTGAAATCCTAAAGGGCCATAATTTAAAACCGCAGTGAGATTTTTAGGGTACTTTAGATCATGTGGTTTTCTTTTTTTAAATTAAACTTGTATTTGTATTTTCAATATAGTTAACAAGCTATTAATTCCAACCCTATCCTCTTTCTTTAAAAACAACAATAAAAGATCTTGGGCTTGATTTTCAGATGTGTCAAGGTCTCAGTCGCCTCTCTGACTACCCTGAGCCTGGCAGGGGAACAAACTGACCCCCAGCATACCTTAGAGATGCCACAGGCTGCTTTAACATACAATGGCTGGAAACAGTTTCTCAGTGGCCATCCCACTGACTGGACACATTTACAGAAGTAAACCACACTCAGGCCATACTGCAACTGCTCCTTTGGAACTCCCACTGAGTGGAAGAGGGTGCAGTGGGTGGTATAGTGACATGCCACGGTGGCCTCCCCTACATTGGGGAGTACCCGTTGTCCTTTAAAGTCCCGTTTGCACCAATGGAGCAATCTGATATAAGGACCCTGGCCCCTTTTACATGGGAAAGAACCTGCACACTAAAGTGGATGAAACAGGAAGCTAATCATTTAACACTTTTAAAGTTTTGCGACAGAACAATTTTCTATGCCACAGAAATAATAATGACAACAAAGGTTAAAGTAAATGAAAAGTAAAACTGAAAGGATAAAGGGCCATAATATGGCAGAAAAAAATGTACCATAAAGAGAGCAACTAGTGCAATTTGGGATGCATTACCATTAGCAATACAACCCTATCATCTAGAACATAACGCTATTTATCTACTCAACAAGAGCTTGTAAATGTTAGCATTAATGAACAAATAAATCCCTTTAGTGGGAATAATCCTCCATCTGGAGCACTACTGTACAGATGCCCTCCAGTTGCTCCCACATCAGACCACAGAATCATAGAATCATAGAATCTCAGGGTTGGAAGGGACCTCAGGAGGTCATCTTGTCCAACCCCCTGCTCAAAGCAGGACCAACACCAACTAAATCATCCCAGCCAGGGCTTTGTCAAGCCTGACCTTAAAAACCTCTAAGGATGGAGATTCCACCATCTCCCTAGGTAACTCATTCCAGTGCTTCACCACCCTACTAGTGAAAAAGTTTTTCCTAATATCCAACCTAAACCTCCCCCTCTGCAACTTGAGACCATTACTCCTTGTTCTGTCATCTTCTACCACTGAGAACAGTCTAGATCCATCCTCTTTGGAACCCCCTTTCAGGTAGTTGAAAGCAGCTATCAAATCCCCCCTCATTCTTCTCTTCTGCAGGCTAAACAATCCCAGTTCCCTCAGCCTCTCCTCATAAGTCATGTGCTCCAGCCCCCTAATCATTTTTGTTGCCCTCTGCTGGACTCTTTCCAATTTATCCACATCCTTCTTGTAGTGTGGGGCCCAAAACTGGACACAGTACTCCAAATGAGGCCTCACCAGTGCCGAATAGAGGGGAATAATCACGTCACTCGATCTGCTGGAAATGACCCTACTTATACAGCCCAAAATGCCGTTAGCCTTCTTGGCAACAAGAGGAGCAACTTGTAGTTTTCAGAACCAGGACAATATGGAACTAATGAATGAATAAACATCCAGCACACAACATTAAATGGACATTCCACATCTATGTTCATCACTGGCAGGCATTTAGGATACACACATTTGTGCACTTCGCTACTGTCAACAAATGCATTGCCGTGCAAAATGCAATGCATTTTGATGATAAGTGAATCTTATTTTCCAAGTATTTATTTTTCCATCTGGATTTTCACCTATACGTTTAGGAATTGGCAGTACATGAAAGAAGAATGGAGAATGGAACTAAACATGACAGAATTATTTAAGATTTCAATAAGGTGTATATCAACCTTGTTGCTGAATGTCTAGAAAACCAAAGCCCACAAATTCTAGTGGGGTTCAGGAACCATAGAATGAAGAAAATGGTTTCAAAAGCCTAAGCTATTACCATGTAGTAGGTATGATACCATACACTATTCAGCATAAAAAATGGCCCCATATTGATGCCTTTTGTAGATCACACATTGGATTGGAGTCAGGGCAAACCAAACTACTGTGGATGAAAGCTTGGGAAAACAGCATAACTCACTACATATAGACTTTTAGTGGGAACATAATGCCTGTTTGGGCAGCAATAACTTGCTATTGGCAGAAATTTCCTCCTCAGTGGAAGGGTAGTGGAAGGGTATTTAAATGATCCAGTAGATTCCAACGCATCCTGGGTAATCTGCAAATGCTGTGGGATGTATCCCAAAGGGGTGAAAAAGATCATTGCAGATGTAGCCATAAGTGTAGCAGTGCAGTGCTCTGTTTTATTCCCCAGCAAGGGATTTGACTTTTTTGCCTTTCTTTATTGGTCATGTCTAGTCATTCTTACCGCCAGCTACTAAAAACACTTTATTTTCACTTATGACTGGGTGGTATTCTATACATCAATTTGTGCAGCCCATTTTTGTAATGAATTTGTATAGCATTTTCCCCCTTTTGCTCATTTTTATTACCTCTCAAATAATGAAGCCAATTTACGTGCAACCCAATTATTTTGAAGGAATTAGAGTTATATCATTCCATTTTAAATTACATTGTGAGTCCAGTGGATTTGAGTGGAGATTGAGTTTTCACACAAAAATACTGGAGAATTGTAGCCCCCGTACTATATTGCCAGTTTTAATGTATGGTTCCGTGCTATATCATAGCACGTTTTGAAGAGTCACATCTACCTATGAAAGAGTATGTTAATTCTGTTTTCTTGGCATCTATGAAAGAACTTTATTGTTCTTTATATGCAAGGCTTAATTGGCTTTCTCCTGAATTACCCAGACAATATGTTTCTTAATTTGTTTGTATATAGGGTGTTTAATATCAAAAACACTGAATTATTGTTTGATTGTTTACCCTTTTCCAATAATGATTATTTACAGAGAGTAATTTATTGTAAACATCTGGTTTGTGAATATTGGTATCCAATTTGGAATAAGCTATTACACTGAAAACTGTTCTTTAAATATCTAGGTTTAAGAATGTAACATGTAATCATATTTGTCAATGAATTATTGTAATATTTGGATGTCACTTTTGTTTGCTATATTTCTTGTGGATAATTAGTTTTATGCATATTCATTGCTTATCTGGCCACCTGATTATCATTTATGATGATTCTTTCTTCCTCCTTTTTATACAGTCGACAAAATATTCAGTGAAATACTAACTGAAGCTGTGTTTCCACAGAAAATTACCAACCAAGATGTTCAGGAGATTGTGACCTAATCATGGCATCATGAATTCTTGCTGTACTGGATGGAATTTTTTACATAGAAGCTGTTAAGAGGTTTCAGATTTGCTTAGCCATTTGAGACTCAATAATTTTTGTGTTGTGAGTTCATTTTGAGAAAAAAAAATTAACACTTTTTGAAAAACATGTAGAAAATGACTAAGTTAATCAAAATAAACACAGCCAGGATCATGCCAAATGTGCCATCTGTTGAGAGAACCAGAGGCCTGACAGTCCAGCCTACAATTGTTCAGCCATTTTGGTGACAACCACACTGATTCCCTTCCTTCCTCTGCTAGTGAGTTCTGACAGTTGACCCTGCTTCAACACTCATATATATGCTACCATGCAAGGTACTGTACCAATTAGACAATAAGGGAAAATGTTACTTTTCATATTGGTGGTTGGAACGAAGGGGACCTCTTGCCTCAGATTCCTCTCTCGTATTAGTACAATAGCCATCCAAGTGGTCACACAATGACTTAACATGGAGAATTTAGGAGCTTTATTTAATACAGTGGTTAACATTAATAAGTCAGCAGTTGTCAATATTTAGCCATAGAGTGCAGTCTCAGACACTTGATTCACATATAACTACTATGTGGTAAGTGTTGTTAAAAGTTCAACTTTAATTGGGACTTCTCTACTGTTGGAGGGAAAAAATCTACATATTGCCTAGGACTCATGTAAAAAATCAGAGTTAAAGGACTGTCTCAGCTGTAGTCTCTGGAACTGTAAAAAAGATGGTGTTTACATATAGCATTCATGGTTTTTACATTTAGATTGTAAGCATTTTGGGGCAGGGATTATCTCTTACGCTCTATTTATAATGGTGCCCCTTTGACACTATCATAAAAACATAACAGATAATAATATATCACATTTCTGTGTTTTAATACCAGAAATAAGAAATGTTAAAGTACAGAACTTGTTACCAGAATCTTATGATTCGGAAAAATATATTACACTGCTCTACAGCCAAAATGCTTCTGAAATAAATGTAGTCAAACTTTACTAATTCTGGGTCACTGAGAACGAAAATTATGCTTAAAATTGTTGATTGGCTCTAGTTTTCAAGACATGCTATTGGGTCAGTATATATGACCCTTGACTTGGGAATGGCGGAGGATAAGTGAGTTATAAAGGGAAGGGATCTCCATTTAAACCAGAAATGACTAAAATACATCTTTGACTGGATCTATAAATAAATCTGTGACTGGGTTTGGACAGTACTTGCTTTTTAGGCAAAACAATGAATGATGCAATCTGAAGCTGGTATTGCGTCATACATGATATGAATTGCATCATGTTATTCCTAGAAGTCATGGATGATGCAATCATAACGAAGCTTACATCACTCTGCTGAACAAATTGCCCTATATCAGCTCTAGAAATCATACAGTGTCGTGCTCTCTTATTTGTCAGTGTTTGATTTTGCAAAGGGACACATTTCTGTTTAGCCAAAGTGAGCAGAGATGCCTCGTACTTGTGTGAACAGTGCAGGTAACTTCTGCTATGTTTGTGGTGAAGTGACTTTTGCATCACAAAAGCGCAGTATAACCACTATGGTTAAGAAAGCCTATCACCTTTCTTTTGGCTGCAAAATTGGAGATCAGGACAAGAGGTGGGCCCCACACATATGCTGCAACACTTGTGCAACAAATCTTCGCCAGTGGTTGAACAGGAAAAGGAAATCTATGCCTTTTGCAGTGCCAATGATTTGGAGAGAGCCAACAGATCATACCAGCAATTGTTACTTGTGCATGGTGCCTCCAGTTGGGAAAGGTGTGTCAAAGAAGAAAAAGTGGACTGTGCATTATCCAAACATTCCATCAGCTATACGCCCAGTACCCCACGGAGAAGGACTGCCGGTTCCTGAGGCACCAGAATCATTCTCACTTGAGTCAGACGAGGAAGAGGAAGAGGATGAAACTTCTGGTCCTGAACCATCAATGTCACAGGACCCACATTTTCTCCCATCCTCCTCCTCTGAACCACACCTCATAACACAAGGTGAACTGAATGACCTTGTCAGGGATTTGGAACTACCCAAGAGTAAGGCAGAGCTTCTGGGCTCCAGACTACAGCAGTGGAATCTCCTGGCAGGTGATGTTAGGGTTTCCATGTTCCGTGACCGTCAAAAGGATCTTGTCCCATTCTTCTTCATGGAGGGTGATCTTGTAGCCTGCAACAACATTGATGGTGTGATGGCAGCCCTCAACATCGTTCACGATCCAGATGAGTGGAGACTGTTCATTGATTCATCGAAGACGAGTCTTAAAGCTGTTTTACTGCATAATGGCAATGTTTTGCCATCCATTCCAGTTGGTCATGCAGTCCCTATGAAGGAAACCTATGACAACATGAAACAACTTTTGAGGTGCATAAACTATGACCAACATCAGTGGCAGCTTTGTGGCGATTTGAAGGTTGTTGCTCTCTTGCTTGGTCTGCAGACTGGATACACAAAGTACTGCTGTTTTCTCTGCGAATGGGATAGTCGTGCAAGAGATTCCCACTACATCAAGAAAGATTGGCCACTCCGACAGTCATTGGAGCCTGGGAGGAAAAGTGTTCAGCATCCACCACTTGTTGAATCAAGAAAGATTTTGTTACCACCCTTACACATCAAGCTGAGAATACAAAATAGATTAAGTTTTTGTTCAAGCTGTTTTGCTTGTTGTGATGAGAAGCCAAAGAAATTCTAAAACACCTGAGAGTGCAAAATATGTGAGAAAATACAAGACAACAACCATGAGTCTGCATATGGCAGCTAGCTGAAGCAATGAACAGAATAATTGGCCACACAAGTTTCTGAGATAACAGTCTGCAAGCTAATATGCTCTAGTGTTGAGAACCCTCACGCACTAATGAATATTTTAACAGTTCCCAAAAATTACAATATTCTGCTCCACTTGAGCATTTTAAATGGCTGTGAGAATACTCATGTTGCTGTAACCAAACACATTGTGGAAAGATAGACAACAACCACTGATGGTTTTATTTTGTTTCATCCAAAGGCAAAGGTTAAATCTGTTTGACTAGTAATGATAAAGCTGATTTTCAAGGCCTTTACATATCTAAATTGAAGAGAAATGAAAACTGAAGTTCACAAGAACATTTTTTTGTTAATTTAACATTTCCAGTTAATTTAATGCCAGGTATCAGATTGACAGCCCTAAAACGGATGCTGTCTCTTCACACAACAAGTAGTGCCACTGCTTCGGCAATGTGCAGCATCAGCTATGTTCTAAAAGGAGCCACTCGTAGGCATGAAAGCATTATTTCTGGTTAACCTATTGTATGGTAAGAAAATCAGGACTTTGACAATATAATAGGTAACATGAGCACTTTATACAAGAAGAATCCCTTAGATAAGAGATCATGTCACAGGGATCTGAGAAGATTCCAGAAGGTGGCAGGTGAGCTCAGCTGAAAAAGATAGAATGAGAGCAGGACAGAGAGCAGTTGACTATATTTTTCTTATTCGATACACATAGACATTTATAGCAAATAATATTACATAGCGTATTTTGTGTGCGTGTGTGTGTGTGTTTGTATTGTTAACTAAACAAGAAAACCTATTGTAATGAAGCAAATCAAAGACTCCCTTACTGTGTGCATACTGTACACATGGAACATGCAACTAACATTTCAGAGAAGGTTATGCCATTTCCATGGGATGTATCTTTTTAAGTCAGTACCGGCCACTGTCTAGTCCTATGACCTCATACTGCAGTGAATAGAGGTGATGCTATCAGTCTCTAGGGAAGAGTACCAAAGCATCTATCATGTTTAACACACTCGAGCAGTAGAGTACCAAGAAGAGGTTATAGTCTCAATGGCAAATGACTTAGTAGCTGCAAGTGCAGTGACTGCAGTTGCCAAAAGGGAGCAGGGACTGAACAACTCAAGTAAGATGTGAGGAACACATAAAATGTTTTTCATATACAAATGTAGACAATACATTCATACAATTTATATATTGCTATTTAGATCTGGAATTAAATAAATCATTCGAGGGAGAAGATAGACTCTCTCTCTCTCTCTCCCATCAGCCCTTCAGCTGGACTTCAGATTGCAAGCTAGAAAAATCATTATTAAGGAATTGTTCTAGAGACTAGATGAACCCAGATTTCCTAGGTGGACAAAAGGTTTTACTCATTTACCCCTGTGCAAAGTAGGTATAAAATGCCACCAGATTGGAATGGCAGGGTTTTACATTCACTTTGCAAATGAAAATAATGAAAATAACAATGCAAGGTGCAATGCGGTGGACAATGAGGCCTAAGGAAAATAACCCCACAATTTTGAACTGCTAAGGGGATTGCATCATGCTGGAAGGTGTCCCAGGTGTCCGAATGGTGAGTTTAGACTGCACTTATTAAATTCTGACAAATTTACCATTCCCTGCTGCTTATCCTGATATTTCTAGTGGATATGACTAAATACAAATAGTAATATACTGATTTGAATAGAAATGGGCAGACTGATATTAATATAAGTTGGGATGTCCCTCAGGCACTTGTCAAAGGGGGAAACGTTATCACTGGTTTTGCTTGGAATAAGCAATTGAGAGTAGAGCAAATAAAGAAGGAAAAACTTAGAGGAAAAAGACAAACAATGGGCCAGCATTTTCCTAATGCAATTTGCAATTGATCTGGTCTAGTGAAGATGATGTGCTGTAGTATCAAAAGCAGTGCACCTGTTGTAATTCATTATTACAGTATAATGCCATTTGACCGCATAACAGTAAAACCCAAGCAGATGTTGATAGTACAGGATCCAGGTGCTCCTACCCAATACTTTGTTCATATACATAATGGTGGGAGGGAAGTCTAATGGATCTCTGTTAATCAGATTTTGTTGAAGGAAACATGCCTGAGTTAATTGTCTGTTAAACCTGATTTAATTGGTTGTCCATGTGAAATTCTCTGCTGGTGTAAATTGACAAAATTTCATTTAAGTCAAGGGTGATGTGCCCACTTACACTAGCAGAGAACTTGGCCCCATATGTTTGCTGTAGTTTGAAATGTCTTTCTGGCTTTGTTTTGTTAGAACCCGTTTCCAACTATATTAAACCAGTGCACTGGGGGTTGGTTCATGGAGAGCACTGTTATTATTATTTATTATTTGTATTATGTAAGGACAGCTAGGTGTCCCAGCAATGGACCAGGGCCCCATTGTTCTTTGCGCTATACAAACGTATAACAAATGTTGGTCCCTGCTCCGAAGAGCTTACCGTCTATTCTGCTCCAGGGAGGAGCGGGGAGAGCTCACCCATTGTTACAATCCTTGATGGGGAGCAGAATAATCTCCAGCCTGCTCTGCACCACTTGGAAGATAGAGAGAGAGCACTCCTTCTGCTCCTCTGAGTATAAGCTGTAGTTGTTCCAGGCTCTTATATGAGTCACTCAGGGGGTTGGGAAAAGCATGGTCTGGCCCAAAGCCATAAGTCAGACAAAACTCCCAGTGACTTCAGTTGCCATTGGCCATTTCTCTCTGCCTGCATATAGCTCACCTGCCCCAGTGTACTTCAATTAATATACAGGAGACCAGTGTTTCTCAACAATCAGTCCGTGGACTGGCATCAGTCCTGGAGATCTCCCTGACACAATTTAGGAAGGCAGCAAGCCATTCCCTGGTATCAAAGAAGGTTGAGAAACACTGCGATAGACAGTGTCATTGATTTTTGACAGCCTGGGTCATCCTTATTTCTGAAGTTACCTGTGTTTCTGTGAGTATGTTTTTTACTGGCAATGAGTCCAATCCTGAAGTCCTTATTCAGGCAAAAGACATATTTACTTCAGTCTGAAATATCCTACAGTAGGAGTGTCAGAACTTTCTGCAGAGATGGGCAAATTCCATTTTTAATTATAATCTGTGATGCACAATATAAATTTAGCACTGCACCCTACCCTCACTCCACAGCACAATTCTTACTGATGTCAGTGGGAGGGCTTCACAAAGATCCAGGGTAGAATACAGCCTTTATATAGTACTTAAGCTCTTTGTTATGATATTATATATGACTTTTTCAGTACCTTATTCCTGTACTCAGCTTCAATCAGCAGGAAAATATGGTCATCGCTGTTACTACTCTTTCTCTTCCTTCCCCATCATCCTTTCTCTGTATCTCTCTCCATTCCTGTTTGTCATATCACCTGTCCTGTGTTCCATCTGAAGTACTCACAATTCTACACACACACACTTGTGGCTTTTTCTCACCCTCTTCTCTGTTCCATCTGCCAAAATTATCAGCAACAAAATAGTGACTGTTGACATGAAAATGTCATCAGAAAGCTTTAAAGGAAACACCCCAGTGAGATGAATGCTAGGTGGGAGAGTTCACTCCTCTTCGGTGCAGGTAGCCTCTGGTGTTACAGGTTCCCTGTTTGCAGACTCAGAAAGACAACAGTGCAGTAGTTCACATTCATTTCACATCTGGACGGTTATCTTTGCAACCATGTGAATTAAAAATATACAGAAACAGGATCTGAACATGGCATGAGGGCCACAAAAATACATTTAGTCTGATTAGCTCCAGCCCATGGGCTGGGTGTTTGACATCACTAAGGGTATGTCTACACTACGAGACTAGTTCGATTTTTGTTAAACCGAACTTGGTAACCCGATATTGCCAGGTCGATTGTTCGAATCCACATCAGGGATCTTAATTCGAATTTCCGAGTCCACAGTAAGGGGGCAAGCATCGACATTGCAAGCGGTGCACTGTGGGTAGCTATCCCACAGTTCCCGCAGTCCCCGCTGCCCACTGGAATTCTGGGTGTAGCCCCCAGTGCCTTGTGGGACCGAAATTGTGTCAAGGGTCGTTATACGTAAATTTCGTCACTCGACCCACACTTCCGCCTTCCCTACGTGAAAGCGCCGGTGGGCAATGAATTCGCGCCCTTTTCCTGTGGCTGATAGCTCAGACGCCACAGGACAGCGAGCATGGAGTCCTCCACGATTATCGCTGATGTTCTGTCCGTAGCCAAAACCTCGCGCCTTATAGTGCACCTTTTCCAGACTCAGATGCAGAGAAATCGGGAGAGGAGACAACGGAAGCTCCGGGAGTACTTGAACTCTGAGAGGGGCATGGACCTCTCGCAAAGTGCTGGACCCCGGCCCCTAGACATCATGGTGGCAATGGGTCACGTTGATCCTGTGGAACGGCGATTCTGGGCAAGGGAAACAAGCACTGACTGGTGGGACCGCATAGTGCTGCAGTTCTGGGATGAGTCCCAGTGGCTGCGAAACTTTCGGATGCGTAAGGGCACTTTCATTGAACTTTGTGAGTTGCTGTCCCCTGCCCTGAAGCGCCAGGACACCAGGATGCGAGCAGCCCTGAGTATCCAGAAGCGAGTGGCCATAGCCCTGTGGAAGCTTGCAACCCCTGACAGCTACCGGTCAGTAGCGAACCAATTTGGAGTGGGCAAGTCTACCGTGGGGGTTGCTGTGATGCAGGTAGCCCATGCAATCGTTGACCTGCTGCTCCCAAAAGTAGTGACCCTTGGAGACGTGCAGGTGATCATAGATGGCTTCGCTGCGATGGGATTCCCAAACTGCGGTGGGGCCATAGATGGGACCGGAGCACCAGGGCAGCCAGTACATTAACCGAAAGGGCTATTTTTCTATGGTACTGCAAGCATTAGTGGACCACAAAGGACGTTTTACGAACATCAATGTGGGGTGGCCAGGCAAGGTTCATGATGCTCGAGTCTTCAAAAACTCTGGTCTGTTTAGACGGCTGCAACAGGGGGTTTATTTCCCGGACCGCAAAATCACTGTTGGGGATGTGGAGATGCCAACAGTGATCCTAGGGGACCCTGCCTACCCGCTAATGCCGTGGCTCATGAAGCCATACACGGGAGCCCTGGACAGTGAAAAGGAGCTCTTCAATTACCGCCTGAGCAAGTGTAGAATGGTGGTGGAGTGTGCCTTTGGCCGTCTCAAAGGCAGATGGCGAAGCTTACTGACTCGCTCCGACCTCAGCCCTAAAAATATCCCCATTGTGATTGCAGCGTGCTGTGTGCTCCACAATCTCTGTGAGATCAAGGGGGAGACGTTTATGCTGGTCTGGGAGGTTGAGGCAAATCGCCTGGCAGCAGATTACGCTCAGCCGGACACCAGGGCGATTAGAAGATCACAGCGGGACGCGCTGCGCATCCGGGAAGCTTTGAAAGCTCGCTTCCAGACAGAGCAGGGTAACCAGTGACTGTTACACTTCCTTAAACAGATACTGAACCTTCCCCTGTTTCTTTACAAAGTTTCCGTTGCCCATCCTCTCCCATTACCAACCCCCTTCCCCCTCCTTCGCTCAACGCTTTAAAGGAACAATAAAGGAAACATTTTTCTACTTGGGCCGTCTCCGGTACTCGTTTCTCTGTTACAGTTTTAACCGTGGACGCATACCGCGGTTGGGGAGCGGGTGGAGTGTGGGAAAGTACGCTTAAAAGCTTGGGGAATGACATGCTCCTGCTCCCAGAGCAGTCCTAAGTGCTGGACTGCTTGTTTAAAGGGATCCATTAACCTCTCCTAATCGCAGATGTGTGTGCATTGCTCTATCATGCAGGCTATTGCCAGCCGCTAAAGATCAGCGGCCACCCTCCTCCACCAGACAGCGAATCACCCAACCACCAACCCCACATAGAGAACCAGAAAACCCACACACAGAATGACAAGTGTGCTTACTGCATGCAAGTGTTACTGTGCGTTTTAGTTGATCTGTTACCCTGTCTGTACTCTGGGTTGTGCTCCAGTCCTCTGCACTAACGAACCCCGTTAACAAATAACCCGAAACACAAATGGTCCCGTTCAAGACACTCAGGGAAACATCAATGAACCAAAAAACCGGTTTTATTAAACAGAGCTGTTCTTTAACATGGAACCTGGGAAGGGGGGTGTTGAGGGGTGCGGCTGGAGGGATGGGAAGGAACAATCTATGGTTTGGGGAATGAGAGCCTTCTGCTACTGGAGCAGTCTGCAGGGGTGGAGTGAATATTTCCACGGACCCTGCCTCCCCTCGTCCTAGTGACTTTGGGTGAGTAAACCACTGGACTTGGTGGCGGGGGTGGGCGGTTGGACAGAACATATAGAGGGGCTCTTTCCTCCTGTCTCCTGTCCTGGAGAACATCCACCAGGCGCCGGAGCATGTCTGTTTGCTCCCTCATTAGTCCCAGCATTGTTTGGGTCGCCTGCTGATCTTCCTGCCGCCACCTGTCCTCGCGCGCTTCAGCCCTCTGCTCCCGTTCCCTGGCTGCTCGCTCGGACCGTGAGACGTCCTCTCTCCGCTGTGCCGCCTCCCTTCGGGACAACATCATCAATTCCGAGAACATGTCGTCCCGGGTTCTCTTCTTGCGCCGCCTTATCTGTAGTAGCCCATGGGAGGGAGAAACACGGGTAGGGCGGGAGACACTCGCAGCTGCGGGATGAGGGAAAGGGAGTGAATTCCTCAGAAAGATACTTTTTCCAGAACAATGCCCATACTCTTTCACCGTGAATAGGACCAAACACAGTGGCTATCACATGTAAACGTACTACAAGGTCAAATATTATGCCTTAATGCTGAGTGTCTGGGGTCCCGGTATACGGATCCCAGAAGCCTTGCCGAACAGTGAAAATCACCTCTCTGAAGACCATGGTAAGGTGATGAGTTAGGACTGCTGAGAGATTGCTTCACAGCAGTGCTCTACTCCCATGTCTCACTCACTGTTCCTTGCGGCGGGCAGGAACTGCTGCTGGCCAAACCGCTAATATACAGCGGCTTTCCTAACCCCCACCACTCCGCGTGGTCGCTCCCGGGACCCTAAAGTGGCCGCGAACCAATCATCAGGAACGGCTCGCCTACCCTTCCCCCCCCTCCGCGTGGTCGCTCCATGGAACCCAAAATGCCCGCGAACCGCTCATCAGGAACGGCTCGCCTACCCTTCCCCCCCCTCCGCGTGGTCGCTCCATGGAACCCAAAATGCCCGCGAACCGCTCGGTATGAACGGCTCGCCTACCCTTCCCCCCCTCCCTTCGCGTGGCAGCTCCTGGGAACCAAGATCGCCCGCGAACCGCTGTGTTTGAACGGCTGGCCTACCCCTCACCCCCCCCCCCCCCCGTTCCCGTGTTCGCTCCCGGGAACCAAGATTGCCCGCGATCCGCTGTGTCGGAACGGCTCACGTACCCTTTCCCCGGCCTCGCGTGGCCGGTCCCCAGAACTGTCCCTGCCCGCGCACCGCTAAGTACTAATGGTTTGGCTCCCGACTCCCTACCACCACGCGTTAACGGAAACAGCCGGGTGTCTTTCTTTAAAGGGAAAAGGAAGCATTCACTATACTAATTATACCACTCATTCAAACCAGGACCCCATGACTGATATCACTCTGATGAGGATTACCGAGACAGAGAAATACTGCATGCTGCGTCAATGCCAGCAATCCCCTGGGCCGTATGCTGCCATGCTATGCAAGGCAATGATACCAGAGTACCTGCAGCTTGCATGGCGCTGGAAAGTATCCTACCATGGAGGAGACAATAAGGCCACTCTCCCAGTGAACGTGCTAAACAAGCTCTCGCTGTACCTCAAGGAGAGCTTCGCGGAGCTCTCAGATGGGGATTACACCTCTATCCCCATACAGATTGACAGACTTTTCGAATAGTTGCCCGGGAAAGCGACTCCAAGCTGAAGCGCATAAGGCCAATTAAGGCACAGTTACACAGCGCTAACACACCATACCTATTGTATTGCAAATAAATGTCTAACACACTGACCTGATGATCCTTCGCCTGATTCCTGGTCAGGAATGCTGCCTTGGGAGTGTTCGTAGGGCAGCTCAGTCAGGGTGAGGAAAAGTTCCTGGCTGTCTGGGAAATCAGAAGTGAGACCGCTGTCTAGTGCCTCGTCCTCCTCCCCTCCTTCCTCTTCTTCGCCGTCCGTGAAAACCTCCTCCGATGTGGCCGTAGATAAGACCCCGTCGTCGGAGTCCACGGACACTGGTGGGGTAGTTGTTGCAGCACCACCGAGCATGGCATGCAGTGCCTCGTAAAATCGGCAAGTGTGTGGCTGCGACCCGGAGCGTCCGTTGGACTCCTTGGTCTTTTGGTATGCCTGCCGCAGCTCCTTGATTTTAACGCGGCACTGCGTAGCATCCCGGCTGTATCCTCTCTCCGTCATAGCCTGGGATATTTTTTCGTAAATCTTTGCATTCCGTCTTTTGGAACGGAGCTCGGCTAGGATTGCTTCATCTCCCCACACAGCGATCAGATCCAAAACTTCCCGATCACTCCATGTTGGAGCCCTCTTTCTATTCTGCGATGGCATGGAAACCACTGCTGTAGAGCTCTGCATCATTGCCAGTGCTGCTGAGCTGACCACGATGTCCAGAGAGGAAATGGGATTCAAAATGGCCACACAGGAAAAGGGATTCAAATTTTCCCGGGGATTTCTCTGAGTGGCAGGTCAGAGCATCCGAGTACAGATTACTGCCCTGAGCGTCCACTCAGTGGTGCACTGTGGGATAGCTCCCGGAGCTATTACCGTCGAATTCCGTCCACAGTACCTAGCTTTCGACATGGCCATTTCGAATTTGGCGCTACTCCCCTCGTCAGGGTGGAGTACAGAAATCGATTCAAAGAGCCCTTTATGTCGAAATAAACTGCTTCATAATGTGGACGGGTGAGGGATTAAATCGAGTTAACGCTGCTAAATTCGACATAAAGTCCTAGTGTAGACCTGGCCTAACAAACAGGATCCAGCTACATTATATGGAATATATTTTACTTATCAGTAGCTGTAGGCATTTGTTAATTTTGTGTCACTTCTTGACCTTATTAAGGAAGTGTAGCGGATGCAAATCACAGATCACATGAATGCACCATGTCTACATAAGGGATTTGCACTTTATCCAGCCACGCTGGTGGCTAAAATCTCCACTGAATGCAAGGCCCTAGTCACTCAGAAATATACCCAATTTATCATTTTGTGACTGAACACAGAGAGTGATTGGTCTGTCATGTGACAGAGTGGATTGAAAGAGAGAGTGAAATCTCCTAAAACATGTTCTACCGATAATCTACCTCCAATATATGAGTGGAGCTGGGAATCACAAAGTCAATAATAGAACATCATTTGTGTGTCAGTAGATATCAAACTAGTATAAAATAATCAGCCCATATACTTCTTATAAAAAGAATGTTCCCCCTTGTTCTTTTGAGCTGGGTGTACAACTTTCTTGTTACTAGAATGATGGTTATTGTGTAAATTTGATATATCAATTTGTACAATTTTGGATTCATTTCAATATGCCTTTTTTCATCTGTCATTACATTGTGCAGTAGTCATTATTTCCAGCTTCTACAGCTGCAGAGAAAATAGTGTGAAGATGAAAGTCAAACTAAAATTTAGGTCACTGATAGTGTAACTATTTATGTGTGTATATATATATATTTTACACTGTTTTTTACACTGGTTATATTGCATGTAGTTGTCCACTGGAAGTCTAACAGACAATTTACATTCTTACTATTATACCCCATTGATAAATAGTGCCAAGAAAAATGACAAGAATTTCAAGACTGAATCTAATAAATGCTAGAGTTCTGTCAAGGGCACCTTTTCTTTAGATGGTAAAAATAATTCTACAGGGGAATTATGGTACAAAGCATATCTAGAGATCACCTGCTGTTCTTGTGAGACATGATATTTGAAACTAATCAACTGGTTTTATTGACATTAAGGACTTCATAGGAATAGGTTGCTACACCCTGCCAATTACTTTTGACAAACTCTACCAGGACACACAATCTTGTTTTGCTCTACTCTATAAGTTCGCCGATAGAAAACCATGAAGGGGTGAGGAATTACAATGCTTTTCTCCCACTCTGACAACTCTCCCCCTTATGCTTATTCTTATTCTGAAAAAAAATAATCCAAGTCATGAATTAGCAATGGTATAGCACACTAACCAAGGCTGAGTAAATTCAGTAGTGTCATATGTGCTGGGTAAATGACATTTAGACAAGCAGTCTGTACAGACTCTTCTACAATGCCTTTTGTTGTGCAATGCATCTTTAAACATAATCCTCTATAAAATGGTTGCCATAAAAAAATTCAAGATTTTCTATTTCTCAGTGATTGTGTTGCTGTGGTAGTCCAGTTCTGAATATGAGTAGTAAGTACTGAGTTTTTAGTGGCACCTACTATGTAAGCTTATACCCTAAGAATCAATACAGAAACAAGGCAAAAAAAATACATTAGATTCAAAGGTACTTGTGGTTCCTTAGAGATGTCTGGGTCCATTGGGTTTCTTTAAATCCCATCAAAGCCAATCGGGGACTGCAGAGGGTTTATAATGTATGTAACAGGAAAGTATATTAATGCAGTTAGCTCACATTGTCTAAATGCAGACTGTGTGAGCCAATTGCATTAATCTGAAGTCTTTAAATCAAGATTGGATACCTTTCTGAAAGGTATGCTCTAGCTCAACCAGAAGTTATGGGCTTGATGCAGGAATCACTTCATGAGATTCTGTGGCAGGAAATCAGACTAGGTTGTGATTCGTCCTGGCCTTAAAATCTCCAAATGAAACTGAGATTTGAGGAAAAATAAACCGCAAGGGAGGTTGTGCACTGGCTTCTGGAAATGAGTGATCAGATTCAGGACATAATTATGACTTAACAACAATGGAAGTAAGATGCCCTTTCATGTAAATAAAGGCAATAAAGTGATGTTGTGTATATTTGTTATATCTGAGTAACAGCCCTGATTTAACATAGTATAGTTTAAGATTAGGGTTGCCAACTTTGGTTGGATGAATTCCTGGAAATTTCGTCACATGACATGATCTTTAATTGAAGGTTAATCTTTAATTCCTGGAGACTCCAGGACAATCCTGGGGGTTGGCAGTACTATTTAAGGTCAGCAGACATTTTCTTCTAGCTACAGTCGACATGTAAATAGGAAGAGACAAGGTGCGTGAGATAATATCTTTTATTGGACCAACATCTAACGGTGAAAGACCAGCTTTTGAGATTACACAGCGCTCCACTTCAGTGTAAGCTCGAAAGCTTGTCTCTTTCACCCACAGAAATTGATCCAATAAAAGATACTACCCCACCCACCATATCTTGCTAATGTCCTGGAATCAACGATGCAAACAACATGTAAACAAGCAGTAAGACAACTGTGGTTTAAATAATCCAGATCTTGTAAATGCATGCTAACAGACGACAGGCAAGAAACCTGGTGTTATTCATTGAGCATATTAGCCTACAGAAGCATTCTTACTCTACTTATGAAAGTCCTCTTCCTAAGTATCATGATCCTGGGCGCGAGGACACACGTGAATTCTTGTTTCATGCTAGTCTTGAGAGTGTTGCCAAAGTCCTAAATCTGACCTCCATAGAAACAGAGCAGGACAACCTGGCACCTGAATCAGAATTGTGCAACACAATTGCTTTGCTGTGAAGCCACAGGAAGATTTTGTGACAAGGACTGCAACAATCTACTTTTGTCTGATTAGATTCCTAAATTCGTTTACTTTTTTGCTCATGAGTGGCAACCTACATAACAATAATTGACAATGGTGATTATTTCCTCCTACCACATTTTGAATGTGGGCTATAGGAACTTTGATGAAAAATCGAACAGCAGTGAAGAAGCATAACCTGAGGTCAGAGCTTTGAGAACTGGTGCGTGCTTTAGCTCACATCAGTCTGGTAGTGAATCAACCAACACAGTTCGAAACCTCTAAGAAGAGCCCGTTTCCAAGACTTTTGCAACACCTATAAAAGACAAAGCTGGTGCCTTGCCCAGTTCGGATCAGTATGAAACAAATCCCACCACAACAGGTTGAGAGCATCAGGCAGGGACACATGTAGAAAACTCTGGGGGGCGGCATATCATACTACTACTCACTCTCACCCCAACAAAAGATGGGAGAGTTGGCAGCTAAGGCTGTTAATGAAAGGGCTTCATTGCTATTTTTTTAAGATGATATATATCATGGCTATATTATTATTTTTAAACAGAGAACCACAAGGTGAGAGGTAGCATAGTGATTTATGTTCTTCTGTTGATAATTAAAGGAAAGTATCAGTATTGCCAACGCCATGTGTTCAAAAACCTTGAGATTGGTTTAAAAACCCATGAGATTTTTTAAAAATAATAAATGTTGGGTGCTTTCCTGGTTTTGAGCCTTAGGGTTCATGTTTTCAAGCTTTTCCTTGCAATTAGGATGGCTACAAAAATTCTTTTTGTTTCAAGTGAAAGCTGAGATTTTCAGATGGTAACATGCCTCCAAGAGTTGGGGCTTTCAGAAATACATAGCCTATTTCAATACTTGCGATAAAATTACACAAAAGTTGGCAGCACTGCAGTATTCCCAAAGGAAAATTTATACACAGTTGATTTTATAGTCTCACTTCTGTAATTCTACAGATCTTATGGCAGCCAGTTGTTAGCAAAGCTGAAATTATTAAATCTATAGCCATTAAAGGGCTTGATGCATTGAAATGAAGTGTGTATTTTGATCCACATTGAAAGAATGAGTATATCACCCTTTCAGAACTCAAACAAGAGTGCGGAGGCAGCCTGAAAGCCAATATGACGCCTAGGAACCAGTGGCAAATGAGAGTGTTTAAAAATAACTGCTTTACTCGTAAAACAAGCTTATCAGCATCACACTGTCTGGCATAATTCAAGTTTAAACATTAGTCTTCATCTGTGACTTTTTGTCTTCTGATTGTTGTGATGCAGTGGCTGTCTCAGACAAGAGGGAGGGCTGTCTCAGTCCTGAGGAAGGGCAAGAGACTCAGCTGACATTTTGCTAGAGACCTTTAACACTGTATAGTCATCTGCGACTCAGACAAAATGCTGGAAAATAAAACACCAGCTTTTGCTCTTACTGAACCAGTAATATTTAAAATTGCCACTACTTTCTTTTCGGTTTTGGTTTTGTTGTTGTTTGCTTTAATATGAGAGCAATGCACTGAAAGTGGCTACACATTTCCCAAAAGCATCTTTCTCCCGTTTTTATAAAGTGATTTAGTGCACCTTACAAGTTTTGGTGTACAGTAAGTATACTTATTACTGTGATACAAAATTGGTGGTTCTTTTAAATGCCCCCAACGATTTTCCCCATAAATGTATTTGATTGCGGAACAACAGTAATAACCATTTAAATTTGGAATGCTTCCTTTCCTTCCAGAGCAGCCATTTTTCAAGGCAATGAAGATTTAGGCTAAAAATTTCTTAGGTGCCTAATACTATATTCTGACCTAGTCAGTAACTGGAAACTATAAGAGGTTTTCTCTCAGCTTTTGTGTTCCGTGGTTGCATTAGTGACTGAGTGAAAAATGGGATATGACACAGGCTTCATACTCATGATAAAAGTTTGGCAAAGTGACCTATGGGTGCTCGCCCCCCCTCTCCCCCCCAGCGGCGCCTCGGGGGAGAAGGTGGAGCGGAAGTGAGCTGGGCGAGGGGGCTGGCGGGGAGCACCGGAGCACCCATGGAGTCGGCGCCTATGTTACTCATGAAAAGTAAAACATATAAAGAGGTTTTTTTTAATCACTCTCCGTCTTTTTAGCTGTCTACTATTGCTTCTCAGTCTGGGATTGGATAAAGAACAATATTGTGACATATAAAGACATGTTTATGACATGTTCAAAAGCTTAAGAGGCAAAGATACTGATGAAGGAGGAACACCGTGCCTTGCTACCACTTCCAGGGACATAGGTTAAGGCTCCTTTTTGGGGTTCCCCAAAGGCAGCACGTGAGGATAAATGTAGGATAAAGGGGAAATACATAAAAGGATTATTGTGGTGCAGTGGATGTTGCACCACAGGTTAAGTTTGGTTTACAGAGTTCAGTTTTAATAGACGCTTTAAACCTTTATTTGTAAAAATCTCATTGAATTGCGAAAAACCAAAACATAGTATTTCACTGGATTATCTCACGTTTTTAATACCCCTTTTGCAACAAATTTAAAACAGTTTGGGACCTCTGTTGTGACCACAATATCCTCATGTGCTTATTCCTAGAATATCAGTTACGCATTGGTGGTGTTTGTTATAGATTGTCTATTTTATAACTTTAGCCATAACAGAAAATATGCCCATCAAACTGATGACAGATTGGTTGTGGTGCAAATGCCATCATTCACTTGCAGAAGAGAGAGGGAGTAAAATGAGACCTAGTTCAGGCCACCCTTCCCACCAGCACCCACCTATATACAGAACTGTGTGGGTTGGGGCCTCCTGTTTTGAGGCTTGTGAGAAAACTGTAGAGAGGAGCCAGTTACAGACTGTAGCCGGTGGGGGCAGAAACAGCCAAAGCCAGGGTCTTTGGACATTGAGAACTTTCTACAGATTTGTTTGGAATTTGTCTGTCCCAGTGGTTCGCAATATATTTACCATTGTGGGCTGCATATGCAGTTCTCTATACGTTATGTGGGCCGCACCCACACAATATATATACTGCCTGTTTGGCCGTGAGGATGTCACATGGGCCGCAGTTGTGTGCTGATTGGGCCACAAGCGGCTTATGGGCTGCAGGTTGAGAACCACTGCCCTATACTGATTGGCTGCTGGCTCCTGGCTCCAAGCCTGCTGCTTCTCCTCTCGCAGCCTCTTCACCTTAACTTCACTCCACACCTGTTAGGGTGACCAGACAGCAAGTGTTAAAAATCAGGACGGGGATGGAGGGTAATAGGTACCTATATCAAACAAAGCCCCAAATAGCAGGACTGCCCCTATATAATCAGGACATCTAGTCACCCTAATGCCTGTCCCTCTTATTCTCTCCTCCCCTGCCCTGTCTTTTTTCAACCCTTTCCTCTTCCCTTTTTTCCCCCAATATTGCCAACCTCAAGGGATGAAAAATCATGAGATTTTTCCAAAATCCAAAACATCATTAGATTTTTTTAATATATTGTGGGTGGGTTTTGGTCTATCTTTTGATTTTTTTTTAATGCCCCCTGCCCATCCCGTGTGTCTGGGAGTATGAGGGAGAGACACACACATACACACAGTTAGTGTTGTCTGCTCTCCTATATGTATGGGGTAGGATGATTTTGGCTCCACATCCACAATCTGTCCATCCCCTACCTAACAATTAATCCTGTCCCCCAGTCTCCACATCAGTTATGTCCCAACCCAGCCCCCTCATCTGTTCAGGCCCCACCCCTCTCAGTTCAACCTATCAGTTCAGCGCTGCCACCGCAGCCCCACCTCTGCTCCTCCTAGAATTCTTCACTCCCCTCTCCCAGGCCTGGCGGGTGGGCTGCAGTAGGGTCCCCTCTCTCTCTTCTTGCCTCAGGGGCCAGCTCAAGGGGCTCTTCATCCCCTTTTCCTCCTTGCCAGGCCAGGGGCTATGGGGGGAGAGGGGGAGGAGCAGAGCCATCATCCTGTGAGAATGGTGAGCAGAGGGAAGATACTCTGCTGGCTACCAACAGGGCTGAACATCTCCAGGGGAACACGGCCTCTTGCGGCATCATGAGACAAGCTCCAGAATCCCCCAGAATCTCATCATTTATGAAAAAAATCATGAGAGTTAGCAACACTGCTTTCTATTTCCCCTAACCCACAAACCTCCTCCTTCCCCCACAAAAATCACTGTGGAACTAATATGTGGTTTGCTATCATCACAGTGTTCACTGCTTGTGTTACACTCCTTCCCCCACCCTTGTGTCTGTCATGTCTATTTAGATTCTAACCTCTTTAGAGCAAGGTCCATCTACTACTCTTTGTACATTGCCTAGCACAACGGGGCACCACTTTTGGTCAGTCTTTAGGCAGTACTGTAATAAACATGTTAAATTTAAAAAAAGGTCTATCAGTCACCCCTTCACGAAGTACCTCAAGGCTAGGGCACAATCTCTGAGGTAAGATAGAGAAGGCTGTTTAAAATCCCATGTAGTACACTAATCTTATTATTGACTTCAGCTATGAACACAACCTAGAAAACATTTACAAAAGAGCTACTTTTAAAAAGGGGAATCCCTTTTAAAAATAAGTTATTTCATTTTTATTTATTCTTATCCCTCCTTAAAACTCTCAGTAGCTATTTAAACAACTCTATCAGTGGCAGGTTTTGTTGTCACCTCTATACAGAAAGGAACCTCAACAGTGTTAAAACAGGTTAAAGTCCCAAATGCATGAAATTTGTGATAGATGTGCTGCCCTGTTGACATAATTGCATATGAGGTCCCTGTTAAGGTTTTGCATTGGAGTATGAGTTTGCAAAGGGAGCACATAATGCTTTTTGGGTACAGATGGAAATGAAAGCTTTATGGAGTGCTGGAGTGTGCTGATGTATTGCAGGCAATATAAAGGTGGACAGAAATGCATAAATCTTTCCCATTACTTTTTTATTTCCTTCCTTTCTTTTAAGGTTTTGTGTGGATAGGGAGTGTCCTGTCGCAATCTTGATGGCCACTAAGCGTAGTTGTGTTCATAAGTTTTGTGGCTGTTTGGCTGGCCAGATAAGACTGACTTCCATCAGGTTGACGGCCCAAAACGTCAGTATATCCAAATAGGTGAAAAGACAGCACACAGCTATTAAGCCATTGATAGAAGAAGAGACACCTTTGAGGATAGAGCCAATATGCCTGAGAGGAAAGAAAGTGTCACATTACTACAAAACAGCAGCTCTTTTCCCTTATCAAAGACCAGAGAAAAGTGCAAGTTACAACTACCAGGGCCACACCTTCCATCCCCTCAGCCACTGCTTATTTCCATACCATGGAGAGGTGCTGGCATAGAGAATCCCTTTGTGTCCCTCTGTAATCAAATTCCATTCTGGGCTGCTTTAGGCTCCCGCCCTGACCCTGCCAGGGGAAAGGTTAGTGGGACAAAACCCAGAGGGAAGTCAAAGAAGCCCAAGGGAACATGGCTTAGTCTAGGCATGTATGCAGCAATTCTCTTGTTTCCTCCCCTGTGCTCCCAAGCAAAGGCTACCATCACAAATACAATTCTAGCCTTTTTTAGAAGGTAGAGGTACTGCTGTTGCTTAGCAATGTATCACTCCCACTCCTCTCCCCACTCTTACCATGCTGATGGTTTTATGTCTGTGGAAATTTCAGCTGTCTAAAACTGAGTCCACGTGGATTTCAGAATGAAATATCTACCGGTAGAATGTTGTTATAAAGAAAACTGACATGCAGCAGAAATATTAGTTTGCATGAGGTGAGAGAGGGTCTGCTTCACGGTTAGTATGATTATATTATGAGGTAGTGAGTAACGTGCCTGAGATGACAAGCTAAATGATATAGTTTTAAATAAAGGGAGTTCCAGCCACCATGTCTGTTAGGAAGCTGGAATCTTTCCAGTCTAAATGCTAGCTTTCTCCCTGCTCAAATGAGATCAGGAAAGTTTGTGCATTCTAAACACTCCCATTATAATCCTAGGAATTTGCAAAGCTTGAGGTAGGATTGGAATTTTTGGAGTAGAGTCTATCAGTTGGAGTAGAGTCTATTGGAGTAGAGTTCAGTGTGAACTCCTGAACTACCAAGCAGCAGGAGTGAACATTTTCTTGTGTTTTAATGGCTTCTAAGAACATAAGAACGGCCATACTGGATCAGACCAAAGGTCCTCAAGCCCAGTATCCTGTCCTCTGACAGTGGCCAATGGCAGGTGCCCCAAAGGGAATGAACAGACAGGTTATCATCAAATGATCCATTCCCTGTCAACCATTCGCAGCTTCTGGCAAACAGAGGCAAGGGACACCATTCTTGCCCATCCAGGCTAATAGCCATTGATGGACCTATCTTCCATGAATCTATCTAGCTCCCTTTTGAACCCCATTATAGTATTGGCCTTCACAACACTCCTTGGCAAATTCCAGAGGTTGACAGTGCATTGCGTGAAAAAATACTTTCTTGTGTTTGTTTTAAACCTGCTACCTATTAATTTCATTTGGTGGCCCCTTGTTCTTGTATTATGAGGAGTAAATAACCCTTCTTTATTTACTTTCTCTATACCACTCGTGATTTTATAGACCTCTATCATATCCCCCCTTAGTCGCCTTTTTTCCAAGCTGAAAAGTCCCAGTCTTATTAATCTCTCCTCATACAGAAGTCGTTCTATACCCCTAATCATTTTTGTTGCTCTTTTCTGAACCTTTTCCAATTCCAATATATCGTTTTTGAGATGGGGTGACCACATCTGCACGCAGTATTCAAGGTGCGGGCGTACCATGGATTTATATAGAGGCAATATGATATTTTCTGTCTTATTAGCTATCCCTTTCTTGATGATTCCCAACATTCTGTTCGCTTTTTTGACTGCCGCTGCACATTGAATGGATGATTTCAGAGAACTATCCACGATGACTCCAAGATCTCTTTCTTGAGTGGTAACAGCTAATTTAGACCCCATCATTGTATATGTATAGTTAGGATTATGTTTTCCAATGTGCATTACTTTGCATTTATCAACTTATGTTATTATTGTATGTTGTGCTATTACTTTCACTCATATTTACTATTATGTTAAGCATTCATGCTTTAGCTACACAAGCCATTTCTTCTACGTAAAAACCCCAATCCTCCAAAGACTTATGCATGTGTGTAACCCTTCTGCCAGGTGGAGCAAACAGCAACAAGGGCCGGGTTCAGTAGCTAGGGGTTCCTTTTCAACAATACAGCACAAAACTGGCTTGAGCCCCCACCTGGTGACCTGGGACAATTACACACCACCCCCTGCGTGCCTCTAAGAGGCAATATTTTCCCTCTCACAAGCACAGAGTCTGAGTGTAGCTAAAACTTTTAATAAAAGGAGGGAAGCAACTCAGAATTAATTTGGGAAAACACCGCAACTGGGGTTCATAAACATAAACCATGAGCAAAAGCCCCACCCCCAAGTAAGCTGGGCTGTGTCCTTTTCCCCTCAAGTTCTTAAGTGCAGCAACCCAAAAGTCCCTTTAACATGCTTGTCCCTTCTCTGCACTCCACTCATAGTTACTGTCCTTGGCCAGTGAAGTCCCAGAGTCCAGAGGTTCATCCGCAGACTTCACCTCCCACCCTGGGTGGAAGGGGGTGGCAAGGAGGCATCTTACATGCTCCGCTGCTTGGGCAGTCATTCGTCGCCCCAAAGGCCAATTGCTGCACCTCTCTGCAGGGCTCCGCTCTGGCCCTCTCTGCCAGCCATCCTGCTGGCCACTCGCCAAGATGTCTTCAGGGCCCCCCACCACAGCCGTAACTAGGAATTTCTGCGCCCGAGGCAGGGGCGCAGAAATTCCTAGTCCTCCCCTCCGCCGAATTGCTGCCGAAGCCGTGGGACCGGCGGACCTCCTGCAGGCAAGCGGAAGCAGCTTCGGCGTCAGTTCAGCAGAGGGTATTTTTAGCAGCCGCCGAAGCCGCTGAATTTGTGTTTGTGGATGAGATTACCCAGAGATAAAGTGCAGAGGGAAAAGTGAAGGTGACCAAGGACAGAGCCTGTGGAACCCCCCACAGAGAAGCATGAGGAAGATTCTCCAAAGGGCTTCTGTTGCTTCAAATTCCTACATTAGCCTTCATCCGTTCCTAGCCATTTTGGGGCCCTGCGCAGCCCCCACACGAGGGGGCTGTGTGGGGCCCCAGGCCTCCGCGGGGGCAGGGGTTGGCCACTTCCTGCGGGAAGTGGAGTGACCCGGCCCCAGCCTGCTCTGCTCCCCCGGCTCCCAGGCTTGGAGGACAGGGGGAACCACCCCCCAGCACTCACCGGCAGTATGGCTGGGAGCCAGAAAAGCAGAGCAGGCTGGGGACGGGTCGCTCTACTTACCGCTGCCAGTGAGTGCAGGGAGCCCGACCCCTGCAGCAGTCCTCAGGGGAAGGGCTGGTTGGAGTGGGGGGCACGAAGAGGGAGGGCGTAGCAGGGGCGGGGGCTTTGGGGAGGGGGTGGAGTGGGGGCGGGGCTGAGTGGAGCAGGGGACGGGCATGGGGAAGAGGCGGAGCAGGGGCTGGAACAGCACGCAGCTGCGTAAGGCACCAGGAAATTTGGTACCCCACATTTCCTGGTGCTCTACGCAGCTGAGTTCTTTGCGTATGGGTAGGGACTGCCCTGCATGTAGTGATTAAGAATTTCAGTCCCAGCACTTCTCAGTACTTGATGCCTAATGTTTAAGTACAACTGAAGTAAAATCTATAGATTTTAATCATTTCCACTTGGGACTTCTTCCTTACACTGATGACACAATGAGGTAAATAGCCTGTAGGCTATCTGTTACTGGAGATGGGGCAAAAAGCATTCACAGATATGTCTTGAAGTATGATATCAAGTACTACAGCTCTGCTTTCATACACAAAGGGCTGGATCATTTAAAAAGCATGTACTTTAAATGAGGTTTTCTATGAAGTACACGACAGATCTCCAGTGAAAGAATTACTACACTTATGATTACAGGAAATCTCATTAGAAATTGAATGGCCAGATTATCAAGTGGTGTGAATTGACATTTACTTCAATAGAGCTATGCCAATTAACACCAGCTCAGTTTCTTCACTGAAATATGGGCTGTGTATCTGACCCAAAAGGATTTATTAAAAATATTAGCTAAGTTTTGAAACTAAGGATTGGTGTGTGACTCATGGGTATTTCACTCAGAAGCAAAACAAAATGGAAGTAACAAGGTTTTCTTGTGTGTCCATACAATCTGCTGGTTTCTAGCCAAGATTTAGTAGAAAGTCTGATAGAAGTGATGGGGCACTATTCTAAAGCCTCCTAGTCATTTTTTATTATTACTGTTATTTATTTTGTTTCCTCAACCATTTTGCTTTACTCATTTAGCTGGAAGGCAAACACATTCCCTGTTGATTATCCCCACTCAGCCATAAGCTTCTGCTACACATTTTGATTCCTAATATGGTAGCAAAAGATTTTGTATGAGTTCCAAAGAGCTCCTCTCAGCTTGTGGAATGCAGCAAGAAAAGAACCCTGCAGAGACACAGATCTGTGTACTTGCACTAATAAAGAACAGAAAATGGACTCTGCATACTCTAAAAGTTTGTGCTTTCATTGCGCTTGAAATCACCACTTTGTCTTACTTTACACCAATACTACAAATTGTTTTCTGTTATTTTCCTGAACAGACTTTCTTGACCATTTCAAAAATCATATGTCCAATAACTTTGAGGTTTTCTTTACCAAGATGAAGTTTTTATTATACTAGCTTATAGCCTGAAAGCGTGCTGTGGTCACAGTACCAGTAGATTAGTTACAGCACAAGGAATGAAATGTTAGGGGAATTGAGGAAACTTAGAGATTTCATTTTTAAAAGTATTTTAAAACATTTTAAACTTTTCAGTGCTGTGAAATATCTGCTGTCCATTCCCTGGATTGGGATAAGATCAGTTGTTTATAATCAGCTTTTGTAATGTTTATAAAGTGCTTTCAAGATAATTTTCTGGCCACTTTACCGAATCCAGAAATCTTTGCTGTTTGAGCAATAACCTTGTGTGGGCCCTGTTCACTGAAGAAATTTAATCCTTTGGGTCTCGGTAGTGTGGAGTGGGGAGTTTATTTCACCCAAAATAATGAACAGTTTGTAGTAGTCTGGTTTTCGATAAATATTTCTTAAAACTATATCCTCTTTAAGCCTCATGTTCTTTTCCTGTTATTATTAGCAACCTAGCTTCTGTAGAAAAAGTGTCATAAAGGCAAATGTAGTCTTTCATGAATCTTACACTGATCACTTTTTTGTTTTTGTGGTTTTAATTTTTGGTAATAGACCATTTGCTCTTTCTTTCCAGCATCCACATATTTAAGGTTCTTGCTGCCACTTATCCTAGCTCTGGATGGACAGTAAATAATAAGAATTTAAACTATTCATGTATTGACAGGTGACAATCCCAATTCTCAGCATTCAGAGATAAAAGGCCTGATTTTCAAAGCTATTTAGGTACCTAAGGATACAGATAAATGCCTAGTGGGACTTTGAAAAGTGCCTAGGCACTTTACTCCCATTGATTTCAATACAGGCACCTAAATAGAAAATTTGACCCAAATTAAATATTTCTCCACCATCATAATGTTTTCTGCCATTGTTTCTATCCTGTATCACTTACAATAAGTGGTGCCTTGACTTGGATAGAGAACACCATCCATCCTGTCCCAGCTATCATATAATTTTATTGAGCTTGAATACAAACATTTATCAGTCCTACCCTCCTGAAAAATGTAATAATCTCAAACAACTAGACTCATTCTTTCAACTCTGAAATTTCAAAGGTCTTCTGAAATTCATACATGATTTATGGGTTGTTGGTTTTTTGACGTAGCAGATGGTCCTTTGACTAGACTGTTTCCAGATCTTGTCTCAATAGAATGGCAAACAGAAATAAGCTGAACTGCTCAAATTAAATCGAAGTAGTCAGTGAACCACAAGATCTGCCTGCTCAACCACTTTCATACCGAATTGGATATCTGCAGTCCAGATTTGTAGCTGAAAACTATCATGTACCTTCAGGTTTTTGATGGTTTGTGTCATGTTTCACTGCCTTTTAAGTCAAACTGAGATGCAGTAAGTGGCAAAACTGCAACATGTCAATCAAATACCTATTTATATCAGTGAATGGCTGGAAGAATTTGAAGCATCCTGAGATACATTGGGCCACAAGCTACTGACCACATTATCAGAAACACTTTCTCCCTTTTTCTAACAATGCAGTTTGCCTGGTTTTCTTTTCTCTTGTCTGATAACAGGAATAATGTTCTTGGTGTTGGAGTATTCTCACCACTGTCGTTGATAGCCTTGAATACTTTTTCTCCATTCTGCCTTGAATATTAGCACTTACATACTTTTCAGGACTTTTGTGTATGAGACAGAAACGTTTTCATCCTCTACCTGTCTGTAAATTGCCATTCACACATATGGTGTCATACAATAAATAACATGTTCATTCTTCCAAACAATTTCAACAGTTGCATGTATCTTTTGAGGTCTGAAGCTCAGTCACATTGCAGTTGTTCAGTGAACTGTATATCATAAGTTGGCGGCTGCTACTTTTCAAGAAGAATAACAAATAGCTCTTGCAGAGATGCACCTAAGCCCCAGATGTATCTTTGCAAGTACTTGTGTTCAAAGTCTGCCTTCAGTATGTTTCAGCTTTGAGTGGAGAGCGGAAATAAGTTAGTTTTATTGTGAAACAGCAAAATTGCTTTTCACCAGATTTGAAGACATCAACTTGTTTTTCGTTCAACTAATTTCTTGCTACTGGTTAGCACAGTTGTAATCTAAAGATCCACTGAGACATTTTTAGGAAGTGGAGCCCTGATCATTAATATTATTTAGAAGCACAAATCATGCAGTGGGGCAAAACATTAAATCCTGGAAGCCTAATCTCCAAATAACATCTGTGAGTTGTCTTTCACCCTTCCATTAGTATAGCAAGGGACAGATTGTGGCTATAAACAACTTAGCACAACAAAGGGTGATGTGACAAGGCACTGCGTCCCAGAAGGAGATACTGGGCAAGATCAAGTTGCTGGTGCAAATTGAGCCAAATTACATCTCAAACTACTAAAACTGAGGGTGTTGCCCTGCACTAGGAAATGTGGTCAAGTTTAGTTGGGTTTTTCTAGCTTGTGGTAACTAAGTCCTATCTAAACTTGCCAACTTTTCCTAGTCTGGACAGAGCCAGTATCTCCAGGAGTGTCAAAGGAGCATGGGCCAGAACAGCCCTTTTCACACCTAGAAAGGATGCAGTATGTGCTCATCCCTGTGCCAGCCCCACTGCCAGTTTTCAGTGTCTCACCCCTTTAAGGAGGCAACAAGAAGCACACAGGCTGTATTTGTCACTAGCCTCTGCCCAGGGAAGCAAAGAGTGGGGAAAATATCCTCTATACCTCAGAATGCAGAAGTAGATGTCCATATATTATTGCTTTAGGTTTCAAATGTAGGATTATTGATATAAGCTTGGAGACCCTAAAGATTGCTTCTGCCTTTTGGGAAAAAGTTTTGTTAGCCTTGGGGAAACCAATACAAAACTGTCCATGGTGTATTCAGAAAAGGCTGCTTAGGGAAGGGGTGTGTATGTGTGTGTTGGGAGGGAGGGATCTGTTAAACAAATATTTTCTCCTGGTGTTGGTGACCTAGTTGTTTTGGTAGGCAAAAGCAACACAAGAATCATTCAAATATACTAAAGATCTGGACTTTTTTCCCCTTAAAGCTGTAATTGCTAGGAAAATGCAGACACTTACAAAAAACCACATCACTGAGCTATATGTAAATATGAATTTCTCAGGTAGAAAAAGTACCATGTTTCAGATTGAGAAGAAAAAAATGTGAGCTAGTAGGATCCTTTTTATATAAAACCATTGATGAGTAAAATGTGGTATGAAAGTCATGATATGCTCTTGAAAATAAATATCAGCTTTGATAAAGCGTAACTAGGACTGTTTCTCACTCAGCTGTGAAGTGTGGAGATCAGGTTTCTTTGATGGTCCTTGTAGTTACAGAAGATATAAGAAGAAAACTCCAGGACTGTATTTTTTATTCTTTCTGTACTGCAGCATTCCTACAGTATTAGATGTCATTGATTTGATATTTTTGACTTAATGATTTGAATCATAAAACATGCCTCTTTCACGCTGTCGGATGTCAAAAGACTGCATGTTTTCCTAAGCTCACCTAAGAAAAACATTGTCAATAAAGCAGCAGCAATGGACTTTTAAACAAAATTCTACAGTTTTACACTCTGTAGTTTTGCACATTTCTCTCTATAAAATATACAAATTAAAAGTATTTTTCAGGCCTGAGTAATTGGTTTCCTTACCTTTATAATGTATGTAGCTATATAGATGCGCATTTAAAATTAAATGAATTACATTTTTATCACTCATACATTACTATTCTATTTCATCATCTCCCTGTCCTTTTGCTTTTTCTCCAACACACTTATTTTTTATTAGGAGTACATCATATCCAGTCATAACCATGTTTGCTGAATTTGGGGAAAGAGTAGCTTGTAAGTAGAGTCATAGCACAGTAGTTTGTATAAGGGGAAGCCTTTTTCTCTGCTTCTGTCTTCTTTCCAAAAAAGTTGCTTCCAGTTCTCTCAATAGGGGAGGAGAGAGATTATTCTTAAACAATGTATCATCCTTTTTTTCCTGCACTGAAAAGCAGAACCATGTTGATGTGCTGTCAAGCTACAAAGCGGTAGTATGATGATGCCAGCATTGGAAGACTATCATATGAAATGTACATTCTTGCAACAGTAAATTGCTAATCAACTAATTGGACTTGTTGCTGTTGTTAATATACTTCTATTTGATAAACATTGTCACTCAGATTCTCTTTTCTTATCCTGTGATAGTGAAAGTATTGCCTGACCTCAGGTCAGTTTGGGATTGGATCAGGTTGTTACTTCACAGTGACCGGGCTGTTTTTACCATGAGAGACATTATTTTGGTCTCAATTAATAGTTTCTGGGAATGTAGACAGGAGTTAACTAGAGACAGAGAAAAAAATCTAACAAGTCATTTTGGGTAGGCAATGCCTCTCCCAATACAGGATTATTCCCTATAGCGATATATACTTTACAATGCTTTGTCTGATCCATTTCTAATTGATTCAAGGGGTGGGACCTCAACCACTTTCCAGGACTATTCTAGTATAATAATTTCTTTCCTGATGTGTTCAATGTAAAACTTCCTTTAGTTAATTTCACTCCCATTTCTCCTAGTTATATGCCCTCTTTCGACATCTTGAACAATTCCTCTCCTCAACCTTCATTGACTTTCACACGGCATCATAACCCCACTTAGTCAGTGTTTGGTCAGGCTGCACGCATTTAGTTCTTCTATTCTTTCATCATGTCAGTCACTCCAGCCACTTAATCATTTTTGTTAGTTTTCTCTGAATTACTTTGTTAAACATCTGCCCTGGTTCTGGAGAGCTCAGAACTGTACCCAGTATTCCAGATGCTTCAGCAAGAAACCATTTCTGTAGTTCCTGCCGCCTCCGCTTATGCATCCCAAAACTAACTAATTTCATTTTAGGACTTTTCCGTGTTGCACATCTCACACACATACACACGCACGCACCCCGCACACACTGTGCAATGGATTATTCCGCAGATATTTTTTCCCGTTCTCTTCCTGATATTTCTAACATTTCCAAGCCCCTTTGTATTCTCTCTCTGTCCTGCTCATATTTGCTCTACCACCTAATTTAATAATATCTGTGAATTTAACTAATGTCTTGTTTAGCCCCTCTTCTTCCATTGCATTAATCATTATCATTAACATGTTAACTGAAACCATGCCCAGCACTGATCTCGACAGCACCCCATTGAACCTCTTGTTCCAGCTTGATAGATTGCCACTTCCCTCTGTGTTGAGTCGTTCAGCTAGAAATCAGTCCCTGTGATACTGTTTATAGCCACACAATTTGAATTCATGTATTGAAAAAGATTCCGTTAAAGATAATGTGTAGGTTTGAGTTATACCCACTAGTTCATGCTCGCCCACATTGTGTCAAGTCCACTGCAGCTTGATTATTATTACCCTTACCGCTTGTGTTTTTGCATAGCCACAAAATATAATACCGTTCCTTTCTATTTTTGTTGTTGTTGTTGTTGCCTAAAATTGAAGGACCATTCCCTCTTCTTACCCAAACTAGAAGCACATGCTGGATTTTTTTATCTGCATTAAAGCCTGATCAACAAGCAGCCCTGCCCTCTTTGAATTGAGTATGCTGGTGCTCCATCCGATGCAATGGAAACAGGTTTACTGCTTTGTAGTTTGGAATTTAATTTGTAATCAAAGTGCTTGATTCAGTTGCTTTACTATTACAGCAGGGTGTTTAGTTTTGGCTCAGGATTAACACATAAGGCATGTTTTGCTGTTGGGTTCAGCCCAAATTTACTGTGCTTTCTAAAACAATTTGTTTTGCATATCTGTAGCTAGGTTGAAATGGCTGCCAGTATTCAAGTGAGACAGATCAATTGCCCATTCTTTGCCTCAGGCTCATAAGCACTGATCTGTGCAGTTTTTAAATAAGTTTGGGGGCGGGGTTGTTTTGGGTTTTTGTTTTGTTTTTTTCATGTAATGCGTCTGTCCCCATCTGGAGTTCTAACATTTGTTGTACAATTCTGGTTGGAGACCACTGTGGATGGAATTACAGCCTCAGCTTCTGTCTAAATAGCCCTGAGGCTACTATGAGCAATTCTGTTTCTACTGTCTGCTTTACTTGGTTAGCAATCCCAGCCTGGAATTCTCAGATGAGCAAATCATTGGCTCTTTGTTAGTTTTCCTCCTTCGCCCCAATGTTCTCTGATTCTCTAGATTCAGCGTTTTAAGACCAACTTCATATTCATTTAATTGTACTACAGTGAAAGGTTGTTATTTTTGAATCATGTTTGGCTTCTTTCCCCATTTTAACTTCCTTTGCTGCACAGAGGCTATTGTTAGTACATATAGGGCTGGATTCACAAAGAAACTTAAGCATGGTGATGCTGAATAAATTTTAGGCACCTAGAAAATCACTGGAACTCACAAAGCCTGAGTTAGGCTTCTAGGCTCTCTATTCAATGAATGGGGAGAGAGACAGACACCTTAGACTGGGATTCACAAAAAGTCAGTATGCTAGGCAGCTCCCCAACTACGCTAGCCCACAGGAGACGCCAAGCTGAGGAATGTGTGCTAAGCTCCGCCCCTCTTTCAGATCCAGGCCCCAGTCCAGGCTGCACAGAGGCACCTTCCTCTGCTTGGGATTCTCAACTGCAAACCCTCTCTTGAAGTTAGGTGCCTTTGCTGTTCTTGCAAAGGAGGAGGAGCTCTCTCCTAACTTTTAGCCCAGTGGTTGGGGAAATCCCTGGTTCAAGTCCCCCCTCTCCTAAAGGGAGGAGGATTTTGGACAGGATCTACTACCTCTCAGGTGAGTGCTCTGAATTATGGGATAGTCTGATATGAGTAGGGCCCTACCAAATTCACGGACATGAAAAACACATCATGGACCATGAAATCTGATCTCCCCTGTAATATCTGTCTATTGTAGGAGAGGGGCAGGGCTGGGAGCGCCGCAGCTGAGGGCTCCTACCCTGTGCCAGGCTCCAGCTGCTAATCCTGGCCGGGCTGGGGAGGCACAGAACTTCCTCTTCTCTTACATGGGCCACTCTCGGGGTATGGTCAAACCCACCTCTGGGAACCTTCCCCAGCTTCAGGAAGCTCTCTGGCTGCTGACTCGGAGCCCAGCTCTGAAGGCAGCGCAGAAGTGAGGATGGCGCACCTTCCCATGCTTTCGCTCTCTGCCACTCGCCCAATGACTCCTTCATTATTTATTCACAGTGGAACAGCTTCAACAGCTTTCCCCTCCTCCTCTTCCACCCTATCAGCCATTTTGTGCAAGCTCACCTACGGGCACTTGCTTCAGTAGGCGAGGTCTGAGCATGCTTACCAGATCAGTCCCCATAGATGAGTTAGAGGGAGGGACACCTATCTTTCCCTTGTTTGTGCATTGCACTGAGGCTTATGTGTCTGGCTATGTGGTAAGGGGCTGCAGTATACATGCACAGAGGCAGAAACATAGGTGCCCAGCAAACGTCTACTGCAAAAATGTAGGCACCAAGCAAATTTAAGCAAGTTTAGAGAGGTTAGCAGCAGCTGAGCAGGTGGTTTGTGAATCCCCATGGACCAGATTCTGGGATTTAGACACCTGAAGAGGCATTTAGGCATCTAAGTCTTTTTGTGAATGTAGCCTATAAATGTGAATTCCTTGTAGTATAAACAAGTCCTTGCTATCAAAAAAGTTGCTGTTTCTGTAAAAAAGATGTTTGATTTTACTGAAAACACATTTATAAAATGCTTCATCTCAAAATTCACCACTCCGGGCTCCTCCTTTAAGGGGATTTTTAACAATACGTAAAGAAGTAGGAGTCAGTCAAGATATGTAAAAATATAGACCTCATGGGCAACAAATTCCAATGCCTGGCCATGCTGCATCTGGTTCAGGCCTCAAAGGAGGGGCTGTAAGCAAGCACCAACCTGGTCTCTGACAGAAGGTAGAGCAGTCTTAAGGCATATGATGCTCAAGGGCCATTCTGGCAGCCCTAGACTAACCTGATCAAAGACTCTTTGCCCCAGCCATGGCCACTATCCACGGAGTGGCATAAGACCAGCTTTCAGGAATTCCCCCATGTAGCAGAATCTCCAGCATGCTGGTTAGGCTGGCTTTAAAGGCTGCTCTGTATTGCTGGGGCCATGAGTGGCACAGAAATCACCGCAGAATCAGAGTGCTAAAATGGGCACGTTTGTAGCCCATCCTTTCCCACCCACAGCTGAATCCAGAAGATATTGGGCACAGCTCAAGATCTGGCTCATAACCCTCAAGTGAGTTACGCTGTTATGGAAATTGTGATGATGTCCCAATCAAAGAACTCTTAACAATGGCTGAGAAATAAACATTAAGCACCAAATAAACTCCAAGGACTCAACGATCTCATTTTCATGCAAATATTGTTGGCAAGAAAAAACAAACAAACTATATTTTATGCCAAGAGAATTGTTTTTAATTAGAAGGTTTTTCAGGGTTTTCCTTGAGATGTCAGCTGCTCTTAAAAGATAACACTATATCTTGCTCATTTGTGGAGGCATGTAGAAGGCACAGCAGCATGAGTTAATGAGTATAAATCATAACTTTTATGAAATCTCAAATGCAGCACAGTATTTGTACTGATTCTTAGCCATTGTGCCATATATTGCTGCTTCCCCAGAGAGTTCAATCTTTTGCCCTCTGGCTTTCCTTCCAGTTCCAAGGCGTTCGTTTCGTCTAAAGCATATTGTTTTAGACAACCCATGCATGTGATCACTCAACACTCATTAGAGGTTAGTTCTGAGGCCTTAATTATCCCCTCCCACACACAAATACACAGAAGGAGAAAAGTTAAGGCAAATTATCCATGGCTTGAAAGCCATCAGCATCATACTGACTCATCCCCTCTCACAAGGGAGGGGATTGTGTGCCCAAGGAGAGAGGATGGCCCAAGATCCGTGGGAAAATCCAGCCATGGTGAGGAAGCCACATGGAGGGCTTGCCCTGCTGTGCTCCTCTCTTGGGAGCTGTGCTGCTTCTGACCCGCCCACCCCCACCCCCAACCAAACCTCTGCCCCATCTCTTCCAAAGGCAGGAAACAGCATAGGGTAGGCTAACAGCATTAACCCCCAGCACAACTGCCACAGAAATTCAGTAAGTTTGCTGCATAGAGCAGGCGAGCAGCTCTTCCCCATGCTGTCCTCCCAACGCCACAAAGCCCTGTCTGCACAGTAGTTGCAAGGAGGAGTTGCAGCAGGCTCAGCATAGAATGGTGCTGTACTGATTCCATTGCCTTTCTTGCTCCAGCCTTTGGTACAAATCTTTGCCATCTCTGTGCAGTGGCAGCCAGGAGAGAGCAATTCTAGCCCTCTGATATCTTCCTCATTATAGCTTTACCCTTCAAATCACCTCTATTCCAAACATGTTTTGAGATCCCTGTATAAACCATGCACTTCCAAATTTGACTTTATTGGATGCATCTCTGGGCTGTTCTTAACAGTTCATTCTGCTCCCTAAAATGGAAACTGTACTCAACACTTGGCATTCTGTGGTAGTGCTTTGTCATCAGTTTTGATCAACGTTTCTCCTTAAAGGTGGAATGTGCTAATTAGCACCCTGACACCCTGAACTTCATAAACAATAATTTGACTGTAGGCAATTCTAACCCTATGTTTCTACCCAATTACCAATTTTAATTGCCAAGTATCATCTGACTTCTGTTATTTTGTCATGTGAAATGTTATGATTATGCAACTGCATTTATTACTAGATTAGTCTGGCTTGGTGTTTCCTCTATTAATAAGCATGCTGTCTCACTCAAGCGTTACAGAATTTGGGGGTTTGGGTTTGGGGTTTTTTTTTCTGATCTCCACTCAGGGCTGTGCAGATTTATTTATTTTTTAAACAATCACATGCACCCCTAGGAAAGTAGTCACTCTTGTAATCAATTTCCAGTGTTTTCACCTACAGCATTTTCCAAATTGTCAACTTTCTATCTGCTAGCTTTTTGTACTTTGATTAGATTACCACAGAACAGAGGCCTGACAAATATTTATCAAAGATCAGCACTATTTTTATGTTTGTGGTCAGAATAAACCCTTGTTTATACCATTCCTATTTGGTTACATTGCTGTGCTGAAGAGAATTTGTTTCACCAATTGGAAATTCACGTGTTCTATAAATTCTGTTCTTTCTGAAGGAAAATAATACTGATTTTTCATTTAAGACTAATCACCTACAACTTGATTTTCATCTTAAAATCCACAGACAAAGGCTCTCCAGCTCCATATTTTGTTTGTCAGAATATTTTTATTTCCATTTTGTTGCGCGCTACAGATTCTATCTTGACCTTGAATTTTAGATGTTGCCGACACAGGTGATTGACTGAAACGTGCCATTTTCTGAGATACACATTATTTTCGCTTGAACGTCAAATACATTACTGTTTTTTCTTATCTAACAAATTAAATACAGCCAGTCCACAAAGTGGTGGTGATCTGGATACTAGTTTTAGCAGCATGATTCTGGTATTTTAGTAGCACTGTCTCTAAAATCAATAACAGTGTGTTTATCACCTAGTTGACACTACTTCAACTTCCATTTCAGAGGAAGCACAGATCTTTTAGTTTCCTTTAAATAACATCCTGACATTTTTATGGTAAACTTCAACAAAGCAGAGGATGTCAGATTGGCACCTCAATGCTTTTAAAACTGCCTTAGTAGTTTTTGTAAAACCCACGATGCACAATTTGAGTGATGATTTTTACAGCTTTTTTGCATTTGTGAATAGAATTTTCACGAGTGAGCAACTGAAGTAGAAGCAACTAGTATTTAATCCCACAGTCGTCTTAATATGAGGTTAGCAGGGGAGCATGGCCAGTCCTATCCCCCATGGAGCCCTATCAGAGGAGTACCTGTGGAGTTCCACACATACAGCCCTGTTCTTTCACATGGACCAGGGGAGATCCACAACAGAGGATCCCCTCATTGTGGCGGTAATCTGGGCCCCTGTCTCAGTTTGATCTAGGTAAACCATTAAAGTTGATTCAAAGTAGTTCACTCTGCCTTGTGAGTTGTGGCTACATTCATACTGTACAACTTTTGGTTCTTGTCCATTGTGCTCAGGTCTTTCACCTAAGTAGTCTATCATGTTGATTAGCACCTAACTATTCCCATATTAGGTATCACTCAACATGAAGAATGCTGGCAGAATTAAGCCTTTGGTAAAACTAGAAAGTATAGCTGTCCTCACTAAACTTTATCACTGAAAATCACTTGCAGTATTTTTCTGTGACTTTTCAGATAAAAGAAGTCTATCATCATTATTTTTACTCTGTTACCCTGTGTTCTTTACAATGGTTTGCTTCAGGCAGTTGAGCTTCTGTTAATTTGTGGAAGAGAGATTCTTTTTTAAAGGGATATCTTTATTTTATTTTTTTAATTGAAAAATCCTTTCCTTTAAATCCTTACATATTCTTTGTCATGCTTTGCTCTAGAGGGATGATCCACAATATAAAGGAAATATTTTTAATTATAAATGTGTAATACAATCTTTCTTTGCTAGTAGTTGTAAAATGTGTTGAATTATGTAATGAAGTAAGGCAAATATATATATTTTTTGCTATAATAAGGGGGGGAAACAGCAAAGTAATGGGTATTAGCCAGGATGGGCAGGCATGGTGTCCCTAGCCTCTGTTTGCCAGAAGCTGGGAATGAGCAACAGGGGATGGATCACTTGATGATTACTTGTTCTGTTCATTCCCTCTGGGGCATCTGGCACCGGCCACAGTCAGAAGACAAGATACTGGGCTAGATGGACTTTTGGTCTGACCCAGTATGGCCTTTCTTATGTATGCCTTACTGGCTGAAATTTTATTATTAATTTAAGTTTTAACGTCATGCTTCTCTGTAGCAGTTTGTAGCCTTCTGAGGTGAATGGCTACTACAGATTACATGCAATGTTGTTGTAATCGTGTTGGTCCCAAGGCATGAGAGAGACAAGCTGGATGATGTTTTATCTTTCATTGAACCAACTTCTGGTGGTAAGAGCGACAAGCTTTCAAGCTACACAGAGCTCTACTTCAGGTCTAAGAAAGGTACTCCGGGCATGTCTACACTTAAAACACTGCATCAGCGCAGCTGTACCACTGTAGCGCTTTAATGATGATGTTCTATGCTGACTGGAGAGAGCTTTCCCATCGACATCGTTAATCCACCTCCCAGAGAGGTGGTAGCTATGTTTGCAGGAGAAGCTCTCCCGCCAGCATAGGCCTGGTCTACACATGGGGTTAGGTTGGTATAACTACATCACTCAGGAGTGTGGATTTTTCACGCCTCGGAGCAATGTACTGATACTGCTATAGGTCTGTCGTGTAGACCAGACCTCAATGTGTCACAACTAAATACAAGGTGGAACAGATTGTTTAGCATAAATAGTTAGCATGTTTTCTAAGAGACCAGTGAAGGTGAAGTGGTTAACATCCCTGTAGTTAAAGACAAAAGAAGCTATTAGTAGGTTACAGATTGTTGTAATAAACCATAAGAAAGTGTAACTCACTAAACCCCCCTTTGTCCTATGACTACAGATGTGTTAACGGGCCACTTTACCTTTTAGGTGGTTTGCTGCCTTGTGGAATCCATAGCCCCAAGTTAGGCACTTAGGCTAGGGTGACCACATAGGGACAGTCCCAATTTTTGGGTCTTTTTCTCATATAGGCTCCTATTAACCCCTCACCCCCGTCCCGATTTTTCACACTTGCTGTCTGGTCACCCTAACTTAGGCTCCCTGTACCATGTCTGGGGAGAGTTAAGAGCATAAGAATGAGATTCACAGAGGCCAGCAAGCTGAGCAGAAAGCTGCTAAGGCTAGGGAAAACTGAGGAGAGGTGTGTGGCCTAAGCCCAGCCCTCCGAGTGATTTAGGTGCCTAAATCTAGGCTGGAGGGAAGATTCTGCCTCTGCCCAGATTCACAGCCATTAACCCTCTCCTGCAGTTAGGCACTTAAGAGGGTTTTTGAAAGACACAACACTGGTACTGCTGCTACTGTGGTGGTGGCAGCTGCTGCCTTGGACCTCCCTCCCGCCCTGTTATAATCTTTATCCCAGTGCTTAGAGCACTCACCCAGGCAGTGAGAGACCCATGTTCAAATCATTCCTCTGCCTGATGTAATAAAGAAATTTGAACTCGGCTCTCCCACCTCTCATGAGAGTGCCCCAAGCACTGGGATATTCTGGGGTGAGGACTCTCTCAATCTTTCTTTTTCAAACCAAGCCACTACATGCAAATAATTAAATATGTATTGGGCCAGAGAGAGAGTGAGAAACAGTGACTCTATAGGCCAGCGGTTAGTGTCATTTAGGCTCCTAAGTCTCTGTGAAACTATGCCTTTGCTTCTGTGATTTTCTTCACACAACCTAAACTTCTTTAACACTATTTTCCAACCAGTACTGATGCTGAAATGGTCTTTTATTTCAGACCAGTTTTACACTGAACATGGAGCCTTAGCAAAACCGACAATCTAGACCACTTCTTTCGGAGAGCAGGGAACCATCTGCTTAACACCATCAAATCTTTAAAAGCGCAGGTGCTAAACCCAGTGTTGAGGCTGCAGGGGCAATAACTCTTCTACTGAGAAAAAGCCAGGAGAGTTTTAAAGCTTTTCACACAATACTTCCTTATTGAAGGAGGATGCAATTCTTCCCAGATTCCTCAGGCACCTATTCCATTGGACAGTCCTGAAAGATTGTGTTCTCATAGTAAAGATAAGGAAATTTAACAACAAAGTTTTCACTGGTTTCCCTCCCCCTCACCTGCTGTCATAGAAGGGAGCGATGCTCTCTTTGATAGAAATAATTTACTAAGAACCTTCATGCAAGATATGCCAAGAGCGACCTCCAGCTCGCAGGCATTTGGCACAGCTCCTGTTGTTTTGCCCTAGGGGAGGCTTCCTTGTGGCTTACATTGCAGAATTGCTATCTAAATCCACAAAGGTTGTTAGTCAAGTCGTGACTGCAGTAACGTGCAGTGAGCCCCGATTCTCTTTACCACTCAGTGCTTTAATTGTGCATGGGTGTAAAACATGTGACTTAGTGAAGTTACTCCTGATTTACACTGGCACGAGAGGAGAACTGGGTGCAGTAAGTCCATTCTCTAAATGAGGAAAAGGATCCACTAAGCGCTTAGTTGCACATGTCCTAAACAGGCACAATTCCCATTGAAGTTTTAGCCGCCAAGATATCATTTCAAAGCAGTAACTTCACTGGGAGTTGAGCTTGTGCAAGGAATCTGTGATTAGGTGATAAATCTGTTCCTACGTCTGGCCACCAGTACTCATACAAACTCATGAACAATGAGAATTCAGTAGGGAATAACAAGACTTAGTTATATATGTATGTGTCTATAAAGAGCCCAGTAGTCCCCTACCACTATGTAATCTGGCTGCTTCTACAGACAATCAAACCCAGTGCACATGGGAGTTTGGGGGAGCAAGAAGACCAGCACATGCGGGGAGATTGGGATAGAACTACTATGCAGAGTTAGAGTGGCTGGGACTGTCTTCCCAGATCATTATTCTCTATGTTCTAGTAGTGCTAGATGCCAATTTCAGTGAAAGGGGTTGTATTGTGCTAGACCCTGTAACAGTCCTTGGACTAAAGAGATGATGCTGATATGAGAAAGAGGAGTAATATACCGTGGAGCAGAGTGAGGTTGGGATTTACCTCCTCCTTGGACTTGTGCATAAGTGGATATAACAAGAACTGGTATGTACCTTATTTAGTACAGTTTGTATTCAAATGCCAAATATAGCACTTGATCAGATTTCATCCGATGTAAATACAGACTTTGTTTAAATGACCTTTGCTTGCTATGAACATCTCTAATTTTCACCTAATAGTCATTTCAGGGATTACTCTCTATACCGGGGTAGTCAATTATTTTTTGTCTAGGTCCAAATTTTTGGTCAAGGAATAATCAAGGTCCAAACTCCAGAGAAAATAATAAATAAATAATAGTGATAAGTAAATAAAAAGATTTCAGGGTCTGTTCAAAAGCATCTGGCGGTCTGGATTGGGCCCACGGTCCACCTGCTGACTACCCCTGCAATACACATTAACTTGATTATCATTTCTTAACTACGCTTTTTCATTGTAATTATTCAGATCCCTATGTGAAAATCCATCTGATGCAGAATGGTAAGAGACTGAAGAAGAAAAAGACAACAATTAAAAAGAACACTCTGAACCCCTACTACAATGAATCGTTCAGCTTTGAGGTACCCTTCGAGCAAATCCAGGTAATGTCAAACCCTGCTTTCCCCTTCCTCTGAATTCCATTTCTCAGCCCTCATAAATATTTAACAGGGACCTGGATAATTCTGAAGTGTGCATGCCTTCATTAGCACCTATGTGCCAGCCCCGCTCTACGTTAGATGAGTGTGACTGCTTCAAGAGGGAAATGATAACATGCACGGAACTTATGAAGTGTTGATTCATCAGTGAAAAATGGATAACTGACATTTTATGGTCAGAAGCAATGGATTCCCAAAAGAAAAACCAAACAGGAAGATAGTGATAAGAGAAGAAATGCTCTGACAAAAGTTATAGAGATAGGAGTTAAATGAGTTTCAGCCTTTTTTCCCCATATCATATTCATTATTTAATTAGCCTCATCAGATCTGTGGTGCCTGTGACTGGAGGTGTGATGTGCAGTTATAGTTCCTGTTGCTTGACTCTTCTGAATCATCCATTTTAAATGGAATAAAATGCTTAAACACAAATAAGTTAACTGACAGATCAAGAAAAGTTTTCAAAAGCACCTAAATCCCATTTTCAAAAGTGATTTAGTAGCTAGATTTATCTAAATATCTTAGTATTTAGGCACCTAAATATAAAAATCAATGGGAATTAGGCACCGAACTCAGTTACGTGCTTTTGTAAATCTGGCTCTTGGGAGCATAAGTGTCCAAGGCCCTGATTGTCAAAGGTATTTAGGTACCTAGCTCTCTTTGAAATCAATGGGCTTAAATATCTTTGAGGATCCGGGCCTATGTCATTTATGAAAATTGGACTTAGGTATATTTGAAAATTTTACCCGTCATGTTTTAATTGTTTCAAATTTAACTTCCTTGTGGTTCTGTTAAAATGGCTTTATTACTATTTACCTCATCGAGGAGTCTCAATTCAAAAATGTGTAATTGGAGACCAATATCGTAAGTCATTATATTTTGGTATTTGTTATAAGAAACTGTAGTTAGAAAGGTTATGTTATTACATTTATAGAAAAACATATTTAAACATTATTTAAATGAATACTGTAAATGTTGCTGTGACCTTTGGTACTTCAGGTATAACATTCATTTAGGTAAACTTCCATTAACATGTCAAGTAATGGAATAATGGTTATACCAAGTCCATGATCATTAGAGAGCAAAGAGAAGAGAGGGATCATGGAGGCAAAGCAGAGTTGTCAAAACTAGTAGAAACAGCTCATTAGCAGCACCAATGTAAAACAGGGTAAGAAACAATCTCATCATAAATTCGTATTTGTGAATAATCTACAGCTATGCAGGCGCACAGAACTGTGCAAAAGAGAGAGGTGATCCTGGAGCACTGAGTTTTAAAAACAAGACTTTAGTGAACTATCGTAAAAGGTGCTGAGTTGACCCCACTGGAGTGTGAAATCCTACACAGGACAAGCACAAAATAGGCAGCTACCCCATTCTGAACTGCCAGTGTTCAGCTATTGACTTCTGAGTGTGAAAGAATAGTTCAGTCTCCATGCCCTTTCAGGGCCAGCGCACCCACTAGGCGACCCTAGGCGGTCGCCTAGGGTGCCAGGATTTGGGGGGGCGGTGGGCGGCTGCCTCCCGGCTCCGCGGCTGAGCAAAGAGCCGGGGAGGGGGGGCTGGCTGCGGCTGCCTTCTGGCTCCGTGGCTGAGCCTGGAGCCGGGGCGGGAGGGTGGCTGGCTGCAGCTGCCTCCCAGCTCCGCGGCTGAGCCAGGAGCCGGGGGGGCAGCTGGCCGCGGCTGCCTCCCGGCTCCGTGGCTCCGGGAGCTGGGCGGGCACCACGGGCGGGGAGCAGGCTGCTGCGGGCGGGGAGCCGAACTGCCGTGGCCCATGGGGGGGTGAGAAGCCACGGGGGGGGGAGCTGACTGCTGGGGGGGGGCGGCATTAGCTGGGAGGGGTGCACAGGGCTGGTGCAAGGAAGTTTCGCCTAGGGTGCGAAACTTCCTTGCACCAGCCCTATGCCCTTTCAATCTCTGGCCACTCTCCTGAGGTTGCTAATACAGGTGCTTATTGCTGTTAGTGGTCTTTTATAGCAATATCCACAGACATTTGCACTGAAACCTACATTTCAAATAGGCCACCAATCAGCGACCAGACGGCAATGATTTTCAGTCACTAATTAAGCTGTGCAGATTTGAACCAGTGACCAGAAGATGAAACTCATTTCATGATCAGTCCACTGAGTCCTCCATTCCCACCCCCTCAAGGCTACACCACTGTTTGTACTGTGTCCATCCTTGCGGGGGGTCTGACAATAAAAAAAAAACATTCCACTAGTCATTAGGCTAATGGTTCCCAGTAACATCAGGCATTTTATTTTGTACCATAATAAGAATTTTAAACAGTCTTACACCAAAATAAAGCCAATACACTTTAGGGCAATGATCGTCCCCTGCATCTAATACATAGATGTCCATTTAGGGCAATCATTGACAATAAAAGCAAATACACTGCAAGCAACATTATGTTGTAAGACATTATTCTGGCTTCTAGAAATAGAAGCATGAAGGATATTGCATTTTATCATGAATGGTCTTGGAGAAGAGAATCTGAGTTTGATGTGCACTTTTGTCATAAATGATTATGTAAATACTTACATGCCTGGAGCTGTCATATCTTCCTCTGGCTCATTGATTTGTGCACTCTCTCATGGGAAGGGGCTATAAAGAGTCATTATGACTCAGCCTTTGTAGCCTTTACTCACAGGAGTAATCCCATTAATAGTAGTGGAATGACTACTGCAAGTAAGGACTGCAGGATCCGGCCTTTTTAGAATAAAAGGATGACTGACTCCTTGGCACTAAAAATATTTTTCTGTGTAAATTACGTTTTCCCGCAATTCATAAAACCTACTGTAGAAACAAATCCCAGTCTGTCATGAATCCAGGAGCTGTGTACATTTATAATAGCATGAAGCAGAGTCGGGAAAACAGTCATACATTCATCTTTTAAAATGAGAGTCTCGCAGGGAAAGTGTATACAGTTAAGTCAAATCAGCCTGAGGCTGTTTCATCTCAGATGCTATTGAGGAAAACCCAGTTTCACTAGGGGAATAAGTTATATTTGTGCTATTCAGACAAAGAGTAAGGACCAAATGAGCACACACGCACTTACTAATGCACAATGTAGACACCTGAGATTCACTTAGACTGGGCCATATGGGAGGCAATCCATAACCTGGTGTAATATCCAATCTCTTTCCAACCTCCTCAGCATGTAGATTACATTAGCCTGACTTGCCTTAGACTCTCATGCACCTAAATGTAATTTACTCCCTTATGTAACAACTCTGAATTTGGTCCCCTGACTCTACATTGCTGTAACTAACATGCTGGGGGGCTAGAAAAGAGGCCTGGAACATGAAATGCAACTAACAAATAGACGAGTCTAAGTGTAAGTTACACGTCTGAATCTGATCCTCTGAGATTGTGGGTGTAACTTACACAGTGGGGAGGATAAAAATTACACGAGTGTCAACTTCTTTAGACTTACATCTCAAGCGAGCCCTACAAGCCTATGCCAGTCTAATCATCTGCCAATCTAATCATCTTTCTACAAAAAACACAAGTTAATCTGTTGGTTTTTTTAATATTGCCTGAGAACCCATTTGAATAAGAAATCTGATTAGAAGAAAACTATGGGAGGGACTTTGGCTCAGGACCCACCTACAGTAGCTTTCTTGGAACATGCTGTTTGTTGTCCTGCTTTGGTGACCAGGCTTCTATTCCCAGCTCAGCCACTGACCAACCTTGGAGAAACTGAGGCACAGAGGGGGGAAATGACTTGCCCATCTGTAAAATGAGGATAATGATGCTTACCTCCTTTATAATGCACTTTAAGGTTTACTGATGAAGTTCACTATATAAGGGCTAGGTAGCATTATTATTGACTTCCAAGGTGGGTGCAAAAACCTATTCCATGGGTAGATAAAGTGCACAGTAGTCATTTCACATGCTCTGTTGCTGCCTGCAAAAAACAATAGCACTCTGACTCCTGTGTAATTCTGTTTGTTTGGGATTTCACATCAGAAGCCCAAATAAAAATAAGAGAATAAACAGCTGTGTTTTGGCTCTGTGGGTGGGTTCCTTCTCCGGAGGGTTGTACTTTTGCCATCATGTTTCCTGTCGGAGCTGATTAAGATAATAAAAATTTGCATGTGGTTTTAAAGATATATCTCATAATAGTGGACCAAAAAAAAAAAATAACAAAAGGTATGCCCATACCTGGCTATCGTATTTTGCTTCACACACACCTGATCCCTACTCACCTGGTCCTTTCAGCCAACCACTGCTTTCTTTTAGAATCTTTCTAAAGTCCATGTCTTCAAACATGCAGAAACAGGAGCTACATCATCTTATGTTGATATAAATGAATGTAGACCCAGATGGGAGGGTGCAGCCCTCTTGGTGTGGCAGGGTGGAAGAGCCACCCTACACACTGGCTATGTCCAAGATCTGAGGAGCACAAGGGATACTGGTGTATGCCACCTCTTGAGCTGCACTGTGCATTCCTTAGCCATAACAAAGGATCTCTTCCATATAATGAGCAAAACAATGAATTGACATGGCTGTTTTGATCTTGATTTCATTCATAGGAGTTTGTAATCTATTATTTCAGACTTTGACTTCTCATATCATCTGCTACTACTTATTGTGCTACCCACCCTCCCGCTTCTCGCCCAAAAACTCTGAATTCCAGTTCTGTACTGTATTTACCTGCAGGTCTTTCTCATTGCTCTTTCTTATCTCCTTCTAGAAAGTGCAAGTTGTTGTGACTGTTTTGGACTATGACAAGATTGGCAAGAACGATGCTATCGGGAAAGTCTTTGTGGGCTACAACAGCACTGGTGCAGAGCTACGACACTGGTCAGACATGCTGGCCAACCCAAGGCGACCCATTGCACAGTGGCACACCTTACAGGTTGAGGAAGAGGTAGACGCCATGCTTGCAGTCAAGAAGTAAACAAAAAAACAAAAGAAGAAAAAGAAGCCTTTCTGCATTTGCCCACATAGTGCTCTTTAGCCAGTATCTGTAAATACCTCAGTAATATGGGTCCTTTCATTTCCAGCCATGCGTCCCTAACACAGATGAGTGGTACTTAAAATCCTGTTTTTATTTGCACAACTTTAAATGTAGAGGGCCCTCTAAAGGGCCTTTCATTTCACCACTGCCCCCAGATCTACTCTTCTTTTAAGCAATATGATGTGTAGATAGAGCATGACAGAAATTATTTATTGTATCACACAGTTGTATATACCAGTATGCTGAGAATTTATTTCTAGTTTGTGTATTTGTATGTTGTAAACGTTTCCTAATCTGTGTATATCTAGATGTTTTTAATAAGATGTTCTATTTTAAATTATGTAAATTGACTGAGATATAGGAGAGCTGATAATATATTATAGGGTAACTATTGTACCGTCTGCATTCCAGCAAAAATTCCAACTTGTAAGGCACTAGTAGTGTTACACTGACATATTAAAGGACAACTTAAATCTGAGCTTTCAAGTGAACCATTTAAAATAACAAGATATGCCTACGCAGTACACCTTGGAGGGGTGAATCCAATTTTGTAGACTTCTTTTTCACAGGCAACTTAGCATGATCTGAGCAGCTCCGTGGCTGACCTCAAGGAAGCGTAGCCAATATATCATTTTTTCTGTATATATTTAAAAAACTGAAATCATGGCTTTACACTGACAGTTGAGGAAGCAGTTCCATGGGAGATAATTTCACATAACAACATGGGGGAGATTGTGTAGGGGTTGAGGGGAATTTCAGCAGTAATGAAATGCTGCATAGAACCATGAAAAAAAAGTAGCTCTCCATTATCACCTTTATACAAAATTAACATACTGTGAATTCCAGTTGTGATTTCACATTCTAGGATTCTAATGAGTTTGCACATTAGACTTTGTAACAAAATATTTTATTATACTAACAGATTAGAAGGAATGCAGAATATTTTTAAGCACAGCCGTGTATGTTTATTATACAAGTTTCATGGTGAACAGACAGTATTGTAATCCCATCAAAAGAAGACAAAAATTAGCCATAGTTCTGAATGCACTTCAAAGTAAGCCAAAAGAGAACAGCTAGTGACCTTTTTTATATACTATTTATACTTAAGTTTTAATTTGTCCTTTAAAAACAAGTGAAACAAAACAAACAAGTTCAAGAAAACTGAAGCAACCTTTTATGTATACTAGATGCTCGTTTCAGGAGGAGTTTTTAAATGTTTTCAATGTTATTATGTAGTAAATGGCACTATTATAAAGCTATTAGTCATTCCATAAGAGTCTTGAAAGACTGCTCTGTGTACCACTGTGACTGCCTTGTGTGCTTAGAAATGTAGTTTTCTCAGTGGATAGCAATCAATTTATTCCGTAGTGATATTGTAATAATACTGCCATTCCCTTCTACTGCACTGCCGAAGGAGTGCATAGCACAAGCAGTTCTAGTTACTCTGGACCAATTTAGAACTGACGCGCTATGCGTAGGACAAGGATATTATATAGAATGGGATGACCACACAGCATTTTGTCCAGCACTGTGCAATATTCCACATTCCGCCTGCCCACCCACACCTCCCATTTGTAGACAGTTTCGTCTCATGGCTAGACAGCATGTGATCTCAGATTATAGCATTTCATCCTGTCCTTTTGGGCATTACGTTTTATCTCACATCTCATCCTTTGAGACTCTTTATTTTACGGACTGTGAATATATTTATAATGCTTTGAAGACTTAGTTCTTTTCCATACCACTAAACACCAAAAAGTGTGCCACAATACACCTTTTGGAGGTGTGAATTTCTTTTAAAAGAAAGAAAGAAAGAAAGCTACAGCCTAAAATTATATTAAACTGAACAGGGGTGTGAGCAATGGAGTCCATACTGAAAAATTCCCCAACCCCCTCCAGATTTTACTTAGGAGGGATAAAGTGTAGCCCTACAGAATTCAGCCCATGTGTAGCAAACCAACCCAACTCTCATTAAATTGGGAAGCACAAAATGGATATGAATCAAACCGCTATAGTCTCTCCCCACTCCAAAATATAAGAATAGCAACACTGATCATTTTTAGAGTTGTTTCTTTTGACATGAAACATGGAAAAGGTACAACTGAGGCATATTTTGAGATAACATGTGTGAACACAGGAAGTGTCAAGCCGGAATATTTTTTAAAGGACCAAATCCCACCAGAGAAAGGAACTAGGTTTGACAGAGTTGCAGCAAAGATCAGGTATTCAGCTTCATGATATCCAGCTTTAAGTTGTTCATTCAAGAAATTTGCAGGTTCAAACTGCCAGAACCGATTCATTGTGTTAAGGTATTCTTAATGCATTCTCTTCCTACACTGCCAGACTGAATGTCACCAGAGAATTGGTTTGTAATGTACTATGACTCTCAGAGACCAAACCTGCTATATGACCAAGATGACATTTTCATCCTCAAAGAAGCCACATGTACCTTTCTGACAAAGCTGTGTAAAGTATTAGAATCTGATGCTGTAGAAAGATCCTAGTTGCCTTTGTGTATATTTACTGCCTGCTTGAGTGTTTCTACATGTGGGTTTTCTCTGTATCTTGTAGAAATGTTTGGGGTGTTTTATCCTGCCATATTGCTCGTGACCCACGAGCTGACAACTTTAGCTGTATTTTACCTTCATTTTTGATGAGGTGGTTTATATTTTGTTTCACTTTGTGTAGTAAATCCCCCAGTAGAGTTGTCATTAAAATAACATACATAGATATTCAATAAAAATGTTTTATTTCCTGTTGATGTCTCAGTGTTCCAACTCTTTTGATTTAAAATAAAAAAGACATTGCTCCTTAACGTTTATGAGCACAGTCACAGTCTGGCTTTGCTCGGATACAAGTAGACAAGTAACCAAAATCTGAAACTTAACATCTGCCTGGTCTCTGTAAATATAAGGGCTAACTACGAAGAAAACCCAGACACTCTAACTGTGCTCTCATTACTTTCCACCAGTCAAGGGCAATAAATTGTTTTTACAGCTCAAGTACTTCTTTTCCCAAGTAGTTTGAAGTACTGAGTGTTTATTGGTGGCTATATTATGATTTAGAACTCATACTGCCACATCAGGAGATGCTTTAGCTTCTATACAGAGCCAACAAGTAAGCCCACCCAGCCGGCTTATATCCATTTACTTTGTGTTAAAATGACAAACATCAGAAAAAATATTCATCTTTTTATTTAATGTCCACTCCAAATAGTGAGGTACTTGACTGAAATATCTGGAGGAACATGACCAGTGGCCACACAAAGCACAGAGAAAGGGCTCAGGATTTAAGTAACTCCTTCCAAGAAGAATAGTAAAAAATGAAGTAAGTTTTTAAAGGCATTTAACTAACATTTACAAATATTTATCACCCTGTGGGATCCCAACTACTGTCATTGCTTTCCTGTTCTCAGACCATGAGATAACTGTTTTGTTGGATCCTACACAGCAGTAACTGTTGATAAATATCTTTTGGCAGCAACCTCTGACTGTATTGCACCACTGTTTACCAAGAAGTATAGTATCAGAGGGGTTGCCATGTTAGTCTGTATCCACAAAAACGATGAGGAGTCCGGTGGCGCCTTAAAGACTAACAGATTTAGTTGGACATAAGCTTTCATGGGTAAAACCCCACTTCTTCAGATGCATTATTACAGCCTTACAGCCAGTGTTTAAGGCCAGACGGGACCACCAGATCATCTAACCTGACCTCCATGGAGCACAGGTCACCAACACCACCAGCACCAACACACTGAACCCAGCAACTGAAAATTAGACCAAAGTATTACAGCCCACGGGAGCCTAGACTGTTATGTGCCACAGGCAAGGAACAAAAGGAACAAAAACATTACATGGCAGGTAATTCTGGCAAGTGGCCCCCACCCACATGGTGCAGAGGAAGGTGAAGAACCTCTCCATGGTCACGGCCAAGCTGAGCACAGGGAAAATTCCTTCTGGATCCTCCACATATGGTGAGCGGTTAGACCTTGAACACATCACCAAGAACCAACCAGCCAGGCACCTGACAGCCAGAGAATGCTCAATATCACCTCAGAGCCCTGGTCCACCTGGCCAGTGTCCCATCTCCAGCCGTGGACATCCCTGATGCTGCAGAGAAAGAAGATTTTTTTTAAATTGAATACATGTGGCAGGAGAGAGAGAATCCCTTCCTGACCCCCTCCAGGGGCCAGCTGAACCCCTGAAGCTTGAGCTTTTAGGCACAGAAGACAAACCAGAAGTGAGCCTCAGGGCTGCTTATTCCTGCTCCCTCCCACAACAAACAACCCTGTTATATAGCTGCACTCAAAAATTTGTCCAGCTCTCTCTAAGTTGTTTGCCCCCACAACTCCTTTTTCAAGGCTGGTCCAGAACCTCAACCTGAGATGGTTAGAAACCTTATAATGTCCAGCCTCAATTTGTTAATGGCCACTTCATACCCATTTGTTCTTGTGCCAATATTGTTCTTCATCTTAAATAACTCTTCACCCCTCCTCCCCCCGGTCTTTATTTATAAAGCGTACTCATATCCCCTCTCAGCCTTCTTTTTTGCTAGACTGAACAAGCCAGGCTGTTTTAGTCTCTTCTCATATGATAGACCCTCCAGTCCCCTGGTCATCTTACAGCTTTTCTCTATACTTGTTTCCGTTTAACTTCACCTTTCTTGAATATGGGTGACCAGAAATATACACAGTATTCCTAATGAGGTCCTTCCAGTGCCTTGAACAAAGCCATTAATACTGCTCTATCTGTGTAAATGCATTGCCTGATGCATCCCAGGATCACATTGGTGGTTCACAGTCATCTTGTGATCAACCCACATACCCAGGGCTCTCACCTTATCTGTTATTTCCAATCAATAAACCCCCCAGCTTGGAGCAGAAATTCTTCTTATTAGATCTTAAGTGCATGACCTTGCACGTTGTACTATTGAATTTCATTCCATGTCTATCACTCCAGTTTTCAAGACCATCCAGATCTTCCTGTATAATAGTCCAATCCTCCACTGTATTGCTGATGCCTGTTAACTTTGTGTCATCAGCAAAATTTCATTAGTACACTCAGGGTCATTGTAAGGAAGTTTTGCACCCTAGGCGAAACTTCCTTGCACCAGCCCTGTGCCTCCCCAGCTAACGTCCCCCCCCCCCCGTGGCAGCTCCCCACCCCCCCGCAGGCCACGGCAGTTCCCCCCCTGCAGGCCGCGGCAGCTCAGCCCCCGCCCGCGGGCCACAGCAGCCTCCCCCCCACCTGCGGCGCCCCCCCCCCCCCCCCCCCAACTCCCAGCTCAGCTGCGGAGGCAGCCGCAGCCAGCCGCTCCCCCGGCTCCCGGCTCAGCCGTGGAGCCGGGAGGCAGGAGACAGCCGCCCGCTGCCCCCAAATCCTGGTGCCATAGGCAACCGCCTTGGGTCACCTAGTGGGAGCGCTGGCCCTGAGTACACTCCTACCCTTTGTGCCAAGATCATTATAGGCTTTATTGCTGCTCAGGTTTGAGAGCCCTCAAAGCCTACTGAACACCATGGAGGAGTTCAGCACCTCACCGAGTACTGAGTAGTTTACAGGATCAAACCCAAAATGATGGAAAAATGACACAACTCATTGTATTTTATCGTAGTCTTAAGAAGAAATGTATGTATCAACAAACAACAATTACAAAGCAAGACTTTGCTTACATCCATATAACCAAAGAAGAACTGCTTTTGTTCTTATCTACCCCTACTAATTGTCTCGTCAACAGCTTCTGACAGATGATCAGAGTTAGCCAGTGGCTGTCTTTACAACCTTCTGGAGTGGAACCCTTAGACGTTCTCCCAATTTAATCTACCACTTAAACCTGACCTTTCTGAGAATGCCTTAAAACTCCAATGCGCTCAGACCATTCAGAATGTCCTCTCCTCCCCTAGTCACACTTTCCCCCACCAACCAACCAAAACCTTGTGTAGCCACCAGCTCCAAGCAAGACAAAGTCATACGTCATAACGTCTTCTCAAGTTTCCAGCCCCAAAGTGATCGTGAGAGCAGTCAGGCTTTCAGGTAAATGATGCACGGAAGCTGCATCCATGTATTGTCAGAGATGCTGTGAGGATCTCTCCCTACAGGCTCTACAGCACCTAGATGTTAACATTTCTGTATTGCAGGGTACATATCTTCCCCAGAGCTGCAAGCGGTACCAACTTCAGGAGAAATTGGCTTCTTTTTCGCCTTCCAATATAAGCTGCTGCATGTTCATAAGAAGCAGCTGGTGCCTCAGCTCAATAGCTTCTGATCCCATATGAGCAGCAGTTTGCTTGAACACAGTTTTTCCACTTTGTCCTAGCGCATAGGGAAAAACAAACAAACAAAACAAACCCCCATGCTTCCGTTATCTTCTCAGTTTCCATTCTTATCAGCCATTTTAGTTGATTTTCAAAATGCTAGCCTTATGGCAGCCAAAATCAGTTTTTCTACCATGGATAATCAGTTAAATCTTGTCTTTACAACTAACATAAGGGAAAAAATGCTTCCGATAATAGCTATTATACTAAGTGGGAAAAGCATCAAAAATTACTCATTTTATTCAGCTCATTTAACCCCTAATCAACTGTCAAGTAAAATATTCTTCCCAACTGACAGCCTCAGTTAGTAAGAACCTACATCTCTCAATCATTTTTCACATCATGAGTTACTGAAAGAAAGCTAATTTCCTCTTACTTATGCAAAAATGATAATGAGGACATTATATATTCTGATTACTGTACAAGTCAGTTTCCTTATTTATTTTAGCATTAGCAGTTTCATTTCATATATTGCCAAATCAACTCCTTACCCTTAAAACTGATTTCTCAAGATATGCATTAAAAAAAAATTACTGCCAGATTCCTATTTCTGGCATCAGTTTAGGCACAAGTTTATTATCCACACGTTGCAGGAGTAGATTTTTTTTTTAATTTTTAAGAATATTCAGTTATTTTTTTCCTCCTACAGATACCAGTGTTAGTAGGCCTTTCTTGGGTCACAGCAAGAACAAACGCATCATTTCTGTCTTTGAGTGATACGGTAGTGGCCTTTGGCAATTTTGCCGAAGAAAAATAGTTACAGTTGCCTTGTCATCTGCAGTACGCCTTTGTACTTACTATAGGGTAGACTCTGAATATTGAGGTTACCTAATTTCACTCAAAAGTTTAGGGATGAAAAGTTACGGTCTGCAAAGTGGTATTAACCACTGTATGGTAACTACAGTAATGGTCACTGAAACAAGTAGCATCACCAAGTAGTTTATTAAGATTTTCCTGTATTCAATATAAAATTACATGTCATTACTAGCAACATATCGTTTGTGATACTTAGAGGCTCTTCTGAGGCACCAAACCTGTCAATGGGAAGCAAGAGTTTTACTTAGGTTTTTTTAAGCTCCCTGGGCAGGGATTGTCTTTTTATTGTCTGTATGAACAGTGCCTAGCACAATGAGACCTGGCTCAGTGGGCTCTAGGCACCACCCATAATATAAATAAATAATAGGGGCTCAGCCTCGCACAGGATTGGACCCACCATGTGATTCCTCAAGCTGAGTTCTTAGACTGATTCAGTGAAAATTTATTAACTCTCAGTATTGCTATGTACTGTATGTATCATCATTATTTAAAAACATTGTCATGAAAACACTGCACAGGATACTAAATACCACTAAACAGCACTGCTAATAAAAGAAGCCTTTTGCCAAAGGAAAGGAATGCATAATTCTGAGTGGCCATTATACCTAAATCTAATCTCCAAGCCTATCCCACATTCCTTCACAAATCCCTCAACATCTTACCACTTCATCCTTCCAGCCCTCTTATCTATGATTCCAGGGACATCTCTGCCCTTATATTCTCATCACATGTGTACACTTGCAGTTGGCCAGGGATGCCTATTTTTTCATCTTGTCTCTTTTTCCTAAAATAAAACTCACATCACCCCTAAGAAGTTGTTTCCAGTGCACTGAAAATGGATTTATCATCAAAAAAAATTCCAAGTATGGGCTTAGGATAAATGATCTATGGGACAAGACAAACTTATCACAAGGAAGTGGTCTGTGACTGTAAATCCTGATTGAAAGTCTGTCAGTTTGGAACTCAGAATGTAACACTGCAGTCAATTGTTTCACACCTAGTCAAAAATCTTATCATCCACTTGTTCTGGCAAAAGACAAACTGGAATGTACTCACTCATATCCCACTTGTCACATTTTCTTCTTTAGGAGAATGGCAATTTTATTAAGCCAATTTCTTGGAGGCATTTTCTGTGACATTCAGAAAACCAACTGGTCTTTCATATGCTGTTTCCGAGTTTCTTTTTCTTATAAAAGGTTATCCTACTCTCACACCATGAGGGGTAAGATTTTCAAAGATGATTCACTGACATTAATAGTGTGTGGGTAACTTGCCTAGTTGGCTTTGACAATCTACACTTAATTTTGGTAACATCTGTCAAGGTTCTCAGAGTTTTCGCTCATGCCTTCCTCATAGCTGATCTTGACTGACAAGGTCCTGGATGGAAGTTAATTAAGGAAATTAAGTGATCATCGGTTGAGAGGTAGATCTCTTGTCATGGATTAAAAAATGGCTACGAGATAAATCAAAGATTAAAAATAAGTGGTCAGTTTTCAATATGCCATAAAGTTAACGGTGAAGTTCCAAAAGGCTCAGTACTGGAACTGCTATTTATTAATTATCTTGAAAGCAGAGATGAACAGTGAGGTGCTGCATTTGCCAATGCACAAAATTATTTGTGTTGGAACAGATCTGAATTATGAACTCAGATACTTTAGTAATAAGTATCCATGTAGGCACTTCAGCCTACAGATAGTGATTACTTTTTCTACAGTGGTCTGTACGCATGTGTGTAATATTATCTCCAAAAGATACCAAATAAGAAGGGGTAGAAATCACAACTGCTGCCCACATCATTAATAAAAAGCCATTAGTGAATAAGCTGACAGAACCCTTTCCACTTATACAAAGCCATTACAACAAAAACCAAAAAGCTGTTTTTGTTGATGGTCTCCTGGCCATACTACATGCACGCACATTCAGGATGCAACTAAAAGTTCACAATGAACTATAAATTAAGTGTTTTAAGCAAGACACAAGAAGAGGCAGTTACTTACTATAATTGGAGGTTCTTACAGAAGTGTGGTCGCTACCCACATTTCACACATGGGGTGCGCATGCCGAAGTGAGTCCGAAGTGTTCTCCAAGCAGTGTCTGTTGACCTGCAAATGTGCAGTGTCTTCCCGTGTGCTTCCAACCAAGGGTATAAAGAGCAATCTGGGTCAATGCCACTCCAGTTCCTCCTCTTACCACAATGCAATCAAATACAGATAGGGACCATACATCTCGAAGAACCTCCAGTTACAGTAAGTAACCTCCTCGTCTTCCATCATGGGCCTTATGAGTATTTAACATACGAGTGCCTTGCAAGCAGTGGTCAGTGTGGAGATAGGTGCAAGGAGGCTGGTGGCAGAGCAGTTTGTAATACAGCCCTTCCTACTGCTGCAGCCAGGGCTGTCACTTAAGTCAGGGTGGCGTGTGCTGTAAACAAATGGACAGATCACTGAGTTGTGGCTTTGCAAATGTCCTGCAATGGGCTGGCCAATAACGATGCCATGGAGGCAGCCTGCGCCTGCGTAGAGTGAGCTGTAACATCCCCACGAGCGGGAGGGTTTGCAATCTTCTAGCATGCTAGTATGCAACCCAAGACCTGCCTAGAAATTCTCTGTGAGGATATGGCTTGACCCCCTGATCTTTCTGCCTGCACAACAAAAAGTCTTGGAGACTTTCTAATGGGCTTGGGTCTTTGCAGATAGATACTAGGCGTGTCTGACATTAAGGGAGTGCAGTTTCTTGTCTTCAGGAGAGGCATGTGGTTGATTGGTTGAGATGGACTTCAGACACAACCTTGGGGAGGAATTTGGGATGTAACCATAGGGAAATCTCCATGTGAAAAACCATGTAGGGAGGGTCTGCCCTCGCTGCTAGCTCACTGACTGACCTGGCCAAAATTATGGCTACTGAGAAAACCACTTTCATGGAAAGGTGGCTCATGGTACAGATTGCCATAAGTTCAAGGGGAGGCCCTGTGAGAGAGACATGGGTAAGATCCCACTGGGGCATGGGTTTGCCAGTTGGTGGGACGGTTCTGAGCAACACTTTCCTAACGCCTACTGTCGGGTGTATGAAGATACCGGGTCCCTCTACTGGGAGAAGGAAGGCACTAAGCACCACTAGGTGTGCTTGGAGGGCGCTTAGGGCTAAACTTATTGGCTTTAGGCTGAGGATAACTGGGGTGCTCACTGTGTCGAGAGAATGGTGGTGGCGGTGCACCCACACCAAGAAGCGGTGCCATCTATCCCTGTAACATGCTCTGGTCAACTCTTTCCTGCTCTGATTAAGGATCTCTTGGACCAAGGTAGAACATGCACATTCTGTGTCTGATACCCACCCAAACACCAAGCCATGAGGTGGCGGGCGCTCAGATTGAGGTGCCTGAGCCGCCCACGGTCCTCTGTGAAAAGAACTGGGAACAGCCAGAGCCTGATTGGTGGAAAGTCTCAGGAGGTCTGCGAACCAGAACTCCCAGGGGTAATAGGGTGCTGGGAGGATGATCATGCCCCCTTCCTGGCAAACTTTCTGGAGAACTTGAGGTATTAAAGGGAATGGGGGGGAAAGCATATCACCGGTCACCTGTCCAGGGGAGCAGGAGAGCATCACCATGGGAGTCGCTGCTTATGGCCCCCCCCTCAAGCAGAACATGTGAAGATTTAGGTTCATCTGGGATATAAAGGAGCCCTAGTGGGGAGTATCTCACCATACGAAGAGATTGGTCAGGACTGTGTCGTGTATTTTCCATTTGTGGGCTATGCTGAGAGTTCTGCTCAGTGTGGCTGCCAGGGAGTTCTGAGTGCCTGGCTGGTACATAGCCGGCATGGTAACCTGGTGTCTGACACACCTCCATGTTCTGACTGCTTCAGAGCAGAGGGAACGAGATCTCATCCCTCCCTGCTTGTTGATATAGATAACCGTGGTCAGGCCCGTCGACAGCAATTCCAGGCCTCAGGGCCCCATAGAAAGGGATGGCTAAGGTTTGATTCATGCAGGGCAGACTGAAGCTAGGCTCCACGCTGCTGCTGGCCTGGAGTGGCATCACCACTCGGGCGTGGCGCTGGACCATGTGTGGCAGCTGGTACATGCACGCACACGCCATGCCCGTGTGGACACAGGCCGCCTGACATTTGGGCGGTGCTGCAGCTGCACTGGCTGGTGCCCAGCAAGCTGCTGCTGGGCCCACTCTTTTGGCACGGCCAGCATAGGTGCCAACTCCGTGGGTACGCCGGGGCTGGAGCACTCATGGAAAAAAATGGTGGATGCTGAGCACACACTGGCAGCCCCCACTACCTGAACCTCCCTCCCAGCATTTACCACCTGCCACAAATCAGCTGTTTCATGGCATCTGGAGGTGCAGTGTGCTTGGGGGGGCGGGGTGGAACTGGGCAGGGAAAAGGGGGTGGGGGCAGGAAGAGGCGGGGCAGGGAGGAGCAGGGGTGGGAAGAAGCAGGGCAGGGTTGGGGCCTTGGGGGAAGGGGTGAAGTGGGGGCGGGGCCTGGGCAGAGCCAGGGGGGGAGCACTCCCCAGCAGATTAGAAACTTGGTGCCTATGACGGCCAGGGCTTCCACATGCCTGCCTCGCTGCCTTCACCATCGCTGGTACCACCCCGTGCATGCCTAGGAACCCTGCAGCCCGCCCAAGCCATTTAAAAGGCCCCAGGGCTCCCAGATGCTACCATGACAGCTGCGGTGGCCAGGGCCCCCCGGGCCCTTTTAAATTGCCTGGGACCCTGGGCAATTGCCCCCTGTGCTGCTGCCCCACCTTGAATCAGAGGAACCTCCTGTAAGATGGGTGAATGTCAACATGGAAATAGGCATCTCTTATGTCTAGAACCACACTCCCTCCTGAAAGGAGATTATCAATACCAGTGTGACCATGTTGAATTTCAGCTTCCTGATGAATATATTGAGAGGCTGAAAGCTCAGAATGGGCCTCTTCCTTGTTTTTTTGTTGTTGTTGATTTTTTTTGGAACAAGGAAATATGGTGAGTAGAACACTCTTCCCTGGTATTAGGCAGGACACCCTCTATCGCAACCTTTAGGAGCAGAGAGTCTGCTTCCCCTTGAACAATCATTCCTTGGGGTGGGTCCCTGGACGGGGTGGCAGGGGTTCAGGTGGTAGTGTGGTGAGGTGGGAAGGAAAGGAACTCTATAGTATCCATGATGGATAATCCCCAGTACCCAGATGACCTATCAAGGTCCCTTCCGGTCGTATGTTTCCATGATTATATCCAAACGGAATTCAAATTCCCAGTTTCACATAAGCATATATTCAGCATATGTTTTGTTATATAAATACTTTGCGTTTCAATAGTGTCCTCCACTCAAAGTGAACTGAGCCTCAAAATGCTTTATAGGGAAGAAGTCGATGTAAAAGCGTTCTGTAGGATCTGCCACAGATTTGGGAGAGCTCTTCTGTTGAATCTCCATGACAACCAGATCAATAGCTCTACCAGAGGATATACAAGAATTTGAGTGTATCTGCAGTAGAGGGGCACTCAGGGAGCAACCCGAAAAACAGCCAAGCTCAGGCAAAAGCACTTGCAAATTTATTTTGGTTGCCATTTAAAGTACTAGCAAAGAAATTCCAGAAAGTGGGTATGTACGGAGCCTGTCTACAGTCTGTGCATTGTATTAGACCATGTCCACGCTATGGGTGCTTCAGCGCTGCAGCTATAGCACCATAGTGTTGACGCATCCTACGTCGACACAAGGGTTTTTCCCCAATCTCTGTAGTTAATCCACCTGTCTGGGAGGCAATAGCTAGGTTGATGGAAGAATTCAGCTATTGACCTCTCCAAATATACACCCAGGGTAGGGTTGGTTTAACTATGACGCTCACCCCTGAGAGATGCAGCTAGGTTGATCTAATTTTTAAGTGTAGCACAGGCCTTAGGCACTGGTGGGAATGCCCCATACTTATGAAGAATTTGAGGTCCAGACAAAGGCAAGGAAGGAGTGCAGAGATGTGGGGTGTACTCTGGGTTCATAGATTCATAGATTCTAGGGCTGGGGTTCTGCCATGAAACTCTCTGTGCTTTAGATACAAGACCATTTTTAAAATTTGAGATTACAGTCACTGTACCGACTGAAATCTCATGTTAAAATGAAGATATTCTTACACTTAAGATTTACATTAAAAAGAACATGCATACAAAAGCTCTGAGCACCATGACCATAATCAGACTTGCAGTGGCCACCAATCCAGCAGCATAAATACTAATATACAAATAAATTAACTCCTCCACCCAGCAACCTTACTAATCAAATGGAGATAATAATTTACCTCAAACAGCTGACAATAAAAATGTCCAGAAAAAAACCCCACATCAGACCTAGGATGGCACCCTCATATATCCTCCAAATAGGTAATTAAATGTTGGTTATTTTGGACCAAAATAGGGAGCAAATTCCAGAGGTTGGGGGCCCTCCCTGAGAATACCCCGTGACCAGCCTCCTCTCTTTTTTAGAAGTTTAAGCATGTCATAAAGTTTCTCAGATGAATGCATCTCCACTGACCTGCAGACCAGGCTATTAATCATCATGATGTGGTCATAAAATCTGTCCTATTTCGACCCAAACCACTGTAGATAATACATTGCTCATCTGATGTATTATCTCATTCAGAGTATAAAACCTTCATCAAGATGAAAGGAATGTTAGAAGATTTACAAAACAAAATACTTTGTGGAAGAAACTAACTCCCACCACCGTCAGAGTGATTAACTTTTTATGATTTGCATTAATGGATAATTTCCTATGGTTTGTACTTCTCTCTACTTTGCAAGTGTTCGTACTTTCCCTTTCTGCTCCCAGACCTATTTTGAGCTCACAGCTTTCTTCCCCTCCTCCTATTGAGGACCATTGCTGTACCGAGGTCCCATTTTTTCATTAGGCTCCGTCTTCCCCCACATTCCTACCATAATAATGTACACATACATTTTGATCCCACATATTTGCTACTCTACGACAGTATGGATCACCTCTACAGTGCTCCATCATTCATCTAGCCAACAAACAGCTCAGCTGTTGATTCTTCCCACCCTTCTCCTTTCTGTACGACTACTTCTATACCTCTTCCCTTCCTGATGCTTTCCCAGACTTTACCTCATAATCGGTTCCCTCATGCAGGAAACAATTAACAGTCACTTAATAACACAGGATTTGCTGTACTTACCTTTACAGTTAGCCAATGCCTGATGTGTCAGAGGACACAATGCCTCCAATCAGTTTCACAGTACCATATGTGCTGTGCACATGTCATGTGATTTAATCAATATATGCAATCCCTCCTGATGATCACTTTATGACCAATCAACTTACCATATACTGATAGGTTAACACTATCTTGAATTCCTCAACCAAATCCCCTGTAATCCCTTTAGATTTTTCAGGCTGAATAACCTTAGTCTTCTTCAATTTGTCATTGTAAGTAAAATTTACTGTAGCCAAGAATGATATATGGATCATCCCCATATATTCTGGCCTCAGCCAGTATTCTACTAGACCTGTTTGGAGAGGGAATTGCCACCACATTTCCCTTGACTAAGCGCTAGACAATTGCCTCAACTCTGGCTCAGCCTCTGAGGTCTCAGCTCAGGTTCCTTCTCTCCACGGCATCTCAAAATGAGTAACGCCAACTTAAGCTCTACACCACATCCAAATCCAGTTATCTTAATGAAGAACAACGGTTATATGGTATAGGGTAGAAATTAAACATGAGGCAGAATGCAAGTATAGCTAATCACTATGAAAAGCACAATTAACTGGGATCTAAATGTGTAACTATATATTAAAGGTAAACAAGTTGAAAACCTTTAATATTAGAGTTCCTTGCCTCACCCCACCTCTGCTGCCAGGATATCTTCTTTAAAGTGTCTGAGTCAAAGTCTCTTTAGTAATTTGTATTACATCAGTTATTGATTAAGTATCAACTCCTTCATCCCGCTTATATTCTTGGTATTTCCCACAGCTCACCTCTCCAAGGACAAAGAGACTCCTTCACACAGTAAAGTTCCTCCAATAACACACTGTGGTTCTTGACCATCAGTTGTTGAATATAAAAACTTCTTAAAATGTTGGGTCCCCTGTATCTCCTGAAAGTGTATGTCTCATTACCATGTAAACAGCAATAACCCGTTCCCTGTTGACTATGCTGGATGACATAACTTCCAGGGCCACAGCATTAAAAAAAAGAAAAAACTTTCAGAACCCTAGCAACTAACTTTGCAGATTTTTAAATACCTGCAGATATAATCTACAGACAGATACAGCAACAGTCATGTATGCCATCTGTCAATCAACAGTCACGCATGCCATCTGTCAAATCATCTTAACTGAAAACCATGTGGACTTTCTCTCAAAACTGCATAGAACTTGCTGCGCACTTCCTCCTCCAGATATAAAGAGCAGTAGTCCTAATACTCTCTCCTATTCCATCCCCTTATTAACTTCTTTCCATGTTGTAGATCAGCCATTCACCATAACTTGGTTTCATTGTGCTTAGCCAGTTTTTAAATCCATGCCAATAGCAAGCCCTCCACATCTTTGCTACCTACCAGAACACAACTAAACATTTGTTTCTATTCATTATCAAGAGGCTGCTCTAAACTAACTGATTCCTAACACATCACTTCTTCAAAGACTGTCTGAAGTAACTGGGCTAACTTAGCTATCAAGGTAGGAGAAGGTTAACAGACACCTGGGGCCAAGTTTAGAGCCACTATCTACTTTCTCATATTGTGAAATCAGTCAGCCAATTTTCCTTTATCTAATAATTGCAGTATGCTTAGTGCCAGATCTTCTGCCCCACAAGAGTAACACAAAGCAAGCAGCTTTGTCAGGACCAGGTGGGAGCCTGTCAAAGATGTGCTGCTTAAGGACAGGAAGGGGGCGGACCCAGAATCTCTGAGCTCCTCTGGTGGCCAGCCTGAGCCAGAGCAGCCATAAGCCTGCTCTAACTGGTGCCAGATGTCAGTTAGACCTCCAGCAGCCGCAGAACTGGGAGAGGAAAAAGGTGGCTTAGAGCCATTTTCTGCCCCCAGCCTCCCATCAGCTGTGCCAAGGTCTGAGGTTAATGAAGACCTTGACCTCCAAATACATTATTGTAATTTGATATCAACAATATGGCTCAATCTTCTATACTGTATACAAATATCTTCAATCATATTTTTCCTGAAAAGCCTTTGTATTTCTGTACATAAAAAAATGGATGAAGCACAGTTATGAAATGTTCTGAATGTGTTTCACCATTTGCAGCACCTGTGACCTCGGCACAACTCCTTTTGCACGTGACAATGTCACATTTGCTATTTTCAGCACATCAGCATTTTGCATGGTTCTACTTAGCAACAATAATGTTTATATAGCACTTTACTTTTCAATGTGCTGTACACGTTTTAACGATGTCATTCTGAAAATACCTGTGTGAATGGTAGCATTGTTACCCATTTTACACATGTAGAAACTGAAGAACAAAGGTTTTATGTTTTACCCCAGGCAACATGGTAACTCAGTAGCATAGTTGCAGTTAGAACATTGGTCCTAGCTCAAATTTCAAGACTCTGTGGGTTTTCTGACACTGTGAGGTAATGATAATTGGAGGAATTTATCAAAGGATTTTAACAAACCTATGCTATTATTATTGTATCATACACCACTGTACATTTACACTTTACAAAGGAAGGAAAATATGAGCTTAAGAAAGCAACAGCATCTGCATACAGATATAGCTAGATTTCTGACATAGGACTTGTCTTTACTACTGGGAGATCGACACTGCTGCAATTGGTGCAGCAGAGATTGATTTAGCGGGTCTAGTGAAGACCCACTAAATCGACAGCAGAGCGCTCTCCAGTTGTTTTCGGTACTCCAGCTCCCCGAGAAGAGTAAGGTAACTCAACTGGAGAGCATCTCCCGCTGACGCAGTGCAGTGAAGACACCGCAGTAAGTCGACCTAAGCTGCATCGACTCCAGCTACATTATTCACGTAGCTGGAGTAGGGTAATTTAGGTCAACTTACCCTGGTAGTGTAGACAAGGCCATAGTTGCAAGACTGAGCTGCTACATACTTCCACTTTAGAGATGAAAATCTTATGTGCTGGGCATTAGTCACTACTCCCGAATGAAAGCACTATGGGACCTGTTCTGAAAAACAAACAACTCACTTCCTTGAGAGACATATTCTTGACTGCTGTAAGATAAGATTTGTATCCTAAACTGTAAAGAAATGGCATGGCACAAGAAAGCACTCTATGCACTTCATTGCTCACTCATGCTGGATTAAGATCAGAAGCCCAATTTCTGCACCTAGCAATCCACAAAGTTAGACTGATGAATTATCCCTCCTTCTCTTTCAATTGACAGGCAGTAGCTTTGGGTCAGTTCAGACTATGATTTCCTTAAGTGTTGATCCCTGATACACATTCCACTTCTCTTAGTGCAGTTGTAGCTCCACTGTGTGGAAAATGAGGGAAGACAGAAAGAGATCCAGGTGTGATACTTGCGTGGTTATGTAGAGGAGTTCCAAGCCTCGAGGATGTGTAGAAGATGTGTATTTAGAATCTAGGGTATGAAATTTCTCATCCATCAAGAATTAGTCACTAAGCCTTTTCTGTATCTGGTTATATATTCACAGTTCTATCTGAAGAAATATAGCTGAGACTTAAAGGAAAATTTATGAGGACTAAACCAACCACTTACCCCGTTCATTTTCAATGGAAGACTTGCACATTCTCCCATAAATCTTCACTGCTTTTCAGCGCTCTACATATAGATATCACTGAAACAAAATGCATCTGCAAGATACTGAAATCAAGAGACTGAAGGAAAACAATTTCCTGCATATCTAGGTATGCAGCCATGGAAACTGCCAGGCCGCAGTTTCCAGCTCTGTAAAAGGAAACGATGTTTTTTCAGCATATGCAGTCTCCTGTTGAGTATCATGATGGGAACTAAAGTTCTTCCCCCCTTGGAAAATCTTCCATTTTTAGCACCAACAATGGAGCTGCAGTAATAGGTATTTGGGTACCCAGTATAGTGGTGGATGGCTTCAAAATGTGTGTAATAATTTATAATAATAATAATAATAATAATAATAGAGATTTTCAAAAGACTGCTTTCCTCTTTCACACACTGGGGTGAGTTTCATGGCATTTTTTGCCAAGAGGGACTGGATTTCTTCAAGGGATTGTCTGGCCATTTGCTCAGAAACCTTTAAAAAACCTGGAGGTTTTTCCTGTTTAGATGGTAAGGGCTTAGAAGCCTCCGCATCCAAGTAACATCCCTCTTCCTGTTCATAGGCAATGATCATCTTATCACAAACAGGTGACACAGTACAACGTGTTGATGCTGTCAGTGTACCACTAACAGAGACACTGTCTGCACCTTTCCTACCAGCACAGGTTGTGCTATAGGTCATGTCAGTGAATAGACCCCTCTCACTACAGACCAGGTTGTGTGCTTCTGTGGAAAATATTCTTCTCTTGACCATGAGTTTGTATCAAATTGGACATGCTGAGAGCGTTGATGCTCTGATCAGTGCTGGATACACCAACTGCAGTGATAGAACTTGTCCTATCAAAATAATGGAAGCAGGGATCTAGGACATCTTTTCAGACTTACAGTGCTGCAGGTAGGGACATCAGTCTCAACTCTGGATCCTTTGAGGCCAATGCCTTCAAGGGTTTCTAGGCCACTTTCAAGCCATGCTGAGCAAAAGAACTGGGGGCAGCCAGGAGCACTTTGGAATGTTTCCTCACTGGCCATCAATCGCCATCTCTCTCAGCTCAGTCATTATCTTTGTTGAGGAGAAAGCCATAGCTCTTTGTGACAAGTGTGATACAGGCATTCTCTGAACACTTTCAACATTTCATTTGAATGCTGCGCTATCCAAAAATAAAAAGGAAAGGAGAAAGGGGGGGAAAGTAACAAAATAAGTTGATGTAACATTCAGAGTGTTGAGCTGGATGCCTCAGCTACTGCTGAACTGGAGCTCTGAAGCCAGGGATGCCTTGAAACAATAAAACATGAAGCTCAGCACTTGAGGACTCATACATAGACTTTAAGGTCAGAAGGGACAATTATGATTATCTAGTCTGACCTCCTGCACAATGCAGGCCACAAAATCTGACCCACCCACTCCTGGAATAATCCTCTCACCTATGTCTCAGCTATTGAAGTCCTCAAATCATAGTTTAAAGACTTCAAGATGCAGAGAATCCTCCAGCAAATGACCCCTGCCCCATGCTGCAGAGGAAGGCGAAAAACCTCCAGGGCTCTGCCAATCTACCCTGGAAGAAAATTCCTTCCCGACCCCAGATATGGCGATCAGCTGAACCCTGAGCATGTGGGCAAGACTCACCAGCCAGAGACCCAGGAAAAAGTTCTCTGTAGTAACTTCTAACATCCCATCATTGACCATTGGTCCTATTTACCACTGATGGCAATTAATTGACCTTTGACTAAAATCATGTTATCCCATCAAACCATCCCCTCCATAAACTTATCTAGTTTAATCTTGAAGCCAGATAGGTCTTTTGCCCCCACTGCTTCCCTTGGAAGGCTGTTCCAGAACTTCACTCCTCTGATGGTTAGAAACCTTCGTCTAATTTCAAGTCTAAACTTCCTGATGGCCAGTTTATATCCATTTGTTCTTGTGTCCACATTGGTACTGAGCTGAAATAATTCCTCTCCCTCCCTGGTATTTATCCCTCTGATATATTTAAAGAGAGCAATCATATCTCCCCTCAGCCTTCTTTTGGTTAAGGTAAACAAACCAAGCTCCTTGAGTCTCCTTTCATACGACAGGTTTTCCATTCCTCAGATCATCCTAGTGGCCCTTCTTTGTACCTGTTCCGGTTTGAATTCATCTGGAATTCAACAGTGGTCCAAAGGGAGCAGAGTAGAAAGCTTGATGCTGCTGGGTACCTCACTGATGGCCATATGATCAAAGGAGATCTCCCTAAAGAGCTCTGCAAATAGGCCTGGAGCCCTCATGTTCATTGACTCTGCAGCTGGACAATAGTAGCTCCAATAGGAACAGGAGGAGAAGGCATGAAACTCTACTGGAATGGACAATGCCAGTAAATCAAAGTCTCAGAGGAATCACCATGGAATATTGTGTAAAGGGATCTGGGGGAGTCATAGTGGATCACAAGCTAAATATGAGTCAACAGTGTAACACTGTTGCAAAAAAAGCGAACATCATTCTGGAATGTATTATCAGGAGTGTTGTAAGCAAGACACGAGAAGTAAGTCTTCTGCTGATATGGCCTCACGTGGAATATGGTGTCCAGTCCTAGGAGTCACTTTTCAAGAAGGATGTGAACAAATTGGAGACATTTCAGAGGAGAGCAATAAAAATGATCAAAGATCTAGAAAACATGACCTATGAGGAAAGATTAAACAAACCCAATTCTTTCAGTCTGAAGAAAAGACTGAAGGGGAACATAACAATTTTTAAGTACACAAAGTTATTAGAAGGAGGGATAGCTCAGTGGTTTGAGCATTGGCCTGCTAAACCCAGGGTTGTGAGTTCAGCCCTTGAGGGGGCCATTTAGGGAATCTGGGGCAAAAATTGGGAATTGGTCCTGCTTTGAGCAGGGGGTTGGACTAGATGACCTCCTAAGGTCCCTTCCAACCCTGATATTCTATGATAAGGAGGAGGGAGAAAAATGTTCTCGTTAACCTCCGAGGCTAGTGTAGCGGGGCAGTTACCCCGCTCTGGTGGAAGAAGGCTGGGATGATTGGGGAGGCAGCCACAGCTGGGGCCACGCCACAATCAGGCCACACCTGGCCCTGTTATAAGGGCTCAGGGCGGAGCTGGAGAGAGAGGGACTTGGCTGCCTGAAGGAGTAAATGTACCTGAGGCTGAGCAGTGCTGGGGAAGGGCAAAGGACCTGAGAAGCTCCAGCCTGGCAACTCCCCAGGCTGAGGCCTTAGTTAAGGCCAAAGCAGGTACTGGGGTTGCAGAGGTGCAGCCCAGGGTTAGGCAGAGGCAGCTGGTCCGACCCCCTTGCCAATGATGAGTAGCCATGACAGACTGAAGTCTGCCCCAGTGAGCGGGGACTAGCTGATGACTGGCAGTAGCCACTGAGGCAAGGTGGGCATAGAGGGTTGGGGTTCCCCTGGGAGGGGAGACCCAGAGTGTGGGGGAGTACTATGGTGGGCAGAACCCCAGGGTAAGGGGCACCAGGGTCCAGGAGGGACACGGGAGCCCTAAAGCTGGTGAGACACTGGCCTGCAGACAGTGCTTTGGGCTGGACAAGAGCTAATTCCCAAGATAACCAGCAGGAGGCGCTGCACCGGTGAGTCTTCGCTTTGCTACAGCGAGGACAAGAAGCAATGGGCTTACATTTCAGCAAGGGAGGTTTAGGTTGGACATTAAGAAAAACTTCCTAACTGTCAGGGTAGTTAAGCACTGGAATAAATTGCCTACTGAATTGTGGAATCTCTGTCATGGGGGGTGGGGTTTAAGAGCAGGTTAGGCAATCACCTGTCAGGGGTGGTCTAGATAACACTTAGTCCTGCCTTGAGTGTGCAGGAATGGACTAGAAGACCTCTCAAGGTCCCTTCCAGTCCCACGATTCTATGATCTACTCAACTAGCACTAGTACGAGCTGCAGACTCTTCAAAATACATTTAAAAAGCTATAAATAAAATGTCTTCATAATACTCTTTTTTTCAACAAGAGTCCAAAAAGATTAAACACCTTGGAAAAAATAGAAGATCCTTTGAGTCTGAAATTCACATTAGTCCAACCTGGGAAAACCCACTGGCTTTCTCATGAGCGATCCTTGGCTGTTGTCTTAAAATTAGTGCAACCATTGTTACTAGCTTTGGAAAGTATCTACCAAGATGGGACAGATCTGAGTAGTGAGGCTAATGGATTACTTTTGCTACTACACTCAGAAAAGACAATCACCATTCTCTCTCTTGTAAGTCTACTGTTGAAACCTCTTGGGTCATTAAACAATGCCAACCAGGGATCTGCTACAACAGTAGTAGATCTTTGTCCAGCAATAGAAGCTACACTTGGATCTATCAGCGATATATCCATTTAAAATGTACTAGGAGAAGCAAAGACGTCAGTCCAGTTGGTTAACGAAGGCACTTACACTGACTCCTTAAGTGAAGAGGACAAGAAGTATTTGTTAAGCCAGCTGAAAAAGTACACAGACTTTATTCTTACAAATCTACAACAGCAACCTCTGGATTCTACTCAACCTCTATGTAGCTTTTGCAGATGCTTGTCTTATAAAACAGTGACAGTGGAGTGGAGCGAGGCACTACCAGCAATGGGCCTCCCATGTGATCAGACAGAATAGAGAATTTGAACACAGAGTAGAATGTCATACAATGAATGAATGAAGATTTGACTTAAAATATTTTTTTTATCATTACTAGTGGCTCGACCCGATCTTTGTGCTATGTTTCCTGGGGTGACTCCTAGTCACAACAGCTGAATAGAATTTTGTGTTCTGAAAGAAGAAGAAAACAAGAAGGATGTAGAGGTAGGCTTGAGTAGCCAACTTTAATTTGTGTGATGATTTTAAAACATAAGTTAAATCTATTAAAATGGTTGTGACACATTTTTCAATTTTTACTATGGTGCCATACTGCCCACCTTTGCCCTCACGGTCACACCCCTCATTGGCCCTCACCTCCCACCCGTAAATTCAAACCCCTCTCCAATTTCAATTCCTGGGGAAATACTGAGTGTGTCTCTCTCAGCCGCCCAGGGCAGCTACAGACTGACTGTTGGAGTAGTGGAACTGACTGTTGGAGTAGTGGCAGCAGCCTATGAGACATGCCCAGCTAGTGCCAAGGGCTTAAAGAGCTTTACATTCCTGCCTGCTCCCCACACAGACCCATTAATCCTGTGGTGGGAATTCCCTGAGACAGATCTCTTTAGAAAATCAAAATGTCTCCTTTCTTGGATAGCCCTAGGGCTGCAGACCATGTAAACAATTTGAGTCTCTGAATGAATGGAATGTTGAGTGGAATGAAGATGAGGGAACAGACAAACAAAACAGGCAGCTTCTTTAAAATTAAAAACATACCTATCTACCCACCGCTTCATACACATGCATGACTGGTTCAGGTTGTTCCCAGGAAGAACGAGATCTATTGGTGCGGTATGCAGGAAAAAGCTACTTTAACCTTTACTTAAGAAAATGAACTTTATGAGACTTTAAAGCCTGTGTCACGGTGAGGCTTATCTGTCACTAGGGAGAGACCCTGAAGCTGCCGAGTGAATTGCTGAGTTAATTTGAAAGCAATCCAGAGCCATCACAGGAGAGTTAAACACATCGATTTTATATCTTGTGCGCTTAAAAAAAATGTTCTTCCCCTTATTTCTGAGCCATGATTTAAAAAATAAAAACCTATGAACTGGTGACCTAAAAGCTAGGAGAATCTTAAAGATAAGAGACTATCCAAAAGTTTGGGTGAGATTTTGTACGTGTTCATGCACAACAACCTTAAATGGTTGTGAAACTTTAATGCAACTATTTCACAAAAGCCTGGCTCTTACTCATAACCTGATGCTACAGTCAAGCTCTTCAGTACACTAACACTCAGTATTAATTACAGACTTGTCTAGGACTAAGCTATACGTTGCAGTGGGTGACAGTCAGCACAAGGTGGCAGAAAAACACTGTGAATTCATGCTTCTTAGCACAACAGAACTGAAAAAAAGGTGTCTCAGCTACAGGAATCTCACAGAATCTGCAGTAGTAAACACCCCCTTCATAAACAGCTGGCTGGCACAGATGCCAATGCTAATATATTAATCATTATTTCACACTCACAGAGGGTGAGAAAACTAGGAAACATGTTTATGACTATTTGTTATCCCAGCAAAAAGGTGAAACAATATTATCCTTTCCACCTGATGTTGTAAGTGCTCTCAATTCTTCATCAGAAAAGTGATCAAGCCATAGCAGAGGTAGCTATTATTATTTTTAAATACATAGTGTTCTATACAGATTATACATGCTTAGGTCAAGGGACCAATGCCTTTTTTGTTTGAAATGTAGTACCACGAATCATTTTGATAGCAGAACACATTGGAGCCAAAATTCAATCTGTATACTGCAAACTTACCATGTTTCCACTACGTAAAGCCACTGAAGCAAGGCTTTGAACCAAGCCCTTTTATGCCATTTATTTAAGGAGCCTGGGGAAAAATAAACTCGAATGTTGTATTGTGTATACTTTTTCCTGTCCACTAAAATTCCTTTCACTTCAGTCAAGTGTAGATGTCAATTGTCATTCGTGAAACTGAATTCAGTATACTGTAAACCTAAATATTCGTGAAAACTAAGAATATGGTGTCTCATCACCAGGGGTGAAAGTAACTTAAAGGATTTACCGGCACTCCGGAGTCCTGGGGAGGGGGAGGGGCCTCAGCCGGAAGAGGTGTGGCCTCTACGGGAAGAGGCAGGGCCTTTAAATCCCTGGGCCCTTTACATCAGGATTTAAAGGGCTCAGGGCTAGGACTGAGGTAGCAGCAGCTGGGATCCCTGGGCCCTTTAAATCACCCCGAGTTTTGCAGAGGCAGCTGGGAGCCCTGGGGTTTGGGGGTGATTTAAAGGGCCCGGAGCTCTAGCTGCCGCTACCGCAGTGGAGCCCCGGGCCCTTTAAATTGCTGACGGAGCACCAGGCATCCCGGCTGCTGCCACGACCCCCAGGGCTCCAGCAGCAGGACTCAGGCAGCGATTTAAAGGGCCCCGGGGCGGCTCCAGCTGCCGCTACCCTCTCGGGCCCTTTAAATCGTCCCCGGAGCCCTGCTGCAGAAGCCCTGGGGCAGCGGCGGCGGGGCTCCAGTGGCTATTTAAAGGGCCCGGGGTGGTAGAGGCAGCGGAAGCCCCAACCCTTTAAATAGCATCTGAGCCCTGCTGCCGGAGCCCTGGGGAGGCTCCAGCGGCGATTTAAAGGGCCCAGAGCTCCTGCTGCCTTTACCACCCCAAGCCCTTTAAATCGTCCCCGGAGCCCTGGGGTAGTGGCAGCGGGGCTCCAGCGGTGATTTAAAGGGCCCAGGACGGTAACAGCATCAGGAGCCCCGGACCCTTTAAATCGCCACCCGAGCCCCGCCACTGCTACCCCAGCGCTCCAGCAGCGGGGCTCTGGCAGCAATTTAAAGGGTCCGGGGCTCCAGCCACTGCTGGGAGCCCTAGGCCCTTTAAATTGCCTCCTGGAGAAGCCGGTCCACCCTGGTACGGCGCACCGGCTCTTGCCGGTACGCCGTACCAGGGCATACCGGCTTACTTTCACCTCACTCTTTGGTCTTTCCTTTCACTAGGAAAATCTTGACTCTTCGCAGGTTTTTGTGATGACATGCTCTTATGTTTTCAGAGGGTGTCTAAACCAATGAAAACCCCCATCCATAATCCTTAGTGGAGTAATGCAAAGAAGCAGTAACAAGACTCTGGAGAGTTCACTTGCAGGTGGCTCGGGTCATCCATCATAGGCCGGTTAGGAACTAATCTCCAGGCTATTTGAAGACATTCTGTACAAACGTGTCCCAAGAGTTTTCAGTAAATGGATTACCAAGTCTTCATGCTGTCCAATTCTAAATCACTAAGGATCCTATAGACACTTGACAATCACCACTGCTTTGGCAAGTCTAAATTCAATAGACTTCAAGGCATGTGATTTGGCTGTCTTGGAGACTCCTTCCATAAGGCTCCATTTGGCAATCTCCACATTGGTCAGACTCCCACAGATGCACAGAACTTCAAGAAAGAACAGCCTGGATTTTGTTTGAGTGCCAAAGTCCTTTTTCAAATCCCCTGGAGATAAGGCCTTGGCTGTCCCAATGTTAAACAAAGGGAGTTGAAGGGGGGTGGGGGGGAATGTATTTTTGGTTCATTAACTACACTGACTTCATAAACTAAGATCAGAGTGTTTTCTTTCTATAATTCAAAAGACAATTAAAGCCTTGTTTACAATAAATAAATTATTTACTGCAGTTTTAAACTGTTACAGGCTTAAAATAAGCTACATTCACTGTCTGAATATGTTCATTAGTTATTCTAATCATTCAATTGCCCTGCAAAAAAATTGTTCATTCTAGGGTCTAGTACTGGACATTTTTTATGTAACTCTAATGCTGCAGCTGCATTAATCTTTTAGTTTCTAATAAATATACACTTTGACACTATTGTCCATGCCTCACAGAAGTGGATTACCATTACACTAAGATTTTTTTTCTACTTGTTTCACATCAAACGAGCTAAATTAAAACTCAGATTAATGAAGCCCAATCTGCTTTTAATCCAAACCACACACCCTACATGTTCCTGCCAAATGGGCTTTGAATTACTAAAAATCATGAGCACTTCTAATTTAGTGACCTGCAGTACTGGAATTTATAATAGGGTTGACAGGATAACATTGCAGGTCAGGAAAAGAATGTTGAACATGGAAGACAGTAAACAGATTGGTTCAGAGACCTGACTTTATCAAAACTATGTTTCTTGTGGAATTCAAATGCTAAGAAGAGAGCATAACTTTGTATCAGGAAAGACGATAGAAAGAGAAAAAAGCACTTTCTTTATATGCACAAAATAATCTTTAATTGTTTTAGTTACAAGGACTGGGTAAAACTGCTTCATGAAATATTTTCAATAAAATTAAATTACTATGTGGAGCTGTACAAGAGAATAGAGACTGAAATTAATTTTCCCCCTTTAATCAAATTAGCAAGTGAGTCAATATTTGAGCAACATGATGTAAGCGCTGCCTCTTCCTTATTACAAACACTTGGGAAGTCCCTTGTTTAAAAGGCATTCCTTTACCTTATCATAAAGACAGCACTAAGACAAAATTCATCACTCTTTTTATCCATGCTTTCTCCCACCCTTTTACCGTAGCTCTAGTAGTTATATTTAACTTGTGTTAAGATATAGTAGCTTTTATACATTGAAAAAAATGCAGATGGGCTGTGAGCTAATAGTCCTAAATAGTAATGCCAAGTAATCCTGCAACATGCTTCCGATTAAACAAAATGACACAGTGATAGTGTGGCTTACTCTCTGGTGCCACCAGCCCTCAGTCTCGCTCTGGATGGTTTGGTCGCCTCCAGGTTTGTAGGATGATTTTAGTACTTTGGTTCTCCCTTTCCATATCAGAATAAGAATGCAAACAAAACACACAACTCCAAATGGAATGTGTTCTTCAGTGGTTGACTCGGTGTCTTTTGCCCTATCTAGGCTAATAGTTTCTTCACCCTCAATGCAGGGCTCCCCTCCTCCCCTTGTATCAGAGCTGACCGCAACACCCATGTTATACAGCTCAGTTGTCTTTTGCCTCTGGTCTTAAGAGTTTTTATCCTTGAGGCAGGAGCTGCAGCACTGTCACTTTAGGTGACATCATAGGACGGTCCTAGCCATGGGACCCTAAACTGTAGGCAGTAGTTTGCCCCAAGTCCAAGTCTGCCCTTTCCACTACTTCCCATGGCCATTTACTCCTTCAGGTCTCAGTGAGTTGGCCCTCTTCAGATGGTCCTTTGCTGAGCTCCTCTTGGGTGTTTCCCTGTTTCCGCTAATCCAGACAATCACCAGACGTGCTTCAAACCCCTTGCTGCTGAAGAGCTTCCCAGCTAGCTGTTGCCCACTCCAGAACTCTCTGCTCCTGGCTCTCCCAGGACGAGCTTTTGAGCTTCACAGAGCTCTTCTTCAGGTCTGGAAAAAGTTAACCAGTGTGTCCCCACTAAATACAAAGTTCAACAGATTATTAAGCATAAGGAGTTAACACATGTTGCAAGGAACCACTTAAAATGAAGGGGGAAATTAACACCTCTGCTGTCAAACAACAAAAGAAATTAGTCAGTTGTAATGAGCCGTACAACCAGGGTCTCTGTTGAGTCTAGCAGTTATAAATGTAAGTTCCAAGGCTTATCACAATTTTCTAAACAGTTCATCACATGACACAGACTTGTTTCATTAGCAATAAGCCATGCAGTAGACAGGAAGACTTGTAGGAAAGAGATTGTTACTAAGTATGCTGAGAGGCCCGTGTTATAATCTACGGCTCCAGAGTTCGAATGCAAGCAACCTTTGCAAAGGGGGGGAGGGATAGCTCAGTGGTTTGAGCATTGGCCTGCTAAACCCAGGGTTGTGAGTTCAATCCTTGAGGGGGCCATTTAGGGATCTGGGGCAAAAATCTGTCAGGGGACAGTACTTGGTCCTGCTAGTAAAGGCAGGGGACTGGACTCAATGACCTTGAAAGGTCCTTCCAGTTCTAGGAGATTGGCATATATCCATTTATTATTTTATTATTTTATTTATTTAACCTCTGACCCAGCTTGTTTTCCTGATTCCCTTGGTAAGACACGAGACTAGGTCCCTCTTGAAACCTGACCTTTTGTTCTTCCAGTTCCACTCATCATATTACAGAATGTGGAGATTTGGGTTTCATAAACAACTTAATATCAGTGGCTCCCCAATGGTAGTCCTTAGAAGTATGTGCCGGTGCTCTATGGAGAGCTAGCGGGTCATATGATGAACCTTGTTTTTTTCAGAGAGACACCAAACAGGAGAATGCAAGGAAGAGAAAAAATAGACAGTGTGGTTAACATTTTATGCAAGCATTTTCTATAGTTGTCACAGGGGTATTCTACCATCCTCAATAGATGGAGGGGTGTTTACAATACTCTATATAGTGAGGTACATATTATGGAAAATTGTGGAAATTCCTGCCTAATACTTATTATTGTTGCTTGCTGTAGGGTGACATTTTTCTAACGTGAAGGCCTTCCACTTGGCTTGCTGTAACATTTAGGCCCCACAATAGGGCTACACGAGGATAAGGGAATGTAGGTGGAGTCCAAATAAATGTTGTTATATCTGTTTTTTCACTGCCTTTTTATGTACTTAGATATGTATACAAAACAGATTCTAGAACTCTCATCCCAAACTCTGGGCACCCCTTCCAAAACATAAAATTCTAAATAAGAATAAGACATTAAAATAATTAACTTCCTGTGTTTCCAGTCATAATCAGATGTGGGTCTGGAATGTAACTCCCCCATGCCAATAAATAACCCCATCCACCCATCTTCCCATTGCCTCTCCAAATGCTGGAGTGAGGTTGGCGGGGAAGCTGAGCTTTAGGGTAATAAGTCCAAGCTCCTACATAGTAAACGTGAGTGCACAGGGGGAATTGCAATCCAGAGTTGAGGACTTCTCACGGAACATACCCTACCAGTAGCTCCCTCTCTCCTTTATCAAGGAAACACCCTCATGAGTACAGTGACTTGCCCTTTAAAGTAACCTGGAGAGTTAGCCCAAGATTTTTGTGTGTGATTAATTTTATTGATTTTCATAAAGAGGCAGACTATGAGACATACAAAAAGGTAAATGACTTACAGCAAATACTGCACGCTTCACAGGATCACCGACAGAATTATGCAATTACTCAGCTTTACAAATGGAAAGCTACAAGACCAGACAATACTACATAGACATAACATGTTCGGGGGGGGAAACCATAATAAAATAGGAGAAGACATACAGGAATAGGGACAGGAGGAAAGGATGGGACCAGCAGGGAAGAGAAAAAGAGGAGGTCTGACATTCTGAGAATCATCTCACTATTTTTTATACAAATGTATCTCCAGAGAGGGTCAAATTTCTTCAGATTTGTATAATTGCCTTCTATGTCAATATGCTATTCTTTCTTTGGCTGCTAACCCAGACAGATCCAGACAGGACCAACACCAATTAAATCATCCCAGCCAGGGCTTTGTTAAGCCGGGCCTTAAAAACCTCTAAGAATGGAGATTCCACCACCTCCCTAGGTAACCCATTCCAGTGCTTCACCACCCTCCTAGTGAAATAGTGTTTGCTAATATCCAACCTAGACCTCCCCCACTGCAACTTGAGACCATTGCTCCTTGTTCTGTCATCTGCCACCACTGAGAACAGCTGAGCTCCATCCTCTTTGGAACCCCCCTTCAGGTAGTTGAAGGCTGCTATCAAATCCCCCCTCACTCTTCTCTTCTGCAGACTAAACTTCTATGATTCTATGAACTAAGTGATGTGTTGGCAAATACTGCCCATTTATTGGTGACCACTGTATCTCAATGCCCCATTCTGTATCCTGGTTATCAGAGGGAGTTTCTTCTCTTGATGGGAATTATCAAATCCCAGACATTTCACTCACTGCTTCATGAACTCCCCGGGAAACTCTGCTTGCAGTCTGCAGTGCATGCTGAGTCACAGACCTCTGTTCAATGCCCCCACCCCACCCTGGCAACCTACATTCTGTAGCTGCTCACCCATCCCCAACATGAATTTCAAACAAAAGACTAGAAGGACACACCCACACATACTCAAACAACCTCCCTAATTTCAATTACTGATTCTAAAAATCCAGAATCTGCTGCTGCTTCTGTTCTCCTGTTTAATCACTCCATGTTGAGCAGAGAGACACCTCATTTCTCTTTCCACTGCTTCATATAGCTTACATTTTTAAAAATGTAAGCTAAGTGTCCTAAAAATAAATATACATAGTACATCTGCTACCATGTTCACTAAAGACCGCTACAGTAACATTCAGACTTTTTATCAACTAAAGATTGACCAAACCTCTAGCATCTAAAAAGAATTAACTGCCTGGAAAAGGAGAACCTTTGGTCCTTATTTTTCAGTGTATAATGTGGAGGCCATTCTGGATGACTGTTTGACTGCTATTATTTTTGCTGAATGCTCGGACCGGCTGTCTGCTGGCAGACGGGCTCCACTCACTCTTCCCTTGCATTTCACTAGCTGTCCCCATTTTCATTTGTTTATTATTTTAACACCTTCCCTGATCAATTTTATTTGCAATACTGTACTTTGACTTGTTACCTTTCTGCCCCTTTTGTTTTCCCTTCCCTCTATACCTCCCTTCGCACTGCCATCACTCCCTATTGCACTCAACAGTCCTAGAGTCAGAAAGCTCAGGATTTAGATTTTAAACAGAAAACAACACATTTTTGCAGGTTCAGTGTTGCTTGGCTAGCATGAAAGCTCTTTCCATGACACAAACATCTCACCCAACAGCACTGTCTTTGCCCATCCCATGTCTGAGTCTCCTACCCTCCTATTGCCCCGAGCTAATGCATCTTCCCACACATGCACCTTCTAACTCCACTGTGATTCCCTTACCTGTTGTGCAGTCTGACTTTTGTTCCAGTTCCTCTCTTGGTGACACACCCTGGAATTCTTTAAGCAACAAAAAAGGGGATTTTTGGTATGAACACTGCAATACAATATGAACACTGCAATAGCAGACTAAAAAGCACTAGTCGAGAAAGATAAGAGACTACATAAATCCACTAAGCATTTTCCCTGACTCTATTATATTTAATTTGATTATAAAGGCTTCCTTTCACCAGTTGTGCAGCTTACTAGTCTAAGCCTGTTACCTTATAGTTGTGCTATTAAGAAAATCCAGCTACTTGTTTAATCTGTACACCTATTTGTTGCGATCTTGGACCTCCAGCACTAGGTAATGTAAACAATAGCCAAAGCTGCCTTTTTTCCCTATGTATTTAAACTATAGACACGTCTAATAGAGACAAGTCCTCTAAAACATGTATGAAGAGTATATTTCTTCTGTGGCTGGTAAATTATGTTACAGTGTGGATTTTTAACAACTTTTATTAAAACACTATAATCTGCAAATTACTTTTCCATTTTGACATTTAAAAGATTCAGTTATAGACTTCTATTAAGATCTTGTTTTACAGGGATCTGATTTTATAAGTACTGAAAAGGTTATTCTTCAGAACTATGTATTATCTTTCCTTTGTCTTGCAAGTGCCAAGAATGTTTAACAAACCAAGGAATGGAAGATTATTCAAGGAACAAAATAGGATTAACTTTCCTCACCACAGTTCTGAATTAGGACATTTTTTGCACAGATAAACGCAAAGAGTAAAAAAAATCCAAAGCACGATTTGTTTTCTGCCTTAAAACAGTATGTTATTTTAATTCTTGTGTAATTGAGGAGGGAAAATATGTTTTGTTCCAATCTCTTTGGAGAACTTTGGATAGCTTTGTGCCATAGTGCTGGGGGGGGGGGGGGGGGGATCTCTCTTTAGTGCCAATGCTTAGTAAACTATATCCTGTGTCTCACTGCACTCCAGAACAACCAATAGCCAACTTGCTCTGAAACCTCCCTGTTCCTTGGTATCAGAACATAGTGTATTTTGTAAGCATGCATTAAAAAACGGGACAAAAATTCAGAGATTTGGGGTGGTGGGGAGAAAATGACATATTGCCAGTATGCATGAATTGAAGTTGATTCATACTGTCTTTTGGGTCCCCGTATCAGCACTTGGTTAATGATTCTGCCCTGTAATATGTTGGCTCAACACTCTAGTCATAGCAGGTTAATAAGACAGGGCAAGTGTAAGGCTTAAGAGAAAAAAATAAAATTTATTTACCAATAACTATTCTTCATCTCAGTGGATTATTTTCACGTAGGCTCTAGGCATCTGTGTGCTTCCAGTGTGTAACCACACAGGACTTCTCACAGATTCAAAATGTTGCGTGTTCGGGGGCATCACGATGAGCGTCTCATAATATTATCATCATTGTGTGGTCTTCTGTCAGTGCCTTAGGCTGCCTGTATTAGACTAAAAGTCCAGTCAAGAATTACAGAACTCTCAAAGCTCAGAGAAAGAAAGAGGGAAGGTGGTAATCCACTGGGATATCCTTTGGCAGATTAACTAATATATAAATAACTGGATGCATCTCAGGGGATTTTAGCTCTTGAAGAATAAAAGAAAAAAAAATCAAGGGATGTCTGTAAAATGAAGCATAACAGAAAAACTGCAATGGAAGAAAATTGCCAACTAGAGTTCTGCAATGTGGAACACTCAAGAAAACAGCAGCCAAATGAAACTAAAATAAAAATAACTAATACTAACAAACACAATGGAATGGTGTTGAAAAGGTACCAAACTGACCGTCTGGAGAGTAGGAGTACTTTATTAATCTACTGAGTAGGCAGAGCACAGACATCGGCTTCACCAGAGCACCCTAACAGTGTTCTGGAAGTACTGCCATGTAGGGGTAATACAGTAGCTCCGTCTCTTTGTTGACTGAATCCTTGGCCTCTCTGCTGAAACAAACACCCTGCACCACAATTTACAGCCTTGCTCTGCTCCCTGTTCACTTGTACCTGGAATGGAACCACCCCATTCATGTTATGTAGGCTGGCATGAAACTTTGTCAGTCACTACCATCTTTGAAATATTAAAGATTTCCAGCATCCGTTATAAATCCTACAAGGCAACCTACAAGGCAACCTACTCTACTGGATTAGAAGACCATTAAAATCTGCTAGGATACAGGAGAAAAGTTTCCTGCAAATTCTTTGCTGCTTCCTTTGGTGAAGTAAATTATAGCTACTGTGAACCTCCGCTTCAGAATATGGACTCCTGCAGAAGGTGTCTAAAGTAATTTGATCTGTTGTCAGCTATCTCAGATAAAATATTGATAGTGTTCAAAAGCCTTCTGAAATTGCAGTAGACAGGTTTTAAAATAAAAAAGGATGAGATAGATAGACTGTTACTGAGAGGGGCAGCTGGCTGCTTTAAAAGGAGTTTGAAGAAAGAGAGCACTTAAAGGCACACTAACTTTGAAATCTAATGAGTTTATTTAAAAAAAAAAAAAGGAATTCAAAGAGGTTTTAGGTAACTGCCTTTCTTGAGACCCCTGATCATTTTTGTGGTTTTGCAGTCACTAAAGAAACATGTATACAAAATATTTTTCTCCCCCTGTTGCTGTGCAAAAGAACCACACCAAAACAAAACAGGAGAAACTAATTAACTCAACAGACTTCAGAGCGGAAACAATAAAAACTACTGTACACATAGTAAAATAGAAAAGCGAGAACTTTTTTTCTCTAATCTCTTTCAGTTTTAGTAGTCATAGGTGTTACTTGTAACAGTAACTACTGTAGATAACCATTACAATACATGGAGAAAAATGGCTTGCGAGCGGCCAATACTAGGGATGATCAGAATGTAGTAAAAAATGTTAGGTCACGACACCAGCCAGCACAGTTGCTAATCCTAGTTAGTATTTCCTGTAGGACATGGCTATTTGACAAAAACAAATTCACTGCAATAATTTAAAATAGTGTAGAGGAGAAAAGAATGTTAGTTCTAAAACCAAAAAGAATCTTTAATGTTTGATACTTAAGAAAAAAAAGAGAGTGTCAGGGTGATTTAAATGTAACATGTTTAATATGAAAATCTATATAATTCTATTGTCTGCCAAGAAATAAATGATACGTTAGCAATATTTTAACAAGTTTCCCATAAAAACATCCCTGTCTTGGCATGTAATGCACCCTGTATACTAGCTGTGTGTTTGTTTGCAGAACTGAAAAGATGAGTGGCTTAGGAGTCTATTAATGCATTTCTGCCTTTAACCAAAACACTATCTAATAACCAAAACCAGGCACCTGACCCTGATGCCAACTGGCAGAGGGCACAGGGGTTGCACAGAGTTTGACAGGGGTCAGATATATGCATATTAATTTTACCAAAGGGTGGCAAGTGAAGTATCTACCAAGACTCAAGAGCACACTGGCCGTCATAATCATTACAAAATGTTTGTACAACTAATGTCTAAGGAATAATATATCTGTACTGAAAATTCTGTTTTTAAGGTACGTGAGTTAAGGCTGGTCACCAGAAGGTGATAAAACGTGCTCCTGTCAGGTAGGAGGGAAGAGATTCTTTTCTCTCTCTGGCCGGTCATATGTGTATTGACCACTTCACAACAGAAGCCAATTTACAGACTAAGCCAAATGCTAAATGGAGAGATTGTGTAATTGTCAAGAAAGAGGCACACAGAAAAAGACAACAGGGAAGCAGCCTGTTTGCTAGTAAACACAATGGATTGGTGAGTATAACTGCGGATACAGAGAGATACCTGGGATCTTTTTCACTGTGGAGGCAAGCTGATAGCATGACTTGTCTCATGAATAGATCATGATAGGGAAGCCTGGCTGTAATACACTGGAAGGACCTGGGGTGCGTATTGTTTTTATTTTATAGGTAACCATTTGTTTCCAATATTTCTACTCGCTATCACTTGAATCCCTGTCCTTTGTCAAATAATCTTTTACTTGTTTTCACTATAAACTTATCTAAGTGCTGTGTGCTAAGCAGGGCAGTGATCAGAGGTGAAGCTGATAAGCAGGGTGTATTGTTTCTTGGGGAGCAGTGACTCTGTGAACACAGTAAGTGTCCAGTGCAGCAGGGGCTCCAGAGGGACCTATCACTAACCTGTAGACTCACCTGCATAGGCTGAGTGGGGAATACTTGTGGTGGCTGTGGACTCACGGAGTTGACTGATGGCTGGCACAGAAAAGGTTTCCTTATGCTAAGGGCAGGTGGGAGCGAGGTACTTCACTCCACTGGGTACCCCTGGGAAGTGTCACAGGACTCTGCAAATATTTAGCCAATACTTGGTTCCTAAAATATAGGTACATTTATGTTTTACACGATGGGAGAGTTTTTGTTTTTAAATAATTGACATAATGCAACATGGTACATTTCACAGGCAAAACATTTTTGTCTCCAGAAGCCCCAGGAATAATTCATCTTTGGCACATTTGATTTTGCAGCATGCAGAGAGAGGGAAATCACAACTCCTCTGCAATTTGCTGACAGAATTTCAACAAGAGACTCCCACCATAAGCCAACAACCACCTCCAGCACATCACTGCAAGGGATAAATAAAATGCTAAATAACCAGGGCCAGTTTTATACATAGACTACCCAGTCAAAAACATCAACGCAGTATTACCACTCCTAGACAGTTTGCAGTCCCTTACAATTTGTTGGGGCTGGAGCAGGGGGGGAGGGGGATTGGGTACCAAGGAAGAGTGGTATGATTTGGCATATAGCCCCAATTCCTCTGCCTACAACCCAGCCAGGACTAAGAAAGACAATTAGAAGTGTGTTTCTTTAAAAAAAGAGAGTATTCCTTGAAGCAGCAGCTAGGAGCTATTGTCTCTCAGTTTCTAGGAAGTATAGTTCAGTCTCATGCAGGGTAGGGGAAAGTAAGGGCTGAAGCCACTATTGCTCTGAGTGGATCCTGAACTGACTAGACAGCAGGAATGGCTTCAGGCCCTTATAAAACAGGGGCTTCAGCTCCCCATTTTTCCCTCTACAACTGGAAGCTCTGCCAAATTAACTTTGTTGTATAAAACCTAAATCTCCAACCTCCGTAATTAGTTCTTTTGTGTGCGCATTTTTTATTAAGTATTTTTTCCTATGTTTGTTAACCTTTACCATAGCCCATATCTAAAGGATAGGACAAAGCTGAAACTTACCACTAGAATAGTTGGCTTCTTTCAGCCCCAGCACCCAACATCTCTATTTGATGCTGCCAGAGTAATGAAGTCTCACATAATTTTATACGTATATTTTGTTACAGAATACAGTAAGCAAGAGCAGGCACATAAATGGAGGTGGGGAGAGAATGTCTCTGATAGACAGAATTAACATCTTTCCTTTAATTTCTCCATGGAGAAACCTAAGAATTGTTTCAAGTTTATTCAAGAGTCTAAACTCGTGAAGACTCAGTAATTTGCATTCTCCCCTCCTTCCAACCCTTTAAGCATACCTGGTGGCTGATTGCAGTGGTGTAGGTGTGGTTGCAATCAAATATTAAAATGTTTCTAAAATGCATGATTGTTATTATGAGCCTTGAGGCAAAAACATGGACTAATTAATATAGAGAAACAAAAATTTCATTCCAGACTCTTGGTCTACAGAATCCATCTGAGTTCCAGGGATAAATACTAATGGGTCAATGTCAAGATGCCAATAATCATATTGGAGCTTTTTCGGGTAGTCTTATGTAATACCCAAAACCACGTTTTCTTACAAATTATCATTGTTCCTTATACAATGCCCAGAGTTATAAAGAAAGGGCACAACAATACTGATTTGTTGCACGCAGTTAAATGGTAGACATGTAGCACGTTTGTGCTCATTGTGTGTGCTGCAACACCTCAGTATCATCTGGTAATTTGAATTAAGAGAAGTTCTGGTAAAAACTGGTCAAGTACCATCCATTCACAATTAAGAAAAGGGTGCTTTTTTGTCTAGTCCCACTCGTTTAAGTGACACAAAGAAGCAAACGTGTGTCCTTTACAGGGGTGAAAGTAACTTAAAGGACTTACTGTTATGCCAGTGTCCTGAGCCAGGGGCGGGGCCTCATCCGGAAGAGGCGGGGCCTTTAGAACCCTAGGCCCTTTAAATCGCCGCCTGAGCGCAGCTGCCGGAGCCCTGGGGTAGCAGCAGCAGGGCTCCAGCAGTGATTTAAAGGGTCCAGGGCTCCCAGCAACCCGGAGGTTCCAGCAGTGGGGCTCTGGCAATAATTTAAAGGGCCTGGGGCTCCAGCCACTGCTGGGAACCCCAGGCCCTTTAAATTGCCACCTGGGGAAGCCGGTCCAGTATGCCATACCGGGCCCTACCGGCTTACTTTCACCTCTGGTCCTTTAGCTATTTCAAGAAGTGAGACTCTTATATCCAAGTCAATTTTCAAATAGTGAATTGTAAAAAAAAAGTGTAAATCATGTTTGCCTTTTGCCAGAAAACATACCTAGTGTTAACATCTAAGGTTATGTCTACACTGCAATTAAAAACCCATGGCTGGCTTGTGTTAGTTGATTCGGGTTCCAGTTAAGGGGCTGTTTAATTGTGGTGTAGGACCCTGCAAGGTGGGAACCCAAGCTTGAATGTTTAGACTGCAATTAAACAGCTTTACAGCCTGAGGCAGCAGGCAGGGGTATCTAATTGCAGTGTAGACATACCCTAAGCATGACCTACATATTGACATGGCATTTCTGCCTGATGCATTTTCATCATCTTCTGATTACCAGCAATTCCAGTTCCCTGAACAAAATGTTATATTTCATTACCTACAGTATTCTACTTTTTCATAAAACATATACAGCACCATGATAAAAACAAAGTATACTTAAGTTTCTTGCACTATGGGTAGACTTCAGTTAAAAACTCAGTTCAAAGACCCCAGGAGGTAAACGGTGCTGTGTTTATGGATTTGTGAGGTAGCAATTTTTGACTCAAATATTTGCTTAAGACTTAAATTTTTACTGTTGATGGCTTGTAACTGTTTTAGCACTAAACAGTTGACATTAAAGGAATATAAACATTTCCCTGAAGAAAGCCTCAACTGTAAATTAAAAAGTGAGAGAATGCATTATGACCTCTTGAAGCAGGTATTAAAGCTGGTCACATACCATATATGAGAGTGACTTAATAAAGAGGAACAGAGCCGGCATGAGAAAAGAAAAATTATCTGTCGTTTTGATTTTCTAAAGATGTCACCTTTCAGGATGAATCTGAGCTTGAGATTGGCAAAATGACCTTAGTTCTCAAGGTTTTTGACCCTCAAAGCCAGTGATAGTAGAGCAGAGCATGAGCTGGGTTCTCTAAAGGCTGTTGCGCACCAAACCCTCCAAACATTCCAGTCAGTTTCTTAACTGATCCGGAAGTGAAGATCCCATAAAGAAAAATTAATTCAAGATGATTGACATGCAATACATTAACATTAAGGTGCGGGAGGGAAAAAAAATCTAAAACACCCTCCCAAACTCTTTAGAGGTGGACATGTGAGTGGGAATCCTGCAAGAGGATACATTTAATTCTGCTTCTCTGTAGGCAAGTAATTTCCCCTTCATAATAAAGACCATCTGTGCAACAGTTTCCCACTCTTGGAGACTAAGAAGTTTGAGGAATGCACAAAAGAACATGAGAGCAAAGCTGCAAGAAGTAACAAAGCTAATACCAACAGTGCGAACAGAGGAGTTTGTTTGGTTTCTATTAGATACATGTCAAAATATTTAAGGTATGATTGATTTACAAGTCTGGGCAATGAGAGTGCAGTTTGAGAAGAAAACCTTACAGGAAAAAGTTTTGGCCACATAAATATAAAGGACATTCCAAAATTAAACAAAAACAAAAACCAACCCTTATTTTTCCATGGGTAGCAGATTTTGTCCTTCGAAACCAGTGCTGAAGCAGAAAATCTAAAACAGGATTCCCTCTTGGAGGCTGCATTCAAGCGGTAATACTTTATGAAAGAGTGGTGAGAACCACATAGCTGTTTTACAAACGTCTGTGAAGGAAATATCTGTAAGGCAGACCTCCTCTCAGCAGGTAAGCCTTAATGTGGCCTTCTAGTTTTAGGTCAACCAGATTATAACAATGGTCCTCTTGGCAACAGCATTATTTAACAAACTCGATTCAAAGCAAACAGCTAGATGGGCTTTCTAAGAGGTTCAGTCCACTTCCAGATTGTGCAGGCATGCCACTATTACCACCAGGTATTTCCTCAGAATATGCAATGGTGACAATAGTCTAAAAGGCAAGTCATTTAACCCTACTACAAATACAAGATACTTTCAGTACTTAGTAATTATCCTTATGTACACAAAATTGTCTGCAAGAGCTAGAATACATGGCCAGCTGATCTTCTCTAGAAGAGCTATGATAGCTACCAGGGTAATGACCTCAAATAATTTTTTGGGGGGGGATGTGGGGGGGGAAATATAATTGAATCCCTTTCATCCAAAATGGGTCAGAGCTTTCCAGTCTTTCACCCTATCATGAACTATTTGGAATAATACCCTTTCTTTTCTTTCACCCAGTGGCACAATGATCTTTACCAGGAGGACTGCAGCTTCCTTTGATATTGAGAAGCATGAGATCATTTTGGAGGAAGTTTTGTTTTTCTTCACAGAACTGGATCTTGTAGTCCAGTCCTGAGCCTTGTTCAATGGAGGAATCTATGGTGACCATGGGATATACAGGATAAAAGGTTCCTCTGTCTGAGGCAGACTTGAAGCCCCAACCTGCTACTGGTAATAGAAGACTATATAAATACTAAAGGCTTTTGAAAAGTTTGAGTGCTTGCTGAACGAGGACTTTGGATCCCTTAGACAAGTACCCAGTGGAGGACCTCCATTAAGGCCACTAGATCTGAAAGCCTGATTTCCAGACAGAGCCCTTCCGTTGACGGAGGGACCCAAGAGAATGAAGTACAGCCTTTTCCAACTGTAAAGAGGTCTGCACCTGCCTGCCAAACAAGTTCTGTGGTTTAAGGTATGTGCTTGATATTTCTCCAAACCTCGTGGTGGAATCCAGATGCCTTTAGTCAATCAGGCCTACAGGGAGATCCACCTTTGAGGCAATGGCGAGAGGAGCTATGAATGCTAACAATAAGACCAGAACTTCCTGAACCAGAAATGCCAACTCTTGGGTACAAGCATCAGTCTCAGTGCAAGAAGTGCTCCAACTCCACAATATCCTCCGTCAATACAGGCCAAAAGAAATGCAATGAAGGTGATAGCTGAGCTTCATGGTTGTCTCAGAAAGGACCAGGTGTGATCAAGCCACGTCACTGAACACATGCTAAAGGTCAGAACTGCCATCAATGTCTCTACTTTGAATACTTAAATGCAGGAAGGAAACATCTGGAGACTTCAGTATAGGAACCCTGACAGAAACATGTCAGAAACTAGCTGGTCCTCTCTTGGTACTTCTTGCTTAGCTGCTTGCTGACACTCAGGACCATGGACTTTAAGCCCTGAATGCATCAATGAGTCAATGCTTGGCAGTGCCTTCAGCTTTACTGGTAATAAATGCAGGAATTTCAGGATGTAAAGCCACCCCATTGGGTTTACCTGTGAAAGAGTGGTCCTGACACTGAGTTCTGGTGCTCAACAACTCTGTATCAGACTTAAACCTTGAGGATTAACCCTCCAAAGCATTCTGGCCAGCGGAGTGTTGAATTTACAAGAGATTCCTGGGATGTCTTAAAGAGAACTCAAAAGATGCTCACTATGTTTCTTCAGCATGTGGTGTGATAGCTGCAGAAATATCTGGCACTCAGGTATATTGTAGGAACACGGGAATTGCTATACTAGATCAGATATGAGGTCCATCTAGTAGAGTATTTTCTCTCCTACAGGGGCCAGTACAAGATGTTTCAGAGAAAGGTGTAAAAACACTTAAATAGGCAGATAAGGGTAATTCTGCCAGCCACATAAGGTCTCATCCTGATTTCTAACAGCTAGAGATTGTATTGAATCCTGAGGTTTAATATCTCCAAAGTTTATAATAATTAGAACTCTGGATAATCTTGTTATCCATATAAATGTTCAATCTCTTTTTGAATCTTTCTAAGTTCTTGGCCTCAACCGCTTCCTGTGGCAATGAATTCCACAGTCTAATTACTCACTGTGTGGAAAGTATTTCCTTTTATCAGTTCTAAATTTTATGTTGGACTCTGACCAGACAACACAACAAAAATGGTGGCCAATCATGGATGTTGTTTTGCCATACAGACATGCTTTGAAGCTGTTAAATTGTTTTCTTTTTCCACTGATTCCAAACCTACAAAAGAAAAGTGGATAGTTGTGCTTTGAGGGAAACAACCAAAGAAATATGTGCCCAATACCAAGATCATATAGATGTTGAGTTGCAACATAAAGAAATTTGGCAGCGAAGAAGCAGAGCAGGCATCTATGCACTTTGACTTAAGGTTTCCTAACAAGAATTGGGGCTCAAAAGATAGACATTGAAGTGGCATGAAAACAGATGCCAAAGCACCAGAGGTGCTCTGAAGTACTCAAGGCAAAACACCTAAAATTTGAGACTGAATTGTACCTCACTGGAAAGATTAGATCCAGAGTTAAAAAACAACCAATCAAAAACAACCTTGAGAAGATAAAGACGTTTCATCAGTCTCACATAAAGGAACTAACATTTAGGAGTGATACCATCTGTGCAGGTTAATCTTTAAAAAATAGTTCCAATAATTAAATACAAACACATACCAGGTCTTATCCAAAGCAGGTGTTTTAAAACACATTGATTATTAACACCATTGTGGTATTTCTGTAGTAAGTGAATTGTTTGAATCAAAAGATTAAAATCAATATTATAAGCGTCAAAAATAATTCATTTAAATCTGTTCCATTTCCATAATGCTCCATACTCTTGCACACTGATACTAAACAAAGAACAAGTGTATGCACTAGGTTGCCCTTGAGGCTTCTGTATGGGCGCGCACACGCGCACACACACACACACACACTTACTTTCGTGGGTGTATACCCACTTCATCGGAAGCATTCACACATGCGCAAGTTCCAGAGGAACTGAGTGTATTGTGGAGTCAGTGCATTCAGCACCTCCAGGAGGAAGCATCTTGTAAACATCCTCTAAGACCTTCAGCCAAGCAAAATAGCTGGATTTACAGCTCTGGAAGCAGACATTTCCAGATCTCCTTACTGAAGGTTAGTCATGATTTCAGTCTGCGAAGGTGAAATGGGGTATGGGGTAAAAAGAACCAAGTAGAAGGCTATAACTGGAGGTGGAAGGTGGTTCTAAAGTACAAATTAGATGCAGCCAGACACAGAGAAGGTTGTAGTTGGATCTGAATTTATACTCCGTTTTTAATCTATAGGTCTGAAGTGTAATTTCAGAGTAAAAATAATGAAACGATAACAGCAACTTACATGTGAGAACTTCCCAGCTTTTATGATAGGCCCCAGTTAGTGTATTTGGCATTAATTATAGTGATATACTATTATTTCTCTTTGAACACATTCAAGAACAAACTCAGACTAAAAAGCATTTTGTTTTTATTTGGACAAAAGGCACAGTCTTTATTGGTAGGTTAATAGGAATATCTTTTACCTGCAAAAGTAAATTTCTCAATACCATTTTTTACAACAAATGTTATCACAAGATAGGAAACACCGCAACTAGCCAATGTTCAAAAATAAAAACAATATTTAGTTCTTTATAACTAAATGATGATTCAACTTTTTAAATACATAACTGTTATAGTTTAAAAATGAAAAATGGAGTGGGTATAACAATTTTGCCTCCTTCCCACCCACCCCCCAAAAAAATCTCACAACCACAACTCTGAACAGTACACCAGAAATCCAAGAATAAAAGCAACAAGACTAAATTAACAGAATAACGTACATCTGTTGCAATATGAGGAGAAAGGCATACATTGAGATACAGAAAAAGTGATTTTAGTAAGTAAGTCACTTTAAAATCATGACTTGGTACATCAGCTGCATAGTTACATCATTTGTGTCCTGCATACATATTATAAGCGGTTCTACATAAATGCATAACACAAGTAGAAGTCATGTCTACACATGTACTGACACCAAAATTATTGGCTGCGAACAGACCTGTAGTGGTATGGAAGTTTTCTTTTACAGCTTCAAGTTACCTGATAGCTCCCAGTAACCAATTTGTTCATTTTTTACTGTTTGTAGAAATGCTATAATAAAATGTTTAAGTTGGAAAACACATTTTTATGCTTTTCCTCCCATTAGCGGATTATGACCGTGAATTCACTGGGTTCATAGATACTAGCGCAGACGGGCCCCCGGTGCTCATCTACTCTGACCTCCTACATAGCACAGGCCATAGAACTTCCCTGAAATAATTTGTTTGAACTGGAGCATACCTTTTAGAAAAAGCATCCATTCTTGATTTAAAATTTGTCAGTGCTAGAGAATTGACCACAACCCATGGTAAATTGTTCCAATAATTAATTACCATCATTGTTAAAATTTTACACCTTATTTCCAATCTGAATGAGTTGTGGGGAAAAAAACCCTGTTTGCTCTGGCAGTTCTCCTTCATAACAAAGAAGGCCATCTTACTTGCTTGGTGATGCCAGCTGTCTAGATTATTAATCAACACTGATGAAAATGCATCGATACAACTGACATTTTCACCGAGAGAAGTCTTTGAACTCAAGAAATACTGAGAGGCAGATACAAGACAGTAATACCTAAATTTAAAAATACACATGCTTCATCTGTGTCCCCAGTAATCAGCTCTCTACTTGGCTGCTATACCAAATTACTTTGTTTCCAGCTGGAAAAAAGTAGCAAAGACCTTGCTCCAAAACAGTGGAAGCCTACATCTCTCTACATCAGTAGTGCATTTTACAAAGTAATGTGATCGCCAGCCTTCCCCACTGACCTCTCTTAAGGTAGCAAAATCTGCATGTTGCCAGTATACAAGGCAAGCTGAAATGCCACTTGATGTAGATTAAAATCATCTGGTTTGAGCTATATTAAAAGCTCTTTGGCATTAACATCATTCAATAATATAATCATATTCACTTTAGCTAGTTCTCAGCCCAAGTAACTGAGAAACAAATTGCTAGGTTATGCTTGATACTTTAGGGCTATCAGTTTATTTCCTGTTTCCAAGCCATATATTCCAAACAGATAAATTAGTATCAAATACTTCCTCCCCCGGCCAAAAAATAAATAAATTGAGAGTTCATCTAAAGAAAAAATACAATTTATGTTTCTGAATGTATGATCCAGTACATGGCTACAGAAAGGGAAAACTTTTTGGCTTTTAAGATATAAAAAGTACCAGTTTTCAAATATAGGTTATTTCTCTGGTCAATAAGTACATCAAGAAATATCAAAGCTTAAGGATGACAGCTTAATTCCTTTAAAAATTAAAAAAGCTGTTCTGGTTATTTAAAATATTCATATACCATTAATTTCTTATCTACAGAAAAATTTCCCCAAAATATTAATGCATACCATTCATGGTCAGTATCTCCATGTGCTATTTTAAATTTCAGGTCTTTGGACACAATATCTGTCTGCTACACAACAGAACTTGACAGTCATAGAAAAACCTCACCATGCATTATCAGGACGATACAAATTAATGCCCAGCAGCTCATCCATTATGGAATATATCGTGTGCCATTCATTATGAAAATAAGATAAAGGAGATTTCTGCCCTCTTAGTTTTATTAACAGTCTACACAGACATTTGTTAAAATTTCCCAAGGTGACCAGGTTTACAATTAAAAAAAAAAAAAAAAGTATGTTAAAAATGGGAGCAAACTACATAGACTTAAGAGATGAAAGTACAGAAATCTGTCTCACAAATTTACTTGCAAAATTTATATCAGAACATTAGTGAACCCAAAACCTCTTGCATGTTACGTTCACCTTACTACAAAATGTCCAGATCATCTTAGGAAACATACAGCCTTCCCAAATGAGGTAGGTTTTCACTTTAAGGCCTATAAAGCTACTGCTCAATTTCAGTGTCCCTGATATTTAACTCACCCAATTTACATTAATTCCGAACAATCCAGCAGTAAGTAATTAGGTAGGAGAAAGTAAACAAACTGTAAAGGGTCAACAAAAAGTCCTTATACTAGAGTAGCTAAAGTAACATCCTCCCAAACTACTTGGATTAAAAGCTTGCTGTATGTTTGAGTTTAAGGATACACTAAGATGATAAAAAGGTATTGGCTAGACAAATATCAGTCTAAGTACTGCATCATTTTTCTATAGAAAGAGACTACCAAACTTCTGCCAAGAGCCTGATAATACTGTAAGTTACCATAAACTATTGCAGTGATTGAAATGCTTTCCTCCAGAAATATTTAAGATCTACAGGACTGTTGGCTGGAGAGTGTGGGATCTTCATGGTGCAGTTGTGTAAGATCATGCAGGGTATTACATATGTGCATTTATGCAGAGTCACATTAATGCCATGAGCAGCTTTCTGTCTGAACTCCCACAATTTGTATTAAGGGACCACACTTAATGATGGTACTGTTCTTGAGTTGAAGCACTGTCATTTTCAAGAATGCTAAAACTTTACTTCAAAAGCCCTCAGGGAAGTCTATTGTAAATACTTCTGCCATACCGTTAAAAACAATCTCTCAAATTAAATGTCAAAATGAAAAAAAATTGTTTGTGAACTTCAGCCATTATCTTTTACTTAATTAATAAAAAATGTTAATTTATGAAGAAGTAATGAGATACAGAGAAATAGCGGCCCATTTGCTTAGTTGTTCTTTCATGGGCTGAAAATACATGATTATCTAAGTGACAAAATTAAAGACAACAGCAAACTATCCTGATGCGACGAAAAGCTCAGAAGAATAATATAGGACTAATATGCCTCCATCAGGAGCTCTTTAATAACCTGAAAATCTAAAAGGAAATGTACAAAAAGTGGAAACATTGACAAATTGCTAAGGAGGAGTAACAAAAGAATAGCACAAGCATATAGGGAGAAAAATCAGAAAGGCTAAGGCAAAAAATGAGTTGCACCTGGCAAGGAACATAAAAGACAGTAAGAAGAGTTTCTATAAATACATAAGAAACAAGAGAAAGATGAAGCAAAGTATAGGTCCTCTACATAGTGGGGAATGAGAGCTAACAACAGACAACATCAAGAAGGCTGAAGTGTTTGATGCCTATTTTAACGCCTTCAGTCTTCACTTAAAAGGTTAATTATAACCAGATACTTAACACAATATTAACAAGGGGGGGAGGGAAATGGAAGCTACAATAAGGAAAGAATGGTTAAAGAATATTTAGATAAGTTAGATGTATTCAGGGCCTGAAGGAAATCATGCTAGGTTACTCAAGGAACTAGCCAAAGAAATCTCAGAACCGCTAGCAATTATATTTAAGGACTCTCAGACAACGGGTGAGTTCCCGTAGGAGAGAAAATATAGTACCAAAGGAGAACAAAAAGGACCAGGGTAATTTTAGGCCAGTCAGTGTAACTTCAACACCTGGAGAGATACTGGAGCTAATTATTAAGCAATTTCTATGCACACAGAGGATAACAGAGTTATAAGTAATAGCCAGGCTGGATTTGTCAAGGCTGGCTATTGGGGGTTGGACTAGATGACCTCCTGAGGTCCCTTCCAACCCTGATATTCTATGATTCTATGAAATCATGACATACCAATCTAATATGCTTCTTTGACAGGGTTACTGGCCTAATGGATGGGGGCAAGTTGCAGATATGATACATCTTGATTTTAATAAGTCCCACATGACATTCTCATAAACTAAGGAAATGAGGTCTAGATGAAGTTACTATAAGGTGGGTGCACAACTGGTTGAAAAATTACTCCAAGAGTAGTTATCAATTATTTGCTATCAAACTGTGGGGACATATCTGGTAGGATCTTGTAGAGGTCTGTCCTGGGTCCAGTACTAGTCATTATTTTCATTAATGACTTGGAGAATGGAGTGGAGAGTACGCTCATAAAATTTTTTGCAAATGATACCAACTTGTGAGGGATTGAAAGCATTTTGAAGGCGAGAATTAGAAATCAAAATGACCTTAACAAATTGGAATATTAGTCTGAAACCAACAAGATTAACTTCAATAAAGACCAGTGCAAAATGTACACTTGGGAAGAAAAAAAAAAATCAAACAACTACTAAAATGGGGAATAACTGGCTAGGTACTTTTGAAAAAGATCTGGGGGTTATAGTATCACACATTGACTAAGTTAGTAATACTCTGTGGTGCATTAACAGAAGTGTTGTATTTAAGACACAGAAGATAATTGTCCCATTCTACTGACATGGTGAGGCCTCAGCTGGACTACTGTGTCCAGTTCTGGGCAGCACACTTTAAGAAGGAAGTGGACAAACTAGAAAGGGTCTAGAGGACAGCAAAATGATAAAAGGTTTAGAAAACCTGACTTTTGAGGAAAGGTTAAAAAAAAGAGAGCACGTTTAGTTTTGAGAAAGGAAGCCTGAGGAGTGATCTGATGATGGTCTTCAAATGTTATGGACTGTTATAATGACGATGGTTATCAACTGTTCTGTGTCCCACTGAAAGTAGAACAAGTAGTAATGGGCTTAATCTGCAGCAAGAGAAATTTAGGTTAGATACAAGGAAAAACTTTCTAACTATAAAGATAGTTAAGCACTGGAATAGGCTTCCCTGGGAGGTTGTGGAATCTGTCATTGGAGGTTTTAAGGACAGGTTAGACACACACTTGTCAGGAATGGTCTAACTATACTTAGTCTTGTTACAGCACAGGGGACTGGACGACATGCCCTCCTGAGATCACTTTCAGCCCTACATTTTTCGGTGATTCTATGGGCTTGTCTTCACTACCCGCCGGATCGGCGGGTAGCAATTGATCTTTCGGGGATCGATATTTCGCGTCTCGTTTAGACGCGATTAATCGATCCCCGAAAGCGCTCCCCGTCGGCTCCGGAAATCCACCTCATCGAAAGGTGGAAGCAGAGTCGACGGGGGAGCGGCAGCGATCGACTTGCCGCCGTCCTCATGGCCAGGTAAGTCGACTACGATACGCCGACTTCAGCTACGCTATTCACGTAGCTGAATCTGCGTATCGTAGATCGACACCCCCCCCCCCCCAGTGTAGCCCTGGGCTATGTGAAATATAATTTAGAAATATCCATAACTTTGTTTATATCTGACATTATGGTCTCTGTATGTTCAGGGTATGACATTAAGCATCTAAATTCTCTTAGTATTGCATCAAATATAAATTTGGAAGCACACTCTACAAGTCCTTAAGTTTTGGCTACAGATTAAATGGAGAGGGAAATAGATGCTCTTTCAAAGAAAGTTTAAATGTTAGGGTGCAGATCCATTAAGCCCACTTACATGTGTGAATATTATATCAAGTTGTTTCCCCCACCACCCACGTGTTTATATTTCCAATTTTGTAAACATGATCAAATTAAGGGCTTATTATTGCTGGACCAAGATATAGATTAGTGCTCACTCGTGATCTTCACCCTTGTGCCAATTAAACCCTGCATTAAGGATTTAAGCTCCAAGTAAGACTGTGGGCTCAATCCTACTGTGAGCACAACTTCCAAGAACATTAGAAGGTAAATGTACTGTGTAATACTTAAACGCTCAACCTCTTCTCTCATTGGAATATAAAATAAACAAAGCAAAGTAACCTGTTCAATATTCAGAACGAAACCAAAACATCTAATGTGGAGTGATAATTCCTGGATTTAAAAAAATTAAGAATTCCTTAGTCTCATTAAATATAAAGAATGTTTAACTCAAAACGGAAGCTATGGGCAAATCTTTGTAGATGGCCATCATTATGTATTAATATTATCTTTATATTTTAAGGCAACAAAAACTGTAGATGTTTCAAACTTTGTATTTCGATATATTCAGGTTATGAGAGGAAGGATGCTTGGAAATTCAGGAAGGCTTTTATATCTGATTTTGTAACTCAAATGATTTACATATTTATTAAAACCAGAGATGAGTTATGCCGTACCAGGATGAATCCAAGCATAAGTTTCAGTCTAGCAAGAACTTTTAGGTCAGAATTATTTGTGACTGAAGACAGTGGTTTATATATCATGAAAGTGTCACCTTGCACTCAAAAACAATGCTAGCATATTGCCCCTAGTGGTAAAATTAACTGCATATGCAAGCTTTAATTTTCATACACATTAGTGGCAATCAAGATTGAATGTTTTTATCGTATGTTGCATACTTCATGTTTTTCAAAGGCCTAAATAATTTATGAAACTTCCCTTTCGTACATTATAACTAACAAGCTTTATCACAGCTTTAAAAACCCTTAAAACTGACATTTATTATGAGCACTAAATATTTAAAATAGGTAGATTTAAATATAATTATGTTTTAATACTTTTGCAGAATGAAAGCTCCAGGCTTTGTTTATATTCTCAAAATGCAAAACAAAACTTACTGTAGGATAGTAAATTTGCATTTCACTGCTAAAGCACAAGCATTATGATATACTATAGTGCACAACTTAGACATGTTACAAAAAATTTTAATGTTGATAACTACAGTTGGTTTATTGAATTTTTTTTAATAAAACAACTTATTTTTCCCCAAGACAACTGCTATACAGAAGAAAATCGCTATTCAAACATTGTCAGTCTTTCAGATATGGTAAAAAAGTCACAACATACAAATTTGTATTTTAGAACAAGTAATGAATCTGCAAAATGTTACACATCAATAAGGAATCTACACTTAACAGCGGTTGAAACAAAATGAAATATCTCCCAAAATATATATTTTGGATCTGTGTAAACAAAGCTTATTTTTATTGCTTACTTTCATTCAAAAAAAAATATACACCCAACATAGACCAAAAGTGATCCTGCTGCTCTGATTTTTAAACTGCTATAACCAGATTATATGTAGTCAGAAGACAAAACCCAATACAACAATCGTGAATTTAATGTTTTTGAAAGATGTCATAATTGTTAATTATTCTTGATGTGAAAGGTAAGGTTAAAAATACCCACAAAAGTTGATGCCATTTTACTGAATGAAAAAGAATGTATTATGAAAATAAACATCCATCTGGTTTCCTAATAATAAATATAAAGACGTGGTTATTTTAACATACTGCAACACAGGAAGTATTACTGTAGTGTTGACTTTATCAATCAATCAGTAGTTTTTAAATCTCTCTCTCCTCATTGAGGTTTGAATCTTCTACCTTGTCAGCTGTCCAACAACTTTTAAGAGGGTCTTATTTTCCTGCTTTAATTGCTCATTTTCATCCTCTATATCATCTAGGTCCTTTAGAAGAAAAAAATTAAAACATTTTTCAGGATGCAAAAATGGATTCTTAAACTAGTCATTTAAAAGTCCTGGGATTTAAGAGATCAGTACTTGAAAACAAGAAATTATAGGGCAAAGACAGAGGAAGAGTTAGTTTCATAGCATCTATATATAAAAGGGCTAATGAAGCAAAGCAAAAATTGCTAAAAATTCACATTTTTCCAATACTACTCTGATGACAAAACATTCATTTCACATTCGCAGGTGACAAGCATCTTTTCAAAAGAAATATAGAATCAAAAACGGACTATGTCAGGAGATTAATAGTAAGAAGCCACTGGGCACGTGCCTGTGTTACTTCATATTTGCAAACCATAGGGGCTTTCGCACATCACAGTGCACTAGTAGCCTATTGACATACACACACTCAGTTTATTAGCATAGGACAGCACATTAAATGTTATGTATTTTTTTAAAATATACTTTTGTTGTCAGAGGCTTCTGAAAAGTATCTGTTAGCACACTTTGAATTCTCATTTTCCATTTGAAAAAAAAGTTGAAAAGCCATATCTTGCCCTCAGAGTTCTGATTAAAGCTAGATGGCTTGAAAAGGCCATAAATTAGAAGTCCAATTTATTTTTTCAATAGGTGAGTTTAAGGGGACCAGAGAACAGCAGGGTTTATAGAAAAAGGGGCAGTTTAAAACAGCCACCTATTGCTCTGCTTCCATCTTTCCTGCCCTCTTCCCCAGTCTGCCTGTCACCCTCCACCCCATCTCTCTCCCCAGCTTGCCTCTTATTCCTCCCTTGCTTCTTCACTTCTTCTCCCACAGTGAAGTTTAACTGAAAAGCAGCGCAGCTGCTATGGTCGGCAGTGCCTAAATTGCTTTTCAATTCAATTTTACTGTAGAAGAAGGGAAAAGGTAGAAAAGTAACTTGGTGAGAGATAAAAAGAGGTGGATGGTGGAAGTTTGGAGGAGGAAAACCAGAGATGGGGGATTAGGGGTTTCAGCTTCCTTTGCAATGAAAGCATGTAAAATCCCCACAATAGTTATGTCAGATGGAAGGGGGAGGGGAAAAAGGGGTGAAAGATTATCCGCTCCCCAATTCCTTTAATTTTGAAACACACACTTAACAAAATGATCATATGAATGTGCCTGTTTCTTTTGGTGGGGTCATCCCAGAAGTGCACCTTTGGGAGTAGGTGCTTAGGTGTGCCATCAATAAAAAGCTCCAGCCTGCCAACCAAAACATGGTTTGGCAATCAGTGCTCAAAGCCACACTGCAATACCTTTGCAGTTACTCTTTTGTCCTATGTAGCATGCAATACAGAGATTAGCAACAGAATGTCTTATGTGCCTAACAAAAACACAAACATTTTAGAGATCAAAGTACAGCTGGCTTTCTGGAACAGATTATATTTAATTGTTCTGAAGACAAGATTTTACAAACATTTAATCATGATATATAAATATGGTAATTTGTATTTAGAGGTAAAAACAGTGCATGAACACGCACTACCTTATTTTAAATTAACCACTGTAGGCTTTGTTTTTTCTATTGCAAAGTCCACGTCAGCAACAGCTGTACTGGGAACAAACAGTTGTAAGGAATAATGAAACTGCACCTTTTCAATAAAATGGTTGAAGTGCATCTTTCCGTAATCATAATGTTATGCTTATTTTTGCTGTTAACTCAGACAATTATGTACTGTAACTAAATGGTAGATGACTGGATTACATTGAAACAACTGTTTAAAAGCCTTTGGACAAAAATATTTCAGAGTTACTCAAAAAGTAGATAAAATACAAAAGATTTTGTGGAATGTTTATGGTACAAAAATAACATTCCAAAGATTACTGTAAGCACGGGCTTCTTGAATACAATCCAGTAACAATAACTGACTGTAGTTTAAATATCTAAAGAAATAATAACAATGGATGTATACATGTAAGTGACTTTTACCACTTTAATAATGTAATTTTTAAATCTAATTTAATAGTGTATTATAAAAGAACAACAATGGCAGAGAAGTATAGGCTTCAGATACCAAAATGACAGATGACTAAACAACTGATACTTTAATCAGAGTGCAAAGGCTCTCTGAATATACTCTCTCCAAACACTTAACTACAGTGACTACCCAGTGAGGTCACAGATGACCAACTTTAACTACTCCAAAGTTGAACTAAGTCAACAAACATTTTAATGTCTTCAGATGCCTTTCCTTTCAGACAGCTGGGAACTCTATGTACCCATTCTCCCTTTCTTTTAAAAAGTAGCAGAAGTTCATCAAATAGCTCAGCCATTGAATTGAGACCACTCCATTTATGGCACAAGGTTTTTGTGGGGTTCTCAATGCAAAGGGACCTCCTGTTCTAGAAGCTTCTCCGTAATCTGTTGACTGATTTTAGTAAAAATCTTTCAAGTAAAAAGTTATTTAACCTAATTTACTTAGAAGGGACACAACTTAAGAAGTTTTCTAGATTTGTCAAAAAAAAAAAAGTTACAGAAGTGAAGATGTACTTACCACCTACTAGAGCCCTTGAAGAGACTTTGTATACCCACACTAATCGTGGACACATCACTGGTGCAGCAGGACCAGTGGAAACCTCTACAAGTAGTACCTAGAAGTTGGAGTGTGAGCCCATGCCCGCAGGCAGCTCTGAGTGTTCAGAGAGCTAGACTATAAAAGGGAGCATCGTAACAGCTTCAGTTCTTTTCACCACAAATCGACCGCCTAGTAAATAGCAACAAGACTCTATGGAAAAGGGGGAAGGTGAAGGAATAGTTTGAATGTCCAGAGGCACAGTTAGAAGAACTCTAGCTGCTTGTAAAGAGCCTTCAGTACTTCTGTGAGTGGGCCTCTGCTAAACTCCCATTAGTGGGAATGTGTAAACAGTGTATCCTCTCTTCAGAAGAGTGGGATGAGGTTGACTAGCTAAAGAGTAATTGTAGTACTGATCTCCCAAATTGGGATTCTGAACCTAATGCCGGGTCCACTGCATAATGTTCTGTGAATGAGTGGATTGAGCTCCAAGAGACAGTTCTAAAGATTTCAACTATTATGTTATGCCTCAGATAAGCCATAGAGCCCATTGATCTAGAGCTAAGGCAACCTCTCAGTCCCTCTGGCACAGGGACATTAGCTTTCCCCAATACACAGCCTGATCCACTTGGTCAGGCATTAGGTTGTAGTGGCCTTTTACCAGAAAACACAAATGTACCCTCAGCAACCTTCTATACTCTTTTGATCTACATATATGAAAGGCTACCATCCGCAACCTCACCTCCTCGGGATATGAGTGTGGTTTTGGAAGAAATACTTCTAGATTCAAGGTTTGGTTAAGATGAAAGCCAGTTACCATCTTGTGCATAAATGTAGCTGCCTCCTAAAGAACTATTTTGTCCTCATGGGAGCCCATAAAGGGTGGGGTCAGCAATGAGCACTTGCAGTTCAGAAACTCACAGCTGATGTCATGTCTAAGATAAAGACTGTCTTGATGGAGAGATGGGAAAGGGAACATTCTTCCCTGGGTTCAAAGGAGACTGCATCACTGAGTGTCACTCCTCACTGAATCCTTCAGTGACTATTCACGCTAGTCTTGCTGATTCCTGCTCATGAGGCCAGCGAACATGTTGTCCTTTCCTGTCAGATAGGCAGCCAAAGGATAAGAGTGATAGTTGATGCACCACTGTCATAGGATATTGCTTCCCATCACTGCTGGGTGGAGGGAATCGTTCCTTCCCTTTTTGTTGACATAAAACATTGTTATGGTATTGTGGGTGACTATTTGCACCACAGGTGACAGATTGAAAAGGTCCCTGAAGAGTTATAAGTGGCTAACTTAGTAATGGCAACCTCATTGGGGATTATTTGTTGGTTTTATGGTTTTGGGTTTTTTTGTTGTTGTTTTGAAAGAGAGTGAGACTGAAGGGGGCCTACGGAACTGGAAACAGAAACTGGAGAAGTTTTCACTCCCATACCTGCAGTCCTAACTTTTTCCCTGGAAGCATGATGAAGTGCCTCTCTCTCAGGAAAGGAAGCCATCCCTGTGTATTTGTTTTATGCTTCTGTCCCTTGTGTGTAAGGGTCAATGAGAGAGAGCTGAGTCCCAGTTGCAATTCTCCCTCAACCGGATCCAATGCCAGGTTTGAGGGCCATTCATGGCCTGGGACTTGAACTGAAATGGGAGCCATGGATCTGCAATGGCCATAAACTGGACACTGGGAAAGACTGACTCCCCATACTCTGATAGAACAGCTGAAGCTTTCAAACAAGGCTTGGTCAATGGAATGAGCCATCACGTGGAGGTGGTCAGATTCATACGTGATGGATTCATGACTATTAACACCTTTAGGCTTAGGTCTACACCCAGAAGCCAACATCTTAACAGTCCAGTTCCTTTCTAGCTGTTGGATATACATGTCATAAGATCCTTATCAGCTGAATCTTTAAATTTGGCTCCAGGAATGGAGATTGTGGCAAATTGCCGGCACTACTATGATGGGTTCCGCACTCTCTCCTTGTGGGGGGGGTTTCAGGGTGCCATTTCTTGCCCCTGAACTGGGGTAACAGCTATCCTACTAGTATCTCAGGGAAGGGGAGTGGAGAGGGAGGGGCCCGCCCTCTACTCCGGGTCCCAGCCCAGGGGCCCTATGATAGCAGGTGAACCACTTGTACCAGTGATTCTTTCCCCTGGGCTACTTCCCTCTCCTGACCTTCAGCTTGTGGGGCTTCCTGCCTTCCCTCTGCACAAGCCAGGTGTCCCTTTACCTAGGATCTTGGTCTTCTTAGCCCGCTGCAGCACTTCTCAAAACTCTCCTCCGCTTTCCTCCAAACTGCTCTTTGTTCCACCACCAAACTGCTCTCTGCTCCACCACCAAACCACTCTGCTCCAACTCCTCCTCACTCTGCTCCAGCTCCTCCTCTGGCTGATTGAAGCAGGGGGATTTTATCAGGTGACTGGCTTCAGGTGCTGTAATTGGTTTCAGGTGCTTTTAATTAATCTACAGGGAATAAGGCTTCTCCTCATCCTAGATCACTCTCCTGCTGCCTTCTGGCCATGCTGTATCACAAGACACATACCTGAGAAGCAATTTGGCCAGGTCTCTTAGTCCTTAGCGAGGAACACCTCTCAAAACTTAAAGCATTCAAGGAACCAGGAGTATCTGAAGCAAACATCTTTCCCATTAGAGCCTCTAGTAGGAACACTGCCTACAGCCAGTTCTGTAGCTCCTTCCTAGCCTGTGGGGTGAAAGTCTTGCAGACAGACCACCTAGTTGGGGGATAACATTCCCATAGAAAGTTCAGACACAGTCTCTGGGTATCTGAAACCAGGAAGGTGGCAGGAGTAGAGGGGCACCTCAAACTTTGGTCTCTTTGCTTTGGGATCTACCCTCATGAGTATGGGAATGTGCAATAGGATGCAAAAGATCCCTAAAGGCCCAAAATATTCCTAAAAACTATCTAAATTACCAATACTCACTGGAACTAAAATTTTATTTGAACTACAGTAAATTTGTCTAAGAAAAGTATTGGGAAACCAGGTTTCCAGGGAAGTGGGTCAAAGTGTCAGCAGAGAGGATCAGAAGCCTCATTATTGTGATTGGAAGGAACCCATTTTTATAGCTTCTCAGAATATTCAGAGCAGCAAGGGGGAACATGCAGGCACTCTAGTAGGCATTGCATCTAGATGTTTCCTCTGGTCCAGTTGTAACCCTGGCACATTACTGGGAATGGGCAAAGGCCACTTCAAGAAAGAAGTCTATTAAATCTTAGCTGAAAAGTTAAACACAAACAAAATAAATGCCTAATTCCCTCCTTACTTTGTCCTGGAAAATTTAGGGAGGGTGGGGAAGAAGAGAACAGATGGAAGAATTTGGAAGCTTTTCTCATCTTTGTGTAATACATGTACTTACTCTGTTTAATAAATCAATTTCTTCCTTCAATTTCCCAATCTGTTCCTCTTTGTCCTGTGTCATCCTCAATAATTTTACATTTTCTTGCCTCTCCTTGGCTAGTTCCTGAAAAAAAAAAAACCACCACAAATTAAGAGTTTCAAATTTAATGTTCTTCCAGCACTCCTAAAAATTAATTTGAAAAAGGACAGTTTTAGTATATTGTAATTAGGAAAATTTTGCTTCTTACCTGAAATTTCCTTTCTTCAGATAGCTGGACCCACAAATCCTGCAGTGTGTCTTCAAGCCCTTGTAGTTCAAGGAGGCCAAGCAGACCTGTTAGTCACGGGTCTAAGGAAAATTTCTGCCCCTGAAGAGCCCACAATTGTGGTGACCTCCAAAACTGACCTTTTAACTGATTAATTTCTAATTTAAGCCCTGGTCTTATAGTGAGTTCTGAAACAGGGCCCAAATTGGATATTAAAATCAAAGTATCAACTCTTAAAGTAATCACGCTGGTGGGCTTTTCAGGGGCAGAATTTTTCTCCGATGTATGACTAAGGTCTATTTAGCCTCCTTGACCTAGAAGAGCCTGAAGACCCACTCCAGGACCCATGGGCCTGGATACAAAAGTGTATGAAACATTTGTCATACATGAGGCTTCAGTTACTGAAGAAGGTATTCAAATGCCTCCCCCCACTCTCTTGCCATCCTTTTGAAGTTTGACTGGTTTGGGAGGAAGCCAGTTTTAGAAGGAAGAGATTACAAGGCAATTTCAGTTAACTCAAGGATTCCATAATTCCCAAAAATATATATAAAGGCTTCTTAGTGTTTTACTCCCATGCTTTTTAGAAGGAAGATCTCCCCCAAACAATATTTTTATTCAGCAACTTTCATCTACAAGGATTCAAGAGTATTTGGTAGGTTATATTACAAAGATCACTTCAGAGGGAGCATGGAACATCAGGAATATGACAGATCAATGGCTCAAGAAAACATCTGTAAGGGATTAGGGTTTAGGTTATGTTTCAGTGCCCGAGAAGAGAACAGGAGATGGTTGGTTCTCTGATCAAATCACCTTTAGCCTTGGTTTTATTCCCTGGTTGAGCAAATGGCAATTTAGCATTTGTAATGATACAAATTTCACATTCTTCTCAGACAATCTGATTCTGTATGCATATTGGGATTCACAAGAAATTATTGCTACTTTTTATTAAAAATTTAGGACCACTGCCTAATATTTTTGTAATGCTGACCACCCTAGTCATTGTCATCAGCAATCAAACCTGGGACCTCTTCAGCTTATTGCAGGAACCTCTACTGTCTGAGCTAAAAGACATGTCTCTTAGCCAAGACAGTAGCAGGCTCATCAGTCTCTACCAGGCCTAGCCACCATTAGAGAGGGACAGAGTGCCACACCGAGCTGGCACGACACTAGCATCTCCTCATGGAATTTATAAGATATTTTGAGACTAACATTGGGCATAAGTTAAATTTGTATTTACCCTTTCAAGTTCTTCAATCCTCTTTTCCAAAGCACTGCTTGGTACAGAATTCCCAGAAGAATTTGCATCCCTGCTGTATCTGCTATATCCTGTCCTGTCTGTTCGGGAATATCGATTTGGAACATCATCTTCAGGTGCATTAGTTGCACTGTAAAGTAAAGATTAAACTTTATTAATATGCCTAGTGTAAAAAATAGGTTTTAGCAAATATTTCCTGTGTCCCTTATATTTTTCTCCTAGTGCAAATACATTAATGTAAGATTGACTTATTCATATTGTAAATGACCACTACTTCAAGACAACATGGATAAAACTTAATTTTCATACCTGTAATTTTGTCTTCTCTGAAAAACAAAATCAGTTGCTCAGTCAGACCTGAAGTTGAAGTGATGCCGGGCTAGGATGGGTCAGAGATCCCCTTTGGCTTTCAGGATTTGGAAATAACAGGAGTAAAGCCTCTTCCCGCTCAAGTTCTGAGGCATCTACTCCACAGCTCTTACCCAAAGGAGGGCTTGCACCTCCTGAATTTGAAGTTGCTCGTGAGAAGGGTCCCTGAAGAGGGATGGGGGTGGTGGGAGAAAACTGAAGGGTGTAACCTTCCTCCACTGTACTCATCACCTCAGACCGCTGGGTGCCAAGGAACAATGCCGTGCTGAAGTAGGAAGACGGTCTGAAAACAAAAGGGGGGCAGGATCTGATGTGTGAATGGATACAACACCATCGGATGGCCCTTCAAGAGTTCTGTTTGGGGCTTCCCGGGTATCTGTGCAACCCTGGTAGCGAGGCTGAAATGGAGGGGGGGCAGTTGTCTGTGCTTATAATCGCAGCTCCATTTTTTAATCAGGTCCTGGCAAGGTGCTGGAGCCAAGAAGCGGGTCAACTGTTGAGGCTTGAACTGCTTCCTCAAAAGTGCTGAGGAATAGAGGCCCAGGGATCTGAGGGTGGTCCTGGAGTCCTTCAGACCAGGCAGCTTTGAGTCTATCTGCTCTAAGAAGCAGGAGGTACCCTCAAAGGGAAGATCCTGGATGGACTACTGAACCTCAGGTGGCAGTCCTGACCTTAGGATTGAAACCAGGAGCATCATTTCACGATCACTGCTGAAGCCCACTGTTTTGGCTGAAGTGTCAGCTGCGTCCAGGGCCGCTTGGAGAGAGGCTCTGGCTATGGTCTTCCCTTCTTCAATCAGGGCGGTCCTGGAGTCCTGTGGCAGTATGTCTTTAAACTTTGCCATGGAGTCCCAAACGTTGTAATCATACATCCTAAGTAAGGTTTATTGGTTGGAAATACGAAGCTATAACTTACCCATCGAAGTAATCTTCCTACTGAACAGGTCTAGTGTCTTTAAATCCTTTTGCCTGGGGTTGTGCCTAACTGACTTTGCCTGTCCCTCTCATTGGCTGCGGTGACCACAAGGGAACCAGGAGAAGGGTGGGAGAACAGGTATTTATATCCCTTGGCAGGCACATAGTATTTTTCTCTGCCCACTTTGAGGTGGGAGGAAGAGAAAATGGAGACTACCACAGGGACCTGACAGGATCCATAATGGCCTCGTTGAGGGGTAGGGTCACCTTTGATGGGGCCACTGTGGTCAAAATGTCAGTGAGGCTATGAGAGGACTCTTTAAGAACCTCCACCTATAGCCCCAGGTTAGAAGCCACCCTTTTTAATAGCTCCTGGTGTTTTTAATAGCTCTCTAAAGTCATTCTGTGGCACCGGGCCGCTCAATCCCAAGAATGCTTTGTCTGGGGAGAAGGAGGAGTAGGAATAAGCCTGTACTGGTGGGGGCCTCTCTCTTCTTCAGTCCCAACTTTAGTCCCAGGCTTAAGTCCTGTGTGTCAGTACCGCAGTCTGGGTCAGGTGCTGGATCGTGCGGTGGAGGAGCCCTCCTCTCGGCCACAACTGAATAGGAATGGCTGGACAGCGGTCACAGTACCAGGGGAAAACCCCAAGGATTCCAGAACAGCCACTCGACCTGCATCGGTCACTGTCCTCCGGGACAGGTGTCATTGGGGGGGGGGGGGGGGGCACACCAAGATCCGGTGGAATTTAGGATGGGTAATGGTGGTGGCTCTTTGGCTGTGTTCAGGGTTCCACCTGAGGAAGAGTCTTCTTGAGGAAACCATGGGGGAGCGTTACCCCTCGCTTCCACTGGTTGGTGCTGAGGATCCGGAGATTGGTGCCGGAACAGGGAAGTCCTCGCCGAAGACGGGAGGACCAGTTTGCCTCTGGTAGGTACCAAAGGGCCCGGTGCCAGGCATGAGCTCAGAGCCACATGCTCCCTTTTGCTTGACACACTTGGAGCTGGTGGTTTTCTCATTGGGGTTGGTGGAAACGGGAGCGTCAGTAGGTCCCTGGCTCCTGCAAAGACTTCTGGATGGAAGGCGCTGCAATACGGTCTCTCTCCAAGTTTGAATAAGGGGCAATGTTAAATAACTCCGAAGTAGTCCATAGCTACGGCTCCTTCAACCAGGATAGTCATCACCCACAATGAAGAGTCTCAAGTAGAATTTACTGTGTATAGTATTTTATATATATATATATAAAAAAATAAATCGTTTTGGACGTTTTGTATATTTTCAAATATATTGATTTCAATTACAACACAGAATACAAAGTGTACAATGCTCAATTTATTACAAATATCTGCACTGTAAAACACAAAAATAGTATTTTTCAATTCACCTCATACAAGTACTGTAGTGCAATCTCTTTATCATAAAAGTTGAACTTACAAATGTAGAATTCTGTGCAAAAACACCTGCATTCAAAAACAAAACAATGTAAAACTTTACAGCTTACAAGTCCACTCAGTCCTACTTCTTATTCAGCCAATTGCTCAGACAAACAAGTTTGTTTACATCTGCAGGAGATAATGCTGCCCGCTTCTTATTTACAATGTCACCTGAAAGTGAAAACAGGCGTTTGCATGGCACTGTTATAGCTAGTGTCGTAAGGTATTTAAATGCCACATGCACTAAAGATTCATATGTCCCTTCATGCTTCAACCACCATTCCAGGGGACATGCATCCATGCTGATGGCAGGTTCTGCTTGATAACCATCCAAAGCAGTGTAGACCGACGTGTGCCCATTTTTATAATCATGAGTCAGGTGCCTCCCAGCAAAAGGTTGATTTTCTTTTTTGATGGTTTGGGTTCTGTAGTTTCTGCATCGAAGTGTTGCTCTTTTAAGACTTCTGAAAGCATGCTCCACACCTCCTCCCTCTCAGACTTTGGAAGGCACTTCAGATTCTTAAACCTTGGGTCTAGTGCTGTAGCTATGTTTAGAAATTTCACATTGATATCTGTGGCAAATTGCCAGCACTACTATGATGGGTCCCGCACTTTCTCTTCTTGTGGGGGGGTTTCAAGGTGCCATTTCTTGCCCCTGAACTGGGGTAACAGCTATCCTACTAGTATCTCAGGGAAGGGGAGTGGAGAGGGAGGGACCCGGGCCCGCCCTCTACTCCGGGTCCCAGCCCAGGGGCCCTATGATAGCAGGTGAACCACTTGTACCAGTGATTCTTTCCCCTGGGCTACTTCCCTCTCCTGACCTTCAGCTTGTGGGGCTTCCTGCCTTCCCTCTGCACAAGCCAGGTGTCCCTTTACCTAGGATCTTGGTCTTCTTAGCCCGCTGCAGCACTTCTCAAAACTCTCCTCCACTTTCCTTCGAACTGCTCTTTGTTCCACCACCAATCCACTCGGCTTCACTCCTCCAAACTGCTCTTTGCTCCACCACCAAACCACTCTGCTCCAACTCCTCCTCACTCTGCTCCAGCTCCTCCTCTGGCTGATTGAAGCAGGGGGATTTTATCAGGTGACTGGCTTCAGGTGCTCTAATTGGTTTCAGGTGCTTTTAATTAATCTACCGGGAATAAGGCTTCTCCTCATCCTAGATCACTCTCCTGCTGCCTTCTGGCCATGCTGTATCACATATCCTCCCCCCCGCTCAACACCATGGGGTTGGGCAACTTGGGACGAGAGGCAATGCTTTCGTGACAAGCCGTCTGCGTTGCCGTGTTGGCTTCCGGCCCTATGCTGTACTCGGAAATGAAAAGGTTGCAGAGATAGGAACCATCTAGTCACTCTTGCATTCTTCTCCTTGTTTCTGTGCATCCATTGGAGCGGGGCATGGTCTGTCCCCAGGGTAAATCGCCGCCCCAGTAGGTAGTAACGGAGAGTTTCCATGGCCCATTTTATCGCCAGACATTCCTTTTCAACGACGGCGTACTTTTGTTCCCTGAGGAGGAGCTTCCAGCTGAGGTACAGGATCGGGTGTTCCTCCTCCCCTACCATCTGCAAAAGGACGGCTCCTAGCCCTACCTCCGAGGCATCTGCTTGTAGAACGAATTCTTTCTTGAAGTCTGGGGCTATGAGTACAGGATGGCAGCAAAGGGCTGTCCTTAAACCTGCGAATGCCCCTTCTGCTGCATCAGACCACTTTACTATCTCGGGGCCCCGAGCCTTTATCAGGTCAGTCAATGGCCCTGCTCTTGCGGCAAAATGAGGGATGAATCTCCGATAGTACCCTACTAACCCGAGAAATGCTCTGACCTGCTTTTTACGGATTGGCTGAGGCCAATCCTGTATTGCCTCCACTTTGTTCCACTGGGGTTTTACCAAACCTCTCCCTACTACATACCCAAGGTATCTGGCTTCAGCTAGTCCTATCACTCACTTGAGAGGGTTGGCAGTGAGGCCAGCCTTCCTCAGGGTGTCTAGTACCGCTTCTACTTTTACTAGGTGCGTTTCCCAGTCAGGGCTATGGATGACTATATCGTCTAAATAGGCGGTGGCATACCTGGCATGGGGTCGCAACAATTTATCCATAAGTCGTTGGAATGTTGCTGGGGCCCCATGGAGTCCGAAAGGGAGGACAGTGTATTGGAACAGGCCATCAGGTGTAGAGAAAGCTGTCTTCTCCTTGGCGTTCTTGGCCAGGGGAATTTGCCAATATCCTTTAGTCAGGTCCAGAGTGGTTAGGTATCAGGCCTTGCCTAACTGATCAACTAGCTCGTCGACACGTGGTACTGGATAGGCATTGAATTGGGATACTTCATTCAACTTCCGGAAGTCATTACAAAACCTCCAGGTGCCGTCAGGCTTGGGTACTAAGACGATAGGACTGGACCACTGGCTGTGGGATTCTTCAATAACCCCAAGTTCCAACATCTTCTTCACTTCTGTCCTAATTTCCTCTCTTTTAGCTTCCGGTATCGTCTTATCGTCACCCTTATTCCGGGCCTGGTGACGATATGATGTTGGACCAGTGTCGTATGGCCCGGCTGTGTACAGAACACATCTTGGTTCCGTTGGATCATATCAATGACCTCTGTTCGTTGTTCTGGGGCTAACTCAGGGGATATCCTCACCTGCCCCTGTCGGTCGTCCATCTGGGATGGAGCTCTCCGAATGACCAAGCACGTCTCTCGGTCACGCCAGGGCTTCAGCAAGTTTACATGGTAGATCTGCTCTGGTCTTCGGCTGTCTGGTTGTCTGACCTTATAGTCCACTTCCCCAATGGCTTCCACTATCTCATACGGCCCATGCCAGCTGGCTAGGAGTTTGCTTTCTGCTGTCGGCACTAGCACCATCACCCGTTCTCCTGGCTGAAATTTCCGTACTTTCGCCTGGCAGTTGTAATATGTCCGCTGGGTCTCTTGTGCTTTTTCCAAATGTTCCCGTACTATAGGGGTTACTCGAGCTATTCGCTCTCGCATCTGTGTCACGTGCTCAATGACATTCTGTCCTGGGTTGGGTTGTTCTTCCCAATCCTCCTTGGCGATGTCGAATATTCTGCGTGGGTGGCGTCCGTATAGTAGCTCAAAGGGAGAGAAACCGGTGGACGCCTGGGGGACTTCCCGTATTGCAAACATTAGGTATGGTAGAAGGGTATCCCAGTCTTTTCCGTCCTGTGCTACCACCTTCCGGATCATACCTTTAAGGGTGCGGTTAAACCACTCGACCAGGGCGTCTGTTTGAGGATGGTAGACTGAGGTCCTTATGGCATGGATGCGGAGCAGGGTACATAAGTCCTTCATTAATTTCGACATGAAAGGGGTTCCTTGGTCAGTCAGGATCTCCTTAGGGATGCCCACTCTGGCAAAAACCTGGAGTAGTTCTTTTGCTATTGCCTTGGATGTGGGGTTTCTTAAAGGAATGGCTTATGGATACCGTGTGGCATAGTCAAGGATGACTAGTACGTTTCGGTGACCCCGTGCTGATCTTTCCAGCGGGCCCACAAGGTCCACGGCTATCCTTTCGAATGGGACTTCAATAATAGGCAAAGGTACTAATGGGGCCCACAAGTGAGGTCGAGGGCTATGCAACTGGCATTCTGGGCAGGAGGCACAATAGCGTTGGACCTCCGCACGTATTCCTGGCCAATAAAACCTTCTTAGGACTCTATCCAGTGTCTTGTCTATTCCTAGATGTCCCCCAAATCAATGACTGTGAGCTAGCTCTAGTACTGCCCTTGTGTGTTTCCGTGGGACTAAGAGCTGCTCTACTTCTTCCCCTCGGATCTGCACTATTCGGTACAACAGATCACGTTTGATCACATAATACGGCCCCGGGCCTTTGGTCTTTCCTTCCACCGGTACGCCATTTACTTCCACTACCTCCTCCCTCACATTCGCATATAGCGGGTCATTGGCTTGGTCCTGCCTGAAATTCTCACGGGCGGTACCGATCTGACCTAATTCCAGGGGGCCTATTTCTACTCCGCCCCCTGGGTTGCCCCTACTTGGGCTAGGAACTGACTCTGAGTCCTCACTGGCCTGAATTGTCTCCTGGCCTTCTCAACGGGTTCGCTTATCAACAAGGGAGGCTTTCTGGTTCTCTGCTAGAATCCTGGTCCCTAGCCTTTTATCTGCCCTCCTTTCCCGCCTAGACTTTCGGGGTTTCCCGGGGGATGAGAATAGCTCTGGGGCAAATTCAGCAAAAATTGGGGTGAAGCTATCTGTAGGTGCCTCCATTTCAGCCCGGGGGTTGCTACCCTCCCTTGGCTCTACTGGGGGGGAGTAAGTTCTCAAACCCAGGGAAGTCCCTACCAATTAAGACCGGGTAGGGTAGCCTAGGGACCACTGCTGCAGTTACCCTGGTAGTGTTCCCCTGGATCTCAATCCGTACTGGGATTGTGGGGTAGAAATTTACGGTGCCATGAACACACGTTACCCCTGTGGTTTTGGCCCGGGTTAGTTGGTCTTGCCCCACCAACTTCCCCGAGACCAGCGTGACAGCACTCCCGGAATCTACTAATGCTGTGGTCACAATACCATTCATTTTTACTGACCTTGTATACCCATGTGGGGTCGTTGCGACCCCTACCAGGCCAATTAGACCACATTGTTCCCCAGGATCCCCCAGATTGCACTGCATAGGCTCTTCCCTGTTGGGGCATTGGGCTGCTATATGCCCCAATTCCCCACACTCGTAACACCGACCCCTTATCCCGGTTGCCGCCCTCTGCCTGGGGCTATTTGGTTGGCCCCCCGAGCCCTCTCTTCCCAAACCCCCAGGTCCCTTCTTGGACTCTGGCCATTCCTCAATGTCTTTCCTCCCAGTTATAGTTCTCCTGTAGTTCTCGGCGGTCCGGGACCTGGGGTTTGGGGCTGGCTTCCTGGATTGCCGTGTTTCACCCCCTGGGGTCTGGAACAGTTCACGGGCTGCTAGCTGTCTTTCCACGAGGGAGACCAACTCATCATAGGTGGAGGGGTCATTCTGGCCAACCCAAGCCTGGAGGCCTGGTGGTAGCCCCCTCATATACCGGTCCAGTACCAGGAGCTCCATCATCTTCTCAGAGCTGAGGGCCTCAGGGCGCAGCCATTTCCGGGTCAGGTGGATCAGGTCAAACAATTGCGATCTGGGTGTCTTGTCCTCTGTATACTGCCACTCATGGAACCTCTGGGCTCGCAATGCCGTAGTTACTCCGGATCTGGCCAGAATCTCTGCCTTCAGCTGGGGGTAATCTGCTGCAGTCTCTGCGGCCATATCGTAGTATACCTTCTGGGCCTCCCCACACAGAACGGGGCAAGGATACTGGACCACTGGTCTCGGGGCCAGGCCTCCCGCTGGGCTGCTCTCTCAAAAGCCAGGAGGTATGCCTCCACATCATCCTCCCGTGTCATTTTCTGTAGGCAGTGGCTGGCCCGTATAGTCCGGGTCCCATCGCCGTTCTGGCTTCGCTCCATAAGGGCCTTCATCTGATTCACCAGGTCCTGCAGCAGGGCTCGGTCCTGGGCAGCCTGACTCATCAACAGACGATTAGTCTCTTGCTGTACCCTAGTCGCCTCCTGTTGGGCGGTTGCTTGGACCCGGGTAGCCTCCTGCTGGGCCGTGGTGGCTTGTATTAGGGCCTTGATTACGTCGTCCATCTTAAGGACTGGATTGTTTTGGCTAACCCTGGTTTAAGTCCCCAGCGCGGAGATCCCACTCCTGACACCACGTGTGGCAAATTGCCGGCACTACTATGATGGGTCCCGCACTCTCTCTTCTTGTGGGGGGGGTTTCAAGGTGCCATTTCTTGCCCCTGAACTGGGGTAACAGCTATCCTACTAGTATCTCAGGGAAGGGGAGTGGAGAGGGAGGGACCCAGGCCCGCCCTCTACTCCGGGTCCCAGCCCAGGGGCCCTATGATAGCAGGTGAACCACTTGTACCAGTGATTCTTTCCCCTGGGCTACTTCCCTCTCCTGACCTTCAGCTTGTGCGGCTTCCTGCCTTCCCTCTGCACAAGCCAGGTGTCCCTTTACCTAGGATCTTGGTCGTCTTAGCCTGCTGCAGCACTTCTCAAAACTCTCCTCCGCTTTCCTTCGAACTGCTCTTTGTTCCACCACCAATCCACTCGGCTTCACTCCTCCAAACTGCTCTCTGCTCCACCACCAAACCACTCTGCTCCAGCTCCTCCTCTGGCTGACTGAAGCAGGGGGATTTTATCAGGTGACTGGCTTCAGGTGCTCTAATTGGTTTCAGGTGCTTTTAATTAATCTACAGGGAATAAGGCTTCTCCTCATCCTAGATCACTCTTCTGCTGCCTTCTGGCCATGCTGTATCACATATCATCTTTGCATTATGTCAAATTTGCAGTGAAAGTGTTCTTAAAATGAACATGTGCTGGGTCATCACCTGAGACAGCTATAACATGAAATATATGGCAGAATGCAGGTAAAACAGAGCAGGAGACAAACAATTCTCCCCCAAGAAGCTCAGTCACAAATGTAATTAACACTTTTTTTAACAAGCATCATCAGCATGGAAGCATGTCCTCTGGAACGATGGCCGAAGCATGAAGGGGCATATGAATCTTTTTAGCGCATCTGGCACATAAATATCTTGCGACACCAGCTACAACAGTGCCATGTGACTGCCTCTTTTTAATTACAATGTCACCTGAAAGTGAGAAGCGGGCAGCATTACCTCCTGTAAATGTAAACAAACTTATTTCTCTTAGCGATTGGCTGAACAAGAAGTAGGACTGAGTGGACTTGTCAGCACTAAAGCTTTACATTGTTTTGAGTGCAGTTATGTAACAAAAAAACCTACATTTGTAAGTTGCACTTTCACAATAAAGAGATTGCACTACAGTACTTGTATGAGGTGAATTGAAAAATACTATTTCTTTTGTTTATCATTTTTACAGTGCAAATATTTGTAATAAAAAAATATAAAGTGAGCACTGTACACTTTGTATTCTGTGTTGAAACTGAAATAGATATATTTCAAAATGTAGAAAAACATCCAAAATATTTAATAAATTTCAGTTGGTATTCTATTAACAGTGCGATTAATCAGGATTAATTTTTTTGAGTTAATTGCGTGAGTTAACTGTGATCAACAGCCATATATATACATACAGGTATATAGATATATAGATATATAATCTCAACTGCCAGAGAAAGGCAGCAAAACCTAGTTGGAATCATCTTCCAACAAGAGATTTCCAAATCAGAAATTATGTGACTGAAATGAGCATGTGATGCAGGGTACCTAGGATGCATAAGCTGTACCATATAATATTTAATTTAAAAACATTTAGAGTCTGTTTAAAATGTTCATTTAACAACCATGCATTTCATAATTTTAGAAAGCCCTTGACAATGTACAAATCTAGATGGATAAAGTGCAAATCAAAAGCAGGCATAACTTGGCATGAGATGATCTTTTCATGGATATAAATATTGTTATGCTCCAGTATGTGTGAAGTTTCCAAGTTACACTGACACAATTGTAAGGAATTTCCTAGCTTAATGTTATCACCATATTTAGCACTGTTTATTCTTCATTTAGACGGTTTAAAAAAAAACATATTTCTAGGACCGGATATGCATGATGCAACACAACAGAACAAATATTTTTGATTAACCCCATAAATCCTAGAATATTTGATATTTAAAAATATGTACTTTCTACTATTCTATGCTCTGAGTGCCAGGAGGGACTTGGAACACTATAAAACTAACATGCTCAATCTCTAGTCTCATCACTCAACAGTAATCTTTTTGCCAAAACTGGAACAGTATTGACTTGCTTCAGTCAATCATCTTTGCCAGTGCTCTTATGTGAAACTTGGAAGAAAGAAACTAGAGAGAGGATTGTTTTCAGTGGTAGTGAAAAGAATACTTCAAGGGAAAGAAGGTATTTTTAATTGGTAGTGTTCTCTTCACATCCTTGTTTAAAGGAAACCAAAAGGATTAATGTCTTCTTGTATTTGACTAGGGTAGTGGAAGTGGAAGGGAGACTTAGATCCACCTCTCGGCAGCCCCTACTAACCATAGCTGATGTCTATTCATTTAGCATCCGTAGCAGAGAAGCCAGATATGAACATCTTCATGAACAGGCAAGTAGAGCCAAGAGCGTGGCCCGGCATGCTATAAAGAGAATTTTGAAGTGGCATTGGAAGAAGAATCATGGAAGAGCTCATCTATCAAAGAGGAATCAGACATTTTCCACTTAGCTGAAACAGAAAAATGAGAGAATTTATTATGCCATCAATTATCTTATGGCCAGTTACTTTGATAGCTACGCCCCACCAATAGCCACACATGGTGCCCAGGAAAGTAGAGCAGCACTGAGGACCTCTTGAGATCTGGTGGACAGGAAGAAAACTTTCACAGGGAGAGGAATTTCACAGTCCTATTGTGACTAGTATTAGAAAATTTGTGGGGAGGGTAGAAGAGTTCCTTTATCAGATAGAATTTAAATAATTTCCTGTCAATCCTATAGGCTTAATCCAAGGCTGTATACTAAGGGTGCAAGGCAATGTCTACCATAAGCTCTAAATTCCTACCCTTGCTATTTAAAAAGTGGTTGGTCACTGATAACACTGTCACCATGCTGGATATAATCATGGATAAAACACCTGATTTGCTCTTGGTCTGATGAACTATATGAGGCTGCAGAATAATCTCAGCACATAATCTGCAGTTCATGGAATACAGATAGTGGCACCTAATCCTCCTTTCCAAACACGTCTTTCCTCAGAGGTCAACAAAGCATGCAGACAATTTACAAAAGACGTAGAGTCCGTGATGGAACTCTCTGAAAGTGTAAGAAACAGCATCAGAATGTTTGGTACTTATGTTGTTCTCATGGATGAGGCTGGCTGCTGTATCTGCAAAATGTAGATCAGCAGAATTTTGGGGAGTGCACAATAACAAAATATCTCTCATTGCAAAGAACTGTCAATGTATTTCTCTAATCAATCTAATGAGATTTAACACTTCTGTGGGAACAGAGTGGAAGCAGAAGGGAAGAGATATATATCCTCTATTAACTGGTTTTCACTCAATTTGGATTACTAAAGTTCTGAGTATTAGGACATTATAGCCAGCAATCAAGGAAATGAAGCTATCTTTTTCATGGCAGATTAAAAGACTCACGCTGGCCCCTTTCTATCTTTTGAGCGTTATTAGGGTTCTTTTTCAGGAGGACACGCCACTGAATATGCTTACACAGAGGATAGTTGTTTAAACATTGTTTACTCAAGAAACAATCTTTGGACTTTAATAACCTTTCACATGATCATCCTGTCCTGAACTTCCTTTTTTGAAAAGATAATCAACAGGGTGATATGCCAGTTCCAGCTACACCAGTACTCCGTTATTGTTTAATCTTATCAGTTTTAGTTCAGATGTGGGCATAGAACTGAGAGTGTATGGCTGATTTACCTCTAGCAATGAACAAACAAAGTGGCCATGCTGAGTACTAATCAGCAGCTTTTGATACTGAATATAAGGTATTGTTTACTTGCCTACAAGATTTTGTGGTATCATACAAAATAGCATCTTAGAAGAGTCCTGCTTCTCACAGAAAAAGGTTACCACAGCAGTTGGAGGCCCTGAAACTGGAACTCTAATGTCCTTGGTGTCCCACCCAAGTGAAAACATAACGACTTCTAAAGAACAATGCTGTGTTTGTTTTGTTTAGCACTGGATTAACTTTTGTGCATGTTTCAATACCTACAGTTGAAATGTCTTGCTGCCTTGGCTATAGGGAGTATAGTAATTGATATTATAATTTTTCAGGAAGAACATCTGACAGCTTAATTATAGCTGTAGCTAGGCTTCTGTTCTTATATTTGAAGGCATATTTGGGCATTAAGTTGAGCAGGTCATCATTTGGGTGTCAGACAACAATGCTTTACGATTGTTTAGCAAACGAGAATGGATCTCGTTGAACACACTAGTCACTGTTGTGTTGATAAGGGGAAGAATCTGGCCCAAAGTGGATTCCAGCTCCCCCACGCACCTCATTGTCCTACAGGCACTTTCAAATGCTCCCAAATAAGCAGCATCCAAAAATGGTGCCAACCTCATCTCATTTTAGTTACCCAATCAAAAATACACTTTGGTTATTTAAACTATAAACATTTCCTTGTATTTCTAGAATGTTTCAGCTTTATTTTATGCCAACACATGATGTTACAGGAGCCTTGAAGCCTCTTAATCAATTTTCTTAGCCAGAAACACATCTATTTGGTACCAGTTTCTCTTTCTAGAATTTTTGCTTACTTTTATACATTATATATACACAGGTTGGTTGGACTTTTGTTATGTTGGACAACTTAGTATGCAGAACTCTGCACAACATCAATTGGGGCTACAAGAAGATTAAGAGTAAAAAGATCCGAGCGCATGTGCCCACTCAACTTTCTTCTCTCAGACCCTGTAGAGGACCCTGATGATCCCATCCCATCTTAAAGAAACTCATGGTCTAGCGCCATGGTAGCTGCCTCATCCCCAACATAAAACACCTTATCTTGAGACCCAAACATAACAGTTAAGGGCAGCTTTTCAAACCCCACAAAAATAAAGGGAATCCTGGTGTTACAAAATGTTTTTGTGGTTACATATTTTGGTTTGGTGAGACCCAGGAGTTGAAAGTGGTATGGGTGAAAGCTTTTAATCACTGAAGTAATACATTTAGAAGGAAGTTCTAAAAGGCTTTAACATTTCATCCATAGTACTTCCAGTTAAGCTCTACTGATCTCTTAGAACTTATTTAACATAAAAATGCATTTCAGAGCACAACATACAATCTCTTGGAATTAGAGGGGGCAGTTTCTACCTGCTGGGCCTCATCTCAGTGTTCAGTACTGTCAAATAAACAAAACCAAGAAGTTGGGCTTCTATTTTCTTTGTAAACCATATTGTATCAATTTCCAGTACTGAATACAAACTATTAGGGTGGCATACCCCACAAGAGTCACTAATAGTGTGATAAATGAAAGGGGGGGTAGCTCCCTTTTATGGGCACCCAGCCAGCCAGCTAGCTATAAAATCTCTCTTGGTAGTTGTTCTCTACTTGCTTTACCTGTAAAGAGTTACAAAGTCTCCCTGCATAGGGGAAAGGAAGGGAGTGGGCACCTGACCAAAAGTGCCAATGGGAAGGCTGGAACTTTTTAAAATTGGGGAAAAAACCTTCCCCTTTGTCAGGGCCGGTGCTATAACTAGGCGAACCTAGGCGGTCGCCTAGGGCGCCAGGATTTGGGGGGCGGCAGGCAGCTGCCTCCCGGCTCCACGCTCAGCCGCTGAGCATGGAGTTGGGAGGCAGCTGGCGAGCTGTTCTCCCAGAGAGCACAGACAGGGCTGAAACTATGCTGTAAAAAGCTTTGGGCCAGGTACGAAAAACCATCAGATCATACCTACAAAGTATTCATTTGAAACCCCAGATATATAAGTGGATCAGGAAATGTCTAGGAAGATGCGATTAGGTTTCTCTCTTTTATTTCTTTATGGCTTGTGGACTCCTATGTGCTAACCGCAGGTGCTTTTGTTTGGCTTGTAACCTTTAAGCTGGACTTCAAGAGCGCTATGTTAATGCTTAATCCTTGTAATTGTTTTGTTTTAATCTAGCAAAAAGCTTGAGTTCAAATGTATTTTCTTTCTTTTTGTTTTTAATAAAATTTACCTTTTTTAAGAACAGGATTGGATTTTTGTCCCCTAAGAGGTTTGTGCATATGTTGTTTAATCAGCTTGTGGCAACAGCTGATTTCCTTTTTCTTCTTTCTCAGCTCTTCCAGGGGTGGTGGTGAAAGGGCTTGAGGGTACTCCACAGGAAGGAATTCCCAAGTGTGCCTTCCTGGGTTCTCAAAGGTGTTTTTTTTTTGCACTTGGGTGGTGGCAGCATCTACCCATCCAAGGTCAGAGAAAAGCTGTAACCTTGGGAGTTTAATACAAGCTTGAAGTGGCCGATATAAATTTTTAGAATCCTTGAGGGTCCCCACCTTCTGCACTCGAAGTGCCACAGTGGGGAATCAGCCTTGACAAAGAGGTTCTCATCTGACTCTTATTGTAAATTGATCCAGCCAAATCTGTCTGATCCATGAACCACTGTAAAAGCTTGGAGTTATTTTTAAACCCTGATTTGCAAGTTTGTTGTTCTCTTAAATTAAGACTTTAAGATATTTAAAAAACACTTGATCATAGAAGTTAAATAGCTCCAGAGCTAGTAAATGGAATTTAAAATGAGCTATTAAAGTGAACCGTATCTGTACTTTTTCCAACTCTTTTGTGTTTAAATTCCTTGCCTTGATGTTACATTTTCAAATGAATTTCTGTTAACAAAAAAGTTGATTCCTCTGGATATGCACTCTATGATCAAGCATTCAAATAAAGACAGCCTAATGGTGTCATTTCACCATGAAACCAACAATTATACATTCAAATAAATTAGTTTCTTAGGCCAGGTGATATAATCATAACCCACTCATAAAAATCAAAGTTACTTCAAGGGGATGCGTGCTTGACTCCCAAAAAATGAGTGCTCACATAGCAACTCAGGGACTGGAAAAATCCAGGGGTTTGACAGCTTGGAATGAGTAAAATGAGGCACGCAGCTCTGGGTCAGGGTATAATTGAAGACATTTGGAAGATGAGGAAGTGGGATTTTGCCATAGGAGAGCATTTATATGAATGTTTTTTATAAGCAAAGCATTGAGAAAGGAAAAAGTATTTATTCCCTTTTTTAGGCCTTTCATATCCCATAATGTTAGCAGTAGCTTTCCTCCCACTACTGGATGATTGAAGGCAAAGCAGATTTTTTTGTCCTGGCTGGTGTTTAAGACTGCATACTGAGTCTCCCAAAGCTATAGCTTTCAAAGATATAAAATATTAAATTTCTTGTCAAGCAAAATACTTAATCGTGTTATAAAGTAAACATTTGTAATGGAGCCTTTAATTATTGGCAACAAATGAAGTGACACGTTCAATTCTACTACGCCTCAGATATAGTTCTCTGTGGGAGGGTCAGTTTGAGGGACCTCAAAGTTCAAGGAAGAAAATGATCAGAACGAGTTTTTCCCTTTTTGGTCTTATCTCACAATCTTAATGAGATGTTCACAGCAGTAAAGGCTAGGAGGGAGAATGATTAAATCAAAAGTTATATAAACACAGCGTCAGTGTAGGCTGAGGGTTTATTAAAACACCAGGTTCCATAGGACTCTTTGGCCAAGTACTGCATCCATAGTACCTCAAGAACATGTGGATCAAGAACTTCATTGCTGCTTGCATATTTCTTCATCAGAAGCAGTTGAATCTTTCCACCCACTGGAAAGAAATGCAAAGTTTTTGGATAGCATTTAAGTTCTACAATATATACTTCTGACCCCCTTTACCAACAAAGCTTTCTTGCCCTGGACCACTGGCTAGTAAAGCACTAGGGGTGAAATCCTGACCCCACCAAAGTCAGTTGCAAAGCTCCCATTGACTTCAATGGGGTTAGGATTTCACCTTAAGTGCAGTGCAGTCAACCTTCTGTAACCTTCAGCCATTTTAGGTAGATTTTATCTTCCCTCTGCATGGCTAATATGTGCCAGTCCATCTCTTTAGGATTCACTGATGGATTTCTGATGGGACAAAACGAAAATGTCTGCACATATCTGCAATTACTCTCAAATAATTAATTCTTTCCTTGATATTAAGCACAGAAGAGGAGGATATGGATGGGTAAATCGTCAGACTTAGAAAGACAGGTATTTCTGGATGTGGAGGCACATCTATACCTGGATAAGGTGCAAGAAACCTGGCCTTGTTCAGATCTATGTGGAGTACTGTGATACTGTAAACTGATCCAATTATATTTTCTTTACAGCCTTTGGTGGGTAGAACTGGTAAGATGACAGAGAAGGCCTGGGGTCATTTCTGAAGAGAAAACCCATTAACCTCACTTCTGGATTTCATTCACTGTGAGCAAAACTCTGTCTCTAGATTGAAGGACTTGCTTACCCTGACTCAAAGGGAATCAACTTCTGGGTTATCTTAAATGTTTGTGGGGTCTGTTTCTCTCCTGATGAGCCACTCTGCTGACAAGTTTGCCTTTTTGTTGACATGAACAGACCACATGTGGTTTTCTGCCCAATTTGCTTCCTTCTGATGACTAAAGAATGTCATTGCTGCTGGGGTTAGCAAGGACTAGAACCTGCTTGTCAAATACTGTTTTGGTGGAAAAAACAGCAGAGGAAGTGTGCTCTAACTAGGTGGTGCTTTTCCTTGATTCTGTATAACTAATCTTCGTCACTTGGGATTCTAGATGTGCTCCTTATCGCCGAAAACTGGATGAAGATTCCTCTCTGGTTCTGAAAAAATATCCTGGGCTTCAACTCGTTAAGTCTTACTTCAGGGATTGAACTTCTTTGCCCTCTACAGAGCCCTCATGGGGAAGCAGACCCAGTGAAGGATTTTGAAACACAACATGATTGGTAGCTGCATTTGATTTTGTCTAGGACGATACCCAGATGTTGCAGCCTGTGTACTGAAAAGGTGTGATTATTTTCTTTTGCCTGTAACAAATTCATGCTTGCAGTCAAATCCTAGACTGCTTCTCCTTTGAAGATGTGATGCACAGAAGTCATCCAGGAAAGGGTCAATGTGGATCCCTCACACAACCATATCCAAGACGACCTAGGTAAAAGGCCAGTAACCAGGTTCAAAAATCAAAAAGAAGACACAGGCTCTGTACTGAAAATGCTTCCTGTGGTAGCAGAATGGCAGATACTTGCAATGTTGACGGGTTTTTGATTACAGGAAATCCAGAGGCAGGGTCCCGCAATTGTAAACTTTAAGATCGGCACACTGAACTTTCATTGTCCCGTCATTTAGTGAGGCAGACTCAGTGTCTGGACGAGCCATGACAGTTGTCAAGAAGCAAGATGCTTCCTGTCCACAAGGTCTCAAGACAAAACCTTCTCTATCAATAGAATGTGTGTTAAACTAAGAGAGGGGAATCTGCATCCACATCAGGCTTGTACTCTGACAGGAAATAAAACCTGTAGTATTGGTTGGCCTTCTAACATACTGAGGAGCTCCAGTTCCACTGGAAGTGAAAATATGAAGCCTGACTCTCATGTGCTCTCAATGAGTCTTTTCTGCTGGGCCCAGGTAGCATGGAGAAGGAAACTGATGTCTCTTGTCCACTTTGGATTCAAACCAAGGGTGGGAGGCTATGGACGACAACTCCATTCATTGTTCTTTGAGAAAATGAATGGCTAGGAACAAGGAAAGGCTGTAACAATGGGAAGTATTCACAGACCACATATACAAGTACTAAGGGCTTGAACACCAACCACTTCCGTCAGTATAACTTACGTGGCTTAGGGACGTGAACAAGCCAGCACCTTGAGTGCCATAAATTAAACTGACCTAAGTGCTGGTGTTGACAGCACTGTATCAGCAGGAGAGCTTCTCGCAGAAGCAGTTTTATTATGCTGACAGGAGCGCTCTTCTATCGGCATAGAGCGTCTTCACCGGACGCACTACAGCAGCACATCAGTGCAGCTGTGCCACCGTAGTGCTTCTAGTGAAGACTATCCCTAAGACTACTGTGGAAGAAAATAAAGCTCACTCTCAGGATGGAATGCAACAAAATCAGAGACAGCTTTATTTCAAGCAATTGCCAGGGAAGAAATACAGCTGACAGAGAGCATCTCTGCCTCAGTTTCTCCAAAGTACAAACAATAATCCACAAGCATTTATACTCTTTCATGGAATGCATTAATTAAAAGCATCTGCAGTTTATTTATGTTATGTCCTGCCCATTCCAGAATTTTCTCACTTCTGTTCTGAAAAACATCGTTATCTTCAAGGCTAGGTCACGCTGACGCTGCGCTGTTGTTCCCACCCGTTTCAGACACAGATCCTGCTTTCCCAAGTCTCGCATTATGAGACTTCAGAGTTAGCTTGACTGTGCTCTGTCTTAACACAACTGAGAGGCCTATAGTCAAATCCTTCAACCCTTGTTTCTACACTACCAAGGATGTAGAATATTAGCCACAGACATAAAAAGGATGGACGAACAATTCTGTGGGGTAGTATGCCACTCCACACTACTAGAGATAGAATAGTTGTAGCCAACCCTTAGTAATACAATAGCCTATGAAGACAGAAAATAAATTTGGTAGAGAGAACAAAAGGAGTATTTTTACCTAATCGGGAAAAACCAAAGGCATGGCAAAGTAGCTTTTGAATAAAGGACATTAAAAAGGGAATATTCTTTGGTTGAGTTCAAATCTATTGACATACGTTTTGTTTTAGCTGACATGTCCACAGATTCTCACTAATACTTCCTCATAAACTGACTGAAACTGAGTAGTAAAGGATGGCTGTATCTGTATTACTTCTAGGTTGCCAAAAATTACAAGTTATTGGATTTTTAAACTCTTCCTCCACTGTACCAAACAAACTACAGAAGTGCTATTCTTTTCTGAAGTACCAAGTTTAGGACCACAAGACTGCTTGGCTCAAAGGCTATGAACAAGACATTAATGAACAGAGAACAGGATTTTGGGCATCTCTCTCTCTAGTGGCAGGCACGTTGGTGAATAGCACAACACCAAATCAACCCAAGGACAACTGTCCCACAAACAGGAGGAGCGACTCAAACAAATACTGGCAATTTAAACTGACGTTAGCATAGACAGCAAGAAAACTAACTTAAAACATTAAACCGCAGAGTGGTGGTTCACATACAAGATTGAGAAAAACATGTGGCTCCTCCGTTACTTCAGCCAAAAGCCAACTTACCTGGTTTGGTGGAGAATGCTACGGAGAGCACCAACTCCAGGAAAATCAGACAAAATGCTGGCTTCGTTGGTTAAAAAATGGCAAAATAAATAACTACTAAGAGATTGTTACATCTCTTACTCAGGTCCTGTGATTAAATTCTGGCCCAAAAATCAGGTCATGATATTTACAGCAGAGGGAGGAAGGCCCTACTGTTGGCAAATATTCCAAATGTTTAATCAACTTCATTTCGCTTTAGACAGGTTCACAATATGCAAAGAATATTATAAGATGTTTAAAAACAAAGTCCCTTACCTTTTATATCTGCTTGAAACTGTCCTAGAGGATTCCTAGAAGAAATTGAAAAAACAAAAAGGAAAAATATAATTTCATGCTTTTCATTAAATACACTAATGCTTTTATGAACACTCAACCATCTCGTATACAAGCAATTTACAAATACAATAATTAAAAAATAGACTTGCAATCTCTAACTTTTACATTATCCTCTCTATGACCAACTAGTCCAAAGGTTGCAGGTAGCAACTATGGGGTGGGGTGGAGCGGGGAGAAGAAGAAAGGGTCCCACAGCAACGGTAGAACCAAAATTCTGATGAGAAATCCAGATCCCTGCCTCATCCATGTGCTGTAAAATCCAGATCCCTGCACCACTCAGCTCTTAAGGGGCAGGGTCTGAGATTGCTACAAAGACACTCTTTCTAGACCCCAACTGGAAGTATTTCATTTCAGCCTTTGGTTAGTAGGTGTCTCATAAATTTGAAGATCCTTTTACGTTCCAGAATGTTCTGGCTACCGAAAGTGTAGGTGTGTCTCCATTATTCTACCCTTCCTTATCAAAAATCCAATCTCTGTTTTTACTGCTGCTCCTAGGTTTGTCATAGAACAGCTGAGTGAAACTGCTACGATTCTTTATGGCCACTGCTGAAGGACAAAAGTAAAACTGGCCAGTGTTTTAATTTCATTTTGTACAGTAACCCCTCACTTAAAGTCGCCCTGGTTAGCGTTGTTTCGTTGTTAAGTTGCTGATCAATTAGGGAACATGCTCGTTTAAAGTTGTGAAATGCTCCCTTCCACCGTTCTTTGCAGGCTATTAATTGCAGCAGTTCAACGGTCCCTTCCCCCACTGCCATGTGCTGCTCCCTGAGACTCCTGCCTGCTTGCTGTGTGGGGGGGAGGGAAAGAAGAGGGGACCAAATGTCAGGGTGCCTGCTTGCTGTGTGAGGGGAGGGAAAGAAGAGGGGGGCTAATGTCCCCCTGCTCCTGCATCTCGCTTCCCCTTGCTCTATGGAAGATGGGGTGACAAGAGGAAGGGAGCTGCTGCCTTAGGCAGAAGCTGCAGGGCTTGCTGATCTAATTAACAAGGCCGTGTACTTCTGACCCCACTCTTGATACTTAAAGGAGAAATGCCATCTCTGTCTCTGAAACACATCTGCCCTCCCTCCTTTCCTGCTGGCTTGTAGAGTGTGAGAGTTAACCCTTGAGGGCTCAGCCAACTGCTTAGTTCATTTAGCAGTAAGACATTCCCTGGGAAATATCCCACCCTCTGACTCCTCCACCTCAACCAAGCTTCACTATCATCATCGCTGTGTACCAGTATTCAATTGTTTGTTTAAAATTTAGTGTGTGTGTATATAGCGGGGTCAGAAGTACACGGCCTTGTTAATTAGATCAGCAAGCCCCGCAGCTGCAGCTTCTGCCTATATATAATTTTATAAAAATAAACCCTCATTTACATTAATTCTTATGAGGAAATTGGATTCGTTTAATATAGTTTCGCTTAAAGTCACATGTTTTCAGGAACATAACTACAACGTTAAGTGAGGAGTTACTGTAACTGCTGAGCAGCAACACTGGAATATTCTGTCTGCAGACTCAGTAAGACAGTACTGCATTAATTTGCATTCAGTTCATGTTTGTAAGATTATCTTCACATTATCTTGACAGAATCAGCTTTGTACTCATCACTGGTTCGTGGATTTATTTTAATTTTTAAAAAACTCTACTTTTCTTAATACAAGCCATGAATAGGTTTGCTTTTTTCACCACTGTTATGCAATGGATGCAGGTTTTCACTAAGTGGTCTACAATGCTGCCTAGGCCTGTTTTTCTTTAGTGTTACAGTTACATTTAGAACTTGTCAATATAACAGCTTTCTACATCTCAAGCAGTCCCAGGATTCAGACTGTGTGTTTACTTATCTATTTTTTTCAATTAACAGAGTTTCATTTTTCTTTAATGTTCATAGCATTCAGCTTAGATCCTTTATTTATGACCTTGAAACTGTACCTCTTGCAACAACACACTTCAAATTGGGTATTTTTAACTGATATTTTGGTCCATCAACCATAGCTGGGATACGTCCAGCTTCTGTAGTGTGGGCAAATCAGGCGGTGAGGTACACAGTTACATTCACTTGTAAGACAGGTCTTTTGAAAATGTGGGAAGTGAGCGGGTGAAGAAATATCTTTTATTGGACCAACTTCTGTTGGTGAGAGAGACAAGCTTTTGAGCTACACATAGCTCTTCCTTGGGTCTGGAAAAGGGACTCTGGTGGTTGTTGAAGTTGTAATGGAAATCTATGAGGGAGTCATCTGTCTAGAAGATGAAAACATCATCCATGTATCGCAGGTATATCATTGGGTTCCTGGTGCATTTGTCCAGAAATTCTTCTTCAAAGTTGGCATATTGGGGAGCCATCCTAGTACCAATGGCTGTTCTCATGGTTTGGACAAAGTTGTTGTTAAATATAAAATTGTTACCGTCAGGGGCGGCTCTAACGTTTTTGCCGCCCCAAGCAAAAACAAAAAACCCCAAACGCCGCCCTCCCCAAACAAAAAAAACCCCAAAACAACCCCACCCCCAAAACAAGCCCCGTTTCTCCCACTTGCGGGCGGCATGCCCGCGGCCCTGCTCCCCCGCCGGTGGGGAGCGAACGCGACATGCTGGCTGCCCCGCTCTCCCTGGCCGGCGGGGAGCGAGTGCGGCATGCCTGTGGCCCTGCTCTCCCCGGCCAGAGCACCGGCGGGGAGCGAGTGGGGCATGCCCGCGGCCCCGCTCTCCCCGGTCAGAACACTGGCAGGGAGGATGGCATGCCTGCGGCCCCGGCCGGGGAGAGCAGGGCATGCCTGGGAGGGAGAGAGAGAAGCGGCACGCAAAACAGCTGTTTCGCGCGCTGCCGCTGAGCCGGCGGCGGCACGCAAAAGCGGCGCAAAGCGCAGGTGAGCTGGGACGGCAGGCAGGGGCACATTTCTAGGGGCGGCATGGCCGGTGCCAGAATGCCACCCCTAGAAATGTGCCACCCCAAGCACCAGCTTGTTTTGCTGGTGCCTGGAGCCGGCCCTGGTTACGGTGAGGAAGAAATGGATGAGTTTGGTGATGTATTTGGGGTGATTATCTGATGGTTATCCATTGTCTTATAAATATTTGAGGCAGGCAGGTATGCTGTCATTGTGAGGGATGTTGGTGTATACAGAAATTACAATCCTGGTGGCAAAGATGGTGTTCTGAGGGAGGCCACTAATGTCATGGAGTTCGTGAGGCAAGCTGGTTGTGTCCTGGAGGAAGCTGGTCCTTTGTGTGGTCTTGTGTTTGAGGATGGTTTCTACAAGTCTCGATATTACTTCAGTCAGAGTGCCATGGCCAGATATGATGGGTCTGCCTGCGTTCCCTTGTTTGTATATCTTTGGAAGCATGTAGAAGGGACCTGGGGTAGGTTCACAGGGCATGAGTTTATAGAGTTTCTCTTGAGTTGTTTGAGAAAGGATTTGATTATATCCAGAAATTTAGGATAAACTATTGTGTGAGGTCTTCTTTGAGTTCTTTATAGTAGGTGGTGTCAGAGAGTTGTCAGTTGGCCCCCTTAACATAGTCATCATAGTTGACGATTATGATGGTGCCCCTTTTGTCTGCAGGTTTGATCACTATCTGGTGATTAGATGTCAGGGACTGTACAGCCGTTCCCTCAGCAGTGGATAGACTGTGGTAGATGTGATCTTTGTTAAGGATTTCACAGTCATTTCCCCCCCCGACTCAATCAATCAATGTAATGATCAAGAGCATGGTTTCGTCTGCTCTGTGGTGTCCTGTCAGATGACTATTTTTTGTTATGACTGTTGGTGGGGATGTGGTAATTGTGAGTGGTGTTGTCATTGTTGTGAAAGAATTCTTTGAAGAAATTCTTCTAGTTCTCCACATAGTAGCACGGTTCTGTGATGGGGCAGAAGTTCAGTCCCTTTCAGATAATTCAGCTCCAGTCAGGAGTGGTCTAGATAAATTGATATTCGGGTGTTGTGTAGTGTTCAGGTTGTGGGTACTGGTTCCATGGTTTCTCCCGGTGGTGTTCTGTGGGTAGTCGGCTCCACATCATGTTGGATGGCTGTCATCAGGGTTTTTTTAAATAGTTGTTCTAGATTTCTTACATGATTTCCAGGTAACTTTCCTGATTTTTTCTTTCACCGTGTGGGAACATGTGATGATTTCTTATCTGTGGCAGTCCCTTCTGGTGTATGTGAGGTGCAGTAAGTGGTTCCTCAGTTTTTCTAACGTCCATTTGCAGAGCTGTTCATCATATTCGGAGCTGTTTATAGTGGTTAGAAAATTTGGCAGTGGTATTAAGATAACCAGTTTTGGAGGAAGGCAAAGATAGAAAAATGGAAATAATCAGGAGCACAAGAACTTCAAGCTAAGTATATTTTTTCTACAAATGGCAAGTATTTCAACACTGATGCCTCTGCAGTGGTTGTTTTTTAAACAAGCTATCAAACACAGAGATAGAGTTTATAAACAACAGATAAATACAAAAAACCCCCATACATTAGTATTCTGATCAGCAAAGTTGCCTTGCAGACTTCGTAAAGTTGGGCTTACGTTATTTTGGCATTTTTATAACAAACACACAGTTTAAAGTATTCTTTTGGGTCTCAGTGCAAGCAGCAGAATAGAACTGTGATGCTAAAAGCTGCGTTTTTGTGCTGTCATTCTATTTTGAAAGATTATTAGAATATGCATTAGTTATCTAAAAGACATTTGGAAGATACAAATAGATGCACTTTTATAACAAACTGCATTTTGTATCTGTTAAGACAAAATGGGTCTTTCACAACTTTTCCAAGACCAATTATTAGTTTAAGCAAAACATTTGTTTCTTGCCTGAGGAAATTAAAAAGAAAGGGAAGGGAAATGAAATGAAATACAAGTGGGTTGTGACAAACTGAACACTCCTTTTAGACCGCAAAATCTTTGGGGAAGGACAGTGACTTCACGTGTGTCTTGTCTTCACAGTACATTGTACTATTCTTATCTATTAAGCATGGGTACTATGTACCTCTGGTTTATATTTATAGCCTTTTTAGTGTGTCACCCTCCTGGAAGTTTTGAACTTTGTTTTGATTATACTCATATTTAAAACACTTAAAACAATGCATTCTGTTTCAAGAGCTGCAAAGACAAAATAACTCATTTAAGAGTCTCAGGAAGATCTCCCTGCAGAAAGTTGGACTGGAAATAGTTTCAAGTATCAGAGGGGTAGCTGTGTTAGTCTGGATCTGTAGAAGCGACAAAGAGTCCCGTGACACCTTATACTCTAACAGAGATACTGGAGTATAAGCTTTTGTGGGTGAATACTTTCGTGGGTGGGATGAAAGCTTTGTCATTGCATCCAACGAAATGGGTATTCACCCACAAAAGCTTATGCTCCAATACCTCTGTTAGTCTATAAGGTGCCACAGGACCCTTTGTCGCTTCTGGAAATAGTTTGAGTGTAAGGGAAAGTCTGAGTGCAAGTAAACGAGCAACAAACAAATAAATAAATGAACTGGCACAGAAGCTGGTAGAGAGAAGAGATGAATGTAGGAAGTCATTAGTAATACTAACACACTGATTTCTCTTATGGTGGGAAAATATTATTTTCAGAGAGAGATTCTGTATTTAAGAAGTGAGGTTATAGTTAAACACTTTTCCACCAATAATGTACTTAAAAGTAACTTCAAAGGCATGCCTTTCATCTCTTGCACTTTATTGCGACAGCTTTCAAACAAAACGGTTACGGTTAACAATTTATGTAATTTAAGACTGTTTCCTCTCTTTCCCCATCTAAACAATTCAGATTAACTTTCCTTCCGGCTACGGGTTATTTCACTTGGGCCACATGCAGTTTACAAAAAATCTGGATGTGCTCAAAAACATGTTAGCCAACAGGTTTGAACTAACAGAGTTGTCTGGTGTTAGCCACAACTAGCTTACAAAAGATCTGTTAAACCTCATACATACTAGTATTCAAAAACATGTTGGTTAAAATGCATTAGTTAAAACTTTTTTAAAAACATGATTCTTAGTTTAGTTGATTCCTGTGTTTGTACATCAGAATGTTCATCTTCAAGCACTGTTCCAATTTAAAAAAAAATTGTTACAAGCCACTGCAATTAAAGTAGACTATATTGCCTGCGTACAACCATACTATTGACATGCACTAGTACCCTGTTATGTCTACAGTACAATTAAAAACAGCTGGCCCATGTCAGTGACTTGGGCTTGCAGTGCTTGGGCTAAGGGGCAGTTTAATTGCAGTGTAGACTTTCAGGCTCAGGCCACAGCCCAAATTCTGGGACCCTCTGACATCACAGAATCTAGCCCGAGCCTGAATGTCTACCCCACAATTAAACAGCCAGTTGGTCTGGCAGCGGGAACTGCCTGGGGGTAAAAATAAATAAATAAATAAATAAAAATGGGTAGGACGGGGGGAGCCCGGCGGGCCGCAGGGAAGAGCTCTGTGGGCCGCATGGGAAGAGCTTCGCGGTTTCTGGGAGGGAGGGGGGAGGAGCGGGAAGCTGTGCGCACAGGGGAGGAGGCGGAGAAGGGGCGGGGCCTAATGGAAGGGGTGGAGTGAGGGCGGGGCTGGGGGCAGCGATGCAGCCCTTGGGCCAATGCACTCGTCCTCATGCGGACCTTGTGGTAATTTGAGTTTGAGACCCCTGATCTAGACAGTGCTGGTGGAGACATGGCACTGGTAGATTTAAACCCCAATGTAGCTAGAGGAGGTATATACCCCACAACTGGGATGTACCTTGACTAGGTCTACCACGGTCTTGTATGATTTTATATCAAAATATCTATAAAAAGTGTTTATTATATGAATGGTGAATACATAGCCTGTCAGAAAATTGCCATAACACTCCAGGCCACCAAGCTAAGGAAGACCTTGAAGGGTTTCACTGATCAACATATTTGGAGTCGGGAAGCAATTTTCTCCTGGGTCAGATTGGCTGAGACCATGGGTTGTTTTTTTTTGTTTTGTTTTTTTCCTTCCTCTGCAGCATGGGGCACAGTCACTTGCAGGTTTAAACTAGTGTAAATGATGAATTCTCTGTAACTTCAAGTCTTTAAACCATGATTTGAAGACTTCAGTAACAAAGCCAGAGGTTAGGGGTCTATTTCAGGGGTCGGTGAGGTTCTGTGATCTGTAACGTACAGGTGGTCAGACTAAATGATCACGATGGTCCCTTCTGACAAAGTTTATGAGACACTCATCCTAACTCTATGATTAGACCCGGAAGAAACAGCATCTGAGCTGGAGTCTGATGCGAGGACTAGGGAGGTTCAAATCCCAAATCCCGTGATGTGCTCAAATAGAAAATAAACTACTATGAGAAGTTACATCCAATCTTATCACTCTCTGAAGCAGACTTATTTAGAAGGAAAGTGTATATAAAAACAAATCTTGACTCCAATATAGTTGGGAGTTATTCATCAGGGATGAAGGGTCTCTCCTGGCTCTAGAGCAAGACTGGGAACACTGTGTTCTCTGTCATAATTGTGCTGAGATTTTCTTTATTTGTGAAAAATTGATGTAATACATGAATCCTTTGAGATTATTTGTCTGGAACACTGCATTTTCAACTTCGATTGCTCACCAGCATGCTGTCTTGGCTGTGGCTCTCTGTTCCTAGCAAAGGCACTATGTAGATTGCAGTAAGCTGGACTTAATTTTGTGATGAGGTCCATGGAATTTGCAGAATTTAAGCATGGCAAAATACAAAAATCTACTAAAGGTTTATTTAAACATAGGGAATTGCAGAGAAAGAAAATGCAGAGAGTATGCTCCAGAACCCTAAAACAAATAGCTATGGGAGTAGTGAGGAAGCCAAAGAAGTATCCCCTCTACTTCCCCTACCCCCCGAGTCTCCTTGAGAGAACTGTTCTCTTGGGAGTTATAGTGTCATAGAAATCCCAGCTACAGTTGATTCCAACCCCCATTCCAACCACGTGAAGATTTCTGGAGGGAATTTGCACACAAAAATAACACTGAAGTTGTTTGACAGAGTAAAGCTTTCACAAGTTGCAAGCTATACCTGCAGCTTCCATCCTGTCTCCTGTTCATACCATGATCCTGTGAGGCTGTGAGTAGTGGTATTTATGCTGTTTCATAACATTCCCATTGCTCCATCTATGCCACTGTAACGGTACAATTTCCAAGCCCTTCTGCAGACAGAGGAACCCCACCCTCAGTAATAAACTCCCCATAAGATTTTATATTCAGATTTCCAAAATTACTCTGTTAAATATTTTTTCCGTCAAGGATTTTCTAGAGATTATTTCAAAATTTGGAGAATCTTTATTCATCGAGTAATATCCCTCTTATAAGTAGCCATTCTAAAAAAAGTAAGTTTTATTTTATGACAATTACCCCATACATTATCAACTAAAATAAATTTAAACAAGAATCTGCTAAAATCAAACAAAAATAAAAAAACTGACATTGTAATTGAATAGCTCGATAAAAATTTTTCACATTTTGATCTTCCTTTGATTTGCACACTGTCAAAGCTGGAACCAAAACAATTTAGAAGAGCGTTATGTAATGTATACTTTTTTTGTTAACATGGCTAACATGGTTTTGTCACTGAAAAGATTCCTACCTTTGAAGGACAAATATACCACTGTTGATTATACTTCAAGGGAACTCCAAAGAGTGAAACCACAATGCTCTGTGTATAACCCTCATATAATTGTCTGAAGACTAAGGAATTTGGGGCCGGGTGCGTTAATAGAAATTCTGCTCCCTTACCTTGCACACAATACTTTTTTCTTGAGTCTTTTGGAAGTAGGGGGCTCAGGTGGCCAGAATATGCCAAATGAGCTTTGTCGGCTCCACAGTGGCTTTGTTGACTAGGAGCACCACCTTTCTTGGCCCTGTGCTTCGCGGGATGTCACAGCATTCGTGAATTTCTTGTACCTACTCTAATGGTACTTGCAGAGTGTCTTTTTAGTAGGTCTGGAAACTGCCTCAAAACATCAGGTGAAGACGACTGTGCCACAGCCTCCCCCGGCGACAATGCTGCTGCTGTCTGGACTGGCGGTATCAGTGGATCCGGTTCCAATTCCTTTTCTTCTGTTGGCAGAGAAGAGAAAATGTTTTCTTCTCCTGGTGGAGATGGTTGGCATCAATTGAGGTGTGACTGAACTAGCTCAGGGTACTGTGCCCATATGTCCCACACAGTCTCCAGTAAGGTCAGTGTGATGGTTTGTACTTCGGTAAAGGGAGGTCCCCAAGACACGGTGTACCTTGGATAGGGTAAACCCACCTAGGCAATTGAGAAGGGGGCCCAGAGGTTCTGGACCCCCATCTGGGTTATTCTCATCTTTGAGGAGGGAAGGATAGTTCTTCCTCAGCATCTAACTCTGAGGATGAGAACATGGGATCCATTTATCATGGTGAGGCACTGGAACCATGAACAAGGACATTTTGCAGCTAGTAGAAGGGATTGGAGAGTGGCTCCTCTGGTTGCTCCATTCTGGTACCAATGAAGTCAAAATCTCTCTCATGAGGATGGGGTGTAAAGCAGGAGGAGACTCTGGGTCAGGAAAGATAATATAGTCCTCTAGACTTGTAAAGCTGTCCTTACATGTGGAATGTTTCTATACAGCCTTTGGATCGATGTAGCAGGGGACTTCACTACAGATACCTCCTTGCTCACCCACAGAAGAGCCATTGGGTGCTTGTCTCTTGCTGGCGTCAGTCAACTGCAGGAGGTGCTTATGTTTAATTGGTGCTGGTTATGATCCTGACCCCACCCGTACTGTTGGTATTGTCTTTCTCTTCTGAGCCTGTGGATCCACTGCAGGCTCTTTGCAATTTTCTGAGGATCCAAGTGCTTCTCCCAACTTGGAAGACATCAGGGAAGAAGTCCCCTTGGAAGCCGATTTCAATGGGATTCTCTCAGAAGGCGTACAAGAGTGCTTTCTGCTCTTGTGCAGAGCACTGGAAGAGGATTCTGTCTGCTCCTGCCTACCCCTACATCCAATGTCCAACTGGGCAACGCACTCCTTCTTTTGGACGCTATACAGGGGGGTCTGCTCGGCCTCTGTCAGACTGCAGTCTCACTGCACACTCCACGAGGTGCTTTCTAAATCTGTTCTCCTGTGCCTGTTTTGTTTGGCTTGGAAAGGAATGGGAGCTGGAGAGACAACTTTTAAAGCCTGGGATTTTGGGCATACCACCATGTCATACAGGGGGCTGGGGAATATCCTCCCCACCCCCAAGCCTTAACATGCTAACACACATTAAAAACGACACTAAGTTGTTTTAAAAATGATAAAAAAACACAATATTTACAGGAATGCTGGCTGAATAGGCTTCAGTGACAGTAGAGAAGTTCAGTCCAGACCATCTGGTGGTAAGAAGGAACTGAGAAGGAGAGATGATTGGTCTGCACTACCCATTACATCCTTGGTTTGGAGCAGGAGGAGGCAGACACTAACAGCAATTTTCTGGTCTCAGGCATATGGTGCGCACAGTGGAACACCCATAGGGACCAGCATTCTAAGGAGAATCCTGGATTCTACAGAGGACTCTGACATAAGCCCAGAGTAATGAGGAAACTAAGGCAGGGACAAGAGAGTATATTTTTCTCTTCTACAAGTGAAGAGTAATTTGTGTTTAGAAAGCTTTGCAAAGCCTACCTTGTCTGTTTCCGTCACCCATCATGTGCCCCTGAAGAGTTAAACGGAAAACCCAAAGTACCCACAAGGTGGAACTGAGGGAGAGGGTGTGCTAAGCTACTGAGGAGTCTAGGGAGTCAGCAACCTGGTCTGTGCGATCCCATTTTCATGAAGGGGTTTATGCACCACATTCCCAGGAAGTGTTCCTGGACGCCAATGTGGAGAGAGTGTGCCGCAGTCTACCCAGTGCAAGAGAAGCTACTAGTTCAGTGAGTGGGACCCAAAACACAGCAGCCTGATGAGTGTCCGGCAGAGGGAGCTTAACCCGACCTGTGTGAGCCTACCTGAGAATGGTGCTACTGGGGGACAGGTGAGGAGCACGTCCAAGGGAACAGGGATAAAAAAGGACCAAATAGCTGGGCACCACATCCAGGAGAGAAGGCAGCCAAGCAATAGGGCAGAAGGTGACAATCAGGGAACAGAGAAGCTTGTATGGAAGAGAGAGCAAGGAACAGAAAAGATGGAAGGAGACTAAATGAAAAGCAGCAGGAAACTAAGTGTAATTTGCTTTTTTCCCCCAAGAGCAGTAAAAATATATCAACATTTTTCATGCAAGTAATTGCTGTTTTTACCACCATGATGTTATGCAACTATAAGTGGGAAGGACAATATTGTGATACACTTTGAAAAGGTTTGGGAACCCAGCTATATACCTGTTTCTATGGCAAAATATTTTTTTGCCTGTGTTTTATGCAAGATAGAAAAGGAATCTATTTTACTCAATTAGATGCATGTAAAAATATTTGGCAGGAGTTCACCACACGCCAAGCCCTGTTCAGGTTTACCACTTCCATCTAGATACTCACATAGCCACATCATTGCCATGTAACCTGCCTTCAAGCTCATGTCACAATTTGCATGAAAATAGGTCTTGGACCAGGTGGAATGAACTTTGCTTGACTACCAGTTACATGGATGTGCTCTCTTGGATAAGTAAAGCCAGTGAAGACTGAGTGATATAATGAATACCTTTCTCAGGAAAAGCAAGCTCTCAGGAGATCTTAAACATTCTGTGGTTCAGACCTTGTACAAAAACAATCACCTTGTCAGTACTACAAAGAAACGATGGCGGTGACTGAGAAAGCCATATCCAGTAATGACACCCTCTGATTTTCTTGGAGCCTTATAAGCCAAACTGTCAAACTTGGTTCCAGCATGAAAACAGCATTAGAGTGCTCTCTAGTTTAGGGGTAGCGGACAGATGCCAGACATCCATGCGACTAGTATCAGCAGGCTTTCACATCAGTCATATGATGCTACTTACAATATCAGAGGACCTGGGAGGAGTGGACCTGCCAGTTTAAAGGGGCTTCACTTGGTTCCTTTCAAAACCTTTACAATTTATAGTGCAAGGTAGTAGCTCTTCCTTCCCAGAGGTGTCTGAGCTGAGTAATGTCACAGCACTCTATCCCATTACCACTCCTGCTCAATGTTTATATGAAACCATAAGGGAAGATGGTGAGGAGCTGCAACAGCATTCAGCACCACATCTTTTTTTTACAGATGAACAAACATTTCTTTCCTGTTCTCCCTAGTTGTTTGAGAGAAAAAGACCTGGCTGCAAAACAGCAGTCTTATGTTCATTCCAGAGGAGACAAAAAGTGATACTGGTCAGCAGAGGAATGCACATGGAAGAACTGGCAAAGACATCTGCTCCTTCAATTGAGGGCATCTGCCTACCAAATTAAAAAAAATGGCTTGGAGTTTGAGTTATGGTGCTTACTATTGCTCTTGCCAGTACAAAAGTTCCAGCTGGTACAGCATGGGCTAAAGAGGAAAGCAAGACAGGAAAACAACTTCATGAACCTGAGAGTGAAAGAAAAAGTAATAGATCAGGCTACTAATGCAGAGTTAGGAAGTATGACATTTAGCACTTGTACGACCCTGTAAATAGATATTCATCTCAGCTGTGTCCATCTGAATGGGAAAACCGCAAAAAACTGAACAAAAATTTCTTAATGGAGACATCCTAATTGAATTTAGAGAAACTAAAGACAAGAAATCCAGACTTATTGTGTCTCATTCAGTCTTTACAATTATTCAAGGTACATGAAAGCACAAGCTGCACTAAGACCCCTAGAATCAAAGGGCGCAAAAGCCTTAGAGATGAATAAGACGCCTCTACTGTGACATGCCCAGTTCTTGGAAGTTTAAGTTGGTCCAGTGTTATTTTTATGTAGTTCTTATGATTATATTTATATAAGAACTCACAATCAATTATAAAAGACTTCATGGGTAAGTTTAATGTTTTGTTAGTGGCATTGAAATGCATTTGTGGAACAAAACTATCTAAATTTAAACCACTGATGTACTAAAAGTACATTTTATTGAACACAGATGATGAAAATATGTTACTTTAAAAAAAAAGAAAAAAGAACATGAAAGTTGGTCTATCAGTAGTTCAATCTATTCTAACAAATGTTAAAATACTGAGTTCACATCAAACTTTCCAGCAGAGATTAAACTCTCTCAATGGTTACATATACAACTTGCTATAATTATATACAAGTTTTCTTCTGCCAAAATAGATGTCTATGTGATCTCTCTTAAACTACAGGTCACATTTAAATATGAAAAGTATATATGACACCTAGTGCACAGACCTCTGACACTTGTGCTAACGGAGTATCTGATAGAGTAGGCTATCATCCATTAATTATGCAGACCAGTATGAGAGGGAGAGGGACACTTAGCCAGTGGATTTCACAGATATTTGCTGGCAGGAGAGGAATGGTCAGACCCAAGAAATCTGGGTTCTGTTCCAGGCCCTAGGGGGGGGAATACATTCTAGTGGTCATAGACCCTTCTGTCCATTTCCCCACCAATTGGACCCCTTCTATCCTAATCCAATCTCTTCCCCAGTGCTGGTTCCTTGTCCAAGTCTCACCTAGCCATTCTCATTGTCCACTGCTCAGGCTTCTCATCCCAGTTTCAGTCTCCTTGACAAGCTACTTCCAGTTAGCCCTTACCTCCATCTCCTCATCATCATATTCCTTGCCCAGCCAGAGATCAAATTCCTCACCATCCCAGCTCCTCCCCAGATCCATCTCCCCTTCACCACACCTCCTTTCCCCTGCCTCACTGGTTCCCAGTCTCAATCTCCTTGCCCAGCCATGTCTCGTCCGCTCCCTAGTTTCTCATCTGATCCATCTCTCTTTCCCTCCTTTACCCATGTTCCTTGTGTCCATGGCCTCAACCCCTCTTTCTCCTGCCATGGGCTCCCCCTCCAATCTGTGCCGTACTCCTCTCCCCGTGCTTCTTGTCCCAGGCTCTTTTGCTCAGCAAGTTCTAGCTCTCTCCCAGCACCGACTCCTTATCTGATCTCATCCCTCCACCCTGCATTTACTGGCTCCCAGTCCCAGTCTCCTTGCCCAGCCAGACCAGTGTTTCCCCTCCCAAACTCTCTGCCAGCCTCCAGTCCTAATCTCCTCTCCCAGCAGCCTGTCTCTTGTCCCTCTGCATACAAATCAGGCAACTTCTTACATGCTGCTTAGGTCCAGCAGGTGTCATTAAATGAACAGGGGCGACAGGATCCCTGCTGTCAGTTCAGGTGCCCCGACAGCAGCAATTGCAAGAAAAGTCCTGCTCAGTCCCTTGCTGAGCAATGCTCAGTACAGACAGAATTTGGGGGAATTTAGCTAATAAAAAGCAATTAAATCTAACTGAGCATGTGCAAATTATTTTTCAAAGATTTAGAAACTGATTAAGTTTGGGAAGATTTTCAAAGAGATGGAAAAAGGCACATTCCTGACACAGAGGCTATTTCCCTGCCAAATTTAAGTCCCTGCTCAAAGACATCAGTGCACTAGAACTTTTGAAAGAAGAGAGATGTCAAATTAATTTTTTAACATGGGCAAAACAATGTATTTTTGGCCCTAGTCTTATTATTGAAAATAACAGAACTGTTTTGACAGAAATTTTCCAAAAATAATCCAGCCTAAGTCTGACATCGGCATGTAGAATTAGAGCCCAAACCATTAAAGTTTGACAAAAGTTATAAGCAACTGGTAAGAGGGTCTAATTAAGGTTGCCTGACACTTTCCTATAAGTGGGGATACCAGACCTATAAGTTAGTGGTCTGTCATGTTTCTAATGGATGAGTCCACATCCCACTACTACCAACTGTATTGTTGTTGGCGTCCGTTAGTCTCGAGAGACGATGGATATGCGCCCATGGGGGCTGGAGTGTCCTCTCCAGGGTGCAAGCCAGGGCAGAGTGATATGGAGGAACAGCTGTTGCCCATGCAGCAGAACCCCCCTCTCCACGCAACTGATGGATCCAAGGGAAAGAATGTCGATACAACTTGGCACCAGTGGCGTCGCAGGAGTTGCCGGAATGACGTTGAGGACAATGTCAGACCGCCATCGGGACTCCGACACCGGATTTGGTTACAGGGTTGACTCCCTTAGCCTTTCCCATGAGTGGGTATTGCCACAAGGCAGCGGAGGTTTTAAATCAGAGGTTTCCTTCTCCTAGGTGGGCTGCCTTCCAAGGCTGACGAGCCCCACCTACCCGGGAGTGTATATACCAACTGTATATACACAGAACAAGTATAGCCTGGGCAGTAGCGTGCCAACATTCCCTCCACACCACGTTTCATCTGTGTCCTGGACATGAGGTGGTAGTTCAAGTCCATACCCATTTAGTCCTGGGCTGAGACTGACAAACCGCATGCTGTGAGACTTTATTCGTTTGGAGCAACATACCATCTCTCTTTGGTGAGTCAAAAGAAACCACTGAACTCCTTCCCCACGAGGAACAGTACCTGCTTTACAGGATAGGCGTTTCAGATAAATATTGCCATTCTGGTACTGACAGTCTGGTAGGAGATGCCAATTGTGGTCAATTTGGAAGCAGAAGTGGTCATGATATAGTGATAATTTCTGGTCATTAGAAAGTTGACAGACTAGTAGTTTATTTAATGTAGAACACTGAAAGATCAGAAAATTTTCTGTCACTTCCATCCCGTGCTAAATTCCAACTGCGAAGATCAAACTGAAAATCCTTGTGCATCTCATCACCAATACCTTGAGCCACCCAGGTCACTATCTCTTAGTCATTTTGAGAGACAATTTGCATTACTCACACAATCGATCTATGTCTAAATTCTACTTAAAAGTTCCAATGTACAAATTCATAGACTGATACTTTTGGGAGCAGAGTAATAGATCTTCCAAAACCAAAAGTAATTTCCTGTTCTTTCCAATACTTCCTCCCTATTTAATAAATGGAGTTTTGTATAAATACTACCAGTCTTAAGATTATGGGCAAATATGTTAATATTAATTAACATAATATTAACAATATACAGAAGTTATAAAATACACACACCATGAAATCTCAAAATTTGAATTTGTTCTTGACCTTCTTTTGCCATTAATACTTCCTTTATCAAAAGTATCCTTAAAGCAAATGCTGTACTGAAAGGATGTTAGTCCTGACATAGGGTTTTTTTGTTTGTTTGTTTTACTTAGTTTTGTTTTTAAGTTACTCTGGGGTGCTGCAGAGAGTTTTGTTGTTATAAATACCATGACTATTCTGTGTGAAAGCCTCAAAACTCAGTTTCTCTTCAGGCTCACTTCTGAATTACTTCACCTTCTCTTCCTTGTGGAAAGCTGTGCATCTGTATTTAAGTCATCCACTTTCTATGCACATTCTATTTGCTCAGTGTTTGGTTACAAATCCTATATCACTTGCATATTATATTTTGCACAGCGTCTCTTCTTATGACTGGGGTCCTTAGAGAAGTCTCTGATCACGAGATACAATTGTTTTGATTACATTTAGACAGACTATGTAGTACTACTACACTTTTTTTGATAGGCAGAAATGAAAACTTGTAGGATATTAGGAAAATATCCTTATAAGGTATTAATGTACACCTGAACACGTACGCAGAGCTCCCATTTACTTTAGTGGAAACCAAACACACATCTAAGAGCAAATATTTTGCCCTTAAACGGGAATGGTCAAATAGATATGAACTTTCACCATTATTTATTTGAAGGTAATAGGACTGCTTTCAAAATACATTGTATAACTACAATGTACTGTCTGTCTGCCTTACCTAGTGTTTACCAACAGTTTCTTTTTTACAACAGTATAGTATCATACAGCTTACCTGGCAGCATATTCTTTGTCAACAGAACTCTCACAACGCTCTGACATCAGTCAGCTTTTCAGCTCTGTTTACTAGTGGGAACTCATGTAATGCATGACTGTTTTTTCATACAATTAGAGTGATGCGACGTTATCTGATTAAAATATGACGCTATAGATCATTGCTGCAACCACTGCTATATATTTGCAATAAATCTTGTACAAAATGTGGCATGTAAGATGTCTATAAAAAGGTTACGATTTGTTGGTTATGATTATGCTATCTGTATGCATGTATCATTTTTGTATTTGAAGTTATGAGTACTGGCTCTATACCTGTATTTCAAATATTTACTCCTGGGGTAATGCCCACAAGGTAGTTAGCCAGCACATCGTGAAGGGACTATTCTAATTAAGTGGCTCATCAAGGGACACTTAACTCACAATGGACCATGGGAGATGTCCATCTACACTGAATGGACTTTTCTGTGGATGTTCCATCTGAAGTCTAGGTAAATGGCTTCCTACAATGACTAAGCAAAATCAGGCACACACAGATGACTTACCCATGTGACTCCAAATTCCCATTTTCCACTAGCTGTGCTGAGGGCTTGGTTTGAAACAATGGGTTTCCCTCCACATGGCAGAAGATACAAAAGGCCCCGGAAACCCATCCATTTTCCCTCTTTCCTACTCAAACCTCTGGACTACAGATTTATACTAATGGGAGCATTCTAACCATTCTAACTGAGGTCCTTCCAATGATTTAAAAGCAACCAGAGACTTGACTTAAGCCAGCAGTTTATTCCATCACTGCTACAAGCCTGAACCAAAAACTTTGCAATTACTATATGTATTTGATTCCTTTAACCAAGTTTAACTCTTACCTTTCTTTCTTTTTATGGATAAACCTTTAGATCTAGAGGATTGGCATTAGTGTGATTTTTGGGTAAGATCTAGGTTATATATTGATCTGGGTGTGTCAATGGTCCTTTGGTATCAGAAGAACCTTTTATTTGAAGAGATTGGCTTTAAAGAACCACTCATCTCTAAGTCTAGTGTTTTCGGTGGTAATACGAGGAGGACTGGAATGCCTAAGGAACTGCTTTTATGACTTCTTGTTAACCCATGTGGTGAAGCAGAAGTTTACTTTTGTTGCTGGTTTGGTATATCCTATGAGGGATTAGCCACCAGTCTTGGGGTGTATCTGCCCTATTTCTCACCAGTTTGTCCTGAATTTGGCACTCTCAGTTGTGGCCCACTGAGGCACGGTTACAAGTGACTAGCCACTTTCAGACACTAAATTAGTTTATTTACCGCTTTCCATATAGCTCATATGGTACCTCTATTAAACATTTGTAGCCTTGTAGCATTAGTGATACAAAGCTACTTTCAAATAATTTCTACATATTGGATCACACTTTGTTTAAATATCTTGAAGTGAATAATTAGAATGGAAATGCACTGCTGATCTTTTGTAGAAGTAACTCAAACTATAATAATGGAATGTTAAGTTTCCAATTTAGAACTAGTCAGAAAAGTCAGAGTTAGGGCTCTCAAAAAATGGTTCTCTTGTGCTTGAGACCATTTAATGGGAAACAAAATGCACCTAACATGCCAGTGGGACACAGCAACAAAACAACCAACCAACATCATTATGCAGAATTTCACAAACCATGAGGAACAAAATACAGCAGAATCCCAAGGCACTAAGTACTTTCTAACCGCCCTCTTGTGGACTTCAGAAATAATGCTAGAAATTTGGTCACCAATTGGCACAGGATTAGGCAGACAAGCACTTTCATCCTATACTCAATAGGAGACATCTTGTCAGGAGACTGGCTCATGGGAAGCCTGGCCTAGGGTGCGGAGCAGGAGTCAGAATGCCAGCACTCAGGAACAAGGCAGAGTCAGAATCAGGAATCAGAGCAGAGGGTCAGAACTGGATTACCTGAACTCAGAGAAGGCAGAAGCAAGGCTGGTTCGGAGGCAGGAGCAAGATTGGGACAGGACTGGAATAAGGTCTGATGCAGGGCAAGGTCTAGGCTGGAGTGAGGCTAGGTGCAGAGTAGGATCTAAGGCTGGAGGCAGGGCACAACAGTGGTGCTGGAGCAATTTTTATAGTGGGGTTGCTGAAGACGGAAGCCATGTATTTGGGTTATTACTGCTTCAAGCCAGGGGGTGCAGCAGCACTCGCCGCACCCCTAGTTCCAGCATTTATGTGGCAGAAGCAGAGCTTGGAGTGAGGCGAGCACAGGGAGGCAGAGAATCAGCATCTGTGCGCTCTGAGCAGCCAGCAAGCTACCTCAGCTAGTCAGGCAGTGCAGTCCATCAAGCAGCCTCGCTAACTTGTTAGGCTATCGGAGACTAAGCAGGCACAGCTGTAGGGCCTTACACCTGACATCTCCAAGTAGTTAAGAGGATTCCTTTCAGAGTGTTGAATGGTTTCAACATTACATGGCATGACTTTTGTGAGCAGGATGACCAGGTAATGGCTATGCAGAATGTTGTGTTGATTCTAGAAGTTGAAGTGATACTCTGACAGCAGGCATCAACCCCAGATGCACCAATGTACTCATATACACAACAGTGCTGAGTACACTGACAGAAAAAAAAAGTCTTCACTCTGGATGCTAAGATCTCCAAGGGAACTCTGTATTGGGACCAAGCTTTGGCTATTCTGATGAAGTACACGTCTTTGAAGCAGATAACACAGAGCTATAGAAACAGAATAGCAAGCTGTTCTGTATGTCCTTCCATGCCTTGGCCTCAAAGATGGTAACTGGCGTGGACGCTATGGAGGCTGCAGTCAGTGGCAGATTATCTTTAGCTTCCAGATGCCGTGAGTAAATGGGAAGGTGTCTCAAGAATTCAGAGGGCTCCTTTCTGTGCAGAGCTATGTACTTCTGGGGAGATTAAGTATATACTTCAAGTCTATTCCAAGGCAGTATACTGAGTGAGTCAATGCTTCACCATAGCACCAGGGTATAACACACATCTGGATGCTGAGAAGTCAGGAAACTTTGGAGCCTAGCACATCAAACTTATACTGATGTAAGCAGCACTGACACCATCAACCAAAAGGTAGGACGTTTAACTGCCTCAGTTGAGTCTTCTGCCTTTGAAGCTTACCAAGTGAATTCATGCATGAGACATTTAAGGTGTGTGCAATTGCAGGAGCTTTTTATAGATTATAAGCTTCCCTCCAGAAGAGGATAACTACAATAGACACACTGGAAAAAGGGTCTGACGACCAAGGGATAATTTTCTTGGAGATTCCATCATTGTTGCAGCAACATTCAAGATCCATGCAGGAACCCCCAGGATGCCCCTCCATGTTCAGAAGTAGAAACGAACTGATAATTGATTAATAGACTATTGCTTACTGTTTCTAATTACAGTTGTGCCTAAGGGCCCTATACTATACACAATACAAACACTTATTGAAAAGACAATAAGCATGACTGCAATAAAAGGAAAGTGAGCCATGTTTCCTCATGGAGCCTCTAACTTTAGAGCTTTTATGATACGGAAGACTCCTTCCCCTCCCCCTGGTTTGTGCTAGAAGCACAACTCAAGAGCAGGGATCTATTAGAGCCCTTTTTAGAGATCTGTTTCTTAATCTTTTGCATACCATGAATGCCCTAAGCTCTCACCCCTTCCCTCCCGCTCCCTATCATTTAGCAATATGGGAAGGGAAAAATGGCTGAGACTCCCTGACAACAGCTATGACCTCCTGTGTGTCACAATGCCCAGGAAGAGAATGCATGTCATGTTTTGCCCCTGGAGAGAAGCATTCAGAGCAAGCCAAAGCTGAACTGTAAGATATTCAGCAAGGGCAGAAGCACGTTCAGCACAGAAAATCCTTGCATCTACTCTGAGCTTGAACAAGAGACTCAAAACTTTGCCACACAAGAGCCAATAAACTTCTGTGTGGAAAAGAAGTTTCCAATATTGACAGCCCATTTCTTTGCATAAAATAGTGAAGAGGCATGCATTAGTGGGCTTACGTTTAATAAATTTCCACAAATTTTACAGTCTCATTAAGTACCGTTTGCAGTTCCATTGTCATCTCTACTGCTAAAACTGTTCAATAGAATGGATGCCCCCTTTGCTTTCCCTAATAGCCTGGGCATCATCTGTGCAGACACCTGTTCAATGACGCAAATCCAACCAAGCTACAAGAGAGTTAACTGTTGGAAAGATTAAAAGATACCCTGCTCCCTCCCCGTGTTGAGCAGCGTGTCCTGTCAGTGAACAGCAAAATTCATGTATGGATTCTTCCAACTCAGATTGCACAAAATGTTAGAAGTTGAGCAGAAGAATCCACACCTGTAGTTTCATCCAGTTGCATTGAGAAGTACTGGCCCTCCTGAACATCTGCAGATATCGTCAGGAATACACAGGCTGACTGCGATACTGGAGGGGAATTGTTTCAATTTGACTCTCAGTAGCAGATTCCAACATAAGTTAATCTACTTTTGCTATTTGCATGTTTGATGGGCATTTCTGTTTTTAGCATGGTCATTTAACAAAACGATATTCTGATTTGTAAACCCATACGCTTTCACTTGAAGAATTCAATGGATTTCTTTTGTAAGGACTAATGCCTAGTCTCCAATTGGCTCAGTGCTTCCTCCTTTAAATGGCCATAGGCACACCTTTGGTAGCTTCTGGAAAAACTACTTCGAAGTACTGCAGTAGAAATCTGGTGTACGTTTCGGTCCAAGGCTGCCAGAAAAGAATGTCAGGCTGCAAGTGTCCTGCTGTATCTTGGTGCTCCTGTCTCTCTGTATCCACCTGTTTCACCTTATAGTTCAATTGCAAGACCGTTGTACAAGACTTCCGCTCTAAGGAGTCCCAGTTCATGACTGGGATCCCTAGCCACTACTGCCATACAAATAAATATTCATAAACTTTAAGGGCAGAAGGAAGCCCAAAATCATTTAGTCTGACCTCCTGTACATCACAGACCATTACATTCACTCAATTACCCCTGTATTTAGCTCAACAACTTGTGTTTGACTAAAGCATGTTTTCCAGAAAGGCATTCAATCTTGAATTTAAGATACCAAGAGCTGCAGAATCCACCATTTTCCTTGGTAGTTTGTCCAGTAATTAATAAACAAACATCACTGTTAAGAGTGTGCCTTATTTCCAACTTGAAGTTGTCTGGCTATGACTTCAGAAGTTATGATGATTTTTCCACTAGATTAAAGAGCACTTTAAATTTCCAGTATTTTCTCCCCATGAATGTACTTATACATCACAATCAACTCGCTTCTCAATCTTCTTTTCTATAAATTAAAACAGACTGAGCTCCAAGTCTTCCATTGTAAAGCATTTTTCCAGCTCTCAAATTAGCTTAGTGGTGCTTTTCTGGCCCAGCTCCAAATTTTCAACATTTTTTAAAATGTTACCACCATGCCCAAATGCAGTATTCCAGTATCAGCCTCACCAGTGTTGTAGAGATCATCATAATCATCTCCTCCTTATTCCTACTGACTACTCCCCTGTCTACGTGTCCATGGATCACATCAGCCCTTTCAGCCACAGTGTCACACTGGAAGTTCATGTTCAGTTGTTTGATCACTATGACCCCTAAAATCTTTTTCAAAATCACTGCTTTCCAGGATACAGTCCCACATTCTGCAGGTAGGGGCTTTATTTCTTGTTCCTAGATGTATGAAAGTTTGCATTTGGCAGTATTAAAAACTTATTTTGTTCAAATGGGCAGGTCTATATTAGCAAACGATCCAGATTGCTTCGTATGATTTATTATTAAATCACTTTGCCAATTTTTGTGTTAGCTGCAAATTTATTCAGCAATGATTTTATATTTGCTTCCAAATCATTGATGAAGTTACTGAATAGCATTGGGATCAGTACTAATTCTTGAAGAACCCCACTGGGAATACCCTCATTTGATGACTCCCTATCAATAACTACGTTTTGGAGATCTGTGGGTTAGCCAGTTCTTAATCCATTTAATATGTATTTCACTGATATTGTATAGGGCTTTTTTCTTTTAAAGCAATCTGAATATAGTACAGTGCTGCTTCTTCACCTTACCCCATCAGTCTGGGTCAGTGGCTCTTGTTCTTCACCTCCAACCATTCTTGTCAAGTGTTTCTTCCAAGCTGACACCAACCTCAGGTCTTCCTTCAGCATCTCGAACCACATTTTTCTAGGACTTCCTCGTGGTCGTTGTCCTGTGATTATTACTCTCTTGTACTCCCTGACCAACATATCCCACATCTTGTCATCTCACGTCAATCTCAGTCATCTCAGTCAATACTCCCTCAGCTTTTCTGTGATGAAGGCTACCTGTTCCATGGCTCATATTATTTCACTGTGTAGACTTCCACATCTAGTCTGACCCAGCATGCACCTGGCATTCTCATTTTGGCAGTGTGAAGTAGTAATTCTCTCTTCCTCATTGGCCAACATTCAGACTCATATGTCACGCCTGGCCTAATAGTATTCTTATATGCTTTGCTCAGTAGTCTACTTGGCATATTCTTATCACAGAGAATTCCCATTAACTCCCTGGACTTGCAACAAGCATTCTTCATGAGGCTCCTAACATCTGCATTCATATTTGCATCATGGCGCAACAGTGAACCAATGAATTTAAATTGTTGCATAGACTAACTCTATACCATCTAGTGTAATTGGCTTCTCGTTGTCCCTCTCAAGGAAGCATCATGTGTATTTAGTCTTGTCAGATGATTTGTAAGCCATTTTCTTCTAATACAGCCCTTCCATAGTACTAGGTCCACTTCCAGTTTGTATTTATCTTCGTGGCATAATTGACAATAATGTCACTGACAAAAAAGCATGCTTCACAGAGTCTCCCCCCTAATTTCCAGCATAAAGGTGTCCATTACAAATCACAAACTGTAATGGGTTTAACACTGATCCTTAATGTAGGCCTACCCTCACAGTGAATAATTCATGTTGTACCGTACTAACCACACTAAGCTCCCTATAGAAGTCTAGGACTATTACATCTATGCAGTTACCTTTATCAACCAAAAACTGTAATATCTGTAAAAATGAAATCAGGTTTGTTTGACAAGACCTATTTTCCATAAAACTGTGACCAGCTGGGCAAGAGACTAGGGCAAAGCATCTGGGAGGAGAACAGAAAGGGATAAGAAGATTGGATCCCTGCCTCATTCAGTGCACAAGATGGACCCGCTCTGGGGATGAATAAGGATTATGTAGTGAAGCAGACTCATCTGTAGAACCCTTGCCTCATTTGTTGCAGAAGTTGGAAGGTGTGCAGTGAAAGAGGCAAGGAATTGAAGGAAACGAAAGGATGAGCTCATGGTTAAGGCGGTTGAATGATACCCTGGAGACCTGAATTCTATCCCTGCATCTGCCACAAACAGCTCCTATGTGATGCTAGGCAAGCCATTTAAACCAAACTTTTCACAGGTTGTCACTAAGTGTGTTTTCATTTTCTGGGTGTCTGAGTTAAGACACTGAGGTCTAATTTGTAAAAGTGCTCACAATGCACAAATACAACTGAAATCGGTGTGTTCCGTACTTTGAAGTGCAATGTCCCTGCGTGTCAGTATTTACTTCTGGAGTATTCAGACATGCTGCACATTTAGAGGTGAATACTCCCTAATTAGTTAGTAAAATAGAGACTTGATCATACTTTATTTTTGGAGAAACATCTCACATGCTTTGAGCACATATAGTGCCATATAACTGTATGTAGCTGGAAAAAAATAGGCCCTAGGCATCTCAAACTGGACATTTTTATCATCATTTTAGAGAGGACTCCAAGATCAGACTTATAATAGAAAATAAATCTCAATCTTAACTGAGGAGGAGCTGCCACAGATGATTTACTACAGTATTTTATTTTACTAATTATATTAAAAAGTTTACAGTTTGTAGATTCTTACTCAGTCTTTTATTAGCAAAAGTGACAGGTTATCGCTTGACTTCCTGAAAAAGGTATCTTTATTTATGAACATAGACATCTTTTGCCAAGTTTAGTCAGTCTAACCACTAAAAACAAAAAGACAGATATACATTTAATAATGTTTTAAAAAAACCCACACTTTGCTTATTTGCTTTATGGAATTTTTCCTGCAAATATTCAATGCAATGAACAATAAAGTTTTTAAAAATACACTACGCTAACAGTTTATAACTGTTTCCTGTGCTTGAAAATTTGTTCACAGAAATCAATTTAATTATAATTTAGAAAGGTTAATAAACAGATCACGTGTCATGACAGATCACAGTATGTGAAGTTTAAATATAAATAATTCAGTATCTTGTAGCCCATAGGGCCAGGCTGCTTGCTTATATATAGGGCCCTACCAAATTCAGAGCCATGAAAAACACATCACGGACTGTGAAATCTGGTCTCCCACCATGAAATCTGGGTCTTCTGTATGCTTTTACCCTCTATTATACAGATTTCATGGGGAAGACCAGCATTTCTCAAATTGGGGGTTGTGACACAAAAGGAAGTTGGGGGGGGGTTCCACAAGGTTATTTGGGGGTGGGGTGGGGGTTCATGGTATTACCACCCTTACTTCTGAGCTGACTTCAGAGCTGGCCAACCAGAGAGCAGCAGCTGCTGGCCGGGAGCCCAGCTCTGAAGGCAGCGCCCCACCAGTAGCAGCACAGAAGTAAGGGTATCAGTACTGGAACTTCCCCTACAATAACCTTGCAATCCCCCCTACCCACCCACCCACACACACTTCCTTTTTGGGTCGGGACCCCTACAATTACACCATGACATTTCAGATTTAAATAGCTGAAATAATGAAATGTATGATTTTTTAAATCCTATGACAGTGGAATTGACTAAAATGGACCGTGAATTTGGTAGGGCCCTACTTATATAGCTTTTCTTATAAAAGAAAAATCAGGCACCAATGTAACAGACAAATACATTTAAAATGCTCATTAATTGTGATAAAAATGAAGGATGACTAAATCAATGTACATTTGAAGTAACACAATGGACTACCAGTTTTGAGAACTTGTTTCCACTTACAAAATAGTTTACTGCCTTGTCTGGAGTTGAAACAGAAGTCAGAAACATGAGATTAACCAAATTTAAATCTGGAATTAGCAACTGAATTAAATTTTAAATGGAACAAAATTTTAAGTTCTCACCTGTATTAGGTATGAGCCACCTGGGTCTGCACTGGCAGATTCATTCTGTGCTGTATTCTGCTGTGTAATAGCATCTTCCCTTTTTCTCTCCTTCTGTCCTGTTTCATCATCGTCATATTCATCTAGACTCTAAAAACAAAATACTCAGTTGTAAAAAAGAAAAGAAAAAAAAGGCTATTTTACGTTTTGGATTTCTATGCAAACAAAAACTGAAGCAGTCTATATATACGTATTAATACTTTCAAAGGTTAGTTCAAAACTGATGTATTTTGTTTAAAATAACATGGCATTTTGATTCTATATTGGTCATGATAAGGTAGTTTAAATATAGGGATCAAGTCTGAGAAACTAAGTAGATTTTTTTTTTTAAATGGTAGTTAAGAACAAGTCAGTTCTGCAAAAAACTCCCAGTTGTCTTGAGCAACATTTGTAGGCCTGTATAAGCCCAACAAAGGAAATAAGAGAGGAAATGTAGAGTTAAAGTAGACTGACACTTCAACACACACCACTGGACCTTCTTTTTGGCAGAGCAGCATTTGCTAAGACTTGAATGTCAATCTGAATTTTCTGCCTTCATTCTAAGTTTCTGTGCTTTTGTCATTTCAGTTGCACTCTTAACATTAAACAAATGTAGTGGTCTGATTTTGTTTGCAGTAGTTTGTGTAGCTCGAAACCTTGTCTTTTTCGCCCACAGAAGTTGGTCCAATAAAAGATATTACCTCACCCATCTTGTCTAACTAGTACTAATGAGTAAGGCTGTGCATCTGTCACAGAGGTCATGGATTCTGTGACTTTCCATGACCACCGTGACTTCTGCTGCTGCCAGTGCTGGTTCAGGGGCTGCCTGCACCAGGCAGCTCCTGGGCCAGCAGCAGCAGTTTGGATGTGTGGGAGGGGGCTCAGGGTTGGGGCAGGGGTTGGGGTGCGGGGTGGTGCTTACCTGGAGTGGGGGCGCTCCCCGGCTCCCACCAGCATGTCCCTGCAGCTCCTAGGCTCTCATTGGCTGCGTTTCCCGGCCAGTGGGAGCTGCCGGAATTGGCACTTGTGGCGGGAGAAGCACGCGGAGCCCGCCCTCCTGGCCACCCTTCCTCCTAGGAGCTTCAGGGACATGCATATCGGAGCCAGGTAGGGAGCCTGCCAGCCCCGTCAACCCTTCTCCCTCTCTTCCCCCTCCTCACCCAGGCTCCCAGATCACGCAGCACCACTGCCGCCCACCTTCCCCCCATCCAGCACCAGCAGGGGGTCCTGGGCCACCCCCGTCCAGCAGCCGCGGTCCTCCACCCAAGTTTTAGTTAGCGTATATAGTAAAAGTCATGGACAGGTCACAGGCCGTGAATTTTTGTTTACTGCCCATGACTTTTACTAAAAATACCCATGACTAAAACATAGCCTCACCAATGAGAGGTTCTCCTCTTAAAGACTGAATACACTAGCATTTATAACATAGAAAATGCTACAGGCTATAGCACTGGAAGCTGAAGACCAGCCATTATCCTAACAATGCATTCTGATGGAACACAAGACTTTAAATAAAACAAAACAAACCCAAACAATTGAAACCAAAAAGAGAAAGGAATTCATCTTTAGTTCTTACAAAGCCAGACTTCTACAAAAATAACTATTGACCTGATACAAGATTTCTCAAATGAAGTGAAGATTAGTGTCACACAGTGGATGTACGATACTTGACTGGAAAAATAAAAAAAGACGACAAAACTCAGTGCAGATTCTGCCCACACATTTCAAAATATTCAATTAATAAAGTGAAAACCCTGGAAAAACCTCAAAGGAAAAAGGTTTTCAACTTTGAGATTAGAGTGAGGAAAGCTATCGTAAAAAATCTTAAAGTCATAAAAAACAAGCAGAAATCAATAATTTTAAATAAACTTTACATTTTTAAAAGGTTATCAATCTAAATTTACACAAAATATACACAGAATACAAAAACGCTGAAGTAGTTAAGTTGCTATTTTAATCAGAAAAATCTCTTCCTCCTCTGCTTCAATTTCATCTCAAATTCACCTAATTTAGATTTTGTAGCAATCATAGTGAGACAAAACTTTCCCCCCACCAAATAGCATTAGCTCTTCAGTGCTACAATTGTTTTGAAAATACCCTTAGCAGTTTGGGACATTAACCTCGTGATTGGTATGGGATTCCCACCCTCAACATTTTAGAGAAAAATATTAAGTTAGCAGCACATTGAGCAGTGCATCTCTTCCACCCCTCATCTCCATTCCCATGAGCTCAAAGGACACACAATAGTGACAATAAATCAATATTGTCAAAGTGCATTACATACAAATACTCCAAATGAGATTGCAACTGAACTGTGTAGTGTCAGGCTCACTCCCTGACAGGAGAGCAGCTGTGTAAGCCTGAAACTGGAACTGCATGATTACTGGGGGGAGGGGGGAAGGAGGAGGGGAGATTGCCTCCCCACCCAACTGAAACATGGAGCAGAACCCATAGACCAGCTCGTGCTAAGGCAATTGTGAGCTGTGCAGAGCCACAAAATGCTATGGTGCCTTATGACTGCTTATAGGTGCATTAAGAGAAGTTTGCTGAGATCCACCTGTGAAACGGATCATGGTTCCTTACAGCTAATAAAGCCTTGACAAGGATTGTTAATCTCTCTCTGAAATGGACAAGCTGCCAGCAACTTTCAAAACCTGTTACAGTCTGGCCCATCCTCAAGAAAAAAAAAAAATACACTAGCTGAAAACATACTGATGTGCTAACACAGACGTAATATTTAGAACCATTTTAAACACAAGATGTTTACCCTAAAATTTTCAACATTTATGAATAGCTAGTCTTAGCTTTCAGTTCTAGTGACCATGGTTCTAAGTTTTGGAAGTAAAACATTGTATGTGATAGAACTTGAGACTTTTACTGACTTTAAGTGGTAGATTTAATTAAGACGGTATTACTTAAAAGTTTAAAATATGCAAAATCTTATCACAGTCCGAGTATGGTTATTAAAACAGCCTTACTGCTGCAATTATCTAGACCATTAGGACATATCCGTCAATTGGAGTGTTGTTTTGCCTTGCATTCCATTCTTCTCTGAAATTGCTTTGCTTCATAAAATGGTTTCACATCATTAAGCACAACAAATACAAGAATTCATGTCTCTGTCAGCAGTATCAGAGTACTGTACTCATAACCACTGAGGTGTGATGCTGACATCATACTTTTCTTGCTTTTTTAATTTTGCTACTTGATGCAAGGGTTTTCAAATCTAAAAAAATAAATGTAATTTCCATTCAAATCACTTGAGTTCTGGTACAGCAGATATTCAATGTGACATTTGCACATCTGATCGGAATACAAACAATCCACAGAAATTCCTTAGGTTTTCTAGCATTTCAATAAATATTTGATGCTGTAGTATAAACAGTTTTCCTATAAACCTCTGTGGAAAATAAAAGTAGGATGTTTTCTTCATCATGCTAAATCACTTGAAAACAGCTACGAATATATTCCTGCATTCCCAACCCACTGCCAGTTTGCAGTTGAATCTGACTTAGTAGAAAGAAAACATTTTAAATGAATCACAGCTGTACACAAACACTTTAGTGGAAGTGACTAAAAAACAATTAGAGATTGTTTTTTCCATCACTGAAAATGGTGTTTTTCTAATGGAAGAAAAGTCTCTAACTAGATCAGTTTACACTAAGCATCACATTTGAACACATATGAGCAATTAATGAAATTCAAAACAACAAGCAGTGGTGCTTGAATTCTGCAAACTTCTTTTTGCTTCCCAATCATGAATACTATCTGTTATAACAAAAATAACTTTACTGTTTAGGAGGCAAGATAGATATGATTGTACAGAAATTGGTTAGAGAAAAAAAAATAATTCTAGTCTACAGCAAACAAGCTTTTAATCTAGTAAACTACAATATATTAACAGAAACTTAAAAAAAAAGTTTGAGGTGCTAAGGATTTCACTGGTGTTGAAAATTAAGCAGGAAACCCCAGAGATGGAGATACAGAACTGAAACAGTTAAAAGACTTTCTAAAATTCCCTTTTATCACAAAAGAATCAGCGAAAGCACTTGGCTATAATGGAATCCACTTCGAAAGTAACCAACATCTTGTTTCCTCAGCTGATTATTTATAAAAGCTTGAAAAACTTAGCTACAAGTGTGAAAGGACTACCTTACAAATCCCTCTTTCAAAGTCACCTTTTTTCTTAGCATTCAGTTTCCACTACTCTTACTGTCACAGCTAAACCTGGTTTGTCATGTATCTGTCCAACTTCAGTCATAAGGCTTCATCTTCCTATGTTTGTAAAGAGTGTCATGCACACCTATGAAATTGTAAATAAATAAATAAATAAATAAATAAATAAAAATACAAGCCTCAAATACCATTTGGGGATATAGTACATTTTCCCAAAAACCTTCAAAGGAGGTGGAGCCACCACATAGTACATATCTTTTTAGTACATATCTTTTTGGCAATTCCTGAAATATTTAGCTGAACCTGTAGCAACTGCTTTGCATTTTTACAGAATTCTTTGTATGGAAAGAACCTAACGGCTTTGTAGAATTAGCTAGTCTACAAACACACACATCGAAACCAATGAAAACAGCCATCTCAGGTGTGGAATGTTCCAGATGTTTAACAGAACATCAGCACTACAGAATTGTTTAGGCCAAAGAATGGTGACTACAAGATAGGCAAACAGCGTTAAGCAAGAATCAAATGTTCAAATTCTGCCTATTTAGGAGCTTTACAAGACTCTTTAGTGGCTGGTTCAACACTCTTCCCAGGAACCTGCTCAACAGGTTTTAATAACCTAGGAGAGGTGTGACAAATATTTGGATCTTATACAGGGCCTTTTGTACTCCACATATCTTTAAGTGCTTTCCATGTAATAGATTAAATACTAGCAAGCAGTGACTATGCTGGACAAAAAGGCAGGTATTATTCACTTAATTCACTTGGTCTTTCAGTCTATAATCTAGAAATTATTGTATTGAAAAGGGGAACACAGTGACATTAGAATTATCCAATTAGCATTTTTTTTAAAATGCTGGACTCTTACTGCCCACATAAAATAAACATGAGTGTCCCAAGCAGGGGCTTCAAACATCTGACCTCAAAGAAGGACCTTTCAGAAGTGCAGAAGGTAATCGCATCCAAGTAGAGCATCACAGCATCTATATTGGTCATGATCATAAGCATGGATTTTCAACTAAGGGGCAGATTAAAGGCAGAAATCTTTTGTATCAAAGAACATCTGAATGCAGCAATGGGTCAGTGAAAAGCAGGTGGCCCACAGTTGGTTACAGACTGCATGGTGGGATGGTTTGAGGTGGATTGTGATGCCTCATTTGGAAAGAACGAGAAGGGTTCAAAACAAAACAAAAAAACAAACAAAAAAAAGACAAATGTCCCTTGGGTGGAAATAGGAGCAGGACTCCTGTTTCCCCTCCCTGTTGAGGGGAACCTCAAGCTTCTGGTGGTTATAAGCTACATTTTACATGAATCTTTTCAAATTAATTGTCATGGTAATACAATTTTGCAGTCAGTTTCACTGCTGTGTGACAAAGTTCCTCCTCTACCTCGGTGGGTCCTGCGCTTATTGGCGGATTTTGCTTGCCTCAGAGATCTTCCCCTCTAGTAGAATCCACAGTCCAGGTTAACTCCTCCTGTGTCTGATCAGGAGTTGGGAGTTTTGGGGGAAACCTGGGCCCGCCCTTTACTCCGGGTTCCAGCCCAGGGCCCTGTAGACTGCAGCTGTTTAGAGTGCCTCCTGGAACAACTGCACGACAGCTACAACTCCCTGGGCTACTTCCCCATGGACTCCTCCCAACACCTTCTTTATCCTCACCACAGGATCTTCCAGCAGTACGCCCTCTTACTCTCAGCTCCTAGTGCCTCTTGCTCCCAGCTCCTCACACGCAACCTCCTTCCACAGCTTGAGTGAGCATGAGGGTAAAAAGGAATGTTTTCACAGGCGCAGTTAGTAAATACCACTGGCTCTAACAGACATTCTTCCTTAAATGGAAACTAACACTGATTTAGCTAAAATAATCTTTTGCTACAATAGAAGTGACAGGCTAGCTATTAACTATCGTAGCACCTGCACTAAAACCCATAAAAGCAGCAGGATACTTGAACACATCCACTGCCTTTAAAGTGTGTTTCATTCTACAATACTTTAGAAATGCTTCATTTTCCTCCCATTTTATGTTTCGCTTTTGCATAGCTTTGGCAGAAAAAAAGAACCAGAAGTGGCATATACAAATGTAAGCATTATAACAGAAATAGTTCAACTAGGACAGATCTTATAAGGCCTTAGACAATTTAAGGATGGGAGAACTAGTTCAGATAAATCAGAACTGAACCTTCATCCAAAATTGTGGCCAAGTTTCATTTGCAGTTGTTGTTTTTTTAAATGGATTGCTCTTAAAAAAAAAAGTGAAAATAAAAATTATTTTCACACACCTCTGCAATTCCTTATTCCGTCTGAGAAACACCACAGTGCTCTCTTCAGCTTCCACTTCCCAGTCCAGTTTTACAAACATAATAGACTTATAGTTCAAAATATGACTCAAACACCCCAAAGTCTGGATGTGTATCTGAACTGATTCTACTTTAGTGTATGCCTCTGAACTGAACATTTCTAGACCTGACTGTCACCCCACATTAACCGTACATGCTTACAAAGGACAAAGTCTGTACTTCTGGATTAAAGATTTATGAATGCGAGTTGAGGTCATCACCTCAAACCTTCAGGCTGTGTGTACAGTAGGACTTTTTCCCCTAAAAATTCCCATGGTAGCAGTTTCCCATTTTCACTGGTTCTTCTCCACTGGTGTTAGCAATGGTAAGAACATTAGTTTCAGACAGAGATTCTGCAGCTGCTAGAATTTTTTGCTATCACTTTGTCTAACACTGCTCAGAGCAGGCAGACACACACATCTTGGTAATTAAAGCATTATTACCTTGTACACTCAACCATTACCAAACTCTGCTACTTCCAGTGGAGCTGACCTACTGGTAACAATGCTGGGAAATTTTTAGAAAGAAAAATATAGTGTAGACATGACCACAGAGACTGCAACATAGCAGTTACATTCCACCTAACATTCTAGGGTTTTAGGCTTCTTTTATTCCTGTTTCAGGTAAATTTTCTGCTGCATTAGGTTTACAAAACCACTTGTTTTCCTTAACATGGTTATGCTCTATCTAGTCTTCTAGCACACTGTTCAGATAACAATTAAATATGCTCTTAAGGCTTTGGACGTGCCTATACTATAGTGGCACAGCTACAGTGCTGCAGCTGTGCCAGTGTATTGTAGATACTTCTTACAATTGACAGTAGTGGTTTTTTGGTTTATGCAGGTAATCCGCCTCTCAGAGACAGTAGCTAGGACAACGGAAGAATTATTGTGTCAGCCTACCTGCATCTACAGTGGAGATTAGGTTGACAACTACATCACACAGGTCTGAACTTTTTCACAATCCAATTTTTAGGTGTAGACCAGGCCTAGAGCCCTGTCTACACTAGCTTTATTACAGAGCTAAAAGAAAAAATATGGCTAAATAAGGTATAAACTACTGTAGCTGTACTGGGTTCTAATAGTTTGTCCAAAATAGGCTAGAACCCTCTCTAGGAACAACTGAGTTAGAAACATTTGCAAACACACTGTTTAAAAGTGTTTGGCTTCAGATACATGCATGGTATGTGCTCCACTTTCAGTGAGTACCTTAATTTTTTGTTTTGCTTCCCCAAGCTGTTAACAAAAAGTATAGTTTTAAAAAAATATATTACAAATTGAAAGTTTACAGAAAGGAGAAAATGCATGTGCTTTAGCATTAGCACTTGAAATAGTCCATGTAAGTGCTGACATTCATCTCTCTTTTATATGAAAGCTGAGTGGAGGATTTCTGCCCCAGGTGCACGAATGCACACACGGATTAACCAACCTTATTGGGTCAGTGTTGACAAAATCCCACCTTGTTAATGGGATACAGCCTTCTTGATGCATTTATGTAGCCCTCAAATCATATTCCAATTCTGCAGAACTTCAGCTCTCATTTTAAAAGTCTCTCTCTTGTGCTAGCAAAGAAAACCTACCAGTGTAAACCAATGCAGCGATGTCTTCCAGAGCCTGTAGAAAACCTGCAGCAGTGACTGAGGGTGTGCCTATATTGCAAGTGAAGGTGTGAGTGTAGCACAGGTAGGCATACCTGCACTAGATTAAAGCTAGCTAGCATGCGTAACACTGTTAGTGTAGACATGACAGCTCAGGCTACATCCCCTGGGCCCCTATGGGCTTGTACTCCATTTGCTAGCCTGTGCTGCCAACTCTATACTTAGATGTGTTACCTGTGATTGCTAAATTAAAGCTAGCTCAGGTATACCTACCATGCAACAAGCACACCTTAATTTGCAGCGTGGACATACACATACTCCTTGCACCAAATGCACACATACGCCACCTACCCACAGGTAGGGTGACCAGATGTCCCGATTTTATAGGGACAGTCCTGATTTTGGGGTCTTTTTCTTATATAGGCTCCTATAACCCCCCACCCCGTCCCGATTTTTCACACTTGCTTTCTGGTCACCCTACCCACAGGGCACGTAATCATACATGCTACATTGAGTGCAACAAACAGGATAGCCCCCACTCTGCTGCGGGGCTTCTGCCTGCATTGTCAACCAACAGCTACCTAGGTTAATGATAGGGTTTTTATTTAAATCAAAAAGTTTTGGTTATAGTTTAGTTTAAAGGTTTTAAAGAATGGCAAGTGTACCTCGCCCCCTTCCCACTCCCCCTCGAAACTCCCTGTTAGCGGCCCCTGGTCGCTTGCTCGCTGCTTTACAAAGCCCTGGCCTTCCTGATAGCCCTGCCCCGTGACTAAGGCTCAGCCAATGAACAGAGGCTTCTAGATTTCAAAACTTGTTTAGAATCTCATAGCTTCCAACTGCCGGCAACAGCACACAGTCCTTCAAACAAACAAACAAAAACAAACAAGCTCAGCACACAGCAAGTAACCCCCAAACACACCCACACACACACTCTACAGATAGCCACCTACCCTAAGGGTCCCGTATTTGCTCCTCCTTCACCTGGAGAACTCCCTCACAAAACTCCCTATTAGCAGCCCTGGTGGCAAAGCTCTGTGCTCTGTTTAATTCATAATCCCCAACTTCAGGAGGAAGAATACAGTGTGCCCCACTGCATCAGAATAGTTGCAGGATCAGGCTCTAAACTAAATACCAAAATGTATTTGCAAAGAATGCACATTTTGAAGCAAGTCTTTTCAATCACTATGTGAAAAACCCTAGCACAGATACCATGCATTCCTAGGAGGATTTAATTTGTTTGAGGAACAGCAAAACCTGGGCTTTGGGCAATGGTTTGGATTTAAACCTAAAAAAGAGTTACATTTTTAAACTTGAAATATTCTACCAGTTCTGCTGATCATTACCAGATGAAGACAACAAATCTGTTAAAACTGACTTTGCATAATGTATGAGATTTTTTTTTAAATATGCAGGATTAGTATGCTGTATTTCTAAAGTGTACTTAGCTTAAATATTTTATACTTTTATTACATTCGGATTCCAGAGTAGGTTGTTGATTTCAACTGAATCTTTGAAAAGTACTAATTTGAATAGTTACCTGTAAATTTTTATATTAAAAATTGGAATTGTACCCCAGGATTCTTCAAGTGGAATTCCTAAAAGGTTTTGGTTGTTGCTGGGATTTGTTTAAAAGCTTTTTCCTGCTTGCGTATGCCAAACCCAATTTCCCTCCCCCCACCCACAACTATAAATCAGTCGTGAGAATAAAATATGTTATTTAAAAAAAAAATCAAAGAATTTCAAAAAAGAGTCTTACTAAATCCCCTCCCTTCTGAAATATTCAACTTTCAGTCTCTCCTCTTGTGGTAACATAACTTCATTAGTTCTCCATTCACCATGGAGTCATCCATGGTAAACAAGGCCATAATTATCTACCATAAAAACAAGTGTTTTAGAATCAGAGGGGTAGCTGTGTTAGTCTGGATCTGTAGAAGTGACAGAGTCCTGTGGCACCTTATAGACTAACAGACGTATTGGAGCATAAGCTTTCGTGGGTGAATACCCACTTCTTCAGATGAATTTTAAGAAGTATTTTAGAATGGTTTGTAGGCAATACATAAAATTGTACTACCAAAGGTAAGGGAGGAAGGGAGGATATGAGGGATATTTTTGACAGTGGAGTGCCTTTTTTAGTTGCTGCCGTGGCACTCAGCAGCCAAATGCTGCATCAGGATTAACCAATGGGAACTGCTTTTTAAGAAGAGAACCCATTGGTAGTTGGGCGCTGCAGCACCACCTGGATGTGTGCTCCATCCCACTGACTCGGTCTCATAATCCAAGTCAATGGGGAAGACTGACTCAATACAAAAACTGGCATAAAGCTAAAGAGATAAGGACAACTACCGACAGTTTCCCAATAATTTTAGCCTTTTTAGAGCAGCTAAGAAAGGACTATTCTGATACTAAGAGGTATGAAACAACAAAATTAAACATTAATATTCACACAATTTCACAAAAGAAAACATACTGCAAAGTAGTAAAGTAGGTATTTTTAATTCTATAGACACTTTTCATTTAAATATTATAACATCAGTTACTGTCTCTATTTAGTCCATCTGCAAGTACTGAAGTCTTCCTATTCAAATGCTCTGTAAACAATATTTGCCAGAGAGAGGGGATTGGGTGGCAGTAATCAGCATGGAGGAGTGGGGGGCCCAATGCAAAAGTAGTGAGCAGAGGACCTTAACATGGATATTAACTCCCAGAAAACGTCAGACCCAGCTATCATAACTGTGAAACATTTGAGATTAGTAAATGAAAACAATTGAATATTTAGTATTTTATTCCTGTGACTGATGTAAGTAAGCTGTAGGGTTTGTTTTGTTTTAAATACCACACATTTCACAGCAGTTGGCAAAAGGTTGGGTAAAAAAAGGGAACTAGGACTTTAAATCTAATGGAATTTGAGAATAAAGAGACCGCCATTAATACTGAGAAAAAGAGGCCAGAGAACTGGAACTCCCATTAATAGTTCGAATCATAAGTCTAAAGAATAAAAGTGATGCGATTTCAAATGCATGACTTATAATGTCATGGGTAATGCACAGCTCATGCATTAAAATTACCCTGACATGGTTCATGTTAATCTAACTAGCTCTACAGAACCAAAATGTTACGAGTTATATTCTTGGAAAATAATAGCACAATAGTTCATTCCTTTTGACATTCTCACAACCTTCAGTTTAGTAAAAATTAAAGTATTGTACATACATAGCTTTTCAACTGCAAAATAAGGAGGAAGAGGAAGTGTTTTTATTTAACTTTCTTTGGGAAGTACACCATGACACGAAAATATGCTATACAGCATGGGTATATTTGCCATATGCATGCATAAAGACACCTGGAGGCAAAGTCAGATATTTGCGCTAAATGTTCGGTGAACCTGAAGAGCCCTGTATAAGCTGAAAGCTTGTCTTTCAGAAAAAAAATTGGTCCAATAAAAAAAAATAAAAATAAAAAAATAAAAAAAAGCATGACCTCATCCACCTTGTATCCAATAGCCTCATTTTATGTATTTATATACATTAGGGCTGCCAAACAATTTAAAAAATTGTGATTAAACATGAGAAAAAATTGCAGTTTTAATCGCACCATTAAATACTAGAATACTATTAATTTAAATATTTTGGGTGTTTTCTATATTTTTAAATACTCTGATTTCAGTGACAACACGGAATACAGAGTGAACAGTGCTCACTGTTATTTTATTACAAATATTTGCACTGTAAAAAACAAATAGTATTTTTCCGTTCACCTCATACAAGTACTGTAGTGCAATCCTTTTATTATGAAAGTGCAATTTACAAATGCAGATTTGTGTGTTACATAACTGCACTCAAAAACAAAACAATGTAAAACTTTAACGCCTACAAGTCCACTCAGTCCTACTTCTTGTTCAGACAAACTTGCAAAGACAAACAAGTTTGTTTACATTTGCAGGAGATAATGCTGCCCACTTCTTATTTACAATGTCACCTGGAAACAAGAACAGGCGTTCTCATGGCACTGTTGTAGTAGATGTTGCAAGATAGTAACGTGCCATATAAGGGGCATACAAATGGTTAGCCTATCTGGCACATAAATACCTTGTCAAAAAAAAAAAGAAAAAAAGTCTGCATTTGCAAGTTTCACTTTCACAATAGACAGCACTACTATACTTGTGTAAGCAGGGGAATAGTCCCGCTCTTGTGGGGAACTTTCCTCGTCTCTGCACTACCCCGGTGAAATGGGCTAGCGGAAGGATCTGAGTCCTCGCTCCCACCTCCTTTACCCAGAGGCCTCCCTGCCCTCGAGGACTCCCCTTGCACTCTTCTGTCTGGCAGAGTCCTCGTAACCCCCAACAAGGCTGGGCCCAGGATTCCTGGGGGGCTCGACCCCCAACCTTGCTGTTGTCACCTAGGTCAGGGGGTAGGGTGTCCCCACTCCGGGGTACTCTCTCTAAACAGGATGCTTCCCTGACCCACTGATCACTGCATACAATTCAAAGCAAATGCAAATTATTTAATTAACAATTAATTTGTAACAGGAATAAGGAAAAATGGGAAAGGCTAATGAAAACATATCACCCCGCTCTGTGGCAGGGAACATCTCAACAGTGTCTCTGCAATGTCAGGGCAGTTCAGTCTGTTCCTGTGTAAGTCCCAGGCTCCTTCTCAGGCCCTGGCTGTGCTGCAGGGACGCTGTGGCTTGGACACTTGCTCTGGCGGTGGCCACACGCTCGCAGGCTCTGGGTGGCAGGACCCTTCTTTCCAGCGTTGCCCCCGCCCTGTCGGGGTTTAGATCCCCCTGCAAGTCTGGCCTGCAGGGCCTCTTGGCTGAGGCCTCTCCCTGCGCTGGGCCCACTGCCCAGGGTCCCCCTCGCTCTCCCCAGCTGCTCACCGCACCCGGCTCCGGACTGCTCCAGTTCCAGCTCCAGCGCTCTGCCTCTGCACGGCTGCTGCTGCTGCTCTGCCTCTAGCTCCCTGGGCTGCTGCCCTGGGCCCTCTGGCTCTGGCTGCTGCAGCTTCTCCCCCCCAGGGCAGGTCTGTCTCCCTGGACTGCAGCTCTGCTCCCAGGGCAGGTCTGTCTCCCTGGACTGCAGCTCTGCTCCCAGGGCAGGTCTGTGTCTCTGGGCTGCTTTTCTGGCCCCTCCAGATCTGGCCCAGCTCAGCTCTGCCCTCTCCTCAGCTCGGCCCCACTCACTCTGACTCAGACAACTTCAGCTCACACGGAGGACGGGATTCACCCTGACCTCCTGACCCCCTGATTCGCCTGCCCGCCCTGTCAATCAGGCTGACCTGGAGCATTGGCCTCTCCCCATTGTCCCTGGGGACTGTCAGTCCCATCGACCCTTCCCCTTTTGGTACTGGGAGCTCTGAATGTTAGTAAGGGGACTGTTATCCCCTTACACTTGTATGAGGTGAACTGAAAAATACTCTTGCTCTCAGGTCTACAAGATAAAAAAAGCTGCACTGCCTTTTCACAGCAAGCCCAAACCAAGCCAATCCCATTTTGGAGGCACTGCCCACTGCCAATCACCAAGCCAAAAACAAGCTGCACACTTCAATGACAAAGCTACTTAAAGAAAATCAACAGGCTACTTAATTTAAATGAATGGGCAATTACACAAAGAAGCCCAAATAGGCTTGCTAAAGCAGAAACTCTCCCCCCTCCCCCCCTCCAGCCCATCCCCACCCGGGGAAAGCCCCAAAAGAAGCAACAGGCTACTTAAAGAAATGAATAGTCAATTAAAGTAACAAAGAAACCAATATCTGCTTTGCTGGAAGCTGCTTTGGCAACAAAATATATGTGTAATCAAAACTAATATAAAGTGAGCACTGTACACTTTGTATTCTGTAACTGAAATCAATATATATTTGAAAACGTAGAAAAACATCCAAAAATATTTATAATAAATTTCAGTTGTTTTGGCCGGCAATTTTGCAGAAAGTGTTTGGGCAATTAGGATGAATTTAAGACAAAGGATTGGGGTGGAGAGAGATTTTTACTATGTTAGAACAAGAAATGTTGCAGTTCAATTATGGACTCAATCTCCATACCTTACACCGAAAGACAGCTAGCTATTCACTGTTTTTTATAAATGACGTTCTAAACTATTTATAATACACTACCACAAAAAGGTTCACAGATTAAGTGGCTACAAGTCATAACATTTATCACAGAAGATGCAACTTTCAAAACCTCTCTTAAATCCTTGACATGCTTTGCTTTAGAACTATCTCCTCATTCCTTTAGAAAAGGCTTTAATTTTCATAATAGCAATGTTAGCGTGATCATAAATTTTGTTTATTGTAATAGTTAAGACAATATGAAGGAAAAATTCATGTGTGCACTAATACAATCAATTATTTTTTAATAAAACTGGTCAGGTAACAAAACAGGATACTTGTATTTGTAATTAAATTATTTTATATCAATGAAGGACATCTTCATAGCAAAATAATACCCTGCCCAAAGAAAAAGACATTTTACTTCCTTGTGTAAAATAGCATATCCCATATTGCGCCCAATAACTTGTCTAAGGCTAACGCATATCTTTCAGAAAGTCATTCAGTCATAATCTGAAGATACCAAAAGACGGAGAGAGTCTACCACTTTTCTTGTTAGTTTGTTCCAATGGTTAATCACCCTGTTAAAAATTGTACCTGGTTTCTAACTTGAATTTGTCTGGCTATGCTTTCCAGGCATTTTGCCTTGTTATACTTTTCTCCACCAAATTAAAGAGCTCTTTAGTACCTGGTACTTCTTTCCCCATGAAGGTATACTGTGCAAACAGTGTAATCACCTCTCAATCTTCTTGAGAAGCTAACCAGATTGATCTCCTTAAGTCTCACTGTAAGTTTTGTCCAGCCCAGAAATAATTTTTACGCCTCTTTTTTGCACCCTCTCCAATTACTTACCTCACCACCAATCTGCATCATCTGCACATTTTTAACAACAATGGTTTGGTATTTACTACCCGATAAATCAATAAAAGTATTCAAAAATGTCCGCTAGAAACATTGCCACTGGATAATGATTCCATATTGAAATCTGTCAGTTAGCCAATTCTTAATCCCTTTAATGTATTCTTTATTGATAAAATAAATAATTCCTTGGTAACAGAGATAATGTTAACAGATTTTAGGATGGCTTTGTGAGCTTTCCCTAGATTGCTCTGAGAGGCTCCCTGGGTATGAGAAGCTCAAGTAATTTATTCTTTTTGACCAAGTGACATCACATCCCTTGTGTTGACAGTTAAAGAACATAACTTGCTCACATAAAAGTTTACAACCAGCATCACTAAAGAATCTTGACAGGATAAGGAGCAACCACTCTTGAATGATCCTGCTGTTAGTCCACTACAGGCATGATGAAAAAAAACCCTGTTACCTACCTTTCGTAACTATTGTTCTTCGAGATGTGTTGATCATGTCCATTCCATTGTAGGCATGTGCGCGCCAACATGCGCAGCCGTTGCAGATTTTTTGTCATAGAGGTATCTGTAGGGCCGGCTATGGTGCCCCCTGGAGTGCCGTGCTCATGCTGCGGTATATCAGGCACCCCCAGCCCTACTCCCTCTCAGTTCCTTCTTACCGACAATTTTGACAGAAGGGCAGGAGGATAGGTAATGGAATGGACATGAGCAACACATCTCGAAGAACAACAGTTATGAAAGGCAGGTAATGGTTTTTTCTCTTCATGCTTGTTCATGTCGATTCCATTCTAGGATACAAGCAGTATCAATGGAGGTGGGCATGGAGTTCACCGTCGTGCAGCTTGTAGCACAGCTCTGCCAAAGCCAGCATCATCCCAAGCTTACTGGGTCAGCGCATAGTGTGAAGCGAATGTGTGGACAGACGACCAGGTCGCAGCCCGACAGATCTCTTGGATCAGCACATGAGCAAGAAAGGCTGCTGAGGATACCTGCACCATAGTTCAGTGAGCAGTCACTATCGGCAGCAGGGACTCCTTCGCTAGCTCATAGCAGTAGCAGATACGGGTCATGGTCCACGAAGATATTCTTTGGGCAGACACAGGGCAACCTTTCATCCTGTCTGCCATCGCCACGAACAACTTCGTTCACTTACGGAATGGCTTCATTCTATGTAGAAGGCCAGAGCGCATCTGATGTCCAGGGTATGCAACCTGCATTCTTCATTCATTGTGTGGGACTTAGGACAAAAAACTGGCAAGTATATGTTTTGACCGGTATAGAACTAGGAGACGACCTTGGCAGAAAGGCTGGGTGCAGACGCAGCTAAACCTTGCCCTTATAGAAGGCCGTGTAAGACGGTTCAGACGTTAGCGCTCTGATTTCAGACACTTGACGGGCCGAAATTATGGTGACTAGGAAGGAGATCTTCCTGGAGAGAAGCAATAGAGAATAGGAAGCTAGGGACTTGAAGGAGGGACCCATGAGCCACGACAGCACAAGCTTCAGGTTCCAAGGGGGTACTGGATCCTGAACGTGCGGGCAAAGGCACTCCAGGCCCTCCAGAAACTGTTCAAAGACCGACCTGCCTTGAAATGGAGGATGGAATGCCAAAATGGCCACAAGGTACACCTTGACTGAAGACAGTGACAAGCCCCAGAGCTTAAGGTACAGCAAATAGTCCAGGATGTTCTGCAGAGGGGCCTCCTCCAACGGATGCAACAATCCAAAGCCCAACACATAAAACGTTTCCACTTTGCCACATAGACAGCTCGGGTCAAAGGCGTCCTGCTGCCCAGCAGGACACCAGTGGAACATCATTGCTCCTCCCCACTCAGCCGCGTAGCAGCCAGGCTGTCAAGTGCGGCGCTGCCAGATTTGGGTGCAGCAAATTGCTGTGGTTCTGAGACAGATCTGGCCGAAGAGGCAGCTGCAGGGGGATAAGCTGCTGACAGACTCAACAGCACGTCAAACCAGTGCTGATGCAGCCACAAGGGGGCCACAAGAATGACCTTGGCCTTGTCTCGCTTCACCTTCAGGAGCACCCTGTGGATCAAGGGCACCGGTGGGAAGGCGTACATCAGCACTCCCAACCATGAGATCAGAAAGGCGTCTGACAGGGAGCCATTGTCCCTGCCCTGCAGAGAGCAAAACACGTGGCACTTCCTGTTCTGCCTGGACACAAACAAGTCTGCCTGGGGACTCCCCCACTTGTGGAAGATCAGGCTGACTTCTTCCGGATGGAAAAACCGTTTGTGGAGAAATGAGAAGGTTCTGCTGAGGCGATCCGCCAAGACATTCTTGGTCCCCGGCAGGTGGGCGGCCACCAGGTGAATGGTGTTCCTCACGCAAAAGTCCCAGAGGCTGAGAACTTCTCGACAAAGGGCCGAAGACCTGGTGCCATCCTGCCTGGTAATGTAATACATCACGGCGGTATTGTCCATCAGGACTTGCACCACCTTGCACTTCAGGTGGGGCAAGAAAGCCTGACAAGCCAGTCGAACCGCCCCGAGTTCTCTTACACTGATGTGGAGGACCAAGTCGGGTTGTAGCCAACGACCCTGGGTGTTGAGCTCGCCCATGTGGGCTCCCCAGCCCAGATCCGAAGCATCCGAGACCAGGGTGAGCGATGGGGTTGGGGACACAAAGGGAATTCCTTGGAGCACTGACTCAGGATCACCGCCACCCGTTCAACGACAGTAGGATATGGCTCGGTACCATGACTACTCGGTCTAGGGGGTGCCTGCCGGGAGTGTAAACCGAGGCCAGCCACGTTTGCATAGGCCTCATACAAAGACGGGCATGGCTGACCATGTACGTGCATACGGCCATGTGGCCCAATAGTCGCAGACACGTGTGGGCCATAGTGAGCGGGTGGGCTTTTATGTGGGAGATTAAGACAGCCATAGCCCAAAAAGGTGCCTCGGGAAGGAAGGCCGTGGCCGCGTGGAGTTAAAAACCACCTCAATAAACTATGCGTTGGACTGGTGTTAACATGGACTTTTCTGTGTTTATCAACAGGCCCAGGTCACTGTAGATGGAACGCATCAACACACACACACACACACACACACACACACACACGACAACTGAGGTAAGCCACCACTGGCACCATGCATTTTGTGAACACCCTGGGGGGCCGAGGACAGGCCAAAAGGTGGCGCCGTGAACTGAAAGTATCACCCGGCCACTATGATGCGCAGGAACCATCTGTGTCCTGGGAATATGGAGACATGGAAATATGCATCCTTTAAGTCGAGAGCAGCGTACCAGTCCCCCAGATCCAGGGAAAGGATGATGGAGATCAGGGAGACCATGTGGAACTTCAACTTCTTGAGAGACTTGTTGAGGCTGCCACTGTTGTGGAGGAGGCCAGAACGGCCGTCTCAACATCTGAGGAGTGTGCATCCCCAGAGAGCAGAGAGAGTCGCCTGTGTCTCCTCAAGGCTGTGTAGCCATGTGTCCGTCTGGTCTGAGAACATGCCAACACCATCAAATGGGAGGTCCTGCATCTCCTGGGACAGGCCTGCGGTCTGGAGCCAGGAACTACACCTCAACCGCCACTGAGGCCACTACCCAGGCAGCCGAATCGGCCGTATCCCAGGCTATTTGGAGGGAGCACCGAGCCACCACTGTGCCTTCCTCAACCAGGGTTGCAAACTCCTGGGCCACCTCCTGGGCCATGGAGTATTTAAAACCGGAAGAGGGAGTCCCACAATTAAAACCGTAATGGCCCAAGAGGGCCTGGTCGTTTGCCACCCAAAACTGGAGGCTGGCCGTAGAATAAATCTTGCAACCAAAACAAGTCCAACTGCTTAGTGTCTTTATTTTTAGGTGTGGAACTAGTGGGGCCCTACTTATCCTTTTCATTGGCCACAGACATGACCAATGATCCCGGTTGGTATGCAAGTACTCGAACCCTTTCACCCTTTTTCTCCACTCTTTTAGACATGGGCAGAATAGAGGACGGGGTTTGCCAGATGGATTTGGCAATGTTCAAGACCCCTTCATGCATCAGGACTGAGGCTGGTGTGGACACCAAGAGCACATTGAACAATATGTCCATTTCCTCCTCTGCTTTGAGGTCCAATTTCAAAGCCACCCTACAAAGCAGCACTTGATGCTCCTTGAAATTGTCCGGTGGGCTAGCCGTGGAGGGGCTCACCACCACCTTGCCGGGGAGGAGGAGGACAACGATTAGACCACTGGGGGAGGGCCGCTGGCATCTTCTCCTGACGGGAGGATGCCCTTGGGGTGGGCACCAACTCCTCACCCATGACGGTCACCAGGGCATACTGCACCGAACCTGGTGCCGGCGGCACCCAGGGAGTTGACTTCAGCCTGTCCAATGCGGCGACTGAGGGTTGGAGAGAGTGGGGCAGTGGCATTACAGGAATCATAGAATCACAGAATATCAAGGTTGGAAGGGACCTTAGGAGATCATCTAGTCCAAACCCCTGCTCAAAGCAGGACTAATCCCCAATTTTTGCCCCAGATCCCTAAATGGCCCCCTCAAGGATTGAACTCAACCCTGGGTTTAGCAGGCCAATGCTCAAACCACTGAGCTATCCCTCCCCGCCAGGCTTTCCAATAAGGCCATTGGCCTTTTGGAGCCCAGCCCCATTGCTGCCTGGGTGAGGGGCTGAACTGCGCCTCCGATCTGGAGAAGTCATCGCCCTCCGGTGACCACTGCGGGGCCGTCAAGGCCTGGATCTGGTGGCTAACCGTTGCTGCCGGTGACCGCTGCTGGGAGCATTATGACCGGTGCCGGGAGAAGGAGAGTGCCATCGTGTTGGGGAGCAGCCTTGAGGTCTTGGCGTCAGCGTCCGATGATGTGACGTGAACCGGTGCTGAGGTGGGGTGGCCGTACCGGCAGGCTTGCCCTCACGGGGAGCCTTAGGTAGTTCCATTGCCGAATGCAGTGCCAGCCGCGGCAGTAGCCACTTTGGCTCTGCAGGCACCAAGAGCTGAGCGGGTGTCGACTGCACCATTGGCTTGGACCCTGTACCGCTCGCCTGAGTCAGTGGTGGGTCTTTTCGTGGGGAGGCACTTCCCAAGGCGGAGCCCTTGTGCGGGCCTGGAGTGGGCATAAAGCCCAAACAGGGTTCTTTGCCCAGCGCGCCTTTATCAAGCTTGCCCGGGGCCGTCTTCTTCGACTTCTTTCTTGGTACCAGTGACGGGGAACGGTGCGAGAGGAGTCCGGTGCCGGAGGTGCACCACACACCAAGGCCGAAGTGCTGGGTGTCGTTTCGGACTGAGTCAGCTCCGAGGCTAGGCGCAGGCCTGCCTGCAACAAGAGAGCCCTAAGACGTATGTCGCGTTTCCTCTGTGTCCGAGGACGAAAGTTCTTGCAGATGTGACAACGCTTCTTCACATTGCGGAGGACTGCAGACAACTATCATGTGGGTCACTAACAGGCATAGGCCCGTTACACATGGAGCAGGGCTTAAAACCCAGAGAAGGGGGCATGCCCCACCTGGGGCAAAGTCCCTGCTGAGACCTTAACTAACTGAACACTTAACAGCTACTTAAATATTAACTAACAAACAGAATTATTTACAACTGGAAGCACAAGGCTGAAGAAGGCAAGAAACCGCTGGCGAAGCAAGAGACAGAGGCACTCCGACTGACCACCATGGGCGGTAAGAAAGAACTGAGAGGGCACAGAGATGGTGGTGCCTGATATACCGTGGCATGAGTGTGGCACTCCAGGGGACGCCACAATAAGCATTACGGATACCACTAAGGCAAAAATCTTCAATGGCCGCACACCTAGAATAGAATCGACATGAGCAAGCACTTGAAGAACTTCACTTCTCAGTGTACTTGCACCTAGGTATTCACATCACCTCTTGAAGGAGGCTATAAAATAATTATTCTTTGTATTTTATATATTTGTAGGCCCTTCATATGGAGTTTGGCTCCTTGAAGAATAGACAAACTGAAGTATTCTTGAGATTTACAGACTGGCTCTTTATGAATGGTAGTGTTATAGCTGAAATCTGGTTTCCACAGCCCCTACTCCCTCAACCTTGCCCTCTTATAGGGACTTTCTATATGATCTCCAAAATGAAATATTTTTACAAGCAACAAGAATACTCTTTCCTCAGTTGAGGACTAAGGCTACGTTTACACTACCCACCCGATTCGGCGGGTAGCTATCGATGTTCTGGGATCGATTTATCGCGTCTCGTCTAGACGCGATAAATCGATTCCAGAGCCGCTCCCCGTTGACACCAGAACTCCAGCTCCACGAGTGGAGGAAGCGCTGTCAACGGGGGAGCCTGCCTGCTGCGGTGTGGACTGGGGTAAGTACTTCTAAAAATCGATCTAAGATATTCGACTTCAGCAACGTTATTCACGTAGCTGAAGTTGCGTATCTTAGATCGATCCCGCCTCCCCTAGTGTAGACCAGCCCAAAGACTTGTTCCTGAAAAGCTGTCAAGGCAAAGGAGGTATTGATGGCTTCTGGGGACTTGAATGAGGATGTTGCCCACGTCAAAGTAAAGGCAAATGCCTTTCATCAATAAGAGTGCTATCAGAATGACTGGTATCCCTTGGGAAAGTTCCAGACAAAAAAGGAATTAAGGTCAAATAGACTAATAGCATGAATGCCAACTATGTAGTTTGGATTGAAACTTCAGAAACCTTGGGTGTCTGAGTTTGATGAATATATCTGTAGGTCTCCGGGAGACAGAGTTCCATGGCATAACAGAAATCCTTCCATCCCAAATTTTGAGCATTTATTGGCATATATCCAATCCCAACGACTACTGGTCATCTTGAATACTCAAGAAATTTTCAGGTTCAAACACCCCAATCTTAAAATGAACATTCTAAAGATATGACCTAGTTCAACCACAAGTTACTGAACTTGGTGAAAAAATTACTGGGTGAAAGTTTATAACCTTATTGCAAGTGGCCCGACAGATAATCACAATGGTCACTTCTGAACTTTAAAAATCTGTAAGTCATGATTTAATTTTCCTGGGATTTTGAAGTATCCCAGGAGATCTAGGATAGGACAAATCTGGGGGGGGGGGGGGGGGGGGGGATTGAACTCTATGAAGTAAGCTTCCCTGGGGTCCAATATAATGTTGGCACTTTCCTAGATATCTGATAACAGTTCTGCAAAGGGAGCCATTACAGATTTGGGAAGGAGTTTTATTGTTCCTGTTCCCTCTGGCTGGCTTTTTTCATGATGTGGACATTGAATAATTAGAGCCATTTCTGCAAAGCTTATTCTGTTGATAGGCCCAAAATGAACTCTGTTATTTTCTGGTTTATTTAGTTAACTTTTCTACATTGTAAGCAAAAGCCTATGTAGTATTTCCTAAGGAGCTTCCTTGCACAGAACTTTGAAGCAGAGAGGGTTTTGCCTGAATTCTTTGGGCATAAATCCAGACATGTCTTCTGCGAACAAAGGAATCAACAGACCTGGAAGAAACAAGTACAGGCAAGTCTCATTTTACACGGGGGTTCCGTTCCGTGGTTCACGTGTAAAGCGAAAACCACGTATAGTGAAATGCCATTGAGTTGAATGGCGGATGGAATCGCCCGCAGTACCAATGCCGTTTTTAAATTGGTTTTTTTTCTGGTTTTGCTGACCAAGCAAAGCTGAATCCGCGCATGTTAAATGCGCCTAAGATGCGACTTGCCTGTAATCAGCAGCACCATTTGCCATGAAGGATGCTGCAAGAAACGTTTCCTAACTGTGCAGCAAAAAAGCTGCTCATTTCAAAGGATCATACACCAAACAAATCATGGCTTTAACAAAGAAAGTTGAGATATATCCCTGATTGGAACTGAGGAAATGTCAGTGTTTCACATAAGTGAATCCTTTATCTAGTTATAGGTCTTCTTTATATAAAAGTAGTCATATATAAAGCAGGAGGGAACTACCATATCCAAATCTGACTATAGAAGACTGTTCTTATCAAGTTTGTAAAATTCCACAAATTGGCAGTTTATTAGACTGCTCCCACTCAGTCTGACCTTTATTTAGGGTAATGACTCAATATTTCACATAGACATACCAAATCCCTCAATAAAACTATATACTAAAAATATAGTAAATTTAATATATACTCCCCGCCACCCCCAAAAAACCTGGCCAACCCTTCTTCCCTCCAGTGATGTAAAGAGGCATTAGATTTCTGACAAGGATAACAGAGTAAATATGTGCTTTCAAGAATGCACACTCCAGAGCACCACTTGGAGCATGAACCATCTAAAAACTAGGAGCCTGCTGGTCTTTTTCCCCCACTGCCACTAGCTTTCCCATGGCGCTGGAAGAATTTTTTTTTACTACACCTTCTCAACCATCTATTTCAAACTTCATGCACACACTGCAACTTCACGCAAAGGGCACGCTCTGAACACTCTAGCATGTACATTCTCAGAGCACATGAAATATGAATTGAATGATCAAGTGAACCTGACCTGTCAGGATACAGTAATATGCGCATAAGCACATCTCCCGCTCCCCCCCCTCAACTTCTCATTTTAGCACATAACACCTTCCTACACCCAAGAATGAGACTAACCTGAACTGTACATGATTTATCAGAAGATAAAGTGACTACACAAGAGATTACACAAGAATGAATCCAGTGATGAGAATTCAGTAAACTGGAATCAGTTGCCTAACCAAGTTTATTTTTCATTTCAACAGATGTACCCAGGTGTACGTATGACTACTACGACCAATTGGCTCACTGTGATCCAGCACAAGACAAGACATTGTAGGCCAATTTTTAGAGTTCACCAAAAAAAATTATTTCCTCTCGTCTCCAAAATTCCAGATAATGTTTTAGGAGTCTAACATGTCCTATTCAGCTATATTAAACACATACTTAGTTTTATGTAAGTGATATGGTGTTGATTTGTTTACCTGCTCTTCCCAGCTTCCTTAAATCTTTTACAAAGCCCTACCCTATGGACTGTGAAATCTGGTGCCAGCTGGGGGCTCCTACCCTGCGCAGGCTCCAGCTGCTAGTCCTGCCCAGGGATAGGGAGGGACAAGACTTCCTCTTCCCCTGCAGGGGCTGCTCCCAGGGTGGGTCAGACACCTCCAGGAACCTCCTCGGGCTGCAGGAAACTCCACAGCTGTCACCTCCCCACCTAGAGAGGCTGCACCTCCAGCTGTCAACCCCTGAACCAAGGCAGGAAGCTGCCAGGAAAACTGGACATACGGTAACCCACTCCCCCATACCTTGCGACCCTCACTTCTGTGCTGCTGCTGGTGGCGATGCTGGCTTTAGAGCTGGGTGCCTGGCCAGCAGCCTTCCTCTCTGGCTGGCCAGCTCTGAAGGCAGCACCTGCAGCAGCAGCACGGCAGAAGTAGGGTGGCAATCCCATGACCCCACTACAATAGCTTTGTGACCCTCACCCCCTGACCACCTTTTGATCCCCACGGTTACAATACTGTGAAATTTCAGATGTAAACATCTGAAAACGTAAAATTGACTAATTTTAAATTCTCCTGGCCATGAAATTGTCCAAAAGTGCCCTACCACATTCACAGTCCCTAACTCGAACCTATAATCAGCAGCTACAGAAAGGCTACAATTCAATGAGGCACTTAAGCCTATGTCTAACTTAAGCAGGTGTAGTCTTACTTATTCAATAGGAATACTTCAAGAGCTTAAAGTGAGGTACCTGCTTAACTACCTCACTAAAATCAGGACCTAAATGAACACAACATGATTGATTTTTGTCTTTAAGTCATAATGACACAATATAGAAAGCTGGTAAAGCTTCTCTCCTGAATCATGGCAGTTTCCAGGTTAAATGCAAAAGAAGTTTTTTTATTGCCCCCTAGTTTTATTTTTAGATCTTGCTTGGTTCTCAAAATGAACTGCATTTAAAGAGTTTCAAATACCATGCCACTACATTTTGACTTTCCCAAGAATCCTCCGGGGGGATGGGAGGGAGAAGAGAATGAGTATTTTGCTAAACAGAGTTAAATAATAAAATACGCCAATTTAAGTGTTCTGCTAGCAGGTGGCAATTAAGGTGCACTAGCCGTTATGAAAAATTTAGATCAAATATTCACTATCCAAATAGGATGAAAACATCTAATCAGATTCCTTCTGCCTTATTTTTGGACATCTATTTGATGTTCGCACACAACATTAAATGAATGACAAAGCTGAATTCTGTTTACCTTTAATTGCTATAAAAGTTATTTTCCATTTAGATTTAATCATACCAAATGCTAGAATGAACAGGACATTCTGATCAGTTGTTCCTCTACTAAGCTTTTGTTAAGCATTTCCCAAAAACACCCACAAAGAGACATTCTGATGGAGGAGCAGTAAGTTTAAAAACAGTACTACTATTTGTACAGAGATGCCGACCAGTTTCGTCTGGTGCTGCAGAATTTGTCTTGTTGACAAAAGCAGTACAAGTTCAGACTGATTGGGCTGAAAGATGACTACCTTAGTGCTATCTTCAACGCCAATATTTCCTAAAATGGAGAAGAGATAATATAGAGCAACTGCAATTTATAGCTCCCTCAAAGAATGAAAGCACAATTCTGTGCTCAGATACCTGAGTTTTCAACAACAGAAAAGGAGGCTTTTAGGATTCAGCAGCTAGATTCATTTCATAAGTTTATTAGAAATGAGAACAAGAGATTTTTTTTAAATTGTGATCTATATGCTTTATTAAAATTAAAACTAAGAATCAATACACAGTAAGTGTTTGCATTTAAGCAGCTAGTATCACATACATGAAGGACAAATTCTTCAAAGCTTTTCCAATAAGAAATGTTAAGATAGATGTAGACATTTTATCAGAATGAAACTTGCTTGTATTAACTTTATAGCCTTCAACAGTACTGAGTGCCAACTGTAAAGCAAAAGGCAAAAAACCAAATGCTCACACTGTTTAAACAAAAAACGAAGACATTTTCTAGCTAATTCTAGTAAAAAATAATCTCTAGTCCACCTTAATTCCACACTGCCTGCTTTTGGGGGAATTTATTTAGATCTCTGTTGTGATCTCTGTCCTCTCACATTTTTAAACACACAGCTTGATGCTACTGGCCTCACTAAATTCAAGGCTGCAAATTCCTGATATTCACATCTTCTTAGTCTGCTTAGTCTACTAAAGTAACTTGAGGAGCTGGTTAAAAGTTGATCTTTGCTCTGCCTCATCTGCACTTGGAGAAGAAATAGAAGGTCTAGTACATGCAATATGCATTCACAATCTGCATGAACAGGGGTTTTTGTTTTGTCAGGTTTTTGGCACTCAAGCTTTGAAAAGTAAACCATTTACAAATCCAAAAGGTGACCTTTTGTATATTATACATACATACACACACACACACTTATTTATTTATTTGATACCCATAGCAAAATGTCTGTTGTATTATGACCATCACAAATTCATACAAGTAGTGAAGTTTTAAGTTGATAAATTGAAGAGCAACAAGTCACCAGAACATCCATGAGTTCCACAGGAGTTTAGCAATTATTGACTAAACTGCTAATGAACATATACAATTTCCTTAAAAAAAATAAACTACTACACTAGATGACAAACAACGTATACGTTACATAGTTGACAAAGGTTATTGAGAAAACTAGTCATGGGACAGAGAAAGTACTTGCATGAATTTTAAAACTGCTTAGAAGACAAATAAAGATAACATCCTACCATATTAAACATAACATAACATAAAAGATAACATCTTGGGGGGGGTTCCCCAAGGTTCTAGATTAGGATCAGTTCTGCTCACTATACTGATTCATGATCTGGAAAAGAGGATAAACAGCAAAGTGATAACATTTGCAGATGACGCAAAATGACATAAAATAGTCAGACCAAAGACGACTAAAGAATTTTAAAGACCTAACAAAGCCAGGTGAACTGGCAGCACAATTACAGATGAAAGCGAATGTTCACAAATGCCAGGTGCACACTGAAAGGAATAATTTGAACTACCCTACATAGTGCTTGGGTTTTTATTAACAATCATTCAAGGAAAGATTCTGGGTGTCATTGTGGACAGTTTAATTAAAATCTCTGTTCAATGTATACACTGAAAAAAGCAAAGAAAATAATATACAAAACTGGGATCAAAATTCCTGAAAACATTAGGAAACTACAATATCATAAATCCATGGAATACCCTAATATGGAATTCTGTATTCACTTGGTTACTCTATCTGAAAAATAATTTAGAAGGAGAAAAGGAATGAAAATTAAGGACAGAGAGAGACTTTTGTAGGCAGAGACATTGGGAAAAAACTGGGACTACATAGAGAAAACATGACAGATATAAAAAACCCAATGGTATACACAAGGTGAGTCACGGGCTCCTATTTATCTTCTTCCAAAATACAAGAACAAGGAGACTTCACTAACATGACAATGCTGAGGATTCAAAAAAGGGTTAATACAATTATATGGATAAAAGGAACATTTAAAGCTATAGCAGAGAGGATAAATATTTTTTGTTTGATGTATATTTTTGTTTTGTTTTTAGAAGGGATATAAACATTCATGCTTCAGTACATAATTGAACTAACTGAGGAGATATTAGGAAGAAGTCGTCCTCTAAGAGCAGATTATTCCATGATTGTAACATGATTTCTTGAACTTTCTTCTGAAACACAGGATACTGGACTAGATGGACCAATGATCTGGTATAATGATGCCTCTGGTCCTACATGATCTGCACAGGTCATCTCAAATGAATATCAATGAAACCTTCATGACACACGACCCCATAATCTATGGTATATGTTTTACTGAACATAAAATAGTGGTAACAGAAATTATGAGTTTTAAATTTAAATGTTTTATCTCCAGTCCCTCCACCTGCCCTCACACCAAAACTCCAACAACTATATAGGACATGGGAGGGAACAAAAGTAGCACACAATACTTCTAGAAATCTCTAAAATACCTTTCCAAAAGCTATGCCCCAGTTACCAGCCTTATCTCCTTATGCTGCTGCCCTGCTTTCCAAGGTACTGTCCCCATGGTGGTTCACTTCGAGCCCTTGAGTATAACTGGGCAGGAAATAAGAGAAAAGAAATCAGGACAGACTTCCTAATGGTGAACCCTATTAGCCTGTCTCCTGCAAATCAACCAAAGCTCCATCATTTAGGACCTTTAAAACTGAAATTGACAGTGTATAGGAGAGTATCCAATAGGAAACAATTCTGCAGTAGAAGAGGTAGATAAGATGACCTAGAAAATCTTTTCCACATCTAATATTTATGAAATATAGCTACATGGAATCAAGATCACACTCTTTCTGCCAAAAGATATTAGATACTCAAAACGATGGCTACTTCCATCTTTGATCCAAAGATGATAGTCAGAAAAAAGTATTTCTTATAGCTAGAGAATATTAATTTTTCATTGTGGAAATAAAGAAAAAATGCCTACACTGGTATATATTTGTTTTTGCTGATTCTTTATCAATTAACTTTTGTATTGCTAAGTTAATTCATGCAACATATCTCAAGGAAGAGCTGTATTAATATGTCAATTACAAGTTTATACTAGGAACAGCATGTGCAAGTCACAGTGGTTATTCTGACGAATGCAAACTGCTAGGAAGAGATGTGTATTTGACTTGCTTTAACAACATATCTAAAGGGTTAAAAATCACAATTATACATCACAGAATATATTTTCAAAACCTTTTACCATTTTTCCCCAGAATTTTTCTTTATTAGTCAAGTTCAAAACACTCAAGTCGAAATTGACCATTTTATTTGTATACCTTCCCTCTGCTCCCTCTTGATTTGAGCATAAGAATGGCCATAGTGGGTCAGACCAGTGGTCCATCTAGCCCAATAGCCTGTCTTCTGATAGTGGTTGGTGCCAGATTCTTCTGAGGTAATGAATAGAACAAGGCAATTATCAAGTGAGCCATCCCCTGTTGTCCAGTCCCAGCTTCTAGAAATGAGAGGTCTATGCACATCCAGAACATGGGGTTGTGCCCCTGACCATCTTGGCTAATAGCTATTGAGGGACCTATCCTCCATTAATGTATCTAATTTTTTTTTTAACCCAGTTATACTTTTGGCCTCCACAATAACCTCTGGCAACAAGTTCCACAGGTTGACTATGCATTATGTGAAGAAGTACTTCCTTATGTTTATTTTAAACCTGCTGCCTATTAATTTCATTGGGTGACCCCTGGTTCTTGCATTATGTGAAAAGTAAACAGTTCCCTATTCACTTTCTCAACACCCTCATGATTTCATGGACCTCTACCATATCCCCCCGTTAGTCATCTCTTTTCTAAAATGAACAGTTCCAGTCTATTTAATCTCTTCACATGGAAGCTATTCCATACTCCTAATCATTTTTATTGCCCTTCTCTGTACTTTTCCAATTTGAATATATGTTTTTTGAGAGGGGAAACCAGAACTGCATGCAGCATTTAAGTTGTGGGTGTACCATGAATTTATATAGTGGCATATTTTCTGTCTTACTATCTCGCTCTTTCCTAATTGTTCCTAGCAATGTGAGCCTTTTTGACTGCCACCATACAGTGAGCAGATATTTTCAGAGAATAATCCATGACTACTCCAACATCTCTTTCTTGAGTGGTAAAAGCTAATTTAGACCCCATCATTTTGTATGTATAGTTGGGATTATTCCATGACTACTTACTTTGCTTAAGAGCCTTTGGTGAGGGGACCTTGTCAAAGGCTTTCTGAAAGTCCAAGTACACTATATCCATTGGATCACCCTTGTCCACATGCCAGGGACTCCCTCAAAGAATTCCATTATATTGGTGAGGCACGATTACCCTTTACAAAAGCCATGATGGCTCTTTCCCAACATACTGTGTTCATCTGTGTGTCTGACAATTCTATTCTTACTGTATTTTCAACTAATTTGCCTGGTACTGACAATAAGGTTACTGGCCTATAATTACCAGGAGCTCCTCTAGAACCTTTGGAAAAAAAAAATAAAAAAATCAGTGTTACATTAGCTATTCTCCAGGAATCTGGTATAGAGGCTATTTAAGTGAAGGCATACATACCACAGTTGTTAGTTCTGCAATTTCATATCTGAGTTCCTTCAGAACCCTTGGGTGAATACCATCTGGTCCTGGTAACTTACTTGTGTTTAATTCATGAATTTGCTCCGAAACATCCTCTACTGAGACCTCAATCTTGGACCTTTCCTCAGATTTGTCACCTAAAAAGGTGTAGCTCGGGTGTAACTGAAGAAGTTATTTTACCTCTCAGCCTGGCTTTCACCATCTATAAACTGGGCATATGACCTAACCTCCAAAGGGGAGTTGTGAAGATGAATACCTTGCTATCAGATATGGCCATATAGAGATGCTGCACCATAATTTTTATTACTAAAAAAATAAAAAGGGGAATTATATAAAATCATGGAGTCAAAAATAGTTTCTAAATTGCACATTTCAGTAAACACAAGATCAAATCAATATTTTGGAGAATGCAGAAAGTCAGATTATTGAGTATGAGATCATAAACAAACAATATAAATTCATAGAAATCTAGGGCTGGAAGAGACCTTGAAAAGTCAAGTCCAGCCCCCTGTGCTGAGGTAAGACCAAGTGTACCTAGACCATCCCTGACAGGTATTTGTCTAACCCTGGGGTTCTCAAACTTCATTGCACTGCAACCCCCTTCAGACAACAAAAATTACTACATGACCCCAGAAAGGGGGACGGAAGCCTGAGTGGAGGGGGCCAAAGCCACAGCCCTGAGTGGGGGGGGCAAAGCACAAGCCCGCAGCCCTGTGGGGGGTGGGGCGCGCAAAGCCAAAGCTCAAGGGCTTTAGCCCTAGGCAAGGGGCCTATAACCTGAGCCCCGCCACGCAGGGCTGAAGCCCTTGGGCTTCAGCTTTGGTTCTGGGTGGCAGGGCTCGGGCTTCAGCTTCAGCCCGGGGTGGTGGAGCTCAGGCTTCGGCTCCTGGCCCCAGCAAGTCTAACGCCAGCCCTGGCGACCCCATTAAAACAGGGTCCCGACCCACAGTTTGAGAACTGCTGGTGTAACCTATTCTTAAAAACCTCCAGTGATGAAGTATCCACAACCTCCTTCTGAACCTTATTTCAATACTTAACTTTCCTTACAGTAAGAAGGTTTTTCATAATAATCTAATCTAAATTCTGCAGATTAAGCCAATTACTTCTTCTCCATACCCTACCTTCAGCGGACAACAATTGATCACGGTGTTCTTTGTAACAGCCCATAACAAATCTGAAGGCTTATCAGGTCCCCGCCTCCATATTCTTTTCTTAAGAAAAATCCCAGTTTTTTTAAACCTTTCCTCATACGTCAGTTTTTCTGGCTCTCCTCTGGACTCTCTCCAGCTTGTTCATATCTTTCCTGAAGTGTGGCACCCAGAAAACAGTATTCCAGCTGAAGCCTTCCCAATGCCAAGCAGAGCAGGACACTTATCTCCCATGTCTTACATACAACACTCCTGTTAATACACCCCAGAATTATATTAGCTTTTTCTCAACTTCATCACATTTTTGACTCATTCAACATGTGATCCACTATAACCCCCAGATCCTTTTCAGTGGTACTACCACAAAAGCCAGTTACTCTCCACTTTGTATGACCAATGCTGCACAACCAGAATGCAAAAGGGTATCAAGATGGTAAATATGATGTTTGGAATTTATTTATTTCTGTTTAATTATACAGAAAGAACTAGGAAACTTTAAAGGAGCTGTTAAATACCCCAAGAAGTAATTACCTGTTATCCATACATATGAGCAAACCGCTACCACTACATGTTAAATAATTATGTTTGGTTGTCAGGCCACATGAGTTTTTCTGTTTCTAATTTATCTGATTTAGGGATTCCTATTAACTTCTGGTTGGGAACACAGAAAATATCCCAAAGATAGATCATGGGTTAATACACACTTTGAAAAAATCTTGCATTTTTATGAAAAACTAAATTACTATATTCTTGGCTATATTTTAATTTGTTAATACAAACATTTGGGAGATAGTTTCCTAACTAAATGCAATCTAGGGCATTAAGCCCATTAATTTACATTGTACAAAAACGTGTTCTTCTATTTGTAAATCATTTTCCCTTCAATGGATTTCAAAGTATTTTACAAACTGTAAATCTACACTATTCACTTCCCACAGCATTGAAGAGGTGAGCAGAAACATTAGTGCATAGTAATGCTACACAGCAGTTTGGGACAGGAAGAAAGGGTTACCATATTCCACTGAAACTGTGAAGGTAATTAGACAGAATCTGGTCAAGACTATGGCTTCAACACTGCTTCACCACGAAGCATCTTTGGATCTGTAATATAAATGGTCAAGACCTCATAGAATCAGAGACGTGTAGGTCTTGAAAAGGACCTCAGGGTTCACTTAGTCCATTCTCCTGTGCTGAGGCAGGACCAAGTATACCTTAATCATTCCTGACAGGTGTTTGTCTAATCCGGGGGAGTTAACAGGTGGACCGTGGGCCAAATCCAGACCACCAGACGCTTTTGAACGGACACCAAAATTTATTTACTCTTATTTTTTTATATTATTTTCTCTGGAGTCTGGACCTTGACAAAAAAATAACTGACTACCCCTGATCAAACCTCATCTTCACAATGAATCCAAAAGACAGCATCTTCAACAGCAGACACCAACACCATTCCAGATAAATGGTGCAATATATTTAAACAAAAAAACACACACACAGATCTACCATCTGATTTACCAACATCATTTTATGCAATACTCCGTATTTTTCTTAGTTTTCCTGTTCAGTTATTGATCAAGCCCAACCTTGCTTAGCTTACAATGTATTTCAGAATCAGTCAAAAATGGAGAAGCTGCATACAGGCTAGTCACACTTTAGGGATTGTGACGGAAACTTATTCATAAATGTTAAGGCCACAAGGGACCATTAGATCATCTAGTCTTACTTCCTGTCTAACACAGGCCACATAATTTCTCTTAGTTATCCCTGTATTTAGCCCAACACAAGCTATCAGACTCAAGCATGTCCCTCAGAAAGGCACCAGTCTTGATTTAATGATATCAAGAGATGGACAATCCACCACACATCCCTTGGGAGTTTGTTCCAATGGTTAGTCACTCTCACTGTTAAAAAATTGTGTCTTATTCCTAATTTGCACAGCTTTAACTTCCAGCCATTGATTCTTGCTATGCCTTTTTCTGCTACTTTAAAGAACCCTTTAGTAGCTAGTGTTTTCTCCCCGTGAATGTACCTATAACACCACAATCAAGTTGCCTCTCAATATCCTTTTTTGATAAACTAAACAAATGGAGCATTTTCTCAAGCCCCCAAATAATTTCTGTGGTTCTTTTCTGAACCCTATGCTATTTTCCCATCATCTGGATACAATATTCCAGTACTGTTCTGTTGCTCTATACTAAGGTAAAAACCTCCACACTCCTATTCACTACTTCCCTGTTTATACATCCCAGGATTGCATTAGCCCTTTTTGCGACAGCATCGCACCGAGAGTTCACGTTGAGTTGTTTGTCCACTATGACCCCGAGCCCTTTTCAGTTTGTTTTGAACAAACTAGCTAGATTTGCAGGACTCGTTTAACAAATTGTCATGAAAATTTATCAGTCCAAGTACAAAATTTATGCCCACTCTTTACCAAGGTAACTGATAATTCAGAAAGAAAAAAAAACCACTTCACTTGTTCACAAGTCCTACCCTTGGCAAATATAATTTGCAAAGCTATGTTAAACCTAGTTAATTTACACAGAAGTGTAGCTGCAACTAATCTCTCTCTGTAATGATTAGGAGTTCTATAATCAGATTTATTTATTTTTAACTAGTTCACCAAGTGACCAGGAAGATTTTCCTTCATCTATTCAATAGGTTACAAGCATTCCTTTTAAGCAGACCTTGCTATGCACATTTGTCATTGCCAAGTAACTAATATGGCAGATTCTTTAAGTTTGCTATCACACAAAACAAAACAGAGTCACCTTCCCTTGTAAGGCTTTAAAGATTCTTTACAGCTTGTCTCGGGATTTCCTGTAATGTAACCTTGAAGGCACACCTAGGATAAATAACTAGGTGTGAGGTTAAGAACTGAGTAACTGACTAAGTATAGATCTTTAAAGAAAGTAATTGATTAGAGGAATGATTTGAGTTGAGGAGTGATGCAAGTGGACATAGGGCTTCAAGATTTGCAATGGCATAAGGTTTCGTTTTATGGGCTGTTAGCAGTATTTTTGCGTCTACAGTAACCAGAAACCCAAATTTTGTTTTCACTGAGAATCTCACTAGAAGACAACATTATCTAAGATGATACTTATTTTCATTCTGGATCTTTCAGAAGCACTTAAAACTTCCTCATTTTTAACACCCCTCTCACACTGAGATGTCTCCAACCCTCCTTCTAGAAAGGATGTCAAAAGAGTCATGATGGGCAGCTGCACCCGTGCATCAAGGTGTTTCATCTACGGAATTACAGAAGGGTCCTCTGCTCTTTAACATGTAAGGAAAGTTTCTGGAAGAGACCATGAGACAACAGGACCTCAAAGGCCAGCAACAGACAACATCCAGCTCTGTGTTTCCTTTACCACAGTACAGACAGTACCATCTTGTGCTGAGATCAGAACATGAATGGAAAGAAAGATACTTGTTGAAACTGATCTAGGTAACATGGAAGAGGAAAACATTTCAAGGTACCATTTTAACCTATTAAATCTCTAATCACTAGGACAGTACACACTCTAGGAGTCCCCTCCCCACCCCCGACTCTTTACTACTACTACTGAAGACCCAGAAGCCTTAGCTTCTAATAACTCCTTCCATCCAGTAGCGTAGCCGGGGGGCGAGCAGGAGGCGTGGACGTTCCCCCTGTGGTCGAAGTGGCGCCTTAAAAAGCGCCGCCCGAGCCCCGCTGCTGGAGCCGGGCTCGGGCAGCACTTTAAAAGGCCCGTGGCTCCCCACGGCTGCAAGAGCTGCGGGCCTTTTAAATCCCCGCCCAAGCCCCACTGCCGGAGCCAGGCTCGGGCGGCGCTTTAAAGTGCCCGGGTCTCCCCGCAGCGGCGGGAGCCCCGGGCCCTTTAAATCACTGCTGGGGAAGCCGGTACGGTCCAGCACGGCATACTGGCTCTTGCCGGTACACCTGACCGGACCTGCCAGGACCTGCCGCCGAAGACCCGGAGCACCGCTGGAGGCGCCACCGGGTGAGTACGGGGGAGCCTGGGGAGGCACCTTTTTATAGTGCCGCTCCCCCTGTGCTCCGGACCTGCCTACGCTACTGCTTCCATCTACAATGGTCAAGAAGCTAGACCTCCTGGAGAGATCGCTGGAATGATAATGCATGCTGTTGTCACCTTTACTATCTACAACTGAATGCACTGCAGTTGGGAATGTCAACAGGGTCACTGCAAAAGCACAAGCTGGTACAGAATGCAGCTTCTTGTCTGCAAAAATACAAACCTACAGTTAACATATCACCCCCAGTGCTCTGAACATTCTGCTGGCTCCCAGCTGAATACTGGCTCAAACTCAGGGTCCTAGTCTTGTTCTTCAAAGCCCTCAACAGACTTGGGTCCAGGCTACTTCAGAAAGTTCGTCTCACAGAGATATCAAGATCCACCACAACAGCTATGATGAAGGATAACAGAGGTGTACACAACTAGAATGAAGATTATGAGAGCAGAGGACAGAGCTCTTAGCAGTTCGATGGCAATTACAGAATTCCAGTCTGCAAGACCCAAAAATGACCACTTTCCTAGTGAGACCCTTTGACTTTTCATTACACTTAGACGCACACACATGCAAAAAAAGTAAATGCAGTAACATACAGGTTGATAAACATATAGCCCAGGAAATGGATCCAGAACCCAGGGCGCTCTCTATTGCCTTGCAGCCGTCTTAAAATTAGAGGGATGAATCACACCGCTACACAGCACAGAGGGGCTGGAAGACCCTGTGTAGGAGATACTGAGGAGGAGGAAACTCATGCCTGATTGGATAGCTGATAATATTGTTAGCCTTCATCTTAATGAGGCTTTTCAGTCATGTTGAGATTACTCAACAGAGGCTTAAACTGAAAAGACACTCCTTCCCTTGCTGCCCATCAAGACAAAACCTTCAACACCACAGTGACACAGAATACCTAAGAATATGGAAGTATATACTGTAAATAGTAATTTTATTAGTTTTTCATCTTATTTTTAAATAGTCACTCATATAGCTTTAGAAATAGTGACTTGTGTGCATCAGAACAGATCAGTAATCTATTTTAATTACTTTTATTATATTTAACTAACATACATATTATAAGATACATGGTATCTGACTGGTTTAATCAATCAAACTAAGTAAATAATGCTATACAGCAAAACAATCAGCTACCACACATTCCGTTTGGTATGGTATTTGGTACAGTATTGAGTAAATATGAGCAAGTTGCACTCACTGTGCTTCTGTTTTAGTGTATGTTAATCCATCCAGATTTGCTCAAAATATTAATATTGAATTTAAGATTTCAGGATAAAGAAGCCAAATGTCACTCTTTACTGAAAATTGCTCGACATGTAAGCTTGTTCACTCCATAAAACAATTCATTTGGCCTAGTCATACACAAATTCCTGGTACCCTCCAAAACTGATGGAGATTTATTCTTAGGAGTACAAATGACTTTCATACCTTAAGTGAGGTTAACACTTGAGCATACATTTCAAATCTTAATACAAATGGTCATGTAGCGAGGCGATGACTCACCACTGCGGCGCCTCCTGCTGGTCGTCTTGGGAATTCACTCTTTCCAGCCTTCGGAGCGCCCTCTGCCAGCGGGTGTCTCGCCTGCTTCAGGCCCTGTGTCCCTCCCAGACCCCGGTGCCCCGTTACCTCAGAGTTCTGCCCCCAGCAGTACCCCCTTACTCTGGGTTTTCCCTCCCAGGGAAATCCCCAACCCTCTAAACCCACCTTGCCTCAGTGGCTACTGCCAGTCATCATCTAGCCTCCTTTCACTGGGGAAGACTGCAGTCTATAATGGCCACCAGGGCCGGCACTACCATTAGGCGACCCTAGGTGGTTGCCTAGGGCGCCAGGATTTGTGGGGTGGCATCTCAGGTCCCTCAGCAGCCGCTGGCGGGAGAGGCTGCCGCCAAAATGCCACCGAGATCCCCGGCGGCCGAAGAAGCTGCCACCTAAGTGCCTCCGAAGACCCCGGCGGCCGAAGAAGCTGCCGCTCGGCCGCCAGGGTCCTCAGCGGCACTTCAGTAGCAGCCTCTCCCACTGCCTCCACCTAGGGCGGAAAAAAAGCTGGCGCCGCTCCTGATGGCCACTCATCATTGGCAAGGGGGTAGGACCTGCTGCCTCTGCCTATTCCCAGGCTGCACTTCTGTAGCCCCAGTACCTTTGTAGGCCTTCACCAAGGCCTGCACCCTGAGGGAGTTTACTAGGCTGGAGCTCCCCAGCTCCCTTTTCCCTTCCGCAGCACCGCTCTGCTCTAGGTACCCTATTCCTAGGCAGCTAGGTCCTTCTCTCTCCCCAGCTAGAGAGAGAGAGAGAGAGACTGACTCTCCTTCATCTCCTGGCCCCCAGCCCTCTTATAAGGGCCAGCTGGGCCTGGATTTAAAAAAAGAAAAGCTACTGCAAGAGAAACATTTGAGGTAGATTGTTTCTGCATTTCTCTGGTCACAATACAAGTAGTGGTCAGAGGCAACTGCAGAGGTCAACTTTCTGCACATGGTAGGACTCAAGCTGGAGAAACAGTTGTTGTCTTCTTGATGCAGCACAGGAGTCTGTCTGGCCAGAAAGCCAGAATCCGAGCTATCTCAGATTTCCTACAGAAGCTTTTCATCAGAGAACTAGCTTCTGTAGGATTCAAGCTTCTGTGTTAAAACACATTAAGAGGACTGGTAAAAAGGAGAGAGAGAGAGAGAGAGAGAGAGAGAATGAGATCCCCTGAGATGTCATCTTTCCTGAAGGGGCAGCCTGTCTCTGTCCCTCTAGTTTGTATGCTTCCTCAGGTTACACAGCTCTTTTAAGTCTCTGTTTTATAGATTTGCAGTTCCTTGTCCTAAAACTAAATTCCTGGTACTATAGGACAGTCACCTCACCCAGAACAAGAGAGCTCTCTATGCTGTCCTGTAGTCCTCTGTACTTAGTCTTGCATAACAACCAGGCAGCCCTTTGCAACTGTCCCAGATTTTTCACCAGAAGCCCTGCCCCTTCATGCATAAAAAGGACCTCAGTTTAGAGTATGTCTAATTCTAACGAAGTGGAAAAAACTTTCCACACAGCTTTAGCCTAAGAAGGGCCTTTCAAACATTCTTAGGCTTATTAGAAAGCTTCAGGGGAACCCTTTTTCCATTTCTCTTGCATGGTCCAAGGGAATCTTTGTCTCAGTCACAATGGATGTATGTTCACTATTCAGGAGGCTTACAAAGCTACAGAAGTTCCTGTCCAGTGAGACTCAGAGCCCACTCCAGGGCCACCCCTAGCTTGGAGAAAGGAGGCACAGGTGGACAAGCTTTACAAAGCTGTGATTTCAGGTACCCTGCACTCTTTCATTAGGCACTATCAGTAGAACACACAAGTACATGCAGATGTAGAGACAGCCCTTGACCACAGAGCACTTAGAGCTTCTGCAAGAAGCCCTTACTTTCCCTTTCTAGTTACCTGCATTCAGTCTCTTGTTCTGCCTACCTAAGGTAGGGTACTGCCATGGAGAACAAAGTGCCTTCACTATCACGAAGAAACCCAAAGTAAGGTCTTTGAATGTTTATCTCAAATTTGGGTCAATGTATTAAACTTCCTATTATGTAAATACAGTGGCTTTATTTGTCTGAACATAGAAAAATAAGTTAAGTTCTCGCTTTTGTTAGAGCACATATACATTTATGTGTGTTATAATACTAGCATTTGAGATTAGGACATGCTTACTAATATATACATTTCATTATGGATAACTAAGAGCATGATATGCACCTCTTTGGCATGAACTTCTTCCATTCCCCATCTTCTTTCTTTTCCAAATCTTTGTTTCTGAGCTTTGTCAACATGACAGCTTAAAACTGCCTGCTTTGCCCCCCACACACTCATTTTAGAAGCATTTGCTAAAACACGATGAGAACCCAGTCATCTAAGCTTCACTGATATTAACACAATTTTAAATATCTCCTGCAGCAGAGCTTAGTGTGTTCTTTTATCATTTCAAGAAGAAGTTACAATTAAGCAACCACTATTATTAAAGCAATCATATATGTAAATGTGAGCAGAGGGTAGGGAAGAGAAGAAGAAAATTAAGAAAAACAATAGACAAAGAGGGGAAAAGAAAAGGATATTAAATTGTAAGTAAAAGCATGTAATTAAGTACTGAGTTACAAGCAAGCAGAGATCAAACTTCCTCGCATCTTCCCTAACTCACTTCAATCAGATTTTGGACTAACCCTTTTCTAGAAATCAAAAAGTACTCAATCTAGTCAATCCTTCGCCAAGTGGTCCCTAAACTATGGGACATGCCCCCCTGGGAGGGGTGTGGAGGAACATTCAGGGGGCACGGCGGGACCCAGTCTGCCCCCACAAGGGGTGGGGCGGACATGCCCCTCAGCCCCAGCTCTGGCCTTGGCCTCCGGGCCCCGGCCGGGGTCAGGCAGATTCCATTGTGGGTAAGGGTGTGACAAAGTTTAGGGGCACTGCCTTAGTCTGTCTGCTTTATGTACAATATTCAGGACATGTGACAGTGGACTGCGATTTATTTTACTAGAGCCAACAAAACAAAAGTTTAAGCACTTCTTGCTAAGTAAAGCAGAGAGGGCAACAGATTTGATTAGACTGAGGTGACTTCTTGGCTATTAATTCTTATTTTAAGAGACAGCACTATTCAAACTAGAATGCATTCTAGTGGCTCTCCCTAGACAACCATTTTTCATTTTTGTTTTCATGCTCTTGTAAACATATGGAGTATGTTAACTCTAAACTTGCATAAAAAAATTAATAACCCTATATTACTTCAAATGAGCATCTAATTTTAGTTTAATCTTAAACATTTGTACAGTATTAATAACTGCTAAACTTGTGACAACAGAGATAAAATTCCCGCTCCAGAGAGCTCAAAATCTACATAGACAAGAGACAAACGAAGGAGAGAGAAAAAGAGTGCACACAAGCGTGCCCACACCCACAACTAACTCTAGACCAAGTTGAGCAGCAAGTGGATGGAGGGCCCCACCCTTAGGGAAGGGTTGGAGTGACTGGGTCTACCAAAGCCCCATAAGATTGTGTGCTTGTTCTGAGCTGAAGTTGTGATGAACTGAAACCACAAAGAAACACGATGGGTGTGGTTTTGAAAGTCTGCTCCTGCCAGAGCCCATAAAATAAGAGATTCAGCATTCCAGAAGAAGTGATATCTGACACTGAGCTGATCAGTCAACATACAGTAGCACCTATGCTCCAATTACTCTAAGGTAAAGTTGACAAAACTGAACTGGCATCTGTAGCTTCCAAGTTTAAATTTTTTTATTTTTATTTTTATTTTTTTTAAAAGAGCAAAAGAGAAAAAGAAAAAAAAACACAAACATGCACCACAGGCCTATATTATGATGCCTATTTTAGTTTGATACTATGCAGTGGCTGAAAAATGACAGATGTGGGAAAATGTCCTGTAGCTTTCTTTCTCAGCATTTTCCTAAAAATGACTGTTTAAATGCAGGAATTATCACACGTTTGTCGTAAGAAGCACCCACTTGAGTCTTCTTACTTCATACAAAACAGAGAGATACAAGTATTAGTCTCATCAGAATGCAAAAAGTCTTTACGAACACTTATACAATAAGTTTTCTTGCCTGGTAATTTTTAAAGACAGTTTATGAGCCAGCTGCTTTTTAAAAAATCTTAATGTATTTGGTAATACTAAAACTTCCATGTCTTGCTAACTCTGGGAATCCATGTAAGGTGGGGGGGGGGGGAGGGGGGGATGGAGAGAGAGAGAGAGAGAGAGAGAGAGAGAGACACCTTATACACCAAGTAATTCGATCTGTCTCATAGTTTTTCATTCCTCTATCTTAGAAACAAAAACCAAGAAGTAGAAAAATAGCTTTCCATTCAAGATCCCTAATAGAGAAGATTAAGACTAACAACTCTGAAATGTAGTGGCCTACATTTAGACAGCTAAAGCCATACTTAGACACCTAAATAAGTGGCTTAATTTTTAGAGAGGCTGAAAATCCATAGTTCCAATATACTTCTTCGACTTTTCAGTGCTCAGTACCTCAAAGTCAACCCACTTATTTAGCTGCTTGACTTGAGACTCCTGAGTGAGAAAACTTTAGCATGAGCTGGTTCACACTTCAGCAGGCAGCTTCAGAAAGGAGACCATCCTAGGGGTAAAGTGGAAATACAGTTTAAAATTCTCTCCTAATATTGTCCATTCTTAGTGTGTAAGAAATGCTCTACAAAAATGTCATGTAAAAACTAAACTTATCACAATACACTTCGTTACTTAAAAGACGACGGGTTATTTGACCCAGAAGCTGAAACCAAAAAGCTAAAAAAAGGTATCAGATAAAGAGCAGCTCAGTTCAGAGCAGCTAGCCTTTCACCTGCATTAACAAACTATTGCTATAGAAGGCAAATGCTACAACCACTGAGAGCTTAGCTATAAATAAGACTGTAATTAATGTTTTCCCAACAAGTATATCTATAGTACAGTTTATTTTACTCTCTCACATACACACACCGTGCCTATATTAATTTTTTTTGGGTGGAGGGAGGGCAGAGTCCTAACAGTATCTATATTTCTCAGGATTTCTTCAGAATACAGAATGACCAACCTTTCTTGCCCATGACCAACATAAGTGATACAGTACTTTTCACTAATTTATTCCAAGGGGGATGCACCTAAATAATTTAGTGATACAGGATTTATTACACTAGCATTAATCTACCCTACAAACTTGTGCATCCTTAAAATAGCCAAAATACACCTATTAGTTAACATTAGAAATAAACTGCTGTCCACTAAACAAAAATTAAATTAATTAATTTAAAAATATATCAGTGTGAGGTACTAATGGATGGTAAAGAGAAATGTGACTTATACTGGTGGCTTTTGGGGAGGGATTTTTCTGAGGGGGTGTGGGGGGGGAGAGGAAGAATCTAGAGAATTATGAAATTTCCATAAGGATAGTCATAAACTCAGCTAAACTTACAGTCAAGAATATTTCAGGTGGTTAGTACATTACTGTGACAGACTGACAATATTAGACAAACATTATGAAATTAAGATAAACATTACTGAAGCTTAATACCTTCAGAGTCCATTGCATTAAAAAAAAGCAACTGTCTGTTTCTATGTGTTTTCATGTGAAGGATAGGAAAACAGCAGGGAGCAAATTCAAACACACTAACATCTCCAGAGAGAAACACACACCAGATATACTAGTTCAAACTGGATTCTCCAGGGACAAACTGACAAAGAAAGGATTTTTGGATAAATAGCCTGTTTGTTGTTTTTAAATTAGATCAGTGCCTTCTTTCTGATCCAGCAAATGGACAGGGCCTCTCATTCATGAACGGAAGGCCGCACGCTTATGGAATGGTTGAAAGGACTGGGCCTACTGAAGCCCCATAAGACTGTGTGCTTGTTCTGAGCTGAAGCTGTGATGAACTTGAAACCATAAGTAAACTCCTTGAGTGGTCTGCTCCTGCCAGAGCCCTGGATCTCTGGAAAGCTTTAGTATGTGTGTAGGTTCTTTTATTGTTTAATATGTTCTCTGTAGTGCTTTTACCTTAAGAATACAACAGGTTTCCATAGGACGTGCTATGTGGTACCTTATAATGGTGGGGAAATCACTCTGTTATTAGTCTCCAAAGAGAAGGCCAGAGAAGCTTGCTTAGGGCAGCCTGATTTTTGCTGGGAATAACACACCAGCAAACTTACTACCCTGGAAATACCCTGGTCAGGAGGGAATGAGATGCATGTCTTCACCCAAGAGAAGTGACAGCCGGGGGATCCGGAAGCCTGAGTATGAGTGCCCTTGATGGACTATAGAGGGGAAATACAGGTGCAGCTGCCCTGAACTGTGGCAATTACCTCATGCATTTCAGCACCTGGGCTGCTATTTCCTTCTATCACTGCCAAATTCCCTACTTCTAGACAGCCTCAAGGACTTATGAATCCTGTAGATTTCTGCAGTCTCTCATTCTGATTGATACTGGTGACCTGATACCAACCAATTTTTAGGCGTTCCATATGGCATCTCAGAATAATATTTTACATACAAAACAGTTTCTAGGGTGCAGAACTCACTTGGTCTAAATATCTGCTTCAGTTCATCTTCCTTAGCCTATAGGTAAAAAGAACATTTGAAGGTTTTCCCAGAGAAGTTCTCTTTTGGTAAGTTGGACACTTGGAGCAGCTTTTCCAAATTTATTTTTGACACCAGATCATTTGGCTTTTGAATTATATAATCCTTTTTTATATTCGTTACATTTAATTGTCTTTTTAAAAGTTTGTGCTGTACTGAGAACATCTTGGTTCTTTACAAAGATAGGTACAGCAACTACTGTATACATAAGCCACACCTTCATCCATCCATCCAAGTATATGGCAATATGCAATAAAACTTCTGCTCTTGAACATAAAGTATCATGTTTATATAGGATATTTTATTGTGGGGATCTCAAAGTTTATGGGAAAACATTCTGAACATAACAGACATTGCTTTTGTATTTTACAAATTGATAAGAGGTGAGAGATTAAATAGCTTGTCCAGAATCATACTAAGTCAAGGACAGAGTCAGAAACAGAACCCAGAACTCCTGAATCTGTACCATGTTCTAGCTACTAGACTATACACTTTCCAAAATGCATAAGTTGTTATTCAAAGTTGACTTCAGAGAAAATTGAATGTAATAAGTTTTTATTACCACTTACATTGAGAAGTTCTGCAATACTCAGTTGAGTTCAAGAGGTGATTGTACCTCTAGAACAAATACTTGAGAGAGAAAGCATATCATGGTTGATTTAAGAAGGTTAAGGATCGATTTATAGTGACCCTGAATAGACACCAGCAGAAAGTATAAACAAGGCATATCTTTGGACTTGTGACACTATCCTTAGCCACATAATTTCTAATGCCTTTACTGTAAGAATGTGATTGTTACGGAAACGGGAAGGGACAGGGTGGAGGAGGAGGAATAGGCGGAGGAGGAGGAGGAGGAAAGGCAGCATCTTCCATAAAAGACTGCTCCCCTGTATACCTCCAGCTCATGTCTTCCCAAACCATGACCCTATATTCACCAGAATAGGTAGGAACATGGCAAGGGTTGGCGGATCAGGAAGCTCAGAATATGATAGTAAGATATTCTTAGATATTGTTACCTAGCTCTCTGACTGCCACTGATTCTTCTTTGCTGTGCCTAGCAGCTTTAGAGCTTGCTAAGAACAGATGCAAATAGATATGAGTCGTTACTATTCACATTGTATATGGTAGCAAGGAAGAGTTTACCCACCCTGACATCTGCCTCTGATCTGTAATCAGTACTGTAGCAATAAGTCTGTTTATATTCAACATTATAAAGTTAGAATGAAGAATCTGTTTAAACAGAACATTTCAAAAACAAGATGTGCACCCAGCAGAGTTTTAACCTAGCTAAGTATTAGTTATTTATATAGCTAAATCCATTCAATTAACTCCTAAGCCAGTCTCCAAACAGAAAGGACAAGACTACTGTTAAAGAGTTAGAAGCTATATTTCATGTAGTTGACTAGAACAGTTGAAAAATACCATTCTAATTGCATTTTGTGGAATATGTAGCCAGACTAAATAATCTGCTCTAAGTATTCTTTAGAAGGGATTGAAGGTAGAAAAACTTCACTTTTAGTCCCAACTGTAAGAACTTAAGAACTCAATGTAAAGCATAATAGAAATAAAGTCACTTAACTCCTGCACTAGTTCAAATTTAAAAAAAAAAAAAATTATAAAAAGGTATTGAAGAATATTTTACTTTGATATTTTTCAGTGCTCTTAACAGAAATCCCCCGAACCCCACATCTGCACTCTTTATGGAGAGTTCCATTCATCTGGATCAGTAGATTAATAGATAAGGCCAGAAGGGATCATTGTGATCATCTAGTCTGACCTCCTGTATAACACAGACAACAGAACTTCCCTGAATTAATTCCTGTGAAGAAGGAATGCTATTTCCTTATAAAAATGGAAAGAAGCAGTTTTATCAAAATATGCAAGTTCAATTTCTAAAGAGTTGTATGTTAGTTTATTATCCAAGCCTAAAATTGAACATGCAAATACATAACTCAACATTTATGAAGAACGGGAGGCTGAAGGTAACAACTACAAAAGTCCAGTTTCTGATTTACTACCAGCCACACCATCGATGTCACTCAGGGGTATGAAAAACCCTACACCTCTGAGGGATGTAGTTAAGGTGACCTAACCCGCAGTGTAGACGTTGCTAGGTCAACAGAAGAACTCTTCCACTGACCTAGCTACAGCCTCTTGAAGGTGGATTAACCACAGTGAGGGGAGAACCCCTCCCATCACTGTAATGAGTGCCTGCACTGAAGTGCTACAGCAGTGCCGCTACAGCATCTTAAGTATATACATAGCCTCCTTTTCCTTTACTATCGCCTCGTGGGAGAAAGGGTGTCAATAAGAACTATAACAAGGCAAAAAACTCCTCTGTTAACTATTAAGAAACTATTTTTTAAGTCAATGACCTAGTCAAGATTGAAATGGAAGTGTTTTTACTACAAATTATTATTTGTACCAGTGGAAATCTATTTATATGTTGGCGGGAGGTTAAGAGATGTATTATTAAACAATATGGGCCCAATTTACAATGGAGTTTCGACATGCCCCACACTTGCATATACTTTGTACTAAAAAAATCCCAATCAGAAATTAAAGACTTTACATAAAAATCTACAAGAATGATCCGCTGTTTTGAAAAATGTTTTAGCAATGATAATAATAGCTATATTAAGAAAAAATAGCATCAAATAAAAACTTGAGCAGATTGTTTAGCATTTAAACTTGCAACAAATTTCTTTAGGCAAAAAGCAAAGTGCTAAATGCCTTGTTGTACATATACCTGCCTATATCCATGCAGCACATCTTTTATATAGCACTCAACACCTTCCTGCTTTTATGCACCATATAGAAAGAATGCATGCAGTCACTTCTGAATATGAATATCCAACCAAACTATAACAGATAGCGAGGGCTGCCATATATCTCTCACAACACTTATGCATTTGGCAGCCCTGTCATGCCTCCCCACAGCCCTTACTCAGATGTCATGCATATGCAGGGCTACTAATACTGTTCTGCAGCACTCCCCAACATCACTATGAGCTGTGGTGGTGCCTGCTCTGCAGCAGCCAGACAGCCTCTCTGCTTCACTTCTCACAAAGCCCTGCTGCTGACTGAGGCAACCATGGCAGTAGCAATGGCAGGTCAACAACTAATAAAAAGGTGGGGAGGAGCACTGGCCCTACCACACTCTCCTCCCAACCAATCCAGGCGTGCGCACACACACACACACACACACACACACACACACACACACACACACACACACACACACACACACACACACACACGGCACTGCTCACTCAGACACATTACCCAAGCCACCACTCACTCCAGCCCAACTCAAATTGCTGCAGGCACCCTCACCTCCCAATGCTCCAAATATCCCAACCTCAAATGCCTCACCAGTTTCCTCCCAACCGGCCTCCATCAGGAGCCCTTCTCCATCCAACATGCTACCAACCTCAGCAACGCCTGCCCCCATCCCTCCTTAGAGAAGAGGTCCCCAAACATGTACACAGAGGGCAACCCCTTCAGTAGGTGTTTCAGGAGGCTTTCCCCTACTATTCAGGGTGCTAGATTGGGTGAGGACAAAAGTTTTTCTCTCTCAGCTGTGTGGAGTCACCCTGAACTTTGCAGCTATGTATAGCCCCTTTGGCTCATTGAAATTCATGCCAGACTAATGAGCTGGTGACAACTGCATACTGCACTATGTCCAGACCACCACATATTAGCCATTTTATACACCTATATTTGCAGCTGCCACAATAGTTTTCATTAACTCAAAATTACACTATCCCATACAATAGTAATAGCTGCAGATCAAGCACATTAAAAAAAACATGGAAAAAAAACATGGTTTGGAGATTTTAGTTGTTTTACGTTATTTTCCATGCTTCACAAGGTCGTGGGAAACAAAAGTTATCCACCTACACTTTTCCATTTGAAAGGAAAACATCTTTTAACTTTAAAAAAATAGTACCATTCAGAGGCAAAAATAAAAAAAAAAGACACACAGTAAAGCCAAAAGTCCAAACATTAGTAATGTGGGTGGGTAAGTCAATACATTCAAGGATACTGTATGCCACAAACTTCACAACTGATTCTAAAGCAATGCTTACCAAATCCAAATCTAATAATTACGAGACTTCTTTACAGGGCACATCTGTGTACTCTGAGTTATGGAAGGATTTTTTTTAATTATATAAACTAACTTTTAGAGATATTGCTAAGCTTAACAAGTGGGACACTCCCCCTCCCCTCAACTCTTCCTGTTGACGAAACCTTTGCCCTTTCCAAATGGAAATCAAATGTAGTGAAGAAAATATTTTTAGAATACAGCATGTAAAAACTTCATTGATTAAGCAAGTTCCGGTTTGCTTCATACATGTCCTCAATTATGGCTAAAAATAGATGTAGTAAGTGAGATCCAGAACATTAATGCTGCATTAAGCACACAGTGCAAAAGTTAAGGTTCTCATAGCAACATTAACTTGCCCATACTATACGTACTGTAGATATTAAAGTATACATTTAGTAATTAGCAAAAGGGGAAATCCCACTATTATAGAACACTTTAGAGGATTACCTGTACCTCCCAGAACTCTTTTGGAAATCAAATTTAAAAAATGCAGGACAATTTCCTTGTTTAAGATTGTGACTTTATCAATACATGGATTATCACATCCTGGTTGAAATAAATTATATACTTTCAAAAAAGCAAGGTACAGTTAGTAGTATAAGAAATAGAAAGAACAGTGGCAACTTCATGTTATTTATTTACACTCCCATCCTGAACAACAGAGTCCCATGCAGCAATATTACTCATAGTGCTTCTCTATCTTTAGCCCTTTTCCGCAGGGCTGGGGAAGAATTGAGATCTCCCTCCCTTGAGATCTCTGCAAACACTGGGCTCAGCTAACCTTGGTTACTCCCTTTCCTGTGTCCTTCTTATACCCTTCAGCTGTTGGACTAACTGGCTCATCAGCCAATTAGCTTGTACATCCCCCATCAGCCTTTTCCAGGGAAGCTGACTGATGCCTCATGATCAGAGTGCTAGCTCACCTGCTAACTTACCACCTGACTCTCAAACCTTCCTTGAGCAGGTCCTGCAGGAAGGTGCTCCCTGACCGCCCCTCACCCCAGGCCCTCCGGACCTTTTCATCAGGTCCCTACCCCGCGAGCCTCCCCCAGCCTCCCTCTCTGCATACCCGAGGTGGCTGTGCAACTTGTAGCTGGTTCACTTCTGAACCGTGCCAAGGACACATCGGTACACGCTCATGCTCCACACATCTCATTTCATCTCGTGTCCTGCCCTGACACCAAGTGGCGGGACCTTTTACCACCTGTGGAGGGTGAGGAACCCCGGTGGAACAGCCTGTAGTCCATGGGGGATATCAGCAGGCAGCTCCTTCATGGAGCTGTGAGCATGGGTGTGTACCTGGAGGAGTTCACTTCCATCCCTGACTCCTATCCTTTTCACGGCGTGAGGGAGACCCTGGCACACATATACCTGCAGTGCACCAGGTTGCAGCCCCTTTTCCGGCTACTCCAGAACACCCCCCCCCCCCCCCCCCACACACACACACCTTTTTCCTCTATGCACACCTTGTCCATTGCCCCATGAAGTCACAAGACCTCCTCGTTAACCTCCTCTGGTGCTGGCCAAAGTGCCCATTTATGACACCAGGAAGAGGAGGAGGATGCTGGATGGGGAGATGCTCAGCAACTGTGGGGGCTATTTCTGCTCCTCCCTTGGCTCACATATCTGGGCAGAGTTCCTCTGGGCCACATCTGCTGGCTTCCTTGACATATTTGAGGAGCAGTGGGCACTGTCTCAGATTCTATCCTCGGTGTCCCCTTCTGGATCTCTAATTTTGAACTTATGACCCTCATAGCCATTCCCATTTTATCATTTGTTGTCCTCCGCTTTCATTTGAATCCTTGGTGTAGTACAGTCTCTCAAATGTGGCCACCAGGGGCTTTTCTTGTGGCCACAGCCTTCAGGGTGGTGACTGGAGGGGTGGGGGAAAAACAGCAGCCCCTCCCTTGAGACTGCCAGGATTGGTATGTTTGTTACTATATGACTTTTCACTGCCTCCCAGCTAGCTAACAAGTGTGCTGTGAAAAGTAACATTAACATACAAATATCATTTTTCACAGAAGCAGACTTACTAGCTAGCAAGTCTAAAACAAAAACACAACCACAAAATCACAACAACAGGACAAGAACATGCCATATTATCTGTGTTTCTATTCCGTTAGGTCTAATAAAGAATAGAGACAAGTGTACATTATTTTTATTATTCAGTCTGCAAAAAAAAAAATACTTACATAAATAAATTACTGTGATTTGGATGTGTATATGTTCATATTGATATATTTTTCCTAAAGCTAATAAAAGTATTTTAGGAAAAATTGTCAGAGTGACCACCAGCAAGAACGGGTGGCTATACTCTGAGGCCACCAAAAAATTTGTTGTGAGAACCCCTGGTCTAGTAGCTCCTCCGCGTAGGTTCGGGGAGGACTTTCAGATGTGGGCAGGCTACCGCCCGCGGGATTCAATAGGTGCTACCTTCCAGCACTCTCTCACACATAGAAATAGCACAAACAAATCATGCAGGCAAAAGGCACTTGTTAGTCACTTGAACTTTTATGCAAAATCAGAGATGGTGTGCAAGTTATGTGAAGTGAAAGACTTCCAGTAAGAAACCTATATGGCCTAGTAATCATGACAGTTGACCAGAACCAGTTGACCATTTCAAAAGAAACTTTGGTTTTTCATCAGGAATTTTCATCTGATACATGCACATCCAGATCAGTAAGAAAAAAAGTTTTGGAATGGACAGCTAGACAGATTATAGAATAACTCATCTTCTGACTGTGTATGGATTATTAAACTTTGAAGAGAAACAGAATGGATGAATCTTCCTTTTATAGGGTGTGATACAGCATGGCCAGAAGGCAGCAGGAGAGTGATCTAGGATGAGGAGAAGCCTTATTCCCTGTAGATTAATTAAAAGCACCTGAAACCAATTACAGCACCTGAAGCCAGTCACCTGATAAAATCCCCCTGCTTCAATCAGCCAGAGGAGGAGTTGGAGCAGAGTGGTTTGGTGGTGGAGCAGAGAGCAGTTTGGAGGAGTGAAGCAGAGTGGATTGGTGGTGGAACAAAGAGCAGTTTGGAGGAAAGCGGAGGAGAGTTTTGAGAAGTGCTGCAGCGGGCTAAGAAGACCAAGATCCTAGGTAAAGGGACACCTGGCTTGTGCAGAGGGAAGGCAGGAAGCCCCACAAGCTGAAGGTCAGGAGAGGGAAGTAGCCCAGGGGAAAGAATCACTGGTACAAGTGGTTCACCTGCTATCATAGGGCCCCTGGGCTGGGACCCGGAGTAGAGGGCGGGCCCGGGTCCCTCCCTCTCCACTCCCCTTCCCTGGGATACTAGTAGGATAGCTGTTACCCCAGTTCAGGGGCAAGAAATGGCACCCTGAACCCCCCCCCCCCAAGAAGAGAAAGTGCGGGACCCATCATAGTAGTGCTGGCAATTTGCCACAAGAGTTAAGTTTGGAGGCTGATGTCTTCCCAACTAGATCTTTGTCCAACAGCTTCTATAGGGAGATTTTACTATTTGGGTTTTTCCAAGTTTTTGTTCAAGACAATAAAAATTCTGTATTTAGATACAGTGATAAATGCATTTCTAATTGTTAATTTTTAATTTTCATAATGAAGGGCATCTCCTGGTCTGGACACACCTTGCCTGTTTATCAAGTTGTACCTGGTAAAATTAAACTTTTAGATGTTCTACATTCTATTCTACCAATCTTGCAATATACAGTGGTTTTATTAAGACTATATTAGGGCTGTCAATTAAACGCAGTTAACACACGCGATTAACTCAAATTAATTCCACTGTTAAACAACAGAATACCAATTCAAATGTATTAAATTTTTTGGATATTTTTCTACATTTTCAAATATAATCAATTTCAATTACAACACAGAATACAAAGTGTACAGTGCTCACTTTGCACTGTAAAAATGATAAAAATACAAATATTTGTAAACAAAAGAAATAGTATTTTTCAATTAGCCTCATTATGAAGCATATGAATCTTTAGCGCATCTGGCATGTAAATATCTTGCAACAACAGCTACAACAGTGCATTGTAATTAAGAAGTTGGCAGCATTATCTCCCATAAATGTAAACAAACTTGTTTCTCTTAGCAATTGGCTGAACAAGAAGTAGGAGTGATTGGACTTGTAGGCTCTAAAGTTTTACATTGTTTTGTTTTTGAGTGCAGGTTTTTTGTACGTAATTCTACATTTGTAAGTTCAACTTTCATGATAAAGAGTCTGGATTACAGTACTTGTATTAGGTGAATTTAAAAATAATTTTTGATTTTTACCTTACAAATATTTGCAATCAAAAACAAATACAAAATGAGCACTGTACACTTTGTATTCTGTGTTGTAATTGAAATCAATATATTTGAAAATGTAGAAAACATTAAATATTTAAATGGTATTCTATTGTTTAATTGCACGGTTTTAATCGCTTGACAGCCCTAGAATATATTAATAGAAAACATTCATTTTAATTTGGAAGTCATCTCCTGAGGTCAATACAGTACTGCAACAAAGGGAGTCCAAAATCAGAAGGGGGAAGAAAAAAGTTTAATTGCAATGGAATGTGTGGTTGTAATCCATGAGTTGCACCCAGACCAGCATGCGCCCTCCAGTATTGGGGAGGGAGGAGGGGAGAGAGAGAGGAGGGCAAAAATACAAAAAGTGACCCAAAAAAAGGAAACAGTTTTAAACAAACAAGCCATTCTGTATTTTGCTATTTACTCTATGCAAGTCTTTTCTGATGTCAGTCCAAAAAGAGGCACTCTCAGTATTGCGAAGCCCAAGCATTCAGAAATCATGAGACAAGAGAAAACCATGAGATTTTTTAAATGATAAATTTGGATTTTTTTTTTTAATTTTCCTTTCTGGTTATTGAGCTTTTAGAGTTACCACATCTCTTAGTTACCACTTTTTTCTGCAACCACAAAGGCTAGAACTTACCGTATATACTCGTTTATAAGCCGAATTATTTTAGTAAAAAAGGGAAGCAAACGATAAGGGGGTCAGCTTATGAACAGGTATAGAGAGAGGGAGAGCTGGGACACAGTCCCTCCCCTCAACAGAGGGGGCAAGGAGAGGCAGCACAGCAAGCAGAGCCAGAAGGGAAGAGGTGGGGCCAGAATCTCTTTGCTTCTGGCCATGCTGCTCTCCCTCCAGCCTCCGAAGCAGCTGCAGGCAGCTCTGGGGCTGGCAGGCTGCGGCCATGCTGCCCGGCCACGCCTGCCGGAGCAGCTCCAGCCAGGCCACAGACATCCTTCCCTGGCCCACCCCAACTAAGGTGGGAAGGGGAGAGTGGGGGGGTCCTGGACTAGGGGTGGGGTCATATGGGGGGTGGTCACAAGGGTTACTCCCCTGATCCCCCAGTTCTCCCCTGCCCCCCAAAAATTTTTCCCACCAGTTGCTGTCCCAGTCCATGAGGGTAAGCAACTGGCGGGCCGAGACACTTTGTTTACTTAGGTTTACCGCCGTGCCTGCAGACACTCAAGGTAAACAAACCGTCTCGGCCTGCCAGCAGCTTATCCTGATGGCCCAGGAACCAAAGTTTGCCAACCCCCAAATTATAGGGTCGGCTTATGAATGGGTCATAAAAAATTTCAATTTTTACTTATCCATCTTGGGGGAGGGGGTCATCTTATAAACGAACCATCTTATATCGAGTATAGTTTAAAATACTTAATCTGAGATTATCATGTAAAACACTCAACTCTGGAACTAGCTGGGGCATTAAGACAGATAACTACCCTCCTGAGAGGTAGTAACATGGCCTTGGAAGTAAAGCCAAAAACATCTGGGCAATTTTCCATTACGGAATACATTTTCTATAAAATAGCCTTCATTTATACTCTTTTTTTTTTGTGGGGGAGGGGGGTTGAAGGGAGGAGGAAGAAAAATAGCTAGTGTATTTCCATTGAAAATCCACTTGAATAGCCTTTTCAGATTTAATAGCTTCATATGTTAGAAAATTTGACAACATGGGTTATGACCGAGAAAGGAGAGGTGCTGAATTCTCACTATGTTTAAATTTGTATCTTTGACTTGTCCTAGCAAGTTGTGTGCAAGAAAAAGTGAAAATGAGCAATCTGTTTGTCCAAGCTGACTGAAGTAAGAAAAGGTAAAACCACTCAAAATGGTGATGAGTTAAACAAAAAACCCAACTCGAGTGTTTAGTTGTAAAAGAAACGTAATTACTTTTAGAATTACAATTACCCCCTTATCAGTATTCATTTAAATAAATAATTTTCCCCTCTGTAGTAGGAAAATTTTCTAAAAGTTTCCCTGCCATTGCCAAATCCAGTTCAGCTCCACCACAGCATTAGTAAAACAGAGTCATAATGTAGCCAGAATTTAACACTATGTCAATTAGATTTGCTCTGAACCAGGAATAGGTGACAATGTTAAAAATGCCAGTAGAATCCAGCAGCTTGTCTACGCTAGGGCTCCCTACGTTACCAGCACTGGTAAAAAGGTTACCTAAAACAGAGACAGGGCCTATGGTCTGTTATACTAAACTATGCCATGAGTAATAAGGATTTGTCACACAGGAATGTTGGAAAGCAATGGACACTAATTCCTGCCCCCAATCACATGACCTAGGTCAGGATAATGAAGGTTAACACCCTGTCTTATGACAGAAGTCAATACTGCCTGAATTCCAGCAGCTACTGTAACGCCAGGAAGTTTCTACAGAACAAAGAGCAGGGAAATAAAGATTCTATTTAGATCTGAAATGCAATCTCTTGGAAAGTAACTAATAATTTGAGATGGCATTTACACCTGTGAGATGGCATTTACACCTGTGAAACAACCTGTGTTACACCTGTGAAACAACAGAAGCTAACCGAAAAAGCAATGTCTTCTCCACTGCAGGAGACCATTAACCTAGTAATTAAATAAGGCATTTCTAGTTGATCCAGCTTGAGGGTAAGCTTAAAACACTTTACAAACTGCCACAAGTAATTAGCAAGTGCTTTGAAAATTACCACCACAGGTTGATAAGCTATACACAAATTCACTGACTTGTTAGGGAGCATTATGAAATGCACTCCATTCTTGTGGAATAAGAGTACTGAAAGGACAGACACCTATTGGTTTAATCTGAAGTGCCATAGCACAGGGGTAGATCAATCATCTCTCTTCAGTCAAGAGGCAACGTAAAAAGATTTAGCTTATAAGGAGGTTTGCTACAGGACTGAAGGGTGGACAGCCCTGATAAAGAGGCAAGAGAAAAAGGTTATTGGGCAGAAAGCAAAGCTACAGATTTGAAGGAAACTTTCAACCACAGATTAGAATATAAAGTGAGAGGACCGAAGGAAATATCCTTTTGTGTAGTCCATTAAAAGTATACAAACATGAACGCTTGTTTTCATTTTGCTTATATTGAACCTATTTTCTCCCACTGGAATTTTTGTCAAACCATACTTGCAAGTAAACTTGAAATATACAATGGAGACATAAAGCACGCTAAAAATAAAGTGAAAGAGTGCCCAGAATAGATATACCTAATTACTAAAGCTAGTCAAGGAATACCACTATTCCAGAGACTGCACTCAGAAGTAAGGGGGGGAAAATGCTGAAGTCAAAAGAAGCTGAGGAGATTGATAATGACTTCTGCTACTTTTCACCACTGTCCATCCAATGTCAGCAGCATTCAGTGGCACATAAGTTACTAGTGTCTGGTCAACTGCAAATATCCACAACACAAAAATCACCATCATAATCTACCTTTTATGAAAACCTCACCAGAGAACAAAGATTAAAGATTGCCGTCATCTCAAAGTGATCATTCCACAACTGGAGTATAGCGCATCAGTAGTGTAGCATGCAGAAGGTTGCACTATCCTATTTTATCTGCATGAAGAGGACTTCTGTTTCCAGTGCCACCAATCCTGCAGTTTCAGGAGCTCTACATTTTAAAATATATGAAAGACACCAAAGAGAGAGGAACATCTACAAAAACACAGGAGTGGGGGAGGTGGTGGTGAGGACAAAGACAGAAAGGGGAGAGGGCTGCATTATTTTTAAAATAAGTTACAAACAAGGCAATGAGATGTAGAAACTGTAGCTATGTTCCCACCGGGAACAAATCTGTTCTGTTTACACTGGCAAACTTTACAGCTGTAATGCATTATCAGTGCAATTCCACCAGCAGTAATAGTGGTAGAAGCAGTACTATAACCTGGACTCCATAATGGTAAAATAAATAAATGCTGGACACCATACTATCCATCTACACCAGGGGTCAGCAACCTTTCAGAAGTGCCAAGTCTTCATTTATTCACTCTAATTTAAAGGTTTCGTGTGCCAGTAACAGGGCCGGCTCCAGGCACCAGCCTACCAAGCACGTGCTTGGGGCAGCACCTTCGGGGGGCGGCGCTCAGGTGAGTTTTTTTTATTTTTAACTGGGGGGTTGTTGGAGCTGGCTGTGGGCGGCCGGGCTTGCTGCCCTCTCCGCGGCGTTCCAGCGCGGCCGGGAGAGGAGGGCCGGGGCTGGGCTGGCCGCCCGCCCCGCAGCACTCCGGCGCAGCCGGGAGAGGGGGGCCAAGGTCGGGCTGGCCACCCGCCCTGTGGCGCTCCGGCACAGCCGGGAGAGGGGGGCCAGGCTGGCCGCCCACAGCGCTCTGGCACGGCTGGGAGAGGCACTGGCGGGGGGGGGGAGTTGTTTGTGGCACAACACTGGGGGGAGGGGGGGCGGTGTTTCCGTGGGCGCTGGGGGGTGTGTGTGTGTGTTTTGTTTTGGTGGGGCGGCGGGGGGGGTTGTGGTTTTTGGTTTTTTTTGCTTGGGGCGGCAAAAATGTTAGAGCCAGTCCTGGCCAGTAATACATTAACATTTTTAGAAGGTCTCTTTCTAAAAGTCTTTAATATATAACTAAACTATTGTTGTATGCAAAGTAAATAAGGTTTTTAAAATGTTTAAGAAGCTTCATTTAAAATTAAATTAAAATGCAGAGCCCCCTGGACCTGGTGGCCAGGACCCGAGCAGTGTGAGTGCCACTGAAAATCAGCTCGCGTGCCATAGGTTGCCTACCCCTGATCTACACTATATCTTCTACTGTTGCTACAATGTGTCATGAGTTAGTGTCAAAAGTTTTTGGTATAGAGACAAAACCTGGGAGCAGAGGGCACTCACCACAGGATTATGCACTTATGTTGTTTCTAACCAGAGTTCTCAAGCTTTTTTTCTCATTTTCCCTCCAATTGAAATGTTCTGTCATCCCGGCTTTAATATCCCCCTCGTCACAATACCAACATTTAGACAACCATTCATGTCACTAAAACATTTACTCTGTTAATTGTCAAAACCAAAGATTGAACTTTAAACCTTAAAACCACAGTTGCATACTCAATCTTTGAGTTAGCAAGTTTTAAGAAGGGAATTTCTTTTTTGGGACTTTATCTTATCTTCCCAGGTTTAAAAAAAAACAACAAAAACCTGATTTGATCATGAAGTGATTTAGCTATTGCTTACAGCTTCAATGAGTCAAAACTATGTATCAACAACATGTTTTGCCATTTTATTAAAAGCTACAATTAAAAAGTTACATAAAGTTCACAATACAGATCTGCTCCAGCAGCATACTGCTTTAAGTGGATGGGTTTATTTGCTCAAAACTAGTTCATCCTAACATTAGACAAAAATGTAATTACTGTAATTTGGCAACAGACATTATTTGAAAGCTGGATTTATAGTCAAAGGGGCAAATAGAAAAACAGTGTTCACAATTTTGTAAGAAATATTTTGAAATATATACTTTTACTTTAGGAGTGTTTTTATGGCTCTTAAACATAGTTCATGTCAACCTTGTGTTATCTACCGATATTAATTCTGCTGCAAGAAAGTTTTCCCTATAACATTATATACAGCTCTCTAAAAGAGAACTTGCACTAAATATATTCCCAACAACCTATGCAAATCCACTCACCTAGTCTCATTTTTCAAATTAAACAGACATCAATTTGTGGGCAGGAAGGAGGAAATCATACCCAAGATTTTTCACCTACTATAAATGAAAAGAGCAAAGGAAAGAAGTTGCTGCTTTTTTCCAGCTTGACTACTTTCAATATTGAACCGTTTTTATATGCACTGTTTGTCTGTTTTGTGGACTTCTCATACAATTGAGAAAAATACATTTTTGAAAGGTAGGAAAATAAAAGTTAGAAGGATAACTCAAGAAGCAGATGTCACTGAAGGTACTTTAACACCAAAGATTGTGAAACATGATAAAAATCAAGATAGCTGGCAACACTGAATCATTTGAAGAAAAAAAAAAGTTATTCTTTACGCCCCCCTTCCGGAGTCTCATGATTATATGAGAAACTCTTAAAAAATGGAATCAGAGAGATTATAGACTTTATGCTTGTGGAGAAGAGTTTGAAAACATGAATCCTAAAGGCGCACGCACGCACGCACACACACACACAAAATAAAAGGAACACCAAGATTATTTTTTCAAGATCTCATTTTGGGGAGCCTGACTCAATTTTTGAATGTTTGGGGTTGGTAATACTGTTAATTAGATTTCACATTTGTGTTCCTTTACAAGTCACATACAGCCAGTGGTGTAGCAAAGAAGCATTCACAAGCACCCCATGAGCTCTGCTCTCAGAGAAGAAAGGAGGTCAGGAGCGCCACAAGATTAGAAATGCAAGCTTCTACTCCACTTACCTCAAAATCAAACATTGCACGTATTTATGGCAAAGAGGGCAGAACACCTGGCTAGGAGTGACCTACTGGCTTGATTTAAGTGTGGGTCCCAATTCTGATTTGTCTTTTATAAAGCTCTCCTTTCAAATAGTGGTGTCGAACTTCATACATGGTCTCACATTTGTATTTTAAAGCTTGACTTCCTGTTAGACAAGCATTTTGCTATAAATCTGGAAGACTGCATTTGTCTCCGAATGTATTGCCCCCACAGATCCTACCATGGAGCATTTGTTCTGTGACAGAATGACAGCATCCATTTCAAAAGCAGCTAGTTCTTGGGGAGTGTTTGCATACTAGGGTTGTCAACTTTCAACTCGCACAAAACCAAACACCCTTGCCCTGCCCCCTGCCCTGCCCCGCCCCTCCTTTCAGGCCCCACTCATGTCCCGCCCCTTCTCCGAGGCACCACCCCTGCTCACTCCATCCCCCCTTCCCTCGGTTACTCACTCTCCCCACCCTCACTCACTTTCACTGAGCTGGCTCAAGGGGCTGGGGTGCAGGAGGGGGAGTGGGCTCCAGAGTGGGGCCAGAAATGAGGAGTTCAGGGTGCAGGAGGGGGCTCCGGGCTGAGACAATGGGTTGGGATGCAGGAGGGGGTGAGGGCGCTGACTGGGGGTGAGGGCTCCTGGGTGGGGCCAGGGATGAGGGGTTTGGGGTGCAGGAGAAGGCTCAGCCGAGGTGTTCAGAGTATCAAAGCCCTGGACTGAGGCAGGGCGTTGGGAAAGGATAAAGGCTCTGGACTGGGGTTGTGGGTTCCAGGGTAGGGCCATAAATGAGGGGTTCAGTGTGAGGGAGGGGGTTCCAGGTTGGGGCAAGAGATTGCGGTGCAGGCTCTGGCTGGGGGTGCAGGCTCTGGTGTGGGGCCAGGGATGAGGAATTTGGGGTGCAGGAGGGTGCTCCACACTGTGGCTGAGAGGTTCAGAGTGCGGGAGGGGTGAGCGGCCGTACCTGCGGAGGCGGCAGGTAAACAAACCGGCCCGGCGTGCCAGGGGCTTACCCTGAGCAAGCCGCAGGCCAAGTTTGGGAACCACTGCTCTAGGGAATAGCCCAGTATTACTAAAGTAGGTGTTGAGGGATACAGCTGGTGATGAATTGTCCAAATAGAAAACCTTGTCCATTTAGCTATATAAGCAAGTCTGGTTGAAGGTTTCCTGCTTTGGAGAATAAAAGTTCTGATCTTCAGCTGAACAGCTTTTTTAAGTGGACATCAGCCAGCCAGGATCCACACTGTTAGATTGGCCCATTGATCTGAGAGACAGTGTCAGCCAAAGCCCTTCAGCCATGGGGGCTGCACCAATAAGTTCATTAGATCAAAGTACCAGAAATTCCTGGCCCATGCTGCAGCTATCATAATCAGTTCTGCATCTTGCCTCAGTGCTCTTGGTATCATGAAAATGGGTAGAAAGGCATACATCAGTCCTGGTATCCAGAGGATGAGAAAGGCATCTGTCAGGGAGCCTTGGCTTGAACACAGTCTGAAACAATGTCTGATACTTATTTTCGCCATATCATCTAATTCCTGGGAATCCCCATTAGCAAAATCTGTTAAACTAATTCTTTTATGGACCATTCATGGCTGTCAGAGAATTGCCTAACAAGTTGATCTGCCAGGATATTCTGAAGGCCAGAAAGGTGCAGAGCCACCAGTGGGATCTGGTTCAAAATGCACCCATTCCAAAGTGGTGTGGCACTGCCTCCTCCTGACAGAGGGGATACGATCTTGTGCCCCTTTGCCACTTGACATTATGCATAGCTTGGTGCTGTCAGCACTTGTATTATGGATCCCTGAAGTAGAGACAGGAATTATTTTTACATGCCAGGCAAATAGCGGAGCGCTAGGGTTTTTTAGGACCTGAATCTCAAGGTTATCTAGATGAGCCTCCTTCCCCTCTCTCCTGCCAATCCCTGAGTAGAGGCATCTGTGACCCAAATCTTGGGAAGCAGAGGTTCAGAGAAAGGCTCTCCACTGCATGTATGAAGAAGGTCCTTCCAACAGGTTAACCAGGAGAGGACTTCTTATGGGAAACATGACTATCACATCCATGCGGTGTCTGCTAGGTAGATACACTGATTGCAACCACCACCAAATGTGGAGCGTAGGTGAAGTATGGCATACTGTGTGATATAAGTACATGATGCCATCTGTCCTGGAAGTCTGAGAAATCTTCTCACTAATGTTCTTGGGTGTCTCTGAAGTTGGTTGAAGAGACTTATTGTTTAGAATCTCTCTCTGATTTGGAGTCTGTTAGCACTCCTATAAACTCTATTCTAGGAGTTGGAGTTCATGGGGTCTTTTGTCTGATGACTTGAAGCCTACAAAGGCAAGGAACTTCAGAATTACTTGAATCGAGTTGTCATTTGTTTTGATTATATTCCTAGAATCAGCCAGTCATTGAGGTAAGGATAGACCTGGATCCCTTGTCTCTTTATATGAGCTGCCACAACTCTGAAGCACTTGTGGAACATCCTTGGTGCTGCAGAAAGACCAAAGGACAGGACCCTGAACTGGTAGTGAGATGTTCCTAACAGGAATTTGAGGTACTCCCTGTGAGCTGCTTGGATTGATATATGGAAATAGGCATCTTGGAGGTCAATGGTGGCACTCTAGTCCTGAGAATCCAATGCATTGAAAAGTAGGAACCTGTAACGGCAAATGAAGACGTTGACATACTAAAGATCCAGGATGATCACCAACCCCTTTTCTGCTTTGGGAATAAGAGTAAAGGGAATAAAACCCCTGCCCTTACGCACCAAGAGGACCTTCTCTCCCTCCTACAATTGGGAGCAGTGGTCTACTTCTTATTTGAACAGTCTATTATGAGAAGCGTTCCTGAAAAGGGACAGGGAAGGGATTGGAACTGAATAAGATGCTCTTTGCTTATGATCTCCAGCATCCACCAGTCCAAGGTAATGCCAACCTTTTGGAAAATAAAAATAGGCAGTTGCCAAAGAAGGGGTGGGCGTGTTAAACACAGAATGCCACAGGTCGTTCTACCAGGATCTTGACAACGTCATCATGCCTGCTGCCTGGTGGAAGCCCCAGACTGTGGGGCAACACAGAAGGCCAAAAGTTGTTTATGATAGAGTCTGTCTCCTCCTCTGAAGTTCTGAGGTCCTCTTGACTCGTCGTAATATTGAACAGGGAAGCAGTCTGAAGGAAGGCTGTTGGCATGACTGCTTCCTCCATGAGGTAGGGATGTAGAGGCCCAAACAGGGCTATGACTTTGAAGAGTTTAAGGAAGAGAAGGATCTCATCCATTTCATTGTTAAAAAGTTCATTACCCTTGAATAGGAAGTCTTCATTTGTTACTTGTACCACCCTGTGGATCCCTGAAGATTGAAGCCATGCTGACCTCCTAATGGTTATTGCAGGGCCCATCATGCATGCTGTAGTGTCAGACATGTCTAGCACTGCCTTAGTGACATGCAGTCAGTCCTCCACCATGAGAGACATGTGCTGCTTCTCTTGAACCACTTCGAAGGGGCTATTCAAAGTTTCTGCCATGCACTTCATCAGGTTCCAGAATACTTTGAATTCATCAACTGAGGCAAACATGGGTGAATTACCTGCCTCATCTAGGGAGGAGGGAGAGATTGCAGCAGTTCTTCCCCTGACAGCTGATGTTTTCCTCACTCACCTCCTTCTGCCTCTCAAGTATCAACTGGCTTGTCTGAAGCAACTTAATGTGTCTCTTTGGAAAGGGTGGCCTAGCCCTGGAGACAGTTAATTAAACCAGCTTCCTGGAGTATGGCTGCCCACCCCAGGGTGTCCAGGAAAACCACTCTTGTTAAGGCTAGAAATACTGAAGTGGAGGACACAGAAGGGTACCAAGTAGGATAATCCCTACAAACCCCTGGCCTCTTCCTACTTTCCATCATGGACTCCTCCCTAGAATCCTTCCCTGGCTCCCAATGCGAAAGCCAGGGAGGGGAAGGTGATCGAGATGAGTCTCCACTATGCTCAGCAAGAGGAGGAGGAAAAGGAGAAAAATTCTTCTAAAGAGGCCACTCTGGCAGTTGTGCCGTCTTGGAATAGGAGAGATCGGTATCTCTTTAATCTGGCATACTGACAGCTCAAACTGAAATTACCCTCAACATCTCAAGGAGAGGTGACTAGTACACAGATAAGTCATACATGTGCTGAAAGACCTAGATGCCAAGATAGTGCTGAGGTAGTAGGTACCATAGAGGTAGCTGGTATCAAAGTAGAAGGTACTGGGGCTATGGTCACCTAGGCACTCAGTGCTGAGGATCTGGATACCAAGGCACTCAGTGTCAGGGTCAATACCAAAGGGTCACTACTAAAGGGAGTGCAGTCAGCCAGTTAAGAGGGTACCACATATGTGGACATGGAAGTTGGTACCAGGGAGCCAAAAGGGCCTTCTCAGATTGTTGGCCTTCGGTGAAATGAATCCAAGCCTTGGTCTACACTAGGCGAGGGGGAAATCGATCTAAGTTATGCAACTTCAGCTACGTAAATAACATAGCTGAAGTCGACGTACTTAGATCTACTTAGATCTACTGCTGCCGCTCCCTCGTCAACTCCGCCTGCGCCTCTCGCGGCGGTGGAGTACAGGAGTTGACAGGAGAGCGCTCGGGGGGTCGATTTAACGCATCTAGTCTAGACACAATAAATTGACCCCCGCTGGATCGATTGCTGCCCGCCGATTCGGCGGGTAGTGTAGACATACCCCAAGACAGGTCATGCATCCGATGACCCTTTTATCTCCGTCTGCCTGTTCTGGGGACAGCAACCTGTGCCTTGGCTCATCTTTGGAACAGTGTTCCTTTCTGCCCATCAGACATCAACACTGATGCAATGGCAGACAAACAGGGTCTCAGAGTGGATGCGGCCTGGGAGCTTGTGCTGGAATCATGGCTCATCAGGTCAGAGAGAGAGATTGCCTCGATGGTGGAGGTTTGGTTGTAGCCTCTCTCACTCCCTTGGGCACAGAGAGAGTGTATCGACCTCTCTAGGAAGAACAGCTTCAGATGTGTTTCACTCACTTCGAGTGTGCTTGGAGAAAGAGCAACAGATGGAACACCACACTAGGATTTGGCTTCCAGGATAGAACAATCTCTGTTACGGTCTGTCATTAATAGGCACTGAAGCATTGAACAGGTCTTAAATCCTGATGACTTGACTTCTGCCATAATACTAGTACCTGTATTTAATTGGAGGGGGATGGGCAGGAGAGGAGAGAAGGGGTTAGTCTCACTAACACTGATTGAAGGGTTTTAAAATATATATGTATGTTTTGCCAGGGGGTAGAACAGAAACTACACTAAATATTATACACAAGCCTAAGGAATATTACACAATACAGAGAAAGTGAACACTGTAGGGGTTTCAGTGTAGTAGCCGTGTTAGTCTGTGTCAGCAAAACGAAAATAAGAAAGGAAAAACTTGTAGCACCTTAGAGACTAACAAATTTATTTCAGCATAAGCTTTCGTGGGTTAATACCCACTTCATCGGAGTGGGTATTAACCCACGAAAGCTTATGCTGAAATAAATTTGTTAGTCTCTAAGGTGCTACAAGTTTTTCCTTTCTTATTTTCGTTTTACTGTAGGGGTTGTGTCTCATGTAACAAGGAACTGAGGGACAGTTGGGCCTCCTCTGCCCTTTATGCGCTGGGGCAGGAGGGCACAGACTTGGTCCAAAAGGATACTGCTAGCCACAACAATCCATGCTCTCAGCATGGGGCACATCTGTGCCAAGAGTGAAATCCGTGTGGATGTTCACTCTGAGACTGACTATGCTTGGGGCATTTGCTCACTAAATTTGTCTAATGAAAACTGAGTTACTCTCTTTTGTTCCACACAACAGAACATACTGGAATGCTGTGGTAGCAGGAATTTTAACTTTAGAGTATTTATTTCTCTGCCCCATTTAGAATTTTCACTTTCTATAAGTTCTGGAAGTATTACGCACCACAGATACAGTATGCTCTAAAACGATTAGGCATACATTACTATTTATTGAATATTGTATTTGGGAACGAGCCAAGAGAAGGTAGATTTCAGAAAGATGAATCCTTGTAGCCATTACACAGGGGTAGACTACCACTTCTGTTAATACCCCTACAAAACAGATTCAGCCTCAGGATTCTCTCCCCTTTAGCTCTTACTCACAAATAGTTTCTCTACTATTCTTTACAACTAGGTCAGGAGATTGTCATGTCTAGAATATAGTAGCCACAAGTACAAGATATACAGATCAGAGCTCTTTGCACCCTCTTAAATCATTCATCACCCTGTCAATAACAAAAGAACACCTCTGAGTTTAGATGACTTCATTTCCTAGTGCAAAAACATAAATGCTGTCAGTGAGTGTATTAAATCAAAACCAACTGTCTAGCTTGCTGTCCTACATCAGCATCTATCATCTGAACAGTAAAATTTTGATGCATTATACCTTTTAAAATATAATTCATTATAATGGGGAGAAATGTAGTCCATAATATAGCTACTATTTTTTGCAGCTTAAGTGAACATTTACAAAGTACTATGTGAAAATAAAACATCTGCTAGCATAGCTGAGAAACCATACCAGCTTACACTATATGACATATACTTTGTAGATTTATGGCTAACATTGCCAGCAAGCAGACAAGTGTCTCAAAATTCCTGGGAGGAAGCTCTACGGTAGAACTAAAAAAAGTCTCTCGGGTCTAAGATTAATGCTTCTACCATTAACAAAAAGGCACACTAGTAGTTCTTCCCAGTAGTAGTTTTCCAAGTCCCCCTTAAAATCCCACTCCTACAGACACTTATGCAAAAAGTGGCCCTATTGAAATCAATGTAATTATGCAAGAACATGCTTAATTTTACTCATAGAAGTGTTTAAGATGGAGCCCTAAAACTTATTTTCTTGTTGCTTACAAGGAATGAGAAACTTGACCATTAAAAAAAATAACCTATTGAAATCATAAAGATAGGGACATACAGTAGGGCGAACAGGTAACCCTTCTCCTACCCTATTCCACTACTTATTTGTTGAACTCACTCATTGCATTACACTTTTATTTTAAATGTAAGTTCCTGGAGCAGGGACTTTTATTATTATTATTTCTGTCATATGTCTAGAACACATCCACTATACAACAGTTACAATGCAAATTTGCAGTTAGCAGATTCCCTTTTACTACACACACAAAATCAAAATAAACATACCAGACCCACTAAGGAATTCTCATTTTTCACCAATGCCATCCTGCTGGTTGGCAACAGAGGTGGAGGGACAGCAGCATTATGAGAAATTAAGGATTTTTTTGCCACTATGCATATTTAAATGTTCTCAATACTGACACATTAGGGCACCTCAGTGGTGAACTTAGAGAACATAAGACTCTCAAAGAAAAGGAACAAAAGACAGTAAAACCCACTTGAATCACAGAACATACTAGGGATGTAAACATTTTTTAAAAGTACCCGTTTAAAAATTATATCAGTTAACCGTTTAATCATTAACTTCACAATCTACCCCTAGCTTGGGGGAGCACCCACCCTGCTGTCTCTCCTTGGAAGTGGAGTACAGTGGGCTTGGGGATCATTTGTATGTGCATGGTTGGGCACTGCGCGCCTTGCCCTGATCCTACCCCTCGCTCTCCCAGTTACTAGGGGCTGCCTAGTGCGACTAGTTTGGCGGATCACTGCCGGGAAAGCAGCGGTACCAGGGCAGATCCAGTGGTTCCCTGGCAAACCCACTGCTGCAGCTAGCGGCAAGAGAAGCAGAGCTGAGAGGAAGGGGGTTGCCAGGCTGCCCCCAACAGTGCTCTCTCCACCAGGCATGAGCTGCTCCAGCGGTGGCCCGAGTTGGAACTGCAAGCTCCAATGCCCCCAACCCCGGTATTGCTGCAGTGTTTTTAGTGTGCACATTGATAAAATAATTTCGTGACATTGTAATACCTAATCTGTTTTAAATGCTAATTGCAATATATTAACGGTAAGACTACTACTTATCCGTTAACTGTTTAACCATTTAATATTTTACATCCCTAGAACATACTAGGGTAAATTTTAAAAGTGCTGATGGGGCTAAAAATGTTTCTGGCCCATTAAAGTTAATATATAGAACAGCTAAGTCACTATGTATAGCATTAGAAAAATCTGTCTAGCTACCTGAAAGAAGAAGGCATCAACAGGTACCACTGTTTGTGTTTCTCGTTCTAACATTTTCAACCCAAGTACAGAGGTCATCATCTGTCCAGCAAACTTAAGTATTTTTTTGTTTTGTTTTAAAGTCATGTCAAGGGGAAGATGTTTTTACCTTAGGTACACATTGCTTTAAAATGCACATTGTCCTTTCATATGTTCAGCATAGTTTGAGATGAAGTACGTGTAGTTAATATTCAGAATACTAATTACATAATTAATTTGGTTTATAAAGTACTTATACTAGAATATTTTCTTGGAGTTCAGATAATTCATTAATATAATAACTATAATCAAATCTCATGCCTCAGGGTTTCAGCTAGTCGCATGCAGGGGTCAGGAAGGAATATTTCCTCTCCCCATGTACAACTGGCCAAGCATACTCTCAGGTTTTCTGCCTTCCTTTGAAACATCACAGATTGGCCAGAGCAGGAAACGTAACACAGGTTGGGGTGGATCAGTGCTCTGAGGTGGTATAGAGAATCTTCTCTCTCAGATGTCTGGCTGAAGTGTCTTGCTCAGGGTCAAATTGACTACCAGATTTGGGGTCAAGGAGGAATTTTTCCTTCCGGTCAGATTGACAGAGACCTTGAGGAGTTTTCACCTCTATCACCTACTAAGATCATTTATGCATCTGACCTAATCAATTCCCTCCCATTGCAGTGGCCTGTTCTCCGTATGTGGCATACAACTTACGGCATCTGTGCCATACAACTACTGTGCATCTGGGAGCGAGCCTCCCAGACAGGTCCACAGACCCATGCTAGCACTCCAAAAATAGCTACGCAGATGTTGTTTAATGTTGGGTTATCAAGTTCACAGCCCCCAGGCTCCAGAGCCGGATCCCCTGCCCAAGCCACAACATCTACACAGCTATTTTTAGCGAGGTGGCACAAGACATGCTAGCACAAGTTTGCAGACCCAGGCTGGAAGGCTCATTCCAGATGCAGTGTAGACATGTCCTAAGTCTTTTGAGAACTGAAATGCTGGGTCTAACATCAGTAGGCTTAACATAGGGATATCTGAATGAAATGCAACGGCTTGTGATATGTAGATCAGACAATGATCTAAGGGTTCCTTCTGGCCTTGAACTATGAATTCTTAGTGCTACATATACTCCTATTTAAAAATGTTAGTCTTAGACTTTCAAGAAGTTGGCCTGATCGCAAAAAAAGTCAGTTTCATGTAAATATTTGCCTGTCAAGATGCAATGTTCATCACTAATGAATTCTACCCACAAGCCAGAACAACTTGGAAAAAAATGCAATCAGCACCTTAAGCACACCCTCAGTTCTGCAGGTTAAGTAATTTTATTTAGCTACCATCATAAATATAAATGGTATAACAAAAGTTAAGTATCAGAGGGGTAGCCGTGTTAGTCTGGATCTGTAGAAGCGACAAAGAGTCCTGTGGCACCTTATAGCCTAACAGACATATTGGAGCATAAGCTTTCGTGGGTGAATACCCACTTCGTCTGGCATGCATCAGACAAAGTGGGTATTCACCCACGAAAGCTTATGCTCCAATACGTCTGTTAGTCTATAAGGTGTCACAGGACTCTTTATAACAAAAGTTGACATTAAAAAGAAATAAGAGTTTCTTGGTCAAAGTGTACCTAATTTTAAAAAGACAGACACAAAGGTGTGAAAGAACCCTTTGTTTATTGTTACTGGCTATGAAGTTATTCAAAGTTTTAAGACAAAACATATACCATGGCAAAAACTTCATTAAGTTATTCCAAGGAATGCTGACACATGATAAAAGATTTTGTGAAGTTATTCTTAAAGAGACAGAGATAGAAAAACTGGCCAGCCAAGGCAAGCAGATATTAGGGACCAAATGGAAAAAAAGAAGCTGTCTGTCTCTTTGGGGTAGAGAAGAAAGCACAGTGGCCCCAACAAATCCACTCCTTTAGTAGTATAAGAGGGGAGGGTAAGGGAGCAGATCCATTCAGGCTACTTGTTACTCAAGGGAGGGAGAAGCCCAAAAAGAGTAGAGCAGGCCCTAAGCCACTGCTCCTCTAATAGTAAGGGAGTGGAAGCAAAAAGCAGAGGGCCCAGGTTCAAGAGAAGGGCAGTAGGGGTGGGAGCAACAAGAAGAAGGCAGGACACTAATTGGTTTAATGTGCAGGAACAGCAATAACTGGGCACATGGAACTAATTAGATAAAACTATTTATTTGGGGGAATGCAGATGTGGTACTTAATTTAAATTAAGATGTGGTGGAACAGGTATTTTTCACACAGGCTAGAAGGATCAGTCTTCGAGCATGTAGGTATCAAGGAGGTTTTCAAACTCTGAGTTTTGTTTTGTTTTTTTAAACTCTCAACTTTCCTCACTTTCAAGAGTGTGAGTACTTAGGATCCAGTTCTGCAACCTTTCACTTTGAAGTGAAGACTGTGCAAGTAACGCAGCTAATCACTTGAGTGAAAGTTATGGGACTGAACCCTAAAACAGAATTTTTATTTAAGACTTCATTTGTTCTTGCTGCTTATTCCTCACCTGACAATGCTTCTGGTATTACAAGTGGTTGCTGTGAAAGTGATTATGTCATCACAAAAAAGGATTAGTGACTTCACGTGAGGAAAATAGGATTTCATCTTCTCCTGCTGCATAAGACACAAAAGATTGTTTTTCATGCAGCAGTCCCTAGTAGATGAGGAGAAAGAGTGATATACACGTTTTCTAAAATAGTGTTGTTCTTTATCATCAATATAAAATTGAAGAATGCAATTCAGCTTTGGTTTCAGTCTCCTCTAGCCTTTAGCTGCAAAAGCAAGCGATCTGGTTATCATGCTTCTGAATTCCTATAAGAGTATTTTAAATGAATGCCAGATTTTCATGCTAGTAGCAAACCACAAAGAACAGTTGTGTTGGCGATAAAAATATTCTTCTCTGCTTAAACAAAAATGCACTTCAAACCACTGCATTTTTTCCACTGCAGGAAATTGTTTTAGATTAAGAAGTATATTTACACCTGAATATTTATCCAGAGGTCGATACCATGATTTCCTATCTTCATTGTTTAGATCAGTAAAATAACTGACCAATAACATAAACCCATGTACTTTTTAATTTTACATATTTATTAAGATTAAAAACTTACCTTCAGATTAGAGTAATACATGAGACAAAAAAAGAAGGTAATCATTAAAGATTAACCTTTGATAAAAGATCACCACACTGAGTCTTAAGTGGGGAGATAACCAGACTATAATTAGGAGGGTGTTTCATACTAATGAATACTTTGCAATTCTTTTAAGGCACACACACTATTTCACATCCTAGTTTCAATCAAGACACACTAAAAAGTGACATACTTGTACTTATTTTAAAAAGTGCTCAAGGAAGATGCTGTTCCTGTCAATGTTCACTAACCCTTCCTCGCTAGGAGCCCAAGCCTGCAGCCATGCAAGCATCATATCTTTGGGCTCAGACCCAGCCCAGCATGTTTGGACCCCAGGACTCTGTCTAGTCTGGTTTTTAAAATCACAGTTTCTGTGTGTGTTGGGGGGGGGGGGGGGGGGGGACGTTACAACCCTGGTCCAGCACACCACCGAAAACCCACCAAACGATTCCCAAACCAAAACCTTTAGCTTTGCCACTGACGGGCCTATTATTGGCCCCCAGAAGGTTGCAGATAGGCTGGAGGATGCTCAGCCCGCGTTTAGCGCCCAGCCTGCGACACAGCACAGCTCACGGGTTAGGCAGCTTCTCCACACCTCATCCTGAGCAGGAGGGAACAAGCCTCCTTCGCCGCAAGAAACTGGAAGCAATCCCGCCGCCTGAGCAGCTCCAGGGCGGGGGTGGGATCGGCAGGCTGCGGAGCTCCCAGAGCTCAGGTGCAGCATCCCAGCAGGGCAGCAGCCACCCTTCGCACAAGCAGCGAGCTCCCCGAGCCCCTGAACGCGCCCCAGCACCCCCCTACCCCGGGCAGGGGCGCGGGGCTCACCTCGGCGGCGGGGATGTTCACCACACCTGTCGATCGCCTCTTCTCCCGCAGCTTCCTCTTCTCGATCTGCCCCTTCCCCTTCCTGGCGCTGGGACCGGAGCTTTTCCCCTTCGCCGCCGCCTTCTCCTCCTCCGGGGAGCCGGGCGCGGCGGGGGGCTTCCCCGCAGGCTCGGCCGCTCTGCCCCCGGCTGGGGGCGGGGGCTCCTTGGAGCCGGCTCTGGCGGAGAGGGGGACACAGTTCGTGCCCCCGCTGGGGGACGGGGCGCCCCGCTCCGGGGCGGGCGGCGGGGGGGCCAGGGCGGCGGGGTGCAGGGTGCTGTGGAGCTCGGCAGCCGAGGCGGCGCTCCCGGGGGCTTTGCCGTCAGTCCCGGCCGCTACCCCCGGCAGCGGCGGCGCCTGCTTCGCCCGCATCTTCTCGCGCTTGGCTTTCCACTCCTCCAGAAAGTCCGTGGTGCTGCCCCCGCTGCTCCGGTAGCCGCCGGACGCCATGTTCCCAGCGGGGCAGACGGGCGATGCTCCGGGGGGGGGGGGGGGGGGAGGAGCGGCCACGGGCCCAGGCACCACAGGCTGCGGAGAGCACAGGGGAGCGTGAGAGGCAGCCCCGCCCCCAGGGAGCCCCAGCCGCCCCCCCACCCAGCGCCCCAGGCAAGCGCCGCTCAACCCACGTCCCACCCACCTCCAGGGGGCCCTCACTACCCCCCCCCCCCCCACCTAAAGGAGGCCCCTATGAAACTCCCCAACTATCTCACACCCCTCCCGCAGGATAGCCCCTATTCGCCCCCCCCCCCCCGAGGGCGCTTGTCCACCCCGCCAACAATCCCGCTCCAGGGAAAGCGTCCCCCCGCCCAAGTCACCCCGCTCCACACGCTCCAGCTGCTCCCGCGCCCCCTCCCCTGGCAGGGCCAGAGCAGCGAGCGCCCCCCAGCGGACCCGGGGAGGGTGAGTAGCTACCGGGCTAGTCCCGGGCCCCCCAGCGGGGGCTCCGCGTCACTCGCTGCAGGGGGCCACCCCGCCCGGGAAGGCTCCGCCGCGCAGCCCCGTGGCCACACCACCCCCGCCTGCAGCAGCGCCCGGCGCGACTCCCCCACCGCTGTCCCGCTCACCCACCTCGCCGCTGCGGGGAAAGGGGCCGCGGCGCTGCCTGCCCCGGCTCCAGGTGAGTCGCAGCTGCTCGCACTGCCCCACTCCCGGAAGGAGCTGAGCAGCCCGAAGTTTCCCGAGCGCCCCGGGCCGGGCGGCGGCGAGCAAAGCCGAAGCGCGGGCGGAAGCGGCCGAGAGGGCTTTAACAATGGGGTGCGGGGGAAGGGGGAGGGATCCCGCCGTGGGGGGGACCCGCCCTGCCAGCCCGCCAGCCAGTGCCCGGGAGCGCGGCGTCCTGCCCGGACGTGGCGAGCCCAACCCGGCTTCTCTGCGGAATGTCCCCGTGGGGCAGCTCGAGTCCGTAAGCGCAGAGCCGTCCGGCCGCTGCGCTGTGTCCCTGTGTGGGGAGAGCCCGCTCCCGCGAACGGCTCTGCCTTGCCGAAAGCCCGGTCCCCAGCTGCGATGGACGGTTCTCACCTAGTCGGAGACCACCTGTGTTTCCAGAACCAGGCGAGTGTCACTGCCACCCACTCAGGGGTTTGGTAAACCATTCCCACAGCTCAGAGGTTATCCCCAAAGCCGCCCCCAGCTCTTCCATCTGCAAAGCGGGCTGGGAAAACGGAGATTGTAAGGTCTCTGGCACAATGACAGTCTGTTTGTACTGCACCTTGCACAATCTGATCTTGGTCTTCCAAGTGCTACCACAATATACATAAATAGTAATGATAATGGGTCTTTGGAGAAGTATCTGGCCCTACAGTCTGACCAGAAATACCATGAGAATATCCTTTCTTGCCTTGTGCTTGTGGTTCCAGCCAGAAAAGGAGATATATAAAGGTATCTGAACACTTCACAACCTCAAAAAGTTTGAATCCAAAGATCTGAGAAAGGGTGTTCTTATTCAACAGAAGGATTGTCAGATCCTACCTACAATACATGTAAGAAACAATTGGTTTAATAGTATGTGTTACTGTTATTTTATTCCTCCTATTAAAATCTTTTCTTAACAGCCCTGTATATACAGTAGACTAAATGATGCTTTGTAGCGTCTCCAGCTGATCACAACTCATGAATTACTGTGTATGCCATACTAACTTCCCTTTGCTGTCCACAGATCCGGTAATTGACAAACTGAAATTTGTCATTTACATTAATTCCCTCAGATCTCATTTGCTTCTGAAAATGAAAGATGGCTATAGTCAAAACAAGGCATTCTCTCTCTCTCTCTCTGACAAACATTGAGGCATCTTCCCATTCTAAATAATACTGGGGCTATCCTGTCCTTGAGACTATAGCTGTGTAGGTCTCACTGTCAAGTACAGCAGATGGTTTAGTTAAAGTGTACAGTATTCATGGACACCCTAAATTTCTGTAGATCAACTGGCAGAAGTTTGCCTAGGAAGCATGATCAACCAAGGTTTACTTCCCTGAATATCACCGTAGACACCCTGAAATGTAACTGAATTTTCAGACATTAGTGGTTTTAATGTTGTGGAACTTCATGATCCATTTAATCCTGGTTTACAAGAGGTATATTTACAAAATTGAATGATCTGCTTATTTCAATAGATGCAGGCATCTTGGGACAGAGGAAGGGAGATGTGATAGCATGATTGTGTCACAAACAAAGGAAATCCAGATACCTGGGACTGTGGAAGTTGGAGCATATCTCATTGTCATCCACCTCTTTCCTATCCCATTCAGATTCCATTGCAAATTTGGCCATCTGGTTAATAAAACTCTTAGTGGATTTTAAAATGTAAACTCTTCGTGGGGGGGCGGCATTGTGTGTTTAGCACAATGGTGCCCTAGACCCTGACTGGGGCCTCTAGGCATTCCAACAATATAAATAATAGACTTAGTCCATGGTTCTATTTTGACCACATGTACCGCTCCTCCCTGCTCTCCTCTCCAGTGTTAGCACTCCTGTCACCTGATCAACATTCAATGGCTCTCTGGTGATCATTTAATTCACTTCTAATTTTCACTCTTTGTGGCAGTATTTTTGAGGGGCACCTGTGAGGAAAAATGTTCACACTTGAGACTTGTCAGTCTAGAATGATTCCTCTTGTATTTTTCAGGGCAAGGGAATAGTCCAAATCATACAATTTAATCCTTTGGGATATTTTGGAAAACTTTCAGTAAGCAAGATGGTAACTTCAGAAGAGTTAATTCTGAACTAGTACTAAAATTATTTACCACAGTATTCAATCAACAATATGTACATAGTACAGCTGGTTGACATTTTTCTGATTTCCATTATCAATGACATTTTTGTTAAATAATAATAATTTTGTCTAAACCCTCTCAAAAAAGTTGATGAAAGTTCTCAGATTTGGTTGTGGTTGTTTTTTTGTTTGTTTTTGTTATTCCACAGGCCATAGAGCTGTCAATTTTGAAAATGATTGAAATGTAAAAACAGTAAAATTAAATATCCTTCAGATGAGTTCTGAATTTAAGTGGCAGATATTACTTCCACTCTGTAGCACTCTTCCTGACAGTATGCAAAGGGGCATTCTCTTCAGAGAGAGATGCATCCAACACAATACCAATTCTTCTCCACTGCACACACTTCCCAGAGCTGCTGCTGAGGCAAAGGAATCGATAAAAACGGACCCGATGTGGAGAAAGTGTTCTTTCTATGTATTGTAATATATTGTGTACATTATTTTCTACCCCTTCTGGGCTGTATGTAGCTGCATCAGCCGTTGTTAGATGTGTTTGCTTCTCAAAAAATGTTGTTTTTTAATGCCAAAAAAAGGCTCTGTGACCCTCACAGTCTGTTATTTATTAACAGAAGTTATGTTGTGGTGAGGTTGGTTTAAGTGCCCAATGCAAAAATGCTGACTGTCAGATGTTTGCATCTTAATAAGGGTGGCTGTGCTAGTGAGCTTTCAGGGATAAAGTCCCAAATAGTTTTAGTATCACACTGCATGTTTTCCTCAGCCACAATTGGGAGAAACTTACTAAGTTGGAAAACGTTTTCAGAACAGCCCTTTCCTTCTAAAAATTTTAAGCACATCATATTTTCAAGGCCTAGAAATGCACTTTTATTTTATAAGTTAAGTATTAAACAGCATGCAGACAGAGGATCATAAGCTTAAAATAGTGAATTTTACATAGCTTTTATTATGGAGTGAGAGTCTCTTCTCCTTAATTAAGGTTGCAACTAGGATTTGGAAGGCTAATTTTGACCTCCTTTGTAAATCAAAAAAACAATAAACGCTCATGTTTCAAATGTATATGGTTAATTACCATATACATAATGTATATGTGCATTCTTAAAAACTTGGGGAAATTTAGTATGTATTTTGTGAGACCAAGCACCTTAAAATTGGTTCCTTTTTAAAAGGTTGCAAATGGTCTAATGTTTGTCTCCTTCTAGCAGTGCAACCAAATTACTCAACCCCCCAAAATTCCACACACACGTATATTTTAACATAGACTTATGCAAAGAGGCAGTTTACAAGGGCAGGGTAGTAAAATGTTAAAGAAATTTACATTATTGTCCTAATAAAGCAAGGCCCTGAACTCAACTTCACAGCATTTCTCCATTTGTCTGCAACACACAACTTTCCAAACCCAGTGAAAATCCTCTGTACTCATTTCCCCACTGAAATGTACCCTTCCCTCACCTCACCACCTTTAGAAAAATCTCCCCTTCTGGTGAACACGAACATGAACACACACACACTCTCTCTCTCTCTCTCTCCTCTACTTTAGCTCCACCCCACCCACTTTACCTAACCCCCCCCCCCCCATGAAATACCCACTCTCCCTAGGGCCATCTCCCTGCCACAGTCACTCCCCCCCAGCCTCACCTCCCCCAATGAAATTACCCTACTATCTTCCTCCACTGCTGCCTCCTCCCCCTTGAAAATCCTCCTACTAACATTCCTGGTGTTCCTCCCCCGGTACAGCCAGTGCAGCTTGTTGCCTTACCACCCCTATGAAGACCCCTAAGTAAGAATTATCAGTGAAATCACTTCCAGTGCCTTAAACCCATCCCATTAAATCTACTTTCCTACTGCCTCAAACTTCCCCTGCTGAATACTCTTCAAGTCCATTACTTCAAACCACCATCACTTACATGCCCACTGGCTCAGCTCTCCCCTACCGCCGGTAAATCATCCTCACTGTCTCATCTCAAGCCACATCTGGTGACAACCTTGCCTCAGACCACCACCCCTTGATGAAATCTCACCAACCTCACTAGTGAAATACCCCCTCCTTCAGTCCTTGCCCATGAAATCCCAACCCACTGCCTCAATTCCTCTTCCCCATCCTTTCCCTTGCTACTATCCTCACCCTCTGTAAAATACCCCCACACTGCACCTCATCCCCTCACAAAGTCCCAGTATTGCCTCACCCATTCATGCTCTGCCTCCACATCTCAGCTCAAATCCTCCCACTACCCTCACACTGCTACCCTGTTGCCTCTTCTCTTTCTCTATCTCAGGCTCCTCTTGCTGATGTTCACCCACTCCCACTCCTCATGGTGGTACTTACCTTCCCCTGTACTTCAAACCCCTCACCCTGCCTCACCCAGGTATACACAAGACCATAACCTTGTGGGACATGTTTCCCAAATGCTCATTTATGCTCCTCTCTTCTGTCTCTCTGTTCCCTTACTCAGAGTTACCTTTCTGATGCCTTTAACATAAGTCATAAGAATTTCAGAACTTGAGGCCTTATCCACAGAACTTGAATATTGCCCCTTGCACACTGACTTCAGTGGGACTCTGCCAAGGTGCAGGGGTTTATTGTGTAGACTTGGGGCCTTGAAGAGTAACTGTGGAGCATTCTTTCTGATTGCCCTCTGGCCACACATTCTGTCTCACCAGCAGGCTTCCTACTTTTCAGATACTCAAAGAGTTTGATATTTGTCTTTGCACTTGTAGCTGTTTGTTCTTCAAATTCCCTCTTAATCTCCATTTTACATTTGATCTACCAAAGTGTAAATTCTGTTCTGTTATCACTTGAGCTAGGTTACTTTTTTGAAAAGATTATTTTAGTGTGAAAAATCTCGTATTCTCTGCCATTTAACATGGTATTTTTCTCGCTCCTTGTTCTTAGCTATGCATACCATCTGTGACTCTGATAAGACATGCTTAGGCAGCCCACATGGTGATTATGTGGATTTTCATTTCCCAACTTTCCCATTAAGTTGTTACTAACTTCCTCATTTATTCTTTAAATCCCTCTCCTGAAGTTTAGTGTCTCAGAACTTACCTACTGATAACATTTCTCTCTACAAGGATCTCACACTTAATTATGTTCTAGTCACTAGTGTTAGCATTTAAGATTGACACTAAGTCCATACTTTTCAGTCTCATTTTTCCACTTGAGAAAAAGCAACTTATTTTCTTATCCTTCTTGACCTCAATGTAACAAAGACCCAGATCCTCAAAGGAATTAAGGTGCCTAACTCCCATTGATTTCCATAATGGAAGGATTGTTCTTGGAGACTCAGCCTCAAAATTACAATGAAATCCTTACTGATGCTATAAATATGTTAATCAAATGCTGCCTTCTTCACAGAGTTTCAGAGGGGTAGCCGTGTTAGTCTGGATCTGTAGAAGCGACAAAGGGTCCTGTGGCACCTTATAGACTAACACGGCTACACGCTTCTTCACAGAGGCCACTCACTTTTTGAGCTCATCCTTAAACAGTTGCTCACCTTGGCTCTGCCCCTGAAGTGACAAGTAATAGAAAGGCTAAAAAGCTGAAGTACAGAACTTGAAACCTTGAGAAAGGAAAACATTTTTCCTTTTCTGTATTGTGGTGGTTGTTGCTTTGAAATATAACAGAAAGAAAATGCAAACAGATTACCTTTAATGTATGAACTGGCAAGCGTATAAAAGATATGTTAGCTGAAAGGAGAGATTCTGGCAACTATAAAACACATTAAATGGGTCATCATATGTTTATAATATGAAAGCCAAAGGAGTATAATCTCATTTCCATGATTAATAAACTGTCCCAAATAGAACAGATTTAATTTAAATATGCTCCCAGTCCTATACAAAATTTTAAAGAATACTGGTGATTATTTAATTACAAAGTCTACTTTGTTCCTATTGCATCAAACTCCATTTTCTCCATGATTGCCAATATTTCTGCTACCCTAATTACCATAGTGTATGGGTGCCTCACATCCTTAAAATAATTTTAAAAGTATATGCTACTGCCCACATAGGGTAGTCAAGCAACTATGACTCTGTAGGCTTGTTAAAAGCAATATAATATGGAAATAAGGTGGAAAAATAGGTTTGTGGGAAAATAATGGTATCATTATTCACATAGAAGAAGCAGAATTACAAATCCATAAATTCAAGGTAATATGGTTTTTATCTGATCAAGAACAAAAAAACTTTATTTCTATTTATGGTACATAACACCTCCATTAGCAGTTGCCAGATTCTTTATCAGCATACGATGGCCTCCATTAGTGCTTAATGCAGATTCTTTATACATTCCCACAAGCTACTATTATTAAAACTGAATAGCTCCAACCATCTTTATCAACAGTTGTGCAGCCTTCCACTCTTCTCAAAGACTGTCTAACATATTCACATCTGTACAGCCAACCTTTTATGTGAATTTAAACCATGATTTCACTCTGTTCTTACTGAGATCCAATATATGACACAAAACGACATTCCAACTCCTGCCGTCTTATATCTCCAAACAAGAAAGTATGTAAAACTCTCTAGATATGAATATTCAGCAACCAAAACCAACAGTTACTGGCTCTCTGTCAATTTGTGTCTTGTGTGTACTAGTTAACAGAAACTCAGATACCTTTAGGGCTCTTTTACATCAACAGCTCTATAAATCTTACCATTTATTTTGATACTCCCAAGGACCAATATAGAACCACTAAAATAGCTTAGGCCCTGATCCTGCTACACTTCGGCAGAGTCCTAAGTCACTAGGGCTCTCTGCATGCACATTGCAGTCCTCCAGGCCATGTACTATGGAACATTATGGAATGCATTGCCAAACGTGTGGTAATAACACTGCCATGTCCCAAAAGAATCAGAGTTATGGTTTACAGGTCTCCTCAAAAAACCGGTGCAGATTAACATGCTTGGCCTTGGTAGATGCTGCATGCATGGCTTTACAATGTTTTATGTGAGCCTGCAGTTGATTTGGAGATTTTATTTGGTTTTATTTTTTTCTGAGCAACACTATTTCAAGCGTCTACACGCATTAATAGAGTGGACAATTAACGAACAGCCCTGTAAAGAGAGACAGTCAAATATCTTAGGAATTTAGTAATTAGCTGACAGTCTCCAAACCAAACACAAAAGAAATCACAGTCCTTGCCCCCACCAGCAATCAACAAAAGGCCATGCTATTTCTGTGGGGGCTTTATGGGGGAGGCAGGTGTTCAATTGCATTGAGCTTATAGCAGAATCGGGACTTAAGAAGTCAAGCAACATTCAAGGGAAGAGAGAGGTTTAAAAAATATACAGTAAAACATAATTTCACAAAAATAATAAATGTCTGAAGTTAAAGTTGTTAGCATTTTCCATCACACATCATATTTTGAAAGATGTGTAATTTTACTATAAAAACTTGCTTACAGAGTGAAAATTTAGCTATACATTGTTTTGGGAGAAACTGGAGCAAAATCTGTATGACCATAATTATAATTAAAAAAACAAATATGAAGGATATTTAAAACGTTTAGGTGCCTTAAATATTACTTATTTGTGATCTGTTTTTCATAAGATACTATAATTACATACCTGTTTTGAGAGAAAAATCAAAGCCTACCAAATTAGTTTGTTTATTTAAACATGGATCAATTTTGCTGTGAATGGGTATTAAAAAGAGCAGGAATTCTAACACAGAAAGTTACTTGAAAAGAATGTAAATTTCAGAGCCCCAAACCTGAGAAAATTCATAATTAGTGTTCAGATGTACCATTTGTTCTACAGCTATGGATAGGCACAACAGGAAATTATCTTAATTACTTCCCTATTGTTCCTCCTGTGATCTCTTTCACCAGAAACTCTAGATATATTTGCTTTTACTCTTATGACACTAACTTGAAGCCAAATTTTGGCAGACCTTTAAAAATTCTATGAAAACCTCATTAAAGATGTAAATCCTGCGCCCCAACCCCCACAGATTGAGTAGGCCCTTACTTAGAGAGCTGGTCAAAAAACTAAAACCTGCAAGTAAAATAAAATAAAAAAAAGTTTTAATTTCAAAGGATGCAAAACTGATCTTTTTGTGGTGGGGTTTTGTATTTTTCCCAAAATTTATAGACATTACCAAAAATGTTAATGAATGTTTTTGTTTAAATAACAATAACTATTTTGATAATCATTTTGATAACGTTTTTGAAAAAAGGGCATGAATTCTTCTTGCAAAACATAAATTTCAACAATATCAACAATTAACCAAAAAAATCATTTTTGAAACAAGCTTTTTTTTTTTAATTTAAAAACCTCTTTAAAGTGCTTCAAGCAGTTTTACTTATGACACTAGTCCCATTGACATGAACAAAGGTGGCAAAATTAGGCATTTTGTTTACCTGTGCAGTACTTCCTTTCCTAAATGTTTAATATAAATAGAAATTCCCTCTTTTATAACCAGCCTCTTCCTGCTTAATGTATTCAGTGATGCCACAGTTCAAAATTTGTGACATCATAGCTAGCTCTCTTCATGAAAACGCTGGATTATAAACATCAGTTGATTACTTGTACACATCAAAGACATTGTAAATGAAAATGTGGAATGTTCCTCCAAAAGATATGGTGGAAGTTCCATTGAGAGTCATTTAAATCAGACTAGACAAAGCACTAGAAAATATAGTGAAAGAAACAAAACTGCATAAGCAGTGGGATGGACTGGATGACGTACTTAGAGCAGGTCTAAAAAGGGAAATTGGTATAGCTATTGTGGAATAAACTAATCTGCAATAGTTACTCTGGAATAGCTCTCCATGTGGGGACACTGTTCCAGAATAAAAGTGATTTTTATTCCACAATTGAGTGTCCACACAGGGAGCTATTTCAGAATACCTTACTCTGAAGTAGTTTTTCTGCCATTACTATGCTGGTCAATTTTCCTATGTAGACAAGGCCTAAGTGTTTTAACTCTCTAATTCTTCTTCTTGTTTGAGATTCATGAAGAGGTGGAAGGAGACTAATTAGGAAAGAGTGAGCATTTGCCCAGAAAATGTCTTGATGGGAAAGAAAACAAGAGAAAGTATGATCATTGAATCAGCTGGGTAGAGGCAAACAGGAGAAGGGGATGGTTCCTAAAGAGAATAACTGGGCTGTGGGCAATGGATGGATTAAGTAGGGACAGAATGGTATTAGGTAATAAGTGTTCAGCTACCAAACTGACAAGCATGGTAGAAGAAATGGATTAGAAGTGATGGAGGGGAAGTGAAGTGAGCAAGGAAGGTAACTGGGATGTCATGTGGGGAGTGAAATGTGGGTAAGGGAAAGGCTGGGAAAGTAGAGAAATTTCTTATGAGGAAAGATTGGATTGGAACCTTTGAGTTCATCAGGGATGTGTTTCTGAGCAGTGGGAGATAAGTAGGTGGAAAAAAGTAGTGGGAGAGGGACAGGAGGAGGAAGAGACAAGTAGAGCAGGAGCAGCAAGGGCGGAGTGTGTGTGTGTGGAAGCCACTGAAGTGCTAGAAAGACAAGCTGAGGAAAGAAGCTGTAGTGGTAGGAGGTGGCTGGGGAACTTTTGCAATGAGGGAGAGCTGGAGGAGTGAGTATGGAAGAAGCAGGCGGGAAGCAGCAGGATTAGTAGTGGAGAGGTGGGTAAGGAGGTATTTAAACAGGGTGAGGCTGGGCATGAGACTAGAAAGGCCATTGGGAAAGAGGCAGGGCCGGCGCGCCCACAAGGCGACCCTAGGCGGTCGCCTAGGGCGCCAAGATTTGGGGGGTGGCGGGCAGCTGCCTGCTGCCTCCCCGCTCAGCGGCTGAGCTGCTGAGTGGGGAGACAAGGGGAGGTTGCTGCGGCTGCCCCTTGTCTCCTGGCTCAGCGGCTGAGCTGCTGAGCTGGGAGACAAGGGGTGGCTTGCTATGGCTGCCCCTTGTCTCCCCGCTCAGTCGGGGGCAGCTGCGGTGAGCCGCCCCCCTGCCCCCCGCTCAGCGCCTGAGCGGGGGGCAGCCATGGTGAGCCCCCTGCCTTACTGCCCCCCCCCAGCGCCTGAGCAGGGAGCCGCCTCGCTGCCCTCCCCCCAGCGCCTGAGTGATGAGCCGGGGGGCAGCCGCGGCGAGCCGCCCCCCCGGCTCCCCGCTCAGCTCCCACGGCCTGCGGGTGGTGGTGGGGGGCTGAGCACCCGCGGCAGGGGGGGAAGGCTGAGCTCCTGCGGGCGGGGGAGCTGGCTGGGGGGGTGGCATTGGAGGGGGGAGGCTCAGGGCTGGTGCAAGGAAGTTTCACCTAGGGCGGGAAACTTCCTTGCACCGGCCCTGGAAAGAGGCATCTGGAGAGCAATTGCATCAGGGAAGCAGTGCTTGGCTGGAGCCATTGAAACAGGGGAGAGATGGAAAGACTAGCTAAGAGGAGGAAGGCAGAGAGAAGCTGTAGCTAGAAAGAAGAAAGCAAATGGGGTGGGGTGAGAGAAGCATTATAGTGGAAAGGCGGGGGCAGCAGAATCCAGGAAGGCAGCTTGGGAAGAAGAGCTGGTAAACAAATGGTGTGAAGGAGGAACTGAAGAGCAATGGGAAGATTGCTGAGGGGCAGAGAGGAGTTGCTGGGGTAGAAGCTGATGGGCGGGCATGTTTGTGTGATTGAAAAGTTGTGTCAGGACAGAAGTGCTGCAGCAGTTTGTTGGCCGAGCAAAGTGAGATCTTACACTCAGCTCGATGGCATTTCTCTTTTTGTCTGTAACGTGATAACTTTTGAATGCTACATCTGATCAATTCATAAATTTCAGGGAATGTTCTAGGTTTCAGTGGCCAAAACCTTTTTGATTTTGACACCCTCATTGACTTATCAGAAAGAAGAGCAATAAGAATGGTGGAGTGGAATGGGGCATATGGAGCCCCTGATATGGGGGGAAGCAGGAAGTGGGGTGGTGCACAGAGCCCCTTGTAGGGGGAGCACATGGGAATCTCTGGTGGGATGTGGGGGAAAATAGGAGACCATGATATGAGCAAGAATGGCAACATGGGGGAGAGGACAGAGAATGAGGGGGACAATGAATGACAATAGCTTCGGGAGCACACAGAGCCCCTCCACGTGGCAGAGGGCTCTGGCTGGGGGTGCGGGCTCTGGAGTGGGACCAGAAATGAGGACTTCACAGTGTGAGAGGGGGCTCTGGGCTGGGGTAGTGGGGGGTGGGTTGCGGGGAGGTGAGAGCTCCAGCTGGGGGTGCAGGCTGTGGGGTGGAGCTGGGGATGAGGGGTTTGGAGTGGCTTGGGCACAGGCTCCAGGCAGCGCTTACCTCAAGCAGCTCCCAGAAGCAGCGGCATGTCCCCCCTCCAGCTCCTATGTGGAGGTGCAGCCAGGCAGCTCTGCTGTGCGCTGGTTCCTGGCCAATGAGAGGTGTGGTGGCAGTGCTTGGGGCAGGGGCAGCGTGCGGAGTGGAGCCTCCTGGCTGCCCCTATGCATAGGAGCTAGAGGGGGGACATGGCGCTGCTTCCGGGAGCAGCGTGAAACGGCCCCCAACCCTGCTCCCCGGCTGGAGCGCTGGAACAGGGCAAGCCCCAGAACCCGATCCCCAGTCGGAGCTTGAGGACCGGATTAAAACGGCTGGTGGGCCTGCGGGCCATAGTTTACCCACCCCTGATCTAGGTCCACTCAGTGGATAGCCTGACAGGTCAGTGCTGATTATGAAGTTGCAACTTGTCCAGTGGGAACCAAATTGAGCCTACAATCTCCTTTCCCAAAGATTGCAAAGTAGCCATCCTTGGGTAACAACTTTGTCAGTAATGACCTTTGCTGGATTTCAATTGGCAACCCAGATGTGAAAACCTTGGTGTCCCATTTCCAATCTTCTGAGTCTGCAGGCCCCTTCAATGGGCTCCTGATAAAATAGCTTTAAAGGGAGCCTCTGCTACACTCACACTGTCTCTGCATGTTTTTGTATGTGAATTAACTTTAGATTTCTATTCAGATCAAAACACTTAATCTCTCATTTCAGAATTTGTTTAACATTCATCAAGGCAGATTTTTCATGAGCAAATACTATATACTCATGTCAAAAAAATGCTATAGAAACCACACCATCCTTCCAGGCAAGTACTAAATGGAACTCATAGACGTTGTGCATAACTCTCTAGATCAGATTTTGTTCAGAAGGGTGGTAGTTCATCCTCTCATGCACTGAGATAAACTATGGGCAGGACTGAAACAACTTTCTCCTGCCACCTGCTGGCTCACATTATAATATGTAAGAAATCCTTTCAACCATGCTGATGCTTAATCTGGAGGGTTCACAAAACTACTCCCAATGTGATTGTCTGTTAGTATTAGTAAAGTAATATTATAGCATTAAATATTCATGCTATAACTGAATCCACATGAGCAACATTTTTTTTCCATCTTGTAATCATCTTTGGTAACAAAGCAGTAAATCTAATCAATATCCAAGTTTTGTTTCAAAATGCATTTACATATGGGAACAGAAAACATATTAAAAGTTTGCACCAGGGTTTTCTCACACTTTGTCAGTATGCAGATCACACCTTAATAGAAGCTGTCTTGTGCACACCTTCCTCTCCTATTTGGAGTAAACTACATGTGGCAATTACAACATTTGCTTACATAGAATAATGATGGAGTCTCACATCGCTGTGGATGTACAAGGATTCAGCAAATGCTATAGGTGAACACATATCTGTGAGGTCAGACCAACGGGAGAACTGCAGGCACAGTTACATGTGGGACAGACAAGATTGTCCATGACCATTGCAGGCTGTTGTATCCTTGCTTTGCACTGTTCATGGTTTTCACGTAAAATGTTAATGCCCCTTGCTTCAAAACAGTTAACAGCAACATGACAAATCTGCCACCATCTTTCTCTGTCATGGATTGTGGCTTCCCAGTTGCTGGGGACTGGGGTCAACCAGACATGCTTTCAAGTATGACTTCAGTGTATCTATATTGTTTGCACTGGCCACCATGAGAATGGGTACCTTGATTTAGCTGACCATAAAACGTGGCCTTGGGTATTCTCGAGTCAGCCAAACATGAGGTAGAGGTGTCTTTTATGTGCTCCTGCCTGGAGTACACCGGAGATGCTGGATTTGTTGGGAGAGAAGGCTGTGCCGTTGCAGCTCTGATCCAGCCGTAGGAACTTTGACACCTATGAGCAGATTGCTCATGGCATAGATCAGAAGGGGCACAAAAGGGACATGCAGCAGTGCCATGCTAAGATAAAGGAGCTGAGGCAGGTGTACCAGAAAGCAAGGGAAGCCATCTGTCACTCTGGTGTGGCATTGAAAACATACCGCTTTTACAAGGAGTTGTATGCCATGCTCTCTGGCAACCCCACTTCCATCACCCAGAGCCCCTTGGATACTTCTGGGGAACTTGAGGCAGCGGCCAGTGGAATTAACCCTGAGGACAAAGGTGTGGACGAGGAGTAAAAGCTGGAGGAGGGTTTGAGACAGGCTCGTCCAGTGGTGTGGTGAGCCAGAACCTCTTTTTGACTCTGGAGGGCTCTAGCCAGTCCCAGCAGTCTGGCTCTGGTGCACCTGAAGCTGGAGAGGAAAGCTCCGGTAAGTATTCATTTTGGATTGATACTGCACGGTTACAGGAGGTAGAGGTGTCCTTTATTTTGTTACATGGTGCACTTGGGAGAAGGGATTGAAATTAACAATACTAGGTACTGTTTGCATCTGCTTCACATTCCCGTGCAGCTATGCAGTGGGGGCCTTGCAGAAAAGTTTGTTAATGCACATCGAGATCTCCCAGGAATTCTCCATAAAGACATCTGGGAAACTTTCCTGCAGATACTCTGCAATCCTCTGCCGAAGGTTCCTTGACAGAGCTGCTTTGTTTTTTCCCCTCTTGTAGGAAACTTTGCCATGCCAGTCGGCAACTTCTGCAGGAACCAAAGCAGCGCACAGGTGAGCAGCATACGAACCCTGTCTGAAGCCGCCCACATGCAGGAGATACATCCTTGCCTCTTTGGTTACCCTCAGTAGTGTGATTTCAACTTCGATCACCCCTCACCTGTGGAAAACTGTGCCAGTATTCAGAATAGTGTCCCTGTGCACTTGTACTGATCCCTTTCTGAAACCATCCAGACCTTTTGTCCCATCTTGCACCTTCCTCCCGTCCCCTGGTCAAACTCACCATGTTTAGTGTTCTGGCCGTGCTGTGTGCTTGCCAAGAGAAAGTGAGAAAGAGGTGTATGCAATTTTTATGATTCAAGACTGAGTGCACACACAATACTGATTCTGTGTATTGTTTGTTTTGCTTCTTCAGATGTGCCCTTGAGGGCCAGCTCCTACACACTGGCAGAGGACATGTTTCAAGATGTGCTGCAATCGTTTAAGCAGGCTTATAGCGAGCACAGAGCATGGAAAGAGACAGTAAATGAAAAACTAGAAATGGATATCCAGGAGAGGAGATGGGGGCAGGATTGGATAACAGAAGGGCAGAAATGGATGATAAAGCTGACCACCTCGCATTGATGTCAGTGAGGTGACCCGGGTGATTCACTAGCGCCTACAATACTATAGCGAAGTAGCCCTTTCTGTTGATGTACTCGGTTGCAAGATGGTCTGGGGCCAAAATGGGAATGTGCATGCCATCTATCAACCCCCACCCCCACCCCCCTGCAGTTAGGGAATCCCATTGCCACAAAGTCATCCACTATTTCCTACACATTGCCCAGAGTCACAGTCCTTCGTAGCATAAGGCGAGTAATGGCCCTGCACACTGGCATCACCGCAAACCCCACGATGGACTTCCCAACTCCAGACTGATTCATAACTGGCCAGTAGCAGTCTGGAGTCACCAGCTTCCACATAGCTTTTCCACCCAGAAGGCACCTCTCATTTTGGTGTCCTGGAACTCCGGTGGGGGGAGGGGAGGAGGATCGGCACACAGTTCAAGGAAGGTAGCTTTGTGCCTACGAAAGTTCTGCAGCCACTGCTTGTCATCCCACACCTACATCACAATGCAATCCCGCCACTCAGTGCTTGTTCCCCGAGTCCAATAGCAACAGTCCACTGTGTGAGCTGCTCCATGAATGCCACCATGAATGCTGAATTGTTTCTTTCCATGGCATACAGCAGGGCAGGCAACACGGATTCCTGTTCAGATTCAGCCGCGTTGTGTTCATAACCCTCATCACAAGACTGGTGAACAGTGCAGGAGCCAGGCTTTCAGTCAGAGATGGTGGGCACATAGTTTACAGGGGAAGTTGAAAAATGGTGCAAAACGTAGTCGCAAGCCCTTGGACCTATGAGACGGAGAAAACTGCATCGTGGGGCGGTGATTCTTCCCCCATGATGGACTGCAATTCATTCCCAGAACTCCTAGCAGCAGAAGGTGGTGATTTGCACAGCGGGATAGCTACCCACATTGCACTGCTCTCTCTGATGGTGCTAGAGCACCAACTGTGGATGCGCTCTGTCAACACAAGGAGTGTTGTGTGAACATGCACCAGTGATGTAATTACAGCGGTTTACGATTGGTGACGTAACTTAAGTCGACTTAACTCTATAATGTAGACATAGCCTTAATGCAGTTTAGCATCTAGAGAGGCAGCATTGAGCTGACAATATGTAATCTGGCAGTTCTCCAGCAACACAGTTTGAGAACCAGTGGCTTAGAGTTTTATAGGTTAGGGTCCTCTTTAATATTTCATTTTTGTTTACTTTAAATATCAGTGAATGGATGTACATTGTCTTGGTAAAGCATTTATTATGCCACAGGCACTATCCCCAAGCAGTAAATGTAAATTTGTTTGGGAAAATCCACTTTCTTCTTTCTGTGTGGTATTTAGATAGTTAAAACCCATCTGTTATGTGTATTCACTCTGGGCATTTCCAGATATAACATACCTCCTTCTCCTTTCTCTTGGGAGATTTGGACTGACTCATTCTGTTTAAATACCCACAGAAGGAAGTGAGGAGAGGGAAGAAACTATCAAGATTCCCCCCAGGGATGTTTTCCTGGGATTTCCTGGCCAGCTGCCTTATTGGAGCTGCAGTGTAATGAATCTCCAAAGGCTGTGTGAGCCCCCTCAAGCCAAGTTAATCAAGAGACTCCATTGAAGTAATCTGAAGTGTCGACCTACCCAAAGAGGGGTTCCTAGGTGCAGAGGGCCTTGAAGGAGAGTGAATGATGGCTCAGATTGCATTAACTCTCCTCTGTTCCCTAAACAGTGGAACTACATATCCCCATTCCTGCCTTTTTCCTTCTCTGCTATGGAGTCTTGACCCTGCTGAAGGATCTCATTTGAAGAAGTTACAGGCAATTGTGTGGCAGAAGCTTCTGACTCCACTTCCTTGCATGGGATGGGAGAGATCCAGACAGAGGCTCCGTCCACAGTGGCAGGATTGGGGGAGCAATTAGGCCCCTGTAAGTCTATTCAACTACAGCAAATACTGACTTTTTCTTGTCTAATCCTTGTTGATGTGTAGACTGGGTGGATCTCGCAACACTTTTTGATAATGTCAAGGGCCCCATGTCTGAACTGAACAGTGACAGATACATAGGAACATAACGGCTATACTGGGTCAGACCACAGGTCCAACTAGCCCAGTATCCTGTCTTCCAACAGTGGCCAATGCCAGGTGCCCCAGAGGGAATGAACAGAACAGGTAATCATCAAGTGATCCTTCCCCTGTCGCCCATTCCCAGCATCTGGCAAACAGAGGCTAGGGACATCATCCCTGTCCATCCTAGATAATAGCCATTGATGACCCTATCCTCCATGAATTTATCTAGCTCTTTTTTGAACCCTGTTCAAAAAGTCTTTGCCAGAGGATGTTGTGAAGGCCAAGAGTTACACAGATTGACTGTGTGTTGTGTGAAGAAATACTTCCTTTTGTTTTTTTAAAATCTGCCTATTAATTTCATTTGATGACTCTTAGTTCTTGTGTTATGAGTAAATAACTCTTCCTTATTTACTTTCTCCACACCAGTCATGATTTTATAGACCTCTATCATATCCCCCCATCCCCAGACATCTCTTTTCCAAGCTGAAAAGTCCCAGTCTTATTAATCTCTCCTCATATGGAAGCTGTTCCATATCCCTAATCATTTTTGTTGCCATTTTCTGTACCTTTTCCAATTCCAATATATCCTTTTTGAGATGAGGTGACCAGATCTGCACGCAGTATTCAAGATGTGGGCATACCATGGATTTATATAGAGGCAATAGGATATTTTCTGTCTTATTATCTATCCCTTTCCTAATGATTCCCAACATTCCTTTTGCTTTTTTGACTGCTGCTACACATTGAGTGGATGTTTTCAGAGAACTATCCACAATGACTCCAAGATCTCTTTCTTGAGTGGTAACAGCTAATTTAAACCCCATCATTTTATATGTATAGTTGAAATCTGTCTGGCTCATTTGTGGGTTAATATTGATAGGATAGGTATTAGAGTTATAAGGAAGTGTTTAGACTCTCTTGGACGCTTGTGAGTTGCTGCATGCATTAATTTTAATTGTAAATCTGAATTACATAGTGTACTATAATATCTGCGCGGATATAATGTGAGCCTCATGACAGTATGAATCACCATACAGGAGAGGAGCATTAATTAGTAGGAAGAGTTGCTCTTCTATGGAAATGGTTATGCCCCTCCCAAAAGAAGAAACCCATGGATATCAGCCAGGCTACTATTGGCTCTTACAACTGGAAAGTCCCTACCTGTGAATTGAGAAATAGTTAACAAAAGGATTAAAGACTTGTATTGTTGTTCTGCTCTCCTACCTGTGAAGATGAATCATGCCAGTAGACTCCTCCCATCATCTGAGTTTGCAGCTGAGATCTCTATGTTGCTTGCAGGGGGCGGTGGGCAAGGAGTTTCCTAAACATAAGAAAGAGATCCCCAGCTGCTTAGCCTGGGGTAACCCTAAAGGACAAATAGAGCTTGCTGATCATAGAAACCTCTATTACCTTTTAAAATTTAGGGCTGTAGCTCATTCGTGTGTCCATATTCGCTTGCTTTAACACTGTAAATAATTCTCTAGTTTCCATTTCCCAATTACTAAATCTTCATATAGTTTATTACAGAACTGGTGGCAAGCATTGTCCTTGGTGTGAACTCTAAAGTGCAATTGACCTAGACTAAGTAACTGGTCCTTTGGGACTAGGAGTAATCTGAATATTGCTGTGATTGTTGGTGTTAAGGGACATCTCTCACAGAGATACGCTCACCTGGTGATAACACAAACTGGGGTATGCAGGGAGACTGTCTTTGACTTTGTTTAAAGCTGTTAAGGGGCCTGAGGAGTTGGTTAGTGACTCTAAGTTTAAAACTCAGGGGTTTTAAAACTCAGGGGTTTGTGGTTTGTGCCATCAGTGTTTTACCAGTCTGCCCTGAGGTTGGTACTCACACTCTCGTTTCACCGGTGGGAGCATCAAAAAGACTCTTCAACTCCCATGACAAAACAAATGCATCTAAGCAGTTAGGATAACCCTCATAATAGTTCTACTGCCATATTGTGGGCTAATCACCACTAACGCTCAGTCATCATCTGCTGGCCCATTTTTACTAGCCCTAGACTAAAATATGTCTGTGTGATTACTAATGATGATGGAGAGAGGAATGACTGGCTTAGAGGCAAGGTCTACAATTGGCTAAACTTAGTACAGATGTGCAAAAGTCATCGCATCAGCTTTGTATGATTGACAGGTCCATTCCTGAGAAGAAATTTATACCATCCACTAATTCTTCCAAGAAATGGGAAGGTAAAGCAAATAGCTGCCAGAAAAAAAGCTCCTTGCTTGAATTAATGAATAGACTTGTCAACCAAGAAGGAACCGAACAATGAACTTCACTGCATTGTGCATTTCAAATTCTGTCTCAGTTGCATGATATCTTGGCAATCAGAAATTAATCATCTCTGATATTAGAAAAGCAGAGAGACTTTAATCTTACCAAGGAGCCCAGTTATGGAGTCATTAACACAGGGATCTTGAAAACAGATGTTCAGAGGCTATTAAAGATCAAATTTTCAAAGAAAGTTAGAAAAGACTCCTATGTTGTAGGGTAAGTTACCATTTTTGACTGGATGAAGCTCCATGTGATACATAGGCAGACAATGTTTGGGTGTGAGATTCAGACTTTGATCGGTCAGTAATGTTGATTTCAATTATAAAAATCCTTCTCCCATCTAATTGTGGCCAGAAAACTACAGCATGCTCAATCCATAATGATTTCCACAGACATCATCCATGCCCTTTTCACTCTAAGATCAGGCTACTGTAATGCACTCTATATGGTACTATAATTAAAATCCATTAAGACACTGAAGCTGGTACAGAATGCAGTGGGCCACCAAGATATCTTACTGAAAGCACATCACCAGGGCTCCATAATTCACAGTGACTGCCTGTTGGTTTCCTGGTAGAACCAAAAGGGTTTTGTTCAAACTTTAATGATCTGGAACCTGTTGGTCCCAAAATCTGTTTCTCCAACCTACGCCATGCTGTTGCAGTTGGAATCAGCAAGGCACTGAAGCTTGGTTTAGGAAAGGCATTCTGCATGTAGGATGCTTGACACTCAGATACATTCCCTTCCTCAGTTCAGAATAGACCAAATTTACTGGCCTTCAGAGTGGTGAGCAAAGTCCCAGTTTTATGGGGAGAGTGAAGTAAAGAGAGAGATCTTTGAGGCAGGATGAGAGAACGTGGATGTTGTTGCTCTAATTATAAAGGTTATTTGTGTTATGGAATTGAGCTGACTGGATTGGCTTTTTAGATTTCTAATTTAATAAAATATAGGTGACAGTGATCTTTTAATTTTCAGGGGACCTAGAGCACCCCATTTTTCTCCTATTACTGAGTAGACATGGAAAGTATGTATCCTTTAGCTGAGGAAAGAACTGCTGGTTTAGGGCAGTGGTTCTCAAACTTTTGCATTGCTGACCCCTTTCACACAGCAAGCCTCTGAGTGCGACCCCCCCTTATAAATTAAAAACACATTTTTTATGTTTAACACTATTATAAATGCTGAAAGAGAAGCAGTATTTAGGGGTGGAGGCTGACACCTGGTAACCCCCCATGTAGTAACCTCACAACCCCCTGAGGGGTCACAACCCCCAGTTTGAGAACCCTTGGTTTAAGGCTTGTTTGAAGTGCTGTCACCTGTTAGATGTCTAAAGATTCTGTTTACTAAATGTTGAGGAAAGTGCTTTTTTCTGATTAAACACTTATTTTGCAGAGTTATTTAATATTTGAAGGAATAAGCAGGCACAGCTATTGTCCAGTTATGGCTGCAGTATATTTTAAGTGCAGAATAAAGCATATTTAAGACTAAGTGAGAAATAGTTTGAAACTTGGCTGCCCAGGAAAGAAACTGCTTCTCTTCTGCCTCCTCACCCCTTTCTCACTGTTTTTGCAGGGTGGTTTTTCAAATTAATTATTTTTTTTAGCAAAAACAGTGCAAGTTTGTGTTGGCCTGGACTCGCTGGCATTTAACACAGGGAAGCAATGCTTTGGGAGATGGATTGTGCTGCCTTGCCTAACTGTTCTTGATAAGCTTCACTAAGCTTGCAAGACAAAAGTGTAAGGGCCAACTAAGGAAGGAGGGTTGAAATAATTACAAAGTTGGAATGTGAGGCTTTGGTCCCTGCTATAATTATCCACAGATAGAAACTTTAGACATCCAACATGTAACCGCACTTAAAAAACCCTCAAACCATAGTTTTCTCTTTTTTTCCCTTGAAGATTACATACTTCCTGTATCTAATCAGTAATAGCAGCAAAAAGGGGAGGTGCTGACATAAGCAAGAATAGCTGATGATTTAACCAGCATGGCAGCAGTTTTGTGTGTGTGTAAGCAATTAATTAGGAATGTTTTTAAATCGTATTGTGTATGCACCTTTGGGGCTGCTATACACGACTACTCTATACTAAAACAGAAAGCAGTGATTTTGAGCAGGATACAGTTGCAGCTATTTGCTACCAAATACCAGATACTGCTCAGGCAAACGTGAAAGACACCTGCTTAATAAAGTTAACTGGAAACTTTCCAGCAGAACATTTTTGCATTGGAACGTGCCCATTCGTCAAAACCAAGATGTTTTGTGGAAATGTGGATGTCAACGAATGTTCCAATTAGATTTTGAAACGCACCTGGTTTCCTATCAGTTTGACTGCCTGGCTCCCCAGCTGCAGGACTGCCTTGGAGTTGGGGACCCCAGGGCTTCCAGACTCTTATGCCAGTTGGCTCCAGGGGCTGCTTGACTTCCACAGCCGGGGAGTTAACTCCCCTGAGAGTTTGACAGTGGGGGGAGGGAGCGGAAGTGGGAAATCAGGCAGCCCTAGGGTCCCTGACTCTAAAGCAGGCAGCATTGTGGGGCTGCCCAGAAACCAAGAACCTTGGAAGGCCAAGAAGTTGCTGACTGAAACTGACACAATGCTTATCAGTTTCATGGCTGCCCACTACTGAATTATAGCTATGAAACCGATCAGACTGGCCAGTCAGCAAATACAAAAGAACCACGAGATCCCGTTTTGGTGTTTTAAAATAAAATATTGCAGGATTTAAGTTCCATGAAAAATTGAGTTTTTGGCCTTGTTCAGATATGGAAAAGTTTTTCTTCCAAAAACTCTATTATGGAACAAAAAATCTGTTTCCTGGCCAATTCTAGTGCTTAACAATAATACTTTCCCCTGCTAGCTGTAGTTTGTGGCTTAAGGTGAACAGAATCTTTTCTCAGCCTAGATGTTTAAACTCAGTATATGTGAACACCACTCCCTTTAAAAGAAAAGAAAAAGGTAAAATAGGTGAATATCATCCCTGTCCCCCCCAAAAGTAGTCTAGGTATTCTCACATGAAAATGTCAGATATAACCAAGAGTTCTACAGAAGTTCACTTTATTTAGGTTTTTAAAACAAGAAGATAATTTAAAGGATTTTTTTTTTAAAAAAAAGGAGTATTCTATTAACTTTTCTATAAATTTTTATAACTCGAAGTTCTATAGAATTTGTATAATTTAACTTCCAACTGAAGAATGTCTTTTTCTTAAGCCACACACAAAGGAAGCATTGCTAGATGTTGTGGAAGTAACATGTCTCTTAAGAGCTATTATGTACAGATGAGAAGAAACCCCAAAAAAGCAGCTTCAGACCATATGTTCTTAGAGTATTGTCCTCACCCTATTCAGTAGAGTCCTAGCCTTATACAACATTTCATAATACACACTCAATTTTGTATTGGCTAGGTACTTACATCTGATCCAACAGTGAATTGCATCTTTACAGTTTGGTGCCTTTCCTACTTGTACAAGCTTAATTTCAAAGAGATGCAGTTTGAAATTAAAATTGTTGCACAACTTCCAGTTTTGCAAGTGGATAAACAGGTAATAAAAGAAAGTTTACTATCTTCATGCTGCATCATGAAGTCAAGTATACAGAAGCCCTAACTGAAAGAAGGGGAAATTATTCAATCCAGTATAAATGTAGGTACCTTTTAAAGTGGCCCTCTCCTTCTCATTCAGAGTGAATAACCTCATCCTTCCTCAGAGCAAAGTGTTAATTTTGTCATGTTTGGCTGATCAGATAAAATGTATGCTATTATTAACCTTAGGCCAGGGACACACAATACGGGGCAGGGAATTCCACATTTGAACTGGTTCTTGTTCTGTTACGCATAGGGGTTCAGCATACTGGCCTAATAGATCTGAGGACACTGGCAAAAGCCTCTCTACAGAGATTCTCAACTTCTAAGGTGGTGTGACAGCTGCTCCCTGTCATTTCATTCCTCTCACACCCCCATGGAGATTTCCTATGTCTGATTATGGAGAAGAAAGGCAAGAGTGCGAGAAGAATGGCAGACGTGTTGTGATCGGCGCAGTCTTAACGACAGCTGAAGTCCGATCGATCCAGGTGATTATGCTGACCCTGTTGGAAATTAAGTAGTGTCCTCTCTATTGAATGAAAGCCTCCTGATCAAAGCTATGAGGGATAGGGACAGTGGCTCTCATTTGGTGGAGCCAGATTCCTGTAGCAGACATGTGGAAGACTTCTGTAGGAGCAAGGTAAAAAGGAAGATCCCATGCAGTTACACCCAAAGGGAGATGTGGGATCGGTGGATCTACATTTGGAATTCCTGCTTGAGACACACCCTTGCTAGCCCTGGTTGAGCTAGCATGCTAAAAGCAGAGTAGCTGGGGTGGAGTAAGGGCTTCCCACCAAGTACATACCTGTGGGTCTCAGACAGGACCATATGCAGGGCAACTAGCCCCACCTGCAGCTACACTCTTTTTAGCACACTCTCTCAACCGCTGGGAGCACAGCACAGTATGTCTCAAGCTTGAATTTACACCTCCAGCTTGAAAGGTAGACAGACCCAAAGCTTGGTATCCCTCTGTTCACAGACATGTGAATGCAGGGCTCAGCTGACTCCTCTCACCATGTTTAAAGTGGTTATTTGACCCAAATACTTTTCCAATGTATAAACTGAAAACAAATAAATGCTGACCCCTTGTCTCCAAGTAAGAGTACATTTGTTTTGCTTTAATCCAAACACATGTTGGTATCTCTTTTCTTTAAAAAGCAGCTGCTGCACAATGAGCTGGAATAGGTAATATGAAGAGCCAGTAGGTCTGCAATGTGGATAGAACGAATCTGGCTTTACACTCTGGAGCACAAAGCGGAGTTTTGCATGGAAGAATGCCAGCTCAGACAAAGTCAATGGAGAGAAGCTCTCAGTGAGATAGGAATGGATGATTTTTTTGATTTCATGTAGGTGAAAGAACTGGAAACAGCAGAGCAGGGTGCACAAAGACAGAAGGGAAAACTAACCTGAGTCTTTTTTGGGTACGGGGAGGAAGTGGCAGAAGGCTGCATGGTGTGCGCACAGCGGGGACTGGGGAAAGCACAAATGGTGGTTTGGGGAGGGGAACTAGAATCCAAGAGTTCCAACTCCCAGTGCTCTAGCTCTCTAGCCAAAAACCAGAGTCAGGGATTGAACCAAGGAACTGACACCCAGTCTCTTACATGCACAGACCTCCCTCCTGGCCTCTCAACTCCCTCCAATTGTGTGTTATCTAGCCTGTATCCTCACACGTGGTCACTCCTTCTAAGACTGCTTCCATCCTTGCTGGGTGTTATGGCCACATTAATTGGTGCCGTGGATTGTATATGCTACCCTACTCCTATGCTGCTTTAAATCTCAAGCACCAGCTGTTTCCATGTATGTTCAATATTAACTCTGGCACAGTTCTCTCCCCACCCTGGAACAGGTCCATTGAAAATACAAGTTACTGTTTTGAATTCCTGTCACCCATTGCACCATCAAAGGCCTTGGCGACACTCCTGAGTTACAGCGCAATAAAACTGCCTGCAGCGCTGTAACTCACTAACTGGCTACACTTGCAAGGCATGTGCAACGCTGTATCTCCTCAGATACAGCGCTGCTTGTACTCCACCTCCCCAAGAGGAATAACATTTGTTGCATAGTGGGTGGTACGCTGGTGCTTCAATGTAGCCAGGGAATTCGCAGTAACTGACCTCCGGAAGCTCCCTTTGTTTTGAAACGGCACTTCCGGGTTGGAGTTCAGAGCTCCGTTCTGGAGCTGCTTTACAAAACACAGCTACTGTTTGCAGGCGGGGGGGGGGGGGGGCGGGGGGGCCCTCCGTTAGGAATACCGGCAGCAAAGTTGGCTTGGAGAGAGACGGCGGGGGAGGGAAGAACGACGGGGGGGAGGGGTAGGGCTCCGTTTCCCCGAGTTCTCTTTTATCTGCTCTTTAAAAACAAACAAAGCCCCTGCTGTTTGCTTTCAGTGATTGAGAGAGAGGCGGGGGATGTGGAGGTGTGTAAACTTAGGAGAGAATGAGCTGACACTCTGTGGATACCCCAAAAATCCACTCTCTCTCCCAAAATGCTCCGTCACACTCGCCCTCACCCCCCCCATTTGAAAAGCACGTTGCAGCCACTTGAACGCCCATAATGCACCACTCCCAATACAGCTGCAAATGCCTCAAATGTAGCTACGTTAGTGTGCTGGCAGCTGCCAGTGTGGACAGGCTGCAGTGCTTTCCCTACTCAGCTGTACGAAGATGGGTTTAACTCACAGCGCTGTACATCTGAAAGTGTAGCCAAGGCCAAAATCTATAGGTACGTTTAGTCAGTCAGGTACAACAAGCAATGAAGTGCTTTTCCCATTCCAGTATCGCCAAATGAGCAAGCAGACCTCCAAAGCAGAATTGTGTTTTAAGTTCCGTCATTTGCAGGCTGGGGTGTGGTGTTTTGTTTAAAGTTCAGTTTTGGGGGTTTGTCTATCTACAGTAAAGTTTAGTTAGCAAAATGGGGAAATGAACTGGTGCTACAGAATAATCAATTAAATTCAGCAGCTGCTCTAATAGATTCAGGGTTGTATTTTACTGTGGTAATAGCACAAAAAACTGGTTCTCAGTTAAGTTCTGCATACAGACAGGTTTATGTAAAATATATAAACATTTGTCCAAGTTGTTACAGATTGCATAAATATGGCATTTTTACTGGTGCATTTACAGATGTGCATGTACAATGATGTGCAAATAATCACAATTTGATTACAATCTTTGAAAAGCACTTGAACTTTGCATCCAAGTAAAGCAATGAATGAAAAAAATGCCCACTGAAGAATTTAAATACCAAACTCATAACATGGTTTAAAATATTCTCAGTAAAACTTTCACACATTTAAAATAGTTTTTATTCATTTTATTTGTGTATGTCAAAATACATTTTTTCCAAAAGAGTGGGTTTTGCAACTAGTTTCATGCAGATACAAGGTCTGCTCAGTACTACCAATAAAATCAACATAGCACAGTAGCCGTTCGGTTTTTAGATAAAGAATAAATAACCTAAATATAAAACACTAAAATATTAGAAACACGTATTTACTCATTCACAGGCACCCAAACTTTACCAAATATAATCCAGAATATGCCTAAGTGTCTCATAACAGAATTCAGCACGTTGCATCCATTCAAACTGATCAATTCTCTGCCTTTTATGTTAGCGTACGACAATGGTAGTTCCCTATATTCAGACCCATCTCTCATACAGATCAATTATAACAAGATATCTCAAAAACTATCCTTGTACCTTTAAAATCAAGAATCCTGAGCTTGGTAGTAAGAGCATAACCTTACATCTTCAAAAAACCAATCAACAGAAAGAACATGTTCCCCTTACCAAAAAAACCCCCAAAACAAAACAAAAATAAAACAAACAAAAACAACACACAAAAAACCTCCCCACCCTAATAAAACAAAACCCCTCCCCAAAAAATAGGCAGTAGAACACAATGACCTTTTTAAATGAAGGGGTACAAATTCACATTTAATATAGTATACAATAACCAATAATACAATAGCTACTACAAGCTTTACAATGTACAATTTATTTTAATGGCTGAACTGTTCAGTGGTATTAGGCAATAGTCTATGTGCCAATAAGATGTCATCTTGTATAGTTTAGTGAAAATATAAAAGCTGTTTGTTTCTAACAAAAGCAATCTTCACTTAAGTACTTTTATTTAAAAAAGGCCACTGAAATGTATAAAATGGTCTGAACATGATGGTGGTATCAACTCAGATACCTTTTTACATGGCAATAACAGTGCATATAAACATTGTGAGTGTAATGGGTTAGGTTTTTCAAATGATTTAGTAACGTTACTTTGGCTAGCACAACAGTTTTGGACAGCACTCAGATAAATACAGGTATGTGAAATGTAGTGAAGCAGTTATATTTATGCAACTTTTATTATGGTGAACACTATCAAATGAAAGAATGGGAGGAACAAGATAAAAGTATTTTATAGTTCAAACCTTTTGTCAAGATAGGGCTCCGTACAATGTACAATGTGTAAATTCATTATACCATTAAAATTAATGAACTTTGTTAAACACACTATTCTGGAGTAGCCTAATTTGCATTAACAGACATTTGCAATAGGGAAGTATATTCAAGCATGCCACGTGGTGGTCTGAAAATCAAAACAGTACACATTTATATATACAGCATCACTCAGTACCTGCTAAAACAAATGTGAAGATTACAGGATCTAACATGTTTCACTACAAACTTTTTTTTTTTTAAAGTGACCAATAAAGGCAGAAAACAGGATTTGTAAAATAATTCTAGTTTCAACTGACTTTAAAGCATCTTGTATAGGAAATAAATGCATATTGCACAAACAGTGAAAGCAAATGTTCCACCAAACATCTCTGTTCCAGGTGGTTGGACAATACAACTCTAGGTAGCAACACAAAGATGTATTTTAAAGGGTTGTGTGGTCTCTGCAAATGATAAAGCTGTGAAAAACACTGTACAAGAAAAAAACTGGTACATGAATAATTAAAAGGAAAAACACAAATCCAAACTTAGATGTAAAGAAAAAACTGAGTATAGAAATACTATGAACCGTGGCACAACATGAGTAACTGTCTTCTGTGAGAGCTGAAAGCTTTCATTGATGCAAAAGTGTTTATGTACAACTAAGGCTTACTGGTTAAATATCTGAGGCATATCTGGCCTTGAACACTTTCCTTATATGCTGTAGCTGTAAACAAGATTTCTCAGTCATTTTATCTTCTCAGCAGCTGCACTTTAACATGAAACAATGATCCTGATAAAAAGAATGCAGGTAAGAGAGCATTTGGCAGGATATCTGAAAATGACAGTCTCCAAGGAATCTTCCCAAGCTTCCAGTGACTGCCACGCCATGGTCCACTGGAGTTACTAGATATGTGCAATACCATTTTGCTGCTGTAGTAAACCTTTTTATTTGGAAAGTTTGCTTATAACTCTGATCAAGGCCCCATTTTCATCTTTTAGCCTCTGGTTGTCTGCCTTCAAGTCTGGTAGCATCTATCAAAAAATTGAAGCACAATGGTTATTTTGCTGGTATAACCTAAAACAAAGGCAAGAAAACTAGACAAGGCAGTCATCAGAAATAGAAACCTTATTCACAGAAGTTGTTTTAGTTCTTTCAGTAATAAACTGGTTAAGAGCACTTGGTCTTCTGGCATGAAACAATTAGGCTATGGAATACAAGTTCTCCTTTGCTAGCGCTGGATGCACTAAAATTCAGTAGCTGGAAAAAATGGCCTCATCCTGCTCTAGGTGCTTTTGTGCAAAGTAAATGTTGATTGAATTGTTTTAAAGGTTTTAATTACTTACAAGTGCACAACCAATATGTTTGTAATCAATTGATTCTTACTATTCAAGAGACCCATCTACACTAGCAGTTTGCATTATTTCATCAAGATTTAATATTAAAGCTAAGCATTTCTATTACTGCTTGTTCCTGAATTGGTTCCAGCTTTCCAGAATACCCAGCCTGATCAATATAAAATGCTTCAGAATGTCTACTTGTAGCACTACTTTCAACCACTGCTGTACCTATGCTTCGGAGCACCCATCCCATGGTTCTACACTCAACTTTCCAAGTAGCAGTGTACATACACCCACAAAAACTACATTAAAAGAACATTGAGGATGCAAAGTCAAACACTCAAAAGTTAGAAAACGCCCGAATTAAGGTTACCCGGAAGGCTGGGAGATGCACAGGCACAGAGGGTTAGGAATCAACGGACAAGAGAGGGAGGGTGGACAGGCAGAGAGAGAGGGGGGCAGGAGCTGGGATGACAGGTGGACAGGATCAGAGGGGAAGGATGGGCTAGGATCACAGGAATCTATAACCACTACAGAGAATACTCCCCTACAGAAATTAGAATTGATCCCAGGAGTTCTCAGTCTCCACATTAACCCACTGTCAGAAAATATCTGTGAAGACTCTTGGCAAACTGCATGTCCTCACCCAACACGGAAGATAACAGCCTATTTCTGCTAACAGTTACCTCAAGCATCAGAGCTCTGTGCTTTGGATCTAAATGTCCAAACCCTGCTGATGACCCAGTCAATACAGTTCCAACATGATTTTTTTTGTTTAAAAAAAGTTAGCAAATTGTGCACACAACCACCCCATATTTTAAAAGAACATTACAGCTGCAAAATCAAGCATCCAAAAGTTAGGCTGCCCACACAATTTAATTCTCCCCTCTCCCACAATGTGTATGTATTATGCTACAGACTGACTACATGATCACATTTCCCTGCCCCCATAATACCCCTGCCTCTTCAGTGCACAGGACAGGCCTGCCCAGGGAATGAATCACAGTTGTGTGGTGAGTTACGGTGTCTGTAGGACCCCTGCCTCATTTCCAGAAATGTGAAGGTGCGTGGTAAGTGCAGCAAGACATTGCAGGAAGAGGAAAGATGGTCTCATCATGATTAAGGAACTTGAATGTCACCTGGAGAACTAGAGTCTACCCTTGCCTCTGCCACAGCGTTCCTGTGTGTGACGCTAAGCACACTTTAAAACCAGACTTTTCACAGATAGGCACTAACTGTGTGTTCCTCATTTTCTGGGTGTCCAAATTTTTGACCCTGGGGTCTGATGTGCAGAAGTGCTCAGCACTCACAGCTGCAACCGAAGTCAATGGGAGCTGAGCTTCGATCATATAAACAGCTATGAAATGCTACGGGCTTTGAAAAATCAAGCCCCGTGTGTCTCCACTTGGGCACTCAAAATTAGCAGGCACTTTACTATTTTGGCCTTAATCTCTCTGAGCTTCAGTTCCCCAGCTGTAAAATGGGAACAATACCCCCTCATCTCAGGGGTGTGATTAATGTTTGTGAAGCACTCTCATGCTATGGTCAGAGAACCATAGAAACACCCACAATATTAAAAATTCTATCTTCAGATCAGGGTTTGAATGGTAGGTGTTAAATCAAGCCGGGGACTGAACACTGAACAAAGGAGAAGATAAAAGGAAATATTGAAAAAACTTCATGGAATGAGGCAGGGGTCTTAGGACTTTTGAGCACTTGACTTTGCAATGTTAACTCTTAATGTCTCTTTTTAATGCAATTATCTTTAGTATACTGTGGTGTATGTATTACGTGTATGGACATATCTCTACACCACTATAATATGGTTTGTTCCAGTGTTTCTGTCCTATCTGGGGACCAGTGTACAGTGAAAAATATATGAAATGGCCAAAGGCTACCATGCTCCTACCTTTTCTGCTGCTCAGTTTGCTCTGGGCTTCTAGACCCAGAGTCCTGTGGAAGCTCAGTGCCTTCTGAGTGTCTGTGTTTGAGGAGGTAAGACACTTGGTTTTATTCTTCGTATATTCGTAAAAAGAAAATTATTTTTATAGATTCATAGATTCTAGGGCTGGAAGGGACCTCGAGAGGTCATCGAGTCCAGCCCCCTGCCCTCATGGCAGGACCAATTACTGTCTAGACCATCCCTGATAGACATTTATCTAACCTACTCTTAAATATCTCCAGAGATGGAGATTCCACAACCTCCCTGGGCAGTTTATTCCAGTGTTTAACCACCCTGACAGTTAGGAACTTTTTCTTAATGTACAACCTAAACCTCCCTTGCTGCAGTTTAAGCCCATTGCTTCTTGTTCTATCCTCAGAGGCTAAGATGAACAAGTTTTCTCCCTCCTCCTCATGACACCCTTTTAGATACCTGAAGACCGCTATCATGTCCCCTCTCAGTCTTCTCTTTTCCAAACTAAACAAACCCAATTCCTTCAGCCTTCCTTCATAGGTCATGTTCTCTAGACCCTTAATCATTCTTGTTGCTCTTCTCTGGACCCTCTCCAATTTCTCCACATCTTTCTTGAAATGCGGTGCCCAGAACTGGACACAATACTCCAGTTGAGGCCTAACCAGCGCAGAGTAGAGCGGAAGAATGACTTCTCGTGTCTTGCTCACAACACACCTGTTAATGCAGCCCAGAATCAAGTTTGCTTTTTTTGCAACAGCATCACACTGACGACTCATATTTAGCTTGTGGTCCACTATAACCCCTAGATCCCTTTCTGCCGTACTCCTTCCTAGACAGTCTCCTCCCATTCTGTATGTGTGAAACTGATTGTTCCTACCTAAGTGGAGCACTTTGCATTTGTCCTTATTAAACTTCATCCTGTTTACCTCTGACCATTTCTCCAATTTGTCCAGATCATTTTGAATTATGACCCTATCCTCCAAAGCAGTTGCAATCCCTCCCAGTTTGGTATCATCTGCAAACTTAATAAGCGTACTTTCTATGCCAATATCCAAGTCGTTGATGAAGATATTGAACAGAGCCGGTCCCAAAACAGACCCTTGCGGAACCCCACTCGTTATACCTTTCCAGCAGGATTGGGAACCATTAATAACTACTCTTTGAGTACGGTTATCCAGCCAGTTGTGCACCCACCTTATAGTAGCCCCATCTAAGTTGTATTTCCCTAGTTTATTGATAAGAATATCATGCGAGACCATATCAAATGCCTCACTAAAGTCTAGGTATACCACATCCACCGCTTCTCCCTTATCCACAAGACTCGTTATCCTATCAAAGAAAGCTATCAGATTGGTTTGACATGATTTGTTCTTTACAAATCCATGCTGGTTATTCCCTATCACCTTACCACCTTCCAAGTGTTTGCAGATGATTTCCTTAATTAATTGCTCCATTATTTTCCCTGGCACAGAAGTTAAACTAACTGGTCTGTAGTTTCCTGGGTTGTTTTTATTTCCCTTTTTATAGATGGGCACTATATTTGCCCTTTTCCAGTCTTCTGGAATCTCTCCTGTCTCCCATGATTTACCAAAGATAATAGCTAGAGGCTCAGATACCTCCTCTATTAGCACCTTGAGTATTCTAGGATGCATTTCATCAGGTCCTGGTGACTTGCAGGCATCTAACTTATCTACGTGATTTTTAACTTGTTCTTTTTTTATTTTATCTTCTAAACCTTCCCCCTTCCCATTTGCATTCACTATGTTAGGCATTCCTTCAGACTTCTCGGTGAAGACAGAAACAAAGAAGTCATTAAGCATCTCTGCCATTTCCAAGTTTCCTGTTACTGTTTCTCCCTCCTCACTGAGTAGTGGGCCTACCCTGTCCTTGGTCTTCCTCTTGCTTCTAATGTATTGATAAAAAGTGTTCTTGTTTCCCTTTATTCCTGTAGCTAGTTTGAGCTCGTTTTGTTTTACATGGCTTCTTGTTTTGAAGCTAAACAGTTTTCTCTTTAGAATCTAGAGAGCAGAAAAATGCAAGCTCAGGTGTGGAGTGAGAACACCTCTCTGACCTATGCATGAGGCTTAGACAATTCCGCCACGTCCCCAAACGTACTCGTCAGTCCTCAAGGAAAATGTGGGGGAGTGTGGTATGGCAGGCTGACCAGAAGGCACTAGTGCACCTGAAGGAGATAAGTACTGTAGAGTGCTGAGAGTTACTCGTGTGTGTATGGGGCTGGGGAAGCTTGGTCTGTTTTCACAAATGGTTATTTTTTATTTTCTGTACAAATCTCTGGTGTGTGGGAGATGTGCCTCCAGCTCCCCAGTCCTGTGCCAACTCACTCCTTAACGAGGGAGCTACAGTTATTACCAGGATTAATGGATATAAGCGCACACGAGCTTTAGCTTCCCCTCCAACCCCATCCCCAGTGAATTTCCATCCAGATGAAAAAAACACTGTTCAAACATAGGGCTTTATCTAAATACAGTCTATTTATTATGCAGTTACATAGTTGGCAAAAACTGCCTTAACAGTTTTTATTCTGATGAAGCTATTTGTGCATTACTACTCAAGGGAGGAAGGAGTAATGGGTAGAGAATATATCAGCCAAATACTGAATGGGGGAGGTGACAGCACCAGTGTTCTGTATTACTGCAGTAGTCGATATGGGTATTATGGGATTGATCTGGGAGGACAAACTGAAACAGATTAGCTGCAACTCTGTGCTCCTTATGTATACGAATGCTAAAATGGTTCAACATGAACCAGCGAAAGCAGAACAACTCACAACATTGGCTTGGGGCTAGTGCCTACTGGCTACTGGATTTAGAAGTTCTGGTGACATGTCCACCTACCACTTTCAACACAAGGGGCAGATCCTCAGCTCTGACAAGTTACACCAGCTGAGGATCTGCCCCAAAACGCTTCACTAGCATTTCAGGTGCTTGAACAGGTGGTGTAAATGCTAAAATTCTCTAGTGTAGCTCAGCCTTTAGTTAACCCTTCACTATGTATGTAAAGCTTCAATTCCAGTTTACTTCTCCCTGAAAAACAAGAGCATCTTTCTGTGGTCTCTTAAATAAGCAAGACCATAACATGCACTATTTATATCTTGTTATATTATTGTAGGTAATTTTGCATAGGTCTAGTTGATGCAAAATATTATTCAATAATCACTAAGCACGCCTTTTAGTAGCCAAACCCAGAGTTTTTCAAAACCAAACCCACAAATGATTAACAGTTTTGCATAAACAAAGGTTGCAACAGACTGTGCTCATGAGCATGTGCAGGCTCCTACCCCAACCCCCGCAATGGAAAATTCTGAGGCCTGAGGCATGTAGGCAGAACCAAAAAAACCATATGTCCCTCCTCTATCCTCTGGGACAGATAGAGAGAATGTGTGTGTAGAAATGAGGATGGTGTGAGAGCCATTAGCCACAAAAAAATTCTATTTTTAAATATATTTTCATCTGGCCCAGATCCACAGGGCTCAGAGCTTCAGCTGTGCATAGTTTTTCTATCAAGGACAAAGGGCTAGTGGGCTGAAAGATTTGGCATGTGGAGAAGGGGCAGGGGAATGGGTCCAATTTTGTTTTCTCAAAGGTAGCCACCAAATGGATTTTTCACAGATGTCCCCTGTCATTGGATTTCACAAAGGTATAACACCTGTAATCTTCAAATCAACACTCAGATTTCCTTTGGTTTACAGTTACAGATTTTCACGCCTACTCTAAATCTAGTTTGATAAAAAGAATATTAGCACAACTGAGCCAGACCTGAACTAAACAAAGTATCTGAACAAATACATAAGGCTTGAAATTCAAATTCATTCTTGAAGAAAAGATGACTTTTTTGCATACCAAAATTCTACATATTGGAATGTAAAAACTAGAATAGCTGATGCAAACAATCAAGTCCACAACACTGAAATCATTACTCAGATATTCACTAGTACAATTTTGATTTGAGTCACTCTTATAAAAGTTAACTACAGTGGAGAGCGAAAGATCTCCACTGTTAATTTTAATATGTTTGAAAATTGACTGATCTCAAGATTTCCAACTCTGCATCTTGTACAAAAGTAAAAACAAAGGAAACCTAATGGTAGTACAAGTCCTGTGTGAACAGCCATGCCTTTTGGGGCACCACATCTTTACATAAAGTATAAATAAACTACAATAAAAAAAAACGTGTACAAGCCAAGAAATACCTATTTCCTGAACTGTCCTCTGATTTGTCTTTGAATGCAAAATAAGAAGATATGATGCTAGTAAGGATAATACCAAACCCTACCAATGTGTCTGAACTAAGGAACAGTAGCTGGCACTCTGGGCATCATGCATAAGCCACACTTCTGTAATCAAGCAATAAGTAAATCTTCGGACACACAAGCATTAATAGTAAAGTGCTGCCAAAGCACTAGCTAAAATTCAACACCTGCCAGGCTACTCAAAGAAGAAAAAATGAAGAAAGAAGAAATTACAAGTCCACAGAACGGAGCTGCCTGCGGGACCCTGAGAGCTTTGTAACCACTCTGGTCAAGGCCCTATTCTCAGCCAGCAGTCGCTCATTTAAATGTCTCAAAGATTGAATCTGCAGGAATCAAAGAAACAGGAGTGAAAACAAGAGAAAAGCAAGTATAGTATGTTTAAAAAAAAAAACTACAGAGGAGAAGAATTGAAAGAAAACAAATCAAAAGAGACAGTCATGTTAAAAGCAGATAACTAGCTGTGAAAGGAAAGGATCAAAAAGTGGCACATTCTTGAAATGTAATCTAAGAACAGCCAGTGATTAGTCACAGCTTTCCAGAACAATTCAGGATGCATTAACAATGAGAGTTATTCCTGGAATTCTTTACTTAAAATTCTAATTACATTGACTAAATTTCCTATTCAGCAATCTGCAAATAATCATGTGCTTAACATATACTTTTACGTGACACTATAGCAGTTAATCTTATAATTAAAAATATTAATGTGTGGCTGCAAAAAAACTTAGAGAATACAAATATATTACCAGTTTTTCCATTTCTCTTATCACTCTAGCCATCCTTAAGGATAACCTACAAGTAATACACAACATGATATTCTCTATCCTGCAATTCCCCATCATTAGAAGAATGATAATTTTTTCCCTTGCTGTAGTTTGCTTTCTGTCCCAAATATTATTTTGTTCTCCATTAATGCACACATACTTGGCTCTAAATTGAATGCAGATAAAACAACATGGTTGTCTTTTGTATACTTCTCTACATGTCATCATCCATTATGTCAGCAAGAGCTCCATGTATGCATTTAAAAGAACAGTATCTGGAAATAAGTGCTGTTGCAGAGCAGCAGGGAGAGCTCAAAAATGTGTTTCAGAAGAAACCCTATAGCAACAGAACAGTGAATACTGGCCGTCAATAGATTGGTGGTGTCTCTAAAATTATAGCATCCAAAGATATTTTCTAGTTCACCATATTAACTGTTTCCTTGGTATGATTTAATTTTATCGGTTTGGTTGGCTCACTTCTGGAGTTTTGTCCATGGATATAATGAAAAATGCATATATGGTCAACTCCATGGATTAGCCTTATTTAGCTCAAATCATATCACTCAGGACCTAAACTGGGTAAACTTTGGAGGGAGAAAAACTGTGCATGTAACCATATCATGACTTAAGAAAAGAAAACAAATCACGGAAATTAACTCTAAAACTACAAGGTTAAAGTCATATTTTAAAAAAATAATCTCATAGGCCAATCCTCTGTTTTGCACTACTGTAAGAAGTTAATGAAAACCATACAATACCATCTCAGCCTCTAAAAGTGATTCACTTTTCCCCTTGGTTTAAATTAAAAAAATGTCTACCTTAGAAACCTTTGACTTTTCTCCCTGGTCACCACCCTAAATTTGTAAATCTCAATCACCTTCTTAAAAAATGAATTAAAAAGAAAAATCACCCTTTGCTATTATATCCTTTGCAAACAGAACAGCAACTGAATTGCAGATTACGGCACAAGAGATTCTGTTGCGTTGCAAACTCAGGGAGATGATGTATTTGTCTATTCTCCAACGAGATTGCCAACAGCTGGAAAACTTCCACCTTACAAATAATGTTAACAACCAATGCACACTTTTACAGAATTAGTCACAAATGGTGTGACGCACTTACTTTGAGTTCCTCTTCCATTTCAGATATCCGTCTTTCTAGAGCTCTTCGTTCCTAAATCAAAGGAGTGGCGTTAATGGTAAGCAATGCAAATTACATTTTGAATACTTCTTGTAAATATGGTGAAAATAGTGATACATGTCAAGTTTCAAAGACCAAACAACTAGAAGCAAAGAGCATACAGGAGACTTGTGATGCCAGTGATGTGTAGAAAATTCTTTCACATTAAAATGTAAAAATTTAGATGGAAGAGAGATTAAGATATTCATTACATTTTCCAAAATACATCCCTTCTCTTCCTGTACATTAATTTGGACAGGGTGTAAGTTTATAAGTATACCTTTGTTCAAATTTATTCCCTCCGGTAGACTTTTGTGATAATTTAACATATAAGAAATGCAGAAAATGATCAGAATAAAATAAACAAAAGCACAGGCTTTCATAGACAAGCAAATATAGCTGAAATGTTTGTCTCCTCTTAGAATCTTCCCAAGACACTATTTTTTTTAAAGTTCATTCCCATAATATATTCTAGATTAACAATGCAGGCAATAGACTTGACATCATGATTGCTTTCCTAGTGTAAGACAATGCAGTGGGTCTCATTTAAAAGCAGTTGCCGTATTCAGTATTTTACATTCCAATTTTTCAAAGAGTGAAAGGCAAAAGCAAGAGATTATTGCAGTGTACATTTATATCTGCATACAATGGTGTTATGCAAAACAGCAAGCAGCATTAACTGAGGTGTGTAAAACTTTGGTTAGATCATACCGCCCAGTAGATACTGACTCTTGCCGGTCACCTTTCAGATACAAACCATTTGAATTTAGTTTAATCATAGTGAAGTTATTTCCCAGACATATTTCCCCATTTTAGCAAATAACTTTAAAGGTTTAGCAAAGTAATCATTTACTGCAGTTGTTAGTATCATTAGTTTATTCTACTTAATTCTTTTGAGTTGAGAATTGTATTTTTCCAAGATGATACTGACAGATAATAATGGGCATAGTTATCTGTACCAGTGAATTAACTGCAGTAAGCAAGTGAACAACAAAAGCAAAACAACAAAGCCAAATAAAACAATACCAAGAAAGTTGCAAACCCAAGTTACCAAGAGTTACATCAGTTACCTATTAGTTTTTAAGGGTAGCATTTATTACCAAAGCTCTTAGAAACTAGCGGTCAATTACATACAGTTCAGACTTCATTAAGTTTTTACAGTTCAAGCCAGGGTGGATTGATTCAAATCAAAGCAATTTAAATAATCGATTTAAATCAGCAAGCAGGAGACAATGATTTAAAATAATTTTAATTGTGTTTTGCAGTTACACTTCATTATTTTTTCTAAAGAAAGGTTGATTTTCATTGGTTGGTAACCAATTAAAATGTTGATTTACAACTAAATGTAGCCTTTTCACTAGATTTGGTGCTTAATTTTGCTAACCAGGAGGATATGTTATATCTATACATTTATTTAAGATTTACTTAAAACAGTTTATTTACGCTTATTCACTTTCTTAATTTTTACGTTTATGTTAGAAAATGGTGATTATCTAAAAGTTTATAAAAACACGTTTTGCATTTAAAACTGATTTATAAAACAAAGGAAGCGTTATGCCTAATGAATTGAACTGATTGTTTCTGGTCATAATCAGAATTTAGCACCAAAAGGGACTACAAGATCATGTATTCTGACCTCCTGTATATCTACCGCCACTGAGAACCCGCATGTTAAACCCAACAACCAAAATATTACAGCCTCCGGAAGACTAGACTATTGTGTGTCACAGGCAGAGAATAGGAGGGAGTGAGGTGCACCAGTGCCCGAGGTCCCACAATGGCGGGGAAATAATTAAGTAGTGTATACCCAGATAATCCTGGCAAATGACCCACACCCACATGTAATGGAAGGCAAACCCCACAAGGTCACAGCCAATCTGACCTGGGGGAAAATTGCTGCCTGATCCCACATATGGCGATCAATTAGATCCTGAGCATGTGAACAAGAACCAGCCAACCAAACACCTACATGAAAGAATGCTTGGTGCCACCTCAGAACACTGGCCCTCCCCATCCAGTGTCCATGGTCACCATGTCCTTCAACATTTTAGAACTTGTAGATCTCTGCTTTCTCATCTAATTTGTATTTATAGCTTAGAAGAGGAAATCAAGCTTTCCTGCTTTTTTAGCTCCTTATTGGTGTCTCAACTTGGAACGAACTAGTCATTGAACCGAACTAGTTGAATAAACTGAAATGAAGAAAATATTCTCTTTGCACCTACAGAAGAGGCTGTACAACTCTGTATACCTAGTTTAGCACTTCAACAAACTCTGGTTCCAAGTGTTTTGCCAGTGACTTCCAAGAGTTCAGTGGTATGTCTTTCTTTAAAATTTGGCAAACATTTGGCATACTATATTGTATTTAAATGATTGTAATAGATTATAGTAAATTTAGGCCTTAAAATAGATTGTCTATTTCAAAATTAATTTTAAATAGGTTTATTTTTAAAAACAAACCAGTTTTTAATTTGAATAAAACAATCCAATTTAAATTAAAAAATGATTTTAAAAAAATATAATTGCTTTTTATCTACACTGGTCCAAGCTACACAAGAGGGGCTCTTAATTGGGCTGACCTAGTAAACTGTTTGTTACGCAAATAGCAAAATTCTGATGAATAAAAAGTGTCCAGAAAATGAAAGTTGTTTCCATGATACAGAAATGTCCCTAACAACAAGCTTCTTACTGTAGCGGGAGCACATTTTAAAAAACAAAACAGTTACAAACAGCTATGTGTCACTATTTTCTCCTGGAGAAAAAAAAAAAACCCTTGGATTCCCTGTACCACAACTTACAGAAGTAACATTTCGGCAGCAATTTTAGCAGCTTTCACTAGTTAACAGAAATATTGACAGTTGTTAGTAGGGCTGTCAAGTGATTAAAAAAAATTAATCGTGATTAATCGCACAGTTAAACAATAGAATACCATTTATTTAAATATTTTTGGATGTTTTCTACATTTTCAAATATATTGATTTCAGTTACAACACAGAATACAAAGTTTACAGTGATCATTTTATATTTATTTTTTATTACAAATATTTGCACTGTAAAAAACAAAAGAAATAGTATATTTCAATTCACCTAATACAAATACTGTAGTGCAATCTCTTTATAATGAAAGTTGAACTTACAAATGTAGAATTATGTACAAAAAATAACTGCATTGACAAATTAAAAAAATGTAAAACTTTAGAACCTACAAGTCCTATCAGTCCTACTTCAGTCAATCGCTCACACAAACAAGTTTGGTTACTGCCCACGTCTTGTTTACAATGTCACCTGAAAGTGAGAACAGGAGTTCGCATTGCACTGTTGTAGCCAGTATTGCAAGATATTTACGTGCCAGATGTGCTAAAGATTCATATGTCCCTTCATGCTTCAACCACCATTCCAGAACACATGCATCCAGGCTGATGACGGGTTCTGCTCGATAATGATCCAAAGCAGTGCAGACGGACGCATGTTCATTTTCATTATCTGAGTCAGATGCCACCAGCAGAAGGTTCATTTTCTTTTTTGGTGGTTCGGGTTCTGTAGTTTCCGCATCGGAGTGTTGCTCTTTTAAGACATCTGAAAGCATTCTCCACACCTCATCTCTCTCAGCTTTTGGAAGGCACTTCAGATTCTTAAAACTTGGGTCAAGTGCTGTATCTATCCTTCGAAATCTCACATCGGCACCTTCTTTGCGTTTTGTCAAATCTGCTGTGAAAGTGTTCTTAAAACAAACATGTGGTGGGTCATCATCCGAGACTGTTATAACATGAAATATATGGCAGAATGCAGGTAAAACAGAGCAGGAGACATACAATTCTCTCCCAAGGAGTTCAGTCACAAATTTAATTAACACATTTTTTTTTAAACGAGCACCATCAGCATGGAAGCATGTCCTCTGGAATGGTGGCTGAAGCATGAAGGGGCATACGAATGTCTGGCATATCTGGCACGTAAATACCTTGCAACGCCGGCTACAAAAATGCCATGCAAATGCCTATTCTCACTTTCTGGTGACATTGTAAATAAGCAGCAGTCAGCAATAGCTCCCGTAAATGTAAACAAACTTGTTTGTCTTAGCGATTGGCTGAACAAGAAGTAGAACTGAGCAGACTTGTAGGCTCTAAAGTTGTACATTGTTTTGTTTTTGAGTGCAGTTACGTAAAAAAACCCAAACTACATTTGTAAGTTATACTTTCATGATAAAGAGATTGCACTAGAGTACTTGTAGGAAGAATTGAAAAGTACTATTTCTTTTATCATTTTTACAGTGAAAATATTTGTAATAAAAATAATATAAAGTGAGCACTGTACTGAGCACTGTACACTTTGTATTCTGTGTTGTAATACAAATCAATATATTTGAAAATGTAGAAAAATCAAAAATATTTAATAAATTTCAATTGGTATTCTATTGTTTAACAGTGAGATTAACTCAAAAAAATTAATCACGATTAATCGCGTGAGTTAACTCTGATTAATCAACAACCCCAGTTATTAGACATATTTTTCAGGAAGTTGTTCTTTTTAAAATGTACATGTCTGTTGGACTAATTTTAAGTTACAGGATTACAGTCAAATCACTATTTGTGCATCCCCAAAACCCCAAAAACCTTTCCTCACTTCTCCGTGAAGATTTAGTCCAGAGATGTATTGAAGTCTCATAATGCTAAGACTTCATTCTCTGCTGTATACTTGATTTTTAACCCTATGTTTGTTTGCTTGCTTGCCAATTGCAATAATCTTCTGTTAATTACAGTGCATTAGTGCTGTTCTACTCTATTTAATCTAATAGTTTTATTTATAAAGTATCCTCCCAAGGTACCACTGAAAAAGTAAGTTTCCCTAGGAAACAAAAGGTCTGACTTAAATAAGAAAATACCTGTAATAATAAAACAAAGCCATACTATTGTTCAGAAAAAGCCAGGACTATCAATCAGGGTCAACATTGCATGTATTTTCCCTTTCCTCAAAGTGAACTACATATCTATTTACATAGCAATGTTTGGATCATGTAACATATCAGCTCTCACACATTTCAATTAGAGTTTTGCTTTTATCTAATTCTCTAATGCTACCTAAAAGAAATCTCAGTCAGAGCATAAGAATTAGTTTTACTAATCCCTCACTATACGCTTGTTTGTCAATTATGAAGTTTCTGATTCAGCTAACTGCAGTATGCAAATCCTGTATTCTGAATAAGGGCCAAGGATACTTCTCCTGGCTACTCTCTATCCACATGCTAACAAACACAAGCACAGAAACTTCTGACCCTCTCCCCAACCAGCTTCAAAGATTAAATACAATTAAATTTAAAAAATAATTACTTTTAGCAGGAGAGGGCCAAAGGGGTTTGCCAAAATAAGATGTCTGGGGTTTGGTAAGGTGATGGATATTCTCTATTACATCAGTAGTAATCATATTCTGGGTTTATAAACACCCCAACCTTTGACTTCAAGGAGTTTGTTTACCCTAGCATACAGTTATCGCCTCCAAACAAGAAGCATCCTCAGGTTAAATGAATTACGTTCAATAACTAAGGTAGAGATGTCCCCAATCCAAATCCTCAGATCTGAGCAGCCCCACACTTTGGGGAGGCTTCAGGGTGATGTTTGAAGTCCTGATCCAGATCCAAATTTTGCAGTTTTGGCTCATCTATTCTGCGACTGTAAACAACTCTCACTGCACTACTTGGAATTCCCAAAAGCATGGCTAACCAACATTTCCAAATAAGAGCTATAAATGGAACCTGTAACTCTGTTCTGCCTACATATTGCTGGATCTCCTAGCAGGGATGAGACGTGTACCACACATCCCAATCTTCACAGGACTGGCCCAGTTCCTACAACATTAACTAATCTCAAATAACTATGTTGACAATGAATCATCAGTTTATGGCATAGAAACCTATTTTTTTAGGGCTGGCAGGGATATTAGTCAGAATCAACTTCTAGAATAATTGTTAGACTAGTACTAGAAAACAGTTTTAAAAAGTATATTTATCATTAGTGAAGAAAGGTACATCTCATCTTGAAAATGGGTCATAGCCCAAACGATTCTATTAGCTTTTCTTTATGGTAACACCTACCTCCTCTCGACCCGGGATCTCTTCCAGCCCCTCCCACTATTTCACTTTTTTCCTGTTCTGTTTTTATATGTACATATCCTTAAGTTTTGATTTTATGTAAAGCATGTGTCTTATATTTGGCAAAGTAGTACATGAGTTTTAGCTTACTGCTTCATTTATGTATATGCTTGTGCTGCATGTGAAAAATTGTACCTTTAAAAATTCTCAAAATGATACAGAAAAATTCTACTAAGGAAAGCTGTCTAGTATATTTCTGGATAGCCAATCTTTATTTACTGCTAACCGTTAAAAAGTAATTGAAGTGGGATTTTTATTAATAAACTGAATTCTAGAGTATAACAATGTTATTTTGAAAGGGAAGCTATTTAGAGATAATGCTATCCTTACACCACTTTCTTAGTAATAAGAATATTTGAATGAAAAAAAGAATCTTAAGTATTTCATTGGCTATTGCTGTTGATTCAGCTGCTGAACTCATTCCTCTGTAACACTGCTGTTAGGAAAGAACTGATGTCACACACAATTGCTACTTCACCTAAGGAATAAGTAGTAAACGTGGAATTTTTTTTAAACTGCTTTCAGCGTGGTATCTGAGCACCAGATGAAATAATTAATATTTGAAGTAAAAGAAAGCAGGGAAATGAAAGGAGAAAATGTATAATCAAAGATAAATCCTCTTTTTAAAAAAATGTTCCTCATATCAGAATTAAATTTGAGTTGGTAAAATAAAAAGAACATGATTCCATTCCTTGAGCCAACTAGGTTTCAACTACTCAGTAATGCTATCACAATCTTTATTCCTCCCTTGACCTGCTATGAGTTTTATGTAATAAATTTGATACAAGAGTAACGTTTCTACAGTGAAACTGATCGGATAAAAAGTCTCCTCCATGGAAAAAAAGAGTTTCATAGTGTTGCTAAGTCTCTTAATACAATGGCCTATTTTAGGAACTGAGAGCAAAGCAGGAATTTTGCTACTGAAATACAAGAGTATCATGTACTACACATTTAAATAAATTGCAACACGTATTAAAAAATGCGTGCCGTTACACCCATGATGTACATAATTAAAGGTAGTAAATTCCACTTGTGTGACCACAGTGGCAAAGGAAATGCCTGTTAAAGCAGGTGGTTATCACTGCCCAGAGAAAAAGATGAGAACTACCTTAGGGGTCAAAAGAATTGAGGGACAGAAGTTGCAGAGAAACTGTTAGAGCTATCTGGAGAGGAAGCAGTAATGAAAGCCGCAGTAAGGAAAGCCATCTGCATCTCTGCATATCAGGAGCCTTATTTTCTTTTAGTGAATGAACAATGCATAGTTACCATAGTGGAATTTCAGTCAATTAGTGGAGCAGAGAATTTCCGCACCTCCCTGGTTCCCTACCATAACTAACAAGTAAATTCTTATTTTATCATTGGTAAGATTTGTAGAACTAAAAGTGGCTTCTTAATCTGCAAACCTTCCTGTTAAACTTCTAGATCTAGTACTCCTGTATACTATTAAAATTATACATAGCTGCAGGGTTGGTTTGAGGTTTTTTTGGTCTGGTTTCTGTTTAGGTGGCAGAGGGCAAAAGGGAAGTTTAAGGTATTCATATAATGTTCCAATATAAATAATTTACTTTAAGAATAATGAAACTAACACTACAAAAAATCCTCCTCTCACTACTCTTCTTTTTATACCTTAAAAACAGCTTAAACCATTTAAATGAATTTGACTTTATTTTTTTTTTTAACAAAGTTGCTCTTGAAAAGAGCCAAACTTTTGTCCAAAGGAAATTTTTACAGCTAAGTTATTAGCTTTGAAAAAATGAGTTTATAATGGAAATGCAGACACAAAATTAAAAGTTTGTGTCATACATAAAGTTCAATATGACCATAATTTTAAACCCTGTCTCTTATTACTTACACATACATTTGTGTACAAATATGTATATAATCTCTCTCAGAATGTGAGTGATCTGTATTTTCAACAACTTCATCTTCACTCTGCCTAAAAATCCATCTCCTTTAGGAGTACTAAAATTCCCAGCCCTTGCACAGCTTCAAACAGATCCTCTCTGCCAGTTTAAAAAAAACAACACACAATACCCCCATCAAGTTTCCCCTTCTCCCCTCCCTCAAAGTGGTATCATCACCCCTGAAAAAAAAAGGTATATATGCCAAGAAAAGAAAAATATTTTGCCTTGTACCAATGACAACTTTAAGGTCTGATATCTTATGAAGCAGAAATGGGAACTTTATTACTGATGGTAAAGGAGATTCCAACGAGACACCCAGTACTTGATTTTCACCCTGGAAAGTTCCAAGACATCAGATTCTAAGTAAATGAGGAGAAAGTTTTGTGACAAGCTGAGATTTTTTTAAAAATGAAGCTGTTTGAAGCTGCTTAGAGATATGGAATGTTAGACATAATTCTGGGGGCAATTGTTTAACAAGCAGAGTACAAAAGTGGAAGTCAACGATGCAACTTACTACATCACCACCACATCTGTGGTTATATTATATATAATATCATAATATCCTGGGGGAGGGATAGCTCAGTGGTTTGAGCATTGGCCTGCTAAACCCAGGGTTGTGAGTTCAATTCTTGAGGGGACCATTTAGGCATCTGGGGCAAAAATCTGTCAGGGGACAGTACTTGGTCCTGCTAGTGAAGGCAGGTGACTGGACTCAGTGACCTTTCAGTTCTTCCAGTTCTATGAGATAAATAATAAATGGAGATATGCCTAATTATTAAAATTAACTTACAGTATTGTATGCAGTATTACTGCAGCCATGTTGGTTCCAGAATATTAGAGAGACAAGGTAGGTGGGGTAATATCTTTTAATGGACCAACTTCTGTTGGTGAGAGAGAGACTTTTGAGTCACACAGAGCCCTTCTTCAGATCTGGGAAAGAGACTCTGAGCATCACAGTTAAATGCAAGGTAGAACAGAATTGTCGCACACACACACCACCCACCTTTATCTCTCTAATATAACTGACAGTTTGAGGACAACTTATTAAAAGTATTACTGCCTATAATGCTACCTTACATTTATCGCCACTTTGCATCCTGCAAACCCAACATCTAAATCGTAAGAATCAGTTCAATAAAATATATCCATCGTGGGGTTGGAAAACAAAATGAAAGAAACTAAAGTATCCACTAGATCTTTGGCAGAAACTTACCCTTTTTTCCATTTCCAAGAGTGACCTGTCAGCAAATCTCTCTTGTCTCTGAAATACAATGTTAATAATTAAATATGGGATTTATGGTGAAAAAACCAATATAAAATATAGGAGGCAAACAAACAAACAAAAAAAATCAATATTTTGGCTCTTCATGGTCTTAAAAGTCAAAAGTCAAAGAATTAAACAAACAAAAGCTTTTTTGTATTCCTGAAATCAAAACAAACAATTTTACATATTATTTAATCTCATGCCCAGGAAACTCTTTAATACCTATATTCTGAGAGAGAGTGTTGTAGTTAAGGTTCTGGAATGGTACAAAAGTGAACAGAGTTTGTTCCTGGCTCGGTCACAGATGTCCTGTGTGACCTCGGACAAGTAATTTAATCTTTCTGCAATGTTTGGCAAAATAAGTTAATACATCCTTACCATTAAGAATGATGATTTCATTGATGTTTTTGAGGTGCTCAGGGCTAGTCTATGCTACTGTGCTACACTGGTGCTGAAGACACGCTATGCTTACGAGAGAGCGCTCTCCCATTGGCTTAATTACTCCACCTCAACCAGAGGTGGAAGCTATGCTGCCAGGAGAGCGTTTCCTGCCAACATAATGCTGGTATGGACACTGCTTTAAGTCAAGGCAACTTACATCACTCGGGGGAGAGGTGGGGGACTTTTTCACACTCCTATGCGATGTAAGTTGCATCGACTTAAACAATAATATAGACAAGCCCTTAGATACTACAGTGATGTATACTGGGTACAGATATTTATTTATAAATTCTTTCTACAATAGTTTTTAACAAGAAACTTACTATTAATCTACCGATGTGAATCACCATATGCCGCACTGTTATTTGAGAGCCGTTATCTGCACATACTTAGAGTTGCACTATTTGCTCTTTAACTGCAAGACAGGATGTCTAATCAGCCAGTGACAGCATGGCAGTCTAACAACCTGCCATCATGTTTATAAATCAATCAGTTCATAAGTTAAACATTGATACTTTGAACATAAACTCAACAATGTAGAATCATTTTCTCTATTTTTACGCCTTCCTCCCTGCAGAGAAATTACTTACATATATGCCGGCAAGAATCATTGATACCTTAACAATTACCACTTGCATTAGGTGACCAGACCCATCTGGCCTTCCCTCATCTCCAGCAACAATGGCAGTTGCAGTATTTAGCCCCATTCTTTTAGAAAAAGGGAAGGTAAAGCCGACACCTGAGAAAAATGTCAATTCCATTTCCAGGATTTTTTGGTTTGTTATCCATATGACCAGCTAGAGACTTTGCTTTGTGTGTGACTACAAACCTGAGTGGCCTTTTCCAACTGTAATTTAAGATCCGTCAGCTCCATGTTGGTATCATGTAACTGTGCTTTCAGCTTTTCATTTTCAGTTAGAATCTGTTCATAAAGCTAAGGGAAAATTTGGACAGGTTTAAGAAATGTGCATCTCTTTTGGCTGCATTATTTAATGTATAAGTGGTAACAAAATTATACAGTACAATTTCATAAAGGTGACAAATGTATTGTAAGTAGTATTACAAGAAAATTCTAGCTTCCACACATAAAATGTATAAATTCCCTGAAAGGAGAAATTTTTGTCTTTTATATTACAGACAAGAAGAAATGATAATTTTACCTTATTTCCATAATACAGAAAACGATTTGAAACATTTTCTTTTTAAAAAGAATCTCACCTTGACAATAAGTTGAACAGTTGCTCACTTCTTCACAAGTATCTTCTAGTTTTCAACCAACAAGACTAGATTTTACATTGTACTAGCAAGTGCACCAAATAAAAGGCTCTACTATAAATGTCAAGCAATTCTAACAACACCTTTAGCCACAAGGAGCAAGGTAGTGGTATGTGGTGTCATTAAAACAGCATTTGGCTCCTCTGGGCTTTCCCCTTCTCTTGCAGAGGTGAATGCAAGGGTCAGAAGCTACGATATAGCCAGGGAGGTGGATACAATTCTTCCCATTTGCCTCTGTGGAGTTCCGAGTTGAGTTACTTAGGGTATGTCTATACTACCCGCCGGATCAGCGGGTAGTGATCGATCCAGCGGGGGTCGATTTATCATGTCTAGTCTAGAGGCGGTAAATCGACCCCAAAGCGCTCTCCCATCCCGTGAGAGGTGCAGGCGGAGTCGATGGGGGGGCAGCACCAGTCGACTCACTGCAGTGAAGATGTTGTGGTAAGTAGATCTAAGTACATCGACTTCGGCTACGTTATTCACGTAGTTGAAGTTGTGTAACTTAGATCGATCACCCCTCCCCCCTGCCCAGTGTAGACCAAGGCTTAGGGTATGTCTACACTTAATGGGAATCAATGCTGTAGCGACTGATGCACCGGAGGTCTATTTAGCGGGACTAGTGAAGACCCGCTAAATCACCTGCTGATCACTCTCCTGTTGACTCCGGGACTCCACTGGAACAAGCAGCATAAGGAAGTCAACAGGAGAGTTTCTCCCATCAACCCAGTGCGGTGTAGACACCGCAGTAAATCGACCTAAGCTATGTCGACTCCACCTCCGTTATTCACGTAGCTGGAGTTGTGTAACTTAGGTCGACTTACCCCCCGTAGTATAGACCAGGCCTTAGGCTGAGGCAGGATTTGGGATTTAATGTGAGTAATCTGATTACTTCAGGACAGAATTTATGGTGGGGCGGGGGGAAAAAGCACAAATAATGGTTTATTTTAATAACTACTGGCCCAGATACCTTTTTAAAGTCAGTTGCATCTTCTTTTTCTAGCCTACTGCAATATGGTTTTCGTTCTTCAAAGTAACTCTGTGACCCAGACCGCCCCAGCAGTGAATCATAACGGTCGCCTGATGATGTGCTGATTGATCCTGCATCGTATCTTTAAAAGAAAAAAAGTTCATTATTTCCATAACATTGCATACACTGGTGCAGTGTATCAAGCATACTTAGTTTATTCATACCATTATCTCCTTCCCCTTTCTAACGGATGAAAACAGTTTTTAAAGTTTTCTTTCTTCCACTCAACACTAAGATTTATTTCAAATTAAAACAGGTTTTCTGACTGCCACGTATGGCTTGGGCAGTGCAAACACTAGCTTTCTATGTCAGCATTTCTTTTGAATTAAAATACATTCCTTCAAGATATTTTTGCATGATTCTGAAGACGACCTAACTTTTCTTTGCTTGATCATCTTTTATAAGGACGGAATTATTTTTTTGGTTTTATTTTTAACCTCAGAAAGATCAGCCAAGTCAAGTCTGGTCTTCCCAGTTTTACTGGAGGACCTCAGGGAATTCTCAAGGATATTAATTAATATCAACTACCTTACCAGAAGCAGCATGGCTCCTTTAACAAAGGCTTCTTTTATTCAATATTAGTCATTGAAGTAAAATAGATATTAACAAAAAAAACCCAAACGGCTTTAAACACTCTGACCAAAAATCTGTTCCCCTTCTCATTGCTCAACTTGCATGGTTCAGCTGTTGTAATGTCCTCATTTAACACAGAGGATTCTAGCACAGATAGGACCTGTCTATTTATTTTTAAAGAAGTTTTTCAGGCCATTTATCATAAAGCTGTTACAATGAGTACACACCCATTTTTTCCTTTGCAGGTTTCTTAAAAAAAAAAAAAAAAAAAAAAAAAATGAGTCAACTGTAAATAAAATACTTCATAGTTCAGGATTTTTGTAATATTACTTCCTTAAGATTAAATCCTACAAATGAATGAGTTAAGTGGCATTTTCAGCCTATTTCTAATGTTCACTGACTTTGCATTTCAGGTCTACTGAATGTAGCCTACTTTGCTTCCCATTGAGTGTGACACCCTGGAATGCTCCATATTCAGTATCAATCCACCGATCAGAGCAATGGCACTAGCTTGCCAAAGGCCAAGTCATATTCACATACATTCATTGTTATTTAAGAAATGTTTTTGTACATAAGTAACATCTAGAAATGCACATTATTAGGGGTGAGGAATGCAGGATTTGTTTCTCTCTGACAGATAAAACTCCAATTTTCAGCTGGAAGATATGATACCAGCTACACGGAAGCAAGACACACAGTCTAAGGCGGAGGAGGGGAGCCTGCACTAAGCAGACAAAAATTTTAAGAAGCTAGTAAATATTAATGCACTGCTTATTTGGGTGCTATGTACCACACTTCAATACTTCCAGTAGAGATTTTCCCTGGGAGCCTTCTACTCCACCAACATTTAGGGCAACAGAAGCAAGATTTGACAGAAAACTTAAACACCACTTTATCTAACATATAATCTACACCTTATGTCTAAACAATGTAGGCCAAGATTTTTCAAAGTGACTAAAGATTTGAGTTTTCATCTTGAGAAAGCTTTAAGAACCCTGATTTTAAGAGGAGGCAGCACTTTCTGAACATGAAGCCCCTTACCATGTCTCAAACTGGGTATCCAAAAATTGAGACAGTCAAAAGCACCTGACATTTATGAAAATCTTGGCTTTGCATTGTAAATTGCATCAGACACAGACTGGATTGATTATGTTCTGCAAAGTACCCAGCATATTTTAGGTGCAGTATAAATAAATAATTCAGCACATAACCTAAACAACATTTTGAACATATCTTCAGGTTCCCTCTAATCTCCCAGCTGCCTGAATATGTAAAAAGTCAATCCTATGGCTTTATTACTATATTCTATATAAAACATACTAAATCTTTACAGCATTAACATTTTTTCAGAGCTTAACCTAACCAACTATTGAGAGCAAAGTAGGATTTGTAAATTAAGAACTTAAAAAATAGAATACAAATCAAAAAGGTTTCTGTTATATAAATAAATGATTTGCTTAAATCAAACACATACCTTGAAAGACTATCACTCTGGAAAAAAGAAGAAAAAAAAACATTAGGACAAATTGATATTTGTACATTCATTAAATATTCAACGTATCTGTGAACAAATGTAGCATGGCAGAGTTGTGTTAAAACACAGGAGAAAGCTGAATGCTATGCAACCATTCATTATCTGAACACCATGAACAGATTCATTTTGTTATGGCTATCAAAAAAAAAAAAAAAAGGAAATGTGCTAGGATATATTTGCCAGAAAAATGTTTTGCAAAGAAGTTAGTACAAACTCATTAGAAGGCTTAGATTTTAGTATTATCTGAAACATTAGAATAGTTTTAGAAGTATGTACATTCCTCAGTTTCTCTGCCATTTGGCAAAGTAATAACTAAGACACAAGGATTTTGTACACCTCCAATCCTCTTCCTCCTACCCTTTTTAATTTTTTAATTGGAGAACAGTATTTTAATAGCTCAATTGTCTGAGTGACTACATACCATCCTGAACAACATTCAGTGGCAAGCTAGAAAAATATTGGCATTACTGTTATTTAAACAGGATTAAACTGGGTGGGGAATCTGAACTGCTGCCCCAACAATATGCAGCAAAATGAAACCTTTTGTACACAGCTACTCAATTTAAGATCATATACAAAAGAGTAATTTAACAGGTTCCCAAATTAGAGGAGTTTGCAGACACAGGAAAGTCTCACATGTTGGGTCAAGAACCAAATTTAATTAAAATTAATTATAGAATTGTATGTGCAGGAATGTATTTTAACACTATAGAACTTGTAGTTCTCCATTATTTTTCCTTTGAATGATCAATATAATTGTATTGTTTTATGAATGCAGGCTCTTTCTAGAGACTATAATGCCACCTGCACATTCCCAGCAATGTTAATCTGCTAGATTGGTTTAAGACTTGATTTTGTTTCTTTTTTACATTTTTATAATGTATGGGAGAATTTCTGAAAGGGCTGGATTGTTTCTCATTTTTCCTCTTCCCCTCTAGGATATTCAAAAGTGGGGCATCTGGCATCTTCGGGAATGCACATTCTACCATCACCACCTGGGGCTGAGCATCCTTTTTTCTGATCCAGCTAACATCCCACCCAGTCACCCACAGAGGAGGGAGCATTTGTCAGGCATGCCCTCTTCTCCCTCCTCCTCACTTCTGGGGCAGTGCATTCCCCATGCAGTCTGACCAAACACTGCCCTCCATCCACCGACCAGGAAAGGATTGTTGTTGTTGCCGCCACCTTTATATTAACATTCCTTATATTTTCTACTCTTGCCATCTTCTGTCCTCCACATTGACCTCTGCCCCTCACATAATCCATGCCTACCCTCCAATATTACCTTGTTCCTGTTACCCTTTCTCACAGTCTGTCCTCCAGCATTCCCTTGATCCCTCTTAATTATTCCCATCACCACCATCCTTATATCTCCTGTTCCCTCACTGTCTCCTTCCCTTGCCATGCATAATGAGAATGAGGGCTGGTCAACTGAGATAATAGTAGCCTCATTTCTATGTGCAAAAGCTTAGGGAAATACTGGTAATCTTAATGAGGGCAACCTGGCTTCAATTCTATTGAAAATAATGAAAGAGTGGCAAGAGTTTGTGAAATGAAAACTTTCAAAATAACACCTAACATCAGACTTGCAATATTATCATGAGAGTTGGCAGTTCCGTGAGGCCTTTAATCTTTGTCAAGTGTCCTGGCCAACATTCCAGTTCTGGCAACTCACGTTGTAACATTCCAATTTTTGAGCATTATTTTTGCTAAAAGGCCAAATAGCTATCCCAAAATAAGAAGTCACGGATTGCAACTTACGAGACCAAATTAAATTTGGAAGTACAACCTAATTAATAAAATATACGGAACAGACTAATTGCTGAAGACTACTTGAGCACAATAGAACACCACATCGCTAAAGTAAATACCTCCCCTGCAGCAAACCAGCAACGAACCATGTCATTCAGACATGTCTGGCGGCAACAGTATGAGCTGTTTGGTGGTATTGCTCTGGAATGCACATTTAAAATCAGTGTATATGGCAACTTAACTACTGAAGTAACTTCTAGTAGTTAAATTATTTTGTCACCTTCCTCCTTGAAATCCATCCTAGTTGTGAAAAGATTTAATTGCTAGGGATATGACAAATGATTAATTTGGACAAAATTTTGCAATCTTTCCTTGGTTTGTATTCACACAAACCAGATCTGATTCACCAGTGTAGAAAATGGATGTGCCTATTTTCAGTGAGCCCTGGCTTACGAGCAGCACTGCTTCCTAACCCCTCTCTCTCTCCCTCCTCAGCATTCAAACCAACTTTGTATACTGGTATACTGTAATTAAATATAGGGCTTCAATGAAAGACCTTTAATTTTTCAGACTGAGGTATTGCAGAACCATATGCAGACACGTGGTTTTTTTTTTCCAGTTTACTCAGCAATTTATCTTTATTTCTTGTGTGGGTTTAAGTTTATCTTCCTTGTGAGAGCACAGATTTCCTATAAGTAGCAAGGTATTTTGAATTTATGTGCTGTTTTGGGAAATCCTTGCTCCTGGCACAGAGGAGCTGAAGTAAAATGATATTACGATGACCTTCAAGTTCTAAACTGTTAATGCTGTTTGACTTTTTTTAAAAAAAATAGGGATAAATGATCAGCTAACTAGTGAAAATGCAGTTCTGTACAGGGAACATCAAAGTGTAGACCGAGGACTTATTATAAACAACTTTTCAAAGACCTCTGATGTTGAAAAATATTTAACTCATTTGTCAGGTTCCTTACAGATTTCATGCCAGAAAACATTCTGTCTAAAGTCTATTTTAACTTTCTTTATAGCATCTGCAAGACTTGTTCTTGACCTCTTCCCTTCAGTTTAAATTCTTGAGTTACCGCCAAGGTTGTCAGAACTTTATAGCTGCCATCTTCTATCTCTGGCTTGTAACTTCACTAGGCAATGAAAGCAACAGCAGCACCACTTAAGGGAGTAACAGAGAACTTCATTATCTCAAATGATTTTTATTTTCTGACCAATACGTAAAATAAGTAGCAAAATCAATTAATTATTCCAAACTGTATTTAAATATTTTCAAAAACACGTTATGAATTTTTATTTGCCCCATAACCTATATGAGTTATTGGGGCTGGTCGTCTGGGTATGCAAAAGTGAGCAAAACATCAGTTTTTCCATTATTAATCATCATAGTAAAGAGTTGGCAGTATAATTTTGTGCTTGGGACAGTAGGTTTTCATAACAATTGTGCACAGGTGCCTTAGAGAGAAGCTGAAAAACTCCTGCCTCCAAGAACCACGCACGGCAGAGGGTTTACAATTATGTAATAGAATGTGCAGTACTTAGAACCATTTGAAAGGAAGCAGAAATTTCACTTCTTGTCATGGAATTTAGGAATAGACTGCATCTCAATCGAAAGTCAGTATTCAAAACATTTTCTAATCTCATTTCTTTAGAGATGCCCAAAATTGTCACAAAATATTTAGTTACTAGTTTAAGATTTTGGATTCAAACATGAGAAATTATTGTTAATAGAATGGTTGCTATTTAACTGGAGGAACAAGAGACTTGAAGTCTGATGAGCCTTACAATGGGACTGAATTGTAAAAGACTGTCAGAACCCTAGGCCCACACCAGCATTGGAAATTCTGGGAACAGAGGTAAGAAATAAGCAGCAGAATTAGCACAGTATTTTGAAACACAAATATAAGATGTGGGGTTAATGTTCTGAACGAGATGCAAACTAAAGTACTTTCACAAGTTCAAAGCAATTACACCTCAAACCCAATATATTCTCTGGTAAAATGGACCTGAATTCTGCAGAACTCTGGCTGTATCAGACCACATCAGCTTCAGTTACACTGGTCTACAATTTCTGAGAAGTCGTCTGCTTCAGAGATAAAATGTGCTATTTAGTATGTATTTTGATGTGCTGAATTCAAATATGACAATTAAAACAACTGATTGGCTACTGTTTCTAAGATATTTAAGTTTTTACATTTTATGTCTATGTATATTGTGTAGATGATAGAGTTTTAATCATAAATTGTAAAGCTAGGTCTTTTCATGTGTTTATGGTTGCTTTACAGGATACTATTTCACCTGTCCTGTTTATGTAACACTTTAAAAATCAGCAAAGGGGTTATATAAATAAAATTGATTATGAAACAAAAGGCAAAAAACTATTATGTCCATAGTTTAGCCCTATTCAGTGTCTACTCGGCGCTTCTTGGCTTGTCTCTTGTATTCATTAAATGGAGCATCTCTTGTCACTGTCCAGCAATAGTCTGCAAGCATTGATGGGCTCCATTTGCCCTGACAGCGTTTCTCCATGGTTGCAATGTCCTGGTGAAATCGCTCGCCGTGCTCGTTGCTCACTGCTCCGCAGTTCGGTGGAAAAAAACCTAGATGAGAGTGCAAAAAATGTATCTTTAGTGACATGTTGCAACCAAGGCTTTTGTATGCCTTGAGGAGGTTTTCCACCAACAACCTGTAGTTGTCTGCCTTGTTGTTTCCGAAAAAATTGATTGCCACTAACTGGAAGGCTTTCCATGCCTTTTTTTCCCTTGCCACGCAGTGCACGGTCAAATGCATCATCTCGAAGAAGTTCACAAATCTGAGGACCAACAAAGACACCTTCCTTTATCTTAGCTTCACTTAACCTTGGAAATTTTCCACGGAGGTACTTGAAAGCTGCTTGTGTTTTGTCAATGGCCTTGACAAAGTTCTTCATCAGACCCAGCTTGATGTGTAAGGGTGGTAACAAAATCTTCCTTGATTCAACAAGTGGTGGATGCTGAACACTTTTCCTCCCAGGCGCCAATGACTGTCGCAGTGGCCAATCTTTCTTGATGTAGTGGGAATCTCTTGCACGACTATCCCATTCGCAGAGAAAACAGCAGTACTTTGTGTATCCAGTCTGCAGACCAAGCAAGAGAGCAACAACCTTCAAATCGCCACAAAGCTGCCACTGATGTTGGTCATAGTTTATGCACCTCAAAAGTTGTTTCATGTTGTCATAGGTTTCCTTCATAGGGACTGCATGACCAACTGGAATTGATGGCAAAACATTGCCATTATGCAGTAAAACAGCTTTAAGACTCGTCTTCGATGAATCAATGAACAGTCTCCACTCATCTGGATCGTGAACGATGTTGAGGGCTGCCATCACACCATTGATGTTGTTGCAGGCTACAAGATCACCCTCCATGAAGAAGAATGGGACAAGATCCTTTTGACGGTCACGGAACATGGAAACCCTAACATCACCTGCCAGGAGAGTCCACTGCTGTAGTCTGGAGCCCAAAAGCTCTGCCTTACTCTGGGGTAGTTCCAAATCCCTGACAAGGTCATTCAGTTCACCTTGTGTTATGAGGTGTGGTTCAGAGGAGGAGGATGGGAGAAAATGTGGGTCCTGTGACATTGATGGTTCAGGACCAGAAGTTTCATCCTCTTCCTCTTCCTCGTCTGACTCAAGTGAGAATGATTCTGGTGCCTCAGGAACCGGCAGTCCTTCTCCGTGGGGTACTGGGCGTATAGCTGATGGAATGTTTGGATAATGCACAGTCCACTTTTTCTTCTTTGACACACCTTTCCCAACTGGAGGCACCATGCACAAGTAACAATTGCTGGTATGATCTGTTGGCTCTCTCCAAATCACTGGCACTGCAAAAGGCATAGATTTCCTTTTCCTGTTCGACCACTGGCGAAGATTTGTTGCACAAGTGTTGCAGCATATGTGTGGGGCCCACCTCTTGTCCTGATCTCCAATTTTGCAGCCAAAAGAAAGGTGATAGGCTTTCTTAACCATAGTGGTTATACTGCGCTTTTGTGATGCAAAAGTCACTTCACCACAAACATAGCAGAAGTTATCTGCACTGTTCACACAAGTACGAGGCATCTCTGCTCACTTTGGCTAAACAGAAATGCATCCCTTTGCAAAATCAAACACTGACAAATAAGAAAGCATGACACTGTATGATTTCTAGAGCTGATATAGGGCAATTTGTTCAGCAGAGTGATGTAAGCTTCGTTATGATTGCATCATCCATGACTTCTAGGAATAACATGACGCAATTCATATCATGTATGACGCAATACCAGCTTCAGATTGCATCATTCATTGTTTTGCCTAAAAAGCAAGTACTGTCCAAACCCAGTCATAGATTTATTCATAGATCCAGTCAAAGATGTATTTTAGTCATTTCTGGTTTAAATGGAGATCCTTTCCCTTTATAACTCACTTATCCTCCGCCATTCCCAAGTCAAGGGTCGTATATACTGACCCAATAGCAGGTCTTGAAAACTAGAGCCAGTCAACAATTTTAAGCATCATTTTCGTTCTCAGTGACCCAGAATAGGTAAAGTTTGACTACATTTATTTCAGAAGCATTTTGGCTGTAGAGCAGTGTTATATTTGAAAATGTAGGTTGGTATTAAACCCATTTTCACGCTGTCCCCATATTTTCGGATTATGATATACCAGATGTTTGTATAAACAAAACATAACTGTAAACTGGAGGTACAGTTGTTGGAGAGGAGAACTCTCACATTTTCAGAGCTATTATTTTAAGTGGTCTGCAAACTCAATAATATGACACTGCAAAAATTTATAACTGGTTAATATTTTCAAGGTGCTCTCCACAACCATAAGAAATAGAAGTAATTTTTAAAAAATGAAAGACTGGACACTGGAGCCCATATCGGTGACTGGCCATGGAATATGCAGCAAATGCTGTGGCTGGTGAAATACAGAATACATGAATGGAGCCCCATTTACTCCTTTGGCTTCTACTCTATTCATACAAAAAACACGTGTTAATGGTAAGGTTGAGAATTCAAGCACTCATATGTCAGGAAATGAGAGGTAAGCTTCAAAATCAACCTTAACTCTGCCTCCAATTCTCATGCGTATGCCTTAAAATATCACCTTTGCCATTACATAAATTATTGATCAAAATACAGTTTGTGTAATACCAGCTAGAATTTCTTGTACAACCCTACTTACAACTCAGTACACAACATTCACACAATTCATGTTTGAAGAAAATAGTTTAAATAACTCTGAAGTTATGAACATTCAAAGTTAAATGACCCATAACTACAGACAGTTCAGCATTCAAAGAAGCTCTAATGGCAAATAAGTCTCAGTGTGGTAGCTTCATATGTTTAAAGCTTTACAACTACTAAAGTGATTTCTCAAATTTCACCTCTGCCTCAAATCTCAGTGTTATCTACAGCAGTGGTTCACAAAGCTGGTCCACTGCTTGTTCAGGGAAAGACCCCGGGGGTGGGGGGGCGGGCGGTTTGTGTACCTGCCGTGTCTGCAGGTTCGGCCAATCGCGGCTCCCACGGGCCACGGTTCGCCACTCCAGGCCAAAGGGGGCTGCGGGAAGGGTGGCCAGCACATCCCTCGGCCCACGTCGCTTCCCGCAGCCCCCATTGGCCTGGAGCAGTGTACCGCAGCCAGTGGGAGCCGCAATCGACTGAACCTGCGGACGTGGCAGGTACACAAACCGGCCTGGCTCGCCCAGGTCTTTCCCTGAACAAGTGGTGGACCGGCTTTGCGAACCACTGATCTACAGAACACATATGAACAAAACTCATTCATTTTTTCCCCAAAGGTGCAAGTATAAACTTTCTGAATAGAATGCAAAAAGCTTTTTCATTCACGCACACCAGTTGTGCTTACGTTTTCCACAACAATTCAGTTCGTAGCTAAGAAGCTGCAGGGAAATCATCAGCCTACAAGGTATTAACCTGGTCATGCTATCAACAAATCTAAAAGAGTAATGAATCATGTTGGCATTCTATACTATAGTTTATGCTATGGTGAACATTTTCCTCCCTTCAGCAAGGAGGCTCAATTTCCAACTAGTTCTCCTGCAACTCTGATGATCAAATCTACTTTTCTGGAGGAAGCACTTCATGTCTGCATCTGACAAGTAATATAGTTTCTAGCCCAATTAGCTTTTTTTTTTTTTCTGGCTCGTTGTATCAATTCCTTTTGCTTTCTTAAAAATTATTATTCCCACCCCTTGTCGGGATTCTCTTTACGTAGGTATCTGTTTCTGAAATTGCTTACACTACCTGGCTACTGTATTGTGCACAATGCTGAAGTAGTTCAGCTGGAGGCAGCATCATTTGGAAAAGCAAGAACTCAGCCCACCACTTCTTCTTTGATGGACAAGGAGCATGGTGTTCAGCTAGTCCAATTCCATGTAAAAATTAGGTTCTGGACAACATTTAGTAGTGATAGTGTGTGTAGCTTTATTTGAGAAGTTCATTAATGAAATCCCTCAAGTTAACATCCACACAGATTTGCATGCATCATTCTGCTCCCACCTCTCCGAGTCTAACCTACATGCTTTCATCAAGGGATTTAAAAACATTCAGTTGCCCACACACAAAGTTTATTAAAAAGCGCTTACATAATTTTGGGCTTGATTTACTATTATATTACTTTGGTTTTACATTCATATAACTCCTTCAAAATTACCATAAATCACATATCAGACTACAATTCCACAGAAAGAAATAAGGAAGAAGTAAGTAATGCCCAATGTAGCAACATGAAAGAATAATTACAGATCTGAGGGCAACAAAGAATCTGCACTGGAGACTGATGAAGGAGAAAGGAAATATGAACACACAATCCATTAGGCTTGTAGAAAAGACACGAAAGCAGCAAAAAAAAAAAGGACAGAATGAATCATTTAACCAAAGTGGTTGAGGAATGTGTAATGACACTTACACAAACACAACAGGAGGGAAAATATTAGAAAAATTGGGAGACTAAAATAAGACAGAGCCTGATTCACCAGTGTGTTACTTCTATGTTTCGGTCAACAAAAATGTATTCTCTTATGCTATATTACAGTATAATTTAAGATGTAATAGTTTTTTCCATCCACACTCAGGATTTCAAAGCTTTCTTCCATTGCAACAAGATGACATTAATTCCCCTGAATATACTTTCTTGAAGACTAGTAACCTTGTACTGGTTTTTTTCTAGATACCCATTTCTACCATGAAGAATTCAAGTAGACTGTGCTCTCCAGTTAAGCTTCCCTGTGATATTACCAACAGTTATTAGTAGCCTCTTGTTTATGTATTCTTCAAGAAAAATGTAGAAGACTCAAAGTTAGTGCACCATTATTCACAGCACAGAATTTCGCCAGAAAAACAGAACAGCTGAAACTAAGGATGTCGACAAGACAGAAAAAGACAGTTACCTTTTCTGTAACTGGTGTTCTTCATGTCCATTCCATATTAGGTGTGTGTGTGCTCGCTCCATGCACCAACGCCAGAAGCTTTTCCCTCAGCAGTATCCATAGGGGACTGGCTCTGGCAGCCTCTAAAGTGGCGCCCGCATGGCGCAGTATAAGGGGTGCTGCGGGCTTCCCCTACCCTCAATTCCTTCTTGCCAGAAACTCCAACTGTGGGGAAGGAGGGCGGGTTGTGGAATGGACATGAGCAACACATCTCAAAGAGCACCAGTTACGGAAAAGGTAACGGTCTTCTCTTCGAGTGCTTGCTCATGTCCATTCCATATTAGGTGACTCCAAAGCAGTACCCCTGGAGGTGGGTAGGAGTTCACGGACGTGTAGATTGCAATGCAGCTCTGTCGAGCCCAGCTTCGTCTTCTGGCCTGCTGAGTGATGGCATGAGTGGTAAACTTGTGAACAGAGGACCACGTTGCAACTCTACAGATGTCCTGGAGAGGGATGTGCGCCAGGAAGGCCGCCAAAGACGCCTGAACCCTTGTCGAGTGGACTCTGACAATTGGTGGCGGCGGAACCCCGCCAGGTTGTAACAGGTCCTTATGCACTAGGTGATCCAATCAGAAAACCTCTCCGAGGACACTGGGTGAGTTGAGTCGATTTTCGGAAAGGCTTGGTATGTTCTAAGTAGAAAGCCAAGGCTCTCCGGACGTCCAGGGCATAAAGAAGCCTCTCCTCACTGGTCTTGAGTGGTTTGGGACAGAACACCAGGAGGAAGATGTCCCGGTTCATATGGAAGGTGGAGACCACCTTTGGCAGGAAGGCTGGGTGGGGCCGCAACTGAACCTTATCTTTGTGGAAGACTGCGTATGGAGGATCCGAGGTCAAGACTTTAATTTCAGAGACCTATCTTGCCAATGTCACCACCACCAGGAACGCGACCTTCCATGACAGGTGGGAAAGGAAGCAGGAACCCAGCGGCTCAAAGGGCGAGCCAGTGAGCCTTGAGTGGAGCAAGTTAAGATCCCACTGCAGGACAGGAGTCTATACCTGCGGGAAGAGTCTCTCGAGCCCTCTCAAGAATCTGACCATCATGTCATGGGAAAACATGGTCTGTCCTTGGATCGGTGGTTGAAAAGCGGAGAATGTCCACTAGATGCACTTTAATGGAAGAGTGTTCCAGGCCCTGGTTCCTCAAATGGAGCAGATAGTCTAGGATAGCCTGTATGGAAGAACGCGAGGGAGAGATGCCACTCTCAGACACCCAGCAGGAAAACCTCGTCCACTTGGCCAGGTAAGACAGTCTGGTTGAGGGCTTCCTACTCCCCAGAAGGACCTGTTGGACTCTTTCCTGCAGCAAAGTAAGTATCACCTGGGGAATGGTAACAATCTTTTCCAGGGGGTCTCTGGACTGGGACTAGACCATTCCCAGCCATTGTTGCAGGGGATCTGCGTCAGATACCCGGCCTGCGTCAGATACCCGGCCATCCACACCTCACACTACTCGACTGGTACCAGGACGTCAAATGGGACCGGGAGCTACTATGATCCAGTTGCCAGGAGGATCGTCCTGAGTAGGGCGACCTTCCTTTTGGAGACGGGGGACAACGGCCTGGCGATTGACAGTCTCTGGTGCCCGATCGGTCCTGGGCCGATCCCTGAGTTCTTGCCGGGTGGCGCGTGCCTCAAAGGGTCTGCACCAATCTACCAATGAGGTAAGCCTCGAGTCCCTTGATTGGTACCCCCGGTGCAGGGACTCAAGGGGGCTCTGCTGAGCCTGTCTCTTCTGTCCTAAGGTGTGATGGCTGTGGGCGGGCGAACGTTGGCGGGACGTCCCTCTTGATGGGGGAACAGTACCGCTGAGCCGGGGACACATGCATAGGTTCCAACGCGGGTTTTCCCCAATACCAGGGTACCAAGGAGCCGGTGAGGGCAGCATTGGGAGTGTCAGGATCTCCTGAGCTGCTCCTGAGACACCTGAATGGCTTCGGGCATCAACAGCACCTGAAGTTGGCTGAGGCCTACCCCGCTATCCGGAGTCACTGGCAAGGCATGGGATGGGCTGCACCGCTCTACTTGAGACTTCCTGAGAGGGATGTTGAGCTGCCCAACATGAGTCCTGGCTCACCCCCTGCCCTCTCCTTTCCCTTGTGGGAGGTAGGAGATCTTCCCCTCACAGTATTTTTCAGTTTCTTGACCAAAGCCATGGACGGAAACCGGTGCCGGCTTGCAGATGGCGCCGGGGAGCACTGCGCAGAGAGGTCACAGTGCGGAGTCAGACCGTCACAGTGCGGAGTCAGACCACTGCTCTGGTGCTGGAGTGAGTGCCGACTCCATTAGGAGTGCTTTCAAATGGATATCATGCTCCTTCCTCATTCTAAATTTAAAGGACTTGCAGGCACTTGTCACTTACGTGCCCCTCGCCTAAGCACCTTAGGCAGCTGGTATGTGGGTTGCTGACGGGCATAGGCCATTTGCAGTGATCGCAGGGCTTAAAGCTGTTCAGGACTAACAAAGAGTTTGAGAACTACTACTGAGGATAACTAATGAAACTACTATGTATAATTATATTACAGGATTTCGAAGTTCACAAGAATAGAGAAAGAATCAATGCTAGCCGAAGCAGCAGACATTCCAGCACCAACACTGGCAGCAAGAAGGAACTGAGGGTGTGGGGAGCCGGGGACGCCCCTTATACCATGCCATGCAGGCACCACCCCAGACGGCGCCAGAGCCAGGCCACTATGGCTACTGCTGAGCGAAAAACTTCCGGCACCGGTGCATGTGGAGCGCACACACACCTAATATGGAATGGACATGAGCAAGCACTCAAAGAAGAACTAAGAACTCCCTCAACTACCGGCCTAAGCATCAGTTAGAAATAATATCAACATTTACAACAAATTCTACTTATCTATATCTATAACGCAAGAAAAGGGGAGGTAATACTCAACCACTATTAAAATATATTAAAAACTATCATTAAAGCCTGTTGCTCATTTATAGACAGGAGGACATCATCTTTCACACAAAAAAACTGCAAAGGATCCGGTACTGAAACATTAGAAGCCATGATTCAAAAGATACCCCAGCATATGTGTTCTTACAACCGAATCTAACGGTAATGAAAGAAAATTAAAACACAAAATCTGTCTCAAGAGATCACAACTGAATTAAAAATACCCAAAATTACCTGAGTTTCTTTCTTATTTGTTCCTTCTTCTGAATCAGACTGGTGTTCCTGTTCATTTTCATCACTCTGGAGAAAAGAATAGTAAAAAAAATAGTAAGCTTTTGAAATGCTATTGAGAGTTTTTAAACATTTTATATTTCCAAGGTCAAAATTCAAGACAAAGGGCTGGTCTACATTACTGCTTAAGTCTATGTAACTTACATTGCTCAGGGGTGTGAAAAAGACACCTTTGAGTGACACAAGTTACAGCAAGCTAAGCACTGTCCACACCAGCGCTATGTCAGTGGGAAAAGCTCTGCCTCTTTCAGAGGTGGAGTAATTATGATGATGGGAGAGTGTTCTCCTGTCACCGGAAAATGTCTTTCCTAGATGCGCTACAATGTTGCAGCTGCATCGGTACAGCTATGCCGATGTAGCTCTGTAGTGTAGACTTGCCCAGAGTTTATTTGAATTAAATCTATTTGAACTGTAAAGTTTATATTTTGTATAAAAGCAACAGAAGCAAACACAAAAGGACAAGAATTTCTCCAAAAGTATCCCATAACATTTCTGAATGGCTTTGTTCTGTTTAACAAAACAGAATGGCAGAAACATTGAACAAGTAGATATTTTCAGTACTAGACTGATATATAATGGAAGAAAATGGGATTATACAGTTGGCATAAGGAAACACTTGCTTTTACAACAGAGACATTTAAACCCTATTTTTAGAAACAAAAGGAAAAGGCAACCAATCCCACCATTGGGAGTATAGGCCTTCTTGTTCATTTAATAAGAATTCACTTTTCTTAAATTACTTTCAATTATAAATACACAGTAATTTGCAAGGTACAGGATAATGGATCTACTTCTCCTAAATTAAGTATATAAATTAAGAAATTGATCATCATTGCTTATGTTTCTCAACTGTGAAACTACCCCATTAACATTATCTGGCATAAAAACAGCTGGATATAAAAGATATCTATTCTTGCCCATTAGACACCTGTTCAACTGCACTTGAAGGATCGTGAATTTGATTTTTTTTTATGGTGCAAGTATCATTCTAAAATTACAATACTTTAGGTCAGAAGAGTTTTAAAAACATCACAAACAACTCTGGGAAGTGGCTAAGGTCAGGGCTCTCTTCTCTGGACTATCTTAATAGGCTGGACAGGGAAGGTATTTGTTTTAAATACCAGTTCTACAAGCTTCTTTAAAGGAGTGAGGGGCCTTCTTTTGAAATCAAGGCAGGAAATCCAGGAATGGGCCTATCAGGCTCTTCTGAATTTTATCCTCAATTTCTTTTCTCTGTTATTCCACTGGTCTACAATTTTTGAGAAGTCGTCTGCTTCAGAGATAAAATGTGCTATTTAGTATGTATTTTGATGTGCTGAATTCAAATATGACAATTAAAACAACTGATTGGCTACTGTTTCTAAGATACTTAAGTTTTTACATTTTATGTCTATGTATATTGTGTAGATAGTAGAGTTTTAATCATAAATTGTAAAGCTAGGTCTTTTCATGTGTTTATGGTTGCTTTACAGGATACTATTTCACCTGTCCTGTTTATGTAACACTTTAAAAATCAGCAAAGGGGTTATATAAATAAAACTGATTATGAAACAAAAGGCAAAAAACTATTATGTCCATAGTTTAGTCCTATTCAGTGTCTACTCGGCGCTTCTTGGCTTGTCTCTTGTATTCATTAAATGGAGCATCTCTTGTCACTGTCCAGCAATAGTCTGCAAGCATTGATGGGCTCCATTTGCCCTGACAGCGTTTCTCCATGGTTGCAATGTCCTGGTGAAATCGCTCGCCGTGCTCGTCGCTCACTGCTCCGCAGTTCGGTGGAAAAAAATCTAGATGAGAGTGCAAAAAATGTATCTTTAGTGACATGTTGCAACCAAGGCTTTTGTATGCCTTGAGGAGGTTTTCCACCAACAACCTGTAGTTGTCTGCCTTGTTGTTTCCGAAAAAATTGATTGCCACTAACTGGAAGGCTTTCCATACCTTTTTTCCTTGCCACGCAGTGCATGGTCAAATGCATCATCTCGAAGAAGTTCACAAATCTGAGGACCAACAAAGACACCTTCCTTTATCTTAGCTTCACTTAACCTTGGAAATTTTCCACGGAGGTACTTGAAAGCTGCTTGTGTTTTGTCAATGGCCTTGACAAAGTTCTTCATCAGACCCAGCTTGATGTGTAAGGGTGGTAACAAAATCTTCCTTGATTCAACAAGTGGTGGATGCTGAACACTTTTCCTCCCAGGCGCCAATGACTGTCACAGTGGCCAATCTTTCTTGATGTAGTGGGAATCTCTTGCACGACTATCCCATTCGCAGAGAAAACAGCAGTACTTTGTGTATCCAGTCTGCAGACCAAGCAAGAGAGCAACAACCTTCAAATTGCCACAAAGCTGCCACTGATGTTGGTCATAGTTTATGCACCTCAAAAGTGGTTTCATGTTGTCATAGGTTTCCTTCATATGGACTGCATGACCAACTGGAATTGATGGCAAAACATTGCCATTATGCAGTAAAACAGCTTTAAGACTCGTCTTCGATGAATCAATGAACAGTCTCCACTCATCTGGATCGTGAACGATGTTGAGGGCTGCCATCACACCATCGATGTTGTTGCAGGCTACAAGATCACCCTCCATGAAGAAGAAGAATGGGACAAGATCCTTTTGACGGTCACGGAACATGGAAACCCTAACATCACCTGCCAGGAGATTCCACTGCTGTAGTCTGGAGCCCAAAAGCTCTGCCTTACTCTGGGGTAGTTCCAAATCCCTGACAAGGTCATTCAGTTCACCTTGTGTTATGAGGTGTGGTTCAGAGGAGGAGGATGGGAGAAAATGTGGGTCCTGTGACATTGATGGTTCAGGACCAGAAGTTTCATCCTCTTTCTCACTTGAGTCAGACGAGGAAGAGGATGATTCTGGTGCCTCAGGAACCGGCAGTCCTTCTCCGTGGGGTACTGGGCGTATAGCTGATGGAATGTTTGGATAATGCACAGTCCACTTTTTCTTCTTTGACACACCTTTCCCAACTGGAGGCACCATGCACAAGTAACAATTGCTGGTATGATCTGTTGGCTCTCTCCAAATCACTGGCACTGCAAAAGGCATAGATTTCCTTTTCCTGTTCGACCACTGGCGAAGATTTGTTGCACAAGTGTTGCAGCATATGTGTGGGGCCCACCTCTTGTCCTGATCTCCAATTTTGCAGCCAAAAGAAAGGTGATAGGCTCTCTTAACCATAGTGGTTATACTGCGCTTTTGTGATGCAAAAGTCACTTCACCACAAACATAGCAGAAGTTATCTGCACTGTTCACACAAGTACGAGGCATCTCTGCTCACTTTGGCTAAACAGAAATGCGTCCCTTTGCAAAATCAAACACTGACAAATAAGAGAGCACGACACTGTATGATTTCTAGAGCTGATATAGGGCAATTTGTTCAGCAGAGTGATGTAAGCTTCGTTATGATTGCATCATCCATGACTTCTAGGAATAACATGACGCAATTCATATCATGTATGACGCAATACCAGCTTCAGATTGCATCATTCATTGTTTTGCCTAAAAAGCAAGTACTGTCCAAACCCAGTCATAGATTTATTCATAGATCCAGTCAAAGATGTATTTTAGTCATTTCTGGTTTAAATGGAGATCCCTTCCCTTTATAACTCACTTATCCTCCGCCATTCCCAAGTCAAGGGTCGTATATACTGACCCAATAGCAGGTCTTGAAAACTAGAGCCAGTCAACAATTTTAAGCATCATTTTCGTTCTCAGTGACCCAGAATTAGTAAAGTTTGACTACATTTATTTCAGAAGCATTTTGGCTGTAGAGCAGTGAAAACCCATGCCATGTATACAACCCAGAAGGCACATTAATTATTATTTGTATTACAGTAACACTTGGTGCCTCAACTCCTTGTGCTAGACACTGTACAAATAGAGTAAGTGATAATTATTTGTTTTTTACCTATTGATCCTACCCAGATTCCTAGGAGCACTTTATGTTAACCTTTTGACATGTTGAATATTGATCATTTATTCCAACACTTCGTTTCTGAGCCAGTTTCTAAACTATGTCAATACTTTACCTCTTATACCATGACTTAGTTTTCTTAAATGACTTATGACAGAAAGACTTTGTCAAAGGCTTAAAAAAAGTACAAATGTGTTATGTCAGCTGGTTTTCTTTAATCTACTATTTGCTCAAAGAATTCGAGTAGATTAAAGATGAATGATTTTGGTTTATAAAAGCTGTTCTGGTTTGTCCCTATCGTATCATGATCATCTACGTGTTTTAGAATTTATTTTTCATTATAATAATTTGATATGTGTACTGCATGGAAATGTTATCATCCCTTCAAAATAAGGTGTTTTCTAAAGGAATGATCAATACACTCCAAATTAGATGTGTTTAAATCTGAACTCAAGTTACTGCTGCTTTCATTTTTTACTAGCACTCTACAAGTGGATTCCATTAGCTTGTAGACCTATACAGAACGACTATATCTGAGCACATCAGCAAAAGTCACTTCAAGCATGATAGGCCTATGGGTTTAACAACTGGTGTGGCCACACTCATGCAAAAGGAATGACTATCTATACCAGGGGTGGGCAAACTTTGTGGCCCCAGAGCCACATAGGGTTGCGAAACTGTATGGAGGGCCACGTAGGGAAGGCTGTGCCTCTCCAAACAGCCTGCCCCCTATCCACCCCCTCCCACTTCCCGCTCCCTCATGCCCTCCTCAGAACCCCTCACCCATCCAACCTCCCCTGCTCCTTGTCCCCTGACCATCCCCTCCCGGGACCTCCCACCCCTAATTGCCCCCCAAGACCCCACCCCCTACCCAACCTCTCCTACTCCCTGTCCCGACTGCCTCGACCTCTATCCACACCCCTGCCCCAAGAGGCCCCCTGGGACTCCCACGCCTATCCAACCTCCCCACACGCTCCTCCCATTACCATGCCAGTCAGAGCAGCAGGACTGGCAGCCGCACCACGCCGCGGCGGTGCTGTGGGGGAGGGGGGACAGCAGGGGAGGGACCGGGGGCTAGCCTCCCCAGCTGGGAGCTCAAGGGCCGGGCAGGACGGTCCCATGGGCCAGATGTGGCCCGCAGACCGTAGTTTGCCCACCTCTGACCTATACAGTGGTCATCTCATTCTATAAGGAATAATGTCCTATGTATTGGTCATCTCATTCTATGTATTACTAATCTAAATGGCCTGGGAAGAAATCCCAGACAATATAGACCTCAACAATCCATGCTACTCCAACATGCTAACACATTTTATACAGAGAAAAACATGTTACAAGCAAGATTGCAACTATTTTTGGAAGAAGTATGGGCATTGAAGAATCCATCTTATGATGTATTTCCTAGGTTTTCCAGAAAGAATCATATTAAATCATATAACTCGGTGGTTCTCAAACTTTGGCAACCCGAGGACTCCCATTTTTATTTAAAAATTTTCAGACCCCCAAGTTCCCTGCTCAGCCCCAAGGCCCCGCCCCCACTCCACCCTTTCCCCCAATGCCCCACCCTCGCCCCACTTCTTCCTGTTCCCGGTCAACCCCTGCCCCTCCTCTTCCCTGCCCCTCCCCCAAATATGTCCGATCCCCTCTCCTCCCCCTCCCTCCCAGCACCTACTGCACGCTGCTGAACAGCTGTTCCCCTGTGTGAAGGAGATGCTGGGAGGGAGGGGAGGAGTTGAGGGAGGGACAGGGAGGAGTTGATCAGCGGGGCCCGTGGACCCCCTGGAGTACCTGGGGGTCCACGGACCCCAGTTTGAAAAACGCCGATAAAACTCTAAGCTATTCCCTATTATTTTAATGTGATAATTGTATATGAATTCTAAATGCTGTGAAATAGACATATGTTTTAGTTGTTTTAGCAGTTTCTCACATCTTGAGTCCAAAAGGAAACTCCTGTAGATCTTCGTTTTTCTCTTGGTCGCCGCCTGTCTCTTATTGATTTTGACTGTGATTTATCTTCTTCCTTTTCTTCTTCTTTTTTCCGGCCTTCTGTTAAGAATAACATTTTTAAAATATGACACAGAAATTGTGTGATCTTCTGTAATATACAATTTACATATTAATCTGAGAGGTGGTGGAGCAAGCAGCTCAGTAGCCAGTTTTATAAATTATGTGGTAACACACAACTGCTCAGAACACAGTTATGATATATTGTTGTAAATACCATTAGTGTGATCTGGCAAGTATTTTGTATTTCCCAATTGCTTTCTGTAACATTCTACCTCCGCCACCTAACCAAAATATTTCAATATAATAGCAACACTTCTGAAAACAATCTAGAGGTTGGTTCTAAAATTCAAGCTTTAAAACTTCTGCCTACTTTATTATGGGGCCATCTGCAGAGAAACAAGCATAAAAGAAAACCAGGCCACACTTCCTCACATAAATATTTCTTTAGTTATAGCATCAAGAATTCAGTGCAATTGACTTATGTTCTTTTAAGCTTTCTTTCCAAAAATTTCTCTTTTAGGACAATGTACTGAAATTTCCTGGATTTTATAAAGATTGTGCTAAGGGTTTCCTTCTTCCTTAATGGAAATTTAGTTTCAGTTCAGCATTGGCCTTACTGACAAACTCTCTCACTTTTGAGTTCTGATTTTTCACCTCTCACAGGATTTCAGCAACGTGTACAAAAATAAGTATTATTCACAGTTGCACAAACAAAACATTTACTTCCTTTGATGTATTTTTATTTATTTATTTACCCTTCTATTAATACAACAAATAATACACAGCCAGCAGGCCCTGTAGTAAGCACTACATTAACTTATTTATTTCAGTGCTTCTAGTCTTCACGGTTTTAAAATGAATCTGTTAAAAGTGAACCAAGGATGAGACAGAAAAAATAAATAGAACATTCAAGGTGAAAGCACCCCTTTGCTTTGATTTTGGCTTCCTTGAACAACATTCTTTTCCTCTCACCAACCTCAGAGAATTGCAACATAGTATTATGGAAATCTGACCCAAATTCAAGATCACTTCACGATAGAGGGAAATAAAGTATAATACATTGGGAGGCACCACTTGAAGACAATTGCTTCAGAAGATAATGCTCCTAGGGAGGCAGCGATGCTTAAAGTGACCTTAAGAAATCCCTTACCTCATAACACATGCAGTTTAAGACCCTCCGTAGAGACAAAAGATCCTCTAATAAATCAGGAAAGAAAAAAAGTCAAAACATAGTCCTACCTCTCTCATTTTCTTTTGTTCCACTCCTGGGATAAACAGAAGTTATACCTATAAGGCTGTTTGGTCTGTTTAGTTGACTTGAAGTAGAAAGAGAACTAGTGGAGGTGGAAAGTGAAGAGGATGATGAAGTAGTTGGAGTTGGAGTTGAAACTGGTCTATAGCGATGATAGGGCTGTTCAGCAGAAAAAAGTAAATATTAATTTCCAAAGATTAAAAGGATACAGATAAAAATACCCATCATATAGAACATTAACATAAGACATTTAAATAAGTAAAGAAAATGTAAGCCTACTATAAATTTTAATACCACCAAACAAAAATTAAGATTTATACCAATTACACCTCCTAAAAGGAAGAGTATGAGATACCTCCTCAAGAGTTCTGGAATATCTTTGTCTAAAGTCATCTTCTTTTGTTTCGGATTCCTTCTTGTCCTCCTGTTTTTCTTTGTCTTGTTTTTCCTTCTCCTCCTTCTCCTTTTCTTCATTCTCTTGTTCTCTGGTTCGTGTAGGACGACTTCTTCCTATAGTTTTTTCAGCTTCTTGAAGATCAGTTAGTGTTACACCCTGTGGAAAAAAACAGAAGCAAAATGCAACACTTCAATAGGTGTCACTTACAGTTTTTACTATTACTGATGGTCAGTCTATAGACTCCTAAAATAGATTTAAAGTTTTTAACTCTGGAGTGTTTTTCTTGCATTTTGCAATTAACAAAACTTACTCTTAATTCTGTACCCTCAACATGTGCCTGCTAAACTGTAGCTCAACAATGGCTGCTTCTGTGATATGATTTTCAATGGGACATTATACTCCTAAATCATGTAGGCACTTTTGAAAATTCTACCCTAGATACTTCCCACTATATTATAAGCACTATTAATATTTTAGAGAGAAAGTTTATGAAAATACAGCAGTATTCATTGTGTTAGACTGTTGAATTTAAGAGGCGTTCAGCCTTCACACATTCCACTGACTACAACTGGAGTTGTGGGTCCTCAGCACATCTGAAAAAATCATGCCTGCAGCACTTAATACCCTTACATTTCCTCACAGTGGTTTCTGCTTACCTAAAAAGGCTGAAATTTATCCTTAAGAATTTTCATGTTATTTTGAAGATATAATTATCTGAGCCGGAGTAAGCTGTCTATTGCTATAGAAACAGAACATATCTAAGAAATGCCAGGTCTTCTCTTCGAGTTCAGCCAGTGTGACTTACTGAAATTCTGATGATGCCGCCTGCGAGGTGGGACTAGGACTAGCATATGTGAGCTGGATCTATTGTGTCCAGCACTGATGGAGACTGTCAACATTCCCTACAGAAGACATTGTGTCAGCTGTTCTTAAAGAAACTGTTGTGTGGCCTCTTTTCATGAAGCCAGCTCTTGAAAAAGATCTTCTTGCTGTCAATTCTCTCTTTTCCAGGGAAGGGCATAGACAGGCTTGTGGTAGGTTAGCTCCAATAGTTTCTTCAATTGACAGATTCTCTTGACATTAGTCAATCTGATTATAGGTTTGGTTTTAGATTAGAAAGTGCAATGATTATATTTGATTATTTCTTCCTAGTCTTGGATTAAGTTAAAGCAACCTTGCTGAATCATTTCAATCTGTCAGCAGATTCTAATGGGTGGATGGAGTAACTTTTTGCTGTTTCTGCTGCTATCTTTTTGAGCGGACTCATATGGTAATTGTGGACAATTGCTCCTCTGCTTTTAGGGCATTCATGTGGGGGTACCAGAACTGTCTATTTTGTCTTCCTCTATGTTTTATGTGTATTTGAGGACACTGGAAGAGTTAGCAAGAGGATGTGGGCTGCAATATATCCAATAGACTAAGGATTCCCAGATCAGTCTCTCTCTCACATTTGGTATGGGCTAGTGCATTGGAACACGTATACTACGGGCTATATGATTTTTAGGCATTAGAGGAGTTGTAATTGGGTACCACTCAATCCAGATAAGATGATGATACTGTTTGTTGTTGGCTTGGGAAAAATAGCTGAAAGATTGTACCAATGCCCGAAATCAGAGTGCACAACTATTATTTGTAAAAGACATACAATAACTCCTCACTTAACGCTGTAGTTATGTTCCTGAAAAATACAACTTTAAGTGAAACGATGTTAAGCAAAACCAATTTCCCCATAAGAATGAATGTAAATGGGGGGGGGAAGGGGAGGGGCGGGGTTTAGGTTCCAGGGAAGTTTCTTTTTGCCATACAGTACAGTACTATAGTTGGGAGGTTCCCCCGCCTTACCTCACACAGGCACCGCCCACTGGCACTGCAGACAATGAGGCAGGCAAGGAGGCTGAAGGTGCTGTAGGCAAGGAGAAGCACGTTGCGCAGCAGCAGCGGCAGCTTCCCCTACCCTGCAAGCATCAGGGGCGAGGGGCTCAACCCTCAGTCTGCCCACTCCATCCCTTCCCCCAAGCCCCCACCCTTGACCCGCCTCTTCTCCCCCTCCACCTCCTCTCCATTTACTTCGCACGTCACGTCCTCGCTCCTCCCCCCTCCCTCCCCTGCCTTCTGAACGTCGCAAGCCAGCTGATTGCCGCAGGCAGGAGGCAGGGGAGGGAGGGGGGAACCTGCGCGCCGCGTCCTTGCTCCTCCCCCCTCCCTCCTGCCCACAGCAATCAGCTGGCTTGTGGCGTTTAGGAGGCAAGAGGGAGGGAGGAGGAGCGAGGACATGGTGCGCAGGTTCCCCCTCCCTCTCCTGCCTCCTGCAATCAGCTGATTTGCAGTGTTCAGGAGACAGGGGAGAGAGGGAGGGGGAGCCTGCGCGCCGAGTCCTCGCTCCTCCCCCCTGCCTCCTAAACGCCGCAAGCCAGCTGATTGCCATGGGCAGGTGGCGGGGGGGGGGGGAGGAGGAGGAGGAGGAAGGCGCTGATCCACGGGGTCCGCCGGCAGGCGGGAGGGGTTTGGAGAGGAGTGGCATAGGGGAGCTGCCAGCTGTGGACAAAGCAGGCAGCCAAACAACGTAATAGCAGAGCACTGCACAACTTTAAATGGAGCATGTTCTGTAATTGAGCAGGGACGTAAGAGTGAAACAACGTTAAGCAAGAGGACGTTAAGTGGTGAGTTACTGTACACAAAACTAGAGTGTTCTTAGATCTTGGGTTAGTCCTAGATGTTCAAAGAGCACTTTCCCCCGCTCCGATCTACATCTAGGCAGATTAGCTTGAACTTTTCTCTTTGATGTGGACCACGCCACACATCCAGGTCTGTCAACTCAATCAAGGGACCATTCAGAAACTGAAGCAAATATAATATGCCAGGCCTGCTTCTTAAATAGAGTTTCAAGCCTGGATCACATAGCACTGGGTTTCAGACAATGTAATGGCTACCAGGTAAGTTTCCTTGTGGAATTCAAAGTGTTGGTTTTAAAGGTCTAAATAGCTTGGGACCCAATTACTCAGGCATGTCATTGTCACAGCTGAAATCAATAAAGACGTTCAACTGGAGCCACTTTGCTATATAACTGGAAGAGGCTTTCAGGAAGACACTCTGTGGGGAACCTCTGCTTGCTTCCCTCCAGTCTGCCAGTCTGGATCTGTTAACCTTAAGGGCATACTGGAAGGCCCATCTTCTCTCCCAAACATTTTGAGAGGAAGAGGTTTAAAATTTGGAGAGGTGTTGTTGTTTGCAGTGTGGATTATTTTATCTGCTGGTATGTACTAAGTTTACACTGGAGAGAACAGTCACTGTATTTGAAGTTTCACTGTGAAAATTATGAGGTTATTGCAGAGTTTGGCACCAATTTATAAATGAAAAAACAACAACAAAAAAAATGTACCTGTGTGGATCTTCTGGACTGTCTTGCTTGCCTGGATCTAGCTTTTCTTTGGGACTCAGACTCTTCATCCCGAACAGGAGTGAGGTATGATCTAAAGAGTAAAATTAAAATAATATTTAATAACCACTCATTTTTTGCACAAGGCATTAAATGATTAAAGAAATGAACATTTTCAATGTGATATGACTGAAAATCAATGCAATTATAAGAAAACCCAAAACTAAATTCTACATAATGTAACTAGATACATAAATCTGTTTTTGAAAATTCAAGAAATACAGAACTGTATTTCTTAGCATATTTATAGCCAGTTAATCTTAAAGTACTATATCAGAATCTTAAAGTACTATATCACCAAAATGCATTACTGATCTAGACAATATCCTTACCAGTCAATTTTCTTATTCACAATAAACTCATTTTGCCATTTTCTCTCAATACCACTTTCTTAAACTATTTTGGTGCTCTATCAGTCTGCTAAAACAAGGGTGTATATAGCTCAGATATATAGTTTGTAGGTATATATGAGTGACTGAGGCTTTAAAATGCATTTTATATGCCTAATGTAAAGAATATGGCTATTATAGGAAAGTCCTACTATGCCATCTATTGTCTCAGAGTATTAAAAAGGCAGAGTAAGTGACTGCTCAGTAAATGCATTTGGAAAACAATTTAGAAACAAACCATATTTAGCACTGATTAGGTAGCATTGTTACCAAGCAAATCTATTTTATATACGACTTTACTATTCCCCTAACTTTAATCTACTCTGAATGTACCTAGGTTAGTGAAATAGTGTCATTTTTTCAGTATTACAGGTTTGTAGTCATTTTATAAAAGCAAAAATCATACAGACATCTAGAACAATGGCCTCTAAGTAATATATTTTTAGTCATGTTGCCAAGCAAAACAAAACATTAAAACACTTGGCTTCATGACTGATCAACCTCCCCAAAAATCTGTGACAGTTAAAACTCCCAAGTAGTCTTACTAGACACAAGATCTAAAACTAGCACTCCGCTCTAACTCAGGGAGAAATAGAACAAAGTTTTTTTTCCATGAGAGATTCTGTTTCACATATAAATTTGAGTGCTCTATCCTAAAGACATTACATTAATTTCTGCTTTTGAGGCTTCAACTTCCTCAGATTTGAAGAGCAAATCTTGAGCTCAGCGTACAATATGCCTGTGTGACCAGGGTCTTATATGGCTTTCATGCCATGCAAAGGAGGACAGAACAATTTGTATAGAAGCAGATCCTCAAATCCCATCCCTTCCTTTCCCTCAGCCTGTACATGTACAGTAACTCCTCACTTAACGTAATGATGTTCCTGAAAAATGCAACTTTAAGTGAAATGATGTTAAGCGAATCCAATTTCCCCATAAGAATTAATGTAAATGGGGGGGGGGGGGGGGGTTGGGTTAGGTTCCAGGGAAATTTTTTGGGGGCAGAAAAAAGGCAGTATATACATTTTAAATAAGCAATTTAATGCAGGTATTAAACAGGCTGGCAGCCCTCCAATCAGCTCCCCTACACCCCCCTCCTCCCTCAGCACCTCCTGCCCGCTGGCAGACCCCACGGATCAGCCCCTTCCCCCTGCTCCCCTGCCTTCTGCCCGCGGCAATCAGCTGGTTTGGACAAAGCAGGCGGACAAACGACATTATAGCTGAGCATTGCACAACTTTAAAAGAGCATGTTCTGTAATGGAGCAGGGACGTAAGATCAAAACAATATTAAGCGAGAGGTCTTTAAGTGGGAAGTTACTGTACAGCCCACTGTGCATTATCATACAGGGACCCCTGAACGTAGGGAGGGGACCCAATTTATGGATGCTCCACTGCTTCTTTACACTAGCTCTGATTGTGTAAGAGAGTTCTAAAGCCATCATGAGGGCCCCAAAAGAATATCTTCTACGTACAGGGAGACTTCTCTGAAGGCGTACACTATGCCAACCCCTTGGCAGCGTCCATCAGAAGCCCCCAGGGCAGGTGGCTTGCTTGGGTGCTCTCACAACCCTGCTATTCCAGCTGCTTTAATAGCCCACAGAGTCTGTTGGCTGTTCAGCACAAATTAGTCCAGCCCTCAAAACTGCCCTCAGTTGTGGTAGGGGCTGGCCAAAGCCTCCACAATCACAGCAGACAGAAGGTGCCAAAATGTGTGAAGCCATTTCCTCCCTGAACCTCCTGGGTCCTCATGCTGAGCTATGTTCTAACACATGAATCAGCTGGGCCCAGGGTTTATGCTCCCTGCATCCCCCCTCTCACAAGTATCTTCCTACCTCCTTTATGCAACAGAACAGCATTGGTTCAACTACAAGTGAGGCCTCCTCAGCTGTGGACACAGGCGTTGCCCCTTACTGAATTATCTATGAAACTATAATGATACACGAAGACTCTTAATGGAACTGCTGATTTTTTATTACAGGATATTAAATCAGTGCTAGACCTATTAATAATCAATTCTTTGCTGTGTAATACTGATAGTTATTTATAAGTACCAAGTATATTTTAGCATCTTTAGAGTAACAAAGTTGGAAAAAAAGCTGAAAAGCAGCCAAAAATTAAGGCCTTGAAACAAAATTCTAATCACAAATTATATAACCTGCATTCCAAGTCTGAGGACAACAAACTGTGCAGGCTTGAACCATTCTGGGTCCCAAAACTGGCCAGTTTATCCATCTTTCACAATAGCGACTTAGCTACTATCACATTTTCTGATGTTGTATACAAAACGGTTGGTTATGTTTTATTAGCTTTTTTGTAAAGAACATATTTGTTAATGTTGGAAACATTCCTTTATTTTTGGAAGAACACTCACTAAAAACATCATTAAAAACAGCTCTTTAAATTAATGAGATGACTGTCAATTTGAAAATACTAAAATTAATTTAACAACATTTTTGAGAGGATGTTCTATCTTTAAAAAAACCCAAATAATTGCACAAACTGATATTGGATTATCACCCGTGTTCTACCTCTACTTTACCAATAGACAGATTAAAAATGAAGACAAATGTGCCCTAATATATACAAACATAGCTACTTCCAGAAGTGCCCTCCGTCCTGCTATGTAACATCTATAAAATACTATCTATAAAAGTGTTCATTTCCCATCCTCCTCTCACCATCCATGTAGTATTTTTTGGTAGCTCTTCTCTTTTGCTAGATAGCGAGGCCTAGTCTAGATTAGGAAAAAAGGTTTTTTTTAAACTGAGTTAGCTAGCGTGTTTGGAAATACCACTTACCACCCAGACCTTGCCTTCATCAGGAAAACCGTATCTTTTTAGCTTATTAGTAACAAACATGTTAAAATCCTAATGTAGACAGGACCAACCCCTGCTGGCAGCCCTAGGGGTGGGACCACTACTTTGCGGCCCCCCTCAAATCCCCCATCACCACCCAGTAGGCTGTGGCCACACGAAAAGTCCCTGGTGGCCGCATTTGAGAAACGCTGACTTCTAGGGTTTACCTCAGCTGGTTAACGCATGCTAAAACACAAACTGCCATGTCTACACTAGGATTTTAACATGTGTTAGTTATTTTAAAAACACCCCGCCCTCCAGCGTAAGTGTGTTTTATCACCTTAAAAATTGTGTTAGCTGGCCATGCTCTACTCTGGGCTTCCCCCTGGTTAGACCAATGAGCTAACAAGATTTTAAATGTGTTAAACTGCTTCTACACTAGATGCTAACTAGTGTTCCAAACTGTGTACTGGTTTACACTAGAAAATTAAATTGACCCAGCTACATTGCTCTGGGGTGCGAAAAATCCACAACCTTGAGCAACGTAGTTAAGCTAACTTAAGTCTCTGTGTAGACAGTGCTAGGTCGATGAAAGAATTCTTTCATCGACCTAGATACCGTCTCTTGGGAAGGTGGATTACCTATGCCAACAGAAGAACCCTTCCCATAAGCATAGGTAGTGTCTACGATGAAGTGCTACAGTGGCACAGCTACAGTTGTGCCTATGCAGCATTTCAAGTGCAGACAAGCCCCATATTAGCAACCTTGAATTAGCAATGCACGAGTGCTAATGTTCATTGGATTACTCACTAGGACCCTCAAAGTCTTTTTCAGTCACTACTTCCCAAGACAGAGTACTCCATCCTGTAAGTATGGCCTACACTCTTTATTCTTAAATGTATGACTTTACTGAAATGCATATTATTTGCCTACGCTCACCTTACCAAGCAATCCAGATACCTCTGTATCAGTGACCTGTCCTCTTCATTATTTACCACTTCCCCAATCTTGGTGTCATCTGCAAACGTTATCAGTTACGATATGTTTTCTTTATTGATGAAAATGTTAAATAGCGTTAGGCTATGAGGATCCCTGTGGAATCCCTCTAGAAACACACTATTTGATTCCCCTTTTACAATTATATTTTGAGACCTAACAGTTAGCAGAATTTTTAATTCATTTAACATGTGCCATGTTGATTTTGCATCTTTCTAATTTCGTAAATCAAAACATCATGCGGTTCCAACTAAAATGCCCTATAGAAGTCTAAGTGTACTATATCAATCAAATTTGTATTCTCATAAAAAAGTGATATGAAGTTTGACAAGCTATATTTCCATAAACCCATGTGGACAGGCATTAATTACATTACCTTCCTCTAATTCATTACGTTCCATATCAGCCGTCCATTATTTTGCCAGGAAGAGATGTCAGACTAGCAGGCTTATAATTACTCAGGTTATCCTGTCTATTCTGTATTAATATTGGTACATTATCTTTCTTCTGGTCCTCTGGAACTTCCCCAGTGTTGCAATAGTTACTGAAAGTCAACATTAACAGTCCAGAGAGCTTGCTGGACAACTCTTTTAGAACACTTGGAAGCAAGTCATCCCACCTGCTGATTTAAAAATATCTAACTTTGCTAGCTGCTGTTTAACATCTTCCTGAGTTACTGTTGGAATGGAAAGTATTTAATCATGATATAAATACCTCATCTGGCTTTTTACTAAATATAGATCAAAAACATCTATTGAACATTTCTGACTTTTATTACTAACAATTCTACCATTTCCATCTAGTAAAGTACTACTGTTAGGATTCTTTTTGTTCCTAATATAATTAAATAACTCCTTATTGTCCTTAACTCTGCTAGCCATAGATTTATTTGTGTCCTTTTTGCTTTCCTTATCGATTTTCTAAAATTCCTATTTTCCTGTCCACATTAATTGCTCTCAGCTTTTCCTTCCTTCCATTCTCTCTCTCTCTCTCACACGATATCTTCTTTCAGACCTCATTTCCAAGTCAGGTAGGTGTTATGGTGTAGTGTTTTTGTTTTTAAACACGCGTAGCCTTCTTTCAGAATTGCGGATTTTTGGTCAGCTAGCAAAATGTTCTCAAACAATTGCCAGTTATCATTGATTTTTTTGTTTAAATTTTCTCCCAGCTATTCTGGCTCAACTGTTTTTAGCTTTGTGAAATTGCTCTTTTAAGGCACCACATACATATATATTACTGGTTTGGACTTGAATCTCTTTGCGCATCACAAACAATCATCATTTTTCACCTTTGTTTATGTCAACTTCCCAGGCAGATAAACCTCTAGAGCCTGCAATTACTATACTAGTATTTGTTACTTCTAATATACCTATAATAGAAAAGCTTCCATACCACTAGAATCCTTTTTAGAGGCTTATAATTGTGTGTGCAAAAACGTGTGATTAAAATTGCATAAAGATTTCTTTGATAGAGTATTTTTGTCCCACTATTCCCTACTTTGTTCCCAATCTTTTTTAAAAATTAGTTGCAGATGAACACTTTCACTACTTCAATTTGCCCCTTTTCAAATAAGATTTTGTAAACACTGTGTATTAATATGGACTAAGACACTATATATTTTTTAATATTCAGCGAACTATGCACTACACATACAATCAACGCTTTTCATTTAAAACAGTTTACATTGCACCAAATCTTTTGGCCAATACATAATTAAAAATCAAGTAAATTAAGTCCACTTGCAGAAATCTAACAGTGGATATTGTGATCTTACGTAATATATGTGCAATACCTAGACACACTAGTGAGAGTGAATGACAGAGTGACAACCTTAACTCTGAATTTCCTTGTTTTTTTTGTCTGTAACAGACTTTCAAAGGTTACAGTAACAGTTTAAAATTCAAACTGTTCTGATAGAAGGTTTTCTTTCCTGGGAGCAATACTTCCACTCATTTTACATTGGTGGCATTTATTTTTATGAATTTTATGTGACAGACACTTTGCCTGCGGCAACCATGCTACTTTATGAAAAATGCGTATGCAAAGTAGTGCTTACTACCAAAATGGCTTGTGAGCCACATCATTTCCCCAGCTGCCTCCAATGTCAAAGTGGGGAAGAAAGATTAAAAATTGTCCTACGTAAGTTTAGATCACAAAATTAGCATGTCTGCCATGTGGTATCTTCTGGTGTAGTAAACCAGAAGGATCTAGGTTTCTTTCCTGCCAGTTTCCCACCTGTTGTGAATGCTAAATATCAATTACATTACATTTGCAACTATAGAGTTTGATTTCTGAATTTCCCTAGGCCTTTTATTTTCCAAAGAGAAAGTAGTATGTGATTACATACTGAAGATAAATACTTAGGGCTTGTCTACACTACAGGTTATGTCGGGATAATTTATGTTACTCATGGGTGTGAATAAGTCATCCCCCGAGCAACGTAAGTTACACTAACATAAGCGCCAGTGTAGGCAACACTATGTTGGTGGGAGAGCTTCTCCCGCCAACATAGCTACTGCTTCTTGAGGAGGTGGTTTTATTATGCCGACGGGAGAACTCTCTCCCGTCAGCAGACAGCATCTTCACCAGATGCGCTACAGCAATGCAACTACATCAGTGCAGCTGTGCTGCTGTAGCGCTTCTAGTGTAGACTATACCTCAAGGTATTTCTATGCAGCCTACAGCAGCAAGTCTCCCAGATCAGGTCAACAGACTTGGGCTTGCAAGCTCGTGCTACCATGATAAAAATACAAATGTAGACAATGAAGCTTGGGCTACAGCTTGGACTCTGAAAACCTAGAGAGGAGTGTGGACTTCAGAGCACAAGCTGAAACTTCAAAGCAGCGTCTAATGCAACTATTTTTAGCATAGTACCGCAAGCCCAACTTTGTTGATCTGGGCTGGTAGGCTCGATTCTGCGGGAGATACAGAACATTCTTTGTGATGTCTATATCTCTATACGATCAGACATGCACACTAATAACTGAAATAAATACTACACAATGTCTTCTTATTTCAGTGTATGGTTATTGAGAAACTTCTATATTTATATTAGTAAGGGTAATTACTTACTACAAAGTTCATTATGCTATTTTAATCACTTCAGTTGTCAACCAGTTCCCTCCCCATCCCCCCCATTTAGAAATCTTTCCACAGTGGTATTTATTTGTTTTTTGGTTTTTTTTTTTACATGAACCATTTAAGCAAAGAACAGAAATATAAACCTGCAAGTAACCTATCCCAAAAATCTACATTACAATTCAAGGGCAAAACAAAATAGAAGTAACATGAAAGAGCATAACTCAGAATGTTATCATTACTTGTAAGATATTTTGTGAGATTCGTTGGGGGTTTCTCTCAAGACAGTTTTTGGAAGGTTAATGAAATCTGTAGCATGTTGATAGATGTGTCAGTACAGTTAGTAAACAGACAAGTATTGTTTCACTTACTGTACTAGCCGATTTACAATTAACTACTGCACTTTTTTATAAATAAGAAAATGATCATTTTGGGTAACAGCACCATTACTCGCAGGACCTTTACACACCTCCGTCTCTCCCTGACCTCTGACGTTGAGGACACAGTGCCAGAAGTAGTTGTAGTCATGGCTGTGGTAGTAGCTGTAGCATTTACAACAGATGGCGCAACAGGAACGGTCACTGCTGTAGGAACATTGTCCTTTTCTTTCTCAGTACTATCCTCAGCCCACAAACGATTTGAGGTACTATCGCATCACAAGCAGCAACACAAAAAAGAGAAAAGGAAACGCTAAACAATGAAAGCACTTTACTAAACAGCTGATAACATGTAAGTTGAGGGATGGATTTTTTTAAAAGAACAAATGGAGAAATGTCTCTGCTATAAAATATGAAGCTCACCTGGAGCCATTAAATTAGATAAATTCAAAGTTAAACAGTTCACACTGCTTGAACTTTATTATTCTTTACCCTTCTAGCATTCAATTTATTCTTTTACAGACATGCATAGCTGCCACTTTATAGCGAAAGCCATCCACAATTATTTTTGAGCCAAATTGTATATGTTTAAACAAATTTAACAGGAAAATGAAAAAATCCAGAGCCCTGACCTACTAAACAAAAAAAGCATGCACATACATAAGCACATAGTTGATCTGATACAAAAGTGTGTTGATACCCTTACCTGCTTTGTACACCTGCTGAAGTAGAACCCGTCGTAATCTTTGTAGTAGTGTTTGTGCTGGAAAGCAGGCTTTTCTGAAGACCAGCTGAAGAGGTAACTGTTGGTGCTGACGTAGTACTTGGAACATGAGAACTAATCAAGTCATCTTGTCTTCTACCAAAGGAGCCACTGAGGGCGAGAGGTATTTATATAGGATGTGTTTGTATCATTTATATTTGCACATAAAGATGTTATAAAGCTACGAAGTGACTAATTAAAACACATGACCTCATCTCAGACACATTTTTTGGGCAAAAGGAACATTTTCAAATTGGAATTGCATTCCTATTTCCCTTATCTCAGCCTCTCTTTCAGCCTCCGATGCTGTAACCTGAGAGCCATCCTTAATCCTGGACTTTTCTTCTGCTACTCAGGCAGATTTGGAGCTAGAATATCACCCCATAGGCTTATATATATATGCAGTTGTGTTTCAATTGTCTCTGCCGAAGTCCTCATCGTTATCTTCACTGCCTTATTCTTCGACTATTGCGTCACTCATCTCAATGGATTCTCCAATATCCATACACACAGATGCCAGCAATAATCTCAGTTATTCAAGTGCGTTGCCTTTCTTTTCACGCTTTCTGTGGATTTGCTCCATCCTAGCTCAGAAACATTATGCCACTCTATTTCTAGCTCTCTTTCTAACACTCCTCCTTCCATCTCCATTTTTCAAGGTGTAGAGAGGAAAAGGAGGTCAGGGGGAAGAGAAGAACACAAAGGTTCTCACACAACTGGCTCTGAACTTCTCATTCTGCATAGCAGAGTTGAAAGCACTGTGATCAGATATGCTTTTTCTGTGCCTGAATTTAGGAGCTCCATAGCCTCATGGGCTCTACAGACTGACATTACTACAAAACAGCAGTATGAGTACTGTCAGTTTGCCATCACTACTCTGGATTTTTTATTTTTCTACTGCTGTTAAATTTGCATTCAAAAAACCTGTGATAAAAGAACATAAAAATTGTACAGTAAGAACACAGGAATTACCAACTTGAGGTTGCATGCAGAATCTTAACTCTACCCCTTGTGCAGATGGATTATAAGACAGTCTTCCTCATACTATTTCTCAAGCAATAGCAATATAGGTGTCACATTCTGATTTGTTTACTGGCCCCTTTGGGCTGCCTGAACTACATAAAAGGGGCCAGAAAGCAGCTGGAGCTGCCCATCTTAGAATGCTGCTAGTGTGGGGAGCTCTCAAATGGTACTGAGCTGGCACACTGAGCCCCCAATCAGTCCTTATGTGGGAACCCTGAGGGGATCACAGCAGGAAGGCAGAAGCTGGAGCAGCAACCAGGCTGCTTTAAATTACGCTGAGGCTCAAAGCAAGCAGATCCTCCCTGAGATTCAGGGAGCTGTAACCATAACCAGCTCCTTGAGAGACCCCACTGCAGCTCTGTGCCACAATACATAAACTTTTTCAACAACTTAAAATATATATGTACAGCATCATGCTGGACTCTGTTTGCCAGGGAACCAGAGTTTATTATTTCTATCCCCTCCCTTCAGCCCTTCTCCCACTGGAACACTCGCTCCAGCTTTTCTTTTCTTTTTTTTAAAGCCAGCAACAGTATCAAAGCATGCACACAATGAATTTAAGCAGCACATAATATTATTGTAACCCACATTCACTGCCCCTATCCCCCAACTGTTTGCTATTCCAACTAGTTGTACTATGTTTAAAATTAAATTGCAAGTGTTCTTGGGTGAGGAACTGTCTTACTTATGCTCTAAAGAGTTTACTATACTTTAGGCACTGGATAGATTCATAAATACGATTACTAGTAGTATATAGTTAACCACTTTTAAACATACTGCAGATAACTGTAATAGTGAACAAACTGAAAATTTGCTGGTGTAGATGTAATAGGACACTTAAGTCTGAAGTTAAATAAGATTCACAGTTAGCTGTCTTACCACTGAATTGCACCTGAGGAAGGCTGAGCTGCTACATTAATAAAGTATGCCTAAAAGAGATAACAACTAAACATTTAAGTATTCAATGATATACTAGACTGGGTATAATTTTCAAGAGTGCCTAAATGACTTAGGAGGCCAGGTCTGGTTTTCAAAACTGAGTTTGAAAACCAAACTTGAAAGTCACTGAAAGTCAATGGTGCTTAAACCATTGTTGAAAACAGGACTTAGATGCTTTTGAAAATGTTATCCTATGATAATAAAAACAGTGCAAGTAAAAAAGAATGAAAAGATATTAGAAAATGCTACATGAATAGGTCAGATATAGACAAAGCTGATTGACTGAATATGAGAAATAGCATTAAAACTACGTAATAATTCATATGCACAAAGGTTGCTCCTGCAACCCTAACTTTGACATTTCCCAACTGCTGAGATTATGCAACCTTTGTCTTTAATTTTTTTTAAATGGAATTTAAGGTGGTTGTTCTTTTCTTTTAAAGAAAAACATGGAAGATATACTCTATAATGTGGAACAATTCAGCTACACACTATTGGAGCCGCTGATTGGCATCTTAGTGACAAAGAAAAAGGCTCTGAAGGAGTAGGCCTCACCACCTTTTGCACCATTAGCATGTTTCAGCATGCAGTTAGTTATCCATACATCCACGGGTAGCATAGCCTTTTTTAATATATAAACTTTACATGCTTATGGCCCAATCATACAAACACTTACCTATATGAGTAACTTTACTCACATGAGTAGTCCCATCAGTGGAATTACTCAACTGAGTAACGTTATTCATGTGCAGGTTTGCAGGACTTTGTGAGAGAAAACTATGCAATGTATACTGTGCATCCATGGAGAGTTATTTTCAATGGAGTCAAATCTCATTCATATCAAGAACCTTTTTTAAAAAAAACCCCAAGACTAGGCATGTCTACATTCTATGAAGGCTGCGGCCATGCCTAATTTTAAAATAGTTCCATCCCTAGGAATATTGGCATAAGAATTTTGTCAAAAAAGTCACATTTTTTCTACTACACCATCCTCAAACTTACAAGAAGAGGCTGAACCATTTTATTCAAATATTTAAAAAAGAGTCACCTAGTATTTGGATAATTATTTACCAAATCTGGGAAATTTCAACCTAATTTCAGGTACCGAGGAAAGACTGAAAAAACAGGATGGCAGAATGGAAATATTTATGCAACTTTACCTATGGTAGTTACTGCTACTCCTACTTCACAAGCACAACTGTAAGCTGGTTTTAAAATCGTGTGTGTGTGTGTGTGTGTGTGTGTGTGTGTGTGTGTGCGTGTGTGTGCGTGTGTGCGTGTGTGCGTGTGTGCGTGTGTGCGTGTGTGTGCGTGTGTGCGTGTGTGTGCGTGTGTGCGTGTGTGCGTGTGTGTGCGTGTGTGTGTGTGTGTAGAATAAACGTATGCCACAGGGATTTTAACGTCTCTTCCTTTGGGAGTCTCTCTTGGCATTACTTTGGAATTCATTTTTTTTTATGATAAAAAAAACAAAAACGAGTGACATCTTTACGGTGGAAATGTTTAATTGAAAACTGTCCTTGTAGGGTAAAAAATGCATTAATCATTTAATAGCTTTTCTTAAACACAAGCTAACAATTTGTTCACTTATTTTGCTGAAAGCAATACACATGGTGATAGCCCTTACCTTTTTTGATAACTCGTATTTAGTGATGTAGGTCCTTCATTCAAGCTGTTTTTCTTGACATCTTCCTCCCATTTTCTTCTTGTGTAAGAACCACTACTACGTATTGAGCTAGCAGATGAATCCCTGTACAAAGATGGTATTTGTGTAAGGCTTGTATTAGAGATAGTGTGTTTGTTTCTTTAAAGAGGGTTACAGAAGAGAGGAAAAATAGAGGATTGGGACTTGAGAAAGTATGCATACCTGTGCAGACAGCAATAAAATTATCTTTTAGTTAGCAAATTCCAAAGCTCCTATAGATAAATAACTATACCTAGTCATGTTTATACTGATAAATAAATAAAAGAAAACACGTGGGTGAAAGGAGGCTATGGAAGAGAAGGGAAACCAGAAATATCAAAATAGCAGCCATCTTTTACATGTTTACATCATTTACTTTTTCTTCTCATGACAGGGGCAAGAGTCTCCCGCTATGCTACTGGGACACCATAATTCAGTCAAGGGAAAACTACTTACCTGTAATTTTGCTTCTCCGAAGGCAGTCTCCCAGCATCTCTCATTCTTGGGAGTAGCTCCCTTAAGTTCAAAAGCTGTTTTGCCCTTTCAGCCACTGGTAATGTGGGCTGGTGGGCAATATGGCCTACAATATCCACTATCCAGTGGACTGCCATGTGACATTACCTATCACTACTTAAGTCCTTAGGAATTTCAAACCAAATCTTGCAGTGCGTAGGAAGCACAAGCTCTCCAAAAACAAGCCAATTACAAACTTTACCATGAAAATTAATAAACAAATAACTTTTTAAACACAAAAAACCCCTGAAGAATTGAATAAAAGTCCAGGGAAAAAGAAAAGAAAAAAGTCTACCCTATACACAAAGCAGGAGAGTGGAAAAAAAGACCTGTGAAGTTATATCCAGGGCACCAAGTATTCCTTTAGTCCACAAATGTATCCTCTGCTGCAGAAATGTGCTTCAGAATCTCACCTGTCACTTTTTTTTTTTTAAATGTAGCCCGTAAGTGGTTGCAGATATAACCTTGAAAACAGAAACCAAATGTAAACCAATGGCGTGTTCTCTCCTTGACACTGCAGAACGCCTGCAACAATCGCTCTCAGATGCCAGAGAATTCAGATTTTTTGCTGTAGAATGTGCAATTCTGCTGCAGCCAGGTCCCCAACATATTTTTTTTTGCATACTATCTTCATGCTCTACTGGGGCCTGCTTGTAGTTGACTCTTGTGGTTCAGCTTTCCCAACAACAGGGAGTTACTTGGATTCTAGTCCATCAGCTATCAACTGTTCCAGGGAGTCAGGCAGCAAGTGGTCAGGGAGGCAGAGCTGGAGTGCAGCTTGCACTCAAAGAATAAGAATGGAGGCTGGGGGGTGGGAAAGACCAGAAACTACAACTTTCCTTCCACAAGAAGTTGTTGGGCTGAATACAGGAATCACCAGGTTAAATTCTATAGCTTATTTTTGAGGTCAGACTAGATTATCATAAATTTAAAGCCACAATGGATCATTAAGAGTAGGCTGGGCTGTATAGAGAACAGAATACGGGTAGCCAAGCAGATGAGACACTGAGGTTGTTACAAGCTGCTCCCTTCCCTAAGCACACCTGGGGCAGGGAGAGGAAGCGGCTCTGAAGTTGGTCCCCTGGACAAGATTGCAACTTTTGTGAACCATTGAGACAGACTAAAACTGTTGAAATTATCACTGCTGAAAATAAACAGCAACTAATTTTGCATCAATTAGTATTTTCAACTATGAGCTACAGTTGTGTGTGTAATAATGGCAAGGATGGGAATGATGTGTATTTTGTTGAGACAGAATAAATTAACAACAAAATTTAGGGGTCCTTACTGCAGAATTTGGTCCCACTGAGCCATGAAGTAAATGGGGTCCTGATGATAACTTTGAAGAAACACAATTACAAGCAAGTATTTAATCTTAAAAAAAAGACACCATCAATGCAGGAGGTTCACTCTTGGAGAACAAAGGAGCTCAAGAGATGTTTTAAAAGAAAGAAAATGAAATAAATCAACAAATAGTATTAACCAATATTCAGGTAAATAATTTCAATACGAAAGAATATGATCCCTTCAGAAAATAATAAGAGGCATAAATATAGTATCGACAATGTGTCCTTACAGGAGCAAAGACATCTCAAAAATTGGTCAACTCAAGTAAAAAGATATTCCAAAAAGAAAACAAAACTGTAGATAACAGGACAGTTTGCGTATCCCTATTTCAAAACAGAATCTGCCACACAGAGACTGAATTTAAGCAATATTGCTTTGTAAACATATGCAAAGGAAAACAATGTGGCTGCCTTGCGTATGATTTGAACTCAAACGTTCTTGAGACCAAAATTGCTGTTTTTTAGCAGAACACCACTGCATATTATGAGGGGTGACATGACCTTCCAAATTCCAGCTCTCAGCAGTAAGATATTTAATTAGAGAGCTATTTAAAGATGGCCTTTGTCACGGTCATATTGAAACAAGTTTGGTGGAGTTTCTAAGGCCTTTAATGTGCTCCAAGTATTAAGTCGAGGACCTTTGACCATCAAAGTTGTTGAGTGGAACCTCAACAAAAGAGTTTGAGGAAAGCATTTTCAGGACAAAGTTCCAGGAAAGTGCAAATCGAAATGAAGGCAAGGACTTTAAGTACTAAACCTCACCTCAAAAATTAGACAAAAATGGATCCAAGAATAAAACAGCCCAAATCCAGGGGTTAGAGAGGAGGCGAAAACAAACGGAAAATTAGGAATGAGGCTGAAGTTCTAAAGGAACTCAATACTCCTGGATGAAGTGGTCTGGGTGACTAGGCAGCGAGCACTAAAAATATTGGTTTTGATTCATATAGAAAACAATACTTGATTAAATGAACAGCAGGTAAAGTAGAACTTTATCAAGAGCCACAGATTTGGACCCATTTCCTCATTGCAAAGTAACAGAAATATTTTGGATTGAAGAAGGAATACTGCAATATATATGTGCACCATCCAAAATAGCTTTTACCATTAATCTCAACTCAACTTTTCTTTTGGAGGTCCAGAGGCTAGTTTCCAAGAGATTCTGATATCAAATAATTGTGTGTATAGTTAAAAAGCAGTTATAGCTTAAAGAGTCACCTGTTTTCTTTCTCGTCAACGTCAGATGTACTGGCCAGTCGTCTTGGTATTGTAGGTGCAACATATGCAAGTCTAGTTCCTTTATTATCCTTCTCCTTTAAGACAGAAAAAAGTTTAGAAATCAAGAATAGCTTTGTATGATAGTCATAAGTTATATTAAAAGCTATTCAAATGTCCCTAGTTGCACTGCTGTCAAAATTGCAAGATTATTTATGCCAATTCCAACTGTATTTATATTCCAGGTTAAATTGCACCCTTAGCATCAGGCAGAAGTTAAGAACAACAAGCATCATACTGGGAACGGCAAACTGTTCAAAGGACCCGATTATTTTAATTGTATGTCCTTCAGTTTTTCTATTAATGTGTCTCCGAAGGTTCGGTTTAAGATAACAGCCAATTGTAACTACCGTTTAAAGTGTTTTAGTATTTTCCTAAAATATGCAAACATATTTAATCAGGACTATGCACACAAAGTATCAGAGGGGTAGCCGTGTTAGTCTGGATACGCACAAAGACATTAGAACTTGATAAAAGGAATTACATCACTTTGTAACAAGCAAAACCATGAAGTTATTTTTGCTCAAATATCTATGCCAAATTAGTAACAGTTTTAATTAATGTTTAATTAAAAAAGATAAAAAAATTAATCTCTGTCCCCACAATATGTGAATGAAGGGGTACGGTATAAGGAGCCTTTTCCTATCTTCATCCTCAGCACTCTGCAGCAAGGAACAGAAACTATCACAATCCTTGCACTCCCTTCACTACACAAGACTCTGCACAACTAGTGGTGCACGTCTTCCCAAAGATGGCAAGGCCCATACACTCTTGCACCAGCTAATGAAGCTGCTCTGTGTGGAGGGAGAGGCCTGCTACATTTTTCAAAAGGCGGCACAACAGTTGCATTTCTTCTAGAGCAGCTCTACTGCCTATCAAGAGCAACAGCTTAATGCCACAATTTAACAGCTGACTTTTAGTAAAACTTCGTAAGAGCGTTATAAACTCCACTGCAATGTAGCTATCTACACGAGTATATATTACATTCACTTTATATCATAACTAATATTTATACTTAGTTAACCGGCCAGAACTTAGAAGTGTTGTTCTATATTCTGAAAATGGTTACCTTCTCTTTGTTGTCTAATGAAGAAGAGAGTCTGGGACTTGAAGCCGAACGCATAACACCTGTAGAGTCCTTTTCTTTCTGAGCTTCTTTGGAAGCTGTAATTTCTGCAAGTGCCCCATAGCTGCCAGTCTTTCGAAGACCTAACCTCCAAGAGGCAGGAGATTCATCTTTTCTCTCTTCCTCTTTGGGCGAAACCTTGGTTGTTGAAGTTGGAAACTGTAAACAAAGACATCATTAAGTTAAACGTCATTAACTTACACTAACTCTGGTATTTCATGCGTCTTAGGGATATTTCAAAATCATACTGGATTATTTTTTTTTGGTGGAGAAAGGAGCAACCAATAAATATTCATTTCCTGGGTAGGTTAATGACATAAGAAACACATGGCTCAAAAAGAAAAACAACTTTTCTAAAAGTTAGCTTGAAAACCCTCCACACTTCATAATACACACTGTGATAAATAGATGCAAACAAAAATTTACACACGATTGAAAACCATGCAACTCTGGTATCAACATTTTGATTAAATATGTTACTTTGCAACCTGAAACAAATCCTGTGCACACCAAAGCCTCACCATAGACTTTTCACCCTTATTGGGCACAAGAACAATGCCAGTTTTGCGCAAGCCCTGCCTCCATGATGCAGGATGTACTGACTCCGCCCCAGGCATGATAGGAGGAATGAAATCATACTAAAGCCAATTAAGACAAGACACAAAGATGAAGAGTGAAAGAATGGAAATAGAGAAAAAGGTGCTTGTTGTTTTAAATCCACACACTTGATTCCTTACTCATGTACACTACTACTCTTTGAAGCACAAAATATGTAAAAGTAACAAGACATTTCTAATACTTTGGTAAAAAGTTCCTATTAAATACACTAGACCAGGTTGTGAAATGATAAATTTTGATACAAAAATGCATTTAATTTCCACATACAAAAGGCAATGAAGCTTTCATATATAACAAAGATAATTACAACGTTCTTTTGAGAAAGTTTATCTGCTGTACTTTTCACAAACGGTAGACCCAAATATAAAACTTGGTGTATATAATGGTATAGAATAAGCTAAATGACCAATGTATTCCAGTTTTTAATCATCTGTTCAATATACACTATCAACTTGAAGTTATATTTAAAATGTTCTCCCTTTTATGTTACAAAAATACTTTAGATACCTGAAATCCAAGAATTCTGTAGAAGATGGAGGTCATAAAGCTCAGACAGTTTTGTAATCACTAGGGACAATTTTAACAGAAACTAAACGTCAGAGAAGCTGGAATGGTTGCCAGAGAAAGAAAGACTGGATATGTCCAAAGAGAAGGCAGCTTTGAATGATGGAAAGCTTGGAGCAAGCAGAGTGCAGAGGCGTTGGGATGGGGTAAGAAGGCTTGGCAAAGAGCAAATCAATCAAATGGCCACATTGTGAACAATGCACACATATCACAGGTGGATTTTCAGTCAGCACAAACAGTAGCCTATTCAATCCACTGGTTGGTAAAACTCACATTAACTGTTTGTTCTTACAGGAGTTGAGCACAGCTATGAAACTAGCAATCATTGTTGGTCAGTGGAAGGTATCCTCTTCACCTACTGAAAAGCCTATATTTCACTGTGCCTGATCCTTCCACCTTAGGGCTGGTCCACACTAGCCCCGAAGTTTGAAGTAAGATACGCGACTTCAGCTACGTAAATAACGTAGCTGAAGTCGAAGTATCTTATTTCGAACTTCAAAGTACTTACCCCTGGTCCACACCGCAGCGCGAAGGCTCCCCCATCAACTCTGCCTGCTCCGTTTGTGGAGCAGGATTACCAGTGTCGACGGGGGAGCACTTCCTGGTTCAATTTATCGCGTCTAGACAAGACGCGATAAATCGAACCCAGAAGATTGATCCGACGCGTCCGACAGAGCTGGTAAGTGTAGACTAGCCCTTAGTCAATACTGACCCATATATTGCTCTTTGCATCTCTCTGCATTTCAGAGATCAAAAGGGCCATGTCTTTCCAACCTTAAAGGGCACACAAATGATGTGCAACTCTATCAATCAGCCAGCAGCACACACTTTGCAAATGTGTGTCATGTCATTGAATCCAGCCTTCATCAACTAAAGGAATAAGATACCGAAGGCTGTTAATGATCATGGATCCCTGACTGCAGCATAAGACAGAGGATTAAGCAAGAGTGACTTGGCATCTGAGTGTGACATATAATATATGTATATAATATACACACATATATACACATACACACACATATACATTCAAAGATGCTCTCATCTCCATACAATATATTGGCCATTATCATTAGCGACCTACAACTATTTTTAACTAGTGTATTTTTTATTTCCTTTCTCCCCCTCTCTTCTGTTATGAGTGTACTATACTGCACATGTTGCTATGAAGGAAGATGATACAAGCAACTGATGGGGTCTTCAGAAATAAAACTAGACTACCACCTTTCACATAACCACTCCACTTTAGAAGCAGAACCATTCCCCTCCAAACCTTGGAAGTTTAACTCTACTACACTGCAATACATAGTACTATCAGTTTGGTCATCTACTAGTTCAAATTTACTTTTATCAAAGCACTGATGGAATTTCAAAGGCTAAGCTAATTTCTTTTACCTATCATAAGATAACATTGCATGAGGAACTGTGGCAATTTATAGGATCCTCTTCTATTTGAGCAGGTTTGAGGCTAGAACATACATTGCAAGTTGAATTATTGCACAAAATGCTATCTATTGTGCCTAAAGCACAGCCCTCAAACATCATGATCCCTTCAAGAAGGGTCAGTGCCTGTCCATAAAGCCTAACCTCTTCTTCAAAAGCTCTCTGACGACACACTTCTACCATTACACCTACAGGAAAATACCAACTGATACTAACTAGGTAGATAGCTCGTAAGGATCCTTGATATCTTGTTTGTTTATTCATTGCCTCTAATTCAAACTTATTCAAAACCTTCTGGCTGGGCATATAACTTTATAGCCATGGCTTGCATGCTATACTATACTATATAATCACACATTTCCCACATTTTTTTAGCCTCCCAATCCCTCCCCTAATTCTTTAGATTGTGCGACAGATCCACTTGTTGCTTCTTTTTTTTTTTTTTTTGAATTGGAACTAATTTAAGTTCTTTGGGTAGGAACTGCCTTTCGTTACATGTTTGTACAGCCTAAAATAAAGGCACCCCTTATTAGCTCCTCTTGGCCATACTGCAATACAAACATCATACTCATCCACTTTGAAAAGGCTACTGCAGCACTAGTTCCTCATAGTCCTTGAAAGAGGTGCTGAGCTCGAGGCTCCTTGTGCCCTCCCCCATCCTGAGTGCACTCTTGGATATTATGTCCAGAATATCTCAACTCTTGATATGCTTTGAGACACTAGCCTGAACATGCATCACTATCTTAATACAATGGTTGAAGCCTCCTAGAAGTTCTGGCCATTCAGTTTTGAGAGACCAAACTCACAGAGGCTCCGAAAGAAAGCTAACAACCCATAGAGATTGGCTTCTCCTCCCATGCTGTAAAGGGCCCTCGTGCAAGTAGTATGAACCTGATGTGCAGAAGTTGCCTACCCCACACAGGCCATGGCGGTTAATTCTATGGTGTCTTCCTGAGTGGGACAGAAATGGTGGATCCACTAATAACTTCCCCATCAATACGGCCAGTGTACAAGCAGTGCAGAGGCTAGAGCTATAGCAGCCTGAGGGAAGAATTCTTCCTTCGTTTAAGCCCTGGAAAAGCTCTCCGGGACATGACCCAACTACACTGGGGTCAGGATTGGGGCCACAGCAGTTTATACTTCCTGTTTCAGGTTTCCCTTTTCAACTCCTATGGATTAAAGCTAGTGGAATCCTTCCAAGCACTCCCTTGAGACTAATCCAGTCAAGACTGCTTCTCTCTTTCCCTGAAGAGCACAAGGCACACTGGAAAGGAGCCTGAAAATAAGAGTCTCTTCTTAAAAAATAAAAATTAAAATGAAAAAAGACAGACACAACTTTAGAGTTTAACACACTCAAATACCAGTCTTATGCAGGGACAGACTCTTCAGAAATCTATCATTACCATCTTTAGATGAACTTCTCTAGTTTTGCTAGTGAAAAAAATGGTGGCCAAAACACTAGTCTAGACATCCACACAAACTGAACATACGCCAGAGGAAGTCAATTCCATATGGCTCAAAAAACCCTGATATGGTCACATTTAAAATATCATCCTCCAGATAATTATGGCAAATGATCATACTTAAGTTCCTTTTCAAGGCTCTCTCCTATCATGCCTACTGTTAATCTAGCTGACATATTCCAATATGCATACAATAAAATAAGTATATTGTTAAGTTTAACCTTTTTGCTAGCTGTGACCAAGTCATGACCACTCTACCAGTATGTTTTACCCTTTCCCCTCTAACATCCCTCTTGTTATATGCCTGTCTTTAGATTGTGAGCTCCTTGTGGCAAGGGCAGTACATTCTTTTCTGTCTGGAAAATATCTGGCACACTGAACATGCTCTCATTAACTAACTAATGCTAACACTAGATGCCATCCTCAGCTGCACAAGAAACATAAGTAATTTTAACATAAATGCTAACTATTGATGTTTAAGACAATCTTGCTCTGGTAAATCTAATACAGGATTTTGGGGAAAACAGAGGGTGAGATCATCAGCCCAGAGGCCACCCACTCCCCCTTACTCTGCATAGGGAGCATATTGTCCCCGCTGAGGTAAGTTACAACAACCTTACCCATTATTTCCAAATATGAAAAGCGAATTAAGCAAACAGCTGGCCAGGTTAGCCTGTTGATGTATAATACAGAAACATGACTGTAGAATGACAAATGAACACCTTGGAATGTTCTATTTTGTTTAAAATTCACTTAAGAATTTAAAACAGAAAATTCGCCAAGTTAGTGCTGCTGTGTATTCTCCTACCAGGACAGGGCCCCAGGGAGAGATAGGATCTTCTGTCCTTGTTTCAACAGACACTTAAAAAAAAAATTAAGAAGAACTTTTAAAATAAAATGTTGAAAGTCATATCCCTATCATTTCAATGCAGAGTTCTTACCTGTACTTGTTTTTAAAATTAATGACTAAATAACATTCACTTCTCATGTCTATCACTCCCAAAGGACCAATGAGAGGGAACCACATATACACATGTATCAGAGGACAAAGTTCTGACCAGCTCATATTGCTGCAAATATAATTTTAACACAAATTCTGAGACAGCAGGGAAAGGTTTGGGTCCTTTGTGGGCCATCACAATATATTTTAATGCTTGAGCCATTTTCACAGAACTCCTTCCCAGAATTCAAATTTTCAGCATACCCTTTCTGCTTTATAAATCTGTTATTTTTGTAACTGATGGGGTTTGGTGATAAACATAACCAACACTGGCCAAGATTGAAAATGTAGTCATTTAAAAAGCTGTTTCACCATTTCAAAACATTGTGACTAGAAAAAGAAATTCTTCATTTTATTTCAAATTCTTCTTTATTTGTCTGATACTGGCAACCTCAGATTTGCAAAGTGGAGGCAGAAGCAGCAGAGATATTTGAGGTTTACACGTCAGCTGCATGACTTTAGAACCCATGAACACTGTGGAACTGGGATAGAAAACACAGGAGAAACTGAAGAACCAAGCACAGAACAGTGAAGATTTAAAATACTACATGGGAGTCCTCCCTCAACTATGGAGCAGTACTGACAGAAGACTGAAAGCTGCATGACAGAGGACCTGAGCAGATTTCTCCTATCAAGTCCCTCCTCCAACAAGTCTAAAAATGCAGCTTGTATGTCTAAAACAAAAAGTAAATTTCAAACACAATTTCCATTCTATCCATCTATCCAGGTTTATGACTAGCTTAATTGATTCCTACACGCAACACCTTGGATCTATCCACAATGAACACACCTGGTCCCAATATATATATACATATAAATATAAAAATATAAAATTCCGGTCCTCTATTGGTTTGTGATTGTGTGTTAGTTTTTTTTATTAAAATTGATACTTGTTATTTCCTGTGTTTCAGAAGAGTCCAAGTGTTCAGGAACACAAGTACTTCCTTTTCTACACAACTATATACATGGTATGTTAAGTTACATTGTTGAGGTTCTTGTTTATAGTCTGCTTTGTTTAGATTTAAATAGAACATGTTCCCCCCTCCCCATAAAAAGTAGAGTGGGTTTCTAAATAACAGATGTTTAACGGGGGTGCTTTTTCTTGGACAATATTTTTTTGTTAAACTACTAAAATCTTTCAGGTATGTAACATACATATAGAAGTCTCAGTAAAACATGATGAAAATTTTGAAAATACTTAAAGCTGTAAGTTTTATAAAAATTGAAAGCAAATATTTTAAAGAAGAATATAGAATACTCCGATATTCTTGGGGTATTATATAAAACTCATTTGGTCAAGCCAATTCACATTTTTACACTGGAATCAACACATACAATTTATTCTTACACAATAGAACACTAAATACTATCTAGAAACACATATATAAAGAAATTTTGTTTTACCTTCTTAATGGGTGATGTAGGTGTCACTTGACCAGTGGTTATTGAAGATGCTGTAACAGCTACAGAAGCTGGTTGTGCACTGATGTTATTTGTATTATTTGTTACAGATACCAAGGGTTTGGTTTTGTCTGCAAATAAAACATTTAAGATGTGTCATTTGTAAATTTCTTGATTTCATATTTTATAGAAATCACATTTCTTCAGAATAGGTTAAAACCCTAGCTAAGCCTTCCAAGTAACATACTGTTAGTCATCCCATTTTCCAGTCTTCAATGTTTACTCCTGCCCCCACCCATTTTAATAATCTCTTGATCAAAAATAACAAGACCTTTTCCCATAGTCATTAGGCTTACAGCATTTCCATTTACATTACTCGGAATTACATGCTCTTAAGCAGGGGTCTCCAAACTTTATAAGCCGAGGGCCATATTAGATTTTTGAAGGGGCTTTGCGGGCTAAAGCAACGATAAAAGAAATTAAATATATGCAAATATATGCAAAATCCCATTGTTTGTTGGGACTGTTTGGTTCTATTAGAGCTGCTGCCCACAGACCCTCCCCCTGCCTGCTCAGCACTGTAGCCTGCTTTTGCTTCTCCCTGTATCTCCTCGGCTGCAGCAATGACTCCCCGAAGTTGGCTCCCTTTTTGGGGGGACACGGGCTCCTGGGGGCACTCACCCCTCTGCACAGCTCAGCTGTGCTCCCTCCCTCCCCCCGCACGAGTTGCTGCCAGCAGACCCTCCCCGCTGCCTGCTCCGCATGCCTACTCAGCTGTAGGCTGCTTTTGCTTCTCCCTGTATTTCCTCGGCTGCAGCAATGACTCCCCTAAGTTGGCTCCCCTTTGGGGGGGGGGGGCACTGGCTCCTGGGGGCACTCACCCCTCTGCACAGCTCAGCTGTGCTGCAGCCCTGCCTGAGCTGCTGCTGGCGGCCCCTCCCCCTGCCTGCTCCGCGTGGCTACTCAGCTGTTCGCTTCTCTGGTTGGTTGGAGGGCCGGACAAATGGAAGCCCCGGGCCGGATCCAGCCCGCGGGCTGTAGTTTGAAGACCCCTGCTCTTAAGGGTTGCAATTTCAGGCCCTAGTCATTTGCTGATACCCCTCAAAAAAGTTGAGCTCTCAGATGCACGAAGAAAAAAAAAAATCAGCCTACTTAGTTCTGGACAGTGTGGGTAACGTAATCCTTGTTAGGTTTGGACTGCTTGCCTTCGGAAGGATTGTAACGGTTTATTCCTACAACATTCTTCTCTATCTTTATTAACAAAGGCCTCAATTCAGCAACGTACTCATCTGTGTGTTAAACTTTAAGCCTCTAATTAGTCCCATTGGGACAACTTGTGCTTAAAGTTACACATGTGGTTAAGTACCTTGTACTGAGTACCATACTGCAATTCAGCAAATAAACACAGATTCTGATCCAAAACTGATTCAGAGTTTTCAAAGATAATACAAGACTATTTACATAGTACGAGTGTACATTGCACTACAGTAAAAACAGGTCCTTGCTTTAAAGACGTCATAGTCTAAAGACAAAACAGGTATAATACAGTACAGCATAAAACAATGGAAAGATATTAATGTGCGGTTCTGCCATGAAAACTAACTAATTAAATAATTGGCACCGCCTTACTCCAACAATTTGCTCCCCATACAAATTCAGTCATATATGTTATTCACTAAGTTTAAACTCCTTTTTTACTTATACAAGCACCAAAGAGCCAACAGACCTGGGAGAGCAATTAATCAATGAATAAAATGGTTAAAGTTCCAATTGCAGAATCTTTATTGCTGGTGATGCATGTGGCAAAGTACTTGGTTTGGCTTCAGGACAAATTTGCAAGCCTGGCACTTAGTAAAAACACATTTCAACTGGTAAAGTGAGTACATCTACAGGTTGGAAGGGTCTTGGGGTATGTGATATGGTGTGTATTTCATGAAAAGCTCCTTGCACACATAGGGAAAACATAGAAGAAGGCAAAAACTCTATTCACTTGACAAAAAGATCAATTAGACAAGAAATGTGGACTGTCCATGTGAACTGACAGAACTATGGAGACAAATATAGGTGCAGTAATTAGAGAGAGATTTATAAGTGAGGAGTACAGCCTTGAATCTAATGTGGAAGATGAAGAGAAGTAGCATAATAATTCAAGTACGGGGGAGGAGGGGCGAGATGGGAAGGAAAAGATAGAGCAACATGACAAGTTTTGAAATGATCTGAGGGAACGGCAGTCCAAAAAATAAAACTATACATTAATTATATGAGTTAGTACACATACTAAATTTAAAAAAATCTACCCCAAAAATCATAAAACTTAAAAAAATGAATAAACGTTAGGTTTTTATTTACTTTCTAGTGGGTAAGCCTTTACAGCATGAGTTCACATATTTAAGCATTTCTACACTCCCAACCCCTAGGGATAGAAACTTATCTTTAAAAAAAAAAAAAGAAAAAAGTGGAGATTCTCACAAACAATAGCCTCTAGGAACTGAGGTTTTAAGAAAACACACCAACTATCATATCTCTTGTGATAAAAGTCACAGGAGTTTGCAAGACTACATTTGTGTGGAAAAGCGCTTTACATTATCCAATTTGAATCTTCATTAAATTTCTGAGAATTTTCATTGTAAAGCTACATTAAGAGAAATAATGGGAAAAAAGGGAAAGTGCAGTTGAAATTTAAAGATGCAGCTCTTCAGGGAAAAGCCTAACTTCTCTTGCTTGCCAAATAAAGTATGATAAAAGTTTTGTTTATATTAAAGAAAGTCCAAAGTTTACATGAAAATTAATTCTTGTGTCACAGTCAAATTTTCCTGGCACAAAACCATCTACTAGAAATCAAGAGAACACAGTTAGAAAAGTCATGGAGTTCAGGAAACGTTATAGCTAGCTCAGTTACTGAGGCACCACTGCATGATGCATCAAAGGTGACCTAAGTTTAACAAACCTCAATCTCTCTAGATGAGGGATGCAGGAATACCTAAGTGATGTTTGACTCTCTACGTCAGAGAGAGGTTTTGCAGTATATCATTAAACATTTATAGGAGACAATGGTCTAATTAAAATCTAAAAACTCTGAAAATCTAGTAAGAATTTACTTCTGGAGCTTACCCCATCCCACAATTTCATTTATGGCAAATATTTATAGCATTTTTATTGGTCCAGTTCTGAAATGTAGCTCAGGCGGATGAACTATATGAAGGCAGAATATTTTAAAATGAGCAGAGATGGCTGACAAGCGGGGAGGGACCTCAAGCAGTGGTTTGAGCATTGGCCTGCCAAACCCAGGGTTGTGAGTTCAATCCTTGAGGGGGCCATTTAGGGATCTGGGGCAAAAAAAACTGGGAATTGGTCCTGCTTTGAGCAGGGGGTTGGACTAGATGACCTCCTAAGGTCCCTTCCAACCCTGATATTCTATGATTCTATGATATTTTAATCATTTAAAAAATGTTCAAGTCACTATATCCAAGAGATGGTTTTATTGACGTTGTATATGAGTATCATTACATTATAATGCTAATAGATTTAACAAGGATTTAACAAGATTATGAAAACAACCTAGAAACACTAAAACTGATCCAAATATATTTTCTGATTTAGAAGAATTTTCTTCTTCACTGTAGGAATGTCATAATCTGACAGTGTCATAATCTGCCACAACCTTCTAACAGAATTTTAAAAAATGAGGTAGCAAAGGGCTGATGGAGAACAGCAACTTGACAGAGAAGGGAGCTATATGAAGTTTCTTTTTTAAAGAGGATCTTTCTGAGGGTAATCAGGAGAACCCTGTATGAGAACCGGGAAGGGGAAGCCTAAAAAATGCAAGTAGTTTATCTCATATGGATGCTTATTATGAGCCTTTTGTAGTTCACCAAACTGAATTTGCCAGTTCATGAAGTGACAAATTAAACCAGAAAGGAGAATACCGAAAGCTTTGTGAACAGGGGCTGTTAACAGGGAGTTTTGAGAGGGAGTTTGGAAGGGGAGTGGGAAGGGGGCGAGGTATACTTGCCATTCCTAAAACCTTTAACCGAAACTAAAGCCAGTGGCAGAGTGACCAGGGGAGCGGAGCGGACAGGGGGCTGCAGACAGGGGAGTTTGAGAGGGAGAGCAAGAGATCCCGCGGCTGAACAGGCTACCAGGTGAGAGTGAGTACTGGCTGTTGGTGGGAGTGTGTGTTTGACTGTTTGAATTTAAATTTTGATTCTGATTTCAGGTGATTTCAGTTTCAGCTGTTGTGGCAGTTGGGACTGAGTGCCTGAACCTGTTCCCTTGATTGTTTGAGAGGGAGTTTGACAGAAGGAGGCCTACGATGGTTAGGAAGGCCCGCAACACCTGTGCCAGCACTGTTTCTGTCTCCTCCACCTGCGCCTGTAGCCAGACAGAGCGCCTGAACATGGATGCTTCTACCCAGATCCTGGTGAGATTTTGCAGGGACTGTAACTTGCAATTCCCACTTACTGATATCCAGGCTGGGGGGACCATCCAATGTGACAGGTGCCTGCTGGTGGAATCTCTCAGGCAGTAGGTGGGAGAGCTGCAGGAGGAGGTGGCTAGATTGAGGAGCATCCAAGTCCATGAACAATTCCTGGACAGTGTCCATGTGGAGACAGTTGAGGTAGCTGTCCCAGTACACAGGACTGCTGACACACCACTGGTGGAAGAGGAAATGGCTCAGGGTGGACACTGGCAGCTGGTTACTTCTGGCAGCAGGCAGTGCTCCACCCCTGCTCCAAACCCTGCCGCCATGGTAATAGGAAACCGTTATGCTCTTCTTGATACAGGAGAGAAGGAATCTCCCTCTACAGCAGAGGAGGAGAATCCTCGTACCACTAAGGCTGGGAGGTCTGCTGCCACCACTGCGAATAGGAAACGTAGGGTAGTGGTGGTCGGAGACTCTCTGATAAGGGGGACGGAGGCGCCCATCTGTCGCCCTGACATTTCATCTCGGGAGATATGCTGCCTGCCGGGGGCCCGTATCTGAGACGTTACGGAGGCATTGTCAAGGATTATCCATCCCTCTGACTACTACCCCATGCTACTCATCCATGTGGGCACAAATGATACTGCGAGGTGTGACACTGAGCAGATCAAGAGTGACTACAGGGCTCTGGGCGTATGGGTGAAGGAGTTTGGAGTGCAGGTGGTATTCTCTTCGATCCTTCCTGTGAAAGGTAGGGGCACGGGCAGAGACAGGTGCATCGTGGAGGTGAATGCTTGGCTGCGAAGATGGTGTCACCAGGAGGGCTTTGGCGTCCTCGACCACGGGATGCTAATCCAGGAAGAACTGCTAGGCAGAGATGGCGTTCACCTTTTGAGGAGGGGAAAGGCCCTATTTGGACACAGACTGGCTAACCTAGTGAGGAGGGCTTTAAACTAGGTTCGACGGGGACAGGTGAGCAAAGCCCACAGGTAAGTGGAGAACATGGGAACCTGGGAGATGGGTCGGAAATAGGAGGGAGCGTGGGCTCAAATGACAAAGAGATAGGAGGGTCAGGGCAAAACTGGGAGGCAAGGTCAAATCAGTATCTTAGATGCCTGTATACAAATGCGAGAAGTATGGGTAATAAGCAGGAAGAACTGGAAGTGCTAATAAATAAATTCACCTATGACATTGTTGGCATCACTGAAACTTGGTGGGATAATACACGATTGGAATGTTGGTATGGATGGGTACAGCTTGCTCAGGAAGGACAGAAAGGGGAAAAAGGGAGGAGGTGATGCCTTATATATTAAAAATGTACACACTTGGACTGAGGTGGAGATGGATATAGGGGACGGAAGTGTTGAGAGTCTCTGGGTTAGGCTAAAAGGGGTAAAAAACAAGGGTGATGTCATGCTAGGAGTCTACTACAGGCCACCTAACCAGGTGGAAGAGGTGTATGAGGCTTTTTTTAAACAACTAACAAAATCATCTTAAGCCCAAGATTTGGTGGTGATGGGGGACTTCAACTATCCAGATACATGTTGGGAAAATAACACAGCAGGGTACAGACTATCCAATAAGTTCTTGGACTGCATTGCAGACAACTTTTTATTTCAGAAGGTTGAGAAAGCTACTAGGGGGGGAAGCTGTTCTAGATTTGATTTTAACAAATAGGGAGGAACTTGTTGAGAACTTGAAAGTAGAAGGCAGCTTGGTGATCATGAAATCATAGAGTTCACAATTCTAAGTGATCATGAAATCATCGAGTTCACAATTCTAAGGAAGGGTAGAAGGGAGTACAGCAAAATAGAGACAATGGATTTCAGGAAAGCGGATTTTGGTAAGCTCAGAGAGCTGATAGGTAAGGTCCCATGGGAATCAAGACTGAGGGGAAAAACAACTGAGGAGAGCTGGCAGTATTTCAAAGGGACACTATTAAGGACCCAAAAGCAAACTATTCCGCTGGGTAGGAAAGATAGAAAATGTGGCAAAAGACCACCTTGGCTTAACCACGAGATCTTGCAAGATCTAAAAAATAAAAAGGAGTCATATAAAAAATGGAAACTAGGACAAATTACAAAGGATGAATATAGGCAAACAACACGGGAATGCAGGGGCAAGATTAGAAAGGCAAAGGCACAAAATGAGCTCAAACTAGCTACAGGAATAAAGGGAAACAAGAAAACTTTTTATCAATACATTAGAAGCAAGAGGAAAACCAAGGACAGGGTAGGCCCACTACTCAGTGAGGAGGGAGAAGCAGTAACAGGAAACTTGGAAATGGCAGAGATGCCCGAGAAGTCTGAAGGAATGCCTAACATAGTGAATGCAAATGGGAAGGGGGAAGGTTTAGAAGATAAAATAAAAAAAGAACAAGTTAAAAATCACGTAGATAAGTTAGATGCCTGCAAGTCACCAGGACCTGATGAAATGCATCCTAGAATACTCAAGGTGCTAATAGAGGAGGTATCTGAGCCTCTAGCTATTATCTTTGGTAAATCATGGGAGACAGGAGAGATTCCAGAAGACTGGAAAAGGGCAAATATAGTGCCCATCTATAAAAAGGGAAATAAAAACAACCCAGGAAACTACAGACCAGTTAGTTTAACTTCTGTGCCAGGGAAAATAATGGAGCAATTAATTAAGGAAATCATCTGCAAACACTTGGAAGGTGGTAAGGTGATAGGGAATAACCAGCATGGATTTGTAAAGAACAAATCATGTCAAACCAATCTGATAGCTTTCTTTGATAGAATAACGAGTCTTGTGGATAAGGGAGAAGCAGTGGATGTGGTATACCTAGACTTTAGTGAGGCATTTGATATGGTCTCGCATGATATTCTTATCAATAAACTAGGGAAATACAATTTAGATGGGGCTACTATAAGGTGGGTGCACAACTGGCTGGATACCCGTACTCAGAGAGTAGTTATTAATGGTTCCCAATCCTGCTGGAAAGGTGTAACGAGTGGAGTTCTGCAAGGGTCTGTTTGGGGACCGGCTCTGTTCAATATCTTCATCAACGACTTGGATATTGGCATAGAAAGTATGCTTATTAAGATACCAAACTGGGAGGGATTGCAACTGCTTTGGAGGATAGGGTCATAATTCAAAATGATCTGGACAAATTGGAGAAATGGTCAGAGGTAAACAGGATGAAGTTTAATAAGGACAAATGCAAAGTGCTCCACTTAGGTAGGAACAATCAGTTTCACACATACAGAATGGGAGGAGACTGTCTAGGAAGGAGTACGGCAGAAAGGGATCTAGGGGTTATAGTGGACCACAAGCTAAATATGAGTCGTCAGTGTGATGCTGTTGCAAAAAAACCAAACTTCATTCTGGGCTGCATTAACAGGTGTGTTGTGAGCAAGACACGAGAAGTCATTCTTCCGCTCTACTCTGCGCTGGTTAGGCCTCAACTGGAGTATTGTGTCCAGTTCTGGGCACCGCATTTCAAGAAAGATGTGGAGAAATTGGAGAGGGTCCAGAGAAGGGCAACAAGAATGATTAAGGGTCTACAGAACATGACCTATGAAGGAAGGCTGAAGGAATTCAGTTTGTTTAGTTTGGAAAAGAGAAGACTGAGAGGGGACATGATAGCGGTCTTCAGGTATCTAAAAGGGTGTCATAAGGAGGAGGGAGAAAACTTGTTCATCTTAGCCTCTGAGGATAGAACAAGAAGCAATGGGCTTAAACTGCAGCAAGGGAGGTTTAGGTTGGACATTAGGAAAAAGTTCCTAACTGTCAGGGTGGTTGAACACTGGAATAAACTGCCCAGGGAGGTTGTGGAATCTCCATCTCTGGAGATATTTAAGAGTAGGTTAGATAAATATCTATCAGGGATGGTCTAGACAGTAATTGGTCCTGCCATGAGGGCAGGGGGCTGGACTCAATGACCTCTCGAGGTCCCTTCCAGCCCTAGAATCTATGAATCTATAAAGTTCTGCTTTACTGTTTTTCAAGGTTTTTTTTTGGTTCCAATGAAAATTTATAAAATGCATCAAATCTTTCAATTTACATAATCTACAGTATTCTTGAAAATTAGGATTCAAATAGTAATAGTCTAAAAATAGAAAATGAAGTAGTACAACTATATATTAAGCATCTCTCTAGATATTTTGATAAACGCCTCTAAATTAGGTACAAAATTTCTGGGCAGATTTCTTTCCAAATACTATGTGATTTCTTGTTCCATTAGGCATTTGTTCTTTAGAATATAAGATTGTGTCGCATATTTTACAAAGCACACAGAACACAAGTTTAAGCAATGTATTTCCATTCACCTAACACATGCAGGCATAAAACCCTGCCCCTGATATATGTGGAGGTCCAGGTGGTGATTTAAGTACCACTGCTTCTGTATGGTGACAGAGAAAAGCTCCCCATTTGATTTGCCTGCAGGGGAAAAGGGGCAGTTGGGAAAGCAGCTGGTAACTCCTCTGAAATTGTTTCACCACCCACACAGACTGACCAACTTCTCTCCCCAACTCAAGGGGCAGTCCCTAGAGCAGCCACATGCAGATGGGAAGGCAGTTATCCAAACAGGCAACAGCAGCATTGTTTTTCCAATTATCAACATAGTAGACAGACACAGGAGAGGAAGGTTGTAAGGAGATAAGAGCTACTATGCAATTTGGTGGTGGCATGAGAAGAAGTGGCAAATTTTGATGGACATTTCGGGTGGGCTTGGTTTAGGAAGAGGATGCTAGAAAGCTGTGTGCCTCCCAATTCCCACCCAGATACACACTTACTATATTTGTGTGTTAGATTCTTTTAAATATTGTTACAGCCCTGTATACTTGTACACGTACACACACATGTGCACAAAATGCTGAACATTTGCTCCAATCTAGGAGTGTACAGAGAAGTCTGAACAACGGCATCCAACTTAAGATTTTTAAACAAGTCTACTGTAGTGCCAGTTTCTCTACAAATGAATCTAAGCTCTTTTGAGTACTATTAATCTTGAGCTGAAGTTGTATGTGAAGCAGATGTTGAGCTACTACCAAAAATAATACTTTAAACAACATTTATTCCAGTACACCAATAATCAATCCAAAACACAGGTCTCTTTAATTTGTCAATATCTGAGCCAGAATTATCCACTGCATTTGTCAGAGTCTGTTCCAAGATGACAGAACACGAGGATATTTTCTTTTCCAATACTTCATGATGTAAGGCACTAGGATGGTGAGCAAAGAACTCTACCCACAGAGATCTTATTTCTGTCTTTTCCTTTGTCTCC